>CM018076.1:45537052-55537052 GCA_008658365.1 Alca torda | reverse complement strand
ACCTTTAAAAATAAAAAGAAGTGTTTCTTTTCTCCCCCAAACCTATAAATAGGCACCCATATTCATTCTTGAAAAATCCATCAAAAGCTTGAAAGTCCAGCCCAACCAAATTAGCCTTTTAATTGATATACTGCTTGCGTTAAAACTGACAAAAACTAAATCGTGTCAGCAAATTGCTGGCCGGCCTGCCTCATCCCCTGAAAGCACATGCAGCTAACTCCTTTCTGTGTCCTTCATGGTGAGCGTTACCTGTGCCAGGCCTTGGTGTATTACAGCGCCAGACCATCACTGACAGAAACGTTTACTTATGAATGTTCTTAAACCAGTGTGTACTTCAGATGTTTCCTTTTGTTTCTCTGTGTTGTGTTTTTTCCTGTGTATGTGGTTTTGCTTAGGGAGGTATATAACTAGCAAAGACTTTTTTTAAAAAAAGTATTGCACCTTTTTTGGTTTTTTTTTGTTTGTTTTTACTTTTTCTGTACTGTTGCTTTTTAATTTCTGTATTTAAGGAAAGGTTTGGGGTTTTTTTTAGCATCAGTGTAGTAGTACTCTGGGCAGGATAGGGGTGACCTATAATCTACAGTGATAGCCAGTGTGTGCATGCATGTGTGCGCTGGGAACAAAACTTTTAAGACCTGTTGTTGTGATAAGAGTTGTAGCAGACTTGAAGGAACATCCCTTCACATAAAGCGGGAAGTCTTTCGGGGGTGGGGGGAGTGGAGCCGGGAGAAGAGGGAAGAGAGATGCCGGTACTTTTTATGTAAGTGCTAGGACTTCCACGTGGTGTTGTCTAGCCGTTATACTGTCTAACAAAGTGCCGACATTCTGTACCAGCACATGCCTGTCCATTCCAGCCCTCAGTGGGAGCAGTGCTTGGGCTTTATTACCTGGGGGGGGGAGGATACGGGAGTGTCTTTCTTCAGCGTTTTTTCATTGAAGGATACGACGATGTCTAATACATTTAACTCTAAGCATGGGTTGGGTGGGGAGAAGTGAAAGCAGATTCTAGTAATGTAGGGGGGGGTGGGGGGGGTGTGCGCGCGCGCGCGTGTGTGTGTGTGTGTGCTGGGGGTGGGAGGGAAGGGCTAGGGAGTTACGTGGCTTTTTTTAATTCGCCCTTTCTATGTAAACCCAATGTCACAAGGAAGACTGACTGAGGGAAATGCTGCATATACACATGCCTGTAGATTTGTATGCAAAGTGTTATGTGACAAAAAGTACGAGTAGGTTTGTATTTGTTTAGTAAACTGGAGTGTGCAGCATACTCTGGCCCCTTCTGAAAATACTTTTCTATCACGTCTCCTTCATCCATCCCACCATGCACAAAGAAACAAAATGCTCTCTTCCAGCTCCTGCTAGCTAGTGCCCCTCACGTGCACACATCCATAAAGCTTTGTTTCTGATAGTCTCTGCTCAAAGACCAGCCGCTCTTGGACACGCAGAGCAGGTTCTTAAAAGTCCTGTGCCAGCAGTACTTCCTAGTGAAGCACCTTTGGCCCAAGTAAGCCAGTATCCGTTCTGTCACGTGATTTGCTATACACGCTGGTTCATTGCTGTGTTCCACCCTCACTTCTCTCTCCCAACCTGCCCTAAGGTCCCTTTTCCTGCACTTTGGGCTAGTTGAGTTCATTGCGATACTACGGTGAAAGCCGGGTGCTAGAGCCCCTCTTGTTTACAAGACATAATGAGGGATTTGAAATATTTAAAAAGAAAAGCTAAATTGTTCTTCCATTGTAAGCTTAAAGGGAAAAAAATTAAAACGTACAAAAAAAAAAAAAAAGACCAAAAAGTGCATATATATATTTTAGATGAAGACTAACTCTGGGAGCATTTAACAGTGTTTTTGTTTTTATTTTAACATTTTATTTTCCTGCTTTAAATTTGCAAGCATTCTCAGGAATTCTAGGGTAGGAAGCCAGTTTTTTGAAGATGGTTTATTTAACCTTATCTTATCCTAGATAGATGGCTGTTTCTTGTTGATAAACTTTTACAAGTTCCTGAATCTTCAAAATGTTTGAAAGTTTTTACTTTAAAATAAAAATGCTAAAAAAAAAATAAATAAAAAGAAAAAGAAAAAAAGAAAAAATCTCCAAATGCTACTCTCAAGCGGGGGATCAAGAATTTTAAAGACTGTATAAATTAAAATACATTAAGAAAACTTCTCAATATCAGCAACAGGATTTCATTGTAATCTTAAACAAGTTGTGGGAGAAGGAAGAGTTATCATTTGTAGTGCTTTGTTACTCATGCAGACATGCGTGCAGTTGCATGGAGAAGAGAAGTGCGTGAATGGAAATCTATCACTTTGTTCCCTCTTGATGGAAACTAATCGAAAATATTCTTCCAAGCACCTTTTTAAAAGCAAAGTGAAACTATAAAACCTAATTAAAATGCAGTACAGTTTAACTGAAAGAGTCTTCATTTAGGACAACTAGCAGGAAATACATGATGGTGCTTCTTTAAACCACTTTTAAGTAGTGCTGAAGAAAACCAGTGCTGACAGAATACCCAGTAATGAAGTAGATTCATTATCCTGCCTTTTTCAATCAGAAAAAGGAGACGATACAGAAAAACTCCAGTAAAATTTACATTAGAAATCAACTTTCCTGTTTTCAGCTATTTGGTCAGTTTTTTCCCCACTTGGAGATCTGCTGCTTGCTTTTCTTCACCCACCCTGCCTCCCAGTCTTTCCATTTTATTTTACATGAGGGAAATATGTGTTAAACTCTTCTGTTCACCCTATTGCTGCTGGCTGTCAGGGCTTACAGTCTCAAACTTCAGAGTTCAGTGTTGGGAAGGCCATCTTCTGTCTCCCAGCTCTAAGGGTCAGGGGCTTAACTCCGCCTGAAGTGGCTAGGCTCAAACCCCAAAAACCGCGCTAGTGCCTTTTTACATGCACCCGCATGCCCTACAGTAGGGGAAGGAAGGGAAGACGAGGCAAAGTGAGGCAGTATAGCCACTTAATGGAAATAGATGTACCCATTCTTAAGGAAAAAGAGCATGCTGCATAAGCATGTCAGACAATGAGTTACAGTAGTTGAGATAACTTATTATTTAAAAAAAAAAAAATCAGATGCCAAATTCCTGTCCTTTTCATATCAGTTGCCCAGTGTTTTCGTGTTGCGCTGCGTGTACATCTGAGTGTATACATGTGTGTTGAAAATAATGCATCAATAATAACAGTAATGTGCTTTAAAAAAAATCCTGTCACAGGCCAGTAGAAGGAGGGTTTATTTAGGGAGTTCGGGATTTTATTTTATCGAGAGGATTTCCGAGTGCTTTGCCAGAGGCTGTGTTTTATCAAATCATCTGTGTCCTAAAAGAGAAGAAATTGTAGGGTTTAGTCAAAAAGAGCCCAGGAACTTGTCAGTCACTTGGAAGTGGGTTGTGACTGTCTGCTGAAGGGTTGCCAATCTGGAGCTTGAGCAGTTTGGTGGGTCCAAACCTATTGCAGTACAACAGTCTGCTTGCTCCTCCTTTCTGTAAACGTGCAAACATTAGTGACTGTTTCCTTGGTGATAGTTTTCTTAAATTGTTTAAGTGATGTTAATCTTACTATTTTCCAACTACAGTTGACAGTTCTGTTCCTCTCTAAATTATATGTAGCTAATCGTGGTGTTGCTAGTATAGCTTAGTTACGGCACTCCTAACCATTGGAAGTGATTTCTGAGTATTGCGCTAACCAGCCTTATCTTCTGGGGACAACCACTGCTTAATGTTGTCAATATTCCGCCACCATTTGAGTTCATAACAGCGAAAAGTCAACAGCAGTTGATGTTAGGGTACTTTTGGGCTTTTACAAAACTGTTCCAGGGAGGGAATCAGTGGCTGCATCTTGTTTAAACACCTTGACAAAGAAGGTAGGGAAAAGAGTCTGGTGAAAGCACAACTTGGAAAAGGCTAGGAGCATCTCTTTACAGATAAAAGTTAAACATAGTATCTTTCACTAAAAAAACACATTTTACTTTCTAAAGTGACAAACAGAGCTCTCTCTATCATTTTGTTATTGGTTTTGGTTCTCCAGGTTTAAACATGTGCATACTTTACAAGTGGTTTCAGCATTCCTGTTTTTTCCTGGTTTTGAATCCTTCAGTGCTTAATTGGCTAAAAAAAAAAAAACTACAAAAAAAAAACCAAACAAGTATCCATTTGTTACCAGCCACTTTGCTTACCCCACCTTGCAGTGTGTATCAAGGTGACACTTCGTAGTGGATTTAATAATTCCTTGCTCCATTTGAGTGTTTCATTTTAGCAGTGACAACAAAGCCTAACAAGCTAAAAAAAAAAAAGTGGGGTACAGCTCAGAAACCTATGTTGAGACTTCTGACATTTATTTTGGAAAGCAGTCTTAGTACTGTGTACTTCGCAAGACTTGGCATCTTTTCCCAGTGTTTCTATGCTTTTACCTGGACACTTGCCCAGCAGTCTTGAGAGTGGGGTTTTTGTTGGTTTGGGGTTTTTTCCAATCGCAGCATGTCAGGTTTTTCTTACAAGTTTTTTATTTTGCTTCACGTTAAGTGGCTTGTGTAATGAGCAAGAATATTAAGCCAAGTGTGTTTTTCCTCCGCAATATAAACAGGATGTTTTCAACAAAATGGCTGGGATAACCACCTCAAAGATTAAATAATAATTGAACTATTAAGTTGACCTTTTTTTTTTTTTGCCATGAAATTTCTAAACATATATTCCTTAGAATTTTTCCCTTTATTCTTTCTTCTTAAAAATGCTGCCACATCTTCCACTGTGTCTTAGTAGTGCATCCAAACAGTACTGTAAGAGGTTTTTTTATTTGGTTGGTTTTTTTGCTTCATTATTCATTTTGTTTACCTCTTAGGCTTCTAACTCTGTGCATATTGTTTTCCTGTTGACTTTAAGAGGAGTACTGTTTATGTATCTGAGACACCCAAATTTGGCCAAGTCTGGTCCAGGAAATCAGGAGTGTGATCTTCATGTGAATTAGTCCCACTGACCTTAAATGAGTGAGTGCTCCTCCAGTAAGGGCTCTCTGTGTAAGTAAACCTTAGCGGGATCAGGGACAAGGTAGCAGATGAGGACCTGTTGTATTTCCAGTGCAGCAAATACCTGTGTTGTGTATATCACATTCACTGTAAATCATGTGACCTTAGTGTCCAGGTTTCTCAAGTGGATTGGAAAGCTGGTTTTGTGGTGGATGGTTAGCATCTCAGGGTATGAGTCCTGATTTGAGTAAAAGGTATTTTTTTTTCTCTCAAAAGAGGTAAGGTTCCCCTAGCAGAAGCAGCTTTCTTAATTGTAAATATGCATGCATGTATTTGTGGGCAGGAAAGCAATGCCAAGAAACCTAAGTTTAAATGAATTATAAAAAAAAAAAACACCAAACAAATGCTGTTGAAGTGCAACTTTGGTCCCAAGTCTGAAACAACATACGCAGAATCTGTTGGTTTGTCTAAATTGATTTTGCACAAAATACCGTTTTAGTTCTCTAGTTTATTTTCTACTATTTTGCAATGTCAGGAACTGATACTGTTAGTTACATCATATCAGCCATTTCCACAGTGATCAAAATACAGGTGTCTAAAACCTAAACTCTCTTCCTTTTTCTTCACCTCCAGTACTAGGCTTCCACCTGTGGCAGAAGGGTGTTGACAGTAATGGGGAGAAATATGTAAAGTTTCCCAACGCAGACAGAGCTGGTTTTCCCTGTTGTCCTGAATTCACATCCAAACCTAAAACACAAAGCAAAAATTATGCTGGAGCAGAGTTGTTGGTTGGGCTAAACGACAGGAGGCTAACTGGAGGTTTTTAGCAGCCTTGCTAGTTCATGTCCCTCACAATGTTTTGCATAAGTGTCCCATCAGTGTAAATACCAGTGTTGCTGAATTTTACCAAAGTTCCCCTGCGGTAGATATAGGAAACAGGTCCATTTTGTAGTGACTCACCAAGCAGAGCTTTGTCTGCAGTAGAATTCAAGGGTCTGTCTACATTGCTGTTAAAACTGAGTCAGGGTCCTGTTTAAAATATAACTTTTGTGGTGTTATGTGAGACTTTAAACTTTGTGATGTAGTAACTATAGCTTCTAATCCTTATATGAAAAGTGATTTAAGGTTTCATCTGTGCTACAAAAAGCGCCACAGCTCCTGATGGTTTGGAGCCTATTTTTAAAACTCTTGTCAGGCCAAGATAGATGCAGCTTCATCTGTGGCACGCAGCAGACAACGTCCATTTGCATCCACGGTTTGCGTGCGTGTTGCTTTTCATCGAGCTATGCAGGAAAGCTTTTTCTCTAAAAGTCTCCCAGAATCCTGTGCTATATAAGCAAGCTTCTAGCAAATCAAGTGCCCTCTGCAAAGAGCCATTTTCGCCCTGTATGCGTGACAGTTGGGACTGGTGATATTCAGCAGTGTTAGGGCTCCTGTTAACTTTGTAGTGAGAAAGGGATTTTTTTGACTTGACTCTGACAGCCTTTCTGTAAATGAATACAGAGCACTCCAGGGGAAAAGGAAGAAAAAAGGAAAAAAAAAAAGGAAGAACGCATTGTGCCAGCCAGCGTTAAGTATTTTCGCAGCAAACATTCTTGACTGTGGTGGGCAGAGGAGAGGAGACTGGAGAAGTTTGCATGGGTGCACAATACAAGGAGGCAGTGCTTAGCAAGAAATGTTTCCTTGAGCACTAAATGCCTCGTCTTGGGTGTTAGTGTGTGTTGTTGCATTCACAGAACTAACTTCCTTGCTTTTATTTTAGATCTGTTTAGTTTTTTAAATTGAGAAAAAGTGGAAGCTTCTCCTGTTTCAGATGAAACACAACCATAAGAGAACATTTTCTTCATCATTTACTGTTGAGCAGTAAGAGCAAGTTGCACAGCTCGTTAGAATAGCTATTTTAGTGACATGGTTATGATATTATGTGCTTTCTTTCCCCTCCCTCTCCCTGCCAGATATGGCTTACCCTTTCTATATAAGGCGCTGTGTGGGGTTTTTTTGTTTTGTTTTGTGGACATGTGGAGAAGAAGCAAAATGAAGTGAAAATGCAAGCCAAGGTAGAACAGCCTTACTTTAGAGGGTAGCCTTACAACAGAGCTTTATAGTGAGTGTGCTGTATTCCAAAATATGTAAGCCAAAAACAAAAAAAGCATTCATTTATGCAAAAAAAAAAAAAATTAAAAGAGGTGTTGGAAGACTTCTTTAATATGTACCTTCTAAAGGTAGAGTAAGGTCTCACCAAGTGATACGTTATTGTGATACTTCTTGCTGGGTCAGTAGGGATGGGTTGGGGTGTAAGCGCTTAACATTTTCCTCCTATGTTTTTACAAGCAGTAAGTTAAATGTGGTATTTATGAATGTGCCTTTGTGAGTATAGTGACTGTCTAATTGAGGAGTCCGCTTGGGCTGGAGGGAAGAGACAATGGTCAATTTATTCTTTCAAGAGGTCAGACGTGGAGATTGCAGCCTACTGGTCCCTTTTGGCAAGCAGCATCTTTGGGCTGGTCTCTACACTGCACAATACGTATTCATATGTGGTAGAGATCGGGGTGGGGGGTGGGGGTGCGAAGGGATGTCGTGTGATGCACAGAAGCTGTTGATAGTTTTAGGCTAGTCTGCCGTTGCAGGTTGAGTTTGCTATACGTATTATGTGGCTTCTCTTTATGTTTGTGTGCATGAGCGTGAGTGCGTGTGGCTTTATTTTTTGTAAGCACTGGAGAATTGAAACACAGTGATGTTTGAGACAAATTTATACATGTAGAGAAGACGATGTTTTGTAGCTTCTGTTAAATAGTGGGTGCAGGCACACTTTTACCCTCTCTGTCCGTGTCCTGATAAGAGAAACAGGAAAATTTATTTTTTTCAACCCTTCAACTTCCAGCACACTTAACGTTGCCATTTAAATGAACAGGGTATTACACAAGAAGTAAAAAAAGAGCTTTTGAAATGGTGAGGTAGAAGTGTTTAAAAGGAAAAAAAAATCTGAAGTAATTTTTTGTTTCTTCGAAGCTGTTTGTAGCTAAACATGGGAATCTGCAGTGTCTCCTTCCATTTGTTTTTTTTTCTAATAATTCACCTCTTCGTCCCACCCAAAACATGAGGTGTACAAGATCAAGAGCTGTTGCTGTAGCCCTTCATAATTCCCACCCTGAAAAGAAACTCCAGTGGGATCCCTCAGCTCTATTCAGGAAGACAAAGAGAGGAGAGACTCTGCAGTTTTCTTTGCTTCGCTCTCATTCCTCTCTAATGGCCTTGAAATGTATTATTATGCAAATGTGAATTTTGATACTGAACTTAAGAAGAGGTTGTTCGTTCTTTTTTCAAAAAAAAGGTCCCATATGTGGTCAGCATTGCTTCTTTATTTTGTAAGTGAATTGTAAACTATGCATTCTGCAAAGGGGGTGTAGGGGACAAAGATAGCTTTGCTAAACTGTTTAGGAGTTTCTGTGTCCATGGTATATCCATTATAGTTTGGGGAAGTGGGGAGGTGATGACTTTGAAATAAAAAGGAGTTGATAAGAACCTCTCTTTTTCAGAATTTGGCCAATAGGTAATGGGGCAGAGATTTGGAAAACTAATGTTGACTGCAAAACAAAATCAGCTCCAAACCTTGCGCAGGATTGTGAATTCTAGCCGTGCAGTGTTAACCCAGGGCCAATAGGGTGAATGGGACACCAGCTCTACCTGGGAAACTATCTACCACCTCTTGTGTTCTGGCCCTTGTCAAGCTCAGGAACTGCAGTGCCATGGGCACTGTCTTTTGGATGTACTACTCGTTTTCCATTACAGCAGTCCTTGCGCTCTTCCAGAAGAACTGGAACAGAACTGGGCCTTGATGTCTACACTTCCTTCTCCATAGAATTTTCTTTGCTGCTGTTTCTGGCACAGTTCGTAACAGTGACAGCGCAGCTATGGACGAGATGGTGGAGGTGGTACTTTCTAGTGCTGATCAAAGCGCAACTCTGAGGACTGCGTTTTTTCAACATCAGCAGCTGCCACTGCCCTGTTGTCTGGTGTTACTGCCGGTGACTTAGCATTAATGTTGGCAGTGTGTGAAATTATAGGGAATGTGGACTGATGCATAGACAAGGCCCTCTGTTTAAAAGAAATGATCCTTGTTTACTATAAGGTGGTATCGTAATGGTCATAAAAAAACATTCACTTCCTCACATCTCCAGAGTGCAGTCATTGCGAATTAGGTGTGTTCCCTCGAAGCCTACTGAGCTTCCAGGAGCAGCCTCCTCGGAAAAATGCAGATCTCACTGCCCACTCAGTCATCTTCATAGGGACCCTTTGACTTGACCTTTTTCTTTGTCCATGGTGAACCATGGTACCTGCGTTATCCTTGGCATTATCTTAGATGTAATATCATAAACTGAGAGATTATCCTGCCTATTCAGTGTTTTCATGCAGCAGTTTTATTTTTGTTGACATTCACAGTACTGTAATAAGTAATAGACTTGATGATCACTCTCGCATCTGTGCCTGCCTTGCAGATGTGATCTTATCAGGGTTCCACTCTGTCAGATTGCCTTTAAAAAAAAAAAAAAAAGGAAAAAAAAAAATCTGAAGTTTAAACCCGCTCATAAAATACCTCGTGGTACATTTCCCCTTCTGGTGTAACCTTTTAAATCTTACCTTTTCTTCTGAGCTTAATGGGGTTTTATTTACATCTGTTATCTCCTTTCTAAAAAGATGTTTGAACTAGTGGTTTTGAGCACAGGACCAGAAGCCTGGAACTCCTGAATTTTAACATTGGCCCTTACTCTTACCTTGCCTTGGGCAAGTCATTTAACTTCTTCGCCTTTGTTTTTTCATCTGTAAAGCAGGGGTGATAATAATACTTAACCTACCTCACAGGGGTTTTGTGAGGATCAACTAGTAAATGTTTGTAAAGTGCTTTAAGGATTAAAAGCATGATAGAAGTATTAGGAGGTTTTTACAGGAAGATCGCTCATTCTTTTTACATTGTTTGCTTGTGCGGGAGGGAGATAACTTTTTTCCTTTTTTTTTTATGATTAAAGCCATCAGACATTCAGATCCTAAATAACAGAACTTGATGGAGATTCAGTTGCTCATACTCCTCCTCTGTCTTTATGCCAGTTTCCTTCTTCTGCTCTTCCTTAAGAGTTATGCCAGTGTTGCTACAGGTCACATCTCTCTACTTGTACTCTTAGATAAGCTTCAAACTCGATTGAAGTACTTTGAGCTTGCTGCTTCTTTCACCAGATCACCAAATCGGAATCAGTTTTGTGTACTTTTCCCTGCCTTTAAATAGAGGTTTTGGTAATGTCATCCTTCAAGCAGACACATCTTTTCCTGCCATCAGGAAAGGGAGGTGATGGTGTGTAGTTCCAGAGAGGGGACAGTAATATGAAGAACCTTGCCACTTTATGCTGCTGCTCCAGGGATGAAGGGCAGAGTAGCTTTCTGTTTCCTTCCCTGAATTAATTTCAGTGTGTTACCAGTGACACTTCAAATGCAGTGTCTTTTCTTGTCCACGATATACCGAAGCCATCACCTGCCAATAAAACGTAGGAACGGAGGGAATGATCGTAGATGCTGCTTGTATATATGCCTTACAGCTCTCCCAGAATGTCTCCGGGAGGGTGGTGGGGGAAGAGGTCTTCATTGGGTCAATCCCACAGCTGCCAGGGAACCTCTGCTACTTTCTCCCCTCTCCAATCACATGGTCGCTGTTTCTTCTTTCTTGGATGTGCATCTCAGGGATGTGCATATGAGCCCATGCCTTTTGGAATTTGGCCTTTGAAATATCAAGAAAATGATTTCTGTACTAGAAACCTTCTTATCTGTCACTCCCTGGTCCTCTCTGTCCTGCATTGCTCCCCGTGGCCTTAGGAATCTCTCTCCACCATTGCCATATGCCACCCTCTCCATCTCTGCAGTGCTTCTGCAGAGAAAGAAGCTGAAATGACGTGTGTGCACCTGTAGGATTTACACACATATGTCTCTTGGATTTCTGCCGCACCCTGTCTAAAACATGCAGAATATGTTTTTCCTTTCTCATTTAGAAAGCAGAACAAACAGCAGGATGACTCTGCTGACGCTAATTCTGTAATGTTTACTTGGAATTAAACGCTAAGTATTTTCCCAAGAAAAGAACCAAAAAAACCCCCACCTTCTAACAAAAGTAACCAAATGTAATCTTGCTGGGGGCTGGGGGGGGGGGGGAGGGGGGGAGGAAGAGCAGTGACGTGGGGGGAGCGTTCTGATCTATTCTAATCTCCACCGCTGGGATGGAGGTATGAAATGCTGCTTTGAGTTCCACAAACATAAGGGATTATGTTTACAAAGGTCAATGCCTTCTACCTGTTCAGGAAACTGGCTAATGGTGGGCATCGGATGTTTGGCCGGAGTTTCTCTCCATTGCAAACAAGTAATGGGAGAGGGGTGTGTCTGAAAGAGGAATGGAGAAATAGATTTCATTTCATCTAGTCTTCTTGGTAAAATCATGCCACCGTCCTTCTCTCCTTACAAAACGGAGGGGGGCGGTTGCAGAACAGAAAAATCAGCGATGTCCAAAACGGCTGGATTAGAAAAGGCAGCTTTTCTACTTTGCACATAAAATAGGTAACAGGAAGGTACAGCTAAAGTCCTCTTGCCTGAAACACTGTCCCCCAGAAGCAGACATTGTAATAATAAAAATAGTGGCTGTGTGTATATTGATGCTACTTGCAAGTTACCTATAAGTGTTTATTTTTTTTTTTCTTATACTTGAAATGGCTTCCTTTACTAAGCTCTTAACCGTAGCTCTGGTTTCTCCCCCTTCTTCTCCCGAGTGTGCAGTAACGAAAGAGACAGGACAAAGGGGGAGAACGTAGAGGAGGTGACACAATGTCCTGCCGATCCCAGTGTCATCCTGGTTTCCATCCCGTACGCTCTTGGATGTGTGAACTTGCTAAGTGAGGGTTTTCCATGGACACAGAAACTCGGCACTTTAGAAAGGTGCTCTTTTACAGCTGGCTGCCCCCCCCCCCTCCTCCTTTTCTATATTTTTATTTTACTTTTAGTATAGTGGTACTTAAAATCACTGGTTCACTTAAAAAGAAAAAAAAACCAACAATAAAATGTTTAAACTCTACTAATGTACAAATAAGCTGAAATGTTGCATTTTATGTGTATTTTTGCCATAGCAGGTACTGTATTTCTCATGCTGGATTTAGAAAAAAAAAAAAAAAAAAAAAAAAGAAAAAAAGAAAAAACAAACAAAAGGGTGATGTTTTATTGGAGTGTGACAAGTTAAGAGTAATAAGGAATTAAGTCGTCGTCATTTCATTGAAACTGAGAGATGGTGTAATACTTATATAAGTTTTCTGAAGGTTTTTTTGGGCTTTTAAACAGCTTTTTTTTGTTTTTATTTTATTTTTATTTTTTGAAAGATATGATTGTATTATGTGCAACTCAGTTGCTTACATTATAACTACAAAATATTTTTGGGTTCCTGGAAAAAAAAAAAAAGAAAAAAAAAGAAAAAAGACTAATAAATGTGTTTGGCTGCTAAGCATTTAACGCTGGTGTTTTCCGCACGTTTATTCTCCCGCTGCCTTGGCCGCCACCTTCCCGGCCGCCATCTTCCCTCCCGCCTTCCCCCGCGGTGCCGTATTCCGCGCCGGGGGCGGGGCCTCGTCGCGACGACGGGGGCGGGGTCGTCGCCGCCCGCCCTTATCTCCCGCTACCGACGGGCGCCTGGCCCCGGTCGGCCCCGAGCGCTCCCGCCGCCGCCGCTGCCATGGCGACCCCCGGCGCCGAAGAGGACGTGTTGTCCAGCTACCGCTCTCCCCTGGTGTCGCGGTACGCCAGCCCCGAGATGGGCTTCAACTTCAGCGAGAGGAAGAAGTTCGGTACCTGGCGCCGCCTCTGGCTCTACCTCGCCCAGGCTGAGAAGGTAACGGCGGGACGGGGCCGCTGAGGGGAGGCCGGCGCGGAGACACCGCCGGGCCTGGGGCGGTGGGGGGGAAACTGCCTCACGCCCCCGTCCCGCTTCCCTTCGGTGTCCCCTCGTGGCTCCGGCGGGGCGGGGGAGCCGTTCGCCGCCCCTTGGGTGGGTGTCTGGTAACGGCCCACCCTGCCTTCCCGGAGCTGCCCGCGGGGAGAGGGACCGAGCAGCGGGGCGGGTCTGCCCGGGGCGGGCGGGGGAAAGCTGAGCAGAGCGACCTTCGTGGGGATGAAGGGGGTGTGCGTGTGTGCAAGCCTGGTTTTACACAACCCTTTGTATGCAGTCCTCCTGAGGGGGGATCTTATCAACGCTTATAAATATCTAAAGGGCGGGTGTCAAGAGGACGGGGACAGAGTTTTCTCAGTGGTGTCCAGTGACAGGACAAGGGGTAACAGGCACAAGCTGGAGCACAGGAAATTCCATCTCAATATGAGGAAAAACTTCTTTGCTCTGAGGGTGGTAGAGCACTGGAACAGGCTGCCCAGAGAGGCTGTGGAGTCTCCTTCTCTGGAGATAATCCAAACCTGCCTGGATGTGTTCCTGTGCAACCTGCTCTAGGTGAACCTTTGGCGGGGGGGGTTGCGCTAGATGATCTCCAGAGGTCCCTTCCAACCCGCACCATTCTGTGGTCCCCCAGCAAATCACCTCTTCTTGTCTCATGCCCTCCCCTTTGCACTTTTGCCCTCTTTGTGAAATTAGCTTTGTAAAAGCTTTGCTAAGCAGGTTTTTGGTGGGCTCGTGTTGGGTTTTTTTGGGGGGTTGCCTTCTGAGCACACATCAGTGTCCTTCCCCTGTGCTTGGCTGTTTGCTTTTCAGGAGGTGTGACTGATGACATATGCTCTCTTGTTCAATCAGACTGCTGTCAGTCTGTGCCAACAGGACCACCCCACACATCTGCAGCCAGTTGTTTTTGGATAAGCCTTATTTCTGAGATAAGTTTGCTTTGGCCCAAAGTGAGCAGAACAGCTACGTCAGAAAGGCTTATGACATTCCTGACAGGCTGGGTGCCACAAAAAAACACCCCAACTGATAGCGCAAAAGATTGGTATCAATTCAGCTATTAGGAAGCAGCAGCTGAGAGCGTTATCTGTATGATTGCAAGCTGTTGTGTTAGTAGTCTAACACATTTTTAAAATGTAGTTTAAGCTAAACCTTCTTTTTAAAATGTAGTTTAAGCTGAACCTTCTTACTCTGACTTTAATCCCAAATAGGGATATGTGTACAGCCCATTATTACTTCTTAGTTGAAACACAGTAAATTTTTAAGATGCACTAGCTTGATTCCTTGTGACTGAGGGGAAGACTCGTATCAGGGTTTTGACAGTGAAAAAACTGTAATATGTTCCCGAAAAAAACATACAAAACCACTCTGCCTTCTGACAGGATAACTTTAGCTTTCAGGCTCAATAGTTGCCCATTTGTTTTGTACAGAGTCCTCCGTTTCCATTTTCGAAGTATTGGGGTTGTTAGGAAGTGATCCAAGCACTAGGTCTGGCCGTTACTATTGGCATAAGGGCAGAGAAGCACCGTGCTGGAGAATGAACAAGCAGGGCACAGTGTCATTAGTGTGTTCCTTCTCCGTTCAAGGATCGTACCACTACGGCAGCCTCATCAGTAGTATGCTGCACCAAACGCGATGTTTTAACAACTGAAGATGTAATTGTGCAGCTATGTTAAACAGGAGTCGCTCGGTATTGTCACAGCTGAGGTGCTGGAGGGAGCAGACTGCAGATCTCATCTAGTATAGCGAGTGTCATTACCAAGAATGCACGCTTAAGGAGCTTTGCACGTTCAAAGTATGATCATTTAAGCACTGTCATATCAATTCCAGCAGATAGTCACTTTTTCTGTTGAAGAACAAAATACTTCACACAACTTGCCCAATAGAGCTGCTGAAAGAACCAGTGCGAGACTTCTAGGTTTCCACTCCCAAGCCCTGAACTTGGGGTTCCCCTGTCCCTTGACCTTTGCTTTCTCTCCCATTGCCACCGTAGAGTTCTGTTCCCAGAAAGCAGAGACAGATCTTGCAATTTCTTGGGCACCCTTTTTGTAGTGGGAAGAGGGAGACTACTATTTTTATCTGTCTCCTCATTCCAGAGGAGTTTGACTTCTGATGTCAGCTCTGGACTGAAGTCAGTTACTTTCAGCACCTGTTAGCTCTGTCACTGATCAGTTAGGTAGAGATATAAGCAGTTTCCCTAGGTTCCTTGTAGAAAATACATAGTATTTCTTTTGGGGTACGTTAGAAAAAAAAAAATAATAAACAAACTATGGGCAATGTTTACTCTAGTACTTATCCTCACTTTCAGGACATTTATATGTCACTTCTCTAATCACCCTTGTTGAAGATACATACTATTTCTTTTTGGATACATTTTTTAAAAAGTAATGAATCAACTATGAGCAATACTCATTCTTGTTTTCTAGTAGATCAGAATATTAGGAAGATCTAACCATAGGTTTTCTAGAAGCTGCAGGAAAGTAGTAAAAAAGGGGACATGCAGTTTAGTGATAAAGTTTACGGCCAGGCAAATGGTTTCAATATCCACCCTACTTATGGGAGAAATTTTCAAGTAGTCCACTCGGAATATGTGAAATAAGAATTGAAAAATTATTTCACTGGAAACTGGATTAGACAGTAAATTCTTTACAGTTGGTATTTTGTTCCCTGCAGCAGGCAATACCCAGTGTTTCAAAGAGGAGACTCAGCAAAGCGTGTGATCAGTAAGAGAGAGCTCCTTAAACTAAGCTTTTCCCAGCTGACAAAGTTTGGGTTAAGAGCTGAAGTGTTTGAGTTTATAACTATCCCAAAACTCTAGGTTGTTGTGGGTTTTTTTTTAGCGTAAATTCATTTGTATTATAATGCTTCTATTAACTCTTTATTCTTTTTTTTTAAACCTTGAGCTCTTGACCTAAACAGTGTGTTATTTGAAAGTCAAGTATAAATTCCGTGGAGCTCTTCCTTCTTGTAGCAGTAGCTTTGACATCCTGCAGCATCAAACTGACTAATAAAACTTTTTGCACATGTGAAATCTGAATGTTTTCTCTCTTATAAGAGCCTATAGTAGCCCTCAATCTATTTGTTGTCCAGTTTAAGTTTCATTATTTTTCTGTCATATATTTTTTATTAGATGAGGAGCCCAGTGTTCTTTCTGTATGCAGGAAATGTTCCATGTCATCTGCCTACTCTGCTCTGCCCTGCCCTTTAGGAATAGGGATGAATGAACAGTCATAGTTGTTGTAGCGGTGCATCGAAGTATTGAAACAGCCTCAGAGGAACGATACCTTAAAAGCACGATCCAGAGAGCACATCACTGACCTGTAGTGCTTTGGAGAAAACCCTGTGTTTCTCCCTCAGTTAGTTTTCCTACTTAGTTTTCTTAGGTAGACAGGTTTGAAGGACATTTGATTGCTTTCTTCATAAGGTACACTGTCGATATCAGCAAAAACTCATAGGGAAGCGGCCTCACGTGATGTTTGTGGGGCCAGGTGCTTTTGCTCATTTATCTCATGGTTGTGTATACACTTGCAGCATCATATTATAAATTGTGTGGGTACTAATTATCTGATGAGGACCTTGAAGACACATCTGCTTCACTTGCTGTCTTGTCTAGTTCCAGATTCCACATCTGCAAAACATTTTTTTCAGTCAGTTTGATTCTGAACAGAACCAGCTTTAGAAATATTAGTATCCTTGAAGCTTCCTGGCTGGTGACTTCTAATTACTAATGCATAAGACAATAGCATTTTAATTTGGAAAAAGCAGTAATGCCAAGTTCATTGTGAGACTTCTAAACTCTCAGGATCAGGAAAAGACATTTTTCTCAGCTCAGTCAGCTTGTACAAGTATAGAGTTGTGCAATATATTTCTGTGGTTTGATATCTTACTGTTTTTAAGTCAGCTTGCTGAAAAGATTTAACAAATATTTTTGAACATGAACTAGGAGCATTTATCAAGTAACTGATTTCCCAAGCTTCCGGATTCAGACTGAGATGAAGTACTTCAGGACTTTTGGACATGTGGTGCATTTCCATATGTTCCGAGTCCTCTGTTTACAGTTGCGATGGGTCTAGTTGCAGTCCAAAGAGTGCTCCCTGACACAAGCTATCTAGTCACGTGGTAGCTGGGTTGTTCTTTACTCAAAGGGTAAAAAAGTTAAAACTGTACTATTTTTGTATCGCTTTTCCCCACGTGTCTAATTTTTCTAGTTGTCACAGTGATATTACATGATTGAGGGAAGTATGAAGCCCAAGAAGAACATCTAAGCCCGAACACTCTCCTATCCGATTGGAAAAGGTTGGAGAGCTGTAGAATGAAACTGCTTGCTGTTACAGCTCTTGATTATGCCAAATTGCCATGCTTCCATGAGATGTCATATGGGAGTAAATTATCTAAATAGCTTCTGTCTCAATTTGGGTTGTGTCTTAAAGACAAAAATAAATAGAAAGTTCTTTTTCCCCTTGCAGTCGCTTGGGCTTTCGATCACAGATGAGCAGATAAAGGAGATGGAAGCAAATCTGGACAACATTGACTTCAAGATGGCAGCAGAGGAAGAGAAGAAGCTGCGTCATGATGTGATGGCCCACGTTCACACCTTTGCCCACTGTTGTCCAAAAGCGGCAGCCATCATTCACCTTGGAGCAACTTCCTGTTACGTAGGGGATAATACGGTAATATAATGTTTTCAGTTTCCTGCCTGCAGAGCTGGGCAAAACAAAGCTACAGTTGCTTACTTGATAGCTCTTTATAAACTTTTCTCCATAAAATAATGCTAAATAGATTTTTCAGATGTTTTTATTAGTTTTACTGTTGAAGTTAATTCCCCTTTATCCTAGCTACCCTAGGAAGGCAAGCTCCTCTTGCCTTCTTTCCTTTGATACGAAGCAAGATCTGTCTGGAAACTAACTGTTCCCTAAGCTCTGCTTGCACATTAAATATTCAAGGAGATAAGAGATCGTGAGTTGCAAACGCATGCAGAAATGTGTGAACTGTCGGTTATGCCAATGGGACAAGAGTTCACTGACTTACAGAACAAGGCCGCTTTTGATACCATGAGCTTTCAACTGCTGCTTGGAATTATTAATTCAAGGTAAATAAAGCTTTTCAGTGGCCAAGAAAACGGATGAATGTGTTAAGTGAAAAAGGAAGTACCACCGTTTTACAGAACTGTAAAATGTTTGTGAAAAACCTGTCTAAAACTGAGTGCAAACTAAAGCCTAATTTCTCAGTGTATATTGCTGTTCCCCTGTGTCTAAGTCATTGCAACTTCACAACTGCTTTTGTCATACAAGAAGCTGCTCCATGATTATTTTTACCCTCCTCCTTTGCAAGCTTTTTGTTTGGCTTTTAGGTAACACCACCTTCCTTGTGACGCTTGCCACCTCAGTTTCAAAAGAAGGAGTAAAGATGGCTGCTGCCTGATCAGTCCACTTACTTTCTTGCTGTCTTTAGCTTACAGTGCTTGCATTTTCCACTTGGGATGAATGATTTAGTCTATCATTCCACAGGTGTTCCGAGTATCTCAAAATAATCATTCATACCCAGTCAGTGGAAATTGGTCTTCTACCACCCAGTGTGACTTTTCTGTGCATAGTATAGACGGAGCAATGACGGATCCAGCATTTTTGTCATAAGCAAGTCCACTGCAAGTTCTGGTACAAGAAGGAAAGCAGAGATTTCATTTTAAGAAGAGACTTTTGAGCAGACAAAGCATATTTTAATTGTCTGTGTCCTCTCTGAGAGAAACCATTATCCGTGGTCCTTCAGACATGCCCCAAACTTCCTTTCTTTGCCTCTTTCAGGATCTGATTGTCCTCCGTGATGGGTTTAACTTGCTGCTACCCAAGGTGAGAAGGCGGTTGTGCACAGTGTCTCAGAAGTGGGCAGCGCTGATGTCCTGTGAATAGCCTGTGTTTAACATGGATTTTCCTAAGCCTTGCTGGGAAGCTAGGAGGAGCTGTCTGTCTGGGTTATTCTCAAGAAAGTGAAGAGTTATCTTCCTTTCCTTTCTCAAATCTTTCCCCAAAGCTTCTTTGCTCACCATGGGAATTATAAGCAACTCCTTGTTTATCTGTGCCACAGGTACTAGTTTCAGAAAACAACTGTATTGCTTTCAGGGTCAGCTTAGGCATCCCCTTAACTATATTCCTAGGAGTGTGTCAGCATTCGAGGCGCTATATGTAATACAATTTTCTGAGGTCAAATATAGTGGGACTATAGGTCAGTGTTGTGTATCTGACCTGAATGTCTTGGCACCCAATTTGCCCTGGACTGTACATGTGTCAATTATACCCAAGGCAGCTGTATTTCTGACTAATTCCAGGAGTAACAAAAATACCTAGGGATAAACCAACTGCAGGATTGTGTTGGGCACGAGGACTAGACTAGTTTGAGCTGAAGTCCAACCACTTGTTATCATCTCTTGCTTGAGTTTTCTAGCAAGCAGCAATTATGTGCATGCCCTGAAAAAATGAAACAGGCCATATTCAATAATTAGAGGGGGGTATTCAAGGATCACACAGTTGTTTCCCTCCCCTTTTTCTCACGATGTTGTGGTGCTTAAGCGTGCTAGCTTCTGCTGTGGGTTGTTTTTTTTTTTTTTCTCTTTTCTATCCTTTCTGCATCCACCAGCTCGCAAGGGTGATCAGCCGGCTGGCCAACTTTGCTGAGAAGTATGCTGACCTGCCTACTTTGGGCTTCACTCACTACCAGTAAGTAGCCATCAGCCTTTGCTTTTATTTTGTCAGCTGTGCTTTGGTTAAATTGACCTGCTACTGCTTTCTTTTGTCTTCCTTTTTCCCACCTCTGACCAGTGGCAGTTGGTAGTGCTGGACATCATTAGGACATTGTTGGTGGTTCAGAAAAGGAGTATGTGCCTAACCCCAGCCTTGTCTCAGGAAGTTGAACTGTTGACTAGCTGTCAGCACTTGTTCTAACACAGCTTCATAAGGAACGGCTTCCTGGCAAACATAGATGTCTATATTCTGGGCTGTTTCAAAGAGCATGACTGGGAATTGCAGTAAGCCTGTCTTGCAGTCACATTTGCTTTATGTTTGTTTTTCTGTCAGTTAAGTTAGTTTCAACTGCAGCTTAGAAAGGTTTGTTACTGGCTACTTGTTACTACACCTACTCTGCCACTATAGCTGAAGCTTTCTTCTAAAGTGATGAGTCAGGATCCATCAGTTTTCCAACATCACTATATGGATCCCTGGGAAGACTCAGGAAGAATTTCTTCTGTTTAACAGGATGATACTGTTTTCTGTCTCTTGGGAGACTTACACTTCTTGTGCAGGACTTCTGACACTGACTGCTAATGGAATGGAATAGAATAGAATATGAATAGGAATAGAATAGGAATAGGAATAGAATAGAATATTTTTAGGCAGACTACTGTGTCAAAGGACAAAGAGATCTGGATCGGTCTGTTGTTGGGGCAGATTAACTGCTGTTTCATGAAGACAGTTTGCTTTCAGAGGCTTTAAACTGTACGCCTTCAGGTAAGCCTGGATCTTCTGCCCCAGTGATATGAACACCAGAGGCAGGGAAATAAAGCATGGGTATTGTCAGACTCGGTGTCTGGCACTTCCGAATTTCTCCCAAAGGAGAGTGGGAGCACCAGGTCAGGTCTCTGATTAATTGTCTTGCTATATAGGCTATGTTCAATCAGCTCTAGTCCTAGAACCCTCTTCATCTACAGCTTTTCAGAGGAGTATTCTCTGGATCAGTTTTATCTTGGCTTTTGGAAAGAGTGCAAAGGAGTATTGAAAAGTGTGTGCAAGGCAAAGTCCTAAAAACTAAGGTGAAGAAGGCATTGAAACCTTGGCCTTTTTTGTGTCCTTTGTCAGCAGGGCCTCTGCCCCATCTAAGAACAGGTCCATGTTTTTCCCTAGCTTTCCTTTTGGTGCTTACGTACTTGTGGAGGTCTTTCTTGTTGCCTTTCACATCCCACATCAGATTAAACTGGGGATGGGCTTTGGCTTTCCAAACCCCATCCCTGCAGCATTGGACAGTTGCTTTGTATTCCTCCTGGATCACTCGTCCCTGCTTCCCCATCTTGTATGCTTCCTTTTTATGTCTGAGCTTAATCAGGAGCACCTTATTCATGTGCATATGCTTTTTTTGAAATAATGTAGCGGTTGTCTTTGGAGTCCATGCGGATAATTTGAAATATTTCAACTTTTAGGTTCTGCATAATACCCCCATTTTCTCCTCAAAGCATTTGAAGGCAGCGTGGTTGAAGCTTGCAAATATTTATTTCAAGGTGGAGGTTTTACAAAAAAATGTTGGCTAACAGTACTGTTAATTATTGCATGTTTGCCTGGAGGCTGAGGAATGCCTTTATATAAATAGTCCCTTAGAGGAACCATTTAAAATCACAGTAGGTACGCAGGTGGTTCCACACTGACAAATTTACACCCATGAGCTATACATTCGCCAGGATGCCCTCTCTGCCCTGGGCGAGTAGAATCGGGGGGGGGGGGAGTGGGGGATAGATCCCCCCTCGTTTCTCCCACCCACCCCCTCCCTCCCGGCTTCCCTTCCCTGCAGGCAGAGCCCCGGGCGCGGTGCGGCCCGCGGGCCGGCAGGGGGCGCACTCTGACCACTATATTATATTCTGGCTGGTGGGCCTCGGGTCACTCTCTAAGAAACTCAAAAGCTGTAGTGGTGAAAGACCTGCAGATACCCATTCTCGCTGATTTCTTAATCCCCTAACGCATACAGAAACGAGAATTACTGTTTTCTCTTGATGTAATTACATCTAATTCCTGAAAAGAATGATCATATCTTCAGTACCATTTACTGATGATATATGTGTGCTGTTACATCTTCCTGCATAAGCCAGATCCTTTTAATTTCTGCTCAGAGGAGCCAGAGAGACTAACCTGCAAGGACATCTTAACAGTAGACTTAGCAGCAAAGTGTGGTCCTTGAGGAGTTACTCTGCAGATTGTCAATGAGTCACATTCTGTTCTTGGTTGTTTTCAGACCTGCACAGCTCACCACTGTGGGGAAACGCTGCTGCTTGTGGATTCAGGACTTGTGCATGGACCTGCAGAACCTGGAGCGGGCTCGGGATGACCTGCGTTTTCGGGGTGTAAAAGGCACCACTGGCACGCAAGCCAGCTTCTTGCAGCTCTTTGAGGGGGACCATAGTAAAGTAAGTGAGACAGCCCAGGCCACAGACTTGAAACCTTGGCAATTCTCCCCTCTGGAATGTTGTTCTCTTTTTGGGAACATGGAGGTTCTGGCATCAAATTCACAAGGAGTGCAATCCCTCCGGTGCTCACTGACAAGGCCCTGTGTGAAAGTGAGCAGAATTTGGGGAGGGAGTGCTTCCCAGCAAGTAAAACATTTGTTGTCAGTAAACTGAGAAAAGCAAAGGATCCCTTTTGCTGTTGCTGACCTTCCTGTGTTGTTGCATTCTGAGCTCTGTTTGTTTTGGTTTTTTCTTCATCCTGAGGTTGAAGAGCTGGACAGATTAGTGACTGCAAAGGCAGGATTTAAGCGGTATGTAACAAGCATGCTTAGTAACCTGAATTTGGTGCTAGCAAAATGTGACTCCTGCTGTCCGTGTTGGCCCAGATTCCCCTAGCTGCCAAACTGACATCTGGCTGCTGTTGACTTATCTCTCCTTGCTGTCTTCCATTCCCAGCTGCAGCTTCCCACAGGAAACTTTACCTCCAAAATAGGCCACTTCTACTTATCTCACTGTCAAAGCACGGCTGTCCATTTTTCCTCTGCTTTTCTCTCTTCCATCTGCATGCTGCCTAGAATTGACAACCTGAATCCAAAGTCATTCTCATCAGGGCAGAGTGACAGCCCACTTCAAGAGCCGTGTCACTCCTTGCTCAAAGTCTTGCGGTACTGTTGTATATGTCTGGAGCACTCAACTTCTCTGCTTATTTCTAGGTCTTACATGGTCACAGGGCAGACCTATAGTCGCAAGGTGGATATTGAAGTCCTGTCTGTGCTGGCCAGTCTTGGGGCATCTATACACAAGGTGAGCACCCTGTTTGTGTACATCGGGGGAAAAGGGGAAACATTTTAGATCTTGAAGTGAAGGTGCTCATGGTGCAGCGTGCTCTTCTCAAGAAATATAAATTGGTGCTCCTTGTTCAGCTGTTCTCTTTGTGATCATGTAAATTCACCGCTGGGTACATGCCTAGCAATCAAACCTCAAAGATCTTAAGACCAGTGGCAAATAAAGGAAGTTTACCGAGCAGATTCTAAGATGGGTTAACAAATCCCACACCAGATATTAGTCTAATCTATGCTAAATTGATCCAATTATAGTAAATGTCTTTCCTAGTGGTGTATGAGTTTTTAAATTTCACCATTTGCCTCCTAGTTAATTGCTTCTCTGATAATGGTGTTATTCTCTCTGTCCTTGTGGATGCTTTTCATTGATTTATCTCTGTTTCCTCCCTCCTCCTCTTGGGCTAAAGTGATCTGTGGTATTTTCTTCTGTTTTAGTTTTGCAGGCTGGCTGGTTCAGTGAGCACACATTATCTGTGTTTGCAAATCACTCTGTAATTTTATTACACATTTTCAGTGTTCCCTCCTGGTCTGTCTTTCGTTCCCTGCAAACATTTGTGCTTCTTGGAGTCCTGTTCTATTCTAATACAGTGGACATTTTCCTTTTTTTTTCCCTTATTTTTTCTTGACTGGGATTTTTAGGCCAGAAAGTATGATTGAAGTGTCAATTTTTTTGTCAAATTTTTTGCGGTTCCCCAGTTTACTTCTCAGACACAAATGCAAACACTTCTCCAAGAACACTAACAGGAGTATATATTGGTGTGTGTTAGTTTGGTTCTGTTTGTTAATTTATTGTGCTTTTTTCTAGATTTGTACTGACATTCGTCTTTTGGCCAACCTGAAGGAGATTGAGGAACCTTTTGAGAAAGAGCAGATTGGTAAGTGATGGGAGATATTTCTTGGACTGGCATATGTATCTTTTCATTTATGTTGGTGCAGCCTTTTAAGCAAACTTAGAAATGTCACCGACAGAAGTTGCTTTAAATTAGCTGGGGTTTGACATTGTTAGTATTTTGTGTCCTTTTTAAAGAAAAAAAAATAAGGGGGGGGGGGGGAAGAAAGCACTTTACCCAAGGGTTTCTGGATATTAAGTAATTATAATCAGATTTGTATTCGTGCACTTCCTGGGTTTGGGGGGCGAGCAGAAGCAGTCATGTGTGCCCCATTCCCCACAGAGGAGGACTTGGGCCAGAGGGGTACTTAGTGCTTTCCATTCCTCATGAAGCTGACTGGAGCTGTAGGTTTTCAGCTTGACTCAACATTTTGGTCTTTATAAACAGACACATTTGGAACAATGAAACTGGGCTTGGACCCTTGCCAGAAGAATACCAATGATGCAATTCTGACATTGGTGTAAGGGAAGAAGGAACGTAGAGTTTTGGATGTTGGCTGGAAGAAAGTTTAGCCCCCCTAAATAATTGCATAGGATTGAATAGGCAAATTAAGCCTTAGTCGTATCTGTTACTTGAACCATTCTACATTCTATGGACACTTTTGATACCCATTCAAAAGAGCAACACGCAGCAATATTAGTGTCTGACCTTGAAGGACAATGTTATTGAGCAGATGGGGTCTTGAACACTGCTAACGTTGCCATGGGTAGCCTCAAGAGATGGTGCTAAATACTACATTAAAAATTAAGCCCCTTTGTTCTTTTTGTAGTGGTAGTACGTCTTCTGTTTTGCAGAATTGCAAAATGTCTGCTCACTTTTTTTCTCTCCACATTTGGATGTTTCTAATCTGAAAGGGAAGTGTGACGGTGTCATTTTCTTTATTGCATTTTGTCCTTAGAAAATCATCATGTTTTGAGGTTTTAGTCAAAAACATGATTCCTGACACATTTTTCTTATCTGGGGGAGGACCTTCACCTCTTCTTCCTGGATGCACTACTTCTGTTGCCCCGTTTCCATCACTCACTCTTCTTTCGCAGGGTCAAGTGCTATGCCTTACAAGAGGAATCCAATGCGTTCAGAACGCTGCTGCAGCCTGGCTCGACACCTGATGACACTGGTGCTGGATCCCCTCCAGACAGCCTCTGTGCAGTGGTTTGAGCGAACGTTGGATGACAGTGCCAACAGGTTTGTTTAGATCATGCAATACAGCAGTTTCAGAAGGTGTTGTGCAGGAAGGTCCTCTGATGTGTTTAGAAAATACTATTTTTAAACTAAAACCACAAGTTACCACCTTGATGAAAGTCTCAATAGAATCTAGAGAGTACAAACTGGTTTCCTCTATAAGATCAGATGAAAAGTGTTAGGTTTTTTTTTAATGTCAAGATCTTCTGCAAAATAAACCAGCAGAGAGAGGGAGGGATGCAGAAGCCATAGTAATAAATAGCTCTCGTAGTCTTCCTGTTTCAACAGCATAGTATAGCACTTCTTAGATTTCTCAAATTTTCCTCCCTGTCTGTTTTGAGTGTGGTTTTTGATCCTGCTCTTCACCACTTCTTAAAGAATAATTCAGCATTTTATCTGCAATCCCTTAGCCCTCCAAATAATCTAAAGAAACTTATTTTCATCTCTTTGTAAAGACCTGTTCTTTGCAAGTAGTAGTTCAGATCCTAAAGAAAGAGGACAAACATTTTATTTTTTTTAAGTAATGTTTCATGAAAACCTGTGCAGGTCTTTTAGACATTGCTCGGCAAACTTTGCTTTGTTTTCTGATTCTTCATTATGACTATTTTGAGATGAGCAAAAGCTATCTATAATTATTATCAAGTAAATTATAGCAATTAAATTCAATCCTTCCATCTTCCAGTTAGTACTAAATTTGCATAAAGCTCATGTTTACCTTTGAAATGTTTTAGTTTCAAAGTAGTCTTCTGTTGCAGAATTTGATCTCTTAGAATCTTAGAAATCTTTAGATCTTTATATTTCTAAGATATGGGGCTTGTGGAATAATGAACAACAGCGGTTTTGGCTATAGACTAGTGTTAAGACTGTTGATGAGAATGTTATTTTAAAAACGTCTCCACAAACATAAAATTTCCTGAAAGCATAGATCTTTTATCAAAAGGACTTGACTCTGCAGCTGCTAGTCTTGTTAAGAAAAGAGCTGCACAGGCAGCAGAAAACAATGTAAATTTAAGAAATTGGATACAGGTTGATATGGTGCCTTTATTTCCTAAAACCTACCAAGTGTTGAGAGATGTACTGGGATGTTTCAGATTTTATTTTCACCTCCTCTAATAGAAAGGGTCATTTGTCCATAATCCAATTAAAAAAATTCTGTGCCTTGGATTTTTCTTGTCAAAGCTGAAGTGTTTTGAAAGGAGAGCAAGCCAGGGAAAATGCGAACAACCTACAAAACAGCCAAGTCTTTTTGAAGACAGTGTGATAGAATTGAGGGCCTTAAATATAGCACAAGATTCAAGTACTAGTATATTTTAAGTGATCACAGTTTAGCATGGGCCAGGCACTGCTGTTACAGATGGATGATGCTGTAATTGCTGCACTGTGACGCAGAGCCTTTTGCCTGATACTGCTCAGTCCCCGCTACTCCTCTCCTTTCCCTCCTTTCCTTTTTGTCATTCCTTTTCATCAGGAGCCTCCTTTGTGTCCAGGAGCTGGTCTCTTGGAGGAAGTCCCCACCAAATGCATGGATCACTTTGGAAGTTCCTCACTAAGCACAGCCAGGCATAGCACGTGTGTGCAGCACCTCTTACTCCTGGCGGGTAGGATCAGGGCAACACAGAACACAGGGGAAGAGAGTCTCACGTGTTTGCCAGCTCTTGTAAATTGCTGCCTTCTTTCCTAGCTGTGTAGTCATTGAATTATCTTGAGCTTTCTATGTTTGCCTTCACCCTTTCTATTCCTCTCTCTCCCTCTCTCTACTGACAAAAAAACCCAAACCCAACACCAAAACCCCTCCCTTCGCCCCAGTGCGAGAGCTACTGCTATAAGATGTTCTTTAGCTTTCCTGGTTGTGGCGTTTAAGCAACAAGAAGTACCCATAAGGAGAACAGTTCCAGAGCCACAGTAATGCTATTTACAGAATTATTTACAGAAACTAAAAAGCTGGATCTGAGGTAGGCTGGAACATGGCCTTTATTGCTAACTGGGGCCCTGGGTATGTGTGTTTCATAGGCGTGTGTGTCTTGCCGAGGCTTTCCTCACAGCTGACATCATTCTGAGTACCCTGCAGAATATCTCCGAGGGACTTGTGGTATATCCGAAGGTAAAGCAGGAGATAACGTGTGCAGTGTTGCATCCTTGATAATGCTGCAACTATGCCAAAGTGTATATAAATCCTCTCACTCAAAGGATTATATTAGCTCGCACAGTTTCTGAATTTTGCTCTCCATTCTCACTATGTTCTCACTGTTTGCAGGACAGACATGAAAGGGTACTTGTTGAAGCCAAAAGGTAGCAAATTAAAAATTTCTCAAAGAGGATATTTCTCCCTGAACTACACAACGGATCTGTAGAACTTACCACCAAAAGATACTGTCAAGGCAGATCTTATACAGTCCTGTAACTTACCTACAGGTTAAAAAGAAAATTCATTATACATCTTTTACACAGTAACGTCCCTTACAAGATACAGCTTCTAAGTATTACCAGCTTCAGTACCTGGATTTCCAGAGCTAAGTCAAAAAGAGAAATTATCTTTGTGTCATTGTCCAGTCCTGGAGATTCAAAGGGAGAGGAAAGCTTCACCAGGAGTCACAGTTGCCTACAGAATTGCTATAATGCTGTTTCTTTTTTCTCTTTTTTTTGTTTGTTTGTTTGTTTGTTATTTCTTAAGGTGATTGAGAGGAGGATCCGGCAGGAGCTGCCATTCATGGCCACAGAGAATATAATCATGGCGATGGTGAAAGCAGGAGGCAATCGTCAGGTACAAGTGCAGTCAAAAATACCTTTGTTCACTGCTTGGCATTTGAATCCCGAGAAAGAAAAGTACCTGGGCTCTTGTTCTGACCATCTCACCTTTCTTTGTTCTCCACCTACTCCCACAGAGTTATTAATATTCCACTGGTGCTGCAAAGCCAGACTCTGCTCTCTGAGGAGAGAACAGTTGTGGAGATGCGTATTTTCTGTTAGGAACATTGTGTGTTTGAGCTAATCTGGCTGTCTGTGCTGGAGAAGAGGGAGACCTATTTTTATATTAGATACTAGTAGGCGTTTTCCTTTTGTAAATGTTTGAAGGAACTTGGAACCCAGGCCAGCCTTCTTTAAATGGAACATGTTGGCAGTTGGCTTATAAATTAAGCCAACTTATAAATTAAAAGAATGAATCAGTGCTGTTAACGAAAAAGCAAGTAAGACCATTCTGAACCATTCATTCATGTGTCGCTCATCCCTAATTCAGTATAGTGCTTTTTATTTTTAACTTTGTTTATGGTCCTTCATTCAGTTTTCTGTGTTCAAGCAAACTGAAATTAAACGTTTTCTTTAGTAAATAAACCCAGACACAATTAGGTTACGTTTCCTTATCATTTAATTTCACAATTCAATTTAAAACCGATAATGAAATTTACATCTTAATAAACCAGTTTATTTTCACTTACTTTTAGATAGTATTTTTCCTTCGATGATTATTTCCACATCAGGGACAGAAGTTCAACTTGGAAGAAAGTAATATCAGAAAGGGTTTGTTAGAAGCTTTGAGTAGGATAGGTGGTTCTAGTTCTCTGAAACACTTGCAGCAACTCACCCATGATGTTAGTCAGGAAACATCCTTTTTCCATTTTTTTTTTTTTTTGCCTGTGTCTCTGATGTTTGTCACTGGGTCAGTCAGTAAGCTTCCTAACTAAGGGTCACATCATGCGGATAAGTTTCATTATGTTTTCAGCTGGTTCTCTTTCTAAAGTATCCCGTACTTACTTAAACAGTCCTCTCTATTTTGATTAGATTGAAGAGTGAATTTAATTTTTGTTTGTTACTGACCTACCTTCTGTCTGGTGCTGTTTAATTACGAATCTATAGAATTTAGTACATTTATAAAAGCTGTTCATATTCACATTCATATGTTCTGTTTTCATGTGCTGGGAACTCTGGAACAGCACATTTTCTGTGCTTTCCCACCTCATAGCCCAGAAACTCACTTCCTTTCCACACCACTAAACAACTCCCTCCCCTAAATACCCAGAAGACAGATCTGTTCACCTGAGTCAGGCTTGTGCTGGAGCAAGATGGCATTTGGATGGAGGAAACAGGGAACAGGAGATCATTTTCCTCCCAGCTGAAGACAGATCAAGGATAATACATTTGAGAAGAAGATTCTTACATGGGTCTAAATGCAACACGACTATTTTAGGGCCAGCATGGCAACATCTGATTTTGCAGGTGGTCCCTGGCTACAGTTGGGTTCCCTTGTTTTTACAGATCGATTCCACAGGAAGTCAAGGGATTAGTAAGTATTTCAGAAAAAAAATTATAAGGGTTTTGCCAGTCTTGGTGCCATGTGAGGGTTCTTTGGGAGAGAATGTCTTAAGGCCCTGAGGTTTGTAAGTTTTTTTTCCCTTCAGTCTGTCCTTGTGTAAGCCACGGTTTACGTAGTCTCACTGCTCCTGGAGTACTGCGTCCAACTCTGGAGCCCCGCGTCCAATTCTGGAGCCCCTACTAGAAGAGAGACATGGACGTGCTGGAACATGTCCAGAGAGGTGCCACGAGGTTGATCAGAGGGGTGGAGCACCTCTCCTATGAGGACAGACTGAGAGAGTTGGGGTTGTTCAGTCTGGAGAAAAGAAGGCTCCGAGGAGACCTTATAGTGGCCTACCAGTATCTTAAGGGGGCCTACAAGAAAGCTGGTGAGGGACTTTTTAGGATATCAGGTAATGGTAGGACTAGAGGGAATGGATTAAAACTAGAAATGGGACGATTCACGCTGGACATTAGGAAGAAGTTCTTCACCATGAGGGTGGTGAGACACTGGAACAGGTTGCCCAGAGAGGTGGTGGAAGCCCCATCCCTGGAAGTTTTTAAGGCCAGGCTGGATGGGGTTCTGGGCAACCTGGTCTAGTGGGAGACGTCCCTGCCCATGGCAGGGGGCTTGGGACTAGATGATCTTTAAGGTCCCTTCCAACCCTAACAATTCTATGATTCTATGATTCATTAAGTTAGACAGGTTCTTTTCCCGTTCCCAAACCTGTAGAGGTTTTACATTGTTATGTTCCCAAGGTGTTCCATACAGGGGTTGACTAGTGGTGAATAAGGAATTCCTGTATTTCAGTTCATAGAATATTATGGGAACAGCTACTATAGTCTGTCTTTGGAAAAATCATGCAAGTAGGGAACAGAACAACTGAAAAAAAAAAAATCCTATAGTGACTCCTAAGAGTATTCGGGGAGTTTGAGGAAGTCTAAAGATTCCGGTGTTGTAAGTTTGTGGTATAAATGAACAGGGAACACATGTCATTCAGACTGGTTTAGCCTAAAGGGGCAGATGTGGAAGGATGAAGAAAATCTTGTTCTAATACAGTGTTATATGGGACACTGCAGTCCGAGCTATGTCATTTGCGTGCTGTCCAGTGCAGTACGCTTTGATATTTCTCCCTCCCGCAGGAGTTAGCAGGATGAACATGTGCTGCCAGTAGCAACAAAATGACTTTTTTCTTTTCTCCTCCTCTTCCCCCTGCTCCTGCAGGATTGCCACGAGAAGATTCGTGTTCTTTCCCAGCAAGCAGCTGCTGTTGTGAAACAGGAAGGGGGTGATAATGACTTCATTGACCGTGTCCGCGCTGATCCTTATTTCAGCCCTATCCATAAACAACTTGAAAGCCTGTTGGATCCCTCTTCCTTCACTGGACGTGCTCCTCAACAGGTAAAGTAGTGGAAAGAGGCTACGGGTGTTACAGGTTGTAAAGCAACGTGTTGTCTAATCCTGCATCCTCTTGCATGCCAGAGAGGGTACACATTATGTACCTCTGCCCGCGCTACTAAGGCAGACATGTTTCTCTCTTTCGGTTTGCTTGGCTTCCTTGTCATTCCTTGTGGGCATCAGATTTTTGATCCTGGACGTATCAGGCTGCTAGGTATCTCTGTGAAACAGAAACCCCAGTGAGACAAGCAGGTCTGAATGGGGAGGAGAAGGGAACCCTTTCTTTTGCTAATTTTCTCTTTCCCCTTTTCCTTCAACAGGTGGCAAAGTTCCTGAAAGAGGAGGTTCGACCAGCGCTGATTCCATACCAAAGCAAGATGGGCGGGAAAATTGAGCTGGCACTTTAGGTATATTCTGCAAAGGTGTGTGGGTACAGGAAGATAATAAAAGCCTTATTGAACCAGGTCTGTTTACTGCGTCATGTTATTTTGGTTCTCCACAGTACGTTTAACCTCCAGAGCTTACAGCCACCTTGATTCCAGATGGGCTTTTCATTCTTTGTCTGCTGTTTAATTAAGCCTCCATCTATTGTGCACTGAGTTACTGAGAAATAGTTGATTGTGACAAGGTAATTTTATCACATTGGCCCCTTGTAGAGCAGTGCCAGCTGTTTAAAGAGCAGTGCCAGGTGCTGCCTGAGATTCGTGTATGACTGACTTGTTGAAGAGCAACAACTTGTTGAAGAGCCCACTCCCATTTCCATCTTATTCATCTGCTCTTAAAACTTTCTCCACAAGTGTCTCAAAAGACGATAAAAGGTTGTCCTGGCTTTCAGAGTACTGTAATCTGGGGAGCAAATAGGCCAAAAAAATTAGGAATCATGAAAGGGAGAGAGGCCATGGAGCTTCTTGGCTCATCAAACTGGTGCTCCCTTCCTGGTTTAATACTGTTCCTGTAGCTCTGTAGCTTCTGAAAATCATATTTACAGGTGTGGGTTAGGAACCGGCCATTGTGATTTACTTTTCCAGGTCGTTGGCTGTAGATGCTTGATACTGACTGGCAGGTGGACTCTGGCGTGTGAGAGTCATTCTCTGCTGCAAGTAAGTTTTGTCTGATAAAGAAAGAAAAATGATGTTGGAATTCATTGGATGCTAGAGAAATTCAAGAGCTTTGGTCTTATTTCTGATCCTGAGTGTTCTGGTTTGTAATGTCTGTGCTTTACTGGACATTCAGTACTGGATCAAACTCTTCTCCCTTTGACTTAAACTGGAATGATTCCACTACTACTTCTTCCAGTGGTGTTACATCACAGCACGTTTCTTTTGCTTCAGCGCAATAAAAAGCTCCCTCTTACCTCTGTTATTTATTCAGACTGCCAGAGATGACGTGATCAGAATTATTTGATTCTTTTTGAAGTGTGATTGCTGGAGAGAATTAAGAAAAGCAGAACTAATTGAAAGAAGCTACCTGCTCTCCTTGAGGCCGTAATTGTTTAAAGAGGATTTCCAAATACTGTGTTTTAATGAGGCTTGTCTCTAAGTAGTCAGAGAAGTGAGAAGCTTCAGGCCATGATCTCCCCTCATCCAGCTGGATGTCTCTGGCTTTGCTTCGCCTCTAGACTGTGGCACTCAAAATGTCTCAAACGATTGTGAATTTTATGGTGTTTAAAACATTTTGCCTGCTCGTGCTATTAACATTTAATTAGCCATCTGTTTGAAAAGGATAACTCGAATTGAACACTGGCAACTTTCAAACTATTACTCAAATGGATAGCCGAGAAGGAAAACAGAGAGATGGGGAAGTCCTCCTTTTTTGGTCCTCTTTGCTCCTTTGTGGGATTAAAACACCGTAACCAACCCTGCGCAGAGAAGAGGAGGAACAGCTAATGTATCTCAACATCTGGGAATAAATCTTTGTGCTAGGTAGAGGCTGCCACCTGTGAGGCATTGGACTTGTTTTCCTGGGGAGTTTAAAAAGAGTAACAATGACACAGGGAAAATGTCACCCTCCTGGGAAACCTGATACACACAGATCCTTTGGGAGGCTTCTATTCTTTAGAGGAGCCTGGTTTGGGACCTCGCTTTCCTTTTTCCAGCAGGGTCGGCAGAGGTAGTAGCCAGAGACGTGGTTCCCCCCTCGCCTTGGTCATTGTGGGTGGGCCACCGCCACCACGGGCTTCAGAATCAGCTCTTCGACTAATTGGGGAGGCTGGATCGCTCTTCCAGATTGTTCTGCTACACGTACCCCTGTTGCCCGTATCAGCGACAGATGCCACCCGTGAAGCAGCAGTGGGTCTGTGCCCCGCTTGGAGGAGAAATTAATCCAGACCTGAACGATGTTAAAGAAACGAGCAGCTTCTCCAGCCGCCGGCTGCTACGGGGGGGCTGAGCGCCGCCTTCCCCAGCCCTCGGCCCCCCGCCACTCCACCTCCTCCGTGTTCGGGGGCGCCACCGCTGTTGCTCAACGCCTCACCGCGGCCGAGAGACCCCTTTTAGGGGGTCCCCGGCTACCGCCGGCCCCGCCGCGGCCTACAGCCCCCACAGTGCCCCGCGCCGCCGCCCGGATGCCGCGCATGCGCGTCGCGCCGCCCCCTCCGGAGCGGCGTGTGGAGCCGCCGGGTCGGGGTCGGGCGGCTGCCTTGTGGGGCCGGCGCGGCGGGGGCTCCGCTGAGGAGAGGAGGTGGGAGCCGGCGAGGCGGTTGCGGCTCAGCCAGGGGGCGGGGGGGGGAGGTGGCGGGCAGCGCTGGGCCAGGGGGAAGCGGGGTGTCCTGCAAGCGGGCGGGAGGGCTCGGCGGGCCGCCCCTCGCCCGCCGGCGCTGTCAGCCCTGCGCCTCCCTCCGCGGCGGTCGGGCTCCCCGGTGATGTTCGCGCCGCCCGTGAGGCGCCTCACCCAGACCTCACCCCCCTCCTCTATGGCGGTGCCCCTCGGCTAAAGCCGCTGGGGTGGCCCTGCTGCCGGGGCTGTGTGTGGGGTGCGCGGCCGCGTCTCCGCTCCCCTTCTCGGGCCGTGTGTGGCGGGTCTCGCCGCTCCCCCCGGGCAGGGCAGGGCTGGGCCGGGCCGAGGGGGTCCCTCCGCTCCCCGCGGGCAGAGGCTGCCGCTCACCTGCTGCGCTGACGCAGGGTCTGGGCTCCGGCGAGTGACTCATGTCGTGCAGAGCTTCATCGCCAGCCTCCCCTGGGTCGGCTGGGGCACGGTTCTCCCCGCGGGGGGGCTCTGCCTGCTCCCCGCTCCCCTCCATCCCTGCTGCCTCCTGCTCCCCGGGATATGCCTCTCCCGTAACCTGCCTTTTCTCCTCTCCGTGACTCTCCGGTGGTCTCGTCTGTCCGGCTCTGCCCACCCTCCTTTGCCCTCCCCGCCTGCATCTTTTCGGAGGTGCCCCAGAGGAGAGACAAGTCTGTCTCTTGTCTGGTTTGGGGGGGGGGGGGGGGGGGGGGGGGGGAAGGAACAGTCACGAAACAGGGATGGAAATACGGCAGTATCCTCTTGGCAGCGGGCATAAATAGACATGCTGCAGGCCCTGTGATTGTCAGCTGTAATAAATGTTAGAAGGAAGTCGGGAGATGAATGTAATTCCTCATACCTGGTGATGTGAATTCAAGGGAGTGAAGAACCACCATGACACGGATTCAAATCTCTTTGCAGGCAGCATCTGTGGACTCCGGGACAGCGGGTGTCTCTTCACAGAGCTGGTAAGGATGGGGCAGGAAGAATTTCTTCTCAGTGTCTGCTTTGCTTCCTTCCTAATCTTTGGAGGGATGTCTGAATTTAGGCAGGTACTTTCCTTCTAGACAAGTGGATTTCATTGTTGGTGTGAGGGGTTTTATGTGATGTCATAGTTTCCTACTTCATGATGTCTCAGCCTTACTCTGCAAAGCTTGCTATGATGTTGGAGGGGGGAGTGGTAGGAATAAAGTAGTAAAAGTGCCTTGAGGAAATGAATGATCCTTTAGTGGCAATAGATGGGAGAGAGGAGCAGTCTTGCTGGAATTAAGAGCAGTAGGTGTTCAGTAGTGAGAGGCTGAATCTTAAAATCACTCTAGAGGGAACTACCAGCTTAGCAGGAGTGGGGCACTGCTGTGCTTTTGCCGAGATGTTGATCGGAATACAGTTGCTTGGTGGATAATCTGAATTCTAGAGTAGTTTTAAAGCTGCTGCAGAGTCTGGAGTGGTGTCCTGGAAAGAAACAGTCACTGGAACGAAGATCTATTTCATTATGTATTTCCGGATCTGTACGCTCTGTGTGTCGCTTTCCCTATGCAGAAACAAAAGTTGGATTCCTACCCTGGAGAATTCACAAATTAAAAGGGAAGGAAGGATGTGAGAAGAGGCATGACGTGTAATTAAAGAGGTCAGGGTGGGGGCTGGTAGTGTCACGTTAATATAAAGTTATGTTAATTCTGTATTTAACAGATTGAAATGATGGTGCCACCTTTCTTAATTCCTGTTTAGGATGATGTTTTGATAATGTGTCTTGGTAATCTCAGGGAGATGTCATTCATAGCGACACTTCGATGAAGGGAATCCATGAGGGGCAGCAGAGAGGAGGAGCGTATTGCTGGAGGAAGTGCACTGGTCAGGGGATGATAGAGTTAAGAGCAGCTGATGAGGTGAAGGAAGTACTGCACACCTGCCCAGGGCTGAAATGATTCTCTAATTTTGGGGCCTCTGCTAATGTCATTCAGGTTTTCCTTCTTTGCTGTGCTTTAACCTGTTGCTTGCTTTCCTGCAAGATGGTATCTTTTGCAAATATCAGTGTTCTAAAGGACCTTGACAGTCTTAAAAGACAGGCAATAATCAAAATATTTAGCTTTTAAAAATCAACATCTCTTACCTGAGGTGGCATGGTAACAGTAGAGATTATTGGTTAAGGGATCTGTACAAAATGAGCTGCCAGCCGCAGTCCCATTCTTAGTGAATTGGTTTGTGTGTTGCAAAACTGCTTGCCATGTTTGGTGTTCGGGATGCTTTAACAAAGGAATTGGTGAGTTCACTCCTCCCAAGTTACACCGCATTTGAGGTTGTAACTGTTTTGGAAATGATTGGGATGATAGCTGTCTTCCTGGCTGTTAATTGCAAACTTCTCAGCAAAACATGAGAAGGAAATAAAACTTAAAAAAAATAAATCCTAAGGCATATTGCAACTTCATCTTCAGCGACAGAGGTAAAACAGGTTATATTTTGGTGTATGTGGTCCTACAGTTCGTCTGGCTAAATCAGTGGTGGTCCTATTTGATGATCTGTATCACACCGGTAATTCTAGATCCTATCCTAGCTCAAATGGATAGGATATAGAGATTTTGCAATTGTCAAGTAGGATGAAGTGGACAAATAGCTTTGTTGTACGTCATGAGTTCAGTGTCCCGAATGTCCCTCAGGAGACGGAGAGGTGTTGGTACTTCAGGTTTGCATCCTCAGCAATGCAAAGACTTGTTTAAACTTCTTTCTGTGCTGCCTTTAAAGTTTACACAGGGTAAGTATCTGAGAGCGTTGGGGAAAATCTCAGTTTTCAGCTGTGTTTACTGTAGACGCCAGGTACAGAAGAGGAGGATGTTGTCCTGCCACATTTGTTTTGTCTCTGAGGAAGTCTCAGCTTTTCTTGAGCTGGAGCGCAACAAGTTATATTGGTAACAGAGCAATTCTGTTTCTGGCTTAAGGAAAAAAAAAACACGTTAGGATAAATGAAAACACACTTGTTTTATGAGATAGATAGGAGAACAGAAGATAGCATATTGCTGTTAGTATGACTACGAGAACTGTTGTCACTGCCCAATCAGTGCAGTATTTCTTGGCTGGGAGGTACCTGATGATTCAGAGATGAGAGAAAACGTCCATAACCTCACAGCCCTTTTGTTCTGGAGAAGAAATCTTCTTGATCCCCAAAACCAGGAAGTATCGGGGTGGGGGTGAGGGGTGTCTTGTTCTGTTACAAATGTTAACGATCATTGTATATTTTGCCTTTTTTCTCTGAGTTATCTGTGCCTATAAATTTCTGCAGGAGCAAGATCTAAGTAATCTAACGTTACATGCCAGATAAGAGCTTTGCAAACAGCCCTGAGAGGTGTTTTGGGTGTTACTAGCCTCTTCAGAAAGTTGAGTTCTGCAAAGACAGAGCCCTGAAGGAGGAAAATCTGGACTGCTGTGGGATATACTTGGCTTAAAAAGCCATTTTCTGGAGCCAAACGAAGTGAGACCCCCTTAGAGTCCTGCTAGGTGAATCAGACGTTTTTTTGGTAATACTAGAGCAAATAGTAATACAGCAGAGGTCCAGGAGTGTGACCTGAATCTAGGCTTTCTTGCATCTCACCAAGAGAATGGCAAACCCTGACAGCTAAAGCTTTGCAGATCCGACAGAGGCCGTGTCAAGGAAGAGCCATTCTTCAGGCTGTTTTTCCTCTGTCACTGGAAACAGCAGAATGAGACCAGCTTGAGAATCACACTTTCACCTGGAGGGTGTCTGCAGGGCTGGCTGTGGAGGGAGCCTTGGATGGGGATGCTTGTCACTGCTCAGGGTAGGAGCGTCGTATAAAAGACGTCATAATATCTGTCTTTAAATAACCGTCAGTAGTGTCTTTCAACCTTTCTTTGATTGCTATAACCCTGCTTCTCTAGCAGAAATATTTTCTTTCCAACTTCTGTATAGCAAATGAAGCTGGGCAGTTGACATTACCTTCCACAGACATCTTATAAATAGTTTGCACACTTGCAGAAGTTCATGGGTGTCGTGGTTTTGGCCAAATTGGCCAATGGCCAGCAACAGATGCTCTCCCCCTCTGCTCCCCCCAGCCTCTCGTACACAGAGGGGAGGAGGAGAGATAAAGAGATTTACAAGTTTGGAAGAAACTAAACTACTTTAATGAAATATGAATAATAAAATAAAAAGGAAAATAATGAAAACAGATATAGTATATACAAATCCACATTAAGCTCCCAGGATGACGTCACCGGCAGGCACTGGGGAAGTCCCAGACTGGACTCAGCAATGGGTGGGAACTGGATTCCACAGCTGGAGTCAGGAACCCACGGATCGGGATCAAAGGCAGATGAACAGGCAGGGTCTTCCTCGGATGTCAGCCATTGAAGGAAGAGAGTTGACCCTTTGATCACTCAGCTTTTATACTGAGCATGGGGCAGATGGGATGGAATACCCCTGCTGGTCAATTTTTGGGTCACCTGTCCTGCTGGCTCCTCCCTGCGGATGGGACCCCTCTATGCTTTTCTGCTTCTGACCCTCCAACAGGGCAAATAACGAAATTAGCTGACCTTGGTTGTTATAGCAACAAGTGTAAGCAAGAGCCTCTCTGCATAGCACCCCTTGGCACAAACTGTCTTATCACTGTGAACGAATCGTTTTTGACACAACATGCTGTTAATTTCAGAGAGTTAGAAGAGGCCTAGCTGAGGAATAAAATTACTGACCAGAAAGTTGGTTCTGTTTTACCTCAAACCAGGACAATGGACCAGAAGGTAAAAATCACTTCTGGAAAGTTTTGGGGGAAATGAGTTTATGCAGAGATCTGCAAAAGCATCCTCATCCTACACCACGCTGATTTGGGTGAAAGTGTCTGTTTATTGTGCAGACATTGACTCTCATAGAAGACATGTTTGGGGCGCCCTTAGATGCTAATCAGAAACCTTTGCAGTTCATGCTTAGCAGGCGCTGAGTCTCTGCTGTGTAAGGATAGACACCCTGTTCTTTCCAGGGCTAAAAGTGTGATAGCTTGTGCTAGCAACACGGGGAATCAGCAGAGCTATATGTAAGTTTGGTTCTGGTTTAATTGTGGGTTTTTTTTGTCATGAGCCACGTGGGGGAAGCCTTTGTTATCTCCAGATTTTAGAAGTAAGAGCTTCATCCTCTTCCTTCATAAAAGATCAGCTGTCTGCTTTGGACCCAGATGAATAAAAAGCAGTTCTGCTCTGAAAAGAAAATACATCTTGATATATATAGGATACCTACTTTCTACTTAAGCAGGTGTCGTGTAGAGGTGTTTTCAGAGGCAAACTTGTCTTGTTTAACTTCAATCAGGAAGTTTAGCTGTGGTCTGTCTGTCCAGTGTGTAAGTTGTAGGAACCAGGATTCTACTTTTTCACATACTTTAAAAACTGGAGATGAAAAGGATGTGAAACTGGAAGTGACTTACTCTGTTCCTTTTGTATAAACTGGAAACGTCTCAGTACCTTCGGCTCCAGTGGGGCTCTCTGTCATTACAGCAGGCAGACTTGCTGGACACCAGTCAGTGCAGGGAGCAGATCTGTTGCATGGAAGTACCTTTTAGTTACATTTCTGCACAAAATTACGTTTCCAACATGGCCAGCAGCCTACAAGGTGCTTTATGGCAGGAGACACAGAGTTCTGGTTTACTGTTTGTTGTCTCTGTTACGTGTTGCTCTATCAGTGCCCTGGGACAGTTGGGAGGAGGCGCTTTGCCGTGCCACACTCCTGCAGTCAGTATGCGATCCCAGTTGGTGACTGGGCAGCACTGGAGTCCTGAGTGACGCCTCCGCAGCTAGCGACATAACACTGTCAGCAGCTTGTCGTCCTTCCTGCCTGCCCACCTGGCTCTGGAAGGCTGTCACAGCCTTCCTAGAATCATGGAATGGTTTGGGTTCGAAGGGACCTTAAAGATCATCTAGTTCCAATCCCCCTGCCGTGGGCAGGGACACCTCCCGTTAGACCGGGTTGATCAAAGCCCCATCCAGCCTGGCCTTGAACACTTCCAGGGATGGGGCATCCACAACTTCTGTGGGCAACCTGTTCCAGTGTCTCACCGCCCTCACAGTAAAGAATTTCTTCCTAATAGCTAATCTAAATCACCCCTTTTTCAGTTTAAAACCGTTCCCCCTCGTCCTGTTGCTACACTCCCTGATATAGAGTCCCTCCCCATCTCTCCTCTAGGCCCCCTTTAGGTACTGGAAGGCTGCTATAAGGTTCACCTTTGCTGCTTCCCAACTCTCATGTCCCCCTTCCTAGGCCTACCTGTAGGCTTTTATTTTATCTCTGGTTCACTTGCTTTGCTACGAGAAATTGCCTGAGGGCGGTTAAAGTCCCCCAACTTTTTATTCCGAGTCATGTGGTAGAAAATTATCATGAAGGCTACCGCCTCATCTCCTTCCTCCTGCGTTTGTAGTGTGCTGCTCAACGCACAAAGCAGTGTGAGGCTGGTTGTGGTTTGTAAGCCTTAAACGGATAGTTCTTGGAATGACCCAGGTTCACCAACACCGTTATTGACTCCGTAACCGGGAGTTGGTGCGTGTCGGTGTGCGCGTGGGATTCTGCATCACTTAAAAAGTCGGGGTGTCAGGGTGCGAGGGACAGAAATTACTTGCATCTCATCCGCCCCTTGGTCAGGTGTGTGGCTGTACTTGTTTGTGAAGCTGGAGTTTTCTTCTGACTGTATACCTGCAAAGCAAATATTGACTCGTGGGACTAATGGCATTTGCAGCTCCAGGACATGCCTTTGCCTGACCTGAAGGAGAAACCTGTGGGGGAAGGGAAGGCAAAGGGCTTCCAGCTGAGAGGTCCTCTTGGGCAAGTCAGAATTTTGATTAGGAAAACAGAGTTTTCCAGGTGTGAGAGGATAGAAATGAACCACCTGATTCAGTGTAGGGTCTGATTTTTGTCTGATTTCTGCGAGAGGGAGAGTTGGTCTAAATGTTAATTTGGATGCAATCTGCATGGGATTTTAAAAGCTCAGCTGGAAGAGGCTTCTAGAATTACACCTAACCATGTGGCCTCTGGATGAGTACTGTGGCTTTGCAATTGCTTTTCCCTTTTCCAAGCCATATTTTTTTCAATAAAGGACAAGAATAGAGAGCAGTGGAAATGAGGTGACAGTCCAGAGGGGTGTCGTGGTTTTGGGCAAATTGGCCAATGACTGGCAACAGATGCTCCCCCTCCAACCTCTCGTACACAGAGGGGAGGAGAAGAGAGAAAGAGATTTACGAGTTTAGAAGAAACTAAACTACTTTAATGAAATATTAATAATAAAATAAAAAGGAAAATAATGAAAACAGATATAGTATATACAAATCCGCATTAAGCTCCCAGGATGACGTCACCGGCAGGCACTGGGGAAGTCCCAGACTGGACTCAGCAGTGGGTGGGAACTGGATTCCACAGCTGGAGTCAGGAACCCACAGATCGGGATCAAAGGCAGATGAACAGGCAGGGTCTTCCTCGGATGTCAGCCATTGAAGGAAGAGAGTTGACCCTTTGATCACTCAGCTTTTATACTGAGCATGGGGCAGATGGGATGGAATACCCCTGCTGGTCAATTTTTGGGTCACCTGTCCTGCCGGCTCCTCCCTGCAGGTGGGACCCCTCTATGCTTTTCTGCTTCTGACCCTCCAACAGGGCAAATGATGAAATTAGCTGACCTTGGTTGTTATAGCAACAAGTGTAAGCAAGAGCCTCTCTGCATAGCACCCCTTGGCACAAACTGTCTTATCACTGTGAACGAATCGTTTTCGACACAACATGCTGTTAATTTCAGAGAGTTAGAAGAGGCCCAGCTAAGAAATAAAATTACTGACCAGAAAGTTGGTTCTGTTTTACCTCAAACCAGGACACGGTGGCCGTGGGATTTACCACATGCAGTTTTGCATACACTGTTCCTATGACAGTGGAAGAAAATCATTCTAAAAAGAATGATTTGTTATGCTTGTTCTGGTCCTTCTGATGATGTTCACTGACGGCTCCTGCATAATTACATGTTGTAATGTTTTCAGCATACAAACAGATTGCTTTGTAAAATGTTTGTCTTCTGCAGAGTCTGTCTGCTAGAGGTATATTGCTTTTTTGGTGGCTTCTTATTTTTTTGTTGCTAAAATCAGCAGAGGAAGAACACTCCTGGGAAGGTGTTTCTATCCCAAAATAAAGATCCTACTGAAAGGCTCCTGACAGCGTCATTTCATGTCTAGCACATCCAGCGGCTACCGCAGCAGGCTTAAGCGGAGATCACATGGCAAAAGAGGCCAAGCAAGTACAACATAGGCAGCAGGAGATTGTTATCTGGTGTTTGCAAGAAGCCAGGTAATTGAAATCTCTCATATCACAGCTGTGTGGAAGAGCAGGTGTGTCCAGAGGAGGCTCCATATTGCCAAGTGGAAGTAAATTTGCAGGTCTCCTTTGCAAACATCAATTTCAAAAAGACACCTACACTGGGAAAGAAACTAATTGGATATAATCCTGCACCACGTGTATTTGCAACTCCGACAAAGGTGTTGCAGCTGGAGTGCTTCAAATAGCTGTACCTGATGCTGACTGCGTGCTTCCCTTGCAGGCGCCTTTTTCAGGTACACACGCTGTCATTGTAGCTGTCTTCTAGCAGGCTGGAATCAATGGTGGTGTGGTTTGCTTTATAGAGTCTGAACTCAAAAAAAGCAAAGCTGCAAATAACAGATAAGATTTTCATTTTAACAAAAAATACTTTTCACGCTTTTCAAAAGTGTGAAAGACTTTGGTCACCTGTTGCGTGACCAAAATTGCTTTGTGTAGGAAACTTAAATTGCCTTTAAACATGGGAGATGCGACTTAATGCATGGGTAAAAACTGGTTTTAATTTTAGAGTTCTGAGGGTTTGGGAGTGCCATTAATATTTCTTGGATCTAATGTGTTTTTTCCTTTGTATCCCTTACTGTTCCTCATTTTCAAAAGTGTGTACTGCTCAAATAACACAGCTAAGTTAGCTGTAGCAATTTTGTGCATGGAATTTCACAGGCTTCGTGGGAGCCCCTTTTGTTACTTGCTGTCTCCTGGCTGGGAGAGTTGGAAAGTTGCTTTATGTTTATATCCCTCAGTCAAACAAAAGAGCTTACTATCTCAATCCCATATGCCAGATACCATCTTCCTCCTCCTGGCTTGCACTGGGTGGTGCCTGGCTGTGTCAGGGAACCTTCCTCCCAGTTCCTGTGATGCTCTACTGGAGGTAGAGCGGGAAGGGGGCAGAAAGCAGGATGGTGGAGACCTGTAGGGCTGACGTAGTGGTCTTGGCACCTTCTCTTGGAGACACCTGGCTCAGTCCCTGGCGCACCACGTCCTTGTGCCGCAGCAGGAGCCGTCTCTTGGTGTGATTCCCACTCCCCACCCTGCCCTTCCGCACGGGGTGCCAGCAGCAAGGTGAGCTTCTCTCTGGGCCAGGTCACAGATGGGTGCTTGCAGGAAGGTTTCTATAGGAACCAGAGGCAGGAAAAACCTGCCCACCAAGTTCAGTGCTCTTACGTCAGGGATGGGAGGGCAGGCAGCAGGCAGGGGAGTGATCTGCAGCAAGGCGGAGGCCACCGTGGGGTGACGTGGACAAGGGAAGGTGTTCCCCTCTGCCACACCTGTACAAGGAGGGACTCTCGGCCTCAGCATTCTCCTGCCCTGCTTCCCGATCACCCTGGTTAATTCCCTTGTTATGGGGTGTTTTCTCACCTATGTGCCTAACACTGGCCCGGCTCCTCTGTAGCAGGTTGGTTCAGCAGTGGTTGTGCATGGGATGAAGGTTAATAATGACCAAGGGGGATCCCTAATCACGGGCTTGAGGCACCGAGCACAGGTTCAGGGCACAGGTAACGAGAAGTATGGCAGATACGCCACGTGGCTGAAACAGCGACTGCATTCCTAATAAAAGACACTGGAAACAGGGTTAACTGGGCTGAGAGGAGGCAGGGGAGAGGGACGTATTGCAGGGTCAGGAACAGGCTGTGGTCACAGGGCAGTGATAAGCCTGAAAAAAAGCATCAAAATACATTCACAGTGATATTGAAAGGGGAGTCAGTATTGTCAGCAAATTTACCTGCATGGTGTGCGTGCTGTGTGTGTTCCCATGTAAAATGAGTGTGCAGGTGCCCATTTTGTAATTCTTGGTGTAACGCCTTCAGCTGCTGAGGGAAAAGTTGGTGCTAAGAGAACAAGTGGGGCTAGAGTGATGGGAAGGACAGAAGAGCATTTAAAGAACTCGTGGGTAAGTGACTGGCCATTGTGTGGATGCTCCTTCTCGGAAACAAAAGCTGAACTTTTTTTTGTTTATTGGTTTTGTGGTTTGTTTTTTTTCTTTTTGCCCTGAGAGTTGGTGTCAGAAGATCAGAGTGTCTGTTCATCTGTGCCAGCTTTTCCCATGCAGAGAACTGTTTAAATCTGGGCGGCAGAAGCCTTATCATTTGTGTTCTCAGACACAGATGCTTTTTATGCTTTTGCAGTGTTTTACAGCTGCTTATCTTGGAGTGCTGTAGCAAGCCACTTCCAGGCTGGAAGTGCTCAATGAAAAGCTCACTGAGATGCAAAGACAACATAACCTTGTACTATTGAGCACTATAAACAACTTGGACAGTGACTGCTGGATAAATCCCTGGGGTTTCTTCTTTTAGCAGTTTCCAGTCAAGTAGCTTTACTGAAAAGGGGAAGCTGGAAAACCCATTCCAGATGTACAAATGTTAGTTTCTGCCAGGTTTTTTCCCAAATAAGTGCGAGTGACTGATACATCCCAGCACTGGCTTTATCTGCTTGGTAGAGGTGGCTCTTGCTGTCTCCCACACACAGGTACAAGGTTGATCTTAAAGTCCAAAATATTTCTCTCTGATTACTGAACTATTACGTTGTTGTCCTGGAAAAGCCCTATAAAAATCTGCTGTGAACTGGTATCGGGAAAGTAAGGAGAGGAGCTATGCAGGCTGTTTCATCATCTGAGCTTTGTCACCAGATTCAGTTTAGAGTAGCCCGGCTCATTGCAGAGGTACTAGTTTGCATGTTGTCCATATCCTAGTCCAGTTCATCACAGAAAATCCTTGTCAGAAGCTTTCCCAGATCCCTTCAGGGAACTGTATTGCACAGCCTAATACACTTTGCTTTTGTGATGCTACCCCTAAAATCTCTTTCAGGCTTATTGCTTCTAATGATACCCCCCTGTACACTTTTCACCACTCTAGTCCCTTCTCCATGGGCAGTATGTTCAGAGAAAGATGATGTATGGGGTGTTTTTTTCATATTCATAGTTAAATATGGGACTCTCAATATAGTGTTCATAATTAAATGAGGGACTCGCAATATGTGATGGAAAAGGCAATGAAAGTTGACTTGATTTTTGACATTTTTTCCAATCAGCCATGCTGTTACTGTCTCAAGGAATTTGGTAAATGACAGTGTGCTCTTTCTAGCTGATGGGTAGGTATGAAACCAAGAGGAAGTTCCAGTCTCTGGAATTTAATTTTCGTATGGGGAATTTAAATACTAAGGGATTTCATTTTCCTATGGGGAAGTTGTGCGTGAGGGGTCTGTCTGTCCCCATTGTGTTCTTAGATGCTAACTGAATTCTCTCGTCACTAATTTGGTTATATTTTTTTCCTTTTTATAACAGGATAGTGACCTCTCATCTCTGAGAACAGCATTTCTGGACCTGCTGACAGACTCTGCTACTCAGCCTTCCCTAGCGCAATGTCAGGTGAGCAGACAAAAATGGACACAGTATCTTCTTGTTTGGTTGCTTGTTCTTTCTTCAGCTACAACTTAGTAAAATAAAGTTACTGGTTCCAAGAGCCATTCTTTACATTCACATACTGTTTGGTCAAATTGGGAAAGAGGAAACGACACCACTCTTTGTGACCCAGCTGCCTTTTCACTCAGAGTCAGCTCAGTTCCTTCTTTTACCCTGCGCTGAAGCCTGCAGAAGCTGCTTCAGCCATTGAATACAGAGGAAGGGAGGAGGTTGAAACGCGGTCTGCCTTCCCCGTTTTTCGTAAGATTTGCTTGGTTCTGTTCTCTCAAGATTTGCCCCAAAGTGGAGGCAAAGCTGAGAGGTTTTTGCTGTACAGTGGTAGCTCTAGGGCAGGCAGAAGGCTGAAGAATTACTGAAGTCCAGCTGTGGACTACTGAGATACAAACTTTACTGAAACTAGGTCTCCTGCTTCTTACAGTGGCCCACTCTCCCACCCTGTATTTTTGTCTAAACCTTCCTAAGCAGCTCCGGCTGTTTATTTCAGGGCATATAACCCTGAGGGAGACTATACTTCAAAGCCAAGTAAACCTTTTTCCTGGTGATGGGCACAGTGGAAGACCTGGGACATGCTTATCTGCTTCATTTGCAGAACCTGATATCTGCTTTTATTCTAAAGGAAGCTGTTCAGTAGGACACTACCGAGACTGGAAAGGTGCTTATCTTGAACACAGCCAAGATGATAGGCGTGCTGTCATTGCTGCAGCTCTCTGTACGTGATCTGACAATATCCCAGCTCTTCTGGAGGAAAGGAAGCAATTGAGCATCTTGCTGAGGGCTCTGATTTTCAGTTTTGGTGCCTGGGTGACAAAGTTTCGGGCAATGCTGGAGTGCTGCTGGTGCTGGGGTCAATGCTTCCGTAGGAGGCATTTACTTCTCCATAATAATTTTTTTGGTAATAGTTCCCCTGGTTTGGCACTGACCACACAGCTTTTCCAAGCAGAAGAAAGATCACATGATGCCATGGAACTCTTTCTCTTCCCTGTACGTTTCTTTCTTAGAGGGAACTCCGTTTTGTCTTTCTGCTTTTTTTGCTTGATGATAAGGAAAAAAACCCACCTGAAATTACCTGCTTCCTTGGTGAAGTGGGAGCTGTCTGAACGTCTAGAGTGGCAGTAGTGGCAAACTGTTGAGAGTGTCCTTCTCTTGCTGGAACAGTTTGTATCGAGTGTGCTTCTTCTAAGGGAATCTTTCAGGTTTTCACTGCTATATGTTGATCTCTTTCTGTTTAGGCCATCACACTCCGTCTGCTGGGGGTCCCTTCTCAGCACTCACTCCCAGCATTTGGCCTCAGGAGATCCTGGCAAAATACACACAGGTATGGTATGGGGCAGGGAGGGGGTGTTCTCTGGCTCTGCACAGAAGTAAAGGGACCCTGGTGATTTCTGGTGGTCTCTGAAAGCCACAGGGCAAAGGAGGAAGAGATGCACTCTTCCTCCAGTGGTTTGATTGTGGATGCTGGTTTGCAACTTAAACTTCATGTGTTTTGCGGCTGCATGCTGGCTCTTGCAAGAGGATCTTGCAGAGCCCAAAGAAACTTGTGTGAATTATTGCCCTGCTGTTTTGCAACTATTGCTCCACTGTAAAAATGTTGACACCCTCAAGGGAGTCTCTGTCACCATCAAGCTACTCTGGATGGCGTGTGCATGGCAGGAGATGCTAGCCTCAAGACTTGTCACCAGGTAGGGGGAGCAGGGAGGAAGGAAGCCATGGAATTTGGTAACTTACCCGCAGTGTTTGCTGAAGGCAGCTGAGCCCAGTGAAGCAGGTTGAAACTTACTGTGGAGCTATGCGAGAAGATGTTTCTTGGGCGCTGCCTGGGTGCAATGCTTGCAAGACCCCACAGGAAGGGCAGGTGGGCTTGCAGGAAAGGGGAGGTATCTGTAAGGGCTTGCACTCCTTAAAAAAGCCTGATTGCAGCCTCCAATGTGTACACCCCAGTTGCCAACCATGAGCACAGATGAGGAAAGTTGAGATTTGGGTCATGGACCTTAATTTCCTTTGGCTTATAATTTAGGTTTGCTTCATAGGTGCAAATCCCAGTTTTGCCTGCTGTCTTTCAGAGCAATCTGAAAGCAACAGGCAGGAGATGGAGCAATGCAGGGAGCTGAATTTGCAGCATGCGTGCAGAGGTAACAGAGGACTGCTGTATGTTGGAGATGCAGACAGTAGAGACCACTTTAGCTGGTGTGTGTGGATTCCTCAGTCTGTGAGGAGGGCTGTGTGCCCCTCCAGGTGGGAAGCTCTAATCTTGATATGATGCTGTGCTGAAGCCCTGCTGGGAAAAGGATTGCTGGGAAAATCTGTGCAGGTGTGAAGGCAGGGCTTTGCAGCTTCCATGGAGAAGTCAAAATGGGAATCGCATGCAACATCTCCCCACCTGGGAATTGTGGTGGGAGGCCTTGAAAATAAAAGGGCAAGGGGTCTAGTTGCTCAGAGGGGGCAGTGTGGACAGTAGTGGGATGGAGCAATATCCACATGTCTCTGTTCAGTTGTTCAGTGCTAAACTGGTGAAAGTATCTGTTCTCCTTCCTCACATCTCCCAGAAAGAAGAATCCATCGAGCAGCCAGAGTTCCGCTATGATGAATTTGGTTTCCGAGTTGATAAGGAAGGTAAAGCCAGTCCCATCCCTCCCCCTTCCATTGTGTTCTGCGTCCAGCCCTTCCCATGCTTCTAGTATGGCAGGGTGATTTTGCAACCATTCTGTGCTAGGTTTTGTCTACCCACCTTCATCGTCTCTCTGTATCCTACCATTGTAATCGAGTGCATTAGACATGCTGGCCTTATGGGAGGCTGGAGCATAGACTGGGCAGCAAAGTTATTTCCATCCCCTTATACTTGTGCCATGGGTGAGAGAGAGAAAAGTTAAGAGGAAGTTACCATTACCATTAGCAGTTGCATGCTGGGGAAGGGCAACTTTCCCAGTTCACAGTGGGGTCTCCGTCACGTTCAGTAGCACTGTAAGCACTGATAGCAGGCACAGTGACATGTGCTGTCTGATGAAAAACTTGTGGCCAAGGTGAGTGGCGGCAGTATGCATTCTACCCATTCCAGCAGCTCGGCAAAGTGTAGGGCAAATTGTAGGGGCAGAACCCACATCCTGGTTTTCCTGCAAGATATAGAGGCAGGCAGCCAAATAGAAGGAGGTGTGGAGAGCTGTTGTAGCTGGGTGTTGAGCTACAGCAGCTGGCTGCCTTTGCAAAGAGAAAGGGAAAGGAGTGGGGGACATAGGAATTGCTTTATGTGCTCTGAGAGAACGTTTTTAGGGCTCAGGCCATGTGGTGCAGGGGCAGAAGTTGTTTTCATGTGTACCCTGAGGCACCTTGAGTCATAGAGGAGTCATTGAAGCAATGTCCCGGAGATGAGGACAGGACACAGTGATCTTCTTCGCCAGAACATTTGATAGACCTGTGCATTATAAAATCAGCAGAAAGATTTGGACTGCATCGTTGAGATGTGTTATATGATGAAGGACAGAGGGCCTTACGTCAAACCTGTACTTGTGCTAAAGTATCTGTTTTAGAAAGCCAGCCCCAGGTTAAGGTGCTTTCTCATTGAGAAATTGGAAGTGTCTTTATTAAAGCTTTTTTGGTTATTAAATATCCCCAAAGTTAACATTTTGCACCTCATTACTTACATGAGCATATAGCTTCTGCTTGCCACCTCTGAGGCTTGCTGTGCTTTTGTCAGCCTGATTTACAGATCTTTACAAAACCCAGCAGGATGACTGCTGCTGGGGTCTTGTTTAATTCCGGCCACGCTCTGCTCTAAATTATGAGTAAGTAGAGACTAGAAGCCTGCTGACAGCTTCTTAGTTCTCAAGGTTCCAGTGCCTTTTGCTTATGACCATAAAATCTGCTGCATGGAGAAGACAGTTAGAAACCAAGCTTTGCCCTGGCTGGAAGACGTGAATGTTTTTAATGTGTTTTCTTCAGATGGCCTTCCTACTCCCCAGCCCGCCCTATGTTTCTTCCCTTTGCTGTCCCCTCTATCACTTGTCTGCGTTTCATTCTCCTCCCTTTGCTGAGGCAGATGGTGCTGAGCCAAACTCCAGCAAGCTTCTGGGGGTCCCGCTGACGGAGGAGCCACAGCAGAGGCTCAAGTGGCAGGCTCACCTGGAATTCACACACAACCATGACGTAGGTGACCTCACCTGGGACAAAATTGAGGTCACCCTACCACATTCAGACAAGCTGCGCTCCCTGGTGCTAGCCGGCATCCCCCACAGCATGAGGCCACAGGTAAGTGTGCTGCCTGTTCTGGGCAGGCTCTCCTGCTTGGAGTAAGAGACAGTGGAGCGAGACTACTTTCTCTTGGTTCAGAGGGTGCCAGATTGTGGCATTCTGTGGCTGCCTTAGCGATGCTTCCTATGTCTATTCACCCTTTCCCCCCAGCTGTGGATGCGCCTGTCAGGGGCCTTGCAGAAGAAGAGGAATTCAGAGATGTCATATCGGGATATCGTGAAAAACAGCTCTAACGATGAAACCATTGCTGCCAAACAGGTAGGAGATACTGCCTAGTGCTGACTGGGCACAAGGGAGTGAGGAGAAAGGGCAAGATTTGCTGCGTGAGGAGCGAGGGGTGTCTACCTAACATCTGCAGCAGGGACAGTTGAGAAGATGTGTGGTTGAATCCTGGTAAAGCTTAATCCTGTTGGGCATATTTCTCCTTTTGTTTTGTTGGAATAGCAATTATGCAGCTCCCCTCCTTCCTAGGAAAGCAGGGAAGGGATTGGACGCATGGTACCTGCGGGCTAGAAAACAGTGCTGCATCTCGGCAAACATCTGGATATTCACTGAGGGAAGTGAAGGGTGAAAGGCTGACAGATGCACCTCTGTTGAGGTAGTGGCAGCTGCTTCCAGGGACTCTCTTTGTTCTTTCAAATGCAAAGTCTCTGAACACCAGCAAGACTGTTACAGGGTGTTTTCCCTCTTCTTCTGACCTCTTCTTTTGTGGGAGGACACAAAGGCAAAAGAAACTGAGCTCTGCACATCTTCACCTCTCACTAAGAAGTTAGGTTGAAAATGATTGGAGGGAAGAACAACACTGCCCAAGGGAGATCTGTGGGCTCTTCACCTCCAAGTCCCCTGTCACAGATGTGGCCAGGTGGTTCGTTTCTTGCTGGGGTAGGTTTGTTGGGAAGCCTTGCTTGAAATCCAAGCAGATGAAATTCCCAACCAGTATGCCTGCTATTCTCAGTGGTGAAGCTGGGGGCTGAGTTTAGGCAAGTATTTCTTAGGAGACACCAAGTCACCGTCTGCACTGGCTTTTTCTGACATGTCAGTGAAGGCTGTTAAACTGACCCAAGGTGCTTGGGTCATCTTCATTGGTGCCTAACGACTTACGCGTGAGTGTGAGGAAGCAGAGTTCCCTGAGGCAAGAGGCCATGGGGAAGTGCAGAGAGCAGAAGGCAATTGTTCAGATGCTGCTAGCTGACCCTGTTCTTGCTTTTGGCTGTCTCGCAGATTGAAAAGGACTTGCTCCGCACGATGCCCAGCAACGCCTGCTTCTCCAACATGAACAGCATCGGGGTGCCACGGCTACGCAGGATACTACGGGGACTTGCCTGGCTGTACCCAGAGATTGGATATTGCCAAGGCACTGGCATGGTAACCTGCTTTCAGAGTGTCTTTATGATAGGGATCATTTTGTCTGTGGCAGCTATGCTGGGGCAAGTGATTTGAGGCAGTGCTGCCAGATACTATGGCCTCCAGATGAACTGAAGGGAAATCCCTTCCACATGGAACATTTGTCCTAGGGAAGGGAGAACAGAGTAGCACCACGTGTCCAAAAATGTGGAAGAATTCAGTCCATCTGTTGGGGAGGGATGGGCATTACACTGAGGAGAAATCGCTTCAGTGGGAGACTGCAGGAGAGCTGCTGCAGAGGAAGGAAGATGTTGGTCACCTAGATACTGGTCCATCTCTCCATCTGAGGAAGTGGGGAAAGAGTTCTGCTCCTCTTAGGACATGCAGTTTTTCTTCCTTCAAAATCCTAGGTGGCTGCCTCTCTGCTGCTCTTCTTGGAGGAGGAAGATGCCTTCTGGATGATGTGTGCTATCATAGAGGAACTGGTTCCTGCCTCCTACTTCAGCACCACCCTGATGGGCGTGCAAACTGACCAGCGTGTCCTGCGACAGCTCATCGTGCAGTACTTGCCCCGCTTGGACAAGCTGCTCCAGGAGCACGACATTGGTAAAAGTGTGCCCTAGAAACCATAGCTTTTCTTGCCAGGGTGACATGCAGACAAAAATTATTGTTCTTGTTTCGCAAAGGGAGAGCAGCAGGGCTAGGAGCAAACCTCCTGGCCATGAAGGCGATGCGTGGTCATCTTTGAGCTGGGAGGGAAGCACTTAGGAGAGTCCATCTTCGCTATCTGGCTGACTTCCCTTGTCATATTTCTTTTCCGTATCTTTATTTGCAGAGCTCTCCTTGATTACCTTGCACTGGTTCCTCACCTCTTTCGCTAGTGTTGTCCACATCAAGCTGCTGCTACGTATTTGGGACCTCTTCTTCTATCAGGGGTCTCTGGTGCTGTTCCAGCTCACTTTGGGCATGCTCAGTATGAAGGTAATTCCCACCTCCTCTTCGTCCTTTGTTGTACTTCAGTGTTTAATTCTGAGTTTTAGGGGCAAGAAAGTTTTATATCCACTTCCTGTGTGTGGTTTGGGAATGTACTCTGGAAGACAACCTTCTGCCTTCCTCGGAACTGGGGGCTGTGAAGAACTTCCAAGGCATTTCACAGGATTCAGGGACTGCTGTTGCCCCTGCCTACCTCATTTGTTCCCTCATAATTAAACCCCATCAGCCACTCCCCTTTATTCAGTCTAGATCCCAACCCGAGGGTCCATCTTACCTAAACCAAGATACTTCTTGATTTTGCACCATCTCTGAGCAGAGATATAAAGCCAAGATTGGGGTCATCTGGGGAGCTTTTGATGGCACTGCTGGATGCTCCAAGAGATTAGCATTGTCCTGACTATGTTTGGTTTGGCTGGCTTACGTTTAACCACCTGATCTTTTCCTTTTTATGCAAAAAATAATTTTGTGGTTCAGCTTGCTGTGGGAAGGGCAAGGGTGAGCCTGCAGGGAGTAAGGGGAAGGCGGAGCAGTTTGACATGGTAGGTGCTCTGTAGTGTCTGGGACTTGAGCAGCTTCCATTGCCTTGTCCCCAGCAAGATCCCTGCTGTGCCCAGTCTTGGCAGTGGGTGCAGAATAGCTTCTGTTTAGTCTTTCCTTGCTGATTTGACGTCATTTCAACGATGGATGGTGTAATTCAGAAACATGCCAGCTTGAATTTTGGGGGCAGATCTCACTGCAGAGAGTAGTAAAAGATGCTGTTCCTCTCTCATAGGTAGCTTGAACTCCTCCTACTGAAATTTTTATGGAATTATCTCGTTGTTCTGCATTGTTTCTGGCCCAGGCTGTACACTGAATGTAAAATTGCATCTAGCAGCCCCAAGAGTGTAGCGGTCATGCTCGCTGTTCTGTGTGGCAAAACGATTGCATCATTGCAGGAGGATGAGCTAATCCAGTCTGAGAACTCTGCCTCAATCTTCAACACGCTCTCGGACATCCCAAGCCAGATTGAAGATGCAGATGTGTTGCTGCGGGAGGCCATGCGCGTGGCTGGCTCGCTGACAGACGTGGCGGTGGAGACCCAGCGTCGAAAACACTTGGCCTACCTCATTGCTGACCAAGGGCAGCTGCTCAACTCCAGCACCACTGTCAACAATTTATCCAAAGTGAGTGCACAGAGTCCCATCTGCCTCTGCAGCTCAGTTTTTGGCATTCCTTTATGTGTTTCCTCCCAGTTGCTGTTTGTGAGCAAGAGATCCTCCTGTCTGAGAGGATTTTGGCTCCAGGATGACTGTGTCATCCAGTGGAGAAAAGGTATTGGGAAATAAGGGGGAGGTCTGTACCAATGAAACGTTGCCAGATCTGTCCTATTTGACAAATTGCAGGTGAAAAGGATATTGACATTGATTGTAATTATCATTAATGAGACTTATGATGGAAAGTGATGCATTTTATTAATGGAAACTAGAAGAAACACCATATGCTTTCAGCAGAATTTGCTTGCAGCACGCAGAGTAGGAGCTGGAGTTAATCCATTAGTAAGAAACTGATACACTAAAATAACTCTGGAAGGTAGAGTCAGAAAACAGCAGCAGCCTTTGAGAAGCTGAGTAAAAAATGCACCTGTGTTCCATCTTGGACTACAGTCTGCAGTTGCAGATGTAGTAGCTCCTGTTTGTCAAGTCCACATGGAAGATACATTCCTGATGCTTGTCTGCGTGCTAATCACAAGACACTCCTGCAATACTAAAAGGTAATAGGCATCCACTTAGAAATTTATATATAATTACGTGTAGAACTGCTTTTGGCAACAAGCAGAATTAGAACTAAAATTATTCACTCGAATCGTGGTTGATTCTTGAACTCCAATTATGCTTTCGTAATAATTGAGCTATAAATAACCCATTGCATACGGAGCATATCAAGCAGTAGAGCTGATTCATTGTGTTAGAACCAGAACAACTCCTGCCTAAAATTGCCAGTTCACTTGCCTGCCCCTTCCAGTGGTAGCTGTCAGGACCCCTTGCCCAGACCTGACCTGGATGGAGGATTGCTTTATTTTATTTCTGAAATCTGTCGTAATGTGTGCACTCTGTTCTCTCTCTCCCCTCTGCCTCAGATTGTGCGGCGCAGGACTCAGCGCAGGAAATCTGGCATCACCTCTCTGTTTTTTGGTAAGGGCAATCCCATGCCTTTCACGTGGTGCTGATGGATATAGCAGCCTAGCAGGGAGGGGAATGAGCAAAGCAGGGAAACAGTGAGACAGAGGAAGAGAAGGGAGCCGGAACTGAAGGATGAGAAGAAAGAAGTGCAGTTTTCTACTTGCTTGCTTTGGTCTGAGCTCAGAAAGTGAATTTTAGGTTAGATGGTTAGTCCTTAAATGGTGACTAACAGCGGGCTGTAGCTCAGCCTAGCTGTGATGTCCTTCTTGCACTGATCAACAGATCAAACGCATTTTCTGGCAGACCATATGATCTTAGTCTGCTCAGTTCAGGAACATCTCTGAAGATGTGAGACAGGGCGGGATGGTCCAATGTGTCACTCATCAAGATTTATAAATACGAACATCACTGATATATTCCCCCTTACTTACTCTGAGAGTTTGATGTTGTGAACGCTTTTGAGTCTTGATTTTCTTTGCTTATGAGCTAAGCTAGCAGATGTCCAGAAAGCACAGGGCCAGAATAGGTTTTGCATGGGTTTAATAGTAACTTGCTTCTGTGACTCCATAATAGTCCTCTCTATTGTAAGCCTCACTGTCGTCACTTTCCTTGCAACTGGTTAGCTTTCTTGAAATTGCCACATCTCACCACAGAAATTGTTTTTCCGGGGGAAGACAACATACTGAATTTACAGCGTTCAAATAGTGTTCCTACTGCGGTTGAAATGGCCTGAATAAATCTAAAACTGCATCTTTTCAGAGAAGAGCATTTCTGGTGTTCTCCAGGAAGCTGATATATTGTCACAGGCTTGCTACGAGCACATACAGCATTACATATAAAAGTTACGGTAGAAGACCAATGAAGCTGCGAAGTCAAGCATGCAGAAGTGAAGAAACGCAGGGAAGTTGCTTGTGCAGGCTAAACTCAGGCCTCTTATATGTAGTGTCATCATACAGTCAGTGCAGACCGAACCTGCAGGGAACTTAGCTGCCAAACGCATCTTTCTTGTGTCTCAGGTAGTTTCCTTGACCAAGTTTGAGCAGCTTTATGAAAGTGATAGTGAGTTATACCCATGCACAAAGATAAATCATAAGTTCAAGCTTCAAAATGTATCAATGGTAGAACTGAGATAATTGGTAGTGTTTTTTTCATTTTAGTGGGGTTTCTGTCCAGTGACTGGCATGGTTTTTAACTAATATTCTTAGTAATTAAAACATTGGTTAAAATAGAGAAGTTATCATCCTGCAGCAGATGACTGGAATCGAAAAATTCCACCCAAGTGAGGGGAAGGAGAGCTTGGATGTGATGAATTCACCTTATACTGGGAACTGTCAAACAACCTTAACTGTGAAGTCTGCTGCCTGCGATAGTTACTGTGTAGAGCTGGTACTTAGCCCTTGTCTGGGTGGGAGTAAGAACTTACCCAGAAGTTAATCCTTCTTCCTTAGAGTGAATGCAGATTTAGTAGTGACTTGGATGGGAGTCGTAGAATCACAAGAGTCCTGTTTGGAAGGGACCTCTAGATGTTTGTACTCCAACCTCTCCTGCTCAAAGCCAGACCCTTGTTCATGGTAGATCAGGTTGGCCAGGGCTTTCTCTAGCTGAGACTCAAGGAGTTGAGCCAGATTTCCAATGGAGGGATAGAAAGAAGAAACAGCGAAAGGTAGTTTGGGGAAGAACAAGATGTGCGTGTTGCCCTTTTCCTGTTGGATGGGCATTGCAAGAAGGAAATGCAGGAGACCTAGTCCTCCTCTGCACCACCATGCAGCTAGTCAGTCTTTGCAGGCTCAGAATAGAGCCTCCTCACATGTGGCCGATCCTGCACTGGTTTCCTGTTTCAGAAACATACGTGTGGGCGTGGTGGGTGCAGTGAGGTGCATCTGATGGAAACCCCGGGTTCTTTCCTCTGTATTATGTATATTCTAAGGTGAAAGGTTGCTGAACTTGCTTCTTGTATCTCCTCCTTGTGTTTGGGTGGGATGGATCTGAGTGCAGAGGGAAGAGCACGGTAGTTTGGCCAGAAGGGACTGAATGATGACAGAAAGAATCAGTGACCTATGTAAATGAGGGCAGCCCGCAGAGCTAGCGTGGCTGTGGTTGAGTAGTTTCTTATTTAGTCACATTCTGTTTTAGCAACATGAATTTTCTGGGAATCCCCGCCGTCTGCGTGATCGCCTATCTATTTACAGTCTTTGTATCTGCGAGTCTGTAGTGAGACTTCTTACATGCTCCATTTCCTACCCCTGGCCACTGAGGAGGAGGTTTTGTTAATTTTCGTTGCTTGGGCTGGGAGTAAGTGTGCCCTACAGTTCTTCGAGTCCAGAAGCAAAGTTCACTTTTCTCTTAAGCTCTGTGTGTCTGATTCTCTAATAATTTAATTTAGCAAATAGAAAACAATTGTAAAAAAATAATTTTAAATCTAATTTTGTACTTCTATTAATGTTCCTAAAGTTTTAGTGTTTTAATTAGGATCACTTGTGATTAAAAGATACTGTTAATCACTTTTCAATATGCAGAAGCTTCATGTGTACATAGCTGTTGCAGCAGCTGTGTAGCTCGGGCCACACTTTATTCATATTGGTTTCTGTAACGCTGTTTGAAGATAAGCAGAGTACTAATTTGGTAGCCAATGATTTACTTGGGTCTTGCATAAAGGCTGTGTTTGTATAAAAATTGGAGTCAGTGTGAAAAAAATATGTTGTTTTAAATGTTGATTTTGTTAATCAAGCTACCACATCTTCAGTATATTATAGGGAGAGCAAAAACAAGTCTAAGAAATACACTTTCAATTTAAAATGAACTGAATTTTTTTAGAAAAAAAGCAAATGGTTCATTGTTCCCAAACATCATGTACCTAATTTTTAAGGCGTTCAGATACATTAACTGTATAATGAATCCATCCCATTAGGTGTCTCTCTGCATAAATTAATAGAGAGAGGCTGTCAAAACTCCTGGGGAATTAGTGACAGTTGAAAGATGCTTTGGTGACTTTTTTCTTTGTACTTATGACCACTTCTGTACACCCAAAACCTTGGAAGTCTTGCTCTTAGGGAAGTCGAGGTCTTAAGTATGTGGTGGCTTTTCTCTCATGACTCTGACTTCTAGACTGGCACAGGAAAGTGGGCTGTCTTGGTTTTTCACATCTTTTTCAAGACTCGGTGAAGAATATACTCTCAGCCTGTGAGGTATGCAAAAATCAGAAGTAGTTCAACCAAAAGCTGTTTCAGTTTCAAGAGAATTTCAGTTGAAGAGAATTTTTGAAAGTTCCCTAGTTTTGCGTCCCACCATTCAGCCATCTGTATACCGTGTAGACACTTCTCAAAGTAGTATGTGGTGCCATGGTATACTGAGTTGTCCAGACAGATCAAAGATGATATCTTCCAGTTCCATATGTGGTTTGAAATACCAGCTCCTTAAAATTTGAGACAGTGAAATTGGTATTGGTTGTTTACATTATTGAATAGATTTGCAGTAAGTAACAAGCCTTAGTGTAGGCACTTCTAATGCCAGGCTTTTTTTTGTTTCTGTAGAATCAATGATTTCTAATGTTAACAAAAAAATAAATACCTCATACTTGTTTTCCTTTCCTCTCCTTCCCTCTGGCTGTGTGGGCTCCCCCAGGGGATGACGATCTGGAGGCACTGAAAGCCAAGAACATCAAACAGACGGAACTAGTGGCTGACCTGCGTGAGGCCATTCTCCAGGTGGCACGGCACTTCCAGTGTGTGGATCCCAAAAACTGCAGCACTGTGAGTGGGAACACCCGGGTCTGCACTGCTGTGTCTTCCAAGCATGAGCGTTGAGTGTCCACCATAGGACAGGGCTGTTCAAATGCTCCTGGAGTGTGGGCTCAAGGAAGAACGTGCCAGATGTAATGGGTGGAGGGTGAGGGTTGCTCAGGCCATCCCTGGTTGGAGGAGGTCTATGCTGAGAGGTGGCCTGCCTGCTAGGAGAAGGAAAAGGTTTGGGAAGGAGAAAGAAAAGATTTGGGAACAGGGGCATGCAAGCTTTGGCAGATTAGCTGGGAATCATCTGTTGCTTTTCATTCCTCTTTGCTCTTCATCCACATGTATGCTAGGATCTGACTCCAGACTACAGCATGGAAAGCCACCAGCGGGACCACGAGAACTATGTGGCCTGTTCCCGCAACCGACGACGACGAGCCAAGGCACTACTGGACTTTGAGCGCCATGATGATGATGAGCTGGGCTTCCGCAAGAATGACATCATTACGGTGCGTCAGGGACCAGAGCAGGGCCGTGCAGACCCAACTTGTTTGGGACGCTGCACTGCCTCTTCTGCAGGGAAAGAGAGGAGGAGATCACCTCAGAGCCCAGTTTAGGAGTCCCAGGGAAGCAGATGGTGATTCTGGGGGCTGCCTGGGGATGAGACAGTTTGTTCCTGTGAGTGTTGTCTTGTCGGTCATTCTCAATGCAACCACAGAGTCTCTTTCCTGGCTGCCATACAGATAAGCAAAACATTGATTTGGTCCAACCTGGGTCCTGGTTTAACACTGCACACTAAGCTGTGGTAAGACTGTAAAAGCATCCATTTGTATTTTAGCTGTGGGTGTCCCATGTGAAACTGGGGGAAACAGGGGTAGCGTTGTGTGTGCAGTAGCTTTTTGAAGGCCATGGGACACGTGAGAAAAGAACATTGGCAAAACAGTTGGGAAGAAAGCAGTTCCTTGTTGTGTACACACAGCCGGGCAGCTGTAGCCCGCCCGGCACCGCACTCTCTTCAACCAGTGTTTTCTGCTCACTGTTTTTCAGATAATTTCCCAGAAGGATGAGCACTGTTGGGTGGGAGAGCTGAATGGACTGAGAGGTGAGAGCAGGATGGGTTGCACTGGGGATAGTGGGGTCAGATGTGGAGCATCCATTCATCCACAGCAACCGCTCTGGCGTGTTTGCAGCAAAGGCTCTGCCAGTTACCCAGAGCATCTGCCAGAGCCAAGGAGAATGTTAAAGCAGGGCCTGAGAGCAGTGGTGCAGCTACCTGCTTACTTCTTGGAAGCAGCAACTTAAGGCTCCATCCTCCTCCTGGCACAGGGTGGTTGGGTGCATGTCATCTCTGCTGCTTGTGGGCAGTGTCCTGTAATTGGCTTCCTCTTGCAGTTGCCTTAATTCTTGTGATTTTTGAGGCTGCTCGTTTCCTCCTTTGGGGTTGGACCCTATGAACTCTCATTTGTTCTCAGCTTCCACTGAGCTCTGGTCTTTTCTGTGTAGGGGTTTCTCAGAGTCTATGTCTTTGTCCACTCTTTGTAGGTTGGTTTCCTGCAAAATTTGTGGAGATCTTGGATGAGCGGAGTAAAGAGGTAATTTAAAAAAAAAACAAAAAAAAAAAAACAAAAAAAAAAAAACAAAAACAAAAACAAACAAAAAAAAAAAAAAAACAAAAAACAAAAAGAAAAACACAACAAAAGAAAGAGTCATGTCATAACTGAAAAAACATAGTTGAAAAGAGCCATGGATTTCCCTCCTTGAGCCTGTTTGCTCTGTCTGGCTGTTGAGCGCTTAGTGATGTGATCAGGCAGCTTATCTCTTCCTAAGCCTGTTTGCTTAACTTCCTGCTGTGACCAAGTGGAGAATGAGGGCCCCAGAGGGCTGCAGGGGGTAGCTGAGTGTGATGCCTGGCCTTGCAAGGGCCCTGGAGATGAGCTTTGGGAAAGCTGAGAAGGCACCAGGCAGGTACACAGCAGGATCCTGTGAGCAGTGTTTCTGCCTGCTCCCTGCTGCTCTCTTCCTCCTTGGAGGCTGTGCCTGTGGATCTTGCTCATGCTTTGTGGTTGTGGATTCTGCCCAAGCAGCTGTGCCCAAGGGGGCACTCCGTCTCAGTTCCTCTCGAAACCAGCAGTGGTGAGATGCTGGTGGTGAGGTACCTAGAGCAGATATGGCCCCGAGGCTGGGGTAACGGATAGGAGACAAATGTCATCAGCTGTCGGCCTAGGCAGTTTTCAGGGGAAGTGGAGGAGGCCCTGTTCTCCCTCTCCTCCTCAGCATTTGCAGAGTGAGGAAGGGCTCAAAGGCTGACCTGAGACCCCCAAGAGAAGCCCCATTAGAGATGTCACTATTGACAACGCGCTTGCTTCCTCACCCCCTTCTCAGGGCTGGTTCCTTAGGTGCAGATCACCTCTCTGCGTATAAACACACCCAGCACTGCTGAGCAGTTCTTCTCCCAGCTGTGGAAATAGAGAGGATCCCACTCATCCTGATTTTGGAATATCCTTCATGCTAACAGTGTGTCAGGGTGATACCTTGGAGTGGTGTACCAGCTGACCTGAGAGTTTCCCATCTGCCCCCATTTGCCTTGACTTTTATCAGCTTTACAGAGTCCCAGAAACCCTCAGTGCAAGTCCTTCTCCTTACCCTGGCTCAGTCAGCATCACACCAAACCGCAGCAGTTCTTACGTGCTTGACACTGACAGGATGGTGCTGAAGTCACCTGTGTGGTCTCCTGGGCAGCATCTGGGCACAAAGGTCCTGGTGTCCAGGGGAGTAGCACTGGACATGGTGCCTTATGCAAGAGTCAGCAAGAGCGTAAGGGGTTAAGAGAAGGAGGCTGGTGGGCACCTGGGAGTGGAAGAGGTGTGCGGAGAGAAGCTGTAGGTGAGCAAACCACCTCCATGCTCTGCCCCCTTGCTCACATGCTGAGAGCTGGGTCTTCATGTTCCTCAGTACTCCATCGCTGGAGATGACTCGGTCACGGAAGGGGTGACGGACTTGGTGCGAGGGACGCTGTGTCCAGCCTTGAAGTCCATATTTGAACATGGATTGAAGAAGCCATCTCTGCTGGGGGGGCCCTGCCACCCCTGGCTGTTCATTGAAGAGGTGAGATGTCTCATTCCCTTGGCTGGGGCAGTGCTGCCAGAGGGGGCTGTAGGGCAGGGCGTACTGACTGTCCCTCTGCCTTACTAGGCTGCGAGCCGGGAAGTGGAACGGGACTTCGACTCTGTGTATTCTCGCCTTGTGCTCTGCAAGACTTACAGGTGAGGCCGCTTTATGCACACCAAGAGGCTGGGGCTGTGCCTTGCTCCTGTGCGCTCACCAAACTGCCGCTGCTGCTCCGCACCTGGGGAAGGGTCATGGTCTGCCCCATCCTCCTGTGGGTGTGGTGTCGGCAGGCTGCTGTGCCCGTGCTGATTGGGGGCTGGCGGTGGCTCTTCCCCCTTCCTCGCACTCCTGTGTTTGCTTCTGGGGCTGTATCTTGCTCTGTCATGGCTGCAGGACCACCTGTGGGCTCAGCAGGAGCAAGGCAGCTGTTGGGGCATGGAGGGGGGAGGGCCTGCTTCTGCCCAGGGTGGCTCTGGAGCTAGCTAGCTCTCTGCTGTGATCTTTGCAGGCTTGATGAAGACGGAAAAGTCCTCACTCCAGAGGAGCTGCTTTACCGGGTGAGTGCTGCCCCCAGCCCAGCCAGAGCCCATCTTCTAACGTGGGGAAGTTTCCCATGGAGGCTGCTGGAGGGTGATGCCCTTCTCTAGGGAGATGCTTGAGAGTCTCCCAGACCTTCCCTGATGGGAAGCCATTAGAGACACCAGGTGCCTGGGGAGAGGCAGAAAGGAAAGCCATCAGGAGGGCTTGGCCCCTCTGATGCGAGTAGGTGCCACTGGGAGAGGGTGGGGGGCTCTGGGGAGGGCAGCATTTGACTGTGTTGCTGAAATGGCTGCCCAGCCCGGCCTGAGGCTGAGGCTGAGCTGAGAAGGTGGTAACCACTTCTTCCCACCCTGCAGGCGGTTCAGGCTGTGAACATGACGCACGATGCTGCACATGCACAGATGGACGTGAAGCTTCGTTCCCTCATCTGTGTTGGACTCAAGTGAGTTGTCCGGTCCTGACACCCTCAGGCAGGGCAGGGGGTGTGAGGAGCCTGGGCGGGGGCGGAGCGGGCTCGAGGGCAGCAGTTGTTTCAATCTACCTTAGGCCAAAGGCTCTTTTTCTCCCACTCACTGCAGCCACCGAGCGGGACCTGTTCCTTTCTCGTTCATCACGCTGGCCTGACTCCTGCCTAGAATAAGTAGCTTTCAGGGCATGGAGTGGCTCCCACAGGTTTACTGGGTTATCCTGTTCCCACTGGGGACAGAATTGTGGGTTGGGATCAAGGCTTGGGCTGAGAATAGACTATTCCAAAGGGATGGGGGGCTTCTTTCCCTGGCTTCAGCCGAGTAACGTGCCTCCATCCCATCGCTGCAGCGAGCAGGTGCTGCATTTGTGGCTGGAGGTGCTGTGCTCAAGCCTGCAGACTGTGGAGAAGTGGTTCCATCCCTGGTCGTTTCTGCGCAGTCCCGGCTGGGTGCAGATCAAATGTGAGCTGAGGTGAGTCTGTCCCCATGGACCTTGCCAGGGTCTGGAGGGGATTTCCTCTTTCCCTGCAGGAGGTGGCCCTCACTGTGGCTGGCTTTGGACCCTCTCCAGTGAGCGGCAGCGTGGGCTGCCCAGACATCCCTGCTGCCGAGATTTCCTTCTGTGTGCTGAGGCAGCGGCAACTGTCTAGACAGTTTAATGCGATGCACTGTGCCTGCCTGATCAAGAGCAGAGCTTGGCTCCTGGGGAGCTGTCGTGACAAGTGGGCAGCCTCTGCCTGCCAGCAGCCTCCTGCTGTGCCCCTGCACCTACTCTGATGGAGAGAGGCTGCCTTTTCCACCCCTCTGCTCTCCAGGTTCTCTGCCAGCCACCCTGAGTCCAAGCAGGGAACAGGGAACGTGCTAGGGAGATGGTGTGGCTGTTGCTTGCCAGGAAGGAGTCACTCACCGGCTGACTCCTGGATGAGCAAGGGAGTGGTGTCAGGGACTGAACGCGGCTGAGGTCGCACAAAGCAGATCCCTTGGAGCCCAGGGCACACATCCCCGCTGTGTGCTCCTGGCCCTCCTGCGCTCTGCAAAGCCACATCCAGTCCCAGGGAGCCGCAGAACAACCCCCCCCCCGGCCACCACCACCACTCCAGCCCAGCTGCTGCTGGCATCCTGTGGGAACTGGCTTTTGTCCGCACCACCCGGCTGCCTCTGGCCCCAGTGGGAGGGTCTGTAGCAGGGAGCAGAGCTGTGTGTACACACCTTGGGGTGCCCTGTTCTTGTGCTGCTGCTGAATGGGAGGGGGTCCCCTCCAACTCTGTGCTGCAGTGCCCCGTGGCTGCTTTCTCACGGCACAGGGGCAATGTCATTCAGCACAGCCGAAGGACCAAGTGGGACTGGTTCATGGCTGGGCCCGGGTTTGTGGGGGACAGGAGCAGCGGCTTATGCCATATTTCTCCCAGCCAGTTTCCGGTAGAGGGCCTCAGCTCCCTCTCTGCTGCAGGAGCCGTAGGAGACCCCCACGCAGGAGTTTACCCCGATGAAGGACTGATGGGGCTGTTACCAGGAGCTCTGAGCTCTGCATCTCTGTCCCAGGGCTGTGTTGAGGCTGTGCCTGCAGCCCCTGCTTAGGGCCGGGTCCAGCGGTGGTGCTCTGCGCGCCATCCCCGTGCGGTACTTGTGCATGGGGTCAGGACAGTTCTCTTACTTCAGGGAGAGAGAGAGAGGGGGGTGCAGAAGCTTTGAGGTGCTGCTGGCAGGCGTCTGCTTTCTGGAGAGGACTCGCAACCCCCCGTTGCCAGCTGCGTGCGGTCCTCAGCCATGTCCGTCTGCGGTCTCGCAGAGCCCGGGCCTGCCTGTGCCGCCCTGCGCTGCCGTGTCAGGCTCTGTAGGGGTTGCACTTGAGTCACATCTTCAAGTTTCTCTTTCCAGCCTGGGCTTGGCAGGAGGCAAAGCCCAAAGAGGAGGGGGAAACAGGGGATGAGTGGCTGGTGCTGCCCTTTCAACACCAGCAAGGATTTCCATCCTTGTAAGCTTAGTGGCGTGCCAGGGCAAGCGGAGGAGCTGGTGTGCAGTTGTGGGCACAGGCTGGGGGTGTGACCTGGGTGGGTGTGCAGCGTGTGTGTTACCATCGCTCTCTTCCATTGCAGAGTCCTCTGCAAATTTGCCTTCAGCCTTTCTCAGGACTGGGAGCTGCCAATAAAGAGGGAGGTGAGTAGGTGGCATCTCTCATTCTTTCAGCCGCGGGCTTCACTTACCACCTCCTTTTCCCAGCTTTGTGCTCCAGCCCATCCTCTGCCTCCTCCTGAGCTGGCTCCAGAGGCTGTGGATGGGGCCGCTTTCCCTGCCCGGGCAGGCTGTGCAGGGAGCCGTGTGGCAGCGCTGGCAGAGGGTGCTGCCTGCCCCTGCCCAGCTGGGGCAGAGGGAAATGGCGGGCCCCTCCCTTCCCCTGTGCTCTCCAAACCGCAGGGCCTCTCCCTGGTTCAGCTGCGCCGAGGTGGGAAGCGCAGGGGGCTGGAGACCTCGGACGTGCTGGGGCTCTGCCTGCAGACGCAACCTCCCCTTTTCTGGGTGCGGTGCACTGACCCAGGGTCTCTGTGTCGTCCTGCAGGAGAAGGAGAAGAAGCCACTGAAGGAAGGGGTGCAGGACATGCTCGTGAAGCACCATCTCTTCAGCTGGGACATAGATGGGTGACCCCCACCCTGCCCCATCCTGGGGAACCTTCTCAATGGCGCACACTCCTCTCCCTCACCCCCATCGTGTCTCACCCCCTGCCCTCCCCCACCCCACCCACTTGTATCTGTGACAGAATCCCCCTCGGGGGGCTGCCAGGCCACTTGGGACAGACGGCAGCAGTGAGAGAGGCTGCGGACCCGAGGGAGGTGATGGTCGAGGGTGATGCTGCAAAGGGACAAGTGTGTTCTGGCCACAAAAAATGAGTGCCCCCTCCCAGCCTTGCCCAGCTCTGCCACCCCCATCTTCTGCTTGCCTCAGCCCTGCCTCCCCCCCGGTGCCGGGGGGAGCAGCCCAGCGCGCAGCCCCTCGCGTGCTGCCCTGTGGGCCCGCAGCTGCCTGGGTGCGTGAGCGTGTCCCCTGCCGTAGCTGCGGGGAAGAGTCAACCCTTGCGGGGGTGGCTTTGGTCCGTGAGGGCTGGTGGCACTGCGGCTGCACGTGGGGCTGGTGAGGGACTCGCTGCTGTAGGGGAGCAGGGGTAGGACATCCCCCCGGTGCCAGCCAAGGGCTCGCCTCTGGCAGGGAGAGGGATGGCAAACCCTGAAGCACTTGGGCAAGTTCCTCTGACCTGGAGCCAGGGCTGGGATGGGGGAACCGGCATCAGCCTCGTCCCACCTCCCCGGCACTGGCGTGTGGGGTGTTGACAAGAGGTGCCCAACTGCACCGGCCTGTTGCCACCATAACAGCCTTCGGGGATGGGCCTTGTCTCCTCTGGGAGCAGACAAAAACCGCCTCTCCCTTAAACAAGAATGTTTCATGCTGTCATTTTAGTCTTGAGATGATTTTTACTGTTAACCAAAAAGCTGTAAATTACCGTGTATATTTTGGCACCGTTGTAGCTCAGGACGGGGTTCAGGTTGGAGCTGGCTCAGGGAGACTTAACTCGTCCTCCTGGCCCTGCGGTGGCAGCGGGGACGCAGGTCGGGAGCGGAGAATTGCTGCTTTGTGGTGGTGGCTCTGGATACGGAGTCTGTGACTTTCTACTGAAAGCGCTTGTCTGTGAGCACAAACTACTCATGACACTAGATTCTTACTTTCCTTTATTTGGTGGGTTTGTAAATAAACTGCATCTTGGGAGAGTGCTGGGCTTTGGCTTTGGTTTTTTGACAGGGCCAGGACTAGGTTTAGTCCTTAATTTCTGCCAATTGGTAATTCTGACCCATTTCTGCGCTGGCTCCTGCCAGCGTTGGGCTCAGGTCTCTGCTCAGCCTGCGCTGGCACCGTGGGGGCTCCTCACGCTGGCCTTGCCTCGGACCAGGCCATGAGGGCGGGCGGTGGCCGGGGCAGGAGCAGTTGTGCCTGGCCCCTTCTGCCATCAGCCCTCCCTGAAGCTCAGCAGAGCCCCAGGAGGCCCTGACCAACAGGAACTACTCAACATGAAGGGATTTAGGGACCCTGCCAGGGGAGGGCCCCAAGCAAAGGGCGAGGGGCTGGCAGAAAGCAGGGCTGGGTGGTGGTGGACAACAGTGTTGTCTGCACATTAAAAAGCTTCTCCACAAGAAGCAGGTGGAGTCTCTTCTGCAAAGTAGGACAGGAACAGGTCACAGGCCCAGGGAGGACTGTGTTCAGAAGCCCAAGCTCACGGGAGGGTGGAAGCTGCAGCGTACTTACTGATGTGAAAATGAGCGTTTTCAGTCAAAGCAATTCCCGTTTGGCATCTGGCTGAGGAAAGCTGGAGTGTCACCTCACCACCGTAACAGCTGGGGTCCTGACCAGCCTGCTGAGCTGGGGGGGCTGTAAAAGCTGCCTGGGCTTCTCCTCCCCTAAGACCTGCTTCTGGTTGCAGGGTGGGTAATTTCCATCCACAGAGGGAATCTCCCTGCAGCTGAGAAGGGATGAGGCACCACCACTCGACCTTCTTTTTTTTTCTCAGGCTTGAGAAAGGCCCAGAGGGATCACCCACCCTTAGCTGGAAAAGGCAGAGTGGCCCCAAGCCCTCCCACCAGCATAGCAGAGAAGTTTTTGAGCACGTGGCTGTTTGGAATTTTTTTAATAAAATGGATATTATTTTTTTTTTCAAATATTTGTAACTGAAAAAATAATTCAATTTAAAGATCCATTCTCTCCCCGGTAACTTGTCACTTTTATCCTTTTCCAGTTGAATACTCGCTCTGGATCCGATGCCCCAACACCGTCAATCTCAGACGGTGCTGATCACCCCTCGCCGCTTGCTGCATAGTGGAAGGGAGAGTGCGCGCTAGTCAAATACACGTTACAAACAAGTAGTGGTTACAGCAGAAAGATTCAGGATTACATTCAAGGTAGAGGCAGAACATCAGACTTCGTTTTTTTTTTTTTCCCAAGGGGTGCAAAAACGTACGTCCAGGGGAACACCTCTTCTGACAAAGAACTATTGAACTATTATTCAAACAAATAATAGTGAGAAAGCAGAGATCTGGGCGAGCCTGCTCTGGGCACTGCTTGGGGAAAAGACTTTCTAATATTTCCTGGGATGAGGCACCGTCTGCCCCGGGCACGGGGTTCTCACTCGCGCTCCTGGCCCAGGTCCCTTGTGCAGAGGGGCTCAGGCTTAGCTGGGTTCCTCAGGAGGTGAGAGGCTCATGGTTCTGTATCGTCTGGGCTCCCTGAAAGCTCTTAAGCCCATCAGCCAATTTCAAGTATATTGGGCAAATTCAATGTAATTAAATTCCTACGAAGTTTCACCACTGAAGGCGGAAGGGAGCAGCTGTGAGCTCAGCCTTCCACCAGCAGCCCCCGGGAAAGGGCTAAATCAGTAACAGGCGGTGGCAGCTCTCTGCCAGCAAAGATGGTGGTGCCTGGCCCAGGGTGAGGAACCAGGGATGGGGCAGGCCAGGACTGCAGGTGGAGTGCTCCCACCTTCCCCTAGGAGCTCATTGCACTTCGATAATTTCATTCTTTATTTACTGGTTGCAGCTTTGTAATTATTTGTACAAAAGACATCACACAGCTGGTTTGGGGGGGGTGAGGAGGGGGCTACTGCTCACTGTGGGCTAAAAGCAGCTGATTTTGCTTGACAAACAGGCAGCCTCACTTCTTTTTTTTCCCTTAGCAGTTGAAAGATCCTCCCAACCCCCACATACTTTCCTCCTAAGAGACCTCTTGCCTCCTGTGCCCACCTGGTCCCACAGCTGGCCTGGGGGATCTAAAGCGGCTCCTAGTGCACCCGGCACAACCACCAAAATGGAGCAGGGCTTGCACCAGGAGGGAAGCGAGGGAGGGCTCAGGGAGGTGAAGGGAGTGTCCACCAGTCCCAGTTATTCTGATTTTTAGGACGTGACACTGTAGCTTGGGCAACAGAAAGCAGGCGGGGGGGAATCGGGGGTGTCCTCTCCAACCCGGACACTGAGGGTGGCAGATAAGAGGCTCTGACCTGCTTACAACTGGGAAGGGGAGGGGGGGGGCAGAAAGGAAGGAAGCTGCCTGCAGGCTCCCCCGCAAATGATCAAGAAAGTGGCTCCCCATGCAGTTAACAAGCAAATACGGCTCAGGAAAGCAGGAGCTTCTCCCAGCTGCAAACCAGGCGTGACCCCACCTGGCTGCCAGTTTAGTGGCTGACAGCACGTCGTGCGGGGCTGGCACAGGAGCAGAGGTACCCGCACCCCCGCAGCGAGGCCTCCCCCTGAGAAGAGTGCCAGGTACCCACGGGGCAGGGGAGCAGCACGTGCCCACACCTCCCAGCAGGCAGCGCTGGGAAAGGGGGAACAGCATCCTCGAGGAGCTGTTAACAGGATGGCGGTTTATCCTTCCTTTGCCTGAGCAGGGTCAGCACTTTAGGCCATTTGCTTTCCAAAGCCGCCGCCTCCCTCAGTCCGGACCCAGCTGAGGGCTGAAGCAGGGGTGGCCGCATGGGGCACAGCTGGGCTATGTCTCACCCGGTAAATATGGCGGCGCGTTCCTACTAACACACACAGGAATTTAAAAGTGACAGGAATAACAGCACATAAGAGAGAGCCGCAGGCCTGGGTTTCCAACGTAAAACCCTGCACAAGGAATAGCATCGCCATGGCTCTGGGGGGGGGCTGTGGGTACTCGTCTGCCCCCGGGTCAGTCAGCACCTACCCCCGAGGCACCAGCCCAGGGCCCTGCCTGGCAGCAGCTGCCCGGGCACAGGGCGGCAGCTCACAGCAAGCAGCCATTTGCTTTTGCCTTTTACCCCGCGGGCCTGGAGGGAAGGAGGAGCAGAGGTTTCACTGCGGCAGAGCAGAGGTCAGCTGCCCATTGCTTGCTTTCAGGCTCCCGCTTCTCCGCAGAACAGGGCCCTCACGGTCACACCACCGAGCGAGGGCCTGTGTTGTGCCACCCAAGGCCCGGTTTGCAGCGCCGCGTCCCCTCCCTCGGCCTGTCGGGTCCGACAGCCCCGGCTGCTTCTCTCCACGGGGGGCACCTGCTGCAGGGAGGCACCAGCACAGCTGAAGGCAGGAGACAGATTGCACATGGCCCCTAATGATATGTTGCTCGCTGTGCCCCTCGCCCGCTCCCCAGGACAGCCCAAAAGGCTGACTGCCCTGCTCAGCTGGGGGGGGTGTCACACGTGCTGGGGAAGCAGGGGTGAAGAGAGGGGCTGTGCCTGAAGGCCAGACTCCAGGCCCAGCCAGAGGTCTGGGGCAGCGAAGGATAGATTTTTTAACAGAAAAGGACCTGGATTTTTAGCACCTTAAAAATCTGTTTTGCAGCCCAAAGCGAGTGAAGCAAGCAGGCAGCTTGCCCTCTGCCAAGCTCAGCAATATTTGGGAAACCAGCTTAAACGTTACCAGGTTGGTGGGGAACCCTGGTTCCCTTTGGCTACGCTGGGAAAAGGTGCCTGTTCTGCCCAGCTCCTCACAGCCCCGCGGCAGACCAGACCCTCCCCTGACAGAGGGCAGGTGGGGGCAGAGGGCAGCTGTTCCGGGCCCCCAGCCAGCGCTCCCGCCTTTGTGTCCTTCTCCAGAGGCAGAATCCCCTTTTGCAACTGTTAAACCAAATGTGCCGGGGTGTGGGGGGAGCACAACCCCCTTTATTTGCCAATCCCAGCAAACCGTGGGGCGCTGCTTCTGGAAACGGCTCAGGCCCACTCATGCTGTGTCCCGCTGCCAGGCGTGAGGGAACGCGTGCCCGGCAGCACCGTGCCCCATGCGCTGCTATTGCTGCTCCTGCCGGGAGGAAGAGGGGCTGCCGGCTCCGTTCTCACCTGAGCTGGGTGAGGCTGCACTGAGGGGGCAGGACGCCACCAGCCCCAGAGATCCTGCGGCCTCTTCCTCCCCCCAAGGAGCCGTTCTCTCTGGCCAGGCCCACTGCCTGCTCAAGCAGCGGGTTTGCCTTTGCCACCACTGCCGGCTTCGTGCAGGAAGGACACTCCTGGGGGAGGAGTACAAATACTAGGAGCTCTTTTCCTTTTTTTTTGGTTGACTGGCCTCTTCCCCCCACATGCCCGTGCCCTCCCACTCCCATTCCCTTCAGTCTCTGCTCACAGAGTTACAAGCAAGAATCCCAGTGCAGCTGCAGATCGTGTCCATCAAGGAAGTCTGTGGAAAAGAGGCTGGGAGCCGCAGTGCTAAGGGGAGCCAGGCTCATGACGGGCCCCCCTGGCAGCTCCAGCCAGTCCATGCTGTCCAAGTTAGCCTCAGCCAGATCCAGGGCTATGCCCCCGGACGGCTCGTGAGCAAAGTGCAATTCCGAGGTGTCCATAGGTGAAGGCGGGTGGTCCAGGATGGCCGAGCTGCTCAGCATCTCACTGTGGAGGTCATCAATCAGGGACAGGGGCTCCGGCCCATCGTGGCCTGCCGTCAGCAGCGGGAGGCCGGTGCTGCTCTCCAGGAAGTCCTCCAGCCGGCCCACGGGTACCGGCTGCCCCAAGGACACTGGCACCGCCAGCTCTGAGGATTGGTGGCTGCTGGGCGGTGGGGAGCAGGCTGGGGCCACGGGTGGTTCTTTCCCAGCTGGGGACGACTGATCCTTGAAGTCAGCAGAAATCTCTGTACAGAAAACAAACAGGCAGGCCAGGGTGAGGAAAAGCTTGGCTGAACACCAGAGGGGCCTCTCCCACCCACCAGGGCAACAGGGAGCCCCCAGACTGAGCCATCACTGACCACCAACTGGGATAAGGAAACCCATCCTGTGCCCACACATGGCTTGCTATGGGGAGTTTTCAGCCCGCCTCTGGGGAATTCAAGCTCCGTCCAGTAGCACAGAAGAGATGTGCCCAGAGCTGATGCAGCAGAGACACCAAGAAGCTTTGTATCATACTAATACCTGACTGACATCTCCCTCGGTGCCTCAATGACCACTGCCAATGCTAAAGGCACTGGCAGGGACGCAGAAGCACAGATCTCGGCCATGACAGACTCCCCCCTCAGTGCTCTATAAGCCCCAGGCTCAAACCCAGACTATGAGAAACGCTGGCTTTGTCTCCTTACCTCCGCTTTCGATGAGAATGTCAAACAGGTCGTCCATCTGCTGGCTGGAACAGCCGTTCTCCTGGGGAGAGTGAGTGCAGGATTAGCTTCCTATTTACCAGGGGAGCTTCCACCCTTGGCTGCTGGCTCTCCTCCCTCACCCCAAGGATGGAGCTGTTATCTAGCAAGAGTGAGCATACGGAGGCATGGGTACCAGAACCCTCCATAACCCCAGGCTGTTACTGGATGGGAAGGGACAGCCTGCAACTGCTGTACTAACACTCACCAGGCAGTGAGCGGTTTGGGATCTCTACCTGTGGTTTAGAGTCTGCCCCAAACCCTCCATAAGGAATTCAGCTAGGAAGGTGCAATTGTGTCTCCATTCTCTGTTACTGGCCCAGATCAGGAATCTAAGCAGATTTACAATGAAAACTTTTCACCTGCACTCCAAGGAAACCATGGAGAAGAACTGCTCTCACCTGGGCCTTTGGCTGTTGCTTCATGGCCTCTTCATAGCCTGGTGGCTCTTTCATCGGGACCGAGGGAACAGGGAGAGGAGGTGGAGGAGTTCCAAAAAGCGATGTGTGCTTTTGCTGCTCCAGGTCCATTTGGGATGGGGAAGGGGCAGCAGGAGAGCCGGGCTGCGATGAGGGCTGTTTAGAATGAAGGCAGAAGGGGCAATCAGGGGAAAGTCCACATCAACTCCTGTCCCACAGCTGCTTTGAGAGACCATCACCCTGCCTTGGTGCGCGCTGCACAGAGGTCTGCAGCGCTCTGCTCCCAGCAGCCTGGCTGCTTCTGTGTACGCTGTGCACTATGCCCTGGCTGCAGGGGAGGAAGACAGATTTCCCCTCGAACTCACGGCTGGAAATCTTTTGCTGATTTTTCTAACGCTAAAGCCACCACGCCACAAACCGCCCCCGGGCTGCTCCTGGATGGGGAGAGCCTCATCTGTCCAAGTGGGGGATTCCTCTAGCTCTTTGGCGAGAGAGGGCACTTCCCTTGTTGTGTTCAGCCTACTCTGTGCAATTATCCAGGACCTATCTTTTACCCACCTCCCTCTGCAGTGCCTGTTCTGGGGACACAACCACGCTTCCCTAGCAGCAGGTTTCACAGCCTGATGGTGGGCGGAGAGCACCAGAGCACTCGGCAGCACCGGAGACCTCCAAAGGAAATCCCAAGTGTTGCAGGAAGTGGTGCTAGTGACTCAGCTTTACCAAATGAATCAGCACACAACTGCCCATAAGAAAAATTAAAACGTGGATCAGGTCTTTGCCTCTTCAGCAATTGTGCATGATCCACACTGAAGCTTGCTGCCCTGGAGCAGTGATCCCCGGGCAGTAGCTGAATGCCAGTTCTAACACTTGTAGGTGTTGATGCTCTTCCCCATCCTGTTTTCCCTGGAAAGCTGTTCGTCTGTTCTGTGACCTGCAGGTAAAGGAGCGACACCAGGCCCCGGCCGGCAGAGCTGCTCTGGGGTCTGCTCTCTTCCTGAGAGGGGATGGAAACTGGCACTGTGGCACAGGCCACTGGGATGTGCTGGGTACCTTTCTGGACACACTGGTGGGCTGGCTTTGCCAGGAGCACCAATTTTCAGGGATCATTTGTGGACACAATTGGGGAAGAAGGGCTGCCAGTTGGAGGTGCTGAGAAAGACAATATGGTGTGGGGCCGCTGCCCTGTGACCACCTGCAGACCTGGCTTGTGATCCTACAGGGAGGCAAAAGGATTAGGAGAGTCACTACAGATGCCTCCACGGCACAGAACCTAAAGGAGTCTGAGGGAAAAGGTGCCTTCATTTTACCTTCTGCGTTTCCTCAAAGGTCCCAAAGCAAACCAAGGTACTGACCTTTTACCAAGTGGACAGCCCACTCCGACTACACTAGAAATTATTCTTGTCTTCATATCCTTTCCAGGATCTGACTCAGAGTGATCCTCCAAGCTCTAAAAACTCTTCATCATCTTTCTGTATCTTATCTTAATTACACATTAGAGAGAGAGCTAAGTCATCCCTGATGTGGGCTAGAAAGGGAGGAGATGCACAGCAGAGCCTCTTTACAGCCATCACCTGGAGAAGCAGTAACGCCAGAGGCGCTCTCTTTCCTGAACCATCATTCCACTTCACACAGAGATGGTTAACAGGTACGCTCAAGGCACAGGAATGAAAATCACATGATGTTCATTAGTACGAGAGAGCAAAAGGTCACATCCTTTTGCCCTTCTCAGAGCTCATACACCACCTTCAGCAGCAGACACACTGCCACCACACTCTCTCTCCACGCAGTAACCATGTTTTCAGTTGAGTAGCACTCCAAGAATCGGGGACACCACTGAAAACCAAGGCTGCCCACTCTGGCCTCTCATTGTTTTTAATTGGTAGAGAATGCTGGTTTAAAACACCAGCTGGTCTTCTGCCCAGACGTGGGCCCGAAGGGCAGAAGCTAGTAAATAGTCAGGGTTTAGCCCAGAGCTCTTTGCTACAAAGCCTCCACATCACTTCCAAGCGAGCCCACAGGGGAAGACCTCATGGACACCTAGAGCTCCTGAAACCTCACGCCTGATGCGCTCTCCCCCACAGCTAGTTCAGCAGGAGGCGGGGGAATGGAGAGGCTGTGCCAGGCACCCCTCCTGCTGCCACATTCAAGCTGAGAAACCAAACACTCCACGCAGCTGGAAGCTGTGGCAGAAGCTGCTGTGAGATCTTAGTTGCTGTGTTAATGGTCTCTGACCAGGACTGTGCGTGTGTGTCCCCTTCCCACTGCTGCTACAAATCCAAGCAGCAGGCAAAGAAAAACAAGGGAGAAAAGTGAGCAGGCAGCGAGCTACCTTTCTGACAGATTGGTTTAGTCCTCTGGGTGGCTGCTGCTGCAGGGGCTGCTGCTGCTGCTTCTGCTGCTGCATGGGCTGCTGAGGCGTGCTTGCAGGTAGCTGACATGGCGGTTGGCTGGAAGTTTTAGAGGGTGATGATTGTACTCTCTGGAAAGAAAAGGGCATCCGTGAGAAGTTAGTCCCCAGACACAACATGGAGCAAGGCCTGTGTTTCTTAAAGGATTTATGAAGTTTGTTCTTCCCCACTCTTTATTCTTTAGGAAATTCAGTCAATCGTTCTGTTTCACCAAGCAGAGAAATTAAATGGGGGTGGGATTCAGAGTCCTAAAAGAGGAGGCGGTACCAGTCTAAATCCCTGGGCTATCCATGACATCTCTCAAGGGCTGGTAGACCTGACACGGGACCTGTGCCCTTCTGGAGCAGTGGCTGGAGTTGAGGTGAGATACCCTGGGGTATCAAGTGTGACACTGGATGCTGATAGACAGCTGACTGGCATCTCACCTGCTACACAGCAAATGCAGCCTGCTCAGTGCCCGTCCCTGATGGGAGACACTGCCACTTGCTCTGCAGAACGTGCAAGAAATGTAGCAGCAGAGAACGAAAATCTTCTCTGATGCCATGGAAGATGCTGGGGTTTGACTTATGTCATGAAACCCAGGCATATTTATGCCTTCCTGAAAGAAATACTCGGAACACTTCTGTTAAGTGCTGAGCTCATGCCAACAGAGGAATAGTAGATCATCTCTGATGAAAGACTCTGTTAACACTGAAATACTGACACACAATAAAACAAAGAGCAGTCAAAAAGCAAAAAGTCTGCTCCCAGGTTCTGATTTCAGCTCTTGGTAGACAAGGTGTCCTATCTATCACTCAGACTACAATCTCTCTAATAAAGGACAAGAGATTAAATAAACCCTGCTTTTTTTAATACCAGAGGCATAATTGTTGTTTCAAAAAGTAGCAAAATGTGGCAGCAAACCCCTGTCCTCCAAGCGTGAGATCCTGCCTGACAAAAAGCAGAAGCATGTGTTTGGAAGAATGCTGAACAGCCTGTGATGCACACAGTCAATCGTGCATTGCTGTATGCAGTTCCTCATTGTCAAATTCCAGTCTTTTTGCTGAAGATCTGCTTACTCTGCTCTGTTTTACAAAGCCATGATCTACCAGCCGTTGCAGCAAGCAACTCAGCCAATTTAGTATTTACTGCATTGAATTTCCACCACATTAAGTCATCCTGTGACAACCTGAACCACAGGAGTGGGAAGAGGGAGAGAGAGGAACCCAACTGCCTGCAGCAGGGATGTGATCTAACCCTTGCCTACCTGCAAGGCTGGGCAGCTACTCCCTGCCTTCCCCTGGGGCGAGAGGCCCTGCCTCTCGGCGCTCTGCTTGGTCACGGTGAGGACGATGTGGGTCCCTGTGGAGTCGGTGATGAGGGTGGGGGGAGGGGTGCCCTTGATGAGGTCGCTCAGGGCGCTCCCTTGCTGGCCAAGGAAAAGCCGCGGGCTGTGGGACTGGCACGGCGGCTCTGCTTCCGCGGCTGGCACCTCCTGCTTCACCATCACGGCTTTCTTTGGCACTGGGCTTGGATTCGAAGTGTCCATTTGGCTAGCTGTTGGTGCAGGGCTGAATTGGTCTGTTTGGCCACTGGATTGATTTGCAAACTGGCAACTCAGGAAACCGTTTTCACTTTTGACCTGGGTGCCAAACGCGACTGGGTTGGAGGCAACAGCTGTTCCTTCTCCTGCAGCCACTGGGGCCGGTAGTGACTGCTGAGAGCGCTTCTCCTGCTCTAGCTGTAGTCTAAGCATCTCAACCAGCTGCTGCTTCTGCTTCAGCATGCGAGTGAGTTCCTCGATCTGCTTGTCCTTCTCCTGCAGCATCTGGTCTTTGTCCCTAACTTCTGCATCTCTGCTGTTAGCAGTGCTGCACCGCTCCGACCTGGGTGCCGCATTTACGCTGCAGGAGGCAGACTTGGAGCTTTCTTCCTTCACCAGGAACTGCACTGGAGACGCCTGCAAGGTGAGCTGGGTCAGGGGTGAAGTCACCATCTCCCCAAAGGTGTCTCCGGTGGCCGAGTTCTCGTCCCCTGTGCTCATTTGCGAGCGCTCAGAAGGAGTTGGAGAGACAGGAGGAGTCGAGCCTGTGCTGCCAAACTTCATCACACCGCCACTGGTGACTGTGGCCACAACTACTTCTGCTGGTGCAATGCCAGTGGTGACCAGGGCTGGCCCTGTGCTCAGCCTGGCAGCTGGGAAGGCTACCACCACTTCGGCAGCTTTTGGGATGACAGCTGCTGTGTTGGGCTTGGGAGTGGGGGTTGTTTGGCTGGCTGCACCGTTCTGCTCTTGATAAGCTCTGAGACGCTCAATCAGACCCGTCTTTGTGCCCGAGACAGGCAAGGCCCTCAACTTCAGCTCTTGCTTCAGCTCTGCTACCTGATACGGGGAAAAAAAGAGGGCAACATTAAGAGAACATACATTCTCTATTAACAGGTACCATAACCATGGGGCAAAGGACTAAACTGACCCTCCTGCAGGCCAACAAACCTGTCCCTCAGGTACAGACCGCAGGGTAGCAACGCCAACTGTCATGACTAACTCCTCAGCCCTGCTTTGGGGCAGCAACATTGTTCAGTACTGCCCTCTCCACTGACAATGGCAAAAAAAAGGGCTGTGCAGCTTCACAGATTTACCTTCATCTCATCTAGGTTGGCAGGGAGGGGGCCAGGCTTGCCCACTGCAGCATTACTGTTTTGTCGCATGAGTGCACTGGAACCAGAGGATACTGAGGATGTGCTGTTGACTGTGGCAGAGAGACTGCGTACAGCAGGGGCGCTGGCACCACTCTGCTGCTCTCCTGGAGGCCTGCAGGGAAAGAAAAAACACAGGCATCAAAACCAAGGTGGCCCTCGGTGTCAACAATCATGTTCAGAAACATCTGGGTCACTAGTGCCACCCTAGACACTAAAGCACAGCAGTGCCTTTGACTATATCCCTGCCCCTTACCCTGCCAACCAACTCACTTCAGCTGCTTTTTTCCGATTCATCTGACACTGGCCCTTTTTGTGGCTCGCTGTAACTTAACGAGATCGAGTGCGTTACACCCAACCGCCACACCACACACCCAGAACACAATGTCTCTAATAACAGTACTGGGGAACTAAATGCTTCCTAAGAGAGAGCTGCTATTTAGGACCCATACTTTGGTGGAGCTGGCAGGATGGTCTGATAGTTGTAGTGCTGCTGCTGCTGCTGGCTGAGGATCTGAAGCTGGAGAAAGAGCTGCTGCTGCTGCAGTATTTTGGCATAGGATGAATCCATGGGAGGAGCTCCCTTGTCCTGCTTTTGGTCCGGGGGAATATACTGATGATATTTAAGCTTCTTGACCTTCGGCTTCAACTCCTTGGCTTTTTTACTGCGCTGAGATTTCTCGCTAGCAGACTTGGGCTGGCTTTGCTATTTGGAAGAAAAGGAGGAAGCAAATAAGAATGAAAACACTGAAATAACATAACACTCCGTGTAAACCAGAATGCACACTGGCATTTTCATTTCAAAATTCTCCAGAGTTGACCTCAGGGTCTTTCCATGCTTCTCTAACTCAGGCAAGAGTATAGTCACAGCACCCACAGCAGCTTACACTGCTCCGTAACGCAGGTCATCTTTCCCAGCACACCATATTGCTTGCTCGTCCAGTGCAGACACACTGACTAATTATGGATAATGTCAACTGTTTCAAAACATTTTGTATTCAGGACCCATTTTACAGAAGGTAGATGCGTCATGGAACAGAAAAAACTATTAAATGTGTTACAACTAGTCAGAGGAAGACACTAGTGAGCAATAAGTTTTCCTTCCTTTGCATCTGTCAACACAATATTCCCAACTCCAAACCTTCTTCAGAGTAACCATCTTATCTTCCTTCAACAATGAAGAAACCAGCCAAAATAGTACCTTAATGAGTGTTGGTGGGGGCTTGGCAGCAGTAAGAGCCGCTCCATTGGTAAGACTAGGAGGCAGAAGAGGCGGAGGTGGTAGAGGCGGGGGTGGCTGTTCAGGTAGGAAAAGTGTTTCACTGGAGTCTGTGCTAATCTGCAATTGGGATGTACCCTGCAGGGACAGAAAACAGCATAATGAATACACATATGAGGAGGGAAACAGTTTAAGAGAGTGCAGGAATAGAGCAGCAAGTGCTTACAGGGAAGCAGCATAGGTTTCAAGTCATTAATTAGACTCCTTTAACCCACTGCTTCAGTTGCCCCTGAGAAGCAGCACAATTTCTTAGGGCAGAAAAGGAATCAAAATCCCTCATGTGTATCTCCCAGCTTTGCCTGCCAGAATCAGTCGCACACCAACACAGGCTGTATCACCAAGTAATGATTGCCCCCCTTCCCCACATGGCACCACTACAGGAGCTCCTGAATGAACAGAGGACTTCACCAACAACACAGAGAGCTAAAACCCCGTGTGAAATCTCACCGACTATACTTTTCAAGGATCCCTCAGTCTCCCTTTTTAGGATCCTCTGCCACAAATCAGCAGTAGCTGTGAAGCTCCAGGGCACTGCAGGAGGCCACCACATTCTCACCTGAGCTAGTGATGTGCCAGTGGTGCTAGGGAGAGGCTCACAAATCCGGGAGTCCATCGGCGATGGGACAGACCCCTGGGACTCATGGCTGGCTGGCTGCTCTGGGGAGAGGGCATCACTGCTGTCCTCATCAAAGGAGGAATTGTCTGCAACCTTTGGGTAGTTCACCTGTCCAACTAGAAACACAAACATCAATTGTGGTCTTTAAAGTGGAATAAAAAATTATTTGACTTGACACTAGATGTTGCACAAAGATAATGAAGGCATGGAGAGAGTTATGTCTGAGTTGTGCTTAAAGCACCAACTAAAAATGAGAGAACAGAGCCCAAATTGGATGAGTTGTTTAGAGTGTTCACATTCATCTCTGCTATCAGTAGAATAAAATGATGCAGACTAGGATGAAGCACTTCCCTTGCTTCTTAGCCAGACAAGATCAGAAAGATCTTCTTCCTAGATCTCAGGAAGACAAGAGCTAATTAACTCTGCCCAAACCCAGATCTGTGGCATGGATTATTTGACTACCATTTGTCAACAAAGAAGAAGGTTAGACAGTATAAGGTTGAGTCATGGTTTCTTCGGTGTTCATTCTATGTGGTGGAAGGTAGAATGCCTCTTCAACACAGAATCCCCAATTGTCCTCTAGTCTTACAAGCAACAAGGCCTATTGATTAAGTGGTGGCCCTGACCATTAGTAGCATTTCTGTCTATCTACATGTCCAGTAGATAAGTTCATTTGAATGTACATCCATAATGCATTAATGTTGTTTAGATTACATTATCTCAAACTAATCCTGGTAAGCAGGAAAACACTATAATTTGCACCTAACATAAAAGCAACAGAAATCCAAAGAGATGTCAAAGTCAAAAGGAAGCCACATCTCTAATGCTCCAGTTCACAAGTTCACTTTTTCTCTTCCTCAACCACTTCTTGTGCAATAGTGAAGGCAGGCTCTCCCACAACAATGTCCTTTTCCTTTTTCATGAAAAATATTCCATCCTGCTCACAGTTGTGTCCCATTTGTCTTTAAAGTAGCTGTGCATGTTTGAGGGGATGAATAACCACAGACGTACACAGATCGCTCAGTCTGGGGAGACAGGCAAAGCACTGCTGAGGCAGTGGGAAGGCTATTCCTCAGCATTCCTTTCAGCCTTTGGAATGGCACTGGCATGATTTACATCTGTTCTGGTTTATTTTTAAAGGAGTTGAATCGTCTGAAGTTTTTAAGTTCACAGACAGCTTTTGTTTCATCACACCTGTTTATATTCTGTCTCCTCTCCCTGATCTGAGTAAGTCAGTGGGTTCTCCCTGACCAAGGTTGCTGACATGTTATAATGAGAGAGGGATTTTTAAGGAGAGAATCTAGGGAATGCAATCTTCAAGAGTCTTTCAAGTCTTTAGGGTATGCAATTGCTTTCACGTTATTCTGGGATGTGAATACTCCCTATCATTTAATGTCTATCTGGGACAGAGGGAGTTCTGCTTTTTAGAATCCTTGGGGATGGAAGTCTGTGATTCTGACACAGGAAAACAAGAGCAACGATGGGACTGCGCTGCCTTAGACAGGCAGGTGAACTGATAACAAACCACAGCCACCTGTGGGAAATGCCCTCAACACAGATCCTCCTCTGGCCTTACCTATAATGGCTTCCTTCAGGCTCGATTCCACAGGCAAGATGTTCTTCTCCACCAGCTCCATGGGACCTGGCCTCTGCGCTATCTTCTCATTGAGGTCATCTGCCAGTCTGGCTCTCTTTAGTTTCAGCTGCTTAGCTTGCAAGGAGGGTTCAGCTGAGGTCTCTGTTCAGGGTAAAGTAAATAGAATGGCATCAATCCAGCAATGGTCAACTTATGCACTTCAGCAGTACTTTACTTCTGTTCAGAAAGGTAACTGCGGCTAACAGTAGATAACTGTACAGAAGAATAGTTGCAGATAACGATAACTAAGCTCTATGAAGATATTACGTGTAGTTACGTTATGAAGATAACTACAGTAGTCCGAGTGAGTCTAGAATAGGACAAATTCACTGTTCTCAAACTGCTGTCATCCAATTCTCATTCATCTTCTCCCTTTCAGTTGTGTCCAAAGATGTGGTAGTCAGCAGCAGCATAGTACTCCCTCTCTGAAACTGAGGTGCTTACTAATTAGACCAAATCTGCCTTGCTCCCTCTTGGATACAGTGTCTTCCCTTAGCAGAAGAGCAATCACAGTCATTCCATGCCATTGTTCTCAGCTACACAAAACTGCACAATTTTGAATTCACGTAACAGATTCTTCTGAGAATGTCCACGCAAGCAGAGTTGAATCCCTCCCAAGAAATCATGCAACAGGCATGATCTTCTGCCTGCTTTTAATTGAAAGACTTGGGGGTCAGCAGCAAAATAGAAAGCAGTTAAATAAGTAGTTACAATAAAGTTTCTGGCTGATGTTTTCCTGTTTAGCACGTGCCATACCTTCCAGAATGTGCATCCTAACCAGCTCTGATCTCTCTGGCCGGGACCGGATTTTCCGTTTCAGATAGTCCTCTGTCTGCAGCAAAAATAGACAAGCAAGAACCAATTTCAGTTGATCAGACACAGGAGTGAGGCAATCTTGGACAGCACAAAGAAAGACAACCATCTTTAGTTGTTACTAAGATCTAAATAAACACAGAACAAAGAAGGGGCATATCTTCTGTCCCAGAGCACTCAGAAAATAAGCTTGTTCTAAAGATGGCCTTCTACTGGACATCGCCTCAGTATAAGGGTGCACTGCTGCCCCACAGAACAGAAACTGGGAAGGACTTCCTCAAGAGCTAAAGCCCTTTTTTCCCCTTTTAGGCAACACAATTAACTTGAGTCAGGGTGAAATTCAAGACATTTCTTTTTACATTAAAGATATATGCCCTGGTTCCATTGTTCACAGCAAACACTTTCATATACTGCTGACATTCAGGGTTGACTTGTGGTTTGGGCATACTAAAGGCCCCATGCACTCCCTCGTCAGGCAGAATCTAAATGCTATGACAAGACTCATTTAATTTCCAGAATTGTTTTCAGCTCTGTCTTTGGAGAATGCACTACAGAGCAATGTACAGAGACAACCCTGTCCAGGCTGAGCACGTTACCCTTTACACAGCCCAGAAACGGGTATCTGGGAGCAGTGGGTAACAGACTGGTAGGTACTGGCCACCAGAACAGGCCTTCAGAGAAAACAAATATTCAAGTCAATTGGAAAACTGCACCATACTTGCTCAATTGCCCACACCAAAATATTGACTTAATAAGAAGGTTTTAGGAAATAAGAGGAGGAAAAAACAAAAGCCGTTGGGACACTGGACTTAATGAAAAGTCCACTGTTCCAAGCCTTCCACAGAGTTTAAAGTGCTAATGCTCTCATACAGCTGTTATTTTTTACTTCTATTGCTTTCGCTTTTAAAACAAAACTTAGCCCAACAAGTCATAACAGGTTTTATTCCCCTGCAGGCTAATCAGAAAAAAAAACTATCCCCAGAGGCCTTTTGAGGAACAGAAATCATCAAGAAACCCCCCAGTTAGCAAAGGTGCCGCATGAAGTGTGACATCTGGCTTCCTCTTTCTATAGAACCAGAAGTCTGCGCGATTTCAGTGTTACAAGATTTTGTGGGGGATTCTCTCTACTAAATTTTCCATTTCTAATGTCCTACATAAACAAGTGCACGTGCAGGTAACAGAGAACCATGCACTTTCCTCAAAGGTGGAGCTGAGCTCCACACAATAGGAGCATTTAAGGGCAAAAAAGACATCATAGAAATAAAAATGTGAAGTATATGGACAGTGGGGAAGAAGAATATCAGTGACTTCTAGAAAGAAGACTCCAGGGGAAATCCAGGTACCATATTCACTGGCTTTTAGGCACGCCTAGTTCATGGTGGGTTACCCACCACCACATACAAGCTGAAGAACACCCCATCCAATACATCTCTGACTGCATAGTGCTGTATTACATCCAGAATATGAACAATTTCCTTCTGCATCTCACTAACAGCTACCGGATGCCCACACCACCATACAACTCCTGACTTCCCCAAAACATTAAAGAGCACATTGCATCTTACCCTGGCCCGCTCCAAACTCCTTCTTTGTTCATGAAATGCAGCCGGACTTTTCAGAGCTGTTGAGAGAAAAACATTTAGGGCATGAATTAGAATGATGGAAGTTCTCTCACTGCACGTCCCTTCAGGCCAACTAAGTTAACAAATACCCCGCAGCAACTGCCTCCTGCATCTTTCAACACACTGGACCAGATCTCCAGCTGGTATAAAGTGATGCGAATTGACATATCCCGTTTGACAGCACAGGAGCTACAGGAGCTGACCTGGACTTTTTGTGGGCTACCGAAGAAAGTAATATGGGCTACACTTCTAGTTGAACTAACCACCGTTCACAAAGTTGGGTCCAAGAACATGAGTCAAAACCAGCCCCGCAGTAAATGCCTTTTATAAGCTTCAACATAGAGTAAGATATCCAGGACCCTTAAGTAAGGGAATGGCACTGAAACATTGAAGAGATACATGAAAGTGTTGGAAGGATGGAGAAGGATCCTAAGGAACTGTAAATCCTCTTTACTACCTTTTAATGTCAAAGGAAGCTGCAAGTCTTTCCTTACTCTGCACCTGTGTTTTGTGTACATGCAAGGGCTGGTTGCAAATTCTGCAGGTCCACAGGACATATATATTGCTCTATATAAAAGAAACTATCGTGAGAACAGGAACACTCAGACAGGAAAGTACATCTGCCTGTTGACAGAAAATCAAGACTTGAGGAATTAACAGCAGCTCTCCATATAACAGACCTCCTCGCCCCCTCAGGCCCGGTATAAAACCAGAGCCAAAACGGATCGTGTTTTGAGAAACGGATCCTCTGCTGTCCAGGACCATACTAACCCTGGAGGAATCTCTCACTCTGCCTGGCTCCTCTGGAGCACACAAAGCTCACGTCCCACAGTAAAATGGGAGAAAGAGGGTGACATTAGTTCTAACTCAGCTGTAGTAAATGTCACTAGCTCCTCACGGTTTTCCCAAATCCCCAGAGTAGCTTATTTTTTAAAACAATCACATTGTGGCTTGCATTCAGAACTAGCTGAAGGGAACAGAGTAATTTCTTTTCATATTTCTGAAATACTCATATTTAAAACTGCACGGTGAAATTTCTAAATTGCCATCTAGCTAAACAGCAAAGTTAAAAACCTTCAGCTTTAAAGATAAGTTGCAAGCCTTTTGGAGACAGAAATCTGAACTTGTACAGTTAGTAACTCCAAAGTATTGCATCTAGGTCCTATGAAGTACAGTCTACTCGTATTATTTTCCACTTACGACCAATGACTAACTATTTCTCAAATGTAACTTCATAATGAAATCTCAAAAGACTATTGAAAAATAAAAGTCCTTGTGTAAATGCAATGTAAGAAACTACTTCGAATGCATCTGTAGGCTTCTAAACTCTTTCCTACAGAATAAAATGGAGTAGCCAAAAAACAAAGCGTTAAGACAGACACATGTTCTGTGAAATATAGTCAGAGTCCCTCCAAGTTCATATCAATGGGGTAAAAAAGTAGAATTTAGTCCATATTCAGGAATTCGGAACACACCAGGGCATAGATGGGATTCAGACTACAGAAGTGAATGAAGAATAATTTGTAGAATAAATTAACAATAATTGAAAACTAACCATAGCGAGTCATTATACAGACCCCTACAACAATGAGGCAAATAGTTCCTGTTCAGATTAAAGATAGTTTCATACAATCTGGTTATGGAGATAAATCAGCAGAGAAAGATATGCAAGCTATGAAATGGGAGTGCACTGATTGCACTTTGGGATAAACCAAAGTAAAGACAGAGATACGGTTTTGCAATAACTGCAAAAATAATAGAAAAAACTTCACTGCCTAGCTGAGACATCAACTCCTGGGCAGTCTGACCATCACACTTCGATGAAGAGCAAGTAACATATAATACTGGGAAGTACTCTTTTCAAATCGCATGAACTGCTTGTGAATATGCACGTGCTTGAACTTAAACGTGTATTTCTTTCATTGCATGCGTACCACAGAAAAAGTGAAACAAAAGTTCAGGTACACTTCAGCAAAGATACCACACTATATATAAATCAGTATAAAAATCTACCCTGGAGACAAGCGAAGCAGACCTCCTCTTGAGTCTTCAAAAGCTCTCTACCACCGGAATGTGCAGGCACGGCAGTAATTCTTTAGTGTCCCCTTCCTGCCTACCTCTGCTGTCAGTAAGAGGCAGCACATGAACTTTAAGTGACATTTCCCTGACCATAGCAAACGGTCAGGAAAGTCAACTGCAGGAGCTCAGCTGATGTTACAAGTAGTCCAAGAAAACTCCTGCATACAGAAGAACAAAAGCAAGAAGAAAACAATCCCTGAGCAAACAAAAGAAAAACTCTCCCCTAAACCACATACGCATTAAATAGTAAGTAATGCAAAACTGCTACAGGAAGAATCTTGTAAGGAACAATTTCAGTCTCTCATGACTAGTCCTCTGGAAACAAGCACTGGGTTGTAGCTCTCTGGGCTGGCAACGTGACAGAGGACTTCATATTCGACCTCTGAAAATGTCAAGAGGGCACAAATCCTTCACTGCTTCCCTCAGCAATCTAGGATGGGGCTGACATGTCAGAAGGGGGTGTCTATTGTAAAATCATACTCCATTCAAAGTCAACGGAGCCTTGCAAATTTTTCTGGCTTTGAAATGATTACATAGCTTAGAGCTGTGGAGCAACTCTGTTAACTTTATTATAGCAAATGAAAAAAAATAATTCTATGAATAACTCCGAAGCGTAAGGTTCTGGGTAAGCTCCACGGGAGACCCGTAATGCAGATATGCATCTTTTCCAGCTCCTACCACTGCCCTTCCCAGCCACTTGGCACTGATTCCTGCAAAACTATTCCTGCCCCCTCTACCCTTCTGGCTTGCTCACCTGAGCGCTGCTTTACCCATTCTGCTCAAAATTACCCATACTGACAAAGCTCTACTGTTCTCAGCTATATCAACTATTCTGGTCATTCTCACGATGTACACAAATGAGCGGCTTAGCTGGTGGAGCAGGGGCAGTGGTAACCAGGTCGGCACGGGGCAGCACTTCTGTCACTGACACAGGATTCATGTCCACAGTCCCTGGTACCTGAAGCAGCAGATATAACCACAGAAACTAGGAATGAAGAAACCTCAGTCACCTAATGCTTTCTGACTGCTCAGGCTGGGTAAAATATACTAAACTACTCCTTACAGTACTTTGTCTAACCTGTTCTTGAAGACCTCTCATGAAAAAATGCAATATTGTTGCAGATAAATTATCCCAGTGCACAGACGTCCTTACTAATTAAAAACCTTTCTGAATGTCTAGCTTACATTTCCCTTCCTACAATTTATACTCATTATTCCCTGCCTTACCTCCAGTCATTGCAGAGAACAATTTATTCTATTCCTCTTTGCATCTATCCCTATATATTTGAAAACTTTGTTTTTCCTACAGTCTTCTGTTACATAAAATGACCAAAGCCAGTTGTTTCAACTTTTCCTTTTAGATAATATTTCCCAGACTTTTGCTTGTTCGCTCTTTTTTGGACTCCTTCCATTTGATCTCCATTTTTCTTGAAGAATAGTGTCCAAAATTGGGTACGTATTCCAGGCTAGTCTATATCAGCTTTTATAGAGCTAAATGATGATTAAATAACACTTCTCAGATACACGTCCCAGTCAGTCTGCCTTTTTGTGTGTACATAAAATGCGTAACATGTTCACTTGTGCTTGGCTCACAAACCATGAAAGCTCTCCAATCCTCTTCTGCAGAACTGCTATCTAGCGAGCCATTCTCCATCCTCAATTCATGACACTGACTAGACACACCATTATGTAGAAACTCTGCATTTTCATTTGGTTTTGTCCCATACTTTTCAGCTTCTCCAAATATTCTGAGTCCCAATCCTGTCCTCTTCCCAGCCTACTAACCTGCAAGCTTAATAAATATGCACGTGTTGTTCCCTTGTTTACACCAAATTACTGAACATACTGAATAGAATCAGACACGGACCTTCTCCCTCCCCACCCAAAAGCATCTTCCCGGTCTGACACCAAGCCTTTATTCCAGTACTGTTCTCTCACCAGTTGCACACACAGCTTCAAGTTGTCCCAGCTTGCTTAAAAAAAGGCCAGGCAAGTCTGTGTCAAGCACCTTACTAAATCCAAGAAGTGCAAAAAGGCATTTAACACTTTGACTTCCTGTGGAGACAGCTCAACAAATATTTAGTCTGGTGGTAGGTCCAGCTTAAGTAATGACGTCTTCTTCCCCCTCCCCCATGTCCCACGTGTTTCTGCCCTGCCATCGATGCCCCAATTGTACTCCTACCGCACTAGGGAACTGTCACCATAAAGTAACTCCGGCACCCCTCCATGGCACTTGCCCATTCCCAAAAAGAGCTACTAGTTAACTCGGTTTGAGTCCTTGATCTGGCCAAGTGGGTGGCCAGCTTTGCTACCTTTGTCAGCAAAACTTGGGTGAGCCCCTGATGAGAATAGTGCTGCCAGAGGAAAAAAGTAGTTGCCAAACTACAACAGTAGTATTAGCTGTTAAGAGTTTTTGTTTTCCATTGTATGCAGAAAAAAATTACTTTATATTTCTCTACTACTGAGATAATTTGAGAATGCAGAAGCAACTTCTGCAATGCCCAATTTCAATTAGGTATGCCTTTTGCCTGCCTTTCTGATTTTTTCTACATGATATGTGCACAGTATTTTCATCATCAATAAACTGTAGTTACACTTTCTGCCTTTCTTCCTGTACCTAGGCCTGGGACAAAGCATGTTAGCCTTCAGTTATGCTGAGAAAACCGCTTGTGGACTCAGATCACAGTTGTTTTGAAAGAGTTATTTTAACCTGGATGCGTATGGTGGTTTACAGCACAGCTCCACAAATAGTAGTGTCAGCAAAACCGAGCAAAAACTGCCCTGCCAGACAAAGTCAGAAACAAGAGGCTGGGCTTAAAGCCAGCGCTACAGCAGGAGCCTCCACGCTGCTGAACCACAGCCCCCATGTCTTCAGATTGCCCCATCCCCCTTAGGAAAACAGCCTGATGTTACAGATGGCCAAACAAGCACTAAAAATGGTTTAGTGATAGAAGGGACAATAGCATCACCAACAGGTTTTGGAACAGCACAGTCCAGCAGGTGCCCTTAACTAAGTTGTACATACTTTTGTCGCACTTGGACAACCATCTGGCAATTTGCAAAATCTACTGTCAGGAGGACAAGCTTCTTTACCCTTCAATTTTAGATGACTGACAGCAGGACATGATTTTCCTACTAGCCAGGATCTCATGAAACTCCTACCACATCCATCCTAGTTTTTTAGTCTCTCTGCTACTTGTTGCGGAGCGTTTTGATGCTTCATCACCAGAATTCCTGAAGTATTAGTATCTTTGTGGTCACACCCTTAGCTACCACAAGAAATCTCCCTGGAGATCAATGATGCAACTGTTTTGTGCCTCCGCCCTGCTTCAAAAATGTTTGCAGCTATGCATTGCAACTACTGTCCTTCCATCTGACCCCCCCAAAGCTAAGCAGCTGCACACAGAACCATCTACAATGATGCACACCTTTCCATACAAAGCAGAGAGATGCAAGTTGCTAATCTTCACTTCAAAGCAATGTATTAATTCCTATGAAACAGGGTCCAAAACTGCAACACATGCATTCAGTGTTCCCTCAGCCTAAGCCACATTTTGAAGATGGCAATGTGTGAGTGAAGGGAGATAGTGCTGCAAAGCATCAAACTGGTGCTGCTATAAACAGACTGAATTAAGGCCCAGGAATCAAACCCAAATCTCCAATGTAACAGTAGAGACAAAAAGCCAGACAAAATGGTTCAAACATTTCTGTGCAGGATTTATCCTGCAGTGTACAAAAGCAAATCGTAGCCTTGCAAAGCTTTCAAAGACAGTCATATGTAGATCTTCAAGTTCCTGTTACTTAGTGTGAGAAGTAAGTGGAATCAGAACCAATTTCAGTCACTCTAAGAACGAAACACAGCAGGGAAAGGGGACTGACCCAACTGCTGAGAAAAAAAGGTCAAAATATCTCTACACTTTGCTTCTGCAGCTTACAGAAGCCACCAAGGTTTGCAAGGAACCAAATAAAGGGAGGACAGAAAAGCAAAAAGGTCTTCACAGGTTGTCATGAGCTCAAGTGGCTAGGGGAAGGAGAGGCGGCAAAACCTTCTGCAATTGGTAAGGTCGCTACTGGAGGCTATCAGATGTGGAGGCTGACAGGGAGGAAACAGCACATGAGCTTTCCTTCACCACGGTATCTAGCCCATCATAGACAACAAAGTGATATTTTCACTGTGATATTATCACTGTCACACACCAGTTGTTCAGACAACATGCAATGTTTGTAGAAAGGCTACTCAATCAAGTATTTTGCTGTTGTTAGATCAGTTCCTGAAGGAAAGGTAAAATTTTCCTTTGCTACGACAGAGAAAAGCTCGTGTCATGTCGAAACCCAACCTCAGACATGCTGACTTAATTCAGAAAGGCAGAAGGCCTTCTGCTGCAGCTCTTCACCTCTGCTCTCAACCAAATTCTAGTTTCTCTCTCTTGTTTACTATGCTTTCGTAAAAAGATGAGATAAAGTGCTGCAAATAGACTCGATGACTTCCGCTGTCAGTTCAGGGTGGGGCTCCCACCCCACAGCATTTGGTGTGTAGCATTTGGTAAGAGGCACAACACTTGAACCACAGATTAAGGCAGTTGGCACTTTCTTCCTCCCTTGAACTTCACCCCGCCTCCAAATACCATTTTTCATAGGATGTAAGAAAAAAGTGATCAAAAACTGGGTCACACGCACAGAAAGAGCAATCATCCTGCTAGTGGGGCAGTATCAAAGAGCAGTATGCTGGAGAAATATGAAAATGGGGTGGGGAATACACAGGTGATAGAAAAGAGATCTCCATCAGCACCCTTTTGTCCTTATGCAGCTCCAGGGAGTTTCACATCTGGTACACAGACCTGATCATACTTAAGAATTCTTGCTGATTTCATATCCGTGGCACTGGTAAGAGCCCTTGGATTAAGGCTAAGATCTCCGTATCAAGTTAAGGATAAGAAAAGAAGCCACAACCAGTAAATTGTGATTATTCAAACCCCCAAATATATAAAATTAGAAAATTCAAAATTAAAATTGAACTTAAAAAAAACAATCCAAGTATTTTTATGAAGGTGAGAAACACATCTCTGGCATGCAAACAAATGCAGCCCTTCAGTGACACCTCTTAAGCACAATGTCATTGTTTTTAAAGAATTACAAGTGTTCCTAGTCTCAAACTGAAGAAAGGCTAGAGAAAGGTTCTTCCCCACGTTGTTGCTGTCGCCAGCACTACCAAAGAGTGGCATAACAGTTATAGTGCTAAGGCTTTACAGAGTCTTTCCTGCTACCGAGGTATTCCAATCAATAGAGATAAGGCACAAAAGACAGCAGCAAAATAAAGGCCATGTTAGTTAGATTGTTTGGTGAGTCTCCGGCTAATACGAAAGCCAGAGCTGGAGAAGAGCTCTGAGCTCTCAGAGCTGCCTCCCTGACACGCAACCTCACAGAGCTACCCTTTCTCCTGCATCAACACTCATGAGCCTGCACAGCGTACAGGCTCACAAAGCTGCTGCTCCCCAGAATAGCCACTTTCCAGCTCCCTGAACTGGGCTTGCCCTGGTTGCACAAGCATCCGTACAGGTGGGGCTGTGGTACCCTGCCTCAGCTCAGCTCACCATGGAGCCGCGCACCAGCTGAGCTCCTTCCAAAGCCTGAACCGAGCACCTCTCCACATCCACAACTCACCAAAACTGTCAGTAACTTTATTTACAGCGGTATCTCCTTCATGATACAGCTGAAGCATAAGGGTTTCATTAGTTTTAACTGTGTGAAACGCCTGAAGTATGGGCACATATGCAAACACGCAAAATTATTGAGAGAAAGAGCTAAGATTTTTCAAGGCCCAACACTGAGTTAATTTAAACTCTAACAGATAGGTGCAATTTCTCAGGAAGTTCTCCTCTTTAGAAGCAAAATGGAAATTGTCACCTATGGTAACAGTTATCAGATCTATGGGTGACTATGGCTACAGCTTTCTGTCAAAGAACATTTATAGCAAATACAGATAGTATAACCCACTCCACAGTATAACCCATCCCCATTAACTCTTGGCATTGAAAAGACATTACCTAAATCCCTAACTGAAAAATAAAAAAGATAAAAGAAAGCTTTATTACAGTTAGGATTATGCCGCCTCCAAACTGAGGAGGAAAAGGGAGATATGGAACTTCTAGTGAGAACCCTGTGATCCATGCATTCCTAGATCAGACTTGATGCCTGCTTCTTGGATAACTGCCCTTTGCAAACTCTTTTGACAACTTTATGGAGTGTCCAGACTAGGGGAGGTGTGGGGCCATGAGAAGGAAAAGGAGAGACCATTCCCAGTCAACGAGTAAGAATGAGCCCAAGATGACTGTGGGAACATGAAGGAGAAAAAGCTGTTATTACATACCAGATTTTACTCCCCTGAATTATTATGCTTCTCTTGCAACTGGGAGAGTTAAATCTTTTATCACTGCAGGGATCAAGGACTAAATGCAGCCTATCAAACCCCTGAGCATGGCCTTTTCTTTCTACAACTTCAGAAAGGCTAAACAGCACATTTCCGTTACTAACAATGAACTCTCCTACTCCAACCATGTCTCATTAATCACAGAAGATATAAACACATGGAAAACAAACACAGACAGCTATCTAAAAATATAAACAAACCAGGTGCGGTTATTAGGCCCCTGACAATGAGGCTCTCAGCTTAAACGTGCGGACTCCTTCTCCACACAAAGCCTCAAGGCTTTGAAATTGTGCTTCAAGAGAAGAGATCAAAGTCAAAAAAACAGCAAATAAATCCTGGGAGACAGGTTACAGTTAGATGATCAAATTAAAATAAAACCAGTTACAGTTTCTGTGCTACATGCCACAAACAGAGATACAGCTGCAAGTGCCCTCTACAGTTTTTGGTTTTTTTATGATACCTGCTTAGTGTTCCAGCCTTAACTCTCAGAGCATGACATCAAGTATATCAAAAGTCTTGCTGCAGCCTCTATTTTTGAGGTCCCATTCTGTACACAATGAACCAGGAAATAGCAAGGTTTCAGAGGTTAAATGGAGTATTAAAAAAAGTTGTTATTATTTCTAGATCTTAAAGACTTGACAGGTTTGGACATTTTATTAAACAAGTCTGGGAGTAATGACATTTACAGTCCATATGTTTGTTTTTAACTCCTTATCCTAAATCAAAGTACAGTTTCAGCTTGTTTTGTGGAAAAGAGGTATGAAAGTGAAGCAGTCACTAATGGGCAGAATAGCAGACACTACATGGCAGGGAAGTAAAAATTTATAATTTTGTTTTGTTACTATAAATATATTTCAAAAACTACAGGGAACATCACTACAAAGATCTGATATGTAAAGCAGCCAGAGAATGATGGGAACATGTTACGCAGCAGCGATAGGTAAAGCAGGAAGAGCTCTTTCAGGGTTTTAAAGCAGTTGGTTTATCTGCGGTTCAAATATAACACACAACAGTCTTGAAATGTCGACTGCGTAGCCAAACTGCAACACTTCCAAATCAGTAGAACTCCACATAGGCACAGCAGTTCATCTTCTACCCTAGTGTTTATGTAGAAGATAAAATATTGTTGAGACATTAAGAATTGCACCTGAAGTCATCACCATGACTGTGGAATGGTTCCTGCCATGAAAAATACTACATATGTAGATAACTCTGTATGTTCCAACAGCTTACCGCCTCTCCTTTCTTTGACATATATCAATCAAAAGATGCTCCTATTCCACAATTAACACTTTAAAAATTAAGAAAGCAAGGTGTTTTTTTCTTTTGTTTCTGACAACATTTACTATGTTCTACTGTAGCTAATGTTTGTAACAGGAACCAGGAATTGACTATATCCTCAAAGTACAGGTCTCTTCAACTACCGCCCCATGTACTATATTGACAAGTTTCAGGTTTAAAACTGGCAGCTTAATAAGAAAATATGAACAGGAATAAAATATTAAATATAGAGCTATGCAACGAAGTTGGAAGTGCATAATTTTCATCAACCAAATTACTTTTTTAAAATTGAGAAGTGGTTAGACTATCAGGTAAGGGCTAACGCAGCAATAGCATTTTTAGTGACCCTACAGAAACACAAGTGTGGATGTATGGCGAAATTTGGGGGTTGAGGTGTTAAAGTCTAGGGACGTGGTTTAACTTCAGAAGCTCACAGGTGGCAAGCATTTCACTTCCTGAAATCAATACCTCAGAGGTGCTTGTTTTCTTGTGATGGTAGCTGTGCTGGATGCAGAAAGCCAGTTACAAGCTTTGCCTAAATGATGATCAACATTGATATGCCGAAGCATAATCTGTGTTCTGTATCCTCAAATCACTAAGTGTCCCCAGTAAATGGCAACTCCTTTAGTATTAATTCTAAGCAATGTCTCACAGCCCCTCCAAAAAAGCAAATACTGTACTTCATTTTTATAAAAAATACTAAGTTTTCTCCATTAACCTTATAGTTACAAAAAAAAAAAAAAAATGCAGCTAGTGATATGAGAGGCCTAATGAGATTATAATCGTTAGACTGCCTTCAGTACTACAATCATTCCTAATCGCGTGCCATGTTGGAATTGAACTATGGCACACACCCTTGTGCAGTCCGGAGACAAAATACACTCTCTTCAGCAGAGTCTGAAACCCAGCAGCACAAGATTCACAAATCTTGTATTCCAAAATATGCTCAAGCAACTAAGAGGCTGCATGTCCAAGCAGAAAACTGCATCGGAGTGTTGGTAACGCAGACTTGTAGCATGGAAACACCTCAGGACCTGTAAAAGCAGCCGCATTAGAACAATAGCACAAAATCCATCCTGTTTGGACTCTAGATACATTCATGTTTTCTGCATATATCGCATCCTGGAAAGCAAACATTCAGTCAGAGTAGTTGGATGTGGGCACAAAAACTGGCAAACATCCAATACACTGAAGTGAAAAAGAAGCTTCTGGAAATTCTCTGCTGTACTGCAGCCACCCTCCTAGTTTTCAGTCCAGACGACGCCCTTTCCAAAGGCTGCCTGTGTCACCTTTCAGATATTCACAAAGCACTGCTATACAGCAACACAAGGCACGTTCCCAGAAATGATCTTCTACTTCTGTTTTGCCTGCCTGGGTGAATCTGATGGTCACAATAACAGCTTTCCTGCAGGATTCTGCCACCTTGTATGCTTGCCTATATTTTGTGTTTGCAGCCAGAAGCCAGAAGACCCTGATCCTGATGGATAAAACAATGGGCATGTGAAGCTTTAAACCTTGCAAAACAGAAAAAACACAAGATATTTTGCAAAGCAGAGTGTCGCTACATTTGCCAAATGCCTTTCCCCTAAAAATTTTTGCTGTTTCAGTTGAAGGTACTTTTCACATGTCTTTCTACTCAGATGCACGTCAGCTACTGTTTTAAACATTCTTTTCAAGGGTGGAAAATTGGGTATTTAATACTCCCCAAAAAACCCTTATGATAGTTCTAACCTTTAAATCCAACACTGTAAAAACTGACAGCATCTGACTGTTCTACAGCCTGACAGTATTCAAAGTTCAGCACAGACAGCAGTTTTTGTTTAGCTTGCATTTTATGAGGCTGAGAAGATGAAAATCACCTCTGCATAGCTACAAAAAATGCAAATAGCAAAAAAGCTTGTCTATTTACGCGATCAGAAAATAGGCCAAAACCTGAATAAATATGAAAACTCATCTCTCCTTGTTTTAGATACAGTCCTTCTAGCTCAAATCACAGGCATGTCAGATGCAGATGAAGACTTGCTTCCCACCTCTTTCTCTGGGCAACTGAGAATTTTTATCTTCAACTACTGAATCCTGCTACTAGTAAAAAGTTACACAAAGTGATAACAGAAAAGCAAGAAGAATTAATGAAGCATAAACCCCAATTATTTTGAATCCTCTGTCACTGCTTATAAATGCTTTATTTCTTACTACAATACACTAATCTTTTAGTGAAGTATAGCCCTGTAGGTGGTTCGTGGGTTGGAAACGTTATTCAAGCGAGATTAAGTGTACTTGGTAAAAAAATGTTGAAACATTTGCCTTTCCTCTCAACCGTATAAACAAAATTCCACATGGGAACAAAGTAAGCAATTCCCAGCTCTGTTCTGAACAAGCAAAGCAGGAGTGGTGTGACTCTCACTTTGATGGGACACCAATGCCTCTTCTCCCACTCCTCAGGTTTACAGTGTCAAAAAACCTTGTGTTGATGGAAGCCTGAAATATGTTTGAATGGAGTTTCTCATCTAGGGCACCGAGCTGAATCTAAACACCACGTAAGATTTAGATTGCAATCAGGAGAACCAAAGGTACCAAAGTGAGTTTGCACACTAAATAGCTTTTAATGTTAAAACAAAACCTTTTACTTCATGGATTTTTGCACACCTGTTTGGCTACAAGATCCAGGAACTGATCTGTATTAAAGGCTAATCTAAATTAACGTGTAGGATAGCACATTAAGACCAAATCTGCACAGAATAACAGTTGATGCTGAGGAACTGACATCCACATTCTATACGCGAAGGTGGAATGGGAGGTGGTGTGCCAGACAAGGTGCAGTCTGGTCCCATGGAATGAATGCATATTAGCAGTGTAGAATATTTAATCCAATTCTCAAACTTCATTCCACGGTGTTAAGCAAGGTACAGCAGGCAGGCGCAATCAGGAGCTTCACTTCAAAAGCACCTTCCTGATGCAAGCTAGAATGCTAATGTAGATACAACTGCAACTACCACAATTCTTTCAAGAGCGTTAAGGCTCTCCAGATGGAAAATAAAGGCTAGAAGCCAACCAGCATTTCACATGGAAAGAGCACTCCAGCTCGTTTCATTCAGCACCAAACTATCCTCTGGATTCCCACTTAGAACTGTTACATCATTATAAAGGGCTGTGTGGGGCTTGGTTCCTGACTAAAAAACTCAAAGGGAGACATGGGGCCTGGTATAGCCACGTTTAGTAGTAGACAGAGGAACAAGACTAAATACCTAAATGTTTTCACAGAGAGGGGATAGAGGGCAGAGAGACGAAAGAATACAGGATACCTGCACATTCCCAGTAGTAAGTAAAAATGTCTGTTCTGAACTGCTTAAAGTAGAAGCAAAGCTGTCACAGCTCTGAGACACCTTAAGGAGGAACATGGCCTCTAGTCATCCTCTGTACCTCTCAGGTTAAAAATGGGACTTTTGCTTTAAGTATCAAAGTATCACAATTTATCTCACATTTGATCATCTCATTAAAAATGGCTCAGGCAAATAATGTTTTAAACATTTCCCTATATGTGGTTATTCCCAGTTGGCAGGTATGGCTAAATGACACTATGACTTGGAAGGAACTAATTTCAAATCATGTTTAGAACAGATCTGCTAAAGTGTTTTTTCACCATTGCAGAAAGGACCTTTTCATGTGTTGCCAGTATTTTCACAATGATATTGCACTGAGCATTCTTCTTTGGTCTGTCGTAAAACTTACATGTAAGAGACATAAGTGATGCAATGAAGGGCACAAGTCTGCAAAGACTAGTTATTTAGGCTATATTTTAAACAAATTTAAGACTGACTAATTACTCTGGGTGCCTTACTTGAATTACTTGCAAGAGCCTCATTTTCAAAGGGCCTGTAAAACAGATCCTTCTCAGGAATCACAAGTTTGGCCAGCCACACTTTGAAGAAAGCCAGTACTGAACATAACTTAATACAGTATTTGCATACTTATCCACCTAAAGCAGGAGACCACAAAGAAGTCAGGAACATTTTCTTCTGGGAAGCATTAGCAAAAGGGCACGGTCACTGGGACACCAGTCTTTCATCCAAAAGCGTGTAAGTGTATTCTACAGAAGCACATATATGAGTTCCCCAGGTAAAAATAAGAAGACAGGCATGAGGAACTATATCCAGACAGGACAACCTTTCCTTTTTGATTTGGTAATAGAATTTTAAGTAGGGGTCCCTGAAACATCTTAAGCATGTCACTACCTTCCAGAGAGCCACTTCAACTGACAGAGTGCTGCTGACAGGTTCTCTTCATTTAGAGAGAGAGCTGACAGCCTAACCTTACGCCTTTAGCAAAGTCTAAGTCACATTACTGTGTCATATTACAGTGTGCACCCCAGAAATAGAAGGAATGAGAAACTCCTCATTACTACACTGTCTTCAAATAAGGTTTGTGGAAAGGGGGAGGGGAAAGTTTTTGAAAGAAGAAAACATATACCTGATCTATTGCCTTTTACTAAAGCTGTTAAGTGAAACTGAGATGACCTCAAAAATAAACACTTGCTCTTTGGTCTTGCTTCAAGTTGTTACCTTTAAGTCATCTAGTTTGGAGGTACCAAAGCATGACAAAACTATTTGTCAGATATCTTTCTGCATTTTGGGGGAAAGAAGGGGAACAAAACAAAATACTACCTTCTCCAACACTAACCTGACAGTGAATATATTAAAGCTTGGCATTAGGGTAAATCCTATGCGTCCACCCAGACAAGTAAAAGTTCTCTGGCTCTGCAGATTTTGCCTTCCCCTGCAGGAAGGGGGCTGGCTGAGGCCCATAGGGCTCTTTCTAGCTTTGGTTTCCAGCTACAAAAATAAAACATGTCCCCTTGTTGGTTAACATCTTGTATGCTCTGCTTGTTTTCACTCAGTTTTATGGAATATGTGCTTACAAAGTTACAACTGCCTCGGAGGCCTGGGGAGCTGACAAACAAGAACAGAAACTGCAGAGGCAGGAAGCCTGTTAAAAGAGTGATTACCAACATGTGTGAAGCATATAAGGCACTTCTAACATAGCGTGTTCTCCAGAAGACTCTTCTCCACTGTGATCAACTGAAAACATTGTTTTGGAGTACAGTTACACTTGGAGCCATTATCCTCTTCCTCAGTATCAGAGGTGGCCCCATACCTAGAGTAGCAACACTTCAAGAGGACCAAGCTGGGTGGGACAGGGTGGGGCTCTTATATATGATGTTTTTCATCCAGAAACAGAGAATCTGATCTTTCAAATCATACGTGAAACCATTCTCCGCTCAAAACCACACATAAAAACACGAAAACAAAGAGTTTAAGTGATACTTACGCGGCATGATCCCTTGGCTCACCAGCTCCTCCCGCGTGCGTCGCTGCTGGAGCTTCAACTGCAGCACTGCACGACAGCAGAGAGAGGGAAGAGAAGGAAACCCATCAGTGCAAGAAACAACTGAAGAGACATTCTCAAATGCATCTTCTTTTCTTCTTTGGATGCCAAGGCATAAGCGAGCAGCAGAACCAAGAAACCCCTCCCTCCCACCCTGCTCCCCTGCAATTGCAGAAGTGGCCTTCAGCAGTCAGGTTTCCGTATTCTGCTGCGGGCAACAAGGGAGAGGAAGTTGCGCAGGGTCTTGGCAGGGTGATAAAAATCCGCAAAGCCAGGCTTGTTTCTCAACTCTTTCTAGAGCACTAACTTCTTTCCAAACTATTAATATTAAAAAACAAACAAAGAGAAACGCCGGCTGACAGTCCTCCAATAAACACAGAGTGACACCCCAGCTGCTAATGAGTCCTGAAAACTCTAATTACCATGTGTAGATTAAATTGATATGACAAAATTATTGGTCATTACTCTAAATTACAAGGCTGATTTCCTTCCTCAACTCAGAAATTCACCTCCAGAAACACCTCATGAAAGTGAAATACCATGGATATAGCTAGAAGTGTCCTTGTTCCACAACAAAAGGAATCCCTTATCACTAGAATTTTTCCTATTTATTTTAGAGTAATACATGCATTACCCATATGAAATGCAATTATATTTTTTCTAATGTAAATCTCTTGAATAGTCATAATTTCAACATTTATATAACAGCAGTTTCCCTTTAAAATACACAATCAAAGCAATATTCTAGCGATTGTTCTTACAAAGACAAAAGGGTCCATGCAAAAGGTTCCTTACAAAACTAGAGAAAAAAATCACATGTGTGCGCACGCACATGCGTGCGCACACACACGCATCAATTTAGGACAAGCTGAGTGAACATCAATAGATACTGAATCCTGCCTGCAATCAAGCCCAAGCTCCTAAGTACACTCAGCATAAAATATTATAGAATGAATGGCATGGCATCGTCCCTGTTCTCATTTTATTTTCTCTGTCAAGCTTATGTCCATTGTATAGTTCACATAAGAGAAGTCCACACAAATGTAGTGGAACCACCAGACAGCGAAGCTACTCCTTGTATCGTCCAACTATACAATCTCATTATAACCCTTATGCTTCCTTTCTCAAGGACTTCTCTTGTCCAATACATTAATTTCATACATTATATCCAAATTTATACTGTACACTCCCTAAAGCAGGGATCAAAAAATGTAAGGAGAAGATGACACTTACACACATTATCACGTTTTACCTGTTTCTTTCAACCTCCTATTTGCAGTTTGCATTTGACTAAGACACATCTTCCAGTAAGGGTTCTGGTCTTCCTATGAAGTTAACAAGAGATCCATCTCTTCCTTGGTTGGTTGCACAGCGGCTAATCACCCTCACTTAAACGCACACTTAAATTTTTACTTGGATTTGTCTAGCTTCTACTTCCTTTGGCTCTTAATGTACCTTTCTTTGAAAGGTTTATGACAGTGAGAATATATTTCCTACCTGTGGAGGTACTTCTGTACACAGCGTGCAACCAAGTTACCTCTCTTCTCTTTCTTAAGCCAAACTAGGATTTCTTAATATATGCACCCTGGGCAGGAAACTACTTCCTTTAGTACAGGGGAGGGAGAGAAGGAGGCAGGGTGTACAGAGCACCATGCTAATTCTGTGGGGGATCAACCAAGAGCCAGAGCAAGGAGGAGGGAGGGCAGCGGGGAAGGAACAGGCCCTTCGTTTGGCTGTGAAACTGCAAACAGAAGTGGTAGACTCAGACTCTTCCTCCTCTTCCTCCTACCCAGCGTGCGATCACACTTCTACTTCTGTGCTAGCGTGAAGGCTAATATAGTCTCATGGCTGGCCTGTTCACAGAGCTCTTCATTTGCTGGATTCGTTTTGAGGTGATCAAAACCCAGATCAGGTGATGACACATCTGCACGAGCACCTCACCTAAGAGCTTGCTGCAACAGTGTCAAAACTCTCACTCCGCACATCATCTGTCATGTTGCCCTGACTGGTGGCTGGACTCACTGACATGACAGAGACCACAGCCCAGGCAAAACAGGGAATAGTTTTCTGTCTCATTAGGGGGTTGAAGAGGATGAATGTATAGCCAGGTATTTGCTAACACTAACATAAAGTGGGATTGAGACTTCATCCTTCCAGCAGCAGTATTCCCTAAGTGATTTCAGCCCTATTAGGTAATGGCACATTAAATCTCTCACTGTGTGGCATTATTTCCACTAGTGAGCCATTTCAGGGACTCATTTCCATACCCTAAATTAGCACATCTCACTGAACGTATACAGAAAAGGCACAGACCTTTAGCATCAGGTCCATCTTCGCAGCTTTAAATGCAGATAATCTCATTATTACTTATGTCTCCCCACTTACACATCCAGCAATGTACCTTAGCCCTTTTTGACACTTTGCTATTTACTTGCTAGTAGTACCATCTACTTTACTTCCCATTTCCAGCTACACCTACTATTTACCTTTCGCCTCCCGAAGTCAGGGATTTTAAGCTAAAAACTCCCCCACCCAGGTGTGGCTGGCATTTTTTGTTCCTTCGTGCCCTCACCTGTATTTATGCACATTTTTCCCAGCTGTCTCAGTTTGCCTAAATGATCTAAACTGTTTTTTTTAATGTCATTATTTATACCTTCACTAATCTTTGTTCCATCCACGCTGTTACCATCTTGCATTTGTTTCCAGGCCACACCAGGCTGATCCCAACTAGAAACGCTTTTCTGCTTTCTTTGATTACAGTCAGTTCATAATCAACTTAAGCAGTACTTCATTAAATTCAAAGATACTTCTTTTAAAACCAAAATACACCACACTACTAAGTTAAAGACCTTATAAAAGTCTATTACATGCAGACAAAACCCCTAGCAACCAAATGTCACGTATCCAAACAACAAAATCGCATTGGAGCAGACCTGTTTTCACAAACTGAAAGGCTGAATAGCATGATTATACTGCTATTCTTATACCACCTAAATTCTTTATCAAATTTTCCACAGTTTTTTCCTGAAACTGATACCAGATTAGCCACTCTTTACTCACTCACCCTTTTTCAGTAGTGATGCAAAATGTTACTGGTCTTTCGCTCTTCTGAAGTCTCCCTGCTGTTCCCAGATTTATTAGAAATCAGTCTGAGCCAGACAGCCAAAGACTACATCAAGTGACTTAAAATTCCCTTCCTGACTTCAGCTTCCCTTATGAATTTTCTAAATATATCTTATTTCTATATCAGTTACCATCTAGTACCCTTTTTCTCTACCCATTATACGCATCTTTTATTTTTAAACACCGTGTCCCTTCACAGCAAGAAACTACCAACTGTCAAGAGGACTAAACTGCAGAATAGGAAAAAGGTCATTTTCAGGATACTTTTAATAGGCACTAAGTAATTCCTGGGATTTATGAATGTATATAGATACATATTAAGCATGAGTTATAATCAGCACATAAGGCACTTTTTTCCCAATACAGCTTATATTTGTGGCAGGGAGGAGGGCAAAAAGGATTACTTCAGTTCACTCCTGAATTCATTTTGGCTTAAGTAAGTACTTGGAGTTCCCAACACCATTTCATATATTTAGGAGATCACCTGTTTACGTGTGCAAGTGTGTGAATCCTATATATAGATTAACAGATGTCCCAAGAGCCAATCCAAAGCTGTGGTACGTGGAGCTCAGCCAAAGGTCTAGAATGACCAGAGAAATTCAAAGTTACTCAGACCAGAGTGTAAGTTTTTAAATCACAAACCACCAGTCTTTTGTTTCCTTTATCCCTCTACTTACCCTTTAAATTAATTTTCAAATTAGGAATAAATCAGGTCATATAAAAGGAGAGATATCTCTGCTGGCCAGAAAATAAATTCTATAATGGTACTCTTCTATCAACCTCTTTCATTCAACTCGTGTCACAGTCCATGCAACATTTTGCAGGTTTTGTATGCTTGTCTGCTTTTCCCTCTCGAAAATGGGCATAATTTATTTATTTCACAAGTATGAAAAATTCTGAAATATAGTTCAAGTTTGAACAAGATTTTTATACCTGTAATGAACTGTTCCGAGAATTAGTAAAACATTCCAGAGAAATCTGGGAGCTGGCATAGAGGACTGCTGCCAGCAGCTTAAGAGGAAGGGCAGAGAAGAATTGAGGGGAGGGGGTGTACTAAGAGACAACACCGCAATACAGCTACTATCAACAGAGTTACACTGTTCATGGAATACAGCAAGCCATGATTATTTTTTTGTTTGTCTTACCATAGAACTGCCTTAACAGGGAACCCACAGGCATATTCCAAGATGAGAGCTTACTCCTGCCTACTCACTACTGGTAGCAGCGCAGAGCAATATATGCCTAATATACAGAGGCTGCACACATATGGACACTTTCAGGACACTTAGGAGTCTAGTCATAGTACAGGGGTTTATTAGTAGTAAGCAGTAGCAAGAACAAATATTTACGATGAGCTAAAGTGTTTTTTGCAGCTCGTCATCTAAATCTCCAACGGCATGCCTGCCCTTACGCATACATACCTGAAAGCCCTGCTATTTCTAAACCACACTTCATGTTTAATAATGTGACAGAAACTAGACTGCAGCCTCTGCATGTAAGCATCTCAAGAGAAAAAAAAAGAAAAAAAATCTCATCTTAGAGACTATGTCATATACCAGGACAGGTTTATAACAACTAATTAAAAAAAACATTCTGCATTTCCTGTTTTTTGAGAGCTAGTGAAGAGAAGCATACGGCTCTGAACTGCAGCTTGTGGTGAGGCCCTGTGCATGTTATGTTGAATACAGACATACTGCCAAAGGGACTCTGTGCTCACATTTCTACAAAATCTTTTCTTCCAAGAAATCCCAAGTGATACTCAAGGTCGCCCAACCAAGGTAATGATTAAGCACTGCCATATGGTGGATGACAACCAACAGCAGAAGCAGCAGCACAGAAGAGGAAGGGAGGAAGGCTGCTATAGCCAAACGAAACCCTACAGAGGGGCTGAGGGAGGCAGAGCTCCCTGGAATTCGGGCTAGGATACCTGAGCAAAAAGGGGGAGTGCAAGACACAAACCACATATTAAGTAGATAGGCTGTATGCTCACGCTCACAGACAGGATTTATTGATTTTGTAAATTCAGTGGAAGTACTCTGTCTGATAGAAAAATTCATCCTTGCAACCCAATCAATAAGCCGTGTGATTAGAAAGAGAAACTACTGAAGAACAAGTGAAATTAGCCTAACTTCATTATTTAAACTGAGGAAAGTGCAAGCGTAAGTAAAAGCAGTAAAAGGCAAAGTATGCACTTTAATGCTCATAAGGGTTCACGGTCATCTATTTGTATGCCGTTCAGCACTTCGGCACACCCCCTTTGAAAGCCCTGTGCTACAGCATCCACTTAACTCAAAAGAAAGCATTAATAGAGCACAAGCTGAAATGGAAACTTGCCAGTTAATTCATCAACACCCCTACCTTTCAGTAGCAATGAAGATTTTTTTAAGAAAATTTTCACTGGCCTAGCAGTGAGAAGGTCTGACTGGGTATCCTTTGTGAGGGTCAGAGAAGAGAAACATGGCTCTAGGCCACCATTTACAGCCCACACATATTTTTCAATTTTTCAGTACAATCTGTATAACATCATTAGACTAAACCAACAGCCTATATGCAATCAACTTAATTATAATATGCAACCATAAAAGATGACTTTGATGACATGGGATATTTGCTGAACAAAATCATCACAGCTGTTTGTGCAACACTGGGGCCTCTAACTTAAATACCACCGTGCCGTCTAACTACTGCTGTGAAGGGTGAAGCCACCTTCCCACTTACCACTCAGCCAGCAGCAGCCATTCTAATCACATTGAGAAGAGATTTTTCTTCCTAGTTTCTGATTAAATAGTTACATTTGACCACTAGCCAATGCCAAATTCAGCTTTGGAATATGCAGCACATCAGACGTTGCTTTCGGTGAAGGTTATACCCTACGTTTATGACTGAATTCAGTCCCTTGAAGACGCAGTGAGAAAACCTTTCCCTCACACCGACAATGGTCTCTGAGCATTTTTCAGCTGTGCCTGCTTACAAAACAAATGTTGACTTGCATTAGCCCTTTCATGCTTCGACGGGAAGCCAGATTAGATTTTGGTTCATACACCAGCAAGAGCAGCATCTGCTAAACTCCAGTTGCAACACATTTCTGTACAGAAGCAGCAAAGGACGGTTAGTATTGCCAAATTTTTTGTAGTGTCCACAAGAAGCTAGAAGAAAAATCAGCTATTATAGTCTGTGATCAATGAGCGACTATACAGTGGTCAAAATGAGTTTTGAAAATAACTCAAATTGGTGAGGTGGATGACTTTTTTTTCTTTTTTTTTCAGAGCTGCGTTTTTCTGGTGCTGTTGACAACACACACCTCCCCCTCGATCACACAGAATGTGCTAGAATGGGGGTTACCAACAAAGAAAAGCCAACTTTTCGAACCTTTTTTAAAGGCAATTTTCTGAGCCTAACAGCATTTTAATCCACTAACTGCTGATGGGGAATACACACTGGCTTTGCATTTAAGCAGACTATGCAGTTAACAGGGAATCATTTAAGTGAAGCAGACTGTAAATGACACCCAAACTGCAGGGATTATATGACAGTTTGCTACTCTGGGAATGGGATGCCAAAAATTCATGTCCCTTTGTGGGGTGAAGGAGAAGCAGCAGGTACACCGCTGATCCTCACAATTTGCAAGCATCCATTGTTGCTGGGAATAGCAGCCATATGATTCTATTCATTTCAATGCATTTTAAATAATAGCTTGAAGCAAGCCTGGGCAAAGGACAGTTAAGCAGAAGTTTATTTCTTTACTATTTGAGACTATCTTACATTCCACTACCTCTTTTCTCCACTGCAGCAACAACGGCTGCTATTAAAATGCAGGCAGTTTCCTCATCTCTTCCTTAGCAACCATACTGCAGAGAAAATGGAGTTTGGGAGGGTAAAGAATAGAAAAAGAATTTGGTTCGGTCTCTTAAACTGTTACAAGAACCTTTCACACTAGAGGCAATAGCCACTTATTTATATTCATGCTGTGGTCTTCTCTTTGTGAGAAGTAGGATTGGAATCACTATCCTTACACCCAAAGAGGAGGTCTGTGAAGCAGATCCTGAACAGGAAACAAAAACAGGATCAGGAGCAGTTCCCTACTGCAGGTCATATCAACGATGAAAGTGGATTTCTTAGTAGCGCTGCAGAAATCAGCATATTCTACCACGATGAGCTTAGATGGACAGGTGTCTCATATCAGTCTGGGGAACACTGATAAAACTCCTTACCCAGCTGTGCTTGTCAAACAGAGACGATAGTAGGCACAAAGCCAAGCAGGAGGTTCAACCAAGAAAGCAATACAGCTGCATCAAAGGCAGATCTAGTAGAGAGGACCTGAAATTTTTTTGACAACCATCATTTCTTTCTTATCCTCTTAGTAAGCTTTTTGAGAGCATTAAACATTTGTACAGGTGAGAACAGGAGTACAATTCTGCCTGATGCAGACCTAAAACCTCTGTCAAGAGATTCTTAAAAAACAGAACAGATCCTTCACCTCCAAAATAACAACTTTCCAAGTATTTCACAGTAGATATGCTAGTAATAATCCAAGGACGTAATTTGGGTCACATAACACTAGGGTTGTTTTTTTCCATCCAGCACTTCCAAAAGCCTTCAGGCTCTCAAATGCCCAGAAGCTTTTAAAAGTAGCTGAAAAGTACAGAAAAAAAAGAGTGACTGGACATTTAAGAACACAAAAAGAAGAGGAAGATAGAAAATTAACTGACTCTCACCCTCAGGACAAGAAGGGCTTGTTTCTTGATAAAATCACACTCTTCAAAGCTTCTACAGCTCAAAACGCTCTTGGATCATATAAAATCATTGACATGACATGTAGCTTATACGTGCCTGCTGACATAATAGATGCATTGTCTATATGACCATGTTCCAGAAGACTAGTTTTGGCTACTAGAAACAAAAAAACAAGTACAGGGCAAGAGTCCCTTTTGTTGTGAGGATGCTGTTGGAAGAGAAATAGGAAATAGGAATAATTTTAAAAATGTTTTCAAAGAATGATGAAATACTTGCATGTATGATCTTTCAATGAGTCAATGTTACGAGGCATTAAATAGCTCTTTTAGTGGAGACAAGCAAATACGAATTCTTTGATATAGTTAATTTAGCAGAATCAAAGATCTCAAGCTACAGAAGAAACTGGTCCCCAAAGAATATGGAATCAGAAGCAAATACACAATCGAAAGCAAAAGGATCTATTTCCATCTTCACATATTGCCATAAGGTAGCTGGCTCACGCTGTGAGTGCAGAACAATGCACCTCAGCAGGTCATTTTTGAGGCTTCATATCAAATTTGATACAATATGGAAATCAAAGTAATGTTAACTACAAACTGTATTTAGAAGAAAAACCCACCATTAACAGCAATTTCAGTTTTATTAGGACATAAAATTATAAAGCAAAAGCAGCAGCGTGGTCCAAATATCACAACATAATATGATCTAACCTCCAGACAGGACAGAATAGTTACTCCTGTTGTTGATTCTCAAAGGCTCAAGTCAGCACTGGCGTCCTGGGGTGGTAAAATGTGCAGACAGGAAAGGATGAACAAGTCCATAGTCTTAGAAGTTTACAGTCTCAGTCCTCAATACTGCACACAATTGAAGATGTTTATTTCGTGGGTGCTACTCATGCATATGACTCTAAATATATGCAAACTTGATTATTACTATGAAAGTTATGCTGGATTTTGCAGGGTTCTTTTTATGTTTATTTAAAACAAAGACTAGCAGTTGCTGCACATTTTTACAGCATTTGCCTTTACATTCTTCCTTCATGATTTAACTCCTACCATTTCCATTAAACATGTAAAATTTAGGGGGGGTAAATGACATTTTAATCATTGCTACTTTTTAATGCAATGCCAGCTTTGTCTTCTTTAATACAAAAATTTTAAAATCAGATAAATGTATTACTACTAGTACATAAGTCTTTCTATCGAACACACAGAAGCCCACTCTTACCATAAAATCTTGGTACACCTAATAGTCCCTTTCAGCACTCACTGAAACTGTTAAAATAGAATAGGATTTTAAGAAATTAACCTGAAATACATGTAAAATGGTATATTTAGTAAGATATGCGACATGTGAAGATGTGCAACAAGCTTGTCAACAGGAAAAGTTGGTTTGCTTTCTGTGCAGGGTACAGATTCTTATAAAATCACTTCATCCCAGTAATACTGGTTCAGCGAAAACTAAGCGTGTGAATAACTAGGCACATATCCATATCTATGGAATCTGGCTACCATGCATGATTCAACAAGATGACCTGTAACAAAATACCTAGGTGGAAAGGTCTACCTAAAATTGACACACCAGTATCGTAAGACAGTAAATATTATCTGTAATCAGTGCTTGTTGATGCCATCTGTATATCCATTGTAACTATCTATAGCTGGAAAAGAAGCCTTGAAGGGGGAAAAACAGAGAATTTCCCAACTCCCCGTGTAAACTTGAGTCACAGTCTGTACTGATTTATATGTTTCCATGAAACAATGAACAAGGAGGAACTAACATTGCCCTTAACCACATTGCAAAGAAGACCCTAGAAAGAAATTCTCCCAGATAATTTAATATGACATGGCAGATGGGGACAAATGAAGGAAAAAGAAGTAATGGGTAGATATATCCTGACAATCAGATCTACAGCTGTCTACTAATGTGACAGTACAAGAGGCAGGCTACACAGGGGAAAAAACAAGTTTGAACCCCTTTCATTTTTATTTCTTGTAAAGACAGAGGTATCTTCACCTATAAGAAGTAAGAGCTCCAAGCTTTTTTTTTTCCTTAAAGATGAAACATGAGAGTTGTTAATATTTTTTTCTGAAAAGTTATGCAGAAGAAAAAAGAAAAATATGTTTGGAGATACATCAGAATCTGGACAGGTTTTCATTTTACTTAAAACTCTGGGTTCAAGGGATAATATGTTTTTATGTGCAGAAAGAAGTCAAGTGTTGAGACAGTGCCAAGACACATTCATAAACCACATGATTGATTAGACATGTTTATAATTCTAAAATTATAGGAAATCTTTCTGTGTCTCTTTCAGCAATAAGAGACATGGTCTAATTTTTTTCCTCCATAGCTCACCTCCCATATGGCAATTTCTGCTACAGCACAGTGCTCCAGTGTACTAACAGCCTCTCAGATCAAAGCTAAAAACTTCCTCAAATGTTTCTCACAGACTGTGGTGTTAGCCCAGTGATTCAGCCTTCCTTCTGCCGCAGGGCACCCTCTACAGATAACAGTTAAAAGCTCCCTTCACAGAAATCATCTCATGGTCAAGATACCACAGAACTTCTGTGGCAACAGCTGGGACACCTTGACATATGAGCTGTGTTTTTGGGTTTTCCACTTAAACGTGGAATAATTTTGTATCTCCAAGGCCATTTCAGATTCTTAACCACCTAAAGATGTTTGGCTTACTGAAACCAAACGCAAATGAGAGCAAATGTGTTTTTTCCACAAGTGGTAGGAAAAAAGGACTTAGAAGCATGCAAATTTAAATACAAAACCAGCAGTTGTTTAGAAGAAGTAATTAACTGCTTATATAGGCAACTTGGAAAGCTGGCCCTTATACTTTTAAATTAGCTAACTTGAGCACCTCCCAGCTTCAGCTGGTTGATTGTGTTGACAGTTATTTCATGGGACATGGAACAAAAGTGGGTTTGCCCAACATGCATATTACATGCAAAATAAAGGCTCAGAGCATTCCCTATCTGCTTAGCATTCCTGCCACCAGCTTTTGTCCAAGCTCCAGCATCCTCTCTTAGCAAGAATTTCAGGTGGATGCTACAAGGAATTACCATCTTTCTTTAATCCATGGTAATGAGAAACATCTTTGCTATTTCCTCAAAGACTGTGAAGAACACATGCCACAATCATGGCATCTGAGGTTCAAATAAAGATCCCAGCCTTTGTATTGCAGCAGTCTGACACCTTCTTTACAGTTGAAGTACAAATTCTATTTCAATTTCATTTTTACTTATAAAAAGCTACAAGATTCAGCTATGGCCATCATATTCCTCTACATTAGAAATTAGTTCCTTCACAGCAGCCCAGTATGGAAGCTGATCCCCAGAATCTGCATTACACATAAAAAGCACAACAAAATCCCTCAAATTTTTTAAACTGTGATCATGCAACATCTGCCTACTACTTTTTTACTTCCTTTCTCTTTGGATATGTACTTTCTTTCAAAACTCTGGACTACAGATTTGCACGACTGACTTCCTTGGGTTTTTCCGTGAGGTAAGATACACAGCATTGAAAACAAATCTGGCTATGAGGCTTACTGTGGCTCTTAAGTGCTATCATAGCTATAAATATCTAAATAATATAATTCCGTGTAACAGGTCAATTGGCAAACTAAAAAAACCCAGCACTCCAGAATGGCCTGCATGACCACTGACTTCAGACTGGTGGACAAATTCTGCAGATGTTTAAAATGTTACTGCTGGCTCAGTCCTGTACTGAAGGACACAGAGGAGACTGCCGACAGCAGCAGGTACTGCCACACTCATTACACACAGTGGAAGATTCTCTCCAACTGCTAGTAGAGGTGGGCTTTCACTAATAAATTGAAAAAAGAAAAGTCAAGGGCAGACACGTTTCCTTTCTGTTGGTCCCTCCAGCGAAGAAGCAGGGGAAATAGCTACATGGTGACAGTGTTTGCAGCCGCTGTAGTTAGATTCACGGTCGCATGTCGGTCCTGAAGACACAATCCTCGTTCTAAACTGGCTGCAGTCAGAGTGACAGCTATTATTAGCAGCAGTAAAACAGTCTCTCAGTGAAGCACAAAGGTACTACTAGTTTAGCATCTATTTCTAAAATGTCATCTTCCACTCCCAAAAAGGGGGAATTTGACATCGGGGCATGAAAAAGGGTATGAGCTGCAAGCAGGCTTAGAAGGACTTTCACACATAAGTATAATACAGAAAGAGATATGAAACCTGAGGAAAGTGAAAGTGAAGAAAAAGAGCATCAAAAGAGCATCACAAAGAGCATTCACCCAAATAAGAAAGAAAACCCACAACTGTTTGCAGGGACAGGTGACATGCTACTTCTCATACTGACCAAATTACGCAAAGAGAGCTTGTGCATCTTGGCTTCCAGCACTGCTGTCAAGTTTGCAGAGATGAGCAACCAAAGAATATAGCTACTGCCACACTCAGTTCCTACAAAAAACACAGCTGTGGTCTCTATGCATTTAATACTAGAGAAACAAGTAGCAACATAAAGCTGGGGAAACTCCACACAGAAAAAGTCAAAAGTGGATCTCTTCCTTCTGTCGGCCAGAAGGCATCGCTCAGTTCCCCCCAACAATCCAGTTGGGCAGCACAGTGATTGTGCCTTGACAGGTGTTTCAGTGAGGAAGGTTACCAAAAAGATGTTAAATGTGTCAGCTGGTAGGGTGCAGCAGAGACGTTACGGGAAATACCCTCAGAACAGTGACAGGCCCTCACACTCCAGTCTGTGCTTCGGCTCCATGAGCTGCCTTTGGAGATGCATAAGCATAGCTGCAGCAGATTATCCCTGTCCCTACCATGGAGAAAAATACATTATGGACACTTCTACTGAAAACTTTGAAATCACCATTTTTTTTTCCAAAATATTTTCTTTATAGCTGCTTACTTCTGAAAGGCTGTATTAAAATGAGATTGTCTAAAAGCCCAAATTTCAGCAATTTTCACTGACAATTTTGTAAAGAATCCATATCCCAAAACAATATACCTTCTTCCTTATTATTGACCTTCTTACACATTTCTCATGTGCTTCATCAGACTTAGTCTAACTTTAGATGGCAGAACCACAGACTAGAAAGTTCAAATATTTGTTCTCTTGCAAGAACGCTTACTATATTATACACACAATAAACTTTGACAGTAGGTCACCTGCACATTTCTTCTACCTATCTCATCGAACACCAGGAAAAATCCTGAATACAGTGATAAGCAAAAAGCACCTTGTAGTTCTTATTAGTAATCACCATATTGCAATGTACTTCAGCTACTGCAGGTCTGCTCTTAGTTTGGAGAGGTAGCTGGTTAGTAAATTTTACATACCACCAGGGAAAAACATAGTATCTGCTTCCAGTAGCCCAACTGAAAGAAAGGAAACCGTGAGTTCTGCTCCATGTTAATGCCATTCAGCAGATTATGCACCCACTTACAGGCCTCCTGCAAGAAAAGGGAACAAAATTTGCCCCCTAGGCTCTCTGCACATTTTTGTTTGATAAACCTAAGCTATGTCAGGAGGCATATCCCATTTTCTACCATAGGCTGCAGAGGTTCTTGCCAAGAAATGTGCTGCTTTAACATTTTGGATCGAAATTTACTGATGCAGCAGGTGACAAGATCAGTAATTCAATGCTCAGAAAAGACTGGGTAGATGGGAGTTGGGGCATGAAAGGCAATATCTAAGCAGACACTTATTTTTGGTATAGATATTCGTTAAGTTGTTGATCAATGACTTGCAGGTGTGACAGAATGCTGAAAAATCTGAGATGACTAGTGACAGATCTTATAGATGACAAAAGTACCAAGATAAGATTTACACAGGCAGACTGGTGTGGATCCAAAAACACAAGCAGAAACCACAACTGTCACTGACCCTTATCTTCTTTGAGCAGGAGAGTCACAGTGACATCTGTCTGGCAAGGACTTTGAACAAGCATGTTAACTGTAGAAGTTGTTTCTGGATGCAAACCCAGCAATCGGAGTTTAAGTATCATAGTTCTGCTTTCAAAAAAGCATCTGCTTTTCAACAGCTCCTGGGAAGCATAAGCATCAGTCATTTGCTGTTTAAAAGTATATATACAGATATTTTCTTCAAAAAATAAACAACAACAAATTATCAAATAATGAATCATTCGAAAGCCACACACATTTTTTCAAGCTTTATTAACGTTTCCCAGTTGCTGGGATTATCAGTACCCCAGCACCATTGCCGTTGAACATGAAGCTCAGTTTAACTGTGAAGAAAATTCAGTTGATAGGGCAGGAAAGTACTTAGTGCAAATTTTACTTGGTATCATTACTAGTTCAAAGCATTGTCTGCATAAATGCTACTGACAGCTGCACTCATTGCACCACACCCAGTTTCTATTCTTTTTGTTTTCTGTATGTCTTGAGTCCTTACATCTCCTTGCTCTTACAGGTCCAAGTCTACATCTCTTTCCTTTTAGTATCACTTTGTGTTAAAGAAACTAGTATAATAGCCGGTTTTTGACAAATGAAGTAGATCAGAGTGTGGTAAACAAGCTAGCCTCTGTTCCTCTCCTCCTCCTCCTCCCATTCCCAGCATGAAAATAGCTAAGGCTAAAGCAACAGCTGGGGATCATTACACTGACAGGAATAGTTCAGTAAACTCCAAGAGGGGAAAACATGTCATATCCAAAAAAACCAAAAACACATTAGGGCAGCAGGACCAAAAAAATATGTGAATTCAACTCCAGGGATAATGCCAACTCTCCTTCCACTGATAACAACTGACTTATAAAAACCCTGGTCATTCAGTGTTAACCCTTTCCCTAAGCTTCCCACTCGTGTTATAAAGTTAACAAATACCCTGAAACACCTCTAAGTTTTCATAGTCAAATGAGGCATGCTGGGAATTAAGCAAAAAAAAATTGTAAATTGCCATCTTACTGGCAGCTTTGAGCCACTTCACATTAATATACCACTATCTTACCTTCACTGCACCTCTTACCTTTTAAGCATAATCACAGTCACTGTGCTACCCATCTGCAAAGAGTGGTTGCAGCACAAGGCTACAGGGAGTCTAACTACACACGTTTGATGTGCCTCTGGATTTGCCATAAAAAATGACAGCAGGTTAGCTCCCCGTGTTCAACACATTTTCTATGTTTTTCTGTGTCAGAGCACTATTTGCATAAGTCATTCTGAATTGTAGGATGTATCTGGCCATAATTCAGAGATGCGCCAGTTGCATTTTGTGACTGTTTTCTGATGTTCCTTACCCATGCATTTGCATGAGGCATTGCTTGCACATCTCCCACAGCATCCTCAGGTCCACTCCGAACTAGGAAGACGCAGATGAACCTTTACAGAAAAATGTCACCCTGCGTTCCTGTGAGATGCCTCAGATGCAGGGACTGCCCTCTTGCTGGGGAACTCCTTGGTGTTGAGAGCTTCCAAGTCTACATGTGCAGGTTCTTCTGCCCTCTACTGGAATGAGGTACGGCCACCAACCAGCTTTACCTTCAGATGCCCGGAGGGCGTTATGTCGATAAGGTCTAGATCACTCATGAAGAAAGCCATATGTTAACACGCACTTGCATGACTCCTGATCTCTTCAAAGTACTGAACAGATATTAATAGTTTAATCAAAGGCTAAGCTAACTCGAATTACCTCACATTTGCTGTGGACCAAGAATGTGCACGCAGTTACTGCAGATCAGATGGCATGCAGGAACATGTTCGTGTGTCTGGGCCCTGAGACACAAATCTTGGAAAAAGACAGGTGAGTTTCACTGTCAGCCCCCGAGTCACATTGAACCTTTTTCAAGGGAGGACGTGCCAAAAAAAGTATTTAGTTTAAGAGCAACGAATACAAGATGTTGCACAGAAGTGGAAAAATTGGAATTTACTTTTGGAAGTACTTAATTCTAAGCTAGATTCACATGAATGCTAATCGGTTTTTGAGTAGCTTTCTGAAATTTTCTAAAGATTGCAATTCCCTCCTCCTATCTTTCATGAGGGGCTACCATACTGTTGAGTTAACTGGGCTAGGAACTGCAAACTGGGCTGTGGTATTTGAAAACTAAATCATTCCAAGGCATTCTTGAATAGAAAACATGTTTATGGATTCCTGAATTTTAGGAATTTTACAAATAACTGCCCCAACACATACTTTGAAAAATACAAGCATATGTTCTTTGACTTCCCCATGTCAAATCCATTTCTGTGTGGAAAGGATCAGCAGTTCCCAAACTTCAATGTCAAGTCCCAATTAAAAAAAATAAATAAATCAGATTTAGGAGACCATCTGTTTTCCAGAGGCAAGGAAACAAGATGAATTGTATTCCAGATAGCCACTTCTCATTCATTAAGAGAACAGGTATGAGCACTGTCAGCATAATACAGACACCCCTTATTTTCCTGGCTTCATAAAGAGGACAAAGCAGACTTGGCACCCATTCATTTGTGTGTGTGGTAAAGAGTGAGGAAGAGAAGTGCATGAATTTTCTGTCCTGGGTGATAAACTAAGCTGTCCCGTTTTTAGGGGACCAAGACAGTAAAACAGTCATTATAGTTTCATCTTAATTCCTATTCTGGATTTTCAGAGCTTCAGTAAGGGTTTACATGTGAGTGCATCTGCTTCTCCACTGCCTGTAAGATTTGCCACTGCAAAATACAGTGAACAGTACAACATAAATACAACAGGCATCCCGAGACTGCAGGAGACTTGAATGGAGCAGCAGCAAAGCTAAAGCGTTATTCGTTTCTCTTCTGACACGAAAGAAGCTGGAAGCATTTATTTCTCTTTCCTACCCTTTCTGTTTGGTAGCTGGTAGAAAGTAACTTTCCTCATCCCATACGATACTAGAGTATCATGAATTAGACATGGGGCAGGCTGATGATACTGCTAGACTTTGCAGAGTCAACACAGCTTTTTCAATAATCAGAATTATACAAGAATTCAATGACCTTAATTCACTTCAACTTGAGAGAGCAGCAAACATTTTTATATTTATTAAAATACTACAGAATTGCATTTTCCTCATTCCCCATGTTATCCCACTATAGAGCTGTGATATTTAGTGACTGGATGAAAGATGTATCCTGGCACATCCAAATGCAGCATGGTCACCTTCTGTGAAAATCAATGCCTTGCAAATACAAGACAGCTGCAAGTTCAGGCTTTTTTTAAATTTTGGTTTGTTTTTTTCCTCCGAAGACTGATGTGCTGCAGTTCTTTGCCTCCAGAGCAATGTAATCTGGGAATACTGCCTATACTAATGAATTTATGACTCCCAAACTTGAATTTGAGGACTGTGACTTCAGTTTTCCTTTCCTTTTCCATATTTGTTCGTCAAAGAGTATTCCAATGAAAACAAGCAACAAAAACAGTAATATTTTAAAAACCTAATAACAACGTAACTCTTCCTATCTGTTAGAGAGGCTTGGTGAGGGGAGTGACAATAGAGGGTAGAAACTTAACAGTTTTGTTTGGCAGGCTCAGCAGGCCTAGAGCTGCATATGAAAGAAAAAGCCTGTAAATGCAAATGCTAAAATCATCTTGCACACACTGTCCATCTTTCCACAACAAACATGGCCTTATTCTATCTGGCTTTTTGTCCTCTGCTCCTACCACACTTTACTTTGCTTTTGTGTCCAAAATGTCACTGAAAATAATTCTCTGCTCCTCTCAGATCACATTATTTGCTCTCAAAATCAGTCATCACCGTATTTCTGAGGCCACTGTACTCAAGATCTTTGTTCACTCCTTGCAAGTTCCTATTAAGATTTCACCTGTAGCTAGACAGATCCAATAGTCCTGATAAAACACAAATCTTGTTATGTTTGCCACTGGCATTTTGTTATGTTCTGCCATTCTTCACTGTAATCTTTTCTTGGTTCCTGTTTGTTGCTATTTATTATGCTGCACACTATGAATGGACCACTGTCAGCTTTCATCTTCTCAATCTTTTCTCTGTCCCTGCAGATCTTCTTGTTTCCTCACAGATACCACTCCCTGAAATTTGACCTCTACTTGTCTACATAACCTTTCAGAATTGTCAACCCCCCCTAAAAAATCAGATACATTTGTAGGAGAATACCATTATCTAAAACAGAATCACATTTAGATATACAGACCCCACTCCTTGCATATTCTCCTAACAGCAACATACTGAAACTTAAAACATGATACTCTCCTTCAAAGCAAAGTTGCCTCTCCAGAACAAGCCTTTACACCTTTAATAAAACAGTCTTAAAGCACTGCCTGCAAGAGCCCTATAGACATAGAGGAGAGGAAGAAATTTAAACTCTGAAATTAAAACTTCTAAATGCAAGTGAAATTGTCTGAAGGTCCAGGCAGTGCAAGTCACTATATACAGAGCTCCAGCCTTGTCCTGTGACATGCCTATAAGCGTCCTCGGGGACAACAGGTCACAGGAGTCAGTGGGAAACCCAAAATCTGGACTACTGCCCAGAAAAGAAAAAGCAGGCAGATTCAATATGCAAGAGGAAAAAAACCAACAACAACAAAAAAAAACCCAACCCACAAACCAATTATACAGTGCCTACAACAAAGAAAGCGGAGCCTGCTAACCTTCTCGTAAGCTGTGGTATGAATCCTGATATGTGCTTGAACAGCTCTTCCCTTGCTTTGACACAGTCTCTGCAAGCGGCACAATCCCGACATAGGCAGGCTGGAGTGTCTTGGCTTTATCCAACATATTAGAGGAAATCCCTGGACCTGAAGGCAGATTCTGTAACACAGGAGGCGTCCCAGGCTAGTGGAAGGGGTGCTTAATCCTCACAAGAGACCCAACCGCAATCCCTCTCTACCAGGTTTCGATCACTGCACCAAGTGGGAGAGTGGAAAAAAAAAAATTAGTTTACTGCTGGATTCCAAGGCTGTGCTTGCATAGGAACAGAGGTACTCGAGGCACAGACAAACCCTGACAGCCAACATCTAAAGATTAAAATCAGCAAGGCTCTTGGCAAAACTTTTCTTCCTACTATCTCAAAGCTCAGACAGAAACTTCAGTGTTTCAGCAAGCGGCTATAAGCATGCAGGATCCCAGTATGCAGAGCGGTGCTTATCAACAGATGCGTGGACTTCTCCGTGGGGCCACTTGCAGTAACAGCCAACCTCATTCACCCAAAATAGTGAACAGTTGGTTTCTCTACTCACACTACAGACACCTGCTAGACAGGCAATATCATGTGATTGAGCACTACCCTCTCTCCCCCTGCACCTCCCGACTGTAAGCACGCCGTGCACACAGCTAGGAGAACACCACCACTCTGAGTGCAGAAGCCACGCTGCCTTTTCTTCCTTCCTGTTTATAAACTATTAGAAATGGGAATTTTAGTTGTGAAGAAAGCTGAACTGATAATTCGGGAAACACAGTTCTTATATGCATTTACTCTGAGACCACATATCAGTAACAGCAGGCTACTTCTGTGCAAGCACACATTCTCGCCTCTTCCCTTAAATCCTAGTAGATACACCTACCTGAAGATAATCAGCAGCCCCCAATCAATAACCCTCTACTGCAAGCACTAATACTTCAGAATCTGTGCTTTTATGGAAGCAGTAATCTCACCTGGAGCTTATTTAATGTGCATCATGAACAGATGCCACATGGTTGACAAACTTTGGTTATACCTACTACCCAGCATGGTACTGGAATTGGAAGTGGCCAGGGAAAAGCACACTCCACCCCAGCTCGTGGCTTTGTTGGTTTGTAATCTCACTAAGCATGCATCATAAAAAGGTGCAATGAAGTCTGAGGAAAAAAAAAAAAGAAAAACAGGAAATAAAATTTAAAAAAAAGGAGTTGTCCAATGAATACACATACCTGAAAAAAGGTATTCTGGTATTTTTCCAGAAAAAAAAAAGATGAATAGTAATTGGTGTCATGTTACAAGCCTGAAGCAAAGATAGCCACATGGACATTACAAAAATAAGAAGGAGAATACTCTAAACACTATTGGAACAGTCTCCATTTCATATTCTGCCCTCTCCCCACCTCCAGCCCCAATCAAGACAAAAATTTCTCATCTCCAAATAGTTCGAGAGGCATCCAAGCCATTTTATAAAGTAAGGCTGGAATAAAAACCACAGGGAAAAAACGTCTCTAATAATGAAGCTAATATCTCTAGAAAAGTGGTGTCCAAACAAATTTAATAAGCATGACTCTAACTCTGCCATAAGCTGCATGAGAGGAACAAAACTATCTAACATATTTTTAAGTTATAAACTAAAAACTAATATACAGAATTTTACATGTTTACTAAATAATGATGCTAGATGGCATCAGTGACATTTCTGAGTACCTTCAACAGTACTCTTCTTACTTTGAAATGTTCAATCTTCACTCAGAAAGTAACCAAAATTTTAAAGTTTCTGTGGGTAAAACATACCTTTGGTGATCATACAAAGCTCTGTAATCTCATCATTCCTAAATCACCAATGTATACCCCACCCAAACTCTCATCTTAAATTTAGGATTTGTAAAAGTCAGGTAAAAGGTTCAGTTTCACAATGAACTTTGGCCAATAAGGTCAAATTACTGCATAAATAGATGAGTCTGCTTTTGCGTGAGCATAAGCAGTCGTGACGCTGCAGAGAGCTGCCTGGGGAAGCTGACCTGGCAGACCACAAGAGTGCTAAAGCCAGGATGAAGGAGGAGAGAAAGAAACACACTGTCCAGATCTCTCCTTTCAGGAGCAACACACAACTGCACATTCAAATCAGGCCTGACACTGTGCAAACAGGTCCCATAATTACTGTAATAACTAAAGAACAACTATCCCATGCCAGACTGAGTCCTACTCCTTCTGGCAAGCAATACACCATCTGGGTGGTGGAAGTGACAAGATTCAACTACAGAAGTCAAAGACTGTTATTACTTTGCCACCCAGGGCCTCTGAGCTAGCAGCTCACTACAGTGTACGAGGCCTGGGAAATGTGAGACGGTTGCTCCATCCAGCTGACTCGCCAATACCCAGGTATTGCCAAAACAGCCCTAAGATGTTGCCCGAGTTCTGACAAAGAAAACTCTAAGATCTGAAAAAAAGAGAGGCACCAAACAGCTGAAGTACATAAAATATTTTGCCAGTTTTCACAATCTGATGATATAACCAATCCTGTGCTGCTATAATTGACAACTCCAACTTGATGAAGGTTTGATCCTCTCAATGTATTATTGCAGAGCTGCAGATATGTATACAGACATACCTTTCTTCCTATGTGAACAGCTTGGAAAGAAAAACACCTGATTGGCTCAATCGTAGGTACATAACTCTTTGCTTTGCTGAGCAAGATATTCTAAAATTTTGTCCTACAGCATCAAATTCGTCGTACAGAGCTATTTAGTGTTCTGAAAGAAGAAGCAATTATCCAAAACAGAAAAAGATGGGCCAGAACACTCCAAAAAGGACTTGGACAATGCCCTGCATGCGGTAAGAAGACAAACTCCGAGGGGCCCAGATTGGAAGATATCTTCAACAAGCTCTTGTGGGGTACCTCCTTGCAAAATATGCATTCTGGTAGATGAGTAAAGACCAAGAGCAACCTTGTATGAAACCCTGACGCTACTGCCAGACATTGACGAGCATCAAAAAGTTAAACAAAAGTTTTATTTGTTTTATTGGATCCTGATGTGCTGGTAAGAGATCTTAAAGTCTGATCAATGATCACACAGACAGAAAGGTCAATGCACCGTAAGAACAAGTAAGGCCTGATGGGTAACTCTGACAGTTACTTTGGAAATCAGCAGAGTAGAAGCGAAGGTCCATTTCACAGCAGAGGCAGGGGTTTTAACAACAGTTTCAGTTGCTTAACCACTCTAGAAAAGTAGGATCGACCCGCACCAATGCATGTCCAACATTCAGTGTCTTGTACAACCTTTACTCTGGAATTGGCAGCAGTGCCGTTGGCAGGAAGATGACCTTTAACAACAGGACCTAGGTATTTGCCACAGATTTCTGGTTTGGAGAACATCAGGCCAAAATTTCAGAATCTGCCCATGAGACATCTGTTGAGCCTTACATCCTTTGACTTTCAAATGTGAAATGACATACAGACAGTGGGAATGTATTCTTCCTCAAGATGCTTCATTAACATTGATATCCTCACACAGAAATAAGAAGTAACATCAGGTGCACATAGGGCTTGCACAGATACTGCTGCTAGTTCTGAAGCCTGGTGGGCACAGGATGCAATATTTGTATTTGAATGCCAGTTATCATTACTTACTCACTATTTTGAACAAATTCATTAACTTTCTCTTCTTTTATTTTTCTATCCTCAAAAGCCAAGACAGCATATAAGCAGCAGCTTTTTCAAATTCCCATTCTGTGCTAGAAGAGAAATATGGAAGAGTGAACCACTCTCAAGTTAAGTTCTAACCCTGCCATAGATAATATTTGACCTTTAAATTCCAGGAGCATACAAAATTTTGCTTGTGCAGAGTTAGTATCAGACCTGCAAGGTGCTACAGCTTAAATCTTGCTCCCACCGGAAAGATCTCTACCAGTTCAGCTGCTCCTGTCCTTCCCCCAGCCACACATGCTCTTAGCCTCCTTAAAATCAGTTCTGACATTCATCTGGTATCTTAATGACCCAATTCAACCTACTAAGCAGCATTACCAACAGGTGGGATGAGCAACGGAGCTCGTGGCTGGTGAACACAGCTGGGAAGTGAGAGAGAGACTACAACACTCTTGACAAAGGCTAAGCTTTGGATCAGCTGTAACACAAAACCACATCATTAGTTTTATCTCCAAAAATGAACGTATTCTTTAAATTCAAATTAATGATCAGATAGAAAATTTGCTGACAACCCACTCAAACCAACTTAAAATGTGCTTTTTTTCTTCCGTTCACCTCCAGTCCTCCCTGCCTTCCTTCCCCCAGTAATAATGTTCTCAGACGACACAATGGCTGTGAGGATCTGCATGCACACAATTTAATGATGAAATCCAAACAATGTACTGCTAAAAACTGGCAAACGGCTGCAATATATGCACATTCAGGCTACATGAGAAAGACCTCAGTCAAGGTTTAAGACAGATGAACCCTTAGAAAGAAGTATAAGCCCGCTATATTTGAAGATCTGTCTCTGATATTTCTAGCAAGCTAGAAAGCTGGAAAAATAACAGAATGCTGCACCTACGTCACTGTAAAGCTTTGATGTCTTATGACTCTATTTGTTTTATACTTCAAAATGAATACAAGACTTCACAGTGACACTTGTGTCGCTTACTTTGTCTCAGCTAAGGATCACATTTATGTAATGTGAGTTTGCTTTGGATGTTCCCAGGATCCTGCCTCCCACCAACAGTGACCTTCAGGAAGAGGTGGAAACACCAAGCTGCGAGCACTGTACATTCTTGCTTCTCCAGTTCTCAGGAAGAGCCTGCAGTTTACATACTCTGATCTTTTCAACTAGCTGGTGACAGCTAGTGCTGCCAGTCATCATTCAGAAATCTAGACATGACAGGTAGCCAAAGGTAAACCACCATGCAGATGCAAAAGAAGGCAACAGCAGCAGGCATGCCTGGGAACCTGGATCTTTGCCGTAGCTTTTGAGCAGCTCTTCAGTCCCCCAGCCCACTCTGGGATATACCACCACCCCCACTTTTGGCAAGTTGGCTGTCATTGAGCTGTAAATACTGCGAGTTGAAAGCACAAAAATAGCTGCTGCACAGGCTGGAAAACCTATCAGATGATGTCAAGGCGCATTTTGAGCCCTCTCCTCCCCCCCACCACTTCCTTTCCTATGTCACTTTCTCATTACCTCACTGTCTCTAATTCTGAAAGTGCTTCTCTCTGCATCTTTCAGCTGCCAAAGTGAACTTTACACAGCAGCTAGAGCCAAATCAACCCCCAGCACATATATACTCTGCCACCCACCCCATTCCTTGGGATTCAGCCAAGATGTCAGTTTGCCTTTCCCTGAAAACACGCACATGAAATCCACGATGCCTATCTGCAAAACATAGGAGCAAGAAGAATCAGTTCAGCCCAAGGAATGCAACGCTGATCTGCATTTGATTAACTCTGTAGATAAGCAGTTTCCAACCAGTAAGGCAAGTCAACATTGTAAGTGAGGTGTGGAGAGACAGCAACAGCGATTTCCCATCCCCCTCTCCCTAAGACCAAGCCGCTCAGCCCTGCCTCTCTCCCAGGCTCTGCAGACCTAAGGAGGAAGGAGAGGCAACAAAAGCTTTGCTTTTCCCACCTCTTCCCTCCCCAAACCAAGAACTCACTTGGTCAGTGCTGCTGACCAAAGGTCATCTGCAAAGAGACTGCAGCGATATTGCTACAAGGGCAGAAAGGAAGGGGAGAGAGGAAGAGAAGCAGAGGTGTTAGTTCACCTGTGGTCCGTACTCTCCTCTTTCCTCCCTTTCTCCAGGACCTGTTGTACTGAGGAGATGGGTGATGAAGGTGAGGGTGATGAAGGTGAGGGTGATGAAGAGAAGGAAACAGTTCAGAAATCTATCCTACTCTAGATCATATCCAAACAAAAGCACATGCTCCTAATATTACTACATGGGATTGGTACACTTGGAACGTGTCATCTACACAGCCAAAGAAAGTGGTGCAACTTTTAAAGACAAGTTGGTTAAATTAACTTTTTTTTTTTTTAAAGTTGGATTTTCTTTTGAAAACCACTGGCAACAGTTCTGTCAGTGCTGTCCTCTAGAAAGCTGCACATACACTCCTTGACTACAAAATGGTGTTGCCTATGTAGAGATTTCTATCCAAGAGAAGAAATGCAACTAGTAGGTGGGTTTCTCTGGCTAATGTAGTGGAGGAACTCTGTCCACAAAAGAAAACTTCACAGTAGAGGTCAGGGGGAAAGTGGAGGGATTAAGAGAAAGAAGTTTATAGCTAGTTCCCAAACAACTGCAGTCCACTGTGCATATGAGCCCAACAAAAACAAGCCAGTAAATTAAAAATACACATCCAAACACATTTTATTTGTTATTTTTACCATTTTGTTTGACAAATTCTGGTTAGATGCAAACACTGTCACATACCTCTTTATAGTTCAAAGTTACTAGCCCTTCTTCAAGTTACCACCCCTTGCTGAGCCCCCAGAACTAGTTGTATGAATGCTCTCACTCTGTTCCACTGCAAAGTTAGAAAGATTAGCTCAAATTACCTTTGCTAAGCCAACGAGCTTCACAGTGAGAGCTCACACATCAAGTACACCATCTCAAATGCGGGGCGGGAACCTCCAGTGGCGGGGCTTAACTTAGACCTGCTCCAGCTGGCACCACAACAGAATTCCCATATATTCTTTTAGTTCAGTTATTACCCATCTGGCTCTAAAATAATTACTTCAGACCAAAGGAAATAAGAGTAATAGTTCTCTGTTCTTCCCTAGGAGCAATAGTTTACCTGTTATAAAACAGTCAAAGGTTTCAACCCAGAGACACTCACCCAAGATTCAACAAAGTTAAATTTGTTCTTATCAGCCTTCTCACCTACAGTTGGGTCTGCTAATTCACCCACATGCATCCCAAACAACATTAACCTCTCCAGGGGTAGGCAAATGTGCTCACACACATGCAGATGTGCATTTTCCCACTACCATCACTGCACACAGACAGGAACATCCAGAGATTGCAGGAAGACTGACATGTGAGTAAGTATATGCTGTGCCTGGTGAAGAACACTGAGCACGAGAGACTAGAATTTTCAAAACATTTCCTCTTGCAGATGTTCCAGGCTTTAATTTAAACCACTATGAACAAGTGAAAACAGAAAACCCCAAATCATTTGGTTTTACTCTCAAGAGCAGAAAAAAAAAAAAAAAAAAAAGAGGAAGTTCTGGCTGCTAAACCAAGGGGGTTAGTGAGCAGGACAGAGCAGAAAACGAGGCAATTAGGATTTGTCTTAAAACAGCAATTTCTTTTTAGGAGGTAATAACTGGGAAAGGACAGGAGAAAGACACCCTTCCCCTCGTGTTAAGGCATGTCTAAGAGTCTGAGAAGTTATGTCACTAATTCCTGTGGTTGTTGAGCAGAAGATATCCCACACTTCTCCCTCCCACATCCTTTCAGCTTCTGGCAATGAAAGGTTTCTTCTCTATCAAACCCTCCTGCTCCACAAAAGGGCTACCTGCAAACACTTGGAAAATACAGTCTATTTTTAAACTAAGCAAAAGAGGGAACAGCCAGACTGTACTCAGTGTTCACGCACTACTTGTGAAGGGATTAGCAAACCCTTCATTTGCTTCACAGTTTGTACTAGCAGAATAGCTACTAGGTAAACTCTCACTACAGGATTGTGACTTTTGCTCAGAACGCTACTGTTTCTTCTCCAAACACAGCAGTTACATGGGCAATAACAACATTGTTGAGGCTCAATATGACAATTATCCTTGGTTAATCTGATAAGGAATTGCAATCTCAGAATCTAGATGTTTATTAAAATGTCTACTTACCCTTTATGGTTGCAGAAGACTGCTTCCCAACTTAAAGCAACTATGCACTAATGGAGATACAATTCTAAAAAGACTGTAAACCATCCCATTCATTTAATATGTTAGTAGCCAATTTTAGATGTGGAGTTTCTTCTGCTGTTAACTTTTTATCTAAAAATTGTTTGAATGCTTTGTCACAGTCAGGTAGTAGTGGAGGCTTGGATGAGGTAAAATAGGAGAGGAAGTTTTATGATACTAGCTGCCACTGAAAGTGCTGCTCTCCTTTTCCATTCACAGATGCTCATCTCACCCCACTGTGAGAAACTGCTATTGTCAGGATTATGTGAGACAGGAAATAATTTTGTCCTTAGAATGTAAAATTCAGTTCTTGCATTGCCAAAGATCTGTAAATCACCTCCATCATCAAATGCTCAAACTCGTCATTTAGTGTTGAAACTCTCAGCTATCCCCTGGATAGATGCCAATCTTAAGCTGTCATGGCAGCTTCAACAACTGAATTTATGTTTCAAATATAAAAATGTATAGCACGTTCAAGTTTTAATCTTTAGCTACAACATAAAATAAGTCTGAGACAATGTCAAGGCACACAACCATTTAATTTCATGGAATGGACTGCACTGATACAGAAGGAAAGGGCTTCCAGGATCTAGTATGGGCTCATCTCCCCTCCACATGTGCAGACATTTTAGACTTAAGTGCAACATAAAGCACAAATCTCTAAAAGGAGACAGAGTGAGGCTGGATTTGGGATAGTTTTTACCTGTGTGCCACTAAATAATTCAGCATTTCATTAACAGGAAGAATATCCTTGTTATGCTTCAGTGGAAGGAGTCCTTTAATGCCTTCGTGACATTCACTTGCCTATCACTTCAGGAAGATGTGGTTTTGACGGTACTATCATTCCTTCTCCAAACACTACATTTTTAAGTAAATCGTATTCTGCATTAATCAAACCAAAGGATTACTTTCCTTCAAGCTGCTCAATGCTGTAACAGAAGACAGACTCTTGGTACGAAATGTAGAACTTCTCCCAGTTCATACATCATTTGTACCTCTCCCCAATTATTTGGTGACAACACTCACAGGTACCAGACCAAAACATAGTCTTTTCCCCAAACAACCTGAATTGACCTAAAATATTGATGTGGTTCATGATAAATCCCATTTTTCAAGCATTTGAAAAGAACCATGTCTGGATGGAAAAAAAACTCACCAAAAAAAACAGGCACAAGCAAGAAACAGTAATGTTGCACAGACAGAGGCATAAAGACAAGAGTTCCCTTCAGTGAAAACCAGGGTGAGCTACCTTGCTTTTACTGCTCAGTACCTCAGTGTAAGTTCACGTACACAGTGAATTGCCACAAAACGTAATACTGTAGCTTTGCATCCTAAATTTAGCCGGCACAGATCCATGTTCCAAACCTCTGCCCCAAAGACCTTTCCACATATGTGAGACTGCAGTTTTTTTAAGTGCCCACGATACTACCATCACTGGCAAAAGTTTAAGAAAGAAAAGATTTTAGAGAGGTAGGGAAAGTACAGTAAAATACTGCACATGGTTTGATTTGACCTATATGGTTACCCAAAAGAAATCTGGGGGCAGGGGGAGGGGGGTGGGGAGGAAAGAAGCAATCATACAGGCCTCCTTTGCAAGGAGCGTGATTACTATTAAATCAAACTTTATCTCATATGCAAAAGCTCTGGTAATCCTGGCCATGAAAGCAAAGAGAACTGGCAAGTAACCATGAAGGTGTATGCTCTTCTGTTGCCCCAGTAAAACCTGCCAAATCTTATGAATTTTAATCCCCAACTGGCTTAAAAGCATTGAAAGACACGTAGCCTAAGTGCTTATAACTGTAAAGATAACTGTGCTTGGAACATTACGTTCTGATTCAGGCCTCAGCTTTCTGTTCTGCTTCCCTCCTCCTAACTCTGTGAGGTCACCTGAAACAATATGCAGAAAAGCCTCTTCGGTCACTCTCTTTCATCAGCTGTCTGGCACCCCTTTAAGAACTTCTTTTGTCCCTTTGCTATGAGCTGTCAGAACTCATCAGTCAGAACCTCGTATTTATAGATTCTAGACAATTCAATTCTATGAAAACCCCTTTGGTTTGATAAACTGGGTTGAATCAAGTAGAGAGATTTACAGGTAACGCAGAGTTTGTGTGTCAGAACTGCAATTAGAAATCCTAGCATCCCTCCTTGGCTACTAAATATATTATGAATCCAGATGCAAGACAGGGACAACTAAAATGGGGACTGCATAAAAGTATAAAAGGTTGATGATCTAATTGAATAGACAAACATGCAACTGAAAAAGATATGGTTTTTATACGCCTGCCAGTTCTTATGATCTGACAGGACTTGGCTGCTCGCTCCCAATACATCTAACAGCTGGCTTAACAGAAGTCACTTACAAACAAACTCTTTAGAACAAAAACAATTTTAACAGTATAGACATTGCCATATGCTTACTTTTGGCAACCGTACTACAGTTAAGTCCAGAATTTACTATCAAGTCACACTTCTGTCCTATCAGGAAATATTTTTGCTGGAACACGGACAGCTATTGGGCAAACCTGTCTTTATGTCTGAGCTACGATGTGGAGACACAGACGTGGAAGATGATGGGAGAGCAGTCAATATTGTGGACCCTGAGCTCACTGAGGTATTCAACACTGTCTGCTGTAAGATCCTCACAGAGAAGCTGATGGAAGTATGGGCTGGGTGAGGAAACAGTGCGGTGGATTGAAAGCTGGCTGAATGGCCGGGCTCAGAGGGTGCACCATGTGACAAGAGAGACATGGACATCCTAGACAAAGTCCAGCAAAGGGCCATGAAGATGATGAAGGGACTGGAGCATCTCTCCTATGAGAAAGGCTGAGAGAGCTGGGACTGTTCAGCCTGGAGAACAGAAGGCTCAGGATGATCTTATCAATGTATATAAAAACCTGAAGGAAGGGTGCAAAGAAGACAGGGTCAGGCTCTTCTCAGTGGTGCCCAGGGACAGGACCAGAGGCAATGGGCACAAACTGAAACACAGGAGGCTCCCTCTGAACATCAGGAGACACTTTTCTACTGTGAAGGGTGACAGAGCACTGGCACAGGTTGCCCAGAGTTTGTGGTGTCTCCATCTTTGGAGATATTCAAAAGCCGTCTGCACATAGTCCTAGGCAATTGGCTCTAGGTGGCCCTGACTGAGCAGGGATGTTGGACAAGATGACCTCCAAATGTCCCTTCCAACCTCAACCATTCTGTGATAGACACGTAACCACCCTTTTTCCAGAGATTTGCTTGTCCATTCACAGATAGGTAACAACCTCAGAGTAAAAACAAAACAAAAAAATTTCTGGAGAAATGCACACATTTTTAATATTCTCCAGAGTGGTATGTACTCTGGACCCTAAAAAACTACCCCCTTCTAATTTCATATATTTCTTAATTATTTAAGTGTGACAAACACTGTATATTCTTCCTTGATGCCTGATCTTTTCTCTCTCCTAGACCTACTGCTGAGCCACTGCCACTCTTTACTAGTTCCATGATCTGGCGTTCAGCAGTTTTCTCATCCTACTGATGACTTCAGAGATGAAATTGATTCTCTTCCACCTTACTCAGTACAGACAGTTTGAGTGATGGTACCCAAGGCAGATGAAATAATCTAGCAACTTACTCCACTTCTCATCATTTCCTCTTTTTGATGGCTCTAGGTTTCATAAGAAGATTCAGTGAGTTAACTCAGCTAACTGATCCAGCTGCAAAGTTGGGGGGGTTTGTTTTGTTTTGTTTTGTTTTGTTTTTAATGGGTTTGTTTTCCAAAGTGAATTAGACTGCTCACAAAAGAGTCCAATTGTCCAATTTACATCCAAGCTAGCTGGGGCTAAGCAGCAGGTGCACAGAGCTGCTAATGATGAAAAACAGAGTGAAGAAAAGTACAGCCCTTTCCCCCTCCCTTCCATTGGTCATGACAAATCATCGGGTCAGTTCAAACCATTTCCTGCTATTTCACCCTTGAGTCAAGCTTCTTCATTTCAGTTTCAATCTCTTTAGCATAAAGAGATTGGACCCCAAGAGACAGAGCTGCCACATTTCTGTTTGGAATATCCTGAAGATAAACATACAAGCATATGCTGTGTAGATTGCCAGAGCATGTACAATAAATCCAAAACTCTGTGGACAAGCCAGGAATACTCTTTGTGCTACAAGCATAATATATACTTAATTTGCAAAGGCACAACATTTTCAAGATACGTCAGATTTATTACAATTATGCTGCAGAAATGTCTGGGATTTCTGAATGTCTTCTGCCATCTCAGTTACTGGGGTGTAGTTCCAGCAGGGCAGCCAGACATCTGGAAATTCTGCACAAGTCTCAGAAGAACCCCTGTGGCGGGTGGGGAAGTGGACAGTCTGGGAAAATTAGACATACAGTAGTCATCCCAAAGTTTACAGAGAGAGACAGTATCTGTTATTAGATCAAACCTCTGGAAATAAAAGCTCCCACCACAATTTAGGCCCCTAGCTCTCCACAACCAACTCATGCTTCAAGGTTAAGTCTGAAAAGTCTTGTTCCACAATGCTTTTTCAGGATGTGCTTCTATCAGCATCTTGAAACCGTCGCGTTATATGAATAAAATTATGCACAGCCAGCCTCCTTACACAAATTAGAGAGAACTACTTAAGCTTTTGACAATGCCAGAGTTATGATCTTAGGACAGCCTTTCCCCACACAGTCCTCCCACAGTTTTCCATCTTCTGCCCCCAACTCTTGTCTCCTCCTCCCTTAAATCAGTTAGTCACCATTCTTCACTAAAGAACTAATTTTTCCCTCCAGCTCACTCTCCAAATTATTAGCTACCCAAAACTCTAAATCCAGCTCCACAATCTCCTGTCCTAATTAAATCAAAGGAGAGAGTAGTTCGCATAAATAACATTTTCAAGATCTAGTTTTAGCTTCTAGATTTTGCAGCAAAGTTTCCAGTCCCGCTTCAGGGCCAGAAGGTTAAACATTTCTCAATGACGCAGGCTCCCTTAGCGAGAGAGTGATGAGGAAGTGGTCCAAAAAACCTCATTCTTCCCAGGCACTAAATCAACAACCACAGCAAACAGTGAGTGCCTCTCTCTGAGGAAAACTGGTAGGAGTGGAGCAGTCTCTTACAATAAGCAGTCTGCCACCATAGTGCAAAAACCCAGTACAAGGAGGAGAAGAGAACAAAGCATAACAAAAGAAAAGAAGAAAAAAAAACCATAGAACTAAGATTGTGTAGTAGTAGTATGTTTAAAGTTATACGGAAATCAAAATAAATAAAAAAAAAAAAAAGAAAAACCACAAAACTCAATAACTTAAACTTCTGTAGAATACTGCATTTCTGTTTACAATTACTATTCTTTTCTGGTCCATTTAGGTTGCCGGTAACTTTATAGCTTAAAATTAAAGATGCTTTTTGACCTTTAAATGGGCTGAAATTTTCCTGCTTGAGAGACCACTTTTCATACACTACACTGTTCCAGACACTCACATGTTAGTCTCTGGATTTTCAAGATAAGATTAGTAACAGAGGTTTCTCCATAAGGAGCCTACTAATCTGGATCTTGTTCTTGCTTAGTTTGAGGTGACATGGGGTCAGCAAAGGCATACTGCAAAGTGTTTTCTGTTTATTTCAACTTTCAGTGAAAGAACGTTGAAGGCTCTAAGCCTTGGGAGTCTTTTGCAATAAGTCAAGGTCAAGGTACTTTCTGAAGAGCTTAACCAAAAGTTTTGGGAGTTGTAATTTTTAACTGGTGGTACCTCAGTGTCGGATAGCAACTTTAATAAATCAAAACTACTCAGTTTATTTTTAAAAGGCGTATATTTAATTTGAGTTGACATCAGCTACACGTGCAAAATCCAAATCTCAAATACTGAAAGACATAAACAAGGAAAACCAGCTTCAATCAGAGTATCTCCATCAGGGGGGAAAAAAAAAAAAAAAAAAAAAAAAAAAAGAAAGAAAGGAAAAAAATAATCTCAAAGTCACTTATTGGTACAGGCTGATCAAGCTTCACTGGAACCTGCAACTTCTTTATTTGGGATACACTCGTTTCTGAGAAAAAACAATCAGGGCAAAGAAAATGGAAAAGACTACAAAGAACCATAAATACATTTCTCAACCTAATTCTCACACTGGATAATTAAATAGGTTCCTAACCTGCTGGGATTCCAATGCTGTGCATAATGCCTAGGAAGTATCACTAACATTACTTAGAGGATCTGATTTAAAATAAGCATCAAAATAGAAAGACACAAAGAAGTATTCAGCAGGTCACATTGGCAGACACTTCTTTTAGCACTTGCCCACTTCAGGACATTGTAAGTGGATGCAGCTTCTTCTACTGAAAATATTTTGCCTGCATTAAGGTTTGCATCAGTTTAACTACAAAAAGCTATTTGGACTAAAAGACACTGACACACATGCTCATTTAGTATTGAAAACCAGAAGATTTTTAACCAAAGAGAGAAATTCTAGGACAGCTTTCCAGTATGAGTTGCTGGCGAGTGAGAAATCCAACACTTTTTAAAATGGTGCTCAACAACATTATGAAGGGGGGTATATGACCTGATTACTTGCAACAGCAGGGGACTGGGCTCTGGGACCCCGAAGGATAATTCCAGTTCTGTTTCTTTGTGATTCCTTACCTACTTAAACTATTGCTAAATTATACAGCGTTCTTAAACGTCACTAAGGTTAATCCCAAAAGAGAGCTGCGGCAATGTAATTAAAGTACTTTCCTATATTGATTCTATTAGTAAAATTCTCTTGCAAAGAAATTGAGGGCAGAGGGGGCAGTATTTCTTCCATTAAGATAAAGATTCTGGTTTCACCTCCACAAAGAAGGGTTCATGTTTTCTTAGTCACAAATGAAAAAAAAGTTCAGACCTCCTCAAGATAACCAGCTGAGGTTTCTCCATTTGAAAAGACAATCTGAAAGAGGTGTCAGTCTCTTCTTGGAAGAGCCCTAAGGTCAGAACAGCAGAGGGTGCTATAAGTCCGAACTGAGGTGCCATCAGCTCAGCAACAAGGAGCATACAGATGCAACAGGAAGCTGAAGGTTACCTCAGGTTTTGGGGTTTGATTTTTGGTGGCATTTTTTGTTTGGGTTTTGTTTGGTTTTTAGAGCGTTTTTTTGTGCTGCAGGAGTACTTTGAGAGTGGCAAAAGCCACTCAGATGGCAATCAGTTAAATATTAATATTTATCTCTGTCAGTTTCCACAGAACATCAAACAATATTAAACACATTCCCAAAACCTTAGGAGTTACCTGTAATCCCCACCACTGATCTATACAGCTCTGGGCATACATCAGAGACTGATTCAATCGAAGTTTAGATATAAAAAAATCATATTTTAATGCCTATAATAAAAATGTAGATTGGACGTGAATCACATTATTAAAAAAAATGAAAATACAAAACATCCTGAATCTAAGCCCTAATGTAAATTTCTACTATCACACAGGAATGGAAACTTGAGCACTTTGTTAAACATTAGTCATCTCTTAAATCTGGCAAACACTGGATAGCAAGGAGTAACTGGGAGTTAGCAAGGTAACTGGGAGACAGAACGGATATGTGTCTGCACTGTATCCCTTTAGGCAAAGCATGTGTGGTGTAATCATCATACCAGTTTAGAGAGAGTCAGCATAACACGCGTTCAGATATTAATCCAGAACCTAAATTAGTGGCAGGCCACAAAGATGACTATGATCAGTATAAGCCACAATGATCAGTCTGAGCCTATTTAAATAATCATTAAGTCATTTTTATACAATCATGCCTAAAGACTCCAAATAAGAAGCTGATTTAAATAATGCTTTTTTACTTCATTTTGCTCATACACTTGAACTATGTTCTTGAAGAAAGGTTGATTCATATTCATCACATAAATGAACGGGTAACTTACAGAATATGACGACAGCAATTAAATAGGGCCCATTATGCATAATGCATTAATTTCCCAGCAAGGAAGACTCTGCTTTGATTAAAGTTACAGCATATGAAACCTGACGGGAGTTTACATGCATTTGAAACTTCCATTTAGTTTTAAATAGCAATTGGTGAATGATACCAAAAAATGCAGTATGATTATGACAATCTTAGTATGTAGACTGGAAACTGGTTAAAATGCGCACACACACACACAGTCCTCCCTTGAAGTTATTTCTCCATAGTTACATTTTAAAGTAAGCTGGAGCCATAATAAAGGTTAGGAAACAAAGCAGTCGGTGAATAATTGTTTTGTGTCTTACACATCTTTGCTGTTTTAGAACAAATGCAGCCCGTATGTGCCCTTGTAAGTTCATCAAGTTGACCTTTACAGGCTTGAGAGGTGGGCCTGTATGAACCTCATGAAGTTCAACTGGCCAAGTGCAAGGTCCTGCACCTGGGTCATGGCAATCCCAGGCACAAATACAGGCTGGGCGGAGAATGGCTTGAGAGCAGCCCTGAGGAGGACTTTGGGGTGCTGGTAGACGAGAAGCTCAACGTGAGCCAGCAATGCGTGCTTGCAGTCCAGAGAACCAACCGCATCCTGGGCTGCATTAAAAGAAGCATGGCCAGCAGGGTGAGGGAGGAGATTCTGCCCCTCTACTCTGCTCTAGTGAGACTCCACCTGGAATACTGTGTCCAGCTCTGGAGTCCTCACCACAAGAAGGACATGGACCTGTTGGAGCCGGTCCAGCGGAGGGCCACGAAGATGATCAGAGGGCTGAAGCACCTATGCTATGAGGACAGGCTGAGAGAGTTGGGGTTGTTCAGCCTGGAGAAGAGAAGGCTCCGAGGAGACCTTACAGCAGCCTTCCAGTACCTAAAGGGGGCCTACAGGAAGGATGGGGAGGACTCTTTATCAGCGGGTGTTATGATAGGACACAGGGTAACGGCCTCAAGGTGAGAGAGGGTAGATTTAGATTGGATATGAGGAAAAAATTCTTTACTGTAAGGGTACTCAGGCGCTGCAACAGGTTGCCCAGGGAAGTTGTGGATGCCCCATCCCTGGAGGTGCTCAAAGCCAGGCTGGATGAGGCTTTCAGCAGCCTGGTCTAGTGGGAGGTGTCCCTGCGCATGGCAGGGGGGTTGGAACTAGATGAGCTTTAAGGTGCCTTCGAACCCGAACCATTATGTGATTCTGTCATCTTAGTGCACAGAATGGATAAAGACAAAAAACTGCCTGGGTGTTTTTTTCCTGCTCCATCTTTCTCAACCTGTAGTGTAGCACTCGCTGCATAAAATGAATGAACAGAGTATTTTCAAAGCAGATACAGAAAAAATTACTATTTTTAAAAGGTAATTTAGCACTTCAACAAATACTCCATGTTTTAACAGATTTGTAGCATGTTTCTTGTTTAAATTTAAAGTTGTCAGAAGAAATAGATATTGCTCAACTAAGTGATTCTCTAATGAGTAGTCTTTATTGTAGGCTGTCATTCTTGACCAAAAAGAAAAAAAAAAAGGCATCCTTTATATATTTACTTTCAAGTACAATCCTTTAACTCTAGTTTGGTTAACAAAACAACACAGTGATTTGATTACTCAACAGTTAATCACAGGGATAAGAGGCAGCAAAAGGTTATGTTCAAATCTTTCATGAATGGAATAACTCAGTAAAGTGCAGCTTACAGTTGTGCACTCCTCACTCCATGTCTTATACCAGCCAACTCAGAACTTCACGCAGTTAGTAGCTCTGGCATAAAAATTTCCATATTTAAATCTGACTTCAGGAACGTCCCATTTGCTGCTTCGGAAAGAATTCCCACTGCATGATGACGAAGCTCACATAACTTTGTTCAGTTTTTGGATCACATGCAGGATTCTGGTCAAAAGCCAGTGAAGAGTCATTTTATCACTACTCAGAATATACACATCTCAGGGAACTGTACCGGCAACCAGGGAACTCTTTACATTCCCCCAGAACTTGCTACCTAGATACAAAAGGTTACATTTCCAAATGCCATAGATTCCAAACTGAAATCAAAACTTCTATTTTTAAGGTGGTGATGATGCAAACTATAAAGCTAGGAATGTTCTCCCCTCACCTCCATTCTCTGTCCAAAACCAAAATCCTGATTTGTGTTGATTCAAGAACCCACTGCAATCTCGAAATTCTAAGTTGGGAGGGGAAAAAAAAAAGAGGAGGGAAAAAAAAAAAAAAAAAAAAGAGGAGGGAAAAAAGAAAAAAAAAAGAGGAGGGAAAAAAAGAAAAAAAAAAAGAAAAAAAATCGTCATTTTAAGTTCCACTATTCAAACAAAATGAAATGCCAAAAACTAGAGGAAAAAACTCACACTAGAAAAGTCTCTTACTAGGAAATGAAAACAACAGTAAGGAAAAACCTGCTACTAATAGGTGCTTGAAAAGACAAGATGAAGTTAGAAGGCATTTTAGTGCATGAATGAGATGTTATTCTTTTGAGCACCAAAAGCCAGCGCTGAATTTAAACTTTATTTAAAACATGAAAAAGAGAAAACCAACCACAAAACTGCAGCTCTGACATTTGTCACTCCTGAAAGAGCTGAAGAGGGGGACACCTCCCTTCTATGAATACACAGACATGCTGTCCCCTTTCTTCCCATTAAAAGTAGTTTAGCAGCTGACATGCCTCAAGCACTTCAACTTAAATACTTTAAAGAGGGAAGAGAAAGAGCCTGGGAGCTGTGTTTTGAAAGGAAGAATGAATGGGATCCGCATCAGTTTGTCCTAAATTGAATTTAATATATCCCTAATTGGATAAAGTAGCTCAAAAATGCAACTTTCCCCTGCAAATGAGTGAAGTTTTACATTTGATTCAAGATGACGCTATTTTTCAGCTGAAATGACTGTTCCTTTTTCAGAACCAGTTGGATACAAAGCAAATTAGACCAGAGAAGTCAAGTTTTATCCACTAGAGAGAACTGAATTATTTTGATGGTCATTTACAGTGCTGACTTCAAAACTTCACTTCTTTTGTTCTCTACATATGCATGGAAAAAATACTCTTGTTCATCTAAACTGCACTTCTAGCAGTTTAGAACAACCTATTTCTGCTTGATCTCTAATAGATTCTAAGATTTTTTTTTTCTGCAGGTCAGTGGAATAATATATCAAAACCCAAAGATGCTATCCAATACATCACTCTATGTTGAAGAGATCTTCATTTTTTCCAGTATAGTCACAGAAAGAAATTAAGATTACATGGAGACAGTAATTAAACTGCAACATATACCAAGACAGTGCAAACCACAGTATAGGGCACATAAACAAAGCAATGATACTTAGAACAGTAAATGAAGAGGTTATAAGTAAAGCAAAATTTAGGACAAATGGAATTCATTAACAAAAGTAGCCATTTCGCCAAGTGCTAACCTCCATTAATTGTGGCAATGCACTGTTAGACTCTTAAGTGACCCTAAGTGGCCATAACTCTTATCTATCCATGCAAAAGGTCTGCAAAATATGATCTGAAATTTAGAGTTTATCTATCTGGCTGATTGCACCTCTGTATGTGTACTGCACACACATTTCTGTCCAGCAACCTGGTAGAAGTCATAAAAAGAAACGTGAACAATAACTAATTTTTTTTTTAAAGTGAAATTATCTTTGACAGTTTGTATTTGCCATTTAGGCATAAAATTTGCACATAGAGGCACACCCCAGACTCCCGAGATTTCCCTAACTTGCATGAGTCCCTCATGTGGCTGTTCAAAACCAGTTTTAACTGTTACTGGATTGTGATTGTGTCAGAAAAAGCATTCTTTTAGCACTCTTCCCTCTTCATAAAAAAAAAAAAAGAGAGAGAGAGAAAAGAAAAAAAAAAAAAAAGGAAATATTCATTACTCATTCTTTCAGTGGCCCAAACAGTCTGTTACAGAACAAAGCCAGGTCATATCAACAAACTATTCAGTCCATATCTTGACCGAACAGTGACCAACAGCAAAAGAATTTGCAAGATCTCCATATGGGATAATTAGGTAGTGACATGAATAACACAAAGGCTTCAGGGGAACAAAAAAAGAGGCTACATAGGGAGATTAGGTTGAAGTAGATAATAGGAAAGAAACAGCAAGCTTTTGGAATCAGCAAATAAATATAAAGAAAACAAATGAGTCAGATGCTGAGATAGCCAAGGCATCAAAAAGGACCAAGTGACTCTTGGAGTAAAATGCTAATGAGGGAGCTCCCACTGCTAAAAGATTGGTATAGATAGACCTGCACATCAGCTTCATTTTCAACAGAATGAAAACACAAACTGGCTCAGGGCTGTTTCTAAAACTGTACTTTTGAATATGAATGTCAAATTTTGCCTCACTCTGTATGACCACTTTTTGAATGACTGGGTCAGTAATACCATAGTTCTTCATACAAGTTCAGTAAGTAGTCCAATGAGATGTCAAATACACCAATTAAGTTTCTGCTCTTATTTTTGCAATTTTTCTGTGGGTCTACTGCCTTTTTGAAATGTATTTTCAGCATGATTTTCACTTTTTCTTCCTCAGCTGTCATCACTTATATTGATTTTTTTACTCTTCCCTTTTTAAGTTTGACAGGTATGTTTATTTTTTTCTGGTTAATACAACGTGCACCTCACTAGTCATATTGTTCCTGCTTTGTGTTTTGTTCTGAAGAAATAGCTCCTCCCTGCTTAAGCTATTCTGCTCCCAGAATAGTAAACTTGCATTCTCCTCAGTTCTTTCTCTAAAATATTAAGAATGTTTTCTCATCTTCAGTATCAAAGGTGTTGCTTTTTATGTGCCCACCAACATGGAATACAAACATCATTTCCTATGTCAACTACAACATCAGATACTGTTACTTCTTGAATAGACGTCCATTAGTACCCAAGCATTAAATAAGCACAATCTTATTACCTGCATGCCTTAAAGAAAGTTTGGTCTATGGAGTGCAAGCTGTGTAAGGTCTATCAGGATAATTTATTTACCCAGCTTAGGCCATGATTCTCCTACTTCTTCCAGGGCTCTTCAGAAACTTTGATGAGTTGACTGGGACAACTGTTTCCAGCTTCCATCTTTAGAGTAGGGCTTCTGGAGATGAACATAGGGACCAAGAAGCCTTGAGAAGTTAAGTCTTTCCTCACTGGATGATTCTAGCTCTCAACAGAAAGGAGATCCAAATTCAGTCTCTAAAAAGTCTCAAGTAGTTTGCCCACCAGACAACTTAATTACCTCACTAAGCCAAATAAAATTAGCAACGAACAGCAACTGAAGTCACTAAATATTAAATTTTTTAAGAAAAAAAAATGTTGAACAATTTGATCTCAGCATCAAGGAGCCATTTTCCTTATCTACAAGCTTGTAATACACTTCCGTTATTCAAGACTGATCTTTAAAACTTGCTATGCACATGGTTCCATCCTGTTGTCATACTTGATTTCCCCACCAATTTTGTGAATCCATTCACATAAACATTTGCCTGCTTCTTGCTTAATATTTTTCCAACAGTGCTTGATCCAGAAGAAAAGAGAGCTGCCACTGATGGAAGAGGTGCAATAAATCTGTATCCCTCATTAGGTAAACTAAGCTTGCCAGGAAATTGCCTCAACATTGCAGAACACCACTGCATAATCTAGGACTAGGGTTAGCTGACTTAAGCAAAAGCTATATACACATACTCTTTAGTGGGAGAAACTCTCACCCTAAGAATTAAATGCAAGCCTCAGGAGTTTTCATAATTTGGAAGAAATGAGAAATACAGCCACAAATAAAGTTTTGAAAAAAACGTAATACTAATATGAAGGCTATTTCCCTAATTTTAACAAGCCTTACATATTTCTGCAAGTTTCCCCAGAATATCATGCACAAATTCAGTTACAAGAACCCTGAAACGTAAATTCCATGGCTCTTCCTTGACTGCAAAAGCATTAATAGAATTAGAAAACCTACTAGAAACAAAGCACACTGAGGTAAACATTTTTTGTCAGGCCATTACGTAACAACTGTCATATAAAAAAAAAATTAATTCTTTACACCAAATAATAGATACTGTCTTGCCATACATATCCTGTCTAACACCTTGATAATGTCTAAATCCTACGTCCAAAATTCACAGACTGCAAGACTATGACTAGAAGAATGATGTATTCTGTCCAAACACCCTTCTGAATAGAGACAAAAACTATGTATTCCATGTAAGATGCAGCCCTGCCATAACACCTCTCTTGCCTTTCCTATCTACAACAGGTGGAAAACGCGTACTTTGGTTCTCTAAACAGCAAAGAATACAACCATATGTCAGAACTATAAAATAAACGTCATACAGGACCTTTATAGACATACACAATCTTCACAGATAATTTACTAAACATAAGACTCTAAGTTAGGGAAATCAGCACCACAAATTCAGGAAAAAACAGCAATTTCTGAAAAAAACTATATTAAACTATGAAGTTATTGTTTTACTTGTCTCTTTCCAAAACACTACTTGAGGAAAAGAAAAAGCGTTTAACTTTCAGAAACAAGTCTGTCTTGACACTTTTGGCATTATGTATGTGCTGCTTTTCAGGCAACACTCTACAAGACGTTAAGAGTAAACAAACGCAAACCCAAACTCCTAGGCTACTACTAGTTTGCAGTCAGATCTTACCAAGGTTACAGTCAGTCTCTGTTCCCATCCATAGAATAAAAGAAAGACATTCATATCTGTACATATTTGTTAAGTTTCATGACTACAGAATGTTCTAAAGCCTCAGATAAAAATGCTCTATAGAGGTACACCATACTGTCATTAACAGATAATTCTTACTCTGGCATGTCTTACACGTCAGAAATGCAACTCTGTATATATCTAAAAGGTAAGGACAGTATCACAAAAAGCCCATAGTATTTAGGACAAAATCATATAAAGACAATACCATTTTCATTCTCAAGGAAACAGTCAAGATATAAAACAAGCATTGGGAAGTTTCAAAGCAGAAGGGTTTTTTTCCCCAAAATATGCAATTTAAAAATCTCTCCAAAGTATCAAGAATATGTTTCATCGAAAAATAATTAACAGTAACCTGCACAAAAAGCTAAACAGAGGAAATTTATTTAGAACAAGTCCTAGATTTCACTGGGATTTTCGAATCTTCATGAGGCACTTAAATTTAACACTGGGGACCAACAAATGAAGAACAGAAAGATAATTTTATCTCTGATGAAGCTCCAAAGTGATCAGAACTTAACATCCAACTAGTATCCATCTGCAACCTGCACAGGAAGTTACCACAGCGCTCTCATTTGTCTTTACTCAAAGTCACATAGCCTCCGGCACTCCCTTATATAGTTCAGCGACCATGATTCACTGGCAAAATTTACCCATGGCATATGTTTGGGGTGATACCTGATTGGAGTGTTGTCATCTGCATTTCTGGCTCCAGCAGTGTCATGTTGATCCTTTTCTCAACAGTTACAATCCCTTAGAGACCTCTCTTTATATGTAGATAGATATAAATTGTAGATAGATATAAATACGTTTAAAAAAAAAAAAATCCAAGAGGACCTCTCAACTTTAACCTTGTTCAAAACTTAAAAAAAATATCTCATCCTTATATATGATGAAAACCGTGCCTGCTGCAAAAACTCAGTCTTTAAACATGCAGTTCTCTGCTTATTCACTCCAGGCAAGTTGGAGCAGCCCAGAATCAAATTACTGCTAGGAGAAAAATGAATACTCAAAGGGGAACGCAAGATGTGTAGTTTGCAGAAGTAAGGTCCGCCCCTTGATGCTCTGTAAGTAAAAGGGAGGGGGGGAAGGGGTCAGAGACACTACAACTGGCATTTTTTTCTCGTTTTAAAAGAGAAGGATGACGTCTTGAGTAGACTTTCAATCCCCTAAGGGGCTCTGCTGATGAGGCAATTTCATTCCAAAGACAAGGAGACCCAGTGTTAACATAAACATGCAGACATCCTCAGCTTTGAAACAACATGGCCAAAAACATATACATCCTACTGATAGATCGGTTACTTTTCTTCAGTCTTTACCAGTCCTTTTTCTTAATAATTGCACTATTCCCTTATCCCTATCAACTCCCCTTGCTGACCACTAAACCTGAGCTACTGTAAGTAAGGACTGGAACTTCTTCCATATAGATGGTAGCCTCTGTTTCTTAAAAACAAACAAAACGCCCTTTCTCCTTCAGACTCTTCCCATTGTGGATCACACCCTCCATCCAACCTGTCTAGAGGTTAAAAAAAAACATAAAGCCCTGTTTCCCCCATCCAGATGACTAGTTTGAAATTATTTAGGATAGTGGACAAAACTTTTATAGTCAAATATTTCTTCAGTAAAAGATAAAAATAGAATAAGTCTTTCCTTACTAGATGATTTTAGCTCCCAACAAAAAGGAAATTCAATTTCAGTCTCTAAAGAGTCTCAAGTAATTTGCCCAACAGATAATTTAATTATCTTAACAAACTAATTCCAGTGCTTCTGTCCCCAGAGCAGCTTTCCCTTATTCCCCATCTTTCTCCAAGGCTGATCGTCATTTCTCATTAGGTCATCTAAGTAAGTAACTGCATATATTTGCACCAAACCCAAAAATATATTGAGCTCTGCATCAAAGATACAGACCAATTTTTAGATTCAAAATCCCTTTGTAGCAAGTCAGAATCCCTCTCTTGCCACAACAGTATTTATGAAGATGAGTTAACTGGGTGTTCAAAACTGCTTTAGTGCTGTATTCTGACCCTTCCAATCTTAAATAACTTCAGGGCTTCTCTAGTACTCAGACGCAAGAACTCCCCAACAGCTGCTCCACAGCTGAAAGAAGAGCACGGCAGGTTTTAGCAACATATCTTCCTTCCCCCACACAAACACATCTGGGGCTTCAAAGGAGGCAGCAGAAACTCATTTGGCAGCTTTAAACGCTACAGGAAAATCCCTTACAGTGATGATATTGTAGTATTTATCTGATTTCCATATTCATCACAACAGTAGTGTGTTGTAAAAGGACAAGAATCAGCTCATTTGGGCTACTCTCATATTCAAACACTAGTTTGAATTGAGTTTGAATTCAGTCCTAGTTTTGCAGACAGACCAGGCAAAAATTGCAAGCCTAAATGTTTATTCTTGCTATGCAATCCTTATGGAAAGGAACTGCAGTGGTGCGTTTAGAGACACTAGTGACAGAAATAAGTCACTGTAACGCTTGCCCTGAATATACATATTCATCATAAATAAAGGAAACCATCAATTTTCAGCAGAACGTATACTTATTTTTGTGGAGATATATTGAAATACAAGGGGAAGCAATATGAGCAAAGATGAAAGGAAATTTTTCCTAGTGTCCAGGAACATCACCTTAACTCCCTGAAGTACGTTCATGTGCTCTGTCAGAGACCATGAACAGGCACATTAAATTTAAAGCACTAACCAGGAAGTTGCTTATTTGACCAGCCAGGAAGATGAAGATTGCACTACCGAGTGTCTTCAGGCAGAGGTTCCTTCATTATACTTTGTGGTAGCATATGGTTGTGGCAGAGGGAGAGTTACAGCCTGCAGAAGTGGCTGATAGTATCCCAGTATAAACAAATTCTAGAAAACTCGACATTTTCACGAGGAATGCTAGGATTCAGTTTGCTAAGTACTAGTAGCAAGTGACTATTGTGAAATGCTGCAATCTTTCTTGTGTGAAGCAGACACCCACTGTTTAAGTAGAACAGACTGAGAATCCTGCTGAATGGCATTGTCCTTTTAAAGAACCAGACTTCCTTTCCCTGTTACTACCCTGTAATATTTAAAACAGCAAAACCAGCAACAGAAGTCCTTACTCACACAGACAAAACAGCTGCCCAGATCTGGGCCTGACTTGTTTAAAAAGCAGCTTAAATTAATTAAAAAGGCATGTTTTTTAAATAGCTATCAATTTATATGACTAATGTTCATCCATCAGCCCTGAACCTTGAAATCTCAGAGGCAAACCAAAATAAGAGAGACACTGGAAAGGAGAAACAGAAGGGAGAGGAATATTACAAACCAGTGACTGGAGAAGGGCATTACGATCTTGTTAACTTGAGCAGGAACAAACAAAAACTGTGTTGAGAGCTAATTTGTAAAGCCACCACATTAAAGCTTCCTTTGGTGTTACTCCTTCCAGTTCAACTATTCCCCCATCACTATTTAGAAGTTTGTTTTAAATATTTCAAGAGATATTACCACTTCTCAGCTGTTTAGGAGCTCCCATCAGTAACAGGCCAGTCATTTCTATCATGCTCTGAATCTCATAGCTCTATCAGAAACTTTCAGACAGCATGCTAAATTTATAGTCTCCTGGGACATAAAGTCTCTTAACATAAATCTGTCCAAGACAGACTGGTTGTTTTTATTCTAACAACCATTCCCCTTACTCACACACAAGAGAAAACAGCAAGCCTCATTGGAATGTGTGTGAAGGACAGATCACAGAAAGCTATACGTTTCCTGTCTTGATCCTTTTGTTACAATACAGACTTAATCTTCTTCACATGTAAGTTCTGGACGAGGAAGTAACCACCACTTGGTAATTAAATGTAACTTTGAGTCACACTATTCCAGAAGTCGGATATACACTAGAAAAAAGGGGGGAAATAATTTCAGAATAATTCCGTCTCTTTAAAACCCTTTCTTAGGAATAAAACACCCTTGTTGATAAGCAAACATGCCTAACTTCTTAAATGAGTTCCCAAGTCACAATATTCACTTTCTAAAAGGACAGTTTATGACATGATTTTAAGAAAACACTATCAATGTTTTTAAACTCATGGTAGCAAGAAAACAGTTATTAAATCTGCAAAGTCACTGTAGTAAATTATATTTGAAATAAATCCTGAATCTGACTGCATTCAATGTAATGACAATCCAGGATGGGAAAGAAGGGGAGTGAGACAGGAACATATAACCTAATAAAAGAATTATAGGAGTAATCACCTACACAATTCTTTAAAACAAAACCAGGTGCCCTAATAAACACTTAAAATATTACAGTCTTTTAACAGTAAATGGGCATAGGCACATAGGCACTAAATTAGCTCCATTAGAACCATTTAAAAAGTTCACCTCTCCAATTTGTAAGTGAGTATAATCACCAACAGTTTATGTGGCAACAGTTAATCCCATGCTTTGTACAGCACTCAGTCTTTACAGTAACAGGAACACCTTCTGATACCTAAAGCACACGCCTGCTACATGACTTTGAGTCATACTGAAATTCCACAAATTCCAACTAGTCTCTTTCCCCCAACACGTACTCTACTTTGTAGAAGACAAGCATCCCAGATCAAGTAAACCCCCAAAACTGACAAGCTGGTACAAGTTTTGTCCAAACCTGTAATCATAAAATGCAACAGTTCATTCCAAAGAATGTTACCTCATCTTAAACAAGCCTACAGTCAGAAGAAACCAGGACTGTCGTAGGCTTCTAACACAATGTTGTTCATGATCTCTGGACAAAGATAACTATGAATTCATCTGGGGAAAATGGGTCAAGAGAGAGGGTCAATAAGCTAGTGGAGCAACTATCATAATTTCAAATGAAAGTCAAATACAAGCACAATTTTGATCAGAAATGATCAAACTGTATAAGATTTGTATATTCATCACCTGTTTTTCCTCTTTTTTGTAACCACATTCATCAGGGCCTTGCTCTAACCATGCCCTAAGGGTTGTGAAGTTATCTTGGCATCTTAGTACAGGTGACTGAGAAAAATCAAGATACACTTAAGAGCTTCAGATGACTCTGTAATGACCTCTTTTTGACTTGTGTGGCAACGAATGAGTCAGTCACACATAATCTCTCATTGTTACAGAAAGTTGCGGCCTTGATGAACATTGGTAAAAAAGGAGAAGGAATGTGAATTTTGGATAGAAAATTCACTGTGAAGCACAAAGACAAATTAAATAACTACACCTTAAATGTTCCGTGAAGCTTGATGTCGGAATAGAACCTAATAATGGTGTCAAAATATTCTTCTAATGCCTTACCACATAAGGTTTCTTTCCACTGAAGTGACAAGAAATTGTTTCCTATTTATCTATTACGTTCCAATACTTCACACATATCCTTAATAGCTTTTATGGCATTTTAATGTAGTGTAACTAACTAAACAATAACTATTCAGTCAAGATATAAGGTCTCTACACCCATCTATCTAGATGTATCTATCCTTGTAGGTACACACACCTACAAGGATGATGTGTAGCTGCAATAACGGAGATGAATATCAAGAGGAGTCTGGGACTAAAACAAAACAAAGCCAACAAGAAAACCCCCAGAAACTGCCTCATCCTGCTCTTCAGTTCTCTCAGAGCAGAAAAAAAAAAAACGGAATCCGCTGTTCTAGGACATACAGCAGCATGAGCATACAGGACTGCACTCCCTGTTCTCCCATGGGATACATAATTCCATGATGCTTCACATGCCAAAGAAATGCCTATTTTAACTCAGCTAATAGTTTATGTTCCAGAACCACAGCCTGAAGTAACAAATTCAGTGCAAATCCATGTAATATTTTTCTACAGACATCTACAGATAAACAAAGTCTGCTGTAAGCAAAAGTCCCACAAAGGGTTAACCCGTTCGAAGTGCTCAGCACAAGTAGTTGGTTCAGCTGTGAGTCAGCAATGCCTGTCTAGAACTGCAAACAGGAGACCCTTTGACACAGATAGGCAGCTTCCAGCAAGTCTCTTATTTACCATCTCCTCCCCTCCCACTGCCACTCAGCTTGAATCTTCCCCATACCTTGAATTTGGCAAGCTGTCACAGAAGCAATTTCACTGCACAAGATACGCTTCTACAACCACTTTGGATTGCTCAAATGCTTAAGCAGATTGCCATCTCAACTGACAGATCATCTCTAAAGGTTTTTTTTTAACGTCTTTGAAGCCAAAGGCACGACAACAAAGATACACCATATTTTAAAAAGGAACTTTAACAAGCTCAGCAGCTTTCAACAGCTGTGCAACCTCTACCCCAAGATAACTGAAAAGGTCCCATTTGAGAGAACAAGTTTATTAATTCAAAATGCATCAGCTATGTTTCTCAACAGCTCACTAAGCCAAGTCTCCTTTTACCCTGTGACAGTTTGCAGATAACTATATTTCAACAGCACTTTTCTGTCCCACAATACTTTAATGAATGTACACACAAACAACACAAAACAACATACTGCAGCCTAGAAGAAAAGAGCATTGTACGCCTCTGAAGATAAGAAATATTCAGGTAGTCTAGATCAGGGACTTTGGACTTTATGCCTTGTCTGAAAAGCTGCACCTCCAGCAGTAAAATTCTCACTATTGTGCTGAGCCCTGATAAAGAATCAGCTCTGAAGAGACCCACCTAATGAGTCATTTCCGGGAATATCCTAATTTTCTTTGGCAAAAGGTACGGGCAAAGGTGTTCCTTTTCAAATACTTTGTAAACCCAACCCATTCCAGTCAAGCAAATTTGCAGCCCACAATGATACAGCTTCAAGGCTGAGTCCATCATAACATTATTCTGATAGAGGAAAACCATCTATTTCTGTAAAATATTCCCAAGATACCGATTTTGAAATATATCCAAACAACTGAATCATATAAAGACTCTCTCACTTTTGTAACAGAATACCCTTTTCTCTGACCATAACAAATGCTGTTGTGTCCTGCTTGTACCCATTCAATGTGCTGCTACAAGTTTCATTTTCCTAAAAAGGTACTCTTTTCCATTCCAAACACTAGTATCCCTTTCCCTATGGCATCAAGAATAAACTGCTTCTTCCCAGGTCAGGACTCTTAATCATGTCTTATTCACTAAGAAGAGAAGAACCCTGCCACCAATAAATTCACAATGTCACCTTCAGGTGGCCAGCTGTCAAGGTTTTGGAAACAAAGGCTCACATGCTTTTCCCATGCTACCTACAAACCTTCTACCACCTTCAAAACTACCACAGTTAAATTTCATTTGAAATCTCTCCTTGCCTTCATAACTATAAAATGTCCAAGTCTGCCACTAGTTGAGATGTGTTGAGATCACAGTCTACCATGCTGACTAATACTCCAATTTCTTCTTTTATTTACCACCACAACCATTACCTTATACTTAATGAGGACTGCAAACATTAAGGATTAGAAGTTTTTTGGTCTATTTTTGCAGTTTCTAGTGTCTCCATTTTGAAAGCCTGTAAACATGACTGTAATCACGTAATGATTGTATAATGGATATGAATGAGGAAACTCTTTTTATCCTCTTAAAAACCAGTATTTTGGGTTGAAGTTAATTAATTCTTCCAACTAGCAAAACATTGATATGCTGTTCAGAGAAGGGCATGCTCAGTTGCTGGTGGTAAAGAACCAGGTACATCAAGTGAAGTATCCCTCCAATCCAACTTACTGTCCTACTGTTCATGCATTCTAAATCACTACCATAAGCATTACATTCTGGTTATAAAGCCACTCCAAATCTCCCCAGCATTTCCAATATGCTGTGCCGGGCAGCTCTATGTAATGCATATAATTAAACATATAATGCTCAAGACTAACAACCATGACCAAATCCATGGTATCTTGAGGTAAAATTGATAGCAGGAATTCAGACTCTAGAAAGACCTTCACATTGTCAAGAGCCACCAACATATACACCAGAGGGTAGAGTAAAGGGAGATCACCAAGAGGAATTCACAAACAGAAGCCACCAGTTATCAGCTTTCATGGCAGCCTGGTGATCCTGAGCTTCAGACAGTTCACATTCTTCCAAAACCAGGAATTCTGGTCACCAAGTGGCTCTGTATTTTGCCACTCCACTGTCACTCACCAAATGGTCAGAGGGATTCATACCATAGTTTTCCATAAGCTACCTGCAGTTTAAGAAACATCGTCAGGCATTCTCACTCTAGGATTAGAAAGCCTACTGGGATATTTCATTTCTAACCCCAGGTCTAGTTTCTATTTCTAACAAGCCTGACAACTTTTCAGGCATTTGCAGTGAGAAAGTTACTCACCCTTGGTAAGTGCAGACCAAGGTGGCAAAGAAAAATCCAGAGATGGCTATAGTCTGAAGATGAGCTAACAGTTTCTTTGACTGACCGTCTCAGCTTTGCACAACTTCTAGTCACTGCAAAGCACATGGAAGTTGTTTCTCGTATTCACCTAAAACAATAATCTAAAGCATTTATCACTGGAGCTCTCTGGAACTTCCACAGCAGTAACATCAATCCTTCCCATCAACCAATGTAAATCAGTTTTGTCAACTCTAGATTATTAGTTGTTAGAAGTAATAAGAAGCAGCCCTGTCATCAGAACACATACCATGACAACACCACAACACACACCATGACCAACACACTACATGAGACATGAGTGCACTGTACCACTTACCATTCTTCCTTTCACTGAGAGGAGGAAGGTTGGGGTTTCGGCCATGATGGAGGCTGAGGGTCAGCTCGGGCTGCAAGGAGAGCTCCTGCAGCTCATTGGCAACAGCTTCGCTCTGAGGGCTGGGGGCCGCCGAAAGTGACACCAGCACCGGCTCATCATCATTTTCGCCAGCCCCTCCTCCGTCCAGCCCATTTCCAGCAATGACGGAAGGGGGCAGGCACACCACACCGGAGAAATCCACTTTGGCTTTCGTGATGGCAACCTGAAAGACAAACCAAAAAAAGAAAAAAGGAAATCTCGCATGAGAGTCTTAACCCATATGCCCAGTTCATCATGGCGTCTCCATATTCTAGAGAAACGTTCTTTAGCACAGTGTTTGTGTTATTATCATGAATTCAAATCCAGCTACTGATTGAAACTTGCTAAACTCATCAGTTTACAAACTTGCAGAAACTTCCAACACCATCACCACAGAAACTACCAATGAAACTAAGATTATTATCATTTTCTTAAAAACTATGAGAACATTCTCAACTTTTGGTACTTCAGGAACCCAATCTTGAGAAGATACAGATTGAGTGGTTCCAGTGAAGTCAGCCTATCTAGAAACTTGCTGAACTCTTGATTACTCTCCTTTTATACCAACAACGGTGTTTTAAAAGGACAACTGTCAATTTGTAAAGTAATCCTTCATAATAAACCTGGAAGGACAGCTGAGTACCACAAATAAGGATTTTCAAACAAAATCATTTGCATTTCAAAAAAATAAGTCTCTTGCCCCTTCTCTCTTCCCCACTCACTATCAGTGAAAATGAACGCAAGAAAAATATTCCACATAAAGTAAACAAAAAAGCTTTTATGTCTAAAACCTCAGCTACAGTAACTGAAATGTGCAATATATAAAGGACTTTAATGAAAAAAGCAGTTTTAGAACGTTTAATGATATTCCCATAATTCTTTAAATAAGTATTTAAAAGCCACCACTATGTTAAAATTAAAATTCTTTTATGTTCAGTAATTTAAACAGAAACAAACCAGCTGGAAGTCTCCAGTGAAATGGTTACTGTGTCAACATTTAAACAGTAACGGACATTATACACGGGCAATCGTATTTGTTTTTGATTAATGAAGAAGGAAGTCTACTGCTTCTTAATATGCTGCTGTTTCAATCAGTCTAAACTCAGAAGACTACCACTACATAACTCTGCTGCACTGAAGTAACTTATCAAGCAAAAGGTATTTCCAGAGGCTAACATTCGGCTTCAAAAAGATGCAGGTAAGGAAAGCTGCAAAAAGTAAAAACCATCAGGATAACCCTCTAGAAATAATTCAGAAAGTGTAAACTTGGAGCAGTGTTTTTAACAATACAATCTTTTATTAAGTATTTCCCACTTAACACTCATAATTAACCTGAATGAGTGTGACAACATTCAACACATTAATAGCTGATAAAGTAGCTCAAATAGACATTTTCCCCACTCCCATTTCAGTTTTGTACTTCAGTTGGTTAGTAATGTTTGCTCTGCAATACCCAGAACAAAGTTATTAAATGATAGTATATTTGTTTCAAAAATTTATTCAGGGTATATTCAAGGTAACAGTAAGAATTACTGGTTATGAATACATGCTATTTCATCCTTGTTGTCATACATTTGTTCCCAGGACCCTCTGTCATGATCTGAAAAGAAGCAAGGAAAAGAAGGGTGGAGGAAGAAAAAAGAAAGCAACAAAAACCACCAACCGAAGCTGGTGCTTGTTATAACAAAACAAATGAGACGGAGCCAAACCTCACTGTCATATGAAGTACTTGCTTTTGCTTCAGTTACAATTTGGCTAGAAAGTGCCTGTCCCCTCCTTAATATATTTCCTGTCCAAAGCAAACATCTTTCATATCCATTTGAGAGCAAATTGTAACGGTAATCTGTAAAGAGAAAAAACTGGGATTGTGCCCTTCTTCTCTTTACAATGTATTCAGAAAGCCTGGAAACACACACCCTTAAACCACTGACTTAGAATAACACTGTAATAATCCTTGCAAAAGCTGGAAAGAGTTAAATCATGACCAATATAACTGGCCTCAGGCCCTGTCCCTGTAGCAATGGGAGGCCTGTGGAAAGGGGCTAAAATGAAGAGTAAATTGCTCACTGAGGAGCCTGCTGGTAAGGACTGCTGCCACTGTCTTAGAGGAGACAAAGCCAATTTGCTTTATTGAGGGAGATGTACTGGAGACATTACACTTTGCCTAGTACCATGTGATGGTTAGGTCAGACCATGTGGGAAGACAAGTGCAGCCAGGTCTGAATCCACAAACAGGTGTCAGACATAACTAACACCCACCCAGCAAGGATTTGGCATGGCAGACGACTCAACCTTCCCCTCTCAACCCATCACAGAAAAGAAAAAGAGTCCCTTTCTCCTCCCACAAGGGGAAAAAAAATGCTTGACATGTCTCAAAAAGTCAGATCTGCTTCAACTAGGAAAACGACAAACATACTTAGGAACTTCTGACATGCTGGATTTTCTTTTAAACAGGAGTTTGTAACTTGAAATCACATTTCAAACACCAGTCCACTGACACTATACCCTTTATGTAAAAGCACAGTACCAAGCTACAGTAAAAGCAGTTTAGCCTGGCCAGCCACAATGTACAGCGGAGGAGGACATCCGTGCTCGCACACCAGTTTGCGATGTAACCCTGAGCAATACCACACCAAGCGCTGTTAATTGGTACTGGGATTATAAACCAGAGTTTATCCAGTAAATTGTCCAATGGAACTTCAGCACAGGGGTTGGATTATCACTAGAGTTGTATCTGGATCTCCAAGTTTCCTAACTCACACAGAAGATGACACAGAAGGAAGGTATCTTCTTCTTAATCCTAGCTGGCTTGTCATTCAGTGTTTTCTGCCACATCAAAGGTAACGCAGCTTACACAAACCTTGCCTTGACATTCATTCTTGCCCTGCCACTATGTCCTGCATTGTGCCAGCCATGCTGCTTGTATAGCCACACTGCAAACCATATCAGAAAGCTGATTCAGCTGAAATGCAATTTTTCCTAGGTTATTTTCAGCTGGATCAATTCATCCATAAAAACCACACATGAATCAGGTTAGGGGAACACTGCTACAAAATGGAAAAAATCACAGTCTGACTCTGTGCATCTCTAACAGCCTGGACAACAATTCTATTACTCTAAATAGGGTTGCAGCCTAAACTGGGATGAACCATTAAATGCATTAGGCAATCCCGCCTTCTCCTTCCTCCACATCTATACAGGCCCCCATTTCAGCCCAGGACAAGAATCTGCAGTGACACATGATAAACCAATGAGAAAACTCACCCAGATGTAAAAACTAGTCTTGTGGTTCACACTCCAGCTAAATCAAGACCCTGGTGCAGTTTGCTTTGCAGCCACACCAACACTTGTGCCAGCACAGCACAGGGGAGAGAACCTGCCTACACCATTAGTATGTCCAAACATCTAGCCACTAACTGAGGGAAAAACAACTTTTTTCAGAGCAATGGCAAGTCTTAGCATGCAACTTATCCCCACTTCAAAAAAAAAAAAAAAAAAAAAAAAAAGGCATCCGGTCCACAAGACCACAGTAAAAGCTATAATTGGGTGAGTTTTATTTTAATGTTTTCAATTAAAAGTCTGATGAGGACATAGAGGGATTTGGAAGATGCTTTGAGGATTTATAATCCTCCATGCTGCATTATTTGGAAGTCCTGTGAAAGGCATGGAATCCTGTTCTGTAACCAATATTAAGGCTGTTTTTAGACTTCCCAGACAGTTATACCACTCTATAACTGTCATTGTAGAATGATCAATCAGTTAGTTACGCACATTAATATTTAGAACCTAATTAAAATTTTAAAATGTTTGTTTTCCTGTTATTTCTGAACAAACTAGAAACTTTCCCATAAAGAAATGTGACATACCATGATCTTTAAGTGAGTCATCCAGAAACTGATGGACAGTCTTAAGAGCAAGTATTTCTTATCCTCAACAAGGGTTTCAGGGTGAGTGCCCTCAAAGATTTGTATCTGTTGTCTAACCAGACAAAAGTTTTCTGTCATGGCATTTTTCTACTTTTGGGCCAGCTGCTGCTGGGACATGAGTGCCTGTGATCCCACAGATGTTCTACAGCAGCAACACCAGCTTAAGCAACCCTCAAATCCTCCACTATCCAGCTGCTCATTTCTGTCCCCAGACTGCCCCTTCTCCAACTGGGGAATCAGTTTAGCTGAAAACCAGACATTCTTTCTGGGTATTCAGCAAAATCAGTTCCCTAACCTAGTCCATTGCCAACTACACACACAGCTGTGTCACCACAATCCAGGGGCAGCAGTGAGCTCTCAGGAGCCAGGAATGCTCAAATTTCATTGCTATAAAGCACAAAACCACTGCCTCAACAATACAAGCATGGACCACAGCACTAGTGAGAAGATGGAGCTGCTCAAAAGTAACATTACACACTACTCCCACATACAAAAATAATCCTTATCCCTTTCTGACTTCTGGAGGCATCTAAGAAATTTCAATTTCAGTTAGACAAACATGGCAGAATCAATTTTGTGCAATTGATAAGATTAAGAGCCACAGCCAATAAGAATTTTCGGAAAAATATGATCTTTAGCAAACCTACAAACTACAAAGACTAAATTGCTTTGCAACTTCTACATGGTAGCTTTTTAGGCGCAACCTCCTGCACCTGCAACACCATTATCACAGTAAACCTGATTAGCTTACTCCTTGGTGAAAAAAGTATTCTACTTTGCATTTACCATATGACAAAATTACTTACAGAAACTTCTCGTAGAGCTGCTCGTCCAGAATCACTGAAGGATGGCTCAAAGCCTGAGAGGTGAAAGGGAAACAAAATAGACACGTGCCGTACTGAAACGTGTTTGACCCACAGTAAGCTAGTTCATGGAACTAAATGAAAAGAAAACTGGGAGAGGGAGAAGGGATTAGGATTAGTTTCCTGCCATTTTAGCTCCATTAATCATCCCATCATAAGGCCAGACAAGCACCACTGTTGGCACAAGGAAGCAACAAAGGCATGCCTCCAAGACTGCCCCTTTTGGCAAGAGCTAGCTTAGATCAACTTAGCTGTATCATAAGACCACGTCCTCTGGTTAGACACTAAACTGGCATTGCCAACAAAAGGAACAGTCCAGCCTGCTCATTCCTCACCTCCTTGTGGGCCAGCACAGGCTGAACCAGATCAAGGAACTGACCTGTGTTAAATTTGACCTTGCCACACTCACATAAACTACTAGTTTTAATCTGCATCAGTTCCTCATCTGGCTTGCCACCCAGCCACACAAAAACTTGGGCTAGCATAAGGGAAAATGAGGCACAAGAAAATAAAAAAGAAATCAGGATAGCTACTTTTGGTAGCAGCGTCTCCTTAAGGTGTTGTTACATAGTTTAATCTATCCAACATTCATGTTGAACATGGATACATGGACTAGGTCTTCATGCATTAGACTTCTCTTGATTTTGGCAATGTTCACATACTCATGGCATAATCCAGATCTTGACAGTCAGTATTTAAATGAACCAAAGAACAGTACCACCTTCCCTAACGTGAAACCTCAATAACCAGAGTAAAACATATGAAACAAAAGGAATTTAAAAATAAGTAAGTAAAAATCAGAAAGGCACAGGGGAAAAAAAAAAAGCGCACAATTCCCAAAGCAAGCAAGGGCACCTCTATAAACAGCTTTCCCTTGTTTGCATTTTGGGGCTGAGTTGCCAGGGTAATAGCAATTTCCTACCAATTTAAGAATTGCTAAGCAACCCCCAGCACCTAACAGCAACAGCATGTGTGTGCAGCTGGGCTATTTTGAGAAGACAGGTTTTTTTATTTTAAACTTAAGAGCAGCCTTCTGTTAAATGATTATGCCAGCTGAGATGATCCAGCCAAGAGAAGGCTGGGGCAAAGTGGCTTTAAGTGGACGAATCTTTGAAATGAGTGAGAAGAGAGGAAGAGAATGCCATGGCATGCCCAAAGGCAACTATACACCCCAGGTCATCACAAATCAAAAAAATAACCCAGGAGAAATGAAGTTTGCAGCAAATGGGAGCCAAAGCATCACATTCGCTTGAGAAGCTATAATGATCAGAGAGATATTGCTTTTATCTTTAGATATCAAAGAAAAGTCAGTAACAGGAAGACCTCCAAGGTTGTATTAAAAAAAAATATTTTGTTTCCTGTCAGTCAGCTCAACCCAGGCACACAACTGTTGGCAGAATTACTTCTCCAGTTAATTGAGAGTTAAACTGATGACGCTGTCGATAAAGTATATACAATACAGTAAGCAACAATGTGAGCATCACAAAGACCATACCCTGACAAAGTAATAGCTTGTTCTTGAGGAACCACCTTAAGTTAGGAAACCAAACTATGCAGACCACTAAAGAGAGACCTTCTTAGATTATGGAATTTTATTTTAACACAGATATTCCACATGCATTTGTCTTCTTCAGAATGAACCAGTCATCAACTTCCTTCACTTTCATAGCCATTGGGGGAAAAAAAAGTCAAAAGCAGTCAAAAAGTAACCAAATTTCTTCTGGATTAGAACCAGTGACTTGAAGGTGTAACTATCCATCTCACCATGATCACAAGCCACTACTCTACAAAGCCCCCATTAAAAATGCAAAGATTGCAACACATGTGAACAAAGATGCTGGTAAAACATGGATGAGCACAACTTCTTCTCTGAGCTAAAGAATCTGAATCTGTATGTATACTGTGCCAGTAACATTACAGTAAGAGAGGACATGTGAATCATCACCAGAAGTCTCTCCACTACCGCCTCCAGCAAATCTATCAGTACAAGAGCCAAAAAACATGCTTGGACCAGCAAGAAAATGGCAAGAAATGTTATCAGACAAAAGGCATGAGCAGCTGTATAGATATGTTAGAACTTGAGGGGATAAAAGATGCAAAGAACATATCTAGTGCAAAGCAATCAACTGCATCATTTCTGCTGTAGACAAACACAGCCTCACACATGATTTTAACAACCACTCATCAAGAACCGTTTTTCTCAAGCCTTAAGTATTTCCTTCATAAGACAATAGCATTTGTTTCACTCAGTTCAGCAGTGATAGAAAGTCTTTAAGAGATCTTGAAAAAAATCATCATCAAACATTCATTTTTTAAAACCACAAATATCAGGCTGAGAAATGTAGTTTGGCATTCCAGATGTTTTTTAAGAAATACTTTTCATGATTCAATATGTATTTGGAGGAACTTTGTGGCTTTCAAGCTCATGGAACTCTGGGTACACAGAGGAACTGATAATACCAAAACTAGTTTTGAGAATCACAATGATAATTATAATAAACAATCCTTGCTCAAAAAGAATGAACTCTCCACCAATTTCTGGAGTTCTTATTTAAGCTCAGAGCATGAATGAGGAAGACTTTCTTCTCATTTCAGAGGATGTTGAGCCTTAGACTGGTGAAGCAGTTTATAGACAAAATTCTATCATATCTCACAGTGTGTTGAATTAATCACCTAGTTTGTGAGACTAAAGATAATAGCTACTGAAGAAATAACAATTTCTACTGAAGTTCAAAGAACAAAAAAAGAGCTAAAAAAGATGTGATATTCAGGTCTCGTGTCAATGGGTACACTTGTATATTTTAGGCCCTGGTCATAATATAGCTCAACATCACAATTAAAAGAGGAATCCAGCCTTCTGCTACCATGCTATTGGTTCCTGCTGCTTCCCTTTTGTGTGATCTAATGAGTGTGTACCCATGGGGTGACTCAGGTCAGCTGAACCAGCAGACGATTAACTCTGCAAAAGATTAGAAACCATTTTATACAGGATCAGCCAGCTAGCTGGACATGCCCTGTGGCTGCACAATCACTAGCTCTGATGCAAAGCAGAAGCGCACAGCTGCATAGAGGTTTGACCAGCCTTTGCAACAGCAGCTCACTGAAACATCAACTTAACTGTAATGTCAAAGAGCACACTTAAACATCTAGTAGCGGTGCCAACTTAAGCAGTCTGCTACACATTCCCACTCTCATACCTTCCTCGTGAAACTAGCATAAATCTTATAGAGACAACATGTACTGGACCAGATGAAAAATAATCTAGAAAAAAACACTTCTTTCCAGGAGGATCTGTTCCCCAGAGTGGCTCACCATGGCCGCAAAAACAGCTATGCCAGCAAAACAGAGGGAGCCGTGAAACGGAGCAAGCTGTTTAAGCCTGCACTGGTGCCAAAGATATGCATGATGAACTACAGTGTGTTTAGAAGAGGACTGCCTGTTTTCCACCAGCTTCTGACTGACTTCCTTGCAATTGCTGTCTGATGCATTTTTTAAAATTTCCTTCAGGGTGGAGGCAAAGCATTCCTCCCCGCCCCACAGGGGCAAGCAGATGAAGCAATGGATTCAGCCAGTAGCAAAGGCATGTGGCGACGCATGCCAGCAACCGATGGACACAGGGAGGCTGCAGCAAACTAGAAAAGGGAATGCTGACGATCTGCAGCCAGATGTGAGCTTTGACTTGGAAATTCATGGCAGGAAAACCGAGGGGCTGAGCAAGTATGAAGAAACTCATGTTGAATGTGGATTTTCAGCAGATTGGGACAAGAAATTCATTGGATAAGAAGGAATTGGAAATGAGATCTCACAAGAAACAATACGTTTTCCAATGCAGAAGATTTGATGACCTCTGGGCATAACAAAGTGGTGACTTGGGCAAGGAAGGAAAGATAGCTCAGGTAACCAATCTAGACAAAAATAAAAGGAAATAAATTTGAAAAAGGAAATAAAGGAAATAAAACAAAGGCAAAGTAGTTAGATTTTAGTCAGTTCAGTTCCCAGCACAAGCATTCATGTCAGCACAAAGCAGCAAGCAAAACTGCAAAACTTAAGAATCTTAAGGAGTTCATGGCAAGGGTTTTTGGCAACTTACTCTTGTGTGTCTGAGGAAACAGTGTTACATTTTATTTAATTCAGTCTGATTACGGGCTGTGACCGAGAGCATAGGTCCATATTGTAATGTCTCACCTCCATTTGAAATTCTCATCTTCTCTCCTTCAAATCTAGTGGCTCTGCAGCCACAGAGCAAGTCAATTCAGCTTGCTGTTCTGATGGAAAGCTACACCTTGAAACATGCTTGTTCTCCCATTGTGCTAGCAATCTGAACCCTGCAACCACAGGTTCATTAGATCTCATCAAAAAAAAAAAAAAAACAAAACAAAAACAACACAGGAGCAGGGCGCACTGAAAAGTGACAGCTTTTAGTTACCTCACGTTAGGTACAGTGTAAAGCCAAAGCCTAAAACAGAGTTTGCAAGAAGTTTTCTGACCCCAGTCACATTCTTTAGTCATGACAGTATGAAACTGTCTACAGAAATTAAAACAGTCTTAATTGACTTTGCCTCTCCTCCCCATCAATGGACACTGGATGTGGAATCCAAATTTCTTTGAATTTATTAGCATCTCCTAATGTAGCTACCCACAATGACATTAATTTAAGTGGAAAGTCCAGCAACTGAGACAGTTACCAGATCTTCTGTTCCGTTTTTCCCCTATGAGAGCTGACTTTCCACCCTTGGGTCTCCCCACTATTGAAAAATAGGTAAGAATTTTCTTCAGTGATTCATAAAGAAGCATATATCTATATTACTGTCTTGTCTAAGCTAACCAATTTATTGGAAAGAAGTAGTAAGTACTCAAGAGATGCTCCCTAACATGTAAATCTAATGAATGTGGGTAAAGAACAAGGTGGAGGGGTGGGGGAATTGGTACCGCTGCTGTTCTTTGCCAATTCAAAGGATACCAAATTCAACTTTCACTGCTTCTTTCTTTGAAGCAACAATACTAAGAGCTAGCACATGAAGAACATCTAAACGAAGACTTTTGTTCTGGTGCTAGAATAGATTAAAACTTTTTCTACTCTTTACTATAAGACTCAGCCTGGGACCTCAGATAATGTCTGAATGTATCATCCCCTCTTTTAAGTGCTACTGTATCATGGTAATCTCAGTTGCAGTTTTGCAGACATTACAATTTTACTCTATAGATTGTCTGACTTTATATACTTGAATAAATCATTCTAGGAGCCAAGTATCGGTAATACTGAAAAATGTTTGCAACACAGTACCAGCTAACTTGTGGTAAGTCTGACTAATTGCTAGGCTGCAGTGAAAAGGGCACAAGTGTACCATTTATACTCTTACACCATAAAGTACCTCCTGGACAGCTGTCACACCTGATGCTAGTACAAATTCAAAATATTCCATCTCTAACACACTACCATCCCTCATGTTAAGTGACCACAAGCAATTTTCAATTCAGCACATAAGCATAAAAGGTCCAGACTAAAGACACACGAAAGAGAACACAATACATACCTTATTCACAGTTCCCACGGACAAACCCAGGTCACTTCCATGCCAGCAGCTCTCTCCCCGTCACTGAAACGGAAAACAGGACACAAATACTCTGAGATCTTAAAAAAAAAAAAAAAAAAAAAACAAACCCAAACAAACCAAAAAAACCCAAACAACTTCAGACCATTTTCTCCTTTAAGAGTAAGGAGCAAAGTCCTTTATCTAGGATTCTGTTTTCATATAATCTTTAAGTCATTTGGCATACACAGCAGAAGTTAGACTGAAATACTATAAAGACTGCCACACTTGTGTACGCATACCCATGCTACTTGCAGAGCAGAATTTTTACTTTAGGACTATTGGTTTGTCAGTTCTGAAGAATACATTGTTTGAGATTTACTAAGCCAGAATATTCACCAAATGACACACACAATCTTCCCGTCCTTGTACTGAAGTCATTCTTAAATGTTGGATAGCAGAAGTTGGAGACTGTTATGACTAGTTCATTACACCATGTTATCCACCCAAACAAAAACAATGAAAGGTAAAAAAGTACATTTCAGATATTTGTCAAGACTGCAATGTGAATCCCAATGGGGGAAGAAGGGCATGGGAGGAAACCATCCTGCACACCTTAAAAACTCATAAATGTACTGAAGTAACACACCACTTGTACTTGACTGTACACACAGCAGTACTTGACTAGAAGATAATTACTTCAGAGGGTCTGGAAGACCACTGTCTCAAACAGCAACAAAAAGGGTTGGAAACTGATTTGTAGTTGCCGTACTTTTACTCCTGCCTCCTTAGCCACTTTAAAAAAAAATTACAAATCATCATATGAAGTTTTTAACACAAAGTTTCCATTCCATTTCCTCCTCTAAGCTTTTCAGGCTTTCGGGCTTACCAGACAACAGAAACATGGAACCGCAATTGATATGCCATGATATTATGTCAATAAGAGAAAGTAAAAGAAACCCAGGCACCTCCCCAAATACAAACTTCAGACTGGACGGACTTAGGACACAAGCATTAACATAGTTGGAGTGGAAAAAAAAAAAAGAATCTGTCTACTACTTTAACATCAGAAGGAATAAAACCAGTTCAACGGATTAGTCTTTTCAGAAGAAAGAATGACCACAGCTAGACACTTGGATAATCAGCGTGGTTATCGCAAAATTTGAAAGAGTTCCCTGATGCCCAACAAATAAAAGAAGGAAGCTGCTTAGAAGCAGCTACAGGTAATGAATTTCACATCTACTTGGTCAACTCTCCTCCAATTTCCGATTTGCAGCAGAAGGGATTTACAACACTGATGATACAAATAAAAATAAGTAAGGACACTACTACTTTAGAAGCTTCCCTTACAAACCCTTTCAGAGAATGTTTCAATTTTCCTTTGAATAAAATGTGTCAGCGCACATTAACCATGGCTCTACCACAGAATCAAGAAATCATTCTGCCACCTCTTACAACATTTGTCATTACGTCAATATTTAGAATTACTTACAACCACTTAAACAATTAATGGGAGAACCCATAACAAGTAATTATTTTTTCTTTAATAAAGCAGCCAAACTGATACAACTGTAATTAAAATATGATAACAACACAAGGCTACAAACCCAAGTATATACTTACAATGTAGTTTTTACAGAATTGCGGATCCTAGATCTCTTAAAAGGCAAGAAAAAGGCCTCAAGAAGTCAAGGAAAGTCTTCCACAAAGATAGAAAACAATTAACCACCGTTAGGAGTTCAGTATTCCAATCTGATGAACAAAGTGCCTTACTATATAATCTGATAAAATAATTTTGCTGAAACATTCTTCTGACAGCATTAAGTATGTAACATCAAAATTTAGGTACAGAATGCTTGCTTGTGATGGTGTTAAGTCACAAATTATAAGTGACTGAAATGTATCCATATATTAAATCTTTATTCTGGTGCAAATTTTTGGCATCATTTGTTTTTGAGTGGGATATTTTTTATTTGGGGTTTGGTGTTGTTGTTTTTTTCCCCAAGACACAGGTACCCCTGAAACTGCTTTTCACACATGAAAGTGAGGAGAAGTTAGAGGTGCGTTTTCGTTTGAAGATTTCTGCTGGCTAATCCCTAATTTCCAATAATCTTAGTTCACTGGATATTCTCTTCCAATTTAAGATTGAAACAGCACTGATAAAGCTGGACAATCATCATGCTGCTGCATTTCATTTCCAGCATTTAAGATCCATGTTCTCCTGAATCTCATGTGAGTCAAGGCAGCTCCAATACTGAGCCTTTTCTTGGTGTGCCTGTCCTACCACCTGGCATGGGGCACGTCCTAGTCCTTTACAGAAGTGGGACCCCATAACCAGTTAGAAAATCTTTGTATTTTCTTCAGCATGTTTTTCTCTGGAAAACTTGAGACTGCTGAATATTCCAGGTCTGAAGAATATACCAAGCCATTCCTAATCAGCTGGCAGCGTGAGGCAAAAGTGGGAAGAATCTCTCTGTACACCCCCAGTTCTACATTCCTTCCAAGGCACTCATTACCAGCAACTCGCCAACACAAGACACCAGGCTGGACAGACATCTCACCTGACACAATACAGAAGACCTTGAAGTCTTTCCTCTTAAGATACGCATGAAGATTAAATATATGTGTGTGTACATATATATATATATATATATAAATACACATATACACTCGGTGATTTTTGGCATCTTTGCAAAAACTTAGCATTATCCTTCAGAAAAGAACATGTGTGTGTATGTGTACATGTAAACACACACTCAGAAAATGGGACAAATTATTTCAATAACTTTGTTGCCTCGGTTTATTTACCTCTTCTGAGTTTCCAGCACTTCCACTAGCCTGCTCAGGTGTCCAGAGATCCTTGTTCTCCCACACATAACTCATCCTCCAGGACAGCATGTATTTATCTTCCTTTGTCTACTAAGAACTAAAGTTTTATTCCAGATGGTCTGGCCAATAGAAGGTCAACTTTAAAACTTTCAGTCCTGTTTGTCAAGGAAGTTCCTTCTCAGTCTTAGCAGCTGGTTAAAGTATTGCATCCTGTGATGTACTGCTTAGTCATCTGAACCCCAAGTAGGAGATAAACTGGCTTGCAATGGGCATGGACAGTCATCCACTTTTTTTCTAATATGTGTGCCATTAAGCTAAGAGATGTTGCAGGTACAGTGTATTTCTATCATTATCTTTATTCAGTCACCCCATGGAATTTCAATCCCGATTGAAGATGGAACAACATAAAACACTGACACACCCCACCTTCAAAATAACAAGTCAGACCTCACAAAAATTTAGCAGAACAGCCTTACAACTGTAGTGTACAATGACGAGCTCTTTACTGCTCCTTCTATATTGCAGCGAGTGAGCAGATTAATCTGATAACTGAAACATTTTCTGGCAAAATTCCACAGTTGAACTGCTTTTGTTATTCTTTGCTTATAGCACAATCAAAACATTCCTCCAACTCTCCTTTTTCCTCTCACTATACAGTCAATGCAGGCAAAACTGTACTGTCCTAGATTTTCTGAAGAAAAAACAGTGTCATCTCTAAGAAATGCAGAAGTCTCATCTTGCTGATAAACTTCTCCATCCAATGGAAATGTTTATATGTCAGTGTTTACACGTTCAAGCCAAATGGCTGCTATTCCAGTGATTACAATGGCTTATTGCCTTCACTGGTGACTTGGAGTTTGAGCACATCTGAACAACACAGAAACTCACTGACACGATTCGCAAGCCTGTTATGAACATGGCAATGCAGAATTCGTATCCCATCTTCCTAACAGCCATACTACCTCTCAGATGAAGGCTTTGAAAAGATTCAGACTCCAGGTGATCTGTTGCTGTAAAGCATGCCTGACAAGACATGTGGGAGCAAAATTAGACACACAGTTATATTAGCCCTAACATTAACTCAGCCCTACCAATCACTCAGAGAAACCTCTCACCCAGGTTTGGGTCCATGTTACACAATGGAACAGAAATTAAGTTACAATGCAGACTGTAATCACATTCTGCTGGGAAACTTCTTATATTGCTATAAAAATCAGAAGAGAGGGCAAAAATAATAACTTTTAAAATAAATAAATAAATAATCCAAGTAGAGTCTTTCAATGCTTTTCTGAAAGTTCCTTCTGAAGGAGGAAAAGTTTCCCTGTAATTGACTGAAAGTGAATCCTGTCTCGTCTTTGCTCAGAGCTGTACCTTCACACATATAAACACATGCAGCAAGAATGAGTTCATCATAACATGGGTATGGCTGTGTGTAAAGGATGATCTCATTTGAGTAAGCCTAAATAGGGTGTCGACCGTATGGATCAATTGTGCAGTGAAGACATATCCTCAGTGTCTCTACTAAACCACAGAAAGGGTAGAACTCAAGGAACCACAGTACATACACACCCCCTCCCTAGTGTGGCTAGAACTTGTCATGATTGCCATGTATTACAGGAAGCATTAATTTGAGGTTGAAACAATCTGTGATGTAGACTGCTGTCCCAAAACAAAATTAATTTCACAAAACTAGATGTATCATTTCAGTCTCCTGTTACCATAACATGAAGGTACCCTGAAGATGATATGTAGTCAGCGCATTTATTTGCCTTGCTGGAAGATGGCAAAACAGGGAATTTTCTGTATTGCTTTATGCCAGAGGCTACTGCATTGTGGTACATACACACTTCAATATGCACCCATGGCAAGCAGAAACAACGCCAGCACCAGCTCCTGACCATGTCCAGGGGAAAATGTTTATTTCAGTGAATTAGGAACTTCCATAGAGGCAGCCCCCAATGATCAGCTGTTAACAAATAATATCCTAGTACATGCAGCAGCAGCTACCACGCTTCTGCTCTGCTCCACAAAAACCCTGCTTTTCTGGATCAGCAGGGCCAAAACAAGCTGAAATAGGGAGCACAAGTTAATTAAGAAGGATAAGTAGAAGTAGTCGACATGCTGGTTTGTGGTAGGAGAGCAAAAGCAGATGGATGGCATGAGGTTAAGGTGCAAAAGAAAATCCCCAATTAAAAGCTCAGCCTTTAGCTTTCAGGATTTAAAAAGACTTGTGACTGTGTGTTAAATTTCACCTCCTTACGAGATGTTATCAATATGGCTGTGTGCCTAAATCCAAAATATTTCTTCACACAAGAATAATGATGCTGTACACACACAAGAAAATGGGGGAGGGAAGGGGAAAGGAATGCTGTACAAACTAGATTCATTACTTCAATTTCCGAAATATAAACCAGTCTAATTTAAATAATCACAGTACCTTATTCAGTGACAAACCCAAATTGATATCTGGAAAGTAAGTGTCTCATATCAGAAATGGAAAAGGATCAAAGAAAGTGAGCTACTGTTACCAGCATTGTTTCTTACCGTCTGAAAACATAGTACCAGACCAATGGCAGATTCCTGTGTAAGCTGCATGCACCATTTGCCCTCCACAAGGACAACCTGCATTTAAAAATCTCCAGGCATTGACTGACCACTATGGCATACCTAAACCTGGTAATGTAAACTGTCCTCACCCCAATGCCATTCATTTCCCTTGAAGAAGCCACTTAGCAGTGTTTGCACTCCATAAAGCACTCAAAGGAGGTAAGGTAAAATATACACGTTAACCACACACATTATGTCCCTGAAGGACTGATCAGAGTATTTGACAAAAAGGAATGAGTTTCTGAACTCACACAAACTCATCCATTTCGTCTATTTGACGCACACACATAAAAGAAGAATCATAGGAACAGTTTTAAGCCATGGTTCCAAAAATGTTCCCTTTAGCTCCAGCTCTTACTAATCTGCTTCTGCGCTTCCTCCACTCCAGCTATGCATTCCTTTGGCCCTCCCCCTCCTTTTATTTTGGGGGCTGAGGGGCAGAGAATAGAATATGCACAGATTAAAAATCAGGTCTCTAACCTGGCTCAAAATGCAGCCCCACAGACATACCATCACTACTGAGGTGAGAGCACATGGTGGGGAGAAAAAAAAAAAAAAGCAGATGGGAATACGAGCTGTTTAAGACAGCCCCAACACTACAAGAAACGTCTGTGTAACCACATCCTCTGTTTTCAGTCTCAGTTCAGCAATGTGTCCAGCAGGAAATAATTAGATTTGGTTTTCCCGGAGTAGGTGTTTGACGGTTTCAGACCACTGAACAGTTGCTTTTTCTGCTTCCTCTTCAACAGTTTCTCAGGAAAAGACCTTGACCCTCAGGATATAGTTGATTAAAAAAAATATATATATATTTAAAGGAAAAGCATTGTGCAACCATAGTAAAATTTACTAATTGTTACCTCTTTTTACATGGAGGAAACCAACTGTACTCTTCAAAAGGGACCTTAATTATAATACTGAGTTATCAGTAAGTAAACAGACATTGAAACAGTCCATCTACAACAGAGGAAGAACAGCTGAATATAGAAAGTAAAGACAGAAGACTCTTGGAATTGCTGTAAATTGTGCTTTTGAGGTAAAAAGCACATTCCAAATGAGTGTAACAATTAATCTTGTGATAATGTTTTGACACTTCCTAAGAATTTATCTGCTTTCTGCTCTACCACCCAAACCCTTTTTGCTCTGATCCTCCTCTGTATCTAGTATAACTGCCCTTTCCCCCCACCAAATACCACAGAGTAATGTAATCATGGCTCAACAGTGATGGGAATCCAGTAGGGCTTTTTATTATTATTATTATTATTATTATTATTAAATTAAGGGGTATTCTGATTGCCTGAATGTACATTTTACCTGGTAGTTAAAGGATGAAAGGATCCGTGAAAAATGTTGCTGCTTTACCATGCCAGCAGGAGCCAGAGTTATAAAAATCACTCAACCGCAAGGACTCCTCCCCAAACCCAAGAGTTTCCTATTATTTCATATTCAAAAGACTGCTTTTGGAAAACCCCCATATTCTCTTAGCCCTATGTCAAAATGTCTTCTGTACTCCCTCTCTTTGCATTTTATTTATTTCATGGTCTGCTTGTTGCCTGAAGATTTGAGGGTCTTCTCACACATAACATTAGAATGGATGGCCTTGATTAAATAGAAATTAAAGCTGCTTCCACAACTGTTGGAGCCAGCAAATACAGCACTACTTACATTTTGTACAGAACAATATGATGCCCAAGAAGCTATAACTAGCAACATTTCGCTCTTTTCCTGAAATCACATTTGGTATCTAAATTATAAGTGAGGAAGGACTGAAAAGGGCTCAGTAAGTTAATATCTGGTAACAAAGAAGGGCAAATTTGCCTACTTGTGAAAAGCTTATGGCATTTGCTTTCAGCCCTGAGTCCTTTCAGCAGAAAGCACAAATCTCAAGAACAGAAAAGGAGTTCACAGTCAGCTTCAGATCATACACTTATTTTAAAATCTATTATTAGATTCTATTTAATCACAACTATTAGATCACTCAATCACTGCAGCAAACGGGAACAAATGGGTGTCCCTCTCATTTCATATTCAGGAATGATTGAAATATTTTTGGCAATACTTATGAAGACCTGAAGGCATTACGCTTCTAGCACTTCTACAGTATGGATTTTAACAGCATCTTTACAAAAGCCTACTGAAGTGTTTTGTACAAGCAGCAAGATATACTTTGAAATCAGTGCTGAAAGTTTGTTTGTATATTTACCTGAAAGTAAAACCAACACACAGTTAGAAAACACACTTTCAGTAAGTCAGCTGTGCCATGGTTAACTAGCCCTGATGTCAAATGCAAATTTAAAATAAAGGCAGAATTGCATACTGAATTGTCTCAGTGCCTGTGCTGGAAATACTGGGATAGACACATTCAGTCCAGAATAGCTACATTTTATATTTTCCAAATATTCAGAGCTGTGTCTTCAAATCCTACCAAGAAATAAAAAGCACATTTTGGTTTCCATGATCCAGAAAGGAGCTACAGATCTAAACAGAAACATTTGTAATGCCTTCAAAATGTATTTTCTATTGATGGTAGACTAAGATGCAGCTTCACGGCAGAGGCCCTGATATTGTCTGGACAAACATGATACAAGAAAGGAAGTGCTATAAGCAGCAGCCAACCTGAAACCCCTTATTCAGCCCACTCAAGGTTCATCTTGTAAAAGAGAACCACACAGAACCATTTTAGCACAGGGTTTGCGTGATGCAGTATAAGGGTACGCAGATACAGATCATAAAGGTCTCAGGAGGGTATTTCCACTTACAATGAAAATGGTCAGAGTTTTCATCCTTGATCGAGGGATACATGAAATTACAGTCCTCTTAAACACAAGATTTTTACAGTCACAGAGAGGGAGATCTAGTCCTCAGTAGACAGGCATCTGGGACACATGGATGTTACCTTAAATCTGCATCTAGCCATAGCATGGATAAGCGTCTTTTCAGTAGGGAAAATTAACCCCGCTTAGTACAATGGGGTGTGTGCATGGGGCGGTGGGGACAGCAGGAGATGGCTGCTGCACAAACCCTTGCAAACCACTGTCACCACTACCAGGCCTGTAAAATCGGAAAGAGAGCACTGAAAACAAAAAAAAAAAAAAAACCAAAAACAAAACCCACCTCCGACCTACTAAACGCGAGAGGCCCGGGACAAGAGAGGGGAAACGGTGCGCCGAGCCCCTCTCAGGGGAAGAAAGCGGGGAAGAGGCCGGAGCGGGGCAAAAGCGAGCCCAGGGGCCGAGGGGAAACAGGCGCGGGGGCTGAGGAAGTGGGGGGGGGGACGAAGCCGACCCGCGGCTGGAGGGAGCGGCCGTGCCCCGGCGAGGGGAGGCCGCCCGGGCTGGTCGGGGCCCCGCGGAACGGAGCTGTCCAGCCGCACCGGGACCCGCCAACGCCGGTAAGGGGGACACGGCGGGGGGAGGACACCGCAGGGGGGCGGGACGGGGGCGCGTCAGGGGGCACGCGCTGCCGCCTCCCGCCCCGCACCAACGGCCGCCGCTGAGGAGAGGACCGGGCGGCGGCGCGAGGCCCGCGCCCCCTCCCCCCCCCAACCCCCTTCCTCCCTTTTCTTTACGCCTGGCAGCTCCCGGCCGAGCTCGGAGCTCCACACTCACCCGGTCACGGCTCCATCTCGCTCCGACCCCGTCCGTCCCTGGCGGAGCCGCCGCCGCCGCCGCCCGCCGAGAACGCGCCCACCCCGAGCCTGCCACCCGGCCTGGCCACCGCCGACCGGCGCCTCGCAACCGCGGAAGCGCCCGCCCCCCCCACCCGCGCTCCCTCGGCGACGAGCCAATCAGAACGGAGAAGCGCGGGTGAGCGCCAGCGGGGCTGGCCAATGGGCGGCGAGCACCTGGGGAAGCTAACGGGCCTGAGGCAGGGCGAGGGGCGGGGGCGGGGCGGGGCGCCGCGTGCCTGACGGGGCGGGCAGCCAATCGGAAGGCAGGGGTGATGTCATCAGTGGGGGCGGGGGCGGGGCGTCCCCTGGGAAGGCGGGGAGGGGCGGGACCTCGCCCTTAAAGAGGCAGCGGTGCGCTTGTTCCCTCCGTGTGCGTGGGGCGGCGGGTCTGTGGCGGGGCAGGCTGGTATTTAGCTTTAACGGGGTTTATGTTTTTATTGTTTTTTGAAGGGGATGTTTTTTTATCAAAGGCGCTGTGGGGAACGGCGCGGCGAAGGTCTGGCTGGTGCCGGCAGGGAAGCGGGGCCCGCCAGGCCTTGAGCGGCCACCGTGGGGTGAGGCGAGGCCTACCAGGGCGGCCCTGAGGCCAGGCCAGTGGGATGTAGGGCTGGCCTCCCCCCTTCAGCCGGCCTCCCACAGCCCCCGGACGTGCCTGCCCGGTGTCAGCCACCCCAGATCCGTGGGGTAAGCGCCCAGCGGTGGGGAAGTGGGAAGCCCCTGCCAGGGGTGGTGGGGAGAGGCCACGCGCCATGTTGCCAACGCTGCCCGACCTGTGGCTGAAACCTCACGTCTGGCCAGGGGGTGCGCTTCCCCTGGGAAAGCATGTTTTTTTCTTGATCTCATACGAAGCCAGGAAAATAAATCACAAATGGGTGAAATGTCCATAATGAAATCTTCACTTAACTGGGGTGAGATTGTTGAGAAAATAAAGGAGCGATGCCATACTTAAAGAGCAGGACAGAGGATCATAGTTAGGCTATTATGATATTGTTATAAATAGCTGGTGAATGTCTACCTGAAACATTGTTCTCACCCCTGCTTACTGTATCTTAAGAGGACATGATGGACATGAATCATGACAGAGGCTGTAGCAATGCCCGGGGAAGGATTGTCTCATACTGCAAAGCTGAAAAAATCAGGATTGCCTTTCAAAACAAAGAAAAGGGGACATGAATGAGGTATAAAATAATAAATGGCGTAAAGAAGGCAAGGTTGGCCTTTCCTTAACCTCTCATGTAGTCAAAGAACTAGAGGACATGATATAACTGCAAAGCAATGTATGTGAAGTAGTTAGGAAAAAATGTTTGTGCCACGTACAATTAACCTATGAAATCCACGATAAGAAGCTTGATGATACAAGAATGTTAGGAAGAACCAAACAGTTAGCCAGTTACTGCCAGACAGCCACTATCTCGTCCTAGTTTCTAATCCTGACATTTACAGCTCTTTGCTTTTCATTCCCAGGAATCCAGTTCAGCTTTGGCTATGCACATAAATCTTCATGTAACATAATTCTTCTCTGTGCTCTTTGACAGGGTTAACCCTCCAGAGGTAGTTCAGTGAAAGAGTAGAGTCAAAAATATAGAATGTTTCCATGGATGATGGTAATTCTGGGAGTTTTAGGTTTAATGGCAAGTCAGGAATATTTACCTTCCTTTTGTCCCATGTTTTCTAAGAGTAGCTCTTCAGGGATCTGAGAGAAATGCTCCAAGTGGATGAGAAAGCATGGATGTCTTTCTATTTTACATTGCTGGTTTTATCAAGAATGGTGCAGGGCTTGTTCTTGAAATCATTTGCTTAGGAGCCTTGTTAATAGATCTGTTTATAGTGTGGGCAGAGAAATGATGTGTCCAAGGGCATACCACAAACTGATGGCAAAGCTCACAGCTATGCCCATATTTTCAATTCACAAGCCAGAGTCCTACTATCTTCCTTCGAACAGATGAACGTTTAAGAGGTGGAAGCCTTTCCCTTCATTTCTGTGCTTAGGTTTCATTGGTTTGCTAACGTCTCTACTGATTTACATACTCTACATAATACTGATTGTTTTCAGTATCTACTACAACATTTTTCTGAAGTTCCAAAGGTATTTACAGACCTTGATAAAGATACAGTAGGGAAAAATAGAAAGCAAGAAATCTGCTTGCCCATAAAAGCTGTCTGTCTTCACCAGGAATAATGAAAAGTGAAGAACATGCAAGCTATATTTTTGTTTTAGTTTTGAAAGCCTCTTTGTTATTTTCAGTAGCTTTCAGATTCCTTAAGACTTATTATAATGAGGGAACTAAATTCGTATTTTATTAACAGATGCATAAGAACAGTCTGCAGTATTGGTAAAGGCAACAGATCAAGTATATTAAATGACTTCCATTTGATTAAATGTTAGATGAAGATTTACACTGAACAAAGAAAACACCAGTGAGGTATAACAGAATACAGCAGAATTCAATCTAGTTACTGTGGGACTAATTCTAAGTGCAGACTGATTCTGAATTGAACTGCATAATTACAAAATCAAGTTACTTTTGTGTGCCTACCATGAGCAACTAAGCCAGGAATCTTTCACAGAAATATTTGATTTTCCTAATCTGATGTCCTAGTCATCACTCACTTAGCATTACATTCGGTTTTGCATTTGGATTTCCTTTCCCTTTAAAGAAAAGTAGGATGAATGGGGAAAAAACGCCAAAAGAGAACAAAGCTAAAAGGTGTCCCTAAGAGCATTTCTAAAGATAAAGTTCTTAAAATGGCTCAATGCTAAGCTTAACCTTAAAGGCTGGATGGCCTTCAGCCATCTAAAGATGACCCTGCTTAAAACCATAAGCTATTAAAGAAACCTTAACGAATGAACAACTCAGAACATGCCTAATAACATTTATTATCTTGGCATTAGGCTGATGGACAGATTGTCTCCTGATGGAGAAAGAACTGGGTTGGCACGGTTAACTAGTCCAGGTTAATTTTTTTGGAAGTAATGAATTCTGCTAACTTGACTTCTGACTGGTTATATGCATCTTAGCAGCTCAGCAAGATCCCAAGTTTTCCAGTGGTTTGCACAGGTCACAGCAGCAGATGTTCACATGTGTGTGTGTGTGGACACAAGGGAGAGTGTGCAGGGGCTTTCCACGGCACTGAGGAAACTCCTTCCAGGGATGCTTGGCCAAACAGGCGTGATTGCCAGCCCTGGGCCTGTACATCGCCAGCTGCCATGGCCAGGGTCCTGCAAGACACTGACCTGGGCTGCAAGGGAAGCCACTTCTGTGGCACCTCTCCCCCGGCAGCTCAGATGAGCACTTGCACATAGATGGTTTCTGCCGGGCCATAATTGCCCGCGTGGAGGCTGGGTGAGCTCTTCCACCAGACCAAGCACTGTCAGTCACTTGATCAACTCAGCTTCTGTGCGTGGCCTCAAGCCAGCACCTATGCTTCCCTCTCAGGCTGCAGGGCAGAGGTTGAGGAGGAGGGTGTGCCTGAACAGGGATGGGCAGGGAAAGGAATAGGAGGGTGCAGAAGCAGGTACTGGAGTTCAGGCACGTGTATTTGAATACACAGGAGGAGAAGTGGGCTGTAGATGCTGGAGATTGGGCTCCTAATGGAGCACAGTGTGAAGACACCCTTCTGCGTGTGGTCCAGCTCGGGGCAGGCAGCTGCTGCAACCACCCGTGGTGGTACCCCAGTTCTGCTATGTTAGGAGCCCCTGTGGGAGCTTTAAAGGCAGCGGTTGAGTTTGGGGTTATGTTGTAAAACTAGAAGGAGGTGGTATGTTCTCAGCCTTGGGTAATCAAGTCCTGACAAGCAAGAGTAAGAGATGACCTGGGGATATTCCCCTGCCTTCAGAGAGGCTAGTCGCCTGCACCTTTTTAAGTGAATCGTGTTCTTTGCAAGGTTTCATTCTTATTTTCCATGTCCTGTACATCAGCTGTCTTCTAATCCCCGTGGTACAAGAGCCTCTTGAGAAAGCAGTTTGGAGAGGGCAAAAACATCTTAGAGAGAGATTTCAATGCCTGTGTTCAAAGCATTAGAGACAACCAGTTTTCCTATCTTACTAAGGATTTTCAGTTTTGAAGTGGATCAACAGTTTCAGTTTGGTAAACACAACACGTTTCTATTAATGTGAGCTTTCCTGGGCAAGCAGTCTACCTTCCTACCAAACCTTTTCAAGAAAAAAGGATTTTGTGTGCTCAACTGCTCAAAGAAAGAGTAACATATAGTAAAAGGAAAAGCAATTGAAATCTTTACGAAAGTATGTCCTTTGGGCAAACACCAAGCACAAGAATTTCTGATAAAAAAATCGTTTGGGGAAGTGGTAAGTGCATGTAAAAAATGTGCGGACTGGTATCAGAGTTCACGGTTAATAATTACAGTGTTGTCTATCAACGAATACATAAACTATTAACTTAAGGCTGTGGCTTCCAAGTTGTGATCGACATGGGTAGAAAAGGGTTCACCGTAGTAAACAACACAGTTTACAGACTCACTGGTTCAAAAGTGCAGTGATAAAGATACGTTGTGGTTTATGAAAAAAGTTGAAGGTTGGCCATAATCTTTCGATCTGAAAGGACCGGAACAGACACCAGCTCCTTTCTGGTGTTATTGTAGTATTTTACTGCTTCCCATAGATGGAGCCAAACTCACATCGTCCAGCTGCGTGTGACTCACCAGCAATGAATGCGGTTTCCCCAAAATCCCAGAGAACTGTAGTAGGAGAGTGTGTCATGTGTCCCCAAGCCCCATTTCCTGCCCATTCCCCCAGGCTGAATCCCTCATACTGTTTCACTGTCTCCCAGGTCTGTTCCCACAGTTGAGCAACAACAGGCAATGACACATGAAAGCCCTAACCCGACACTGACCTTCCCATACAGCTTGAGGGGGAAATGTTTTTCAGGTGTTACAAATATTACCTTTCTAACTACACATTATATCACAGCTTTGGCTATTTGTCTGTTCTGCATGTTGAATGGATAAGGCATTAGAAAGGGTCTTAGGAAGCATATTTTGGAGGCTCCTTCCCTCCACTGCGGCACTGCGATCTTGGGCAGACTTCTGATCTACCAGATCTTGTGACTCTGGACGTCCGCTGCATATTGTTTGGGATCTACAGATGCAATGCAATGACTTGTAATAGAAAGTAGGAACTTCCAAGAACAGAGGAGGACTCTACAATCTCTACCACCTGTGAAGTGATAGTAAAATTACAGCAATTTGATCAAAACACTGTGTAAGGAAGACGGACAGAACTATCAGCCAAATAAGCATAAAAGCATTACAGGGTAAGGAGCGTTTCCAGCCTTGGGGAGTAAGAAATCATTGCTGCCCTCCTTACAGCAACTCAGAGTTCTTTGCTCACTTCAAGAGCCAAGGAAGGCGTCTTCACATCTGTGTTCAGAACAGCGCAAAGCTGCTCATGGTCCCAGTAAGGGGCAAGAGTAAATATTTCCACACAGATTTTACTTACCTGGCAACAGGTTTTGTTACACTGGACTTGAAAGTGGTGTGGAAACAGCTGAGGCAACTTACTGTATAGACAGAGTGCCCTTTTGCTAGCCTTTTATTTTTAAGGAACACCGCAAAGGAGATAATTTTCTCAAACGACCATTGCATTTAAAGGGCCAGTCTTGTTATCCTGCTGTTCAGTGTTCAGACTGAATCATGAAAGAGGAATTGAAACACGGAGGCTATGTGTCAGTAATATCCCAGTGATACGAATGTGCCACTAACTGGAGAAGAGGTCTGCATCTGGTTTTATATGCCTGTGGTTCTATGCCTACGGTTGCATTTGCAGCAGTCACTACGCTTTGTCCCTTTCACAGAGGCATGTGGAGTGCAGCAAAAGCTTGTGACAGTCAAACACTTGAGGGAACTGGGAAGGGTTCTGTGGTGCCAGACTAGTCTTTTGGATGGAGCCTCCTCTTCCAGTGGCTTGCTGTGAAGAAGGAAGAGGTGCTGGAGCCCACTCTGGTTTAGCACATGTTCATCAGGTCTGTGTTATTTCCCAGCTGCCATTCTGACTCTGAGGTCTGCTCTTGAAGGAGTTACGTTCTCCAGCTTTCTTTTCTTGCTCGAGAAGGTGCAGCTGGAGGATTTGGAAAGAGATGATTTGATCCCCACACAATCCCAGGGCTCCCCAGAGAGGTGAGTAATCAGCATGGGGAGAGGAAGTTTGTGACACTCACATCTTTACTTTGTTTAGATGTTTCCCGTTGAACAAGCGAGTACAAGAGGATCTTTGGATTTCTCTTTGCAAAGGCTGGGTCTGATTTCAGCTGCGATGTCATCCTGAAAGAGCTGACTCATCCAGCAGGGCTGCAGCTCCAAGGAACACATGCAGAGGCTGGGAAAGTTCAGAGCTATTTTCAGAGCTCGGGGGAGTTGCACCGTGGGGTCCCACTCTCTGGAAGAGGTGCTAGACAGAGACCGTGCTGTCCCAAGAGCATCCAAGAGGCTCAGTAAAAACTGGACAATGCCATGACCCCTCAGGCTTCAAAGCAAACAGACCGCCAAGGCAGAAATTAGTAGAGGAAAATAATCGCCATCCACTGGGAAAGCGTTTCTTTGGCATTTTGCTCTTGCCAATCACTTTCACATAGCTTAGCTGTACTAAATAGTCCCCGGAGCAGGAATTTGGCAGTGCCTAGGCGAAGATGGTCCACAGGGAAACTGTGCCGCACAACGGCAGAGCACACTGATATTCAGCAACCTGACTGCAGACTCCTCTTCTGCCTCAGTTTACCTTTATCTGTTTAGTTCTATCTGTTGACCTCGAACCAACTACCATGCCTGGTATTTCCCAAACTCTCCCTAGTGTGGGTGGGGCTTGTTAACATAACATTCAGCCTTCCAGCCTTAATAACGAGTTTTACATTTGTGATAATAAACATTTTAAAATGTGATTTAAAATGTCTATTAAAAGCAGTGGAGGGGAAAGCTCTGAAGGGAAATTAGAGTATTCTGATTATGTTTGAAAGAAGAGGGAATCAAATGGAAGAAAAAAAAGAACGAGTGCTTAATGCTGTCTGGGGAACACAGCAGCAGCCTCTCTCAGACAGGCCTGATGTTCCTGCAAACTAACCAATCCAGGAATGAGTGTCCCAGAAAAAATACAGGGGCATGAACAAAGGAAGTAGGAATGAAATTCAAGTGGAGCGGCTTTCCCCTTTCCCCTGCCCCTGCTGCAGCACAACATTGAAACTGAGCAGACGAATTTGCTCCCAAAGAAAGATACCCTTGTGCGGCAGGGTTGCCTGACAGACACCAAAGACTTTTCCAGCTGCTGGCCACGTAGCACGAGTGATGTGCTCCTGGCCAGGGCTCTCCTGATGGAGACCACGTAAATCCGAGAAGCGCCTGTGGGCGATTTGTTAGCACTGGGGACTGCTCAGCATCTTGGATGCCGACACTCTGCAACTCCTTCTGCTCGCAGGGAGCCATTTGCCAGAGTCAGAGTTAAACATCTGGTTAAAGGGCCTGATGATAAAGCGCTCTCTGCAGAGCTGATTTCTCCAGAAATGTGCGTGGTGCCAGTATGTAATGTCAGGAGGCAGCTTTGCCTGAAATATCCAGGGGATCTCGTTTCAAAAAACTGGATACTGGAGAAAGGGGAGGGGGGGGTAGGTTGGGACTTGAAGGACAGATATGATTAAAGGGAGGGAGAGACTGCTCCGCTGAAGCCCCCTGTGATTATTTAGTTCACAGGAAGACATTCAGAAAAGGGCGCATAATAGAAAAGCAGAAAATAATGAAAACTGTAAAGGTGCTCTGTTGGGTGCTGCTTGCTCCTGTACTGAATGAGGACTCAGTGAACCTGAAAGGTGATGGGTTATAAAATGGGTAACAGGAGATGTGTTTATTACAGAATAATGTTACGTGTGTACAGGAAATGTATTTACCATGGAATAATGTTATTTGTGAGAGTTTCACAGACCATCATTGAGAATAAGAGTCGGCTTAAGTCTTAAATAGGATTAGAGGGGAGAAAAAAGAGTATAATTAGAGGTTGCTACATTTATTCTCTCTTTCATGTTTGAGGGATAAAATCCCACTAGCTTCAGGGCATCGAGCAACCTCAGAAAGCCCGTGACTAGAAATAACTTCTTGTGTGGGCAAATTATCCTATTCTTCTCTTGAAATTTTCTGGGAGTAATCTTCTGCTGGTTTCTGTCATAGATAGGATAGTAGCCTGCAGGGGTATTTATTTTGGTATGTTTGTTACTGCTGGGGTGTGTTAGTAAAGGTATGAGCTAGAATTTCAAGGACTGCTTCCAGGCACTTTCATTGGCAGAAAAACACAGTGTGACAGACGTAGATAGAGGTGTACCAACTGCCACATTTTTTCCACCACTTGATTCTGTCCCAAACATAAGGAAAAAAAACCCTAAATCTCTATTTTGTGACTACGTTTCTTTTTTCACAGCAACCCAGTCTTCAGAGTATCTCTTGGGTTAATATTGTCCGGCCTTGTTTCTTGGGCATCATCCATCTCCTGGACGCTGTCTGCATTTCTATTGCTGTTTCTGCTGTAGTGAAGAAATCCAGCCTTCTCTGGTGCCACCATGTTCCAGACGTCTTCAGTCTTTCCACAGCAGTTCATCTTTGGGATCTGTCAGCGTATGGGCGGTGGGGTCTGGCACGTACTCGCTCCCCCTGCTGTAGGTGTCAGCAGTTCCCCAGCACCCCTGTTCTCACTGCTGTGTCCAGAGACTTACATTTAGCCACTATTCCGCAGTCTTCTCCCTAAGGTGTTGGAAGTCCCCTCTTGCTGACTTGATCGTTTGCCTCCTGCGGGCACGTCCTCATCAGCATTTCCCTGGTTTGGTTCCATGGCAGGTTTATCCTGGCCCTGATGGCGCCAGAGGTTCTGGCATTCACTGTCCCTACTCTGCCTGTGTCCTGTACTGACCTTCTCTCCTCACGTGGTGCTGCCTGCATGCAGATATTCCAAAAGTCTCTTCTGCCCCAGCTGTCCAACAAAGTGCCCAGCTGAGGGTGAAGTGAATACACAAATTGCGATTGCTATTGTCTATCTGCTGGGCACAGTGTCATTTGCTGCTGTAGATACATACACCCTCTGATCCTCGTCTGCTCTTGCACCTGAAACGTGCCCATCACCCCGGTCTGTGCACCCAGCGGGCTCGTCCCCCCAGGCACTTGGTGGGTCTTGAGAGCTGTCACCGGATCTTTCTGTCAGGTCAGTGGCCCAGGACTGGCAGGGACTGGCCACACTTTTGCCAGGAGGCAGATAGCAAGCCAAAAATTAAAAGTATTTGATCTAAAGGGGACACAGAGTATCGCGTACAGGTGCCTCGAGTCTGGAAAGACTTCAAAAGGGTGTTTAATTTTCCCTGATGAATCCATGCTTTAAAATGTTTAAACAAATCAGATGTATAATTTGGTCAAATGACAACTCTAGAAGAGAATGCGGTGGTAATTCACGAAACTTTGGAAGATATAAATGTCAAGGAAAGGAGGAGTGGTTACGGTGGTACTAGTGTGATAGCCAGGAGGACTCAAGTAAATTTGAGAAAAGGAAAATTTTGGCTCAGTACAAGGAACAAAAATATAAACTAAATAAAGCAACCTAAAATAAGTAACTGTACAGAGCCTAAGAAACCAAACAAAACCTTTCCTCCAAGTAGTTATTTTGAAAGAGGAAAAGTACCAGATACTACATTGAGTTCTCTGCGAGCTTCACTCTTGTTATGAGGGTTTTTTTTATATGGGAGCCACTGAAAAAATTATGGTGATGGTGGCTGCCTAAAATGGAAAAAGCCAACAATAATCTCTGCTTGATTTGAATAAACCCCGAAAGGGAGAGGCTGAAACCCCTCAGAAGCAGTAAATTAAACTTGAACAGAAACCTGGCACGTACAGTAAATGACGCATATAGTGAATGGCACAGCCTTCTGTTGGGCGTTGCGCATGGAGGACAGACACATCATGGTTTTCCGTGTCTGAAATGAAAAGCCTGTAAAAAAGTTCTTCCAGTTATGGAGACAAATAAATTTGACAAGAGTGATTTGTCTTCTTATTACAGAAATCATCCATTTTCTTCTCTCTCTTTTTTTGTTTATGTTTCCTCTTTTCCCTGGTGAGCGTTAAGTGCAGAGAAAAAAGTGTCCGATCTGGGTAAGAGTCCGGTGCAGATGAGGGGCCTGAAACTGAGAAAATATCGCTACTTTCCACATCAACAGTGCTCTGTCTTCACTGCAGTGTCCCTGGGGTTTAGAGGATGTGATAAAGTATGTTCAGTCCAAGTCAAGGAAATGTTAAAACTTCAGACAAGAACAGAAATAGCCTTTAAATTTATGCACTGTATTAGAAAATCGCAGCAGTAGCTAAACCAAAAGTTTAAAGACATGGAAATTTAAAGCCAGGTTAATGGGCAAAAACAGATCAAAGCTGAGCTTCCCAGGTGGACTTTTTCCTGTTTTCTGATGAAGGCTTTTTTAAATGAAGGCTAGAAGTATCTGTGTGTATATATACACGGTGGACGGGTTTGTCAAACAAGGCTGGTCACTGGATGAGCGGGATGGATGCTGCGGAGGAGAGCATCCTCTTCAGCTTTGGGAAGCATTGACTCCCGCGCGAGCTGGGAGGCAAAGAGCTGCCGTGCCACGTTTGCGGTACATTAACCGCTGGTATTTGCAGTGTATGCCAACCCCCAGATCAAATAACTCCGCTGTTAGATCATGCTAAAGTGCTCCATTGCTTATTTCTCTCTGTCACACAGGAATTACTGGGCTGCAGAGGCACACGGGGAAAGCGGCACATGGAAGTTTTAAACTATATAAACTTCGGGCCTTAAAACAAACAAACGTGCAATCAGTCCCTCCGTGTTTATGCTTTGATGAAGAAGGCCTGGGGTTCCCGCTGGGATGACTATTTTAAAAGGGCATGGCGCAGTGCCGGGCAAGTTCCCGCATCGCCGTCGCTCTGCTCCTTCCCGCTCCCTGCGGGGCTGCGGGGCCGGGGCAGGACCGTGGTTGCAGGCAGGGGGGAGGCAGGCGATAGGAACGGGCCGCCGTCGCAGCACTTTCCGTTCCCTTCTGTTTGTGTTTTCAAGCTTTCGGGCATTTTGCTCCAAGGGCAGCGCTCTCAGGATGTTTGCGTTCACATCTATTTGCAGATGTAACTGTCTGCCAAGTGATGTGCCCTGTTTTCGATCTGGGAAAATCCTCAGCGCGTTTTGACGAGACGGACATACAAAGCCCAGGAGCTACCAGCACACACTTAGCATCCGCAATCCTCCTTCAGACAAAGCCCGCGGGCCTGCCGCCCGCCGTCCCATCCGAGATAGCCCAAATCAGCGCTCAAAGTGTCTCCTGGGTGTTGTTTGCCGGAGAGGCTCCCTGGCTGGCCCCGGGCCAGAGCCTGCAGCCCCATCCCAGCCCTCAGAGGCCAGGCAGACGTGCCGTGCCCGTGGTGCTCTGCTCTTTCTCTGCTCGGCGCAGCAGCCCCCGGGGTGACAGGGCTGCTGATAGGCAGGAGAAGGCTCTGGACAGCTTCAGCCGGTGCAGGGTGGGGAGATGAACTGCAGCGCCCCGTCAATTGGCAAAGCACACGGAGACGGGTTTAAATCCTCTCTTGTTTTGCCACCGAGTCCTGCACCGTCCTCTCCCTCCCAAGCCCCATACTTCCCTCTTTTCGGATCCGCTTTATTGTCTTCTGCTCCCCAATTTTCTACCGCTGATATTTTTCCCACACCTCCTGATTTTTGTTTTAACCCCTCTATCCCCTCTACTAACGCACACCCAGCTCCTGCACTTGAACACAAATACTGGGAGCCCTGAACGCACCAGGGACAGTCTCTCTCAACATTATTATTATTATTAATACAACACCATGTAATAATTACAATAATATATAAAACAGGTAAATTAGTGCCAGTAACGTAACAGTATGCTACAGCTGGGAGGAAGAATTCCCGGGAAAGCTCTGCTCCATCTAAAGATGGCACATACTTTGGGGACATCGCCTGCTTGTGTTGAGGGAGATGTAGGAACCAAGACAGCAGAGCGCTGTGTTTTTACTAAAAGGCTTATGGTCTGAACAGGCAGAGAGGATAGTAGACAGACCAGCCTCACATCTCAAGTCCCTGCTCCAGGGTGGGGCCATGTTAAAAAATCTTAATGAAAGAGGATGTGGTTTTGTTTTTACATTAACAAAGCTTGTTTCCCTTAGTCAGGTTTGGAGAAATAGCTGAGTTGTTTTCACTGAAATTTTCCTGAGACAACACAGGCCCCAGGCAGACACCCAACATAGAAACTTTCTGCCAGTACCACTTGTCAATGTTATCAGCAACTTTAAACAAGACTTGATAAGAGGAAGGGTCAGCTAAACTCAGCTATTAGTATTCCTCCCTGTGCCTCTCATAATGAGATCTAGCCTTGTTTGTCTTGTCGGGTGAGCAGTTTTGTAGCTACGTGAGACACTGGAGGAGCCACGTGTACCTTCAGAAAGCTGTAATATTTAGCTATCCATTTTTTAATTTTTTTTTTGTGTCAGAGGGAGCAATGTCAAAGAACAGAGGATATCCAGCAGGATGCCTTGTGGTGTGGAGGAAGAACACCTACGTCCCCTCCGAGCACCCACCTCTCTTACTGCTGCTAGTGATGTGTCTGTAACACCGGTGAGTCAATGATAGGATTTGTGCTTGCCAGTGAAAATGTGACTGTGGAAGTAGCTGGACAAAGCCTAGGTCAGAATCAGCAGGAACAAACATGGCTGCCTGTCTTTTCTTGCAGTTCGGAGACCTACATCCAGAGAAAATCAAGCACTGTCCAAAAATAGGCGAAGTGTTCTTACATTTGCCAGCTCAAGATCTGTTTCATTAGTGATATCAAGAGGGAAAACACAGATGTCGGTGAGGTCAGGCTGTCTTGGTCCATGCTTATTTGTGTTTTGGATTTGCTGTGAGCAGGGCTTTGTGGCCCAGCGACATGAGCTCCAGCACCTCGTTCTACAGGGGAATGTCCCCAGCAGCAAAACCACCCGAGGGGGTGATGGGGAAGGGCTTGGCAACGGGGGTCCTCAGGGGAAAAAGATCCAGCTCTGTGCTTTATTTCTATACCCTGTGCTCTAGGTCTCTGGAAAGAAGTCTGGGACCATCACCTCCTGTTTCAGGGTCCTCACTAGCAATGCCAATGCTCATGGAGTCATTGCTTCCCCCTTACATCTCCAACTGTTCCTTCCTTCAGATGCATCTCAGCACATCACCACTGCTGCAGCACCAGCACGATGGGTTATAGAGCCAAGTGTTGAACCCCACCAGGGAACTCATCCAGGCTAAAAAACCAATATGGTAGGGGGAGAAGGGGGCTAGATCTCTTTAAACGGGTGTTGCCACAAAAAGCCCTTCAGGAAAATGCAGCCCCCCGGCTTCAGATGGCCAGCTATGAGTGTGACCAGACCTGCATGGACGTGCGAGCACAAGGCTCCCCTGGTCCTGCCTGCCTTTCCCCAGCAGAGCAGGTGGGCACCAGGCACTGTGTGTCTGTGCTGGCATTTATAGATGTCCTGAAGCCTGGTCAGGGTTGGAAACCCCAGACAATTGCCCACAGACTGTCCAGATGACTGCTTGAGGTGAGAAAAGCACATGTGCCAAAGGAAACCTGGCTGCATGGTTGCCCCACTGTTCCACCGACCAGATCTGTTCTTCTGTTCAGAGATAATCTTCACTACTCAATGATAAATGAAAGTGGTTGGGGAAGTGCCCTTCCTCACCTTCAAGTTTTTCCTCTGTGTCAGAAATGCAGGTCTTAGAAAGCTTCTGGTGATAAAGAAGGAGCAGCTGCGTGAGCCACCAGCTGCAGCAACATTCAGGCGAAACCTGAGAGCAGGGAAATGGGTTTCTCGAGACCACCCAGAGATCTGTGTGTCACTGAGGGGTCTGATGAGCAATGGGCAGAAAGAAGCAGTGAAAGGTAAAGTTTCCAAGAGCAGTAGGGAAAAAGTGATTGCACGGGATTTCACTGGTAAATTCGCTTTGCAAATACTAAAACTCCCAGAAGTGGATGGCACCCGCAGTGTTAGTCCCTAATAAAACCTCTCCCTCAAATCACAGCCATGGCCCCCAGTTCTACTTGCAGTTCAGCTTCCTTTTACATGGCTTTTGGGCTTCCCGCTGCTGCCATAGCTGATAGCTACCCCCTCTTCAAAGCCTCCTGCAGCCCGAGCCCCGCTTACTCAGTTGGTGAAATAGGTGGTTGCGTGTGGTTGTCCTTTTGAAGTTCATCAGAGCCCCGAAAGAGCTGCTCACGCATGGACGTGGGCCGAACCCCAGGCACATGTTGCTAAGTAGCCAGTGATAGAGCTCAGTTAAAAAGCAGGGGGCATAGTAAAAGCATGACTACGAGCTTTCATGCTGAAAAGGAACAGTAAATTGAGCCGTAAGCACAATACATCTCTCTCACACTTGATTTAACACTCATTCTGACAGCTCCTGGTGATGCAGACCTTTTATCTGCTGGCTGCAGCCACTCCCGTAGCCGTGACTCAGCCGGCCCTTGCCTACATGCCTTGTTTGAGCAGGAGCCTCCCCAAGAGGCCCTAATCAAGTTCAGTCCCCACGGCCCCAGCCGTTTCTGAATTCTCTAGGCCTGATTGCATCAAGCAAAGCCCGGGAAGAGCTGGTCCCAGTCACTTGTCGTTTGGGAAGGGGAGAAGCACTGTTTCAGGCCTAAGCTCACTGAGGAGAACACCTCCAGGCTGTTGTTGTCTGTCCTCGCCATCCCGTGTCCCCCGGCCTGGCATTTGAGGACCTGCGTGTTTTGTTAACATTAGCACCACTCAAGGAACTCCATTTGCTGCCCCGTTTCTGTTGGATGGGGGCAGGGGAAAACGAAGCTGCGAAGGCTTGACGGTGCTGCCGTCCACTGGTCTGCAGGTGGGAAGTCTGGTTGGTGATGAAAATATTAGTGTTTCCTTCATAAACTGGCTTTCCACCTGGCATTACAGTCCCCCGGCCTCTCCCTCTTGGCAGGAGAGCTCTGCCCACTGAGAGAAGCCGCTGACCACCCGTGCGCCACCCATGGCAACATTGCTGTCTGGTCCATGGAGAACCAGTCTGAGTAGGTAGAATTTAGAAAAATATAAAATAAAATTAAGCAGGGCTTTAGAAGACAAATGGAAAAGCTTTTTTTGTCTGATCTGCTGCCTGCACTGGCTCATTAAGGCTTCAGTGAGGATTATACCAGGGCGAGGGTGGCCCCACTTGCGCCCACCTTTGCATCGCCCCTGCCCAGCTGCTGGCTGGGTGACACAAGTCCTTGAGCAGGGAATGTGCGATGAGAAATAAACCAGGTGAAATGTGGGAGGCAGGGTGTCGTGAGCTGTTTGACCACGTGAAGGCCTGGGACAGCTTGAAGCAGGGAATGAACAACCAGGGAAAGCCGGGTAACACTGAGCTCAGCTCCCCAAGACCTGCTGAAGAAGTTCCCTGGCACGTTTGAGGGATTTCTCGTGTGCTGCAGGACAACCATTGCTACCTGCAGCCCAGGGGTCAGGGACCTGACAGCTTTTTTTGCCCTTTTTTCCTGAAACGCTGCAAGTTAGTGTTATAAAAGGTAAAACTTCTCTCCAAACCTTTGCCTGCATCCCTCTACAGGCTGAAACCATTCCATCTCAGCCTGAGGTTTCTCCAGAGGGGGAAATAAATGCAATTGCAACTGTTTGGCCAACACGCCCTGCCTCCTCCAGTCATCTGTGTCCCCTTGTACAGCCAAAAGACTGCCAGCGAGGAAAGGTCCCATGGATGGTGCAGCTCCCTCACGGCATCGCCCGCACCAGCACTTGTTGTGCACTGTGATGCACATGGCCAGGACGTCTAAGAGCCGGTGGGACTAAGGCCCCTCCAAAAGGGACAGACTGAAACTTGGTTGCCTGCAAAGCCAGCAACCATCCCCACTGGCCAAGGCTCTGGCCACAGCAGCTGGCACCTTCCCCAGATCCAGCAAGAGGCCAGAAGATCCCTGAGATGCCAGCCCTGCACCGTGCTGGGGACCAGGCAAAGCTCATGGTCTATCAGGGAGATGAGGAGTCTTTAATGGAAAACTTGAGATGCACAAGGGATTGGAGGGAGAAAAGGACTCCAGAGGGCTGGTTGGAAGTGGTGTTCACAGGGTGGGACGGCTGCTGGTGGTGGCTGCAGCTACGCAGTGTTCCAGGTTTAAGAGTTCAAGGAAAAATTGCCAAAAGGTGGGGAGCGTAAGAGCAGGGATGGCCACTGACTGTGCAAAATCCTGTCTGAGGCACGTAGGAAGGTGAATTTAGGAGCGGAGGGAACTGAGACGACGCTCTGCAGCCACACAGCGCTGCCTGCTCCCCCCACCTTCACCCCGCGCAGGCGCCCGGAGGAGGTTTTGGTTCTGGGCTCAGCCACTTTGCTCCAAGCAGGAAATTAAGAAATGTGTTTATTTCTTCCTCAAGAGGAAAATAAAACAAAAACAGAGCAAAAGCCTCCACTTGGGATTACAGGAATGAAAGATGGGCAATGGAAAACACTATTTCCAGTGCTGGGAAATTGCAGTTGTCATGTCAACCAGCTGCCCTCGGCAGTCCCGCACAGCGTGATAAATGGGATCGGGCTTGGCGGGGAAGGCGGCTGGCCTGTGCTGGCCAAATCCTTATGGGAAGAGAGGAGAGCTGGAGGACGAGTGCATCTGCACCCAAACGTGGGTGGCTTTGGAGAGCATCAGCTACTGGTGTCCTCAGCAGTACCTGGTGACAGCAGCCCCGGCAGAGCACTTCAGCCAGCAGCGTGCTGCGGGATGGATTCTGTGAATGCCGGGTACCACCAGCACCCCAAACCCGCCCGCACAGGTTGGCCTCAGAGGGCACTGAGAGATTTCAAGAGAAAAGCCTTCATGGTGAGACCTTCTCCTCTCACACACCGCAAAGCCGACATCCTGTTCAGCTCAGTCTGAGATACGATCAGGGAGCAAAAAAAAGGCAGCAAACTTACTGAAATAGGTGATTGCCCCGAAAGCTGTGGGGGTGGGCTCTTGCACCCGCCGGGAGTTTCCCTTCACCTGACGCAGATGAAGAAAAGCCACCGAGAAACCACACGGGCCCCTTCAATAGCATCCGCGCCGGCTACGTGCCTGCTGGAGCCACTACCTCATTGACCTCTGCCAGTGACTGAGGGCTGAAGCCCCCAGCGGGCAGCTTTGCTCAAAAATAAACATCGGAAACACGTTGGCTGTGACACCTTTGTAGCCCAGAGAATATATAGATGGGGACTCCCCTGCTACGGTGCCAGCAGCTCTGCAGGATAACGTGCTGACTTCTGTATCCTGGAAAAGCGGGAGTACTGATTCCCTTCCTTTGAAGAAGCAAAAATTGCAATTTCTGTTGTGAAAGTGACTTTAAATAGTAACACCCTTGCAGCGGCCTCACGCACTGTCCTAGGGGAGACCTTAAATGCTTGTTTTGGGAAAGCAGTGTTTTCAGACAGGTGAACCACCACCTTTCCCTTCAGTTTTAAATAGATTTGCTTAATCAAATAATGAGTTTGTCCCTGTTTTGGGGACTAGTCAGATCGTTTGATGGCTCACGCATAGGACGTGAAGGGCTCTTCGATGCTTTGAAAGCAAACACACCAAGCAGAGTGGCTTGAGAGCAGGGATAGCAGTTTAGCCCCTTTCTAATGGCTGATGACAGTGTGCTTTTAAAATACAGAGGAAAAATTACTGTGACCTTCTGCCCATATAAAATAGAGAGGACTATTGTTGTGCCCTCCTGCCCACACCTATGTTTGCGAGCCTTCCGACCCAGCCATTCCCAGGAGGCAGGGGAAGGGCAAAGCCGGCAGCAGTTGATTTACTTGGCTGCGCTGACGGGTGTTTTTATCCTCTGCTGTACATCTTGCATTTTGTTTTCATACTGCTGTAAGAATCAGCGCAAATTAATTATGCTTAAAAGGGACAGGAATATTGCTCTCAGACGTACTAGATCTTGGCCCTCCCTGCGAACTCTAATTTCCACAGATTAAGTTGTTTAGAAAACTGTGGATGTAATTAATAACAGCCAAAGGGCATTTTAAGCAAGAGTATTTAAGCAAAGAACAAAAGGGAAGTTCAGTGGGAAATAAGCTTCACTTTTATTGTTAAAAAGATGATTTAAACTCAAGTATTGAACTTCATCAGTGATGTCAAGGCTAAAATTACCAATAAATGAAATAAAAAAGCCTGACAAAATTGCTCTGCTATTGTCTAGCTGCTTCCGAGGAGCTTTTGCCATCCCGTGGCCGCTGCCCTGGTACAGCAGAAGAGAAGAGAAACTGCTTGTGGCCAGCAGCTCCCCTCCGGTGACCCGGCCCGTAGCTGCTGCCAGAGGAGCCAGGGCCTGGCCGAGGGGGCAGGCGGGGATGCTGAGGAGCAGCAGCTCGGCTCCTGGAGCGCCTCATCCACCCCCGTCCTGCATTTCAGCAGGCAAGGTTTTGTCCCCACACCTCGGGGTTTTGCACCTCCGCAGTGGTTGCGCCATCAGCGCCCGAGCTTTCCCATAGGAGGTGTGACACCTCATCCCGCTCAGGCAGATGTCCCCACACGTTTCCAGCCCCCTCCCGGTGCATGGGAAATGACAAACAGGGTGATGTGCATCGCTCTCTCAAAAGCTGCGGACAGGAGGGAGAAGGGAGGGAGCTTGTGGGACACGGCTTCAGCACCCACCATGGTGCTCCCAGGATGCACCTGCTGCAAGACCATCAGAAGGAGAGAAAGACACGGGGTTCTTGGGAAACTCTCAACTACCCATGGAGAAAACAAGGCAACAGTACTCCCTGTAGGGTCTCCCAAAACGGGAATGGATCCCAGCACAAGGGCAGGCATGGCTGGTGCTGCAAGGCAAAAGGCAAGGACAAGAGTGTCTTCAGCCACAGCAAAACCCCTGCCTCCAAGCCACAACTTGGTCCCAACCTCCACATCGTCTTCAGCATGGGGCTGGGAGCATGGCCAGAGCCCGCTTGCAGCTCCCCATTCCCAAATCCCCCAGCACTGCTGAAGGCTTCTCCTGAACATCTCTCGCTGATTGAATTTGCCTCTGCTGAAGCACTAATAGGTCCCAGCAGCCATTGTGGGGCCAGGAGATGACAGGAACTGTGAGCTGTCACCAAAAAGATGGTTTTTTTGTTGCTGGTAAGTGGGTATCATTGGGCAAGTTGACCTGAGAAGGAAAAGGGGAAAACCAGCAGGAAGAAAGATGAGTGTGTTTCCCTGCCAGCAGTAGCAGGTCCTCCTAAAACTGCAGACTGAGCTCCTGTCAAGAAGAGCTGAATTGTCACAAAATTAACAGAGGGAGAGAAAATGAGAGAGGGAGCAGGGAAAGAGGGGAGGGATGAATGGAAAAAGCAAGAGAGCAGCAATCCATGCCACCGGTCCCCACAGCACCTCCTCTGAAGGGCTTCGTAGGCTCTCGCCCACCCACCTTCACACGTGTACTCACAATGAAAAGCGCTATGTTGTACAAGAACCTGACTTAGTTTCCTTCTTCCCCATTGCTAACTCTTGGCACGGTGCCTCCCTCACCGGCAGCTCTTGTGCACGCAGGGTGTCCGCTGCCTGCTAAAATGGAGCCGGCATTTTCTCTAAGCACATCCCTTCCGCTGGTTGCAGGGCTGCTGGCGCCCTGAGAGGATGGAGCTCTCAAGAGACGAATATTTCGGCACAAAGCAGAATTAGTGGGAGGGTGGATGGGATGGAGGCAGGAGAAAGCAAAGCTGTATGGGGGTGTGTCCTGGGTTGAGCGACACAGGAGTGATTTCTCTTCTAACACTGGGGAAAACTCCACTTTTGGAAGACTCTAGTGTCTGAATTTGTGAAAATATTTACTTTATAGACAGCTAGGCTATGTGGGATTCAAGGTCTCCATGTTTACAAGCCTTGCCAGGTGCAGGGATGAGAAGGAGCAAGGCCTGGGCATTTGACTCAGGCTGGCCAACAGGATTATTTCATACCATGAACATCACATCCAATATAAATTAGAAAGTTTGCTGAGGAGTTTCTGTCTCCCTTGATGGTGGCAGTCCAGAGAAACTCCTTGCCCCGGTGCCGGACCCCTGAGCCCTTCCCTTCCTCCCAAAGCCGTTGCCCTGCCAGTGTCCGACATTTACTGTCCACTGCTGGCAGTGCACAGCTACCTACTGATGGAATTGGCTGAGTATAATTCTTGTATATACTATATCAGTATTGGGATTAATACTGGTTCTTTAGTATTATTGTTAATTATTTAGCCTTATCCTATTAAATCTATTTATATTTCAACCCTCATGTTTCCTTGCTTTCCCCAATTCCCCTTTCCAGGTGGGGAGGGGTCATTGGGTGATAGAATAATTGTCTAAATGACAATAAATTGTTATGGGTTTTCTCAAACCATAACGATGTGAAATGCCAGGAGCACCGAATGATGCTTAGGACGGGTGAATAAGGGCTTTTTATTATTAAGAAGAGATAAAAGTGGCGGGGGCCACCTGTCCCTTAACTTCAGATCCCAGAAGAAGGAGCCCTTCCATTTGCACCAGTAACCCATCTGCGCTTGCCGAGGCTGCTGGTGGATGTGCACATCCACGGTGTCAGATTCCAAACTTGAAAATAACCAGTGCCCCTCGGGTCGGCTGTCACCTCCGGAAGGGCCGTCAAACTCACCCAGGGCACGGAGGGAGCAGCCACCCAGCAAGAAACGCCGTGGGCGGGGGGCAGGAGGCTGTCGAGCACAGAGGAACGGGGAATTGGTGGTGACTGAGCAGGCGTGAGGTGGGTGGAAAGTCCTCCGGGAGCAAGGGCAGGAACGGAAGGACGCTCATGCAGGATCCTCATCACAGCTCCCTGACAGCTCCCAGGGTCCACCTGCACCTGCTCCTCCACAAACATCACCGGAGTTGCGTAGGCACAGTATGGGGGACACACCATGGCCTGGCACTGGGTCCCGGCGTCCCTGCACTGCATGGTCGGGGTGTCGTGGAAGGCGGTGGGGGGAACCTCGGGCAGACGGTGCCCCCGTACCCGTATACAGTTGGTTTTCTGTTTCAGCCGGGTTTGCCTCGGCACGAGCGCACAGGGGCATTGTGTTCCCAGACGTGCAGAGGATCAGACAAATTGGGCTGGTTTTGGCCTGTGAAGTGTTACACGGCATCGGGGCCGTTTTCTTTAGCATTTGCCACACCACATTGCTGCAGTTCTCAAGCACAGCGGAGCCAGCAAGGCTGGGGGTCCCTCCAAGCGCGGAGGGATGGCTGCCTTAACAGGCTCCACGAGAAACGGCCTTTGGCAGAAACCTCAGAGCCCCCCTGCAGGTCCCAAATGACTCAAATATACTGCTTTTTGGGGTGGAGCACAAAGCGAAGGGGTAGGAGGCGGAAGGGATGCTAATGGACCAGGTGCAGGGGAAGGAAAAGCAGAGAGGGCTTTTGTCAAAGGGTTTGTTGTTCTGCCAGTTGCATTTTACCAGCAGATACTTTGCAATAACCTCAGGTGGGCGTCCGGGCACGTGAAAGACGCATTGTGCAAAGGGAAGGAGTGACAATGACGGTGACGATGATGATGATGGCAATGCCAGCCTCTGCAGGGCCTCCGGGTTAAGAGGCAGGAGTCGGCAGGTGAGGGCGGGGGGGGGGAGGGGTACGAGCAGGGGACAGAGATGGCAGCTGGTTTTCACCTGGGTGAGCTGCCCGCTTGCATTGCAGTCTCTAGAAAGGCTGCTTGGGTTGCCTTTCACTTATTTTATTTTTCCACGTGTATTTGCATGTTTCCAGGGTGAAGATTTGTGGTTATTTTTTCATTTCGGGGCTGTCTGGTTTTGTTTTTTCTTTGTTACACTTGGTTAAATAAAGTACGGGTTGTGAAAAGGAAGGGCCTAGAAAAGGCAGAGGTATCACCTCTTTCTGGCAGCAGCAGAGTCCCTGTCTCACCTTGCCACAAGGCCATTAGCCCCTCATGGACACTTCTACCCACGAAAGCTGACAGGAATTACAGAATAATGTGGTTTTACCTGAATGGCACACATGGGCTTGCCTGTTCCTGCAATTACGCAGTTGGGAAATTATTTTGATCAATTTCTCCCAAATACCTTCCTGTGCAAAGCAAACCTAGCAGGATTCCTTTCCTCTGCTATCACTGGGGAATCTCAAAGGGGATGACACTCATAGAATGGTTCAGGTTAGAAGGGACCTTAAAGATCATCTAGTTCCAACCCCCCTGCCATGGGCAGGGACACCTCCCACTAGACCAGGTTGCTCAAAGCCTCTTCCAGCCTGGCCTTGAGCACTTCCAGGGATGGGGCATCCACAACTTCTCTGGGCAACCTGCTCCGGTGTCTCACCACCCTCACAGTAAAGGATTTCTTCATAATAAATTTCTTCCACTCATCCCTGAGAGGCCCTGAAGTGCTTTACTAAACGACCGCAAGGGGCAGGGACCTTCGTGTAAGGGAGAACGGGATTCCTCACCCATCCCGGCTGGGAACACCAGGAACTGCTACATTCGGACGTGCTTTGGCTTGTGGGGATGTACTGATGGCACCTCCCGCCCCGGCTGTGCCAGCTCCATCCACCATGCACTGCCGGGCCGGAGTGCCAGCACCTGCCTCAGGCCTCGATCCGCTTTGATGAACAACCAATCTACACACGAATTAATCCTGTAAACGTTTGGAGAAGCAGTCTAGGTTGCAAAGTGGGGTGGAAATCATATGTATCTGGCCAGGGAAATTATAAGAGTAACCTTGTATTTTAACAAAAATTTAAACTGCCCAGCTTGAATTTTGTATCTGTGATCTACACGTACTGTTTAACAGGAGATGGGTGGCTGCTGTCCGATTTCAACCCGGAGACCTGCCTGCGAATTGAGCCAGAACAAGAGGGACTTGCTGTGAAAAATCAACCCAAATCCCACAACTTTTCTCAACCAGCATCGAAAGTTGGAGCCATGCGGTATTTTTCACCAAACAGCCCAAATTTCACAAGACCAGCTCTCACTCCCGACAAGAGTCCCAAGCTCTTTTTTGTGTTCCAGAAGGAGCCACAGATTTATTTTCCTTTTGTTTTCTGGTGCACGTGTGAAGTTTTAGAAGTCGACCACCGAGTTTTCAGGCATTTCTGACTGTAGCCCACCTTCAGGGAAAAGCTTGCCTGACGGCAGTGGAAGGAGGCAGGAGAAGCGATAGCTTCCCACCCTTCAGGACAGGGAGGTGCTCAACACCCATCTGCAGGCAAACCACCCCACTCTATGACAGACACCCCAAGTCACCTGCCCCAGCTTAATAGCAAACCTGGGAGGAAGGGAAAATGGATTCAGTAAGTCAGACGTGAAGCAGAGAGCGGAAGGAGGGGGCAGATGAAAAATCCATGAGCTGCTCGTGTGAGTGCGCAGAAGCCAGCCTGGACTCGTTTGCTGGCTGTACGTGACAGGGGTCTCTTGTTTCCTATCCCGGCCCCTGTGCTCTCGCCTCGGGCAAAGCAGCAGGGGACACTCCGCTGCTGGGCACTCCTGGCCAAAGTCACCCTTTGACGCATCCCGTTTGGCTTGTGAAAGATCCATCTGCAACGCTGCGACTCCCTTGAGTGCTGTGATAGTCCAGATAAGGACGACCACAAGAAAAATGCCTAAGTATTTTTAGCTCCCATCCTATTATTTTTTTTTTTTTTGCTGGGTCCACTATGAAAAAGGATGAGGGGAAAGATTACTCATTCTCCGTAAAATTACTAATTCTCTCCTGAGGAGAATTAGTTCAGCCAGTTGACTCCCCTTCACCCCAACCTCGCATCCTAAGACTGAAAAGCAGAGAGAAAGATTATGCCCCTATTTTGCACAAATAACTCTAGCCATTGAGAAGGAAACTATTTTTCCACTATGTGTATCTTGTCTCTTTTTCTGCCTAGTGCCATTCCTAGCAAAGCGACACATTGGAAACTAAACCAGGAGCTCCACATTTGCTTTCCACTGGAAAGCATTTAAAGCTTAAGGTTTCCACCTGTTACCATGACAAATAGGAGTTTGTACAGTGAAGGCAGAAAGAGGAAAGGAGTCCCTTTCTTCCTATTCTGTTTGCATCTTTTTAAATGATCAACACTAGAGAGCAGAACTATAAAATAATGGCGCGATAGAGACCGTCCTCATTCGTGCCAGATCTTTTCTCAGTAGGAGAGCTGGTAAGAAGGTCTCTGGTGTCTTCTGCATAACCAGCATGACAAACTTGCCTTTCCAGGGACTCCTTTGCTGACAAAAATCATAACTGAGTTCAAACAATACTTGCATTTTTTGTATTTTTAACCTATATTCCATAGTAGTGATCACTGCAATGACGGACAGAAAATACAAACACCATAAGATGCAGCATCACACAAGGGACAATCAGTAGGAGACCAGGAGGAAGAAAGCCTTAGTAGTCCCTCCAATTTTTGGCTTCTCTTACCAGAGTCCTTGCAAGACAGGGCAGAAATAAATCATTACCAGTTGTAATGGTGCTGGTACAGTGTAGACTTCTGTCCAGAAACAGCCGATTTCATCAAACGCAGCCTGGCTCATCAAAGTAGGCACCACAGGGGGAATTCCTGGGCTTACAGCATTTCTGGGCAGAGTTACTGAGGTTTGGGAGATCTCCTAAAGGTCCTCCACTGGCTGAGTGGGCTCAGAGCGCTCCCCCAGCCACAAGTTACATCATGGCCAAGAGAAGAAAGATGTTAAGCTGCCATCCTGGGTTATCCAAAGACTATCCCAGTGGTAACGCCGGGCTTTTCTAAGCATCTCCCTCCACCTGTGCTTAGAAAATACAGGAGATACATTGGGTTCACATCACTCGCTACGTGCTTGGTGGAGAAGGGGACTTTCTGCAGCTGCGTCTAGATTGGAGCAATGCATTGTAAGTGAGCATCAAGCTGTAATCACTGCTTCATTTTATCAGTGCTACCACCAGGGTAGACAGAGCTGTCAGAGATGGCCTTCATTTGCTGTAGCCTGCCCTGAACTAGATTCGGCCACCTCGCTGCGAGCTGATGGTATTGTGTCAGCAGTGATCGCTCCAAAAATCAGCATTGAAACAGCTTACTTTTCAAGCTTAAAAGCAGGTCACATTCACATGGCGTTTCCATTGACCCCAAAGCAATGAACAAGGAAATTATTTTTATTAAGGCCTTTCCTCTCGGGAAGCATGGTCAGATGTCACACCCATTTTACCAATCGTGAGACAGACAAAAGGACCACATTTTGCTCTAAAATCAAGCACATGTTCCCTTTTCTACACAGCATGAAACACCTGGGAAAGGTTTAACACATGATCTGAACCAAACTAAGATGACTGGAGGATCGCAGAGCCCATGCTGTTGATCTTGGTAGCCCCCAGACCTTCTTGAAGGAGCTACTCAGGGTCTCTTCAGGTGGACCAAACTGCGCTGTGTGCCCTGTGCTCTGTTTTGTATCATATGGTAGAGCCAGTTGGACGTTGGGCAACGTGTGCACTGCTAACCACACGGCCCAGCTTGCAGGCAGACGCCGGTTGTTTAATGGGACCCGTCATCCTCACACCGCAAGCCACAGCTTCACTTCTGGTTATATAGTGGCCAAGGAGCTCGAGAGTTCCTCAGCACAGAGGGCTGCGGTGAGGAAACAGTAAAGAGCAATTCCTTCAGCCTGTGCCTGAGAGATGCCTGGGGAGGAGAGAGGGCAGGAAGAAGTCCGGGGCAGGAGAAAGCCCCGGGCAGGAGAAGTTGCACAGCCGGCCCTTTGGACACAGCCGGTGCCTCTGTGCTTGAGGGCAGCTGGATAAGCAGGGCCTGGGGAAGCTCTGCCGTGGCGTTGCTACTGCCACCCTCTGCCAAGGGCAGTCGGATGTCCTTCTGCGTGGCATTGGAAAGCCAAGCTTCATGCTCAGGCATCGTATCATACATCACATTAGCCGCTCAAGCAGCTAGGAAGGGACAGTCAAGACTCATTAATGCGACCTTAACGTTAATTACGTTTGTAGAGCAGTGCTGCAAGAAACCTTTTGAGAAGCATGTCCTTCCTTAGCTGATGTGCCCTGGCAGGGTGAGGCTACATTTTTCCCTTCCTTTGCCTATGAGAACCGCACATCTCTTTCCACCAACAGAAAATGACGGAGCATTAAGATCTGCCAGGACAGAATAAAGGAGTTCATTGTGCCAGATGTGCCAGGAAACTGACAGATGATTTTGACTTCCTCCTCGTTTTTTCCAGTGTACACAATACTAGATAACTGCCCTGTGGCAACGAACCTAAATCCCTCTAGCTTCTGGAAAGCAACTGGAGAGGTGTCTCCCTGGGACAGTTATTGTTGCAAAGAGTCAGTTTTCTTAACACAATGCTTTGAAGTCTTCATTTGTTGCCTCAAACGAAGGAAGTCCACGACTAAAACCACCCTACAAACCGCACAGGATTTCACAGCTGAAAAAGCGTGTTTCCACAGGTATCAGGCCAACTTCTTTCATTCACCTCTGACTTTCCAATGTAATGAGAAAGCAAACTCCTCAGGAAAAACAGAGTATATTTAGGTAGGACGAGAGCTGTGGTGAAGTCGTAGACGGGCAGAGGAAGGATGGCTCAGGCTCAGTTCATCAGAAGGGACTCAACTGTACACACCAGAAAGCAGAAACTGAAATCATGACTGTTGGTGGCACTGTGAAATTATCCAGTGATATCTTTAACCCAAGTGCTAGTAAGAAACCTGCCCAAAATGCAAACAATCACATGTAGCAACAACATCTACTTTTCCCAGCCCAAATAATTCACTCTGCCTTGCAAAAATCACACCAAATCTGCGAAATAAAGATTACACTGAAATGACCTAGTAGGTCTTGGTGGTTGTGGCAGCAATATAAAAATATCATCCCATCACATCCCTGGAATGTCCTGAATTTGGACATAATCTGTTGCCACCATCCCTTTACAAATGCTTCCTTCTTGCAATTTATTTTTTGCATTCCCTGGAACCCCATGGATTTCCCTCTCACCTCTGAAATGTCTTGCACTGAAACACACCACTTGGCTACTTCTTCCCACCAAACTGCCCCTCGCTTGAGTCAACGTACATTTACCCAACTAGAGCATTTTCCCCCCAGCAGCGTTCAATGCAATAGGCAGCACGTTCAATTCGTTAATGTTCTGACATGGCATGGAACAAAAATTTTGCCCATATTAAAACAAAGGCTTTAGGTTCATCTAGGATTTTAATTCACTATAATGCTGTAATGACACCGAGGAAAAAAATTTAACCCCACCAATTTGTATGAGCAGCGTATGATGCAGACAGCACAGTCCAAAAGCAAGCATCCCCCCCAGCAAGGGGACGCAGCTTTTCTACGCAGAACGGCATTGAGCCAGTTCCTCATTTCCAGCTCCTGGTGTGCCCTTCCCCCAGACTAAGGTTCAGAATGTTCAGATTGCAATTTGATTTCTTTGGGATCACGTGAAAGTCCCTTCGCTTCCGTTTCTGCCCTGCCCGGTCCCCGGCAGCGAGAGCGGAGCCGGGCAGGGAAGCGGAGCTCGGCTGCCACCTGCTGGGGTCCGGCTGCGCACCAAAAAACACGCAAAATCCAGAAGAAAAACCCAGAAAATACCCCAAATATAAATAATATGGGCACTGCCCTCCGACTCCCCAGATAAAGTGCCCTCTAACTCAGCGAGAATAAAACAGACTCCCCAAGGAGAAGAGGTGTGCGATTGGGTCGCTGAGCTTCACAACTTAATACAGTCTTAGACTGGGCGATGAAAGCTCATGGTACACTGCAGGAGTGGTTAATGTCCTGCAGGCGGGAGCTACAAGGTCTCCAGAATCAGTTTTCATTTTTAAAAGGTCAGGCAAAGATACACCTTCTCAAAGGTGAGGCCGGCATGCCACTCCGTTACAAAGAGACTTCCATGAATGTTTCTCTTTCAGCATTAGATAAAGCTTCTATATATTTGCTCCAGAGAAAAGCAGTGAGGAAATAAGAATTATTACTTCTTTCTCCATTTCTTTGTCCTCTTCCCTGCCTATATGGAAAGGAGAAAGTTTCCCCACTTTATCCTCTAATACTAAATACAATATTTCAGTTTTCTTGGAACATTCTGTTTTATTCTTGATAAATACTTTAAGACTTTTGAAAGCAGCACATGAAGTCTCCAACTTGTATCTTTTGAAATGTTATATAGAAAGAGTAAAAACGCAACAGGGAAAAAAAAGGCTGTCTTCTCTTGTGAAAAAAATTATAAAAGCCTTATACATTGCCCGCTGTAATCTGGGGAATCTCAAAACCATAAAAATGTGGTGTCAAAGTATTTTGTGATTCACAGCCACGAGGCAAGCCTAGGAGAAAAAACTCAGAAGAAAGGAAGGCATTTATTTTGTATGCAACGGGTGACTCCGAGGCTTAGGACTGCATGGACACGTGCACAGGGAAAGATGATGAGAAAAATCCATCAAATTAGTTTTCTCACATCAGCATTCACAAAAGGCAGCGCTTCGTAAAACCTTCCCATCAGCAAGTCACCACAGCTCCTCAAGGACATTAGAAGAACAACAAACTTTCTAAGAACAACAGGACAGGGGAGATTTTTGTGTTCAAAACAGCAACTCTGGGCCTCTCGATGTGCCGTCACTCAGCTGAGATAACGGGACATTTAGCGGGGCCCTATCGCATCTCTAATCCACCCAGAGAGGCTGAAATCTTCTGTCCATCACAGATTAAGATCAGAAAGGCCAAGCCAAGAATTGTAAAGCGGCAATTTTCAGTAAGGAAGCCACAGCGAAGCCTGCCAAAGCCCGGTTGGCATTTGCCTCTAATTCCAAATAAATCCTATTGGAAAAAAAAAACCCTAAGTGCGTCCTCCATATCTGGATGTAAACGTACAGAAGAGATTAGCCGTTACTAAGAATAAGACCAATACGTGCTGTGACGACAGCTGGATAACAAGCGCTGACGATCACGATTCCCCCGGTGTGAGCTGAGCACTGGGTAAAGTCAGAAAAACGTGTTTTCCTATGGATAAACCGGGGCTGAACCCACCGTGCCGAGGCTGGCAGGGTTTGATGCCAGGCCCCTTCTGCATAGATGCCCCCCCGAGCCCAGCACATGTGTGTCCAGCTGGGATTTCACATTAGAGGTAAAGCTACAAATACATTGTGAAGAGGATTTCCCTGTTGTTAGAATCTGCTCCTCTGAGGTGCTGTTCCCAATGTGACCAGTAACTGTGTGTTTTACAAGTCGTTTCCGACTTAGTTACGACCCAGCATATCAGCATGGTTGGGGGACCTCCTAAACACCATAATGCAATTGGGGCAGCCAAAATCCACGCAAAAAATCCCAGCGATCCAGACACACCTATCACTTCCTTCAGCTGCTTTGAAAAAAAATCACAGCAAAGAACACTGCAAATTAAAAGCTGGAAAAAAAAAACCAAACCCCAAACAAACCACCTACCTAGACCATTCCAGCTCCAAAATAATATTTTTCAGCCAGTGATGGTAAAAATGAAGGCTCTCCCCGCTGGTGCATGATGCGAACTGCATTGTTCATTACTGCTGCGATAGCACCCCCATGAGCCAGGCCCCACTGCGCAAGTGCCACGTCAGGATCTGTTAACATGCTGGAGATGGACATCTGGGAACCTCTTCACAGGTAGTTTTTGCCCTTGCTGTCACTTGTACGTCTTCATCGCTGTTAGCTATGGGGGCAGACTCTTGTCAGCTCAGACTCTGAGCTTTCTGATCGGAACCACCACCTAATCACAGCTCTTCCCTCTCCTCCAGCCGCAGTAACTGCACTGGTACCTCCTTGATGGCAGAGGATGCAGGAATCAATCTATCTTTGACTTCACTGCAATTCTCAGAGTCGCGATTGTTGCTTTTCCAGTGGCGAGGCCTCCAGTCTTTCATTAAATTTCATATGATCTATCAAAGTATAATTACAGTGCACTATGCCTTTTCGTTCTTACTTGTCATATGTAAATCCCATTCGGACTGAAAAGCATCCAGCACTGAACGAAGAGCTTTTTTCTTGTATACAGATACTCCCAATACTCTTAAAAGAAGCGGCTGTGTAAAGGTTTTTATTCTTGTTCAAAAGACAGCATTATCTGCAGAATTGCATTCCAATTTCATACTTAGAATTGACTCAATTGAGACCAAAGAAAGGGTGCTATTTAGCAATTCAGTAACATATTTACTGTAGCACTTAATTCTTCTCCCAGACATTCTTGGTGTTAAACTACCACGGAATTTCTCAATATTTCAAATACAAAAATGTTCTTCAGAACAATCCTGCAAACTTAATGAGGGACACAGCAGGATTTATTTGGATTTTATGGCCTAGGATTATTAAACAATGCTATGCAAAAAGAACATATATGCTTACATTAACTGGGACAACAGTTATGACCTTTACACTTTATGGTCAGGAAAGCATCTGGGAAAATCAGTGGAAAAACAATTAAAGCACATTTCTGAGAGGGCATACCACTTCTGAAGCATAGGGTATCGCTCCCTGTCTGCCTGAAAACATGGCGTGAATTCACATATTCTCAAGAAGGAACTGGGTTACAGAACTTCATACATTTCTGTGTAGCAAGTCCATTTTCTTGAAGCAGCTTGAGGTACTCAGCTTGATAAAGCAAGAGGTTACATTCCTCCTATCTAGCCAGTATCTGCATTCCAATTTTTCAAGATTCAAAACAGGTGGATTCAAGAAGGCAGCATGCCTGCTCACTGCTAATATACATCCTAGCAGTTAAGAAATCTCACCACCAGATATTTGGGGCAATATCCTATCATTCTGTGCCACAAACATACTTGAAGTTAAAAGAAAACTACGTCAAAAATCTTGTTCTTTATGAATTATTTTAATGAACGAATTATGAAGTGACATAAACACAGGTCAAGGAAAATAACATGAAACCAGCCCCACCAGCTGCTGACGGAAGGTAAAGACAGGATAGTTGAGGATGATTTGAGGGAAAACGAGAAAGCATAGTAAGAGATACTCATTCTTGGCAAGAATGTCAACCAAATCATATAGTAGTTAAAATTTCATGTCAAGTGCTTAAATAAGGTCTCCACTTTGTTTCTTAACACAGTGAGTCCACAGAAGAGTAGGGAATGGGGTATCCCTGAATTCATAGCAACAGGTCCTATAGAGTATATTCCAAATTTCTCCAAATAATGGAGATGGAGGTGGCTAAAAAGAAGTAGAGAAAGTGAGGACCCTTTGTTACCCAGCCTAGTCTCAGAAGTGGAATGTGTTTTCTAGACCCCATAATCTTTGGCATAGGTTCCTTTTTCAATGTTTGCGCGAGTGCTTTAACCCCATGACTGTGAAGGTTGCAGCAGTCAGTTTCTCATACACTAGAAACATGAGAGCAGCAGTAAGGACTGTCTGCAGGAGCTTTGCTTCAAGGCCTTTGTAGAGTCCCATTATTCCAAAACGCCTAAGAAGGAAAAAAAAAAAATCAAGCAAGAAAACAAATGTGAATAGCCTTCTATAAGTAAATTAGTACTCTACAAAGAAGAATTAATATCACAAGTTAATGACAAGCGTAGGAATCTTAAATTCATTCTTGATCTCAAGTGCCAGCTATATTTAATAATATATTAAAGAGAAGTCTTTCGTGCAAGAAACATGCTTCTTTTCAAGATGAGAGGTGAATGAATTGATATCCATAGATATCCTTGATACCGCTTACTGTACAGATATTTAGGAGAATTTGGTTTTGTGTACTTATTCTGCAATCTATTACAAAAAACAGGTTGACTCAAATGGCAAGTTTAAGGGTGGGCAAAAAGAAACAAAAGTCAGATTCAGCAACATTTTCAACATATCAGTAATACTCAAGTCTTCCATATCATGTTAGGAAGAAAAAAAAACCAGAAAGCTCACCTCACTCTTTGTTGAAGAAGGTAAAGAACATTTCTAAGACTGCCTAGTGTTCGGTTCTCTGGGTTCAACCTGTGGCGTCCAAACTGAAAAAAAGGAAGAACATTTTGTTGTACTGTTTCTCCATGGTACTAGGCAGGGAACCCAACACTAAAAGTCTAAAATCTAGAGGGTCTTTCTTAAACCTCTCTTAACATTTTACAGGTTATACTAGCCATCAGTGAAGAACTGAGGCCAAAGTTCACAGTATTGAGCTTTACACAGCAAACATTAAAACGCTATGTGCTACAATAATTTCTTTTCGTTTTAAGATGGGTTCTAAGAAAGCATTGCACATGGCCATATTTGCACGCTCTCGGTTGCTCTGGAGGAAACAGTTTTCAAGATCTCAAAAAGCATAATTTGCAGAGTGTTAGTAGGGAGATGACATTCAAAGCTTAAGTTCTTCCTGGCTGCTTAGCTTTCATTTAACAAAGATTCAAAGCCTCACACATCTGCAAATAATTACTACACTGAGATTGCATAGCTGAACCCAAACTTCATCTGCTCAGCAATGGTCATTGAGCAAAACACTTACATGTGGAGCTGCTGTGGAAGAACCTAAAATTGTTTGATCCACCTGCCTGGCCTAAATAATACTTCTCTTTTACTCACTGTGTTTGCTTATCCCTGAACTGTTTTTCAGTAGGCATGATAGTTCCTGCTGTAGTTTTATGTCTCAGGGTTAAACTGTCAATTTCAGCAACTCATTTTCTACCATTTATTGATACTCTTATATGATACAGGTTGATAGTATTGTCAGCAAGCTGTAACTGAATTATTACTATACAAAGGTTGCTACGCTTGTATTTATAACATAGCCAAATAGCTTTTGAAGCTTGTATTATGCTTCTGTGCTAGGAAAGGTGAATTTGAGCAACTGCTTGTGTAAGAAATTACCATTGACAGTTGGTAGAGTATGCAAGCAGATTTAGGCAGTTCAGCAGTTATAAGAAAATGCCAGGATGCAGGTCTTTTTGCTATATGTCTTAAGATGGAAACAGGAGCAACAGAATTGGAAATCTCCCTTTATTAGGCAAATACGTGCTCACAATCCACGATCTTCTTATCAGCAACTAAATAATTTGATATTGATAAATCAGTGTTATGGATTATTGTCAAAGACTAAGACACACCCCAAAAAAATTTCTAACTAGTTCCAAGTTACAGTGGCAGTCACTGCCGAGATTACTCATAAGCTTCCAAACTAAATCAGGATTAGGTGCTTCCTTCTCTCTTCTCCACCACTGGACTATTTTTGTACTGCAAACAAAGGTTCATCAAGGGGGAGGGGGGAAGTTCATTTCTCCCTAGGATATCAATACTTCACTGATTACTGCAGAAAATTTCCCAAAGGGACTACCATTCTCTACAACAGAGAAAAGAGGCTTGAGTTTTAAAGAGAACTTTTTCATCCAGGATCACTAAGAACATTAACCGTATTGCTATTTCTCCACAGTCAAATTTAATTTATCCACTGTTTACCAACACACAGGCTAAAGAACAGTTTCATTGCATAATGAGTAACACCAGTGCCATGTATTTTTAATGACCGAAAACGAGACAGATATACCAAATGTCTATCTGGCTGGAAGCTGCTTACCACTATCAATTACACAGGGCAACTGTTCATTTTACGGAAGTAAGAAGAGCACTTTGCCAAAAAGTTGAAAGCAAAGGTGTAGAGGCTTCATTACAAAGAACCCTAATAATTTTCAAACAATAGTAAGTTTCTAAAGGTTTAAGGTTGAAAAGAGTCCTGTACTTCTAATTTGATGACAGAACTTAATTATGATGTGTTTTTATGAATTATATTGAACTTGTATCACCTTGTGTGTAACTCTGCTAAAGTTGTTTCAAAAAAACCCCACAACTATACAAAGTATACTTCATGCAGAATGTTGTTTCTGAAAGTACTAAATCTTTATTCATAACTTTTGTTTTTTAACATCACTACTTAGCGTGATCAACAAAAATTTCATCAAATATAACAATGCCAGCTTTAGATTAGAAAACAGATTATAAAGTAGTGCAAGTTTGAACTGGACAGCACAGGTATCACAGATGTACCTGAAGTCACAGATGCATGTTTGTGCTGTTCTCACCAGAAGCGTTCAGGGTTTCTGGCTATCACTTTTCATACACAAAGGGAAAGAAGTCACGCCTAATAACTGCAGAACCAGAGATAAGGTCCTTGTATTCCCCATCATCACAGAGAGAGGATGGAGAAGTAGCACACAGGCCACTATTTCACAGTGGGCCACTGTGAGAAGACTCCCACCACCACCAGGACACTGATGGTTAGCCGTGCTCTAGCAGAAAGGCAACTCCTCGCTGCCCAGGCAAGCCAGCAGTGAACTAGCTGACTTCAGCTGAGGTGAGCAGCGAGCAGCAGCAGCTGGTTAGTGCATCAAGTTGGCAGCACAATTTACCAGACCTGCCCTTTTTTTAAAGAATGACACTGTCACCAAGAGACAGAAGAATTTTGTTCAAAAAGCCAAAAGAAGACAGACAAAACATGAAGTAATAGTCACAAGATTGTAACCACTTCTACAGCAACCACGCAAAGGAGCGAGGGTTGAAGCAGTTACGTTGATGTAAAAAACTGTGCTGCTGTGCAATGCTAAAGCTAAAATAGAGCACTCCAACTTTCCTTCCAGTTCTCCTTCACGCCAGCAGAAAACGCATCACAAATTAGAAACAGACTGATGTTGCAACTTATCCAAACAAAACTCCATTTGCTTAGATGTTTTTCTGTATCTGTCACTTCAGTAATAAAAGCGTGTGTTTCTAGTTTAACTCCTGAGATGTGTGCAGGCTGTTAAAACAGGACAAAAACATCAAATGAAGGCACTAGGTTCAGGCTCATCATCAAACGTTAGAAACAACTCAGAATTGTTTCTGCAACATGGCTGACAAAAGTTTTACCTAGCATCTTTTCAGGGTAGCAGCAACCACACCGTAAATATATTCAAGTCCTGTTAGTTTGAAATATAGCATCCAAACTACCTTTTTAAAGGCTATCAAAAATCAAAATACATTTAGCCCACTCTTATTAGAGAGAAGAAAAATTAAAATAATTACAAAATTTGCATGAAAATCACTTTTTCCAGACAAAGTTAACAATAAAAAGCCCTATTAGACAAGTCTGAAAAATGATACCCTTAGCATGGAAGGCTCATGTTCAATAATCCAACTTATTCTCCAAATTTATACAAGTTTTAAAACAGATATAACGGCTTTACCATACACACGAGTTAGGGCTTCTCCTTACTTGGGAAAATAGCATTATACTGCATGTGGAAACATTTATTAACTGTTAACAAAAATAATCAAGCAACAACTTACAAAGACAGATGAAAAAGCACAGAAATTAAAACTACAATATGCTTGCTTATGTACGGGCAGGTCTCCCCCACCTCAACTTTGTCTTGTTTCATTATTACAACAATATTGGTACATATTGAAGGCAGCAGCATTATCCAGCATAGATAGAAACTGCAAGTGAGAATAAATGCAAGTATTTCCGTTAACACTACAATTAGCACAAAAGGCCAGGCAAGTGGTTAAAGATACTATTTATGAGGAAGCTCAGTTTCCCCTGATGAATCACATTCTGGCTACAAGGTCAGGCCATCATTCAAATAAAACCTATGAATAGAACTTTTTTTTTTTTTATTACCCTAGGTCATCTGGAAACAAACTGGGCTTAGAGGATTTAATTTTAATTTCCCACTTGACACATTTTCTATTTATATTCAAAGAAGTGCATCAGCTTCTGTGAGACAATGTACCAATGCATTATGTTGATTTGTGCACCAGTGATACAAAGTTCGATCACAATCTGTCAGTACGGGATCAAAAAAAAAAGGCATCCTTGTCAATGACCCGCATTGTGCAAAGGAGCTCCCAAAATGATGGGCTCATTAGTTCAATGAAAAACAAGCCATGTGGACAGGGCTTGCGTTATACAGAACAAGTCAGAGGCAGTTAGCCTGAAATGAAATTATTACTTACCCGCAGAATTGACTGTACTGTCTGCAGAGGATAAGTGAGGGTGGTGGCAACTGCTTTGGCTATTGCACCAATGACGAAAGCATCCAAAGATGTGAGCTGTTCAATAGGTAAAGAACATTATTACTTCCCCATTGTACCAAAACAGCCAGTTACCATTATGTGTTTGGGGATTCCTGCTAGCAGGTAATCTAAGTATCTTTGGCATAAAGATTTCAGAAGTCTTTGGGTCTTTGCATTTTAAAGAGTTAGTTATAAGTCAACCAACTTACTTTCCCACAATAAAGTTTATTTGTAGCTTCTACCTGCTCACAAGCTTTTGCATTTCTAATCTGCTCACTATAACTAGGTTACTAAAAAATAGTGGAGATAAAGCCATACAACTAAGCCAATTTGAAGCACCAAAAGGAAACAAAAGCTAAGGGAAGTAGCATTTAAACATACCATCAATCAGCAAGCATTTCAGCTTTTGCAACATTCAAGCTAACAAAGTCACACAGCACTTGTGAAAAAGTGACTGTGGAAGACTTCTTGAACACCACTCTTAATCCTAAAACATAATCACTTTGCAATCAGGCAGAATCTGAGTGTTGATGATACAGGCTAAAGTTCTCATCCCCTGTTAGTTTAGAACACCTGCTGAAAGTCCATCCTCACCTCCAAGGCCCATAAATGCACCAAACACATCATTACACCCTAAGTTGATTACAGGGCATCTCAGTCTAACAGTGTGACGTAATCACTGAAAATAAACAGGTGCCCATATCAAAACATGCTCCAAATTTGCAAAATATGTTTATTCCAATCAGAAATATGCACATCTTTAAAAAGTCAATCTGATACACTTAAGACAATCAAGAAAAGATCAAATAGAAAGAAAAATGTTATCCAAAATAAAAGTGTCTATGGGCAGAGCATTGCTAGAGGGGGAAAAAAAAAAGAAAAAAAAAAGTATTTTCCCCCTCCATTGACAAAACATGCCCTAACTTAAGGTACAACCAAGTTATTTAAAAGAAACACAAGAAATATATTAAGACAACAGGCAAATAACAATGCAGAGGTAAGCTCAACTCATCACTCAAAAAATATATTATCCATAAAGTAACTGGGCAGATACATCAGGCACAAATAGAGTGCTACAGCTGCAGTATTGACTAAAGATGGTAACAAAGTCAAGCCTCGTTTATGATGCAAAATCTCACGTAAAAATAATTTCACTATGTCTTGAGGAAAAACAAGATGGGTTTGTACCATACTGATACGCTCTAACATTTTAATACAGCCAAATGCATTCTCAAGTCACTAATTAACAGCCAAGCACTGCAGCTTAAACATGTTGTATGTTACGACATTATCCTAAAGTGTAACACAAATGCTCTTCAATTTGCTAGAACACAAAAGGAACATGAGTTCAGGTGAGCTGCTATATCTGAAATAGAGAAAAAAGAATAAAGAAAGAACGGGACTATAAAGCAGGGACCAAAAAGTGGTTCTACCTCTATCTAGAGAATCAGGGAGGTATGATTGCAATGCTGTGTTCAATTCTAGTGTCCATCCTTGGAAAAAGGATATTGAAAAATTGAGGGCTTCAGGAAAAAAGCGTTATTAAAATGACAGGGTCTGGAACAAATCAGCGACACTTCAAAGGCTTAATGTACTTGATTTACTAGAGAAAAGGTTAAGAGGTGACTTCAAAACAGTCTGTATGCACATACTTATAAAACAGATATATTAGAATTGAAATCCCTACTTTAAATCAAGACCTGTGAACGAATCTAAACAACTGTGGACAAGAGGTGCAGTTTTATTTTTACAGGAAGAGGAATTCCTCACAGGAATATCTTCCCTAGGGACATGAGCAATTCACATCTCACTTCATGATCACGGATCTTTTTGATAAGATATACTAACTCAAAAAACCCTCAAAAATACAAGAATGAAAACCAAACCTCCAGTTCTGAATTTTGTCAAGTAACATACGTCAAAGAACCTGTCTTATAACAGAAAACATCCATCACCTGGCCTCAAAACATACTCACTTGCAGCTGCTTTTTCAAAAGCTTCCGTTTAGAGCCTTCATAAAACATGAACTGTATGGCAGGATTGAAGACCAGCAGCAAAGAGGGGAACGTACCATTCCATAAAGCTAAGACTCCTTCATCTCGTATTATCTGATGAAAGGCATCTAAGAAGGTTAAAAAAAAAAAAAAAAAAACTTTTGAGTACAAAATTCTGACTGTAGAGCATGAGAAGTTACACTTCAAGTCCAATATTCAAAGTGTATTAAAATTCACCATGGTATTTTATGTTACTTTTTTTATCAGGGAACTGCTGGAGAGGGTGCAGCAAAGGGCTGCAAAGATGATTAGGGGACTGGAACACCTCTCTTATGAAGAAAGGCTGAGGGATTTGGGTCTCTTCAGTCTGGAAAAAAGACGGCTGAGGGGGGATCTTATTAACACTTACAAACCTTTAAAGGGTGAGCGTCAGGAGGATGGGGCCAGGCTCTTTTCAGTGGTGCCTGGCAACAGGACAAGAGGTAACGGGCACAAACTTGAGCATAGGAAGTTCCACCTAAACATGAGAAGGAACTTCTTTACCCCGAGGGTGGCAGAGCACTGGAACAGGCTGCCCAGAGAGGTGGTGGAGTCTCCATCTCTGGAGACATTCAAAACCCGCCTGGACATGTTCCTGTGCAACCTGCTCTAAGGTGACCCTGCTCTGGCAGGGGGGTTGGACTAGATGATCTCCAGAGGTCCCTTCCAACCCTATGATTCTATGATCTTCCATTCTAATCTGGAAGTTAACAGAAAAATGGTGACAAAAGAGGTCCTTCAATTCACACCACCATTAATGTAAACAAAGCTTATCCTCTGCACAGACACCCTGCTTTTGCAAAAGGTATTTTAGTTACAGGTGTGCATACTACAAACTCTTAATTACCGCCAGAAATGGCCAAGTCCAGTTTCCTGTAAAACTCAATGACTGCAAAGTGATCGGGAAGAACAGAAATTCCCGGGTGAAATCCACTACATGAACAGAAGTCTTCGAACTTCAGAGTCCTTGATATATTTAGTTTAATGAACTTCTGTTTGGTTGAGAAAATAACAGGTGCTTACCTATTATGCCTTTATAATTGGTCGGTACAATGTCTTCATTTCTAAATTTTGCTCCCTGCAGCTTCAGACGTGTGTTCACTACCCAAAGAGGAGTGGTCAATAGGACATTCACTACACCTAATGCAAAACACAGCACAAAGAAAATCAGCCAGAATCAGAAGATTTCAATGTTTTCTTTGCTGCATACTACACCACCCTGGAGCACAACATACTCTTTCATACCCTACTTCACTCCATGATGACTTGCTGCCTGCCTACTTTCAGAAAGAAGCACACAGTGATAAGGTTAGAAAGATTATTTTCTGAAGAGAGATCAAAACAGATACCTGTTCAATAGTGACCGAGGAAGTTACTTTGGAGAAACTATTTAAAAGCAAGCTTCTCATCTTTCTTATTAATATTTCTGCATCACAGAAATTAGCAATTGCTTCTACACTGGTTGCTTTGGTAGGAGTCTGAGTGACAGACTGAATTATTCTGATATAGTGATATGCTGTGTCCGTCTCAATATCAAAAACAATAAATCTGAAAAAGGTGAAGCTTTACTACCTACATTGTGCCAGTTTGTTCTTTTTCTTTTCCTTTAAGAAGGTTCAGAAAAGCAAAATATAAACATATTTCAGTATCCATCATAAGGACTACAATGGCCTCTCAAAAAAAGTTCTGAGCAAAATCAAGCACTAGAAAAGGTAAGCCGCATTAATCTCTCCTAACCAAAGTCAATGTGATTACATTATGGAGCAACACATTAGAGCACTTGTAATTTTTCACCCAGATTCAGTTACAGATGTCATAAAACTTCATTTTCCGGACTGGAAAGGTAATTTTTGATATATTTTTATAACCTGTATTTGCTACCAGTAGGAGGAACAAGAGATGAGCAGGGAGAATTAGTAAATACCCCAAATGAAATTTTTCAGTTTACACCAGATATTATTCCATTATAAGGATATAAACTACAGACATTGAAGAAGTCATTTAATTGACAAGCTATTACCCTAACTCCTGTAGCCTTTGTTCCAAAGTGTAATTATAAGAAAGTTTCCCCCAGTGATAAAGCCAGCATAAGAATTTCTTTCCTTACTTTACCCCAAGTATTTAACCATTCATTGTGCCTACACACTGAAAGTACAAGAAACCAGCAAAAAGTAAACAAACACCACCACCACCCCCCCGAATAATTACAGGCCTTTTTTTGCAGGTTTTTTTAAAATCAGCTTATTTCAGTGTGGTTGCATGAGCAATTATTCCTGCAGAATAGTACAGGCAAACACAGGCACACAGTGGTAATTTTTCACATTGGATTTGCTAGAAAAGCCACTAGTGTCATCATCCCTTCAAAGAAGCCACTGTAGCATCCACATGAGAGGAAGGGATGAAAAAGAACATAAAGTTCCCACTGTACTTGCATATATCTAGGGACTTCCTGTCACTTTGAGATGACGACCCCAAGAGAAGTCTGAAAACTGGCACTCAAATCCTTACATTAAAAGCTCTTATTTATCCTAATAAAAAAATATTTCAGAATTGTCATATATCTTTCCCTCTGAAAAAAACCTATCACCTCTGATGCTCAGATACCATGGTAAACAACACACCAGGCACAAATCAAATACGAGACTGCAACATCACTGTGCTGTGGGCCAGAATTCACAACAGGAACAGTTTATGCACATTATGAGGTGGGGAAGACACAGAAGAGCAATCAGAGCTGTACAACGAAGCAGGTCTGCGTACAGTGGCAGGCATAAGCACTCAGTGTGACCTCCAGTGGAGTTCATAAAGAAAAACATTAGATAGAATAGACACACAATACATTTTTAATGAAATTGAGATTTTTAAGTACTACCTGCAACAACCCCAAGAATCAAGTCTTTTCCAGTGGTTGAATGCTGACCTTTGACCCAGAGAGCTTTAAGACTATTAAATGTATAAAAATAAACAAAATTGGAGCAGCAAAGGCTGGAGATAACAGGAAACCATCCTCGATACGGTGCCAACCTAATGGAGAGAAAAAAAGTCATGGTAGGATCATCAAAGGATTTATGTGATCTGTTTTGATTTTACATGTTGGTAGAGGGTCCCAGAGATACAATACTGTATACTACACACAAATCATTAATAATAAAGACATATCTAGTTAGAAAACAAACCATACTAAACTCCTGACTGTACCATAAAAGATCAAGCACTTATAAATATAAATTATAGTAATCAGGAATAATTCCATTGAAAAGGAGCTGTAGAGGTACAATATATTTACAGTGAAAAGCTTGGGGCTCACTCACTCCAAAAGTATTACCACTGTATTTGCTCTCTACCAACAGTCAGCAATGAACTACAAACATCCAGGGGATGAATATATGTTTGAAGTATGTATCTTAACGTACAAACTGATACAGTCAGTTTAAACCATATACTAAAACATACCAAGGCACAAGGAGAATTCTCATCTTTGTTAAGAAATTGAATTGTTAGTCCAATACAAAAGATAACAATGCAGTAAAGAGATGCTCACCTCTCCAAGGAAACAAAGCAATTCTTAACATAGATGGAAAAAAATTAAGACAACTACTCATTCAATACAAAATATAAAAAAGCCTATAATATGGAAGAAAAAAATACATCTGGATTCTTATATAAAATTTATAGATGGAACACTAGTTACTGAAATTAATATACTCCACCAAGAAGAGTTTTCCAAAGGATGCAACATGGGAGATATGCAGGTGGGAGGAATTTCCAATAAATGCCTTGCAATGAAGTCTACAGCAAATCAGCCAGGTAAGTGAGAAAAAGACATTACCTATTTAAATTTAATCACAGATAAAAAACTGAATATCCCCTTATGATTCACAGCTATCTTATTTTTCAGGTGTTGTAAATGATTGTCATTGTGTATCATCTAAATTTAGCTTGATTTAAGAATGATTTCGTAACAGTTGACTAACAAAACTTCCTTCTCTGACAGGCCTGATAAGCCTGTAAAACAGGGACACCTCAATGGTTGCCCTACATCCACAGCATGTTCTACAATACATCCAAAAAGAGATAATGATATGCACCTTCACTGAATCTGCACAGGACAGGTATCATGTTAAGAGCATAAGAAATCTCCTCAACGACTTGCAGTAATCATGGAGGCTCTTTAGTTTTCATTAAAACATTGGGAATAAAATATAAGGATCCCCAAGAAGGTTACCATAAAAGATGCAAGGCTGGTAAATGCAGCATCTGACTGTTCTTATGATGTAAATACTAGTTTTTCCATCTTGGATGTATCAAGTGCTTCTCTCTCCCATGTAGCTGGGAATACACCACATTAGGACTGTTTCTGAAGTCATAGGCTTAGCTAACCATACAGCTACAGTTACAAATTAACTGACCATATAGTTAGTCATGAGTAAAATTAAAACAATTTTTGCATCACCTCCCTCTTCTGTGCTGGAAAAGGAAGGGAGAAAAACCCTCTAGGGAACATGTCCTCTAACTAAGAGTGTTAGTTTGGTTTTGCTTGATTTATTAAGAACAACTTTGGATGATTTTCAAATGAAACATCTTGCAGTAGAAAACATGAAACTACGACAAAAAATATGAGTTTATTTTAATGATATAAGTTGTCAGTGCTAGTATCTGTAATTCACATACAAATACTTCCGCAGACAAATAAAACCTAAGTTTGTGTTCCAAACTGCAACCTTGACAACTCGGTGTACTCCAGTGAACACCTTTCATATCATGTAGAAAAGGATGAAAGCACAGGGAAGAAAGCAAAGCCGTTCGATAAACTTCTACAGGAAGTCCATTAGCTAACCCTATTTGCTTTATCTAGATGAGAAAAGCAGTCTCACAAAAGTGTAATATGAGACAAGGCTCTACAAACTAAACGTGAACAAGATGTTTATGATGTCACATCATGTTTCAGATTTGTTGTCGTCGGGGGTTTTTTGTTATTCCAGACACATCTCTAGAACTAAGTATCATTGCTTAGCCAGGCCCTTCCAATACCTCTGGAAGACATAATGTCCCCCTCTTGCCAGAATTACTGATTTTTCTGTTTCACAGGAAAAGCAGGATGACCACTTTTGCAGTCTCTCCACTTCAGTTAACTTCTTAATTTTTTTTTTCATTTTTTTTTTTTTAATTGAAGTTTACTTGCCACCCTCATGTAACAAAAGTTATGCAGGCATGTGGACAAAAGAGATCACCAACTGACCAAGAAGCATTCATGCATACAACTGCCAGCTGCTCAAGTTCAAAGGTGGCAAAACATTATTGGCCAAGCTAAACTTTTGCCAGCTTTAATGGCCTGGAAGCTCTGGCCTACTTAAGAGTTCCAGGGATTCACTTAGGAAAATAACTGTAACAACACGTACAACTGTTCTTCCCAGCAAGCTCAGCTCAGACTACGTGGCAAACACTGATGCACAGCGTTACTGAAAGGTAACTGCTTATAGAGAGATCTTGAATCTCACCAGCATAAAGTCACTTCTTGTTTACTTTCACATGCTTAGGATGAGAAATAAAAACGTCCAGCTGGGAAACATGTCTCAATTCTCCTGTCGAAAGTGGCTCAGCTGCCCAAGAGTTTCATCTTGGTTATGAGACACAGACACACCCAAGAATCCAGGCAGACGAAGCTGGTTTATCAGGTACATGAAGGTACATTTGCCTACAAACCTGCATTTCTGAGGAGGCACAGCTACTTCCCTAATGGAGGCACAGTTACGTCACTGAACATATCAATTGCAAGGTGCTCAAGAAAGTTAATCCACATTAACTAAAGATAAACATGTAAGATAACACAAGTGATATCGCACTTGAAGGGAGACATTTTAATGAGTAAAAATCTGTCCACACAGATACATGTTAATTATTCCACTTTAAACACAAACTCAAATTAGTTTCAGAGCTTGCCTACATGAAAACAAGCAGAAAATCAGTAACTACTCACAGGCCTTCTTCTTTGATTATTTCCAATAGGACTGCTGGTGTTGTCTTAGACTTCCGCTTCTCATCAACTGGAAAACAGAGGAATCAAACTTTTAGATTATTGCAATTTAACACTCAGTTTGAAGTCCTTACCCTTCCTATTCTGAACCTACCCCAGAAGAGCATGTTTCTTCTCCCTCATAAAGGATAGACGTTCCCTATTTCTGCAGCAAATCCAGAAAGCATCTCCTTATTTTCATTTGCTAGGTAAGGCTACTTCCTTTTTTTTATTCTTCCCCAGACTAGCAGGTTCTGTTGTGTATCTGTGGTTAACAATTCCTAACCTGACAGCTGTGACATGAACTGAAGGCAGGTTCTCCTTAGGTAAGAGACTAGAATCGGGCCTGCTTAACTGCTCACAAAATCATTCCTTGGACTCCAGACTAGCACCATTAGCAGGACAATCTCTTACAGTTAATCTGCAAACAGCTAAACCTTAGGAAAATACTGTCCCTTCCTGCACTGAAAGCTGCTCAACAGCGATATGGTGCTCATTTCTCAACCACATATTTCTGACGACCTGGCTGATGATCTCCCTCTAGTTCTTAATAGCACTTTAGTCACAGTGCTAAAATGCTTGGTGATTCTGTGACTTTTGATTAGAAGAGAGAGTGTTAGAACAATAAAGTTTATATCCAGATGCATTTTTGTAAATATTGGATGTTCCTACTCCCAGTTCTAACCCTGACTTTTCCCTTTAAACCATTCTTAGGAATAATTTTAGACTAGTTTTTCATGATACTGCCCCTGTCTTTTGAAGTGTTTTCAGCAGCCAAAAGCAACAGCACACAAGTGTAATCCTGTGTAATCGCACACCTATATTTTTCTTTTCAGTCTTAAATAACCATTTAAAAGCCATGTCTGGCCACACATCACACAGCCTTTTCAGCTAATTAAAAGGTTGCCCAATACTTTCAGAAGGGAGAATTACCTTCAGCTGGAAAAATGGTGTTAGTGATTAAATGGTGTTTATGTTACACAGGTAAGATTCCTGTTCATGCAAGACAGGTTCCCCTACAACCACCCTTACAAGTGCCCAAACCAAGATGAACAGAAACACCATCATACAAAGAAACTAGAGTTTGACACTTACCCTGAAGTCTAAGCCTAGCTGTATCCAAAGGAAAAAATACAGTCATTGCAGTCATACTGCCCTGAAAAACAAAATAAACTGGCTATGTAGTATCAGTTGCTTGTACAGATAGATGCCTGACAGACTCTTTGTAGCCCTTCACCTCTCACCCAGAAACCAGTATACTGAGTAAATTTAAAAAGGGGATAAACCCCATATATAACAATGTCTATTTGAAGTGTTTTTTGGTCCAATGCTTACAAAAAAGGGTTTTTTTTTTTTTCTTGTATTAGATCAAACTAAAATTAAAACCATTAGAAGCTTTTTGCCCAAAGAGAAAGTTTTTGAAGTCTGAGAGCTGATAAAGTGGGAGTCAGGAGACAAACATGGCACTTTCTCTACCTCCCATTAACCTCAGTACCCAATTTCTAATTAAAAAAAAAAAAAAAAGACTATGACACAAGCAACTGTTGTGCCTGGTTTTGACTTAAGAAAAAAAAAACACAGAAACTTTTGTTCATTAAAAAACTGATAGTACATGTTTTGCAGGACTTAATCTAGCATTGTACTAAATTCCAATTTAGGCAATAAAGATCTGCCTACCAAGACACCCCTGTGGCATGAGTTATATATGAGGAATTAAATCATGATCTAGATGTCACCAGATACACTTCCTGTGAATCCAACACACTCTCTTCACTTCCTCTACAATCCAACCATTAAAGCTTCTAAACAGAAAAAGCCAGCAAACACTCTCCATTACAACAGGATTAAATACTGTATTTGCAAATGCCCTCATCTTCCACACAGGCAGCATGTTCCCTCCCTCTCCACCACCATTCAGCCTCATCATTCTTTAGTACTTCAGCATTAATATTGCACAGCTTTTGGAAAAGATATCTAACTCAAAAAGAGCCTGGCTTGGTGTAAACCTGTTAACACTCCATGGTATTATTAAACACATTAAGTAGCTGCTAAAGCTGTGGCACTCTTCCGTTAGTAGCCACGCAAACCGTTTAAATGGTGGGAAGGTCTGGGATGCAGAAGTCACACAAGCATTGTGCTTAAAGCATATTGCACAGTCTGACTTGAACTTTCCTAGAGCTATGTTATGCCATACATTTAAGCGAGCTTTGCCTCTGGAAACACTCCAGCTCCTGAGCAGGCTGCTTGGACCTCTCTCTATAACCAGCAACAGAGGATTATTTTTCAGGTGGTGTTTCCTCACTAAGAACTCTTGGCTGAAGCCTTAACAAGACTTAAGTTTCTCCAGTTTTCACGACACCAGGTGGCAGACGAAAGGAAACATTTGGCCGTAATTACCTGGTTGTTTTAACCCATTTAGTTTGGGCTCTAGCCAAAAGGGTTGGTCCTGCTCTCCCACCTACTTGTCTGGTGTCTGCTCATTCTCAGTACCTACTGTGTACACAGATGGGACAGCAAGTAGAATTAATGAACCTACCTGACTAAAAATTTACAAAAAATACATTTCAGTTAGAAGGCTAGTACCAGTACAAAAAGAAGTGCCAGAAAGAGCCAAAATATCTCCTAATGACAGCTGTATTACAGCAACACTGAAGCCAACCTCAAAACAGTTACACACACCTATGCACAAAACAACTACAAGACTGCACAGTCACTACAAATTCCAGCCTCCCCCTGCTCAATTTACCCTGCTTCCATCCTCCTGAAGTGAAATTTATCCCAAATCCTAAACTCATGTAATCTCTACCATACAGCAACACAAACACTTGCACTCAAAATCAGAAAATGGAAATGGGGAAATAGTTGGGCACGCAGGACACAAGGTAAAGAACAAAATAGACTATTTCAGTTGGAAGGGACCTACAGCTATCATCTAGTCTCACTGCCTGACCACAAGTTAAAGCATATTAAGTGCATTGTTCAAATGGCTCTTAAACACTGACAGGGATGGGGCATCGACCACCTCCCTAAGAAGCCTGGTTCCAGTGTTTGACCACCCTCTTGGTAAAGGAATGCTTCCAAATGTGAATTCTGAACCTCCCCTCATGCAGCTTTGAACCATTCCCACATGATGAACCTTACAGGCTGCCTTAAAACATACATGAAGCTATAGCTTAACAGAATGCCATGAGATAACTCATCTGATCTAACTGATTACTGCCAGTAAGAGGTAATTTGTACCCTCTCCCCTCCTTTTGCTAACTTAAGGGAAATAAACCCAGAAAAACAGAGTTACTTTTCACCTCAGTTTATAAATGGAACCACTCAACTACATGGCGAGAAGGCTGCCAGAAGCATCATATGGAGGAGACAGGATCTCATGGCTAGAAGGGAAAGGAGAGCGATGAGCAGGACCAGCCCTTTCCTCAGCAACAAAACCCCTTGAGATGGGCTCAGATTCCTTACTGAATCACACTTGAGACCAGCAGGGAAAGCAACTCATATTACTGATTGCAGGTACATACGATAAAGCGTATGAACCTGTACTGCTGAAAGGGTGAGGCCTCACTGTCTGCTTTCCCACCACCTCCCTGTCAGTACTGAATCCCAGCAGTTTGCCAAGTCAAGTCATGCTATCGCTGAACGATCACTAGGACAGGTACAAACTGGCCTAAGTAATCCCAGCTCTTGGTCAACTGTATTTGCATCGCTGTCTCCTCCGTTCAAGTGGCATACCTTTTTGGGCACCTACATGATGACGCAGACAAGGAAACTAATCTGGCTGAAAAATAACTTTTTCCACTGGGCAACTTCTTCAGTCAGATGAGTTCCCTGATCAGTTGCAGAACTACAGAAACAACTGTGCAGTAGCCAAGAGGTGGCAGCAAGTGCACAGAACAAATGGCCTGAGGTGACTGCTGCCAACAAGAGGCATGCAGGACCACAGCCTGAAGTTTGGATTTCTAAAAAATAATAATAACAACTTTAAAATATAAAAAAATAAATTATGTTGTTAGCCAACATTCAGAGTCAAACAAAGAAGCTTGACTACTACCATAATACTCCTATAAAATTCTTGTTCCTACAGCTTTTGTAACAGGAAGGTTACTTTACAGCTATATGCAGAGTTAAAGAATACTTAAGTAATTCAGCGTTCACAGGAAATCAAGCACTGATTATTTTTTTTTTGCTGCTCACAAAACTATTCGTCTCAGGTTTGACTAGGTACCCCAGGAGATATTTGAACTTTCACTGTATTAGAACAGAAACAAAAATTACCATGTTGGGATCTGACATGTTCTTCTGACTCATTACCTCAGCACAGTTCTGTGCGTTGCTTTTTCTTTCTTTTTTTTTTAAATCTTGCATCACATCCACAAATCAGTGTGCTTTATAATAATTCAAACAAATGGCAAGATGGTATCAGTACAGTTAGTACCCACGTCAAATATCTTGCCAAAATTTATATATTAGAGCAGCAAATAGAAATCCCTAAATCGACAAGTACATCTTTACTATAACAAAAACTATCAAGGTTTCTAGCATAAGGCAGTAAAAAAAAAAAAAAGACACCTTGTTTTAGGAAAAAAAAACCTTGTGGCAGAGCTTTACATTGTATATGAATATTAGTGACAGCAAGTGGAAGTCACAAGGGTACATTAGCTCCAAAAAGTTCTGTCTTCCTTCATAGCAACATCACTGCCAAGATATAAGCACCTTTAAATACAATAGGGAATTTCTATTAACTTAATTAACAGCACCAAGGGACTTGAGGTACCATTTCATTATGTGTTTTAAGTTTATGGCTGGATTTACAAGTTTGGTTCATACCACAAACTTTGTTCAGGAACACAATCTGATTATAGTAATCTATATGTGAGTGAGAAGCTAACAGTGAGGGCTAGAAAGTATTAGCAACTTCTGTACAAGCCAGTAAAAGGAGAGCAAGCAGTATTTCAATAATGAGACCATTTGAGAGAGTTACATTTCTTGCAAGTGGAAACAAAATCCCCATTGCCTTTGATGCTTAAATAAGCATACTTAAAACACTTTAAAGAGCAGACAATAGTACCATGTTTATTTATGATAAAGACAAAACACCCTTGGGAGTATTTTTTTTCCTTTTAGAATCAGCCTTTATTGTTCAATAACATTTAGTGACTTTCATCCTATAGAAGACATTGCAAGTTCTTTTAAGGACTCAAATTAGAACAGGAAGTTTAGCCAGAACAGTAGATCAGGAGTCTGGGATAACCCAGGAGTAGAGCTGCATCAGCTTGCTTGAAATCCATCAGTATGCCCAGTCCAACATGCTACTTCGCGCTAAAATTCTTAATCTGTTGAAAGTACAAGATCGATTTGCTATTTACAGAGCTAGCAGTCATTCATTCAAGAGCTAGGCATACTAGGAAATCTACAGAAACTAAACACTACTTTTTAATTTACAAGTGTCATATGAAAAATTTAATTCAATAATCTATACAAACCTTCTGTAGCTGCACTGCATCGCCTCACCCTTCACAACTTCTAAGTGTGTATGAGACAATTACAGAATCATAGAATGGTTTAGGTCAGAAGGGACCTTAAAGATCATCTAGTTCCAACCCCCCTGCCATGGGCAGCGACACCTCCCACTAGACCAGGCTGCTCAACGCCCTATCCAGCCTGGCCTTGAACACATCCAGGGAAGGAGCATCCACAACTTCTCTGGGCAACCTGTTCCAGTGCCTCACCACTCCCATAGTGAAAAATTTCTTCCTAATATCTAATCTAAACTTTTTCTTTTTGTTTGAATGTGGATGCTTACTATAGCTCTTACGTTACATAGCTGAAGCGTTGTCCCGATAACTTCTGGGAGGCTTAAATTTTCAACATTAATTTGATGCCCAACTTCATCAGATGAGGTTACATACTCACTTTCTCAGGGAGCACACCTGCAGCTCCTACTGGGCTCAGGGGAAGCTCCAGCTGCCCGGAACAACAGCGAGCCTCAAGGTTTATCAAATCCCACATCCAAAACTAGTAAATCCCACATCCAAAACTAGTGACAAGCAAAACGATGGGCTTTGCAAAGCACACTCGCAGGGGGTGGGTGGCGGGGCTACGACCCGCTGTCAGGGAGCCCCAAACCCTCCCCTTGTCACCGTGACAGCCTTGGGCACACCCCAGCCAGCTTACCCCGGCCCCGCGGGCCTGCCCGCCGCCAAACCCCACCGAGCGGCCCCCTCAGGAGCGGCCCCCTCAGGAGCGGCCCCCTCAGTCAAACAAAGGCTTAAGGCGGCCCGCGACCCCCTCAGTGCCCACCACCAGGCTGGCCCGGCCGCTTCGCCCGTCGTTTCTTCCTCCCCACCGCCCTGGACACCCGCCAGCCCGCCCCCACCCTGTCACCGCCAACGGCCCCCGCTGAGGAGACGCCCCCCTCCCCCCGCAACGACTCCGCGGCGCGACGCCCCCACCCGACCCGCCGGCTCACCACGGCCCCGGACACGGCGTGCACTAGGCTCTCGTAGGAGGCGATGGAAGACATCGTGGCGGGTTGATGCTGCTGCCCCGCCGCCACCCCCGGCTGCACGGCGACACCGGCGGAATCCGGGCTACCCACCTCCGCCCCCACTCGCGCCATAGCGACCGCCCTCCCGTCACGTGGCGCCTGGCCACGCCCCGCGGGGCCGGCGCGTGCGCGTTGCCGCGCCTCAACCGCCGGTGCCGGAGGGGGACGTCGCCTCAGGGGTTCCGGCACGGGGAGAGCTCGGAACCCTCCGTGAGGGGGGAGCCGGGGTGGTGCCGCAGGCCGCCCGCGAACACCCGCGGGAAGGGACGGAGGGGTGTCTCGGTAAAGCGGGAATTTTAGCACCGAGCTGGAAGAGAGCAAGCCTGGCGTGGGAAATGCGTTGATGGGAGCCCTAGGCACTAGAAAGCCGTTAGATGGGAAGAGCAGATCTGAAGGGCTTATATATATAGTTTTGTACGTTGAGTTTTGTTTCTCTACACCAAGTTGGCCTTGCCTCATGGCAGCTTAGAATAACTGCTGTGGCTTTAAGAAAAATACAGAATTAGGGCAATAATAAGGAAATCCATTGTGCCTTCCTGTGAAACTACAATAACACCTTTTGTCTCCACCACCAGCTTCCCTTTCCCAAACATTTAACAGAAGCTTTTTCTAACTTCAGCCCCTTTCCTTTTACCTGAAGTCCAATGTCTTTAACACTTTTTCAAGCTGATTGATTGTTTCTTATTTCTTACTCCCCATGGACTGATCAAGCTGGTTGCTTTCCCCGACTATTTAATTTGCTCCTTTCCCATCCGTAAGCCCTTTCTTATTCCTCCACTGCCCTCAGGGCCGAGGGGCTGCCCAGCGCTTGCAGCCGTCGCAGGCTGGTACCCACAGAGCATCTCCGGGCCTGTCGCTGCCTTCGCTGGCCGAGGATGGAACGAGAAGTGCTACAAAGATGGGACTAGACACAGGTAGGCCACCAAAGGACGGGTTGGCCACGGCTCGCAGCAGTTGAGGCACACAGTAATAAGACTATTAAATACACAGTTTGGAAAAAAAACAAGGATCCTATAACTTCCTCTTCACCTTGTATATAGAAGAGGTTCTGCAGGGTAGGAAGGAGCTGAGGAAATGAAGTGAGGTTGGATGTGCCACAGTTTGTAAAATCACTTGGGATGATATCTATGTCTGTTTCTATCCTGTTTTTTTCCCCCGTTCTCATGTCATATACTGGTTTCCAGATAGCTTCAAGGTTTTGCCTGTGTTAACAATCCTTCCCCGCTTCTTAGCTTCACCTGTACTTCAAAAAAACATAATTAAAGATAAGAATGAAAATTCTCCTTAGCTTTCTATCGTGTTACTCCTGGGCTCTTTTTTTTTTTTTTTCTTCTATCGTTACTCCATCTTTTGTTCTCCCTTTCTGAACAGAAAAAAATACCTTCATAACTTGTTCTTCATGTTTGCAGTTCTTAGTTCCTCGACAGCTCTCCAGCTGCCTGTTGCTTGAGCTGCAAGAGCTCCGAGCGCTTAGACCTGTGGCAGGAATCACCATATGATCTGTTATCCAAACAAGGACTGGGCAGTTAACACATTACATGCTTCCCAAGAGTTTCACTACCACACAGCCAGATAAGCTGTTTCCTTTTGGGAAGACATTCCTTCATCAGGTGGTCCAATAACAGACCACTCATCTTTATTAACCCTTCTGTGAGGAAAATCTCATCATGTTCTGTGAGGGAGGGGGCCTGTAATGAATGCAGGCTGCTCTGCCTGAGGCAAGTGTTTCAGTTTGAGAAAAACATTCTTCCAGAGCAGAGCTCCAACGTCCTTACGCTCCAACATGAGATGCCGACACCAGCAACCTAAGATTCTGTCAATTCCTTCATGCAAGGCTGATACCACTGGTAGTCCCAATATTTTTTTTTTTTTTTTTTTTAAGAAGATCCCCTGTGACAGATGCACCCTCTGTGACCGAGTGGACAGCACTTTGGTTCAGGCATCACCTACAAGTAGACCTGACTGAAATCAGCCCTGCTCTGCGAACCTTGAGAATTGTGCCAGGCCGTATCTTCTCAGGAACTAAGGAGTTCAGGCCATGTCTTATCAGGTGCTACCAGCACCAGCCTCAGTTGTGACTAGGCAAAATTAAAACTGCTACAGCAACTGCACGTACACCAAAAGGGGGTTTGACTACGAGTCAGTCACTTTACGCTATAAATAGCTGTGGCCCCCGTGAGCCCATTGAGCTTTCCTGTATGGCAGTGGGCTGCTTGGCAACGATGCCCCCCTTGAGCAGGGATGCCTCTCAAGGATACTCCTCAAGGCTGAGAGACCCCTTACCCAGCAACTAATATCTATAATGAAGTAAGCGATGGTTTACATTAGGCCTAAAAGTATATTGTATGCTAGCAGCATTTTTATATATATCCAGCTATAGCTTAATTATTAGAAGTGTAGCAAGTAGTAGAGTGTTTAGACCACTGTCTAAATTATTGTTTAAATCATAATTTAAAACACTGTCAAATTACTGTTTAATTACCATTCAGTTATTGCTTAATAACCATTGAATTAACAATTTAATTTTCATTCATTGATTAGTTAGAATTTGATCATCATTTAATCATTAATAAAACCCTTTTAGTTAACCCCACAATGATGACTTCTTTTAATGATTCACCTGTGACACACCCCTACCTGCAAAAGACTCAAACCTTAATTTAGAATGAAGGTGTACACACTTCACCGGCTATCTCCTGTCACGAAAGCAGCCAGGAGCAGCTTAGGTTTTATAAAAACAGGGAACAATTATGCCAAGTGACTTTGCACAACCAGGTACACGTGCTTCTGGAAGAAACGCCTCGAGCGGGACACAAAAACTCACTCGCGTTACTGCTGTTCTTTGTCATTCTGTCCCTCTTGTGCAGAGCGAAGCTTTCACAAAGAGTCAGTCTGTACCACAGGTTGGATTTCCATCCTAAATGTGTGCCCAAATCATTCTATACTATTAGTATTCTATTTAGCAACATTTTAAATACAACTGTATTTAAACTGTACCCTGTATATATTGCAAAACGGAATACTAACAGGTAACGCAACAATTGCAATATTCCAAAACCAACTTACCTCATTGTTGGAACGTATAGACCTAGTGAAGCAGAAAAAAACAATGGAAAATGAAAAAAAACAATGGAAATGCTACAGATTAATTGAAACAAGATGTATCAGTGTGTTCCGTAGGGGGAAAAAAATGGAACCTACCTATAAAAATTTTCACGAAGATATGGCCTTAGGTCTTCATAGAAATGCCACAAATTCAACGGGTCTCCAGGCAAACACATGCTACGTGCGAGCGGAGCTCACTGAAGGGCAGAAGGCCTAAGTTACCTCCTTTTCCTCAAATTCGTCAATTCTACTAGAAAGCCTAGAAGATGTGAACGAAGTTAAGCAACTACAAATAAAAGCACATCCTCCGTACACGAACCGCATCTTAGTAATGTCTTGTTTGCATAGTTTTAATTCTGTAGATTCCTGTTCAAGGAGGTAACAGATCTTGAGAAACTTTAACCTTGACAGATTTTCTTTGGCCGGCCCACAGCTTTGTTTCTGATTCATGACAAAGAATGAGGACACTGTTGATGACTCCTGAGGTCAAATTTACTGCCTCTGCACTGTGTCTTACCTCAGCAAATAAAGGATGATCTCTAAACCTAAACCAATTTTACCCTACTACTCTCCTTGTTCTAACATTAATTTCCAACAAAAAATTTAGAAATGAACGTCTCCTTTTTCTTTTTTTTTTGCTTCAAAATTCAGTTCTTTAGAGAGTGAAAACATGTTAAGACAGATTTAATTACTACTTTCAAAAGGACCTTCCAAATCTGTTGCAAAACTTGCCTTTCAGAAAAGGTTGATAAACTGGATCACACTCCCAGGGCATCATGGATTAAAGCAACTAGAGATTAACAAAGGAGACTGCATGTGCTGACAATCTGAATTCATTAAATGGGACAATGTTTGATCATACAAACCTGGCAAGATCGGGCTTAAGTGTAAGACCTGCCTATTCCCGAAGCAAGCATTGTAATCGCAAACGGATTAAAAAGCCCATTTCTTAAGTACGTGTGTGTGTGTGTGTGTGTTGCCTGAACAGATTTTGACTGAGCCTCTGGAATGCTGCTGAGTTTTCCCTACACATTTCACCTAGGCTCAGGGACATCAGAGAAGTTGAAATGCTTTTCAGTTTAAATTACTTGCACTTGCCATTATTAAATTTAATCTCCTATCATGCTACTTGTTCAACAGCCTTACTAGTTCGGACTAAATGTTCCTTAGCCACCTTGAGTTTTACATAGACTAAGTAATTGCCAAACACAAGTTTTAGTGCACTGGTTTGTTTGTTTGTTTGTTTGTTTGTTTGTTTGTTTTCCCAGGCACTTAATAAGTATCTAACATCAGTTCTAATTGCACATTTTTGTGGTCTTCTGGTTTGTTTTTGTTTTTCCTGAAAAGGCTAGTAACTCATTCCAGTTTTGATTTTTATTTCTTTTGGTTTGAAAAGTTTTCACACAAGACACTAAAGAAAAAAAATCCCGCATTACAAAATGGCTTCTGAAAATCAATTTTTCTCAAGCACTTTTCCTTATGGTGGGATAACACTCAAAAAAGCTAGAGCAAATCTTCTTTTAGAACAGTTGTGTTCATTTTTCCTTATAAACTGTTTGTGATAAACCATTTTCTCTTTGATCTTTTTCAAAATCTGAAACAAGAAAGCACAGGTGGCACTCGGTGCTTTTCATTTGCAGATGAGAACTAGACACTACTGGCTGCGCAGCAGCATGTATTTTCTCTAATGAGAGGCAGTGCAGTTGTCAGAAAATCCTCAGTATAATACCTTGATACTTTTCCATCTAGTTCTGATGACTTCCTAATAACTTGTACCTTCACCCTATTTTAAAAGGTAGTAAAGGGAATGTTATTAAACACTGCACTGGTTGTTAGGTGACTGCTCTGATTTTCTGCCATGATACTAATTCTTTCTGAAATGCAAGATCCAAACTAATTTCTAGGAACTCTTACCCTCCAAAGTGAGAACATTAATTCTGAAAACTAAAGGTTTCAATAATGGAATTCCCTTTACTATTAACTGATTTAGACCTCATCTCCTTGTTATTTAGTTTATAGATCACAAATAAGTACCTTTTCTTTCTGAACACCTTTGTTCTATACAACTTATGTTTGCCATCTGACTGCTTCAGCTGTTGTACTTCGGGAAGACAGTCCAAGATAAACTGCTACCCCCAATCCTGTAATCTTTCACATTTAATTTACACCTAGCAGCAACTTGTATTCCTTGTAGCCACTGAAATGTTTGTACATTAAAAAAATCCTGGTTTTAGTACATGTGTGCAACAACAAAGGTGCCAAAGCTTGTTACCCGCTTACTTTACAAAAAGAGTCGTAATGCATTCTGCAAATACATTTATTTATTGACAAGATCTCAAGCTTGTCTGAGACCATCCATCTAGAATATACATTTCAAAAGTGTATTTGTACATCAAAGACAGGTACAGGAATAACACTTTGTTAGCAAGGTTACAAGTTAACATCTTGATTTGGTTAGTCATCAAGATTCAGATTTACAGGAAAGTCCTCTGTACTTACATTCAATAGGACCTCCAGTCAGTGGGGGTGAAGGAAGGTTTGTCTCACATAAAGTTCCTGTTTGTGAGGACCACACCAGGAGAATGTGACTTACCCAAGCTCTGATTCACAAGCTGATCAACTGTTTGTAGCCCAAAGTCACCTGAATCTTTTTGTTGCTCGGTAGCACAGATCCGGCAGCCACCACCTGACCTGCTTCATCTCTTTGTCACATTAAAACTGTTCCTGCTTCCCCCGTATTTGCATTTGCTTATATTGTAACTACTGACCTCCTATGACTTGTCCTACAGTACTCAATGTAGTGGTCTCTGCATCCAGTTGGAAGTTGCCATTTTTATTCCATTTCAGCTCTTTGGTAATCCAAAATTACTTTTCTGCTCTCACTCCATCATGTATGAAGCAAGGTTGAGGCCCACCTCTACAAAGCTCTGATCCTGCTTGAGGATGCCAATCCACTTCCGTACCAACGCCAGTCACTATCAGGCTACTCTGCAGCCAAAGAAAGGAAATGACCCTCTATCCTCTACCGCCATTCCAACAACCCGCTTGCCCTACAACCCTGAAAGCACTGCAGCATCCCTCAGCCTAGATGCCCTGTGGCATTTCAAGGGGGCTCCAAACGCTTCCAGGCAGAAGCATGCCACGACCCACAGGAAGGTACATGCCAAGGCTGACCTGGCTCCACCTCGCTCTGGCTGGGTCTGCAACCTCACACCCCTTTGGGTGAAGGATTCTGCACAGACAGCAGTTGCTACAAGCCCCTGTAACAAAAGTGTTTGCTCTTTCATCTCACAGGAGAGCGATGTACAGACATATACGAGTGTGGCTTGTACGAGCCCTGTGAAGGCCCTGAAGGTAACAAACAAGAAGAACAAAGTAGCATTTAGAGACAGACATTTTACACTACGTATACTACTGCTGGCCACTCGCAACAAGCTCTTTCTACATGGTTTGACCTTTACATGCCTTTTTAGTACGCAATTTATTGACCCATTCTGCCTCTGACCTATCACTGCTCTGCCCAGTCTTATCCCACCTGCCTTCATCCAGCTTTGAGACAGTCTGGCTCCCGCCCATCTGATCATTGCGTTCCAACAAAGACAAAACAAGCCACTTTGACAAATGGCTTTTATTCATAGCCAAGCACTGAAGCGAGAGAAATTAAAAAAAAAAAATCTGGTAAAGGCACCAAGCCTTGCATTCTCCGCATTACTATACGATAGGGCTCTGTGAAGCAGTAAGGTCTGGAAGCTGCATCTGACCCGACGTTTATTTTCCCTTGGGGCAGCAACTGAACCACAGAAGACAGACAAGTCACTCTGACTCACAGACACAGTAACAAAGCTATAACCCTCTACCACCAGTCAGCTGCAGGTGTGTCATCACACCCTCCAGCAGACCTGGTCATCTCATCTGTGGCAGTGGACTGGCCAAACAGTGCAGTACATGACTGTCCTCAAATAGCAGAAACGCACACCTGAACCTGTGCCAGCACCTCCGATGCCGCACTGTGCTGGCTCAGCCATTCATACACGCCAGCAGCTTTTACAGTCAAATTGTCAGCGGGGTTGGATTATTGCCACTGTACTTGTTAAGAACCAGCCCTACTCCATGCTGCAATAGAGCAAATAACCTGAAGGAGCTGCCAGTAAATGCTGGAGCAAGCACTGAAACTAAGAACATCCCACATTTTGAACTTATCATCTTTGCTCATCTCCTGGGCAGTTAACTTTCTGCACTTGCACTTCTGTTCAAACAAGTTTAGCTGCTTAGATGTCCACATGCCAATTCGGGGAACTGAGATGAGGTCCAGAAATCTCCTCAATTAACTTATGGGTAACACTAAAAACAAAAAAGCCTGCACACCAAGGGAGGTATGGGATGTGCATTCCCAAAGGATCACAAGAATTCAGCTACATTGCTAGCGCTAACACCAAAATTAGGGAGAATCTTATCGTGAGTCAATCAGCTCTGAATAAGGGCAACTGATGCGTAAGCAAGCAGGACACAGATACGACCATTGCCACCAGCTAGCTGTAACTTCCTACTTTTGACTAGTCACAGGTAGACACATAAACAGCTAAGATGGAGTAACTGGAAACTGTAGGGAATAAATTTAAGACATGCAGAGCACATACACACCACCCTGAATGAAGAAGTCCAGTTTCAGCCTGTACGGAGGGGTGACCTACTTCAAGTATCTCCTCTTAGGAACAGGAGATGAAGAGTATGACCAAAAGCCCAGGCACACCGCAACACTCCATCGTAACTTGAGTTCATTCGGTCATGAAGACAAGCCCTTAAGAATTTAGTTCCAATTTAAATCACAAGTTATATATACAGTTCAATTGAAGCACTTCCACATTTAGTTTAAGCAAAATGTGGAAGTTTTATTTAGTTTAAGCAAAATAAGTTTTATCAGAAAGTTACACAAAACCAAAAAGCCTTATTTTTCAAAACCATACTTTATTTTTAAAGGCTAACAGAAGTATTCAGAATTATATTTCTTCAGCAAAAAAGATTCACATTTCATTCTGCAGGGTCATTAGCATGAGAAAAAGCATTTGGGGATTTATTTTTTGCAACTGTTGTTGAGTTCCCACACCAATCCAGATTTATTTAAAAGTGGTAACATCAGTTATGGCTTAAGATACAGAATTACAAAAAGAGTAACACAAATGTTGAGACTCAAGTGGTGAACAGGTAACTATGGTCATTTTTCCACAGAAAGAAAATGTTTTAGCTAAGACAAACAGAAGCAACAACTGTCTTTATTGGTAGACAAATCAACTGATCATCATCAGCACAGACACTGCTTCAAGGATACCCACGCTGTCAATCTGCAAGTGTCAGAAGAACGTTCTGTCTGATCCAATTACTTCACCTTTTCCTCCGTATCACAAGCCTCAAAAACATGGAAGTATGAAACCACAACAGCTTTTTGGTTTGTTTTGGGGGTTTTGTTTGGGTTTTTTGTGTGTTTTTTGTTTTTCTTTTAAAGAAAATGATACAAGAAAAGATGGAAGACTACAGTATGCAGTGAAGAAAGAGTCATCACCTCTAAAGAGAGAGCAGGACTTTGGCCAAGAAATTTTAATCAGTAAGCATGTAAGGACTCAGACTCAGAACACAGAGCTGCAATTTTGTTGGGTCTTCTCTCCTTCACTGATTTATAACTCTGCATTTACATGTTCTGGATGGCTTGCATTCAGTAGGACAGAGGTAGTGATGGGAACAAGATTCCTTCCCTAAAGTTTCCAAATAGGTGAAACCTGGTAAGCATGGCCCCAAGGAAGGGCGAGTGCAACCAGCGGAGGACCTGCCAACTGGGAAAGGACAAGAGCACAAGCACAGACAGAAGCTGCTCTCCCATACCCAGACTGATAAATAAAATGTTACGTTAAGGTGCTGGACAAGAACGGAGCAAGTAACAAAACCTCTGTGGCCTCTGCAACATGTACTTCATGCCAGGTTGTGCAAAGGACAGGACTGCACCTTTGCTGCACAGTTGTGGTGATCAAAATATTACATTATTTGTAGTACTGCCAAAAGTTCCAGTGTGTAACTAGCTAGCATGGATATACTGATAATTTTGATAGCTATATAAAGTCAGTAACCCATTGAAAAAAAAACCCAAACTTAAGGACTTGTATTTGCAGACAATTCCCTTATCCAGTTAACTCTTCAGACTTGTCTCACCTTTGCTGTTTGTGACTAGGCCAACTTTTCTGTCCTAAGGGGATTAAGACAGATTTCAACGGTTAAAGTTCCATCCTCTTTGCTCACTGAGAGTAGTTTAAAAAAGTAAGTCCAAAATAACACAACAGCAGGTTTTTATCTTACGCTTCTGGAATATTACGATTTCTTACAGGAGCTTTCACTCACAGGAAACTGTTCTGTAATACTTACAATAAAAGGTTGCAACTCTTGGACAAGGAGGGATGGTTTAAACTAGGTCATCTGAATATAATTTGAGTGCTATAAACCAATCACTGAATAAAGTCAACACTTGGGGCTAGAGAGCAGCTCTCCTTTGAACACCCCATTTCTCTTCTTAAGAAGATCAGAGGTACAATGGTTTGTTTTATTGCAACACTGGATAGCCAAATCCAATCCTTCCCGTTCAGATATGATTTTTAAGAACCAGGGATTTTATGGTTTACTGCCAAATTTGGCAGACAATTTACTAATGAGATTCATGACCTTGGGATTGTTCTGGTACTTGGACATATTTGCTGGGTTCTGGGCAACATCTTGGAACGCAACCATAACTTCTGGATCCTGCAGGACAAAAAGCAAAATAATTAGGACATTTATAAAACAAGTCTACAAAAGTTAGTGGTTATGTGGTTGAAACACAAATCTAGTCTTGCTCAGCTTTTCACATGACAAGAGTAGATTAGAGTTTTGGGCAAGAGGTCTCTAAAGAGAACTCAATGACATAATGCATTATCTTAACGCTGCATCAGTGAACACCAGAGTCATTACTGAACTCGTTACAGTAATAGCGCAATGTGCGAGAAAGGGGACAAGATCTTTTTCCCCAAAACAGGAGCCAAACACAGCCACACCTACTGGACTACTCCTATTCAGGCATCTTCAAATGCCTTTTGAAGGATGCAGGAGCTTTATGTGTGTAGCACACATGACAGGATAACCCTCCTCCAAGCAATAGCTGCTACTCACCGCTTTCACCTCTGTTGCTTCTAGCAGCAGAAACTTTAACCTGCTGGACTGTGAGCAAATTGCGTGGCAATGTTTGGCTTTTAAAAATGCATCTAATTTGCAGTCATTCCCCACCTCCTCTGAGAGATCACAACTAGAACTGAACCTTTTTGTCTCTCGTCACACTACTGTGTTGCAGTTAATAAACACGTTGACATATACATGAAAGTCAGTGGTCAAAAGAATACCAACTTCATCTTCTCTATTTTGTGTGAGAAGCAGTAATACTTCCCCCCCCATATTTCTTGTACACCTTTGGCCTCCATTAAACTAGAATTGGTTTAACTCATCTTAAACGTGCATGTTTTGAACAGTGCCCTTTAATAAATCTGTGTAGACTGATTTTACATCTCACCCTGGAAAAAGGTTTCCATTATAAGCAACTTCTGTAAAGATTCAAGTTTTCTTTAATCCAGCTAAAGTGCAAGCAGTTTATTATGTCCAATACAAGTCATCTGCGTCAACTGTACTTTCATTTGCTGTTGTTTCTAGCACATTTGAGTAGTTTCTCTGAAACATACGATCTTCCCTAGACTTCTAGCCCATTGCTACAGCAGATGTGTTCTTTGGAAACCATCAAAAAAGAACTGGTGTCCTCAGAGTGTCTTCTGTGCTACAGTAACACCACCCTGTTATCTATTCTATCATCAGACACACAGAAAAGCTGCTTAACAAGTCCGATCCAAAATTGCATTTGGTAGGTGTGGACTCCACTGAAATCACCCACATGGTTCAGTCATGTTTTATACATGCTGGGAACCAAGAGCCAAGTCTTATCTTTTGTTAGAAGGATTTACAAGTGTTTTGTCAACCATCGCAAAAGGGAATCTGCTAAGTCCATGAAAATTGGCACGTTGACATTCAGAAAACAGACAGTAGATGTATTTTCTCCACTGTACAGGATTCCTATGCAAAGAAAAAAAATACTACTTTCACAACCTCAAACTTCTTGAATTTTTGATTTTAAAATAGGGCACATGACTATAAAGATCATGTCACGTTGTTAAATCTGTGTTTTCACCTGTATATGAATCCGGAACAAAAAGCTGTGTAAGCTTAGTCACTAGTTTGTATCAAAGCATACCTAAATGAATATTAAATATCCAATTTTACACTACATGTTTTACAGTCCTATAAATTCATAGAACGTAAATTATTCTGTACTTGTGCAACTCCTTGGAAGCCCTAAACATTAGGCTGTGTTTATAAAAATGTTTAACACATCCAAGGTTTCACACTGATGAGCAATATTATCTGAATAAAGTTTGAGACTGAAGATACCAACGTTTCCATAGAGAAGTATTTGGTACATAAGGTGGAATGGGAACCATTGTGTAAACAGCACTAATGAAACATTCATTTTTCTGATGCTGTAGTCTTTAATTGCAAAAGGATGAAAAATACTTTTAAGGAAAAAGTTCCCCTATTCTTTTTTCCAACTTAACATTTTTGTGGAAGTCTGGGTCTAACATACAACTTCACATGAAATAAGGAATCCATCATCTTATACATCACTCCTTTTGAAAAGGACTTATATTTGACCCATGACAGCTCTCCAAATCACAAGTGTCATGTTTTGTCCAGAGAAAGCAGTTGCACGTATAAGATAGGAAGTACTACAGAACCCTCCAGCCAAAATCGTAAAATAAGAGAAACATACACACAAAAATTTCAGCCAATTCTTCTGGAGACTAAAAAGCTTAGGGGCAAATGAGCTGAAATAACACGCATTAGAAGCCATTGCAAAAGGTCACAAATACTACTGCTAAGAAGCTATGAAAAGAAACACAACTGAAGTTTTGCCACTTTGAGTCTTTTCTACATAAAAGACTAGTATCAGCCACAATTGGAAAAAAAAAAAAAAAGAAAAAAGGAAATAACCTGAAGACAATAAACCAGACTTTTTTGTAACACTGAGATAGCCTACATAATAGTTGCCAGCCACCATTATCTGTCAACACATTCCATAGCTGCACTGAGCAGAAGCCACTCAGTAGAAACTACTGTCTTTTAAAACTAGAGTTTACGCTGCCAGTTCAGAGAAGGCTAGAATATAGGCAGACAATTTAGGAAAAGAAGGCAGTGCAGGCATAGGTGAAATGCTGAATAAATCATATCTAGACATAAAGTTTGTACAAAGAGGTCAGCAAGAGACTCAAGGCTTTGCAGACAGGTTCTACACGTTAAAGCCTGCCTGCATTATCAGAAAACGCTGTCAACACATTCTTGCAACAGAGTCCTACAGTATGTTAGGGCATATATAAACAGCATGCAATGGAGTCTTCTTAAAGGGATGTGGCAAGCACTTAATATTTAGTTGCACCTCAAAGCTCTGTCTTCAGCAACTCTAATTTTGAACTCCTTTATTACAGCATAAATTAACCAGGTAATAAATGCAACTACAAGTCACGAGGAGTTTTTTAGATGGTTTGGATGCAAGTCAGCACTGCTGACTGCAGTAGTCTAAGTAAAGGTGTGTTTCCAAACACCAGAAACTATTAAGGGAAACCATAAACTTTTGTATGGCAAGCGATGCCTTTTTGTGATTTCTGGGCATACCAAATAAGGGTCTTTTGTGATGCTTTTATTTAGATCGGGATAACTGTTCAATGAGCTGAGACTAACACGTAACTCTAGTTTACCCACAGCAACCCAGAAAAAGTAACAAGACACTTGATGATATGAGTATGCAAATATAACTATATAGCTCAGATCTCTCCTAGCCCACCTGCCCCTAAAACTGATGTTGTCAGATACTTTCTATTTAATCTGCTGGAATACTTTTCTTGTGTAAAAGTAGTCATGACATTGAGCAACTAATCAAGCCCACTGGAGAAGTAAGCTTTCTGAACATGAATTTGGAAAATGACAGATGTAGAACTATTCTGATAATACTTTGCCTCTGGTAAAAATCAAACGCTTAATCCCCTAAAGAGAAAGGCAATTCTCATCTCAATATTATTGTAGTATATTGTTTTGCAACAATATTAACAATTATTAACAATTGCTTTTTTGTTTGTGCATAATTATCTCGCCACAATCTGTGGGCATTCAAAAAAGAAATGAATTATACTGTGCGGACGACCATTTAAAAGACTCAAAAGAGATGAAGAACCCTATATAACACTTAGTCTTGTCTATCATGGGTGGGGAGTAAGGGAGGGGAGGAACAGGGGGGCAACCTTTAATTAAGCTCCCATCAGTCTGAAAAATAGCTAACATTGATTCCAGACAGTCTGGTGCCACACACAGAAGGAGTGAATTTCACAACAGAAATAAGCAACCATCCCATTGCTATCCAGGTCACATCCTTCTTCCTTCCCTTAGCTCATAGGCACTGTTCTTCCCTCATTCAGAACATTTAGCTTTGATTTTAACAAATACTCACCTGCATGGCCGCAAGGACTTCTGGATCACTGAGAATCTCATTGAGACCTGGCATACCTGCCATTCCTGGCATACCTCCAGGCATAGCCCCAGGAAATCCACCTGCAAACCCAAGGCAAGAAGAATACACAATGAAAAACTCATCTATACAGGAGGCTCACTGAGAGAGACCACACCTCTAAAGTCATGTCTTCGGTAAGGCTGCAACTGCTCCACTGAATGGAAAGCAGGGTATTCACCTTCTCTTTCTGTGAAGACCTACGTCTTATTTCATCCCTGTTTTTAACCAAACTGAATAGGAGGCTTGTAATGAGTGCCAGGTTCTAGCACCTTGTACACAGATACAGTTATTTTTCTGTTTAACTTAAAGCAGGCAGGTCTCAAGCCCGGGAACATAAGGACTTTGAATGTCTGGGGTGAACAATTCAGGGCAAAAGCAGATCAGCAGTAGTACGTCCCAGGCATATTCCACATTTGGTAGGAACTTTAGGTTTGAAAAAGCTGTACCACCAAAGAAAAAAAAAGTAATTCCTGAAACAAAATGCTTGAGGTCTGTTTTTGAATCCTTAATCAGCAGCTACCCCAGCTGTGCTGAGCAGGGTAGATACTGTCTTTCCAGTTCCCCTGACAAACTGATCTGGTTGGAGCATGCACACGATTTACCTCAGCTACATCTCAATCTTTGAGAGCATTAGTACTCTCTCTTGTTTCTCCCCAATTTATTGTACCCAAAAATAACATGGAAATCCCAATTTTCATGGAACTGTTCAAGGACAGCTTTTCCATAAGGTAAAATGCACTACCTCCTTTGAAAAATTATTCTGTTCAACAATAGCTTGCAATCAGCACAGATTTGCCTAATATTCAACCCAATTTTTCAACTTTAAAACTATTGTTCTTAAGCAGAATGGGTCCAAGGCACCCTGGGTAATTTAGAAAACGTTTTTGTATTAGTTTTTCAGCACATATTAAGCAAGTACTGTAATTTTGTTGTTTTCTCAGATTTAAATCCTTTCATTCTGTTATCCATCATTATTGTTTTCTGTCGTCCTTATACTTGCTACCCAGCATCAATCCTCTTTAAGAGAAAGAATGCCACCCTTCTTCCCACTAGTGCTTAAAGCTATTTGTAGGCAAGTTCTAAACTTTGTATTTTTCTCTCTGTTTTAGGAACAAATGCTATAAAAACTGTGTTATAATACTCCACACAGAAACATATAAAACTCCAACAGTCACCTCTACCTCAAGTATTGGTGCTTAAAAATAAAATACCTGGGAAGCCACCTGGGAAGCCACCAAACTGAGCTCCTCCTGCCTGTCGTCTTGCTTCTTCCTCCTGCAGATGAAAGCACATCATTCCACACAAAGCAATGGAACTGCAGACTGTTTTCTACTGCTCAACTGGTTTTAGGAGGAAAAAAAAATAGCTGAGACTGTTTCAGGCAGGTAGGCTGTCGCAATAAACAAACAAAGCACTTTACTATGTACAAAACCACCAACAAGAAATAGCAATGTCTACTTCAGTATGTTTTTGCAGATAAGTTACGCATAGTATGTTTTTACTCAGTATGAACTGTATGATTTAAGTGGATATGCTTAGAGTACACAAGTTATCTGACATCCCTAAAACAGGGAACTTGTAGCCTTGGAATAAATATGGGGCAGTTTCCTATAGAAGTGATGTTTTAACAGCTGGCAATAGGTTTGAATCATGGAGCGTCTCAACATCTTGCCAATGAATTGCTTGACATGCTAAAAGACAGCAGTGGCTTGCTAATACTATAGTTTACAATAAGGCATATTATGACGACTACAATAGTTCATAGGGCTCAAACATTCAAGAGTTTGGGCTCAGGGGTGTTCTTGTTCTCCAGTATGAGCACAAACACTAAGCTTCAAGTTACAGCAGTTTCCAAAAAATTAAATAAAGAAACTTAATGGCTATTTTAACTATGTGCTCTTCCAATGGTTGTTCTCTCTTCTTTTGAAACAGTTGACACGGAGCAAGAGAGAGCACAAGAAGGAAAAAGCATTCAGCCTATACAACAATTTACCTCTGGTCAGCTTTGAATTCATAACCTCAGGCAGCCAAGTTGTTATCTGCTGGAACACCCTGCACCTTTGTGATGGATGCAAGAGCCTCTGTACACACTTCTCGTACCCTTTTCACTGCTTTACCAACTTTTTGTTGCATATTTCTAGAACTACCTGTACTCAATTTGCTTTTCCATGTTTTCATTTCTTCTGCATCCGAAGCATGTACTGCTTAGTCCATCCTGGTACTCAAGAGAGCTGAATTTGAGTATTGGCTGTATTTACGCATTTGCACATTAACTTCTCATTTACGTTTAGTGAGGAAAAAATGTATACATGCACAACGAGCAAACCAGGAAACCTGTGACAAAGCTCAAGAGCAATCCATGTACAATACAATATTATTGGACTTGATGATCTTAAAGGTCTTTTCCAACCTAAACGATTCTATGATTTGTGTTTAGTTCCTCAACATTTTTAGAACTAACTGATTTATTTTAATATGTTGGGGGTGGGAGTAAAGCACGAAGAAAAAGCAAGCAAACTGCGTCAGAAAGTAAGGAAGAGAAGCAAAGTATTGTTTGAATTTAGAGCCTCCCACGTTGGGAGATGTAAGTACTTGAAGTGGAAACTATTCTGGTACAGTCATACAATATGTGACGTCTTGAAATACAGGATTAGTAGATATTCCAGACCCTGGTTTTGTCATAAGCAATAAAAGTAGATGCAGTACAATGCCGCCTTCTCCAGATTTCATTGTTGGTCAAGTAACCAAGATAGGTATCAACTCTCTAGAATTTAATTCTAAGACTTAAAAATGAAAGTAATTATTCTCTGCAATTCATTTTAAGCAAAATAGCTATGATGCTCTCCAAATTATTAAGAAATATTAAAGCCTAAGTATTCACCCTTTGTGCTCTCTCATGCTCTTCCCGTGCCTTCTTCACTCTTTCCATTCTTTCCTTGATTTCTTTTTCTTCACGCTTCCGCTCATATTTTCGGCGATGTTCGGCAATTTTCTGAGCCTGTTACAACAGAATACCAAGATTTCATACACATTTCTAGCATACCACACAATGTATTTCAATACAGAATATGTGTAAGCATAACCATCTGCTTTTACTAGTTTATAAATATAAGATTTGACTTCACATCCTAAAAGCCCTTTTGTTTCAGGAGTCATTTGCTATTTCCTCTCTACAGCAATTAACTATTCGCGTCTACTATCACCAGAACATGCACTCATATACTTTTTATAGAGCTCTGGGACTTGCACCATAGTTAGAACTTAAGCACGTAATCATTCCGCATCCCTTTGTGCTTTCACGCTGAACTATTGATTTCTCCAGGGCCAAAACCAGCAACTTCCCCAGAAAAGGGGGAAGCAACAGGAATTATAAACTTCCCCTGCACACAGACACACTTCAGGTGCTGTTACTGCAGTTCGAGGTGCCTTTGCAGCATATACAACTAGACCTAAGCAGACCAAAGAAAACCTGAACCAAACCAAGAAAGGGCTGGTGGGGAGAAAGTTTGCTTCCTAGTATTAGCTTTTTCTCAAGTCTATCAAATCTACAGCCCCAACAGAGGAGAGCAGTTAGCAATGAACTGCCCAAGGCTCTTCATTCAGAGGTCATTTTAACAATAGAACACTAACTGCAGCACTGCTTTCCTGAAACCAGAATGTATCCTTATACAGCATTGTAAAAAATGGTTCATGATTTCACAAATTGTTTATGATGGTCACCCCGGTAACACTTCTGTAACTAAAGAATATAGCAAAATCGAGGTTCAAGAACAGAGATACTAACTACTACTACAATGGACACTCTTCTGTTCCTTCAGATCACATTTTAAACAAAGAAATGACTTTATAAGGAGTGAAGTTTCAATAAAACTTATTTTAGCTAGGATATATTCATTCCATACCACATCATTCTTGAAGTATATATGCAAGAGAGCACACCGCAGGCACCAGGACTGACTGGTATTGAATGCAGTATGAGTTGGCAGAACCTGATGTTATGGCCATTAGTTCATTAAGAGAGAGGAGTTTGGGGTTTTTTTTAAGTGAAACATAAGAATTTCCAAAGTTTTGACTTTCATTGTTTCTAAATATTTCGCAAAATGAACTAAACATTTTTTAGAATTTAACTCAAGACTTTTGGACGAAAGTGCTACAAACTAAAAAGTGCTAGGAAAGCTGGAAGTAAGTCAGGTGAACATATCATCTTCACTTGTTAAAGATAAAAAAAAAAATCACCCATCATCATACATTTTCCCTTGAACTACATAAACAAGTTTCTGTGCATGAGCAGATTAACTGCAAAATAAAAGGTTCCCCCTAAGCCAAGCATTATGTACACGTCTTATAAAAAAGGTTGAGACCTAAGACCTAATTAGATTTACCTCACATCAATAGCCTCCAACACAGAAGACTAATAGATTGCAAGATGGTTTGAATTGCTGTTTTGCCAGAGACAATGGCTTTTACAGTACTGAAAGCGAAAGTTATTAGACACAGGAATGTTTATGGATGTGGTGGGTTAACCCCTGGCTGGCTGGCTGCCAGCTCCTCACTAAGCTCTCCCACTCCCCCCTCCTCAACAAAACAGGGAATAAAAATAAGATGGAGAAGCTCCTGGCTTGAGATAAAAACAGGGAGATCACTCATCCGCTACCATCACGGGCAAAACAGACTCAACATGGTGAAGATTAAAAATAGATACGAAGAAACAAAGATAAAACTAAAACCACCTTCCCCCCGACTCCCCTTCTTCCCAAAACTCAACTTCACTCCTTTGTTCCCCACTCTTCTACCTCCTCGCCCCACCCCAAACGGCACAAGGTGATGGGAGCTGTGGGCAGTTCATTGCACTGCACCTCTGCCATTCCTTCCTCCTCATGCTTTTTTCCTGCTCCAGTGTGGGGTCCCCCCCCAGGATATAGTCCTTCACAAACTGCTCCAATGTGGATCCTTCCCACAGGCTGCAGTTCTTTAAGAACTGCCCAGCACGGGTCCTCCCTACAGGGTACAGTCTTTAAGCAACAGACCGCTCCAGCACGGGTCCCCCATGGGCTTCAGCTCCTGCCAGAAAACCAGCTTCTGCCTGTGCTCCTCTCCATGGGCCACAGTTTCTGCCAGGAGCCTGCTCCAGTGTGGACTCTCCATAGGCTGCAGCTTCCTTCAGGACATATCCACTTGCTCTGGCGTGGGTTCTGCACGGGCCGCAGGGTTGACAGCTCAACCATGGACGTCCACAGGCTAAAGGGGGACAACCTACTTAACCATGGTCTTCTCCATGGGCTGCAGAAGAATCTCTGCTCCTGTGCCTGGCATACCTCCTCCCCTTCCTTCTTCACTGATCTTAGTGTCTGCAGGGTTGCTTCTATCAGGTTTTTTTTCTTTACTCCCTTCTCTCAGGGTGTTGCATTGCATTTTTTAACCTTTCTTAAATATGTTATCACAGAAGCACCACTGGCATCGCTGACTGGCTCAGCTTTGGCCAGCAGTGGGTCTGGTTTGGAGCCAGAGGGAGCTGGCTCCATCTGACATAGGGACAGCCCCATGTCTCTTCTTCCAAGAGGCCAGCCCTGCAGTCTCCACCTCCCCCCACCCTTGCCACTTAAATGCAACACAATGCAAAAACTGCAATCTGTGGTCTGTCAACCACTTTAAAGGAACACCCAAAACAGATGAAAAAGAAAGCCTGCTATCAACAGTCTTACATTTTTTACAGAAAAGTTCTTCCTTAGAAGAATGCTGGGGTCAATCACTTGAGAAAAACCGAAAACCAGTCTTACAGAGATTATGCTGCCCTCATGGGGTACATTAATGAAAGTACAAATCACAGCAAAGAGCTTCATTTGTAAAACATGTTTAGGATGAAGCTTTGGTCAATTCAGAAACATTTTGAAAAAAATCCATTATCACAGTGCTGTCTTGCGCTCCTGAATGTTTCAGTCTAGATTCTAAAATGCCTGGCGAACTTCAACTACTTCAGATTCTTCTGTTAAGATTTTAAAAAAGGAACATACTATTTCACAGTTTGGTTACATGCCCAGCCCCAGAGACTCTATTTCCTTACTCACAGCCATAAACAGCTGTGACTGAAGACAGAAGTATTTATAAACTCAGTTTATAGAAGTTTGAAGTGTAAGATGACACATGAACACATTCCCCCAGGACAATGAATACTGGAAGAATCTGAAGGCATTGATGTCACTCAAACAAATAGAGGAGGAACCTCCATTATGCCTCCCCACTTACTCTTGGTTGCACCTCCTTCAGCATGGCACTAGCATCTTCATCATAATCCAGTTTACAAGCTAATGCAAGATCATGAGCAGCCTCCTCCCAGTGACCCAGAAGTCTGGAATTGAGAAAACACCAACATTCAGAAGGGAAAAAATAAACTGAACTTATGGTTCTTCAAGATATTTACAACCATGCAGCACTCAGTATTTTTACCCGCAGCTACATTTGAAGTTTAACAATCATGGTGTTTTCTGTAACCTACACACTAGGATGCCATTAGAGGATACTTGCTTGCTACATACCCTTACAATAGCTTTTGCTTGAACTAACAATGAGGAAAAAACCCTCAATCAGCTAGTGTCATTGTTTGCTATGAACAAGAAGGGTCTAACAGGGAGAAGGTACCCTACCTAAATACACGAAGCAAACTAATAAAAACACTCTGCACCACTAGGTACACGTGTAGTGTAAAATTACACATTCAGTGCCCCGTATAAGCCTACACAACTACTACCTCAAGCTTAAGCGAACCCTCTTTACTCAGCACTCAAACATCCTAACTAACTGGATGCACCATGTCTTAGTTGAAGAGGTCATTACAAGCTGCTGTGCGCACTTCTTAACTATTCATTTATACAAACTCTTGACAATCAAAAAATTAAGCAAATGTTCGTGTTCCTAAATGGCTAAAGCACTTCTGCTTACAGACTACCGTTCTTCTCACTCTTAGACTCCATGCTGTTTATTAGAACTGTAGACATTAACAAACTACTCTCTAAACACTGTTTAAATTGCCTTTTTTTTGAGTGAATTCTATTAGCATTTACTCCTTCAACTTTTATAAAGACTGTAAGAAGCATCACATTATTTTTTTTGGCTGACTTACTGTCATTTAAAAAAAAACAAAGCACTTTAACTATAGTTGGGGGAAGATGTACACTGGCCTAATGCCATTTTAAATAATTACACTGTTCGCTTAATACCACTCTCCAATTGCAACAAACAGTTCCCTTAATAACTAGACAGTTTAATTTACTATATAAAAGAGCTCTAGGATCTAATGGGATATGGGCAGCAGAGAAATGTTTAAGAAATATAATATAAACAATATAAGAAATATAAGTAGACAAATCCTAGTAAATAAAAACCAAACTAAAAAAGTGAAAACAAAAGACCTCCAAACAAATAAATCCCACTGTCCTAGAACTCATGATCTTTAGCAAATGATTAGAAAATGCTATTCAGAACAGCAGTAAGGTAGTAGAAGGTATGGGTTTTTTTTTTTTTAAAAAAAAAAAGACAGTGTCAGAACGACTACTCATAAACTGCCATCAATAAATCACCATCATCCTTTCTTTCCTGTAAGCCATACACTCAGCACAATGGCTTCCTGGCTCATGGCTACTGCTCTCAGGTACAAGACAGACAGTTCACAGACATGGAGGAGGAGAGAATGCATAAACAAAACTGTTCTCCACAAGTAAGTGAGTATCAATTACAGGTGCAGATCATTACCTGTGCGCTTTCCCCCTCCATTTGTAGGTCTGTGCCGAGTCAGGATTAATCTTGATGGCTCTGTCACAATCCCTAATGGCAGCATTTGGCTTCTGTAGTTTCACAAAAACACTGTGGGAACAAGAACATTTATTGTGCATATTGAAATAACAAGTTACTAACTTAAGATGGAAATAATTCTGGATGACTAACAGGCAAGCTAGTAAGATAATACACTTGAAGAGCCGAGTTCAAAAAGATTTCGTAGTGATAATGAAGTCACTGAAATTTAGTCGCCCTCCCATCATTGTAGGTGAATCATAAGAAGCTGAAATGTTCACTGTTTAGGCTCAAGCTTTGCCAGCAATAATATCTTTAGTGGACCAGGAATGGATACATAAATGCAAAGGACAGTTCAAATCCATGTTGTCTGAAGTCTATAGCCAATGGCAACTAGCAATTTGAACAAAACAACAATAATAATATGCATGCCATATTACATAGTCTTTAAAACAGTAAGACAAAGAAAGCACAAGTTATCATACAGGCTACAAGAACCAATGGCTAGAATCATCAGGAACTATAAAACCAGATAGGGAGATGAGTCACCAAAATTAAAAGAGGCAAAACAAAACACAAACCCAGAAAGTATCCCAAATCCCTCGTCAATTTTACAATACTGCAAATTTTACAATACACAAGCATATGAGCTTAACTAGTAGGGCAGTACTTTAGAAGGTACAGGCATTCAAATTAAAAAACTCTGAAGAAAACAGTAGAAAAGAAAAAAAACCCACATTCCTGAATTAACAGAAGCATTTGATATTCAAGATACTCCGAGTTAGAACTTCTGCCCTTTTACATATACTTGAAAACAACTTATCAGCAATTAGAGTGCCTGTAAGTCAGTAATCATTAAGGCTTGTTATAAAGCAAGTAAGCACAAAGTCATACATTCTCTTCTAGAATCAAACAGGTGGCCAATGTGTCAGAAAACTGTCTCAAAGCTACCAATGGGAGACATTCTAACTCACAAAACTCCTGGTTTCCCAAATGCACAAACCCTCTAGAACCAAAACCCAAGTCCACCAGAGAGGCGCATTATTCACAGCACTTGGTTAGCACTGCTGTTACAGTGCAAGTTTTACTATATCCTAACATTCTGTTTGCTTCTTGCTACAATAGACCAAATTGAGGTAACATTTAATCTTCTCTTAATGCCCTTATTTTTCATTGCTAATCCCAGTCCTGAGAAGATACGGCACCTTAGGTTTTAAAAATACTACTATGATGGCAACAACAACAGTGTATTAAGGTACACAAGTGGTGTTACACGCAAAAACTTTGATATGGAAAGGAAAAAACAGCAAGGCATGTACCAGCTGAGATGTACTAGGATGGAAGAGTTAAAGGACACTAGTTAATCACATGAAAAGTCATCAACAGCTGAACATTTCTTTGAATTATACCTTGCTATGGAAAAGATACACTAAACTATCAAATCATCATGACTAGTGATTTTTTTGTGTGCATAAAAGGAGAAAAAAAAAAAAAGTATCTGTGGGAACTTCTGCAACACATATTTGCCCAGCCTTCCTCAAGAATTAGGAAGACGAATATGTTTGTGCATTATGACATTAGGGCAACCACACATCAAATCTGACAATGTTCCCAGTGCATCCTGTTCAAACGCAGGACTTTTGAAAAGAAACATGTCTACTTCACAGTGAAAAAAATTCATTTAGCAGGTACAACAGGGAGAGAATTCACATGATCCACAATTAACTTTGCATCTAAACAGGACATGATTTCCATCATTGTCTTAATCACAAAACAACTTTCAAGATTTTACAAGTGTTTGTTATTCAGCGTTGTTCTAACTCAACATACCAAAAGCTGTATTTGGATTATTCTGTTAGCCTATTATCAATATCCCGCATATGGTTGCTTCAGCAAATCTGGTTAATCACATATAAGAGAAAATGCATGAAGTGGACTTTTCTCTTTCGCTCATGTGGTTTGAGTTTACATAGATCCCCAAGTTGCCATTCTATTTAGGTTCCTTAATGAATATAACAGAACAGGCAGGAACGTAAACCACTAATTTATAATGACTCACCTTGCCCTCTTGGCATACAAGATGGCCAAACAAGGATTCAGCTTGATGGCATCTGTGAACAAGTCGACAGCCTTCTGAAGTTCACCTAAACATGAGTACCAGTGAAGTTTCAATCATTACACAATGAAATTACATCCAAATTGCCAAACCTGCCTCTTACAGGGTGTTACATCCTTAGGCACTTCTTAAATGGAACATTATCAACAAAGGAAAATCTGTTTCTCCCTCTTGTGATGTTACTGAATGCTGGAGGGGAGGAGAGACTTTTCCCAGTTAAATTTGTACATTTAACTTTGTCTGCAATCAAATAGGAAGTCACATCTTTATTACACAGCTTCTCACTGCATTAAGACAAACTACTAGAGACACTAATCATAATATGTAGGGAAGTACTATAATGAGCAATTTGTAATTAAGATGCTGCAGTACCTCATTTCCCCCACCCCGTGCAAAACTACAGCTACATTGGGAAGACAGCACTTAAAGAAGCTTTCATCTTCTAGATAGTTTTGGATATCCAGCAGAAAGTGGGTTTTCTTTTGCTTGAAAGCATTGAAATTGTCCAAGATATTTATTTCCTATTTTAAAAAGGAGAACCAAACCTTATGTCCTTGAATATATACTAAAAAACAATTCATCACCTTCACTTAGAGCATTTATTGCTTCAGTCTTCTTCTCATTAGCTTGATCCATCATCTCTTCAGTTACCTAAGAAAATAAAGAAAATAAAAATCACACACAAAACCCAAAAGCTGTAGAGGCCAGGCCAGAATTACCATGATAAGACAGCACTGAAGAAGGGAGCTCCAGTTTTCTGATTCCAGAATCTTGTTTTTAATTTGCATTGAAATCATAGTTTAAAAAAAAGAGAAATAACTTTGCTTTCAGACATTACCCACCATTATTTTTAGCTAGAAAATGCTCAAAAGATAAGTTGAATAATAGCATATTTCTACATATCTAGTTTTCACAAATTTTTTTTTAGTGTTTTCTGACCCGATTTTCCTCACTGAACTTTTTGATAGACTCTAACCTTGAATAAGAAAAGACTGTTGTTTTAAGCCAGGAAGTTTTCTACTTCGGAGAAAAAGAGCCAAAGCAACAGCTGGCTACCTAGCTAACATGGTACTCATCTCCCCTCAGCTGCTATCCTTGACTAAACTCGAAACCTCTCCCTAACTTTCCTACCACACAGACAATGAAAATACACTGCTTACCTCCACATTTTCATCTCCCATTTCTTGAGGGTCATCATTGTCTGGTTCAATCACCCCCTCATTGTCAATTTCTGGAGGAAAAACAAAAAACAAGATTAAGCTCCATCTACAAACAAGAAAGGATTTCCACAATCACGTTCAAGTTGGTGAAATGTGATAATTTAATCTATTTTCCACACCTAAGTCGCTCTCTTCACTTTCTGGTTCAGGTGATTTAACTGGCTCCTCTGGCTGTTCCTCTGCTTTGCCCTGAAAGAGAAATGTATTTGTAAGCACTCATTACTTCTGGCTGATATTCTATTCCCACTCTAATAAATGACAATGCATCAGGAAATCCCAAATTAATCTTCAAAGCATCAGACTGCTCTACTGAGCTAAAGGCTAAACTATTTTATTTTTAAGATACAAATCTCCTTTTTCCTCCTCTCAGGTTAAGTCTATCAGGCATGCAAATAATTCAGAGCCCAAATTATGATGCATGAACTTCTACTATCAGTAAATCCCATCCTTCAAATTGCACAATTCAATAATCAAAACCCAATAATCCAGATAATACCCAATTCAGAACCAGTTTTGCAGTGAGTACTAACCAATCCTTCCAATCTTCCTGCCTTCCCTTGCACAGTCTCTGGATCAAAAATTCTCTCAATCTAATACTATTAAGCCAGGGTCCCTTAGCAGTGAACAATAAGCTCGTGTCAACGATCAAAATATTGTTTCCATTTGACAAGGTCAGATGTTTTTGCCACTTACACATACTTGGAATGTTTTTTTCAAATATTTTCCTATAATTTTCTAACTACAGTACTAATTTCCTCTGAATACCACAACTTAGCATGTCCTGCTTTATCCCACACACAAGCTGCTTGCCTGCATATTCAGTGTCACAGACTATACTTGCTGTGTACACGCAGCCCCTCCCTCCATATAGTTCTAACTAGCCAGTAATTCCAGCATCCACTGTCTTGTTAAATCCAAAAAGGGAATTATACTTTTTACAAAGGAATTTCAGGCTTGGGAAAACCCCAATATGAGTATCTGCAACCCAAATTTATTATCTCCCTTAAAGCAAATGAACAAAAAAACCAAGGAAAAACTCTTCCACAATACTCCTTTAAAAAGTTGCTAGTTCAACTGTTCACTTCATTACCTATCATGCTCACTAATATTTCTTTTCATGCAAAGATTATAATTTAATCCACTAATGACTACAGAAGAGGTGTATAAACAGTGAGAACATAAAATACATCAAGACTTTGTCTGGCATTTGCATTGCACAAAGCATCAGGCATTCAGGATTAGGGAAATAGAGCATGATAACGCTTTAAATAAATTAGGAAGCCATCTGTAACAAGTCATCTACAACATGCAATGGGCTTCAGACTGAACTCTTCCAATCACTCACCCTAGCACACTGACCTACCCTATTTTAGTGAAAATTGACACCAATTTTTTCCCTCCTCCTGCTCAGTATTTTTTGCAGAGTCCAAACGTTAGTTTTCAATGACAAATTCTTCATATCTCACCTTATTTGTCTCCTCTGTGGAGGCATTGGCTGGAGCAGGCGGTACTGTGCCTCCCATGCTTTTCAGCAAAATAGAGAAGAGAGAAAACAAAACATTAAGATTATCAAGAGAGTGACATGTGTTTTGATTCAAATCCTGCTGATAATCTCAGCTTTTTGTTGTTACACAAAACATGATGATCCAACTCACTGTAAAACCAGCAAATAAAAAGCATATATCCACCATGGTTTTCTCAGTGTAACATAATGCCCACCGTGTCTGTTGGCTCTTTCACCCAGAACCCCACTGTCTTTTGTACTCATGCACATCACCCACCCACCTTTTCTCACAAGGAAAAGCTGCCTCCTTGGCTGAAATTTTCTCCTTAAAATGTAACTTACGTTTTAAGTCAAAACTAAGTATTGTTATTATAGATATTACTAAAATTACAATTATTTTTGGAACAGAGGTCTAACAAGTTAGGAAAACCGTAATGGCCTAAAATGCTTATGCAATTAAAAAATTGCTGCCTAGAAAATAATTCCACCTCTCTTATGTGTTTCAATATTCATGCCTTTCCTTAGCTACAAGTTAAGGAGCATTCTCTGTATAGACAGCATTCTTTCAATATAGAATAAACTTCTATATTATATTGACTTTGGTTAGCAGCCAGAAATAAGCATAGGCTGAATTCTCCAGCTGTTCATATAACATCTAATCATACCTAATGGCAAACTGCCACAAGGACTACCATTCCCATCCATCCTCTGCCCTGCATTCCCATCTACTGATAGTTTTCAATTGCTCTGGCCATACACACGCCCAAGGGAAAAAAACAATTCTATCAACTCAGGCTCGACCAGCTCCCTGGGGCCGCACACAACTGCTATGATGTGATGCAGGGGAGAGGAGAAGGAACTGGGCAAACAGGAACGGGCAGGAGGAACTGGAAGGGTGCAGGACTATCTGCTTTCAGGAATTAGCGCAACATAAAACTATATCCTAAGGATAAAATCTTACACCTTCTTAAGTCAGACTGCTGCAGTCCCATTCTCCCTTCTTTCCTCCCTCCCAGCACTATCTCACAGTCAGGCCCCAAACTGGCTGAAAACAAACCTGGACTGGGCAGGACAGAACGGGGACAGGGATGAACTGGGGAGAGAGCGTAGAAAAGGAAAGAGGAGGTGGAAGGACTGACAGGTCCTGGCACAAGGCCCTGCAGAAAAAGGCAAACGAACAGCACTACACTACCTCCAGTTTACAAGGATAAACTGTCAAGATAAAATTCCACAAATTACAAAAACTGGCACCTTCGGAAGCTATTGCAAAAAAATCTAGAAGTGTCACTGGAATGTTGACATTACTTAATCTAAGTTATACTGCAAGGACTAAACAACTGCAGCCTGATAAATCATTAGAGCTAGGCAAAAAACACAGTACATGTAGTAACTGTTCCTCCTAATTTTTTACCCTCGTAGGCTGACAATAGGGCACATAATTCTTCACCAGCCTGTAAAAATCAGTTTTCTCTAGGATGACAGGAACTGTCTAGGGAAGCCCTGGAACTTCTCTTCTCCTGCACAAAGGAAACCACAAATTCTGAAGCATTTTAGTGGTGCTAATAGCTAATATCCAGGGTAACACAATGCTCACAAGTTAAGATCCATCTAATGCTTGTTGGCAACACTTTTTTTTCTTTTTTTTTTTTTCTTTTTTTAAACAGTAAGACTCTTTCAAAGCCTGGCTTACTGGAAAAGCCTGAGAACCCTCTAACTCTAAAAGGTCAATAACATTTACAGCTTCCAATCATGTATTTAACAGCTCAAGCTAAAAAAACCTGCAGGAATCAAATTCTTGAGCAATTCCAAATTACCAGGCTCAAAATCAGGTGATTTTAAGTCTGACACCTTGAATCATCTCAAGGCTGAAACAACTTGGTCAGTCTCCTCTGCCTTCTTCAAATACCCCCAAAAACCATGATTAAATGCACAGCAACGATATTTATGCAGTGTACCACGTATTTAACCTCAACTGTATACAGATATAGGAGACTTATAGGAAAAGGCAGGTACTGAGCTGTATAAATAGTGCACACACAACAACAAAAATTTTAAATTAAACCTTTGTGCTAAAACAGAGTTGTGCAATTTAGTAAAAACTCTTGGGAGCTGTCAGGAGTCTATTGCAGCAACAACTGCATCACTCATCACAGTGATGAGAAGTGCTGCTTTTATGACTTGTTGGAAGAACTGCAACTGTTATTTCTGCATCCACTTTCATCACTGACAGCAAAATTACCTTTAGAAAGAAACTGGATTACCAAGAATTCAGAAGGGTCAAATTCTATTTGAACAAAACAACAACAAAAAAGGCAAAAAGCCCTGTTCATCAATTAGGGATTCTGTGCTTTTCTTTTAACCACTATTGTTTCTTTGCTCAATTGCAGGTTTTTGAAATGTGTTGCCTTTTAATGATTCATTTCATAACAATTTGCATCAAAATATTTGTGTTTTTATGCAATTATGAAGATGCAGGCATGACTAAAAAGTGATGTTAAAACACTTTCCAAACATAAGCATACAGTAGTGCATGCTTTCTATACAGAGAGCATCTATGTAGAAATCAAATACAACAGCTAGACAGAATAAAGGTTAGAAGATAACAAGCGCATGAAAACAGCAAGGACTTTAGGTTTCTGATGCAACATTAACAGCTGGTCAGAAATAGAGGATCCCATTCTGGCTTGTGAGCATCACTTAAGTTAGAATCGTTAGCTTTAAGAAATTAAATTAATTCTCAAAATTTTAGTTGAAAAATTTTATTGATGGATTTCAGTATCACTTAGTCATTATTCTCTAATCACTCGTAACATTACCTTGGGGACTAAACCTATGTCTTTTACATTAATACAGGTAATCCTGACCAAGATAGTGGACTCATTGCGATTACTTCCACACAAAGCCAGGCCACACTAAGTTTCAAGCAGTTTCCAAAGAATTAGAAGACCCTATAAACACACTTCATAGTCCTACTGCAACCAGCACTATTACAGAACCAAAGAGACCCACCAGACTTCCAAACAGTTTGACACGCGAAGTAATTTGTCTATCACACCAAATATTCAAGTGTAAAACTTACTCAAATATTTAGCTCAAATACGTGAAGAAAACCAGAAAACTTAAGAGAGTTATAGGAGGTTCTACTTTGAAATATTTTTTAACTTCTGAGATCAAGATATCCAATGAAGATTTTACGTGGAAAAAAAAAACATTCCACAGTTCAAACCCTAATTTTAATACTAATGATACAAGCACCCTTCTATTAATCAAATACAAACTCTAAAAATTTATCTGAAGTTAGAGCCCTCCCGATTAACATGGAGAAAGCGAGAAGTCAGATGATCACCTTCCCATTCCCTAACACTTTCTCTGGCTAAAAGAAGTCAGTGTTCTTCTCCCTCCCAAAATACTCTGTTCACATCTTCAGAATTATGCAACAGAATAGGGGACGTAACCTAGGGTGAGGCATTGAAGTATTCTGCACATTAGCAGAAGGAACTAAAGACCTGCAGTAGGACACACAGACATGCAGCTCCTTCCTAGGCATACGTGCAGCTACTATCCGTGCTCCAAGCTTGGTTAAAGAGGATTGGTTTTACAACCATGCTAATGTTCACATACCTAAAAAAGTTTAAACATCACTGTAAAAAAAAAAAAACCCAAGTAGTTCACTGTAGCCATAGTCATTATGACATACTGCAAAATGCCAGTATTTACTTATATACACACGCACACAAAGCCCCGCTAGTTTTTCAACTAATTACAAGGACTATACAGCAGAAAGTACAGTTAAATTACTTCCAGATTAACATTTAAAGCAAACTTTCTAAAGCAAACCCCGCTTTGTCACTAGATAGAAACCTTTTGACTTCCCCTTTTCACAAGATGTGTGTCTGCAAGGACTTTGCTCGCTTCGGAGCCCTTTAGCGGGGGCTGCAGCTGTGAAAGCATCTGCGGTGACAGGCCACGCGTGCACACACGACGACGTGCAGCGTGAACGGCAGAGGCTTGAAGCGCCTCACCAGGGGAGCGAGATTTCAGCTCCTCGATACACGACACTTCAAGAGGCGAAACATGTTTTGGGACGGGAACCGCCCCGGGTGTTAACCTGTCAGGTATTTTACGCTTTTTTGGGTACCGGGATGTAAATCGACGCCACTCACCTCCCCAGCAAACTCGTCTCCTTTTAAGACGGGCTAGCCAACTCTGCTGCATAATGCCAGCGTTAGCTGGGTTAACTATTACTCTGGGGCTTTCCAGCCTGGAAAGCTGAGACACTGACATGGCCGGGGGGAGCAGGTTTTTGCAACGGGAATAGCCAGGGTTTTAAAAAAAAAAAAAAAAAAAGAAAAACACAACAACAACAAAACAACCAACACAAAGCAAAACAATAACAAATCTTCTTAAGGCTCGAGCTGTAACCACGCCGCACCCCGAGGCGGGAAGGGAGGGAGGGGAGGCGGTCGCGCACCGGAGCCGCTCCCCGCCACGCACCCGTCAAACAGGACCGGACCGAACCGCCCCCCCCGCCCCCCGCCACCTTCACGGCCACGCGGCGGGGCCGCCCGCCGACACGTGCCGCCGCCCCTCCCCCCCCACAAACCGCGTCCCGCGCGAGACCACCCCTCCCCCCCGCCACCGCCGCCCCCCTCACGGCCCCCTCAACGGCGGCACGGCCCCGTGACCGACCTCTCCACCCACTCGCGGAGGAAAGCCAGCTCCTCGGTGTGCAGCAGGCCCGGGTTCTGCTTGCAGAGCCTGACGAAGGCCCGCAGCTCGCTCAGCTTGCGGGCGTCCATGGCAGAAGAGGAGCGACGGCGCCAGCAGCAGCAACCAAATCCCGCTCGCTTCCCTGCCCAACCGCCGCGCGGCGCCGTGGAAGCTTCCAGCCCGCCCCGCCCACCCCCGAAGCCCCGCCCCCGCCCCGCCGGGCCCCGCCCACCCCGGCGCCTGGGCCCGCCCCGCCGCCGCGCAGCGGTGGGAACGTTCTAGAAGCGGGGGTGGCCGCCGACCGGGCGCGTCCCGTCAGGCCCGGCATCGTGTTCTGCTCCATTCCCCCTTCCTCGCTTTGTCGTCCGCCTCTCCCCGCTGCCGGGGTGCCGCCGTGGCCCGTGTTCCTCTTCGCGTCCCCGACTACCGGCGAGGCAGGCGGCTGCCGCGGGCGGCTATGCCGGTGCGGTGCCGCCGGTTGGCGCCGGCGCTCGTTGATGGTGTCATCACGCGGCGCGGCGGCGGGGGAAGGCCCCGCCGGGCCGGGCCAGGTGCCGCGCCAGCCCCCTCCCGCGGACATGTCGTGTTTTCCGGCTCGGGGGCTTGTGGCGGCGGTGAGGGGCCGGCGCGGCTTCTCAGGTCAGAGACTCCTTCTACCCCCTCCCTCCCCCACGCACGCCTTGCTTCACCTTAGCGGGGCGGGCCCGCTCGGGACCTCCGTCCCCAGGGCTCTGCTAACTCCCCGCGCCCGCCCTTCTTCCCCCGGCACCAGGCGGGCCGTGAGGCCGCCCCCGCCCGGTTCGCTGCGGGTGCGAGGGGCGCGGGAAAGCGGCTCTGTCCGGCAGCGAGGCTGTAGCCCCGGTCACGGTGGCACCCCGGGGAGGAACGGTTTATTACATGAAAAAGAAAGCAACGATGTGGAAAGCTCCTTGCCGCCTTCAGAGTGTTGCTTTATTTAATGCCTGTTGTGTCCCCTTGTCTCGTTGCAAGGTGTCCTGTTTGTTTTCTGTATAGGTGGAGCGAAACAGCAAAAACCCTCTTTTCTAAACTGCACAAAAAGCTGTAATTACATTTCACTGCCTGAGTCTCCAGACTGCTACTCCAGTCACTCATCAACATAGTCAATGCTTTATGTTATGACTTACCAGTTGTCAGGTGTACGTGATCTTCAATTAGTGGCTAATCATACTGGCTCCCACAGAAAACCCACAGTGTGTCTGTTCTGCTATAAATTTCTGAGTCTCAGCCCCCCGAAAGGCAGGCAGCTGCAGTGCTTTCGTTGAACTTGCTTATGTTAGTGAAGAGTTGATTATCATTTGTCCTAACAATCCAGTGCCATGCTGTGGCAGCATGAATTGATTTTGTAGTGGACACACGGGGAGTGACATAAAAGAGAACCAGTTTCCAAAGCATCAGCTGGTGGATGTTAAGACACTGATTACCATCTCTTTCCATGTGTCTGATTTTGTATCTAGACACAATTCTTTAGCTGCAAAAAAAATGTGACTGAGGATTACGAAGTTGGTAAAGTTTGTGACATTGTATTTAACTTTCTCTTTTGTCTTATGGCGCACGCCCCCAGCTCCCAAATGCACGCTTGTAATTCTCTTTAAAACTTGTCTGCTTTGGCTGTGTGTGAATTCAAAAGAGATGCATAACTGTATGCTGAGGAACAGTTTTCAGTTTGGCTAATGCTACCGTCAAGTAAGTTAAATACATTAACAGGGACTCTTGATAATCTTTCATACAGAAAAAAATTGCATCACTGTATAAGCCTGTGGAACTGGAAAGGCCTTGAAAATGGTATAATTGTTCCATATGAGTGGTATTTTTGAAGCCGTAGTCAAGAAAAGACAATATACAGGCATTGTGCTTCAAGCTCTGCGGTGTTTGAGGGAAACAAGGGAGGGAGAACAAGTGAAGAAAACAGGCATGTGCAAACCGACATAGCTTTCTGGGTTTTCTTGATGGATTGTCAGGTTTAGCAGATGTTAATTTCTTTCAATCTGTTTTATGAATATTTGATCATTAGTTGGGCACTCATTGTTTCATAAACTATTATGGTACACAACAAATTGAAGAGCTAAAATGGGATATTTGTGTCATATTGGGTGAATGAATGCTACCAAGAGTTAGATGACTGGAGTATAAATCTGCGGTTTGCTAACTGGAAAGGTCTTTTGCCTTAATGTGGTGCATTTTTTTTCCTCTAGTTTGCAAGTCATGTGCTCTCCGACGATTTTCCATCCAGCCTGCCCAGCAGAAGAAGATTCCAAACCGGTATTTGGGCCAGCCCAGCCCCTTCACACACCCACACCTTCTCAAACCAGGTTAGGTTCAGGCCCTGTATAAGCCAATCATTGGTATTCATTCTTGTCTCTATTTCGCTGAGACGTCTAGGACAGAGTATTGGTTTGCTATACATACAGGTGTCTGTGATTTCAGCTGTTTATGATTACCTTCATTAGGCAGTAATTATATTTAGTAGTTAATTTCCTTGTCTGAGATGATACTGGTTCCAAAAATAGGCTTCACATGTTAGCTTTTTACCTTTTCCTCATGGAGTGCTCGGTGTCACTGACTTCGGAACTGCAGTGGCGTTTTTGTGAGCTCATTGTCCTGCAAATACACGATTTATGTTAAGGGGGAGACCTTTGTGTAGGCTGAACTGCCAGAATGTTGCATATCCAATGTCTTCTGAGTCACAAAATAAGGGTGTCATTCAGAAAAGGAGATCGGGGAGAGACTTATTGATAGATGGACACCATTTGTCTAAAGAACATGCCACCTTAAGAAGAGTATTCAAGCTGTGAGGAAAAGAGGAAAAAGAAACTTATGGCTATAAAGTTAGACAGTAGTGATGAAACAGAAGCTGAAGTTGTGCACTTTTATGAGATTAATGAAAATGAGCATGTAGGTATGAGGTGATTAAATATATAAAAAATTAGAAGTAAAAATATATTCAAGAATATGTCCAGGAAGACATTCTGGTTCTGTGTTCTTTTTCCATAGATAGATATACAGAGATGAACCCTGCACTTACATATTCAACTGTAGAGTGATTCAGGTCAGAAGGACCCTCACAAAGTTAGCGGATCCACCCTCTGCTCAAAGCTGGGCTAACTTCAGTATTACATCAGGTTGCTCAGGGCATGGATTAACAGCTCACAGTAAATGAGGCTGACACTTTAAATGTACTCACAGCTAAAACACTGAAGATTAATTTTAGGTGCCTGTAGTAATTTTCTATTTAATAAAGGAGTGGTGTTTTCTTTGAAATAACACAACATTGTTTTATTGCAATTATTGTTTTTAAAAGCAAATGCCTTTAAGGCAAAGAGAATTTCCAGGCCTTGCAGTCAGAAGACAAATGGGATTACCTTGTTCCACTCTACTGCAGCCTCTAAACTTCACTGGACTGTTTGTGATAGAAAACTGACTGGAATACAGCGGAGCATAGGAAATTTGCAGTATAATGTTGCAGAAATGTGGGGTCAGAGTGCATTGAAACAGTTTCTGTGTTCTCTGTCATTTCTAGATCTACAGACTAAAACACATTTGGTCATTTTGGTTTTTTCTTTTTAAAAAAAAAGACTTTTACACCAAATACACCAAATAGATGGGGATGTATGGTGTTGAAAAGGTGTAAAGTTTAATTCAAATACAACATACGTGATTTTCCTAAACTCTCTTTCATCAAGGAAAACCAAGTTCTGGGTAGAAGTTCCCCACCCCACCCATGCAAGAATCTCCTTATGGTACAAGCCAAATTTCAATTTTTATTCTAGAATTGTCACTGCTTAATATATTAAAGAGGAAGAAGAGATTGTGGAAGTAGAAAGTTAACAGTATGAAAATGCAATCTATGTTAAAATAGAGTATTAGCCAAAGTACTGATTAAGGCTTGTATATTAATTTAAATTGTAGTTACGGAGTCTCACATTTTTAAAAATACATACTTAAGCTGTTGTCGGTTGTTCTTTCAACTTCAGTCTGGTTTTGGTGAGTATCTTGATCGTTGACTTCATATCCTTTGTGACTGGAGCAGTTTAAAACATACTTTGATGTAGGAGATCATTTGTTTAGTTAGACTCAGTTAGAATCATTGGGAATATAGTACTTAACTTTGGAAAAATACTAACTGTTAAGTATTGAGAAAAGCTACATCTGCCCTGGAGAAGATTCCTTCTCTTAATCGGAGTCTGACGCCAGCCTGCAGTTTGTGGTTTCTTTCTGTCTGGAATCTTGTGACTGGCTAGACTCTGCAACCTCTCTGTTTCTGCCTGATCTCCCATTATCTGTAACACTCAATCCGCCCCCTTATGGGTTAGAACTAGTTACTTTATGAGTTGACTTAGTGTGTATTTGAATAGACATTCTAGCTTTATCTATCTGAGTAAATTAATGCTCAACCTCAGGAGGTAATCTTCTGTCCAATGTCCAGATGCTGTAAAACCCATCAGTTTTCAGCAGTCAAAGTCCAGTTTGCCTTGTCCCTTCCCCTTTTTTTAATGTGTTCTGAAAACATCCATCTGTTTCGGATGTTTGTCCAAATCTACCAGGTTTTGTGATTTCTGCTTTTGCACAGAAATACGTAACAGAAAATCTGTTTTGTTGAAATAAACTTCTGTCTTTGCATGATGGAGGAGCGGATTGAGTGAGGATTTGCTGTAGTAATGGAAGCTGAAGATGTGCATGAGAGAGCAATGGAAAGGCTAATGAGGAACCACAACGAAGCCCTGCATGTGAAAGGCACCAGGGAGTAAGCAGGAATCAGGCATGTGACATGTAAAATATCACGAGTGCTTTGAATTTCCCAATCCGATTTGTTTTGTATTCACAGGAGAGGTAACTCCAGGATTGTCACAGGTGGAATATGCTCTTCGCCGACACAAACTGATGTCGTTGATCCAGAAGGAAGCCCATGGCTGGGGTGGATTGGACCACACAGTGATTCTGCTATCCAACCCCATGTATTACATGACCAATGACATCCCCTACGTTTTCCACCAGGACACTAACTTTCTGTACCTCTGTGGGTTCCAGGAGCCTGACAGCATCCTGGTGCTGCAGAGCATTCCTGGCAAAGCGCTGCCCTCCCACAAATCCATACTTTTTGTGCCCCGGAGAGATCCCAGCCGGGAGTTGTGGGATGGGCCCAGATCAGGCACAGATGGAGCAATTGCTCTCACAGGAGTAGATGAAGCCTACACCATTGAGGAGTTCAGGCATTTGGTGGCCAAGCTGAAAGGTAACAAATAATGGAGGGGGAATGAGATGAGCTGTGGTTTGCAGGGTCTGAATGGTACGGGTTTGGAAGGTGACACCAATTCAAGACTACCATGAGCTTGAGGAGGTGCAGGGAGTATGACAGTATGACAAAGACAATTGGATGTTCTTGTTAGCTTTTTGAGGGTCACCAGTGGAAATGTAGTTTTGAAAATAATAGTTTTTTCTTCCTTCTGAATTTCTTGTATGCCCATGTGAATGCCAGTGTGCACATCTGTGAAATGTAAGGAACAGGATAAACAAGAGAGCATCGCAAACTGTGTTACTGTTTTAGTCATATTTTTGCTGCCAGATCCAGAGCTGGATGAAGCATAGGAAACTCAAAGGTATTTTATTCATAATAGACTTGGAAAATGATCCACACAGGGAGGTCGTTAGTCCACTCAGCTTTTTTAGCTACATGTTAACATACTCTTGAAATACAAACATTGCTGTCCTTTAGATGTGTTCTTTTGCATCTAACGTCACTGTGTAGCCCCAATATTTCTAATTCAGGGTGAAATTAAATGCATTATAAAATGAAATTGAAGGCTTATGACAATATAAAAAGGGCAGCTGCTCGGGGGAATGACACAAATAAATAGAGTGAATGCTGGAGTCTTAAATACCATCTCAGATTCTAGTTATTTTGTTTCAAAAAAGCATATATGAAAATAGAAAAAGGAAGAGCAACAAGGATGATCAGAAGTATGGAGTGTGTATGAGATACATGCTGGACAAACCTGCTCAGTTTGAGAAAGAAAACAGAGGGTAAGGCGAGAGAGACTTGTATGGTTATGGCAAGTGCAGAGAGGATGAGTAGGAATGATAAGCTGCTATTTTTCATAATTTACAAATAAAGGTAACAGTGAATAAAGTGATCACATGGCAGGTTTGGACACCTTGTAAGTTCTAAGTTGTAGATCATTCATGGTAGGTTTGGAATGTCAAAAGTATAAATGGATTCAAAAGTTTCCATGGGGGAAAGGTCTGTGAAAAGCAGTTAATCACTGTTACGAAGATGCAGCCTTGAAATGAAGAAACCAGAAGTGGGGAGGATGTACTAGGGAAAATACTCTTTCATAAATGCCTTGTTTATTAGAGAATTTTTGGAAACACCTGCTAATGACTACGATCACCAAAGAAGGAGGGCCTAGGTAAACCGCAGCTGGGACTCAGCATGGATTTTCTACTCATTCCCATTTAAAACGTTCCTGTGGGGAGAATGTGAGTGCCGACTGATGTTCTAATTAAATTTCCACATAGGTTAGTATGTTTGTCCTCAGTAACTTCATCTTCTCTGAATGGCTGAAATAAACAGTTGTTCCCCAGAGATACTCTGAAGCATAGTTGATTTCATGTGATGGATGATAAAAGGTAAATTGCCTTACAGTGTTGGGGGGGACAGACTACAGGAGAGAATGATTGAGAACATGCACTACTGCGGTGCAATGGCTGCATAGCTTACACAAGTGCAACTTTGATATGCAAACTCTGAATGTATCTGTGCAAGGTACATTCAGTGATGATCTTAAAACTCAATATTTGCATGGAAGTGAGGATTTGTCAAATCTACATGCTATGCATTGGTTATCTTAAAGATTTTGAAGAGATCGCAAGTATCGTGTGACAGTTAAAGTGTCTATATGGTCTGTAAATGCAGATTCAGAGGAAATTAATTTCTCAAATACAGCAACAGGTCTACTTTAGGAGGAGTGAGTTTGCTCAGTGTGGTGAGGAAATTTCTACATTTATCTTTGTCTGTGTCAGCTTTTATTTTGTATTCCAGGTGAGTCAAACATTGTTTGGTACGACTTGGCAAAACCAGTGCATACAGAGCTGCACTCTGACTACATGCAGCCCCTGGCTGAGATAAAAGCTCGGAACAAAAACCACATCCAGGGCATCCGTCATCTAGTGCAAAACCTTCGGCTGATCAAATCTCCTGCAGAGATTGAAAGGATGAAGATAGCTGGACGGGTGACAGCAGAGGTACGGGGTCATGTGCTCTCCAAATGAACCAGTACATTCCTTTAAAGAAGAAAGAGGAGGGGATTGTTGATGGAGTGAGATGGGCTGGAGGGATATAGCTTTGGTCTAATCTGTTACTGAACTGCTGTGTCTCAACCATCGCCTGGGCTCAGCTCCTTCCACAAGACAAGGAGAAACAGGAAGACTGCTTGGACTACCAGCTTCTCTCAATTAGTGTAACTCCAGTGAAGAAAAGCTAACAGGAGTTAGATTTGTTTAAAAGCAATATCTGTTCAGGAACAGGGGTAGCCTCTTTACTCTTTTCCGAACATCCCCACACCATTTTCTTTCCCATTTATCCTTTTGTTCTTGAGGAAACAGGATTTTTCTGAACACGTTGCCCATGTATGTCTCCGAATTCTCCCTTATCCATCAAATACCTTTTGAACTCATTGCCCAGTTTTAAACAAATCTGACAGATAACCTGAAATGCAATTATGTTTTTGTAAATGTTATTAAAATAAGTAGCCAAATAGAAAAGAGAGGCACAACTTGTCCTTGTCTGAAGGAAAAGCTGCACAGGGCACTCCTGTTATACGTGAGGGAATCCATAAGTGACACAACCTGTAAAATGCCAACCCGCGGGATCAGCTTCAATTATCTAATCCTTTTTGAAAAACTAGAGTCAGTCAGCCCCTAAATACAGTTTCATGGGAAACAGAGCTTAATTGGTTCTAGTCTTGACAGCACTCTGCATTTTCAGCTGCCTCTGGTTCCTGTGTCCTGGGCCAGCTGATTTTAGGCCTTCCTCAAAAGACAGCAGGTAAAACTTCTCTCAAGTCCAGACTCCTTTGCTAACTGAAAGGCCCTTCTTTTTCATAGGCTTTCATAGAGACAATGTTCGCCAGCAAATCCCCAGTGGATGAAGCCTTTCTGTATGCAAAGGTGAGTACTTCATGGTTGGAGGCGAGAGAGAAGGGCTGGATGTTTGTTTTCCTTCCAGGAAACTAGAAATACCAGATCTCTCTATAATGTCCCTCCCACTGTAGCGCATTTGTCCTTCATCCAACTCTTGTGGTTCCTAGGACCTGCAGAAAAGTCAGTGTGAGGAATTCTTCAGCTGTACTTCCCATACCCTTATTGAAGGAACATAGTGATTGTACAAGTTTATCTGCTATTGATGTCTTTTTATACTGGATTTTAAAAAAAACATGCAAAACAATTAGAGATATAGTTATTATCTTATTCTATAATACATTTCTGTTATACAGAATTTAAGTTGTTGTAACACCTATTTGTAAAGCCTGCTTCTCTTGAGTATGGGCTCTTACTACAGCCAGTTACCACAGCTATTTTGAAGCAGTGTAGATACCTCTCAGTTACAAAATACTGACTAATTGGCCTGCACGTTTGGTATGGAATTTTGTACAGCATTGCAGTGAGATGCCTATTGGAAAAACATCAGCAGGAATTGACCTGCTGTTATGATATAGATAGGCCTGTGCTGACATGGCACTGAGCAGTAGTACTGACTTGTAAAGAAAATTATTTTAATTTAAGTGTATTTTACAGATCAATTTTTCACTCCAGATCAGGATCATAAACCTACTTTATTAAATGTAGGTATCCTGGACTGTTCTGTCCTATGTGGTTTTGGTAATTATAGAAAAGATATGTTATAATATATTGAGGTTATAGAGGGTCTTTATAGATTAATTTCTGTGCTTTCATTAGCTTCATCACTCGAGAAAGGTAAAGATCTTGAAGCTTACAGTGCCTTTTTTTTGTTTGTTTGTTTTCCCTTGGACATTGGGGTAGTGCATGCTTTGAAACCTTAATTCAAAAGAGTCATGAAAATAGATACTGCTGTAAATATGCTGGTACTTTGTCATTGTAAAAGACAACAGCAAAACACGACTGTTGTAATGGTCACATTTAGGATCTTTGAAAATTCACGGTTGTATGGCAACTAAGAACATTACTTTATATAAGAACAAATCCCCATCTGGATTTTAGTCCTCAGCACAAGAAGGATGTGGACCTGTTGGAGCAGATTCAGAGGAGGGCCATGAAGATGATCAGGGGGCTGGAGCACCTCTCCTGTGAAGGCAGGCTGAGAAAGTTGGGGTTGTTCAGCCTGGAGAAGGCTCCGGGGAGGCCTTGTAGTGACCTTCGAGTATCTGAAGGGGGCCTACAAGAAAGCTGGAGAGGGACTTTTTACAAGAGTATGTAGCAATAGGACGAGGGGTAATGGCTTCAAACTGGAAGACGGTAGATTTAGATTAGGTATCAGAAAGAAATTTGTCACTCTGAGGGTGGTGAGACATTGGCACAGGTTGCCCAGAGAAGTTGTGGATGCCTCATCCCTGGAAGTGTTCAAGGCCAGGCTGGATGGGGCTTTGAGCAACCTGGTCTAGTGGGAGGTGTCCCTGCCCATGGCAGGGGCGTTGGAACTAGGTGATCTTTAAGGTCCCTTCCAACCTAAACCATTCTATGATTTATGACAACATAATGAATGTTTGAGACAGTATTGAACAGCTTGCACCAGAAAGAGCTTCCTTGAGACTGGATGCAGGCTTAAAACACTCTATTGAAAAGCAGATAATTCTGTATTTTTTTTTTCTCCAGTTCTTGGAAAATTCTCAATACTGCTTTCATTTAGGGAACTTGCTTTGCAGTTTCACTTTGTGTGGTACAAATTAAGAAAACAGTTGTAGGACATGAATCATAATAGCCCCAGGGCAGTTAATCATCTGAATCAGCACTAACAGTCTCCTCCTCTCTGAATTGGTATTCCAGTTTGAATTCGAGTGCCGGGCTCGTGGTGCTGACATCTTGGCCTATCCCCCTGTTGTTGCTGGTGGCAACAGATCCAACACTTTGCACTATGTGAAGAACAATCAGCTCATCAAGGTAAATTATATGCTGTCCAGTAACTTAAAAGGCTGTGCTGTGACAGACTGTCCCCATATGTGTCCCCTAGCTGCTCTTTGTTTTGACTGAACAGATCAAAACACTTAAATTTTTATTTTCAAGTGAGCAGGGGAAAGGAATCCTGCCCTGGTTAGTTTTACTGTCAGTGGAAGATTAACTTGGCTCCATGTAGTCTCTTTCTCTCCTCTTTGCACTTCCTGCAGTATTTTCTGAACAGAATAAGGACTTGCAAACAAGCTTGCAAATAACTTAATTTAGCGAGCAGGTGTGCTCCCACACTGTGTGCAGCAGTGTGCAGCGCTGGGTGGATTGCTCACCTGGCAAAAGAGAGGGACCGCTGCAGCAGGTAGAGCAAAGGCACCATGGGTGTCTTCTGCTGTCACTTGCATTGCTTTGCAGCATAAGGTGCAATAGTGCATTCCTGCTCTGGCAAAGCTGAAAAGCATTTCGGACTCCATGTAGGCCAGCAAAGCGGGGAAGGGGAACAAGGAGGGAAAGGAGGATCAGCGTTAAATGTTGAGGGGTGGGTTAGATGGATGTGAGTAAATTAATGTGTCTTGTCTTATTCTGAAGATTGAAATTATTGAATTGAACCATCTCTATCTTTCCTGATGATACACCTTTAGATTTAGATAAGTATTTTCAGGACCAATATTCCCCCATTGCTGTACGATTCACTTTTCAGGGGAGCATGTTTTTCCTCTGTCTTAATGTAAGATGAAACTTTCCCACTAGCATTGTCTTTTCTTGACGCTGGCATGCTAGCAGACCTTGAAATGATCTGCAGAGACAGATATACAAAAGATATGACAGGCTGCTTTTGGCAGAAAGAAACCTCCTTTGTTGTACTGTCATTCAAGGTCAGGCGTGCTCATGTAACTCCAGTTGCTTCTGTTAAAGTTGTTCAGTTAAATGACTGTCACTTGTTTTTTTCAAAGTTATGAAGTAGGAGGTTAAACCCCTAAACTTGACTCTTCCTTTTCCTTTGTGTGCTACTTCCTGCAGATCTTGTTGCCAAATAGGCTAACAAAGTGTCTAATTTGGAACGTATCTGAAGGCTGCTTATGGCCTTATGTGGACTTCATTCAGTCCACCGCTTAGTGGACTCAGCCTTAAAGAAAGAGGACAAGATGCACGACATAAGGCACTTGCTGGACAATCAATCCACAGGCTGAATTCCCTTAGCCAATAAATTGTTACTTGGCATGTTTAATTGCTTAGAAGAGGGCAGGTGGTATAATTTCATGTTTTACGTAAAGATTTGAACCAGCTATTCTGAAAAAAGTTAAAAATACAATTTAAATGGATAGTTTATGGCCTCTCTGTTCAGTGGGATAGTGAGATCTGCTCACTGCTAGTTTATCTACTGTGTAAGTGTTTGTGGCACTTAACTGTACACAGTGATAGTAGCTAGCCCTGGAAGTAGTGCTATCAGTGAAATCCTGCTTCTTATTTTTTCCCTTAATGTGCTAGAATTATTCCTTGTCATTCTGCATCATGGCTGCTGGCACAGTCATGGATCTGTGGAGTGAATCTCTATAAAAGGTCTTGGATTACATGTAGTGTAAATCCATAGTGCGTTTAATCCAAACTTTTAGAGATCTCACTGCTCTATTTGTTGTTAGCCCCTTTAAGGAGGGAAAACAAGGCAGTGATTTTGTTCCTGGCCCTTTGTCTTTTTTTTTCATGGCTTTTTGGAAGATGTGCAAACAGTGATTTAATCGATATGGAACAGTTTTGCTGAAGTGAATTGGAGGTTCACATCTCCAAAAGTTTTTTTTCTCCATCATCAGGTAGATTCAGAAGTGTATCTTAGAGCAATCAAGAAAGTTCCAGAAGAGAACAGGGAAGATGGTACAAGCTATTCAGTAGTGTGCTTACGATAGTGATACACTTTCAGAGACGTGATTTTGCTCCGTCCTCCTACCTTGTGACAAAGCTAAATCTTTAGCTGTTAGCGAGCTGTTAGGGTAGCTCAGAAATCTATGTTTTTGTTGTAAAACCCTTCTGTCTCAGTCACTAGCAAAAAACTTCTACATAAAGGAGTCACTGGTGTAATTTCCTGGAGTAAACAATCCAGGTGTGAATGGGACTGAAGTTTCAGAGTGCAGTTCAAGGAAAATGTTTTGTTTTGTTTTGTTTTTTTTTTTACTCCAAAGTGTTTGAAAATCAGCATGTTAAGAGTCCAGGCTGTAGATAAACGTAACACTCAGATACTGTTTTGCAGAGAAACAATCCAACTGGAATAGCCTATTTATAAACAGTAGCACCTGGGGTGTTGTTCTGCAAAAGGAATTCACATCTCTGTAGCTGCTCTGCAAAAATAAATACATAATCGCCTTTCCTGCTCTCAGACAGAAAAATCAATTCAGTTAATAGCCAGACTGACCCACAGGGCATTTTTTCCTGTTACTCTCCAGGATGGTGAACTGGTCTTGCTAGATGGTGGATGCGAGTCTTCCTGCTACGTAAGTGACATCACGCGTACCTGGCCCGTCAATGGAAGGTATGCTGCAATAAGGCTGTTTTGAAGAACTTTGAGAAGCTCTTAAATAATTGATGGGTTGAGTGTGTGTTTAATCTCTGCGAGTAGTTTTTAACGTGTCCCATTCTGTGGTTCTTCAGAGTAATCAAATTATATAAACTAATCTTTCAGCATGAGAAGCTGTGTTCCCCACTGCCTCATTAATTACTGCATGAATATGTGTGATTACTGCTATTTCCAGCTATTATAGCATGCTTAAAGTGCAGAGAGAGCTTTTGTGCATTCAGCTGTGGCTGATTCTGGTTGTGTGCAAGAAAAGAGGAGTTTAGTTGACCTGTACATGGCTCTGTCACTTGGGAATTTGCTGTTGTGGTGTCAGTGTGGTTGTGTGTTTGATTCCTGTATGTTTTGGCTCAAGTGCATTCTTTTTCCTGCAGTAGCTTTGCCTTGCTTTGCTTGGGGGTTAGGTTGGCAGCTGAGAAACCCTGCCTTTACCCAGTATATTGAAGGGCATGTTGCAGTGATGCCTTGTCTGCAATTTCATATAAGGACCCAGTTGCTTTCCTTTCTGACTTTCCCTGCTCCAACATTGAACTTAATCTGTCCCAAACCCAGGTTCTGGATAGAGGTTTAATTGTGAGAAATTTCCTTTTCTCAATGGTTTTCAGGTTCACCAAACCCCAAGCAGAACTATACCAGGCTGTCCTGGATATCCAGAAGTCCTGCTTGAGCCTCTGCTCCCCAGGCATGAGTCTAGAAAATATCTACAGCCTCATGCTGAGCCTTATTGGACAGAAACTGAAAGAGTTGGGGATCCTAAAGAGCAGCATCACTGACAGCCACTTCTTCAAGGTACTTGAAGTTTTTTGACTCCAACTTCCCCCCACTAGGGTCTGACTGTTTTCTCCTTGTGTTATATTAGTGGCTTTAGTTTGGCTCAGGAGCGTGCTTTTCAGATGAGTCTTCTAATTGTCCCCACTCACTATGCTTTAATTCATGTTGTGGGCTGGTCTCAGCACAGGACTGGATTTATCTCACAAGGCTAAACTTGAAGATGTGTTTTGACCATTTAGCACACAATTTGGTCTGAGGTAACCCCCCAGTCTTATATACACATAGTGTGAATACTTGTTCCTCAACACTTGCTATTTCACTCTGCAGATCCATTCCCATTGGTGTGCACTACTTGTTACTGTAGATGCAGCTTTAGGGTACAGTCAGTCTGAAGGGACCAATAGAGATATTGGCGCTAACACAAAATTCTGGGTCCCTGGGTGGCTGCAGGCAATTAGTCATGGTTTTGTGATCTGTTCAGCATGGCATAAATCTGCAGTGCCACGAAAAGATGCAGCTCATTCTTCTCAGTCATTCCACCTGCTGCCTCTTCTGCACCATTTTGTGTCAGTATTGGGATTCACAGAGCTACCTGGTGAACAAGACTGGGAAGCTGGTTCCCTTAGAGCTGAACCTGCAGGTAAAATAGGATTGGTTTGCAGTTAGAGAAGTTTATCCGGTCCTACTCACTGCAAACCTGCATGATTGCTGATGCTAATACAAGAAAGATAGTGGAACCAGGTGACAGAACTACCCCTTTGGCAGCAGGACAGATTTCTGCCAGATTTAATTGTCCTACAGTGTCAGTGCAATAACAGCACAAGCTCTTGCCTGTGAACGGAGGCTATCATGCCGGTTTCTCTCGGCAGGCGGCAGCAAAGCCAGATGAGACTAGCTTCTGTCTGCAGCTCACTCCTCAGTGAATGTGAGGAGCGTGGGGTAGGGGAGGAATTAGTTCTTTGATTCCTGCTGTCAAGGAGCTTCTCTCTGGAGGGAGGGGGATTAGGATGATGCGGGGGGAGGCGTTGTCAGTGCCCTGTAGAGATGGATTAAAATCCTGCTGTAGCTGCTGGGTGAGATCGGCACAACATTCGCTCTGTCGTGCATAGGAGACCTCTTTGCCACATCATGTAGCAGCTGTATCAGCTGCTGCCGGTTGTCAGGATCTGCTGATGGGAGCAACACACGGCTTGGATGTTTAAGGGATGGAAAGGGTTGGGGCAGCAAAGCTCAGTGAGCCGAAAACTAAAGTCTTGCCTGACATGCTGAGGTGATGGTGGGCTTGGGCTGGTCTTTTCAGTGAGGGGGAAAGGCAGTTTGCAATATGCTTATAATGGGCACCTGGTACGGGTGGGTTTTGAGGGCCATCCAGTTCTGGTAAATGGAAGACAGCCCCTGGTGACCTAGTCATGGCAGTAAGATTGCTAGTTAAGCACATAACTATTGTCTCTTCTCATCTTTTGTATTGGAACAGTAAGTTGGGCTGTGTTTAACTGCCTCCGTGACACTTGTTTTGTCTTCTGCTAGGCTGTTCGAAAGTACTGCCCACATCATGTGGGCCATTATTTGGGCATGGATGTTCACGATACCCCAGATATATCCCGATCACTCCCACTCCAGCCAGGGATGGTGATAACCATTGAACCAGGTAAAAAACAATGCAGTCAGTGGTGGACAAAAACATGCCAACACTGAGGATAACAGTATTGCTTTGAGTAATTAGTTGACCCCTCAGACCAAAGCATTCAGGTCCTTTCTGATGAAACTGAAAATTACTACAGTATTAGAAAACCTTATTTCCCTCCCAAACACAGCCAAGGTAACAAATTGTGGGAGTAAACTCTTAGAAAGTGTCTTTGCAACAGAAGGCAGAGTAGTATAGACCTCAGACCCTGCTGTTTGACCCACGGCAGCGCAGGTCAATTGCAGTGCAGAGAGGCTAAATTCATTTGTACTGTGTTCTGTGTTATTGCGACTAAACTACTACCAGTCACTGGTGGTGTAAGTCTCAAGCATTGCAGTTTGCAATTACAGGCATTCACAACTTAGCTTTGCAAATTAGGCATTTCACGATGAATCTTTCTGCTTGTCACTGGATTTGGAGCTGTCAGCTGGAAACTGATTTTTAATGCTTGGCTCCTCTCTCTCTTCAGAACATTGTTAAAATCATCACTGTGAACATAGCATTGAGAGCAAGAAGTGCAGAAAAGCCAGCTGTAATTGTGGAAGTTTTTATTAACATCCTAGTGTCTGTAGGCACCAAGGGACCCTTTCTTTTCTTTGCACAGCAACTGCCATGAGTGAGGGGAAAGAGAGTAGCTTTCCCTATTAAAAATTTTTGGCTTCAAACTCATGTTATGTTGCTGAAAATCCAACCCTGCTCTCGTGGTGCAGCAAGGGAAAGGTGTTGCTCTGGAGAGTGTTGTGTGTTTTCATTCCTTTCCTTCTTTCAGGCATTTATATCCCTGAGGATGATGCGAGTGCCCCAGAGAGGTTTCGTGGCATTGGTGTGCGCATTGAGGATGACGTTGTGATAACGGAGGATGCGCCTCTCATCTTGTCTGCCGACTGTCCCAAGGAGGTCTACCACATAGAGCAGATCTGTGGCCGCAGCTCATGATGCCTCTCCTCTGCCTCTTGCATCTTCCTCAGGAGACGCAGCCCTCCAGGGATGCAGATCCCTCTAGCTGGCTGTAGTTGTCAAGTGATGGGGTGCGTGGAGAGTTGATGGCTGTTTCCAAGACTGGGGCTGGGAAGTGGAATGCTAAAGGCTTGGGTGCTGAGGGATGAAAAAGCAAAGCAACCTTTTCTGTGTACTTTTTTTCTTCTGATTTGATTAGCGCTGATGTTGAGCCATTGTACGACATGGGAGTGGATTCATCCATCTGTTTTGTGGATCCATCTGTTCTGGTGCCCTTGGAGCAATGAATTTTGTCAGTGCCACCAGCCGGACTTCTGCCTGGTCCCTCTCCAGATGCATTGGTGCAACTGCTGAGACCAGGGGCCTATTTTTTTCCCCTTTAGCAGTAGTTTCACAACAGTCAGATTTTTAAAATGAAGCTTTGATAAATGCTGTTTTGGAGGAGTAAACTGTGTCAGACAGCTTCGATTTTTACAGAGACCTGGAAGAAGGGGTTTTTGTAGTCAGGAAAATGGGTTTGGTTGGGAGGTAGTTATATCTGAACCTTGTGGAGAATGCTCTTAGTATTTTAAGGATAAGGATGAGTTTGGTCCTTGTTCAGGCATATGTAAAATAGGCCAACAGCAGGGAAAAACATCTCATCTGGCCTTTCAGCTTATTGGAGTGTTTGGTAATTTCAGAAAGGATGGATAGGGCTCACGAGGTTGGACATACCCATTCTTGCTGTCTTCCACATTCCCTTCTTTTTGTCCCAAATGTCCATTCCAGTCTCCTGTTCTGAGCCCACCTCTATCCTGGGAAGCAGGGCCACGTTGGCTGTGCTGGACTTCACTGGTGAGCTGCTGGTTGTCACCTAGATGTGAGGTGTCCGATTCTGGGACAGTCACAGCACATGTCTGGTTTGTGCTCTAAATGCCAACAACTTCAGTGGTGCCTTTTTGAAGAGGCTGCCCTGTGACGAGTCTCAAGTCTTTATACAGCTTTTGTACGGAATTTAATTCTCCTTTTCAAAACACCCAGGGCATGACCACAGCTGCCTTTTGGGTTTTGCCAAGTGCAGCCAGTAACTAATGCTCTGTGACAATATTTTTAAGGCAGCTGCAAATGTGATTAGGGGCTAGGATGGAAGAAGAGTAAAAGAAGAGTTGTCTTTCCTCAACATCAGCCTACCACCTAGGCCATTGTATGCAGTAGTAAATACACCTACTGGAGGCAAACATGGCATCTGTGTATTTACTGAAAATATTTTGACAATCAGCTATTTAACATGCCTGAAAGATGCCTCTCATCAGTGCATCTCCTGTTATTTATGCTTGCTGCTGCATCGCATCATCTTACTTCTTTTCTGATGGTAGCTTTCAGTAGTTTTCGTCTGTTATTCTCAATTTTCTTTCTTTTTCTTGTCTTTTGCTGTATTGTCTATTTTTGACCCGCTATAATGTCACAACTTCCTAATCCATTTTGCTTTCTAATCGATGTCACTGCCTCTTCCCCGGTTTGCCCTAATTCCCCACAGTGGATGTAGTCAGAATCATGTGGGGGAGGTAGTCAGGGGGGTTCCTGAGTTCAACCTCTGGCTCTGTTGCTGTGTAACCTCTAGCAAAATCTGCCTTTTTTTTTTTTGCCTTTTTTTTTTTTTTGCTTTTCTGTGTTTCATTCCACTTAATGTCTTGCATCTCTCACTGCTTTTAATGGGAGCTGGGTGCATGCACTGGGTTTTGAATTTGGCAGTTGAAAGGCAGCCAAGACATGCCATAATTTTATTTTTTAAACATGATAAAAAGTAAATGCTTTTACCAAGCTTAATGTGTCAGCTTTCACCTAGTTCAGAGAATCTGCTAATCTTTGATGGAAGCCTTTGTTAACATGCTCATGTGTTACAGGGATACGTACAGTGTCAGTTGTTAGAAGGAGGGCTTGTTAAGTGTGGACATGGAACTGATGAATACTTTTAATGTTGTTCTGATCTGTAACACGTTTCTTGTTCCAATTACACCTGTTAGAGCTGTGTCAACTGGGACAAATCTTGGATTTTGGAACTACGTAAGCAGCTTAAAATAACATTAACCTGACAGCTACATGTGTGTGCTGATCTGCCCATGTACCTAACGGAGTTAATAATTGTACTTACTGTAAATAAGCCTGTGAAATACATATAAAAATGTTATTTTTAAAATAAAACAATTTGTAGAAAGTCATTTCTCAGGCCATCGAGTTTTATGGCTGTCGAATAGATAAAACATCTCCAGGAAGAGCATTATTTTTCAGGGAGACTTGTAAATTATCTGTAACCTATATTGGACTTGAAAGAACTTTGTCAAATGTAGGCACACGCTAATTCCTACTCCTCTCAGGAAAATCCTGCAACTTGCAAACACCGATAGGTCTCAGGAATGTTGCGGATGAATGTTTCTGTCAGTAAAGAAGTGCTTTTGACTCTCCCGAGTGGGGAGTAGTTGGATCTGCTAGGGCTGCTGTGCCCCACCGTGCTAAGTGTGTCTGATTTAGGCCGTGTATTGCTCCATATTCTGTAATTCTTCCACAGTGTTTAGCCATTTCTTCAGCATAAACTGCTGCTAACGTTCTGAATCTCTTGTTCCATGTAAAGAAGAGTGCATTTTGCAGAATGTATTAAATTTTAGTCTTATCAACCTAAATTTTTGAAGGCTTTTTCTCACTTGTTGCACAGGTGGATAACCAGAATATCATCTGGGAGCTACACACATGCTGCATTGTCCCTTGAATAAAACCAAATCCATGAACATTTTGCACGATCTTCATCAAGAAACTTTAAAGAATCCCTTGTCTGGCTGCACATATCCGTGATGAACACCTCTCTTATGAAGAAAGGCTGAGGGACTTGGGTCTTCTTAGTCTGCAAAAAAGAAGACTGAGGGGGGATCTTATCAATGCTTATAAATACTTAAAGGGTGGGTGTCAGAAGGATGGGGCCAGTCTTTTCAGTGTTGCCCAGTGACAGGACAAGAGGTAACAGGCACAAACTGGAACACAGGAAATTCCATCTCAACATGAGAAGGAACTTCTTTACTCTGAGGGTGCCAGAGCACTGGAACAGGCTGCCCGGAGAGGTGGTGGAGTCTCCATCTCTGCAAACATTCCAAACCCGCCTGGACGCGTTCCTGTGCAACCTGCTCTAGGTGACCCTGCTCTGGCAGGGGGCTGGACTAGGTGATCTCCAGAGGTCCCTTCCAACCCCTGCCATTCTGTGATTCTGTGTACCTCCCAAATGGCCCATCCCATACTGCCGGATTTACGGTCAGCCTCTGCCACAGAAGAGATTCCTCGCTCCAACCACTTGGGTGCAGGAGCAGCTCTCCGTGGCAGCACGAGTTGGTAGCTGCTTGATGAGGGCGTTGGTGAGATCACTGGAAGCAAAAGAGAAATTGAGGTGTATGCAAGTTCACCTGGGGACAGATTTTATTGCAAATATGGCCCAGGTCTTAAGGGCGTCAGAGTCGGAGAGAGAATTTTCAAATGAGAGGCAGCCATCCCCGTGTGAAAGCTGCTTTGCTTTCAGAGGAAGCCCAGGAGGCTTTTCTTGCCTTTCCCATTTCACATTCTACCAGGGGCCTGCTTTGCCTTGCAGAGAACTAGTTAGTAGTAAAGTCCTGTCGTTAAAAGTGCAGTCTGAGCAGAGGTGCTAATTTGCAGACATGCTTCTGTCATCAAAGTGGAAAGAAATTTGGCATTTAACACGATTTGGCATTCTGTCTCTGTTATCTGTGAAAAATACAATATGTCTTTCCTAAAATTGCATTCGTTATTTTGCAAAGGAACCTGGTGGTGTAGGAAGAAGCAAACTGAGGGAGCACGTAAAGGAGAACGGAGATGGAGGTTTTGGGGAACGCACAACGCACTAGGGAAGATTCGGGAGAAGGGTGTGATTTGGAGCTGCGGGGATGCGCGCAGGTGGATGCGAGAGCAAGGAGAGGACAAGGGGGTATAAAACGGCTATTCAGTACGTTGTGAGAGCGGTGCAGTAGCTCTGGGAAACTGGTTATGCTAACCGGGAGACCCTGGTCGATTTGTCCTACTGAGGAGGGGGGAACAAAGGAACCAGATTGTATTGATGAACTTGGTCTTAACAGTTAGTTTAATTATTTCTTTTGAAAATCAATAGAGTTATCACAAGAGAAAGTTTTCTGCAGTTTCATGTTATTGATCATGTGTCATATTTTAAATAATGCGAAGGGGGAGAAGTACATTTCTAGGCAAAATCTTCATTATGACGGAGGGAGCGAGGCTGAGGTTACATGCTCTTATGCTACACAAGTTACTGCTATGGAAATTTAGTAATTACTCCCAGGAGTATTACCATAAAGCAAAAAGAGTTAGGGTTAAGCTCAGGAAAAAAATCTATATGAGATAAACAACAAAAATGCTTTAAATAGGATGAGATGCTTAATACTTTGTGTAATTGGATAATGAAACTGCGCACTGCAATAAATTGTCATTTTTTGATTTCTTTTAAACTGAGTTGTCTAAAAGCCTATATAGGCATCTCTTCATTAGTATGCAGATCTAAACCGCATTTAAGTTTATAATTTTCTGAGATCACTACAGCATCTCTGTTACATGTGCTCCCTACATGCATGCTCAGCCTCTGCTTGATTAAAAACCATCACTGGGACACTTTCAAAACGCTGGGTCTAGGAGAGGGTCTGACTTAGAAAATTCATTGTATTTCAGAGGCCTAACATTAACAATAAGTTACATTTCAAAGCAGAATTTATAATCAAAATGGACAATGAGGTGTGGTGAGCCCCCCTCAGCTCCCTCCACCTTCTGAGAGTTTGTCTTGCTGTCTCGACTGGTTGCCTTCTTTCCGCACTAGCAGCAAGCGGAGCAATGAACCCCTGTCTTCTGGGACAAGTTTATGCTTCAGCCCACCTGGTTGTTTCTCTGAAGCACCACCTGATAACCAAACCCAGGCTCTTCAGAAGATGGGTGGAAAGGAACAAGGAAGAATTTTCAGGTCCTCTATGCGTGTTACCTTCTTTTGCTGACTCATACCACGTACGCCTTTTTAACTACCATGACAGAGTTATCCATTAACAATGGCAAAGAAAGAAAAAATAATTCCTGTCTGGGTAAGCTTATGACCAGATCTTTGAGCGAAGAAAAAGTAAACAAGAAAGCTGGTTGTAGACCCAGAAGTGAGCATGGCTACTGTAGGGTTCAAAATGTTCCTTCCCCTTGGACGTTGGGGAAACAAGTAGCACTGCGGGAGCGATGTGCAGTCTCAGTTTGGGAGCTTCTTGCGAACGCTGGTCTCGGTCACGCTGTGATGGGCCAGAACTGACAGCGGTTGAAGCTGTGTGTTGGTTTTCTCGTCTCAAGACCATGAAGAGCCTGTGACTTTTTAAAGGAATCTCTTTTTTTTCATGATTCGGGCGGGAATGTCACGGCAGCAGAGGTTGGGAACACTCAGCCTGTGGTTCCACCATCAACTAACTGGTTGAAATGCAGTTCTTTCCAGGGAAATAGGTTCACTGTGGTTTTTTGTAGTTAACTGGGTGAATATGAACGATATTGTGTAACGGGAAGATAGGCTCAGCTTCTTTTTATTCCTAGGCAGAACAAAGCTTCTGCCTCTCTGTCCACTTTTGAGAGATTAATGCAAAATGGGCTTGGCCACTGATCCAAGTTAAGATTAAGCAGTCTGACTCTTGCACCAGGAAATAGTTAGCAGATGTCAGGTAATTTCTTATCATGTGATAATCTTTTACTCAGAGAGGTAGCGCTTGAAGTTTGGGAATAATATACTTTGTTTTTCCAGTCTAATGTGCACACAGGGTGCAACATATAACATCAGTTTTGCCTATGGGAGCTATAGGCGATACCTCTAATTAATGGTATTGCATCTCGGTTGTGGACATGTAGGCTGGCATTGTAGTCTTTCAGAGAAGGCACAGCTGTTAATGGTACAGAAGGGGTGGGGGCTTGAGCTTTCTCAGTGCAGGTCTCTTACTAGGCTACAAAACCAGGCAACTGATACTGCCTACGAACACCCTTTCTTACCTCTTTTTGGCAGACCAGTCATTTCTGTTTAGTGGCCTGGGTTAAGTTTGTCATTTGTGTTGGCATTTCTGTGCTGTTGTCCTAATGTGCCATCGGGATCCCGTTTTGATCTAGTAACTGCTTAACATTTTTAACGTTGCCCCCTGGATATACAAGGTTTGATATGGCATCAGGGATTCGGAGGATTCCCATCATGGGAATGAAACCGCTGTGGAGCCGGTCTGGCTGACTCCTCGCACGCCGTGCATATACCCCCTCAGCCCAGCTGCACGTGTCTTCTCGTTCTCGGAGGGGCAGAGAGACACAGCTCAGGAATCTCCGGTCCTCACATCCCCATGCAGCTGCTCCTTTCACAGAGCCCTTAAATCTCCAATTGTCCTCCTAACTCTTCCCCTTCCAGAGGTGTAGAGGTACCAGCCTGCAGCCGAAAGAGCCGTAGCCTCCGGTGTGCTCGTTGCACTCTTACTTGCTGTCAGATTCCATAAGGTACCGCTGAGGTTCCTGTGATGCACTGCAGATATCTGGTATGTATATTGCTTTCTGATTTATGCTTTACCCTGTTCTTTTTTCCAGGCGATGAGCTTTTTAACAGCTACATGGGTGTTACTGTGGTGACTGTAACCAGGCAAAAACATACAGTTCGTATTGAGATACTTCTACGTTTGTGGACTTGGATAAGATTAAGAGATTTTTTTTAAAGGCATGCTGTATTTTTTGCCCTTCCCCACAGAACAGATAGAGGTTTCCAGTGAACTTTCAGTTACACGGTATAAAGTGGAAATGATTCATCTTCGAAAGCATGTGTGTATTAGTATATATATACAAACACATATTATGCAAACAAAGGTTGTGACTTCTAGCTAGTTAAAGGTTTAGAAGATATTTTTTCCAAGCATAATTAAGATTGTTTAGATACTTGACTCTTCATTTCTTTATGCTTTATTTGGGTTTCTTGTTAAATTAGTTTCACTCTAGAATATCCAGTGTTTATAATTCTTGGGGCTTGAATAATTGCTTATTTCTGAAATATATTTTACTGTAAATCACTGCCACGTAGCCTTAACATTAACTCAGCTTCAGTTTGGGGTTTTTTTTTCAGTTTTATAATGTAATTTCCTTGCAGTATGAGGCTTTTGAGGAGGCAGCATTCTGGGATTCTCACCTGAGGAGTGCCTTTCCGAAAAAGGTGAGAATGTGCTATCTGAAAGATGTGATTATTACTCCTGAAATTCAACACTGTAAACTAAGTGAGTTTTGAACCCAAATGTATCATTCTAGCTTAGTTTCTTGAGAAATAAAATAGAACAAGTATAGCAATTAATCAAAAGGAGGACTGTAGTGCAAACCTAAATTCCTAATATACTGATAACTGCAAATTAATCTCAGCAATTAGATATGAGAGCTATTTTCCTCCAGTGTGCAACTCTCTCTGAAATTTTAGTGAATGTTAATAATAAATTAGAAGCCTGATAAGCTGTTTCTCTAAGCTCACTTAAGGAATGCAGCAAATGCTACTTTTCTTAAGAACTCAATTTTTAACGAGTCACAAGCTAATAGAGGACTGAGTTGAAAATCTTCCAGAATATTGCCTGTCTTCGGTTAATAGAGTCACTGAACGAAAGGGTAAGGAGGCACCCTTTGATCAAGTAGTTTGAGCGCCTTCCTATTACGGCCATTGCATTTTACCTCCTCAATTTCATGCTGGGCCTGGTAGCTCGTGTGTGACAGCCACAGATCCCTCAGTAAGGCATCAAGCCTTGATCTGAAGGCCAGGGGAGGGAGAAGGATGAGATGGGGGATTGTTCCTTTCAGTCATTTGCTGCAGCTGCTAACCACCCCATCATTAAAAATCTATGCATCTGTTTTGCCTGCGCCCTCCCCCTGCAACAGGCATTACAGGGAGGATGAGGAGCAACTTCATATGTTTAATGAAGAGCTTGGATGCCTGCTCTGGGTTCAGTTTAGCCTCAATAGTGGAACTGTGACTTCTATAAAAATGTCTACAACTCTGAACTTCATGTCCTCCTTCAGCCGCAGAGCTGCACAGTCCCCTTCAGTCCCCAGAGCTGCAGAACGGGGCTGTCCACAGCCTAGCAAGGAAAGCAAACCCAGAAGGACAAAGAACCAGAGAGGAAAGGAAGAAAATAAGCCATGATGAGACATACGTGTTGCATGGGTCTCCACTGCTAGGAAGGATCTTGGACGCAAACACACACACACACACAAGAAAATCAAGTCTTCCAGTAAATAGTGCCATCTCCTTTTTATTCTTTTTTCCCCCTAGTACTTAATATAATCTTTGTGTGTTTAAAAAATTAAATGTAAAGTTGCAAAAGGGGCTGCAAAGTGATTCCTCTGGACCTGGATCCATACTACACTGAGGCCTTCCCCTCTTCTTCCACCATGTTTGTTCCTGTAAAATAAGCAATTGTGCAGGGACTTGAGCATAGTCCAGACATTATCTAAGTCTCCCATTTATTCCCTGAGTCACCTGGCTTTGCAGATCTCAGACTACTCGTGCCAACACAAAGTGAAAGAAAAAATCCAAATTCTGAAGCGAACTGAGTAATCCTGTGAATCGAGGTTGCCTGTTAGGTTTCATTCTGGACTCAGGATCTGGTATTTCAGAAAAGGCCCGTCCTTGAAACTGTCTGTGTTCTGTCACATTTAATCACTTTAACCTCCTCAACGGCAAAGGTCTTCCCTTGAAATCCTCAATGTCTATTTGTTGTTCTTGCTTCACATTTTAAGTCTAACAGGCACGGTACGATTTTCACGTGCCTCCAATTTTTTTTCCATCCCACTTGGTAAACTTGTATTGATCCAGCTATAATATATCTAACAGGTAACAAACATACTGTGGCAGGAGGTTTTTTCCATCCTGCCACCTGATGTTTTCAGAACAATGTTTCCATTGGAGAGCTTGTTCCAGATTGCATGCTGGAAGACAGGAATGCCAGAGTGTAGTTAAAAGGAGGGAGTGACCTTTTACAGGGTCCATAACTTGGATTTGCCCTGAAAAAAATTTGGAGGAGGTTTAGAGAAGACTGACCCAGGCAGCCGTTCCCAACCCCAAGCACTGACCAGGAGGACATCTCCATGAGAGCTTTATTCCACGCCTGGAAAGGAAGGGGTGTGAGCCTGCGTGCACCCACTGTGTGCTTCTCTGCGTGCTTCCTTTTCAATTCAAACAGGGGGAAGCAGATACCCACCTACTTTCCTCTTAGTCATTAATGCAAGAGAAGTGACCATACGGCGCAGCAATTGCAAACTGATGGGCAGTCCCCATTGCTTATTTTGAATTCATTATTTTCTCCATCTTTTCAGGTCAGTTGTATCATTATTTTGCTCTCAGTGTGCCTTGCTCCGTTTTGAATTTTGCTCTGCTCAGGCTCTTCCATTCAGTCTCTCGTAACCTGCTTGTGCCACAAAGCATTATTTCATTTTACCTGGAGGTGGCTGGACTGATGACAATATTTAATCTGTTTCAGGACGTTTTTAGAGGTCACCAGTGTCAAGGAACGACAATTTGCTTTATCGCCTTTATTATGTGTATTACTTCTTCAAAAGAATATTATTTAACTGCCACATGGCAAATAGAAACATTCTTGGAATTTATGCTTGTTGCAGATGTCATATCCTCTGCCCCCAGCTTTGAAATTGTTATATAAATTAGATGATTAAAAACATTTTTGGATTCTAAAGATCTGAGCAAAATGGAAGTTGATTCCTTATTTCTCGCTTTTTTATTCAAGAAACGCATTCATATAAAGAATAAAATTATAAGGAGGAGACGAGCTGATTTAGAAAAGTTAACAATATGAATTGTAATTAATTTTATACCTGTTTACTATATAAGTTTTCACTGCTCCCAGGTATAAAAACGCCTAAGTAAGTAGTTGAAGTTAAACTGGTCTTGAAGCCAGTCAACTGGCACGTTCCTGTCTCTGACTGGAAATATGATTTCTGTACGTTCTGCTATTGCATATCATACCCTCAGCTGATCTTCATAAAAAGGCCAGCTGAAGTATTGCTGAGCCGATGGAAACGGGAACAAGTGTTTCCAGTGTTATCCCAGCAATGTTTTAGTTGTTAGGATAGGACTTTTGCTCCTACGAATTCCAGTCTTGATGGAAGTGACTGATGTTCTCTGTCATACTCCTAATGAGTATTTGAAACGTTAAGTATTAATGACGCGTTCAAATTATGGAAAAAATGTCTCCCAACTTTACACAAAGGACTCCATGTGGCTGCTGCTGCCTTAGTTGGGTATAAGGAGACTACAAGCTGTATAGGAGCTTTTGCGTATGGGGCCAGAAAGAAACTTCCATTCTCTGAGAAAATAAGTTCTTTTTTTGCGAATCTGCATGAATGTGCTAGCACTAGTGGCAGAAGCCATAATTCCCCTTTTAATTAAAATACTCAATTTTACAATAAAAAGACACCTTCTTCCCTTATTTTCAATCTTAGAGTAAAAATAAACTAGCACAATGGTTTTAGCCTAATGTATGCAGTGTCCACGGAGAAACGCTTCGTCCATTCCTTACTTGAGCAGTTTGTATCTTCTTGGGAAAAAGATTTTAAAGGTTTGACCCTTGACTGCTTTCCAGCAGTTTTCTGTGCATCGTCGTGAATAAATAAAAAAATCGTTGCCTCTTTTTCACACTTTCCCTGACCGTTCAGGGAATGAAATGTCCTCGCTCTAGACTCAAAGCCAACACACACGTACACATGCTGCCCTGTGCACCTGGTCTTTCCCATGTCATCTGAATAAAGCAGGAATATCCAAAATGCTGTTACAAACATCTGTGCAAAAAAATAATATAAATACTGTTGTTCACCACTAGTCTAAAGGAGCTCTTCAGACGATCGTGAGCAGTCCACTGCATAGCCATAATGTTTAGAGGATGGAAAAGCAATTGTACCACCTGTGGTCAGGTGCCCAAACTTAAGCTCAGAGGCAGTTTATCCCGGGTGGGACGGAGAACTTGCTTTTTTATCTCAGAGAAACATATTCTTGAAAATTATATGTATACTTTGCTGATATACGCCTCTGAATCAGGAACAGAGAACAAATTTTAACCTTGCAAATTTGTATACATCTGTTATTCCTGGTCCTGGAAATAGTCCTGTGTTGTTTTTTGGGCTTTTTTTTTTAATGTAGTTCTGGATTTGCAGAGGGATGGTTTCTACCGAGTTCCCTGGTGTTAGCAACATTAGCATTTTATAGGCTGCTCATGTAAACTCTAGAGCTTTCATGGCTCTCAGTATTAGCTTTTTAATATAACACAGCTCATACTGGCTTTTATTGCTGTTTAATTTACGTTGGGGTTTTTTTATGTGGCTCCTCAGCTGCAAGGAATGTGGCCTCTACTTGTTTGAAACTTCTCTTGTCGGTGTAAACCTGCTATTGGTGTCCTTTTTTCTTGCAACGCTCTCTAAGAGCTAAAGTTGCCTGTATTTGTCATGCAGATCAATTACTCTAAGTAGCAAACCCAGATCTCATATTACAGGTGGGAATCCAGAACTTTTAGATAGTAACTGGAAGTCTCTCCTACCTTTGTACCATACTTCAGTTGTTCCACAGATATAGAAATCCATAGCTGAATTGTCTAAATAAATCATTCTTAGCAAATACTATTCCTTATTCAAAGGACACATGCAAATAATTCCCAGCCAAATGTTAGCTATTGGCTTCTAATTTCATGTGCTTTTTGAAGTGATCCCAATATCACTCTTCGCTTTTGGGCATCTGAAATTGTTTAAAGCAACATGTGGTTTCTCACCCTTCTGTAAGAAAAAGGATATTTCTAAATAGGCTGAAGAAAAATATAATTTAAATAAAAGTGCATTTTATTTTGGTTATTCGTGTTTATAACAGCAGCTTTCCTCAACAGAGAGAGAATTTTCTACCTAAAAAGATCTTTCTTAATAGGTATTCTAGATAAATTTGTGACAATTCAGATAGATAGTTTTCAAAAGCTCCGTATAAGATACTGAGAGGAGCAAAGCTTATGCTTTCACTAGTCTTATGAAGAAAGGATGTTCTTTCTTGTGCATTAATGTGTTTCATCAGAATTCCTGGGAAGCCGTCCAGCTATACATAGTAAATATTTCACATACCAATAAATGGATTCCTCAGCAATTCAGCCACTCAGCACAAATGAGATTTAATTTATGGTGAATATCTGCACCTGTTAAACAGTGAGAAAGGCTCCTGACATAGTGATCCTTTCATGCTGTTATTTATCTAATTTTTAAAACAGGTCCTGTCTTTCCAGATTATAATCTTTTAAAGATCATAATTTAAAAAACATTCCCAGGCCTGAATTTTAAACTTTTATATTGAAGAGGGAATATATGTGATTTTGAGCTAAAATACATATATGTAGGGCTCAGATCAACACCATCAAGGCAAGGCATAAAATGTACCTATTACTGAATTAGGCATTTGTTGTGTATATCTAATGATAAAATCAATACGTGGCTCCATCAGAAGAGAGATCCATCAGCCTCTATCTTGCTAGCATTCAATCAAGAGATTGGATTTGCAAGCTTCAAGGGGGAGAAATGTTTCTCCATCTTTTGACAATCCATATTACACTAATTTGGACAACTTTTACACAGAGCTGCACCAGTTTATTCAAGCGTTGCTTTCAATATCATTTCATTAAATCAATGCAAAAGGTTGTGTTGACCTTTTAAATATATATTTAAATCTGATCAGTGGAGCTTAAATCGATTAGGAACTGATTTTAAGCCAACTCTTAAGGCAAATAAGTGTGTCCACACGGGGTTCCTCAGCTGTTCAAGGAATTGATGTGAAATCCAATTTAAATTAAGCCGCTGCAAACAAACCACCGTTGTGTTGTACACGAGTCCCTAATGTGCCCTCTGAGTTCTTTGAGAACTTTCTTTTTAACTTGAACAGAGAACCCGAGGGAGATACAGTTAATGGAAGTGAAATCTGCTCATCCCCGTCAGGAGCGGAGGGGTGACTATAAACCGCGGTAAGAAGCTTCCAAACAAACATCCGAGGTTCAGCCGAAAGCTGCATTTGTAAACCTGTTCACTGTCAAATGGGGGATGTTTTTTACTCTTCTCTCTTGGCAGCTGCAGTGAACAAGGTGGGTGGCATCAGGAACACCACCACTCACCAAGCTCTGGCAGGAGGAGACCTCCTCCATATCCTGCAGGTTAAAAAGATCCGAAATCCCTTCTAGTTCGTGTTTGTTAGGGATTGGGACACCTAAGGTTTCCAACCTTTAGCTTGCCTTCACAGCAGCTCTGGTGCTTTCACAGAGTAGGTTATTCCTCTCCCATGAAACCTCACCAAAGACCTTTGCAGGACTGCAGAGAAGCCCCTTAATCTTCACAACCCATAAATCTACAGGGGAATTTCAGAGATTTTTCTCTTGAAGCAAAGAAATGGGAGATGCAAAATGAACCGCGCTCCATATTGATTCGTAATGCAAATAAGATGGAATGAAATGGGTATTTGCAGAAGGGAAAGATTACCTGGTAATTTCTACACGCCAACAAACTTGCAAACTGGGTTTTAATGATTGACTTGAAAAATAGGGGGAAATATGAACACACAATCAGAGAATCATACAATAAAATACACTGTGAGAGAAAGCAGGGGCGGAAGGAGCAAATAGAAGGAAACAGTAAGGTAAATTGAGGGAAAACTGGTTTAGCATAAGCAGCTACCTTAATTATTGATCAGGTAACATGGGAATGCAAGTTTCACTCGTGAGCTTCTGGGGGTTATTGGTCCTTCAACCTGCCCCACTCCACTGTTACCCAGATAAATTGTCATCTGCTCCATTTTCCCCTGTCCTAGAACTGAAGAAAGAGAAAGCAAACAGTTTTCCTTATACTTTCTATGCACGTGTTTAATTAATTGACAGTTTTGCTGTATGAAAGAAGAGTTTTAAGGGCTCTTCCTCAGCTTCAGGCCCCTTTCTAACCAAAGGCTGCTGCTGTTTGATGGGCATTTGCAGAAATTGTCTTTGCCAGTCCAACCCCCAGCAGGAGAATGGTAGGTACGTTGCATGAACAAAGGAAGGTAAGAGAACGGGGCTTTGTTTTTTGTCTCCTCCAGGGAATGAAAATGGTCTGGTAACTGCTGATGGTTTGTATGTGTGTGGTATTGCCAGATCTCTGGCCTCTTTCTCTTTCCAGCTTTCCTGGTTCCTCAAACTTACTTATAATGTTCCCATTCAAACCTGCGCAACCAGTTGTCTTGCATGATTGCAGACTTGCAAAAGAGAGTTATGGGATGCGAGTGAACTCGAACATAAGGATCTTCCACAATAAACTCATGAGTATTTGTGTATATTGAGGTAAAGGAGCTAACACCTTGGTGGCTGTACTAAACTCTCGCCCAATATAGGACTTTCTATGTGTCTTGCTAAAACCTCCCTGAAGCTGTTGCATCTTGTCCTGTTCTGGTTTTTCTTGAGTTTTGTTGATACTGCAGGTGAGTGGGAGAGTTCCTAGTGCTGGATATGGCTCTTTCCCCTTCCTCCCATCATAGACAGGAATCAGTGAATCCTTAAATTGGGTTGAGAAATATGATTTGTGAATGTGGTGAGCAGACAGAGAAAGAAAAAAAACAAACAAAAAAACCCCACAGTGACTGGAGGGGAGAGAAGAAGGGACTACACCACTTTGCAATGGTGAATTACCAAAAGCAAAAATCATCAAAGCTCTAGGCCTTGTACCTGGCACTCATTTCTCTGCTCACACCTATTTTCTGCATTTCCTGAAGCTGTCAGGATCGAGAAGCTTGTGCTTTCTGATCAGTGAATGCTCGCTGCTTCAAATGGCCCTTTTTTTTCCATTGGGGTTCTGGAGATCCGGTTGTGCTGAGGTTTGAAATGAAAGGAAAGGATGTTTGACACAGCAAGATACATTCAAGGTATATGAACCTGCAAAAACTATGATGGTTTATTAATTTATTTTACTGCCTAGTATGGAGCTGGCAGGCAGACCATCTCTTGTGGGATTTGCTGACCTAGATGCCATAACGAACTTTACAGTGAGTCCAACGCAAAGCTAAACCCAGTATATCGTCTTTATCCATGAATTAATGAGAGTGAGTGGTTAAATGCCAGAAATATTTGAAATGCTCCTTTCTGAGAACTATCCGAGTTAGGTACCACAGCTTTTTTGTTCCTGCTTATGCTGGTCGGGGAGGCAGGGGACTGCCGGCTCCCTCCCTGTTGGCTTCTTTTGTAATATCCATACAGTTTTTGCAACAGTAATTGGTGTGTCTGTGGGCCACCTAGTTTGTTTTTCCCATTCCTTTGTATCTTTCCAAGAAGAAGTGGTATAAAAGTAGTTATTTTTTTGCCCTAAAATCACATCTGAACTCCACCTTCACATCCCCCTCCTCTCCCCCCCCAAAAATCTTAGATTTGGATTTTTACAGTTTTCAATTGCCAAATGGTGCCTTTGCTATGACTAGCAGGGGCTTCAACAAAATGCTTTTACTGATAGCAGCATCTTTCCTATTGTGACAAAGAAGGATGGCAAAGGCCAATGGATTGTGTCTTGTTGAGCAGGGCCTGCAGTTAGGAACTTGATTCAGTTAGAAGCGATCTTTGGAGGAATTTTGGTATACTGTATTTTTTTGAAAAATGACAAAGAATTAATGGGGGAAGACAAATGCAAAGCTGTAGCTCGATGGGTGTCACCTCCTTTCAAACAGCATCAAAACCTTTGACTCAGTGGAGGTAGCTTCCAGGCCGCCGTCTGTCGATAATGTTTTTTTCTGATTTTAGTGCTTATTCCCTCTCTGTGACTCTCCCCACATTCAAGTCTGTCAGGGAGAAGCTGTAGATAAGAATATCTGTAAACAGTGTTTTAGTGTCTCCCACACAGCAGTCTGGAATTGCCTCTCCTCGTGTTACTGAAGGTTCATGGATTTCCCAAATCAGTAGGAGTTCATTGATTTATATGCAGGCAAGCTTGTGTTACTACTTTGGGTACTCTTGTGGTTTTTCCTGGCTACTGCTAATTAGCCTGGCAGCATCATTGCTTACACACAGTAGTAGATGAATATAACTACTTGTATTGAGCTATCGTAACGTTCTCCTTTTTTTTGCATCCTCCTTAAAAGGATAAGAGGGACTTTGAAAACTCTTGTCTAAGTGACGAAGGAGATCCAGACTGTGACCTGATACTCAAATGATGTCTCTAGTGTGGTTAGCGGTGCTGTCTCCCGCCCTTGGACTATCCCATAGCCTCTTGCCACCTCATGCAGTTCTTCTGGGATGTTCAAGCTAAAACAATCACTCCTTTGCTACTGCCTTCCTGTTGCCCTCTGAAAGACTTGCCCTCGCTCTGAATTACAATCTCAGCCTCTCTCTCTGTCATCTCTTCAGGATCCCGGCTCAGGTTAAAGCAGGACTCTTTCTCTCTCAAGCCCTCACTCTTTCCCGTGCGTGCATTTTTTGTCTCTGTCGCTGTAGTCAGTCTCACCCTCCCACCTCTTCTCCAGCCTTGTGAATAAAAGAGGTGGCCAGGCTGCAGCTAACCTAGAGGTGTGGTGACTTTTGGGCCCACCTCTTGTTTCCCCAGGCTATGGGCGGCACGGAGAGCCCTGGTTCCCCTGGGGACCTTCGTGCAAGCTGCGAGCCTAGCTGCAGAACATGTCCTCTCCTCTGAGCAGAAGCTGGGATGCTGGTTTCTCTCGGGAGGTGGCAGCACAGCCAGATGCGATCAGCATCCGCAGCTCGGCACCCAGGAGAGCAAAGAGGTGGCAGGGAGAAGGGTGGCTTTGGTGTTGGATTCCTTCTAGGGTGGAGTTCCTTAGTTGGGGGTGATGATTAGGATGGGGAGCACGGGGGTGTTGATGCATAGGAGGGATGGCTTCAAACCCTTTCTTGAGGCAGAGTGGAATCAGTCCAACATCCTCATCATAAGGTGCGCTGAGGACTGTCTATCCTGATCGTGTTTCTCTGTATCAGCTGCAGCTGATTTGTCAGGCGTGATGTGGGGCTAGGATGCCCACTGTGGGGACAGTGTCACTTGTCGAGCCTGGAGGCACACTCCCAGCTGCTCTTTTTCACCTGTGGGGAAAGGCTGTCTGCAGGAGATTGGGCACAGTCATTAAGTATCATGTTTTTTGCAAGCACCTACTTGCCTGCAGGCTGTCATGATGGTTGTATGTTATTTTACCTGCAAGTTATCAAGCAGCTTAGGTAAAACACCACGAGAAAGGAAGAGCAACAATTAGTCGCCATCCCATTAAATGGTACAACCTGCTCCTCTCTCAGAATCTCATCTGCTCTTTTTATCTGGGTTGCTGGGGGCTGGAGGCTGCATTTCTCTCCTGAGATTTTAGTAATGGATTGCAAAGCCAGGGGTACTATATGGGGTATAATGTGACCATCATCTGGAAAAACATGCACAGAGGCAGGGGGTTTGGGCTTCTGCAGAAACCAAGGACAGCCTGCTCCAAAAATCTATGGGATATATTGCTTAATCTACCCCTCTGGCTCTGTTCTTTGAATTCAGCTTTCCCATGCCAAGCACACTGAATCGGCTGGGGATGCTACAGAGCCGTGGTGAGAGGTTGTTTTCTTACTTTGTGAACTTCGAGAAGTTTTGTGGCAACACAGAAAGACAGTAGATTCAGTTTTGCCCCGACAGTCATTTGTGAATGCTGTCTGTGGGTTTGGGCATCCAAAAAGCGAAGGGTGCTAGAAATCCCAACTTAGTTCAAATGGTTTTAGTAGCATCAGCAACTGGAGGGCAGCCAGCCAGCCCTACGGTTCTTTAAGAAGTAATAAAACACACTTGATTTTTACTCCTGGGTTTGCAACCACTGAATGGGAACTAGTCTCATATACCAGGTAATTACTGCTTGAAGCTGCTTAGGGCACCACTGAAACCATACCTTCAGCAAGCAGCACTGAGAAGGAAAAGCACAGAAAGGCAGCAGAAAAAATTGAGGTTTGTAAGCACTTAGAAAGGGGCCGCCTCCCTTTTTCCCCCCACTCTTTGCTCCTGGCAGTTTTGGAAGGCCCATCCCTACTCTCGTGACTGTACAGTAAAGGAAAGGTGTTGCTCTGAAGAGTGTTTTGAAAGTGTTGCAATTCTCTCCTCTCTTTCAGAATGGCTTCATTTCTGAGAGTGACCCGAGTGCCCCAGAGAGGTCCTGTGGCATTGGTGCATGCACCGAGGATGGGTCGTGGTAGCAGAGGACACTCGGCTTGTCCTGTCGGTGGGGCTGGGAAGCAGAATGCAAAAGGCTCAGGCAATGACGATCGAACAGCAAAGCAACTTCTCCTGTGCGCATTTTCCTTCTGACTCAGTTCTGGGGCATCCTCTCGCTGCTGTGTGGATCCCTCCATCCTGGTGCCTTGGAGGAACAAGTTTGATCAGTGCCACCACAAGACCTTCTGTCCGGTCCCGGCGTGGGTGCAGCCAGGGCTGTTGCCCCTCCACAAGCAGTTCCGCAGCAGTCCAGACAGACACACTTTCAAAGGGTGAACATATCTGGGGGGATCAGTTGGGGGGTAAATCCCACACAGGACAATGTTGGTGGCTGCAGAAAAAAAACGCACCAACAGAAGGACTGTAAAGGAGAAAAACAATGACGAAAGTGAAAGACACTGGTTTTGGAAGGTAATTGCACTGGAGTTACCAGGTTGTTGGTACCTTGCCTGTTGGAACAGTTTTTGACAACTGGGAGAGGGAGTTTGTCTCATTTTAATTGGAACTAACCATATTCAGAGCAGCTGCCATGTGTCACCTGGTCTGTCTGTCCCCCTGCCTCTTCAGCTTGGCAGTCTCCTCTTTTTCCCCAGTGTGTCCTGGCGATTTGAAAAATGATCCATTCTTCAAAGCATCCCCGGTAATTCGGACCAGAGTGTTGTGTTTCTTTGGAGGCTGATGCTTTTCAAAGCTGCAGCAGCTACTGACACCTCCCCATAACACGCAGCCTTAAGAGGGTCTCAGGGGCTGCACTTTTCCTAGGAGGAAAGACATTAGAGATGGCACTAAAATCAACAGAAAACAGACAATTTCATGTACACTGCAGAAGGTGTGGCTCAGACCTTTTTATGAAGTGCAGGACTATTAGGGAACACCATCACTAATTTCACTTTGCGAAGCACGCTGGAGATCTCTTCATGTCCTTCCCATTGTTGGTATTACGTATCTGCACACATGTATCAGTATGTATTAATTAAATAAGATATATGTTCTATTCTGCACCATGTTTGTTATCTCTTTTCCTGAAAACACCACCACCTTTTTAGCAAGACTTAACTCGAGATCTGCATTGCTGTATTCTTTTTGCTGCCAGATACAGAAAGATAAATCCAGACCATCTGATTGCTGGCTGCGTGGCTTTTACCCATTGGCAACCATCTCCCCGTGGTGACATCAGCTGAGGTGGGAAGACTATAATTTTATATTGCACTAGTCATTTAAAGTGAAAATGAATGTTAACATTTCTCTGGTATGCATATGCCCTACTGTACGTGTTTGTTAAACGTCCTGGATTCTTGCTGAGTAATGTCCTACTGGGGACAGCACCATGCAGATTTAGGGTTAAAATTCATGTTTCCATTAAAAAGAAAATCTTGCAAATTCTGCTTTGAAAAAAGCTATTTTGTTGAAGGTGAAAAACCCATTTTCTCAAGCAGCCACCTCCCATTTTCAAAACACTCCTTTGCAGTGGCCTTCACACTACAGTCCTGAATAAGGCGCAAAAGGATGAAAACCTGAATCTGTGCAGCTTCATTTTATTGTAAGCAATAAAAGACACACCATAACCGAGAGGCACCTCAGAGCAGTTAACTGAAATGGAAACTTTCCGTGTAGATGACTAGAGGTGTTAAAGGGTGTATAAATGAGAAAGGGCATTTTTCTTCTTCAAACTTCCCTTTACTGTGTGTTTGCAACTTTCAGGCTCAACCTGACCCTCCAAACATTTAGGTGTGTGCCTAACTCAAGACACAAGTCTTACATGTCTTTCAAATATGAATCCCATTTAAAATGATCCAAACACACCCAATGGCAGCAGCATCTTCTCCTTACCACAGGCCCTTACTTTATTTTAAAGTTTCTTTGGAGACTTTCAGACATGCCATCCCAGCAGGCACTGGATCTCAGGTAAAAGCTGTATGCATACAGCAGGATGGATATGATGGAGCCAGACTGGAATTGTGCTGTCTGGTCCAAATGGTACAGTACAGATATTGCTTGCCTGTATACATGCAAGGGAATGCCCTTTCTGTGCTTCTAATACCTCCTCCTTCCTGCATCTATGCAGCAGGATGGTGTAAAAACTGATTTTTTCCTGCTGGGGAGTATCTTCCCCTCAGTTCCACACCTTGGGGACTACTACTACTTGCTTTCTCAGACAAGTACTTTGAGCTGTACTGACAGAGAGAGGAAGTACCCAGTAGTAACTCCCACGCCTGTTGTCTCCATCTCTGCAATAGAACAGGCAGGGCTTGGGCACTTCTGTCACCACAAGTAAAACCCATATTGATCATAACCATTGTTAGCCTAATTTGTGTGCTAAGAGAGTAGCCTGGACAAAATATCACAGAATGACAGAATGGTTTAGGTTGGAAGGGACCTTAATGATGATCTAGTTCCAACCCCCCTGCCATGGGCAGGGACACCTCCCACTAGACCAGGTTGATCAAAGCCCCATCCAGCCTGGCCTTGAACACTTCCAGGGATGGGGCATCCACAACTTCTCCGTGCAGCCTGTTCCAATGTCTCACCACCCTCACAGTGAAAAATTTCTTCCTAATACGCCATATAAATCTACCGGTTTTCAGTTTAAAACTGTTACCCCTCATCCTATCGCTACACTCCCTGATAAAGAGTCCCTCCTCATCTCTCCTGTAGGCCCCCTTTAGGTACTGGAAGGCTGCTGTAAGGTCTCCCCGGAGCCTTCTCTTCTCCAGGCTGAACAACCCCAACTCTCTCAGCCTGTCTCCAGCCCCCTGATGGTCTTTGTGGCCCTCCTCTGGACCTGCTCCAACAGGTCCACGTCCTAGCAACTTGGTGTTCCATTTTTAAAAAACCTGGACTGCTAGTGAGCAAAAGGGCTACCGCAGTGGTAACGCCAACGACCCCATCTCACCCTGCACTTGCTGGAGACCAATTAGGATGCAAGAAGAGGCGCAAAAAGTTTGTTAAGAGCTGAAACCCTTCGCAGTAGGGCAGAGAGACAAATCCCAAGTCATTTTAGTGACACGGCGGAGGACGGGGATGCCCCAGGCGCTTCCTGAGGCGAGACGACGCGAGGCGAGGCGGGGCGGTTACCGAGCCCTCACGGGGGGGCTGTGTGTGTGCGTGTGTGTGTGGCTACAGCCGGGCTCTGCGGCCCGGCCTGGCCCGCGGTACCCGCTCCCGAGCCGCGGGGAGGCGAGAGCGGCCGGGCCCGGGGACGGCCGGGACGGGGGCCAGGGCCGGTCTCGGTGTGGCCCCCCGGCCCAGCTTCCCCTGACGGGTGACAGGGCCCCGCCCTTCAGGGCGCGTGGCCCTTTAAAATGCCCCTCCCCCACCGGCTCCTCTCTCTCTCTCTCTCTCTCTCTCTCTCTCTCTCCCTCTCTCTCTCTCTCTCGCGCGCGCGCCCCCGCCCCGCAGATTGTGCAACCCCGCGCGCGCCGGTGGGCGGAAGGAGGGGTGGGGGGGAATGATGAGGTAACGGCGCGCTGCCCCGCCCTGACCGGCGCCGTGAAGAGCCCCCGCCTCACGTGACCGCGCGCGCGGCCCCTCCCCGCACCTGTTGGCGACGGGGCGGGGCTGACCCCCCAGGGTCCCGCCCCCCGCTCGCCCCGCGGCGCATGCGCGCGGAGCGGGACGGGCTGTTCACGCATCCAAAATGGCGGCCGCGATGGATGTGGACACCCCCAGTGGCACCAACAGCGGCGCCGGCAAGAAGCGCTTCGAAGTGAAGAAAGTGAGGCCTGCCGGCGCGCTCCTCCAGCCGGCCGCAGGGGGGGGGGGAGGCTGGGGCCGGCCCGGTGGCGGCCAGCGGGGCGGGGGAGAGGGCCACTTCCCACTCCCGTCACGGAGCCGGGCGCCCGGTTCCGCACCGGCGTTGCGGGAGGGGCGGGGCGGTGCCTGCGGGGGAGTCTTGGCGTGCGTTCGGGCCAATGGCTGAGGCGGGCGGCCGCACGTGGAGCGAAGGCTGGCCAATCAGCGGGCGCGGCTGGCGTGTGCCGCGCGGGCGGGAGAAGGGAGGCCTGAGGGGGCTGCCCCTGTCAGGGGGCTCCGCCGCCCGCCCCCCTCAGCCGCTGCCCGCCCGGCCGGGCCTTGGCTGCTCCGTGCCCTCCCCGCCCGGGCCGCGTTTCGCCGAGCCTCTGGGTAGCTCGGGCCGGGGAGCAGGGCTGGAGTGCTGCCTCCTCCTCAGTCCCGGCCGCTCTGGCCCAGTCGCCCGAGCTGCCTTATGTGCTGCGTAAGACGCTTTGCACAAATTTGTGTGGCCTATTTTTTTTTATTGTTCTTTAAATCAAGCCATAGCAACGTGTGTGTATTCAGCAAATGCTCTCCTGTTACCCTGACTTTGTCTGCTTCCCCAAACCAGCCATGATATTCCTCTTCTGCCCAGTGCTACCAGTTTGTCTGTCAACTGGATCCTGGTAATAGGCCACACCTATTACAGGAGGGCTCAGAGGAAGCAGGGAGGCTGTGTGGGCTTGTACTAAGGTAGAATTTGAGGAAAAATGACCCCTGGACTGTATATCAGCTAGCATTTGTAGTGATTCCTGCTCGCAGCTGTGATCAGTGATGGTGGAAAATCCTAGGTCTGTACAGGGCTACAGGTCTATGCAGAAGAAGTTTGGATGACGTGATTGCTTGTTCTTTGGAAATAGGGACAGATATAATAGCACATAAGAGGAGCAGGAAGCGGCATCTTTTATGTGTCAGTGGCATTCCTCCTCCCCAGCAAGGTGCCAAGGCACATTTGTTGCATGTGTGGCTCAGTACAGGTCTGAGTAGTAAGAGTAGCTTATGATGGGACAAGAGATTAAGTACCAGAGAGTGTGGGAGAGATAAGGATGCTGGGAATTTTTATTCTAGCTGCCTTGAAGTGTGGATGAAGTCCTTGAGAGATGAGTACCTCGTCCAGAAGACTAGCTAGACTTGAATTTGGAAGATGGGGAGAAAAAAATGAGATCACTACTGACCCATTTTCCAAAAGATCTAGTAGCATTGTGATGACTTTTTATGTAGGTACTAATGAAAAACTGAAGTGCTTATCAAAATTGATACTGATTATTGATAGTTGGCAATCTGCATTCCTCCTTCAGAATCCCAAACTGAGGGGAAGCAATGAAAACATTGAGACGTAAATGTAGCAAACTAGAGAAGATTTACTGTAGTGCAGTCAATACAATCATATACTGAAAAAATGGAAGGAAACAAAAATATCTAGATTATTTAAGTAGTAAATGAAGATTATCCTGGCTACCAATATTCTGTTGGTTTGCTTTGAATATTGAAGGCAAGACCACGAATTTACAAAAGACTTGAGTATGTTTTTTTGTGGGGAGGAATAAAAAAGTGCTATGCTTTTCCACGTAGCTTGTCTTAAAGTCCTCATTCTGAATCCGTTTTCTAAAATTGTCATGGAAAATTGTAGCCAACCCTTCCCCTGAAGTAGCATGGGACAGAGATATTCCCCTTTTTTGGTTTTTCTTTTAAAAACAAAGTATTTGAAGCATTAATGTGGTAGTACTTTCAAATTTTTATATTCAGCCTTGCTGGCAGGTCATTGCTTAGTAACCTTTTTTCAGAGGAGATTGTTCCCAAGTCAGCAAAGGGTAGCATTAGATGTGATTTTAGTTCTTGGCCCCAACTGCTCTGGGGGGTGATTACTACAAGAACTGCTGGGAATAATGGAAATTCCTCTTAACAAAATGGCATCTGGAGTAGCCTTTCTCCAAGGCACGGTCCTTTCCATCAGAATTGAGGATGTGGCATGAGCTGCCTCTGGAACTTGAATAGAAATGCAGATGCTTGCATTTGTTTGACAAAAAAGGGGACTATGGCAGTTATCTTCTTGTTTCTGAAGCTGGAAGGAGACGCTGGGTCTGAGAGGTATGGGAGAGGAATGTGCCACTGCTTCCTATTAACACTTATGAATTCAAGATAAAGAATTACTTTGGACTTCTAAGATTTATTTTTTCTAAATGTCCCAGATTTTCCATTTAAAAAATACATGGGATCTTGAGGAGTGACAAGGATTTCTGTGTGCTGTAAATTGAATCAAAACTATGTTTTTCTTTTCTTTTTTTCCTCTCTAGTGGAACGCAGTAGCTCTGTGGGCATGGGACATTGTGGTTGATAACTGTGCCATTTGCAGAAACCATATTATGGATCTATGTAAGTAAACAGTGGGAAAGACAGTTGACGGTTTTGACTTGTACATGACACACAGCTGAAATTTCCCCTGTTGAGGGTATAATTTAGCAAATACAGCTTTCAGTTAGGAACTGAAGTCTTCAGAGTGTAAATACTAAGCTCTATTTTATGTAATGCTGAAGTCCTATAATCTATTTTTGTGACCTCTGTCACTATACTGCTTTTCCCTCCCCCTTTTCTTGTAAAGAGCAGCATCACTTGGTTCCACATCTACAGATGAGATGATGTTGCTGAGTGTATTTGGGATGCAACAAAGAGGAAAAGGAGTAATAATAAAGAGTCAGGAGGAACTCAGGAAGACAGGTATTGCTCACAAAGAGAGATATTAGAGTTTAGGGTTTCGGATGTTGCTATAGGTATCAACTTTTTGATGACACTCATTAGGATGAAATCTTGTAACGCTTTCTGTGTCTGGCCAGGAAAGACTTGGACCAGTGATTTCATTTGACTCCTCATTCTACAAAAACCACCTTGCATAAGTTAGTTAATGTTATAGTATGGGGAATTTTGTAGCCACCTAGAGAATTAATTGTTTGTTTACAAAGGAGAATAATCAAATGCTGAAATAAAAATCGAAGTATTGCTAGTATTGGTTTGATTTTTTGCTGTATAATCTCGATGGTTCAATTAACAAATATGCTTGCTATGTAGGAAAATAAAGTGATAATGGAATTAAGTACTCAAATTTCTATCGTGAAATAGGTGTGCATGCATTAAGTCACTGGTTTCAGTCCCTTAAAGGATTATTTTTTTTCCCCTCAAAACTGACGAGATACCATTGGCACCGTAACTGTCCATCTTGTTTCAGTCGTGAGGGACAGAAGACCTGTTAATATACCCCAGATAGAAATTTGCCTATATTACTAAAATGTGAGGATTGCGGAACCCCCCAAAACAAGAGCAGGTACAGCTGCAGTGCCTGTCATGATCCCATTGTGATAGTTTTGTTGCACTTTGTTTTTATGTAGTAGCCCTTGAACTACTAGTAACTTACTGTCAGTAAGCCTATATGAAAATAAAATGTTTCAGAAAAATGAGACCTCAAGTTTATAGTAACAACTAGTGAGAGGTGGACCTGATTTCACATCGTACTTAAATAATAATTACAAGGCTGCTTTAGGAAGTTTGTTGTGTTTGGGTTTTTTTATTTTAATAAAGAGAAAACACAATGTAACACAGGGCTGCAAATGAGTTAAGCAAGTTTACTTCTTTGCTTTGGGACAGATATGTTTGTATTTTGAGCCAGCTACTCCCTATCCATGCCTGTTTATTCTTGATTATTAGAAAGGGAAGGATAACACTAAAGAGAAGCAAGTGAGGTAGGAGTTATGAAATATACTGAGGTCTTTTGACGTAAAGATTTCCTTTTTAAGTACCTCTAAGCTGTACCATCTTGACAAGTAGTTGAGATGAATACTGGACTACTACTTAGTCTCTCAGATTTATGATATATTAGAGAGGAAAGCATGTTGCTGACAGGCAAATGGAATTGTAAAGATTTGTTAGAACATAAGTTACATTTATAGAATTTACAAATGTGTAGAATAAATAAATAAAATCCTGTAATTCAAGATAATTTTCACGATAAGTGGGATATGTTGTAAGATAATGGATGTTGGTGTGTTTCATTCTATTAATGGGCCTCAGAATTAATAGTGCCTCCCATGAGAGACCAAATACGGCCTCATATATTTGCTATTTTTTATAAATAGCATATAGGACATATGAGGGTGAAGGAGAGATGCAGAGGAGCTGGAAGGAGAGTGGACAGAAGTTATTTTCCAGTAGTGAATTTCATGCCTCAATTCTTTAAAAAAAAAAATAAAAAATAAAAAATCCTACCCAAAGCGGGGCAGGGTTGAGAGTGTATAGGTAGATTAGGAAAAACAGTGAAGGAAGAGGGCATAATTAACTGCTTCTTTTTCTTTTTTTTTTTTCTTTTTTGAGTTGCCGAAGCATAACACATTATTAGTTTGGGTATGAGTAATGTTATGAAAAGCCTGGACTGCAGATGACAGACCAAAATTGACAGTGTACAGAGTAGAAGGGGTATCTAAATTGGTGTTCCGAGATCAGTGTTGGCTCTGGATTTACTTACTTCCTTGTTACAGATCATTAATGTTGTTAAACAACACTTTAATTGGATTTTCAAATGTAAGATGTGAAGTGATGGGAAATTGAGGAAAAATTAATAGAATGTGCAGGGAAGAACAACACAAGATTCAATTTGATAAAATGCAGGATACAAATGCCGCTGCCTCCTTGTGATGAAGAGAAACCTTGAAAGGGAAAACATTAAAAAGAGTGATGTGACGCCAGTCATGCTAATGGAAGATTGTTAACGTTATAAAGTCAGGCATCCAAAAGCCAGGCTGTAACAATGTTAAGGTGTCATGCAGTTCTTCTCACGTGTGTACATTATGACTTAGTAATAATATGGTCAAAGGATTCCCCCTGCCCTCGCTATGGTTTCTATTCAGTGTACAGAAGGAATGTGTAGATTTTCAGTGTTTTGGTTTGATTCTTCTCTGGAAAAACCCAGGTCCTACTTAGATTTTACTTGAGCAGTGTTCTTGATTTCTTCAAAGGCTTGCTCTCTGGTGCTGTCATTGCAACATGGTAAGTTGGAGAGTGTTAAACAAACACTATGTTTAGTATAGTGGATTACCTTCTGGTCTAAAACATGGAATGTAATATTGTAGTGAGGTAACGGGCATAGTTTTGAACTGTGTACAATGTGGCATCAAAATACTGTTCCGTTTCTTTGATAGTAAGGTGCAAAGTACCATATTTGATATTCCAGCTTCACAAAGATAGATATGTTGGATGGAATCCAAAGAAGAATCTCAGGATGCTTAACAGGTTGAATGAGTTTGGATTTCTGAGAAGACTAACAGAACAGAACTAAGTATTTATAGTTTGCTAAGTCATAAGTAGGAGTGGAAGATGATAGCTGTGTACAAATACTTTGAGAGTGTGATACTAACAGAAAATATTGAGCGTCATGCAAGGGGGTTATAAGTAGAAGGAGTCATAGGTGATGTGGTGGTGGGGGAACATAGAGTAAGTATTTGGTAAAATTTGCAGATAATTCCTAAGAAACTGGAGAGGATTGCAAGGGGAAAACTCTGAAATCCATCTGAAGTTTGAAAACTAAATTGGAGAGCTCATTCTATATTTTAGGAGTAAAAATGTATTTCAGGTTTATTAGCCTGGTTGTTTGTTTTTTCTGTCTGTTTTCTGAGTGCATGATGCATTGTGTTAGCCAAGCTATGTGTATTGAGTTCTCTTCTTCCCAATAAGTAGATCCCTTCATGATGTAGTTTTAGAAGACAACATGTAAAGACAAAGGGGAACCCACGCAGTGGTTGTCCTTGCTAAAGTAGAAGCCACTTTGAAGATCTCTTATCATCAAACTCACCAGTGCAGTGGGCTGTTAATGTAGCTGCAAACAAAAGATGCGCACTTTACTTCTGTTACCTGCCATTATGGCTACTTAAATCTTAGGCTACTTTTCTTGTTACATAAATATACGGAAGATTTCTGCAATAGAAAATGTATAGGAAGAGGGATGGTTCTTAATAGATGCGGAGAGTCAGAAGTTGCCATTATGTAATACGCCTTTCTGTAACTCCCTGAGTTGAAATGCTTCCATTGCATCTTTCACAATTGTTTACAGGTATTTCAGGTTTTAGCTGTATCTTTCTGCCCTCACCTCCAGATACTCTGTAAAAAGCAAGGCAAAAGAAGAGTCATTCAGTATACCTCCAGTACCTGTTACTGTCTGACTCTTACCGCTTCTTTTGGGTCAGCAAATGGTAAATAGCTTCTCTTTCTTTCAGTAGCCAGAATCATTGGCTTTTGTTCTCTGATGGAGATTGTTCATTTGTTTTATTTCTTTGTTGATATATTGTCCTTTTCTGAAATGAGGCAAGTAAGAGACCAAAAAGTGTTTCAGCTTTTGGGACGTCCTTTTTTTTTTTGGCAGCCAAAGGTAGTAGTGCCAGCAGTAGTCTCCAGCCTGTTTGATGAGGGAGTTAAATCTGGGTGTCTTGTTGGAAGGGCCTTAAATCACCACCAGAGAACTCCTCAGCTACTTCTGCAAGCGTTCATCTGCCCTGTTAAGCTTTTGGGACTGTCATGTTTTAGACTGTATTTGCTTGCCAGTGAATGTTTGAGTAACACTAAAATGAATTTCAGTGCTGCTTTTCTTCCCTACCTAAACCACCTTTCTTCCCTCTCACTCCCAGTCAAAATACAGAGTCCTTTAAAGCCTGAAAAAACATAAATTATATTGTGTTCCAAAGCATCCAGCTTTGGAACCACAGCTTTAGGGCCACTTAGAGAGTAAGGGAAAAGAAAAAAGACAAAATTACCTAAAAATGGGCTAGATGGACTTCAGTCTAATATGCCCAATATCCCGTTTCCAGCAGGGAAAGAGGAGAAGAAACAAAATAAGTATTTTGGGTGCTGGAATATTTTCCTTGCTTTCAACAGAGACTTCCTGAGTTAAAGTTTGCTTACCAGTTGACTTTTCTTCCTTCAAATGAATTTCCTCTCCTTTTCCTACTACTCATATTCTCACCATGTTCTGTTACTGTACAGACTTAGGCCAAATATTTAAAACTTAATATAATATGCCCATGATACTCAGCAAGACCATGAGTCTATACTGCAGTAACAGGAAAAACATTGCAGCAATCATGGGTGTCAAATTTGAAGCAAATGTCCAAAGTAATTGAAGCTCTTCGGGGTTCTTGAGCATCTTCCATTTTCTTAACTAGATTTAGTTTTATTGCTGTATGTATTGACAGCTTATGGAATTAAGACATCAGGCACTTCAGGTGCCAGGTCTTTTCTATAGGCAGGCCAAGGATTGAGCTTTGGACTTCCTGCTGTGTATATCTTATCTTCATGTAAATCATATAATAAATATAGGTTCATTCAAATCTTGCAGAACAGTTGTTGCTAGTGAGATTCTTTAGATCTCAGTCTTGTTTTGACTAGTTCCTCATAACCAAGGTTAACTGATCTTTCTCACACCTCAGGAAAAATGGGCCTTTTTCTTATTTTGTTCATCTCCACACCTGAGAGTGAAAAATGGAGAAAGGGTTGAATAGGACAGAGCAGACAGAGATTACATTTTTCAACCAAACATGGGGGGTTTGAAGGTTTTGGAATCTTTAATTGGTGAATCGAATTCCTTTTCCTCCAAGCATATTTGGACACACTAAAAGTGAACAGAGAATTGGAGCTCATTCAGACATTTTCTTTGCCAGGAAGCAAAGATCTGCAAAACAAGCAAGCAACAAGCTCATTTATTGAGTTCTAAGCTGATTGGCTATCAACATGTCTTTTTAAATCATTTGGGCTTGACTTTTAAAGAAAGCATGCTTTTGCAGGAAGTAAAATGTTGGTCTCATAGGTTTGTGCTGCTGGCTGTAGAGGTGTTGAAAATATCTCCCCCCCCCCCCCCCCCCCGGAGTTTCTTCTTGAGCTGGAGCAGAAATGAATTTTTCAGGCTCTAGAATGGAGAACCAGGTTGCTGCATTTATTTTCTCAGTGCTGTTCTTCCTTCTTTTCTCTCTCTCATCTTCATCCATGTCATCTGAAAGAAAAATTAAAACATAACCCAAACCCATAAATACTGTTTATCTTCTTTGGGATCATCCTACATACTCAGCTCTAAGATGTAAAAAGTTCAAAAAATACATTTTAAACTGTATTTTCTGTTGTGTATTTTTGGGCTGTGCTTACCTGTCAAAAGACTATACAAGAGAGACCAGCAAATTACAGCATTACATGAGCAAGTTAATTTGTAGATATAACTGATAGTACAAAATGTCTGACAAGACAATGAATTTATATTTAGAGAAACCTGGGTAAGAAATTTAAGTAAACTTTATTTCATGGGTCTGCTCCTGCAACTGATCATCAAAAGACATCTATTAAAACACAAGAGAATAAATTAAAAATATCTATTCTTAAAATTTACAAAGCAGACACATGTTACTGGTAGATGAGCCATGTGCTCTTGTCCTCTGGAAATATGGAATACTAAAAATATAGAGGAAGGAGGAAAGCAGCATGATTATTTTGATCTGACACTTTTGGGAAGACAGTACACATTAAACCAACAGGTCTTGACACTTCCTGATGTAATAAATGCAACAAAACAAAGAGCTCTTCTCCCATCCCTTGGTCTTATGAAGAAATCTGCCAGTTGGTGTTGTGTGTACATCTTCTCCTCCTGCATATGTGTGTTTAATATTTGTTTTCACAGGCATAGAATGTCAAGCAAATCAAGCATCAGCTACCTCTGAAGAGTGCACAGTTGCATGGGGCGTCTGCAATGTAAGGAAAACTGTTTTATTTTGAAACTCATATGTGTCATGTTAATCCCCTTCATGACTCAGGACAAAATGAGTTTTATAGAATGTTTCAGATAATCCACCAGAAAAAAGAACTTTAAGCACCGTATATTTAGTAGGGTGTAGAAAGGAGAGAGAAGGGGGAAAAAAAAAAGAGCGTCAGTTGGAGAGGTGTAATACGGAAGACACAAAAGAGAAGGGAGCAAGATAGGCCGTTACCCTTTAAAAATAAAAAAAAAGAAAAAAAAAAAAGAAGAATAGATCTTTCATTCTGAGCCTGATTTTCCTGATCAAGGTTATGCCTAGAAGCTATGCCTTTTTTTTCTTGGTAATAGGATTACTTGCATGTTAGCATGCTTGATTTGTCTTTGTGCAGGCTGATTCAAGGAGTCAATATGGGGTAACTAGGTGATTTGCTTCCCCTTTTGGAGGGGAATTGGTTCTAGTGTGTAATCTCCATCTCTTCAAGTTGTTGCCTTATGCACTCCTTCGTACGTGGTCCCACTAGCATGTGAACTCAAACTTGTATAACTCTCAGGTGGCCTGGGCCTGAGCTGGAAGATATAATTTTCAATAATGGAATAACTATCTGTTCCTCATCCCATCTTCACTCTGGTATGGGATCAAGCTACAGCATGATAATGCTGGAACAGGATTATAAATGTTACAATTCTGTTTGTAGAGGACAAGAGCAATTTTTTTTAAACCATGTTAGGATATTCTAGTGTCAAAATTAGGATTTTATATGCAAGAGGTATCACGAGTGAAATCTTGTTTTTAAGTAGCTGTATGGGTCATGGAAAAGGGTGTCCTTATTTAACATGCAATTGAGATTTTTTTTTTTTTCTAATTCTGCAAGTTCCTTTTTATTCAAGCTTTGGTTTGTCCAGAAGACTGTCAGAAAGCTTCAGCATGTATACGTACATATCATCCCTGATACTCACTCTGAAATCCTCTTTCTTGTCTTTCTGATTATGCTTCTTATCAGCATCTGCTCTGCCAATTTTAGCAGCTGCTAAACTCTGCGTTCTCTCCTTCATCAGAAGTCAGTCGCTTGCCACAGGGTACACGGTGGAACAGGCTCCCTGCTGCCATTTCACTAATGTTCCTTTCCTCTCTGAAAACATGCATTAATTCCTTGGTGTTTACCAGTGATCTGGCTGATTAGTCCTCCCCACCTTTGTCTGCAAACACTTGCAACTCTCTTCTCATTGTGTTGCTTTCAATGGCAGTTTTCACACTGAGATACATTCACGTGTTCTGAAATGATGTGATCTGAACTTTCTCTTCCAGCATGCTTTCCACTTCCACTGCATCTCTCGCTGGCTCAAAACCCGCCAAGTATGTCCACTGGACAACAGGGAATGGGAGTTCCAAAAGTAGGTATCCTGCAAAGATTTCAAGATGAAAAATCCAATTGTCCTTCTGTTAATAGAAATGATCAATGTCAGATATGTGGTTAATCTCTCTCCTTTGTGGGTCTGAGGGCATAGTTGCTGTTGGGAAAGGCTTTTTCTCCACCTCCCTGTATAGGGACCTTTCCTTAGTCACCTAGTGCTAAACGAGCTCTGAAGGAAGTCCAAATAGCTGTGGGGTAAGTGGGAGTTGTTAAAAAGTAGTGATTTCTATTGACATTCTCTCTAAAGAATGGAGAGCAGAAGAGAAATGGAATTCACTGAAAGTGGAGCCTCAGGTGAATACTATACTGCCGCATGAGCAATTTGGGTTTAGAAAATGATCTGAATTTAGCTGCTTGTTTTCCAGAGTGTTTCTACTGAGGTGCCAGACGTCTTATTGGGTCCCTCTGTATCTTGGTGATTTGTTTTATAACTCTAATAGCCTCAGAGATTAATACAGCTGATTTCCTAGCATCTGGAAAGCAAATGTCGATGTAGCCATTGCCACAGCCTTGACCCATTTATTAGTAATTTCTGCATTCTTTATTTTGTTTTGTGTTCTTCGAATGTCTGTTGTTAAAATAATAGTCAGAGATACATGGATGGGTTTTTGAGGGGTAATTGTATTTTGTGGGGTAATTGTACATTGACAGTAGTTAGGAAGTTTGCCTGTCACTTGCTTCATTCTGCACCATTAATCTTTTCTTAACTGTAGGTTTCCCTTCCCCCCCCTTTTTTTAAAAAAAAAAAAAGAAACACATTAATTTCTAACACGAGTCCAGATTAAAACAAAGCAAAGCAGGTATTCTAACTGTTCAGGATTGTCTTTGGGATCTGGTTCACAATCAGTTGTGTAAATTGTCATTGACATGACAACTTGAGTACCCTAGTTCTGCTATTATGGTGGTTTAATGAACACTTAATGAAAACTGAGCCTGTGTTGCCTGGTTGGTGACTAATGCTGCGCGATGAGAAATGGAGACATGAATTAATACCACATACAGGGGCTCAGTAACACGTCTGGGGCAGTGATGAGGCTTTGGCCTTGCTTTCATGCAGGGTATAGTTGAAGTGGGTTATGATACTGAGGGTCTCTGGCATATGATGTCGTGAATTGCTCAGTCTCTCTTCTAACTAGTACCTGGATAGGCTTTTTGGGGAAGTGAAATGTGGAGAACTTCGTAAGGTTTCCATAACACAGCGTTTCTCCTTCACCTGGTTCACATGTTAATTACACTGTGGTAGAATAAGAATACATTTGCCCATGGCAGGGGGGTTGGAACTAGATAACCTTTAAGGTCCCTTCCAACCCAAACCATTCTATGATTCTGTAAATCAGGACTAGTATGAAACATAATTTTTAAAAAAAGCATTAACATATTATATATTTGCAGGTATGGACACTAGAGAGATGGTCACCATGCTTCTTGTTGTGTCGTCACCCTCAGATGTTCTTGTCACTATGGGTTTGTTTTAGCAACTTGAAAAATCAGTAATGTATACGATTCATCTTTAATCTTAATTTCTCCCTGTTGTATACCATTGAATAAAATCTTGCTGGAGCTTCCCGTCTAAGTGTTTTGTGTGTTTTTTTTTTTTTTTTTTCTCTTGTGTTCAGGAGTGGGCACTCAGTGAATGAGGGAGAATTATCTGTAGACTCGGGGCTTAAGCTTGCCAAACTCTTAAGCTGGGCAGCTCTTCTTGCCGCCGTGCCCAGTTTTTGACTCTGGGTTTGGTCTTACTCCCGTGCAATTAAGAACCACGCTTCTGGCTCACCGACGTCGGCATTAAGCTCCATCGCGTAGCACTATGGGTGCAGGACTTGGCCTGGCTAAGTGTAATTTATGCAAATAGCATTTCATGTGGACTTGCTTTCTTGCAGCTGAGTTGAAATTATGATCTATACATTTAGGGGTTGTGTCATTATTAGAAACTACTCTCTCTTGCTTCTGCTCTGAAGTTTGACTAGACCAGCTCCCTTCCAGAGGAAAATTTCCCTAACTGTTCCCAGTTTCATCTGTTTAGGTTGAGTGACATTAACTGAATGTTAGTTTTTATCAGTGCTCATAAAGTGCTTTCATGTGTCAGGTGAAAGTAAACTCAGGAAATTCACATGCTAGATTGGCTGGAAAGCTAAAAGTAAGCAATGTATGAACAAACTAATTCTTTGTTGGCTTTCTACTGGTATTTTCCCAGTTCAAGCCAAGCTGTAGTTCTTCCTGGCCAAAAATTCTTACTCTGAAAACTACATAATGTTTTGTTTGGTATCTCCTGTGCCAAACAGCCTGGTATCTTGCTCACCGCATCAAATTTTGGCACCTGTGTCCACAGCCTCACCAGACGCCGGGAACTCAAGTAAGGTCCAAGAAATTCTTCCTTCTATCAGAGGCTGTGTCCCTTCGTGTCAGCAGATACAGTAAATGTCTTTCATTGGTTGTTCATGGTGTCACCTTTGGATCAACACCTTTTTTGCTTGTTATTGAGGATGGGAAATTTGATATCTGATGCTAAACATTAGTGTACTATAGCCATAGGGAATAAAGATAGGTCATTGACAGAACCGAAACTTGCAGGTTTTTTCAGTAATTGCTGGGGCTTTCTTTAATCTGCAGCAAGAAAATGTCAGGATTATTTTATCAGCTGGTGTCAGTGCTCCGAAATGATACGGTTAGCTGTTTTCCACCCTGAAAAAGAAAAAAAGTAACTAGAATCAGGAGAGTTTATAGCTAGACAGTTTAGTTACCAGGTTTAGTGGGTAGAAAGCTCATCCTGAATTTGCGAGGTCGTTTTGGTGATGGGGACAGGAATGGAACAGAAGAGGGGAGAATGGTGTTCTCAACAGTGGCCAAAGCATTCATCCAGGCAGCGGGATATCCAGGTTGAATGCCACTCCCTGGGATTTGAGCTCCCCTTTAATGTCCTGTCCAGCTGCATAAAATGTCAGATGTCCCAGTTTATGATAGTCCATTCTGTGTACAGTGCTTGATTTTTTCAGGAGCTGGAACCCAGATGCTCACTGATGGGGGGGAATGTACTTCCTTGAGAACTTTGTTTTGGGTCCAGCAACATCATTCTGGTTCGTCTCCTTTCAGTCTGCGCATATTGCCCTGAGCGTATGTTTTTGGCTGGGGACAGACACACCAGTGCAGGCACTTCCCTCTCCTTCGTGGCTTCGCATGCGTTTGCTTGAGGCTGTGCCTGCAAGATGACAGTTTCTGTTTGTGGGGTTTTTTTTAAATGCCCTTTTTTTTTTTTTTTTTAATGGATCCCTCCAAATGGCAGGCTACAAGCGCTCTCACCCCACTCCCTTTGAACCTCTGTTCGGGTGCAGCGTGTAAAGCCCTAGCTGTTAAAATTTGATTTCGGATTGCTACCCGTCTGTCCCAAACCTGGCTTTCCCAAATGGAAAAACCTGGAGTGTAAAGCAGCAAATGCTTACAGGCCTGGGAAAGAAAATCCGTTTTCAGCTGCTGCCCGTTGAAATGGCCCTGCTGCTGTTCCCCTGCTGCGACGGGCCGGAGCCCTGTGAGGACCCACGGCAGCTCCAGCACAGGGCTGCCGGCAGCCCCGTCTCCTGTAGCGCATTAAGGGTTGTGTTTGCAGGGAGAAGGAAAAGCTTCAGCAAGCGGCCTAAGAGAGAAGCTCCGCAGCACAGGGAGTGTTGAGTGAAGGTAAGAGGGATCTATTTTACCCAAAGGCAAAAATCGCCCCATTTCCCTGGGGCGTGGTCGCTCGCTCAGGCTGGCATCGCTCTGTCCTGACTTACGTTTCATCCTCCATCTCCACTGGATGTGGTGGGCAAAGCCCCTTCCTTTCCCCCTTTTTTTCTTTTTTCCTGAAGCAACAATCATTTTTGACAACAGCTTCCCCTTCTTGCAAAATACGGAGAGCTTTTTGGGGTGGAAGGAGGAGCTGGACGCATTTCTAAGCATCGCGGGGGGAAGGTAGGTGTGCACGGGATAAATGATGACTGTGTCAGCGCTGTTTGCCTGTCCTCTAAATGGAGGTTCTGTCTGAACTGTGGACCCAAAAATAAAATCAGGAGAAGATGACGGTTAAAACTGCAGAGAGCAGCATATCCTGCAGCTGCCTGACTTAGATAAAAACAAATCATTGGTAGACCTGCTGCGGAGCAGAAGGCAATTTTGACATTTCTGATGCTTTCCACAAGTTTGTCAGCAGCAGCGAGCTGCATCGCTGAGCGGGCCCTGGCAGAGAGCGCTCCGGGCAGGCCAAAATGACCAGACAGTGGCTTCCTTCTCTTCCTTTTGGAAAGGAGGCAATGAGCTCCAGGTGCTTTGTGGCATCGGCTGTTTCTCGTGCGCCAAATCCCTTGCTGCTTTAGCATTAAAATGCCAGAACCTGGATGGCACGTTGGGCTGTGCAGAAGTAGGAGGGGACAGACAGCAACCAAACAGAGCAGCAGTTTGAGGGGGAAACTCCGGGTGTCAAGATTCCCCCTCAAAATCACCTTAAGGGCCATACATTAAAATAACGGCTGGCCATCAGGAGTCTGCTGGTTGGAAGGTGTCATCTGAGCGGAATGGCTGAAGCCTCAACCAGTTTGCCAGGCTTGTAACAACACACCTTGGAGTGAACTTCACGGTTGTGTCCTCCTGCCTCAGGAGGCAGGTGGGGAAGGAGTGTCTGCAGAGTTACAGATGTTTGGGTTGGATGCAACTGCTTTGGGTGGCCCTGTGCCCGTACCCTTCATGGGGGAGCCCTGGGAGCTGCTCCCACCACTGTGCACTCAGGCACAATGGTGAAACCCAACTCACGCGTGTGTGAGAATACACTGTCGAGGGGGGAGGCAGGAGAAGCCATCCGCATCTGTGTGTGCAGGCAAGCAAAGATGCCAACATCCATCAGCCCTCTCCCACTAGCTCCTTGTGAAGAAGCTAATGGCATCCCGAAAGGGTCTGGGGACACAAAATGCTTGGCAAAACTGATGTGAAGAAGACCCAGGCAGCACTGGTGTCGTGTGAGCCAGCGCAGGCAGAGTTGAGCTTCCAGGAGGGGAGCACCCACATGGGGAGATCTGTACTGCGTCTGGAAAACTCTCTTCTCCAAAGGCATCAGGGCAGACGATGGCAACACCACCACTTCCCTGACTGGGAACCACTTGGGTTTCATTCCCTCAGCTAGAAAGGAGCAGGGGAGAAGAACGGGTGGGAAGATAACATGAAGAGATGGGCAGAGGCAGAGACCAAGACTAAGTCCCATCAGGAGGCAGACAAGGAGACATCCCAGCGGGTGGGGGCTACCAGTGCAGGTGTTGGTGGAGAGTACAAGCTCTTCCCCCTTGGCAGCACGGGAATGCTCCCACATAGTTCTTGGGCAGCAGGAACATGGTACTTTCATGGGACAGCAGAGGGGCACCTGCAACGTGCAGACCTGATGCCCATCAGTGGTCCTTGGCCAGCCCACTGCCAGTCCTTTCCCTGGCCCACCCTGAACTCCCATGCTTCTGCCCTATGGCAGCTGCTTTGCCACCCAGCAAAGGAACCATGGTGAAGGATGAGGCTTTGCGTGGGCTCAATGGGCACCAGTGCCCTAAGTTTCTCACCCCAGCCTGGGTGAAAGCCACCACTGCCTGGAGACCCCCAGGCCATGGCTGGAGAGAAGAGGGAGGAGGTGACACTGCTGAGGATATTTTCCTAGCACAGGTTCCCCAGGGGGCTGGAGGGGAGGAGGAGGATGGCTGTGGAGAAGCATCCCTTCTCTCCCTGCTTTGCTCACCCTGTCCTTCTCCTCCCCACAAAACCTGTGGGAAGAGCGAGCTCTTCTTGCCTGCTTTCGCTTTTCTTCCCAAGCTCGCTCCACCGATATTGCTGCCAGCTTTAATCTGCTGTGAGGCAACACGCCACCCCCCACCACACGCTCTATACGTTGCTTTGTTTTCTTCCCCAGGGCAGCAGGTTCTGCAGCAGGCCTGTTATTGCTCACTGCAGGGCGTCTTGGCCGCACGGACGGCTTCCACGGACCGCTCACCCCACCATCGCCACCTCCCCGTTCCCCGCTGCTCGCTCCGGTCTGCTCTCTGCTCTCCTCTTGCACTTTCCCCCTTTCTGATGCCGTTCCCATGGAGATCCCAAGGCATCAACAGTGCCGTTCCTCCCTCCGCAGCCTGAGGGAGGGGGTCGGTGGGAAGATTTTTGGCTCACCTGAGCTGAAGTTGCACACAATCCCAAAAGTCAAGCTACAAGTTGCTGGAAGGTCTGCTTTGTTTCTCCATCACTTGAGTCCTTCACAGCAACAGGACACTGGCCTGTTGTGTCCCTTTTTTCAGCAGCTTTCCAGCCTCTCCCCGTCGGACATGGAAGGATGCTGCCCAAAGCTCAGCCCAGTGGTGGTGCAGCTTGCTGGGACTTCACATCGTGCCATTGCTAGCAATGGTCCCAGCTGTAAAAGAAAACAAAAAAGAAAAAAAAAAAGCATTTGAGGTTGCAATTTAAAAGTCTGTTGAAAATTAGAATCAGCTGATTCTGGGAAGGCCAGATCCGGTGTGGAGATGCACCGCTGACCGCCACCTTGCTGAATTTACCTGCCTCACCGCAGCAGCCTGGAATTTGCCCGTTTGCCACCTTTTCTTTCCATATGACTCTGAACACGGATCAGCCACCTGATTTCTTGGTCCTCGCATGAAAGGTGAGTCCTTGGCCTCACTGCTCCAGGACGTAAGTTGGGAGGACAGCATGGCAGTTGCCTCTGGAAAGGTACCAGAGGTACCAGCATGGTAGGTATCAAAACTCAAGAGGGGACTGCAAAGCAGTATGACCCTGGTGCATCAGGATTTTCTGTCCGTGGGGCATCAGGTAGATATTTTCAGTTGATCTGGTGTCACGGGTGGGTGATTGTAGATGGCAACACGCTGGCAGTGCCTTTGAGAACATGTCCTCTTCTGGTTTTGTTCTTCCTTAGTTGCTCTCATCTCCTCTTTGTCTTCTTGTGCTGGGTCTCAAGTGGGTCCTTATGTGCTGGGGAAGGGGATTACAGGAGGTTTTCTCTGGAGACACAGCGTGCTTAGTGTCCTTTTCATCCCCCTTCCTCTTCCATGTCCTAGAAGACATCAGCTACAACGCAAATCAAAAGGGGCATTCGTCTCCCGTCCGCTGGCTGAGAGAGGTGGCATGCTGTTGGAGCAGTCTCTTCATCCTGCTTGTATCAGATGCATTGAAATGATTCATTTTGACATTTTAGACATGAAACGTTATGACTTTTTAATGCAAAACATGGGCTCGGATATTTTGTGTACTTCCCCTCCCCCAAACTTCAGTATTGCAGATTTTTTGAAGGGCGTGTGTTTGCCAAAGTTCATCCCAGAGCTGCAGCCTTTTCTGTAAAAATCGGGTTCGGTTGTGTACGGTTTCAGTGTGTAAGTCATTATGTTTGTGACAAAATCCTTTCGCTCATGTTCGGTTTTGGGGGTCAGAGGTGGCTCCAGGTGCTGAGGCTCTCACATCCCGCTGCTCCGTGCGGAGCAAGGGGCCATCCGTCTCCCTGCTCAGCTAAGCTGAGGCTGAACATTTACAATACTCATAAATCACTGATCTCTGAACCGTTCAGAGATGAAAGTCTATGGAGAAGGACATCAGCTCTTTGAGGATCGTCCCTGAGCCTCTGGTTTCTCCAGAAACCTTCCAACAAGATAAACCACCCCCTAAAGGGATCGGTGTGACTTGTCCTCCAGGGCAGTTATTTTGGGTGTCTCTCGGTGCCACTGTGTACCTCTCCTGCGGGGCAGCGAGATGGCAAGGAGGCATCGCTCCTGGGTTGGAGGCACAATGAGACCCCATCCTTTTTCAGGCATTTTAGGGCAGACTTCATTTTATCCATGTGGGATCTTGAGAGGGTTGAGGTAAACATGAATCCCAGTGGGTCTACTGGAAACCACTTCCAGGAGGGTAAAATGCAGAAAGGCCCCTGCTGGATTTGCTTCAGGAGTTTTTTACCTATTTTCCAGACCTTGTCCCCATTCCCCCCTAGTGTCACCCACTAGCACCAGCCTTTTTTTTCAGACAGTCACCAGCTGTTGATAAACCCAAACAACAGTCTCCTTTTTTTGGCCCAGATGCTACCCGCCTTTAAAACCTGAGACTGGCACCCAGAGGTGCTCCTTCTGCTGATGGAGAAACCAAGCTCATCTTTATTCCATCACCATACTACATATAATATCTCTCTTAAAAATTGCTTTTAATGTTCCTGCAACCACTGTGCTCATGCAACATTTCTATCCCGGGTTGCAACCACCCCCATCATCTCATGTACATGACTTGTCCCACATACAGATGGAGACTTCCAAGGGGGAATATGGCATTTGTGAGGGAGGGATGCAGCCAGTCCTCAAAAACACAAGCAACAGCAGCATTTGTGCTGAAAATCAATGTTAGAGCCCGGGACATTGCTCATTTTTCAGCTGTTTCCTCAGTCCAATGCTGTAGGTTGCATTGGCAGAACAGAACTATGGGTGATGATGGTGACCTCTTTTATACCCAGAGCTGTGACTGCTGTTGATGAACCATCTACTGAAGCACCAAAAGCAGCCCCTGGAAGATGAGTCGGCCTCATTTCCTTTCTCCTTTCCCACTTGTCTCTTCTGGGGACAGTACACCATTTTTGGCTTATTCCCTTTGGCTCTTTGTCAAGCTCTTTGAGTTATCTGCAAATGTAGTATCTTCACTAGCATTTAGTCAGCACAATTTAGGGTCACCTCTGAGCAACAGCCCACGAAGATGCTGTGCTGTGGATGCTGTATGTGACCAGTCTGCTTCAGGGAGGACCTGTGACCGATCGTATCTGCTGGGGTGGCACACGCTCGTCAGAGCTTTGCACGGAGAGGGGATGTTCCTGGGGCGAAGATGATGACCTCAACCCAGCTCCTTTCTGCTGCCCATAAATCACATTAGAGAATATCAAAGCCCTGAACTGTCAGGACTACCTAGATGTAAATACTGTAATTATCCTAAGTAAAATTAAGAGTTTATGAGACTTCCTGTGTTGAATCTTTTTATTACAGCCTTCTTTTTTTTCATCACAGATTTGATTTGCCATAGACTTTATATGACCCTGGATCATAAATCTCTGGCTTTCAAACACTACCTGACATCATGAGCTGTTGCAGCAGCTAATTGGCGACTGCTCAGGGGCTTATTTTGCTGAGGAGAAGGCTTTTTTTCTGGCTGCCCTGAAATTTACTGGTCCTTTTGAAAAAAAGATTTGCCCATGCAATGAGAGATGCCGGATCTGTACCAAGGTCCTATGGGATCCTGGCGTGGATGCAACCCTACACAGCTAAAGAAACGAGCCGGTGCTGAGGAGCGTGTGGGGTCCTGGATGTGGGGAAAGGAAAATGCTTGAGCCTTCCTCATTCCCAGCAAAGCAGAGGGTGGAATCTTCACACGGTGAATGCAAAGATGATCTCCTCATCCCACCATCCCCACCAGCCACTGCGATCACGGATGCCTCTATGTGAGGCGAAGCTGCCGACGGCGGCTGCCAAGGTAGGAGCTTCAGAGAGGAGCCTGCACAAAGCTGCACTAGCATCAAAAGTTATAAATAACACAGTCAAGGCTTTCTAATGATCGTATCAGGCTGCACAGTTCAAGTCATGTGAAATAATCTAATGGCCTTCCCCCCTCCCCCCCTTTTTTTTTCTCTCCTATCAGAACAGACGCTGCTGAGCACAGTGACTCCAGTAACAGGGAAGCACCCAGCGCAGCCCAGCGCTGCGTTCTCCACTGCCCACCTCCCTGCAGCAAAAGCCAGCGGACAGTCTGCGCAGGCATTTCACCATGAGCTGCAAGTATCAGATTAAAAAAAAAAAAAAAAAAACAGGCCTGTATTTCGAACACACACAAAAATGAGCCTTTTCTCGCACGCGCCTTTGCATGGTGTTAGGAGACGAGAAACGTTATTGCTTTTGTCCCAGCGGAGCCTGGAGCAGCAGGTTCGTCTCAGATGTTTTCCTGCCTTTGACTCTCAGCCTGTTCTGTGCCTTTCCACCAGCTCCCCGCCTCCTGAAGGTGATTCAGAAACCGAAACGTGACTAAACAAAACTCATTTTAATAGCTTGTCTTGGCCAAGGCCAACTAGGAATATAGCTGTGTTATTATCATGAGCTGGAACGCAAAGCTATTTACTTCATTAGCAGGGATGACAACAAAATAACAGCCCATGATGGTGGCAAGGGTAGAGCCAGAACGAAAATATTGCATACAAAATAGAAAAAGACCTGGAATAAACTCCTTCTTATTATGGATCTAAAATATTTTTTCTTGGACAAAACAGGCTCAGAAAGCTCCAATGGCTTGTGAGAGGCTCCTTGAAAAGTGGGTTTTATCCAATGTCTGACTGTGCAAACCTCTGACATCCTGAGGAGATGCCTCCAGACGAGAGTCGGGCTGAACACTGATGCTTCATTGACAACTGAACACTTAAAGGCTGGAGACTGAAGAAGGACAGAGCTAAAACTATTAACCAAAGAGGTTTTACATTTTGGACTGACTACAGTTCTGGAACCAGGAGTGGCATCGAATTTGTGTTTCCACTCAGCCACTGTAGAAGCAGAGCTAAAGAGCTGCAGGTGGAGTAAAGTAAGAGTAGACTGAATTCCTTATCAAGGGACTAACAGAACGGGGTTGGTTTTTTGTTTGTTTATTTAATTTCTTTATTATTATTAAAAGGTTCTCCGTACAATTTTGAGAATGCTTTTCATTGACTATGGATAATTTCTTTCAAGGAGGAGATTTCATTCCCCGGCTGGGCCTGGAGCAGCTCCCCCCTGGCACTGTGGACATGGAAGGGTTGCCTTCTCTTGAGAGAACAGTTCACCAGAAGTACATACAACACATGAGGATGAAAAGTAGAAAGATCTGCTTATCTTTGAAAGAGGAACAGAATGTTTATCTGGTTGTAGCAACACAATGTCCTTCAGTTTTGTTCCAAATTTTCAGTCTATCTTGGACTATCTTTTGCATCTTAAGTAGATCAAGCTGTCCCTAAATCCCCCATGAACATACCTGAAAGCAACACATGTTGCACCTCAAGCATCTAAAATGTCTTCTTCCTCCTCAGTCCACTGGAGAAATCTGTTAAAACAGCCTTCAAACAGCCTTCCATGTGAGGAACCCATCCCTTCATGGGATTTTGATTTTTCTCTCCATGTGTTGGACACTTGGTCCACCCACCCTGCTCTGCACCTCCCTGTTTCCCCAGCTGTGCCTCCACTTGCTTCCCGCATGCTTGCAGGCACTGCACCTGCCCGTCGGGTGAGCCGGGATGTGGCTATGGGAGGTGAGCACCAAAGTTCTCCAACAGCTCCAGGGATCGGTGTGGGGAGCATCCCCACGGGCACAGCGATGTGCCAGGCTGCGCCACCAACCCTCTGACACAGGACGCCTGTGAAAATCACCCACTTTTGGGGTGACAGGTCCTCCTACCCCCGTTCAAAACTGCTGTGGGCACGGAATGTGGCTGTATGTTCTTCCTCCAAGCCATGTTCGTGTTCATTCCAGCTTTAGGAGGAGATATAAAAGCTGGCAGAGCTGCTCTGGCTTCCTTCTTTCCTCAGATTATTTCCATCGTCATTTCTCCCTGCGCTGCTGCTTTAGGTTCAGCTGCAGCATAAGCCATACAGAGGCCTGAAGAAGACAAGGTAATGTACGTCTCCCGGAAAGGATGAGCTTCAAGATATTTAGTCCATGGGCATGTTTGCGTGCAGAATGGTGTTCAAAGGGACAGCAGGCAGGGAAATAGAGGCAACGAGTCCTGGCTCTGCCTGTGTGAAAAGGCTGCGTGCAGCAGGGAGAGCCAAAAATCTCAGCGACCCCCGCGCTCTCTCTGTCTGACTCTGCGGCCTCTACAGGACGCCGGGCTCACCCTTCGCTTTCTCATCAGTGGGCCCTGGGAAAGCAACGCGAACATCAGTAGCACGAGGTTAGAAACGATTACTCAGAGTGTACGGCACTCCGGATCGGGAAAGTGCAGTGCAAGCGCTTTTATTATGTAGGTGCTAAACATGTACGGTAATTATTCAGTGCTCATGTGTTTGGGTTGCTTTCTAAGTTTGGCTTTAAAAAAAAAAGCCACACCGCCACGAATCAGTCGTCAGTGGAGATGTCTTGAATAAGACGAGCTAAGGTAGGGAAGTTTCTGTAGTGAGTCACGGCGAGATCAGTAGTAATTTATCAGTGGTTTCTCGTCCTGGGTTGTCTGTCCTGAGCAGCTGCTTCCCGTCCCGCTGGGTGGCCTCCAGGCAGCCGACAGTGCCAGCATCCAGCATCCCTGTGCCCAGCCCCGGCCCTCACCTGCCTTCTGGCAGTTGCAGTACACGGGTCCCTCTGCGTGCCTCTGTGTGCAAGTCTTTTTTCCTCTCCAAAATGTACTCTTTGGTTTTTTTGTTGTTTTTTTTTCCCCCCACAAATTACCCAGAATGTAAGAGAGATTTACGCTGGGGCTAAAATGTAAGCTCTTCTTTTAACAAGTCGTACTGTTTGGATACAAGGAAAACCAAAAACCAATTTGCTTTATGCTACATACCTTGTCCCCTCCTTCTGCTCACACGCTGTTAGAAACAGACTGAATTAATTGCAGGAACATCAGGCACCAGAGGGGTAGAGAAAAAAAAATAATTGCAAAGCCTCGTAGTACAACTATAGCAGCGTTTCATGTTCTCTGGGGTTTTCACTCGCGGTGACTCTGCATCAAGGTTTTAGTCACACAGAATTTAATGCCAATTTTTATTCCGCTCATTCCGTACCAGGGACGTGCGCTTGACCTTTGCAAAAAATACACTCTTAAGGCCTCGATGCATCAGTGCTCTTTGAGTCTCAGGTAGGAGCAGGGCCCCGAAATGATTTCTTTCTTTGGTTTGCTACAAAATGGTGAGCTTTTTCTTCCTTCTCTCCGGCACTGGGTTAACAGATAGGCACTATCCATCTGTGCCAAGGTCCCAGCTCCTGGAGCGAGGTGATGAAACCGAAATCTCAGCTCCAGGCGCTGAGATTATTGCTTTTAATAAAATTGAACTTCCAGCCTTTTGTCATACTGAGGAGAAATTTGAAAGCATCACCTAGAAGATGTCTGCTGGAGTCTGTGGAGAAGCTGGAGCTGGAGCTCAAACAAGAGATGTGCTGCACCGTGCATCTCAACTGGGACTTGATGACAAGGGTTACTTCTACAAGGGCTCCCTGGTTTATGGCTGGAGAAGAGCGTGGCAGGCTCAGCCTTTTGCCCACCCGCAGACCTGGCTGCTGGGGTGGGAGTTTTGGGAGAGGTCTCTCTTAGTGCCAGAGGTGTGGGAGCCTGACGGCCTGATGCAGAGTTTGACATTGTACTGAGGATGGTGGACTCCCCACCGCTGAATTGCCAATGGGGGCATTCAGGATCACCTTTGGAGATGATTTGGAGGCTACAGCAAATTGCGGAGTGTGGCTGGCTGCCAGCACAGGGGAGTGAGCCCTGTAAACCCTGCCTTATCATGCTCAGGGGGCTCATGCTGCAGCCTCTTTTGGGTGAGCTGGTTACAGTATATAAAGTCCTTTATAGGAAGACCTGGCAATCCTTCAAGACCTCCTGCTTAGTGCCTCCTATCAGGAGCGCTACGATCACCGCAACCCCTAGACTGGTCATTTCTGGAGGTGAATTTTTCAGGGTGGTGACTGAGGTGGTGGTGCGTGGAAAAAAACGCTCTGATAAAACTCTCCAAGTGCCCATGGGCAAAACATCTGGCTTTGGAAACGAATCCACCAACATTTTCTGCAACCAAACATCTTAAAAACACATGATGCCTGAAATGTTCCCGATAGATGATTTCTCTATAGGTTTATCTTTCGTTTAGATGTGTCAGAGTCTGGACTTGTCAGTCCTCTGCATCCCATAGAGGTTCCTGGGGAAAGCCAGCCCCAGGGCATTCATGTTCTCAGCCCTGATCAAGGATCCCTGCGGATAAAACCACAGTCAGCAGTTAGCAAGGTCCTGATTACTTGTTTTGCCATCAGTATGTGTGCCCTCTTGCATGGAAAGATTTCCCTGCCTTCGCTCGGGCATTGCAAACCCCCATACCATGCCGGTAGATGGTTCAGGCTTTTCTATATAAAGGAACTCACTTTGGATCCTGCTGCTTTAAATTATTCACTTCCTCTTACTATCTTTTTTTTTTTATTGGGCAAGTGAAAGTAATTTGCCTCTTCTTGGAAGATCTGTTGTGCCTACTCCTTCCCCAGGACTGACACTGGGCTGCTGGGACCCGGAGATGACTAAGGGCTTTGCTCCAGCGCAGACACCAAGCAGAGCGCTTTGCAAAGTTGCATGTCATATAGCAGGAAAAACTAAATATGACGAAACAAGTTTCAGGGCTCAGCGTTTGAGCAGCCAACACCAATTACTCCTGGTCTGGGATGAATCACCCTGGAGCTGCTGCTGCGACCTCAGGCGGGCTGCTCTGCCGCTGCCAGAGCCCTCCTGCCATCTTCATGGTGGGTTTTGCCATCTCCTGGTGATGTTTTATCCAGCAGCAGCAGCGTGGATAACCCTGAGCTGCAAGCGCTCTGCTCTCCCCACCGCTTCGGCACGGTGCCCAGAGCCTGTCTGGTGTGGTGGGACATCATCATGGAATTACTAGATGGCACCAGCTCAACAAGAGAGATAATATCCAGCTGCGAGGTCTTATGGGGGTCTCTAGAGTAGCTCCAGATGGCCCTGAGCCCTTGCCATCTTGCCACAGCAGTATCTGCTGCTGTTGGACACTGCCATTCTCTAGAGAGTCAGAGGGATTCAACGACACGAAAAGCAATAAACTCCCAACTGGAGTGAAAGGGGCTGTGGGGTCAGTCTCGCTCAGAAAAGCACCAAAAGAAGGATCACAGGGCAGAGGTGAGCTTGAGAGGCAGCTCAAAATCCCAGCGGGTTCTGCAACCTGTTTACCTGCTGCCCATATCACTGGCTGCCAGCCGGTGCTTGGGTTTAAAGTGTCCACAGGGTGTTTCGAAGGAGCTGAGCCTAGATACTTGCTCAGGGACCGGACTGCAGCATCCCAACTCATCCCCACTTTGTCCTGATGCCATAAGTGACCCCGAAACTGAGACTTCTCAGGTCAGTAAGGGGCCAAACATGCTTATTTTTTGAGGTCTCCCACTGGCAGCGTTCTGCAAATGATTTTCCTGCCCGGCACATGCGCTGCTAAACTGTGTGGATGGGAGATGTGTCCCCCTCTGCTCTGCACAGCACACCCCGGTCCCCCAGGACTGTTTTGTGACCCGCCATGCCATAAAAACTGGGATTAGTAGCAGCCGCAGAGCCTGCCACGGCCAGAGCCATCACTGTCTTGCTCCCTGGACATCCTGCTGACAGCACTCTGGGACCTACTGGTAGCTCCGGAAAACTAACATCTGAGGGGCTGCTGCAGGGTGAGCTTGTGTCTCAGCCCAATTAAATGGTGGTTTGGGGTTGGGCCGGTCACAGTTTGAAACTGGGTCCTTCGGCAAAGATGAGTGACCAGAAGATGGTTGCTTTTATAGTTGGAGACAAGAAAGAAAAAAACCTCAATGATGTGGTAATTCACTGTTTTGTCCTGAATTGAATTGCTTCCCTTTCAACTCCCTAAGATGAAAATGCAGTAAAATAGGGATTTTTCAAAACTGACTCCTTTTCTTTATAGTGGAGGATAAGGGCGATGCTGAGCCAATGTACTGAGCTCTGCTACGAGATCACTGGAGAGGGGCAGTAATTCCAGTATGGGACCATGGACCGCAATGAGTTCAACACTTCGCATATTTATGGTCCTTCAGATATCTCAAATCTCTGGGAGCTCAAAAAACGCTATGTCCACTTATAAGTGTATATATATATATATGGAAATGATGCTCTGAGCTCGACTGATTGGGGAGCAGGGGCTGGCTTCGGCGTGAGGTGACATCTAAACCTCTACACAGGCATTTTTCATGCAAAATGCTGCATTTGAGCTTATGCTTTTTCTCTGTTGTTTGGCCCTAAACAGCCTTTGGGCCCTCTGCTTTGGAGCAGGATAGTGCTGAGCGGAAGCCAGCTGTGCAGCAACAGCCCGAGAGGGGTTTTTTTTCTCTGTCTTTTTTTTTTTTTTTTCCCCCTTTCCTGGATGCTGAATGAAGCAGCTCTTTTGTGAACAGCAGTTGTTTACATTCTCCTAACAAAAGTTGGGATTTCCGGTCTGATGCTAATAATCTTGTCACTAATGTGTACAGCCAGCCAGAGCGCTTGGAATAGCTTTTTAATCGCGTCTGGGCCAACTTGGAGCGTGGCTTGTCACTGGTAGGAACAGCCTCCCGAAAATCAACACAGTGCCACCAGAACAGGGAGGTGACTCTTCATCGCTGCCTTCTTCAGCACGGGCAAATAACACACATTGCTCCCTGCAAACCTCTGGCCAAGGGCTAGACCCTGTTTGCAGGTTTTCAAAGCATCCACCAGTAACCTTCGACTTCATGATGCACGTCGGGGCCCCCGCTGCGCAGGGGGTGGTCAGCTGAAGCACCTGGGACCAGTCCTAGTTATCCTGGGCATCCAGCCAGGTTTTCGACATTTTTATTTGCGCTGTCTAGTAACTTAAGGTGACATTTTCTCTTTGTTTGAGCATTTCTGTGCCATCTCAGTATTTCATTTCTTTCCTCTCCAAGGGGCAGCGCTTGGCCTCGGTCTCAAACGTGTAGCAAGGTGAGAAGACAGACATTTTTCCGCATTCCCATTTGCAGGCGGGGGTTAATGCTGAGGAGGTTACAGCCATCGGGTCTGGCTTCTGCTGGGTATTTGCTGGCATAAATAGGGAAGAGACTTCCTTCAAGGAGCTGGTCTTGGCAGCCACCACCCTGCAGCTGAGCATTGCCCTACGGGATCACAGTTGGTGCTTGGAGGATACGGTGGGGTTGGGGCAGGCGGCGATTGCCAGCAAGCTCAGCAGCACGGAGCAAAGCTGCCTGCAAAGGGTTGGCTGTGACCAAAAATGGTGAAAGACACAGACCCCTTTTTTTGTCCCCAGTGTATCCTTCAGAAAAAGCTACTCGGTAGCATGAGCTGCTGTGAGCCTCTGCTCCCGTCATGGTTCTGCCCCATACCCAAGGAGGAGATGAGCATCCCAGTGAGCATCCAGGCTCCTGGAGCGCTGGGTGCAAACCTGTCCCACCATCCCTTGTCCCAGACCTCTTCCCAGCATCACACCGAGGGCTAGATAAAAAAGAAAGGTCCTTTCCAGAGGGACTCAAGCAAACAGATTCCCAATGTTTTCATTCTGTCCATAAAATGGAAATGTTTATCAAAACCTGCTGTTAAAGTACCTAGGAAGCCCTAGGTTAAAGTACCTAGGAAGCTTTATTTAAGAATGCTGCTACGTTTTAGAAGGCCAAATCCAGGAGCATCATGCCACGCTCCGTAAGTAAAAATGGTAGGAAATCTAAAAATAAATTAGTTTATTTTGACTGTCCAGAACAAATGAACACTAATAACCAAACTATAAGAAAACACAACTAAAAACATAGTCCTTGTTTTCTTTATTTGAAAGCATTCTGAGCAGAGTTCAACTTTTCTCCCCAATAATTTCTTGATTTCATATCTGTACATTTTTTATTATTAGTCACCTGGTAGCTCTTATTAAACTACACACTGAGAAATAAGATTTCCTCATTGATAATCTCAAACCCACAGAGCAAACCATGAGTTTCCAACCAAACAGCTCTTCCCGTGTCAGCACCTGGATACAAAAGTTTGAAATGCAACAGCGGTAGAGAGAGATATTTCAATGCCTTTGAAAGCAAACACCTCCCCAAAATATTACTGTTAAATGCAGAAGTACTACCATTCGTCAAAGTTGAACAGCTCTTCACATCCTAAGAGAAAAGAGGAAGGAGATGGGGGGTGCCAGGGGACTGCTGTGGCCGGGGGGGTCGGAGCAGCTGGAGGAACGTGCAGAAGGTGAAGAATAAAAACTCTCTCTGCCAAACAGAGGGAGAAACCTTGGTGGGGCACAGGCCAAGAAGGATGCAGGTGCAAGTTGGGATCCTTGGTTAAAATAGTCGTCAGATCGGAAGCTCTACAGTCTGGCAGGTAACAGCATTAACTCCTGAGCCGGGAGGAGCGACCGCTGGGGTCTGAAATGTTCCTCCGTGATCAACAAGCATCTGCAGATGAGCAAAGGTGGGTGAAGTTACCACACGTGCACTCTGAGGCTTCATCTTCTTTGCTTCTCCTTTCCATCTGTTCCCTACTTGAGCTGGGAGCACCAAGAGGGGGATCTTCCCAGGCCACCCACAGGTCTGCTCCAGGCCAAATTTGCCTTTAGGCTGCAGACCCTGAAGCGCATCCAGCCCGTCCTGCTCAGCTCCTGCTGGTCCCCTGGGAATCAGGGCAGGAGACCGCCTGCGCAGCCCTGCTGCTCCTCTTGCTGCCACAGGCCACCCCGGCTGGGTCATAATGAGTGATTTGGTGGGTTTTGTACCCAAACAAGGGGGAGAAATAAAGATTTTTCTCTTTCTCTCTGCTGTTCTCAGGGCACTGTGGCAATAACACAAAATGGATATAAAACTGACAAAAAGTCTCTTTTAATCATTTAACAATAAATGAAGGCAACAGTGGACCACAAAGGTTCCTGAAAGTTTTTCTTCGCAGTGTAATCGCTTCCCTCTTGAATTCAAAACCGCCCACTAGCGATTTGAATTAAAATCCCTGAAAATATAAAAGCTCCAGAAGCGTTTCCAATTGAAATAGGTGGACAACAAACAGACCGTAAAGCTGCACACAGTCTCCATAGCGACGGGGCTTCCAAAAGGATGCAGGGGAGCCTCAGCCTCCGAGAGCATCACCAGCATCCACAGCGCCAGGAGAAGCACCAGCATCCCGACAAGGGGGTCGGGGCTGTCCTCGGCAGGAGCTGCATGGGGGACAGGTGGGAGGTTGTGCAGCTGGGATCCTCCCTGCTGGCCCCCTTGCCAAAAGGAATCATAGGGCAGGTGCGAGGATTTTGGATCTTGGGAGGGGACCTTCAGAAACGTGGCTTTAGCATGGCCACTGAGTCGTTCGGGCTTAATGCAAGCACTGGGAAAGGGAGGTGGCCTCGCTGTCTTCACCAGCCCAAATTTCTATTTGAGAGTAAGCTTTAAAAAATATATTAAAAATCCAAGAGACTCCAGAATGAACCAGCTTGGCTCCACACAATCTTCTCTGTCATTCACCAATAAAAAAAAGAGCACGGGACAGCCCTGACTTCAGCATGGGGCACAGTCCACAGATGATCTCATCTCACTCATCTTCGTCGTAAGAAGATGAGTAAGGAAAAGTGTTGCTCTGCTACTCAGTAAATAGCAAATACTATTGGTAGGTAATGTCAATAAAGTCAAAGTGACTAATACTTTTTTTATCATTGGTCTTCAGTGAATACCAAAGGGAATGCGCTGCAAACCTGGAAGAAAGAATTGGTTGGAGAGCACCTGGATGAGGCATAAGTTTTCAGTCTCACTGTGAGGGAGGAATGTCACCCAGCACCGATTGACATTACCTCAGAATGGTAGGTCGTTCATTTGGGGAATTTGTGACGGACACATCAGGGCACCCCAAGATTAAAAAAGGGCAAAGGAGTTCCTATCAACAACAAAGTGAAGATGAGAAGAGCCACGGGAATCACAGACAGGTCAGCTTAACTTTAACTCTCTGGAACAAATAATCAATTTATTTGTAAACATCCAGGAGATGGCAACAAGATGAGAAGCAGCCAACTTGGATTTGTCAAGAGCAAGCCATACCAAAACCAAGCCACTTTCCTCCTAAAGCAGACTAGCAGTGGGCTCTGGGGAGAAAGGAGAAGCTCCAGATGTGCCACAGCTGGGCTCCAGCCAGGCTCTGGCACAGTCTTACACGATGCTCTCCTAAACCAGGCAGAGAAACTCGCTGGATCAAACCAGTAGAGGAATGGTGGCAAAACCCTGTGCTATTCTGGTCCTTAGCAGTGACTAATTTTCAAAATGAAAGGCTGTATGGAGTGTGGGTGCGACAGGATCCGGCCCAGGCCCAGGCCTGTACATGGCTTTCATATAAATCATCTGCCTGAAAGAGGAAAGATTAGGTTTGCTAAACCTGCAGGTGACCCCAAGCTGTGTCAGGCTGCAAGTAACACAGATAACTCTCCCTAAAAAATATATAAAAGGCTTTATAAAATAAAATACATTCAAATTTTGGGTATGCTTACTAATAGCGTCTTGGAAAGACTGAATATACATATAGATGAGATCAGTCAAAATCCTTAGCTACATATCACCCTAAATCAGGAAATTGCTTTCTACCAGAGCACCGTGCAGAGCTCACCTCCTGATTTGTGCTGTCTCTGCAAAAGGGGAACCAGAGCATCTTTTATTTTACATTTTCATTTTTTATTTTTAAGGCCTCCATTTCACCTCAGGCGCGCTGTAATTCACATGGGCGACAAAGAAATGTGAAAAGCCTTCACTGCGCTACCAGCAAGCCGGGAGCACCCATGAATGGGGAATTCGAATACTTTTTGACCCTTGCTTTGACTGGAGGTTGTGGGATGAAAATAGGTCCAAATTAGAGTCCTATCAGAGGCAATCCTGAGAAAATTTTAATGGTCAAATACTGATTAATATAACAGCGTTTTGTAGTTTTAGGTCAGAAGCCATGAGAGTAAGTAAAAAGTTCACCCAAAGTTAGTTCCCCAATTCTTTTCCATTAAAAAGTTCACAGTATTTTAACAACTGCTGGCAACACTGGAGGAGGAACTGGCATGAGGAAAATGTACTCGGGAGAAAGCATGTTGAGCAGGATATTTTTCTGAAAGCTGATTTCTGCTGACAGCGTTATATTTCCTTTATCTCCGCTGTGAGACTGGCATCTGCCTTACTGACAAGGCTTCCTCCTATACATGCCTATATTTTATACTATATATATATAGCATGCTATATATATATATATACACACTATATATGTAAGGTATGATTAGGTACAATGGAGGATCACATGGTGATGGGACAACCTGTGAGGGACCTGAATGACAGATACCATCCAAAACACCAGGCTTCACAACTGGGCCACCAGCCGTAAGCCTGACCCTGATCTAAAGAGAAATGACACCTATAGAAACGATAACGATGCAGGAAACATGGTTCCTTTTGTATTAGCCGTTCCCCAGAATAAAAACACCAACATCACCTCTCTGCCTTGCACTGGGTCACCCACGCAGAGGAAGAGGAACCGGACTCGAGTGAAGACTCTCACTGTAGCCTGTGCCGGAGGAAGCCTTCAGCGCTGTGCTCAGCATAAGGAAGAAGTACAGACATGAATGAAAAACCCCAAGGAATGATGCAGATGAAATGACACTGTTTATTTTTACCTTTGTTTTAAGGGACTGATTCCCTCACTTCTTGTTTTTCTGATTTTCTCTTGGTACGAACGGACGTGTTGGTGGGGAAAATACCCTTGGAGGACTACTAAAATTAAGTTTTAAATTAATTAGGGTGGCAATCTTTGGAGTTGAAAAACAACGTTATTCAGAAGTAGCTGGCTTTGCCCTGACCACTCCCTCTGGTTTAGCAGTGGAGGAAAACTGGGCCATTTATGATACAGGGAATATACAGACAATAAATGTTAATATGCCTAAAAATAAGCTTAAGGTTTAGGGAAGATGTGTTAACAGAAAGTTGCCGTGGAGATGCCTATCACATTCCTGCCCCAAACAGAACCAAGACAAGATTACTGCATGACCTGGGTCATGTAGCTTGGCAAAAAATCCAAATAAGAATGGACAGCTACATCCCCCTTCGGAGTAAGGGAGATGTATCTTTCAAAGGTGGGAGATCTTTATATGCTTTCAAGACCTATCATCTTCTTCACTGCTGGGGTTTTAGCCTGAAAAGACTCTGCCTCCTCCTCGAAATCTCCCTAGACAAGATTAAATCTAAGTAATTCCTTCAGTGGCAACTTCACAAATCACTTTGATAGACGGATATATAATCTGATGACCGATCACTTGAATCTATTGATTCATTGATTTGATCTTAATCATGATCCCGGTGTGATCACCTCATTGGTCTGCCTTAATTAGCTTAGTAAAAATAATGAATTAGTTTAGTGATATCCTTGCTCAGGTGTGCCGTCATCCGCTCATCCTTTTTAATCACCTCTGCAGGGAATATCCAAGATAGGTTTACACTATTGAACAGTAACTGAGGTCACAAACCTGAGGGCAGCAGTAAATTTGGGTAAGGCACATGCAGGCAGCTCAGCTCGGCAGCTCTCCAGCCAACACCTCGCACACCCTGTGAATAAAGTCATCTCCAAGAACGTTCGGTCTCCAGCACCTCCCAAAGACACCTGGTGGCATAGGGCTTCATCTCAGAAGCGGTCAAACTTTACGAGGACATCTTTCTCCACGCCGCACCACCGAGGAGGAGAGGACAGGGCATCCTGGGCCCCACACTGGCTGATTTATCCTCCCTCAGCCTTCATTCGCAAGCACGCAGAGCCCTGACTCTTTTCAAGTCCTTGGAGAAAGAGCTGCAACCAAAGTAAACTGGAAGAGAAGGTGAGATTTTGAACTGTAAGATTTTGAATAACACATCACTGGGATCATAAGCATCCCATTCGGTTCTTTATTTTTTGCATTATTGTAGTTCTTGGATACCAGGAGAGATCACAACCCCCGTGGGGTAGGTACCACATGAAGAGCAAGTCTTGATGGATTTTTATGTGAGATGGATGGGTAGTGGAAGGAAAGCAGCAGCTGAAATCCCACAAAAAGGCTCTTCATTGGGTATTTGCACCGAGACAGTTAGAAATTTTGAGCAGAAGGGTTGAGACTTTGCACTTGGTGCAGGATGGGAATGAACGGAGAGAGAAGGAACCAGACTGGTGCCTGTAAAGTCACCCACCATCAGACCATGTGCTCCAGCTGCTCTCAGCATCCAGGTGATTCTTCTTTCGGGGTTGATGCTTTCAAATCCAGGTCAACTGCATAACCACAATTGAATCAACAGCAAAAAAGCACCTATCACAGAGGCCATCGCACCGTGAGTGAGTATTGTACGTGTGGCTGTCCTGACCACTCAGTTAATCTTGTTCGTTATGGATATTGCTACCTGTTAGCTTTGTGAGGAGGTCGGAAGACATCACCTGGGCTTGCTTAAAAAAACTATAAACAAGCATTTTTTATTTTTTTTTTTACTGGAGGAGCTGTTAGGGGCCTGGTTTGAAGCCAATTTAAGTCAATGGCAGGATTTAATTGGGCTTTGTTTCCAGGCTTGGCGGCAGCCTCTTTTAAAGTCACTCCTCTGCTTATAATCAAGACTTGCCCCTGTCGGGTTTTAATCACTTCTTCCGAGGTTAGATGCCAGGACGGGTGGATGATGGCCACTGCTGCAGTCGCATACCGCTCGTGCGTTCCTGGCGCTCGGAGCCGGGCTGCTTCACTGTTTCCACTGCCGATGGTTTGCAAACGCAGGAGAGGAGCTGGGAGCGAGCAGAGCGATGCAGAGTCGGGGAGGGAGGGGTTTGATGGCTGGGCTGGAGTTAGTCACTGCCGACTTCCATTTCCAGACCGTGAGGAAGGACTCAAGCCATTTTAGGCATTTTCTTGGACTTTCTCCCCGGGCTTTTAATTGAAATACCCAGGAGGGACGGAGGAATCCACGGGCCCGTTTTGCACCGATGCGGGATACTCGCGCATGAGCACAGCTTCATATCGTAGCATCTGGCCACCGTCGTTAGCCCTTGGCTCAGTTCCTTCGCACGGGAACAGGGAACCTTCCACACGTGTCTCACCTGCTGGCAGCTGGTGCAGCTCCTCTGCGAACAGAGAGATGCTCACCTCGGTGCAAATAATCTTTAAAGACTTTTCTTGCAGGGGCTAAATATGCCAGGATGGCTTGAATATTCTAAATAAAACACTGCTCCCAAGGTATAGATATACCCATATATATATTTTTATGTATCTGTGGCAGTGCATCTGTGGCAGAAGACACATGAACCAGCAAACTGCATAATTACAAGAGGCCTCGGGCACCCCTGTTTCTTTTCAGTAGGAATTCAGATGCCTATATCTAGCAGAACAACAAGAAAAAAACACCTGCCTAGCTCCCAAGACAACCGGCACATCCAGCCGCCAGACTTTTCGCTACGCTGCTCATTCCGGTGTTTAAAGTTTTGCACCTCCGCGCGCCCAGCTGCACGGTCCTTTTTGCCGGAGGAGCTGTTTGAGACACCACCACCAAGATGTCCCCGGGGAGGCAGGTGGCAGGCACACCGGGAGTGGGTCCAGCATGGGCAGGCACAGTCCCCTCTGTCCCTTCCCAAGCACGGGGCCGATGTTCACCAGGCAGGGCAGCAGCAGAAGCAGGGGTGGTTCATGCTGCAAGGATTTGTTGCAGGGTCGATGTTACAACCCAACCCTTTTTTCTCCTGTTGAGACAACTAATTTTTCTCTGCCTGGGGGAGCACAGTGCCCTGGTCGCCCAGAGAAGCCCCTCTTGGCTTGGCCCTGCAGCACCACACAGAAGACCCCGCGTATGAGGCCCAAAATCTTGCGCAAAACATTTACTCATCACATACACGGCGATGAAAGAACCAAACGTTCTGTCATTTTGTGATGCCCGTTGTGCATCTCACACTTGGTGTCTGGCTTTCTTGAAGTGGCCTCTTAAATAGCAACAAATTTGCAGTCATATAAATATTGACAAAAGAGGAGTGACATCAACCTTGAAACTGTTGCTATTCTGATCACTAGGAAAGGTCTCTATGTTCCCCCAGAAGTTACCTAAAAGCTTCTTTAGCTCTAACGAAAGATAAACGAGTCCTTGCTGCCAAAATATTGTGCCAACCATGACCTTCACTTCTCAAGGGGTCCTGCCAGTGTTTTTTAATGGCCTGTCGAGCCGTCTCAAAAGTTTTCAGCCTTACTCCCAGGTGGTTGCATCGTTATTGCGGTGCCTGCGCTGGACTGGACAACAGGCCATTCCCTGACATCCCACCGACCGGCTGTGCCATCCCTCTCCCATGCCTGTCCTGCGATCAAAGGGAAGGTGTCTGAGATGGCAAAAGAGGTTGGAGTAAATATCACAAATCGGCTCGTAAACCAGCCCTGCTCTGCAGAAATGGTCTTTCCAGGGTTTTAGTCACCATGAGAGCACCAGGAGGAAAAGCGTGTTGCCGGGGGATGCCACAGCTTCTGCCTTCTTGCTGCTCTATTGGTGGCTTTTAGTAGCCTAACACCATCAGGAGCTGATGCTCCTTTCTCCGAGGCTCACAGGTCTCGTGTACGGGGCGGTCAGAGGATGTGAACAGAAAGTCCAGGGCTGCCTGATGTCATTGTCCCTTGCTAGGAGAGACCAAGAGAAAAAAACAACCCCATATGGGTGTTGAAACGTGAGGGTTCACAAGGGAACTTCTGGGAAGAGAAGTGATAAGGCCACATGAATTAGGAAGGTAAGGAACTGAGGATTAACCCTATTGTTTTACACAGAGTCATTGCGTTAGAATCAATTGGCTTTTGGTGTTTGGGGTTAATTATTGACTTTTATCTGCGTGTAGAAGGAAAGCACTCATGAAAGCATTGCCTTTTCTAGCATGCCAAAAAGCCAAGGAAGTACAAGAACTTTTTAGAGAAAAGCAGAAAAAGAAAAACTAAAAAAAAAAAAAAACAAAAACAACCAGACCTATATTTCCTGTGGAAAGTTTTTCTTCCATGGCAACTGTAAAAACAGCTCAGATTGTGTTGATTAGCTAAGTGTATTATCCTGTGAACAACAGGGTCCCATTATCTCCGTCAGAAGGCCAATACCCTCTGTACTGAAAACCTCTCGATTCAGTACACTTCTTTGCTGCAGAGTAAATTCCCTGCCTGACCCCACCAAAGGAATCACTTTATAACTTGAAGCATGAAAACTAATAAATCAGAAAAAAATGCTACTTTTTCCCTCATTGCATTTTCATTGCAGACATCAAGCAACCCATCGCAGTTCAGCATACAGAAGAATGTTGTAGCACGTAAAAAAAATTATCTGAATTAAGGAACACTGCAAGAAAACAGCAAAGGAAGGGGATGTATAACAGAAATAAATTTATTTTGTTCTTTATAAGCATGTGTGGACAGTGGATTTGTATCTGTGGGACAATACAGGAAACAAACGAGAAGATAAGTTTTGGATTTAAGCTCGGAAGATTTCAAAGCACATCGTTTATACCTTCTGCAGCGCAATAAAGCTTATCAAGGACTTTCCCATTGGATACCAGAGTCAAAAGAAGTAAGAGGAATGTGAACAGCGTGCTTCCTCCGGGTCGTTAACAACAACTGTAATTCTTTCAGCACAGATTTCCCATGTTAGCTTGAGCTCCATCGCACAATGATGATTTTTAGCAGATCATTGTAAATATAGTGCTGAGCTGACTGAGCTGATCAGAAATTTGCCATCCTTTCACCTTCCTCAAGCTCAAAGCACGTGGCAAGTTCAAGGGCTCTTAATTAACAGTATTATACTTTCACTCCAGAACCTCTCGCTTGTGTCCCTGTAACACTCTGGGATAAATCAACTCCTGATGTAAACGCATTAATTTCGGTCTAATTTTATTTAGAAGATTTGAGAGCATTACATTTTCATTTAATGATTCAGATGTGCTTTGTGTAAGGGGGGAGTAGCACCAACTCCTTCTTACAGAGGGGAGAGCTGAGCCTGGGAAGTGAAAGGCAGCGATTTGGCCAGCCCTTGGTAAAGGCAGGGGAGTGCACAAGCCTCTCGCTCCTATTCCACATCTGTGCTTTCAACGTGAACCAGAATATGAAAATGGTGTATGAAGATAAATACATTTCGGAGCACAAGATTCGGCTCTGGATCACCAGACCTCGAAGCCGCGGTATTTCCTGGGCAGAGTGTACCTCTGCCCCTCTCTTAAATGGAGACGTCAGTTTTTGTCGTCTTTTTCTATTTCGCTCTTGCAAAGGGGAGACCGCACGGCATGTTTGTTAGGACTATAATGCTGCACTCGCTAATGAAACAAAGTGGGTCTTTTTGGAGAACTTCTTTTAAGCAAAAACATGTGTTCCAGGGAGGAAACATTCTTCTGGTAAACAGCTGAGCCCTTAACATTTAGCAACATAGCTCTGTGTTTGCAGCTATTGAAAACTGTGTGACCGAGGAAGCCTGTGTTTCTGGGGCCGAGGACTGCAAGCATTTTGCTTGCTGTCAGAAAGCCAGCCCTTTCTTCTATGTATACCCTAGATGCAAGAACCAGCTATTGGACTTCTTATGGTTTTAATAAAATTTGTCTCATATCAAAACGCTGCTGGGTTTTAATGTTGACGCCGCGCTGAGCGATGTTCTCTGCTCCGGCACAGCTGGCTCTTGCTTTCCAGAAATATAGCTGCGCCCTGGCATTACTTGCAAAAATTGCAGCCTTAAATCATTTCCTCGCCCCTCTGACCTGTGCCGGGAAGGACCCTCCACACGCAGATCTCCCCACTGGTATGGAGAAAGGGGGTCATTCCTCCTTCCCTCCCCGGGAGCGGTGCTGTGCGAGCAGAGAGCTGCGGCGGCAGGAGGCAGCTGGGGAACAGGAGAAATTACCTGCCAGACATGGGCAGCGGCCCTGGAAAGCTCAGGGGAAAAAAAAAAAAAAAGATAATGCAGGAAAAAAAAAAAAAAGAAATAAAAAAGATAATACAGTTGGAAACTGGAGGCAGAAACAGGGCTGAGAAGGCGGAAGAGCCCCATCCTCAGCTCCTGCCCCCCGTCCCATGAGCTCCCCTCTTTCAGAGACACTTGCACAGCAAATCCTGCCGATGGGGCGCGGGGAAGTTTTATTTAGTATAAGCGATTTCCCGAGCGGCATGAGGGAGGGGAGGAGGTTGGTCGGGTGACTTTGAGATCACACGCCGCTTCTCCTTCCAGCAGCTGGAAGGGGAAGGCCACAGCTACGGCGCCCTCCCAGCCAAGGGAGATGGTGAATCCTCCGCCTGCTCCTCTCCCTGATACCAGGATGCTGAGCTCTGGGCATCACGTTGACCCTTGGGGGTCTTATCTTGTTCCTTGTAGCCCTCAAAGCAGCTGGGCACGCTTACAAATTTCAGTAACTACCAGCTAAGGCCAAACGAGATCCCATGATAAAAGTTCAAGGCCCTGCGTTCCTCTTCTTATTGCCTTTCTGAGCAGATTCTCATTTTAATCAGACTTATGGTACTTTCATCCAGTTATCTCAAAATACATAATGACTGCTGTAATTACTGGCAATAATGAGCTAATTAATTCTTCTGGGTATTATTTTCAAAGGATAAATACCATTATCCTTGCTGTAAGAATGGGGAAACTGAGGCAAGGAGGAGCAGCTCTTGGGTAAATAGGCTTATTTTACTTTAATAGTATAATCCTCTCCTGATTTTATTTGTATAGGTTTATGTATTTGCTTCTTAGTATGTTTTGTGTTCTATTATTGCTTTCCAGTAATTTTATATGTTATTGTTCTGGCAGACAGCATTTAGCAACAGTTGGTTGTGTGTTTGTACTCAGGCTCATTTAAGAAAACTGCAGTGTTTTTAGAAAACTTAACAGCTGTTGATGTGTTTGGCTTTATATATATATATGTATATTTGATTTATCTTACCCTGTTTTCCTGGGTTTTTCTTTCTCCTTCTCTGGTTTTAGGTGACCTTCTTTACCATAAAAATACACAGTAGCATTCTTTTCAATTTATTTTTCTTATACTTTAGCTTGCATTTAAATCTCCAATGTAGAAATCTAACTTGAGTATGACTAAGATATTCTACTGGTTGTGAAGCTTGTAAGGCAGAGGTATGGTTTTACTAATATATCAGTTAATTACTTATATCCGTAATTCATATTCAGAAGATACATGCTAGTTCGGTAGTATTCACCAAAGGGTATGTGTTGCCTACAGTTCAGGCACACCTCCCTGAACTCATTCGAAGGGCAGATAAACAGGTAGACAGAGCAGAGGGGAATGTGCGTCAAAAAAAAAAAAAAAAGGACTTTATTTTGTTTGTCAGATTTTTCTGGTACTTAACAAAACTAACTGATCCACACGATTCTCTGTGGAGTAGCAAACAACTACCCAGTCCTTTAACTTTTGTCTCTCAGGCTGTGCTCCAGCGAGCATATATGTGCTTAGTTTTACCATGGCGAGTAGTACAGCGCGCTTTCAGTGGAACTATGTGCTATATAAAACTAAGCACACATGCAACTATTGGTAGGATCAAGTCTCTAGATAGGAACTAGTGTCACGAAAACTCTTATTTGAAACACCTGCCTTGCTCCAAACTTCTTGTTTAGTAAGGGCCTGACTTTTAAAAGCACTTAGGTGTTTATGTGCACCTTGGTGTCTTTATAAAACTGGTACTAATTCCTTATTGAATGATGGATTAAGGGCCTCTAGAGAGCCTGAAAACCTTATAGACTTATTTCGGTCAACTTTTAATTCTAAGGAGACTTCAAAAAAAAAAGGTTACAATTAGTCTCAGCTGTGTTAAAAAAAGTGCTTCACAAGCAAGGGAAAGAGTTAATCTGACAAAATAAATAAATTGGTGTAATACAAGACTTCTATAACTGGAATATTTTGGGGAATTTCATAGCAATAAGAGCAAAAAAACCTGAGAGAACCATAACATTGTTTCTAAGGTGACACTGTTAGGTTTAACGCTGTTAGCCCCGAAAGCTGTAGTTCTGAGACTTTCTTCTCTCCAGACTATTTTCCTGTCACTTACTTGTCCTTGCAAGGCTCCCTCCACCTCTCTTTGCGCTGCCTAGGCTCCAAGACTTTTCTGGAAAGCTAATACACGTACAATCTTTAAGCACTTTTGGAGTGGTTTGAGTGTAATCCTATTTGCGTTTTGTGCCGGGGGAAGACGACAATGATGTTGCTGGAGGTGAAGCCCAAACAAGGGAAGCTGAAGTGTGGGAGTACGTGAGGGGTAGATAACTGTTACAAGGCTGTGAATCTCCGCTCACGCCTTCTCTCATCCATCGCCATGGTTGTTTATTCCGGTGTTTAGGCTAGGTTCTTCCCAAATATCTGCTTTGGTTCTCAGGCGCAGGATTGTGGGGAGCTCAGTCATAAGGGTGGGTGGCGCGAGAGACCCTTGTAAAGGCCGTGCTTGGATCAAATGAGAATGGGGGGAAAAAAAATAATATTCCATTAAAAAACATATCGCAGGCCCACATTTGCCTTCTGCTCCTATCCTGCCATGGTCTACAGCCCCAAAGAGCCCAAAAGCACCAAAGGGGAGAGCCAGGATGGGGCATTTCCATGCCGATGAGCCCTTACAAGGTCTGAGGGACACTCTTGGCGGGTGGGCCATCCTCACGGAGCTCACGGAGAACCACAGCGGCCCTTATGGCCCGTCCCTACCTGGGGCCAGCCCATGCCCGGCCTCGCAGGAGCCGGTGCCTTTTCAGGAGGCTACCGGCCTGTCACCCAACGCCTCCTTCCTCAGCGCACGTGAGGATTTTTGGGCATAAAGCGTGTGTTTTGTGGGTTTATGTGTGCTTTGGCATGAAGTGATTTTTGGGTTAGGTGGTGTTTGGTTTTCTTTTTTGGGGAGGGGGGGGGGGGTGGGGGGGGGGGTGGGGGGGGGGGTGGGGGGGGGGGGGGGGGGGGGGGGGGGGGGGGGGGGGGGGGCAATTTTTATTTTGCACACCGTCGATGGCACCTGCGGCCGCTCCCGCACCCCTGCGTTGAGCTGTACGTGGGGAGCGGCTCTGGATCTCCCTACGTCCCCGGGCCTTGGGATGGGATCGGGGGGTGTCCGCTGCTCCCCTCCCGTCCCGGGGAGCGGCCGTACCCCCGCCCGGCCGCCGCGCCGCCCCGGGGCCTGCCTCCCGCCGCGGGCTGCCATGTCTGTGGCGCAGCAAGGCCCGCCACCGGCGGCAGGAGCGCCCCGCCCGCCCGCAGGCCCTCCCCACCCCTCGGGGGAACCCACCGGGGCCGACACCCCTGAAGGAGGGCGGCGACGGCCGAGAAACCCCGCTCGGACCCCTCAGCCCAACCGGGACGGGCCGCGGGTACCGGGCGGAGCGGCCGCCTCCCTGCCCGCCCTGGGCCGCAGGTTACGGCCGGCCTCCCCCGGGCCGCCGCCTCCGCGCACTTTTCGGCCGACAGAAAAGACCGTGAGGGGAGGAGGGAGAAGGAGCTGCCTTTTTTTTTTTTTTTAAATTAAAAAAAAAACCCCTGCGCCTTTAAGGGGCGGAGCCAGGGGGTTTGCGGAAGAGGCCGGCGGGCGCTGATTGGGCGGGCGCGGTCTCGTGACGGCGGCGGGCGTTCCCCGCTCTCCCCCCCCTCCCTCCCCGCGTTCCATTGTGTGCGCCAGCGCCGCCGGGCCCCGCCCCGAGGCCTGGCCCCGCCCCCTTTTTCTCTTGGCTCATTTCCGGCCGCCGCCGCCGCCGCTCGCTTCCCTCCGAGGACTCGGGAGAGTGAAGAAACAACAGCCGCCATTTTGTTTGTGTGTGAGCGACTGAGGGAGGGAGCCAGAGGCCGAGCCGGACGGGCGAGCCAGGGGGAGGCAGCGCAGAGAGACCCAGGGGCCCGGCCAGGGGACGGGGAGAGAAGCGAGGAGCCGAGACGCCCCCCCCCCCCTACCCCACCCCTCCGCGCCAGCCCGCCCGTCCCTTCTCTCCTTTCTCTCTTCTCTCTTCTCCTTTCCCCGACTTCTTCTCTCCCCCGCTCCCCCCGCCCCCGCTCGCCGCTCCGCCACACACGCCAGAGGAGCGGCCGCCGCCGGGCCGCCGCCGAGCGCCAGGCAGGGGCAGTAGGGAGCCTGCGCTCGGCCCCCGCGCTGCCTGCGCCGTCCCGCCCCACCCCCCAACCCCCCCCGCCGGGGACCCCCTCCCCCTCCCGGCCATTTAACCCACCCCGGGGCCGGTCCCCGGCGTAATTTTTCTTCTATTTTATTATTTTAATTTTACCCCCCTCCTCTTCTCGGAGGGGTCGCTGACCGGCCTCCCCCTTTCTCCTCGCTCCCCCCCCACCCCCGACAACCAACCTCTTCGTTTCCTTCCCCACCCTCGCCGAGGCGAAGAGGGAGTCCCCGCCGCGCCCCAGCAGCGGCCAGGTTTTTCCTCCCTCGCTTTCCCCCCCTGCATTGCCGTGGGTCCGCGGCAGCGGAGACGGGCAGCCCCCTCCCTGCCCGGCGCCAGCGCTCGCAGCCATCCTCTGCCGCCCGGAGGGGGGAAGGTAGGCAGAGGGGGGGGAGGGGAGGGGCCGGCTTCTTCTTCCTCCTCCTCCTCCCCTCCTGCCGCTGCTGTGGGATCGGCCCCTCTGCCTGCGCCGGAGGGGGGGACAGCCTGCTACTGAGAGCGAGAGAAAGAGGAAGGGGAAAGAAGAGAAAAAGAGCGGACGGGGGGGGGACGCAGAGAGGGTGTTGAAACCCGCCCCCCACCTTCCCATCCCGCGATCGGTGCTGCCTCCATCAGGACAACAACCCCTCCTCCTTCCCTGCACAACAAGATGTGAAGCGGAGACTCCTGGGACTTATCCTCACCCTCCTCATCCTTACAGCTCCCCGTTCTGCAGCCATTAGCGACGGGCGAGGAAGAAGCGAGTGGAGCTGGGGACCCCGCGCACGCCTTGCCTCTCTCCCCGCCGCCTCCCCCCCAGCCCTGTCGCGGGCGGTGGGTATTTTTTTGCAGGGTGGTATTGGAGGGGGAAGGAGCCGCTGCTAGAGGACGGTGATCTTTTTTTCTTTTTTCCTCCTCCTCCCCCTCCTTCGCCCGCCTCCTTGTGGCGATGAGGAGGAGGGACGGCGCCGAGGAGGAAGAGGCTGATGGCGGCGGTGAGGAGGCAGCAGGAGGAGGAGACCCCCCGAAGGATGAAGATGATGATGGTGGTGGCGGCGAGGAAGCATCAGCAGCACAACAGCCGGGATTAATTTAACTAAAAAAAAAAAACCAACAACCCACCAGCCTTTTTTTTTTTTAATATTTTTTTTTTTTTTGGCGGGGCTTACCTGCTTTTCCCATCTTCGCTCAGCCCTTTCGCCTGGGGGAAGAGGCCTCTTCCCGCGCCCCCCCCCCTCCCCCAACTCCAGCCCTAGCTCCCACCTTCTCCGCTTCTCCGCTGCCGCCCTCCCGGAGCCCGAGGGGCAGAAAAAGGGGAACTCGGCACCCCTTCTCCGCCAGATCCTCCTCGCTCCCTCTCGGCCTTATTGTTCTTCAGCTGACTCGGGGCCCGAGAAGAAGGTGAAGGTTTCGGGGTTCATCCCACACACACCCCCACCACCACACCGCCGTCTCTGCGCTCTGAGTGATTGTCTAAAAAAGAATTAAAAATGGCCGAGAATGTGGTGGAGCCGGGCCCGCCTTCTGCCAAGCGGCCTAAACTCTCCTCACCGGCGCTCTCCGTGTCCGCCAGCGACGGCACAGGTCAGTCTCGGGGGCCCGGGCCCTCCCACCTCTCGGTGCCGCAGTTACTGCCCTTTTCTCCCCTCTTCTGCCTTAAACCTCCTCCTCCCTTTCGCTGTTGTTAACTCCTGCCTCCCCCTTCGGCCTTTCTGCATGTCCGTTTCTCCCCTTTTCGCTCCGTTTGGAACCCATTGGCGTTAATGGCTTGGGGAGGGTGTTCGGATGTTTCTGCCCTTGTGTTTTTTTGGGAGTGATTGAAAGCAAAGCTGTTCAGTTTATTGTGCTTTTGATCAACTGCAGATAAGACTTAACAGTTTGTCGTTTTCGTGTCTTTCACAGTAGTAGTTATTACTGAGCTCATTGCTAAGCGTATACCTTTAATGCCAGTTGCAGAAATACGAAATAGTGCTAAAGATGATGCTTTTGTACACTTTATTGTTGAATTATGTGTGTACGTTTGTACACACAAAACTGTCTTGTTTCTTATTTTATTTTGCATATACAAAGTTTTTTTTACAGCTCGTTTAGAGACAAGATTTATTGTTCTGCTATTTTTCTTTTTTTTTTTCTCCTTACGTGCGGTCTATTTGATTTACTTTTCACAGTCCTTCGTACTCTTCCTTGCAGAAGGATAGCTAAAAACTGCTTTTCCGGTTCAAATAGACCATTGACTTTAGGAAAAAAACAGCTAAAACCAAAATCCAGATCCTGAGCTTGGGGCATAAGGTTTATCGAGACTCTTATCTTCTTACAAATGAAATGTTATTTCACTTTATTTGCATTAAGAATCAATATGGAGTGTAGTTCATCTTGCATCTCCCATTTCTTTGCTGCAAGACCAAAATGTCTGAAATCCCACTGTAGACTTAAGGCCTGTGAAGATAAAGGGGCTTCTCTGCAGTCCTGCAAAGGTCTTTGGTGATGCTGCAAAGGCAAGCTAGAGGTTGGAAATCTTGGGTGTCCCAATCCCAAGCAAATACAAACTGGTTGTACTGGAGGGGGGAGGGAGTAACAAAGGGCTGTTCAGCTTTTTAATGCTTCTTGTGAAGCAGATGAGTATTTGGTGTCATTTTGCTATGAAAGTACTTGGTCACCTGTCCCACAGGAGTTTCTTTGAACTCACTTTAGATCTTCTTAGACTATTGGATATGGAGGAGGCCTTCTCCTGCCAGAGTCTGGTGAGTGGTGGCTTTTCTGAAGCCACTGGTGGTCTTGTTCGATGCAGTTAACAGCTGGCAAGAAAAAGGAAGAGTTGTTTGTTTTTTTAATAAGCAGCTCCTTGTTTGACAATAAACGGAAGGTTTTAGTAGCTGGTTTTTGGTTGAGCAGTGGATGTGATTCTACTTGGAATCATCTTCAAAATTTTGATTTTTGCCTTCTCTAGTCTTGGTGAATGACGTAGTAGTTTTGAAAAGTTTGCGTGTAACTTTTAGAGCATATTAGGTACAGGCAATATTGCTTTGTAAGTGGAGGACATGACTATTCCTAATATCAACAGGTCTCTGGTAAGAGAGTAAGAGTGTTGGAGAAGCTGCTCTTTAGCTAGAGCTCGTTGTTGGGGTTTTTGTGCTAGGCTTGGAAAGCAGTAATTAATTCAGTAGTAACCATTTTTAATTTGTCTTGACAGTGGTTATCTTGCTCTGTTTAGAGACACGAAATAAAATGAAGTCCTGATACTTGAAAAATATGAAAGTTAGAGGCGTGTTTTGATTCAGATGAATGCGTGTATCTTAAGACACTTGTGATCAAATACAGTTTGGATAACCTGTGAATGTATTTCAGCTTCACAGGTGCAGATTTTCACAGAATATTTAGTCTATTTTAATTGTTAGCTTACTGGGCAGCTTAACAAGTGAGCTTTTTACAGTTATGGTGAAACACTAGGGACTGTTGGGCAGTTTCAGTAGTGCACAAATGGGATAATTTTTCTCAAAGTGATTGAGATTGTCATCACCTGCTAGCTATGCAGAGGTTTATAGTGGTGTGATCTCTTATATATACTACAAAAAACCATTAAAGATTCTTACTCTTCCAGATATTTTTTATTGATAACTTATTGCCTGGATTTGGGACAGTTCCACTTCCTGTGTTTTTTAACATGATCGTATCTGTATCTCTAATTAAATAAAATAAAACCTTTTAACCAATAAGGGTGTTTTGAGGGTATATTTTTTCATTTGCTGCTCAGAGACTGCATTATTTTTTTTTTTCCCCACTTTTATGTTGTGGGGAAACTGCTTTGAAGTTTACATTTTTTTAACCTATCTGCTCCTTAAATTTGCTTTGAAATAGTGCAAGCAGCTTTCGTTAAGTAAATTCCACTTATAGAATCTGTTGTATTTCCCTGCTCCTTAGTTAATTATAGAAAATAAATAACATGGTGCTTATGTACTTACTCAAGCACTCTTTTAAAACTGTTAGATTCACAGCGTCATTATAGAGAGGGAAGGAGAAAGGTAAGAAACTTGCACTGTTGATGCAGCTTTTTCCAGCACACGTGCATAGTGGATCTTCCAGTGTGTTACTTTTGCTGTTAACTTTTGGACTCATTTCTTAATCTGAAATACCATTTTAACTTGTTAGATAGCTCAAAACAATGACTGACTCTAACTTATTCCCAAACTTGCAGATGTTAAGTGCATTTATATATGAAGGCTAAGTTGAATCTCTAATTCACAAATCACTCATGTTTTCGCTGTAGACCTGGATGATACTGATATTCGGGGCTTGGAATGTACTAAACTCAAACGTTGGTGGTTTCTTTCTAAAAAGAAGTCTGCAAAGATTGTCCTAATACGCTTGATTTTTAGGCAGCAGCCAAATATAGCTGCATTCCCCACTGTTGTTGCAGTGCTGCATCTCCTTCTGTCTTAAAAGTCTTCAATGGTTCGTGTGTTCCCTACTCAGAATTTGCTTTGCCATAAAATGTACTGTATTGGTGTAGTTTTGAGTTGCTTTATGAATACCAATTCTTTCTTTTGGAGGTAAGAATAACATAGACTTACAGGGAAACTGAAATGTATGTAGCACACTTTGTAATAAACATTTCGAAGTAATTTAGGAAGTCTTGGTATTGTCAGTGTTGTGTAGTACATTAGAATTTCAGAATGGTCTCTTTTTTTTTTTTTAAATGTTGTGTAGTTCTAGAATAGCTTCAGGAGCCGGACTCTCTGGATTCCCTTAACTGGCAGAGGTTTTTCTGCAACTTTTTTTTTCCCCTCTATTTAAATGTTAAATTTGTTGCAAAGAAGAATGGTAATTATACATGTATCTGTCCAGATGTTAAGTTTTCTGAGGGTCATTACAACTCTACAATGGGGTTACCTGTTGTTGGTACAATATCCTGAGTATGGGATGTGAGTTTGTGACACTGGATGCTGGGGCAGCCCTTCTGTATTAGGATGGCTACATTGACATAAGTGCTTTGCTAGTGTAGCTCATTTACTTAGCTTACCTTACTGGTAGAAACACTGTTTTGATATGTTGCACCTAGTCTAACAAGACTTTCTTAAACATTGTATTAGCAAACTGGTGTACATCAATCTTATTTCTGCCCTCACTATATAACAAAATAATTTGAGTGCATCCTAAAGAGCTATCTCCTTGAGTAGATGAGTGGAAGTCTTGCATAAAGGTACATTTTTAACTGGATACTTTAAACCAGTGATTTTTTTTTTTATTTGGCCTTTCTATTTGTGAACCCTCAATTTTTCCTGCAGTAATGCAGGTGTGCTGAAATTGCCACGTTCAGATTCCTATGTGGTACATTCAGGAAGGGAGAGTTTAATCATTCTTTACAGACACCACCCCATCCCCCCTTAGAAACAACCCGTTTTCTATGAACTAGGAAAGCTTTCTGAGCTCTGGGTTCAGAACTGCTGTGTTTTGTCAAGGAATAAAAACAGAATACTCTCTGCTGCAGCATGTTTATGGTATCGTGTCTTTGTATTGCTAGATCTGAAAATAGGATTTTAAGTGCTTAGAGTTTCTGGCTTGCTGCAACATTGGAAGTCAGTTTTCTACAATTACTTGGTATGTGTGTTATATCAGTGTACGTATTTGTGATATGTGACTTAACATCCTTCAGCTTACTATATCCAAAAGTCACGTTTTTCTGAGTAATAGTACGTCTTCAATCTCCCTTTCAGTATCTGTCTTTTGTGAAGTCTGTATGTTCCTTTTTTAAGGAACTGCTTCTGACCTTTAAAACTCTGGTCTCCCTTACATCAAAGGTCTAAGATGTGTAACAAAACTTCTCACCTGGACTACTGCAATTTTGACTGATAGTCATCTTTCATTTCTTCCAAATGTATCAGGATGTTTCTTTACCTGAAATGAATCATATTAGTCTTGTCTCACTGCCTTTTCCAGAGGCATATGCACAGTTTTCAATTGTTTTCAGACAGCTATTTTTTTTTCTCCTAGTGTTTGTATGTACTACTTTTAAAACTCAATACTTTTCACAAATCTGTTTTCTGGCTAAGGTTTAAAACCAATTAGCTACCTTTAACTTGCAGCCATCAGATAAATATTTTTATCCCTTCTTGTTGAGACCCACTTTTTTTTTGTCTTTTTCCCCCCCGGGTATTAGTTGTTATGAGATGCTTTAAACTATGGTTTGATGGATGGCATATACTGTAAATTGAGTATTGCAGTGGTGGGTGCTTGAGTGGCAGAAATGGGCATCCTTGCCTTGTAGCTAAGTAGATTCTTGAAGTAACAGCATTAGGAATAAATTAAGAGAATTTAAGTCTGGAAGATTTTTTTTTTTTTAAGTAAACCAGTCAGTCATATGGTGCTTGGTAACTTTATAAGGAAAATCTTGCAGACTTTTGAACCTCATAGATTTCCAAACTGATATATCTCTGCTTTTTTTTGTTCCTTTCACCAAGTGATTGTGTGTGTGTCTCTGACATAAGTACGTGCTTCTGAGCAGTGTTAAAAAGGTACCTATTTTTTAAAAAAAGAATATCTGCTACAACACAAGGACCCTAAATGTCGTGATGTAAACTGAATCTTGAGCACTTAAAATAAAAAACTTTGAGACTAGAAAACCAGTTTACAGTTGCAATTAAAATATGGATTCGCAAGTTTGATATTAAAGGGAAAAACCTTTGTTGCTGAACTTGGGAATTTAAATCCTAGATGAAAAAAAATCTAATTTTTGCATCTTGTCCCTTGTAGTCTTGGAGCAGGGTTTCTATTTGTTCTAGAGGGTCCCTAGTTCAGGTTATTGGTCAGTTGTGTATTTGCAGAAAACCAAGTTTATTGGGGAAGCATCTAGCAGACTCTAGGGTTTAGTTTTTTAGGGGATATGGGCTTCATAAGTACTGGGGATAAATGCTGAACTTCTACTGTTAAGATTCTGGTTTCTTGTACGTTGCAACTTGGAGAAATGAATTTATTATTTAATTTGCATGATTTATTGTGTGTTTCTTGCATCTGTAGGCTGCTTTGATTATCTACATTGTGTCACCTCAGTGTCTTGCTTAGCTGCTTTAGCAGAGCACTTTCAGTGCTTGTTCCAACATCGTAATGATACTGCTTTAACCTTTCCCATCATCCAAACTAGTGGTCCCTCTGAGAGGGCTTGACCAAAAGTCATTTAGATTTATATTTGACAAATGGAGTAATTTTGCTGTGTAGATTTCACTGACAGATAAACAATGCACACCTGTCTCCAAGGATTTGGCTTTTCTGTCTTTACTTAAACTGTAGCAGCAGGCTGAAGTAAAATACATCTGTCTCTGCATATGGTTGTATGCACTGACAAAAAACTTCTGTGGTTACATTGAATCCGTAGAACTTCAAGTAGAACTTGAACTGGGGTGATTCACTGAAATCTTCTCCCTGAGCAGTGATGAACCTGACAGCGTGACTTCGTTCTCTCCCTAAATAGCAATGTTTCCTTAAAATGGATTGGCATGTGAATGTTTTTAAAGTTCTCTTAAAAACTTGACGTGCTGTATTCTGCTTGAAGCACCCATTTCTTTCAAAACTTTTTGAAGAAAATCAGAAAAAGGAGCGTTGAATTCTGATGAAAGCAAGTCATAGTGACTTGTGGTTTAGTTGATGATGTCAGGTGTGTTTACTGGAACAGCAAGGAGATGAAACTGTGATCCAAACTAATATTTTCATTAAAAAAGTGCAAGTTAGGTACAGGATCCTTAAAAACAGTGCAGGTTATTTTCTACTGTTGGTCATTGTGAGATGGGGCAGAGAAAGATTTTGTTTTTTCCATCTGATGGTGCAGAACACCTCTATACTGCATCTCCTGTTGCTTCTCCTAAGAGGTGTAAGTAGAGTTTTGAACCATATCTGTTTGCTTGCAGAATCACGACTTACTGTTTCTGTTTTTGTAGAACTCCCAAATACAAGTGAATAGATAACTTCTCTTACAACATACTCTTTTTTTTTTCTTTTTTAGAATTATAGTAAAAAATAAAACTCTGGCAAAATGCTGGTGTATGGCTCACTCAGTACAAATTCTTCTGATGTTAAACTATTCAGGAATACGTAAAAGCTAATTTCAGGAGCTCTGGGGAGTTACTGGTTCAGGATAAAGAAGTCTGATCTTCTGACTTCTGTTTTTTGTTTACTTGGATATTTTTTTGTATGTAAATTCAGCATTGCTTTTTGATTTTACTCAGGAGTAATGCTGAATGAACTCAAGTCAGTAATACTCAGAAAACTGCCTTGACTTTCTGGTAACTGTATACACAGATTGCATAATTTCAAAGTCGTCATTAACTTGACAATGAAATGAACTTTACTCTTTTTTTTTGAAACTGATTTGTAATCACTTCTAAAATGAATCTGATTCAGTGTGTTTGTGCACATACGGGTGTTGCCTTTCTATCTGCATGTAGCCATTTTTTGCCCACCAGTATAGCAGACCAGTGAGGCATCTCTAACTTTCCAGACTTGTATGCACAGTGGTCCACAATTTATCAGACTCCCAACTGAAATGCTATTCTTACTATTTAACAACACCACAGACCAACCATAGATAGCTTAAGGTGGCCTTAGGGGAATTTCAGTGGCATACATAGGATAGTCTTGGGAATAAGAATACTAATTTAGAGATTTTTCACTAAATTTAAAGGTAGCCCAGTGAAATTCATGCAAATAGCCACATGTTCACAAGGAAATTATTAACTGTGTGACTTTAGCATTTTGAAATTAAATGTCAAACTTCATCTTATTTGGGTCATTGGTGATGGCAACACTGGTAGCTTTGCAGTGTGTTAGGTAACAGCGTGAATAGGCAGGTACACGAACCTCTGTGTCTCTGAAATTCCCATTTAAGTGATGTTAAAATGTTAAACATACCCTATCTGGATTCTGGCACCCAGTTTTTCCATATCACTGCATCACTTCTGTTTCCCTAGAACAGCTACAATTCGTTATTCCTGAATCATAACCATTGAGCTTTCACTATGGTTTTCAGTGGTAAACACTACTACCAGCTGTATCTCTAATACTGATTTTTGAAGAACTTTGATATGATAATGAGAACGAAAACAGTTTGTTATAAATACAGTTTTCTTCTGAAGTTTTTTTTAAAAATGCATCAGCGAGCATCTACTAAAGTTAGCATTTTTGTTGATATTAGTTTGGGACAGGCATGACTTAAACATGCAGATTATTGAGACTTTGCAAATTGAGACTTTTTTTCCTTAAGCAAGAGTTGATGTGTTTGACACCAGTGTTTGAATAGGAATTAGGATAGCTTAAAAAAAAAAAGAGAGAGTGAGGTCCTAGTTTCAGAACTTCAGTAGGTGTTGAATGATAAGTTGTGGCTTCTTTAGAATGCTTTTTTGTTTACAGTTGTAAAATACGGTTGTATCTGGCTATCATGTGCATTCTAGATGGAGAATTGGACTTTGGCCAACAAACATTTGGTTGTTTTTAAAAAAACCTGTGCCTGAAGTTATGGGCTACTGTGACGTGCTAACTTGTTTTGTGCCTTTGCATTTGTTGTCCTCCAGAGGTTTTGAATATGTCTTTTTAAGATGTGTTTTCTGCTTGTATTGTTTGCAGTCTTACTTCAAATTACCAAGTTTCTTGTTGTAGTGAACAAATTCAGGTCTTCCCTGGATTAGCAGGGAAGGAAGGAGGAGGCAGTGCTTCCCCAGTTTCTTGCAGGGAACAGAATTAATATCGAAGTCTAATGCTGAAGACTTTGTTACCCAAATAGCGTAATACAGAATAAGAATTCTCAGTTGCTGTTGCGTAAGTGATAGTGAAGACCTCTGCATCATACTTCCACTTTGGGGGTGAGTGACAGGGTTATATAGGGACTGATGTCCTATGTAGGGACATATCCCTATATACGGATTTTGGAAGCAGTAGTTGCAATGATGAATCCAGACCGTAATATTTTAAGCTGATGTTGATATATTTTTTTTTTCCCCTTCATTTTGGATCAAACTAGTAGATTAAATTAATTCTGCATTCCAAGTTAGAAAAAACGGTTTGGCAGGGCTTTTTAGCATTGGGTAATTGTGGCTTCGTAGAGCTACATGAAAAGCCTTTTCCTTAATGGGCTTTAATGGGAAGAATAAATCTGATTTTCAAAATGCTGTATAGCAAAGTTCTCTCACACCCACCTGGTAGGAATCTTAGAGTTTTTGCCTCTTTCTTAGACGTGTTTGTTTTTTTTTTTCCCCTGATAAAACTGTCTGAACATGTCTAGCTTAATTTTCTGCCATTGCAGAGGCCCTGGGAAACGATGACTTTCTTTATTAGCACTTTGTTTCAAGTCTGTGCTTCACCTTTGCTTCTGCATTTTCATGGATACCTGGGAATCATCTTGTGAGAATATGTCTCCTTATCTTGTTTTCTTTTTTGCTTTTTTTATTTTATGTTTTTGAGTTCTGGCTTTTTTTACGGGTATTTCAGACAGTACATTTTAGGGCCTGTAATGCTGCTGTTTGTTGACTGCAAGCTTGAAAGGCTGGTTTCTCTGGAATATTGGTTGTATCCTCTGGGCACTTTCTCTGTTCCATCTCAGCCTTGTTCGATTCCTGAATAGCTTTCATGTCGCCATGCAGGGAAGATACTGACCTCAGCAGCTTATTGTTATTCTTGGTCTGAAAGGTATCATGTTTTCTGCGTAGTCCAACATCATCTGTGGCTCCTGTCAACCCTGTCACATGCATGCTTTGTATTCAGTGCCCTGTATTAAGCCTTGTCCACTTGTTTCATTGTGATATAATTTGATCCACTGATAGGTTTCTGGAGCCCAGAAACATTTGTGCAAAAAGGTGACTGTTCAGCAGCTTTCTAATTTGATATGTCTGTGTTCAGAATATAATATAATAAATGGGATGCAGGGACAGGAACTGTAAAGTCTCTTGCCTCTTTAAGATCAGGAACGAGGTAAGTGGTGGAGTAAGTTGTTTTACATGTCTTGAAGGGTGTGGAGGGTTCTCCAGACGTCACTGTTCACATGTGATGCTGTTTCTTGGGATACACGAACTCTTCTCTGAGACTGAATGCTTGAACATCTGGAGCCTAAGGGTACAGTACACATCAGAGTAAAACCTTCTTGCTGTTTTGTAGCATGTGGGCAAGTTCTTAGAAAACTAGTGTTATTCATTGCAGCCTATTTGCTACCTGATAACCTCCATATTGATAGAAAAGCCTGTTTTATTCTGAAAGGTGAATAGAGGTCTGTTGTCTTAATCCAGAAATGAGAAAACGACGAAATCATGACTGTAGGCTAGAAAGCACACAAAGAAACTCACATGTGCCGCTTGAACCCACATGTTGATTTCTTTGGATATATTTCCTTGCGCTGTAACTGTTGTCAGAAATCTCTACCTTGTTTTGCACGCTTTAAGAGCTGTTACATCACTGGTGCTGCCAGATGCTCTTGCAGTAACACTAGCTTGAAATAAATACTTTGTAATTAATTTGAAAATTGATTGCTTGATAAGGTACTGATGTCTTACTGACATAAAGAATTTGATTGCACACTCTGAGTCTGTACTAGTTTAAAGTCCATTTTGGTGCCATGCGGGTTTCCAACCCAGGCTGGCAGTTTCCTTGCATCTTGCAGATCAGACACTGTCAAAGGCAGACTCCTGAGAAGTAGGGTCCAAAACTAAGATAACTCTTAGTATGCAACACAAGTTAGCACACTGATTTTTGAAGTCGCTTTCTCACCGTTTAGGGTGCAGTTCATATTACTTAATCCAGTCTAACTGGCCTGCTGTTGAAAGAAATGGACCTGCTCCATCTACTGTCTTTTCTGACCCGCTTTCTCACTGCAGATTTAACGTAGCCAGGGCAAGTCAGGCCAGTTTCTTGACTCTACAAAAGACTTGCTTAAGTGTTCAGTAGTGGTACAGTCCCTAAAAGGAGTTATTATATCCTTTGCATGTTGAGGCTACCTTGGGTTAAGACTTCCTGATTGGCAACTTGGATGTTGTTTTGTGGAGGTACTTTCCTGCTCTTTCCTTTGAATCGTAGGTGGCAGTAGCAATATATTCTGTATCTTCTTGTTACCTATGGAAAGAAATACACTGATAATACCACAAATAACATAATGTGGAATCACTCTGTGCCACTCTATTGATATAAAGATTTAGCTCTACCACGTGCTGCCTGCTATTACTGGATTTTTTTGAGCTCTCAGACCACGTGCTATCTGTTTTGTTACATCCCGGTTTTTCTGTGTCTGATTATACACTAAGATCTCTAGTGGTTATGAATCAGGTAGACAAACCTTTGCAGGACTAATCTACCTCCTTCACCATCCCCACAAGCTTTATTTTATTAGTAAGAAATCTTTGTGTGTATTCTTAATGAAGCAGATTGCAAGGCTAGCAGTGGAGTCAGTGTACTGGAAAGTCAATCAGTTCACTGGATATTTATCACCATGTCTTGACCTGCGCCTTTGGCTCTTACGTGAGTGTGTGTGCTGTTATTTTCACTTACTCTGTGAGCTGTCTGGCCCCTGGATTGGTCATAGGTGGAACTCTCTGCAGTTACTCTGTGAGCTGTCTGGCCCCTGGGTTGGTCATAGGTGGAGCTCTCTGCAGTGGGCTTTAGGATATGTATTACATGTAAAAGACTGTGAAATGGATTGCAACTGTTCCTAGATATACACGAAGCCTTATTGATCTTTATATGGTCTGTTGAGAGTGTTAGTGTTTCAGTCCTGTATCTGAAAACTTCTGCCTCTTGGCAGTTGACTGAAAATGTAATTTTCATAGTTGACCAGACAACTGAAAGTTTTTCTAGTTTTTTTTTTATCTGCTGGCTGAAGAAGACTTTGAAGTTTGTTTTTGGAAAAGATTTATAAAAAGAGCAAACACACCAGAATACTGCATTGTTGGTATCTACTATGATTTTGGCTTGTAGCTGATAGTATTCTTCTATGATGAGTCTTCTGTTGTGTATTCTCTAGGATTAAAAAATCTTTGCAAGTTAGTTCTATGTGGAAAGAACAGTTTAAATTTTTGATGTAAAGAAAATCTGATTGGGATTATCTCACAACCATTTAGGTTTGTTTTTTTAATGTAGCTGTTGATTTGTTGGTGTTTTGAGATATTAATAAAAAGAGTTAAAAACTTTGAGTTTTCTATGACATTTTTCTTCCTGTTTGCGAGTGGCACAGAATGACCAGGCCGAGGAGCTCAGGTACTCCAGTTGGATATGAGCGAGTAAGCCATAAAGCTGGAACTATCTTCTCATTCATGAGGAGGGGAAATTTCAAAAAGAATGAGGTCTTCAGAGAAGAAGATTAATGTCTTTTTGTGAAGCAAGAGGAGCAAACCTTTGTCTCTCGAAACAATTACACTGTCCCTTTGCAGTGTTATGTCTGAAATCATCTAAAATGGGTCTTCCTGAGAAAATATTCTGTGTTGGTTTGAAAAAGAAAATTAGTTCTTCATATTTAGACATTTACTGATCACTTTCCAGGTGGTTTTGTGAAAGGCCTGATCTGCCTGATGGAAAGGTGAAGTGGGGGGATTTTTGTTTTGGGACTTGCCCTATCCTGGAAATTGTGTCTTTTAAGAGCAGAAGTGTTTTCCTCGTTATAACTGGTCACAAAACTGGCCTTTGAGCTGTGAGGGCATCTTTGCCTCATCAGCTGTTTCCTGGTTTGCAGATGGGAGGTTGCTGTGTGCTGCCATTATGGTTATGTCGTAGGTACAGGGTTTGTCCTGGCTCATGTTCTTCCCAGACACTTAACTTTCATTTTCAGTTTTTTGTTCATCATTAAGGAGATTTTTTTTTTTCTGGACAGCAGACAAACTTGTGAAACTTGTGAATTACGGATAGTTTTTGGGTTTGGGTTTTTTTTTTGTTTTGTTTTTTTTTTTTTCTCCTTCCTCATTCATGGGCTGTTTGTCAGGTTATTAGCCAGGCTGTTTTCTGGATGTAGTGCTTCAATGTTTGCCTGAAAAGATGTCCTAACAGGCACCTTAAGATGCCTGTTGAAGCTATTTTGAACTATTGTGCATTTTTTTAATTGCTTTCTCCATTTCCTTGATCTCACATTTAATTTGAGGGTCTCTTCCACTGTAACTCTTCCCATGTTTGTCAATATTTAATTTTTACGCTAACTACTGAGCATTGTAAGTTGTTTTTTTGGGGGTGGGGTGTTTTTGAGATAAGTCTACTGACGCAAAACTCTAAATCAGATGGAGAACTTGGACAAAGATTTATTCTTCTGAATCTTCAAAAATACCAGTCATGCTGAAGAAGACCAGTGATGCAAATGAAAGATCAGTCCTTAGTAGGTGTTGCAAAGCATAACTTTTAGCATGAGATTTATGTTAGTGAGGAATGGGCTAACTGATTTTAATAGTTTAAAACATAGTTCTTTAGTGGAAATTTTCATTCTATCTCTGGTGCTTTGCAGCAATGAAGAATATATAAGTGGAGTTATAAAACTCTTCTGTTGTGGTATACCTGCATTCTTGCCAACCTTATACCATATTTTCTGATTTCTTAAGTCATGATCTTATCTGTGATAACAGTTGTCAAGTTGTAGAAACTCTGTTAGTACTGGAGTTTGGCAGTTTAGGTATCATATCGTGTGAAACATTTTGAGCAGATCTCTAATGCTGATGAGGTACTCACTGTTTAACTGTAGTCTTTTTCCATTAATATTTGGACCAAGTCATCTTGCCAGCCTCTCCAGAATTCAGTGTAATTGACGTTTCCTTTGAAATGCAGTTGTAATTGCTGAGATGAGTAGTATCTTAGGTCACTGTCTATATCTGAAGTTTTTTAAAATGCAATGCACTACCTCCTACAGAGCATCCGTGAAATCACCCTTCTTGCAGAAGTGGTGCTGAAATATTCCAATAGTTAAAATTTAAAACCCCTCCTTTACTAGGTATTTTTAGATTCCAAATATTGAGCTTTACAGCCTAGTTGTGTGTAGCTGCGTCATGCAGCAGCTCAGCTTTTAGCCATAAACTCTCTAGGCTTTTTATTTTTTGTTAAACTACCACAGATGAAATATACAGATCAAGATGCATGCTGCTTCTGCAGACATAAGAACTTCTCATTTTCTTGAGCAAATTGATTCTGGGTACTGTGTAATATTCTTATATCTATATATCCCAAATAGTAATCTTTTTCCACTTGGTCACTTTGTGGATTGCTTTGCGTGGGCTCTTGAGATGTGAATTTGATTTTTCTTCCTAGTGTGTTTTCACAGCTTCATGGCCAGGAGGGTTTCTTTGATTGTTTTCTGACAGTGTACGTTGTGGGAAGATACTGGCTGTCCAGTGAAGTTCAATGGAACTTTGCAATTATATGCTGGGAATGACTGGATGGGAAGATTAAAAAAAACAAACTCCAACATCCAACAGCAACAAAAAACACAAACAAAAAAACCCTCAAAACCAAACCTCTATTTATTACCTTATAAATGGTAAACATTTTTGAAAGTATATTACTATATTAATTATGTCTATTCCAAAAGTAACAGAGTTCCGTGAAAGTTAAAAATTAAAGACGGTGCTTTCCCATCAGCCTTTTAATTCTTTGTAATAATGTTGTCTAATTCCATTGGCTAACTCTGGGAGATTTTTTTACAGTTTTTTTTTCTCCTTTGTTGTCAAATTTTTCAAGTTGAGAGGTCATAGTCTGGATACCCAGGGATCTTTCAACACAAACTGTTGTAGGAGAGTGAAGTAGAATGGTCTTCTCTAGTTTAGACTCTGCAAAATTTAGAATTTACTTTTATTGTGATAAATTGGATAGTTTTCAGTAATGACTGATATGGGAATTTTGCTGGAACGTAAAAAGTAAAGTTTTGCTACTCACTTGAAATAAAATATCAGAAACTAATAAGCAAGATTTTTCTTCAAGACACTACTGATTGCTCTGACCTCATATAAAATCTGGTTTGTTTTTCAGATTTTGGATCACTCTTTGATCTGGAACATGACTTGCCAGATGAACTGATCAGCTCCACAGAACTGGGACTCACCAATGGTGGTGACATTAATCAGCTGCAGACCAGCCTTGGCCTGGCACAAGATGCTGCCTCTAAACACAAGCAGCTGTCTGAACTTTTACGGGCTGGTAGCTCCCCAAATCTCAATATGGGGGTTGGTGGCCCTGGCCAGGGCATGGCCGGTCAAACCCAACAAAATAGTCCTGGAATGGGAATGTTAAACAGCATGGTGAAAAGCCCCATGGCACAGGCTGGGTTGACTTCTCCCAATATGGCAATGGGTGCAAGCGGACCAAACCAGGGTCCTTCAGCCCAATCCACAGCAGGAATGATGCCAACAGTAAACAGTCCAGTTAATCAGCCTGGCATGGGAATGAACACAGGGATGAATGCTGGCATGAATCCTGGGATGTTGGCAGCAGGCAATGGACAGGGGATGATGCAGGGGCAAGTCATGAACGGTTCAATTGGAGCAGGCAGAGGGCGACCTAATATGCCGTACCCAAACCCAGGAATGGGTAATGCTGGTAACTTGTTGGCCGAGACACTGCAACAAGGCTCTCCGCAGATGGGAGGACAGGCTGGACTGAGAGGGCCACAGCCTGGAGCCATGAACAAGGTAAGATAAGCTAAGCTTGACTTTATTGCTTTCCTTCTTGTTGACTTTGTTTTGTAAGATTTATTCCTCTGCAGTATGGATTCTATAGAATAGGATTTTTTCTTTTAAGAGTCCTGGATTGTGTGGTAAATAGTTCATATGCTGCTAAAGTGGAATCTGTGGCAGTCATGGGAGGCAAAAATTGAGTCTTGCACAACAAGCAAGACTATTGCTAGATTAAAAAGCCTGTTTTAGAAATCTTGTGACAGTATAGATTATCAACACTGAAATTAACTTGTATGAACTTGGATTGTATTTTATTGTTTTATGCTTTGTCCACAGGCATATTTTTTCATGTAATGTGATGCTGGTATTGTGAGTGATGGGAATCCATCAGGACCTTTTAGATGTTGTAGTGCTTTTTTCTCAGTGACAGTTAATGAGAGTATTTGTTGTCTCAGATCAGCTGAGTGTTTATGCTGTAGCAGATGCTGAGAGACATATACAGGTTTGAATGGACTGATATGCTATATGTGCCGAGACATACATTGGCCTTGTTAAGATTTTATACGGGAGAGGGAAATAGATGTGCTTTTGTAATTTAGAAGATTGGGAGAAAGTTGTTGTCACAAGTTACCGAGAAGATGAGAAGACCTAGTGGTTTAAGTGACAAGGCGGTGTCTAAATTTAATTTTTGTCATGCACAATTAGCTTTTTTAGAGTAGGGAGCCACTGGAGTATTTCTTAAGTTTTTAGTGTTTTGATCAAAAGCCTAGACAATGCTTAAATGTTTCAGTTCACTTTAGGTGGGTATTTTGTGTTTCTTGGCTAATGAGGGGAAAGTTTTTCCAAGGTTCTTTGCAGTACCTGAATAGATCTATCTTGGAATGCCTGAAGTCAGTCTACTTGGAGGGCTTCAAATGATAAGTAACATAGTCTATAAATGTATTTGGAACACAAATGAAAATTATGCTGTATTAATAGTTTTGCTATGCTTTAATATATTAAGTAAAATGATTTTAGTGTCTCATGAACGTTTAATTATGAAGTTCTTTGACCTTAGCCGTTTGCTTAAACTTGGTGTGCTTCTAACAATGGTTCTGAGATATGTATGTCTGGTAATGAGTTGATTTTTGTGGTCTGGTCATTTCAGATATTTTTGCCTGATAGGAAAGTTGTTGTAAAGCTTGATGGCTACAGTAGAAAATTTGTATGCAGTTTACAGTGGAAAGAAGTATGTAACTACTTAGAAGTATTCTTGTATTGGAATTGTATGTCTCATTCACAGTTCCTTGGTTGTAAAAAAATAAAAAAAATAAATTACTTTGATCTTCAGAAAAGTATTCAGAAGTCAAAAATTGATGTATTGTGTATTTGGGTGAAATGCAACTTCTTCTTAATCCTTACTTATCACAGCTAAAGTAGGGTTGTGCACTATAATAAACTCCTTTATAGGAGAAGTAAAGAAAGGACACAAAATCAGACTTTTGGCTGATGTAGTCCAAAACTAAATTGTCTTCCTCACTTGCTTAAATTTCGAGATGTGCTGTACATCTAAAGGAATAACAGTTTGTGCTTTGTGGAATATTCAGACCAAATACACGATAATTTCTGGCTTTTAGTTTGTAGTCCCAGACTGGTTAAAAATACTTAAGAGTTCTTTAATTGCTGATTAAAAAAAAACAAACAAAAAACAAACAAACAAAAAAACCCCAACCCTGAGACTTTTAGTGTAAGTATGGTGGCTATAGCCCTCGTAAAGGAGTTGAAACTGCCGGATGAGAAAGAACAGCCTGAAATGGAGGCTGAAATTCCAGAATGTCTTCAATTGGTTTGGTTGTTGGCAGGGAGCCTGTGTTTCACTTTGCGCAGTGGAGTTAGCAAAGTCTGACAACAGCAATGTCTGGCCGTTTTCTCTCCACCCATCTGCTTTTGTTTTTTCTCACCTACAAATCTTCAAAAAGTAGATGAAAACAGAGGACCCTAAGCATTTATTTTTTTTAAAGCCCTTTTTTTTTTTTTTAATTGGTAGGTTTAGTACCGTGTTGCTGTTAATGTGGGAGTCTGTGTAATAACTTCTGTAGTTTCCTTCATTGCTGCAGAAAATGTGCATTGTCCAGGAGCTGTCCTTTAGTAGGAGGAAAAAAATAGACCAGACACTTGAGTTGTGTTCAACTTCATCATTTACCTTGCCAAAATCAGCTGGTTTAGGTGATGGGAGGGTTGCCTCTGTGAGTTCTTTCTCAGCAAAACAGAGGTGTGTTATCTGCAGTGGTTTGTATGAAGGAATAGCTTAGGTTTCCTCTGATGTTAATTAACTGGGAGGAAGTTACGCTCTTCTAACAGTAAAGATGAGCTCCAAATGGCTAGTCAATTTGGAAAGCAAAATTAGTTACGTTTCTGCTTTATTCTGTTGTCCTGTGGAGTTACTGAAGCGTTTTCTTCCTCTCCTCCCCAAACATTGGCTGGTGACAGAGTAGAACGCTTGCTTTACACTTCAGCCACGTACTTCCCAACTTTTCTAGTTGCGCATGGTACTTTTTAGGGCTCAATATCTCAGATGTTAATGTAAATGATGATTTGGGGTCACCTGGCATACAAAACCTTGTACTGTCATAATCTGCTGCTTACATCCTGTGGTCTAATGCTGACATTTTATGTATGATGTAAGCAGTCACCGACATACAAAGAAGCAATTCTGCCTGCACGCCGTCTCTGTGCCTGTTGTGTGACAGGCTGTGTTGAGGAACAAATCCAGGCTTGAAACTCACATGGTCATTAAAAAAAAGAGTTTAATTTGAATTGTTTTTTCTGGTCCAGTTTATACTCATCAGTTGGAAAGCTAGTACTGATATTAGGGAGGGGACACATTAAAGGAGTTGATATTGCCAGTCAGAGGAGGGTGTGGACCCTGCTTTGGTGACAGCTTAAAAATACCTATGAAAGTCTAGACTGAAAGGAACTGTTAGAAGTTTGGAGGGGAAAGGAATTGTAACAAGTTTTGCTTTCTTGAATAGCTTTTGTTTCTGTGTGCTTGGGTTGTGTGCAAGTTAGGAGGATGACAGACGTGCCTATTACTCATTAAAATAGGGTTTTGGAAATTTTTTGTAATGCTTTGAGTTTTTCAATGCTTAAGGCATTTTTCAGGCTTTTTGTTTCACTAGATGGTTTTACAGCTTTGATTAATTAAAAAGTAAATAGGTAGCAAATCCAAACTCTATAACAAGAACAAATTCATGTTTCCTGTTTTGAACCATTCTTCATTTGGAATTATATCTACTTAAAACCTTCAGTTTGTTGTTCCACTGGGTGCTGTTGAGAGTTCCCAGTTATGGTATTACCGTCCACCTCTTATTAGGGGAGGAGGGTATTTGTGTGTAAGTTGGTGTGTGTGTTTCTGTGTTAGCAGTGCTCTATCACAAAGTGACTAAGTTCACCTGGCCTTCAGGTCATTTAGATTGCATCTTCCACTGATTCAAGAAATGTTCTGTTACTCAAGTAATGAAGCGGACATGAAGGCCGTTCAGATTAGTAAGGGCATTACTACTGCCTCTGCTATGTATTTCACCCGTGAAATTACTTGAAATGTTTAGAGTCCCATTAGTAATTTAAGTAATTGTCATTTGGCTTACTGTTTGAGTGTATACAGGGGTCTCTCCTATTATAATGGGTACATTTGGTTTTATCAGTTTAATCTCTGTTAAGAAGAATTGATGGCAGTATTTTTACAAAGGACTAACGTAGTTCTTAAGAATCTCCATAACTTCCTTAAGTAAACAAGAAATGTCAGAATAATAAGGCCTTGTTCAAAGTTGCAGAGAGACTGAAGATGATGTCACCCTCAAATTGTAAAATTAGATAAAATAAAAGCACCTTATGTCCCTTAGCATGTTCAGTGTCACATTTTAGGTAGAATGTCAGTGTTACTTGATTGCCTTATTTCAATAGCTGTTTGATTCAACAGGTAAATGTATCCATACTGGTTAAACTCTGGTACCAAGTGTACCGTATGATCCACTAAAGGTGTATGTGCATGTTCTGGTCCTTTTCTTTCTCTTCTTTGCTGAACCAAAGTGAAAAAATAAATAATTTCTTACTTTATCCTAGTGTAAGGGAGGAACGTGTGTGTTTGAGGGAGAAGTGGATTCGTAAAGATTTGTCTTGAGTCTAAGTTCCTGGGGTGGATAGGAGAGTGTCTTGCACAGATGGCAGTGAAATAATGGTAGTGTCTTGCAGTAGGTATCTTAAAACATAATGCAGTCAAGTGCACAGAATAATGACTGATAATAGTCCTTGGAAAGAATGCAGCAGACATCACTGGCAAAATTCTGTTGTTAAATTGGTGATGTCTGGGTCCAGTAATGTTCTATCAGTCAGGAGAATGGCACTGGAAAATGATGTGCGATTTATCAGGTATACATTCTTGTTTTAAAGAGCCAGCTGGAATTTAATGAAACGAACTTTCCAGTATCAGGAAAGTTAATTAACTTCCACCTGTGGGCGTCTGGATATGGATAGATACTCAAAACCATCAGTATGGTCTTAAACTAGTGCATGCTCTTCAGTTAGAGATACATACTGATAAAGATAAATAGTTGGTACTGCAAATTTTGGATTATTTGGAAGAATGTTCTTAAACTTAATTCTATTTCTTTATTTCTGCATTATTACTTTATCTTTGCAAATCTTAAAAACTGGTCATTGTTCAATACTATTGCTGATATCTAGTTGTCCTTCAAATATTAGACTGTCAGCTAAGTAGTTGTTTTTTATAGAGAAACACTAGGACGTTGTCATGGCTATGTGCATAGCTGTAACGGGTATTCCTCATCAATTTGTGCTCTCTGGCATCAACAGTAAACTAGAAACAGAGTTAGTTGCTTGACCTTCTTCTGAACTGAAGATGCATGTGTTTTCAAGGCATTAGAATAAAATTTCATGGAATTTCCTCCACTATTGTAGTTGCTCTTCTCAGATAGGAGGAACTTCTGAACAGCCCTATCTGATGCTGCTTGTGCTTGTGAACTGGGATGTTCTTGAACTTGTCCTCCATGCTGTTTACATGGCGAGAGGTGTACATCTTCCAGCATTCTGCAATGAAAACCCCTGCTTCTGTTGGAGGCAGGAAAGTAGAGCTGTTTCCACTGTGTATGTAGAAGGGTATAACCATTTGAGATTACCTTTGCTGTCTATTAGCCATGCATCATCATCTTTGTGGTTTTCCTTGTTACCTCCATCCTCTTCTCCTTTACTGAGATGCAGATTTCTGTCTGCTTTTCCTTATGTGCAAGTCCTTGCGTATGTGACGAAAGTTAAGTTGAGGCTGTGAGGTCAGGAGAGGAAGAAAAACTACAGATGGGATGTATAAGAAGACAAATGGGATGAGCAGTGGAAGGAGGTGGTGGCCAGGAAGGACTGAGTAGAGGTTAAATTCTCTGACTTGGAGCTATGATCAGCCATGTATGTTTTTGCATGGTATTGCAGATGAAGCCTTGTACTTGCCTCGTGCAGTGATACTAACACTACCTTTCTTGGCTGTTCTTCAGCACTCGATTGTTTATCTATCCTTCGCTCCCAATACATCATTAATATAATGGTGCGCTATATGTCAGTCTTTCTGGGTGTTTCCTACTGATAAAATTCTACAGGATTATCTTTATCTTCCTTCTATAGTAATGAGGTCATCCATGTCTTCCTGTGTGATGTTTTCTTTTATTCATATTTCTCAACGTGTCACAGTAAATGACATTAGCATGCTCCTGCTTCTTGTGCCAAGGTCACAAGGCCACCTTGTGCTGGGTGAAGAATCTCCCAAATGACCTTTCTCTTGACTCAGACTAGAGTTGCATGCAGGTTGTTGGTGTCAGGTCAGTAGGTCCGTGACTGCAGTATTGAGGAGCGTTGCTGTGAGGTTCAGCCATGGATCTGGCAGGTGTTGGTCTCACCTGGACCAACTGATGGCTGCTGATTTGTTCCAGAAAACCTTGAGGCATTTGTTTTTTAGCATCCTTAGGTGTTGCTTGAGTGTGTGGCTTTTGGAGTCAGGGCTTGGCAATGCTTGCCCTCCAACCTGACCTGTGTTTCTTTGGTCTTTCCCTCTCCTATATGCTGAGACGGGGAACTGAGAATTACCCCAGTCAGGAGTAGCTGGGCTGAGCATGTAGTCTGCTGTTGCCAGGTCCCTGGCTACAGCAGGGTGAAAGAAGCCCCCTTGGTGGGGTGGATGATGGTTCTCAGCCCGAGGGAGAGTGGAGCCCTGCACTTTTGCCATGGAGACAGCTTTGTTTGAGGGGGCTGGTTTTGCACCCCAAACAGTGCCAATGGCTTGTGCTTGAGAAAAACATGAGAGATCTTTTGTGCTGGGCTAACTTGATTAGTATATTGGGAAAAGCCAAATGCTTCACATGAAGTTTGTGTCTCCAGGTGTATTGCAGATACAAAGGTTCACTGTCATGGTCAAGCCTCATCCCTGAATTTCATCAGAAAGTTTACATTTTGGGTGACACAGCAAAGGTGCTTTTTTAAGTCTAGGTTTGGGTTTCTGCCCCTGCAGCCAGGACAGAGCTGGCTCATCAGGCCACAGAGGTTCTGAATACCTTGGTATTAGTGTGTGGAGTCCCCAGTTGTCTGAGTTGGGCATCTTGATTTCTCCCTGTGACACCAGGGTGTGAGAATGTGCCTTCAGTCTTCATTTCTGAATTGTTTGTTTGGTGGTTTGGTGTTTTTAAGGTTGATAGCAGCATAATGTGCAGAAGTCATATAGGGGCAGAGTTAGTGATGGCCAATGTAGTCTGTGCTTTATTGTACTCATAGGTGTCAGCTAACTTTGGGAGCTATAATTGCTAATGAACTTGAAAACTTGGCTTAGAAATTTCTGCTTTCAAAACCCTTTCTGGATCCAAAGGGATCAGGCTATCTTACAGAAAAACATACCTTGTTTTCTTAGGGAAGTAATTCCCACTGTCAGTCCTTCACTAAGTCTTGAACTTGTTCGTCAATTTGAGGCAGCAGTAGCAATTGGCAAGAGTCTGAAAGTGTGTTTGCTGACTCCTTACGTTTTTCTTCTACCTTTCCCTTCTGCTTGACTTGCACATAAGATCTTACTGGTCTTCTTAGGGAGAGGCAGGAAGGGTTTGAGCCTTAACCTGTTCTGTTTCTGGCAGCAGCATTGGTCACCGTGTGTATTCATCACGGTCAAGACGCGGCGGGGTGGTGCCAAAGGAGTCTGAGGAAATGAAACTTTTTTAGTTCTGCCTGATCATTGCGTAGTTCGTTTATCTGCCGTGTGTAGAGATTCTTTTCATTGCTCTCTGATGAATTACTGCTGTGTGATTATGGTTATTGCTTGTGTGTGGAGGGGGGGGCTCAAGGGAATTCACTTGTACCTATCAGATGTCTGGAGTGGCAGGTTGTTTAGTGAGTTTGTGCTCCTTTTCCTGTAGCTTGGTTTGATCCTGCTTTATTTTGTAATGCAACTGAAGGCCATTATATGGATTGGCAGGTGTTACAATCTGAAAAACTAAAGTGTTTGACTAATTGTGGGTAATCTCTGGCCATGTAGGTTACTTCTCCGTGCAGGTTGGAGAAGCTTGGTAAGGAGCAGAAACAAGGCATGTCTACTAGGGGAGGATGCTTTGAGAATAAATGTGGGAGTGACTGGAAACAAACCTACCATAAGAGGTTGTGTGCACTTTTTTGGATGCAAGAAAATGCCCAGACTTGAACCAAAAAGTATCAAGGAGGCTGAACATTGTCTGGTCAAATGCTAATGTGAGCTGAAACAATACAGCTCTTTAAAGTATTTTCATGCCTTTATTATTATGAGTTATGGTTCCTCTAGGATCCTGCCTGAGTAACTGTGAGAGCTTGGTAATCTTAAGAGATCTTCAGTTTTCCTGGTCCTCTGTGGCTAGCTGTTTTGGTCTTAGAATGCCAAATTTCCCATGAAAAAATAGATTGGAATGCAAGGAATGGAATAAAAAGTGTCAGAGGACAAAAAATTTTATTAGCAAGATTGATCCTTACTGTTCTTTAGATTCTGGGGCATTCTAAGGGAACAAATGGTATGTTTTGATATGCTGAAACTCTTGAATATGCAAATAGGCGATTCATATTGCAGAAAAGAGCATATAGCTTGTGTGAAATACAAATCCACTTCCCCTGTGGATGAATGGTTCACTAGCTTTGTTTTGTTTGCAGAGTTCCTTCCTACCATGTCCTTTGTCCTCTAGTACTGCTCACTGCAAACCAGTTACTGTGCCTGTGTGATTGTGTGTGGTGTTACCTATGCCTATGGTGTGTTCTTAAGTTGAGAATGGTTGTGTACTGAAAATGCAGACATGCATTGTTACGGCTCTCCGGAGAGGAGCTGTGGGAGTGCTGACAGTTGGGTGGGAGGTTTTGGGGATAAACCCTGCTGATATGAATGAAGGTGGTATTTGTCTCCATTTGGAGTCTGCACAGATGCAGGGAGCAAAAAAAAACTCTTCCAGACTTGTGAGTAACAAGTCTGTAGTACAAATTTGTGACTGGGAAAGCTGAAATTAGAAGTCTGTTGAACAGAATTTTTATAAAGAAATAATCAGGCCAGTTCTGACCAGACTGACCTCAAAGGTTGGTAAGTTGGCCTCACTCTGTTTATAGGAACTGTCTGGTGGAGGAGTTAATGTTGTGTGATGGGTAAATATGTGCACGTAAAGGAGGAGGGGAAGCATGTGGATCAGTACTGCATTGTAGCTGGGTCATGGCTGTGATCACTCATGCTTCTCTGAAGTATTCGTTTGCCTTTTACACTGTGAATTTAAGCTATCTTACTTGAACATCTTACCATTTTAATTCCTAGATGGGAATGATGAGCAATCCCAGCCCTTACGGCCAGCCATATAGTCAGAATACCGGGCAGCAGATTGGAGCCAGTGGACTTGGGCCTCAGATGCAAAATAAAGCTGGACTGCAGAATAGTTTACCACAGTTTCCAATGGACAAGAAGCCAGTTCCTGGGGCAGGAATGCCTAACATGGTAAGTAGAATGAAAGGTGTCTCCAGCAAATGTTGTATTTCTCTGTCCCTCGTCCTCGTGTCCATCCCCCCCACCCCCACCCCATTTTTTTTTTTAATTTGAGAAACAGATTCACACTTCTGAATATAGCTTGTGGTTTTCCCTGCTTCAATTTTTTTTCTTTCACCCTCCATCTCTTCGGAGGGGGTCAGTCTCTTGATCTTAGTAACTTTTGCTGAAAAAACTTTTCCAGGTAGCTTTTGTGCCTTTGAATTAAAAAGAGCTCGATCCTATGAGTTTTATTTAATGTTTAAGTTGAGCGTGAAACACTGGAAGTCTAGCACAACCAGTTGTTTGTATGAACTAATAAAGAAGCAGCCAGAACTCACTGTTCAGAACCCCAGCTGTCAAGCTTGTGTACAGTGCAGAGTATATAACTCTTCTGAATTGCTACCCAGCTGAACCTAGGAGTGAAAAGTTGCTGCCATCTCAGTTGTTGTTTAGAATGACAGGCTGCAAACAAGGCAGTTACGGTCATATTGAGGCATATACAGACCCTGAGTAACTGGTGAAGTCTCCTCGTAAAATGGAAGGTTAATACTAGTATTGAAGAGCTACAGGAGGGCTGGGGTTTAGGAATACAGGAAGCTGAGCTCTAAAAATCTGAAGATCTCCAGAACATCCTCTAAAATCCTCTGTGAAGAGATTGTTAGATACTGAAGGCTGTTGAACTGAAGTGATACAAGGAACATAGAGTCCCTGAGCCTCTCTTCTTTGCTGAGTACTCCTCAAATTTCACCTGGAAGAAATACAAAGAAGTGTGAAGAAATAAACAAGTACAGAGAAGTACTAGATGTTGCCGTAATTGACATCAGTTCTGTGGCATGTATTATCCTGTAGTCGTGCTTCATCTCTCGCAGAGACTAGGAGATGCTTTCTTGGAATGCCTGTGTGCAAGTTTGCTGATGGAAAGAGGTTTCCATAACTTCCCCTTCATTCTCCTTTTCTAGGAACAATCATATTGAGGTACCTTATACTGAAATAGAGGGAAAACTCTATTCACTCTAAAAGGTGCTTTCTTCCATTAATGCAAGAATTGTGGATGCAACTTTTTAGCCTCCAGAATGAGGAGGAGATTTGAGGTCTAAGTGCCTAAGACCCTAAGTTCTAAGTCTATATTTTCTGGTTGGTCTAGCACTGTAAATTAACCTGTGAGCATGTGCAAAGTTAAGTTCTGCTGGCCTTTGATAAGGCAAGAGCTAGGAATAGGAGAGTGATATGGGGAAGAAATTGTGCTTGGCAAGAGAATTATTGCCATCACTGTTTCTAAGGGGTATATTTAATATGGGTCATCCAGAACTACAGATAGGTGGGATATTCCCTTAATCACAGAATGTAGTACTTGTTTCTTTCTCTTCTTTGATTTTTTTTTTTGTTGTTGCTGTTTACTTGCTAAATGGATTATTCTCCAAAATAGATTAATTTCTGTGAATTTCTTTTACACCTTCTCTAGGGCCAACAGCAGGCTCCCCAGGTTCAACAAGCTGGGATGGGGCCAGCAGCTTCTCAAGGAATGGGTTCTGGAGCACCAACAGCAGATCCAGAAAAACGCAAACTCATTCAGCAGCAACTAGTTCTCCTCTTACATGCTCACAAGTGTCAGCGGCGAGAACAAGCCAACGGGGAAGTGCGACAGTGCAACCTCCCTCACTGCCGAACCATGAAGAATGTCCTGAACCACATGACACATTGTCAAGCTGGCAAATCTTGCCAGGGTAAGTGGAGGTGTGGTTATACAGATGTAGTCAGCATTTGCAGGATGAGAGGGACTTCTAGAAAGAGATGGAGAACTAGTGTGTGGCTTGGAAAGTAGAATGTTTTTTAACTTGTCTGTCCCCTTAAGAATGGAAAACATAAACCTCTTCTGAGCCCTTAAAGTTCAGGCAAGTTTAAGGGGGCAAGATAGCACAAAGAGATAAGTGAAGATCTTTTGCTTAACTTGAACTCACTGTAAGGTCTTTTGGATGGTGCCTTCTGGTAAGGGTAGACATAAAGTAGGAATCTGCAAGTAGGAGTCTACCTCCCTTAAACAGAAGAGACAAAGCTCAGGTAATAGCTAGGCTAGCAATTAAGCTGCTACTGGCACTGGTGCACTCTTAGTCTGTCCTAAGTAGCCAAGGAAAACGTGTGCTGCCTTTTTGGTAGCCTAAGCTTGTCTGGGTCATGCCAATTGCTGGCATCTCAGTTGCTTGGTACAATCTGCCTGTTGATGTGTGTGGTGTTATCTTTTGAGCCAGGGAGACATAGGCTTGAGCTTTAGTTGAGCCAATAGTACTTGAAGATCTCTAGCTATGTTTTCAGGGCTAGTTAGTGCTGAACTATTTCAAGTAATACTTTACTGACATGTGTTGATGTAGATGTGTTCCCTGAGAAATAGTTGCTCCCTACCCAGTTTGTGTTGACCATGTGGAGATACTGGCAGTAGTTTGTAAAAGTTTTTCATTCCCCTCCCTTTCTCAGTGGCACATTGCGCGTCTTCCCGACAAATCATCTCTCACTGGAAGAATTGTACGAGACATGACTGTCCTGTATGTTTGCCTCTCAAAAATGCTGGGGACAAAAGAAATCAACAATGTAAGTCTTCTGGGGAGTTCTATGTACTGGATAAACCATAAAATGCATGTTGGGAATTAAACTTTCTTGCACCCAGGTTGCAGTGATGATACTCTTGAACCTGGGAACATGTAATAGGATTTTCCTCTTGCTTTGGGATTGCAGAGTATTCTTATCTCTGGTAGCCAGTGTTTATGGAAGCTTTCTAACTTTATTGGATTTTCCTAGCAGGAGAGTGGTAAGGGTGAACAAGTAATCTTCTGTCAACCAGATGATTTACTTCTCACTACCACCTCTTCCAGGTTCTAGAGACAGATGCGCACACACACAGAGGGTTGTAGCATTTCAGCCATGATAATATTTGGTTCTGTCTTCATCCTTTGTTTGCATCAGATGTCCCTTCCCCCTTCTCTTTGTGTCCCTTTGGTCTTCCTGCCAAAATCTTCAGCAAGACTTTTTGTGTGTGTGTTTTTTCTCCTTTATTAATGTTACTTTGGGCTTTTCTCATGACTGATGGTGAGATATTTCTTGTTTTAAGAAAATTTAAAAAAAAAAAAGTATGTACTCTTCTGCCTTTAGCCTCTGTGATGTGGTGTGCCTCTGTTTCCAGTTTGAAGCAAACAGATGTGTCCTAAATACTTAGATTGGGATTTCCTCTCAGTAGCTCAAAGGGAAAACAGCATGTTGAAATGACTGGTTGGGTCAAAACTTGTCTCCCTGTTTCATGACAGGTTTTCCAGTTGTGTCCTCTTCTCTGCATGCTCCTAGAAGGAGATGCTTTAGTTCTGAAAAGCCAGTGAACTCTTTATGTTCTTTTCCCTGGTTTTGTGGACCTCTTTGGCTACCTCCTGCTGTCCGTAATAACTTGGTATGTCTCTTCCAGCGCTGCTGGGCGGAGCTGCAGTAGGACTTGCAAATACTGGCTCCGTGGGTGTGGGGCAGCAGACAACACCCAGCATAAACACTACCAGCCAGATAGACCCCAGCTCCATTGAGAGAGCCTACGCAGCCCTTGGACTGACCTATCAAGGGAACCAGATGCAGACACAGCCCCAGGCTCAAGTGAAGAATCAGCAACAAGGACAGTCACCCCAGGGTCTGCGCCCTATGAATCCTATGAGTAAGTTTATCTGTTAGTGTTAAATACAAACTACAGGCAACTTTCCTGTGCTATATCTAATGCAAATTTTCTTAACCTACTAACTTACAAGTTAACTTGTGAAAGGTATGGCTTTGCAGTATTTTAAACTTGAGATAGCAAGCTACCCAGTGGAATGGGAACATGAGAGGGTCCAGATGCCTTTCCTTGGAGAACAAGTTATCTGGGAAAAGTATTTTCTTTGGGAAAAATGATAATTTTTTTTTTTGAGAACCAATTTTCCAAAGCATTTTATTTAATGTTGGTTTGTAGCTTTATAATTGTATTGTAATGCAAGTTTTGGGCTTTCTACAAGTGTTTAATTGGAAATGCATGCATTGGAATGCCTGGATTCAAGTGTAGTTCCTTGTCACTCACACCACAGCATTTTACAGTTGTATCTCACATATGTAATGTTTGTTTTAAAAATGAAAAGGAGTAAATAAGACTTTCTCTCTGGATCCTGTAATGTGGACTCATAACTGTAAATTGTCTGAGTGGCTTATTGCAAAATCACAAAAGACTATATAAGAATTGTAATTTGAAGTGCAATTAATTCTAACCTGGCTATCACTGGTGTCAAATGAAGTAACCTTTAACCATCAAATCTAATTTTGGTAGTTTAAGATTGTATCACAGGAATTTTTCTCACCCCCAGCTCTTCACTTGAGTAGCTTAAGTAGAGGTGTTGTTTTTTGGGGTTTTTTTAATGGAAAATAGGAAAGATGAACTGGTAGAGATCTATCACAAGCTTGTAGGGGATTGTAGTGATCCTGGCTATGTGCCCCATGACAAGCTCATGTATGCAGTGAGTGCTGAGTATGCACAGGAATTCCATGGGGAGGGACCTGAGAGATTGCAGAGGGAAGTAGCATTTGGTTGTAGGCTGCAGTTTGTGCTGTTTTTGCACCAGAGGACATAGTACTCCTGAGTTACTCAGGAAAAGGCTGTTGGGTAGAGTAGACTTGTTAATGATGTGGCTCGTGCTCATAGATTGCATGTGACTTGTGTACTGCTGAAACTTTGCCTTCCAGTGTGTAAAGCATTTAAAAAAAAAGGGGGGGGGGGGGGGGGCGGGGGTGAAGGGTTTAAGGTCCTGCGCTCAAGTGTTTTACAAATAGATTAATTTCTGGAAGCTCCAAAATGTTACAGTGAGGGCCTTAAAAGGTTGAGAGGAATCTCTCATCCATTTTTCTGAAGCAAAATGGTTCTCTGTTGTTTTTAATTCATAGACACAAAGTTTGGCCTGTGCATTCTTACCGGGCACTCACTGTAGCACTGTTGAGAAAATCCAATGCGATGGAGTTGAAAAGCTCTTGGAGAGTAAAGAACTGAAGCTTAAGATAGGAAGGACAAGCATGGAGAGTGTACACTTTTGACTGTTGTTTCGTTATTAGGAGTGGGCGTCTAAGGAGGGGATTACAAGTGAGATAGGAATCATCAGGTCGTGGCCTACGGAATCATGGAATTTTTTCAGAGTTGGAAGGGACCTCTCGGGATCATCTAGTCCAACTCCCCTGCTAAGCGGGATTGCCTAGAGCACATTACTCAGGACTGCACCCAGGCAGGTCTTGAAAGTCTCCAGAGAAGGGGCTCCACAACCTCCCTGGGCAGCCTGTTCCAGTGCTTTGTCACCCTCACCGTAAAGAAGATTTTTCTCATATTTGATCGGAACTTCCTGTGTTCCAGCTTGTGCCCGTTACCCCTCGTCCTGTTACTGGGAACCAGTGAAAAGAGTCTGGCTCCATCCTCCTTAAACCCACCCTTTAGGTACTTGTAAATGTTAATAAGGTCTTCCCTCAGCCTTCTCTTCTTATGACAACAGGGCCAGTTTAGGAGAAACAGCAGGATTTGGCAAGGACTGTGGTATGAAGAGATGCAGTCCTAACTAAGAAGATCAAACAAATGGTTGGTTTTGGTGGTTGAAAAGAGGCAAAAGTTGACAGTTGTCTTCTACACCAGCTTGCTCTCAGATGGCAAAGTGAATTTGAGAAGGAGAAAGTGATTAAGGGAAGGGAGGCTGGAGGCAGCTTTATGAAAAGACTGTTAAACGCTTGGTTGATATTAGACATATGTATTAGGCTCGATATACTTAATTTCAGTGGATTTCTCTTGTATGCAGTGCCTAATTTTGTTTGAAATACAGATTCTGTAGATTCAGATGTCCTAAATGCACGTGAAGCTTGGTAACGGCTTTCATGCTACTATCAACTTCACAAAGTGATCTATTCAGAAGCCCCAGACAAATATGCTGCATTTTTCTTCACTATTTGAGTGTTAACTGTAGTGTGGGAAGAAAATAAGCAATTTTTTATGGTGATTGAGATCTGCTGTGATCTGGAAAAGCAGATTCTGTAATGTAACAAATTACTAGAGGTTTCTCCTGCAAAGGATTGTCAGATCTTCCTTCTTAGTACAAACATTGGAGTTAGTTGTAGGATTCTTAAATATGGAGTGGGTGAGAGGGGACCTTATCAGATGTAGGTGGTAGCTGATGTTTTAAGTTTTTGAAGCTTTTGTGAATATATATTGTAAGCCCCTGTATGACAAAAACCCCAATCGCTTCAAAATAAAAAATAAAAAAAAAAACCAAACCAAACCCAACAAAAAACCCCCCACACAACAGAAGTGGCTGGTAATGCTGAATCTTTAGTTAGGGAGTCACAGAAAAGGACTCCGGTGCGTAACGTTTGCAGCAAGCTGAAATTGCTTGTTTGTTGCGAAGTTCAGGAAGACATGCAGAGGAGTAATGTGGTGTGATGCTTCGCTTGGAGGTCACCGGTGTTGTGATGCAGACTTTTTCTGAGTTTGTAAAAGGAAGGGAGTAAAGAGAACAATGGGTAATTAAACTTCCTTCACTAGAATCAAAGTACTTGAAAGTCTAGACCTTTGTTATTGCTGAGCAATTACTGATCTTGCACAGTAAATGGGCTGTTCATTGAAGAATACTTATTCTTCTGTTTTCTAGGTGCAAATCCAATGGGAGTGAACGGAGGAGTTGGGGTTCAAACCTCTAATCTGTTGCCTGACTCAATGTTGCATTCAACCATGAATTCTCAAAAGTAAGTTGAATTATTCTTTGCACCCCAGTGATTTTGTTTTGATCTCATGGCACTTCCTGCATAAACAGCGGGGTAAATGCCGTTGATGGCTATCTCTCCCTTTGGATTTTGTAGCTTTTGTTGCAGTTTTCCAAATCCTTGGGTAGGACAGCATGTACTCTTTCACGGCGTTGTTTTGGTGTCTGTGCAGATATTTCTGCAGAGTTTGTCCATTGATTAGGGAATGGCTGAACTAGCACTTTGTCCTAACATTATTCTAAAAGAGGCTATGACTGTAAGATGACTAAGCTTGGGCTAGACTTTTGCCCTCAATTCTTGCTCTGTTTTTGAAGCCCCATGATGAGTGAAAGCGCCAACGTTGCCAGTTTGGGAGCCATGCCAACAGCTCAACCATCCAGTACTGGAATTCGAAAGCAGTGGCATGAAGACATTACTCAGGATCTCCGAAACCACCTTGTTCATAAATTGTGAGTAGCTACTACCAAAACAATTTCCTGATAGGTGAGTCACTGCCTCTGAGATGTATGTGTGGAGCGGGAGGAAGCCCGGCTCCCAAAACCAGGGGGCCAAGGAATGAGTTTTGTCAGGGTCTATGAGAAGGGAAGCCAGAAGCCTGAAAGATGGAGCTGCATCTGTTCGTTTGGGGCTGTTGGATTGGAAGTGTCCCAGTCTGTTCTCAAGCCATCTACATGGGGGCAATATCCCCTGGGAGCAGTAGCAGTGCCACAGTCTGTCAGAAGATTTGCCTGCTGCTTTGTGTTCAGATCACTGGGGTTAGTGCTGATGTCCCTGTATGGGGACATTCTAATCACTTGTGTGCTTCTCCCCTCCCCTCCCCAGAGTCCAAGCCATATTTCCTACTCCTGACCCTGCAGCACTGAAGGATCGTCGTATGGAGAATCTGGTGGCATATGCTCGGAAGGTGGAAGGGGATATGTATGAATCGGCAAACAGCAGGGTAAGATGCCATCCTCTGTCGTCCAGTCATGTGTCTCTGCCTTGATCCTATAGTGAGTGGGGAGGAAGAGGAGTGAAAGCACAGATGAGACTCCCAGGCTGAGGAAGCGTGTGTTCGGGAGCTGCTGGATGGGGTGTAGGAACCAGCCAGCTGCAGCCTTCTGCCTGGGTGTGCCGGGAGTTTGAGTGGTGCCTGTCGGGTGGTGCTCCACCTGAGACTTCTCAGGGTCCCCTGAAAGCAGCATGGAGCTCTTTGCTGTGATTCGCCCAAAGAAGTGGTTGAACACAAGAAGGGATATGTCCAGTGTTGGCCTAATGGTGTTGCCAGCAGTGCCCCTTTTTGCCCTCCTATCTGCCCAGCAGCCCCTGCATAGGGAGAGTCACCCCCAGCCAAGCGGAAATGTGTGTGTGGAAGGCTGTTTTCGAAGCTTGGATCACTATGACCAGTTGCCTTTACTTAAGGTGTGTGTCATCTCCTTTCCTGACTTGTATTCCTTGCCAACAGGCAGAGTACTATCACTTGCTAGCGGAGAAGATCTATAAGATTCAGAAGGAGTTGGAGGAGAAACGAAGAACCAGGCTTCAGAAGCAAAACATGATCCCAAGTGCTCCAGGCATGCCACAGGCTCCCATGAATCAAGGACCCAACATGGGACAGCCGCAGCCAGGGATGTCTGCAAGTAAGAACAGTTGGGTTACTGACTACCTGGTACAGGGGAATCCTGTACTGTCATTTTGTTAGACCAGTGACCATTTTGCCCTTCTTGTTTCACAGCTACCTGGCTTGCTCAAAGTTAAACAGAACTTTCTTCTCTTTGTTCAGAAGTACTAGCAAAATCTTTCCTTTGCTTATGTGTTAATGACCATAGATATCTAAAAGCATTTAGTCTTCTGAACAAATTGAAATATTGTAAACTTTTACACTTAATTCGTGGGTGCAGGGAATGGCGATTAAGTTGCATCCTTAACATTGTAAAACTTCTGTCTCGTTAGATTCACCTCTAGAATCAACTCATTTAAAGATAACTTCAGTTACTATAAGAGAAATATATTTTCGTATTATTTAGTTGTGTGGTGTTTAAAATGATCATCACTATTACTGTTGTCGCTAAGCAGATAGTATGATGATTGGAGTGCTTAGGTATTTATGCCTTTGAAAGTTTAGGTAGTGCTTGTTCTGTGTCATGAATTTTTTTTTTTTTGGACAAGTGGTCTTTCCAGCATGCAGTGAAAACCAGAGAAAGATCCAGTAGTACCAGGCATATGCTGCAAGAATGTTCATCTGAGTTCTTTTTGTCTTGCTTAAATTTGAATGTATCTTGGTAAATCCAATTCTGGGTTTTTGTTATCCTTGAAGTGAGAACAGGATTTACCAAGATGCATTACCAAGATAGAAGAAAGATTCTTAAAGATTGAATGTTGTGACTTTTTTGTTGTAACTTCTGTAAAAAGTTCTTCAGCAGTATATGTGACAGTTTTGGTTATTTATCATGTACTCCAGTAGTTCTCAAACTTCAGAGCTTTGGTATATACTCTGATGAACCATATAGTTTTCATAGTGTTTTAAATCGAGAGGTGCAGTAACAGTGTAGAGTGGTCTGTAGAAGTTCTTGTGGTCTGGAATGTTCATGAGCTACTGAGTTTGTCATTGTACCTCGATAACATACTTCAGATTTGTCCTCAGTTTCTGAAAGCTGCCTCTGTCAGAGGATATTTCTGTCAATGGGACATGCTTATACTTTCAAGGAAGTTTTTGGTTTTGCTTCGCAGTTTGAGGACTCTTCAAGAGTGTTTAGAGTTACTGGACTGTGCCATACACGTTCTTTTTTCTTTTACACATGGATTCTAGTGTGTAATTCTCACTAAAATGTTTGGATAAAACCTGGTGGTCTTCTAAATGCCATAATCTTATTCCAATATCTTTTTTCCAGATGGTCCTCTTCCTGACCCAACCCTGATACGTGCCAATGTGCCAAACCAGATGATGAATCGCATGCAGGCACAGCCAGGTAAATAATTGAAGAAGATCTGCTCCTATGATTTTTTGAAGGAATCTTGGAATTGGGCACCTCTTGCTGAAGTGTCACATTCACCCCTGTTTCACCCATTTGATTAAGAAAATAGCTATCTATATTGTATAATACTTACATAAATATATATATATATAAGGTATAGCTAAACTATATATCTGTAATAACATTTCATGATCTTGTGAATTTAAGAGCTGCAGGTTAGCTGCTTGTTTTGTTAAATGAAGAACTTGATGCTTTTGGAACTTCTGATCGTGTGAACATAGGATGGTGGGGTGGGTCAAACATGGTAGGCCTAGCCAGCTTAGGTGAGGACATGCTGGTGGCAGAGGGAAGATGGTGAGAATGATTGCTCAGAAGGGAGGGACAAAACCTTTGTTACATAGTCAAGAAGTATTGTAACCAAAATACAAAGTACTTGAAGTGAAGATACAGTTTGGGATTCAATAAGTGAATTTCTAATATGTAATTAAGGTAATAAACTTTCTGTAGAAAGTCAATCTTCAGCAACGGGCGTGACAGTTCTGGTTATTTGTTGTGCATTCCAGTAGTTTTCAGACTTCAGAGCTTTGATAACAGTTAGGGGAAGCATGTCTTTTGAGGGAAAAACACCCCAAACCTTAGTCTGTATTTTGAAGGAGTATGGTAGCTTGGACACTGTATTTAAAATTATTCCATGTAACTCGTTGATAGAAGAAAGTATTTCCTTTATAGTATTGCATGCTTGAAAACTTGTTGCTAGAAAACAAAATTGGGAAGAAACTGGTAGCACTTCTCCAAATGTTGAATGGTGCCCAAAGGAGAATTCAGGCCTTTGTTTATAAGTGGTTTTTTGGCCCAAACGCACAGGAATGAATCAGTTTGGCCAGATGAACATGCAGCTGTCACCGATGGGACCCCGGCAAACCCCTCCTCTTCAGCACCCTGGACAGCTAAGCCAGGCTGGGGCCATGAACCAGGTCAGTCTGCCTTTCCTCTGGGCTGCGCAGCTCGTGGGTTTGCTTCTGCTTGCTCTGGTTTCCTTAAAATAAATAAGTAAAAGAAATAATAATTAAAAAAAATAATCAAGTATTATTTCTTCGATCTCTTGATCCTTTGGTTCCTCCTTTTGCATGACCACTGAAAGATTTGTCTAGTCTATGGTAAGGCTTTAGATCTTGGTGGAAAAAAAAAATGCCTAAAAAATAAGTTTAAGTGGCTTTTTGTGCTGCTGCATGCTTAAAACAAGGAACAAAAATAAATCTAAAGTCACAGTCCCAATCTGAAATCAATATCCTTTTCCTTAGCTTACAAGGGAAATCATCATAATTTCTGTCTTTTGAGAGGAGCTGTAAGCAGGCTTTCTATATTGTATCCTACAGATAAGCGGCAAGCATCAATTTTTGCAACAAGATAAATGTTGGGGTTTTTTTGTAAAATATTATGGAAGTGTACGTGCATTGTATGAAATGAGTTCTTTTCTTTTCCAACAGATGGGATTTCCTTCACGTATGCAGCAACCGGGAGTTGGCCAGCCTTCCGGTCAGAATCAGTTTTTACAACAGACCCAGTTCACTGCTTCTTCCCCAGGAATGAATGCAGCGAGCATGCCTATGACTCAGCCTGGCAATCAGACACCAGTTTCTCAAGTGAGTTTCTGATTTGTGGAAGTGGTGTCAGTGGGCTCTGTCATATATCGGTTTCATTGTTCGGTTAGTAGTAATGGAGAAGAACTTGTTTTCTCAAAGTGCTTTTGGAATTATAGTCAACTGAATTAATTTATTGACACACTACGTTTTCCTGATGTAGCACTGGGAATGGCAAGGGTGAAACATTGTTGGCTTGTTCTCAGGCATAAGTGTGATGAAGGAATTCTAAGTTTGGTTTTATGGAGCAAAGAATAATTGTTACTCACTCAGCACGCAGTAGTTAAGAATTTCTTGCTTAACAGTGAGGCAGCAGAGCCTGAGAAATTAAGAGATCATGGAAGAATAAGTCATAAAAAGGCATGTCTGTCCAGGACCAATGTGTGTTGCTGGCTTTGGGGGATACGAGGGTTATCACTACTAAAGATCTGAACTTATAGTCTGGCAGTTTCCTTTCTGTCCTTTCCCTCTCCCTTTTCAGCAAGAACCTTTCAGGCCAGGAAGAAGTAGGGAGCGTCAGTTTGCTTCTCGTTGATGCTTCTTCCTAGTTTGCAGGCAAGATTGTTGTGGAGTGACAGCTTTTTTCCTTGACCAATACAGTATTTTTGTAATCTTTTAATAGTACAGTTACAGCTGTACTTATTTGTGATGGTAAATTCAGTTTCTAGTTTTGGGGGTGGGGGCATGGGCACACTAAGTGTATTTGAATGCGATTTTTCACTGTGGTTCATTGTCCCATATTCAGGATATACAAATTGCAGTTCTAGAAAGAAATGTTTTGCAAACTGGGAGTGTAGGTGTGCTGTTCTTTAAATATGTCAACAAGTATAAGTTACTCTATGAAACTTTTTAGACCTGAATAAATTATAAAACAGCTTTATGTTTCTGTGGAGCAAAAAAAAAAAAATCAAAATAGAGATTTTAAAACAAAACAGTTTGCTACATTTTTTTAAAATATGCGAGTAACTGTGGGAAAGCAGCCATTTGACTGTAATTTCTCTTGCTTTTCCATTTCAAGTCATTGCAAATTTCTACTTGTTTTCCCACAGGCACAAATGACCAGCGCTTCCTGTCCTGTGAATTCTCCTGCAATGGCTCCAGGTTCTCAAGGGAGCCATATTCACTGCCCAACTCTTCCACAGCCTCCCATGCACCGAAATTCTCCTTCTCCGGTACCTAGCCGAACCCCGACACCTCACCACACGCCCCCAGGCTTGGGATCACAGCAACAGCAGGCAGCAGCAGCAGCTGCCACTGCTGCCCCCACACCTGCTCCTCAGGCAATGCCACCTGGACCACAGTCGCAAACTATGCACCCCCCTCAAAGGCAGACCCCAACGCCTCCGCAGGCACAGCTGCCTCCACAAGTCCAGCCTCCGGTTCCAATTACCCCTTCTGCAGAGCAACAGCAGCAGCCCTTGTCGCAGCAGAGCACGACTGCATCTGTTCCCACACCAACAGCACCGCTGCAGCCTCAGCACCCCACAACACCTGTAAGGAAGTACTTTAATTGTGCTTTCCCTCCAAATGTTTAAGGTTTAGTTTTCAGTTGGTCTTTATTTTTGTGAGAGTCTGTGATAATGGAGGTAGCTCCTAGCATGTTTAATATCAAAATAGGTTTTACTGCATTTGGGAAGTAACCTTTTTGCGTCAAGGCAAGTCTATAGATCATCTGGTGTTTCCAGAGAGAGAATGTTTTTCAGAATTGCAGTGCACGTTTTGAAATTCACTGTGAAACATGGATGAGGTCTTTAGTTATATCTGCATTTGCATAGTGGTGGTGTACAATAGGGAAACAATATGTAATTTTCTGTGTACTAGGCCTTCCAGTGCATGTTTCTATTGCATGTTTTTCTATAACTGGAGTTGTATAGCAGTATGTTCAGGTGAAGCAAGTAGAAGGACTGGAGAGCATTTAAACTTAGTGGAAATGTAGTATAGGTAAAAGGTAGATTAAAGAAAGAAAAGTAAGTTCATTGGAAGCCTGTTTGTAATGTGTGTGTTGTTCCCTCAGCTTTCACAGCCAGCTGTAAGCATTGACGGGCAGGTATCCAACCCCCCATCCACCAGCAGCACAGAGGTGAACTCTCAGCAGACTGTTCCAGAGCAGCAGCAGCCACCCTTGCAGGAAGTGAAAATGGATATTAAAACAGAGGAAGGGGAACCAGAACAAACAGAGATGCAAATGGAGGAGAAATCTGAGGTGAGATTGTCGGCCAGTTGTTGGGTAGGATATCTTTATCTAGTGCTGCTAGATGCCTTCTGTCTCCGTGCAAGCCATTCCTTCCAGAGTTCAATGAGAGCTGTAGTTGCTACCTGCTGCTGCTATTTTGGTTGTTGACTTAATCTACTTCTTCCTAAAGAAGGGTCTCTGTTTTGTGGTGAACTGGTGGTAGAAGCCAGTGGCCATGGGAAGGACCATAATAATGTGGTTGCAGCTGTGAGGCTTTTTGGTAAATGCCAATGTAAGAGAGCACTCAGGTAAGTCCTTCAGGTGCTATTGGCAGCAATATGTGACAATAGTGGACAATGGGATGAGAGGAAACAGCCTCAAGTTGCACCAGGGGATGTTTAGGGACATGGTTTAATGGTGGACTTGGCAGTGTTAGGTTTACCGTTGGACTCAGTGATCTTAAAGGTCTTTTCCAACCTAAACGATTCTATGATTCTCTATGCACATGATGGGCTGCTTTCCGGGGTCTGACAGATTGGACTGAGGACAGCTCTAGAAGTGTGACTGCCGGGGGGAGTCATCCTGGCAGCCCCAGTGTGGGAGAGAGTGTCTGAAGAGCTGGATGAGTACCTCTGAGTGTACTTGCAGCTCAGAACCGGTTAGCAGCTCATCGTTGCTACTACTGCAGCGTTTAAAGGTACATTCTAGCACATCTGCTCAAGTTTTAGGCAAGTTTTCACTACAAAGTAGATACCCTTAATCTTAGGGAAGAGTGGTGGGTAGGATGGCAGATGACAGGCTCCAAACTACTTTCCAGGTTAAAGTAGAACCAGTCACGGAGGAATGTAAACCAGACCCAATGGAACAAGAAGAGAAGAAATCCGAAGTGAAGACTGAAATACCAGAGGGGGAAGAAAGACCTACTACTCCAGCTACTCAGTCTTCTCCAGCAGCTGGGCAGTCTAAGAAAAAAAGTAAGCAGGAATACCGTCTTGACTGAAATTCACTGCATCTCCCTGAAGAAATCTTTGTGGGGGGGGGGGAAGAGCTTTCTTCATTGGTAATCAGTAGACTTGCATGAATTGTTCTTTGTGGCTTTTGGCAAAACTGTCTGATAATACATGTGCTTGTAATTGGCTTTGGGCAAGTTTCTTTAAGGCTTTAGTATTAGACATTGAGCCTTAGTGAAACTGTCAGTACAATTGAGATTTGAAATACTCCTTGGTTATAGATTTTCTAGACGAGTATTTCTTGGGACATCAGAGAGGAACCATATTTGGAATGTAAAACAGCTATTAAATGTAGCGGTGTCTTCCTATGATAAAAACAAGATTTTCTTTAATATTTTGGCCATCTCCTTGTGTACAGATGATCATTTTAATATCCTCCTCAGAATTCAGTGTTGCAGAGGATAAACAAGCCATGCTAAGTAACTTAAACCCATTGTTTGTAGTCTTTCACAGACCTTACATCTTCCAGCAGGTTTCTTCCTTACAGCTGTTTCTGCTGTCTTTTTAATGTTGATTGTTTTTTCAAAAGTTTTCAAGCCAGAAGAGTTGCGGCAGGCACTTATGCCAACACTGGAGGCACTTTACCGTCAGGATCCAGAGTCTCTTCCATTTCGACAGCCTGTGGATCCTCAACTACTAGGAATTCCTGTGAGTGTCTTAGCGCAATACTTTCTTGCCTTTAATTCAAAACTACTATATTATGACATACCTGTTTGAGAACAGCCGAAGTGTTTCTTGTTAACATTTTTATATTGATGCATTTGAAGAGGTTTAGCTTGGGCAGTGGAATGAACAATGTCTGACTACTTAAGAAAGCTTGTTTTTTCAAAAGTCTGTTTGGGTCTGTGTTCCTCTTGATAAATAAGCAGGTGTACCATACGTTGAAGGGATTGCCAACAGATCCCCGGTGCTGTGTGGGCTTTTTATGGACGTTGCTTCATGTTGTGGTGTTTCTACTGCTGAATTCCTTAGGTGTTTCTCATCATACATAAGACTTGGCTGAATGTGTAGGAAATTAAGCAGATCAAGACCACTTAAAAAAAAAAATCCATCAATGATTATTAATCTGTTATGAGCAAGGAGACTATTCAACATCTAGTTTTGTTTAGGTCAAATTTTCTGCTTGTTTTAGAGTTGTCTTTAGAAGACATTACTATCCTTCAAGGATCTGTGTGTTAAACTGTCATGGTTTTGGCCAAATCGGCCAATGTCTGGCAGTAGATGCCCCCCGCCCCCCCTTCCCGCCCCAGCCAGCCTCTCATACATGGAGAGGAGGAGGGGAGATAGAGATTTATGAGTTTAGAAGAAAATAAACTAGTGAAATATTAATAATAAAATACAAAGGAAAATAATGAAAATAGATACAGTATATACAAAACCGTATTAAGCTCCCAGGATGACGTCACCAGCAGGCACTGGGGAAGTCCCAGACTGGACTCAGCAACAGGTGGGAACTGGATTCCACAGCTGGAGTCAGGAACCCACAGATGGGGATCAAAGGCAGATGAACAGGCAGGGTCCTCCTCGGATGTCAGCCATTGAAGGAAGAGAGTTGACCCTTTGATCACTCAGCTTTTATACTGAGCATGGGGCAGATGGGATGGAATACCCCTGCTGGGCAATGTTTGGGTCACCTGTCCTGCCGGCTCCTCCCTGCAGATGGGACCCCTCTACGCTTTTCTGCTTCTGACCCTCCAATGGGGCAAATAACGAAATTAGCTGACCTTGGTTGTTATAGCAATATAAGTATAAGCAAGAGCTTCTCTGAGTACCATTCCTTGGCACAAACTGTAAATGTTGGTCTTATCACTCTGAAAATGAACAGCTTTCAACACAACATGCTGTTAATTTCAGAGAGTTAGAAGAGGCCTAGCTAAGGAATAAAATTACTGAACAGAAAGTGGGTTCTGTTTTACTTCAAACCAGGACATAAACCCTCTGGATTGACCACACAAGTTTATTATTTATGCACAATACGTGTACATAAAAGTTCTGCGTAGGTGCTTTGGGCAATGTTTTTTGCCTGAAAGGGTTTTTTGGTTGGTTGGTGTGTGGTTTTTTCAGGATAGATACTGTAAAAATTCAAGGCCTGCTGTATTATAAGTAGGCGTAAATGTTGCTGATATTCTTTAACAAGCTCTCAATTGGCTGTCATAATCTGGGGACTTTTGTAGGAGAAGTGGCCATATAACTGATGGGGGGATTGGAAAAAGGCATTCTTTAGAGGAGCCATGATATTGTTTATAATCTAATAAAGTTATTTCTTTTTGTTTATTAGGTTGTCTGGTCTATCAAAACCAGTCACTTTCTATTAATGCTCCTGTATATCCTCAGATCACAGTGGCTGCAAAAACATTGCTGTTTCCTGCTGCTTGTGCTGCTTGTTTTGCTGACTAAAATGAGAGTGGCTTTATTTCCTCAGGAGTGGAAGAGCCTGAGAAATAAAGGCATAATGAAAAGGAAGTACTAGGGAGTGATATGGTATTACTTAGAGGTTTTTCTTATTGTATGTCACAAGCAGTTTGACAATCAAGTCAGGGAGGAACCTGTTTTTCTTGATGTACTGCAGAAGAATTTATATGCTGAGAACGCGCATGCTGTCATGTCACAACACAGTTCTGTAGTAGTGTTTTGATACGCTGCGTATTCTTGCAGGATTATTTTGACATAGTAAAGAACCCCATGGACCTTTCTACTATCAAGAGGAAGCTAGACACGGGACAGTATCAGGAGCCGTGGCAATACGTAGATGACATCTGGCTCATGTTCAATAATGCCTGGCTGTATAACCGCAAAACATCCCGGGTATATAAGTACTGTTCCAAACTGGCAGAGGTCTTTGAGCAAGAAATTGACCCAGTTATGCAGAGCCTTGGTTATTGCTGTGGAAGAAAGGTAAGAAAATAAATATTTTTAGTCTGCTGCTTGCTTCTGGTGCTAAGGGGGAAAAAATACAACAGTTACAATTGTTAGCAGTTTTGTTCTGTCAAAAATTTTCAAAATTTACCATAATTTAGCAACCCCGAGTAATCTGATTTTGGGGGTTTTATCTATCTTCTAAATTCTTTGTAGTACTTAAATCATCTATTTGTATATAAGCCCTTGGGGGGAAGAAGTCAGTAACTGAAGGCTTATTTTGATTAGGGTGACCATGTTTGCTATTGCAAATTAAACAGATGTGGTTCTGTTACTGCAGAAGTGCGCTCTATTTCACTGTATATTGAGACTGTATTTCCATTGTCTCGTTTGGATATGCTTTCCATCTTTGGAGAAGAGAGAACTTGAGAATAACAGCCCACTGAACATTTTTTTTATGACTAGCACTTCGTGCACTTGCTGTACTGTGAGATTTGTGCACAGAATAAGGTGGAAATGATCGTTGTCTGGGTCGCGCTTGCTTTGCCTGGAGAGTGAGTGAAAACACGTATGAGTACTAAGATGACCCATTCCTCTTTGCAGTTGGAGTTCTCGCCACAGACTTTGTGTTGCTATGGCAAACAGCTGTGCACAATCCCTCGAGATGCCACTTACTACAGTTACCAGAACAGGTAAGGAAGAGTCATTGGTGCGTTTTTGTGCATGCTGCAATCGATCTGTCTAAAAGGCGTGCATGTATCTAAATATATATCCTCTTTATGTGTGTACACCTTTGTGTGTAAAGATAAAAATTTACTGGAAGTGCCCTTGAATAGTTTACCTTATGTGATAATGATTTCTTTCTGCAAAAGTTCACTGCAGTCTTTTCTCTTCCTCTTTTGTTTGCTGAAATGTGATGTTTTACTAAATTTTTATCTTGCAGTTAGTTAAATCTTCAGTTATCTACAAATCATATATACAAGTCTGTTGTCTTTTCCTTCTTACCATGCAGCAGTGTTTTTCATGCAGAACACTGAGTAAACCATGCAGCGAGTATATTAGTGCTCATAATACATGCTGTACTTGACAAGTCTTGGTTTTTGTCGTGACGTTAACACTGAAGAGCATACTTACTTTTGTGGTGCAAATCTTCACTTGGAAGGTTTGTGTGTTCAGTTCTTCAGTACTTGCTTTTCCTCCCCAAGTTTCCTTAAGGGAGCTGTCTTGCAGTAGCTGTCAGCAGCTCTGTAAAGTGCTGTCGCTTCTTCAGGTCTTTCAAATAATTTTTTTGACTTGAGGTTTATTAAAGGATTTAAATGTATTTGACTTCTGAAAGTTTCTTGCTAGGCTTCTCTTTGCCAATTGGGGTAGCGAGGGAGGAAGAAGCAGGGAAATACATGCTTTAACGCTCCCATATCCCCTGGGCTGTCACCAGAATGTTCCTGTTAGAGCAAAGGGCCAGTTATCTCCAAACTATGTCACCTCCATGAATTTAGTTCCTTCTCTCCATTCTTTCCCACACCTTAAACAAAAAAACCCACCCCAAAACAACAAAAACACTAAGGCTTTTACCTGAAAGCCAAGTAGATTTTTGCAAGAATTGTAGTTTTCTTAAGCATCCCGGTCAGGTGAAAGCAACTGTAGAGCTACAGGAGTTATATCTTAACCTTCTTAGGCTTCACAAAGGTTTATAGCAGTGAGTGGAGGTTTTTAGTAGTGAAGAAGTAGAAAATAAGCTTATAGTATCCCATAATAACTATTGGAGTTTTAGACTTACATAGTATAGAGCTCTTCATGTCATGTCAGTATCTTCTGCTTATGTTTATCTATGGACAAGCACTAGATGGACCAAAAGACTCAAAAAATCAGACATACTTTACATGTTTTCAGACATGAGAAGGGAATGTTTGCACTATAACAGGTGCATATATGTGAACTGTAAATTACATTATATATGCACATGCATATATATCTATAGACTGAAATGTACAATTTCAGAAGTACTGTTTTCTGCATTATCTCACGTGAGAAATGGGAGAGAGGGTTGAGACCTGTCTTTCTAGCCTAACAGCTGCTATAGCGTGGGTTTGTGTGGCTTTATAATAAACTTGTTTGAATTTTATTTCTTTTTATTTTTAGATGTCTTGTGCACTCAATTAACATGCCTTAGTCGTGGAGAGGCCACAATTTTAGAGCATTTTTGAGGGCTGGGGTAGAATCTTGAATTAATCGCTATTTTATTCAAGTATAAATGAAATCTTTCTCTGTAGTGCTTGCTGTATTGATGCCTGGACTGTTCTACACTCAATCTGGGCTATGGCAGAATCGTATCGATATAGAGCATTATGTACATAGTTAATGTTACGTATTTAGTTAACGTACAGTTTGACAGTTCTATAATTAATGTCTATAAGATTTTTGAGGACAGATTTTATTATTCTTGAAGCTTTTGGTGTTTAGCTTTCCCTTTCAACTGGGAGAGAATCCTGTGGCCTTTCAGCATTGATACACTTAAGATGGAAGACTATGCCTCTTCCATTGATCTCCTGCAGATATTCCTGCCAACAGAACTGCTGTGCTGATGTAGACATCAGAGTAGCAGTTCTTCCTTCTGCTCTTTTGCCTTTCTCATTTTAATTCTTTGCTGTGCGTGGCATGGATTATTAAAATGAAGAGGGTATGGGTATGCTAAAATGGAATAATCTTATTTAATTTGCTTTAATCATTTGCTGCTTGTGAACCCATTTGAGAGATTTAATGCTAATCTGTGCTTTGCCTTGGCTTTCTGCTTTGTGTTGTCTTGTCCTGCTTCTATGTTTTTTGTTTTTGTCCTGCAAACCCCCATTTCTTTGTTTGTTCGTGTTTGTGTTGGTTTTTTTTCTCCTTCATGCTTGTCATTGTCTGCACTTGGCTTTGATTGCGCAAAAAAACCCCAAAACAAACAAACAAACAAAAAACCAAACAAAAAAAAATCAAACCAACCAAACACAATGTGGGGCCCATAAATCTGCATCATTGAATATCCTTGTCGCCGTTGATGACCTGCTCTCTGCTCCTGTCCCTTCCTTGGCCTGCTGTGATTGGTGGCTCCGTTGCTTGGCTTGGGCTGTGTTGTGTGGACGGAGCAGTTCACCCAAATATGGCCTTCTTGCTGACAGGTATCATTTCTGTGAGAAGTGCTTCAACGAAATCCAAGGGGAGAGCGTTTCTCTGGGAGATGACCCATCACAACCTCAAACGTGAGTTTATTTGTGTTTGCTTGGGCTGTGCGTTCATAAGCTGTGTCATGGTCTATAGTGCTTTCTCAAAGGGAAGGAGTTTAGTTTTAGGTAACCCTTGCCATTTATAGGCTGGACTAAATATTCTTCATAAAAGCCTGGGCTTGTGCTGTAGACTTTTTTTCTTTAAAATCTGGACTAACTGAACTGTAGTGAAAAATAAGCATTTAGTGCTTAAAATTGCAACTATACCAATAGAGAGGAAAGAAGAGAATTGCTGCTTTTCTGAAAGAAATGTATTCTACTGCAAAAAAAAGGAGCATGCCTGCAGGCAGGTAGCTGACAGGCATAGTTGGAAATAGTGAAATGTACCATTCTGTTTATAGACTGGCTATGCTATTAAACTTGTACTCAAGTTCAGATTGTTTTTCATCCAAATCAGAAACAGGCGGCAGCCTTTTGCCATACAAACATTTTACTGTTGGAGTGCCATCTGCTTATGAGAAATACTGTGCAGTTATTGAGGAGATCATGGTAAAAGGCCAGGCATGGATTTAGTTGCCTTTTCCATGCTGGTAGCAAGCTGTTGGGACAACCTTTCATTCTGCTGTACCTTCCTCGTACCTCCCCCAGAAAACCTTGAAAGAGAATTTTGGGCGACTGAGGAAGCCCTTGAGGGACAGATGGGTGCCAGGCAGTTACTCTTTGAGCTGTTGAAGAAAGCTCTTTGGGGGAGGGCATTGCAGGAACACCGTCCCTAGAAGCAAGTGAGGAACTTAGGAAAGTCTGAAGCCAGGGCGAGAGTTGTCCAAGTTGGTAATTGGATAAACTGAGTTAACTTTCACTGGAAGTAGGAATTGTCTTTACCAGCATGTTACCAAATCCTGGTTGCACTGGTGGATGTACCTAAAACAGCAGTGAAAGAATCTGCTGGGGCTTGGGAAGGTGTAAGAGTACTCCTGCCTTTCTGGAAGGAAAAAGGAAGAAATAATGTTCGTATGCTGGTCAGTACAATGGGCCATGTCCCTGTGAATAGTATGAATTACTACTCTAGTAGAAGCAAAGGCCCAAAGTTTAATAGATACTGTCCAGTTTTGTTAATATGAGATGTGGGATATGAAGTAGTTGCATGTGAAAGAAGCAAGTATCTATATAATGGAAACCTGTATATAAATAAACATTAAATATATTCATGTTTATATATAAATTTTTGTTTAGCTGCTGAGAGAGTATGATCTTTCTTATACACAAGTTTGAATGGTTTGCTACAGACCTTAGAGTCAGGGTAGAAGGCAGCATAAAGTGCTTTTGATTTTTACAGTAGAATTGGAACATGGATGCTGGATACAATTTTTATTTTTTCTGTCAATAATGAAAGCAATCAAAAGCTCTTTGAATACAAGCAATGGTTAGAAGGTACTTCCAGGTCCTGGTATTCTTTTTCCATAGCTGGTTTAAATGCTTGGTTGTTGTGTAGTAAAAATGGAGGCTACAGGCTGCACACGAGGACCGAGTACACTTTTGAATGTTCTCTCACCCGCTTACAGGCTTTCTCTTAGGAACTCATTTTACTGGGGCATATAGAGATCTTGCTCCTTTCCTTTCTTCCCACAATCTGTTGTTAAAATGAATAAAAGCAAAAAAGATTAGGAGTATATATGTCAGGTCCTTTTTACAGTTCTACTCACCATATTATAATAATAGTTTGAGGTAATTGGGAGATTGAAATTTCCTCATTTATCTGATAAGGAGCTTGAAGTATTCTGCATCTGGCACTATTCAGAATAAACACTGAAATAAAAGGATAGGAAGGTTAATGCACCTCATGCAAGTTGGATTGAGTCTGTCATTGTTTCTCAGAGGCATGTTCTGATCTTCTCATGTTATACAGCACACTCTTGGGGGTAAATTCTCAGAGATCTGGGTATTCTTGTATGATTCTTCTGGACTATTTTGAACCAGATTAGTGTAAAAGATACCTGGGATCTCACTGTGAAAAAGATGGAATTTCTAGCCTTACAAATGCTATAGGTAAGGTAAAGATAGTGTAGAATAATGGCTGGGCTGGGGTTGTAGGGCTTGGAAGATGAAATTTATCCTTTGAAGTTAACCTAGGAGGAGGGCTAGGGGGATCTGAAATAAGAATGTGTCTTTCTCGGTAATCAAAGATAATTGGAATTCTCTACCTTCAGAATATCAGAGAGGCATATCAAATAGTCCTTCACTATGAAATACCAATCAGACTGGTCCAAAACTTGAACGTCAGCAAGTTCTGGCATTTATCCTGTAGTAAAACTGAATAAAGGAGCAACGTGGTTCTCTACAAGCTATTATCCCATATGTTTTCCGTGGGCAGAGTCAAGGGTGGCCTATACTTTAGTTGTCTGTCACTTTGTAAAATACAGCTCCTTTCCTTGTAATGCCAGTGAGTGTTGAAAAAATCTGCTTACGAGTTTTGTCTTGGTGTGTGGATATGTGTGGTATGGCATGAATGTATGTTGTCTTGTGTTAAAACTGAGTTTTATTGCCTGTTTCTCCATAGCACGATAAACAAAGAACAGTTTTCAAAAAGGAAAAACGATACACTGGACCCTGAGCTGTAAGTAATGCTGTCACTCTTTGAATTATCCTAATTTCAATATAATTATTTTGTAAAAGACATGTTATTCATTCACCATCACCTTTGTTTTTCAATATTTTCCAAATTTCATGTAGCTGTGTTAGCCAGTGGGGCTGCTCGGTAAGTGGCATATCTGGCATTCTGTCCTGCGAACCCAAACCACCACAGCTGTACTTGAGAAATATGTAACACTGTATGTATTGGCCAAAATCAGTGCATTTTAACATCTTAAACATGGATTCAACAGAAGGATGAATGCAGATAACTCTGCTTTGAAACACTGTTGTGGCAAACGCTCAAGTCTCAGAACTGATTTGAGTCATTTGGTAGTAGCTCTTTAGATGCTGTTGGCTTTTCTAGTTGTCATATTGCACAGGCAGATGTAGTAGAAGGAAAAAGTTGTTAAATTTGAATCAGCCGGGTCTTCTACACTGCTCTGGAAGCAGAACTGTAGGCATTCACTAACGTTAAATGATGGTGACTCAGCTGCTTTTCTTTATATTCCTGGGGGTTTTCTTGAAGCCACTTTACATGCTTCTGTGTTATACACCTGTGCTGTTACTCTGCAAACATTATCTTCATTCTCAAATGAATGAGCAAAAAGGATATGTATTCTTCCCACACCATCCTTCTACTGGCATAAGGGTCAGCCAGTTCTTCTGTTTTACAAGGGCTGTGGGAAGGAGAGAATAGTAACTTGATTCAAACTTTTCTTTCCCTTCTGTTATTATAGTGAAGATACAGCATAATGCTAGCATACAAGCCTAACTTACAGTATGATACCATATGCCCTACATAAATTACAGCTATTCATTCAAAGTCTCAGACTTTTATAAATAGCCGTGTTCGAAAGGAGTCAGATTGTCCCAATACATGAAGCAACCTTAGGTATTTTGGAGAATTATATTCACCAACATCTGTGAAGCAGACCATATCACTTACCTCAGTTGTCCTTAAATCTCTGCTAGACTTCTGAAAGGGACTTTGATACTGTTTCTTCCTTCCCACCTTCCTGCAGTATATTTGTGATGTAGCCCAGGCTTCAAGCATAGTGAGGCAACTAACAGCTAACTATTTCTCCTGGTTCTTCGCTTCTGACATCTGCAAATCCTTTTTCTTCTCTTCGTTATAGCAACAAGCAGTTCACAGATTTTATCCTTAGAAGGGCTTAACTTTAAAAAAAAAAATAAAAAATATGAGTGAAGTTGATGGCAGCAAGGCAGGCAAATAGTAATAATAATGTGTCCCTGCATAGGCTATCTGACTTGAGCTGACAGATTCTGGAGGCTGTTTTCAGCATAGACATGCTCTCTATATTAAAAAGGCTCAAGAGCCTAAACGCTAGAACTCCTCTAATAAAATATTACAAAATATACGAGCAAGTAATGATACTACTAACCTTCTCCCCTTTTTTCCTTCTACAGATTTGTTGAATGTATAGAGTGTGGAAGAAAAATGCACCAGATCTGTGTTCTTCATAATGAGATAATCTGGCCTTCTGGGTGAGGAATTTCTCCTTCTGAAGTAGAGAGTAGATGATAGATTTACTAGAGTTAGTGCACAAACCTTCTTATGTTGGTTATATTTAAGAAGAAGTTGCATTCCCACCTGAAAATTTTACAGAATACATAGGGTAACATCAAATTTAGGCATCATATCTTACTGTGTTGCATGTGAAGTTGTTTCCAATCTTAAATGTTTCTAAGATACCCGTGTGTGGAGGAGGGCCTTTCAGGCTTATGTTTCAGCCTTTTATGTTTAAACATACTGGTCCTTCATGAAAAGATGTTTTTAGTTCCATAACAATTTTATACTAATGTATTTTCTGTACAAATCATATTGCTTTGTCATCTTCAAAAAAATTTTGTAAAAACTAAAGAATTTAACAGGTGAATTCACTTTTTTGACCTCGGTGACTAAATTAAATTTTGAAAACAATCTAGTTGTCTTTAAATACTCCATAGTTCTTGATAAAAATACTGGGGTTTTTTTTTTCAATTGCTTTAAAAGCTTTTTTAAAAAGCTGATAAATTATATGTAGATAAAGCTCTGTAAGAGCTTAAATGTTCCCTTTATTGACAAGAAAGCTGTGACTTATACCATTTTTTTTGTCCCATCCATATCGCTGCAGAAGAGGGCAGACATCCGGTAACTGAGGAAGAATCTGCCCATCATTTCATACTTGGGCGTTTAGGAAAAAATCAGCCTTTCGCTGCATGTGTTGCAGTATCTCCATCAGAGATGGCAGTTTGAGGCTATTTATTGCAAGAATACTTTAAGCTGATATTGATAGACTTGCCAGCGGAGACAGTGTTTCCTGGGCTTGCGGATGATGACACGGGTGACTGACAGGAGGTGCACCCCCTGGAGCTTAGATCCTCCTCTGCAGCTCTGGAACAGTTGGGCTGTTTCTACCAGCACTGTTCCCTGTGCTGTCTTTTATTTCAACTTTCATTTAAAGTATTTTCCAGGCGGGAAAAGATATGGTGAATGAATGATTTTGCTTCTAAGATGCTAAGGAACTTTATGGTCTGACTTGGTTTTTCACTTTCTTCTATTTTTGCTTCAGCTTTGTCTGTGATGGCTGCCTAAAGAAAACAGGAAGAACCAGGAAAGAGAACAAATTCTCTGCTAAAAGTAAGATTCTGACACTTGCACCAACAAATCTTAAGTAATTTGTTTAGAATAGGGAAGAGGTGGCTTTTATGCTCATTTTGCATTTATTTCAATTTTTTGAGTTAAAGGAGGATAATTCTGGATACTGGAATGTTTGCATTCGCAGGTGTTGTCGTTGGTTAATAGTCTGTTGTAGAGGGTTAACGAACTGTTTTAGAGCACTGCTAATGCAAGATACACATCCTTTTGTCTCAGTTGCATTATTAATAGCATTGGAAAATAGTTGCTGTGTGTCTGCAGTCTAACTTAAATTTATGATCACATGTTCAAGTCACTGTGATTACTGTTGCTCTTAAGCTTTAGTGGATATAAAGGTTGCATCAACTGGTGACAAAACTCTCTATAGACATTTCCTTTTGATCAAGGCAGCTGATTTGAAGGCAATGTAGGAGGAAATCTGTGCAGTCATTGTCCATCTGTTCTATAGATAAAACAAGTCTTTCAGAAGCTTCTTAGGTTGGTGTACTTATTACAAATCATGAGTATTTACATTTCTGCTAAAAATAATAATAATAAAATCCCCAGCCAACCAATAGGATCAAGATTCTAACAAGTATTAACTGTAGTGTTAAGGAGTTACTTTTAAGGTCCTCCTTTAGAAAAAGAGGAAGGAGAGGATATCAAAGACTGGAAATTGTCTTGAAATTTGGGGGATGACTTACAGTTCAGTCACAAAAAGTGGTCTCTTCAACTGTTCTTATGAAATGGAAAGCAAACCATTCAATGAATGGTTTCAACATCTGAGTCTTTTTCCAAAATCAAAACTTCCTAGATTCACCAAGAATAAAAAGGTTCTTTTACAGTTTTTATCAGGTTTTGATTCTAGCAACATGTATGTATTGCATACTTAACATAGTATAGTGATGCTTTACTGGAAGGTGTCAAATTGGAAAAACGAAAAGCTGATGAATCAGATATGTAACTCTGCCAGAGGTAGTGGACAGCAGTGAGACAGGCCCTGTTACACCACAAATCTTAAACTCCTCTTCCGTTTTAGGTTTTGTGTCAGCTAAGGTTATGCTTGTTCTTCTTTTGTATGAAGATTGTTTGGGAAACTTCTAAACTAACTACATTACTTGCAGATACAGTTGTATTTAGTTGCTTTTTCCATTATTGAAATATATATGCAGATTCTTTCTTCATTTAAATAATGTATAAACCATAAATGTGCCTGCAGGTGAAAAGTAGCTCACCCAGTCTAGAAGTGTTAGTGTTTAGAGATAAAGCATTAATTTATGATAACATACTGCATGCATTAAGAGTCGCTTTTCATTTAGCATCTGAGCAGAGAAGTCACATTTGAACAGTTCAGTTTTGTACGTATTTAGAGCTGTATTTTTCTCCTGCAGGGTTACCAGCGACAAGGCTTGGTACCTTCTTGGAGAACAGAGTCAATGATTTCCTAAGACGACAGAATCACCCTGAGGCAGGAGAGGTTACAGTCAGGGTGGTACACGCATCTGACAAAACTGTTGAAGTAAAACCAGGAATGAAAGCAAGGTATGTTTTGTTTTTTTTTTTTTTCCATTTCCAATTTTGCTTTCTTTTGGGGGAGATGGAAGCTATTTGAACTTACTTACATGCTACTGTTTTGAAAAAGTAGACTGTTGTATTCAAAACCTCACCACTGACCAGTTCTTGACAAACAGACATTACAGCAGCATGTTAATTACTTGTAATGAGTGTCATCCTTTTCATAGTAAAAAGTGTATGCCTTGGATTTTGAGTAGTCTGTAAGCATTTAACTTAAAAATTGCACTGAAATTACACTTACAGTAGCCATCATCATTGTTGCTTTTACCTAGTGACATGTATTCTCTAATATGTGAATATATTTGGTATTCCCCTTTACCCTCTGTAATCTGCAGGTTTGTAGACAGCGGAGAGATGGCCGAGTCTTTCCCTTATCGTACGAAAGCGCTTTTTGCCTTTGAGGAGATTGATGGCGTGGACTTGTGCTTCTTTGGGATGCACGTACAGGAGTATGGCTCAGACTGTCCCCCACCCAATCAAAGGTGAGGAGCTGCGTGAAAGTTTATTTTATTTTGGCACTGTCTGTTGAGTGAACCTTGTGAAGGTCTGTATAGAGCTTCGGTGTTGCCTATGTGAAGAGTCTTAGTGCTGTTAGCTTCCAGAAACAAAGTAGCTTCTGTAGCGAATACCTCAGTTAAAGTTACTTCTTAGTGGGGGTGCTGGCTGGCAGACAGTGCTGCCTGGAGGATGGGTTGTCAGTATTCTCAAGGCAGGGACTGGATAGTTTTAGAGAGATGAGGCTAGGATAGCAAAAGAAAACTGAGTTTCTAGAGGTAAATTAGGATCAGAGGCTGTGAAGATTACTGTTCTATTGCATGCTTCACATTTTATGAATTAACATGAATAAACTTGTAGAACTGCTTTAAAATTTCTGCTTCTCATCATGCCTTTTTTTTGTTTGTTTGTTTTAGGCGAGTGTATATATCTTACCTTGACAGTGTTCATTTCTTCCGCCCTAAATGCTTGAGGACTGCTGTCTATCATGAAATACTAATTGGATATCTAGAATATGTCAAGAAACTAGGGTAAGTCTTTCTTAAGGTTTTCTCCTGTGCAGCATGTGTGCTGGGTAGTTCTTACTTGCAAGTGAAATTATTAGATCCTATTGTGCCGAATATGGTGCCTAAATACCAACTGGTGATAGAATAACTTGGCAACAACTGTGTTTAGTTGACAAGGGGAAAAGACAAAAAGGGATCGCAGACTTTTCAGGAGAGACTTATGCTTCAGGTATTTTTAGGTTTCCAAACTTAGGTAAAACTTCCTTAAGTCTAAGTAGAAAAAGTGAGCCTTTTTATCTGGACCCTAAAATTTTGCTGGCCTTGTTGACAGTGCAGTCCTTGTGTAATGCCACTACTTTAATCAGGTCATTCCTTTGCGCTGGCAAGTGAGTTCTTACCCATGTTTATGAGAGAAAGGTAAGTGTATTCTGGCTGTACTGATGAACTCTGTAACAGCTGTGTAAGGCCACTAAGGCATCTCTTATAGAACGAGTAGTTGAAATTGTGAGAAACTGAAAAGTTGGAATAGAAAGATGAGGAACAGAAAGACGAGAGTATACTTGGGACAGCACAAAAGAGAACATGGAACAACTGAAGAAATGAGAAAGGTGGAAATTAAATGGCCATGATTACTGAAGTAGAAAAGGCAGTGAAGCAAACATCAGTCTATTGTCAAAGGTATCTGGTGTGGCTTGGCAGAGAGTTATTCATGAAGAAATTGTCAGGGACTATGTTCAGAGTAGTTGCGTGAGAAAAACAGGAGAGTCAGAATGGAGGTGTGTCGTACTGTCTTCAGTACCTCAGATGATATATTTCTTAGTACTTCAAAGGCATACGTTAGACTGCTTGCCGCCTTTTTTTCTAACCTGTGAGTCTCTAAAATAGCTGCATAGAGCTCAGGCTTCAGTTTTACTTAATGCTATTTTCCGTGCTAATGGGTAACATCAGGTTCTCATTTGGGGAAAACAATATTGGTCATGCAGTATCATCTCTCCCTTCTTGGGCAGAAGGAATGGCAACTGGCTGCAGTCCCCAGGGTTTGGTTAGGGTTCTGCAGAGCTGTTTCTCAACACGGCAAGGATGGTTATTTTTCTCTAACTTGATATCTGATTATTCCTCCTACTGGAGTTCTTTAAAAAAAATAATAATAAAACAGAGAAGAACAGAGGATGAAGAAGTGATCTTTGTGGTATTATATTCTCTGCAGCTGCTACTATTTGGATGTAATCTGTCTTCATCGTGCTTAGATTGTACACCCAATAGCATAGGTTGACAGTGATTATTTATTCCCAGATATGATTGTGAAAACTTTTAAAATTGATCCTCAAAGTTAAAAAAAAAATAGAGGACTTACAGTGAAGTGAATTGTATGTTTAAGTAAATCTGTTTTGAAAATGTTGCTAGATAATGAATGACTGCTCTGTCTCAAGGGAAAATAATTCTGACTTTTACTACTGAAATACCTAGTCTCTATCTTTCTTTTAGTTAATTGGGAGGTGGCAATCGCAGGTCTGTATCAGGCTTTGATTTTTTTTTTTTAATTTAGACTGGAAAACATGCACATTTTATATGAACTACTTTGCATATAGTACTAAATTTTTAAAAAATGGTTAAAATATGTTAATGCTACTGCATGAATGAAGCCAGAATGAACACTAGAATTAAAATTTTGGAGAGCTATAATTATTAGTCATCTGGTAACACCAGCCAACTTTGTGGTGGCTCCATCTGGTGGCAGAGAGGAGACCAAGTTCTAGTATTAATCGTCAGAGCTCACAAGTACTTTTTTTTGTCTAATGATGCTAGGTATACTACTGGACATATCTGGGCATGCCCACCTAGTGAAGGAGATGACTACATCTTCCATTGCCATCCTCCTGACCAAAAGATACCCAAACCCAAACGACTGCAAGAGTGGTACAAAAAGATGCTGGACAAATCTGTGTCGGAGCGCATCGTTCATGATTACAAGGTTTGTGAAGTGTATGTTTGTATTGGGGAGGGTGTGTTGGCCAGTCTTGTCTTGGTTACTTCCTTGCCTTATGCATTGTGTCCGATTCTTGGAGTTTACTGTATTGGTTTTAAGTTAAATGAGCATTAAAAGTTCAGAGTTAAAATAATACCCTCTTCAAAGCACATAGCTTCTGAAATCATTCCAGCAAGAGATTTGAAATGATACCTCAGAACAAACTAAATTTTTGAGGAATACTGCAAAAGAGAGTGAATTTCATTTCATTAATACAGAGAAAATACATGGAATCTTTAGTCTTGTGGCATTATATAAAATTGCAGGGTTAGGCTGCTGACACAGGTAGAATTATGTAAAATCTTCGGAATTATTAGGACTTCAGCTGGTGTTGATAATGTAGTGATTATATTGTCCCACCTGGCAAGTATGCATATTGAAGTCTATCACATGGCAATGATTTATTTCTGCAGAGTGGGAATATCTGAAATATATTTGACGCGTTGTCTGTAACTGATGCAGTTATTAAATCTGCACTTAGAATGTGCCCTCATAAAATGAATTGAAATATTAACCTCACCTTTGATCTGCTGGTGCCTTTTCTTATCATTTATTGAAGAGGTTGGCTTTACTTATGTGACTTGTAATAGTGGTAACCAGGTGTTTTGCTCTTTTTCAGGATATATTTAAGCAGGCAACAGAAGATCGTCTAACGAGTGCAAAAGAGCTACCTTACTTTGAAGGGGACTTCTGGCCTAACGTTCTAGAGGAGAGCATTAAGGAATTGGAGCAAGAGGAAGAAGAACGGAAGAGAGAAGAAAACACTAGCAATGAAAGCACGGATGTAAGAATGCTTCTGCTATTTCATAATCTAATGTAAAAGTTGTGATTACCTGTGGCTAATTAAAAAAAAAAAAGGCAGGGGGAGGGCCTAGACACTTCAGTTAACTGGCTTTCTAGCTTCACTCTAATATAAATCTCAATTTTACATTTCATAAATTAGAGCTATTGAAATACTACTGTGCTACATTTGTATGAGCAGTGGCTGTTCGTATGGCTATAAACCTAATTACCACAGTCAATTAGGTTGAAACAGTTGCTAGCTGAATATTTTGCTGCTGAAATGCAATTATTACCAATATTCATGCCGCAACCTCAACCTGACTTGGAAGCTTTTTCGTTAAGCTTTAGTTTTTGGACAGTGGCTAACTGCTTTCTTTCTAACTTAAATGTTATGATACCAATCTTAGCGGAACATTCTGAGAAAGTAACAAGAGAACTCTGATTCAGTAGTTTACTCAGTATAGGTTTTTTTCTAGTAGAAATGTTTAAGGCATTGATGATCTGAAGGACAAAATACAGCTGAATTGTTGTAGGGCTACTTGAACTAGAGAAATTTCTTGCTGGTGTATTGTGCAATTCTTTTGGAGAACGTGCAACAACTGTGCGTTCATGTTCCACAAAGAACAAAAAAAGGCATGGCTCTTAATTCAACAATAAATTTGGAAATGAACAGATGTGGCATTTATGCATCTGCCCATCCTTGGATCTTCTAAGCTTTTATTGAAGAGGTGGTGAATCTAGGATGAAGTTAGTAGTTTTGCTCACACAGTAGTAGTACTTGTTAGTTAACACTGTTTAAACACTGACACTTTGTTGCCTTATTAGATACCAGATTTTTGATGGGGTTTAGAATTAATCTGTTTCCTAAAAGACCTTTGGATCAAAAAAGTTAAGTTTAACATTACAGCTAGAATTTGTGGTTCTCCTGTGCTGCTCTTTGCAATAGTTTCTTTCAAGGACTTTGAACAAACTAAGTGCAAGAGTAACCTGGGAATTAGGCAACTTGATATCACATTTGCATTAACTAACACCTTACTAGAGAAAGTATTATTTAAAGGTTTGTTTTCCACTTGGCGTAGCTGCAAGTTCCCAGAAGCCAGTCATGAGGCATCTGACCCAGCTCTGTATGTGAGGTTGGTCAGCGCTTACTTGATCCTTCACAGCAGTTTGGCCCCAAAATCCTGCAGTGGGAGAAGCTTGCAGCATATTACTATTTAACCTTTATTATTAAAAATAATTTCAACTCTTTATTGACCTGCATGTTTCATCTCTTGAAAATGAGGCAATAATAAACTGTACTCTCAAATGAAGTGATAGTCATTCATGTTCACTGGAAATTTCCATCCTGACAAAGTTGTTTTAAGCTTAGGAAAAATGCTTATTTGGATAAGAATTGCTTTGATCCTTGATCATCATATGCTGTAGTGTTTTGAAGGGCCCTTTGAGAAACACGGAGAGGAATAAACTGTTTGTTGCTAATTGATTATAACTGAAATTAAGCTGAGCTGTTTTGTTCGACAGGATATGTTGCAGGATATGACAGGAGGAAGGGGCATACTAGAAATTGCCCTACTGATACCTTTTGGATCAAAAGAACAGCTTCATATCAAAATCAGTTTAATGCAGTGTATTAAAAATAAGAAGAAATCTGTCAGCTGTGACAAAATTAAATCTAGGTGGATTAAGTCTTTCCACCTCTGTTCAGTGCAATATCAATTGTACTTCTCAATTATTTTTAGTTTTGAATTGCATGGAAAAGCTATCTGCTGAACCCCTTTGTGATTATCCAAGAGGTCCTACGTGTTCAACTACAGCAGACAAATGGGTTTCAGTAAATAACATTTCCCTTGCACCTCCTGAGCGTTTATGCTCTTAATATTTTTAGAACTATGTATTGCTGATCTTGATATCTTCTGGAGTGATTCTAATGGAATTAATTTAAGGTTTCAGGGGACCCTGGTAAGTGTCTTTGGAGTAAATTATTGTGTAATGTGTTTTGTACTGCAGTTACAGAAGATGTGAAAGCAATAAAATGCTAGTGTGACTTAGATACCTGACATAAAATGCCTTTAAAATTAATAGGTGAGCAAGGGAGACAGCAAAAATGCCAAAAAGAAGAACAATAAGAAGACAAGTAAGAACAAGAGCAGCCTGAGTCGTGGCAATAAGAAGAAGCCTGGCATGCCGAATGTGTCCAATGACCTCTCCCAAAAGCTGTATGCCACTATGGAGAAGCACAAGGAGGTAAGAGTCGATAGAATGAGAAATATGTATTTTACTTAAGTAGAGAGGTTTACAAAGCTTTGATACTTCAGAGTTGTGCCCTGATACAGGTTTGTCTGGAGAATTGCGTGGCGTACTAGACAAGTACCAGTAGGCCTGGGCGCTCTTTGCTGCAAGGGCAGTGGGGATAAATACAGCTTTGCTCGTACAGAACTTCCTAATAGTCTGGATTGTCACAACAGTTTTACTGCTACAGTTTGGTCCAGTGCTCCTTACCTAATGTATCTGAAGAAGGTGAACCTGCAGAGCACCCAGAGGTTTGAAATTTCCCAGCCCTTACAAGCACAGCACCCTGGCAGTGCATCATTCACGTGTTAGTTGGTCCTGGAATTGTACACTCTGTGTAATGAAGTTTGGCGACCCAAACATAGTGATTGATAAGTGCTGGCATATTAAGTCTTTCTACTTTTCAGGTCTTCTTTGTCATCCGTCTCATTGCCGGCCCTGCAGCCAATTCCCTGCCTCCCATCGTTGAGCCTGACCCACTCATTCCATGCGACCTGATGGATGGGCGTGACGCTTTCCTAACCCTTGCTAGAGACAAGCACCTGGAGTTCTCCTCACTACGAAGGGCTCAGTGGTCAACTATGTGCATGCTGGTGGAACTGCATACCCAGAGCCAGGACCGTTTTGTTTACACCTGCAACGAGTGCAAGCATCATGTGGAGACCAGATGGCACTGCACTGTTTGTGAGGTATGCTTGGGGAAGTTTTGCCTGCCTGTATCCCTGTGCCCAGAATAGTCTTTACCTGAACCAATTTCTCAAGATTAACTGGTAGAAAAAGACCTGTACAGCTTGTGCTCTGGCAGTTCAGAAAGAAAGGAGAGGAAATGTTTTCCATAACAAGCGATTCTGCTAATCTGCTTGCTGTGATTTTTGTCTTCTGCTTTCAAGCTGTGGAGAACTAAAGTAGAATTTTATTTCCTGTAGTTCATTTAAGGTGCTGTTGCTTAAGCAGTTGGGAACTGTAGCAATTGCTTGAGCTGTAATGGTAGGATCAGCTGATATTTCTGAAGAGCAATGCATCCTTGCTGCTTCCAGAGTCAGAAGTGCTGTGCTGCTGTATTTCTGTAAATAGGGCTCTGCACTGGCTTCCTGACACAGAGGTTTTGCTGTGCCAGGAGTCAGACTTCTGTACTTGGGTAACTCTTGCACTACTCCGTTGCCTCTCTGTAGAAGGCTGCAAACAGCATATTTGTCCTCAGGAGTGTTTGCAATACCAGTGTGTTTGAAGATTGAGGCTAGTGGTCTGGGTCAGTGCTGTGCCTTCCAGAAGCTGGACTAACCTTGAATCTGGCTTGTAACTTAATTTTTTTAGCCTGCTGGAAGTAAATTACTTTCTCAGATTCAGTTCTGAAAAGCTATGATTAAAACTTTATGCTCCCATTTCCTTGTATAAACCAGAAAATACATTCTAAATTTCCTATGGATAAATGAATCCTGAAGACTTGGATCTTTTTCTTAAGGACCAATTATTGAGCCCAAACTCATGTGCTGTTGCTTTCACAGAATGTAAATGCAGTTCTATTCTTCTGTTGACACACTGCTGTTTAACTCGCCTGAAAACTGAAAATGTATCTTTCATTCTCCTTTCTTCTTTGAAAGTTGGTACCTCTCCTGCCCTCTTTTGAAGCAGCAGCAGCAGATGGGCAGCTATTTGTTCCTTGCCTTTTTCTTCTCCTTTCCTATCAGGAAAGAAAGGGATTTTTCTGGCCCAGATGAATAGTGTGTGACTTAATAGCTCAGAGCAAACTTGTTTTTCAAGCTCTATGTATTTGTGTAGATTTCAGACGCCCTTGCGCCCACACACTTTCCCTGGCTATAATTTGGATTTATTCCTTCTCTAGTACCTCAACATGGTGTGAAAGTTTGAGTTTTTCTCTAGAGCAACAATTTGCCTGGAACAGACTAGGAGTAATTTGTTGAGGTGGCATGACATCATTTATTTATTGTATGGAGTTTCAGGAACACTGATAACTTTTCCTTCATTGTTTTTCCAGGATTATGACCTGTGCATCACCTGCTATAACACTAAAAACCATGACCACAAGATGGAAAAATTAGGCCTTGGCCTAGATGATGAGAGCAACAACCAGCAGACTGCAACCACCCAAAGCCCCGGTGATTCCCGCCGCCTGAGCATCCAGCGCTGTATCCAGTCTCTGGTCCACGCCTGCCAGTGTCGTAATGCCAATTGCTCACTGCCATCCTGTCAGAAGATGAAACGGGTTGTCCAGCACACCAAAGGCTGCAAACGCAAAACCAACGGAGGGTGCCCCATCTGCAAGCAACTCATTGCTCTCTGCTGCTACCATGCAAAGCACTGCCAGGAGAACAAGTGCCCGGTGCCCTTCTGCCTCAACATTAAACACAAGCTTCGTCAACAGCAACTTCAGCACCGCCTGCAACAGGCGCAGATGCTCCGAAGGAGGATGGCGAGTATGCAGCGGACCGGTGTGGTAGGCCAGCAGCAAGGATTACCCTCGCCGACGCCGGCCACCCCAACAACTCCAACAGGCCAGCAGCCCCCAACACCGCAAACCCCACAACCCCAGCCTCCGCCCCAGCCTGCCTCACAGCCTCAACCTGCACCTCCCAACAGTATGCCACCCTACACCATGCCAAGAACTCAGCCCCCCGGCGCTGTGTCCCAGGGCAAGGCAGGTGGCCAGGTGACTCCTCCAACTCCACCTCAGCCACCTCAACCACCAGTTCAGGGTCCTCCTCCAGCAGCAGTGGAAATGGCCATGCAGATCCAGCGTGCAGCAGAGACCCAGCGTCAGATGGCACAGGTTCAGATCTTCCAAAGGCCGATTCAGCACCAGATGCCCCAGATGCCGCCTATGGGAATGAACCCTCCACAGATAGGCAGAGGTCCCGGTGGTCATATAGATCAAGGCATGGGGCCAGCAGGAATCCAGCAGCAACCACCGTGGGTGCAGGGGGGCTTACCTCAAGCTCAGCTGCAGCCAGGAATGCAGAGGCCATCCATGATGTCAGTGGCCCAGCCAGGTCAGCCGATGAATATGGCACCTCAGCCAGGGATGGGTCAGGTACCTGGCGCTGCTCAGCCCAAACAACCACCTCTGCCCCAGGCGGCCTTACAAAACCTACTGCGGACTCTCAGGTCTCCCAGCTCACCCATGCAGCAGCAGCAGGTGCTTAACATCCTTCACTCCAATCCCCAGCTGCTGGCTGCTTTCATCAAGCAGCGGGCTGCCAAGTATGCGGGGTCCCAGAACCCCCAGGGGATGGCGGGTCAACCTGGCATCCCCCAGGGTCAGCCGGGGCTCCAGCCGCAGCAGGCCATGCAAGGGCAGCAAGGAGGGGTGCACCCCAACCCAGCCATGCAGAACATGAACCCCATGCAAGCGGGAGTGCAGAGGCCCAGCATGCCCCAGCAGCAGCCGCAGCAGCAGCCGCAGCAGGCCATGGCTGGGATGAATCCTCAGGCGCAGCAGATGAATATGAATCACTCGGGGATGGCTCCCCAGTTCCGAGACCTCCTGATGAGACGGCACCAGATGATTGAGCAGCAGCGCCACCAGCAGCAACAGCAGCAGCAGGGAGCAGGACCAGCACTGGGGCCGGGCATGGCCAACCACAACCAGTTTCAGCAGCCCCAGGGCGTCGGGTATCCCCAACAACAGCAGCAGCAGCAACAGCAGCAGCGAATGCAGCATCACATGCAGCAGATGCAGCAAGGAAACATGGGACAAATAAGCCAGCTTCCACAGGCGATGAGTGCAGAGACAGGAGCCAGTTTGCAGCAGGCTTTCCAGCAGAGGCTACTTCAGCAGCAGATGGGGTCCCCAGCTCAGCCCAATCCTATGAGCCCCCAACAGCACATGCTCCCCAATCAGGCCCAGTCCCCCCACCTACAGGGCCAGCAGCTCCCTTCATCGCTCACCAATCAAGTGCGTTCTCCGCAGCCTGTACCCTCACCGCGGCCCCAGTCCCAGCCCCCCCATTCCAGCCCGTCCCCCCGGATGCAACCTCAGCCTTCTCCACACCACGTCTCCCCGCAGACCAGCTCCCCACATCCAGGACTGGTAGCTGCCCAGGCAAACCCCATGGATCAAGGGCACTTTGCCAGCCCGGACCAGAGTGCAATGCTTTCCCAGCTTGCTAGCAATCCTGGCATGGCAGGCCTCCATGGTACAAGCGCCACGGAACTGGGGCTCAGCTCTGAGAACTCAGACTTGAATTCAAACCTTTCACAGAGTACACTAGACATACACTAGACACATTGTAGCATTTTGGGAGCAAAAAAAAAAAAAATAAAAAAATAAAAAAGAAAAAAACTTATTTTCTCAAGACTTTTTGTACTGAAGACAAATTTTTTTGAATCTTTCTTAGCTAAAACAACATTTTTCCCTGGAACACATCTGAACTCTGCAGCAGTAGTTTGTGGTTTTAAAAACAAACCAACAACGAACCTGAGGGACAGTAGAGTACAAAGAATATATTTTTGTTATGGCTGGAATCATAACCAGTCCTTTTTCTTGGTTTTTTTTTCCTTGTGTGCGTTGGGGAGGTCGGGGGAAGAGGGTGGTCTTTTGGCTGTTCACCAAAGGATGCCCTACTCGTGCCTCCAATAGGTTTTATTTTTTTTTTTTAAATTAATGAAAATATGTAATATTGATAGTTATTATTTACTGAGGCAGATGGTAAACATTTTCCCTATTCTGGTTTTTCTTCATGTCACTGAAAAAAAAAAACCACACAACAAAAACAAAACAAAACCTACAGGAGAACCTTTTCCTAAAACCGGAGGACAAAAGGGGTTAATGTTGCTTTAAAAATACATTACATATATAAATATATATATATAAAAAATAATTACCAATCTTTTCCTCTTTGGTTGGAAATATGTCAATTCTTTGAAAAGTGTAAAAATATTAAATAACTCAGTCCCCTCCTGAAGTCTACTTTTGTCCTCCAGAAATTTTCTATACAAGAGTCTGAGCTTAAAAAAAACTTCAAGTATTAAAATAATTTGTACATTTAGAGAGAAGACAACATTTTTGCAAATACACAGGGGCAGCTGCCAAATGGATGTAGTATATATATTGTGGTTTCTGTTTTCTTGAAAGAATTTTTTTTGTTATTTTTACATCTAACAAAGGAAAAAAAAATAAAAAAGAGGGTAAGAAACAATTCCAATGGGATGATTTTAACCTGAGAAAAAATCCCTGGGGTTTCTTCTTTATGCTTGCTTTCGCTCTCCCATGCCCCTTTCCCGCCCTCTTCCACTTTCTGTAAAACTTGAAAATAGAAAGCAAAAAACCCTCAAATGTTGTAAATCATGCAATTAAAGTTGATTACTTATAAATATGAACTTTCGATCACTGTATAGACTGTTAAAAATTGATTTCTTATTACCTATTGTTAAATAAACTGTGTGAGACAGACAGCCTGTTTTTAATGTTTCCCTTCTCTCCCACATGTGTTGCTTGTTCTTAAAATGGTGGGGGTAGCAGAAAATATGCTACTTAATTCAAATGTTTGCTATTTAGTCGGAGAGCTATTTAATGTATATGACTGTTTTAAAATGCAAATCTCTAAATAAGGGACGTGAAGTAATAATTAGTCTTCTAAATGGACGCTTTTGGTACAACTCTGCATTCGCGTTTGTTCCCGGCATGTATCTTACCAAAGAAACGAGGTCTGACCTCAGCAGTTGTGCCAGTCAGCTGTACCCCAGCCTGCTCGCACGGCCTGGCAGCAGCTCGTCTTCAAAGGACCTATTTTGCATTTTGAAATGAGAACTCTTGTTTGGATATGTGATATTAAAAGATCCTATTTCACTTGGAATATATTGTACACCTTTTGGCACTGAAGTTGCGAGCATGAGGTAAGCTTGCCTGGGTGTTCCCCGTAGACGCTGCACCAGGAGGGCGCGTGGGTGCCCCCTTGCACCGTGTTAAATCTGGTCATCTGCCAGACTTAGGGCATGTGTGCTCGGTTACTGTATGTTATATACATTTGGGGGATTTCCTGAACAGAAATGCTTCAGCTGTGGAGCGCGTGTGTAGTAAACCCAGTTGTGTACTGCCCCCAGCTGCCCACACATGGAGTTAATCGCATCACGTAAGAACGTGTTGTGTGTTGTGCGCTGGCGGGGCAGCATGTATGCGGCTGGTCCATTGAGGGCTTCCCTTATGCGGTGTATCTCCAGCGCTGGCTGTGTAGGGAATAACTCGTACCAGGGCGTTACACACCTGGAAGACCTGGATGTGACCAGAGCACAACATCTGCATGGCACCAGCTGTGTTGTGAGCATCAGCATATCCACAAATCCCAGGCAAATAACAACACGAGCAAGCTGCCCTCGGGAAACTGCTGGTGGAAGGTGATGAAGTGGGGCACCTGGACGCATGGGAGCCTCAGCCAAGTGCCAAACGAAGGTGATGGTGTATTGCAATGTGAGTGGATGTTAGAGGCTGTTAGAAAATGGGAGTGAAAGGGTTGCATATTTGGGCCTAAACACAAGTAGAACAATGAATCTTGTATTAAAAAAGACATAGTTGGTAGCAAGCCTTCAGCAAGATGGTAGAAAGTCCCTGGGCAGCTTAAGGAAAGCAGCACCGTGCTTTGGTATTCTCTCTTGGGTCATCCTCATACCCGTCACCCCCGTGTGGCGCAGACCAGCTCTGCACTGCGTTACCTCCTCTGCTTTGGGAGGGACCGCTCTTGAGCTGCTCTGAAGGAGGGCAGAAAACAACAAGCCACATGTTGGATGCCAGGGCAGCAGCCTGGGATGGTTGAGATTGCGTTCCCCATGCTGATCCACAGCGAGCTTTCGTCTTCCACTCCCCACAAGCAAAGTCTAGTTTTACTTTCAGCCTTGGGGCCTCTCAGGCTGGAGTATAAATACAATTCCTTCTGACCACACGCTGGCTGGTGAAGTGTAAAGTGTACCCAGCTTTCTGACTTGCATGCTTTTTGTGCGTCCCAACTTGGAGGCATGGATGAAAGCTGTTTGCTGTGTTGGCGCAAAAAATCTGTTTTCAATTTGTCCCAGCATGCATGGGAGCATCTGGTCCATGCTGAAGCGGGGAGGCCTGGAGACGTTGCAGAGCAGCTTTGATTCAAAGAGCTACAGATCTTCCAGCTCTGAATGCCAACATAGTGACTTGCTTAAAAGATGCCACAAGGCGTTTTATGTGACAGCACAGCTGCTGCGTCCCTCTCTAGATGCTGTCTCTGGCCCAAGTTGAAATGTTTTATTGTGGTGTGGAGGATAGAAGGTTGTGAATTTGCGTGGGGTTTCTTTCCCTTACATCCCTCCGCCTTGGCTTTCCCTGATTCTATTGGAGAACCGGAACCTGCCAGTTGGGGAAATATGATAGCTGGCTGGGGAAGGGGTAGGACTTCAGAATGACATTAGGACATCACCTGTACCACTGCAGTGTGCGCTTGCCAATTAGTTGCATCCAAGTTAGAGTAGGCTGTTTCACTTCTTGGACCAGCAAAAAGAACTCACAGCCAACGTTTTGGCAGTCCAATCAACCATTTATTGTCCAGTTGCAATGACGCTAATGCTTATAGTCAAATAATATGCAGTTCAGTGATGTAAACTCGCTAATGTTTACCCCTTCCAAAGCCCCTTTGAGTCCTGTCAATGGCGGAAGTGCAGGTGGGGAGGGCTTACAGTCGCATGGAGGAGTATATTCATGGTTCCTCCCTCAGTCTTGGGTCATCTGCCTGTAAAAAATACTCTAGACCTTGCTCTGCCCTGGTTCATTGCTTCACATTATATATGTATGTACTGTTTACACAATATTTTACATATGTCGCATACTTGTTCTTTGTTACCCCTAAAACTGATTTTACCCAGCTCCTGGTTACTCTGATGGGTGCGACACTGGTGAATTTCTTATAGCCCTGGGCACGCAGTATTGTCCTGTGACTGTATATGTCTACACTGCTTTTCTTTTTTTTTTTTTGCTTTTTTTGTTCTTCTCTTCCAATTCTAGCATCAGAGATGCCCTGTTCTACACAGAGGCACTTGTTATTACAGAACCATAAAATGGCTGAGGTGGGTAGGCAGCTCTGGAGATCATCTCATCCACCTCCCTGCAGGGTCACCTCAAGCTAATTGTATGAGGTCATGTCCAGAAGAATATCTCCAGCACGGAGGTGCTACAGCTTCTCTGTGTACTCCCCCCACCAGGTATCTGTACACATGGATAAGATCCCCCTGAGCCTTCTCTTCTGCAGGCTGAACAGCCCCAGCGCTCTCAGCCTCTCCTCATCTGACAGATGTTCCAGTCCCTTCTTCCTGACCACTTGCTGGACTCGTTCCACTATGTCCATATTTCTCTTGTACTGGGGACCCCAGATGTAGACACAGCACTCCAGATGTGCTGAGGGGAAGGATCACCTTCCTCCGCCTGCTGGCAATACTCTTCCTAATGCAGCTGAGGAAGCTGTTGGTTGCCTTTGCCACAAGGGCACGTTGCTGGCGAATTGTTCAACTTGCCACCAGGAGCCCCAGGCCTTTTTCTGCCAAGTTGCCTTCCAGCACATGCTGGTGCATGGGGCTGTTCCTCCCAGGTGCAAGACTTTACGTTTTCCTTTATTGAACTTCATGAAGTTCCTGTCAGTCCATTCCTTCGGCCTGTTGAGGTCCCTCTGGATAGCAACAGAACCCTTTGGTGTATCTGCCACTCCTCCCAGTTTTGTACCATCTGTGAACTTCCTGAGGATGTACTCTGCCCCATCATTCAGGTCACTAATGAAGATGACACGAAACAGTATTGGCCCCAGTACCAACCCCTGTGACTTGCCTCCACTGGACTTTTCTGCCACTGATCCCAACCCTTCAATCCACCTTGCTATCTATTTATCTAGCCCATACTTCCTCAGTTTGTGAGAAAGTTGTCAGAGATGGTGTCAAAAGCCTTAAGTAAATTAAAGATAAATAACATTCACTGCTCTCCTCTTATTCACCAAGACAGTCACAGAATCACAGAAGGCTGTCAGGTTGCTTAAGCGTGATTTCCCCTTCATGAATCCATGGTGACTACTCCCGTTCACCTTCTTGTCCTTAGTGTGTTTGGAAATGGTTTCTGGGAAGATTTGCTCTGTCACCTTCCCAGGGATTGAGGTGAGGCTGACTGGCCTGTAATTCCCGAGATTCTTCTCCCTCAAGACAAGAGTCTCATTCTTCCACTCCTTGGGAACTTACCCTGGTCACCATGACCTTTCAAAGATAATATTGAGCATGGCAGATAATATGACATCTGGCAGCTCCCTCAGCACTTGGGTGTGCGACCATCGAGTCCCATGGACTTAAGCATGTCTAGTTTGTTCAAAGGTTCTCTAACCTGGTTCTGCTTCACTGAGAGGGTCTCCCTTGCTCCCAACATTCCCACTGGTCTCAGGGAGCTGGGATTGCTGAAAGCAGGGAACTTCAGAGAGGCACCCAGGTGTGCTGATTTCCCAGAAAAGTTATGAGAGTTTTCCCCAGGATGCTGTCCTCCCAGCATGTCCTTGTTTTCATGCGTATATTGGGCTTGGCTTCCATCTACGACGTATTGAGATCTCTCCCGTCCACATTATTCTGCAACCGTTGCTTGGCAAGTGAAGTCCATCGCTTCCTTTACTTGATTGTCAGTTCTCCTGACTGTCACCTGTTGTCTGTAGTTTAAAACTCCCCTCCACATGCTGAGCAGCCTTTGCCCACTTAGCAAAGATAGTTTTGGTCCCTTGGTCAAGTGGATCCCATCTCTTCATAGCAGTCCTTGATCCTTGAAGAGGATCACACAGTCATAAAAGCTGAATCCCTATTGACAACAGCTGCGCAACCAGTTGTTGGCCTGCAGGCTGCATCTGTTCCCCCTCAAGTGCTTTCCCCTCACTAGCAGAAGACCACTCAGCCCCCATACTCAGGGCCATTGCATCCAGAGCCATGAAGTCATACCTGATATGCTCAGGTCTCCCCTGGCAGTATCATCAATGCCCACATGAGAAAGTAGCATGGGAGGTAACAGTGCTAGGGCTGAACAAGCTTTGGCAGCCTCTCCATAACATCCCCGATCTAAGAACCCATCAAGCAGCACATCTCCTTTGGCAGGTTGGTAGATGGGGACCTCCATCCCCTGCAGCAGGGAGTCTCTTACTACCAGCACCTACCACTTCCGCATGGTGCTGCTGCAAGGCTCAGGCCCAGACTCAGGCAGTTCAGATGTTTCATTGGACACAGCTCCCAGCCCCACATCTGCTGTGAGGGCACTGAACTGATTCTCTTATTGTCCTGTACAGGTGCAGGCAGAGCAGGAGACATCCTCCTGGTACTGCAAGTCACAAGCTTCCAGCCTTCATCATCATGGGAGTCTCTGATTCCAAGCCATGGAGAACAGACTCTGCCTTCAGTACAGATGGGGGGTTCAGACTCCTGAAACTGCAGGGTCTCCAAGAAGATCCTGTTCTGCCCCAGGCCGAGCCAGAGAAGCCTCAAACACTCCCTGCACCACAAGACTTCCAAAGCCATATTCTCCCACAGGGGAACTCAGCCTGGCTAGGGGCTCTGATGTTACAGGGAGAGCTGTTCCACTGGCTGCAGGAGACCGTGCCACATGGCACGTCACCACCATTGCTGAGCATGGGGACCCTGTCCCGCTCCGTGCACCCTGCTACGCAAACCCCTGCATCTGTTAGCTGCTCTCTGGGAGCTGTGCTCTAGGCCCAACAGTTACATGGGCTTCTCCCTAGTACCTGCTATTAGTTACACTAATATATACGCAGTACGTGTCACACCAGATAATTGCACAAAAACTAAAACAACAGTCACCTGGTCATTAGACAATTGTAACAGCAAAATGAGCTACAGCACAGCTTCTGGCAGGCCAAGACAAGTCCAGACAAAGCCTGACAGGCCCCGAGTTACTCACATAACGCAGAGCTTATGGCCTCTCACAAGTGGTGGCAGCACCACCACAAGGCTGAGGTACACTACGTGCCAGTGACAGCTATTCCAGCTTCTTCTTTCTTTTCCAGTGCTTCTTCCAGTGTTTGATACGCACTTAGTTCCTCTGCAAGAAACTCTACTTCCTCTTTCCAAGATGGTCTTTTTATACACACCATGTCCTCGATTGTACAGCTCCTAGTTCCAACCAAACTCAAGCACTCTGGCCCAGCCTCTCTGGAGAGTCTGGAGCAGGTCCTATGTTGGAAGACAGCGGTGGTCAGAAACATCTGCTCCTAATGACTGGTTCTGCCTAAGCGTGTGAAGAGGCCTCCTACCCTTAAAATGAGCTTTCCTTTGAAGAACCGCCATAGGTTGCCCTGGCTGGGGAATGTTTGTTTTCACAAACCCTCTTAGCAGCTGCCTTCATACAACACAACCCTTGGATAACTGTCAGTTTGCACAAGGAGCTATTGCCTCCCTAGGCTTGTCAAAATAGATCACATGCTGTAGATCCCGGCCTGAGACAGAGCCTAGCCCAGCCCCTGAAAGTGCAAGAGCACAACAGGTTCCCTCTGCAGCGGTTTCAGCAGCATCTATGCCTGCATTACAGTTGAAACGCCACTGAGCTGCTCCGTCAGCCTCGCAGGCGTGTTGTGTGCATTGGCACCTGCCTGCCCAACTTTGATCTGGCACTTTGTTTAGAAAAACGGGGGTTTGATGAGTTGCTTGCGTTGCCTTAGTTGCCCTCCCTTAGAACGGGATCTTGGTTGTAACTCCCCAGCAGGGATCTTGCACACGGTGGATGTTTGAAAGGGAAACCTGTTCTGTAACCGGTGCTGTGGGTAGCCGATGGGCAATCAGCCATAGCTCCAGTCTACTCTCCCCGTTGTAGGGAGAGGGTGGAGGAATTACTATTGGCACCACCTCCCATAGCCATCTTTGAAGCCCTTCACAGCTCCTGGTGAAGTTGGCACAGCTGAGATTGTTGTTTCCCCAGGTGTGCTGGGTGGTGGCAGGCTCTGGTGTGCCTTGGGAGCAACCACGAGCTCTGTCAGTGGGTGTTTTGCTTCTCCCCATGCCCCCGCAGTCCCCAGGGCAATAGCAGGAATCAGAAAGCAGTGACAGTGGCATTACAAGAAGAAAGCTCTTTGCCAACCCTGTTCCTCTGGCTGAAAAGGCATAGCTTCTGCTGCCCAGAAAAGCGAGGAATCCTTCACTTACTTAGGTTTGTTTCCTTCTTCACTTTTGCTTTTCATTGTCTTTGTTGCCCCACAGCGTTGCTGTAGCCTTTCTAAAAATGGGGAAAGAATGCAGGTATGGCTGCCTACCCTGTGGAGGAAGAATCACAGCAGCATGGGACACTGGGGCTGGTGAAGCAAGGGCTCAGATGTAGGGGCATCCCTGGGCTGGTATAGAAAGGATCTCCAAGGGCTGGAAGGCAGGACTTGGGTGTTAAATTTTGTCTGGGAAATGAGGCCTGGTAAGCCAGGGCCCAGCCCTCTGCACTACTGCCGTGGATAGTGGCTGCAGGGGAAGGGGTTGTGGGGCAGGAGCAGGAGCTGCACACACAGCATTGGCAGCCAGGGCCCCATTTTCTGCTCGTAGCAACCCCAGCTCCCTAAGCTGAAGTTCCTTCAGGCATTTGCTTTTCATGTGCTTTCTTGAGATCGCAGTGAGAGCAGCAGCAGCAGCCAGGGAATGCTGTGTTCTTCCTGTGCAAATGTGTTAGCTGTTCTGGCAGCAGGTCGGTAACTTCAAGTTTCTCTAAAGAAAACCCTTGGGGCAGGTATTTTGGATGTATCTTTTTTTTAGTCCACCTACTGTAACCCATGCCCTTCCTCTCCTGGACTGTGGACCATGTGCTATGTCTTGCCTGAAAAGGTATTACAGGGGCACGTGGGGGGATGTGGGGAAGGAAAAGGATGCCCATCCCTGCACAGCTCATGCAGCCTGCTTGGTTCATGGAGCAGCACGTCTTCTTTTCTGTTGTAATAAGAATATCTGAAAGGTTCCTCTGGGGGAAGGAGAGCTGACAACAGGTTGTAGGAGAGGCACTAGCTACCCACTGTGGCGCTAGATCAGTACTGTGCTGAAGTGACGATTTCACCCGCTTTGATCACAGCTGCAGTGGAGATTACATCGCCATCCAGCCAAAGATTGGGACTTGCTTTTTTAAGTTGTTATCCCAAACAGCTTCCAGTCTGTGGTCTACACTGAGTCGTGCAAACCCGCGGGCGAGGCAAGTCTGTGTCCTTGCCACTGAAACCCAGAGCACACACTGCCCAGCCCAGCTGGCGTTCTGCAACCTGCGAGACGAGATGAGCTAACTCACTTGTGTTCACCTGGAGACACTAGGAGCCACCCTGCAGCTTCAACTGCCCCGTACAAGGTGGAAGACAGCGATTAAAGCAGCAGACGAGACTGGTATGGAAGTCCTGCGGGATTGTGCTCAGGCAGCAGGACTTCATCACTGCCTTTCTGGCAGTGGTCTGCAGATGGTGGTGTTGATGCAGGAGACGGGCCCCAGTGCAGCCAGTCCGGAGATGCCACTTCTCAAAATGAGTGGGGTGGGTGGAATGAACGCTGGGGTGGGGTGGGGAAGGGAAGTGAAGCTGAATATAAATGTTCCCCCAGTGACTATGGCACCCTTGTTCTCTCGTGTCTGTTTTGAAGGGGAATTCGGGAATCCGGTCTCTTTATCTTATCTGTGATGACAAGCTGTGCAATAAAACAAGTGCCTTATTTTAAAGCTGGACTCTTCACTGGATCGTGCATTGCTCTGCCATGATGGAGGCTTCTAGGCCACTCTCCTGTACTTGCGATGCTCCCTGCCAGGCACCTGCAAAGCCGCACAGAGGCTTTTAATGTGTTTGTACTGCTGGGGTGGGGGTGGGTGGGGGTGGCAGGACAGTGAGTCTAATGCATTTCCCTTCCTTGTTAGGCTCAGACAGTTTCTGATTATAGAAGCTCATAGCTCTTTCTCCCGCAATTCAGTTGGCTCCAAGGAATCAAGGGGAGAACAAGATTTATTATTCCAAAACAAATCGTTGTCCAGCACCGGGATAGGGTGGGGAGTTAAAATCAGGCAGCTTATTTCCAGGATGATATTGTGGGGTTTTCAGTCCTCCATTTTCCATCAATAAGGTGTGCAGGTTGGCGTGTGGCACTGAAATGAGCTCCCAGCACAACGTCTCCCTGGTGAGCAGAGGTTTGGGAGCCATACAACGGATACCTCACCAGGCCTGTCAATTGGAAGGCAGGGCAGCCTAAGGCCCGAGGTGTGACCTGGGTCTAATGGCACCTGTACTGCCAGGGCGTGTAACCCATTCACTGTCTGGGTTAGAGCCACCACAAGTTAGAACCGCAAAGTAATGAGTTTAAAAAGTAAGACCTAAGGTGCTCTTCTGTTTGCTCATTGTGTTCTCAGTCTGAGCTTGTACTGAAGGATTTCAAGCCTTTTTTCTGTCACCTGGGCCCAATTCCCCAGTGTCACCACAAACAGTGAGAGAGGGCCCTTAACTGCAACTTGGGAAAGCATATGTAAAGGGGTTTCCACCTTAGTAAATTGCATATTATGTGCCAGGCCATATGGATGTTGCAATGTCTCGTCTTCTGCTATTAGCTGGACTTACTGGTCCTCTGGGCTGCCCCTTCTGGTGGGGAAGTTGACCGGGCAGGACACGGCGGTGCCCCACATCTTCCCAGGCTTACAGAGGAATCAAACAGGCAGCACAGCTCAGCACTCAAAACCCAGATTTCTTGGGGGACTGGGATGGGGTAAGTACTTAAAACCGAGGTTTGTCTCCCAGACAGTTAACTCTTCTCTGTTCCTTTCAGGACAGCCTTGGAACTGGGCATAGTTGTTTTTTTTTTAAATCTGGACACAATTTGTCTATTACTTTTTTATTATCACTTGTATGTAGAGCTGTGTTGACATATACTGGCAGACCTAGCGTGGTAGTTAAATAGCAAGAAACGACAGGCTAACTTTGTGTCTATGCCCTTAGCTGGGATGGTTGTTGGGTCTGGGGTTGGATTATTTGCTCACCACATGAACTGTTCAATTGCTATGTGTATCGCACAGTGTGATTTAATGACAAGTTGCTGTAAATACAAGAGAACATCAACGTAAGACCAAGGATGATCTGACAAGGGTTTTCGGTAAGTTCCGCAGCCCATGAGAGAGAACTAGAGAACAGCGACAGATTAAAACTCATACCTCTGAGCAGGCTGTTACCCTTTCTTACAGAGTGCAGGATGTGCCTTCACCTGAGGAAACAACCAGCACGCTGGCTGCGTTACACTTGCGACGTAAGATCATAGAATCATAGAATGTGTTCATTTGGAAGGGACCTTTAAAGGTCATCTAGTCCAACCCCCCTGCAGTAAGCAGGGACATCTTTAGATCAGGTTACTCAGAGCCTCATCAAGCCTGGCCTTGAATGTCTCCAGGGATGGGGCCTCCACCATCTCCCTGGGCAACCTGTTCCAGTGTCTCACCACGCTCATTATAAAGAATTTCTTCCTAATGTCTAATATCTAAACCTACCCTGCTCTAGTTTAAAACCATGGCCCCCCGTCCTATCTCTACATGCCCTCGTAAACAGCCCCTCCCCAGCTTTCCTGTAGGCCCCCTTCAGGTACTGGAAGGCCGCTATAAGGTGTCCTCAGAGCCCTCCCTTCTCGAGGCTGAGCAACCCCAACTCTCTCAGCCTGTCTTCACAGGAGAGGTGCTCCAGCCCCCTGATCATCTTCGTGGCCCTACTCTGGACCCGCTCCAACAGGTCCAAGTCCTTCTTGTGCTGAGGGCTCCAGAGCTGGACACAGTACTCCAGCTGGGGTCTCACATTCTGTCTCAGATGCTGTCTAAGAATCCCGAATTAAAAAAAAATATTTTAAAAAATAAAATAAAACAGCGTACACGGAGGTGCCCACCCCCAACCCCGCGCCTCAGCGGCAGTGCTGACCGTTGGGCGGCGCCGCGCGCGCGCCTCCGCCGTTGGAGCCTGAGGGAGCGGCGCCCCTTTTCCCCCGCCCCGGGCAGGGCCGGCCGCGCCGGCCGCCGCCCCCCCCCCCCCTCCGGCCCCGGAAAAACCCGCCCGGGGAATCGCTTTCGACGTTTTTTTTTCTGGTGGGGGTTGTGGAGACTCTACTTCCCTCGGTAAACTGCGGCAGCGTCGGTAGCCATGAACCCCGAGATGCTCGGCCTGGGGTCGGGAGGCTCCGTTCTGTCAGGAGGCAGCCGGAAGCAGTGGCATGGAGAAGTCACTCAGGATCTCCGAGACCGATTAGTTTATAAATTGTGAGTAGCTAATATCAAAACAATCTCTGAGGTGTATGTGTGGGGCGGGAGGAAGCCCAGCTTCCAATGCCAGGGGGCCAGGGAGCGAGTTTTGTCAGGGTCTGTGAGAAGGGAAAGCAGAAGCCCGACACATGGAGCTGCCTCTGCTGGTTTGGGGCTGGTGGATTGGAAGTCCAAGGCAATCAAGAGAGAATTCAGGGCCTTGGGACAACTGCTTAAGGGATCAGGAGCACAAGTAGTATTCTCCGTCCTTCCAATTGCTCTCTACATCTACCTGAAAGGAGATAGTAGTGAGGTGGGAGTTGGTCTCTCTTCCCAAGTAATAGGCAATAGGACAAGAGGAAGTGGCCTCAAGTTGTGCCAGAGGAGGTTTAGATTGGATATTAGCAAATTTTCTTCACTGAAAGGGTTGTCAAGCATTGGAATATGCTGCCCAGGGAAGTGGTTGGGTCGCCATTCCTGGAGGTACTTAAAAGACGCGTAGATGTAGTGCTGAGGGACAGGGTTTAGTGGTAACTTGGCAGTGCTAGGTTAACAGTTGGACTTGGTGGTCTTAAACTTCTCTTCCAACCATAATAATTCTATGATTCTATGATTTTAAGTGTCCCACTCTGTTCTCAAGCCATCTAAATGGGGGCAGTGTCCCCTGATAGCAGTAGCAGTGCCGCAGTCTGGCAGATTTGCCTGCTGCTTTGTGTTCAGATCACGGGTTAGTGCTGATGTCCCTGTATGGGGACATTCTAATCACTTGTGTGCTTTCCCCCCCTCCCCAGAGTCCAAGCCATATTTCCTACTCCTGACCCTAGAGCACTGAGGGATAGATGTTTCGGGAATCTGGTGGCATATGCTCGGAAGGTGGAAGGGGATATGTATGAATCAGCAAACAGCAGGGTAAGATGCCATCCTCTGTCGTCCAGTCATGTGTCTCTGCCTTGATCCTATAGTGAGTGGGGAGGAAGAGGAGTGAAAGCACAGATGAAACTCCCAGGCTGAGGAAGCGTGTGTTCGGGAGCTGCTGGATGGGGTGTAGGAACCAGCCAGCTGCAGCCTTCTGCCTGGGTGTGCCGGGAGTTGGAGTGGTGCCTGTCGGGTGGTGCTCCACCTGAGACTTCTCAGGGTCCCCTGAAAGCAGCATGGAGCTCTTCGCTGTGATTCGCCCAAAGAAGCGTTGAACACAAGAAGGGATATGTCCAGTGTTGGCCTAATGGTTGCCAGCAGTGCCCCTTTTTGCCCTCCTATCTGCCCAGCAGCCCCTGCATAGGGAGAGTCACCCCCACCCAAGCGGAAATGTGTGTGTGGAAGGCTGTTTTCGAAGCTTGGATCACTATGACCAGTTGCCTTTACTTAAGGTGTGTGTCATCTCCTTCCCTGACTTGTATTCCTCCCCAATAGGATGAGTACTATCACTTGCTAGCGGAGAAGATCTATAAGATTCTTAAGGAGTTGGAGGAGAAACGAAGAACCAGGCTTCAGAAGCAAAACATGATCCCAAGTGCTCCAGGCATGCCACAGGCTCCCATGAATCAAGGACCCAACATGGGACAGCCGCAGCCAGGGATGTCTGCAAGTAAGAACAGTTGGGTTACTGACTACCTGGTACAGGGGAATCCTGCACTGCCATGGTCATCATGGTCAGGCTGGTGGCCATTTTCAGCTTTTCTTTTCACAGTTACCTTTGTAAAATTAGTCTGCCAAAAGTTAAGCAGAACACTTTTTGGTTTGGTTTGGTTTTTTTTCTTCTGTTTGCTTGTTGGTTTTCCGAGCTGTTCTGCCTTACTTTCCTTTTTCAAAGGACATTATTGTAAAAGTATGACCAGGGGTTACAAGTCTATAAACATTTTTTCTTCAAAATGGCTGCCTTTCCCAGTGCTGATGACAGAAATGAAACCCTTGCAATGTTTTTTGTTTTCTTAACTGTGTCAGCGTAGGAGGTGAGAGGAAAAGCATTACTAAAGCCGTGTGCCACGTCCCACTGCACTTAAGAATTTCGAAGCTGGCCCTTTAACCAAAATGGCTGCCACTTGGTGCTGGAAGTGAAACTTAGCTCATGGACTGCCAGTATCCTCATTAGCTCTTTGAAATGACAGAGAGTAGAAAACTAAAAAGGAGGCTCTGGAGGAGCAGCGGATGAATTTATGAAGCCTAGGGACCTGGAGCATGAGCTCCCCACCCCAGACCATGGGTGAGGGGACAGTCCCAGTAGAGAGGCACAAAGAGCCAGTGCTCAGTGCTGCTAAAGGAAGTTGTGGTGATGAGGAACAGAGCTGATGCTGAAGTACAAAAAGCTTCTCCAGCTGCACAGCTTTGAGCTGAGCACCTGTGTCCAGCTCTGAGAAAGCAGCCTGGCCTCAGTCCTGCAGGAATAATCCCTACCATTGCATCCTGAACTCCTTCTGTGCTTTCACCTGACAACAGCCCTTCTCTAAAACTTCTATTTCAGATGACATCAAAACAGAAACCAGGCACAGAGCAGCAGTAGGGAAAGAGATAGGAAAAGTAAAGTCTAATCTAAGTTTTGGGGTTTTGTTTCTTGAGATTGTCAGTGCTGTTGTATCCCTAAAGAAAGGACCTGGCTTTACAAAGATATTTTGATATTGTTTCATAACAAAGTTTTTATTATTAAAAGAGAATACAAGTATTCTGTAATCAATTTGAATTTGAATCAAATTAAAAGGAAATTATTTAAATACTATTATTTATTGAAAAGGTTTATTTCAGAACCGCAATGACAAAGAGCTGTGGGATGGAGACTGCCTTTCAACCTGTTCTGCGCCACAACAGTACTCATTTTTTTTTAAGCTCTTGAGAAGCCTTGAGCCAGCCTGTCTGTGACCTGAGGGAGCAGCGCTGCTTGTTCCTCTCTGGGAAGGAAGCAGGGGATGCACACCCGCAATAGCTCGTAATGTGTTACATGAGACATTATTGCAGTAGAAAGATTTAATAAACCTTTAATTTTGTATCTGTGTCTTTTCTGGAAACAGCTTTGTTGTCTGTCATGCAGGGCACTCTCTAGCAGTATTTGCAAGGGAATAACAGACTCTGTAATTTATTTTGATATCAACTGCATTGTTTGAATACCTTAAAAATGATTTTCTGTTTCTTAACAGTGCTGGAGAATTGTCTGGAAAAGCTGAGGCTGGAGGATCCCTAATGCTATGGAAATCTGCTGATCAAGTTGCACGCTGTAGACTTTGCAAGCTCCCCACCACTGTTCCTCTATAATTAGGCTGTGACCCCAGTCGCTACCCCAGATTCTCAGCGCGGTCCGCACTGATAGTGACACCCCTTTGCGTTTAGAGTGACGTGCTCGCGCCTTTGGAAGAGCAACCCACATGTGTGGGTGAGCCTTTGGAATGAACCTTGTCCATGCTGCCTTATTTTTGCCTGCAAAAGGCCACACTTCCGTGTGAGAGAGGAACTGTGCGCATGCTTCACACATCTGTTGTGCAGATGCTCACTGCAAAGTCTGTACAGAGTAGGAACGTTCAGTACAGGCTTTTTTTTTTTTTTCTTTTTACAATCACAGAATCACAGAATGGTTCGGGTTGGAAGGGACCTTAAAGATCATCTAGTTCCAACCACCCTGCCATGGGCAGGGACACCTCCCGCTAGACCAGGTTGCTCAAAGCCCCATCCAGCCTGGCCTGGAACACCTCCAGGGATGGGGCATCCACAGCCTCTCTGAGCAACCTGTGCCAGTGTCTCACCACCCTCACAGTAAAGAATTTCTCCTAATATCTAATCTAAATTTCCCCTCTTTCAGTTTAAAACCATTATCCCTTGTCCTGTTGCTGCATTCTCTCACAGAGTCCCTCCCCATCTTTCCTGTAGACTCCGTTTAAGTACTGGAAGGCAGCTCTTCTCCAGGCTGAACAACCCCAACTCTCTCAGCCTGCCTTCATAGGAGAAGTGCTCCAGCCCCCTGATCATCTTCGTGGCCCTCCTCTGGACCCGCTCCAACAGGTCCAATTCCTTCTTACGTTGGAGCCCCCGGAGCTGGTCAGGGCGTGTCTCACCAGAGCCGAGTAGAGGGGCAGAATCACCTCCCTCGACCTGCTGGCCACGCTTCTGTTGATGCAGCCCAGGATGTGGTTGGCTTTCTGGGCTGCGAGTGCACATTGCCAGCTCATGTTGAGCTTCTCATCCAGCAACACCCGTCAGGTCCTTCTCCTCGGGGCTGCTCTCAATCCATTCTCCACCCAGCCTGTATTTGTGCTTGTAATTGCCATGACCCAGGTGCAGGACCTTGCAGTTGGCCTCGTTGAACTTCATGAGTTTTGCACGAGCCCACCTCTCAAGCTTGTCCAGGTCCCTCTGGATGGCATCCCTTCCCTCCAGCGTGCTGACTGCGCCACACAGCTTGGCAAACTTGCTGAGGATGCAATGTCAACACAATGAAGGTGGTAAAAAAAGGGGTAGAAATGAAATAGTTCACTATGTCTGGGGAACGTAGCTTTTGCGTAAAAGAGGATGGATGCCAGAGACAGCCAGCTGGGGGGAGGGATGCTGCTGCTGGTATCACTGGGACCACAACACTTTTCCATGGGGAAGAACAAAGAGCCAAAAGGGAGAGAAGGATTTTACAGAATAACAGAATTGTAGTGGTTGGAAGGGACCTTTGGAGATCATCTAGTCCAACGCCCCTGCCAGAGCAGGTTCACCTAGAGCACAGAAGAACCCATGCTATCAATGCGTACAAATTTTTAAAACCAACTGCATAGCACTGTAAGCACTTCGAGGCCTCTTTTGTATAGGTAATACTTTCTTTGCCAAATAAAACATCTATTTATGCATCAAATCTCCCAGACTGGTGATTTGAGGACACGGGGAGCAGCAGCATTGACGCGGGGGGGTTACTGACCCTGCAATGCTGGCACACGGCAGGGCAGGGTGGGAGGCAACTGCCACGCTAACGGCGTTCCTCACGCCTCAAACCAAATCCCAGTACCCACTTGCCAACGGTTCTAGGAAGCTGCGCGCGTCCTCCGTTACTTTTAGGACACGCGACTCCAGCTGTGGGTCTCCGCGGGGCTCACGTCCTTTCGTCCTTTTGGGGAGGCTGATGGCTGCTGGGTGTCAAGTGCGTCCGTGGGGCTGAAGTTTGAGGGGGTTGTTTACTGGGACTGAGAGCGATAACCCAGAATTACGAGAACGGACGGCTCGGGCCCGGGCCCGGGCCCGGGGAGGCGCGAGCGGAGCCGGGCCGGGCCTCTCCTCCGCCCCTGGGTGGGACCGCCGCCGGCCGCGATGGCCGCGCCTCCCAGCCGCCGTGCCGGGAAAAGAACTACAGTTCCCGTCGTGCCCCGCGGGCAGCGCGGCGAGAACAAGCTCTTCGCTGATTGGCTTTCTTTTCACAGCTCCCGCCAATCGGAGGCGCCGCTGAGGGGGGACGCGCTCCCCGCGCGCGAGGCGGGCTAGCGGCGTCCTGGGAGCCATGGAGCAGGATCGGGGGGAGGTGAGCGACGACGGGCCGCGCCGGGGGCTCCTGCGGGGCCGGAACCGGGCCAGAGCGGGGCCGTCCGCTCCTACAGCCGCGGAGCCGCCGCAGGGAGCTGGGGAAAGCCTCGGGGCAGCGGACTGGGCCGGCCGGTGCCCTGAGGGAGGGCGCGAGGCCCGGGCTGTGTTAGGGGGGTAATGGCTGCGGTGTGGTACGGGGTGAGGGCTGCCCGCGGCCTGGAGGGGGCGAGGACCGCCGGGCAGCCTCTTCCTGGCCGTCGTGTTGTTGTGGTTGCCGGCGTGGCTGTCCGCCCCGCCCCCGTGTTGCCGGATACCGGGCTGGTGCTGGGGTGGGATGATGGGTCTGACCCGGGCGGGATGGGGCCTCTGCGTCCCCCCACCTCTCTGAGCCAGCTGCGGGTGGTGCTGCCCTTGCTTGTCAGCCCTGGGAACTTGTAGCGTGTCCGCAAGTTTCATTCGTGTTTGATGGAAGAGTAACTATGCAAAGATGCTCACTTCCTGTGAGCTGAGGGAAGGTGCACCCCCAGAAAGGGTCGAGAAAGAGATTAACGTGCTTTTTTTGAGGAGTTCAGGCCTTTCAGTCATCAGGAATGCTGCCTGCGGATCTGCAGGAGAGGAGCTTTGTCTTCAGGGAGCAGCCTGGGTACCTTGGTTCTGTTTTGTGTGAAGGCAGGGAGGATGTGGGGAGACAGCAGTGAGTGAAGTCTGATCATGCTGTTCATGTGTCTTTAATACCCAGGAGCCAGGGATTAGAGGGAATTTGGTATTGAAAGGTGATGGACTTGCCGCTGATGTTTTGTTGCTTCTCTCTTGGATGCACAATTGTATCCTGGTGCCTCATGTGGCTGACCTTTCTCTTCCATCACTCCGTGTGCTCATGCTGATTTCTTGCTGCTCTTTCATGAGTTGCTAACACCTTTTCCCGGCTTCTTTTGCCCTTATTTGGAGGCTGGTTCAAGGCTCTTCTAATCTGAGAAACAGTCACTGGATTTCTGTGCTCTTTCTTTAGTCACTGCCTCTCTGCTCTCTTGCTGTAACAGCAAGAGCTAGTGCTTCGTAGCATGAGCTACAAAGAGCTAGTGAAGATGTTTACTTGTGCAGACATCTGCCTGTAGGGAAAAACTCTTAACAGACATTGTTCTGTCAGCCTGCCAGTGCAGCTTCTGAACTGAGGTCAGCTGCAGATTGTGCAGTTTCCAAAGAACATCAACCTTCTCCAGAGTCGAGTTTGTCCTGCTGACATCAGGCTGGACTGGTCTTGTGAGCTATGGTGGCCAGAGTGTGCAGCTTTGTGCTCCGCGTTCAAGTTTGCGGCGACTTTAATGTTGGTGGTGTCTGCACTAGTGTGCAGTTGTTGGAAGAGACGGTGCCTGGATGGATGCAGTCTCCTCTGTCTTTGTCAGCATGTCGGTGTAGTTCCCTGGATTCCCTCCATGTTTCTCAAACTTTTTTTCTATGTAGCTGCAGCTCTGTGGCTCTTTGTTTGCTCTTGGGAAGCAGAATGCAGCCTGTGAAATACTTGTAAAGGGATCTGTTTTGGGGGTAATAGCTTTCCTGCTAGGGATTCAGACTCCTGCCTTTGGGGTTGTTACATGGATGCATTGCTCGCCCTTAGGCCCCTCCATGATCTAGGTGGCCCCCTCTGGCAATGAAGGCAGGTTTATTGTGGGGCATGGTGTAAAATGTCTATTTTAAAGCAGACTGGCTTTTTTTCAGTTGGTGTCTACCATCTGCCACAAGACTTCGTCTTTGGAACGGATGGAGGAGGAAGGCGATGACGATGAGGAGGACGATGAATTGGACATCTTTGGGGGTTATGACAGCTTCCGGGGCTACAACAGCAGCATGGGCAGTGACAGCAGCTCCTGTCTGGATGAGTCTAGTGATGATGAGGTGGCAGACCGAGAAGCTGGAGAGCTTCCAACCTCTCCTGTGCATCAGCCATTCACAGGCAGGCTCACAGAGGACAGCGGCTCTGAGCCAGGTACCACCTTGCCTGCCTGTTCTACCTAAAGCACGTGCATGATGGAAAGAATAAGGGGTGGGGGAAGCCGCAGGGTGCGTTACTGCATCTTGAGTATGCTTTGGGAGCAGCACTGGATTGAGACTGCATGTTCTGGGCTATGGGGGGGAGCTGCTATGTGTAATAACGGTTATCTGAGCTCGGTTCTGTCCTTGTAGTGTATCGACCCTACCAACTGTTCACATTTTATTGCCTTTCTTCTCTCAGCTGTGTGCGAGATGTGTGGGATTGTGGGCACCAGGGAGGCTTTCTTCTCTAAGACCAAACGTTTCTGCAGTGTCTCCTGTTCCAGAAGCTACTCCTCAAACTCCAAGAAGGCCAGCATCCTGGCCAGACTTCAGGTGAGTCAAAACCCTTCCTTATTCCCTGGGGATGGAGCAGGATGTGCCTGTATGCAGGAGTGGGTTGTTGCTCTCTAGTTAAAGATCAGACTGCTGTTACCAGTGGCTTGTTCTTCCTGCCTGAAGTCCACAAGGAACGCATGCCAGCTGAAAGGTGGTCCTCCCTAGAAGCTGAGGAAGGACATGTTAATATTTTAACTGCTGTTTCCTCTTGTTCCTGTGAGCATTAGTAAAAATTGTAGTAACCTGAAAAATGCCCCAAAGAAGAGATGGGTGCCCTGCTGGCCAGTTGCTGGGACTGGCTTCCTCTCCTGTGCCACTAGTGTTCCTAATGTTCCTTCTTTTGTAGGGGAAGCCACCAACGAAGAAAGCTAAAGTTCTGCACAAGGCAGCCTGGTCGGCCAAGATTGGAGCCTTCCTCCATTCGCAGGGCACAGGGCAGCTGGCAGATGGGACACTGACAGGCCAAGATGGTGAGTATAGATGAGATATGAGGAGGTGCAGGTGCTGGAGCCACAGAAATGGGGATACCTGGAGGGCTGTAAACTCTACAGTCCTCTTTCTCCCCTCTGGTACACTGCCGTGTACTGAAACAATGTATGTGGGTCGCTCCGAGACAGGCTGGCAGGACACGGGGCACATCTCTCCCTCACTTTGCTGGTGCTAACAGAGCCCTGGTGGATTCCTGCCCATCCACTATTGCCTTATCCTTACTCCTGGTGTGACTTGGACAGAAGCGCAAGCTCTCTAGTCACAGTCTCATGAGGTACTGGCAAAGCTGACTTAAAGGTGCCCTGTTGCTCCCAGCCATTTGCTGTCCTACTGCCTGTGGGGAGTTATATTTAAGTCGAGTCATTAAGTGATCAACTTGAGGAACAGCCAGTCACTGCAGCTGAAGGAATAGCAAGCTGCTGTGTTAGGGCAAAAGTGAAGCCCCAGGGGGTGGCAGCAAGGATTGATCCCTGAGCAGACTGCTGCTGGAGCAGAGCTGTAGCCTTGGATCAGGACTGACTGTGGGATTAATATCTCAGTGCTTCACTCTGGTTTTCTCAGCACCCTCTGGGGGAGCAAGCGCTGCTGGTATGACCCTGCAGTGTTGCTGCTGAGACACAGAGCTGCTAAGTGGTTTAGCGCTGACATGATGCAGTCTCCACTCTCACCCCTGGGCTGGATTTCACCCTTTTTTTTGCCCCTCCTGCCCCCCTTTTCCCAAAAGCAAGTGACAACAAGAATTGATTAATAATATATTGTGCCTCTTGTGGGGGCTGGTCCCCGTGTACTCATGGGATCTAGTTCCCCACCAGGGAGAATGCAGCGGAATGCTGAGTCCTTGTGAGCAGGCCACAATGTGGCTGCAAAATGTAGTCCAGAGGTAACTGAGCCCTCTGTGCCTTTTCTATAATCTCACCTGATTTTCTGCTCTCATGTCTGCTTATAGCACTCGTCCTGGGCTTTGACTGGGGAAAATACCTGCAGGAACATGGCTTCAAGGCAGCTCCTGTCAGCTGCTTCAAACATGTGAGTTCTTCTTTGCTGTGCCCCGCAGTGCACATGGGATATGCCATATGCGTGGGGCTCCCCTGTACTCCATTGACTAGGTGGTGGGAAGAGACTAGGGGAGCTGGTTATTAAGCCCCAGCTGATGCAAGGAAGTAAGCTGAGACTTCTCACAGCTAAGAAGGGGAGTCTCATAGAGGGACCAGGAGTTCTGGGGGAGGAAGCAGAGGGGGAGTTGGTAGAGGCACTGCCGGTAGTGATGACCCAGTGCTGGCTGGGGACAGAATTAATTCTGATGGGGAGGAATAGTGGAGAGTGTCTTTGCAGTTTGTGTGGGTGAGCTCTGCCCAGGGTGATGTGCAGGGAGGAACTCAGTTCAAGTGGGCCTGTCTGTAGCTGCCCCTCCAGCATGTCTGGTTCATATCATACTGATTTGCAATCCTTGTGGGCCAAGTAGTCAAGGCAGATACAAGAAAGAATGGCAGTTCTTAGGTATTATAGCAGCCCCAGCCTCTCTGTGTATTAAGACTCACTTGTTACGTTCTTTTTGAGTTGTGATCTGTGATAATACTAACAAAATTTTATTTTTCTTGAGGGTTGTTCAGGAAGACACAGTAGTTTGATGGTTAGGGATTTTGATACCATAGAGCAATGGCAACAGCTACTTTGGGGTAATAGGACAGCTGGCAGTGAAATAGTTAAGTGTTGCTTTACAACGTTCTGCCTTTTGGGATCCTCTGTGAACACCCCAGTGAGGTGCTGGGACAGTTCAGTTGCATTTCAAGCTGTTGGCAGATAGAGGAAGGGTAAGTCTTGCAAACTTGGGCCTAAGGTGAAAGTGTAGCTGCTTAAAAACATGGCTCTGAAAGCTAGAATGAGGGCCTGAGCCCTGCTCTAACTGTCAATGTCCCTCTCCCAACATGGCTTCCTCAATTCTTCAGGTGCCGCTCTTCGATCAGTGGGATGATGTGGTGAAAGGTATGAAAGTGGAAGTGCTGAACAGCGATGCTGTGCTCCCCAGCCGCGTGTATTGGATTGCGTCCGTCATCCAGACTGTAGGTATGTCTCCAGTGTAACTCCTGACAGCTGGGGATGGCTAACCTCTGAGGGAAGCTTTGGAGAGCCGAGTGTAGCTGGTCACACAAAGCATCAGATCTTAGGAGCTCCTCTGCAATTACTGAGAGATTTTTGGAACAGGAAATACGCCAGTGCAGGGGTGGGAGGAAACCAGCATCTGGTTCCTGTTCTGGTTGCTGGGCTCTTTGCGAGGGCGGTTCTGCTTCCAGAATGGGTAGAGAAGCTCTGATAACCTATGCAGAGCAATGAAGGCCATAGGGAATGCTGTAGGAAATAAGCATGTGGTGCCCAATGGGGAGAGGAGAAATTCTTGGCCTCTAATGTCTTTCTCTGGTTGTCTCCTCTGTCCTGGCAGGGTACAGGGCCCTTCTGCGATATGAGGGCTTTGAGAGTGATGCCAGCCATGACTTCTGGTGCAATTTGGGCACAGTGGATATTCACCCCATTGGCTGGTGTGCCATCAACAGCAAAATCCTGGTACCACCACAAAGTGAGTGTGGGGTGAGAGGGGTCAGCACATGCCTGGGCATGGAGGAGCCTTGGTTTGTGCCTAGTGCAGTGGGAAAAGTGCTCCAGCTGTACGTGGGACCACAGCTCCATTTGTGCTCTGAGTTACAAGGAACAGTTAGTTCTTTGGGAAGCTGGAGACTGCTTGGATTGCTCCCTCTGCGTTTCCCTGTGGTTGATCTGGGGATGCTGGATGCAGAGCTGGTGTCACACCTATGGGCAGAGGCTAATGCAGGTGGCCGTTCCTCATTCTGACCCACATGGTGGCTATGCTTAACTTTTGGGGGAGCTTTTTTGTCCTGCGTCCTGGACAGTGTCTCTGGGGAGTGCACTGGATCCAGCCCTTGCTCAGCTAGCAGTTCAGAGAGGGATGCCAGAATTATCCAGTTTAGCAGAATTCTGGCAAGCTAAGAATTACTTGGTATGGCCCACATGTTTTTGCTCTAATACCACTTCCACATTTAGATCAGTGGAGTTGGGTATCTCTTTGGCGCAGTCTGTTCTGTAATGGTGATCCTTTACAGCCATTTGTGAGGGTGAGCTTGTAGAACAGAGTCTGCCTGAGAGCAGGTAGGGGATCTGACTGTCAAGAAGGCCTTTTAATGCAGATGTACTCTCGGAGAGGAAGAAAAATGTAGTGTGGTGCTGTAATTCTTTCAGTCATAAAGATGTGCTTTATTCCTGTGTGCATGTAGCTATCCATGCCAAGTACACTGACTGGAGAAGCTACCTCATGAAAAAACTGGTGGGAGCCAGGACCATCCCAGTGGATTTCCACATCAAGGTAAATGTGGGAGGCTGTCATTTTGCACGTGGAAATGAAGTTGAAACTGAGACCTGTGTGCAACACGTCTCTTCTGGTTCTGATCTGTGCAACTCCTCTGTTTGTCCCCTTGGAGCACAGGCAGGGAAGGGGCAGTGAGACACCTGTCATGATTCTGTAGGTAATGGCACAGCCATTTCTACTTTGGGTCACAGATGAGCTTTAAAAGCTGGTGTCATGCCAACCTGTGCTGGAAAATACTGGGGGTGAGTTTGCTTTTTTGCTGATGGGAGAGGCCAGTGCAGCTCCAGACTGACCTTTCCCTGCCCTGTTTCAGTGCTGGAGAATGGCTCTGAGAGTCAAAACCCTTTGCCTTCAGTGTTGGTAGCAAGGCAGCCTGTGGGGAGTGAGAGGGGTGCAGGCTCCCACAAAGTACATGGAAGCAGCTGTGCCAGCTTTATAGCTCTTGTGGTTGTTTTGTGTAGCCTGCACTGAGGTTAGAACTTGTTGGGGAGAAGAAACTCTTGTTGCTGACAACTTTGTAAACCACAGATAAGGAAGATGGTCCCAGAGGCAGCAAGGCAGATGATGGGTTTTCCTGTGTGTGAGGTAACTGGTGATGCTGAGCTGGAGACCTTGACATAATTTGTGTTTCCCTTTTTGCTTCTCAGAAAGTTGAGAGGATGTTTGTAGCTGCCTGTTCCACGGCTTGTAGCTGAGAGCTCACACTGTGGAAGGGAAGTGGTAGAGGGAGACAGATGTTGTCCGTATCTTTCTCCTCCCAGCATCCCAACTCCCACCTAATGAACAGGAGGTGGAAGGGGAGGACCTTCCCTTCAAAGTTCTGGATTCAAGTGTAGGCTGTTTTGGGTGTCTGAATCTGTTTTGAGCTGTGGCTCTTAGTTGCTGCACAGCATTTGGGATCCCCAGTGCCAAAATGTCAGGTGTTCTTTAAACACCTTTAGGTGTTTGCGCACGTGTAGGGCTAGGCTGTATCAGCAAACTGAAGGTCTCAAAAAAATCAGTTAGAAGGCAGTGACTCTTTTTGTGTGCCTGTGCCTTTGGGTCAGTCTGCAGAGTAACTTTGGCATTGGAGGTAGAGTTGACAGATAGATCATCATGTTGCTCTACCTCTAATCACAATTTGGAGTAAATCGGAGTAAAAAGGTGAAAATAAGGGCCTGACCTCTTTTAAAGTTAGCTGAAAATTCTGTTGCCCTTTGGGAAGCTACACCTCTTACTGCTTCCAGCCTTGAAACCCTTATGGTCTCATGACTGAAAAAGGCACGCAATTCCTTACTCAGTTCCTGCTGAACAGAAGCGACATCTGTTTCTCATGCTTTGAACATTCATGCAAGGTGCTGGCTGAGCACAGCTGCTGGGCCAGGATGAGGGTAGCTGTTATGGGGCCACAGGGCAGGGGAGACTTAGAGTATGTGTGCCCAACTGTGCTGTCATTTGGGGGGGCAGCAGCTCCCCATCCCCTTGATGAACCCACTCCCATGCATCCCTTCCCAGAAGTGTCTCCCAGTCAGCTTTGGGCAGCGCAGGGGGTTGGCTAGGAGGTCTGTGGGGAAAGCTGTTCTCTGAAGTGTGTGGGGAAGGAAAACACCAAGTGCAATTGATCCCGTCTCCTCTCTTGCTTGTTGCCAGATGGCGGAGAGCATGAAGTACCCGTTCCGGCAGGGCATGCGGGTGGAGGTGGTGGATAAGAACCATGTGTCCCGGACACGCATGGCAGTGGTGGACACAGTGATTGGGGGCAGACTGAGACTCCTCTATGAGGACGGCGACAGTGATGATGACTTCTGGTGCCACATGTGGAGTCCCCTCATCCATCCTGTGGGCTGGTCACGGAGAGTGGGCCACAGCATGAAGAAAACAGGTAGGGATTAGGCCACCACAAGCATCTTCTGATTTCCTGTGAACTGCCTGGACCCTGCTGTTGACACCAGTCTTGACATGCTGGGAGCTGAGGACCTGACAGATAAGGTCTATGCAGTCATGTGTCTGCTGCTTTTCCCCCTGCATAAATAAAGCCCAGCGATCTGCTGCCACAGGTCAGGACAGAGGGACTGTAGGGTTTCTCACCTGAAGCAGGTAGTCTGTCCCCACAGTGTGAGAATGCAGAGTCTGCAACATCACAGGTGTTTGTGGTCTTTTTGAGAAATTTCACGCTGGCTTCTGTAAGACTGGATGCCATCAGTTTGGTTTTTTTTCTGGACTTGACAGAGAGGAATTCTTGGTCAGCCTAGGCTGGCAGAAAAAACAAGACTCGAGCCCTGCTGATCCTTTTGGTTGTGTTTCCCGTTCTTGCTGCCTCTCCCTGGTGATTAAAGCTGCATGTAGAGGTGTCATCACTAGCGCTCAGGAAGATCGTCCATCTGCTTTTGAGTAGCCCATGTTATGGGAAGGTGTAGAGGGACTGACCTGTTGGTTTTTTTCCATTACTCTTCTCATGGTCTCTGATCTAGCTCTTTCATAGCTGCTGAGCTTTCACCAGATAATTAATAGCCAGTGTATTTTCTTACTGCAGTTGCTGCAGGGTTCTTACCTCTCTATTTCTTTCATTCCTCACAGAAGAAAAACGCAGTGACATGGCAAACCATCCCACCTTCCGGAAGATTTACTGTGATGCTGTCCCCTATCTGTTTAAGAAGGTAGGACAAGTTTGCCTTTCTGTGCTGGCCACAGCAAAGGAAGCAATGATAACGCTTCCTTCCTTGGGTGTATATACTGCTCTGTGGGTTGTTGAGGATGGCTCATTTGTCTCCTGTACAGCTATAGGGCAGTGAGGTATTTGGGATGTCAAGGCTGTGGTTGGGCAGGGGCAGGTCAAAATAGAAAGATGGAAGAATTAAAAGACAAAGACAGATCGAGGGATTCCATTGAAGGGCAAGTAGTCGCTTGAAACTTTGAGCTGGAGAGGGAAGACGATTGCATGGGAGACACCAGTTCAGACAAGGGGCTGGATCATACTGGTAAGGTCTGAGATGAGGAGGAGGCTGGCTTTGCTGTGGAGCAGTGGCTGAGTGCTGAGCCTGGCCCTCTGAGTGACCGGGGCCTTGGCAGGAGATTGCTGACACAAACACAGCGTTCCTCTGGCTGCCTCTTTGTATTTCTTGTAATTTTTCTTCTTTCCCCTCCCAACTTGGGTTGAGCCAAGTAAAGAAGCTCTAATCCTGTTTGCACGTGTGTGGTTGGTGTTAGGATGGGACTGTCCCATACTCCTGACAGCACATGACATACCAGAGTCTCCCTTAGGTTCGAGCTGTCTATGCTGAAGGAGGATGGTTCGAGGAAGGCATGAAACTGGAGGCTATTGACCCCCTGAATCTGGGCAACATTTGTGTGGCCACTGTTTGCAAGGTAAGTTCAGTGGGCGGAAACGGGTCTACTGTGTTTACCTGAGATAACCCAGCCTCTCTTCGGGTCTTTGTAAATGAATAAGAACAGGTAGGATTTTGCATGAGGGAGAGGAGAGGGCTGTCAATAGTGGTAGGCAGCTGGTGTACGGAGGGAACTGGGGCGTTACCTCAGAGGTCTGAGAAGCTGATGAGACCAGCAGTTGTCCACGTGTGCCTAAGTGGACAGCATGAAGATGAGCATGCTTGGTCTGCAAGCTAACCGTCCAGTGTGTGTGACCAGCTGCCACCCTTCCTTCACCCTTGGGCATGCAGTAGGGAAGATTTGCTCTCTAGCTCTTGGAGTGCATAAAGAGGAGGCCTCTGTAGTGCTGCCTTGAGGGGAGAAAGGAGGGGGGAAGCACTGTGGGGTCACCTTTATGTGGGAAATGGTGCATTCACTGGCGTAGGAAGCTGAGGATAGACATGTCTCCTGCAGTTTCTCTTGAGGTAGTGAGCTCTACTCCTGTGCTGGTGTTGGGAAGTAAATTGCTTGGCCAGGTTTCCTCAGTGAGGTGTGTTGCGTGTCCTAAAGCATAGCATGAACTTGGGCTTTTCTTGCTCCCTGAAGAAGCTGTTTGCCCCTGTAGAACCCAAGCAGAGGACTTTGGCACTTGGGGTTTGGCAGGGGGATGCTAGGAAAGCTCTTTGTGTCTGTAAAATGTTCCGTTCAGCCATTGCTTGGACACGTGAAGAGGCTGGGGCAGATGTGCCTATCACATTTGGTAGGCACCAGTTACCACTGAGTGATGGGATAGGACAAGTCTTGTTGCTGTAGGAAGTGGCAAGTCTGAAGGTGGTGCCCTTCCCTTCTGCCCAGTGACAAATTCATGACCTGGTTGGTGTAGAGGGTCTCTGAGCTGCCCATAAAGCCTGTTTCTGAGGGAGAACAAAGCTCCTGACCATTTATGGCTAAGTCCTTTTCACAAAGCTATTAGTGTTGGTCCCAGTTCTGCAGAAATTGCTGCTTTGGGGATTAGCTGGTGTTGAATAACATAACAGGAGAAGCTACTGCGTGCCCTAGAGCATATAATATTGCATTTTACTATCTAGTGGCAATTGTGATCCATCTGGGGGAATGGATCCTTTGAGAGGAGAGGCTTTAGAGCAAGTGAAGCTCTACGCTCATGCCCTTCATTCCCATCTCAGGTCCTCTTGGATGGGTATCTCATGATCAGCATTGATGGAGCCACATCTGCTGATGGCTCTGACTGGTTCTGCTATCATGCCTCCTCGCATGCCATCTTCCCCGTCAACTTCTGTCAGAAGAACAGCATCGATTTGACCCCTCCAAAAGGTGAGATTTGGACTCTGCCCTGTGGTACAAACTTGTATGCAGAATGTGCTGGGCCGTGCTTTTCTGAGGGGTGTCAGGTTCAGGTGAATCAAAAGCACAAGGTCCCAATCTGCATGTTTTTCAGGGAGATAGGGCTGGTTCAGAGAGCCAGTCCACTTGAGCTCTGACTATATTCCAAGTCTTGGTATTTTATGGTAGGAAGTAACATCTCCAGAGGGTATTAATGGCATGGCGGTTAGCTCCTGGCAGATCAATGGGAGAGGTGTACAACCCCTAAACTGAACAGAATCAAAGGTTTAAAGGACAAGGAGGGTGGGAACGGAAAAGTAGAGCCATTGCTGCATGACTCAGTACTTAAAAGTGGTAGGATTCACCTCTGTTCTTCTTGTATGAATAAATCTGAGACCGATATTTCTGCAAGAGCCTGAGAAGCAATCACCCTAGGAGTGTTTTTACTGCCTCATCTGGCCATACCCAAATAGGCCTGCTCTGAATTTCTGTGTTGCAGCACTTTTGTGCAGTGCTGTTCTGTCTTCCTTTGATGTGGGAGAAAGATTTGTATTAGTGGTGTGTTTTGAATATACTTCTCCCTCCCTGCTGCTTCTCCTCACCTTTCTCTGTGGTCTGAATATGTGACTGACACAGGTGTCCAGAGCTGCAGCTTGCACTTTTCCATATTTGCCCACTGGAGGCAGGTGCTGGACTGCCATGGGATCTGTGCACTAGATTTATGTCCAAGATCAGGCTGTATATGCTGGTTAATGAAGCCACTTTGCAACCAATTGCTATGCCTGCTTCCTGTCTGTTCTGCCTTTTCTCCCAGATGGTCTGCCCAGTGACTGCCTTTTTCTCCGCTGACCATTTCTTCCTGCTGCAGGGCAAGATGCACAGACCTTCAACTGGGAAAGTTACCTGGAAAAGACTAAATCAAGACCCGCTCCAGCACGGCTCTTCAACACGGTGAGTGCTGCCAGGAAGAAGACATGTGTAGGGATGCTTGCAGTCAGCAAGGAGGAGCACAAGAGCTCTGGCTGTCACAGAATGGTTAGGTGAGATGGACCTCTGGAGGTCATCTTGCTCAAGCAGGGTCACCTAGAGCCGGTTGCCCAGAACCATGTCCAGACGGCTTTTGAATATCTCCATGGAGTCTCTACAACCTCTCTGGGCAACCTGTGACAGTGCTCAGTCACCCTCACAGTAAAAAGTGTTTCCTGATGTTCACAAGGAACCTCCTGTGTTTCAGTTTGTGCCCATTGCCTCTGATCCTGTCCCTGGGCGTCACTGAGAAGAGCCTGGTCCATCTTTGTACCCTCCCTTCAGATACTCACATACATTGATGAGATCCCCCTGAGCCTTCTCTTCTCCAGGCTGAACAGTCCCAGCTCTCTCAGCCTCTCCTCATATAAAAGATGCTCCAGTCCCCTCATCATCTTCATGGCCCTTTGCTGGACTCTCTCTCTAGTATGTCCATGCCTCTCTTGTACTGGGGAGCCCAGACCTGGACACAGCCCTCCAGGTGTGGCCTCACCAGTGCTGAGTAGAAGGGAAGGATCACTTCCCATGATGTGCTGGGAACATTCCTCCTAATGCAGCCAAGGATACTAGTAGCCTTCTTTGTCCCAAGGGCACATTGCTGGCTCATGTTCAAGTTGGTGTCCACCAGGACCTCCAGGTCCTTTTCTGCCAAGCTGCTTTCCAGCCATTCAGCCCCCAGCATGTGCTGGTACCTGGGGTTGTTCCTCCCTGGGTGCAGGACTGTACATTTCCTTTTTTTGAACAGCATGAGGTTCCTGTCAGACCATTTCTTCAGCTTGTCAAGGTCCCTCTGGATGGCAGCACAACCCTCTAGTGTATCAGTCTCTCCTCCCAGTTTTGTGTCCAGCAAACTTGCTGAGTTTGACATGACAGTAGGACCTCAATCCGCCAGGGCAGGTTTAGATTGGATATTAGGAAAAATTTCTTCACTGAAAGGGTTATCAAACATTGGAACAGGCTCCCCAGGGAAGTGGTGGAATTGCCATCCTTGGAGGTATTTAGAAGATGGGTAGACGTGGTGTTTAGGTGACATGGTTTAGTGGTGGGTTTTGGCAGTGTTAGGTTGATGGTTGGACTCAATGATCTTAAAGGTCCCTTCCAACCTAGACGATTCTATTATTCTATGACACTGTCATGTCATCCAGATAATTAATGAAGATGTTGAATAGGATTGGCCCAGTATTGACCCCTTGGGGTGCAATGCTAATTACTGGCCTCCAACTAGACTTCATGCCACTAGTCACCACCCTCTGGGCTCAGCCACTCAACCAGTTTTCAGTCCAGCTCGCTGCCTCCTTACCCAGCCCATGGTTCCATCAGCTTCTCTATGAGGATCTTACGGGAGACAGTGTTAAAAGCCTTCCTGATGTCAGGGTAGACAGTATACATTGCTGGTCTTTGCTGCTGGTCAGCACTTCTAAGGACAGCCCAAGGCATGGAAGTGTGTGCTCTCCAAGAAAAGCTCTGTTTGGCTGGTCAGGACTAGCAGTGTCATGTCTTTGTGGATGTAATAGTATCTTGGTCCCTCTAAGTGTGACCTGTGATTCTGTACTGTTTCCAAGAGCTCCAGGCTCCTGGTGGATTCTGCACTGCCTGCTGCCTGTGGACATGTGGCTGGCACTTGGGTGGACGGGATCTGCTTGGCACCAGCAAAACTGCTGCAGCACCTGGGCCTGTGCTGATATTTCTGATTTCCCAGGGCTCTCTCAGGTTAATAGGTTTGATTGGGTGTCCCTTAACTGCTGCCTGATGCTCCCCTTAGGTCAGGATCTTATTTCTAAAGGCTGGGCTGAGGTTCAGTAAGGACACAGCTGGCCTTAGATCTGTTCACGTGTCCCCTTCTGTTATGCGACTGGTTCTGTTGTGTGACTGTAGGCTTGTTCTTTCTCCGCTTGCTTTAAGCTGGAGGCAAGCCTGTAGCTGTTCTAGGCTGCTGGTGGCTGCGTGTGGGTTTGGACTGGGTGCAATGGCCTTGGGTTTTCTTTTTTTTTTTTTTCTTCCATTTTTTCTGCACCCAGGACTGCCCAAACCACGGCTTCAAGGCAGGCATGAAGGTGGAAGCGGTGGACCTGATGGAGCCCCGGCTCATCTGTGTGGCCACGGTGAAGCGTGTAGTCCAGCGTCTCCTTAGCATCCATTTTGATGGCTGGGACAACGAGTATGACCAGTGGGTGGACTGCGAGTCTCCAGACATTTATCCTGTGGGGTGGTGTGAGCTGACAGGCTACCAGCTTCAACCACCAGTTGTTCCAGGTGAGTGAAGATTTGACTGTGGTTTCTAATGCTAGAGGCAAAGGTTTCCTTCCTCCTGCTCTGTGAGTGGCTCCTCCTTTGTGGGCCTTGTAGGGAGGAGAAAATTGCCTCCTTGATTTGCACTGGCTACCGTAAGTCTTCCTCTGCTGCCACACACTCTAGCAGCTGGCAGAGGGAGGAGTCTGTGGTGGGGAGAAAGCAGCCTGAGATTTGAGGTTGGCTCTGTTTTTCCTCTGTTCCCCTACCTGCACACCAACAGAGAATTGCTCCTGATGAAATTGGGTAGAGTTCCAGGTGGTCCTATCCCTGCACAGCTCCCTTTTACTAAGTGTGCCTACAACCTCAGCCAGGTAGCAGGGGGAGCTTGGCCCCTTGCTCCCTTTTCTCATCAATTCTCTGACTCTGTCTGTAAAAGGTAAGAGCATCCCTCTCAAGAGTTTATTCCTTCCCTTGTCACAGGGAGGCCACTGCCTCACCTTTGCAGATGTTTTCCTTCTTGTCCCAAGCTACGTTTCTTGTTTCTTTACTGCCCCTGCCAAATCTCTACTGGGCCTCTCTCCCCCGTGCTGCCCCAGCCTGCCACCCTGGGCCCTCGCCTGGAAGCACAGACAGCAACTGCCCTAGAGCCGTGCTTTCCCCTCAGCTGGTTGTCTCGGGAAGAGGGCGTTGGCTCGGGGGGACGGGTATATCTTGTTTCTCGCTTATGTCACTTCATCCCAGTTACCTACTGGTTATGGGACTTGGCTTTCGTTTCCCTCTCGTCTCCATGACAGAGCCCACAACTCCAGTGAAGGCCAAGGAGGTGCCCAAGAAGAAGAAGAAACCCTATGGAAAGAAGAGTGAGTGATGTTTGATTAGTGCCCTCCCGCTCGCTCGCAGGCTGGGCCCAGTTAGAGGAACCCTGTCCATCATGTCCCGTCAGAGCAGGAGAGAGAGGCCTTGTCTTGCTGTGGATGCCCTCAGTCAGCTGTGGGTTTGACAACACAGCTTCATCCTTCTTAGCCGCCCCCCTTACCTGAGAGAGCAGAGAGCTGTGTGTGTGGGAAGGATCTGTTCTGCAGTCTGTTTTCTGTTGGCCGAGATATAGATGGCGCTTGCTTCCAGGCGTGAGGTTGTGCTGCTTTCCCCACTGTGTCCGTGGTCAGAGGGAGATGGTTGGCTGCAGCTGCAGGGTAGCTGGAGAGCAACCCTGCCTGCTTTGTGCTGAGGGAAAGAAGGCCTTAAGATGGCTGAAGAGGCCAGTAGTGGGGCTGGACCGTGTCATTGTTTCATCTTGTCGTTGTTCTCGTCATTGTTGCAGTAGCTGTGGCAAATCGTGTGTAGACAGGCAAGAAATTCCTTCCTGGGGGGTGGAGAGGAAAGGACATCTAAAGAATATAAAGACGTTCAACCTAAATAAAAACGTCAGCTAAAAATGAAAACATTAATGCTACAGTGTCCGTGCCTTGGAGCCAACATGCCCATTGCCTAGGACTAGACCCAGACAGGTAAGCAAAGCTGACTCTAGCCTGATTCCAACAGGACCCGCTCCTTGGAAGTTAAGCACACACTGAAGTGCCTTGCCTTTAATGAAGGAGAACACGGAGGAGCATATTTTGAGATGGTGACTATAGAGATTTTTCTCCAGTAGGCCATTTCTATCGAGTAACCAGTTGGCAGCTAATGACCGTGTAGCTTGCTGGTCAGTTGTGCTGGTCCCTGGCCTGTGGTTTCTCAGTGGAGCAGGGTTGCTGATTTTCCAGGGAAAAAGAAACACGCTTTTCCCCATGCTCTGTTATCTCTTTGTTAAGGAAAAAAGTTACCTGCCAAAACCCGCAACGTCAAGCAGGCTGTCAGGAAGCCTTCCACCTCGAAGACGAAACGAGAAGCAAAAGCTGCCAGCAAGGCTTTGCCAGAGCCAGCACCTGATGAGAGTAAGGGAGTGATTACTCTACCCAGGAACCACATGCAACTCCCTCGCATACACCCTTCATTCCACCGGCCCTCCAGAGGCCTGTGCTGCCTCTTGGCTGTTAAGTCATGGGTGCCCCCAGGCAGGGCAAGGCAATATGTGACAAATATCCTTCCCCACTCCTCCAGAGACAGAGAGAGTAGAAGAAAGCCTTAGTCAGCTTTCCCTGGGAAGTTCTGCCTCCTGAGGAGGTTTGGTGACACCAGTGTATCTGGATTTGTTGATACTGCTGATGGACCTGGCTGCCCTACTGAGCAGTCTGGTTGTGCGAGCTCAGTTAGAGAGGAGAGTCAAGACGGACATGTCAGAAGTGTGCTGTCACATCCCAGTCCCCATAAGGGCTGTCGCAGCATGTGAACACAGCCCATCGTGCTGAGCACCAAGAGATGTGATGACCAGAAGAGCAGCTGTGTCACCTGCCAACACTTGCGGGTGTTGGGGAAAAAGGGTGGGTGAAGTGGTTTCATGGGGATGGAGCCTCATGAAGGTCCTCATTGCTCATAGATCTTCCGTTTCCCATTTGTGGATCTAGGCAGGTAGAGAATGGATCACACTGGCTTTCCTTCCCTCAGCCCGAGGAGAAGTTGTTCTTGGGAGCAGGCAGCTGAATGCTGCCAGGGTTTAGTCCCATCCTGATCGCTGCTGTGATCATGGGTAGATTTGTGCCGGCAAGACAGGGCTGCCGGTGGTAAGGGACCCTCAAGTGGGCTGGAAACCTGGGGCATTTTGAGTATCTGCATGAACAGGGCGGGTTCTGGGGTGCTGCAGGTAGCGGGAGGCAGCATGGGTTGATTTTACTTATTTTTCCCTCTCTCTCTGTCTCTTGCTAGTCATTGCCGTGCAGGTGAAAGAAGAAACCATTGACCCCTCGGTAGCAGAGTTTGGAGCCACAGAGCTTCCCGTTCCCATCAGCAGCATAAAGCAGGAGGTCACAGACTGATCCCCCAGCTGCCCACAGCAGCCTGCGCTTCACCTTGTGACTCTTTGGGGAAAGTCCTGGCAAAGGGAAGTGGAAGACTAAAAGGGCCTTCCCTTTTTGAGGCAGACCACCCTGCAACATCACAACTCCACTTCCCTGGCGTGCAAGAAAATTTCCCCCAGACTTTTAACTTTAAGCCCTGGGAAGCAGACTCCAGAAAGGCCGCAGGCGTGCTGAGGAGCATGACCAGGGTGGCTGCTGGGGTTTTGTGTGCCTGGCTTTGAGGGCACCTTTCCGAGCAGGAGCTCCTGACGGGGAGTGAGTCTGCCAGAGCACGAAGGGGCAGTTTGCGTTCTCAGCCGTGGCTGGAGGTGGCGAGCTGCAGCGTTGAGATGACGCGTGCAGGTCACACGCGTCAGGAAATCAGCCGCCCTCATGGGACATTGGTGCCGTGCTCCCTGCTGTAGGCCCTGCGACCCCCCACCCTCCCCGAGAACATCAGGACAGAAAGAATGAAGAGAGGTGAAAAAACAAAAAGGGATGACGATGCCTCTTGGGGGAGCAAGAGACCTTTTTGAGTGTCATTTCTTGCTTTTGAAGCCAGAACTGCAGAGGACACGGTGCACAGTTCGAATTTTTAATTTTTTTAGCAGTCCTATTGTAAATTTGATCTGTACCCAAAAACCCTGTGAATTAAACTTGAGGAAAAAGCCAAAGGCTTGTGTATTGTTTTCCAGATCACCAAGATACGAGGGTTAGCCAAAATGGGGAGGAGAAGAGGGCTGTAGGTGGCTGGGTGTAAGTAAACGGTGTGTTGTGCTGTTCAGGGCTGGTTTGGGGGTTTTTTGGGGCATGCAATAGGGTTTTTCTGTGCACTTGCCCCTGTCTACTTGCCAGTTCTGCTGAATATCACAAGAGTGCGATTGACAACTTAAGGTGGGGAATGCCATTTCCCATTTTAGGGCGAAACTGTAACGTTCCTTTCTCTCCTCAGACAGGCCATCAAAGTTCAGGACAGAAATCGGAAAGGTCACTGTGGCAACAGTGATGAAAAACAGTTTTAAATCTCCTGTAGCAGGTTCTTGTGAAGTTCCTGCAGGTGAGGAGGTGCCCTGCCCGTTGGTGCCACCAAAGGGCCCGGCTGTGGGGCAGGTGCCTTGTTAACCCTACAGGGAAACGGTGGCTGCCCAGGAGGCTGCCTTGGCCACGAAATGGCTGCCTTGGCCACGAAATGGCTGCCTTGGCCATGCTCCCCTCAAGTTTCCAGGTGAGAGCTTGTGATGCCAAAATAGTTCCTGCTTTGCACAGTGGTTCATGACCAAAAAAAAAAAAAAAAAAGCTTGGCAAACTTACAGCTTAGAAAACAAAGGGTAGAGACTGTGAGTAATTAAGGCAGCTTTCCTCTTTTCCCTTCTAAAGAGGCAAACGGAGCCTTTAACTAGAGAGGGAAGAAAAGGCTGTGGGGGAGCAATGAAACACAGACGGAAAAAGCACGCAGGGGCTGTGGCAAACCATCTCGGCCCGTCCCTGCTGACCCCTGGAGGGCCCTGGGCTCCTGGGGAAACCATGATGGGGTGATCGTGGCGGGGGGGCGGGGGGGATTTTTATCGAAGGTCTGTAATGAGGTTTCCCTGCCCAGGCCTGCTCGCCTGTTCCGGCAGCTCTGCCGATCACCGGCTTGCAGTGGATGTCTCAATGCGGGAGGATCCCGTTTCAGGGCAAAGCCATCGCGTTTCTCTCTTCCCCTCCCTCTTGGGCTGCCGCCCTTCCCCAGCCTTGTCAAAAAGCTGGGCTTGTAGGGCCACCTGTCTGTGCAGGGTGATCATTTCCAAACACCTTCGGCTTCCTTCCTCCTGTTTTTTTTTTTGCTGTAACAGTTCCATGCCCCATGTTTAATAACTAGAATTGTTTACCTTTTAAAACCATCTCAATTTGAACAAACTTCTGCTTTTAAAATGGGGCCGGGGGAGGGTCCCAACCTGGGCTGCCATGGGGAATAGGTTGGGCACATGGCTTATGATGGGATCGTTTATGGGATCAGTGATCCCATTCCACTGATCAAACTTTGCAGGGAATAGGAAGTTTTCAATCTGCTTGTTTTAATTCTGAGGAGCTGCTGGGAATTCAGGCAATATTTTCACTGATGATAATTGTTAACTTTTCTGCTCTAAGATTTGAGCCCGTGCAGGATCTTGCGTCGGTGCTGTTTGCCGTCCTGCTCGGGGCTCTTCAATCGTTTCGGAAGCTGTGAAAGCACAGTGCTCTTAAAAACAAAAACAAACTTGTGGATTCCAGCTTTTCCGCATGGCTGGAGGGAGCCTTGGGAGGAAAAAGCAAGTATTTGGCTTTGCTGTTTGATCATCAAAGCGTGTTGCAAACACTACAAGAAGCTTTTTTTGCACCAGTTTTTTTCCAGGGTAATGTGCCCCTGTGTCCTGCAAAAAACAGCACGGCATCTTTGGCAAATCAGCATCGCGCTGGTGGCACCAGGCTCTCTCCTTTGCACCTTCTGCAATATCCCTGTCACCACGCTGGGGACAAGTCTAGAAAAACTGCTGTCACCAGGCTGTAGGCAGGGCTCCGTTGCATCCTGCACGCCTTTCCTAAGCTCTGCTCTTCTTGAAGCCTCTGGCTGGTGATTTTCCTGATCTCTTTTTCTTGCTGGGCTTCCTTGCAGCCTTGGTCTTCTCAGGACGGGCTCCCCCAGCCTCGCCTCGGCCCCAGCCAGGGCAGGTTTGGAAAGTGGTGGAAAGCTTCACCTTCAGCCCCCGAGCTTCTGCAGGGGACCCGCAGGTGGCCCCAACGTGGAGGTTGAGTTTGTCGATCCACCTGGAAATGTGGCAGGAGATCAGGGAAAGGAGGGTGAGGGGGGAGGCAAAACTGTCCCTGTGAGTGGGGATGGGTCACTTCAAAGCCAGACCAGGTTGCTCAGGGTGAACTTTGAATATCTGCCCACCCCAGCTTGTGGCTGCTTTCCCTACACCAGGAAAGCCCAGGCTACTGCCATCCTTGCACATAGGTGGGTGCTCCATCTCGGCACCATGGGAGAAGGCACAAAATAGCCAGCGTGTCACGGGAGAAGACCCAAAATGGCTAGTGTGCAATGGGCTAGTGTGTCTGGTGCTGCAGGGTCCAGCTGTCCCCTGGGCTGTCCCCTGGGCTGTTCCCCGGGGCTGTTCCCCGCCTCGTGGCACTCACCTGCGCAGGGGAAGGAGCTGGCAGTTGCAGTGGAAAGGCACATCCCTCAGGTTGAGGATCTCCAGCCCCGTGAAGTTGCTCATGTTGGGGATGTTGCTCATCTTGTTGCTCTCCAGGTAGAGGCTTCTGATCTTGGGACCGAGGCCAGCGAAGGCACCGGAGGAAATCTGCAACGAAGCGAGGGTGAGTCAGGGGGGTCCTGATGGAGGCAGGGGAGCAGATCTCTGTCCCTGCAAACTGCTTATCAGCCTGGGGGCACTGAGAGAACCTGTTCTGAACCTGGCAGCACCATGAAAGAGCTGTTTTAAACAGCAGCACACGTGCTTGGGGACTGTTATTTACTCAACCAGTTTCAGTCACATTTTGGGACTCGCTAGACCCCACTCAGTCTTCCTAGAAAGAAGGTGACACGCAGGAGGTCTTAGAGCGATCCCTGGGCGTTGTTAAAGGTGGACGGGCCTTACGAGAGTGGTGCTAACATTGCTTTCTTTAGAGGATGGAGGACTTCAGGGCAATAGCAGTGAAAATTCCCACAGGACTCATAGAAAGGCAGGAGAAATATGGCCAGGGCTGGGGAAAGAAGGGTGGTTTGGGGAATGGGCTGGGCCCCACTGAAACGGTGTGTCTTCAAGGTTCGAAGGGAGTGAGGCTGTCCTGGGGGAGCTGGGGGACAGGTTGGAGCAAGACAATGCTCCAGGCTGAGCCTGAGGAAGACTCTCCTCCCGGCCGAGCCTGAGGAAGCCTCTCCTTCCAGCCAGGCTCTGGAGCATCTCCTGAGCCTTGGGAATTTGAGGCGCTGGAACAAGATGGGACCTACGGCTGTGCCCTGCAGTGTCCCTGCCCCTCTGGTCCCCAGCCACGTGCACCTGCTCCAAGCCCATGTTGTCCAGGTAGAGGTGCTGCAGGCTGGAGGCCACTGGCAGGAAGGCACTGTCCCCCACGCGCTTGATGGGGTTTCGGGAGAGCTTCAGCTCGCTCAGGGCAGACAGGCCTCGCAAGGCTGATGTTGGCACCTCCATCAGGCGGTTTCCCTCCAGGTGCAGCTTCTCCAGCATCTTGGTGGGAGCCAGGGCGGTGGGGGCGATGCGTCTGATGGTGTTCCCAGTGAGGTAGAGCCAGCGCAGCCCCCTGGCCCCGGCCAGGTCACCCTCCTCCAGCTCCCTGATGGCGTTGTGCTGCAGATGGAGGGAGATGAGGTTGGGCAGGAGCTGGAAGGCGCCCGGGGGCAGGCGGGTGAAGGCGTTGTGGTCCAGGTCAAGGTAGGCCAGCCGTGGGGTCCCCTCGAAGGCTGCAGCTGCCAAGGTGGAGAGGCGGTTGTCGGTGAGGTAGAGGTAGACCAGGTTCTCCAGCCCCCGCAGCGCCCCAGGCTGCAGCACCCCAATGCTGCAGCTCTGCAGGTGGAGGGACACCAGCTCCTTCAGGCCGGGAAAGGCGCCTGGTGGCACCGTCCCAAAGACGTTTCGGCGCAGGTCGAGGAGACGGGTGTCCCCGGGGAAGCCCTGGGGGATCTCCCGCAGGTCCCTGTTCTCGCAGGACCCATGATGGAAATCGGGGGAGCAGGTGCATCCCCGGGGGCACTGCCCACTGCTGTCTGCCCTCGGCTGCTCCGATGGCACAGTGGGGCTGAGAGGCGTCTGGGGGTGACCACATCTCATCTCAGGGGGCCTCAGGGAGTCGAGGGGCCGGCCACGGAGGGCAGGGGGTGCGGTGCAGGACCCCTCCGCCTGCACCTGCGCCCTCACCAGCCAGTCATGGAAGGGACGCAGGAGGCAGGAGCAGAGCAGGGGATTCCCGGCCAGGCTGACCCTTGCCAACCCCCCAGCCCCGGCCAGGGGTGGCAGCCCCCGCAGCTGGTTTTCACGGAGGTCCAGGGTGCGCAGCTGGGGGCTGCGGGAGAAGGCATCGGGCGCCACATCCTGGAGGGCGGCGTGATCCAGGAAGAGGTGCTTCAGGGAGGCCATGGCCAGGGCCTCCTCGGCCACGTAGGTGATGGGGTTGTGGCCCAGGTCCAGCCGGGTGGCCCCATCCAGCCTGGCCAGGGCCTCGCCGGGCAGCGCCTGCAACTCATTGTGGTCCAGGCTCAGCCTGCGCAGGGAGGGCAGAGCGGCAAAGGCCTCGCTGCCCAGCACATGGAGGGCATTGTGGGACAGTCGGAGCCACCTGAGGACCTGCAGACCCTGGAAGACCATGTCTGGGAGGTAGACTAAGGCGTTCGCCCTCAGGTCGAGGACAGTGAGTGACCCCAGATGGCCAAAAGCACCTGGCTGGATCTCCTCAATATGATTCCCCTCCAGGATGAGCTGCTGGAGGGAGGACAGCCCATCCAGGGACTCCTGGTAGAGGAGGGCTATGCTGTTGGAGGCCAGGTTGAGGTAGACCAGCCTTCCCAGCCCCCGGAAAGCCCCTTCCTCCAGCCTTTCCACCTTGCAGCGCTGCAGGTCCAAGTGCGTGAGGTACAGGGTGTCGAGGAAGGCTCCTACCGGGATGACCGTGAAGCTGTTGCCCCGAAGGTCCAGTTTTTTGGTGAGCTGTTGGTCACACAAATGAACGCTGAGTTACCTCAGGGCTGCCATCCCCACCTCCTCTTCCCCCCCTCCCCTGCCCGTCCCTTCTCCCACCTGCGGGATGGTGTCAGGGATGGCCGTCAGGTTCCCGTTGAGGCAGAGAACGTGGGCGCGGAGATTGTCGCAGACGCAGGGCCTGGGGCAGCGGGTGGCAGATGTCCCCCCCAACCCCAGGGCCACCATGAGCAGGAGCTCCCAGGACAGCCTCATGGTGGAGAGCACCTGTGGCCGGGGAGAGACGGTGGTGAGAGCAGGAGAGGGGCCAGGCTCTCGTGTGGCCCCAAACACACCGCCTACCATCACCGAGTGCCATGGGGGCCGTTGCTGTGACCTAGTGGGGCAGGTCTCACCCTCTCTTGTTCTCACACTGTGATCTCACAGGTTATAAACAAGGAAGAGAAGGGAAGGAGAAAAGAATTATCTAGAACGAAAGGTGAAGGTCACAGACGGCAGGTCTCCATGTGGAACGAGCTTTTACCCTGGTTATCTAAACTCTCTGAGGGAGAGTTGGGAGGACCTGGTGAGGGACCTGTCAGGGCCACAGGGTCACTCGTGGGGAACTGGCTTGGAGCAGATACACACACCCCCCCTTTTTCTTATATCACTAGCATAAAATTGTCTTGATCTGCATGGAGTATCCATATTCCTGCTACAACTGAGGCTTGTATTTTTCTAAAAGACAAGCAGCTATGGCTATCCAGGGGATGTGATCACACTGGCGTTCTGAGATGCCACCTTTCTTTTAATTGCAAGTGTCCCATCTCCAGCACCCTGGCCACCTTCCAGCTCTGCGCCTCCCACCCTGCATGCTCCCTGCTTCCCCTCCACCCCTTCCAAGCTATTCATAGCAGTTTTTGGAATAGATCTCCACTGTTTAGCTGCAGGAAGGACGGGTTGGTTTTGGCCAGGCAGGAGGAAGCCCCAGTGGAGGTGCCAGACAGGGGCGAAGGCTGGGGCGAGAGCAGAGGGGGTGGTGGGGCTGTAGATATGACCAACACATCCCCCCACCCCCCCCCCCCCAAGTTCTGGGGAGCAGCAGCAGTGGGTCTGCAAGGTTCAAATCCATGGGGCCCACCACGGTGCCCATCCCTTTGCCCACCTTCCCCTGTGGTCCCATGCTCCTGTCTCCTGCCACCGCTGCAGCCAGCCGTCCCTCAGCCCGCCCCCCCCCCCCAGCGTGGCCACCGGCGAGTGCCACCAACACGATGCCCCAGCTGAGCTCACATCCCGCACCCGGGCACCGCCACGTGCTGGGCACCGTCCCACCACCCCTTCCTGGGGGATCACGCACCCGGGGACCGGGGTACCTGCTCCTCAAGAGGCGGCAAAGATAGAGGGGGAAGTGGCTCCCCCCGTCCAGCGGCTGCCGAGCTCCTGCGCCGGTATTTGCTCTCCTCGCAGAAGCGAGAGCTGAATGGGGCCCGTTGTGTCGCTTTCCCAGCAGCGCTCGCCAGACGGAGCCAGAAATGCAGGAGGAGGAGGAGGAGAAGGAAGGCGGCGGGGGGAGGAAGGGTAGAGCAGCCCTGGGGAGAGGGCAGTGACCCCAGACATTGCCTCCCCCTCACCTCGCAGGGGGTTGGGGAGCCAAAGCCTGGCATGTCACAGCGTCAGCCCGGCAGAGCCCCGGTGGGATCTGCACTTGCTGTTTCCCGGGCTCTGCCTTTTCTTTCCTGGCTGCGTAAGTCACAGGAGCTATGGAGGTGCAGGGCAGAAAGGTGACATCCAGCCAAAATGGCAATGGCAGTGGTAAGCCTGAGCAAAAGGAGAGAGGCAGCTGACAAGCCGGGCTGTGGGGCCGTGACACATTTACAGCCCCCAGTTCTCCCGGTTTTGCTTCTCTGCTTGTTTCAAAGAGGCCGGGGGTGGCAGCGCCTGGGTGAAACATCATTTGCTTGCAGAAGACCATGGAAGACTTTGGGATTTGTTTTCCTCCCAACTCTGTCATTTCTCTTTCTCGGCTCTGCTTTTCGCTCTCCCCGGGAATGCGAGCAGAGCTGCAGCCTGACGAGAAAATGGAAGATTTGCTACTAATGTCTCTCTTCCCTTCAAGCCCTTTCCTTAACTGATCAATATCTCAGCTGCCAGAATCAGTATGTCCCAGTGCCACCTGTGGGCGATGGACACACTGGCCAGGGTCTGCAAGCCTCCTCACAGCCAGGTGGCCAAAGCCTCCTTGGCCACCACCTCGGGCCAGCAGCCGCTCTGTCCCCACAGGCTCCCGGGGGTGCTTAGTGCTCCTGCGACATGGGGCGAGCGCCCGACTGCGCTGATGCAGGGGGTAGCTCGGAGGCACCGGCTCTGATGCTCATCCCCACTCTGTTGTGCAGGAAGGACCACTGGGGACATAGGCCTAGAGGGGATAAACCTGCCCCAGGCTGGCAGGAGTCGCCCCAGGGAACCTGATGCCTGCGCCAAATCACCATGACCTTTTTTGGGTACGTGGCTGGCTGACACCTCCTCGTCTGGCACTGAGTTTCAGGCGAGCTGAGGAGCTGCCCCAAAATAAAGCAGCTGGGAGCCGGGTGTTTGCATTCGGTCCCAACCTGGTGTCTCTGCTGCTGCCTTCTGCTTGCCCTCGGTCCCCTGCACACAGCAGGAGGAAGGCCCTTGCTCAGGCTCAGCTTCATTGTGGGAGGCGCCACAGCTGTGAAGAAGGCGGCTCCCGCAGACCCTCGCTGAGCTGGCCAAAGTCATGTTCAGAGGTGGGTGATGATGCTCCACTGGGGAACCTTGACCACCTCCACCTGAACTACAACCTCCACCGCCCGGCTGCTGGACACCTCGCATCTCAGTGGCAACCCCATCTGCTGGCTGACATGGAACCACCCGCTGCAGCCACCATCACGCCCAGGCTGTCTCGCTCCCCACTGCCCAGACCAACACCACCTCCCCAAGCCCTGCCTGGCTCACTGTGCGGGCAACACCACCTCCCTGGTGTTGGCCTGGGCTCTGATGGTGGGCCACAGGGAGGTGGAGGTGCAGCACCAGGTGACCGGGCACCAAGTAGCACATCTGCCCTTTCCCCAGCCGCCCCACAGGCTTTTAGTTTGTTCGTTTACCCAGCAGTGATGTCACCAGCAGTGATCTCTCCATCTTCGGCATCTAATGAGGCTCAAGGGAGCTAGTCAGGCTTTGAGCTCTCTGGTGGGCCATGGGACATGACAGCAGCACACTTGAACTTCTGCTTGTTGGGGTTTAACCCACCTCTGCCGGGCCAGACGCTTTTGCTTTGCATTAAAAAAAATGTTTCACCTTTGCCTGCACGGAGCCCGATCCCGTTACTACCACTACAGGGATTCACTGCTCACAGACACCCCCAAAACTGCCCCACACGGACACAGCTCTTTGCCCCCTATTGCTTTGCTGGACTAACAAAGTTCAAATTCAAAATACTTCCAACAATTGCGGTGCTTTTGGGGTGAGACGGTTGCACAAGACAGGCTGAAGCGGCACTGGAATGACCCCGTGTTCCTCCAGGGCACTGCTGGGAAACGGTCATCCTCTGGGAGTAACATCTAATGGAAACCAGAGGAAGCAATTCCCATCCTCTTTTTTCTTTTTTTCACCTCCCCTAATCCTGAAGCATAAGCCAATTTTAAGGGACTTCTGGTTCCATGTCCTACCTAGAAGCAAATCTGTCTTCTGCAGAGCCTGTCGCTTCTACCCTTACACCCCGCCTTTTTCCTATAGACATCTCACCTTGACACCAAACACCAGGACCAGGAAAATCCTGTTTCTAAATATTGTTTGCTTTTGGAAGAAACTTAAGGATCAACATCTCACACTTTTTCTGCTATGGCTTGGCTACTCAAAGCTTCCCACACAGGTTCTCCCCGCAACCTGGCCCACAGGTCTTTTCACGAGCGGCACCATCCTTCTGACCCCCGCAGGGCCTGTTGGACAGCCTTGCACAGGCGACACGCTCCATGGAACCCGCTGCAGATGGCCTCCCATAGGGGTTAACCCCTTGACTCGGTCTCTGCATCTCTGTTTTGCATCATGTTCCTTTTCTCCATACCCCTCCTCCAGGGCAGAGGGGCCTGAAGAGCAGCAAGAGGCCAGGGACCTCCAAGAAAAGCTACGCTGGGTTCAAGACTTACAGAAAATACAGATTCTTTCACGTCTCAATTTTGCCCTCAAGCTTGTGGCAAAAATTAACAGATTCGCTTTTGCAACTGGCAGCTGAAGGAATGGGATGGGATAAGGTGAAGGAGGCAGGGGCTTGTCCTGCAGTGATTGCAACTCCTGCAGAGGCAGGTACCTTCACTTCAGTTTTTTACCCATTTGGACACAGCGTAGTTCCAGCTTCAGTCACAGAAACTGGGAGAAAATGCGTTTTGCTCTTAGCCTTAGGGCAGCCCTTTTTGTTTTTTTAATGAGAGGACACTGCTCTTAGGCAAAGGCCAGCACCTCCCCTGCCACAGTGACAAGAGACACCACTTTCCTGAGCCTGCTGGATCACAGCCGCACAGAACTTCCCCCGGCCACCCCAGTTTCACCAGTGGTTGCCTTGAACAGCCCCACAACCTGGAGGAACTTAAGCAGAGAGCGCATGCAAGTAGGTCTTGCACATACCACACACTTTATTTCAATCCAGTGCCCCAAGCCCTTTTTCCTATACGTGCTGCTCGCACACCCTGTGAGTTAACACCAGTTTCTCCTGCATTTAGGCCGCGCACGTGCTCCCTGCGGTACACGTTGCCTCTCACAGGGAAGGGATGGATAACTCCATTTCCTTGACTTCTCTCTAGCGCTGCCCCTATTTATACTGCACATCGGTTGTAAGGTCAGATGAATAGTCTCCTCCAACTGAGAAAAGAGAGGGAAGGAATAACTCTTTGCTACCTAAAGAAATGTGTTGATTTCCAGAGGCTTGAAAAAAGAGGGAGCAGGAGGAGCTTGTGTGCTCAGCAGTGGTACAGGTAGGTCCCACAAACGTGTGCAGGAACATGGACAATCCTCCATACAGAGATATAGGGGCAGCTGCTGCTAATGCTCCAGGACAAGAAAAACGCACAGCCCCACCTGAGAATGATGAGCACAGCACTAATTGCTTACGCTCTTACAGGCGCTCAGCTTTCAAACATGTGAACCCCGTGTTTTGTCAAAGGGAGGAGAAAGGGAACACGTATTCCACAGGGATTTCATGGATTGTATTCATTTCCAAACAAAGCCTATTTAATTAGGAAGAGATGGGAAAGGGACAGGGAAAGGGCAGGAAGAGGGAACAACACAGGCAATGGCAACAAAATTTACAATAAAAATATGCTCGCTCCCTTAAGCGATGGCCACCAGGGTCAGCCACACTGCACAAATATTCCAAGCCACAGCAGCAGGGGAGTAGTATATTAAAATACAAATCAGCCACATGCTGCCTTCGACAAATGGACTTGAAAGAAGAAACAAAGGGGAGCACACTTTGTCCCTCTGAGCCGGCAGCAGCGGAAGGTGGTCAAGCACTCCCCTGGCCTGGAGACGCAGGGGTGGCAGCAGCAGCGTAGCCTCCCTCCTGCACAGCACCAAGTGCTATCAAGCAGGAGTCACAGTCCAACACAATAAAATAAAATGCACAACCAGGTTGCTCCTGATGAGAGCGCTTCTGGGCTCCACGTGAGTCTTGGCACACCCTTGACAATGTGACTGAAGTGGAGGACTCTTCTTTGTAATTTATGCAGAGCTCAGAGCAGCACTGACTTATTCTAGCATAAGTACCTGCCCTACAGACCAGGGAGTCACTTCACAAGGAGTAGGAAAAAAAAAATTCAGCAGGATTTGTCCAAGTTTATGAAAGCAGAAGGAAGGACAGGCCTCCTACAGGGGAGAGAGGGGGGGAGGGGAAAAAAAAAAAAAGAGAGAAAAAAGACAGGACAGCATGTCTGTATGGGCTCTGGGATTCTCTCCCATCATGCAGCTCTGAGCTCTCTGCTGACGACAGTCCTATGTGGGGGGAAGGGCACAGCAGCACATCTCTTGCCTCTTACAGCTGGTGGAGGGTTTGTAAGAGCATGTGGCGAGCAAATGAACAGGAGTCAAGAGCACGATTCGGTCTGTGGAAAGAAGAGAGAGAGATTTAAAATACAAAATTTAAGAACTGCTTTTATCTGACTTTGAATGAGCAAATAAACACTATTTCGAGTGCACTGGGCTTGCATGCCTAAAACTATGTCTTTTTCCTTTGGTCATCTCTTCCAAAACAAGTCCCTGACCTCTGCACAGGGAGGTCCTCTGTGCAGGACCTCTGCAAGACCTCTGACTGCTTCCCATCCAGAGCTTACTGTGGAAAAGTCTCTCTCCTGTTGCTGAATCCAAGTCAGAAAGACAACGGCCAAGAATCAGAACATTTATTTTCACAGGTACAAAAATCAGCAAGCAGATTGTTGATGTCTACAGCCCGGTGTCTCAGTTCAGGTAGCAGGAAGTGGGTGGAATCCCCTTTCCCTCCCAGCAATGGAATTTTCCATACAGGTTCAACACTTAGGGCCTCAAAACACAGAAGACAAGCTTGCTCGTACTCAAATCTTTTCTCACCCGGTCATCTGCTCTCTTTGACCCAATGGTGACTTTGGTCTCAGGGCTTAAGTCTTTAGAAGAGACCCCAGGGGTGGGGAGGGCCAAGTAACACCTGACTGGCTTTGCTGGGCCACCTTTTGGGGGGCATTACAAATAGCCCGCAGAACCTGCAGACCACTGGCTGAAAGCAGCTGTCTCAAAGATTACAATAGCAAGGTCTACCTCACGCAGAGTAACCTGCTCCTTGAAACTAGATGTAGCTGTAGTTACATCAGGGTTAATGTGGGGCTAAGTCTCCCTAACCATCCCAGCACCTCCCAGTAACGTATATTTCTGTTTCTACAGGCTAGCTGCAACTTCTAGCAGTCTGTATCCATCCATTAGGGAACTTTCTCCAAAGAATTTTAATCCAATGTTTTCCGCTGTTCTGAGAATGGAAATCATTAATTTTACATTTCTCCTACTCCAACACAGCAAAATAACCTTAATACCAGTGAGGTCTACTCGATTTGGGAAAGAAGGGGGAGCCAATATAAAGATGGGAGTATCTAGGTAGGAGCAAAGAGTTCACCTCTGGATTTATAGTACAGGGCAATAGCTGCAGAGGTTGGTATAAGGCTCCATGTACGCTCCAGTTTGACAGAAGCAGATTCTGGAGAAGAGTTAACCCCTGTTATCCACCCAAGAGGCATTCAGTGCCCCTCACTGAACAGACAGGACACAATTACAACTAGCAGTTTATCTCCAAAGTGGCTGGGTGAGGTACTTCAGTTGCCAGCTTTGGAAGACTCAGCCCTGTTTGCAATGAGGAGGCTGCTTTTGTCCTGGCAGCTCCTCGTTTTTGGAAACGGAGAACCTGAACTGCTGACACTGATCACAGCCAAGCTCCCTCAGACCCCACTCCTAACACCAAGCCTCCTCTAACACCACAGAGCCTCCCAACTTGCTTTGGAGTTAAACTGCCTGCCACTCTGTGCTACAGGCTGTTGAAAGAGGCCAGTGACATAATCCAATTCAACAGCAAAGAGGAGCCAAAAACACCCCCAAAACACCCACCAAAAACCCCTCACAAAAAACCCACCACCACCAGCAAGTGATAAGTGGTTAGGCAGGTATACAGAGACACATGCAATGTTTCCACCTAAAGAATTATGGAAAAGCACAGGCGGATTCACAGCACCCTCTTGTGTCCAAAAAAAGAAAATAAGGACCAACAGCAGCAGAGTAAGATGGATGCTGTTTACAGTCCGTATCGGCAATTTTATTATTATTTTTGAATAGAGAGCACTACCCACATCATCACAAATTGTCACAAAAGAAAGGAGTAGAATGACTACTCCAGAAGTAAGCCCCTTGCAGCAAAAGGCAGCAGAGCTCTAGCCTAAAGAGCTACAAGAACACTAAAGCTCTAGAAGCCCAGAGGAGCTAACTGTGATCTTAAAGGAAAAACCCAGAAAATACCACAAAAATGCATACTGGTTTGCTGCAAACGAAGGACTCACGGGTTGGACAGAGTAGAAGTAGATTTGTTGCAGAAATAGAGCTCTGCAGATTACTAGGTTAACCCGTCAGAGGTTTGATTTAAGGTTAGGACATAATTTTGTTCTGACTGAATGACAACAAAAGACAAGGGGTGTAGGTTAATTGAGAAGCTGTTTTAACTGGACTTTGTGGTTCTTGAACTGCTCTTGTTCTCTCCAGGCAACTGGAGGCAAAGGATTTAATAGCTGTCCTCCTTGTTCCCTTAGGGAAAGCATTTTAAGAAATCTTGTATATAGTGTTTACTTCATTATCATAGAATGGGTTGGAAGGGACCTTAAAGATCATCTAGTTCCAAGCCCCCTGCCATGGGCAGGGACACCTCCCACTAGACCAGGTTGCTCAAAGCCCCATCCAGCCTGGCCTGGAACACTTCCAGGGATGAGGCATCCACAACTTCCCTGGGCAACCTGTTCCAGTGTCTCACCTCGCTCATAGTGAAAAATTTCTTCCTGATATCTAATCTAAATCTCCCCTCTTCCAGTTTGAAGCCATTACCCCTTGTCCTATCACTACATGCCCTTGTAAAAAGTCTCTCTCCAGACTTCTTGTAGGCCCCCTTCAGATACTGGAAAGCTGCTATAAAGTCTCCCCAGAGCCTTCTCTTGTCCAGGCAGAACAACCCCAATTCTCTCAGCCCGTCTTTATAGGAGAGGTGCTCCAGCCCCCTGATCCATCTTCTTGGCTGCACAGCCAAGCTGCACAGGACATTATGCTGCATATTATCATGAAGAAACTTATATTCTATCACACCTTGCAAGTAAGGGGTTTGCAAATCAGAGAAAGTTTCGGCTCCAAGAATTTCACAGCACAAGGGACACTCTTTAGGCTTGGCATTAACACCCTTACATACCGATGGCAGGCAGAGAGATCTGCCTTCCAATGTGAGACTCTTGGCTCTCACTCAACTTTTGCAGGACCTCTGAACGATCTCTCACTTTCAGAAAGAGATCTTCCCCTCCTCTACTTACAGTGAAATGCTGGCTATGGATTCAATGGAATTTTTGTTGATTAATTAAGACCAGAATTTTACTCATTTTCTCACATACAGCATCATCCACAGATGAAAAACATTTGTTGGTATTTTGCAGGCCTGGAACCTGGGAGAGGCCTGAATACGCACATACAGGGAAAGGGGAACAAGTGTCTGTTGTGAGCAAGTGTTAGAAAGACATGTCAAGTTACAAGGCTACTCTAGGCACTGGAGTCTGACATAAGCAATTAGAAGGGTCAAAAGCATTGAACCAGAGTCCCCTTTTCTGCATTCCCAGCTTCAAGTGACTTAAATCCTCTGTTTGGAGGGCTGAGGCTGGTAGACATTAAGTGGTACTTGTTTTGATCAAGCTGAGTTTTCTGCATAATTAGTGCCTGATGAAGAAGCCAGCCATCATTTTCTTCACCCCTTTATTTTAGGGTTGGTATTGTACCCTTAATGCTGTACACATCTATTTCATCAACAAACAAGATCACAGGCACAGTGCAAGAAGCAGCAGAAATCCAGTGATCTGTCTGGACAACTTCAGATGGCAAGTCTTGATAATTCTTGCTTAAACTTCTAACAATTGAGTTGGAGGTATATTTGTTCAATTGGTAAAGCATATGGTCATTGGCTTGTAATTGCCCAATTCTTAGCCTGACCAAGCCAAATAGCCAAACTGTTCCACCAGAAGGGCCTCTGGATTAGCATTTGCGCATGTGTAAACAAGCTAGTTAGTTTTATTTTCCAAAACTGACCTTGGCCTGGCTGATTGCTGGACACATACCACTGCTACGCATCAGTTTTGACAGGTTCAGACACACCAATGCGTGGAAAAATTCTTCTCCCCTATCACAACTGGCCTGCTTCCAGTGCCAGTAGAGCTAAGAAAAGACTGCCTACCAATACTTGACTGCATCCCTATCATCCATGTTTCATACCGGCCACAAGTATTTGATGCCTCTGCCTTTCATCAGCAAGAGAACCTAAGCATCTGCGTATTACTTTACCCATACTGTGAAAACCAGGAAGGCTTAAGCCTCATTCTGGAACCTGTTAAAAAGCTGCTCTCACCCTAGGTGGCACACGGTCCGTGCTGAGCCAAAGAGCCACTGAGTTCCAAATGGATTTCAGACCTCTGCTGGTTTTGCTTAAAGTGATAATTTTGGACTGTTTCTCCCCTTGACTGCTGAAGCTCTTGCTCTCTTGAGAAAAAGACTATTTGGGGTGTTTTTCCTAAATCACATCAATGCTAAAGTTCATGCTGATTTAATCCAGAAGAGATATGACTTCCATGCTTTAAGACATTACAGAAACTAAACCTGGTAGGGCTTGATTCTATACCTATACTAGAAGTAACAACATTAAATAGAAGCAGGCAGTAGAAGCAGCTTCTTTAACACTTACGCTCCCAAATTAGTTCTCAAAAAGAAAAATCACTAGCCTTGTTGCTGTCACAGTAGGAACAGTTTCATTTAGGAACAAATTCAGTCTTTGTGTTTTGCACTGTTTTGATCTACTGGTGTTCATGTTACACAGCCTGACAGTTCAGGTAGAGCTCTGCTGACCCTCATACTCAGAAGGATGATTTGCAGGGCGCAGTTCAATCCAGTGTCTCCATAGTTCATTCAAGCAGCGGTTAGAAACCCAGCAGGTTTAAGGTCAAAACACCTCTTCTGTGACTGGCATTAGCAGTCTCTGCTTCAGAGACAGTTAGCTGCAAAGCCAGCTTTCCGCTATTTCTTCTTTAGAATCAAGATTTTTTTGTACTTTAAACCTTGCATTCTGGAGCAAGCAACACAAAAGCAGATGCCCACTGAACTATTAATTCTTAATTTCAGAACAGATATTTAGTGGGCTTTAACAGAACAGCTCACATGTAGCTATTGACCATCAGTTTCACTAGCTCCCACAGAGAAAACTGCATGAGAAGTACAATACTCACTTTGTGACAAAAGCTGAGAGAACTGGGGCCAGGGATTTAGGGAAATAATCCTGCTGGACCACATGGTTCAAGGTCATAAGAATACCATAGAGGCTGGGGACAGCTTTGATCTTCTCTTCACTCTGAGAAAAGGACAAGATGAAGACATCAGACAATCACTATTTTATCTGATCCACTGTAGTTCACAGAGGCAATGAATTCTCCGTTGAATGAAGTGCTCCCATACACTGCAGGAGAGAAAGCTGCTCACTAGATTAAGTGCAATGTTCCTCCAGACAAAGGCAGCCAACTCCATAGCCTCCCAGCATCAATATCTGTAATGAAGCAGCATCAAGAACTTTCTACAACTTATCAATTGACAGCAGAAGTAATGGGGAAAGGGAAATGATGAACTTGCCAGTGAAACAGACAAATCTTCTCAGAGTCTCTGTGTCAAAGTGCTCTTCTAAGGAATTCCACCAGATTCCAATTCATAAAGAATTCTGTTGCCTTAATTACATCTTTTCGTGTATTATTCTGTAGCTTGTTTTTATACTATGTCCAGTCTTTCAGCAGGCTTCCTCCGGCACTTGATGCAGTATTCTCAGAACTGGTCTCACAATTATGTACAAGATAAAGCTAAAATACATCCCCCTGCTTACATGATGCATAAGTTATTCTTGCTTCTAATGTGATGCTAACCTACATGTCCCAAGTCTTAGGTTGTTTTCACTTATTTCTCCACTTCATTCTGTAGGCAGGATTTGGACCTGTGTTCCCAGGTGTATGACCTTGTATTTCATGGTGCTAAGATTATCCATTACTTGGGTGCTTCCAGCTATGTGGGACAAAAAATGATGGAAGCTGATATCAGAGGACAAACAATCACCTGGCTGATCCTCAAGGGCTTTAGTATCAACACCACTTCCTGGTCTGAAAGAGTTCTTCTAGAACACAAGTCTGTGCTCTGTGCCTCATGTATATTTGCTATTTTCTGTACATAATAAGAGGTAGGTGGTAGTCCCTGAAACAAGTACTCTGCAGAACAGAAAGCCATCTTTGGTTCTGTTGACCTGTCTGACAAGTGGGATGCTCAGCATTGGTCCAATGAACACAGGGAAAGGCTAAACTGATTTTTAGGAAATTAAGATGTATCCAAGCATGTCAACAGCTGTCTGGATCCCAAGTTGCACATTACCAGAAGGAAATATCAGAAGCCTAATTAAGAGCAGGCTGCTATAACATAGGTTACTGCTATTCTGTGGTTTAGAATTGTCTTGGTCCAAGTTTCCATTCTCAGCTTTGAGGCAGTGAGAAACTACCTCTTGTAGCAAAAGTAGGCAAAAGTGCTACTTAAATTTGCAGAAAGAACCTCTCTCCCACTCGTCTCACCGAAAGTAAAGCTACAAGTACTCTAATGCAATTTGCAGGTTTTCTACTGACCCTCCATCTTTTCTCGTGAGGAAATTTATTCCATGTAACTACATATTTGACTCTAGCATTTGGCAAAGATACTCTAAAGCATGACATTGAACGCTACTGATCTAGCATAAGCTATTGGATTTATGTTGCTGAGCCATGCTACTAATAGATGCCCTAAAGGACCACATTAACTAATAATATTGTAGATTAGACTCCTGGACATGGCTTTTTTATAGACACCATAGTCCAGCAGCAGCACTATTTACTTACCTGACGCTCCCTACCTTTAGGGCATGTCTGAGAATGCAGAGCACACTAAGCAGAAGAGGTACAAAGAGCTGACACCTCCTTCCATCCTACTGCAACCTTGCAATTTGCAATTTCTGCTGGACCTGCAGACTTCCATTGTCCCTGGGCACCAGGCATGCACAGGCACCCAGCTGCTTCCATGGCAACATAATTACCCAAAACCCAGCCAGTCTGGTCTTCAACAGCCTAACCAGACCATAACTTAACTCTTTCCTGCTTCCTCACCTTAAGTAGTCCCATGTGGATCAAGAGACTTGTGATGAATGCATCCGAATTAAATGTGGCAGAAGTGAAGGCTTTTCTCATCAAGGCATCTAAAAAGAAATAAATGCATCATTTAAACAATACAGAAAGGGATGCTGTTACAGATTTTTAAGATCAAGATTGCTCATACAGGACCTCAGGGAATATCAGCTGTTACAAGAGTTTTGGGAGGTAATATTTGCTGAGATTCCAGTTGTCTCTGCAGAGACTAGGTATAACCTCTGAAACACCGAGACAGATAAAACCCCATCCTTAGGTATAAGGCCTGATACAAAGGAAAAAACGCCACACAGAAAAGTGCAAAAAAATTCCCCCAGATTTGCCCACTGTCAAGCTTCATATGCAATTTGGCCTTAGTCCTATGCATCACAAAGTGCTCTACTGAATGCATTTGAACATTCATGCTATGTGCATACATGCATATAAATATGTTCAAATGAAGTAGAGCAGCAAGAGTTAGAGACTTAACATTTTGAAGGCCAGCAAGGGTTCACCTTTCATTTCAAACCCAAAAGAATGAGAACACAATGAGAAAACTTGTTCAACTGTTTCCTGGGCTCCCTCAGGAACAATATTCTGGAAGCATAGGATATGCTAAATTCAGAATGAATCTCTACTTTCACTCCACACAGCAGCATGGCACAGCTTGGTACTTTGTTATCTGGGATTTCCTGCTGCCAGAGACAAAACAGTCCAATGGCCTGGTCCACAGGGGCCTTCCTCTGCATCACACCGGTGTCCTTGACACTGAAGAAGGTCACACTATGAAGTGAAGAAAGGCCCAGTCACCTGTTGTTTCATGCACTGCTGTTTTCACTGGAGCGTCATCTTTGAAAACCGAGGATATCCTTAGGAGTGTTGTAACTACTTTCTCTACATCAGATGTATCTGTCTGAAAGACAAGAAAAAAAATAATCAAGGGTCATTCAGTTCACTGCTTGCCAAGTACAGAAGATGGTTCCCTGTTAGGGCTGTAACGAGAATTACAGCCTTCAGCTGACTGACAGCAATTTTGCCTGGGCCATGTCACAAGGCACAAGCAACACCGTGAAACAAAGACACTCTTCGTAGAAGCTCTGGTGCCAGTGTAAGCATCACCTGCTTCCATAAGGTTACTTGGGATCACTGGGGAGAAGATGCAGACCTAGGTCTCAAAAGAAAGTTATCATCTCTGGGGATTAAAAGATTCTGAGAGAGAATCAAGCACAGAAGACCACCGGCTCACCTACCTGCTGAGCTATCAGCACAGAGCACTTTGGTCCTAGTCGCAGGAGCTTCTCTGGTGATGGGAAAGCAAGGAAAGTGGCGACGTCCACAGGAGGAGACGGCACTGGAGTTGAATCCTGAAACAGGCAGAATCCATCTCAAGTTTACTCTTGAAAGTACATAAATTGGTTCAGCAGCAAAGGCACATAGGACAGGTCAGGACACAGGTACATCAGGTCAGGATTTGATCTATTTGAAAACTATTTGAGGCTGGAATGAGCCCAGAGAATAGCCAGAATATGCTAGCACAACTGCATGGCATTGCATGTACAAAGTTCCCACCATTTTCTGGATATGGGAAGACTTTTTCTACCCCTGTTTGTTACAGCTGCTATTCAACTTTTCCCTCCATGCATGTGTACACATGCACACTTTAACAAAACATGTTTCCAAGTCGTCCATTTTCTTTATTTCCTGCATGTTATCTCCCTGCCTGTTACTACAGTGCCAGGCCACACAGGAATGTGAAGGGCCGCCAGCACTCATTTCCTCCTTTACTCTCCTCCCTCTGAGGAAACAAAAATGCATCTGGAAGTAAGCTTACCTGTGAATCAATTATCTTCTTAGGAGTCAGTGACTGCTGTTCTCCCTGTCCTCTCTCCTTCAGTTGTTGCTGTTCTTCCTCCTCCTCTTCCTCCTCTTCGTCCTCTTCAGCTTCACCCTCCTCCTCCTCTTCATCATCATCCTCCTCTTCCCCTTCATCATCACTAAAGTTTAAAAGTTACATGTTACATTAATTACACACTTGCAATTCCTGTACACTGGAACTCTTTTTTTTTCAAAAAACAAAACAAGCAGCCTCCCCTCAAGTCTTACTGCAAGAAGTGCATCTCTGACTTAGGCTTCAGTCACCCAGTTGACAGTGGCAAGCAAAGAGCGAGGAATGCAATCAATAGCTAACACTAAGATAAGTCCATCCATGAAAATAAGACACAAGGGCTTATCCTGCTTATGGAATCCTTTGACTGTCCTCCACACTGCACACTCAGGCCAACAGCCATCTGCAGTGTTACAGTTCTTATTTTCAAACAGATAGGTGAATGAAAGTGTTGATGAAAGTTGTCAGAAAAATTCCCGATTTAAACTCTGGTACCCTGCCTACCTCAAAGATCCCAGCACAGATGCCATATTGAAGCCTTCAAGGATCTCCTGGAGTTGCTCACATCCCTCTTCTCCCAGGTAGTTACCTACATTGATAGAAGAAAGGGATTAGACTTAACAGATGCACACAAGTTTGTTTTGGAGGATTTAGCTGTATATTCTTGTCTATCTCCTATTTCTGAAATTGAACAGCTATCAGTAATTTCTACACAATACCTTAGAGGCACCAATACAGATTTCAGTTACCAGAATCAAACAGTTAAATAAATTTCAACAGCATTACACAATGGTTGGAGACAAACACACACCTAACTTTTCAGAGTCTTCCTGATAGTCCTACAAACAGCTCTTGCTCTCAGCGATTCTAAATCAAGGACACACAGCACAGTACCACTGAAATACACTGACGCAAGGTATGAACAGCAAAAGCCAACACCGGTCAAAGTTCCCTCACTCTTCTGCAGAGATGTGCACAGAGGTTTTTGTTTGCAAGTGTGAAATATCTGAGATCACAAGGAACAATTTAAAAAGTTTTACTGAAAACAGGTATGGGTATCAGTTTCATCTTTCCACCTTACGAGATGCACAAAAACTGCTTAACTTTAACAATTAACTGAGTTCTTGGCTTAAGAAAACTTTCAGGATCTAACTGCTTCCTGTCCCAAGGTTATCCAAGTTCAGCTACTCTCAGAGTACCATTTTTAAAATGCTGACAACTGAAGACTAGAACATGCGATACTGTCAGCATTCTTCCTAGTGGTTTCTAGTTGGGTTCAGACATACTTTGATCTAGCAAACATACCATTGAGATCCAATTTCTCCAACTCTGCCTTATCTTCAATAGCTTCTGCAACAGTCAGAGCAGCATCTCGTTTAATCTCACAGAAGGACAAATTCAGTTCCTAAGAAGCAGAAGAACATTTGTTTGCAGAATTCCTATTAACGTCTGTCATCCCCATAAGCTTTGTGCGCTCACAAGTGTTCTGGGAAAGACTCTCATTTGAAGAGGCTCTTAGCAAAAAAAAAAAAGTATTTTTAATTGGAAATAAAACCTGACACATACTCCTACTTCATATATCTAAAAGAGGCATTTTGAAACATACTATTGTTAAGAGCAGTATTACTGAAGGTAACCACTTTACTAAAATAGCCACAGAGACTACACCATTCTGACTGCTCACCTAAAAGGTAGCAAACATTTCAGTCCTTAGCAATCAGCTAACTGGAGATCTTCACTTATTCAAAGGTCACAAGAGCATTCCAGAATTCACACACCAGTAAGTCTTACTGAAGAAGGGTAGCTGCTACACCAAATGGACTGCACATTTGCTTTTGAACGCTTAGGTTGCAAGTTAAAGCCTTCAAAAGACAAGCTACGAGTGGTACTACTTCTGATAAACACACCAACAGAGAAACAACGTGGATAGTCTAGTAAGAGTAAAGTTATTCAACAGCCAGGCACCATCCCCCACCATTCCACATTGTGCTCAATCAATCCTTTCCTGAGAAGAGATTTAATATTAACAGCAAAAAGGAAGCAGTCCTTGAACAGAATGAATCAGCTATGATTGCTTCATGCTACCCTCCCTTAACCACTTCTGCTCCAGAAAAAAGGATTTAACTTCCAGCTGTTCATCTCAATACTCCAATTAGAATCCTTACTTAAGTTTTCCTGGGAGATTCAGACACAAGTTCCAGTAGAACCAGCAGAAGCCTAAGCCAGAGATCCCATACCACAAAGCACCTACTTCTTTCTGTACCAGGTTCATATATGTAAATAAATATTAGCACTGGACTGAATTTTTGTCTTTAACTGTAAGCTTGCAAGATTAGGAATGATGTGTTCAGCATCTGTGCCGGTGCAGTAGTGACCCATGGCAGGTGTTTCTAGAGACCCTAGTTTACTTGCATTACTGACAGGACTTCGGCCTGTCTAGAATGCTGTCAAATACAAGTCCTATCCAAATACTGATTTAGGAGGCTGCGGTATTGCCAAGAATCTAAAAATATTTGGACCTTTGATACATGTCCTAACAAAGAAAAAAGCATTAACTGTATGAACTCTGAAATGCTGAAGAGATTACAAGCTGTTCATGAAGAGGAACATCTCAGTCCCCACTCATGACCCTCTGAGAAGTTCTAAAATCAGATACTTCCACTACCAGATTTCCTGAATATCACTTGCTGACCTGAACCAACAGCTTCAAAAACATAAAAGTGGAGACTAAATAGATCACTGACACATCTCCACATAGAACAGTCCTAGCTGGATGTGGCAACGCCACTGATCTACTTATTGTTTATTGCTTTCACATTGTGAGCACAGAGCCTGCACTGAAGTGAATCCCACTTTAAAATAATCAGTAAATGGGAAACAAAGCATTTTCAAAAGATATTCAAAGCTGAACAGCAAGACCAAAATACCTTTAACTTGTGAAGCCCTTCTTTAACAGCATCAGCAATAGCAACAGCACCCTTTGAACGCACCAGGCAGTCTCCAAAATTGATCACTTCAATCTGGCGAAGTGCCTTCAGAGTCTGCAAGACAGCACAAATTTGAAAGTACAGACATGGAAGTAAATGAATGTCCTATCAATCCTGGAAGGCCATCTTTCCTTCCGCAGGGTGGCATGTGGCTCCACCATCCCAGAGGTGCCAATGCTAACTATATTTAAGAAGATTGGGACGCAGAAGACAAACACAAAGCAACTGCTCGGAACAACTCACCTCTGCCATGGCAATAGCTCCTTTGTCTGTGAAGGTGTTGTCATTCAAGTTTATAACCTTAAGTAGTGGGTTGATAGCAAATGCCTGGGCCAGTGCTGTGATGCCAGGATGGTTAATTCCATTCTGTGGCATATGGACCTCTTCTAGAGTCCCAATGATCTGGGAAAGGATGCAATTGGAAAAAAGCTGTTAGAAGACATATTTCAACTCAAGCAGAGTGCTCCACTTTTTAGGATTTGACTACAATTGTTTTCCTCCAACTCAAAACTGCAGTAGCTTTTCTACACAGAACTATTTACCAGCAATTATGTCACATATCTAAGTGAAACCGCATGCTCATGGCAAGTGTCAGATTACTATAAAGCCCCCAATTCTAAGAGTCACAGGTAGCACCCTCCTAGCATGTCTGCTCTAGGATACCTTAAAACAAGAGTTCTTCACCTGTAGTTCAAAAATCCTGAAACAGACCAAGCAACATCACTGGATACAATGTTTTTTTTTTTTTTTTAATTAAGATCTACATTTCACCCTGACTGCAGTAGCAAACCCATAAGAAAACTAGTATGAACACTGTTTATGGACTAAACGGCATGTCACAAAATTAATCCCATTTTGGTAGTGCCATTCAGTCCGAATTCCTCATGAATCACTTTGTTACATGCCTCAAGTATTTAAGAAGCCTTAGTTTTACTATGATTGCTCATTAGTCAGTCACATCCAGATAGCTCTTTACAAAGAGGAACAGCCTATAACCTGCAACATCATTGTTAATATACCTGAAAATATGCATTAAAATTCAGAAGTTACTTTTAGCAGCAGTGGAGGAAGCAAAAGGAAAGTACATGGCCCCAGCCACAATGAATTCTCTTCCTCCAACAAAAGCGCAAGTTGGCTGGCCAGGGACAGCTAGAGAAAGCTAGGCACCATTTAGAACCTTCAGAGGATGATCCTAGCAAAAATACTAGGTTGCTTCTGCTAGATGATTGAACAACTGGGCAGAGAAGCACTCCAGAGGTCAGTGACACATCTACCCAGTGCCAGATAACCTCCATTAGCACAAAGGGCGGAGAAGGAATAGGACTGCTATTAATATACTCCAGAAATGCCTGTTTCTCCCTCAAGAACTACCGATGCACTAGTTATGTGTTTGGAAACTTATGTCACAAATATTCAGTCATCAATTCTAATTGCACTTGTTGAAGACTCCGGTTTCAGCAGCTAACAACATCACTGCTTTAGTGAACCACCAGCCAGCCACTGCCTCCAAGCTGAGGCAAGCTCTGCATTCATTATCTTTAACATCAGCACTTAAGCAGACCTTGCTCCAATTTGCTGTCAGGAAGCTCTGCTTTGATACTTACCCCAAAGGCTTCAGCCAGGGCAGTGGCACCATCATTCTCCAGACGATTTCTGCCAGCCACAAATATTTTCAAAGCCAGAGGCTTGCCCTGGGCACTTGATTTCCTGTGACACTCTTTCAGAGCAGCTGCCAATATCTAGAGATAAAGCAGTTTATACTACCTCAGCATCTCATTCTGAAGGAATCCAAATGTGTTTTGTACATCCAGCTTTCAAGAAATATTTCAGGTCACTGCTGAAATGCATCTGCTTCTACAGTAAGGCATACAATAAAACTGTCTGTAACTACAACACTTGCACACTACAGTCTTAGGCAAGAAATTACAATTTTGCAACACTAGAACACATTGACCCCAGTAAGAACATTCGATTCTTAAACAGGCAAACATATAGGGTCTTAGTGATAATGACACTTAGTCCTGGTTTTCCGCTTCATCCAACAGGCATCCTTCTGTGCTAGGCTTGGTAATACTGTTCTCTCAAATCCAAGGCTACTAGTTCTCTTGACATGGAGTCTAATGTTGAGGATAGAACTGTTTTTTTCCTATCCTGGAAAAACAGATGAGCTTTTTATATTTCAGAAATTTATCCATGAAAACACATAGAAGGAAGGGACATTGAGTCTGGAGAAATGGGCTAACAAGAATCTCATTAAGTTTAAAGGAAAACACAAAGTCCTGCAAATGAAGAGGAATAACTCCACGTACCAGCATAAGCTAGGGGTCAGCTGGGGGCAAAATAGCTTGTCAGAGAAGAACCTGGGGGTCATAGTGGGTGAGAAGTTGACTATGAGCTAGCAATACATGCTTGCGTCAAAGAAAGGCTACTGGTCTGCCTTGGGAAAAGGATTGTCAGGGAAGCGATCCTTCTCCTCTACTCGGCCCTGTGAAATGCATCTGAGTGCTGTGTCCCATTCCAGGCTCCTACTTGGACATATACTGGGGTGAGTCCAGGATGATAAAGGAATTGGAGAGTTTTACATACTAGGAGAGTGCTGAGAGCTGGGATTATTAAGGATGGAGAAGAGGAGGCTCTGGGAGAGATCTTATCCATGTGGAAGAACAGACAAAATGACAGGATGGGGGGAGAAGGTGGTGTAAAGAAAGCAGAGACAGACACAAATGCACACAAACCGATGCAGACAAAATTCCATTTAAACACAAAACCCCCTTTTTTACTGTGAGGGTTAACACTGGGATAAACTATCCAGAGAGCCTGTGAAGTCTCCATCATTTGAGATACCCAAAACCTGACTAGACACAGCCTTGAGCAACCTGGTCTAGTTGCCCTGAGCAGGGAAGTCGAACTAGACAATCACCAAAGATCCCTTCTAACCTCAACCACTCTGTGATTCCGTGTAGGGCAGTCTGAAGCCAAGTCCTGACTTTGACCTCATTCCCAAAAAGGAGACAGACAACCCTTACCTTGCCACCACCAATGCCCATGCCACAGTTATTGAGCTTGAGTTCCTGCAGGGTGTAGCACGCGGGGCTCTTCAGCAGTGCCTCAAAGCCACGCACACCATCTGGCCCAAAGGCATTGTCACTCAGGTCCAGCTCCACCAGCTGGGCTCCAGCAGTGATGAGTGCATCCCCCAAAGAGATCTGTAAGGAAACAGATGGCAGTGGGTGGGTGGGAGGGAGTGGACTGACTTTTAGTGACAGCATCACTGCAGTGGCTAGGTATGACAGTGATGCTGCAAAAATTTTCCACTTTGAAGACATTCGGCAAAGCTGCATGGGGAAATAAAACTTTACCACTACAGCCAGAGAAGAAGTTGTGCAAATTAAGCTAAAGATAACCATAAGGCAGTTACCAGGAAGTTATCCCATCCCTTCAGGTCAAATACAGATTTTTCAAAGTGAGTTTCCCCCCTCAACAGTGCTAAAAGAAATATTTTTTTCATTCTGATGAGTTTATCAGGACACAAGGAGGTGGGGAGCTCTGTAATACTCTGGAAGAGAAGGCATATGCTTTTATTTAGAAAGCTTAGTTCCCATTCTATCTATCAGATCATGAGGACGTTTTGCCCAGTGACAAGCTTCTTCACTAGTGTGGACTTGCATTTGGCCTTTTATCAACTCTTCTCCACCTCATACAGAAGGAGCAAAAAAGAATTGCTCCCCTATTCTGATACACTTAGTGTTAACAGCGCAGAGAAAGATCAGCTCTGTGCTAAAAAAACATTCTCCCACAAAAAGCATGACAGGTGAGAAAAGAAGTTATATTAGTCAGAAGTCTCAGATCTAGTTTTTACTTACCAAAGCAGGAGGGATCTCAGACCTTAGTCTCCCTGTGAACATGTCACTCCAATGACACCGCTAAAATAAGAAACATACAGATAGAAGCCATTAAAAATATTTAGAACAACACGGTTGTACAGAGGTTTACACATACAGGCTGCATTACATCACTGGGGACAGCTTAATACTGCCTGCCTTCCCTCGGACTTGTCATTTGATTGTACTGAAGAGCTATGAGAACTAATGTTACAATTACTTCACTTGCAAGGACATAAAGCCACTGAAATGCACATTGTAAATAACACTGTACAAGAATTCTTGCTTGCATTCAAGCTGGAATTCTTTCCTGCTGAGAAAATTACCCCAGGAAAAAGCAGCAGGAAACTGAAGGATACATTAGGAATGCAGATTTTACTAAAGTATGGAGCTCAACAATCTGGACTTGCTTGAAAAGCCACACTTGGGTGATTAACGCGAATCAAGGTTTCATACTCCTCTCCTGCAAAGGACATTGCCTCTAGCAGCACTGCATCCTCCTAACATTAGGCTAGAACAGCAGTTGGGAAACATTGCTTGGACACAGAAAAGCCTCCCTGGTGCACGTCCTCCATTATTTCTTCCCTACTCAGGCACTCTCTGAAGACTCATTCTCCAGAAGATATGAACCAGCTTTTCCATTAGAACTTAAGTTCTGTTGCCACAGTGCTTTGTTTACAGGTGCTTCCTCTGCAGAGAGGCTCTTCCTTACACAGCTTCCCAGCTTTAAGACGGCAAGCCTTCTGAACAGGAACAGTTAGGAACACTGAAAGCATTCCCACTACCCCAAAGTCCCCAAGTTCTGCCATATTTTCATATGGTGGTTCTTCCTACTAGAAGAATCGCCAAGGAAGCTTTGGGGCTAATGCAAGGCAGGCTACTGCAGGAAGAGCGTAGATAGGCCTTCAGTATTTCTACATTACTTCTTTCCCTTCACCACCACCCACTTGAGGATCTCACTTTGAGTTCCGATTTTTTTTCCAAGGCTTTGGCGATGACCTTTGCTGCCTCCACACCCACGGTGTTGCCTTCCAGGCGCAAAGCTTCCAGGCCATCAAATTCCTCGATTTGCTTGATCACTTCTTCAGCTGCAAAAAGCAGATAGTCTAGTTGGCCTTTTAACCATCATCTTAGGTACCACAGTAACACTCTGATCCAGCAATATTCACTCAACTCTACCCTTAGCGAAAACAGCTGAACAACATTATCTGAAAGAATCCTGAAACAGCAATGGGAACAGAGCTAAAGTGTTAGGTCACTAAACAGAACATTCACCATTCCCCACCCTGCCTTTTCATAATTTATTTCTAGTTCTATTCTCTGATAGGCATCCTCCTATTTGCAAAACTAAGTTTCTTTACTTCTTAAGCAAGATTCCTCTGCCATTCAGCACATGGTTGAGGAGCTAGAGTGCATGTGCTTACAAAGATGCAAGGACTAAGCCAAAAATTGATGGGAATTGGTGCCATATCAACAGGAAGAAGTTCCCACGGACTGGCAAAAGTAGATGCCTGCTTAGCAAACACATCAGGGTGGAACAATTTAACTCTAGAGTAATCCCATGCAAGATACAGAAGCAGGCTGCAGAGTCTCTCCTGTCAATGGGCATTTGTTATCATTCCCAAGCTCCAAAGCCCTTCCCCATAGTTCAGTGGCTTTGTACTACTAAAGCAGCATATAAAAAAGCATCACCCTGGAATCCATAAAAAAAGATATGCACTATAGCACATATAGCAAATAACCTCTCTGAAGAACATGCTGTTTCTTGGTGTGGCAGAAATGTTGCTCCAAGAATATATACATATTCTCCAGGTATTTACTACATTAGCAGCCAGTGCAAGACATTTTTAATTGGGAAACACACATACACCAGCAAGAGAGATATTCCAGAAAAAAAAACAAGAAGAGTCTAATCAGTCAGAATTTGTGAAGAAACTGGACTATTGCAGCGGACTAACATATCAGCCCATTCCTCTGCACAGGTCTTTGCAGCATCTACTTGTCTCAACAGCTTGCTTACTCCTTTTAAAAGGAGCACTGACTTCTGATGCACAGTGACTGTCAAAAGCACTTGGAGAGAACACTAAGAAAACATAAATTACACACCAGGGAGCCAAACCCCAATTCTGCCAGCTGTAGCACTGCCAGGGCACCAGGTCAAAGCAGGTACAAGAAGGGAAGGCAAGGTCTCTATCAGAAGCAGCTGTAGCTGATGACCCCTTGCATCACAGCTAATATTATGAGAACTTGCCCATGCAGGATTAGCAGGTTAACCACAAGACTTCAGAATGTCAGGGAGACACTTCCCAAACACAAGGGTATTTTCTCTTACCATCTTCAGCTGTATTGAGTTTAAGGCTCTGGCCTTTGAAGCTTAATTGTCCACCACCCACTTTGGTTTTGGCAAGTGACTCCGCAAGCTTAGTGATGTCTTCTGATGCCATTTTTCTGCTTTTTCAAATGTTAAGAGCTGTCAATTAAAAGAAACATTAAGAAAAGCAAACTACAATACATAATCTGTATAAATAATCATGTTTATTTGAACACTAATGTGGTTTTTTGTTCATGAGACATCTAATTGAGTTTTCAGTGCCATTAGTGTTTTCCCCATAGCTCACTTATGACAGCTAGGCTAGATTAATATTCCAAAGCCAACCAGTCAGATGGTGTTGATTCTTCCAACACTGATGAGACTTGGGTTTTGATGCAGTTGTAAGACTTCATAAATAACCAGTAGTAAAAACTATGGATTGAGGCCACATTAGGACATTAGTCTTTGCACAACACTTTTACAATTAAGATGTAACATTCCTCTCTCCTCAAACCCCATCCCTTAATTATACATGCTGCGCATTTCCCCTGCTCTCCAAAGCAAGCTAGAATGAACACAACAGTTTTTCCTTTTCAGTGATATCCCCAGTAGTGCCCTTGTCAGCACAGTTCTAGAACCACCAAGCTGCTGAAAACATCATGTGTGTTGCATACAAAACCCTCTCTCAGCATTGCAGGTTCTCTTTCCTTTTGGATGGCCCACACAGATTCATCACACACAGAACAGGATGATCTTGCACTGATGATGGATTAGTGAACATTTTGCCTTGAGGCACAAATTTGAAGCTAGCCATGCCTAGTAGCGTTGGCATACCATTATTTAATGAGTATCAATCACTGCATGAAGTAACTGGCCTCCATTCATTCAGCAGGATAAACAGAACATGCTTCTTATCCCAGCACCTCTGCTGGGATAAAAGACTACACCCAACTAGTGCTTAGAAGCAACACACATACAAAACAGAATTCAGGTGTCAGAAGGGATGAAAGTTCACTCCTACAACAGAAAACTGGTTGTCTTCCATTCTTGTCTGACTTAGAAGAGGCCCCACACTCTTGCAGCTCTTTGAGTTCAACAGCGCTGGTTTTAAAACACACCCTAAACATAAGTTGCATATACGTACTTTTCCCCTGATACCTAGCCATGAAGCCTTCAGCTTCCCCAGAGTACAGCTTCTCTTCAGCTTTCATTAACTTTAGTATTGCTTTTGGACATGGAGGGGAACATCTCCAAGGTTGATCAACATCACTGTTCTAGGATAACTGTCCTCTCAAGTAGGTGCTGCCAGAAGAAAGATGCTCACATAATTTACTCCACTTCTACCACATCACACAGACACCAGACTGATGGATATTCCCAACCTCTGTGAATCCAACAACAAGAAGGAAGAAAGAGAGGACATCCTCCAACCCGTGAAGGTTTTACCAGGCAGGAACAAAAGCTAGGATCCAAATAAGTCAGTCTTTTCACCTCGTTGAATTATTAACTTCACTTTTAAATACCTCATCACCCTACCGTTTAAAAAATCTGTTCTACTATGATGCCCTTCTACGGTCTACAGCTGTACTCACTCCCTTTGCTTCTCTTTCCCTTAAATCCCCTTTTACTTTCTTCACCTTACACCCAGGCTTCTTCCTAATTTCAACATACGACTCCATCATCACATCCTGAAGCATGCTTTACCGCAAACATGCCAGCCACGCCCAACTGTCAACCTACCAGAGGCCTCTTCACCACTACTTCTTCCACAGGGAAAGCTTTAAAAAAAAAAAAGAAAAGAAAAATTGAAGAGTTAGTATGCTTGGTAAATAAGAATAAGATCTGGAAATGCCTGAGGAGAGGTTTCCTCATTGCTAAGGGACTGCGTGAAGCTGTTTGACCACGCTTCCCCATGGTCAAACGGGTCGAGTCCCAGCCGAACGCTTCATTTACAACTGTTTGCCCACGCCAACAGCCAACACGCCGGGTCCCTGCCGAGCTGTGCCGATGGGGAGCCAGCTCCGCTCTCCCACCCACGGAGGGCCCAGCGCCGGGCTCCCGGGGTGACAGCCCAAGGTTACCCTCCTCCTCCTCCTCCCGCCACCGCCCACGGCTCCGCTCTTCCCCCGGGGAAGCTGCCGAGCGCCGGCCGCGCCGCCACCTGCTCCCCGAGGCCCAGCCCCGCCTCACGACCCCGCATAACGGCCACCGCCGCCCCCGTCCCGCCCCACGCGGGGGCGGGCGGGCACGCGTGACCCGCGCCCACGAGGGGGTACCGTCGCCTCCGCGTGGGAGCGCCGCGAGGAGCCGGTGCGGCGCCGGTGGTGGGGGGGTGGGGCTAGTCTGCGGGCTCGCCTCGCCTCACGCACACCCCCCGCTCCCCCGGCCACCAACGGTTGGCGGCGGCTGCCGCCTCGCCGCTTCTTCCCCCCACCGCCCCTGCCGCTTCTCCCCCCGCCTCGCCTCACCTCCGCCGGCTGCTGGGGGAGACGATCGGGTGGCACCGGCCCAAGCCCTCACGCCGCCGCTGCCAGGAACGATGGGGGAAGTGGCGGGGGGGGGCCGGGCGGGGGAGGCGGAGGATTTGAAAGCAGGCAGTTTTGCTCTCCCCTCCTGGATTGGCTGTGCGGCGTGACGTCACAGAGACGGCCCGCCCCACCCCGCCCCGCGCCGCACCGGATGCTGACGGGCGGCGCGGCGCGGCCGCCGCGGGGTGGGCGGGGCTACGGGGCGGCCGCGGGGCACGCCGGGAGTTGTAGTCCTGTGGGAAAGGGGGGTAGTACCCGGCATGCCTCGCGCGGAGGCAGGCAGTGTGGAGGTGGCCTGGGCTCGGGCCGAGGTCCGGCCCTTTCCCACACGCGTCCCCGCGTGGGGCCAGTTGCCCTTGCCCTTGGCCACCGCCGCTCCTGAGCGCGGGATCGGGAGCGCGGCAGCCGTGGCAGCCGTCCCAGAGGGCTGAGTGGCTCTGCAGTGTGCGGCCCCAGCCCCCTTCGCAAGGGGCCTGCAGGGAAGATGTCGGCAGAGGAGCTCCGAGTTACTCAGCAGCCCTCCCACATACCCACGGGTGGGACACGAGTGCCTTTTTTTCTGCGAGCCTTAGTTTTTAATAATGGCTCTGCAGATCTTATCTTTGTACGTAACATGTTATTGTCGAGCCTTTCAGCTGAGGAAAGCATTTTGGCCAGGAGCGCACAGTCATTCCTGCTTAAGGATGCAAAAAGCATCATTTTGCTTGATGGCTTCATTTGTACATTGTGTGTGACATGTTTCCTCTTGAGTATAGAAATAAAAGTACATCTGATGGGCAGGTGGGTCGGGGCAATCCCAAGCACAAATACAGGCTGGGCAGAGAATGGATTGAGAGCAGCCCTGAGAAGGACTTGGGGGTGTTGGCTGATGAGAAGCTCAACATGAGCTGGCAATTTGCACTCACAGCCCAGAAAGCCAACCGCATCCTGGGCTGCATCAAAAGAAGCGTGGCCAGCAGGTCGAGGGAGGTGGTGCTGCCCCACTACTCCACTCTTGTGAGACCCCACCTGGCGTACTGTGGGCAGCTCTGGGGCCCACAACATAATCAGTGCATGGACCTGTTGGAGCAGGCCAGGAGGAGGTCTGGACAAAGATGATCAGAGGTCTGGAGCACTTCTATGAGGACAGGCTGAGAGAGTTGGGGTTGTTCAGCCTGGAGAAGGGAAGGCACCAAGGAGACCTTATAGCATCCTCCCAGTACTTAAATGGGGCCTACAAGAGAGATGGGGAGGGATTTTTTATCAGGGAGTGTAGCGATAGGATGAGGGGTAACAGTTTTAAACTGAGAGAGGATAGATTTAGATCAGATATTAAGAAGAAATTCTTTACTGTGAGGGTGGTGAGGCACTGGAACAGGTTGCCCAGAGAAGTTGTGGATGCCCCACCCCTGGAGGTGTTCAAGGCCAGGCTGGATGGGGCTTTGAGCAGCCTGGTCCAGGGGAGGTGTCCCTGCCCATGGCAGGGGGTTTGGAACTGGATGATATTTAAGGTCCCTTCCAACTCTAGCCATTCTATGACTATGACAAAGTGAGCTGTGCAAAAACCTGCTTGTTACGGCAGTGTGTTTGCACAGGTCCTCTTAACCCAAGCCCTTCTCTCTGAGTTGCAGCCTACAGGGATTGACGTAGGTACCATTTCAGGTGGCAGCTGGATTTCTTCTGCCATTTGGTCCCAAAACGTTATAAGAGGCATTTCTCATTCTCTCACATTTCTCCCAAGTGTAGTTTTAAGAAACAGTATCAAATGTTTATATGGACCCAAGAAAAGGATGTCAGTAGTTGGCAATGTTGGGTGACCGGGGAGACCACATTGAGGTTGAAGGGTATGGAAGACCTTTGTTCTGCAGGAATACAAAAAGGAATTAAGTTTCTTCATGAAGCATGACAGCTGAAAGAATAGAAACCATAAACCGGTACAGCAACCAGATAGAAAACTTGAGCAAAATTTAACTATCGTAAAAAATAAGAGGAGTTTGTCTTGCAACTGAAGAAAACTAAGAAGCTGAGGCACGGACTAGAGTACAGGTGTATGTAAGAAGCATAAAGCTGCCAGAAAACTTAGGACCGATGAGGGAATGTATTAGTGTGATCTCAGGAAGGAGCTTGAACTTTGAAAATTTAAGCAAGGAATTTGGCACTTGTTATTAGTTCCTCACGATCTTTAGCAATAAACAGGATCATATCAAATACATTCAGGTCTCTTCTCTGTTTTTCTCCCAAATATTGGCTAATTACCTGGGCCAGAAGGGTGAGAATAAAGTTTTTAACTGTGGATGCAGCTATATGGGAGTGAAGATGTGCTGTGCCATTGTAGCATAGATCAATAGATTAATTCTCCTTAAAAAAATAGGTTTACAGATCAGAGTAGTTTTTATGACACTTTAACTAGGTCATAGCAGGGACTGGTGGTGTTTTGACTCTGCTGACTACCCGCACACAACACCTTGATAGCTGTGCTTGCAAATGGTGAAAATCTTCACGTTAACCACTAAGGAAAAATGTTATTTCATGAGAGGAGCAGTACAAGCTGGATCAGGACCTTGCAGGACACCCCTCGGTCTTACAGGCAAAGGAAATTGGGCCGAAGGGAAGTATTATGTGACGTTCAATGGGGAAATTCAGTCTTGAAAATAAATGTTCTTGAATTAAAAAATAGTGTTTATTCCATTATAACTCCTGATTGTGTGTAGATTTTGGGTTTGTTCTTCTTTCTCCTCAGCTCCTCCTAAGCCTTCTTCTTCTTCTTCTTCTTCTTCTTCTTCTTCTTCTTCTTCTTCTTCTCATCCAGCTGTGATGTCTTGCCTTGCAAAGATGCAGCAGGGTTGGAGGCGTCCTGATCTCTGTGACTCACTTGATGCCACTGCCCTCCCAGTGTGATCTGGCATGTCAGGTCTCCCCGCGTTTACTTTCCTTCCCCCAGGCCTGCACCACCTTTCTTCTGCCCAAAGCCACCCCTCGACAGGGATCGTCATTTCAGGTACATTTTGCCCAGCGGCTTCTACAGCGGCGGCCCAGCTTGGTTAGACCCTACTAATTGTCACAGTGTCATTGACTGAAAATAAGAGGTAGTAAATCTGGCGAAGAGATGATAAAAATATACATTGTCCTATCCATGAATAACAGCAATCTTTGGATCATAGCGAATATCTAAAAAAAAAAAAGTGCATTGTGGTTAAATATTGTGAAGAGCTTAAGACAGTGTTCTCCGGTGTCATATGGTACATTTTACAATTCGCAGCCTATATTTCATGAATTATCCGTTTATTGTGTTGACAGAGCTGCCAGAAGCCAGTCCTACTCAATATAATAAAGGCTTTCCTTCTCTGATCAATGTGTTTTAAATACTAAACAAGTTTAGTATGCTCCAGATGATACCTTCTACCTGCCTCTGAATCTCGTCGGAGCTGCTCAGCTGCAAAGCACAAAGTGACACTGGTTGAGGTCACCGTAAATAGAGAAGCGAGACGCCAAGGAGTAAACATGTCACTGATTACAGTGGAAAAGAGGTGATAATTTAAACAAGCGTCAGTCTGGAAATTATGATCTGACAGTAGACGGAATCCTTTAAGGAGAGGAAAACCTATCCTTACCAGGGAGGCTGGACTGGGAGCCGAGCACAAACCCCATTTCGGAGGGTTACCTGGAGTTAATGGTAGTGCAGCTGGGCAGGGATGGATGAACCCCCCCCCAAAGGCAATGCCGGTGTCTCTGTCTTCGGGACCATTTCCCACGACAGAATAACGTGTGCCACTGGGGCCCCGCTGCCCAGTGGCAGCTTCGTTCCTGGGGTTCTGTCGGCATTGGGCTGCTGCGGAGATTCAGTCCACTTTCTGGAAATATTGAGGGATTTGGGATGAAAACAAGGCAAAAATCTCGTTCAAAAAAGCGCTGAAACTCCCATGTATAGATATAAATATATATGCATGTGCATATAAATTATATATAATGCACATATATTGTATAATACCCAACTGTATATAATACAATAATAATATGATATGTACACACACACACACTGTGTATTCCTTTCTACCCAAAGATTTATGTTTTCAGAAGACGTTATTTACAGCGACACACACACACACACCCCCCCCCCCCAGCAGCACGGGGTGGAATAAGCAAGGTCTGGCAGGGAGAGATAATTGCTCTCCCATAAGCGATGGCTCTGGCCCCCTTCCAGCAAATGTATATATGGGTGGGCAAAAGGGTCACCGCTTCACCTATGTGATAATCCCATGGGGGGGAGGGGGGGTGCGCGTGTTGTCTCATAATTCAGTTCATTGCTGCGCTTCGTATGCAGGCAATCACTCTGCAGAGGCAGCTTTATTTTCTTGTGGGGTAGATTTTATATATCAGCAAAGACAACTGGGAAGAAGAAAAACGTTGCATTAAAAAAAAAAAAGAACGGAGCCTCGATCGCTTAAGCGCTTTCGTTTTTATTTTATTTTTTTTAATTTTTTTTTTTTTTTTTTTTTAAGCCCGATTCACCTTAAAGAATCTCAAAACCAACCACCAGGGAAAGATCTGTGATTTTTTTTTTTTTTTTTTTTTTTTTTTTTTTTTTTTTTTTTTGCACTGGAAAGCGGTAGCCTCTAGGGCCCAGAGGATATGCAGGGAGGCATTTTCTCTTGCTGGTGCAGCCGAGAGCGAGCGAGCGAGACCTGGAAATGAAAGTAAAGAGATCAGGAGGCACATGGAGGGAGCTGCAGGGGCAGCCGATCCAGAAGCAGAATGCTGCCTTCTATAATTAAATAGCACTTACTATTATTATTACTTCTAGTAATAATACATTAATAATATCTCTAGTAATACAATACCATTTATCAAGGAAAGTTTATGCATAGTGTGGGGGGGAAAACCCAAGGAGAGGTGAGTCTTTTATTATTATTTGGGGGGGGGGGGGGGGGTTTGTTTTTGTCTTGAACCAATTCTCTGTGTGTGTGTGTGTTTGTGTATGTAGAAAGGGGTGGACTTGAGAAACAAGAAAATCTGGATGTTGCTTCATTAGAAAGTAAAGGTTTCAGATAGTAACAGCATGGATGAAACGTTGTGTAATTGCAAATTAAAAAAAAAAAAAAAGAAAGTGGAGGAAAATAATATGGGCGAGATTTTGAAGCTAACCCCCTCTTCCGCCAAAAATGTGGGGTTTGCAAAAAAATAATTGTCAGAGATCCTAATCCCACCCCCTGGAAAAAAATGTGGTAGTAGTCTAAAAGTGGATAGCTAGGGGAAAAGCCCCTGGCTTTATATGAAAAACTTAGTATTAAATGCGTTTGTGCCTGTTTGGTTTGTAGGTTTGAGAGCTGTGTTCAGATCCGTATTCAGGCTGCAGTTTCCCCCTCTTGTTTGGTATAAACCCCATGAAGCAGCAGAGAAGCCCTTGTGGAATAGCTTTTCAGATGCACCTTTGGTAGGGGCTTGTAAAGTTATCAAATAAGAAGGTTGTGGAAATTATTTTTTTTTTTAACACCCCCCCCCCAGTTCTTTAATGCTTTATACAGTTTCCGGGTGGCAGAGGAGGTTATCTCCCCCCCACCCCCCTTAAAGTCGCCTTCCAGTCTCCTGGAGATGAGTGATTTTTATTTAAGCGGATGGGGGGGTGGGCAAGGAGGAAGAGTATGTTTTGGGTTTTTTTCCTTTTCCCGGAGAAACCTGGATGTCTCCTGCTGCTGGAGACCCCTCCCAGCAGCACCGGGGGCGGGGGGGGGATGTCGGGGTGCCGGCCACGGGCCGAGGCGCCGCCGGCTCCTCTCCGCTCTGGCCGGCCGAGGTGGCGCTTTTGTCCGCGGCGGCCGCTAAGGCAAGGCCGGGGATCGGCGGCCTAGTGCTGGGGGTCGGGGGGAGGAGGTGAGCGGCGGCTCCCGCTCCACCCGTGTGGGAACTGGCCCCGGGTTTTAATTTTTAAAGCGAAGCAGGGGAGGGCGAGCTGGCTGGGCACGAAATCAAGAGCAAATGGCCGAGGGACGGGCAGCATCACCCCAACGCCCCCTCCTCATGCTCCGGCCGCAATGCAGGGCCCCTCGGGGAGGGCCTGGAGGACTCGGGCAGGAGGAGGAAGGGTGTTATGTGTGGAATGGCCTGCAGTAAACAGAGTGTTACATGTCGTGTGCGAGGCTGGAGGGCGCGTAAAATGGGGTGATGGGTGCTGGAGTGGTCTCTTGAGGCTTTGGGCTCCATCTCCATCCCCTTCCTCGGGAAACATCTGGTCAATGCTTTTATTTTCAGCTGGGGGTGAGGAGGTCATTGCTACCTCGCCCTGCATTTCCTGGAGGTATTGCTGGGTGAAGCCGGTGGTACCCTGATGCCAGCAGTCGCAATGGTGCCCCGAGACTAGTGGGGTGTGGTAGAGCGGCCACCTTGGGGTGGCCGGAGCCTGGAGGGACAGGGTGTTGGAGCTGGTGGGCACAGCATGGTGGTGGGGACTCTGAGAGCCTTCAGACCCAGGAAGTGGAACATGGAGACCAGCCACAGGAGCAAGCGGGGTATTGTGGCTTGTCCTCTGCTTGATGTGGGTCTGGTTACCCCTTCTGGTGCACCACCGAGGTGGCGAAACTGCAGCAGCCAGTGAAAGACTCCATGTTTGCAGACTAGCGCATCCTGGAACCTTTTACCTGGAGGAGAGTGCACAGACCCTATGGCTGAGCTCCTGTCTCAGCTCAACAACCTGCCACTTGCATCTCGGTGCACTTATTTCTGGCTGAAATGTTACAGTCAAAGCCTGAAAGTCGGTCAAGTGTGAACTCATTGCCATCCCAGAAATACAGTATGAAAAATTTTGCCCAAATTAATCTCTCTCAGGGTTGAAAATAAAACCCAGGTCCTTGATAAGATAAATTGAAGTCTTTCTGTTCATCTTCTAGTGTCTCATAGAGCGTATCTACACAGTTTGTGATTGAGTCACCCTGTTTACTGTCTCGTTCTTCCTTCTGAAGGCAAGAAAACCATTTTGCCTATTTCCTGCATTTTATTTCTGTCTGGCAAATAGTTTGCAACTCATTGACAAACTATGAATAAAGTCCTCTCTCGATGCTGGACCAGAGAGGATAAACATCTCCGGACTGAAAGGATAAGAGCTTTGTAGTGGGGATATAAATATTCTGGATTCGAATTCTGCTGGTGATTTGAGCAGACGAGTCTGAGCACACAGATCTTGGAGTGGGGGGGGGGCAGAGAAGGATGCTTGGGCACACTGCTTCATGAAATGTTTTCTGCTGTGTTTCTAAAAATATTTGAAAGACTGAGAAAACAAAAGCTAAACAGGCTTTGGGCTTAAAATTAATTATGCATCAACTGTAGTGTGGTGTGCAGCAGAACTGAAGTGTTGCACGTATGGGTGGCTTGCTGTGTGTTGGGTTTGCTGGCGTAACGAGCGTGCAACTTGATTTGGGGTCGAATGAGACATGGCAAGGAGGCTGGGATGACGAGGGGAGACAGAAGTGACCTGAGTTTACCAGGGAGGTGTCAGGGCAGGAGGCATGGGGAGGGAAAGGAGGAGTCCAAATGTTAGCCTCCAGCAGCAGTGGGGCAGGCAGCACAGGGGAGAGGTCAGCCAGGCATGGAGGAGGGTGCTGGTGTGGAGTCAGGTCAACAGGGAAAGGTGGTTGGGTTGTTCCCACAGATGTGAAAGAAGTTGTTAGGGCAGCAGCATGTGGTGCGCGTGTTGAGGGTGTTGCCATGAGGAGATGAGTCTTATGTGCAAAGTCGTGACATAAGTGTGAAGGCATGATGGAGCTTTAGCAGAGGAAGCTGGTCACCCACTTGCAAGGAGAGGGGAATATGGGGCAGTATCAGGGAGCAACAGTCAGGAGGGGAGATCAGGCCTGTGCTTTATATCTAAAGAAGGCAATGGAGGGTCTTGTGTCGGAGAACGTTCACTGTGGAAGATGAGGATAGGACTGGAGAGAGTAAACAGCATGCAGGGCACAGAGGGTTTTTTTTAACGAGGGTTTTGTAGCAAGGATCAAAACTGTATGTGGGTATTGTGGGACTTAAAGAGATGCAATAGGTTAGCCATCCACATGAAGCAAGGATGGAGATAGGCATGTTGGATGCGGTGGCAATGGTGGTGAGGAGAGAAAAAACAGAAGAGGAGCTCCAGGATGCAAGACGAGTTGGGTAACTCTCGGAAGGAGACATTCTGGAGTCTTTCCCCATGGTTCTTTGGCTGCACTCCAGCTTTTGAATGTTTGAATGCCCTTTGCTGTGGGCAAGCAACAGTAACCACTTCTCGTTGTAACGCATGCCCACATCCTGCTGTGTAGGATGTTTTAGCAGTGGGGTCAGGGTAGCCATGAGTACAGGTACTGATCTCTTCTTCGCTCCTTGCAGTCATATTTTAAGAACTGAGCTCAGAAGCAGAGGTTGAAGTAGGTTGTGCATATCAGAAGCTTTTCAAGGTGACAATCTGTTTTGTGGATATACATAATTGTGAAGGTGTGCCACAGCATTTTTGGAGTGCAGCCATTGACTTTGTGATGACCAGCCAGTGTTCAACTGCTCTCCCCACCAATAATCTCCCTTTTCATCAGATCGGTGGGCTGCCACTTCACTTCCCTGACTTTTGTTCTCTCCAGCATGGCTCATGTCAGGGAGCAGCAAGAGCAGGGCTGCTCCTCCACGGAGGACAAGCTAGGAGCCAAAGCTGATGACAGCCACCAGCAGTGCCCTCACTAAGGAGGGTACAGCCCCACCATATCTATCTGAACAATGCAGGCAGAACAAGATGCTGATAGCAGGGGTCCATCAGCAGTCCCAGAGAAGATGAGGTGGTGAATCGGGTCCCGTGTCCACCCAGCGAGTCCAGCGGTGGGAGATGGTGCCAGAGACAGGACTGGAGACAAGCTGCCTACAGTGTAGGCCCAAGGTTTGTCCAGGAGATAGGACTGAGGACAAGTACACCTGCAGTATAGCTGAGATGAGGCAATATGCCTGGACTGGAGCTTAAATGGAGCTCCTAGACCATGAGCAGAAGATGCGGGGGTGGGGGTCTGTTAGTGTACTCAGGGCCCAGACAGCTAGAAATTCCTCCTTCCTCCCTGTCCTTTCCCCCACCAGCCTTTGTAACGGTCCCCTTGACCTTTTAACTCCTCCCCCTCAGTTTATCTGTTGTCACTTCCCATGGTGGCTCTTTCCCCTCTTTTGTCTCTGATGGCCCTTGCAGTTCTTTCCTACTCCTTGCTCTGTCCTCTTTTGTGGCTTTCACTGTTGTCTATGTGAAAATGGTTCCTGCTGCTCCTCAGCTTGTCTGTCTGTCTTACTACTTCTGTCTTTGTAGAATGTCATGCAAGGAGAAGTGTCAAATGAATTGCTTCTGTCTCTTTCTTCTAGCCCTCAAGCTGGTCTGCCTGTAGCGTTAGTGATCATATTAACCTCACAGTCTCCTTGTTAAATTTCCTTCTTTCTTCCTGATTGCTCATTATCCAGGCTATTTATAAATCATTCCAGGCCTTCTGTTGATGTTGTACTGAAGTCTACCTGCTCTTCACCATTGCTTCTGTTAAAAGCCTTTCTAGAGATGCTGATCATCGCTCACCTTGTCTGCTGGCTTTCCCTTTCTTGCTGTGCTGCCCATCCCATTCTGAATGCAGCTGCTTAAAATCTACCTGCTGCTTGGACCAGATTGCTCTCAAATTTAATGTCTTATGACTTACAAACTGCACAGTGTCACTTTCAAGCTCTTGATTCCTTCTTCTGCCACTTCTTTTTGGTCTTTCTGTTTCTCCTGCCTTTCCCCCTTCCCCCAACTCTCCTTCTTGGTAAAGGGCTGGTATCAATTCTTCTACATTTTGCATGGTGCAAAGCACAATCAATAAGGGCTTGCTGAGTTCTCAGAATTGATTTTCACATACCTTAAAGGTCCCTTCACCCCGTTCCAGACTAAATGTGCCATAGATACCGTAAGATACCTTAGAATGATAGAGATGGTCTTAATGTAAGAGCTGTTGTAGTGTAGAGTTAGAGAAATGACTTTTGTTTTTCTTGTGATCTCTTCAGAGGTGATCCCAGGCTGGGAGGGCACAGTGTCTTCAGCTCCATCTCTTCTCAGTGTTTTTGTGCTTGCTGCCTTTGTCCTCAAGTTACCGTTCCTCAAATGCTGAGCGTTGTTTGTGATCACAGCTGGTTGATGTCAAGTCTGGGAAATGTGCTGTCACCAGCAACTCTGTTTTGCCACAAAGTGCCATCCCTTCTCCTCTTCTTTATTCTTTTCTTGTGTGGCAGACCTGTGTACCTTGGGGAGAGGACAGGGAGGAGCCATTCCAAGATTTGCTCCCAAACTGCAGGGGATGATGCTCATGTATCTAATGGTGTGATTCAGGCCCGTTTTAGCTGAGAAAAGGGACATTACTCCAAAACGGCTCCATCATACTAGTTATTTGTCTGTGCTCACGGATACCCAAACAGGAATAGGTCAAACCCAGACAAGTTACTGTGCCCATTTGTGTCCCTGACTAAATGGGGATAACTCTCTCTCGAGGATTCCTCAGGCGCTGCCCACCCCAATTTAAAACGCTGCAGAATGGGGCCCTGTCCCCTCTCAAAGGAGCCTTCCCAAGTCTTTGCTGCTCTTGCCTGCTGATTTTCAGCATGAAATTCCCATTGTATAGATTCATTCCTGTCCTTTTATGTGGACCACAGCAAGCAATTCCATCTCCTTCCTTTGTGTCTCTCTTTGTGGTATGCCTCCAGACACCTTACATAGATTACTCATTTCATATGATGTGCAGTAAAGCAATTTAAATCCAGACCAGATGAACAGTGGTCAGAATTGCACAGATTCCTGAAATGACTGCCAGTGCAGGGGAGATGTTGATTTTTATTTTTTTCCCCTTTCCTAGAAGGCAGTCATGATAACAGTTGGTTCCCATTGCTTTATTTACTGGCAGCCTAAGTAGAGAGCTCAAATTGAAGTAATTGCTCTTTGCCCGTGTATCCTGGTGGTGGCATGTGAGAAAAAGCAGATACTTGGTAGTGAGCTGCTTGCCGTTCTGTATCTGCAGTGTGGATAAATCATAGACTTCGGTGTTCAGGGCATCTGGTCTGGAACATTTTGTTAGTAGTAAATTCAGTCACACACAGAATACTCTGCTGCTTAATTGCCAGCAAGACCTAAAATGACTCATTTTATGTTGTTTCTTTTTCTTCTTCCTCTGCAGCAACTATAATGGAGAGACAGAAGAGAAAACAAGAAATAGAGAAAGGACTTCAGTTCATTCAGTAAGTGGACAACCCCATTGTTTCCTGTGGCTTTGGAAGTGTTTGTATCGAGGATTGCAGGGACTGAGTTCTTCCTGTTCACTGCTTTGGCTCTGCTTCATGGGAAGGAGATACTGGTGCTGAAGATCTTCACTGTGATTCTTCAGGGTGCTTCTTGTCCTGCCAGCTCTCTAAACTTGAAATTCTATCATTTTCGTTTCCTTGGGTTTTGACCTCCACTACAGTTCTAGGATGGTCTTTATAGTCAGCATAAAGCTAACGCTTGGACCTTCTACTTCATCTTCAGCGTGAAGATCTTGAACTGCTCTCTCAATAAGGTTATCCCACCTTTCTTAGGAAGGGAAATAGTGTTTTTGTTTTGTAGCTGGGGAAAGCAAGGTAAATGACTTGCCAGGTACCCTGTATGGTGCCTATAGAAGAAATAGATGACCTGGGCTCTTTGACAGTTGCCAACCTGGTAGGTGCCTCAGGTCACCCTTTTGTGAATATCATGTGGCCTTCTAGAGCTTGAAGTTGTTGCTTATGTACTAGTTACAAGTCCATGTACTTCCTTATAAAGTATAGTCATGTTTTTTCTGTCCAATGTTTGAGTTAGCAAAGGCCTTGCTCTCAGGTCCAGGTTCCATGGTGAGTAAGGAAGTAGCAAGATTGTAATCAGATTGCTTTGGGCGTTTTTTTAAGGTCTGCTTTGAGTCCTGCAGTTGTTACGGCTGAAATCTGTGCATCTACAGTAGGAAAAAAAGCCAAATCTTCCATGTTACATATTTATATCCCGTGGCACAGCAATGGTATTTTTGCCCCAGTCTGAGACTAAATGGGGCTGATAATCCAGTTTCAGAGAGGCAATTGTGAGGTTTGATTTGGTAGTATTTACAAAAATGTGCAAGATTCCTGGAAAGAAAATAATTTAGAAATACAGGGTGTTGTTCATGCTTCTGGACTGTATCTTTAAGTCTGAACCAGGGGCAGTGTCATCTTTGACTTGTTTTGATGTGAAAGAGGGGTACTCCAATTTTGTAAGCAGAATGAATGTTTCTTACAGAGCCATGGCATTTCCTGTAATTAGTTTTAAGGAGCAGATGATGATTAGATTAGATGAAATCTAAAAAAAAAAGTTTATTCTCTGACCAATAAGTTCATGTATACAGTGTTGCATTTCAAAGGTGAGGAGGGCTATGAAAGGTGCTAAGGATTTCTCCAGAGCCTGTTGTTTTCTCCTGGAAGAGAAAAAATAAATACATCTGGACCAAGCCTGGATGACTTGGATGGTCCCATTTGAAGAACGGAACTTTTCTCCCAGGTCTCAGTGCTGTTGTGGGGTAGTCGTTATCCATGCAAGCACTGCCAGTTTTGTGGCACAGCCTGGCAGCCTTGATCAAGATAGCTGGAGTTAAATGGCCTCCCGAACCTGCATTGTTTTCTCCCTTCCTTTTGTGGTGTAGGCCCAAAGGCATGTGGCTAAGTTAACAAAGAGGAAAGTGATTCATTTATCACTGAATGTCTTTGGTCTCACAGGGAATTTGAGGAGGTCTTGGTGTGCCAGTTTGGTGCCTCTCATTAGAGCCAGATGCAGTTAAAATACGCTTGTATTCTTCATGACAATCTCTCATGGGACTTTCTCGAAGATGTTTTTTTAGGTGGCTGGCTGAAGGCACGTTACAGAGCATCACGTATGTGCAGAAAATAGCTGAGAATAAGATTCCTCTCGTCTCAAATCCCTTTGAGACCTGACCATCTCTCTCGTGACACCACTGTGTCCATCACTGATCTCCCTAATTGTGTTTTCTTTGCCCTAGCTGCTTTTGAAGTGATAAAGTGTTCAGTAACTCGCTGAGATCATCAACACAGGACTGGAAAGATGATTTCTTCATCAGACAAAAGCCCTTGTTTGCATGGATGCCTGTTTCATGAGCATTTTCTCTTCTTTTTTTCAGGTCCACATTACCCCTAAGCCAAGAAGATTATGAGGTAATGAAGAATTTGTTTTCTGAAGTTGGGAACCCTCTGGTTAGCAAGATTTGTTCTGTTGCACAGCCAGTAGTTTACATACCAAAAGTGGAGAGTGTGGGACGGTCTCTCACAGTTTGTCTGTAACTTAAAGTTTTAAGCTTCTGACAATGACAACTTGCAGGGAAAGGAGAAGACACTTGAGTGTTCAAGAAGAAAGGAGATTTGCTGCTAAAAGACTGGTGTTTTACAGGAGGCTGGGGTGGCAGGAGAATCTCAGTGGGCAGGATGTTTGCTAAAACGTATGGAAAGGAATGGGAAATTGGGAAATCTCTCCTGTCTCTGAATATCCACTTCAGTCTATTTGCTCTCTCCCTGCTGCCCAGGCCTTTTTGCAGAAGCTGGTGAGAAACCTGTTTGCAGAGGGCAATGATTTGTTTCGAGAGAAGGATTTCAAGCTTTCGCTGGTACAGTATGTAGAAGGGCTGAACGTGGCAGATTACGCAGCCTCCGATGAGGTGACCATCCCAAAGGAACTCCTGTGCAAGCTGCACGTCAACCGAGCTGCCTGCTACTTTGCCATGGTGAGTGCCTTCCCAAGTCATCCACAGGGGCCAAGGAGGACATCATGGTTGCAGTGCCATGCAATTGGAAAAGATGTCAAGAAGAGTTTCAGTTTATTTTGTCTGCTCCCTTCTCCAACACTGGATGAGACCATGACACACAGCAAACTCTGTTATCTCCCCACTATTGCACTGTGTCTTGCAAGACCAGAGAAAGGTTTTGAAGGAGAGGGGGCCAGTCCTAAGGTATTGAGAATGCAGTTCTGGTCCATGTTGGTGAGGAGCTAGTACAATCTGGAGATTGGAAAGAGCCAGTGCCTTCCAGTATTGACTGAGTATTTCTCTGGAACACTGTTTGAGTATTACTCTGGAGTCTCCTGCCTACTCAGGTGAGGCACTGGAAGACGATGAGAAGGCCTTGATGGAACTTTCAGCACACATATGGAAAAGGAATCTGCAATACTTAGGCTCTAAAAGGCCGTGTGCTTCCATTTTCCTGAGGAATCTAACAGCTTTCCTTTATGGCACTGCCCCAGAGCAGGTCCATCCTGTTCATAATGAGGCTGAGTCTCGTGAAAAAAATTAGCCAGCAGTCATATAACTAAAGACTGTTAAATGTCACGTGCCCAAGTTAGAGGGGGAGAAAAGATAAGATTGGTCAAGCAGCCTTAATTCTGGCATTCACTGACTTTGAAGTGTTTTGAGTTTTGCAAGACTTAACAAAATGTTCTATTACAATAGATTTTGTGTGTTTGTGCACTGGTCTGTGCATGAGGTAATATATATATTTTCAACTGCCTTTTATATTTTCTTCTCTGCTGAGAGATAAAACATTTGCATTCACACAGAAGGAGGGGTTAGTCTGCTGTGCCTCAGCTGACTCAAGGTGGTCTCTTCTGTGCAGGGGTTGTATGAGAAGGCACTGGAAGACAGTGAGAAGGCTTTAAGTCTTGACAAGGAGAACATCCGAGCGCTCTTCCGGAAAGCCCGCTGCTTAAATGAACTTGGAAGACACAAAGAAGCATATGAGTGCAATAGCCGATGCTTGCTGTCCCTCCCACATGTAAGTGTTTGACATACAACTCATCTTGATTTCTGTGGCTCGTCACCTTCTTATATGCTCACGTATGCACCTCACGTATATGCTTAGTGTGAGGCCAGAGGATAGTGGAAGAGGAAGCTCGTGTGTTCCTGGGAACATGCTTATGCCCAGAAATTCTGTGTCTCTGACTCAAAGATGATGTTTGACCTCCCATGTTTCTTCAGTCCAAGTCACCCTCACTGGTTAGTTACAGCAGTTTCGTAACTTATTTGTGAAGAGCAAAACTCTACCCTAATAATATGTGAACTAAGGCCATGAAATTGTTTTAATTAGCTGGTTTTACATGTCTAATGGGAGTAACTAGGAGCATGAGACAAATGGGAACTGGAGCACTGGAAGGAAAACATGTATACTTTTCCTGTTTTAGATAAAAATGTCTGATGTTTTAATTACTGATTGCTAAGGCAAGCTGATAGAGCTTTTTATTTCTTGTCGGACATGTGAAGGTGTCCATGACATGACATGCCATAGTTATTTTTGTGTTCACAGGCGTGTCAATTTTTGCATTGAGAGGGGACTATCTGCATATACTGGGCCCTAGATATTTTCCTGACAGTGCTTTTGTTGAGTGTTCTTTTAGGCCAAATATTGAACAGGAAACCAGACTGTGATTAGCTAGATTCTAGTGAGCACGGCTTATCTTTGCTAAATTTGGTTCTGATCCATCACAGTAATGCTATTACAAGAAAAATGCATCTACTTCAGCAGGAGAAGTTAACTTTCCTTTATTATTAGTGTTACAGAAGCAATCTTTGAAAGCCTTATTAGCAGTTAGTTACTCCTTTTGTATAGCTTGTAAATTCTAGTTTCTTTGACTTGTCAGAACAGGGTGACCAAAGCACATTAAAGGTATCATGTTAGGGGAGTTCCAAAGAACTGTTTTATAAACAAAAACATCTAATATATGTGTTCATGTAAAGCCATATCTGGCTGTCTTTCACATTGCAGTTGAGCCACTTAATTGAATTTAATTTTTAAACATATACTTCTGTTTACATATCTCCCATTATTATTATGACAATCATTGTGTGTCTACAAACGCTTTGTCAAGCTTCTGTGTGGCAGGGAAGTTCAGCCTTACAAACTCGGTATCGAGTGATCTGCACTGCCTATTCTAAACAATTCGGTCTTGTAAATTAACATACCCCATTGCCTTATTTCCTGATTAACAGAAATCATAAGCCTTCTCTGCATCAAAGGCAAGTCATGCTATCCATCATCTCACTCTTGTTTCCATTACACCCGCTGCTAAGCCAGTGGAGCACGTGGGTACTTCCAGCTTGCATTGCTGTAACAGCTGAGAACTTTATTGTGGTCAAAGCAGAATATGTATTAAAACTTCCGGTGATGAAGGATCTGCCCCTCAGTTGACTCACTGTCTAGCAGAGTTAACTTGTTTCTGGGTGCAGATACTCAGTGCAGCTAGTTTGCAGAGGTTCCTGGCATGGTGAGGTTGATACTCCTCTGTGGTACCCTTTTTTTGGTATGGTATGGGTTTTTTAGGGTGTTGGAGGAGAGCATATTGCATGCCCTTGTTGAGCATCACCTCATTTAGGCAGGAGGTAGTAAGCGCCTGAGGGTGGCATTTGCTTGAGGGAAGGGAGAGCTAAAGGAAGATCTTGGGGGTGATAAAGATCAAGTAACCACTCACCCCCAAACCTCAGGCCGGCTGACAGAAAGGACAGTGATTAACTACGTGTTCTTGGGAAGGGGAGTGGAGGCAGTGTAGGGAGAACTACATTCTTGATCTTGTCCAGGAATCTGAGAAGGCATCTCAGAGTTACATTGGCATATGGAGTTGGATAGGGTAAACCTCGTAAGTATGAGTATGAGATCAATGATAAGAAATTATGTCAGAGGTCTTTCTGGTGAGTTTTCCACAGGGAGCAAGAAAATGGCAGACTTCAGAAGACACCTTCAGAAGAGAGAGTGTTTGGAAAGGCAGAATCACCAGAGGTGTGATCGGTGTTAGAAAGATCTGAGACATGGAAGAGAGTGAGGAAGGAGCAGTGACCATGAGATTTGACCAAGATGTGTCTGGAGGGTGCAGGGACAGTTTGAGAAGAAGGTACATCCTGAAGGGGTGTAAGATGGAGAGAGAAAAGAGAGAGAAGAGGAAATGGACAAGATAGATTTTGTCTTCACTGAGTTCAGAGAAGATGGTGACAAGACCAGGAAGAATTACTTTACTGAAAGAGTGGTCAGGCACTGGAACAGCCTGCCCAGGGAGGTGGTTGAGTCACCATCCCTAGAAGTATTTAAGAAACATACAGATTTGGCACTTCATGGCATGCTCTAGTAGCAGAGATTGTAGGGTTGGGGTTTTTTTGTGTCTATGGTTGGACTCGATGATCTCAAAGGTCCTTTCCAACCATGAAGGTTCTATGATTCTATAATTCTAAGACCAATGTTGAGGGCGCGAGGGAGCAAGTACAGTCAAAAAGTGGTATTCCAAATTGAAGGGAAGTGCTACTGATACTGTGGGCTGGAAGAACCAGAGGCTAGTGAGGGGTTGAAAGGGAAAAGATGAACCTTCAGAGAGAAGGAGGTTGTAAAGACCAGCATGACAAGTAGAGAGAGAAGAGCAAACTTCAGGTTAGCAGATGCGGGAGGAGGCGTTGGGACATGAAGGAGGGATATCGCAATAGGGTGGGTAGATACTTTTTTCTTCTCTGAAGAAACTGTTAAAGTACTCCAATACTTTTGTGAACAGGGAGAGAGAGGAAGGAGTTGCTGGTGATAAATAAGTGAAAAAGGTTGTGGCATGTTGTTAGTCTAGGCAGAGCTGGAGAAGATGGAGCAGGGCAATGAAGTGTGGCCCAGAACTTTGTCTAAAGCCCATGGTGGTGTGTGAGTGGGGATGGGAAGTGACCAGGGAGGATGGTAAATGGCACGCAGCAGGGAAAGCAGAAGGATCTGCTTGACTAAGCTGAGGCTGTTTAACCAGAGCTGGAGATGGTGAAAATGCCTTGTAGCTAGAAAGTTGGAAACTGAGGCTTGGTTTCAGCTTTAAAAACAAACAAACAAGCAAAACAGGCTAGTGAATACTGTCTACATATCAAAACTGATTATTAGCTCTGTGGCTGGCGGAGAGGGAAAGTATACAGGCTGTGCATGCAGGAAGGCATGCAGGCTCCTTCTTCCCAGACGTGGGGACCTTATGGAAGCTGTGTCAGCCCCCAGCACGGGGACTGCTAGCAGCCAGCCTTGGCAGCCCCTTCAGCTGTCTTGCCAGCAGGACTCGTGAACCTGGCCTTTAAGAGCGGGTGCTTTCTTGGAAGCAGGCACTCAATTCTGATTTTCTGCAGCATCCAGAGAGTGTGGGGGGGTACTGGTGCAGCCTCAGTACCTCAGCATGACTTAATGAAAAGAGCGCTTAGGTCTGCATGGACTCTCCTAGGGCTGCTCTGGCAATTGTCCACCTGCTGCTGTCTAAAAGTGAGGCTTCTTGGCACAGCCCAGAGTGGATAACTGCATTCCTGTTTATTTCACTGTGTGTGCTGCAAAGGCAAAACTGAAAGCGTCCTGCCAATTGTTTCTGTCCCCAGGATGAAAGCGTCACGCAGCTGGGACAGGAGCTTGCCCAGAAGTTGGGACTGAGGGTTCGAAAAGCATACAGAAGACCTCAGGTATGACTTCTTTTTTCTTAGAGACTGTGCTTTGGCTCTGTCAGATTTACTTTTGCAAAAGTGGTGGGTGCAGCTCTGGAGTTACAGACACATGTACACTACCCTGCAATCCCTCTAGCAGGCTGCTGGCTGTCCTCCTTGTCCTGACCCTCTGACTCGCTTTACCTTCATTCGTTTCTAACCCCCTTGCTGCTCTGCAGGAGAGGCCTCCGATGCACCGGGAGCCTGTGTTTTTGGATGAGAGGGACATGTGACCTGATCACAAAGGAGATTTTGCATCACAAGGCCTTTCCCTGTTATGGGATGAGGAGGGTGGGATCCTCTGCTGCATTGGAGGCATGGCTGGTTTTGTAGCGTGATGGGTCATGAAGGGTTCCTGCCCCATATCTAGGTGTACACCTTCTTTGTGGTGGCGGAAAGGCCTGTGCTTTGGGAGACGACAGGTATGCATCTGGTCAGATGCTGGGAAAGAAGGCAGCAAAAAGTGAGTCGTGGGTCCAATTAAATGATGCCAGTAGCTGGACCCATAACCTGGCTCTACAAGAAAGTGCTGGAAAGTAACTGGAGTGCTGCTGGTGTTTAAGTGCATACCCTGGGATGGAGCTAGAGGGCGTTAGGCCACTGCTAGCACTCTTGGATAAAGCTGCCTTGGTCACGAAACATCCCAGGATGTGTTTTCAGGAGTAGGGAACATGAGCCAGTAGTTGAGGCTTACGTTTTGCATTCGTATCCTCGGCCCCCTGTGCAGCCAGCGTGTTCCACCTCCAGAGGGGCACCTTTGCAGTACGTGGTGAAGTGATTGGTGGGCATCCAGTTTGCAGAGAGCTTTTGGGGTAAATTTGACCGTAGCAATCCTATTCCTCTCCCTGACCAACCTCACATATGATTGGCCTACCCCCAAAAAAATCCTTGACGTTATAGCAGCTCTCAATGCTCCAAAATTATTCTGTCTTCTCAAAGAAGGAGAAGCTTTACGCAGAAGTACTTTTTGTAGCTGCTCATTGTGTTGGCCTTGCCACCTTTTTGCTGCTATGATGAGCTTAGACCACCTGTATGTTAGTAAAATAAAGAATAAAAACTCCAAAATGCTTTTTATTATTTGAAATTTAGTGATCGGTATTTTGATAACACCTTGCTATCTCTTGTGTTGACTTCCAGCTTTCATTCCAGTGCTGCAATGCTTTCCCAAAGTAGTAAATTCTTAATGAAAAGACAAAAAACTTATGTTCTTTGGGGAAGTTTTTTGCTTCCTGGTTGTGCCTTGGATGTTGAGTGTTTTCCACTGAGGTCTCCAGAACAAATATATGTCCCTTTCAGTGTTCAGAAAGCTGTACCCTTGTGTCACAGTGGTATGCCTTTTGGGGTTGATTTTATTTATGGGTGGAAGGAGACAGTGTTGTAACCCAGTTTTACCTAGTTTAGGAGCATTCATGGACTGTCTCTATTCTAAGACCTCTCTCTTCCTTGCAGCAGGAATTGGAAACATTCTCGCTACTCAGTAATGGCACGTCAGTCAATTTGTCAAACCAGGTAGAGTTTGCATCCTCTGATTGTTACTGTTCATGGATTGTGCCACTAGAATGCTTTGCAGTTTTATTTACATGGAAATTTATAACTGTCTTTTATGATTTAAATGTGTTAATTAGTGTTTTCAGCTTTTAAGGAGTATCACCAGGGAAATTAATGTCTTTGAAAATATTTCTAGTGAAAACATTTTTGATGTCAGTAATTAGATCACTGAGGATGGTTATTTTTCTTAGTTATTGTGAATGTTTGCTTTCTCTTGCATTTTAAATAAGTTTTGTTTTTCAAGTTTTTACATAGTTAGGGCAATGCTAAGTAAAATTCATAAAGTGCAACTGCTGAAGAAACATACAAAATTAAATCATGCACATGCGATGTACTCAGCAAGGTACATACACAGTTTATGTATTCTTTCTATTGTCCTGTCACCTGGGAGATCCGGCTTGGGCAGGGCACTGTGCAAATACTAAGCTAAAATATAAGAAATTGCTGATTTCCTTGTTGACTAGTGGCCAAAAAAAACCCCAGAAACTCGTTAGTTTTACAGACTGTTTGGTACTTCACACTACTCTTTAAAGCAAACAAACTATAAAACAGTAAAAATTGACATTTTGTACAAGATGGTATCCTAAAGAATTCGTTTACCTCCCAGCGCTCAGTGACTTGCCTTCACATCTTTCTAGGAGAGTCAGTCAGCTTATTTTAACAGTTGTGCCTAGTTTTCAATTTGAAAATCTTTCCTTTTGCAAGAAAGGAAAAGTGCAAAAACTAGAAGTTGCAAAAACTGCTGCAGTAGATGCAATATCTCAAGAGTAATGCTTTACTTGTGCCTTTTTAAGTTTAAGCTGAAGGCACACATACCTGCCTCTGTTTATGTTTCTGTAAAATAGGGGCTCATTTTATTCCTTGCCTGGAGCTCCAAGTCAGCAGTTGTCTTGACGGAAACTTTTTCCTGTTTTGAGTTTGCTGTAAAAGTTTGTGGTTGTTAGATTGCAAAATATGTGAACTAAGAAAAGGAATGTTGTGTAAGATCACGCTAATCAGATCTCACACTGCATGGGGCTCACCAATTGATGTAGCCTGGGACTTGGGACACAGCGTTCTCATCCACACATGAAAAACCCTATTCTAATGTACTGATTTGCTCACATGGTTGGATATCATGCAGGGCTGGTGTTCCTTTGCAGCAGCAGGGTTTGTCCACTGCTGGAGGTAAAAATGGATAGGCTCTCTGGATTAATGGCCTTTTAAAGTTTGTTGGGTTTACTGCTCTTGCGCTGAAAGAGGTCATAAAGGAAAAGAAAGGGCCAGATGCATTTAGGAGTAGTAGAGAGTCTCATCTGTGAAGTGTGAATATCTTTTTAAAGATGAATTTCTGGTGATATTCTTCTCTCCCCTTTCCTACACCCTCTTTGCAGACCACTTCCAATGGATTGGGTTCGATAGATGACATCGAAACAGGTAAAGACATCTCTCTCTCCTCTGATTTTTGTGGCTTCAGTAAGGTATCTGACCAGGCTGGCAGGCCTGAGAGGTTCGTCATCTTCATTTGTGTCTCTTCTGTGCACTCCTGGCTTTGATAACTAGGAGGAGGAAAAGGTGGTGGGAAGCGGGAGTGTTTTTCCTGCAGAAAAGCTTTTTGTCCAGGCTCAGTGAGAGAGATGTCTGAGAATTAAAAGGATCTGCTGAGGTACACAGCTCTCTCCAGTTGTGCTTTCTTAAAGCTGGGCTTGGCAAAGCTTCTGAAGCTCTGCTCCCAGCCAAAACAGTCCAGATGAAGTGAACTTAAGGTTGTAGGCAGCTGTTTGTGCTCTAAGCGCGTATGGTCCTCCAAGACTTGGAGGTGGAGGAAATGAAAACAAAGGGAGTTGGGAGGGACCCAGGGAGAGCCACGTTCAGGGTTAGGCACCCAGAAGGAGCAGAAGGAGGGCTATGAGGTTGCTTTTCTCATGCCAGGAAACAAGTGACCTTAACTCTGCCCCTGTAGAAAGGCTTGCTGCATGCTTTTCCCTTCGTTGTGTGCTGGACCATTGAACTTGTGCCTCTGAGCACATCAGTCTTTGTTCCTTTGAAAGGTAGCAGTGTGTGTGAAGGTAATTGTGAAGACTTAACCACTGCAAGTAGCAATTGCTTTTCTTATCGAAAAAAACTAATTTCATTATTAGGGTGCTTTGGAAAACATGGTAGTTCTCTGTTGAATGCCAGTTCAGTAACTGAATGCCACGTGCAATCATGAGACCCAGTTCTGGGAATTAAGGAGAGCTTTTCACATTATCTTGTTGTGCTAAAATGAACTGGACTCCTACTGCAGAGTAAAGAGTGACTACATCCAGTAAGCTCTTTATCTAATCAGGATTTGGTGTAAGGGCAGCATGCCACCTTTGCTGCAGGTCATGCAGAGAGAACCTTTACTACTAGGAAATCTTTTCAAAAGCATTGGAATTATGTGTTATCCCGTTGGCCTGAGAGTGGTGTGCCACCAGGAGGGCTGTGGGTGCTGGGTACCTCGAGAGTTTCAGATTCAAAGCTTTTTTAGCAAGGGTTTTTGTTGTGGGTTTGGTTTGCAGATGGAAACTACTGCAACCCCTTCCCCCATGCTTTGCCCAAAGTTGTCTGATTAACTCAGTCCTGCCCTGCACAGATCATGGCTCACATCTTGCTCAGTATGGCTTTTGGCCAGCTAATGCACTAGGGAACCACTACTGTTTTGGGAAGTAGAGCTAGAAACATGGCTTTTAAAAGCACTGTACTTGCCCCTTTGGGACAGGCAGGTGTATGGCCAGAGAACCTACCATGTGGGGGACATGGTATGAGAGACTTGGTTTGGGGGAACAGAGGGACAAGACCCTCATTTAGCTTATAATAATAACACATGGGACTTAGTGTCATGGCAGTTGCAGGAATCAGAAGGAGTCAGATGTGTGCTTGGCATCTGCTCATCAAAGAAGGGCTGTTTTATTTTTTAAGGTGGAGCAAACATGAGGTGAGTACAGGAGGTGCACGAGCTTTCTGGAAAGAGAGTACATGAGATGTGGCTATGGTGGCTGGTGAGTGAGGTCAGCAGATGGGGTGTCCTGAGGAAAGCAGGAATGGGAAAAGAGGGATAGGGGAAAAGATTGGACAGAGAGGAATGGGAGGAAGTTGCTGAAGGAATGACAGGGTTTGGGTTGTCAGGGAGAGGGGAGCAGGCATTTCTCCTCTGCCCTTTGCACGTAATGGAACCTATTCATCCCTGCTCTTCTCTGCTCCCTTCACATGCACTGAGCTGGAGGGGGCTTACAGTTCTCTGCCTTTTGGTCATGCATTCAACTTTTCAGGGTTTTGGTTCTCATAGGGTGTGTGAGGGCCTCTTTCCTCTGCTTCCCAGTCTGAGTGGGAACCAGAGGGACTTGTTCGTTCCTCACAGAAGTTTTGAGCTTCTGGATCCTTTGGGGCCGTGTCATTGTGAACTCTTTTGCTCCCCTCTGCACGTGTCCCAGTCCCTTCTATAGCATGTCCTGAACTTTTTGTTGGCCCCTGGAGGGATCTTGACAGTGCTCCAGATTTAAACATCTGAAAAACGGGAAGGCACAGGCCGTCCCTTTGTACTGAAGGAAATCTGGCCGAACTACCAGTGATGAGGCCAGCGCTGAGGGAAGCTGGATGGTTGGCTCCCGAGTGCAGCTGGGGGGCCCGCGCCAGAGGGAGATGAGCTGAGTGAAGTCATTGCAAAGGGGGCATGGGGTTGGAGCTGAGCCTGATCTGAGGGGCAGCTTGGCCTGCAAAACCAAGGATATTTACAGCCTTCCTTTGAGCCACTGGCTGTGGGGAATATGTCCAGCTGCAGCACTGAAAACCTGTGTTGGATCCCATAAGGTACAACATGCACTTTCCTTCGATCACATGCGTGAGGTCGTGGAGAGGGGCCTGTGTCTGTCCCTTGCTGCTTCCCCCTGCTTTCCCTGCCTTTTGTCACAGACCAGACATCTCGGCCTTGGTGCCTTGCACAGTGACCTTGGCTGTGGTCCATCCACGTGGACCACTTAGAACAAATGCTGGAGGAAAGGTTGCAGGGAGTGGTGGTGTGCTCCTGGTGGGGTTAGAGATAAGGGAGCCTGTGCGTGTGTGTCATCTCTGCTGTTATTTTGTACAGGACTTGGGGGTTTGCAGGAATTGCTGGTTTGCTGAGCTCTCTAAGAAGGGCACCAACACAGTCCTCGGTTAGTGAACATGCCGTGTATAGGATAGCAACATGGCTCACTCGCCCAGTCACAGTTAGAAAGGGATAGCTGAGGTCTCGTGGGGGCTGAGTGAGCTGAGATTTCACAGACAGGATGCAGCATTTCTCACTGGATCAAGCTTTGTGTCTCAGAAGCTTGTCTAGTTTCTTTCCTGTTCTTACCAGTCTGTCTAATAAAAGCTATTGTCTCTCCTTCCAAACTTTGCCTTGCTTATAGCCATAGACTGTCGTAGCTACAGTGCAGCCACTGCTGTGTGGATGGAGAAGGTAGCATCTTTGTCTTATTTCTTTTCTTTTGTTCCAGGACATCTGCACAGGGGCAGAATTAAGGTAGTTTGGGTGCTTGGTTTGAGAACTGCAAATGTAACGCTGCATTTTCCGAATTTCTAACATTTGAACTTCTTATTTTTTTTTTAACCTTTAATTTTTTTTGAGAATAAAATGCTCTTCTGTGAAGAATATGTGCTTGTAATCTTAACTTCACTTAACAGAGGTTTATATTGCATGATGGGAACATCTTACCTTTTCAGTAATGCACTGGAGAGGCAAGGAAGCCTTAGGGAAAATCACTGCCTCCCTCCTGCCCTGACCCTGGCTTACACAAGTTCCCAAGGGGATGTTTGTTGCTGCGGTGTTGGGCAGCAGCCTCCCACCTACGGACATCAGGAAGCACTTGAGAGCAGGGAGTTTACCTGGGTCAAAACAGTTGAGTGATTCTAATGGCGTTTTTTGGGGACACATTGTTAGCACAATCTGGTGCTAACAACCTGGTGCACGCAATCTCTGACTCTCTTCCCAGTAGGACCTTGTGTTTTTTATCTTCTGCCATGTAGGGTGCCTAAGGTTTTAGAGAGCTTGTGAGTAAGCAAGCTTTCATCTGAGATATTGAAGCTCCAACGAGTAAAGAAGGCAGTGATCTCTGCCAAATGCATTAGTGAGGAACATTAAAGAAAACACCAGGTGGTGGGTTATAGAGAAATTGGATTATGTGCCCCTGGCCTTTAGTCCTGGCCACAGTGAATTCAGTAACTGCTCAGCCACAGGTTTTGTGTTGTTCCTGGTGACTGTACATGCTTGCCAAATCCTGACAGTCAGTCTGGGTACTGGCCCTTAGAACATATCTCACCTATTGGTGAACCATTGGAGACGGGGAAAAAAAAATGAAAGGGCAAGAACTCTTCAGACCAGAGCCCTTCCTCTCGGAAAATTGGCATACTTGGTTTTTGTGATTTGATGGAGTTGTACAATATTGTTTTTGCCAGGCTGTGCTCTGCTTGCCCCCAGCAAGAGGCTCTCCTGGGTGACTGGCTCTGTTTCTCCCTCATCACAGACTGCTCTATGGACCTGCAGTGCCTCCCAGCTCCTGTGGCCACCTCCATCCCTGTGAGCGAGGGGCTGGCCCCTTTGCCCTCTGACTCAGATGCAAAGAGCTTGGCTACCTCGCTCCCTGCTGCCAGCTTGCTCCCGTCTCCAGACTGCGCGTCCCTGCCAGCGCCTGAGAGCGTGGAGGACTTCACAGATGGGGACATCATTGGGGAAGAACTGGACTCCCTCCTGGACTCCCTCGCCGAAGGGTCGCCATACCCTCTAGTAAGAGTGGGCACTGCATGGGTTCCCTGCTTCTTGTTCCAAATAGGTCCTTGGAGCACATGGTCGTGTGCTGCCTTTTTCTCTCTTTCTGTCACTCTTTTCTCCTAGCTCTTCCTCTGGCAAAACTTATTCATTCCTTCTATTTCTGCAACCGGCTTGTGAGTATCTCAAGAGCCGACCTCCAAGCCTGCTTTGCTGTGTGCAAGTTCATGGAGCTGCCCCTCAAAAGTACCCAAGATAGCCTTCCCCCACCATCACCTTCCCCCTGGCCTCTGGTGTCCATGGAGTTGAAGCAGGCCTGAGGGTAGAAATAAGTGTGCTGAAGCACGAATGATGGGTGTATTTTATACAGTGGGCATGCTCTCATCTCCTTGTATTTTGTACAGGCTGCATTCAGCCTAAGCTCTTTGAACAGGTCTGGGTGCCGTAGAGACAATCTGTATTCATACTTACGTTGGGTTTTAGCTGCCAGTGTTGCTGATGTTATACCAGCCAACTTGGGTCTGGAAGCGATATAATCGTATTCATGCAGGGCTCCTCTTGAGCGAAAAAGCTCTGATGAGAGGTGCCACGAGTAATGGTTGTAACCCTGACCTTGGTGCTGTGTGTACTCAGCTGCACTGTTTCTTGACCTGAGCTGGTTTAAGTGCCCAATGCAGGACTCTGCCTTGCAGACTGATGAGCTCAGGTAGCCCATCGCCTCCTCAGGGACCTCGCTCCAGACTCTGTGCAGTGTAGATAGATTGGAAGGTCTGTGGGAAGTCTGCAGGCGGATGGAGCTGCCGGGTGTCCTTTTGCTTCAGATAATGCAGCACACACTTGAGTGGGAGCCTGTTGGTCTCTGTGTTCAGTTATTCTCTGCTCCTCGTCCCTAATATGCTGCTCATCCTCCCCCTTCCCGATTCCCCAAAGTCTCTGGTCCAGGGCACCATTCCTACCAACCTGCCAACGGAGATGCCCCAGCTGATCCCTGTGTTTCCGGGGGGAACTCCACTGCTGCCCCCAGTCGTGACAGCCAGCATCCCTGTCTCCACCCCGCTGCCACCTGCCTCCTTCGGCCTGGTGATGGATCCCACCAAGCAGCTCTCCTCTTCCTCTGTCCTGGATGCCTTCGAGGCCCCACCAGCGGGAAGTGGTGGCTCCACCTTAGATTCGCTGGATTCTCTGGATTTGCTCCCCTACGCAGACTCACGGCTTGATGCCCTGGACTCTTTTGGGACAAGCAGAGGGTCGCTGGATGCCTTGGATTCCTTTGCCATTGGTAGGTGTGGGGCTGATGGAATTTCATGCTGCCTGGTGAATGAGTGCTAAAATTATTTCCTTCAATGCTGAGAATGTGTCATATAGTTCTGTTTGCCAGTGCCGCAGAACAGGAGTGTAACTGTAGAAGAGGGCAGGGAATTGTCTTGAACAGAGCAACTGAATATGTCTAGCTTAGGAGTAATGAAACAGGCTATAGGTGTGTTATCCCAGATGAGCAGTATGTACATGGTGTGAAATCTCAGAGGAGAAAGGAACACAAAGGTATATAATGATGAGTGATACGATCTAAACATGGCTTGGAATCCAGGACACCTCCCATGGTAGAATTTGCTAGACTGTAACATGATTCCTCCACCCTCCCCAATGACTTTTTGATATGTTGGACCAAATGAGTGAAATCCTGTTGATTGTTTTAGGTGATATAGGACCTTGTTGTGCTGGGCAGAATGGTAGAGGTCAAGGTGGGTGTCTCCCATCTCTGGATTCAGGGCAGTGAATGTCCTGATGCATGGGGCGCTACACTGTCATGTCACAAGGAGCAAAGCTGTGGAGGATGGTGGGCAAAGAGTAGGTCCCCTTCTGTCCCAGGAGGGAAGGGAGTCTTCTTCTTGGCTAACTTGTCCCCAGTGTTGCAGCAGCAGTTGGCAGCAAAAGTATTTTAAGAATAGCAGAGATTGCCCAGTCAGCATTTTAGCACTCATATTCACCTCAGTGTGGGGCTACCTTGGAGTTGCCACCTTGGGAATGCCAGCGCTCAGCAACATAGAATTGGGTTCAGTAGGGTTTGGGGAACAAGAAGGCCTTTCCTGAAATTTTTCCAAGACTTAGACAGGTGGTTTGGGGAAAAAGTACTAAATGTTATGAGATAAATAAAGCAAATGGATTTAATAAGCATTTATTTGTCTTTTTGTGAGCAGAACTGCTTCTGAAAGTGAAATGATTGTTTTTGTTTTGTGGGGCTTTTTCCCCCTTCTTTTGTCCAGAAGAAACTAGCCCTCAGGAACTGCGACACCCACCTGGCAGCCAAAAACCATCCCCCGTGGTGAGTGAGACGCTCCCCCGTGCTGATGTCCCAAGGTGCTCTGGAGCCAAGGTAGTAGTGACTTGGGTCATGTAGGTAATTTGGGCCCCTCTACTTAACCTGCCCCAGTGAGTGTTGCCTCCCGTGTTGTGGCAAGGCAGGTAAAGATTTCCCCAGAGTCAGTAGGAAGACATTTGTCCCATCTTCATTTTTATCTGCAACTCTGCGTATTGCCAAGGTAAACATGGTGTGACCTAGGTTGTAGGCTCAACAGGGGATCAGGGAAGCCAGAGTCCCACAGTATCTGGCAGCCACGTTACACTGAAGGATGGGGCGGAGAAAGCCAGCTTTGTCTTAAAACTAGTGAGGTTCTTTGCTCCTCTCTGCCCTTGTCAGGAGGCTTTTCCAGATACACCGTTCTGTCCCTGTCCCGTGTCTCCACTCTTGGAGGAAAGGGGAAAGCTTATCTGTGGTTAGCAAGCTTGGAACAAGAATTATTCTCAAGTTCCTGTCATGCTGCTATCCCTGTTACTTCAATGCAGAGACAAGTCTCTGTCCTCAGATTAATTGCTCCTGAAGACTCACTGATAAGTGGTTTGGTTTTTTCCCACGTTGGGGTAGCGTTGATTTGAGAGTCTTCAGATGCAGATTTGGTCACAATGGAAGGAATGGGAAGGAGTGAGGGGGACATTTTGTTACATGTCTCATGATAGAAAACTGAAGTCTCTTACCAAGAGAGAAAGAGGCCCATCTTTGAAGTGAACATACCACACTGTTTGTTACGTTTGAAAAAGTTGCATGCAGCATTTTTGGAAATGTCACTTCAGGTGTGAACATTTTGATGAACGAGAAAATGAGAAGGGTTTTTGAGAGAAGGGAATGGGGCAAGGGGTTAGAGAGGTTTCTTACCCATGTGGTTGCAGAGCTGAGAAGAGAAGTACGTGTGTTTTCGCTCAGGTCAGCCTTGGTGGAGTGAGTCACCCAGCTGTGCCCAAGGTCACCGAGCACCTGCTGTCCCAGCCAGAACCTGTAATGCCCAACACAGCCCTGCTAGTGAAGAACCCCCTGGCATCTACTCACGTCTTCAAACAAGCCTGTCATATCTGCTACCCCAAAACAGGTGATGCGTTTGCTCTGCCACCCAGAGTGCTGGCCCAGGCTAGGGTTTGCCCTTCCCTGGGCTGATGGTGTTATTCTCTCCTGCAGGGCCCAAGGCTGGCGATTACACCTATCGGGAAGGCTTGGAGCACAAGTGCAAGCGAGACATCCTGCTAGGCAGGCTGAAGAACTCAGAAGACAAGACCTGGAAGAGGATCCGCCCTCGCCCAACCAAAACCAACTTTGTAGGATCCTATTACCTGTGCAAAGGTGATCTGGAGGGGATAGGGCTGTCGGTGGCTGGGAAGGGGCTGTACAGTGCATGCCAGGGAAGGTTGGGAGGGGACTTCCAGTTTGTATCACCTGCTGCCTTTGGGGTCTTCGTGTCCTATCAGTAGCCCGTGGGCCTGGAGGCTCAGTACAATGAAAGACAGTGAGCTCCCATGCTGTGGAGAGCAGGCAGTTTTTAATGTGGTGGAGCAGAAGAGTTGCCAAGGCATAGTGAGGTGATGTGCACTGCCAAGGGCTCAGAGCTGCCCTGTTGACATGGTCTTTGCTGAGAACCTGCCTCCTGTCCATGTGCCTGCATTAGTCCCACTCCACACAGCAGCCCCATGGCAGGGCTGTGGTTCTTCCAAGGGAAAAGCTCACTCTGCCTCCTCCTTTGCTCCAGCCCATCCCTCCATATGCAGGCAATGTGACCAAACTGGTCCCTGAGGCAGTGTCATCACAAAGTACCTAATGAGGTGGGGAGATTGCAAGAGCCAGGATAACAGGGCTCCTTAGTGCTGGGCTGCTAGGGGAACTTAATCTGGATTGGCTTTGAAAGGGATCGGTTAAATCGTGGTCTGTCCCTGGCCAGGCACTGAATTAAAGCAGGCCTCCATTTTGACATGGTTTCCACAACAGATGGCATTACTTGAGATTGTCACCATTCAGTAGTTTGCATTAACTTTCCTGAATGGTGTAGACAAAGTTGGGGGGAGATGTCTTTTCTTTTTGTTTAACTCTCGGTTTTCTTGCTTTCAACTCCTTGTGAGGTGTGGGCAGTGGGAGGAGATGAGAGAGAGTTTAGTTTCTGACTGGGCCGCCCTCCCTGTGTGGTGGTGTGTGCTGTTTGTTGCTTTGTAGATATGCTTAACAAGCAGGACTGTAAGTACGGGGATAACTGCACCTTCGCGTACCACCAGGAAGAGATCGACGTGTGGACAGAGGAGAGGAAGGGGACTCTCAACCGTGACCTCCTCTTTGACCCGCTAGGTGGGATCAAGCAGAGCAGCCTCACCATTGCTAAGCTCCTCAAGGAACATCAGGGCATCTTCACCTTTCTTTGTGAGGTACAGAGCTGGTGGGAGGGAGCAGGCACCCTTCATAATCTCCTCAGTAGGTATCTGGACCACTGATGTGTCCCAGCCAGTGCCCTACTCCTTGAAGGGCAGTGAGCAGTGGATGCAGCTGTGTAGGAGAGAGGAGAGGTGGTTTTCCTTCTTAGCCCTGCAGCTGAACCAAGTGCACACAGCCTCGTGGGACCACCTGTCTCTTCCTCTGTCTTGAGATGTTGCTTTGAATTGTAATTTAGCCCCAGCTACCTTAGAAAGCAGAACCCCGTAATGCAGCAAATTCCCACCTGATGTGTGTGCTGAGCCACTGAGTTGGTCAGCTGAGGACTGGTTCTTGCCATCTTCATGTTCTGTAGCAGAGAGTTCCCCACGCTGGCAGTGGTACATGTAAAGGGCCATGTTCTTTGCTGCGAACTGGCTGTTCTTTTATTTCTCCCCCTCATTTCCCCTTTGTTCTTGGTCTGTTGGCTAACTGGGAAAGAATTTTTCCAGTTTTTCAAACCACAATGGAAAATACTGTTGAGAATAAGCCAAAAAATGTTGTCTGGAAGCTTTTCCAAAAATTTGTTTGCTTTATTTTAAAGCCCTACCACAAAGTTTTTACCAGGCTTCTTCTCACTTTGAACATAAGAATAGGCTGGCTCTGGTTCTTCTTCCCCTTCCAAGTGAAGCGGCTCTGGTTCTCTTCTCTCTAAGATTTTCCCAGCGTGCTAATTCTTCTCTTCTCAGATTTGCTTCGACAGCAAACCTCGGATTATCAGCAAAGGGACCAAGGACACGCCATCTGTCTGCTCCAACCTTTCTGCCAAACACAGTTTCCATGACAACAAGTGAGTGAACATTTTTTGTGCCAACGGGAGCAATCTCATCGTAAGTCCAGCCAGTTTAACTCCAGGGCCCTGGTCTCTTTCTTTCTTTCCTCCTCATGGGTTCCAATCATAGGGCAGCTAAAAGCGGGATAAACAGCACCGTGTGCTTCACCCTGCATGTTTGCCCCTACTGCTGAAGGATTTCAGCCATGAGCAAAGCCCTTTGGAGTCAACCTAAGTTTTCCGTTGACTTAATTTGCCTTTCAGTTTGGCCTTTACATAAAGGTCAAACCAAAGATCTTCTAGCTCAGGATCCTGCCTCTGACGGGCTGGTAATGAATGTTTAGGAAAAGAAGTATAAGAAAAATGTCAAGTACACAGTAATGCAACCACTTCTGGCTCCTGGCAACCTGAAATTTAGGGACTTACTGAGCCAGAGGAGTTGGTATCTTTGCTGCATATTTTGAAATGTGTCTGATCTCTGAACTTGAGCAGGACATCACCCGTGGGCTGAGGAGATTGAAAGTATCTATCTAGGGTTGATACAGAGTGGGAGGGCAGGGGGTTGGTTTTCCCAGTGAGAGTTTGCCTTTCCCAAAGTTGATTTTCTGTGTCCTTTGCCTGTCCAGTCGAATGTGTGAAAGTCACGTGTAAGGTGAAGATTTGGTCATCTGGTGCTTCATATTTCTCTGATCTGGCTGCAGGTGTCTGGTCCACATTGTGCGTTCCACCTCCCTGAAATACTCCAAGATCCGCCAGTTCCAGGAGCACTTCCAGTTTGACGTGTGCCGCCATGAGGTGCGTTATGGCTGCCTGCGTGAGGACAGCTGCCACTTTGCTCATAGTTTCATCGAGCTTAAGGTCTGGCTGCTGCAGCAATATTCAGGTGAGTGTGACTTGGTGCAGGGCTGGTGACCTGTACACCCAGCTTTCCTCCAGTGTGTGCCTAGGGCCAGTTGAGAGTGGAAGAGTGTGGTCTGGGAGTATTGAGAAGTTGTCGCTCACTTGTGCATATACTTATTGTCTCCTCAGTGACACAGAAAAGAGGGCCAAGGTGTTCTGTGAGATGATTTGGCCCTCGTTGCTTTACAGGTGCTACTGTAATTTGCAGACCAGGAAGCCTTTCTCTTGTGACCAGCTGCATAAGTTGAAATGATTTATTAGGTAGGGCTGAATCCCCAGAGGTGTTTCGGTGCTTAAATCCTGGGCAAGACCCTAAATAGCAGTTGGGGCCCTGAGTGAGCATCTGGTGCAGTGAGAATGGCAGCATGTGCAAGTGACAAAGCAGTTATATAAAGGAAGACTGCATCTCAAGTTTCTCAAAAAAAAATCACCAACGGTGTGAAATGAAAAGATATGTGGTGTTTACCAAAAAGGCTTTGATGATAGACCTCTGAAAACGTTATTGCAGAAATTATATTCAGGTCAGTCATATAATGACACTGCCACATCTGGCACTTTCGGTCCTCTGACATGCTGGAGGGTTTCTCTTGCTGCTCTTCTGTTAACTGGGTAGATGCTGGTCCACCCACAATGCTACCTGCATCTTTCTTCACTGCAGGGTCTTGTTTAGTGCAGAACCCAGCCCAGTGATGGGAGTACTTCAGAGAGGAAACACGTTGTGGATGTTTCTCACCATTCTTTGATTTAATTGGGGGCAACTTCTTTAATTTACTATTCCAGTGCCTGTCACTGTAGTTCAATACAGTCCCCAGCCCTGATGTGGCTCATGAGGGACAGTGACGAACAAGTAGCACACTGTGGCAGATGCTGTCTTTTATTCTTCATGTTTGGCCTCACTTACTTGTGGCCACAGGAAATAAAAAATTACACCACCAGAGTTTCTAAGCATGTTGCCAATGAGGTGTAGGCCACCACTGCTGCCCTACATGCCTGTAGTACTCTGGGCACTCTAGTATTCAAGCACCTTGCTCTTTTCCCCACCCTGTGGTTGTTGTGGGTTTTTTTTAGTAGTGGGTTATTGTTTTTTTTTTAGAAAAAGTTTCTTTTTCTTTCTCTTCTTTCCTTCCCTCCCTCCCTATTTCTTTCTCTTCAACCTGTAGAAGAAAGGTTAGATTGATTTTCACTTCTTGCCTTCTTTACTTGAAGAAGTGATTTCCAAAGGGGAAGCTGAGGAGATGAAACAAGCCATGAATTTAACTGCAGAGGTGGTCAGTAAGCCTTGTGCTTATTCCTATCTCTTGCACCAATGGGAGAGCCATCATCTTCTTGGGTTTGGGTTTTTTTGGTTTTTTTGTTTGTTTGTTTGTTTGGGTTTTTTTCTGCAGGGCTGTATATATGAGCTTGTTTTCCTTGTGAGTTTGCCTTCCTGGAGTGGTATTTTATTACCTCTCTTAAGTGTAGCCCTCATTAAGGAAACAGATGAAAGGTAGTTGTCACTGTTCTCTGGTAATGCTTTAGCTTTGGAGCGGAGAGTTTGATTTGGACACCATTTGCTCTGCAAGAACAGGGAGGGGGCATCATTTGTAGCAGCTTGCATTTGAAACCAGTGGGATGTTGCATTTCACAGCCATTTGAGCTTTTACAGAGGCTGTGGCTTTGTTCTTGGGGATAAAGGATTGTATTAGTGGAGTAAAGGTTCCCAAGATCTGAAAATCTGGACAGGTGGGCCTGTTTTCTTGTTCACTGTGGCTTTTTACAGATGTATCTTGCTATCTTCTTCCATCAGTGGAAATCAGAGTCTTTGTCCTCAGTAATGATGTTACAGAAGATGCTGAAACGTTACAAGTAATCAACACATGGGTCTTTTGGTTCCCAGATCATCTCTTTGGGACAGTTCATACTTTGTAGAGCTGGTGTATTGGAAAACATCCTTTCATATTTGGGAGGGTTGTTTATTTTTTCACAACCACCACATTTCTAGACTGTATTGTTGAGTTAGTTCAGATTTCTGGGGCTGGGAGAGGGCAGTCACTTGCTAAGAACTTCATTTGAAATTCAGTCTTCTGACAATAGCTGTATATGCTTCTTCTGTCAGTCCTGCACCCCCAGGCTCACAGTGCAGGTGTGCAGAATGGAGAAGACGGAGGTTGTTTTGGCCCTTTCTCTGCTAGGTCCAGTGCAGCATGTTAACTCTTTGCTGTGGATTTCCCAGTTTTATAGTTTTTGTTCCCAAAGTATGGATCAGTGCTGTGTCCAGCCCTGGCATACTTGGACATGGAAGAGGGAGTTGCACTTTTTCTAAGTACACAATTTCTTCTGGAATTAGTGATTAAGAAGGAGAAAATCCACAAACAGCTCTGATCTGGGAGTAGTACCAGCTATGCAGGAGCTGCCATTTTGGAGGCCTGAGCAAATGTTCTTGAAGAGTGGTAAAGTTTCCTGAATGTTTTTAATCTTGTCCAAGCCCTGTACAAACAGCAGTATTGTTGCCTGGCAGAGACCTGAACAGCTGAAATCACAGATGGAGAAACTGAGGTCAGGAATGCTGTGACTTACCCAAGTTACACACAGCCTAAACTGGGATGAAAACTTGTGTTTGCTGGCCCTTAAGTTCTAGAACATGCTGGCTCTCAGATCAAAGATTGTGTCCATGTGGTATGCCCGGGGAACACCACGCTTCAACAATAAAAGCTGTGGGCAAAAGCAACGCAAGCAATTTTGCAACCTGTCTGTGCTGGGGGTGCTGCGTCAAGGCCATCCTCAGCACCCCACTTGTTGCAGTCAGCTGGCCGTTGTAAGATACTTGCTTCAGTTTTTTTGGCAGCTGTCTTTGGTCTTTATAGCACTTAAGTAACATGGGGCTTTTTGTAACAGAATCCTGACATTGACCAGACAGTTCCTACTTACATACTTTTCTCTCGCTGTTCAGTGCTCTGAGAATTGTAGCACCCTTCTGGCTGATTGGTGCTGTCAGGGGCTGTTCCCTCACCACTTGAGTTGGTCAGGAGCTAATTCCTTAGATAAGGTCTGACCAACCCTTTTTCTTGTTGTCTGATGTTGCATTTCTGATTCCTGAAACCTTGAAGATCTTTCCTTGCTGGTTGCGTACTAGCAGTTGCTCCTTGGTGTTTTTGTTGAATTTCAACTTTCCTCTTCACCTATTGATTGATGGGTGCCCCCCACAACTTGAAGTGTGTAACAGGCTAATTAATCCCAGCAGGGATTAGGTGAGACTTCTGGGGTCTCTGTGATCTTCCTACCTAGTGGCAAAAACTCCAATACACGGTAGATCGATGGTAACTAAGCATTGTCTTCAGGATGTTGGGTAGTATCTGTTGATATGGTGTTGGGGGAAATCCTCAGTCAAGGTCTTGATCCCTAGTCAAGAATCAGCATCTTGGAGGCAGCATCTGGGTCCTTTGTGCACAGCCTCAGCAGAACGCCAGGTCTGAATGAGCCCAGGGGACCGAACTCTTCCCCTTTCACCTGCCTTGAGTGGGAGTGCTGGAGAGAGAACTTCCCTAGCCTGTGCTTGAACACATTCTGTGGTGGTGTCAGGTTCCCTTGCGACCCATGTCCTGACATTACCAGTGAGACTGTTGGGAGCTCTCAGCCACACAGGGGTTCCTAAACCCCATCACAGGAAGTCCTGCAACCCCTCCCTCCCTCTCTTCTGCTGGCCAAAGCATGGTAGCTCAGTCCTGTCTCCTTTTGTTCCCAGGAATGACCCACGAAGATATCGTGCAGGAATCTAAGAAGTACTGGCAGCAGATGGAGGCACATGCCAGCAAACCAGCCAACAGCATGGTGAGTAGGGCACACCTTGGGCTTGCAGCCTGGTTTTGCTCCCAACTGTTGCAGCACTTTTTCTCTCTTTTCCTCCCACTGCTGTGCCTGAGTGGTCCCAGGCAGACCAGGTTGGGCGTTGAGGAGGAGGACAGCTGAGAGCTCTCCTGGTTGCAGTGCTAGTGATGAGCTTTGTACCTTGTTTTGCAGCTTTGTATTTGCTCTGTTCAGTGGTGGTGTGAAGCGTCCAGAGCAGGGAGGGCAATGTGCAGAGAATGGTGCTGCATGCAACACCCTGCTAGTGAAACTGGGGACACGGTTGGGGATCAAAGGGGTCCTGCTGCCCTTTAGTGGCCAAAGGATGATATGGCAGTTTGAAGGACTGTAAGAAATGACTCCTGACCCACGGGACTGCTCAAGGGTGGAACTTGCAGCTCAGGTGCTGTTGAGGCTGGGCAGAGGTCTTAGCAGCACTTAGCCAGGAGGAGGCTCTGAGCTTTGTCTCTCTGTGCCACCAGTCTCGGTGTGGGAGAAGGTGCCTCTGGCCGCACCCTCCAGCACTGCCAAGAGCTTTCTCTGGAGAGGCGTGTTATAAACAAAGGGCACCTCTTCTTTTGCTTTCTTCCAACCTGTTGGCTATGGGTGGTGCTGCCTTATCTGTTTTTTTTTCCCCAAGGGGGTGTTCTGTAGTGTAGGAGCAGAGCCCACCCAGTGAGGACAATTCCCAGCCCAGCCCTGAGGTTGAACTAAAGCAGTTTTGCCATTAGAACAGGGAGGTTTTTGTTCTTTAATTACTTTCAAAAGATACATCTGACGAGATTAGAAACTTCATGCCTCCTAGCAAGCTGTCAGGCACAGGAGCAATTCTTTCTCCAGCAAAATGGTGAGGAAAGTGTTGTGAGTCCTTTTTGTTCCCACTTCACAGCCTGCTTTCCCCAATGTGGAGGCCTGAGCTTGCCAGCCCTTGGCCTATGCCTTGCTGTCAGAGCAAGGGTGCTTCACCTTTGTCTGGGACCTCTCAGCCAGGAGTCCCTCTGCAGAGACCAGCACTGAGTGCAGCCTGTGAGCACGCTGTGGAGGAGGTGTTTTGTAGCAAAGGGATCTGAGTCACTCATGTGGTGCGTAGCAGCGTTTTTTGGCTAGGTTATGGGCCAGCAGAAGTGTTCTGAAGGCGGTACGGCACTGGTGCTGGGGAAAAGCAGGTCTGATGGGCATGGGTTAGCCCAATAGGAAAGATGCAGGTGACTGCACTGATGGTTGCAGTGGGCTCTGTGTCTGTGTCCACCTATGTACTGGTTATGCTGCATGAGATGGAGTTATCTTTGAGGAGATGCTCAGCCATATACCTGTGCAGCCTGTTCTACTGTTGTGGTCTGAAATAGATGGAGGAGAGGAAAAGGAAGCAGCAGTCCAGAATAACCAAGGTCTTTAGTTCCCAAAGCTGTCTGTCTGGCTTACGGAATATGTTCTAGCCTGTCAGGAAGGTGAGAGGATAAGTTTCTACAGACTGGATGATCTGAATGGTCCCTGCAGACAGAGCTGGCTGTGATGTCTTTCTGCTTGGTGTGAGGACAGAGGCCTGCATCTCCACAGTGGAGGAAACTAAGTTTGAATTTGCAGCAGTTTGTGACAGTAGTTGGATTTACATCAGCAATTGCTGCCCCATGGAGAGTGAAGTCTAGTGACTGCTTCAGTCCTGACTGCTTTGGATCTGCCTGCATTTTCCAGAAAGCTCTGTCTTGCCGTTCTCTGTCCATAATCTGGCGATAAAAAAAGATAGATGGACAACTGTTTTCCTGTAAGCCTTGCAGCTTCAAATTTACCTTTGTCTGGAGGTGCTGCTGTTGGAAGAACAAGTTGTTCAGCAGGCACGGTCAGAAGCACATGGGATCTGGATGCTGAGCGAGGGTTTCGTTTCTGGCTCTTGGGGTTTGCAGGGAGCAGAGGATCAGAGAGAAATGCCAGCGCCTGCTACATCAGCTGTCAGGAGATGGGCAGAGAGCTACAGTTTCTGGGCCCTGTGGGCAGTGTTAGGGCTGTTGGCCAATGTCAAAGTCTGGTTGCACCCCACGAATGCCTGTCAGAGCTGGATTGCACCCACCACCCTTCTAGGGCATTGGTTTGTGCAGAGGCGAAGCAGCAGCCTTGTTGGTACAGTCAGAAAGAGCCTATTAGTGTCACCATCAGTTGTCTGTAGGGATTGGCATCCTGGCACTGACACTGTGCAGGGAGACAGAGTCAAGTCGGTCAGACCGATGTGTTTGCAATAGCAAACCGTGGCTTTGCCATCAGCACATACTCAGCCAGAGGGCTGTGCTCCGGGATGAGACACTGGCTTGCTGCTGAAGACCCCGAGGGCACGACTAATGTATCTATTGAGAGATGTTTACTTTTGCCATTATTTTCTCCTGTCCAAGCAGGCTAACATGACTCAGAGTTTTCTCAGCGTCCTTCCAGCTTTCGAAGTTGGCTGTGTGGCAAAGACAACTTCCCAGGAGTGCTGTAAAAGCAGACCCCTCCTCCCCACCATCCCATGTGATCCACGCTCACCCCGGCGCCCTCTGGTCAGCGGAAGCAGAGTTAGTCCCAGGGATTTTGCTGCAGTTTTGTCACAGCTGCCAGTTGGACTCAGTTAGCGGCTGGGGCTATCCAGTTGTGGAGAAAAGAGGGAGGCAGCATACAGGGATCAAGCAGCTGTGACGATGCAGGTCAGGAGACCTAGCAAGAAGTGGAAGATGAAGATACACTGCTTGCTAAACACCTGCCAGGGATCTCACACTTGGCCCCGCAAAATTGGCCCCATAGAGGCTGCTGTAGGAGTAAACCGGGGGCTGCAAATTGAAGAGGCAGTCAGCGAGAGAGACTGTTGTAGGTATCCGGATGTCCTCCTATCGCATCCCTAGGAATTAAAGGGTTTTAATCCTCATTTTTTCTGTTTTTTGAGGGCTATTCTGTTTTTACTCAACTAGCCAGCTGCAGAACCCCCATAAAAAATGGCCTCAGAATTAGCAATTTAAGCATGGAGGTGAAAGGAAAGTCTCTAATAAGGAGTACGTGCACCTAAGTACAGCTCCCTCGGTTAGGTGGTTAAATAACCTGGGTTCCTTATGTAGTCCCCTGAGGCACGTGGCTTCTCCAGAGAGCATTTCAGTACCGCTGAGAGGAGTTCCTGAAGTTGGGAGACACAAGCGGCCATGCTGGGGCTGTTGCTTTCTGCAAAGCCTGAAGTGGAGAGCTATTGTGCCAAAGACTTTTATTTATTTGGTTGCCATGGTGCATAGCTAACACTATATTGTCTGGCTTCATAGCAAGGGGTGGTGCCACAGCCCGAGGCACTTTTGCCTGGCTTCGTCTGCTAGAGCCTCATGTGATACTAATTTCCACACTGTTGGTTATCAGCAGCCTGCCAGGTATGTGTCTTGCCTTTACAAATGCAGTCATGTAGCAGCAACAACAGCAGCTTTGATTTTTCGCTTGTCTCCTAATCCCCTGGGACCGTACGTGCCCACTGGATTGACCAGCAGTTTGCATGACTGATAAAGAAAGGCACAGGGCTTCTTTTTGTTAAGAATTTGTGGAAAAAGTAGCCCAAATCACCAGAATTACCTGAGAAACATTTTCTTTATCTCTGATTTATTGTGCCTTCTGGAGCCACTCGATTTTTCATTTTGCTGGGTCAGCAGATTTGAACCAAGCTTCCTGGCTGTGCTGAGAGATCTGTCACCCGGAGGATTATATGGCAGATAGCACTGGGCTGATAAAAGGCAACATGCCAGCAGTGCTGTTGTTACCATAGGCCTATACGTTTGATGCGTCAGTGGTGAGCTGTAGTGTAATTTTCTTTGGAGACAAGTCGAGATTAAAACTACTGTTCAAATGCCACATGTCTGAGAGGGAGACACCTTTCTGCCTTCTATGATATCCCAGGTCTCAACCCTGCTCATGTGGCTGCTTTGATGTGTTCTTGGCTGTCACCAGCACTGGTGAAAGCTGACAGATGAACAAGTCACGTGCCAGATGCCACCAGAAAGGCTGTTCCGCTGATGAGTAGGCCAGAATCACCACTGCATTTCAAGAGAGATGACGGTTGTCTGGAAGGGTCCTTTTGCTGGGATGTCCAGAGCAACGATGGCCTCTTGTAGTCAGCACAGGCAAAGGTCAGCTCTCTTGTCAGCTTTTCACAGCGATGGAGGACCCTTTGTGTGTCAGCTCTGCCTCTCTGAAAGACTGGGCCTGGAGGATGCAGGGTGGTAGTCGATAGCTTATGTGGCATTTCCTGGGAGATGCTTTGATTCTCCACTGTCTGTGCTTGCTGTTGTCCCTTTGCCAAAGGATGCACATAGGGTCCATGCTACTGCTAATCAATTGCTGGCAGAAGCCTCCTCCTCGGGAACTTGGTTTGCTTGTCTGCGCAGTGTTAGAAGTCGAGGCATGGCAGCTGGGGTAGGCTGCTTATGTGGTTAGCAGTGAGAGAGCTGGTTTACTGGTACATGACCTTTGTGCTTCCAGAGGGTGGAAGGAAGGACAGGTAGCTTGGGAGGAATACAGAGAAATTGTCCAAGCAGCCAGGGGCCAGGTTAGGAAAGCTAAAGCCCTGGTAGAATTAAATCTGGCCAGGGACATCAAGAGCAACAAGAAAAGCTTCTACAGGTAGGTCACTAATAAAGGGAAGACTAGGGAAAATGTGGACCCTCTCCAGAAGGAAACAGGAGACCTGGTTACCCAGGATATGGAGAAGGCTGAGGTGCTCAACAGCGCTTTTACCTCAGTCTTCACCACCAAGGGCTCTAGCCACACCGCCCAAGTCGCAGAAGGCAAAGGCAGGGTCTGGGAGAATGAAGAACTGTCCACTGTAGGAAAAGATCAGGTTCGAGACCACCTAAGGAACCTGAAGCTGCACAAATCTGTGGGACCTGATGAAATGCATTTGTGGGTCCTGAGGGAGCTGGCGGATGAAGCTGCTAAGCCACTTATCCTTCATATATGAGAAGTCGTGGCAGTCCAGTGAAGTTCCCACTGACTGGAAAGTGGGAAACATAACCCCCATTTTTAAAAAGGGAAAAAAGGAAGACCTGAGGAACTACAGGCTGGTCAGTGTCACCTCTGTGGCCGGCAAGATCATGGAGCAGATCCTCCTGGGAACTATACTAAGGCACATGGAAAATGAGATGATTGGTAACAGCCAACATGGCTTCACTAAGGGCAAATTGTGTTTGACAAATTTGATGGCCTTCTACAATGGTGTTACACCGTTGATGGATAAGGGAAGAGCAACTGACATCATCTACCTGGTCTTGTGCAAAGCATTTGACACTGTCCCACACAATATCCTTGTCTCTAAATTGGAGAGACGTGGATTTGATGAATGGACCGCTTGATGGGTAAGGAATTGGCTGGATGGCTGCACTCAAAGAGTTGTAGTCAACAGCTTGATGTCCAAGTGGAGACCAGTGACGAGTGGCATTCCTCAGGGGTTGGTACTGGGACCGGTGCCATTTAACATCTTTGTTGGCGACATGGGCAGTGGGATTGAGTGCACCCTCAGAAAATTTGCCGGCAACACCAAGCTGTGTGGTGCAGTTGACATGCTGGAGGGAAGGGATGCTGTCCAGAGCGACCTGGACAGGCTCAAGAGGTGGGCCTGTGCAAACCTCATGAAGTTCAACAAGGCCAAGTGCAGGGTCGTGCACAGGGGTCATGGCAATCCCAAGCACAAATACAGGCTGGGTGGAGAATGGATTGAGAGCAGCCCTGAGAAGGACTTGGGGGTGTTGGCTGATAAGAAGCTCAGCATGAGCAGGCAATGTGCACTCGCAGCCCAGAAAGCCAACCGCATCCTGGGCTGCATCAAAAGAAGTGTGGCCAGCAGGTCGAGGGAGGTGATTCTGCCCCTCTGTTCCACTCTTGTGAGACCCCACCTGGCGTACTGTGGCCAGCTCTGGAATCCTGAGCACAAGAAAGACATGGACCTGTTGGAGCAGATCCATAGGAGGGCCACAAAGATGATCAGAGGTCTGGAGCACTTCTCCTATGAAGACAGGCTGAGAGAGTTGGGGTTGTTCAGCCTGGAGAAGAGAAGGCCCTGGGGAGACCTTACAGCAGCCTTCCGGTACTTAAACGGAGTCTACAGGAAAGGTGGGGAGGGACTCTTGGTCAGGGAGTGTAGTGACAGAATGAGGGAGGGGTAACAGGTTTAAACTGAAAGAGGGGAGATTTAGATTAGATATTAGGAAGAAATTCTTTACTGTGAGGGTGGTGAGGCGCTGGAATAGGTTGCCCAGAGAAGTTGTGGATGCCCCATCCCTGGAGGTATTCAAGGCCAGGTTGGATGGGGCTTTGAGCAACATGGTCTAGTGGGAGGTGTCGCTGCCCATGGCAGGGGAGTTGGAACAAGATGATAATTAAGGTCTCTTCAAACCCAAACCATTCTAGGATTCTATGATTCACAGTTGCCTCTATGGCCAGGGTGTTCTTAAAGGTTCTTGCTTATACCCTCACATACTCCTGTGCCCAGGGCAGCTGACATCCAGTAAGGTTTGCTCTTTGGTTTGGAAATGAACTGGAGACACCAGCCTCATGTCTTCCAGTGGTGGTACAAAATATGCACAGCTTTCCAGAGATGTGCTCAGAAAATGCAAGGCAGTGGTGATATGGGACTGGCTCCATTCTTTTCCCCTTCCACAATCTCTTAGTCATAATCACAAAAGAGCCTTCTCAAGGAGACAGATAGAATGCCAATGAAGTTAAGTGGCTGAGAGGAAATGAAAGGTGTGCATTGACAGTTGTACCTCTGTCCAGAGATCATTATTAACTGCCTGAGAGGCCTGGTGCAAAGGAACTGGTAGGGATGGAAACCTGCCCAGAAATAGCTTTGAAGGGTATTAACAAGAGGACCCAGCTCTGAATTCAGTGTGTCAAATCCTAGACGTGACATGAGCCTCTTGGTCCCAAAGCGGGAGTGGTGAGTCCTGCGCTGTGGCACAGCCTGGCCTCCTCTCAAGGGGGCTCTCTTGTCTGCGACTGAGCTCTCTCCATGGGTATCAAGGGGGATGTGGATTGCCCTCCCTGCAGGGAAGTGGGGATTAAGTGTTGGGGCAGGTCTTGCAGAGCTTGTCGGTACATGGAGATACGCTGCAGGGGTTTTGCAGCCAGGCCTGGTCAGTGCTTGAAGCTGCCAGGCTGGCTGTGCTTTTGGCCAGACGTCAAAGCCCAGGAAATCATGCTGAAGCAAGCGGTGGTTTTGCTCCTGTCTGGTATCTCGACGGGCCACCAGCTAATGCTGGCTGGAGAGCTGGGTTGTTTCTGATTTAATCTGGCTTTTCGCTGGCACGCGGGCGTGCAGGGAGCTGCCAGCATCTTCATGGCAGTTTGGGGGGTGCATTTTGGCTGTTTGCCTGAGATTGTGGTTCTCTCCTCCAGGCTTCTCCTCGGGCTCCCACGTCAAGCACCTTTGACCTCCAGATGAAATTTGTGTGTGGCCAGTGCTGGAGGAACGGGCAGCTGGTGGAGCCAGATAAAGACCTCAAGTACTGTAGTGCCAAAGCCCGTCACTGGTGAGCAATGCAACCCTCTCTTTCCCCCCACCCCTCCTCAAGGGCAAGAATTTATCCTTGCCTTCTCCAGGGCTTCATTTGGCCTCTTTGGAAGAGACTGCAAGGTTTCCTAGTGGCCTCTTGCTGCTCGGGGTGTTTGTCAGTATAGCAAGCATTGCAGATAGCTGTTTTCCAATTTCCAGCTCTGATCTTTGCTGTTTGTACTTGCTGCCAGCATTATGCAGACTGTTACTCTGGTGTGTGCAGTCCAGCTCCCACAATTCCCTTTTTTTCCCAGTTGCTATTATTTCTTCTTAGGAAGGCCACTAAGATAGTTCTCCTCTGCACTTGTTTATACTCCGAGCTGTTTGCAGATGTCTGTCAGGTCACTATTAGCAATGATTCAAGGTATTCTGCTTCCTTTTAAATTAGTTTCCTTGGCTCTTTCATTGCTTTGGTTGCTCTTCTCTGGCACGTCTTGTCTGTTTGCACCTCCTGACTCCTTGGGGCCTGTGAGGATGTTCAGTGTCATCCAAGAGGAATATCAGCTGGGAAGGCACCACTGGGTCATGGAAACTGTGGCACTTCTCGCCCAGGCAGCCTGGCAGGATAGGATGGAAGGGTTTATAGGACTTCACTTCCCATAACACAAGCCACAAAGGTGCAGTCCAACATCCTATTGCAAATGTGAGACCTTTGATGAAAACGAAAGAGAAGCAGCAGTTGCTGAAGGAAGTGAGCAGGTGAGAATCACTTCCTGGAATGGGAAGGATAATACCTCTTTATGCAGCTACTGAATAGAGCTGGGGGTTTTGCCCAGGGTATCATCTGGTGATCACTTGCTAGTGCCGCAAGTTCATAAGACAGTGCTTGTAATGACTTGCATTTCTGCTGCACCTTTCAAGCAGAAAATATTCCCAAATGTTTTTCATGGATTTGATTGCACAAGAATTGGCTGTGTTGAAGGGTGGAATGCAGCTGTTTAGTAATCCATGGTGATGCCGTGTGAGACTTGTGGAGACTTTTGTGGCTTTATGAGAAGACGTACCCCAGGAAATATGTGATAAGTACTGGGAGAAATCCTTCTAAAGCACCATTCTTGTCGCTTCTCTGTCATAGATGTGTGTGTCTGGGAGCAGACGGATAGTGCAGGGACAAGTTGGACTAGAGGATCTGGTCATCTCTCAATATTTAAGAGTCCCTGAGGAAAACAAAACCTTGTTCTGCCTTTCCTTTTGCCTCTGTTGATTTATTCTGTCTTCCTCAGTTGGACAAAGGAACGTCGCGTCCTGCTGGTGATGTCCAAAGCAAAGAAGAAGTGGGTGTCTGTCCGACCACTGCCTTCCATCCGCAACTTCCCACAGCAATACGATGTAAGCCCCATGCCCAGCACGGCCAGGTGCCCCTTCCCCTTCCCTCTCACCATGGTGCAGTGCTTTGAGGGCTGGCCCTTACAGACCTGGCAGGGAGGCGGGCACGTGTTGGCTGAGGTGGGAGGCAAGGGCAGACTGACAGCAGCAAAATCTCAAAGACATCCAGCAAAAGGGTGGAGCAGAAAAAGGAGCAGCACCCGTTTAAACTACTCCATGCACGTATGCAAGTTTCTGACATTGCTGTTAATGCAGTCACCATCTCAAGAAGTGGCTGGCACAGGGTTTGGGAATGAGATTTAAGTCTCCCCTTAGGTCAGGGTTTCTCAATGTGGGTGAGAGGCGAGACAAAGCGCTTGGGAGAAGCCTATCCCTGCCTCTGCCTCTGCTGTGGCTGTGCTGCTGTAGATTGTGAAACTTGCTCACGATGTGTTTTGAAAGCAAAACGAAGAACTCTGCTAAAAAGCCACGTGCTGTGAGGAAAACTACAGATATCCAACCTCCCACCCCGGCCCTGAATATAGCGATTGATAGTTTCTCTCTCCCTCTCCTTTCCTTTCTCCCTGGAAGGAGAAAGCTCCTCTCCCCCTGCCCTGCGGGATCTGCTAGCCCTTAGTCCATGGGCAGGCACAAGGCCACGTGTGAGGCCTTGAGCACTCTCCAGTTGCTGGCCAGCTGCTAGAAGCTGGGGAGGGGAGCAACAGTTATTAACAGCTGCTGCAGTAGGAGACGAGGCCAGCAGGTGAGTCGCAGATTGTGCAGCAAAGCAGGTTGCCGTACGAGTGTGTGCATTGCCCGAGCTCCCACCCAGCCCCAGCCAGAGAGGAAAAGCATTGTCTCTGCTCCTCAGTTTGTGTGGGCCAGCTGGTGTCTGCACTGCTGTCTTCCTCTGGTGGCAGGACTTGGGGAGAAGGGGTGATCAGCAAATATGATGCTTGGAAAGCTGCTCATTTTCTCTAGTGATGATGCTGTTGGTAGCTAGGAGGTAAAGTTGTGTGCACGCTAGTGCGGTCTAAGCAACCTGTAAGGCCACATCTCCTGCTTGGAGATGGCTGGAGAATGAGTCACCTTTGAGGACCAGCAACGTGACCAGCAAGCAGGAGACACTGTTGGGTCAATCCAGGTTGCTCCCTGCTGTCTCCCCCAGGGCCAGTGCTAAGCATGGCTGCACCTGGTTGCCTATGTAAATGGCAACAAGAGAGAGGCCAGGTGCTGAACTGAGCTGCCTGCATGTTTATAGGGAAAACTTACCCTTTGTGTCATCAGGAGTTTGAGGAAAAGAAGCACGAGTTAATGACGTATGAAGTGTCCTGTTTGTGACCTCTCCTGTGTGCAGTTTAATGTCCCAGTTGGTTTTTTGAACCCACTTTCCCCTCTAGCAAGGAGTGTTTGTGCAGATGCTAAATTTTGCTCTCTGTCTTTTAACAGTTGTGTATCCATGCACAAAATGGCAGGAAATGCCAGTATGTGGGCAACTGCTCCTTCGCCCACAGCCCTGAAGAGAGAGACATGTGGACCTTCATGAAGGAAAATAAAAGTGAGTGAGGGAAATATGAGCCAGAGAGTTTGGGGAGAGGGAAGAGGATGTTTGGGCATTGGATGCAGGGTCTGTTAAGACATTCTCTTGACAACAGAGATGGAACTGGCTGGAGCTGGTACCATGAGCTTAGGTGGGATGATGGGGCAGGTTTGTTTACAGTAATTTAGAGCTACTCTTCTTAAACGTGCCTGTATATCTTGAGTCCCTCGCTCTGGGACTAATGCACATTGTCCATTGCTGCCCTCCCTTTCTGCAGCTCTTTGAATCCACCCTGTTCTACCCCTCCAGTTGCCTGTACTGTCCCAGGCCTGGCTCCATATGGAGCTCTGCCAAAGCACCAGTCCTGACCTGTAGCTGCTTCTGTATCTTTCATGTCTGTCTTGTATCTGCCTTGGCTTTCTTGCCCATTTCTGCTCATATCCCGTGCTTCTGGGCTGTGGCACTCCCTGCTCATGGCATTGTATTCAAAGGGGTGGATTTGAGATCCTGAATTAGAACATTGTTGGGTGGTGCCTTTGTGGAGGAGCTTGTCTGGAACTAATTATGCAGGCTCCCAACTTACCTTCTGGGGAAAAGCTGGGGAGTTGCCCATGTCCTGGACTGCCAGCTCTCTGGCAGCGGTCCTTGTGTTTTCAGACCAACAGCAAGCTCTTTGTAAGGCCCAGTTCTCCAGGTGCTCACCTATCTCTGTTGAGAGATGCTGGAAAACTTGAAGAGTTTCAGGCCTGCCCTTCAGTTTGTTCAGTCTCTGTGCTTGGATGGAGGGTCTTTCTCTCTGATGGGCCAAACGCTGTTCTTTGCTGCAGTTCAAGTCATTTCGTTGTTGAGGCCTTTAAAGCACATCAGACCAGTCCGGGTGTGTTTGCTCAAGCATGAAGGTGAATCTTCAAACAGCAGTGTTGTTTCAGTTTGGGGGAATTTGCATTCATTATCCCCAATTGCCTTGAGTTCCTCAATTACCCATTTAGCGAGGGGTAAATCACTAATGCATTGCACTTACAGCATCGCAGCCGTGTCTGCAAACGTTTATGTTTCCGTAGCTTCTCTCAGGAGCTGATCTTGGAAAGGCAGATGTGCAGTCAAAGCTTCCACCCAAAGTTTCCCTTCCCACTTGTATCCTGAGAGGGCTTTAAACCAAAAGTACCAAAAGACATTGACTGCACTCCTCTCAGCAGATTTTGAACTTGGGGCAGGCTATCATTAGGTCTTCCTCCCTTCCGCAGTGCCTCCTGTGGCCAGCTTGCTCCTCCCTCTTGAGTGCTGAGGATGAAGCTTAGGCTTAGAGGGAAGGGATGGATCTGAATCCAGCCCCTGCCTTAGCTCCCTGGCTGGAGTGAGATGTCTGCTGAGATGAAGTAGAATCAGGCTTGATGCAGAGCCACCTGTGGGCTGAAGTCCACGGAGATCTTGGGGCATTTTCTCTCCTTCCTGAATACTTTGGCTGTCATCATGGTTGCCCCTCAACTTGTAGAAGACGCCTCACCACACCAGGCAGCGTGGTGTGAATTTGGTTCCCCTCCCCAGGACTCACATCTGGGTAGGTGACATAGGGCCTCCTGACCCTTCAGACAGCAGGTGCTGCTGCACAGGAGAGGGGAGGGAAGAGCTGCCCCAGCGTTCGTCCTTTTCTCATAGTTTGTGCACGGTGCGGGAGGTTGTCTGAGTGACTTCATGGATTGCCTTTGTGCAGTACTAGATATGCAGCAGACTTATGACATGTGGCTAAAGAAACACAACCCTGGGAAGCCTGGAGAGGGGACACCGCTCACCTCGCGAGAAGGGGAGAAACAGATCCAGATGCCCACTGACTACGCTGACATCATGGTAATTAGCTGATCTCTTGTCCTTCTTCCCTCGCCCTCCTCCTCCTCGGTGCTGACAGCCTGCCCCTCTCCTGTGTGAGCTAGCAGGGACTGCATTGCTCTTGCGGGAAGGACCCCATGGTAGGTTAAATGGACAGCGTGGAGCAGCCCAGCAAGGGCAGCACAGATGAGGCGGGAAGGGATTGACCCGGGGTCAGCAAGGCTCTGCAATGGCTTTTCTGTTAGTCCTCAGGTCGGTAGGAGTCTACCTTAGGTTCCCTTTTGCGTGGGCTCATCCTCTCCCCAGGGTACCTGTGTGCTCCTTGGGAAAGCTGTCAAAGCCATTGCTGGCCTGTCGGAAAAGAGGGGGAAGGTTGGAAAAGAGCTGTGTTGGGAGCCTGGGAAAACTAGAGGCAGATGCGTTTCCTCAGCCCAGGGGCAATGGCTGGTGTAAGGGTTTGTGCTCCTGAAGAGTCCTGCATTGCCTGTGCACCTGGGGGCCTTGCAGTCAGACCCCACCAGGGCTGCAGCAGGGGCAAGGGGGACCATGTCAGTGAACTGAGTTGCCCTGTTCTCTGAGCCCATTTGAGCTGTAGGTAGACCTCAACAAAGCACCTCCTCTGCTCCCCTTTAGTGGCAGCGTGGTGCCTTGAACATGACATGGCAGGGAAGTGCAGGAGGTCATAGACTTGAGTGGAGCTTCCTGGGTGCTCTGGAAGGAGAGGGGGAGAGGCAGTGCCAGCACGGGGAAGGCTGATGGGTGGGACTGTTAACACACTGACTGGCCCTTTGCCCTGTCTGTACTGGTTAGATGGGCTACCACTGCTGGCTCTGCGGGAAGAACAGCAACAGCAAGAAGCAATGGCAGCAGCACATCCAGTCAGAGAAGCACAAGGAGAAGGTCTTCACCTCAGACAGTGACTCCAGCTGCTGGAGCTACCGCTTCCCCATGGGCGAATTCCGGCTCTGCGAAAGGTACTGTTGTCTCGTCTCCCTCCTGTGCTGCTGCTACAGGGACGGGGCAACAGGGCCAGGGCTTCCATGATCCCTCCTCCTCCTTCACCACCTCATCCTCCTCTCAGAGAGTCCCCAGGGACTTCTTCTTGGTGAAGGAGTGGGACGAGCTGACAGGTTTGGGTGATGATGAGGCTGCTGTTGGACCCCAGAGGTGGTCAGCCACACCACTGAGTGGTAAAAGTACATTCCTGAGCACGTGTCTTTAGAAAAGGAGAGCGAGCTTCATGTCTGCACCCGTGCCCTCCATAGCCAGGATGCTCTCAGCTCCCGGAGTGATGTATGGTCTGCTTGGCCTGATGTCTGGGGGAATCCCAGGTGCTTTATTAAATGGTTTGAATGTCTCATGCCCTCTAAATCAGTGCCTTGAGATGTCTTCAGAAGGTTTGTGATGGTTAGAAATGTCGTTTTGGTTAGAGAGAAGGCTCTGTCTCTTGTGGCTGTTACCTGGCATTTCCTCTCTGGTGGTTTCTCCTTATCCCTGCTGGTCCAGTTCCAGCTCACATGGTTTCATTCTGTTGACTAAATCCCTTCATAGACGTTGGTCTCTTTGCTGGTTTCTGTGCCCAGCCTCCGTACAAGCCCTGGCTGCGCACGGGTTTGTAGGAGAATCGCTTTGCCCTTAGAAAGGAGAGTTCACAGCATGTTTCAGTGGACCCGATCGAGTATTCCAGATGGGGAGCTCAAAATCCTGTCCTGGGGGTGCCCTCCTGATCATGTTCCTTGTGCCAGCAGGTTCCAGAAGAGCAAGGCCTGCCCCGAAGGAGAGGAGTGTCGCTATGCCCACGGCCAGGACGAGCTGACGGAGTGGCTAGACCGGAGGGAGGTGCTGAAACAGAAACTGGCCAAAGCCCGCAAGGACATGCTGCTCTGCCCCAGGGATGACGACTTTGGGAAATACAACTTCCTATTGCGGGATGGCGTATAGTAAGGGTCGCGGGGGGAGCCTGTTGGCTGGAGAAACATGGGACGGGTTTTCCGAGAGTGGCAGTAGCAGGGAGAGCGAGATCTGTGTCTCGCAAAGAGAACTTTTTATTTTCTTTCGTTTTAAGATTATGAGACAATGATTTATTAGTGGTGAATGAAATCGTGAAGTTGATTCTCCTTGGCCAGCGAAAGCCATGCTCACTGAGTTTGTGATCCGTCTTCTCTCTCTTCTTTCCACCAAATTCTCCTTCCTCTCCATCTTCTTGTTTTCACTGTCCTTCATTCAAAGAAATGAATCCAGTTTGTACTGGGCTGCAAATCAGAGAATTTCTCCTTGTGTCATTCAGTTCAGAGTGTGGCTGCAGAGGTCTGGAGGACAAAGCTGAGAGAAAGGGCCAGGCATCAGGTGAAAAGGTGACCACGAAGTTCATGTGCTCCTTTTCCCAGTGCTGCAGAGCAAGCCCCACTTACGCTGCTGCAGCCGGCCTGCACTCCTGGGAGTTCAGTACCAAAAGAATTAGGAATTGAGGTGCAGAAGAAGGAAAACCACTAGATACGGCTTAAAACATCTAGGCTTAAGCTTCTGCTGTGAATATTGCCCTGAGACATCAACTGGCGCTGAGTAACAGCCGTCTGGTATAAAGAGTGTAGCTAAAAGCAGCAAAGTAATAAAACTGATTGCAGCAGTGGGAACTGGATTGTAGGTGACTTCAGACTATTTCAGCTGACTGTACCCAGAAAGCAAATGGGTGAGTCCCTCATTAGATGTCATTCTCAGTGTGCGACAGGTATTCAGGCTGGGTAGTTTCGGATTTGTTTTTTTGGCTGGTGTGACTCGTGCAAGTAAGACTGAAGCCATCTAGAAAGTGCAGTGGAGGCTGTGATACACCCTGTGTCACCGTACTCCACGCAGCAGCGTCAGGAGGAAGGCTGTAACCAAAAGGAGCCTGTGTTTCTGTCGGCTTGTGTTCTGAAGAGAGGGAGGAGGGTGATGGGGTTCCATTCTTGCTCTTTAAATGGGGTGCGTTACTGGTGGTTTAGAGCTGCGTTTTTTCCGTGCACTGCCAGAAGAACTGGGTGGGGACCCATTTAAAAGGACATTGCTGAGCAGCATGGGCAATGCTTTGCTGATGGGAATCCAGCTGGAAGTGCGCTTATGAGCACTCGGAGCTGAGGCAGGGAGCTTGCGGATGCACAGCGCATCCAGGATGAGATCCAGGGCAGGGACCACAGTGGAGGGTGAGTGGCACGGTAGGACCTGGCCAGCGCCTGCTCCTGGGTCCCACCTGATGTGCGCCACAATTTGGGAACCAGTGATGCTGAGCTCTGGGCCACGATTTTTGGCTTTTATAGAGGCAGCAGTGAGAGGCAGTACTGCTCTGCATGCCAGCCTTGTCCTTTCTGGCGGTCTCATCCTGCAAGCAGTAAACGTGTGTCCTGTCCTGAGCTTCCCTCTCCTTCTCTCTTCTGCAGTCCAGCTGCGCTCTGCAGTTTTTTGCATGCATGGATGGCACCATCCACTCAAACACAAATACATCTCCCTCCCAGCCTTTGTAGGGGATGTATTTTTCATACAGAGTCTCCCAGGACCGCAAGCTCAGAGCCCTTGGAGTGTCGTATCCGTGGTAAATATAATCTGGCCGTGAGCTGCCCGCATTATACCTTCTCCTGGTGCTCCTTGTGCTCAACTGGTCAACTTTATAAACAGAGAGAGATGGGAGGAGGTAGGCAGCTCCTGGGTTATCTTTTTCTCCTCTTCTTGGGCAGAGACGTCAAGGAAACGAATCTGGATCGAGGAACGTTGGAATGTGTTTATTTTTAAAACAAATCTGCATCTCTAGTGTGACTCTAGCGTTTGCTGCGCCGTGATTTCTCATACGATAGATAACTTGTTTAGGTTGCAGAGTGGGTCACTGTCCCCTCTCCCCATCTCTGCGATGAGAGCCGAGCTGCTCGGTGGGGATTGGGAGGTTCGGATTGGGGCCGAGGCAGGGAGAGGGTGAGCGTGCGCGAGGTGAGGGAGGCCCACGGTCACGGGGGTTGCATTGAGTATCTCTTTTTGTTTTCCCTGATATGATAACCTGGTCTGTGGTGTTGCAGTACTTTGTCACCAGACTTGTTTTAGTGTGTATATATGTGACCCCTCCCATGAAACATATATACACAAGTATTAAATATATCGCTCTATATAATATTATATGTGTGTGGTATCGAAGGAATCTTTTAAATGAGGGTAAAGGAAAAGGACTCGGGCCAGGAAACGCAGCATCTCCAGTTTAAATATGAAGACTTTTATTTGGGTTAGGGAAAGGGAAATAACAGAGGGGAGGGTTTTATATAGATAGGTATAATTTTTGAGATGGGACAGGTTTCCCTGTTCACATTTTTGAAACCCCCTAGGATGTCCTTGCAGTCCCATCTCAGTGAAAGAGTATTACACTGCTAACTAGTGAGTAAAGTTTTAATGATAAGGCTTTGCTTATGTTATTTAAAGGGACATTGTGAAAGGCAGGAGGCTTCACACTTGACTTCCCAGGCTCGCTTTATCAAGCCAAGAGGGTTTTCTTCAGCACGTTATGTACTCTCAGCAGAACTGCTCAGTGCTCACGGCTCTACAACAGATAAACCACAAGTTGTAGGGCTGCTTTAGTGGGGCATTCACAGGACTCTGTGATAACGCTCTTGTTTCTTCACTCATGTGAGAGAAGAAGAAAATTTTGCAGTGCAGAACCAAATTTGAGGGTTATTAACAAAAGAAGTGGTTTTAATTTTATAACGTTAGAAGAAAATCTCATATCCTGTGAAATCACCACAGATGCACACACTCACACAGAGTAGAGACTATGAATTAGATCAGCTTGTTAAATGCTGAAGGACTTAGTGAAAAATTTTTCCCAAATCCTTTGGTAGGGGCAGGGATTTAAGTGACACTGGCGTTGGAGTTAACCTGGCCTTTACAGGGGAAGTAAAAAAAAAAAAAAACAAAACCAAAAATACCCTACTTAGCTTGTATGAAACTGTATGTCAAAAATGGATGGATTTTAGCAAGTGAAAGGAAAAGATAGCAAGGGGATGCTGCAGTTCTGAGCTGGGTAGTAATGATTTCGAGTCCTTTAATATGTCTTTGTATTAATATAATTTAAGAATACCACGCTTTACTATTAAAAAAGAACTTAGTATCTTTCATAAGGTCTAGTATCAGGATAATAATGTAGATGTTTTAACAACATTTTTGGTTTTGTTCTTAAATAAAAAAAAAAACCAAACTTGCTTCTTTTAGCCTTTGTAATAGAAAATAAAAGTGTGCACTTTAAACCCTCTCCTGATCCAGCATGTGTTTGCGTTTTTCAAATAGCCCGCAAAGGCTTTTTATCTTGGTTTCAGGTTTCCCTGCTCTAAGGAGGGAAGCAAAGGGAGCACTTCAAGCATTGGATCATTTTCGCTTTCTCCCATCTTTACGTATAATCTGCTGCTCTTCTTTCTGAGTGGAAAATTGCCCGTGTGTGTATTAACAGATTCTGCAGTTCTTCATCAGATGTACAGTTCTGGTGAACTTCAGGTGTATTTAAGATTTTTCTTTTTCCCCCCCAAGCACCAAGAATTGACGCGCTCTGCATTAACACATACTTTCAGGTGTTTGGGTAACCTGTGTTTTGAAACCTCCAGTAATCAGGTCTGTAATCACCTTCATATAGAGGTCATTCTGCTGCTCTGTTTAACTGGGTCAGCCAGTTCTTTTGCCTGCCAGCGTGCACCCTGCCAGGGAAAATGCCCTTAGCCCTGACCACCAAGTGGCACACAGCTTGGGCCACAAGAAGCATCTGTGGAGATTCCCCCTGGAGAGGGTGCTGTGTGGTGAAGATTGCAGCTGGGGGAAGAGGTCAGTCTGAAAACATTTGTTAATAAAACTGTTTTCTTTATTTTTCAAATCCATCATGGTGCAGATTAATTTGGGATTCTTGATAAAGCCAAAACTGGAGATGTGGCAAAGACAAGGAAGTCCCATGGAGACACCCTGCTACTGCTGTATAAACCAGTAGAGTGACCAGGTCACATCCAGTGAACCCTGAGGAGAGGAGATGTGTTATGCACCCCCCTGATGTGCCTGGATACAGACATAAGGACTAGTGTCCTGGTCATAGTAAGAGAGGCCTGAATACAAGCTTGTAGTACAGAGGGAATGAGGAGACCAGCACACTTCTAAGGTGCATCTACTGAGGAGGTACAATGTGAGAGGCATTAGTTTTACCCTCCACAGATTACTGAGGCCAGGCTGGCAAGAGTGAGGGCAGCTTTTCCGGTACAACGGGGACCACAACTGTCAAATTGCAAGGCAGACAAAGCATGAGGAGAAAAACGGCAGTGTTTTCCTTGCAGGTTTGAGCCTCAGCTGTAAACACCTCCTCACTGGTGTTTCTTCTTTGAAGAAAATAAATTTGTATTTTGAAGAGGCAGGGAAAGGAGTGCTGACTTCGGTATTCAGATCCTCCTAGGAACCTTCTGCTGATACAAAGGGGAGAGCCCCAGGTCAGCCAGAAAGGATCCGGATCTGATGAAGGATTTGAGAGGAGCAGGGGTAGAAACTCCTGAAAGGTGGGAGGAAGGCTTTCATGCCAAAGACCTTGACTGCTATCACACAGCAGCCTGGCAGGGGGAGTTTGCCTTGCAAAGCATGCAAAATGCAGATGGGATTCCTAAGCAATTCTGTGACCGAGTCTGCCCACACTATAGGGAAACATTTCTGGGCAGCGACAATAGGTGATGCAAATGCTGTCATCACTCTTAATTGTGTTTGCTGCAGCCGTTGCAACCAAGAACAGGGCTGTGTTGCATCATGTCCTGTGCACAGAGAGCAGCAGACTGCTCCTCCCTGCCAGGAGCTGTAACCTGGGGAGGTGTGCTGGTCACTGGCTGTGATGGAAGGTGTTTGGAGGGGGAACATTGGGCAGAAAGTGATGTGCTAAATAAACGGTGAAAGAGGGCTGGATGGGGTGACTGGTGGGAGGGAAGTGGAGGAGAAAAGGCTGCAGGAGCAACCTCCAAATGGCTGGAGCAGACAGCCATTTGGTGTGGGGTGAGGGAAGGTGCTGAATAGACTTGGTTGGGTGCCTGTAGGGTAGCTCTGGGCAGAGGTTCTGTGGACAGCTAGCTCTTGGGGCTTCCTGGAAAACCGTGGGCACAGCTCAGGAGCTCTGCGCTATGTCTCATCCAGCCTCACCCTTTCTCACTGGGACGGGACAGGGCCCATCCATTACAAATAACCTCTCTCCCTTCCCAGATGGATTCTCACCTCCCGCTTCTCTGCAGTTCCCCCTCCAGGCAGAAGCAGCAGGTCACAGCGCCCCCAGGACAGGGGTGGTGTTTCCTAAAAGCAGATCCAGGTGCAGCAGGGACAATAGCAGGGATCAGACGAGATGACAACTCCAGCTGACTCCTTCCCCACTGCAACAGTCCTGGCCCTGGCAGCTCCAGAGACTGCCCCTTCCGTGGGTGCTTCTCTCTGCAGTTTAGTTTATGGATGGCAGCGCTCCAGAAAACTCCTGATTTTTCCTGAGAGCCTTGGGAGGCATAGACATAGCAGAGAGTCCCAGGAAATAGGGTTATTTGTTACCATCGGGATTAATCCTCCCAGAAATTACGTTTACCCAGGGGTGGGATAGGAATCTCTAAACCCAGATGCCAGAGTAGATTTGGCTTGCTTGGAGCCGGAAAAATACTCAGCGCTGGAGGTGCTCTTTGGTGGATTTCCCTTGTTCTCTGTGGATTTCCTCTGTCTGCCTTAGCTGTGGGCTTTCAGTAGTGCTGGGGCCCTCCAGGCAGACGGTTGGGAAGGATGAAGAGCTGCATAGTTTCTCTAATTGAATATCAAGGCACACTCCCCTGTTTGTACCCCAGCAAAGCTCACAGGCAGAGAGGGAAAGTCTTGCTTCCGCAGGAGTGAGATGGCCTTAGTTTTCCTCAGCCAAACGCCTTGAGGAAAATTGCAACACGGCTGGACATTGACCCTGGGAGCTGTGGTGGGGATTCAACACAGAAGCAGTGTTTCAAAAGAGGCTTTCAGCAGGCTGGATCTTCTCCTGTTACTGACCCAGACTTTCCTATCTTGGCTTTTGGGGATCAGCAGCAGCCAGACTGCCCAGGCTTCTGGGGGATCGGTTGTTGTCTTTCAGCCTGCATGCCTTCCCCAGGCTCAGCTGACTCCTGGATCTGTCTGTCGGGCTCTGACCTCTTGGACCATGGTGCTGCAGGATCCCTGCTCCTGCCTGCGGCCACGTCATTCCCAGGAGAGATGAGTGAGCCTGGGAAGGGTCAGCTGAGGGACAGACGAGGTCCTTACAGCCTGCCTCTTCATTTTCAGAAGGAAGCAGCCGGAGGAGCACGTATCTTCCTTGCTGTCCCACCCAATGGTCTCTCACAGACCCTGGCAGAGGCCCAGCAATCACTGTCCTTGGATTTCCCCATCCTGCTTTAAACACCTTGGTTGATTGCTGCTCTTGGCACCTCCTGGGCTCTGCCTTGTGCCAAGGCTTGTTCAGAGAGCTCCGAAAGCCAGCTCTGCCCAGGCTCCCAGAGCATTTCCAGAGCAGGGAATTGCACAAAGGCAGCTCTAGGTGTCCTTCCTGCCCAGGGCAGTACAACTTCTGGTGATCCCAAGAGTCTTGCTCGTTTTCTCCCTGCCTAGCACCTAGTTTTCTGGCAAATGGCACCTCACAGGGGAAGGCCACGTGCAGAGGAGCAGAGCTGCGGTGAGCCCAGCTGCCACGTGAACACCCTGAGAAGGGGGGGATGTCTTGGCAGGAGGGTTGGGGAAGCAAAGCTCATTAGCTTTTTGGCACTCATTTTGGGGAATTAGTTTTTAGAAATCCTTTCACCTCAGGCGGGAGGTGCAGGCGATTCCTTCCACTGAGCTGCACCGTTCGCTCAGAGATCCCAGCACTGCTCCTCCACGGAGAAAGACAGGCGCACGTACAGATATGTATGCATGTGTATGCATGCAATACCCTGCCCGGGGAAGGGACAACCCCTTCAGAGTTGGGAAGGGGCTCAGTGCAAGGCCTTATCAAGCTTACATGTCCATGCCCCACACTGACACCATCACAAGTACCTAAAGGGTCACATGCCCATGCTTCAGGTGCCAGGCAGAGTCTTTAGCCAACACAGAGCTCCAGTCCCACTATAACTACCCTCAGCTGTCCACCCTCCCACACAGGCTTCATCGTTCCTTCTCCCACCTCCTTTTCTTTTAAAGTAATCTGCTATGGATGAGGCACCCCTGGTCTGGCCTCAGCTTTCCCTGCTGCTGCTATTCTGGGTGTCCTTGTATCTCCGTAGATGGCCATTGCCACTAGCAGCAGCATCTCGACCCCATAGAAGACAAGGTGCTGGGATGTGGGGCAAGCGTACTTTCAGAAAGGCCACAGTGAAAGCCTGCTGGCCCCTGCCAAAGTGAACAAAATGCCCTATCAAGCCCAAAGCACTATGAAATAAACAGTTAAATCTGGCAGCTGTCAGTGGAGTGTGTGTTTGTCCTAGGAGCTAGTATAAGAACAACAAAAAATTACAGATGTCTGCAAAAAGGCAGTGGCTGACCTCTGACAAAGGGTTTGCTTAGATAAAAGAAGAAAGAGGAAACCACTTACCAAGTTGGGTTTGCTGCAAGACTCAATCCCCATGGGTGGGCCTGGAGCTTCCACACAGACCATGAGGAATAGGTCTGACATGTGGGACCTGGAGCGGGAGACATACGCATGTGAGGTGATATGGAAATTTCTGAATAATGGCTGTGCAGCAGGATTTGTAAAGCTTCTAGAGTTTTCTTCAGATTTTTGTCCTTATATCCAGATACACCTCAGGGTAAGTAACCTTCCTTGTCTGTCACCACAAAGTCCCCTCAGTACTGCTGGCTTCTGCCTCTCCCCTCACTATTGCCTGCCAGGGGCAGCATGTGCTTTGGGGTGTTGGGTGCCAATGCACGTGCCCCATATCAAACAGAACAAATAACAGCAGTTTTTCTCTCTGAGGAGGCATTAATTTGACTCTCTCTTCTTCCTATTTTATATTTCAAATATAAAAAGATATTTAAATATATTTATCCCTTTGCCAAAGTGAGTAGCCTGTTCTGGGGAGCAAGGGGTGGATGGACATATATATAGATACATATGTTGTGTCAGCTTTGTGTTCTTAGGAAATCAGACCAAAAAGTTCTTTATTTTCTAAAATATTTCTAAATTATTTCCATTAGATTATCAAACCACGCTTTCATCTTATCTGAGGAAGCTAAGATAACAGCAATTAGTAATAATAACCATTAATGCCTTTGTTTGGTCAAATGTCACTGCTGCTGGTGGGTTCCCTGCGGGGTATGTTTTCAGATACCCATAATAAACAACCAAGTTCCCTTCTGTAATGGTAGCCTCAGAAATTGGTGTGCAGCGAGGTGCCACCACCAAGTACTAAATTCACAGAGACGATTTGCAGGAGTTTTGGCCAGGGGAGCCACCCAGCTGTGCCTCTGTCTCTTGTTTCAGGGCTGAAGGTGGCTGCAAGACACCGGCAGGAGGGGAGGCAGTGGAAAGGCAGATCCAGAAGCACCATGGATGTGGCCCTGTGAAGGAGTTGAGGGAGCACTCCTGGGGCTGAGGGAGACTTTGTGCAACTTGGAGAGAGCCCCCTTGCCAAGCTCCTTGTAATGAACAGGGTTGTATCAGAGGAGTCTGAATGTCTGAAATGATTCCTTGGGGTCTCAAACTGACACGAAGGCTGTACCTACCGATAACACACGAGGAGCGGTGCTCTGCAGTTCCTGGTGCACTTCAAGCCTGATGACAGACCTCCGCAGAGAGTTCCTTCTAAAGACAAGAGTAGAATTAGGGGTTAAAGAAGACATTTACATGTCCTGATACCAATATAAGTAACTGAGCAGTGCAGAGAGGCAAAGCAGGGAGGGGGTGGGAAGTAGGTACAAGAATTTGGTTATGCTTAAAAGAAAGCAACTCTTTGGAATGAAAATGTAAAAGGAGGGAGAGCATGGACCAAGGCAAATGTTGACGGACCCCGGCTCTTCCGCTTGGGACTGCGTGCAGCCATGTGACTGCTGAACATGCTCCTCGGGCAAATGTGCCGAGGGGCCCAGCAGCACTGCTGGAGGTGTGGGTAGCTGCACTGGGAGACCTAGAGAAAAGACACTGAAGGTAGCTCTGGCCTCTGCCATTTAAATTGGTGTTCCCAGAGTTTGGCCCTCTCCGTCTGGTTAGGTGCCCCCTCCTGTGTGCCACCCACTTAGGACCAGCATAAGTTGACTATGGCTGGTTGAGTCTGTGAGAAGATGTGCTGCTAAGGGCTGACTGAGCTTCTGAGTGATGGAGCAAAGCTGCTGAGACCTCCGCTAACATGGGGTTACAATAATAATAAACAATGATGTGATCTGATAACAGTGCAGCCAGCACAAATGATGCAATCTATGGCCATGACTGCAGCTTTCCAGAGCCAACATTTCAACTCCATTCACTAAAGCAGCTCAAGCACTCTCCGTGGCAGGACACAAGGGCAGATGGGCACTCCCTACTGCTATGACTCTACTCCATAGTACAGTTTCTGCTTCCCCAGGGCTTGAAGTCAGAGCAGCGTTTATACATCCTACTAGTGATGTTACCCAAGCTCTTCTCCTGGGCAGGAGCTTGATTTTCAGGGATTAGGAATCAAGGACACGTAGTGTTGGCAGAAGACTTTGTGGACATGGCAAACACAAGATGTTATATGTGCTCTCAGATCCCTAAAAAACTCCTTGTAGATGTCCATTGCAGGCTAATAATTCAAAATGCTAAGTGACAATTTCCTCTCAATGAACTTCTTAATTTTCTGATGCCATAAATGTCAGTCAATCACTGCAGCAGCTGCTGTGAAGTCCTTGGGTGCCTCCAGACGTGCGGTCAGATGTTTGTCCAGCTTTCAGGACAAGTTTGAGCCTGGGGCAAAACCAGGAGGTCCAGGTGTACCTGGCATTGGGCAGCTACCACATTCTCAGTCACTTTACCTTGCAATCATTTGATGAGAAGCAGGCCTAGGCATATGTGATGGCAGCTGTCCCAAATGTTAGCAATGCCTGGCAGGATTGAGTGATCCCACTCCATTTGCCTTGACCAGCCAGAATGGATCAGAAAATTTTGAGAAAGGATGTGGACCTCCTGGCTGGCAGGCTGTGCTCCAGGAGGGAGGGATGTGATTGCTTTTCTTGCTCCCAGCGGCCAGAATCCACTGAGCTTGACTTTCTAGAGTGTTTGCATGGTCTGTCTGATGGCTCCAGGTTTGGGTACGGTGGAGGCACCATATGGCACCAGGTATGGTGGGGGTCACCATAATGGGCTAGGGTTAGTAGGGGACTGTTCTCTCTGAATGGCTTCAGCACTGATGGTTACCACTGTCTGGTTTCTTACATTCTCTCTGGGGGTGTTGGGGCAGCAAACCACAGGGAAAATCCCAAGAGGTTGTAATGTAGTTGTATCATGATTAAGAATTCTACCAAAGCATCTACCTTGTGATTTCTGAGCCTAATTGTATTGGGATCTAGATCATGAAACTTCCCCAGATAATTTGAAATTCCCAACCACCCAGCCTGGCTAGGTAATTCTTTCTCTTTGGTTTCAGTGCAGTTAAATCAAATGCATTTCCTTATGGGACCAAACATCATGCTATCAGGAGTGAGCAAAAAACCTATCACTTTTTAAGACTAAATTCTGGGCCAGAAGTGAAGCATCGAAATGCTTCACTTTAGGGACAAGAAAAGCCCTACTGACTTCACTCAGGCCACTTCCATGCTCAGAGCCATGCATGGTTTTGCGGGGCTGTCCCTGAGAGCTGGGGCTCACAGACCAGTGTAGGAATACCTGGTTCCTATCGACTTGCACTGGTGCTGTAAGGCTGAGCCTGGCAAAATGGACAGGAGCAAACTGCAAAATAAAGGCACTTCTGTTCTAATTATCACACACAGCAAAAGAGGAGACCACAGCACGTGTAAGATCCTCCTCCCCAAGCCAGATCCTGATAAAGACATTTATCCTCCTGTCTCCAATCCATCCCTCCATGCTAAAAAGCTTCACTAACAGGAGAAGAGGGGCTTTGCATGCTGAAGATCTTACTTAACCAGCTGTTATCAGAGTATTTGCAGGGTGCATGAACTCTCTTGCCTTATATCGCTGCTCCAAGAAGAGGGTGTCAGCTTTCTGATAAAACTCTGCCACTTACGAAGAGAAATTCTGCACTTTGGGGATGATGCACACCTGATAAGAAAGGTACCTTACGCTGTTATCAATATTGACTTAGGAAGGACACAGTGTAAGTGTTCTACCATATACGAATATTGTCACTATCTGCATCTCAGAGAGCTGAAAAGTTAGCAGGCAGATGCAGGCAGCGTGTGTATCTCCATGGGGCAGCCTGTGCAGCTCAGAGCTCGTCAGAGCCTCCCTTCAGAGGATCCCTCTGCTGTTGCATTTGCAGCCGATGTGTCTACCCCTGACAGTGTGCGCTGGCTTTTCTTTTTCTTTCCCGGAACGTGTATATTTGTTATAACACCTTGGGAAGGAAAAGGGTGCTGCCTTTGCAAAGTTAGATAACTGGCCCAGTTCTTTGCTGCTGGATTGGCTGGGAAAGGCTCTGTAAAACCACGCTGGCCAGCCGCCCGGCCCAGCCCTGAGAGGCTGCAAGCTATTTCCACAATTGGCCACTTCAGAGTGGGAGAGGGGGAGGTGAAGACAGCAAGGCAAACTGCATCTCCGCCAGGCTCCTTCCCTTCCTCCTTGTTTTTTTCTCTCAGCTGGAGTAGTTTGGCAAGCCTGCTGCGGGCGCCTCTGAGGCTTTCTCGCAACACCCAGGCGAGTGGGGTGTAGCGTTGGCGGCCAGGCACCTGGCCCTCCCTTAGCCGTGCTAGCAAAGTCCCAGGACAGGATATGTCAAGCTGCAACAGCCCCGGGGCCCCCGGTGCCCTGGACTTTCCTGAAGTCCTGAAGTCCCTGCTGGAGTACTCCTTACCCTGGACCAACAAGATGACAGGTAGGATTGAGGGAACGCATGCTGGCGTTTCTGTTTTGATTTCTCCTTCCACTTCTTAAGTTGCAAGGCAAGAAGCAGGCAGAAGATCTTATTTGCTGCAAGCCCTTCAAGGTTGTGTTTCCCCCAGGTGTCCAAGTCAGACAGGGAGTTCTGGCACCGAGTGTGTTGTGCAGCTAGGAGGAAAAACAGCAGCAATGGATTGATTACAAAATCAGTCAAGAGTGCTGAGCTCCTGATCCTTTTAATCTCTGTGCTCAGCTACTTCTTGGAAACCCTCAAAGCTTTGTGCACAGAGAAGGCTTGGGCACAAATCTCAGTGCTCACGTAGCAATCCTGGAAGTTGCTCCTATACAGGTTGTCCCATGGTTAATAACAGCTAAGCCTCTTCCCAGATGCAGACTGTCCAGGGAGTCTGGCCCGTGTGAGGCAGGCTGACTCCATGCAAACTTTGTGTTTGATGCTGCAGTTGTTTATCAGTGGAAAGCTGGGGTAGGGAACATAACAAATGTTGTTTTCTTTGCAAGAGCACTTCTATACTCCTAGGCTTTCCTGCTCTCTGTGCAGCATCCTATAAAACAAATGGAAAGGACCCAGATTATTTAGTCTGGGCTTCTGTTGTGCTGAACACTTCGTTCTTGCTGGACTGACCACTTCTCTATTGCTGGGCATGCTCCAAGTGCCCATAGCACAACTTGGGGACTCTCTGGTTTTGGATAGGATGCCACATGCCCTTGGCAAGCTGCTTTTTGGTTGTGTTCTAATGTTCACTGCTGAGTTATGGGGAGGTGTGTGGGAACACCTTGGCTCAACAAGCTCATGTCTAGGCACGAGTGAGTTGAATTCACAGAAAAAAACATGCATTGAGCTCGCTCTTCTGCAGGGAGCTGCGACCAGGAGATGCAGACAGCTCTGCAGTCTTGAGGGGCAGTGTGATCCAGGAGGTGGGAGCAGAAAAGCCAGATTCACAATGTGGAGAAAGACCCTGCTCTTGCTCGAGGGGTCAACGGGAGAAAAGGGTGCTGCTGCAGTAGTAAAGCATTCATAGCAGGAAAGGCAGCTGCCTACACCTGCTGGAATACAGGGAGCCCTTGGCACCCGCACAGCTCCCGGTGTGAAAGGGGTTAATAGGGCAAGGGGAACTGCCATACCTGCCAAGGGGCTCATTTTGTCACATTGCTGCACTGCTGCCACCCGTGAGCTGGCTCTCTCCTTTGCTGAGACTTTGCCCGTTAATGGGTGTGTTTACACATCACACAGTATGAAGCTGTGTGTGGGGATCAGGGCATGTTTTCTGAGCTGACTGATACGCAGGTAGAAAGCAGACCTGGCTGTGAGGAGGCAGTAACGGCCAAGGGAGGCTCACGTGGTACAGAGCCTTGCTGTGGCTAAGCTGAAGTTTGGCTGCCTCTCCGGGATCTCTGGCCTCCACAGCCAAGTGGATTGAATTAATCCAAGGGAGGAGTGCTGGCAAGATTTATCTTTTTGGCAGGAGTTGAAGTGGGGGGTAGAGGGGGGATCCATGATTTGCAGGGGGAATGATTTAGTCTTAACTCAATATGGCTTATTTGGCAGCTGAGAGTGCTGTTTTGTGGCAGCTTTCTTCCTCAGCCCCAAGACCACCCTGCCTCTCAGCATCACCTCCCGTAACCCTTAGTATTGTCCTTATTAAGCTGCCTCCCTCCCGGGCCAGTGTTCCCATCGTGGCCCTCTTCCCACAGAGCTCAGTTCTCTCCGCCTGGGTCTCCATACCTATACACCACTTGTCTGGATTTGCTGGGTCTCAGGCCTCTGTCTGAAATGTGTTCTGCTCTTCAGACCTCCCAGTGGGGTTTGCTGTACATGTTCCCCCTGCACCGTGCCTAGTGCTGGGCTGCTTCTTGCTTGCCTCCTTGCTACATCAGAGCAGGGCTGTTCTGCATCATCTGGCCCTGACAAGACTCCCAGCAGTAGCAGCCAAGGCCATTGCATTCCTCTCCTCACATCTCATTGTTCTCCTCTTCCTTCTCAGCTGCAGAGCAAAAGAGAAATTGTAAAAATCCAGGCAGATTCCAGCTTAACTAAGAAGGTACAGCTGATGGTGCAGTGGCCACTTTCTGCTGGCAGTAACTTGAGCCCCTAATTCCCAGAGGAGGCCAGAAAAAGCTCTCAGAGCATCCTCCCTCCTTGCTGGCAGAGCAGAGCTGATGCCCAAGCAGGGTGCTGTGAAAGGGAACCCACAGGAATGCTCCCCAGGAACTCCCTCCTGCCTTCGGGCCAAGCAGCTAACACTGTACACACTTAAACGCTCTCCAAGCAAAGTCACAACCCCGTGGTGGTGCACAACAAACCTTAGCACAGTGGAGTGTGGGTGGAAATGTGCTGGAGAAAGAACATGGTTGATCTAAAGGGAAGAGCCCTGGAGTAAAGGCTGCTGAGTGGTTTTAATAACCTCCATTCATATGGACATTACCCAGCAAAGCATTTAGCGTTGAGATCTGCAGGGGGTGGTGCACGCAGAGGCTGTTCCTTGAAGTAGCGCTGTACAGTACTGAGACACAGTGACATCCCCAGGGGCCTCCAGCATCAACAACAATGGAACAAAGCAACCATGAGAGCCATGAGTAACTGAATGGGAAGCCTGCAGCCTGCCCACTTTGGCTACATCCCCTTGCCCTATTCCTAGAAGCTGCTCCTTCCCAAGTTCACTAAGTTGTGTTCTCCTACCGCCTGCCACTAGCTGTTTCCTAGGCAAAAGCATCGCTGCGAGCCCACTGTCCCTTGCCGAGCTGTGTGTGCTGCCTCTGTCATGTGTGGTCCAACATCTGTGTTTCATTGCCCTGTGTGAAGTGGCATCTCCCTTTCACGCATGTGTTTTTTTCTTCTGCCAGCTGAGCTTGGCAAGGCAGAGGGAATCTGCAGAGGGCAAGCAGCAGCCCTGGAGCATGCTGGGCAGCGGAGCATGACCTGTTCTGCCTGCTTCTTGCAGCTGGATTTATCAGCCTTGATAAATGATGCATTAACCTGTGCTGTTCCAGCCTCTGGACCACAGCCTGTATTAACAAGGTGGCCCTTTCCCAGCTCCCCGTTGGGCAGCATGCAAGCAGGAGTTGTGTCAGGAGTCCCACCTCTGTCCCCTGCGAAGGAGGTGGCAAATTCAGCCTCCCAGCCCACGCAAGAGAAGTAGCTGGCAGGTAGGGCAGCTCCCTGTCTGACTGGGTTGGATGGAGACGTCCCCTGGTCCCTGTTGTAGAAAGGCAACAGGGAAAAGCACCTACCCCATGCAACTTCCAATCTGTTCCTTTTCCTGGGGCGCATGGGGAGCAATTTGGACGTGATTTTGTGTCACAAAGACCACCAGGGTTTAATTAGAAAGGGTCAGGTCAAATTGTGCCTCACAACCAAAATGAAATGTCTGAACTTTGTGGGAGAGCAGCTGAACCAAGCAGGTGCCCGAGTGTCTACCTGGGAAGAAAAGGTCCTTTTTCTGATGGCACTTAGAAGGACATCGCCGCCCTGGCACCTGTGGCTCTGTTGGGTGCGGATGGGGCCATCCCATGGAGGTTGCACACCCTTTCCTTTCCCCACTCACAGCGCTATGCAGTAGGTTCGCTGTGGCCGGCCCTTCTGCGGCAAAAGGCAGCAACTGCTGATGGGAGAAGCCTGTGGCTGTAGCATCTGACACTTCTGCGAGCTTATTCATTCTGCAGAAGCTCCTCAGTATCCACCTGTGCTCTTGGGGATGAACTTGGCAACACTTGCTCCCTTTGTATGGTCAGAAGCTTAAATCCCAGCACAGCATCCCTGTTGCTGGAGAATCGCAAGGAATCACTTGTGATCATGAAAACTTGGAGACCCCCTCCTTCTCCAGCTTCCCAGCCGCAGTGAGGTCCTTCTCCCTGCTAATGTTATATAGGGCACGCTGCTGCGGGCATGGTGTAGGACAGAGGGAGATTAAATCCAGGTCACGTGGGAAAGGTGATCTCGGGATCCTAAACGAGGATATTTAAGGACCGGCTGCAGGGCTAGCACCGGCGGCGGTTCGGCACCGGCGGCGGCCGACGCGGTTACGCGACCTCCGAGCCCGGGCCCGCCGCCCTCCCGCGCCGCGCCGCGCCGCGCCGCCTGCCCCGGCGGTCGAGCCCAACCGGGCCCGAGGCCGGGGCCGGGGGCTGAGGCAGCAGGGAGCGGCCTACGGCTGAGAAGCGGCTCCTCGGCGCCGCATAGCCTGGGCCGCCCACACGGTCCCCTCAGCCGGTAACGGTCGCCCCAGGCAGCGGGGGGGGGCTCCCGCGCATGCGCAGAGGCGGCCACTAAGAGACGAGCGGCGAGCGCGCGCCCCACGGCCGGCGCTGCTCCTCCTCCGCTGCCCACGCGCGCGCTTTCCCCCCCCTTCCCCCCGCGCCTTCAGGAGCAGCTGGCGATGACGCGGGAGGGAGGCGGGGCTTCGCATGCTAATGAGGCGCTGCAGCCGGCCCCCGCACGTGCCCCGGCGGGCGGGGGGCGCGTGCCCGCGAGGCTCCGCCCCCCCGGGCGGTGCGGGCCAATGGACACGCCGGGGAGGGGAGGAGGGGGCGGGGCTCCCTCATGAATACTGAAACATGCTGCCAGGCGTCAGCCGGCTGCGCATGCGCTCTCTGCCTGCTCGCGCGAGTCCCTCCGTCTCGCTCCGCTCTCGTCGTTGCTCGACGGGGTCCCGGGGAGCTGCTACTGCCGGCGCCGCCGCCGCCTCGCGCCGCGACCGTTGACAGCCGTTGACACAGCCGTTGACAGCCCGCCCGCCAGCTCGCGGGGAGTATGCCCGGCCGCGCCGCGCACCAGGAGGCGGCGGCGGCAGCAGCGGCAGCGGGAGGACCGGAGCCCACTGCACCCGGGGGGAGCGCGGGGGGAGCCGCCGCGCAGCAGGAGCAGCGGGGCCTGGCGGGCGCCTTCCCGCTCGTGCTGAAGAAGCTGATGGAGAACCCGCCGCGGGAGGCGCGCCTGGGTGAGCGCGGGAGCGCGCGCGGGGGCGGCGGGAGCGCGCGACATCCTCTAGCTTTACCCACCTCCTTTTCCCCTTCCTCCTCCTCCTTTCCCCCCCCGCCGTCTTCCCGCCTCGGAGGGCGGGTCCCGCCGGGGCACGGAGGGACTGGCCGCGGTGTGCGCGGAGGGGGGGCACCCGCGGGAGAGGCCGCACACCCGGGCCTGGCGTCCTTCCCCGGTACGTCCTTCTCTCCGCCCCTCCCCGGCCGGCCGTGCCAAGTGCCGGCAGCACGAGATCCCGCTGGGAAAGGGCTCGGCCTGACGGGGCGGCCGCCGGCCTGCGGCCCGGCCGGCTCTCCGCCTCAGCCGCGCAGGGCAGCAGCGGCCGCCCCGCGGGACTGGGTCTCCCCGGCGAGCCGGTGCGACTGGAAAATTCAGCTGCTGCCATCGTCCTTTCGGGTGTATTTAAGTGTATGCGCCGGGCAAAACGAAATGCTTCGGGTGCGAGGGATAGGTGGAAGTCACGACGTGACACGCTGGTTTTTATCCCCTTAGCTATCTAAAGGTAGCTTCCCCTACCTTTAGACGCATAGTTGGGAGCAGCAGTGAAAAGGTTCTGAGTCTTCCGTGACCTTAATTACTGAAAAGTTGTACGATGACACGCATAAACAGCAAATCTCCTCAGATTAGGTTTGGTGATAATCCATGAGGGTATGACTGACTGCCTGCACATGCAATGCTGCATAGGCTGGAGCTCGCTCTCTCCCACCGACTATGCAGACAGCAGCTGTGTAAATAACGGTGCTGGTGCTTATAGTCTTCAATGCTGATGGCACTTTTTTTTAAAAACTTTTTTTTTTTTCACCTGGCAATATTTTTTGCCTTTGAGTATCAGTTTGATTTTGAGGAAGGCTCATGTTTATCCGCACTGCTGTAGCGCCCAGTGTACTAGTGTATAATGAAATAAATCCTTACATCTGAGAGTTTTGAGGTTGAGAATAATTTTTGGAACATCAGACAATATCCAGGGTAGACTGCAGTGCAAGCAAGGTTGGCAAGATTGTTCCCAGTGAGGAACCGAGTTAAGATCTGTTTACTTCGTGTGTCTAACTTTGCACAGTACTGTGTAAATGTATCCATCTTGTGGTTCTGGCAAATACTTTTTTCTCCTTTCTGTTTAAGAAAAAAAAAAGTCAGCCTCTGATAAAGGTTTTAGTTATGTTGCCATGGTGCAGGATGTTGCAGTACATAGAATCTTGAATCTACAACATCATGGGGTTTCTTAAGATATTTCTTCACCCTGTCCTTTTTAAGGTGGTATTGCTAGCAGGAGCCTAAGGTCACGTGTGGAAACTGTGATGGTAGCTGACTGGGATGTGGCGACTTTGTCTTAGAGGTGGTTTTCTTGTCCAGAATCGTGTGATCTGGCCTATGGACATGTAAAATTTTAAAACTAATACGATTTTAAGGTAGTGCATCTTTCTAAAATTAGAAACATGATACTTTTCCTTTTACTAAAAGACCCTATTTCATCTTGGGAAGGTGTTCAGCTTGACTCTCTAAAGCTTGCTAGTGAGTCCATTGCATCCTGATTACCCCTCTCCCTTCATGCTCATTCTTAAAATTTCTCCATAGATTTCCTTAGTCCACCTTGTACTGTTCCACTTCACACTTTGTGGAACTTGTTGCTTTCTGTTTATTTTGATCTCTGTTGCTTTTCTTGTTTGCATAGTTGCAAGACAAAAGAAAGAACTCCTCCTGTGCCAGCAGGTAATTTTACAAAAGACTTGTCAGTAGAATTGTGACTCAACTGACTTCAGAAGATCCTTGTTGATTTTCTGTTCCTTTACAGTATAGTGACACAGCCAAAATGTTAAATAATTACTAATTTATTTAAAACAGTGGTGTGTTTTCAGCAAGCTTTCTGAGAAAAGACCCTATGCCTTTTGCCTGGAATGCCTATTGACAAAAATACAACTTTCTGTCTTATTCTGTGAGAAATGGTATCAGCTAGCTGCAGTGTCCATTTATAGTCTCCCTAAGCTACCTGTGGGTTTTTCAACTGCTGTAGGTAATTTGACTACCCAGTAAGCCAGCAGGCTTTCTAATCCTTCTGAGCAACAGAGGAGGACATCCAGTTCCAAATGAATGCCATAATCTTGAATGCCCTGCCATATACCAAGTATATCTGACCGGCCTTGCTGTAAATTGTCATCATGTATGCTGTAGGGATTAAATAAATAAAAATAATAGTCTTTTTATAAAAAGTCCTGTGGGGTAAGGGAAGACAATTAATATTCTGGAGCAGGAGTGTAAGTCTCTCCTATTAATAATGAGCTGCTGCATACTCTCCAAAGGATGCCTTAATCGCCAGTTGTGTGCTGCTGTGGCAGGAGGAATGCCTCAACAAACATCACAGTAATGGGCATCAGGAACACAGAACCCTGTAACCTGTCTTGTTCTGTTGTCACAAGTGGGACTAAAGATTTATGGAGCAATCAGCCTTAGCCTGTGTAGTGTTTTTGGTATAATTTACAATACTTTTTTATGAACAGGGGGAACTTTGTCAAATAAGTGTTTGTTCCGTTTGTGGCTGGGGTAGCACTTGACAGTTGTGGCCAAAATATCTTTTGGTGTGCTTTTGTTTTGTTATTTTTTTGTGGGTGGTAGGTTTTTTGGGTTTGGTTTTTTTTTTTTTTTAAGAAAAAACAGGATGTGGAATAAAGCTCTTCACAGGCTGCTGCTTCTGGCTAAAACAGCAGTATTTCCAACAGTTCAAGAACTGGAATGTTCTGCCTAAATTACTTAGCACAAACTAGTGACTTCTCTGTTAACAGCAGATGTACAGCCTAGTTAGTAGGTCACAGTAGCAGAATGAGGGGGCTAAATCGGACATGAGCCATCATCTGCAGAAGTACAGTCCAGATTCATCAGGGTGACCTTGAATCACTGCAAATGGAGCCTCTTAGGATACTGCAGCTCTGCTGTCAGGTAATACCTGTTTACACTATAAATATCTTAAGAGAATTAATGTTTCAGCTCCCTGTGATGGGGCGGGCGGAAACTTCCCCCTCAAGATGCAAGAAGTTAATTAGTGTTTCATTAGATATTGTGCACCCAGCAGGATGTTTTGCAGCAGAAATGAAGATTAAATTAATTGAAAGAAAGCCAGTGGGAAAATGTCAATGGAAAAATGATCATACAAAGGTTTTATCTTTTTATGTATCGTATTTGAAATACATGGGCACCCAATATGCGTTTTAACTTCTGCTATTTTAATTTGTTTCAGATATTGCTGTTAGAAGTGAGGAGGGAGAGAGAGAGGCAGCATATCTGAACAAAGATAGCACTGGAGGCCCAGTGCTTGTCCAGTTGTCAACATGTAGCAAAAGGACAAAAAATTTCAGATGGTCTTCTCATGTGAAGAAAGGATCTGATCTGGTGTGAGCCAGGGATGATAGCAAGAGGAAGTTGGAGGGACCACAGTCTTTTCAGGTTACTGAAGTACAGCAGGATGATGGTGCACATCTAAAAGGCATTAAAAGATCTGAATAGTCCTTTTGGCATCTACCTTCTGAAAAATATTTTTAAGCCTTATGTTTAGTCTATTAGTCACTTAAGGTTTCTTTTCTCCTCTGTTGGAGGTGTTGTATTAGGTGTTGCAAAACAAAAGCACTGCTGGCTTGCATTAAAGCTGGTATAATTTATAATGGAATGCTGTTGTTTTCAAGAGTAAAGACTGATTTTTTTTGTTTTCTTTTTTTTTCCTGCCATTTTGACTCAACATTCACAAGTTTTTTTATCATGTTGATCAAAAAATAAAGTGATTTGCAAAGAATTCATTATTGTCACTTGCACTTGTTTTGGTGATGTCTTTACTGGGATCTTGTCCGCAATCTCCAATGCCAGTCTGGGTTTGGTTGTGCTGGGCACTATGCAAACCTTATGGAAATACACAATCCCTGATTCACAAGTTGAATGTAAAATGGTGGTTCCAGTTTGGTGCTTCACTAGTAAGTGAAATCATCCTTAGGTGCACAGCAGAGTAGATGCTGTTTCTTTACTAGCTTCAAGTAGGAGCTCTTTAGAAATGTGCAGGTTATTTGGATCACGGCTGTTAACCTGCATATTTGCTTTGCCTAAGCAAAGCATAGGAAAGTTGCAAAACTCCCTGCAAAAAGGAGTTGATAGCAGGGATAGGAGTTGGGAGATGGCAGTTCAGAGGCAGCAGTGTCAAGTAGCAAGGGGGAAGGCCAAAACTACAAGATTATGTTAATAAAGCTCAGGTCCAGGATCCACTGTTCTGAATTTAACATGTTCTTTAGGTACTTGCTCTTAGAGCCAAGTGTATGGCTGGTAAGTATTTTCTCAGATGTTTAGTTTAAAATAGGTATCTCCTTTTGTATAACATGTTCAGAGCATGGTAGATTAAAACGATAATTTAATTCGTACGGCAGCACTGTTCTTTAAGCCATAAAAAGCTCTTTCAGTCCCAGTTCCACACCAGCTAAAGCAAGAGCAGAAGGAATGCCAGTTCTATCAGAATAGGTTTTATATAAATAGGCTTTTCTGATTTAGAACAGAGTTTCACCCCCACTCCCACCCCCAATAAAGAAAAATATTCCTTTAGCATATTGTCGCCAGCCTAGAAAACCCTAATGCCAAATGTTTGTGCATTGTGTTGGGCTAATCTGTGTCAATACTGGAGATCCAAACTGGTCCAGTATATGTCCCTGGAGTCCTTGTTCCATTGAACTGAATATTTGCCAGCTTCTGTGGAAAGACCCAATTTGCAGTTGGTTAGGGTACAACTGGTGACCGTTCCTTTTGACGGCAGTGCTGGTACAGTGCTGGCAATGCTTCCTTCAGTGCTGGTAGAACTGCATGTCTACATGGAGAACTGGATCAGGAAAATGACTTGGATTCTTTTTTCTTTTCTGCCAGCTTATTTTTATCTCTTAAATTATGTAATTATTCCATAACTTGACTTTTCTGCTTGGATTCTGTCCCAGACGATTGTTAAGATTCAGTAGCTATGGGGAACACAGAAACAGCCATTTTTCTGTAATATGTGCACTGTAGCATAGTAAATGGAGAAAATTTCATCAGTCTTTTGTGGCTTGGGGGTGGGGTGTGGGTGTATGCCTTATTAGACATCTCCCCAAAGAGTGAAAATTGTATGTAGGTACTCTGAGCTATCTATAGCGAACAGCATTTGGAGCTATTGCTTTGTGTGGACATGCTGAGTCATTTCAGAAATAACTGCTTCTAAAATGCTGAACAATAGACATCCAGGTCTCTGGTGTCCTGTGGACCTTTTTGACTGCTTTTCAAATGTAATCTGAAAATCCATGTTCCTTTCTTGTTTGTATCTAGATTATTCTTCTGCACCTTCCTTCTTTGTGCATAGAATAAACTACTCTGCTTCCTTGGAGTTTTCTTAATGGCTTCCCATGTAATCCTACTTACAGACACTCACTTTCTCTGTCTTCCAAGATGAGCTAGGCTATTTTGCAGTGACTATTTAACAATAAGCTACATGCATATTATATCACGCTTTGGTAAGTTATCATAGCAAAGGTGCTGATATTCAAGGCTACTCAAATGTCTGTGGTCCGGCCATCACAGGGGGTCAGGGTGTTCCATACTGAATGTATGAATGTTGCCTTTCAACGTCTGATTCTTTCAGATCATGTCATGAGGCAGAAATACAGCTTACTGAATTTCCTTTTGTGGGGATTTTGTTAGACTCTTAAACCTTGAGTCTCTCCTGTGTTGCAGCTTGTACAGTGACCTACTTGTATCTTTCAGATAAAGAGAAGGAGAAGATAAAGCTTGAGGAAGATGAGGCAGCAGCTGCCAGCACTATGGCAGTCTCGGCTTCCCTTATGCCGCCCATCTGGGACAAAACTATTCCTTATGATGGCGAGTCTTTCCACCTGGAGTACATGGATCTGGATGAGTTCCTGCTGGAGAATGGAATTCCTTCCAGCCCTACTCACCTGGATTTGAACCAGAATCCACTCTTGCCTGTGGCTGAGCTGGAAGGAAAGGAGTCTGCCAGTGCTTCCACTGGTTCTCCTGCATCATCCTCTTCCACTGCAGTTTACCAGCAATCTGAAGCAGCCTCCAGCACAGGTAGATTGGAATAATATGGGGCTCTGAGGGACTTTTGTTGTTCTGGTATTAAAAGGGGCCTCTTCAGATCAAAGAGGAGATGTGCTAACCTGTCAGTGTTAGCTGTGGCAGGTTAAGTAGCACAAGCATGCTCAGTGTAGAGCCTTAGTCCATGTGTGAGTTCATGAAGATGCTGCCTCTTCTCTTCTTCCCCTCTCCCCCACCTGGAAAAAATGAGTGAGCGTCTCTCAGTGTACAGTCTGTTTCCCTTTTGACATTAAGAGAGCTGAAACACCAACATAAAGTACTTGCTTTCTTGGTATTGCTAGTCTAATGAGAAGCTGGAGATGTCGAGAAAATAGTTTCTCAGGTTATTTTACAACAGATTTGATAGTTTGTGACAAGTCGTTTGTGCTACCTTGGTGGCTTGGTCTGCTTGGGTGAACTTATGCTAACTTAATGTACCTCAATTAACAATGCTTAATACAAAAACAATGAAGCAATCTTTTCATGCTAGCCTGTGAAATGTGAGAACAGACACTTGGAAAAGGTGTGTTAATGATGCAGTTTGATGTTCTGTGGTGCTTTGAAGTGGGAATGGAGGAACAAACAAACAAAACTGTACTTAAATGGTAGTAGGAAACTTCTACTCTTCATTTGTAGTATGGAGATCTTCTCTATTAAAAAATGTAGCAGCTCAGTTTGCACTAGATTTGGAGTTTAAACACGATAGCCACTAAACTTTCACAGTACTATTTTATGAGCAGACTTTACAGCAAGCATTTTGCTCGGGGCCTCTTCTGTGAATCTGTGAGAGAAAAGCAAAATGTGGAACTACTTCAATAAGACATAGGGTGTAGCTTTTTTCTAGGTTATATATGAAAAAATTATTCATTCATCACTACTTCAAATTGCACTGACATTTACAATTCATGTATATCAAGTATGTAAACATAAACATTAATATGACAAAGTTCATATGAACATTATCAGTGTTAGACAATCTGTTGGGACATTTGTTTCCATGTGACAAAGTAGAATACTGTTGCATTTGTAACAAGCCCACCTTTATTTAATCCTCTGTTTGGAAACACAAATGTCTGACCTTTGAAGGACCTTGTTTCGGTAAGGCTTTCTGTGGCACAAAACTGAGGCTAATACAAGTTTCTCATTTCTTACTGCTGTGGAAAGTGCTTCTTAAGTGTGCAAAGCATGAGGTTTCTGCCAAGGAAATATTAACTCTTGTGCCGCATCTGTTTACTCATGTCTGTTAGTCTAGCATGTGTTCCTAGAGTTTGTATTACAAACTGGACCGTGTAACTTCTTTCTGTACCAGCAGCTGTACAGCACCAAGCACACCTTACGGAAATACCAAATAATACGATTAAGTACTGCCTACAGTAAATAGAGATAGCCAAATTGGCTTCTTGGTTAATTCTCTTCACTCTGCTGAATGTATTGTAACTTCTGCTGTTGTTGCCAGAGTCCCCACCACAAAATGAGAGAAATACTCCCAGCCCCATTGATCCTGACTGCGTAGAAGTTGAGGTGAATTTTAACCCTGACCCTGCTGATTTAGTGCTGTCCAGTGTGCCTGGTGGTGAGCTCTTCAATCCTCGCAAGCACAAGTTTACTGAGGAGGACCTGAAACCACAACCAATGATTAAAAAAGCCAAGAAGGTTTTTGTCCCAGATGAGCAAAAGGTAACAGATTTATTGCTGCAAACCTCTCTAGGCCTTGATCAAAGTTCCTGATTCTTTGCCCAAACGTTTTGACACATAAAACTAATGTGCTGCACCTATGTGATTGGGCAGAAGCACTGCCAGGAATAGAATTGGCAAGTCAGCTGCTGTTCTTGCTCTTTTGCTGGTTTGGTATTGTGAGATAATTACTGGGCAGGAGCAACTTATGCTATACACAGAAATCAGAAGAATTACCAAGTCACATCCTCATCAACTGCACTTTTGAAGGCCATTGTATGTATATTTGCCCAGAACAGGTTGTCTTCTGTGGAAGTTCGTTCACGAGTTGAAACTAAGTAAAGGGAGCATTTTAGTTGGATAGCTTCTTAGTAGCCAAGTCTCTTAATCTCCCTAGTTCTAGCAGTGCACTTGGTTTATCCTAATAAAAGACTCATGTAAGGATGGAATCTTACAGTACTGTGTCGCTTTCATTTTGGTGTCTGAGACCTGCAAACCAGTGAAGGAGATTTTTCAATATAACAGTCAGTATGAATGTAATCATACAATAAAGAAGTGTCTATTTGATACAGTTGTCAGGTTGGTGCATCTTTTTTTTCTTTTCCTTTTTTGCTGCAGGATGAAAAATATTGGACAAGGCGAAAGAAGAACAATGTGGCAGCAAAGCGTTCCCGTGATGCTCGGCGATTAAAGGAGAATCAGATCACAATTCGGGCAGCCTTTCTTGAGAAAGAGAATACAGCCCTGAGGACGGAGGTTGCAGAGCTGCGCAAGGAAGTGGGACGATGCAAGAACATTGTTTCTAAATACGAGACCAGATACGGACCCTTGTAAGCACACCCCTTTTCCTTGTTAGGGCTCCTTGTTTTAGCCTCTTAGACTTCTCTGCCTTCTGTAGAGACACACAGAAATAAAGTTTGTGGAGGCTTTGCCATTTTGCATCTACACAAAAAAAAAAAAAAAACAAAAACAAACAAACAAACAAAAAAACAACCAAACCCTGTTTCTGTTGGCACAACTTGTTCAGGCTCTTTCCTGATCATTGTATTGCCCAAAATCTTAATGTCCATATTTACAACTATGTTTTTAACACTGATAGAGCATTTTCTGATGTCATACAATAGAACAGACTCATCTATCTGGAGGAATAGCTGTGGATCCCTCCTGACCGGACAGGGCTTTTGCTGTCTGTTCTAATCTCCATTTTAAGTGGAGAAAGAGCCCAGGAGACTCTCCTTGCTTTTTATTTTTTTCTTTTTAAACTCCTGCTCTTTTCTCCCTTTCCAGCCCGCCCACCCCTCCCAGTCAAATTGTTAAACATAATCTTAAGATGTAAGTAGATGTTGCTGGGCAGCATCATGAAATTATTCCCTCTCCCATTCAGAGGCACTAGGAAGTACCTGTTGTATAGAACTCTGTTCCTGTTGAAGAGGAATAGGCGAACCTTTAGGACAGAAAGACAGGAAAATCAATCTCTTGTAAAAACTGAGATATCTCAAGGTTAATGCACAAGTGCTATGCAGACCAGAGTCAGTGCAGTGTTGATTAAAATGCTGCTCAAACATCATGGTAGGTTCTAATCCTGGATAACTTGCAGAAACCAAGGAGAGAGAACAGAAGGGGATCTCTCACTTTATGGATATGGACAAAATAATTTGCTGTGGGTTTTAGACTGTATTTCTACCACCACCCCTCCTTTTTTCCCTTAGAGGGACTTCCCTCTTGAACTGCTGATAAAACAGCATGTCACACTTATCTGAGAAGTAAGGGAGAGTTAGGAAAAGAGGTCTGGCTCGTTAGGCTGAACCTTGAGTCCTATCTGTTAAGGAATTGCCAGTATCTTATGCTTTGGAAGAAGGGTTTTTTTTAAAAAAAGCAAGCAAGCCACTGTTACTTTACTGCACCTTACCTGTTGTACAAGAGCTTGAGAAAGAGTTTGGGTCCTTTGCCTTGTGAACATTCTATGGAACAAGCTACACCCAGTCTAAACACAAACAGTTTACCTCACTATCTCCTGTGTAGCAGTATACCTGCTCTCTCCATGCCTGCTGGTTCTCTCTCCAGCATGTTTCCTGTTACTAAATTAGCACACAAGACTTGCCCTCTTAGAAGTAATCCATTCTCAGCACCAAGCACTGCTTCAACAGTACGTGGTGTTAAAAGAAAAATATGTTATGTGTGATGTTGGGACCTTCTACATGACCTACAACTGCAAGAACCAGAAGCTTTAACAGAAATACATGTCTAGAAGTCCTCTTAATGAGAGAAGCTATCTTAAGATAGTGGCTGTGTCAGAATTCTTAGGCTACGCATTTTGGGCTAATATTTATATTAGGGAGTAAATGTGGGATACAAGATGCTTAAGCTAGTTTCCAGTTCCCCTATTGAAAACTGAAAAGTTTATTAAAAAAGCATTGGGGTTTCTTTTCTATACTAAAGTCTTCTTGCCTAGCTTACCTTTTAAACATAATGTGGAAATCGATATGAGTTTAGACCAATTGTGTGTTAACTTCTTAAGGAAGTTGAGAAGCAGGCTAATTCAGAATGCTTAAAGTAAATGTATGCTTTGAATTATCTCCCCCTCCGTTATGCTCTTAATTTGACGAGAGTGGCTCTTCATGCATGGTCTAATTTCTTTCAAACATACTAAAAATTGTCACCCTTTCAGCAGGGGTTTTTCTTTCACAGGGTGGTGTGTGGTGGTGATGGTGGGAAGTATGTTATAAATAAATTGTCACACTTAACACTTTGCTTTGTTTAAAGTGACTTATCTGATTCCGAGTGATGCAACTTTAAAGACTTTTAAAAACAAAGAAACTAAAAAGCACACATGAATCGCCAGTCTTCAGAGTGAGCAGTGAAATCTATGAGGTGTCCCAACACAAACAACTGACGACCCTGCCTGCCTGCTTGCCTGCAAGTACCCCATCTGAACTACCCAGGGCTGGGCATGATGAAAAGTGCAAAGTCTCCTTAATTCTGTATATGGCTTTCTTATCTGTCTTCTCACTGTAACTATGAACTACAATAAGCTTACTTACAGGGGTTTTGTCAAGACACTCAAAGTTCATGTCTCAAAGTCTGTTGACAGCCTGTGTGAATAGTGACTCTTTGTTTTGGCACGCAAGTGGAAGAAAATAGGGAGTTTTAAATGAAAGTGTATATATTAAGAACTGCTATATTTTAAGACTCTTTTTTTTTCCCTGCAGTAGGATGAATTTTATTTAATACTGCGGCTCACTTCTGGTACAGCGTAGTATCTCATGGACTACTGTGGGTGCATAATTAAAGACACCAGGACAACAGCAGTCTGTGATCTGTGAGACTTCCAGTGCAGAAAAGTACTGTAGATGTATTGAAACAATCCAGAAAGCACCACAGTTTGCCGTAGAAAGAGTAGTAATAAACCTCTATCAAATGACCCATGTAATCGTAAAACAGTTCGGTTGCTTTCCTGCTCCACAGCTATACTGCTGTAACCTGCCTTTTCCTTTGTTTCTTTTATCAGGCTCGCGTTCTTTTACGGTATCTTGCTGAAACAAGATCTATTCTTCTGTTAACAATTTAGCAATCATGGAAAAGGTGCTAGTCTGAGCTGCTGATCCTCATGACTTTTGGCAGTCTGAAACCACCAAATGAGAATTAGCTCCAGCAAAACAATGTCTATTAGCTGCCATATTACAATTTTCTGTCTCTTGACTACATGAGAACTGCGGTGGCAAAAGAGCACTTTGTTCATCTGTTTCATAGAACTGAAACAGTCAACGATTTCCCACCATTACAATGGGCAGCTTCAGTATCAAGACCCTTGTGCTAGTGTGGGAGAGTAGATGAAAGCTTGGACAGACTGCGGGGATGTTTATTGTGTGTAGAAGATGGAGGAAGTAGGTGGAAGTTCCTTTGTAAGAGTTTCATCAGCATAACAAAAATCTACTCTTATAATGAGGAAGCTTAAGAGCTAAATTTGCGTGGGAAGAAAATGAGCACTTAATTTCTGGGCCATGCTTGTAGCCAAACTGGGGTGAAAAATGATCAAGTGTATTCATGGCTGGAGATTGATAAACAGCATACATCTCAAGAAAAATAATCCTGACAGCTTTCAGAAGCACAAGTGCCAAAAGTATGAGGCACAACTAGTTACCAGCAAAGCTCAACATTATCATGTTGAGTAAGTATTTTGACTCTGCATTTAGCCAAGAGATTCCACCCCTGATTTCAGAGCAGAAAGGCAAAGAGAAAAAGGTGCAAAGAAGCAGCTAATGTAAACTTCATTTAAAAAAAAAAAAAAATCTCAAAACTCAGAATTTATAACGAGTTTTTTGAAGGCATAACCTTTGTAAAGAGCGTATACATTAAATGCCATTATTAACCTATTATTTTAATGGACCATGTTCTGAAGTCAAGCAAGTACTTTTAAGATGTCTTTTTTTCTGGTTACAGAAGTATACTTATGAGTGTGTTATTATAATTTGGGATTCTAAAGCTGAGATAATCTTGGGGTATTCTCTTCAAATAGATGAATAGTTTAGCTCCATGTTGCTGAAATGTCAGCATATATCTCTATCTGTATCAAGTATTCTTGATTTGGACTGATATTTTTGGTATTTACTGGGGGTTTTTTGTTGTTTTATTTCGGTGATAAAGGCCAAACCATGGATTTAGAAAACAAAAACAAAGCTAAACAAACAAACCTGACAGCATGTAAATGTAGCAACTCTTTTTGCATTTATCATTTCTAAATTTTCAGTTAGCTTTGAATGGCTGTTCTTGAAAGTCATGCTTCCTGTTTAAGTCACAAAGCTAAAGGGTATTGTTAACTGAGCAAGGAGCTGCTAGTCTTTCGTTTGGGTCTTGCTCTCTTACTGCTTTAGGAATACCTTTTAAATACTTATAAATTGTATACAGGATTTGGTTTTGCGGTATATCATGCTATTTTAACAGCAAAATATTCGGTCAGTGAGAATAGTATGTGCAATTCTGTTACCTCTTTGTGTTGGTATTAAAAGCTTACACCATGGAAACTAACAGTGAATGTTCATTAGATCTTTCTTTCAGAGAAGACTGTTAGCAAACTCTTGTGCTTCCCTGTAGGACAGTGCAAATTTCTACATTCTGTGATTCATGTGCCTATGGGTTGCAAAACTGGAAAATCGCACTTCACTGTGAGTGCGGCTTAACTTTTGTAGTTGGAGAATTTTATTTTTTTTGTTAAGAAGCAACATCTTCAAAGATAGATGAGAAGGTGGTAACTATTTAAAAGAGTGGAGGTATTGCCAGACAAAAAATGATGTGCAATGCTGAATTCCTTTCTCAGTTTTTGCAGTCTCAGGAAGTTAAGCTTACTGCTTCGGAGCCCTCTGCTCCTCTCAGAACAAGTAACTATATAATCTTGTTTCTTTGACTAGGATGACAATCCTATCCATAAGTGATAACTTGGGTATGTTTTCATAGTGGTCATAAGAAGAGTAATATTCTTTTAACTCAGTTTGAACATTAAAAGATGCTGAATTGACACTGTTAGAGTCCGAAGTTCTCTAACCTTGGAACATGCTCTGTAGAGGCCGTAAGCATGCCTGATGGCAACGTACCCCATTCCAGCCATAAAGGGACCATCTCCGAGGGGAGAGAGTAAAGGGAGTGCACCTTTCAGCATCACTGCAGGGATTGCCAGTAAAGGGAGCAGTTTCTGACACAGCTGTACGTTCATTAGGAAGTGGATTGACACCAAATGGCCATTTCACAGTACTCACTTTGAAAATATATAAACTGTTGTTGAGATTTGTGGGCAATGAGTGTTGTCTTACTCTACAGAAGAAACAGGCTATGAATAAATGATGCGCAACATATAATACAGTATTGCTTTCATACATGGTCTTCTAATCTACGCGTAGTTATATCTCCTTATAATAATGCCGGTTTGTATTTAAAAATTCCCTAGAAGCTTAATCTTTCACCTATTGCCAAGATCTGCTCCCACTGAAGCCAGTAACAAAGATCTCATTAACTCCCACAGGAAAAAGTCTTCACTCTCACATAGTTACCGTAAAGTTTTAGCAAGCACTGGAGTCACGGGTGTCTTTGCTTTACTCTAGAGCATTCTGTGCTGGGATCAGGTGGATGTATCTCGTTGCAGGTGTAATGTTGGTAAACTGGTCCTATCACTTGTTAATTTTGACAGTTAGCAACAGTTTTGATACTCAGATAATCTGAATTCTGGTTTTTTTTTTTTTTCCTGGGAGAAGAAATGTTTTAAAAAATCTATGATTCCAGTAACATTTTATGTGTTTTCTGACAATTCTCCATTTCCCAGCTGTGCTGTTTGAAAGGCCAAGGTGTTCTAGCTGTAGAAATCACTTTCAGCGTTATCTGCAGGACTGCTGCTAATTGTACCAAATTCATTTCAAGTTGGGAGGTGCAGTGGAAGGGCAGCAGCTTTGGGAATACTGTAATAAAACCACTTATGTGGAAAAATATTTTTGTGTAGACAGCAGAAATAATGGACTTGCACAGAAGATAATATTGCTGCTTCAGGCTTGTAAGCCTCCTCAGCATAACAGGGCTTTGTTCCTTATGATCAGATGCCTTCATTTTTAGTGCAAGTGGAGGTATCTCAGACCTTTGTAAAATCCAGATAGGCTTTTGTTCCCCCTTACGGTTTTAGCTGCTAAACACAAGATGAGAAATGCAAGTTTGTCTTAATGCATGAATCTCATCTTTTTGGCAGCCTAAATCCATAAACAGCAAAATCATTTGTTAATGCTAGTGTTTTGCCTTTGCAGTACTGCAAGACACCAGCTGGCTTTCTAGATGTTCAGATAATTACTCTGATCCGTGTATCTGCCACTGTAACATGGTCAAGATAGATAAACTCACAAAGAGAGACTAGGAAAAAGGTAGAAAGAATAGGCTGAACTAAACTGCTGTGGAGATGCTAACATAATGCTAATTGAGAAATTACAATGATTTAATTCACAATAATGCAGATTTGTCATACAGAATGTAATTTGTTAGTTTGATAGTATGCTATCCCCTAGTGAGGCACTCTTGGAATGCAAAGTTCTTGAAGTTCAAGCAGCTATAGGGGAAAAGGAATCCTTTGAGGAAGAGACACGTATAGATGGCAAGGAGAGCAAAGAATACAAGCAGGAAGAGCAGCATAATGCAAGAGTCTGACCTGAGCAAGGCTGCTAAAACTGAAACCTCACTGTTTACAATTTTAGGCCAATTTGGATCCCCTCAGTTTAGCATCATACAGAAGATACGTACTTGTTTAGGTTTGGGGAATCTCCTCCTCTTGATCTTGTTTCCACAGTCCAGAAAAAAGTGAGAGGAATATAAAGATAGGGAGGAGAGTTACTGCAGAAAGGCATGAAAACATAGCTGTTGCTTTAACCAAGTGCGCTGTTGCACTGGGACTTGACCTGCTAATGTGAACCGATAGTGCTGTGTCGTGAGGAAATTACTATCTGAGGCCCCAATATTTTAAGGCCTCAATTCTGCTGTCACTTCTGCATGGGATTAGCCCTGCATCTGTAGAGAACCATGTGGACTTCACAGGATCTGTGAAGCTCTGCCCAGGCACTCAGCTGCAGAATTGTGTCCTTAACATGCAATCAGTTGTAGTTATAAGGCTGTTGATATTAAGTGTAATTTGGGTGCCTGTTACATAGCCAAAACCCTTGTTACTTCATTTTCCCAACTAAGGCATGAGCAGAAGCCCTTTGCTGTAGAACATATGTTAAAAAAAAAATTAACGTACTTCACGTCTAGTAAATTAAGGCATGTGATTTTGGTCTGTGGGTCTCAACAAACTTTGCTTGTGTACCTGCCTGACTGTTTTCTTAGATCTGCAGTTCTGTCTTGGTGAGAAGGTATGGTGGAATCTGTTTTCCTGAGGCGGCACGATAGCAGCTCTCATCTGCCACGCTGCAGGTGACCGCTTGCTACTGGCCAGGATCATGGATGAATGCATCCTCTGCACTTCTATGTGAAGTTGTCTGAAATATGGTGATTACATGAATTATTGGAATACTGTATTTTGTATAACTTAGAATATGTAAATACACTTTTAAAACTAATCTGTTCTATGAAGTAATAAATAAGTGCTTCCATTGTAATATCTGAATATTGTTAATGCTTCATGTAGCTTGATTTGGGATTATTTTTTTCCTAGAGAACTACAGAAATCAAAACAAAGATTGATGTTGTGGAGTTCTAGTCTAGTTGTGATGCTTTCTACCAACAAAAAAATGTTTTAAAAGTAGTAATGAGCTACTATAGCAGAGAAACTGAGAATTTGAGGGAATTGATTCTCTTCCAGTCTTTCTTTAACAGTAGTCACTGATGACATTCATAACTGTACTCTTCCCGTCCCATTAGCTGGACAGTTGATCTGTTGTTTGTGAGTAGCATTTGGAAAGTGGCGATATTTAATTATTCATAAAGCCTAGTGACTGCAGAAAACTAAAGGTTGGTTGGTTGGTTGTTTTTTTAACTATTCTTTCTTTTGGCTCAAACAGATCTGTCTCCACCTTTCAGCCAGACTGCAGCAAGTTGCAATGAAAGAGTGAGTTATTGTTACAGAAGCTCATTTGTAACCTAGATAGCCTACAGCTTTATTAGTTCCATTATGTACATAGATGACACAGGTATCCTGTTGTGCTGTGGAGAGAGAGAGAAAGTGATTAATGACTTGAGGTTTTGCTGAGTACATGTTCACTGGATGCTGCACAGCTGGAACTTTCATCAGCTTTCATGACTTTTTCTATCTCGTGTTAAAAGGAAAAAAAAAAACCAAACAGTGGAATGAGAATCATGAGCAGTCTGCTAGGAAATATGAACACTTGGGTTTTGAGAGGGACGTGAGATTGAACCATCAGCCTTCATCTAAAAAGATTAGCCTGTCATGACACTTTCTCTAGCCATAACATAACTTCTTTGTCTTTAATGCTGTACTGGAGCAGTCTCCTCTCCCGTAGCAGCTACATCAGCAGTATCCCATAAATGACAAAGCCACAACATTTTTTTGTAGTGGGCAGAGATGGTGGCATATTTTTATTTATTTTTTTTTTAGCTCCTCTCTCATCATCTCTAGGCTGTAAAATAGCTATGAAACAGCTAAGCATATGTGCAGATTATTCAGAAAGCTCTGTTCTTGTAAAGCTTTTTCAGAGACATACATTTTTTAACGAAATAGTTTGAGGGAACTCTTACCTCTTATATTTGGCCTGAAATTCTGTTTCCCCTTGGATAGAAGTTTTTTTTTGATTCAGATGTGACACTGATCTGTCCCATTCATTCAGTGGGATGGATGATAGATCTGCACGGTATTTATATAAGATATAAATCTGATCTTAGTTTTACTGCCTGTTATATTGTTTAATCTCTTGGATATCTATTCCTTGAGGTTGTCTATATAATTCCTGTAAATGTAGCTGCTTTTTGAAGCAGTCCATCAAGTGCATTTGAGATCATCCTGACTGAAAGATTCTATAGAAATGAAAGAGATAATAAAGATTGTAAAGCGGCTGGGTAAAACTGTATTGCCATAAATGGTTTTAATTTATATATGAGTCTTTTGTCCCAAACTGCTTATTTTGTACATAAACCTACACACTCCTGGCAGCTGATGGGTAAAAATAAAGGTGCTTAAACAGCAATCTAATGAGGAAAGGGCATTTCACTGTTGCAGAGTTGGTATTATTTTATATTTCCATTTATTACACTTTTTTAAATGTATAAACCACAGATATGAATTCTCAAAGTCTTCAGCTTGGATTTTGTGAGTAGTTTAAATCCTCTCACCTCTCTGCTCGTAACTGGTTTTTAAGAAAAAGAAAAGCTTTTGTTTAAAATGTAAAATTTTGACTGTATTAAATTCTGTTAGTACCCTTCCTTTTTAAGAAATAAAACGTATATTCCACTATGCTGAGATCCAGTAATTTTGTTCTCTAGATAGCGTACTGTGTGCTGTACACCTCAACTGTCAGCATTACACCTGCAATTTGCACTGAAGTTGGTAGACACCAAAGCAACTGATCACCTTTTAGGATTATGCTCTTGCTGTGCGTTTCCCATATGTTAACTGTTAGGTGTGCTGGTAACAGGTATACAATTCCCCACTTTTATTTTCTGGACTAATTGATTTCAATAACTTTGCAAGGTTTTGCATTTGTTCTGTAGTGACTCTAGGTTGAGCTCTTTCAGGTAGAGGGAGAAATCCTGACAACGGGTAGTCAGCTGCATACACTTGAACCTTGCTTCATTTGTTACCTGGGGGCTGACAGCCACCACAAGCTAATCAGAATTTAGTTTTCTTTCTTTATGGGAAGAAGCAGAGTTTAGAGTAAGTTTTGACCACAAGGACAGCTTTCTCCAATCCTTTCCATTTTTTGACCTAAATCTTGGTTGTTTGGTTTGGAGTGTTTTTGTTGGTTTTTTTTTGTTTGGTTTTTTTTTTCCAACCCTTCACCTTTCCTGGAAGTGTTCAAGACCAGGCTGGATGGGGCTTTGAGCAACCTGGTCTAGTGGGAGGTGTCCCTGCCCATGGCAGGGGAGTTAGAACAAGGTGATCTTTGAGGTCCCTTCCAACCCAAACCATCCTATGATTCAAGGGCTGGTAGATGAAGATCAAGCCGGTAAGAAATGTATGTCCTCTATACATTCACTGCCTCTGACTGGAAAGGGCAGCTTCCAGAATGTGTTAATTTTCCTTGGCCACTTACAGTCCATGCTATTTCTACCTGAGACACACGCTCTCAAGGAAAGTGAGATCACTGGTATTTTAGTGTATCTGGAATATTTTAGCATATATAGAATCTGCAGTAAGGTAGAGTTTGGTTCTTTGCTTTTGTAAAAGGTATCTTATATGATTGGTGATGGGGGTGATAGGAAGGAAATAAAATTCAAAACAGGAGGAAAAGGGGAAGATAGGATTTCTGATCCAGCTTTGCAGGTGGGCTCTCGTCTATGTGAACACTCAGTGACCATTTCCTGACACTTGAGGGAGGGAAGAGGTACCTAGCCCAGGCACTAGAAGGTCTATGAAGGCTGGGTTCGCATCTTGTCTGGTCATTCAGTACTATTTTGCAACATATGTATGAAGATGACTACCTGCAACCTACCGTAGCCGATTAGGAAATATATTCATATGGTTTTGCAGAAGGAAGAAATTGTGTCAATTAGTTGTTTTTCTCTGCCTATCTTCCAGAGCCATGGCAATTTGTATATAAAAGCTAAAAACTTATCTATTTAGAAGGTGGGTCCTGACATGTGCCATGTGCTGAAGGCCAAGGACTTGACATGGGCAAAACAAAGAATTGCGGTAGAAAGTGAATGGATACAAGGATGTGTTGGATGTATCCTTCTGGTGTTACGCAGCCTTAAAATCGAATCAATGGATGATATTTGGTATTTTTTCTCTGTTGTGATGGCAGCTGGCAGCAGCACGGAGGTTTATTAAACAGTGTCATCTTTTCAGGGAGACTGTATGTTCTCTTGGGTGGGTGGGGAGCGAGTTTATAAATGTCCTAACTCTACACATTATATTACTAGTTCCCTTCAGGAAATTCTCCTATTTGCATTCTCCTAATCTCCAAATCATTAGTGATCTGAAGGATGGCAATGGAAAAAATGTCAACCTCTTACTCAACCTCCTTCCTGTTGTGTGTTGGGGGGGATCTGCTGACCTCAGGACTTCAAATACATTTGTACTTGTTTTTTCTTCTCCTGGCTACACCAGATCTGCAAAGGAGTAGGGAAAGGATCTGTCTCCTGTTTGGTTTGTAGTGCTCCATAGTGGCAGCTGGGACGCCTTGGTTGACAAATGTGCAAGAGTTGCACCTACCAAGCTCAGCTGGGCTTTTGCTTGCTGTTGGTTGCGGTTGTTGGCTAGACAGGGCCATTGAGAAAATACTTAGTGTCTTACGTGGCTTTCAAATTATACCATTCTCTTAGAGCTGGGGAGACTGTTGGGCTTTGAGAGGCTAAATCTGTGGGGTGACCAGGTTGCAAAAGTGGTTTCAACTGCCACTTGCTTCTGAATTCTCCTTCGGACATCCCGTGGCATCGTAGCCCTGTGTGACTGTGCAAGCAAGAAGGAATGGAAGCGACTGAAGAGCAGGTTGACACCACCTCTGCTGACGTGCAGAGCTGGGAGGCAGCCTACTGTGTGCTTGGGGAAGTAGCAGAACCCGCAACAGTGTGGGAGTCCCAGCTCATGAGTATGGGTGAAACATTGCTGGAGACCCTGTGTATGTACCAGACCCACCAACCAGCGTAGCCTCTGCCTGCAGCAGGACACTGGAGCCTCTCTCCTGCCCTGGAAGAGGAGGGACTAGAGATGCAGTTGTGTAAAGACCTTGGAGTAAGAGGCTGTCTTCTGACCTGCCCCAGATGTCCAGCCTGTGATGCTGGGAGGGGAGGTGGGAAGGGAGATCAGTGTTCTACGTGAGTAGAACAGGCTTCTGAGCAGTGGGAGGGCATTGTAAGGAAATCAGGAGCAAACTGAGCATGAGGGAGTCAAGCCAGAAGTTGGTGGTTTAGGTAATTGCAAAAGGGCAACATGGGACCAGCCTTCCTCCCTCTGGAAAAGGGAGGAGGCAGAAGAGACTGTGTTGGGAGGTAGCTAGGCGGAATAGAGAGGAAAGGTGCTGGCAATATTCCAGGCATAGCAAGAGGTGAGTTAAAGTACCTTTTTCCTCTTGTGCTTGATCACAAGTTTATGGTCAAAACCGGTTCTTGAACGCTTTAATCATGAAATTTGCTTCCAGCTTGCGAGAGCAGGCTCACCACACAGCCTTTGAGCCAGATCCGTGTGCGTGTTCCATGGTGGCAGTTTGGTGGCAACAGGCCACACACCTGCACTGGCCCACTCCAGACTTTGCGCTGCGGGTGCACCCCATGCCTCAGTGCTTCTCAACCCACTCATGCTTGAGACGGCTGCCTGTGGCTCCCAAACAGCAGCTGCTTCAGCCAGCTTCAGTCTTTGTCATGCCTTCCATTTTATCCTGCTGGCTGCTTGTTTGCTCCTAAGGCTTTATGTGCTATCTATAAACGTAAAATACATAATTTGAGGAGAAGTAGCCTCCTCACGTTCTCCTAGATTCACGTACTGCTTCAATCCAGCAAGCAATGTGTGCTCCAGCGTCCTACTCCTGCTTGGGACACTGCTGCAGACCAGGAAAAGGTGCTATTTTCAAATCCTTCTCATCCTGAAGGTAAGGCTGACTTCACCAAGTTACAAGCCTGCAGGCCTCCTGCAGGACCTGAGGTTTGGGGACTTGCTGCTCATCCCTTCTCAGCAACTAGGAGCTGTCACGTACGCTCACTGCCTCGTGCAGCAGGAGCGCCAACAGAATCTGAGATCAGGGACATTCGCAGAGCTGGGGACACATGACCTACAAGTAGCTTCACCACAAGGAGATCTCGCTACTCTTCGCACTACCAAGGCCTGCTGACCCAGGACGGCTCCTGAAAAGGGATGAACATCACGTTGTTGTGGTGTGCCACCATTTGGGGGGGGGTGGCAGCCTGCCAGTCGGGCAGAAAGCCGGTCTCCATCAGAGCCTGGACCTGAGCAGAGGAGGGCTCTGCAGAGTGCCCCGCAGGGTGGCCAAGGCACCGGGGCAGTGAAGCGGGCAGGACCCCCCTGCGTGTGGGGAGCAGGTGGCTGGCCGGGGCGCTCATTCGAGCAGTGCTGACGGATGGTTCGGCTGTTCGCATTCCCTACGTGTTTGAAGAAAAAACCGTTTTGTGTTTACGCTGCCTTTGAGTCCTGAGGGGTCGACACAACCATGGGCGCGGTGAAAAGCGCCGGGTGGCTGCAGGAGCTGGGAACCAACCATCTCCCCCATCCGTGCAGCCGTGTCAGGGTGACATGTCTCCTCGCTGCAGCACACGGAGGGGCACCTCGCTCCCCTGGGCCCACCGGCACCTCCAGGCTTCAGGGTAGGTGTGTGCCACGGGCAGGGCTGCTCGTGGGGAAAGGGAGGCGTTTCAAACCCTTTGCTTTTCCCTCCCCAGTTAATCCTCACCTCCATCCCTCACACCCCGCTGTGAAGAAACGCGCGGTGGCTTTGCAGTGGCCCAACGAGCTGGGCGATGCCGGTGCCCGCTCCCTGTGGCCCGGCTTGACTCCGGCGGGAGGCAGCAGGAAGGCCGGCAGAGGCTGCACCGCCCCAGCAGGGCTGTCGCCAGCCCGGCGAGCGGCCACCGAGCCGCCACCGCCGGCCCCGGCCCGGGCAGCCCCCACGGGCGCCCCAAATGGCGGCTGGGCCGCGCCCTGACAAGGGCCGCCGCCAGGGGGCGCTGCGGCAGCGCCCAGCGCGCGGCCCCGGCTGGGAAGAGCCGGGAGGGATCCGGGCAGGAGGAATGGCGGGGAACGATCGCCAACCCCCCCCGCCATGGGCAGGGACCCCTCCCCTGGACCAGGCTGCTCAAAGCCCCATCCAGGCTGGCCTTGAGCACTTCCAGGGATGGGGCATCCACAGCTTCTCTGGGAAACCTGTTCCAATGTCTCACCACCCTCTGAGTAAAGAATTTCTTCCTAATACCTAATCTAAATCTCCCCTCTTTCAGTTTAAATCTGTTACCCCTCATCCTATCGCTACACTCCCTGATAAAGAGTCCTTCCCCATCTCTCCTGTAGGCCCCCTTTGGGTACTGGAAGGCCGCTATAAGGTCTCCCCGGAGCCTTCTGTTCTCCAGGCTGAACAACCCCAACTCTCTCAGCCTGTCTCCATAGGAGAGGTGCTCCAGCCCCCTGATCATCTTCCTGGCCCTCCTCTTCATATCTTCATAAGTCATCTGGATGATGGGATCGAGTGTACCCTGACAAACTTTGCTGATGATACCAAACCGAGTGGGGAAGCGGACACTTCGGAAGGGAGAGCCACCCTGCGAGAAGACCAGGATAGGCTGGAAGCGTGGGCTAAGAAGAACCTTATGAAGTTCAACAAGGGCAGGTGTAAGGTCTTGCACCTGGGAAAACATAATCCAGGAGTGCAGCACAGGCTGGAATCTACCTGGCTGGGGCACAGCTCTGTGGAATGGCACCTGGGGGTCCTGGTGGACAAGCTCAATATGAGTGAGCAGTGTGCTAATGCGGCAAAGAAAGCCTTCAGGATGCTGGGTTGCATCAACAAGGGCATCAGCAGCAGAGACAAAGAAGTCATTGTTGCGCCCTACCGGTGCTTTTCAGGCCACACCTGGAATACTGTGTTCAGTTTTCGTTCCCACTGTACAAAAAAGATGTGGACAGGCTGGAGACAGAAGGGACACAAAGATGATCAAAGGACGGGGAAGCCTGCCATACAAGGGAAGGCTGCGAGAATTGGGTTTGTCCAGCCTTGAGAAACGAAGGCTTAGGGAAACCGTGTCACCATTTTCCAGTGCTTAAAGGGTAGTTACCAAGAGGACGGAGACTCCCTTTTTACAGGGAGTCACATGGAAAAGAAGTGTGGTACAAGCTACTCCTGGGGAGATTCTGATAGGACACAAGAGGAAAATTTTTCGCAATGAGAACAACCAGGCATTGGAATAATCTCCCCAGAGAAGTGGTGGATTCCCTGTCATTGGACACTTTTAAGATTCAGCTGGACGGGGTGCTGGGCCATCTTGTTGAAACCATACTTTTGTCAAGAAAGGTTGGACCAGATGATCCTTGAGGTCCCTTCCAACCTGGTATTCTATGATTCTATGACCTGCCTGGGCCTGGCCGGGCAGCCGGCAGCAGTGCCCATGGCCTCTGCCACCTGCCTCATGGCCCCGGCACAGGCAGGGACGCCTTCCCTCATCTCAAGACCACAGGCACCGAAACATCTGTCCCGATGCTAGACACAGCTTTCTCCTCGTCCCTGCAGCCCAACAGCAAACCAGGCAACCTCTGCAGTCAGGGGAGAACAGCAAGGATCAGCTGAGGGGCTTGGGTGGGACACAGTCATGGCCTGGCAGTAAACTAAGAGATGAGAGGCTGGAGGAGACAGCCTTAACTCCCCTGCTGAGGGACCTGCTGTCCTCTGATAGCTCTCCACAGTCTCCTGAACTGACCCCACTGCAGCCCTAATCAAGGCTCCCACTTCAGGGCAGCTCTGCCTGGGGCTCTGCCCAGCTGCCCCGGCACTGAGGACTCGGAGCAGGCAAAAATAGCTGGCACGCTGGTCACAAGGCTGGGGACCTTGTCATGGTAGTGTGGTAATGCGGGCTCAGTGCCACATGGAAACGTAGGCCTGGGACTTTGACTCCTGTCCTTCTGACCTGCAAACACCGTAGTGTAGTGCCCAAGCCCAGACACGTGGGGAACATCCAGGGAATATCCTGACCACCTCAGCTTGAAGACACCCCCCTCACATCCCATGGTGAAGCTCCACAGAAGCTGAAGGATATGAATACAGCAGAGGGAGCAAGTGGGAGAGAGCAAAGGTGTCTCTAATGTCCCCGAGCTACCGCAATAGGGAAAATGCAGCCAAGGAGTCCCGTAAGGGCACTGCTTCCTGCAGTGAACAACATCTCCAGCTCCCTAGGTTGCCCCAGCACACAAAGCCCGAGGGAAATATCTTCCTGGCCCTAGAGCTGGCTTTGACTTGAGCCTGTGAGCAAGGCAAACCAACACACCCAAAGCATGACTAAGAGCAGAAGGAGTGGCCCCGTTCCTCCTCCCTGCCTCACCCCTGTGGCCTAGCCCTGGCCAGAGAGGTTACAGAGATGAAGGGAATGAAAGAGTTTGCTAAAAACCCAGAAGGAAAAGAGATGACCTCTTCCTTGCCTCTTCAAAGATCCGGGATGACGCCAAAGCAGAAGATTAATAACATGTAACTTAAAGGGCATGCAACACACTGAGGTTTCAGCTCTGTACCTTTCCCTCTGGGGGACCAGCTTGGGGACGTGATTGCAAGCTTTATTTCAGATGTGTGTATGGCTCATTCTGGGCTCCCTCCTCTCCTGCCATGCAGTGACTACCAGCCTGCTGGATCTCTTACCAAATTAGGCTGCTTCTGCCCACCTTCCAGCCTGACAGGCTGTTGCAGAAGTTTATACCATGGCTGGCTAGGAACTTCTTTCTAATTTTAAGTCTAAATATATTTGTGATACAGATGAGCTTCTAGGAGAATGACTTAGATTTTTGCCCTAGCATGTATTTGTGACGCATGGGTCCTGCCCCTGCCGCAGCCTCTCCTGTTTTAGGTTTAAACAAGCCACACAGTCACAACGGCCGCTCACAAAGCCTGCTCTGTACCTGCTGCAGGTCAGACCCATCCTTCCTGAGAAGGGATGTCTAGACCAGCATCTACAATGCCAGGTGAAGTGGTACCTCATACTTGTTGGTCTCTCCAGACAGTTCTTTGCTGGGCATATCCTTGAACTGAGTATGTTTATTCAGAGACACAGCACCAGCAGGCAGACGGTCTTCTTCCATTGCTCTGGCTTGAGGGGCGCCTGTCTTACAGCATTCTGGTGCAAAACACTGCTGGTTTTGACAACTCTCCTTTCCCTGTGACCGAAACCACCTCTCTCTTAGCCAGCTCCTCACCCACCTCGTCTCTCCCCTGCCAGTCCCCATGCCGGCAGCGTTCGGTGGGAATTGAGAAGTTACGCATTCCTTGTCGGACCATCTGCCTCTTGCCCTCGCTCTGAGGGAGAGGGTGGTGCTGGGGGTATCACGTTTCCGCATGAGAAGATAGGGGTTTTTTTCCCCCCTCAAGGTCCCTTCCGTTCTGCTCCGAGGAATTGCGATAACCCCACGGCTCAAGGAGGAGAGAATGACCTTTCTAAAGTTACAGGGAGAGGCTGGGGGGAGGAAAAGGGCAGCGCGGGTCCTGCTGGCAAGGAGAGGTGAAGGAGACAATGTCAAGGGACTGTTGATGGGCAAGGAGGGCTGGAAGAGGACATGTGTCCTCTGGGTACCACCAGCCCTGTACTGAGGCGCTGCGTGTCCCTCTGTGGCAGTACCAAGTGTTGCCCAGCAGAACCAGTTTGGCACAGCCCAGCAGTACCAGTTCCCCCCGTGGGGTCAGGTCTGGACATCCTCACAGCCTGGCTGGAGCTGCAGGGAAGAGCTGGAGAAAGCGGGAAGCGGGGGGGTGTGGGGGTGTGGGGGAGGAGATTTAAAAATAGTCCTCATCTCATTTTTGCAGCTGTCATTCACGGTGCGTAAGCGAGCCCGAGGCCTCCCAGCTCCCGTACACACTGCGCCTTACATAATGGCAGACATGCGGGCATCGCTTCGGGCCCAGAACAGGCAGGGACATGGCATTTATGCTGCCTTGCCAAAGCCGACGAGCAGCTCCCAGGAGCCTGGGCCCTGGAAACAGCCTCTGGGCTGGTGAAAGCAGCTTGCCTGGCTAGCAGGGGCAACCCAGCCACAGCCACAGGCTGTGGGAAGGGGTCAGGGGCTGTGCGGAGGGCTGCAGGAGACGCCGCAGTAGGTCCCGAGGGGCGACTGCCAGAGGGGAAGATGTGGCCGCGGGCGGGTGGAGGAGGAGGGGTGCAGAGATGGCACCGGGAAGTGGAGGAGCACAGGGGTTGCAGAGCAGCTCCCCAGGAGGATTAGAAACTGGGAAGGGACAAGCGGCAGGTGTGGGAGGACAGGTCTGGGGGAGGAGGAGGGGGACAGACGGTGCAGGGAGGGACAGTGCTGGGGGAGCTGGTGTGAGGAGGGATCCGAGGGGGCTGAGTGGATGGGGAGAGTTTTGAGAGGGAGGCAGGGTGAGAAGGGCAGTGCTGGGACCGCTGGGGGCTGGGGAAATGGAGGGTGGTTCAAGTGCCTGAGGGAAAGGTGAAGGTCCACTGGGTCCATCAGGACTGCCTATCCTTGTCTGCCTCCTCGGTGCTACAGGCCAAAGGCTGCAAAGGGCAAAAAGAACACGCCATGCCCCCTCCATGTCGGCCATGCTTGGGCTCGGGCGCTGCTCCCGCATGCGTTTTTCCCTGCCTCCCCAAGCTCCGAAAACTGCTGAGTTGGGGAAATTCCAGAGACAAGGGGCTGCGCATGTGGCAGCAGGTCAGGAGAACGGAGCTGGGCAGCGGTGGGGAGGCCACCGCTCTGTGCCTGCCGAGCCTCAGCCTCCCAGCCCATCTCATCTAGAAACGCTTCCACCCCTCCCACCTTCTGGCCAGGAACTGAGCCATATGTCTGCTCGCTGTAGGATCCTCTATTCTTCCAAAGATCACCGGCTTTCATGCTTTCTACGCCAGCAGCCAGACTGCCTTGGGTAAGGCATGAGTCACTGTGGTGCGGTTATTTAAAGTGTGTCTTCTGAGCGCTCGCCACGTGCCTGTGTTGCGCAGGCTGGGGAGGAAAGCGCTGCCAGACCCCAGGGTCGACACGCAGAGGAAAGAAATGCCCAGCCCTGGTCAGCTTCTCCCGGAGCAAAGGGAAACCTTGGCATTTCTCAGCAGCCCTCTCCCTCGGTGGGGAGAGCAAAGCAGCTCAGCCCAGCCTCAAACAATGCCGGACTATTTCCATAACCACAAACCAACCGTGTTCCACAGGAGGTGACTGTGTTGTCGCTTGGGGGCTCAGCAGGCCCGGGGCTGGTTTGGCAGTCATGCAGCCACCCGCTGCACAGGAGGCATGACCCGGAGCCACCGGAACGGCACTGGGATGATGCTTGGCTTCTCCTGGTGCTGGAGCAGGAGCCAGAGTCCAACCCTGAAACATCAGGCAGCTACGGACTTCCAACAACCTTTGGGGAAATGGATGTCTTAGCTAGTAAATATTTATGGCATATTCTAACTATTCCCTGCTGTTTTCCATTAGGACTGACATCCCAGAGCAATGAGTAAGTTCCAGTGCATGTTCTTCCTGGCTCCACATCACTCCGCCGGACCCGCTGCGAGACCGCTGGCCTATGAATGAGTCCAGGCTCAGGGAAGCTCATTCTCCAACCCCCATCCCGCTGGCACCGACTGAGGTCCCGGGCACACGCCGTACTTAGGCTGAGCCTCGCCGCAGCCACCCCCTCCTGTCCCACTGAGGAGAGGAGCAACTGCCAGCCCTTTGCCTTGTACCGTGGCAGGAGGTTTGAGGGACTGCTGCCAGCCAAGACAGGGAGAAACTGGGCATTTCTAGGGTATAGAAAAGGAGGTGTCACTGGTGAGCGTGACGTCCGCATTGGCATTCAGCAGTGAGGAGCCGAAAGAGCAGAGCAGAGTTTCGCAGGGGGACCACATGCAGGCCAGCTACATGAAAGGTCTCAGCTGTGTTTCCTCACGAAAATGATGTTCTTTGGCACCAAGCTGCCAGGATGCGTCCACAGCTTTTTCCCTTCCTTTGGACCAGATTCTCTGGGACTGAAACAGCCTTTTCCCAGAGCCTGGCTGCTCCTGCTTCCTCTTGCACAGTCCTGGCCCTGCATTAACCCCCTCCAAGAGCTTCTCACACGGGTGTGATGCCTCCTTGAACATCTATTTTCTCTCCTGTAACATACGTCATTTTGCTTCAAAGTGTCACAAAAGGGATGGTATCAGGGAAGGTATTTGTGCTAATTGCTCATTAAGCATTCCCAGAAAAAGCCAGGCTCATCTTTTCCAAGACAGCAACAGCAGGAGAGAAATGGGCCAGGTATGGGAGCTGTTGTCTTCCCCACGCCCTGCTCCTTCCTGCCTCCCTTTTCTGGCCTGCGGAGGGCTGCTGTCTCATCACTCCCTTTGTGTTACTCCTAGATTTCCCCTCCTTCCATCTCCTTTGCTTTCTACGCCTAATTTTTCTCTTGGCTGGATGCTGATCTTCACGTTTCTTTTGCTCTGTCCTCTTCCTTGTCCTTCTCCCTCTCCCCACACTGCCTCATCCCTCTCCCCCTTCATTGAGCAGTCAGTGGTGGCCACTAGCCAAAGCAGTGCTGGAGCTGTCAATAAAAGAGCTCTTCAACTCCTACAAACCATATTACAGCCCCAAACACCAGTTCTACCCGAGTCCGTGGGCTCCAAGCCCATCTGCAGCTCAATCCTCTCTCAGCTAAGCCCTCCTCCTACGCAGCTCCACTACTCTAGACCGCCGCTGCTTGTTGCTACAGCTGTAAAAGCCGGGACCAGCACAGCAGGGGAGGGATCGTAGCTGCTAAAACACGTGCTTCATGTTCCAGCTCTCCCGTTAATTTGCATCAGGCCTGTCGAGGCTGATGTTTATTGCCTGTCTCCTCTCCGCTGCCCGAAGTCCACGTGCCGCAGGCCCCTGCACGCCTTGGGACCTTCACTGCAGTGACGGGACGCACTCAGGGGCTACACAGAGTCCACTTTGAGCCTGGTCTGACCCCCATCTAACAAGCACCAAGCTGTTTCCTCAGGTCTCTCCCTTCACTATGAAGTAGTTTCTTCATCACCTTCTTCATTAGAGCTTCTGGAGATGGGCCAGGAGAGAGAGCAACAGTTGCAAAATGATATAGGGCATGAAGAAGTATTTATGCGAGGAACAGTAGGGCTTTGGGATTCTGCTTCCCATTGATGATAGTGTTATCCTGATGTTGAGCAAGGCCACACTGAACTACAAGCCTGTTTGCAAGCTGAGACACCTTGGGCCTGCCTGGTATTAGGCCAGAAAAAAAATTATGGTTGCTGGAAATGGCACTGACCACTTGGGAGCCGGGGCCGTGCTTTCTGTGGGTGGCTCTGACCTGATGCCCAGGCTGGGTGGTGGGTAGCCTGGAGCTGCTTTCAGGTGGGATGATAACCTGATACCTTAACGACGATGTCTGGTGAATTAAGTCCTATGGTATTTTTGTAATAGCAGAGCTGCAAATCGCAGCTTCCCAGCTAAATTGCACTTGAGTAATGCTCTCATGACTTGACTATCTCTCCAACATTTTAATTAGTCATTTCTGTCTTCCCTACCATGACACGGTATTAGTACAAAATTATTGTTATTAGTACAAAATGGCTGCCCTGACACCCACTGCCGCACAGCTCTTTGCAAGATGGGGCTGTATTCCAGTAGCAAGGGGAGACCTTGAAGGTGTTTTTGGAGCCATTGAGGGGGAAAAAGCATCAACACAGATGTGGACACAGACACAAGAGCAGACCTTTTGACCCCTTTTCTTCGCAGCCCACTTGGGGGCAGACACCCAAGGGCCATAAAGCTCCCCCTGAAGTCAGCGCTGATGTTGAGCACAACAGAAGCAGAAGCAGGCCCTGGGGAAGGACGGCAATGACAAGAGCTTGGGACAGAGAAGACTCAGAGGATTCGTGTACCCTGACTCCTCTGTGTGCCTAAGCAAGCAGAACTGCATCTATACTCCTGCTTTGTACAGGGCACCGCAGGAGCAGTTTGTACTCGTAGATAACACACCGTGGTGATCACAAAGACCTGCCTCCCTTTTTGCTTGAGCAATTAGCCCGTACTCAGTGTTTCCATTAGTAAGCGAACTGAATGATGGCATTAGGTGGTTTGACATAATCCTGTTTGCCTACAAAGAATATACCAACTCCTGCTTCTGTAAGCACAGCAGGAGTCAAACTGCATCAACGGCTTCTTTGGTCATAGCTCTAAGCCTCTTTTTAACCAGTTCTTCAACGTGCTTGGAAAAATCTCCTCAAGCTCTTGCTGCGTGTCAAGTTGCACGTTCTTCGCTGTGCTGCCCATACGCTTCTACGGTTTCCACTGCCGCTCTTCAGCCTCTCCTCTCCTCCCTCCCAGCTTCCCTCCACAGCTTTGCTTTGGGGTCAGTAGTTCACAAGTGCCTCAGGCCATTTGTGGTAGACACACAGCGCAGGAATTTGGTAAGACAATGACATTTATGCCCCTCTGTCATCATATTGCACCAACATGCATGGTGTGTCAATGTCCCATTGCCACTTTGCTTCTGATTAAACACTTCTGGGTGTTTAACGATGAGTTTTCCTCCTACTATAAACCAGTGGTCATGGGTATGGGTCACCTCAGTAATCCCAGGATAATTTTGGACATCCTGGGAGGGGTGGCAGAGCCAAACGCAGCTGCAGCATCCTTCAAAGGCTGAAGGGACTTTTGGAGACTTACACAAAGCAAGAATCCACTTTGCAAAACCCATCATCCCAGCCGGTCAGCAGAGACTGGTCTCAACAAGCTGTTCCGAACGAGCTCCCCTCATCTCCAGCCACAATTCTTGCAATCCTCGCATCTGCCACCTGCTCTGTCATTAGCTCCTGGGCCCTAGCCAAAGGCTGTGGCAACACCTGAACTACTAATTGGGCTATTGCAGCAGCGCTGAGCTGGGACGCCTCTGCCAGCCAAGCCAACTGCTCCACGACGCGCCAGTGTGCAGCCAGTGCCCTCGCTGTGCTTGAAGCCCCCTGCGCTACGACGCAGCGACGAGCTCCCGCAGCTACCTGCCACGCAGATATTTTTGCAAAAGCTGTTTCGCTGCATGGAGGTCAGCCGTTGCCAGCCAGCCAGGACATGCGTGGGACGTGGGGAAGACCGGGAAGAGCTGTGGTAGGGAAAAAAGGGAACCAGGCCGATCAGAAGCGAATGGAACAGCAGGGATGGGCCTAGCAGGAGGCAAAGGTACCACGGGGAGAGATATGACTGGTGGCAGAACTCTGCCTTGCACCCCGCTGCTGGCTGCTGTTTGCTCCCGGGATCAGACCACAGCATTTAGGGAAAATAATTAGGAGCAAGAAAGATAGAGGTGAGGGAGAAGAAACTCTGGAGAAGGATACTTTCCAAGTTCCCCAGGTGGATTAGCTCCCACCGGGGGAATACCAGCACCCATGGTGGCATTAGCTGGTCTCACAGCCAGAGAGCTGGGACACCCTTCCACACTCTTGGGGTCTTCCTATAGCCTGTGGCAGCAGGTGCATGAAATGGCAAACATTATAGACATGTGATTGCATCCATTCACCTTCCTTTCTAGTCTGCTTGGTGAAGAGCATCCGCAAGGGAGAGCAGACTCAGCTGTGGGACAGCGTGAGCATTTAAGTCCCTGAGGTCCAACCTGCTTTGCTTGGCCGAGTGTGAAGAGGCCAGCATTCGTCCAGCACAAGCAAATGCTTTGGCAGGGCAGGCTGCAGGCAGGAGTGAAGCTGGCTGTGCCCCTGGGCAGGAGGCTTCTGTGTGGCTGCCAGGTGGAGCTCCATGGCACTGCAGCCTGCTTCGCCGGTGACAGAGCCTGGAAAGCCAACCACTGCCACCACAAGGTGAGTAAGATCCTGCCAAGCGACAATTATCTCCAGGAGGAAATGTGGCTCCCTCCAGGAGCAGCAGCTACTAATTCCCCCACCAATATCTTCAGGTGAAGAAGAGGGCAACCAACAGGCTTGCCGGGCATGGGAGGAGAGGAGGAGCTCTCTGTGCGTTCGGCTGGCAAGGCCCTTTTCTGTCTGCAGGCCTTGCAGGGAGAGAGGGCAAAATTAAAGACAGTGAAGTAAACGGGGGCCCCCTGCTAATCGTTCCTTCCTCAACAGAGTTGTATCACAGAAAAATACCTGGGGAGGTTGTTTTTTTGGTGAGATCATAGCCAGCTCCCTGCACCCAAGTCTGTTGAGGTCAACGAGTCTCACGGGTTTTTCAACCAGGCAAACACAGGGACACACACACACCCACACCCACAACCTTTTACCTCCCAGGCTGTGGAAGCCAAAAGGCACCTTCAGCCATTCGTGGGATGCTTTGCAGCACCACTGAGGTGACATGGGCTTCTCCAGTGGGGTGCTGTGGTCTTGCTTTTGTGGCTGCCTCACGGTAATGTGCAGGTCCCACCAGCTCTTGCAGCCCTACGTGGGCAGAGCAGCTCTGGGGCAGACATTTGCGCAACTTTGCAGGAGACTCCAGGTATGTGAAAGGAAGATGTCCAGCCCCAACCGGTTCTGGACTATGAAGCTCTACTGGCCAGGCAAGGGAAGGGTCAGCACACGCAATTACTAACACAGACCTCCACTTCCTTGTGATGCTTTGCAGATTCCTGTCGTGGTCTTCAGACAACCTCGTTCAACCAGTTTATCCCGCTTTCCAGGAAAGCCCCGTGACAGGGGGCAGAGATCAATGGGGTGCTGCTGGAAGACCCAGGGGTCCTTGCAGCAGGTCTCAGCAGTTACTCTGCGTGCTCAGAGGAGTCAGTGCTTCAGTCTCAGGCATCCCACAATATAAAACACATGGGCCAAGGTTGGATGGACTCAGGCGCTTTCATGGCATTTTAAGGTGCATGTTGGAAGTCTGGAGTTTTTTTCTTAAAAATATGAAGTGGGAAAATCTCTTCAGCTGCGATGTCTGTGTGCTGAATATCTGTATGACAAAGAGATGTGGTCAGTGGCTTTCTCCTACAATAAATACCGGTCTAACATGACTTTGATGGAGTATGTATCGGTTAGATGTTGTATTATTCTCTACTTGCCATGGGGCTATTGAAGTCCCCACTATCACCTCTGTAACCATTGGCTTTGGGAAGGTTTCTACTTACATGCACTGGTTGGTCAACAAATTCCTAGAATAAGTATCTCCATGGAGGAAAATAATCTTTTCCAAAGGGCACTGTGCCTTTGGAGAAGAGAATGACTCCAAGATAAAAAACAAAGTCTTATCAGAATAAAATCTTTCTTAGCTGGCTTTGGTACCGAACCAGTTAGTCTCAATGGACAAGTTTCTAGTCTGAAGGACCAAGTGTGGTCTCTCTTGCATGGTTTTATACACTTGATCTGTGCTGTGATTTATAATCTGGAATATAGGAAAGCTTCCTTGCTTGTGTTTCCAAAAATCAGCAATTTGTTGTTCCCTGTGCTGATGTGTTAGCACTTAAGCTGTAGGTCACAGCGTTCAATGCCCTGTGCAACAGCGACTGCCTGGGCAGCGAGACTGCTCTCCTTGGCAGCGCTGGGCACCTTCGGCTCTGCCTTGGTGCGTCACAGCCCACCTGTGCCCTTTCTGGGTTTATTTTGTTGGATCCTATTTTTGTCTGGGTTTGCCAAGCCCTTTCCTTTCCTCGGTGGATGGCTGGCAATGGCATGGCTGCAAGGGATGAGCTGTCCTCCGCCGGCGTGTCTCCATCCCATTCCTTCTGCATCTCCTTCCCCATTCGGAGCGGCTCCTGGCGCTGGTGGGATCAGTATGAGGTGACAGGGGAGACCGATGGGTGCTCGTGCTCCCCACGAGAGGGGTGAAGCCGTGGCCCCCCCCCCGAGCCTCGGCGTTGCCATGTCTGTGCTGGAGGCAGTGACAGCACGGTGACTCACGGGCGCCCTGCGAGCGCTGGCCGTGTCCCCAGAGGGGAACCACCACGTCAGGACCAGTCCAGCGGCAGAGTCGGAGGATGATCGTGCGCCAGAGTGTGACAAGCTTGGAGCCAGGCAGGGACAGGGAGGTTACGCTGGGCTGTTCCAGCCGGGAAGGAGGCCTACGCAGCTGCCGCCCACGTTGGGTCACCAGGAACAGGCACCGTTTCACTGGGTGGTGAGGGGAAGAGGAGAGTTGCAGTCTCCCTGCGATGCTTGTTTGTGTGTAAACACCTCGGATGTCCCCAGGGTACTGTCCTCCCTCCCTCTGCTCCTCTCAGTCCTCCCCCGGATCATGTTTGTGGTCTTCCAGACATCTCTGCTGCTCCTTTCCCCCGCGTTCTCTGCCATGCTGACGCTCTGTCCCCCCAAGGATGCAAACCCCAGACCTCCTCCAGCAGATGAAGTACCTTCAGGCTCTCCCCCAGTTTTCCTGCGTGCCCATGGCCCCTGACTTGCCCCACGCAAGCACTGATGCTTCCGCAGGCTCCGCCGCGGGCGATGCCGGTGCGTCCTCCTGGCTGCAGCCAGGCTCCGCAGAGCGATGCTGGGTAGAGGCAAGGATGGAAGGTGACCTCGGCAGATTTTGGAAAGGCTCCCAAGGCCTGCTGTGACGTTGCGGGAGCCTGGAGCAGCACGTTGACACTGAACCCGTCTGCAAGAAGATCAGGAAAAGCAAAAGCGCCTGTTGCTGAGGGAAGCTGGACATTGTCCTTGCCTGGATTCACCAAGCTCTGTGGGCAAAGCGAGGCCCATGGAAGAAGCGTGTCCTGCTGCAGCAACATTGCCCATTGCCGTCCTTACGCATCACCTTGTGTGGATTATTTTGGGTTTGTTTTGTTGGTTTTGTTCTTGTTTTTTCTGATGGAAGCCCCAGACGCACCTTCTGCAAGCAGTTTCTGGCTGGTTCACTTGAAGGAAAACTTTGTCCTTGGTGGAAACACCCTGCTGAGTGGGAGGGACACGCTCCCTCCCGCAGATCTGTTTCCTTCAGCAGCCAGGCTGCGCCAGCAGTGTGGCAGGCTGCGCCGGGCCAACAAAAATAAGCAAAAAAACCCCCTTAACTAGGTCTCAGCAACCACGGAATAACACGGGAACCACACTTCCCCCTTGGCGTTTGGTGAAGAGGGAGTGAGCTCCCCCTCGCCTTTACCTGCACCATTCCCTGCCCTTCCTCAAGGCAAAGCGGCAAAATTTGACCCTGAACCTTCTTCGCAGAGATCTGTCTCCTCTTCCTGACCCGCTGCCGTGCCTCTGGGGGGCTTCTTGGGGAAAAAAAAATCACGTGTCCCTCCCTGGCGCACGCACTTGCCACATGGGAGTCACTTTTGCCATTGGCAATGGCCACACACAAATTGGCCATCACGCAAATTGGCACTTCATTGACCGGTACGACCCAAAAGCACCGGGCCAGGGCTTAGCCTTCACCAAGGTGTCTTGGGGATGTGGGGGGTTGAAAGCTTCACTCTTCCACAGTTTTATAAAAAGCAGACCGTGTTTCTGGAGGTGATGACACCAGCGGCTGCCAGGGTGACAGCGGAAGAACAGCTCTGCAAGGGCTGGGGCGAGCGTGTTCCTGGCCGTGTTTGAATTGGAGCCCGGCCATAGAAACCGAAGGAAAAAGCACAAGGTTTGGGAGGCGGCTAACCTTGGCCACCGCCAACCTCTGGGCTGGCGCCCGCGCTCCAGCAGAGGACACACGTGGGGTGGGAAGTGGTGGCCGTCCCCCTGCAACCGTCCCCCTGCGACCGTGGTGTCAGCCTGGCCCCTCGCACGGTCCGGGCCGCAGCCACGTGAGCGGGGAGCAGGTGGCATTGGCAGGCACCATCCTCGGGGACGCCAAGGACTCGGCGGGTCCCGGCCCCCCCCACCAGCGGTGTTTTTCCACCCGGCAAGCGCCGGGGCATGGGAGGGACACCCGCTGTTGGCGGCACCTGCGCCATGTGTTATTCAATCCCAGTAGTCCCAAGTCTCCAGGAGGCTCTGGGGCAGCGGGAGATGCTCTCCTGCCGGAGCAAACTCAGGCTGTTTTGCTGGGCCTGTATTTAGCATGCAGTCCACGGCAAGGCTGCCTTGCAGACGGCTTTTCACGCTTGCATAAGGCTTTCCTCCTCCCTCCCTCCCTCCCTCTCCCAGAACAGCCCGACTCGTGTCAGAAACGGCTGCTGTCACAGACTGAAAAGCCCAAGGCTGAAGCGTGGCATTTTCTACCCAAGCTGTCTCCTCCTTTCAAGGTGGGAGCCCGCCCGCTGGGTGACTCAAGTTGCAAGTTTCCTTCTTAATAACGGAGTCCCCTGTGACGAGTGTCTAAACACCACCCCCACGCCTCTCACTTTGGAGGTTTCAGGAGACAAGCCCCATCTTGTTGCCGTGCCTTGTTGGAGCACCCTATTTGGGGACGAACTCGGTCACTGCCCAAACACTCGGCAAACATTCCCACACCTGGGCACCACCCCACACCGGCTGAACGTGGAGCTCCAGCACCTCCTTTCCTCTCTGAAGGCTGACAGAGGGCATATCCCCATCCCCGCGACCTGCTGGGCCCCCTTCCCCTGCCGCTTCGAGGAAGGGAGGGGGACATTTCACCTCCCCACACCCTTCAGGCTCCCCGAGACAGCACAGGAGCAAATCCCTCAGGAGGAACGAGGCTATACTAAGCCTTTTCCCTAATCCCTGCCCAGGCTGTGTAGCTATCAGCTGTAAACCAACTCCAGGCCCCACCGCTCGGCGTACCTGCGCCCAAAAAGGGAAAGGCTCCGTGCCTCCCTGCGTCACAGCCGAGCAAATGCAGGGCAAGGATCAGGAAGGCACATACTTGCCCTTGATTTTCCATTTCCAGAAACGTGTCTAAGGGCAGAAGTTTGCACGTGCTTCAGATAAATGATTACAAGGGGTTTGAGACACAAAGGGGAAAAAAATAGTTTTGTTGCTTAGCAGAGTGTGACAGTCACATGGCGCCCAGCAGGCGCGAGCAGCAGCCCAGCTCCCGGGGCTCACAAAGCCAAGGGCAAAGACAGCGCAAGCTCTTCCAGGAAGAAATTCGGGCCAGAGGGACCAAGGGGGCATGGGTATGGATGCTAGCGGGAGCCAGCAGCCAGTACCAGCTCCACTTTTGGTTTCCTCAGGTACATTCAGAGCAGCTCCCTTCAACAGCTTTCTAAGGAGGCGGCGCAGAGAGCTAGGAGCCACCCCCGGAGCAGGAGGGCAGTGGGGCTGGGGAAGCTGGGTGACACAGCCATCCAGCACACCTGGGGCGGGACAGGCATTTTGGCACCTTCCTCAGCACAGAGGAGCCATTTCATCTGCTTTTGGTAAAATGCAGCAGCTCCCTCTGACAGAAACTCTGATTAAAGCTGAGCAATGAGAGGTTAGAAAGGGAAACAAAAATCAGACCTTCATCATCACCGCTTGTTCTCATAGACAGCCATGAGCCCACCCCGCTGCTCCCAGGAGGGAGGGCACGGCCTACACACGCACCTTGATGTTCCCTTGCCTTAGCAAGTACCCCAGGATAAACCCAAACTGGTTTGCAGAGAGGGAAGAGAAATGACTCCAGGAACAGCACCTCCTCTACAGAAATCCCTGCCTGAGAAGGCTTCAGCTACACCCCACAATGACACCAGACAAATGCCAGCCTGGAACTGCCGCAGAAGCTGGGTATTTTAGGAACTCTGCCGATTGACTGAAGGCCTGCGAGGCACCACACGCCGAAGGCTAAGCGTCCAGCTCCCTCCTCTCCCCCGGGGAGGAGAGCCAGCTCTCCCCCCTCCCAGGGAGCTGAATCACGGCAGGACCCGGGAAGGTCAGGCACACGGCCACTTTTTCCTATGCCGCTGCTGTTCTCAGCAGTGCCAGAGGTCAGGCAGACAGCTGCCCGCGCCGCCTTGCACAAGCCTGGGCATCACTGGGCTATTCTGAACACAGCGAAACCTCCACCACGCGCACCACAAACCAGCGACCATGTCTGCGAGAGGAAGACGCCAAGTGCCGGTGCATCCAAAGGCAACAAGGAAGGTGGGCGCAACCCTCCTCGCCTGGGAACAGGCACAGCAGAGGCGATCTCTCCCCAGCGACCACACACCACACGACAACGGGTTATTATATCATGCTTTTAATACAAACTTAAAAAAATCTGGAACAATAGAAACTGTACAGATTTGATCAACCTTTTTGTTTTTTTGTTTTTTGTTTTTTTTTTTTGTTTTGTTTTTAACTAAATCTCTAGACACACCAATGTCCCGTTCCAAAATATTGCACAACATTCTGAATACAAAACTCTGATTGTATTCCTCCTTCGCTAAAGAAAAAAAAAAAAAAAGACCAAAAAAAAAAAAAAAGACAGCAACCCCCTTGGTTCCCCCTCTCAATAGCCCCCTTCTCAGAAAGAAACCCAAGCAGAGCACACACAGAAACCCTCCGCTCGGAGACATACAGACTTCTGTCCTCTTTCACTCCTTCTCTCCCACAAGGCAACTGTCGATTCACTCCTCGGAGAGGGGCGGGAGGGAAAGGAGGGAGGCTGAGTGGGGAGAAAGGAATCTTCACCTCTTCTTTTTTTGTTTAAAGTTTTTTTCCTGAAAAAATATTTTCTCTCCTCTTTTTAAGAAAAAATCTTGAAAAGAAAAAAATTACAGTTTTTTTTACGTTAGAAATATACATATATTATATATACCTCTTACATTTTACAAATGTAGCAAATTATTCAATACAAACGGACATCAACAAAAAGAACACAAACCCATAAAAAATAAAAGTTAAAAAAAAAATTTCTCTCTTCTCTTCCTAAGAAACCAGGTAAATTAGTGCAGGTTTTTAAAAAATAAAATTGAAGCTGAACGCCTACATCCAAGACTAGAAAAGACCTGAAAAGGCCGTTAGTTTCCATTGCTGCCTGATGCTGGAGGAACGTTTCTGAAGCACGCTTTTTTCCTTTTAAGATACAAAGAGGTTGGTCCCTCCTCTTTTCCTCCTTCCGCTCACACCACTAATTTTTAAAGCAGGTATAATATGTGTGGCAGGGCAAAGCAGCATCAAAGCTTCACACACACAAGCAGGTGGCCGGGGGGGCATCCCCACCTCTCCCTGTGCTGGAGGAGAGCACGCTGCCCCACAGCAGCGGCTCGCAGGTGGCTTTGCTAGACGTGGGGACGGTTGGGGGGGACAGCTGGACCTGGGTCCCGCCATGGCGGGCTGAGCGTCCCTCAGTCCAGTGTGGCAAGTGGGCTGGCACTCAGTAGCACACTCCCGGGGAGAAGGACGGGGTGGCAGTGGTAACATCCCTAAGTGTGTGTGTGGGGGGGGGGGGGGGGGGGGGTAAAAAAAAAAAAAAAAAAAAAACAACAAAACCACAAACCAAAAAACGGAAACCCAACAGCTCAGGCACTCCTCAGGAACTCATCCTAGTCTGGAAACCTGCAGGGTTGAGGCCATGGGTGCCAGTTTGGAGGAAGCTCCCCGGTCTCTGCTCTCCTCGCCCACCCGCCGTGTTGGTCATAGCTCGATGGCAAGCAGCCTGCTCAGGAACCCACGCTGGGCACAAGGTCGAGCCCCATGCCTCCCCCAGTCACCCAACGAGGGGAAGGGTGTGCTGGAAAACTCTCCTTAAAGAGCTCTGGGCAGTGGCAGTCTCCCTGGGACATACCTCTGCAAAGGCTCATTGGCAACACAGTTGCAAGAGGGCTGGAGTACCTTCATCTCAGCTCAAGGGAAGGGAGCAGGAAAAGCAAGAGTTCAGGCCCATCTCCCCTGAAACAGGGATGTCTTGGAAGAGCGTGTTGGTTCAATAGATACAAGAGAAGTGGGTTTCAGAGGGTGCTCCAGAGACATCATTAAAAGAAAACCAAACCTCAAGTTCGGAAGCAGCAAAAAGCTTATTTTTCATTTAAACTGAGAACTTCAAAGATTGGAGTCTCATCATCTCCACCTCTCTCCTCTTTGCACGCTTACATACTCACACGACAGCCTCCAAGGAGACCTCCTTCCCACCTGGAGAGCCTCCACCCAACCTGGGCAAGAAGCAGCCCTCCTTCAGCTTCTCATGCAGGTGGGTTTTGGAGTCCCTAACACACAAGCGACCTAGCTGAAATGCCAACTACTGCCCAGCTGCAGTACATTGTCCTGAGGAAAGCTGCAGGGGCATTCCCAGATCCCAGCCTTGTGGCAGGGAGGCACCATACATTCATACATTGGGACGGCCACTGACCTTCCGAGTGCCTGTACCTGCTCTGCTCTAAGCCTGCCACCATTCGCGCTGACATGATCTGGCTGGAATGATGAGTTGATGCTAGGCGCTTCCCTTCCCCACCAGATCAGCCACCTCCTCCCGCTCCTCCAGAAGGGCAGGGGAGGGGATTTAGTCAGGTGTGTACCTGGCTGAAAGCACAAACCCTTATGCTACCACTCCAACAACATAGCCCTTTCTCTTCCTCAAAAGTAGTGCTGCCTCTCTAACTGAAAAAGAAAGGATTCCCTCTCAGAGACAAGGAGACAAATTCACAGCAGGGAACAAGAACTCAGACCTCAGAGACCCCCCCAAGGTGGATGCTGGTCCCCACTGCTGGGGAAAACGTCCAGGAAGCAGGGGCAGGATCCAAGTGGGGCCGCCTGGCTCAGCACCACCTCACCTCCCCCAGCCACAGGGACAGGCGGGTGGTGTTTCTACACCATAGGGTTGTCACCTGGACCAACCAGCCGGCCCCAAGAGGGCACAGAAAGGCCCCCTCGCTCACGTGCGGAAGGGGACAACAACCACAGTCACTCAGTTCAAAGTGCCGTCCTCCTGTAGCTGCGGCTGGAAGTGCAGATGAGGAAGGGAGCAGTAAGAAGCCATTTCACAGTAACACTCTGCCCTCCTTGCTACATGCTGGGAGGTCAAGGAGAAGAGTTAGTGCTTTTCAGCACACAGACAGAACAGCTGACACCAGCCGGGGCTGGAGCAACAACAGCACAACGGTCTACGCCCGTGGGCACAGTAGATGCTCTCTGTCTACACGCAGAGCCGTAACTGAAAAAGCAAGCTCACCCACCCACTTCTGGCTAGCATGCAACAAGAATGTGTGTATCTCCACTGATACTGACTCATCCTCTCCCCGTGCCTCCTCCAGTGAGGTGGTACGAAGAAGACATCCCTACACCCAGGTGGAAGGACCCTGTGTCCAGCGCTGGGAGGGGGTGCAGGGCATCAGGAGCATCGTGACCTATGGTTGCACCAGTCCTGGGCTGGGGTAGGGGAGAAGGGGGAACACAAACCGAAAAAAAATCCCAAGACTCATTTCAGGAGTAAAAAAGCGAGTAGGAAAAAAGCACAGGGACTGAGTTAAAAAACAAGTCAGTGCTTCAGGAGCGTTGCCAGCACAGCGCAACAACACTGGGCTCTCTCTTTTCCCAAGAAGCTATATTTATAAGATTTGAATATTTTCTGTATATTTCTAGTTTTCTTTTCTCTCCCTCTTTATTGTTTGTTTTGCTCTTGTTTCCCCCCCCCTCCCTCCCTGCCCCAAAATACTCTCCTTCCTTGTGTTCAGTTGGCCAGGACGACAGGCTGGAACGACTGGCTGGGATACTGCATGGCATTCAGGTTGTAGCTGAGTCCTTCCACGAAGGGAGACTTCTCCAAAAAGAGGCTGTTGGTGCTGCCACCGAAGACCTGAGCCATATCAAAGGTACCCCCTGTGCCCGTGTTGAACTGCGATGCCGGCGGGAGGCTGCTGGCCTGGCTCTCACTGGCAACACCGTCAAAGAAAAGACTGCTGGCTCCCGGCGACCCGCCGCTGTAAACGAACTCCTTGGCATTGGGGGAGAGCTGTGACTGCGGGGCTTGGTTCCCAGCGCTGCCGATGAAGTTCAGAGAGTGCATAGACAGGGAGAGGCCCTTGTGCTTCAGCAGGTTGGTGGTGGGAGACCTGACCATCCTCGGCTGCTGCCCAGCCCCTGCTCCGCCACCCCCTCCTCCAGCTCCTCCGCCCTTCTTCATCTTGGTAGAACCGAACTTCGTGGCAGCAAAGGTGGCAGTGGTGAAAGTGATGGGCTGGGCAGAGCGAGGGATGAAAGTAGGGCTAGGCGACTGGCCGAAGGAGGGGGACGGAGAGTTGGACAGCGAGTTGTCCTGGCTGCCGATGGGGACAAACACCTGGGCATCGGGGTTGAAGCTGCTCTTGATTTCTTTGTCCAGCTCCGCTGCGCTGCAGCCCTCACTGTCGTCCAGGTAGAGGACCTTAACAGAGCCCTTCTCACCGATCTGGTAGGAAACCTCAAAAGGATCAATCCAGACACTCAGCTCTTCTGGCACATTGGCACGCACATCCTCCACGGCCAGCCCGCTCCGCTTGGCCGCCAGCTCCACCACTGGATCCACTGTCTCCCCTATATGAACACAGCGATAGCCAGATCCCTTCAGAGGCTTCTCTGGGTACCAGTGACCCTCATATTTCTTCTTCAGCAGGCGCTCTAGCTCCTCACCAAACAGGTCTGCCCGCCTCCGAGGAAGCTTGTTGTACAGGTATGAGATGATGAAGTTAAGAGCAACTTTGATCTCCAGATGCATACTCCCTTCGCAGCAAGTAAGTCAGGGCAGTGTATTAAAAGAGACAAAGTGACACACACATAGACAAGATTTGGTTCCAAAGAGACCTAGGGAAAAAGAGAAAAGGATGGATGAAGATGAGAGAACACAACAGCTCTCCCCCTGTTGAGATAAACAGCCGCGCATTTTCATTAATGAAAGCAGAATGAGCAGTTTGCACAAACACTAACAAGCAGTGATGCTCTCTAGGAGAATCACCCCAAATCTACTGGCCCTCAGAACAAAGAGATGCTGGTAGGGAGGAGTCTCCCTGGTCCTCTACAGAAGAAGTAAGGGTGTAGCTACCACCCGCACATAGGCACGTACACTGTACTTACCTCGTTGCCAAGTACCACTGCTGAAACCCAGCAGGCCAACTGTCTGCTCCAGCAGAGCTATTTCAGCACATCTAACACGCCTCTCTCTGCCCTGGCACTTAGCTGCTTCTAGCACGGCTCACCTGCACCAGCCTCCCTCCAGAACATAAGTGCACCACCTGAACAGCCTCGTGACTTGCTCAGCAGCTTGTGCAGAGACCCACTCGCTCTCAGGATGGCAGGGACAGCTTCTCCTCCGGGAGACCGGGTGGCTGTGCCGGGTGCCACGTCCTGCTGGCACAAGCGCAGAAGGGACGAGAAGAAGCGAGGGAGGGTGCTGAGGCACCAGCTGCCAGCCCGTGTTTACTACCCCCTTGACTGGCAGGCACGGATCTTATTAAGCGTACGCAGTTGAGGCTCTGCCTAGCTACAAGCCTAAAATCCCAGTTTAACTCAGGTAGGGGGGGAAGAGGGGGAAAGAAGTGTGCAGGGTCACAAAACACACACGTGCCAACATCCTGTCCAGTACAGTTCACATCGCTTATTCCTGGGCAGAGGGACGATGAGCTCTGCCAGGATCAGGTACCTACTTCATAAAAACTGAAACTCCTTGCCAAAGACTGAAGTAATCCTCCTTCCCTCCCTCCCTCATGAGGAATTCTCTGAAATGGAGGGAACCCACAAAAGCACAATGCAAAACCACAACACTCAACTCTCCCATTATACACACATTTGCAAACAATGTTCGTCTGAGTACAAAAAAAAACCCCAGGTAGGTCACCACCACACTCTGTCACCCATCCAAAGAAAACAAATCCCGCAGATATTTTAAGAGGAAGCACACTTCCAGTAGCCTCCACACCTCTCTAGGGGGAAGCAGAATATCCAGTTTTTAATTGGCAGCTTAGTCAGAGGCCGCCTTGTCTTCAGCTGCCCTCACCTTGCTCAAACAGACACACCATGTTCAACTGTCTTCCTAAAATGGGCTTCAGGGATGCTCTGACGCAGCACTCAAGCCAATGTTTACAACTTGTGCCAATTATTTGGGGGTGTGGATGGAGTACAAACATACGGTGTCAGCATTCCCCTGAAAAACCAGGAATCCCAGCAGCACAACGAGCTATCCACAGTGGCCTAGGTCAGGAGGAAAAAAAAAAAACCTGACCAGACTTGTTTTGCTTCGTCTAGTTTAGCGGACAAGAAGGATTAAATACATTTTAAAGAAACCCTCAAGTATTTTGAGATTTTGTCACAAAAAAAAAAAAGGGGGGTGGTGGTGTAATTCTATGCTTTTTCTGTACCAGTCTGAGCTCAGAGAGGCTTGCCTTCAGGGTGACAGTAACCAGAAACAGATACCACACCTCAAGTCCACCAACAAGGTGGTCAGTTCTGGAAGGAGAATCCCCTTCGGGTTTGATTCAGCAACAAGAAAAAAACCGCCGAAATGAGAGTATGGAAAAGAGAGGACAAAGTCTTGCCTTTAAAACCTGCTTTAAGGATTTACTGTAGCGTAACAACTTTGGGTAGGTCATTGAGACCTGCCCAAATTCAAGTAAGAATAGATCAACACCAAAGGAATAAGCAACCAGAGTTTTTCAGAGAACAGCAAGGAGAAGCCATTTTCAGAAGGGAGGAGTCTTGCCACAGAGATGGAGCCCTTTCCAGCGACAACGGCACAAAGCAAACCCCTGAAAGCACACGTTAGCAAGAGCTTATATGGCCCACGCTACCTTAAGGGGGGGATTACACGGAGCCCTCTTGCTCCTTTGGCTTTGAGGCATCTAAGGGAGAGGACAGCTTGGGATCCCAGCAAATTAAGCAGGAGGAGAAGAGCCAGTTTTGTAAGTCTTTTAATCTTGTGTGATAAATTCTAGTAGAGATCCAAAATCTATTAAGAAATCAAAAATTACAGATTGGGAAAGGAGAAGAGACCAGAATTTGTTACCACCCTATTTGCAACACAAATGCCTCAATATACTTTGAGGAGCCCACATCCTCATCAACCTTCTGCAGAAGACAGCGAGCAGATACAATTATAAATCATTGCCTCCTTTTTTCTTTTAAGAAGTACTCCCCCTTCCTAAAAGGGGAATACTGTGTACCTTGACTATGAAAAAGATGAGTTAATTAGTCTAATAATATCAACAGCTGACAAGGTAGCTGACACTTACAGAAAGCACAAGAAGTCAGAGATACCACTGACTCCTCTCAGGTTGTTGACATGGGAAGATGTGCTCCAGTAGGCCCCCCTCAATCTCTTTCTATCGCACCAGAACGTGATAACATAAAATAAAAGCTAAAAAAAACAAACAGCTGAAGCAGCATGGCTCCAAGGCAAGAAACAACTAAATAACAACTGTAAAAGGTATTCTGACAAGTCTTCCATAAAGAGAGGCTTGCCCACACTGACAGGATCTCCAAAGCAAAGGCGTATTGTACCGTGGGCAGAACACAAAGGGCTGTTCCCCTGTTCTGCGAAGGAAAGGCAGGAGCCCCCCCCCCCCCCCAGCCCCCACCTCGATCAGCAACACCGAAGCACTTGAAGGAGAGAATGGGGCCAAATAACCCCTTGCATCAGAGGAGAGCAAACACGGGAACCATGCCCTCTCCTCCTGCCTGCACAAACACGGCGGGTGACCTTGCGAGTATCCCTCCGGCCTCCCGAGAGAGGCCTGACCCCCTCCCCGGGGAACCGGCTGGCGGCTGCTGCCGCCGCCGCCTCACCCCCCCACCAGCGGCCTTTCAAAGCGGGCGACCACGACGGCCTGTAGTCCCAGGGCAGGCCACAGCCGCCCTTCACAGCCTTCGCCGCCCCAACCCGGCCCGGAGGGGCTCCCCCGACTCGAGGCGAGCGGCCCCGCGGGGGAACCCACCCGGGGAGGGTGGCCATTTCTGGTGACCTGGCCGGACAGCCTCGCCCCCACCCCCCAACCCCGCTGCCGCGGGGCGCCCTGGGAGTTGTAGTCATCGCCCCCCACCCCCGCCCCGCGACCTACTTCGCCGCCGGACTACAGCTCCCGTCGCGCCCCGCGGCCGGCCCGGCCCGCCGCTTCCCTCGGCGGGGCAGGGCCGCAAAATTTTCCACGGCACATGCGCCCTGGCGCTGCCCACGGCGGAGGGGGGGTGGGAACACGCCCCGCCGCCCGGCGCTGAGGACCGCCGGGCAGCCGCCCCCTTCTTCCCTTCCCCTCCCTCCCCTCTCGGCAGGGACGGGGAGGCGTGTCCCCACCCCACGGCAGACTCCCCCCACCCCACCCCACGGCTGCGGGATAACCACAAGCCCCGTCTGTCGTCCCCGTCCCCCCAGGTCCCCAAAACACAGTCCCCAAAAAAGCCCTTTAATGGGGGGGGGGGGGGGGGGAGGTCCCATCCCCCTCAAGGGCGAGCTCCTGGCCCCACGCACCGGGCGGGCCCCCGAGGCCTGGAGGATCGTGGAGGGGGTGGGTGGGTACGGGCCCCCCCAGGCACCCACCCCCACGAAGGTAACCCAGGGCCCGACCTTCCCCCGCAGCCGCATGACCCCTTCCCAGCACCGGCCGTGCCCGCGAAGGGCACCTCGGCCGGTCCCCCCGCCTCGCCGCCTTCACAGGAATGACAGGGCCCCTCCGCCGGCCCCAGCCCAGCCCCAGCAGCGCCTTTGTTGTCGCCGGGCTTCTCCCCCACCACCCCCCCACCACCCCCCGGAACCGGCGGGAGCTGGATCTGCCGTGCGGGAAGGGAGACACCCCAGCGGCACCCCCAAACCCCCACCCCAGGGTGGCCGCCAACGCCCCCGGACCCTTTTCGGGGCTGAGCCGCACCCCGTCCCCCATCAGACTTGGGGGGGGGGGGGGCGGGAGGGGGGCAGACACGACACACAAAATGGTGAACCGGGGCACTGCGAGGCGTCAGCGACCCAACGATTTTCACGCAACGCCCCCCCCCCCCCCCCTCTTGACACCCCATTAATCCCCCCGCTCCGCGGGGGGGGCTGCAGCCGCAGGGCCGCTCCGCGCACGGATAAATTACCCCCTGGCGGGGTGCGATGAGCCCCCTCAGGCCGAGCCCACAAAGGGGGGACAGGCCGGGGGGACCCGGCCGGAGAAGGGGCGGTGAGGGAAGCACTCCCGGCCCCACTTACTTCGTCCTCGGCTCCAGGGCCGGCGGCTGTCGGGAGCCGTGGGCGCTGCCGACGGTGCCCGGGCGGTGCGTGCGACTCTCTGCCCCGTCCCGTCCCCTCCCTCGCCTTATCCCCGGCGGTGCGGTTCCTCCGCGGGGCGGGCCCGGGGGCTGCGGCGCGGGCCGGAGGTGGTGCGGGACGCCGGGCGGTGGTGATGGTGGGGGGGGGAGGTGCGGATGTCCGGTGCCCGTGTCGTCGTCGTCGCCGCCGCCTCCTGCTCGTCGCCCCACCGGCCCGGAGCCGCCCGCGCCCTGGCCCCAAGTGAGCCAACTCACGGCAAACTTTCACCCTTAGCAACCCCGCGCAGGGATCTGCGCTCTGGCCCAGCGTGATGTGGACGGGGAGGGCGGGCCGGGACTACTTCCCCCTCCCCTAGCCGCCCGTTCGGTCCCGCCATCGGCAGCGCCGCGGGGATGGGGGTGGGGATTAATTACCCTTTTTCTTCCCTTTTTCCCCCCCCTCCCCCAGCGGGGGACGCCGCTAGTCGCGTGGCACAGCGGAGCGCCCCGAACTCGGGCGCTAGGGGCAGGAAAGGGCAGGGGGTTTTAGCGGGGATGAGGATTGACTTGAGGATTTCTCCAAGCGGCTTAGCCTGGGGCGATGGCCGGTGCGGGGGGGGGGGGAGGGGGCACCAGCGAGGGGGTCGAAGTGGAGCGGGGAGGGAAGGAACCGGCCGGCGTTTCCCCCGCCTCCGCGCACGGCGGGTGCTGGGCAGGAACAGGCCGGGGGTGGCGGGGGGAAGCTGGTGCCGCCGGGCCCCGGCTCCGTGTCAGGGCCGGCACCGGGGAATTCGGGCTCCCGAGGGGACAAGCCCAATACGCAGCCCCAGCGAAGCCTTCAGAAACTCCGTGCTGGAAGCCCCAAGCCCCGCTACCGGCGCGGGCTGGCGAGTTTGGGGGTGAGGTGCCCAGAAGAGCGTGAGAAGAGGGAACCCCGGATCTGTCCCTCGCTGCCAACCCCCCCGGTCCAGCGACACCTCCTCAGGGGACAAGGGGGCGAGGCGGGGCGGGGCGAGGCCTGCCGGTGCCACCTCGGGGAGAGCCGGAGCAGCCACAACCGCCCCTGCGGCCCCCAGCTCCACCAACACCCCTCTCCCTGGCGGACTATTTTGTCTTCACACAACTGTGCACCTCCGCCTTCAGCGGTAGGCCAGGCCGGCCGCGGCGGAGACGAGGGAGCCGCAAGGTACGCGAGCGGCGGCCGTGCTAAAAATAACTGCGGCGTGTTAGCAACAGCCTTCCCATTGGCTGGCCGGGCCCGCCGGCGCTTCTGGATTGGTGCGCTGCCTCAGCCAGTGAGCCGATGGGGGTGTGTGCGGTGAGGCGGTGCCTGGCGCGACGCGGGTGCTGCCGGGAGTTGTAGTCGCCATGGCGGTCGCGGCCTGGCACGGCATGGCCGACCCCGTCCCGTACCGTGGGGTATTGGGGAGATTCGGGAGAGCCAGGACGCGAGGCGGTGTCGTGCTGCCCCGGGGCCGGACAGCCGAGGAGATGAGCGTCCCCGGGGCCATCACCTCGGACAGACATCACTTGCAAAGGGCTCTCGCTGTCCACAGGTGAGGCAGCTCCTGCTCTGAGTGATGCTCCGAGCAAGCAGAAGGGACTCCAAGAACGGCACTTCCATGAGTTTTCCTCAGCGTTGGAAAAGCGGACTGGGGAGGGAGAACCGGTCTTGGTGACCAGTCCACTACTGTAACCCCTGCTGCAGTGGGGGCAGCTAGCCCAGCCCGTGAAGTGTCCCGTTTCCCAAGAAAAATCCCATCGTGGAGTCACATTCCGTCATGGAATCACATTCCATCTTGGAATTCCATCTTCCCATTAACACAGTCATGTTTGAATGTTTAATTCATTGCCCATCTTCAAAAGGGACAAAGACCACAGACACTTCCTGAGCTGCTCCGTGTCCCTCCGGTTAAGTAATTCTCCGTAGCAACCATCTGCCAAGTGCAAAAATACAAAGTCCCTCTCCCGCCCCGTTTCCGCAAAGATCCTCGGCATCTTTCTGGGTTTGGTTTGTCCTCCCTTGCTCAGCAACCCTGTATCTTAGGTACTGCCTTTGCCGCTGAAGAGGACGTCTTCTGAAGCCAGCCAGCACCAGCCCGTCAGTGCTCTCCTCCCCAGCCCCAGCGCTACACCACTATCCTTGCTCATTTTCCCACCGATTTAAAAAAACAAAACAAAACAAAACAAAACCCAGTAACTTTCGAAGTTTTTTGTGATTTTTTTTTTTCTGCAGGGGGAGGAGGAGAAGGGGAAGATTTATGAGAGCTATTATGAGCAGCCTTATTTTCATCACTCCTAGTTTAAAAGGAGTTTCGTTACAAAATAATGCCTTTTTTTTTTTTTTGTTGCCTTTTTCTAATACTCCCTTGCTTTGCTGGAAACAAAAATCATGCTGTCAGCCAGATATCGGGAAATTAAAACAACTGCGTTATTTTTAGTATCATTAAGGGAAAAAAAAAGAGGCAATTACATTTCTAAAATTCTATTGTTGTTTTTAATAAGGTGTTACTAAGAGGGCGTTACACATTAGGGCTCTTTAAAATACTTGTGCCTTGACCATGCTCCTTTAATTATCGCGTCGCCCCGGTACACATGCAGGCAGAGGAATCCTGTCACAGTATCCGCTCATGCATTCTTGGCCATTTGGCCATTACGTCAAAGCAAAGCTACCGGATCACGTGCGCGCGGGGAGGGAAGGAATCGCCAGGCCGCCGCCGGGACAGAGCTCGTTTTGCTGGGTTATTTAATGCTGAGGAAGGGCAGTCAGGTTATAATCGGGCGTAATTAACACCGCCATACCCTGAATCTTCTTTACATTCAAGTCACATGACGACCTCAAGGAAATGAAAAATTCTTTCCTGCTATTGAAAATAGGCAAACAACATCTCCAGCTGATCCCCGTAATGAGAAAATAACAGCTCCTGTGCAGATAAGGTTTCAGAAGCAGGATTTTGTCCATGCAATTCCCGCAGGGAAAGCTCACAGAGAGACCTGAGGCCTTTGCCTACCTTTAGTGGTTTGTTTTGTTTTGTTTTTTTTTTTTAAAAAAAGAAAGGTAATGCTTCGGGCTCAAGGGCTTTGTCAAGACAAGGTCTAAGATGATTCAAACGCCTGGAGGTGCGTTAAGGAGCCATTTGCTGAGCTGGGCTGTAGGTTGTGACGCTGGGGCTTGTAGTCGGTCTGAAGAGGCGTATAACAGGGAACATCTATATTTCAGAACGCAGCAACGCCTTGTTAGTACTGGCAACAAAGAGGCCAATTACTTAATAGGCCAAGAGGTCCCATGTCTGCCCCCCCCGTGTAAATATTTGAAATTTTTTTTTTTTACTTATTATGTAACATCCTTTTGATTTATTAAAAAAAAAAGGAAAAAGAAAAAAGAGATAACCCTACGTAGAAAAAGTGATGTCAGGAAGACACATTTAGCTCCATGCAATTAAGATTTGCAGCCAGCACCACAGGGGTTCAGCTGCGGCAGAGACGCAGCCCCCCCCCCCCGCCTCCCACCCTTCCTCGCAGTTGTCAAGCAAGTGCTTCACAGCTGGCAGCCAGGGAGCCTCCGAATCAGGATACTTCAGGCTCCAAGGTCTGATGAAGCCCTTCCAGAGCCTGGCAGGCAGACAGTAGTGGGATAGTCTGGTCTCATTCCCCCCCTGCAGGGAAGCTCGCCCTTTTAGCATGTGCTCCGGTCTCCAGCGCTGCCAGGAAACCTCCTTCTACTGAACAAGTACTTTAAAAAAAATCTATTTAGGTAAGAAATATTGCAGATCTCTAGGGGCCCTGCCTGGGTTTCATTTGCTGGCAAACAGAAATCATTACTATGCAGGCAAGGCCGAGTTTTTCTGGCCTACCCAACTGTATCCATTACCCTTGTCTGAATTAGAAGCTTCAGGGCAATGTCCCGTCCGTGCTCTGAAAGTACCAGAAAGGCAGCGGCGCTGAACTGCTCCGAGCACCAGCAGCGTTTGGCATTCTCCCCAGAGCTGTCTGAGCAAACAAGGCAAAGGGGAAAAAGCCTGTCCCTCCCTCTCTCCACCTGCCCAGCGACTCAGAACAACTAGAAATGGCAGCTTAACTCCCGTTGCTGCCAGAACGCAGACCGATATACCCGACAGTCAGAGTGAGGGCACCCTGAGTGCCAAGAAAGTAAATGTGCTCAGCTGTTTTTGGAGGGGGGAAGGGATGGGGACACTCATGTCTCTATAGCAACCCCAGCCTGGCTGATCCTGCTAAATGATCGGGAACAAGGGCTGCTCTAAAATTAGATCTTCTAGGGGTCCCTGCTCCAGGGGCAATAACTCCAAGACAAAAGAAATAATTCAAACTTAATTTCCCTTTACCTTCACCCAACAACTTTTGTTATCTTAGAAACTTCCGGGAAAGGAAAAAAAAAAAAAATATGTACAAACCTTCTGCATTCCTAGTGTGATAATTTGGGCGGCCTGACTGAGAGCAAGTGATAAATTCTGGTTGAAGTGATAAAGTTCCAGGTACAAAAAAATCTGCATGTCATGCCCTGCTTTTAAAGAAGTACAGAATTTAACAGGGCTGATAACGGTTCTGACATGGGCTTCCCAGTCAGGAACAAGAGGCAGCTGTTTATTCAGGTAGAATTCCTTTGAGAGAGTGGGTTTGCTGGAACCAGAGAACCAGTTTGCTCTGAACATCTTGGCAAATGGCACCCACATTGGTAAAAATTAACAAGAAGCCATGTTAGGGGACCATGGTGCAGGGAAGAAAACATACAGATACTCTAAGGACAGCAAAAAGCTTGGAAGAGAAACCTGACAGAATTAATAGCTGGGGGGAGGAGAGGGAGGAGCAGCTGAGATGGCTGTAGGACCAGTCATAGCTAGAGCCAGCTGCAGCAAGAAGAAACGACTTTTAAGGGAAGGATCATCACAACTTGTCTGCCTGTTTTTGCTCTTATCCTAAACACCTAAATGGCTGGAGCAGGTAGAAGAGGCATTTAAGCCGGAGAGGCATCACTACTAACCTCAGGGGCACGATACAGGCTCTGCACCCCGAGACTGTGCAAGGAGAATCCCATCACTGTAGCACACAGTTGGCTCTGGCTATGAAGACTTTAGGGACTACAGGGCACACTGAGCTAGGACCCTAATTTAACCATCTGAGGAGCGCATGCACTAGTAGGGGACTCGGTTCCGCCTCCACATAAAGGTGCCCGTTCCCAGATCTCTGCTGAGCCAACAGACTGCTTTTAGCTTGTACTGGTATTTGACAAACAAGCAGCCTCTGGTTTTCAGCACGCATAGGGCTAATAGCCCAGAACACAATAGTTGGTTTCCAGTTACAGCAGGGAAGGCTTTAACTTATTCACAAGAACAGGATAGCGAGTCAAATAGCTTAGTAGGTTTTAGAAAGGGATTGGATGTTTGCGTGGTGAAACAACATCCACAGCCGCATTAGCTAGGATAAGGGTTACAAGCTCAGCGATCCTCACACTACGGGACAAAATGATCAGTGGCTGGGATCACAGGCAGACAAAAGCGATAGCCATTCCCTGAAGCTCCTTGCAGCAAGGTCACATGGCCATAAGCAGGCACTGTCAGAAACCAGATAACCCATTGTGCAGTTCTAGCTGGGCTAATCCTGCGTGTCCCCAGAAAGCTCCAGAGAGGTTAGGCACAGAATGAACCGCAGAGAAATCCTTGTTATTTTAAAAAAAAAATTACCCAAAAGAAGCTTTATTGGTATGCATCCTACAGAAATGGTTACAAGAAAGGGCCTTGGATTAATCTTGCAAAGAAAACATGGAACAGCTGTGCTCTCCCTAGGAAGGTACCAGCCATAAGCAGGTTCCTTACAAAACAGGGCAGCATGGAAATATACTGGAAGGAGGAGGGGGGGAGCAGACACACGGGATTGGTGCTCTGTTCTTCAATAGCGATGTGTGGGGTGGTTTCAGACAATTGAGAGGAGGCCTGGTAAGAACAACCGCAAGGTGTTTCCCCACACCAGAAATGGCACTTGATTTTTACTGAGCTGGTCTCCTCCATGTATAAATACCTGCCCACCACAATTTTTATAGCAAGCTGGGGCAGCTACTAGCAGAGCTTCTGAAAAGGCAAGAGACGGTAATCCTCATTTTCTCTTTCTGATAGTCAGTTCTGATCAGGTTTCAGTCCCCACTCAGTCTGTTACTTCTCCAAGCCCAAGTATACTACTGAATTGGTACTGCTTTAGAAAAAAATAATCAACCGGTTTTCAATAATAGTAAAGTCCAGAGGTGTTCCAAGGCTCTCTTGCCAACCCGACAGGAGATATGGCCACGTATGGATAGGATCACCTCTTCTTGAAGCCATACTTTTTCCTTTCATAGAAGAGATCTGTCTTGGAACTGCCCAGGTTGACGATCTTAGGGCAACCATCTCTCTGTAAGAAGAAAAGAGGATATAAGTTAAGAGATGAGCAAAGAGAACAACATCATCACTTACATAGTTCTAGTAGGTTCTCAGTTCCCACGCTCCTCACTCTGTCCTCAACACACATTTCGAACACCTGTGCAGACAAACTGCCCTCCAATTCTGGTTACTACCAGCAAGAGGGAGGAACAGAGAAGAGGACAGATGCCTTTATGACATTACTCTAGGACATTGTCTTCCTCAGGGTGAAGACGGAAAATAGCTCGTATAACATCAGCAGTTTAATGAAAAGGATGCTCAGTGCCTCAACACTGGATTCTTTCTAAATTAGGATACACAGGATTTATAGGGCCCAGAGGAATAACCTTTCCCTTCCTTAGCCAAAAAGAATCTTGTTGCTTTACATGTCACCAAGCCATTCTTGTGTTTAGGGACTCCTCTCAGCTGTGGCAGCAGAACTGAATCTCAGATTTCCTGCATCCTGGATTGATTACTGCAGAGGCTGTATGGTCATCCTGGGAGAGGACAGCTATTCAGAGCAGCTACACGAGTAAGTTCTTGTACCTGAATTGCAGTAGGTGGTGAGAAAAAAGCCACAAAAAAGCAAGAAGGGGAGCAGGGGAGACCCACCTCAGCAGGGTGGCTGCAAACACAAACCAGTGAGATGTATCTCTCGGTGCACCAGTGAACATTTGTCCATGGGCCACCTGAGCCCAACATCTGCATAACTATAGAGGGCAAAATGTTGTGGCCAGCAACAGCAGCTGTGAGTGGCCCAGGAGGCAGAGGAACACGTGTCCTTAGCTGTTGTGTAAACCAGAGTGGATTAGATTTAGAAAGGCTCTGGGCAGATATCAGCCGCTGTAGAAACTGCACCTAAGCTGCCCCACTGATACCTGCTCCTGTGCAGCAGATACAACCCGGTGCGGAAGGTCTGCATGGTGGAAATATAACAGGAGAGGGGGGGAAAAGATATCATCCGTCCTCCATACACCTGCCACAACCCATCTCTAGTTACTGTCTCCTTATTTGATTTTGAACCTCAATAGTAGGACTCTTCCAAGCCTTGCCTCCCACGATCCAGGGAGCCTGTGACAATCTTGACAGCATTATTGCAGGGCTCTGTTCATTCTTCCACCTCCTCCTAGCAGCACATGTGCATGCTACTGTCCCTGGGAAAAGATTACTTTTTGCAATTCACAGGTGACAAGGCAGGATTTTGGCCCTTACCCACAGATAGAAGTGGGGTGAAACAATACCTCATTCCTCCCTCCATCAGAACAAACAAACCAAGAGTAACCAGGCCCTTTGCCATGTGCCCAACAGCATTCCACCTCCTCCCTCCATTTTAGTATTTGCTTTCTTGGTTCACTATCTTTTTCAGTTTTTCTCTGAGGATGACAGAAGGGCTGTGACTGAAACCTTGGAGTGTTAGAGCTTCAGGTATAGAGCTCTGTCCATCTGCTTTTCTTATTCACATCAGCACCAGCTACCATAACTGTGACAGGCAGCACACTTAACTTTTCTTGTTCCAGGCACTCTACACCTGTGCCAGCACTTTTCAGTCCTGCAAGTCAATCATGCCAAATCTGCCGTTTCAGATCTGCAACTTCACATCTGCAATAATCCCTAACAGTTGAGTTTGCTGGTACAGAGCAACTGTCTTCACCCCCTGCAGCCCGCACCCAGCTGTCAAAATACCTCAGTTCTGACTTGCCATTCTCCTGCTCCTCCAGCTCTGTTTTCTACAATCCTTCCTTGCAGAGCAGCTGGCTATTTCACACCTGAACCAGACATGATAAGCTATGGGTGAGCATAGGTTATGAAAAATACCTATTGGGAATCAGTATGAATTGGCAAAAATAAAACCAAGTAAAATAACTCATGACTTATCATGCCAGGTGTCTTGGTTCCAGAGGCAAGTGAACAAAACTACTGTTTCTCACAGCATTTCCAAAGTAGAAGGCATTGCCACCATCACAGCACATATATCCATATTTAGATATTAAGATTATGGTCCTGTCAGATCTAATGACTAAATTCAGACGAGGACCTGCCCCTGTCCTGAATTTTGCTACAGACCTCTAGAGAAAACGTAGACATTGCAGAGAATTAAACCAGCAACTCACTCGTCTGAGCGTGTTCCTCTAAATCAATATGAGCCATTATCTCCACATGTTCTCCACTGTGGAGGGTGTGCTGGAAATGGCATTTGCAAAGCACCAAAACCCAAACAACCTTTAACAGACACTCTCACAGCTATCAGGTCTGTATTCTGGCGATATCGCAACTGTAAGCATCATATTCTTGCTTCTCCCTAAGATCTTTCTACCACTTCATTTGCAGTTCTTCCCCTCCTGCACTCATTGTGTTGGATAATAACAAATACCTTATGGGGGTGAACAGCTGCCTTGTTTCACATGGGCAGTGGCTATCTCTCAGCACAAGAAGATTAAACATCACTGACTACAGAAGAAATAAGGGAACATTACATGAAAAAGTGTTGGCAGAAAAGGAGATGTCTACGATATAGGCCATTCCAGAAAATAATTTAAAAAAGATAATCATATCCCACTGAAATTATACAAGAAATTTTGAACTTGTAAAACACAACTAGTGGTGCAGAAACAGGACACTAAGATGTAACTTTATGTTGTAATCCAAAAGAAAACACAGGTGGTGATTCCATAGGCCTTACAGTACTGCACGTGTCCTTGGTCAGTAGCTGATAATGGACTTCTAGTGAGGAGCTGCTGCTACCAAAGCCTCTGCAGTGTCTGTAGTATCTCCAACCCTGATAAAACCTAGGCTGAGAGATCTAGCAAGATAACAACTTCAACCTATAACAAGCAGTGTGGGGAGGAAGTGAACCGCGAGTGTGCAGTGCAAAGTTGTCAAAGATCCTTTGAGATGAAGAGAGTTAAAAAACCTCAAAACGCTATGATGCTTCAAAACACTTTGCAAACACAGGGAACTACCGACAGTTCCCTGTGCAGCTACAAGGTACAAGGCAATGAAAACCAGTGCCAATATTGGTAGTGGAACCCAACCATCCCATGTCCCAACACTAATTTAATTAGCTCCAAGCCCCTTAAAGATAAGCGTGGCTGCTAAATAAAGACATAACCAATTCAACAGGAGATTGGATGACAACATACATCTTTTTCCTGGATGGTACACTCCTTGCAGTAGTAGGCATCAGACACTCCTGGACCCCCGCAGATCACACAGCGCCCTTGGTACGAGCCGTAGTTACACTCATCGCATATGCGCACAAGAGTGCAGGGCCGCACATAGGAGTCACAGATCACGCATTTGCCATCACCTGCAAGTACAGCAGAGCCTTTGGTTACAGAAGGTCCTTTTCTCCACCCCTGCATTAAAGAGGAAAAGGTTCCTAGTCAAAGAACTTGCCTGTACACTCAAAGACAATACAATTGAACTGCAGAAATTCATCTTGCAGGGACAGGGTGAAAGTTTATATTTGCACACAGATCTGAGAAGAACAAGGGCCAGTAGCCTACAACACTTGAGTTTGTTTGTTGTTTTTTTTTTTTAATCATGCAATCACAATCAGAGAAGAAACCCAAAGTCACTTCTGTGATTAGCCAACACCTGCTTAGATCATACCATTACTTTTACTCTAGAACTTTTCCTGAATTTTTGACTCATGAAAAAATGCTGGACTGACAGGACTAGTGTCCTTACCTACGCAGAAGCAGCAGTGTAAGCTTCTCCCACATCAACAAAAGTCTGGAGTTACTATCCTCAAAGAGATGAGATAAGAGATTGTACCCGTGGTCCTTTTAATCCTTCATCTGCGAGAAGGCCAAAGAAAGGGCAAACTGGCATAAACAGCCATTTCACAAAACTTGCTCTTGCTTTCTCATAAGGAACTGAGTGAAACTCAAGTACTCATATCATACAGGCAAGCAGCCACCAGATGCCATTGACAGTCTCTGCTGTGGTGGACCTTATCCAAGGCACTGACCTAGGGATGAAAGGCTTCATATCCTATTACCAGTTCCCAAGGCATCTAATCCTGACTCCCACAAGCAGCTCATCTAACCTGCTCTTAAATCTCCAGCACAACAGCCCTCAACTACTACCAATGGGAACCTGTTTCACTGCTGAGCGCTCTTGAAAACAATCTTGTTGCTTCACACTGTGCTTCTCCCCACTTTGCTTATTTTCATACTATTTTTGAGTCCAAACTAGTCATCTTATTTATTCTGTTCCTCTACAAGGATCTAATGACAGGTCATACTCTCTCTTCTCTTCCACAGTTGAGCACTGGCATTTGATTCTGTGGAGTTTTTTCTGCTCTAACTCTACATGTTCCCCCCCATTTCTTATTCTCTTAGATGCTGAAGGGAACCTTTCTCAAGGTGTGAAGAACTCAGATTCCAAATATGCATATTTTTTTTCCTGCTTTGAAATGATCAGGCCAATCATTCTGTATTACAGATTACAAAGAATCAATCAAGAAGTCACTGTAGCCTCAGCTACTGAAAATGCTGTCAGCATATACACCGGAACAACATGCATGCCTTTGTGCGACAAACTATTTGAGCACACAACTTTGTAAGTATTCGCTGATTCATACTTGCAACGCACAAGTAACTCTTCCCATCTCAAGAGACATCAAGTTCATGGTTAAAGCAAAAATAGAATCAAATCCCCAAATCCAAACTGTATGCTCTAACCACAACACCATGTTCTCAAGCAACTATATGTAGAAGCTATACTTACATTTTTCACAAAGTCTTCCAATTGCTGTAAGAAGAAAAAGAAGAAAAAGAATTATTTGAGGCAGAAGCAGGAGCTTGAATATCAAGTAATTATCTTCTGCATTGAGCAGGTTTTTAAAAAAAAAACAAAACAAAACAAAAACACTAAACCACAGAAACAGTTTAAGCATAAATACAAACATATTTTCGATAAACAATATATATCCTCCTGGAGACATTTACCAAGATCAAAATTTGGGTGCACTGTGAGTGTGCAATGACACCCATTGGCAGTAAGAAAACCTACATTCATTATTCCATTTCAAACACAGCCAATGTACCTGACCGAAGGAAATCCTATAAATGAGTCTGCTCGTGAGTTTTACACTGCTTTTAATAAGACAAAAAAACCCCACAACCAAGTGTCTATTTGATTTAAGGCAGCCCAAATACCTTCTTCACTTCAGAGTACATAGATAGATATATCTTAGAAGTCTTGTCACTTGTCTAGGAAACTCACAACAACGATGTCAGTAACTTGGATAAATACCACAAATATCAAGTTCTAAAGTGCAGATATCCACCTTTACAAAGACTAAATAGCGATTCAGTTGAAATTTGAGGGTCAGGGGATTCATCAGGCTGGAAATGAATTTTCAACATAAACAGACTGTTATCTGCATTAACTATTCTAAAAAGAAGTTTCCTAGAGACAATGCAACTGAATATTTTGCGTTTACAGTTCCTTCAGAAAACTGCGTGTTAAATTTGCTTTTCCAAGGAGCAAAAAAAAATCTGGAAAAAGGCATCTCAACTTCTAATCTCGTATAAGACTTCTTCAAGACTTAGCAGGGTGAATTCTAACCCAAGTGACAAGAGCAAAGCTCAATATCTGACTAGAGGTATAACTTGGAAAATAACTTTATCTTGCAGCCAGAAAGATGCTCCCAGTGCTGGCTGAAGCCTTCAGCTCATTCTCCTGGCTGCGCTGGTACCGCCAACACAACAGGAGTAAATCAAAATCGTATTTTTTCTGCACACACACACACACACCCCGCAGGCATTAAAGCCATTCAGCTCTACTGAGAGAGGCCCGGGAGCACCTGCACCTCAGGACGGGCCCCGGGGGAAGTACCCGGGACGGGGTTAGGGACCCGGCCCTTCCTTACAGAGCCTCTGCCCCACCTCAGGGGAAGAACCCATAAAACACGGCAGGACACCGCAATAAAAGCGAAATAAAATAGGGAGGGAGGAGCAAGGCGGGCGCCCCTCCCCCCCGCCAGGCCTAACGGCCACGCGCGCGTGCCTAACGGCCGCTAACGGCAGACTCCCAGCTTCCCCCCCGGCCCCGCAGCGGAGTGAGGGACGAGGGGTGATGGAGGGGGCCCTCCGGGACTCACCGACGCCCGCCTGCTTGCGGCAGAAGATGAGGTCCGGGTGGTGCTTGGCCATGGCGACGCCAACACCCGCCTGACGCGGCCGCCCCGCGCGCTCACCTCCGACCCGCGCGCCCCGCCGGTCCTGGCTGGGGTGAGGAAAGCGCCTGCACAAAAGCGCCGCCCTCAGCGGGAACGCCGCATCTCGATCCCGCGGAGGGCCGCCGATAAAACTCTCTCCGAGGAGTGCTCCGCCGTTAACCTTCTCCCGCCCGGAGAAGACCCACGCCTTGCTCGGTGGCCGCCTTCTTGGCGCGGATACCTCCCTGCCAGGACCTGTGAGGCCCCGCCCCCGCGTCGCCCCCGCCCGCGCGCCGGAGGTGTGAAAGGGGCGGCGTGACGCCATCGGAGCGCGACTTCATCTTTGTCAGTGAACAAAATGGCGCCGTACTGCGTCCTGGCGGCTCGGCTGCGGGTGAGCGGGGCGCCGGCGGCGGGACACATCGGCGGGCGGGGGCGGGGATGGCGGGCGGGAACCGCAGCGGGGCGAGGACCGTTACCCGCCCGGCGGGCGGGCGGGCGCGGCTTCTGGCCCGCTCCGTCCCCGCCTGTCCCCGCCTCCGCGTGTAGGTCAACGTGTCCCCGGCGCGGCCCGGCGCCCTGTTTCCATGGCGATGGCGGGGAGGCCGCCGTGGCGGTGGCAGCGCGGCCGCCTCCCGGGCCCCGGGGCAGGGCGGCTTCCGCCGCCGGGGCGGCCGGCCCTCAAGGTGAGGGCAAGGTGAACGGGGCGGCGGGGATGAGGCCTGGTGTGGGCCGGGGTCACTGTCAAAGCCCGGGCCCGGCGGGGCCGTGAGCCTGAGGGCACGGGCCCTAAGGGTGGAATCAAAAGCTTTTCCCTGGGGCGTGCTCTTTTGTTTCTCTCGGTTTCTGTTTCTTCCCCTTATCAGCTGCAGCAGCACAAGGTGACTTCTCGTTGTGTGAGTCCCAAGGCTCTCTATCTTTTGGCTACTCTGTTTCAACATGACTACTTTTAATAAAAACACAGGCCCTTGAGTGAAACAGATGCAAAGGTCTATATTATAAACAGGACCTAGGAAGACTGAAAAAGAGTCTGGACAAGCACATAAACTGCCTTTTTTTCCAAGGTAGTGATAGTGATTTTCATAGTCTTGACTATCGTGACCTCTAAAAACCGTATCTGCCTGTAATATGACCTCACCACAGAGATTCTTTTACTTGAGACATAATTGTGTTTAATCTGTACTCAATAATAAAGATTCAATGATCTTTTAAAGCCTGGAAGGCAAATATCAGCATGCAGTTTTCTTTTTTTAGGGCTGCTAGCAGGGGTAAGGAAGCCTGTGCTCCCTTTAATAAAGCATGTGATGAAGTGAGGCAATTTAACTTCTCAGTCTGCCATTTGTGACCTTGGCCCTTTTCCTAGGGAGCTGAAGTAAGAACTTGGCTTTTAATATTCTGAAAGTACTTTGTGAAGCTTAATTCATGTTTTATATTACTTTCTTACTTTAGAGGTAGGTGTTTTATTCAAGTATATGTATTTTTTAAATTTAAGCAGAAGTTACAGAATAGCACCATTTCAGTTAGTTTGCTATATTCATTCTTAATTGTTAAATAGTTTTTAATTTTTGAACAGAAATAACTATTCATAAAATGACGGCAAATTCTTTATTAGGTTAATGAATTGGCTCTCATTTTATGGTGTGTCATCACGTGAGAACAAGCAGTCATTTGCTAAAATTAATATTGTATAATGTAAAACAAAAGTTGTGCTAGCACAGTGAATACGGGGAATTTAGTATTCTGGGAGGCTGCCTATTATCAGGCTCAGGATATGTGTTTTTTTCCCCCTGTGAAGGACTAAATTTGTGATAGTAATCAAACATGCTTCTAGGTGATCTCTTTAGGAGGCAAAATTTTTTTGCACATATGTAGCAGCCTAGAGATTAATAAATATGTGGATCACCTTGCCAATTGCTGTGATAGTGCCAGCATTGAGCATGGCACGTGTTGTTAATATTGGTTCTACTCATTTCCTGTCCTAGAACTGTTTTGGTATTGGAATTGCATAATAAGCTTACTTCTGAGGGAAATAAATTGGAATTAGCCTGGTTTGGGCTGACTGTCCTGTTTAAAGTACAATTCTTCTAATAGCCTCAAAGGGTCAGGATCTTTTTCATGCCTATCTGAGAGATGCTTTTAGTAGCATCCCATTTCTGGAGCCACACTGGCTAAGGATTGACTGAAAGAGTAGTGCTGTAAAACTCTAAACCGTCTGAAGTGTCAAGGGTTTATTGAAGGCCTTGTAGGTAAGTGCTGAAATTGTGTATGGGAAGCTTTGTGTATGCTGGCAAAATACAGTGTTGGCTAGAGCTAAACTGATCTTCAGAACTAATTTTGGTTGCTCTTTGGAGGTGGGTCTAGAAAATTAGACTGCATTTACAACTCGATTATACCACACTGCTTTTTTTAGGCTGAATCATGGTGAATGTTGGAAACTTGGACAGTGTTCTTAGATCTGAGGGGGTGAAGAAAGGTACCTTTTAAAAGTCTTATGTAGACAAAAATGATTCTCTCTCATCTTCTGAAACTGACTGGCCTCAGTGATTGTTTTTCCCCAGTCTCACTGGCCATCACGGAAACAGACCTTCAGTTTTCCACACTACTCTTGCCACGCTCCATGTCCAGACAGGATCCTTCACCTCAGACATGCTCATTTCTTTCCCTTCCCACTTCCAGTAGCCTGAAGCTGTGGTCAAGCAGGAGTCAACTACTTTGTATTGCTACTTCTGCCATTACCATTTGAATATTTATATATAGTATTTGAATAAAAATTACACTTCACGGAGCCATTTCATGACGTAAAAAGATAGCTGTGTATGTTCAAACTGAAAAGATTTTATCTGAAAAGTTTCTTTGCACCTCTTTTTAGAGAGCCCTGCTTCAGATTTCTATCGTAATCAGCTTTGGTCCCAAGCAAGACTAGAATGCTATGAAGCCCCTGCTGTTACTTTAATTTGCAAATCTGTTCTTCTGTACTCTGAATTATGGTGAAATTTATCTTTCGGTTTACTGGATCACAAGGAAGAATTCCATTAATCAGTTGTGTTGCAGGATTAGTTTTGGGGCGGGGGGGGGGGGGAGGGCACCAAGAAGGAATTACTGCATTAAACCACAATACCTTTCCTGGTCTGGGGAAGAGATGACTTTTCCATGAGCATTGATCAAATCACTCCGTGTTTTTTCCAGCCGCTCCAGCAGTTGGAGAGTTTAACAAGATAATGGGTATCTTGTGAGGTAAAGACAAAAAAAAAAAAAAAAGGCAGACCGAAACAAACATAGAATTTAGGTGGCCACTAAGAAAAGATCAGCTTATGTATGTTAAACAATGAGAAGCTGGGTGGTGTTTGGTTTGTTTTGGGTTGGTTTTTTGTTTGCTAATGGAGGAAGGAAGAGACTCACCTCTGACACCTGTGATACGTTCTGAAAGTTCTAAACTAAAGTGCAGCACAGTGAAATTTGATGACTGGGTTTCATTTGCACTCCTGGCGGAGCAATGCCCTCTCTTGTACTGCCATATTCACTTACTTAAGTTTTTTTTTTAATGAAAATGGTGTGCAGCTGCTGTAGGTCTGTATTGCTCCTACTGAAAGCTGTATATCTAATAGCTTAGGATTGTTTGGTAAAAAAGCAAACTACACCCTTATTGATGGTGTGCTGGCTGTTATGATCTCGCCTAGATTTCCTGAACTTTTTCTTGTGTAAGATACTAACAAATGTTATCAAAAGGACAATAAAACAAGAGATTTGGATAAAAATTGGTGACGTTTCATTGATCGTGATTATTTCAGACAATGGTTTCAGTGCTGGTAACAAGAAAACTGGAAAAAATATTCACAGGGACAAAATAAAAATGCTTGAACAAATCTAAAGACTTGACTAGCATTTTTCATAATGCAAAAACAGTGGTCGGTACTGTGATTGTGTCCTGCGCAAGGAATATTTGCTGATTTACAGTCATACATACAAAATGGATATTTAGTGTTATACAGCTATGTTTATTAACCTGTATTTATCAAAACCTTGTAACACTACAGTAGAGGATGAATAGAAAAAACAGGATTAAGATTAAAGTGTGATATGGACGGAGGAAGAACTCCACACTCCTGTCTTCAGTCTATTTCCAGACTTCTGGTGCTGATGACTGAGACTTTCAAAAGATGTAGGAAATGCATGTGCCAAATCCTTGGAAGTTTTTATGGAGGCTGCCCTCTGACTCAGCTTTCAAAGCTGTGTGAGAGCCTTTTAACCTGGGCACTGACCTGTCTCTTCTAGGTCAGGTGCTGTAAAGGTGCTTCTCCCATGTTCCAGGGAACTGTTTCACTGTGGAGGCTGCCAAGCAATATTTGGTTGTGTTTTTTTTTTTTAATGGCACTTTCTGCTGATGTGTTCAGCCTGCAGTATAATTCATCTTTCCTGCTGTTAACTCACCTGTGGGCCAAGAGCAAGGCTGTTCTCAGGGGAAAGGTGAGGATGCCTTTGTGAGAGTGAACATAAAAATAACGTGGATCTGCACAGCCAGGTTGGTGAAGCTGATGGGTTTGTTCCACAACTTACCTCTCTCCAGCTCTGCATTACATCGTAGACCAGGCACGTACAGCAAAGTCACTCTTGCTACCACTGAAATGCAGCTCACCTTACATGAAAATATAATAAGCTTTGTAACGGTATGCAGCGACCCTGCATAGGGAACTTAGTACGTGATAGTGGAACAGATGGGTATCTGCTCAGTCCTGTACTGTGTCACCTGTCAGTCCTTCAATATAAACTCAATACCAGGGAGCAAATACAAACCTAGCGTTAGCTTACTTTGGAAACTGTAGGTTTTTCTGTACCATGGCTGTGATATGTCAGGAGTATAGCAAACTCGTGTTTGCTTAAGAATTATTTCAGTGTTGCCTGAAAGCAGATTTCTCACTGAAAGCATAAAGCATCTGGTGCTATAAATAGAAATGTAAAATAATTTGGTAAACGCTACCTGTTCTGGGTAACCTGGTGTCTCACTGTTTAACATAGTACACAGTATTGTACGATCAAATGTTCATTGGGTGTCTTCAAAAATCTTTGCAATTTTTCTATTCCTCAGCCTGTAAAATCCCTGGAATAACAACTGAAAAACAATTGGTTTATTGATATGTTATAGGAATTTACTCTGCAAGGTTCCAGTGCTAATACTCTCCTTTTTTCAGCATGCATTGAATAGTGGGATACGACGCTATCATGTTGCTCCTGTCCTGTGCCAGCGGGCCAAAGTGGCCATGAGCCACTTTGAGCCTAATGAACACATAAATTATGAAAAGCTGGAGAAGAACATCAACATTGTCCGTAAGAGGTAAGAGTGGACGAGGTGAGGGGTCAATGTGCACAATTTAGCTCTGCAGTGATGGGAGAGGAGGAAGAAAATGTCATGGGGCCCTGACATAGGGAATATTTACTAGGGAGAGGAGCTTTGAGCAGTGGCAGTTGCAAATGTAGTGAAGTATGAGTTGTAGTGTCTCCGCATAGTGGTGGAGCACTGTGAGAAGAGCTGAAAGTTATGATGAAGCACTGTGACATACAGAGAACCAGGCCAGTGCAGAGGAGGTGCTGGAAAGGGCTCTGTCCTCTTTGTTTAACGCCCTCTTTAAGAAGCCTTGATATTGGCCCATGCTTCTTTCTGAGGAAGCAGCGTGTGGGCAGTGGTCATTATAGGCTAATGCTCCTTTGCACTGTGTTTCGACAGTGAATGTTCTCCTGTGTTCCACTGTAGGCGTTAGGCACGGAAAGGAGGGCTAGGAATTCATAGCATATGTAAACATGGTGACCTTAATCTGCTGATAGAGGCTTGTATGCCTGCTAAGGTGTTGTTCCTGCTCCACTTACCTCAGCAGCGGTTTATATGACATGTCCTTCAGTCTTTGCGTCCTTTGTTAAATGCGGTAGCTCTCATTTCAAGTCATTGTATCTACTTAGTTACTTCTCAGAAGATCTCACCACTGACATAAATGGGTTCCTCAACTGATACAGCTGCGAGATGAAAGGTCTGAGGTCATGAAACTCTGCTTAGTTGTACTTGCTTGCTGTGGGATCTGGTATTTGTGAGTTGAGTCTGACCTCTGTCTCACCTCCACGTTTGCTGTCCTGAGTTATCACTCAAGAAATGAGCAGAGTCAATGTTTCTTTTACTATATAGGAAAATTATAAAAGAAAGCATAAAGTGACGTCAATCCATATACTTTTGAACTTTCTGGTCTGAGGCCTTGTTTTATCCGTCCACCGTTTGGTATTTTAGTGCTGTAAGAAGAGCATGCAAGTTTCTGTATGTTAATAGGTCTTAACAGTCTGAGTGATATAGGGAAGCGCTCTGTTACATGCTTAAAAGGGCAAATGCTGAAGTACGCAAGATGCAGATACTAAAATTCTTCTCCCCAGGCTTGACCGTCCCCTGACCTTGTCCGAGAAGATTGTATATGGACACCTTGATGACCCAGCAAAACAGGAGATTGAGCGAGGCAAGACCTATCTGCGCTTACGGCCAGACCGCGTGGCCATGCAGGATGCCACTGCTCAGATGGCAATGCTACAGTTCATCAGCAGCGGGCTGCCAAAAGTGGCTGTGCCTTCCACCATCCACTGTGATCACCTCATCGAAGCCCAGTCCGGTGGTGAAAAGGATCTTCGAAGAGCCAAGGTCACTACTGCAGAGACTTACATTCTGTATGTTTGAAAGCCTCTTTCCAGTCAAAGGAAGAGATTTTTTTATCCCCCCGCCCCGAGGGACAGTGGTGAATCAGATATGGTAACAGATTGCCTGTGGTGGTCAGCTCTGTAGATAGGTCAGATGCAGCAGAGAAACAGAGTAAATGGATCTTTGCAAGTTTCACAGATGAGATTCATCCATTACATGGTTTAACGGACCATGAATGTAGAAAAAGCTAGTCTTAATTGCTAATGATGGAAGCCCATGTGTGTTCTGGAGAGAGAGAAGATATTTCAGATAAGGGAAGAGGGAAAATCTCTTTCAAAGGGGAAAAAAAAGAAGACAGTTATAACTCTATAGAGTTATGCTCTTTATGCTGCAGTATGACAGTGTGAGAAACTTCCTCAACATGTGTCTGCGTTGCACTGGTGTATCCTGAGGGGGAGAGCAAATAACTAATTTAGTTTCCCAAACCATTTGCTAGGGATTAGCTGAAGAACACTAACTGAAGCATGTGCAGCTTTCAGGGCGGGCGAGAGTAGGTATAATTGCATATAAAAGCATGGAGGATGTCATTTTTTTTATTTAGGAATTTCAATGTGATGTTTGTCTAACTGCTGATTCACCGCCTTTTTAAAATTTCCCGCTCACCGTTTTACCGCTTATTCCTCCGTAGGGCTTCTGTTAATTATAGACACATTCACCTCTGTCCTAGATACCACAATGCATCTGCTAAGGAAGAACATGCTCTTAGCGTAGTGGGGCGGTGGGGGAAATCTTGTTACTCCAAGTGGACCTAGCCTAAATCCACCGTCACAGCCAGGAGGAATGGTGCCTTGGACTTTGATACCAAAATTTACAAACAGTAAACGGTCTGTGGGGGCTTAGCTGCATTTTAAGATTTTAGTCCATATCTGTTCTCAGAAACTCCTAATGTTGAAGTAACTGCTTCTGTGTCTTTCTCCTTCAGGCCATAGTAAAGCAACTTATACCACTCAGGAGTGAATTTAGGGAGTTCTTGCTCTGCTCGTCTCAATCCTAAATTCTCCCCAAGTTGTGTGATTAAGAATTTGGGACTTACTAAATAAAATAGTTTCTGTTCTTCCCTTCATTTCCTGTCTTCCCCTTTCCTCTGTTCCTCTATTTGCTCTCTGTAGTGCAGTTATATTCTGCTGCAGCCCTGAGCTGAGCAGAGTGCCTCCTTTGCCACCCACTCTGAGCAGAGTAAGTAAAGGTCCTGCCTTCTTCTGACTGGGTTCTGCTTCTGCTCCTGCCAGTTGGCACACAATGAATGCTGGCAGGCCAGAGAGTGGTTTGGATCTGCTCCTGGCACATCAGCATGCTTTACTGGGGAAAGGATGCACAAACAGAGTGAAGTGACCCGACTCCCAGTGGAAAACGAGGCTTAAAGAACTGCTGCTGCCTCATGGGAAACTTCAGCAAATGTGTGCTGAGACAATTCTTCCATTATCTCCATTTTCCCCTTTCTCTTTATTCTGAAGCATAGCTGCGTGAGAACAGTCTTTAAGAAACTGTCCTCCTAGTGCTTATCTTATCTACTCTGCCACTCCTCTGCCAAGAACTATCAGGACATAATAGTGTCATACTTCCTTGGCAACCCTGGTTATTCTCACAAGCAATTTTCACAGTGTGACCTCCACCAATAATGGTGATACTGCAGCAAGAAAGGCAGCATTGTGTGTGTCTTAAACAGGGGACTCGATAGAATGAGACATGACACTCACCAACTCCTCTGGCAGCAAGCAACTTACAGTTCCATTTCTTAATCTGTAAAAATAAAGCCAAAATGCTTATCTAAGGGGTTTGAAATGCCTGCAAAGCATCTGTAAAGCAAAAAGAACAGCTGGTAGAGAAGGAAGGAGGGGCTAGAAGAAGAGAGGGAAACAGGTTTAAAAAAAAAACACCCTGAGAATGCAAGAAATGAGCAGAGCATTTTAAATGCTTTGTTGGCAGGGTTTTCCTTTAATTGTGCTATTTCCCTTGTGCTGTTTGGAACTGAAAACTAAAAAAGATGCTTTAGTAGAGCTACAAATTGAATGAAATTAAATGGCCTGTTACAACTGACTGGCAAACAGTCTTGGTCCCTTTTGGTTCTAAAAGAGTGATGTGCACCTCCCTCTAGCTGCTACAAAGCTGTGGAGTAAACTGCAGACAGGCATGGGAGGGAAGGGAATGTGTTTGAATGCGCTCTTGGTGTATGGAAGAACAAAACGTGTTACTAACACTGTGTGTTTCCCTGTGTGAATAGGACATAAACCAGGAGGTGTACAACTTTCTAGCAACAGCTGGTGCCAAGTATGGAGTAGGATTCTGGAAACCTGGGTCAGGAATCATTCACCAGGTAAAGTGTGTGTATGTGTTCGCAATCTTTGAGCATGGAGTAGCTCTTTTACCTTATGGTGAAGAGAGAGCTCAAGTGCAGACCCTCAGAGAATTTCACCAGCTTAGGGAAACAACTTGCTTTCCTTGAGGCGGGTGAGGTTTCTTGCTTGCTCTCTCTGTTATCTTGACAACAGAGTTTTTTCTTAAAGGTTATTTTGGACAAACTGTAACCTGATGCATGATTAGGTAGTGCCAACAGCATGCCATGTGAATCACAGAAGCTTGAAATATCTTAACTGCTTGTGGGCTGGCTCCTCTTGGTACGATTGGGACAGTAAGGTGGTGCCATGAACTAATGTGAATTGCTTTTGATGGTAAGGAAAGCAGCTTTGGGAACATGCCTTTCTTAGGGTTATTTTGTATGCACTTGGTTCCATAAAAAAACCCAGGAGAGTATATGAGGACACCAAACAGAGCGGCTGACTTTGAGTACTCAAGAATGGCAACATATAACAAGTTGCTATGTGAATTTGAATAAAATGCAAACCAGTTTCCAACAGCTTCCAAGTCTGAGATTCTCTTGTTATAGCACTTGCATCTTAGAAGAATATGACTGTCACAAGATAGCTTACCAGTTAATGAGGCTTTTTGTTTTTTAAAACCAGCACCTCTGGCAGGATTTCCCTAACTTGCTCATGGCTGATTTGCTTTGTGGGTCCAGTAGATATTTTTCATTGTTACTTTGAGTCGCAGGCAGTGAAAAAGGGAAGTGCAGCACAAAGCAAAAGGAGCAGAGAGGAGAATGGATGACTGTTAAGCATCCTGTCATCAGGGAGTTTGTGACTAGGTGCAGGCAAGAGCTCTCTGCTATGTTTTCTTAGCTACAGAATGAGTTACTAAGGTTACCTTAACTTGGTGTGAAGCAACAGAGAAAGGAAATAGAACAGGTGAACTCTCCAAAAGGTTATGGGAACACCTCAGGTCATTTGTGCTCTGAAACCAGTCGTAACATCTGTCATGTGGCAACATAGCTCCATGCTGTGGTTACCAGCTTTCTTGTGGCTGACTTTCTGTGGCTGGAGAAAATTGCTCACATTGTGTAGCTTCAGAGTCCAACTCTGGCAAAGCAATCTTTCTCGCACAAGTACATCAATGTGAGCTACAAGCAAATAAAGCTGAAAGTACTAGAAGCAAAGCCTTGGTCTTCTCAGTAAAACACCACCTTAGTTCTGTCCAAACTGTTCTGTTGTGCACGTGCTGTGAGTTCTGTGCTTCCCAGAAAGGCTGTCCATAATGCTGGTATGGCACATAGGCAGTGAAAAGTTCATTAGCTTGAGTTCTCTACTGTATTGCTACCATAGAAAACTCATAATTTTTCCTTAAAGAACTGTTTTGTGGTTTTGTTAATAGTTGAAGAGTCTTGTGTGGAGTCAATAACAGCGATAAAGGAAGGGCAGCCTCTTGTTTTATTTGAGAGGAATTCTTCTACATGATTAGTTTTTGGCTGGCAGTGTGGTTTGGAGGAACCTGTTGATATTCTACTGCTATGGGAGCATAAATACTATGAAAGGTCTCGCTAGCGTTGGATAGGTGAACTGACTTGCTCAGCTATTGATTAAGGGTGCGGAGAATAAGGAGCAGACTCTTGAGCCCAAACAAAGGTGGCACCTTAGCAAAAGACTAAACTGGAAGGAAGGAGTCTTCCAGTGAAAAAAATGGAGATAACTTTCTAAGTTTTATTACTGTCCTGGCATAAGCAAGGTTCATGGGGCTGAGACTTGGTACCTCGTTCTGTTGTTACATGCTCCACAAGGAGTTTGAAATAGAAGTGAATTTCCAATCCAATTACTTTCTTGCTACTGAAATCTGCAAATACAAACTGATGTAAATTCTTGTTTTCTTTCTTGCTGTCTTCCCCCTTCTTTCCCAACAAACAAGCAAGCAAACAATCCATTTTTGCTTTCAGATCATTCTGGAGAACTACTCCTACCCTGGGGTTATGTTGATCGGCACAGATTCACACACCCCCAACGGAGGTGGCTTGGGAGGAATCTGCATTGGTGTGGGTGGAGCCGATGCCGTAGATGTCATGGCAGGAATCCCTTGGGAGCTCAAATGCCCAAAGGTAGGAGCAGAAAGAATTCTAATCTTTGATGTGAAGGGTGAGATACAAGATGTGTAAGAAATGTTGATTTTCAGGCACTACATATATAAGGCACTATAGACCATTTCAGTCTTGTTTGTAATCACACACTGGCTCAACCAGCTGGTGTATGATTCATTGGTAGTTCTGAGTTTCCATTTCCAGCCTTTTTATTCAGGGACTGAGAGAGATAAGTGAGTAATGATCTCCCTTCAGTTGGTCCTGTCAGTGGTTTCAGCCCTTGCCCATATGTTCTGGTATTTCAGGATTTTCTCCTTTTTGGTATCGTAACCACCCAGATTCTTAGGAAAAATTCGGAGGAATTGTTTTTGCTGCTGAAACGAAATTGTGTCAGTATTTATTGTTTTTTCTTTCCAACTAATGTTGCTCAGGTTATTGGTGTAAAACTGACTGGCAAGCTTTCAGGGTGGAGTTCTCCTAAAGATGTGATCCTGAAAGTGGCTGGCATCCTCACTGTCAAGGGTGGGACAGGCGCCATCATCGAATACCACGGGCCTGGTGTGGATTCAATCTCTTGCACTGGTAGGACAACACAAATCTCTTATCTGAACAGATTGTTGTTGGAGCTGGGTGTTGAGTTGTCTGTAGAAGCTGGGAAGGGAATCAGGCAAGAAGTACTAAATGTTCTCCCTTGGCCTGTCCAGGCAATCGGTACACAGCAAACTGGGAGAGTGGATGAGAGTGGTGTAACAAGATAGCATTCCCTCTCGATGAAAAAGTGCCCTCTCTCCATGAAATCTTCTTATGACTTTGAGAACACTGAATGGTTAATGGTGAAGGATCCTGTAAGATGGTGCATCAGGATAAAAGTAAGGGTGGAGGTATTCCGGTGTATGCTTAGAGGGTGGAGATGTCAAAGATAAAGGATGACATTTTCATTTCAGCCCAAAATAGGCAGTGGACAGAGGAAAGAAACAGGTTGAAGGGGGTACGTGGGTGACAGCTGCTAAAGAAAAAGCTTTTTAGAAAAGCAGGACAGAGGGGAGACCAGAAAGCAGCAGTTTGTAACGTGCAGTCTTACGCTAGCTAATTGTGGGTCTTGGGTGCTGAATTTGAACCAGTGTTGTCTGTAACGGTGCTAGTTAGGACCAAATTACAAGAAGTGTCCCTTTCTTTGGCTTGAAGTGTAGCCTTCAAGCTGGTCTTCTCCTCGCCGTTTGCATGGCTACAACTTGGAATATTTGGTTTTACAAACTGAGAGGTATTTGGGATTTTTCTTCTGTGAAATCAGAGGAACTTGACTTGTGATATCTGCTTCTAGCTCATTAAAGGTAAACCAGCAGCTTCTACAGCTTCATTGCTGTGTCCTTGAAAGGCATGGGTGATCACAGAGCCATGAGCAAATGGGGGTTTTTTTATTGTGTTCTGTCACTGGAAGCTTTTTGTTCAACCCGTTAAATTTCTTACAAATTTTTGGCTCTTCCAGTAAAGATAAATGAGATGGTAGGGAGGGACAGGACACTTGTTGCAGGTAGCAGAGCCATTGCTCACTGCTGTAAATATATTTGGTGCTCGGTGCAGACAGGGCATCCCTGTCATCCCTTCCAGTATCTGCAAGAATCAGTGTAGCTTTCAGCTCCTTCCTTGCAGAACAGTCTGATCGCAGGCACTGTATTGTTTGGAAACGTTAGGGGCTGAGCCAGCCATTATGTAGTCAGTGTGTCCTCTCTCCTGTGGAATCTGGTTTCTGTGGCTAATGCCCTGATCTCTCTCAGCTTTGCTGTCTTTTCCATGGGCTGACTTTTAGAAAATTGGATGACCTTGGACTTTCTCATTGACCCTATGGTCTCTTCTCCCACTCCTTCTCTAGGAATGGCAACAATCTGTAACATGGGGGCAGAAATCGGAGCTACCACATCGATCTTCCCTTACAACGCACGGATGAAGAAATACTTGGGCAAGACTGGGCGAGCTGGTAAGAGGGTTTGGGAGTTGAAGGTGGGTAGAGGTGTGGGTTCAAGTGAAGGTGTATTCTGGGAGCAGCATCCTCCTATGGTGGTGTCTGATGTGACTTCTGACCTTGCATGGTCCCACAGGTCATCTGGTACAAGCAGGGAGTGTGTAGATGAAGTGTCTGGGGAAGTATATGGTGGACTCCCTGTGTTTAGCTGTCCCAAGCTTTTTCTTTGCCCTCATACGTGCTGCACTTTTCACATCTCCCTCCTTTCTTATTCCAGACATAGCTGCACTGGCAGATGAATTCCAGCAACACTTGGTACCGGATGCTGGTTGTCAATATGACCAGGTGATAGAAATCAACCTCAGTGAGGTAAGGCTTCCTTCCTTGTTGCCATCTTGGATGTTGTGATGTGACTCTGCTTTGTGTGAATGAGGACCAAGCTGGGAGTTTGATGCAACACCCCTGGTGCTGTGGCTAGAACATATAAAAAACACATCTGCTTCACGACAGCTCCTGCTCTGTTGTTCGTGTAGGAGAATCCTATTTAAACAGCTTCCAGATAGAGCTATGAAAGGAATTGATTTGCTGCTGTGTTTTGGGGTTTTTCTTGGCTACTGTAATTTCTGACTTTGTCACTGTTTCTTAAAGCTGAAACCGCATATCAATGGACCTTTCACACCAGACCTGGCGCACCCTGTGTCAGATATTGGTGCTGTGGCAGAAAAGGAGGGCTGGCCTGTTGATATCAGAGTTGGTGGGTAGCATTTGCTCTTTCCTCTGTCTCATCCTTGTGGCATAAATGTTGCTGTCTTGGGATAAGCGGTTGGTCACATAGCTTGGGATGTAATCCTTTAATTACTGCTGTATGTCCTTTGACTTTACTGCAGTGTCATCTGCTCATGGCCATATGAATTTGCTGGGAAGAGTACTGACTGCTTGGGCCAGGTGTGTGGGATGAGATCTGGGATAGGTGTCTTTTTTTAATCTCAAGAGGCAGACGAGTGGTTTTTTTCTTCTTGGAAACTTTTGAATGATTGGGTTGACAGGGATGTTACCTGTTGTTGTTAAAAGTCTGTTGCATGGATTTGTCTGTGCAAAGATCTGTCAGGATCATGATAGTCAGTCCTCACAGCAGTTGGCTATTGAGCTCTCAGGACATGGTAAAGTTTGTACTTGCTTTCCTAAAGACCAGGCTTCGATATTTTTATAGTCACTTGTGGGATGGTAACCTGTTGGCTGGCTTCTCAAGTGTTGCTCACTGGGGAATGAAAAGAATGTAAATACATTGTAAAGGCCACATCCCGGCTGGGAAATGTATTATTCGATGGTGAGGCAAATAGGATCGAGAGCAGCTGTAACTGAAAGAGAATTTATTTTTTGCTGGTTAGCACCAGAATGCTGTCAGGACGATACAGTATTTCCTCATGTGGTCTCCATACTGTAATAAAGGATGCTTTCTTTTCATCATTTCCTCCATTTCTTGCCATCTTGCCTTTTCTGTCCTTGTGGAACAATACCTCACTGTCGTAATTTGCTTAACCAAAGTGCAAGTAGGTGATGCTTGGATGTTGTGAAACAGTAACCAGACTGGTGACCAGGTAGTGCGTTTTGACTGTGCAGTCTCCAAAGTGGGACAAGGGATTGCTTGTGACCACAGTATATTGCTGCGAGGCTTGTCAGTGTTAGTACCTGAAACTGTTTCAGATTCCTTGTCAACAGAAAAGGTGGTTGTCCCTTGTTTTTTCTGCTGAGAGGTGGGTCAGGGAGAAGTTCCCTAGAACCAGGGCTGCAGTAACCACCTCCCTGTTTCTGTCAAACACCACAGGCTTGATTGGCAGCTGTACCAACTCCAGCTATGAGGACATGGGACGTTCTGCAGCAGTGGCAAAACAGGCACTAGCGCATGGGTTGAAGTGCAAATCAAAGTTCACAATCACACCGGGCTCAGAGCAGATCCGCGCCACCATTGAAAGAGACGGTTATGTGAGTATGGCTGCTCTTTACGCTTCCAAACAGTAAGCGTTAAACTCTCTTCCAGACAGCACATGGGAGTCCAGAGGCAGCTAATGGAAACCTCTTAAACTTTGTCTTATCACTAGAGATGCAATTACTGATGTAGTAACCAGCATGTGGGTTCTGCTGTCACCTTGACAGTGTTTTGACCTGATATCTTTACTACCTGGGTGTATAAGAATGGAATTGGAACTGGACAGAGCTCAGACAGTTATCGGGAACTGGGGCCCTGAGGAGGTAACAGTATGCATAGTAAGGGATGCCTCATGTTCCTGGGATTCTGTGGATGGCCATGGCTGACAAAGGGCTAGCATCCACCTGCAATCCAGTTTTCTCCTTTAAGAACAGTTCAGGATGTGAGCAAGCCCTTTGTCAGAAGGTGGTTCCCATTTTAGACTAAACTTACGGCAAAACTCGTATTTGATTTAAAACGAGCGTTTCTGTAGAGGAACCATCACCTGCTTTCTCCCCTTTTCTGTGCAGAAAATTATGTTTTAACTAGTCCTAATATTTATTAAATGTTAGATGCTGTCACAGTGTGGCCTGTAGATGTGTCCAGCCAGTGCTTAATGCCTCTTCCAACCAAGTCCACAGTCACGCCTTTCCTTAACAGCTGCCCTCTTAATTGAATCATGTGTTGAACAGACTGAGCAGACACACACACTTCCCTGCACTTTCACCAGTTCCCTCCTTACATGGACAGGAAGTGTGTAGGATATTAAGCAGACCAGATGCTGCCTTTCAGTCAAATATCTGCGAGTAGCTTGATTGCTCCATTTGAAGTAGGTAGAGAATGGGAACACCATGGCAAGTCATCTGGTGCTTTTGCCCAGTGTTACTGTACAGCTTTACTGGGATTGAACCCCATGTATTTATAAAAGTGACTCAAAACTTGCAAATGCAACAAGGAGGGGATTTTTCTCAGGCTTGGTGCTTTCTGTTAGAAGACAGGTGTCCTCTTCCCCCAAAAAAGCAAACCCAGAAACGTATTCCATTCTTTCTACTGGTAACAAAGTTGTTCTCTGCCCCCAGGCGCAAATCCTGCGAGATGTTGGAGGGCTGGTTCTTGCCAACGCTTGTGGGCCATGCATTGGCCAGTGGGACAGGTAAAGTGAAAGATGGACCTCACTGTAGCTTTGTATCTTTTAGCTCCTAACGTGCTCTGTGAAGCCAAATTTGATTGTAAATATAACACACTGGGAATTAAAAGCAAATGGTTAAAAACCCATTGGCCGTAGCAGTCTGATATGCACTGGAGGAGGAGAAATGAAAGGCTGCAGATTCACATTGAGCCTTTAGATGAATGAAGCTGCAGAGTGCCCACAAGTGTGGCCACACATGTAGGCTTCTGACAGTGGGGAAAAAATGGGGAGAGAGATTGGTTCTCTGCGAGAACATGGGCTGGAGTTCGTATGGTCCTTTTAAAACAGGAAAAGTGAATTGGTCCAGCTCCAATCATTGGAGTGACAGGGAGGAAAATTCCCAATAGAAGGGATGGGAGACATTCTCATGTGGCTTTGTCATTGCTAATGGTGGGATGTCCAAAGGCAAGGTACTTAGCTGATTATTGTTTAGACAGTTCAACAGTGCACAACACGGGCTATGAAAACTACTCCAGGAATCAGCCTCTGACTTGGTTTTGCACTGTCTTTGGTTTTGAGTTTGTGCTTAAGGGAGGAAAACTTGTCCAGGCACCAATTCATATTTCCAAAAGATAGTGATTGCTACCAAAACCAAGGTGGGAGATTTTAGCAGCGAGACACCTAGAAGCAATATTCCCTTTGGATTTGATGACCGTGTTTCTTTCACAGGAAGGACATCAAGAAAGGAGAGAAAAACACAATAGTTACATCCTACAACCGGAATTTCACAGGTCGCAATGATGCCAATCCAGAGACTCATGCATTTGTGACCTCTCCGGAGGTAAGAGACAGCCAGAGGGAGGTTCTGGAGTAGTTCAGGGTGTCTTGGGAGATAATTCCTCTGCCTGCAGAAGAGACAAGGTGTAGCTTGGTTTGTAGCTTGGCTGCTGGCTTTGAGACTGTTAGGCATGGGACTTTCAAATAGGGGGGGTGGGGTGTAGAATATGCCTTTTAAATATGTATTTTTTTCTTTCAGATTGTCACAGCCCTGTCCATTGCTGGCACTCTAAAATTTAACCCTGAGACAGATTACCTGACAGGAGCAGATGGGAAGAAGTTTAAACTAGAAGCACCTGATGCAGATGAGCTGCCCAAGCTGGTAACTGCTCAGTCTGGAGACGGAGGGTGGGAAGGCCTGTCACTGGTGGGGTTTTATATCTAGTAAGGGAACTTTCATGCACTGGCCTCTTCCTTAGTGTTAAAGCTAGAACGGGTGCAGTTGCCTGCATTGGCCTGTTCTTTTTATGTGCTGCTGGGGATGGCTGCAGCTGACGATTCTCCTTTCCTCTTTGGAAGGAGTTTGACCCAGGCCAGGACACCTATCAGTACCCTCCCAAGGATGGCAGTGGGCAGCATGTGGATGTGAGCCCCACCAGCCAGCGCCTCCAGCTTCTTGAGCCTTTCGATAAGTGGGACGGCAAGGATCTAGAAGACATGCTAATCCTCATCAAGGTCAGGAGCAAAGCGGGGGAACACTGGCTGTTACGGGACTGCTCAAACCGGGGTTTGCACATCAATTGCTTGCCTTTAAGCTATCTGTGATTCCTTCCCCTACAACTGCATTGGTATGGAAAGTGAAGCAAGAATCTTCCTTCCTTACAGGCATTTCCTTCTGATACTTCCTTCTATTATAACTAGGAGACTTTTCTCCTTTGGGCTAGTGGTTAGCTAATACCATGAAAAATGAAGTTTGTTATAGCATGTAATACGATCCTACCCGTACCATGCAGTCTGCAGAATTTCTCCCATTTATAACCTGCAGCGGAAAGGTGGATGGGTTCTTTAATTAGCGTCTCTAATACCTGACTGTTCTAAGATGCATTTTGTCTGAAATGAGGTCGTTAGGAACTTCTCATCCATCAGTATGTGTGTTCTCTTCCCATTTTATAGAAAGAGAAATTACTTCACAACAAACATTGCATTTCAGTCTCTTAATGAAGGCAGGAGTTTCTCCTCGCTGCCTGTGGTGAGTTAACAGGATGAAAACTTCAGTTAATACAGTGATGGGTTCTGAAATGCAATCCCGTAGGAATTGACCTTCAGGAACATTGCTAATTTTCAGTGTCAGAGAGTTGCAGGGATTTCCAAGGGCCGCACTGAGCCGTGCTCGAGGTTTTGACACACACAGTTCCTTTACAAGCACTTTGGGACTTAACTGTTGGAAGGCCATTATGTCTGGTTGGGAATTCTGTTCTTACAAGCCGAAAAGGCTTATGTGCAGATTGGAAACACTTGGCATGTTGCTGAACTCCCCCAGCAGGGGAGGCTGAGCTGTAGCAGGAAGGACTTAATTGCTTTTTGTACCTGAAGAACCCGCTGCTGAGGGAAGTGAGGACGTGGCAGGAGGTGTCATGGCTAAGCTCATTTTTGTAATTTCCCCTTTGGAACAGGGATGTTCTTCCTACACAAAACATGCAAAATGACCACTGTGTTCTGCCTTAGGGTGCCTTGATTCTGTAACAGATGCAGTTGTCTTGGGTTTGTGCCTTTAAAAAGATACGAGGATCCTTCACAATAAAAAGTGTTGAGGAAGGGTCAAGTCACCGATCCATCCTAAGACATTCTTCTCTTCTGCTACCCTTTAGGTAAAAGGGAAGTGCACCACTGACCATATTTCTGCAGCTGGACCGTGGCTCAAATTCCGTGGGCATCTGGATAACATCTCCAACAACCTGCTCATCGGCGCCATCAACATTGAAAATGGCAAAGCCAACTCTGTGAGGAATGCGTTAACCCAGGAGTTTGGGCCAGTCCCAGACACAGCTCGTTACTACAAGGTGAGATTTTCCCCTGACGCATCTATTTTAAGAGGATGTTTACACTTTGGGCGGTCTGTGCCAAGACTGAGGATCTCACCCTCCTGCTCTCAAGTTACAGCAGCTGTGAATTCACTCAGCATTGAGGCTTTTTCTTGAGACTTACTCTGATGGTGGCAGTTCCTGTAGGAGATTCTCTCCCTACCTGCTATGGGGAACAGGGAGGAGAATTGGGTGACACAGAGAGGACCAGAAATCATAGATGAAGGGGGAAGAACTCCTTTAGGCACTGCATCCCTTACAAGGCACGGGTGTCATCAGCCCACAGCTAAATCTTCCCTCCTGGAGCATTTCACCTGTGACTAGTCCAATGTCTAAATGTCCCTTCATTCTTTAAGACTTGGCTTAGAACCTCAAGAAGTGTCCTTTTGCCATCTGGACAGCTTGGCAGCGCTCTCAGATTGGTTCTTCCAGTAGACAGTAGTTAAAGTTTTCCGTACTGCTTCCACAAGGAGAGCAGGGATTACAGCTGGTGTGAAAGCGGCTCCAGCACAGGACCACGGAAGGAAAGGTGGCAGCAAGGATTTGCTCAGGGTCTCAAGGGCAATCTTCCTCGGCCCTCGTTAGCAAAGGATGGCAGTGCCTAACTGCTGTGAAGCACTTAATTCCTTTATTTCTGGCCTTCCTCAGAACCAAAGGACCCTTCTGGGAAAAGGCGTGGCACAGCAATGTCAGTAGTGTAGCACTGAAATTAGATGGGTGGGTGGGTATTTGTTGTTAATTCCTCACGTTGGGTGACTGCAGAAATGTAAATGTGTTTCTTTTGTCACAGAAAATGGGTGTCAAATGGGCAGTTATTGGGGATGAAAACTACGGTGAGGGATCAAGCCGGGAGCACGCGGCGTTGGAGCCACGTCACCTTGGGGGCAGGGTGATCATCACCAAGAGCTTTGCCAGGATCCACGGTGAGTGGTGCTTCCCCTGTGATGTGTGTAAACAGGATGTGTTTTGTTTGGGTGGAAGTGGCATCCAACTTGCCCCAGGGCTCAACCTACGGGCACAGACCCCTTCTGCTGGCAGATCACAGGGTCCCTCTGGTCAGGAATCCTGTTAGAGATCTAGTTAGATACGGCACAAGCAGTGGGCATGCTGATTTTGCTACAAAGATAGTAATTGTTGCTGGAATACTACTCTGAGAAGCACTGGGCAGCTAGAAGGCAGTCCTGATGCCCTGCAGTGTGTTACAAGCGCGCCTGGTGGTTTGCTCTTTGCAGAAACCAATCTGAAGAAGCAAGGTCTACTGCCGCTCACCTTCGCTGATCCAGCGGACTACAACAAGATTCATCCTGTGGACAAGCTAAGCATCGTGGGGCTGGCAGACTTCGCACCTGGAAAGGTAACCGGGACTCTTGTAATTGCATTTGGTGGGGCAGGGATGTGCCCGTGACGGGGAACAGGGTGGAGCTGTGTCCTTGGGGCCTGAACAGCGCAGGCACCCGTGGGCCATGCTACGTGCCAGCCAGATGAGACGCTGACCAGTGGTCCGGGGGGCTAGAGAGCAGGTCAGAACCAGGTTGCGTTATTCTGAACGGTTATGAGAAACCCTGGTACGACATTCTGAATTCCTGGACTTGTTGCCATAAGCATGAGTGTTTCCCTAGAAGGAACTGCACCCACAAATCTATGCTAAGACCCACCCTGAGCTATGATATTCCGTTTTCAACCCTTTAAAAACATGTTGGAATTTTCCTGTGAGAAGCTTCGGTTAACTTGCTCCCTTGAAAGAGAAGGGGGGGAGGGAAATAAAAAGCATCTTCTTCCTTTAGCCTCTGAAATGCGTCATCAAGCATCCCAATGGGAGCCAAGAAACAATCATGCTGAACCACACCTTCAACGAGTCGCAGATAGAGTGGTTTCAAGCTGGCAGTGCCCTGAACAGAATGAAGGAGCTGCAGCAGAAATCAAGCTAAGTGCGCACAATGCCCCCGGTGCACTGGACTCGATTCAGCTTTGGCATTTTCATCAAAGTGCAATTCCATGCCTACTGTTGGAATAAATGTCTGATCAAATGTAACCATAGCTTCCTTTTCGTTATGGCACTTCCTCTTCACTGACACTATGGAAAGGGAGTGCAGCTAGGCTTACTTTTGTCTTTTAAATTCCCCAGCTCCCTTTTTCTATTTTGGCTCAATTTCGGTTGTCCCACAGTTATTTATATTTGGAAATAACCAGCTAAGGTGGGTTTGTCTGCTCAGTTGGTTGTTTTCTTGCCCGTTCATTTTACTGATGGCTAAAGAAATAAAATAAAAATAAAGAATGTGACCATCTCTTCTGCCTCCCTCGTGCTGTTATATTCACAATCCTGCTCTTCAGCCCCTGCTTCCCCTGTCACTGTTGCTGAGAGGGTGGGAAAGAAATTCTTGGAGATACAAGATGGTACCTGCCCAGTTATTATTCTGTAAATCACTGCTGTGCACAAAAACGCATGGTAAAAAAAGAGCCCTCACAGCTGTCTTGCACTGTTTATCCCTTGATATTAACCTACTGCAGGCCACGCTCATGACTGTCGCTGCCTTCCCAACTACATTCATGTCCAGGGCAACAGTGACGCTACTGCACAATGACAAACCTGCAAGGAGCAAGTGATTTGTATGCTTTCCTTGTGTTGTGCAGTAAACTAGTTTCCTCAAGCACAGCTTGCCTTCTCCACAACAGGAGCCTGCTGTTGAGGAGCACCTCATTAGATCAGCACGTAAAGCCCTGTGGCTGCCACCTCGCTACGCTCCTGGGAGCTCCGACCCTGTGAAATGGGAGCTGAGCGCAACAGCTCCTTGGAGGTACCCAGGCTGTTTTCTGCCCCTAGACACAGTCTGTGTGGAAGCCTCTCTGTTTGGTGAGGCTCTAACTGGCTTCTCCCAACTTTCCACCTCTACAAACAGCTGGGGGTGTTCTGCAAACGGTTTGTATCCACCATGTCTAGCTTGATTGCGTGTCTGAGCCATACCGCGCTATAGGCGGCACTCAGTAAGCTTATTGTCTGCGCAGATGGACCTCAGTTACTATGTGAGCCTAAAGAATTCTAGGCTCCCTTTTAATTAGGGCAATGCACCAGGAATAACAGTTCAGAATTAAGGGGTTCTAACAGCGCTGCGGGGAGGGCGCTGGTGACTCAGGCTTTGTTTTCTCAGTTGGAGGTTAAGCAGACCCACTATCCCAGGGAATTATAGTCCCTTCCTGCCAAACGTGGCTGGCTTTGTAATTATGTGCAACATCACTCGCTTGGCAATGGGCCCTGCATAGATTTTACTCCCTGTTTTGTTCCCCCCTTTCCTTTCACTGCTGTCAGGGAGGGTGATGGCAATTGTTTGTTCTTGGCTGTTAGAGCAGAGCAAAGTGTTGGTCTCAACACTGTCTGCCTTGAAATCCAAGTAGCTCAAACTGCAGGAGGCAACTTTTTTCCTTCCTGCTAGGCAGGAAGCTAGTAGTTTCCCCACAAATTGTACAGGAAGGCAGGCTGTGTGGTTCTTACTATTTATTCCATTTCTGGTCTTAACACACCCCCCACAAACAAGTATTTAACTTGCTCAAAGCAGCCTTGGTCCATTTCAGTTCATAATTGCGTACTTTTAGTCAAATTCCTGCAAAGTTTAGCTCATTCTACATAAATACAGCCCACCCAATAAAGTATTTCCATCCAGCGCAATAAGCTGCCTGTAGCCTTCCACAGCGGTCATCTTCACAGAGCCTAAACCACTTTTCGGTAAACCACTGTCGTGCCAGTTCTCTTTGGCTGACTTCATCCATGGGTTAGGTTCCCATTCTTAGCAGAATATTTACCGCCACCTCCCCAGCCCTCCCAGCAGCAGCGTTTTCCAGGTCTGCGGAGTACCACGCCTCTATTAACTCCAGTTAATACAGTTTCTCAGTTTCCTGCCAAAAGAACGGCAGGTTTCTACCCCTCTGAGATCAAGCTCTCAGCCCAAGGGAGTGATCCGTCTTGACAGGCGTTCTCTCCTGCTTTCACTCACTGAAGTCAACTCCCTTCTTAATTCAGGCAAGCAAAGACATCCCCAATTTTCCCTCCAAGGCAGGAGACCAAAGCTCCAGCTGAGTTTGTTGCTGCTGCGCTCAAGGCTTTTTTGTGCCTGTAAATTCACTTCTACAGATCAGCGAAGACATTTCTTGAAAGCGACTGTCTCGATCTGGCAGGTTGGAAGCTGAAGGGGAAACAGAGAATGGCAGGTCTAATTTCTCATTCAGCTTCAGAGGAGCAATGAGCACCAGCAGGATCCCATAATCCCCCAAATATCCACCGGAAAGACTTTTTGCGGAGCAGGCTCTGATTGCAGCTAACTGTTTGTCCACCACGACAGGAGGCCCAGGCCCGGCTCACTGATCGATCCCTGTTCACAGAGAGAAGAGAGCGTGCAATTATAAACTGCACAGAGAACACAGGAGTATATGCATAAAAATATAAAATCTGTCCCCCCTGAGTTATGGATGAGGTATTCACTTTTTTTTTCCCCGCCATCAGAGCTTGCCCAGACTCCTTTAAACCTTGTCAACACTACACCAAACCTTCAACACTTGAAAAATCCAGCACTTGCTCATTCTACCTCTCCACCGTCCCAACATACTCCAGCTGTGAGAAAACACAGCTTTCGTTGGTTTAGATCCGCCTGTCTCTTGCACTGTACTCAGGTGGGTCTTACGCCAAACCACCGCATGGGAAAGGTTGTTTAGCTGCTGTGTAAACCTTGATGTGGCTCTCCCAGCTCCGTGCTCCTTGTGTGCTCGCTCCTACCCGCAGATCCTGCATCCGCAGTCTGCTTTAAATCAGCCTCCCAGGGGCAACTCCACCAACAACCACAATGTGCTCTAATGAAAACCCACAGCAAACACAGGGCCGCCACAAGAACAATCCCGTTTGTCCCCTTTTCCACTCCTTTCATTTTGTGACTCGGTTTGCTTCACAGTTGGCTTGAAGTGCCCAGTTCCTTGGGAAAGGGATGCTTTTTTAGACATAGATTAAACCACAACGTTCACAAGGCGCTATGAATTGTGCACATAGTTACCACAAGAGTGTAGGGTGCCTCTTTCTTCTGGACTTCTTCTGTGGCATTTGAAGTGGAGGCCTCTGCAGAGCTCGGACCTGTCGGTGACGTATCAACAAACGTTTCGTCGACGACTCGGAAGCGGATCTCCTCCCCGATGTCCATGTAAAGGTCATGGGCCCCTTCTTCTGTCTCATATTCCCACACCCACACCTGCTCTGCTTCATCGCTGGCCACACCAAGGGTTAAGGAGGGAAACAATCACTATTCCGCCTGACAGATCCCTTTCTGACAGTTTTGGGAATAGACTCAATTCAAAGCCTTTTCACAACTGTTTCTCAAACCACAATGTGCTGTCCCAACTCATCATCTGCACAGACCAGGACCCCTGTCTTCTTTCCGATTTTCCTGCTTTTAGGTGTATGCTGCCAGGCAGAGTTGGGGTTACCCCACCCCCCAAAAAAACAACAAAAAACCCCCAAGCCAAACAAAACGCCTCAAACCCAAGACGACCTCGCCTACCACAAGTAAGTATTTTAGACACACCGTGTATCTAGACATTACATGATGTGGAAAAAACGGCATTTTGTCTTCAGCAGCAGCCAAGACTAGAGGCAGGGATTACAATGCGGTTGTTCGGGGGACACTGCCATTCATTTCTATCAGCGAGCACAATGATCCTGCAAAACCTAATAAGCGTGAGGCCTGTCTAGCTGCGATAACAGTCTGCGGGACTTGCGCGACACAACAGCTTAGCTTCTGCCACTGAGCACCTTCATTGTTGCAGCAGTGAATGCCTGTTGGGCCAGCACTGCACAATCTTTTGAAATGAAGTAGTAAAGTTATCAAAGGTGATCAAAGGATACAACTTAGCTGGCTGCTGCAGGGATTCTGGTGGGATGACAATATCGTCAAAGAATCCAATAGAAACTGTGGAGAAAATAATTTGATTAAGACTGAAACGCTTCTTCACAAATTATGTACCACAGACATTCCTAAAACGCATTTCTAGACTCATTCTTCTTCCTCTTTCAGGAAGAGCATCTGAGATCACGCAGGAATTATTCTTTGAGCCACAACACTCAATTTCAGTTGGCAGCAAAGCAACCGCCCAGCTGAAAGGACATACAGCAACAGAGGGCACAGTCTTCGTGCCCGCTGGGAAAGGAAAAGGCTGTTTGGAGCAGGATTGGAAATGAAAGCGTTCCAAGAAATGAGTCAGATGCTATAGAGGTCTGTGACAGAAAAGAGCTTAGAAATCACAGAAATAACATGTTAAATAAAGACCAATATAAAGTTAGAACAGCCCCCACCTCCGCCTTGAGATTTCATGTTGAATTTTATCAGAGCGTGGACATGCCAAAATTCAGCAACAAACACACCCAAGATAATTTTATTGTCCTAACTCAACAACTGAGCAGAGGAGCTCGCTTGTATGGAATACTCCTAACAAGAAAGGAAAGCAACTCATCAATTATGTATTCCATGAATCTGACAGCACTTTTTGCTCACAAAGACGTTTCCCTGCCATGTTTTCAGGTACAGGAAACGATCGAGAATTTGCACAGAGCTATAGGGAAGATGTATCAGACCAACATGAGCTGATGAACTGATACTACCACTTTAAAAAAACCAAGTTCTGTTAACTGAAGTGAGAAAACGAATCCACTCTAGGCTCCAGATGGGCTTGCCTGTTCTTCTTGGGCATGCACATGAATGACAAAAGGAAAGGGGAGTGCAGACAAAACCATGAGGGCAGGGGAAGCCACCATGAGGCTCCAACTACCAACCACCCTCAGATCAGAGCAGCGCTAGAGGCCAGCAACAGTCTTTACCCAGCCCGCAGATGCAAAATACAACCTGAAATCACAGTATCTCAACAGAGCCACGAGCTCTGCAGCTTGTGTGTCCATAACGTCAGAGGTTGCAACTTACCGTGAACGCCATCCTGACTGCAGCTTTTAATCTGTCCAATCAGAATCTCATCCAGGAAGGGATGGAAGACCACGTAGCGGAAATGCACTTAAAAGAAAACAGATCATTAATGTTATGTCCATGTTAGTGAACTATACTCCTTCCACAGGGTGGCAGCCATTAAACCAAAATCCCATATCCTCTCTGCCCTCTAAAATGCTATCCCAGATTCTTTTACAATTTCCTTACAGACACCGATTAGATAGAAAAATGAGAATAAGAGTTCTGATTCCTAACTGCTTTGTACGAATTATGACAGCTGTTGATCATCAACCTCCTGTTCTCTGCCCTTCAAGCTTTTAAGAGTTCAAGTTCACAGAATAAAACTATAAATGAAGAACATGGAGCAGAACATCTGCTTTAGTTGGTGTGAGCACTCCCACACAATGCTTCCAGGAGGCCAAGAATACCAGCTGAAATTATACTTTCTTGTAATATTTCTGCTCCTTTTATCTTTGTCAGCAATGCTGTATTCTCTTTAAATTAAATATTTGATATCAAATATTATCAGAGTAAATAAGATTCTCTGATATAACTGCTTTTTTTCCATCCAGGTTAAATAAAATGATGTTTCTAATACAATTTATAAATTATAAAAAAGGTACACTAAGACAATCTTAGCCAAAGAATGCTTATGAGCAATTTAACATCACTTTAGCTATCCGTGCTCCTCTTTTACATAAAATCATGCAGTATAGTAAAAAAAAGAGTTATTACCAGACACAGCAGGATTTATTAAAATGCTACCCCAGATTCTGAAAACAGGAGACTTTTTTCCAAGCTCAAGCTCAGACAGAATATATTCTCTTGTTTCAGTTCAAGCAACAATTCAAAGAATGGAGATTAAAGCAAGCCGGAAAGCCTGCCATCCTCCTTCAGTATTAGAGAGGCTTTTATTTGCAGGGAGTGAGTTCTGTTGGAGTTAAAATTTAGACAAGGGGAGCCACATACAGTCAGTCCAGTTCCCTTCTAATGGGAAACATTTCACTTGCTCAAGCTACGCTTCCACATTAAAAATGGAAGTTAGGAAAAAATTCATCTCTTTCCAGTTCAAATAAACTTATTTTAACTTAAAAAAAAATATATATGAAACTTGCTTTTATGTATTTACTTCCAATTTTTACTCAGACAGATTTGCCAAAGGTCAAAGTAAAGAACTTAGTCATTTCTTTTCTTAAAAAAAAAAAAGTCACTAGAAATGTGTGCTGAACCAGATCTGTCTAAGTCTCAAACAAAAATGTAGCAAAACTTCCAGCTAGGAAAACAGCATCAAATGCTGTGCTAGTGTTATATTTAGAAACATGTTTCAACACTATAGCTAGGGAAAATAAGCTTCAAAACGAAAAAATACTAGACAAACACAGGACAATTAATACAACTTATTTTCTATGTGCAGATTTCTAATAATTTTAAATTAAATTAACCCCTTCCTTATTCCACACATACGGCTCTAACTGTAGAACAGAGATGGACTGCTAGAGAAGGCAGACAGGACTGGTTATTTAAAACTGTATTTGTACCCAAAAAATGCAAAGGAAAGAGACATTTACCATGTTCCTTTTGCCCTCCTAACAGGAACAAAATTGAGGCTATGAACTTCAGTAGGTTCCTTTAAACTTACTTTCCCTAACAACTGAACTCAGTTTACATTTCCAGATCACTAACGTTCTGCAAACTCACACAACTGAGAGCAAGAATATACCTTTGGTATGTGATGCACCATCTCCAGGGAATATGTATGAATCTTCCAGTTTTGTGATATCATACAGACAGATGCAGAGGCCAACATTGTACACAACCTGCTCAAAGAAAAAAAATAATTACAAAGCAGTAAACCAAGCAACCCACCAGGTTAAATCAAGCAAACCATCCAGTTTATACACTGTGCGCACCTTTTCAAAAGATCAACAGAAGGGCAGCAGGATGGGAGGGAGGCTGTTTTGATACACTCCTTCAACAGCCCCAGCCTTAACCACACTGCACTGTAGGGGAACCCCTAACTTATTCAAGTGTTATGGGAGGATGTGTTTTCATTGGCACTGGAAAGAGCACCGCTACAAACATAAACCCTGGGTGTAATTGTCAGCGGTGAGAGAACTTGACCTGCCAAGACAGTAAACAGTTGCCCACAGACGTCATTCACGAGCCCCACAGCTTGTCCAAAGGCTAAGCATACTTTTTGCTAGAGTTATACTTTCAGAAGCACCTAGGCTTGCCTTTATCTTAAATTATATTATCCCTGGGCGGGGACGAGGAGAACTCTTGGTTTCTCTGCCACTGAGAGAGCTTCACAGCCTACAAAATTTGAGGCACCTACTAGTCATCAGTGGACGAGGGAAAAGTTTTGCTTTTTATAACCTGTCTGTATCATCTGCTCAATCACTTCATGTTGCTCTTTTGAGCTCTGTTCACAAGACGTGTTTTGAGTTTTGCACCTGCCTCCTGCTGAAAGCTGTATGTTAATCGCAGTCCCAGAGGCTGCACAGGGAAACTGTGACCTCCTGGTCTATGACGTAACACTTTTTTTATATTCTGCACCAAAGACCAACTTCTTACTGCTACACTGTATTTCAAGTACTAAGCACAGACCAAGTCTGCTATTAAGATCTTAATTTCTCTTCTTGTATTACTGTTCTACATTTATTTAGATGGTCTTTTAAAAAATTCCCCCACTGGATGGATTAGCTTAGCTTGCATCCATTTTTCAGACTGTGTTTCAGATTGCTACTCTACACACAAACCAGCAGTCACTCTCACTTCTCTTCCATGTTTCTCTGCCCCATCTGGCATCTCAGTATCTTCCCATTACAGCATTAGCCATTAGAAAAAAGTCCCCTTTGATACGATACACGGCTGTCTCTTTGTCTGTGGTCTCTTATATTTCAGTCTCTGGGGATGGCCTTTGCATCTGAACTATTCTGATACCTCACCCACACATCTCGGTAGGAACAAATAAAAGGAAGAACTGCTCAGGGCTATGATATGATGCCTGCATCAACCTATACACGACCCATGCTTTACCTTATTGGCCAATTTCTTGTTTAGCTCCTCCGCAATGGATTCATTCAGCTTCCTTTCAAACTGCCAGGGAGGAATTCTTACTGTGTCAGTCATCTCTACCAGGACAAACATGGTGGCAGGGAGCACCTCTGAGGAGAGAAGACAGCAACCGCCTCAGGAACTGGAGCACTGCGGGCACAACCAAGACCCCCCAGAAACTGATGCGGGGCGGGCCTGGGGAACCATCCCAACCTCTTGCACGGGGCTTAGTGAAGCAGTTACCCCCAAAAGGAGACTTGGGGGGGGGGGGGTGATGGCGGCCGCGCAACGGCCTTTGGCGGCGGGGGGTAGGGTGGGAAGGCGGCCACGCAACCGCTGTTGGGGGTGAGCGGCCAGGCAGCCGCCGTAGTAAGGAGCAGGGGGAGCGCACCAACAGCCGCGCCGGCCGGTAGAGCGCTGCGGGCAGGCCAGGAGCGGGTGAACCGGCCCGACACAGCGGGACCGCGGCCGCCGCAGCTCCATCACCCACCTGACACACACCGAGCCCCGCCGCGCGCTACCCCGGCCGCCACGGCACTTCCGGCACCTCAGCCAATCACCCTCGAGGGGGCGGGACCGCGCCCTGATTGACGCGGGGCGGAGCGCTCACTGGACGGGGGAGCGGAGCCTCGTCCCGCCCCGCGGCGGCCATTTTGTCCCTCCTCAGTGCGGGGCGGGGCCCCGGCCCGTTACCCGCCGTTACTGCCCGTTACCTGCCGTTACCGGTGCGGAGCCGAGCCCAGCCCGGGCCCGATTTCTGATGGTCCCCGTGAGGGGCGTGGTTTTCGTCCATAAAAACGTGGAAAGGCCCTCAGCAGCTGGGTGCCCTGTGCAGGGCTGCTCCCTGAGTACCAGCTCTCCTACTCCCCCTTTCCCCGGCTGGTGTATTCTTGTGTTGCTGCTATTGATTAATCAGAAACAATCCATAATTGCAGCTACTGCCCTTTTATTTATCGTTTTTGTAAGCTTCAGTCTCGACAGCAGGGATCAAAGTTTATGTCTCTCTGAGAGCCGATACTTCAGCTGTTTGCCTGTGTATAGAGCAAAACCTTCCTTGCGCCTGGATGGTATTCTTCATGGTGGTGACTGACCAATACTTTGGTCAAGGTTATTATCAGGTACAAATTATCATCATCTAGAGCCGTAATAATTTATTCTGAGTGTTAATTGAAAAAAAAAAAATCCCCATGGTATGCTTTTGCAGGCCTTGGCGCATTCTGCAGCGAGGTAAGCAGCATGAGGGATGGTGGAAAGCAGGGGGGTGTGCTAATGTCTGAAACTTGTTGGGGAAAATGAAGGGAGGTTGTTTGAAGTGTGTTTAAAAAAAGATGCGCCAGGAAAACCAAACATCTCTGGATGACAGTCAAAACTGCACTGTCAGCATAATGGCTTTGATGCAAAGGCTAAGTATGTCATCCCCCACGCCCCCCAGCAGCGCGTAGTGAGATGGTAACGAGTGGTTTAGATAAGAAACCATTAAACGTTGAGCTGTCTTGGAGCGGGAAGGGGAAAATGAGGTTGCAAATACCGTGGCTAGGCCTCATTAATGAGATACCTGTCGTGGCCAAGGAGTTTCTGATCTCTTTGCAATTACTCCTGTTTCACCAGGATCTGTTGGGTGATTGGAGGTTGTTGGTTTTTTTTTTTTTTAATAAACATGGCTGGTCTGCACATTTGGCATGTTTGTATTAAATGGGGCGCCCAGGAACAAGTTTTCCCCTGTCACCTGAGAAAAGCAGCATTTTTCTTGGAGCAGCATCTACCATCTCAACAAGGAGCTCTGCTGCCAGTGCAGCAGACACCGCTCTATCAGAACACCTCAACCCAAATCCCCAGCGTTTCTTGCTCTTCTCGTCCTACTTCAGGGAGCCTTACAAAGGCTCTTTTCTCCTGCGCTACAGTCACGGCTGCGCTAATCTCGGCGCGGCACAGTTTTGCTGGCACACGTGCCGTATCCCTTGCTGTTCTGTCCTGGCCTCATGCAGTTCTGGCAGTGCGAGGTTTGACCTTTAGCTGGAGTGCAGGTTTTGCAGGTATCTCTAGCTACTTTTCCAGAAGAGAGAATAGTTCCTGACCCTGTCCCTCCTCTGATGGCAGGGGAAGAAATAACCTTGGTATCCCATGAGGAGGCAGAAGTTAGACACTGGATGGTTTTGTATATAAGAACTGTAAGGTTAAATAGGGACAGGGGTTCAGGGGAATTGTAGACTGAATACTGAATACCTTGGACAACATAGGAGATGGAGAAAAGTGAATTTGGACAGAGTTGTATCATAGAATCATAGAATGGTTTGGGTTAGAAGGGACCTTAAAGATCATCTAGTTCCAACCACCCTGCCATGGGCAGGGACACCTCCCACTAGACCAAGTTACTCAAAGCCCCATCCAGCCTGGCCTTAAACACCTCCAGGGATGGGGCAGGCACACAACTTCTCTGAGCAACCTGTGCCAGCATCTCACCACCCTCACAGGAAAGAACTTCTTCCTGATATCTAATCTAAATCTCCCCTCTTTCAGTTTTAAACCGTTACCCCTCGTCCTGTCACTACACTCCCTGATAAAGGGTCCCTCCCCATCTTTCCTGTAGACTCCGTTTAAGTACTGGAAGGCTGCTGTAAGGTCTCCCCAGAGCCTTCTCTTCTCCTGGCTGAACAACCCCAACTCAGCCTGTATCACACTTTGATTTCTAGCCCATCCTTGAGCTGACATTTTTCATGCTTTCTATAGCCATGCCCCATCGGGGGCTGTTGAATGCCCAATATGAAGCAGATGAATCTCCCTTCAGCCTGATCCACAGCCCCCCAAAACCAGCTGTGTGGGCAGCGGGGCTGCAAGGCCTCGCTCTGTTCTGGCTTGTGTCTTACGGTTGGGTCTTTGGTGTCTCATAAAGTGTAGGCACCAAGCAAGCTCTTCTGGGGTGGGGACATACAGAATATCTCTCTGTTGGCTCTATGATCGCCAACAAGGGCTGAACGCTGCAGGCTGTTCCTCGGTAAGGAGGACAAGATCTCTCTTCTCTATGCAGCTACGTATTTTGGTGAAACTTGCAGGTTCTTTGATACTGCCCTGGGGAAACTGACTTAAAATGAGCGGAGAGAAAGCTGGTAATCGTGCAGTCAGAGGGGCTTCATCGCCTGAAGATACCGGGCTACAAACACCATGAGAGCTGAGTCTGACTGGCAATTTTTCAGCCTCCACCAGTAAAATCACGGGCTGTGGGAAATGATTTCCAGTCTCACCCTCTGCAGGTAACCCCCCTTCCCCCGATCCCAAGCTGGCGTGTGCCTGGGCCTTTGTGTGGATGGATGTTGCTCTGTGACCACCTCAGTTTTCTCCCCGGAGGAATTCCGTGTTTCATAAGCACCATCTCCAATGTAAAAATATAAACTAAAGCCAAACTGTGCCCCGTAAAACATGGGTGTTTTCTCAACTCTGCTGTTGATAGTGCTCAGAGTTACGCTATATTTGACGCTACGGCTAAGGTATCTTGATGTTGGAGATTGTGAGAACAGCCTCATTTTGCTGACTGGTCTCTTTTTGTCCCAGTAGTACTGACACAACGAATAGCCACAAACCCGCAGCACCTGTACGCACCTTTTCATACATAACCATAAAGTCTCCAGAGTCTCTCTCAGCAGCACTGGGGCTTTTCTGACATTTGGGAGTGTAGTTCTGCGTTGCTGGTTTTTTTTGAAGCTTCAGCTGCTGGAATCCAGGGATAGCACGAGGGCCTTTCTGTCACTCAGAGAAAATCCCAGACATTCCTCATTCTCACGATTGTACAGGGAAACTGGAAAATACTATTTGAAGATTCAGAAACTGTGAGGAAAATGAAAGGAACCCCCAAATTATTTTGTTTAAGGTCTCCTCTGCTCCCACGTCCCCATGGCTATTGGGGAAAACTGGCTCAGGGACGGTGGAGGAGCTGAGTGGTAATTTGCATCTAGACTGTTCTGGCCCTCCTCTGATTGACTCCAAAGGAATTATGTATCTTCTCACGTACAAAGTCCTCCACGCTCCTGCCTCCGCTTCCGTCTCTGCAGGCATCTCCGGCACCCCCACGCCCGCTCTCTGTTTGATCAAAGCTTCCCCTCTTCTCCTTTTATCATTTTTGCATGCTTTAGACTCTCCGCCTCCTCTGCTGCGGCGCAGAGCCACCTTCCAGTTAAAGGTACTTCGAGTTCCCTGTGCCTTTTCCGTCGAGAGCCTTCAGCGACTACATGGGAGAGTCGGGTTCTGATGCTCATTTCCTCTGTTCAGTTTTTATGGCTTAACACGTGCAGCTGGGCACGCGGCTAACCCTGGTGTACCACAAATCAGGTGGGGAAGTGCAGGTATTTATGATATTCAGTGTACAAATGTTAAATGAATGCCTGGGGAAGATGAGGGCATGCCCATACCACTTGTCCCCAGCACTCTTCTGGCCTCCAGCTGTTTCCGGCTCAAGGCTCTCCTGGGCTGGATGTGTAGAGCCATCTCCCCCAGGAGAGGATGAGCCATCTCAGGAGAAATTTGGAGTGAAGACTGAGAGCTGGCTGGGTTTCTCCTCCCCTTCTTTCACAAGGTTTTGAAGGGAGGGTAGACTGGGGAGATGAGCCTTGTGATGTCTGTAGGGGGGCGAATGGGGCTACTGTTTTGTCACAGAAAACTGCTTGAAAAGCCACAAGCAGAGCGTGATGGGCAGAACCCACCAGTACTTGGGGTTTCACTGCTTCTTGGTCTTGCCATGGGCTGGGTCCCTGCTGTCCACTGGGCCTTTATCTGCGCCACAGTTCATTGACAGGAGAGACACAACTGCTTGGACATCCTGTCCCTCTGCCAAAGCCCCTGGGACAGCCACGGATCAACAGCCAGCTACCTGGATGGGTGGATACAGCCAGGCAGAGCAGCCATGACCCTGTCTCCTGACTCTGCACCTTGTGGCTTCCCACACAACTCGTATGCCACCCTGAAGCCCTGGGGGTTGTTGGTGGAACAGGTCCAGTCGGCATCATCACGTTCAGCTACTTAGAATAACTCAAGGGAAGAGTCACGTTTAAGAAACCAAAAGCAACCTGCAACCGCCCCATGTCACAAAATGCCGGTGACTGACACTGAGCCACGATTGTTCGGGGTTCTTGCAAATTTTATTCCAGGATCACAGTGACCTGTGTGGTAAGGTGCTGGTGTGGTCCACCCTTCTGCTCCAAAATGAGCCCAGTATCACCTAAATTCCCCCCAAAGAATGCCTGCCAAGCCTGTTCTCCAAAACTTCCAGTGATGGAGACTCTGGTGCTTCCCCAGGCAATCCACTTGAGTAATTAACTGTCTGTTCTGTTAGAAAGCCGTTCCTAATGTCTAGCATCAATCTTGCGCCTTGCAGTTTAAACCCCATTACTCCTTGCCCTATTCCTCAGCGGACGCAGCAAACGATTGATGCCTGTTCTCGTCGCATCGCCCCGCGCCCCCAGGAGAGAAAGTCTCGGGCCGATTTGTGACGTTGCCTCTGCCCAAGGAGATGGGTCTCCTGAGCACGGTCATGCCAGGATGGGGGAAAACAGAAAGGAAAGATCTTTTGGGGTCAGGGGTGGTGGCATAGTGCGCTGCTAGACATGAGACCCTTAGAAAGCACCTGGGTTTGTGACGGCTGCGAGCCCGGAGCCGGGGAGCGGGATGGTGGGGTGGATTTGTGGCATGTGCCCCCCACTCCCCCCCACCCCGTGCTCCCCTGCTGTGCCGGGGGGTGACGGTGGCATCTGTGGGTGCTGGGGGGCTGCAGGCTTGGGCAGGCGAGGAGAGCGGCTGCAGCGGCACCAGCGGGACTCGGGGTGACAGGGGAGAGGTTTGACCCATCGCGGGGGACCCCTCCTGGTCCAGACCTGGCCTGGATGTGGGCTCTTCCCACCCCCCCGTCCCGCTGACACGTCGCGTCCGGCCGTGTCACCGATGCGTGTGGCTTTGCATAACCGGAGTGATGCAGCCGCCCACCGGGGCTGACCCTCGTCCCCTCCGGCCCCCCATAGAGACTCGCTCCTTTAAGCCTGGCTCAGAAATGACCAAGCTGATCCCTCCCACCTGCCCGCTCCCCCTGGCCTGGCCCTGACGTCAGGGGAAGGCGTGCGGATGCGTGTGCCTCTGTGTGTGTGTGTGCGTGTGCGAGGCGCGCATCAGACACGCATCAGACACCGCGGATCCACCGGCAGCCGGCGGGCGGGCAGGCAGAGGGAGAGACCCCCCCAAGAGCCGGGCTGCCGGCGAGACCGCTGCTCCTCGCCAAGCAGCGGAGGAGCGTTGGGCCCCACCGAGCACCGATGCTTGGCAGGACGCAGCTCCAGGGAGCCCGTCACCGCTAAGGAGGTAAAGGGGAGGCACAATGGCCATCCAGCTTGCCCGGGCTATTGTAAGCTGGAGGTTAAACTTCGCGCACCACCTTTTTCTTTCAAAGCTGCCTTTTTCCTTCCGACGGCGGCAGAGGTGCGAGGGTGAAGCGCGACATCCCTCCCCCGCTTCGGTTATTCCCCACCAGCCTGAGGAACAATAACTCCTCTTGGGGGTGGGGTGGGGGTGGGGTGGCTGGGGGGCAAATAGCCGGGGCTTTGCCACAGAGGGCTGAGATCAGCTGGGACCCAGCTCTCCAATTGCCATGGGGTGGGGGGGGGGAGGGGGGTGATTTGTAAAAAAATCCATCTTATTAAAGCGGGCTGATAATGGTGGGGGCCTGAATTGGGGTTTCTTTGGGACTGGCTGCACTATTCATTCCTGCAGATGGCAAGTTAGATCCACAAAGGAGGGAGGACGCGGACGAGGACGCTTGCACCAGGTCTTTGAACAGACACTATTCTAATTAAAAAAAAAAACAAAAACCCAACAACAACAAAAAAAAAAACCAAAACCCCCAAAATAACCGAACCCCACAAATTTGATATTTGGGAGTGATGCTTATGCATATATGCTTAAAAGGTAAATCAAGCCTCCATGATGGCTTCTCCCTTTGCTCTTCCCCTTGGCATCTGGCAGCCCGTTCGCTCTCCCCCATGGCCTCCCCGAGAACTGGGCAGCCCGGCACTGACTGAGGAAGCTTTTTATAATCGATCCATAAAGGTGACATTCATATTTTAGCGCTAAGCAGGCTGTATCGTAGGCGAGACTATCTCAGCAAAGATCCCCGGAGTGGTGAGCGTGATTGGCTTAGCTGGGGAGGGGACGCCGTCAGTGTGTATTCCCCAAAAACCGCCTGGTTTATTTTTCCTATAGTAATTTGTCTCAGCAAAGGGGATTTTAACATGCAAGGGGAGGCAAGGAAATGGCTTTGCTTGGTCTTTAACTCTTCATGGCGTGATCCGGTAACCAAAAAAAAGGAGCGGGGCGGGGGGGGGGGAAGCTGTGAGGCTTTCATTAGCATCGGACAGAGACAGCATTTATAAAAACCTGCCAGACGCCGAGGCTGCGAGCCTCCTCCGAGGAAGGGAGGATGGAGAAACGTAGCCCCGGCGAGCGCTGCGCTGGCTTGTGGTAACCCCTGCCTGGAGCCATCCCTGTTCCCCAGCTGGTTCCTGCCCCTCACAGCAGCCCCCCGATCCCCCCAGCGAGATGCCGATTTGGGGTCTCTGCTGGCCACCGCGTTGTCAGTGGGTCCCTTGGCGCCTGCACGTGCCAAGCAGCTGAAAAATGGGATTTTTGTTTTTGCATCGAGCTCTGGGGACACGCTCCGGCGGCTGGAGGGGTGTATCTCTTCTCTGTTTCAGCCCGTGTCTAGGCAAGCTGGGTCTGGTGGGGGGGCATCAGCCTCCCTGAGGATGGCGGCTGGCCGGAACATCGCTTTCCCCGCTCTGTGGGGTGAGGAGATGGCTGCCGGCAGCGGAGACAGGGTGTCTTTTTGACATACTGAGACCTTTTTGCTACTGGGATGGAAGGAGCTGGGAGGGAAACCTGACTCCTAAACTGGGACTGCTGGCAGTCACGAGGGATGGAGAAAACGTGATGGCGAGCGGCCGGGAAGAGCCGGTGTGGGAGCTCGCTGGAAAAGGCAGCAGAGGGAAAATAACCTCCTGCTCCTCGGCTGGGGTGGGGGGAGCGGCGGCATTCGGGAGACTGGAACGTGGTGGCAGACAGCATCCGAGCCGGGGGTTTGCAAAGGGATGCGGCGGCCTGAAAGGAAACGGCCCATAAAGGCGACGGCGGGCCAGCCCAAGGGTCACGTCCCGCGGCCGGAGCGTGACAGCCGCCGGCAGAGCAGACGCCTCTCCATCCGTCCCACCCAAGCAGCCCTGGGGGTCCCGGTGGATGGGAAGGAGCACAAAGAAGCGCCGCGCGGGAGGGCCGACTCGCCGAGGGCGATTAAGCCAATTAAATATGTATTCCCCCTGCCCGGCCCAGGGAAGCGTGAGGGGTTTTTCTTCGCTGCCGCTAATGAACGAGGAGTGGCAGACAGAGGCTGGTGCCTCTTCAAAAGGCTCCTTCCCCCCTTTGGGGGACCTTGAAAGGGTGTTTAGTTAAACAGGGTCACTGCCAGCACCCAAGTCAATGTGTTTGGCTTTAAAGAGAGGGAGAGAGAGACAGTGATTTTATTTGATAAACCACAGACCTTTCAGTGGCTGGTGATGAATGGGGTACTTGGATCTCGAGATAAAAGCTGATGTGTCTACTGCCTGTCTGCCTTAATTGGCCTGGGTTTCCTGCGTGCGTTCGCCTGCGAGCGCTCCCGACTGACTGTCAGCTCGGCTCCGCTCGGGAGCCTGCCCTCCGAAAAATGTAAAAGCAAAGCTGGCTGCCACTGCCGAAGGAAACCCTATCAGCAGAGGGCTCGGGGGTTTCTATCCGAGGTGGTTTCTTTGGGGAGGGGGGGAGATGGACGGTGTGTGTGTGTGTGTTTTTTACAAAGAGCATCCTTCCAGGGAGAGCTGGGCTCGGTGCTGCTTGCCTCGGAGGACTGTCACCCCAGGGGACCCTTGGAGCAAAGCCACCGAGGGGAGATGGAGAGCAGTGGAGGTCCTGCAGCGGTGGCAGGGGGGGTTGTTATGCTGGAAAGGCTTCCTGTGCCCCACGGCAAAGCCAGGCTGCGGCAGCCTCGACTCGCCTCCTCAAGTGACCGGGATTTCATCCCCTCATCGTATACATGCGTGGGGTGGACACAGTGTCATGGGTGGCATCTGCCAGGCCAGGAGAGACCCAAGATGGGGAGAGGTACTCTCAGCCCCGGGGGAGGTTAGGGTGACCGCTGGCGATGGAGGAGAGGGGGAAAATGCCTCCTGACCCCCCAGGTGTCCCCTTCTTGTTGCCTGCTGGGGCTGCAGCATGGATAAAGGCAGTCAGGGCTGGGGAGAGGATGGTGGGGTGGAGCAGAGGGAGGGAAGGAGAAGGACAGGAGGACAGGAGGTCGAGAGAGACTTTCCCTGCTCTCCAGCTGGGCTGGGAGGGGAGAAGACGCCGGCGAGGACATGCTCGCCTCTCCCCTCTTCTCTCAGCCTGCATTTGCTGTGAGTTTAATTTCCTCAGTCCCTTTGTTTGCAGCAGGGATTTGAATGAGGTGGGAGGCTGGATGCCGCCCCGGAGCCCCCCGTGGTGCCAGAGCTCCTGCTCAGCCTCAGCTTCCCCGGCACAGAAGAGCCTTCCGCCCGGCATGGCGGAAGGAGGTTCAGCCGCCGGGCCCCAAGGCTGACCCACAAATACAGGGTGTTCATGCCAGGAACGTGGCTGCTGGCCATGGGAGCCAACTTTGGCACGGCCATGGGACAGATTGGGGTCTCTGCTGCAGCCCCCGCTCCAAGCAGGAGTTAGGTGCAATACCTCAGTTAGAACAGGCTGCTGAGGGATGTGTCCATGGGGGGTTGTGTGTCCCTGAGGATGGGGATCCCACAGCCTCGCTGTGCCCTGTTCCCGTGCTCATCCCGATGAGCTGCCACCCCATGCCAGGGCTCTCACACATATCCCCATGGGCCAGCTGGAGCCCCTTGAAGAGCTTGTGGGCAGTCGTGCCCGGCTTGTTCTCCCACGTGGGGCAAGCTCCGCTCGTGGGGGCAAATGGCAGCCCTGGGAGGGCACCTCCGCTGCTGCCCGTGGGCCTGAGGAGTGGGCTGTCTGCCTTCTCTGCCCCAGCGATGCCCGGCACGCTCCTGCTCCCCCACCACCACTCGTCCCTCGAAGCAGGAGGGGTCCCACAGGTGAACCTGGGGCAAACCCACTCTCCGTTGCCACTTCCATCTGCCCACGCCATTTTGTCCTTGCAAGGCTCCCCCTCTCGCACGCCCCTTCCCCTTCGCCTCTTATTTTTCTTTTGCCTCTGGGAAACTTCCATTTTTCCAGCCCCTTGTGGACCCGCCGGAGGAAGCTCTTTCTCCTGGTGCCAACCAACCGCCTCAGCATACTAATAGTTTGCTCCAAGCATCGTTATTCAGGTTAAATACCCTCCATTGTCCCTAATCTGGTGGGGGAATCGAAAGGCCTTGTCAGCGAAAGCGCGCGCGGAGGAGGCGCGCCACGGTGAAGCCATTTTTGTAGTGGCAGCTCCATAATGTGCAGAGAGCTGAGGGCTGCTTCCCCCAAGTTGTCCTGCTGGTCCAGCCCTGACACCTCCTGGGAAGGTGCCAGATCCTGCAGGGATGCTTGGGGAACGACATTGCTTTTTGCTGCCCCAAAAATGTCCAGGCTGCTCATCAGTGCAGGCAGGGCTGTCGGATGGGGGCACAGATGGGGGCATAGATGGGAGCCGAGAAGCAGCTTGGTGGCTGCCCTGGCTTTTGGGTGTCTCGCTTGGGTGCTCCCTGAGCCTCTCAGAGCTCCATGGGTGAAGGAGATGCTGAGCTTTGGCATGGGGGAAGGAGGTGGTGAGCCCAGGCATAGGGGAAGGAGATGTGAGCCTGGGAATGGGGGAAAGAGGTGCTGGGCTTGGGTACGGGGGCAGGAGATGCTGAGCCTGAGCCTGGGAATGAGAGAAGGAGATGCTGAGCCTGAACATGGAGGCAGGAGATGCGGAGCCCAGTGGGCCAGGAGCTGAGCAGAAGGCAGGCACATGTGCTCCAGTTCCTTCATGGCAGAGAGGAGCCACTGAAGTGCATGAAGGTTTTGGGGGGAAGGCAGGTGGGAGACACGTTTCGGAGGGGTTTGTGGCCACAGCTGGAAGTTGTCTCGGAGGGCAGGAGGCCTTGGGGTGGGACCATAGTGTGGCCTCTGCCACCTGGACCTCGGGGTGAAGATTTGGAGGGCTGAGAGGGGGCAGTTGTCAGGAAACAGCTACGGCGTGGGTGGGCACCGAAGTGGGGCTGGCAGCGGTCAGGGTTTGATGACAGGCAGAGCCCCCTGGCAGGGGAAGCAAGCAGAGGTGGGTGAGGGGAACAGGAGTCGCCTGTTCGGCTGCTCTAGAAACCTTTTCCCATGTCCTTGGTGCCTGCTAATTTGGGAGCGGAGGTGACCCCCTTTTGCGCATCCCCCCAGGGCCTCTGCGTCTCAAGGGGCCACAGATGAGTCAGAAACCAAATTAAATATTCTCTGGGTTTCCCGGTGTGTGCAGGTGTCATCCCAAAAGATGCCACACGCCCCAGCGGGACAAGAAGGGCTGGAGGGGGTGACGGGGAAGGGGACGGTAACTCCATGGGATTTCGGGCTCCTCAGCTCTGGGTGATGGGGAAACCCCCGAGCCTGAGGGGTGATGGAGATGGGTGAGCCCTCACCCAAAGCCCCAGAAGATGCCCCCAGGCATCCAGCATCAGGTGCGGCGACTGATGGGAAGAGAAATCGTCAGAGCAAAGGCTTCCTGACCAAGCGGCCGCAGCGCTGATCACACACCAGAGCATCTCACTGGGAGGCTTAAGAATGCACAACTCTCCCAATTTCATGCTCGAGGTGGTTCGGTGAGGACAGCCGTGTCCCTTCCCTGGAGGGATGTGCTCAGGCAGGCAGCGAGCCACCGGCTGGGGCTGGGGTTGGATCCTAAATCCCATAGCGCTGAGGCAGCCTCCAACGGTGGGGAGACCTGAGACCTCTGACCGTGACCTACCTGTGGTCTCAGCCTTTTTCCTTCACCTTTTTAGCAGGAATCTCAGGCTGGGGGAGATCCCAGAGGCCAGGGGACCAGGCAGGCTGGCACAGCGTGGGCATCTTTGCCAAAACAGTCCCTGCCCATGGCAGCCCGCGCTCCGCCGCTCCTTCTCCCAGGGCGCATGCCGATTTAGCCACTTCATCTCTAGTATGTGGGATTATCCTGGAAAATGAAAGGTGCGGCAACAAAGCAGGCTCTTTCCTTCCCTTGGGACTGATTTGCTGGAACATCCCGGATGGGCTCCCTGGGGCGATTCCCAGTGCCAGGGGTTGGTGCCCAGTACCAAATGGCAGGCTGCCTGCCCGCACAGACGTGGGGCCAGGAGCAGAGTGGGCAATTCCTGACAGCAAACTGGCCCTGCCAAAAGCCCCCCTGGGGGGCCTGTGACCACCCCTCCTTTGCTCCCCAGGTCTCAGGCAGCAGACCCGCGCGCCCCGGCACCTTCTCTCCTGCCGCCTGCCCGCCCGTCCCCAAAACGGAGGAGCCCGCCGGTCCCACCATGTCGTCGGACCCCAGCGCCCCGCCAGCAGTGCCCCCCCTGCACTCCCCCAAGTCGCCGGTGTGGCCCACCTTCCCCTTCCAGCGGGAGGGCAGCCGCATCTGGGAGCGGGGTAACCTTCTGCTGCGGGACCTGCCCAGCCCCCTCCCCACCAAGAGGACCAGGACCTACTCGGCGTAAGTAGCCCGGCACGCAGCGAGTGGGGTTGGCTCTGGCTGAACCAAGCGGGGACCGCAGTCACGAGCAGCACCTGCAAAACCTTTTACGCTGGGTGCATGTCGCCATCGTGGCACCCAGCATCACCGCACCCACTGGGTGCCATGCTCTCTCCCAGGGAATGCCGTGTTTCCACAGCAAACCTCCCCCCTTGCTGCCCCCTGGGCGAGTGCCGCTGGTGAGACATCTCCGTCCCTTTCCTCCCGCAGGACGGCACGTGCCTCCGCCGGCCCCATCTTCAAGGGCGTCTGCAAGCAGTTCTCTCGCTCCCAGGGCCACGGGTTCATCACCCCCGAGAACGGCACAGAGGACATTTTCGTCCACGTGTCTGAGTAAGTCCAGGGGTCGCACAATGCCGGGGCACCCTGGGGTAGCCGTGCCATCAGCATGGGGCTGAAGAACCATGGGCTGGTGTGGGGATGTCTCCGTGGGGTGGGGACGGGGCTCTGCCTGTCCTCTACCCGCCCTTGCCAGTGGGTTTTCTTTCCCAAGGCGCAGCTGGTGGGTCGGGTGCCTTGTTGGTGCTGGGTGGTCCAGGGAGGCGGGTCTGGCTCTTGGCCCCATCCCCACCACCTCCCCTCTCCTCTCCTGCAGCATCGAGGGGGAGTACGTCCCGGTGGAGGGGGACGAGGTGACGTACAAGGTCTGCCCCATCCCTCCCAAGAACCAGAAGTTCCAGGCGGTGGAGGTGGTCCTCACCAACCTGGCGCCGCACACGAAGCACGAGACATGGTCTGGCCAGATCATCGGCTCCTAGGCGCCCGGCGGGGCCGCCGTCTGCTGGGCCCCACGCAGCAAGCCTGCCCGGCCGCTTGCGGGGGGCACGGGGGGAGCCGAGGCGGCGACGGGACCAGGGCTGCCCCCAAACACGCAGGCGTTTGCGTTCGGTGTCTTTTATAAGGTTACGGTTTCCTTTCTCTGTGTGTGTTTGTAAGTGTCTGTCAAGGGGGATGGGGGAAGCAGACCCCTCCCCTGGCACCCCCAAGATCCGGGGGCAGCGCTGAGCCCCATGTCCCCTTCCTTGTCCCAGATGCCATGGGGGACCAGTCCTACCCCCCGCCCCCCTGGCTGTCCGGGGCTGAAGCAGGTGCTGAGAGCCGGAGGGGGCCGGGGGGAGGCTGGGGGGGCTCGGATCGTCCTCCTGAACCCCACTCTCGCAAGATGGGCACCCCGTTTGGTCCCGCAGCACGGCAGCAGCGGGGCATGCCATGGGGACAGGGGGAAATGGGGTGGTGTGGGGCAGCGTATCACTGTGCGGGGAGTGGGCGGCTGAGACCCATCCCCATCACTGGCAGCTCACGGCACCCGCCTGAGCCACGGCCCTCCCTCAAAAGATTTCAGGTCAGTGGTGCCACATGGAGGCGAGTGGCTTACGGAAAGAAAAAAAAATAGTTTTAAGGGGCAAACGGCTGCTGGCAGGGTGCCAGGGGTGCTCGGCGTTGTACCCGGGGGGGTGGGGGTGCACTTGGCACCTCCGTGCTCCCCACCGGGCCGGTAACGCACTTTTCTTGGCTCGGTGCTGACGTGGTTTTGGGGAGATGGCCGCCTCCTTCTCCTCCTCCCCTTGTCCCCCCAGCCCCCTGGGGACCCCCCTTCCCATGCGTGTGCGTGTGCGTGTGCGTGTGCGTGTGCGTGTGTGTGTGTGCGTGCATGTCCGTAGGCTGCCAGGGGGACAAGCGGCTGAGGGGTTTGGGTAGCCTCAGCCGTGGGGCAAGCGCAGCCATCTCCTCCCCAGCCCCTCGGCACAGGCAGGGTCTCGTATACAAAGCACAAACTTCGTTTTTTTGGTCTTCTCTGCCATACCCTGGCCAGGCGGGCTCCCGCAGTCCGGGGAGGGACGGGGACAGAGAGCGGTGGGACAGGGACAGCGTGGACCGGGCTGGGCCTGAGCTGACCCCAGGGAAAACGGTGCCTGCACCGACGCTCCGGAGCATCTTAAGGGGTTTATTTCGAAGCAGGGCAAGGGGCCCCCCTGGGCGGGATGGGCAAGGACAGCCGGATCCCAGGCACCCACTCGGCGGGAGCCCCCGGCGCTGCCGGTCCCCAGCACTGATGGAGAGGGGCGTTTTCCACCTTTCTTGCTGCTGCTGTTGCGGTGGGGACAAGGGTCTGCTGTAAGTGGGGAGAAGAGGGGGGCAAGGCTGGTGCCATGCAGGACAGCTGGGGGCTGGTGGATTTGGGAGGACCACTCCATGCTGCCCCGTCCTGGCCTGGCGTGGGGACTGCCCCAGGACCCCGCAGCCCATCTCACTGCCAACCCACAGCCTGGCTCACCCAGGGGCTGTGGCGATGCCGGCTCAGGCCCCAGGCATCCCTGGGACACGCAGTCAGCTTGGCCAAGGCAAACTTTGTTTGATTCTTTTTTTTTGTCCTTTCTCTTTTTTTTGGGAAATAAACTAAAACCCTAGACTTGTTGGTGTTTTTACAACTCCGGTGTAGTTCCTGCCTGTCTGACCGTGTGTCAACCTTCGTAACATTGGCAATAAACCATTAAAGGTGACTTTCCCATGAGCGCTGCCCCTCCCGGCTCTTTGTGTGCGTGTGTGTTGGAGGGGGAACACTAGTGGCTCTCCCGGGTGACGGACCTGGAGCACCCAGGGATTTATCCAGACGGCAGGACAGACTCACCCACCTCCCTGCAGTATGTCCTGGAGGGTCCCAGACTGCTCCAGCCTTGCTGGAGGGGAGCAGACCCTGAGCCTGGGCTGGGAGGCTGCCCACTAGGAGTGGTGACGGGGACCGGGGCTGGTCCCCCGCTGCTGTGGGGATTTCGAAGCGCGGCTGCCTGACGCCTGGCTGCATTTCACCCCAGCAGAGCCCGGCACAAAGCACACGCCACCTCCAACCGCTGCATGTTGTAGCTTTAATATGATTAATTTTTTTAAATATACATATATATATATGTATGTATTTAAATATATTTCTTATTTAACAGTTGGTATCAGCCAGACAGGAGCCGCCCGTCTCGCGCAGATAGGGAGCCATATGGCACGAGGGTCCCCAGCGCGGGGCCCACCACATCCACTCGCTCACGCACACACAGGGAGAAACCCCCACCCACGGCACAGGCACCCACCGGGAGAGGAGCATCATGGCAAAGGGGTCTCGGGGACAGGCGTGCACCGTCCCCTACGTGTAGGGCTCCCACCCCAGAGCTGCGCCTCATCCCTGCCCACAAAACAGGGCAGGCAGCCAGGGCTCTCGGTGGCTTTCAGACTCTGGGGCTGCCCCAGCTACTTGTGATGCCATCCTCCTCCTCCTTCCAGCAGGACAGAGTTTCCTGGTGGGAGACACCCTCAAGTAGCACAAACTTGGTGTAAGACAGAGACAGGAACGGAGAATGTTCCTGAACTTGATCTCACCCATGCACATGTGAGCTCCTGAGCAGAGAAAGCGATGGCTGGTGCCTTGAAGGTCATCTCTGCCTCTGCCCTGCTCCTCCCCCAACCCTGAGCAAGGGACGTGCTGCCATCAGGAGCAGCCTTGGACAGAGCCTGCCCTTCCCTTCAAATATGCAAGGCATCTCAGCCCCCATGGCCACCATGGTGCCTTGTGCCTTCAGGGCCAGGCCCTGCTCTTCACCCACCACCAAGCTCTCTAGAGATCCTGCTGACTTTTGAATAGACTTACAGGAAAAAGAAACCCCACAAAACCCACACATAACCTGATCCACAGTGAGAACAGAGGAGGAGGAACCACAAAACACACAACTCCTCCACGAAGGTTGCGGTGGAAGGCCAAAACCAGTGGCCTGTGAAAAGGGTACACTGCATCCAGTCTTCCCCAACAAGTCCTCTTCTCCCATGCAGAAATTTTCACTGGGTAGAAAGAGGAATTTGTGCATTTGTTGGGGATTTCCGGCTGCTGGGCAGACCGCTGTGCTCATGCAAATGTGATGCATTACAGACCTCATGTGTTGTAAAGAGGTGCAGTCAGGTGGAGGAGAGAGCACCCCACCAGCGCCGGTCACGCAGCACCCCTGCTCCTGTGGCCAGGCAGCAGTGCCAAGGTCCACTCAGGACCCTGCCCGTGGCAGTGCAGGAGCCCTGCCCTGGGTCTAAAAGCACCAATGTATCTCACCTGAGGAACTTGACCCCTTGGTTAAGTGGCAGTAGTCAGCTGAGAAACTTCTCTCTGCAGTCCAGCTGTTAGGTGGGACATGAAGAGCAACGTCGAGAAAAATCAGGAACAGGAAAAAAAGAGGAGGGAAAACAAGACCAAGATATGGAGTAGTGCCATACCAGCAGGGATGTGCTGAGAAACTGGAACAATGTGGGGAGCTTTTGGAGGAACCTCCGGCATGCTCCAGGTCCATAAACACTAGACACGTGTGTCCGGGGGAGCTATAAGCAGGACATCTCCATGGAGAGAATCCCTGAGCTCCTCTAGAGCACAGAGTTGTGACCAGCATCACTGGTGCGGTCACACACCCCAGCATAACAGCCAGGAATAAAGGGGCATTGTGAGGGAGGAGGTCAAGGGCCAAAGGAGAGATGCAGTTTCACAACCCATAAAGACCCAGGACAAGAGAGGAGCAGGAGGACACGACAGCTGCACTGAAGAACTTGCGTCCCTAAAGGTGACCATGTAAACCAAATGTGTGGGACAAGCTGGGGTAGCAAAGCAAGCCTGGAGGGCACTGCTGAGTGTGTACCTCCATTGGCACTAGAAACCAGGTCTGGCCTGTGTTGGCCCTCTCTGAAAATGTCTCTGGCAGCAAGACGAAAAGCCGAGCACTGGGAAGGAAGGAGAATTGGTCTGTTACGAATGCCCTGAGTAAGGTTTTACAGTGACACATCTGTGATGCCTCATGGACACGCGGGTGGGAAGACTGTTGGGAAGCTTCTGCCCCCAGTGGCTCCACAGGGTGCTCTGCACATGCCAGGCACGCCAGGTCCTCCGGCAGCACGAGGCAAGGTCTGACTTGACAACTTCTGCAGACTATGGAAAATAAAACCATGATAGCCTTCCTTTTTTTTTTTTTTCAGTAAGCTAAAAAGAGAATTAGTTTCTTCATGCACCTGAGCAAAGCTCAGAGCAGGAGCAGACTCATTTTAAAACTGTCATTCCCAGGTCACCTGTAGGGACTGGCACGGTGTGGCACCGATGTGAAGGACATGGTGATCCTCTCCACTAAGATGCACAACGCTGTAACGAGTGGAGGGGTTGCAGCTACCCCTTCGTACCACGGGCTTGGAGCAAACAGCTTTCCTGGCCTCTTGCTTCAGAGCAGCTCTGGTGAGAGTGCCTGGGGCCTCTGCAGCCCCATCCTCACTGGCCATGGCGCAAGGGGGAGAAAAAGGTGAGACGCATGTTCCCTCGTGCAGAAGTGTTAAGAGAAACAGTGAAAAAGAAGAAAAGAAGGGACAGAGCATGGGACGGACACATGCACACTCTCATGACTGGCCCTTTCAAATGCTTTCCGACCATGAAAGCATCTACATCACCACCCACCTCGTCCCAAACTGTCCAGAGAGAAGTTTTGCTGGAGGTGAGGAGGAGGGTCAGGTCCCACGAGCCCCAACTGTAGATGGGGAGTGCCGAAGGGCTGCTTAGCGAAGGCCCCCTCCTGCACACCCACCCGCACTCACACGTTACGTCCCGACCTACTCTGGAAAGTGGCTTTTTTTTCATTCTACCCTGAGCAGATTCCTCAAATGAAGGTGCTTTTCCTGGAGGGGGGAGAAGGTGGGGCCAGGGCAGGGCTGCGGGGACCTGGCAGTCAGCACTCGTTTGCCCTCTCTGGAAAGAAGATTTCACGGCATCGCTGGACCGTGTCCTGAGGGGACTGGACACTGTGTCCCACTGTGCGGGGATCGTCGTAGATTTCATAATCATTCCCTCCCTGCAGGGAAACAAAAAACAGGGAAAGCATTAGCTGAGTCTCACTAGAGCATCCTCATCCGTCAATCCGCATCTTGCTCTGTCCTGTGAGGAGCTGGAGTGGCAGCCAGCGGCAAGGCAGGCAGGAACGTGCTGGGGAGGGGCTGACAAGACTTTGGTGACCCAGGGAGGGAGAAGAGGCTGGGCTGGGAGCCCTGCTCCCTCCCCCTTGCCTCCCGTCTTCAATGCCAACTGAGGAGCATAGAAAGGATGGGGAAGGTCTTAGACCAGCAAACTTTGTCCAGTAGCACGGGGTTAATGCTTGCCCTGCCTGTGGAGGGGCTAATAGAAGATGGGGTGGGCACATTTTGTGGGGCAAGAGGTTGCCATCATCTGGAAAGAGCTGAGTGGATGGCCAAGATGGTCTACAGCAGCAAGGAAGCATCATCTTACGACTCTAAAGGGAAAGCAAAGCCGTTCCTGCTGTTGAAAAGCCCTCTCCTAAGTGTTGGGGATTCATGTTTTGGGTCCTGTGGCTGCAGGTGTGGCTGCAGGGGGAGGAAAGTGATGCTGAGGTGGACCTGCTCCCCAGCACAGTGAATCCAGGGTGGTTTCCCCATGACCCAGCAGGCCTGCCACCATCACAAACACGCACCGCAAGAGAGCATCTCTCCCTCTCGCACAGCTAGAGGTCTGTGTTGGGCATTGGCATGGCCCAGGCCATGGGACCCATGATGGAGCATCTCCACGCAGGCTTGCCAGGCCAAAGGAGAGAAAGCGGCTGTGCACTTTCTGGGGTGAGCGGGGCATACTCACAGGGGTTGTCTCATTCCCAAAGAAGTGAATGGTGTCAAATCTCTCATCGTCGAGCACATCGAGGCAGTAGCGCTTGTCCCAGCCCTCCGGGAAGACGTCAAAGCTGATCATGCCACCTGCCAGCAGAAGGGAGGACATCAGCAATGTTGGTGGGAGCTGGCAAGGTGCTCCCCCATCCCAGGATGGGCAGGAGTGGAAAGGGCTGGATGGATGTGGAAAGCCCCCCGCAAGCAGCAGCCAGGCACCAGCTCTGCCTTGGTGTGCCTCCCCTGCACGTGGCTAGGACAGTGGCAGAAGCTGTTCCTGTAACAACAGGCTGGAGTGACATCAGCATGGCTGGGGTGACATCAGCACAGGCACCCCTGCCTGCAGGCAGGCACGCAAGCAGGAACCAGCGGGCTGTGGCGCGGGGCAGGATGCTGGGGTGGGAGGTCCCAAGAGAGAACTCTTTTGGGGGAGATTTGGGGTTATGCCTTGCAGATAGCATCAGCATGTTCTGTGTCTCTAGAGGGGACAATGTCCTTGGAGACTGGCACCAACCTCTCTCCTAGACTCCTGTGTGGACATCGCTGGCCCTTCTAAAAACACTGCTCCGACACTCCTTAACCCTGCAGGGAGTGGGGGCTGCCGGCTCCCTGCACAGGCACAGCTAAACCCATCACAGTTCAGGGACCCCAGCTGGCCGCACAGCAGGTCCCGAGCAGGCTCTGCACGCTGAGTAAGGATCAAAGACCTTGCCATGGAGGTACCACAAACCCGTGGACACGATCGGGGCATGACCCCGGCCTGCCATCTCTCACCACAACAGTCGAATGCGGGTTGCCAACATCTGGAGGGGCACGAAGGCAGGTGACTTAGGGCACACGTGTGTTTGGGTCTCGCTTGGAGACGGAGGAACAGGGATTTGAGCTGGGACGTGCCTCTCCCTGCCAGGTCTCTGCTTTAGTTGGTTTCAAATGGGCCTCCCTGCTTCTCTAGGCAATCTAGCGCGCCACCAGCAGTCCTGGAGTTTCATGCTCTCCTTCTTCGTAAAACATAACCCCACCTCTCTCAGGAAGGGGGTAAGCAGACAGGTACCCGCAGGGGATGGTCCTTGCTGCAGGAGAGGCACCCATCACCACAGGCTGTTCAAACCTGTATGTCCTGATGCCATGCCCATCTTCTCCCTGGCTGGTTGAGATGTCCCCATTGGTTTGGGGCTCCCAAACCAACCCTCCTCAGAGCCTGAAGAGCTGGGGACGGAGCCTCTGTGTCCAGCTTGGGGCAGAGGATTCACTATCAGACCGGATGCCCTGGGCAGGGCACTGCAACATGGACCCTACAAGCTCAGGAATGGGGATGCCCCCAGCCTCGCAGCAGGAACCAGCAACAGAGCAGGAGCTCAACTTGGCTACCCTCATTAAAATCCCTCCTGGTTTTGTCCCAAAAGCCATTTACCTGTGAAAAACGCTGCACTGCCCTGCGTTCTGGCCTTTTAAACAGAGCTGGGCAGCAAGAAGGGGCTCCTGATGCCAGCTGGAGAGGGTAGGAAATTGAAAGAAGAGGTGGTGTGGAGAACAGCCAGCACTGTCCCTCGCCTTGGCAGAGTATGGGTCTGGGGGGCTGCAGGGAGATCTCCTACCATCGCTGGGGCTTGTGTCCTCCGCAGCCAGGGACAAGGCACGTGGAGCCAGCTTGGCAGAGGAGCCCTGTTTCCGCGTGTCCCTGTTTTTGGATGCCTGACCTGAGACACCCTGCGTTTTCTTTGTGGAGGAGCAGGGGGGCTGCAGCTCCCCCTCGTCTTCATGCTTTTACACAACGGGCCCAGGCTCTTCATGGCGGCTTCCCAAAGTCAGAGGAGAAAGGCCCGTTGTTCTGCTCTTGTACCCCGTGCCTGCAGGGACACGGCAGGGGGGGACCTTGTCTTCCTCTGCTGTGACAAACAGTGCATGTCAGTGCTGTGGGCAGCAGAGGATGCCCCTGGCAGGAGAAGGGGAGGCTCTCAGGAGGAAAGCCCTTGGAGGACCAGAGGGACAGACCCTCAGTACTGGCAATGCTGGGTGTTACCTGCCACCTCCCAACCTTGTCACCCCCTTGCCTTTTGGCTAGGCTGCCACATGGCAACTTCTTATCTCACACATACCCATCCGCTCTGCTTCAGCCTCACCACTTACACACCCTCATTTTCTCTCCCCGTGCTGGACTCTCCCCAGGATTGCTAAAGCCTCTCCTTCAGTTCCTTGTCTTCACTAAGTTGGCCGTTAAGAGCCACCCTAGGAAATGGCCCTGCAAAAGCCCATGGCATGGAGCTACAAACTCCTTGTCTCTCAGCAGCTCTTCCTCCAGGAAGAAAGATGTTTCCCTCGTAGTCAGCCCTCCCAAGGAAACCTCAGAGCTGAGACACGCATGAGGCTCCTGTCTCATTCCTAGAGAGGAGTGCATGGAGCTCTGCTGGCCACCCTGCGGATGATGCTTGGGCCAGAATGGACCTCCTGGGCAGGGGTGAGATCAACAGAGCTAAGTCAAATTCAGGCAGGGATAACATCACGGGACAGAAACCTGCTTGTCTGGCTGATTCCCAAGGAGGCAGATCTGCAGCATGGTTTATTCTTGTTGTGGTGTTTTTTAGTGTGCCCATGGCAGGTGGGTTGGGACAAGATGATCTTTAAGGTCCCTTCCAACCCAAACCATTCTACGATTCTGTGATTCTCTGCTGTTGCCCTGCCACAGATGTGAACATGATACCCCTGTGGCAGCTCTCCAGGACTAGAAGCTCCTTGTGCTCTTCCCAGGGTCTACAAGCCACCGGAGAGAACAGCCAGGATTCCCACTCCCCTTCCCAGCATTTTATGGGGAACATGATAAAGAGGCCAAGGCAAAGACAGGGAAGCCCCCTCTGCTCACCTCGAGAGAAACGCAGGCCTTTGCCAGCAAACTCCCTCTGCAAGGCTGCCACAAACTTCTCCCGGATCCGCTCTTTCTACAGAGGAGGAGGAGGAAAGGGAAGGAAGGAGAGTCTGAATACTTATATGTTGACAGTCTACCAGAATCCACTGTAAGATGGTCGCTGGGCAACTCTGGCTTATTGCATTCCCCCTTCCCACCTGCCCCGAGCCCCAGTGTAACGCCATTTAGCCAGCTTTCACCAGTCCTGCCCAGTGGCTGCATAAAAAGCCACCGGGCTCAGGGCAGCTCCAGGAGGCTCCTGGGAAGAGCAGATCCCAGCCTTTTTTTCCAAAGAAATGCAACTGCTTCAGTTTCTCAGAAGCCCAGTTCATAACTCAAAGTCTCCAGCTTTGCTTAAAAAGTCTTGCAAAGTCCGACCGATCCCTCAACCCCAAGAAAGCTCCCCCAGGCAGAAACTGCTGTCAGCATGGGCCAAGCACTCCAGAGATCTGCCCAGCAGATCAGGCATGGCCTTACCAGTCTGGAAAGCCCATTAGTTCCAGCTCTGTTGGGGCTGGGAGAGTGGGAGACAGAAGACAGCTGCTGGGCCATCTTTGGTTACTGTAAACGAGGAAACACCCTGTTTTAGTAAGTGCCTTATTCCCTGGGGCTCTCCCACGGCACAAGGAATCCTGCTGGCCACCCCACTGCATCGATGGTCCCCAATGAAGTCAAATTCTTCCTTTCATCTATGTCTCTCCTTGGGCTTTCTCACCCCCAGTCCTGTCTCCACCTTGCTGCATGTGCTGGCCTGGTGCAGAGCTTGGAGCTCGGCTCCTTTCTCCTCAGGGTGGGGGGAAGCAGGTAAGACCTGAGATCTGTGGTGGAGTAAAAACAAGCAAAGGGGAGGGCGAGCCCAAGCCTGCCCCCTGTACCTTGTCCAGCTCGGAGAACTCGATTCGCTCCTCTGGCGTACAGCTCCGTCCGATGGGGGAGATGTTTAGCATCCCGTTGCGAAACTCGATGAAGGTTCCTCTGTGGGTGGGCAAGGGCAGAAGGTTACTGGGGCTGGGAGAGAAAAACAGACCTTTCTGGAGAAATGGCTGCTCAGTGAGGCATGCAGTGTCTGCAGGGACTCGCAGGAGAAGAGAAACCATGCCCGCTCATGGGTGCTCACACTTCAGATGTACAAGAGCCTCTAAGGTTAGCCAAGAGACCTGCTGCAGCAGGCAGAGACCAGGGTTCAACAACTCTCCTTAAGGTCTCCAAGGGCCTCATAGTTTCATAAAAAGAGAGTGTAAGAGAAAAGGAATAAACAGTTCTTGTGTGCCCTGGGGACAGGCTGAAAGCAACCCGCTTAGGTGAGATCATAGGAAACATTTCCTAATGTTGTCACAACTGCAATGACAGCTATTGCCTGGACTCGACCAACCGCCTCACGAGACTGTGGCATCTCCGCCCCTGGAGGCTTTTAAGAAATGTTGGGTGGGTTGGGTGAAGCTGGCAGTACCTTGGGGCAGTGGGACAGAACAGGTGAGTGTAACTCATTGCTGATGTCCAGCAGCAGCCTGATGAGCAATCAGGACCTCCTCCTGAGACACAAATCAGGAGGGCCTCTCCATCTCCCGTTTGTCCCCTGCACCTTTGACTGCAACTCTTATCTAAGCTTGCACAGACAAGACCCAATTCCTGCTTGCCACCCTCATTTTGCACTGGGATGACGACTCTGCCGCTTCCTTGGTGGGCTGGTTCAAAGCACTAAGCTGGCAGAAGACTGCTCCTTTCTGTTCTCTTCACTACAAATCCAGCCCGTTCTGCTTGCTTATCACCTTGGAATAGCTCACTGAGGGGGTCAGATAGGTACCAGCACTGGTCCACAGGAGGGGCAGAAACAACAGGGGACGGCAGCACTGCCAATTTGAAAACAGACTGAAATTCTTGTGGAAACCTAGCTGGAGCAGGGAGATCCCTTCCCTGTCCAGCTGAGGAGCTCTGAGCTAATTAACCCTCTAAAGTCCAGCTGAGGAGCCCTAAGCTCATTAACCCTCTGATGTCCCTCCCAGCCCTGCCTGCTTTTTCTCTGTGATAAAGCGCTTACTGCTTTCAGTCTGGAGGAAAACTCTCCACCTCCCGCCTCGTAACACCTGGGCAGCCATGCCTGCAGCCTGGGAGCAGCATCTCTGCAGCACCAAGGGTTTGGTGGCTCACGCCCCAGGCTAGGACTGGGGAGATGTGGGTTAAAGTCCTTGCTTTGCGAGAAATCCCGTAAGCCTAAATCCACAGAGGCACTTGGAAGCTGAAACTTCACTGGGCTGTTGGGCAACCAGGCAGCAATAAGGCAACCAAAAAAGCCTTGAGGGTTCTGGGTCCTGGCCCACACTTTTGGGGGCATGTTCAGCCAGCAGTCCTGTCGCAAGGAGCCACCCTGGCCCCCTCTCACTGGTCCTCGTATTGCCACATGGTGACTCACATCAGGCAACGAATATGGATTACAGTTTAGCAACTTTTACCAGCTTAATTTTGACCAGACAGCTCGCCTGCTCGTGTTCCCCGTACAAACACAAGGCAAGAGGCAAGTACAAACCAGCTGGGGCAAGGGGAGGGCAGGGCCGCTGCTTTCAACAGCTCACGGCGGCTTCAAGCGTTTGTGAAACCATGTGTGAGAGGTGGTTTGACTGCAGGCTGCCTCTCAGAGAGGTCCTCCTGCTCTCCCCTTCCACCTTCATGCCCTGTGTTCCCTCTCTCTCCTTTCTGTGATAACAGGGTAAGCAGATCCACTGGAAAACTACCCTTTTCTTTCCTGGCAGTGGCCTAGTCTTCCTCCAGAGGAGGTGTAGCGACCCAACTCACCCTGTGGCTGCTGGATCTCATGGGGGGAAGCAGACAGGAACACACGGTCGGGGGCAGAGCAGGGCCAGCCCTATTACCAGTGTCACCAAGTGACACTGGGTTAGAAACAGTGAGAGACTGTGTGCTCAAGCACTGGACCTCCCTTCTCAAGAGCCATTGTTTGTCTGTTTGGAAGCTCATACCACCAATGATGCCTGATGCCCTGACCAGTAACAAGCTGGTACCATTGTCCTAAATGAGATGCAAGCAATGGCTGTACCCTGCTTCCCAGGGAAGAAAATCCAAGGCGCAAAAGAACAGGCATTATGCTAAAAAACAGTGCAGACTCTCCAGAACAAAGACATTCCTCCATTATTTGCCCACAGTGATCCTACACAGGGCCTCTAAATGCTAAGATAAAACCTGGAGCAAGACAAGCTCAGAAGCTCAGCTGTTCTTAGGAGAGCTCTGGAGCCTGGAGCTCCCTAGGAATGAGTGATATGACTGCCATTTGTATGCGTTTGGGCCCGTTACCGTTTCTTGGGCAGCTTCAGCAGCGCCATGTAGTTGAGACAGAAGTTGATTAGATCCTGCAGCAGCTCTTCCCCCAAGTGGTCCTGAATGGCCTGTGGGAGGAGGAGTGAGGAAGATGCTTGAGCTCCCATGAAGCCCACCCGAGAACATGACCTGGAGGACTGGGACATTCAGATGTGGCATTTGGGGAGAAGAGAAGAGGCTGCCTGTTTGCCTGGGGCCAGGCGCTGTTCCCCACGGCACGCAGGGCACGGGGAAGGTGAGCCATGGCTGTGAGGGGAGCTGGACCTACCTGTTTGGAGACCAGCTGCCCATTCTTGTATTGCACCGTGCCGTTCTCGGCGAAGACATAGTCAAACTTCTCGATGACTATGGGGGGAGGAAACAGAAGAGGTACAAATGAGTACTGCCTGGGAAAAAGGGGCCAGAAGGACTGGGCTCGGCACGGAGTGAGCCATCCTTCCGGCTCCTTACCACCGCAGTTTCCACATCTCCTTTGCTCCACAAGGGGCCACAGATCCTCCTCACTCTCCGCAAAGTCGCAGATTATCTTTGGCTCACAGGTGGGGGAGCTGACGCACGCAGGGGGAAACGACCTGACCGAGGTCACGGGCTCAATCAGTGGCAGGGAAAAGATAAGGGCTCCAAAATGTGAGGCTTTCAACCACGTGCACGTTACTCTGCTCCTTGCCGTCCCTGCTGCCAGGGTGCTGGGGTGATGCAGCCACTGGTTATCTAACCCCAGCCCCTCCAGCAGCTGGGACACACGGCACTGCCAACTCAGCAGCCAGCCTCAGCCGGGAACTTCTCGGCCTCCCTTTGCTAAGGATTGGAGCTGGGAGCCCTGCCATGCTTGGCATCCGTGCCAGAGGAGGAAAAGACGGCGAAGGGAGCGGGGGCTGCCCCCTCACCCTCCCACTCCCTCTTCCACCCCCACGTCCCTGTTCAAACACGGTGAGGAACCCCCCGGAGACCCCACCACGGAGGCAAAACTTGTGAGGGGCTTTTTTTTTTTTTTGGGGGGGGGGGTGGGATGGGAAGCTGTCAGAACCCCGATGAAGCTTTTACGAAGCCGGCAGCTTGGGTTGGAGCATCCCTGCCCGCTCTCCGCAGAGGGGGAAGGAGGCGAGCGGTGGGGGGAGGCGAGGGCAACCTTGGGGTTGGATTTGGGATGCAGGTGACCCCCAGGGTGGTGGTGGTTGGGGGGGGGGGGACGGGGGGAACACAGACACACCACCCACCCCGTCGCCCGCATCTCACCTTCGTCCCCGTCCCCCAGCTGCTCGGCTATTTTGGCGTAGTCGGAGCCTCCCACCACGCCGATCTGCACCCTCTCCCGCAGCTCCCGCAGGAAGGCGTCCACCTCCGGCTCGATTTTCTGCAGGGGAAGGAGCGGGTAGAGGGGGAAAGCTCCGCCATGCTGTCTTCCCCCCCCCCCCCCCCCCCCCCTCAACACACACACACACACACACACACAAAACCCAAACCCAAAATGCCTCCCCCCGGTGCTTCCCTACCTGCCGGGCCGGCGTCAGGGTCCCGTCCACATCGAAGAGGCACAGCACCCGACCCCGTGTCGCCGCCACCGCCGCCATCGCGGCCTACTGCCAAGGGGAGGCGGGACCGCAGCGGAGGAGGCGATGGCGGCCGCGCCGCCCTCCCCCGGGCAGACGCCGCACGGACGTGCGGCGTCTGCCCGGGGGAGGGCGGCGCGGCCCCGGGCTTTGGTTGTGAGCTCCCACCTCTGGAAAGCCGCCCTCTTTTCCTCAGCTGAATTTTCTCAAGCCTTCACGGATTCTCCGGAGGCCCCGGTTGGCTCTCTGCCGTGCGGCGGAAGCCGCGAGGCCCGGGATTCCCGAAATTTGACGGCCGTGGGGGTCACGGATAAGACGGTGAACGCCTTGGGGGGGGGGAAACGAACGTGTTTCGGGAACGCAAAGCCTTTATTTTTCATACGACCAGACGTCGGGGTGGAAAAGAGGCTCGGCGTTAGGAAAACCTGCCGGCTCCCTCCCCTCGCAGCGCTGGTTCCTGCGGGAGCCCAGGCTGCGCCTGAGGTCTCCTCTCCCGGCTGCTCCTACCCACAGCTTTCTCCCTTGGGAGCGGCTTCCCCCCGCCCCCCCCGCCTCTTTCTATTGGCATCGGCCTGGAGCCGCCAAAAGCAGGAGCTGCTCTCCCGGGGCTCAGGCGCGTCCCCGCGCCGCTTCCCAGAACTGGGAAGTCTGCTAAAACCCATTTTTGCACTCCTACAGCGCCGTGGCGTTTATGCCACCAGGAGAGCTTCCCAAAACTTGGAACTGCCCGCCGTGCTTCCTCCGGTTCGTTTGCCACGCTGCTTTCGAAACTCAAGTCGGAGCGCCTCTCCCGGCACCCCCACTGCCGTTTGGTATCAGCCCGTGAGGATTTGTGCCATCTTGGCTTCCCGCCTCTTCTCCCAGGTGAATAATGACGGGACCAGAGGAAATGGCCTGAAGTTGCGGCAGGGGAGGTTTAGATTAGGTATTAGGAAGGATTACTTTACTGAAAGAGTGGTCAGGCACTGGAACAGCCTGCCCAGGGAGGTGGTTGAGTCACCATCCCTAGAGGTATTTAAGAGGTGTCTGGATTTGGCATTTCGGGGCATGCTCTAGAGATTCTAGGCTGTGGTTTGTTTCGGTTTTTTTGGTTTTTTTTTTTTTTTTTTGTGTGTGTGTGTGTGTGTGTGTATGGATGATCTCAAAGGTCCCTTCCAACCATGAAGATTCTGTGATTCTGTGAGAGTACGAATCTGCCTTTCGGTGAAGTGCACAGCTGTACATGGCTGTACGCGGCTGTACGCTTGTTCCTTCATCTGGCTTAGCTCCGGGAACACGGTGCCGCTGCAGCTGTTTCCATTATTTAATACTTTGCCCTTAAACCACTCGTGACGCGTTCCCTTGATTGCTGCTCAGGTAGGCAGCAGCCGTCGTCATGAATAAAATCTCGGTTACTAGCAGCAAGGGCGAATATTTTGTTTGAGGTTTAGAAGGTAAGTGGCTGTGAGCACGGTCTAGGGCTGCCGTCAAGGTTTTCCTTTTATACGCGTTCCCAGGTATTTTATGTGGGGCTGGTACTGGTGCTTGGTACCAAACCAGCACCACACCTGAATAACACAGCCCAGAATAACCACAGTCATGCCCCCTTCTGTTACGAGCCGCCTTCTGTATCACGCTGATACAGACTGTTCTACAAACAGCGAACTGTGTGGTTTATCACTTGGATGCCATTGATAAGCATTCAGAAGGCTGAACCAAGCAGGATTAATTTATTTCCCAGATCCAGATATTTCTCCTGCTCCTTAACAGCCCGCTGGTGGGCAGAGGCATGATGGGCAGCGCTACGTAATCCTCGCTACGTATCCCCTCTGCAGCTCCAGAGGCACTCAGGCATGAAGTCTACTTCTTAAAGCTCCTTTTTTCCTTTTGAAAGTAGTAGTATCACGACAATCAGGAAAAGCTTAGAGCCTTTTCCTGTGTTTAAGCTCTGTTGGGCCTCTTCAGCAGCAGACATTAGACGTTTCATTCTTGCACACTTAGATGAGCAAGAGCTGCACAAAACCCGTGCTGGCAGAACACCTACTGTCCAGCCTTCATTCACCTCATCCAAGCTGTGCCAAACCTCAGGAGCGTGGTCTTGATAAGATACCACAGTGCTTACAGAAGGAAAACTTCCCCAAACTTAAATAAGAATATTGCCTGTGACCAGTTCCAGCAAAGGGCAGTAGCCACCGCTACTTGGGACAAACTGCTTGGACAGTTTCTTCTCTTGCACTTTCCAGCTGGGATGAGAGCGAAGACGATGATTTCTGGGCAGCTGCATCGACACACACATTCAAACAGGAAAACTTGCTGTATTTCATTTTATTGTAATAGAAAAAAAACCACAAATAAATCAAAACATCACTTTCTGCCTAAAGACGTTATTAACACTTTCAAAATGGCACAGGGGAACCCCAGCAATACAAGATAAAATAGTAAGTGTGGGCAAAAGGGTTCCGTTCTCTTTCAGTTCAGTTTCCCTGCCCCTTTGTCAATCAGCTGGCTGAAGTTCGTCACCTATATACACTTACATACACTTCTCAGTCTAGTTTATATTCCTATGAGTAGGTATGGCTGGGTGGAACACTGGGGGCACAGTCCTGGCAATTTACACGTAACATCTTTGGAGAAAATGGTCTTGTTACCCAGTAAGACCAAGCAAACAGGATTCCCTCCTACAGTTCTTTTGCCACAAAGACTAGGCCCCGAGCCCAGGACACCCTCTAGGAGCTCCTTGGCTATTGCAAACAGTATATGGCTGAGCAAAATTTTACCCAGTGACTTTAAAGTAGCAGCATTCTCTCTGCAAAGGGGCTGCTCAGGAGGGGAAGAGGCAGATTGCAAAATGCATGGGGTGAACATCTTCCTTTCCTTTCCTGCCTCCTGAGAGGATACAAAAAGTCCTGAAGTAGGCAGCCAAGCAGAAACCAGGCTCAGGACCTCTGAAGTGATGGACATACAGGGGATATCAGCATTGTACAAAAGCGTGGGGCAGAAACCGTGGCACCGGTGCTTCTACTGCAGGCAGCTGCACCTGAAGGGGTAGTTTGCTGAAAGACAAGCAACCACAGCTGTGCTGCTTGCAGGTACCAAACTAACACACCTAGACGTTGGGCTGCACTGTATCAGCTTGAGTACACCTGTTCAGCTAAGGAAGCTCCAAGGTCTCTAACATGCTACAGCATTTTGTGGCACAGTCACAGTGTGTATTAAGGTGAGAGACCGGTTACTCTTCACCGAATAGGTATAGGAAAAGACTGGAGAGGATACACATACTAAACAGGAAAACAAACACCAATCCTTCCTCCAGGAGCACCAAAAAGCATTCATAAATGATTTTATTATAGAATGCTTTCTGCAAACAGGACATTTTGATGGGGAAAGATTGAAAGCTTTTTGTATAAACCTATCTGTACGAACTGCTGCAGTTGTCTCCAAGTCCAGTCCATCAAACGAAACGCTTAAGAAGTTGATGTCACAAGCAGAGAACGATAAGGGGAAAAAAAAAAAAATCTGGACTGCAAGGGCCACTGCTGTGCAGTGAGAGCAGGTACACACAAAACTGCAAAAGGGACTGACAGCACCCTATTTCCACTTGTGTAGTGGCTCCACAGGATGCAGGGCAACAGAGTATTTGACAGAGTGACTAAACTGCAGTTTTCCTCCATTCCATCCCCTCAAGAATATGACCCATTATAGTCCACGCTGAGTAACAGCATGAGAAACTTATTAAACTCTATTATTGCGGGAGAAAGAGCCCAGCAGAGGAAAGACATCTCCTTTAGGTACGCAGGAAGTTTCCAGTGCAGGAAGTTTGAGTTGCAGGACTGAACTCGGAGCAATACTTCTCCCAACAAAGCACTGGACAAAGGGCTGTACATTTGCATAGATGCTTTTTCAGCAGCATCTGGAACGTTCAATCCCCGTTTATGGAGCGTCAGCAATGCTTTGGGGTTTGTCCGATGTCTTTCTTGTGTTCCTTCCTATATATAACTGCTTCAAAATTGTTCAGGAAAATAGTGTACATACATGCATGAAAAGAAATCAGTGTGCCTATTCTTTTATTCCCCTGATCTTTTCCACTGCAAATAATTGCAAAGCTATAAGAATCTTAATCTAGAAGATGCAGTACTGATACAACCTAATGTCAATCTAAGGACAGGACTGCTTCTGCATATATCCCAATGAACTCAATTGTTCTGTAAAAAAGCTTAATTTTACTCTTCCTCATTTTCTTTACATTTGAAGAGACCTAGCACCTATTTCTATTACACTTAAGCAGAGCCCTCTCTGTGATGTGCTCGACTGCTTTGGAAAGGATAGCAATATCAAAGAAAGTTGGAACTCTTACTGTGTCTGCCACTAGATACTGAAGGCAGAACTAGTCCACCCTATATTATCATCCAGTTGCCATGCTATTCCTGTCTTACTGTACTGTAACTCTGGCTTGGTAAAAAAAAAAAAGTTAAAAAAAATCAGCTCTTATGCAAAGGTAAATCGTTAACAAGGTTCTGTCTATCTGCTGATAAGCTTACACGTGAGAAAAGGAAACATATCACTTCATTTTACTTTCATCCGAATTTTTTTTCCACCGCTTCTGCTCATGAGATTCTGTTCTTTCAGCTGGTTCTTTCCCATAACTCTTGGATCTATCATTAAAAGGCTCTTGGTAAGCTTCAGTTCCAGCCTCCCTCCCACACACCACTAGTCCCACTGAAAGTTTCAACTTTTGAGTGTGACACATGCACTGTTCTGCTTGATCACCTTCCACACACAGCTGTGCCACTGCAAATATTCTAATCAGATGAGTTCAGCCTTTCCCCTGAGCAAATAACATGTTGTCAATGAAACATGCAGAAGACTAATCCTGGGACACTTTCACTCCCTAGGCCACCAATACTTCCTTTCTCTTTTTGCTACAGACTTCAGCAAATACCCCCATAATATAGGCAGCGACAGGAGAGAGAGATGCAAGCCTCCAACGGATGGCTAGAACATCCCCTTATTTACTCCAAATTGTATAGTGGGCCCTTGAATGCTCGTGGAATGAATTCCCACTTAACAGCACAGGATTTACTTAGAAAGTGTCAGCCTACTTCAACAAGACAGCCTTTATAAATTAGTATAATACTATTAGAAATTATGGCAATCTTTTTGGTAGCATTGTCTTACATGCACCCTGATAAATCCTCTCCCTAGGAAATTTTAAATCTTGTCTTGTAACTTCTGTAGAGTTAATTCTGATGGGAAATTATAAAATAGAAATCTGGTAGATTCATGTTTAAAAAGGAAGAGGCCTGGTGAGGCTGGGCACACTGGGTCACTCCTGTTAGCTCTGTCCATTATGTCTGCTGAAGGTATTTCCTCCGGGTGGCTGGATCTGGATGGAGTCCAGGAGCGGCCTTAAAGCTTGTCCAAAAGGTCTGAGAAGGTAAAGAAATAAACATCTCAAACAGCTTACTTGATGAACAGCTTTTCCCATTTACTACTGAAGTGCACTCACATCCTAGAGTGCAAACCAACCCTGTAGAAGCAAATTTGAAGAACAGACTTCCACTACAAACTAAAGCAAACTAATTTAAACCATTAAAGAGAGTTTACTCTTCAATAAATAAGAATCTCAAACATGATTTTATATAAGCTAGTTCTGAGTCCTAACATGCCCAGACTGCTAATGTGGTAATACCATGTCTAAAACCGGCTTTTAATAATTCATTCTACTTAACTGTGCAAACGAAATCCCTGTTATGCAACTGCAGTGCACCATTAAATATCACATCAGTATTAAAGACTGCTAGAAGAATAGCCTCTAGTTCCCTTATAAGACAGTGGTTCAACACTCACAGAATAATTTGTTGCAATCTGTAGCACCTGGTTTATCTTTCAATATGACTCGCTCTGTTAGAGACTTTATCTGATTTTGAGATATCTGATGTGTTGAGAACCCAGGGTAGAAGATATGTGTCTCCCAAATAATGTGGTATATGATTGGTAGCAGAAATAAGACCTAAATGATGGAGCTCAAATCATCCCACTGGGATCCTCACTAGCTGAGATTTTTTTTTTTAAAAAAAAAAAAAAAAAAGGGAGCTGAACTACCAGGCAGGAATTCAGGAATTCTTCATATCCTCTTTTTCCATCTAGTCCTAGTTTTAAAACTGCAGTGTTAAAGTTACATCTCCCCTACCTCTTCACAAGCAAAGCTGACATCTCCACTGCAATTACAGTGCTTCGAGCAAGAGAAGTGACCTTTAAGAGATACTGATTTCCTAAGGCAAAGAAACTTGCACCATATTCTGAAACTTTCTGTGCTTCTCCAGTCACATATAAGAGACCATCCCCAAATCAGCAGTTTAAATTAAAGGCAGAACAACCACCTTCTCCTGTCTCCTTAGTAATGCCAGTGCCAGTCAGCATTTGTCGTACAGTGTTGTAAGCATTGAAGTAAAGCAAACAGCATCCTCTTCTTAATCTTATGCTGGTTCTCAGAGAGAGCCAGCAGAAGCTGGTACCGCTGGCTCTGTCAAATGTTTAAGCATTAGCATGGAGCCATACAGTACAGAGAGGAGCAGCATGCATACTCACGTGGCGAGAACTTCAGCTGGAAGGTCAGTGATGTAAGAAGGGATTTTTCTTCCTGTCAGGAACTGTGCCACTTCATTACTGAAGGTGTTGCAGTTATGCTCAAAGAGGTTATAAGACTCTCCTCTGTGCAAAAGGAAAGGAATTGAAACATAGAAAGGCAGACTCAGCAATAAATCTATCAAGCAGAAAAGCTTAGACCCCTAATGAGGAACATCTCCTTACATTAGCACTTTTTTCCCCACAAAGAATTTTAAGGCAAATAGGTAAAGTACAGACATCAATTCACCTTCAAATTCAAGTGAATCAGGGTGGAAAATGACATCTCTCTGCATCACTGACTATATACAATTTTGTTTTTTGAGGATAAGTGAGGTTTCTTCAATTAAAGCCACAGAAGGAATAACGAGAAGTCACAAGAATTATTGACATTGAAATTTAGCCAGAACACTAAATGCTACTGCTTCCTATTCTTTTGAGAAGTAGACTAGACTCTTTAACAGTCAAGACCTTGCTTTTACTCTTCTGAAAGCTGGCAGCTTTACTACAACGCCTCACCTATGACTCATGGAGCAAAGCACTATTGACTGAAATATTTTATACAGTGCCTTTGTTTTCCCTGGTGACACTCTCAATGACATTTCAGGCATTATTCCATTTTACAAAAAACAGTGTGAAAGACTTCCTGGCAGAATGCTTTCCCAACTTAGCTCAAGGCTGGCACACCAGAGGGTTGCCTAGCTGGTAGCTCTTTGTGTATTGGTACATCAGTTCCGGTCTCATGTTTGGAGAGTATCAAATAATACACTAAGCAGACAAAGCTTTGTGTGCAGGATTGGTTTCATCATACCCTCCTCCATTCTGCACTTCTTCCCCTAAAGGCTTTTTTGTTACGCAGACTTCATAGTACAAGCAGGTACTTACCGGAACATAGATTCACCCAAAGAGGAAAGATATTCTAGAAAAATTTCTTCTGTAACTTCAGTATTTCCCAGGTCAACAACTGAGTCTGGGGGGCCAAGAAGTGTCCCTCCCTGCAAAAAATTAAAAGCAGAAGACAATGTCAAATCATGGAATTTCAGAGTTGGAAGGGACCTCTAGAGATCACCTAGTCCAACTCCCCTGCCAAGCAGGATTGCCTACAGCACATTACTCAGGACTGCATCCAGGCGGGTCTTGAAAGTCTCCAGAGAAGGGGACTCCACAACCTCCCTGGGAAGCCTGTTCCAGTGCTCTGTCACCCTCACCGTAAAGAAGTTTTTTCTCATATTTGATCGGAACTTCCTGTGTTCCAGCTTGTGCCCGTTACCCCTCATCCTGTTACTGGGAACCAGTGAAAAGAGTCTGTCTCCATCCTCCTTAAACCCACCCTTTAGATACTTGTAAACATTAATAAGGTCTCCCCTCAGCCTTCTCTTCTCCAGGCGAAAGAGTCCCAGCTCTCTCAGCTGGGAGAAGCTCATAAGGGAGAAGCTCCAATCCCTCAGTCATCTTTGTTGCCCTACGCTGGACTCTCTCCAGTAGTTCCCTGTCTCTCTTGAACTGGGGATCCCAGAAATGGACACAGTATTCCAGTTGTGGCCTCACCAGTGCAGAGTAGAGGGGGAGAATGACCTCCCTTGACCTGCTGGCCACACTCTTCCCTATGCAGCCCAGAATTCCATTGGCCTTCTTGGCAACAAGGGCACATTGCTTGCTCATGGATAATTTACTACCAAGAGCCCCAGATCCTTTTCTTCAGAACTGCTTTCCAGCAGGTCCACCCCTAACCTATACTGGTGGATGACATTCTTCCTCCCCAGGTGCAGGACCTTACACTTGTCCTTGTTGAACCTCATTAGGTTCTTCTCTGCCCAGCTCTCCAGCCTGTCTAGGTCACGCTGGATGGCAGCATGGCCCTCTGGGGTGTCAGCCACTCCACCCAGTTTGGTATCATCAGCAAACTTGCTGAGCATACACTGTCCCCTCATCCAGGTCGTTGATGAATATGTTAATACTGGTCCAAGTATTGACCCCTGGGGGACACCACTGGTTACAGGCCTCCAACTTGACCCTGCTCCATTAGTCACAACCCCCTGAGTCCTGTCACACAGCCAGCTCTCAATCCACCTCACTGTCCCCTTGTCTAGTCCACACTTCCTCAGTTTCCTAAGGAGGATGTTATGAGAGACAGTGTCAAAAGCCTTGCTGAAGTCAAGGTAGATGACACCTGCTGCTCTGCCCTCATCCAGCCAACCAGTTATAACATCATAGAAGGCTATGAGATTGGTCAAGCACGATTTACCCTTGGTAATCCATGTTGAGCACTTCCAATAACTTCCTGCTCCTGAATGTGCTTGGATATGACATCCAGAACGAGTCGCTCCATTACCTTCCCAGGGATGGAGGTGAGACTAACCAGTCTGTAGTTCTGTGAGTCCTCCTTCTTGGCCTTTTTGAAGACTGGAGTGATATTGGCCTTCCTCCAGTCCTCAGGCACCTCTCCTGTTCTCCATGACCTTTCAAAGATGACAGAGAGTGGCCAAGCAATAATATCTGCCAGCTCTCTCAGCACTTGTGGGTGCATCTCATCAGGGCCCATGGACTTATGGATGTCCAGTTTGGCCAAGTGGTCTCTAACCTGATCTTCCTCTACAGGGGAAAACTCTTCCTCTCTCCTGACCTCCCCCCTTGCCTGCAGACAATGGTCAGGCTGAATTCTTTTGGAGGACTCTAGTGAATAGAGCTATTGTGGCTTGTCCAGGCATAGGAGGAGGAACTTTTGGTATGTTTGTCAAGCAAAAAGCCCTACTGACCCTCCTCTGTTCTCCAGTCAGAGAATGGGAGGTAACATGCATTTACGTTTCAGCTCGTATACATGGCTGCTTGTGCTAAACTATGGCAAAATTCTGCTTTAGAAGAGTGGCCCATCAGTTTTGCCTCTCCAAAAACAGAATGGTCTGACAAAGCATCTTGATTTTTTTTTTTTCTAAATCTTAAAAAGGATGCCTCGAGTTGCCAAGTCTGCACTTAAAACCTATCCATACAAAATTAGACAAGGTGTCACTCTGGCAATGCAGTTGCAGAAGGTGTCTTGGATAGACTCTACCAGCAGAAGCAACCCCCAACCTGTATTTTGTTGGGCTTAAACCCACTGTCCCTGCTTCCTTTTCCTCAGATGCCGTGGGCATCCATGGCAAGCAGCTACATCTTGCTGAATTCAGAAGCCTCTTGCTGCTTTTCTAAAAGACAGAGACACAAGCAATTCTGACCAGGTAACCCTATCACAAAATTACCTTCTCAGAAAAATAAATATAACTTACAGGTGCACAGCTGGAGATTCCTCCACTGCCATAGAAGAACTCATCCTTATGGACTATTATGGAGGTGTGCCTGTCACAGAGAACAAAAAATTGGTGAAACAAAGGAAATATTTAACCTAGCACATAAATCACTGGTAAATTTATGTGCTCAAGGACATAATGAAGTGAATAACTGAAAGAAAAGGTCAACATGTTTCTGTGAGTAGGAACAGGATCTGCTGGGACATGAATGGATACGGAAGCAGTGATTATCAAGCCTACTGTAACTCTGTAAATGGTTGGGAAAGAACAGGCTTAGCTAGGTGCCCAGACATGAAGGAACATGGGAAGAGAGAGACTTCTACACTAGCATGAGGTCTCCAGCAGCCTCTTTCAGCTGAAGGGCTGATGATAAACTCATAGAGACAGAGGGACGTAGCTAGGCCTGCTACCACGTTGACAAAAGTAGTGCATGTCTGATAAACGCTGACTTGAGAAGGTCAGACAATCACTGGAGATTGATCAATAAAGAGGGAAGATGGATGGACAAGGGTTTAGGGTTTTTTTTAACCCCTTCTTTTTTTTTTTCTTTTAAACTCTGAATATTATATATAGGAAATTGAGAAGTGTTTTGTAACCAAATATAGCTGCTGCTCTTAAGTGCCAGAACGCCTGATTCTGTAATATCTTCTTCCCACCTACTCTTTTACTTTCATGTTTAGTCATGCCTGCAATTAGAAGACAAAGTGCTTGGGACAAGAACAACATCCTACCCTTGAAAATGGGTACAAGTGCACTAAAACGCAATGACTACGACCAACACTTTTTTTCCATGGGGTCCACTGAGCTTTAAATGGAGAGGTTTAACCAGCATCTGACCGTACATCATCTTACTGCCAATTTGTGTTCAGGAACAGAAAGTGCTTTAGTTTCCCTTCAGCACCGAAATGTTCTTAAGATCTGAAGCATATATAATCTCCTATTGAAAATACTTCCTACACCACACAGTGTTTAGCACACATTATGCAATTTAAATCTAGTCACTTACCAGATGCCATCCAGCTGTTTCCCTGTATGGAGAGAAAAGAAGAGTTATTAGCAATGTATTTTCCAGATTTCAGCCTACTTTCTGTCAGTCACTAAGGAACCATGGCTATTATCTCACCACGACAGTAATCCCAAAGATTGCATCCCAGAGTTGCTTCTAAAGAAACAAAATGTCTTTCTTTCAAATGAACTACTCTGTCCACACTACTGCTGTACTTTTTTCCTCCTGCATGCAGAGCTGGCAACACCATCCTATCCTGCCAGTGCTTACCTTGGGCTTCTGTCTAGAGACCAAGAGACTATCACCACAGATCGTATGTTCAAGTAAGATCCCTCATAAGTTACCGAGAAAGAAAACTGAATACTCTGTGCTGGCTAACTGCCTGCAGTTGTGAAATCAGTATAAAACTCAACTCTTCTGGTCTTGACTGAAGACTTTAGGGGTCACTCTTCTTCTGTCAGTGTCCAGGTTCTTCCAAGATACCTGGTGCGGTGGCAGTGATGGGGTACATTGTCCCAGCTCCACTTGTCAGACATTCTCTGACTGCTCTTACTTACATTAGTGCCACGTCACCAATGGCCTACAGGGAGGCAGAGGCATTGCCTTTCCTTTTGTAGGCAGACGATCTTATCTCCTTTTACTTCTCTGTCAGGGCTGCTTTGGTCTGTGAGTGCCAGGAGCGAACATGCTACTTCCAAGCAGCAGTAGTTCTTCAAGAGTTCTTTCCTTTGAGCAAAACCAACTTTCTGTCATCATCATAACTGGCTAAAACAGAGGAACAAAACTGACGAGGGTAATCCTTCAAGAGTTCTGATAAGCGGAGGCTTATGTGTCCAAGTAAGGAATAAACAATCACTACCAATTTTTTTCCCTCAAGTCTGAAAAAAAATAGGAACAAAAGAGAGATAGATACCTGCTTCAGACAAGGATTGTGTAAGAGCGGAGGCAGGAAAAGGCTGTTGTGACAATAGAGACATCAGTCAAAGCGAGCACACACAGTTTTGAAGTAGGTGGACTGATCTGTCACTATCATGGATCACAGCCAGGCAGCAACCATATTCACTATCAACCCGTCGCACAGAAACGTAGGCATGGAGTAGGATGAAGGCCAAAAGATAGTACCAATGATGAAAGAAGTGGAGCAGTCTGCTGCAACCTCTAAGGAGCATTTGCTGCCCTTTAGCGTGTCCCTCCCTGTTGCGCTCCTCGATCCTCTGGGCCTTGTTCCACACCTTCCCCATCAGAGCTTTTGCTTTGTGCTCTAGAGCTGCCAGAAAGCGGTGACGCTGCAGGCTCATCAGCAACACGCGAGGCAGGGGAGGGTGCACTGCCCTCACTTCAGCACCTGGCCTACGACAGGCTCTACCGATTGGTTTTGCATAGTTCGAGTTCTGCGTAACTGTTAATAAATTATTACACTTTTGTTCACAATAAGTCACTCTTTTCCACTAGAAACTTGAACTTTGTCCTTCAGGGCAGAGAAACAAACTGTTTCAAAGGCAGCACAAACTAGAAACGTAGCTGCCCTCTAGTCCACTAAATGGGAAAAGAACATCTTAATATTTACTTTCATGCAGATTTCCAGCAAACAACAATGAAAGTCTTTCCACAAAGCTGGCACTTTGCACCTAAATTCTGTGTGCAGGTGAAAGAGTTATAGCAGACGCTGACAATGTCACAGGTGCTGTTGGGAACCTGCTCATGCAATTACAACGCCTACTTGAAAATGAAGAGATCATTGCAGCAAAGGCTACCATATATTGGGCAGCTCTAGCAAGACTGCAGCCAGCAGCTCAAGGAAGGTGACTCTTTCCCTCTGTTCAACAGTTGTGAGACCGTATATGGAGTCAAGTGTCCACTTTTGGATCTCACCCGTACAAAAGACACCAATGTACTGGGCTGGAGCACTTACTGTATTAAAGAGCAGTGTTCAGCCTCAGGAAGGGAAGGCCAAGAGTCCTTATTGCTGTCTGCAACTACCTAATGGGTATGGAGGAAAGAGCCTTGTTCTACTCAGAGGTGCACAGTGAAAGGAACAGGTGCTAGTTGGAAAATTCCCAACTCAGTAGGAGGAGGAAAAACAAAAAAAAAAAAAAAAAAGATTACCATGAAGGTGGTCAAACACTGGGGCAGGGTGCAGAATGCATGTGGGGTTTCCATCCTTGGAGATACTCAGAACTCAGCTGCCCAGGGCCCTGAAGAATCTGCTCTCGCCAGATCTACCTTGAGCAGGACCGCCAGAGGTCCCTTTCCACCAACGAAATTCTCTGATTGTATGAGCAAAACACAAACAGAATTCAGGAAAGGGACTTTGCATTAGATTGCAGTCCAACCCTGGGGGACTCCTCTCTGGCTGCTGCACACAAAATCTGTAGCCAACAGCAAGCAGCAACTGCCAGGGCAATAACAGCACAGCTCTTGGCAAGTGAAGCTGCTTATCTTCACAAGGCAGGTCTGTCTGAGGCTGCTCAGCTAGGTCAGTTTGTGCCAAGCACTGGTTTGATGATCTTAATGGAGCTGCTGACCTGCTATTTTTGCTTGGCTCCTGTAAGACATTAACCAGGCTGGCATTGTGGAAAACACATGCCAGATTGCAGCACTGATGACAATAAGACATTGTGATAGCTCTCCAGCCTGCTGGTGGACCGCACTTGGTCAGAGGCAGTGCAAGCCTCTCCAATAACACCACCATGGGGGAATCCCATGTCTAAGAAACCTGCCATTATTGGCCACATACGCATCACCCAGAAACATCCAAGACCAAGAACTTTTGGTATGCTGCTGCAGCTTCCCATGCTGCACAGCTAGCTATTGTCATCTCAACTCCAAACTGACTGACAGAGGAGTAAGTCAATGGCCACCAGCTTCTGAGGAATTTGGGCAGCTCCCTTCCCCGCCGCTCAGCAAGAATCTTAATGTTGTTTATCTGTTGCATCATGTAAGAAGTTCTGTACAGCCCTTCATGGAAACCATCATCTTTCTCATAAAGATTTGCCTCTATTGGTGATCCTCCTCTAGGACTCTTCTTGTCTTTCTCTCAGACATTGCACAGAGCAGGTGACAGCTCACAACCACTGCCACTCCTGACAAGCTCACGTAAAGCAATTGGGGCAGCCTGCACTAAGCAGTTATGTCTTGCCTTCTGCTGGACGTTGCCCACTATATACAAAATACATTGCTCACACCTGAAGGCTTCATACACATACCAGCCCCAACAGCGTGACTGAGCAAGGATTGGCATGGCTCCATTTCCACAGCCAGATGCCCAAGTGAGAGCAAAGTGAGAGCATGAGTACAGTATTGCTGTAGCAATGCTAATGCACAAGTCATACACAGGCCTTGCAGCAACACTTTCCAAAAAAGCTGCTTCTGGCAGCACTGTCTAGCTTAAAAAAAACCAGAAGATCAAGCAAGCTTGCTAGGGAGCCTCCCTAAATAATCCCACAGTGCAACAGAGGTTACATCCAATAGTCAACTGAGTGGTCTAGAAGAAGGGATTGCAAATACCATCTGGGATACTGGCAGACATCATCACATTTCATGCTCTTCCATGCCTTGCCACAATGCTCCAAACTCCTGTGACATGCTGCAAAGGGGGCAGAACTATATGCTGGCACTGCCACCAAAATCAACACATTTACTCATAACCTGAGGCTGTCTTTAACTATATAGAAAAGTCTAATTCCCCAGTAATTTCCATTAGAGCTGCAAAAGCCTTTAAATTGCAGGCATTACTCCTCACTCAATACCTACAGCAAAGCTAATCCAAACGAAGCACATGCATATAATGCGGAACAGGACTGTCCCGGTGGAATGATACTCTTTTGGGCATCTACTGTTCATCCAGGTAAAAGAGAAACAGCAAGATGCCTAAAGAGTTTAAATATTTCAAGGGACAGAGGGCTGCTGAACTGAAAAGGGTCTTGCAAATTTAAATGTACACACTTAAACATACAACAATTAGTGCACATGGTCAAGTTACCAGGTATCAGCTGTCCCACAGTAACTACTTGTGTGCAAGCTCAGCCTGAAGTAAATGTGAAGCAATTCAGCTTAATTTGATCTGCTTCCATTATGAGCTAATGCAAGTCAAGCTACCTTGCGTTCGTCACAGACCACAAAGACGGATGTGAAAGTTTCTGTGTTACATCTGTGAGACTTTACGGTGACAGCTTGTCAGTCTTTGGAAACCTGTTCACATACCTGATCTGTAAGGCTTCTTTTCTTTTTTTAAGAAAAAACTTGCTGAGGTGCTTATATGGATCTTTCCTGAAAATACTCACTAGAACTCAGCAAGGGATGCCAATTCAGCATAGATCTGTGTGCTTAAGCATCTCAAAGATTCAAATTGTTTGAATGAGGCAGAGTATCATCTGGCAAGTAAACAAGTTTTTTTATTTGCTGTTATTTTTCTTTATAACATTCATAGCTCAAATACTTTCATGATGCTTACATGAGACAGAAACCTAGGAGAAAAATACAACATTCAAATGTAGTCAACAATTCCAGGACCATCAGCTTAGTCATTGGAATGTGGAAAACAAAGCAGTTAGTTAGATTTGTTTGTTGTACAACTGATTCAGGAGACTGTCATTGGTAGGATACAAGGGTATTTTGAAAGGAGCAAGCAAGCAAGCCAGCCAGCCCATATAATTTTAGAATTACGGGAAATTTTAGAAATGGGATTACTTCCATGCTTGGATTTATCTGGAAGGCCAAGCAGAAGGGAGATTAGATGCTCGCTGATCTATTTTACTGGCACAGTCAATTTGTTAATCTTGAGGGCCACATGATGTAGTTTATTCCTGTGCATTTTAAATACCAAATGAAAGTGGCATTTGTATATTAACCCAAATTACTAGACTGAAGGGCAGAAGAGTTCTGAGACATGAAGGAATTATATAAGGAGATGGGCTTAGTTTAACCCATCTAGATCTTAGGCCATCCATCCCTCAGCGCAAGAACAACACCTGTTCCTGAGCCGTAAAGTAAAGAAATAATAGGAAGCTTAGTATTTTTAACAACATATCTATGCTCTGCAATGGATATGCAAGCCCCAGAAGGCCCTAAAAGACCCCAGAAAAAGTAGTGGACTGGTCTCCTGTGGAACTGGAAGCAATATAATTTGGTCAACCAACACGGTTATTTCTAGCAGTGCATTGCTTTGCATATTGTTGCAATTTCCTTAGGCAAATCCATCAAGATTCCTGCCCTTTTTGAATTGAAAATTATCCTAATTAGTCAAACACTTTCTCCTATGTGCTGCCCAGGGTGCTCAACTGAAGCAAGAAAAAAAAAACAAAAAAACAACAAAAACCCAACAGAGAGGGAGAAGCCTGCTTCAGTTCCCTTCTCCTTGAGGTGCCTAGAGAGACCAAGAAATAGGCTAGACTGGGGGAGGGTAACGCACTTGATTTTCATTAAATCCCTAGCAAATGCTCTGGAGCAAAGCTGATGGCACCTCACGCGGGAGCAATTCGAAACTGTTCAGAATGGGTGGAGGAGAGGCAGAGTAATGCGCTGGGTCTGGAAAAAAGGAACAAAGCAGAAGGTACCTCCTTTTAGCAGTTACCTTTTGCTCCAGTTCCTTCTGTGCTGCTAAGTCACTACAGCTGAATGCACATCTTAAAAATTTCACCCATACATACTCCCAGTCAACTCACCGTTAATTTATACTACACTGAACCAAAGCTGCTGTGTTAAACTAAGCTCCTGCGTGTTCTGTGAGTCACATGAGCACAATAACCACAGTTACAGGACAGGATAATTTTGAGAGCTCCGAGACATTTTTCTTTAAACCCATGATGCAACAGGATTTTAATCTTCCTTAAGGATTTCTCTGCCTTTGGACATCTGCTTCAGAAATCAGCACTGCAAGCTGAACTATTCTGTTTTCCTCTCTACCCTCTACAAAATCAGATGAATGTTTTCCATCTTGAAAACAGAAATCTCATTGCATTCAGGTTAACATTTATTATGAGTAGATCACATAGCTGGACAGACAAATATAGTTTCAAAGACTGAGAATGGGGGAGAGAGAAGACACATGTTGAGCAACAGCACACAACAATTAAACACGCCGCTTCTGATATCAAAGCCAATTGGACTAGAATATTTGGTCACGTATACTTTAGAATAGAAGTATTCACTGAAAAATTACAGGAAATTCACAGAAAAGTAAGAAAAACAAAATAAGTCCGGAAAAGTAAACTTGCCAAGACAAGTGAAGATGTGCCCAGGAGGCCTGACTAAGTCACTCTAAAGCCTGCTATGAACAGTGCTGTATAGCTCTGCCTCCCAAGTTCATCATTCAACACCAATAGAGAGAACTGAAAAAGTGAGGATAACATTTAGTAGTGAGGGCTGATCCTTGAACACTGTACTGACATAATCCATAATACCTTTGGATCCTATTAGCACAACTGAAGACATCATGTGGTGATGCTCTCGCAGTGGTCAGCCCCGTAAGAAGGGATTCATCCCCCTCCGGCAGAGGGATCTGAGCTTCTGTTTTCAAGCATGCTAGGAATTATCAATCATCGTATTTGTTTCTTCTCTCTAAAACACATGTATTTCAATATAGGCGATGTTACAGAGTTATCACTCAAAGCAAAAGCATAGTTTCAATAAAAATTGGCATCTACGGAAAGAATACCAGAAGTAGAGATGACAAATGTTTAACACTAGATCATCTAAGAAATCATTTCCTCTTCAATTTCTATGACTTTCCCTGGTGACATACAGTTTATGAATGTCACTGACCAAAGAAAAGGAAAAATAGCTGTTGACCATCTGAAAGTTGAGGTACAGAGAAGTGGCAACAGTTTTTATTGTGCTTCAAGGAAAAAAAAAAAAGGTGTGTACACGAGGCATCACTTTGTTCTTAGGAAGTTTCTAAAATAATCTGGAGGTATGACAGAGCTGAGTGAAAACGCACAGAGGATACTTAACTGGAAGGAAAAAAAGGAACAATGATTTGTTTTACAGACAATCCAGTCACTGGATCCACACAATCCCAGATATTCTGCAGTCTGCCGTGTCACTGTCACCACACAGGCCTAGTTGGCCCTGTTCCACAAACACATCTGAAGTCAGCTAGTTACCAGGCAGTATTAGTGAGCGACGTTTCCTGCACTACCAAGACATGTGTTCAGATTTTGAAGTTTTCCTTTTCATTACTCAAACTTGTAGAAACTTAGCACCAAACTGTACCTCAAGCACAAAGTTTTAAAGCTGCTGTTTGGATAGCATAAAAAGCACCAAAAAAATGAAGTCACGCACTAAGTGTTTTTGTGTGGGAATTCAGAAAGCTACAAGATCCCAAGACTGACTTTGAAGGTAAGAAGACAGCTAAAAAGCTTTCGCTTGATCTATGTTGAGATTGGCATGGAGATACATACCATGACAACCTATTTCTGTACAAGTCTTAGCTTGGACCAACACTTTTGAAGTCTTACTGAAGTAAGACAGTAAAATCTGCTCACCTCAAACACAAATAAATCATGCACACATGTAATCTGTATCTTAAGATTTGTAACTCTTCGCCCAAGATAAAACGTGGCTATTATAAACTAACAGGTGAGCAGTTACTTCCCTGAGGGCTACAACAGAAGTGACTCTGACCACACATGAAGTTTTGAGCTTATCCAGTGTGGGAAACACACATCTCCCAAAGTTGTTGTTGCTGTCTGTCTAAAAAATCACATCACATATGATGTCTATAATATCTTCTTCTCAACTCTGCATGCCTATTGTTAACACGTATGAAACCTCACGCTAAGAATTATTTGGACTTTCATTTTAAGCTTGCAGGAAAGCACAGAATCTCCTTGTAGGGCAGATGAGTGAAGTGAATGCCAACAAACTGTAAAATAAGATTACACGGAGCCATCTGTTCAGACACGGAGCCTGTTGAGAAGTCTCATCTCACACAGACGGCTGGTCTGACACGGGCCAGAGTCTACACGTAACAGGTATAAAACACTCTTGCATGGCGTTCCTAATTCACGCTTCCAAAACTTCAAGCAAAAGCTAAGTTTCCTGCACATCCCCAGTCCAAGGCTCAGTTGGAAACGCACACATTCTTCACAAGACGCACAACAAACTTCCACAAACCCTCTGGGAGGAGAAGGTGGCCAGTTCCACACCACGAGCCACACAACGCCCAGCCCAGCCTCACCACAACGTGGAGCCGCTTGAACTCAGTCCCCCCGTAAGCAGCACAAGGCTTTCTTCCGCTTCAGCCTCCCTGACAAGGCGTCACTGCAGTCAGGGAGCCGGGAACCGCGCTTTCTCTTGCTGCAGGGGCTAAGTAATGTTTGTAATTAGGGATTAGTAAATAACGCCAACGAAGGGGCAAAGGGGAAGAAGAGGCCAGACCCGGGTCACCCGGCGCTGCCTCACTGACACAGCTCGTCCCGCGGCCGGGGATGCCGCGGCTCCAACCCACGCCGTTCCCAGGCACCAGGTCCCCGAGCCGGGCCCGCACACCCCCAAGCCGCGCTCCAGCCGCCGGCCACCGCCGCCAGCAGCTGCCTAGCGCTGCCCGCCCCGCAGGGAGCCCTTCCCCGGCGGGCCGCTCGCTCGGGAAGAACCACACCGGGAGGCAGAAACCACCCCCGGGGTGAAGGGGGCGGTTTCAGCCCCGTCTCCCGGCGCGGCAAGGCCGGTGGGGAACACGACCCCCCAGAGGCGGCGGGAGGGCCGGGGCGGGCCGGGCCGGTCCCCGCCGTGCTCTTACCCAGCATGAGGGGGCTGAGGCGCCGGGCCATGCCCTTGGACAGGTCATACACATAGAGCTTGACGGGGTGCAGGGCCAGCGGCTCCTCCATGGGGCTGCGGGCACGGCCGCCGGGCGGCACCCGGAGCCCTGGCAGACACCCGCCGGGCGCCGGGAAGCAGAGGAAGGGGGAAAGGGCAGCCTCGGTGCCGGTCCCGCCGCCAGTCCCGGGTGCGGCAGCGCCAACCGTGAGGTGACAGACGGAAAAGGGAAGGGGGCGACGCTGCCTCTGCGCATGCGCGGCACCCGGCGACCGGCCGGGCTGCCCCGTCACTGCGCCGTTATGCAGCGCGGCGGTTCCGGGGCGGGGGTCGCGGGGGCGGGGCTAGAGGCCGTGGTATTGGGGGAAGCCGCCCTGTAATTGGCTGGCGAGCCGGAGTCACGCGCAGGGCGGGCAGCGCTCCCGCCTACTCTTTTCTCCTCCGCAACCAATCCCGGCGGCGGGGCGGGGGGGGGGAGAGGTGGTGTTTTCCCGCGGAAGAGGGCGGGGCGAGGCGCCCTTCCCGTCTCGCCATTGGTCAAACGTTGCTATGGGAGGCGGGCCTTCTGGCCCGTCGCAGGCTGCGGGGCGTGACGGCGGCGGTTGGTTGAGCGTTGGGGGCCGGTAAAGAGCGCGTGGGGCCGGCTCGCGCCGCCGGTGGGGTCAGGGGCCGCCCCTCTTGGGCCTGGCGCCGCGCTGGGAGCCATGTCGGACTGGGTGTCCTACTACCGGAGCGAGGGGCCGGAGGAGGAAGAAGAGGAGGAGGAGCAGCGGGAGGAGGGGGCTGAGGCGGTCGGTAAGGGCCCACCATCCCCTCACGGAGGGCAGCCCGGGGCCCACCGCCCTCGGGGGTCAGCGGGCGGTGGGGCCCACTGCTAAGACTTGTTCCTCCCCCCCCCCTCCCCCCCCCCCCCCGACCTGTTCCATAGGGGACTACAGGTTCTCAGGTCGGGACAGCCTCATTTTCTTAGTTGATGCCACTAAGGCCATGTTTGAGCCCGACGAGGATGGAATGACGTCCTTTGACATGACCATCCAGGTAAGACTGGGCGGGGAGTTGCCCGGGGCTTCGCAGACCCTCTAGGAATCTTCATCTGGCACCGCCATGGGTATGGCCACCTGGTTGTCGCTCTGCCTCGTCTGGTGGCGTAAGGCCATGGTGAAATGTGAGCAGCTTGGGTTGCTGGATGGCTGTGGGTTTGGAGAGATGCATCACCTGATGGGTTGTGCCCAGAGTTTGGTGAGGGAAATGTTTATAGAATGAGTGATCAATCCGCCTCCAGGGTAGTGTATTTAAGAAGTGTTTATTTCATTGATCTTATTCGTAGAAACGGAATGGTAATGAAAAATACCCAAGTCTGTGTACTGAAGAAAATCTCTCAAAAAGCAAGAAAGCAAGATCCCAAATTCTTTCTCCAGCTGAAATTAAGTTTAAAGCATTTGTAGTGGTTCTTCTGTTTGCTAGAGTCTACTTGTATAAACTGGTGATTGCCAAAGAAAAAACTTTTGCACCATTACTGCAACTGATTTTCTTCACATTTTGACCTGTGCGTTTTTTTTCAGTGCATCCGGAATGTGTATACCAGCAAAATTATTAGTAGTGACAGGGACCTGTTAAGTGTCGTGTTCTATGGTACAGAAAAGAATAAGAACTCGGCAGATTTCAAGCACATCTATGTTCTTCAGGAGCTGGACAATCCAGGTAAAATCAGTAAAATGATATGAAGGTTACATAGAAAGATGGAGTAAGGAAATCTGTGCAGTAGTGTTGTCAGTAACTGGTGTCTCTGAAAACAGAGCTATCAGATACAAAAAAGTTCCTGTTACTGTGATGCGTGGGGGAGATAGATTTAGAAATCTATTGAAAGCTTAGAAACTTAGTGGGAGCTTAGCTTTTTCTGTTATAGTTTGTTCAGGTCCCTTTCCAACGTCTTTTCTTCTATTGTAACACGGTGGTTCATTTACTGTCTGCTAAACCTAAGAGGATCTCAACAGAACTCTTGAAAGCCCATCATGCATCTGCTGCACTTCATAAAAGTGCATGTACATGCTGAGGCACCACGGATTTGAGCTGATGGAGCGTACCACAGAATGGCTGAGGTTGGATGGGATTTCTGGAGGTCATCTTGTCCAACCCTTCTGCTCAAGTGGGGCCAGCTAGAACAGGTTGTCCAATATGTTAACCTGTTCTGTGGGTGTTCCATCTCTTATTTTCATAATAAGTTTTGTAATTCTTTAATTTATCTCTTCCATTTTCTTAGACTTTCTTAGAATTACCTAGCACCTGCTTGATAACAAGTGCCAGTTGCTGAACTGGAAAAGGTAGTAGGAGGAGTGCAAAGAATGCATGCTAGTGGTGACAAATTATCTGACAGCGGAGAGTCTTGTGGGGGGATTTTGCTTTTAATAGCAGCCTTTATCTCTGAGGAGGTTTGATTTCATTTTCTTAACTAGGAGGGAGGTGCAGGTTTAATGTCATGCGGGGTTCTCCCGAAAGAACTGTGCCTTGTCCTAGTTCCAGAATTAATTACAACAAGGACCTGTCAAGACTGCCCTAGGTTCTTCTCCCTTTTCTGGCAGCAAGTGCCTTAGGCTTCTTGCTCATCCTTTTTCCTCCTCCTTCCCTGCTTGCCCTTTTCCCTGCCTTAGAGGCAGTAGCTTCGCCGTGCTGATAAAGACAGTGCAGGTGGAAACTGGGTGTTTTTAAAAAGGAAGAGAATTTTCTGCCCCTGGAGAGCAGTGTGCTCTGGAGAAGGAAGAAATGCTATAGTTAGTTATTATGTAGTACATAATTATGAACACTTATGTTATTAATTAGATGACAGCTGAGGAGATGAAAATAAAATAGTAAATAGCAGGGGAAAAGACATTTTCAGATGAGGTTTCAAGAGTGCTGTAGAATTTGAGCAAAGAACAAAAGAAGAAGCTCTGCAGAATGCAGTAGCTGAAAAATGAAAGCTTGTTTCCCTTTGTAGAGTTATGGGAGAAAACAGACAATCTGCTTTTAGACAGGTGGGAAAAGGAGTCATAGTTGGGCTGGAGGAATCCGCAGTGCTTTAAAAAGGCTGTTGACACCTGTGCTGAATATTGCTGTGCTCCACATGGTGATCTATGGGCTTTATCTGACCTCTAGGTTGATTCTATCTGACATGAGGGGCAAGGGATCAGGAGGAATTCTCTACCTTCCCAACTTGCCGTGGAGACGCAGAATGTATTTCAGGCTCCTCTCCTTTCTGTCGTGACACAGCAGTCTGCCATGCCTCTGCAGCGGGTGCAATTGCTGCCTTTTCTGCTGAGCACTTGACTTTTCAGGGTAGAGAGTTTGCGATACTTTGATCCCTGCCTGTTTCGCTCCCTCAAAAGGAAGATCCCCGCATTGATGACAGGGCACTTTGTGTCCTCTTGGCCCTAGTAGGTGCTTTAAACTGGTAACTGGCTTGCAATATTGCAAATGTTGAAATTGCTGAACAATTGAATTGCTGAACAATTTTCTCAGCCAGGTGTTGGAAGGGCATCGCCACAGAGATGCTAGGGGACATTGCTCAGACGTCAGCTGCAACAGACCTTCGGTGCATATTTAGAAGAGTTTGCAGTACTACTTTCAGTATTTCTAATGCATGTGAATACTGTTATTCCCCTTAGGTGCAAAGCGTGTTCTAGAGCTGGACCAATACAGGGGAGATGAAGGACGACTACTTTTCCATGAGACCTTTGGCCACAATGCTGACTACTCACTGGGTGAAGCACTCTGGGCCTGCTCTAATCTCTTCAGTGATGTCCGAGTCAGACTGAGCCACAAAAGGATCATGCTCTTCACCAACGAGGATGACCCTCATGCCAATGACAGTGCTAAAGCCAAGCTAGCCAGGACCAGAGCTGGTGATCTGAGAGACACAGGTCATTATTTTCCCCTTTAATTTCAGGCAGAATAAAAGTGATGTTAACCGCATTGCAAGTTTGTGATGGAAAAAGAATGTAAAATCATCAGAACTGGGGAATCTTTCTCAAGCTTTCTAAATTAGAAATTTGGTATCTAATCTAAATTAGAAAATCTGTTATCCAATCTGGTATCCAACAACTAACACTTATTTTCTAGGATCCCTTTTTGCACTCTGATAGCATAAATCGGGACTTGAGAGGTCCGTGGAAAACAAACTCTACTTTATTTCTTTGTTCCACCCTTTTCCAGGAAGGGAATAGTAACACCAAGTTAACACAAAAGAAAAATTACTTTAATGGGTCCATTTTGAATTAGCTGAAGAACAGCAACCTGAGTTCAGAGACTAGAGAGCAAATGCTTCATTAATTCAAGTGTGTAGCTGAAATAAGCAGTGTTTTTGGAGTTTATCAGATATGCTGTATCTAGAACCTGTGAGGCTTCCTTAATCCATTAGCCCTTATAACTGGGAAAGGGGAATTTCTGAACTCATTACTTCCCACTATGCCTGAGGTAAGATTATCTTTTATAGGAGCTTGTTAGAGCTGTTTCATACACAATGTTGTCCAGATACTTAATTAGGGAGGGGACGTTTTCTGTGCTATGTTGTTGTGACTGAAGTTGAAGAATGTCTTTTGCCTTTCCCTGGAAACTTTCACATCTGGTGCAGATGACAATTGGAGCTTATCCTTGCTTAAATTCTTTGCTTAGAGAAATCTGACAGTACTGAGAAACATGCTGATGTAAGAAAAAAAACAGTTTCTGTGATCCTCTTCCCATCTCTTACTTTGTTTCTAGGTATCATCCTGGATTTGATGCACTTGAAGAAGCCTGGAGGGTTCGATATCTCTTTGTTCTACAGGGATATCATAAACGTAGCAGAGGATGAGGACCTTGGGATCCAACCTGAAGAGTCAGGGAAACTGGAACATCTCATGAAGAAAGTACGAGCAAAGGAGACAAAGAAACGGACTTTAGTCAGGTTTGTACCTAGTTATGATATTTCATTCAATGGAGGCACCTGATGTTATTTTTAGGCTGCATCTCATCATCTTCTTCTGGAATGATTGGTCTATAAAGGCATCAGTGCTTACATTCCTCAGTCTTAATTCCTAGGTCAAGATTGGTGTTTCTTCCATAGCTTCCAAGGATATTTGTCCTTGGTGGATGAAGAGAGTGGAGAGTGAAGTTAGGCATCCTTTTTCCCTCATCTAAAATGGTTAGTTTGTAGTGAAATCTGATTGAAATTAAGGTTTTCTTACTGGTGTTAGCTTAAAAAAATTCACCTCAATGTGACTGGGTGGTATTTTGGCCTATTATTAACTAGTTGTGTGTGGCCAGTCTGTCTAAGCACTTGGTGTGGATTCACACAGCCTTGATATTTCTGATCTCCTACTAAAAGATTAGAGATACTTACAGAGAGATTAAAAGGATCTTGACAAAGAAGATAGAAAGTATTTTTGGAACCACGTACTCCATAATGATTTTTTTAATGAGTGAGTTCATAGCAGAATGATGTGGTAGGGAATGAACTTCCCAGCCTAGTGGTTTTTTTAATATATATATTTTAAAAAATCCTGACCTGAGCTGTTGTCACTGGCATTCTTGCTCCTACTCACAGCTTTATTTTCCTCTTCTGGGAACGTTCCTCGAATTTTCTAATAACTGAGGAAGAAAAATGCCCTAACAGTGATACCTTTTAGAGGAGATGAAGTAACATTCACAGTAATTCACTGTTCTGCTCTCAGAACTTGAAGATCACCTCCAATTTTAAACCTTTACTTCTGAATATTTTTCTAACTTCTGATTATTATTTTTTTTCTTAAATTTTGGTATTGTTTGTATTGATGGGGTTCTTTTGGGGAATTTTGCCTTCTGCGTGAACAGCTGTGTGAATTCAGAGGTCACATTTCATTAAGCTCAAGTAGGGTGCCCAAATGTGAACTTGTCCTGTGCTGTGCTTGAGCATAGCTGCTATCAGAATGAAAAAAGGTGAAAGAAATATGGTAAATTATTTGTGTTTAAATCATTTTTATGACCAGAAGTGACAGCATTGCAAGAATGTTTTAATACAAGTGAGATTATTAACCAAGTAATATTATGTTTCCAGAGATACATGTGATTTTGGGGGAGGACAATGGGATGAGGTCAGAGAAGATAAGTTACCCGAGGAGATGGCTTTCAATTGCAAAAGTTGTATTTTGAAGTCTCAAGTCTGTATCTGCTTTTTTACACAGGTTAAATCTGTATCTGAACAAAGATCTGTCGCTTTCTGTTGGTGTTTACAAACTTGTTCAAAAAGCTTATAAGCCATATCCCGTGAAGCTTTATCGGGAAACTAATGAACCGGTTAAAACAAAAACAAGGATGTTTAATGGAAAAACAGGCAGCTTGCTCCTGCCTACTGACACAAAAAGGGCTCAGGTAACGTATTGATTATGTGCCTGCTTTTTTCTGTCTCTGTGATGTAGGGGGGAGATGCTAACTTTCTTGCTGCTATTGTTTGTATTTTGCTTTCAAGATCAGATGCAGAAATATTTACATCTGTATTCCCTTGGGCATAGCCTGGTCGCTTTGTAAGCTATGCAGAGTGAGAGCAGGTTGTTTCTCTGGTGTGAGACTGTCAAGGGAAAGCATAGCTGCTGGTAGAAGTGCACTCAGGAACACAAGTCATTTCTTTCTGTAAGGCAGAACCAGGTTGTTAGAGCCTGACCTTATCTGGCCTTGTGCTATCGCTGCTAGTGTTATCTTTTGATTCATTAGGAACAGATTTTGCCCGTTTTATTAAATATATGTGTGTGAATCATGGGCGATGGCTTGGAGCTCTTTTCTAAACAAAAGAAAGAGCATATTATCTTTGGGTTTTGCTGTTTTGTTCTTTGCTTTGCCTTCCTGCTTGATAGTTTGGCTGATGTAGATTGAATGTCACATTCTGTTTGCACAAAGCCTTATTTCAAAGCAGGATATGCAGTTGCTAGGTATATTGTCACAAGTGTGCTTTGTGTGTCCTTCCATACCAAAGGCTCTTAAGGTTGTTGTCTTAAGATTAAATATTAAGTTTATTTATACTGGACATTAGTTTCTTGAAATACAGTACAGGAGATGAACAGACTACAGTACGTTTTTGGTTTTGTGACACATGAGTGATGCTTCAAAATCTCAGTCACTGTTTCTGCCAGGAGTAGGTAGCTGACATGCATCTCACTGAAGCAAGTTCAGAATCAGGCAGGACCTTTGAAAATGTCTGATCTAACCCAGCCCAGAGCAAGACTCACAAAACCAGATCAGGTCGCTCAGGGTTTGTTTGGGACAGCTCTGAGAAACTCCACGGATGAAATGTGACAGCCTCTCTGTGCCAGGGCTTAACCATTGTCTTAGGAAAGTGCATTTTGCTAATGTCCAGGGGGAATTTCCCTTGGGATAATGGTCACAAACTGTGACTTGCCATTTCAGTGTGCACTAATGATGAGAGTTTGCTCTGTCTTGTCTATAACCCTCTTTTCAGTAGTGGAAGACAGCAATTGCACCCTCTTCCTCTGTCCCCCACCTCGTCCTCTCCCCCTGCAATTTTTTTTATGCTGGCAGCACTACTATCTGCTCTTCCCTGGTGTAGACATATGGAAACCGCCAGATTGTGCTGGAGAAAGAGGAAACAGAAGAAATAAAACGGTTTGATTCTCCAGGCTTGTTTCTGATTGGCTTCAAACCACTCTCAATGCTAAAACAGCACCACCATATCAAGCCCTCCCAGTTCATCTATCCTGAGGAGTCCCTAATAAGTGGTAAGTAAAGACAGCAAGAGAAGATTCACCACCTTGCATTAGGGTAACCAGCTGATTCATAACGTGTTTGAGTGGGGATCGTTGAGTATAAAGTCTTTGTCTAACTTAAAAACTTGCTAATGTTAAAAAGTGTAGAATTAACTCTTACTGCCCCTCTCAGCTGCAGTTAATTCTTGTTTTCTTCAATAGCAGAAGAGCCAATTTCGCTTCACGTTTTATCCATCATGACAAGCAGCTCATGAAACTGTGCAGACATAGTCCCAAAATATTTGGTTTTGTCATTCATGAAAGTGAAGGATCCTGGTACCTGACAAGAAGGCAAGGGTGATTTAAAAAAAAACAAACCCCAAAACAAAAAACAAACTCCAAACCAGTGAAGATAATTGCTGGTTTTAAGTCCATATCAGCTAGAAGTGGAAACACAATATTCAGGAAGCATGGTTGAATTAACAGCACTTTGTGGGCTTGTAAAGAGAGAAGGAGTGGATGCTTAGGACTGCTTTTTCTCCACTTTTTATGTGTATATGTAAGTCTGCTTATCTAGAAATATAGTATTAATCGATCGCAAGCTAGGACAGTAAATAAAAACCTCCATCTCCTCAATCTACTGGTGGATAAAGAGGACTGGGTTATGACCAGATGCTTTGCAGTTCTCCAGCTTAGCAGTTTCCTGAATCAAACACCTTACATGTTAGTCTTTTCCTGACCACCATGTCTGGTAAAATACAAATACAAAAATACAAATCAAACATGGGCCTCAAGGAATACTGCAGTCTGAATTCTTAGTGTGTTACTTCTGCAAAGGTCCTATGATGTCTTGCTACTATGATGTGCCACCAGACCAAAAACGGCTTTGTAGATACCCATTTTGATTTTCAAGCATATTTCATTGCTCAGGTGCTGGTGATTTCATTTCTTTTACCAGAACTCTTACTGCTCTGGTCAGGAGAGGCACTAACATTGTCATTTTCGAGGGATTCCCCTTCCAAAAGTTGCTTTTTACCTCTGGAAATATTGCAAGCATCTCAAAGAAGTCACAGGTGTTGAAACTGTAATATCTAGGGTTACAGTCCTGAACACAGGAGCAAAGCTGTCAATCTGACCAATACAGTCTTTACTTTGCAGGGAGTACAACACTGTTTAATGCCTTATTGATGAAATGCTTGGAGAGGGAAGTGATGGCACTGTGCAGATACATCGCCCGCCGGAACACTCCCCCTCGCTTTGTGGCCCTGGTTCCCCAGGAGGAAGAGGTGGATGAGCAGAAGGTGCAGGTAGCCCCTCCAGGTACGGGAAGAGATGCTGCCTTTCGCTGCATGATTGGATGCAGTCAGCATAATAGCCTCCTGTATTGTGTAAAAAATATTCTTGGCTCTGCTCCCCTTGAAAATGGAGAGAGTGCTTTCCAACATCCCTTTTCTTCAGTTTTGTCATTGTAAGCATCTGATGTTGAAGCTATTTTTAAAACTCCAGTTGCATCAGTGCTTGCCCAGGTGTAGCATGGCTACAGTATTTTCCCACCTCCTACATTTTTTTTAGCAGGCTCAAGTAGCTGACCTAAAAATTAAAAGCCCTTTTTTTCTTTTTGCTGACTAGACAGAATGTCTTTCCCTAAATTTTATTGTATCCTTGGATACATTTTAAAGCCATAAATAAATAATCTCACATACTGAGCCTCGCACTGTAGCAGCTGAGTAGAGAATGATTGAGGAGCAAAGGAAGGCTCTTGTTCTTTTACGTTTTCTCACCCCTCTAAAAAATCTTCTTCTGTGAAGGACAGTAACACTGCTTGTGCACAGTGTTAACTGATCTCCTGTATAAATAGCAGACAACAAGTTTTCCAGCTCTAAGACATGCATTTAGTTTCAATCTCTTTCAAAAAGCCATTAGTTATGCTGGTTATATTAATTGAGATTAGGATTGAGGGTCATGCTGTAGGTACTAGGAGGTATTATGGATTGCTGTTGTTTACAGCAAAATAGTAGCTAGTTTGGGGAGTAATCACACCTAGCTAATTATCATCTTGGCCTTTGCCATAAATTATTGTTTTGAGGCGGTGGTTATGCATAACTGTTCTCTGCTCTCTTTCTTCTGTATAGGTTTCCACATGATTTTCCTACCGTACGCAGATGACAAACGGAACGTTGATTTTACAGAAAAGGTTCCAGCCAGTCGAGAGCAGGTGGACAAAATGAAGGAAATAATTCAAAAACTCCGATTCAAATACAGGTACATGGAGATAAATAGTGTGCGTGTTGCGGGGTGGCATGGGGAAGAAGACACAACACTGTTGCTTGCTCTGTTGCATACTTTGTTCGGCTGTGGTGTCCACAAGATGGGATTTTGATGCATTTTGATGCAAATTGCTTCCCTTTGTAGTAGCTTTGTCCAAACTTTATTTTTAATTATTCTGGGTACCCAGGTACCACGTGCAGTATGTAGCATGTTCTGGAGTTCTTCATAGAATTGCTCTTGTACTCTGGGCTGTTGTCATTTGTTGCAGAGGTATCACATTTTATTGTGATTCTGCCAATCTGTTGCAGATCAGACCTGGATCATTTAAATTAGAGCACTTTAGAGAGAATATTTAGGCTTTTTCATTATAGATAGGATACATTTTCTGAAGTGCTATTATGGGAGATTTTTTTCTAGGTATGTGGAAAGTAGCATAACTGGTATTAAAGTAGAATGCCACCGTCTCCATTTCTCTCACACAGCTTTCTAATGTGGCTGATGCATGACAGGATAGTGATTCAGCAGGTACATTGAAAACAGGAAAAGCAGCTCTTCTGATGAGGTGGATTGTTATGTGGGAAAGAGGGAGGTTTTACTCTGAAATAGATTGGTGGCAGATCTTATATGTCTTGTCTGTCTTCTTGACAGCATGCACTGACATTTTGGGGGATTCTTGACAGGCCTGACAGTTTTGAGAACCCAGTATTGCAGCAGCACTTCAGGAATCTGGAGGCTTTGGCGCTGGATATGCTGGAACCAGAACAAGCTGAGGATCTTACAAGTGAGAATTATTAAGGGGTGCAAAGGGAGGTGGGGTAGAGGGCTCTTGACTTTGTTCTAAGTCAGAGATGTGCTACTACAAAACCAAATGTCTTTTAAAAAGTATTTTAGTTGTGTGCAGTTCCAAGGTGTAGAATTCTGGATGTGTCCATTCTGAAATACTGAAGCCTTACTTTCTGCTGTTGTCAGTTTTAAGATAAAGGAAAAATTGATCACTTCACCCTCCAAAATTAAAATTGAATCACCTTTTTTCTATGATGACAAATGTTTTCTCTGAAATTCTGTCTTCAAGAATCTAATTAGTATTTCAATCTGATAAATGGGCAGAATTACTTAGAGAATTATTCTGCTAGGAGGCAATAATGCCACCTTGTGGCTCTGAGAGTTTTTATATAAGAATATCTTGTCAAAGAATAGAAACCTTCTCCTGAAGGGGAAGTTCCTTTTCTAAAATTATATTGTACTCTAGGAATAGCGTTAGTGTAACTGTCTCTTCTGAAGTGATACCTAACAAACAATCTAGGTCTCTGCGCTAGATATCATACAAATAGATGACAGAAACAAGCTGATCTGCCTCAAACTACTCGCAACCTTAGATTTTGTTGTATTTTAAATGTCTGAGATTAGACCTGGGTAACAGTGCAACCAGGTAGGAGATCTTCTATATCACTTCCACCATGTCAGTTTTGTTCTGCATATATATTTCCTGTTTAGGGATATGGGTGAGGCCATTACATATGTATAATACAAACACTTGATATTACCAAGAGCTTTACGTTTCATTTGTGAATATCATAACATAGGTCTTTGCATTTTGCACGCTTCCAAGACACTTGCATGCTAGTTATTACAGAAGCACAATTGTATGTGGTGATGGCCTCATTGAGACTTTTCTGTGATTTCTCAGTTTTTGAGAGGGCAAATCTTTCTCTTTTGCCAGTGCCAAAGTCTGAAGAGATGAACCGCAGGCTAGGCAACCTGGTGGAGGAGTTTAAGCAGCTGGTTTATCCCCCTGACTACAATCCCGATGGGAAGGCTGTAAAGCGAAAACAAGGTAAGTAATGATGGTGCAGGCATGTAACGTGGTGTCTGTGTTTGTTTAGAGGCTTCTGCATTTTCAGTTTGTCTCATAGTTTAGATACGCTGCTTGTGCGATGACTCTTTACTCATCTCCACAAGAAAGTGGACTTAGATTCAGCGGTGATTCTTAGAGAGTAGAGGTTATTGTGGTATCCGCCTAGAGAACTGCTGGAATGAGAAACTGCATAGTGAAAAAATAGAGAAGTATAGGAAGCAATGGGAGTAAATTACTGCAAAATATATATTTATTATTATTTTATCATTATCAATAACTTTGTGTTTTTTACAACAGTAGTAAAATTGTTCATGCTTTCAGTTTGTGTTCTTGGTGAGAAAGCAGACTTCTATGCATGGGCTGTTTAGTGAGTCCAAGATGGGCATCTTTAGGGCTAAATGTCTAAGTAATGCTGAAGCACATGTATAGCTTGGGAGTCTATGAAACTCTGCATAAAGTGGGAGTGTCAGTTGGCTGAACTCCCTGTGGAATAGTTGCATTCTCCTGTCTGGATGAGAATCCCTTAAAATTTTCATTTGGGGGTGGGTGATCTTTCCATCAGAACACAAAGTTTCATACTTGAGTTTGAGATCACTCATATCAATGAAATATACTATACGACACCTGCTTCATAAAACAAAATATGGAAACTCAATCTGTGAGTGTGTAGGTAGCTGTTAAAGTACTGTGTGCTAACAGGAATTAGCTGTGGTATGTATATGAAACATTGATGTCCTTCTATTAAGAAGCTTTTTTGAATCTTGGTGACCTAAAATTTATCTTTCTAGCTTCTGATGGCCAAACTGAGAAGAAGCCCAAGGTAGAAATCTCGAAAGATGAGCTGCAGAGTCACGTACAGAAGGGCACTCTAGGCAAGCTGACTGTACCTGTTCTGAAGGAGGCATGCAGACTCTACGGGCTGAAGGGTGGAGGGAAGAAGCAGGAGCTCATGGATGCGCTGACTGAATACTTACTTCAGTGAGCACTAAGCAGGAGCAGAAGGCCCTGGTTAACTTCCATCTGCTTAAAGTTTTGGTTGTCTTACGTGGCTGCTGTGTCTGTTTAACCTTGCTAAGGAGGAGAAGGCGACTAAATGTTGCTCAATCTAGCAGTGGAGAAACTTGTTACTCTTACTTGTGAAACATCTCTGCAAAGTTGGATTCTGTTAGCAGTAGCCAAAGGCAGAATTAAATTCCCTGCTAACTCAGGTCACCCACTACAAGTAAACACAGTTGTGCCTTCCTGGTTTCTTAATAAACGTTGGTTTGGACCTCTCTTGCTTTGTCACACTAGCTATATCATCTTTGCATCATAAAGACAGCAAAAATCACTTCAATGTGAGTAAGAAAACAGAGTGATCTGTGTTAACGGCACCACAAGAATTCAAGCAGCAGGTCAAGTCCGTGTGCTAACAGAGGGTATGTGATGTATTACTCTTCTACTCTCCAAAACGGCCAGTCAGCGCCAGAACTTGTAATCAAATTTCTTTTCCATCATCAGCGTTATAAAGATCACCAGCAGATCAAAAAGGAAATCATTACTGGGAAGCAGTAGCCAATCCTTTGGGTAAAAAGCCAGCGCTTCACAAAGCTGCACAGCCATGTATTCCATTTTTAAATGGTAATAGCAAAAACTGGTTTAAAAAAAAAGCCATGTTCCCTGGAAGGCAGCAAGCACTTACCCCAGCTACACTACTGAGATGGCACAGAGCTTTTCCATGTCTGTAGCAAGTATGAGTCAGACTATTATGCAGGCTTCTGTTCTCAGATTTGTGCTTTACAAATAAAAAAAAGCAAGCTGTGGAGAGTGGCCCTTGTTACTTTCAGTATCCTTATTTTTTTAATTATAGAGATTGCATATGCACCTGTCTACGTTTTGTTTTTTAAACTTTCATGTCTGGCATGCCCTACTTGCTGTGTGGTGCAAGATGATTAAATCCAATAGTCGTTGCCTTTGCTCTAGAAAACAGTACCAATTCTTTAGCTAAACCGTAACTTTTTACAGGATGCAAATATAGAATCATAGAATCTTCATGGTTGGAAAGGACCTTTGAGATCATCCAGTCCAACCATCCACACACAAAAAGCTCCCCTACAATCTCTGTCACTAGAGCATGCCCTGAAGTGCCGAATCTAGACGTTTCTTAAATACCTCTAGGGATGGTGACTCAACCACCTCCCTGGGCAGGCTGTTCCAGTGCCTGATCACTCTTTCAGAAAAGTAATTCTTCCCAATATCCAATCTAAACCTCCCCTGCCGCAATTTCAGACCATTTCCTCTGGTCCTACACCCACCTCTCTACAACCTCCTTTCAGGTAGTTGTAGAGCGCAATGAGGTCTCCCCTCAGCCTCCTCTTCTCCAAACTAAACATGCCCAGTTCCCTCAGCCTCTCCTCATATGGCTTGGTCTCCAGACCCCTCACCAGCTTGGTAGCTCTCCTCTGGACACGCTCCAGCACCTCAATGTCCCTCTTGTACAGAGAGGCCCAGAACTGAACACAGTACCCGAGGTGAGGCCTCACCAGTGCTGAGTACAGAGGCACGATCGCTTCCCTACTCCTGCTGGCCATGCTATTCCTAATACAAGCCAGGATGCTGTTGACCTTCTTGGCCACCTGGGCACTCTGCTGGCTCATGTTAAGCTGGCCGTCCACCAGCACCCCCAGGTCCTTTTCTGCTGGGCAGCTTTCTAGCCACTCTTCCCCAAGCCTGTAGCGTTGCTTGGGGTTGTTGTGACCAAAATGCAGGACCCAGCACTTGGCCTTATTAAACCTCATACAATTGGCCTTGGCCCATCGATCCAGCCTGTCCAGGTCCCTCTGTAGAGCCTTCCTACCCTCAAGCCGATCAACACTCCCACCTAGTTTGGTGTCGTCTGCAAACTTACTGAGGGTGCACTCAATCCCCTCATCCAGATAACTGGTAAAGATATGAAACAAAACTGGCCCCAAAACTGAGCCCTGTGGGACCCCACTGGTGACCGGCTGCCAAGAGAATTTCACCCCATTAATCACAACTCTCTGGCCACGGCCATCCAGCCAGTTTTTAACCCAGTGAAGAGTACACTTGTCTATGCCATGATTCGCCAGCTTCTCCAGGAGAATGCTGTGGGGGACGGTGTCAAAGGCCTTACCAAAGTCTAGATAGACAATGTCCACAGCCTTCCCCGCATCCAGAAGGCGGGTCACATGGTCACAGAAGGAGATCAGGTTGGTTAAGCAAGACCTCCCTTTCCTAAACCGATGCTGGCTGGCCCTGATCCCTTGGCTGCCCTGCACTTGCCGTGAGAGCTCAAGATGATCCTCTCCATGATCTTTCCTGGTACCGAGGTCAGGCTGACAGGCCTGTAGTTCCCTGGATCCTCCTCCCGACCATTTTTTGTAGATGGGCGTCACATTAGCCGCCCTCCAGTCATCTGGTACCTCCCCTGTTGACCAAGATTGTTGATAAATGATGGAGAGAGGCTTGGTGAGCTCTCCCGCCAGCTCCCTGAGTACTCTTGGGTGAATCCCATCCAGCCCCATAGACTTATGTGTGTCTAGGTGCAGAAGCAGATCATTGAGTACTTCCTCCTGGATTATGGGTGGGTTGTTCTGCTCTCCGTCCTTATCTTCCAGCTCAGGAGGCTGAACACCCTGGGGATAGCTGGTCTGACTATTGAAGATGGAGGCAAAGAAGGCATTAAGTACCTCAGCCTTCTCTTTGTCCTTGGTTGCAACTTTCCCCCCCACATCCAGTAAGGGATGGAGATTCTCCCTGGCTCTCTTTTTGTTGATGTATTTATAAAAACTTTTTTTGTTGTCCTTAATGTTAGTGGCCAAGTGAGCTCCAGCTGGGCTTTTGCCTTCCTAATTTTCTCTCTGTATAACCTAACAAGATCTCTGTACTCCTCCTGAGTTACCTGTCCCTTCTTCCAAAGGTGGTAAACCCTCCTTTTATTCCTAAATCCCGTCAGAAGTTCCTTATTCATCCAGACTGGCTATTTTCCCCGCCCTTTAGACTTGCGGCACTTGGGGACAACCTGCTCCTGGGCCTTTAAGATTTCCTTCTTGAAGAGCGTCCAGCCTTCCTGGACCTCTTTGCCCTTCAGGACTATCTCCCAAGGGACTCTCCCAACCGGTGTTCTGAACAAGCCAAAGTCTGCCCTCCGGAAGTCTGAGGTGGAGGTTTTGCTAACCCCCCTCCTTACATCACTACGAATTGAAAACTTGACCATTTCATGATCACTAAACCCAAGACGACCTCCGACCACCACATCTCCCACTAGTCCTTCTCTGTTTGTGAACAGTAGGTCTAGCGAGGCACCTCCCCTGGTAGGCTCACCTACCAGTTGTGTCAGGAAGTTATCTTCCATGCACTCAAGGAACCTCCTAGCCTGCCTGCTCTCTGCTGTGTTATGTTTCCAGCAGATACTTGGCAGGTTGAAGTCCCCAACCAGAACAAGGGCTGGCGATTGCGGGACTTCAGCCAGCCGCTTATGGAATACTGCATCTGTCTCCTCATCCTGGTTGGGTGGTCTATAGCAAACTCCCAGAACAAGATCTCCCTTATTTGCCTTCCCCTTCATCTGTACCCATAAACACTCGACTTTATCATCACTGGAATCTAGCTCTATACAATCATATATATATATGTGGGTGTGTATATATATATATATACACACAATCATATATATATGTACATATATATATATATGGGATACATGAGGTATCCATTTTGGTCTGTGTGGTGTTTTTAGGGATTCCTGTTTGGCACACAAACTATCGGGCAACTTATTGAAGAATTAAAAGTCACACATTAAGGTCGTGCCCGCGCTGTAGCGTGGCACACGCATCAGAGCCAGCTGTGAACGCTGTCTGGGCACTGCGACCACCCCGGCTGCGCCAGCACGCTGCTCACCGCCACCTCCACAGCTCCTCTCAGAAGAGCAGCTAGCCCGTCCACGCTGGGCTCCGCAGTATTGAAGCTATGTAGTATGTTATATGTTCAATCAGCCTGCGTTATAGTCATTATTTTTAATAAAGATTTGTCTAAGCAATTTATTTTGCCCTTTGGCAAAGAAGTTGCTGTAAATGCTCGTCTTAGCAAGACTTGAACTGAACGCAATAAAATAATGAGACTATCCTGTCCTTAATTCTGTGAATTTTCATCCCCCAAATGCCCTTGTTGACTTCTCTCTTGGCTTGCTAAGCCCCAGGCACAGTATATTCCAGCTTTTGGATGATTATGGCGTGTTTTGTCTGGGCTATTAGATCTTCCTCCTGTTTTTTTTTTTTTTTTTTTTTTAAAGCAAGCTATTTCATTAAGCAGAAGTTCAACAGGGATGGCAGTGGAAGGATTCAGAGCAGAAAACCAAGACAGTTTCGCTTACTCAAGAATCCTTTATTTCTGCTCCTTACGTGCTTTATCTTACATCAGCCGTCTTGGCATGGTACAATAGGGCAAGTCCTTTGCAAAGCTGTGGTTTTAAACACAACTAGCTCAACAGTCGGCATCAGCAGAAGGGAGCAGCATTTCTGAACTTCATACAAATGAAAGGACTCTAAAATCTTTGTATTAAGTTCACGTCAGCAAGGGCATTAGTTGTCAGTCATTTACAAAAATACACAGGCATGATGTGTCTTGGATCTTTAGTGAGCTGATTTCATCTGCTTGGGATGTACTTCCTAAAGGTATGAAATTAGTGCCTCTGTGGAAACATTACAGGAGATTTATTGTCCCTTCTGTGTTGTACATATCATTCCACACTAGCTTTGCTTTGGCATCCTGCAATAAAAGACAGGTTTGATACAACCCATTCCAACACAGAGGTTTAGACTCTTCTGCTCATAGTACATGGATTTATTATACAATCTGCATTTAACTAAAGCTAGCTCTGTAAAACCACTGCTAATCCAGAACGCTGGTAGTGCTTCACACTTTTCCAGAACATGAGATTATCTAACATTCTCTTTTTGAGACACGAGTTGTTTTATCTGAAAAATTACTTGCTCTGTTCCCTTGGCTATGACTTAACGGGTTTACCTTTACTCAGGTGACTACAGTACAACAGCTTCCCTAAAAGCATTAGGTAGGGTACTTGTCAGCCGCAACAGGCTGCTCTCTACCATGTGCCTTTACTTAAATACCCTAGAAGTCCAAGCTCATTGATACAGTCCACACAAAGAAAACTAAAGGAGTATGAACTATTACACTGCAATAGCCTTTAGGCAATCTCTGGGCAATTTAGCGTTACAACCAGGAACACTTCAGTTAGTTGCAAATGCTTCCCCGAGGGAATGACAATTATATTTAGCTTTGTCAGCAATTTTATTTTTCTTAAAAAGTCAGTATTTAAAAATAAGCAAGATAAGAGATTCCCCCTTGTGCACTGGCGTAAGATTTCTGCTCCCCGTACACCTCTTAACAGAAGTCTCTTGTCTGGTTTCGAGAAGAAAGAGGGTTGTGCTGGGTGTACTGATCTTGGCTCCGTCCGCTGCTACACAGTAGCTGCTGCCTGCCTTATACAAGGCCTGTGCTGCTCCATCACGCAGTCTGAATGCACGCACTGTGCAGGGAACCGACATGCCTTATCCTCAGTAGACTAAAACCATTCAGAAATGAAGAGTTACTCGCACCTGTCAGAGGCCAAAGCTTAGCAGAAATGCTGCAACATAGAGCAAGCTAATGGGCGGGTTAAAAACACCCTGAGCAGGCAGACATGGAGATAAGGGGGCATTTGTTTTTTCTTTCTATTTAACATCAAATGGGAAATACAATTGTACAGTCACTTTTCAAGAAGTAATACAACAAGAATGAATCTGTTGGGGTGGAATAATAGAAAAGAGGGGGGAGGAGAGGCAGAAACACTAAGAATTAAGTCGTTATTAAACAAAAATGTGGTGTTTTGAAATGAAACACTGATATCAAATTTGTAATCTCAACTGAAGCTAGACATTAATTCCCCTGACTGCCAAACTTTCCTTTTCCACACACACTTAAAACTCATGGGCATTTAGACCAACAGTCTTTCTATAGCTTGCTGGACAGACTGGATCTGAGGCTTTAGCTGTGATCCTTCCTTGATGGTGATGGAGCAGGCAATGACAGGGCGGGAAACACCACACGCCCGACCCAGGGCTTGCTTGGAGCGCACAAACACATAAGGTACATTCTTGTCTTCACAGAGAAGAGGGAGGTGCAGGATGATCTCCAAGGGTTCTGCATCTGCTGCCATCACAATGAACTCTGCTATCCCACGGTTCAGTGTTTTGGTGGCTGTAAAAGAAACTGAAGAGTAAGTCTGCGTGCTTTTGGAAAGTGCATCTAATGGAAAACATTAGGAGATGTTGTAATTGTCATGAGCAAGGAGATCTAGTGGTAGCATGAGGACAGACCAAAGGAAAACAGCAGCTATAGGGCCAGGGAAGGGGTTATCCATAGGGTTGCTCCAGGGGTACTGCATCCAGCACTGCTCTCGAACACAGGGGAGAGACTCACAAGGGAGCAAGGCCAGCCCAGGGCTGCTGGCGCACACCACAGATGAGAGGAGACCAAGGAAGCTGGGGTTTGTTTAGCCTGGAGAAGAAGGGGCCGAGGTGGGAGTGTGGGTGACGCAGCTGCTGTCTTCTCCTGCTTCAAGGAGACTGCAGAGAAGATGGAGCCAGACTGTCCCCATGAGTGCACAGGAAAAAGGACAAATTGCAGACTGTTACTGTTGCCTCAGGGAGATTCTGGGGACATGCTGGAATTTTATCCCCCACCATGAGAGAGGTTTAAGCTATGGGACATGGATCCTGAGAGATTGTGGAGTTTCTACCCTTAGGGATTATTTTTTTAAAAAAGTTTGACAAGGCAAAGCCCCAAGTAACCTGATCCAACTGTGAAGGAAGCCACTCTCTGGGCAGGCTGCACTGGAGACCTCCAGAGGTCCCCTTAAACCCCAATTTTTTTATGATTCTAAACTGGCTAGGCATCTGGTTATCCCAGTGCCATGCCACTAAAGCATGCATGATCAGAGGACACACACCAGGAACGCAGTTTGGGCATCTACCAGAACTGTATATAAATATTGAAAAGACTACAGCTTAGTTCTGTCCCTGAATATTGCTTAAGCAGGCTACAAAAAGGAGGGAGAGGGACACTTGCAATATCCAGATCTATAGAACCCTAGAATGGTTTGGGTTGGAAGGGACCTTAAAGATCATCTAGTTCCAAGCCCCCTGCCATGGGCAGGAACACCTCCCACTAGACCAGGTTGCTCAAAGCCCCATCCAGCCTGGCCTTGAACACTTCCAGGGAAGGGGCATCCAAAACTTCCTTCTCTTCTCCAGGCTGAACAACCCCAACTCTCTCAGCCTGTCTCCATAGGAGAGGTGCTCCAGCCCCCTGGTCATCTTCATGGCCCTCCTCTGGGCCTGCTCCAATAGGTCCACGTCCTTCTTGTGCTGAGGGTTCCAGAGCTGGCCACAGTACTCCAGGTGGGGTCTCGCCAGCGCGGAGCAGAGGGGCAGAATCACCTCCCCCAAGCTGCTGGCCACGCTTCTTTTGATGCGGCCCAGGATGTGGTTGGCTTTCTGGGCTGCAAGTGCACATTGCCAGCTCATGTTGAACTTCTCATCCACCAACACCCCCCAAGTCCTTCTCCTCAGGGCTGCTCTCAATCCATTCTCCACCCAGCCTGTATTTGTGGTATGTAATGTTAGTGTCCCACCCCTAGAGAGAAGAGACAATCTCTAGCCACAGCTTCTCACAAAATCCTTGCTATGATTTCTAGCACACTTCACAACATGCAGGTCTCACCTTCATTGGCTCCCTTGCGTAGCTGCTTGTAGTTGCAGGATTGCTGCACGAGATCCAGTAGCGTTTTGGTGAGCTGTGCATCAGCCAGGGGGTAAGCTTTGGGATTCACTTCTGCCTCACTCTAGAGAAAGGAAAAAAAGAGTATTACAACAGGAGCACAGGGGGCTTTGTTCTGAACAACACTACAGAGCCATCATGTCCACTACATATATTGACTACTGAAGTCATGTCACTATTCTCAGCTGCTCTGCACATACACTAAAAATCCCACTGCATTTTATTTATAAAAAGGGGATTCTTCTCACATTGAAAGCAGACAGCATCTCTACCCACACAGACAGCATATTTAGATCCTACAGACTAGCAGCAGTGAACTTACAGGGAAGTTTTCAGGCATTTGCTACCACGGATACTACATAAAATGAAGGAACAAGCTCCTGCCGGCGGGGAATTAACAAGCTCGGGCATTAGTTTTAAAGAAACCCCGAGAAGAGCACGCATCAGGTTTATTTCTGCAAATTCCGAGTAGCTTCTAAACGTTAACATCAATGGCGTGGTGGAACAACAACGAAGTCACAAGCGGCGTTAACGACCGCCACCGACGGAAGGGCAACTTCTCCAGCCCCCACCGCCGCAGCCGACACCGGCGCTCCCAGCACCGGGCCGGGGCGGCCCCACGCCGCGGTGCTCCGCCCGCCGCCTGCCCTCACACACCGCTACGGCCCAGCACCGGCCGCGCACATGCTCCCGGCTCCCCGCGGAGGCACAGCGGGGCCCGGCCGGCAGAGTGGATTCCCCGTCACTCGGTGCCCTCAGGATCGCCAACCCCGGGGCTCCCTTCCTGCGGGGCAACGCGCCCAGCCGGAGGCCCGCAACCGGCCTCCACGTGCTCCCCACCCCGCAGCCGCCGGGGAGGTCGCACCCCCCGCCGCGGCGGCCCCTGAGGAGGGGAAAGAGGAGGACGAGGAGGCGCCCGGCTCCACTCACCATGGCCGCGGCCTGGGCTGGGCGGCGCGGCCCAGTGGCTCCTCTCGGCCTGAGCGCGTTGAGGGGAAAAATCCAGGCGCGCTCCCGCGTGCTGCGTCGCCGCCGGAAGTCAGGCGGCCGCGTGCCCGGGGGCGTGCCCGGGAGGCGGAGCCTCGGTGAGGGGCCGCCTGGACCCGCCACGGGCAACGGCCCCGCGCATGCGCAGGGCGGCCGTTGGGCGGCCGTTGGGCGATGGCGGCGGGGTGCCCGCTGCCCGGCGGCGGGCACGGGGAGCGCTGGGCTCTTCCGCTCCGCCCGCCGCTCTGCCTCGCCTGCGCCGTGGAGACGCTGGGCGACGGCAGCGCCTCGGTGGGCAGTGCCTCCGCCCCGCCGCCCCTTCCCGCGCAGAGCTGGCCTCCGCCGGCCGGCCGCGGAGCCTCGGTCTCCTCACGGCGGGCACTGCGCCCCGCCCCCCCCCCCCCCCCTCAGGCGCCGTGGCCTTGGCTGGCCCCTCTCGTCCGATGAATTCGGGGCCCGGCCAGGAGTATCATGGTGCCTGACCCCGGTGTATCACCTCGGCACCTCTGCCCCCCGGGGTGGTGGGAGCAAGCGGGGTGGCTTGGGCCCGAGTGCTGACGGGTTGTTGTCTCTGATCCATAGCTGGTGCGCAAGAAGCATGTCCTCTCCCGTCTCCATGATGCCCTGGCCTGGCAAGCGCTGCCAGTCGTCCAGCTGCTGGCACCGGACGAGAGGGTCTGCCTTCACCTGATAGGAACTCTCTTTGGTAAGAGCTGTGCTGCGGCCTAGTGCAGCAGCAGGGAGAAGGCAGTTACCTTTTTTTTTGAATAGGTGTATACATGTGAAGCTTCTCCACATTTGAAGCAAAAAAAAAAAAAAGGCAAAAGAAAATTGAGGTACCTAATTCCATACTTCCACCATTCTGTGTTAGGTGTGTTGTTACTCCCTGTGGAAAACTGCCTGTCATTTCATTTAGAATAGGTTAATTAATTTCTTTATTCCCCAAGGAGCAGGATTGGCATGTTCATAAAGCTCTTGCAATTTTCCAAAATACCTTGACGTATCTCTACAGTCTTTCTGGAGAACAGGGAGTGCCTGGCATATGACTCTTTCCTGAATGTCCTCCGTTCTGGTCTCATGCCTCAGGGCTTTCTCACCTTGCTGAACTGTGGCATTATATGAAGATTCATACAGAAATAAAAGTGCGAGCTTAAAAAAGCGTTGCAGGATTTAATATCAAATGTACAAAATACGAATCTATGTAGTGGTTTTTCACACCGTCACTACATCTGCAGAAATTCTTGTAGCCACAGGACTGTAATACCTGCTTCTTTCTGGTGGGTCAGCCTCACAGCAGAATGGAGTTCAGCAGGATGTCAGAAAGTGGCTTTCCCGTAACAGTCTCTGCGATCTTGAACATCTATTAGTGGTTTCTGTTTGTGTAGCAGTGCTGTGGGAAAGGTCCTTGAAACGTCTAGAATCTTGATGGAGAAGAAATAATGGTCTAAATGAGAGAACAGTAAGGCAGGAAGAGAGGCGGAGGGTATGAATGAGAGTGCCTTCAAAGAGCAGATATACTGGATTCCTTTAATTCCATGATCTCATTTACACATCACAGATAATTCTTGTTCTTTGGGGGAAAGTGACTTACATGCCCCTTCGCCTGCCTTGACACACTGAATAATTCAAACAGTGTTTTCACAGTTGATTTCCCAGCACAAACTGTGTTGTGCATGTTCTGGAAGAAGCTTTGTTAGGAACAGAACTTTGTGCAGATTTAGTGCTCTCCGTTGCACAAATTTTTATTGAGCTCTGTCTGCACACATAATCCTATACAGATGTGGAGGGAGTGGTGCTTATGCTAATTTGGTCTGTACATTCATACACTGTATGACCCTAACACGAAATACCCCAGAAGACAGGGGACCTGTGCTTGCATTTCAATGCTCTTGTCTGGTTTTGAATAATAATTTTCTCTCTCTTTAAGAAGCTTTACAGTTGGATGGTTTGGGGACAGCTTTGGGATTTTACTCTACTTGGTGTAACTCCTAGAGCAGCCGGAATCCCAGTCTAAGCTTGGAGCTACAAACAATGACATGTACATTTTGGATAAAGCTTGAATGAACCAACGATTGTTTGGTGCAAGAGTGTAAGAAGGACCCCCAAAGGTTCGAGCAATGTTGTGGAGGAAGTATTAATAGTAAATTCAGGAAAATACATTCATTTTTGGAGAGAGAATATTGGGATAAGCACAAGCAGAAGAAAGAGGGTTAAGAGAACAGAGGTGTAGTGTGGACTGTTATATATGAGGAGATAGTGAATTTCAGGTAAGCCTGAATTTCATGCAGCTAATATCGTAATGTTCGCTAATGCTGTATGCAGATCTTTTCCAAAGTGTAAGGAAGTTACTAAGGATTGGGCAGATGAGACAGGAAATAAGTAATTTCTTCACCTGCTATGTCATAACATTGCTTTAGTTGGTCAAATTTCTGAGATGTCATGGGGTCTCCGGAGGGGAGGTAATTTGATTGGATATATTGAAACAAGTGGTTTGCTGTGGCAGAAGTTGGGATCTGAACCAGATGCCTGATGGTGTAGGTACCTGAAGTTGGAAGGAGCTGGGAGGTAGTTTCTCATCTGTTGTGGTGTAGTAGAGTGAGACAGCGGCTTATTTAAATATATCCAATCTTATGCTCTTGTTGCACAAATGACTTGTGAAGTGGTGCCTTCAGGTTCAGTTTAATGTTGGAATAGTTTCCATGTGCTTTAAACCTGGTATTCAAATTTGGGCTCGGGATTTTCAGTACTGTGGAGGGAGAAGACTGTTCATGGTAATTGGTATGAATGGAAGATAGAAAGGACAGCTTACAGTTGGGCTCACTTCTGTCATTCTGGAGTGTTGTTTCAGATGTATAATACTTGATACATGCAGCGAGATACAGTGATGGTAGCAGTTACATGTTTACTTACATAGGTGGAGCTATTGACTTCAACTATGAAGTACATAAAAAAATTGCAAGAGAACAGAATGCCTTCATGTCCCTGTCTCCTGCTTATGGAGTAACCTTTTGTGATGCTCCCTGAGTATCCACCTTTCTCTGACAAAGTCAGGCTGGTGTCACGTGAAGCGGGGAAAACAAAACAGTTTTGAAAAAAATTTGCAGCTCTTTTTACAAGAAGGCATTGCAGCACTGATGATCACAGGCAGGAATGAGTTCCATGACTGATTGTGGTTTATCTTTTAGGGCTGTTGCATACTGTGGAAGACAGCAGTGCCTTGGACCTATTCGTAGAAGGTGAGAGGTAGATGCCATGTCTCAATTACTGACAGTTTGTGAAAGGGAGGCTCTGTCTTGTCTGATAACTATAGTGAGATGCTCAGCTTCCACACAGCTTGAATTGGAAAAAGCATCTATTTTATGTCAATGCAACAGTGATGAGCAGGCTGTTCTAATATTTGGGGGCAGGAGAGTGCGTGCAGATTTAAATATTTAGAATTTCTCTCACAGCTTCTGTGTGTACCATGTATTTAGTGTTAGATGGGTAACAGTGGTAAATGATGCCTCATCTTTGGCATCTTTGAACCTGACTGAAGTCTCAAAGCAAATGGAAATCTTCCTGTAGGTTTCTGTGAGCTTTGGGATCTACTGCTTTCTCCTCAGTACAGAGAGTATTTGGGATTTACCTGTACAGGCTGCAGATTCCTCTTTGTGAGCAGTCCTTCATTTGAAATCTGAAGGAAACCTCTGCAGGGCTAACAAAGGAGTCTGCAGTCCAGTTAACCTTGGGCATTTCTGCTGAGTCTAGTGATATTAGCAGTGCAATGATTTCATCCTGTCCAGCCATGAAAGATGAAAGGGGGTGTGACCAGCTCCTTTCAGAGGGGTTTCAATTTTCAGGCACTTGCTTGGAATGGTGTTGAAAAGGTGAGAAGTCTTTCTGTCATGTTACCAGTCTGTTGAAAGATGGATGCTCTCAAACAGAAGAAATTTAACTTAGTGTTACCTAACTTTTGAAAGTTTTTAGAGATTCTGAGAGTTCAGGGCAAGGAAAGGCCATTAAACCATCTATAAATCACCTGATTCAAGATATGCATCTGCTGAAATGTGTAGCTCTAGCTAAAGTAGGTCTAGAAAAACCGCCAGTATTGCCCTGCATATACCAAGAGATGGTGAACCTAGAAATCTCTTGTATTTTTTTTTTAATGATGCTTTCCTAGAATACAAATCAAGAGTGTGTTTTTCAAATGAGTCATGCCATGACAGCAAGATACATCCAAGACAGCCTTGCCAAATCCTACGAAACAAAGTTCTGCACAGTGTCTCAGTAAGGGGACTATTGTCAAAACTTTACCTGCTGAACATTCAGGTGCCCAGGTTCTGAAAATACCAAAAGAGGAACTTTGCCTCCTGAAACTGGTGCACTGGTATATGTGTGGAGGCAGAGGCAGCCTGCCAGCATTAGGAAACTCCTTTGTGATTTTTGTTAGGGAAACCCCAGGTGATGTGCAGCCAGTGCCTGGTAAACATAGCTTCTTATTCATTCCTCTTATTACGAGAGAGTTCTTAAAGTTGCAGTGAACCAAAAATAACAGCCCTTACTTGGGGCTAAGGAGGTGAACAGTACCAGAAAGGTGACTGGGGCCTTGCTTTCTAGCAAGGTATATGGGATAATTGCAGTGGGGAGGAATGGCTGATAGACAGCACTGTTACCTCAGGGACAATAGTAGCTGGGGGAGGAGCTCTCAGAGTGCATCTAAGGGTATTCAGCAGTTGCAATTCTGATGTCTTCCCTGGAAAGATGGTTTTAAAGGCCAGTTTTCATACTGTAGGAGGCCTGCTGTATTCAGGTACCAGAAATTTTTAATCTTTTAAGTTAGGTCTTTTAATCTTTTAAGTTAACCTTTCTGGTTCCTTATGTTTACTTGGTGTCCTGATGCTTAGTTTGTCGCTCACAGTTCATTTTGATGCATGGTTTGTAGTGCAGCTAGAACAGGACTGCTGTAATGTTGCTGCAGAGAGCTCAGGCTGGGCTATCAGAAGTAATAGTGCTGGGAATGCCGATGTTACCCTGCTCTCTCAGCACCTCTGTGCTCATTTAATTTCTAAGCTCTTTGCTCACTGGTCTGCTAAAGCACTGTGGAAGATGGATTGTGAGTGCTCCTGGGTGTGAATTACTGATCCTGTTTCTTCTGCGTAGTTCTGGTGCGGCTTGTAGTCGAACTGAAGTCAGAACAGTACTTACGCTGCATTTTGGAGGAAAGCCAAAAAGAGGTCAGTGAAGATGAATTCCCTGCCCTTCCCTTCAGTCCTTCAGAAGTTGAGGAGACGGGAATGAATGGCCCTGCAAGACTGCAGCTACTGCGCTGGGATGTAGCCTCTGCTGCAGTGGGATATCCTAGTGCCAGCTCCCCTGCTGTGATTTTGGCAGTGTTGGTGTCTGCTCTGCAGTTTTCCTATTGTTCCCATGATGCCTTGCAGCCATATGGCTTCGTGATGCTCTTGTGAAGCTGTGTGGCTTCCTCAGATTCTTCTTTTCCTCCCTTACCATTTCAGTGATATGAGGAGCTTTCTCAACCTGTGCCCTGGGCTCTTTCTCTTTTCATTCCTAAGTTTGTGGTGGTCCTATGGGGAACAAAAAATTATCAAGTAGCGAAAATGGGGAGAAGTTCTTCTGGTTCATCCACACATGTAAAAGCTGGAGGGGAGAGAGAAGAAAAGGAGCAACGAGCAAGAGATTTCTTGGATTAATTAAAAGACATTTTGGAGAGTTAATGGTGTGTTCAGGGATTTCCTGTGGTTTATCCTAAGTGGTGAAGACGACCCAGTTTAGAAAAAGATTGTGTTCTGGAACATTACGCGTCACAGAGAGCTTGCTGGTTTGTGTGCATTTCTGCCTTTGGACTGTGTCCTCACTAGTGAAACATTTTCTTTCTCTGTCTCCTCTAACAGCTGTGTAAAGCAACTACCATGAGAGGCAGCCTGCCCACATTCACTCTGTTGGGCAAGCTGGTGGATGCCATCCCAGGCTTTGCTGATATACTGGTGGTAGAGCACAGTGAGTAATGTGTCATGCCCCACTGAAGGGTAGTATGCACAGCCCTAAAACACATACGCATGCATGCACTCCCTGTCCCCTGTGTGAATTTTTGAAGGTCGCACAAAAAGTCTGTCCAGAATTCAGAGTGGCATTCAGGTCTCCTGGGTTGCAAGTCAGTACCTTAATAGCAGGCTTGTCGTTGTGCTCTTAGCCAGCCTGGCCAAACCAGCATCTGTGAACTGGGATTTGTGGGTCTGCCTCACAGGCAACATACATTTAGTTTTTCTTTCCTTGGTCCAGCCCCTGGGGGTCTGGTGAGCAAGTTTAGCTGTTTGTGGAAGTAGCTGTGATGATGGATCTTCATATGGTGAACAGTGAGCTCCTCTAGCCATTTATTACTGTACCTCTGCTCAGGGACAGATGGTGTGAGCACATAATCTAATTGTGGCATTCATTAATCTGCATACACCAGTCTGTCCAGTGGACTTTTGCAAGTTTTCCAGGGAAATAGGTTGGTGCTTTTAAAAGTCAGTTCGTTGGTGTGAATTTTTGTTGTTTCTGTTTCTCGCACTAGGTAATTTCATAGATCATCTGGTGATGGGCTTGATGTACCCAAATGAAGGTATAAAGGCTGCTGTTTGCTACTTATATGGCAAGCTGTACTCCTCTTCTGTTGGTGCAGAACGGCTCTCAGCACACTTCGAAGAAAGGCTGTGTGGTCTCTTCTTGAATGCCTTGGGGCATGCGCAGACAAAGGAGCTGCAGGTTAATTGTTTGGGTAAGGCATTGCTGAGAGAAAACTGCAAGGTGCAAGGGAAGGCTTAGAATGAGGAAGAAATCCTTGGCTGGTTTAGACATTCTAATATGGGTTGTTCCCTATAGGAGCTTTTTGCTGCTTGTCTGAAGCAGTCAATCTTTCCTGTTACTCCATAGCAATCAAATGGCCCAGACCTGCTGCTGAGCTCCCCCAGCCCTCTGTTGTCCCTCAGGCCCCACGTTTGCCTAGCACTGACTGATCTTAAAAGACTCTCTTCAGAGCTTGCACTGTGTCCTGGCCTGTCTCAATTTGATGTTTCGTCCTGTGAACAGACCATCCCCTAAAGTGTCCAAATGCAAACTCTATGCACGGACAGGTGGGTTTTGTCAAGCAGTGGGACGGAGTCTAACAAATACGGTCTTCAGATGTATGACATCATAGCATTTAGGTTAGAAAGCTAATTTGGAAGTGGTGCTTTCTTGCGTTTATGCTTCCAACTGCACATATCAACGGTTGCTGGGGAGCACAATTTCAGCCTTTCTGACATTGCTTGTTTGTAAACCATCCAGGGAATTTCTTTTTCTTGTAGGAGGTATGCAGGAACTGGATTGCTCCTCAGATCATCTATGCAGCTACTAGAAACGGATGATCATTCCTTTGAAAGTAGAATTCTATAGCTCAGACGATACCCCTTGTGAATTTGTACTGACATGTACCGATGATTTGCATCAATACCTGTAGCAGTGTTCTATACTTTCATACCGAGGGCTTTTTTGAGTGTGTGGATATCCTTTAGCTAAACACAGATGTTTCAGTAAGAGCCCGTGAAAGTAGAAGGGGAAGATAAATGCCAGTTCTCTAGGAAGTATTCCAGGGAAAATGTCCAGTAATTATGGGGTCACTGACTGTAGCTTGGAGAAAATTGCAGGTCAAGAGCTCTCCCAAGAAAAAGATTGAGGGGTGGGTACTGGAGCACAGAAGACAATTCAAGTAGAGTGCTCCTGAGATGACGTACCAGTTCACATGCACATCTCTGAGAAGGAACAGGGAGCGGATCAGACCCAGCAAAAAGCATCAGCACCAAGGAGTTGCAAGACCTGGGGCTCATGGCAGTATCCAGGGACACAGTGAGAAGAAGCTTCCTAGACTGGAGGTGAACGCCTTTGTTATGAGTGCAGGAGATGGGAGGAAGTTGGCAACAAGTCTTAGGCTGTAAATACTCCTGTGTTAATAAAATCCTTGCTATACCCAGGATGGTGCTCACTCTTGCTCCCCTTTTGCAGGTTTGCTAAAGGAGCTGCTGAAATCTGACCATTTTGTATCCATTCTTATGAATAATTCAAAGACAGAGGAGGAGTCTGAGACCCCTGAATTTTTAGAAGGGGAAAATCCACTGCCGCTTGTTCTCAAAAAGGTGACTGCTGAAGTAGTAGTGAATTATCGGTAGACGTAAAGAATTTGGTGGCCTGTATTGAATCTTCACCTGAGGCACTCAAGTATACTGTTGCCAACACCAGCAATAGAGGCTGCAGTGGGAAATGGGGACACCCCCATAGATCACCTCATTGTTCATTCCTGCATCCTGGAGGGGGGAAATTTTACTCCTGGCCTCAGCTGATTTTACTCACTCACACTTGAGGTCTGATACAGCACTTGTAGTGCCAGCATGACTAAACATGTGGCCAGAACTATTCGTACTCATAATCTTCTCTGTTGTGTTTCTCATTTTGCATTTTTTGAGTGTATTTGGTCCATTGTTTTATCTTGCCATAGCAAGTTTAACCCATGACATACGTGCCAAAAGAGAGATCTTAATTTATGTTTTACAATTTAAAATGTAGAGGAAACTGTTTCCTACTCATATCTGCATAGTTAACTTCCTCTCTCATTTTGACTTTTGTTTACCAACAGCTTTTGTTGACCAGAGATGAGATGTTACAGGCAGCAAGTTCTCACTGTGTGGCTGCAGTGCTGGTTCACTCTCCCAGCAGATATGCTCCTGCTTTCATCCATGCGGATGTCCCAGGTAAAGAAATGCAGTAGCATCTTACTGTTCATCTCCCAGTATCAAAGCACTCCCTGGCTGTTTGTTTTAGGAATCAGTCTGGCTCCATGAAATCCACTGATGGCTTAATGTGTGTGGTGACCGTTTTAGACCTGTAAAAACAGCTAATGTGATTTTAGGATTAGAAGGGGAGAGTAAGTTTTCAACTGAAAGTATAGAAGGAGCTGTCAACAGGCAGAATGGAATTTCCACAGCAAGAATTTGGACAAGTCCTTGAGGTCAAGGTCCTTCTTGTAGGACCTTAGATACAAGCCTAAACCTGGCGTTCCATGTTATCCCACTAAATACTGTAAGTTTGCACAGAATTTGATCTAGAATTTAGCTTTAGAATGTGGCTGTGGGAGATGGTTTATTATTTCTCTGTAATCCCAAAAGACAGAAATGCTTTCATTTTGCAAATTCTTTGGGAGATGTAAACTTGTGAGGAAAAAAAGATCACTGCATCTGTGGTAAAGCTTGCTTCGTGGCTTTTTATTTGTGCCAAAGGCTAGAGTCACAATTCAGCTCCTGACTGCTGAGTTTGTGCTGGGAAGATGCCTGCCCGCGGGACTCTGCTCTCCAGTCACCTTGTTTTGAAGACTAGTGTACCCCCAAGCATCCACTCCATTCTCCCTTCCTGCCACTTCATAATACAGCCGTTCTCCCTGTGGCTGTTGCTATGTTTCCTCGTATCCTCCTCCTTCTTCTGCTCTGTTCTAGGAGCAGCTGTGCCATGCTGTGAGCAGACTGCCGCTTACCAGGGTGACCTTATTTGTGTGTGTGTGTTTGCAGAATTCCTATTTGAGTGTCTCTCGTGCAACAGTGAAATTCTCATCTGGTCCGTGTATTGCTGCCTGCTCCTCTTAACTGAAGAGCGCCTTTTCTTCTCAAAGTGTCACACAGTCTATGGTGAGTCATCAACCTTTCTGACAGGGTGACTGCAGTAATACTGTGGGCATTTGTTGTGCTGCTAGCTGAATTTCAACGCTTCACACACAATCACAATTTCCAGTCAGGATGGATAAAGGACAGAAAATGAGTACCTATCAATCAGACATGTTTGTGATATCCAACATAGCTTAAATTTACAGTGTCTCTGTCCTAATGAGTTCCTGATGAGCATGCATTCATTATAATAACCAGTTATCGGGACTGACACTACCTAAGTTACTATTAGGTATTTCTGTGGACATGCCAAGAGTGGATTTAGGAAGAAAGGCTAACTTCTTTCCATTCTTCTCGTCTGACCTCCAGCAGTGGAGGTTGGGGCCTATTATCAGGGAGATGAGTGTTTGCTCAGCGGTTTTGGGCAGTTGTTTCTGTCAGTAGCTCAGAAGAATAATTGTTCAAATCTTTCTTCCTTTTAAAATTAATTTTGCTTCCATCCTGGAATTTTGGGTGTTAAAAGCCCTTTCTGTGATTTCTGTTGAATATGTGCAGGCATTGAATCTCTGGTGAGGAGTCTCCAAGATGTCCTGCAGCTGAACAATGTGGAGTTACACAAACAAGGGCTCCTGCTCTTCACTGAAATATTGAAACGGTAAGGGAGTACCCCCATCAGGCTTGCACAGGCAGAGTTTGGTGGCCCAAAATGGAGGCTGTGGTGCTTTTGCTTTCTAAGGGTTTTGTCCGAGACTAAATATCTACACCCCCAGAGCCTTTGTGTTTGAAAGATGTTGCTGAACAAATGCATCTCCCTCAAACCTGTGAAAAAGCGCCTGATGGTTGTTTCTGAACATCCCAGCCTGCATCCACCAGTATATCTACCTCTTCCTGCTTCCTTGCCAATCTGGGAGGTGAAATCTCCTTTCAGCTGTAGATAGAGCAGGAGGGAAGGGTAGGAAGGTCCAGGCGTATGTGAGCAGGCCAGTTCCTTCTACGTGCGCCTTTGTGCAAAACAGAGCTTGCAAATTCCATGGCTTCTAGTCTTGTATCATCATCTGAGCTAAATTCAAACAGCAAAAACAAATTCTAGGCTGAAATATTAATGTCTTCTGTCACTTTTTCCCTCTTGTTTTCTGATAAGGAATAACATAGCCTGGCTTGTTTTTCTTCTGCGCTTCCTGTTCTTGCCTCTATGATCTTGTTCCCGTCCTGTCATGCTAGTGACAGAGTCTTGGTTTTGCCACTTAGTTCCCCCAAGAGAGCCCTTGAGCTGAATTTTTGAAATGTCATAGTCAATTTTGTAGCAAGTGGCAGGGTAAAAAGGAGAAGGAAAAACAGCAGTGCTAGAACAGTGTGATGATGCCAGTGTAGGATCTGTCAAAAAGAGAAACCAGGATGTGGGAAACACTAATTACAGCATTTATGCTTGTAAAACAGAACACTCTGTGCAATTACTCTCATTTTCTAGCACACACATTCTGTTTCTCTGAGCTTTGCCTTAGAAATGTTTTATTTAAAACTATCTCATAATGTGGAAAGGGGTCTCATCCTGGAACCTCCCCTCTTGGTTTTTCCTTGCAGCTGGATTCTCTTGTGTAAGCGAGCCCCACACTGTGGTGTTGTCCAGGCTGGATGTATTGCTCCCCTTGTACTGCTCCCTGTGTCAGGAATGGTGGATAGCTTTCCCTGGAGTGCCCCTTGTCTATCCCAGTAAAACCAGTGGCAGGCACAGTTTGGGGCCCAAAGACGAGAGGATGCAGGAAGCCACAAGAGTGCTGTCCTTCACACTTTTCTCCCAGGCCCTGAAGACATCATAGTGCACCATATTGCCAGTGGGCTTGTGCCTCTTGAATGAGTCAGCAATACTCCTCCGTCCCTTCCTCCTTGCATGAGTCAGCGAAGACTCTTTTTTTTCCTGATGTGTTTTACTTCAGAAGGTCAGCAATTAAAGAAAGGAAATACAGAGGTTTAATAGAATTACAGTATAACTGGAAACAGCTTGGAAGCTCAGCACACCGCTTATGGCTTGGGCCAGTGGCTGCTCCTGATGCCCAGGTTCCACAAGACCTTTCCCCTGCCTTGCCTTCCTCACAGCTTTTTCATGTGAGGTGACTGCCAAGCTGGGTTTCATCCCACTGAGTGACTAAAAAGAGTGATTCTGCCTCTGTTCACTTTTTGCCTTGTAGCTGGGCTACTAGTGTAATTTCTACTGAAGTTCATGTTCCTCTCCCATTTGTGCATGGGAGCATGTGCTCCTGGCTTGCTTTAGTCAGGCACATCTGTGAAAACTGAATAACAGGGAGTACTTTAGGCCCCCAAGTCTGGCTCCTGTCATGCTGTGCTGCTTTTCTTGCTTCACTTTGGAGAGGCCCTCTGGCAGGATGTTAGTGCCTCTTGTCCGCATGTAGTTGCCCGTCTTTCCCCTGCTTTCTCCACTGTACCTGCCTTGCCAGATGAGCACAGTCTGCCATTTACACAGCTCTGTCCAATAATGGAATTAATGGCTTGTCATCCCTCTGTGCTCTTGTGCTGAATGCTCAAAGGTGTTGGGCCACAAGGTGATCAGACAACCAAAATGTTCACTAGCAATAAGAACTGTCAAAACAGTTGGATTGTGTTTATTTTCCTGATTACTTTTCAAGTTCATGAAAGTCTCTGTCCTTCTGGCAGCATCTAGCATTAGAAGTGCTATAGGACTGTGAGAGAAGCTATTCTCGTGGTATCGTCCTTCTTCTAGGATGATCATGTTTACTTTTTTACTCAGAAATATGAATTGCCAGATGAACCTGCAAACGCCAGAGCAGATGGCCTCAATAGAGTCCTAGGCAGAGAGATCGCTGTGTTTTGCAAAGCCTGTTTTTCTCGTGCTTTTCATGTCAGTGTTTACTGGTGCAGTCACACAGTTATCCAAGCTGTGGGGTTTTTTCATCATAGTAGGGCTCCAGACCTGCTGGAGTACACTCTTTGTAGCAAACCCTCCACCTGCTGAAGTTTGAGACTACATCCTTGAGAGCAGCTGGCCCTGAATGCTGAAAAGCATGTCCGTTTGGTGAAATGAGGAGAGGGCAATACAGTTACTTAACTCTGACAATATTCTCCTTGTTTACTTTGTTTCCTCTTTGCAGGCAACCAGTGGAAATCAAATTATTCACCAATCGAGGTGTATGTGTAGAAGCCATTGATGTTTTGATGGAAACAGTGAACTGCCCAGTGCTGGAGGTGGTAGTGGACGCTATGAGAGCTGTGGCGGCTTTCCTGAGGTAGGCAGGAAAGTATTTGCAGGCTTTTCTTCAGATAGATCTGATACCATGTTGGTCTCTGCAGCTCCCCTGTGACTGTGTGGGTGAGCGTGCTCTGCAGTGGGACTTCTGGCTGAGACAGGCGTGGGTACAGCAGAGCTAGCTTCCCACCCACCTCAAAAGGCTGCCAGGACAATGAAGCTGCAGTAGGCAGCAAGTCGCTGCAGCAAGGACCTAGCGTCCCAGACAGGCTTGTACTGCGGCTGCTATGGCTTTGTCACTCTTTGCCCCGTCCGGCTAGATAAGAGCAAGCATAAGACTCTGTACAGTCATATGCTTCCTGACTGTAGTGGGAACAGACGGTGCATGCAGTGAGGGTGTGTTTGGGTGCTTGTGTGGATGAAGGCACTGTTCAGATATTGTGATATTCTGTGCTGGAGAGAAGCAGCAATGACATATTGCTGTCAGAAGAGCAGTTATTTCTGCTGGTGTTGCCTTCCCAGGTGTAATGCCCCCAGCAGGCAATGTGCATGCTGTCTTTCTCTTTGCTTGTTCAGGAAGGACCATCTGAGCTCCCCTCCAGTCCCATATGAAGAGCTGCAGAAGCTGCTGGAGGCAGTGCTGAAGCGATGTGCTGACCTTTCCCCACCGCAGAGTAGCAAGAGGCACGCAGTAAGTCAAAAGTTGTTGCTTGTTGGTAGGACCAAGCAGAACAGGGATGATCCTCCTAGCACACTATGTGGATTTGTATACATGTTCTGTCCCCTTCCCTGCAGCTGTTGGGTTTTCTGGTGTTTCTTTTGATCCTCATGCCTCAAGATGATACCAGTCTTTGTCTTTCAAGTAGCTGAAGGTGGATGCTGGTGAATGCTGTCTTTTTAAATCAATGAAGATTTGCGGGGCAGCACTTGAGCACACTGCTCTCTTTATGTGTCCAGTACTCTGAAGTCATTTGAACTTCCCCTTCTTCAGGCCCCCACCTCGTAGGCTGCGTCAGTCAATCTGTCTGTTTGGCAATGAACATCTCTTGCTGTGCCTTCAGACCACATCATATGTGTGCTGTGATGCCTCAGCAAGGGAGCTGTTAGCTACTCTTTGAACTGTAAATCCTTTCCTGTTCCTGAAATATGTAGTTAGTGTGATGTGCTGCTGTGACCTATGCACTTCTGAGGAAAGCCCCCATTACATATGGCTACTGAAAAGACAAGGACTGAGCCTTCTTGCTCTAGGTTTAGTCATGTAGGTTTAGATTGCATGTCTGTAGCGGCAAGAGCATCTTGCTGGAGTACCAGAGCTCCAGATGCCCACTGAACTATCTTTAGGCCCAAGTTCTGTGGTACCAGGCGTCTGTCTTCTCTGCCTGGAGAAGACAGAACTGCATTCTGCCCCATAGGCAGATGTTGGTTAGTCTGTTTGCATACACACAGAGCTTGGTGTCCCATTCAGAATAAGGAGCTTCACAGGAAGGAAATTAGGCAGATAGTAAGGACATCCAGGCTGTCTTTAATGGGAGAAAGGGGAAATGATTGTACCTGAACTGAGTTATATCACCATCAAATGCAGAAGGAGAAGGAGTTCTGAACTGCCAGGCACCACTGTCTCACTGTGCCCTCCTCTGGTAGTATTCAGAGAAGACTACCACAACAGGTTAAGGCTTAAAGGCAGATTTTGAGTTACAAGCAGTTCCCAGTTTGGGCAAATGATTAACTCTGATGCTGCAGTTGGCTTCTGGCTGAACTCAGTAGGAGCTGTGTGGGAACAAGAGCTAGTACATGGATAGTTGCTTACAAATCTGAGCCAAAGTAGAGAACTTCTAAGGTTTCAGTGCTCAGCAAGGAGGGGAACTGTTCAGCGTTGTCTGAAAAGTAATAGGAAGAAACAAAATTTAAAAAAATACCAAACTTTCCCAGAAGGGTTTGAAGGTCCATTAGCTGAGCTGTTTAAAGCTCAGATTAGAGCAAATCATGGCAATACAGACTGCAAAGACAGGCCAGTGCAGAACTAGTAGCTCTGTAACTCTGTCCTCCCTAGGAAGAGCACACAAGCTCTCTAATTCTGCCCTCCCTGGGGAAGGCACAATAGTGAAAAAAACAGTTATGTGAAAAGAGTGGCAGGAAATCTATTGTTCCTCCTGCTGCTGGTATCAGAGAAGAAAGCTATTTTTTCCAACAGTGAACATAAGATTTTAAAGACTTCTCTCCTTTAACAGGATGATCTCCTATTCTCAGTGTCTCAGAGTCACCCAGCAAACAGAAGTCTCAGCAGAGTTCCTCAGAGACAGGGCCAGCTCTTGCTGAGCACCCTGGAAAGTTTCAGAAATGCTTGCAGGTGAGGACAAATTGGGGAGGTGGGCGGTGTGTGTGTCCATGTCCGTCTGTTCTTCTGTCCTGGTAACTGAGCTCCTCTACCCAACCCCACCAATGAAATATCACAGGTGAGTTCAATGCATGGCACTTGTCAGTGAAACAAAAGAAGAAGAGATATGTAGTGATAGTGTAAATTTTGTGGCACCTGTATGTATCTCCCAAGAAATTTGCCTGGGACCTATCAGTTTATTTCATGTTTTTGGTCTTTAAGGAAATGCTTGAAAAGTAGCCAAAACTGGTGATGATGTAAGAATGGTTGGAGGGTATGTGTGAAACCATATTCCTGTGCCCTGGGGGACGTGGTATCACTCCTGGAGAGAATTAACCATTTAACAGATGTGTATCTGCTCCAGATGCTAGCCTTGGATTTGCTCATGTCTGTGACCTGTTACTGCAAGTTGGTTTATAGGCACCAAATTTTCCTGGTTTTCTGGGTGAGAGCTGTCTCTCACCTGAGCTGCACAGCATACGGCAGTATATGAAACCGGATCTGTTGTTAGGGAACTCTGAACAACTTAGGGAACTCTGAACAACTTAGTTATTTTGCCTTCCATTGCTTGCATTTGTTTTGGTTGAGATAATTCAGTCAGAAGCGGGTGTTCCTGTCTGCACTGACCCAGTGTCTTGGGGTGGTGTTACAAGGCACTTGGGTTCAGTCATGGGTTTTACATCAGCTGAATGGTCCCCTGGCTGATTTTCATGAGGTTTGCTGTATTGTGCTCCAGGCACTCTGGCCTGGATGAGAACCTTTAGTCTTGCCACACTAGGGCTTCCCACAGCAGGTACGTTCTTCACAGAAGCTAAGTCTTCCTTTCCCAACTTGTACTGTTGTACAACATTACTCACTTTCAATAGCTTCCCTCAAGAGGTAACTCTGTGCGATTGCCAAATTCCTGTGTTTCCAACCCATCAAGTGTTTGTGGGGTCCTTGATGGTGAAAGTTGTGATGGAAATGCAGTATTTCCTGACTTCCTTTACGGAGCGAGGAGGATTCCTCTCTCCTCTGGTATCTGCTTTGTGTTTGTAGGTTAGCAGTGGAATTCCAGAGTGACCCCATGGCCCAGGAGAATGCTTTCACTGCCCCCAACTCTGAGAGCAAGGACACGCTGAGCAACTTCTCTGAGTTCCTATTGAGGATTTGTGACAGTCTCTGCATCCCCATGGTCATGGTAGGGTTTTGTTTGAACTTGGTCTACTCCTTGGATACCTGGAAAGGTGCTTTCAAGCACCAAGAGAGGGTTGCACAAGTTTTTTTTGAGGGAAGAGAGCATATAGAGTAAACCAAGAACAGCTGTGTCATTTGCTACCTCTCCAGAGACAAATGTAGCATTATACAGTTCATGCAAAATGGGATTGAATGGTCTCAGGGTGGAGAAATTCATAAAAGATTCCATGTAGATGGCAGTGTCTTTCTTCAGACTCTGAAATCCCCATAGCCTACCTGCCATATTATCTAATTCGTGGCAGCTCTGGATGTTGCAGAAAATGAAGAGTGCCTGAAATGTTGTTTCCCCTTCTGCCTTTCCTTTCAAAACTTTCCTGTGTCCCAGAAAGCAGAGGTATTTTGCATCTGCAGTTTTGTTTTCACACTTCTTTCCAGAAGGTACTGAGGAGGCTGCCCAGTCTACACAGCAAGGGCGGTACTAAGCATTGTGTCTCAGTAAGGCCAGGGGCAAGGTTTAAAAAGCAACAGTGGAGAGTCGTGTGTGCTTTAGTGCTCCATACAGACCTGGCACTAGGACACTTTGAGCAGAATTGTCAAAACAATGGGACTCTAGTTGTGGTTTCTCAATGTTGAGTAAATTTTGCTTGTGCTTTGCTGCAGGTTCAGGTGTATGGATTCTTGCAATTGTTGGGAGCTTGGAGATGTTTTGTTTTGTATTTTTTTAACCAACCTCTTGGTAGGCAGCTGTAGTGGCATTGCTGTTCTCCTCCCTGAAGGGAGGGTGCAGTGCATGTCCAGTTTGGCAACACTGGAGTCAGCGTGTTGTTTCTTGCTCACTTGAACTTGGGTAAAAATTAATGAACTGTGAGAAGATTGTCCAGTGACCTTCTACAAGAGTGAGTTGAGTCATTCTGTTCTAAGCAGTTTAGGGCTGGACTCTATAGAGACCTTAAATGCCTGTTTGCCACTACTGAATAAAATCTGAAGCACAGGTGTTAAGTGTTCCTGAAGTCAACTGCACTTAACACTGGGGAATTAGCCATCTGACCTGTCAGAACCGTTATGTCCAGGGCAATATGGGGAGTAATGACGGTCGCTGTGCATTAAGGCCTAACTGCTTGCCAGCTGGAATCAGGAAGAAGTTTCTTGCTTGATGTAATGTCTTGCAGAGTTAGAAGTACAGCTCATAACGTTGGCAGAGGGGAGTGTTAGTTGCTTTCAAAATGCTCTGTAAGCCTGCGTACTTGCCGCTAGGCATTTTGGTAGAAGAACTGTTACTCCATTTGCTTGGATTTAGAAATATAACTTTCTGGGTGGGCAGAAGGCCGGAAGAAAGTTGCTGCTTTCAGTGTTTATTGCATATCATGTACCTGATCTTTCTTCCTTCCACAGAACTACCTGGAAAGGGCTGTCAGCCCGTCAGTGATGGAGGTTTTCATCTCAACACTTAATACCCTCTTTACAGTGGTGCCAAACATGCGGAATAAGTTCTCCAAAAAGCTGGGTATGGGGGTAGTGTGGGATCATGTTCTCTGTGCTCTTAACTTAACTGATGGAACTTGCTGCTGCTGCATATTACTGAGGCAATGAGCTTAACGAGACTTTATGTGGAGGATTATATTACATGTTTATATGAGTAAGAATAGAGTGCGCAGTCATGTTCAGCAGCATGAAAAAGTTATTTGGTCTAGCAATGGTTATGGGACAGATTTTGTTTCAGATAAGTTATGTTGTGTCAGCTTTACTCTTTCCTGTGGAATATTCAGAATTGGCTGTTCCTGTAGACAGGGATTATGCTGAAATTTTTGGTGGGATTTTACTATGTAGAAATGCTGTTTACTCTGTGTATTCCTTACTCTTAGCACAGCAGAGAGGTGATGTTTAGAATTCCTCTATTCTAAACATGTGAAGCTGGCAAATCTTCCCTTCTCCTCCTGAGAAGAAAATGAATCTCCCCTCCAAACCAAACTCGGAGTAGTTTGCTTTGGAAGAGAAGGCCTAACAAATGTATTCGTATTAAGATGGCCTGCCCTGTTCACCAGGTTTGCGTTGAGATGTGTGGGGATGGTTATGGGACCTGCCTACTCTTTTCTCTTACGGTACATGTTCTGTGCTCTTTTGACATTTCTGTCTTGCTTTCTGTCTAGCATCTTCCTCCTTCATCCGACTGACACTGGAGCTGAAGGCCAGGTTTTGCTCTGTACAAAGGTATTGCAATGTGTGTATTTTGAGTGAGTAAAAAATTTCCAGATGGGAAAGCAGATCATGCCTTACCTAATACACCTTATTAGGCAAGATGGGTAGCTGAAAGACTCAAGAGTGGTTGTATCTTATTGCAAAATGTAAACGGCAACTAGCAATGGAAATGCTGGATGTGGGAGAAAGGAGAAGCAGTCGGGTAGGGGGCAGGTGGATTTACACAGCAATGTGAGAATTCTGTGCTTCGTCGTGAGGTGCGCAGATAGAGATAAGGCAGCCTGACTTTGGAGTAGTCAAATCAGGGGGCGTTTTGAAAAGAAGTAACAGTAGCATCATTTCCACCTGAGCCCTGGCTTCCTAGGCTCATATTACCACTATTTTTGTTCCTTGTGGTGTGATAATGTATAAGAAACGTGAGGGAGGAGGAAGAGTTCAACACCAGACATTGCAAAGGTTCTTCTGTAGCAGAGGCTAGGATTTCTAGGTTGAGGAGCACTTCGGGAGACTCTGGATCTGCAGAGATGTTTTACCTCCTCTTTTCCTGGGACTGCATCTTATTAAAAGAGTAAGCAAAATACACAGCACCCCTAGTCCAGGTTACCACTGTGGAAGTTAGAGTGGGAATGTTTGTGCCTGTGAATGGTGTGTGGGGGGAGTGATCTAGGCCACTGAATACAGTAGTGTGGGGCACCAAGGATGGTGTGTTACAGTGCAAAGATATTTGGTTATGTCCTATTCTGCAAGGAAATCAATTGGAGAGAGAGAGAAATACCTATAAATAGAGCTGTACTCACCCTTTCAGTTAACATTTTGGTGTTCTTCATTGTTGATCCCCGGAAACATCATTGCTCAAAAATCTCCTTACTGATGTTAGCCAGTGGAATCAGGTATCGGGAGCCACCCCCATACACCTCCCATTCTCTGCAGTGTTATGGAGATATATGGTATGATGATTTTAAGAGTACCCCACTGTATTCCTGTTGTCCCAGGGTATGTGAATATGTTCACTGTCATCATTGCGCCTGCCACATCTGTGAGCTGACTGTCCTCTGGGAGCTCATCATTTTCCCGGAAACCCAGGTTGGCTCCTGGAGACTTTTTGTGACAGGGCAGGTGCTTGTATGTGATCCTTCAGTAAACTGAGGTTCTGACAGACAGCGTGTGATATTAGAAGTATGAAGAGGATGTTTCTAGCTTTCTTCACTATATCTTTGTGCTCTTCTTCACAGTAATCCTGCCTTGAATCAGGCCTGTTCCAGCTTCCTCTACAACTTGTGCCTGAGCCTTTACTCTGCCACAGAGAAGGAGAGAACTTCTTCTCAGGAGGGCAAGTTTGGGGAAAGAAACTAATTGCTTCATTTAGTTTGAAGCCCTGCCACCCTCTATTTAGGCAATAGGTGCAAAAATAATAATAAAAAAAAAAAGAGACAAAGGAAGAAGGGAGGGAGGACACACATAAGCTCTATTTAGAGATATTTTTTTCCCCTGCTTTTTTTTTTAAGCTGGTCCAGCAAGGACATAACACTCAGAGAATGCCTTTTGAAGAGTTTGGAACCGTACCTGAAAGAATGTGTTTCATATGCCTATGGTTTTGTTTACACAGTGGCATTTATTAGCACAACTGTGTATGGCTTAATTGAAGCAATACTACTTGCCACATATTCACCCATATCTGCAGATTAAGGTCATTTTTTCCTCTCGCATACTCTATAAAGCTTTCCTGTCTATACTGTAACTTTCCATAATGGGTAAGTCCCAAATGAATGAGATGAAAGTTTCCACATCACAGAACGCACTTTTCCCAGTGGCAGTGGTTGGTCTGCATATAGGCAGCATCAGCAAAGAGCTGTGAACCTCAAACAGAAGCGTCTTTTCATCCTCAAAGCCAGCTCCATTAAATCTGGTCTCACACCTCTATTCATGCCAAATCATAGAGGTGCACTTGCTGTATGCAGACTGTGGGGTAGTAGGTTGGCTTTGATATTTCTCACATCAGGAGCTTCCCTAATTTAATGTGCCTGAGTTAAGGCAGGCAGATGCTTCCATCCCCCTGTTCCACTCTGTTTTGTCATAGACATTCCTCATCACTGCCTGCCTGCTCATATTAGTTTTATTTCTAGAGCAAGAGATGTCTGAGCTCCTGCAGAAGGGTCTGCCTCAATTAAACTATGCTGTTGCTGAAAGCCTTCTCCTCCTGGCTGAAACCCCTGAGCCTTTCTCTTTGGATCAGTCTCTTTGCAGCCACCAACACTGCTTCGTACTACTCTTATACTTTGCCTATACCCTTGGGGACAGGTGAGCCATAAGTATACAAGGCAAGTGGTTTTGTGGCCTTTACATACCATGTATTGGGGGGTAAGGCATGTCTAATGTTATTTTTTCCACTCCAATCTCCTTGAACGCAGGTTTGTCCCAGAAGCAGAATTATCTTTAGCCATAAGAAATTTCCTCATATCAGCACAGGACCATGGAGACTGTCCCCCTCCGTACATACTCAGAGCTGCTCTTTACCTCCTTGCTGCCTGTCAGGACAGAGGCAAAGCCCTGGACTTGGTAAAAGAAGATTTCATGCCTACCTCTTGGATGCTTTTTGTTGAAACTAAGGTTTCTCCCCGCTCCCATCAACCCTCTTGCAGAAAGTATTTTGACATAGGTGGTGAGCAGTGAATGAGTGAAGAGTGTGCAGTGCATCTACACTCTGGAAAGTTAACTGAGAAAAGCCACTAGGGAATATAGATTTGACTGAATAAACTTGTGTATGTGTGGGAAGTGTAAATGCGTTGGATAGGCTGTGAATTCACATACGGAATATAATAAATTTCATAGCTTCAGTCTCCTGAACACATCTACAGCCTCTGCAGCAGGCTTTCTAGTGTTCCCATATGGCTCTTTGCTGCTGCTGCACAGCTTTGAGCACTGTATAAAGCCTACAAGTTTCTTAGCCTTTGTGATGCAAATGGGCTTCACAAAATGATGTTTAACTGATATATTTGATTGTCTACTGAAAAGGCAGTGTGACTGTTTCTCACAGTAAACTCTGATCACTTCAGCTTTTTGATATTCAGTGCCTTGTGATTATTTTGTTCTCTCTCCCCCTCCCCCTTTCCATCCCACACGCTTACCAGAGGTCGTTGTGTACCATAAGGAGAATCCTGAATAATCTTCCAGATCTGAGTTTTGTCTACGTTCATTGTCCTCTCCTGCTGAAATTCTTCCTGCGCTACCCTGAACTTACAGGGAGATTTGGACACCAAGTCCTCCAACTCTGGTTTTCCTGGGGAGGCTGCAAGCAAACTGAAACTGGAGAAGCTGGTTTTGGCGTGTTTGATCAGCTGAACAGTGCTAACCCGTTACTTCCCATTCTGAAGAGCAATTCCAGCATTTTACTTATTTTACTGGTATGTGACTTTCACAAAGACAGGCTGCTATCCTGGCCCTGATTTAGGTGAATTTTTGGCTCTTAAAGTTCTTAGTGCTGTTACGAGGCCAAGGGTTCTGTTAGAAGGGCTCATGTGCGTATACACAAACTTCCACCTCCCAGGGAAGCCTGATATGGAAAATAGGACTGTGTATGTGTGTTAGCTCTTTCTCTGTCATCCATCCACTGTGATAGAAAGGGCTCTTTTAATAGTTGGCTAGAAAGAGATCTGAAGGGTGCTGCTGATGTATGCCATGAAAAACCCTATTCCTTTCTCTGTCCAGATATGCAGCTGGGTACTCCAGCTTCTTCTGTGGCAGCCTTTCAAGAAGCTGTTTTGCTAATATGGGAGCAATGGTTTGCTACTGATAGATGAGAAGGGTATGAGGAACAAAGAACTTTGAAAAAGCAGCACACAGAGAACAGGCTTTGAGGGCACAGCTTTCTGTTTGTTTGGGGTTTTAGTTTTGTTTGCTTTTAACTGGAGAGTCTTGTCAGAGATTTTTGCAGTACTCTTGAGTTTTCAGGATTGCAAATAGCATGTTTTATTGCTCTTACAAGATAAAATAAAAATACTGGGACAGGGAAAATTAATCAGTGCAGGGGAGAAAGGGGCCTTGAAGTAGCAGGACTAGCGTGTTTGCCTTTAGCTGGCATAATGAGCTCTGTTAACCTCTGTAATCATGACAGAATCCAGTTCCTGATGGATGCTCAGAGCCCTTCTCTCACTTCCACCTCTCCCAGCTGCCCTGTCACCCCTCACCATCAGTGGCCACTTGTCCCATGACTATTCAGCTAGTCACATAGTAAATGCTTGCTAACATTGCCACACAAGATGTGTGGCAATCAGATTTGCCTGTAAGGGCAAAAACTAAGAGCTGTGATGTTTCTTCTCCAGCCTATTAGAGAAATTAAAACTGTGTATCATTGAGAATAGACACCCATGTCAGCAGACAGTGAAGAAATAAGGTTTGATTCTGATTGGGCACCCATCGGGTATTGCAGACTGGCATGTATTTATTCTGATATAAGAGGCTATGAAGTAAATTTTAATATCCCAGGTTACTGAAATGACTGACAGGAGGGCTCTCACGTAGGGCAGTTCTTTCACAGTTAGAGTGATATTGCAGAGTAGGTAGCAACATCCAGGCATTTGATACCATTGTGGAGTAATGTGAAAGTGATCAATGAGATGACATATCAGTACAAATTAAGGAGGAGAAGTGTCCCATGAGACTTACCTGTGTTGTTACCTTTGGCAGTAGTCCTGGAACCTATCACTCCATAAACTAAAGCAGATGTATACATCCCAGGTCTATCAATAAGCAAAAGAGAAACAGTGGCTCCTTCGCTGAATGGTACAGCATTCCTGCTTTGTCTTTTCTGTCTTGCCATGTACTCTTGCAGAAATAAATTAATTTAGCTCTGCCCTGGTCTTTAGAGTGAGTTGTAATAAATCACAGGCTTTGACAATTCACCTTTCAGTTGGGGAAGAGCATAATCAATCTGAATTTAGATGGGCTAATAAAACAGTGCAATATCCTGGGATAAATATACTGTCAGATGTAAACAAAACTTATGAGGTGAATAACCTCAGCCTGAGAATGCACTAGTAAAATGTAAAGGCTCTGCATGGTACAGTGAAACAAAAATTAATATCCTTCCAAGGATGATTTATTTGCTTATCTGCTTTTAATAATTGTCTAGATTAGATAGAACAGATGGTTAGTGGCTTCCTCTGAGACCTTGAGCTCCTGAGTAGGAAGGAAGATGTTAACACAGTGATCCATTTACCAGGACCAGGAAGGCTGTGGCCCTTGGTTAGTGCCATTTTGTGCTGTGTGTGTTCATCTGGGGGTGAATGTGGTTGTGATCACACACTGTCCCACTTGTCTTCTCCATGCTCCAGATCTGAGCTGCTCTCTGAGAGAATGGAGATAGGCTGACTGATATTAGATTATATTCCTGAATGTCATATAGAGCAGATCTGTGTCTGCAGAGCCAATTGTGCAGACAGCTCCCTGCCCCTTATTCCTGCAGGTCTCAGATATGGGCAGGAATCAGGCTCAGAACTAGAGAGGTTTTTCTGGCACAGGCAGACTGTTCTTACTTAACTACTTTCCTTGGGTATGGGGTCGCACAGCTATTTCCTCTCCATCATCCCAGTCTGCATAACTACTGCGTGATAGGGGAAGGCAGCTGGAAAAGGCAGTAGGCTGCCCTGACAGGCCCTAGGTTTGGTTGCTGAGACTAGTTTTCTGTTTACCTCTTTCAGCTGTACCATTTGCAATGCAGTAGCCAGGACTACTGAGGGAGGAGAGGAAAGGTAGTGCTGACATAATACATGTTAAGACTATCATGTTATGCCTGCACTACCAGGCGTTTTCTGCCTGATCTTTGTGGAACTGCATCTGTACATGCTGTGCAGGTGAATTTTATGTTAAACACCTTAACAACAAAAGTATGCCCAAATTAAGGCTGTGGGATTCAGCTCAGAGGCTCCAGACAGAGCTCTGTAGTCAAGAAGCAGGTTCGTGGACTGAATGCTTTGTATACGACTCTTCCATTTTCTGTGACTGAGTGATTGCTTGTCTGGTTTAGGTACGTTTCATGCAGTTTAGCTGTTATGTTGCTACTGCAGAAACAAGGCTGCCGGCCTTCTGAAAATGAGTAACTATGGACTGACTCATAAGCTTGAATTTAGGTAAGCATCTTTAATATGCAACCTGATTTTTCAAAACAACGAGGAGAGCAGAAGTGCCAGAGGCTCTGTGCTCTTGGAAACAGGGCCCTGGCTTTAGGATCTCGCTTGTCTAAAACCTTGACATTAAATGTGTGTTACCCCTACACTCATGTGCTGGACAGGAGTACACAACCAAATGCATTCTTTAATCAGGATATTATTCAGAGGTGCCTATCAGGCAAGAGTCCATCTGCTTTATTCAGTTATCTGTTTAATCAGGACATACTTAATCTGAATGGTGCTTTATTAGGCTATTTCCCAAGGCACAGATTAGCATAATGGTATTAAATAGCAGTGACTTCTGCCTAATCGCAGCAGAAAGGTAATGTGTGTGCTTCTTCCCTCACAGGACCTGGTCTGCTCAAGCTCTGTGGAGGTTGCCTGGAAGGTGTTGATGACTCTAAGGACTTTCCTGGAAAAAAATGAGGATGTCCTCGTCTGTGACCTCCTCCGGAATCAGTTCCTACATATTCTGCAGCAGCTGCTGGTAGAGAGCAGCTCAGCCTCCTTACAAGGTGACTTCCTTCTGTGACTTGGTCTTGCTGTAATATCGACTAGCAGGGTAGATGGCTGAAAGGATGCAGTCTGGGATAAAGTGTTTTTGAACTGCTAGTGTGTAGCTTCAGTACTTATCTGCATGAGGAAATTTGTGGACAGAACTGTGCTGATGTAGTGTCCTTCTCCAGAAGTTCTGGTTTTGAATATTTCTGATATAGGTTGTTCTGGCTTCAAACTGTGATTGTTAAACAAAGGCAAGGTTTTCTTATACTGTCATAAGTGTTTAAGTGGACAGCTGTGCTGGTAAATCTCCCAGCTTGAACAGCGGCTCAATTGGTGACTGAAAGATGTCCTCCTTTTTGCTTCTTTTCTGTGCAAAACAGCTTGGTGTGCCTGAGTACACTTGGTTCTCAGGGCACAGGAGCCAGGAGCAGAGATTGTTTGAATCATTCATGATTCACTGAGCTCCAAACAGGAACTGTGGTATCACCAGATCTATTAAATCTCTCAAAGATTTCCCCTAGTTGTGACAGGGGAAATCCTTCTGTTTTCCTTACTAGCCTGGCTGCAGAGTTGGGACTGTTGTCCCATCATGAATGGTACAAAGCAGTCTGTGAGCTTGAACTGAAAAAGGAAGCAGTGCTAGGATGTCCTTGGCTCCCCTGGGATAGGGGCCCAGCACAGCTTTTGGTTGTTCCTGAGAGGGCTGCTGACACTTGTAACAGCCCTGGTCTGTTTAGGGTGTTTTGCTGAGCAGCAGTTGGGATGGAAGCAACAATAGGGAAAGTGGTTTTGCCTTACCTCCAGAAAAGTCAGTAGGCTGGAGAAGAGAGGGGTTGAAAGCAGGAGCATCATAGAGCATGAGGCTACAAAGTTATGGATAAAGAAGGAGTTGTGATGTCCCTCTGTCACTGATCTAGTGATCTAGTGTGGGGAGGTAGATTGTCTGTTTCCTGTTGTGGGAGTCAGATCTATTTCTCCAGACTGCTGGTGATGGAGACAGGACACTGGGCTAGAATGGCGTTTGCAAGATTAGAGCCCTTCTGCGGTGTCTAATATCCCCAGCTCCTCTTCATACTGTGTCTTGAACTTGTTAGCTGAGTTACTGGCAGCCCCATCCAGAGAGTCAAACACCAGATGTACTCTGGAGACAACATCTTCCTTGTCTCCGAGCACGCAGGCAGCTATCTGTGAGATCTGGGGCAGGTAAGTCCAGGGGATCTGCGTTCCCGTTCAAACCGTAGCCTGCTCTTAGACAACAAGAAGGCCCAACAGTGAGACTCCATCGAGAGTATGTTAACATTAAAGACACCCATAAATGTTTCCTCCTCTAAACTGAAAACTCCTGAGCCTTTGTGAAGACTTTTTCTGCAGGCAATAGTTGCTTGCTGTAGGTATGGCTGTATACAGTGCAAAGCACTGTTTACAGTGCTGCAGAAGCGTGAATATACTAGGCAGGAGGTTGCCCTGGGGTGGCTGACCAGCTCCACTGTCCTCGTGTGCAGACCTACCATGTGGGGCTTTCACCTCTACTGTCTCTGCTCTGCCCTGTGGGGTGGGATGGGCAGCATCTTCCGGCCTCACAAGGTGCTGGAGAACAAATGCTGTGCAGCCGAGCACTCTGAGGTGCTGGGCTGCTGTTAAAGCATGGGCTACCAGTGATGGTCAAGTAGATGGGAAGAGGGCAGTCTGCAAAGGGCAGGTGACTTCTACCTTATTAAGTGTCAATTTGAATGTGCAGCGACCATGCCCCTTACATGGTTGACTAAGTGTGTAAAAGATCCTGGCCTCCTTTTCTCCTCTCCTTTCTAGTTGTTCCTAGAATGATGGTGGCAGGATCCAGCATGTAAGGGGGCCCGATCCAGAGGTGACTTTAGAGATGAGAATTTAGTTGGGAGTGTGTATATATGTGTGTTTGTAAAGGAGGAATATTTCATCCCCTAACCCACACTCATTCCTGAGCTGGAAAATTACCAATTCTTGGCATGCTTTAAGGTACAACAGTTTAGAGTTCACTGACAAGCTAAGCTGTCTGCACCTTTCTTTAGCTAACAGGAACCTGCCTGTTTTGCTGAGCCTCCTTTTCCTGGTGCAGCTGCGGAGCAAGGGTGTGAGGGAGCTGGACAGCACAGACTTCAAGCTGCTTCACCAGGGTGAGTCTCTGTGTTCATCTTCTCCCAGGGGGCTTTAATCTGTGTTTGTTGATTGTTCCATAAGATGATTAGGGGCTGGCTCTTTGTCCTTTGAGAGAAGGTATACCTTGCATTACAGTTATGGTTGCTTTGAGATACTTTCATAGCTAGAGCATTGTAAAGAGCCCTGGTTACCAGTTCAGTCAACAAAACCCAGGTTCTCTGCCTCTTGCTTTTACAATACGTTTGTTGTCTGAAACCTCACAAGGTGGACAAAGTATTCTCCTGGCCGTGACATTATTTCAGGGTCTGTAACTGTTGTTGACTTAGCGCATAACAGTATTGCTGTTGTGCTTTCTGAAACATCCTTCCCTGTGCACGCTTGCTAACCTACCCCTGTGGGGTTCAGGCCACAGGGGTGTCCCATGAACCAGCCATCAGGAACCAGCAGCCTAGTGAACCTGGGCTCTTCCTGGAGTGTGAGTCCAGAGCATATGGGTCCCAACCAGTTGCAGGATTCCACCCCAGAGATGTGGAAGAGCGGGCTGTGTTTGTTTGCTTGCCATACTGTGAGCTGCTTTCTTGTCTGGTGATCCTTACTTGGTGACTTCTGCCTTCTTACTTGGCTATTGGAGGTTCATGCAGACTGTGAAAAAAGAAGATACTAGAGGGAAGCTCAGCTGATCCACCCTCTCATCTTTTCCCTGCTCTGACAAATTGATCTCTCCAGCAGACTTTGAAGGACTATCTTCTTCAATTTGAAATGTTCCATGTCTTGGGGCTGCCTGTGTTGCCCTTGTAAAGAGGCAGTGTTTCTCAGACATTCATTAGCCAAGGGAACTGGGAGTGTGGAAGAAGCATGTCCTCTTTATACCAGCCCTTTTTAGCTGCTGTGATTTCAGAGCACAGCTCAGATGCTCCCAGGAGTCACAAGCTCCTTCTGCTCTTGCTTTCTGCTCTGTATTTTTCAAAACAACCCTCCTCCTGCCCCAGCCAGCCCCTTCATTCTCTGCTTGGCTCCCCACGCTATGTTCTTCAGGAGTGGGTGTGCAGGGCACTCTCCTCTGATGAGGCCTACGTGAAACCAGCTCATAGATGGAAGGAGTGTGGGGAGGCGTGTTGATGTGTGTTTTTTGAGAATTGCTTACTTAGACTTTAAGCTCTTCAAAAGATGTCCTATGACAGCTTTGCTGAGCTGTGCAGTCCTAGATTTCCCTCCCAAACTCTTGCTAAACATTGTTCTTAAATGTTTGGTGCTTAAAACAAACATGGCATGTTTATTCCTGGTGTGAGCAGAGTTGGTAAGAGTGGCGGAGCACAGCTCTCCATGCCATTCCCCAGACTGATCACCATGTGAGACAGGCACATGGCTGTTTATGGTTGACCTAGTAATAGGATTAAACTCAGTCTGTGGAGATAGGTAACTTATAGTCTGTTGCTCTTGGATTTATTACTGCCCAATGTTATATGTGCCCATAACTTTTCCTATTCCCCCCTCCCCGTTATCATCCTCCACTGCACTGTTCAGTCTAAAGCAAACACTCTAGGGCAGATGCCTATTGCTTTGTCTGTACCATGCTCTGTTTATTTTCACTTCAGGTTGTGTCACTCTTGTCTGAATTCTCTCCCCACTGACTGACTTCTTTCTTGTGCTGAAGTGCTCTGTTATGTTCGTGTCTGTGTTATGCACGTTCTTTTATTTCCAGTCAGTAATCTCTGTGGGAAATGCAAGCCAAGGGACACTAACCTCCTGCAGCCATCCTTGAATTTTCTGTACTGCAGCCTTCATCAGACAACACCTTGTAGTCAACAGAGAGGTGAGGCAAGATTGTATTGATCGCTAAGTTAATCTTGGCAAGGTTGTATCTTGGCCATCAGAGGCTGTGTTCTAACTGTCTTAGCAGGTAAGGTGGATTTTTCCCCCTCCAGGCATAGCATTACAGTTAACAAAGACCATTTTGTATTTGTGATGAGGTTTTTTAGATTGAGGGTTTTGTTTTGGTTTGGTTTGGTTTTACTGCCTTCTGATGATTCAGGAATTGGCTGCTGAGAGACAGAATCACTGTATTTTTCTTGTTCATAAAACACAGCAGTGGAGATCTGATGCCTTGTTTGAAAAGTCCTGGCATTGCCATGCTTCAAAAAATTAAACAACAATAGAGAACAGCTCTAACCAACCTTCCAGCTGTGTTAGCTGAAGGCTGGTCATTTTATTAGCTGGCCTACTGCTCGCTTGTGGGGTGGGAGATGAATACCAGCATAGCTGGACAGCCTTACTCTGATGAGCTGTGGCAGCTGGGGCTGCCTCACTGCAGCAGGGGCGTGCTCTGCACATCTCTTCTGCTTGTCAAGCTGGTTTAACCTGTGCCATCCCATCAGCCTCTCTGGTTATGTTTCTCCCATACAGCAGTGGCTGTGCTGCTCTCCAATGTGTCCTTGCTAGAGCTCCTTCAGAAGGTTTTGGAGTGCACCTGGTTGCGGTCCCCTCCCTCTGAACCTGCTTACCTGTCGTCTGAGGATGCTTTGCTGTGCTCTGGATGGCTGTTGGTTGCGTCCCTCTTACTGTATCAGCATCGCTACAATACCGAGGTTAGAACCACTCTAGCATTCAGACCCAGAGAATGGCTAAACCTTAAAAAAATAATAAAACAAATAAAAAAATTCTTCATTAGCAGAGGAAAGTGGTTTGCTTTGGCCTGGAATCTACTTGCCTTGGTTGCTGTTTTGTTATAGTCAACAAGTTATTCCTTGCTGCACTTCTCCAGCCGGACTGGAAGCTAGCATGTTGTGGAAAACTGAGACACAAATTATTGGAGAGTTAGAGAGGGGCAGAAATCATTGGGGAAAAGGTGCATACCCAGCCCTCCTAATCCAAATCACTTTCCTCTTCAGGACAGAGCAAAATCCATTTTAAGGTCTTTCTCAAAGAAGGCTGGGGGTGGAAGACAAGCTCCCATGTTGCGAAGTGCTTTTTTGGTACTAAAATGATCAATAGTGGAACAGTCACAATCCAAACCTATTGGTGGCAAGTGAGTGCTCAGTTTTAGCTGAATGTGGACAGCTGTCATTTTATTTGACTTATTGCAGTTTGACAAGAGAGCTAAGCTGGAGTTGTCAGCTGATAATGGAATCACAACTTCGAGGGAAGCACTTCTAATGCCAACACAATGGGATGATGTTTCCTTTGAAGTATCTACCTAGGCCTCTCTCCCTCTCTTGATATGGAGTTAAACAGCACGTTGTGAGTTGTGAGCTCTGCCCAGCAAAGTATGTTCTTTGGGCGTCATGGATGATAAAATCACATTAAGGACATGTGTGCATCTGCACAGAGAGGCAAGGGTTGGTTCTCTAATACTGAGGGAAGACTTTTTCCAAAAGTCCAAACCAGACCAAATGTGCACCTCTTACTTCCCAGGTGTGCTGCCTCTGCTTAGGTTTTACAGCACTGGACTTATATGGACTGTTAGCTGTGTGAATGCGTAGCAAGACCTGCCTGTTCTGCTCTATTAACTGCTGAGCACAATTTACCTTCTCAGTTTCCAAGTCACAGCTGGGCCTGGGTGGTCAGTGTTGTGCGAGTCCCAAAAGGGACTCAGTTGTAGTGGCTAGTATTGAGTTTCATCTTCTGTGATTGACCCTCTCAGCTCATATTGATCCTTGAAGTGCAATCATTTAGTGGCTTCCAAGCCTGTTGTTTGGCTTCATCAATACCTTACTGGCTTGATGTGCTATGACCTGCAATCCAGAATCCTTCTTGCACCAGAGATGAGGAAAGAAACTACAGATGCAGGTCGCAAATGGAAGTGGTTCAAGTATGCTTCAGCGTTTCTAAACTTCAGTGTTTCTAATCTTCTGCTGCAGGAGAAGGGATAAGAGAAAGACTCACTTCTCTTGCTGCTTTCTGCTGCTCAGTATTGCTGAAGCTGCACAAAGCACCCCGGAGGCCCTTGTAGAGAGTCTTTGGCCTTTGTGGCTGTGAATGTTAGCTGATGCCAGGCTGTCTCCCTGAGCCTGCAGTTTTTTAGAGGGGAGCAATGGCTCCAAGAAATGTGAGTTGCCCACATTCATCTCAGGCTGGTGTTAATGATGAGGACTTGTCTGGCCATAGCAAGCTTGCATCTTAACTGTGTTACTGCTAATGGCTTTAGCAAAAGCCTGCAGATAAATGTGGGTCATGGATGGTAGATTATTAAAGGCTTTGGCTTGTCAGTTCTTAGACAAGTAACCGCTGCCACCGTGTTGCAGGAGGTACTCCTAGCTCTCCTATTGAATATTTCTCTCTTCAGAAGACGGGTTGAAGGAATCAGCCCTGTGCTCCTTATGCCTGCCCTTCCATGTCAACTCTTTGCCTTACTGAAGAGCTTGAACCCATCTGGGGCTCTGTGAGCCTTCATGCCATTGCTGTTGGATGTCTGCTCTCTGATGGAAACAGTATTTTGCAGACGGCCCTCTCAAGCCCACCTTTGCTATTACCTCTAGTTCCCAAGTCCCTAACCTCCTCTGCCTCCTTCCCCCATGTCTTAGTTCCTAGCCCTGGGCTCTTTGCAGGCTTCCCAGCTCCAGCAGGCAGGGCCAGATTCTTGTCATCACTGCTGGCTTTTGGCTGCCTGACAGTGTGGCTAATCTACAGACGTATTTGATGATGGCTGTTCCTGCTATTCCATGTGCTCAGCAGTCTGCCAGCCATGTGCCAGAGGGCCTGCAGGGAGTAGTGAGAGCAAGACAGGCAAACGAGTTGCACTGTGGTTTGGAAGCTGTGCGGGGCTGGCAACTGGTGATGAGTGAAATGTGAGGGCCCAGTGGTGTGACTCTCCCTTCTGGGTCAGACTCCTGAAACCCTGTTGCTGTTCCCTTGTTTTTCAATGGTCATCGTGGGATAGTGTCTAAAGACTGAAAAGTACATAAGTGAGCTTTTTACCTGGTCCAAACCAGCACCATTTATTCTCTTATATTTAATTCTCCTCTAGGTTCACCAGACACTCTCTCTAGACCTAACAGAAGTCCTGAATGCAGTCATCTTCAGGAAGAAGAAGCCAATCCTGCTGTTAGGTACTTTGCATCTGTTGCAGGGATTTGCCTGGAAGCACCTGCTAGTACCATATTACAGGCAACAAGGGAGAACTGGTGACATTGGGATGGGATGGTGCAGTTGCTGGTGGGGATCTGGAAGATTTGGTCCATTTGGCTTTGGGAGTATGTAATTGGTGGTGAGAAAGGGCAAAAGGGAGCTGCCTGGAGTTCTGCTGTATTTGGACCACTCTTCCTTGGAAATTGATAGTGACATCTGGAACTGAGCATGAACTGGGATAGTGTCTCACAGAGAGGAGACAAACAAGGGAACTCATGTTGCCGTTCCTGCCTGCAGCTGTCAGCAGCTGTCAGGGCAACTCCAGTGGGCCCTTAGCCCAAATTTTCTTTCCTCACCTCTTTTATGCTATTGCACAGGCATCAACACAGGGCAGGGGAGAGGAAAACACTGACACACACTAATAAGCAGCTCCCTGTCTAGTGAGCATCATGCAATTCCTGAGAGCTGTCCTGCGACAGAACTTCTCCTCCTCTCTGCTGGTGATCGTTGGCCAAAACACAGCCCAAGGTGCTACACAACCACAGCCATCATCACTGCAGGATGCTGCCTTGCACCCCCTTGCCTCGCAGCAGGTCTTCTCGCTTGTTGTCAGTCTGCAGAACCTTTTGGTGCATGTCCAGTTGCAGGTATAGAAAATATGACTTTTGGAACAACGCTAGTGTTGGGCTTCAAGCAGGTACACTAATCTGAGGAGAAACCACCCTGTTGCAGAACCTAAGGGGCTGCCTTTCTCTTATCTTCTGCCTGCATTTTCCACCCCTTAGAGACATGTGATGAGGAGGAGGGAAAATACTCTTGCTGCAGCATGGCGCAGTGAGAAAGAAAGTAAATCAAGCTATATGGTACTGCCTGCTGCTGAACTGGATAGCTGAAATTCTGTGTACTAATCTCTGTTTTCCCATCTGCTCTGCAGGGACACCACACCCAAAGGGACATAGGTTGGAAAAATCCCGTCCCCACACCCCTGGGAAGGTGCTTTTGCGGGGTAGTACGTCAGTGTACATTTAAATTGCCAAAATGATATTGGGCTCCAGGGGATAGTACATCAGTTTACATTTAACTCTCTTGAGCAATGTTGGGCTCCCATCTTGTTCTTTGGAGGCTGTTACTTAATTTTTTTTTAGTCTCAGAATGAGTAGTCGTGCCTTTGTCTGGCTCCTTGATGTGACAGATAATTTGCAGCACTTTGTATCCCGTGAAAGAGATGAAGGGTGTTATTTTCCTGTGCTGTATGCTTTTCAGATCCTGCCACTTTATGAATTTTCCTCTCGCAATAGCTGTTGACTTTTTTCTTTTTTTTTTTTCTTTTTTCCCCGATCTTGGTATTGCAGAAAGACTTGCTGCTCTCTCAAGCCGTGGTTGCCTGCCTGGAAACCTTAGTGGAATACCTGTATGTGAAGAACCAGGATGTTGGTAAAGTCTTCCTATCCTTACTTCTCCTGGGTTTCCCTCCTGCAGTGATTTTGAGCTCTTTGATCTCCATCCAGTAGCGCCCTGGAGCAGATGCTTAATGAGTTTATGCCCAATGAGAAAAATTATTTGTATGCCTAAAGTTAATCATGTACTTTGTGGGATAATATCACAGTGCCTGGCTCCCCTGCAGGCATGAGCCCTCACTTTGGCTCTGGACACCAAGATGCTTTCCAGAAGGAAAAAAGTTATTCCCCAACCCCTGATACAGTAAGAGTGAAAGGTTTAGGAATGGAAAGAGTATAGGAATAGTATTTCACTTCCAGGCAAATTGTAGCAAATCTCTAGACGATAAATATAAGGGAGGGAGTATCTGAATATGATGTGTCTTCCATGTGGACAGCATTGGTCACAGTTTGGCTCTGAGGGAGGGGAAGGGAGAACAGCGTACTAGGAAGCCTTAGGGAATGGAAGCTGGAAATTCTAGATTTCCAGGGGCGAATGCAGACCTTGGTTTATGGAGTCCATGTCAGACCTAATATATACCATGTTAGCAATATAACATAATATGCCAGTCAGAGGGAAGAATAGTCCTTTCTGCTTATTGTCAGCCTCCTGCTACAAATTCCAGGTGCTGTCTTTGCTCTTAAAGCAGACAGAAAGTTCTCTGTACCCTGACCTCTTCAATTCAGTCATTTAAACACTAAGAGAGAAGGGATTGGAGTGAATGAACACTGGACAAAAGGGACACTGGTGGGAGAGAGGAAGTGATTGAATGAAGATGTAATACTGCAGATGAATGACAGCCAGTAGCTGAAGGGAGACTATTAAAAGGCTGGTTTAAAAAAAAAAAAAAAAAAAAAAAGGTGGCATGTTATGGGAAGGTTCTGCTGATTTGGGATTATGCTAATGAAATACTGCTTCAGCAACAGCTGAACCTGTCACTTTGGCTGCCTAAATTCTTTCTGTGGTGCATAAGTTCACAACAACAATAACAGGAGTCTCCTTATTCCAAGCAGAATGAGAGCCATAGCTATGTTTGACTGACAGATGCAAGAATACTGCAAGGAGTGTGGCTTGGACTCTGCCTCTAGGAGTTGCCTCATTTGAGGCTTTCTAAAACCCTCTGTTAGTCCAGAGATTTTTCCAGATGTGTAGAGCAGGCTCAGTGCACAGTGCTGGTACCTTCTCATTTCCGCCAATTAACAGATAACCCCAAACATTTTACATGATTTTTAGTGGTGTTTTCCCATAGAAGAGATTCTTGTAGCAGTAATAGGAAATTTACATGACTGCCAGTGGAAAAGGGATCTTTCTGGTGAGTTGCCATGGTGTAACAGCTTATATCAGTTGACCTGTTGTAATTGTCCTGCCCATGTGATAAATACGTCCTAACCTGCGATAAACACAAGGTAATAACACTTAACTTTAGTGTTCAGTGAGAGACTTCATGCTGTCACAGACGGTGTCCCTGAGCCTTACCTCTGTTTATCATATATGCTCCTTATTAAGAACATTTTCTCTACTGATTGTTTGCATTGCTGCTATCAGCCTGTCTGGTCCCTGTAGTATGCTGTCTGATGCAGATTCAGGCTTGGTTTGTGCAGCTAATGTTATAGGTCTTTCTTCATTCCCCAAAGAGTATTCTGCAGCTAAATAAAACCCACAGTCAGGAAACTTGTCCTCATATTGAAACCAGAGGGTATTATTTTTAAAACCCTGGGCTAAAGATATCCCCTTACTATTTTATGACATGCACCCCAGGAGAAGGTTCGTCTTCCCGGACAAGCAAAAAGATGGACAAAATGTATTTTCAGCTTTAAAAAGCTATTAAGCTTTTGTCCTCATGACTAAACTCTTGCCCAAAGAGTGCCAGATTAAAAAGCAAGTAAGAAGAGGGCAAAATATCCCCTTAGTGTTTCACAGCGTGGGGTCTAGAAGAGAAAACTTGGTGTCAGTATTGAAGACTGTCATCCGGGTCCAGCCTGTCACTAGCCGATTTTAAAGCTGTCTATCATTGACTTCTTCTCTCCCAGCTCTACATGTTGCTTCACAGCCCTGGCACCGATTCCTGCTCTTCACACTACTCAGTGGGGGCCAGAAACCCTTTCTGCAGCCAGAAGTTCTCAGGCTGATGACTTTGGTGAGCAGGGGAAGGGCAGGGTGTTCTCCATTTTTTTTCCAGTATGTTGGTACGCTGCATGTGGGTCAGTTATTGGAACTCACCCCCTACACACACACAATCTCAGATACTGCTGTGGCTTTTTCTGTCAATATACTCGTGTCCTATAATAATGATACTTTGAAGTGAACTTCCCTTCCACACCCTTCAGAAACTCACTGCTGTTAGTGAGCACGTCCTGTTCTTCTGGTGTTTGTAGCATTTATTTATATCATCTAGGACCCCTGGGGATGAGAGGGGAAGCCTACAGAGAGCATGCAACTGCTGCTCCCACTCAGGGAGCATGCTGTGGCTTTCTGGAGCTCTCTTGTGTCCTCGTCTTTCACCTTACAGACCTAACTTTTCAGGGCAGGTAGTTACTGCAATCTACTGCCCTGCTGTACCTGGGGCCCACGAGCAAGAGAGGGAATGTGGTCCTACCCTGCAGAAATACTGAAGATAAAGCCCTCATGGCAGTGGATGAGAGGAAGAGGTTATTAATCATAGAATCATAGAACTGTAGGGTTGGAAGGGACCTCTGGACATCATCTAGTCCAACCCCCCTGCCAGAGCAGGGTCACCTAGGTTGCATAGGAACGCGTCCAGGCGGGTTTTGAATGTCTCCAGAGATGGAGACTCCACCACCTCTCTGGGCAGCCTGTTCCAGTGCTCTGCAACCCTCAAAGTGAAGAAGTTCGTCCTCATGTTTAGGTGGAACTTCCTATGCTCAAGTTTGTGCCTGTTACCTCTTGCGCTGCCGCTGGGCACCACTGAAAAGAGCCTGGTCCCATCCTCCTGACACCCACCCTTTAAGGGTTTATAAGTGTTGATAAGGTCCTCCCTCAGCCGTCTTTTTTCCAGACTGAAGAGACCCAAATCCCTCAGCCTGTCTTCATAAGAGGTTGTTCCAGTCCCCTAATCATCTTCGTAGCCCTTTGCTGCACCCTTTCCAGCAGTTCCGTGTCCTTCTTGAGCCGGGGAGCCCAGAACTGGACACAGTACTCCAGGTGCGGCCTCACCAGGGCAGAGTAGAGGGGGAGGATGACCTCCCTCGACCTGCTGGCCACACTCTTCTTGATGCACCCCAGGATGCCATTGGCCTTCTTGGCCACAAGGGCACATTGCTGGCTCATGGTCATCCTCTCGTCCGCCAGGACTCCCAGGTCTCTTTCCACCGAGCTGCTCTCCAGCAGGTCAGCCCCAATGTTAACCTAATCCATCCAAATACATGATGGGTCTGTGAATCTTTGTTACTCCTATTTCACTTTTTAAAGGTTACCTGTTTTGTTTAATTTACTTCCCAACCTAAACCAAAATAGGTCTGGTTATAAATCAGACCACCATCAACAGGGATATTTGCACTGGTTCTGTTAGAAGGGATATAAAAATCAGGCCTGTGGTTAAGGTGTTGCAGCATTACACAGGAGAGGTCTTTCCAGGAGATGAGTCACTGTTGGAATCTGTGGGTCTTTCACTGTTTAATGCCGCTACTTTTTCCTTTGTTCAAGTTTCTGAGATATCAGAGCAGCAATATTATTTCTCAAAAAGAAATTAGCCAGATTCTCCAGGAGGCAGCAGAAGCCAACTTAGCAGAGCTGCCTGAGGCCACATCTCGTGCTCTTCACCTCTTCCTTTGTCAGGTAAGAGAGCGGTTGACTGCCTTGGAAAATGAGAAGGGGATCCCTGCAGAATTGCTTTAGCCTTTGATGGGGAGCCATCAAACTTCCTTTGAGGAGGTTACAGTAAGATGAAGAGGAATCCTGCAGCTGCTAGCTTGGCCGACTGCCTTGAGGGATGTACAGTGAAATCGGAAACAGAGTGATGCCAGCAGCTGCCCAAACTGTGTTGTCATATTGTGCAGCCCCTTAATTCCCCCCAGATCAAAGTTTGAAGGTCTCATTGCTCTGTGTGGAGATGAGGGAGGGAGGTATAAAGAAATGAGCCCAACAGTTTCCTGTTGGTCTGGAACTCATTCTTTCTTCTGACTGCTTAGGTCCAGAGCGGTCATTGCCAGGTGGAGCCAGTGCAGTCAGGGACCATTCAGACCTTGCTGGAGCGCCTCCTGGGACAGAGGAGCACTTGTGTGAAACATCAGGACATTGTGTATCCTTTGCTGGGCAGGTACCTTTGATAGGTGATGTGAGGGTGGTAGGTGTAATGGAGGTGGAAGCGTTACTTCATCCTTCCCTTGTTCCAGCTGAAGGCAAACAGAAATGGAAAAACCCCGAGTGTTGCTACACTTGGCTAACTTTGGGATGAAAGATTTCATCATCATCAAATTTGAGAAGACATTTGGGAAATAAGGAGACATTTGGGATGAAAGATGGGTCTCTGCTGGGATTGCATTCATCTGTATGGTAGAGGTGGTCTGATGAAAGGGGAGCAGGCCAGGGAGCCTGTGACTTCAGAGCAGTAACGATCCCTCTATTGATTTTCCTGGAGGATGGACCATCACTTAACCTCTGTCTGTGTGCTAACTAGCGCCAGTATGCCTGTGAAGTTGTGGCAACCCAAAGATGACTTGAGCACTTTCAAAGTACAGTGAGCATTCGGAAACTGCTGAGTAGAGTTACCAGATTGCATTCTGCTTGGCCTTAGGGTCCTCTGGTGAGAACTAAGTCCTCCTCATCTCCGTGGATGGGAGACAGGGCCCGGTCCCAGGTTACTTTTGGAGAAAGAGGGAGAAATTTGTTTATTTCTCAAACTGGCTGCTTTTGCTTTCCTGTTTTCATCACACCGCATTGCCTCAGACAGGTAGCAGTGATGGAAGTGGCCACTGCGGTGATTTCCTGTTGGGGTGGGGACTTTCTCCACTGTGGGACACTGTCACCAGCAATGTGCAGGGTGTGTGCTGGGTGAGGTGTTTGTTATCTGTGAGGAGTAGCTTGTCCCCATGCTTACCCCCAATGTGATACTACTGTTCTGTGGTGGGACGCTGAGAGCACAAGTTGTCCAGGTGGGGACCATCCAGCCCCATGAAGTTCCTCTCCACTGCCTTTGCTTGTCTGTACAGGGGTGAGGGAAGGTGGACAGGAGGTCTTGTTACATTGCTCCTCATTTCTGGGTTTTCCACAACTGATGAAACCTTCAAATCTTTGTTAGGAAGGGTTTTGGATACAGCCAAAGAGCAGCAGTAGTGGCTACCTGAACAGGGTAGTCACGAACATGGAAGACAAAATCCTCTGGTCAGAAACAAGCTTTGATATCAGTTTTGTCAAGAAAGGATTTTCTTCAGGTTCACCCCCACTGGTGTTTCTTGCATGTGTTGTGGGGGGTTCCATGGCTTGGGGGAGGGGTGGTTTAGTAATGAACACCTCCTGTCAGCAATGTGTCAACTATGGGAATTCCAGTGCCATGCTGGAGTTTCAGACGTGTGTTCTATTTGGTTTCCACTCATGCTGTCAATGACAGATGTCTGGGAAGTGTGGCAGTGTCCCTCTCACACATTGGCGACTGACATGAGAAGATACGGTGCATGCAGCAGAGCAGCAAGGCAAGAATGGAACAGGAGACCCCATCCTGGCATTTATTCCCAGTGAGTAGTAGAGAGAAGATGAACGAAGGAAGTAATTTGTAGCTCATTTTCAGAAAAACGTTTGTTGAAAATAATTTATAAAGCGTGGTTACTGAAGTGGCTCCTTGTTTCCTTTTCTGTGCGGGATGAAGCTCGGTTGATGCTCTTCGGTTACCAAAATAGAGAACTGCCAGGTGAAAGCCATGTCCTGTGTGGATGCTATGGAAGAGGTGCTCCGCTCCCTTGCCGTCGCTGGTGGTGCTGCGGGACGGCCCCTTTCCTCTGGGCTGGCGGGGTGTCGGGGGGCTCATCCGAGACCCTGAGGAAGCAGATGTACTGCTTGTCCCACCGGGAAGAGAAGACTTCTTCCAGTTCATCCCTCAGGCTACAGCCCCAGACCCCCGGTTGCCTGTTGCCTACAAACCCCTTTCTCTTCGGGGCTTTAATTAACGAGGTTCCTTCCCTCCGGCCGCCGGGGCAGAGCAACAGGCGCAGCCCCGGGGTGGGGGGCGGATCCGGCTCCCTCCAGCCCCGGCCGCGGCTCCCGAACCCCGCACCGCCCGCGGGAGCCCCGGCGGGGACTGTGCCAGTGCCGGGGCCGGTGCCGGTGCCGGGGCGGGGCGGGAGCTCAGGAAGTGACACGGCGGGGCGGAGCGGGGAAGCGGCGGCGGCGGCAGCGGCATGGCAGCGCGGCGGGCGTGAGCGCCCATCCACGGCCCCGCTACCCGGCCCGCAGGTGAGGCGGGGGCGGCCGCACCGCGGGGCAGCCGGCGGGATGGGGCCGGGGGAGACAGGCGCCCTCCCCTCCCTGGGGGGACCTCTGCCCGGCCGTGGCGGGGCAGGAGGGAAGGGCGGAGGCGGGGGCAGCCTGGAGGAACGGGCAGGGGGTTCGGGGGCGGCCGCTGCGGCGCTGCCCCCCTCTGCCGCCGGCCGCTGCCGGAGGGAGGGTCGGGAGGGAGGGGAGCCGGTGCAGCCCGGGTGGCCGATGAGCGGGGCGGGCAGCGCGGCCCCGGGGGTGCCTCTCCGGACCTTGGTTAAACGGCTTTGCCCTTGCCCGAAGGGCTCTGCCGTCGCCGCCTGCTCCCCCTCCTTCCCGCTCCCGCCGGAGCCCAGCGTCGGAGCCGGTGCGAGGAGAGGACCGCCGGCGGCACCGGGAAGCGCCCGTCCCGCCCCGTGGGTTTGCAGCCCCTCGTGTGCTGCCTGCCGCGTCCGCTTGACCACGCGCGGCTCTGAGTGGGTTTCCCACAGCGCGGCCGGGGTAGTCTCGGCTAATCCGATTTCCACGCCTCCGTCCCTGCGCGATTGCCATTAGTTTCAGCGATGCTCCAAAGGGGATCCCCATCTCGCCGCGCCCCCAGCCGCCCGCGCCCCCCGGGGTGCTGCTGGCCCCCTCCAGCGGGATGGCAGGCAGGGAGGTGGGCTGGGACGGATCCGTCCCTGGTGGAAATCGCAGCAGCTTGCTGGCTTCGGCTGGGGCTGCTTAACCCTGGCTGGCGGCCGTCCCTACGATACGTGAGGTCTGGTTTTGGTGGTTAAGGGACTTTGGAGGTAAGCAGATGTAAACAGCGGCTGTTGTTTCACTGAAGCACCTGATCCTGTAAGCCCTGTGTAGAAATGTCCTAGCAGAAGTCGTCAGAGCCACCTGTGTTTCACTTCTGAAGCTTTTGGTTCGGCTGTGACAAGAGATTGATCCTCATCTGGTTGACGGAGGAGCGGCCCAGGGATGGATTCATGGGGTGGAGAGTTTTCATTCCTTATTTTGCCACAGTGTGCTCCCAGGGCAAGCTGGCTGATGATACTTTCCCCCCTGCGTTTCAGTGCCCTGCAGAGGGGAAGGGAGGTCCTGCAAAAGTCCCTTCCAGGAACCAAAGCATGGCAGTCTTGCAAGCTCATTAAGTGAATAAATCCTGGGGATGCTCAGCTCAGATGGGCTCCTGCAGGAGAATTTATAAAGTCATTAAAAACATTTTAATGGAAAGTACTAACCATCTATAACACAGCATCTGTTGTCGTGTCTTTGGAAAAACTCATCTAAATTAAGAGGATGGGAGACAGCGAGACAGACTGGTGGGCTTTCTGCTGAAGCAACCAGCTGGCCGGGGCTGCAATGGAATATTGGTGGAAACTCCTTCCCATCCGTAGCATCAGGCCAGGCCCTGGCTCCCCAAACTGCTCTGGGAGCACTGGGCAGAGCTGACTTTGGCAGGGATCAGTTCAGGGAAGAACAGGGAGGGAAGACAGGAGCAGCTCCGCAGTGTTTCTGCCTCATTCTGTCCCTCACTGGATGTGGAAGCACAAGAGAGGGTTTGTGGGAAAAGCATGGAGGAACATCTGCAAGAAGCTTTGGCATCCCTGCGCTTACACATCCCGGCCTGGAGAGGAGGGAACGTCCTCTGCTGTTAAAAGGGGGTGAAATGGGCAGGGCAGTGAAGGGAAATAAGCTCAAGCTGGTCCCACGTGGCACCAGCAGCCTCACTTTCCCTATGGGTGAGGGCAACAGCTGGCTCCTACTTCATTTTCACTGGGGTGTTTCAGCCCTGATGGATGATGGTCAGTAGCTTCGATGTGAGAATGAGTGTCAGCAGGGAAGGGGTCAGACGAAAAGGTGATGGGCTTCTGGTATGGCATGGTTCTCCAGTCATCTTCCAACCTTGTCCCATGGCACAATCTGTAGGACTGCTGCAGGAGGAGTTATAAAGTCATTAAAAACAATTTAATTGAAAACACTAGCCACCTATACCGTAGCATCTGCTGTTCTGTCTCTGGAAAAGCCCGTCTCTGTTCTGAGACTCGGGGGCAGCCAGGCAGGCTGGTGGGCTTTCTGCTGCGGCAGCCAGCTGGCCGGCAACCGCTTCGTCCGAGAGCCATGCTTCGCTCTGCTGCTGTTCAACATCTTCCTCCTTGGAGCAGCCACAGGGCAGTCTCCGGCCGCCCGGGTCCCACATTGTAAGACGAGGCTGCTGGGACTGCCGTGGGCAGCGTGGCAGAGCTGTCGCGGGTGGCATTTCTGCTCTTTGCCTCTCAGCCTGGTCTGGATGCCACCGTCTGCCTCCAGGGTCTCTCTCCAGTTCTCCACCAGCGTGGCAAATAGCCAGCCTGGTCCTTACGGCCTCATGTCCGATCCAAGGGGCAAACAGGAGCCCAGGTCCCAGGGTAGTTGCAGTTTGTGCTTTTGAGTTGCGTCTCTTCCTGCTCCCCGAGAACCTGGGAGGGAGCGAGCAGCTGGGGGGGCGCTCTGCAGAGGGGGGACCCACACCCCCTTGCTGAGCCAGGCCTCGGGCCTTTGGGTCCTGGTTTTGGCAAGGTGAAGCAGTCTTCTCTTGGAAGCCAACCAGGCTGGTGGGTCCAGCAGAGCACCCGCTTGCCCAGGCTAGAGAATTTCTTCCTGCGGCTCAGGGATGGATTCATGGGGTGGAGAGTTTTCATTCCTTATTTTGCCACAGTGTGCTCCCAGGGCAAGCTGGCTGATGATACTTTCCCCCCTGCGTTTCAGTGCCCTGCAGAGGGGAAGGGAGGTCCTACAGCCTCGACTTCTCAGCGTGCTTTGCGGCCTTCAGGGTGGCTGGAATAGGCCTTAAGCCTCGCACCAGGGTGGGCAGAGGGGACAGACCCCAGGCCCGGCGTGGGAGGCTCGTGCTGCCGTCCCGGCTCTGCGTCACGTCCAAAACACAGGACGTGATGCCGAGCCCACGCTGAGGGCCTCCGGGTCTTCCTCTGTAACGCTGGTCGTAGTTATTCTGACCCGTTCCCTTCCAGGAGTGCTGCCCTTTGCAGAGCCGCAACAGCAAAATAACGCAGAGGGTTTCTCACGTTTGCCTGACGCCGTTTCCCTCCCCGCGCCAGGGGTACGAGGGCCTGGGCTCGTACAGCCTCGGCGGCAGCCACATGGTGGGAGCTGCTGCTGGTCCTTTCCTCCTGCTGAGGTTGAACAAGTTGTATTTATTTAAAAAAAAGGAAAACAACAAGGAAAAGAACACCTAGATTTGGTGTGAAGGAGGGATTTGTTTCTGTTCCAGTTGTTAGGGCACCGCAGAGAGAGGCTCGGCCGGGCAGGTGAGCTCGGGAGGGGAGCAGGGTGACAGGGTGAGGGCAGCTCTGGTGGCCTTACACATCTGCCTTTCCCTCGGGAGCAGGAGGCGGCCCGGGGGATGCCTCTGAAGGAGCTGCTGCTGCTTCCATAATTGCCGGTGACCGCTGCTCAGCTCCACGGAAACCTCGTCCCTGCAGACAGGCGGCCTCGAGTCCTGCTGTCTGCAGGCCGAGGTACTGCTCTCTTTTTCGAGGTCTAGGCTGTCCCAGGGACCAGGGTCCTTGTTTTCAAGGACCTTCTCCTCTGGCCTCTCTTCTGCACATTGTGTCTGTCTGAGGGACCCTCGTGGCCAGCAGCAGCTCTGCCCGACCGCATCCCTGCAGAGCCTCAGGCTCCGTCTGGGGAGGGTCACGCTTGGGGCGAACTTGGGGGAGTTACCACCACGTCACCCAAATGCTGCTTTTCGGCGTTGGGCCCACAGCTGGCACCTGGCAAGTGGCCCCGGAAGGGTCCAGGTAGCAGCACCGCAGGAGCTGAAGCGAGGTGGCTGAGCTGGTCAGGCCTGGTGCTTGAAGGAGAGGTGGACTTCAGCCCCTCGGCGATCCTCCTCCTCCCTTCGGCCCTGCTGCTTCGGTGGCTGCGCTGCTCTAACTCGCAAACCCAGCAAAAAGCTAGCTGTTATTTTTGGGAGAAGGGGTAGGACTTAATTTTTCTGCTGGGTCAGTGCTCAGTCAGATCCCTGGGGGCCCAGCTGGTGCCCAGCCAGCAGTGGAGGCAGGTAGAGAGGAGGGGGAGACCAGGGCTTCCCTCGCAGGAGAGAGCGGGCCCACTGCAGCATCGTCCCGTGGCCCTGCTCTGGCCACTGTCTCCCTCAAACCCCTTGTGGGGACAAGGGAGAGGTGGGCAAGGACCTTGGTGCCGAGGGTGATGTGCTATCGGTCCTGAGAGGCTTGCGTGACTTCTCCCTTGGTACATCTCCTCGCTGGTCACTGGTTTTGTTGGTCCATTTTATTCCAGGCTGCGGCGGCCGACATGGATTTTCTCTTTGTCTGCCCCTTTGTGCTGGCGCTGCTGCTATCCCGGGGCAGCTTTGCAGACCTGGAAAAACAGAGGGTGGACTCTGGCTTGGAAATCTGTATCCTTTTCTGCAGCCTGACCCTCGTGTCCCACGTACCTGCTCGTGCCTGCTGCGGCTGGAGGGAACCCGCACGCAGGGAAAAGGTCAGAGGCCACGGAAAGAGGCACAGGGCGGCGGGTGAAAGAGAGAAGGCCCAGAACTGCTGGGCAGTTGCCTCTTTGCTCTTCTACAGAAGGGCTTTAGCTGAGCTCCTGGGTTTGCTAACCAAGTGCCTGGCTCGGTGCAGGAGCAGAGGTGGGTTTTCCAGTGGTGCCTGGTGTTCTCCCAAGCACGCTGCTTTTCCTTTCTGCTCCAGCACTCTGGGCGCCGAGCACGTCTCCCAGTCCGCTCTCGGGAGTGGTGTGGTCAGCCAAGGCTGCAGAGCACATCCGTGGGTCTCAGTGCTTCAGGGTCACTGGCTGGGATGATGGGAGAGAACTCCTGGGCTTGCAGCTCTCGGTCTCCTCTGTGCCGCAGGCGTTTATCACCCACGAGGAGGTGGGCTAATGCAAGCCCTTCCTAGCACACAGCAGCATCCCCTGGCGAACAGGCAAATTATGAAAAGATATTTAATATGTGGCCTTGTGGAGACACGTATGGGGAAGGTGGGAGTTCACGCTCATCCTCCAGCCTGTCAGCCAGAGCAGGGGCTGGCGAGTAGAAAGCTCCCCACGAGCCCCCAGCATTGTTAAGTGCCCCGCTGGGGTGTCCGGGCAAAGGCACTGCCCCCCGGCCCTCAGGCACCTCATGGAGCACTGGTGGTGCTGGGTGTCCGGTGGAGGGGGGAGAGCGGGAGCATGGTGGGAGCATGCCGGCGGCACCCTTGACAGTGGTGCAGATAAAAAGCTGTTTGAAGTGAAGCGCAAGGACCAGATGAATGCGCTGAAGAACCTGATCGAGCTCAACGACGTCAACCAGCAATACAAAATCATTGACATCATGCTCAAGGGACTCTTCAAAGTGAGTCACAGCATGGGCTGCCCTCCGGGCTTGGTGTGCCATGGGGCCAGGGAGGGTGGGCAGGAGAAGCGGGGAGGGCCGAGGGTCCTCCACAGGATAAAGAGAAGAGCTGGGCGAGCAGGTGGGATTTAAGACCTGAAGGGAGGATGCTGTGGGGCTTCAAAGCGGAGCAGCTGGGGCAGCACCCCTTGGGTACAGGGAAGGGCTGGCAGGCCGGGGCAGTAACTGAGGGCTCTGGCAGGTGCTGGAGGACTCCCGAGCTGTGCTCATCGCTGCCGACGTGCCTCCTGATGGGCCTTTCCCTCAGGACGAGAAGATAAAGGATGGTAGGTCTGCTCTCTGCTCTGGTCCTTACTCCCCTCCCTTTTCCAGTGCTCTGGTGCATCGCTGATATTCCTCCTGGGACCGGCGCTGGGGGTAGATGCGAAACCCCCGTGTACCCAGTCCTGGGCTGGTCCCTGTCTGTTGGGGACCCTGTTGCTGCTTCTCTGACCAGTTCGTACTGGGGAGCCTACCCATTTGCCCCCAGCCTCCCGGCGGGGATGTAGGCGCCAGTGGGATGGGACGTGTGTGCCGGTGTGCCGACGGGGCGGGTGGCTGTCCCCGCAGCGTACTCCCACGTGGTGGAGAACACTGCCTTCTTCGGGGACGTCGTCCTGCGCTTCCCCAAGATCGTGCACCACTACTTCGACCGCAACTCCAACTGGAACAGCCTCATCCGCTGGGGCATCGGCTTCTGCAACCTGACGGGTGTGTTCGAGCAGGGACCTCACTCCCAGGTCCTGGGACTGGTACGGCTCACCCACCACCGCGTCCCCTCTCTGCTGCTGGGGCTGGGGGGTGAGGTTTTGGGGGTAAAAGGAGGGCAGGGGGGGCGTACCCCATGTCTGAGGGCTGTCCTTGGGCTGAGGGATGGGGGTAGAACATGGAGGGGGCTGGTGGGGAGGAGGGGACCCTCGTCACAGTGGGGTGTGGGGTGGGAGGTGCCGGTCCCCGACACAGTCTCTGCTTTGCTCCACAGATGGCTCAGGAGCTGGGAATCAGCGAGAAATCACCCGATTACCGCAATCCCTTTAAAACGGACCACTCTGAGGTAAGATGGCAATGCCACCACCTCGCCCCCTGGGCTTCCCCATCCCTGTTGCAGCTCCAGGTAGCCAGCTGGGGAAGGGAATGGGTGGTGTGGTGGGGAATGGCCAAAAACCCCCAGCACGGAGGAAGCTGGACCGAAACGTGTGGATCGAATTCCCCATCTGGGCTGCGGATGGTTTTCAGTGCCCGATGCCATCTTCCCCCTCCTGTGGCCACTTGACCCATGGGAGCATTGGGACCACATTTGCTTCATGCCACATCCAACCTCAAGCCCCCTGGGGGGCTTGCGCGATGGCTTCAGTGGGTTTGGGGGGAGTCGTGCATCTGGAAGGCTGTGGGAGCTCCCCATGCTGACCCCCCACTGTCACCCTGCAGTTTTTCCCCAGTGCTGACACCTTCCAGAAGGCGCTGCGGGAGGAGGAGAAGCGGAGGAAGAAGGAGGAGAAGCGGAAGGAAATCCGCAAAGGCCCGCGCATCTCCCGCTCGCAGTCGGAGCTGTAGCATGCGGGGGCTCGCACCTCGCAGCTGGGGCAACGCCACCGGGATGTGGAGTGGCTCGCTCCCTCTTGGTGGCCTTGGGCCAGTGCCCTGCAGTCCCCTTTCCATTTGTGCCGTGGGTTTTGTTTTGTTGCCTTTCCCTTTCGTTCGGCGGGTGGCGGTGCCGGTGGCTTGCCCCAGTAGGGCTGGGGGGAGCCAAAGTGGGGCACCCCACCCCCAGAGCCAAAGCACAGACGGGAAGGCAGCAGGGCCGTCCCCTGGGCTGGTTGGGGCGCTGCCACCCACGGTGGGGAAGAGCGAGGGGGACACGCTGTGGCTGAGCCCCACGGGGAGCCCAGGGAACCCTCCCCTCCGCAGCACAGGGTGCCCCGCGCTGAACGTGCCTCCTCTGTCGTGGGTGGGCTGGGGAGCTCGTCACGCCAAACAGCCTCATGAGCAATGCTGCTTCTCTCAGTTTTAGGTTTTTTTTTTTTGTTGTTGGTTTGCTTTTTGTTTGGTTTTTTTTTTTTTTTGTTAAGCTGGTGATCTCATTGGCACCCCCCCACCCGGTTACACCTTGTCTCTGCCCATCCGCTGCCTCTGCCGGATCAGCTCTCCCCTCTTCCCAGCGGCTGTTTTACCAAGCAACAACATGCGTTTCGTCAGCCAGCCGTAGTTGAAAAGGCCAGCGGCGCCGGTTCCTGGCCCGACAGCATCCTGCTCTCCTGGGCAGCTGCCACCGGGCATTTCCGCAGGGAGGCAAAACGCGGTGAATTTTTGGGAAGGAGGGATTTCAGCTCTTGGCCCTCCTTGCAGCCGATGGGTGCCCGTAGAGCGAGCCGTGCTGATGCTGGAGGTGCTGGGGAACCAGCCCTGGACCCCTGTGAGCCTGTCCTGCCTCCCACGCCGTCCTGCCCCCATCCCCCTGGGGTGGGGCTGATCCTCTCTAATTTAGTCCCCCAAATCCCAGCCTGCTTACAGGCACGTGGGGACAGCGGGACTGAAGCAGGGAGTCAGCCCCATGGGCTGCGACCCTCCGTGGGGCATCTGGGCTGCAGTGAGAGAGCTGGACCTGGCCTTTTCTCGTGGTCGCTGATGAACTCGGAGTGGAGGAGGCTCTGGCAGAGGAACCATCCCCGAGCACCGGGTGCTCTGTGCTGGGCTGGGGGCACCGCGGCCTTCGGGAAACGGGAAATGTCCTGAATTTTTGAATACGGACCCAGGTCTGTCCGGGGTGGGGGGGTAGCAGTGGGCTCGTGTTTTGTTTTTCTTGAATAAAAATTGACTTTATTTTATTTTTTTTTTTTAAGTAAAAGAAGCCTGGCTCTTGCTCCCGTTCCTGGTGGGAGCGGGCGTCGGGTGTGGCCCCTCAGGAGGGTGAGGAGGGTCCGTGGGGAGCTGCGGAGGGATGGAGATGCTCACGGAGGGGTGGGGAGGGAGGACAAACCCCGTCCTCCACCCTCCACCGCCGCCTTCCACCTGGCCTTTGCCACCGTCTTCAGCCGGTCCGGGGGCGCCAGCTCCGTGGGGCCGTCAGCTATTGCCCCGCTCCCACGCGTGTCCGCCGTGCTCGGCGCTGCGCAGGGCAGCGCGCCTCTCCCCGCGCCGGCCCCGCCTCCCTCATGAATATTCTAACAAGGTGGGCGGAGACCGCCCCATGCTAATCGCAGCTGCTGATCGCTGACGCGCCATCACACCACGCGCCGCCGCCGCCGCCGATTGGCCGCCGGCGACCTGGTCTCATTGACAACAAACCGCGGGGGGCGGGGGGGGGGTGAGGCGCGCGCGGCGCCGCCGCCGTGGCGGGCGGGCAGGTGGGGGGCGGGGGGGGCGGAGCCGGGGCCGCCGGGCCGGGGCGGCCCAAGATGGCGCGGGGTCGGCGGCGCTCGCCGGCAGCCTCCGCTTGAGACACCGGGGCGGCGGCGGTAGCGGTGAGGGTGGGGGGGAGGGTTTGATGCGCCGGTGCCCCCGGCCGCGGCGGGCCCCTGCGCGATGGAGGGCGGCGAGCTGGGCGCGGAGAACATGGAGAGCCTGACCGAGCTGGGCGACGAGCTCACCCTGGGCGACATCGACGGTGGGCGCTGGGGAAAGGGGTAGGGGGGTGGGGGGGGGAAGGCGGCTTCTCGCGTGGGCTCCCCCACGCGGGGTGGGGGGAACTGTCACACCTCCCCGCGTGGGTCTGGGGCTGCTGCGGGGGGGGGGGGGACGTTAGGGTGCGTGGGTGGGTGGGCTCTTGGGTCTCGCTGCGTGGGGTGTCGTCGTCCTGCCCCCCTCACGAGTGGGAGCTCAGGGTGGCCGCACCGGCGTGGGCCCGCTGCGTGGGGTGCGCTTCCCACGCGCTGGGGGCTCTTAAAGCCCGTGGGGGGCGAGCGGGGAATTCCGCTCCCCGTCCCCGGTGGGTAAAGACGGGGGTGCGGGGCGCGTCCCGCCGGGCAGCGCTCACCCGGCGAGCGGCCACGCGTGTCTCCCACCGGCCAGCCCCGCCCGGGGAGCGCTTCTGAGCGTCTTCCGTGGGCCTGACCCACGCCGGGGGGCGTCGAGGCAGTTACCGCAACAAGCCGCGGGGGCGGGGGTCCGAGCCCCCGCAGCCGCCCGACCCTTCCTCCCACGCGTGGCCGCTGCCGGCACGGGGGAGGGTGGGAAGGAACAATTACCTTGCCCTTCTCCTCCCACCTCGGACCCACGGGGCAAACGGCGCTGCCCGGGGTTCCTCTCGTGTTTTCTCGTGGCTGTTTTAAAGCCGGCGATAAAGGATTGCCGGAGCTGTGCTGCCACTCGTGTCTGCGGGAGGAGCCCCTGCCTCCTCGCCCTCTTCCACCGAAACAGGTGTCACTGCTTAAATTCCCCCTTTTTTTGTTACCCCCCCCACCATGTCATCCTAAAACTTGACCCCATCGATGCCAGAGCTCCGGCCCACAAGAAAAATCCCTGTTTTCCACCGAAGGGCGGCAAAGCGAAGCCCCCGCGCACGACGCCTTGTTGAGCGTTTCTTTCCCAAAAAGAAAACCCGTTAAAAATGTAATTTCTCGATGAGCTCTGCCGCAGGCTGGGGACGGGGCTCGCCCCCCCCCGTGCTGCAATCCCAAACACAGCTCAGTTTTGGGGGGGAGGGTGGTGCCTAAAGCATCCTTGTTTAGCAGTTAGGAGATAAAGTACTGCTTTTAAGTTTCTGATTGCGATTGATTTGCAGTGTAGCGAGGGGCGAAATTTATCCTTTTTTTTTTGTTTGTTTGTTTGTTTCTTTATCATATGTAAAAGGAGAATATACCTCATGAGAACGTAAGGGCCCTATTTATTGCTCATAAAGTTGCCGGTGCGAATCGAAGGTGGTGTTTGCTCGTGTTTAAGCACCAGATAATGACTTCTCAGGATCCACACGGAAACGGGGATGAATTCCAATGGAGTCGGAGCCGGCTCTGTACCGCGGTGTGCCCGGGGAGGTGTGATTCAGAGCAATGAGTAACTTCGGGGAAAGAGCTTCTTCTTCCTCCCTGGCTCCTGGGTGGATTTTCCTGGGGCGGGGGAGGTACACGACAATCCTGCTTTTTCTGTGCCCTGACGTGGATTCATCCCAGGGTTTGAAGTTCTGCATGGGTTTTGATTTGGTTTTTAAGTCTCCTTGGCGGTGGGTCTCAGGATTCCTCTCCTGTTCCGTCTGAGGAACCCTCACCACCTCCCTCATGGCTTTTGGTTTTCCGTGCTGGAGGATGCGCCGGCTCCTCGGCGATGTCACATGGGGTGTGAGGCTGGTCCAGGGATCCTGATGCTGAGCCAAAGGCGTCTGGCTCTGCCTCCTGTCCCGGCACGAGCTCCTCAGCGGGCCACCAGCACCTCGCTGCTGGCAGGATGATGCTGGAGAGCGAGGTCCGAGTTGGTCATGGGTGCGAAGCAAGCCTGGGTTCGTGATAGCGATGTTGTTTCTGTCAAGGTTGGGATCTCAGACGCTTCGTGTTTGTCAAAGCAGCTGGCGTGCGGGCTCTGGGCCACCGCCTGGGTGAGGTGGCTAAAGCCCGGCCCCTGCCTTTCTGCCAAGTGTTTGGGTGCCGGGCTGATAGGAGCAGCAGAAGTCCTCGGTGGGCTCGGTTTCGTAATGCCTTGTTGACATGTTTTAGCCTTGGGCTGGTCCGGGATGGTTTTCTGCAGCGACGTCTCGCCCGGCGTTAGGGGCTGAGGCCTCTTCGGCACCCAGGGTGCTGGTGGTCCGGCCACCATGCGTTTGTCACCGAGAGCTGTCCTCTGACAGCCCCCGAGCTTTCTACCAGGCCGTGTAGGTGCTCACTCTGTTCTCTCTGTAGGCACAAGTGTTTTAAAAGGCAGAGATTTGGATTTTGGATGTTGCTGTTTCTCCTGCTTTTTATTTTTCTTGTCTTGCTACTAGGACAGCTCTTGGGCTCTTTAAAAGAGGTGGGTTTGTTCTAATTCTTTAGACTTTTTGCGTTTAGTCAAAGTTGACTGTGCTAAAGATGTGATTTAACTACACGAGTAGTTTTTTCTTAATAAGATATTAAATCTGCTGTGTCGAACGCAATGTTCTTTAAAACACAGTACTTGAAATTTGGCTCTTAAGGTGAATTTGCTCTTCCAGAGCGAGTCTCATCCAATTTATGTTTATTCCCCACTTGTATTAGTGAAACAGCAGTGCCGTCAAATGAAGAGCCTGAGAAGTTCGGAGTTGGGATTATCAAGTTTATGGAGTTGGGGGTTATTTGGGCTGGTCTCGGCTGCCGTCGGTCGGAGGGTGAAAAGCTGCTTAATATCCATCCAGATGTTATGCAGAAGTGTTAATCTTTAAACAGCCCTCCTTGCTCCGATAGTGTTTTGTGAAAGTTTACTGAGGTGTTACGTTAAAAAAAAAAAATAAAATCTTTCATTCATCTAATTAGAAGCAGAGACAAAGGTCTGGTGCGGCTGGTCCCCGAGGCCGCGGCTCGGTGCTGGGGGAACCTCACGTCCCCACTTGGTGTGGGGTTGTACATAGGTCAGGAGGACCCACGTCTCCTCCCTCTTAAAAACTCGAGTTTTTAAGAGCAATGGTCATGGTCAGCGCTTAAATGCATGTAAAGGGCGTGGAAAGATTCCTGCCGGAGGAGGAGTAGTATCGCAGAAATAACATAGCAATATGGTGAAAGAGTTGTGAAGGGAGCAATAAGCCTGGAGGATGATCCCTTTGCTCTGTCTCAGGAGCGTCAGAGAAATTAATTGGGTGGGGTGTGGGTGGCATTTTGGAGAAGCAGATTAATAGCCCTTTCATTGCTGGGAGATTTTCCACAGAAACATTTCGTGAAAAGTTTGCTTCTTTGAACCCCCTTCACAAACCACAGCAGCAGCGTCCTTCGCATTTGTGGATGAGAGTGCTCCTGGTGTAAGGAGCCCTTTGCTATGTTTTCCCTAGAAATCAGAAATCTATTTTCTACTTTCTAAACCCAAATGTATTAATTCTAAAGCCTCCATTATGTTTGTGGGTCTGCTCCCTTTTTCTCCCTGCTTCCAGGAAAAAAAAAAAATCCCAAACCCAACCAAACCCCAAAAACTTTCAGAAAACCATGGAAGAGCCAGCGTAGCGTTGGGCGGGTCCTGGGCTGGGGAAGGATGTCTGATGACTCCTGCCACCGCCCACACACAGATCGGGGGAAGCGTTCAGGTAGTTTAAGGTGCATAATTGGATTAAACTGGATTAGATGGAGGGAAGAGGCTTTGCTTGTGAACAATGATCTCTTGGTCGTGAAATTTTTTTCCTCTGTGGGGAAGAGCTATAGTGCTGCGGTAGGAGCCTCTTGATGTGGGCTGATAAAATCTTGGAGAAGGTGGGGTGGAGAGAAACTGCTGTGCGGTGATTGCAGGCAGGGGATAAATAGGCAAAAAACAAAAATAAAAAAAAAGTTATTCTGGTGGTTTAAACACATACATGGATTTCTCCTGCTACAGTTCCATAAAGTGTTGCTTCCTTTAGTGTTTTTTCCCCAATTTCCAGTGCGCTTGAAAGTAAAACAAAGTTAAGGTGAATTCTTACCCCGTTTCTTTATTTTCCAGATACTTGGTGGGGCAGGAGGGATAGGGGGCTTGAAAGCACCCTAAAAGTTGGGTGTGTTAGTGCTGGAATTGCGGAGGTACTTGGTTTCTTCCTTCTGCAAGGATTAGATTGGAGCAGTGATGGAATGAGGCTCTAATTTTAAATGTGTTGGAGATGGCTTGAAGTTCTAGTCTTGGATCCTGTGGTCTGGGAAGGTGTTGTAGGAGAGTCCTGCCTTTCCCCTTGAACAGCAGCAGCAGTGCCCAGCTGCTGGCCACCTCTTGGTTTTTCTCTAGAGGTAGTAGGTTGGTGTGATGTGTTCTCTGGAGGTTTTGAAGGACCCAGAGCTCGCATACCTTCATTTGGCTCCTGACTAAGAGACAAATGGTCTTGGTGAAGTGGTGGGTGACAAAGTGTCTGGGCAATAAAATAGCATTGAACGCCTTCTCTTCTGTTTTACAGAGATGCTGCAGTTTGTCAGTAACCAGGCAGGGGACTTCCCAGATCTCTTTTCGGATCACTTGTGTGGCACCTTCCAGGGCAACAGCAGCAGTGGCGGCAGCGGTGGGACCCTGGAGCCGCAGTTGCAGCGGTCGTACAGCCAGGTGCAGCTCCAGCCCTTCCCACCGCCCCCCGCCTCTCCCCAGCTCCAGAGCCTGCCGGTCAAAGCGGTGCAGGCGACACCTCCGGCTCCTCCACGATCGGCCCCTCTCCTTCAGCCCCGGCCCCCGCTCCAGCCTCAGCTCCAGCAGCAGGCCGTGATGATCACCCCGACGTTCAGCTCTGCTCCCCAGACCAGGATTATCCAGCAGCCAGTGATCTACCAGAACGCAGCCACGAGTTTCCAAGGTAGAGCGCGGGTGGTCCTGGTGAACCCGTAATAAATAGTGTCAGTGTTCAAACTCCAAAAGCATCTGCATCCACCGCAAGCCTGATGATCCTTTTCTTGCAGTGCTGGCCTGTGGGGCATCCCTTCTCCTCCTTACGTGGCTTTGGAATTGGGAGAGCGTGAGAAACTTCCATAAATGAGATCTTAAGTCTTCACGTGACCTCTTGTGATAGTTGTCTTCTTGCTGCTCTTCTCTGTTACAGCCTTCTCCCCTGTGGCTCTTGGGAGGCTTGAGAAGAGTACGTCTTAAAAATGGTTGTGAGCAACCCTGTCCTCCCGCTGATGGGTGCAGTGGGCAGATCCAGTCCTGAAGCTCCGGTCTGTCCCACGTGGCAGTCTGGAATGAAGGCACATTTTAACTACCCAGCTCTTGAGTGCAGTACTTGCCCTGAGCTGAGACGCTTATAGGGATATTTAATGATGTCGAGATCTTCCTTTGTGAATGCCAGTTGTCTTGATCCTCTTCAGTAGGTGTTGATTCTTTACATGATAAATCGGATCCTAGGATCCACCAAGATCAGCAGGAGTGGGCAAGTGCTGGTTGGATGTACTGCGTAATGTCACTGCGGTCGAGTCCTGTGCTATCACACCAAAGGTTTTTGACTTTATCTTCTCTTAGCTGATCCTCTGTGCCTCCTGGAAAGCTGCTATTCTAGGTGCAGCGTCCTCTTGCAGGAGGCACCAAAGGAGCTGGAAGTTTCCCAATGTGTGGGATGTGTTAGATGAATGCTGCCTACCGAGAAGCTCTGGGAAGAAGGGGAGTGAAGCTAGGAGCGTGTGCAGGCTCCGGAATGGCGAACCTGTGTCTCTGCGCGATTCCTGACATCTCTTCTGCTTTTCAGTTCTCCAGCCTCAAGTCCAGAGCCTGGTGACGTCCTCCCAGGTTCAGCCGGTTACCATCCAGCAGCAAGTGCAGACTGTGCAAGCCCAGCGAGTGCTGACGCAGGCTGCCAACGGCACCATCCAGACCTTAACGCCAGCCACGGTCCAGACGGTTGCAGCACCGCAGGTCCAGCAAGTTCCAGTGAGTAAAAAGGCGGAGTGACACAGGGATCCAGCAGAAGAAGAAATAGCTTTTTGTGGATCTGGTCTGCTGGCTTGCCAGGGAAAAGGTGGCGAAGGTTGTAGGGCTGGCGGTCCTGGCTGGGATTGCTTTTGCACAAACGTTTTAACGCGCAAGAGGTATTTCTAGCCAGACTGTGTCCCAGAAGCATTTTGCTTCATTCAAGTCACACGTGAGAGCCCCTGTTGTGAGCCGTGATGTGACTTCAAGTAGTGGGCAAGGTTCAGAAACTGTTTTCACTAAAACACCTGCATAACTAAACTTGGTCTGAAATGTTTTTGTAACTCGGTGCTGCCAAACTGAATTGGAAACCTTACTTGAACAAGCTTTCTTTGACTTTTGCCTACTTCTTTACAAGTCCACCACCTCTACCATGTCTTATAAGGGCCGGCTGATACTGGAATGTTTTCTTCCAATTCTTCAGCCCCAGTTTCTTTGACCTTTTTGCTCCTACAGTGTTATGTGGTATTTGTTTTAAAGCATACACAAGAGTGAAAAAGTCTTGTCTCTGTATTAGATAAAAACATTTACAGCTAGGGGACTCCCTCAGTATGACAAAGATGCTCTGGTTCAGTTGTACTGTGACATTTGTAGTGTTCTCTAAGAGTCAACGAGGTATTTAAAAAAAAAAAACCACAAAAAACAAAACAAAATAGGAGCAAGCTGGGTTGTGGCAAAATAACTTAGAGTTGGTTTTGATCTGCTTGATATTCATGGTGCAGATCCTTTCAGTGAAACTGGAGGAGGGGAAAGATCCTACAGGTATTTGCCAAAGCAGGCTGTCCTAGCCATGTTAGACTCTGAGTACTCAACCAGTTAATGTGGAGAGCTAATTATAGGTGTAACTGGAGAGGGGAAGGGAGCTTTTCCATCAGCTCTTTTGTATTTTTACATACTTGTTTACTTCTGGTGACTGATTTGAAAACCAACGTCCCGGTGGTTCCTCTGCTCCCCTCCCTCCCTCCAGCGCTGTTCAGGCTGTCTCGTGGTCGGAGATTGCGTCAGGGGCTGACAAAAGCCGTCCAGGTGACATAGGGCGCAAGGTGAAAGAAATACTCACCCTTCTCTTTTGCCATCCACTGAGATGTAAAGTTACAACTCCGTCATCGCTTACCTCTGGCTGCTGAGATCAGCAGAGCAACACGTGCCTGCTCTCCCCTTCACCTGTGACCCTTTTCAACCTAGGTGCTGGTCCAGCCGCAGATCATAAAAACGGACTCCCTTGTCTTGACAACCCTGAAGGCGGATGGTAATCCCGTTATGGCCGCAGTGCAGAACCCGGCGCTGACAGCACTCACGGCTCCCATTCAGACCACGGCTCTGCAGGTACCGTATGGATGTGCTTCTTCCGTCCCTCTCCTCACTGACGTCCTTTCCTCTTAATGCCAGGAAGAGACTTGGGCTTTAGTAGCCTGCAGTGGCGCAGACGGGAGGGGTTTTGGGGGCTGCTCTATACGTGTCCAGAGTGAGTAATACCCTGTTTCTGCCAAGGCTAAACACACAGATTGTACTTTTTTGGCAGCCTCCCATGGTCAGTAAGCAAAGACCAAGGGCATGTTTCTGTTTACCTTTTTCTGGCATTACAAGAAATATGACCTAAAAATTCCATCCTGTTTTTGACCGCTGGAAGATACTTGAAACTGAAAGCTAACTCACTCAGAATACCTGTGGAACGAACTTTCCCCCCTCAGTAGTGTCTAATAGCAGTATTTCGAATGTGAAAACTAATTAAGCTACTTTTCAGAGGGCATTTGCAATGAGGATTCAGTATAATCATTGGAGATGGCAGCTGTGCTTCGTGGCCTCCGCTTCTTATCAACTTGGAGAAACTTCTGCCCCCAAAGACGCATTTATTATGATCTTATACATACTGAGCAGATAGCTCTGTTCAAGTATTTACTGGGGAAGAGATAAATTTACAAGTCTGGACTTAAGTTTTGACTTAGGGTGGTAGGCTTCTTATGTACTAATTAGCAGCCGGGCTAAAATCTTCATTTAACCTGCTTGCTTTTAGGTGACATTTTTACACAAAGGCTCATGTGATTGTGTCTGAGACACAATCAGTGGAGCATTTTCAACACGTTGAAATTTGGTGGAAATTAGCCGAGGAAAGGTGTAGGACTTAAATTCCCTTGTTTGTCAAGTTCCGGCTTGAGACGAAACTAAATCAATTTCTAATATCCCAATTAGAAGACTGTTTCAGAGTTGAAATTATTCTTGAAGTTGCTCACGGCTAGTTTATTCCCATTTATGTTAGTCTGTCTTTTGACAGAAGTAACTCTTCCTCTCCATAACCACTTCCCTTATCCTTGGTGTATTTTCGAGGACATGTGTACCCTTCTCAGTCTTGTTTTGCTGGGTTAAGCAGTCTAAACTTTCTTTACTCCAGCTGGCCTAGAAGCCCCTCTGTGCAACTGTTCTGGTGGGATTCATCATCTTTCATTGCAGATTACATAGTGCTTTAGTTTGGTGTAGATGGTCTGTCCTACGTCTAGATGCCCAAGTTCGAGCTTTTCATGCCAGTGTTTATCACTCATTGCCTTAGTTCCTCATCTTAAGGCATTTTTTTAGCTTATGGATCCTTTTTTTTCCCCATTTAATCAAATTCAAATCAACTGCATCACTCAAGCCAAGGCTTGTTTTTCCATAGTTGGGTCCTTTCTAACATTGCCATTAACAGCTTGGAAGTATTATTGCTTGTTGCTGATTTGATGACTTTATTTGTGCACGGAAAAGGTGGATTTGGACACTTGGGGTGTAAGAATTGTAGGAGCAAGAAAGAGCCTTGGTCTGTTTCTCTGTTTAGTGGATGAACAGAGCGTGGTATTGGTGGAAGAGTGTTGATGCTCTTGGGGAACAAGAGATCTTCTAACTCCGCGGTGACCAGTGTGGGAGGCAGAGTGGCAAATATTTTCTGTGCTGCTGTACCAGTGCTCGTGCCAGCTAAGGAAAATGGGAGGAAAGTGGCATATCTCTTATTTTCTGATCTGTACCAACTTTTCCTGATTATTCTTTTGTTTACTCCTTCTTCATTGACCATCATAAACCTTCTATAAACTGTCTGATTGCTCACGGCACTTGTTGTGCATGGTCATTGTAGACCCTCGTTGGGAGCAATGGGACCATTTTGACCACAATGCCCGTGATGGTGGGGCAAGAAAAGGTGCCCATCAAACAAGTTCCTGGGGGCGTCAAGCAACCAGACCCACCTAAAGAAGGAGAGAGGAGAACAACTCACAACATCATTGAAAAGCGTTACCGGTCATCCATAAATGACAAGATCATTGAGCTGAAGGACCTTGTCATGGGGACAGATGCCAAGGTAAAGATGTGGAATAAGAGCAAATCTAGTGTCATAAATACTTTGTCTTCAGGTGCTCAGTTGCTGTACCAAAGGAAGCAGTTGGGTACATGTGACTGGTAATAGTATGCGCACATGTATTGGGATAAGACTGTGGAGAAACACTTGAGTGATGGAAAGCTCGATAACTGTATCCAGGAAAGGTCACCTGTAAAATTATTGTTTTACTGTACTAGCGGTACTGTTTCTTGAAAGTAAGCTATACCTTATGCATTTGTTCTTATGTTAGTTCTAACTTAAATAGGCCCTTTAGGTAGAATATCCAAGTGGATGCTTTGATAACTCTGCCAAAGCGGAGCTTGCTTGATTTATGTTTCCTTTTCTGTGCGACTGCAGTAGGGACGAGGATTTAAAGAGCTTTCCAGTTTGTTTCCTTCAGATATGAGTTGTAAAAACTCCTGCTCGCTCAAACATTAGAAGATTTCTCGCACCGTGGGGTGCGCCATGTCTTCAGGGTTGTCCTATTCACTTTGCCTCGTGCTGGCAGAGCAGGGAGTACTATTCTTCATACCTTGAGTGGTCTCCGTACAAATACCTGCACTAGTGAAGTCACCTCCTATTGCTGGATGGAACTGGAAGCTTACATTTTAAAAGTGTTGGTAATGTGCTTTGTAGTCCTGTGGGCTTGTGTCTGTAAGCTCTGCTGGAAGCAGATGTTTTCATGGGGACGGCCAAGGGACTGAGGCACAGAGAGAACCACTTGTCTCAGAATTAAACAGTGAACGATGGTTAACAAACAGCAGCTTGTTCCATCCCGGAAGAGAGCCACTTCATTTCAAAACTACGGTACTTGCAAAGGGCTATTTGTGGCTGAAACCTAGATGTGAACTCTATTGTAATTTGGATGTTAATCTGTTTCCACTGTACTATTTTTACAAGGTCTTTGAGAGACCCCAGTCCTTGTGTGTCTTTCAAAGTCTGATACCTATTAGTTTCTTTGCAGCTGCTGAGTCGTCCTTTACGCCATTTTCTTTATATCTACACATGATACAAAGGGGTGTGGTATTCCTGGAAGCAGGAGTGACTCTTTGACGCTTCATATAAACTGCTTTCCATATGTCTTAATTCCTTGCAGATGCACAAGTCTGGAGTCTTGAGAAAAGCCATTGATTACATTAAATACCTCCAGCAGGCCAACCACAAGCTGAGGCAGGAGAACATGGTTCTGAAGCTGGCTAACCAAAAAAACAGTAAGTTGTGGAGGCTGTGCAGCTGGGGGGAGGGAGTCAGCATGAATGCAGGATGCCTCTTGCAGTTTCTTATCCTTGACAGAGGTAGATGATGTGCACGTTGCATCAATAGTGGCCAGTGTTACTCCAGGTGACAGAGCCAGTCGGAGTGACACTGCCAGGATGCAGGATCAAGAAACATGTACATAATGCACTCTGATTTTTGCAGAGCTGTTGAGGGGCATTGACCTGAGCAGTCTGGTTGACAACGATGTGGATCTGAAGATAGATGACTTCAACCAGAACGTGCTGCTGATGTCTCCTCCAGCCTCTGACTCGGGGTCCCAGGCTGGCTTCTCTCCCTATTCCATTGATTCAGAACCAGGAAGCCCACTCCTTGATGATGCAAAGGTATTTGTGACTTCAGTTGTGAAATTCAAGGTATCTACTTCAGGGATACATCAGGGCCAGAATTTAAATTCTCCTAATTCTCAAGAGCGGAACCAGCGGACATCTGCCAAGCAGATCTGTAGAGGTCAGAGATCCTTTGTGAGGATGAGGAAGGTGCATTGGTGTGGTTTATCTTTTCTTAAATTATTGAGATGACTTCCTGAGTTGTATTATCTGAGCTGTACCTCAGCTGCTAGAAGAACTGTACTTAGCCTTCAGCTCCTGTAGAGTCTCTGTGGACTTACAGTGCATGTTCATGATCCAAAGAGCCCATGGCTTTTCAGGGATATATATCTCCAGTGAATAAAGCAGGAGAACTTGGAAATGAATCATGACATCAGCTGTGGTTAATGAGACAGTAAGTAACCACAGTAAAAGAAAGCTCTTAGCTATCTTCTGCTGATGTGTGTGTTTTGTGGATATCACAGAAGTAGTGGGCCTTCCAGGAGATCCTCAAAAGAGTGAGGGCAGCAAAGGTTAATCCTAGCCTAAACCAGGGATCTGGTTAATGATAACTGAAATGACTGGGAGCAGAAGGAAGGTGAAGGCACTCAAATACTTCAGCCTTATCTTACTAAGCTAGGGAAAGCTTTACAGGAGTTCTTGCTGATCTTGATCTTAAAAGCAAATTTTAAAACATGTCCTGTTTCTCCTTCTTCCCTACCCCTCCCTTGGAATAAGCATTTTTGGTTCTAAAGAATGTTAAGCAGGTTTTTTTTCTCCTCTTACTTTTCTCTTCACTTGTATTCCTTTGAAGGTTAAAGATGAGCCTGACTCTCCTCCTGTGGCTCTTGGCATGGTGGATCGCTCTCGAATACTCCTCTGCGCTCTCACATTCCTTTGCCTTTCCTTCAATCCCCTGACATCCCTCCTGAATGCCCGAGGAACCTCGGAGTCTGACAGCCTGGTGCACCATGGCTCTGGCAGGAACGTGCTGACCATTGAGTCAGGTAACGAACTAGAATAGCTTGGCCCACAGAAGGGGGACAGACTTACATGGTCTCCCTAAAGACCATCTCCATCTATCATGGCTGTAGGTAACGAGTTGGACTGTCGGTGTGATCTAGTAGGATGGTTTTGTGTGTTCAGGGAGTTGTACAACCTTTGTTTAATGGTTGGGGAGGGGTGGTAACCGCAGGGCTGCGTGTGGGAGGAGAGCCAGCCCTGAGTGCTTTGACACAGCTCCAGTTTACATCCACATCCAGCATTCTTCCTGAGCAAAACCAGCCTTTGCTCAGCCTGGTGAGGGAAGAGGGGGCACCTGCTTGTAGCCCAGCAGCCTGGGCTCTCGGGATGGACCCTTGAAAAGTAGTTCAGAGTAGAGGGTCCTCCTGTCCTCACTGATCTTTGAGGCACGTTCACTTTATTATTGTTTTTAAGGTAACTGGCTGATTTTTTTTTTTAAACTTTATTAATAAAGTAATAGGTGAAGAATTACTTCAGATACACAGTTGGTCTTGCAACCGGCTTGTTCCATTATATTCATAGTTTAGAGTACAGTAGCTTAGGACAGGGCAGGGGATTCTGTAGGCGTGCTGTCATTTCCCTGACCGGTAAATATGCTTCCTCGGTGTTGCTTTGTAAACTTTTAATTAAGACAGGAAAAATGACACTGAGGTATTGAATACCCATGGGTATATCAGGCAGTTTTCCTCGAGTGCTTTGTATTCTGATTTTTCTAAGAGCTGACTGGATTTTTATAAGTCAGTCTTGCAAAAATAACTATTTTTATTTGGTTGGGAATGTTGTGGCTTGGAGTCCAGATGAAGAAGTGTTGATACAGGTGTTTCCTGATTAAAATGCAGTCTTTGCAAAAGTTGCTACCACATGTGGCAGCTCTAGCAAGACACCGTTCTGGGTCTGCGCTCATCCTGTTGTGGGGCTTTCAGAAACCATATTAACGTTTAACTTTCCTTCTCGGGTGCCCGTTGCAGATGCAGGTGGTTGGTTCGGCTGGATGATGCCCACGCTGATCCTGTGGCTCGTGAACGGAGTGATTGTGCTGAGCGTGTTCATAAAGCTCCTTGTGCATGGAGAGCCGGTGACCCGGCTGCACTCCAGGTCGTCGGTCACCTTCTGGAGGCATCGCAAGCAAGCAGACCTGGATTTGGCACGGGTAAAGCTGACTTGTTGTTTTGCATCAAATACTTCTCTTCTTATTCTGGGTAAATGTGGCCTAGTGAGGCAGTGGCTCGGCACTTGCAAGAGCGTGGCATTCCTCAAGTGGATTATCCTGTCTGGTTTCAGAGAAGCTGGTGCTAGGTTGTCTTGAACAGATTGCCGTCCTCCCTCAGCCTAAATTAGCCAGGCGTGGAAGTCAGCATTGGAAGAGGCTCCTAATTTATGTCCTTGTTCCTTGCTGCTGCATCTTGTAGCAATCTGGCAGCAAGGTCTTGGGTTTTGTCCAGAATCTGGCCTCTGCTGTGTCTGTTTGTTTGCTGTCCTCCATCCTCTTGGAAGTCTTCTCCGTTGTTGAGGCAGCATTTGGCTTTTGATATGGGGACCCTGAAACTTCCATGTGGCTTGAGAAAGCAGGAAGCCCCCTTCGCCTAGCGCTGGTGTGTGTCACGGGCAGTGCAGGATCAGAGCCATGGGTGGAAGGAGATGTGTAGGGCCAGATTTGAAGCTGGTGTAAATTGCCTTTGTGTTTACTGGGACTTTGTTGACTTCACTCAGCTAAAGGTCTTGTCCCAGCTTGCCCATGAGTTTGTCTTGCTCCCAATGCCAAGGAGGTCCCAAAGCGTCTCTGTGATGGTGCTTTTTGTTGTTGAACCTTTTGATGTGTTATTTGCAGGGGGATTTTGCCGCAGCTGCGTCAAACCTGCAGACTTGCCTGTCGGTACTCGGCCGAGCGTTGCCGGCTTCCCGCCTGGACTTGGCCTGCAGCCTGTCCTGGAACGTGATCCGCTATAGCCTGCAGAAGCTGGCGCTGGTGCGGTGGCTGCTGAAGAGGACTTCTCATCAGTGGCGGGCAAGGGAGGCCACTGCAGGCTTCGAGGACGAGGCCAAGACCAGCGCTCGGGATGCGGCTCTAGCATATCATAAGCTCCATCAGCTCCACATAACAGGTAGGAACAGAGGTGGCAAATCTGCTGTCCTTGTTTTGCCACACGAGGAGGCTCAGAGCTGATCCTGGGGGGATACAGGGACAGCGCTACGGCCTCCCTCTTCTGGAAGGGCTGCTGCTGGCAAATTTCAGGAGCCACTTACTAAAACGCAACAGGTTCACGCAATAAGAGAGCTCTGTAAGAACAGCTGAAACAACAGCAGTGTCTCGAGTTGCGTGTTCCTGAGTCTGCAAAGGTGGCTGAGCAGTTCCTGAACAGCATTTGATTGCGTCCAGTCACTTTTTGCTGCTGTTAAGGGCTTGTTTCATCCCTTTCACTTGGGAACGTGATGTGGAAGCAGGGGCTGGGGTTAATTGCTAGAAGAATTTAAATTTCCGAAGCTGTGTAGAGCACCAGTTGGTGTTGATATGCTTTGAAAACCTGGGTGTGTGCACATGTACTAAGGAAGTGCTTGAATGTTCCTTGTGAATGCTTGTTTTTGCCACTTCCTTGGCAAACCAATTTGCAATGTTAATAGGCTCCGAGCCCATCAGAAATCCAAGCTAAACTTCCTTCTGCCTAATCACGCTGTGTGAATTGCAGCCGTGCCACCAGGGATAAGTACTTGTCCTTAATATTATCTGTGTAGGCACAAGTGTGGATTGCAAAAGAGTTCAGTTTTAAGATAGTGATGAATATAGTGAGACAAAACCTGCCAATGATTTTATCCTAACTGGTTTGGCCATGCAGGGCGTTCTCTCTGAGGTGAAGCTGTGGGTGCCAACCTTGGTGTCTGTGGAGGGAAGACTCAGTTCTGGTTGTTCGGTTGCCTGAATACAAAGTAGGCATATGATGTTGTAAACTTCTCACGTCAACAGGTTCTTGTTGTCTCTTTAGGATAGTGGCCCTGGAAATCACAGTAGTATTTAGTAGCTGCTAACTACTGCATTAAAAGTTAACCCTTTGCCTTTCCCTCCTGGTGCAGGTAAACTTCCCTCCAGCTCAGCTTACTCGGGCTTGCACATGGCCCTGTGTGCTGTGAATCTGGCTGAGTGCGCAGAAGAAAAGATCCCACCCAGCACAATGGCAGAAATCCACCTGACGGCTGCGGTTGGCTTGAAAACCCGCTGTGGAGGCAAGCTTGGCTTCCTAGCGGTGAGTTGTCTCCTCTCCCATCACATCTCCGAGCAGAACTCTAGGAAGGTCTGCAAGCTGGCATTGCTGTAGCTCAGGGCATCTGCTAGCACTATAATTACAGTATGGCCTGCAATTACGATATGAGCTGTAATTATGGTGTGACCTTTGTCTTCAGTGGTGTGTCTCTCTCCCTGGATGCTGTTCTCAATCTTAGCCTCTCCTTTCCCCAGAGCTACTTTCTGAGCCAGGCTCAAAGCCTGTGCAGCTCGGAGCGGAGTGCCATCCCTGACTCGCTGCGTTGGCTCTGCCACCCCCTGGGACAGAAGTTTTTTGTGGAGCGAAGCTGGACGGTGAAGTCTGCTGCGAAGGAGAGCCTGTACTGCACCCAAAGGAACCCTGGTGAGAGCCGCTTGCGTCCCGCTTGAAGCACCTGGCAGTCTCTCTACCTCTGAGACAAAAGCGGGTGTCTCGTTTGAGAGCTTGCTCTTGTATGTCCGCCCTGCTTGTGGTCTTGATGGGTGAGAGGGGCTATGGAGCTGAGAGATGTCTCCTCAGCCTGCAGGAGCTGGATCTCTTCCCTTTGGATACTGTGCTGTCATCCCACTTGTGTCTTTATATGCTGGAACACAGCCTGGATGTGGCCCTGAATGTCTGGGGGGTGACTTGGGGGGTGATCGAGGTTTATCCTCTGCAGAGCTGTGTCATCACTGTTTTGCTGAGCAGCTGGAGTGCCAGAAGGATGTTTGGCCAAGGGCTGCAGCTTTATAAATGGATTAAAGGGTTAAAAAGACCCTGAAAACTTAGTCTTTAGAAATCTTTGCATTAATTCCTCTAGAATTTCCCTCTACTGCTCTTCCTCGTGCTCCTACATTTTGATTCTTCTTTTTGGTTGTACTGGGAGGTGGCTATCACCATATGCAAGTGAAATGGTTTGGTTTAGTTTTTTTTTTCTTCCTCTCTAGCGGATCCTATCGCACAAGTTCATCAGGCGTTTTGTGAGAACCTGCTAGAGCGAGCGGTGGATTCACTCGTGAAGCCTCAGACTAGGAAAGAGATAGCGGGACAAGAGGAGGAGGAGCCGTGGTAAGTGTACGTGCTACGCTGGGGACTGCTCACCCCAGCTGCAGGCTCTGAGGCAGAGCTCAAAACTGTTGACTGAGGCAAATTGAGTGGTTAGTCCTTATTAAGGACTTGAGAAGACAACGTTAAGCCTGACTGCGGCAGCTCATTAGATGGGTGAGCTCTTCCTCTTCGTATTAAAAGCTCTGAAGTCAAAGGTGAAACTCTGACTGTTGACGGGCGTGGGTAAGGATTTTTGGTTGATTCCTGAACTGGATGGATGGCGCTTTCTCTGCTGACAAAGTTTAATGTTCAGGAACAGTAAAATTAGTGTGCACCTGCCACTTCTACGGGCCAGAACCTACATCTACGGCTCTAAGAGCGTGAAGGTCTGGCATGTCGGAGAGTGACCTCACCGGCTCGCTACCTTATGCATGAGAGCGTTCTCCTAACTGAAGTGAAAGCAGTGATTTACTAGCAGTGAAAAATCCAACTGATGTGTGGCAAGAGGGGGACAGATGATGTTGGCCGAAATTGTCATTGGGCCTCTAAGCTCTGTGATCAAATGAAAGGGGCCAGTAGGTGGGAGTCGGAGCAGCTTTTTCTACTGAACTGCATCCAGCTCTTTCCTGGACTCCATAGGAAGCAGAGCCCCGGCCTTTGCCAGCAATTCTGTGCTGTTTCTAGCTGATCTCCAGATCAGCTGGTGCCAGGCAAATGCTATATAAATACATGGGAAGCTCTGTAGGGATCCTGTCCTAAAAAAGTGTGGGTAAAAGCCTCAAATGGGAAGATAACCCAGTTTACCTACCTATATAGGAAAAATGGTACGTGTTTTTAGCTTTATTTTCAATCTCACCTCTGTTCTCTAGCATCGTTGCAGAGGATGAGCAGCAGTTCAGTCTAATTGCTGGCACAATACAAATGCATGTGATCAGAGGCTGCTGTTGATGATGAGAGAAGGTGGCAGGATTTGTACAAATGAGGTGGGAGTCCCTTCTCCTGGTGGGAAGGACTAGCTTCAGTAATACAGCAAGCCTTCCCCTGCCCCCAGGGCTCACGGATCTTCCTCTGCAGCGTGCCCCAGGAGGTTAGATCATTGCCACCTATGCTGCTTTCTCTGACCAATGCTATTAATGCGTTGTCACTTGTATTCATATATATTTGTATATATGCAAATAGTTGCTCACAGAAATGTAGTTCCGCCTCTTTTGGAGGCAGCGATTGAAAAGGAGCCTGTAGTCAACTTGTAAGATACGTCACGTCCAGCATCTCTGTAGTTGAGGTGATGAGACTCCCAGGGTTGACTCTGGTTCCGTGCTGGTCTCCTTGCGTGGAGAGATGTGAGGTGGCTCCTCCTTGAGCCTCTGTCTGCGTGCTTCTGCTCTCAGGGAGGTCTCTTTGGTCTGGCAGTGTTGTGTTACTTGCAGAGCTTGAACTTTCTCCTGGCTTAATTGGGTTGACATTGTTTAAAAATGCCTTGGTGACTGATGAGGAATGCCTTTAGGCTTTGGTGTCTCCTGTTTGACAGCATAGCGAAGGTCTGTCTACCTTGTTTCTTGTTTCAGCGAGTTCTCCGGTGCCATGGAGTACCTGAAATTGCTCAACTCTTTCTTGGACTCAATGGGAAGCGGAGCCCCACCCTTTGCCAGCAATTCTGTGCTCAAGTCTGCCCTGGGTAAGTCTGGTAGAACCGAAGCTCCCCCAGCTGCAGGAACTACTGCTGATATGTGTTCCCCCTCTCCCCACCACCTCTCAAACCCCAGACAGGGGGAAATGCGGTCCTTGGGGTGAGACCTGATTGCTGAGCGGCAGCGTGCCACAATGTGGTGTGGTGGCCTCAGACTGGAAGAGGGTGGTCGGGAAGGCTCGTAAATTCAGCTCTGTGTCGTAATGCTGGGGGCCCAGGTGGGACCGCTGTTACTTGTATTGTTGGGCACGTTCCAAACTGAACTCCGTGCCCAAGCCTGAGAACTTGCTCCCGGCCATGCAAAGCGAGAGGAAGGGTGTAGTGTATAAACCAGCGTAGTAGTGTTGCAGCTGAGGTACAGGAAGGTTTTTTTCCACTTAATTACCTATTGGGCCCAATACAGGTTGACCTCACTTTCACAGCAGCTGTCAAGCATATTCCTCAATCTCCAGAGACCTGCAAGCCCTGCTGTAGACGAGCTCTGGGCATCTATTGGGAGGTGCTTTGTTTGGTCCCTTGGTGTATATTTAGTGGGATAACGAGAGCTGTAGAATGCCTCTGAGCCGTGCACTCATCTGGGGTTGGCTAGTAGCAGGCTGCTGCAGTATTTTCTTGCTTGGTGTTGGTACAGACAGCACCTGGCAGCTCACTGGGATGCTGCCGGAGCTGTAGAAACAGGCTAACTACGCTGTACCTAAAATGTGTAGAGCAAACATAGGAGGGAAACTAGATACTTCTTTTTCAAGGGATTATTTTTTTTTTTTTGTATAAAGGGAAGTCTGTGTCAATATCGTCATGAAATTTAAAAGCAGCTCAGAGTAGCAGAGCCTATGTCCTCTGGCCCTAGATAAGCTTTGGGAAGTTTTTGAAGGGATGTTAAATAATGGAGGAAGTGCTCCAGGGAACCTGATGTTTTATTTACTAGTTTGAGGGTGACTGGTGCCAAGGCACAGTATGTACAAATAGAGTTGTTTCTTTGGGGTGGTGAGTGGAGATCCTTGTCAGGAAGGAAATGAAGAGATTTCTAGACAAGTAGACAGGGTAAGTTCTTGTTGACAAGGTACAAACTCGGCACCCAAAACTCTGCAGTCAGATGTAGGGTGTTTGCAAGTTCCTTTGTGTTCCTGCAGCGTGTTTCAGCATTTACCCAGACAGCTGCATTCCCACGGGATCAGTTTGGGCTCGTTAGTGTTGAGTTTGGCTGAAGGCACTGGCCAAGGGCACGTGACACCTGCCCGCTTCTCCCAGCGGAAAGGAGCCGGGTGTCCTCCCCTGGGTTGCAGCTTGTGATTCTGTTTCCCAGGCCCCGACGTGGTGTGCCGGTGGTGGTCAGCAGCGGTGGCTATGGCAATCGGTTGGCTCAGAGGGGACGATGCAGCTGTGAGGTCGCATTTCGCAGAAGTGGAGCGCATGCCGAAATCCCTGGAGATGTCAGAGTGCGTAAGCCTTGCACGACTTTCAAACCCCTGCTCCTCCGAAACAGGAGCAGCTCTTCCCCCAGCCCCTGTCCTGTGGGCTACCCCTACCTGTGCTCTGGAGGTGCATGCCTCGTGTGTTCTGGGATGCAGTAATGCACCATGCTCAGAAATCGATGTGTAGATCGAGGCTTGCAGGCTGATGCCAGAACTGTGGACTTGGAAGTGTCAGAATTGCTTCTTTAGGGATGTCTTATGGCTTTGTTCTAAGTGCACAGCCTCCTGCCTTCCGAAATCAAACAACAGAACTCACGCACTGGTGGAAAGGCTGGTGTTACCATCTTGGTTCTTTTGCATTAAAGCTTCTTAGCCAGTTTCCTTCCATTTCTCTGTGCAGTCTGTGTAGGTGAGGAACAATTATTTCTATCTTTTTTTCTCTCTAAGAAATTATATCTCTGCTCTTGAAGATGGGAGGGTGGAAGCTGATGCTGGTTGCTGCTTTGAGCTCATCTCCTGGGGCTGCCCTGTGGCAGCATGACATGGTACTGCTTGAAAGCAGCGCTTCCTTTCTCTTTCAGGAATGCCCTGGTGAAAGCCACCTTCTATGTGTGTAAAGCCATGCAGGCCTCGCTGTCTGGGAAGGCGGATGGACAGCAGAGCTCCCTGGGTCACTGTGAGAGGGCCAGCAGTCACTTATGGAACAGCCTCAACATGAGCAGCGGCGTCTCCGGCACCGTCCTCAACAGCGTAAGAGCTATAGGGCCCAGGAGAACACGTGCTCTGTCTTGGTTGTAAAGTTGATCTTGCTGCAGGTGTATCACTTCCCTGTTGTATCTGCATTCTCCGTCCGTCCTGTGTCTGGGAGTAGAGGGGAAACTTCCTCCCTTTCCTTGCAAAGGGCATTGACATCTTTCTGCCTCTGCTGTATGAAGGAGCAGAGCTGCAAGTACGCTATCATTTCCCTGGGCATGGTCTCAGATAGCTGAGCTCTCGTGCCTCTTCTGCCAGTAGCTGTCACCCCTTTCTGGTGCTTTGACCACTTTGAATTTGGCCCATGGAAAGCATCCACCTCTGTCCTCCAAATGAAGTTGCTGACACCTATAAAGCAGGACCTCATTAAGTTGAGTTTTCTCTGTTTTGGGCAGCACTCACGAGTGTTTGAACCCTCTACCGCGAAAGTGGGACTGTACCGTGCTATTCCTGAGTTTGTGCGGGGCTTGTTTCTCTTCTTTCCAGGATTACCTAAAGCTGGAGCTTCCCTGCGTAGCATATGGGACGCGGTTCTAGTCCCTTCTGTGGCTCCTGGGTGGCAGCTGTAGTGCATTGTAGTTGCATTGCATGTTGTGGCAGTGACTGTGCAATGTTTCTGCAGTGCAGCACAGAGGCACTCTCCGCTTCGGCAGCGCGGGTGGAATCCCCTGAAGAGCAGCTCGGATGGCGAGTGATGCTAGGGGGCAGCAGCAGATGGGGAAAAGGCATTTGGGGAGCCACTGTGGGCTCTGTCGACACTGCCTGATTTTTTTTTTTTTTTCCCCCCCCTCTGCAGATAGGAAGGCTGTCTTTGCTGTTTCCCACTAGTTAGTATTGGGCTGGAAAGCCTTTGCGGAATGCTGGGGCATTGCCGGTGCAATATCCCATTGGCACATCTTGTCTGGGGTGGGATCGGGATCGGCCTTGAGGAGGGGTTTGCTCTCCTGGAGGTGACAGCTGCTCCTTGGGGACAGACTGGCCCTTGTTCCTTAGACTGGACCTCTTGATGCTGGGCCCCAGAGGTGCCACTTGGGCAAAAGGCGAAGTCCTGCTCCCTTTGGTGCGTCATGGTGGGGGTGTCTTGGCTGGGAGGGCTGGGGAGCCCCTCTGGGTGGGCAGGAGGTGCCATGGCCGCCCTCCCGCGGGCTGTGTCAGCAGCTGTGTAGCAAATGGCCTATTACTTGCCTGATGGGTTGTGTTAATAAGTGTGTGTGCCCGGGCTCCCTGGCTCTTGCAGATGATCCAGCTGCTGGCCTGTGACTTGCTGCTCTCTCTCCGCACCAGCCTGTGGCAGAAGCAGGCGAACGCCAGCCAGGCCCTGGGTGAGACCTACCATGCCTCAGCCCCCGAGCTGACGGGCTTCCAGCGCGACCTGGGCAGCCTGCGCAAGCTGGCCCATGGCTTCAGACCCGCCTATCGCAAGGTGACGGCTTGCCTCCCCCATCCGTTCCACCTGCAGCTTAGCTACAGCCCTTCCCGGGGCGGGGTGATGGGGAAGCTGTGGCCCTTGGAGAAATGTGGGGTGTGCGTGGGCTTGGAGCAGTTTGGACACTTGGGGTGGGCTGGTCTGCCAGCAGCAGCCTCCATACCTTCTCTTGGTGGGTGATGAAGGAGGTTCCCGTGGGAGTCTGGTGCGTGTGGGGAGGTGTCTGCCTTAGTTTCTACCTAGAAAACCATCAGCACGTCTGTATTGCCAAGCATATACTGTGGTAAATACTGTGGCATCCCTTAACATGGCTTCAGATTGGGTTAGTCCCTCCAGGGAGTATGGAAAGGGGCTTCCTCAGCCGTGTTGGCTCTGTGGGTAGCTGTGGGGGTTAAATACCTTCTGCACATATAGAGCATCAGGTGCTTCTCTGGGGGTTTCCCCCCACCCTTCTGTTCTGTTTAGTCTGTCTAGTTTTAAGCCTCTGTAGAGGAAGTGTAGTCTAATACTTGGATAAGAGGGTTGTCCTGGTATTGTCCAGACTCTGGGTTTTGAAGTTTGATGCGGTTATCAGAGAGCTGCACCAGCAGGCTGGGGTGAGATGACCACCTAGGCCACAGTGCCAGGGTTTGCTCTCCCATTTTCCACCTTGTTCCCTGCTTTCCTTCCTCCCCCTTTCCAGGCCACTCAGAGTTATGTGTCAAAAGCTCTTTTTTTTCCTCTTCATGGTTGCCCTGACCTGCAAATTCCCCAGAGACAGGTGGGAGGATGGGGGAGGAGCGAGGAAGTGGGTCTCCATTGTTGTTGAGATATCAGCATCCCACTTGCGAAATGCGGTGGGCTGAGGGATGACGTGAGTTCAGCCGCAGCATCACCCCTGAACCAGCTCGCCTCTCACCTCCCCTGTCCTGCCTTCCTTCCCTTCCAGGTCTTCCTCCACGAGGCCACCGTGCGCCTGATGGCGGGTGCCAGCCCTACCCGCACCCACCAGCTGCTGGAGCACAGCCTGAGGCGGCGCACGCCCCATAGCAGCAAGCAAGGTCTGGCCTGGGCACCGACCCACTGCCCATGGGGCTGGGAGGGGACAGCGCTTGGGCAAGGTTGAGGGGGGGCATAGCTGCACCTTTGCAGCATTTTCCCCCATGCCTGAGGCTCAGGATAACGAGCTCCCACCAGTCTGTAGCTCACGGTGATGCTCTCTACAAGCTGGCTAAAGCGAGCTGCTAGCCCTGGGCTGGAGGTGTCGGCAAACAGGTTGGAAAACGTTGGCCTTCGTGCAGCCACGCGTGCGCAGGGCTTGGCAGGCTGGAGTTTGGGGCGGTCAATGGAAAGGCAGAAGCCAGGAATCCTTACGGCGTGGGGTGTAAAGAGACACGGTGCTGGCTATAAGATCCCTTGAGGGGGTTGAAGGCAACGGGCAGATGTGTGTGCTGGTGCTGGGATGAGCCCTAGGAAGTGAAGTGAAAGGGATGGTCTCCATAGAGGACAGGATTGCCAGTCCCTGCCTGACTCCTGCCCTGCCAGCCTAAAGCAGCCACCTGGGGCTCCGCATGGTGCCCCTCACTCTTGGCACAGCCGGGGGGACACCACCCAGGGATGCCTACGCTAACTGGTGCTAGTTGAGGGCATGGTGAGGTTTCATCATGCAGGTCATGGCTTCATCATGAGCTTTCTCTCTCCTCTCTGCGTCTAGGTGAACTGGACACCCTGCCGGGCCAGAGGGAGCGAGCCACAGCCATACTGTTGGCGTGCCGCCATCTCCCTCTCTCCTTCCTTTCCTCCCCGGGCCAGCGAGCCATCCTGCTGGCTGAGGCTGCCCGCACCCTGGAGAAAGTGGGGGACAAACGCTCCTGCAACGACTGCCAGCAGATGATCGTCAAGCTGAGTGGGGGCACAGCCATCGCCGCCTCCTAACGCCGGCCTGGAGCCGCCTTGTGCAAAGACAGCCCGGTCGACAGTCAGCCTGGACTTACCTTTTTGAGCTTAAAAAAAAAAAAAAAAAAGTGCTAGGTTAGGGTTGTGCCGGTGGGATTACAATGGGGTGGGAAAGGGAGGGAGGGCTTTGATTTTGTTTTTGTTTTGGGGTTGTTTTTTTTTCCCTTCCCCAGGCTTAGCTTTATTAGCCCCCTTGCTTGTTTTCAGGCGCTGCAGCAGAAATCTCTCTAGTTTTGGTTTTTGCAACTGTGCCTGGGGCTGTTGGGAAGCACTGCCTGGACCCAGAGCCCCCATCCCTGCTGGTGGGAGGAACCCACAAGCCCAAGGCATAGAGAAATGGCACATCCCGTGCCTGTCCTCAGGGGCATCTTGTTCCCTTCCCAAACACCTCTGCAGAAAGGAACCTCTGGGAAGGGCAGAGGATCTGCTCAAGCCTTGCCCCATGGGGCTGCTGGGGTGTGGGGCCGTTCCTGCGAGAGAGGGGGAAGGCAGCAGCTTTCCTGGAGCTGTGTATCAGGAAACTGAAGCCCCCTAAGACCCAATTTACAGAGGTGCTCTGGGAGTATCACTTGGGGCCAGTACTGCCCAGCAAATTTCTGTACGGTTTTTATACAGGTTTTTTATAGGAGTGTTTGTGGCTTTACAAATATGTAGGGAACGATGCAGCAGATTTCCATTCCCTCCCCACTTTGTCCATCTCCTTGCTGTGGTCAGAGCTGCCTCCAGTTTTTGGCAGGGGGCTGAGGTTGGGGCAGCCTGCAACATGCAGAGCCTCGTAGAAGGCTGGAGAGTCCCTGGTCATCTGGGGCCAGGTGGCAGCAGAGGTGGACCTGCAGCACCCTGTGTTCTGCGTGAAGGGTGAATGCTTCTCTGGTGCCTTTTTGTTGATGCAGAAACAATTTTTAGAAACAGGTTTTTTATTTTACTCAAGTTCCAGTCCCAGAACTTGTCTTCAGGTGTTTCACCTTCCCTTCTCCAACTGCTCAACAGCTCCTGAGCTCCTGCAGGGACTGGGAGGCGCTGGCTCAGGGTGTGAGTCTCCCAGCTCTGTTACCATGGCTATTCAGAGCAGTTTGATTTGCAGGTGTTGAATCGCCTGTGACTTTCCAAGAGGGGGGAGGCGGATCGGGGACAGGGAGGGAATGGTTTGCCCTCTTTCTCTCTGCCTTTCCTGTTGCATCTCTCCAAAGAAGTGCAAAGCGGTTGCCCTCTCACAGGTGCAAATGTGGAAATGAGCCTTTGGCAGGCAGGCATCAGTCTTTCTCCCTGTGTGTAGCCGGTGTGTGCTCTGTGTCAGCAGCTAGAGGCACTTCGGATATGGGAAGTAGCCCAATCCTATCCTGTCCAAGTTGGACCCGTACAGCCTGATGCCTCCTGCAAAATCAGAACTCAAGTCTGTTTTGCAAGAAGCTTCTACATGTGTCCAGTTTTTGCAGAGGGGCATGAGAGCTTGAGCTCCTTCCAAAATGAGGGGGGAAAAAGATGGAGGCTTTTTGTCTCACTGTGCAGTGTCTTTTGGTACCTGGGAGAGGGGGATGTCCTGCAGGAACTGAACGCAAGTAATGCTAGCCCTAGAGTTGCCTGGCTCCAACAAGCTGGAAACTGGGACCAGGAGAAACCTGTTCACAGTGACCCTTTGCCGTAGCCGCAAAGAAAAGTTCAGGGTCCAGAAGACACTTCCGTCCTTCTCTCACTTTATTTGGGGAAGAGCTGGTGCATCCGCAGCCCCGAGGGCCAGCAGCCTGTACGGTTGGAGGGGAGCTCATCCTTTGAGGGGGAGAGGTTGCTCTTGCCTGTCTTCAATCAGTGTAGGGGATGCTCTGGTTCGGGTGGTGGCAGCCACTTCTGCTTTGAGCAGGTATCCTAAGTGTGCAGAACAGCTCTTGGGTTTGGGAGAGTTTTTGATTGCCCATCCCAAGTTCCCTAGCTTATCAGTGATCCGATTTTGGGGGTGTTAGATCACAGCCTGCTACTTTAGCTCCTCTTAAGCAGCTTTTGCACTGACTTCCTGGTCGTGGGTTTTTTCCTAAAATACAGAAGCTCCTTACCTGTGGCAACCTCCCAGTTATTTCGCATCTCCACAGCTCGGAGTCTGACGCGTGGGAAGTTTTGTGCTTTACTAAATAGAGGAAGCGAGACTTTTGGGAAACGGAGATGCTGAGGCTTCACTTTGTTACTAACCGTGGACCGAGTCCTGGGGCCTGGGCTGAGGGTGGAGGCTCCTGGGCTGAAAGCCTGGTGGCTAATGGTGTGATCCGTGGAGGGTCCCAGCACTGCTCATACTTCGCTCCCCTCCAGGGCAAGGCATCTTTGCCCTCTTTTTTTCTACACTGTTCATAAATTTGCTGCCCATCTGTCCCTACAACTTTTTTTATATGTGTGTGTATATACTGTAACTTGTTTTGTTTTGTTTGTGGGTGGGAGGAAATTGTTTTATGAATTATGTGAAGAAAGTCTATTTATCCACATGGAGTTTGGAGTAGGGATGCTTTGTCAAATGAGGTGCAACTGGTGGTAGGGAGGTTCCCCGGGGAACATACCTGCTGTCTGGAAACCCTGTTCCAGGGCTCGTGAGCATCTGTTACCTAATAAAGGTGAACGTTACCACCACCTCCTGCCTGTCCTCTTTCTCTTGGCCCTCTTTGTCCCACCCAGCAGCTGCTCTTAAGCATAGGTGAGCCTGAAACGTCCTTCAGAGGTATCCAACCACACAAGCGCTTTGGGAAGCTGTCAGTCCTTTTGTCCAGATAACCTGGAAAATGGAGCTGTACGGCCTGCAATGAAAGATGGTCCCTTGGTCGAGCAAGTGTGGTGTCTTCGTGCTCCTTTGGATTTAACCCAGGAGGCTGGTGGCTTGAGCAAGGTAGAGCTGGGCCAGAAGCCTGCAACTTGAGGAGCCTCTATATGGGAGGAAAGCTTTTACCTGACCTTGCTTGCAACGATGTCCTTTCGCTCCATCTCTTTGTTTCTCTGCTCCCCCTGGTAAAACTCTGTCAGAACCATTAAACTTCAGGCAGAGGAGATCTGTTTGTTTTTTTGTGTAGCTGCTGGAAGGGTTTTCCAGTTGGCCCTGGAAGCTGCGTTCCCACCACATCCCCCACTGGAGGGGTTCCCCAGGCTCTGTGGCAGTGGGCTTTGCACCCTGCCTGCCCATGGGGAAGGGGCTGGGCTTTTGGAAGCAGTGTGGGGTCCCACAGCCAATCCATACTGAGGCTATACAGTTTAATGTAGTATTTATTGACAAGGTGGAGGCTGGGGCAGTGGGGAAGGGGAGGCTGGGGAGGGAAAGAGGCTGCTCGGGCTCTGCCGACAGTGCTGGGATGGTGCTTTGAGTCCGTTCCTCTTCCCCCACCTGGTCGCTGGGGCTAGATGGGGGTGCCTGGTCCCAGCAGGATGTGTCCCTCCATCCCTGGGGGCTGTGGTCTGTCCAGCATCACCCCCCCCATCCCCTGAGCAGCACACTGCTGCCCAGTGTGCTCCCTGGCTCAGCCTCTTCGTGGGGCGGGCTGAGAACGGCTGAAACTTGTTGCCCAGATGAGAGGGACGGCCTGGCCCGCTGTGCCTCCTCCATGGTGAAGCACAGCCAGCGGTCCCCATCCCCGGCACAGGAAGGACGGTGTGTCTCCCGCCACGGTCAGCCATCGTGCTTTACGTAGGACCTACGATGCTTTGCTCCGGCAGGATGACCCCCCCCCTGCCCCGGGGGAGGCCGTCAGCTATCCTCCGGTGAGGGGACAGCCCTGGTCCCCGATGCCGCTGGATGTCAGACGGTGACTTCGGTCTTGCTGTTGGTGGCGAGGTGCCGGGGGGGCCTGGCCGTACAGCGGGGTGGCGGGGACGAAGGCCTCCGGTGGCCCCTCAGGGCGCAGGGCGGGCAGGCCGGGCCTGCGGGGGCCGCGGGGGGGCCTCCCTTCCCAGCCCCCCGGGAAGGCCAGGCCCCCCGGCAGCTTGGGGCCCTTGGCTTTGGGCGGGGGGCAGCCCTCGGGCAGCGCCGGGACTTCGGCGGGCGGGAAGGGCAGGGCGCTGGCGGGGGACACCTCCGGCCCCCCAAACCGCCTGTAGAAGTCCTCAGGGACGCTCTCTGTGGGGACAGGGGTGCGGTGTCACCCCTGCGGGGCCACCCCCTACGCTGGCATGGGGGGGTCCGGGGGGAGGGATTGGCTGGGGAGGCTGTGGGGCCAGCAGGAGGGATTCTGGGTGCTGATTGGCTGGGGAGTGGGGGGATCCTGGCCACCGATTGGCTGGAGAGTACGGTGGGGGATCCCAGCCACGGACTGGGTGGGGGCTGCTGCAGTGTTTGGGGAGATCCTAGGTGCTGATTGGCTGGGGACTGCAGTGGGTCTATGGGGGATCCCAAGCTCTGATTGGGTGGGTAGTGCAGAATCTCCGTGGGGGACCTTGGGCTGTGATTGGCTGGGTAGTGCAGTGGGCCCACGTGGGATCCTGAGCTCTGATTGGTTTGGAGTGCAGTGGTGCCATAGGGGACCCTGGGCTCTGATTGGCTGGGTAGTGCAGTGAGTCCATGTGGGATCCCGGGTGCTGATTGGCTGAGGACTGCAGTAGGATCCTGTGTGCTGATTGGTGGGCAGCTGGGGGGTTGCAGAGCCTCTGCCGCGCACAGCCTCCCCGGGAGCCCTGGGGGACAGGGGAGCCCATCCCGCCTGTGCCCCTCTGCAGCCCCCCGGTCCCTCCCCACCCGGCGGTGGGGCCCACGGGTCGCATCCGCCCCCCCACGGCCACCATCCCGGCCCACGCGGCAGCAGCGGCACTCACCTCCAGCCTTGAGGGTGGCGTAGGTGGTGTAGGCAGGGGCTGGCAGGGCCAGGCCGCTGGCCAGTGGCAAGCGCTTGCCGTGGCTGTGGGGCCGCCCCAGCGAAGAGGCGATGGCCACCGCGTTGTTCAAAGGCGGCTTGTCTGGAGGGGGCAGAGGCTCAGCCACGGGCAGCCATGTATCCCCCTGCTGCCTTTATTCACCCAAGGGAGCTGTTTTTCTCCCCACCGCCCCGGCGCCTTACCTGTGCTGTTCCTGGGGGGGGGCCGGGCCAGCCCCTCACCCAGTGGGACCTGCACGCCCCCCATGAGGCCGTCCACATGCTCGGAGGGGCCATGGCCCGGCTGCTTCAGCAGGTCCGTCAGCGTCCTGGGGAGGGGGTGAAGGGCCGTTAGGGCAATACCCGCTCCCCCGGCCCCACCAACGTGTCCCAGCCCTGAACCCCCCCTCTTCGGAGGCAGCCTGAGGCTAGGAAATGGTTGCTGGGAGCAAGGAGCGCACCCAGGCTCCCAACCCAGCTTTTGCAGGGCGGCTGGCGAGCCCCCACCCAACAGTGAATTGGGGTCTGGTTGCAGCTGAGCCCTCCTGGGGCTGGGCCAGTGGGTGAGGACGGCAAGGGAGACACATGGCTAGGAGCAAGCTGCAAGGGTATGATGAACCAAGCAGGAGGAAGCCAAACTGGTGGTGGCTGGAGCAACACCTTGTGGATGCACCCCTGGAGTGAGAGCCTGGTGGAGGGAGGGGAGAGGAGGCGACACCTTCACTCGAGTCCCTTCAAAGCCATGAGGACCACGAGGAAGGGATTAGGGGGGCCGCTTGCACCTCATCGGGGAGGAAGATGAACTAGCAGCAGCCTCCGGCGCACATGCTGTCCGTGCGTAACGTCCTCTTGTAAGTAACAGCATTAAACATTAAACACCATTACATAAGATAAAGCCCTGTTTCGTTTAACATTCATGGACGGAGATGCTGCAGTCCCACCACGGCACAACGGCGGTGCCGGAGCAGGGCATGCCGGCAGTGCCAGAGTGGGACATGCTGCTGGTGCCGGAGCAGGGCACACCAGCGATGCTGGAGCTGGGCACACCAATGTTGCTGGAACAGGGCACAGCAGTGATGCTGGAGCAAGGCACACCAGTGATGCTGAAGCAAAGCACACCAGCGATGCTGGAGCAGGACATGCCCATGCGGCATTGCAGCCTTCGGCAGCAAGTCCTGGGGCAGGATGTGATGCTGCTACTGGTGCAGGGCTTCGTGGGGAGAAGACCTGCCATTCCCCCTGCAGAGACCAGCCCTGCGTGACTGCAAGGGCACAGCGATGTCCACCTGGGGCTTTTTTTGGCACCCTAATCCCCGGCTCACGGCCAGCATGCCTTGCACCTCGAAGGCTCTGGCTGGCTCATAGAAGGACGGCGGGCGCTGCGTCAGAAGCTCATGGTTAGCAAGTCGCTGGACGATAAAACAGCAGATTAAACTCAACACGCATAAATGCAAATTGGACAGGAAGGGGGGGATAATCCTGACTTGGTGGATGTGTCAGCTCATGGCTCTGGAGCACTCAAAAGCCCAGCGAATCCGGTGCGGGGAAGTGCCAGGGAAGGCAGCAAGAACAACGGGGAAAGCAATGCATTATGCCCGGGGGTGCAGATGCTCGAGGTCCCCAAGGACTGTTCCTGGGACATTTTCACTTCCAGTTTATATCCAGTCAACATCACAGGGCGATGGCAAGAGGAAAGCAACAAGGGAGGTTCACTTGCCCTTTGGGTTCATTACACATCATTCTTGGGGAACTTTGGGTAACAACCCCCCTGGGATCATTTAATCTCCAAATGGGCCAACAGGAGCCTCATAAAGCTGAACAAAGGGAAACGAGGGAGGAACAACCCCCGGCACCAGTATATACTGGGGGCTGACCAGCTGGAAGGCAGCTTGGCAGAAAAGGGCCTGGGAGTCCTGGCGGACACCAAGCTGACCATGAGCCAGCAACGTGTCCTTGGGATAAAGGTGGCAAATGATCTCCTGGCCTGCACTAGGCACAGCATTGCCAGAAGACCCAAGGGAGGTGATCCTTCCCCTCTGCTTGGCGCTGGTGAGGCCACACCTGGAGTGCTGGGTCCGACTCTGGGCTCCCCAGTACAGGAGAAACATGGACATACTGGAGAGTCCAGGAAAGGGCCACAAAGATGATGAAGGAACTGGAGCATCTCTCCTATGAGGAGAGGCTGGGAGAGCTGGGACTGTTCAGCCTGGAGAAGAGAAGGCTCAGGGGGATCTTATCAATGTAGGTGAATATCTGAAGGGAGGGTGCAATGAGGACAGCACCAGGCTGACAAGAGGCGACGGGTGCAAATCAAAACACAGGAAATTCTGTTTAAACAGAAGAAACAACCTTTTTTCCTGCGAGGGTGGTCAAACACTGGGCCAGGCTGCCTGGGGAGGCTCTGGCACCTCCAGCCTGGAGCTATTCAAACCCCACAGACCCCCCAGGAGACCTCCTGCAGCCGACTGACCCCAGCTCTGGGCCCATCCAGGCTCCTTTGGCCACAGATGCTGCACCCAGAGAAGCTCTGGGTGCAAGCCCAGGCAGGCAGTGGGTTGTGCCTGAGCAGGGCTGGGGTGGGAGCAGGTCCCCCGAGGCCGTGGGCAGGGGCTGTCAAGCTGGGGAGCTGCCGCCCCATCAGCAGCCACCTTCCCCGGGGTGCATTGCTCCCCGGCCCCCTCCCCACGGGCCACTGCCTGCTCTCCCGTGTCCCTGGGGCCCAGCACTCAAACAGGCTTGTTTCACTAGGAAGTTCAATGCGATTTGACCTGGTTTTTTTAAATATATATATATATTTTTTTTCCCCCTCGGGTCTATTTATGAAACTTGAGCAATCCTCTATCTGTGACTTTTCCTCTCCAGATAAATCCATCAGCCCTCTTTCTCATAAGCCTGCCCTCTGCGCCGACCGCCTGGGGTGCGGATGATAACAATAACGGGGTGAGCAGCTCTTAACGAGTGATTTTCCTATGGTGGGAGGCGCGCACAAGCCTTCAGTGCCAGCAGCACCCGGACTCTCCCCCCTTGTACCACGAGCCGTGCTGCCGGCCACAGCTGCCAGCGTGGCCCCCAGGGCTGCACCCCCCCTCCCTGTCCCCAGGTGGTGTGGTGCAAGGGAGGTGGACCTGGAAGATGACACTGTGCTGAGGAGCTGCTGTCTCACTGTACACATTTTTGGGTGTTTTATGAGCCCCAGCCTGGTCCTGTGGCTGGGGGACTTGGGGAAGGTCAGGCTACATCTCCCTGGGTCACCCAGCAGTCTGTAGGACCGAGACGGCTCCAGGGTACAGATGGAGGCAGGGAACACAGGGCAGATGCGGCTTTAAACCTTCACCGATCATCTGCAACAAAACACCAACGAGCGGCACCAGTGAGGTCTCCATCCACCACCGTGGCCACGGACGCTGAGCACACGAGGCCATGCGTGAAGGGCACTGGGGCAGGATCCTGCTCCCAGCCACTGCCCGAGCACGGCCTCGCCTGCGTGGCACGCAGCCACCTCCGCGGCAAGCCTGCTTGTGCCAATGTCCCCCAAACCAGCCTGGAATGAGCCCTGAGACCAAGTGAAGAAGCAGATCGGGAGCAGTGACGACAGAGGCTGACGGCTCTGCAGCAGGAGCCGGCACACAGCTCTCGGTGCTCCAGAGCCATCCCTGGGGTGGTGCATGAAATGGAGGTGCCCGGGTGAGAGCGGGACCCAGGGCCTGGCAGAGCACCCCAGCCCAGGGGCTGACCCACTTTTGGGAAGCCCAAGCCCCACACCCACCATGCCCAACGGGAGAGCGGCTGCAAGCCCTGGGCAAGGGGACGGAAAGCGATGGGAAGAGACAGGAGTGCAGCCAGCAGAGGAGGGGGGAGATGATGGAGTGACGGGCGAAGTGACATTGCCCCGAGCTGGAGTGAACCCTTGGAGGGGAAGCAGAAGGTGGCAGCCACTGGCTGAGTGGGATGGTGAGGTGTGGAGCAGAGGCACGGTGGCGGAGGAGACACGTGGCATGCCGTGGCTGCGGGTGGGCTGGCACCCTGGCTGGCCATGCCACCTTCACACCCAGGGAGAGTGTTGCTGTCACCTCCCGGGGGGGACACTTCCCATGGCCTACAAGTGCATCTCCTTGGGGCAGGGGGCGGGCCCATCTGTGCAACTGAGCAGGTTGGACACCGTGGGACACCCAGCCAGAGGGGCTGGGATGCTCAGGAATGGTCAGGAAGGCTTGGGGTTAGCAAGGCGCCTTTGCAAAATGACTTGCAGTGGGGGGAGATGGAGCTTGGGCAAAGCATTGGGCAGTGGGAGTCAGCCTGCCTGGCTGGACATTGTGTCCAGTCTGGGACAGGGGTCCGGGTCTCCACCCCTGCCAGAGCTGGGTCCCCTCTCTCGTGCCCCAGAGAGCCAGGGTGGCACGTGACGACTCGCCGTGCTGCCTGCAAACACCTTTTCTAGGTCTTTGCTGCCACGTGCTAACGTGGGCATCGACCACAGGCACAGTCTGATGCCAGAGAAACACCCAGCGCAGTCAGACACACGGCGGGGCCAGTTTTTGAGACCCCAAACAGCACAGGGGGACCCAGAGAGTAAAAAGCCAGCATCGGGCGTTTGGCTGCTGCAGCTGCCAGGGCACCTGCTCCCGCTGGCTGTTTTGCCCCTCTCCAGCATCCCGCTGCCCCCCAGAAGGCTGCTCCTCGTCCAGCTCTTCCCATAGGGATGTTCGCCCCAGCCATAACCTGCTATCCCCCCCCCCGGAGGGTTTTGAGGAGAGGTCTGCTCTCATGCGATGGGCGCAGCCAGATTCCAGCGTCCCGTGGGGACCCGACGTCCCCGGAGATCCAGGGCCTGAAGAAAAACATGGGCAGGTGTTTCTGACTCAACGCAGGGTTTGGCCAGGCTGAGCGAGTGCCGGGGACGGGTGCCAAGCCTGAGCCGAGCAGGAAGGAGAGGGGTTTGCGGGAGCCTCCATAAGGCCTTGCGGGAGGAAGGCGGATGGGGAAGGGGAGGGGAGGGGACGACACACCAGATAGCTGCAGCCACTCAGGCGCCTGCTCCCCTGGGTGAACCAGCAGCCAAAGCTGGGAGGAAAAACTGTGCTGGAGGAGGATGAGGCATTGGGGTCTCAGGACAAGCTGGACAAGGGCTCAGGTGTCTCCATCTGGGAGGAGCTGGTGGGGTTTCTATGCCTGGTCGCTCTTCCTGGGCTTGGACCAGGACCAGGACCATGACAAATGATGTCTAGAGGTGCAGAAATGGTTGATCTTCCCCCCTAAGTGGGAAGCCTGCAAGCAGCAGCAGCGGGAGCCATCCTGGGGCAGCAGGCAGCACTCCAAGGAGCGGAAAAACCCCGGCGGGAGGGAGGGATAGGAATGGAAACCAAGCCGGCCGTGCAACAGGGAGCTGGCCCGAGGCCACGATGCGGTGCCCGAGGAGCAAATGAGAAGCTCCTACCTGAGGCGCCGGGACGGAGGCAAGGTGGCATTGCCCGTGCCTTGTGCCACGCGTGGGTACAGGGGCGAGACAGCCAGAAATAACCCTGCTCTCTCAGCAGCGCTGAGATGAGAGGTATTGCCCGGGCCAACCGGGAGCACAGCGGGATGGAGGTGACAGCATCCCTTTTCAGATGCCTGTGCCACATACCCAGACCTGGGCACCACCTCCATCATCCCAGCACCCAGCAGGCTGTGCCAGGCTGGTGCCTTGCCCAGTGCCTATGGCTCCATACCCGATGCATCGCTCCTGCCCTGCCTTGGCTCACCGGGCAGCCGAGCTGCTCCCTGCCAGTCGCCGCCCCTGTGGAACTGGAACTGCTCACAGCTTACACAGAAGGACACGGGGCACTGGGGACAGCAAGACCTCTCCTGGCTTCTGCAGTGATGGAGGTGCCCTTCCGATTTTGTCCCGCAAAGGCGGGTGAGGTAAATTCACCTTCTCCCTGTCTCTATGCCAGTGCCCGAAAGATCTGTGGCTTTGGGGAGAAAAGGCACCAATCTCCCCAAATTCACCGGGAAAGTTCAGACTTGCACGAGCCAGAGGGAGGGGGGACATGGGGTAACACATGGCACAGAATTGAGGCTACATGCAGAAAACAACCCCCGGCAGCCGGTGATGGGAGAAGGCAAGACCCACTGGCAGGGGATGAGGAGCCGGGTCCGGGCTTCCCAGGTACCGACCCCTCCCCAAGCGCAGTATCTCCTTCCCAGGAGGTGGGGACACACACATACACCCCCCAAAAAAAGACGCGTCGGCGGTGAGTGGAAGGGGAGTTGAGAGGCGGGGAGGCTGGCGGAGGCCGTATTGATCCTGTCAAGGTGCCAGCGCTTCCTCAGGCGACACGGGGGGGAGGCGCGGGCACACAGCAGTACCCAGCCAAGGTGGGGCGGCTGCAGCATGGATCCCCCCAAAACTGCCTCGTGCAGCTCAGGACAGCCCTGTGACCCCTATCCATGCCCAAATAATACCCTCATCCAAGCAGGGGAGCCAGCCTCTGCTCCCCCCAGGTGAGTGCAAGGAGTGGGGTGAGTCTGGGAATGGGATGCAGTAGGTCTGGAGTTGGGGTGCAGCACCCAGTGGCCACCCAAGGCCCAGGTGGGCAGGGGGAGGTGGGAACCCAGGGGAAGGAAAGAGGGTGTCTGTGCTGGAGGGCTGCAATCAGGGCAGCTCTCTGATCTTCCCGGTGAAATAATTTCCTCCAGCCCTGCTTTTCCTTTTTTTTAAAAGCTAAAATCCTTCAACAAAATGGCATAAAAATGGGTTTATCGCCAGGCTCAATGTCCTCACTGGGAAGACACGAAGTGGAGCGTGCACACCGCCACTCGGTGAGGTGCTGGATTCGGCTCAGCCCCCGGCCCCTCTCTCTGCCCCTGCAGCCATGGCTGGGCCCCCTCTCCATCCCTCCCTCTTCGATTCGGGGCAGCCATGGCACGACCACATCACGACCACCTTGTTGAACCTGCCCTGGCTCCTGTGTGTGTGTGTGAACACGCGTGTGCGTTGCATGTGCACCGAGGGGAGGCCGAGGAGGGACGGCTCTGAGTCAGAGCCGCAGGGGCAGAGCTGCGCCGGGGAGGCTGGAGCTGCCAGCAGCTGCTCCGAAGTGTTAAGCTCATTGAATGTGATCGGTTAAAAAAAAAGAGAGAAGGAGAGAAGGAGAGAAAGAAAGAAAGAAAGAAAGAAAGAAAGAAAGAAAGAAAGAAAGAAAGAAAGAAAGAAAGAAAGAAAGAAAGAAAGAAAGAAAGAAAGAAAGAAAGAAAGAAGGAAGGAAGGAAGGAAGGAAGGAAGGAAGGAAGGAAGGAAGGAAGGAAGGAAGGAAGGAAGAAGGAAGGAAAGAAGGAAAGGAGGAAAGAAGGAAGGAAAGAAGGAAGGAAAGAAGGAAGGAAGGAAAGAAGGAAGGAAAGAAGGAAGGAAAGAAAGAAAGGAGGGAGAGGAAAAAAATTGACCCAAGTGGAGAAGCTGTACAACATGACACCGAGGGGACAGGGAAGCAGCAGAGCTGGGGCTGGGACTGGGGCCACCAGCCCTGCCCTCCCTTGCCTGGCCTTGCCTGCACCTCCTGCCTTGCCCTGCCACTCCCTGCCCGGCCCTGCCTTCCCACCTCCCCACCGCAGGCCGGGGGTGTCACCTGTCCCTCCTGCCTGTCCCCATGCGCCCCAGCCTCGGGCACACGACTCCGCTGCCCCTGTGGAAGCCGGCGGTGCAGCCTGCAGGGCTGAGGCCGGACCACTCGTGACACCTCAGTGCTGGAAGCCAGGGGGGGAGGCCGTGCAGTGAGGGGCCGGGGTGGCGGGGGTTGGGGGCGGGGGGCAGAAATGGCGGGAGAAGCGTGTACCTGGAGCCAGGACTGGTGCGGGAGGGAGAGGGGAAGATGCGTCAATGGCCATGGGAGCCGGGCGGGAGCGAGGGAAGGCACGGGGGGTCCCCGATGCTGAGGGGTGCCCAACACTCTGACCTCCCCCCCACCAGCCCCACACTCAGCCCTGGGAGGGGGCCAAAAAGACAGGGGCTGGAGCCACAGGGCGCAGGGCACAGGGCAAGGCTGACTTTCCACTGGAGGCTGAGCCCCAGGGGACGTGCAGCTTGTTCCCCCCCGCAACAAGGGCGATGTCCCACCGCGGTGCAGAGAGGCAGGCGCCCGTGCACACCGACGTACACACACACAGGGGTGTGCACACACACACGCCGAGGAGGCGCAGCAGTCACAGCGGAGCTGTCTTTGCCGTCTCCTCTCCCCCCGCACTGCCGACCAGGCTGAGCCCACGGGGACTGCGGTCCCCAGTCACGCCATGCACAAGCAGACCCCATCTCACCTCCCCCCACACATCGGGAACCACAGCTATTTTTGGGGTAGGGGAGCGACGTCCTATAGCTGACACATCACCCACCCCACTTGCGGTGGGGACAGCTCTCCTGAGCCTGGGACAGGCCTCCTCCATGGACGCAGCAGGTCATTTTGAGAGGGGATGGGTGTATTATCACACCTTCTCTCGGAGGCTGTCCTTGCTCCCAGTCCTCCCTGCTGGGAGAGGCTGGGGGGCTGCAGCCAACACCCCGCCCCTGCAGTGTCTCAGCAGGCTGGGATGGGGGTTTTGGGGATCACCTCACCCTCTTGGCAGCCCCAGGGTCAAGTCAAGACTCACCCGATGATGCAAGGGGCTCAGGATGTGGGCTGCCAACCATGGGGGGACCGAGTGGGACGAGTGGGGGGACCGGACCCCTTTACCTGGAGACGGTCATCTCCGTCTGGGGACCCTGTGCCTTCTCCAGGCCCAGCTTGGTGAAGATGCCCACCAGCACCATGATGGCCACCACGCCGCAGATGATGTAGACGATCATGTTGGTCTTGTCGCGAGCGGGGTCCTCGGGGGTCTCGTCCACCCGGGCGGGCGGCTGGCCCGTGTTGACCCAATTGGGGGTGTCGTAGTTGGAGCAGCCGCTCTGGTCCAGCCGCCCGGGCTTGAACTGGCAGCAGAAGCGGTACCCGCAGGTCCCGCAGCAGTACTGGTAGATGCCGGCGTTGCAGTTGAACGGCGGGTCCCACTGCCCCATCACGTCGTAGTAACCGCGGCAGCGGTCCCCCCCCGCCGGTGCCGCCCCGGTGGGCGCGGGGGCCGTGCTCTCCGCCGGCGGTGCCTGGCTGGCGTTCCCGCTCTCACCGGGCGCCCCGGTGCTGGCCTCGCCGCTCCACACCCGGCCCGGCTCCAGCAGCACCAGGCAGCAGATACCCACGACGTAGCTCGGCTCCATCCGCCCGCGGCTCCGGGGGGCCATCCGGGCGAGGGGGCGAGTTAGAGCCGGTCGCCCGGGACCGGCCGCATGGCCGCCGAAAGCCCCCGCGGAGGAGAAACGGGCTGGAGAAAGGGAGGGTGATGGGGGAGGGAAGGCAAAAAATGGGGAGGGGGGGGGAAATAACTGAGGGGAAAAAAAAGTGCGAGGGGACGTACCCCCTCCCCGCCTCTCCCCAGATCGGCCGACGGGCAGAAATTCAGAGCAGGAGGCGAGGCGGGCGGCGGGGGAGAACCGCCGCCTCCCGCCGGCCGGGGAGGGGACGCGGCGGCGGGCGGCGGGAGCGGGCGGGCGGGAAGGGGGCCGGTGGCCGCCCCATCCCCGCGCCTCTGCCCGCGCCTCCCGGCACCGCGCTCCGCGCAGGAGAGAGCGGGGGGAAAGAAAAGGGAAAAGCAGCGAAAGCCCTTCGTACCAGGGCGGGAGGAGCAGGAGGAGGAGAAGGAGAAGGAGGAGGAGGAGGAGGAAGGCGGGGGGAGGGAGCCGGCGCGGCCAGCGAGGCGCAGGGGACTCGGCTCCCCCGCCGCCTGCCAGCCTCCCCAGGAAACCGGAGAAGGTCCTTCACCGAGTCCTCTGCCAGGCTCCCCGCCGCCACCGGGCGGCAGGACGCCCGCCCTCCCCGTCGGGCTGCCGCCGCGGGCGGCCGGGCACGCATGGCACCCGCCCCACACTGCCCGCCTGCCCCCTAAGCACCCCCCCCCCCCCCCGCCCCGTCCCCGCTGCGAGACCCTCACCCTCCCAGGCGGCACTTTGGGGTGCAGGACGGGTGTGTGTTGGGGGATACACAGCCCCCGGGGGCGGTGGGGTGCCCTCCTGCAGCCCCATAGCCAGGGGTCGGGCCGGGAAGTGGGGAGAGCAGCAGCCCCAGCCCGGTGCGAGCATCAGAGCATCCCCCAAGGGGAGCTGTGCACAGGGGGGCTGCAGGATGGGTGAAGTTGGGGGGCTACTGGGGCACACCCCCAGAAACGCGTCCTCCCCAGAGCCACGATGATTTTTGGCCAGTCCCTTGTTTGGGCTTCAAAGTCTGGATCCCTCTGTGTGATGTGCACCCACTGCTCTGCTCTCTGGCTGGTGCCACCCATAAAGATGGTGTTAATCCTCACTGACAGGGCCTCTCCCCAGAAGGGCGGGATTTGCTTTTCCTGTCCCGGGGTAGGTGTCCTGGGGCAGTTGCGGCAAGAGCAGGGTGGGGGAAGCTGAGGCACCACCGAGCCCAGCACTGGCACGTTTTGCAGCCCAGGACATGGGTAGCTGGAGCGAGCTGTGAGTGCAGCCTCATCATCTCTGGACGGTCCTGCATCCTCCCTCAGAGAAGGGCACCAAATCCAGCATCACAACTGTCTCCCTCCAAATCACTCCTCCCTCCATGCTCTGGCCAAGCGAGGCTGGATACAGCCTCATCCTGCCCCTGCACTCGGCACATGCCCTGTCGGTACCCCAACCTATGGGACGAGGCTGCCTCTGGGCTGCACAGTGCCAGCACGGGAGACCCCAGCCACCAGGCAGGCAATGATACAAATAGACATTGTCATGATGAAGGCGAGATTAAACAAGTCGGGGAGGCTCAGGCCCCTCCGACGGGTGCCTCCTTCAGCCCAACACTGAAGCCCCATGAACCAGCCTGTCCCCAGGACCCATCCCTTACCTGCCCCACCAGGGGTGGCAGGCTGAGGGTCTCACACCGACGTGGACCTCCTGCAGAGACAACCGCCGCAGCTGAGGGCTTGGGCAGCCTTCTGTGGGCGCGTGGGTCTGGACGTGGCCGTCGAGAACTGCTGGGGTGGGAGAGTGCTATGCCATGCGCTGCATAGGGGGATGAAACGCACCATCATCATCCTCCCTGCGCATCATGGTGACGTGGTGTTTCACGCCAGAGCTTTGCACAAACAGCTTTTTCCCCCAGCGAGGGTGAAACGCTGCCGCGTTTTACTGCGGGAGGGATTTAGGGGATAAAATATCCTCTCCTCGGTCACCAAGCCTGGGCCCTGCAGGCCCCCGGCCGCTTCCCATCTGGAGGCTGTCAAAAGCCAAAGACATTGAAAACGTGGATAAGGAGAGCAGCTGGAGCACAGGACACGTCCGATCGGCCCCCAGTGCCACAACCTAATAGAGATCCATTAGGTAAGGTAGCTTTCAGCCTCCAGAGCTTCCCGAAAGAGATAAAAAGCCAGTGAGGCAGAAGAAAACCATGCGTCTCCAAAAGCTGTGCTTTCCCTGAATCTCAGAGGGGCTTTCTGATGAAAGGCCCCATCGGCTGGAAGTTGCAGACGTGAGGGTCGTTAGCGCTAATAGCCGACAGCAGCGTTGGCCTTGAGAAAAGCTGTGCAAGCAAAGTTTGCTGGCTGCCCAGGTAATGCCAGCAATCATTTCCCAGGCACTGGGCGATCGCTCCCGACGTGCGGGTGAGCAGAGCCACCCCAGAGGCTTTAGCAGGCTGTTAGCAGGCTGAGCGAAAAACTGGCCAAAATTGGGGAGTTTGCTGGAAAACGGTTGCCTGGCATGACCTGGGAAAAAAGGAATGGTTTTAAGGGGGAGAGGATGTTCAATGAATGTGAAGCAGCCGATTTGAAGTGTCTCTGGGAGGCAGAGGGAGAGAGGGAGGAAGGGCGGGAGGGAGGGAGAGCCGCTTGCAGGCATTAGCTGCATCCATCAACCCATAAGGAAAGCAAACCCAAGGGGAGGAGCACCCCTCTGGCACGTCCCCAGTGAGCAGGCCAAGAACCCGCGGGGGCTGGCTCTGTGCGGTGCTGGCACCAGGGGCTGCAGCCCTCAGCCCCGCTGAGCCGTCAGCTCGTCTTCGTCAAATAAGCGCCTTGGCCACTAGCTGCATCCCAAAAGGGAGGGAGCTGTGCGAAGGAAATCCTATAGCCTGGCACCCACACCTCTCACGTTCCCAGGACTCAGTGGCAGGACCCACAGGAAAATTCGGGTTGGCAGGGACCTCCGGAGAAAAAGCAAAGGAGGTGCTTGAGACGTCCGCAGGCACTTCTGGGGATGGGGATTTGGGAGAGGACTTCTGGTAGGCTTTGGCCACGAGCCTTGGAGGATGCCATGGAAATATGCCCTGTGGTGACAATGCCACCCGGACTACAGAAGGGTGTCTCTGCACCTGCAGAAATAGGATACGAGTGGTTCAACACCAAGTGGGGAGGGATACACCGAGCACTGACACTATAAACAGATTGTTTCTGGCAGGGCATGGTGATCCGGAGGAGATCAGACCAGAGAGACCGACAGACCCAGATCCCTGCTGATCATGGGGGTACAAACCAGACAGAGCTGCCAGACCCCTGCCCAAGGAAGAGGAGGAGGAGGAGGAGAGCGCCATCACCAACAGGAAACAAAGCCATAGGAGCCTCCCTGAGCGCAGGAGGCTTTGGGGTGCAATCAGCTCCCAGGAAAAGCCATCAGTGGGTGTTTGGAGCCCCAAAGCTATGCAGAGAGCCTCCCCTAGAGCTGGGAAATCAGAGACATTTGCCTCAAAAAGTGATTTTTGCCATGCAGGACGGAGCTAGCCCCAGGCTGAGGGATGAACGGAGGAAAGGATGCAGGTATGGGGTGGATGCCCCACGCCGAAGGGCTGTGCTGGGGCAGGAGGGCTCCTGCCAGCCGGCACCTCCTGCCTGTGTGCTGAGGAACGCTGCTGGGGTGGGTTTTGCCGCTTGCAAATGAGCAGCTAACTCCTGACATCGTCAGCTGGGAAGAGCTGGAGGCGAAGGAAGGCTGTCAGGAAGAGCTTCCAGCACGCTCTGCAACGCCATCCCCTGCCTGGAGGAAGAGGAGAAGCGGAGCTCCTACCACCATCCATGGGGGTATGTGGGACGCTGGTGTCTCCCCGTGCCTCCCACCACCCCCCAGGACATGCCAGAGAAACTTGCTCCCCTCCAAAACTTCGGCTACTGAAGCTGGTGCTGTTCCAACCGGGGAAGAGGAACTCCTTGGATTTGTCTTCACTGTGGGGGAAATTTGTTTGGACATCAGCATCCTGCTGGGAGGCCCTGAGTTTTCCCGGACCCACTGTCTGGGACTGGGATAAGGGATTCCCAGGGCCCGGTGCTGGGCCAATGTGCAGTAAGACGCTGCTCCCCTCCGCACACCCTTATGGGCTCAATGGACAAGGGAACCCAAAGGAGAGCTTGGGCTTCTTGCATTGGTGACACAGAGCTAAAGCAGGGGAAAGTTAAATGCAGTGGGGGGGCACAGGGATGCAGTGTCAGAGCCCGGAGCAGCCCCCAGCCACCCTATTTCCAGCCCAACATGCACAAGTGTTTTGTTCCCCTGCCTGTGCTTGATGCTCTGGCTGTAAAATGGCTGTAAAAGAGCAATTGTGCCTCGTAACGGCTTATAGAAAACACAGAGGCATATGTGCCTTTACCATTACGATCATAATTGCAAACATTCAGAAGTCGAGATTTGCAAGCTTCCAGCTTCCCAAAGGCGGCTGCATTCGAACCCAAATGACATCCAGAGGAATCAGGAGAAAATCAGCTCAAAGCAAGGGCTTATCTTTCATTTACGCTGCGGTATGGGCGAGCAGGCTCCGGCTGGCAGCCCCAGCTCCCCCAGCTGCCACTGTTAGAGGGCAGCTGTGCCCCCCCAAGCATCTGCTGTGACCCCCAGGGTCCCAGTGGGGCTGGCTGCGTATGGATTTTGCTTTTAGGATTAATCCTGGAGACTGTGCTGGTGGCTGGGGCTGCGCTGGTAAATGTTCCCCCTGCACAGGCACTCGGTACCCAGCAGTTCGTGGGCTCCAGGGGCTTTGCTGGCACAGCCTGGAGATCGTGTTGCAGATGGGTGCAAGGTCTTTGCAGCCCCCTTTACACTCATCTGAGCTTCAGGGCGGCCGGTGCGACATTGAACCCAAAACTGTCCCCTCACTGGTGCCTGCGAGCAGAGCGGGAACAGCCCAGCCCCAAACCCCCCTCCCAAGCTGGTCCCTGCTGTTGTCCTGGGTGGAGCCCGAGCATCCTCTCCTTTCCTGCTTAAAGCAAATTTCCACCAGCTTTTTCAAGCGTTAAAAGGCAATATAAGCACACCTGGAGGTGGTGGTGCCCAACCCAGCTGACTCCGCAGTGTTGTGGCATCCCTCCTTGTGCCACCCTGCCACCATCCCTGCCTCCCCCCGCCTCATCTTGCCCCTGGCCACTCTTCATGTAATTTGAGCTGCAATAATTTCAGACAAAACACACCCAAACGGGGAAGGGATGAGAGCTGCTGTCCCCACGCGGGGCATCCCCAGGGCTGGGGGACACTGCTGTGTGTGAAAGGGGGTCTGCTGCAGAGCAAATGGGACCAGGGAATCACCATCCCTGGAGGTATTTAGAAGACGGGTGGAGATGGTGCTTAGGGACATGGTTTAGTGGTGGTTTTGGCAGCGTTAGGTTAATGGTTTGACTCAATGATCTTAAAGGTCCCTTCCAATCTAGACGAGTCTATGATTCTATGCTTTTGCCAACTGTGGAGCAGTAAAAACCAGGCTGTGGCAGCAAAATGAACCCAGCGCTTTCCCCCCACGCTTCAGGACCCGAGATGGCGGTGGAGGCAGAGCGAGCTGTTGGCATTTGCCAGGCCGGGGCGGGGGGGGGATTTAGGATGCCTGTTCCGGCAGCCAAGGCAGGGTCGGCGGGAGGAGGCCATATGGCCGGGAGCAGCGTGTGGCGTGCCGTCCCGGCAGCAGACCGGCAGCAGCGGGCACAGCCTCTCCTCGGGAAGGGTGGCTGTGCCAAGCGCGGGCTCTGGCACAGGCGCCGGCCGGCTGCCAGGTACGCTCAGGTGCCGCGGGAGGCTCGGAGCCCGCGGGGGGGCACGGCACAGCCGGCACAGTGGGATGTTCCATGCAAACCAGCTGCCCCTCTTCATCCCCAGGCACCAGAGGATGTAAGGGGGTTCGTCACCCCCTGCCCAGCACAGGTCTGGGCCAGGCAGGTGTAACCCTGTGTGCGGCTGTAGCGGGGTGTAAGTACCAACAAACCGGGGCAGGCACGGGGAATACAAGCCATGGAATGGGATGCAGACATATAAATGGGGGGGTGTGTGTGTGTGGGCATGCCTGAGTGTGTGGTGGGGCATGTGGGTGCATATATGTGTGTGTGCATGCGTGTAAATGCACCTGCGTGGGCATCCACATGTGTGTAAGCGCCTGGTGGAGCGTGTGCCAGTGCATGGCGGAGGGGTGCAGGGGTGTCCTGCCTGGCCCTGTGCTGGTGGCCACCTCATGGAGAGGTGGGGTGGATGTGCTGTGGCTGTGGGAGCCCGGGGAGCGCGGTGGCTGGAGCAACCGGAGCAGCCGATCTGCCCCGTGTGTCAGGGAGGCTGGCCCGGGCAGCCGGCTGGCATCCGAACAGGGATGCACAGTGCCTGCAAACCTCCCTGCACACAGATGAACTCTCCTTTTCTTCTACAAGGACAATGTTCCAACATGGAAGCAGAGGAGGGCTAGCAGGACATTAGCAGCAGGAGCACATCCACCTCCTTTTCCGCCTGCTCTGCTCCGTGCCGGGGGACGGGCTCCTCCAGCGGGGATGTGGAGAGGCTCAGCACCCGCCTCCTCTCATGATAACCCTTTTCCAGCAAAGACTGGCCCCAGGCTTCCCACTTCTGCCCTTCCTTGAGGCGCAAAGAGGTGAAAAAGCAATCAGGGATGTGTCCTGAGAAAGAGGGGCTCTGGGCAGGCATTCGGGAAGGCTCGTGAGCAGAACTGGGCAGGAAAGGTCCTTAACTAATACCAGGAAGGGAAGGCGGGGGCCGGGGAGGAGGGGGGAGCAGATCGGGTTTGCTTTTCACATGGCAGAGGACGAGTGTGAGTGAGAAGCTAAAGAAAACATGGAGGTGCGAATGTGCTCCTCCCCTCACATCGCCTCCGCATGGAGCAGTGTGACACCTTTGGGACCATCACCTTCCTCCATCCGCCCTTCCCCGGGCATGTGCCAAGCTGCCTCTTCCCCTCTCCATTGGCAGACCATGGGCTCTGTTTGACCTTGGCTTCCTGAGAGCGGTCCCGGGGAGGATGCGCTCACCCTTTGATGTCTCTTTTTCCCAGATTAGTGAGGAGGAAGAGGGCTTTGCTATCCAAGGGCTGGCTGTGGGCAGAGCTCCCTTGCCCACTGGGAGCCTTGGGGCTCTCAAGCCAGCTTCGTTTTGGCCTGATCCGCGAGTGAGACCTGCTGAAGACAGCCCAATCCTATTAGTGTCAGGGATTTGCTTCAGGTCTCCTGTCATTAACCCGATGACATTTTGCTGTGCAATAAGCCCCTGCCTTTTGGGAATCTAAAAATCAAGCGTGTCACTTTCCCGCCCCACAGGAGCCATCCCTGCGCCATGCTGGCAGGAGCCTCGCTGCAGCAATCAGGAGTCACCTTGGCGTGCCCACTGGATACAGCATTTTCCTTCTGCCTCCCAAATCCTGGGCTGGGGACAAGGACAGATGCCACCAGCAGCAGGGGTCTGGGAGAAACAAGTCCTGAGTTTGTCACCCAGGGATGCCAGCTGAAGCCATCGTGGCGTTGAGCCCCTCGGAAGGAAGGGTAAGAGCAGGTAGTGTCAGACCAAGGGGTTGTCCAGCCCCAGAAAGCCTCTCTGACAGCAACCAGAGGGAGATGCCAAGGAGACAGTCAGAGGGCAAGTGTTTAATGAGACTTTCCCAGGCCACCTCCTCACCTCCAGCAGCCTGGGGCTGGAGGACTCCTGACCCAGGGCTTGTCTCTTGGGTTTGGTACATCTCAAAGGGTTTCTCCTTCCTGAGCTTGTCTGGACTTCCCTTGAACCCATGTAAGTGGTCATCACCTGTGATGAAGTCCCCACTGCTGAGCCTCAGCCACCCCCTCCATCCCACTCCTTGTTGCTGTGCACTGAACATACAAAATATTCACTATACCTTCCCGAAACTCATTTTAAAATGCAATTTGCTTGCTGCCAGTGTTGTCACCATTTCTAACGACAGCAGAAGAGCCTTGGCATTGGGGCTGGGTTGTCCCTGTGCCTTGGAGACCCCCCACCCCTCCTGCCTCCCTGTCCCATCAGGCGGCGAGGGACCATCCCTTGACACGTGTGAGCCACTGCATAGAGCATAAGGACATTGCAAGCTGGTCCGGTGAGAGTCGTCTCAAGCAAGTATTTCTGAGGATTAAAAAATCCCATGTAATACGAGGAAGGGGGAAGGCTGGCACTGCTCAATATGGTCTAGAGGTGAGAGGAGAGCAAATGAATGAGCGGCTTTGAGATGAGCTGCATCATGATGGGCATCGTCCCCACCCCGGGGAGGCAAGGGACAGGGGAACGAGTGGCAGCGGGAACTCCCATCACCAGGGATGCAGGAGGATCCGTAGAAAATCTTGGGGGAAAGGAGGGAAGGAAAAGGCGGCGAGAGACTGACGCCCCACATATTATTTCTGAATAAATTTACATGAGGTTTGCGAAGTGCCAAGACCAGCCAAGGGGCTCAGTAACTACCTGCAGCTCCAAGACAGGGCAAGAGGGAAAATGTGCAATGGGAGGAACCGGACTAAATTAAGAAGAACAAGAGAAAACCTGAAAATCCAGTCAGTGAGACGTATGTGGCTATAGGAGCGTCTCAGGCTGGAGCAAGCCAAGCATCATTAAAAACGTGCCAAGGCAGCAGAGCGGGCTCAGGGCGGGGGCTGTGACAGGTCTGCTCTCACTTCTGCAACCGCCCGAGCGCGGTGGCCGGGGCGGCCGGGGCACATGCCCACGCACATGGGATCCCGCCGGCGGGGCACAGGCGAGGGGACAGTGAAGCCACCTGTGTGCCAGCTCACGTACCGCGGGCAGGGAAGGCGGGCGTCCCAGCGGGGAGAGATGTGTTCAAGCTTTAATATATCAAACCCTACTTCACCCCCAAGCCTTGTGCAGGGGAGGTGTTAATCCTCACCCATCACTCCTCTTGGAGGATGAGTTCACAGTCAACTAGTTGCTGCAGAGAGAGATGTCCCCAACGTCCCTGATGTTGCCCCAAACACGGCTCTCACTGATGGAAAGTTGTCTTGTGACAAGAGCCCATGGACTCTTGGGGTTGGTCTCGCCCTTTGCTTTCTGCCCCCCGTGCTGTGTTTCAGTATGTGCCATCGGCCTTTGGCAGGCAGAGGATGATGATGCTCATGCCCTGGCTGGCGACAGGCTTAAATGCAAGGTTTGGGGCTGCTGGAGCAAGGGGTGTAAATGCAGGGTTGCAGCTGCCCTGCTAATTTTTAAAGCTTGCCAATATTTGTCACAACCAGCAAATGCAAGGAGAAAAATAAGCACTTGGCATCCACCAGCAGTGAGTTTCCCCTCTACCGCCGGCGGCATGGAAAGCCCAGCAGTCTCGAGCCAGGTCTGAAATAGGTGTAAAAACTCCCGGCCACCATCCTTTTTAAGGATGGAGCAGCAGCCCAGATGGAGCAGCCGGTCCTGGCATCTCTGGGGAAGGGGAGGCTGCTGTGTGTCAATCGGGGCACCTGGAGAGGAGCTCAGCCGGAGGATCCCTTCACTGGGGTCCTGCCTGGGAGGTGGGAAGGGGGAACCAGATCCTGGGCAGAGCAAAGCTGGCTCGGAAAGCAGCTCCCTGCCATGTCCCAGAGCTGCCGCGTTACCCCTGGCACGTCACTGAGCACAGCACAGCCAGAAGCATCTCCTGATTTCTATTCCTTTGGCATTTAGGAACCTGAGACGAGACTTTGCGCTCCTGACTTTGGGAGGTATGGAGCACGCAGAGCACTAAGCATTTGGAAATGTGGGAGTTCTCTGGCCCCAGTTTGCCCCTCTTGAGTAAAGACTGGAGCCCCTGGTTCATGGGGAGGGCTGACAGCCCAAGGCTGCTCTACCTAAAATATTTGCAATGCTTCAGGTGAAGGGGAAAACCCCAGAGTCTTGCACTATCCTGTAGCAGGGAAGTGGTATGTGCAACCGAGATGCCTCGTACCAAATGGCTCTTTGGAGGGACAGGAGATGTTTTAGCATGGAGCTCATGTTTAGGTGTTTACTCACACCTAAAGGTGTTTACTCACATCTACTCACAACATGAAGGTTGTCCTTCAGCCCCGAACAAGAGCTTGCATGGCCACCATGAGACTGCCCTCAGCGGGTGGTGGGACCAGTGGGAGAAGGGGAAGCCAGGACGGCAGCGGGAAATGTCATGCCTTGCTGAGCAGCTGTATTGCAAAGACAAAAAAAGCTCAGTCTTAAAAATTAGCAACACCTGAGCGGCCCTTCTGCCATCTTCCACATCATCGCCAGAGACATTTTCCCCTTGCACTGGCTTTACCTCAGGGGACAGATGCCTCCGCAAGCCGCACGGCCCTCACTGCTGCTCTCGTGCCTCTTCCCCCTCCCTGGCCACGCGAGGTGGGCTCAGTGGCTTCAGAAATGGAAGGGTCTGGAGCCCTGAAAGCCCTGCCAGATTCCCCACCCACACAAGTGCCCGTGGGACCCTGCCTTCGTTAGCGAGAAGCTGGTTTCTAGCCCTCCAGCTCACAGAGAAGAGCCTTGCAAAGGTAAAACAAGCATAGCCTAGAGGCTCGGAAGCTGGAGATGAAAGTCCCAAAACTTTCCCTTTTTCCTTTTTTTGTTTTAATCTCACCACCTTTATGCAAGCTTTTTGGCTTTCTGCGGGCCTGGCTCCTGCCTTGAGGTGCCCAGAGGGTAGCACTGTGCCGGCCCCCCCCCCCCGGGATGGCTGCTGGTGGCCTGGGAGGACTTTGCTATCTCCTCGTACAGCAAAGATGCCTTCCCACCAGAGCGGGTGAGCCAGGCTGCTGGCACCCATCCCACCCCCCCTGCACGTGAAGGGGGTCCCCAGCAGGCTGCTGTCCCCCCACTCTCCATCCACCTCACACTGGGGGATGCACCCCCATCCACACGACATGCCCAGAGCTGTGGCTCCTCTCCGGGATGTCTCCCGACAAGCCGGTCCCCCTCCCCTTGCCTCTTCCCTGGGGCGGCCATGCCGCGTGGCTCCGTGCGAGCGCAGTGGGAGGACAGATCTGAGGAGACAGGAGGAAAATGAACTCCCTTAAATGTGATGGAGGCGACTGCCTGGTTCTGTCAGCCTTCGCCCCCCTCCCTGCACCCAGCTTGTCTCCTGCTGTTTTTCTCTCTCTCTGGGTATAAGATGTCAGAAGGATTAGGCCCAAATCTCCCCTGGGTGCTGCGGCTTGCCCCCTGCTCCTCTGTTGAGGTCACCTTGGAGGCTAGCACTGTCCCCTCCAAACCGGGTGTCAGCCGCAAAGGCAACCGCTGTGGAAATCGCACCCTCGAAACGCCGGGCGCGGGCAATTCTGTTGTCACCCTTCATGAGCCAGCCCTTTAAGATGTCCTGGCCTGGTGACCAGCCAGCATTGCCGCTGGAAGATGGATGCACTGCTTGCAGAGCCAGCCAGGCTGGAGCCAGGGCAGGAGGAGATGCTCAGGCAGAGTCCCAGCTCCAAACCCTCCGAGGTTTCTAGAGGTTCCCGGGTGGAAGCAGGAGGTATAGGCAGGTGAAAGCCCGTGAAACACGGTGTCCAGGAAGGCTCGGCTGAGCCATGCCGGCACGACGGTCACGAGGCGTGCAAGAGCACGTGGCAGAGCGCGTTGGGACCTGCAGCAGTGAGCGGCACCATGTCCTGGGAAGATCACCATTGTTTTGGGGTCATTGATGTCAGATGCTGGCAACAGATGCAAATCTTGTGGGTTCTCCCAGTGCACTTCATCCCCTTCCTGAAATGACTCAGTGGGGCCACGCTTGCCCCCCATATCCCAGGGCCAGCCCTGCTGCCCTCTACCCACGTCCGGACAGACGCAGTCTTCCTGCTGCCCCTTTCCTCTGCACATCCATCCACACCAGCACACTGTCTCTGCCACCATCAGGGTGGCCAGCTTCCTCCCTGCCATCCCAGGAGAGAGCCTGTGCTGTCCTGACATGCAGCACCTCTGCAGCAAGGCTGCCTTGCCACCAGGCTTTTAATGAGCAGTTAATTGCAGCTGACACTGCCCGGGTGGTGGAGATCTCTCCTGGGTCTCCGGATCCATGGCAGCACTTGGCTGGGATGGAGCACGAGAGGAGGGAGAGCCAGTGCTGCTGGTAAATGTGCTCCAAGACAGGCAGTGAGGGAGCAAGGGCTGCGGCATCTTTATTCCCTCTTGACCCATTTAAAGCAAGCGCCGGTGACTAAGGGAGCCGGCAGGAGGATAAAAATACCTCCCACATGTTCCCTAGGAGGCCAGGGACAGAAATAGGGGTGCCATCACCTCTCTGGTGAGCAGTTGGGGTCACCCAGTATTTTGCAATCCCAAAGGTGGAGTCCCCCGATGCCCCTCACAGCAAACACGACCACATCGGGGCTCCTCTGCTGAGAACTTCTTGCCACACGCAGTCCCAAGAGCCGGCTCCCTTGTACCCTCCCTTTCCTCCCTGGGGCTGGAGCAATTGGAAAATCCACCTCCCTACAAGCAGTGGCTCTCCCTTACTGCCAATAAAAGGAGGAAAGCACCAAGCAATGATGCCTCCCTGCAGACCTCAGCCACGCAGGTCACTGTGCTGCTGCCAAAATATCCACGTCGCTGCACTACTCGCCCCATCGCGGTCACATGCCGGTGTGGGCTGCGGTGGCCAGAGGGATGGATCCCGGGGTCCTGCTCACCTCCTTAGCTTGAGCTGCTCCAGGCATTGCATTGTCATCCCGCAGGAAAACACACCCAAATTTCCAGGTTGGCGGTGGGGATCTGGTGCTGCTTTCCCGGCCCCTCCGTGCTGGCGTACCTGAGAGCTTGTGTGCTTGGAGCAGGCTCAGCACATGGATGCTTTGCAAGCGAGATGTTGGAGACCAGCAACCGCACCTGGCACCTGGTAGTTTATTTGCTTCACACAGCTGGTTGCTGCTTTATCAGACCCTGGAAAACATCTTTCGCAGGCAGCCACAACATTGAACGAACCCGGTTTCTAAGCGAACCAAAAGGTCTTAACCCAAGCAAGCAGACTGCAGCAGACCCCCTGGCGGCTTGACTGCAACCAGTGGGGGTCAGGGGGGAGGAAAAACCTGTGCAGGAGGATGCTGTGGCCTTCGGGCAGGCTGCCCAGGCCCAGGGACGGCAGCAGGTCTCCTCGCATGGGGTAGCACAGAGGGGTGTCATGGGGAGACATCAACCGCTTTCCCTCCCGGTGGGTGCAGAGCCCACCATCTGGGCAGAGGGACGAGGGCTGGTGCGGGGCCGGGCATGGTCGCCAAGACCCCTGGCTTCAAGAAGAAGCACTCAGCCTTTGCGGGGTTTGTTAATAATTTGTTCATAAAACGGTGGGGGCTCAGGGCAAAGGGGTGAGTTACAGCAAAGAGCTGGCAAGCTCAGGGTTTCCCCCTTGGGACAGGCTCCCTGCCAGGAACGGAGAAGGTTTCTAAAGCAGAGAGCACCCAAGTCTCTCCTGCCTACGGCTTTCATGGACTAATATACCTCCAAAATCTGGGTGAGCATCAGCAGGAGGCTGAATCTCGAGGCAGAGGTCTGCAAGTGCCGGCCGGTGGCGCGGTGTGCTGAGCGGGCACCACCAGGAACCCAAATGTTGCCATTCCTGAAGGACTTGCTTGCTTAACACATCCACCCAGACGTATCACCAGGCCGTGTGGGGCAATGCCTTAATGCTAGCGAGGGTGTAAGTCGGTCTCCCGGAGCATCAGAGTTATTGGGAGAAGCAGTACATGCTGAAATAGGCAGTCCTGCTTACTAAATCTGTAATTCCAGTTCGGGCTATATTTTCGTCTTTCTAATAATAAGTGCAAATATAGTAAGGATGAATCACAGGCAGCAGGCTTCAGGGTTTTTTTTCCCCCTCCTTTCTCTGCAAATCCATCATGTGGGGGAGAGGGGCTGGTGGAGAAAACGAGCTCAGACCCGGGGGAGATCCTGTCCCAAGCAAGCCCAAAATCTGTCCCCTTGCACCTCTGTGCTGTGTCGATCCCAGCCAGAAGCTGACTGCCTCCACGCTTTCATCCCACCAGCGTAACACTCCTGCCCAGGGACATTTCCTTCCTGGAACACTCCTGGACCATTCCCAAACCTGTGGACCCGTCCCATCCCCATCTGCATCCCGGAGCTTGTACATCCCCCCATCTGGGTGGCTTGGACACCGCTGGATTTGCCTGCTGGGAATTTTTTGCTTTGTTGCAAGGACCTTTTGCAAATGTTAATGCTTTCCTTTCGCTGGAGAGCTCTTCGGTGAACTGCCAGAACACATTTCACACGCTTCTCCTAAAATTATGCCCTGTGCTTTTCCCGGCGTTCAAGCTGAAGCGGAGCCCGGCATGCCGGCGGCATGTGAGGAGAGGAGCTGGCCTGCTGCGTGCGGCTCCGGGGGCGGCGGAGCGAGGGGTTAAGCGCTGCCCAAGTGAGCATTCGATGGCCAGTGGCTCCTGGAGCAGAGGACGAAGAAGGAGGACCGGAGAGGTGGGAGGGAGGGCTGGGAAGTGCAGAGCTGTGGGGTGACAGCTGGGGGGGGGGGGTGTCTGTGCTGGGCCTCGTGGGTGCCCTCCGTGGGGAGAGGAGGGTGGATTAGGGCATCCCCTGAAGCAAGACAGGTTTCAACACTTCCTCTTCTACGGCACATGTAAGCTTGAGTTCAAAATACATCGCAATTTAGGCATGAGCATTTTAGCTGCGGGTGGCTCTGGATTTGGGCTAAAAGCAAGGGGTGAGCTAAAGATAAGCTTCTCTTAACACCTCCCAGGCCAGCAGTTCCCTCCCCAGTTTCTCTCTACTGGAGACCACCCATACTGGGCTGTACACACTCCCTGCACAGCCTTTAGCTGTCTCCTGTATGGCCACCACCACTCTCCGGGCCAGGAGTGGGACACGGGACATGCCCCAGTGGGTCCCTGCGGCTGAGGGAGCAGAGAGGCCTGGCCGTGGTGCGAGAGGTGGCAGGTGGAAGTAGGGGTCCCACAGAAAGGGACCCCCAGCGGCAAGGGGGTCTGTCCTGAGCATGGGGCCAGTGCCCAGTTGGTTGTGGTGGACACCCACCATCACGGAGAGATGGTATCTGGGGGCCTTTCACTGCTGCCCCCATGGCCATTCGGCATTGGAGCTGGGATGGGGGCTCAGGTGGGCAGGGGACAGGTGATGGGGACAGGTCAGCAGAGGTCCTGAGGAACTGGCCTGGCGCACACCCCACTGCTCCCCAAGTCCCTGCAAAGGGCTCTCAGCAGCCCCCAGCACAATGTGCCCATGCACGTAGGCATCCCGCCACACTCCCTGCATCCCCCCAGTCCCCTCCATCTCCTGCACCCCTCCATCCACTGTATGCCCCTGCACCCAACACCCTACCTCCGCATCCCTCTATATCCCCTCAAATCCCCTGCATCCCACCACAGTCTCTATAACCTCCCGCACACCCTGCATCCCATGCATCCCCACATTCCCCCAACCCAGACATGTGTGTGGGTTACAGGAAGCTTACAATTACCCCCCAACTGCCCTAAACTATAAATGAGGGCATTCAGGGTTTGCCATCCCCTGGCAAGGCTCCTCCCAAATATCCCTGTTGGGAAATGCCATGGGGGGATCTGGGTCCAGCCCTGCCACTGGCCCTCTCCGGCTGATGCTGGCAGTAAGCAGCTAGTCATGACTATCGTCTCTGCGATTAGAGCTGGTTAAGTACAACTTAAATGACTCATTGGGGAATTTTTTTTTTTTTTTTTTTTAATAACTCACGGTGTCACTACAGGGCATGAAGTTTGGTTCGCTGAGTTTGTTTCCCCATTTCCTTGCGGACATAAATAATTGAGGAGCTGAATAGCAAACCAGAAACCCAGAGAGACTGTTACCGGGAATACACTGGGAAATGTGTCACCCCAGCAGCATTTTTAGATTTCATTTTGATATTAGCGGGGAGGTGGGGAAGCAGAGACAAGAGGGAATTTTGCAGGAGGGGACTGAGGGGGGCAGGCTTGGGGGGCTGGGGGGGATTCTGGGGGTTGCTTGGGAGGGGGTGATGGGTCTCTCCTTCCTCCTCATCCCAATCCACTGCTCCAGCACTTTTTGCCCCCCCTGCAATAGGATTGCCCAGCATCAAAACAATGCTCGCTCTTGTTTGGAACGGGAAGTGCTTTCAGCATCTCCCACTACAAATAAACCAGGACCACCCTTGGGGGAGGGCAGTGATGGCCACGAGGGGCCAGCGAGGGTGACCAGCCATGGGCACCCCTCCTGTGCCCATCCTTTGCCCCTGCTCTGCTCCAGGAAAGCTGACTGGGTTTCCTCCATGAGGGCTGTGGTCCTTGGTGGACACCCCTGGGGATGCTTCACCATGGAGAAGGTGAACCTCCTAGCTAGGGAAAACAGCATTAAAAACCAGGAAAAAAATATTTATCCGATAGCCAAATTTGCCAGCGCTGCATTTAAAACACCTGCTTTAAAATTACCGTGACTTCATAAGGGAATTAACAGCTTTGTAAATTCTTACCAATAATATTATTATTATCAAAGAATAAGAATCGCAGGGTTTTTTGGAGGAAGAAGAAGATGCTTTTTTTGCATATCACCCCTATCATAAACTCCTATTTAAATTGCCATCCTGAGCTTGGTCTCGGCCACAGCTTTTGGCTGCAGGTGCCTTCATCCCGGAGTTTCGCCGCTCCACCAAACGCTGGCGCTTCTCAAATTAGGAAACGGCATCTGGGTAGCGGGACCCAGTCAGACTGCAACCCCCATAGGGAAGGAAATGAGAAAGACATCTGCATCATTGAAACCTTTCAGGAGGGCGGGTGTGTGTGGGGGAAAGGATGGGGGAATCTCCGGAAAAATCCCACCTGCTCTTCCCTGCCCGCAGCCCTCCTCCCGACATGCCTCCCATGGCTGTCACCCAAACCCCCGTGCTCGCCCATCGATCCGGGCTCAGAATAGCTCCCGCCGGCAGCCGGTGAGCTGCAGCCGGCCGACACCGGAGCTGATGGATGAAGGACATGGGGCCTCACCCCCCCACGGCACCCTGCTGCCGGTGACACCCCTCCCCCTGCACCCCTCCGGCTGCACCCTGGGCTCCCAACAGAACCCCATCCTCAGAAAAAGGGGGGAAAAAGGGGAAATAGTATAAAGCAGGTGGAAAAGAGGAAGATGCAACATGAGCTTGTAGCAGGGTGGGCTGTGTCATGTGCTCCAGCTCCAGCACTAGCCACCTGGCTGATTGATCTCTTTTGGAGGGGGCTCCAAAAGTGGACCCTCACTTTTGGGGGTCTTCCACATCCCATGTCCACTTCCATGGCCCTTTGTGAATGACACGGTGGGGCAGCCAAGCTCCCGGCAGAAGGAGAGCCCTGCATCCCTTGGAGGTGCCCCCGGTGGTGTGGGGGGTCGGTCCCTGTCTCGATGGCGCTTCAACAGGAGCACAGAGGCTCTCCCCGTGCAATCTGCCTGTCGCTGCCGATCACTTCAGGTGTCAGACAGGGTTTGTGTCACTCGGCGGGGCTCTTCCCCACCTCGCTAGCTAGGACCGGGACAAAGAGCAGGTTTAAAACGACCCCACTTGCTGGGGGGGGGGGGGGGGATGTCACCCCCCGAAGCCCAGGGGACGTGCAGGTTTGCCTTGGGGCCTCCTCTTGGAGCATCCCCGGAGTGGGGACAGGCTGATGCCATGGAACAAAGCTGAGCATCTTCCTCCATGAGGCTGAGCATCCTCCCTGCCCGGCATGTCCCTGTCCCTGCATCCCTGGGGTGCAACAGGGGGCAAAGGCCAGGCACCCTGAGAGCATTTGGGGCAGCTGCTCGGGGTAGGAGGGGGGTTTCCCGCACACCCCCATGTCCCCCCTGCTGGCCCTGGCTGCACCCACAGCCTGGCAGGTGTCTCTGGAGGCAGGTGGCATCGCCCCGGAGCTCCGGGAAGGAGCCGGGTGAAGGGTTTGAAGGGGTTTGGCTGCAGGTGAGGTTTCTCCAGGGAGGAGAAGCTGAGAACATCGTGCCCCACTGCTCCACCGCTTTGGTCCCCGAGGTCGGGTTTTGGGTGCTCCCCTGCAAACCCCGGGGTGGTGGCCTTGCTCCTTGGTGCTGGGGAAAGTGTGGGGCCGTCCCTTTGCCTCCTGAAAAGAGGGGCAGCCCTTTCTGCCAGCGGAGATGCTGCCCGCTCACCGCAGCCCCTCAGGCGGTTTTTGGCTGTCCCCCCCCCTTATCCCCCTGGGTAAAGGCTCGGCGAGCACGGCCAGCAAAGCGGGGAGAAGCGGGGGTGGCCCCGAGGGAGAGCATCAGCCCAGGAAGGCAGAGAGGAAATCCCCTCCTCACCGGGCACCCAGGCGGGCACCGTGCCCCCTCCCTCCGCTCCCCCGGCACCCTAAAACACCTGGGGGTGAGGGGAGAGGAAGGTGGCCGGTGCCACCGCTCAGCATCTCCCTGGCATGCCCATGGACCAAAGTGATCCTGACACTAAGTGAAGGAAAGGGAGGCTGATAGAAGCCGAGTGGTTTGGTTTTTTTTTTCTTGGTTTTTTTTTTTTTTTTTAAATCTTTCCTTAAGTGCGAACACCATCTGGCTCCCCCAACTCTGTCAGCGCTTCCAGTCCCCAGGCAGCTTTGCTCTTCCTAATTACTGTCATTAGGCAGTGGGTAGCGATTAGGGAGGGATGCTGATGAGTGGCATCAGGAAGGCTGTGGTCCCCTGACAGCCTGGCGCAGGGGACCGGGCGGCCTCTTCTCCCCAGCCTGGGGCCTTTTCCAGCTGGGGAGCTCGGCGGGTAGCATGGTAGGGTTTTTTTTGGTAGAGGCTGATGGAGAGGGGATGGGGATGGGGAAGGGAAGTTCTGGCTGGCAGGTCCGAGTCCCGGGGAGTCCCCGAGGAGGCCTGACACCACTGGGGATGGGCTGCGCTGGGGAGCTGGGCAATGGCAGAGGTGCTCAGTGCTGCTGGGGGAAGGCGCAGCAGCTCCCCGCATCCCATTCTGCCTCTGGTTGTCCCACCACTGCTCTGCCCATAGGTGGCCAGCCACCAATGATCATTTCTCCTGAGCAGCCCAGAGGCTGTGGTGATGGGCCCCGCAGCCACATCCACCAGCAGCTGCTTTTGCCAGGCAGCCCAGAGGCCATGGTGGTGGGCTGCGTGGCCAGATGGAGTCAGACCCAGCTGTCACCCTTCTGTCTGGCCAAACTGGGACTGGCCACCAGCCTGCCTGGCCCTCCCCAGCTCCCCTTGCTGCATTTAGGCATTCACCCTCCCATGCAGCTCCCCTGCGGCGCTGCAGCCCTGCAGGCCAGCATGCGGTGTCAGTGCCACCTCGTGGCAGGTGCCCCGGGCCTGCTGGCCTCTCATTGTCACCCATGGCCTCCCACGGGTGTCCCCCCGTGGACTGCAGGGGCACCCACGTGTCCCTCTGCTACGGCTGGCACTGGGAAGCGGGTGGTGGGGAAGGCTCCTGTGGGTGGTGGGGTGGCCACGCAGCCCCGGTCTTTTTGCAGTGAGTGGGGGGATCGGCGGCTGTACCCAGAGACAGGTGGTCCCTGTTGGACGTTGGCCATTGGAGTATTGCTTCGTGCACGGTGCCCACCTTACCCTGCCTGGTGTCAAGGTCCAGCACCCACAGAAAGCCCACGGAGGGGCAAGCTGGGTCTGTGGAGGTCCATGAGGGGTGCTTTGGGCTGGAGTAGCTGGGCCCGTGGGTGAACTATCAGGACACTTAGTGGGTCTAAGTCACTAAACTGGTGGGTGAACCAGCAATGGGAAGAGAGAGGAGAAAGTGAAGGAGAAGGACCCGGGCAGAGGGGCTGGTGGAGGAAAGCCAAGCACGTTGGGAGCCTGTGGGATTGAGGAAGGTTTGGCAGACGTGACCGGTGGCTGCAGAACAAGACCCTTGGCCAGCGTACCCCTGCTGCCTCCTCTCCCTGTGCCACCACGTGGGCCAGCTGGCTCCTGCGTGTAGGACCAGGGATGAAAATCACCCCCATCCCTAGGGACACCAGGGCTTCTGTCCTCTACCACCGGCATCATTGGTGGGACTTCCAGGAACTCAAATACCCCCGTGACCTCCATCATAGCGAGGTTGGTGGGGTTAAAATGGCTAGGGATACGCCTGAGGTGGTTTTGCAACGAGGAGGGTTTTAGCCCCGGCTCCTTCCTCTTGCCACGGGGTTTCCTCAGACTTTCCCCCGGCTCTCTCCGAAACCCCGTACCCCTGCGGCCAGGTGAAGCCCATCCTCACCAGCCTTTCTAGACAGTCGTGAGGGCAATGGGGCGGGCGCCGGGCCGGGGAGGAAGCACAGCTCCTGCCTCGCAGGGGGAAGTGAGAAACTGCTGTGGAAATTCAAAGATGGGCAACACCCCCCCCACACCAAAACCACTCGCCCTGCTCCCCATCCCGTCAGCCAGCTCCCAGGGAGGCAGTGGGGGGGATGGAGGTGGCCAGGCTCAGGTGGTCCCTGGCCAAGCAGGTGGCTGTGTGCAGGGGACGTGCCGGTGAAGCCGGCACAGTGGGAGCCTCTCCAGCTCAAGGCCCTGCTGTACCCCCTGGGACCACTGTGGAGGAGACCCCTGAAGCCAGGGGAATGGGGATCGAGAAGGCATCTCCCCACACAGACATCTAAGCGTGCATTGCCAATGGGTTCACTTTATTCTTTAATTTTTACAGCCATATTTTTCATCTCCATTCCCTCTGCTCTCCATGTAGACAGGATGGACAGCCCCCTGGCCTGTACATAAGGACGGAGAAGCGCGCACAGAGGGGGTTGCAAATCTCCCCCAGGCCCAGGCAGGCCGGGCAGGGGGGAGCACTGCCCCACCACCCTGGCAGCCGTGCAGGTAGGATGTGTGGAAGACGCCCCGTATGCCATAACAGAGAGGGAAGCCGAGGGGCACTCGACAGCTGAGGAATCCAATGTGGATCAAAATGCCACTTATGTGAACTGCAGATGCCAGTGGCATCCTGGAGAGGAGACGCCTGGCTGAAGCTCTAGCAGAAATGAAAGCAGAAGCTCTTACCTGAGCAGAAAGAGATTTTTTTTCCAACAGGATTTGTACAGGAGTTTCTTTTGCAAATTGCCACACTGGTCGGGATGGACAGTGCATCTGCAGGGCTGAGCCACGGCAGCCACCAGGCAGGAATCGGGAGAGGAGCCTGACAGTCCTGCTCCCTTTCCCCCTCACCCCCGTCTCCCGTGAAGCAGGTTGCTCTGCCTCCCACGAGCAGTCCTTCTTCCACTGCCAAAATGTCCCCAGCCTGGCTTCACTCATTTCCCTACTCCAGATGCACAAACGTTGCTCAAAGTCAATTCACAGGGCCAGGTGTGGAGCATGGGGATGAGTAGATGCCCAATTTGTGCTGCAGGGATACTCCTCTTGCTGTGGGTAACTGGGAGCACAGTGCTGAAGCCCCCACATCTCCTGCTGGTGAGCCGCAGGTGCCTGGAGCCCCAAAAGGACATTCACTGAGCACATGGACCAGCCCCTCTGCCATCCCCAGCCCCGAGGCTGAGATGGGGACCCATCCCATCATGGGTCATGCGGAGCCTCAGCTGGATGAAGGCTCACCTCCATCAGCATGTTTAGGTCTGGGAGAGGAGTTGTGGCGTGGAATTTGGGCTTTGGCATCTGTGGCAGCTCCTGTGGTTCCCCTTATGGAACGGATGCCGTGAGTCTGGCTCCAGTGCCACAGCAGGGGAGAAGGGGAAGGGTCACACTTCGACAGCAGCGTCTGGTTCTGCAGCCCCAGAAGACAGCTCAGGCTTGGATGGAGGGTCACCTTCCTCTCATCAGAGGGACATTCCCCCCGCACAGTGCCACTGGATGACCCTACCGTGAGCTGTGGCCCTCACTGGTCATCGTCGCTTAGCAGCAGTGCCCTCACACTTTGCTCGGCCACCTCTGCTCAGTCCCAAAGCCTGACGGGTGAGGAGGCCACCTCGCTGAAGGAAGAGCTCACCCGGGGTGCCACCAAGATGGCACTTCATGCAAATAACCCCCCCAAGGCACATCTAATTGCCTAACTGCCCCGTCTGGGGCCAGCAGTGTTTCTCACCTAAGCCATTGACCGGGCTTTGTTCAGCCAGGGGGATCAGCTGCTGTAATTACTTGAGAACAGCAATCTCACACTAACGAGTTCGTTTCTGAAGCAGAGCCCTTCCTGCACAGTAAAGGCACTTGCGGGCGAGTGAGCAAGACCATCTAGAGAGAAATGCCTTGGACCAGCACGGCCAGCCAGCTCTGGTAGGCAGGCAAAGCCTTGAAGACACTCACATAAATTAAGTCATCCTGCCTACGCTCGCATCACTCCCTGCCTGGTTTTGCATGGCGTGGAAACATCCATCACCGGGAGCCCTGTCATCCCAAGTGACATGCGGTATTTCTGCAGCCACTGTGAGCTGAAGTGACGGTTGTCTGGGGCTGCAATGACAAGCTCATGGAGCATCTCTAGACCAGCAGACTCCGCTCCCTGCCCCTGGTCCTCCCTGACTTCAGTGATTGTAGGTCAGAGTAAAGACAGATTTTTTTTCCTCCCTTGCTCCCTGCTCGGGAAGATGGACTATAGAGGGGGTTCCCGCGACCGCCAGTGGATGCCTGCTACCACATGAGAGCACCCAGAGGGAGCAGAGACCTGGATATTATGGCGTGCAGAAGAGGAGGGGGCAGGACTGTGAATGGAGCAGATGCTGGATGCGCCTTGCTCCATACGGCCTCAAGCCTCCTTTTATTGAGGTCAGTAGCAAAAATCAAGCTAATAGCAGCAGTGTGGGACTTGAACCTAATGTAACTCCCTGCTTCCCTCTCCATCTTCTCTTTCTCCCCCTCTTTCTGCTATTCCAGTCCTGTGTCCCCAGGAATTGCCCATCCGGCAGCAGACCCATCCTGGCACAACTGCAGCTTGGCAAATGGCACAGCAGCCCCCGCCACGCTCCATCCTCACCAGCCGCATCTCCTCTGCCTCCTCCTGATGGCACGGCTGTGGCAGCTGTCAGCAGTTCGGTGTAACTCGGCATGATCCGCTTGGGCTTCCTCCAGTGCTTGCAGGCACAACCTGGGACTTGGCGCAAGTGGGGAAAGTGGAAAAGGGCAGTGATCCTAGAAGGTTGATCTTGCTTGAGGCAAAACACAGTCCTCAGTCAGCTCATGTCCGTGCAAGGCTTTGCCTGACCCTGGGGACGGGCTCTGGGCATCCGCAGGGAGCATCCAGAGTGCTCCAACCCCGTTCCCCCCGCCCTCAGGCTCTCTCTTCGCTGGAGCAGTTCTGGGTGGTTTTGGTGGTGACCAGGGCCGTGGCCCCCAGCTCGGTGGCAGGCAGTGGGAAGCTGTGGTTGCACTCCTCGTGCTGGGAGTACACGGCAGAGAGCAGGATGATGTCACCATCGGCATCGCCCCGGCAGCACGGCCTCCGCTTTGCCCCGGCTTTCCCAGGTGGCCCCGCCATCTTCAGGCCTCCATTATGATGCGGGCATGGAGCTGTGGCCAGGATGGCATCTCCCTCCAGCACGGCAGGGTCCTGGCAGCCCGGGTCAGGCAGGGGGCTGGCAGCATCCGTATTTGCTGGGAGGGGGCAAGAAAAGGGGGTTATGGGGCTTACAAAGTGGGGCCAGGTGGGTCCCAGGGAGAGGATCCCACCCTTGGGGACACACGGGATGGGGGGGAAGATGGAGCTGGAGCAGGAGGAGCCTGCAGGGTCCCCACCACACCTCTCCTGCTGCAGAGCTCCTCCTGCTTACAGCTAAAGGGGTTTACCTGCCCCCCCACCCCGCCCCAGCAAAAAACAACAGGGAAAGGCAGAAACTTGCACTTGCACTTCAAGCCCTCTCGCTAAACCCTGCCAAAGGCAGAGGAGCCCGGCCCTCGGTGGCTTTGCCCTCCCCAACTGCCTCCCACTTAAAAATAGACTTGTTTACACCCTTCGAACGCAGGCGCGCACCGCCGGCCCCAAGCCTCCCGTGACTTTCCACACATCCAGTGGCACAGCGGTGGGCCTGCCGGGGTGCAGCCTGGGGGGACAGGGACCAGGGCATGCGGCAGGGGAGGTGCCTCTGATGCTCTCCATCATGGCCGGACCTCTCTTGCCACTGGATTTCTCCCTCCGCTTTCGTTCTTGGTATTTTTCCCAGGCGGGTGCGTCACGGGCTGTCACAGTCGCACCCGGTTTAGCAGGAAGGCCCCAGGTAATGTCCCCCCTGAGTCACCCGGCTGGCACTGCCAGCGGCATGTGGGCAAGCCGGGGTGCGAGCACTGGCTGCCCCCTCCCCCGCCACCCCCCAAGGGCACCCACCCGGGTGGTGGGGCGATGACGGGTGTCAGCATCCCCCAGGGAGCCATACCCCCTGCTGGGGGGTGGGGAAGGGTGAAGCCAGGCGAGACCATTTCTGAGAAGAGTGGCCAGGGTTGAGTCAGCACCAGGGTGGGGGTCCCTGAGGGAGGAAGCGGCCGCCTGGCCCCCAGCTGATGCCCCAACAAGATGGGCCATCATAGGGCATCATGGCCTCATCCCCTGGAAATACGCTGCCAGGAAAGGCTCAGCCCTGTCCCTTGCCCCCCAGTCCTATTTTTGATGCCTTTGGGGATGACCCCGTGTGGTGCTCTGGCATCCTGCCAACAGGGCTGGTCTTGGCAGCACTGGAGTCTTTGGGGCACACATTGAAGGGCACTGGGCATCCCAAATGGCAGTGCCAGGCTGAGCAGTCAACATAGGACTGCCATTTGTCCACCACCATCCTTGCAGCCCCTGCTCCATCCATGGCCCTCTGGCTACGAGGGTAGAGGGACAGGCAACTTGCTGGTGGTCTGTTCCTGTCCCCCACGGAGAGGGTATGGTGCCAGTGGGTGCTTTGAGTGAAGGCACAGGGACACCTGGCAAAAGGAGGGACAATTCAGCGGGGTCCTGCTGGGAGCCAGGTGCAGCTGTGGGTTTCCAGGGGACACAGGACACTGTCACGCAGGGGGCAGATCAGCTGCCCCAAAATGCCCCAGGGTGCCCATGGAGCCCATGTCGAGGTGGAGCCGGTCTCAACAAGGGCGTGCCTTGGGGGAGCCAGCAGCAAGCAATTCCATCTGCCCTGGGAGCCTTAGGATGCTGAGACAGGGAGAGCAAGATGTCCCCTACCTTTGGCCTCCTCGTCCGCCGTCTTCCTCTTCCTGCTCTGCTTGCCCACCTTGCAGGCCAGGAAGCCCCAGAGGGCAGCCAGAGCTAGGATGAGCCCCACCACTGTTGGAACCCCGAAGATCAGGAGGGTGCTGGGCAGGTCCACCGATGGGAGAGTGGGAGCCAGGGGGGAGGTGGGCGCCATGCGGGCGGGCTCTGCTGTGAGGTGAAACACCGTCAGTGTCAGGAGGAGGAGAGCTGGGGGAAGGGAAGGAGGGCAGCAGCATTTCCCATCCAACCGTCCGGCCTCAGGGCTGTGATGGCAGGGAAGGAGAGTGGCTCTTCATCACTACCCACCCACCACCCACAACGAACCATCCCCATGCCTGGACCCTTGTCCCACCCACTGCTGTTCCTGGCTGGGGGGAGATGAGCGCATCCTGCTCTTCTCGTGGTACCCCTGGGGGTCATAGTCTTCTCATGGTGACCTGTGACCCCCATGCCAGGCTGGATCATCCCTCTTCTCGCTGTACCGAGTTCCCCTCACTGGAACTGGCCGCCCTCTTCCTCTCTCCTCCTCCTCCTCCTCCCCGTGAATGCAGCGCTCCATTCTCCATCGCCACCTCCATCACCATCTACAGGAAAAGGTCCCCTCCACCCGCCCAACCCCTGTGTGCCCCCAGCCCCCTTGGCCCACCACCGCCCAGCCCCGAGGAGCTTGGTCCACGGCCGCCCTTGTCTCCTTACTTGCATTCTCCTTGAACAAGTCGGAGCACTGGACGCAGGACCTGGTCAGGAGATCGAAGCACTGGGAGGAGAGGCAGGGGGAGGGAGCGGCAGCTTTTCCTGATGAGGACATGGCAGAGTGGGAGTGAGAGCCTGGCTCCCGCATGGCGTGGCGGCGAAGGGGCCGCCCGAGTGTGAAATCGCAGCGCCTTGGGGCCCGTGGCAGCGGGAGATACAGTCTGTCAAGCTGCGTCGTCTCCCTTGGGGCTTGCGATCGCTGCGCTTGCCCTGGGGCGGATCTTCAACAGGGAGGAGGAGAGCAAGCACCCAAGCCCTACCCCTGCCTGCCTGTGCAACGCGCCCTCAAACTACCCTTCTCCTCCAAAATAGGCTTCCGAAATCCTCACAGCCCCTGGTGTGTCCCAGCCATGCAGCAGCCCATCCATGCCCAGTGGCATGGTGCCCCACCCCAACAGTGTCACCTCCTTGGCTCTCACCTTTCCCCAGCCCACCCATATGGTGCCTCCAGCCCAGGTTTGTCCCCCAGCCTGCACTCCCCCTCACCGGCTGGCAAAAAGCCCCCTCGGCATCCTCCAGTGCCTACAGGATACTTTCCTGTGCCCAAGATCTTTACAAGACCCTGTTCCAAGGCCATGGATCTGGCTTGGAAAATGCAGAAAAGGGCTGGAGGAGAAAAGCATGCAAGGGTAGTGAGGTTTCCCCTTCTAAAAGCTGCCACTGCCCCCAGGACACAGCCTGTTAGTGATTGCTGCGTGGGCAGGCCGACTGGTGTGTGTCCTCCATCCCTACTAATGATGGTGCTCTCCAGCACCTTGTTCTCTCCATCCCAGACCTAGACCTGTGTCAAGGACATTCCCAGCCCCCTGGCACCATGTCTCATTCTCCGGGGTTCAGATCTGGTTCTGCTCAGTAACTGCCCAGGGCATGGGCAAAGCAGGTCACACCAAGGAGGTCCGGTCCCCATACACTTGTAAGGGACTAAATAAACTCTTAATGGTTTTAGTTGTTCCTGATCATGAGCAGGAGAAACCTTCTGCCACCAGCACCCTTATGTCAAAGCTCAATGCTTGAGATCTGAAGGGGATAGGTGACGGATTTCAGTGCTACAGGTGGCTCTTCTCTGTCCTTACCAAACAAAAGTCACATCCCCTTTTCCTTCACCCTGGCTCTCAACTGAAGGAAGCAGCACAGGAGACCTGCCCTGGCCAGGAGAGACCTAATGGGGCTTTACCGCTGGAGTCTCCTGCTTGCAGCAGCTATGGCCTCCAGGCTCTTTCTAGCGAGGTCTCTGCCATTTGCTGTTCTGGGGGGGAGGGAGAGAAAAGCCAAAGGACTCTTTGGCTCAAGGTGACAGAGTATCAGGTGTCCTTGCTGGGCAACTGAGCTCCTCTGAGACAGGCCAGAGGATTTGGTCCCTGGATGTGCCTGTCCCTCTCCAATGGCTTTTGGGCAAGCTGAGCTCACAGCTTCTGCACCCCATCCCCTGAAGCCATGGGTGGGATGCAGGCAGCAGGTCCCCGCACTGGTCGCACCCCAAGCACGGCTCTCCAGCACCCCACGCCCCGCAGGGCAGGAGATGTGCTACGGTGGGGCCCTTCCAGCCCCCCAACCATGTCTCCCTCCCTGCTGGCAGCATCCCCGGAGGGTGGCTTGCACCAGGGCAGCACCGAAGCAGCCCCAGCACCATCTCAGTCCTCCCCGCCAGATGCCGCTGGGCTCCGGGTGAGTGAAAGTCCCGACCAAAACTGGTCACTGCCTGCCGGTTCCACGCCTGCTGCGATTTCACTTCCCTTTCCAGCCGGTGTGCCCAGCCGCTCGCTCCCTCGCCCCTCGCACCGGTGCCTGGCTGCCAGGGAGCACCCTCACTGTGCAGCAGGGATGGCCGTGCCAAGCCCGGGGGGCTGCAGGCTCCTCCGAGGAGCTGCGAGAGCCTGGCTGTCATTCCTGCATCTGTGACTCAGTTATTCCCCCTCTGTTCTTAGTCAAAGTAAAAATCCCCGAGTGAGTGGCGACACGCCAATCACTTCCCTCTGTTGGCACAGCCCCAAGCTCCGAAGCCACAAGCAGCATGGCCAGCTCGGCACCAGCCACCTCCATGCTTGCGCTGAACAGGCTGTTCTCACCCCTGCACAGGTAGCTGCCAGGGGAGGACATCTCTCCATATCCCACCTCACCCAGCTCCCTGGCTGGGTGATCATCTTGGATGCCCCGGGCAAGGAGCACGGCTGGGGTGCAAGCCTGGGAGTCCAGCAGCAGGGTGCACCGGGAGCATGTCCAGGGGGTCAGAAAGCCACAGCAGGGAGGGCTGAGGGGTCAGGAGAAAAGCTCAGACTCACTTCAGGCCACATCTGAGCTCCACAGTGGAGAGCCCCGTGGAGGAGAGGGCACCTAGACCACTCACTGTCCCTGGCAGGCAGCTCGCAGAAGCATAAGGGTAGGGACTAGGGAGCAGACAACGTCTTGCCTTGTGGGCTGGTGCTGTGCACGGAGGCAGAGGACCCCCACAAAAGAGCCAGTGCTCTGTCAGGACACCTGCCCCTGCAACACCTCACTGCTCCAAAGGCTTTGCTGTTCCTCTTGCCCTGGGATGTTTCTACCTGCTGATCGCCTTTTCCCAAAGGGGGACACTGCTCCATCATCGCCCTCTCGTCCTCTCCCCTGAAATCCACCACACGCCCCAGGCTTCCCTCGGGTCAGTCGTCTCTCGGCGACCCCCAGCCCCTATTCCCGTGGGTCCCACCGTAGCACCGTCACCCTGCCCCTTTCCCTCCCCTCTCTGCTTGGCTTAATGCAGGGGGGAGCCAGGGGGAAATGGGTCCTAGCATCTGCTGTACCACGCTTACAGATTAACTCTGTGACCCCTCCAGTCAAATATATGCACCAGGGAAAGCCCAAACCAAGTTACATGTTGCTTTTGACACAGAGGGCGAGGTTTACAATAGAGCTCAGGAGCTGATGGCTCCCATTTTGGTACCTGGAGTGAAAACTTGAAGCTGCGAATGCTTGGTGGCGAGCCCAGGGACGGCAGCCGTGATGTCCTCCTGCAAGTAACGTGCTCCCGGGTCCTGTTGCGTGGAAGGATGTTGCAGCCTCATCGTCGCGACTGATCTTACCCTATTCCCTCCCATTTTCTAAGCCCCCTTTCTATCCCCTTCTTCAGCTCTTTCACACTCCCTTCCCAGCCCTTCTGCTTCCTCCTGGTCCAAGAAAACAATGTTTGAATTCACACACGATAACGCTTACTCATGGAGAAAATCCCCGCTGACTTCCCCAGCGGCACTCACACGTGTGCCTGCTCACCAGCATGGCCCAGGCTGCCCAGTCGGCTCCGGGCATCAGCCGTCCTCCTCTTTTCTCCCCCATCTTTGCCTCCCCTGCCCTTCGTAACGGCTGTTCACCATTTTTGGAGCAGCAGAAGTTAAAGCTCGGTGAGTAGTTCAAACTGTTTGCATCTAAGAGTTGAATACGCTTGATAATAGCACAAATGCATAATTAAGGAGCAGAAAAAATGACTCACTGGATAAGGAAATGCGCTTTTCTTATCTCCTCTGCAGAGAAACGAAAGCCCCAGGAGCCTGGGACTCCGGCTAACTAAATGCTTTTATTAAACAAATAAACCAGCAAAGATATCAAAGGAGCTATTTAAAAATTATATCTTAATCCTGGAGTCAGAGAGCTTGATTTCCAGTGCTGTTTGCTCCAACTGTGCACTGCGAAGACCGGCTTCGGCCGAGGTCGGCTGCTGGGATCCCTGCGGAGAGCCCAGCAAGGGACAGGGCAGTGCTGGTGGTCCCAGAGGTGGGGAGGGACAGCATCATCCTGCGAGTGGTTGTGTACACATGAGCAACTGGACTCGTGTGAGTGGTTCCTCTGGTGTCAGGGGTAGGTGAAGTGACTCACGCACGCGCTTGCAGAACCACCCGTAGCAGAAAATATCCACCGAAAGTTCACCTTGTGCTCGTGTGCACCGGAAACCCAAAAGCTTGTCGATCAGAGAAGCCGAGATGTGTTTATCAAGCAGACCCAGTCACCTTGGGACAAATGTCTGACAGGATGCACCCAACACCCCAGGAACACCTCAGCACAGCCCGACTTCTGCCCCGCATCCAGATGGTGCCACTGGACGGCTTTGGCTGGAGCCAACCCCCGCAGTACGTTTGGCACCTGACGGCTGCATCCCTTTCCAGTGCCTCTGCACCAGCGGGTGGGAAGCACTCCGTCCTGAAAGGTCCCACTATGGCTCTCGGGAGCTGGTTTCTCAGGGCTCCAACACAAACCTTCTCCTTGTGATCCACTAGGGTGCCCCAGCACGGCCCAGCCCCAGCTTCACTCTGCCTTCTCAAAGCCAGCCATACTTGGGGACAAAACCCGTGAAGATTTTAGGAATAAGGTGGGAAAACAAAGGCTTCAAGAGATTCACCAACACCCTAAATCCAGACCTCTCCACGGGCACTCTGCTTCTCACCAAGGATTTTTATGGCACTGCTCAGCCACCTGTACAGGGAGTTTGGTGTGGGGCAGTGCCCTGGTGGCACCGGCTCTGCTGAACATCATTTGTCTCTTCCCCTTCTTGTTTAAAAGACCCTGAGCTGTGCTTGTCCATGACTTGGACTCCTGCAGGGGTGATACTGAGCACCCAAATAAGGCTTTTATAGTGGTGTGCCCTTGGAAGACCCCTCCAGGGTTACAGAGGGAGGGTGGTGGGTCAGGACTGCCTGGGCTCAAGCTCCCTCTGCCCATTCCCGGTCCCTGCTCCAGAGACCCCAAGAGGGACACAGCACCAGTGAGGCCATGGGGGAACACCCCCTCCCCAATCCTGCCCTGGGGACCTGAGCCTTTGACCTCTCTTGCCAGGAGCAGGCTGTGGCGGGGGAGCGAGGGGTGTTTCCAGCTGGTGTGCTGGCTGCTCTTGCCGCTCTGCAAAGCGTGGTGGGACTCTCTTAGTGAGGCTTGCAGCCCCAGATGCTGCCTGGGCTCTCACAAGCCCCTCCATGTTATGAGCAACACACCATTAGCTGAATCTGGCTCCTCTGCCTGGACCTCCCCGCAAGCAAATCCTGTTGCCCGCTCTGCCTGCGGCAGGGCTGGTGCCCCCATCCCCACCCTAAGGATGGGTGGGAGCTGATGCTGACCCCCTTAGATGGGTGAGTGGAGGCCAAGAGCCCCCCAAGCTTCGACTGCGGCTGGTTAGGGACCGTTCACGTGCCTTGGCAGGGCCAGGCAGCACCTCCAGCACCAAAACAGAAACAAAGGGCTGAGGGCGATGCACCTCCGCACTACAGACCTCCAAGCAGGTGGGTTCAGCTGGTTCAGGCGTGCGTACGCTGGGGCAGAAACCCCTCCGGGTCACCAGGCTGAACGCAGAAACCTCCCCTGGCACTTGCCACGAGGAGCCCCACTGCTGCGCTCTCGGGGCACAGAGATCTCCAGCAGACGACTCCAGAGCCAAAAAATCAAAGCCTGCTGAAGGCGAGGGGCTGCCTCCCTTTGAGCCCCCACCCTTTGCAGCTTGCTCCAGCAGCAAGGGACAGGAAACCAGTTAGGGGTAGCCTGGAAGTCAAAACTAAACTAAGCAGTCCCGACTACATTTTGCATAGCGCTTCGTTACAATGAACTGCTTGCAGGAGAGCCGCAGCTCCGGCTCACGCGCAGGAGTGGTTTGGTGAATACATTTGAATAAGAAGGCAGCCTGAGAAAATAGGAAGGTGCTTATGAGCTATTCCAACACAGAAGAAAGGATGCTTGTCCTGACTGCACTCTGTTGCAATTTACTCTGCTGCCTGCCATCCAACCACGCTTCTTCCCCGTACACAAATAACGCCCCACCGACCCCCATGACTTCATCCCAGCCCCGGCACGGCTGCTCTGCTGTCACGCTCCTCAGCACTGGCCACCAGAGCCATCCTAACAGAAATGCTCAAAACCAGCAGCGTGCCTGGATAACTTAAAGCACAGCTCAAACAGGAAACAGAACACAGCAAAACACCCCCAAAAAATCCCATGGCGCCTGTAGATCGCCACTGCCTAAGCAGGAGTAAGGGTACAGGAGGCTGTATGGTTTCCAGTACTAACCACTGCTTCAGAAATGGGTCTCTCAGCTGGCTTCTGTGACTCCCACATCCCACCACCCCAGGCCCAAGCAGTTGTAGTAGGTGCAAGGCCACTCTCCCTCACCCCCGCCGCTGGGCAGCTCCGACTTTTCTGTTTGTCACCGCTGGATGACGCCCCGTGAGCAGCTGAGCCAAGGGAATACAGGGATTTTGACTGTAGGCTGCTTGGCCGGTCAGATGCCAAACTCAAGCTGGTTTCAGCCCCAGAGCACTGAAAGGGACTGCAGTGCTGCAGGAGGAACGAGTGGCACGTGTTTGGACATGAGTGCAGCCCCAAACCGGGATGAGAAGCAAGGAAGCAGGTTTCCACTGAGCCGAAGCGGGCCTCGCGGCCAGTCGGCTGCCTCCAGCAGCAAGCTTGTCACCGCTGCGCTGTCAGCTGCGAGGCTCTGGCTGACAGCTTCCCCTCTCCTCTCTCTCCAGCCAAAGCACCTCCGTGCCAACAGCATTTCATTAGTCTGCGGTGGTATTGCCACGCTTGCCAGTATCTCCATACCATTCTCTGGCTTCTCACAGACCTTCAGATAGCGGTCTGGTGTAAAAATGCTGGCTTAAATGCAGATTAACATGACAAATTTCAATGGCCTCATTAAGGATGTGATGTAGGAAAGAGCTGACAGGATTTGGCCCACGCCCCTCGTCTCCTGGCTGGCATCTGGGTGCGATCTTAGCCATCCTGCCAAAGCCCGGAGAAGCAACAGGGAAGCAAGGCATCAGGTGGGGAAGGACAAGAAGGGAAGGATGACAGGCTGCTGCGGATGCAGAGCTTGGGAGGTGGAGAGGGACTGTCAGCAGCCCTATGCCATGTTCACCCCCAGCCCCCAAGGGACCTGTGTGCAAACGGAGCTCCCCCTGTAACAGCCCCACTGAGTTCTGAGCCTTCAGGGCCTTAAAGGCTGGAAGAAGGATGAGTTGCACCAACACAGGCTGACACAGGAAAGCAGATGCTGGGGAGGGTGAGCAGTACTGCCGAGGCAGGCGGACATAATCACCCCCTCCAAGATCCCTTTCCCCATTTCCCATCTCAGTGAGAGCATCCACAGGGGAGGTCCTGCCCTCTGCCACAGTCCACCAGGAAGGCTGCTCATCCGCCCCCGGGGAATGTCTCCTGGCCACCACAGCTCTGTCTCACACTTGCCTTCCACCTCCACGCTGCACCCAGAGCACCATGGAGGGCTGGACCACTGGAGGATGCAGGCAGGCTTCCAAGGGACCGTGCAGCAACGTAGCATCTCTCATCACCCAACCTAAAAATGCACGTTAGAGGCTGAGGGCAGATACAGCTTTATACCCCCTAATAATCTTGTCTCTAAGCTAGATAACTAGGACTGTAAATCCCTGGTGATAATCACAGACACCATGCCTGCAAGCTCTCCCCCGGACCATTCATTTAGCTTGATGATGCTTTAAAGAGACATCTAATGAGGATAATCTGATTCAAATCCCCTCTGCTTTTGGGCAGCAGAGCAATTCAGTCCCCGTCAAACTCCTTCTTCCTCCATGACTGTCTTTATTTCCCCTTCTCATATGAATCACCCTGGGGTTTCCTTTGCTTTTTGCATTACTATTTTGATTCTTTGATATGACCACTGCAATCAAGATTCACTCCCTTTAGAACCTAATTAGCATGAAATCAGACTTGCTTTTTACTCACAGTCTCACGGTAATAGGATGCTGGCCTATGCTTCAGCTCTACTTCGGGTGCAAGGAACATTGCAGCCTGCTTAAAAAATTCCCTGTTTACCTGATTCAATCAGAACCACTTACGGGAGATCTGCACACACTTCAAGCTTGGCAAGAGAGTCAAGCTTTGGGAAGGGCTGGGGGGGGAAGGTCTCAATCACACTCAGCTTTCAGTGCAGAGCAGATGGCGAACATACCGACTATATAATTTATAGGACACCATCACTATGTATTAGTCCCATGCAGTGGCTGCACTCAGCCAAACCACGGCTTGTACACACACAGAGGGGACTCGTGCAGGTGATGCTCCACGTGCAACCTGGGCAAGAGGGAAGACCCAGGTTCTGGAGAAAGCACACGCTTCACGTTTCATCTCCTTCGTAGCTCAGAGCAGAGGATGCAGTGCAGCAGCCCTCACCCCAGAGGGATTTTCTCTTCCCCGCGGGCCGGGCAAACACTTTCCAGCCCTCAAACTTGTGTTAGAACTAGGTCAGTATTATGCAACATCTGCACGCAAGCAGCTCCCCTTCTCTTCCCCGGGAGCAGCTCGCACGCGGTGGCAGAATGAATGCCAGGGTAGCCCAAGGCCAGGTGTTGGGGTTTGTTTGCACTTCTTCAGGGCCACTGTGCCATGCCAGCACAGCCCGGCGTGCAGCTCGTTAGGGGTCATGAAGCTCGAGGGGGATGTGCACCACCACCACAGCTCTATTTCCGTGGTTCCTAAGGCTCCCTGCCCTTGCTCTTCACCCGGACGCACACACCCACGGCTCAGCACAGCCAAGCAGGGATGCTGTGGATGCCTGAAGGACCTGTCGGTGAGGAGAACTGCTCACGATGGCCAGGTTGGGTTATAACAGAGGAGCAACAGGATGGAAAAGATCAAAAGGGAACACCGGGTAGTAAAAACACTCCCTACAGAGCAAGGTGAAGGCAGCTCCAGCCCCGTCTATAAGTTAGTAGAGCTTCCAGCCCTTCTCTGCATGGCTAAAGAGGAGCCCTGGAGAAAAGCGTGCAAGACTGAGCCTTTATAGGTGCCCGGTGTGCAGGCACAGAGTGACACCGCTATCCTAGGGCTTCCCCAACTCTAATGCCTTTGATCCTCTCCTGCTCGGCATAACAGCACGAGGCACTGAGTCACCCCTCAGTCCCACAGGGGAATGAGGATTAATTAGTCGACGCTGGCACATTGCTTTGAAGAGAGGTGCTCCACTGCAGCACGAGCCACAGCACATACCGAGCTGAGTCAAACGCAGCCCTGGCTTCATATCTGTCATGTCTGGAAGAGCAAGAAAAAGAAACGTAGCAGTGGGGGGGAAAAAAAAACAAAAAAAGAATGTTCACACTGGGGCAATGCCAACACTGCTGTAAAACCTAGGACAGCAGCCAGCACAGAGGTTCAGGAGAGCTTTGAGCTGACCAGTGCAGACAGCGATGGTGCCTCAAGGACTGCAGATCCTCAGTAAATACGCGATGTGTTTCGTCAACCTGAGCACTGTGACTGTATAGCCAGGAGGGCAGGAGCAAGGCAGGCCCAACAGCAGCACGGCACCATCACCCCGTCACTGCAGAGTGGACACATGCTGGGACTGGAGAACTTCCATCAGAAGACAGGAAAGGAAAATACTCCAAGCTGCCAGAAAATGGGGAAAGCCCCCTCAGTGTGTTTAATGCTAGCTGGGCTTTTTAGATCTTTCCACGTGCTCACGAGTGTGCCTCTGCCTGTCACCTGCATGCAGACTGCTCCAGAGCACGGGTGCTTCAGCTGGCCCTGGCACAGCTTGTTGTAGTGCCGAGGGTGGCAGGATCCAAAGGAAAAAGCAGCCTCTGTGCACCAAGGCCAGGTTTCCCAAGGGGAGGTGGCTTCTCTCTTTGTTTTTGTCCTCACGCCACCTCAGTGCTCCTTCCCGTGACGTGCAGAGCCCCCAGGGCTCTTGCACCCAGCCCGCAGCTGCACCTGGGCCGGCGGCGGGGAGGCAGCCTGCATGTATGTAAAACACAGGCTTCTCTTTCACACACCGCTGACTTCCCTCGGCAAAGGCGGTGGCGGGGCGGGGGGACGGTCACGGTGCCTTTCCTGGCTCCTCGCAGAACACCCCACCGCACAGCGAGCTCAAAGGGGATGAGGGTTGTCAGCATCGCGGCACGTGTCAGCTCCGGCAGAAGGAGCCCCCAGCAAGGGAAACGTGGCCCAGCACGGGCCAGGAGCCCGTGCTACTCAGCTGCCAAGGAGTCCGAACAAGTCACATCACTCCTGAGTCCCTGGTGCCCATCCTCTCTCACGCACCGGTTCTTCACAGCCAAGACGGCCCCTTCTGCACAGAGCCGACCCGAGGGGACACCATCCTGCCTAGCATTGCCGCACCATATTAATATTTAACAGTGAGGAAGAGATCCAGAGACTTTGATTTCTCCCACCGGCCAATTCAAGGATAATTGTACTGAGCAGGGAATTTCAGCGTTTCAAAGGGTGGTTTTGTTCCAGTTCACAACAAAACCCAACCATGTCGCAACGCCTTATGAGAAGGAACGCAGCCCAGTTTCAGGCAGCCTCCCTGCCTGCAGCATACTCAGGCATGTAAGAAGCACAAAACACGGCCAATCTCAGGAGGTGCCTGGCAGGCAGGTCCCACCAAACCCTCCTCCCCCAGAACTTAGGTAAAAATCAACCTCTACTAATTAGGAAAAAATGGTTTATTCTGAATGTTTCCACCCAGTTCCAGATTTGTGACCCCAAAACAATGTCAATTCGCCCTCATCACACCCTTCCAGCAGAGGCAGCTCTTGCTGTAGAGGCAGAGCAAGCGAGGCACAGTGAATTTTAACACACGTGCCCAGGGTCATGAAAGAAATCAGGCACAGAGGCGAAACGAGCCCAGCGTTTCTGGCTCCCAGCTCCGGGCTGTGCCAGCTATTGCTTTCTCTTGCATATAAATCACTTTTCCCCACTAGTGAAGGACAGCTGGTCACTGAATGGAAAGCAGTAGTTGTTCAGCAGCCCACAGCAACGCTGCACACCAGCTCAGGGTGGGAAGTGGAGAACACTCAATGCGCGGAGGAGAGACTGCCAGGGGATCTGGGCCAGTTGAATGGAGAAAGAGCAGCCGGAATCCAGCCAAAGCAAAGCCCAGTGCTCCTGCAAAATCAACACAAGTTAAAAGCTCCGCAGAAGAAAGCCTCCCTTGCTTTTGCCAGCAGAGCAGGTACCCCTGCCATGACTCTGCAGGTCAGCTCTAGGCAGCAGAGCAGAGGAGTCCCTTCTTATCCACTGCTGCTGTGGACAGTGGTCATGATGAGAACTACCAAGCAGTTCTTAACAGCGTGACCACAGCTGCTGAGCACCACCGCTAACCTAACCCAGCCAAGTCCCTTCAAACTACAAACAGTTTTGGCAAGCAGAGGTGTCCAGTTTTAAACAGTCACCAAAGCAAATATTAGTGGTGGCCTTGAATCTAAACCTCTACCACCAGTTTCAAGGTTTGGAGTGACAGATAAAATCCCAGGGCTAGATGTATCTCTGATCTTTGATGACAGAGAGATCTTTTACTATAGGCACCATATCCGTACCCAGACTTTGTCTCCTGTTACTAAAGACCAAGCAGACCACGTCTTATCACACTTAAAAGGTGGTCTGATTTAACAGCTGGTGTGGCAAAGCCAACAAAAAAAAAAAAACCCTTCCTTCGGAAAACATGGGCTAGCAGAGAGCTATAATCCCAACAGGTAATGCCAACCAAGCAGATTTGTGCTGAAATGTCTCACAGACCACCTCCATGAGCTGCTCGGGTAGCAGGCTGAGGATACAAAAATCTTCTTCAAGTGACTGGACTGAAGGCAAAATCCTGTGGGTCAACCTGCCGTAGCAGAAAAGACCCCCTTACAGCTTCATTCAGTTCCACCCAAAAAAAACCAACATGGCCAACTCTACGCCAGTGCAACTGGTACAAGGTCTTCTAGACAAATTAAACTGCTTTTACACTAATTTTGCTGACATAGCTGACAAACAAAAACATGTCCACAAACTGAAACAGTCAAACCAGCAGTGCTCACGGGTACTTTTGCCACAGAGAGGGGGATTTCTCTTTGTAAATCTCCACAGGGAGAGGGAACTGAGGCAACAGAGAGAGGAAGAGAAAGTATGTAACTCCAAAATATTTCTGTTCGTTTAGATTTCAGCCAGCTTGGCAAGCTCTTTCACAATGTTTGAACACAACAGAACCTGAGTCACTAGCCTTAATTCAGCTTCAGGCCTTCCACGCCTCTGATCCCAATCCAAGTACTACTTTCACAAGACCTTTATCAAACATTAGCCCTGGCTACTCCATCCAGATGCAAGATATCCTCAGCTGCCTTGTCTTCTCTGGTAGGGGCAGTGTTATGGCCTGTCTAAACTAATAGCTGTCAGTTCCTTGAGGTATTTACAAAGTTGAAGCTGTAGTTTTAGATGTGTCCCAACTACTTTTGGTTGTAAAACATGATGGACCTGAGACACAGTGTCATATTCTTAGATATGCTCCACTTCCCCTGCCAGTTCTAGTAAAGACTTTTTCTTAAGAGTAAGAAAAATATTTGCCCCAAGGTGAAGGGAGATGCTGCTCTTAAGGAACTAGATTTTATTTTGTACCAGCTGGGATTCGGCCACCTGTAGGAAGTACAAACAGCATTTTTCTTTGAAAGTAGTAGAAGGAAAGAAATACCACATCTGAAACACAGCAGTGGAAAAAACCCTATGGTTGAAGGTGCAGGAATGTGCAGTAGCACGTGTAGGTTGCTACAAAGCATTCTGGGTGAACCAAAGAAAGTTTCGTTTTCACCAGTTAAGAAAGCGCAGCGAAATTACTCCTGAGGCCGAAGGGATTTTACCCGAGTCCAATAGTTATTAGAGGCAACTGGAGAGCGACTTAGGAGACGGAAGAGTCTCCTTACCTTACAGCGGTTGCGGAGGACACGAAAGACTGGCTCATTTCATGCCGCAGCCCTTCCTTCCCTCCCCCAAACTGCACCTGCACATCAAGAGCAAATCGAAACCAGTCTATTCTAAACCATGGTCTCATTTATTTTGAGGGACCCAAAGCGAGAGCGAGGCTGAGACAGCATAACCAACAGAGAAACTTGTTTCTCAGCACGATTGCCCCTCTCTGGTGGCAAAGTCTTGGCTAGTACCTTCAGGATCACAAAGCTAGCTGAAAGTAGGACAGGCCCATTAAGCTCCCAATCCTTCTTACACAGCCACAAGAGTTTGCACATGTCTTTCTCCTTTGGGTTTTAGCCAGAGTCCAGCCCTTTTGGGCACCATAACACAGCTGAATGGTTTAGCTCCTTTTGTTCCAGCCAACAAACAACCTAGCTCTCCCCTGCCGGCAACAATACAACCGGAGCTAGGATTTGTGTGTCCTCTGAGCAAGGATACAGGCTTTGTGCCTTGCTGAGCTGTCTTTGCAAGGACTGCCAATGCTCACAGCTGATTAAGCCTGCAGTGCTGCTTTCTGCTTTTTCCTGCTCACAGACAGATGTCAGAAACGAGCTAAGCAAAACAGCACACGCAGCTAGAGCTCTGCACCTAGGAACATTAAAGCAGACTATTAGGGATTAAATAAATTAAACCAGAGGGGAGCTTAACACATTCTCTTTAGGCTTCATTTCTACCTGTCACGCAATTCTGGGTAAGAAATATCAGAGTCTTTCAAGAAACACTGTATTCTGGCAGTATACAGGAAGGATTGTATTTGGAAAGCTTTTGCCACCACCATGTGGCTGAAACCGTGACTGCAACCCACCAACTAACTGGAAGTTCAAACTGCCAGCAAGGACCAGTCTTGCTGCCAGGGCAAACTGGGGCAAGTGTTTGTACGTTTTAGAGCCCATGCCACATACCTAAACAAAGAGCATACAACTAATTATTAAATATTATACATTTTATTAACTTAGAACTCCAAAACACACAATTGACTTGCAGTAAGAATAAGGCATGAATTACTGCTGGTAGAAACCTATTAGTTAAGGGATTATACACAGCATATGCCCACCTTGCAAGAAACAACATGTGTTTTCTGTATGCTGCTATAGTCCAGTCTGCTGTTTCATCTCTGCTCAGCTCCGGAGTGCAGAGCCTCAGCCCTACAGATGCTGGAGGGATAACTGCACTCCTGCAGCTCTGTGGAACTGAACTGCCTGATTTGCAGAGGCTTACTGGAGGCCAGCAACGTCGCCTAATCTTAGATTTGTCTCTTCAAGAGCATGAGAGAGAGAAAAGCTGTTCTGTGGCTCTTTACTTTGAGAACAAAGATTGATTTCCACTAGCAGATGCATGTTTCTCCTCCTGTGGTCTGCCTGCCATGGCTGTAACACGCTAAGTGCTGCTACACTGTCAGTTACAGCCCTTTCACCTCTTCATTTCCTGACTCAGAGAAGGTTTGACCTCTCTGGAGAATTATTTCTTGGTCTGCAGGGACTAACTTGCAGCAGAGCAGTCCACAGCTGCCAAGTCACAAGCAGATATTAGAGTTGCTCATTATCCTGGGTTTGAGAGATGGAGTCTTTTTGTTTAAAGATCTAAGAGACAGCTAAAGTGCTAGATTACCTTTTTTAGTCTCTTCCTCCTCAATTAGGTACCAGGCATGGAAATACTGAGCCCTTCACTGGGCAGATGCTCACACAGCTGGATCATTAACTGCCAACTGCAGTCTATCTAGAAGCTGCAGGACAGCCTTCCTTCCTCATTATTCTCTTGGTGGGGAGACAAAACCTGGCCGCGAGGTTTCACATTAGTCCAAGGTGCTATATTTCAATCGAAAGGAAGCACGAACCTGATGCCTCTTCTATAGTACTTCGGGGACACTGAAACTAAGAAACTCAACCATGACATGCAGCGTTTGGGATAGTGACCTGTTCTCCTGATAGCTTCTCGGTAAAACACGTGGCTTCTGGCCACCGGCAAAGTGGGTAAAGCTCAAACTTGATCATGTAATGGGATTCAGGCATAATAATATATAGGAATCCCCAATTCAAACTGCCCTCCCTCCAGTACCTATACCTTATCAACTGAACAGGAATCAAACTTTTCTTGAGATATTAGCAACTAGGAACAGCTCTGGATGAATGGTCATAACAAGTCAGGCAAAAAAGCTTCCCAATGTGATTCCAACTACAGCAGCTTGAATGTCTGAAGTGAAAAAAAAAAAGATGAATCTGGCTGAATTCTCACAATGAGAAGCTAGTCATCAGCAGCAGAGCTCCTCATCAGTGTGCCAAAGGACAAGGCAGAAACTCCTGGTATGTGACCAGCACAGATCTGTAACATTCGGAGAAGTCGCTGAGCGGTGGCAACTCGTATCCCTTCCAACTGGAAACAAAAATGGAAAAATTATTTAACCAATAGAAAAGAAGAAAAGCAGTACTTAGCTGCAATAAAAGAAAGAACTGGAACCAGCATTAAGTATGGTTCAGATCTGCTAGCTACAGAAATTCACAGAGAGGCCCGTTTATTCCCCTAATGTTAGGGAAGGGACAGCGCTGTCAGCTGAAAATCCTGAAGGGCTTGCCAAAGGCACAAATATTACCTGCTGGTAGGGAGGCAGTCCCTAAGGGTGGAACGATAAGTACATGGAAAAGTGAAGTGTACTGCCACTGAATGCCAAACTCTCCCTCCAGCTTTTCAGACCAAGCAGGTAATTGGAAAGAGTGGCATATCAGATGGCAAAACAGTCTGCAAAGCAACAAAGCCTGGCTAAGAGGAAGCATAACATGGGCAAGTGAGTCACATGGCAAATAACAGCTCAGGGGCTCCCGGGAAGAGAAAAGGCCTCAAGGAACAAGTGTATCAAGACTTTGCATATCAGACAAGTCTTTGTGATTTAGACTTGGGTTCCTGAGGCTTTGAAGTAGCACGGGAAGGAGCAAGTAATCAAGAAGGCCCATTTCAAGGACAGTCAGACTTCTGTACCTCTACCATTCTTGTAGAAAGAGTCTGGTCCCTGACACTTACACAAGATAGTAGCGCAGGTACATATATTTGTTGCTAATGTAACAATGTTCCCAAGGATCAGGGAGCAGTGGAATTTACAAATTCCTTCAGACACCAAACAAGCTCCTTACCTCCAGCTCACAGAATAGCACAGGACTGCAGTAGACTTCTCCCAGTTTCCAGATGGCATTCATCTCTACACTGCAGTAATTCACCCTGCCAACTACAGAAAAAGTTTTCCTACATTACAAGCCCCATAGTCAACATTCAGTGAAGAAAAGAACCAGGAAATTCCACATTCACTAAACGATCCAGAGCTAATTTTGAGAGCACCATAGAAGGTAAGGCAACAGTGAGCAGTACAAACAGAATAGTACAATATTCGCAACGGAATTAGCTCAGACGTCATTCATAATACTGACAGCAGGAATAATATTGCCACATTACTGAATACTGTAACATTAACATTTTGGATAAGGGATCAGTACACTGTCAGCAGGGGCAGAATCTTCTACTCATTAATAAGAAACTCTTCTGGCTCATGTGGTATCACAGGGTGATATCTCCAAGGACTTCACTCCTATCAGGAGAGCCATAGCACAAGGCAACGCCAAGACCCTTTTTCGCCCCAAAATTAGGCTACCTGACCGTCAAATTCCAGGGACACAGCATCTCTGTTCCAACACTGAGCAGTATAGGCTGGCCCCTGCAGTCCCTCAGAGCTAAACTAGGGAGGGTATGCAGGAAAGCACCCTGTGCGCTTTTGGAGAGGTGGTGGAGGCGGAGGAAGAGAGATTAAAGGCACAACTGAGCCAGACAGCACGCAGCAGGGATACCAGTCTTGTAGTAAAACTATACTTAATAGTTTAGTAGCTCATCCATTTAGATTCACTTTATTACCAGAGTATCATATGCTCCTCACTGCTCATTAAGATTATCATTCAGACAGATCTGCAAGAGCAGATATAACAGACTTCTGCAGTGCCACAAGAAAAAAAAATATCAAAAAAAAATCAGTGACACAAATCATATTGAGGGATTAGGGACAGAGAAGAGAGGTCTGACTGGCAAAAACAGAAAGAAGAAAGCAAGTGAGCATGAGAGAAGAGAACCATATTTTATCTAAGAAAACCATTAAAAAAGGGAGATGAGTTCAGATAGAATTTAAACAAAGCTTTCGACAAAGCCGCTGGTTTCCTTTGTTTTGTTTCAGGTTAAGTCACTGCCCTGTTTTAAGGAACATAACAGTGAGTTGTGCTGCTCAGAGAGGAGGAAGAGCGCAGATTCTATACGTACCCCCAGTGACAAGAAAGCACACTTTCCCCAGGAAGAAGCTGGCATCCACATGAGCTAGGGAAGCTTCAACATTCTTCAAGCTGTCAGAGAAGTGCAGACAATCCAGTTGGACAGGGAGGTAAAACCAGTACACCATAAGAACAAAGGGAATAACTTTCAGAAGCACAATTAGAAAACCAATGATGTTAACATCTGCTGATCTGTGAGCCAGCGGAGTTATGCTCTATGCTAAAAGCATGGCAGCAGAGACCTCTGCAATACCCACAGCTGTTTAATAATCCATAACATATCCTTTCTACCCAAGACTCAACAGTTAGACTTAGTTTGAACAGCATCCTCCATGATTTGCAGACACTAAGCATCCAAATTCATTAACATCCAACGAGACTTCAGCACTACTTTGGCTCTTTCAGAAGAACTAGCCCACACATTTCTGCAGCACCATCTGTGCTGTAAGTATGCAGCTGGGCCTGTCATTTTTGGTAAATGAGAGCCCAGGATCATCAGTCACAATTTAAGTAAAGTAATAAAATGCTGACTTTTGTGCCTTAGCAAGTCTTTACTTATGGCCTGGGGACACAAATATCATTTCTACAAAGATCAGCCAAGATGAGAGAAAAGGGATCAATCCCTGTAAGACCTTCCTCTTTTGCCTAGAGACATCCATACTGCTGATCCCACTTCACCAGCAGTATCAGTGAACTGGGGACACAGATGCAGCGACTGGCTGGTTATTAGGTAGCACTACCCAACACGCATCAGCCAACCGCATATTACAGAACTTAACAGCACCATCATCGTTTCCACCTAATTTTACAGACAGCGTCTTTCCAAAGCTCAGTTCAAATCATCCCATGTCTGGATCCAAGAATAAATTCTGCCTTTTCTGCTATGGCAACTTAGTGCGCAACAAGCATGTTATTGGACAGAGCGGTTCAGTCCTAATCCATTGCTGGAGGCCAGAAGACCACTGTATATATTACTGAGCTGTGCCACCACAGGAAGTCTTGGGTTTGAAGTCCACTATTCAGCAATTCTGACACAGTAAAAATGTAGATTTAACCATCAATCCAAGAAAAAAATATCAGTTTCCCCTCATATTTTTACCCTCCTTTTACCTGTATTTGCTCTTGATGTCAATCATGAACACAATCATATCTATCCTGGGCCGAAGGTGATCCCTCTCCGAAGGTAAGGGAAGGGATGTAGTAAGGTGACTGAAAGATAATAAATTTGCCAGTTTAACCAAATAGCTTGGCAAGGCAGTATCCACTTAACCATAACCACATAACCATTGCAGTTCATCATGTAGCAAGTTACCAGGAAGCCTGCTGATTACTAAATACATAGGCACTGAAGAGACACTGTTACTCTTTAAGTGGTATTCTCCTATCTTAAGCCTACTCATAGCTGCCGACAGCCACAATGATACTTGCTAGAAAACGTTGTTCATAATGGGAAGCTTCTTAGGGCACAACAGGACTCACAGAAACATTTTCCCCACACAGATCTGTATGGCAGTCATTTTATTCAATTGTTAAGAAGAGTCCTTTCTAACAAACTGAACCCCAGTGCTTTACTGGTATATTTTGCTGCCAAGTTTCAGTTAAAATGCATCAGTGCTTTCCTGTCATGTTCCAGAGATAACGCTCATCTGCTCACACAGGAATGGCTACCTTTCTCAGGTGTCCATGTTACAGAAAGTTGTGTTGTATTTGCAAAACCTTAAACCAGAAATTTATCACTAGTATAGCTTTATAGAGGAAGTTATAGCTCAGAAAGAGCTTCTATTATACCCTTTTTATCCCTTTCACTGTGTCAGGAGTTACTAGGTTAGTTCAGGTGTCCTCCTTCTACACAATACCACCACTGCTGATACAGCTGTTGGAAGAAGAATTACAGGGTGGGGATTTTTGTGACTCTTCCCAGCACCAAAAAAAAAAAAGGGGGTCTTCAGTAGTGCATATCTGGGCCTTCCATAGGGAAGAATATTGTCAGCACTGTATTTTTGGAAGATCACCTGACAGACAGATTGGACAAATAGAAGTCCCAGAATTTCAGTCTCTCTCACAATCCACTTCCTCTCTGGAAGCCAAGAGAGAAACACTGATTTTGCTAGAAGTAATATTCCCCAAGGAGACCAATTAAATCTTAAGGACTTAAGTTTTTCCCAAGCCACAGATCACAGTACGCATTCCCTTCTATTAGTCATATGCAATTGCAGTTTTGTCTGCCAGTCTCCAAATAAAGGTGTTTTGTTTCCTATAAATAAGGAAGATATGTTTTAACAAAAATATTCTGAAACTAACACAAGATATGAGTAAAGTGGTTTGAAAGACCCATTGCGACACAAACAAACTTATAAATTTAAGGTGAAAGCTGTGGTAAAAGGAAAGTATCAGATCTCATTGTCTGGGGGCGAAAAAAAGGAAAAGAAAAGACAACCAACAAAACCAAACCAAAACCCTCCATGATCTGGAATTCAACTGTATTTAAACCAACATCGCTAGATGATGTCAGTGGCCTCCAGATACGCACTTCAGAAGCCTTTTTTTCCTAGTAGTAAGAGACATAAAGAGCCCCAGCCCTGCAATTCTTCTCCCAGCAGCTGTATCTGGCAGGTAGACTTGCCAGATAAGATGCCATATTTCTTTGTAATGCATATAATCCCAAAGCAACACAGTGGAAAAAAAACTGTCATGGACTTATGCTTCCCCAGTGATACTAGCGAAAGGACTTATCTTGCTCTGTAATAAGAGCATAAGTTTCGACGTCTTTGGGTAGTTACCCAGTTGTAGTATCAGTAGCCATCTAGTTATGGCACTCCAAAGCTCAGCAAAGGCTGCAGGATTTGCATAGAAAATTAGGTAATTAATTTAGTATTAGTTAGCACACACATCCAAGATGCCATGATCAGAGCAGTACAGTCGCTCTAACTGGCTAGCAGAACATTAGCTTGGGTTTGCCTTTACTGTGTAGCCTTGAAATACAGCAGTGAAATAACACAAACACCTTCTGAAGAGCTGACTAAACTAATTTGGTCTTGGCAAGAGAGCTGTCGAGGACGTTATATCATAACAAGTTAGTTAATCAAGCTTTTAAAACAGGACTTGTCATGCAGCTATGGTTAAAATCCCAAATGCGTCTTAATAGCTTGAGGAGGAAAAGCACGTGCATGCATACAAACCAGAGCACCAAAAGTAACAGACACCTTTCAGGAAAACTTGTTTGCTTTCAAGTAGTTGCCAGCATTGTCCCAATTTGTCCTAAGATGCTTAATTCCTGTATATGTCTGCCTCCCAGGAGGAAAAAAAAATAAATAAATATATGTGCTCCTCTCATACCCTTACAATTTATTAATCAAACACCTGTGCGACATGCGAAGGGCAATGTTACGTGCAACGAACACGATGGGGGCGAGAATTATTTCCACCCCCGTTTCTGATCACGCCCAAACCGCTTGCGCTGAAGACAGCGGTTTGCCTTCTGCAGCTGCCGGCCACGTCTGTGCAGGGGTGCCCTCTAGCGCTCACAGGAGCAAGTTCTTCCTCGGAAGGGAATGCCCTGCCGTTCCAACCACCGCCGCCTGGGCAGAGCCCCTGTACGACCCCGCCGCGGGCCTGCGGCCGGGGGCGGCGCGTCCCCCTCCCCGCCACTCACATACTGATCGTGAAGCTCTTCTTCTCTCGGAGCATCACCTCCGCCAGCTGCCGCTGGAGGCCTTCGTCCGAACCCACCAGCTGCGCGGAGAGGAGGGGGAAAAGCACGGTCAGAGGCCGCCCGGGAGGCGGCGCCCAGCCGGGGACAGCCCCGGAGCCCGCTGCCCGCCGCCGCGACGGGGGCCCGGGAACCGCCACCGAGGCGGGGGAAGGGAGGAGGGCGGCCAGCCCCAGGGGCTACATGTGAATATCGCAGCCAGGCGGCCTATCCCCGCGGCGCGGCCGTTGCCGCTGAGGCACGGCCGTTGCCGCGGCGGCGGAGGGCGCGGGACAGGCGGGCGCCGACCGCACGGCCGGGACCCGGGATGGCGGGGGCGAGGGGCGGCGGAGTGCCGCCGCCGGACCTACCAGCAGGGCGGCGGAGTTGAGCGCCGGGAGCTTGTCGAAGGGCCGCACCACCGCCATGTCCGCGGGAAACAGCGCCGCCAGCCCGCCGGGATTCAAACCGCCGCCACGCCCCGCGTCGCGCCGGCGCAGCGCGTTCGGGGGGCGAGGCCTGAGGAGAGGGGCGAGGCCTGAGGAGAGGGGCGGGCCCGGGGCGGGCCCGGGGCGCTCCAGGGCCTGGCGCGGCGTTCAGGGGGCCGCAGGGCTTACTGCGCACTAGCAGTCGGGGTACCGGTGGCTATTCACAGTAAAACTCTGCGCAGCAACCGTGCTTCTGCGGCACCCCCGCGTCCCGCGGGTCAGTCGGCCCGGAGGCGCTTAACGGCGGCTCCGGACAATGCGTGAGGGTTTCAAAGGCGTGTGCGAGGGACAGGACGGTGGCCGCATCTCGGCCGCCCAGGGATTATCATGGACAGCCCTAAGCTTCCGAGAAGCAAAGTCCTGGTGTCCAGGGCTGGGCAGTCTCCCTGGTCCTTGTGATGAGCTGGGGTCCGTTGGTTTGCTCGAGCCTGAACAATAACAAAGTCCCCGGTAAAATTCCACTACACCTTGCATCGCGTTGTATAATGTGAACAAAAATACGTTAACAATACATTTTCATACCATAAAGACTGCTTGATGTAATAGGGAAGGGACAGCAGCAGCGCCTGGCTTTGCACGCTGAATTGTTCGGCGCAAGGTTTTGTGGCAGCTCCAGCAGCCCTGACCTCCAGCTGGCACCTTCCCCCCGCTCCCCTGCCCATGATACAGGCAGGAAGGAGCCCCTGCAGGAACACGGCAGTTATGGAGGTAGGCTGAGCTTTTCTCACTCCAAGGTCAGAGCCGGATGATGATATGCAGTGATGTAAAGCCCTCAGAGGTCCAACGTCCCTTGGTGGCCAGTGGTCCAACTGGCTGCAACTCTTGCTCTTTGCATCATCCCTGGGTTTGGCTCCGGTTCAGTGTGGAGGGGGGGTCCAGGACCCCTTCAGCTGCCGGCTGGGGCTGGCTCTCCCTGCCCCTTCAACCAGGGCACCTCCGAATGGCAGGAGATGTGCCAGGGGGAGGAAGAAGGCCGCAGGAGGATGAAGATGCCTCTTCCCCTCTGTGTCAAGCCGGAGAGGGGAGGCGGAGGGAAGAGAGGGGGGCTTTAATGTAAGCTGACATCACATGGCTGCTGTGGCTTTTTTGATCTTGACAAAGGCAGGCAGTTCCGCTTGTTGCCAGCATGAGACAAATTACAGGTGAAGCAGAAGAGATTACAGGATATTTCTGGTTGTTGTTGAGTTCGGTGGGGGGAAGGGAGGACAAATCCAGGGCAGATGTGTCCTAAAGATGGGAGGCAGGCAGATGCAATAAATAACGAGAGCCAGCTCCCAGGTCGGGGGAGGGGAGGGGGGGCATAGAGAGCAATTTGAACAACATTACTTTTGGGCTGCTAAGGGTGTAGAAATATGCTAAAAGCTGCAACCACCACCTAAAACATGTTTCTCCTCTTTCATCCCCCTGCTACTCCCCATTGCCTGCTCTCTGCCCCTGCAGAAGGACCTGGGTGGCTTCAGTGTCTGGTTGGGGACATATTCACTGTCCCCTCTGTTGCTGCAGGCTTCTGGTGACATTGGTGCCTGTTGAGGTTCAGTGTGTCCAGATGAGCTATCACCAATACCACAGTTATTTTTCCTTGTCCCCAGCAGGTTTCTTGGCCGACTCTTGACAGACTTCCCTATGCTGAGCTGACCCCCTCCTGCCCATGGGAGCACAGAGATTCACCCTGCTCCCTCCTCCATGTACCCCACCTTCACTGTGCTGGGGGGGACACCTCCCCCTCACCCCCTTATTAACAGAGGACCCTTGGGTGCACAGCCCACCTGAGGGTGACTTGGAGGGGAGCAGTGGTAGTGCTGACGATCCCTCCCTGAAAATCCAGGCTTTGGCACAGCAAATTTCCTCCTGGGATGCAAAACTATTGCCCAACAGCTGGCACAATGAGCTGCGCCAAGCAGATTCACTTTGGTTTCCTTCTTTGAAATGCCTGCGGGGATGCTCCACAGGGGATGCAAAGCCTGCAGAGCAAGCTCAGCTCTGTGGGGAGCCAGGAGGAGAACAGGAATCATCGTCCTGCACCCTTGTTGGCTATTTACTCATGGGCCAAGGGGTATAAAATAGATCTAATGTCAAAGGATAGCATTTAAAAACTTTTTTTCACAGCAGAGGATGGCACAAGGAGGTGGAGACTCAGGCTGGCAATGTGCCTGCAGCTCTTGTCTAGATCTGTAGCTTGGAAAAGAGAGGAGGGGAGAAGGATGAGACACAGTTGGAGGCTGAGGTGTATTTTACATATCACTGCATGACTGTGTCAGGCTGTTTCAGCTCTCTCCGCCCCATTTCCAGTTTGCCAAGCAGAAATAATGAGTCGATCTCAGTTTCCAAGTGGTGCAGGAGAGCTGAAGGAAGGGTATCAGTGCACTGACCCCCAGCACAGACAGAAGGGGTGAGAGCAGGGTATGATACGGAAGGGGAGAGCTCCTGATTTTACTCTGGGCCATTTTACATCATTCTGATAGCACAAACCACTCCAAAAAATGAGTAGAAGTATAATGTAGCCCATGTGAAGATGCTCCAGTGCTGCCAATGAAGGCAATTAGCCGTCAGCGAGACTTGGCCTCAGCATGGTGCAGTCACTTCTGCAGCAGGACAGCACCGGCCACTACAAAAAAATTGTACAACACACCTTTTCCTCATGTAGCCTTGACCAATTTGCTGTCTGCTTCATCCAGTGGGTTGGTGAATGAATCTCGGGATATTTTCTCTCTCAGTTCCCCCCGAGCAGCCATAGGACCAACAGAGACAAGCTTTGGAGATGGTCTTAGAAGCAGCACTGACCCCAGCGTGGTCCCAGTTCTCTCAGCACCCGCTCCCAGACCTCCTGGCAGTGGTGGCTTCATCCCCAGCCTTGTTCAGCGCAAGTTTTGTGAGATGTTTCCTGTCCCCACGTCGCTGGCTCCAGGCTGACCTCTTGCAGTGCTGCCCGGGAAGCGCGCAGAATATGAACTCTTGTGTATTTGGTTGCACTTGTTCTCTCACTAACAGACAAAAATTATATCATTTGCAGCAAGTACAAATTATTAGGGAAGCTAATGACATTTCCACATATGTTGCTGGCAACTTCAGCTTCCTTTTGGCAAAGGCTCTCCCCAGCTATGTTAGACCCAAAGTAAATCAGCTTTTTTCCATTCTGCTCTTTAATTTAACTCCCCATACACATTTCCTTACATTTTGATCAACTCAGCAAAGCTTCTCAAATGAGTTTCCTTATTTGAAGCTGCAGTAGCACCCAGAAGACAGGTTAGTCTGCTTTGTGCCAGAGTATCCAACTGATGTCCTGCCATGTCTCCAGGGGCCTTCTGCATCCTGCAGCAGCTCCCTCACCTCCAGCATCTGAGCAGGGAAGTATTCTGGGACTCTTGCTGGAGTTTGTCCTCTACTGCGGACGTGGGGGATGCTAGTTTGATAAAGTCCATCTTCTCCCATGCCTCTACCTAGCTTGGCAGAATAGTATTAGGGGATTGGTATTGCCTTAAAGACGGGCAGAGACTGTGTCTCATCATCTCAGAAAATGCCAATAAAAGCCTAAAGAACAGTTGAAGAAACTTGAATAACACTTAATCAGGCTTGGGATTAAGCCGAGACCAGTATGTAGTTCTTGCTGTGATTTATGGGCATGTTTAAAAATGGGAAGCGTGTGGCCTGAGGTTGCCCAACCATCTCTCCAGCCAGGCTTTTATCTGAGGAGGGTTTCATGTTCTCTGCTGTGGCTGGTGACCCTCTCATGTCAAACCCAACCCCATGCTCGCCTTCATTGTGCAGGGGAATTTGTGGCTGCCCAGAGATATGGAGGGAGATGGAGACTTGGTGGTGGGCAGTATCCTGTCGTGAATGGCTTCAGTGGGCTTGTGTGTGCACAGCTGCTCAGGGGCTTGCTCCAAGCCAGGTGGAAGGGGCTGGAAGCCCTCCAGGCAGCGGGCAGAGTGATATACACGTGCTCATGCCTGGAAGATGCTGTGGCACATGGCAGCCTTATTCATAGTGAAAGCTGAACTGCAGCTGAAGCATTTCCATGTGGTTTGAGCTGTACACAGCATGCTGATGCCTGGAGCCATCTCGATGCCACAGCTCTTGTTGGAAACCAAAGGATGTGACAGCACCTGAGAGCTCTATCACAGGCAGCAAGCAGCTGCCATGGCATCAAAGGCCACCTTGGGGCAGGGGACCTGCAAGTGTGTCCCAGCTCCATCAGCACAAAGCCCAGTCCTCATTTCCCGCTGCCTCCAAGGGTGCTTCCAACTCAGCTGAGGAGAGTTCTGCTTGAAGCAAGCAAGGCTGCCATGTCATGACTTCCACAAACCCACCAGTGCAGTGGTTGCTGTGGAAAGAGATGATCCTCGCTCCTCGCCATGCCCTCCTGGTGTTTGCACGGCAGGGAAGTGAACCAGGGGGAAAAAAAAATGACCCCGTGAGACAAAGCTATTGCTGTTCTGGGGTTTTGGCTGCACGAGCAGTGTTTTAACATTAGGCCTGAGCTTAACCTGGGGAGAAGTTGCAGCCCGATGGATGCACACTGGCTCTGGTGTCCCTTTGGCGTGACCTATGACAGAGAGCTGGGACAGTCGGCTGGGGATAGGGGAGGATCTTACACATTTCAGCATGATGTCCTTGAGGACACCTGGCTTGATAGGCCATACCAGGTGGCCTGTGGCTCTGGCATTGACCGGTGTCCTGGAGAATAGTCTCCTGCCTTGTGGCAGCCACCACTGATCTCCTTCTCATTTTCTTTCTATATCTGGAAGTGGTTTCCCTTTGCCCTCTCAAATGTACTGTGTCTTTGCCTGCCCTTAGGGTTTGCTCTGGGAACACAATAAAGAATATCCTTTCAACATCATTTTTAAAAAATCTTTTTTGGCTTTTGGTTTGTCCAAATCACGTTTCTCTCCCAGTACAGTCAAAAACCGTGAGGCTCATGTTTTCCTCCCTCGTCCGTGGGATTAGTGAAGCAATTACTGCGCTGATGGTCAAGGTGGGTATCATGGCTGAACTTCAGTGAGGTTAAAATTAAGGCACGATTGCAGGCTCCTCTCTGGAGGCACACGGCAATCATCTGGAGGCAATCACCTTGCTGAAGCAAACCAAGAAGCAGCTAGATAATCCTAACGGATCTGATCCTCCGTGCAGACATCCTGCTAGGTACAGGGCGATCGCAAGCCTGTACTCAACGCTTCTAAGCTATTATGAAGTTACATCAAGCAGAAGTGGGGCTCAGGAGGACAAAAGGAGGATGAGGAGGAAATCATGGAGCTTGCCAGCCGGCTCCCATGGCTCCCAGCACAGCCCTGTCTCTGCACTGATGCATGAAACCCCAGGCGACAGACCCCTTGGGTGCATTACCTTTGGAGCCAGCAAGCGCACGTGGGCTCTGCCACCGCCCACAGGATGGCTTGGGGAGGGGACAAACCCATTTGTGCCTGAAACACAATCTACTGGGAAGCCGAACCTCACAGCTCTTGGTTCCTGGGGCACAGGCACGTGGCAGGCACAGATGTGGGGCTCAGATAATTTGGTGGATATTATTAGCCCTGCAAGCCTTTACAATCACCCCCTGCGGTGGCACCTGCAGGCCTGTAGGTGTCAGAGACTAAGTGGGCAGGGCTGGAGAGCACAGGCAGGAGAGCAAGCAGCTCTCGGGATTGCAGCCCGTTGTTTGGTTGATTTTGTTAAAACATTTTTGCGTTAAACGACTTCTAGGTCACAGTGAAAATTTCCCTGTGTGCAAAAAAAAAAAAAAAACAACCCAAAAAAACCCCCAAACCACCAAACAACCAAAACCCAAGATAGTTTGGTTGTTCCTATTTCTGTGCTGCTGAAAAGCTGAAAATGTTTCAACCAAACCGCTTCCGTCAGTGGAGCAATGACAGAGCCAGGTATGGATGCAGGAAATGAGGTATTTCACTGAAAGCAAAAATATTACTTCAGACAGCAATGTTTGTCCTGTTTTCTGCTGTAAGATACTTTCGGTCAAAGTGTTGATTCTTTTCTTTTTATATAAAACCCCTAAAAGGGAGTACTAACCTCCCTCCCCTTCCACCCCTCTGCCTCCATCCCGCTGTCGACAAGCCACCAGCCCCCAGAGCCTGGGGTGGGCACACCGGCCAATCCGGAGTCTGAAAATCCCATAAATCTCCATCAGTCCGAGCTCACACACATCTCCCCCGGCATTTCTCCTCCTCCTCAGCCCGGCGGAGAGCCGGTCCCCGGGCGCTGCAGCCCGGGCTGCGGGTGATGCAGGAGGAGGGAGAGCATCCCTCCGCCGCCTCTCCCGTGGCTCTCGCCCGGGTACCATGTGCGGGTGAGCTCGGGAGGCCCGTTGCCATAACGACAGCTGCTAAAATGTCGCCCCCCCCCGCCTCCTGCGCGGGGATGCAATTGGTTGCAGACGGTCCTCCTTCGGGGGGGGAGGCCGGCGGTGGGGTGCCCGGGAAGGCTGGAGGGGGGCTGACGCTGCCGGGGAGGCGATGGGGGAAGCCCCCGGGAGCCCCGGTGGGAAATGAGGCCGCGCTGCCGGCTGAGTGTCGTCCCTGCACATTCCCGCCGGCCGCGGCTGCTCCCGCCATCCCTCCCTCTCCCTCCCCCGCGCCTGCGCCTCCCGTCGTCGCCCGGCTCTCCCGGAGCGGGGTCCCTTCTCCCTGGCACTGCCTGGCCGGGAAAAGGAGCCTGATACATCCCGACCGGGCTCCGGCAGATGCCGGAGGGAGCACCCATCCCGTCGCCCTGCGCCCCTGGAAGGAGGTAGGTGGCATGTTGGCAGGTAGCGGGTGCTTGTCAGGGATGCAATGTATGGGAGCGGGTCGTGTCCAGGTCCCCAGCCATCGGCAGCTCCTTGCCCCCAGCTGTAAGCTGCACCGGGGTGCCCTGTCCGTGGGGGGATCTTCTGTGGTCGTGGCTGGTAGCGCTGCAACTTGGTTTGTGCTCCTGACCATGCACATGGAGGGTTTGGTGCCCAAAGTCACCTGTGTCCAGGTACTTTGCACGGGCACCACTCCTGCCTTGCTCACCCGTGACCACTCACCGCTGCATGTCCGCGTGTCCTGCAAACCCCCTTTTCCTGCTTCAGCTCCCCCTCCCAAGCAGCTTCTGCTCTGTACCTTGCAGCATGCCTCCCCCCCCACCCGGGTGCCTGTCACAAGTGTACCCACTGCACTTTGGGGGCAGCTGGAGGCAGCACGCGGGATCCAGGGGTGACATTGAAGGAGAGCAGCTGGAGTGACACATGTAGCATGGGTTTAAAAAGGGTCAGTCAGCTTACCTCTATGAGATGTCTCAGCTAAAAGATGGGGACTCTTTTGTGTCTTTGGAGGGACACAGATGTCCCACTGCAAAACAGGGTGCTGAGATCGACCGGTCCAGCAAGGGTTAAGGCACGTTTAATATCTGCAGAGCTGCTCCAGAAAGCTGACATCTTCCCAAATGAAACTCCCTCTTCAGCATTTGCAGCCAAAATCTGCTCACCCACCTGACAACAGCAAGTGCTTTGCTGGGCCAGCCCTGCAGAGGCTGGGAGGGGTGTGTGTGCTCTGACACCTTGCCCAGCACTTGGCTTGGCCACAATGAAGACCATTTGTTGGGGGATTGGTGGGGGGACGCAGCACGAGGTGAAGACTGCATAGCAAGTAGACCGAAGAATAGGTTGCTGGCGAGGAGCTGGGAAATGCTGGCTCTGCCAGTCACCGAGGAAGGATAAATGGGGGAGTCTGTAGGGCTGCTTTTTATTGCGGTGGTTTTGGATGGCAGCTTCACTCCCAGGTTTGCAAAGCAGATGATTAGGGAAGGAAATGATGTTGCTGGCTTTCCTCCCGTTGCCTCGGGGGGGTCCAAGCCAGAGTCACCTTCCCAGACTCCCTAACCCTGTCCAATACTGTTGCCAGCCAAGGGCTGGTATCGGCTGCTGGGGCACCTCTGGAGAAGGGGTTTGCAGCAGCCTTGCCCCCCCCAGTCTGGCTGTGGCAGTGGCTGGGGGGGTGCAGGGGGTGCGCTGGGCTTCACAGCATCAGCATCAGCATCATAGCACACAGGAGGTACTTTGCAGAGCACATACGGAAGCTGCGCTGAGGGGCCTCGGCCAAACCCACACCTCAGACCTGACTCCTGCAGGGGAGGGGGATTCGTGCCTAATTCCTTCCTGAGTTCCTCAGGATGAGTTATATGACGGAAACCCCATGGTGGGATCCCTTCTCTCTACAACATGTCTGTAATGTTTTTGCAGGCTGGGGTAGGGGGGGGTTCTTCCTGAGTTACTTGCCTGAGGAAGGCAGAGGCAGCCATGAAGAGGCAGGAGCAGCGCCCAGACTGCCTCTTTGCTCCTGGCCAAATGGTGGCTGATGCTGTGAGCCGCTGGTCCCATTGCTGTCAATCAGGCAGCAGAGCAGGGTCCTGGCAAAAGGGAGGTGTGAATCACTGAGAGGGAAAAAAGTCCTCCAGGACTTGGCAAGGGTAGGGGCAGCGCCATGGGTAGCAAAACCAGGGACTGCTGAAAGCCAAAGGGCACGGTAGGAGGAGGCAAAATCCACTGAGGTCTCCCCTGTGATGCAAGAAGAGATAAATATCAACATCCATTCCACTAAGTGGGAGAAAATCAGGCTTTTTTGATAGTGCTGGCAGTTTCTTGCTTACGTTAGCAAGAATTGTAGCTCATTTCAGATCTAACCCTGTGATAGAAAAGGTGTTTTCAGAGGGCAGAGACGAATCTCATGCTTCCTGCTGCTAATCTCAGGGCGAGCAGGCAGGGATGTGCTTTCCTGCTGCAAGAGGTGTCCAGCAGAGAAATGCTGCTGGGCACATTGAAATCAACTGATGGCTTTGTTTTTAAAAAAAATGATAATAAAATATGCCCAGCGTCCGGTGCAGGAAAGGGCAGCAGCCTTACGGGCCAGGAGTGGGGAGCAGGACAGAGATGCTCAGAGCTCTCCCCAGCCTCCCTTTAACCTCCCTGCACAAGGAAGAATGGGGAGAGGTGGTTATTGGCAGAGGGGTGACTCGGGGGATGGTTGCTGATGGCAGCTTTCAGGTATCTTGAAAAGGAGGAGCTCAACAAGGGTGCAGCTCTACTCTAACTGTGTCCCCACCAAAGTCAAGAGGCATTTCATCACCCCATCGAGGGGCGAGGGTTTTGGAAAGCCCCCCTTCAGGACTGTGTTTTGTGCCTGAGTCTGGTGCTGTCACACTTTCCCAAGCCCAGGGGCTCCTGGTTTAATCCACCCAAGCCTGTGACAAGTGCCATGTTCACCATGCAAAACCCAGCAGCCCTGGTGCCTGGGGGAGGCCAGAGCTGTGACTTTTTGGGGGGATGCTTCTTGATCTTCTTTTCTACCCCTCCATCGCCCACACCCTGGCGGGTGTTTTGGTAAGAGCGGGCAGCTGGGGGTCAGACAAGTTGGGTTCCACTGTGGGTTGCAATGTGGGTTGCTCCCTCCCTTGCAAAGGATGGGGATACGGGATGGGCACAAACGTGGTGCCATTACAGCTTTTAAATGGCCCTGAGTGAGGGTGTATGCCCTGGGCACAGCATCATCAGGGACATAATGGTGAGGAGGGAGTGGGCCAGGGCACCAGCAGGTTGTGGGGCTGGGACCCCCGCTGTCCATGCCTCCGGAAAGCTTCAACCTTGACGGCTGGGCAGGGAGATGTTTGCTCCTTCCTCCTCGCTCATTTTAGTGCCAGATCAACAGCGATCATACAGCATGTTGTTTTGTGTTCCCCAGGGCGGCGCTGCTCCGGACTCGGCACCTCACGCCTGGGTGGTGAGGGCCTCCTGAAAGGCAGATTAGCTGCCCCCGGTAAGTGGCTCCCACTGCCCAGTGGCTGATGTGGGGGGGGGATAGATCTGGGCTCCCCTCAGACTGCTGCTCAGTGAGGGGTCCCAGCAATGAGCCGAAGAGATTGCCCTCTCCTGAAGGCTGAGGTGCCTTGGTGTGCAACCAAGCAGGACTTGGGGTGAGATGGGGCTGTGAGGAGGGGGCAGGGAGGCTGGGCACTGCTGATGAGGCAGATGTCTCACCAGTGGAGGTGATTTTTGGGTGCTCCCACTGCACAAGTTTCTCCCTCTTTTTCTGACAGCCATGCCCCACTTCTTGGATTGGTTTGTTCCAGTGTATCTGATGATCTCCATTCTCATCCTGGTGGGCTTTGGAGCTTGCATTTACTACTTTGAGCCAGGACTCCAGGAAGCCCATAAGTGGCGAACGCAGAGGCCAATCATGGAACGAGATCTTCGGAAGACACTGATGATTCGGGACAACCTGGCCTTTGGAGTGCCCGAGGTCTGATATGCTGCCTGTTGAGTCCAGATGAGCCTCTCCTGCGTGGGCAGCAGTCTACAAGCCTTGGTAGGGATGACAGTCCTGCCCCATGCCAGCAGGACTGATCATCACTTTGCTCTTTGCTGATCTGGGTCTCATACTCACCCCTCACCTTTCTGCCCCTTTGCTTCTTAGGCGAGGTTTGTGTGGCATTGTAGACTCGGGGCTTCCCATGTGCTCATAGCCCTTCGCCCAGCCAAGGACTTCTGCTTCTCTCCATGGCTGAGACTGATGAGTCACTCAAATTAAAGGTCCCTTGTTAATTGCTTGAGTTTGAGCTGACTGGCACCTTGACATGACCCTCAGTAAGAAAGGTCTCTGCAGGAGTACCAGGCTTGCAAAGAAATACAGAGCTTTTTTACTCCTAGTCATTGAGTTAAATCTAACCCAGTCTGTTTAAGTCTGGGGGGTATTTTTTGGGAAATAAATGGGATTTCAACCCAGATCATTGCTTCACCTGAGCTCTTCACAGCACCCACCCTTGGTACTGGGACAGTAAGCTTGCTGAAGCTCTCTGCAGAGGGACCAAGGTCTCATCAAGCCCCAGAGACTAAATGCCTTTATCCCTGCTAAAGGCACACCGCTACTCTGTGTCTGTTTGGGAGATGGAGAACATCCATCCATCTATCCATCCATTCCAGATGCACTACATTAAAATTAAAGATCTTTAGTAAAGATTTGTCCAAGTCCTGTGTCAAGCTGAGAATATTCTGCAGCTCTCCATGAAGGTGCTGCCAGACTTATCACATAAGCCTCTCCCGATCTGCCTGACCTCCTGCTTCTCTACCACGGAGTGAGATGGGATAGATCGGGAGGTAGCTTGCATTTGTTCAGTCTCCTGCACTCTGGAGTCCTATGGCATGGATGGAGTCTTCTTTAAGTCTCATCCCAATGAAAGCTCTGAAGCATTCCTCAGCCTCCTTTCCCTGCATGTCTCTGAGAAGGGACACTGAGCCTGTTGGTGAAATGGGCTTGTTGCACCACCTCTGCTTTCTGGACCCAAGCCATATAATGTGGGTCTGGCACAAAATCTCATGTTTGTAGACTATCTGCAGTTTCTGCACTGCCGCGGGGCTGATCGACTATGGAAGTGCTGTACGAAGGCGTGATGCTGGGGCTAAGAGGGACATTCACATCTTCTCCCTCTCTGCCAATCCTGTGAAATGCCCAGTGTGTCCAGAGAGGTTTGGGGGAGCTCTGAACCCATGGCAGGAGGTTGTGTCAAGAGCCTCTCCTCCCCTCTCCTCCCACCCCAACACCCACACTTTGGCTGCAGTAGGTGCAGAGGTGGTACCTGTGAGCACTCTGGGCACAGTGGGGTCCTGTGTGACCCACTCCTGCATGTCCCAGGGGATGTCAGCTGGTGCCACCACCCCATGTGCACGTGTCTGCACATCCCATGCTATCACCTGGGCCTGCCAGCATGGGGCGACCCACATCCCCAGCGTGCTCCCCAGGTGCCAGCTCTGTGCCATAGTCCCCGATGGCTCCTTTGGGCAGCAGGAGTCCCTTGGGCCAGCTGCCCAAATCTGCCACAGATCCTGGATGGGCTTCTGTCCCTCAGCCTCTCCTGTGAAACTGTCAGGGAGGTTTTCTCCTCCATTCCCAAGAGAGGGGAGAGCGAACAGGGCCGATTTAAGTGAGTGATGCTACATTGATAATTCTCTGGGCATGAAAGTTAATTTTTATCTCTGAAGGTTTTGGCTGAGGAAAGAATGGGTCAGAACATCCTGTGAATATCCTGGGTCTTTCTGGGACATTTCATCCATTCAGATTGCAATTGTATCACCATTTCTTCCATGCCAAAACCAGGCACACCGGCAGGAGTTTCTGTCTCTGTTTCAGCCACAGGACAAGTTGTGAGTCCTTCCCTTCAGCCAAAATTCAGAGATCGTGATGTGAGAACCCTACCTGGGGTCTCACTCAGCAGGGAAATGCAGTGAGTGGGATTATTCCTGTGTCCAAATATGCTCCTGGTGAGCAAAGGCTCAAAATGCAGGTGCAGCCTGAAACAGGTAAATCCCACATACTTTTGTGCCTTGGTGACTTGAGAGTGTGAAAGGGAAATGCCGCGGGGCTCAACCGCAGGTTCTGATGTGCCACCCTCAGCTGCACGGCTCACGTCCCCTGCTCTCCGGCACAACACAGCCATATCTCCAAGCACCAGCTTGGAAACCACTTCCTCACCTCAACTCAGTTGTGGCTGGGACTGCACTTGGAACAGACCCCTGAGCCATGGGGTAGCAATAAAAAGCTCTGTACTGGAGCTTGAGGGGCTTGGAGCAGTCAGGGACAGGTTAAACTGTCCCTGTGGGAAGGGGAGCCTGGTTGTCGTGGTTTTGGCCAGATTGGTGCAGGCTGCTCTGCCATCACACTTTCTCCAAACCCACTTTCACCTGCTGAGTCAGAAGAGAAGAGGAAAACCACCAGCCTGGTAAAAACGAAAGACTGGGTCTGCCACCACCACTCTCGGCCAGCTGCCATCCATGGTGCGATGGGGCTCTCCGCAGGTGTCACCTCACCCCTCCTCTGTGTGCTCTGTCCTGCCTCTTTTCACCTCCGCTCTGCCCATGGCTCGCCGCAGAAACTGAGCAAAAAGAAGACAAAGACATCAGGGCTGGACTAGAGAGAAATTAGTTATTCATGTCCTCTGGCTTACGTTTCACGCTGTTTAGTCCTGATGCAATAAGTATTAAGCCAGGTATTTTCCACGGGTATGAAGGACTTTATTGCCAATGGTGTTAAAGCCCTCCCCAGTGCAATAAAAGTGTGTGACAAACCACGTGGCCCACGCTTTATTTTCCTGTTGTTCCCCCGGGAGCTGCCTCCCTCCAGCTCCGGGCAGGCAGCAAGGACCAGGCTGCAGCAAGGTTTCCTTTACAGCAGGGTAGGTCTTTGTCCGCCTGGTTATTCCTGTGCCGGCTGCGCTGTGGGGCTATCTGGGAATAATTAAGCCAAAGGCAAACGCTGCCTGAAAACTGAGACTTTTGCTCCCGTGTGGGACTTGTACAGCCAGAGAGACCTCAGGGGAGTGGGAAACTGTTTCAGATACTGAATTAAACTGCATAAAGCATCAAAGAAGATACTTAGTGCTGGAAATACTGCACAGCATCAGGTTGGTCTTTTCCACCTTCTCTGTCTCTTTGCCTTTAAAGAAGCAGAGAAGTTACACCACCCTGAGCCCTGCTTTCCCCCAGCACTCCCCATGGCTCGCTGTGGGTCGGGATGGTGGTTCCCCCTCAGCCTGGCCACCCGAAGGCGGGCGAGCATCACCCCTGCTGTGCTGTGGGTGCTATGGTGCCCGGCTCTCCTTCTCTTTGCTCCTGTTTGCCCACCAAACCACGTGTATTCTGATCCCGCTCCACCAAAATATCTTTCTCCTTTCTTCCTTGGATATTGCATTGCCCTTCAAAGTCTCTTTTATAGCGATGAAGGTGTAAGCAGCCGCTGACTCCCTGTAATGGATGCCCGCTTGACCCTGAAAATGCCCCAAAGCTGGCAAAATTAAGAAACAATCAGAATAATGAAGAAGCAAAAGAAAATCAGAATAAGGGAAAGAAGCGTCAACCTGGACAAACACCCAACCAGCAAACAGTGAACTTCCTCAATGGGGCATAAATTGTTGAACGAGAATCTGCCATTTGAAGGGGGAAAAAAAAAGAAGACAGGAAGGGAAAACATTTGAAAAATTCAGAGATTTTAACCATTTTTTAAATCGCTCTTGTTGTTCTCAGGAGCAGGCGGCGCAGGCTCCTCCACCTCCTGCCATGAGAGTGGGATGGGGGGCCATGGCTGTGGGGCTGCCCATGGTTGCGGGGCTGCCGGTGGCATGGGGCTGCCTGTGGTTGTGGGGCTGCCGTGGCGTGAGGCTGCCGGCAGCAGGGGCCAGGAAAGCACCGGGGCAGGAGCCAGGACTGGCCGTGGCGCCAGGCGTGGGAGGTGCCGGGCAGGCCACAAGCACCCCATTGTCCCGGCTGGAGGCGGGCTGACCCCCCCGGGCAGGGCTGCCAGTGGGGGCTCAGGCCTCTGGAGACGGCGGCTGCGCCCCAGGACACCGTGGCCCCCACCAGGGAAGGCTTGAGCCCCCCAGACCAGCCATCACCTCCTGCCCTCGCGCCTCAGCCTCCAGCCTGCTGCTGCCCACCATGGAGGAGGACATCGCCCCTCACCGCAGCCGTCTGCCCACCCTGGGTGGCTCCAGCCGCATTCCGGGCCCCCCATCGCGGAGAGATGGCCCCCTCGGCATCCCCACCACCCCCACGAAGCGGAGCTGCTTCTCGGTCACCCTGTGCCGGGTCGGCGGGGCCCCCCCTGGGAGCGGCTGCGGGGACCAGCCCCCGTCACCCCTGTTCCCCGCCCCCCGGCCTGCGGTGGCCGAGGGGCCGCAGCGACATGGCGGCCCTGGCTGGGCAGAGGCTGCCTCGGCGGTGAAGATGGGGGTACCCTCCTCCCCGCCACATTCCGGTGGGTCTCTGCTGCCTGGATGGGCTGGGAAGCGGGGAGGGAGGCACCAAGGGGTGCCTCAGCGATGGCGGCACCATGGGGCTCGGCGTGGGGCAGGATCTTCAGGAGTGGTGCAGGGACGTGGGGGAGGATGGGGCTTCCTACCCCGGGAGCCATTTCCCCTTGGCCCACACCGGAGTGCAGGTGGGTGAAGGCAGGCGGGAGGTGAGCCCGTGGGTGGTGAGCCCGGCACCTGGCGGGGAAATGGGCGGCTGTGGGCGCCGTCAGGAGCTTCTGTGGGTGCTGGGAGGCCTGTCTGTCTGTCTGTCCGTCCGTCTGTCCATCCGTCTGTCCAGAGGTCCTGTTGGACCACTCAGCCTAGCCTGGGTAACTTCAGTGCCGACAGTGATTCCTGGTACCCTCCGACTGTTACCCACACTGGGTGCAGTTTCCTTTTTGCCCTGGGGCACTGCAGAAAGGGGCACCCAAAACCCAGTCCAGTCTGCCAGGCATCCCGCAGGCTGAACCCCACCCCAGGGGGCTGCCATGCGGTGGAGGGACACATGGGGACATCCGTGAAAGGATGCTCCCATCATCCCACCGAGCAGACGTCAGAGCAGTCACAGATGTTCGTGCCCTAGCACGGCGTGGTGGCCCCATGGTGGTGATGGGGCCAGGGCTCACAACCGTAGGAGAAGAAAACACAGAGGGAGGAGATCATCCCCCTCCAAAGGCACTGGCAGCCAGGGGCATCCGCACGGCTCTCCACGCGTGGGCATATCCACCGGACACCTGCAGGTGGGCACCACCAGGCATGGAGGCCTGCCAGGGCAGGCAGGGATGTGATCTGTGCACCCCAATATGGCCCGGGACAGGACTCCTCCCTGCTCCCCACACGCGTGTACACGCGTGTACACACATGTACTGCAGCCACATGCACACATGTATGTACACACACAGAGAGCAGGGACGGCGCTCGCTCTGCCTCTGCACTGTGGGCTGACAGCCAGGAATCGCGGTGCCGGAGGAGAAAAGGTTTCTCACGCCTCCGCACATGGAGCTGAAGGGCAAATCACTTTTGATGAGCCAAAACATTCCCCATTTCCTCCCTCCGGGAAAGCAGAAGGAGGCCTTGCAAATCCCCTGAACCCAGTAAATACCTAAGGGGAGAGAGCGCCCTTTCTCAGCCCCGCTGGAGCGAAGCCACAAAGGGTTAAATATCCCCCTTCCTAAACAAGCAGAGATGCTGAAACCGCTGGGGAATTGGGAGGGAAAGAGGCAAGAAAAGGCCTGTGTGATGTGCAAGGGGGGGCTCTGGGACACCGGGTGTCCATCAGCGGCGGCCCCCCATCCCCACAGCTGTGCCCACCCAGGCGGGGAGGCTGGCGGGGGCCTGGGATGGAGCCGGGGGATGGTGCGCGGGGGGAGATTTTGCGGCGATGTTTAATATTCAGGTCACATGACGATGGCAGCAGGAGCAGCACCAGCATCCCTGCTCTGCTGAAATAGCCACTGGAGAAGGAGGGAAGGAGAGGGGGAAGAGAGGACACAGGGAAGAAAGAGAGAGGTAAAAGCGAGCTTTGTAGCCCACGTAGCACCGTGTCAGCATCAGGCTAGAAAAGTGGGGGGCCCACCCCCTTGGGAGAGGATTCGGAGACAAAGGAAGCTTCATGTTCAAAGGTAGGATGCTCTGGGCTTGGCAGGGTTGGGCGATGCCGGAGGGACACCGCTGGGGCTTTTCGTGCAGGGACCCTCTGCCGTGCCCCCATGACGCTCAGCTCTGGCCACGGGGGGAGGAATAACCCTGAAGGGCAGCAGAGGAAATCCATCCTGGCTTTGTTTTTCCTCTTTTTTTTTTTTTTTTTTTTTGGTGGCAGCAGTCTGGCATGAAAGAGAACGAGCAGGGCTGGTTGTGGTGTTGATGGGGAGTAGCAGGCGCCAGGGGCTGCTCTGAAAGAAAGAGATAATCACAAGCTGCTCGGCTACTGGCTTGTCCCTTGCCAGCGACAGACAGTAGCTGCCGGGCAGCGGGGACATCCTGTGCTGCTCCCTGGGCATCTGCGCAGGAGCCGGCGGGCGGGCAGGGGACAGGCAGCTGGGGTGACATGGGTACCCTGGTCCAGGTGCTCAGCATCCTCCTCTCGCCTTGTGACACAGCCGCGCCACCCAGGCGGCGAGCCGGGGTACGGGGTAAGGACTGCACAGCTGGGGAGCGGCACCGAGGGTACAGCCGGGGCTGAGGCAAGTATCTAACCCTGCAGTGGCTGGACTGGGGACATCATGCTCAGCCCCTTCACCTCCAGCTTCTGCATCTCCAGAGAGGCTTCGGCACACGCTGCCCTAGTTTTCACTGCAGCCCCGGCAGAGCCGGGCTCCTGCCCAAGCCCTATGCAGAATGCCGAGGGGAAGGAAGGCTGCTGCTGCCGGGAAGGCTGCAGCAGCCCAAAGGGCTGGGATGAGTTTCCTTGCCTCACTCGAAATGCCCGGTGGTCCTCAGGCCAGGCAAAAAGATCTGGTAAGGAGAATGGCTCTGTTCTGCACCCTGAGGTCAAGCGGTGCATCCGGCATGGCTCGGCCTTTGCCCTGCACAGCTGGGAGAAATGCCCTGAGGTCATCATGGAAATGGAGAGGAAAGGGATTTTTCCAGTGAAGGGATGCTCAGTCCAGCACCTCCATGGATCTGAAACAAGGACCAGATCCTAATGCCTGGAAGTCCCAGGAGGCTGTGTTACCCAAACAGCCACCTGCTTTCCTTCCTGGGGAGCTGGCGTCACCCACCAAGGACCCACTCCTGCCAGCTGCCTTCAGGGTCCAATCCCATCCCTCCTCCGTGTCCGGTGCCTGCAGGGAGTGGGACCGTGGATCTGGGGCCATGCAGGTGGAAGGGGATAGGGTGAGACGTGTGTGGATCTCTGCCTCCAGCCAGAGTGGGATGGCCTTATGCCACATGGGAGGAGAGCTGCAGCGAGGCTGTCCATGTGTTACGTGGGGGTTAAATAGCCTTTCCTTGCTGGAAGCTGGGTTGTGGTAAGCCACTGTTTGCAGCCCTCCCTCCCTCTTGCCACTCAGACAAAGGACGGGAAGGGAGGGGGAGGGGATGCGACTGTATCTGGGTTATTGGGACAGAGTAGATGCTAATCCCCACTACCTGAGCCCCTAAGGGACCTGCAGGGCCACCTCCGTCCCCAGCTACCTGGTGCAAACATCAGAGGCAGGCAGACATGAAGGGTGCGCTGCAGTAGTGGTGTCTGCTGCTGGCCACGTACGTCGGCCTTCCAGGGAGAGGTTTTGGGGTGGATTGGTGGGTGTCAGGAGCAGGAGCTAGCTGGGACCGCTGGGACCTCTCCGGGCACCCGTTGCCCTTCTGGCCCTGCCTGCCCCAGCCCCAGATGCTGCACTGGAGCTGAGTGGAGCATCTCCTGTGACCCAGAGATTATGCCCCAGCAGCCCAGCTCAGGCCACTTCCCATTGGGAACCTGGCAGCAGAGATGTCACCAGCAACCGCCCTCTTAAATGAGCTTCACTTAGCACACAGAACAAAGCAGCAGGGAAAAGGGTGGCAATGCAAACAGCGGATGTCAGTGGTTAACCTTGGCTAACCCTCTATTCATTATCTGCTGTACTGGCCATACTGCCCCATCATGTATTCATTACAGAGCACAGCTGGAGGGGCTACAGGATGTGCCTACGATGCACAATGCTACCCCTTGACCCGTCAGTCAGAGTGCTAATGAGGCTTCCTAGCAGCATTAGCATTACCGCATGTAAAACAGAGCCATTCTCAGGAGATCAGGTAGACACGTTTCACGTCTCAAGGTGCCTCCTATAGCCCTGACCCTGGTTTTGCACACCCTGACCTCCCTGTCAGGCTGCTGCTCAGTTGGCTCCTTGGATTCCTCCATGGGAGTCAAGAGGCCCAAAATCCTGTGCAGAAAGTTGAGCCCTCAGATACCTCTTTGCAAAATGGGGGCTTCCCTTCCTGAGGCTGTGTGGGAAGGCACCCCACACAGAGAGGAAGGCAAGTGACCAAGAGGACAAAGGGAGGTTGTCTAACCCAAGACTTTGAATGTCCAAATCAAGATACACAGGGCAACAATGCTGATTTAAAATCCAAAAAATATTTAAGGAGACTTCTGGAGATCTTTTGTCCTGGTCTTAGGGCTTTTTATAGATGCTCAGGAACCTGACTCTGAAATATCTGCTCCAGCCACTGCAAGGTCCTGGCTCCAGCAGCAAAGCCTGCAAAGGGACGGTCACATATTGTTGTCCACAGCAGAGTTATCAACAACTGCCAACTCTGGGCAAAGTGTCCCTCAGTGAGACTGAGGGATGAGTTATGAACCTCTTAGTGAGCCTTGAGGTTGGCTGCCAGCAACTTCCCTCCTTCCCCTCCCTGTGTAAGAACAAGGAGTTGGAGGAATAAAGGAGAGGGCAACAGACTCCCTGAGGACAAGCTACTGCCTGGGCACCAAAGAGGTCACAGCCCGCATGGTGCAGGTCCTGCACCCTCTCACGCAGCTGCCTAGCTGGGCTTTTCTCCCGTCTCAACATGTTCCCTGTCCACCTCCAGGGCTTATTTGCCCCATTACTGCAGTTAGCCAAGTGCGTCATGGGGCCATGGCCCCCTGCCCCACGTCCCCCTCATTCCCTGTCTCACTCTCTCTTCTCCATGTCTTTGGGGTAGGTGAGACCCCAGCAGGGCTGTGTGGGGTGCACACTGGAGGATGCTGCAGCAGGATGAGGAGCACGGCACAGCCACACGACTATGGTACAGGTGGTGTGGGGCAGCCCGGGAGAGGGTGAGGAAAGGGCAAGGTGCAGGAGAGCCAACTGGCTTGGCCCTCCATGCTGTGCCAGAGAGATGGGTTTTCCTGGCTGGCAGCAGCTTTGAGAAAGCTGGAAAAAGACAACAGGAGCCTCGGGGGATGCTTTGTCAGGAAAGGCACAGACTGGCTGTGACGGGTGTAAGAGCGGATTGCAGCTGAGAAGCACTCGGCTCGGCAGGCTGCCTCCTCCGGCAGCTGCCCGGCAGCATGAGGTGCTCCGAATTGCCAGCCTGGCTCAAGCCAACGATCTTGTGCTCTGGTGCCCCCAGGGTGCTGCTCGCTGCTTCAGGAGAGCATGATGATAGCTCTGAGTGCCCACGCTCGATGGGGAAGAGAAGGAAGGGGGGGGACCATACTTCAGCAGACCTCTCCCCTGCTGGCAAGGTGGAAGGAGGTGGTAAGAGAACCTCAGAGTTACCAACAGTGGTGTGGGGGGGCTGAGCACCATTCTCACGGCAGGAAGACCCTTCTTCCAGTGTTAACGTAAAAGTTTCCAAAGCAGTGTAAAAGGAGCTGGGTCCTAAATTGTCCTGAACAAAATCTCGCTGACATGTCCCCCGCCTGGTCTCTGCCTGCGACGGCTGCGGTCACAGGGACCCCAGATGGTGCATCTGAGATTGCCACCAGCCCAGTGACCTCTGATCGTGCTTCTCTCGCCAGAGGATGTGTCACTCACAACTGGCAGTCGCCTGCCTGGCGCGTCAGCCTCGTGTCGCCAGCCGGGTTGTGCTGAGCGTGACGGAGCAAAAAACTCCCCACCGAATGAGGAAAGAGATAATTTAGAGTGAGATACTTGAACTGAGTGGCATCCAAAACAAGTGGAGCGTTACAAAGGGAAAACACATGCTGCCCCGTCTGGAAAAAGCCATAATCAGCGAGATGGACAAGCTTGGGGAGTCAAGTAATTAATGTGGAGAGGCTCTAGTTTGCAGCGTGGTTTGTATTGAAAGGTATTTGACTCCCATCCCCTCCATCTTCTTTCTAGATCTATCCTCCCACCTCCCTTCACTACCAATTACAGCTTTTTTCCATGCCCTGTCCCTCTCAACCTCCGGTTTCCTCCCAGAGGGTGGGAGTGCTCACTAATGAGACGAGATGGAGATAAATGGTCGAGACCCGCCCCAGCAGTGTGTGCCATCACCCAAAAAGAGTCAGGGAGGCCAGAAAGCCCACAGGGTCTTCTTTTTGCCCTTTTGTTTTACATGGAAGAAGCGAGGAGGGGAGGAGAGGAGGGAAATGTGCAGATGATTAGCTCATTGATCACAAGGATTAGTTTCTTGACATGACAAAAAACATTGACTATGGGCAGGAGGAAAGCGTGGAGGTTGTGGCCATACTTTTCACTTCCACCACTGCTGCCTTCTGAGGAACTCGGCCTGCACAGCACCACCAGTAACCTGCAGCTGCCCCTGGCAAGGGTGAGCTTGCAAGTCCCACAGTAAATCCTAAACTTGTTTCAATGCTAGGATTTGACACTGATAATTTTTGGAAGTCTGTTCCATTGCAAATTTCATGCTAAACTTGGAGGGGCAAAACACTTAATGAGCGTCATCTCAGATTCAAGGGTGTGTTGGAGGGGAGGATAGGTTGTGTAAAGTAAGTATACCTCTGGGCCACAGAATGATCTGGTGAGAACTGGAGACAAAAATGAGGAGACACACACTGAGCTTGGGCAGCCAGTTGGGAGCCCAGCCAGCTTCACTGGGTCTGTCCTTCTGTTGGAGGTAGCCATCAATATGTGCATGCTCAACGAATGCCACTTCTCCACCTCCTCATCTGGAGTGATACATTAGAAGTAGCTAGGAACTCGAGTAGATGTTCCTCCATGAAGAGCCCTACTGCTAAAATCTTGCCATTCAGTCATCCTCAGTAGCCCTTGAAGTGGATGCTCAACGTTGCCTTCAGCTCCTGTGACAGGTCATCAGGAATCTCATCCTCATTATACCTCAATGATGATTTTTCAATCTTTCTCCCTATGCAGGGCCAGTGGAGAGCAAAAACGAAGCAGCCATGTCTGAGCTGGTCCCAGAGTCACGACAAAAACCAGTCGTACGATGAAACCCATGGGCATTAAACGCCAACTTGCTGGGCTACATTGGTATTGACACCATCATTGAGCAGATGCGCAAGAAAACCATGAAGACAGGTTTTGACTTCAACATCATGGTTGTAGGTAGGCAGGGACCGGCTGAGGCACTGGGAACTACAGCCAGGGGTTGTCTCATGAGGCCAGGTGGGAGGTGACCCCTTCAGGGAGGGCATGAGAAAGCAGACTCTGTGGGAAAGGAGAGACTGCACAAGGCAAGGAGACACCTACAGCCCCTTCCCCTGCCAGCCCAGCTCCGCCCCATGGGCCTGCTGTCAGAGGTCATGAGCTTCCTCTTTGCGATCCTCAGGTCAAAGCGGACTGGGAAAGTCAACATTGGTGAACACCCTCTTCAAATCCCAGGTGAGCCGCAAATCTTCAGGCTGGAACCGGGAGGAGAAGATCCCCAAGACGGTGGAGATCAAAGCCATCGGGCATGGTAAGAGCCAGGCTGCTGGGGTGGAGGCAATACTGATGCTTCAGCATAGTCTTCCAGAAGACCCCAGTAGTCTATGCAAACAGTTCTTTGGCATTAGGTAGCTTGTCCATGAGAAGCTAAAGGCCAAGTACCAGTTTCAGATGGCCTCAGACCTGGCCAAGGTTTTCTTAAACAGCAATGCTACTGATACCACAGCCAAAAGTGAGGTGTAGAAAAAGAGTTATAGATATTTCTTCTGACAAGACATTAGTCTGCATGTGTGGATTAAGCCTTGCTGTAAATCATTCCTACCTGCAGATGCTTAATAATCTATACAAACTGCATTGGTGGGTCCCATCCCAAGCCTGGTAGAGTGCATCTCTTCTGGTAGAGTGCTTTACCTGGTAGGTAAAGCTTCAGCACAGCTTCTACAGCAGAGTAATGGACATCATCTCAGATTCAGGGTGATGTGTTGGAGAGGAGGATAGGTTGTGTAAGGTAGGTATATGTCTGGGCCACAGACTGAGCACAAATCCACTTTCCTGTAGCAGAGTGGTATGAGGTGGCTTTGGTGCAGAGGTTACCAAAATTTGGAGTCAGAAATGCAAGCGGGGGTCACAACTGTTGAGGCATGACCCAGCCTGGCCTGGTCATGCTGGCTGGACAGTGATGAGGGCAGAGCGCTCTTTTTCCCTTGTAGGGCACAGAGACATGTTCATGGTGGCGCAGGTCCCCAGGGAGGTGTATGATTGTTTGCAATTTCTTCCCCAGTCATTGAAGAAGGTGGTGTCAAAATGAAGCTGACAGTGATCGACACGCCGGGATTTGGGGACCAGATCAACAACGAGAACTGGTGAGTTTTACATGGTCAAGGCCTTGAGTCTCAGAAAGCGATGAAGTGTATCGTATGGTATATGGAGTGACTCTCATTTACTTGGCCTGGAAAGCGTCTGGGATCCTATTGCATTCAGGGGGCCAGTAATGAGGACATGGAATTGTAAACACCATGGGTCTATGTGCATGCTCGGGGGTATGCGCACATTACATAGTGAGTGCCTATTCTGTGCCCAGTTATAGAAACTCTTAAACATCTCTGCTGATGGTGAGATGCTTGTGATGAATATGTTTATGCCTGAGCCTGCTTTACTGCTGTCAGAGCTGGGAACACTGTAGGCAGGAACCTGAGGAGATTTGTACCTGCCTATTCATCTCTCTCTCCCACCTTAACAGCTGGGAGCCTATCGAGAAATACATCAATGAGCAATATGAAAAATTTTTGAAAGAGGAAGTGAATATTGCAAGGAAGAAACGAATTCCAGACACACGAGTGCACTGCTGCCTCTACTTCATCTCGCCGACTGGCCACTCGTACGTATGCACTGTCCCTCATCCTTCCTCAAGCCCCTGGTGCCTCTGTGCCAGATATACACTCTGCACTGCTCCATCTCAGTGGTGGACCCAGGGGTCTCGTCTGTGGGGCTGGCCACTGTTTAGTTTAACTTCAGGTGCTGCGGGCCTTGAAAGGGCCTAGGATAACAAGGGCAGGAGAAATACCACTGTGTTTTTTGGGAGAGGGCAGGATAGATGGGAAGAAGGAGATGAAAGCATGGTGTCAGCAAGTGGGGTACGTACAAGGGAGGTTTCACTGATGCCCTGATGCTGGGAGAATTACTGGGATGAAAGGCGAGGAGAGTAAAGTGACCCCTTCCATGTTGTTCCTTCTTGGGCTGCAGCCTGCGGCCTTTGGACCTGGAGTTCATGAAACATCTCAGCAAGGTAGTGAACATCATCCCAGTTATTGCCAAGGCTGACACCATGACCTTGGAGGAGAAGACTGAATTCAAACAAAGAGTGAGTATCTCCTCTCCTGCATGGGATCCTTCCCTGCCCGGGCTTGGAGGAAGGAAAAATGAGTGTTATCCTTCCTGAGTTTGCAGCACAGTCCCCAGGGTATGCACAGAGTCCAGCGCTGGGTTGGTGGGTAAATCCTGAAGATGCAGCTGTTTATGGCTCTGAGGGCATCTGTTAGAGGGGGAAGAAAGGTGCGTACCCCTGTGACATCTCATGATACGTTCTGTCATGGGGGCTGCAGAGCCAGACAAGTAACTGAGGTTCAGGAAGAAAGACTCATCATTGTTGCCATGTGTCCTCACTTTGCTGCACAATTCCCTGGGGACAGCCCTTCCAGCTCCTGTCTGCTGGAAGGATGTCCCAGATGTGTTGCCTGGCCATCTTGCCTGCATTCCCTTCAGGCCTGTGTTGCTTTGTGCTGCAAAATGTCTCTCTGCCTAGGTGCGCAAAGAGCTGGAAGTAAATGGGATCGAGTTTTACCCCCAAAAAGAATTCGATGAGGACTTGGAGGATAAAACAGAGAACGACAAAATCAGGGTAGGAAACATTTTATTACAGGAGGGGAAGGGGGCATGAGGGCTGGTCAAATTTAACGACTGCAAAATAGATATGTGTCACTAGAAGGTTTTAAGTGCTTCATCGACCCTGAATGAAAGATGCAATGGATGTAAGGGATGGTCATTGCTCCTTCTCAGCTTAATTTGTCCCTGTCGTTACTACAGGGTGCTATGAAGGCTGAGTGAGGAAGGACTATGTTTCACCTCCTCTTGATGAATGCTCTGTTTGGCCAGCGTTAAGGACCAAAGGGACCTGGGGTGTGACTGATGTCCAGCCTCTGTCCCAAACAACTGCCCCATCAGCCCCCTTATCTGCTGACCAAACTTGACCTGAAAAGAGCACATATTATCCGCTGCTGATCTTCTGGTTAGCTAAAGAAGACAAGCTCCTTTCGATAAGCTTCCCATTCCTCAGTAGTCCTTGTTCCTAGTCACTTTTTTCTGTGCCTGCTCCAGTTTGATTTGATTATCTAGCACTGGAGCCAGTACCCCATGCTCCCCCATCTCTTCTGCAATCTGAATTGCTAAGCTCGTGGATCACATGTGCTTTTCAAACAATTGCATCACACACTGCAGTCCTGTGGTCATCTTGTGACTGACTAGCACATGGGGTCCTTCAGCTCCTTCAGTCACTGCTTGTTCATGAGCTCCAAAGTCATAGCAGAAATTCTTGATGTTATTCCCTAAATGCTGCTCTTTGTGCCTCAAACTTGCATCTTCTCAGATAATAACCCAGTCTGCCTTTGTACTGACAACACCTCTTGACCTTGTGATGCTAGTGCATTTAATTATCCCACTCATCATTTTTGTGTCTAGGCCATTAATGAATATAGATTGGCCTCCGTGGCAGTCCTCAAGAAACTCCAGGAGTCTTGCATTGCAGCTGACACTTGCTCTTTCAACTCCCCCAGCTGTCACAGCCCCGACAGAACTTATTCCCACAGTCCCCATCTTAATTAATAATTTCCCATTTGAAAATACATCACACATTCTGGAGAAGACTGGATGGGTTTTACTTCTTCTCCGAACTGTTACTGGTTTTGAGGAGGGCACCACATTTTTTTCTACACTTCAGCATCGTTACCCTAGGTTCGGATAGTCTCACACATAAGAAATAAACTGCTTTCTAATCTCCTTCCTGTGGTAACTGCAGTCCCTCCCAGGCCCAGGGACATCTATAAAGCAGAGCAAATCTATGAACATCGGCACAGCCTTAAGGATAGCAGGGTCTCCTGCACCTGTGCTCTGGAAATGAATGGTTTCTCCCTGTGCTTAGAGATATCTGGGTCCCCAACAGCCTCACCTACTGTCCCACTTCCCGGGAAAGCTGCACCCCTTTCCCATTTCAGGCCTTCCTCGGTGCAACCATTTCAGCCATTAAACTTATTGAATGTTCATGTGTCTTGTTGGGGAGGATTAGTTTGAGTCCTCTCCTTCTGGTGGAGCACTACAAGCTTTGTGAAAAATACTGCAAACTATTCGTATGAGCAGCCTTGCGCTGACAGACCCTCTCCTGATTATGCCAAGGTACTTCCTCTCTGGTCGTCCCCCTCTTCAGAAATGCTGGAGATGGATGGATAAAAGCTCTGCCCCCCTCTACAGAGCCCTTGGCACTGCTGCAAGCTACCCACTAAGCTTGGGGGGTGCAAGGACACCTGTAAAGCAAGGGTCCAAAATGCTAGGGATAGCACTGGTGGGTGAACAGGACAGGCAGTGAAGTGTTGCTCTGGAGAACTTCTTCCCTGGGAGAAGGCCTTGTGTTTGGTGAGCTGAGAGGAGGAAAGGTGGACAGGGAACAGTGATGGTGCCGCTCTCTGGAATGGGTTCAATAGGTCTCTCCATATGTCTCTCCCCAGCAGGAAAGTATGCCCTTCGCAGTAGGGCAGCGACAAGGAGTACCAAGTGAATGGCAAAAGAGTCCTGGGCAGGAAAACACCTTGGGGAATCATTGAAGGTAAAAAAAACCTTGCTTCTGGGAGCTGAAATATCTCTGCAGGCCCCAGTAATAGACAAGGGTCCAGATAACATGTCCCATGGCTACCTTCCCATCCCTTTTGCGATAGACTTTTTGAAACTAAGCAAAAGGAGAATTCTCAAATAGGTCTGGGAGGGTTCTGCCGTGGCCAATGTGGTACCACTACCGCCAATTGGCAGAAGCTAGAGCCACTCCAAACACAATGGTGTGTGAAGCTGAGATCCTGAGGCTGCCTTAGTTTCCAAATGAAAGTTCACATGTGACCACTCAGCACCTGGCAGCGTGTCTGCTCAATGCCTGACGGTGTGGTGTTCACACAACTGCCTGTCTTTTCTGAAGTATGCAGGCTCTGCCCACCTGGAACTTGCCCCATGGCAATGCCCTTCCCATGCTCTGTAAGCACAAAGGGATTGTTAAAAAAACATCAAATGTAACAATGGCTTGCTTTCTTTTCAGTGGAAAACCTCACTCACTGTGAATTTGCCCTACTTCGAGATTTTGTCATCAGGTAAGGCCATGGTCATGCATCAGTTTTTGCTCTTGACAAGCAGGGAGTCTTCCTGAGACCCTCTTAGAGTGAAATAGCCCCTATGAAAAGGAAAATAAATAAGTACGTACATTCCAGGCAGTGAAAGCTTATGTGGGGTAGGACTGGATTGAGTTAAAGGGTAGATACTCTAGTGCCTCTCTTAATGACATGACCACTACTATCACAAGTAGGTGCTAGTTTTCATGTATGAGCTGCACATCTGGAGAAAAGCAGGGTACTACCACCCCCCTTCTATCCCATTAAGGATATTAGGTTGCAACAACTTCTATTTGTTCTGACAACAGGTCTTGGCTGGAGTCAGTGAGAAAGAGGCCACTACCACATCCTAGACCATGTGTCCTACCAGGTTGAAGGATGGGGTAGAACATATGACCTGGGAGTGAAAGCTTTCATTGTCCTGTCTTATTTCTACTCTGTTTCATTAAGTTGTCTCAGCACAAGTGATATCTGCCCTGAATTCTGTAGAAGAGCTGCAGATCCAGGGTCACCTCTGTTCCCTATAAACACGATGAGGTTTTAAAACAACACCAAAAAAAAAGAAAATACGAGAAACACACTTCAAAGCCTGTGGCTCGTTCCACCTGTGGGTATGATGATATTGAGACACTTGGCCAGATACAATGCTTTGACATCACACTACTGCCCTCTTTTTGTTCTGCAATACCTTCTGCAGAAGATGTGCTTTCTGTAAGTCTTCCAGTAAGAACATCCTAACCAAGTGATCACCACAAAGCACATAGCAATCCAAGTCCACAGGCTTTGTATGGAGGTTAGGGACCATGCTCATAGCAGTGTTCTGCAGGTTATGGTCTGTAGTGGACCTGATACAGCCTCCTGATGTTTCCTTTTCTCACCTGTGCTTCAGATGAGATAAGCGCATGTCTGCTCTGACACACCAGGATGGCCAGTAGCTGTCCCACTGGTACAGGTGTGAGAGGGGCAGGACACTAACAAGAACAGCCAGGGATTTCAGCCCATATCCTGCATCCTGTGTATGTGTTCTTGAATGCTGATGCTCCAGCTCTCAGTTGTGTATGATGGCACCCATGCCATCCATGCAGAAAGAAAAGTACCCTCATTAGCCAGACTGACTGAAGAAATCTTCCCTTTATCTTGGGCAATAAAATGATCATCAGAAGATTAATACTGACTGAGCTGATATTGGTTATCACATCTTCTTTCCAACCCCATCTTCACTTTGCCCCCTGCAGGACCCACCTTCAGGATCTCAAAGAAGTGACCCACAACATCCACTATGAGACCTACAGGGCCAAGCGGCTGAATGACAACGGAGGGCTTCCCCCCATGACTGTTGAGACAGAGGAAAACCACGAAAGTAACCTGTGAATGACCCATCTCCCCATCCCCCCCGCTGTCACCTGGTGTCTCTGGATATGACAACCCACCCCTGCTACCCTTGACTCTACCATGGGCCTATCTCTGAAGCATGTGGCACATCCTCCGTGTGCATGAGAGGATGCGAGTGTAGTGCGTGCGTGTGTGCGTGTGCCTACCTATGTGCCGGAGAGGGACCAAAGGCGTCTCCCCTGTCCTTCCCAGAGTGTCCTCATTCTCGGTTTGTTTTTCGCACAGCGGACTGTCCGTCATCTTCTTTTCTCTCGTTTCTGTGTCTCAGCTGTGTGTCTTGCCTGGGGGAAATAGGGATGGGGGGAAGGATTTCTGGGAGCAGGAGGGCTTTGGAGGTGGGAGGTGTGGGGTATGCTGTGGTTCTGTTTTTATCACTTGGAGATATGGCAAGGAGAGACTCCAGGAGAGATGGTGGAATCAGTGCATGCAGTGTCTTCAAGTGATGGCGGCAAAGCTTTCTCTTGGGTCCTTGGTGGGTGGGAAGGCAGCTGGTTGGTCTGAGGGCATGGTGGCCCAGCATTTTATCCTCATTTCTTGCTGTGGCTTGCGGAGGGGAAAGGGCAGCTTGGAAGTGGATAGATGGGAGAAGCGACAGACTGATGTTTTTGTGGTTCAGAGGAAGTGATTGGTGGGAGGGGACAGAATTAATTCTTGGGCTGTAACATCTATTTGAGAAGCATAAAAGTGCTTGGGGCAAATAGCCAAATTTTCCAAAAGAAGCAAAACCCAGAGGAAAAGAATACGTTCCTGCTGCAGGGGGTGCATTTGCCCTGCCCAGCGCTAAGATCAAAAGCCATGCTTGTCGCGCAGGCTTTTGATCCTGTGCAGATCAGACCAAGCTGTCCTGAGGCCACCCCACCTCATCCCCCATTGCAGCGGTCTCTCTCCACCAGCACTGAGCAGGTCCTGGCCAAACCTTTCTCCCACAGCATGGCCTCTCTGCTGTGGGAGCACAGGGAAGACAGTGCCACGGAGTGTCCCTGCCAGGGGCTCCCTCAGGGACAGCCTTATTCGGCACGGGGCCTTCAGGATCTTGGAGGAATGCAAAGAGCCATGGATTGAGAAGCACTGGGCCAGGGTGTCTCCCTAGATCTCCACTAGTGGTGGGAACACAGGAGATACCTCCTCCACACTAAAACGGCTGCACTTGCTACTCCGTCAGTGTCAGCCTGTGCTGCTCCTCTGCCCTCCTACTGCTCTCCTAGCTTCCATGTCCTCCTCTCCTGTGCTTTTTTCCACATTCCCTTTTAGCCCTCCATAGCTTGCTTCCTTCCTTTCTTTCCCTATCTCACTTTCTCAGCTCTTGACCCTTTCTGACTCTCCTTCCTTTCTCCAAGTACTTTAATCTTCCTCTTCTCCAGGCTGTTTCCTCCCTCTCCCTGTCCCAGCTCTCACACCTCTTCCTTATCAATGTGTTTTGTGTCGGGTTGAGAAGCTGTTGGTTTACCTTCCCCTGGAGCGGACAGGGAGGGAAGGTAAAGACCCAGGAGTAGAAGGAGGCATAGTCTTTGCTGAAGACTATATGTTTGTGTCTAGCCAGTGTCAGCTCTTTTCTGGATGTCCCTTGGACAGGTAGGAAGTGTCAGGGCTGGTTGAGCAGAAGGTAGGAAGGGAGAAAATGACAGATGTCCTGATTTTGTCAGTCTCTGCCTGTCACCTAGCATGTCACATGGATGGCAGGGGTTGTCACCTCCAGGACAATAGCTGGCTGCACTTAAAATGCATGTGCAGAACGCCATGGCACGGAACAGCAGTGGTGCAAGCAAAGGGAAGTGCAGTGGGTTTGGGAGGGATCTTGGAAAGGCTGGCACAGGAGGGAGAAGAGGTCCCAGCGAGGGAGTAGCAGAAGATGACTCAAGCCAGGACTGAGGTTGGCTGACAGAGTTTACAGGGGCCAGGGCTGGGAAGAGGGTGCTCCAAGCCTTAGCAAAACCGTCTAAGAGCATGTGTCCATCTTGTGGCTTTCTCTGGTGGTGTCACTGCAAAGCAAAGGTCTCTTCACTCTTGCTCCCCCCGTCCACACTAATCACCCATTCTCAGCACTGCTAGGACATGAGGACCATACTGGCCCTTCACAGTCCTTTCACCACCACGTTCATGGTTCCTGGTGTTCCTGTATGCAGTGTGTGCATATAGTCTTGTACCCAGCTTACCACATGCACCAGGCCTCCTCGGCCCTGCAGAGAACAAAAGCCTCATCACCAGTGCCAGCAGCTGTACCACGGACCCTGCAGAAACCATCCTGCAATGCTGCTACCCATCCCGCCACCCACATTGGCCATCCACAGCCCAACACGGGGTCAAAGCCTCCTCCCAGCTTGACTCCACCAGCCGGCCAGGCGTGAGGTGTCTCCAGCATCACCAGCTGCCAGAAGCATCTTCTATCCTACTCTGCTGTGGCTGCTTCTACATAATATTGTAAACCCAGTGCCATAGGAAAGACTCCCCCAGGGCTCCTTTTCTTCACTGCCATGCTCCACCATCTTTAGCGGGGGCGTGCGGAGATGTTCCCTGCACTTGCTTTCTCACACAGCTCTTTGGCAACCACGCAACTGCTCTAGAGGAAGTCTCTTGCCACCAGGCTGCATGACCCTGGGCTGCAGTATGGTCATTCCTACGACTTTTGGGCCCAAACAAGGGTTAATGCAGGGAGCCAACGCTGCCCTGCTTAATGAAAGCAAAGCAGACCCCACACAACAGAAGACAAAGAGATTTTCCTTTGCCTCTAAGGTGGACTACAAGGACAAGGCTGCGTGTTTTGCCCTACGTGTTTAAGAATTTTTGTTTGTTTGTAATAAGGTTTTTAAGCTCTGCTCTCTAAGTTCCTGTCAGATCACGGACTACTTCTAAAGGATCCAGTCAGATCACGGACTACTTCTAAAGGATCCACAAAAGCTCGCTGAGAAAAGCAAGCTCAGGTATTCCTCACTGCCATCCACTCATCCAAATATCCTACCGGTAACTGCGTATCTACCAGAAAGTCTACAAATGGCAAATTATAAAAAATTTCCCATGCTGCGCCAACAGCAGGAGATACTGCTGGGAAAGTCTCTGCCGATGGATAAGCTGGGGAAAGCCTGAACGGATCCTAGCTCTCGTGTGCCACCAGCTGAGTCCCAGGATGACCACAGCCGGTCAGATGTTCCCCTCAGATGCGTCATCCCCTGAACGGTATCACAGGGGGGTAAATTTTACACCGGAGGTTGCGCTCAGAGGCTCAGAAACTCTTCACCACATAAGCCATTGACCAGAAGATTTTTGCAATGCATGGTAAATCCCAAAGGTCTTTTTTTTTTTTTTTTTTTTTTTTTTACAGTGGATAAATTCCATTTAGGCTAAGACAGTAAGGAAGACTGCAGCAGGGTGTCCATGCTGTCAGCTGAGAGAGCAGGAAGAGCGAGCAGCGCTACGAGTAGGCACTAGTGTTTGTGATTAGTTGTGAGGAGAAGCTAATTGCGGTTCACCACGGTTCGTGAGCAGGCGGCTCGGGGGAAAGGCCGCCTCACCGGCACCTTTCCCCCGCCAGCGGAGGCCCCGGGAAGCGGCGCTGCGAGGGGGTACGCGCACGGAGGACGGCAAAAACCGCGCGTCAGCCACACACCGGACCGGGGGCGCGGGAGGGGGGGGGGAGGGGAACGGGAAAGCGCCTTGCCCGGCCGCCTCGGGCCCAGCTGGGAGCAGCCACCGGTGCCGCCGCCAGGCCGAGAGAGGAAGAGCCGAGCCGGGGACCTTGGGCAGACCGGACACCGGAGCTGCCACGCAGCGGGGAAGACGCGGTGCCCGAACCCAGCAGCGTTCCCTCCACGGCGGCCATTAAAGCAGCCCCGCCTCACAACCGACACCGCCTCGTTTCCGCCACGCGCGCGCGCGCGCCGGCTGCCGGCCGGGCGTCACTGACGGGGGCGGGGCTTCATCGGGAGGGCGGGGCATCGCGTGGGGTGGGGCTCGCCGGGGGGGCTGACGTCACAGGGTCAGGGGCGGGGCCAGCGGGGGGAACGGGGCAAGATGGCGCTGAACAGGAACCACTCGCAGGAGGGTGGTGTCGTCGTTCCCAACGGCGAGAGGTACTGGGGGGCAGGGGCTTTCTCCTCACACCGCTCTTCGCAGCAGGGCCGGGGGTCGGCGGGGCTGGCGGTGAGAGGGAGCTCGGCCCCGCTGGGGCGGCCCGGCCCGGCCCGGGGCCTGTGTTGTTAAAGAGCTCCGGCAGCGTTGGGACGGGTGGGGCCTGGCTGTGGGGAGCGGGCCTGGCTGTGGGGAGCGGGCCTGGCTGTGGGGAGCGGGCCTGGCTGTGGGGAGCGGGCCTGGCTGTGGGAGCGGGCCTGGCTGTGGGGAGCGGGCCTGGCTGTGGGGAGCGGGCCTGGCTGGAGCCGACAGAGCTGCCCGGGCTCCACTGCTGAAGCTCCGGCGGCACTTCGTGCTGCTCCAGCGGGCGCCCTGCGTGAAGAGTGAGCTGCCATCACCTGTAAAAGACGAGGAATCGGTTTGGTTTTTTTTATATCGCGCAATTAGTGATGTCAGAGAGGCAGACACCACTTAAGGTAGGAGTCTTAGTCACTAGAATTCAAGTTAAGGAGAACTTCTTGTCAGAGGCGAGGCCTGAGCAGAGCGGGCCCTCTCCTCGGCGCAGGAGGAGCGTCTCTCTTCGCGGAGTCACAACCAGCGGCTGGACGCCAGCCCTCGCCCCGAGTGGGGATTGACGGACCGGCTCGGCGGGCCTTGGCTTCACTTCCATGGTGTTTGGGTGCTCCTGGCATCCCGGCCTTGCCTAGGGAAATCCTCAAAAACGGAGGCCCAGTAAAGGATTGTCGAGTTGGTTTGGGCTTGGTAAACTATAGGAAAAATTACTCTTCAAAAATAAACTCCAAATAATGTTGAGTTAGTAACTGGCTACTACTGCTTTAGTCAGGGAAGTCCTTTGACATGTAGAGCTTTTGCTGCTTTAAAGGTGATCGCAGTATCCTTAACCGCAAGCCATTCTTCAAGGTGCTGCTTAGTCACGGGTGGGTGCTCTGCAGGGTGCACAGCCCTCCCGTGACAGCCCTGGATGGGTATGCAGGTGCAGACCAGTTCAGCAGCCTAATTATGCCTAGTGGTGGTGGCTGCGCGTTATTTCCTTGTACGAGTAGCTGGGAAGGAGTAAACATTGAAGGGGCTATATAGAAATTCTTCCCAATGAGGCAAATGATGTGAAATGCTGCTATAGGATGTGGTTGAGGAAATGTTCTGGTAAGATCCAAGCTGTTGAGGAGTTGGTTTTATTTAGCTTAGAAGAAGTGTTTTCCCTCTGCATCTCAGAAATGGAAAGAGCTCTGCCATATCGTCGGTCTGTCCCTCCCAGCCAGTCTGAGAATATTCATCTAGCTAAACTATGAAGTAATGTCCCAGTAGAATTTCTTGGTCAGTTTGGGTTTTTTCTCATTAAAGCTGGACTTTTTAGTGTCTTCCTCCTTGGATAGCTGCACTTTCAGATTCATCTATACTGTTACGTTTTTCTCTTACCTAAAGAGCACATAACCTGAAACTACAGGGCTTTTGGTTGTTTTCCCATACGGTGGCCCTGCTGATTCCTCCCTTCCCCCAGTAATTTTGCAATTTCCTGAGTCCTGACTTGATCTGGCTTCTACCCTAAGCTGATCAGAATACATAAGATTACTTTAGATCGTCCTCTTCAGGCTTGTGTTGGGTTAGGGTTTTGTGTTTTCTTTTTCCATGCTCTTGAACCATAAAATGCCTCGGATTCTGCCACTGTAACACACTGCAAGCTTGTCACCGCAAGGCTTTTTTATTTATTCTGCAAACTTTCTTACTAGGTAGTATGTTTAGGATCTGCCCTGTAGATTCAGTGTCACGCTTTCCCAAGTTGACTCTTTAATTTTTCATGAAAATACATGTAATTTTTCAGGCACCTCCATATCCGTGACCCTGCAGCGTTACAGTACTCATCTGACTTTATGTCATTAGCAAACTTTGCTGATGTCCCCCTAGATATCCAACAATAATAACCTTATTGTTGATATTACTGGCTCCTGGTTTTGTTCTTAGCATGGTGCTGTTTATTACAAATATTTACTTAAATCATGTGAAGCAAGGTCGGCAGTGAGGGTATCATTGAAGCAGCTTCCTCGGTTTGCACAGTGGGTGTGGTGTTACAGCAGTGCTGCTCTCCTGTGGTGGCCAGTCCTGGATTTGAGCATGGAGTGGGAGAGAGAGGCTTGCTCTGAGATGATACCTTGGTCTTAAGGGGGTGCTTTCATGCACCTCCACCTTTTTTGTGCCCCGACCTTTGGGCTGAGGCCTTCTCATGTGGAGAGGGGAATTCCTCAGCCTGATGGTTTTGGAAAGAGAAACTGTAATTTAAAACTTCCCTTTGCGGAGCAGGAGCGGGGGTTATAACAGGTGAGAGTATGAATTCTTTCACTCTGCATAAATCATCCCTCTCCATTGAAAGGAAAAAAGACAGGGCCCATATCAGAACTGATTTTTTTGGCATAATATTCAGAGTTTTCTGGTGGCTGTCCCCCTCCTGTGTCATGGGGTGTGTGTCAGAGCTGTTACTGAGTTTCTCTCTCCAATTTGTCTGATTTCCTTCAGTGTTCTCAAACAGTGTAAAGATGTGGAGCTCTCCTTCAGTGACGTGACAGGCAAGCCTGAAGCCTTCAAAGGCACCAAGAAAGGGATGTTGTATCTCACCCCTTACAGGGTAAGTCATGCCAGCAGGGCTTCTGCTTTCCCAAGGGATCTTGTAGACTTTAAACCAGAAACCTAGTTGGTGATAGGAGAAGTGATTTTTTGTTATGGGATGAACGACTGAGAGTCCTAGGCTGGAGAAGGGAAGGTGGAAATAGGATAGTTCCTGCCTGTATCATAATCTCAATTCCCTACAAAGGCACATGCGGTCCTAGAAATCACTGTCTAAAGAATATATTTCATATAATGTCACAGTCAATATTATTTTCTTTGAAAACTGTCATAGCTTATCCTTAAAAAGCAGAACAGTAAAACTCGGTAAATGTGCCTGTATATTTTAAGTGATATATTATTTTGCAACATACATGCTTTGGGCAAGTGGGCCATCTGCCATAAAATCCTGCAATGTTAAGCTGTGAAATAACACAATGCATACTGATACTAGGAGTTAGGTTACCCTTTTTTTAAATGCTGCTACAAATAGAACTCTGTGACCTCTTTATATCTGATTTAAGTAATTCAGAGGTATTCCCTCCTGTCTTGCAGTGATCTTTGTGTCGAAGGGCAAGGATCCTATGCTGTCTTTCATGATGCCGTTTTATTTGGTGAAAGGATGCTCAATCGAGCAGCCTGTTTTCTCTGCCAATTACATCAAAGGACAGATTCAGGCCGAGGCAGGAGGTATGTGCCCTGTGCTTTGTAGACTGAGCTTCTCACAAGTGTCACAGTCCTTTTCTGCTGAACATCAGAATAGATGGCTTATGGGCACAGAAAGACGGGCAGAGTAGCTGTGGCAGCATAGCTAGCACGTCCACCCTGAGGTAACTTTTGTCTTCTGAACTTTAAGGCACTGCTTCTGTGTTACTTCCTGCCCCCAAAGCTAGTAACTGACTTTCACTGATTACTCCTTGTTTAATTCTGTAACTTCTTCTTGCTGTCTATGTCATGTTTACTCTCCTTTCAATGTGTGCTTGTTTTCCCCTGTCTTTGACCTGGAAGAGTAGGTAAGTGACCAAGTACCCCCTCATTGGTATTAATAGAGAGAATTAGCAACAACTTTTGCTTTCTGGAGGTCAGTAGCCACTTAGCGACTTGGGTACGTTTGCGTGCATCTCGGATGCTGCTGTGTATCATTGATACAGCTTTGTCCCAGTTTGATGATGAAACTGAAGTAAGACTTACGGTCATGGTCATGACCAAACATGGGGAACTGCAGAAGATAAACAGGGATTAAAAACAAAGCTTCTGATTCAAATTTCTTCTATCTTCAGCCTTAGAATTAGTTTATGTGCATTTTGATGGCATCTGGAGAGCTTATGCTTTTGCTTCTGTTCTTAACAATGTTTTAAAGTGACGGGTTCTCTAGGATTGTGTATCAGCCCACTTTATTGGGCTGAATCATACAAAGGCAGTGCTTTTAAAGAGGTGAAATCTCCAAGGGGATGACTTATCCATGGTGAATTGTTTTGTTATATTTCTGTACTTTATTTCTACAGTGTCTCCAAGAGACTATCTCTACTTTTACTAATTTCATTGTTAGGGAAGATAAATCTTATTTTATGAAATCTTTTATTTAAATAACATATTTTTTTCTAAAAAACACCACAACCCAAAGCCTCCCCCCCAAAAAAACCCCAAACAAACAAGAAAAAAAGCACCTACAAACCAGAGTACTCTTACTGATCTTGCAATATCATCTCCTACTTGAATTTTTTCTGAAAAATTGCTGTTATACCTAAGCGTTTATAATCTGTCTGAGCTTCTGTGGGTCCAGGAGATTAAAATGTTGCATCTGATTTAAATACTAGCTTGAGTTGCAGATCCTGATCTGTAGTCCAATGGGGTCAGCAATAAACTTCATTTGAGGGCTTTCAAATTAAATCCTCAGCGAATTAAGTGTTCTTTCTTTACACTGTGTTCATTATTAGGTTCTGTTAAACCTTTCAGGAAAGAACAAACCACCTAGTATGTAGAGTAGGCTGCTTCTACGTAACTGTAGAGGGGATTGACTTTTAAAGGGTAAAGAAATAAATTCCTGATCTTCTTGAGATACTGTTTTGGGGTACATCCGGTAGCAACGCCATGATTCTTTCCCCCTGGTAGTAGGACACAAAATAGTCTTGAAATAAGAAAGAAAAAAAAAAAAAGATAATTGGAGTATTACCTGTTTCACTGTCTTGACTGCTACTGAGGAGGTTAATAGTCTGTTTCAATTCTAATTCTCTCTTTCCTAGGTGGCTGGGAAGGGCAGGGGACATTTAAACTGACTTTCAACAGTGGAGGAGCCATTGAGTTTGGACAGCTGATGTTCAAAGCTGCCTCTAATGGTAAGGGGTCTTCAGAGCCTGCAGTTCCCCCCATGGCTGGCTGAGCTAGTTAGAGAATAGTGCTCTTTCTGAACTTCATGGGAAGAAGGGTAGGCTATGCACTTCTCCACAGCAGGGAAACAGGGGAAAACTTCCAGGGGAAGTTTTGTTTTTACTTCCAATCTTTTTTCTTCATTTCACTTCAGTGCTTTGTGCAATGGAATATGCTGGGGGTTGTGCTTCTAAGGTGGACCACCTTTTTCTACAGAATGTTATTCCTCCTGGAATAAAGTTGAAATATGTGATGGCGAAAAATTGATTCGCTTACCTACCCTCAGCTGAGTTCTATAATACAGGAGTAAGATGGGGGAAGTTAACGTGCGCATTTGGAGAGGGGAAAAAATAAATTTAAAAAAACAACTTCTAATTAAAACTTTCAAATGGGGGAAAAATGTACATTTTCTTTTTTTCTGATAAGAAAGCTTTCTTTTTAAAGAAATGCGCATTTAAAAATGTACTTTTTTTTTTTCCTGATAAGTATAAAAACAAGGAAAAACCACCCTACTGATCCTTGCTTTAGAATGGTCTTTTCTTCCAGCAGTGGGAGCTCTTTTATGGGACTGGTACCTAGTATTTTTGCAGCTGGTTCCCTTTAGCACCCTATGAACTTGCAGTGAGGAGTCTAATGCTTTTCAAGCGCAGTACTGTGCCAGGATTGTTTAGTGAATTTAGATGAAGGGAAATAGTGCTGCATGAACAGGACTGTTTTCCTTTTATTCTATACGTTTAGTTGTAACAAAAGGATATCTGGCTTACTAAACACGTGCTTCTTAGCTTCCAGTGGTGTTCCTCTCCAGAACCCTGGCTATGGCTATACACCTATTCCTGGAGGGTATGCACCCCCCCCGCTGCTCCCGGGGGTTATTCACCTGCGCCGGGGGGCTATGCTGCTCCTCCACCACCAAATGGACCATATCCTTATGCACCACCTCCGATGAATGCCTACGACCAGCTCCACAGCCCATGGGATATCCGTATGCCCAGACTCCAGGTTTGGAAGTTGTGTAATGATGACTGGCAGGGTGTGTCTGGTGTTAGTTGTAAAGAAATCACAATGGTATGACGAGGGTTATTGTAGTTTTGTCTCCTTCAAGGATCCTTGTCCTTGCAAAAATCTGTCTTGTGCTTTTGATCATACCCATGTATGTCTACAGTTGCAGCTGGATGGGAGATGAAAATGTGGTTTGTCAATTGTGCTGCTGCTTGGCAGATAATTGTTTGCCTGCTGGCATGCTGGGCGTTAGCAAAATGTCAAATCCTTCCTGTCTGCACCTCTGCCAAGCCCACAGAGCTTCCCTCACTGCTGCCCTTGTCCAGAGCTAATGTGCTGCTGGGCCTGTGAGCTCTCTTCCCCTCTGTCCCATTGCTACAGTCCAAAGCATCAATCCGGTGTCATCTTTTTCAGGTATTTACCCACCACTTCCAAACATGAACCCTATGTATGTGCCACCTCCTCCCCCCTACTCTGGGCCATCTCCTGCAGGACCCTCAGCCCCCTCAGCTCCCCCAGCTTGGGGGAGCCCAGGGATGCCAGGTAAATGGGACTGGGGGGCTGCCAGGGTCTGGGTGAAAAAGGGTGCTTGAGAGCTTGGGCTGTGGGTGGCATTGTGGGCACAGCATGGGGTGGGGAAGCTGTTACAGAAGCTCAAAGTCATCTTGATCTATTATTTGAGATAGCAGAGTATAGGGGGAGCTGCTCAGCTCTGCACTGCACAGCTTGTGGTCAGCTCTAGCCAACCTGCAGCTTTCCTGAACTGCTCTGAGTTCAAACCCAGCTTGCTGCGATTACTGCTAGCTGTTTGGACACTTGTTGACTCCTCAAAAGAGCTGTGGCTGGGGGGAAGGCTCTGGGACTTGGTCCACTGCCTAAGGCGTGTGAGATGGCTTCTTCTCTTTCCTTTCTAGGGGGCAGTAAGGCCATGGAAGCCGCTTCCAGTGCGTATTACAACCCTGCTAACCCACACAACGTGTACATGCCCATGGTGAGTACTGCACCTGTGGCCTGCGTGTGCCTGCTCCCTCTTCTGTCACTAACAGAGACAGCGGTTTGCTTTCCTAGCAAAGCCTAGCGTGCCTTCATCTTGAACGTGCACAGAAAGGACGCGTTTTCCTGGGAGGTGTGGGTGACAGTGCCATGAGGAAGGCTTGTTAAATCCTCAGTCGGGAAAGGAGGAGGGCCTGAAGCTGGTGAGAGTGGGACACTGAAGGATGAGAGCACGAGGGTTTCATTTTCACTTTTTTCTGGGCTGCGTGGAGATGAGGAGGTTTCCTAAAGTGCAGTCAGTAGCAGCCGGTAGGTAGGCTGTAGCCTACATCTGGTATGTGACAGCCAGTCTGCCTGTGTCCTTCACTGCCTCACATGGGTTTGTGGTGGGCAGGACACCGATGGAGCAGCGAAGCTGGCCCTCAGCCCGGGGACTTGCTGTCTGCTGGGTCAGGGCTATGAACATCAACAGAGACAAAACCCTGGAAGTTAGGGGAGGATGGGGATTAAAAGAGATTAAGTGGTCTGTTATTTGCAATAGACCATTTGTTACCTGTTTTTGAGAGAACCTTCGCTAGAAAACGTTATGAGAGGTAGCATGTATTCTGGAGCATTGCTGATAGTAGATGGGAATGGTCTGGTGAGATGCCAGCTTAAAACACAGCACCCGGCTCTGGCTGTAGCTCCCTGAAGAGCAGTCATTTCTTGTAAGCCAAGCCTGGGAAGAGTTCGTCATAAAATCAGCAGGGTTGTTGACTCTACTGTATCTCCTTCCAGGATCAGCCACCTCCTTATGCACCTCCTGAGGATAAGAAGAACAACTAACAGAAGGAAATTGCAACCAGCCTCCCACGCTCGCTCTCTCCCTAAAAACAACTTGGCTGTTACTACCCCTCGGGTTAGCATATCTCTAGGTCTCTTGGTACATAGACAATATATGTAGTGCTGGGCAGGGGAGCGCCTGCCCTCCTTAAACGTAAAGTCAGTGGCAATACAAGGTGGAACAACAGCACTTTCCTGCTTATTTGCTTTATCTCATGGGGTTGAAGCACTAACCTTTTGCTCTGCCCTTGGGTTAAGGAGAGAGATGGACTTCTTAAACCAGCAGTAGACCACATCACTAATCTAGGACTAAAATATGAAGGCTCTGGGATCTTGGAGTAAAACTACTTGGAATGCCAAACTTTTGACTTCTTCTGAAGCACCTTTCCACCAGGAAAGGTATAGAGAGCCCCGAGGTTCCTTGCGTAGACTCTTGGGTGCCCCAGAAAGGTGTTAAATTTCCTTAAATTCTGGCACAGTTCAGCGTGAGGTGGGACTCTGGAAATCCTGTATCATGCTGGAAACGTGTTTCATCTCCTGGATTAACAGTCATGGTGTGACGAACTTGGGAAGTGCATCCTAAAGAGACACTGAAGCATTTGGCCGCGCAAGAGGGAAGGGGGTGGGCCCCAGTCAGCCTGCCTTGGTAGACATTGAACAGAAAAGCAAACAAAGGTGTGCCTGCGGGGCAGCGCGCTGATACTGGCAGGCGTGCGAATCAGTCTTCCTTTCCCTCTCCTAGAAGCAGGTCCCGTATCTGTGCAACGATCCTGTGCCAAACAGCCGTTCTTCACGCGTAATAGAGTCAAGTGCTGCGCAGGAGGCTGCTGGCCTTGGAGCAAAATACGTTCCATTAGGAAGATGACCTGGCACTAGCCTTGTCAGGAGACAGGTCCCGCAGCCCTCTGCTGAGCAAGCTTGTGCTGCGTGATAGCCCTGCAGGGGAAAACCAGCCTTCATCTCGTCCTTGGGCTGCTACAGCCCGCATCTGAGCAGTGTGGGAGGGTGGGCGCCGTAACACCAGAGTTGGGTGGCTCAGGGGTGCAGTGCCCTCTCTTGTCTGGGAACCACTGTCTGGTGTGGATGTTCCTCATGCTCAGCTCTCTTGAAGAGACCGGCTGCTCAGCTGCAACCTTTCCTTCTTCCTTAGGATATAGTGCCATTGAACCTGCTCTGAAGAGAGTCTCTGGTAGTCTGGTTGGAGACCTTTGTGATCCTCTACATATGGGGTTATTGTACTTCTTCTTACAGCCTTCCTACCTTCACAGTGAAGGGGAAGGAGTGTTTTTCCCTTTTACTTCCCTGTTTGCCAGGGCTCTCCTGTAAGTCAGGCTTGTGTGACTTGCAAGTATGAATTCCTAAAGCAGCCCTATATGGGGGGGGGAAGTAAATTTCCTTATCTATAAACACCTTCCAAGTCTGTGTTAGAGATATTCTAATATCTCTGTATTTAAAAAAAAAAAAAAAAAAACAAACAAAAAAAAAACAAACCATGAATGTTTATAACTTTTTGAATTGCACTTTAATACAGGAGTGTTGATACCTTTAGCTGCCTGTTGTGTGTGTGTGTGTGTTGACCTTCGTTCTTGCCTACTGTACGGAACACTGGAACAAACAACAGCCACTGGTGGTGTTCCCTTGGGTCGGCTGTGGGACGGTCCCTCTCTCCCTGGTGTGTGGCTAAGCTGGATCTGGAATTGAGTAACTAGAGGGAGAGAAGAGAATGGGGCTCATCCTCTTGCTGCCTGGGGAGGATGGAAGGCTGGTTTGTGCCTTTGCTCTTGCCCAGATATCCAGAACTGGCCTGTGTTCATGACCTCGGGGCAGGCACAACACTGCATTTAGCAGGGGACGTGTCACCACCCCACTACTCGCTATGGCTGTGTTTGTAGCACCTCTCCTATGTACAGGAAGGCCTGTCTTTAAGAGGAATTCCTTGCGAGCCAAGGGCGTAAAAATAAATACGTGGTAAAGGAAAATGGCACTTAACTGTGGACTGTAAAATCTGTTTCCCCTTGTGCCAAGGAAAGCCGTTGCCCAGCTGAACATAATGGAACTCCTCGAAAGCCCTTTCCTACTCTGCATCAGTCCAGCCTCTGCCAGGAAACCAGTTCTATTTCTTAGCATAGTTGTTCTTGTCTTAAGTTAATGACCCTGTAATCCTATATTAACCAAGTAGCTATAGCTAATGACACTGAATAAACATGCAACAGAGAGCCTGTGACCTGCTTCCCTTTTATTTCAATTAATTTGTCTCAGTCACTCCCCAAGAACAAAGCCAGCTCCTGTATACAGGTGTAACACGCGCTCCTCCTTCCCTGTTAGCACTGCAAGCATCGTGTTTGGTATCTTGCTGCTGCACTCCGAGGAAATTTATAGAAGTGGCTTTTTTTTTTCCTATTTTAAAATATGGTATCTCCCCAGTCTGAGGCTTAATCTTGTGTCGCTCTCCCTGTGCTGCAATCTTCATGAATGCTGCACCCCTCTGTGGGGCAGTCGAGGTAGGCCATGTCTTGCCTAAAACTCCTCCCTAGGATGTGTGTTGTACGAAGGTGAAGTAGAGTCTGTTCTGCCACTCCCTCCACGGAGCTGTGGATGTAAGTGCCCCTGGGAGAAGGAGGAGCCTTTCCCTGAGAAACCCTGAGTGTTCAGCCCACTGGAGGAGACCCTTTTAGCAGGAATTCCCTGCTACAGCAAGAACAGGATGCAGCTTGCAGCTCAGAGGCACCTGTGGCCATCTCCCAGCTCAAAAGACAACCTCAACCGAGCATCAGCATCTTCCCGACACCACTCGTGCACAATGCGCTACGGCTCTGCGGTTTTTTGGTGCTGTACCGCAGCAAGGCTGCTGGGGTTGCGCATGGAGTTTTGTGCTCTGCTCTGCTGTAAAGTGGTACCAGAGGGACTTTAATCCGATGCTAGCATGCCTGCCAGGCTGGAGTAGTGCTGGCCTCCAGGATCCTGGCAGCAGGGTCAGGCCTGCAAGCAAAGCCTCTCTGCGCAGGACCATCACACCTCTAGGAGCTCTTGGTCATGGGGGAGGTTTATGGGAATGGTTGCAGCCCTATTGACAGCCCCTTACTCTAAGCCAAGCTGATTATAGCAAAGGAAAGGTGACCAGGTCAAGGATAATGCCGTCACACAGGGGAGGGGACAGGGGGGTGGTCACTACCCTAGAAGACACTAAAGCGTCTGAAGCCTTTCTACAAGTATAGTTTAAACAGGCCCTGCAGCGGTCAGTGGTACCCAGCTTGAAGAGGTGAACTGCGCAGGTGTCAGCGCTGACAGACTCCAACAGCAGCTGGACTCTGCTTGTATGGCATCTTCCACAGGAGGATCTCAAAGGGCTTTGCAGTCACGCTCTGCACACGCTTCAGAGGCGGGTAACAAGAATTCCTGCTTTATGCAGCCCGAGTAAACATCATCAAGCTGGTACCAGAGGGAACGGTCGCTCCCCAGCAGCGCTGGGCACGCCAGCGAAAGGCACTTGTGCGGTGAAGAGCCACGTGCCCCAGGGTCTCGCAGCTCACCCCGGCACTGACCCACACCCCCCCCCTCTGCTGAGCCTCGTCACAGGAGGACTGGGCGGAAACCCGCGCCGGGGGCTTGCTGTCTGACAACGTGCCAGGGCTGTGCCGGGAGCGCCGTGGGAGAGAGATACCACATCACCACCCCCGTGGGGTTAATAACGACCGAGAAGCTGTCTTCCGTCTTTAAGCCACTGATGATCTTCCCGCTGTACACGTCTTGTACCTGGAAGACAGAGATGGTGGCTACTGGGATTTCCACAGACCTTTCATCTTGAGGTCCAGCCATGGTCACTGACATGGCATGGTGGGACAGGACACAGCAGTGGGCAACAGGGGGGTGACCCAACGGGTGCTTGCCCCTTCGTCCTGGAGGCAGGGAGTGGGAGTCCTCCCCCCCCACCCAAAACGCAAAGGGTGTCAAAGCGGGAAGCTGGAAAGAGGGGGATCCAGGTGCTCTGGGGATGCCCCACCATGCAGCGTGCCAATGGGGCTCACCTCATACACGGCATCCTCAGGGAAGTGGAGCTTGGCCAGGCTGGTGGTGTAGACAAAGGGCATATCTGTCCTCCGGCTGAAGAAGACAAGGGCGCTGGCAGCTTGGGACAGCGGGCGCAGGAACACCTCGATGTGGGATTTCTCCTAGGGGTGGGGATGGGTGGTGAGGCAGGGCTTCTGGGACCAGTGCTGGCCCATAACTTCTGTCCTTGCCCTGCAGGGCTGCTACGCCAGCAGGTCCCCAGCTCCCACAGCTCTCCTGCTCATGTTTCTCTGCATCGCTTCCCTCTCCCTCCTTAGAATCATAGAATCATTTAGGTTGGAAGAGACCCTTGGGATCACTGAGTCCAACCATCAACTCCACTCTACAAAGTTCTCCCTTACACCATATCCCTTAATACCACATCTAAATGAGTCTTAAACACATTCAGGGATGGTGACTCCATCACCTCCCTGGGCAGCCTATTCCAATGTCTGACCACTCTTTCTGTGAAGAATTTTTTCCTAATGTCCAGCCTAAACCTACCCTGCTGCAGCTTTAACCCATTCCCTCTTGTTCTATCACTAATTACCTGTGAGAAGAGACCAGCACCAACCTCTCTACAATGTCCTTTCAAGTAGTTGTAGAGAGTGATGAGGTCTCCCCTCATCCTCCTCTTCCTCAAACTAAACAGTCCCAGCTCCTTCAATCGCTCCTCATAAGATTTATTCTCCAGGCCCTTCACCAGCTTTGTTGCCCTCCTCTGCACTCGCCCCAGCACCTCGATATCTCTCTCATATTGAGGTGCCCAGAACTGGACACAATACTCAAGGTGTGGCCTCACCAGTGCTGAGCACAGGGGGACAATCACCTCCCTCCTGCTGGTCACGCTATTCCTAATACAAGCCAGGATGCCATTGGCTTTCTTGGTCACCTGGGCACACTGCTGGCTCATGTTCAGCCGCTTGTCAATTAGAACCCCCAGGTCCTTTTCTGCCAGGCAGCTCTCCAGCCACACTTCCCCAAGCCTGTAGCGATGCATGGGGTGGTTGTGGCCCAAGTGCAGGACCCGGCACTTGGCCTTGTTGAAGCACATTCCATTAGCATTGGCCCATCGGTCCAATCTATCCAAGTCTCTCTGTAGAGCCTCCCTATCCTCATGCAGATCAACACTCCCGCTTAGCTTTGTGTCATCTGCAAACTTGCTGATGATACACTCTATGTCCTTATCAAGGTCATCAATAAAGATGTTAAACAGAAATGGTCCCAACACTGAGCCCTGAGGGGCACCACTTGTGACCGGCCGCCAGCTGGATTTAACTCCATTGACCACCACTCTTTGGGACCGCCCATCCAGCCAGTGCTTGATCCAGCAGATCATATGCTCATCCAGGCCATGAGCTGCCAGTTTTTCCATGAGAATTCTATGGGGAACAGTGTCAAATGCTTTTCGAAAGTCTAGGTAGACAATGTCCACAGCCTTTCCCTCATCCAATAATCGGGTCATCTTGTCATAGAAGGAGATCAGGTTCATCAGGCAGGACCTGCCTTTCGTAAACCCATGCTGACTAGGCCTGATCCCCTGGTTGTCCATTATATGACTTGTAATGGCGCTCAAGTGCCATTGGCTCCATGACCTTCCCTGCTACCGAGGTCAGACTGACAGGTCTATAGTTTTCCTTATTGTCATGCCCCGTGCTGCTCCTGTCTGCTCTCCCCACTGTGTCTGCCTTCCCCCTAACCTTAACAATCCTGCGCCCCTGGATTCCCAGGGGGTCCTGGTTGATCTGGATCATCAGGCGGTTCTGCAGGATCTCCTTGGCACTTGGGGAGATGGTGCGAAGATCCGTGGACATGAGGAGTGGAGCTGCCATCACCGTCCACAAGGCCATTTGGGAGCGTGACTGCTCATAGCTAAGGCCAAAGTTTCCAATGATGAGCTGGAGGGAGACGGTGAAGAGATGGGAGAGGCAGAAAAGGGTTAGGAACTTGTCTGCTTGTCACCCTTGGTGATGCTGCAGCTTGCTGAGAGGAAACACGCATGGGAAACCTCACATGCACTTTTGCTTCCCCGCAAGCAGCCTACCAGTGCCAGGAGATCCCACCCCTGCCAGGTGCTGAGCCACCAGCACACATTCAAACGCGTTCCCTAAAACCCTTCGCTTCACCACTGTCCTCCCCCCAGGCTGTGCAGGGAAGGACAAGAACACCTGGACTACTCAACAGGTATACTTGGGCGGTGAAGGGTTTGTTGCAACCTTCTCCCTGCACCCAGAAGGGGATCCCCGGAGACCCCCATCCCTGGCCAAGGTCAGCGCACCCACCACCCAGCCGTACCATGTCTGGGTCATTCCAGTGGCCGGGGCCAGCCACTGGCTGCAGCACATCCTGGTTTGCGAAGAACCAGTCCAGGATGGAAAGCACGCTGTCCCAGGAGTCCTGGATGTCGTCGTAGTTACGCCACAGGTTGCAGACCTCTGCCAGGATGGTGTAGTTCACCTGGAGAGGAGCACAGGGTCAGGCAGGAGGGAGAAAGGACAGGGTCTGCAAGCTGCGGTAGAAGGGGCAGCCAGACTTATTGAGAGCTACAGCATCCAGAAGGTGGCTGCAAGGCAGAGGGAACTGGAGAAGGGCAACCTCACATAACGAAGGAGGACAGAGTCATATCCCAACATGACTGGGCACATCCCAGTATAATAGGATGTCTGGCAAAAAAACCACACAGGTAAGGGGGAACTATGATCAACTGCAAGAATGAGGGCAGCTTGGTATTGGCTCAGAAGGTGAAAGAGGAAATAAAATAAACGTATTCAATTCTCAAGAAATGTTACCAGAAAGAGGAAATAAAATAAACGTACTCAATTCTCAAGAAATGTTACCAGGAGGAACATCCTCTTTCAAGCACTTAAACCAGACAGGACCCGCCTCCGAAGAATGAATTGTTGGGATCAACCCCGTATCAGCTGAGTGGGGTGGAGAGAGCCTTCTTCCCCCAAACTCCCATCACCTAGCCATGCTGGGAACCCCCAGTGTCCCCAGATGCCTGGCAGGGAGGCCACGTGCCCTCCGCGGACCTGCGGCCCCATCCTACCAGGGGCAGAGCAATAAGCGGGGTGTAGCACCCAGCTCCTGCAGCTCCAACAGGAACTCCTCCAGGGCACAGGGGACATGAGAAACAGCCATCAAAGGGGACAACCCTCACCTTGGGGGGGAGCCCCCCCTGATACGCTGGCCAGCTGCAGGAGTAGACGATGGGGCGGCCCGTGGCGTTCAAGGCCCTCGCCATTTCTGGGTAGCCTTTGGGAGAGATGACGACAAATGGTGAAGGAGACAGCTGGCAGCAGCCTGCGTCCCAGCCCGCCCCGTCAAGGGGACCGCAGGCCAGCCTGGTCTCCTGCCTTACACCGGCTCTAGGGCACCCAAACTCCCTCCCCTTTGCCCAAGAGCTGCAACAGGAGACGCAAGGGAAGAACTGACACTGGCCAAGCATTTCTGCAGACGTCCAGCCACCCTGACCGAAGCAGAGAGGGGAGAAATGCCAGCCGGGCAGGGAGCCTTTACCCTTCGCCTGCTCTTCTCCCGACGAGTAGCACCCATCCAGCTTCAGCATGTCCACACCCCACTCCGCAAAGGTCTGGGCATCCTGCTCCACGCGATCCAGCGTGGTGCCCGGGTAGCCCCCACAGGTGAGGATGCCCAGGTCGCCATAAATGCCCAGCTTCAGGCCCCGGGCATGGACCTGCAAGGAGAGGCGAGCTGCAAGGAGGGGACGAGGCAGGTCCAAGGTGCCTCCCAGGAACCAGGCTCCTCCATCCTCTCCCAGCCTTCCAACCACGGTGGTGTGGGGACACAGAGACCCCCCACCATCCCCAGTGGGCACTCACGTAGTCAGCCAGGGCCTTAATCCCCCTGGGAAACCTCTCGGGGTCAGGAACCAGCTGTCCCGCTGCGTCCCGCTGCTTGGCTGACCAGCAGTCGTCGATGTTGATGTACTTGTAGCCCAGGTCCCTCCAGCCGTCCTCCGCCAGGCGGTCTGCCATCTCATAGAAGAGTGTCTCACTGTGGGTCAGGGGGGATGGGGACGCAGCAGGCTGAGCCTCTGTGACCTCCGTGCCCCACCGGCTGCAGGCAGCCAGCGGGACTTCGGGGCTAACAAGGGCTCTGGAGGGTCCGTCACCGCAGGGCTGGCCTGGGCCATACGGGAGGGTCCCCAAGGCTGCCATTTAAAGCCCATTCACTGATTTAATTGAGGGGAAGCATTTCCCCAACACCCCGCAAAGCCCGGCCACAAGCTTCAGTGCCGGGGGCTCTCCAGCCCCAGCTCCGGGGTGCTTGCGCCCCCCACCTCCCACGCAGCCACGCTCCCGGAGATCCCACTGCTGCAGGTCTCATCCCACGGACACAGACGGTGCCAGAATCGCCCCGGGCCTGACGCCTGACCCGACCATCCACCCTCTCCCTCCCTGGCATCACCCACCCACCCGGGGCAGACCCCGGACACCAGCTCCGTGTTTCCGAGCAGGGTCCCTCGGGCAGGGGACACACGGGACAAGCCCTCCTTGCAGGGAGGGGGGGATACCGAGGTCCGGGAGGGGTTAGGGGGGGTTCCCCCACCTCTCCCCGCCCCGCCAACCTGATGCAGTTGCGGGGGTCCTCCCGGCAGTCCACGTTGCAGCGGAACCTCTCCCAGGCCAGCCAGCCCATGGGGGGGGTGAGCGCCAGCCCGTTCTCCAGGGCCACGGAGGGCAGCGCCAGGGCCACGGCCAGCACCAGCCCGCTCAGCACCGCCGTCCCCATCGTCCCCGCCGCCGCCGGGGCACCGGGCGCCTCTCCCCGCCCCGGCCCCGCTCACATGACGCCGCCCGCATCACCTGACCGACCGCCTCCGCCTCCCTCCGGCCCGCCCCGGGATTGCTCCCTCCCAGCCCCGCTGCGCCCCACAACAGCCCACCCCGCCGGTATCGCCCCCCCCACCCCCCCAGCTCCTGCACCCCACGGCCGTTCCACCGTACCGGCGCTGCGCCCCACAGACGTGGCACCCCGCCGGTATCGCCTCCCCCCTCAAACTCCCCCCCACCCCACCCCCCGCGCTGTTGCACCCTATCAGCGTTGCACCCAGCCGGTATTGCACCCCACTGGTATTGCACCCCATTGCCATTGCACCCCATTGGTATTGCACCCCGCGGCTGCTGCACCCCATCACCGGCACCCCATCACCGCCGCACCCCAATAATTACGCGGGGGTGGGGGGCGCTTTAGGTCCCCCCGAGGCGGGACCCCGGGGGTACCCGAGGGGGTGTCGGGCGGAGCGAAGACGTGCGGGAGAGAGCGGCTGCGGGCAGGCGGCGTTCCCCCCCCCCTCCGCCCCGGGCCGCCCCCCGCTGCCGCCGGCGGGGCGGTGCTGCCGGCGCGGCGGGACAGCCCCCCCGCCCGTGGGAGCCCTCCCTCCCTCCCTTCCCCGCCCGGCCGCGGCCGGCCCCCGTCGGCCCCGCACCGCACCGCCGCGCCGGCAGCGCCGCCGAGCAGGAAGGGCCCGAGGTGAGGCCGGGACGGGGACGGGGCCCGCCGGTCCCGCCGCCGGGGCGAGGGGCTGGGCAAAAGGGCCGGGGGGCGGCGGGGCCGGGGCGGCGGCGGCGGGGCGTGAGCGGGCGGCGGGGTCCGCTGGCAGACGGCAAACACGCACAGGGACACAAAGACACGGAGCCCCGCGTTGCACACCCTCGACCCGCGCAGTCCACGGGACCCCCGCGGCCCCCTCCCCTCGTGGGCCACCCCGGCTGTCCTCAGCCCCAGCTCGGAGATTCCCCGGGGGGCCGCGCCGAGGGCAAAGCACCCCCCGGGGAACAGCGTTTCCGTACGCCTTGATGGGATTTTTGTCCGTTTTTCCAACTGGGGGCCGTGGCCCCTTGTCCTCGTCCCTGCCCCGCGAGCCCTGCCGGGGAAGAAGTGCTCCGGGAGGGATGCTGGAGGTCGCTCGGCAGTAGGGAGCTCCCCCCCGCCCGGATCTGGCCCCAGGAGTGGCGGCTGTGGTTTGTTTTCTGCATATTTCTGTACACAGAGTTTTTGCGGTTGGACATCCATTTGCAGTTGTAGAAAATGCAGAAAAGGCTGTGCCCGCTGCGGCCTTCTGCGGGACCTGCCACCTTCCCAAATCGCCAGCCATGGGGCTGATGGTGCAGCAACGGGTTTCTACAAAAGCTCTTTTGTTTTTGTAGTAATAAAATCAAAACAAACCCACAGGAGCCAAAAATCAAACCCACAGGAGCGCTGCCCTGAGCCGGGATGGGGCTCAGTGGCCTGAGCAGGGATGGGGCTCAGGCTTTGAAGCCAATGTCAAGTGGCCCTGGTTTTGCCATCCTGGTTTCCAGAGTTGCCCCCCTGCAGTGCTCTGAGAGCCCTGACTTTCTGGGGTGGGAGCGATGCAGCTTTTTGCTCTTCCAGTCCCAAGCTGTTCTGGTTTGTGACTCCCTCTCTGCCACCTTTCCTCCGACCAGGGATGGGGCTTGGCACGGTGAAGGTTCAGAGGCCCTCGGCAAGGGAGCCGCCTGCCCAAGGAAGACGGCAAGGGGTTGCAGTCTGACCCACACAGCTGGTACGGCACCTCGCACCCTGCTGCCGGTGAACCTGGTGGGGCTGCGGATGCTGCTGCTGGGAGGGCTGGTGGGGACGGGTGGTCCTATGGGGAGACGGGAGTGGGGAGAGGGTGCTCAAACGGAGGTCCCAGAGCCCTTGGGTATGAAAATGCCCTCCTTATCCTGCCCTATAATAGAGGAGAGAGCAAAATGAATGCCTCGCAGGCACAGAGGCAAATTTTTTTGATGTGCCCCATAAAAGAACAGCAAAGTAGGTCACTCAAGGAATAAGAAAATGAAATAGCGATGTTGTCATTCCCAGAGAAGGCAGGTGTTTCAGTGGTGGGGCTGTGGTGATGACCACCTTTCTGCAGCAGCGAGGAGCCAGCCTGCCATTTCCAGGGTAGCTGCTGGGTGAGACACTGTCCTGGAGCGCTGGCTGCTGGAATCGGGGCTACTTTTCCCCATGGTGGGCTTTGGGCAGGATCAGACCTCTTCTGGTGGGGCAGGCGAGATGTTCCTCACGCCGAGCCAACTTCTTCCCTCTCTCTTCCTCTCCTCTTAGGCAGGGCGATGAAGCTGAACGAGCGGAGCGTGGCCCACTACGCCACCTGCGACTCGCCCGCCGACCATGCCGGCTTCCTCCGCAAGCGGGTGGAGCGGCACCACCACCATGCCCACCACCACCACGCCACCTCCTACCAGCGCCGCTGGTTCGTCCTCAAGGGCAACCTCCTCTTCTACTTCGAGGAGCGGGAGAGCAGGGAGCCCGTGGGGCTGGTGGTGCTGGAGGGCTGCACCGTGGAGCTGTGTGAGGCCGCTGAGGAGTTCGCCTTCGCCATCCGCTTCGATGATGCTGGTGCCAGGGCTTACGTGCTGGTGGCCGATGGGCAGGCTGCCATGGAGGCCTGGGTGAAGGCACTCTCGCGAGCCAGCTTCGACTACATGCGGCTGGTGGTGAGGGAGCTGGAGAAGCAGCTGGAGGAGGCCTCCAAGACCTTGGCCGCTTGCCACAAGTCTCCACGGAGGTCCTCCTCCTCTGGCAGGAAGAGGCATCTCTCCAATCCTGCCTTGCTGCCCCTCCAAGAGAAGCCCACCGTCCTGGAGAACGGTTACTCCACCTGGGGTAGTGGTGGTGGCATCCCCGGGGGGGCTGCCTGCCTTGACCGTGATGGGGGACACACGAAGCCCCCACCCCTGCCTCCACGCCGGCGTTCGGCCGCCAGCAGTGCTGTGGGGTCCCCGGTGCCCAGCCTCTCGCCAGCCATGCCAGAGAGCCCGGTGTCACCGGAGACGGCCTGCTTCTCCAAGCTGCACAGCTGGTACGGGCAGGAGATCGCGGTGCTGAGGCGGGAGTGGCAGGAGAGGCAGAAGAGGGGACACCCGTGATCGGGGGCGCAAGCCACCGGCCAGCTGATGCCCGGCAGCCTGTCTCCCATGCGGGAAGAGCGATGCGAGGGACGCTGCTTGCCCCCTGCCCTGGTCGGTGGCCAAGTGTGTGGTGCGTGTGTGCTTCACTAGCATGTAGGAGGGACCCAGGTCTTCCACAAACCTCACGTTTCATTTCCATGAGGCTTTATGCAGCTGGAGAGCGTGTAATACCAGGGGAGCCGCCTTGGAGGGGGCCCAAATCGGCACGTATGCAGCAAACCTTGCCCAACAGGGTTGGCCCCTTGCCATCCTGGCGTGGTGGATGCTCTGGGTGCTTCATCGCCCGCCTCTCCCCCCCCACTTTTTTTTCTTTTGGTTTTATTTCTCAGTGTGGAAGTTTGCACAGGTCAGCGTTTATTATTGTCTGTGGTCTTGCGCCGAAGTCCTTCTGCCTTTGCTCTTTCACTGCAGATAAGGCTGGGCTCTTACGAAATGCCTCCGATGGGCCACTGGCCCTGGCGGGTGTCTCCAGCCTTGTGCTCCTCTCGCCCCGGGACACGCGTGAACCGCCATGGCTGTGGCTGGCCCAGCAGCCAGGGCAACAAGGACCGGGCTCTTGCGTCGTCATTGTTTTTTTATTTTCATCTGCACTAACCCTCCTCCTTGCTAAATCCCGCAGGATGTGGATTTCACGGGCTCGCATCCACCTCTTTGTGTGCCTGAGCTCAGCAGCGAGGCTGAAATGGAGACACTGAGCCTGGTCTGAAGCAACAGCGAGGACCAGGAGCTCCCCAGGGCTGATCTGGACTCTGTCAAGCGATAGCCAACCAAGCCTGTTAATGTCTCCAGCTTGAGCCTTCTCTCTTCCAAAACAGGGACACTAAAGCCTCTTTGCCTTGCCAGGGGTGAATTTATCAGCCTCTGTGCAGACTTTAGCTCCTGCAAAGTGCCATATAGGGCTCAAACGGCTCATTGGGCAGCTTGCCCGAGACGGTGTCCAGAGCCGCGCTCTTGCGGAGCTTCTCTCGTTGTTGCGGCTCTGCCCAGCTCCTGGCAGAGCTGCGCAGTCGGAGGAGAGGCTGTGGAGGGAGAAGTGAAGGTGTGGGCGCGAGTTACAGGTTGCACTGACCGACTGCGTGTCAGCAGTGTCTGGCCTTGCCCCTTGAGCATCAAAGCCACGTCGCTGCCTTCTACCAAAGCCAGCGCCTGACCTGCCGGTGCTTTCCCTCCGATTTTGTGTCAGCATCACTCGGCTCATCCCCGTAGCACATCCCATCCTCCTGGCGGGTGAGGAAGGCTGCGGGGAGGTATGCCTGTTGCCTCACTACAGAAACAGACTTGTCCTTCAGTCAGAAACCTTGGCTACGAGGCAGACGGTACAAGTAGGTGGGTGCTGAGTCCAGGGACTGGAACACCCTGGAGATGGGGGTTTATAAAATCTGCCTTACCCTCTTGACAAGGGCTGTTTTTCAGAGCAGGAAAAATGCATGAAGCAGGCTTGCGCTTCCTATCAAACAGTGTTAAACCTGGTTTTATTGCCCTGTTTTATTAAGGAGCCTTGCTAGGAAAGCAAGAGGCAATTCCAGGTCATGACTGGTAGGAACCTGTTTGCCTTTCTGGAGTTAAACGCACTCAGCTTAATACTTTGCAATAGCCAGTAGAGATTGCCAACGCAGAAATCAGATGACTGCCATTAACTCTTGGTGCCTTTGAAAATGTATCATCTGTGGTAGTTTTGGACGACGAGCTTCCAGCCTGCTGCCTAACTGTGGCTCGATGGTATGTCAGAGGAAATAAGATCTTAAGTCAGACCTTACAAATATGACTTTGGGCAGTGGGAGCGTAAACTTCACATGTGAAGTGATGCAATCCAGTCCTCTCCAGTTCATGCCTGTATTTCTTCACCGTAGGGACCTTCGAGTTTGGGAGGATTATTTTTGTTCTGCTTTTTACGTGAAAACAGTTCAGAAAAAAAACAGAAATAGGTGGCCACGGGCCAGTGCCCAGGCTCTGTCAGCAGCCAAGCTGGCTGGACTTAGGGGCCAGCTCTGCCTCCCTACCTGCTGCTTAAATTGTTCAGTGCTGCAACATTCCTGGCTGGGAACCTGCCCCCTTCCCCATGGCAGGGCAGCAGCAGCATCCAGGGATGGCACTACCTGGTGCCTCCTCGCGTGGGTATTCTGGTGCCAGGGTCAGATTTGGCAAGCATTGTTCCTGTGGTTTTGGTTTTTAAAAATGTAGTACAGAGAAAATAGTATTCCTGATGTCTCAGACTTAAGGAAGTTTGACAGTAAAGATTTAACTTCCAAAATAAGTCAAAATGTAATGGCAGTTCCTACATGAGACCCAAGAATCAGGAGTGACTTGAAAGGAAAAATAAATTAACAAAGCCAGTTCTGTCAGAACTGGAACTGAAACAGTATTATTCATTTAAGGGCAGTTTCACTTTTAAGAAGCTTAGTTTGTTTTAATAAGCCAGGATTGTGCTAGTAACACTACTAAAGAGCTTATATTTAATGCTTTAATCTGTCCCATTCAAATGGCACGATTTCCATGCTACCTGCCTTTGCATTAGTACGTATCCCAGCTAAATCCTAAATCCTGCAAATGAGGGGCTGCGCTCTGCTTTCCGGCTGATCGCATTTGGAGTAATTTTGTGTTTTATTCTGCAGCGCCGAGAAGAAAACGGCTGAATCCTGAACAGTATTTCTGCTCGGCCTTAGCTAGGTCTTCCGAAGCGCTGCATGACTTTGGATGCGCTCGGTCAGGGGCTTCCTCACCGTCCCACTCACGTAACAGGGATGGCCCTTTAGCGAGTAAAAAGAGCCATAACTGGAACCATGCCCAAATTTGTATGGGAGTACAGGTTTTTTTCATGACCACCGCCGCTTGCTTCATGAGGCAAGAAGCACCTGGGTGCTCCGCCGCCTCTTCTGAGATGGAGGCTATCAAACCCGCTCGGCTGAGGATCGGTGGTGATGGCAGCGCCTTTGGAGCCTCCCCCAGGCAGAAGGTCGGGATTTCAGCTTCCTGAGATTGCGCGTGCAGCTGGCTGCTGGAGCGTCCTCGCGTTCTGTCTGCGGGCAGAGATCGCTACAGGCAAAGCAGAGAGTTTTCATTGTCCCCTACAGCAAAATGGGACTGATTGCCACACACTGTTTTTTTCTCCGGTCATTCAGGTTTGGACTGTTCTCACCTCCCGCCTTCGCTTTTCCTTATTATTTTTTAAAAATAGAAAATGTCTGGGCAGCATAAAACAGGTTCCCTAGGAAAGGGGGGGCTGAACACTAAAGCTGAATGGCTACTTAAAGTACTGAAGTCAAATCTAAGAGTTTTCTTTAGCACAATAATGCAAAAGGGATGAGAGAAAAATGCTTGAATCTGAATGCTTGAATTTAAAAGAAATTGAAGCCTGAAGGAGGGAGGGAGATTCTGACATGGCCGCTGCAAGCTGTGCCAAGAAAGGGTCCCAATCCTGCTAAAACAGTTGATGAAAGCCTTCTGTTTTTCTGAGGCTGGCATTTCAGATTCAGGCCCATAATGTATTGTTTTATTTCTGCGCATTTATCTTTTTATAGAACATCTGTGGTGATGTTTTCCACTGAATCCAGGTCCTAGCGGTTTGAGTAACCGAAAGGACTTTACCCGTGGCCACCGCTAGCCATTTGGTGGACATTCACAACCAAGATCGGACACTTTCTGCTACAAGAGCATTAACAGTTTAAGGGTGGGTGACATCCCCCCCCCCCCCAATCTTACCTCTCTCAGCTACTTTTGCAGAGAAACTGAAATAGCCCCCACTGAAGCGCACAGGGAATGTGTGCGAGTTCCTGTGTCAGTGGCATCTTCGCCAGCACGGACCGTGCTTTATCATCTCCACAATGACCAGGCAACACTACCAGCAACCCGCAGGCACACTCCCGCCTTCCAAAGCGCTTATATTTTGGGTAGACGATGTGGTTTTGGTTTTTTGTTTGGTTTTTTTTTTTTTTTTTAAGAGGCGGTTTTGCATGCGCCGTTATTTTACGCGCGGAACTAGTATTATGCATTTCAAGACATTGTTAACGTTTGTATTTTATGCCGCGACACCGAATAAACCGTTGGTGATTTGTAGGCCCGTGGGCTGCCAGTGGAGCTGTGACCCCCCCCACACCCCCGCGGGAAGCCTCTGCGGGGCCTGGCCTTCCCCGCCCCGCCGCGGGGTCACCCACCCCAGTTTCCCTCGGTCGAGCCCTCACGGTGCCCTCCGGGGGGCGGTAACGAGTTGCCCGGTGCCCGCCTCCCCCCTCGGGGGCGGCCCGGGCCCGCCCCGCGCATGCGCAGCGGCCTCCCCGCCTCTCCCCTCACGCCTCGCGAGAGCCGCAGGCCCCGGTGACGCCTGGGCTCGGCCGTTACGGGCAGGAGGCAGGATGGTGGCGGCAGGCGGGCGACTCCTGGGAGTGTCCGCGGCTCGCTTGGGGCGGGCGGGCTGGGGCGGGCCGCGCCGCTCCCCGGCCGCGCCGCTTGTGCCCTCCCGGAGCGCCACCGTCACCCGCAGCGGCGCCATTTTGCCCAAGCCGGTTAAGGTGAGTGAGGGGCGAGCGAGTGGGGGTGGCAGCCAATAGCGGCGTAACGGATGGCAGCGCTGGCCAATCAGTTCTGGTGTACGTGCTGTGGGTGGGGCTGCGGGAGTGAGTGACAGGGGCTGGGCTAATGAGCGGCTCGCTGTGGGCGGGGCGGGGTGCGGAAGCGCTCGGCAGCGGGAGGGTGAGGGGAGCGGCCCTGAGGGGTCGGGGCGGGCCCGGCCGGCCCGTTTCCCCCCGGGCGGGGTGGCCCCGGCGGTGGTCCCAGCGCCGTGAGGAGGAGATAATCACCCGCCCGTACACAGCCCTTTCTCAGCAGCAACCGCTCTCCCTTCCTAAGCCGCTAGTGTTCCCTGCCCGGAGCCCACCCCGGGTTCCTGCTCTCCCGGTGCTGGAGTTTGTACAGCGAGGTGTCGTGGCTGGCTGGGTGGATGAGAGGGGAGCGGTGGACGCTGTCTACCTCGACTTCAGCAAGGGTTTTGATACTGTCTCCCATAACATCCTCATAGGTAAGCCTAGGAAGTGTGGGTTAGATGAGTGGACAGTGAGGCGGATGGAGAACTGGCTGAATGGCGGAGCTCAGAGGGTTGTGATCAGCGGCGAAGAGTCCAGTTGGAGGCCTGTAGCTAGCAGCATTCCCCAGGGATCCGTACTGGGTCCAATCTAGTTCAACATATTCATCAACGACCTGGATGAGGGGACAGAGTGCACCCCCAGCAAGTTTGATGGTGACGCAAAGGTGGGAGGGGTGGCTGACACATCAGAAGGCTGTGCCGCCATTCAGCGAGACCTGGGCAGGCTGGAGAGTTGGGTGGAGAGGAACCTAATGAAATTCGGCAAAGGCAAGTGTAGGGTCCTGTGCCTGGGGAGGTAGAACCCCATGCAGCAGTACAGGTTAGGGGTTGACCTGCTGGAAAGCAGCTCTGCAGAAAGGGACCTGGGAGTCCTGGTGGACAACAAGTTGACCATGAGCCCATGAGCCAGCAATGTGCCCTTGTGGCCAAGAAGGCCGATGGTATCCTGAGGCGCATTACATACAGCATGGCCAGCAGGTCGAGGGGTGGTTATCCTCCCCCTCTACTCTGTCCTGGTGAGGCCACATCTGGAGTACTGTGTCCAGTTCTGGGCTCCCCACTTCAAGGACAGGGAACTACTGGAGAGAGTCCAGCAAAGGGCTACAAAGACGATCAAGGGATTGGAGCATCTCTCTTATGAGGAAAGGCTGAGACACCTGAGTCTGTTTAGCCTGGAGAAGAGAAGACTGAGATGGGATCTTATCAATGCTCATCTAAAGGCTGGGTGTCAAGAGGATGGGGCCAGACTCTTCAGTGGTGCTTGGCAACAGGACAAGGGGCAACGGGCACAAACTGGAATACAGGAAATTCTGTCTCAACACGAGGAAAAAGTTCTTCACTTTGAGGGTGACAGAGCACTGGAACAGGCTGCCCAGAGAGGTGGTGGAGTCTCCTTCTTTGGAGATATTCAAAACCCACCTGGATGTGTTCCCGTGCAACCTGCTCTAGGTGAACCTGCTCTGGCAGGGGGGTTGGACTAAATGATCTCAGAGGGTCCCTTCCAGCCCCTGCTGTTCTGTGATTCTTTGTGATGCGATGACAGGGGGTCCGCACTAGGGACAGCAAAGCGTTCTTCCCGCTGCTCCCTGGGCCCTCTGTGGAGCCAGGAGAGCGCAGGCTCAACCACAGAGCAACTTGCTGGTAAAGATTAATCTTTTTCCAATCGACTCCTTGCAGACGCCCTTTGGCCTCCTCAGAGTGTTCAGTGTTGTGATCCCTTTCTTGTACGTTGGGACTCAGATCAGTAAGAACTTCGCAGCCCTACTTGAAGAACATGATATCTTTGTCCCAGAGGATGACGACGACGATGATTAAAGGGTATGTCATTAAGATCACCAGCAATCTAATGATTCGTGCTTCCTGTTTGGCTTGGGGCAGGGAGGAGAGAATCTTGGAAATACAGACAGCAACAGCTCTGAAAGATGCATTTGCAGTTAAACACATGGGCACCAGCAGCTGTACTGCCTCTGGCTATGAACTTTTCAGTTCCTTTGTACTGGAGTAGGCCAGACTGATATCTGAATGTGAAATCTCCACAACATACATTTGTTAGCAATTGTAATAACCTGACAGCAGTTTAGGTCTTGTAATTTGAACCAGAAATAAAAATAAACCGTAGTCAGTGAGGGTCTATATTGTGGACAGAAAAGAGGGACTTCAGCATCATTACACATTTACCCATTTAAAAATCTTCTGCTAACTCACAGAATGAGTATTTTGAGAGAATGAAATTCTGATATAGAGGTGAACAGTCTGAGAGAACGCCAGAACCCATTGGAACAAAGTCTGGTGGGTGTTAGAACGCCCATCTCTGGAGTAGCTGGACCATTCAGACTCATCAGATAAAGGTGAATTATTTCTGATTTTCCTTTATCTACAGTACACTACACTACCCTCTGTTTTCTGTTACTCTGGCTTGCCCTTATGTAAAGACTTGAGTTTGGGTGTATTTATTTATAGAACAAAAAGTTGTTCTAAAGAAGTTGTTGTAAATAGTCTTGTTTTATAATCCACTTGGTGGATGTATTCCATTTGATAAAGGGATTTTCCAGTGTGCACTGTGCAGCTAAAACCAGAGAATTAAAAGGCTGTAAAGACTGTAAGGGCCTGTCAGAAACTCCTTTTATGTAACCCCCCCCCCCTTGTGTGGCTCAGGGGGGGAGGGTACGGACTGGAGCTCAGTACAGTATATCTGGAAAGTCATGGCTGATTGTTCTATTTGCAGAACTGTAACAGAAGAACAGAAGGGAGAAAACCGTTGAGAAATCAATGGTTCCAACATCCGTCACCTGCGTTTTGTCCTTCCTAAACGGGACGGGGGCTCTGTATCCCCTTTGCCAGTGAGTGTCCTGCGCATGTCTGTCTGATGGAAATCTGTAGATCTGGGTTGAAGGAAGTGCTTGATAGGCCTTGCATCCTTGCACACACACAATCACCTCATCAAAGACTGCTTGGGATTCCTTTTATTAGCAATATGGGAAACACTTAATTAAAGATCAAGAGATTGAGATGTATGACTTTAGTCTTGTGTTTTTATAGGTTATGTGTCTGTGTCCTAGCATTACTCTCTTAACCTTTCTACCTCTATACATTTCAGTAAGGAGGCTCTTTTCATGTTTATTTCCTCTTACGAGTCCTGGAACAGGGTGCCCAGAGAGGTTGTGGAGTCTCCTTCTCTGGAGGTATTTAAAGGATATGTGTTCCTGTCCAGCCTGCTGTATGTTAACCTGCTTTGGCAGGGGAATTGGACTAGATGACTCTGGAGGTCCCTTCTAATCCCTGCCATTCTGTGATTCTTTCTGTAATTCAGGACTGATCTACAGTACATGACAGGAATCCTAAAGGAAGCAGCAGCCCAACAGAGCCCCATTAAAAGAATGGAGTTCATATTGACACTGTCACTGCACTTCAAATAATGCTGATTTACAACCTAGCAGGTATATCTGATGGAAATCGTATCAATTTCACCTCACTGAGGATTAAATACAGTATTATCATTGCAGAGTTTAAAGTTTTGAATAGCTTTGGTTAAAAGGTTATGATCACAAGTGGCAAACTAACTCGCTGGCATATTTTGTAGCATTTAATCTCTGAATAGTGAAAATCTCTGAACGCTCTGGCTCCAAGTACCTAGTATGTACTAGGTAGTTCAGTACTTCCCTCCATATGAGTCCTAATATATTTATTTTCTGAACTGTGTATAAACGTCAACTCTTCTTTTCATAGAAGTGTTTTCTGTTGCAATTAAATGCTTGCATAATAGACTTAAAAGGTCTTCTCTACTGATAGGGTGTGCTTAGAGTATCTTCAGTTACATTAGATCATCTGTTTTTTCAAATACCTTGAAAGGTTAGGGGTTTTTTTGTTTTGTTTTGTTTTTTTAAAGCCAGCATTGCCCCAGCGTGCCTCATGGTTTCTGGTCACTAAAGCTGGCCTTTTCTCGTTTATTTTAGTGTTGCACAGATTGGCATAGCGTATAGTTCAAACAGCCACATTTGCTCCCTTATTATTTGGCACAGCTTTTGATGTTTGCTCTATAACTCTCCAGCATAGCTACTGAGAGAAAAGGGAGCCTGCAATCTGAGTAACCCCAACAGCTGTAGTTGAAGGCAGCTGGCAGGTTCTTGAGTCACTTGGTATCTGAGTTGCCCCCTGCTTCCCCAAGGCCACCTGAGAATTGGTTGCTCCAGTTCATCTGCTCTTGGGAGAAAGATGTCCCTCCTCCTGTTTTCTATACTGGCAAATGCTTTAGCCCACCACCTCTCCTGTCCCTTTCTGACTGTGTCAACCCTGTCCTTAAAAACATCCCAGACCCAAAGCCTCTAGGTACACACATACACATCCCTGAGGAGTGCTGCTTTACAGTCCCTCATATGGGGAAGAAAGCCCAGTATTTAGGCAAGGATAAAAAGACCTTCACGCGCACTACAAAGATTCAATCCTGATCACACATGGCGGGGCTCCAGCACAGAGTTACCAGCTGAAAACCTGTTCTGACTGGTGAAAGAACAAACTCTCCTTATCCTTCTCAAAAGGGAGCTACTAATTCCCAATTCAATTAAAGAGGTGATGGCAGGACATCTGCTAGACAGTAGAAACTCTTACAGAGCCTCCCTATTCTAGACAACAGTACAAAACCCCAGGTAATTTCATTTTACAGCAGGGAAACGGACTCTGCTGATCTTTTTATTGCAGAAAGGGCTTTATCAGCCTATTGGATTTTATGCCATTCTCTGCGAGGAAGTAAACAGAGACTAGTGTCCAAGTAAAGAACACAAGGTCAACAAAGTCATAGCATGAAATTGCAAAACACTGCATGAATACAGACGGGCCTCAAGTACAAGAATATTTCTGTGACTACACTGGCTTTTCTGAAGGCACGGTCTTTTCTGCTTTCTTCCACAGAGCTGACACCTACGCACAGGGCTGCAGGCTAAGCAGAAAGCTCCACAGCCAGGTTGTGTTGTGGTTATTCAGCAGACGCTCCAGGGCAGGTGATGGGACAAACTCACACTGAAAATACACACTGGCAAAATGAGGAAATCACAGCTCTTCATACAGATCAATGACTTGCACACACTCTGGATTCAGACTTAGTCATCAGGCTCCTAATATGCTATACAATCTTTCTGTACAGATTTTTTTCTACTATATAGAACTTTATTTGTAATACAAGGCAGGAAGACACAGAGTCAGTCTCTCAGGGATCGTGGCCAGCATAGAATTTGGACAGAAAGTCTTTAGGTCGTGGGGTTTCCGTCTCATGGAAATACCTCATGATGTGAGTCCTCTGCTTCCATACCTGAATGGTTTCTTGAAGATCCATTTTTCCCTGTGCACAGACAAAAGAATTTTAGACTAGTTCGCAGTTAGAGCCTGATTCTAACTATCCAGGATTATGAAGGTTATTTGAATGCACTCAGAAACACCCTTAAGATAGCTGCATCAACAATTCTATATTCCTAAAGACTGCCTGCATCACCTATACTATAGGCAAATACACCTACACACAAATATATATACTGTTCCTGCCTCGTGATTTTAATGCTGCATGTCCTATATTAACAACTTGCTTGTCTCTAGAACACAGCTTCCCAGCCCCACAAACAGACAAGGGACCCTGCCCCCTTCTTAGAACGTGGCTTGTTTCTCTCATGACCAGCATAAAATTCTACGTAGCATCCTTAACTTTCATGCACCTCCATTTAGTTTTTTTGAATAGCAGCAAGTTAGCTGTAAAACTAAGTAAAATTGCTGTTAAGTGCTTTGCACTAGTATCACTACCACAGAGATATTAAACATAACTTCTTCATGACTCCAGTCTGGGAATTATTGTACTGGTTTTGGAGGATGGCAGCACAGGGCGGAATGAGAGAGCGTGGAACTGTCACCTATTGTATCATCTAGGATTCTGTTTCCAGATTTTTTTCATCATGTAAAGACAGACTACCTGTCTTGAAATGCAAGACTAGTGAGCATAGCAGTCCTTGGTTGGAAGCTTTCTAATGCTTTGGAACTGCAGCGGTCAGTTATTGTTGCTCAACTTCATTTCAAAGCCTTGCCCTACTCTTGGTGGGCTGATTACTGGGAACCAGACATAGCCAGATGCGTTGCAGACTCGAGGTGTTTTGCCACCCAAAGCTAGCCTAACACCAAGTACCGCCACTCTAATGTATGTTTCAGAATCGGTGAACAAAACCACATCCCAATCTAAGGAAGTACTGTAAGGAGTAGAAAGGTGATTTTTAATGGTAAATTTGGTAGCAGCATCTTTTCCCCCCTTTCTTTGATTGCCATTGTTTTCTAAGAAAAAAACAACCCAAAACCAAATGCAGTATTTAAACTACCATTTTGCTTGCCATGCACTTCCCCTTTTAAAGATCTGCAAACTGGAAGAGCCAGTACACTGAGTGACAGAAATCTGTATTCTAGCAGCTCCTGACTTAGGTGAGTTAAGACCCTGTTCCTCTGCACGCTAAAGCAGCTCAATCCCTTATCAACAGGTTTGTTGACAGAGATAAACAGATCTGGATCGCAAGAGACAACTGCTCCATAGTGCAAGCTGAGATAAAAACTGCCCCTCTCCTCCGTCCCACTTACCACTAATTATCCATTCTCACATTCTTTGCAGCTTCAACAAAATGGGAATAACTTGTTCGTACCTTAATAACCAGCATGTCTATCACCCGTGGATCGGTAACGTGGGCATTCTTCATGAACATCTCGCGCACCTTGTTGCGCCCCTGCTTCACCGTGATGTCCAGCTGGTACAGGTGCACTAGGGAAATCAGAACGCCCACAGAAGTCATCTATATTGCTTTTCATTTTTTCCACGCAACTCAACCCTACAAAACACTACACGGTCGTTTATTCTCGCAATGTCTGCCAGCTAACAAGATTAGTTTAAAGTGAATAAACAACGCAGACACGGTACAAGTCCCAGTGCAACTTTAAGGAGGCAGACAATCGTGCCAGGCGCCCCTATTCTGGAAAATGAAAGCCAGATTTCTCCTCTGCTTAGCTCGGAAAGCCAAGCAAGGCATGAGGAAACCGGGGATACCTTCTCCCGGTAACGGCAAAGCAACCCCGGCCGCGCCAGCCCGGCGGGCCTGCGCTGCGCCGGGGAGCGGCCCACAGCCGGCGGGCCCCGCACCACCGCGTTCCCCTCCTCCGCACGGAGCGGGCCAGGCCGGGGAAAGGGCCGCGGCGGGACCCCGCACACCGCGGGTACCGGGCACCCCCCCGACGGGCCCTTTAAGAGCCCAACGGCTGCAGGGCGGCCGTTACGACCTTGAGCTCGCGCTCCCGCCCGCGCATGCGCGGCCGGCTCTGCGCCCCTCACCCGTGTTGGGCACCTCGCGGTACCAGGCCCGGTACAGCTCCCTCACGCGCCGCTTCGCCTCGCCCAGGTCCCGACTGAAGATCGGCTTCACCGCCGCGGACACCACTCCCTTCCCCGCCACCGCCATCTTTTTACAGCCGCCGGCGCGGCCACGCCTTCCCCCTCCGCCGGTGGGAGACGCGCACGGGCACGGCGATCCTCTATTGGCCGGCTGCGCTGCCACTCCAGCCTTTTGGGCCGGGCAACTAGCGGCGACCTCCCATCTGATTGGTTGGGAGAAGCGACAATCATCGCTGGCTGCGGGGAGGAACTAATCAGTGGGTGGGCGGGGCCGTGGTGTGCCCTGCCTCCCGGGGAGGTTGGGCCTGCACCGCCCCTCACGGCCTGCGCCGGCGGGAGGGACCGGACTCGGGTGCGGTGGGAGGTCCAACGGAGTGCGGGAGGGGAAGGGAAGACCGAGCGAGGCGAGGGCAGTACCGGGTCGGTGCCAGGAAGGGCGGGTTTAATCTCGTAGGGCTCACCGAGGCGCGAGGTGCCGCGGCCTCACGACAGCGACCGGGGGGGAAAGCAGCGGCTACCGCAGGCCCCTGGTGAGCCCTCACCCCCGTCCCTCCCACCGCCGAGTCACCCGCAGGGGCAGGCCCCGGGGCGATGGGTGAGGGGAGGCAGCAGGATGCTTCTCGGCAAGGGCCCTATCCTCACGGTAGCTCCTGCCTCCTGCCCGTGGTGTGACAGCACCTGCCCTCAGCCCAACACCCGCTGCAGGGCTTTTTTTGCCTTGGGGATGCTTTCCCCGTCACGATTATCATTGCTAGGTGTGTATTTTGCAATGATCTATTTGTTCCCTTTGCCTCCCAGGCGGCACACCAGCTGATGTTTGCACATGAAGACTGGCTTTCCTTCAGTGCGTTCTTGCATGCTAGAAAGTCCCTGCTCCAGCTATACCTGCACTCTACCCAAATACATGATTGCTGGAATCGTTGCAGTTTAAAGTTTAGTTCACTGACAGCTTCCTTTTAAAGACGCTTATTGTGTGCTGGTAACTGTAAACCCAAGCGTGTTCAGTTCAGTGTCATTGAACCAAACAGAAAACTAACACTGAAAAGATCTCGAACGAAACGGGTGGGCTGCTGGCTGTAAGGAGAGAATTGCCAAGTGAGTTTCTGAGGCAGGTCTGTGAGACAACCACAAAGAGGAGAGGGGGGAATAGAAGAATTTCAGACCACTTTTATTCTCTTGGATTATTTTGCAAATGAAAAGCATAAATGTGCAGCTCCTGCTAAAGTAGAAATCTTAACAACAGTATTAAGTATTTGCATAATCCAATAGCTTTCATAGCTTCCAAAATTAGTTATTAGAAAGATAGATGTGAATGTGGCTTTCTTTAGTTGTGATTAAATGCAGAAGCTCCTTTACGCTATGGTCTTTTCAGCCATGTGGTTAAAAGGCAGTTACTACTAATGTAAACATTAACGTATCTTAACATCCTGCAAAACAATTTGTCAGGAATATTGCAGGGAGAAAGAGAAAGGCAGCTCTGAAATCTGCAGCTGTTTCAAACAGCATAATTCCATTCCTTTGTGAGTTCCAAACCCGCCCGAGAGATGACTTTATGTAATGCTGAAAAAAGCAGTTTTCAGGAATTATTTAGATAGGAGAGGGTAAATCTGAACACCTGGATTCCTCTTAAAATATAGGAATTTCTGTATTTCACGAATGACCTGCTTCTGTGGCTGGAACACCATACGGATTATTTATGTGCTGCTCCTTGGTATTTACTCCTACGGGAGGCATAGTGTGACATAAGGGTTGTCAGGCATTTCTCTGGGTTAAAACTTAGTTTCTTTGGGGCTATAAATGAAGGCAATGCAGTGTATGCGCAATGGACAGGAGTATGCACTAAACAAGAAGGAATGAAGGGGATCTGCATTTATTGGATGGGTCTATATTTATTATTCAGGAGCACTGTTCTGAAACTGCATTTAAATATCACCGCGTTGACGGACCTGAAGCTATCTCCCTGCCCACCAGCAGCACATGCCAGATCAGCTGACGGGCCGTGGATTGTTTTTGAAGGAACCGAGCCAGACCTGGTCTCCTCTGGGCACCGGGCAGAGGCACACGTGGCTGTGGGACGGCACCGCATGGGAGGCAGAGCATGGCTGGGTATGCAATGGGGCTAACAAGGAAGGGAGTGGGCCCAGGAGTACCTTACCTGTTTTTCCAAGTTTTTTTGCTCTTAGAATGGGCAAGACCCCAGGGTTGTCTTTTACCCAGGATACCCTTGTATTTCAGTAAACTAATTCACGACTAATAATTCTTTCCGTAGCTGTGTGCTCAGTGAACCGCCTCTACAAATGACAAGAGCCCAAAGTACAGCAGAGCTGGCTAATTAGGCACACATATACTTGCAAACTTGTTGGTCATTCATACCCTGCTATGGCTGTCTGATTCAAGATCCAGGATTGGAATTAAGCTAAACTATAAATTGGGCCAGATCCTTCCTTACTTTACACAGCTGGGGGCATCTGCACAGGCAGATGAGAGCAGGGTCTTGAGCAGACCCCAGCATGATCCTGCCTAGCCCTGCAACATTTCTGACAGAGTTTGCGTTGGTGGTGGTCTCTGAGTGACAGGAAAGCGGTGTGCACTTATCTTGGGACAGCTCGCACCAGGTATGGGTATGGAGAGCTCGTCAGGGCAAAGCAACCGTCCTCCCGTGGCCTGGGCTGGTCCTCGGGGAGCACAAAGGTGAATTTCTGCAGGAGAGTGGTAAAGAAAATAAAGAGCTCCATCCGGGCCAGCTGTTCCCCCAGGCACGCACGGCGACCTGCAAGAGAGGGAGTAGAAAGTGTCAGTGAAAGAGGACATTAAACCACGCTGGAATCACCGCAGGAGGAGCAGATCACCCCTCCTGCTCTGCCTCTGACTTGCAGCTGGATCCTCTCCTCAGGTTTACCTGCTGAGAAAGGCAGGAAAGCCTCTGGTTTCACAAACCGCCCATTCGCATCCAGGAAGTGTTCAGGGTAAAACTCGTTTGGCTTCTCCCAGACTGTCTCATCCTTCAGCACGGAAGACAAGTTGGTGATGATGGTCGTCCCCTGTGCTCGTCCACAAGAGGAAACAACTTACGTGAGAACAGCAGCATTACCTTGGCACAAGAGATCAGTGCTGATCCCTCTTTGGTCCGTGTCTCACATCTAATAGCAACCGTTATTCGGTGCTTCAAAATAAGGCACCAATCTCTTCTTCTGTGTCTTATTTAAAACAGAGCACATTTCAAAATGTCCTACTTCAGTACGCGCCACTGACTGTAATTTGGGGCTAGAAGTGTAAGGCTGCAGAGTTGCGTGGGGTCACCCACATCCCAGGCCTGGCATCTGCACAGGCAGAGGATGCTGCCTGTGCCTGTCTGGCCACGGTCACCTTGGGAATGAAGAAGCCTTGCAACTCGGTGTCCCGGTATGTCATGTGCGGTAGTCCGATAGGAACGACATCCCCGTAGCGTTGCACTTCATGGATCACAGCATTGGTGTAGGGCATGCTCACTTGGTCCTTCATGGTGGGTGATCTCTCTCTGCCAATCACCTTATCAATCTCTGCTTGGACCTTACCTGAAAGCAGCACAGCTAAGGAATTAGAGTGCCCTTAGATAAACAGAGGGGGCTGGTACAAGCTGTAGGAAGGCTGGCAGCATGAGGTTGTAGACACTGGGTGAGAGCAGGACAAGCAATTAGAGAAAGGAACAGAAAGTAGAGGGAAATGCATCTCTTTTCAGTTGCTCAGAGCCACCTCTGTAACTGTTCTCTGTGTACAGTGTCTTTAATAAAGGTCTTGTCACTCAACATCCTACCTTACCCCTCTCTATGCAGCTGACAGCGTACCTGGGCATGCAGCATTAGAGAATTAAGAGATTAGCATCTATTCCAGATACCGGAAAGAGGGTACTGTGGCCACTGAAAGTCCCCAATTAGCCTTCAAAACGAAGGCGAGCACAAACTTGCCCTTCCAACTCGTCTTTTTATCAGGGCTTCCCCCCTGCCACAGGTCCCTGCCAGAACAGCTATGTTTGGGAAGTGTTTCTCCTGGTTTCTGCTAGACCAACCATCACCAAAGCTGTTCCTCATTGCAAAATCCCCAAACCAAGTCTCCTCGCAGAAAAATGAGGGTTGAAGAGAAGACGCCACACCTCTGCCTGTCTTCTGACTTACTCTGTATTTCCGGGTGGAGAAGCATGTACAGAAGTGCCCACCGGAGAGTGGTAGAGGTGGTCTCAGAACCAGCTGCAAACAAGTCTGCGGTCACCAGACGAAGGTTGTTATAGTTGAAACCACTCTCTTCAGCCGCCTTACCCTGTGGAGAGCAAAGAAGTGTGTGACTGGAGCTGGGGTACTTGCTGGGCGAGAAGACCATTGTTCCAGAGAAGTACTGAGAAGCACTAGATCCGTTTTTGCTGACCAAGAAGTTCATTGGGAGAGTAGAGCACAACACAGGCATCTGTCTGTGTATGACTGATGTACTTTGGTAACTGTGTTACCTCCTGTATTCGAAGGTCACCGGTCACCTCCCGTGTCCTGAGAGATGAACGATACACCTGCCTTCAGGACAGAAGTGAATATCTTGTGCTCTCCACTCAAATAAACAGGCCCCAGCCGCTTGCGGTAACATCCTCCCCCAGAGGAGGGGGAACACTGTTATTCAGGGTTGATCAGATCATAAAACCCACGCAAGCAGAGAGGAGGCTGCATTGATGTGGCAAATGCAAAATTAACAGTATTTTGAGGGGGTTATCTATAGCTATGCATTACAGATTCTCTCTGCTTCTGCCCTGCTATTTTCTTACAATTGAAAAAAAAAAAAAAAAAAGATCAGGGCATCATTGCTGCCTATTAAGTCTGCAACACCAATTTCAGCAAAACTAGTCTCTCATCCAAATGCTAATTGAGCTCAAATTTGTTAGCATATGAGATACGACAAGCTCTCTGCATGAGTTCGTCTGCTTGTCTTTTCTAATCCTCTTTATACTTTCCTTTCCTAGGGACTAGCTTCTGTTAAGTTATTCTGTATATTTTGATGCTGTTGTAATATGGATAGCAATTAATAAGGCATTTAAGACTCAAGTGTAACTCCAATAAAAGATCTCTGGCAAGGGAGCTACGGGGCTGACTGACCAAAGTTAACCCGGTAGAAAGATTTATCAGACTGGCTTATCGCGGGACCTTAGCGAACAGAAGAGGGATGTGACGAGAGGCAACATGGTCTCATGCAGCCTCAAATAGTACTGCTCGGTGCAGAGGAACGTAGGTCACGTTGCTCTGCCCGTGCGAGCTCAGGGGGCTAATGCATGGACTGGAGGTGCCCGGCGCCCGCAGCACGGCAGGGTTTGTTATGCAGAGCAGCAGTCCAGCCTGAGGACTCGGATGGCGGAAGCAATTCGCAGGCAGAATTTGCTACAATTGCTCATCTGGCACTTGAAATTTAGGGAATCCATGTGCAGAAACATATGGTGGATGGATGGGCTGACACAAGTACCTTTGATTTTATACTGACTTCATGCCTGGCTGAATCAAAGGAAAGAGTCCTTTTAATTTCAGTGATGTCCAGATTTAGGCCTTCATCTGATCTGTAGGGAACTAATTCTCAGCAAGCAGTTCAAAGATACACATCCCAAAGGAGATGCTGTCTTTCCAAGTCATAACTTGATTCAAAGACAGGCTACAGACTGGGCAATGATGCCAAAAAGCCAGTCTGTTGCTGCAGTTCTGCACTGATTTTGAGACATCAGTCATTAAGGCGCTGACATACACAGAATCTTACATGTTGACTTGTCCCCTGGTACAAACTTAGAAATACTAGTGAATTCTCAATCATTATCTTTTAAATGCCTTCGAAATGGTGTAGGCTGGAAAGAATGGGAATTGCTGGACAGTGAGGGGAATGTGAAGGTAGAAAATGCGTACAAGAACTTCAGCAGATAATACGGTCTCTCAATAAAGGAGGTTACAGCATGAAGAAGTTAACACCTTTCTTCTCAAGATAGAACATGGAATGAAAAAGTAGGAAATTAATAAGGGGTTTTATACAGCTTTATGAGGAAAGTCAGCTTCTATCAGCAAGCTTGAACAGGCAGAGGAATTGCCCCTGGACCCTGAGGTTCTGGTGGTGTCACCCTACCTTCTCCATTTCCTTTAAAAATGCATCAGTGAAATCTCGGATGTAAGCAGGGTTCCAGGTCTCCATGTGCTTATCTATGAGCACGTCTATGAAGTCCATGAACGCCTTTTGCCCTCGAAAGACTTTCTGTGGCACTCCGGGGATGCGCAACAAAATGGGCACCTCGTTAAGAAGCTGGGATGCCAGAGCCAGAGAGAGAGAGAGAGAGAAGATATTACGTGATGCAAAAAGAAAACTAACAAAAACACAGTGCTCTCTCAAGCAACAGAGGGCAGCTTCTTACAGATCATATTACGCTCTTGGTTTACCTGAGGCAGGAATCCAGCTTCTTCTTTTAGGGAGTTTTCAAACAAATGTAACAGCTTCTTGAATGTCTCATCACCGTAGTCGAACCGCTCTCCATAGACGGTGGTGCAGATGATGTTGCAGACTGCATTATTTACAAGAAAACGTAAATCGAAAGGACGACCTAAAAATGGAAAAGGAGACCAAGCAATGAAGCTCAGCAACACCAAGCTGTTGGGCCTCAGCTGTCAGCAACAAGAATACGCAAATGCCTCCTTGATGCCTTCAAGAGAAAAAGCCCCCAAAAGCACTCAAAGTACAAATGCATCGTACTAGGAAGTGGAGATTCGTCTCCTACCACTATTTGGTTGATCCTTGTTTAAAGGAGAAAACTCCCAAGAAAAGCGGAGTTGCAGGGTTGTTCTGTGACTTGACAGGTAACACTTTGCTTTGTGTCTAGGTGACAGGCAACGTGCTGTGAAAACTCTCAGCTGCACTTTTACTGCATGTGATGATAGTATCAGTATGTTCCACTAAACTTCATAACGGTAATAGTTACCCGGCTCTGGGAATAATTATATTTTACCTCTTTAATTCTGTTTATTTCCTATTTATCTCCTGTTTCAAATGGATTAGTGTTACAGTAGCCCCACTGTGTAAAGTAGAAGTGGCTTCAAGGTAGAGCAGGGTCGATAATGCATGTGGACTGGAAGCACTGCTTAGGAAGAGAGCACTGCATGCAAATGAGAGTGGCCGTACTATTACTTCTCTCTCTGCATCCCTGTATTGCCTTTTCCTGCGATTTCCCAGTCCTTCTGGATGTGACAAACCTTCTTCAGAATTGATTGCAGAGCACAGAAATCCAGCTTCCTCCACCACTCGCTCCTCCAAGGATTTCTTTCCCATCCCGAAGTTCCTCAAGGTAGAGAGCGTGAATTTTCTTATCTCCTTCCAGACATGCCCGTATCTTGCTACAGCGATCCCTGGAATTATGGATGAGCAAGAAATGTCAGGAGCTCTGACCCATCAAGCAAAGTTCGCTAGAGAAAAGCAAATGTGAGTTTGGAGGTACAGGTCTGTGTGAACAGGTGAAAGAATCACAGAATCCCAGAATGGCAGGGGTTGGAAGGGACCTCTGGAGATCACCTAGTCCAACCCCCCTGCCAGAGCAGGGTCACCTAGAGCAGGTTGCACAGCAACGTGTCCAGGCGGGTTCTCCTCCAGAGAAGGAGACTCCACCATCTCTCTGGGCAGCCTCTTCCAGTGTTCTGGCACTCTCACATTAAAGAAGTTTTTCCTCACATTCATATGGAATTTCCTGTATTCCAGTTTGTGCCCATTGCCCCTTGTCCTATCGCTAGGCACCACTGAAAAGAGTCTGACCCCATCCTCTTGCCCCCCGTCCTTTAGATATTGAGTCTGATCTTGTACAGCTTATTCACAGAACAATTCTAAAACCGGCTTACTGCACCTTCTAGTGCATGTGCCCGGCTAGCAAAGGCGGAGGGGGGATTCAATGAGAGCAACAAGTGCTGCTGAGGGCAAAGGAATCACTCCCCCCAAACCATTCAGCATCGCACCCTTAGCTTGGGTGAACTGGGTAGCGGCTGGTGCCACTGGCACGGGAGCTGGGGATGAGACATGTGGGCTGGATGCTGGATAATACTGTCTTGGAGGAAAGTTACCTTTTTTTTTTTTTTTTTTCTGTGATGACAATGACATGCACATAGTGTGTGAGCATAAGCACTAATTACTGGGTGTCTGGAGCTACCAGCTCCAACGCTGGCAGGAAGGCTGTGTCACTGACAGTGTCCTAACACCGCTGAAGAGGCATGTGCTAGCCTGGAGCTGTACTGCAGCCACCAAAGGGAGCCCCCTTTTCATCACATCTGATTTTGTCACAGCCAAAGGCTGGCAGACGTACAAGGAGCTTGACCCAGAGGGACATGAGAAGGTGGCACCGTAGTGAGGAAATCTTCCATCTACCCACCATCTACCCAGTCCTCCTTGTGCTAGTGCCAGCGGGGAATGTCCGTTTCCAAGGGACTTGCCTTCAGATTTATTTCCGTAGCCCAGATGTTCATATACTGGAAAGTATGGCCGGTCAGCAAAGTCCTCCGATCTGTGGACCAGGGCTTCCTTCACTGTTTTGTACCCGTTTAGTACCACCAGGTTGGACCAGCAGTGCTGGAGATTGAAGACATTTCCAAACTTCTTGTGAAGCTGCCAACATAAAAAAGTACATCCCTGAAAATGAGCTGAATGTAACATCAAAAATATCACCTGACCCTTCCTTAGGGCGTTTACCATTTAGTGATTTTTGAGGTGCTTTTGTGAGGAGACCTTCAGCTAATCTTTAACCTGTGTCTTGGCAGGGCAACAGCTCAGAGCGGTGCCAAGCAGCAGCTGAAGCGGGGATCAATGCTCTGTGAGTGGAAAGATTTAGAATACACCTATCCTGGCCACACTGTTGCCGTGGCCATAGTGCAAGTATTTGGGATTTTGTCTGACAACACAAGGTCAAGGACCTTTTTGGGGATTTTCAAAGGCTGCACACTCAGCAACAAATTATTTCCTAATACTTGTATTTATTTTGATCTGAAAGACTAGGCAAGTTTTGAGTTAGTCTGCTTCTGCTAGAAAGAAATATTGATGATAAGGTGATATGTATCTTATTTTTTTTAATATGCATTTGTTCCTAAAGATCTACCCAGAGCCTGGTTTCTAGAAACAAGGCTGGAAGAGGCAATTCCACACTGGAGTTTCAGGTCAACTTTCTCCCTAAAAGGGGCGTACACATCTAGTAAGATTGGTAACTGGCACACACCCTACATCTGCTGTGACCTCTAAGAGACGTAATGCTGACGGCAGGGTGGCTGCACAGGTAGGGCTGCCAGCCATACCCTCGCCATGGGCCCTTCCCACGGAGCTAAGTCTCCTCCAGGTAGACAAGCCCTTTGACCAAGGCCAGGCTTGATGAGCCTCTGAGCAAACGGATCTAGTTGAAGTTGTCCCTGCTTACTGCAGGGGGGTTGGACTAGATGACCTGTAAAGGTCCCTTCCAACCCAACACATTCTATGAATCTATGGCCGGACGGAGACTCCCGGGAAGGCAGGTCGAAGCTCCCCTGCTAGCCAGTAGCGCTGAACAAAGCACTAGGGAGCAGGTTGTTGGAAGACTATGCAATAGTAGCAATGCCCCACGGACTGTGCTATGTTTTCTTTTTTTCTTTTTTTATGTCATTTTTTTTTTCTTAAAGCTAAGTGTCTTCATTTCTGCACTGTAGCAATGCAAGGAGTTTGGGTACTTACGACTGTATTTGCAGTGGGGTTGGAAAGGAAATTAGCACTTCACTGGAGTAGAAATACATCCTTAAAAGCGATTACTGGTCAAGATTGTGGTTAGCATGACCCTGATGTGATATGATTTAAAAATGGTAATCTTTTGGACTATATGCAAGCAAATAATACAAATGCTATATTTAGTTTCTCCATCTGGCAGATTTTGGACAGACAGCTGAACAGTGCTGTCCTAGAGAAAAAGCCTTTAGAGTTTACAAACTGAAGCACAAACCCCCAGTGGTTTATCTGCTGCAGGCTGCGCTGTGCTTCTCCTTTGAGAAAAGCTGAGCCCTGACGTTGAACAGGAACGCCACTGAGATTTTGGGCATTGCTGCTGGGGCAAATCCTGCCAGCTGATCTCTTTCACTGGAACTGTCACATTCCTGTAGGCGTGCTTAAGTCACTCACAGGGAACTCTGCCATTCCTGCAGCCACATCCCCAGCCCACAGATATTTGCTTTTCCTCCCTTGTTTGTGCATCTCCCTGTTCTCTTGTCCCCACACTTGCCCACATGTTAAGTTGGTGGCCAGCTCTACGGCAGAGCAAGCATCATCCATCACTGGGGGCACAACAGGATCTCCCACTGAAGTCGGGAGACGGAGGCTGGCGAGTGTTGGTGTGTGATTGCTTATTTACCTGTATGGGCCAGGTCAGTGTCCTTAGGCAGTGACTTGCTTCATCTTTGGACTTCGGAGAGGGCATTGCTCTTCGGCTTTGTGCAAGGGTAGCTCTTGCCAGGATGTCCCACCCCTCCTGGGCCCACGGTCATGAGAGGGGGCCCTTCGCTGCGGGGGCTAGCACTCACCTTGTTGAAGGAGAGGTGGGGGTTTCGGAAGTCAACGTGCAGCATGGTCCCAATGAACGGCAACGACACTGGGCCCGGCGGGTAATGGCTCCACTTCTTCCTGCGCTTCATGAAGTCAAGAAGTAAAGTAAAGACTGTAAGAAAAACTCCCAGTATGGAGATGTTGCTCCAGCAGGATGACAGCTGGGACCCCAGCCACAGGAGCAATGACATTTTGTAGCCTGTCTTCTCCTTGGTCTTCCTCTTATGACCTTCTTCTTGCTTTCTGCCCTCTTTCTGCCCTCTTCTTGCTTTCTCGTCTTCCACACAGTCTCTTTTTCTGCCTCCCTGCTCCTCTCTCCCTGCAGTTTCTGGCCTCTGAATGCAGGACTTGGCTCAAACCCGAAGCTCCTCCTCTGCTCAGCTCAGTTTTGGGGGAGTGGTGATGAGCGTCATCCCTCCTCTTCCTCCGCCTCCTCCAAAGCCAGAGCTCAGAGGCCTCTTTGTCTCTGCCGCTGGTGGCAGCTCCAGCGGTGGTGCCCTCCGTGGGGCAGGGCTGGGTAAGGTCCAGGTGTTTGGGTGCCCTCTCCTGCAGCCGAGGTGGGATCACAACAATCAATCCAGTCTTGCTGCATTCTGATGGGGTGATTTTGAAAGAGTTTATTGAAATCTGTGTCGCCTTCTTGTTTGTACAGACAAGTCAAGGGAGAAGCAGCTCCTAAACAAAACCGTCCGGGTTTCTGTTTGCAAGGTGAGTATTTGTTCCACTGGAGCTTGAGAAAGCTCAGGTTAGGCAAAGCTTTCCCTTACAGAAAGCACTTGTCACAGAACTTAGCCTAAAACCGTGACCTGAGACTTTAAAAATCATTTATGTTTCTTGGAAAACCGATCTTTATCCAACTCCAAATGTCGGTCAGCACGATGACCTTGATTTTTGTACAATACAGCCTAGCTACAAGGGTGAAAGCATGTGCATTGCAAGGATCCTCGAATTTCCAGCCTTTGGGGCAGCAGTAATGCAAAGACAATTATGGAGACAAAGTATTTCCTAAAACAGCACAGCTACGTGCTCCTGGCATCACTGCCATCAGAGATCAATAAAGCTCGCTCTTATGGCAGTTAGTCCTAGCTAAAAAGAAGCAGTAAACCCATCACAGCTTGATCTGTGATCTCGGCGTGATCAGAGAAAAGCTCCTAATGGAGCAATTGCCGCAGCAGTGATGGAGAGCTCAGGCTGCAGAGCGATGCACCTGCAGAGGCTGTGGGCTGTGGGCAGCCAGCGCCTTGAAATGCCCCTTGTCCAAAAAGGCACCTAAATGCTCGTTGTCTGTGTGCAGAGTCCCCTCACTGGCGTCTCTACAGCATCAGAACAGGGTGCCCAGGGGAGCGGTTGAGTCACCATCCCCGGAGGTATTTAAAAGACGTGTAGAATTGGTGCTGAGGGACATGGTTTGGTGGTAACGTGGCAGTGCTAGGTTAACAGCTGGACTCGATGATCTTAAAGGTCTCTTCCAACCAAAACGATCCTATGATTCTGTGATCTTGCACGTCCCTTGTGAAAGCATCGTGACTCAGGGTTCATCTCAAGTCTCTGTAAACAAACACATGCAGCACGGGAAACAACTGGGGCGGGGGGAATTACCAGCCCCCCCACAACTGCGGAATTATGATTTCTTTAGGATTACAGAAGCATGGTGGGATAGTTCACATGATTGGAGAGATGCCACAGGTGGACGTAGGCTTTTCAGGAAAGACAGGCTGGAAAGGGTGAGGAGCAGTGGTGCTTTACGCAGAGGAGTGCCCAGAGTTTTGCCACAGCACTGGCCATGAGCCAGTCGAGTGCTTCTGGGCAAGGAGAAGGCAAAGCAATGCGGGCAATGTTGTGGTGGGCATCTTTTCCTCTGCCCCCTTCAGGCTGCAAACTAGAGACTTCCTCCACTTTTGGCTAGTAGCATGGACTGCTGTTCCTGCACAGGACTGGAGCAAGCGGTAGAGCTTAGGTAATTTCAAAAGAACAGTTTTTCAAAGCAAGCAAAGAAACAATAGACAACAAATCTCTTTCTGAGAGAGAGAATGAGAAAAGGGTAATTATCCTCCTGAAGAATGAAACATGTTCATTTGCATTTCTGTTCAAGAAAGTAATATTTTGAGCAATTTTCGAGTCGGGGGCTGGGGGCGGGGGGGAAGCAACCTCCAAATCCATCCATATTAATTTTAGCTAGCTGCAGCCCCGCTGTGCTGGATGTATGGCTGTGACTGTGAACAGTCAATTAAGAGACGAGCTAAGTGAAGTTACGGAAGTTGCATGCAGACATCACCATCCTTTGGCTGGAGAACTTGCAATACAAGCAGGCAGCTTTAAGAAAAGCTTATTAATATTCCAAAACGAAGCATCCAGAAGTAAAGTAGTGCAAGAGCTGCCTGCACAATTTTAATTGAGCCTTTTAGCCCGTATTTTCCATAAAATCATCTTTAATTATGGTCTCATGCTATTTTTCCTTTCTGAAGGACCCTCCCTTTATTCAGTGCACAGGATAGATGATGATTATTTACTAGTCTTGTTTTAATTATAGTATTTGGCTTCAAAGCCTATTTTGCCACCTGCTGTTCGCACCCTGCCCAGAAGGCAGAGTTGGTTTTGTTGGGCTATTCCACCATGGTCATCCATGACTGCGTGGGTTGGGAGCAGGCAGTCTGTTGTACCTGCAGCATCCCTCTGAGGTGCCACCGACGGGGAAGATGGAGATGTGAGTCCAAACGGCCTTTTAAGTGTTGGTACCTACTAGGGAAAGCCTAGAAGCTGGGTTTAATGGCACCTGACTGCCACGCACAACTGTCCGGGACCCGTGCCAAGCTCCCGGCTGGGGTTGCAAGTGGCTTCTCAGGGTCACAAGTTTGGCACCCTGGGTCCTAATCTGGTGACAGATTAGTGCCTGTTTATGAAAAGTTCTGTTTCCATAATTACCCAGAGTCACAATCTGCTTCCTGCACAGAGGTGCGGGGAAAATCTTTCGGTGGCCAAAGAAACACTCTTCTCTCCCTCTTTGCTTCAGTGCCGGAGACAGCCAGGAAGCACTGGGCATATAATACGACTATTTCCTTGAGCTTTCAGAACTTTTTCATCCAGATCCCAGCAGGCTGTCCGCTTTCCCCCTAACACCGTTAGATGGATCCAAACCTCAGCAATGTTTCATTCTGGAGGAGCAAAGCCTCTCGCAACAGCAGGAAGGCCCAGTGTGAAGCCTGCAGCTCCTATTCCCTGGCTGTCCATTTCCCTGGCAAAGCTGGGTCTGGTGGAGATCCTGGAAAACTTTCCTCTTCTGAGCCCACAAAACATGCTCTCCCACCCAGTCCCAGACTTTTTTGGTCTTTCCCTCACCTCCTTTTTTCAGCCCACCATCTATCTTTTGCCTGTTCTGCCTTCACTTGGGCGGCCTCTCCCCCCGACCATTTCCGTGCTGGAAGGGGGCAAGGGGAGCACGGAGGAGACCGGTTTCCCACTTGTCATTCACCCTTGCCAGCCTCCGGCAGCCGGCAATAACCACCACCTGCTCCATTCAGCCGTCTCTGGGGAATTTTAGCTGAAAAACTGCTGCAAACTCTACCAAGCGCACGCAAACTGGGTTTTCAAGTGCTTGTAACGCGGCCAAGTTTGAGCACAGTTTTAGAGAGCTGGTGCAATGTGTCTTCCTAACAGAAAGCTGCCTCCTGCCAAATTCCGCGTGTAATGCTTCAAAGCATTAAACTGAGAAAGGAAAATATCGCCAGAAATTTTTCTAACGGGTTAGGAGAAGGTCAGATAAACAATGGATTTCTAAGAATGATGTCAGCCATTAGAAAGGGATTAAAAAAGTTTTGGCTGAACGTTCCCAAACAAATTTAGCCTGAGGCACAACCCCAACTCGGGAAATTTTAGTCTCAGCCAGTTCATTGTGACTTTCTTGGCCTTCGGATGGGGTTTTATACATTGGAAGTACTTCCACAGCCTTAAGATGGACTGTGCTAACAGCTTGTTCATAATAAAGCAGTCAGCGGAACTGAAATAGCCAAGTCTTTCATAGTTACTGTTACTATGACTTACTGCCAGCCTTCCCACATTGCAAAGAAATCTGTTCTTCAGGCTTTTCTTCTTTAAATTTCCTGTGGCTTCCTACTCTTTTTCCTACATCAATCACAGCAGCTCACCTATCCCCAAAGCCAGGCTTAGTCGGACTTTGCTTCTTTCACCCATCCCATCCCATCCCATCCCATCCCATCCCATCCCATCCCATCCCATCCCCATACACATCCCATCCCATCCCACCCCATCCCATCCCCATACACATCCCTTGCTCCTAAAGACCCACAACTCTGAACTTGATACTGAAAGTGAGGGGGCTCTTGGGCCTCATTTTTTACCCCAGAGGGACAACTTTACGGCGGTGCCCTAAGACGCTGAGCAGTCAGTCAGCATCCGGATGAATAAAGCAGCCGCTGAGATGAAGTTTGTTTTCTGAAACAAGTTACCCCCAGACAAGCCTCGGATACTAAAGGCAAACGGAAATAAGAGCAGAATGGCTTTATCTTGACTTGATACTTCACGTTGCTTGAGATGATATTGAACCGATCTCGCACATATACGTAACGCTGCCCAGTAAGGGGTTTGCCAGGGCAGCAAATGACTGGACTGTGGTAGTTATGGGCCCTAACCCTGGTATCCTTATCATGTTAACTGGGTTTAAAGCAGAAATCAAAACAAGCCAGCGGGATTTTAACTAGGCTGATCACCAGTTTCAAGTTCAGAATCTCCTACAGGCCTTAATTCCTCAGGCTAAGACGTTCCCACTGTTACTTTAACCTGAGTCAGCCAAACAGAGCTCAGCACGAACGATTTCTAACCCTGGGATAGAGAGATAATGAATCAAAGTGCTGCTTTGTATGGGTCACGGTACCAGAACTGGTCTAAAATGCCTCCCAAAGATACTGTTAAACCTCTGTGATATGGCCAAGCTCCGGGGAGACGCCTGCTCGTTCGGAAAACGACTGGCAGCAGTTGCCTTGACTCACACTCTCCTGCGAATCTGTCAGAAAAATATGGCTTACGCCCCCGATCCCAGAGGCTGTTGATTTGTCTCAGCTGCTGGTTTTGGTTTCTTGTTCTTTAAGCTCCTTGAGAGCTGTGAATATATTTCTTTTCTTTTCACTTTTGATTTAGTAGTGATACCATGGGGTTTTTCTTTGCTGTAAGGGAGCGTCCAGGGGAATTTTGGACAGAGGTAATGGCTAAAATCCTGGTGTGGTTCCCCCCCCACCCCCATAAGAGATGCATTTAAATCCATATGGGGAAACTCGTCCTGCTTTCCTGAAGTGTGAGAACAGTGAGACACCTTTGAAAATAATGAGGTGGTTAAATCCAGGTTTGGAAGCCAAGGAGACAAAAGCATCTTGGTTTAGTTTCTGCCATTGATTTGCCCTGTGAGTTAGAGGCGAGCGCTCCGCTGGCTGCTGCCTCGGTTTCACCGCTTGGAAAATGGCTTTTAATGGGGCTGTTTACCCGGTTGTGATAAAGCACCTACAAATCTAGGTGCAAAGTACATTAATGAGCACCAATACCGTAATTATTACATAGCAAAGCGGCAGGTCGCCAAAGATCTCGGAAAAGAGGTTAAAAAAGATAAAAAGTTAATTTTAAGACTCACTCTTGTTCCAAGCAACATGTAAGTCTGATCTTTTTCTTCTGGCAGAGGGAGTGTTTCACAGGGAGCGTTTTACTGCTGTTTCCGTGTGTTGGAAGGATAGCTGGGGTTGCTGGTTTTTCACAGTTAGGTCCTCAATTCAGTTATTTATGAATCAAAAAAAAAAAAAAAAAAAAAGGAAGCTAATCCGGTTAAAAAGAGAATTGCATGTTTCTCCTGTGCTTATGGCACTCAGGAGCAGGCAGAATAACCCTGGGTGATGCCGTCTCCTAGTAGGTAAGTCAGATTTCAGGTTTCAGTGATAATTCTCTCTCTTTTCACTCCAGGCTCATTAGCCTGTTTCTGATGACTCCTGAATATCCCTGGCTTCCCAGGAAAGCATTCAGAGCTGCATGTGCTCAGCACATCTCAGAAAGAAGAGATGAAGAGAGGCGTTGCTTCTAAAACGCACTTGCTGTTACAATTTCCTTAGATTCAATAAAGGCAGGAGTGATTCTCTCTGCTCACATCACCTTCCTATTGGCTCAGGGGCTGCGATTGCTCCAACGGTCAGAGTCAAAATATTCTCGTTCTGGTAAAGCGACGTGTTATCTACTTTCTCTGTTCACACAGGTGTTCAGAGGGATGCCACAGCGGTTATTTCGGTGCTCGCTGTGAGCTCCTGCCTCGTTTAAGTCACGCAGCCGTTTTCGACGTTGTGAGCACGTGCGGTCGCTCAGCTCAGGATCCCTTTTCTCTTCTCGTGCCGCCACGTTTGCCCAGCTGTTTTCTTTGGGGGAGCTGGTGTTAGCTGACCTGTCACTGCGTGATAAGGCATGCAGACGTTCACCTCTCAGACGTGGTCTTTTTGGGTGTTTGCCTTGGGCCGGGTCTTGCAGATGCAGCGGATCCTACAGAAAGAGCAGAGCCGTATCTGCTTTGTGGCCCGGCCTTGCTGGGCTCTACAGACGACAGCAGGTATCTGCTCCCCAGGGCTTAAACTGAGACCAAACTGCAGGGGAACTAAAGGCAGGACATCAAACACAAGTAAACGCCTGAGTGAACCAGCCCTAGACTCTTTTGCCGGTCTGGGCTCAGCCTGCGGACGCGAGGGGCGCCGACGGCCCTCCAGGGCACTAGCCAAGAAGCTGCAGGCAGAAGCGACGCTGCAGTTTCCCCCGGGTTTACAGCACGGTGAGCGCAGGCTCCGTCCATTTGCACGAAGTTGGGTGTTTGCTGTAGCTATTTATCAGCCTTACGTAGCACCAGGCACCGGCATTCGCCGCTGTGTGCGCGTCTCACAGGCGGTGGGGCGGACCCGCAGGTTGGGCACATGGCGGCACATGCGAGTCGCACGGCAGGGACGGCGCTGGGGACGTGGTTCCCACTGCCACTGACAAAGTGACATGAGCCCAGCTGGCACCCCACGGGGGGTCCCAGCCGGAAAGTTTTCCATCCCTGCAGCGAGCTGACAGCAGACTGCCGACGGATCCTCCTCCAACCTCTAAATTCCACGTGGCTTCTCCTGGCAGTCTGCGGAAAACAAAAGACACCTCCGGCTTTGCCCACTGACAACCCGGCACAAATCCCAACAATCTCAACGATCCTGTCTTACTCTCAGGCACGCGAGGAGCCTCAAGGGGCAGGAATTAATGATAAGACAGGAAAAAAAAAAATAGCGACTGCTAGAGAAATCCAAGGAGAGAAGGGAAGGAACAGAAAAGACGGCATCCTCTGGAGAGCAGACTGTCGCCAGCAAAGGCCCGCGCGCTGGCAGGCCAGGCTCAACGGCGAAAGAAAATGTGCTCACTGGTACTAATTGATGATTGTCCTGTCAAGCAATTCGTGATCTCCTGAATTTTGCCCTTTGTTCGGCAGGCCACGAAGGCAGCAGCAGACGACGAGCTGAAGAACTTAACAGCGATTCCATTGGGAAACTATAAATAACTTTAACTGCAAAAATAAAACGTGCGTTTGTTCCAGCACTTTTTGCCCAAATGATTATTAATCCACTTAAAATGAACATACTCAAAGATACAGTTTTGAAGATCTAAAGCCTCTGTTAATCATTTCCAAGAGCATAGCCTGCTTGTTGTTTGAGTACAGAGTTTATTATTTTGCTGTTTTCATGAATAACACAGTGTCAAGCTCTCATTAGCGATTTTTCCGTGGTTTTATCTGCACTTTTCCCATCAGTATAAACAATGGCTTGAACACAAGTCAGCGTTTAGAAGCTTTTATCAGTGTGTTGGAAACAGAAGACTGTTATGTGTTACTACGGCAGTGAAACAGGTTATTTATGTTTGATTCCTGTGTGATGCTCCTAATGGTGGTTTATGCTTCACAGGTCTGAATACGCACTGGGAATCGGGATGTGTATTTTATCTTTTTACGAACAGGAAACCCACAAATAACTGTTTTGCTTTGAAACTTTGGCTCAGTCATGCTTACAGTTTGATTAATAACGGTGGGACCATATGGAGCGAAAGAGAAATTAGAAATGACGGAAATGCAGGCAAGATCTTACTACGGCGTGCTCAGCGAGCTGGTTCCCTTTGGTACTGCACCCCAAATGACCCGTAGGTTGCTTTTGCCAATAGCAGCTGCTACAAGATGTAGCAACAAGCTTATTTTTCTGTGGTCATTTCTATATTTTCTACAGCTACATAGTTGTGGTTTTGTGTTAAAAAAAAAAAAAAAGCATTAACAAAAATACCTGCGCTCTTTTACCCGGGAGATATCCATAAGCAGTGATCTTTCCACGGGAAGGAGGAAGGACCAGAGGTGGTGGCTGTAAGGAAAACAGAAAAGGAAAGTGTTTTCTCTATGTTTTTTAAGTTGTCCGAAAGACCGAATGGATGCCTAAAGACATGAGGCTGCCACGCTGCGGGTCGTGAGCGGGAGAGAAGTGACGCGGGAGGCGTCTGGGTCTCCAGGGGCCTGACCCTGCTCCTCTCCTCCTGACACCGAGATCCTCGCCACAAATGACACCTCCTCCCCCGCAGAGGAACAGCAGCCTCCTCAACCTGCCGGTCCCCAGGTCCCACCGGGATGGCTGCGCGGCCGGGCGCCGGCAGGTCAGAGCAAGGAATTGCTGAGCCCCCAGCACCGTGCAGGCTCCTGCTGGGCTAGCCAGGAAAAACGAATGTTGGGAGTTGGACTAGATGATCTCCAGAGGTCCCTTCCAACCCTATGGTTCTATGATTCTATGATTTTGTGGCAATGACAGTTTAAAAAATGTTGGGTTGCTTAAAAAACTGAAAGTTTGGAAATTTTGAAAGCCACGTCACATACGGATATGACAAACCTTAGTTGTCCTGTGTACTGCATACAGGCACTATGTACGTGCATTAACGCCTCTCCGCAGCTCCCTTCTGATTCCTGTTGCTTCAGGATAAGACGTATTGATTTATATCCAGAAAGAGGGAATGGCCTAAGACAAATCCTTAATCACTTTATACTCTTTATTGCCTATTCCAAAGTCCACAGCTTTTTGGTTTGTCTTCACTGTGTTTTGAAACTAAGGTCTGATATCTGGGATAGCCTTTGTACTCAGGATTAAAAAAACTCAACGACTATTTCTGTTACCTCTTTTTCTGTGCAAGTCTTAAAAAATCTGATAGTGAAGGGCAGCTCCCGTGATGACAACTTCGTGGCAGATGGATCCCACCACCCGAGTCCACCTGTGGAAACAAGCACACCTTGCTGCTCGTGGTGCCCGGAGGGAACAGTGATAGGGGAAAAAGCTGCCAAACCCGTCCAAGCTGTCTTCTGCGGTCTCTCGGTGTGAGAGCTGCTGGGACCATGCTGCCTTCTCCCAGCCGGTTGCTCCAGGGAAGCAGCTTCAGCCCCTCAGGCCGGCGTTGCCCAATCTCAGAGTCACACAGCGCGGGAGTTTTCAGCCGGGAGCGCAACGGGGATGGAAAGGCTACAGATCACACAAGAAGCCAACGAACGGCAAAATTTGCCCCCCAAAAGCATTTCTCATCAGCCTGCAAGATCAAGAGGCACACGCAAAGACCTTGGCTGAAACCCCTCTGTATTTTTCCACGAGAGCCAGTGGAGCAGCCGCAGGGCTCAGCGAGAGCCGGGTAAGCGCTTTATGCCATCCCCAAACTGCTGTGAAGGGCCTTTGGTCACTCCCCAGCTCCTCACCCTCCATCCCCCGGCTTCATTCGTGCCTGGGTTTCGTGGGCGTATATGTTCAGAAAGCCTTAAGGTGGCAGCACCAGACAGTCCCTCGGGGCTGGGACCCACAGGGCAGCCCAGGGGTGGCCCAGGTGGCCGGCAGGGAGAGCAGGACCAAGGGCTGGGAGGCAGCAGCCATTCCGGAGCAGGTGAGCGGAGGAGGGCGCGGAGAGAGGTCGGGGCTATGGGAAGGAAAGGTGAACACCTTCACGCCCTTTCGCACCGCACAGGATTAGGGGAAAACTTACCCTGTGGTTTCTACACACGGTAGAGATGGTTGACCAGCCCGAGGAGAGCCCGAGGAAGCGGTGATGGAAAGCTGCTGCCGCCTGACACGCTCTGCGGCACGCGTGGCCTGGGGTTTCGGTCCCATTTCCCTCAAGCTGGGCTTGACTGAAGTCAGGCTGAAGACGACCTCGGGTCTCCAGAGAGTACCAACCCGAACATCAGCTTTGCTAGAAAGCAGGAAAAAAGCACGCGAGGAACAAGCAGGGAGTTTCAATTAGAAGCTGCATTGGATTCCTCAGGAAGAAGTAAAGCTTTGAAGACGGAGGCTCTGATACCTCCTTTCCAAAAGCTTCACACAGGCAGTGGTCCGTGTTCCCCCTCCTCCTGGCTGCGGAGGGAGGGATCACAGCACAGTTCCCTGCAGGAACCAGGTCCTGAATAACCACCTGCCGCTGCTGCAACTCCCCAAGCTGCTCTGGACAGCCCTGCTAAAGCCCCCGCAGGTCTGCTGGATTTGGGGATGAAAACCACTGCTAAATATTTTCAGGGATCCGCGCAGCCTGACTGCTCTCACTTGCCATGCCACCGTGAACTGCTGCATTTATAAGCAGGATGGAGCCAGACTTTTCTCCAACCCACGCGGCAACAGGGCAGGAGGGAACAGTCACAAGCTGCAGCAGCAGGAATTGCGACTAGATGTAAAGAGGAACCGCTGCTGCAGGAGAACGGCTCAGCTGCAGGGGTCCAGAGAGAGCGAGGTGTCTCCACCGTGACTGCGCAGGGTCCTGAGCAACCTGGTCTAGTTCTGAGGTTGGCCTTCACTGAGCCACGGGTTGGACCAGAGACCCCGAGGGGTCCCTTCCCTTTAACAGGATTTCCAGATAGCTTTAAAACGTGACTGTTGATGACAGGTAAAATGTTCATCTGTGTCCTTTTTTTAACAATCACCGTTGTTGGCTAGGATTCCTGATCACAGACACAATTTGAATTCTTCTTTAACTCTTGGTCTACAGCAGGTATACCTTTGTGAAGCAAGGGAAAAGATTTCCTCAGTTTGGGCAAATAAAAAGCAAAGCTGAAGAAGTCTGAAACCAATTTATTGATTCTATATTAAAAAAAAAAAAAAAAAAAGAGGAAGAATTTCAGGACTTGTGACTTGCCCAGATGATGAGGGCAGGCGAGGACAGGCCAAACACCCAATTGGAGAAGTTGCTGAAGTGTAACAGCACTGAAATAGCCGCCGGTTACCAGGGGAGCGACCTCTGTGTGAGCCCGGAGGTGCTGGGGCTCTCCCCGACGTCTGAGGAACAGCCACCAGCTGCCCCTGGGTCGCACCTCAGGGGGAGAGCTGGGAAACATGAGCTCCTGCACCCCAAATCCTTTGGGCTACAACTCCGAAACACAACCCTGCGGTGACTCCAAGACAAATTATGAAAAATGGGTTACCTGCAAGCAACACCGGCGTGCAATACACAAGTCACCCGAACGTAACATAAACGATGGAGAAATGCAACGGAACGGTCTTACAAAGACTCCCGTAATCAACGGAAACGAGGATGAAAATGTCTCAGGCTGTTTATGCCTGTTACGGAACCCTCGGGTGCTTCTTGAATCTTCGTGCCACAAGGCTTTTGGAGAACTAGAGACGCTTGTCTGCTCTGGCAACTACAACAGCCCGAGCCGCGGGGGCTGCAGTGGGAATCAAGCCCGAACACTCACCGTCAGTGGGGACAGAAGTAAAAACGAAGGGGAAATACAGGAGTTAGAGGCTTCTCTGTCCTCTGACACGAGTTGCCGTGCTGTGGGGCTGTTAGAAGCTTGTTTCAAGGACGGCTGCTTAGGAAGTCGCGGTTTGAAAGGTCCAAAGCCGGCTCACTGCAAGGAAAGATTTCTTTCTTTCATGAATGCTGCCTGTTTGCTCCTGCAGAGGCACAGTGCCTCCCGGGAGGCTGTGAAATGCGACATTTAAGGTGCCAAAAAGTGTCCCTTGAACTCACGACAGACCTCAGCTGCGGCTTTTACCGCTCCCGCCCGAGGTCATGCAAGCTGGTCGATGAACACAAACATTGTTTCCTCAGCTATTGAACACTTGTACTTGCCTATTTCCAGACATACGTATACGCTTACGGACAAAAAAGTACATGTATTCTTAAAAACCGCCAATCAGTATATCCTTAATGCACCTAGTGAAGAAAAAAGGCAGGTCAGAGGGCTGTCGCAAATGGCCAGATGAAAAGGCTGTTCACACAAGCCCCAGACTGGCCTTTTCTCTGGCATTGTAAAAGACAAGAAAGGAAAGTTCCATCAGGCCCTTCCCTGAACGCTTGACAGCGCGCTGGGAGGGGTTGCTTGGGTTTTTGATCAGCTACTCTCAAAGTCCAGGTAACTCCAATAAATGCTAAAAATAAGGGGTGAAGTTCTCTCTCTCTCTCTGCAGAAATGGTTAAATACGGGCTGCACAGACTTCTGGTGTCTCCCCGTCTCAAGCAGCTCTTTCAATTAGTTCAAATGAAACCCTAGAAAACGAACATCGGCCTTCACGTTCCACAGTTTCTGCAGGATGGTAATGATTGGAGGTAGAAAACCTCCAAAAGATAAAGTACGTGTGATTTGAAGAGGAACAAACCAACACAGGGGACGTGGCCAACATTCCCTTTTTAAGCACAAGAGAGATTATCCTCTATTTGGAACCATTTGGATGCCAAAAGGTTGTTCTATGTTAAAGAATTATTTCAGGGCCTGTTGTTGTTTAGCGTAATAAATAGCACAGAAGGAGTTTGGTGTGGTACCTACCTAGAGTGTTCTTCCAAAACTCACACATGCGCAACTCCACACGGAAAAGGTCAGCAGGAACAGACACCTCCACCAGTGAGGACTTCAAGTGCCTTTCTGGTGGTCTCAGGCCTCCTCTTTTGGTGTCTTAGCATTCCCTAAAAGGAGCCCCAAGAACAAACCTTCTGTGACCTTTTTCTCCTGTTACTTCTCCATCGCTCTTTCACAGTGCTAGGTCACTGTAAAAGGTGTTCTCACCTCCTATTTTTGAGAGGAACTTTGGGCCATAAAGCTGCACTGCTGACCCTCAGCTCAGGGGTGACTCCATCAAACGTGGGTGTCGGGCAGTGTTTGGGGCCAATGGGCCACGCTCCAAAGCAGAATTCGTCCCAGTTAGTGGCAGTTTACAGTCGTTGCCAATTACTGGGGATTGGAATTAGTCCTAGTGATTTCCGCTTCTAATTTGTTCATCTTCTAGACTGCAACAATTCTGCGCAGTCCAAAAGATGCACCTTCTTCCCCTCTTTGTCTGAAGCAACAAACCACAAACTCGATGTTTCCTCAGTCCGTCTTTCATATTTGTCATAAGGAATGCTTACATTTCCGCTCTAACAGCATTTTTTCCAAGTCTTTTGTGTTCCTGTGGCAACGCACTGGTGGTGTTTTTAATAAAAATGAGTTTTGTGGCTAAGTAGGCCACAATGACTGCAGCCATCAATGCCCTCTTTAAGGCTGCATATGCCGACTTCCATCGCATGGCTCTGGAAACTGTTTCTTCTCCTGGCACATTTTCCTGTCCTGTGAAGCCAAGAACGTTTCATCCTTGGAGCAGAACCGAACACAACGTTGGAAATCTGCTTAGAGTCTGCAAAATTGGTGCATTCTGTATGGCCTCCGCTTTTGGTTGCTGGAAATCTCTTCATCAAGGGTGTTTCACAGGCTTTGCTTATTTTCTTGCCGAGTGCAGCTCTTTGTTCTGCTTGTACACACGGTCCTTTCTTGCCTCTTTGAGATCCACTTCCACCTGCCAATTCCCAATTTCATCATACAACGCTCAACACTGATTTGTCTGCCTTTCTGTATTTCTTCCAACTGCAAACGGGAACCGTGAGATTTGTCTTATTTGTAAGGTACTTTTGACACCAGCTGATTAAAAAGTGCATGAGAAGTAGGTATGGTTATGCCCCATAATCCAGGTCAAATATCTATTCACGGCAATTCCAACAGTCCCCAAAATAATGTCCTCAAAAAAATCTACAATTTATAAGAATCTAATGATTCCACCTCTCTTCTGAGAGGGAAACACAGCTCAGGTGCAGGAACTCGGGAGGGAAGCCCAATTACATTTTCCTAATACAAATGCTATAAAATGTGCAGCCTTTTCCCTTTTTCATGAAGCCATTAGATATGGTGACACTTCTTTATTAAATCACCTTCAGCTCACGGGACTCTCGCTATACAATACAGATGTATCTTTACTTGTCTTAAGTGTAAATGCTATAGTAAAACACTATACTTGTCTTTAGCGTAAATACAGGGCACCTCCCAGCTCCTGCCCTGAAAATTTCTCTGCCATTTTTCACTGCTCCCCACTAAAAGATGTAATAATTTCAATAAAACTCAGAAAACCATTGTCACAATATACCTCAAAGCCAGGGAGCACTGACCTCCAAACCCACTGCGACCTCCAAGTTTGGCTGTTCGCAGGTCCAGCTGCAACCCAAAAGCCACCCACTTTTGCAGGTGGCACCTGCAGGTGACCTGGATACGTTCACGTTCAGCAGTATGTGCGTGCAGGTTTTATCACGCAGACAATCCAGATTCCCCAGTTAGAGCGGAAGATTTCCTTCACAGGAGGGTTTGCTATGAGCCAAAATAGTAATTTTTCAAATTATTTGGATGGGAGATCAAGTCTCTCTAGAGCTGCCAAGAAATAACAGCATTTCTAAAGCTAGCCAGGTAAGGTCAAAAACCTGAAACCGTGGCATTAAAACTGAGTTAAGCAATAAATTACAAGAAACCTCTAGAGGACGAGGAGGAAAGGGAAGCGATCTTGGGTCTCAATACAGCCCTGTGAAAGAAACCACCGAACAAGCAACGCCTTCCCTCCAATTCAGGCTCCCTTCTGCAGAGGTATTAACTAGGATGTGGGTCCCACATAAGAAACAAATTCCTACAAAAGACTCCGTAAGCAGCACCCTGTTCACTTTTCCGCTGGATTACAAAGTGAACCTTTTGGATCCGACCAAAAGTACAGGCAGAGCCAAAAATGAAACACTCACAGATAAGAGATAATGACAGCAGCTGTTTCATTGATGTTTTCATTTTAAGGAAAACCTCATTCCTTTACAGCTTTACGCGAGAATTTCTAGCTGAACAGCACAGGTCTACGGCGCGGGGTACCCGTATGGAGGTGATTTTTCATTAGCCAAACTCTCTCTGGCATGCAGCAATGTCACAGAGAAAGTGCCGGAGAGTTACTGGTCGCTCACCATTTTCTAATAATTACTTTTGCCCTCTACCTTTTGGGCTGAACTCTCTGTCTCACAATATACTGCAGTAGCTCTATCTTTAAAAAAAAACCCAAACAAAACCCCCAGAAAACTAAACATTTGTTAGAAATATTCTGCAGCCGAACAAAAATCTCGTCCTGTTTCACAACAGAGATTGCTAACCCAAAACTAAGATTGTACCTGGACTTTCAGTTTCTCACAGGAAAGTCAGTACACCCACAAAACGTTAGCCATATCTTCCTATTTTCAAGATCTGTAACCAAACCTGGATTATCCGTACTCTTTCTGTTCTTTTTCACGCAACTTTTAATCGCTAAAAGAACCCCATCCAGAACAGTGACGACTTATTCATCCTCAACTATCCAGATATCCTGTTCCACTTCCAAAGGTCTGATATTTAAACTCCATTTTCTACATTTTTAGACAGAGGACTGCTTCTTCCAGTCATTATGATAAGCCAGGGACTAGGTCAGACAAACCGATTCCGTGTCCCTCTACCAAGTACTTCTACCATGTCCAGGACAACCACTGCACTCAAGACAGCCCAGGTAATTCCTGAGGTAATACCGCTGCTATTTGGCATATAATTCAGAAAGTTTATATGCAACTCAGCCCCAAAATGTCCTCCTTGCAACTACACCAGTTCAGTTAAAGATACTATCTTTCCTCGCGTATGTTCTTACATCCATTACAGTTCATCCTGCACATTAAACAGTCAAAATACCAGAGCTGTCATTTAATTGCCCGTATCTTGACAAACTACTTTTTTTAAAAAAATGCATGTCCCACCAAAAATGTTGTTCTTCAGCTTGCCATTAGCTGGACTCCATGAACTAAATGTACAACATTCTTTGGCAGATAGTCTACCCTGAGCCCCTTAACATTTTTGTTGTGGGTTTTTTTTTTATTTGAGTACCATTACACATAATCAGTTTCTCTTGTTCTAAGACTAATTCAAAGGGTTCAAGAACATCACAATCCCAGGTAAAATCCCCACCCATACCTATGTGACACACGGATTAGTGAGGCTGGCCACCACCTTCTGCAGAGGCAGCTGTGTCTGCTTTCTCCTGTGCTGCACAACCTTGCTATAACCTCCACGGTAGTCTATGCCTTGGATTTCCAAGTGTAGATTTCACATACAATAAAATTCCATGATCAATGTATTGATCCACAGCTCCAGGTATTGAGATGCGCTTGCTGTACGTATCCCAGGGTCTCCATCAGTTCCTGCAAGAGTTTCTTTATCCTCACCTCCAGCCGAACACTGATCAGCTTGTATCGATAGACATCCATTGCATGTTGAATCCATTGCATATCCTTTATGGAAAAACATTTATATTGGACTTTGTGACTCAATCAGGTTAGTTGTTGGAGCTTCCTTTTTAATTGGCAACCACACACTTCGGAAACGCTGTTAAACCATCGGGTACGTTTCCCAGGAAGCAGGTTTAAGTCTCTTCCCTTTCAGAGATCCTGACAGGAGTCAGACAGCATGGAAAAACACTTTAAAAACGAGCTGCCTTATGCAAATTCTCTTTAGTTCATTCCTCATCCAAACAGGTAATTCCCAAGCAGCTGGCAGGTCACTCATTTTCTTGTAAACAATCTCCGTGTTTTAATGTTCTGCTGCAGGCCATTTCTGCTCCACAAATCCTAAATTGGCCACAATGTTCCAAACTTTTTCTTTCAAGTTTGGGGCATCCATGATATCAAGCTGTTAATTGCTTTTGCAGGATGGAGCTGGTAAAGGTTTTGTACAATGGCTTTCAGAATCCACTCAGGCACTTTACATCTTATGAGCCAAAAGAAATTTTTATTTCCAACCAGATTTTATGACTGCTCCGGATCATTTCCAGGTTCTCCCAAGAAGCCATGACACATTGTTTTAGATTCCTCGTGGCTTGCATTTAGAGAATGGTGGTAGGTCTGGTTTCTGTAAAGGTTTGACCAACAAAGATGACCAACTTGCAAGACCCCTCTTGACTAGAGAGCACACTCCTGACCTCGCACAACAGCGCTGACGGGGGGCCAAGCCACAGCTGATTTTTAAGCACCTCCCACTCAGAAATACTCCTCATGGAATCAAGTGCGGTACCATTTACTTTTTTGCTCTACATGACTCCCACTAGTTTCCAACCACAGTGCACAGGGAGCTATTGCATCTCCACAACTGCCATGAGCACCCACAAGGAAAACCCTGGAGACTCCCTCCCAGCTACCCAAAAACCTTCTCCCTCCGCTGCGTGACACCACCCTGAAGAGCCAAAAGGATCAAACTCAGCAGCTTCACCACACGGTCCTCTGCTGTCAGTACTGCAAAGTTCATTTCTCACCAATGTAAGTCAATGCAGTAACAATAACTTTTTTTTTTTTTTTTTTTTTTGTCTCCAGAAGAGGTAGAATAGAACAGACACTAGGAAAAAAAAACCAAATTTTTATTCAGTTGAAAAGAAGTCATTTACTCAGTCACATTAACTATGCTAAAAATGATTTTTTTCTGACTACACCAGCAGTTAAATATTTTCAGCACCAATTCAGGACACATTAGTGACATTTATCACAACAGGTCTATTTCTTAATGTAGAAGGACATACTAACTTCAGTAGCTGCTACTGGGAAAGGAGTAAGCAGAAGTCTGCCCTTTCTTTCCAAATCCTTATCAGTGAGAGTAGCAACTTCTAGAAATAAATAACTGCCAAATTATCTCCCAAATCTTTAAATCGATCTTTTAAAAATAGAGTTAAAATAGGTATCTTAATATGAGCTATCATAGATTTTATTTTTTATGTGCTGAATACTCCAAAATGCGAGTAGTTGAGCAAGCATCCAGTACATAACTTTTTAAAATAGTTCTTCCCTCCCCACAATATCAACCCCAGTTTTTGTGTTTTTTTTTTTTTTTTTAATCCAAGTCATGCTGGTTAGATCCCTATCTCTAGTGACTTCCCAGTAAACACCACGCTGTTTGATATCGCTAGGATACGCTACCATCCTATGAGTGAAAGAAGTCAGTGACCTGGTGAAATACCACCAACTCACACCAACAGAAAATTCATCCAGTCATTGGCTCGTTGTCTTTGAACATCAAACAAATGCTAAGATTTAATTTTTAAAAGCTGTTGTGGTCTTCCTCTTGCTGGGCCAAGTTCAGAAGGTCATCACTGAAGGCAGAACTGATGAAGGCAAAGAAACCAAAAAAGCAGCAGATAGTACTGTCTCTCTGTCCTTTTAAACAAATCAAGTTCGCACAAAACAAAAGGAGACAAGGTTAAAATGAAGTTTATTAGTTTTTTTGGTTTTTTTAAGCTTTTTTTATATAAAACTGTTTGTGAAACAGCTATTTTATTCCCATGGCAGAGTGACCCCTGAAAGATGCACTAACCCCTTTCTTAAGGCCTTAACAAGAAAAAAAAATGGTTTTTTTTGTTGTTGTTCCTTAAACCCAAATGTTTTAAAATTACATAATTTACAAAAAAAACCCACCCCAAATAAACATATAGTGTAGTAGGCTGTTACACTGACATTCCCTCTTCCTTCCTCAGGAAAAGCAAAATGTAAAATAAAAAAAAAGGGCTAAGTGGATTTTCCTGATCAGTTTGAAGATATGCTGACTCCACCAACATTCAGACTTCCTTCCCAGTTCCCCAGTCTGGCAGGTGAACCACCTCTTCCTCTCACCTGCCTTCAAAAACTGAAGGCAGCTTCTTGAAATCATCTGGGGGTGCTTGTTGTTGCCACAAAGGGCAGAGACTCCTTTCCGCATGAACGAGGTGTACGGGACATAGCAGGCAGCAGCTACCTCTTACTTCATGAGTCTCATGACCTAAGAGTCTCCAGATGTTTATCAAGCTTCCACTACTAATATATAGTGTTTCTCAAAAACGGTAACCTCCCTACCCCGCATACACAAGTACTGACACCCCACCACCTGCAACCATCCGAGCCTTCCTCCCACCACACCCTAAAAATAATTTATCAGTATTTTGTTTGCCTTTTAAAATTGAACTTCCTTGGATGTTGTGAGAAAGAAAGCACGGGGAAGGGAGACAAGTCCTGTTTGGAGTACTCCCAGTTCCCCCGTTCTTTCCCGCAAAATGCTAGGCTCCACTGGCCTTGCTTTGATTTTGGATTGAGTATTTACTTTAGCTACAGTTTTCTTTTTTAATTTATATGGGTTTTTGTTAATTTTAATCAAAAGCATCAAAAGGGATATAGCGCACCTTTCATTTAAAACAAAGTCTTTCAAGACTAAAAAATAGATCTTTATATATATATATATTTATCCCTCCCTCTTTAATTCCCCCCACCTGTTTCCTTTTTCCCCCTCCCCTTCCCACTGTCACTATGGAGATTGTGTCCATGGAAACAGCTGGTTCAGACTCCTTGGTCAGATTCTGTGATGTCATCAGTCTTGAGTGTGATGTAAGAATTTATGAAGGAAGTGCTGGCATTGGCAGGCACGTCGAGAGGGGGCATGGCTGCACAGTGGGAGAGATTCCATTCAGTCACGAATGTCCACCGCTTTTTATCTCAACAGCCTAACCTGAAAAACAAAGTGAAACAGTAATATTGGAATGGTTCCTTTCCATTGTCTGCCAACGTGTCCCCCCTCCCCCAGCTTTGGAATAACCCACCCAGCAGCCTACCACGGCAGTAACACAAAGAGCTCTTCAGTTTTGTGAACTGAAAACGGATGGAAGCACAATGGTGAGTAGTTCATAAAAGCAACTCCATGTGATAAAAAATTAAACAACCAGCAGAAAATTAAATAAACCCAGCTACGGAGGAGGTCTGGGACGACAGGACGATCTGTGCCACAACAATGGCACAGCACTTTTACAGAGCAGCTACCTCCAGCAGCCAGAAAGGAGCTCGTTTACCTCACATTTGCTCCTCATCTGGACTATGCAAATTGGGAACAGAGGGGACCAAGCACGCTGAAATGCGATGACAGCTTCTGGGATGCCACGCTGCCCCTCAGGGACTGCACCCAAGTACTTTCATATAGGTTATCACACTACCATCCAGCGGTAGTTTTCAGTGAATATGTAGCAGATAGTAAAACTGATACCAAAATTACAGGAGTCTGGCTGCAGGAACCAAATCGGAAATATCTAGATTTCACAAGCTAAGGGTAAAGCTGCAATTAAACTAATTGGATGACAGGTAATATTTCTTTCTCTTGCTTTTTGTTCTAATTGCTAGACTGTGGTGGTGGCAACGATCCACGGAAGGACTAAGCTTGGGATGCCTTTCAAGACAGATGTGGAAATGTCCAAATGCTTGGCATGCTCGTTCTCCCTGTCCAGAAATTCTCTAAGGCAAGAAAATGAACTTCAGAGTTTGCTGAGTTGGTGGAGGCTCAGTTCAAAAAAGAAACTGCAGACAAAAGTTAAAAATTCATTTCTCTAAGCTACAGTTCTCATTCTTAACCTGCACAGCTGAGAAAGCAAAGCTTGAAATAATACATTTCTTTCTTCCCTCTCCCATAACACAAGTGTGCCCAAAAGCAATTTGTTTATTTAGTAAGGTTACTTACTTTGATATAACTTAGATAAATCCCTCCCCACCAGCTAGTGAGCTTGGGAAAAGGAAAAAAGCTCGCAACATAAGCGACGCATATGGAAAACAGTTAACAGCATTAGAGCTGCACCTGGGAACAAAGGAACACCCATGTTCATTCATAGCTGGCAATTAAACTCCAGGAACCCTAACTAAGTGTGATACAGAAGTCAACGCTGTTCCGATTATCAGCACACCAATTAGATTACATCCCAGCAAGCCTACCTCTTGGCTGCAAATTTCCCCTCAGACAGGGGTGCCAGGCTAAGAGCGAAGAAAGAGTCAGGCGAGTACGTATGAAAAACAGACGGGTAAGCCACGGAGCTACAGCTGAAGGGGAAAGGAGGGAGGTTCCTAGAGAGTTCAGGCAGCTGACCTCTGTGGTATTCATTACTGTGCAACTGTGAGCCCTCGCTGAAGGAGCGTCGAGGCCGTGTTGCTGTCTCTGGCTCCTGTACAACTGCAGCTTGCCCATGCCTGGAATCGGTCCAGAGCATTAGGCACTGGCTCAGGGAGGAAACAGGCTCACCACACAGAGAGAGTCCTTCCCCGTTCCTGGACAAGATCCAGAGCACCAGACTCACTCCTGCAGTCACTCCCCAGATCTGGATTCGATCCAAATGTTCTAGAGGCAACTGGCTCAGGGAGAGAGAAGCAACAGAGACAGAATACACTGACTTGCCTGGAGGTTATCCAACACACAGGATTTTTCTTAACTTGCTGGGCCCAGGAGTGAACCAGGACTAAACCAGCCCAATAATCCAACAGCCGAGTGCCTGTTCTATCTTACACTAAGGCCAGCAGAAGGGCAGCTCCTGTACTACCAGCACTGCTACAGAATTCCTCTAAACTTCTTTAATTATCCCAGTAACACAGCAGGTTGGGTTTTTTTAAATAATTGGATCTTTTGGATTTGCATGGGTTTTATTTCAGGATTCAAGGTCACGTTGGAGAACTTCATCTTTAAGACATTCTCAGAAACCAAATGGGGAGGCTAAATAGGACCTTCTAAGAACTACTTAAGGCAAAAGTGGATTTGGAAAGAAATGATGCTTTAGAGAGATGTCTAGAGCACACAGTGAACATGGTGCAGAGATTCCACAGCCTGCAAGGTCTTAAGCCAATACATTCCTAGGATATACAAAAAAAGAGAGTTAGCACTGGACAATAATGCAGGAAACAAAGCTGTGTAAAGGTCTCTGGGACATAGTAATGTTCACCAGCACCTTAAAGAAATGGCCCCAAAAATCATCACTGAGAAGACTTCTCTAGTGTTAAACAGTTGTAACAGAACCCCTGTCTGTGAAACTATCATCCTGTTTTAACATTATGAGTTATATTGCATTTTACACTTCAAGGAAAAGAGAAAAGCTTAAAAGAATCCCAATGATCTTTACCACGGAAGGACAAAGTTACTCAAACAATGAACTTAAAATACTGTTTGTGCGGTAACTGTTTTAACAACACTCCAAAACCAAGAAAGAATGCTGTTAAAAATGAAAAAAAATAAAAATAAAAAAAAAATCACAGAACACAGCAGAGCTAAACCAAGTCAGCAGTCAGTCTACAAAGTGTTTATATGAAACACTACCTGTCTTCTGCTACTGCACTAAAAAACGGAATTGTGTGATTAATATCTCATCCTTCAGAGAAAACACCATTAAAAGCACTTCACAATTACTTAACTCAAGAAACAGGTAAGATTTTAAGGTAAGGGAGGTGCCTGGGAAGCAAGGGAATGACAGTGAGGGGGGGATTGTTATAATCAGCTCAGAGAACAGACACGAAAGAGCAACTCCACCTGCATGATTTCAAGAAAGAGAAGCAACTAGCTTGAGTAAGAAATGCAACTCAGCAGGGAAATGAAGGCAAGAGACCTTCTTGGGTTGCAGTTTATGGGAAAGGGTGCCAGTATTATTTTGAAACCAAATACATATTTCATTTAGACCACCCTGTTGCCACCGAATGGCAAGGTACTTGGTGGAAACGAAATAAGAAATCCCAACCTCATCGCATTCCCTGGGTGCTAACTCCCACCTCTGTGCTATTCCCTCCTTGTGACAGGGTATTTGCCCAGCCATGCAGTAAATCAGATTAGGAAAACGACCCAACTTAGATGCTATCATGACAAAATACAGTTTCAGACAAATTGAATTCCCCACCAAGGCACAAGAGCACAACTGCTGCTTTCCCCAGCGCTGCTCGCTTAAGCTGACTTACAGCAACTACAGCCCACCCTGGATTCAGAGCAACTGGAGTAAACATTACAAACTTTTGTGCCCACTTGCAGATATAGTTCCACCCCTTCTATCACCCATGCCTGTCTGCAAAATAGAGGAAAATGCTGGTCTGAAAGGAATGTAATGGGCTCCTAATACAACTAATTTACTTATCCCTGTGTTTACATTTCCAGAAAGGGGAAAAAAGGGGAATCAAGATTACAATAATCTTGAACTTATTAGTATTATTAATTCTTACTTCCATACAAAAATTTATTTGGAAGCTTACTATTATTCTGAGGCTTATGGAAAAAAAAATTTCAGATCCTTATGGACATGATGATGGCAATATGAGAGGAGACTTCTGTCACTAGTTGAGCTGGAAGAGTAATCAAGCAGTTGGTAACAGCTAACAAGCTTTGCCTCTCACCACTAAACAGAAGGAATTGCTGCGTAAATATAAAAAAAGTGAAGTCACTAGCCTGAACAGAGAGGCAGCAGGGAAAAAAAACTAAACAAACCCATGAAGCAGTTATTGCAAATTTTCTGGATGTACACCAGAGCACCTTGATTTCTCACAGAAATGGGGAAGGCACTGGAGATAAGGAGCCACAGAAGGCGGCAGCTGCAAACTGGGAACTCTCCCCAACTCACCTGTGCTTGCTTTTATTTCCATTCCCAGGAGTACACTTCCCCCCTCACCCCCGCTCCGACTGCTCTGTGCTGAGGCTGCCTTTCACCATCTTGTTCTGCAAGGAGGGAAGAGAGCAAGGAAGGAGGGGCTGACGGACCAGCAAGCCAAAAGGAGGAGGAAAAAAGAAAATGAGGGAGAAAAAGACGACAGGGGTAGGGAAAGTGAACATACAGAAAGTGAGAGAGAGAAAAAAGAAGTCAGTATTGGAACCAGACATAGATTTTTCAGACAGAGCTTTCCCTGTGACAAAAGCAGGCAATTCCACAAAAGTAAAGAGTTTGGGATATGAAAGCCTGGTTAATTTTAAGAAACACAGAATTTAACACAAAAAGGTAGAACAAGCTGAGAAACATCGCTTAAAATCGCCCCACAGATGGCTTAAGACAATCTAAGACTGCAGTGCCACCAAAAGGTGAGGTATCCCATCCCCTTTATATCCTCTTCAGTGCCTCGGCATCCTTATCAGCCTGCTGCAATAGCACTTGCTGTGATGCAGACCCACAGCCAGTTGGATTTGTGAGAGGAAGCTAACCCTTCAAAAGATGATTAGTTTTCAGACAGCGTTTTCCCTGTGATAAAAGCTGCTATTTTGCAAAAGTAGCACATTCAGGACATGGATGGTTGAAGCATCAATGCTGACAGAAGGAAATGGGAAAGCTCACTGGGGAGCACAGGGAAAGGCAGGACCAGTCCCTCTGGACTTCGCTTGCTTATGCCTGAAGTGTCAAGCGCAGTTAATGAGGCAAGAAGCACCTTTGCTCTCCAGGAGCCACTTATTATGATGAGGTGTATTTACCGACGCGAGGCATGGACTGAAAAGGGATAAGTGGCATTATACTGGGGGACTTATGCACGGCTAGCGGATTTATAGAGTTAGTTCTTCCACCCATTAACTACAGAACAGAAGAATGAGACAGCTACTAATTAGCTACTGATGTTAAACTGGTGTTATGTAAAAGTGTAGTTTTAAATGGTCTGATATAAAGTCTTTCTTCCTCTCAATTGCTCATGTTCATATCATGCAAAAAATTGATGCAATTTGTTCTCCAGTTATTCTAAAGCAATGGTTTTCAACCTTCCTGGTTCCTGCCTCGAGACTGGCTGGAACTCCCCTTTCCAGCCACTACAATGGAAGGAGCAGGGTGATCCTATATTCTGCCCTGCAGAAGGATCTGTAACAAACCAGTAATGATCACTAAACCACAGGGCAAGGGCAGAGTCACAGCCAAGCAAATAAAACTCTGCTTGACTTGAAATAAATGATTCATATCTTTACTAAGCAAAAGCCAACGAACTTCAGCATCAAAGAATGGCTGCTGGTGTTGAATTTCCATTTTCGACGCAACACACACAAAAAGACCTGCAGTGGGATAGTTTTGAATAAAATGCAAAATTTTATTGGCTCATGAAGTACCTTTATCAACTTAATTGGCAGTTTTCTTCCTCTTGCCCCCCAAGATTACTTTAGAAACCAATGTGCCTGCTCAGTATCTTCTCCAGGAGGTTGGATTCTGTAAAACGGTTGCTTCCTTTCAGGGTTTGAGCACCATCGTTGCAAGTACTCACACACAGCAGCAGTGACCCAAGCCAGCTATGGAAAGCTTTGACACTATGTTTCCTGTAATGCTTCAGGCAGTGGGCACCAAGAATTAAACAGGCTTCAAAGACGCACCTTCCTATTCTCTTTAGTCAAGTATCCAAGGATGGGCAGAGGGTGGCACTTAGGCAGCTGCATTCCACAGTAAGGGGAGCTCATCCTTCCTATTTTTGTTTGTCAAGATCTGCAGGTTCATGTAGCACTAATGCATCAACTTAAGCTTGCTGTACATTTTCAACATTATTCCAGAACTGAGAGGAACAATTTATTTTCTTTTATGATGAAAAGTAGGCCAGTTCTGGATAATAGCCTGAATGCCCCCAGAATCTTCCAGCACATTTTAAATACGTGTGTATAAATACATCATATTGTGGTAGAACATCCAGAAAGGAACATGAGACTAATTCTTGTATGTTTACAAAAGACAGATTAAAGATAATCTGTGAAGACAAAAGACCACCAGATGTCAGTCTAATTCTAGGCAGAGAAGAGACATGCAGACAAGGACTAAACAGAGACTAATCTCTGCTAGAAAGCAACACAATTCTTCCTTATTATAATTTCCTTTCCAGCATATGCCACACACACTCTTGCACAATTCCTGATGTGTCCAACTGGCCGCAAGAATAGCCATTTTTCTGGATACTTTTGAGCATTTAAAACTGGTGGACTGGTATCCACAGCCTCCCAAAGACCTATCCTCCCTTATGAGCTGGCAAGAGTGTTCCCAGCACTGTATCATGTTGCTTATATGTACAAAAGAGTATGTATCTTCTGCCTTGTCTCCTCTTTCCATACAGACAGAGCAACAGCAGTCCAGTTCTCTGCACCACTGTGTTTGCAGGTTCCATGGACATTCTGGTAAGGATGTCCAAACCCTAGGCAGAAGCAGCATGCTGAATCCATCACCAAAAACTAAAAATGATGATTGGGTCTTCTGAAGAGTCAAAGATCTACTGAACAACTAAACAGATATATTCATTGAAGGCTGAGTGGCAGGACTCGGTCTAGTTATTACCCTGAACTAGAACAAGGTGTTTCAGGTTCATCACTACACCGGTTCACGATGTAGTCTAAATGTTTCTAAAAACTGGTTGAAACTTTTCCATGAGCCATTTTGATTCCTTCTTGCATCCTCAGTAAATCCAAAGAGAAAAATCACTGCCAGTTTCAATGTTGCACTCAAACAGAAACAGTGAGCAGGGTACTGATGCAATCACAGAAGACAGGAAATGAAGGTGGGCTTTCTAAAGAGTCATCAAGGATCTGAAGAACAACTGAACAGATAGGGCAAAAACTTAATTTACCTTCTTAAACTCTGCATTCTTCTCAAGTTGATGTTTGCCCCCAGAATATACACACAAGCACACAACACAGAAGAATTCATCCAAAAGCATCTCTGACTACAGATGTTATCCAGGTATAAAATTACTAATCCAAATTTAGATACCAGAAGAGGGCAGCAAAAAACAGGTCTAATCCAGGAGAGGATTCTTACCTTGTGCTTGGGGCACCTCACTGAGAAATTCTCTTCGTTTAGTAAACAATCTAGAGAAGGAGAAGACAGCAATTTATTACTTTTTTAATAAAAACCAACTTGAATAATACATCCCATGTGTTAATCTTGCCTCACAGGTATATTTTCCATTCAAAGATCTCTTACAGGAATACTATCTTATTCCACCCCCAAAGTTTTAGCAAATAAAATTACTGAACACCCCAAGTGACAATGTCACGTGGATTACCAAGCCAAGCCCAAGTGCATCCCCAGTCTCCCCAATCCTCTGTATAGAGTAAGAATGACAACACCAGGTCTACAAATCCTGTACCGCAACCCCCTTCAGCTATTCCAGCCTTCCTTGCTACAGCACAAGGAAGACAAACGCATTCATCCAATCTGAACAGACGATCCCTGCTTTATACTTCACAGGAAGATCGTTGCCTTTCATCCTTACCCCAAGGCCCTGCCAACATCAGGGGCAGAAGGGGTGTGTGTCTCTAGGTATGGGTGTATGTGACAGTTTATTTGCAATCCCAAATCCTGGTGATCAGTTTACACTTTGACACTACAGCTGTCAGGTCACTCATGTTGCTCTTGGATCTGCTTCCATGACTCGTATATGTGAAGCTTCTATGATCTAAGAAATAGTTTAATTAATGATTTAAACCTATTATGGAAAGTAGGGCACCTATGTAGAAGTGCTTATTTAGGAACAAATTAAACAGTACTATTGTCTGGAAAGCATTTCTTTAGTGGCACTACCAGTTTAAGTGTTGCTTTCCTCTCACTCTCCCTCCCAGATGATGCCTCTAAGGGATGCCAAGTCAACAGCTCCAGGAACTTCAGCGCTATGCCCACACCAGGAGCACCACTGGCCAGCTTGTGCCTTCCAGACACCCTGTATTTCACCCTCACACCAAGTGAAAAAGCAGCACTCCCCTAAGGAATTCAGCTGCCTCCCTTGGGCACCCTGAACTGCAGGGCCACCTCTCAACCTGCCCAAACTTCTGACTTTGTTCTTTCCAATTGCTTCATGCACCAAAGGCAGGCTGACCGAGCACCATCACCACCTCAGCAGGTCTGAGCACCATCACCACCCTCAGTGTGACCGACACCGTGAGAATTCAGCAAGGTGCTTATGACCTCCTGTCTGCTCCAACCTACTCAAATAGCTAGCAAGTAAAGAAACACAATGGTAAATAAAATGTGCTAATTTAAAACGCTCTTAAGTATGTAGCATAACCAGCGCTACCTGCTGTTTCAATCTGCTGGAAGAGTTTAGCAGACAGCAGGAGACTGCAACTAAAGCTTGAGGGAAAAGCTTTCTAGACACCCAAGCTTTGGCAGAGCATCCCTCTGCTATGAAACGCTTATGTTTCAACATGAATGCCTCTGGCCTGAATCAAAGGGAAACAGCATGCAATAGGCTAAGTTATTCGAGAGATTTTAGCAAAGGGGAGTGAAACCCTTAATCCTGCCACAGATAACAATTTCAAATGCGGTATTAGCAAATAACAGGAAATAAATAAAGTGTTGCCTCATTATAAGGGCAGGAATTGTACATTTAGACTACAGCATGAATTATCACTGCATAATACAGCAATCATCAAAGAAATACACAGCAATCGCCAAAAACATACACAGTATGTTAGAACAGGATGGAGATTTCTTCTTTCTTGGAAACCCAACATCGGTAATGAATGCACTTCTCTAGCTCGTACATGAGAAAGGAAGATCATGCAAGGATCAGGAAAAACTGTCAGAAACCTCGTACCTCACGCCTGATCTGCACATGGAGCTCAATTTCTTACTAGGGCTGGCATTTTTGTTGCAAATACTAATAGCAGATCCAATTAATAGCAACTTTTTTTTTGTCTCTTAAGGGACAACTATAAAAAATTTCATCAGCTCGCTGCAGAATATCAGCTGAATACCAATAAGGCAAAACTTGTTCATCATTACAAAGCTGGCCTGGATTTCAGTTAGCAGTTCCAAGTATTTTATATCACAGATTACAATTCATCACGAAGTCACCAGACATATAGCTATGATCAGTTCATTGTGGCAGAAAGAGAAAAAGAACCAAGCCTCGTCCTTGTTTGTGCAGATTTTTCTCCATAAAGAAGTCAAGGAAAACCTAAAACATTTTTAATAGAAGCAATTATTCTTCTGTAAGCTTCACGCTTTGTCTCACCCTCTGTGTTCTGCTTGTTACTCATCTTTAACGATACTTGTGAAGACACAGGATTTCTGTTCTCTGAAAATTAATTTTATTTTGCTGCTAGTCTTTTACTCATTTACAGTAAGAAATTTTTTGTATGTGAAACTGCCTACGACATGTTGTGGGGACAAGTGTGCTGCAACAATCAGGATCTGACTCCAGGTGGGGAGGAACAAGCAGAGGGAGAGATTACAAAATTTCAGAAAACAAAGATCCTGTTTCCATGGAGACGTCCCTAAGACTAAGTTATCTTGAGACATCAGAGGCTTTTCATAAATTTGGACAGACTAAAGCCAAACACAGACAATGTTAACCACAGTCATTTCCATATAAAAATTACTTAAGTGGCACTACTGATCTTGATTTTTATGCAAATAGCTAGGAGGAGTTCAGCTCTCTTGCATCCTGTATTGCCAAAGATTACTTTGTATGAAAAGAGATTAAAAGGAAGGCTGAATTAGGCTCTATAAAAGCATCCATATGTACAAACTGGCAGCTTACAAAGCCACATGCCTTGCATAGCAGCCAATTAGGAACAGCGGTGCAAAACCTGGCTCCTCACCAGGGTGGGATTGGAAGCCGACCATCGGCGATGAAGCCACAGCCCAGGTCGCACGGCAGGGACAACCTTCAGTGCTGCAAGTTACTGAAGTCGTTTTGAGATATTTCACCCTACAGACCTTTACAGGAAAAAAAAAAAAATGTACTGCCTTTCAAATGAGGCACAGTAACTGGCAGGGTACTAACTTCTAATGCAAAGGTAAAAACACGCTCACAGTGCAACTGCCTAGGAGTATGGTGTGCATACTTCGTCTCAGCTAAGGCATGGTCACTTCAGGGATGCTACAGTAACTCAGTCACACACTAAGTGTTTAGGACTCAACATACCCTAAAAAAAAAAAAAACAACAAACACTCCAGCAAGTGTTTCCTGATACATTCTTTTTTTAAGATACAATACCAATCATACACGATATTCCAAAAGCCTGAGAACCTTTGTAAATGTCAGCACAAACTTCTAAGGATTCAGAACGGATCTATCCCAGATCCTCAATAAAGCAAGGTGGCACCATCCTCCAAAGCAGGATGGTCATCTTCAAATGAAAGTACCACAGAGCTCAAGGAAATTGAGAAGTATCCACATCTGATTCACTACAGGAAAGACAGCAGCACTGCATAACCATAAAAAGGGTTTACAGGCAGACAGCAAGCTGAGGAAAGAGAAAAGAATGCTGATTCGCTTCTCAAGGAAGCCTACATATTCTGCTTGGGCATAAATGAAAATCAAGTCCTATTCCATACAGCTTGCTTATTTCTGTTACACAGATTTATTGGAAGAGTGGCTATAGATTAAGACAGCTTGATTACACCCACAGATAAAAGAAACTGCAAACAAGGCCTTTTACTGTCACACATACCATCAGGCTGAAATTTTGAATACTGAGATTGTACTTGAAGCTGGGCTCTTTTATTTGCTTTGGTTGAAAACTTCAGCTAAAGCAGCCTAACAATTTCCTTAAAACTCTTTCTTGGAAAAAAAGTTATTTTGCCCACGTTAAACATCCCAGAAAATTTTCTCTGAGAAGCTCCAATATACCCGGATTTTCACTAGGACCTGAATTTTAGCCAAGACACGCCCTTGCCAGCTTACCACAAAATCTGCAAATATAACTCTTTGAAATCCTCATTCCTCCTTTCAATCTGCAGATCCTCAGGAAAGGCTTCTTAGATCTTAGTTGCTAGGTCCTTTGAAAATTCCACCAAAAATACTTTTACTTGGGGATGAGCAGGTCTTTCCTATAAACGAACCTCTGGCCTCAGATTTAAGCACCAGACCCAAAAGCACTGAAGCTGTCAGGGGACACTTCTAAGGCTCTGGCAGCCTGAAGGAACAAAGTGACCATTTCAAAACTGCAAAATGGGAAGCACTGGCCCAGAAGGCAGCAGAAGTGAAAATGTTCCTGAGAAAGGTAATCTGGAACTGGAGAGAGTGGAGGCTAGCGGGATGATGAGACTAGTGCTAGTAGAAGTTAGGAATTAAGGATTAGTGCCAGCAGGAGGTGGCCAAGACTAAATCAAAGGAGAGGAGGAGGTGATGTTAGAGCAGAGAGGAGGAAGCCGGAATGACAGTTAGAACACTGGGCAAAGGAAAAGTTGGAAAGGAGTAGGGAGAACTGGGTCTTACAAAAAAATGGGATAAGAAATTTGAGAAGTGGAACCTGAGACCAACTAGATGAAGAGCTTGTGGCTGCTATGAAGAGCCAAAGGAATGGAGAACGTATCAGACACATACAGATTTAAAAGAAAGAAACAGAAAGGAAAATGTATAAAGTACCAAAGAAAAGTCTTTGTTCTCACTAAATCATACTCTTCCTGAAGTGAAATCAGAGATTCGCCAATTATACCACTACTCCGCTATTATTTAAATGTTTGTGAAACTCACAAAGTATCCCATCTCCATGAAGCTCTAGCCCGCTAAGTGGCTTGCAATTTAATACTGCCATATTACTCAAAGGGGGGGGAATCAGCTTGGAATGGTGCGCTCTGACAGATGGCCACATGACAACGTGATGTCTCATAAGAAAATTAAAAGAAAATGAAGTAAGCATAGTCTTTCAACTTGAACACAAAAAGCTACTCTAAAAAAACCTCAAAGGTTGCAAGACAAATATGAGGAAAAGCCAAATTTAACGCAGTCCACTTCTACATATTATATGGTAGACATATTATATTACATTTAATATGGACTAAATTGTATGATTATATACTAGTTTTTGTACAGGACACTGCCTCTTCCGTGCATAACACAGAACTTCTCTTGGGAATCAATCATGATTGTTCAGTAAATTTGTCATCTGGAGGATCCTACCGCGTTTGCTGAAGTGGAGTAGAGTTAATGAGGAAGATATATCTGAAGAAAAAGGACAATTATCTTAATTTCAATACTTGTGTTTAGAACATAGAAAATGCTATATACTGTACCTAGTAACACGAAAATTAAAATTAAGCACCCCAAACTATTGGGAACATTCACTATAATTTCTTTTGTTTTTTCATGGTATTGAAAAGAGCAGGTCACAAACCAGAAACAAGTTACTGAACACAATATGAACACAAATCTGATGATTCTGTCTCTCAAATCTACTGTAAATAAAATGTTTGTTAATGTTCATGAAACTCTTAGGCATGACAGAGATGAATATCGCAGAAAATGGCACAATTCCACTTTCAGAACTGAGATGGAATCATATGCAGTAAATAAAATTCAGAATCAGTGAGGACAAAACATGCTCATGAATGAGTATCCTTTCATCCTACGGGCTGAGGTAGGGCCTTATGGAAAAAGACGTTAGTCTTTAATAAGGCAATTACTATCTTATAAGATGCATTCATAAGAAACCAAAATTAAACTTACACGGACACCCTAATTTCTGGCATCTTCTCCAGTGTGCAATTTTTGCAACCTGAATAATATCTCTTTAAAACCTTATTTCATGTAATATCAAGGATTCTCCATCTATACTGTGGTACTAGCAGTATTCCACTGCAATATTAATTTAATGAAAACATTTCTATTGGAATAAAACGCGGTGCCCCGACAGGGTGGGATTTCAGAGTGAGAGCTGCAATGCAGTCATTCAGAAATGAGCACACCTACTTCAAATACTCTAACGTTTGAACACCAGCATAAAATAGGTGGTGAAGCAAGTGGGCTGCTGTGGAATCGGGATAATAAACAGGAAGCTTGCAATTATTCGCCAGTCAAGAGCTGTAATCCTGAATCCTTACCTACTTGTTATCAGACTAACTTTTGCATGATAGAAGTGAGTTACAGAGGATTGAAATGGCGGGACATTATTCATTCTGAGCTGGGACTTCTTACCCAAGAATAAAGTTTATTTACATGAAAAACTTTCACTATTGTACAATGCCAACTCACAACCCCAGGCTTATAGCTGGAGATAATACCACCCGAATCATTAGTTTGTCCAACAATAATTGGATCTACTCAAGAGACTGGCTGAAATGCTTCTAAGGAAGGAGAAGGAAGGTTGCGCTGCAAGTGGTACTGATGATTGTACAAACACTTTGCACTTGAAATCATTACTATGCCTATCCATAGGAGTGTAACCCGGAAAGAGGAAACACCCTTCTGGTTACTTGCACCCTGTTAACAAAGGTTTCTATTTTTTTTCAAGGAAAGAGCGATCTACTCTTATATTGCAGCCAAATTCCCCACAACCAGGCTTTTTCTGCACTTTCAGGTAGATTCTTTTTCATTACAAGGTCCATCTTGTCCATACACGTTATTGTACACTGTTTATCTGATGTCATTCCTCACCATTTATATTATTGTATCTTCATAGGAGGTGAGAAACTGAGAGGGAGTAAATTTGTAAAGTACCTTGGAATTATTTAGTGTCCTATGTTTTGAATAAGCATGAAACATAGTTAGCATGTCATTTGTTCTTACCTGCATCGATGGCACATGGGTAATGGTATCGGAAGGAGCAGCCTTTGTTGTAGCAGCCTAAGGTGGCTCCTGGTTCCTGGCAATGGGAACATTTCTGAAAGGGAAACCAAGAAATAGCAATGAAGACTGCAATCATCCTTCTAAATATCTTCATTTTCCTGGGAATTTTATCAACCACATTCCTGCACAAATTTCTCGAGTATCACAATGTTAGACTGTATCTTTCCACACTATACAAAGAAAGGCCTTTTGAACAGGCAACAACATAAGCTCTTTCAAACAACAAACTTTTCAGCTGTGCTAACCAGGCAAGTGATACGAAATGTTCAAACCACCCATTCAGAAAGAACTTGAAACCCTTCTCAAATCTGTTGCACTGGCCTATGTTTCAGTATGTGACAATGACATCAGTGTTAAAATTGGAGGAAAAGCGCTTTTTTGAATCTACAGCAGTTTTAAAATGAGAATTAACATGACAAAGAATGATTTAGAAGACACCATTAGCGCAAAAGTAATTTGGTTACATCATTTTCATTATCACTAGCAGTCCAAGAGATGAAGTCAAGTTGAACGTTTTTTCACAGATGATCAAAAAAGGCTTACTGCGAGCAGAAGATGCCATCAAGGGAAAATACCTCACCGTCACAGAAATGGTGCATCTCCAAAAGAAACGCCTGCAGTGCTAGAAAGATGCTCGTAATTTCAAAGTAGTAAGACTCATCTGATGACCACATTCAATTTTCAGTTCTTAAATCCTATTACCTCAACTGGTCAATGATGTATTTAACCATATTATCAGACAGATGTGAGTGCAGCAGAAAGCAAGCCAGTCATCCATTCACTTCATCCTGAATGACTTAAGGAACGACCTAAGGAAGCAGGCCTATCATGCATCTCATTCAGACAGCAACTTCATTTCTTGAACGTATAAAGTAAGTGATTTTCATTAACTAATCTAACATTCTGATGAAAGCTGAAATCTGACAGGTTGACATCTTTCCCTTCTAAAAAGAAAATAAGGCACAAACCAAAATAAGGTGGAAACCAACAAAGGCTAAGAGACCACTACTACTTAAAAATTAAAAAGCAAATAAACTACTGACAGAAAAAGAAAAGATGACCTACACTAACTTTTGAGTTATACTTAAGAAACACCAGAATTTTGGTTTTGCTGATAAAACACAATGAACACCACAATAGGCCTCGTATAACTGGTACAATTCACCTTGAGTTTAGGCTACAAGAAGTTGCCTTTGGCCACTGACTGCACACAGAGAGATAATGACAGTGATCTAAAAACTCCTTTTCTACTGGAAAAACTAGTGTCAAACTACACGTGCTCTATTAACACTATCAGCAAGCTACACCTGTACAGCACACAGAACAGATGTGCTGGAACCAGCAGTGCAGCTGGCACTGGGCAAAAGCACGGTGTTTTTTTTTACCATACGGGGAGGCTCGTATGCCGAAACAGGCCACATCAGTGAGGCCACACCTCTCCACATCCCTGAACAACATACATGTGGCAGCAGAGGTCTGCAGAATAGATGTGGCCAAAGGTAACAGCCACAGCAAAGTCCCTTGCTTTGCATAGTAAACACAGTTTTGGTTACAATATTTCAAAAAACACTAAGACTACGCAACAGTGATTGCTCTTCCTACTATTCTATGCTATGCAGAGATGACTATAGTTTTTATTTAAATGACTGAATGAGGATGAAAGCAAAACTATCTCCAGCCATAAACCAGGTGGCCCTCTCCAAATCAAAGCAGATGCAACTAACAGAAAAGCTTGTGAGACGTCAGTTCTCATGACATCTACAACTGCAGTCTTGAATACTGCCTTCTATTTTCGGTTATGCCAAAGCATTCTGAGCCTCATCTTCAGTGCTCCCTATTAAATTGTGTCTATCTTCTAAGCAGTGAATGTGTATCACGACAAAGTACTGTAGTATTTATGATGTAAGGAAAGCATCCCCGAGGCCTAGAAAGAGACACCCAAGCAGCTTATTTTTGCCTGTCAGAACATGAACGCTAGTTTCCAAAGGGGAAAAAAGTAAATCTAAACCAATCTTTAAACGCACACCAAAATGTATGGACCTCTAGCCAAACTGCAATGTAATTCACTCTCTCATGACAGTAAAACCAAGTTTCATGCATAGAAAATGTCTTTTCCTGGTTATGAAGTCAAGCCTAGAAGAATATTATGTACTGGCAATAGTCCCAGATTCACCTATACCAAGTATTCACAAAGCGCAGCTTGAGGAGTTCTGAACCACAGCTCTTTACCTGTACGCTTTATTCTTGCTTTTAGATGTGGCTGACTGAGATTAATTATTCTAACAGGACAGAACCCAAATTGACTATTCCTTTTGAACACAGAAATTAATTTCTAGTTTTGTTCCTCAGAGGCATTCTGTCCTCCCCACTTTATCTCTTCTTTGAAGTACCATCACACTGTTGCAACAGAAGAGGTTATTCTTCCCCGGAACACTGTGTCCTGTACAGAGCAGTCAATAAGAGCATAAGAACTACAGCAGTAGAGATTAAACCGCAGCTGTGTAAAATATTCCTTAACACTAAAAAGGCACGTCTTAAAAGAGTGTGCTGTGTGATACAACCGAAAACAAGACGACCCCTAGCAAAGTTTTTGATACTTTTCCAAATGTTAATTTAGTCTTTGAACTTATTCTTTGTTGCATCTAGCATGGTTCATCTTACTATTCTGAAACTTGCAGCTGAAACGCTACAGGAATTTTGACAAATTCCAAGTGTGCCTGTAGCGCTCAGCTGAGAATGGGTACTGAATACTTTCAAAATCGGTTGTAGTTAGGACTGATTAGACAGGAAAAGTGGGTAGTTAAGATGCCAGAGCATGAGCACCGAGCCTTCATTTCCCTTTTTTTAAGTCTGCCAGACCAACTAGATTATTACCAAGGTTACCTGCAGCTACGCCCACAACAGCAATTCCCCAGTGGACTACAATACCATTGACTGCTCAAGGCAGAGATCATCTGCTGCTGCTGGCTCCCCTGCTGCTGAACAAGTCTCCATTCTGGCAGATGCTTCTGCTTTTCACAAGCCACTGACAGTCTAATGGCCCCATTTCTTCTACCTCCTGGGACCCCCGACCATCTGCTTCTTTTAGGGGAAGCTGGGGGAACCACATACACAATAACTACTCTTTTCTTTCGAGTTCTTCCTTCTTGACACACCACAGAGTGACTGAACAAAGCAGACACCCTACAAAGCTGTATGGTTCTAAAACAACTTACTACTCTATCACTTAATCTTTGAAAGAGACTATCACCATGTACTGCCACGTGGTTTCCAAGTATATCCAGGTGTTTCTAGAAAGACAGAACAAAGTGATTAAAAAATTTCTGTATGGTCTCAGTCTTCTTTTGCAAGACATCACTGCTGTGCCTTAAAGGATAAAAAGATGCGTAGCTCCTGCCAGTAATTTTTGTGGCTTTGGTTAGAACCATTATACTTATATATTTATGTTCTAAACCAGAAAGAAAATAAAAGATGTTTTCTACCACTAGAAAACATTCTAAAACCAAAATAAAATCACAGAACTTCATACAGGAAACATACGAATTGGGCTTAATGACCACTGATCGTTCTCTTTGGTCGATGAGCAAATTTTCACCCAAACTCCACCATCCTGCAGCCATTCACCAGCAGATGGTAGCAGCCTGCTTGTCACTTGTAAAGGAATTATAGCATTCTCAGCCAGGGAAACAGCACTCAAGCTCTCATGGGAAGAGAAATTCCTTTTGCTCAGTAAGCAGCCTGCTTAACCTCCCCTGCTTGAAAGAGCTGAAGGCTGGTACTTGGAGTGTGCTCCCAATGGGAGGTGCCAATGGAGAGTAATCATTGCCAGGCATCTAATCAGCTCCTGGCTGAAATTAAAAAAGAAAAAAAAAAAGGGGGGAAAAAAGAAGGAGGAAAAAAAAAAGACCACACAGCGAAGATTGATTCAGAGGTCCTATCTCCACAATTCATCTCTGGCCACAAGACACATATATCTCACTTAGAATAGGCTGGAGAGACTGAAAAGTGCCATTTAGAAGAGACACTGCATCCCTTGAACTAAATTATCAATAGTACTAAAGCCAGATACGTTGTCTCTGCCTCTCCACGCTATTAGCAGCCCACTTCTTCCTCGCTACAGCTCATCATTCTCTGCCTACCAAAATGAAGTAACACCCAACCTGGAAGCGTGAACAGTTGGGGGACAGCTACCACAGCGGCAGCAGAGCTGCTCCGATTCTTTCAAAATACTAAAACATCCACTATCTTTATTTCTTCTCCTTTAAGCTGGTTGGTTTTTTTTCCTCTGCAATTTAATAAATAGGGGTGTCGTTTTGGGGTACCTTTTTTGCCTCCCTCAGATTTGTACCCAACTCCACACAGGTGTCAGAACATGAACACGTCCTGAGACACCTACCTTCCTCCTCCCGACCAAGCTTGTGAAAAGAAGTGCCACAAATCGCTAAAGCAAAACACACACCTTAAATACTCTCTTTGGCTCTGTGCTGACAGAGAGAATGTCTTCATCTAGGAGTCCTGGAATCCCACAGTGGACAGGGTTTTGCTGGTGGGAGAATGGGAGCTGCTGGACTCGCCCTTCCAACATATTCTGGGCAGCAGCAGGAACAGTTGCTTAGAAGCAGAAATTAATTGCTTCTGCCTGACAGTAATACAAGGTGTTTTCAGAGGACTCCTCCACTACCTTTCTTGTGGAACAATTACCAAAGCAGTTTAAGCAAGGACATTCACAACAGATGCAACCGTATCATATTTTCTACTGTCTATAATCCAAAGAGTCTTTTCTTGCTGATGGGTTGCTTCGTTCAGTTTGCTCACCTGCGCCCCACACTCAGGCCTCACTCTAACTTCCTCTCTTCCAAGCACCAGGTTTTTCCTTTGCTCTCTGTTTTCTTCCCTTTTCCTTTGCTTTCTAGGCTATCTCCTTGTTTTTCCCTGCCTTGCATACCAGTGTCAAGAATGCATAAACAGAATCAAATGGAAAGCAACAACTGAAGGTTACTAAAAAAGACAAGCAAGCAAAAAGAGAAATATATGTGGCATTAATTATACAGGTACACGTCTTCACTTTACGTGTTATATACATTTTTCATACTCTCTCCTTCGTCTGTTTAAATTATAAGCTTTTAGGAAAATAATTGCTTCTGTATAATTGCACTGCACGAATGCAGATGTAAGATAATGAGGATTTCAGAGTCAGCTGCAATATTAGGAAGGAGGGCCTTCTGACTATTTCTGATTAAACAGTTGGCAGGCTAGGCACAGGCTCAGATTTAATATCCAGGCAAAAGGGCAACAGAAGCAGCAGGCAGCCGCATTTTCTTTCCTGGAAAGCGGGATACAGAGAGACAACTTATTCCAACAAGCTACAAGGAACGAAAAATATATTTTTACTGTTTGCTGTAGGAGAAAGGAATAAGTCATTTTGGAAGACTGCTGCAAAAAAAAGGGACTGAGATGAAGAAAAGAGAGGGTAGGCAGACATTTTTAGGAAACAGGAGCAGAAAACAGCACGTTCAATCTGATGTGCAGATACTGGTCAACGAAAAAATTTGCTTATGTGACTGGGTCTAGACATAACCAGTACTGAAGGATACAGAATTATTAGTTTCCATTTCCTGTCAAACAATTTAAGTTCTCCAAAACCCAGGCACAGAATATCAGAAATATGAACCCCATAATTAAAAAGATAAAAATCCTTTAAACTTGCATTATTAAAAGGTATCTCTTGCCAATGATGACATACTCCTATAGCACTCAAATCAAGAAATAATAAAGGAAAATAGTCACTGAAGTAAAATTGGGCAGCTATCTTGAATTCAAGAAACTAAGGACAACTTTAGATCCCAAGATTTCAGCAAACAGACAAACCAATGATCTGGAAGATGCTATACTAATAAAGCTGCATTAGGGAACACAGTAAAAAGTCAGAACTGCCGTGCTGCACGGGCTGCTGAAGCACAAAGGGAAGCTGCAGCTCAAAATGGATGGCATGGGGAAAAAAAAACCACAGAAAAAATACAAGAACTGAAAAACGTCTTAAAAATGGGAAATCTGATTCAATACATACAAAACTGACTAAAGTACAACAGAAGCACTTGAAATGAAGAACAGAGCATGCTATTTCCCTCAACTCAAAGGAAAAAGAGAAAGTAACAAGAACAAAAATAAATGGTTAGTTTTGACAAGAACAGTTTGCCAGCAAAAATTGCTAAGGTCCTATTGCAGACACTTAAGCTATTCAACTGCACTAACAAAAGGGAAGTGACCAAAAAGGTGTGAAAACTTGCAAAGTCTGCGAAGTTATCCAAGGTAGTCAGATCTCAAATTGATGGTAAAGAGCTGCAAAAAGATCTTACAATCTCTCATCTCAAAATGGAGATGAAAATTAACGTTGTTAAGTACAAAGTGATGCACACAGGGAAAGTATTTTCACCTATGCATATACATGATGACAGACTCTAAATTAGCTTATACTAGTCATGGGAAGGTATTAGTAGTCATCCTGGACAGAAACGTTATGCAGTCCCTGCAACTGCAAAAAGAGACAGACACAACTTAAAAAGTTATTAAGAGAAGAATCGGTAATGAATCCAAATCTTCATTATGCATTACTCTTGTAAAACCCTGACATTTTGAATATTGTGTGTGGTTCTGGTCATCCTATGAATAAAGGAATAAAATACATCAGGAAAAAAAAACAAACAAAAAACAACCAACAGACAGAACACAGAAATAACTAGGAACATAAAGAGCTTCCATATGAGAAAAGAGTAAGTCTTTTCCAAAAGAGGTAACTGAAGGGGGATTGAGATCTACAAAATCAAATATGGTGTGCGTAAGTGGATGACTCTCAGCCTTTTCCACGTAGGGAAAGCAAATAACGGGCTTAAACGTAAAATAAATCTGCTTTTTTTCACACAACAAATAATTAAACTATAGAACTCATTGCCGAAGTGTTGCACTGGACAAAAGTGAGTTCAAAACCAGATTAGAGAAATTCATCAAGGACACATATGCCACTGTCTGTTGAACACAGTGATCCAAAATACACTATGCTAAAGCTGTGACTGATGAAAGCAGGGAGAAAACACACAAGTAGCACCCTCCGCATGTCTGGTTTACCACACACCTCTGAAGACAACTGCTCCTGGCCGCTGCTGGAGACAGGACACCACAACAGAAAACATTTTCGCACCTGCCTGGAATGGCAGTTCTTTTGCAGATTTTACTGTGAAATTCCACAATGAGCAATAAAAAAACCCCATGATTATTAAGAAGAATGCAGGCTCACAGTAATTATAGTGTTAGGTAACAAGTTTTTAAGAATCTCCAGTGTTACCTCCGTAACAGGAAGGCTAAGCTAAACTGTAACATTATATAAAAGGGTTGAAGTTTGATCTAAGTGATAAATTCATGTTCTCCACTCCACACAAGCCTAAGTGTTTCGTTCACTCGGTGAAGTGATCAAAGGTTTAAATGTGCATGAACATACGCTAGGAGATGAGACTGGTGTAAAGCAGAGAAAGGCATGGAGGAGGATGAACCCTCCCCGCCTCTCAAACAATGGAAGGAGAAAAAAACCAACCAAATGAAATGAGGAACGAGCATAACTGAACGAGAATAGAGGTTAGATACTGCAAGAGAAAAATGATGGTTAACTAAAACAGATTTAGCAAAACTGATCAAAAATAGTGCCTTAAATTGTAATGAAAAAAAAAAAAGCATGTTTAATTTCAAATTAAGCAGGCTAAGTACACGCCTTTGTAGCTATTTCATATTTTAAAGGGAATATTAAAATAATACATAGACTACAAAGTCCAAGAAGACAAGAAATGCATAGATCTTGTTTCCTTTGATGACAAAGAGCCACCCCGAATGAGAGAAACATTTCAGACAACCACTTACAAGTATAGGGATTTGAATTTGCTAAAGCATGCAAGTCTAGCAGAAAAAATTATGCAGTTTATGTTATCTTGGCTGTTCATTTGGGGAATTAAACGTGCAACAATAAGTGCAATTTAGTTACGAGAAGGTCTGAAAGATAGAAGAGCAGACTTAAAAGAGAAATAGAAATTCAAATTTTCAAGCACTGATTATGTGATAGGGACATACAGAGTTGTGGGAACAGCACAGTCAGCAAGAGAGATCATTTACTCCGGTTGGATTTTCTGCTGGTACTAGATTTCTTTCCTGACTATCTTGGGTACTGATTACAGGAAACATCCAAATACATAGTGAATTTCTATTTAGCACAAAGTCTACCAAGTGCAGTATAAAACAAAAGCATGCACTTTCCTTAAAACAAAACGATACCACCACCATAAGGGAATGAGTTTTAGGATAAAATAATTACCAAAATCCCTCCCCTGTAAAACAATGCCTTTGAATACCAATGACTGGAGTGATATAAAAAAAAAAAAAGGAAAAAACAGACATAAACAAGAAAATGCAATAAACTCCAGGAATTTCTTTCAAGAGGCAAACCGCATGATGGAACTAGTTTTTCTCTAGTCAAAAAAGAGGGGATGGTGCTTAGTATTTACTAAAAGGGTCAAAGAAAAAAAGGGTCTAGTTCATTAAGGACACAATCACTATGTTATTAAGGCAGTGGATTCAACAGAAACAAAACCTTTGTAAAGGCTTAAAAATAAGGAAATGCTTTTGAGCAAGGCAAACAGAAAAGATTTTGACAAGACATTAAATACCTATGCAATCTGGCAGGAAGAAGGGTGCAGCACAAATCCACCCTCGCAAACAATGCAAATACTTGTAATATTGGACAGAAATAAACCATTTGCCATTATTTGTAATAATCTGTGCAAGCCCTCATCATAACCAGAGCCCCACTGTGCAAGACACTTCGGTAATACAGAACAAAGTGGTGGTGGATGGAAAGGGATGAAATAGGAATGGTGAGACTGAGCCAGCAGCGTTGGGCAGAGTCCATCACAGCAGCACGCTAAGCATATCCAATTGTTCAGCAGAAATCCCAGACAAGGAGGGCTTTGAAGAAATGCGTGAAGGAAAACAAAGGTAAATATGCAGGGTTTTGAAAGTGAGGTGCTTCAATTAGGAAATGATAAAATTTGTCGGGATGCACTGATTGGAAGTAGATCATAAGTTCTTGAAACTGAAAGAAGAAAAAGAAGCAGGATGAAGGCAGATAAAATAATGACAAGTAACTTACATTTGAGGCATAAGAAAAGAGGAAGTTGGCAGATGAATGTGAAAGAAGTAGGTACATGAAAATGATAGTTTAGGAAAAAACAGTTTCTAACAGTATTCCAAATGGATGTTTACTAAAGAATACCAGTTCTTAAATTAAGGTCAAAAGAGCTGCTCCTATTGCACAGTAAGGATAGGTGAAGAAGGTACAATGCTCACCTTCTGGAAAATGAATGACTTGTCTCTCTAGAAAAAGGGTAGCAAATAAAAATACTACTCAATACTGTTAAGGAGAGAACTATGAGAAGACGACAGCTTCTCCAGAAGGCCACTGAAGCAGTAGTTGGCGGTAGAGCTATAATAAGCAGTAGCAAAGCGCACACAAGTATTCCTGAGGTCACTGGTGGCTGCTGCTACCAACCCAGGAAAAGCAGCTGAAGATAAGCAACAACAGCAGGTCAAATGAATCAAGAGAAGAGGTAAAGGTGCAATGCTTGCAGAAGGAGCAATGTCTGCAAGTCAGTACATCTCTCTTCAGTGATAAGCTGTCAAGTAATACATCAGTGTTAAAAAAAAAAAAATGAAAAGAAGATACAAAGTCATGAACTACAGCAATACATAATCAATCACAGTTGAGGAAAACAAAACAAATTAGTAACACAGATTGATGAAATTACCTCAGATACAGAAGAGGAGCTCTATGTAAAATAATGTTTGCTGGCCAAAAATCTAAATGTATTTAAAGAGGCCTAAGTTATTTCACTATTCAGTAATCATCAGGAAAAAACCTAGAAACCGTAATGATATATGTGCTGCTTAAACTGCCCATTACAATAATAGCTACTTTTCATGAATTCTAAACTGAATTTATTCAAAAACATCTAGGGTCAGCAGGCTTGCCACAGACACACAGCATAGGAAAACTTCGCATGAGCTAGCAGCAATTTAGAAGTGGCAGCAAATGTAAATAGCAGCAGAAGTCCAAGGCCGGATGGCATTCCAGCTGGATATTACAAAGCAGCTGAGGTAGTGTCAGTAGTTTCCTTAAAGGAGAGACTTAGCGTTGTTCTCCTGGGGAAAGAACTTCCTCCATCTAAGGATTAAGGAGCTGTGTGATTCTGCCCAGATCTGAAGAGGAAAAAAAACTAATGAAGATCTTTCGGGCTCAGAACACTGTTGAATCATGTTGAAGGCAATATTATCTATTTGCAAGCCACATCTTCAGTTTTTATAAATCTAGATCAATCTATACTAAGATAAAAGGACTGGTATGAGCCATAGACTACTAGAAATAAGTCTTGTGCAAGATCAAAAAGAAATTTGAATTTTTTTTATCTGAGGCAGAAATTGAAGTATACAGGCATTTCTGTTTTGTTTTTCATTAGTTTTAAACAGGCGCACCCTCTTCTCACTTTTTATTCCTCCATCTTCTGAAGGTTCCAGCCCAAAAGCAGAAGTGTAAGTCAGCAGTGAAGTCTTCTTTGTTAGACAGCTTCAGAGACTCAGAACAGAAAACTCTTCTTTTGGCAATACCCTTGAAGCTATTTGTCCAGAAAACTGAATTTATTGGTAACTACTCAAAACTCCTTTTCCCCAGGAACTGCCTCTGCAAATTTCTGCTTGGAGAAATAGTACCATGTGGCATCACTAAAGAATCCTTATTCTCCCCAATGACAATATGTGACACTTCAAAGGAGGAATAATTAAATTTAAGTATAGGAATTAAGGCTGCATTAAAACAGTAAAATAGTTTTATGTACCTATCATGTGGGTATTGGAATTTTTCTAATCTAACCTAAACAATTTCCTAAAATTAGCATCTAAAAAAAAAAAAAAACAAAACAGAGTTAGTTTTCTGGAAAGCATTGGTTATGCATTGTGTCAACCTTGAAATTTTACTGATTAAGTTTAACCTGAAGAGTTATTCCACCAAAAAACACTTAACAATTAAATCTAATAATGAATTTACATCTGGTACCAGTACATTCAAGTTAGGATCTTCAGCATTTTAACTTTCTACAAGAAAGGAGAAAGTTAACATCAGGTAAACATGTAACAAAACATTTTTATTATCTTCTATGGACCTGACTCTAAATGATACAAATGAACTTTAAACATAGCTTCCTCCCACTACATCTATGCAGCTACAACATGTAACCTTGTATCAGCTCCCTAATCTTCCAATTTAATTAAGACCACCTGACAATTTAAACACATACTGTACTTTCAATTTTCAAAGCATCCTACAAATTTGTCTTAATGGTCACAAAATAAGTGGTTTTAAAGCCTGCTTTACAGAATAATTAACTGACTTGTCAGTCAGGGAATTTTTGACAGTGCAAGCACAAAGTCTGAAAAGCTCACAGCTCTCAAACCCGAACTCAAGTACATGGAGTTGCTTTTCCCTCCCATCCACACCCCTCTTTTTTTTTTTTTTTTCGTCCCTTTTTAGGTTTCACATTGAGCAGCAGTGTCCTTCAGAGAAAGTCTCCATTTCAGAGATTCATGCCAGAACACTCTCCTCCCTTCTCCCCTCCCTTAGTAGTAAGTCTTCTATGACACTGGACAGTCTCCTTTAATCATCAATAACTTTCTGAAACTTAGCAAGTGCAAGTTCTCAGTAAGAATAAAGGAGTCAGAGGTGCAAGAAAAGCTGCAATTAACAGCAGTATAGTGCAAAGTACCAACAAACCCACATTTTGGGAAATGATAAGCCATGAGGAAAATACAAACATACAGCTGAATTCGAACTAAGGGACCTAAGCGTAAATCAAAAGAAAACATGCAAGGACCTAGAAACAGGAAAAAATAATCTTGACTAAGTGAAGACTGCACAACCAGTTTTTAAGAATCTTTAATATTTTCCCCAAAAGAAGGAAAAGCTTAGGACACAGATAATTCACTGGTTGAGATAAGCGTGTCTATGCTACAATCGGTTGTGCAGCCAGGCCTCAGGAAGAAACACGCAATCCATTTTTCCCACTGGTAGCTCAAGTAGTGACACACAGGTCAGAGCCCTGGGTGGGCTTTGCTACCCACCACTGTCTCTGCGTCTTGAGTAGGGTTGGGGTTTTTTTTTTTCGTTTGTTTGTTTTTTTTTTTTACTCTGAGTCCTACACTGTTATGTCTACTCCTACCAAGAGTTCAGCAAGTATGAAGACAATTGAAGCAGATCTGCATGATTAAAGTCAGACCCTGAGCACTTCTAGAATTTCTCAAAAGAAAGTGCAGCTATTTTAGTCCTTTCAACTGAAGTGAAATGCCTGCTTTAGGTTACTTCGGTTGGCAAATCAGGCCAGAGGAGGGGAGGGAGCATCCAGTCCCTAGCACTTCTAAATCATGGAATAATAATAAAAAAGAAACACCCCTACTTTTTCATATGTCTAGACAACTAGATGGTTGCACCTGACATCAGTAATAAATGCTGCAAAGCTATATACATTTGAGAACCACCTTAGACAAATTCCAACATGCACCTTTTATTGAATTTACTTGTTTGTGTAATCAGTAATATTGCTCTGGGAAAACTTTCTATCTGAAGTCATGGTCTTGACTAGTCCACTCACTTTCAGACCATTTTAAGACATCAGATTGTACTGATGCAACCTGCTGCCCCCCCTCCTTTTCCTAGCTGGGGCATTTCCCCTGTATCAGTACTGACACAAAGAGTCACGAAAGCTTGTCCAGCCAAAAACAGCGTGATAAAAATGGGGGACAGAGTAGGGAAGAATTTGCTGGCCAGATCAGGTGCCTGACTTAGTTCAGTCACAGTGCAGTAGTGCTGGCAGAAGGGGAGGTGTGGGGGAGAAGAATGGCTTCTAACAATTCTGACTTAGCCTAGATGAAATTACCACCATATTTCAGCTTCACAACAGACTCCTCAGTGGAGCAGAAGTGGTTTACAAGGAACACTCTTCCCTCTTTTGTACTTTTAACAGCAAAGGAGCCTTGACCTTTTGCTATATTCCCACCTCACTCTACCCTCATCTTATTCCACTTCCCCCAGCCCTTGCCCTGCACCTATCTTTCCCCTAATTTACCCCATTGTGGCACAAAGCAATCAAGGACTGCTATCACAGTAAAAATGGGAATTTTATCAAGTTCGGGGCGGGGGGGGAAATCTGAAAAAAGAATTTTAGCTGTGGTGAGGAGTAGGATAAGACTATGAAAACCATCACCACTGTGAGATGGTTTTTGGAGCCTTCAAAGGGCCCTTTGAGGAAGAAGATTATTTTTGATAACTTCCTACACGAGGGCTAATCCACAGCCAGTCTCTGCCCTAAATCCAGGCTGTGCTAATTTGGCCACTTGCTTCATTTCCCGGTCCTGTCTCCCCTCCTGACTCAACGCTGCGGCAGGAACACGCTGTTGAGAGCAACTAACACCAGAATTCCCCATCCCCATATTCCCCAAACAAGTTGGTACCCACATCTCCAGCTACACACCTTCTCAACATGGCTCAAGCCACTTACGCTCGCCCATAGCTTTAGCAATACAAGACTGCTGTTAAATGCTAATTGCTTACTAATGAAAACTAATCATCATGCAATTAAACTTTAATCACTAAGCAGCTGGCTGAGATCCAATCCATAACAATGAAGGTTCATTAATAACTTTTTTCCAAAGTGCTCTATCCATGAAGACTATCCTATACTTCACACAGAGCCCAGCTAAGTGTATGAAATTGTTTGAAAAATATTTTCTCTGCCAAGAAAGAAAGAAAGATTACCCAGAGCACAACAGCATAAACATAGCATAGTTTAGATTAGCTGAAAAGGATGGTTTTAAGATTCAGGGAAGCCAAACTCCATTCCTAGCTACTTCCATAACCTCAGGCAAGGTGTGTAGCACAGACAGAACCTCTTTTCTCCAATTCTTGCCTCTGCAGAGTAACATTCTTCAAGGCAAAAAAACCCAAGTTTTAATTTTGCTGTAGTTTCTAAAATGAATACTCATCATACTTCAGTTTTATTTTTACTCATCTTTCTAAATCTAGGGAAAATAATCTAACCTCTTTCAGAACAAATTTCTCTAATTAAAAAATATATTGTGTTATATAACTAGGTTTATAATGGGCAGATAAGCGAAAATTTAGTCTCAAAAGGAAAAAAGTTTAAAAATTGCTTGTTTTAATATTGTATTTTTTCAAAAAAATCTCACACCACCACCAGTATCTCAGTATCATTGTTACCTCAGTCTGGCTACTGCACAAAGCACTATGCTTATGAATGTCGTTTGCATTGCACCGTTTGAAGAGCTTTCTTTTATTATGAATGATAGAACATTGGTCTAGTTGAAGCATTATTTTTGCTTATCCAGTGATCAAAGGATTCAGAATAACGTTTATTTTAAAATAACATGGAAAAAACTGTCTTTTTTATTTTATTTAAAGAGTCTTACAAAAGATAGAATGTAATTCTAATAATCCATACAATATTATATAACAGAGAGTCATGAACCCTTACCTCCAGAAATTAACCTCTTACCAAACTGAACAAGCAAATAAAGATTAAGTAATAATTTTTTCCAACATCAGGGAAAGTACTTTTAAGGTTTGCATTTTTGCCTAATTGTAATCAAACATAGGCCATCTTAAACATAGAGATGTGGAGAAGAATAAACCCCTGAAGTTCTCGAATGTCCTTCAACACTTATTTGTCAGTAGCATTCTTCTAATGATGTTAAGCTCAAGTGACTAACATCTGGAATTAGTCTAAGTTAAAAAAGCTAGTTCAGTTTAAGTTAACAAAACATAAACAGCACAACAACCCTCCTCCGCAATTTCGGGGAATCTTTACAACCTTTTTCCCAGCACAGCTTAAAAAGATTCAAGCTAAAATGACACATAAATGGATTGTATTCAGTCACTATTGAGAATTTAGCAAGAGTTTGGCATCTCTACAGTAATAAGCAACTTAAATCTTCCAGAAAGGACTGTGTGAGCTTGTGGATAGCCAAACAAAAAGCTCTAAAGCTTTGTTTAGAAATCTCCTGCACAGAGAAGGCCCCATTCACATTTGGAAGAGCTTCTTAGAAATTAAAGTTACTTAAATGTATTTTTAAATGAAAACTGTACATAGATTTCGAGGATCCCTGATGCTTTATAGAAAGGCCACAACTGTGGAATTAGCAAGCTCCTTTTTACATACCAGTTTCCAGTGCTCCTGGCTACAACTAATGTAAGTGGTTAAACATCCTATTCTTTCCCAACGCTCTATTGTCAGTAAATCTATTTTCCGCTTTCCTCACTCCACATGCTAGACAAACAGTAAAATATAAAACCACAGGCAAACACAGACACAATGCTCCTACTTTAGGATAAACTAATGGCAAAGGAGTCTGCTAATAAAGATGCACAGAAATTACTTGCCCTTCATCTTCTCTCTGCCCCCATACAAAAGGTTGACACTGGAGAACTCTTTCCTCTTTTCCCAAGATCATCTTTATGTTTGAGACCTCAACTAAACTGCATTTCCTGCCATCTACAATCCAGGATCACCAATATGCTGCACCAGTTTTACCTGATTTCTACTCACAGTAAAGCCAGGAAAAGCCAGTTTCATTCCACAAATGTAAATTAATGGCTTTCTATCACTCAAGATACTGAAATATATGCATCAGAAATGTAGATGTGGACTCGTCTGCTCACCTTTTTGGCATTTGAGGCTTGCGATACCAATATACAGAGCTGCTGTGAGCTACAAAGTGCTGTAGCACGAGTCATTCACGCTTCTAGGTCCCTAGCAGAGGAAGGCAATGAACTGAGACACAACAAGGGCTCGTACCAGGTTCTCATCTCTGTGGCGGCATGCTCTTACAGACCAGGAGTCATGACAGCACACAGAGTTTCAGTAGCGCAGCAGATGGCAATGCCTTTCTGAGAAAACTGAATCTGAAGTTCATTATTCAGCCTGTCTTTCAGAATTTCTTCTCCACCCAGAATTTCATGCTTCCTTATTTTTGTAACACTGCAGAGGAGTATTAAAGATGCTACCATTTCCTGAGGAATGAACGCGAATGTTACACTGATTGTACTAAGGACTGTTCTCCAGAAAGAATGAGTGCATTTCCAGCTCAGGCAACGAGGTGTTTGGACCCAGTCCGTCAATAAAAAAACTCAACTACTTTATGGGTAATTGTAGAAGGTGCCTTGAGATACCGTAGCACTCCTCACTTGAGGGGTTAAAGCATACTAAAAGCTGTTGCCCGAGATAAAATTGTTCTCAATACACCCTTTTTTCAGCCACTGCTAACAGGGAGATCTTAAATTCATTACTGGTTTCCCTTTCCCCACAGTGAAAAATTAACAAGCTCCAGCGTGACTTCTTCCCACACTGGAAATTATTCCCTACTATTACAGGTCTGGGTGTAAGAAACACAGGTTTTCCTTCCTATGTTTGTCAGGGATGTGGTCTTTGAAGAAGCAGATTATTATTTCAGCTGAACCCTGACCTGATGCAGAACTTCACTTGAGGGGCTTTTTGGAGAGGGGAAAAAAAGAAAAAAAAAACAAACAAGAAAAAAGAAAAAAAAAAGTCAAGTTCTGCCATTTTTTTTCTCTAAAAAGGATGATAATGAATAGAAAGGTCAGCCCTCATCTCCCAACACTTAGAAACAGTAGCACTGTGGGCCTAAAACACTTTCAAACAGTGGTGTCACCTGGGCACAATTTTGTGTTAGGGATAACTTGATCTAATGGTTATAATTAGCAGTGGAAAGGGCCCTCCCCGTCAGGCACAGCAAACATGGTTCAGAGAGTAAGCAGATTCAGATGGCTGATCTGGCACAAAGATCCCCCACTCCAGACTAGTCTTCTGATGGACTAGCTAGCTAAAAATCAACCCACCGTGCAAACGCAGAGTTGGTAGATCTAGCACAAGGGAAACAGTGGGAGCAAGCAGCTTGCAAAGAGGATAAATTAGGATCACCCCTCTTGACAGCAACTCACTCCTAGCCTGGCTTAGGGATAACAAAGCACACCTGTGCCAAATGAGACATTCAGAATAAACTGACACCTTCAGACTCATGGTGCGACACTACTCAGCTTTCTGGGGCTAGAAACTGTTTTGCTTTGTTTTGCCAGAGGTAGTTAACCTTCCACAATTTTCTCAGTTCTTACTGAGTCCCTAGGTTAGGCATTTGATTAGCCACACAGTTAGGAACCTTTTAAAAGCAATTACTTACAGCATGTAGGAGCATTTTTGTTAGGCTTTGATTTCCCAAATCTGAGAATATAAATAGCTTAATTCCTAGTGATCCCTCTAGGCACCTTTCTTTACCCAATTTACAGCTAGGATCCAGAGTCGTAGAGGTAAACAAGAGAGAAGGGTCCTATGAAAGCAACAGAATGAACAAAATATTATAGATAGCCAATCCTTATTTCCTCTATAGTACAGATTTTCACAGATAAGATACTCTGGGAGATCAACTAGCAGGAGTCTTAAGTGGTCAAGGACAGCTTTTCTGTGCTAAACCGTAAGTTGTTCTTTGTGAAATCTGGATAGCATATGTAAACCTGCCTCCAGCCCTACAAACTAACAAAGGCACACTCAACATGAGCCAGAAGGCTGCTACTGCCTAACCGTAATGAAAAATTCAAATATTTAAGTACCAATCTGCATAGACAGAGACATGCATTTAGGTTCCGAACTTCTGTGAGCCCGTATGTAGTTTTTAAGAACTTTCTCCAAAGTCAGTCTGATGTTCTGAACCAGCTTGTTAACAGTCCTGAAGCAGGTAGATTTCTCCTCTTCAGGTAAGCAGCAGGCTCTGAAAGATAATCCATGGAGTCTCAGACAGACAAAATTCCAGATTGGTGAGAGAAAGCCCAGAATCTCTTTCCGTTACACCGTAGATGATGGGCAGATTTTACCCTTCACTGCTTGCTACTGTGAAGTTCTCCTGACTGAAACCCAAGATGATCCTTTCAATAAGGAGCAACAAAGGAAACAGGTGCCAAGGACTTCTTTCCATGTATAAGGATTAAAAGATTTCTCAAGTTGGGAACGAAGCAGAGATTGATGAGAAAAGCATTAAATTCTTCAGACCTTTTAAAAGAGATTTTTAAAAGGGGGATAAACAAGTTTTCCTTTCACAGAGCACTATCAGCAGAAGCAAGAGCTAGATTTACCTTCAGCAAGGTCAATTCTGATGGGGGAGAGGAAGGGGAAAGAAAAAAACCAAAACACTAAAACCCCCAGAAGTAGTAACTGTGCTAGGCCAGAGCCTCTGCCTTGGAAAAAAATGTCTTATAAAAAAAATTTTCAACAGCATACCACTTCCTAGTGAACAGCTTTTTAGAAAACAATAGTAGAACTATCTTCTTGGATCCTGCAACTCACCCTAACACAAAGAATATTCTTTGCATTGTTCTTCTCTTCACTTACAGCTTCTTAGATTTAATACCGAGAATAAAGATCATCAATTCTTTTGAACATTAATTCTGCTGACAATTACCAAAGTGACTTCATAATTTTGCCAGTTTCAAAGGTAACCAAGATTTCAACTTGCATGAAAATGAGGTTTTCATGAATAGGAAAACAATGAGAAGATAAACAAGGTAGGAAATTGTTTCCTTAAAGGTATTTACAGCAAACTGCATGCAACTGTTAGTTTTCCAAATGTACAAATGCAAAGAAATGGTTGACATGACTGTAAGAAGAGAGACCAAAAAGTTTCCAGAGGAAGAATATGGATATATTTTCAAACTTGCTGCTGGAATACCTGCTGTAAGATTCCTAGTATCATAAGGCAAAGGATCTTATGCCAAATCACTTATAATCTGCTTTACCTAGTCCAAAACATGGCCACCTTCAATATTTGAAAGAAAGCATTCTATAGGCAACAGTATCATCCAGCAATAGGGAGACGGCATTTTTTCAGTTGAGGATTTCATTAGCCTTGGAGCAAAAAAATGTCCAACTGCAAGAAGGCCAATTAGCACCCTTACTATGGTTTAACAGGCAGTTTAAGAGAGAAAGACAGACTACTTGGCAGGTAGGTCTATCTGCTGAGGTATCTACTTTGAACCTCAAAATAAGGAGGAAGGATTAAGCCGTTCTGCATCTGAAGCAGCCCAATTCATCCGACCAGCTATTCATATTCTCAGAATCAAGAATGCCTCTAGAGTGGCCAGAGCAAGAGGAACACCTTTTTGCCTCTGAGAAAGGCAGGCAGATTCTAGCACTTTGGAAACCAGCTGGATTGCTGCTTAGGAGATAATATATTCACACCATTTTCAATCTAGGGTGAAATCAGACTTTAAGGAAAACTCAAAGCTCAGGAAAGTCACTTCACAGCTTGATAAACCTTTTTAAAATAATACCTTATAATCTCAAATTCTTCTAAAGCATCCGGTACAAGTCAATCTCTGAGCAACCTCACATACATTCTAACACTTCCTTGGGACTGAATACAGGGCTGTTCTCAAAAGACTGCAGGACAGACATTTATTCATATAAGGAAAAGAAAACTTAACATAGCAAGAAGAATGCTTCAAATCCCTTCCTGATTCTGGAAGGCAAACAAGAAACAGGTGTTTGGAAAAAAAAGTATCTATAATAAAGCTTCCATGTGAGGAAAACCAGCTGAGTTTGTGTGAGAAGAAATGCAGGGTAGGTTACTTATGCCACTACCTCTACATCATGGTTCGACGGTTTATGGCCTTTGACCAGAAGTTCAAGTTTTTTATTTCTATACTAGGATGCTGTATAAGCAACATCAACAGAGCCAGATCTCTAAAGAAAACATTTCAACTCATTTAATGGTATGGATTCAGTTTAAATTTGATGTACATTTGCCCTCTGTGGATATTACAAACAGTTTACATAGATTTTGAATTATGGCAGTATTTCACTTGCACAGAATGCGTTACATACATGAATTATTCACTTCCAGGCTCACAAGCCTTCATATGCCATAAACTAATGTCTTTCCTTACCCTAGACCAAATTTAGGACCTATATTCCTGGTATGCTTGTGCACACATCTGTCTACTCTCTCCTGCTAGCAAGCAGCTACATGGTTTGCACATCTGCTTTTCCACGACACTAGCACTGATGAACTGCATGTCAGAGGGAACAAAACTAAAATGCACTTGCAAAGCAAGGAAAAGCTAAAGAAAGAGCATACTCAACAAGCATGGGAAATCAGCTGTCTGAGCCAGAAGGCTATCCGCAGGCGGCAGGGCAAAAGAGTCTAGTTCAACAGAGCGTTTCCACTGCCTGGGGATGGCTCCTGGCAGGTACACCTCTGAATGCCCTGACTGCCACCTCAGCGTTGCACAGAACCCTCTCCTAACTGAAGGAGTTGGGGGGGGGGATATACTGCTTCCAGTGAAGAATACAGCACTACAATTTGCTAAAATAGGATAAAAAGGCTGAGGAAAAAGTAATGCTAGGAGGAAACCTGTTCCATTATTTGTGACAGAGGTGAAAGAGAAAGGTGGATTATTCTTACGGACCTAATGCAGAAGAGCCCAGCATCCAGCTAGGACACCCGTTACTGTGTTTGTAGAAGATGTAACAAAACAAAGCACACACAAGAAAGTGGTCCCTGCCTCTGAAAGTTCAGAGTCTTATAACTAGATTAAAAACGGACTCAGACAGAACAGTGGAGAGCACTGAAAGGCTACATATTACTTCTCATACACAGAAAGTAAGCAGTATTTCTTATAGCCTTAAATAGGAAGGATTAGGAAGAAATAATTTTAAAATCAAATCAGGAGATTGTGAATTTGAGTGACAAGAAAACCAGAACAAGACAGCAGACGATGGATTAAGGATGATGTAGATTAAAGTCCACGTTCTGAAGTGAGAGTTTGAGAACTCACCATGAACTCAACAATTTTTAAGTTTGTGGCAGAAGAACATGAACCTGGAGCAAAAAGGAAGCTCCACAAGACTCTGGAAAAAAGTCACCAGGTTACTAAAAACTACCCAAAGACACAGTATGCCAAGATAAAGGGAAGAAAAGCCCAAGCAGAACTTCAGTGAACCCCACACAAAAAGCTGGGAGTAATGAACAACAGCCTCTACAAAAAATAGTGGAAAGAAAGGTGGTAATCAAAAGAGGACACAGACTGGAAACAACGGTGGAACAACACTTCAAGAGCAGCACAGCTGATAGTGACAAATGCAGCTGACAGGGAAAGGAAAATGAAGTACTGGATCTGAGTCTTAGGTAGGAAGAAATCACCGTAAACACTCATTACAATTGTAGTAGAGCACAATTGAAGCCGCAGTGAAGGACAAGAGCCCTGGACAATGCAATCAAAGAATGTGGAGATGAAAAAAGGGAAAGGAAATTAAGAGGTAGTAGCAAAGGCAAGAGAGGTCACAAGCATTTTGTACACTTCTTTTTAAAAAAATAGGAAACCCTCATGTCTACAGGTACCATGAGGGAAAAGAAAAGCTAGGAGTTGAGCAAGTGATTAAAGGAAAGAGAGAGAGAAAGGATACAAGGCTCAGGGGAGATAAGGGGATGTTCTTGTACGGTGCCATAAGGGCAGATGAAAGGGTTAAGAAGAGGAGGAAAAAAAATTTCTATCTGTGACAAGGAGACGATTCTAACAGTTGGAGGTAGTGACAAAGGGTAGGCCAATGTGTATACAGTCAGAAAGTCATCAAGATCCCACGCACAGAAAGAACTAGATGTCAAACAACATGCAAAACCCATACAAAAATGCTGTGGATGATGTGCTACTATTTGTCAAGTTTGATTAGAGCCTACCAGCGTAACATGTTTCTGCCCAGATAACCCCCTTTGCAGGTACAGGAACCCAAAAAGGATTGCTGGAGGTCAGCTCAAGTGGTTCAAGAACACACAGAAAAGGCATCTGCTATTAGGAGAATAAGGATCATAAATGAAAGACCCACCCTGAAAACAGGAAAAAGGGAAAATCAGGCTGGTCTGATCAAAATTCAAAATACTGCGTAACTACAAGACATATGAAAGCATGGCCGTGTTGCAAGTAGGATCCCAACAGCGGTGGAGATCCCGAAAGAAACCTTGCAATTATCAGAGATAAGAAATTCAGCAGTTGCATCAGAATAAGCATGCAGGCACAGCTCGATGAAAACCAAATGAAATTAACTGACTTTGTTTAATGAGAGGCTAGAAAAAAAAGAATGCAGGCCAAATCAAGTTAGGGCAAAGAAGCATGTAATTACTGTCAAAGAACAGTGAATGAAAATGCAGAACAAGCCAGGAATCAAACCTGAAGAGAAAAGCTCATGGGGAGGAAATGAGCACACTGTATGTTACAGTACAGAGCAAAGAGAAGATAAAAACTGGATTCCAGCACTGTTTAGAAAAGGAATAATTTGAAGGCAACAGGAAAAAGTAGTCTAGTGCTTCTTCCATGGTCTGCCCCAGGACAGAAAGCATAATGCAAAAGTGTAACCATAAATAAAAGGATGCAGCATATTGGTGATGGCAAAGAAAGTGACATTAACTGTGGTTTTAAAGCGTCAGCTTACATCTTCAAGAATAGCAAGTACCTCCATCCACAACCAGATGGTTGTGAATAAAGTTCTCCCTTTGCCCCTCTTTTAATTTTACGTATTTCTTCTCACTCATTGTATACTCGCACTTTGGAGCGAGTCAATTATCACTATGACTTGTGGTATAATTTGTATTGAATTCATCAATACTAAACCCACTCACGTTTCACTTAAAAGCTTACAGACCTCTGTGTGATTTGACTCTATCCACCTTATTTTGTAAGGACTGCAAATTCTCCTACAGTTGTGTAATATGTATTACAGTCACAGAACAACTTAGGCTGGAAGGGACCCCTGCTGAAAGCAGAGCAAACGTTGAAGCTAGATCCAGCTTCAGAGGTTAAGTGCATTGCTTAGGGCCTTGCTCACTCACATTTGTGCACCTCCAAGAACAAATATTCCACAGCTTCTCTGTCATTCCCCCCTCCCTCAATCCAATGTTTGACCACCCTCACTGTGAATTTTTTCGCTTAATATTGAATTGGAATTTTCTCTGTTGCAATTTGTGTCTGCTGCCACTTGTCCTTTCACTGTATGACTCCAAGAAGAGCCCTGGAGAATATTAAATATCTAAAAGAACAGAATAAGAAGGAGAAAAAAGATCACTGTAGTGATGAGAAAGTCTTTGGACATTCAGAACTTTTAGTAGGTAATAAGCATCCAGCTTTTTGATGCCTGAAAAGTCTGTCTGAGATCTAAATAAGGCCATCAAAAGGACATCACTGGAGATTTAAGATGAAATATGATTGCTTAAGATGAGAGAAGAAGGAAATATGGTATTCCAAATGGTGTACATATTACAAACGTAAACAAGTCATTTTGCATAGCAAGGTTAGGTACTCACCATCTCTCTTGCAATCTCCACAGCTTCCTGCAGCCCATAGAGCCTGCCACAGACCAGGTAGATCCCATTGGCCCAGAGAATACAACCCTCATGGACCCAAAATTCATTGCTGTCAAGAGGTAGTTCAGGAATTTGTAACTCCAGCTCAGTGCCACCTTCTGAAGTGGGCATAGAGGGTTTTGAGTCCAAAGGAGTCTTTTCACCACCACTGCCACCGTCAGTGGTTGCTTTTTTACAAGAAGCTCCCCTTGAAAGTGACCGAGAGGCTCCACTACAGTCCTCAGAGCGGTGCCGCCTCTTAAAGCGGGGATGAGCAGCTAGGCTTCTTTGTTCCTTCTGTTGTTGCTGTTCCTCCTCCTCTTCTGTATCTGTCTTGGAACCATTAGAAGCACTTTTGTGCCGTACCTTGACCTTGCTCTGCATTTCTGTGGCCCTCTTTGGAGGCGGGTTCTTGGGCAAGGTGGCTGCGTAATCCTGGGGGTAGAAAGGACCAAAGAGGTCACCCATATTACGATAGCTGGCCCATTTGCCACACAGGCAGCAAACCAGATGCCCTAAGACAGAAGACTCTGTTACTACAGGGCCCTGCAGCATGAAAGTTGAGGTCGGCAGCACTTTGCTCTCCGCATTGCTAGGAGGGGGTGTTGAAGACCTCTGTCCTTTCCGACCCCTCACCAATTTGTTCTGCTCCTCTTCCTCCGCATTAATGATTGTGCACACAGCGCCTAATTCACACTTGTTTACCACATGAATATAAGGGAAAAAGGACTTATTCTTGGAGTCAGTTTTATCTACAGACTGAGTAGCATATTTAAGCTTGATCTCTGGTTCTTGAGGCTCCACAATTGGAGCAGCCCGTCTAGGCTTCCGCTTCCGTGGCTGAGCTGCAGGTTTTCGCCTCTCCCTCCTTTGCCTCTTCGGCTTTGGCTCACCCCCACCTACCCCTTCTGAAGACTGGGAAGATACTGGTGGGGGTGGTGGGGGAGGTGGCAGTTGCTGCTGCTGCTGCTGCTGTTGCTGCTGCTGCTGTTGCTGCTGCTTCTTCTGCTTGTTCACGCTCCCAATTGGTCTCCCCTTTTTCTTTCCAGAGGGAAAATATCCTTTTGGAGGGAAACCATCTGGCTTGGGTGAAATGTTTGTGACATCTCCATCTTTTTCCTCAGATTTTGGATTTGGTTCAGAAGTAAACACACTGGAAGGGGAAATTGTTTTTGAGTCAGAAAAGGTCAGAGTTCCAGCTCCGCTAACAGATCCATCAGACCTTCCCTGACCACCTGACTTCTGAGAAGGTGGTGGTGCTGCGCTGGATCCTGCTCCTTCTTTACCAACACTGGCAGTTTCAGGGACCTCTTTCTTTGTTTTATCATCCTCACTGCTTTGCCACTCTTCTGAACATCTTGGAAGAGTTATTTCACCAGTTGTATCCTGGCTTGCTGGCCCCACTTGATCTGACATCTCTCCTTTTCTCTTCTCAGCCTCTGGTCCATGTCCAGCCACATTTCCTCCTTCAGGTCCACTTTTAAGGGACAGGATGTCATCGAGAGTGACGGTATCTGCACCAGTTTCAGCACTGTTGGCAGAAACACTTCTCCTAATATTGGGAGATGTAATTTTTTGAACAATAGCTTCCAGTTTTAATCCTCGCCCCTTTCTTGGGGGCAATATTTTGGTCTTAGCCGGGCTTGTGAGGGAAACAGCAGGGCAATTCCTATTATCAGGACTTGGCAGGTCCTTGAAGGAATCTCCCTTTCCAATTGACTTGCCAACATCTTGGCTTTGAGATGAATGGGCATAGGAGTTGTATGTTTTATCGGCTCCTTCTTTTGCTGAAGTCATCAGTCGCCCTTTATCTTCACTGCCACTGTTCTTCATATCTTGTGGCTGTCTTTTGGTAGGGATAGGCGAGATGAAAGAACGGACTCTCCTCCTCATAATTAATGGATTTTGAGGAGACTGGTCTTCCTGGCCAGGGAGCCTGAGCATGGCATTAGTAGGCTTGGGCAAATCTGTAGATTCTTCCCGACGATGCACATCGCTTTCTTGAGGGCAAAATCTTTTTTGGTTGGCTGCTCCAAGAGGGCCACTGCTTTTGGCAGGAGAAGTTTGCCGAGAGAGGTCCCAACCAGATTCGTGATGCTGCAACTTCTGGTTGCTGTGTTTCAGGTCAGTGCATTTGCTCTGAGTACTGTCACTCCCCATAACACAGCGCCCAGCTTCCTGGCTTCCAGTATCGTGGTAAGAGCTACCTTGAAGGTACATCATTCCATCCTTGTCATTTTTTAAGGGACTCCTTACTCTTTCCAGAAACTGCTGTTGTCTCGGGCTCTTCCTTGCTCCTTCCTGCCTGTGCTGAGCTGCAGCAATCACACCCTGAGCAGTGCTGCTTGCCCAGTCTTTGTATTCTTCTTGCTGTTGCTGGTATATCTGTCTCTTGTAATGATACTGGGAATTTAAACTCTGGTTAGGGTCACCAAAAGCATGAGGCCTAGCATTTGTGTGATATGCTGAAGCTAAAGACGGGCCTTCTGAATTCTGAGGGTAAGCAGAATGCAAGGAACCCCTGTTAACTCTTTCAGATAGTGTCATGTGTGGGTTCATGTGATGCAGGTCTGCCCCTGGGCCTCTGCTTCTGCCTGGTGACATTTTCAGCTTATCAGCAAGATCCTGAAATTGAGAAGGTGATTTACCCCTGCTGCTTCCAGTTCTACCAGGTCCTCGTCTCATCTGTGTTGATCTGCTGTCCTGCTGGGGAATGTAGTCTGGAGCAGCATCGGAGACTGCAGCTCCAGGGCTAGCGTTGCCTCGGAAAGATTCATGCTTGATGCCAGCAGGATGACAATGGTCTCCTGTTTTTTTATTATTGAGACTAGCTGAGCTCTTTGACTGTTCAAAATCTTCTTCTTTTATTTGCCCACTGTGAGCTTTCATCTTTGTTTCCATGGATACTAAACCACCAGGGAGTATTACTGACTGGCTCAAGCCAGGGGCAAGACGTTCACTCCTTCCACTTCTGGCCTCAGGACCCATATGCCCCATTGGGTGAGGGCCAGGATCTCTGACAAGTTGCCTTAATGGAGATATGTCACAGATCACTGATCTCCTCTCTGAGAGCGCTCCCCCTTCATGTGCAGAAGACTGAGACTCCACATCAAACTTTCTAGCAATAGGGTAATCAGCTAGATTTATCTGCTTCATGTCAGGAGCTGCGCTGCTAGACTTCCTATCCCAGGGACCCCAGTGAGGGCCTTCCAGGAGAGACCCCATGCTTTTATTTAAGAGGCCCCTATTGGTCAATTCATTGGTTTGACTAATTAAGATATTGGGCCTCATGGCTCCCTCCAAACTCCCAGCCATCCCAGAATGCTCCTGTGCGTTCCTCGAATACCTCCTGTCTGGATGATGGTGGTACCCCTGCAAGACCTCCTGTAGGAGGCTAGGAAACTTCTCATTCCGACCTTTGCGCTCACTGTGCCCCGGAAAATCCCCTTTTTCTTGACCAGAAGGATACTGTGGAAAGCCACCAGTATTTCTCTGTATACCAGCTGCTATATTATCCTTGTAACTGTATCTTAAACTACCAGGAGATTTGGAAGGTTCTGTTCTTGCAGGAAAATTTGGCCCAACAACTGCATGACCAGTCTGGCTGTTCCCCTCTCCATTATGGTTAGTGTTATCTCCGCTTTTGCTCCCTTTACCTCCTCCTTGATTTTCTGGCTGCGTCCCTACATGCCCAGTTTCTTTTGCTCCACTAGCACTAGCAGGTGCCTGAGTGGCTGTGGAAGCATCATCTTGTGCAGGTTTATCTTGGGCACCTGACTTTTCTACTCTTCCTGTCATGGCTTCCCGGGAGACAATCACCCCAACTGCCTTTTCATTCACTTTTGGAGCATTTTCCACAGCCACCACTGCTTCCTTTCCATCAGGGGAGGCCACATCCTCCCTAGCTGCAGGGCTGCTGCTGAGTTTTGATGGCTCATTCTGAGCGCCTTGTGCTGGTGATGAGTTGGATCTCTCTAAGTTACCCCCTTTGTAAGTGGTATCTGAGCTCGTGCTCTGGCCACTCAGTTGTCTCACCCTTTCCCCATGATCCTCTGAACTACTGGAACAGCCACCATCAAGGGACTCTGCCAGGGGAGACTTGAGTTGCTCCTCTGCCTGGGAGGAGCCTTCCGAGTTGGTGCAGCTGTCGGCCTTCTTTGAAGAGGACGACCTTTTGGAACTTTTTTTCTGAGGTGCCAAGGCATCTGAGAGCAACATGTGCTGGACTGTGTTGGGCAGATTGGCTACTTGAGAACTTAGAGCACTCAGGCTGCTCAGACCTGGATCTGTAAGCCTTTTTTCCTGCAGTCCTTCCAGCCCAAATCCTTTAAATCCCCCTGCATGAGCATTGGGGCTTGGCATCATAGATGGTGTAGGACTAAGCTGAGGCATCATCTGCAGGATTCGGTTTCTAGAACCCATGGACATGTTGCCTTGCCCACACTGGAGATTTTCTCCACCTGTCATGAGTGGAGAAGGGGTAGAGCTGCAGCTTGGAGACTGAACCACAGATGCAGCAGGAGATGGATTAGAGATCGGACTGAAGTTTTGGTGGAACTGCATCGGTGACCTTACAGGAACTTCAGTCTGGCTGTACTGTCCCACTTGACTTTGAAGAGAGAGCTTGGTGGCAGCATTTGAATACTGCATTACGTGCTGAGGTGGGTGCTGTTGCTGCTGCCCCTGCTGCCCACTTTGGGGCAGCTTAGACTGCTCAAAGCTTTTCATTGGTTGTGTCTGAAAGCTGTAGTTTGACTGAGTCCCATATGCCTGTGCATTGGAACCCACAGCATGGCCTTCATACTGCGACCCGGAATTCACACTGTAGCTTCCATCATAATTCTGTCCTGACTGGCCAAAACGCTGTGGGGAGGGGAAAGAGGAGGAGGAGGAGGACGAAGGTGGCTGATAGTGTTGGCTGAACTGACCCACTCGTAACTGGTACCCAGAAGCAGAGGAAGGCAGGGTGGACGGACGTTGCATTGGCTGCAAGTGTGAGGTGCTAGAAGCAGACTGGCTGGAAGCCTGGGGTAAAGGCTGATGAGACTGATAGATCTGCTGTCTCAGCTGCTGCACCTGCTGCTGCTGGCTAGAAGCCTGCTGCTGATACTGGGCACTCCCTGGAGAAAAAGGACCAGTATAATCCTGTTGATAGTGGGATACACCCCCAAGGGTCGAATGCTGTGTTTGAAACTGGCCCACATGTCCCTCACTCCCATATTGACTCCCAAAGCTACTCCCTTGAGGGGGCCCATAGCTCTGTACTGGTCCAGAAGGCCTGCGCTGAGGAGGCTGCTGCCCTCCTGACGCCACTGTATCTTTGTTGGCAGCCATATAGTAAAACTCTCCTGCTTCTTTTCTGAAACCTTGGTAGCTCTGATGGCCAGAGCTCTCACCAGGCATCGCTGTAGAGGCTCCTGTTGCTCCACGACGTCCACTGCCAGCACCTCCTCCAAAGCTCTGGAACATCTGGGCCTGCTGGCGGGGGCTGAACTCTTCCAGTCGGGATGAACTGTGCACTTCCTGTGGGTAGCTCTGCTGGTTTCCGTGGTAACTACTTTGCTCCCGAAAGGACTGCATGCTGTTCAGCAGCAGAGCGGCAGCTCGAAAGCCCTCCTAAAGGGTGAGAAAAAGAAAGAGGGGGAAAAAAAAGGTATAGCATCCATATCTCCCAGTCACCCTAATATCACTGCTCAATTTCACTGTTTCAATAGCAATTAAAGTTTTGTATTTGTCTCCTACTTTCTGATACTTCAATGTGTATCCCGTCTCCTTGCAACTTTCCAACCTTTTGGTAGTGCAAGTAAGATGAATCACTCACCCTCAAGAAAATGCAAGTTGTTAGCCTACTACCAGTTGGAGTGCATTTGTGGCATTAATATTTTCCCACAGTTATTTACCAGCTGGGTTTAGTCTGTTCATGTGCCCCTGAAGAAACAAACTTCCAACAATATTTTGTTTTGCAAAGAACAATCCTCACCTTCCAGCTATTCGCTGTGGCTAATACTGGGAGTAATCAAGTATTTTGCTACCGTGTTAAGAGATGCAACAATGCAACACCCTCAAACCACTCTTGGATCTACTGTAGGAATGGTATCTAAGGCCTACATTTCACTCTGGGAAAGATCTCTCTTAGAAAACACTCAAGATACAATTGACCAAAGCTCAAACCAAGATACTCCAATGAAAAGGATCTGTGGGAACCTATGAAAGAACTGGCACCAGCATGCTCAAAGACATCTGCTCCATGCTCTGTTTCTGACTACTCCGGTGACACTTCTAGGTGAAAACCAACACAGCAAGACAACACATGGTATTTCCCCCCCTCCTCCCCCCCAGCTTTGTTTTAAAAGATGGAAAAGTCAGAACAAGTCCACTCTATTTGAGCAAAAGGGTCTACAACTTCACCCCTTAGGACTTTTATACTGCCTTGAATGAAACTAAACCCAAAACATTTGTCAACCAGAATACATATTTTGGAACAACACGTATGATCACCTACATTTACATAGTCAACTCCAAAGTAAAGGCACTTCAGGAAGGCTCTCCTGTGTACTTCAATATATTATTCACTGTGTGGAATCATGACTCGTCTTCAAGGACTGGACCACAGCTGCAAAATTATTTAGGAACCCTGGCTAGTCCCTCTGTAAAAGCTTGACCCATCACTAGACACATTAAGAAAAGTATGGTAATGAACAAGCATATGCACATACGCTTTTTTACTTAAATAAATAAAATCTATAAACAGATGACAAAAGCATTTCATTTGTGAAACACCTTGTGGTTTTCTCTTTCTGAAAACAAACTGGATAGAGCCACCTGGAGAGACTCCTTCCTTTAAATAAATCTTAAGACAATGCTCATACTTTTCCAGGAAATAGAACGCTGACTCCTCATATTGGAGACTTCCTGGAAGACTTGCCTGCATTATGGTTTCTCATTTAGCCATGTTTTGTGCCACGTGTTTTGTTGCCACATTCTACTGAACCCACTCAAAATTAAAGTTTTATTTTTCACTTCAAAGTTTTGTTCAAGTAGAAGATCACCAGAGTCCTAAGAAAACAGGCATACAAATGAGGAGATGTGGGTGATGTCTGGCATCGTGCTCTTTTCCCATCTGCCTCTCAAGACTTTTATCTTTTTTTTTTAATTAGTATGTATATTATATACAGGAGGCTCTAACCTCACCATTAGGGTCTTTCAGAAAAGCATCCTAGTTATATTTGGGTTTCTACTTCTGTTTTTGCATGCCGGCTACAGAACACAAGCAAAAAAAACCCCTCCACTGCAACACATGTCTCCACAATCCTGCCCTGTTAACTGAAAGGCATCTTTGTATTGCGGCCCTGGTTCATGCAGCTTGCTGTCCACAAGTATATTACTAAAACACTTACTAGAATTAGAAGGGAACTTTCAAATTGTTGATACTTCCAATTCTGTCTCTCCCCTTACAGGAAGTCAACTTTACTGCTGTTAAATATTATATTCTAATATTTTAAGTGCCATACTATAAGAGAGTCCTGCTGAACTTCCACTTTTTTAGCATTTTTAAAGACTACATATATTACATGGATAACACTTCTATGAATGCGACACCAGGCCGATCTGTTCAGTTTGGGCTTCTTATGCATAAACCCTCCCCCCCTTTCTGAATCATTCCCTTTGATGTTTCATCAGTTTGAAGCTCCTGCCCTCAAAATTGGGATACCTAGTGCAAGCTTCTTTCTCCCTTTTTGTATGACTTGCTGTTAAGGTGAAAAATGGGACAAAAAAAATAAAAGCAGGAAAGAAAACATACATAGAAATACAGAAGGAATTCATCAAACTGAAGATAGGAGAACATGTACTGTAACTGGCAGATGCTAGAAAGTAGCTTCCCTAGACAAGCAGTTTAGGGCTCCGCAATCAGCAACATTCATGTGACACGGAGACTGCACGCACGCCCTGGCAGTCCCGCGCTTTGCATCGTCTTCTCGTGAAAGCAACATTTCCATCCTCCTCACAGGCTCAGGCTCAGCCTCTCTACAGAATCTCAGACTAATTTTTAAATCTGACTTTAATAAAGCTTACTTTGCGTAGTCTGAACAAGGTCTCAGGAAGCCTCTCAAGCATTACATCATACAAAAACTTTCATCACTGATGACAGTCATTCTTCTATAATAATACTAACAAAGGCTTGAGAACTGCTAACATACATTAACAATGCTAGGAAACAAGATTCTTAAGACTTCCTCACTATTAAAAAGGAATCATTTTCATTACATAATGGAATAAAAACAGCACAAGATGCTGTAAAATTACCTTTAGGAACACAGATCCAGTAAAGGTTATCTGAGGCACAAATTCATACCCTCCATAATCTCATACAATCACATAATATTTATCTAATCCAGAAGATACATATGCTAACTCAAAACAGGGAGAACATGTTTTTCTCCTTCAATTTATTATATTTTTTTTAATCTGACAAGTAAAAAGTTTTCGTTAGGAAAACTTAAATTGCTAGTGCCCTAAGAAAATGCTTTCTGTTTTCATGTCTCCTACAGAATAACACTTACTTTGAATATCTCACAAGGAGCTTAACTTGAGTAACAAAATCAGCAGAATAGCAGCCAAAAAAAAAAAAGAAAAAAGGCATTTCATTAATAACATTAATAAAAGGAGTAAAAAAAGGTAGGAGGTGCTTCAAGCCATTACATCACTGATAACTTAAAACACATAGCACACTTCCTGTAACTAATGTACTATAAATACAGGACTATTATAATTGCTACTGTAATAATTTTAATAACAACAGCATTGTAAAGTGCTTAGACCTAAGTGCTATGTCCTCAGCAAAACCACCAAGAATAATTCCATGGGCAAACCTTGTTAATAAAAATACATTCAGACAGATGAGGCCTTCAAAGTCTACCTAGATCCACAGGGGGCAAAAATTATTTGATTAAATTTTTACTGGAAGCCTTTACAGAAAACATTTTCAGCTGGCACACACTCGTCCACATGCAGGAACTCAAGAGAATGATACACCAGCTGCCAACTAGAGACTACAATACAATCATATAAAACTCCATTATGGCAGTACACATCCATAATTCCATCCCCAGCAGAAGGGGCAAAGTTCCACCTCCAAAAAGGTGCTTCATTAACAGCCACAATTTACACACATTTACAGTATTTTCCAACACGTGTAACAAAAACATCCAAAACCTTCCCCATTTATTCAAAGAGAAGGTAAGATTCTAGCATAGCTTTTGCTACTCCAGTGTCACACCTACACTCTCATTACACATATATTCAGCTCTCTCAATACATCTTTGTGACTCTCGATTATTTATAGTCTGTAGCTGTAGAGCCATCTAAGCATATCCATCTAGAGATTACAGACTACATTCACTAGGCTAAGCAGTTTCACTCTGCTCCAACACACGTGTTTCTTCCCCAATAGCCCACTAATCAAAATTTGCCTTCAACCTGGTAGGAACAAAGGAAGCATATTCCAAGCTTGTGCGGCTGATAAAGAAACAGCCTCACTGATGAAAGCGCTGCACATAAGTCACAAATAGAGAGAAGCAGTAGGTCCTCTTATCCATATCTCAAACTTACTTGTGAAACATCTGAAGTTATTTCAACCTACCTTCTCCATGTGAACTTATTTTCAAGTACATCTACAATGCAGATTTTGTCTCTTCTTTAGTCATCCGAAACAGCCCGATAGAACAACTTTGTTAACATAGGAGTTCTTCAAAATATGGAGCTACTGCATTCTGATCCTACTGTGAGCAAGATTATTAAATGGTAGTCAACAGCATGTAAGCATATTTCGACAGTTCCTGCATGTATATGAGACTGCCCCCAACCACTGCTGGTGAACAGGGTTTATCAGTCTTCCCACATCAAGATTACTGTGTGAAATGATCTTCTGTGACATACTGTGCTAGGTTTTTTAAATCCATATAAATCTTTAAAACTTTTTTGTCCCAATTATCAAAGACTGGACAAATACAGGACAGCTGCCCAAATCTTCCCACGTAATTCTGATGCCAGCATAGTAGTGCATCTCTACAGACAGCTCAAAAAAGCTAGCTAAAAAACAAAATACCGTGGGGATATGCTTAATTCTTAATGATAAGCCTATAAAGAAGCAAACGAAACCAGCACCACTTAATTCTGTAGGAGGTAAGTGAGGTCTTTCTGCTTCGTTAAATTTTCTTTAGATTTGGGTTGACTACTGCGACCCATCTGTGCAGAGAAGTCTCAGGCAGCAGTCAAATGCAATATATTTTCAGTGATCTGTCAAAGACCTCTCACTTCCTAGCATGCTTATCAGGAAAGAAAGTGTAGTTACAGGCAGGTGACAAACAATAAGACAGCATTTTCCATAGTAAAAAAAAAAATGTACACGAACACATGGGTTTTTTTATAGAGTGTCCAGACTTCTGATTAAAGTAGACTTATTTGATGAATGCTGTGCAAATAACAGAGATACACATACATCTCTGTAGTAATTTCTAGTCACGATCCATACAAAAAGCAGAAATTACCGTTTTTGTCCTTCCTCACTGTATCTTCTTAAAGTAGCAGATCACGCCCACAAACAAAAAAACCTCACCAAGCTAGAACCTGAGTATGAGCAATTCAGTGGCATAATTTGTAAGTAAACAATACCAAGGATCTGAATTAAGCCTGAAATACAGGAAAAAAAGATTTCCAGGTACTGAGTATCATTTCCATTGTCAAGGTCAAGTTTCTAACCCTTATTTCTGCAGGTACACAGTTATTACTTGCACACCTGAGAAATGGCTAGGAATAGACTGATCTCATTTCAGTTTGGGGGGAACTTTACCCTGTCTGCTGCTTTTAAGAGAAGGCAAATCAATTACGCCACAAGTAAATGAACTGAAGGATCAAACCTAAAACTGCATTTAGCAAAGTAACAAATCTAACTTATTTCTCCTACATTTGATGCCTTTTTAAAACAAAAGGGAAACCAGTTTTAGTTTTCAAGCTTAGGTGTGATACGGAAGTAAACCAAGACAGCCAGCACTTCAAAAAGGTCATCAGTTTGTCCAAGCAATAATAGTTACTGCTCACTTCTTTCAAAAGGTTGTGGTTACCCTGAACTACAAACAGATTTTCTTCATACCTCTCTATAAAGCTGTTTCAGATCATGTTCCATTAAAAGTTACTTTTGCATACGACAAAACCAGAATGATTAAGACATGGGAAAATCCGGTATTGCCTTATTCACCACCACACTACTAGAGAAAACTGCATTCAGATCTGGCTCTCACCAATATATCAAAAATTTATTCTATCAAAGAAGCCTTACTACACTATACAATTATTTTTCACTGAGTGCCAGAACCTGTTGAAGTAGATAAACCAAAGCAGATACAGTATTCTGATTTTAACTTCAATTTTTACATACTTTCCAAGATACTTTGTTACTGAAAATTAAAATTTTACATTGTTAAAAAAAAAATCACAACATGATGCCTTAAAAACACCCACATGCAGTTGTTACACATGCTTAGGTGTCTAATAATAAGACATATTAGCACTGATTTGCCAGACATGTTGCTTATACCGGTCTTGACCAAAAAAAAAAAAATTTTGTCCTGCCCAATGAGAAGATTTGAATTCATCAGATTCCTCAAATGAGTTAAAGCTTGGCCAAGTGCATTGGAACTAGTTTCCATCATCTCACAGAGACACTATGCCTTCTTTATCATAATGTCTGTACAGCTTTTTAGAAAGTCAGTATGTACAAGCTTAAATCCAAACAACTAAGGAAACGTTTCTCACAGAATGGGTGAAGAACAGATGAGCGTGGCAGAAGGAACACAGCGAGCTTTGTCAGCTGAGAGAGGGGAATGCTCTGGGGATTATTGTGCTAGATAAGATCTACATTCACTTCTTATTTCATATATTTCCTTAAGTGGCCACAAAAAATTTTACTAAGCCTGAGTCACAGCATCTTCCTATCTTGAAGGGGAGACGTGAACAGATATATGCAGAGTATTCAACTGCTATAATAAAAGGCACTATATAAACAAACAACAAAGTAATCAGAATTTTGCATGTGGATATTATTTGACTGCTGATTTCTTCCCCTACCCTCAAAATATTTTACTGAATTATTTTCTCAAAAAATATTTTGAGAACACCAAACTAAAAACACACAGTTTTTTGTGGCTCAATTCCTTACTCACTACATGAAGACAACTAAAATACCATCTTCAGTTTAGCTCTGCACTTTGAGCAGTGTCCTGTTAAATTTATACTCCTAAACATGAAGAAAGAAGTCTGACAAGAACAAAATTTTGTTTTATGCTGGTATTAAAGTTGATGTGCTATGAAAATGTGTATTTCTAGAAATATAACTAACGATCAAAGTTCAGCAGAATTTATATATCTGATTTTACTGTTTTGTCATTGGTTCTTAGTCTCAATCAACAGCACAGATGCACTTAAATAGCTTTTTAAAATCCATCAACTAATTGCTTTTAACAGATACTGCCATCTATGCAAATCAGTCAGATTCCATTTTATGTCAAAGATTAAAACAACTTTGGTTTCACATATAGGGTCAGTTCTCTATGCACTAGCTTAAGAGATCCTGCCTCCTTCACGGTCCTTAACAGCAGCCATTCATGCAGCAAGCCAGATCAGGGAACTGATATGGTTGAGAAACAATTCTGCAAGAGAGAAAAGCCATTTCTGAACCGACAGATCCATTCACTGTATCGTCACACAAACATCTGTACCAGCAAAACGGACACAGCAGGAACTGCTTAAGTGGCATGGCTACTGAAGTGCACTTGAAATCAGAAGTTCATATTTAAAAGGCTCTTCATCTTTACACAACAGTCAAACAACCCTTCCCACCATCAAAATGAAAGTAATACTGAACCCTCAGCTCTTCATTTCTTTTCTCCAAGCTGCAGATCAGCTCATCCTAACCCAATTCACTAGCCCTCCAAAGAGTTTGGCAACTCATTTTATGCATCTAATTGCAGATTCACCAATGTCTCCGTATAGTCAAACATTATGCCTGCTTCCATAATACAGCAAAATCCGAGCAACCTTTTCAAGGACAGCTCGTGATCTGCTCTTCACCTCCTCAGACAGTAGGTTCAGCAAAGGCATCACAACCAAAATTGAAGGCAGTGAAAAGAAGTCAATTACTAATTGCAAGAGGAAACCAGAAAAGAGTGAGCACTGTTGCCAGGTTCTACCTGTCCAAACTCCCACTTTAATTGCAAGAATTAATCCAGTACACAAATACTCAGAACTATGCAGCAGTAAAAAATAAAAAAAAGAATCTAGTATATTATTTTCAATTAACTTTTATAAATTGTTCATACTAAGTACTAGTCCCTGCCTTTACAGTCTTAAATGCATTATGTCTTCAAATTATGACAAGTTGCTAAGATTCATACTTAGGTTATATGTAATATTACCTGTAATACATGTCTTTCTTTTCTATTCAATGTAGTCCATACAATTAAGTCTTTTTATTCTGTTTTACAATGCCTGGTGCAAACAGCCTGTAAACTAAGACTCCTGGGAACTCCTCAAGGCAAACGAAGTAAATTAACACAAAATCTCTATCAGTTATGTGCAAGTATTATTACAATACAGGTTATGCACCGTATACAAGAATTAAATCTATTGATTAGGATAAAGTCATTGTTGAGGATAATACCACCTAGTTACATTATATTCAATAACATTAAAATCGGGTAAAAATATAACCTTGATCTACTTAAACTAACAAATGAAAGAATTGCCATCCAACAGCAGAAAAGCTGTACTCAAATTTATGTCCTCCAAACTTCTTACAGATAATTTTTGTTCCTTTAAGATAACACAAGAAATTTAGCTATGCACTATACCACTTTCAAGTTTCACTAGCCAAGGTTATCATTCTTCCTATCTATTTAGCACTTCATCCACCTGAAGTGACACAGATTTAAGAACAATTTGGGTGGAAGGTCTGCAAATACTCCTGCTATGGAAGACTCGAAACAAAAACACAATCAAGGTCCTATGATGCTTACTGATAAAATGTGAGGGGAAAATAAGGTTTCTCCCTAACATGAGAAAAGAGTGGTTGAACTTCCCCCCCAGAAAAAAAATTTCCAAGCATTTTTAAGATTTTCACACTAAAAAACCCAACAACTTTTCTTTCCCTGACATCTCTCCTTGTCTAGTACAACCTATATCCTATAAACATCACTTTGCCCATTCCTCCACCCTCTGGGTTCCACAGCATCTGCCTCACACTGGAGCCAAAAGCTGAGGCAGATCCATTCCCACAATTCAAGTGCTGTCTCCTAAAAGAGACTAGGACTACAGCCATAGTTACAGGGAGACAGAAGAAATAGTTCAGACTAATACAAAATAACTTTATACATTTAAGCGATTCAACAAAAAGATTACTTCAGTGGCAGCACTATTTTAAGGAGTTCCTCCCTCTCCTACTTTCCCATCCACAGGACTCTCGTTCCCACCCCAGCACTGCAGTTTTTCTTTGGATTTTTCAGATTGGACTAGTTTCTTGAACCATCTCATTGTGCATCCCCACTGTAGTTATACTGGTGGAACCAACAGACATATAACAGAGAGAAGGCAGCATACTGCAGTGTTGGAGCAAACAGTTAAGAACTCCTTGAGTTCGTACTTTCTGAAATTCCTGTATCACTAAGCCTTAGCCTCAAGCACTTAAATTGGTCAACTCTCTGCAGCTTCCCCACGGACTCAATAAAATCCTTCCAGAAGACCTCTTTCCATGTCAGTTTTATGAGGTGATTAAACTCCTAATACACCTCAGTTAAATGTCTGAAATTATAAACTCAGGCCACCATAACCAAACAAGATACTGTATCCTGCTACTTCAAATTTCAGATGCTTAACTCCATGCTCCTAAGTTCTGCTGCTCCAGCGAAAGGCACAGTGAATGACAACAGTAGTCAGATCACACCAGACACAAAATTAACTCTAATGAGTGTAAGCAGTTCACAGAAGTGAACAAGCTACAACTGCAGATCCTCTCACAACTGCTGTCTAAAGCTTTCTCCTCCCTCAACAGATTTCAGTATCATCACAGTGACAGTGTAAGGCAACGTCTGAGGTTGTTGATGGAGACACACTTGGAAAATTGATGGGTGAAGCTTCCACTGGTTTCCATCTTGTATCCTACAACATATATCCTCAAGAGAGTCAACAGTTGAAAGCAGAGAGGAGGGATGAGTTCAGCACTGGAGAAGAAACACCATCTCTATAAATACAGATTAGTGGATGGTAACAAAGATGCTGCACTCTGAACATAATTTTTGGAAATGCTAGTTAAGATTCCAAAGTAAGACAGAGGAAGCTTTAGATGGTCCACTACTCTGAGAATCAGCCCCATCATTCTGTTAAACTTGAGCTCCTGCAGTCATCCATCCTGTACACCGGAGAGAAGAGAAAAAACAAAACCAGAAGACTCCACTGTTTCTTTCTCCATCCTGCCTCCCCTCAAGAGGAGGCTAAATAAAGAGGGACAATTAACATAAACCATACATGATGGGCTATATATAATCATTCCATAATGCTAATGTATTCATAGAGTTCTATAACAAAAACATAAAGATGAGATGCTGTTTCCTCCCTTGCTCTAACACATCCAAACATTCAATGAAAAACTGAAGAGTTTGCTACCTTGTTTCAGCTAGAAAGACGACAACAAAACCAAGTAATTGACTTTTACCTCGAGAATTGCTCCTGATTTAATTCTTTATGTCTTGTTAACCAACTGGGCAAAAAGTTCTTATTCCTTAGCTTATTTCAGAAGGGCAATGTGCACATGAAGCTAATAATGAAAAATTTCATGAATAAACACAGCCTAACAAAGTCTTTATAAACACAACAGTACTGTGGATAAGCAAGGAAGTTTATTTCCTAATTCCTCCTCCTGTCGACATTTAGGAGCTTCCTGACCCTGTTTCTTGAGCTAAGAGATGTGCTTTCCCTGGTGAGCTTTATCCAGATTCACTCAAGTCACATTTTTCCACCAACTTCGACAGGTTTTCAATTAGGCTGCAGAGTATACACACATTTAACCTCTTTTCCTCCCCTTGCCACTTTCAGCAGCTCTATTACAATACACACCCCCTTGGTTTTCCACAAATTCCACCTTTCAAAGGTACAGCAAACTATACTTCTGCAAGGCAAAAAGACAAGAAACAAATAAAATTAACACATTACAAATTTCTATATCCTAATTGCAGGATACTACCATCATTCAAAAATATACATACCCAACTGAGCAATTCTCAAGAAAAAAAAAAAGACAGCTTTGTCTCTGATAACTGGAATATGAGGAGATACCAAATGCAGAAAAGTATCCCAGAGCAAAAGGGAAAAAGACCAGAAGGCAAGAATCACCACCTTGCTTCCCAAACTGCAGTAAACATGCTGCAGACTGAAGTCAGAAGTGCAGAGATGCAGAATACCTCCACTAGTGGACCTCCCTGGGTCATCACCAAAGCAAATCCCCTGCCACAGCCGGCAACTGAACAATTCGGTGTCAGAAAACTTCTCTTTAGACACTCTCACAGTAATTGGGAGACTAAGAAAGGCAGAGGAAGGATGTTTCTCCATCACAATGCAGTGATTTGGAGGGAAGGGGGATAAGGATAGCACAGTTCAGGGTTTCTTTTCATGCAAAATAAATGGCATCACTTTGGAGCAACTCTCAATTATGCTCCTGCTACTTCCGCTCTCCAGCAGTACAGAAGAGAATCTGTCATTCACTCAGCGATGCCCTGTGATACAATCTGCTACCACCTTCTGTAAAAAAATTTGCCCAACTCATTTAATTCACTGCCTGCTAAGTGTCTATCATACTTTTCATGACCCATCTAAAAGATCATTTTTATATAGCAACATGCACAAGGTATGGTCAGGATCAAGAGCATCAGAAAGCCTGATAAGCACATTTCATGCAAATATGGTGGAGAAAGGGAAAAGGGAAACCTCCCCACTTCCACATGCATGAAGAGAAATAGGGAAAACATACAGTGGCAAACCAAACATACATCATATGACAGAACACTGTTGACTTCATTGCTTTTTTCCTTTGAAGGCAAGACGAGAAACAAAAGGAAAAGACATGATAATATAGAATCATAGAATCACTTAGGTTGGAAAAAACCTTTAAGATCGAGTCCAACCGATAACCTAACACTGCAAGTCCACCACTAAACCACGTCCCTAAGTGCCACAACTACCCTTCTTCTAAATACTTCCAGGGATGGTGACTTGACCACCTCCCTGGGCAGCCTGTTCCAATGCTTGACAACCCTTTCAGTGAAGAAATTTTTCCTAACATCCAATCTAAGCCTCCCCTGGTGCCACTTGAGGCCATTTCCTCTTGTCCTATCACTTGCTACTTGGGAAAAGAGACCAGCCCCCACTTCTCTACAACCTCCTTCCAGGTAGTTGTAGAGAGCAGTAAGGTCTCCCCTCAGCCTCCTTTTCTCCAGACTAAACAACCCCAGGTCCCTCAGTTGCTCCTCATAGACCTTCACCAGCTTTGTCGCTCCTCTTTGGATGCACTCCAGCACCTCAATGTCTTTCTTGTAGTGGGGGGCCCAAAACTGAACACTGTATTTGAGATGTGGCCTGACCAGTGCTGAGTACAGGGGGGTGACCGCTTCCCTAGTCCTGCTGGCCCCACTATTTCTAATGCTACGTGCTATTTCTAATAGCTAGGATGCTATTGGCCTTCTTGGCCACCTGGGCACACTGCTGGCTCATATTCAGCTGGCTGTCAGACAACAACCCCAGGTCCTTTACCACCAGGCAGCTTTCCAGCCACTCTTCCCCAAGCCTGTAGCGCTGCATGGGGTTGTTGTGACCCAAGTGCAGGACCTGGCACTCAGCCTTGTTGAACCTCATATAGTTGCCTCGGCCCATCGATCCAGCCTGTCCACATCCCCCTGTAGAGTCACTCTACCCTCAAGCAGATCGATACTCCTGCCCAACTTGGTGTTGTCTGCAAACTTACTGAGGGTGCACTTGATCCCCTTGTCCAGGTCGTTGATAAAGATATTAAAGAGAACTAGCCCAAATACTGAGCCCTGGAGAACTCCACCTCTATTCACCACCACTCTTTGGGCCCAGCCCTCCAGCCAGTTTTTTTACCCAGCGAAGAGTATGCCTGTCCCAGCCACGAGAAGCCAGTTTCTCCAGGAAAATGCTCTGGGAAACGGTGTCAAAGGCTTTACTAAAGTATACGTAGACAACATCCACAGCCTCTCCCTCATCCACTGAGCGGGTCACGCTGTCGTAGGAGATCAGGTTTGTCAAGCAGGACCTGCGTTTCATAAACCCATGCTGCACCTGGTTGTCCTGTACATGTTGCATCATGGCACTCAAGACGATCTGCTCCATAACCTTACCTGGCACAGAGGTCAGACTGACTGGCCTGTAATTCCCGGGACCCTCCCTTCCAGCCCTTCTTGTAGATGGGCGTCACATTTGGTAACCTCCAGTCAACTGGGACCTCCCGGTTAGCCAGGACTGCTGATAAATGATGGAAAGTGGCTTGGTGAGCACTTTCACCAGCTCCCTCAGTACCCTTGGGTGGATCCCATCCAGCCCGATAGACTTGTGTGCATCTAAGTGGTGTAACGGGTCACTAACCATTTCTCCTTGGATTATGGGGGCTTAATTCTGCTCCCCGTCTTCCAGGTCAGTGGGCTGGGTATGTTGGGAACAACTGGTCTTACTATTAAAGACTGAGGCGAAGAAGGCATTAAGTACCTCAGCCTTTTCCTCAGCCTTTGTCACTATGTTTCCCCCCGACATCCAATAAAGGATGGAGATTCTCCTTAGCCCTCCTTTTGTTGTTAATGTATTTATAGAAACATTTTTATTGTCTTTTATGACAGCAACCAGATTAAGTTCTAGTTGGGCTTTGGCCCTTCTAATTTTCTCCCTGCATAAGCTCATGACATGCCTGTAGTCCTCCCAAGTTGCCTGCCCCTTCTTCCAGAGGTCATAAACTCTCCTTTTTTTCCCCTGAGTTCCAGCCAAAGCTCCCTGTTCAGCCAGGCTGGTCTTCTTCCCTCCTGGCTTGCCTTTCGGCACATGGGGATGGCCTGCTCCTTTTGCCTATTTCCTTCTTGAAGAATGCCCATTGTTCCTGGTCTCCTTTGCCCTTCAGGACTGCCTCCAAAGGGACTCTGTCAACCAGGCTCCTGAACAGGCCGAAGTCTGTCCTCCAGAAGTTCAAGGTCGGACTTCAGATGACTCCTCTCCTTACTTCTCCGAGAACTGAAAACCTATCGTTTCATGATCACTGTGCCCAAGACAGCCTCCAAACATCACATCACCCACAAGTCCTTCTCTGTTCACGAACAGGTCCAGCGAGCCACCTTCCCTAGTTGGCTCACTCACCAGCTGTGTCAGGAAGTTATCTTCCACACTCTCCAGGAACCTCCTGGACTGTTCCAGAAGATAATATAATGCTGATCATGCAGCATTCACTACATTTATCAGGTAACCATTTATGTTAATTTAAAAAAAAAAAAAAAGTGTTCCCACTATCCCAGAACTTCTGCTCCTAGGAAACACTGTCGGACATATCAAATCCCATGGAAATTCCAGTGTACCAGGCATTTGACCAAAGGTAACAGCAAACTACAGATATTAAATTGGAAGCTGATTAACAACATTTCATTATGGTATACAACAGTTTATTCCTTTAAGTTCTGGCAGGTGTGACAGCACATATTTTTCTGTCAGCTAATAAGTTTTAGGTATGTTTTTCATAGTCATTAGCAATGTTGTACATGGACACAAGCCATCTATAGTCAGCTCTGCTAATACAAGTCTACAGCTCAGTTAAAAGCTACTACCCAGACAGAGTTTGCAGCACACATTTTTACAGGAAAAGTGATATGAACAATACTTCCAACAAACCGTGTTAAATCTTCTAGCATAGGAGCTCCCCATACAGTTTCTAGCTAAGTACTGAGCTCTTATCAGAACTCATCAGAGGGTTGTTTATGACTTGCAATTTACTAGCAATTAGATGACTGAGTTCATACTAGTAAAATACTCCAAAATAAATCATCATATTCCAGCACAGAATACACAATGATTCCATATGCAGTTATTGGTATGAATATAGACATGCTGCGTACTCACAAAGAAGGGGCGGGGGGGGGGGGGGGGGGGGGGGGGGGAAGGTCATTTTCCTAGCTTTTTTGTATTTGTTGCATCACAACACAGGCAAGAAATAATGGGCTTCCCAAACGAAGAACAGATCAAATCTCAAAGGGCCTCAAGCCAGGGCTTTCAGACAAAGAACCTGGGAACCCTTTTTCCACTCCTTCAATATTATCACCAGTTATAAACATTGTGGTAAAAAGAAGCAACACAAAGAGCACTGGGAAAAGCACATGCATATTCACTGTCACCAGGTCAAGCCAACAAGAGGATGCTTGTGCTTTCTTCTACCAGTTCTTAACTCTGTTCTTGAGGAATCACTTGACAACAGTCAGGAAAAAAACAGGAGTTCTACTGCAACATGAATGCTTTGTTGTATACAGGTCAAAACCGGATGTTTGACTGCTTGTGCTGTTGTTCATAAATGCAGCACGAACAAGTTCAAGAGTTGGTAAAAGGTAATTTTCACATTTTTTTATCTTTAAAGGCAAACAGGCAACATATCACAGACTCTAGAACATCCTGAACTGATCTTATCCTCCAACAGGGCTAAATAGAATCCACTTTTGATTACACATCAGCCTCAACTTTTGAGTCTTTGGGTTTGGTTTTTTTTTCTCCCCTCCCCTTTTTTAAAATGAAACGAAACCCATGTATATGCATGCAGAAGAAAAACATACGCTTTTCCAAGTGTCCCAAAACAAACCAATACATAACTCAGTGATAAGCAGTGGAAAAGCTCAACTGAAGAAATCAAGGAGTGGTGTAGCTAGACACTAGTGTAACACAGATGTACTAGCAGTGCTGTACATGGCTGTATGACAGAATCTTCCATTTTTCCAGTTACTCAAGAACTGTAAGGGAGAGGACCGAGGTCAGAAGAATAAATAGTACTACTTTTTTTTTTTTTTTAATAAGAAGAGAGTTTGATAGAAACAGAATTGCACATTAGGGTGCCATTACCAGAGTACAGTAGCCTCTCCTGTATGATTTTAGAGAAGTACAAACCTCTGCTTACATTATGTTTGTGTTCTCTATCACTAGTACTAAACAGTTTTCTAAAAAAAGTCAAAAAATCTACATAGCATATCAACACTGTTAGAAGTGGTTAAGACTACCTTTATTTTGGAAGTCCAAAAAAAATTTTAATTTCTGGTTTAGTTTTCAGAGAGATATCAGCAAAAACACACCTTTTGCTATTGGACTGCAGATTAATCACTTGAATGGGAAGAGTTGGTTGGTCTCAATCCAGTCTCAACCAACAAATCAGCACATTAGTTGGCTCTTCAGAAGCTGTTGTACATCATCTTTCCTGTCTCAGAGGCCAATCGCATGATTAAGTAACACAAATTCTCACACAGCCAGCTAAAGTACACGCTGAAGCCTGAGAAGCCAGCACTGCCAAAAATGTTTCTGAATCTTTGAAAGTTGTAAGAACTCAGGTTCCAAAAACATTAGTCTAATACCCTTCATAAGTATAGAATATAATTGAACAGTATATGAAAAAAACCACATATGTTTAATTAAAAAGCTACCCCACCCAAACGGAGATCTGGCATACCTTGTGTCAAAAGCCAAGATATGCATAAGCCAGCTATAAAATCATAAATATACCCTTATCTCAAATTAAAAGGGAAACCAAGCAAGCAGCATGAAATTATTCAAGTTTATCACATATTATGCCCTCATTCCAGATAGCAACCTGCCAAGCTGGTAGAATAGCAACAGGGATTGTGCAGTACAGTTCCTGTGAAGGGACCCTTCTAAGAGCAGCATTATTGCCATTTTGGTGTGCTTCATGGGTGGGTTAGTTAAACATGACCTAAAAAGGAAGGGAGAAAGGGGGTATGCAATGATTTTCTTTTTAACATTGCACTAAGAGCCCAAAAGGATGACTTTGTACACACTTCCACAACAAGGGGGTGGACCCCAAACACTACACATTTCACTCTTTTTTTTCTACAGATTTTATACACGCATCAAATCACAGACAGAACCATATTAAGAACGTTTTTACTTATACTGATTTAAGCCTTTAAATTTAATCCAAGTATCCTTTAAAATGTAGTAAAAAAAGAGGTTAATATCTCCCCAGTTCTTCAGTTGAAGGTTAAGGAAACTTCTGATCATAAAAAGAGGTCTCCTTTACAACTAACACACAAGTTTTCTGTTTCATTTGAATAACCCTCAGATCTTATTTATGCATTACAGAAACAGATTTACTCCTTTAATAAAAATTCACCTCAAGCCTTCTTTATGAAGCATTAGCAACTAAAAAAAGGACCAAAAAAACCCCGTAATTCCTGACCTCCTGTTCAAGACACTCACAATCATGCTGCTCCTAGTGCTTTCATATAGGGAACCATGCTTAACCTGCCCCAGGCTGCAAAGGCATATTAAGTATACATTTCAGTAAAAATGCAGGTTTCATCAATCCCAAAGCCTCTGAAATCTGATTTAGAGATCAAAGCCCAAATTGTGTCAAAACACAAACTATCCTACTGGAAAGGACGTTAACAGATTTAAATCTAAGGAGTCTGAAGAACACCAAACTTGAAAGAAGGTCCAAAACCCTCTCCTGTATGTTTAAGTCTATTAACACAAAGCCCCAGAAGCTATCAGTTTGTCTGAGGTCACTCCCTCAGTATGCACAGTAGCAAGTCGTATTTTTATATAAAAGGTGTTGTCATGCTCCCACTCAGAAAACATAGTAGTTTGTTTGCTAATTCAACCAGAAAACACAAAAATATCCATTTTGTGTACCAGCAATTTACAGAAATGAGGAAACACTATTCTCCTCTCCTCATAACATTAACAAAGTTTAAGATATAGATGACTAAACTAATAAATATCTCTTTCCTTTTTTATAGTAATTCTTCCTGCAGCACACTAACACAGCTTTATATACCAACAGAACCTAATGCAGAGACAACAGATGAAAAAATACACTTTCAAACGACTCAAGTCGAAGGGAACCAATATGGAACCCTATTCAGATTTAAGAAAAAAAGAAAAAGACCAAAACATTTCAGCCAAATAAAAACTTGCAAGTAACGATACTAAGTAAGAAGTATTTACCAGGTACACTTAACCAAATTGACTTAGTTATGCTATGCAGTACCCATCTGTAAACTTCAAAAACCAAAGTTACCTAACAAAAAGCAGTCTAGAAAAATCGGTAAAAAAAACCCAAAAACACAGCTCTTCTTGAATTGAGTTCAGCCAGTATGCTACAAACCTAAGCCAGAGGTTGCTGCATCTCCATCAACCAGTCATCCTACCATTCTACAGACACTGGGTAAAGGTGAGCCAACTGCTACATGCAGGCTTACTGATCAAGAAGCCTGCTAAAAATCAAGCACTCCAAAGAATTACCCATGGATGAATCAACGGATGGCAACAAGTGACACAGACATGAGATAGTTCTCAAAATGCTAGCCTAAACACAGAAAGCTCTATGACTGATCCTCAATCCCCTCACAGGTATCTCTCTTTTTTTCCTTTTGTTTTCAAAGGAGGATTATAAAAAAACATGGAATGGTATAGGCAACAACGCTGCAATTTAATCAATCTGCCTGCCCTTTTAGTGAAGGGGGGAATGTTATGGATAAGACAGTACACACGAGAAATAAAGGATTCTGGTGGTGCCAGACCTACCCACAGAGGCAATCACTTGTTGATTCCTGTACAATTGTGCTCCTAATTTCAACTTAGTAACAGAGCCCTAGTATCATTAGACAGCTTTCATACATAGGTTAAAACACTTAGGTTACATAACTTTCTCTTATTCCTTCCTTGAAGGTAAGGAAACATAACTTCCAACTGCAACCCTAAACACAACTTCCAGCAAAGTAAGCAGCATTAAAAGACAACTTGATCCTCACAGCAGCCCAAACACGCTATATCCTGATTATCTCTGCAAATTAACAACGGTAGGTTAACCCTCCGGAAAGGGAAAAGCACTGCGAACCTCAAGCAATCACAACGCAGCCTGTCCACAGCCTGCAATTTGTGCACGGGGTGCACCCACCTTCTCCGACATTTTTAATCCTTTGCCCCCTTCAATGGAAGCGCCAACCCCCACAAAAAACTCCCCAGTTCTTGCAAACCGACCGTTCTTTTGGGGCGGGAAAACAGGTGGGTACCTCACGACGGAGTACGAGGGCCTCTTTAAATACAAAGATTTTTTTCTTTGAAGAAAAAACAAAAGGGGGGGGGGGGGGGGGGGGGGGGGAGGAGCGGTGGTGTTGGTAAACGTGCTGAGAACTTCCCAACAGCCCTTTCACAAACCCTCCCCTCCCCATACCCAACACTCGTCCTCCAGCTCACGGATAAGACACCCCCCAGCTCCCTCCTCCCCACACAATCTCCCGCAATACAGAGGGGTCCTCAGGGTCCTCGGCCTCCTCGGGGCTGGGGGGGGGGGGGGGGGGCTGGTGGGCCCCACCGTGAGCCCTCCCGTCCCCAGGCCTCCCCCACACTCCCCGGCCCGGTCCGAGCGCGGGTACCCCTTACCTGCGGACCCTCCCTCCCCACCCTCCCCCCCGCCGCCTGCCCGCCGACCGCGGGAGGTGCGGGCAGAGGGCGGGGGGCGGCTCAGCAGCGCGGGCGGCGGGTGGAGGCTACGGGCCGGCTACCGGGCCGGGGGAATGGGGGGGACCCGGGGGCGTCCGGCTCCATCCTTCCCTCAGACAACACACACACAGAGAGAGAGACACACACACACAGGAAATAACACGGGGTCAGCTGACCCCCGCCAGCCAATAGCGCCGAGCGCGGGCGGGGGGGGGGAGCCGCGCGCGCCAGCGGCAACGGCGCGAGGCGGCGGGTCCCGGCCGGGCGAGGGAGCGGGGCGGGAGGCGCGTGCGCGCGCCCGCGAGGGAGCCACCTTCCCCCCGCCACCCTCCCACCCCACGCGCCCGCTTAAAGGGGCCGCGCGCCGCCGCCGCCGCCTGAGGGAGAGCGGCCGGTTCGGAGTCCGCCCAACCCCGGCGTGCGGCCAAGCCGCACGCCGGGGCTGGGCGGACCCCGAACCGGCCCCGAAGCTCAGGAAAACAACATGGAGGCTCGTCGAGCCCAGTGGTGCTTGGGCGATTGGAAAAGAGTAGCGCCAGCCCTCCCGAGCGCCTTGTAAAGCATTTTAACTGTGGAGTTAAGTATGTCTAATCGTACTTCTGCGTTGGAGAAGTAATCAAGTTTGTTTTTGTTTTTTTTTTTTTTAAAAAAAGAATATTCACTGATTTTGGGGGGTTTAATTTTCGTAGACGGCGCCTGTCAGACCATGGTCTCCTCCGCCGAGGCCTGCAGGCCAGCAAAGGAAGCTCTGTGCGACACGGCGGCTTCCTCCATCTGCCGCTCGGAGCATCTCACGTGAAAAGGCAGGAGGGCTGGCGGCCTGGGAAGCTCCAAGCGCTGGGCAAAGAAAGCTCGAGCATCCTTTAAAACTTGCTGTGCCGGGAACTTTGCTGAGGAGATACGACAGTTCCAGTAACTGCCCCGTTTCCCAAGCTTTGTTCCCCAGATCCTCAGCACGCCTTATCCTGAGGGAAGGCCCGGGCTTACAGATAATCCCAAAAAGCAACGAACTGTGCTTAGAAGGACTGCGTTGTAAGCACAGCCAGTTGACAGCTTCACTGATAGCTCCCCCACAGGTGACTTGCTCTTTATGAAAAATAAATGCGTAGTACAAGATAGAGTGGTTTGTATTATCTGTCAAAAAAAAAAAGAGACTGGCTGAAATTCCATCTGAGTAAGACTGCAAGGATAGCAATAGTCTGGGGAAAACAACCAGAGCAGACAACAATTACGTGTGCTCCTACCATTTGTCTTTCAAGTTAACAATTTGCGAGTGTTTGGGACTCCCCAGCTGCCAGCCGGGCAATTGTGCAGCAGGAGCACCCAGGAATGACTCGCCTGCTGCTCCTCCGCTCCTCTTGGGACTCGATAGGCGGCAGCTCCTTTCAGAGGCAAGCCTTCTGCTGTGATCTACGTCTTATCTCCTTCAGATGAGATTACTGCCATGTCCTCTGCATCGGCTACCTGGGAATTGCAGCTGGAACATGCAGGCGCTGCCTTATTGCGTGCTCTGCCGGTACCGTACGCCCCTGCTCTCCTTGGCACTTGTTGCCCACTTGCATGCAGCGTTTAAGGCACGGTATTTCACTTATGAGAAGTGGAGGTCATTGCTGCTTTCACCTGAAGAAGAGGCTCTGACAGTACATTCACTATGACAAACAGTGAGGTTGCTGTAGTCGCAAACAGCCTTAATCTTGTTGACTGCCACGGCATGCTAAGAGCTTGGTTAGAGCAGCATTCCCTCTGGGGATCCAGGCCTGTGATAAAAGCTGTAATGGGGTGGGGGAACTCGATAAGGTTTTTATAATTTGATTTTCCATTATCTGTTTTTCTGATTTTGAAGTGAAACGTCAATTGAGGTCAATCCTTTATGTAGATTTATAAGGTAGGAGTCCTTAGAGTGCTCTGCCTTCAGTTAAACTTACCTTAAGGTAAAACCCCTTTGTATATACAAATATATAAGAACATAGATTATATAAGCTTGATATTTTGAGGTATTTTTTACTTAATGTCCAAAATGAAGTTGCAGCATAGATAGAAAAAGGCATTGTAAAGCTACAAGGACAGCTAACGTTCAGGAGACAAACATTTCTCAAAGGACCAAAAATAAGTGAATTTGCATACTTAAATACCTGGATCTCTAGTCTGCTGCACAGCAGCATTTCCCATCTCCACTAATGACTACTTATAGGTGTTACAGGGGAAGTTCAAGAGGAGTTGCTTTTTAAAATATTTAAAAGCTAAAAACTATACGGCTGATTTTAAAGGATGAAATGAAATTTTTAAAAAACGCATGCTATAAATACTGGCAAATACCACACTATCATCAGCTGCTGCACTACAGTAGGCATCTGTTAATATACAGGGTCATTAAAAGTGCAGAATGAAAACAAAGTTACCAATACTATATTAGTTAAATACCACATAAGCAGAGACAACATATCCTGTGCAGCTTTTGAAGTGATGTATCAGGCTTTAACGTACAACCCCACTGAGCTTAATGGAGAATTTAATTCTCTCAGAAACTAATTTTTGGCTGTCTGCAGACTCTGGATGAAAAACCACTGTCATTAGTACACCTTGTTCACATCACTGAGTTTTTCTTTGCCACTGAACATTTCACTTTCTTACCAGAAGAAAGAAATTCAACCTTCTGACAACCATTCCATGACAACTACTTGACCACTATCAGTTACACAAAAAAAAATTGTTATAAATAATACATTGTTAGGATTAATGAAGAAAGTAAGCCCATCATGCTACTGAGGCTCTGACCCTGCAAACACATGATCAGGGCAGGAATCCAACACCCATGCAAACAGTTCTAGTTCAGGGTAAAGTCATTAGTAGTATCTATACACTCTTAAAGCAACTTATAAACAAATCACCCTTCAATTCTGAAAAGAAGAAAAAATCCAGGGATTTAAGGCCAAAAGTGGTTACTTACCGAAATAAGCCCTTAAAGGATTAATTTCAAAATCAATGCAACAAACTAAACAGGTTTGCATGTAAATCTCCAGCAAATACATTCCATCATCGGGGAGTAAGCACTATAAATGGAGCAGACGCACCACACCACAGTCGTAAGAAAAACTGAAGTCTCTGCTTTTAGTGCAAGAAAGTCAGCTCAGATGTAACTGAACAGAGCCACTGCAGTACTACCACAACAGAAACTTTCCAAATCCTACCGGTTGCCTCTCAGACATCCTCCCCCCACCTGCTAATCAAAGTGTTTCCAAGGATAGAGCCACAAACAAGGCAGGGACAGGCAGGAAAAAGGCCTCAAGACTTGGAACCCCCCCTCTATGATGGACCGGAGATTCTGGGCAAAATAAAGCCCCCTGGGTAGCCTTCAGAGTTAGTGCCATTGGTCCTACTAGTGCTGCTGTCACAGCACACATGCAAGCAATGCTGACTCTTCTACTGCACGTGAATGCTGCAATGGCAAAAGCAAACATATTTTCCTCCTGTTACGCCTTAATGTAAGACTTACCTTGAACATCTCTTTCCCCTCTCCAACAGATCCCAGAGAAAAAAGGTCCTTCTGACCCTGAGAGGACTGACAAATGGAGATGGAGAGTCTCCTTCTGTCTTTGAGGTCACCGCTTCTGATCTAGCCGTAATTCAGTAATTACTCAGTTCGTGTAGCTCTCCAGAATCATACATTAGCAGCTTGGGGGGGTGGGCGGGGAACGGAAGGATGACACCATTCCTGACCTCAACCACCTCTCATCTCCACACATCCTCTGAGCTCCCTCTGCCTGGAAGGGGGGAGAACAGCAAGTGATGCAGCTTGGGGGACTGAGAACAAATTTGCAGTAACGTACACTGGAAAGACTCTGAGCACCCCAGTGTTTGTGAGAGGAAAGATGATTTCTGAATGCAGCTGGTGGGGTCCTCTGAGAGATTTTGTCTTCTTTACAAAAGGTTTAATTGCTGATGAAAAACACTGAACTAGCAGCACCAGGAGGCTGAAGCCTCCGCAGAGCGAGGCGCACAGATTTCTCACAGCCACAGCACCTGTCCCCTCAAAGTATTACCCTTATCCTAATCCTTTCCCCTGTTACACAATTTCATGTCATGCACAGGCTCGCCACTGCACTTTTACAGCTTTCATCTTGAGGCATTTAGATGCTATGGGAATGGGCATTAGAGACTAGCTTGAAGACAGGTAATACAAAAGATGACAGCAAGATTGGGCACCTACAGGTCACACAACTAGGGACTGAAACTTATATTCACGGTGGGACAGCTACATCTTTAAGCAAGTGTAAAGCAAGGGCAGCTAGCCTGTTTCTCTTTCTCCAAGAAAGACATCAGCATGGCTGCATTCATTAACATTTCCTACCTCTCTTCCTATCTAGCCCCAGGATTTCCCATGCCTTCCTCCTATTTCTTTTACGCTTACTTCAGATAAAAAGTGTTACATCTGACCCTCACACAAGGGAGAAGCAGTATCAGACATCTCCCAAGGAACTGCAGCAAAGACAGGGAGGGCTCTCCTCTCATTAATTCACCGATATTGAACTTTTCCCCTTAAGACAGCCAACGGATCTGTGTGCTTGCTGGCAAGCATTTTGGACAAGCAACGATTCCCAACATATTGACTGTCATGGGTGCATCGCTTGGAAGCAGCTCTTCTCTAGACACAAGAAACCTCTCCGTAAGCCCTAGTGTTAAGTCCTACAGCCCAATTCCTGCAACAGAGCAACAACTGGACTGAAAGACTTTGGAGCATCTCAAAGGAAGGAAAATGATAAAGCAGCTGAAGGTAGGTAGCATGAATCATAGCAGGTGAAAAATTAAATCACCTACATGGGAGACAATTCTGCTCCATCTTTTAATACTGCAACGCTTCTGTCCTCTCATTTTCCCATTACAAGGAGCTGATTCATGAAAATAAGATCTTTGTACCTTAAGACCTGCTCAGCTGCTTCTGCTTATTCCTTTTACCTCCTGCCAAAAAGCTGCTTCTGGCAGAATCAGAATTAGTTGCTGTGAAAGGGATTGTGACGCTGCAGACAAAAGAATTTGAGTCCAGTAAAAAAAAAGCAAGAAACAACAGAAGCTGGACTTTTGAGGAAAAGCGGATCGCATTTCCATGCAGATGTCCAAAGTAATACAGGTGGAAATTAAAATAGAAAGCCACACAAATATGATTCTCTAGCAAGACTGTCTCCAACAAGGCAGAAAAGGCCATCAATAAATCTTCATTATCTCAATTGCTAAACATATCTAAATAAAAGGAGAAATTCAAATATTAGAACTGATCTTTTTAAATGGTCTTATATAAAATCAACTCTGCCTTGCCCGAACACGTTTTACAGAAAGGAATTTTTTTTTCTTTTACTTCTGCTGGCCTTTAACAGAGGTTTCATTTGCTGGGTGGTTTTGTGTTTTTTTTTTTTTTTTTCCTGCCTACAGGGAAGTGGGAATTTCCAGGCTTAACAAGCTTAAATCCCCAAGACATATAGTCCCAAATTTTAGAGGCAACTAAGATTTTGATTCTTACTTTGCTCCCTGTTGGTTTCCTCCCTGATGCATGCAATAGCTGTTTTGAATCTCAGCTGTTCCAACAGGAGGGGAAAAAAAAAGGTCCCTGAAGGAAGAGCGTTAGTTCTTCCAGGCACCTTGCTGCTACCACGCTCCAGAATTCAGGTACATGAAAGAGCACATGAGAAGGGCTCGCAGCAGCAAGAGGCAAAAGCTGAGGGCATCAGACTGGACCAAAACCAAGAGGTCTTCTACGTTCTCTGGTAAAAAGGCTGTATTTATATTGGGTAGTACTAATCTAAGGGTCCACTGAAGATACACATTGCATGAAATCTCATTAACTTCTTGTCACAGAAACCGACTTCTGCTTTTTCTGTCACCTATAGTGATGTTCTCTCGTCCCGATTCATCAGAGAGTCTGGTTTATCAAAAATATTTTTAAAGTTACACCACCGTTTACTTATATATCTCCTATTGCTCAGAAAACATGAGAAAAAAACCCAACCACTTCAAACACAACCACTTTAATTACTTTGTATCCCGAGACTCATAAAAGTACATTCAATGCTCAAGCCCTCTAATTCTACATTTCAAAAGACATTAATGTCTTATTTTAGTGCCCTGCATTGCTGTAAAGTCGCGCTCAAATCCAATTCAGCATAGGGCACATGAGAACACACAGAACTTACAACTTGAAACACAACATATTCAACTATTTATGAGCACTACTGACACGTGGGGGGGGAAAGAAGCGTATTTTCATTCAAGTCACCTAACCCAAGTGATGACAATGCCTTAAAAGCTATCAGGTAATAGAGATAACCATCCTGGGTTAAGAAAATCAGTACTTAATTTTGTAGAGATGGGACAGACCTATCTTTAGAGAGCCCAAGGTACACAGTAAAATCTTAAGTAGCCTGTTTCTATTTCAGAATTCAACTCTTCCAGTTGCCTACTGAAGTTCAGGTTCAAACTAACAAAACCTCTGCTTATATATCAGGTGTTTTCATCATCCCTCTTAAAGAGATTATCTTCGGCAGCTGGGAATCCTTGTGGCACTCACATTTGTCCTGAGAGGTGATTAGGACTGAAGGCCCTCCCTTTAACTTTTTCTGTAAACGTGCTCTGAGTAATTAGACCTAAACAGAATACTGTCAGTTCTATCAGGGCTCTGAAAATAAGGCAGGCACTTCTTAGGACATCATTAGCAAGCACAGAAGCAAGAACAGAAGCCTCAGCAAGCACAATTCACATCAGCCTACCAACTCAATGAGTCTCCACTGGTTTTAGCAGGTTTTAGAAATAGCCCAAATCCACAATTAAAAAAAACCAAGCTATCCCAACACAAACACTTTCATGAGGAGCAACAACATTCGGGGGGACTGCAGTCCTCAAGGTGGTTGCTTAATAACCCTGGCTGAGCCCGGGTCTAATGAAGAGTCGCTGCTTATGCTGGTGGAAAGAAAGCATTTCACCAGGGGTGAAATTTCACGTTCCCTGGGGTACCTGCCCCCAGCTCAGGGATCCTCCCATCACGGCCAAGCCTTTCCACAGCAGGGAGTGTGGAGAGAGAGAAGAGATGACTACTCTTCTCCGAAACCAGCAATGCTTGAAACCCTTACAGCGTGATTCATTCCACGGGCTGAAGATCAAGGTGTCGGCTTACTTATTGATGAAAAAGGGTAGTCACCCTATTTATAATCAGCTAGCATTATCTCATCTCAAGAAACAGTAAGTCAGCAGCTAGCCTTAGGTGGTAAGTAGGGGGTTTCCTTAACAGTCCTCTTCATTGAGATTGAAGTTTAAAAAAAAAAAGAAGAAGAAAAAAGCCATGGTGGTTACAAGAAAGGGAATATCTATCTTAACAGAAAGGGGGGGGGGGGGGACACAATTAACGCTTTCAGCTCATTCCCCATCACCACTGCCAGGAAATTCTCTGATACAAGCATCGCCTGCCTAGGGCTTTTTGAGAGACCCTTGCACATCCTCACTGATTACTTCCCCTACTCAGGGAGACAGACTGTCCTTTACCCTAAATGCTTTTATCCTCTTCATGAGGTCTCTTACCCAGCTGGATCCTGCCTCCTTCTCCCACTGCAATCTCTGAGCCTGAGAGAAGACACCTGGGGACCTTCCACTTTGCTCAGGGAAGAGATTTAATCCTTTCATATCGTAGCATGGGGCTGAAGTGATGCATGCCTCCCCCCTCCCCGAACACCTATGGTTACAGTCCTGGGCGACAGATGTCCCCAGCTGAAGAGAAATCAAAGGAAAGGGTTTTCTCCACTGTTTCCTGCTCTTTCAGAAGTCATTTAAAGGCAGGTGTAGATAAAGAACTGAGGAAAACCCCGTAAGGGACAATCCTGCTGTACCCAGACAAGATGATGAGGCTTAAAATCTCTTCTGTATCTAATCTTAGCTAAATCACATCCACAACATCCTCTACCCTTAGTTTCGCAGGGTGCATTTCGCTCATCGCCCCCCACCTCCCAGCCTCACATGCAGTGTCCAGTCCCATCTGGTCACCCCCACTTCTGCCCTCCCTGGGGCCGGACATCCGAAGGAGGACCCATCCATGGGGTGATTTGACTTAATCCTCCGAGGGGGCTGCGGAGCGATTCCAGGCTTCACTTCCCAGCCAAGCAGGGGTCGTGACTCAGACAAGCCAACAGACAGCACTCAGTGTAGACAGTGATTTTTATCTTCAAAGTGCTTTACAAACTAACAAATCCTTACTTCTCCTCTGAGAAAATAAAGAAGGGGAAAAAAATAATCCCTAAACATCACCACCGTGAAGGAGCAGAGATGCAAATAACCCCGAAAGTCCTTTCATGTTGGAGCAGGGGCAGAGGAGAGGAATGCTGCTGTGCAGCAGTGCTTTGGGTTTGGGGTTTTTTGTGGTATTTTTGGCTTTTACACCAAAGATCCAGATTCAAATCCTGTTTCGGATCACTATGGACAGTACGGTAGGACAGAGGCTCTCAAGCTGTGGCCAGCAGGTTCCCTCCCTGAGGGCTGTGGAGTTGGGGGTCGAAGAAGCAAGCGGCAGTACACGGGTGTCTTCCAAGAATCCACTTGCCTGTTCAGACTGCAAAAGTGCCGCACGATTAATTATACATCTGTGCTACAAAAGATCAGCTCTATAACTGCAGGGGGTGCTATTCATCAGCCTTGAAACGAACTGGCAGAGGACAGCCAGGGTCCAGTAGTTGAAATAAAGAAATAAATAACTACAAAAGCAGGATGCGCCCTGGGTCCTTAGGAGTGAAGTGCAGCAGTGGGACCCAAGTGACCCGGAAGCGGAGAGGAGCCTGGGGCTGCAGCCGGTCGGGATGCGGTGCTTTGCCCAGGAGCTTTGTGAACCAGAGCAGTGGAGAAGCCATCGGTCACTGGGGCGAGGCGTGTAGGCAGAGCGGTGGCAGCAAGGAGCCTGCCTGACACCTGCATGCACTTTTCTTTCCTCAGTCTTCCCGTTCCGAGGAGGTAACAAAACATCACGTTCCCAAGCAGCGAGAGTCCAGCCAAAGTGGCTTCACCGCAGGGGCAAATTCAGAAGGACCCCCTTTCCCTCATCCCTTTCTTTCGAAGCCCCCCTTTCCTGGAGCAGGCGTTTAGCAAGTACAAATACACCACAACGTTAGGCATCCTTCCACTGTCACTCTCCACTATCCTTCCTCCTCCAGACACACACACTAACACAAAATGACGGCTTCCTCAACAGACTGAATGAGCAAAGCCCTCGCGCTGATCCTTAATTGTCTGCGCTTTACTCTCTCGCTCCAGTCATATTATATCACAAAACTCAAAGCAGCCCACCCACTGCCCCCGTCTTTGTCCAAAATCTCAAGTGAACGGTAAATTGGACACAGGAAAAAAAAATTGCTGAAGAAGAAGGGAGGGGCAAGCTAACCCCCCCCGTTTCCTCCTCCCCCTTTTCTTTTTTTCTTTTTCTTTCCCTTTTTATGTTTTTTTTTTTTTTTTCGAGGTTGCTCTTTGCTGGTGCACCCACATCGCTATTGTGCGGTTGTCAGTTAAAAAAACACCACCACAACACAACAACAACCAACCCCCCCCCCCCCCCCCGCCAAAAGATGGAGATATTAAAGAAGGAACGGTATCTCACAGCCCTTGAGAATGTGACCCCGAGGCCCTGCCCTTCTCCCTCCTGATGTACCCACCCACCAGGCTGGAACGGCCGGCCCCCACCCCATCCACCCCCGTGCTCCTCTGAACCTGCAGAGCCAGGAAGAAAAAAATAAAAACGCATCCAAAACAAAATAAAAAAAAAAATAAATAAAAATATAAAAATAAAGCCATCGTCAACGAGGGATGCAGGGGGAAGGGAGGGGGGGAGAAAACAGCCCCCCCACACGCACATGCATAAACCCCATAACCCATTTATGTCGGTGCGGGAGCAGGAGCCAGACTGCAGCGAGCAGCCAACAGCTGGGGCCTTTGAAAAGGGACAAGGCGAGCGGCTCCACGCCGGGCTCCGGCCGCCCCCCCCAGCCGCCCCCCTTCTCCTTCCCCCCCCGCCCTGCCCCGCATCCACCCACCCACGCACACACACACCCCCCCCGCCCCCCACCCGCGGGCAGCCCGGGCGGGCACGGCGGCGTCGCTGGGGCGGGTGACACGCACAGGGCGCCGCAGACACACGGCGGCCACCGCCGCCGCCGCCGCACGCGTGGTCGGCGAGAGCTGGCCTCTGCAGGGCAATTTTCCACTCTCAACTTTCCGGGAGAGGGAGAGAGGGGAGAGATAAAGCCCATTTTACTGTACCTTTCTGGCATCTTTCTCAGCTTTCCCTGCTGCTTCTCCCCACCCCCTTCCGATTTATCTCAGCTACTGGTTTTATAAACCGAGAGGGTGGAGGGGGGGTGGGGGTTGGGGGGGGGGAAGGGAAGGGAAGAGGAGAGGAGGGGGGGCTTTTTTTTTTTTTTTTCCCTCTGCTCTCAGCCCCGTCTGCACCTTCTGCCTGAGCCCGGCGGTGAAGTCACAAGGCTGAGTCTCTGACATCACACAGAGCCCACAAACGCCGGATTGTGACTTCACTGCAGGGTAGAACAGGGAGGAATAGGAGAGGGGAGGGGAAAAGGCTCTTATTCAAACACATATCTGCAGTAGTAACAAAGGGAACTCAGGAAATGGCTGGCCAAGAAAATGGCTTTTTTTTTTTTTTTTTGGTATAAAACATATTCTCTTTTCTTGTTGTGTTTTTTTGTGGCTTCCCCCCTCCCCCCCAGTAAAGTTTGTGACCATGATGGAAATGCCTTTCAAAAGTGGCCTGGGCAGGACAGACAGCAAGCGCCAGCCCCGGCTCCCGCAGCCCTTTTGGGACAGAGCCACGGGCCACGCTGGGGCCGGAGCAGGACAAGGTGCTGGAGTGAAAACCGAGGGGTGTGGGAGAGGGTCTGGGGGGGGGACAATGGAGGGGGATTGCAGGATGAAAGAAGCGGATGCTGTGGGTCCCGCCTGGGATGTGCTGGGAAGACTGGTGCCGAGAGCCACCGGGCAAGCAGGGCCACACAGTGTGACCGAAGCTCGGTGGCAGAGGCCCTGGAGCCGGGGGCTGGGCTGAGGTAACGCTCATCAGCGTGCACTTGGGGTGTCCCCACCTGAGGACCTGAAACCACTTCTAAACTATAATTGGAGTAAAAGAGGTATTAAAGGTCAGGCTTAAGGTGACAGAGTTGTGCGTGAGGCCTAAGCAAGGCAATAGGGTTAAAGAGTGAGGGTTTTGGTTCCCTAGCGTATTTTTAGGTTTTGGGTGCCCTGGGAAGGGGCAGGGAGGCTGCCATAGAGGAAAGAAATGCCAGGAGGCTTTGATGTACTCCCAAAACAAGGCAATGCCTGGATATTGCTCTAGGAGCAAAAGCTGATGATACAGACTTCTGAGGTCATTTCTGAAATAAATCCTAAAGGAAAAAAAAAGGGTTACTAAGTAGCTAGTGGCTTAATGTGACCTGGAAGGGTGTAAGCTTTGGGGTTTTTTTTGGTTATTCTGGAGGATTTTTTTAAAAATCAATTTCTCAAAATTTAACACAATCTCAAACATGTTGGTAAATGAGCAAAAAAGATATAAAATCTGTTATTTGTGTTTAAAATGGAATTTTTTCTTCTCCTTTTGAAGCAAGGCAGCTCAAACACTTGCACTGTGCTAATTATGCCTGAAGGCCAAGAATTCAGAGGGATAAGCCAAGGGCACAGCCACAGCCAAGTGAAATAAAAAAAAAAATTTAAAAAAATTAAACAGCGCTAATTGCGGACAACGTTATAAAGTTATTTGAACTGCAGAGCCAAAGGGGAGACAGCTTGTGCTCCTCACAGTGTGTCCACTCCTCCCTCCAGCCTCCATCCCTGCCCTTGCCGAGACCTGCAAAGCATTCCCCACCGCCGCGCCGACCTGGAAGGGAGGAGAAAACAGCACTGCCATCGCAGCCTGCCCTTCCTGCAACCTGCCAGTGCAGCAGGAGGGAAATCTGTACGTGGAGCGAGCGAGAAGTGAGGAGGAAACGATCCAGATCCCTGCCACGAACCGGCTGGCAGGTACGTTCCCAGCTTGCTACTGCCGGACGGCGGGAGCACCCCACCAGTGCCCGAGGTGCCCTGGAGGGCTAGCAGCCTGCACGGCGGCGCTGGAAGCCTGGCAGCAGGCAGGGGCGAGAGGTGGTGGTTGGCAATTTTTATACCCCAGGAGCTCTATGTGCTTCCAGTGTAAAACCCAGGGAGCCAGAAGATGCTCTTCCAGGCGGGAGCTCCTCCATGGCTGAAGCCTCTGCTCCTGCACTGACTCTGAATCCCAGCGCCTCAGGGCATCATCGCCTCAGCCCTGGCACAGCCACGGCACCAGGGGAGATTTCCCCTGTTGTTTTACGGCTTCTCTGTGCCAGTATAGCAATAAAACAGGCTGCAATGGAAGGAATAAACTCTCCTTCTGCCTCCACTTGTGAGAGGGAGGGAAAAGGTACGAATTGCAAGCTGGCAGGTCCCCATCCTATCTCGTATCCTTCAGCAAGTCTTGCTCGTTGTTTGGCCACAACTTTGCTACCGTTTTTATACTGAGTGAATCTCCTTTGATCATTTTTAATTATTTTTTTTCCACCCTTCTGACTGCATGAGGGAAAGCTGCACGTTTATCCCACTCCTCCTCTCTCGGGGAATCTCCCTCAACCCGCCGGTGTTGGGGAGGCAACATGGCTGCCAGCACACCAGGATGCCAGCAAGGCGAGGAGGTGAAGCGGGGAGAAGAGAGGGAGGCACGGGCGTTTGTTGGGAAGCGGAATAAAGAAGTGGGGGGAAGAGGAAGGAATCTAACACGCACACACCGACTCGCATGGGCTTGCTCCAGCTTGGCCCACGATGCAATTACCTGACTTGGAGGCCAGCCAAGGCTCCCAGGCTAAGTCCCTCTGCACTTGTGCAAAGTGCTGTCGGAGCTGCTGGGACCACGAATAGTCAGGGCTTTGGCAGCGCGTCTCATCCAAGAAGGAGAAAAAGAAAGAAGGAAAAAAAAAAAAAGAGATAGGGCAGGGACTGAATGGGCTTATTTTCACACAACTGCGATTGTTTTGTTGATGCGGAAAGGTAATTAAAAAAAGTTCTGATTTCAAACGTGCCACAGAATTCCCAGAGCCCAGAGGCTGCTGCTTAGAGGCAGATTAATCACACTGAATTCTCCATCTAGATATTGCATGCACTCCAAACTCCCACCGCTAATAGCTCTAATATTCTCCTCAGCGTGTGCATGCTGCTGGTGTTATGTTCCAGGAATATTAATTCCCCAACTCAAGCTCCTTTCGCTTGCGCATGTACCCTAAAGGCTTGCTGCCGGGCACCGGGAAATTATGGAAAAGGGAAAACAGGGCTAGAGGAGAACCGGGGTGCAAAGGTACTGGCTGGAACTCCTCAAGGAAAGTCATTAATGTTCTTTGGATAAGCAAGCCGTCCAAATAAAATCTACCTGAAGGCCAAGTTCTTTAAACAAAGACAGACAACTACCACGCACAAGATGGTTGAAATTAAAATGAGCTCCCAATGCTGGCTTTGTGTTACCCCCTCCAGCTACCCTGAGACTTGCCCAAAATTTCAGTCGTATTAATTGTGAGCTCTGCACTAGGGGTTTCGTTTGTGTCTTCTGCTGGTGTCTTCCCCCAGCCTCTTTTACCCCCGAGCAAGGCCGCACGCATCTCAACTCTTGCTGCCACAGGCTAGTAACAGTGAAAATGTAGCAGCATCCGAAGACCAGGTAGCGCTTTACACAGCCAGCCCCTTCTATCCCCAGCAAATCCGACAGCCCAGTAGGTTCATGGTCCAGCTCAAGGTCTCGCTGCACGTCAAGGACCAGAAGGTGCATCCCTGGGAGCCTCGTTCCCCACGGAAAACAAAAAAGGGGAGGAGGAAGGCAGGAGACAAACATGTAATTTTTCTTTGAATTCAAGTAACTGCCGTTCCTAGTAAGCAGTTCAGTGTGTGTATGATCTATATATATGGCCAAAAGGCCGGCTGCCAAGCTTTAAAACCAATGCGCACTTGAAAAGTACCATTTAAGATGCCTATGATGTAATTTTCAAAGCTGCTAAATGCCCAAAGCTCCTAGTGCTGTTCAGCAAAGACTGCAGGCAGTCGCCAGGTTAAAACACCGTTCCCTGAAACCGGCCACACCAGGACTCTGGAAACCTCCATGCAGAAGAAACCTCAAAACGGATGGCGCTGGTCATGCTTCCATTTAGTAGGATTACTTGCATGACAAGAAGCTGTCGTGGGTATGATTTTCTTTGTCAAGCAGTCAAAATATGTATCTCCGTGTAATATAAATCAGCATGCCTATGTCAGCGCTGGAAAACAAAAGGGAGTTTGCCCCTTTTGTTGGAGGCGTTTCTGATAAGCGCACTAGTACGCAGGTTAATTTGGATGGGACCAGTCCATGAGCTGTTTTTACAGCTCAGAACATCTTACCGAGGACTAAAACCTGTAGTGACACAGGTGCACAGGCGTGTGTGGTGGCCCTCCCCATGCTCACAACAGGTCAAAGGGAAAAGGCAACATTTTTATGGCTAAACACTTTACAGGGGGCTGCTGGTGGTGGGAGGGAGACCTGCATTAGAACTGAGACATTTTTTTGACCTTCCTCTGTTTGCTACAGATCACACAGGTCTACGTGTGCCTTGAACTCTTAGCCGATTCCTTAAACTTGGCTCCCGCTGCAGGGAGGGGGAGGACAGGACTTCAACCCAGGCGCTGCCTGCCCAAGGCCCTTGGGGCTTAACTCCGCTGTATTGGCAGGGGAGAAGCGCGGGCTTCCTTCGCTGTGACAAACTGAGGCATCGCTCTGTGTCGCTTAGGTGCAAATCCGTGATCCTCCTTCTCTCTTTGTAGACAAAGAATGAAGCTGATAGCGAAGCTGACATCTAAATCCTCACTATCGCACATCTGAGATAACCCCAGTTGTTTTTGTTTTTCAAACTCAAACATATGAGAAGGGAGAAAGACAGAAGGATTTCAACCCTTGCCAAACCCTGTCGCCAGCCCCCTGAGTTACAGATTTATGAACTCTTACATGGGATGAGGGCTCTTTACTTTTATCTCCCTGTGCAGCGCATGTCCTCAGCCCTTTGCAAACAGATGTTTTGCCCTCCGAAAGGGAAAAGAGAAAAAAAAAAAAGAGATAGTGTGAGCACAGAGGGGAGAGAGGGAGCATGAGCAAGAATGCTGTCTGCAGATGCCAATCACGGCTTCAGTCTAGGTCTAACCTGCCAGTCCTGCAAAAGGAGGATACATGAATTTTCTAGTTGGATAGTCAGTATCATCAAACAAGAAAATTGTGAGGTTTAGATTGTAATGCAGTCTCACGTTCAGTAAAAAGGCCTTGCTACATGGAGATGATGTGGGACTGAGGAGCCTATTCCTAGCACCTTAAAAATTAAAATTTCACTACAAATATCCTAAAGAAATGGTCAAAAATAGTACAGCATTTCAGACCGGTTTTGTAGAGCACGGTAATATTGGCAAGGGGGAAGTGATCGTAGGTAGAATACTGTCAGGTTTGGGGAAAGCTTTCTCTGCATTTTAAAAAATTATATGAAGGAAAATATTCTTGGGAATGAAAAGTCTAATGATTACAGGTATACAGAGAGTGTCATCTCTATCTTGGCGTTTAGCAGAAATCAACTCCCCCACGCCAACACCCTCCCCTCCAGCCACCCACCCTGATATTCTTCTTCACCACTTCCCACCCATTAACCCAGTACCTGCAGTGCAGTGTTCAAGTGGGACTGGCGGAGCTGCTGCCGCTGTCATCTCGTCGGAGCTGGCAGTCACCTGCCAATCTCGCCCCCACTTCCTCCTCCCCCCTGCTCCCCCCCACCCCTCGTCAGTGCAGCTTTCCCTGGGGATAGATCACTCTCCCCCCCCACCCCCCCCCACCCCTCCAGCAGCCTGACAAATAACTACTGTTAACTCAATAATATCCCCCTCCAAGGTTTTTTAATTACCAGCCATCCGCAGGGTGCGGGACTCGCACGTATAGAGAGAAATGGGCCAGAGAGGCAAGGCTAGCAACAGGGGGTCGGGAGAGTTTGGGCTGATGCGGGCTTCATGCTGAGGGACAGGCTTCCTGGTCCCCCATCCACATGGCAGGGCTGGCACAGGCAACCTGCAGACCCCCGCGGGATGCTGCCGCCCCGGCAACGGGGCACAGGGATGTGGGCAAGGTGCGGGGTGGGTAACATGCCGCTGTGTTTGGGGAGGTAGGAAGGGGTGGATTTGGTCTTGCAAGGGCTGATGCGGAAGGCTGCTCCTGCAGGACAAGGGGAGGCTCTGCTACACCAGCTGGGGAAGCACTATCCAGGACAGCGTTTGTTTACACGCATTTTAAATGGAAACCAGAGAAAAAAAAAAAAGAGGGGGGTGGAGGGGAGAGGGGAAAAAAACCCATCAGGTGCATTTCTGTTTGTACATCTTTACCAAATACATCTATCTTTTAACATACAAAAAGGCCTTTTTCTTTTTTTCCTTTGCAAGAGAATAGTCTTATTTTGCCTTTTTTTTTTTTTTTGCTGAAAATTCATGGGTCTGTGGCCTGAGAGGCTTTTCTTAGCCTTGAGTTAAATGGACATGCCTTACTGAACTTTCAAACAAGCTCTCCACCTAATATTTGTTTGTTCACACCCATTGACGCTCCCTTGATTTTTAACAGGTCTGAATAAGGCTTATTTTTTTAAATAATTGGTTAATGAAGTTTTATCTGAATACTCATAAGCCTATTAGTGCTCGAGTTGTCCACCGAATCTCTCCTCCCCCCCCAGAGGTTAAACAAGCCCAGAAATCCCTTTGTACTTGAAATAACACGCTGGGAAGAAAAGAAGCAAAGAAGGATAAAAAAGCCCAAGCCCCACATTCGTTCCTTTTTAAATCATAAAGAGACATTGGGAAAGGGGCATAAATGCTAGGCTTCCCCCACCCCCCACTTCTTCTCCTCTCCCTCCTTTGTAGGTCACCTTTACTATGAAGACATTGATGCTTCAAGTCTTCATTTGCTTAAATCAAAAGAGTAACTTCAACACCACAATCAGGTAAATGCCATACCCCAGGCAGGCGATGAAGGTGAAGGAGCATCCATTCCTGCACTGGGGAAGGAGGCACCCTGCGTGGGGGGAGGACCGGGTCCTACGCAGGAGTGGGGCAGGGGGTGCTTCCCTGGGAAGGGGCAAGCCCTTTCGGAGCAGGACAAGTTTGAGGGCACGGCACCAAACGGGCTGAGCTGGGGTAGAAGGGGACCAGGCAGACATGTTGTGCTGTGTTGACACCGGCCTCCGCACCCCAGGAAGGGCTGAGGGCGGCAGTTGAGGGGGAGAGAGCGGCGCGGCAGCCTAGGAGCCCTTTGGCAGCTGCCCCTGTGCCCCGGGGGAGCATCCTGGCAGGCGAGAGAGCCCCCGCTCCCCTGAAATAAACAGCAGCCTTCCCAATGCTTCATTAAACTAACACAGCTTCCCGCCATTGCCCCGGCAACCGACACAGGCCTCCTGTTTGCCAGCTGGGGGAATTAAAGGCAGCCTGGCAGCCAGCCCCTGGCTCCTCCGAAAGCTCCCCTTACACTGTCAAAAAAGCATCCCCAGGCAGGGGAGGGGGCCAGGCAGCCCCCCAAGGTGCCACCTGAGACGGGGGGAGTCCTGCTCCCCCTCAGTCTGGCAAGCTGCGGTCTCCAGGGAGGCGGGGACCCCACCACTGCCACCAGCACTGGTGCTGGAGGGCAACACAAAACTGGAGGGCTCGTCAAAACGATCCCTGTACTGGAAAAGGACTAAATAACCTCCTGGATGGTCCCATGGCGCAAAGGTGGATGCTACTCCCCATCACAGCATCACCTCTGTCCAAACATGATCAATAGTTCACACTAATTAGCAACACACTCCTCTCGCTGCCCATCCACCAGCTGAGTGAGCAAATTATGTCTTCTTGTCCCTGGTTTTCTTCCTTCCTCTTAAATCACGTATGCCAGGCGATAAGCCTTAGCGCGATCCTCTGCTCCCATTGCCCCCTTGGTGGACATAGGAGAGGCGACAGAGGACACACTGCCCTGTCCTTTGTGGCTTGTCCTTCGATAAAGCCACCTCAGGAAGGGCCTGGAATGAAAACATCGGTGTTGTACCGGCCTTGAGCGCACGGACACCCTCCCAGTCCCTCGGTTCAAAACAGGTAGATGGCAGGCAAGGCAGAGACATCCCTCCACACGGCCTCAGCGGAGGAGCTCGTAACGCTGCCCAAATCCCAAAATTAGAGCCGCTGGGCTGGTGTAATGGGCCAGCTGCTTCCAGCACCTTCCTCCCACCATCACGCCAGCCCGCTAACACCACAAAGGAGGCTGGTCAAATTGGTGAGGAGAGGAAAACACCTCGGTTCACAATGGCAACGAATAAAAGAGCACTATTCACTGACTCGGGCACCCACATCTGTTTTGTCCTGTTTTCCATGACTACTGGCTGCGAGCAGAGGTCTCACAGGGAGGAGCATTAAGTATTTATTCCAGCTCTAGGTTTTGTCAGCTTCTGATGCCACCAATGTGTTTCAATCCTGCTTGGAAAACTACATGGCTTTTTTTTTTAATCCAGGGATCCCAAAACAACTCTGCAAAGGTACCTCCAACCTCATTGGTAATACCCCAGCTTTCCATAGCTCTGCAGCACACGTTTTGCAACGGACTTAACTCTGTCCAAAGAGATCCACTCCAGTCCTGCCTCTGAACAATTTGTATGCCTTACCCCTTGCTTCTTTGTGATAACAGTTTTATGAAATACTACTTAGCTACACATTAAATATCAGAATTAAGAAAAAAAAATGACAAAAATAAAGAAATGTGTACATTACAGATTCTGGCCACTACTCTGCATTGCATGAGGAAGTGGCACTTGGAAAATGTGGAGCTGTTTATACGCATTAAATAACAGTTTCTAGCAATCTTGCAGAGACAAACATAAAGGCAGCACATCCAAGCAACCCTACAAAAATTAGCTCAGAGATCCCACCTCAGTGACAGGAGACTGTGACAGACTGTAGTTCAGGGTGTCTGAGCAAATCTTGAGCAGAGGGAAACAAGGGACAGGAAAATATAATCAAACACCTTCCTTCAGTCCAAAGCTTCCCAAAAGAACTGTTACAGCCCATGAAAGGGGAGTCTTGGAGGTTAAGGGGAAAAAGTATGAACACTTTGACATCATTCACTGTAAGTTATAGTGAGAGTGGGAAGAATATTGCCTTAGCTTTGATGGGGATGCAGAGAAAAGGGGACGCTTTCAGCTACTTGCAGGAGAAATTGAGAGGGGAAATTGCAAGCGGAAGATGTGCGTGCAGATCACCGCAGGTAACGGCCTTTAGACTGGGAATCATAGAATCATAGAATGGTTTGGGTTGGAAGGGACCTTAAAAGATCATCTTGTTTGAACCCCCTTGCCATGGGCAGGAACACCTCCCACTAGACCAGGTTGCTCAAAGCCCCATCCAGCCTGGTCTTGAAAAATTCCAGGGAAGGGGAATGTTAACCAGAAAGCCTGGTTAGGAGCTGCAGGCCTGCCAATGGTCTTGGTTTAACCATATGTCTCCTACTTTGGAAGTTTCTGATAGTCTTATCTTCTGGTACTCTCCTCATGCAGGACTCTGACCTCTCAAAAAATGGCACACATACAAAAAAAGCAGCTTTCTAGTTCTTAAGCTTTTCTTCAAAGCAATAACAAGTCAAATCATGGAGACTTAAAACCAAACGCCTTCCCCCAAACAGAAACCAATTTATGTTTAAATCTCATTTTTTTTCAGGTAGTGCCAGGGTGTGAAGGGAGAGGAGGAGGCTGACAAGTCCTGAGGCAAAGGGACACCTGCACCAATCTGGACTGCTCTGTGCCCTGTCCCCACCTCTCCAACTGGGAAGCACTCAGAGCTTGCTGTTGCCAAACCCACTTTTATTTTTTCCATGCTCCTCACTAATTAAACCTTCAGTCAGGTCTGCCTCTCCTCCCACCTGGACTAGCTCAACTCCCTGCTTCCACATTTTTTTCATTCTTCCTCAGACTCAGGAGATTTAAGTTTCTCAAGTCTCAAAGCTCCCAGAGGATGGGGTGGGTAAGGAGCCGTCTCTTGGCTCAGGCAAAACGTGGTCCCCCTCTGACTGCCCTCCTCTGAGGCTGGATTTCAGAGCAGAAGAGACTGCTGTCAGCGAGCCAAAGGCGCGCAGGGGTTGGGGAGGTGGCTGGTCTCCGTGTGCGCACCGCGTCCTCCTTCCTTGCTGCTGCCATACATGATTAATCATCCCTGAGACACGCCTGCTGCTTCCCTCTGGCTCTCCAACAACCACAACGGCGGCGGCGGCAGCAGTTGAGAGCACAGAGACCTCCTCAGGTTCCCAGCCCCGGCCCAGCGAGCGTTTCCCAGCGGGGACCTCTGATCCTCGCACACATCTCTCTCTCGCACGCGCCGGTCTGCCTCACAGCCTCGCAATTAATCGCTCCCCTCCCCCCATTTTCAAACTCGGCTCATCTCCCACCCCTCCCCCCACTTCCCCCCCCCCCCCCCCCCACCCCGTCCATCTGTGTCTAATTGCATTTCATCTGTAGTCATTCTCTGGAAAACTCACCGGGAAGGTGTCCAGGAGACTAGCACAAGCTTAAACACGCGCTTGACACGGGGAGCCGGGGGGAGGCCGGCTGCCCTGCTGGGGCGGATCGGGGGCCTGAGGGAGCTGGTCCTCTCCGCAACCCACCTCTCGCCTCCCAGCCTGGGCAGGGGATAGGGTGCCTGCCAGCGGGCAGGGGGCTGGCAGCCGGGGAGAGGCAGCAGGCAGCCAGGAGGGGCCGTCGAGGGCTGTCAGGGCAGAGCTGAGGCTGCTCAGATGCCAGCTCCTGGTCCACCGCGGGCAGCACTTGCTTCCCTCCTTCCTCCGCTGAGCACCACCGGCATGACCTGCAGCCAAGCGGGATCCAGCGCTCCCCTTGCCCTCCTGGACGCTGTCCCTTCCCCAGCCAGGCGCTTTCCACTTGCATTGCCCGTGTTTCTGCCTTGTGCATGGCACACTTAAGCCAGCTGTGTCCCAGCTGTGCACAGCCCTGCTGGCCACACAGCTCCTCGGTCCCACCCCACCACCTCGCTGCTGCTCGATCCCATAGGGACCTCCTGTAAGAACCAAAAGTTATCCAAGGACTTGTTCACCCTGGGAAGGGGGCAATAAGCCAGACTCTGAACAGACAGCACGCCGGGCACTGCACACCAGCTCACGCCACAGCCACTCTCACTCACCACTGGAGCGAGCAGCTCAGCTCTTAATTGCCTATGAAAAATGCCCACACAAAATTATCCAGAACAGCTAGGGAGCCATAAACTCACACCCCAGCTTACTGCATGCTAACTTCCCTGCATAAACAAGCTTAAGTGCGTAGTGGTTTTATGCTGAAAGCAAGGTTTCCTCCTGGAGAGGTGGCCCTCATCGTGGGCAATTTAAGGTTTTACACCTCAGGTAGAAGATCTGCAGCCCAGGGGCTGAGCGCAGTCCACAGGTTCATTTTGCATAGGCTGGAGCCCCCTGACTTCACACATCACTGCTGGATAACACGAAGGTATGGGCTAATGCGTGGCTTCCCAGAAGGCCAGCCTGGCTCTCAACAAGGGAAGGGTTCTCCACCTTTGCTGCAAAGAGCCACTCTTCCAGCTGTGGGAGGGTAGGGAATGAACTACTAACCCGTATAACACCACCTTAAGCCTCGTCCATTTGCTGCCAAAACTTTAAATAATCGAATTCACAGCTCTAATAAGGGTGACAAATTTACTTTAGTAGGGCAGCAACTTAGACCCAGACAAATCTTTTTCCATTTCTTTTCTCCAACCAGCCAGCAGCTCCGCAGACAGAACTGCTTTTATCCAGGCTAGCAGTGAGGGGCATGATTACAATCAGGTAACTCCCAGGCTTTTCCTTTCACTTGCCTTCCATTGACAATGGCTACCCACCAAAATCAGTCCAAGGGATGCAAACACAGAAGTAAGCAATTGAGTTACCATGACTAACAAGTTACCATTTGCCAGCTGAGTCACAGTAACACTGAACCAACCAACCTCCTGATGGTTTAAGCAAATGTTTTACTCCTTATTGCAATGAAGAAGGATCACAGAGTCAACTACTATAGCCCAGATGACAATTTATAATCTCATTGTGGTAAATCAACTTGCTGGCAATCGTCTGTTCATACATTTTGCTCTGCCAAAATCAGACGGAGTCAAACCTTTTGGTTCCACCAAATGCCACAAGCCACAAACGCATTTCTGCAGTACAATTGCAATGCTGTTTGTGGTGAAGATGCAAAAAACTACTACATTTTATCCTTTTAAGCCCCTTCTCAAAACAATCATTCTAATGAAAAGTGCAACATTGAAGCTGTTCATCTCCAGAAGCAGGTTCAACACAAACATATGTAAATACATCTTTAAATAAGCAAAATATCATACTGCCTTCTCCCTCATTCTTCCTGGCTATTTGACACCGAACCGAGAATCCGAAGTCTGGGTTCAGTTCCCAGTTTTAATGCAGACCTTCTGCACCATCTTGAACCACACAACACAATTCTTTATGAGGCTATAAAATGGGGATGCTACTAGTTTTGACACAAAGCAAGGTGGAATACATGCACCAATGCTTGTAAAAAGCTCTATACAAAAGACAAGGGTTGTATAAATAACTAAATATAAATATACACAACAAATTTACCCCTGCCCCAGAGCTCTGACTTTATAGGGTAGTCCTCAGAGGAGGGTATTTTCCTGATGCTTACCCATTTAACGAAAACAAGTACCTGTGAGAGAACAGACAGCACTCCATCTGCAGATGAATTTTATCTGCTTTCAATGCTAGTTCAGAGCCAGCACATGCTGGGAGTAAACAAAATCCATTACGAGAAAACAATTTGTGACAAATGAGAGCAGCACGTGGACAGAGGACCACTGAACAAGTCCCCCTACGCGTCCACATCAGAGAAACTACCATCACCCTTCCGAACTCTTGCAGAGGTCAGGATTTGGGCAAGACACAGAAACTTTCCAGTCCTCCCACTGCTAGCGGCACTCTGCTCTGTGTCAACACGCGTCCTCCGGGCTGGCAGAGGAAGTTTTTACTGGCATTGTCTAAACTGTGTCGTTACAGTGCAAGGACTGTCAACCCTGTCTCTTTCATCAGCACAGAGTTCTCCTTATCAGAGAAGAGAAGCACAAAAGGGAGACAGAATTACGTACACACGAGCAGTGTTTCTCCAGTGCTCAGCATAAAAATCTAATCAAAATTGTACCAGAATGGTGATGTGAAAAGCACCCTGCCAAGTCAGTAATAAATATAAAATTCATATCTTACATTTCCACAGTATATCACCTCTCATCCCGCAGTACTTTGCGCATTGTTGGGACTCGGATGAATCCCCAAATCAGAACAGATTTGTACTGGAATCTAACATTTTTGTTGGCTTCACATTCATTCAAATTGCACCCTTAAGTGAGAGTAGGATAACAGGCACTTAAAATGGCCCCTTGAATGTGGTGGCAGCCATTTTAAATGGGGCCCAACTTCTTCCAGCCGCCAGACTGATTCCCTGAAGTTCGTTCCCCACCCACCCCCTGTCCCTCTCACTCCCTGAGCCCTGCACTCAGTCCTGTTCCCCCTCCCGACCACCCTGCGGCAGAAGAAAGACAAAGTGGTATTTTTAGGGTGCACAAACAGCTGCTTTACCCCAGTAGGTCCCACTGATGATATTCTAACTCCAAACACAAACCATCTAATTCTGGAGATTGCAGCCACTGAGACCCGAGCAAACCTCAGCATAAAAGACAATAAACCCCATCTTCTCTGCTTTCACCCTTCCCAAGCAATACTCCTGCACAGATATAATACACAGCATCTGCAGAGCCCGAAAACTACATGTTGTGCAGCCAGCGGTAGTAACAGCTTCTCCTTTTTGTGAAGACCTCGTGAATTGCAAGAAAAGTAGAGGTGACAAGGAGTGAAAAGTCATAGTCCACCTCCCCGTGGCTCATTATCCTAATACCCATCACCAAATCCTTCCTGACAGATGCATTTGCCAGCGACTCTGATGGGAACATTCAGCAGTCCCGTTCTTTCTCATCTTATCTATATGCCTATATAACAAAACTGTGTCCATTTTTGGCCCAAAGATTTCACCTTCTGAAAGATAGATGCATTAAAGATAGAAGGTGTTAGAAAACCCTGAGGAACACTACAAATGTTAATAGCAGTAGGTACCCTAAGACAGAAGCGCTGATCCTAGTCTCTCACGCATCATACCATACCTCATCACTGCAAGTCTAAATAGGGAAAGCATCTTCTAAAAGTTTAACGAACAATAAGGTGTCTAAACAAAGAGCAAGTTTTCATGACTGCTCAGGAGCCATGAGTGGTAGGTGTTCAGTTCTTCTAAATTCTGACATTTCCTCTAATGAGCCACAGATGATCTCAAACTCCACTGTCTCATCACTAGTGGTAGCACAGCTAACTAGGGATGGCAGCAGTGAAATGCATTGCCAGGTTTCCCTTTTGTCAGTAAGGTTTTGCAGATCTTCATATTTTTCATACTTAGATCTATTCACTTCTTGGTGCCACTGCCTACAAACCAAGTATTTGGGGAAGAAAAAACCACAACAATATGAATGATTTAAAGTAGTCCATCCAAAGAAGGAAAAAGGAGCTACTACTACTTGGAGATGGTTCCAAAAGGAGGTACATGATAAAAGTATGAGTCTTCTGTAGTTCCAAGTACATTTATCTGCATCTACACTGATGAAATCACAACAGTTATTTCACCTCTGGCAGCAGAAACATAGCTGCAGCACACTCAAGAATCAACTCCTGATACTAAAAAACAAACAAAAAAAAACCCCACCACCCCACAATGTCATTTAGCTTTACAATGAGTCGATAAACTATGCATCATTTGTCTTCCTTTTCCTAGTATAGATAAGGCCCTAGAACAGCATCACCCAAACTGTGGTCCACAGGTCACTGCCGGTCTGTGAATCATAATAGGTGGTCCGTGCAGCACGCTATCTGCAAACAACACTCAGTTGGCACCTAATAAAACTCCCCATCCAGTGCCCTGGGTCATTTTTCCCATTATGAACACTGAATGTTTTTATGCCTATATGACAGATAAGCATTTATATCTCAATGTAAAACATCATCCAGACTGCATCTTTTTTGACCAAAGGGAAGAGACAGTATGAGACCCTTCCTGAGAGAGCCGCCCATCACAACTGAAACATCAGCATTTTCTACTCACAGTCATTGCAATGATACAGGCGTAGAAGATGCAGGACACACTGGTGGGCAGTCTCCTGGAGAAGACTGTTGCAACAGAGCTACTTCTATGTACAGGTAGGCACCGCTGCAGACAAACAGCTGTGCTTGCTGCAGTATTATTAGCAGTCTCTAGAGCTGACAAGCCTCAAATTGTTTTGGTTGCGACCATACTGGGAAGCTGGCATTACTTCTGGGCTAAACCTGCTCAAAAAACTCATGACGAAATAGAAGGCTGCAGAAGAGCAACAAGTACATTACCAAGAGCCAGAAATCAATTTACAAACACAAGGACTAAATACAAGAGCTTGCTAAGCAATGACCAATGAGCTGGGACCTGAATTGTCTACACACCTCTGACAGGCACAAACAAAAAAGGGGATCATTCACCACTACCTGGACTATGGTCAGGTCCAGTGGAAACCAAGAAATGAAAAACATAGGCCCGTTGCTGCATGGGGGAAAGAGGACAAATCACTTTAACAGGGAAGCATATGGTCTCGTCTTCTCAGGAAAACATTGGAAATGCAATCACTCGGGACAGCTAAAACAAAATTGAATGCAAATACCAGAAAACGCGCGGAAGGAAGTATCACATCTACTGTGGTTTGATCATGCGTAGAGTTAGGTAATCAGATAAATGGGGTGGGTTTTTTTGTTGTCGCTGACTAAAGGATATTCAATTCCACAGCTGAACAGTGACTTACTCTTCACTTACACCTTGCCACTGTCTACACAGGCTTCAATGTAGGATGGTTCCTGTCACACAAGAGCGTGACACACTTGTACCTAGAGTACAGTACAGTGCAAGAGGCTTCAGGCAGAACCTCCACTCTTGACTCTATGAGGATAATCAAATAACCATGCTGAATCAGGCTGGTTGTTTGTTTTGCTTAAAATGTATTTACTTCAACAAGTAATGAATATTTTGAGTAAAGAAGGCTTTGTTAAAGATTCACCACATTCACCCCTTCAATTAAGGTTTTAAATGTTCACATTCATAGATTCATTTACACCTCCCACTTGTCCTTCAGCAATGCCAGAAAAGACCAAGGTTTACATTCCCGCCATCTCAAAGATAAAAGGGAAAATAAAAACAAATCCTCCAGAAAACAAAACAAACAAACAAAAAATACACCAACCAAATTGGGAAGAAAAAAAAAAGAAAAAAAAAGACCAAAACCAAACCTACCAGGTCTTTTATCCATCTCCAGAAAGATGAAATGGTGTCCAAGCCGAGCTGTTTAGAAATCTCTCCCCTCTCACGTGCAATACTGCAGCTCTAAGATGAATTAGAGGAGCAACTCGGGCAACTGGGGCGTCACCGGCCACCAGAGGAGAAGACAACTTGAGCCCCCCAGCCTAGATGTGGGGCTGAGAGGCCTCACTCACCCCACAGCTCCACACCCCAACGTGGGCAAGGCGGAGAGGGCAGGTGTGGGTCGGGGGGATCGGGCCTCCCTTAGTACCTGCAAGAGGGCACGGAGATTTCTGCTGTGCGGACGGTGAACTCAGCGTACCCCAGCGATGGACAGGTACCCCGGGGGTGGCTGGGATATTTGCATATGTTAATTGCAATGTCAAGGTGTTTGCGCCCGCCGCGCTCACTTCTTCAGGGGGAAACGGCGGTAGGATGCGACTCTACCTGTGCCGTGCTGGTGACGTCACAGGCAGCTATTTCCAGCCCAGTTGCCATGGAAACCACCAGGCCTCAGCACCAGTTAGCGGTTCAATATATAATTTACTTATTCTTTTTCACCTAAGTGATTAGGACTCAAAATACAGAAGCGTCTCACAGACCCTCAAATCCTCTGATCGTTTCATAGGAATTTCTTGAAGACCAAAACCAGGCTGAAATACTGACCTGTGCACTCACCAGGGAATTAAAAAAAACAGGCAAATAAAAGCCTAAAACAAGAAAAAAAAAAAAAAACCACAATACTCTCCCCTCCGTCCCCTTCCCTCCCAAGTTTCAAGGGAGTCAAATGCTGTGGCTCCTGGAAGATTTCACAGGGCTGTCACTGTTTGAAGGAGACGAGCTGACGGTGGAGGAGGAGATAAAAGTCCAACGCAGGAGCTGCCACGTCCAGCGGGGCCTTTGGTCCATTCCACCTGGGATGCCACATCCCACCGTGTCCCACAGGCGGCTGCTGCCCGATGCCACCGGCAGCACAAGTGTCTGCTCCACCCTGCGCTGCTTGTGATGGGTGGCTGCAGGACCCCCAGAAAGTCTCTTTTGGCTCCTACAGATTACCATCGTGCATTAAGGAATAAGTTTCTCCTCCTGATTAATCCCAGCAGAAGCAGTTATGAGTGCTGCGAGTCAACGCAACACCAACCCGAGCCCTGGGGAAGGTAGCCCCTCTATCTCCTCCCGGCTCTTATAGCCTGGGATTGCAGCGGTTGCCTATATTTTCCACAACTTTTTAATCTGGTGCTGCGGTCAGAGGTGAGGTGATTTCTTTGCTTTTCCACTGCCTAATTAGTCACTGCAGAAGCTTCTGCGAGACCCAAAGGTTATGCTTCAACATACTGGTCCAGTGAGAGAAAATGCAAATATTTTTACTGGGAGAATTTTCAAGAGATTCATCTATCTTCAGGTACTTTTAACGTACCGGTCTTAACATTCCTTTTTGTGCTTCATTAGTTTTTAAATTAGTGTCTTTCAAAATGGGAAGTTTTAAGCATTAATTTTGAAAATCAGTTGCTTTGTGGCTGAACCATGTGGTCCGGCAGAACAATAGGAACAGCAACACCTCCCAGCCCCCCCGTTTCAGACCGGCATCGGCCACCTCCCTCTTATTTCCAAAACAAGTCACTGCAAACCATCCCCGCTGCACCCCTTCTCCTCGCCGCTCCTTCCTCCCTCACACGCAGAGCTGCGAGCAGGGGAAAAAAGGGCAATGACCACCGAGACCCAACGAACAAAACCAGAGGCGTTACCACAGGCAGTTTTAAATCAGACACATTACTCCCTAAAGAGTAAAAGGGAAAAAAAAAATGCACAGACAAGGATCTTTCCATAGTTACTTTTTGTTGACATTCTTGAACGGTTTACATGCTAGGAAGTTCTCATCTACAAAACAGGACAACAATTTGAAAGCCACCAAGGCAAACTGGCAGGGGACCGTGCCGAGACATTAACACTCTGAAGAATTTGAAGGGCTATTTCCTAGGGAAAGGAGGGTGTTATCGGGCACCACATGGCCTCAGGAGCAAATTTGAGAGGTCTTCCTACTCAAAATTATTTAATATGATAATTCAGAGTGGTCACTTGCTTAAAACAAAAGAAAGCACCATTAAAGCAAAATGTAGAAACATATGGTAGTGCCTCAAAAGTAAAAATCAAATAAATGTAATCTATAAAGCTAATTGACCTGAACGAATCTTTTTCCTTATTTCCTCCCCTTTCTCTCTTCCAACTCCTTGACTCAGCCCACCTTTCTCCAAACCGCTGCTTTCATTTGTGCTTCACTTCCTTTCCTTCTTTGAGCTGCAGCATCTCCCTTTCCTCTCAACCTTTCGCGTAACCCTCCACACTCCCTGCAGCTCAACACCAGCTTCCCTTTGGTACCCCTTGGTCTGAACTTCCTCTTTTTCCGTGACTGGTCCCTTTCTGTCCCTTCATGCTCTCACCCTCATTCTGCTGGGTCACAGAGTGCTTCCCTCCTTCTCTAATATTAGCATATGGTGCACGCTTTACCAATATCAACTGAATTAAACAGCCACAAAACCCTTGAGAGTGTACCAGGAGCTACCCTGATTTCAAAGCTAATGAAAATAAAAGATAAATTTATAAGTGACTGAGCAAAGACCACATGGGAAGTCAGTAGTATTGGCCGGAATAAAACACAGAATCAGGTTGATCTGTACTCAGGTCACTTCGTCGTCTAGAACCAGATCGCACCATTGACAAATCAAAACAGATTTACGCCAAGTCTAAACCAGAAACAGCCAGTGAAAAAAATAATTGCTGTTGGCTGTACATCGAGAAGTATGATTAAAAAGATGATTAAATGTTTCTATTTTGGAAAAAAAACCCCACAAAAAACAAAAACCAACAAAGAATGTCTTTAAAACCCCTTTGCTACAGCAGCTCATTTCACACAGGGAACGAGGCAAGAAAAACATGTTGCAGTGACTTTAGCTATGGGAAAATGACTGATACTTTGGATAGAGCTGACAGCTGACTTAGGAGTCATTGCTAGGGCTAAGATCTTCCTTCTCCAAGCAGCCTACAGTGGTCTGGCATGTCTCAAAACTTGAAAGAAAAAAAAAAAAAAAGCTGCTGATTTCATAGAGAAGTAGCCTAAGAGGCTGTTTGGAGGATGAAGTCAACTACATATGGTTCTATTTATTTGTTTGTTTTGGGGTGGGGAGAGGGAGTCAGTGGCAAATTCTCAGCCTTAACAACCAGCTCACAATAAAAGCTTATGAAGTCAAGAGTTCCTCAAGGAAAAGGAACACTCTTAAAGTTTGTATTTATTACATAAATGCCAACATATTTGCCAGATTCCAAAACTCAGGCAGCATCCAGCTCAAATGATTAAAGTGTTTCTCCTTGAGGCCACCATTTGAATCCAGCCCAGATAAACCGTAATCCAACATTGCCTTTGGATAGCAGGTCAATATAGTTTACACAAAACCCCCCTCTGTGTAAGGAGGTGATACAAAACAGGTACACTAGGCAGGTCATGTCCTAATGCACACTTAGACCTCTAGGCCACAAACCAAACACAGCTGCATTTGAATGCATGGCCAAAGTTTTCTGCATTTTCTTTTAGCGGGGGAAAAAAAAAATCCCCCCTAGGAAACTCTGTACAAAAATATCCCTTTCTCTGTGCTTTATGAATGAGAATTCACATAGAAAAAGGCAGGAAATGAGGCAAAGTTGCTTTTTCCCTCATTCTCTATATTGCGACCGCAACGCACACACACATTTCTAAGTTTAAGAGTATAACCGCATACTCATATATAGCTGCATCTCATCCAAGTGCTGGTCACTTGGGAAAACTTTGAAATTCAAGAATTCTGTGACTCTGATCCTACAACCACTACCAGTTGGGAGCTAACATACATTTCTTTTTTTGTTCATCCTGAAGCTTTGAATTATAATTTGCTCATTAGCCTAATAAATATCTCGTCGTTGTGTGGCCTGTAACAGCAGAAACGGCGCTTATTATAACAGTTCCCCACTGCAGTAGAGGAAGCTCGTCTGACCTCAGCATCCCTCAGCACCTTAAGCAAACACGGATCCAGTATAGCCACGATCCTTGCGGAGATTTCCTGCTAACCCAGACGTATGCAAAGCAAGAGGTGCGAGTCTCCTCTCTCCGGAGCACACGCAGGCTCTTCTCCAGTCACAGGAGAAATATCCCATCCCCAGAGGTTTTCTCCATCTGCTCCCGGTAAAAAAAATCAACAATCTATGGCACAGGGGCAACATGTGCTGTAAAAAAGGTTCACTAGCTCAAGTGTTTTGGCTGTGCTGAGCATTTCACTTGTGACCAACATAATTTCCTGCCATTCCACTTTTCCCAGGTTGCCTCTACATCTGTCCTGAATCTATGTGAAACTCCTGTTTATACTTGATCCAGAGCCTGGCAAAAATTCCCGTTTAGAATGGAAGGGTAGGAAACCCCAGAGGTATTAACAGTTAACAGATTTTTATTTTTTAAAAAAAGCTTCTCAATACATATAAAAATGACCCCAAAATAATGAGTCTGTTTTTGTTTGGGTGTTTTGTTTTTTTTAAAAAAGCTGAGATTGTGATTCTGATTCTGTTGAAATCTCCCCTGGCCCATTCCCAAAACATATGTGTGATGAGAAGAGCGATGAGTCTCCCAAATGTACTAAATAGGGCAATTTTGGGACCTCCTCCAAGATCTCTCTCCATCTGTCCATCTCCTGCCCAGCAATTTATCGTGTCCCCCAAATCTCTAACTCGACTGCATTCTCCAGCCCTGGCATTGGCTCCTATCTCTGTCCCCTGTTAATCCTGCCACATCCGACCCCAGAGCAACACCTTCACTCTTCCCAGAGCTCTCCAGGACTGACACCAGGGAAGTTCTCTGGCTTTCCATTCCCAAAACCAGGTGGTCCCCAGGCCACAAAGGCAAAAGGGAGCAGGGCAATCCTATGGCACAGACCTTTGTCTTCTGCTGCAAAAACGAGCATCAATCCCAAAAGCAGAGGCATCAAGTTCTGCCTCCTTTCTACACCGGCTCACACTTAGCTCCAGTAGCTCACTTGCCCCATTTCTCTTCGGGTTTACTTTTCAAGCAAGGCTGAACCTTCTAGCAACGTTATCAGACCTAATTCAGCCCTGCTGAAATCCCATCATTCGCTTGCACAAAATATGGAAAGAATTAGCACTGATCTTAGGCCCTGGACTAACAATTGTCCCTGTACACAAATGACTTAAGTACTGATGTTGCATGTGCACAGAGGAGGTGGCAGAAAGACTCTTCTGCCTGCAGCAGGTGAGAGACAGACCTGCAATTTTCCTGGGAATTTGGCTTTTTCCCTTAGCCTTCTGATTTACAGTGCAATCAATAGGTTTCTGCCCACTGCTGCCACCCCTTTAGTTTCAGAATTGATGGGCGGCAGCGCTCCGGTGCTATTGTGTTACAGACAAACTGCGAAATGCCACCGAGGCGAGTGCTGGGCTGCATCACTCACGGTCAGCACAACACAACCGGGCCAACCACGCGTTGGAAAGCTCTGCGCCGACCTGGCCGTGCCAAGACAGCCCGCTCCCTCCCGTCAGCAGTCCTTGCCAATGCCATTTCTTGCCCCACAGAGGTTTTGCCAGCGGAGATTATTACCTTGTGTCTCTCTCTCTCTTTCGCACACGTATAGACAAACATGCATGTTGCATCTGATCACTTCACAGCCTGCGACACCCTCATCACACCCTCCTGAAGCTGGGAAATACTATTAAATGGGGATAACAGAAGAGGGCAAGGGGTAGAGGCAGACCAGTTATCTAAACAAGCTGAAAACAAGTTGTTGGATAACGCATCGAGAAAATCCAAGTCCTTACTTCTGCTGAGAGGAGCAATCAGGCCCCTCCTGCCTCTTCCCTCCCTACTCTGGCATATTTCCCCTACTAGATCTGACTGAAAAATGGTGGTTTTACTAAGTTAGTTTACCACAGCACACTTACAGCGGTAACAAAGAACGTGGGAGGCAACTGGGTCCGTTCTATTTGGCAACTGTGCTGATTTGTGTCTACTTCAATCCACCACAAAGCCATGCCCTTAAAACACCCTGAAACCCGCAAACCGAACCCCAATACTGCCTCATCTCTGAGCTGTAGATTTCAACTCCAAATCGTAAATGGCACAGATTAAACACAAGCCTGCTTCCATTTGGGTTTGTCCATCTGCTTTCCTTCCCTCAGCTCAGTCAGAAAGGGTTCAAGCCTAATTCCTGCTTTCCTTGTCAGACCCCCACGGCCACAATTTACAAAGGGGAGCCCTTGGGCGCATCCTCTTCTGGAGATGCAGAGAAGCTAAACAACATCGTCAGCAGAGGCAAGCTTGGGTTTGAACCATGGCATGTTGAGTCCTCATCCAGCATCCCTTCAGTGTTATGGCACACCTTCTCTCCTTTCCTTGAGCTGCACGTGTTGTAAATGATACTGCATCCACAGCACTGCCAGTACCACTTAATATGAACTTGCAGCTTGACAAATGACTACTTAGTGCATCATATCAACAAGTACCTGGATCATAACTTGCCACCCGGACCTGCCCTTTCACCCTCCAACACCTTTTGAAGATGTTTTCCAGGAAAACCTTATCGCACACCGGCTTCCAAAGTCAAACAGATGTAAGAATGCCTTAATTACACTGCAGTAGATCCCATGCCTTTTCAAAGCTTTAAGGAAACAAAACACAAAACAAAACAAGCCTCTCCTCTGCTCCTCACAGAAGGGCCCGAAGACACAGCTGGATCCTGGCTGCTGGTGACAAAGCTGGTTTATGCAGCCACTGGTGCTCCCTCCAGCCCCTCGCATGACTGTCCCCAGGCACAACTGGGAAGCAGGATCTGTTTCAGTAAGGACAACCACCAAAAAAACCACTCTGCCCCCCCATCTCGGGCACAAAGCCTTGCTCTAGCTCAGAGGAGGGCCTTTAGCCAGCAGGCTAGGGGATATTCTGGGCAGCTGGACAACACTGCATTCCTTTCCCTGTGGAACTTGTATGAAATGCTGTGTCTTATACAGACACTTATTACTGTTTAAACTAACACTTTCCAAACAACAAAAACACCCACATTTAATCAATATTCCCAACTGGCTCAAGCGCTCCTATCTAAAATGGAAGGAGAAGAGAAACGCTAAGAGGGACAAGAGAGGGAAAAGAGTGTTTTCAGATGAAATGAGGAATGTGAGAGAGAACTGACAAAACAGAGATGGTCAGCAAGTCTTTTCCAGAGTCACGCAGCTGCACAGGAGCTTTCTGTACCAAAGGACAGATTTTTATATGAAGCCAGAAGAAACTGCTCTAAAGGAGTGCAAGGCAGGGGGGTGAAGAGAAGGGAAAGTAAAGGAAAAGGGAAGCTCCAGCTGCTCAAGCAGCTGTAATGCTCTGACTGGGACCAGTGGATGATAAGCTATAAAACACCTTGGCTGCGCGTACGGACAAGCATGAACAGAGGGGTCCCTCATTTTCATCGCCAGTGCCTGCAGTTCTGGCATGAGGTTCCCTGGATACTCGGACATGGAGAACAAGTGAAGTTTCTCAGATGCAGGCACCATCCGAGAGGAGGCTTTGCCAAATCACAGCCTCTGCAGCCACAGGACAGAAGTGCAAAGGATGTTGCTTTGACAGTCCAGAAAAACCTGGCCAGTATCTTAATTTAATTAAGACTTTTCTAAAGATAATGAAAACATCCACAGTGCTATCAGATAGGAAATCGGTTATAAACTAGTACAGACCCCCACATTTCAAAGTATAATAAAGCCATCTGACAGAGACATAAAGAAGCAGCTTCTGTCTTGGGTTCATTGCTCCAAACTAACCACAGAGGAGTTGTTCTTCACTTTCCAACCAACACTTGGTCTCAGCTCCAGCATCCATGACAGCTTATCAGACCAAATGGGTCCGTGTGGTGTGTGCCTCTGGCACCTTACACTGCACCATGGACATGAAGCAAAAAACATGCTTCTTCAGTTCCACTGTGATCCCCAAAGACCCACCCCGTCACAGGAAAGTTTTGGGTGATTAGCCACCTGGTTAAAACAGATGTTTTTGCCACTGGCAAGAACCCCAAATAGTTCCTCTGAACAAGAGACTTCATCACTAACCTGCCATTTTTACTCTTGCCATAAATGAGAGTTTTGGATTCAGCCTGGAGGCAGAAGAGATTCTGCTAATTGCTCGCCTCTTTTTGACAGCTAATGAAAATCATGCATCCCTGCCAGCTCTTTTGCATTGGTCATCTGCCTGCAGTTAGTCAACATCACTGGACCACAGAAGCAAAAGAGCAACTGATCTTGAAGGGGACCAAGTCACCAGCATCATGCACAGGATCCTAGACACTTTCTCTACATCTCGGGATGCAGCTTACCTTACAGGTTTTGATAAGCAGTTCAATGCCTGTTTTCAGACTGCAGGCAGGCTGGAGAGGAGCTATGCGGTACAATGCCTTCCAGCATCCAGTTTTGTAACTCCACTTCAGGCAACTCATTTATGTTCCTTCTCAGGCCAGGTTAGAAAGGAGCACTAATAGCACCTCATCACTGATAAAGCAGAGACACACAAACCGTGATACCCCAAATCCTCCCAGCAAGACGCCACAGTGAAAGGCTTGGAAGAACCATTGAGAGTAGATGTGATCCATACAGCAAGCTTCTCACTCTATTTTGTCCATCATTCATGTTTATCTTATGTAACCAAAATACTCACTAAAAATCCATTTCTGCGGGATATGACATCGAAGTTTGGGCTACCCCATTGCATCAACCTGCAACCTAGGTCTCAGATACAGACCAGTCCTATGAGAAATAGGAATAACCGGCAAATATAAGGACAGCAAATGCCCCTTCCCAATAAGGCTTACAGATCATAGTCCTCTCACGCAGAAACGTGGCTTACAACAATAACTTGGTCGAAGGGACTAAAAAAAAGGATTGAAATGCAGTGCTACATCTAAGATAAAGCTCTTCTGGGGAAATAAGGCAAACAGCAGAAAGACATTTCTGCTGTGCAAAACCCAGCATGGCCCATCTTCACCTGAACTGCCCACCCACGGGGTCTAATCAACAAAAGCACATGCTCCACTGGTGAGGGACAGGCCAGACGGGTAAAGGCGGATGAAACAGAGGGCCTCTGTGAGGCCTCTGCGACCTCCACTCTCCAAGGCATGAGTTGAAAGTCACTGTTCCAAAAAGCTATGGAAAAAAGGGAGAAGGTTGGAGTGGCGGGGGAAGAGATCAGACTCTGTATTTTGAGATTCCGGGAGCTGAAAGAGAATAAAAGGCTAGTTGGAGCCTAGCAATCCACTCTGGTAAAAACCTTATGTGCAGACACAGAACAATGCTGATTTTACACTAGAAACCAGGAAATGAGGTGGAGGGAGAATGCAGGACAGCGCTGTGTTTCTACATTAGGATTTTTAAGTACACTGCAGGATTTCTGTCTCAGAGTACTCATTGAGTTACATCAGACTGTAATGGCCTGTTGATTTTGAGAGATTATGGCAGCGCTGCTGATGCAGGGGGAGAGGAGATGGAAGGAAAGAGAAGATGTGATGTATCAGCCAGCGTGCACACACATTTCAGATGATTACCTACACTCCTGTGCAAGAGAGACACAGCGGATTCACAGTGGGACCAGGACCGAGGGGGGACTGTGCACAGGATCCTGTTAGCAATCTAGGCTGGCACAGGAGGCGGTTTTGCTCCATCCCTGATCCCTGTTTCATTGCCCTGGGGCAGCAGATGCCAAAAGCAACATTTCTGCAGGGGAGTCCCATCCAAGGCTGGCAGGACGAGAGGCACATCGCATGGCATGGCAAGCGTAATGGAGGAGGTGAATCCCATGTGTTGAAGGCACGCAAGCGCGTTCCTGAGATGGATTCAGTCTCACTCTGCCAGGCTGACAACTTTGCCTGCCTGCTTTTCTCTCTCTCCTGTATTTCACAGAGAGATGGTATCCTTCCCTTTTCCTTTCTTTGCTCCCGGGCACAAGCAATCAAGAACAAAGGATGAAAGAAAAATGCAGTGGGGGGGAGTGAGGCGGGGGAGGGACATTTGAGAGTTAGGGAGCAATCTTGAGCAGAGAGAAGAGAATTAAAAAAAAAAAAAAAGGAGGAAGAAAGGAGATGCAGAGGCTTGGAAAAAAACACAATATGCAAATGAGGCAGAACAAAAATCAGAGCTGGAAAAAAAAAATAAAATAAAATCACACCAAACAAACCCACCTCTCCGTAAGCTCTCTGTCTCTCACAGATAGGGGGATGCCACCAGGGTGAGGGTTCCCAAAGCCTTCTGCCACCCTCCATCTCCAGCAGACACCCGTGGCTCACTGCAGGCAGGCAATCTGCCCTCTGGGGCATAGCGAGGGAAGGGAAGTGGGAAGAGTAAAGCGATTCTGGAGCAGTGAAAATCCTTGTTTTCTCTCTGAGGTAGGGAGCTGTGGGGCAAACAGAACCAGCCAGGTGCTTCTAACATGATGTTTGTCAAACAATCTGATTTCAAGCTTCACTGGAGTAGTCCCTCAGCAGCTGCTTTAATCTACCGCAGCACTTCTCCCCCACAGCAGACTGCATTCCCCTTGTCCCTCCTCCACTCTTCCACCAGGACGGAGGTTCCCCAGGAGCAGGGACCTCCACCCTGTCTGGCAGCGGATCGCCTGGGAGACCAAACCACCTCAGGCCACACCACAAGCTAAGCAGGGTCAGGCCTGAACTGGAGGTTTCCAAAGGGCATCCAGCTGCACAAGGAAAAAGGGGATTTTGCCGCTGCAGATGACAGTATCGCTCTCAGAGCGGAGCCCTCACACTGCTCAGAGGTGCGTGTCAGCAAAGGTGGCCTCTTCCCTCTGGACCGCAGAGTAAATAACTCATCCATCAGCTTGTTCATTAGTGACACCGTAGCTGGTGTTGTGTTATGACACACCATAGTGCAGTTACCCTTCTACTCGTCATCATTTATTTCTTCTCCTTCCAAGGTCTGGCAAAACATCAGTGCGTGCTCCTCAGCTGGGAACAGTGAGAGGTGTAAAAGGGAACTAGGAAGCAGCAGGATTCCTGGCTTTCAGACCAATGGGGCTGACTCACTAATGCCACTTCTTAGCACCAGTAGTACTCTCCTTTCACATCAACAGCAGCTCCTTTCCCCCAGCTTTCTGTTCACGTTCCTGCCCACATTTCTACTCCAAATATTACTAGTTGTTTTTCTAGTTCTGCCCGCAAAGACCTGAAGCTAGGGATCTATAAGCTATGGGCTGGTCTTTACAAAAAAAAAAATTTAAAAAAAATGTTATCAATATCAGAATAATGGATTATTACTTTTACTTACTACCAAGGAGCATCATTTAACTTAGTAAATATTAGCTGCCTAGAACCACAGCTGTGTTGCAAGTGCTAGTTAGAAAACAATTTCAAGAAGCTGACAAATTCCACAGCAGAGGTGTCTACGCACTGGTGGGGCGCTTAAAGGCAAAGGCAAAGGCAAAGGCAAAGCCTTGCACTGTATTTTACAAAGGACTGCAGATACCAAGGTAGAGTGGAGAAAGGAAGCTGTGCACGTATTGAGGGCAGTAAGTTGTCTAAGGGGAAAACAGCAAGAGAACAAAAACGCAGCGGTGAGGAGGGGAGGGAGAAGAGGACAACAAGTTTTAGCAGAGATCTTTGCCGGGCAGATCAGTAACTGCAACCGCCTGCAAAGGTCTCTCACACCTCCAGCAACCTACGTGGCTGCAGGCACCAGCTGCATTTCCCAAGAGCTCCCTTGCTCCCAAGTGCAACTCCCCCACCCCAGAGACGCGCGGGGAGGCAGCGCGGGAAGACATATGATGTCTCAGTTCACATCTTAGCCAGGTCTGTGTCCCCATCAGTAAGAACCTCCACCACAACTGACACTAATTGGTTCTCTTGTTGTCATGCTGCAGAGGTGACAAAGACCACATAGGCACAGACAAGAAGCTTCCCTCTTTCCGGTCCCTTCAGGTCATGTCTAGGTACCCTGGTAGGAACAGTGTGCATTCATAGCTGGTACTGCCACGATGTGTGTCATGCCTGCTCCCTGAATAAAGAGCATCACTATCTGGAGCTGTCGAGCCTGCGTCACTCACTGCAAGAAGCAGGGGGGGGGAAGACAACTACCAGCTTAAACCAGATTTTACTGGTAGGAGCACCACCACAATCCAGGCTCTCGGGGACTTTACAAGGGAACCTGAAACGTTACCAGCTGCAGTTGCATCCTCCATACCCTCCTTCAGCCTGGAAAAACAACAATTAGCACACGTGTACATTAGTGCATGCATGTGTTTGCATGAGCCTGCAGTGCAAACATACACAATAAACAGAGCGAGGAAGAAGGAGATTGTTTGAAGCTCAAAGCAGCTATTTGTAAAAATCAGTGTGCAAGTGAGAATGAAACATAGACAAGAATTACTTTCATCTTTCTGGGAGGGAGAGAGGGGGGCAGGGAATTAAGCACACACACACCCGGAGCAATGCCCAAGAAGAATTATGCCGCTCGTGATAAATGCACTTTTCTGGTTCTGTGAAAAATCTGACATAATGAAAGTACCTTGAATGCAATTACCGGCACTTGTTTAGCATGGCAGGGCATTGCACTGCCACTGGGCTCGCTCCTCACTGCTCCCAATTAGCATGCCAAGTACTCCAGCCACACACATGGGCTCACAGGTCAGGGATTGGCGCAGAGGAGCAGCAACCAGCTACCTGCCCTCCAATGAGGGAGCAAGTGATGTGCTGGAAAGCTTCGTCTTCCTTCATTTTACATCCTCCCATCCCTATCACACTCTTTTCCTCCACTCCTCCAGGGTCTCTGGAGGCAGTGATAAAAACCGCAAACTCTCCCCCCTCCTCTCTCAGCTGGTCTCATTCACGGCTCATGGCAGACCCAGTTTCCTCTGGGGACTCACTAATGAAGACGGCCAACGTTAATCTCTTTCCCCCTCCCTGACGGGTCGATTTATAGTTCCACGGAGAGTCCTGGATTGCAGCCAGAGGGCTTGACACATTCTTCTTGTTCCAAGACAGAACGGGGGGGAAGAGACAGGCTTGCGCACACACACACACACTGAAGACACACACGCGCATTTATGATTTGGATTTGGCTGGAAGATGCAGCTGGAAAACCTGTTTACCTGTTCCGAAACGGCAGCTGAAGGGAACAGTAACCAACAGCGCTTTTGTGAATATGTGTATACTTGTATACTCCAAACATCTTTGTGTTTCCATAGCACCTCTTTCAGCCCAAAGACCCCAAATCTCAGGGATCACTCCCTCATCACCAGGATGAAATAAAGCATCAGTTGTGTGCCAGCAGCATTACCCGTGAGTCATTAGGAGAGGAAGCAAATGATAACTTCTCCAGGATAAACGGCAGGGGGAGGGGAAGGGGAAATTTTAGACAGACAGAAAGTAATGAACTGGAATCTGGCCAGGACACCGACGTTATTGTCCCCTCATCTTGTGAAAAGTGCGGTGGGATCTTTAACAATCGATTGATTGAGGCCTTGGCTCTACCTCTCATCCATAAGAGGTTCCAGCAGTAGTTGCAGCTTCTCCAAGAGCGATGCTGGTGCACAGGCTCAGGAGCACCTCAGAGAAATGTACCCTCCAACCTGCCTTTCTATGGCGCTGCCTGGCATTGCCTGCACTGGAACTCCTCAGACCTGTCATTCACACGGCTGCACCTTCAAAGGAAACTGGAGAGACAGAAAGACTCGCATATTTTTTCACCACTGAGCTATAAGGGAGTATCCCTTCCTCCCCACCAGCACTTCATTTTTCCCCCATTTGGCAGTCACTGCCGTAGCCTCACTGCATCCCCCAACTTCACGCTATTTGTTTAGTTCAGTCCCCCGTCCGCACACCGGACTTGCCCGCGATGACAGCACGGCTCTGCTAATAGGGTCAGTCAGTGAGCTACTGCTGCAGAGCCGCAGGGGAGCACAAAACACTAGCTTTATTCCTGTAAGACCTATACATTACCTCCTCGCCCCCGCCCCCCCAGGAACCAAGTGGTGGATTTAAAAGGAACACTGTCAAGTCATTTAGGCCCATTATTTTGCACTAGAAGAAATGGCCTTTACAAAGCTCAATGGAAGCACACTCTCATTCCATCTTTAAGTAATCTTGAAGGTTTCAATTGCAGGGCTGTAAACCACAATGCAAAAAAGCACAGACAAATAGATCAGATCAGATATGAGACTGCCCAGACACAGAGTTCTCTTGCCAAGCTGACTGCAGAGCAAAAATAGAAATGAACGCTGCACATAATTATAGTATTTTACATTTCCACTGCACTTTCCATCCTGAAAGATCCCCAAGTGCACACACATGTGCATGCATGTGCATACAGAGAGGCAGGACATTGGGAAAATTCACTTGCTTGTGAAAGATACCAAGAAATCGTGGTCCAGTAATAACAGCTTGTACTGAACCAAAGCCTTCATTAACAAACACACACACACAAGCTCGTAGAAAATCATTATAATGTGAAACAAGACTAAGCCAAGCCACAGCAATCTGTAGATCAGCGGCTCCAGCACTTCTGCTGCTGCTCAGCGTTTCCCCAAAAACAGAAGATTAGAAACTGATCTTTTATTAGCTCTCACCCTCTGTTTCCCAGTGAAGCCCAAGGTGCCAATTCCACTTTGCTACTGCAGGGCAGGGGCAGCTCTGCAGCTGTCGATCCCCAGCCTTCCCCTCTCCCACTGTCGAGCGCTTTGCAGGCTGTAAGCATGCCCATCCTCCAGCCCCGTGGGCTGATACGGCCCCATTTTGCAGGCAGCAGAGCATCTGAACAGGGGAACCAAAGCCAGGGACAGTGCCCTAACTACAGTGCTCATCTTTCCCTCCTGACAAAAGAGCTAGTGTCAGGTACAAAGGCCCGTTCTCCACTTGCGTGCCACCCAAGATGCTCTGAGCAAGGATAAAAAGAAAAGGGCCAGGAAAAAAGAGCACTGGAACATAACCAGGAGCGGAGATGTGACACTCTGGCAGAAACCTCCAACTTTCTCAGGAGGCTGGGAGGCAGGGGAGAAAAGAGCAGGCGCTAGTTCAAGCCTCAGCTTAGGATGCTGGGTCACTCCCTTCGCTTTCCCGCATGTCTGTAGCAATTCAGTTTTGTCTTCCACATATGAAATATCTCATAGCGGTTTTAAACTCCCATCTGAGCACACAGGCGTTTCGATGTTGACTTGTGGCCAAGCATATGAAGAATGGGGGTAGGAAGTTCAAGAGGAGACAGAGAAGGCGGCGGCTCTAAGGGCACTACAAAAACTATCTGATAGGTCAGGAGGAGGGAAGGAAACAGTCTGAGGTTATGAAATGATACAACAGCTGGCTAGATAGAGCTGGGATTTTTTTTTTTTTTTTAATGAAAAACAGGAATCTCACCAACAATACAATGTAATCAAGTGTACTATGCAACTACCCGTTCAGGGAAGAGCCTCCCTGCTAGTAGCCTCAGCCCTTACACTAGCATGAGGCTGAGATCTGCTTTTGATGCCCCTCACAGAAGATTCCATTCACTCAGCAACATGCTGCAGTCATGTCTGAGGCTCAGTGAACGACCAGCACGTGCCTTTCTCAGCGGAGATTTTGGGGAAGGAAGAGATTTTGTCAAGGACACTGCAGCAACACCCTCCCCTATACTTAGGGAAACAGCCATGGGACTGTTAACGTCCAGAGAGGACTCCAGGTTTTAATAAGGTCACATCTGAAAGAGCCCCACATAATAAGCTGCATGGAAGTCAATTTATCGACCTCAGCACACAGGGCTAAGTCAAGCCTGCTGGGATTCAAAGTTGTGGTTGCAGGGCGCGTAGGTAATTCATACCTGATGCTCGAGGCCATCCCCTCTGGCTGCAAATGGGAGACCAATGCGATTTGTTAAATATCATTTAGTTTAATAGTCCAGTGCATTATTCAGGAACGCAAGGAAGAGCCTGCTTAAAATAGCATTTATTTTGACAGTGTCACTTTAACAACAAATAGCTGGCTGCTCAGTTCCCTTAGCAGGGAGACAGCAGGTGCTCAGCTGGCTGATTTAGCAGCAGCCGCAACCACCACCACGAGCTGCTGGGTGCAGTTCACAGGCTGCAATTCCCTACTCCCTACTACGCGACTGCAGATTCCCAAGGAGGGGGAAGGACCAGCAGAAGTGAGAGAAGAGGCACAGGGGCAAGCTTGGGGTGAAGGATTATTAAACTGATGATCAAACCTGATTGCCACTTCATTGGGACACCCTCACTGGACCCATGGAGGTCTCTGGTGGGCACCCATGTCAGCTGCCTGCCCCCAGCCTTCTGTGCTCCCCTTCCTGCATAAGGGAATTAAACACTGTGGCCAGGGGACTCCCTTCCCCTCCCAGAAATAACATGCCCACTTTTTACCTGCATACAACATCAGCAAGATACTCTGTGGTCTTCTGAGACCCTCCCCAATGGCTTCCTTCTATGAAGTCAAATCAGCGTCTTCAGCTCTGCCTCAGTAAACAACTACAAAGCAAGAAAACCATCTTGCACAGCCTTGTGCCTACAGAGAAGCAGGGCTACGGCAATATATCTTAGCAGAGGGGATGGTACAGCAAGTGTCTTGTGGCATGAGATTGCTAGAGATGACCTTAAAATAATCTTTAAAACTAAAAATAGACAGGTGCATGTGACTTTGTGGTTTGTTTTTTGTTTTAGTTTGGGGATTTTGTTTTATTTTTAAAAACATACTACATAAGGAACGTCAAGACAAAAATTCTGGCTGTTTCCTTTACCTCCCCCATCTTCCTCACTTAGCAATGGAAGTTTCTTCTAGGCTGAAAGACTATGACAGTCAGTGGACCAAGAAAATTATGTCCTTCTAAACAGTGAGAAACTGAAAGCTGTGATGGTAAAAGGGAATGGGATTTTACTCAGCCCATGTCAAATTCTAGTTGGTCTCCACTTGCTTTTGTTACTGTCTGTACCAAGACTTGTATTTATTCAGTTGTTTTAAGCTGAAGACAGCCAGTAGACTCAAAACTCTCTTACCTACAATTGAAGTATTAGAGCTCACAGAAACATTCGTTATACCTCAGCAGCAGTTCCCTAACTAACCCCCCAAAAAAATTAAAACACAGAGCACGCATTATTCTTTATTGTAGCCTTAGATATATCAGGCTTGATGACAGTACCATTTTTAAAATCCATCATGGTGGGGTGAGGGGAAGAGATAAATTGGTACAAGCCCAGTGTAAAACAAACATTCCCTTTGGGTCATCTTTAAAGCTAATCTGAACACTACACTAGAAAGCACACTTAAGGAGACAAACAAAAACCTTTCAATTGTTTTATAAGCATACTATCAGCGAAAGAGGCCTGAGTAAAAATAATACTATATGACTCTATTAGCTGGCTGTTATTGTTGGCTACTCAAGCAAAGCAGGGCTTCAACAACCCAGAATTTATAGGACTGGGAGCCTGGTGGGTCTCTGGTTTTGATTTTGTGCCAATTCACATTCACTCATGCTCTTGGGTAAGTCATGATGCCGTCAGCAACTTCAGTCCAGCTGAAAAACTGGGTTAAGAAAGCAGTGGACACTCACCAAAAACTAGGGCTTGCCTGCACAGGGACACAAGGAGAGGCAAGCTGAAGCACTTTTAAGCAGACGGGTAAAATGGCATTAAACCCCTGTGTGGACAGATTTATAAAGAACACAAATGTGTCCCTGATTTGCCTGCTTCACCACTAAACCAATTTTTACTAAATCAGCTGAAAGTTAATTTAAATCTAAATAAGAGTGTGGTCAGATCAGACAAGCAATCAGGTCAGTGAGGGCTAGCAAGTTGCCGTCCTTTCAGTTAGATATCAGTAACTCACCATATGTGCTTCTAGTCTTCTGTAACACAAAGAAACTTACAGTATCCTCAGAGAAATCTCCCACAAACTGTTTTTGTGATACTTAAAAATCAGAGGGGACAGTTTGGCTGTGCGTCAGCAATCTGGTATGTTGGCAGGGGCAGGCTACAAAGGATGTCCCTAGAACTGCCAGTCTAGCACCGTTCCTCGGCTCCAAGATTAAATACAGTCAAACTTTTAATTTCCCCCCCAGAAAAAGACAGAAATACAGCTTTGACCCTGCTGGCATGCTGTTTGAGGAACACCCAGAGATGCTGACACCTAGAAGGGGCATTCATCTGCAGCAGGACCTTTTCCAGCACTACGGTCATTTGATGGGAACAAGAAGCCAGGCGAGGACTGTTGGCAACTCTCATGCATGCTGCTCCAGGACTGGGCAGGGACTCAAGAAAAAAACTTCCCAGCCTCCTCCCAACAGTGACCCCAATCATGCACCTGCCTCAACAGATGCTGGCATGCCTTTATGGCCTTGACGAGAAGATGCCTCTCATACATTAGCTTCCTCACTTGGAGGAGGCCCACCCAAACCATGTGGGCCCAATACTGGGTGACCTCCTGTGAGCAGACACAGAGAGTTCAGCCCATTGCTGAATACAGGGGAGATAAGGAGCTGGCACAGTAGCTGTTTCCTGAGGAACAAGAAGTTACTGGCATCAGGGAAAATGCTGGTTTAGTGTCTACCTGATTTTTTGTCCTTCCTGCCCCAGGGTTACATCACCCTCAATTGGGATTTTGTAAGAATGAGATTGCAAGGACGGAAAAGAGACACCACTGTCCCCCTAACCCTCCTGTGGTGGGAGCCACGGGCGGTGGGCTCAGTCCACCATACCCATCCATACCATAACCCCTTCCAGGCAGCCTCTCAATGTGCCACCAGGGCCATCCTCTCCCGGCTGCTCTATCTAATCAGCACGCGCCAGTGCCAGGGCTCCTCGCCGCTTGCTCTCTCCCCCTCTCACCAGGGCTATGCAGCATTAATTCTTTGCCAGCAGCTCTCACTCTCCTCGTGCATATTCCTCCTCACAGCTCCATCGAGTGCACCTCTGCTCTGACCCGCTGCCCCACACTGCATCCCTGGCTGCCAGGCTTCTGACCCTCAGGACCCACAGCTGCCCCAGCCTGGCTGCCCCCAGCCCCGGCAGCACTCTGCGTGCGTTTGGAACAGGAAAGCAGCAAAACCCACATTGCCCCAGGGAGCCGGCTCAGACCACCAGCATCATCCTGCCTGCAGCTTAACTAGCACGTTAAGGCTGGAAGGGGAAAATGCCCAGCACCCCCCCACCTGCACCTCCCTCTGCAACCCCACCAGCTCCCTCCCCTCCCCAGCTCCCCACCGTGGCATAAACCATTTTGTTTCTCGTCAGGAATATGGCAATTATTTCAGAAAAATCTCTCCCCTCACCACTGGTAGAAATACCACAGTCTGAGACAGTAGCTCTCTTGATGATCGCAGACGGTGGAATATTCCAGAAAAAGAGGAAGATTTGGGGAGGGGAGGAGGTATCTGGGATCCAATCTTCTTCCTCTCCCTGCCAACCCCCCTCCATCTCTAGCAGATTTCATTTGTATCATCAGGATTTCTGTGAAATTTTCACTCAACCCTCCCTCTCTCCCATTTCAACTCCTGGCTAAGCTCAGTCAAAGGTGCACAAGAATAACATGCTGCTCCACTTTTCTCACAGGCTGGACAAATAAGTCTTCAGCTAGCCACATGCAAGCCATTAAAAATATATTAACATACCCAGCAGGGTCTGTCACTTTTTCTTTTCTCCCCCCTCCCCTTTTCTTAAACACAGAGAAGGAAGAAATCTTGCCACAGTAACAAGAGGTTTTCATCAAGTCTCATTACCTCAAGCACAGCCACACACCACAGCCCCCACAGAGAACAGCCTTCGGTTCCTGCTGTCATTAAAGGAACGAAGATCTTAAACAAAAATTAATCCCAGGACAGCATGAAGTTGGGCGCACACAAACAGTAAGGCAGGGAAGGGTGCGTGAAAGCTGAGTGGAGGAGCAGGAGCAGAGCCACCAGACAGGGCTCCACTCAAGTGGCTTGGGAGGGATGGGGAAGGTTAAACGAGCCCCGCAGAGCAGGGCAGGGGCAAGTATTTTCAAAGCTTCAAGCCAACATCCAGAGGTATGCTGTATTTCCCAGAAACTTAGTGACACAGCAATGTCCTGGAACATTAATACGGCTCAGGGTAAACCCAGACCAGCAATTAAGATAAGAAGCCTTTTCTAAATCTGAGATGCTGAACAACAAGGATGGTTTCGCACACTCTTTGACACACGTCCATTTTTACTCCAGGGGGTCCTCGACCCTTCCGAATGGTGTCGTGGCCCACGCTTTGCGGAACTGCTGCACAGCACATCTTAACCTGCAGCAGCTGCTCTATGCCTGAAGCAGGTGGCTGCTGGTGTTACTCGTTTGGGAGGAGGGGTAGAAGAGTGGGAGGCAGCAACTCTACATTTAAACAAGGGATTTCTAAACCAGGGGGCTGTTAGTCAAAGCGCTATCAAGACAAAGCACCCTTAAACTGTAGTTTCTCAAGTATTTCTTTGGGCAAATTGTGGGGTTAAGCAGCTTTCCTCTCCACCCTGGCTACTTTAATCCAGATCAATTCCATGATCCAGTTCAGTGTGCAGCAGCACGTTCAGCTGCACGGCACAGCTGAACAAGCAGCTCAGGAGCAGCAGCAGCAGCAGGGGCTGCTGAAAACAACACTCGTAAAACTACACCCTTGGATTCAACAGGCATGGCACTGAGCCCCAGGAGAGCAAGACGCTGCATGCAAACTCCATGAAAACAAAGATAAGGGAAGAGGGATACTTCATGCATGGCTAACTGGAAAGAGAGGACCTGAGACAAACAGGACATAAAAACTCAAAAATCTGGTGACAGCGTGGCCATGTATTATGCACCTCTAGATGAGACATAAGTTTTATTTCTCCCTTGGGAATGGGGGAAAGCAAAAAGCTCTCCCTTGTGAAGCAGGCAGTGCAGGAAAGGCAGAGCTATGCAGAAGAGCCAATGACGGTAAAGCATCAATGAAAGGTGGACAAGAACCTCTGAGGAGCAAGGAGGAAGATGAGAACCCACAGCAGGTGAGGAGTGGGAACCGTGCAGGGACACCAGAGAAATAACTCCCTGGCAGAGTGGTAAGGAGCAGAAGGGAGCCAGGACATGAACTTGATTACACAGAGGCAGGATGGGGATGCAGATGGGTCCACCCTGGGCACAGCGGAGGGGATCAGGGGAAACATTAAAGGAAACTACTTCAGGACTCTGGTTTCACAACCATTCCAGTTGTGAACAGTTTAACAGGTCATTATCTGCACAGTTCATACACCCTCTGATTCCAGAGTAATTACATCCATTCTGTAAAAAGACATCACATAATGAGGTCTACCAATATCACAGAAGGAGACAGGAGAGTAAGCAAAATGTCTGACTGTACTAGGAACAGATCAGGAAATAGCGCTGATTTCATAATGATATGATACAAATCAAAGATATATTCATCACCTCTGCAGCACCGAAACCTGCTCAACTCATCCTACCTTGGAAAGGGAATACAAAGAACAGGGGGGTTTCAGGAAGTGGCAACAAAGAGGAGAGATTTGGAAGACAGCAAATTCTTATGTGAAGTCCACACGTGCAAAACAACAGCTATGTGCTACACGGGGGAAAAAGTCTTCTAGTGCAACCACACTATTACTGCATACCAGGGCTGTGACACAGTGGGTGCACACTCCTCTCCCCAGGAAACCCATCCATCCTCTCTCAGCAAGCCACCGCAAGCTGGCAGTAACTGCCATCAGCCATGGGAGAGAGCCATGCCTTGAACACAGAGCAAGGCAGACTCATTTCCCACACCTCCCAAACTGGATACACTGCACACAGAGTCTTCACTGCAGACCCTCATGGTTGGCATCTCCACCATGGGTGGGTTGCTCTCCCTACTCTCTTCAACATAGACGACACAAACTCCGTCATGTAAAAAAAAAAAAAAAAACAACTACTAAGGGACCTGATTTAAACTGGTTGCAGGAATATCCTGGAGCCTTATGTGCACTCCTGAGTTTGACAGCAACGTAATTAGGTCAGGGGATAGCTGTGCTATAACAGATTCCTCGGACTTGGCTCTATCTGAGGTAGAGATGCACATGAACGCTGCTTCATCTTGTACCTGCTTGACAGCAGCCTGGATTCTTGAAAACCTACTCTGAGTGACCAGCCCGTCTCAGATCACAACTCAGGCCCTTGATGTGGGCTCCCAGCTCCGTACTTCTGCAATGGCCTCCAACAGCGGTGCGAAGGACAGCTGAGTTTTAGCCAAGGTACAGCTGCCTGCAGCTGAAACAAACCTCCAATAAATGCCAGAGAAGGGGAGGCAGGCAGGCTCTAAGCAGCATGTGCAAGGAAGCCACTTCTATTGATGCAGGCTAAGGTCATCCCAGGGACCAAGGAGTTCGACACCCATGATTAAAGCATAATCAAGAAATGTTTCCTGACAGTGAAGTCTATTAGGCTGTGGAACAGGTTCCTGGGGGAAGAGGAGGAAGCCTCATCCCACTGTCTTTGTAAGGAGTGACGGGGCAGGAAATAGAGAACTGAGTCCCAGGACTGGCGAGATAGCCTGATGGGGCCAGTCCCACAAGACACCTCTTTCAGGAGTAACACTGACTTCAGAAATTCCCTCTGCCCCTCCTGCAACATCTCCTCCCCAGTTCTGCCCAAGCTCTGCTGGCAGGGCAGCACCGTGGACTAGATCGTTGTAGCCTGAGTCATTTCACATATTTGGAGGGATGGAGCTTTTGACCCGCATCAGGTCACTGATGTATTTTACACCACGGCCCTACCAATGGTTACATCCACACAACCGATGGGATGACAGCAGTGATATAGGACAAGAATGTGAGGTGGGAGGTGAGCAAACAGGAATTTCTTAGTCCATGCTATAGGTATCTTTATACTAACCCTGTGTGCATGAATTCATGCAAAGAAAGGTAGTGGAGGATGCAACTACGGTGGAGGGCATTAACTAAACCATGATTTAGTATGGTCAGACTTGTATAATTGGACATGACCTAACATTTATGGAAATTATCTTAATTTACAGCAGAGAATGTCCCTGTTAATAATATATATGGTATCAAGTAAGTTTCTGACACACTGGGCTGGCACTAACTCAGTGGTTTAGGTCTGAAAGACTGTCTCAGTATTGACTTTATTTAATGTTTAATTGCCTCCCTTAAACATATCCTTTTTATATTTTTTGAATGGGGGAAAAGATCAGCTTGGTTTTGAACTGTGCAGACCGACATGAATGCATATTTTGCCCCATTTAAAGCTAGCAGACGCCTATCTCCCTTTTTGGTGGTTTTTTTTTGGTTTGGGGATGGGGGGGAAAGGAGGTGTTAAGAACATCACAAAGTTCAGAATTAATGTCTCAACTTGTAACACACTTCCCCCTCTCCCACAACACTGGTTGCAGAAACTACCCACGGCTGACACTACTCATGAAGCTCCATATGGTTCTACTTCCCCTCCTTCTTCCTCAGCCTGATAAACTTTGGCACTGCTCAGGTTTTCCTGGTCCTTAGGAAACAGGAGAGATTCCAACAATTCCCACTTCTCCTTCCTTTGCTTTTACAAAGCTCCCACGGTGCCATCTATGAAAAATCTATTTTAATGGCAAAGCAAAAGGCAAATTTGTCTGAACATCCCTAGTGGTGTAGAATTTTTCATGTTGCGGTTAGTATTGGTAACAATTACTTACATTGCATTAGAGTTGAAGGACTTCAGTAACATCAGGGTCCTTCATGCTCAGCACAACATACACATACAGCAACAAACATCTGTGCCTGACAAACAGGCTAGTAAAGTTATTTTATTTAAGGTAGAAAGGCTTCAAAATGGACTGTCATTTTAAAGCACCCATGAGTTGACAACAGTTTGTGCAATTCACAAACCATTCAAAGAAAGGTTCCAGTACACCTGGGAAGTAACCATGTACACAGTGAGTACCCTGTATGCACCATAACTCAGCAAGTGCTTTTTGCAGCTCCCTTCTACACTCAGTCAGGAAGGATATAGATCATTACAGCCTCCAGCTATAGAGCTTTAGCTCACAGAGTAGCAGCTCACACTTTTAGCTCTGGAGATCCCCAGTTCAATCTGCTGCATGTCAGCCAAGAGGGCAGCTGTCATATAATTACAGCCACAACTTTGCATGTGAAAAAGTAGGGAGAGTGAACAGAGATCTTATTATAGAATTCTGGTTGCAACCTGCTGAACAGCTCCCTATTTAAAGTAACTTCTTGTAAAGAGGAGGGGGGAGAGAAAAAAAAGGAAAGACAGTCTTACAACTCAGCTTCCCAATTCTCTCTGTTTTGCAGAAGAAATCAGTGCTGCCTTGCAAAAAGTCTTTTGTTACAAATGCATATGTATATTAAACGAAGCGTGCAAGTACAAAGCAAGGAGTAAGGCTCTAGCCCCTTATCAGTCCAAAAAAAAGAAAGAGGAAAAAAAATTCTCATTGCTCCAACCATGACATCTGAAGTCCAACAAGGCATCTTAGTTTCTTTCTGAACTATAATCATTCACCGGCAGCCAAGCCATTTGGCTATGCAATTTAAGTATTAAAATTTAAGTTCAAGAAATCTTAACTCAGTTACATCTTGTCTTCTTCAAACTGTACATACAAGCTCTCAGGGAGACTTAACAAAACAGAGAATCAGAAGAAGAGCATGTTTGAACTACAAAGGTACAAACCATGGCAAAAAATTCAGTCTCAAAAGAAAAGATCTTTTAATGACTGCAACACAAAACCATTAGACCAAGTTTCTTCTTATCCGTTAATCTTTCTGCAGATCCTTCTGCACACATAGAGCAATTTTTGAGCCAAACTTTCTTCCAAGCCAAGATGTTCAAAAACAGAATTTGAAACAATGCAATCCAGTTTTAAAGAAACATTAGTTTCCCCCCAACAATTATTCTAGAAATTTGTCTTTCCTCAGTAAAGCTATTTCAGGCTTAAGATACAAGATTAAATTCTTTGCAGAACATTCTCGTCTCCTACACGGTCCCATCCATCCATCTGTGACCCAACCCATGGGTCCCCCGTTGCCTGGGGTTAAATCAACCACTTTGGACCACAAGCAACAGATGGGAGCTAACTCTCCAACTTCCTGCGAACTACGTACCCACTTGCTAAGTAACACTCGAAGTAGACCGATCTGACTCAAACTGTTCAGTACCTGCCTGCAAGAACACAGACTCGCTGAAACACGTCCACTAGTTCATGCATGTTACACCAGTGGCCCTTCAAAACTTCCCGAAATGCAGTGCCATGCTTCCAACAGGATTTGAAGGAGAGGTACCTAGTAGACAGCCAAGCTGGAAGGTGTTCAGATGATTGCTAACACCAAGCACAAGCCTGCAACAGTTAACTCCAGAATTCAGCACAAGCACGGACACACTAACAGTTTGTATTTAAACCAACTGAATTCTCTGGTGACATCCTCACATCAGCCTCATTTCTAAAGACACATTTTCATTTTGCTCAGAGAGTCTTCTGCTCTTCACCTCAACCAAGACCTACTCAGGAAACACACAGACTACCTGACCATCTCCCTCCCTTTTGAAGAGGTTGAGGGAAAGAATCGAGGACATGGAGCCCAGTTTTGAATAAAACTATGTGCAGCTGCAGCAGCAAAGAAACATTTGGGACTGATTATACACACGCAGCAAAACCCTGGCCGGGCTCATCCCACAGAAGGGAGCCATAAAAGGTTCACCTCTCCCTCACCTACAGCAACCAGGCAAAGCTCACGGACATCTGAGCCACACTTGTTGCAGACGTCCAATGAAAGCAGTACAACCCTATGCAGAGATGACTGAAATGAGACACCATTATGCTGTTTTCTGGTATTATTTCTATAAATTTTGCACCGCTAAAAGGTTCCAGATAGACATTCTCTGGAGACCAAAATCCTTTGCCTACCCTGAGAAGATATGCAGAGAGAACAGCAGCAAAACATATACGTGCTTTTCTCATCTCTCCCAGCCCGCCGAGGCTGAAATGACTGACAAAGGTCCAAAATGAGGGACACATAAATTATTAATATAGCACTACTAGTCTTGCTATTGCTGTGACAGTGTAAAAACTTAACAGAGGCAGGCTCTGCAGGGAAATATTTACTTCAGAATCATTCATTCAGGAAACTTACATACTGAGGAGAAAAGAATCGTTCTGCAGCACGCTCTGTCAAACCCCTCAGCTTTAAGACCCTTCGTTTCTAAAGTAAAAGCAATTTTAACAAGAACAGGAAATCAACATGAAGCATAAGACGCTTCGAATTTCAAGTGAGCAACACTGGAACAGCATTACTTCCAGACACAAACCCTAACACACATCTTCTCATGCCTGACCTGGAAAGTCCATCCCCTTCTGAGAGCCAGTAAGTGTTTTGTCTCTGCAGCCTCTCTGCTGAAACAGCCAAGTGGCATACCAGCGAGAGGATAATGGGTAGCCATGCACTAGCAAGTGGAAGGGAGCCAAAAAGCCACTTCAGTTTGCCGCTCGGGCTGCAACCTGTGCTTTAAGCCCATGTGAGGCTCCAGATTCACACTCTCCAACCTTTTATTTCATTCCAGGCCTCATGCTGTACCTGCTGCCACAGTAGCCAAGTACCCATAAGTAGCACACAGAGATGTGACTTCCTACTCATCTATTTGCTTCCTCTCCCCTCTTGCAAGGGGAACAGTTTATGCAGGGGTATTAGTCTATTTTACATTAATTTCTAGAACTGGGACAAATGACCTGAACTTTGGCATTTCTGAAAAAAGTTAAATTATTTTCATCTTTCTTAGTAATCAGAATAGATTTACTTTTTATTTAAAACACCAAATTTCCCTCCCAAAATATTTGAAGTAGTTACTGAAATGTTTTCTTTACCAAAGCCCTGCAAAGCCTCATGATTATTAATAACATTCTGAATATAAAGAGGCACAACATTACATTTACAGTAAAAAAAAATGCAAGCAGTCAAATTTTCAAACAATAAAGTAATTAATTTTTAAAAATAGTACTTTCCATTAAAAATACTTGCGTTTAAAAAACCAAGAAGGTTTCCAATAACTCTAGACACTGATGGGGGCAAAGAAAAAATTGACCCTACCCCCAGCTGGATGGCATTCCTCTCTTTGGATGCAATGTGGTAACATTTGATTGATGCATCTGATCCATTCCAAAACTCCAGGCGATGTTTTAATCATCAATGGTCAGAATCCTATTAATTTTCAGGAAAAAAAAAAATAGAAAAACAGAGTAGAATATGGAGGCAGGACATAGAGCACCTAGCATTTGTCTAGCAGATGCAGCTGATTTAGCTAGGCCCGTAATAATCAACAGATTAAAGACCGAGTTGATGGCAGAAACTCACATCCACCAGCATAAGCCCCCTCCTCCCCTCCACCCTCTTTCTGCCATCTCAGATCAACCCAGTCTCCCAACACAACCTGGAACATTAGTCCCATACCAAAGGAAATTAAATAGGAACAGGAAAATGAGTGGGAAGAGATAAACCAGGGTAAATAGGGGTGGCATGAAGAGCCCCTTGGCATGCAACCAAGAGCCTGAGCGGGCCCTTACTACAGCAGAAAACAGGAGATCAGGCACGTAGAAGGAGATGTCAGGAGAGCAGATGCGAGAAGGTGAAGGTTCAAGTGGTCCCTGAGCTCAGGGGGTAAAAAATGGCAGCAGGCAGAGTACAGAAGTGAGCCCCAGCATGCACAACGAGCTCAGCCTTCACAAGCAGCAACACACCAGGCGACCCGTTAGCTTGGTGTCTGCTGTGATAGGCATTTTCATTATCGACAGGCATGGTACAAGAAATATAGTGTGAACCTTCCACATTAAACAAGGCTTCCCAGTCTGCCCATAAATTAATTTTGCTATCAGCCAAACCCAGATCCACCAATATCAACCACTTCTGCTCTGAAACAAGCCTCCACTTACAGTCTTGCACCAAACAGTGGCAGCACTGATGAGCACTGCAAGCCCTCAGGACCTGTCAATGTAAGAGGCCGCACAACCCCAAGAGGAACTGACCCATTCCAGCAGTGTCCAGAAGGCCAGCATAGTCAGTGTGACCCCACTTCTAGCAGGCCAGCTGATGTGTCAGACCAGCCCATGTCCCAGTCAACTGACCTGGAGCTGGGCACTTTCCCACTAGAAGTGGAAACAGGGCTGAATGGTCAGCAGGACAGCTGGGAAATACTCCTGCTCCAGCTGGCCGGCCACCTGTTTGGGAACGTGAGCTCACAAAGGTCTCCGGGCACATCAACTTGTTGCCCAGTTGCTCCTTACGTTTGTTCTGTGTTCCCAAGCATTGGGAGGATTAGCAGCCAAGAAGAACCGGATGGGGAAAAGTAGGGAAGGCAAAAACAAGCTGACATACAAAGGGAAGGGAGCAGCAGTCTGAAGACCTTACAGCAGGAAAGTGATTGCTACAGTGCAGAGCAGGAGCTGGGGGAAATGGGAGGGGAGCGTTAGCAGAAAGCAGGCAGGCGAAGGCATGCCACTGCGGGGAGGGGGAAGGGCGTGTAGCCCAGGTCTGATAAGTCAGGTGTCACCACCAGAGTCTTACACCAGCCCCTAAAGCTTCTACCACTGATTGGGAGGGCTCTAGGCTCAGCACCAAGCAGGATCTGCCACAAGTGTGCCCGCTCGGCAGCTTCAGGTAGTCATTTAAGGCATCTCAGGCCCAGACCATTAAGTACCCTGAAGATAAGGACACAGACCTTGAATTCGACATGATGCGGTCACAAGGAGCTCACACAATGAGAGGATACACTCCCAGCCCCTGCACAGTTGCAGCTCGTGCCCCCCTTAGGCTCCTGAGAGCAAGCGGTTGCAAAGCCAGCCAGACCGCCTTTGTAACCAACCCCCCTGGCCCATCAGGAGGGCCTGAACCCCGGACCATCAGCAGTGAAAGCACAAACCTCCACCTCACGCTCTAAATAATTAAACTCTGTGGGAGCAGCAGCAGACTCATAAAACTCTTACGCAGACCAAGCCAGCCATTAATGGGGGTCAAAGATGAATGCTCTATTTTTTTCTAAGTGTGCTTTGATGCGTGGGGAGAATGATGAGAGGAGATCTTCATTATCCTCTCTGGTGCCTGATGAATTTTTCCTTTCCTGGCTATCAACACCTCCTACCTCCACCTGAACCCCATACTGCTGGCAATCATCCGGATAGCCAGAGACAATTAGAAGGTGTGTTTGGATGACATCTGTGCTAGCCCGTCACCTGCAGGTAGGGAAGCAAGAGGCCTCACTGAGCAAAGCCAGGCTCTACCAGAGTCTCAGCCGGTGCTTATTACAAGGTTTGGATTTCACGCGGAAGCCGCCAGGAGAAATCCCAGGGTCAGCGTGATGCCGAAAGTCATGCAAACCACAACCTCGCACACCGTCTCCCCTACAGCAAGGCACGGAGCAGAGCACAAGCCAGTCAAATCTGTCGGGATTATTAGCTTGGGCTTGGAGCCAGAGCTGGGAGCTGCCACAAGGGCAGGGAGGCTGCCTGCAGCCCTGCAGGTCAGCGGGAAGGAAGTGGAAGTCCCCTGACAGACAAGGAGAGGCAGCAGGCAGGAAAGGCAAGACACAGTTGAGAAAAGGTCACGGAAACACTAGTCTGACCCGCCCCTTCTGGCCTTAAAATACATACATACACACACACACGTGAGCTTCTTACTACTCTGCTTTGTTCAGACATTTTAAGGAGAGCTCTGCTCTTCCCACTCCCTTTGCATTCCTCCAATCCACACCAGTTCTGGAAATGGTTATTTAGGCTTTCCAGCAATGAAAACCTCGGGTGGAAAGAAAGGAGAACAGCCTGTTTCAGGAAGGAGTCACCACATCGACACAGAAAACTCCCCCAGCAGCACGCAGGGAGGCTGGATGCTGTATTGGCAGTGCCAATTCCAGCCTGCACCAGCCAGCCCTCTGCCAGCCTGTTTTCTCTGCTGAGTTTGCCCCGTGTGGAGGCAAGCCCACGGACTGGAACCGGCTCCAGGATCTCTGCTACTCTGCTGAGAAAGTGGCTGGTGTAGCAAAGTCAGGTTTTTTATTATTTATAATTAGTTCTGATAGATGCCCCTTCCTTCAGGTCACTAGGAACCTTCTCCCAGCAAACCCCAATACTTAAGCTTTCAGAGGGAAGTTAAGAGCTTTACACGCAACACCAGCACTCATCTTTCCCAGCGTGGCAAAAGCAGCAGCTGGCACTTCCATTATTCTTGGAAATAAGGGGGAAAATAGCTAGGACTCTCGAGCCTTGGCACCTCTTCCCTCCCACCGTTTGGCTACCAGTGCTACGGTTACTATTCAGGGCAGAAGTGCTCAACAGGGCACACATTCCAGGGGGCTGAGCCATCCCGCGTAGCCAGGCTCAAAATGGCAGACAGCGATGAACAGGATAATTAGAAAGTACAACAGAAACCACAACACAAAAACAAGTGGCTTCTATTACAAGAAACGGTCCTATGGCATGGTTAGATCCATCACCCCATATGCTGGGTTGTGGTGGTGCCTCAGGAGCCTGCTGCTATTATCTGTTTGCAATCACATTTCAGCCCTTCTTTCTGCTTAATGCACGAAAAGCAGAGCTAATCAGATTCGCTCTCTCTTTCTGCTTAATGTCTCCAATTCCCAAGCATGCTCTGTACTGCTTCAACTGATGTTCAACTAACACTAGCCAGGAGCATGCCCTGCAAAAACAAAAAAAAAAAAAAAAAGGAACTACCTATTAATTTTAGTCCTTCTTTCCATCTATTATGTCTAAAATTCCTTCTACGCTTGAGCTTTGCAAACAAAATTCAGGAAATTCCCGTTTCCCTCTCTACACCACACCCAGCTCATGTATGAATTCCCTTCTCCAAGCTGCTCCTTCAGTGGTATCTGGGCAATTAATTATAGCACAGACCTATCAGGCTTTCCTCTCACTCTCTGGGACAGCTTTTTTAAATATTTCCTGGCTAGGAACCTCCACAGAAGGATGTCTTCTGCTGGCACCATAATAGCCCCTCTTTGTTAATCTATGTGAAGTGACCATCACATGCTCTTCTACTCCCTCTTCCCCCAGCACTATTTAATTATTGCAGTCCTACACGGAAACTCTAATGTACCCTCGACATTTCCAGTCTGAGAACAAACAGGGCCCTGGAACGGCTGCTTCTTTCACTGCACTCCTTCGCACTCCACAGAACAGCTGGAGCACTGCTAGAGTCAGCTATGATACCTGGATCTTTACTAGAATGACCAACACAACAGCAGAGAAGCCTCCCGACTGGGCAGATTGCATGAAAATTCAGCGAAGAGATCCAGGAAAAGACTGGCTTACAGGAACACCCATCATCATGAGCCAGGTTAAGCAGCACAGAAGGAGAGTCACCAACTACAAGCGCAATTGAAGATGTGCCAGAAGAACAACAATAAAAAAAAAATCAGCAAGTATTTACAGGAGATGAGAAAGAGATGTAGGTGAAAGACAAAAGTGCCAGGATACATATCTCTATCCAGGAGGAGTGGGAAAAAAAGGGAGACTGCAGAGATGAAACCCCAGACAGCCTCTGCATCTGTACACATCCCCCAGGTAATACCCACTACATCAATCAGAACAATGGCAGCTCCGGAGAAGACCCCGATTATCCAGCTCCTTCACTAACATCTTCCCCAGAGGCTACACGCATGTGCAAGGGGATGGAAGAAAAACATACTTCTCAATGAGATTACTTACAGCATTTTCTATATTGCCCCTTCTATTATAAATGTCTTTTAAAAAAAAAATATTGCAGCTGGCTTATAAGTGTGTCAGATTTAAAAAAAAACATATCCCTGAAAACAAAGACACTTTGTGCTCAGCACATCCAGTGGCACCATTATTTAATATCAATACACTGGTTCTTTCCTTATTCACTCCATCCTTGGAACACAAACCCACTGTAACAGCCACCCAGTGTATAATCTTACCATGCAAAGCAACACAACCCTACAATAATCTTTCTATTGCCATAATGTCTTCACATACCAACGAGAAGAATTTAGACTTAAATGCTTAAAAAAAGCCCCAAACAACTGCAGTACAGCATGAAACAAATCTCTAACAACTCTCAAGTTGGAGCAAATTCCCTCATCCCTCCCTACTACTTTCCTTACTTGAAAATGGCTGCACACACATTTCCAATTTGTGCACCACACTGCAACCTGCCCCTCCTGCCAGGTACAGCCGCTCGGTCAGTCCACACGTGCACAGGCTCACTGCATCCTGCTGCCTCTGGCACACCACTCTTCACTGACATCATCTTCACCTTCATGCTGTATAAAATTCACCAGACAGACACAGTATCTGCTCCTTCAGCCATAAAGCAATCGCTGTAGGCCAACAGACGCCTCCATCTAGTCTCCCAAATGCACATTCTGACCCGCACCGTGCCCCCGCTAAGTAGACGCTGGGGCATGCATCTCGTTAGGTGACACATCCCTCCTTCCCTGCAGTCAGCTAGGGGTAATGCAGATACACTGATCCATCAATGCCAAAGCCGAGGCAGGAACAGTGTTCCTGCTGGTTAGTGGAAGCAAAGTTCGCCTTGGCCAGTTCCCACGGAGTCTGAGCTTCAGCACACCCCTGGCTTCATCACATCCCCAGAGCAAGACAGCATCGTTATGCACTACCACAGCAGTGTCCCGGGCAAGGCCTTCCCAATTTCTGCCAGTGCCTGAAATTAGTCATGCAGTTGCACCTGGAGGAATTGCAAGTCACATTTCAGAAATGGAGAGACCTCCTCCTGGTGCTGTGGTACTCAACTTCAGGCCCGTCTCACCACGGGTGTGCAGAAAATTCTCCAAATGTTTCCCTGCCCTTGCCATTTACTCCAGGCCTCAGGGACCACATGGTCCCACCAACTCTAAGGCTTCAGTCCAAATGGCCACCATCACCACATTTGGAGAAGCTGTTTCACAAGCTCAGCCTACAGCTATCTTCTCAGGCAGTCTCCTTTTCCCCTCTCATAGAGGAGGGTTACGGCTACTATTTTTTGAGTCCTTTAATACTAATATATGAGCCTAATAATAATAATAGTTCTTAGGCTCATAGCAATGGGCTGTTAGCAATGGGCTCTCGGGAACTACAGTACGTCTCTTACTGCAGAGGCAGTGAAACTCAACCTTTTCCCTTTTTTTCCCCTTTTGAAAATACTGCTTGGGAATGGAGTCAGCAGCTGGAGGCGCAAAAGTATAACACGGGGAAAGAATGAGAGGAGTGGAGGGGAAGGGAGGGACCTGAAAATGAAGGCTGAGGGCGAGGTTTCACATTACAGCTGAACCAGGCTAATAGTTCACTGCTGCCAAAAAAGGGGGGCCCCATTTCCACCTTTCTTTCATTCCCTACCTTTCACTGCTGGCAAAACAAATCTCGCCCCTCCTGTGTGGCAGCTCTGACACTAGCCTGAACCTGGTGAGCAGGTTCAGCTCTCTGTCCCAGGAGAAAACTATTCATTTTTTTTGTATTTTTGGGCAAGTCAGCTTTCCAAAAGCTGAACAAGCTGAATCCATGTAGCACCAGAGTGGGCACAAGGCAAGGAATATGGCCACAGAACCACGAGCAAGGTATGACCACCCACCCCTCTTAGAAAGAGTAAGTGGCTAGAATGGTTCAGCTACAGCAAGAAAATCCATCCTTACCCACGTGAAACTGCAGTCTCACCCAACAAATATACTGATCCGCACAAAACAAGGGGCCTAGCTGAAAAGTCTGCAATAGAGATGTTTGCTAATAATCTTAAAACAGGGAGTTTTAAAACAGGGAGTTTTACCTATTATTAGCCTCTACCTACCAATAGCATTTCTGAACTGGATGATGAAGGCAGCCATGGAGGTAAACAATGACACTAAAACTGAGCAGACCCAAACCAGACAGAAATATAAGAGGTACTGCAGGTTTTCCAATAATAATTGCGCCTATTTCTAAATTGGACTCTGTTATTATCAAACAAGATGGCTGCCTTCATCACTATGCTCAGAAATGTCTGTTTTCATTACAAACTTAACAATTAGTTTCAGGGTGCTCTTGATAAAGCATTTTTCTTTCCCCATCATCTTCCACATCATCAGATGAACAAAAATAATGCAGTTCTTTTCGATTAAAAAAACCAACAAGCCCATATTACTCCACTGTCTTTATTCCTCTCCACCTCCTCTGCTCAATTACTAAAAGCAATTTACAGACAATAAATGTAACTTCACAGCTGCCTGTATGAAGTATTCCCTTCATTTTATAGATGAGGTTACAGGCTATACAGAAATTAATATCAGCGAGGTCTACTTCAAAGCTGGATAAGCAAGAGGAACAGATGAACTCTTAAAGAATACAGATCATGACTGTACTCTAGTAAAACCAGTAATAAAGAATTAAGGATGTTACCAGTTGGGATATAAATTCCTTGAATGTACCTGCTTAAATACAATAACAAACAAAAGCCTGCTTTTAGGTTTTGCTTGGGTTTATTCTGTTTTTGTTAGGAACAACATCATAAGATTTCAGATTTACCGCTCAGCATCCCATGCTCGCTTTGCTAGTAAACACATGCTTAACTGATAACCTCACGGACTCAAAGAGGGTCTCCCCAGTTGATGCATGATCACTAGGAACCTGCAGCTAGAAACTCTGGACATAATTTTAATCGATGAAGACAAGCCAGGAGAGATCCAACGTTTTCTGCCATAGCCTCACGGGCTTTTGTGGGGCTAGGAGAAGCAAAAACCTACGTCTGTTGTTAAAATTGCCAGCGGTGACTTTGAAAAAGCACCAGGAGTAGCAACACCAAAGGAAAAAAAAAAAAAAAAAAAAAAAAGTAGTGCAGTTTTGTGCAAGTACTCTTCTGATGATAACTGCTCCTTAAGGCTTAATAAAAATGCACAGCCAACTTTTCTTCTTCCACATATTAGCAGAGCTCAGAAATAGCACCTGAGTCTAGTTATACAACTCAGCAGGCCCAGCTTCTCCTACGAAGAAAACACCACCAGCATGCAGGTACTGCAGGTACTCCAAAGGCTGAGTCATCTGAATAGTCCCTTCAAGGGAAAATAATCCTATTAAGAATTGGGGTGTTGGTATTGAAGACAAAAAGGAGTGTTAATTTTGGCACTCCTTAATTACACTCTGTCCATTTACTACCAAACCTAACACCTGTAGGTTAGTAAATTCACCACGCTCCTCCACCTATCCCCAAAGGCCTTTCCTGACACCGTCCCCTCCTTAGCCAACAATTGCCTCTCATTGCCCGTATGTTTCTTTATCCCTGACTACCACAAACTAGTATTTGTACAACCACAGCACTTCTAAAACTAATTTGGGATTAAGGCCTTCATTTCTAGCCTGCACAGAAATACCAGGCGTGCTTAAACCAACAGGGCGTTGTGGGCTTCTGCACTGTGACTAGCTTAAAACCAAAAGCCGTATCATGCACATGTCGGAAAACAGATAGGCTTCAAGATGCACCAAAAAACCAAACACAACACAAAGGATTTGGACTTGTAAAATCTCTCACATGAGGAGAGCTGACAAACACCATAACATTTCTAGCAGAACTGACATTTTCTGCATTTCCACTGCAGCAAGTACAGATGTTTGTACCCACTGATACTTGTACCCTTTTCACCCAAGCCTGCAACGGCATCACAACCTTGCACTAGCCCCGAAAATGGCTCAGCAGATGTAGCTGCTGCAGAAAGCGCCTGCCCCAGCAAGTGGGAGTCCATGTACAGGGCATGCAACCCATGCTCCCCTTTACAGGCAAAGTCTGGGGTGTTCATGCCAACCCATCAAGCCCTGAAACCTCCCAACAGCTGCACAACAGCAGGCGGAGGGAGGTGAACTAAAGGGCTTGAACAGGTAGTCCCGCAGTTTGAACTAATACCCCGGTGTTATCAGCAACACCACAGGAGTCCAGAACTTGCCTCCTACCCACAACCCCAGTCCAGCAGCCCTCATCTGCTCCACCTGAGGACAGGCCACAGCACCCCTGCCTCTCCTAAACTCTTCCAAAGGGGACGGACTGGGAAAGAAACCAGTGGCTCAGGCTGAGAATTTTATTTTTGAGGTTGGCAGATCTGCTGTGGAGACTGATCCACTGATATTTTTCTAATATAAGGAACATATAAGATGCCTAGAATTTGATAGCTGCTTTTTAATTAAATTGAAGTAAGTAAATCACAGCCTGTTGCCATGGAGAATGAACAGACACAGCCTCTTGACTCCAGGGCAGGATCAAGCAGGAGAGGCAGACAAGGCTGTGAAATTAAAAACACCTATTTTAAAGCAAATGGTCTTGATAATTAGCAAAAAACGTGGCATAGGGAAATAATACAACCATATGGCAGGAAGTGGTTTTCAAGGTGAACTACAAAGCTGTTTTAAATAAATGAATAAACTGCTGGAGCTGCGGGGTCACTTGCAGAATTATATATGCAGGATTAAATGTGATTTTAAAAATACACCAAAAAAAAATTACCAATTAGCTCTTCTTTCACTTTCCTGCCTATAGTCTGCATCTGTGTCTATTCTTATTTTTAAGGAATCGTTTCAAGTTATTAACGTTTGCATCTATTTGCAGTTACCAGAGAGCCATCAAACTCACAGGTTTCCAAAAGCCTTGCGGTTCACCCTGAAGCGAGAACCAAGTTTACGGGATACAAAACCTTTTATCTCTTACTCAGTGTCATTACACAATCCTGGCCAGGTCAGCAGACACTAATAATCATTCCTGAAGATTCATTCCTGTACATCCCTGTTATGACTTCCATGACAAAGTGACTTGAGGGGGTGGACTTGCCCCCGGCACACCACGTACCTGACGCCATGCTGCACCTCTCAAGAAGCACAGCTCAGAGAGAGTCAAAACGTAACACCGGTCTGTCAGGGGGAGGCAGCACGGCCTTCGGCACCGGCTTGGCTGATGGACAAAAGCCTCGCACCCTCCCTTCCCAGTTAGTCCAAACAGCACAGGGCATCAAAATATTCCACCTCTTCCTGCTTCTGGCCACAACAGCTACCAGCTCAACCCCATCAGCAAAGGCTGGCCAGAAAGATGGGGCTGGATAGTTTATGTTGCTCCTATACCACCTCTGCAGAGCGGGTATTGTACGGTGGCTGCCCCGATCCTTTTAAGACACTTCTGCTCTGTGTGGATCTGAAAGGGCCCCAGCACGGAAACTCCCTCATCACCTTTCTGAGCCCAGACAGGGCAAATCTGAGCAAGACTGTCTTAAAATTTCCAGTAAGCATGTGGCCAAAGTGTATCAAATTCATAATAGCTTAAAAATACTTGAAATAAATCGTACCTGATGACTCAGTTTCAAAAATGTGCTGTACATTTTTTTGAAGGGAAGGGACAGACAAACTAACTTTCACTCCAAACCTCCTGTCCACTCTAGGGGAAAAGCCAACCTTTCCTCCTATTTTGTGAAGACACAAGTTGTCAGCCACAGTCATTAAGTCTTCCATTGTGGCTAATGACTCACATGAAACAAACTGTCAGGGTCCCAGTCCAGGACCTCATGACACAGCCAGTTACATTAAAAATCAGTCATATTTTCAGCACTAATCAGCAGAATTTGAGCTGGCTATTGACAAGTTCTCTTCTGTTCCCCACAACGACCAAGAAACACCCCGGAAAGGGAGGGGAGGAGTCAGGACAGAAATCTTAGAAAAAGAAGGGGTTGGGGAAAAATGAGCAATTAAAGTCAGCATTGCCTGCTTTCATGGTTTTGCCCCATATTCTGGAGCATTCGCTGCTTTAACTGAAGTCACACTACATAAAATCCCCGGCTTTCATTAAAAATAAACTCCAGGTCCAAGTCTGCATGACGATATACATAAACTTGCAGATCTGGTTCACCCCGAAGGATGCCAACAAGCACCCCAATGTCACTCCTTAAAAATGCTGGGGTGGGGGCAGCCTCAGCAGGCTAACTCATAGCCTTTAAACAGTCGAGGCTGACAGTGGTATCTGCCCAACCTTCTCGCCTTTTCCAAAGCCTGCAGCAAGAGATGTGAAACATCTCGGGACACATTAGCTGCACTGGAAGGTGCTACACACACTCAGCTTCCCCCCTCCCCACAGCCTTCCCTGGCATGCCATCGTTTTTCTGGTGCTTGAACTACAGTCCTACCCCAACACCTGAACACAAATGGCTTCCCCAGGGCTGCTTCTGCCCTCACAGGCATCAGGTACCCAGAGGGCAGTGGGTGGCTTGTTGTTCCTCCTCACTTTGTAGCATTACTTATTTTTAATTTTGACTTAAAAGAAGAGATTTAACATGATTATCGAGGCCGGCCCAGCACCTTCCTCTGAAAGGGAACTGTGGTTTCTTCTCCGTCCCCACTAAGCCAAGATAACCACAGAGGGGAAGACAACTCCTTCCCAGGGACACTCCCAGTTGGACAGAGCCAGGGTTAACGGGCGCCTGCGTTAAGACTCAAGCCAGGCGGCTGCTTGGTGTATGAAGGAAGATGCTAGTTGTACCCAGGAGCAGGTTATTTTCATATCACAGTAGAGATGGTTACAGGCCAAAAATAAAATTTAAAAAAAAAAAAAGGCAAAAAAACCCCACCCACAAACACAGATCAAACCATTCACTTCAGCAGCATCATACCACACCGTACACACAAAGAGCGGAGATCACTTGTGGGGTCAAGCCCCCTGTTTCCATCACTCGTGTTCTCTCCCCTTGCCCACTCTTCCCTGACCTCCAGCCTGCTCCCACGCCACACCACCTCCCTACAAGCCCCTCCTGCACCCCCAGCCCACCTTCCTAGTACCCCCTTCTCCTACTCACAAACTTCTCCTGACCTCTACCATCTCCAACACCTCTCCCAGCACCACACTCCCAGGAAAACTGGGGCCTAGCGCTTCCCAAACAAGAAGAGGCTTGGGATGCCAGCCTCACTGGGGTATTTTTCACCTGGCGGCGGGTCCCGCCACACCACTGCCTGGGCTCCCACCGGGAGTTTCCAGCCGTAACCCTGGGTGGCTGCGAGGCCGCTCGCTCGAGGAGCCTGTGGTAGATGTGCTGTCAACAACTTCCAGTCATGGTCCCGGTGGGCAAGTCCCGGGTGGGCGAGGGGCTGGCTACCACCGCCAGCAGTAATGCAGCTTGGGAAAGGCTGCTCGTAAGCAGGATGGCGCTTTTCACAAAAATAATAATCACCTTAATATTCTTCTTAACAGCCAGAAAGGCCACGACGTGTCGGTCTATAAGTTGGGGGGGTGGGGGGGAGATGGGTGAAGGGAGGGGAAGGAGGGAATGCACAAAACCGCGCGGCGTTAACCGTTTGTTCTCCATAAAAAGAAAAGAATACGAAGGGACAGAAGATCAACGGCGGCTGCAGACAGACAGACGGACAGAAACCCAGGCGAGGGGCAGCCTGCGGGAAGCATTAGCGCTCCCCCCCCCCCCCGCGCCGTCCCTCACACGCGGGGAAGGCGGCTGAGGAAGGCGAGGGCGGCGGGTCTCCCACCCGCGGCGCCCCGTCCCCCGTGGGTGGGGAAGCGGGACGCGGGGAGAGCTCGGGTTACGGCCCGCTTAAAACAAATAAACGCCCTCCCCCCCCCCCCCCCCAAAAAAAAACACTGCGCGCACACACACACACAAAATCCAAGAGATTAAAAAAGTCACCCCAGAACAAATATTGGGGGGGGAGGGGAAGGTGGGCTGGGGGGTGCCAGACCGCGCGAGGCGGGGGGGGGGGGGGGGGGCGCCCTCGCGCGCAAGGTGAGGCGGGCGAGCGGGCAACCGCCGTAACGGCTGCCGCTTACCTGTGGGGGCCGGCCCTCAGGGTCCCATGGCAGCCCAGCCCCGCCCCGCCCCGTCCCGTTCCGTTCCGTCCCGTCCTGCGGCGGGCAGAGGGGGCTCCCGATTCTTTGTTGCGCGGAGGGGAGCGGGTACGGATCCTGTCAGCTCATGTGACGCAGCGAGGGGTCGGTCTCCGGGGGCTTCTCCTTGCTGGGTTTTGGGTGGGTTTTTTTTCCTTCCCCTCGCCCCTGCCCGCCCTCCTCCGGCGCACAGGGCAGGCCCCGCAGCCGGGCGCGGGTCTCAGGCCCGACTGGCTGCTGGCAGAGCGGCGGCGGCGGCGGGGTAGGAGGAGGAGCCGCCAGCGGGGCGGGCTCCCTCGGCAGGGCCGGGCGCGGTGGAGGAGGAGGGCTCTGGCATCTCACAGCGCTGCCTTGAGGGGGAGGCGGCGGGGGAGGGCAGTGCCCCGGGCCCCTGCGACCCGTCGTGTGTCGTGTCCCCCCCCGGCCTCCAGGTTCACGCTCTCGCCCGCGTTTCCTGAGAGGAGGCGGCGCCGCCGGCCCGCCCTGCCCTGAGGCCTCGGTGGGATCGGCCTCTGCCCTGGCCCGGCAGGCCCCGCTGCGGGGCGGGAAGGCCCCGCTCCGGCGGGGGAAAGGGAGCCGCGGTGGGCCTCGGGACGGGCGCCGGCTCACCTAGAGGAACGGCCACCGGCCGCCTCACGGGTATTGGGGGTGTTGCGGGGGCGGCAGGGAAGCCAAGTAGGCAAGGGCTTCGCCGGCCTCCTTTAGCCTGGGGTAGGAGGGGGTAAACCGGACCCCTGAACAGTGGGTTGGTTCCCGTCCTGAGGCTGCTGTTGCTATGCTTCAGGCACTGATGCATAGGCCTGGGCCTGCCGCAGCAGCCTGGAAAGTAAATAAAAACGTAATTATGTGCGTTCTAGTTGAGGCTCGCAATAAAAGAGAGGAAAACCCCTCGTTTTCTCTAGAAGAGATCAGAGAAATAGCAGTACTGAGTCAGATCAGCATCCTGCCTCTGAGAGTGCTGAACAGGCAAACCCTAAGACTGTCAGCTGCAACAAGCGGATGGCAACGCTGCCCCAGAAGAATCCCCCACGACCTGGTGATCCTGTGGTCAGGCACTTCTTGACCCACAGCTGAGGTCTTCATATTTAACAGCTTCCAAAGGGTTTTTCTTCAGTGCACTTAGTCTGGTTTTTTTTGAACCATGTGAAATTTTCATATCTGCTACATCATGCAGCAAGCATCCAGCTCTTTTTCAGACAGCATTTAGTCATCTCCTTTTGTTTGCCAAGCTCTAAGTGGGGGGTAGAGAGAGATCACCTTTCTGCAGCTCCTTAGTGCCCCAATATGCCATTTTTCTTCATGAGCCAAGTCTGAAAAACATTACACCACCAAGCCAGGTCGTATATAGGAAACATAGATGACATTTCTATCAGAAATGCGGACAGCTCAGAAAACCTCAGGCTCCTTCATCAAATACAACCGCAAATTCAATGAGCAGCTTCCCTGCTGCTCTGGTCAGTCCCAAGATTGCTCCTACACTGGCATCAGCTTTCTAGACACCACAATTGACATTAAAAAATGGCACCCTGCAAGCTAGCACATACATGAGAACCTACAGACCATAAAACTTCCTCTATAAAGCAGATGCAATAAGACCAGCAGCCATCCAAAACGCACCAAGAAGCTGTGAGATTCAGCCAGCCCTGCAGATATTGTTGCACCTGCTCTGAGAGGAACAGTGGTGATCTGCTTTATCCAGCAAGGTCACTCTTCCAGCAAACAGATAAGAATTTACTGCAATAAAGATACGACAGCAACAACAGCAATTTTAGAAAATCACTTTTCAAGGGAATAAGGTTTATTTGGTGTTTGTCTAGTGCAACCAAAATTAACAAGGACTGGCAAAGTCTCTGACCACATTAGCTCTGCAAATTTGTTTTTCTGCTTTTTATTTTCGAGTCTCTACTGTAGCATTCCCTCCTGCAATCACGTGCCCCTGATAGCGATAATATTCCATACTAAAATACACACATAAAATAATCTTTTAAATTACTGTCTCTGAAAGATCTTTTTCCCAGTGCCTCTTGTCCTAACCTTCAGGCTCTCCCTTTCCCAGCTCATTACAGGAAGCAAATCTGCGGATGAAAACACATGAAATAATAGAACCAGATACCGCCAGAGCATCAAACATTAAATACGCCAGTACCACTCCACAGACAGCATAATCAATGCCCTTCCTCCCACAGCAAAACCGCCGAAATTCTTTGTTCCTGCATGTACTTGTCCCAAATCTCTACAGTTCATCGCTTCATCCAGCACATGAGATACCCCCACAGAAACCATGTGAATGAAACTAAATAATTGCTGTCTTAGAACGAGTGTGTTACAGCCAGCCAATAAAGGACAGAAACACGTACTCATCATTAGGAAAGTATTTGTCAGACAGCAACAACTCGAACCCCTCCATCCTTATCCCAAAGGAGACCTACAAAATGTTCCCAAAAGATAAAGCTCAGAATTAAAACTTATAATCCCTAGATACTAAAGCTCTTGGATTTAATGGAAACATTGCCTTCCTCGCCCGTTCCAGCCTCCCTGCTGACCTCTCCCTTTGTCACCAGCACAAACAACCCTTTTTTCACTAGTGGTCCAGCAGAGAACCAGAAGCCTGTCAGTCACTTCTGCTCACACCCCTTTCCGCTCCATAGGTGCTCCTTTTTTTTTTCTCCTGAAGTGGTCAAATTGATGAATATAATTAGATGAAACTAAGAGCAATTGCATCTAACCTGTAGTTAGCTTAAGTATTGCTGCTTTCTGTCAGATCTGATAAAGAGACCCTGAGCCCAAAAGCTTGTTTGCTTTTTTCAGCTCTATCAGTTGATCTAATAAAAGATATTACCTTTCACCACAAACCTTGCTTCCCGAGGATCTTTAGACCATCACGGCTACACCACCACTTTTACTTTTAATGTCTTGCCCGCTTTAACCGATTCTTCCAGATTCTCTTATCTGTGAAATAGAATATGATAAAATGTACTCCTTTCTGTATCGATTCTTGCACTGTTTTCATAAATGTAATATCCAAGTACCTTCTAGGACTGCATTAGCTGATCTGACTAACATCTGTCACATGGAGGGTTTGTTTTTCTTGTTCTCTCCCCAGGAAGAAAATGATACATGGAGCAAAGTGTTTTGGTTTCATGAGTTTGTTGTTGTTTTTTTTTAATTTCCTCTATTCACATTGCTCTGCGTTTATACCAGAGAAAATGAGGACGATGGCAATTTCTGTGATAGCCCTTATTTCCCAGGGAAGTTAATTTCAGAGTGTTGAGCCACCCCTAGAAAGATGTCTCCTGCACAAAGCAACATTTTAATATGTCGTTCCCCACCGAAGAAAAGCTAATCCATATTCTCGACATTGGGGACAGAAACTTCCTAAGGAAAGAACAGCATTTCCCTTTCTCCAGCAAAAGAGTTTCAACCCGTGATACTCGGTATGTGACATTCAAACAGATTGTTGCAGATTATTAACATACAGGCCAGCACTCTATGCAGTTATAAATAGGAAAATCTGGAAACAAAAGAGAGTAGCGTGCCTTTCAATTGCACTGAGGCAGATTATCATAGGACAGCTTGGAGGGGAAATGGTGGAGACAGACTATTTCATGCTAAAAAATAGAGAGAATCTGCTTTTGTGTAAGGAATCACACTGCTGTTCCTCAAAGAGGAACCCTGAATGATCCCATGTGTCTAAAAAGGCAGTAGGTACAACATACAAGCTACTGAAAGACAGAAACGGAGGTGAAGAGAGGAATCATCTGTGCTCAAGCACTGAAAGCAGAAATACCAGAAGACCTCAGGGAGACAGTAGACAGCAGATTTAATATGTTTTTGCAATGTGATATGGCAGCAAAAATCATGCAGTTAATTTAATTTGGGGTTGTAAAGGCAGAGACCTCTTCTCAGAGATATAGGCAATAGTCCCATTTTTTAATATAGCGGTGAGACCGCAGTTTGAAGACATGTTTAGTTCTGGACAACTCGGTGCTAGCTAAATGTCAACAACTTGGAGGGAAATAAAAAAAAAAAAAAAAAGGAACATAAAATGATAAAAAAGCTGGAAGGGATTACAGCTTGTGTAGGTTAGCCAAATAACAACTGTGAAGAGCATCACGGGAATTGCGTATGAGAACTTCAGGGGTGCAGAAGCACCAGGGAGCGAGAAAGACTGTTTAGGGTTGTCTGAGGGAGTATAAATGGTATAAATGTAAATTAAATTAAGCAAAGGAAACATTAATCTACATGACTGCAAGACGGCATCCCAGAGGAGCTCCCATCACCTGATTCACTCAAAACTGGATGGAGCAAAGCACACAAGAAAGCACTTAAGAAACCCTGACTGCAGGAAGGGACTAGATGATGACAATATGCTTTTGGGACTGTTTAACTGTTCACTAACAAACAGGGACATCTGCAGACCAACAGGTCTCAGCCCAGTACATGGTGGAAACTTTCCCTTTTCTGCACCATTGCTGGAGACACTTGTAGACCAAAACAACCATGCTTAGTTCCAGCAGGTAACCACGGAGGGAATGCTGTACTCAGAGGGGTTGAGGGTGGGTGGATGTGTATTGTCAGAATTTTTCCCTTTTACCACTGGGATTTTTTTGAGAGGTCACTGGCTCATCACCTGGTAAGAACAGCGATGATGTCACTCCTGTGTTTTAATAGTCACCATAACATTCCATTGGATTACGCAGACCTTGGAGTAGCTGTCCTGGACAGCACTTACCTCTCCCAGGAAGTCTGTGGCATCCAGTTAGAGCAGTTAATTGGAATGAAAAAAATCAGAGGCTTTATTATTCCTTAGTTAGAGGGATGAGATCAAGGTAAGTCCTTTTTCTAACGTAGGAAAGACAACTTGAACATGTACCCATAACGCCTTTACATCACACTGTGCCATCATATATTCTGGCCTTGCCTGTCATATGGAAAAGGAGACCTGGCAGTACAATATGTTCTTCCCAAGCAAGGGCTGATATACCATGTTGCTGCTCATCCTGGATGTGCCACACACACATTGCTGGGGAAAAAAGGAAAAAAAAACAAAAACCCAAACAATTTTATAAATGTTCTATAAGGGGTTTGAATGTCTTATTTGGTCTATATTTTTTTAACAACACCCCTTAGGGAGCATGCAGAGTGATAATTATCAGACAAACCACACACAAAGCACACAAAGGTACAGTCCCCCATAACTGTTGACCTTAAATGGTCTCTTTCTACATAGAAATATCATTATCTTCATGAAGGAAAGCTTTCTGCTTATTTATTTAAATGAAAAACATGGCCTAACGTGCACGAGCATACAGCAAATGTAAGTGTACTAATGTTTGGGTTTGAGATAGTCTTCTAATGAATCGCTGAAGCATAAGCTAAAATTAATTCATCACCCCCCCTAGTTTATCATGAACCTCTGACTGTTTCACTTGCACTCTACCTAATGACCCATCTTTCTCAGGACATCATATGTTACAAACCTCTCTGTAACTTCATGCTCTTATCTTGTAGGCTATATTTAAAGGAAAGAAAAAGAAGAAAAAAAAAAGAAAAAAGGAAGTGTTTTCTCCTTTCTTTCAAATGTAACTCTTTTCTAAGTGCTAGGACAGGCACTGTCAGCTCTGAAAATTCAAGATTAATCAAGCAATTAAGAATTGATATGTAGTGACTTATCATGACTGGAAATGAGAGGTGCTCTGCAAGAACCCAAAATAGCTAACCTGATTTTTATGGACAGCAAGATTATTTTAAATCTGTTGGGGAGGAGAAGAACAAGAGTTACATCTCCTTCTATTAAACTGGTTTCTTCAAAACCCCCATCTGCGTTTTGCACGTTCCACAGCAAAGGGCTGGTCTGTACAGAAGGCCATGCCAGAAGAGCTGCTGTACTTCAGATTCACACCCTGCCTTGACCTGAATGAGTCTGAAAGTGTACAGAAATCCTGAGAGAGCAAAAGCCGAGCTGAAGTTTTACTTTCTTTTCCCCATGTGCTAGCGCAGCGCTGCACTGCTTGAATAAACAACCCAACCGAGCAGGAATTGCATCACCTCAAAAGTGTGGTTTCCTTTAAACATTAAAATGAATGGTAAGCATTTCCATTCACGTAATTATCAGCATTATCAACTCTCCTCACAACTCCTTCTTCTCCAGCATCTAACTGTTGGGATGGTAGGGACTTCCCTGCCTCCCTTCCACGCGAGCAGAGAGCTCCTTTGCGACTCAGCTGCAGGCATTTGCTCTTCCTTGTCCTTACCTCTCGACAAGCTCAGGAGCTTCTTCAGCAATCAGGAAGACTTTATGGGGTGGATGAGCAGCAACTCAGCACATTCCCTCCATACACGTTTATTTGGGGAATTACAGCATACATATTTGGGCTTTCCATGGTAATTTGGCTCTGATGAGCTTTCCTTATTGCCAAAATGGTGGATACCTCCATAAAAGAGAGCAGTAACTTCTCTGCAGCTCTGCTACCTCAGCAAACAGACCTCACCCAGGCAGATGTGAGCCTGACCGATACCTGCATGAGAAATCAAAAATGAAAAGCGAAGTGCTACTGAAACTGGTGCTGGTGACTCAGGAAGCAACTTTTTTTCCCCCCTATACTATAAGGAGCTCAGCAGCTCCTACTTACCCAGCTACTGGCTCCTACCTGGACAACGTGATACAAATAAGAACACAGGAACATGAATTCTGTTCCCAACTTCACCTCTGACACTTTGCAATTTTGGAAAAGTCATTTAACCTCCCGAATCTCCATTTTTTTCCATGTATGAACCTGAAACGTCATACTGAGCCTTGCAAGGACTTCTGAAATCTTTTAGTGGCACATGCCAGTGCCAAAAGCACCGTTAGCAGCATTGCAGGACTAATTCCCTCACATGGGAGGGAAGCTCACTGTGGTACAGGTATTTTGGGTACAATTATTACCCCTGGAAGTGCTTAGATATCATTGCATAAAATTGTAGGCAGACAAATCTTTCAGATGGGATAGAAACCAGAGGCCCTGACTGGTTATTAAAAGACATAACGTTTTGAAGAAGCCCATATGTTAGCTTTTCCATGTTCGCCCTGTTCCAATTTGGATAATTACATTCTGACTCCTTAAAGCAGGGTGGCTGACCTGCCTGTCCCTACCAGCTGTATATCCAAATCTTTGTGTGGCCCAGAGCGATACAACACAACCCACATATTTCAAAGAGCTGAAGGAAAAGAGGAGCTCCAGGAGAGGTTTGTCGGACGGTGAGGAGAAAGACTCCCTCCTGAAATGGGAGCCCTTCCCTCCTGCCTAAATTAGAGTCCTTGCCTCAGGAGCTGACAACTTGCCCTCCTGTGTCACCTCTCATGGGAACCTGCCTGGTATTGTCAAAGTGCCATTGCGCTTTGTCCCCAGGTGGCTGTTTCATTGCAGTACTGGTGCTGAGAACCTTGCAGATCCACAGCTTGTAACACAGTTTGGCAGCTTAAAGGTCTGGTTATTAATAGTGAAGTACCTAGTAACATACTAGTTACTAATAGTAACCCGCATTTCTATTTTATCATTAACAAAGAAAAACATTTTATCCCTGGCAGTAAGTGGAGACTGGCTTGCCCTAGAATCAAGCAAGAGAAGACACTGAAGGTTCACATTCCCCTCTTCCCTTGGAGATCAGGTAGTCACTGGTGCTCACTGACCTTCTCCTTTTTTATTTATAAACTCTTAATTATACTTCACTGTGCTAGCAAATCTTGACCACCACAGAATCCCAAAACACAGAAAAAGAGACGTATCTGAGCCTTCATCAGCTTCCTGACACAGCAAAGAAGAGGAGCAGCATACGCTGCAAAGGATTTTTTCACCATGGACACACAGTAAGTTTTCTCAAACCTAAGATAAGATGCCATTTCCAAACGGTGAAAGAAAGTAGTGGCAGCTCCAAGCAGCCTCCAACATTCGTCCAATTTTGCATTTCGGATGCCAGTCTGACGCAATGATGGTGCAGCAGCCACTCTCCTGTCCCTCACATGGGCAGCCCTGTGCCAAGATGCTGGTATCCGATGAAGCTATTTCTCCAGACTTCATGGATGCAAAGGAGGGGAACCTGTCCTGTCCCCATCTCTTCACAGGTGCTGGTGGCACCTGGGCCATGGCACAGAGCTGTGAGGGGTGCCAGAGGCACCAGTCCCAGGGGTGAAAGACAGTCATGGCTGGGGATGTTCTGCATGGCTGTAGCTGTGTCCACGCCCAGGAGTCTGTGGTCTGGGGGTTACCAGGGTATCTGGCAGGGGAATGTGGGCAGGCAGGGGACAAGAAAGGGAGCAGAGAGGACCTAGGGCACCATCTGGTGGCTTCAATCACTGCCTTCCCTAAATCCCTGTCTCACAGGGTCACAGTATTGCATGGCCAAGGGCTGAAGAAACACCAGGTCTTTCCAAGAGACAGCCCAGCAGGACGAAGAGAGCCCTGCCCTTGACCCAGACTCATACACCCTTAGGGCACTGCTAGGTGGAACAGCGGTGCCAACCAGAGCAGTAATAACCATTTCACTTGGGTGCTGTTTGGTCAAGCACCTCCCTTGATAAAGAACCATCCTTAGCTGGGTATTTATAGATGATTTACAGTAGTGACATCCCTGAGAAGAAAAAAAAAAAGAGGAGTAGAAGACAGAAGCAATGAAGGAGAACACCTTGGACTATACCTCGGACGTAAGTTTCATTGTCGTTATCCACCACAGCAAGGTATTCCTTTTCTACAGATAAAGGCAAAATATAGTTGGCGTGTTTCATACGACAGAACAGTACCCATGCAAGAGCTTGTCCTCGGCAGAAAAGGATCAAACCAATGAACCATTCAAGTGGACCCTGTTTTTTGCCTTCTTAAATTAGGATTTGCTGTAAAGCATTGTGAAGGAGTTATTTTAAAGGGACTAGATGACCTCAGTGTCACCCACACCCTTTGCAGCAATACCAGCTAAGACAACACATTGAGGATGATCACGGTGAGAGACTGCATCTCTCAGGACCAAAGGTGCACACCTGCTGGAGAGGGCAAAGGATCCTAGCACTAACACGGCACCTTCTTTAGAAAGCAGCAGGCAATGCACTTCCACCTCGCGCCACTGCTTACTTTGATAACGGGCCTCCACTTCCCTGAAATCCTATCAATACAAAGGGATAATTCAACACCTGGGAATCAAAGATTATACCACCGTAACCTGAAAGCATGCTCTGTGCATAACAGCACCATGGTGGGGGAAGCAAGTGAAGCTGAGGCCCTTAGGGACGCAGTTTTTAAGAGGAATCCATTCTCAATATTCATTTTAAAGCAAAACACATAGAATGAACACAACCACCCAGTCATCACCTCTTGTCTTTGTACAGCTGGGGGAGCTGATCCTCAATTTCTCTTTTTTCTTTTTTTTTTTTTTTCAATTGCTCAACATTTAAAAATTAACTCCTTTCCTCTTGCTAGTAAGACTCATTTTCTGCATCTACTCTTAGGTAAGACAAAAAGACCAAATGACTTCCTTTTTCCTGAAAAAATCTCTGCTACAAAGTAGCTATGCCAATATTATATAAATTATATTTCGTAGTCTCTCCTACCTGTGCCTGGAGGCATTTCCTTATACCTCCTTGGAAAACTCTGTACCATTTAAAAACATCGCTGCTCTCACAGTCTTCTGCTTTATACCTTTCTCTCTCACACACTCTGATGCTACTGCGGCTGCCCATGGCGCATGATGCTAAAGAAGTGATACTAACTTGTGGCTACGTAGCTTCAAAACTTCCTTTTTCTCATGCAGCAGACTTTTACCCTTGCAGGACCAATCCAAAACCCATTGAAATCAACACAGTGACTCCCCCTGACTTTGGCAAGCTTTGTCGCACAGCCCAAATCCCCAGACTTGCCAGTGTTTCTTGGAAATTCTTACTTTTTCACTTAATTGATCAGAACCTGGTGTGATTCTTCCAGTACTTTAGCACTGACTGTTCCTAGAATAGGCTTTTCTATTCCAAATGTCATTCTTCCTCTCATGTTTCATTTTAAACAGCTTCAGCTACTTAAGATATAGAATTGTTCAGACATAAATATAAGAAACACAGTATTTAAAAAGGTAACAGAAAGACATGACAAATCAATTCACTGCAAAGTCAGATCCTTGCCAGGAAATTTCCAATAGCACCCAGCATTTTTAGCATTTATAAAATTCAAAAAGCAAAACAGAAAAACTAAGCAGCATTATTTTGGAAGTTTTCACTTTTCATCTAATCCACCAGCTTCTGCTGAATATTTTATTGCCATACTGCGACATATTTATAATTCATCTCATCATTTCTTCAAATGTGTTAAGGAAAGGAATTGTTATACCTGTACAATCCTCTGTAAATTTTTCTGTGAACACAGATTTTTTCTGGTCATATTAGTAAACACTAAAATTGCTGACTTCAAAAATATTTATAATTGTTGCGATCACTTAAAAAATGGAATACGGGTCTAATAAGCCATGCTGTCTATTCATTGCTCTTTCTGAAATGAATTCCTCAACACTGGGAAGAGAAAAAGCATTTTCCTGTGGTTAAAGAAAGTCCAAATTGCATGTTTGAAATCTCTTCTAATAAAAAGAGCAAAGCAATAAGCGGATTATCTCTTTAAACATAGTATAGGAAGGCTGGAGGCCCTGGAGACATTTTCCATAGCCTCTATCTCTGATGCATAGCAACATTATCTTCAACTAGAGAGGGTCCTATGACCCTGGAGCTCAATTTTAATTTGATCTTCTTCTTTAAAGAGGTTTCTATGATTCCTCTCAAGTTATGCTGCATATTCCTATTTTGGGTTGGTTTTGTTTGGTTGTTATTTTGTTGTTGTTTTTTAATCTGAGATAAAACAGCCTCAGCTTTTTGATCCACTGGTTTGATCGTGTTATATGGATATTTAATGTAACCTTTTCCCTATCAGAACTAGAATACGCATCAGCACAAATGGTAGGCTAGTTCCAGCTGACAGGAGAGAGAAATACTTGGATAGAAAATTCACCTCTTGGGCCTCCCTCCAGTCATTCTAGGTTTCAGAACTGGTCTGCCTGACCAAATAACATATGGGGGTGGGGGTGAAGGAGCCCTACACCCTTGTTGGGAAATACTGGCTGGGTGAAACAAAGGCAAACCTATTGGTTTTGGTGGGGCAGAGGTACCATGCCTGCTCCCACAGAGGCTCAAAATCCCAAGTAATAATAAAGACCATTGCCAAGAAAAACAGGAAATTGGGGAGCTCAGCTTGAACTGGGCTGAACCTGGCCCCAGACCTGCTTGGCTTATGCAGCCCCAGCAAGGGAGTTTCCTCGGGTTCCCACCTCCTTGTTCCTCTTCCTTGTTCTGGAAAGGGCGCTGCCACTGAGACATGTTGCCAGACAGAGGTATTTTCTCTGTTTTCCTTTTCTCCATCTTTATCTCTGTCCGTGCATCCAGTCCTCACCATGTACTGCTGATATTGCTGAAGGGAAAGCGTTTACACGGAGGCACTGATTTGAGTCGCCTGAGTATGGTCACAGCAGGCATCTGTGACTACTGGATGGGATTAGCAGATTATGAGAAAGCATGTTTCACTGTGGGGTTCCTGAGAAAGGGAAAACAGGCAGGTGGATGCTTGGATCTCAGTTAAACTATGCATGAAGGCCTGATGGCCATGTCAGGAAAGCACACGATCAGATGGACTGCTGCAGGTTGGGATCAGAAGATCAAGCCAGCAAGCAGGGAGGTCTCTGGATTGTTCTATCATTTACGAGGATCGAGATTTAAGTATTTCAGCCAGGCCAGGTGATAGAAACCTGAACAGATTCCATCTGCACCATTTCTAAGGTACATGTGAGTGCCTGACAAAAGCAGCTTTTCTTTTGCATCAAATGTCTTTGCTGCATCAATGCAGACTGAGCCCTGGTGGGATGTGAACAGATGCATTCTGTTGTTAATGAAGGGCAGTTTAGAAGGAGCCAGGGGTTCACAAGTCCCTCGTGGTTGTGCCCTGAAGTCACTGTGGATCTCTGCAGAGAACTGGGGATGTAAGAGAGTACTTCTGCCGTACAGAGAAGATGTCTGGTCCACATAGGGTCAGATTTTCCCTGTTAGATATTCTCATACAATGTATCAGAGGATTCTTCTAGAGATGCTTGCTTCTTAGGTGTCTGCAGAATGATGAAAAGGAGAAAAAAGAAATGGAGGAAAATTATTCAAAAGAAGATGAATTAATTCTTAATAAGCAGACACTGACGTTTGTTCTATTAGAAATGGCTATAAGCGATCCGCTGAAACGGAAGCCGCTATAGTGAGAAATGCTGCTCCGCCAGAGATGAACGTGACTAATCCAGCCCAAGGGATAAAGATGCCTCCTTTACTTGTCATTCTTCCCCCAAAAAGCTGTCAGACAGGGAGGGGAGGGAAAATTGGACTCGGTAAAAAAATAAATCACTTTGGATTCTGTGAAGGAGGAATTCCCTGACCTCCTCAATCCTGTTTCTTCAACAGTTGAGTCTATTCCTCACAACCGTTCCTTGTGTAGACAAGGCGCTGACAGACTGATATTTTAAGCGCTGTGTGGCACAGGCCTGCTGTAAGCAAGGTTACACAGCAAGTAGCTGAAATGCCACCGGGTGAATGAAGCCCTACCTACACTAGCATTTTCTCTGTTGCCACCACCAAAGGGAAACATTTTACAAAAGCGCTATGCAGGCACCTCCAAAGCATGTGGGATTAACCCCTCCCTACCCAAGCTGGCTGACAGTCCAGCATGACAGCATGAAAATGCTGTCATTTCAGGGGCTCCCTGCCCAGCTTTCCTTTACAGCTCCCCCTCTATGCGCAGCATCCCACAGAAAGGTCTGGCCTGGACTCTCTGCTGCAGAGTCAGCCACCGTCCAGCAATCCCAGCTCCCACTCACAGGCCAAACCCTCTGGCCCACAAGTCTCACTCTTAGGGAAAATACCCTGTTATACAGCTGGCTGGAAGACAAGTGTCCCAGACAGTCACAGCCCAGGATGACTGAGAGGGAAGCTGATCAAGGTGCTTGCAACAGTAGTGGAAAGTGCAGTCAAATTCCCCTGTGTAGAGGTAATGGGACCCTGCTGCTTCCTTCTCACCGGCACAAGAACTGAGGACCCTCAGTGGTGCCTGCTCTTGCTGTGAGAGCTCATCCTATCCTCTTTGCTTTCTTCTCCTCTATTTCTCCCACCTCTTCTTTGGCCTTTACCCAGCCCTGGCTGAGACTACCAGCACGAGACCCACTCGCACACAGGTGCTCCTTTGCTCTTGTTTTGTTGCTTTGCTCCTGCTCTGTTTTTCAGACCCGCTGCCCCCCAAAGCAGCGGTTGAGTGGTCTGGGCCACACACAAGGGATTCAACACAGCCCAGACAGCTCCACAGTAGGGAAAAAACCCTACATATACTGCATCTCATTGTCCAGACTGAATCCTTTCAAAGGGGGCAGCTGATAAAGGTATACAGAAGAATAAATAGGACAGGGAAGAGGGATCAGGACCTACTGTTTTCCCTATCCAACTAATTCAAAATGCAGCAAGAACACAAAAATGGGGATGCTGTCTTTTCCAGTGCATGTGATGCACTGGGGTATAAGACAGCCTATATAAAATAACCCACCCTTCCCCTCAATAATCAGGTACCTGCCACTGCCTTTGCTACCACCAACCACTGTGGTGCCAGAGCAGTAACTACAGGAGGCCAGTGGCCTAGAGACCAGACCACATGACAAGTAGCTGTGACACAGAGGAGGCCACTTGACTTTAGACCACCTTTTCCTAAGAGGTGGGAGTTGTGAAAATGCCTCAGACACTGGAAAATACTGTCCTTCATGAAAGAGAGGGATGGTGCCAAGTCAAGTTGGCGCCATCCTCCACACTGCATAGTCAGTCAACCTGGGGAACTCTCCCCAACAGGACATCAGTGGGAGAATGCAGGATACATTTTTCAAGAACATTTTCCAATGCTAGAAGAGTGAATATATTTTTTAAGCAGATAAGAGGTCTGGAGAGGAAAAGAACCGATGAAGTTCTGAGGACAGGAAGGAAGTGTTTCCTGGGGTGCCTCATGCAAGTTTTGTCCCTGTGAAACAGCTGATGCCTGCCAAAGGCAGAGTAGAGGGTTGTGTGGGCCCCTGGTCTGCTTGATGTGGCCCCCACAACTGATTGCCACCTGCATATTCCAAGTTGCAGCTACTTTCACTATGAGTGAATTTTGTTCCTTGTCTCTAACTTGTAACTTCCAGCCCAGCAGGAAGATTCAAGCCCAAAACATACCCACACTGCCTTTTCCTGAGCCACAGAACTGACAGAGACTGTATCAGCCCAAACTCTGTTCAGAACGTCTTAACTTCTGCTACCATGAAATGGCTCTCAGGTGCTTAATGCCAGTGAGAGCAAAGCTCTCCAGGGTCTGCTGGACTCCTCTGCCCAGGAGGACTTCACAGCTGTCTAAATAATCTGGAAAGGGCAACTGTGGGGGCCAGCATCTGACCAACTCTCCATGAACGTCTGTCCCCTTCAGAGGGAGCAGCGATGCCAAACCCCTCAATTCCTTTTGGGATACGTCACACAGCAAAGCATCTGCATGCAACCAGGACTGCCAGAACTGGTAGCAGTGCAGGAGCAAGGGTTCTGCCGGAAGAGGAAAGATAGGCTACATGTGCAGCCCAGCTGGCAAGTGGATGTCACGTCCCGTTTTCCCCTTTTGGTGGGACTGGAAGTGGGGAAAGAGCAGACACACTTACTGCCTGCTCAGGCCAGGGCAACTCTGTAGGTTTTCTTTCCCCATGTGCCCAGTGCATAAGGGAACTCTCCAAGCACAGGGCCCCAGCCCTTACCTTCCCCAGAGGACTCCTTCTGGGTGATGGGTTGCTTGTGTAGTTCTCAAGGCTAGAATAGACATCAACTTGCTGCAAATCCAGGCACTGCACAGAGAAGAGAGAAGAGAGTAGGGATCAAATAAATTACTTAGGTTTAAGACAACTAATTGCCTACTGTGTTGTTCCCCATCTCATGCCATCTCGACAATTTTTAGGAACGCCAGCCATCTCCAAAATTTTGAACTTCCTGACCTGAACTTGAATATCCCTTTCCCCTGAAATCTCTACAGCGCGGCTGCATCATCTTCCTTTTTCAGGCTCACAGAGTCAGGCTTTGATGTTATCTACCATGTATAAGGCAGTGGAGAAGAATGCCAATGCCCTTGCCTCCCTCTTCTCCAAATTGTCCCTGAATGCAGAATAAAGTCCCCTCTGCTACATGAAAGGATACTGTGCACCATGGGGACGACAGGTAACAGGGAGTGCTCTGCATTGCTCAGGACTGTTTAGGTGCCTGACACCCACAAGCTCTTGCTCATGGTTATTTTGGGCACACAAAGGTGGTAAGAGGGGCGAGGCTGAAGGTCCTGAAGCACAGGGGCTGTTGAAAATGGGAAACCCTACATGAGGCATGATTTCTATTTATTGTCTGGAATTTTTTTCCAAGCCAGAACTCTCCTTTCTTAGAGTGAGCAAAAAATAATAAAAAAAAATCAATACACTCCCAGGCCCTCAAACATATCCGTGGTCCCACACAGCTACACAGAGAAACACACACACGCCCTACATGTGTATGTACCCACTAGTCCCCCAGGTAATCGTGTCACAGGAGATACGTGTCCGTTTGAGTGATGTTCCAGATCTGCCTGAAGGATCAAACATAACAATCAGGAGGACTTTTCCATGTGTGTTTCAAGGATGACAGCAGGTTGCCAAGGTGGCTGTTTCTCTGGCAACAGGAAGATGGGAGGAGCTCCGGCCGCAAGAGGGGCAGATGGTATTAGTGGATAGACTGCAAAGGGAGCGAGGCGCCCTGCAACACAGTGAGGAGGACGAGCAAAACATGGGGGCTTGATTCTGGGGTTGCCAGTCACCTGAATCCTCAACATTTCATCCAGAGTCGCAAATGCTCGGCATCTTTCAGGATCATGGCCAGCAGAATGGTGGTTTGAACAGGATCAGATGACAGAGGAGCAGCATTTGGGACTGGGGCTTGGAACAAACAGGCACTCAGACAGGAGGGAGCCGCAGTGAACAGAGCACCACATGGTTCTCCTATTCCCACTCCTCCTCCGGGAACAGTGAAATTATTTCACCTGTCTGCTTCCCACTCCCAACAACCCGCTTGCCTACACAGACATTCCCAATTATTCGCATGTGCACATGCGCACACATAAAATCCCATTTCCCCATCCTCATTTTCAATTCTCTTTGTGATGCTCGCAGTGAGGACCTCGTCCCATGTGCTGCACTCCCAGCAGCCTGGCTCTGTGTCCCCTTGGCAGGACAGGCAGCCTCTTTCACTGTTCTAGTCTGAAGCCACTCACAAGCAACAAGGATCCTTCTGGTGTTTGACCTCCAAAAAAGATTTCTTTTGCAAGCGCTCTTCCCATGGAAGCTGTTGACAATGTTGGTCCTTTGCTGGCCAATTGGAAAGCTGGTGTCTCCAACTGCCATTTGCAAATTAAATATACTTTTACTTGGTCACTGGCCACCTGCTACTGTCACAGTGGAGGCACACAGGCCTCTCTCCTCCCTGCTGGCAGATGCCTTCCCATCCCCAAGCAGCCTCCTTGCCTTCTTCGCACCGGGAAAAGCTCCTGTGTTCTGGAACCTGCGTGCGCTGCAGGAGTTCTGTTTGCTGCTCAGAAAAAGCTTGTTTGAAGTGTAAAGCAGATGAAGTGAGTCCCTCGAATTGTTATTTCCAAGCTGCTCATTAACTAGGCAGCTAAGCTGGAAGACAGAGAAAAATACAGGTTTGGGTCTGGGCAGTGCAGTGAGGTAGAGCTGCTCCAGGGCCACAGGAGGACAAAGAGGTCAAGGAACACCTGTCAGCGTAGTTGGAACAAAGTGGGTGCCCAGCTGCCCCCTTATTACCACAGCTTTTTGCTACCTGCTGCTTTTCACTGTCTACACCCACCTCCGGGGACCACGAGGTAAACGGTGGCACCTGAAAGAGCCAGTGGGGAAGGCATTTGCTCCTAGGGATTTTCATCAGGATGGCTGTGCAGAAGGTGTGCTAGGACCCTTCCCACACCAGGAGTGAGCCTTGCTGCTGTGTGTAGGACAACACAGAGCATTTAATGAGCTGTCCCAGCCAGTTCCAAGCCCTTGCTTTGATGTCCAGTGCTGCCTCCTGGTGCTCTTGCTCCTAGCTCCAGGCCTGCAAGGACACTGTGGTTCCCTGACCTGACTCTTTTCCAGACTCTGACCTCTTGCTTTCCCCCACAGATAGCACATCTGGCACGTGCTGGCCTCCTTTCCTGTCCCCTAATCTTTGACCCCCTTCTTTATCTAATCACTCGGAGTTACTTCTCACTTGTCCTTCCCTCTTCCTTGCCTTAGCTTACCCCAGTGCTGACCACAGATTTCTGCCCTCCCCATGAACTAAGCACTAAGTGTTCAACACCCGATTTAACACCAATGGGTTTTCACAATGCAGCTAATTTCAAACTTAGTTTGCAGGGCTGGGTCTACACCACACAGAGTCCCACCAAAATTTAGCAGTGGGGCATCAGAGTCATCTTTCAAAGGAAATAAGGTTTGTCAACTTTCCACTCCCCTCACCTGTCCTGAGGACCCATCCAATGCAGGGTCTCCATCCCAGGGCTCTTGCCCTCTCTCTCCCATTAACTTCTGCGTTACACCTCGCAGCCCCGTGCTCCCCCCTCCTCACCTCACAGCCCTGCTCTCACCACATTCGGTGTCTGCGGCAGGAGCTGCTGCTTCATGCCTGAACTAGTCACCCTGCAGCAGCTGCTCCACGGTAAAGTAACCTCCAATGGGTGGGCTGGTACCCACCCCCCGCCCCGAGCACACAGGAGATAGTCTGTGGCCACTTGCAGTGCTGCCAAAGAGGGCTGGGCCACCTGCCCTGCACACTGGGCTGGCTAAGAGTCCTGCACAGCTGGCATGCGGTAAACGGGCTTCGGGGGAAGGCGGCTGGGCCAGGTCTTTAGGGCTCCTGCAAGCACAGGGGCTCAGCCAGCTCCTGAGACTGCCTGTGCCTAAGGCTGGCTCTGCTGGCTTGCTATATTAGCCTTAGTGGGGCCTCCTGAACAGAACAACATGATGAAACATGTAATTAAGATGGAGCTAAGGATGCATGACGAGGCCGACTGAGCGAGAAATGGATTTGATTTTTTTTTTGTCTCCTTGCAGAAATCATCCACTTCAGCAGGAAACTACCCATTCGGATTTTTATAAGCCCAAATTAAAAAGAAATTACTTGATACAAATGAGTTTTATAACCTGCAACCTTCTTTACCCAAAGCATTGCTTTTTGCCAAGAATAAACATATCACATACAATATATAGTGCTTTCTTTTAAACCTCTGCTCCAAAATTAAAGGGACACAAAATGGTGCTCCCCCACCTGCAAAGTGAGAATGAGAAGGGGGTAGGCCCATCCTCTTTTTCATATCTGCCCCCTATCAGGTCTCCTGCTTCCTTGGCAGAGCTTTGCTCCTTTCTGCAGTACATTCTCCAGAGCTTCATTTTGTTTATTTTAAATGATTAATGCAGCAGAGCTTACAGGTTTTCCTCAGAGAGACTTTCCCAGCCCTTATAGACCTCACAGTCAGAAAGGTTTCCTAATACTCAGGCAACATCCTTCTCTACTCACTTTCATTTTTTTTATTCCTCCTCGTTTGTCCCACAGATAACGGGGCGGGGGGGGGGGGGGAAACCAACATTTCCTGCTTAGTGGAGCAGCCCTCCCATGGGAGTAAAAGGAGAAAAAAGAATCCATTTTAAATGGAGCTGGATGGGTTGTAAATGGGATTAGGGGTCATGGTTACTTGATGTAGCTGAGGTCTGGGCCTGACGTTTTAGGAGAGCCACTCCAATCCTGTTACCTATGACACTGCTGCTACTGGGCTTAGGGAGTGGCAGCAGACAGCATTCCCCAGTCTGGGAAATGGAAAAAGGAGATCCTATGCAATGAAAGGGAAATGTTCCAAAAAAGAGATTCCCTTCACTTTCTTCCTGCCCTTTTCCCTCCGAGAGCTAGTCAGCCTGCTCAGGACTGCAGCGGTCCGTGACACTGACACCAGTGAAGGTGTCACAGCAGGAGCCCTAAACAGCTGGGGTTGTTGTGGGAAGCACTTCTCTTTGCCCCTTTACTGAGCCATTGTTCTCCAGCTGGGGAGTGCACATGTCCTTGAGACACCCTATGGTACAAAGTGGGGCTGAGATCCCCTCTTCCTTCCTGACTTCTGGAGACCCTTCTACCTCTACCACCAGAAACCCTCTCTGGCCCCACACTTGCTGCTCTGTGCTGCCACACTGCTGGCAGAGGGAAGGGCACTGCCCTGCAGGGCGTGGTGTGAGGCTTTGGCATCAGGAAGGCCACTGGTGGGACCAGGATGGAGACAGGCAACATGCACAGTCCTCAGAGGAGCTAAGCAGGACAGAGCACAGGCACACAGTCACCAGGACCGGGCTGGTATGCAGGTATTGCTTATGTTTCACATCATGATACTGGTGTTGCCTATATCATGGCAGGGCAGGGAAAGGAAGGGTTGTACAATGATGTGGACAGAAGGGATGGAGGGCGATCGTGGTACTCACGTCATAGACAGGAGGTGGTGGTGGTGGTGGGCTGGCTGAAGGGGGCTGCGTTTTCACCTCGTTTCTCAGGATATTTATCTGGTTCCTTCTAGGGCACAACACCTGTTGAGGACAAGACACCAAATGACACACTGGGAGAAAACACCATCTCCCCAAAGATGAAGTGAACACCAATGTCATGTCAACGCTAGCTGCTTGCACACCTTGAGTGCTTCCACAGCAAAGAGACCTGGCATTCTCTGCACAATACGGGCTGGTCCCTTTCCTCACCACAGGAGTCTGCTGACTTACACTGGAACAGTGGAAAAGAGAACTGGGCTCTGTGCATACACAGGAATCACTTTCACCACTGAAATGTAGCTGGTTGGAGGGTGTAAGTATTTAACAACACACAACCATGCTGTAGGACAGGCAGTAAAGCAGGGCCCTGTTCGAAGTATGTAGGGGAATTTCAGAGAAGCAAAATGCAGTAACTTTCATCAGGATTTGGCTAGGAAGCTTTTGCTAATCTGTAGAGTCTAGAGAAGAGCACCAGATGACCATTAATGATGACATACAGTCAGTGATACACTAACGTGCAAGTCCAGCATGGAGTTGGAAGACAAAGCTCTTTTCCTCTGAAATGTTTCTTGCATTGGATGAGTTCTCCTTGAACACGCTCCATTCATGCACAGATAAGGGTTAGCCCTGCTCAGCAAGCAAGAGAGGAGGCAGAAAGGCAGAAGGCTTTGCTAAGTATCTCTGTTCTAATTCGGAAAGAAGTGGGATGATTATATTCACATCACATGAAAACGATGAACTGCTTTCCAGTCCATTAGTAACTAAGGAGGATGCTAAATAGCTTCTCTTAAAGATAAACATTTTTAAACCAGCAGGTCTGAGCAAGCTGTGGTGAGAAATATGGACTGTGTTCTGCAGGAGGGCAAATGTAATGACTGCATGATCTCTTTGGGCCCCAAGAGAGCCTGTAGGTCTGAGACTTGCTGGCCCCCCTCAAAACCTAGAGATGCCAATTGGCAAGGCATGACAGTGCCTCCCTCCTCATCCCCATGGAGACATTGTCTAGCCAAGCAGAAATGGGGGCCTGTCTCCAGCCTAGTCACTCTGCCACTTAAACTCCTTCCCTCTCCATCAGACTCCCTGCAAGGTAAGTCTCACGAGATTAGCAGGTCTGCCAACTACTGCCATTCTATTTTCAACCTCATGATCTCCGACTCTGTGTGCTGAAGCCTGATGCTCCCTGGAGTCGTAGGACTGTACCAGCAGCACAGCCTCCACATAAAAATGTATGCAGAGAGTCTGCTGTCATGGTGGCAAAGAGCAGGTTGAAAGAGTAAATATGGGGGATACTCTACCTAGGAAACAACAATCCCCAAATTCTGTTCTAAAAGACATCATTTTTTTTTAAGACAGCCTTGAAATCACTGGAAGAGTGCAGAGGATGCTGTTTTGAATGCCTGAGGGTGGCAATACTAGGAGCAGTAGGTCTTCCCTAAACAACAGGGATGCCAGTATCATGACTCCAGAGTTTTTTCCACAGGGCCCCTGTCTCATCCAGATCTTTCATCCCTACTTGTGGCTTTTCTTATCCTGCTGTCTACATCCTTTCTTCCCCACTCCTGGTTTCCCCTTTGCCCTCAGCTACTCATCCCACCTTCCACTTCCTTACCCAGCTGGTCCCAATCTGTGCCACTGGTCTGCTCACCTGAGGGGCCTTGTCAGTCCAGTCTTAATACTCTTCTCCAAACTGCAGTGCTTCCTCACTCTGGATTCCAGTCCCAGTCTCCCTGCCAAGGCTCCTTCTTCCAGCCTCACAGAATCACCACTGTTGGAAGGTGCCTCTGGAGATTGTCCAGTCCAATTCCCCTCTGCTCAAAGCAGAGTCAACTAAAGCAGGGTGCTCCTCCAGTCCTTGTCTCTCGCTTTTTTCCCAGTTAGTCAGGACTTGCACACAGGCTTCCTTGGGGTCCTTCCCTGCTCACTCTGTCTCTTAATGTTTTCTCTGCCAAACACATGCCCAAGGCTCTGGTCCCCATCCTCTCCACACTCCAGATTGTTTTCTTCTATGGTGCCCAAGGCATGGCTCAGGAATGCAGTTGCACAGTTTCCTTGCAATCAGGTTGTGCCCTTGCACTGGAGTTGCCCCCATCTTTACAGAGGATTAGAAACAGGGAAATTCCTGCCGTCCTCCTGCCACAGACTTGCTTGACTGCACAGGATGTTACCTGTCTGACTGGCACCATGTGGAAAGGCAGCCTCACAGCGCTCCTTTAGACAATTGAGCTGCTAAATTGACAAGAGCCATGACTGAGCATGCACAAACTGCAGTTTTCCAAAGACCCATCTCAAGGTTACATCTCCTTGAACATTCTCAGGGCCCACACACTGCTGGTGTGACTTCTTGCCCTGTGTCATATCCTTGCTCTAACGCAGAGCGTGCTGGAGTCAAAATGATTATCAGAATTTCTTTAATGGACAAATCAATGAGTCGTTTTGTCTTTCCTGTAATATTTTTTCTCAGAAAGACGGAACTTAAAAAAAAGAAAATAAACCTGAGGCAGACACTCAGTATGGAAAATTTCAGCACGGGGACTTCCAATTTCGCCAAGTTAGAAACAAGTGAAATAAATTCCTAGAATGGGTCGTGTCAGGTATTGCTTTTTTTGGTTATAACTTGCCTTTCTTTTCCACAGAAGCAGAGCTGTTGCGGTGATACTCAATACAGCAAGAAGAACCGTAAGGGTAGTAAGGATTTCCCACACATAAAAGGTCTCTACATACGCTGTATCTGTAAGAAAGAAGGCAAAAGATTCACAGTTTGAGTGGAAGTTACAATCCTGCTGCATTTTTAACCCTGGAAAGAGCCTTGAGAGAGCTAAAATACAGAAGCAGTGCAGAATACGGTGGCACAGATGCACACACCCTTCAAAACCTAGTCTGAGAGCAGGGTGCAGCTGAAGAATGATGCAAAAGAGACTGGATATAAACAGCTTCACTTCATGTAGATTAGAGGGAAGATAACTATGAGAGCGAAGAAAGGTGGCAGGTAGACTGGCAAAGGTCTTCAGTGATAGGGGCAGAAAGACAGATGGTGGAAAGCACACAAGCCACACAAAATAGCAGGGTGGGTACTGTAGGCACCCTCTGACCAGTGTAGCAAAGCTATTTTGTCATGGCTCTTTGTATTTACACTTTCTAAGAAGTTTTTCATATCCAGCATGCAAATCCAGCCAATCAGCAGCATGCATGTCCTTATCACTTTTCTCTAACATTCCTCTTATCTTGGCATGAAGCTGGCCCTTGCTTTCCAATATGTGCATTAACAGAACAACTGACCTCTTGTACCAGATGGAAAAGGGGGAGAGATTATGGTGAGTCCCTAACAGTGAGCACCTAACCTGTACATCTGACTACAGTGCGCCTCCTAACCACTGTGACCTTGTGTTCAACCATCTTTGTCACACTGCTGAAGGCCAAACCTCAGTCTCCTGAACACTGACACCTAAAAGCACGCTCTGACCCAGTGCCCAAGCTCCCTGGATAGACCCTGACTTTAAGTCTGCTGTTCCCAGGAGGCAGGTCAGATAAAAATTATTGCACCTTTGTGTCTTCATCTATGCATTGGGAACAGCAGCACGGATCACCTGTGTAAAATACATTCAACTCTGATGGCATAAAGTATTGGGCATAAAGTATTATTCCCACCTAACTTCACAGCGTGTTTGAGTAGAGGGAAAAAAGAGCAAAGCTCATCTTTTCATAGCCAGATTCAGCTGATTTTTAATCAGCTGCCCTTCCTTTCTGGTTGTTCACTTACCTCTAGCAAGGACAAACACTCCCTTTCCCATTATCTGGATATCATCCCATTTGACGTCGCAGTAGTATGTGCCAGTAGAAGAGGTGTTTGCAAGTGACATGATTGTGTGGTCATAAGGTATGGTAGCAGTCTTATTCTCTTTTCCAGGAGGGATAGGTACGTTTTCCAGCCTATGATAGATGGATGTTTTCTGGCCCAGTGAATTAATCCAGTAATAGGAGATTGAAAATTTGGTGTATTTCTGCACGTAAGGGAACATGACTTCACAGGGGATGGATACTCCTTCCTTGAGCAGTGCAACCTGGATTGGAGGTTTCTGCTGTACATCAACTTTTCTTCCTGTAAGGGTAATAATTGTTAGCAGTCACCTAACATCACTTTAAGTCGCTGCCCCAAAAACAGGATCACATAGTGAAAATAACCATATGTCAGGAAGCATGCAGTGTTGGCCCTGGTCAGAAATTTAGTGATTCAGAGCACGTGCCCTGTGTGATCTGACACATCTCTTAGGTAATTGCTGTGTGATTTGCGGCAGCCTGTTGCATTCGCAGGCTTCCCCTTTTCCCTTGTGAGCTTCTTCGTACAACACCAGCACGCAGAAAGACAGGAAATGAAGCTGGAACTGAACTGATTTTGCAGTGGCGTGAGACTGTATTTACAACAGATGAATAGAAAGCGATTTTCCAAGAAAAGTGTTAGCTGGATATCTCCTGAAACTCCTGAGCTACAAACCTCTGCTTGAGCATCTACGTGTGCCCATGTGATGACTCTGTGCCAGTGAAGGTGCAGTTCGGAAGCAGGTGTTATCGATGGGACTGTGTATTTCTGAAGCACAAGTGAGGAAGGAAATTGCATATTCTGCACAGGGGCCAGCACCAGGGCCACGAGAAATAAGACACAGTTTAATCATGCCAAACTTTTGCTGCTGTAAATGGGCAGCAAAGCACAAGACTCGATGCTAGATATGGGAACTATCTGCAGAAGACTGCAGATCTTAAGTATCGATACATGACGGTATCTTAGGCAGAGAGATGGGAGATCGTGCCCTTCATGAGCTTCCTCCTTACACAGACAGGGCTGTTGGAAGTGATCTATCACTGCACTTCAGTAGACAATGATGTCGGGAGTTACAAGAGAGGATGAATAAGCACAGATGGGGAATCACACCATAGTTCACTCCCTGTTTTGTTTAATAAAAAATTAAAAAAGCTAAGAGTGAGCCATGGGCTAGTAAGGAGCCTGGCGTACAGGATATCTTTGGCCTCCCAGCCAAATCTGGGTTTAACATCAGGCAGTCTCTGGATCTATTTGTTTGGCAGCTGACATAACACCACATATAAAGAAACTTAAGAGGAGGCCAGTGCAAACCATTGTTGTCTTTAAAAAAGGGAACTGGAAACTTATACACAAGACTTCTTACAAAATGAAGGATTTTTTCAGAGACATGAAAATAGAAGGGGGAAAAAAGGTAGCGAGAGAAAGTAGGGGATGGGTAGGCTTTTCCATTCATGCTTTTGATGGGATTCCCTGGGGATCTGCATCTATGAATAGGCTCATAACAAGGCATTAAAGCTGTCCCAGAGCACAGCCAGGCTTGCTTTCCTGTCATCATGCACTAACACTGCATCGCAACAGCAGCATCACCTCTGCACAGCGGGACTTGGCACCAGAAAAGGCAACTCAGACTTAGCGCTGCTGAATGCTGAGCACTGAGAAGTGTGGAGCCGGGGGGGACAATAACGAAGGGAGGGCACAGACACTGTCCAGAAAGGACTGTTGGGAAGTAATATCCGTTAAGGAAAATCCTCTACAGATGACAAAGCCAAGGACAACAGCCCAAGAGTAAGGAATAGCTTAGGTTACATCACTAGAAAAAGGTTCTTAGCTGTAAAAGCAACTGGGATGTCCTAAGGGACATGCTCATTCATTTTGAGTGCACAGTCCTGTGTACACTAGATACAATATTATGGAAAGAAGGCAACAGAAAATCCTGCAGACAGTGTGGGAGGGATAACCCGAGTGGTCTCTTCTGGGCCTTATTTTCTAAAATCATTCATCATCCTTCTCCTCATCTCTACCCAGCAGAACAAACAAGAATATAGTTTCTATACAAGGCATGGCTAAGCACTGCCGTAAAAAAACAGAGGAGAGATCCATCTTCTTACAGTATCCCAGGAGCCATTAGCTTGAGCAGAACATGCCAGGAAAAAAGCCCAACCATTTTATTTAGGTTATCTAACCCTTCTCCCATGTTCCTCCCTTCTTGAGGATTCTCTCTCAGCTTTCAAATGCTTAAAAGACAGAAATAGCAGCAGCGTGCAAATTCCTAGAGGGGATCTCTGGAAATTAGCAAAAGCTGGGAATTAGCAGCTGGAAATGCTCTAATATGAAGAAACATAAGAGTAAACAAAAGGAATAAAAAAAATGTTTTTTTACCTCCACACTGAAGCAACCAAAGAAACAGGAAGATGACTTTTAGATTAGAGGTCATGATGGGGGGTCAAAGGCTGTACGAAAGCAACCAGATATGAAGATCCAAAAGGCAAAAGAGATGTGGGTTTGTCAGGTATTTCCAAGCCCAGGCAGCTGGTTGATCCTCCCGTTTGCAAAGGGACAGGCGGGATGGACACACACTGCTTTTGGTAAGCTGTTCCTGGTAGATGCAGGCTCTTCTGCTTTTTGGTCAGACTCCTCCCTGCACCGAGATTCATTTCTCTATGCTATTACGATGGCATTACACCTACAAGTGGGCGTCCAAAAATTAAACTGTAAGCTCTTTAACATACAGAGCTTTGTCTCCCAATGACCGTAAAATATCACACGCATTTAAAGCAAACTTTGTCACCTTCCACAGTGACCAAAACTCCACAATGGAATATGGAAAAAATGTCCTTTGACTGATGCAGATCGAGGCCGTTTGAGGTGAATGTGGTCAAATTCAGTGAAGGATTCAACTGACTCTGGAGCAACGGGAAGCTTAGAAATGGCACAGAGGGATTTTTACCATAATTTTGCAAGGATTTGTTTACGCAGTTGTTTTGGATCAGCTGTTCCTGATTATCTCACTGTATGGACCATCCAGGTTTTAGAACAAAGGCACCTTGCTTCAAATTATCTTAATCAAGTGTTGTGTTCACATGGGGAAGCTACTGAGAGTGCCACAGAGTTTGGGTTCATGGCAGAGTGGCACCGTCAAACTCCTTCCTTCTGTGACCACTCAAGCGTGGGATCACCTGTTTTGCCTTCAACATGGATAACAGTACCCAGCAGTCAGTACAGAGGAACAATTCCCCTGTCCTCCTGACTGCACAAAACTTCCCGCCGCAGCCAACTCCTCCACTAGGTCACTTTGGTGTAAGGCAGAAGTGAGAACAACCAGACAGCAAGTTCATCCCCAACAGCTGTGATGCTTCATATCCACAAGATGCTGGCTCTGAATCAGCTTTGCTGGCTTTGCAATGCAGGCAAGCCTTAAGAAATCTATTGTAGGGAAATCTAAGGAGAGCCCTTTGAAGAAGAAAAACCCTTTCTTTGTGGGAGGATCCTGCCGCCTGTACTCACGAAGAGTCTTTGATTTCGAAGAAAGCTTGTTTTTAGCTAAGACATCTGCAATGCAACAGCTGAGCAGCGTCTGACTTAAAAAAAACCCCTGATGTCTGAGAGGTCTTCACTTCTCCCTAGGCAGGTTCCTCCTTTCACACTTCTTGTGAGACGTTTGCACTGTCCACAAGAAAGCACTGCTGCAATTTCAAGGGTGCCTGCTTGCACAGGCTGCTGGGCTGTGGAGACTGATGGGGGACAGCCGTGCGGAGAAAGACCTAAGAAGGTAGATGAGCCTGTAAACTGCGCGTAGTCAAACTCTATCTGTTGTTTTATCCCTCCAGAGTTTGTAGGAGTGAGGTTTGCTCCAAAGCAACCTTTCATTTACAGCATTTTTCCTCCTGTTCAGCCTGGGACAGGTCCTCAGGAGAAAGGGGTCTTGACACAGGGGCTGGCGCACAGCTGCGGCCGCTGCTTCCCCCGAGCCCAGGGACCACTCTGGTACCTTGCTGAGGAACCTGACAGATGGGGAGAGGAGCAACTGGCTTTGTGTGGCTCTGCAAGGCTGGTGCAGCAGCTGCACTCCTCCAGGGAAGGTTTAGCTCAGATTAGCCAAAACCAACTCCTCTCCCCAAGACATGCTGATGTGAGCGGCACGGGGCTGGTCTCAGCTGGAAATCGCTCCTCACAGGTCTTAACGCTGAACAGCAAGGACAATCAAGAGCGGTAACAAGACACTTGGGGCCCACTTGGTATTTCAGATATGTAGGCACAGATCAGGCAGCTGTGGCTATGGGGGACTGTGGGATCACAACAGTGCTCGGCAGCATGTCTCAGGCCTGGGAGGCATCTCAAGATAGTTGGGGTGTGGAGGGAGAAGGGGGCAGGGGCTTACTACTCTCTTGTGGAAGAACTCTGCTGAACAGTGAGGGCTTCCTCGGCTCTTGTATCACGCTCATTCCCACGGTAGCGTGCAGCTTTGCAATTTCCAGCATTGATGTATTTCTAGAGGACAGAACATGCTGCTCCTGTCAGTGATGTGTTTTAACTGTTATCAGCATTTATCTGCTTCAGGAATTCAGAGCGATAAGTGGATTAAGTGCGGTAGGTTTGTAGGGCTGCTAGGTCAACATCCTCCTTCCGTCTTCCCTTCTCTTCCTATAAACAACCCTGTTGCCACTCTAAATGCCAAGTCCTAGAAATATCACTGTCTGGAATTTAAAAAAAAAATACATAGATCTAGCATTTCAAAAGAGATCACACGTAAGACTCAGCTGTGGGATTAGAAGCACGGCCAGGCCAGAAATACATTCACTGCTGGAATTTGCTATGGTAAAGCTCGCTGAAAAGAAATGGCTTTGAAACGACTACCCAGCAGCTATTAACCGCGAGACAGGATGACATTCTGTTCCTTAGAGCCTAAAGGAAGCCTGAATCTCTGAATGTTAAATTCTAATTCAATTTGGTCTGGGGATTCTGGACCATGCTTTAACCCTGGAGACATAAATGGGAGGAAGATGCGGAAAAGCTGGGGAGTTGTGTGTTTTTATTACTGGCCTGTGGCAGGGCTGAACTGATCCCCCTGAAACTTACGTGGAATTAACCAGGATACCTGTGCCAAAGGCAATAAATTACAAAGCTCCAAAGGAGTAGGTCATTGTATGACCTTCACTCATGTATTATACAGCACGCTGCTGTGTGTGAGCTAGTCCCTGCAGCATGATGTGGAGGGAACCGCCTGTCCAGCTGTAGCCCTGCCACAGAACAGGCTGGCCGGGATCCGTATGGCTTGGTCCTTCCTTTGATGCAGCGAATGCTGATCACTTCCTGAAACTAAATACAGGACTGGGCCAGGTGCTAGCAACAGTTTCTGCTTGTAGCTGGAAAGCAGCCATTAATTTCACTCAAGTGCTGTTAAAAGCCTGCGACAGTGGCCAGCATTCCCAACCGTGAGGAAAAGCACATTGTTCTGGCGCACACGAACAACAACAAGTTTGGGCAAGTGCTGAACCTACCAGAATTGCCTGTTCACAGCTGTGTCCAACATACACCCACAAGTAAAGGCGCACACGCACACGTGCCCACACATGCCCCCACAGCCAACTCCAGGGAAAGCATTTATTCAAACAAAAAGGCTGCTGCTAGCCAAGGCAAAAGCAGTGCTGCAGAGACCACAACAAAGCCTCTTTATTGCTGAAGCGTTTTAACACTACAACCATCCAAAAGAGAAACACCGCTTGGCGCAGAGAAGAGCTGCAGCAACTCAACCAGCCTGATTGCAGAGCGCGCTCTGGAGCATTCCCCAGCACGGCAGCTCCGGATTTGCTGCCTTGTCAGAGACCAGCTCAATCCCCCATCACTGAAAGCCAGCCAGCGGCAACACACGCGCCTCTGAGGATTCACAATCTCTTTGACTCCTCTAACCCCAGACTCTGCGGCGTACGGTTTTCCCTCTGTCTGGCAGCAGGAGCGATAGGAGAGCGGAGCCGTACCCCTGCCAGGCTTTTTACCACTGTTTGTGTCGAGTGCCTCTCAGCAGGGCTGGATGATGCCGAGGTAAAAAGCTGCCAATGCCCTCCCTATGTTTCCACCTGCTGAACCGCTCTAGGGAAGAGAACAGTCAGCGACTCCAGGGGAAACCAGAAAAAGAAAGGTGTTGACACTACCGTGGGCAAGGGAGGGAGAGCTTCTGTAATTCCCTTTCACCAAAAGCAAATGAGTCTGCCTCAGAAATCACCCTGCTTCTGCTCTTTTTCTGTTCATCCACTGGAAAGATTCCCGAGGATTAAATTATCCCCACACGCCTGGTGGGCTCTGGGAGTTGCATGGCTGCGCCTCAACCTCGGGGCCTTCCCTAGGGCTCCCATTCACAAGCTGCCTCTCACAGCCGGGGTGGCCAGCCAGGGACTTCGCCTGGAAGGACTTCTTTACCTCCTCAGGCTGACGCCTTCCAGTAGAACGTCCACCTGGCCGGGCGCCGGGCCTAGAGCCTGCTCTGTGGGGCCAGAGCTGCCATGTTTGGTCCACTCGCGCAAGGGGCGCAAAGCTTCCCCCGGGACAGCTCACCCGCACCGGCAGGGACAGCGGGGCCACCTCGGCTATGGCTAGAACGACACCCGCCCCGCCGCCGCGGATGCCCGGCCTGGCCCGGTGGCGGGGCGGGGGCTGAGGGGCGGCGGCCGTTACCCGCCAACCCGCGCCCTCGCCCACAAGATGGCGCCGTCGCCCCGGCCGCGCCGCCGCCGCCCCGGCCCCTGCCCCTGCCCCTGCCCTGCGATGACCGTATTTTTTTACCTTTCGGGGCAGGTGACTTACTCGTCGTCCCGCTCAGCCGCGGGGGCCTGTGCCAGCCCAGCTGAGGGTTGTAGGTTTCAGCTCAGGCGAACAGGGCCGGGCTCGTACGGGTCGCTCAGAAGATGAAGTGGGCGAGAAAAAAACCCCGTGTTGTGCCGGGCCGGGCCGGGCCGGGCCGGGCCTCTCCCTCCGCTCCCGACCCACCGCCACGGTCCCAGGTCACCGGGGGAACCGCCGCCTTTGGCGCCCGGTGTCTCCTCGGCTCAGCAGCACCACAGCCATAACCCCGGAGGAAACGAGTGCAACTAGCATCCATTTAAGGCAAAATTGATGCTAATTAACCGTAATCAACAACTCGAAGAACAACATTTACTCAGCAAGCTGCAGATGCTGCAGCGTAGTGGTTCGCCTGTTCGGCGGCGGCAAGCAGAAGACAGGGAAAATAAACCTTATTTTCGGCTCTGTCGGGCGCATGGCCCTGCTGCAATGGGATTCACCCATCCCTGCTCCCAGCTGCCTGCCTGCCGCCCTCCGCTGCCTGCCACCCCCTGCCACCCCACGCACCCCTCCAGCGGCTCCGCTCCCAGCCCCAGCTCCGGCAATGGTGGCCACGCAGCTGCGGCCGAGTCGCCTTTGCTGAGCCCTTTTTGCGGCAGCAGCCCCCAGCCCAGGGTGGGGGACGCGAAGCGTGGGGAGCCGTGGGCAGCATGGCCTCCAGCGGCTGGCACCGCCTGCCCCAGCCGTCCCTCCTACGCCCAGGGCGCTCGGGAAACTCCTGCCAGCGCTGGTGGGGAGCGTTGGTTTTATTATGAATGATAGTTCTCAGCTTGCAGAGGCCTGGCACCGCCTGCGGGCCCCCGGCTGGGCTCCCGCTGCAGCCGGTGAGGAAGCAGAGACGATCTGTACGCTGATTTTTCCTGGGAAAGCTTCCTATACACTTTCCACAAACAGCAGAGCCCAAGCACCTATTTTGTGCCTCTAACTGGTGATGCTGCACTTGTCAAGGCTCCGGTGATGGTGTGATGGTGTTTAGCTCGCTGTCGTTGCCTCAACAGGGGCAGGCTCAAATCAGTGCCTCTACAAACAGCACCCCAGGGGCGTGCGGCTGCTCTCAGCGCCCCAGCAGCATGCCTTGCTGGCCCCCGTGGGAGTACGACAGCAGGAGCCACAGGCACACAGCCCTCCCACGGCCACGGGATGTGTCACCAACCCCAAGGTGCCACTGCCACGCCAGCCCCAACTTTCTCACATTAGCAGCTAAAATGCTGGGGGGGGGGGGGAGGAATCTGGCTCCTAGCCAGCTCTAGCCATGCTCCTAGCTGTGCTCTCTTAAAACAGGAGCCCCCGATCCCTCTCCTTGCCAGCTGCACACTTTGAGATGTGCATGTCATGCCCTGAAATCCTCCTGAGTGAAGGGCTGTGCATCCTCTCTGAAAGGGGCAAAGGGAGGCAGGTTTGGCAGGGGCTGGGTCCTGCGCAGGGCAGACACAGGGAGGATCGTGTCGGACAAGGTGGCAGTGGTTGCGAGGGAGCTGCAGGACCGATCCCTGCCAGCGATGGCCTCGCCAGATGGCCCTTCTGGCCTCCTCTGCACGGGAAAGCTGCTCCAGCCCCAGCAAGTGCCGCTTCGAGCCAGCCAGCTGTGCCAGCCTCGGCTCCCCGCACCCTGGCAGGGAGCAGCTTCTGACCGCTTCCAGGTACCCAGGGCTGCCTCACAGCTGCCCTGAAATCCAAGCTCTTTCCCACCAAGCTCATTCAAGGAAACCCTGCACCCCCTGCACCCAGACCACCTCATTCCTTCCCCTGTTCCTCCCACCTTCCCTTCCCTTCCCTTCCCTTCCCTTCCCTTCCCTTCCCTTCCCTTCCCTTCCTTCCCTTCCCTTCCCTTCCCTTCCCTTCCCTTCCCTTCCCTTCCCTTCCCTTCCCTTCCCTTCCCTTCCCTTCCCTTCCCTTCCCTTCCCCCTGCAGCAGCTTTCCAGCTCAGTGTGTTGGGGGCATGACCCTCATCACAGTGAGAGTGACATTGGGAACCAGCATGACCCCCCCGCAGCAGACACACGCGTGCAGCTGAACCCCGCTTTAGATTGGCACAGCTTTTCTCATGCACACCAGGCCTCTGCCAGCTCCTGGGGGGAAGGCTGGGAAGGGATTAAGTAGCTAAGTGTCTCACTGGCAAATGAATATTGCTTTTTTTTTCCCTATTAATTCCCCAACTTTGCTTTTATTGTGAACTGTGGAGAATACATGGGCTGATACAGCTGTTATAGCACACTCTCCTGGGGTGAAAAAACATCTTTTCGCCACCAGACCCTATTCTGGCTATCCAGACTAAATAAAGCATCCTGGCAAAAGCATTTGCTGGAAGAACCACCTCTCTGCTAGGATTTTTGCCAATATAGAAATGTGTTTCGTTCTGTCTTCCCTCCCCACCCCCCAATTTCCCACCTGCCGTCTACATCCCTGGCTGTCAGGACTGCAGGACAAGGATCTGTAGTTTTGGCCTCGTGCAAGGGGATCATAACTGGGTTTTATTTTTCAAAGCCTTGCAGGGTACTGCTGAGCCCGATGGGAGCGGCCGAGGCTGCTGTGGGGCAGGGGGAGACCTGGGAGGGGTTTTCTGAACCTCTCTGTGGGCCTGGAAGTTGGGAACTGAGCCCGAACCCACTCCAAACCCTCCAGTGAAAGAGGTCTCTCCTGCCTGTAAAACCATGTGATGGGTCCAAAAGGGATGGGAAATGCAAAATACCCTGGAGTGCAATGGAGACACAGTGAGGACAAGGGCATGGAGGTGGGACTAGGTGGATACCATAGCGGGGTTCAGACCCCTTCTCCTGTGGCTAAATATATCTCCACTGGCTCTTTATATATGTGTGTGTGTGCGCCTGTATATACTTGTACCCACACACATTTTATACCTAGCTACTAATACTTGCTGAGGTTTCCCTAAGCAGCCCCCTTGTGTCCCCCCACCGTCCAGGCAGCCATGTGGAGACCCTCTATCACAGCCAGGCCCACAGCTTCTCCTGGAGCCCCCCTCTCCCTGCTCCGTATGTGCTGGGGAGATCCTTCCCCACCCCGGTACTGCTTCCTTTATTATCTCTGCCCAGCTGCGGTTTATAACTTGTTTAAATCTTTTCTAGGAACAGATAGAGATCGCAGTTACCAAGAATCCAAAAACGCAGACAGCTTGAAATGTGGTTAGACTCTGCCCTACTTTCATTGAGCTGAGAGCAAGGCTCAGCCAAGGTGCTCAGGGGAGAGGAGGAGAGAAGGAGAAAAGAGAAAGCCCCATCTCAGCAAACACCCCCCCCCCCTTCCTCCCACCCCAAGAAACAAACCTAGCCCGTCCTCCCCAAGCCTGCTGCCTCTGTTCGAATCGCGCTGCCTCTCCTCCTGGTTTGCTCGGGACCTGCAGGCGAGCAGGACATGGAGGCACTAAACCTGGGAGAGATGCTCTCCTGCACCACAACGCTTGACACAGGCGCGGGGCACCTCCCCGGGCTGAGAGAGGCGTGAGGCTTTCGCCAGTTCAGGGCCATGAGGACGGCAACGCAGCGAGTGCTGCAGATTAAGAATGAGATGCGTCGGTAGAGCTGTTACCATCCACGCACTCACCGACAGCTTTTCCCCACACTAAGTTGCTCCGAGGCCGGGGGAGCAGCAGAAGTGGAAGAGCTGCCTGGGACTTCCCTCCTGTGAGAAATCCCCTCCCCGGGAAGTCCACACTGGGTTGCAGAGCTGCTGCGGGGCTGTGCCGTGCCTCTGCGGCGAGCATGGCTCCCTTGCGCTGCCAGGCTCCTCCGACAGCAATACTTCCAGGAACCTGCAGTGACCCGGAAAGGGATACTGCTGAAAAAATGCCAGGAGGCCTTTTTTCTTCTCTCAGTGGTGCCAGCCCACAAGACCAACCTGCACACAACGTCGCGTGTTTCCATGCCCGTTTTGCCCGGGGCCTGATTCTGATGACCCTGGGCTTTTCCCACAAGCCCTGAAGGTGTTCAGAGGAGACGGGACTCAGGTGGAGGAGAACATCCGCTCACGCTTGCAGATATGTACCTCCAGCTCTGTGACTTTTTGTCCAAAGTAGGTAATATTTGCTAATTCCACATATATTACTCCAGCTGTGGAACAGTACATCAATGAGCCGCTCACAGCCACTAATATTTTAGGGGCGTTGCTTAATGCTGCTTGGAAGTGCACGTATCAAAGTAAGGATCAGAGCAGCAGCAGGATATTTTTTGCTGATGCTCTCACTACTGGCAGCAACAGTGAGGTGTTTCAGGAGAAGGATTTGCTGTGGTCAAGGTGATAGAGAGATGCTAAAGAAGGTATCATCTGAAAGATAATATAGTCCAAGATCATTACAGTATTTATTAACACCATTTACAGGGACTGACTTGAACAGCCTTGGAAGGAAGAATGAAAAAATGCCAGCAAACACATTACGTTCTCCTGCAAGAAGTTTTTCATCCTATTGAAAAGCTTTGTTAGAAAGAATGATGAGAATGGTAATAATAAGGCACTATAATTATACCTGATCCTTCTATAATCTCTCTCTCGGCAGAGTTCGGGAGCACTTTACTGCTATTATTGGATTTGAACAGTCCCATCTGGATAACATACGACTGATTTGTTTGCATGGCTTATTTTAGGTATTTCAGCACGTACATTAGAGCTGCCTTTGTATCTGTCCGATTCCCTCCACAGTCTGTAAGAGCAGGAAAAGATCTTCAGCTCCTGTTCTCCATCGCCCTGCTCTCCCATCCCAATTCCTTGGGCAGCTCTTCAGAGAAGTCCAAGGATAAAAGAATCCATCATTTCTTCCCCACCTAACCCAGTACCGCAGAACAAGAGTTACAACCTCGAGGATGGATAGTACCTAGAACATCTGGATTTGCACCGGTATTATTTTAGGCTTGAGACTCAATGAATCCCAAAACAATCCTAGATGCACCTAGAATTCTATCGGCAAGGACCTGGCACATACCTTGTGCTAACGTACACCCTCCGGGGTCATTAGTAGCTGCTTTCAGGCTGAAGCTTTCAAACGAAGGCTTTGCTTCGTTTGGCATGTGTTCCCGGCATGCACAGAACCGGGGAAGGCACAATGGATGCTGGTGTCTTTCTGGACTCCTCAGCATTACTTGCAATGCCATCTCAGTGACAGTGACACTGCCAAGCTCCTGCCGCGGCTCCTATTCACCGTGGCATCTAAGTGAGCGAGCAGCTCCACTGGAAAAGGTTGCCCAGGGAAGTTGTGGATGCCCCATCCCTGGAAGTGTTCAAGACCAGGCTGGATGAGGCTTTGAGCAACCTGGTCTAGTGGGAGGTGTCCCTGCCCATGGCAGGGGGGTTGGAACTAGGTGATTTTTAAGGTCCCTTCTAACCCGAACCATTCTATGATTCTTTGATTCTACGATCAATGTCAAGAACTTTGCTGGCCCCTTGCAGGAGCTCGTGGGTGTGAAACTGGGCACTTGCTACTTCACTCTGCCAGGGCCAGGAGAAAACAGACACAATTCAAAATAATTCAGCCCACATTTAAAAATGTTATTATAAAAAAAAAGAGATTAAAAAAAATAATAAAAGCATGATACTGAAAGTATGGTTTATATAAACAGAACTGTTTTCAGCCTGGCCTGGGCAGGCTGGAGAGTTGGGCAGAGAGGAACTTAATGAAGTTCAGCAAAGGCAAGTGTAGGTCCTTCACCTGGGGAGGAATAACCCCATGCAGCAGTACAGGTTAGGGGTTGACCTGCTGGAAAGCAGCTCTGCAGAAAGGGACCTGGGAGTCCTGGTGGACGACAAGTTGACTATGAGCCAGCAATGTGCCCTTGTGGCCAAGAAGGCCAATGGTCTCCCGGGGTGCATTAAAAAGAGTGTGGCCAGCAGGTCGAGGGGTGGTTATCCTCCCCCTCTACTCTGTCCTGGTGAGGCCACATCTGGAGTACTGTGTCCAGTTCTGGGCTCCCCACTTCAAGAAGGACAAAGAACTGCTGGAGAGAGTCCAGTAGAGGGCTACGAAGATGATCAGGGGACCGGAGCATCTCACTTATGAGGAAAGGCTGAGAGGTCTGTTTAGCCTGGAGAAGAGAAGACTGAGGGGATCTCATCAATGGTTATAAATATCTAAAGGCTGGGTGTCAAGAGGATGGGGCCAGACCCTTTTCAGTGGTGCTCGGCAACAGGACAAGGGGCAACGGGGAACAAGGGGCAAACTGGAACACAGGAGATTCCATCTCAACATGAGGAAAAAGTTCTTTACTTTGAGGGTGGCAGAGCACTGGAACAGGCTGCCCAGAGAGGGTGTGGAGTCTCCTTCTTTGGAGATATTCAAAACCCACCTGGATGTGTTCCCGTGCAACCTGCTCTAGGTGAACCTGCTCTGGCAGGGGGGTTGGACTAGATGATCTCCAGAGGTACCTTCCAACCCCTGCCATTCTGTGATTCTGTGAAATTCACAGCAATTTGTCACTAGCTTACAGTGGAGGGAATGTCCCTTTCAGGCTGAATCCCCATAAAACTTAACAAACACACGTTGCCTAATTCTTTTGTTGCTCTCACTGCTTTTTAAGGGATTATTTTTCTCTCCTGTGAATTGGAGCAGGGTCTTCTCCTGCATCACTTACGTGTCCCGCTTGGCCTTATCAGCACGGACAGGTGGGGTTTCCGATGCCTGCCCATCCCCAGGGCTGTGGACACATTTTGTTGAAGAGTTTAAAAGGACCCATTAGTCCTGCCTTATGTTTTCCTACAACTTCATTTTTGGAGTATTGCATCCAGTCTCCTCACTTTCGTTCTCTTGGGTTCTTCAGAGCCGTCTTTGTCAATTTGTTTACTTCTGGTTTATTTTTAAAAGACAAACCCCCAATGGACATAAGCTCTCAAGTCACTTTTGAAAATGCTGTCTTGTCTGTAAGTGCTTTGTTTGTGATCCTCTCCAATCCTTTAGGCTATTGTTTACGAGCTGGAAGGCATCTGCACTTGGGCTAATCATGCCGAATGCCAGCAATTCCCCCAGCATGATTTGTTGCAGAAGCCAGTGGGAGCAGGGTTTGTTTTGATTATATTTAGTGTGGAAAACCCACGTTTGCTCACATCAGCCTGACAAAACAAGGCAGGGGCTAATCCAAAATCTTCTGAGAGGAACAACAATCTGGTCATTGGTTTCAGTGGCATCTGGGACCAGCTCAAAGGTCAAGGGCTCTGAAGGCAAGGGTGGTGTCTTGGGAAAGCAGGTAGCCCAGGAGCCAAAAAAATCTTCCTTTAAATGTGTATGCACATTATTTGCTCTGGGTTGGATGAATCAAACACAGACCTAGGAGGCTGCCAGTGCTATACAGCGTTTTGCACGGCTTCTTCAAAGCTGTGCAGTTCCTTTCTGACATGAGGACCCCCCCCAGCCCTGCCCCAACCAGCACGGCTGGGCACAGCCATCCCAGCCGTCACCTCGGGCTGACGCTGACCTCCCCTGATGCCCTCAGCTGACAAGTCAGACTCTTTTCAGGCTCTTTCACTCATTCTGGACGATGGTGACATTTTTCTCCTGTGCTGGTGCTTGCCTCCAGACATCAGATGGGTGTCTCCATTTTTCCACTCATGAAAGCTGCGAGGAAGCTCCCGAGGGCTGCTCCTGCTGGGGGACTGCCATCAAACCGCTGCCAGGGCATGCAACTGCACACTGTATGGGTGGGCGAAGGGGGCTGCCACGTGCAGACACCCCCTCTGCCTCCAGAGGCCCTGGTGCAGGTACCAGGAGCTCCATGCACACCCGGAGCTCTCAGCACAGCTATTCCCTGCGGAGCAGCTGGATTCGCTGGCCCGGTCTGCACCCCGCGCTGTCGAGCCCAAGACTGAGCTTCATCTGGCGTGTTCCCAGCCTCCTGCCATGGCAGAGGTGTGCCCAACGAGGCACAGAGCTCAAAGCTCAACCTGCATCCCACCTCTCCCCTATTTCCCACCTCAGCTTTTCCTCCTCTGGAGGTGCTCCATTAATCACCATTAATCCCTTTTTTGTACCCACAAGTTGGTTAGCCTCACCAGTGGCCTGTGGCCAGGACTTCCACATTTTGAGCTATACGTTGCATGAAGAAATGTCTCCTTTTGTTCCTTTTGAGTCTTGCACTTGAGTATTTCATCAGATGCCTCGTTTTTTTTTTTTAAGAAAACACACTTTGTCACGTAGACCATGGCATTTAGGCTTCACAGATCTCTGCTGCAGACCTCAGCCATCTCTTTTCCCGGCTGAAAAGTCCTAGTCTATTGAGCCAGCCCTTAGACGGGAAGCTTTTGGAAGTCCTCTGCTTTGCCTGAATCAAAACCCCAGCTCTGCCAGCCCCAGCTGAGATCAGAAGGCAGCGGGGAGCACGCCGAGACCCGGGCGGCTCTGCAGGGAGGCATCGGGAGTTGCAGAGCGGCTCTGCCGCATCTCCCTCTCCTTTGACACCCGCTCTCCCTTTGAACGCTGCCCTCAGGCCCCCGCCTTTGCACCAGGCAGCGGCGCAGGGCAGGCAGAAACCTCCAGTGCGTGCGGTTATTGTAACTCTACTGATGCCAAACATCCAAGGAACTGGTGCAAAACGAACTCAATCGGACAAAACCATCGCATTCCCCTAACGAACGAAGGTATTCTTGTAAATTAAGGGGTTTAACACGTTTGAAGACTAATGATGTAAACACACGTTTTGGGAGGGACATCAGGGTAAGAGTTCAAAACCGAGACCCAGCTGTGTGTACACAGCAGGTTTTATTTTGAAGCTTGCCTACCTAGGAGGAGCTCATTTCCAAACACTGAGGATGCCCAAACGTTAATAAATTTTTTGAAATGTGTTTGCACAAACTTGTGGTTTTCGGTGAATCCTGATCCATCAAGGCAGATCCCTAATGGCATACAGACCCTTATGTCAGAGGTAATCAAGTATTATTACAAGAGCTGCTGGCTGTGGGGCCCCTCCTGTGCACACACATGGGTACATATGGAAGTTATTAGCAAGTTTCAGCGAAGGATTTTGGGAAATTAACCCCTGGGGCCCCAGAGCACCGCTAACAGACAGCTAGTCAGGAGTAGATGAAGAGCAGTTTCCTGCTGGATGCCTGCGGCGTGTTGGGACCGAAATCCAGGCCCTTCGCAGCCTGTTAGAGGAAGCCCCTCTCATGAGGACTAAACTTTTCAACTTCTGCTGTTAGGAAGAAAGGTTGAAAAAAACCATCTGCGAGGCTGTATAACTTTCCTCGACAAACTGAAATGAGTCAGCTGGAGAAATGTATAACATAACATATAAAAATGCAAACAATTTTCTTCTGTTCCCCCAATGGCGCTCAAGAGGTTGCGAGGAAGTTTGTAATTTCTTTAGAAGTCCCTTTAGGAGCCAGCAAAAGAAACAGTTGGATGCGGGCCACCAGGAGCTGCTCCTACATGGCAGAGGGACCGGTTCAGAGGCAGGGTGATTAAAGTGAACATCTCCCACTCGTTAATGAAAGCAGCAGGACATTGTTTGCAGTCACCCTGTGGAAGTGAACTCTTAGGGTTTTACTTTGTACATCTTTTTCTCAAGAGCTGATGGAAAATGGTTTCTCTTCCAACGTCCAAGCGGAAAACAAAGGACTCTGCAAAACCTACCGCAGCCGATGCACTTTTCACAGTCCTTCCCAAATTGGCTTCCTTTCTTGCACCAATCCTGATCTGCGAAGTGACCTCTCCTCGGGAATGACGATACTCACCCATAATGTGCTTTAAACTTCCATAATATAACAATGCTTGGCAGTCATTCACTGCTTTTCATCCACAGATCTCAAATCAATTCGCTATAGCCCTGCATGGAATTGACTTACTTGTAAGACAGAGATGAGCTCTTGCTGTGCAATTAAAAAATATATAAATGAGCAAAATAAAGTAGACTTTATTAAAATCCAAACTATTTCCTCCTCCCTCGGTGTGATTTTCCTAAGGCACAATCCTGGCCGCAAACGGGGCTCTTCCACAGCTCCCAGCCATACAACCCAAGATGCTCGTTTTCAGCCAAATGAGAGCGGTTCACAGCCAGGTCAGAGCAATCCAGTTCGAAAGCTCTTCCCTCAGCGAGCTATAACTGCGGCCATAAAACAGAAGCATTCCTGTGCTCAGTTATAAATGTGGAAGAAATTAGCCCGCTCCTTCCCCTTGGGAAGGCAGCCAAGGGACCTCGGTGACGACACCCCCAAGGAAGAAAAGGACCAAGGGGACGGGCAGGGTGCCCAGGGAGGCAGAGCCGGACCCGCTTCTCCTGCGGCAGGCAGAGAGGGAGGGCAGCCATGTGTCAGACCTTCCTGAGGCAGAGGCTTCACCTGACAGCCAGGGAACGGTCCCAAAACAGAGATGCCCAGAGCCACCTGAGATGCCCACAGGGGCTGGTGGGGTGGGCATAGGAGCTACAGGAGACTTGCGCTCTGCTGGAGCTCTGCCCAAAGAGCATTGAGGTTTAGCAATGGCATGGTCTCCAAGCCCAGACCAAATCCAAGGCAGGCAGCAGCACCCAGAGCACGTGTGACCCAGGGATGCTCCATGTACTGTGGGGGAAGGAGGAGGGAAGTGGTTTTCCACTCACCAACATGCCACAGCACTTGGCTGGCACTGCCCTCATCCTGGTCCCTCTGCAGAGGGCTTTGCAGGCACAGCAGTGACACCACCACCTCCATGGCCAGTCCCACCTCCCTGCCCTATGAAAATGCATGACCACAGAGTTGTTCAGGGGAAGGGACCCCAGGAGGTCTCTAGTCCAACCTGGGACTCACACCAGGGCCAGCTCTGAGGTCACACCAGGTTACTCCAGGCTTGACTGAGTTGTGGTCTTGAAACTTCCAAGTGTGGAGACTGTACCTCTCTGAGCAACCTGCCCCGCTCACGACTGCCCTCAAGGTCTCCTCATAGCCAGCCTGGACTTATTTCCCCTACATCTGCCATGCACCACCGTGGTAAGCCTGGCTCCTCGCTGACCTCCTCGCAGGTACAGGCAGGCTGCTCTTAGGTCCCTCCGAAGCCATCTCCTCTCCAGGCTGAACAAGCCCAGCTCCCTCTGCCTCTCCTCAGAGGCCAAGTGCTCTGGCCCCCTGTGCTTCTTGGAGTCATCCCTCCTCCCAGTGTCACTCCAACTTATTGCAGTGTTCTTGCACTAGGGAGCCCCAAACTCTAACTGGGGTCTAAGGAGTGGTGAGTAGAGAGAGGTAATGGCTCCCCTCATCTGCTGGTGGTGCTCCTGTTAATGCAGCCCAGGATGATGGTGGCCTTTGCTGCCGGACAGCCTGCAAGAGGATTCAGCTTCGCTGTCTGCCAAGACCCCCGGTCCTTGCATGGGTTACAGTGCTCAGACAGGGCTGCTTCAAGAGCTGGAGGTACCAACAACCCTGAGCGACAGGGTGTGGGTTTGAGCAGGGGATGCGCAGGACTATTCTCTCAGCGGGGGTGGCTGAACCCCAGCCCCCTTCATGACACTGCCTGGGGTAATGCAGGGCACCCCAGCCCTCACCCAGGGTATCACAGCCTGACTTGGGCATCCCATGGGTTCCAATTCACCACCTTTAATGGAGCCAGCGATGGTGACGGACGCAATTACCTGCTTAGATTTTGCCCTGGCCCCGCACAAGATTACAGCTCCAGCAGCAAGCAACACCATACCCACGCGTCAGCCACCACAGCGCACGTGAAACCTGCGACAGTGAACGATCCCAGATCGTGCTTTTGTGCTGGGCTGAGCGCCGCAGCAGCTGCAGGGCCACCCAGCCACCCCTGGCCTCCCTGAGACCAGGAGAAGCAGGCGACAGGGAGAAGATGGTCACTTCTCTGGCACTTATTTAACTACCTGCGTTCATAAGCCAGTGCCCCGAGACAGGAGGGCAGGCACCTCGCCATCAGCAGAGCGACAGAGCCCTCCAGAGAATAATTCAGAGTGTCTGAGTTAGGCTCCTGTGATGAATCACACCCTGTATCTCTCTCTCTCTGTCTGTGCTGACCGCATGCTTTGGTTCCTCAGATAAGATACCTGAAGCCAAAAAGAGCAAATTCAGAATAATCTCTCTCCGTGTTTGGCTTCCCCCCGCTCCCCATACAGGTCTGAAGGGAAAGTCAGGGTAAGCTCAGCAGGCTGCCAGCATGGCTGCGGATCCCTGGCAGCAGTCTGGCTCCAATTTTACAGTATCTGAATTTCTCCTTTCACATAGCTGCTTTCATTCACTTATTTTAAAGACATCATACCTGCCTCCACCCCTGAAATGAACCATAACCCTATTTAAACCGAGACTGTTCCTCTCATTTGTATTCATCCTCGCTGGTTCGAGTTCGTTGATCCTGTGCCCTGTTCTTGAATTACTCGCATTTCTTTCAAACACTCAGTACAAATTTTAAGGTACTAAAAATACTTCTGAAAATCTCACCCCTACATATTTAGGAAGTATCTTACATTTAGAAAATTCTTTACTTGATTACACCATAAGATGAACTAAGTTTATTGTTCCCAGCTAGGACCATTCATTTATGTTCTGCTGTAGTCTTTATAAGAAATTCACTTGTTTGGTTTCAGTTCGATTGCCATGTCTCGGCACTAAACTAATCGGGTTTCCAACACTTCATTCAAGGGAATGAAAACGTGCCCAAGTATTCATTGACTTTTAAAAATAAGTATAAAAACACGTTTATTAAAATTTTAAGAAGTCTCATATAAAAAATTCTTTGCCTTTTTTTGAGGCAAATAAACGTGGCAGCAGCATACTATCAGATGAGCATAAGAAAGGGCTCTGGATCCCATCTGTTCATACTCTCCCAGGGCAAACCCGACTCTCCAGACCAGGTTTACCTCCGCAGGAATACCATGCCCTTAGTATAACATAACTCATCTGCACTCCCAAAAATCCGTTCAAATAAAGCAATGCAAAAGCCAGTGAAGCTGCATGGCTGCAGTGATTTCCTCTTAGTGCAAACGTTGGCCTCTGAAGTGGCAGGCATCGCATTCGTGCCGCGAGGAGCAAAGTGTGCTCTTGCTCCGCCGCGGCTAGGTGGGTATCTGGTCTGCATAGAAGTCGTGCCCACCGATGCCCAAGCTGCACTGCCGTGGGACTGTCTCAGCCATACCACCTCAAGAGGGCAGATTTGTAACAGAAATGAGCTTTGGGATAGAGGAAAACACAGGGTGTTGGTGTGTGCGTGGAAATCGCTGCTCTTCAGGTTGGCTTTACCCCAGGCATCACTAGGGAAGGCCACACACGCTGTGCATGTACGAGGACATGGCTGTCACAGCCAGCGGGTACAAGCCCCTCTCCCCCTGCCCTCCCTTTCCTCTCCCAGCAGCCAGTCCAGCCCCACCAGCACGGTGTGCGTCCCACCAGCACGGCCACGTAAAAGTCACCTCTCTTCATCTGCCATTCGCATGGCATCATCTCCCAGCCCAGGACGGAGAGGGATCGGGAACGATGCTCTCCTCTGACCCTCCCCTTTCGCCTAGGGGTGAGACCACCTCCTCCCTTGGGTGCATCCCAGAGGAGTCCCCCAGCCCTGCTCCGTCCCCTGTTGCAGCACCAGCGGGCAGGCTCCGGCGGCACAGTTCTTGCAGCGTGGGCACTGTCCGGCGACTCCGGCACAGGGGCTCGGAGAAGACCAGGGGGGTTCCTCCCATCTCATCAAAGTGCAAGGGATTGTTCCGGGTCCCTGCCACCACCAGCTCCAGCAGCCGGACCACACAGTCTGAAAACCAGTTCTTCAGGCGGAAATAGCCCTCCTGGAAAGAGATCCGAAGGCTGACAGGCCCCGTGGGCATCCGCACGCTCAGGCTGAACAAGCAGTTCCCCTGCGAGCTGTCCCGCACCAAGTAGGTGCCAACAGGCTCCCGCTGGAGCTTGGCGTGAGCCTCGCCCACGGACAAGGGGCCCCAGTAGAAGTCACTGGCCTGGAGGATATTGAGGGATCGCTCCAGGACCTCCCACTCGCAGCTGCGAAACATCCGGAAACGATCGGGCAAGCCGGGGGGCACGGGGCTGGGGAGAACGCTCCGATGCTGCCTTTGCGGATGAGAAACAGTGGCGTGCGTGTTGTGCAGATCATCTGGCCTCCCTCTGATCATCTCTCAAAGAGCCCATGGATCCTGGAAAGATGCTGCCTTTATCATGCTTCCTCCTTTGCATCCAGCCTGCAGGACAGAAGGAGAGTGAGGTAAACCCAATGCCTTCTTCTAACTGGGCAAGTGAAGACACTTCACAAGGGAGAAGACAGCAGCAAGGGTACCAAAGAGGGTACCAGGGAGTTAGCGTATGCCCCTAACCCACAGCTGTAGGGACAACCAAGGAAATATATGCAGGAAGGGCTCCAGCTGGGTCCCCACCAGCGCAAGGCAGCACCTTACAGAGCGTTTCCCAACAGGCCATCTGTTGGGTTTCCGTGATTCGCAGCTAGGGGCTGCCCAGCACACCCTTCAGCAGGCTGGTTTGAACCTAGGAGACCTCGGTATTTCGAGATTTCCCTCAGCTGGATGTTTAGGGGCTTTTCAGAGCAGCCTTGAGACTGGCAAGGGGAAACGACACTCCAAATCAGAAGGGAAAAATTTCCCAAAGCAGGAAAGTATTGTTCACTTTGTCATTCAGTGAAAGATGGAAAGGTTTCCTCACACCACTCCAACCCTTTCTCCCACAAAAGGGCAGACAACAGGACTTAGAAGAAGCAGAAGATGGGAATCAGCCTTTTTCACCAAACCTCACGAACCACTCCCTTATCCCAGGACATGCCTGTTTCACTCTGTCAGGAGAAAGCGAAGGTCTTGAATCAAGACTCCTTCAAAAAATGTTACACCATCAACTTCAAGGCTGGGACTGCGATCAACGACACCACTTAACGCCAATACCAGATACTGCTGGCATCCCAGGAGTGGTTCTGCTCAGGCATTTCCCTTCTGTTTCTGCCAGAGGGACATCTCCCCCAACCAGCAGATGACGCTGCCCTCTCCAGTCACCGTCCTCCACTCATGTGCTGCATTCCAAGTGCCCTCCCTTACTGTCAGGACCCTGCTGATCTCCATCTCGTGTTATCACCAGGCTGTCTGTTTTCAAAAATGCAAATTCCTGAACCCAGTGTTGCCATCAGCCATCCGAATCATTTCAATTATATGAAAAATACACATTCTGCATGTGTGTGTGTGTGTGTATATATATATATATATGCATAAACATAAAAACCACAGCCCCAAGCCCGAGGCTCATTCTATGTGAGAAGCTGAGCTGTTACATACCACTTCCCCAGGCCTGACAAGTCAGTAGCTCACTGCCAAACCCTGCCCTCAGTCCCTTGACATACTCCATTAACCCAGTCACACTCGCTGACAGCACAGCCATGCTCGGAGCAGAACAGACTGCTGACACACAGCCTGCAGCGGAGGAAAAGAAGCGCTCCTCCATCTCTGGCAGTCCCCCCCACCGCAGACTCACGGGAGCACTGGGGCTCACAGCGAGCAGGCAGCCCACCAGGGAATGTGCAGGGACCTGCGGAGGGCTTGCACTGGAGAGAGAGCTTCAGGGCTTTACGTTAGGCTTAGCTCCTTGCGAGGTTCCCCTTATCTCACACCCTTTGCTGGCTATTCAAAAGCCTTGCACTCCTTTCAGTGCTCCTGCCAGCTGGATGGCCATGTGGAGCCCACTCTGCGCCCTGGGAGAGGACATGGAGCAGCAGGGACAAACGTTTTTCCCTCACATGGGCACAGCAGTTTTGGAAAGGAGGCATCTGCCCAGCAATGCCTTGCCTATGGTCATCCTTTCCCTCCTAACATCTCTCTCAGTACTTAACAGTAATACCAATAATGTAGTTGTCAGGCAGTCTCCATACATGGAGCCATAAACACCCTTTCCAAGAACAGCCTGGGAAGCTTCTCCGGTTTTTAGCCCTGTGATTTACAGCCCACAAGCAGCTAACCTCCCTGGTATCACTCTGAATGCTGCCAATCCTGCCCTTTACCTAAGTGTAACTGCGGGAGGGAAATTCCACGCTTAGAGAAAGGTGGGAGGGGTCGGAAGGAGTTAATCATGTCGGGTTTTTTCTTTTCCATTTAAAAAAAAAAAAAAGGCAGCAGTTGAAAGCTGCTCAGATGGTTCAGCAAGTCAGAATAAATCTTGGGGGAAGTTGATTTAGTGAGCAGAACGCAAGTAAACACAGTCACCACGTGCGGCGTCTAGGGCCATCTATCACCACCAAAAACTCAGTGCTGTAGGCGCCACAAGAAGTCGCAGCATCTCTGTCCCTTTCCTTCTCCTCTCTGCCGGGAGAGGAAGCTATAGAGCCCTCTGACGTTAGCTATTATAGAAAAAGGTCATACTCCTGCCAGCTGCCTCCAGGGCTGCAGCTCTAACCTTGATGGGAGCGAGAAGAAGCCTTTCTCCCACCAGCAGCCGCTCTTCCCAAGCAGCAACTTCTCTTGGGTCCAAACGGAAATTTTGCCAATCTCATGGGTCTAAGTTGGAAAATGAATTCAAGCAGGAAAACAGAAGCAGGCAGCTGTCTTTCATTTCCAGGCTAGTTTTAAAAATAACAAACAAATAGATAATTTGTTTAAGGCTGCAGATGCTATTTGACAGAAAAAAAAAAATAAACTTGTTTGTCCCAGTTTTCAACCTTGAGTCATTCTCCCAAGTCCTTTAAGAAAAATCCACTGCTACTGGAAGTCTGACTGACTAAGAACTGAGACTGTGTCATCGTTTCGAATTCAAAGTAAATGCAAAAATAGCACCCTCACAATTTGTTCACTTGGTCTGAAATCTACATATGGGTCAGAGCCTCAGATGGTATGAATTTGTTTAGCTTCAGTGACCCATTTCCAACCGATGACTGCCCGACCTCCAGCGCACTATTAGTTACATAAATATTAGCTCTAGAAGGGCTTCCTGATATTCCCTTTAAGGTTCACTTTTAATGGGTCAACAGGTCCTACGTGTACATGGCCTCCCACGTCAAGAAGGGTGAGCAGACTCTCAGGATTAGGAATAAGCCAGCCCAGGGGTGTAATGAAACACACATGCATAATTAGTTCTCCTTCTGATTTGCCACAACATGATTTGCTTTCCCTCCCGCCCCGCTCCAAAAAAGTCCCAAAAGCCCCAACGCCCAAACACGTTACTACCTCCCTACTGCAAGACAGTCAGAACAGTGCTTGCAGCCAAAGTAATATACCCTAAAAAGTTGGCGTCCTGCTAATTAAAAGGCTAGATAAGTTTCCCCAGACTTTCTGATGTACTGCAAGTTCAAGAGCTTTTCAAAATAAGTGCTCTTGACACAGGGCATTCTGCCTCCCTCCTCTCTCACTACCCAGGCAAAGCAGCCTATTTCATAGAAGGAGACAACTGTAGTAAACTAGGGGACTGTACGCGCGCCTGGTGTCAGCCAAGCCAGCCCCGCACCCTGGGGCTTGACAAATCTGGCACGTTCAACAGCAGCTTCAAGTACTCAGCTATGATTTGTTCTTCCACTCTTCCGCCAGGACACTTGAGAGAGCTTACCTCTTTAAATTTACCACCCATAGGGATGAGTTTCTGGACGTCAGGCCTGGAAATGGTCCAAATTCAAGAGCTTCGATGCAGCACTTCAGTTTTTGCAAAGCAGATCCATCCTTTGAAAAGAAAGAGATGCCCATCAAACAAGTGACTAAGCCCATTAGTTTGCCATAATGCGAACGTAAAATACAACAAATCTAGGGACAGGTTGTCTGTCTCAACCTCTTTGACCTGTATTATTGCAGAAGCATGTATGCGGCACCTCAGATAGCAACAAAGACAACAGATTATTGTTGTTGTTATTGTTATTGCTACTTCCAAAGCCATGAGCTGATTAGGTCCAGACAGCTCACAAATGGCCTATGGACAAATGCAAAGACATTAAAGTTGCCATCATCTTCTAGAAGCAGGAATCGTAAAACCCGAACGTTAAGAGATGATGGCAACTGTAATAAGCTTAAGGATTCTTAAGGTTAAGGACCTTGGGGATACTGGTAGGTGAAAGGCTGGACATGAGCCAGCAGTGTGCGCTCGCAGCCCACAAAGCCAACTGTATCCTGGGCTGCATCAAAAGTAGCATGGCCAGCAGGTCAAGGGAGGTGATTCTGCTCCTCTACTCTGCTCTGATGAGAACCCACCTGGAGTACTGCCTCCGGCTCTGGAGACCTCAGCATAAGAAATGGACCTGTTGGAGCAGGTCCAGAGGAGGGCCAGGAAGATGATCAGGGGGCTGGAGCACCTCTCCTATGAGGACAGGCTGAGAGAGTTGGGGTTTTTCAGCCTGCAGAAGAGAAGGCTCCAGGAAGACCTTATTGTGGCCTTTCAATACTTAAAGGGGGCTTATAAGAAAGATGGGGACAAACTTTTTGGTAGGGCCTGTTGCGATAGCACAAGAGGTAATGGTTTTAAACTAAAAGAGGGTAGATTTAGACTAGATACAAGGAAGAAATTCTTTATGATGAGAGTGGTGAAACACTGGAACAGGTTGTCCAGAGAGGTAGTAGATGCCCCACCCCTGGAAAGATTCAAGGTCAGGTTGGACGGGGGGCTCCGAGCAACCTGATCTAGTTGAAGATGTCCCTGCTCATTGCAGAGGGGTTGGACTAGATGACATTTAAAGGTTGCTTTCCAACCCAAACTATTCTATGATTGTATGATTCAGAAGAGCAAACTCAAGCTTGTGCTCAATGCAATGCACAACATTTAGAGTCTCTTATCTGAAATGGCGTAGGTAGCCATTAGCTGCTGAGTTATCCAAATAGCGACCCAGCCCGTTCTGGCCTGTGCTATTCTGCCTTGCTTCCCCAGCTCTCCAAGCTTTTCTTTCTCACCTCACAGATGGAAAACTAAACCGCTGACCTGGTGGAGCAGCAGATCACCACTTGCGCAATCGCATATCTGTCAGCGGATCCCTCATCAAGCTGAAAAAAAAGAATCCAGCCTTCTGCGCGCCTTCGAGAGGCAGTCCCTCTAAGGCTTCACTCATACCTAGGCCCCATTACTTAACATCACTTCCCTGCATCCCCCCAGCCGAGCCCACACCAGGCACACACCCCACAGGCCACGTTGACTCGCAGCGAGCAGAACTGCGGGTCTATCCCGTTACTACGCTACCCGCTCCGTTTGGCTTTGGCACCTCCCACTTATCAATCCCACAGTTCCCAAAGCAGTTAGATGGAAGCTGGGATAATTTGGAAAAGCTCTCCCTGAGGCAGCCTGCAAGCCCTTGCAGCAGCGTCCCCATTTCGGGCAGCGGAGCCTCAGCAGACATCTCTCGCTTGCACGTCTGCATCCCACAGAAATGCGCTGCCTACTGATTTGTGGCTAGAGAGGATGTTTCAAAGGAAAGCTCGAGCCAACGTCTGGAAGAGAAACCTCCCTGGTGCGAGCCAAGCACGCAGCGCTGCGTTTTAGCGGTGGGCCAGCCGGGTTCCCACGGCTGCCACCGTCTGCCACACACTGGCACCAGTTTAAACCACGCCGCCACCGCCACTGGCTGCGCAGCCACACCAGTGCCCCTTGTCACCGGCACGCTGCTGCGGCTGAGGTGACCGGGGCTGATCCAGAAAGGGCTCGTGGAAGCGGAAGGGAAAGGCAGGAGACGCACAGAGAGTTTGGCGTGCGCCGAAGAGCAGAGGGAGAGCCGTGGTTAGGCGAGGAATGTGGCCCAGCTCAGCCGAGAGGACCAATGTTAATCACAGCCAATTTCTCCAGCACAAAGCAGGTCTGGGAGACGTTGCAGTTCCCTCTATCTTTTATGCGATGGCTATAAATAGGGTTTGATGCGAGGCTGCCATTATGTCTGACACATGAGGGAATATGTGGAAGAAAAAAAAAAAATAAAAAACCCCCACACCACACATACACACCCCAAACCAAAACTGTGTTTCCCTGTAAGACCGGTGTTCAACAAGGATGCAACATTAAAAAAATAATATATAAAATATAGAAATAATATATAAAATAATATATAAAATAAGTTGAGGCAGCACACACGCACTGTGATATTTCCTGCTATCCACTCAGAAAGATCCTGCATGTGGGCTCCGGGAACCAGCTGCTGGAGACTTTGCAAGAGGACTGGTCTTATCAAACCCTTTCCAAATTTTGAGGTTGGAGAACATACTTCACAACACACAAATAAGTTTCCATTAACATGATATTTAGGTTTTGTATTTCTTATCAAACTTTTCTATGACATATGCTTTCTGCGTTAATGTGACACTTTGCTGATACAGGCTAAAAGCTTTTTACCCCCCAAAACCCCACAAGACAGTGTGACGTGTGTCAAATATTCTTCAACGCAGGGAAGTCTGTCTGTTTGTTTTCTACGTAACACACTTCAGAAAAAAAGGAAGGTGGCATTTTACAAGGAAAGGTAATTGCTTTTGCTGAACTAACCGAAAGAGACAGAAGACCGACCCCATTTTCAGGGTCACCTCCTCACACCTTGGAAATACTACGCACATTCAGAACAAATACGTCCAAATGAAACAGCCCGTTCCTCATAGAAATAGCCCAGTGTGAAACCATAATCCTGCCATTTCAGAATAACAGAGGAGGCACATCGCTTCCCCGAACTCGAAGGCTGCTGTGCAGTAGCTACAAGCAGCTACAGCTTGTTCCACTGCAAGTAAAACTACCAAAACTACCAACTGGCTTCTGGCAAAAACAGCTTCTACTGGAGACGGAATTATTTTTCCCCCCCTGTAACTGGGGAAAAGAGAATTACAAAAAAAAAAAAAGTTAGAAAAAGGAAATCAGTAGGGGTTGCCGCTAAGTTTCAAAGCTGCAGCTAAGACTATCCTGCCATGGGTTAAGGAAAGAGTTGTTGTTGCTTACCTCTGGCCAACACTACAGTGTTTTTGGTAAGCGAGGGAAGCCTGGCAGCATTGCTCCTGATCCTTGCAGTTTCATAGCGAGCAGCCATCCCTGCGAATGTGGGTGCACCAGAGCTACACGAAGCCTCAGCCCGGGAATTCAGCCTCCATGCCGCTGCCTTCCCTTCCCTCCCTCCCCACCGCCCCCCGGCTGAGGAAGGAGCGGGGGCTCCCCCCAGTTTGTGTGCAGAAATGAGGAGATGGGAAGAAGGCATGATGAGGAGGAAGAAAGAGGCCAAGACAACACCAGCCCCTCATGGCTCCCTGTTGGAAACGCTCTGTCCTGTCTCCCAGCCGAGCGGGGGGTCAGTGAGAAGGGGGTAGTGATGCCCAGGGCTGCATGCTTGTCCTCAGAGCTGTGCATCCACTGGCCACGGCTCCTCAGCCTCACCAGCTGCCCCCCATCCCCGGACCAGCAGCACAGGTACGTTTCCCTCCGTTCCAGCCTCTCTTGGCTAAATTGACTTTTTCAGTTCTTCCAGCACCTTGTTTGAGAAAACAAGTAAATCCTGAGAAGCTTAGACCGTCAGCAGTCCCTGTGATGGCCGTGGCCTCTTATCAAAACCATTGCAATTTAGCAGGAAAGGAATTCAAAGAAACAGCTAACTAAAAAATGAGCCGTGTCTGCAGCTAAAACAGGTTCAGTATCATGATCAGAACTGGGATTTTAGAGAAGACTCCCAGGGCGCTTAACCAACGCAAGCCAGAGCACAGAGGCGCCGGGCGGAGACCCTCCCTTGGCTCTTCAGAAGGACCAGCTTCACAAGATGCGAGGGGCCATTGAGCAGCACCAGTTACCGTGTCTTCAGAGGAAGGGGCGAGGGTCACAAAGCACAAATGCGCCACAACGCTAAGTTTTATAACCGGGGATTTCCAACACACAAAATAAAGAAACTAGTCCTGAGAGTCAAAAGTGAAAAGGAAAAAAAAAATAAAATAATTAAGTCGTGAGAGGTTATTTAGGAAATCTTAAAGTGACAGAGTGTGCAGACCTCCCACAAACGCTGCCTGGCGAAGAGGACAGGCTCGGGGGACAACACAGGTCACACCCGGTTAAGATGCAGGTATGAGCTGTAGGTGCGACAGCTTGCAAGGGCCTCTGCCATGGATCTGAGGCACCAAACACAAACACGCTACAAAACCACGGTCCCTGCCTGAACCTCTCTACAACCTCAATAATCCCTCAGAAGATGAAAAGCTAACCCTGGCCGATACGAAGGAATATAAATTACTGATGGTAGGGAGCAAATTTACATGAGGATGGCTATCATTAAACTGGGACAGTAGGTAGCCAAGATAAACATTGTAAAACCCAAAAAACAAATGGCATTTTCAGTTTATCAAAAACAGAAAACCTCTGGGGGAATCACTTAGTTCACTGGGATACCAGCAAGTGGGGACAAGGACACTGCAGGAAAACTACGTAAGCAAGCAGATATTCTTTCATTTTTCTTGCACAGGATGCTGAGGAGATTCCCCAGTATTTAATGCCATTTGACCTGAAGAGGGGGAAGGGGATGCTCTGTCAGAAGAGCTGGGGAAAAGCAACATTAAAGAGCAGAAAGTCAGTGGGACACAGTGGACCATACCCAGGAATTTTGAAGGAATTTGGAAATGGCTGGTTAAGATGCAAAGAAAGGTGCTCTCCCAATCAAATCAGCTGCTACTACCAATTGCCAGAGGGCTACAAGTGTTGTAAGGAAAATTTTTTTGACAGGTGCTGCTAAGGCAGGAGCAGCACATGGCTACCTGACAGTGGGGGAGAGGCAATCCCTGGATAGAGCTCTCCATCAGGAAGATGATATCTGAAGCAGCAGCAGCTGCCGGGACACGTCTTGCGCTTCCCTAAAGCCTCCATCCATGCCAGAAGCACACCAAAAAGCGAGACGCGGTGCACAAGGCAAAGAGCCAGCAGCACCCCGGGACCTGTAAAGCAGATGGACAGAAGACACGGAGCAGTCGCGGCCCAGGGTGATGGGAGGTGGAAAAGGGGTGTCCTGAGCAAGCCAAGGCATTTCAGCCCCTGCACATCCGATGACCTCTCTGCCACCCTCCCAGCCACTGCATCTGTCCCCCTGGATCGACCCAGCCCGCTTTGCAGAGCATCCCTCCCCATGGCAGGTCAGTGGGTGCAAGTAGCCCAAAGCCTCCCCCAGCTCAGGGGCGAGCAGCTCCCTCCCCCCTGCCCAGGCAAACACACCCCGCAACCCAGGTTCCCTTCTAGAAATCATCTCCCCCTGTCTTCAAGCCATCATTGCCCAAAAAACCTCAAACACTGGAGGTCTAACCTCAGCCCCCAGGCAGGCAGCTTCCAGCCGCATGTTACTTAAATCCAGGCAGGCAGCTGGAAAAGTGGCCAGAGGCCCCCTCCATCACCTACCCAGGGCAAACGGTGACAAAAATCACTTCAGTCTCTGGAGGCCAGAGAAGTCAGGTCACTCAAAATTCGGCAGGCTGGCAAGCACCAGGAGGCAGGTGAGACTCTGTCCTCACAAATGCAAGTGCACGCAGACTTGTAGGAAAACAAATATTTCGAAGAGCGATAAATTAAGTGGCGCAGCTGATCAACAAGCAGAGTAACCGTGCCGAGAGTTTGTTAGGGAAAGCTCTAGCTCTGAACACAAAAGCACTCATTAAAAAGCAAGAAGCAAACACCAGCGTGAGGTTGCAAAATGGATGGGTGGGAACGTAACAGTAATGTCACCACCTGAGATAACACATTCGGTTCCAGTCACCTTAAATAAAAACAGATAGACCTGAAACAAAGGGGATGGGCCTAAAGATGGGTGATAAGAAGTCACATGTAAGCGTTCAGACAGAGACTGGAGAAACTTCATGCTCAGTTTAGAAGCAGACAGATACAAGGGGATGCAAGAGAAAGACACAGTACAGTCAGGCTGTTCTTTTTATGCTCTTTCATAAAACTAGAAGAGAGGAAGTTCAAAGGTGACCGAGATTGAAAAGTAACTAATTTTAAAACTCATAAAAGGAAAAAGTCCAATCACATAGACATTAAAATGCTGCTGCTGGGGAAAGTGAGAGACTTGATCTGAGGAGTCTCATTTCTCTTATTTCTCAAACGTCTCTGCTTTGCCTCTGTCAAGTACTCACCATCCTGTGCCTTGGCAGACCTTAGGCAGAGGGATCCAGCAGCAACCTTCTTAAGCCACCTCTTGACCATTCAAACTTTACATAAGACTAAGAGGAGCCCAGCACAAGGCATAAATCTCTTTCAGTCATGCAAAACTGAAAAAGTTAACAAGGGTTTATAAATTCACTACAAGGAATAAACTATGGACCCGTTGCAGAGCAGTTAAAGCAGCTCAGCTAGTTTTTTTCCTCATTTTTTAAAATGAATAAAAAGAACAGCACCTCTTGCATTGATGTGCTGACTTGAATATTGGTGTGCATCCTACACAAACGGGCCATTTCAGCGATTACTGCTAAAACAGCTCTGAATCAGAAATGGCTGTAGCACTGAGGTTAGAAAGAAACATTCCCTCTGCCTCAGTGTCCCCTTGAGCGGGGATGTTGGTCCGTTGTGTCACTCAGCCAGGCCTCGGAGGATGAACATAACTTTTAGCAGGGGGGATTGGAGAATGTTCCTCCAGCTCCGGCTTCCCTCCCTCCGTGTCCCAAAAACCTCTCACCAGAAAACAAGGAAGAATTCAAATATGCATGAAGACCAACATGGATGAGGAATAACATTACTGGTCTTGTCAAAAAGCATAATCAAACCATTCCGGCGGGCATCTGTGCCCATCACCACCATCGTGATGACCCAGGGAAACCTATGCTGAACTTTAGCAAGGCACCTTCAGCAAGCTGTGAAGAAGCCCAGCTACGCAGCTCAGATTGCAGGAACAGGAACGGGGATCTTTGACATTTTCCAACTGCTAATAGTCACACTTATTTTCTTCCCTGACAGCCTTAGCCTAAGTTTCCAAATAAACTTCGCTACTGAGGAAGTACGAAAGTAGATCCAAACTGTTTCTGAACTGCAGAATCACACGCACACACACAAACCACCCTTGTTGCACAAGTCACAATCTGAAGTCTAAATTTTTCTTCAGCATTTGCAGGGAGCGAGGGGGAGGGGAAAAAACTCTCTGCAACAAAGGCAACTGAATGCTGCCAGTTTAATTTTGCCAGCCGCAGCTCCAATGTAAAGCTAACGCAGCCTATCTGCAAAGTTAATATTGGCAGTGTTCAATTCTTCCCCTCGTACTTCGCGTGTGTTTGCGAACAAGCAGATGCACAGAAAGCGCATGGGGAGCAGGAAGGGAGCAGGCAGAGAGAATGTGCATTATCAAAATACCTTGAGAGCAGTTCTTGGAAATGTGCAGCCTGCAAGCCTGTATCAGACACTCATTTCCTGTGAAGTGCACACAGGCCTTTTCATTTCTCCACTGAAGAGGACGAAAATAAGGGGGCAGCTCTAAAATCTCCAAAGACAACACAAAACCAGCATTTAGCAATTTTACTACAACTGAATTAACATTTTTATACAATTAAATACCTAGTGAACAGAAGCAGAGATTCCAGAAGTTAAAAAGTAGGACTTTCTACACCTCTCACTTCTAAATCTTAACTTGAAATCTTGCACCTGGTCGGGGGTGGGGGGGGCGGGCAGGAGGATGAATTTTACTGGAGTCATTTTGACCACTCACTAACACAGAACCACCAAATCCTGCTACATCAAACGCTACTGCACTTTTTTTTTTTTTTAAGGTCTGAGACTGATTTAAGTAAAATGGTGAGCTAATAAATACCTTACTGAGGCAGAAGGCTGCAGGATATGCACAAACACAAACCAGAAGAGCAGGCAGTAGTGAAGCGCACTGATGGGACAGAAGGGCGTAAATTCATATCATGTCTGCCTGCTGCCTCTACTTACATGTAATCAAGCATCTAATTAACATAGCATTAAGTTGCATTATTTTAAATAAATATATGATGCCTCCTAATGACACACACACGCTTAACTCTGTAAAAAGTTATCATCCCTCTATGGCATATTCAGATCTTGTACCATCCACGTTTTCATTTACAGGAAGAGATGCGGGTGCCCACCTCTCCCAGTTTGCGAGCTTTCGGCCAGCACCAGTAGCCGAGGTCTGCAGCGGCCTGGAATAACGTCTCAGGAACATGCCACCTCCCCACAGCTCTTATTAATCCCACCACAGCACCAGCCCGACCCAAACAACGTCATGTTTAAGTATAGGCGCTATCTATTTATTGCTGATCAAACTAAGGCAGGAGAAACCAGGAGAGAGGAGCCTGTGGGTGGTCGGAGGAGATGGGGGTGGCGAGGAGCTGCAGGGAAAGACTTGGAGGAAAGAGCGAAACCCCAGTGGTGATGGAGAGAAAGAGGAGCAAGGGAAGAAACACAGCTCCCAAGGCACATTTTCTCCTTTGTTTCTCAGCAATGCAACCACAGCACTAGTGACAGCAGCTAAGAATTTACACCACCCAACTCCAGCTCTAGCCTTGCGCAAACCGACCACCAACTTCACAGAAATCCCAGCTGGATTGAGGGTAAGGGGCACTAGCTGCGTGTCTGAAGCCGTCATCTGGAAGCTGAATTTGGCCCTCTCCGAGCAGCCACGGCAGGGACACACACCTGGAAGGATGTGCGGAAACTCAGCTTTTCCCTGGTCCTCCTCTACGCCTGCTTTTCAGGACTCCGGCACAGTTTACCTGTGCCTTCCAATGCAATCTCAAACAAAAGCCCTGTGCTGCCTCTCAAACCCAATACGTTTAAGGAAGCGATAAGCAAGCCAGGTTGCTGATGGACATACAGCACACTGAACAAGGAGCACAGAAATAACAAAGGCCCAGACCCTGGTCTGGCTCAGGAGAAGATGGGAGCCAGTGTGGGAGGTTGGCATCCCAGTAATCCCGCGGGTTCGTGCCCAAGAGCCTTCTACTCTGGAGGGGACAAGAATCCACGCTTCAAAAACTATGTTTTAAATCACATAGCCAGCAGAATCGCTCACGAACACAGAAACAAAGCTTGGCTTCATCTGCCGCGACTGGCCACACCTCACTGTAACTTGATTCAACCAAGACCAACATTATGTGATAATGGAGCCTCAGTCCCACAAACTTCTGTGCATGTGCATAATTTTTAAGCACATGACCATAGCCCCACTGTGAGTGAATGGGCTATTTGACGTTCACGCAACATCTGAACTGCAGTCGCAATTGTTTGGAGAAAGAAGATACGCCTGCATACCCTCTTAAGGGCACAGTCAATAGAGAGTGAAATATCAGGAAACCGTAGTTATTTCTGATCCCACCCCATTTTACAGAGTTGAGAGTGGTCAACATGTGACCGGGTTTTTCATTTAAGTTCTCTGAGAGCTGCAAGGACTAGTTGCTAGTTCTAACTAGCAAACGGCACTGTCTGGACCACACAGTCCTAAATAGCAGCTTGCTAACAATACTCTTTACCCTCAACTTTCCAGAACAATGGTCAAGCCACATCCCCCTCCTTGACCCATGCAGGGGAAGAAAAAAACCAGCGATGTTAATTTAACATTCTTGAGTTCCTCTCAGTTACCTCCAGGGTTCATCCAGACTGTGTTTCTAAGCTTCTACTGAGCAGGAAGGCATACACAAACTAATTAAAAAGAAAAAGAGAAAGAAAAAAAAAAGGCAAAAAAAGATCCTAAGAGTAGCATGAGCTTAGTTTTTAGGTGGTAACTATTCCAAAATTCTCAGTAAGAGCATGTGTGTTTGTGGGAAAAAGTGAGTAGCGGATCCTCCATGGCTGCGAGCACCATGACTCAGATGGCATAAAGAAGGAGGTTTTAGCGATAACCTTTGCCGACGAGGGTTTTCACAGGCGCGCGGCACCAATCTTCTGAGAAAAGGCAGGTGTGAGGCTGCGTTCTGACTGTATTGCGTCTGGAGGATGTCGAGCTCCTCTGAGCCTTTCAAGGGCAACCCCGACGGGCACATACGCTCCTGGTTCACCGTTACCCCATTTCCCTGTAACGCCTCCTATTCAGCTCGCTTTTCCAGCGAAGACTAAGCCTAACACCCCCCGCACCGCTTCTCCGGTGGTTTGTGTGAAGGGAAAGAAGTGGCGTGAAGACCAAGTCACCCGCTCCCCGGACCCCTGCGGCTGCTTCCCTACAGACCCACCTGAGACATGACATAATTTGCAGGTTTCACTTTAAAACAAGCATCTCCCTGCCCTGATGCTGTGGAGAACACCTTGACGGGGGAAGCCACAAGCCCCACCGAGCCCCCCCCCGCCCCGGCTTCTCCCAGCACCACCACCCCCCCCCCTCCGCCACCCCAGCACGGCACATGGCTCCCTTCAGGGCCGGCAGTGAGTTGCCGGCACCCCAAATCCTCCCTGAATCTCCCGGCCCGGGAAAGGCACCCCGAGCCCCAACACTCTATCCCCAGCCAGCAACAGCCCCAACGCCCCCCGGAGCCAAACCAGCGGGGGGCTGCACCCCCCCACCCCAGCTCCCAAGGGCGGACCGGAGGAGACAGACAGACAGACAACACCCCGCCACACACACACCCCAAAAAGGCCGTTTTCAGTTAACGCCGCACAACTTACTCTCGGCACCTCCGGGGCGGGCGGGCGCTGCTGCCGCCGCCGGTGCGAGCGAGCGCTCAGTGCCGGGGCGACAGCGGCGCTGCCCGGCCCGGCCCCCGCCGCCGCCCCTCTCCCGCCCCGCACCGAAACCCGGGCGGCCCCGCTCCCTGCCGCCCCATCGCCTCTCCGCATCCCCCCCTCCCCCCCGCCCCCGGCCACTCAACTCACAAAGGGGCCGGTGCGCGGCCGCTTACCGGAGGCGGCGCGGGTATTCGCCGGGCCCTCCTCGGCCCCGGGGCGGGCGGGGGCCGCGGCAACGGCTTCGGGGATCGGAGCAGCGCGGAGGGGAGGGGAGGGAAGGAAACCCCCCAAGTGTTTCTTTTCCGAGGAAGGAGCCACGGGGGAGGGGAAGGGGAGGGGTTTCTCCCTCCTCCACCACCCCGGCTTTCCACGGCGTGGCTCTTGTAAGGGGGGGGAGGAAAAGTGAAGAAGGAAAAAGTTGGGTTTTTTTTAAAAAAGAAAAAAGTTGGACGGATTGGAGGAGGAGAGAGAGAAAAAGGGAAAGAAAAAAAAAAACCACAAACCAAAAGAGGCTGTGAAAGCCCCTCTGCTGCCGACTGGCCGAGGATCCCCAGCGGGACGGCACCGCAGCATCCACCGCCCCCCGGGACCCGCCGGAGCCACGCGTCGCCCCGAGGAGGAGGCGGCAGGAGATCAGGGCCCTCCCCTCCTCCCGGTTACCGTCTGCTGCCCTCCAGCACCGGGCTGGGGCGTCGGAGCTCCGTCTGCTGCCCTCCAGCACCGGGCTGGGGCGTCGGAGCTCGCAGGCACCGGGGGAGGGGTGCTGTGCCCGGGGCTGGGGTAGAAGAGCTGTGAAACAGCGGGGCGGGGGGCTACCAAGGGGGTCGGGGCGGCAGAGCCCACAAACGAGGGCCCTTTGCGCCAGCCGATAACGGGGAGCTTCTCCCGGCCTTCACCTTCCCCGCCAGAGTTCTCCCAGCTCTTCTCCGGGCGCTGCAGGAGCCCCCAGAAGGGCAGCGAGCACCCAGCGTGCACTGGAGGAGCATGCCTAAAAACCACCGCTTTCGCCTCGGTGGGTCGAATGAAAATACTGGAAATCACGGAAAGAATGGGAAAACGCACAAAAATTTTACGATGTAAAATATAAATAGCGCGCCACATGGTGCATACCGTAAGCGTGTTACTGCGCAAATAGAATAGATGTAACAGGAGAAAAGATAAACTTTGGAATTCAGTGCAAACCCCACAGTTGTTAAAGGCCTAGCCTGCAATTAGGCTACAGCTTGATTGCACCATGGGAGCTCTCATTCACCCACAGACTTTCTCCAGGTCCTGCCTGTGTTCCCTGGTGCGTATGTGCCAGGTGAGTCGCCCTGCCGAAAACACTGTGTGCAAGCAGCCAACGGGGGACATGCTCTGGCTGCTCCGCACCAGTCTAGTGATGCAAAGCAGCTGTAACTGCGGGTCCAGCAGCTGACTAAAAAGAGCTTTACAGGGGCTTTGCATTGCCAGGGAGCACGAAGCAGCCCAAAACGCACCACTGAATCTGAGCTGCAGCCCTTGCCAGAAGTTCCACTGAGTATTGAGACATCAGTCCTTGGTTGTTTTTTTTTTCTTTCAACCAAGCATGAAGATGCTGCTGACCACGGAAGAATTTCTGAACTTCCCTAAGAGTCTGGGCAAAGCGCTTCATTCTTTGTCAGGGAGGCTTCAGTGGGAGGACCTGCCGCTGGAGCCCTAAATCACAGCAGAGATGAAGTACTCATCTGCTCCATTTTTGGTTTTTAAGTAGGCTTGTCGCACTTTTCTTTGTATTTTTGGATGACGGCTTCAAAAATATCCTGTGGTTTGCTTTACAGTTGCCTAGTAGGGAGTCAGTTTCCCTCTGTGGATATTTATAGCATTTATTGGATGACTTCATAGGCCCTACCAGCCACCTTGCCTTAACATTAAATGGACTACTCCTGCCTTTTATTCTTTCTCTTCATCTTTGCCTGTGAAAAGTAACAACCAGCTTGGAGATTGTTTGTGGGTCTCGCTCTCTCTCTCATCCACTTGAAACTGTGACCTCACAGAAGTTACAGCTGGAGCGTATTGCAGCAATCCTCTTCAGCAATAAAAGCTGGTAAGACATGTCGTGATGGCACTGTTGACCACAATTTTCCAAAGCTCAGGCTTGACTCACAGGGCCCAAAATGTGTTCAGGACCAAGGCACCTCTGGGGTGGCTTCATTATAGGTGGAAAACACAAGGATGCTGAAGTAGTTTTGTGTGCTGCGGCACAAAGGAGGAGATGGCGACCAAACCATGTTCAAGCACTGGCTTTGCTAGCGCTGCATTTCTTCCCTCATAGCCTGAAACCAAGCCTGGATGTGTTTAAGGTGAAAAACAAACCATGCCTTTAAGTGAATTTTCTTAAGAAGAATACAAGTAAATTCCCTAGAACCAAGCAACTCCCCACGCTCTCACCACTGGATCGATGCTTTTTTTCCCAACTGCTTCCAGCGCGCGGATGCCTGCCTGAAAGGCTGTGTGTAATGACAGTGAGGATGCAGGCAGGCTAATGGTCCTGCCATGAACAACTCGCTTTGAACACTGCACACTGGTGCATCGCTGGAGAAAGCTGGATCCATCCTAAAGACAGGGTTTCTGAGATGCCCAGGATGCTGATGACAGTGTGGAGAGGAGTAACTCCCAAGAAGAGGCCAGGATTTGCTCTTAGAATTTACAAGTTTTACCCTACCCCTCATTTTTGCCTCTGCCTAAGGATACATATACCCTCACTATCCCCGATACTAAAACTTTAAAAAACATTAAACGGGAAAGCATTAATTGATAGAGCTGCTGACAGGATGAACCATTTCCAGAGAGTTCTGTCTGAAGTCCAGCCACTGAGGGCAGTAGGCCTGATTTCATTCTACCTTTGGATCATAGTTCTGCTTTGTGGCATTTCTCTGCTTGTTCCTCACCAGCCCCCAAGTCTTTGGTAAGTTCAAAGATGTTGATGCCCAACAGCCCATGAGCCAGTAACACCCTAACAGCTTCGCTCCTTCTCAGCGTGTGGACTCCTTATGGCTGCACAAGGTAGAAAGAGCCACAAGCTGCCTATTTGCCCCTGTCAGTTTGGGAGGTGTGGGAAGAAGAAAGGTATTTGGGGGCAGGCCACTGCAAACTGCTGAATCAAGATGGTTTTCTGGGAAAGCAAAAGGCATACGTTGCCCCAGAGGAAGGGAGAAGGTAATACGGTGAGGGAAAGAACTGAGGTGGAGAGAATGTAGCACTGAAAATCTGCAGAAGAAAGGAAGAGAGGTACAGAAAAGCAAAAGGAGAAGAACATAGAGGGCACGGGGGTGGGAAGATGGGTGAATGTGTTAGATGTGTCAGTACTGCTTTGCCCTTCAGCCAGCAAAACTGTGAGTGGAAGCTCAGCTGGAGCTGGAGCATCATCTCCAGAGGATGAGTGACCAATTATTTAGGGGCTCAGTACCTTACTGGGCCCCCAGCTAGACCCAAACGTGCTGTCACCCACTGGTGTGCACACTGGCTTTGTGTACACAAGGGAGGTGAAACTTGCCTCGCGATGGAGCAATCCGTTTGTGGCCCAGACATAACCGAGGGGATTCCTGACAGGTGGTCAAATACGAAGGAAAGGAGAGAATAAAGCATGGGGCAGGCCCTGGCATGAGAGGTGACACAGGCAGTGCACGAGATTTTGTACAGAGAAGAGGATGGAAGGATGCTTGAGGGGTGGGTAGGAAATGACTGCCACAATCTCCTGATGTGCTGCGAGTCCAGCCTGAAAACAGTACAAAATGTACAACCTTTGACTGCATATGGTCTTAGGTGGTTTTTCCGTTTTGACCCTTCCTCCCTTTTTAGGTGATCCCTCTCATAACTTTCTAAAAGCTTCCTTTTAGGAGATGCTAACAGCAAAGCATTAAGAAGAAGGAAAAAAAATTAATAAACCAACAACAACACAAAAAGAGAAAGCCAGCAGGACAAAACCAACACACAAAAATCCCCCAGCCCCCCTTCCTCTGCTCCCCCCAGAAAAAAGCCCCAAACAAAAACACCTTTCTGTGGTTTAGAGTGGAGGATGTATTAGTTCGACTCTTATGAGAAAAATTAGCACAAGTAGTGGCCCCTTTGCATGAAGCGGTGGCCAGGCCCCTCCTTCCCCTCCGAGAGCAGGGCTCTTCTCAGTAACGAAGAGAAACTGCTTTCCAGGAAAGCGAAGTATAGGGGCTGCCCAGAGCGGAGTGACCTAGGGCGGCTGCGGGGAGCCCTGCGCTGCTACTTGCAGGCTGCCAACCTCCGGCACCGAGCCGGTGCGCTCCTGTACCGAGCGATACTGTGTGTCCTGGAGGGCTGGAGGGTGGGGAGCCACAGCCAGCTGTGCCAGGGGGCACCCCACACGCTGCCGCCCATGCGCCTTCGTTCCAGTCTGCAACACCCTCTGCTGTTCTGGCTTTCCCCCATGTCCTGGTTTGAGCGACACAGGATTAATTTCTTTTTCAGTAATTCTACTTTTCAGTAAGGTCTCTTCTAATGCTTGGGGAAACCGCGTTTTTAGAAGATTCTAGTATCTGAATTTGTGAAAATATCTAATTTAGAGCCAGCTAGGCTGTGCGGGATTCAAGGTCTCAGTGTTTTCAAGCTTTGCCAGGTGTGGGGATGAGGAGGAGTGAGACCCAGGTACTTGACCCAAGCTGGCCAACAGGATTATTTCATGCCATGAACGTCACATTCAATATAAATTAGAAAGGTTGCTGAGGAGTTTCTCTCTCCCTTGATGGCTGTGATCCTGAGAACTCCTTGCCCCGGTGCCGGACCCCTGAGCCCTTCCCTTCCTCCCAAAGCCTTAGCGCTCGCAGTGTCAGACATTTGCTGTCCACTGCTGGCAGTGCACAGCTCCCTACCGATATAATTGGCTGAGTATAATCCCTGTAGATTTTATATTGGTATCAGGATCAATATTGGTTCTTTAGTATTATTAATGTTAATTATTTAGTCTTATTCTATTAAATCTGTTTATATTCCAGCCCTCGAGTTTCCTTGTTTTTTCCCGATTCCCCTTCCCGGGTGGGGAGGGGTCATTGAGTGATAGAATAATTGTCTAAATGACAATTTAGACAATTGTTGTGGGTTCCTCAAACCATAACACCCCACAACCATGGCAGACACCATGCTCACGTGCTTTGGCCTGCCTGCCAGGCAAGGTGGTTTCCATCGGGAGGCTGGGATTCGCAGGGTGGCTGCAGTGGCTGCGGCGCTGGGCAGAGGCAGGTCGGTGGGACGGAGGGATGCTTTGCTGGTAGCTCTTCAGGCTGCTGTATCGAGGAAGGGGCTTCCCGGTGCAAAACAGGGCAGGTGGGCACAACCGACTCCCTTCCCTACAATCACACAGGCCCAAAAAGCTGAGATTAAAATGTACCCAGTCTTCTGCTTCGGGTTTTTATAATATGCACAGTTATTTCTGTCAGGACGCAAGTTTAGCAACTCCTTGTATGTTTATTATTGCCAAATTAAAAAAAAAAAAAAAAGAGGGGAAAAAAAGGAAGGCAGTTCTCACTCGTTACCAGTGCAGTTATGGCTCCGAACATGCCCCTCGTTCACTTGAGGGAGGAAGACCCAGCAGTCAGTGACCTTCTAGGTTTTCAAAGAAAGCACCAGGCTGCATAGCCTGGAAGGTATTTAGCTCAGATTTAAGCAACCGCAGAGAAAACAAACAGCCCTTTATAACTGTATGGCAAACCGCTCCCTCGCCTCTGCATCTGGCCTATATGTCAAACACCATAGAGCTGTAACAGAGGATGATCCGGGACAGGGGAAAGGAGGTACCAGCCCGCTGCACCAATGGCCTCAGGTGACTGCTCCCTGGGCTCTGGGGCCCCATAAATCTGTGACCACCTCAGGTAACTCCTCCTAACATTGCTGCCCGTCAGACGGAGAGGGAGAAGCTCAGTTAAGGATTTCATTGTGCCCCTGAGGCTTATTGCTTCTCCCTGTTATCCCACATTTTCAGGACGTGTTCCTGAAGTGCTGTCCAAAAGTGGTAGACCTTTCCTGGAGCCTTCTGCTCAGAATTATTCACCTGGATCATGTAGCCTCAGCCCTGCCCGTGCTTCCCCAGATTTGTTCCCCCGCACTGAGATGGAAGGTGATGCTGAACCCCACTCAGATGACAGGCACCGAGTTCTAACCTATACCCACACGCTTCAGTGGTTTCCCCAAAGCAAACAAAAACAGCCACAGAAGGCCACCCCAAAGGAGTGTAGGGAGTGATCCAAGACACAGACCCCATTGCAGAAAGGTCCTAAGTCATTGCTGGACCTAGAAGCGGGCGCTTCCTCAGCTGCGGAAGCTGAGCCTCTAAATGAAGAACAACAACATAGAAGGCAAGAAGGAGTATAGCTATGGGCTATCATTTTGGCAGTGGTTGTAGCAGAAGCATTGCAGGCTGGTACCATCTGACAGCGATTGCACTAGTCTAATTTTCAGACTGGTCTGCTTTCCCGATGATCACAGGACAAAAGACTCTGTCACATTAATCATTGTTGCTTTGTTAAACATCTTATCTTGATTCAAAATCTGCTGATGGTTGGGAAGCTGCCACCACCCTAAGTAAACTGATCAAGTGCTTCACTGCTTTCTCCATTACAAAATGTATACCTCGTCTCTAGACTGCTCTTTCTTGTGCCATTGCTGGGCAGAACAGCTAGTAGAGGAGCAAAAATTTAATCCTATTTAGGTTTTGATCATATCAGTCCTAAGGTCTCCTCTTCCATAAGATGTCTTCATACCCCTTAACAGTCCTTAGAGTTCCTGCAGGAAGCCTCTCCAACTTGTTAACTTCCTCTTTGAATTGTAGATGTCAAAACTGGGAATTCTTTGACATCATTAATCACATCCATGGAATTAGCAGACGCAATATAATCTCCCACAATATAATCTCATTACACCTGCTCCACATTCCCTGCCTATACATCCGAAGATGGAATTAGCCTTTCTGACTGCAGCGTTGTGCTGGGAGCTCACATTCAGCTGCTCCTACATTGTGAGTCAAGCCTTTGCCGGAGTCGTTTCTTCCACAGACAGAGCTGCCAGACAAGAAGTGTGGCTCACGTTAAGTAACTTAGCCATTGGGCTGTTTCAAAAACATATGTTGTGCACTTGTACCAACTTTAACATTTTGACACTTGCTAACTAGTCAATTTTCAATTCAATTACTACGAAATTTGTTAATTTGGTATCATTCCAGTTTTTTAAATATCAAAACACAATGTAAGACTGTATCACATTCCTTGCTGGAGCCCTATTATGTCAACAGTTTTTACATTTATTAGCCAAATCCAAAACCCAAACCTATAATTTACATCTCCCAAAGTTACCAGCTCAGTTTTATGGATTCTTTTCCATAAACAGATGAGACTTGGCATTTACTAGAACTCTTCCCTTGTTTTTAAATCATCCTTGTATATGCCATTTCCTTATTCTGTCTGAGGTCAATAAGGAGCTGGTAGGCCTGTAATTACAAGTGTCAGATTTCTTCTGGTTTTCACTATTATTTTGTCTCAGCCTAAGGGGAATCTGCCAGATTTTCAAAGTGAAGGAAAGTTAAGTCTAGACAAGAGCTGGGGATAAACTCCTCTCCTTCCCCTGCTGCTTCTCAATTAAATACATTAAAATAGGTGCTTACTCTAACAGTATGTATGGGGTTTGTAGAAAGCTGGAGAGTAGCTTGCCTCGCTAGTTAACCAAAACAGGCCCAGGGGATGGGAACCAGCAGAGACTCCTGAATCTGTCCAAAATAGAAAAGGCTTTCTGATTAAGGAGGAAATGGAAAGCTGAGACAGGAAAGAGTTTATTTGTATGATGGGTGCTCATATATAATTTATATGCAATAAATGTTTCTAGCTATTTCATTAGTTGCAAATAAAGTGATACAAATGGGCACCACTTGCAGCTGATGCATGGTGTGTGCCTGGGGCTGCTTCCAGCTGAATGGCGCTGGTTCACGTGGGGATGATTTAACACTCCTGCAGCCCCACTATCCAAATTCTGCTGCAGGTTAAATCCCCGGAGCAGATGCACGCCACTTTTTCAAACATTCATAGCTTGGCTTGTTAACTTAAACTGCCAAAGATTTCCATTTAACCTATCACATTGGCCCCAGAGTGTGGTGGGTAAAGAGCCAGCATCTATTTGTCTCTCCCACCTTCTGCAGGGCTGGAGAGCTCTGGGACAAGGAGCACGACAGGCACGTGCCTGAAGCAAGGGGAGGGAAACCAACTTCAGCCATCACAGCATTTTCTGAGCTTAATATGTCAGCAGCTATTTCAGGCATCAGATGCTCATTCACATCAGTGAAATTCAACAGGAAATTAGGGAAAACCAAAGGAAAAGTACACCACCTGAGGTACATGGATGGGTCTGCAGCTGTTGAGCAGAGCCTGGGATGGCAAGACCTCCCAGGCTGCAGGACATTCACATCCTACCTCAACTCTTCCCACGTAGGCAGCTCATTTAAACCCTTGTGACTCCCTGAGACCATCCCCAAGGCAAGCAAGGTTTGTGGATGGAGCTCAAGGGAGGGAGATGTCCAATAGGAAATGTCCGCAGAGTGTAGGTGCCGGTGGTTCATCCCCAATGGGGACCCATGCTCTGGGGAGGTGGGGGCTTCCCTGTAGTCATTAAGTGCCTCTCTGCTCCTGCCAACCCCACTGTGGGCTGCCCAAGCTGCGCCTGCACCCAACACCAACAGCTCTGCACTCACCAGATTTCCCGTGTCTCCTTGCAGGGATCCTTCCCCTGCTCTGGGCTGGTGCAGCAGGGAAGGACCTGGTCCCTGTCCCAGAGCAGGAACAGCTCTTCAGGCCCCAACAGCACCCCAGACCTGCCTGCTGCCCGCAAACCCAAAGCCTGGGAGGCAGCATGCTGGGGCTGGTTATGGGATACATTTTGCCCTGTGATCACTTTTATTTTCCTGTCCACTGTAGATTGCAGCAGCATGTGCTCAAAATGTGGGGCTTTATATAGAGGTATATCCTCTATATATCCTCTGGAAGAAATCAGTTAAGCTAGCAATGGCCTGCTTTTTTACTTGTACAACTGCACAAGAGAGTTTGGGGTACGGGGGTATTAGTAATAAATCACCATAGATCAATATGTCAGTATTTCAGTGCTTGAATCCAACCAGCTATGGGGAATTTGTCCCTCGGTAGCAATCAATCTGCTGTACTTAAAGTTTCCTCACCAGGTCTACAGCTAGCACAAACTGATCAATGCTGTTCCAAGTCAGCAGAGCGTAACAACTTTGCATGTCCCAGTGTTCACCATTGCAAATCTCCTCCTCCTTTGCAAGGACACAGGGGTTAAATTATCCTTTGCCAAGTACCTGGGATATCTCTAACTCCCAGTTTTTAAGCAAAAACAGCCTTTCTTACCACCAGGCCAGTGCAGCCCAGCCAACACTCCAGCACCTTGCCAGGTGGAGTCTAATTTAGTCCTCCACAGGCAGCAATCCACTGCGCTAGTCTGCAGCATTTCTTAGAAGTAGATGCAGCAAAATTAATTTTGTGAGCCATCCAAATTTTGTCATGGATCCTGCATAGGGCCCTCCTCCTCGGGGGTGGTTTACTAGGCAGGGTGTGGAGAGACATGCGGTCTTGTAAGATGCTGGGCTGGGCTTTCAGAGGGGTAAGTTGCGTTGCTAGAGAAGACATGAGGGACCACGAGAAGATTTCCACCATCTGTCTTTGGCTTATAGGATGACAGTCCTGCTGCTGAGGGAGGGTCCAGGGCTCTATCCCAGTGCAGCCTTCTCCATTTGGAGCTCTCTCCCACATCACCTATCGCTGGTGATTTCTGTGAGAAATTTTTCCTTTCCATGAGGTCCCTGCTGATGGAGCCTCCTACCAGAAGTGATATGGGATGCAAGTCACAAGAGTCAGAATTCACTCGAGGACGCATCCTTCCCACCCAAGACCCACAGGTCATCTGTGTTACCCAAAGCAAAGAGAGCCCAGATCCTACTGGCTGCTGGACTGGGGGAGAGGGTCCAAGACCTGTAAGTGGTGATACACATACTACCAGGGCAAGCATTTACAGTGAGATCCCAGGGTTATCCCAAACAAGGCTTGTGCCTGAAAACTGGTATTAAGAAGAGGTCAGGGTTGCCAGATAAATTTGGTAACTACCACATATCTACAACCTCTGCCCAGAGCTCTAGGCTGTTAACAAGCTCCCTGGGACAAGCTCTCAGCATGTAGCGTTCAGAGGATGTTGCTTGTGGGTACAAGTTCTCAGAGATGAAGTTCCCCACACCCTGGGGCCATGTGGCAGCTAAGACCAGAGGACCCTGGAGTGATACCCCGTGCTATACTTGCATGGCTGGCTGGACAATGCCACCACCTTTGATGGGTTCATTCCACTGGTCCCCAGAGGTGGGTCTGGCTTGCAAGGATGGGCTGTGTCACGCATCAGGTCTGCATGCCTGATGCTCTCTCCTTTTCAGTTTGCAGTTAAGTGGCAATGGATTTTCCTGGCCATGGCCCGTTGTCCCACGAATGTGCAAGGGATCCACATTACTCCTGCTCCTGACAAAGGGTCCTCTTTCTCAAAAGCCACGCCATAGACATAACTGCAATCCCAGCACCCCTTGCCTAACAATTACACTGTTTTCTGGTGGCTTGTCGTGAAGAAATCCCATCAATTCACAGGAAGACCCTGCCCTCCATAACAGCAGCAGTCATTGATTATTGAGTGCATTTTACAAATTTGTGTTCTACCAAAAAAAAGGCTGTCTCTTGCTTTTCACCTTTTGTAATCAGACACCCACCTCTGGCAGTTGTAGGAAAGAAGCCATAGATGGTACTGCGGCCTCTCTCCCTCTTTGTGGTTCCCTGCTGCTTGTGGTCTGCTTTCCTGCTCCTCCTTCATGGAAGCCTAAGAAAAAGCAATACACTGGACTTTCCAAACCTATAAGAATTCATGTTCTGATTTCCTTTCTAATGGCTTACCTGGAGGGGAGGCTGTGAGCTGCATAGCTCTCTCATTTCTTCTCTGTGATGGGTCCCCAAGGTTACCTTTCAACTGCTGTGGTACAGAGACTATCTTGCCAGGATGAGTTTGAGCTAGGCAGGAGAAACGGGGCTATAAGCTTCTACTCTGGTTTCTTTCAAGTTTGCAGGCTGTTCTGAAAATGTATTGTGTAATTTAGGAGACTGATGTCCTGAACCGAGCAGAGAGTTTTCAATTACCAATATAAAAATGACTCCCTAAGAACAGACATTCATTCTGCTCTCTCCAACTGTTCCAGCAAGGCATCCCACTGCTCACAGCGAGGTTTGACTTTGCTTCATCTGACTGCTGAGTCCTTGACTGAAGGGGAATGGTTGTGGTCTGCATTAGGGCTGGTAGACTCTGACTGCTGGAGGGAACGCGAGGCACCAGCAAGCACTCAGGCATTGACTTTCTCGAAGCCTAGTCTATGCAGCCACCCCCTTTCTGGGCAACTAATGAGGAAAACTGTGTAGAAACCTCTCTGGCTGCGAGGGGTCTGTTTTTGCAGAGGAGGAGTGGAGCAACTAAGGCAGTGCTGTCTGCTGTTTATCATCTGCTGCAACTTGGCCCCGCAGTAGAGTCAGTTCACTGCGATGGGTCACAGTATGGGAGAGTGACTCTCGCCCCTGGAGCAACGCGATTCCAGCAAGCACTAGAGTTCAGAAGAGTTTCTCCATCAGAGAGCGACAGAAGTTCAGCGCAGGTGTCAAGCACCGAGCCTGTTTGATGTCGCTGCGATGCTCCTGGGTCACAGTTAAAACATCTCACACTGCGACACTGCAGTGCAGGCGGTTTCCATTATCAGTAATGTGTCTTCTGGAGGTAGTCACGGATGCAGCCGTACCTCCATGACTGCGACTCCTCACAGGTCCCCATCATGCCCAGCAGGTTGATCACGGCTTCAGACCCCACAGACATCATTAACTCCTCACTACTCTTACAGAGCCCCATGTGAACACAGGCTCCGTACAGAGAAGGACTGACAGGATCATCTACCCACCCAGACAGCTTAACAGCTTGTGGGGCTCTGCACAAGCCACTGGCTACCTCCCCACAGCTTCTCCCTGCCCTGGGCACCCAGAGGAGAGCTGGCAAGAGCTGTCTCAGACCAGGGGCTCCAGGACCAGATGGAGGAGGTGGAGGCTGCCATGGTTTCACCTGTTTGCTCAGGTGAAAGGCTTCAGGGTCTGGAGAAGGTGGCAGGCTGGGTTGCTGTGAGTGGGGGAAGAGCCAGGCCAGGAGGAAAGCAACAGGGAGTGGTGCTGTGAAGGGCTGTGTGTTTGCCAGGATGGTCCCTCGCTGCAGGGCCAAGGGTGGGGAGCGCTGGGGAACCGTGAAATGCTCCCCAGGCAGGGGGGAAGCCACGCTACTGTGCCACCACCCGCTCCCCCCCGTTTCCCAGCTGGACCCCCACAGCCATGAGGTGCTGAGGGAAGACAAAGATGGCGGCATCACGCCCCCCACCGCCTCCCTCGGGCCGTGGCGGCCCCGGGCCGGCGGAGCGGCAGGAGGCGGAGGCCTGGGGCGCCCCGGGGAGGCGGGGAGTAGGGCGGTACAGCCGGCCCGGCCCGCCCCGCCGCCGGGCAGCGTCGTCCTGCTGCGGCCTTGCTCTGCCGTCCCGGCCGGACAGAGCGGTAGGAGGGGGCCGGGGCGCGGCGTGCGGGCGGCGCGGGGAGCGGGGCCGGGGCCGCCGCAGCCCTCCGTGGGCCGCCTCGGCGCCGGACAGGGGTCGATCCCCGGGCAGACACTCCCCCGGGGCCGGGAGCAGGTGTCCCGGGCCGCCCTGAGGCGGAAGACCCGGGTGCAGCGGCCCTTTCTGCCCGCCTGAGGAGGCCCCCACCCCGGAGCCGGGGGGGACCCCAGGGCCGGAGCCCCACTGGTCTCAGGCATGGCGGGCCCGGGGAGGGCAAACAGGCTCTGCCGGGAGCACAGGTTGTCAGGCAGGTCTGTAAGGAAGGGGCAGATCCATGGTCACGCCAGGAAGTCAGCGCAGGGCTCTCAGGATCAGGCCCGGTGAGGGCGGCCAGGGACAGACAGAGTGAGGTCAGCGGCCGGGCACACGATCCCCGAGGTTATAGCATTGCTGATGGAGAGCAGCACACCTGGTCCTGGGCTGAGCTTAAATAGGCTCATGGGCAGGAGGGAAAGATGTAGGAGAGGCCCCAGGTGTGGCTGAGTGGGACCATTAGGGCCTTTAAGTGCTCTCAGGGCCCCAACAGCAGCCTTTCCTCTCAGCCCAGCCCTGCTGTCCTCACACCTTACAGAGGTGTGGGCTCAGGAGGGACTTGCTGTAGAGTGATTTAATTGCTGTGGGGTCTCAGGGGGATATTTAAGGGAGCAGAGACCTGAGACAACTCATTGGGAAAGGGATACGGCATGAAAGAGTTGGGGATAGTTGGGCTGCCCATGAGGGGCCCCAGGGGTCAGAAGGGCTTGGGGGTAAAGGGGAGATATTCAGACCACCCCTGGAAGATCCCTAGAGGCTGGGTAGTATTGGGGGGTTCACTCAGGAGCCTGGGCTTGAGTAAAGGTCATATGTAGCTCAGTGATTGCCAGGGAGATTGGCAGGGATGAGATAGGCTGGAGGTGGGGCAGCAGGTTGTGGACCTGTGTCCCATGCAGGGTCCCTGGCCCTGAGGGGTGCACAGGAGGGTGACAGCAGTGACCTGCTGTGTGGCATGTAGCCAGCTGCTCTCTCAAAGGTGCCGACTGGTGGTGTGAAAGAGGAGAAGCACCAAGGTAAAAGAGGAGGAGGACCAAGGTAAAAGAGGAGAAAGTGGTAACAGTCTGGTACTGGAGGCAGCATCCTTATTCTCAAAATAGTCTTTTTGGTCCAGGACAGGTGTCTGGCTTACTGCAGCTAGCTGGGGGAATTCTGCATGGTTCCCTCTTGCCAGATCTGCGCCTGCTGGTCGGATTGCAGCTGCTGCGGAGACACAGAGAGGAGGCTTTCTCCTCCTGCGTAGGGAAAGCTTGTTTCTTCCTAGGAGCTTCGCTAGTACGTGCTGGGAGGAGGATTCCCCAAACAGGCAGGCAGGGATGGCAGCTTGGGATGTTGAATGGGGAGCTATAAATCAGCAAGCTGCTAATTAAGACCACAGGAGGCTGGTGAGTTACTAAAGACCTGTATTACTCTTTTCAGAGCTCTGGGCCATTAACAAGATCCCTGGGACCTAGTCCGAGCACGTGGCTCTCCAGGGACATCACTTGTGAGCACTTTATTTTGGGCATGTTCTCAGAGTTGAAGTTCCCTGTGCCCTGGGGCCACGTGGCAGCCAAGGCCTGGGGACCCTCGGACGGACACCCTGTGCTGTGCTTGCACGGCTGGCTGGACAACGCCAACACCTTTGACAAGCTCATTCCACTGCTCCCCAGAGGTAGGTCTGGCTCATCGGCATGATTCTAGTTGTGTTGCAGGGCTGCGTATCTGATACTCTTTCCCTTTCAGATTGCTGTTATGTGGCAATGGATTTTTCTGGCCATGGCTTGTCATCCCACCGACCTGCAGGCTCCCCCTACCATTTTCTGGATTATGTGACCGATGTGCGCCGGGTGGCAGCAGGTGGGTAGTTGAAGGAACCCTTGAGGGGATATTTGTGCAGGGGCTGCTCTATTGCTTCTTGGAAGAAGCAGGCAGTATTTACTGCCAGGAGAGGGGTCCGTTCCCTCTGCTTCTCCCCAGCCTGATGTTAGCTGGTGCTTTGTGACCACAGACTGAATAAACATCCCTCTTTCTCGCTATTTTGTGAGAGGAAGAAACAGAAAGCCCTGGGAAGCAAGTGTTTCTCTACTAAAAAGCAGTAGTGGCAAAATGGTGGATGCAACTCAATAGTTCTGCCAGACTTGACTTTTTGTAAGCAGCCAGTGACTTCTAACCAGTGTTAGGTGTAAGTGGGAGATTCTTCTGGTTCTCCCTCAGGACAGCTTGCTGTTTGCTTTAGTTTCATACAAAGATATCTGAATGCCAATGTTTCTTGGGCTCCTAATAACTCCTGAACTAACTGCCCATCTGTATGCTGATCTTGGCGAAGGCTGTGGCATGTGCAGTTTTGCATCCCTCATTCAGTATATAAAGAGCCTCTAGAAGTTCTTTGACGTGCCAGAGAGTAAAATACATCTTTCAGTGAAGTATATTTCAGATGGGTAGCACTGATGAAGCAGTATTTTCCCATAAGCATTTCAGAGTGCCCTAAAAATGGACTGAAGAGCCTGATGTGCTAAACAGTGCAGAGAGCTTTCATTTGTAATAATCATACTTTCCTCAAGGCAGTGGACCTGGCTCTGTGTCCTCACAGCTCTTATGGAATGCCTTGCAGCAGGATGCTCTGTCAAGGTCTCTCTCTTCCAGCAGATGCTGCCCGGTCAGGCTCCTCTGCTTCTTGCCAGTCTTGTGTCTGGCAATGAATGGGAATTTGCTGTAGTTTGTTTGCAATACAGAGAGAGCTTGAGAGCTGCGTGACTTAACTACCAAGGATATGAGGTGGTGGATGCTCTTTTTCTTTAAAACCGGTGTACTTATCCACCTCGTTTCTGGATTAGGAAGCAAATTAAGCAGTGCAAAAGCCCTCCTGGGAGAGGGGGCGCATGTTGGTGGAGAAGCAACAAGGTACTGCTGCTGTGGTTTCTAATGCAGCACTGTCTGTTTTTGTCTGTTGCCACTTAGCCTTGCAGTGGAGACGGTTCACCCTGATGGGTCACAGTATGGGTAAGTGGCTCTTGTCCTTGTAAGCTATGAGATTCTGAAAATAGGAGTAGATAATTAACTTACAAGACATGCTGCTAGGAGCTGGGTTGGAATATTTATTATATTGTGTCAAGTACCAGGTTCCTACTTGAGTGATTAAAAAATCTGTGCCCTTTTTTGAAATGTCTCTGCTTTCAAGACCCTGTAGTACAAACAGTGGTAACTCTTGCTGTGGGCCTTTCCACCACCACTAGGAGGAAACAGTGATGGGCGAAGAGGGGTGGTCTACAGCAGGCAAATTCACAGCAGGCCTTCCTACCTAGTCCCCAAAAGGTCACAAAGCCTGGGGACAGCAGGGCCTTTCTTGGTGGGTCATGGAGCTTGCTGAGGGAACCAGACTCCAGGCGCTATCCCTTTATGCCTGGGTTGTTTTGCCACGATTTGGGTTTTGCTCCCCAGGCCCGCTGTGGCCACAGCTCAGTACCTGCACACCGTACTGTTTTAACTAGTAACTCCTCCCTGGCCTTTGCTGTCTGAAAGGGAGATGGGGATGGCGCAGGATGAAGAGTCCAGCTGGCCCATAGCCCTGCTCTCTGCCCGCTGGAAAAGCTTTACTCTGTAGCTGGGTCTTTGTCCCTTGGTACAACATGCGTTTGTGCTTCTAAGGCAGCTCCTGCTGTGGGGGAGTTTCTGTTACTGAGGGGTGTCCAGTGCGTAACTGAGCACGCTTCTTCCCTTTGCAGGTGGGGCTGTAGCAGGAATGGTGAGTAAAGCATCTTTTCTTCATGGGGGTTTGTGATTTCTGCAGCTGGAACAACAAATGTGAGAGGAATGAAGGGACAGACTGTTAGGGACTTGGATCTCAGGGGAGGAGAGGCCCTTCCCTGCCCCCCTCTCCAGTGTAGCAGGATGAAAACATCACTCAATGCTTAGCTTTTCTCTTTCTCATATTGTTTCCTCTCTCCTCAGTTCTGTTTCCTTTATCCTGAGATGGTGGACAAGCTGATCCTGCTGGAAAATCTTGGCTTTCTGCTAGCTCCAGAGGTTAGATTTCATGCGTCCTTCCCCTCCCTTTTCAAAATAAAAAATAGGTGTTTTTTTTCTTTCCCTCATTCGTTCAGAGAAACCACTGATGTGACCAGTTTCTGGCAGGTCAGACAAGTCTCAGGGCTCTTCCTTTTGGCAGACGCAGATCTGCTCATTGTTGCGTGGACTGAGGTCCCTACTTAGGGTGGCCCTTGGGGGACACTTGGTAGTGCTTCACATCCTGCAGTCCCTTAGCACCTGAATTCACTTGTCTGTGGCAGGCTCTTATACAAAGGGAACTGGAGCCTCTGTCCAAGCAACTGCCAGCCGAGGTTGTCCTTTTACCAACAGCTTGTTGGGTGACCTGGGTGCAAGACTGGTGGATTTCTTTTTCTGTTCCTGACAGGACACAAAGCTACATTCCCAACCTGCCATCATCGCTACCAGATCCTGGGGCAGAAGTAGGACAGAAGCCCAGTGTCTGAGAGACAAAAGATACCAGATTTCCCTTGTTCTTTTGGACAGTTGTCCTCAACTCAAAAGTGAGGTAGAAAGAATTGCAGGGGTAAAAAGTTAGTAAGTTCTTTACAGCAGTGCTTAGCTTTCTGTTACTGTGGGTTGCCCAGAGAAGTTGTGGATGCCTCATCCTTTTAAGTGTTCAAAGACCAGGCCGGATAAGGTTTTGAGCAACCTGATCTAGTGGAAGGTGTCCCTACCAAGAGCAGGAGGGTTGGAACAAGATGATCTTAAGGTCCCTTCAGGATTCTATGATTCTGTTCCTACCTTGCCTTTTAAGTATTGCTGTTCCCTTTTCTCCAGAATTGGGCATTTTTAACATGACGTCCATAACTGCTTCTGAGGGATGCTGAATGGTGAAATACCCTCTGATAAGGTGTAAAACGATTCAGAAGAGAGGTTACTGCTGTTCCTTGCCTCTTTTTGTTTCAGGACACTGAGGCATGGCTGAAATCAAAACGGATGGTGATTGACAGATTACTAAGTCTAGAGGCAAAGCAGCAAACTCCCAAAGCACGTAGCCCCGAAGCAGCATTGCAGAGGTGGGTTCCCATCTGTCCTCTTATTTTGCTGTCTACCATCACCTTCAACAGAGTTACAGCTGCTTGGACCAGAAGGGGAAACTGTCCCTGTACTTCCCTTTCAAATCCTTCTCTGGAATTTCAGCAAGACCTTTAGCTTCTGCTGCCAGAAGCTGCTGCTTCTTCCTGCTCTTTTCTGAAGCAGCCTGAGAGCTCCCTGTCACCTTGTCATGCCATTTTCACTTCACTTCCTCCCTTTTCCAGCAGAACAATCTCTCTGCCATGTCTCCCCCAGGCTCTTAGAAGCAAACAGACATCTGACAGCAGAGGGTGGGGCAATCCTACTGCAGCGAGGAGCAACTGAGACACCCGCTGGTAAGGGGCTGCTTGGAGACAGGGCTCATCACAGTGCTGGGCCAAGGCTGGGTGTGGGAAGGGAGTGGTGCCAACAGCCATTGTCTTCCACAGGGTACAGGGTGCCCTAGCTACAAGTTTATGCATCTTGAATGGGATTAATTAGGTCTGGAGGCAGAGCTCTCCATTCCCAGCAGCTGGGGTTGGAGCTGGAGTTCTAAAATGGCTGGAGAAATCAAAAAAAGGGAAAAATCTGAATTAATCCTATTCCTCTAATCTCAAGAAGTCTTGGGCAGACCCCAAAGGTGAGGAGAAGGAGAGCAACTCCTGCTCCTGCGAGACATGAAAACCTTCTCTTATTTTTTTCATTCCAGGGCTGGTGTATAACAGAGACATGAGAGTCCGTACGGTGAGCATTGGTCTTCTGATGTGCCCCCTGCCACTTCCGAGCCCAGAGAACTCAAGAGATACTGGAGGCCCACTCACTGAGCCCAGGCCCTGCCTCCACCCAACTGTTTACTTTCTGCTTCCCTAATTCCCACATCTCTTTTGAATGCTGCTGTTAAAAGAGCCTGCACTTGATCATTAACTGACTCACTGGAAAATGTTACAGATTTTTTTTTTTTTTTAGCAGTTCCTCTGCCCCAGGGCCTCCTGGCCCCATTTTCCTGCCGTTATAACTCTTCAGGCAGTAGATGGATGGATGCTTCTTCATCAGGTCACTCGTATAAGAAGGGGAGAGTGTGGAGCAAAGTTCTTATGTTTGATATTTTTATAGCTCTGTGCCAGTTTTGAGCAAGTAGGGCCTCCTCTACCTGTGCTACTGCCAGACTATGAAAGCCAGAGTAGCATACTGTCTCCTTTTTAGTAAGAGGATTTTTAAAGCTTTTCTCTGCTATGAGATCATTCCCATATGTGCTGCATCCCAGCAGGCAGCCTTGTTGGCAGCCCTGAAACGCAGCTGGACAGAAGGAGGCTTTGCGGAGCCAGCTACTCTTGTGCGCAGCCTGGCCGCCTGTCATGTCCCAGCTCGGCAGCTTCGGGGCTGCCGCCACTTCTGCCTTCGGAGCCGCTAGTGCAACAGGGGTCAGGGACACCCTCTGCCCCCAGCTGCTGTCCCTGACCTTTGGCACTCTCTCTGTCTTTGCACCTGCAGCAGAGTCGAGAGTCCTTCACAGTGGAGCAGTGCGTGAAGCTCCTGCAGAAGATTCAGGACCGTGTTCTCATCATTATGTGAGTGAGGCACAAGCCAAACCAACCCTCACTGCCTCCCTGCAGCACATGTGAAAAGCATTTCCCCGTTCCCCACCACTGCCCTGGGCTGGGCAGACTCCTGGAGCAGGCAGAGGGCAGCTGACACATCCTCCTCCCGGCTTGGCACTGCACTTTCGGGCTACGCCTCCCTGGTGCAAGGCTGGCTGAGGAGATGCCTGACTGCCCTGTCCTCCCCATGCTGCTGTCCCACGACTTTTTGTCCCTTGGCCCTACAGCAAGGGACCATCCTGGCAAACACACAGCCCTCCACAGCACCACTCCCTGTTGCTTTCCTCCTGGCCTGGCTCTTCCCCCACTCACAGCAACCCAGCCTGCCCCCTTCTCCAGACCCTGAAGCCTCTCACCTGAGCAAACAGGTGAAACCATGGCAGCCTCCACCTCCTCCATCTGGTCCTGGAGCCCCTGGTCTGAGACAGCTCTTGCTGTCTCAGGCGCCCAGGGCAGGGAGAAGCTGTGGGGAGGTAGCCAGTGGCTTGTGCAGAGCCCCACAAGCTGTTGGGATGGGTAGATGGTTCTCTCAGTCCTCTGTATTTTTCCTATCTCCTTGGAAGGCCAGAGGTGCAGGGCTCTGGCTACCCTGGCCTGTGTGGTGCTGTTAAAAAGACTCTCTAGGAAATGAGAGGAAGTGCCACAAGGTGAGAAATGAGGTGCAGTTTTAGCTTCCCTGGTCTGTTGAAATCATAAGAGCTTAAGGATTTTCCTCCTTGTCCAGAAATGCAACATCATGGTGAGGATAAGCTCTCTAGGCCATACAGAATACATGCCTTTGAGCCTGGGATGTCACCTTGTCCCATCACCTGCAGCACGACAGGAGACAGCGTGATCTTAGCTCTGCAGGCAGTCTAATGCTGGCTTCTGCAGGAGGACTGCCCTCGTACCTCTGTCTCCAAGCAGGGCAGAGCCTGTTTAAAACAGCAGCATGGAGTGGGGAGCGGGACAGAGGGGAGATGCAGAAGCTGGCTGGCTGGAAAAAGTTAAGACCAGAAGACAGGGTGGGTGCAGGGAGTGATGTACTCTGACCAATTAAGGAGCCACCGTGGGGGGATAATATTTAACTTGTCTTCACTCTGATATCACTAGGCAGTCACCCAAGATTTTAAACAGATAGTTTGATAGAAAATGGCTGTTTGGCCAAGCTGTGAGGTGCTCCTCTGGGTACCAGCCATGACCCTGTAACCCTGCTCTCATGAGCAGCCTGGAAAGAGCAGTTGGGTCTGTCTCCACACTGTTTTGGGGACATTGCTTCTGCCAGGATAAGCAGCAAAGACATAGTGTGTGCTGTACTGAGCCTTGCTGTTGCTTTTCAGAGCACAAGATGGACTCTTGGTACCGCACAAGCTACACAGCAGAAATCACTTTGTGAAAGCCCTACGGGAGGCATTCGAGTCTACCCTCAAAGAGGTGAGAGCAAACTCCATCCTTCCATCTCCACTCTATGTGTCCAACCTGAGAGCAGCATCTGGGAAGCAGCTCACCTTGATGGACACCCCCACTAGGTGATCTGTCCTCAGTGGCACAGCCCTCATACCAGGGGAAGCCAACTTTGCCCCTACTGCCAGAGTCCCAACTCAGTACTGCCCTCTGGACCCACTCTTCCCTAGTCCTCCTGTCCCTGTCCTGCCTCACCCCCAAGCACGGGAGTGCCACACAGCAAGCACAGCTTGCCTGAGGAAGCACTTCCCTGGTCCACATCTTCTTGTGTCCTCTTCCTCCAGCACATCCAGCTAGTAGAGGTACCTGGGAGTCATTTTGTGCACCTGAACGAGCCCAAGGTGGTGTCTGGGATCATCAGCAGCTTCCTGACAGCGCAGAACACCAGAGCCAGGCTCTAGGAAGAAGGGTCACTGCTGCAGCAAGCCAGGAGAACAGGGACCTAAAAAGCAGGCTCTGGAGGAATTGTCACCATCAGTTTCATGATATCCTTCTGTAAGCTTAGCTCACTGCAGGGTGGAAGCAGGTCTGACAGGGGTTTCCTGGAGGAGAGCTCAGCAAAGTATCTCAGCTCTCAAAGTGAAAAGGAATCCTTCCTCCACTCCCAGCTCTGTGAGTACAGGGATAAGAGACCCAGAGCGGCCTTCCCCTTGCTTGGTCCTAAGTTGCACTCTGAAATGCAGGGGCAGCCTCTCTGGGAGCAGCAGCAACACCAGCTGTAGCATTCATTGCAGTAGGCTCATCTCAACTCCTCCCTGAGGATGGTGCAACCAGTCTCCTCCCAGGGTTAGACCTACTGAAAAAAATGGAAAGCATTCTGCTTCTCCGCTTACTTCCACGGGTGCATGAGCTCAGAGGGCCTCAGTGTCTCTGTTCTACTGTGAGAGCTGTTGCTTGTTTAAAAAGTCAGCTTAAATAAGAGCTCACCTGGGCACAGGCGGCCATTTTAATGAACTCCTAGGGAATGAGTCACTAATCCTCTCACTGAAGCAGCTGGGAGAACTACTAATAATGGAAAAGTTGGCAGGGATGATTTCTGTCCTTCTAAATAAAGATTAATCTCCCAGTGTTAAGTCTGTCTTCTTGACTGTACAGAATGAACCTCCTTTCTTTTGGGATGCTCACCCAAGCAGCTAAAACACCAGTCTTAGGAGGCAGGGATTTTTACATGCATTCTGCTCTAGATAACAGCATATTAATGATCCATCTGCCTCCTAGTTAAATTAATGCAAAAAGCCAAATAAAGCAAGCAGGCCTGGCAGTCTCCCCACGCAAGAGAAACTGCATTTGCAGTGGATTTTCTAGGGGAGGGTAGATCCATTTTAACCCAGCTCTGTGGAATTTACCAGCGTTTCCACCTTACTTTCATGGTCACATCCGTATTGAGGCTGCAGGATGTAGAATAAATCTCTAGAAGCCTGGGGGTGGGTGGGTTGCAGCCCCTTTCTGATTACAAAGTGCACTAAGGTGAACAATCACTAAATCCAAGGCTGCAGAAATGTTACATGGGCAGTATGAAAGCATTGCCCCCCACCTGGATGTGCCTGTTGCCACCCTTACCTGCCTCCTGTGGGCTGGTGACAGGCTAAGTGGGAACAGGCCTTGGCTAGAGTCTGGTTTCTCCCTCCAAAGCCAGGCAGCCATCTCACCTTGTTCTAGTGACAGTGCTGAACAGCAGAAGTTCCTACATCTCTGGCTGTAGAAGTCCGTGCACAGCTGGAAAACCGGGCACCTCAACACCTGGCTGAGAGGGAAACGCCGAGGGAAGGGGTAGGGCTCTGTATCACACCATTCATCTTTCCTTGTGACAACAGGTCTGGGAACTTCCCAGTTGGGCATTTCCCAAGATAACTTCCCTCCTCTTCTTACTCACCCCCGGATAATATGTGCTAAGGAGCACAGGCATACAAGCCATGACTTTAATGGCCACCCCAGCACACAAGAAGCTGTCCCCCACAGCAGACCACAGGGGAAGAGAAAGAGGCATTCCCATGTTGTGAGAACACAGCAGCAGTTTATTTACAGTTCTTCAGCCATTCCCTGTCCCTGCAGAGGCTGTGCTAGGTCAGTCTGAGCTCTCGCCAAGCTTTAGGAGGACCTCGGGTGGCAGGGAGGTAGAGGTTGTCACAGGAAGTGGCTCGGCCCCTTGACCCGAGCACCCTGGGAAGTGGTGCCACAGGGCTGGACGATGGCCAGGAGAGCAGGAGGATACCCCTGCAGTGAAGGAAACTCCCCCTCCAACAGCAGTTGCTGGGATCTTCCCCTTCAGGTCCAAGGGCAGGGACACCCTGAAGCTGCCTCAATTCCTTGAAATCCTTTGGCACGTGGAGTCCATAGGCATCTCTCCTGCCTTCTCCAGCACAGACATCCAAGGAAATAGCTCAGCATGCCTTAGTACGGCCGAAACTTGCGCTGGGCTCGCATCAGCGCGATTCTCTGCTTGTCCTCCTCAAATTTCTTCCTCAACTGGGCAATGTCTGGAAGAGAGAGAAAGAGGACAGGTCACAGGAGAGCAGCAGATTTCCCTCTCCTGAGGAGCTTCACTTCCACACACCAGGAGGGGCTCAATCCCGACACCAACACACACTTCCCAGAGCAGTTCCTTTTGCGCCTGGGCTCTGGCATTCAGCTCCAGCAGTGCTGCAGCTCCCTCTTGGGGAGGAAACAGGCTAGTTTTCCCTTGCAACTGCTGCCTTTGTGCAGACTGAAGAAATATCTATTGGAAAGCCACAACCTGTGTGCTCTTCCTTGAAATATTCCGGCAGCCCTTGCTAGGACAGGCAAGGAGCCCCCAAGAGCTGGCGAGGCCATTTGCACAACCACCCAAGCCAACCGTTCACCTGCAGCTGGACCTAGCCTCCACTGAAGGAAAACGGATGTTCTTTGGGCCACAGTGTGAGAGACAAGAGACTCCAGCAGGGGCAGGAGGAGACTGGGACACTCACGCTCTCTCTTGGTCTCGCGATGCTGCCAGGCATAGAAGTTGAGCAGCTCTTTGCGGGCCCGTTTCTGCTTCTCTTTCTCCAGCACTCGCAGGTTGGCAGCCTCTGTCCGGGGCAGGCCGGGCTTCCGACCCTTCCGCGTTACCTTCACCCAGCCCTCCTCGTCCGGAACGCCCTCCTCCCTGGCCGCTTTGGCTTCTTCCTGTAAAGACCAGAGGGTGAGGCACCTCAGTGCAGATGAGCTGCCAGCTCACCTAATGCATGGCTCCCCCGCAGCTCCCCTTACACACATGCAAAGTTACAGCTCTGGCTTCTGCACAAGATTTGAAGGAAGGTGTGGGACCAAGGGTGCAGGCATTCAACTCTCAGTCACCTGACTGCCACTGTGTTTCCCTCTGCCCTTTCCACCAAGGCTTGAGCACTGAGAGATCCTCTCTTTTCCTTTCCCCTCCCCAAACAAACTCCTTAGCTGGGTTCCCCCCCCAGCCTGGCCTCACCTCTGCTATCTTTTTGTCGTAGTCTTGCATGTAGGTGTCCACCTCAGCCTTCAGCTCCTCCTGATCCACGACTGAGGCCGCGTAGTTGGCGATCCACTCTGAGACAGAGAGGGCAGAAGTCAGCAGCAGCCTCTGTTAGAAGCAAGCCCTGGTGTGATGCCCTTGGGCAGCTCTAGAGAGAACCGCTGCGGGGATGACACGCTCTGTTACCATTTCTGTTCAGCCTCCCCACTGCCACAGCTCAACCGGCTTGTGTCCCAGGCCACAGCCAGAAAGCAATGGGAAACTAAATGATGGGAGGAGCTTGCAACCTTCCCAAGCAGGAGTGGGCTAGTCTTAAGCCCATGAGGTGCAACATTCAGGACTGCATTCCCGCCAAGGGGCCACATCCAAAGTACCATCATCTAAACAGACACCTGGTGCCTGTTATTGAGTCTGACTTCGTCAATAGGCATAGATTCATCAATGCTTATAAATATCTAAAGGGTGGGTGTCAAGAGGATGGGGCCAGGCTCTTTTCAGTGGTGCCCAGCGAAAAGACAAGGGGCAACAGGCACAAACTGGAACACAGGAAATTCCATCTCAACATGATAAAAAACTTCTTTACTTTGAGGGTGACAGAGCACTGGAACAGGTTGCCCACAGAGGTTGTGGAGTCTCCTTCTTTGGAGATATTCAAAACCTGCCTGGATGTGTTCCTGTCCGACCTGCTCTAGGTGAACCTGCTTTGGCAGAGGGTGATCTCTGAAGGTCCCTTCCAACCCCTACCATTCTGTGGCTCCATTTTGAGGGCAAGATGCAGACAGTTTCTCTGAATCTATGTGATACTGAAGAGATGTTGGGAAAAACTGCCCTTCCATCGTACCAAGTGACTCTGTTCTCCCATAGGGTCACCGGACCAGAGTCTACAATGTCCAGTACAACAAGATTGCTCCCTTATGAATAATAAAACGAAGACAATGAAACAGTAGAAGTCTCCTAGCTCAGTACAAAGTGCTGAGAATTATCCTGGGACACACAGGGTAGGATTCAGCGAGGAAGGGGTATAGTTTTTTCACCCAGCACTAGCTAGCAGGAAGATAGCTAGGGATGACTTACTGCTAATGCCGGTTTTCACAGGGCGACTCTCTGTCGATATCAGCAAGGGACCTTCCTGTGTCAGGGCCTTGGCTGCCTGGACACCAGATGGTTTCCTGAACACGACGTACGCTACTTGAAATCCCTAAAAGAAAAAGATACCCAGGTCAGTCAGGTACACCAGGGAAACTGGTGACACAGCAAGGAGCTGCAGTACAAATAAAACTGAAATAAACCAAATTGCAGTGGGATAGCAAAAACACCCCAAAACCCATAAACTTAAATATATAATCACGTTGCCCACCCTCCCGTATGGTTTTCCCATTTATAATCATAGAATGTGATGGGTTGGAAAGGACCTTTAAAGGTCATCTAGTCCAACCCCCCTGCAGTAAGCAGGGACAGCTTTAACTAGATCAGATTGCTCAGAGCCTCATCAAGCCTGGCCTTGAATGTCTCCAGGGATGGGGCCTCCACCACACCTCCTCTCTGGGCAACCTGTTCCAGCGTCTCACCACCCTCACTGTAAAGAGGTTTCCATTTAGGCTGGAAAAGACTTCTAAGATCAAGTCCAACTGTAAGCCTAACACTACCCAGTCCACCACTAAACTGTGTCCTTAAGTGCCACGTTCTAAATATTACCATTCGGTACTTGCAAACTTTTCTGACTACTAAAGCATCACTAACCCCCCCTCTCCCCAAGCTCTTTACCGTTACAGTTTTGCGGTTGAAGAATTTGGACGTGAGTTTTTCTTTTTTCTCTCTCGGCCCTGGCTTCTCACAGACGTCCACAGACTGGACGTGCCCGCAACGGGAGAACAGCCTAGACAGAGAGTCCTTGGCGTGGGGAATAAGAGAGAACAAACGGTAGAGTGAAGCAGGAGTAATTCCTCTCCCCACTCGCTCACACACGCACTCCCGAGGCTACCGGGGGGTTCTCCGGCGCCACCCCAGCCCCCTCCGCCCACAGCTACCCGGAGGCTCCTTCGCCCACGGCCCCACGCTCCTGAGGGCGATGCCCTCGGCCTGCGGCCGCCCCCACCCGCGCCGCTGAGACCCGTATCCCGCCCCCCCCCCTCCGCGGGCCGCCGCAGCCCCACTCACCGGGCTGCAGTACGGGGGAACGTTGAGGACGAAGAGGGTGCGGCGAGGCGGGTGCGTGGTGCCGGCCCCTTCCCGCACCTGGTGCTCCTTCACCAAAAGATAGTGCGGCGAGCGCTGCCTCTCCCCGAACTTCACCGCCAGAGCTGAGGGGAGGACGCACCCGGTTAAAGACGCCGCTGCCGACCCGGTCCCTCCCCGTTGCCCCGCGTCCCCTCCTCACCCGTGTAACCCGCCGGCGCCGCTCCAACCACACGCTCCTTGGCGGCCGCCATCTTAGCTCGGCGGGAAGCGGCGGGGCGCGGGGGCCGACGGGAGGTGTAGTTCCCGGCCGCTAATGGCGGCGGCGGTTCCCTCAGCGCCGCCAGCGCCTTCAAGGCGCTGGCGGCGCTGAGGGAACCGCCGCCGCCCCATGGTTAAGTCTAACAAAAATTATTTCCCCATCCAGAGCACACTCTGTAAGCAATCTTATTGCGCGCCGTCATGTCGTTTAACAGTTCTGAAGAAATGATGGCCTAAACAGTGTAAAACACAGGCAGCGCGCTTAATCCTAGAGAGGCAAGTTAAAGATTGATTTCTTCTTTTAAAATAGATAAAAGCATTCAAAGACAACTCTTAAAAACAGCTGTCCTTAAGTACTCTTGTTAATTAGGAAAAGAAAAAAAAAAATATGACCTCTACAGAAGTACTTACGACTGAATGGAAGACAGGACCACCCCAAAAATAAAGATTTTTGAAGCAAGATGTACGTACAAGGTGAAAAAAAGATCAGAGAAAGTAAGAAATACTCTTGTTAATTAGGAAAAGAAAAAAAAAAAAAAGATTACCTCTACAGAAGTATTTATGACTGAATGGAAGACAGGACCACTCCAAAAAATAAAGATTTTTGAAGCAAGATGTATGGACAAGGTGAAAAAAAGATCAGAGAAAGTAAGGAACAACATGGAAAATTGCCTCCCTAAACAAGTATCCAAGTTAATCCACATTATCAGAAGAAATGGTACATGCAAAAGCCACAAAAATATACCAGACAAAACTTGCGAATTGTGGCATCACTTCAGAAGTCAGCATGTTTTTGAAAAGGAAAATAAAGAGAGGAACTATTAGAAATGCATGTTTAAAAAAAAAAGGGAAAAAAAAAAGGAAACACTATTACAAATTACCTACCATCTGTCCTGGCCAGCCATACTGACTTAGCACAAGCAATCAGTGTTTCACATGTGGCTTGATTAATCTCCAACAGCCCAGGAAAAAAAAAACACAAACCAACAAACCCAAATCTGAAGAAAAATATATAACCATACTGCATATGGGCAGATGTGGAGATGTGAGGTCAGAAGGTGGCAGAGGAGCTCAGTGGAATGCACATGAGATGCGCATGACACCACTAGGGCAGCCAGGAGAAACCAGAGAGGAAAGGACTAGGGAGAACCGGTGGCTCTTCTTTCAGTGCCCAACGAAAGCAGACACACTATGAAGTATTACAAGACTAAGACAACTTCAGAGAGCTGCCTGAGAACACAAAGAGCAACACACACCAAGACATTGCTGTAACACAAATCATGGAGTGGTGTTTAGACAACCATCGACTTCACTGATTTAAAAAAAAAAAAAAAAACAAAAAAAAACCCACAACCAAACAACCCCAAAGTGTCATACTCATAGAGCTGGAGACCAAAGCAGTAGTTCTTCCAAGGAAATATGTTAGCGTCATCATAATTTCTCACAGATAACCTAAACACAATGCAAAATTTAACAGCAAGTTACAAAGCGCCTCTTGCTACATGGCTTTTGGAATGGACATAACTATTAATAAAAATGAAAAAAAAAAGCTTGAATCTCCCCATTCTTTTGGAAAAGATATGCACTCACAATACACGTCTTCACATTTCCACAGCTTTCTATCTAGCTGATAATGAAAGTACCCTCCTTCACCTAGAACAGGTACCCTGATTTCACAGCAGTATTTTTTTTTTTTAAATAAAATTACTTTTAAAATTACTAGGCTGTCAATAACAAAGGCCCGCCTTTACTTTCCTTGACAACATAATTGGAACTTGGTGGGGACACAAACTACTCCCACTTGGTATGAAGAATCAGCTACTGATTTCGATGATTCAGATTAAAAAGCTTATGAGTATTCTCTCATCCATATATTCCTCTTGCTCTTCATCACATTATCAGTTTTGAAGTTTCTATATTCTCCTAAAAACACGCTTGATTCAATGTTGGAACAACTCCACCTATCTTTAGTTGCTTCACAGCATCTAAAAAGGCTTAGAATCCACTCTCTGTATAACAAACGTTTATTCAGAAACAGATAATACATTATCTTCTCCAACCTCTAATGTTTCCTCCCCCTTCCCCATTTTTTTTTAATAAAACACAGGTGTTTGATGGGCAATCTAAAAAAGGAGAACAATAGCTGTCTTAGGTCCTCTCCCCTATAAACATCTGCTGTTCACATGAAGCACCCTACCAAAAATGGTGTCGTCGGCTTCCAAACCAGAGAGAGTACTCCGGAAAAACAAGTCCCGCCAAGTCCTGCTATTTCCACGGCTAAAAAGGATACGGTGAGCTAGAGGAATGGTTTGCACAAGTTAGATAAAGAGTTAATACAAAACAAGCAAGCAAAAGAAACATTGATCAAGAAATGGAATCCAGACCTACAATGGTTACAGAGAGTTCATTAAAGTTCAGCGGAGCCAAACAGAATGGATTAGGTCAGTCTCCTAGTTAGAAGGATCAAGTTCAAACACCAACCAGATTCTTGAAGTGGCTCTTAGCTTTCCTCTCTTATACTACAATTTGAACAAACACAATGAATGGAGCTACTGGGACTTAATATCCATGGCAATAATGCAGTAGTAACAAAGGAGGTGTTGGAAGTGACGCCTAGTGGCCTGAGGCTCGTCACAGATGCCCACTAGCCCAAGGTACATCCTTGCTGCTCTGAGTGGGACTTAACACTCCTCTCCTATGTGTTCCTTACAGAGTACTAATTGCTCTCCTCTTCAAAACCTCTCTTTGAAGCCATGAAGTACAGCAATCATCCTCCAAATTCATGCATGCGAGCAGCATGTCCGCACAGCGGCCAAACATTGCCCAAATGACATCTCTCAAAGAAGCGACGTCTCCGTCATAAGTAAAAAAGGCCCCAGCTCCTTCCTTTTTATAGGAGACTGGGTAAGTTAGAAGGTAAGAAACAAAATACATGTCCCTGCATCAGCAGGAGGATGCAATACAGTTTAATGGGAGTGAAACGTTTGGATTTCCTCTAGCTCTGAACACAAGACTGGTTCCTATTTTTCAGTCCAGAAAGACAAGAGCAACTGTGCCTGACCCTACAGAGTTAATATATCCATTGTACAAATGCCAGAGCCTTCACCCCCCCCACACCTCTGCATTACCAGGGCTGAAGCATCCCTCCCATAGCACAGTGTGCGCTCGTGCACATGGTCTTTCTGCCTGATGCCCCCCTTGGCTGGTATACACAGCAGGAAGCTCAGTTTTTCCACACTTCGTTTCAGTGTCACAGCTGCTGAGCAGAAAAACATCCAACTGCCAGAATGAAGTAGTATGCTGGCGAATGCATACCAAGTCAAAGATCCAAGATGGTGCTTCCTGTATGGAGCCACATCTGACTTTGTACCCAGCGCAGCAATTTCAGAAACAATGTGGTGTTCTTGCCTGTGGATAATGAAGGGGATGCACCTTTTAGTGAAAGGTCAGTCAGAAGAAACGAGGAGGAGATCACCACTCCTTCCCTCAAAGTCTATGTGCACTTTTAATGGCCACTAGGGGCTTTGGAATAAAGGAGGGAGTTACATGGTAATATGCTTGGTAATACATTACTGGCAGAAGGGGGAGGTTATTCTTTTGGAAAAAAAAACATGGAAGAAAACAACTATGAAAACAGAAAGTACACACACAAGAGGAAACACTATTGTACAGTAAGGTAGCGATCATAGAAAACAAAAAATTTCAAGGCAGGCAAATGCAAATAACATTCGCACTCCTGCACTTTTTCTCATTCCCCAACTTAAATGAGTTTTCCAGTCCACTGCTCGCTCTCCCTTCTCAGAGTTTAATTTTGAATTCTGTGGGCTGCACAGAGGCAGAGACCCCTGAGGATTTGAAGAGTGCCTTCAAGATAGTGTCAGGGTCCACCTCAGCTGGGGGATTTGAGGAGGTGCTTGCACTTGACCGGCGTGGTTCCCCTTCTTTCTTCACTGAAGGGGTATCACTCAATCGGCTGGAGGATTAAAAAAAAAAAAAACAGAACAGAACAGTATTTAACCTCTTGTTAGGAAATAAAATTTAACACTATGCCTGCATTTACTGTTCTCTGTGTTGCCCCCTTCCTGATATCAGAGATAGAGGTTTTAAATATGCTTTCCTCAGAAGAACACTTCCTCATCTCAGACCTGTTTCAAGCCTCAGGGCTGGGAACACTATGGAGTCAAGCTATGTTGTACTCAGCTCAACAGAGAGCGCCACAGAGAGGAAGAAGAGAATATACATGGGACAACAATTTGCCAACAGTTTTCCTCCCCTCAGGTTCTCCTCAGAACACGCAAACGTGTTTGGTTCTTCCCCCCCTCAAAGGACACTTACAGCAATATAGGCTGGTCTGAGGTGATGACATTGCCATTCATATGAAGATTGCATTTCATTGGTTGACCTAAAACACAATAAAGAAGTTCTTACATCAGAATCGTGGTAAGGCAAAATCTCAGAAAAAAAAAAATATAAAATCACACATCAGTGCAAGCAATGGAGTTCCACATGCTGGGAAACATGACAAAGAACAGCTGATACATCTTTTGTTGCAAAATCACAGCAATGGAAAAGCCACTGAAACACTCAGTACTATATGAAGACTCACACTAATCAAGAAATTACATATAGGTACAAAACTCCTAGCAGAGACACAAAAGAATCTCCCATTCTCAGCTGTCTGCTCCTCATCTGACATTCGTAACATGTTGCTCATCTAGAGAAAGAAAAAGCATCTATTTCCAGCTAAAAATTAAAAGCTAATTTCAACCTATGACAACATTGCAGATGGATCCAGATTAACAGTTGCATTGTTCACAGTTTATGGAGAAGCTGATACTGTTTTACAGGTCTGATTCAAAGTGCCTCTGACTACACCTTGAGAATTTTGCAAATACTAGTTTTACTTGTACTTTGCAAACATCTATTCTGGAAGCAGGTAAAGTCTTCCTAAGGACTAACTAGCTCTCGGCACTGGATTAGAAACAAAAGACATTTAATCTGGAAGTTAGACCAGAGGAATCACCAGGACCCTGCCTCTAGCTTTGAGCATTCTAAGAATTTTTTTTTTTTTTTTATTTCCCTTAAATAAACTGTGCATATATTCAGGTAGTTACATATGAGCGTATTACATTGTCTAGCTCTTGAACTGACTTTCTGGTATTTTCTCTCTCTTGGTAGCATATGAGAGGCTTTTAAACTCTCTGCTGGGGCAGAAAAGTCTTTGTTGATTTATCCATCCTAAATGCAACTGCAGCCTCAAACTTACCATCTAAGCACCTGTTGTTGTATTTCTTATATGCTGTGATAGCATCTTCTTTCTTGACGAATACTACCTCAGCCACTCCAGGGTGCACCAGCCGGGCTCGCTTCAGAGCGCCACACACACAGAATAACTCCTGAGGGCAGAGAGTTAGTCACGATCATGGTCACGTCAAAGGTACCACTTCACTCAAAGACACTGAGTGAGATGAAGCACCTATCCTACTTAGTAAATACATGTCAGAATCTTGCCGCTTGTCTTATTTTTTGTTTGCTATGGTATGAGTGCTTGGCATTAGTAATACAGGTTGCACAAAGCTCCATACTGCTACCCACACAAGCAGAAAAGTTCAAGACCAGTACTCTATACTGTTTGTCACACATGAAGACCAGGCTCATTCTCAGCCTGCCGAGAATGGAAGTGCCTAGATAATTTGGATTCAAGGACACCACCAAGCACGATTTGGCATGAACTCTTCTAAGTGATACCAGGTATCTCAGTACGACCTAGAAATAGTGTTTTGTCCCAACTTCTTAAGCACACACTTTTTAAAAAAACTGAACAAAAAACAAAACAAAAACCCCATGAACTTTCAAAGCTTTTGCAAAGAAAACAAACCCACATCATACTCCTCTTCATTGCATTCACCATAGATCAAGTGATTTATCAAAAGAGATGAGTTAAGGGAAGGAAGCGTCACTCATCCATAGTTCAGCAGTAAACAACACTCACAACAATGTCTTCCTCTGTGACTCGAGGATGCAGATTGTTTACGGTCATCTTTGTGCCTTCCAAAGGACTGAATGCCAGCTGCCAACACAAACAAATGCATCACATAAAAAAGGTCAGAACTGCAGCAAGCAAGGCAGCACAGCAGAGGAAGCATTAAAAAAATGCCACTTTAAGGGATGTCTGGGAAAGTCTGTACACACACACAATGGCAAGAGCTACAGCTAGTAAAGGGAACTATCAATGCTTATAAACGCCCAGCTCGTCCGGTAGTGAAAAGGAGCCCCTTTTCCATGCTAATTTCTCTCTGAAGTAACTTTTCTCTTTCATTCCCAAGTACAACGCTAACTTACTCTGTATATACACACAGTACTCTCTGGTCATGCCCACACTTTTAAGTGCATCTCTGCTGACCTCCACACCAGCCAGCAAACCCCAGAATACAGCTCCATCCCCTCAAGAGCATGCTGAACTCAACATGCCTGAGAACACCTGGAGGGTTACCTGTACCCAACATCAGGCAGTGTGGCAAATCAATTCCAGGCAGGTTGCCTATGAATTGCCCGGGAGGTCGTGTGTGGACAGCAAGAAGCTGTATTTGGAAGAATCCTGTTTTTCTCCTTGCTAACAGGAGCGGACAGAAGACAACATAACTAGTAGTATTAAAACACTATTCCTAGAGACACAGAAGCCTCCAAAGAGTGTCCAAACAACTGCCAACTCCCTGTAATATGGATTCCTCCAGGACAACGTGCTCCCATGGTAGATAACAAAAGCTGAGAGAAGCAAGGTGCACTAACTGAGAATTCAGTCTCTCAAAAGCTGAAGAAAAGGAAGTTTAGACAGGTTTCAAATTCTTGGGACGTAGGTTGCAGTTATCAGAATAAGCTTGATGGAATCCCAGAAATAATGGTGGAAGGCAGGCAGAAATGAGTTGCTTGCATAACTGATGAACAGCAAGTTTCAGATGTTTCAGAGACTTCTATAAAAAGCATCTCCCACTTCCCTGAGCTCACCTCAACAGGTGCTGGTTCTTTTGGAGGCTCCTCCTTTGTCACTAAGGTCCGGGACATGTTTGTCAAGGCCTTCGTCCGCATAGGAGAGGGAGGTGCAGGTGGAGCTGTGTACGTATCATTCTGGACCACTTTAGTCAGGGGAACAGTCTTGGCCAGAGAGAATTTATTGCCACTCAGCCCCGTCTACAGAAAGAAACAATAAAGTATCTCTGAGAGCTGCAGGCTACAAAAGTCATCCCTCCTCTGCAAGCACCAGCAAAGGAGAGCATTACCAGCATGCACTAAGAACTGCATGTCCCTCCCAGTGTCAAAACCACTCCCGTGCTGGAAATTTTCAGCTTTCAGACAAAAATCAACTAAAGTTTCTGGGCATGTTTATCCCAAAACAACACCTCCCTCGATAACAAGTGTTTAGTTTCTTAGTTTCATATTGTTATCCGTGCGATTTGAACTTGAAAAGCTCCTTTTATCCAAAGATTTTCAAGTACTTTACAAAGTGTACACAAAGATTGCTCATTAAGATTGAGCTGCCCTAGCACAAACAGCAATACTTCTTCAGAAACACCAAGCTAGGGCATGCAAAGACATGGAGCATAACCTTCCTAGTTGAAACTATCCAGGGAGTTTAAAGCCAGAAAAAAAAATTGTGCTTGGCAGCTGATGTGAACCCTGGAGATAACACATTGACTCCTGCAAAAAAACCCAGAAGGCTGATTTTAAGGATCATAAATGGTGAGGAGCTCTATTCTGAATACCAACAAGAGAAAAAAACATGGGATAACCATTGCACTAAAATGCCTGTGTGATGGTAAAACCACATTATTCTGTGGTCCTAAGAAAGCAAATTAATGTAAGACAAACCCATGTCCAGCCCCCCTGTTGTTGTCCAAAAAATCGGATTTGTTACCTGCTGTGCAACAGATAATCTTACATGCCAGGATGAGACATTGATTATTTATTTCAGAGTTGTGCAAGGCTGGGTGCTCAGTGGTTTCCCACAGATCAAGCACACCAAATGGGACTTTCCACACGGTTTATATAGACATTGTACAACATCGTTATCATATTAGTACCTCCTACCTGTATTTGATTGGTTAGTAATTTACATATGGTTGCACAATCGAGTTATAGCTAATACACATGCTTAGGGGAACAGTCTTCACCTGGGCTAGGGTCTTCCTGACCTATGGGCATGATTTTTAGTATTGTAATCAAGGCAATTCAGCCTAGGACACTCTAAATCCTCACTATCTTGACAAGTTGGCTAAACTCTCCAAAACATGTTGATTAGTAGCGCTCTCAAGGTCCATATGTTCCTCCTCAAAAACGTTAATAATCCTTGTTTTCCTTGATTAGGAGTTCTTTCACTAATATCCTTGACAGACTCAAGGACAGAATCCTCCCTGTCCGTGAGCATGTACACATGGTCTCTCAACATCAGTCACAATTAACCATTTTGAGAATACGCTTTGGCAACAATGTCTGAAACAGGGCTAACTTGAAAGACACACGAGGTTGGCTCAGGGCCTCATCCAGTTTAACTCTGAATACCTCCGAGAATGGTGATTTCACAACCTCTCTGCGTCCCTGTGCCAGAGGCTGACCAATACCCTGAGAATTGCACAACTCTCCCCCCATATGCAACTAGAGTTTCTTTCGCTGCTTTTTTTGTTGGTTCATCTTCTCCCTTTTCACTCCTAAAAAGGACGTGGGTTTTGACTTTTCCATGACCATCTATTAGGCAGCGAAAGTGCACGGGCAGATCTCACTACAGCCTTCTCTTCTCAGCCATAAGAGACACTGCTCTCACACTCTCCTCAGCCCCCTGTTGTGCTAGTTCCAGTCTGTCTGGTATCACAGAGCCCAAAAATAAGTACGGTACTACAGGTGCATTCTCAAAATGCCAAACAGATGGCAATAATTATCTTCCTTTATTTGCTAGCTATGATCTTACTAATATACAATCTACAGTTGGCCTTCATTGCCGCAAGGATGTGCTGCTAACTCATTCTTAGCACATCATCCAACACGATCTCCAGGCTCTTTCCTATAAAACTCACTTTCTAGCCAGTCAGCTCTTTGCTTAAGATCCAGGGGGTTATCCCATCCCAAAAGCAGGACCTCACATTTGTCTGTGTGGAAATTCCATCTTCTCCAGAGCAACAGTACTCCCCAACAAGCTGTCAGCTAAGATTTTGCACGGCAAGACATTTCCTGCTTTGATGTCCAGCCTCTAGAAGCAGCAGAAGATTCCCTTGCTTGCCTGCTCAAATAATAAGAAGATAGGTTCAAAGCACTTCGCCGAGAAGAAAGTCAAGAGCTAACATGCAGCAACCTTCCAGCAAGGGAGAAAGCTCACATTCTGCCTGCAAAAACGCCTATAAAACCACCGTTAGCCTACAAGGGACTCTGTCCCAAAATAACACTAGAAGCATTGGCACAAAGGGAAGGGTGGGGCGAAGAGTAAGCATTTCAGGAGAAAGCATCGTTTACATACTTTAAAAGAATATAAGCCCTGTAAAGCCGCAGCCTGTGTGTCCACCCAATGTGAGCATGGCGTGGTGGGGACTGTTCAGATAATCCCTTACCGCGTTGTGCAGGAAGCTGTTTGTGGTGGTTATTTTCATCTGTTTACTAGTAAGGGGAGAGACACTTTCTTCATCATCTTCCATGTCATACAGACCCTGAAGAGAAGCAAGGTAACAGTTTACAAACAGATACATTTAATCTATACCTTTCCAAAATAAGTAGTTTCCCCCTGTCTTCAGCCTTCTTCAGATAATGAACGTGACCACACTGGACTTTACTCCTGGTCCTTGCAGCTTCGGGTGCAGCTGAAGGTACGCAAGTCCATTTCAAAACATCTGCATACAAACTATCAAACTTCTTTTCTGTAAGTGCCACAGTAAAGCTGTTTCCCTAGGTGTACTGAAACCACATATAGGTTTCTCTAATCCCTAGACCTCATCAGGACTGATGAAACCACATTAATGGCATAAAGCCTCATTGTCTTACTTTTTAGCACTCTACTACCTTTAAAGCTGAAGCCTGTGCATATGATTTTTTCATTCTTTTTTTAAAATAAATTAAGCAGATGCCTGCCAAATACATCTGAACTAGAAGTTCCTTCTGAATAGCCTGCTTTCCTCAGCACAGCACATACCCGTCTGGCACTAGAAAACACTGCACTAGGAGGTTTACTGAATGAATAATTAATTTCCCAGTTCAACTTAACACTCAGAGCCCTGCCTTAAAATACTGAGGCGAACTCCTACACAAATGTTTTTTCATAGACTGTAAATAATGTTAAGGAAAAGCTTATACACATACGGCACTGCCCAGAACGTTAAGTCACAACTCAGAACAGCTTCCCATTAACTCAGTAGAGAGGCAAAGAAAAATGGAGGGATTAGCAATGAGAGCTTGCAAAGTAAGTGCGTTTTCATAGTCAGCAAGATTCTGGTTTACAAACAGAAAAGTTGTTCCAGTCACAGAAATGCTGTGAAGGAAAAATACAGAAGGGACAGTAGAACAGGGGAGAATTCTGCAGAAAAGAACCAGGAAAAAGACTAGCCATCAGGACAATGGACTTTAGTTTGAGACAAGTGAAATGGACTCAAGGCATGTTGTGATGAGGTCAGAATAATGAAGACACTTCCTTAAGTGACAGCATCTGGCATAGGTGAGGGTAGCAGGTCAATGTACAGGTAACAAACAGCTAAAGTTACCATAATCAAGGCCAAAAAAACCCCAGGACATGATATTGTGAATGTCAGTTTCCCAGTATTTCATGTAGTATTTTATGTACACACACACACACAAAACACAATAACAAAAACTTGCAATTCCTCTCTGAAAGGACCCAAGGTGATAAGGTGGATGAATGGCTGGGGGCTGTGACAAAGGCCTTTAAAATTGATCCCAGAAGAGAAAGCACAAATTTTAGGGTTTTCCTCAAAGTCTGCTTGGTAAGGGACACAACAACTTTGATAGTACATCAGAATACCAGTTAACATCATTCACTATCAGGTTTCCAGCAGGGATCCACGGATGGGATTTCACAGGAAGGTTATACCCTCTCCCACCTCACTGTAGAACATTTGACCATGTACAATCATATCCATTCTCTGAAGAGGCTGGCAGGATGGTGAATCAAAACAACCAACAACTTGATCTGATGTGGTGTCACTGAGAAATTTACAGAAAGACATCAGAGCTAAAGGTCACAGTCTCTAGACAAAAAAAAACATTAGCACGGACAGCTAAAAACTGGGAACACCTACTTTGCATTCATATAATACACAAGGAATCAACATCAATTAGACTAAATTAAAACCTTAATTACCATGAAAGTATCTCAGCCACACGAGAACAGGGACCTAAGCTGTTAGAGACCTTCCAAACACCCCTCTTTTCTTTCCTACTTCAAGTTTTCTTTGCACCTGCCAATGTTTATGAACACCTTCCTTCCCCCTCAAAAAGTAACAACAAAGAGCACAGAGCAGGCACACACCTGTTTGTGTGTATGGTTGTTCACCACATTGATCCTCATTCCTGCTGGATGAGAGTGTCCAGGAACCGGAGCTTTCTGCTACAGTTAGAGGGAAAGAACAAAAGCATTAAACACTACAGTCCACCAGATTCCCATTTCAGAAGACTGGAGCTGTTAGTTGATGCCCTGAGATCACCTAAAAGAAACTCACTCTCCCGCTCTTGAAACATATTATCACAATGTGCTATCAGAGAACATCTATGCTTCCTGTAATATGTTAAATAGCAGACAGCCTCACTTCGGCTAAGAAATTAAAACTTAAGGCCACGCAGAGAAACTGATTCAAATTACTTGAGTTTTAGTCCGAGATTAGTGGGAAGGGAACTTAGCTCCAAACCTGCCAGCACTGACTAGATCTACATTTCTGACAGTACGAAACCATGACCTGGGTAAAATCAGTCAGTAAGCTTCTCTTCTTTCATACTACAGGGAACCAAAGGTACAGTACCCATTTCCATCAAACTCAACAAGCTGGGACACAACACAGTTTAGTTCAGTTCCATTTCAAAGGAGAAGTATATACTGTCCCTTCACAACAGAGCTGGAATAAGGTGCAGTGGAGTAAGTGATGCACGGGTTGGTGTAGCTGACCCTTCTGCACTCTGTTATCCTGTGAAACAGGGAAACCGCAACAGTAGCAGTCAAGGAATGTGGCTGTGCTAATCAGCAACTGAAATCAAGCAACAACTCCCTCAAAAACACCCTTTTGGTTTTTCAAAAAGCTGGAAGCTGTCCATTACACAGAAGAATGGGTCTTCTTACAAAAATACTCCATACAGGCAGAAAAATCTTCATATTTGCATTCCCTCCAGACTGTAACTTACACCACAGCACCCTCATGTTTCAATTTGCTAATCAGTTCAGATACAAGGGTACCTGTCCTATGGAAACACCAGCAGAACCGGTTTCAAAGACTTTTTTTTTTTTTCCTTTCTTTATGAGAAACAAGACCACAGTATAGGACATTGGATATGCTGCATCTCAGATCAAGATAGTTTAGTTTGATTCTGTTCCCACATTTGGGAAGAGAGGAGGGCAATGGGCAATTTGGAATTCTGGTATGTATCTTTAAGAAAGTGATTAGGTAATTACTCATGTGCACTGTTTTGTCTACAGTCTTAATCACTGTTATATTCTACAATATTTTTTTTTTTTGCACTATGTTGTCTACCAAACAAAGTACTATAGGTCAAACCAAGTCATATAAAAAAAATCAGGTCAGAGCAAATTGCCACTGTACTAAGTCTCTGGAAACTATTTTAACTCCTACAAACTTTGTAGAAAACATTCAACTCCTAATGGCTGATGGTGGTGATTTGGCTTAGGACAGCATGAGTACTAATTACCCTACTAATTAAAGATTACTGAACAGACTGCTCTATTGCACTGCGATTAGCCCTTCTTACTGCCACAAGAGTCCTTTCTCTTTCTTAGGTCAGCCTGGCAGAAAACCTGCTGAGTAACAGGAAATTTCCTAGGCTAATTTAAAGAAGAAATATGCTTGATGCTCTTAAACAAAACCCACAGCTGAACAGAAAGCAGACTCATCTAGGCTTTCAAACTGATGAGAATAGGAGATTTTCTGGGTATCTGTAAGCACGCTGTTGATCTTTAGGAGGAGGAAAATGAAAGAGGCAGGCTAAGAACTTCAGTTATACACTTGTAAAGGCGAGGAACAAAACCACTCCTCAAACAACAGTCCTGACAGCCTGGAAACTTCTGACTCTACCCACTGTACCTAACACACTCGTAGCTCAATAGTAGTTGTTTCTCAGACAAGTTTGCTAAGAATCAAGTTACTGTGCACACAGCAAAGTGAAATTAGAAAACTGTCAAAGGAAATCAGCAGGTTAGGGTGATCAACTGATTATACTGCAATTGAAATAAACCTTGAGCCTCAGCTTGAGCCCTTGAGTCATGTAATCAGGCAACTCCCTGGAAGCCAGGGCTTTCCTGAAAACCAGACAAGTGAAAATAGAGAAATTGTTGAAGGGCTCATTGAATTTTAGATCTTCTTAGATAAAAATATAGCTGTATATTCCAAACTGTCACCCCACCACTAGGATAAACCAGTCACCTAGGCAGGACAATTCACCACATCAGACTTGCAGAGAGGGGTGGTATAAGAATGACAAAAAATACATACATTTTCTTTGTATTTAGGTGGGAAGAGACTACTTAACCATTCAAGACAACTACTTTAATGCTGACAGGAGCGCTGTTTTAGTCTTTATTGGGCCCAAAATTCAAATGAAAATTTAAATGAAAGCTGGGATTCTACAAAAAGCCCCAAGCAGCCGGAAGGACACCCAAAAGACTCTGAATCCTGCCCTATAGGCTGGCCTGAAATGTATCACCATCACTTCTATTGTAAACATGTGAATGTATTCATGTATTATCATTTCTACTGGACTGCTGTAGAATAACTGAGGGGCTCGGAGGTGGCTTGTTTAACCTACTTGGATGGTTTTGGTGATTTTCACGGCTGGATTTACCGTCCCCATAGTTGGGCTGATAGTAGCTGGAGCACTCCTTTTTAAGCTGATCTTCTCTCTGGCATCCACCACTTTGGTCACCTTTTCAGCAGGAACACTTTGCTGTTTACGGGAATTCAACATCTCTCGAGCATCCTGCACCTTTCCTTTGATTTTGAACCGAGCGTCCTTTTGAATGAGTTTTTCACGAGCATCTTTAACCCCCAGTTTGTGTCGGGCATCTGTGAGTCCAATCTTCTGTCGAGCATCAAATGTCCGCTGGAAGCTGACAGCTGGTGATGATCTGTTTAAAATATTTTGCTGGACCCCAATGCGAGATCTTACACCTCCAAACACTGGCCTTGTGTTAAGCCTGGGGGCAAAAAAACCCAAGAAGAGTTTCAGACATTATAAGATGTGATACAGTATCAATAAAGGTATTTGTGTTGCTGCAAACAAAAGCTCATTATTAGTGCACAGAAATCCACTCAGGTTAGATGTCCAAATACAACAGTAGAGCTCCTAAACTGTTTTATGCTGGATTTTGCTTTCTGCATAAACAGCTAAGGAACAGATTTTCCAAATCCATTCTTAAGCTCACATTTACAAACTTAAGTAAAGGGCCTGACTTCAGCTGTGCTAAGTGCATATTATGTTTAAACAAAATTAATCAACAACATCGGTACTTTGGGAAACTTTTGAAGACAAAGAGGCACAGAAACAGACTTTCTAGCTTTAGGACTGACCAGGTCTGCCTAAAGCATCTTTTGTAAGACAATAATATCTCCTAATACAAAGGAAACATGGAACTAGATGCGACTTTGAGAATTCTGGGCAGCAAGTTCAGACTTGTGGGAACATAGAGGCTTGGATTTTAGGTTGTACAAGCACCAGTACCAATCTCAGTTTGAAGCCACAAGTTGATTAACTGCCAGCAAGAACACTTAACAGTCAAATTACTTCTTAACATCACTGTCCTTTCTTTAATCTACTAACAGAACTGCTGCACTCGATGGCCTTTACTTTTCAAGCACATCAACATCACAATACTGAGCACAAAAAGATAAGCCCACAGAAAGCACAGCATTTGTACTTGTAAAAAAGGATTACTAAGAAGCAGCCCATTATGTAGTGAATGCTGAAACTAGCTTCTTGTTACAGGTCTAATTCACTTTTTCAGAATCTCCCCTAAAAGGAAACAGCTTGTCTATTTTTTCATACAGTTCCTCCTTTTAAGTATTATTTAGGGGTTTGGTTTTTTCCATTGGGTTGGTTGTTTGTTTTTTTTTTGTTTTTTTAGATGACAAAGTGGTAAGAGAAATTTTAAAGTTTAGGTACTGAAAAAAAATATTCTTGCTGTTGGCTTTTAAAATTCAAAATAAGCTGCAGAGGGCTACAGTCTTCATCTGCTTTCTGATATGTACTATCCAGTATTATAAAGTCTAAAAGTAGATAACTAGAATTTGTTGTAATACTCAAAAGGCTAACATCACACATTCAAATGACGATGCAATCTGAATATTTCCTACAGCTTTATAACAGTATTTCCTGATCTAACCCTACAATCTTAACATTATTTACAGGCATGTATTTTCAGTGGAGAGATCTGTAGAAAGAGATGAAGACTGAACTTCCAACTTCTGTCTCTTTCATTCTTGTGCCCACACAACCGGAGAGCTAGGACTGGGGTCCCATTTTATTACCTAGCTAAGAATCTTATGGCTGCTCTCTCATACTGCCAAAGCACGCTAGCTAGAAGAAACAGAAGTATTATTAAGATGATTTATTAAAATATATCCAGAATAATACAGAGGACTAACTGCACCCATAAAGCAATAGCCACTAAACAAGGCTTCCCTTGCACTTTTAAAAAGCATTAATTTAGCTACGTTGAAAGGTGCTGCACAAGGGATGGCGAGTGGTTCTTTTTAATGAGCATAAGAAAGGTCAAAGCAAAACCAGAAATGTATGTATCAGCGTTTAAGCCAGAATTAGTTAAAACTGTTAATGACATGAACTAATGAAATTGATTAGGAAACTGTACTGAAGATTACACCATCTCTGAAGACTTGTGTTTATCCCAATAAGCAACTCTCTGCCGGAGAGAATTGCTCACCCTGTAACAGCATTAACTATTTAGGCATTTTGTACCACAGCATCTGAAAGAAAAGGGAATCTCAAACATGTAATTCACTTTCCAAAACCACACGTTTTGGCTTGAATATTTCGTGGATTAGTATATTTTATAGGTGTAGATTTTTCCATTATTTCCTCTACACTACTGAGCAGCATGGATATAATGATTTAAGTTTATTCAGTTTATCCAGCCTTCACAAAGTCAAGTTAGCTAATTCAGAAATCTTATAAAGTGAGCTAAACAAGAGAAATGCAAGGCACAAAAATTCTTACAGTGCTGCAGAGGGATTATTGTTCAGCAAATAAAAGCAGGAAGAATTCCTGGAAGAAGTGAGAGTTACGGAGGGATTTGAAAAAGGAGAAAGGAGGTGCTTGGCATACTAAGCAGCATAAGACTATTCCAAATATGCAGAATAACATGAATGAAAGTGCAAAGCCAAGGCCTTGTCTAGACTAGGATTTAAATACGCGTTTGAATCTTTTGCATGTATACGTTAGCAGATAACTTTCGAAATACCACTCTAGACAGGAAAGAACAGTCATTCAGAGTTAAAACTTAAGATTCCCCAATGACCATTAAAAAAAAACCAAAACCAGAAACAAAACAAAACAATGAAACACAACAAAAAAAGGGAATACACTTAGCTACAACACAGATGGGAAGAAATCCATGGACAGCATAAAGAGACTATAGCAAAAGGAAAGATTAAAAGCTACCAAAGGAGAAGCCAGGTAGCTACACTAGAGTAAATGGCCCAGCCTACGCTGGAGACATCTGCTGTACAAAGAGAGTCTGATCTTGTAGCTAATATGTAACACACTCCACATCCATACAAGCATTTCAGTCTGTCAGGGTATCCTTAACTATGCTACAGAGACTACAGTTTCCAAGAGCCAGGCAGCAACGCTGATGAAGCCTCGCCTGTGCGGATCCCCATCAGCTTCGCTACAGTTACGGCTCCCTGTGGCACAACTACACCTCCCACGGCTATCCCACAATGCACCGTGCCGCTCATAAACTCGCCGCTCCCGGGAGCCGCGGGGGGACCGAGCACCCCCGGGGCACCGCCTGACGGAGAGCTACAGCCCAGCAGCAGCTCCTGGGCTGCCCGGTCACCGAGGGGGGGAGGGCTCGGGGGTGGGGGGCGCCGAGGCCTTGCTGATGCCGGCTAGTGGAGCCCCACGGGGTTAACCGTCGGGGAGAAGCAGGTCGGAGGCAGCAGTGAAGCGATGGGCTGTGCCAGGAATCTCGGGAGACACAAGAAGGGTCCGAGAAGCGCAGGGGGAGAGACGGTGTGTGGGCAAGCCCTGACGGGGCCAGAGCCCACCGGGCAACGCCAGGCACTGGAGGGGGGACGGGACGGGGCGGGGGCGGGGGGGGGGACACGACGACGGGACGAGGTAGGGGGAACAGACCCCCGCCCCGGCCCAGGCCCGCCCCAGCCCTGAGCGACAGTCACCACCACCAATCCACATCGAAGGCACAGCCCCGCAGACCAACGCCTAAGCCAATGGGAAGGCGAGAGCGGCGAACAGGGCCGGGCCCCGCCGAGGCAGGCTGCGCCCCACCGCCTCCGGAGCGGAACCACCAGAAGGGAGAACAGAGGAACCACCGGAGGCCGCCGGGCCCGGGGCGCCACCCTCCCCGGCCGCTTACCTCCCTTTCACCGTCACACCGCGTTTCCGTATCAGCTCGTCCAGAGAGATGTCCGCCATCTTGTCGTGGGGCCCAACAGCAAGACGCAGCCAGTGAGACCCGGAGATGACATCATACCGCTTCCGCTCCTCGCCCCGCCTCCAGGAGTCAGGCAGGCCCCGCCCCCGGCCCCGCCCGAGTGCGCGGCGCGGTGGTGGGGCGGGGCGAGCGCCCCACAACCCCCAGCGGCGCCAGCGCCCCGTCATTTACATACGGTCCCCGGCACCTACCGGCAGGCTTCGGCCCGCGGTGGGGGTTAGACGGAAAGAGACCGGGCAGACTGTGAGGGAATCGGGCGTTTAACATGTCTGGTGCGGGGCGGTGAGCGGGGAGCTGCTCGCCCTGACCTCCATAGCTAACGCATAGGGTTCTGTCTACGGGGCGGGAAAAGAAACGTCATGCCTTAAACTTATGAGTAAGGAAAATAACGACCCGGGGTGACGCCCGGGTCCTCACTGCCAATGTGAGAGGAATTTTTGCGCGGGTACAGGTCGCCCCTAGGTGCCCCGCTTACTTCGCGGGATGCCCGGGTGCTGTGATCTGCCCGACCCTCAGTCACCGGCGTCACAACGACAGAGTGGAGAGGTGCCCGCCGGCTTCGGGGCTGCGCCGCGGGTTGTCACGTTGTAACGAGGAACTGGATGAAGTCGCACGGAATCACGGAATGGCAGGGGTTGGAAGGGACCTTCTGAGATCACCTAGCCCAACCCCCCTGCCAGAGCAGGGTCGCCTAGAGCAGGTTGCACAGGAACGCGTCCAGGCGGGTTTGGAATGTCTCCAGAGAAGGAGACCCCGCCACCTCTCTGGGCAGCCTGTTCCAGTGCTCTGCCACCCTCAGAGTAAAGTTTTTCCTCCTGTTCAGACAGAATCTCCTGTGCTCCGGTTTGTGCCCGTTGCCCCCATCGCTGGGCACCACTGAAAAAAGTCTGGCCCCATCCCCTTTGACACCCGCCCTTTAGATATTTATAAGCATTGATGTGGTACCCTTTAAAAAAAAATAAATCTCAACTAGTTTCCCACCCACCTTCTCTGCTCAGTCCAGTTCCTGCGTAATGCCTGAGCTGGCCTAAGGGTCTTCGCAAAGCTTAGAAATACACCCCCATACCCCCTCCTAACGTTTCAGGTGTCTGCAGGACATGGTTCCTTTTTTATGCTTTTGTGGGAGGAATTATGCCATGTAAAATCATGGGGGGAAATACCAGTGAAAGGAAAGAGCCGCTTTGCACAGGCTCGGGTGGAAGTCAGCTTTCCAGTGCTTTTCCAACGTGGCCTCCTAACCTGTACCTGCAGGACGTTGGCTCTGGGTTTCACCACAGGCCCAGGTGCTGCCGGGTCCCCCTTAGCAGCCACCAGCAGCTGTCAGGAGGATCACCCATGTGGTTCCCCTCTGTGCCATCACCCTTCGCTTCCTGATGTCTCCCCGCCACTAGGCCCTGAGCTGCAGTGACCCTGCGAGATCCACGGGGAAGGTCCTGGGAGGAAGCTCTTGAACTCTGAGACCCCACCTGAAGTACTGTGTCCAGCTTTGGAATCTTCAGCACAAGGACATGGACCTGTTGGAGCAGAAGCACCTCCCCTATGAAGACAGGCTGAGAGAGTTGGGGTTGTTCAGCCTGGAGAAGAGAAGGTTCCGGGGAGACCTTATAGCAGCCTTCCAGTAACTAAAGGGGGCCTACAGAAAGGATGGGGAGGGACTTTTTACAAGGGCATGTACTGATAGGACGAGGGGTAATGGCTTCAAACTGGAAGAGGGGAGATTTAGATTAGATATCAGGAAGAAATTTTTCACCATGAGGATGATGAGACACTGGAACAGGTTACCCAAGGATGTTTTGGATGCCCCATCCCTGAAAGTGTTCAAGGCCAGGCTGGATGGGGCTTTGAGCAAGCTGGTCTAGTGGGAGGTGTCCCTGCCCATGGCAGGGGGGTTGGAACTAGATGACCTGTAAGGTCCCTTCCAACCCAAACCATTCTATGATTCAGCAGAGTGGGAGCTGCCAGCGAGGGCCAGGGACAAAAGCAGAGGAGACGGGTGCAGCTGAGGCAGCTGCTCTGAGCCAGGAGGACTCAGGATCCCACAGTGCAGATTTTTTCCAGGTTTCAGGAATGTTTCAAGCCTTCGTGAGCCCACAGTCATACCAGTAGTGATGCCAGGTCACTGCTTAGTTGTCCAGTGGTACTCGATCCGGATCAAAGGTGGCACATGACTGCGTCACTATCAAATTAGGGCACACAATAATACGTTTATGCCCTTTTTGTGATGCCTTTCTGCAGCTGTCGAGATACTCGGTCAAACTGAGGTGGTGGGGTGGGTGACGTGTGACAACCTTTACGGTTGCTCCTCTTCCAAACAGGCTGGGAAACTTTCAGGCCTGACCTTGCTTTTCCAGAGGCGGATTCCTTGAGCTGAGACCCGGGGCACAGGGGTGAGAACAGAGGAGACAGTTTCCCTGTCTCACACCAATTTCCTTTTTAAAATATTAATTATTAATATTAATTATGCAAAGGATTTCATCTTAACCATGGGGTAGTACGTGGCACAGCATCCGACTTAACAATGTTACCTCTGCTGAGCTGTACAGAGGCACATGAAGCGGCTAAAAGCAGAATAATGTGGACAGAGAAGATACCAGATAAGCTGCCGTGAAGCAAGACCACATCGTTGCTCACTCCGGATAAAGTCTGTCCGTCACGATGACCGACTGCAGTGTAAGTGAAGAGCAAGTTCCTTGCTCTTCAAAGGACAGAAACCCACGTGCCCGGCATGTCAGAAGCCAAATAACCTTTCTAGCCGGCTTCAGTTAGGAAAGCTCCTAGCCATCTAAGCTGTTAGAAACCTTAATTCTTCTCTGTTAATTATAACAAAAACTATTAAAAATTTAGTATGTAGGCAGTACCCTCCCCCTTGATTGCACTAGTGCCATAATCATTACCTTGACACAGAAACATTTTGTATGAAAATGATTAAACAATTTTGTAATTAAACTCAAGGGGGAATTAGCTGCCGTACGGGTAATTTTTCTACGTCAGGTTTTGTACAATGAAGTAGAATCCTAATAATTACAATAACAATCTCCTGACTTATTGTATATTCCTTCTTTTTGTTGAGATCGAAGATATAGAGACATCAACATTTTTGAAGGTTATACCAGAAATGTCAGTTAATGTGAGTTTCTGTTTGAGTTCTAGTTCTTGTTTATGTCTATAAACTGAGATTTTTTGTTCCTCTGTTTATTATTTATTAACATGCATGTTTCCTGGCAGAAACAAATATCATTTTAAAAAATAAGAACGGAAAGAAAAAGGACTAAATTTGAGATATAGCTTGGACTAAACCAAACATTTGCAGAAATAAGGGGATATTCTTTTTATGATAAAAATTTAAACTATTAGCAAATAAGCAGGACTGGTCATCTTCCCTTCTTCTCATTTCTTCACCAGAGCACTTCAGTTACTTGTGTTGGATGTGGCGCAGAACAGAACAGGGCCTGTTGTGTTGTTGTTGCTTTTTGTCCCGGTTAGACGTGGGTGTTGCAGTGGGAAAGGCGGATTCTCGGAGCCTGGGTGTTGGTGGCCGGGGTATCCGCCTGTCCTGCCCAGCCAGAGGAGACATGCACTTGCCTCCTCTTAAGCCCCAGCTCGCAGCCGGTTGCGTTAATGCGTTCGTCCTGGCATCAAACACTGGCATCACCACTGCGAGCCTCTCACTAAGTATTTTAAAATTCCGAGCTTTCTTACTGATTAAATTTCAAAATGGTGTGGTGAGTTATTTGACATATCTATTCAAAGGAAAGACAGTTTTGCTTTTTAATGCTGTTTTACTTTCAATTTCAGTTGGCATTTCTGCAATGAACAGCCCTTTTGAATTCTTTAGCAATGTTCAGGCTTTGCTCTTCTTGAGCTGAATACAATTTTCTTTTTAGCCCAGATTTTGAATCCTGTGTGGGTGGGCTGCAGGAATGTTTGGAAACAGGTTCCCAAAGGAGCTTGGCAAATTGAAGAACTGTCTGAGAAGGTAAGATATTTCTCAATTAGGATAGATGTAAAAGGCTGTATCCTGAAACTGGGTTGTATTGGTTTGTCTGAGAAGAGGAATTTCTGCACGGAGATACCTGCCGTGACACAGATACCCACCGCCCATTTCATTTTTCAGAAGCTGGGAAAAGACCATATTTGTTCCTGATAACCTGTTGGTTATTGCTTGTGTGTCATTTAAACCATAGCGTTTCATTATTATTATTTTTTTGGTGAATATTTATTCTACAATCTACTCATAGATGGGGCCTTTTCCACCTTACGGTAGTTCCCTGGCTGAAATTGTGTGTCTCTTTAATTTAATGATGTTTTTGCCCTCTTAGTTGTCTCCAGGTACTAGCACCCGCTGGCAATGCCTGCAGCAGCCGCTCACCAAGTGAGAAACATCTCACCAGTCTTCCATGAATTCCCAGAATAGAGAGAGACATGCTCAGGTACGCTAACTACACGAGCTGCCTGCCTCTAGATAAGTACAACGAGTTCTGTTGCCAACCGGAGATCTCTTTCCTCTTTTGTTTGACGCTTGCCTGCTCAACGTCTATTTTTGTTAGTTTTTTATATTTTTGATATTTTGATTAAACTCCGTGACTGATATACTCCAGGCTTGAAAGGACAGCCTTGATTCACAACAGAAGTGTAAGCAAGCAATAGCAATCAAGCAATAAGTTGTTTAGGATGTTAGAAATGTTTAGGAAAATTGGTCCCCGCCCCACATAGCTGTCCTCAGAGCATATCGTCAATAATTTAATCCAAACCGGTCTGAGAAGAGGAGTTTTAGTCCTCTTCAGTTCCTAAACAACAGTTGCCTCTGCTTTGACAGTGCTTGTTGTGGACATCCTAAATCAAGGAATCATTCAGGAATAAAAGCTTGTGGTGTAGTGGTTTCCGTGCATGTGGAATTTGAATTGCTACGGTTTTGCATATGCCTTTAGCATATTTTCTGCACTGTTCAATTCTAGCTAGAAAAATAGCGCTTGGTAAATATGTGACTTGTCAAATGCCAGTTAAATTTGTCCAATAGTTCATACCACAGGTATTTGCTAACCCTAATATAAAATAGCATACGTCCATCAACAGTATGCTGTTGATGTTGTTGCTGTTTTAGCCCTCTAAAAGAGCAGGTAATGACAGCTGAGGAACTATGCATTTTTCGCCCAGTTTATTGGTTTGATCATTCATTTTGTGTGCATTCGGGTGGGGGAAGGAAAGGGGTGAAGAAAAGAAATGACAATTTTTTGCTCATAGGTGAACAGTCTCCCGGTCTTCTGACATCTCTCACTGACTTGTGGTCAGTGGCTTCACTGACCCTCAGGGCTTCACACTTCAGGGCTGTCTCACTGGTTTCTGAAAAGGATTCAGCAAAGAAAAATAAAGTATGCCACCGTGTTTCTGTCTGTGGATGTGGACAGGATAGCAAAGGAAAAAGGTTTTTTTCCTGTAGAAACTCGTGATGTAGAACTATTTGAACAAGAAAAGGCTGAACCCATTCCATGTGTAAATGCCTGTCTAGTTTCTGCTCTGTTATCCTATGTTGTGGGGTGAGAATTTGGTTTCAGTATCCTAAGACAAACATTTTGGTGAAATAGCTGCTATTTGCCTTCTCAGGTACCCTTCTGGAAAATAAGCACTTGGGACGTGTCTCCGTGCATTTAACCAGAGTCTGGTCATCACTTTCAAAAGTGAAAAACCTTCTGAAGAGAAGTTACTGATGTAATCCAAGTACTAATTATGTGTTGGTGCAAGATCTGGGAAAAATACCAAGGTACTGGCTAGTTGTGGTGGTGACTGTGTCTAGGGCCAGGCTTTCTCCCTCTGAGGGGAAGGCACAGTGGTGGGGCTGGAGCTTCTGCTGGGTCTACAAAGTATTTGCTCTGGGAGAACTAAGAGAGGACATCCATCTTGCAGGACCTCTAGGTTTCATTATCATCAAACTGACTTTTTACACCAAACAACCACAAAAAAAACCCCCAAAAAATCACAAGACCCTAAGGGCACTACTAACAGCACTGACCAGGTACTTTTAATGATCTGAATGGGATCCACTGGATAATCACAAGGCTGGGTTTTTCCTTCCTGCAAGAGCTGAGCCTCCTACATTCTTGGTCACGTTGCTTTCTTGCAATGTGCAGGAGACTTGCTCGGACCCAAAGCATCTGTTTGCACTTTCTCTCTCCATGTGTCTGAACCCTTGAACCTTGGACCTTTGCAGCTGTTGGAAAGTAAACTGAGGGACAAGACACAAATCCCCTGGCTCACCGACCCATCTGTTCTCTCACCAAAGCTTCCTGCACGCGTGAAATAAATGAAAGAACATCACGCAGAGAGAAAAGCTCAAAACACAGCTAACAGCTAAGCAGATATCTGTGCATTATAATTGCTGGCATACTTATCCTCTGACAGAAGATATCCTACTATAAGAAAGGCAGGTATTGCTTTTGCAGAGGAGGAAAGCCGTTTCCATCAGACGTGACATGATAAGGGAATGATTAAGACAAAGAGGCTCCAGCAACGGCTTGTATAACATCTCTTATCACACAGACAAAAGGACAAACTGATTCATACCGGATTAGCGTCTAGAAGGGTAGTCAAACATTTAACCAGAGCTAATGACATTGAGCAATTTTTTACCAAAAAGGAAAGAAAGAAACTAGTCAGATAATCCCTTTAGGTGTAGCATAAAGAGAAGTAAACAGAGGCAGGACATCTGGGAAGAATTTTAGCCGCCTCGGACAGACTGTGAACCCTGGAGTACCTAACCAATGGGAAACAGGGGAGGGAAAAGTTCAGCCGGAATTAGGAAATAAAAAGGTGTGTTTCAAGAACTGAAAATGTGCCTACTTGCTAGGTCACCCGCTCTTGCAAGAACGTGAATAAAAATGTGCTTCACAGAGGATTCTGCCTGAGCCTATTTCATTAGGACCGGAACTTATTTCTCACACTGCCCTCCAGAAATTGGGGCTCTTTGGGTTATGGAGCAATAGATGCCAGCTACGCACAAGGTTGAGATCTCAGACGTTGCCTGTTTCTTCCAAATTACTTAGCTAATGCAGTGTAAGATCAGTTCACCAGAAGGGTGAGGGTCACTGAAGTTATGGGGTGTTGGTGCTGCAGAGCAGGATCAGAGATTGTCAGAGTCAGAACAAGTGACAGGTTTGTGCAGGAGAGGCAGGAGAAGCCAAATGCAGGATACTTCCCATTTACCCATTGCAGCTGGCCTTGCAGTTTACTAGCATGTAAAGTGAATAACCAGGTCTGTACAGTGGCCTGAAGAGAGAGCCCTTAGGAACACCCCAAAAGCTGGAGGAGGCCACAGCCTGCTGCATTATTTATGCTCTTCTTCTGAACTATGTCTCAGTGGTACGGTCTAACCTTTCCCTCTCTCGTTTCAGAGCGCATACTAGAAAAACTGTTTTCTTAGACAAGTTGTAGTGCTGGGTGACAGGAGTGGAGCATTGAGTGTGCTGCTGATGTTTCAGTCAGTGTCTCTGCCAGGATATATGAGTGATATTCTCAAATTCCACTGGGAACGGGCTCTTTCTTCCTCTCCGGACAGTGGGGAGAGCAGAAGGGAAGAGAACACCTGGGCTGGGTCTTTGCTGGGAGCAGACAGACAGATCTCCCACCAAAGTCTGAAGAACTGAGCCAGCAACTAGTTGCATCCTGTACAGCTGAAGAAAAGCCACTGTGCCTCAGCTCCAGGGATAATCCTCCATCACTGGTAGGATGATAGCGTAACACAGAGGAATCCTTTCCAGATACCAGGTAGAGGATCTAACCCACTTGGCTATGTGAATTCATTTGTATGGAGCCCTTGTCTTGCAGGAGATGTCGTCTCTGGCAGGGATGAGCAAACTCAGACTCCCATCGTTTGCCATCCATCTGTGAAATGGAAGGTGTAGAGATATGGGTAGGCTTGCCCCCCTTCTTCTGGATGAAGAACCTATGAGCAGGGTCTCCACTGAGATTTGAACAAAGCCTAGGTCAGAACTGTCTTAGCTTGGTTCAGATAGCAAATGAGACCAAGTGAGGGGGAGGCTCTTGCATGGTTGTGTTGACTGATGAAAAGGGAGGGGAGGAGGTGGTGGAAAATATAATACACTTCTTAGGCCATGGAAGACTCCGCTTGTCCCCAAGAGGTACATGGTGTAAGAAGCCGTGGGAGAACAATATTTCAGCAGTAGCAGTAGCATTTCTCCAAGTCTCTTAATGATCGTATAGAGCCAAGGAAGGAAGGGAAGACAACCCTGGGTTATTACATGATTGCATGTACAACATGGAGGAAGGCAGGGTGTATATACCCTGTGTGTGTGTGACTCAACTTGTTCTTCAGGGACATTCTTGTTCAGAGGCTTCAGGCTATCTCAGGACAGCACAAAAGCCGCCACAACATTATCCCTGCCCCCAGTGACCCTTCTAGAACAATTGTGTTTTGTTGATTGCTCCAAAGTGCTTAGACTTAGCTGGGACATTTGACACACAAATCCCAGATCTTTCTTTGCCGGTAGGAGTGGTTTAAGGAATGCAATGCGCACCAAATGTGTGGCCTAACTCACCACACTGGTGCATGTTCAGCCCAGGTGAAATCTCACCCTCAAATCATCAAGAACTGGGAAAAGAGGTTGCGCTGAATCACGGGCTAGGTGTTATCCTTTGCACCAGGAGAGTCCGGCAATGGGGAAATTTCATGCACAGAGACACTTCGTGGCCATCAGCAGACCTTTTTTGCTAATGGATGAAGCACCTGGTCTGTGGTGAGCGGTTACAAATCCTGTAGCTGCGCAGGAAGGAGGCAGCCCATTCACGGTATCGGGGCCGCTGCTGCACCCTAGGCCAAATGACACCTTTTGCAGGGAGGGGGAAATTGTTGCTCCTTTGAGATCAGATGAGCATATGTAACAGGGAAAAGATGTTTCAGCAGTACTTCAGAGCCCAAGTCTGCTGGATTCTGCTAGGTGCTGTACAGACAGAGCAAAAAGTCTGCTCCTGCTGCTAAGAGAGATTAGGAAGCGTGTGTGAAGCCTGCTAGAAAAGATGCAGCCATGCTTGGAGCCTTCTGAGGGCTGTATGTCAGCCTTTGAAATATAAAGCTTTGTAACTGGAGTGTTTTAGCCTAAAGCCAGCAAAAAAAGATGTTAAGGAAAGAAAAATCAAAGGAGAGGACCATACACTAGCAGCTGCAGAAGCAATGAGCTTCAGAGATAAAACTCATCTACAGAACAGGACCAGATGGACTCAAGGAGCCACAGGGTCTTAAAGATTAGGCTAACAAAATTTCGAAGCCGGTAACAAATAGAGCAAGGCAGCTTGCCATATATGTACTATTACACCTATATAATCACATGGCATTTGGCTCAGGGTCATGCTGAAGCTCCTACTTGCTGGTACTGGATAACTTCCCTGTCATTTACCTTCTAAAGCCTGGACAAGATGAAGTGTTAATGCACTGCCCACCTTAGTCTGCAACACCTTACAATATATGAAAAACTAACTATTGTGGTTCTTTCTTTTTGCAAAATTTGTAGGAAATATGGTGCATATGTAATTTCAATTCACCTGCTCTATTCCACAATAAATATTTCCAGTAAAGGTCTTTTACAGTCCGTTTCTCAGAATACTCTGGTTTTCTAAAAGCCGGTTTTCTTGCACATGCCTGGATCCCAGCTCATGTTGTCAGTGACCTGCAACATGCTCACAGAATAGTGGATTCCTGAGAGAAGCAGAGCAATTTGATCTCACAGAGCTGCACAGAAATTTGCCTTTCTTTCTGGTGGCCTTCAAGAAAATGCCAGGGAGTTTGTGCAGCCAAGGACACTGCTGGACTAGAAAGCAGAACTGGGAGGAAAGGACTCAGCAGGCACACAGCAGGATTTCCAGTCTTTTTTATTTGGCCCTGCACCTTTTGTCACACGAGCACATAAACGTGCATTTGCCTCACTGCATCCCCCTTATATTGTGAAATACAACTTTTAGAGCACTTTGATCAAGAGCTGTGGCAGGTATGTAGCTGACGGGCTACGGAGCAGCAAATTGTACAGATGTGGGAAAGCAGCTGAATACTAGCAGGCAGGTAGCATTTGTGTGGATACAAGCGGCCTTTCAGCATGTAAGAGTGGGCCTCAGTGTCTCTGTCTGGGTACACATAACCTGTCTTCTGAGAGTTCGTCATAGCCTTTTCAGCATATCTTTTAGTTCCTTGTTCTCTTTCCCAGCTAAGTACATTTTTACCCAAGAAGGATGCCTGTTCCCCAACAGGCCGTCTTCATCCTCGCTGCTTATTCATTAGCAGAAAGCATGAGCCTGCAGTTTGTGTAGCTGCTATAGATGCAGGGGAGAGCAGTGATACCTTTGCTGTTAGGGGTCTCGCAAAGCGTTGGTCCTACTACATCCTGTTGGTGAAGAGGCAAGTGCCTCCACATGGTGTCCGAGATCCCCACTGTTATGTGACAATGTCATGAGCATTTGTGAAGAGCAGGTAAGGTAGGCTGGAGAAACAGATTCTCTTGCCACACAGATGCTGTTTAGAGACAGCAAGGAACAAATATTACGTAAAGTGTAGGCATGCTGCTGAGGCAAACATCTTCAATTTTTAATACATGTTATAGTAATAGTTATTTATCCTAGGTGTCCCAAGCCAGGAGCCTCTAACTTACTAACTCTGAAAAGCAGGCAGTTCATGGGAGAAAGAAAAGCAGCATATTGTGCAGCAACTGTTTCATCTTCTTGTGGCTATGTAAGTGAGTAGCTTGACCCTGAAGTCGTGCTAGTTTTCATCCCAGACTACACCTCTCACAATGACTTCTTCCCCACGTTTCATTATGGGCCACAGAAATTTAATTTTTCCCCAGAGCTCACAGTCTTTCTTGTCCACGTGCTCTAAATATTGCATCGAGCTTTCCTGTAGGTTCCACGCAGCTTTAACTGGTGGGTCCTGAAGAAGCAGCAAACAATAAACTTTGCAGCACTGTAGTTTGAACTGTCTTGGAGTGGCATATCTTGAGTCAATGTCAGCTTGCTGAAAATCAAGTGAGAAGAGTTTTCAGGGCTTTGTAACGTTATGTTGATGTGATGTTACATTGCCTCCCTGTTCTTGTTCTATGCAGCTGCTCCACGTGAACTAAGCACTGAAGAACTTCATTTGTCAAAGCTGATGGTACCATTCAAGTGGGACAGGCAGTGGTCACAAGGTCACTTTAAAGGTCCTTTATTTACTAAGTCCTGGCTTCTGGACTGTTCCAGCATCCAGCAACTGTCTCTGTTCCCTCATAGAGAGGTCTGCAAAGAGCTTGATAAGACTGAGCTTTCAGAAAGGCCCAGCAAGCTGCAAAAGGAGGAACCTGGAATTTTCATATATATGTGATATATATGACATACATATATCTATATTTCCCAGAAAAAAACCCCATTAGACTATAGTCTGACTGGATAGCACGTATCAGGGCTCTGTACACACCAACAGTCTCTGCAAGTTTTCCCCTTCCTCCCCAGGGGTTTGTCTGCTTGTGTTCAAGGCCAGGTCTGATAGACCATGGCCATATAACCTCGGATTCAATCCTGCGAGAACAGCTAAGCTGGCAGAAAGGGTGGTGTGAGAAGGAGTTATGAGAAGCCTCATCTCCACCCACAGACCCTCCACCACTTGGCCTGGGAGCTGATTCAAGGTCAGTGGTGGCTGAGTGCTTGCCTGTGGTGTTGGGATCCCTGTGCTGTGCCCAGCCTTGCTGACCCTGACCCACAGACCAACTTCCCAGCTCGGTCTTGACCTGCCTGGTCACTGTGGGTTTGCCTGGTCATCACCGGTCTGTGGCTGACCCTGTTCACCACCACTGGCCCTGCTCTTTGCACCTTGCTTGGGTCCAGTAGGACTGTGGCCTTCTGGTACAGGCACTGTCCTGCTGTTCCACACTGTTCATGGTGCAGCTTTGTGTCTCCATTGCAAGGTTACGTGTACCTCTAAGCATGCCTGTGAGTATATTCTGGGAGCACATGGGCTGGAAGACCCTCACCACAAGGGGAAAACAACTCCAAGCAGAACGGAGACCTCCCACTTTTTTAAATACCAAGCTGCACAGACACGCCAGAAAATTGAACGTCCGCCCCTGTTCCTGGGCTGTATCTTTACTTACCCTGATAATTTTGCTGTAAATCTGTGAGTCGTTTTGGTAATAGGGATATCTGAAGAGATTCCTTATTGCCTGCATCATCCCCTACAAGCCGAGCACAGCAAGAAGCAGACTGTTAGCATGTGATGTGGCCAGCAGTGCAGGTCCCGAGCACTGGGAATTTTTGGTTCTCAGACTGTGTCAATTGGCAATGGAGAAGCCGCCCATTTCAAGCTTTGGAGGAAGGTCCCATAAAAGCAACACGGGGCTGAAAAATGCTTTCTGCACTTGTATATGTGCCTCAGCCAGCTGGACAATTCAGACATGCACTGTATGTCTGTGTATTGTGGGACACAGAAGGGTTGCTGGAGCTCAGCTTTCCACACCCCCATCCCTCTCAGCTCAGAAGTTATTCCCACTGTCGTTGCCAACATATTTTGAGCAGTGTCTCTAGCAGAAGCAAAGTTCTAAATGAGTGGCAGACACAGATGTCCTTTTTATCCCGCTACTTGGGTCCAATTCCACAGAAACATAAAGTACCTCTTTGCTGTTGGTCATAGCATCATTCGAAGGTGAAATGCCAAGAACTTCAAATATGCTAGTTGTTCTCTGCTCTATATCTTTCTCACAGGCATTAAACAGCTTCTGCAATGCAAAGACAACAGCTGATTACAGCATCAATCCCAGTGAAACAAGAGGTGTAGTATGGAAAGCAAATGGTGAAACCACATCTGCATTAGAGTAAATTGTATGGCCACTAATTGATTGAAATATGTTTTCAATACCTTGGAAATAAACTGTTTCATGGAGCTGTTTGCATATTGAAGCCCATTCTTCAGCATCTGTGGGGCCTTATCTTCACAACCAATGCTGATAGTGGCCTCATCTCAGTCTCATCCTTTAAGGTGCACCATTTTGATATTTTTCTTCAGACGCCCCCAGCATCAGAGCAGCAAGTCAGACATCAGAATGGGGTCTCCCATCTACTACTTAAAGCATTAACCATAAGGAAACTGGAATATGCTTTCCCACTTGTGCTTAGCATGGGTGAGATGTGGGACTGGGATTTGAATGTGCCCTTCTGAAAGGCGGGAGGAAGCAGGTCACTGTCAGTTTGCTCTCTACAGTATTACACAGGCCCCGCTGGACTGGAAAATTAGAGACCCAAACTTAGTCCCCAGCCCTGTCTGCTACAGAAATACTAATACTCAAAGCCTGCTATACTGGCTACACCATTTTGATTTGAGAAGATTCAGATTGAGCAAATGGACACGAACAAACCTTAATTATGCTGCGGCCAGTTCTATATGTCAAACAGGAGTCTGTCTTAAATTTTGCCCAGTCATGTAGCCTGAGCATCTCATACATCTGCAGCACAGCAGACAAACGTGAAGGGTCATTCATGTTCTCAGAGTCCTTGTGCATGCTCATCGCTTTAGACAAGAGTTCCTTGTTTCTAGGGCAAGAAGGATATTAAAAAACTTAGCTAAGACAAGCTGAAATGATGAGTAAGCATAACTATTTTACAGCATGTTAGGAATCTATTTCATTAATCTCATGTTTTCTACAATGCACTTCTCCACTGGGTAGCTGGCAAGCAGCTTTCATGTGGGAAATAGTGCTTTCTCAGCTCAGTTTCGCATGATCACAGTGGAATCTGGTCACAGAGCAGCATTTCAACTCTATCATTTTAGGCTGATTTCTTTTATTAACATGGTCACCCCGGTAATATCCCCTTTCCTTTCCAGAACAACCCAAGCCATCTTCCAGAAATCAGTTACAAAGAGACACTGGCAGGTTGAAAGTCTGGGGAGAAGGTGCCTAGGCTGTCCGATCAGAAACAGAGAGTCCCTAATGACTGGAGGAAGCAAGAAGTATGTGGCTTTTCAGTGTAGAAACACACATTGCATCAGAAATCCGAATAAAGACCTTACTTTGCATCTAGCTCTTTGATCTTCTCTTTCAGTGCCGTATATTCCTCTGTCTCATGAAGCTCTTTTTGGGTCACGTCTCCAGGAAATGCTCTGGAACAGATTTCTTTTGTGAGATCTCTTTATTTGTACAACAGTGCAATGGCCCCTCTTGAATAGTCTGAATTCTGGCAAAAGAGTGGTGAGGTGGGAAAGCGCAGAGCACCCAGGAAAAAACTCCAGGGGAGCTTAACAGCCTGCCCTGAAAGTCCCCCACCTGGGATTTATGCTCAAATCAAGGGGCAAACTATTTACATCAAAGGAAAGGTAGGTGGGGTTGTAAGGTTCAGAGGCTGAAGACTTGAAGAAAATACAAGCATTCTCCACTTCTTAGAATCTACTTTCATCTTTTCTGTAGTTTTTTCTCCATCTTTAACATCAAAACATTATCACCGAACATCCCAAACCATCCAGGGAGTTCTATTCTCCTGGATTCCTTTCTCCAAAGATGTCTGGGTAACGTCAGTCTCCTATTCCTCCAGCGGGTGAGATTCTCCCATTTCCAATGCCTGCTCTTTAGGTGATACTACTAGAGCTTAAAAAAGCCCTCTCTGCATGATGACCCTAGGCTGATTGCAGACTCACACCCTAAAAGTGCAGGAAATTTTTTGCTTTTTATCATTCACCACAGTTTTTTAGCAATTGTGTCTTCGTCTGTATTACACATCTCAGAACAAGTACATGCAGCCCTGATATAAAGGAGGCCTCCTGTCCCATGTTTCTGTCCCCTCTTTTCAGAGTAAGTCATACTACCTTATATTAACATTCTGATCTTGTGAATTATCCCATTGAGTTTCTGCTCTGTCATTTAAATTATCTTCACTACCGCACACAGAAATGTTGTGTTCAGAGCTTGTCTAACCTTGGAGGTGGTAGATGTATTATGCATAGCGGAGGAACATGACTAGCTGTGGGTGAAAGGACAGTACTGAGAAGATGAAATTCAGAAAAACCCAATAGTCACTCCTGATAGCTCCTGTATGCCTCCTGGTACGGAGGATCAGGGTTGTTGGTCTCCTGCATCTGATAATGATCAGATCCAGCATGCTGCCTAGAGACGGAAGAAACAATCTATGTTAAGCAGACAGACCTGGGAGCAAACCAAGAATGAGGGACCTGAATTTGGGAGGTGTAATCTAGACTGGTTTCCTATCAGCCTTCTGTAATTAGGCAAACAAAGTCAAGGACGCAAGTGACTGAGCTTGGTCATCATTTGAACCTAGGTCCAGTGTCTGGGAACCTTTGCCTTACATCAGCTCAAGTCTCAAACTTGAGCCACTGTGGAAGAAAGCTCCAAGGTTTCAGAAAGTGTGAGTATTCCTCCACTGCCAGGCTATGCGTGACTGCACACCTGCAAGCCCTTCACAAACCCACAGATACTCCAGACATGATCAGAAACTTTAAAATACCACAGCCTGTCTTCACAGAAATCCCAACAGGAACCCTCTTCTCCACACAGCTGTTCAGGAAGGGTATGGAAATCCAGCTATACTACCCGAAGTTTATTCACTGTGGCCTTAGACACTGAGAATGATTTATGTTGGCATTTTATCCCCAAGATGCTATTATTTAGGCTATTATTTCTTTTTCTTTCCTCCTGACTAACAACTTCCCTTCTTCTTGACAGTATCCCAGCCACTGTCTTCCTTTCGTGCTTGCCTAGCTCATGAGGGCAGTTTTCATGACGAAAACCCCTCTGCACACCCACTCAAAGTGTCCTCAGAGCTGCTTTTCCACCCCCCACCCCCGCTTTCTATATTAGGCTGGATGCCTTTATCTTGAGAGCTGCTGTTGTTAAGGCAGCCATCTCCTATTCACAGGAGTATTTGCACGGAGATGAAAGTTCATCTCACAACATGACATGTTTTTGTGTCACAAGCCCTGGTCATGTGCCCTGATCTGCATTCCAAGACAGACCTGTTCCAGAGGCAGCTCATGCCTGGCCATGAAAATGCAGTCAAACAGGAGAATGAAAATTTGGTCTGCCTTGGAGGACAGAGCTGTCATAACCAAGGCTTGAGTACGTTTCAGTGACAGTCGCAGAAACATTTACAGTTTTCCCCCTCTTATATATATTCTTAATATATATATTCTTAATATAAAGAATCACATTACCTATGGCAACTCTCCAGAAATTGTAGTCGAGTTTCGACAGAGCCAGACCAAACTGTCATCTTCCTGTCCATCGGTCCGTCAGGGGAAGAAAGATAAAATACACTAAAGTCAGCAGGCAAGTCCGTTAAAGTCCTTAGAAACACATAAGCTAAACTTCCTCCCTCCAATTCCTGATCAGTCCATAGGAAAAAAAAAATAATCTAGATACCAAAACTTCTCAAGGTTTGTGATTTTATGAATCAGTACAACTTTAGTGCAACTAAAATACCCTGAAAGCGTAAGATCTGCATGTTATATGATGTAGATCAAACAGCTTCTGTAAATTGCCTTTGGATTTCCAATACAGCCTGGAGAAAATGTGGTGCTAACTCGGAGCCCTCCTTGTGTCTGGCTTATTTGTAATCTTCTGTCCAACCTGTCCTAGCATACCCCAGCCACAGCTGATCATCAGGGGTCACACTAAACACTGTAATTTATGGTCACTGGATTCACCTTATTTCATTTTCCACCTGCTCCAGCCTTCCTCTCAGTTCATGACAGGCCTCCAGCCTTGAAGGATTGTCTTCATGGGATGATGGTTGCCACTGTGTGTCACATATTTGTCTGAGGAAAAAAGAAAATGGAATTCTTGAAACGGAGGGGGGAAAAAAATCATATAATCTAAACAGGTACCTTATAAAAGACAGCCACGTGAGCAGAGGCTCCACGGCTGCCCCTACACTGGCGAATAGATCAGAGGCAGGATACAGGCTCCAGAGCACATGATGGCCCAGCACATTCCCAGACACAGTTTTGGCACGCGTGAGCTAGTACTCTCCCAGATGATGCCTGGCACATTTCAGAGGACTGCACAGGCCAGGGTTTGCAAAGAAATAGATGAAGGATTTGAGCAATCGTTAGGGCTGAATGAAGTGGGCAGGATACAGGGACAACTCCTGAAAAACAAACTCAACCCAGACCTGCAGAGCGTGGGGAACAGCAAATGCAGGTGGCTATTCTGCTGAAATCAACTTTGCAACGTATTGGTGTGGGGTTTTTTTAATAGAGAACAAAGCTATATGTTCTCAAGGTAATTTTCATTTCTAGAACTGCTTTGTGCCCTATTTCCTAATGAGGATCCCAAATATCAGCTATTACTGCAGAGACAATCCCAGGCTGAGGTGCTCCTGCAGCTCAGAGGAAGGTGGAGCAGACAGCAAGCTCCTTCGTGCAGCAAGGCAATGTCAGAGAAAGCCTAAGCCTGAGGCTTCACCATGAGTTTATGCCTATGCAAGTCTGCACGGCTCCTGCAAGGGACTGTCCTGCCCCTCTCTCCCAGCACCTCCTCGCTCCTCTCCCGCTGAAACCTATTTTGGATTTGCTTATGTCGTGGTTTCAGCTGGGATGGAGTTAACTATTTTGCTAGCAGCTGGGGTGTAGTGCTATGTTTTGGAGTTGGGATGGGAATAGTGTGATAGCGCACTGGTGGCTTTGGTTGTTGCTAAGCACTCAAAGCCTTTTCTGCTCTTCACCCCACCTCACCAGCGAGCAGGCTGGGGGTGCGCAAGAAGCTGGGAGGGGGACACAGCCGGGACAGCTGACCCCAACTGACCAACGGGATATTCCATACCTGTGACGTCATGCTCAGCAATAAAAAGCTGGGGGCAGAAGAAGGGAGGGGAGGATGTTCGGAGTGATGGTGTTTGTCTTCCCAATTAACGGTGACGTATGCTGGAGCCCTGCTTTCCTGGAGGTGGCTGAACACCTGCCTGACGATGGGAAGCAGTGAATGAAGTCCTTGTTTTGCTTTGGTCTACCTGTTAAATGGTCTTTGTCTCAACCCAAGAGCTTTTTCTCACTTTTCTGATTCCCTCTCCCATCACAGCTGGGGGGAGCGAGCGAGCAGCTGCATGGTTCTAACTGCCGGCTGGGGTTAACCCACGGCAGTTTTCTTGGATGGATTATTTTTCAGTCAAATCACTTAATTTCCCATCTTTCTCCGAGGACATGTTTTTTTCTCTTTAAGCTCAACAATCCAGAATAAAATCTGCATTTATATCAGCCTTTCCCTGCAAAACTGATGAGCTCAGAGACTGAGTCCCTGAAGTCCAGCATCTGTTACGCTATTTAATACTGTTCTTTCCCATTTCTCTTTCTCTCACACCCATTTAAGATCTGTCTCACCCTCTAGAGCTGAACTTGAGCTGAATTTGAGGAAACTAACCGTCCCTGTAGCAGACAGGAAGGATAAGAAGTAGAAAACAGAGCTTTTACTGAAATATTTCAGTCGGGAAATGTTTGCAGTCCCTCATCGCAACCCCCCAAGGGACTTTGTAGAAATATTCAGACCTACTAAGGTTAAACTTGTTTAGTTAGCCAGAGACACCCCCTCTGCAACATACCTGCCGCCTTCTGCAGTCATCTCTCTAGGATAAGCGCCTTTACACAGTCCTTCAAACACCCTGGTTTGGCTGTAGGAATAAAACTTGGGTTCTGCTGTAGAAAGAAATCTTCTGTGCTGCCGGGAGCACAAGAAGCTACTGCAAGTGCCAGGCGCTTCTTTGCTTTCACAAGGGGACTTTTGTGCTCTAAATAACAGGAACAAGCCCTGCCCTTTTACAGGAAAAGGTACTTTTTCTTTGCACTGCATATAATATCTCTGCAGACGATGAGGTCAGGGCAGCGGTGGCTTCACCCTGCAGTATCAGCCAGAGGAGTTTAAATTTCACCCCAGTCCCATCTGTTTACTCCTCTGTAGCTCCCCGCACTGTGCACCTCTGCGCTGCTGTCGGCCATGGCCAGCAAGTCAGTCTTTGTCGTTGCCATAGATTTTGGCACATCCTACAGCGGGTACTGTTTTTCCCTTGCTTCAAGTACGGACCAAATCCGCCAGGTGTACTGGGGAACAGAGCACGGGCTCAAGACCCCGAAGACACCCACGTGCATCTTGTTCAACCAGAAGCAGGAGTTCAGAAAGTTTGGCTATGATGCTGTGATGAAGTATAAGAGCCTGCCCTCCAGCGAAGCTGACAACTGGTACTTCTTCCAAAACTTCAAGATGCAGCTGTACAACACGGTAAGGTGGAATAGTTACTGCTAATGGGAGTCAGAGCTATTAGTTTATTTGAGGGGTGGGGGTTAGAGGAGTTGGTGAAGAGGACTGAGTAAATCTGGCTGATGAGGATGAATGAATGCAAATCAAAGGGCATTTTGATGAACTGAAGAAGAAATTATTTATTTTCTTAATTAGCCAAAGGCTTCACAGGCCCTTCCTTCACGATGCTATTCATTATCTAAAGACAACACAACCTGACTGCATACCTTGGTGAAGCCGAATGCTTGTTCTTAATGAAAAGCTGCCCTCAGTCCTCGAAAGGGCACAAGTGAAGCTTCCCGTAATTCAGAGGTGGTGGGCAACCTCGGGATCAACACGTTATGTACCTCTCTCTAGCTTGTCTCTCCTTCCCCCTAAAAAGGTATGCTGAAACCAATTTAAGGCTGGCTAGCTGTCCTTCAAGCGTGTAGTGGCTGTCATTCTGTCATTTTTCTCTGAAGACTCTGTGCTAGTTCAGAATTGTTCACAGGTTTTTCTGGGTTCGCTTGTTCAGCCAAACATTAGGCTACGTTAGGGCCTCCTTGTCCGTGCTCCGGGGTCCCACAGGGCCTCCCGAAGATGGAATAACACAGAGCACAGGGCCAGCCCCAAATAAAGTCTTGTGTCTGTTCTTTGGCGTCCCCCAACACTAAGCAATGAGCGCTGAACTGGGTGTAGGGGGAGGTGGTAAGTGGGAGGCCTCTGTGAAGACTTCTCTCCCTGGGAAAGCTGGGAATGATGTGGTCTGCCACAATGTCACCTGTGGAGTGGTGCCTTCTCCCTCACTTTCAGAGGGGGCTGGAGAGAGGTTTAAGTTCAACACCATTTCTCTGCACCCAAGAAGAAAATGTTTAAGGAAAATTTCAATACAGAATCACAGAACGGTTGAGGTTGGAAGGGACCTCTGGAGGTCACCTGCTCCAACCTCCCTGCTCAAGCAAGGCCACCCAGACCTGGTTGCCCAGGACTGTTGTCCAGCTTTTGAATATCTACACGGATGGAGATTCTACAACCTCTCTGGGCAGCCATTAGAAGGGCTCAGAAACAAGAAAGGGGACCACCAGTTCCCAGGCACATAAGTAGTTATTTGTGAATCTCCACAGAAAGTGTCTGTGATGCACATGTCGTAACAGCTTCCTTATATCACCCTCTCCTAACTGAGCCAGGAACAGTGACAGGAAATGAGATTGTAAGTAAAAATGAGTATAGATTCTCTTTGTCTTAAGCGGCTGCACCTGCAGAATAGGATTCACCTTACCTTTCCTGGTTGTGTATTATTTAGGCTAGGCAGCACCTGGACCTGCCTGTTTTTCTCTGTTGGCTGTAAAGGACCCCATGTTGATGGAGCTAATTGTGCAGTTGATAGTCCTTGTAATTTAGGACTATTTTGGTGGCTACTGAAGCAAAACAAAGGGAAGCACGCACGTGAAGGCTGGCTCCTGAAACTTCTTTGGATAGAGGCAACAATTCCCACTCTTTCTGGACAGAGTAGGCAATCAGGGACTGATGGAGGGAGTTTGGGTCTCCTGGGAGAAACTAAAAAATTGTCGGAGCAGCTGCCTGCCTCAAGCTTCACATACACTCACAGAGATATATAAGCCAAGAGGACACATTATAGAGAAACTGTGCCAGACCAGAGGGTTATGTGTCTACATGTTTGTCCAGCATATATTTTGTTAATGCCATACACAGAAGTATAGATGCAACTAGAAAGGTCTGAAGTGTCTATCCATATGCCTGGGAAATGTATGGTGGTGTCACTTAGAAAGTACAATTCTGCCCAAGGGCTGTTCAGGAGGATCTACAGAGTATTTACAAAATTTGGGACAGGAGAAACAGCTGACTTATCAACCACATTGAATCACAGTCTTGGTAGCTGACTTGTGTCAATTAGGCTGCAGTTCGCCATAATACTGGACCCATTGCTGGGAATTTGCTCAAATTTGGAGACAGGACCTTCTTCTATGCCGTGTGTTGTGCAGTGCTCAGAGCGAAAGGGACAAGTCTCTTACTAAGACAGTCATGTGTGACACTGAGACTTTTTGTGTAGAAAGTCACATCTCTCATGGAACTGAAAGCCAGCAATGGAAAGACACTCCCCGCCCTGAAGGTCTTTTCCGAAAGCCTGCGCTACCTGAAGGAACATGCCCTAGCAACCATCCAAGAGGCCTCTTTCCAAACCGTCTGTGACCTGGAGGAGATCACCTGGGTCATTACTGTCCCAGCCATATGGAGCTCTGCTGCCAGGCAGTTCATGCGGCTGGCAGCAAAAGAGGTAAAAGGAGGAGTTATCCCACTTCCTCAAATTATCTTTGGAGAACCACCACCCCAGCATGGGGCTCCTGGGGTGAGAACAGCCTCCCTAGCAGGTGGCGTTTGTACAGAGGTGATCTCCCCACCTTTCCTTGAACTGACACTTCTCTCTTGTGGTTTTAGGCAGGACTCATCTCTCACATGATTTCTGAGAAGCTGATTATTGCCCTGGAGCCGGAGGCTGCATCGCTCTGGTGCAAACAGCTTCCACAGGAAGGGTTTTTGGCAGACAATAGTGACAAGAAGAAGTTTGAAGACTCCCCTGGGATCCAGTATATTGTTGTTGACTGTGGAGGTAAAATTTTCCCTGTTTAACAGGTACCGTCTTTGCTGGGGGCAGAGCGTGTCTGTTTCACAGTGTCTGACACAGTGGGCCCCAAAGGACCCAGAGCTTGGACTCCGCTCCCATGCTTGTCATGAGATTTTTATTTTTATTTCTCACTTAATGAGATCCAAGGGCAGGCAGAAAAATGGGAGGAAAAGACAAATCAGTCTGTACCGTGTCTCAGCATCAGACACTGATTTGCACCCACATGCTGTTGTGTGTCCTGAGCTCGCAGCCTCCTCTGTAGAAGCAAGCGTAGCACCCAATGAATTGACTAAAGAGATTAGCTAGCAGGCCCTGTAGAGTAAATAATTAAGAACAGTTGATGGAGCACTTAGTAATTTCTCTAGTGCCCCGTGTAAGTTTTTTTGGTGTAACGTGAATTTCCAGTCAAGAGCAGTCTGGTGATTGTGAACAAATACTGAAAAGACATCAAGAGGACCAGAAGTTTCTGAGAGCGTCAACACCACCGATCATCTTATCTCAGAGCTTCTTTATGAAAAGGCAGGAGAGGACAGTCCTTTTGTGATCAGAAAGGAGATCGGCTTGTGCAGGAAGCAACTCAGAGCATACAGCTCTCATCAGCAATTATCGTAGGAGCTTTGAGAGACTAGGCCTGTAAACAGAAGTGCATAAATTTAGGAAATTTAGAGGTGTGCAGGCAATAGCGGAGGAGCGAGGATGAGAACAGAAAGCAGCAGAAAAGTGCACTGTGAACCAGGAGTTCAGAAGGTGAGATTATATTCACTGCAAAGTAAGGACCTCATGTACTGTAAAGAAAACAGCTAACTTCATGTCCCTGTGTGTGTGTGTACATGTGTAGGTGGCACAATAGATATCACAGTACATGAGATCCAAGAAAACCATTACCTGAAGGAGCTACACAAGGCAGCTGGAGGTGGATGGGGAGGCAACAGAGTGGATGAAAACTTCACTAACTTCCTCAAGGAAATATTTGATGGCATATGGGATGAATATGTAAAGACCCACCCTACCGAATTACAACATATGATGTACAACTTCAGTCTACAGAAATGCTCTGCTGGCGGGAAGGCAGTCTACATACATTGCTACTACAACTTGACCAGATTGGCAGCGTGCAAGAAGGACATGTCCTGCTTCTTCAAAAAAGCAAAGGGAGCTGTGTGGCGTGATGGGATGATCATGATTACATATGAGAAAATTAAGAGCTTTTTTGACTACAGTATCAAAAATATCACTCATACTTTGAAGGAAATTCTTAACAAGCCTGAGATGGCCAAGGTCCGGTACATTTTGCTAGTGGGAGGCTTTGCATCTAGCGTCATCTTGAGAGATGCAATCAGGCAGGCCTTTAGCAAGTATCATGTCCTTTGTCCAATGGAGGCTCAAGTGGCCATTGCAAAAGGGGCTGTTTTATTTGGAGCCAATCCACACATTATTGCCTCAAGAATCAGTGCTCGGACATATGGTTTAGCCGTAGCTCATAAATTTGATGCTGCTATCCATGACTCCTTAAAAAGAAGGGTCTCAAAAGCTGGTGACTATATTTATTGCACAGATCTCTTTGAGAAATTGGTGGGAGTTGAGGAGTCAGTGAATATAAATGAAGTTGCCCAACATAATTTCCACCCAATAGAACCAAATCAGACACAGGCACGCTTTTCTTTCTATTGTACAGAAAAGCAGGATGCTCAGTACGTAGATGAGGAAGGGATGGAACTGCTTGGCTCCTGTACAGTGCCAATGCCAGACACAAAGCTGGGAAAGCAACGCAAACTGAAGCTGGATATTAAATTTGGGCTCACTGAATTTAAAGCCACATGTACTGACATTACTTCCAAACAAAGTCGGACAATTATAATAGATTTTTTAGCTGTGTAAACGCTCAGTACATCGAGCAGCAGGGGCAATAACTCAAGGGAGAGCATGGCTTTAGTGAGAGGCAATAACTACTACACTAGAGAAGGCAAATGGACCATAAAGTCCATCCGTCATCCAGCCTTTTGCTTGCAAAGGTAAAGAGTGTGCTAGTCTGATTCTCTGGTTCCTTCCATTCCTCAGCAACCACCCTTTCAGCCCACTACCTCTCTTTCTGTTCTATCTGACGGCAAGTTTATCCGCTGCTTTATCTCTTGCCCTTCTGGCTTAGCTCCTTGCATCTCTGAACACAGTAGTTCATACCACCAATATAATCACCTGTACTCTACCTGTGTTTGATATAGAGCGTCTGTACTGGTGTCTAACTTCTACATATATCAGCCCATAACTATTTCTTTTAGCTTGACGTCTTCTTTCAGCTACATCCTCTCTTCCTCTGATATCAGGTCTCTTTATCTGGAGTCCAGGTTTAACTCTGTGGGGTGTGACATTCAATGGATTTGAGTTTTCTTCAGAACATCACTCATATAGATTGCGTGTAATTAAAGACCTCCTGTTCCCGTCAAGATACTCCGTGAAGCAGTAACTCAGTGTAGTCTGGGGGCTTGTGTCCAAAACCTGTGGGAGTGTTATCTGCGTTAAACCATTGGGTGGTGTGATCTCATTAACTGGGCTGATACACATGCCAGATTGTAACATAACAGATACGAATTCTGCTTACACCCCTACCTGAGCACCTCTGTCCATCTGTGAATACTCTCTACATCTCTGAATTGGGCTTGATATTTACCATGTTTATAAAAGCTCATTTCTTTGCCTCCTGCCTACAGTGCCTGTGCACAGGTTCAGCACAGTGTGGCCTGCGTGAGCCCAAGTTTGTCCAAGAAAAGGATGCGATCCTGCAGTGTGCTGGGTCTGCCTGGGGTGAAGTTACCTTTCTTCATGGCCACCCTTACGCTGCTGTGTGATTTATGGCCAAAACGGTGTTGAGAGCACACCAGTGTTTTAGTAACAGCTGAACAGTGTGTGCACAGCAGCACGGCCCTCTCTGTTTCTCACTCTGCTCCTGCAGCGAGGAGGCTGGCGGGGGGAGTGAGGGGCTGGGAGAGGACACAGCCAGCACAGCTGACCCCAACTGACCAAGGGGGGTCATACCTCATGCTCAGCAATAAAAATGGGGGGGGGGGGGGGGATGATGGGACTTTCTCCAAAGTAGCTGTTGCTTGGAGACTGGCTGGGCATCGGTCTGGTGGTGGGATGTGGTGACTGCCTTTGCATCACTTATTGGGGTGTTTTTTTGTGGAGTAATTTTTTTCCCCTTCACTAAGGCTGTAGAGTTTCCCTGCTGAACACCAGCCTGTCCCGATGCAAATACTTGGTTAGCTGGATGCACTGCATGAAAACTCAGCACTGGCATCTTTATTTGGTGTAATGACTGTGTTAGAATCATTGCTAAGCCATGTACTTAATGCTGTCAATCATTAAAGCAGCATTTAGAGGATTAATCTGTATATATACTATGACCTATGATGTATAAAAGCTGAACTATTTTGAATACCTAACCTTTGTTTTCACAATCAAAATCTTATGTGTGCAATAAAAGTATTCACAACAGAAACCTGTGTCCATTTCTGTCATGTCAGACGGTACTTCTCTGTGAACAATGTATGGTCCCAAAAGGCTGAGTGCTCCTGCTTTTTTCTTACCTTGTGGACTTTGCACTTTCACCAGTGCAAAGTGCAGCATAGCTTCACCCGAGCCCACCACCCTTCTCTGAACAGGAGAGAGAAGTGTGGTCTGGTGGCTGCTGGGAAAGCCACATGCGTCTGCCCCAGGCCTTTCCCAACCGTACGCTATATGGGCTTTGGCATTCAGACATCGACACCAACAGTTGTGACCGCAGCTCCTAATTTTGCTTGTTTTGATGAGCTGGTAATGTTGATAACCTGAGGTACTGAGCATGGAGCAGACGCAGCTGTTTGTCATCCTTGTAAAAGCAGCACTGAGTGTCAGCATCTCAAGCCAAACATCTGAGAAACCTGCTATGGGGGGCTCTAACCTCAGTCTGACAGTAGGGGGGTGCTGGGAAAATAAGAGCTATAGAATCATAGAATATGTTGGGTTGGAAGAGACCTTTAAAGGTCATCTAGTCCAACCCCCCTGCAGTAAGCAGGGGTATCTTTAACTAGATCAGGTTTCTCAGAGCCTCATCAGGCCTGGCCTTGAATGTCTCCAGGGGTGGGGCCTCCACCACCACTGAGCTGAGTGGCTCAGCTATATTATAGCTACATTACATATTTTAGCTATATTACATATTATAGCTATATTACAGCTGCTGAGCCCTTTCCAGCCATCCTCTACAACAGGTGTGTCTGCTGAGCTGGGGATTAACCACTGCTGTGTAATAAATAGGGTGGTTTATTTATATCAAACATGAAACTTAAATAACAGATCACAAACTTTGAAGGAGAAGAAAACATGGGCAGCTTTGCAGTACCTGAGATGGGGGCATCAAGGAGCTCTGCAGGCAGTCACCGCTGCCAGGACCTAAATGGCTGGGCGGGTAGAAGATGCTGTCTATTCCTGTTACCGGAGCCTGACAGCTGCCTTCTGCCTAAAGCACGTGATTTATGGGAAATGGAAAGGAAACAAACCCCACTTCACAGAACTGCTGCCATTTACCCACCCCACAGTGGTGTCAGAGTCTGGAACCTAAAAATAATTGTCTCAAAGCTTGCTTAATTTTCTGCAAGCCATCAGGAGGCTTGCAAGGTTTCCTGTCGGGTTTGCCGCCTACGGGCCGAACAGAAGCTGGTGCAGACTTTCGGCAGATGAACAGGATGTCTGGAAGTTTGCCCGCTGCTGCCTGCGTGGTGCACGTGCCAACCAAGCGTACCCCAAATTTATCGTGGCATGATGACTTCGCTAAATCAACGGCTGCCCAAGCAACAGGGGCAGGAAAATCTCACCCAGCAACTGCGTCAAACGATGATTGGCTGAGCCAAGACCACCTGCATGCCGATTGATCGAACTACAAGCCGACGGGGACTATAAACTAGTGCCATGCCAGACTACAGTGGGGACCCTCACCACCGTCCCTTGAGAACTACGGATCAACGGGATGCCATTGAACTCCAAGGACCGTCGAGACGCCAGCGGGCCTGTGGTGGTGACTGTACTCTTGCTGTGCTCCGTAATACTGCCCCTCTCTTTTCTGACTTTTCTTTACTTCTTTATCGCTCGTCTCAGTGACTATTGCTGGGGAATAACAATAAATCTGCAGTGAGCGGCATCTGACCTCGTTTGTGTTTTAATCTCACGCTCGGAATCAGCCCGAACCACTCCCGGACCAAACGTAGTCGGACCGGGACGTAACAAGCAGGAGGCATGTCCTCTGCTTCCCTGGCTGGGGACAGAGTCAGGAAAAGCTTGGCCGCCGCGTGCAGCCCGAAATACTGTGGCTGAGCTCCCTGATTGGGATTTCCCAGCACTTTCTGCCCCCCAGCTTGGCCCTCCCTGCTGAGGAGCATCCCATCCCTGGCCGAGGCTGTCTCCTGATTTCCCAACTCAAAATGGGTATTTTTTTGGACCACGACAGGATGTCTGACAATAGATCAAGTGAATGAGCACCTTCGTACTGCAGTGTCACAGATGAGGTTGGGGAGAGCAGAGAAGTCCCCTAAGGAAGCTGAGGTTTGATTGTGAACTGCTGCAAACGGAAACCAAAGAGGAGGGAAACGAAGGGCGAACAAGGGAGATGAAGAAGAAAAGACTAAGAATGCTAAGAGGTAAGACTCATCCTTGAGCAACATGCATTGCTACCACAGCTCAGGCCAGAGACCTTGGCTCACCTCCAGGCTCCAGCTTCTCCCACAGGCGTCCACGGCAAATCAGGGTGCACCAGGATCTGCAAGGAGAACATGACACCTACAGAGAGGAGGAAAAGTTGCAAGCAAGTAATTGTCCGCATTCACATCCTGAATAAAAATCAACTCTACCTCCAAGCTCCAAACCTGCCTAAGAACCTTTCCCTTTGGCTAAAGTTAGTGCCGCTTTTTCTTCAGGAGCTCCCAGGCCATCCATGACAAGCACCTGATGTGCATTCTGCTCTCAGCCAAAATCTTGGTGCTTTCCCCACCGAGATCCTCCCAGGCAGTTTTGGCTCCCAAGGCCTGGGAACCAGCAGGTCCTGCAGTGCCATCCTCACTCCTTCTTCTGCCTCCCTGTGCTGGTGGCTGGGCCTGGCTGACTGGTGCTCCCCTGCTTTGAGTTTGCCTTCAAAGAGGCAGCAGTCCCAGCAGCACAGCGTGTATGCGTGTCCCCTGGGGCTCTCCTGAAATCTGGGACATTTTTCTGAGGATTTTGGGAGTAGAAAACAGAAGGCTGTGCAGACCCTGGTATCAGACCCCTCTTTGTTTGCTGTGGTGGAAAGGGAGGGGGAGGGAAGGGGGGAGTTTCAGGGAAGTCATTTGAGGCATCCCTCGGCAGCGGTGGGATGTAACGCCACCAAGCCCAATCAGTCTCTGTGAGGTTGCGAACACCCCTTTCCTTCTGCCCCAGGGTATCCGTCTGGTTTTGCTCGCCATGCCGCACATTTCTCCCTCGCGCCTGTTCCTTCCCTCCTCTAAACCATCTCAAACAATACGAGGTTTTGTCTGCGCTCGGCGTCCAGCAGCCGCAGCGGTTCCTCAAGCCCCTTAGCCCTTATTTCGTGTGCATGCCTTGGACTTAACCAGAACATTCCTGGCAGAGGTTAAGCCCAGGCGCCGCACGGATAATCCAAGATTTTTTTTTGCCTCCGGTTCCAAGTGACGGTGACAATAACGGGCCCGTGCGCGCTGTCTGCAGCTCCACACTGGCCCTTCTCCTGCCCCTTATCTCTTTCTCCCTTCCAGGCAGGTAGGGCTTATGGATAGGACAGAGATTCTGGCTGCGAGCCAGGAGGATTAGGGTAGCAAATTGCCTGTGCTTCCAGCCTGGGTGTGCTGCACCCATTTATCTCCTGTGCTAAAATGACATGGCATGATCCCCAGGCAGGGAGCAGCGTGGGATGAGCCCCTGCTAAACCAGAGGGCTGTGGGGAAAGCAGTGAATGTGGCATGAAAGCAGGACTGGAGAGAGTTTCTGGAGCTGGAAAACGGGATCTTTGGACTGAAGGAGCAAGAAGTGCTGGGAAGGGGGGATGGCAGAGCACCACGATGCCCACAGCAGCACTCTCGGAAACAAACGAGGAAAATTAGTGTTCAGACAAGGATCACCCTCGGGAAAGAGAAGCCAAGCACTGGCCTTGGCAGGGGTGAGAGCCGATCTTTTTCTTCCCCACTGAAAACCCCTTTTTTCTCTTTTCTCCTCAGACAGCGAGATCTTTGCTCTGGCACCTGACACCACAGTGAGAGTGCTAGTCCTCCCTCCTCACGTGGTTGGTTTCTTTCCTGATTAAAAGTGATTAGGCAGCCCTAAAGCCTGAAGAAATGTGACCGAGGGGTAACAGAGACAAAGAGTCCATTCAAGATCTCCTAAATCCCCAGGGCAGTATTTAGAGAGCCCTGAGGAGAGAACTGGAGCAGAATCACCTCACCAGGACCTCCCTGACCTTCTGCTTCCCACTGCGTCCTTTCTTGCAGCCGTCTCCTCTACCATGTCGTTCTCGGAAGCAGAGGTGCAAAGTGCCCGTGGCGCCTGGGAGAAGATATATGTGGATGCTGAGGACAATGGGACAACTGTGCTGGTCAGGTAAGGAAAGAGCCCATCCCACTGCTACCCCAGAGAGTTGAAGGAGGAACAGCAAGAAGCATGGAGTTACCACCTAGGAGCATGTCTTGATGTGTTTCACGCAGCCCTTGCTGGGAACATTTTGGTTTGCTGTGGCTTATCCCACCTCAGGGAGGAAACAGGGAAGAGGAGAGATCCAGACAAATAAAAGTAAAAGGAAAGAGGGAACAGGGTGGGAAAGAAAGAAGAGACAAGAACAATTTCTTCACTCCACCCATTTAAGGTAAAGGAAAGAAAGTGGTAGGAAAGAAAGTGGTAGGAAAGAGAATGGGAACAAAACATGGTCCCTATTTCCTTCTCACCCTTTTCCTGTAAATAGCTTTAATGAGTTTTTTTAACTTGTGCGTCCTCAGTATTTCTCTTCTGATTCTCCTTCAGCCTTCCCAGTCCAGAGCCCATTAGTTTCATTGTATTGTGCCTTTCCTGTGGGCTTTCCTCTCTTAGTTTTCACTCTGTTTTCCTCTCCTCTTCCGTAAGACAGAAGCTTCTGTTCACCTTTCACGTATCCCTCTCTCGACTGTGACTTACATCACCTCCACATGCAGTGATCCGTCCAAATACTAGTTGTGGTTATCATACCGTTACCACTCGCTCCAGCTTTCTTGTATATCACATCATGTACCTGGATCAGCCTCAAAGTGTGTTATGTATGTGCTGCTCTGTCCTTCTGCAGTCTACACAACCTGAGGACAGTTAGGGTCAGAAACACAGCTATAAAATGCTAGTAGTATCCAGTGGCTTGGCTCCCCAGGGTAATTTACTCTAGAAGACTCTGCCTTAGTGTCCTACAGCCCCACCCGTGCCTTTAGACAAATTCTGGGCTCCCCAGTACAAGAGAGACATGGACATACTGGGAAGAGTACAATGAAGAGCCACGAAGATGATGAAGGGACTGGAGCATCTCTCCTGCGAGGACAGTCTGGGAGAGTTGGGACTGTTCAGCCTGGAGAAGAGAAGGCTCAGGATGATCTTATCAATGTATATAAAAAGCTGAAGGGAGGGTACAAAGAAGACAGGGTCAGGCTCTTCTAAGTAGTGCCCAGTGACAGGACCAGAGGCAATGGGCACAAACTGAAAGACAGTTTTTCACTGTGAGGGCGACTGAGCACTGGCACGGGTTTCCCAGAGAGGTTGTAGAGTCTCCATCCATAGAGATATTCAAAAGCTGTCTGGACATGGTTCTGGGCAACCAGCTTGACCGGGGGGGGTTTGACCAGATGACCTCCAAAGGTCCCTTCAAGCCCAACCATTCTGTGACTCTGTGAAACGCAATCTGGATTTTGCTATTGCTATTTCAGGTGGATAACTGGTTTACCCAGCGGAGTAAACTGCTTTTTTAAGAGTTTAACCAAGATGGCTGTAATTGATGTATTATAAAAGGCAGTTCCTTTACGAGTGGCATTGAGCTGTATTACTTCTGAATAAACAAAACAACAATCCACCACAGGCAGTAAGAAAGCTTTGGGATGGACTCTAGGAAGGTGTTAATTAACAAAACCAAGAGCAGGGTTTCCCCATGAAAACACGCACTGAGAGCACAGTGGACATATCTGCTCTCCAGAACATCTTTGGGAATACTCACCCCGTGTGAACGCGCTCCCACTTCTCTGTGGATTTTAGCTCCCCCTAACACTGAGCCCACACTGAGGAATGGTTTACTTTAGAAGCAGTGGAATAAATTCAGGATAGGTAGGTTTTAAGGCTGAGTGAGCAAAGAGAAGTGCCCTGGGGAGAGGCGAGGGAGGGGACGGGCTGCCGTGGGCACAGGGGCTGTGCACAGATGGGAAGGGCAAAGGAGAACCAAGAAATGCAGGGGAAAGAGGAGTCTGTTCTATTAAAGAGAAGGAAAAAGGGGAATAAATGCATAAGACAAGGCCTGGAATGTGAAGCCATATCTGCATTGATGCCTTGGTCCACAAATTAGGACGTCTCTCATTTCTCAACAGGATGTTTACCGAGCACCCAGACACCAAGTCGTACTTTGCACACTTCAAAGGCATGGACTCTGCTGAAGAGATGAAACAGTCGGATCAGGTCAGGGGCCACGGCAAGAAGGTTTTCACCGCCATCAATGACATGGTGCAACACCTGGACAACTCTGAGGCTTTTCTTGGCATAGTGAACCCACTTGGCAAGAAACACGCCAGCCAGCTGAAGATTGACCCCAAAAATTTTAGGGTGAGCCAGCAGCCCTCTTCTCAGTGTCTGAAATTTTGATGGGAGGATGTCTTCCCCTTTGAGGAAAACAGGCTTTGTATATATAAATATAAATATATATATATATATGCTCCGGAGAGTGGAGATGGTGGAAGGTGAGACAGTTGATGGTGGAACACAACAGGACTGAGAGATCTGGCATCTGTTGGGAAGAAGGCTGTGCAGCAATGCGATGCAGGCGGGTCTGCTCAGGTGGGAGCTGCAGAGCTGCCCATGAGTTGTCATTCCCACGCTTGTTATTTAATAACAAGATACAGAAAAGCAGCTTAACACTGGCCTTCAGTCCTTGATGCCTACTTTTGTCTAGTAACAGGAACTGAGCTTTTCTAGGACAACTAACCAGCTGTTATTGAGCAACAATGTCAACAGCATTGCCATCACTAAACAAACACGGATAATAAATACAGGATCAAATGACTTGCCCAAGTCCACCTAAGGTCACTAGCAGACTTAATTTACAACTATTTTATGTGCCTTACACAGCACAAAATGCAAAGAGGCACCTTCTAGGAAAGGTCACTCAGGCACCAGGAAGGTGGTTTCCAAAGCAGTGGGCCCAGTTTTCAATAAGTGGGAGAATAAGTGAGGATTTCTGCCTGGAGAGATCCTGAAAAGACTTTTTCAGGGTAAGGATGCACACAAAATAATAAATGCTTCACAGAAAAGGAGCTGACAATTCAAAGTATACCACCTACCTAGCAATTGTAAAGACAAAGAACCCTCATTGTTACAGAGTGCTAGATAGCTAATAAGCAGGAAAGATTAGGAAGAAATTTACTCCCCAAGCCATGTATTCCATAGGTGTCCAACACAGGCTTCCTCAAGGCCTCTAAGCATTTGGGACAGCCCACTGCCAGGAGAAGGATTGCAGTAAATGGACCAAGTGAACTGGCTCTGTACAGCTGTCCTTAAGTGATGGGTGCAGTCAACATTAAATAGATACAAGATAGTTAAAAAAAACAGCCACGGTGACTGCATTTTTTGGTGAATTCTATAATGCGCCTAATTTTCCATGACCTATTATGAGCTGTGCATGCTGTATCATAGAATTGTAGAATCATAGAACGGTTTGGGTTGGAAGGGACCTTAAAGATCATCTAGTTCCAACCTCCCTGCCATGGGCAGGGACACCTCCCACTAGACCAGGTTGCTCAAAGTCCCATCCAGCCTGGCCTTGAATGGTCTATATGCTGCTGAATTGTTCTTTCACGCACTTTCTGCCCTCCAAGAACCCCAACTGAAATATACATTTTATTCTTACGCCTCTAATGTGGAGGAAAGTTCACACTGGTTGTTTCTTCCTTTCTCCTTGTTTAGATTATCTGTGACATTATCTTGCAACTGATGGAGGAGAAATTTGGTGGAGACTGCAAAGCTTCCTTTGAGAAGGTGACCAATGAAATCTGCACTCACCTGAACAATGTCTACAAAGAGGTGGGCTGGTGAGGAAGTGCGACATCCAGGCTCTTCAGACATCTCGCCAGCACTGATTTCCTGCTTTTGGGCCTCCAGCCACAGTTGGAAGAATGAAAAAGTAAAAAAAAAAAAAAAAAGGCAAGAAAAAGGCTTCGATAATGTAGATATCAATGTCAATAATTTCCTTAGCAAACTGAGTTTCTACAGTTAAATGAAACCCGCAAATACATCAAAGCCAACCAACAAATCCTGCTGTGCTTTGCAGCTTCGGTGCTCCAGGTGGGTTCCTCTGGCCACCGTCCTTGAAGACCGCATTTTAAATGATGACTTTGAGCTTGCGGTTCCTGAGAGAAAGACTTGTTCCTTCCAGCAGCACCAGCCCAGAGAGGTACCAGCAGCTCTTTATCTCAGCTATCACCTCTCCATCCTCATGAATGATGAGCCCGAGACCATTTTTAAGCATCTGCAGGGACTTTGCAGCAGTCGTTATTTAAGAGGTGTGGGTGTTATTTCGTGTTTGAATAAAAACAATGGGGAAAGTGATTTATGGGAAAGTCTAATGTCTGAGAAAGACACACACAGGGAAAGTCCCATCCTGCACGAGCCAGCAGAGTTCCTCAACCTGGGGAGAGGTTTCTTGGAGCAACTTCCAGCACAAGGGATGGCAACGCTGAATGTGGTCACCACTGGGTCCCTCTGGGTGGGGATGAACATCTCCAGTGTGTGCATTTCACGGTGTTAGTCCCAGCAAATTGCTCTGGCCACGTTCCCAGGAGAGGTCATCAGCAGGGAGCTCAGCAGCTCCTGTGCCGCTCAGAATGCATCCAGCTGAGGGAGGCTGCTGCCCCCATGAGCGGGGTTTCTACGGTGCTGCCCTCACGCTGCCCTGTCGCACGGCCTGAGCCTCCCTTCAGTGGTAACCGAGTCCCGAACTATTTAATTGCTTTTCCTTGTATTCCTTAGACGTGGTGAAATCATCAGCTAATAACTGCAAATAACTACCTGCCGTTTTGCTTCAGTGTAACGCAATAAACACCGAGAAAGCAGATGCGTCCTCTCATTTGTAGCACAGAAAAGGCACACCCGATGCGCAGGAGCGGTAACTGGTCACAGTGCACGCTTACTGGTGGTACTGGGGGCTTTACCAAAACCAGCTCAAGCTCCCACCCAGGCACCCATCACACTTGCAGTAATCAGGCTCTTTGGGTGGTGGGAAGGGAAGCTTTTCGTTTGACCATGGAACAACCATTTTGTAAACAGCTGAAAATGCCGAATTCGCCTTCATCCAAGGTACAGTTTCCTCACCCATCCCATTTGTTTGGCTAAGGCTGCTGAAATCCCCAAGTCCAGAAGATGAACTCTTGCTGGAGAGGGAGCATGGGGCAACCTGCTTTATTTGATTCGGTATTTTATCCCACTTGGGAAGAAAGGGAAGCATATTGCACAGCACCGCCAAGTATTGTAAGAAAAGAACAAGACTTGTAAGAAAATACTTACAGTCTCAAATCCCTCCGAGGCAGCACAAGTAAAGTTATCACTCTGAAAAGCTTAAAATATTTTCCTCTTTTTGCTTATGTATGTGCTTTAATGCACGTTAAAAGCGCTGTTTGCCATGATGACAGTTAGGTGTAATGACACGCTCGTCACTGCCACAGACACCCCGGGCTGGCAGGAGCCTGACAACACTCCGCGATGGTTTAAGGCTCTTGTGTTCCCTGCGACGGAGAGAGAGAGGAGTAGCAAAAGCAAAGTCTGTGAAACAAATCAAACTCAGGCTTAAGTAAAGAGGGAAATTTTAAACAATCCATTAACAAAGGGGGGGACACACTAAATTTTAGAGATGTGTATGATGTGAGTGGTTTAGGAGTACATGTCCCCCTTTTTTTTTCTTTTCGGTTTATCTGAGATTTCAAAGGACAGCAGGCAGCTTTCCCAACAGACCATAGATCAGGCGGCATCTTGAGATTGAGGATACCTGAGCTGGATTCCCAATTTTCCAGCAGCCTCGCTGCACAGTCCTGTCTGGCTTTCCTTGGACCTCATTGTGCCTCTGCAAAACAGCAACATTCACGTACTCGGGGAGGGAAACCAAACGCACTCTTTACTCATTGAACTGGTAAATATGTGGTGGTCTACATACATCCTGTATGCATTCCTAGGCACAGCTTTGATCCTGTGAAGAGAAACCTAAGGGAAACATCATACCGAAAAGTAGCAGGAAAAGATTCCCCGTGGAGCATCACCAGTGAGTGGGACCAAAGCCCTCACACCAAGCTTCATGGTTTTCATCCAGCCTGTGGGACACCAGGAAGGTCTGGGTGAGGTGACAGATCTGTGCCAGCGCACAAGTCGTACAGCACAAGTGCCTGCTACAGGGTAAATTGTCTCAGTGCCATGGAGTCATCTTTGTGTCTGACCCGAACCAGAACAGCTCAAACACACGGAAAATACTGAGAAAGGGGAAGAGGAGTGAGAGGGAGCTCATGGAAGAAGTTTATCCCCTCAGCTAACAAAATCCAAGTGCTTTGCTAGTCGTTGCTGGAGGAAAAAAGCATCCCCACAAGCAAAACTTGACCTGGTAGAGACAAGTGAACACTTTCCCCATTCAAAATATTACCTAAACACTGCGAAATCACAAATGTACTTAAATTCAGTTCATCAACTTCGTCGAGTGGACTCGGACCTTCCAATGGGGACAGCTTTGGGAAAGAACAAGGAATAGAAGATAAGTAAAGGATCACAGGCAAGGAGATGAGAGAAATTTAACTTGAAAACCTTCAGTTGCTGTGGTGACACGGCAGAAACTTACCCAAAGGAAGGTGCCTTTGCAAGGCATCCCTGTACAAATACAAATCAATGTTGGGATAAAAAGTCCAAGAGCCCAGCGGTGTGCGACAGCATCACCAAATCGCTCTGAGATGAGGGAGCGGTTCACAGAGGAGGTTAACCTGGCCGTCGAGGCTTTTAAGCCTAATAATTTTCTTGCTGGAGAGTGTGAGCCAAGTGGGGCCTTCCTGCCCCTGCCCGGCACACGGGCAGCAGAGGCTCAGCGAGGTGAGCGAGGGAGGGGAGGTCGCCTCAGATATCCCGGGGATGCCCAGAGAGGGGACTAGAGGCCTTGTAGTGAATTTGGGGAAGCTTCTAGGAAATCCCTCCCTCGCACCCACTCTTCCTGCTGGAAGGCCGTTTGCGTCACTGGTGATCTAAGTGAAGGGTTGCTTGGGCTCCTTTGCTGTAGAGCTGTGGGTAGAGGTACAGCTATCGCCCTCAGAGGTGTTGCTCTACACTGACAGAGTAGGAGCTGCTTCTCTTTGCTGTTTAAAACAGCTAGTGAGGGGTAGAAGGTGGTGAGGGCCCAGCCCAGACGGGAACACGCCGGGAGCAGCAATGTTTCTACCAGGTGCCAGGGCGGTCGCTTCTGCCAGAGCCGGAGCGGGGCAGGGGAGCCCTGTCAGACTTTCAAGTCACCTTCCTGGTTAAACAGAAGGTACCACAAGGCTCATAATGGCACAACGTGTGATGAGAAGGGATTGCTGCCTACCGAATACCATACTGACATAAGACAAGTGAATTGTAATGCCTGAATCGGCACTAGGAGCCCAGCCACCCAATTCAAATGTCCATCCATCAGGCCTGGCTCTCAGGTGTCTCCTACAGCCAGAGGTGTGACACACTGCAAACCAAACAAAAAAAGCCCCCAGGCTTATTCTAACCTTCTCAGTTTTCAACACTGTAAAATCTTTTTCCTTTCATTACAACACCCTGCTTTAGGGAAAGGCGATGATAGAGAAGATGCCTTTTTTTCTTTACTTTTGCTAAAGCTAATACTGAGTTAATGAACATTTGTGGTTAGAATATCACTGAGGCGCAGTTATGCCATACCAGAGCGCCGCTGGCTTATGCAGCGGAGCGGGTTTGAGCCAGTTCAGGGCATGGTTATGCTGGTCAAATCACACATGGTCAGTATCAAAGAACCCTAAGACACACAGGAATGATTTTTTTTCTCTGGTGTGAGCCAGCAGCATCCTAGACTGAATCGTTTTCTTACTCAGTGGACAGTAGAAATAGCAGCCTCGTTGTATTGCAAGGATATTTTTGTATGCTTGCCTTGGAGAGCCCAGGCTTCTGCTTCTGATGTCCCTGGAAGCATTTCCCCAGGAGGAAGCACCGCTGTGGCGTCCCTCTCGCAGGCAGCAACGCAATGCTTCACTTCATCCCCTGCACAACCACGCGGGAGTGGATGAATCAGGGACACGCTGCTGGTGCTGCTGATCTCCATCCAGCCTCCCCAGACTGTCCACCAAGGACACCCGGAAGCCGCTGACCACTGCCATCGGGCAGAGCAGGCTGATCCTGACATCGCAATTAGCACGGGTCACCAGCAGAGCTTTGCGCGGGGTTACAAGCAGAGGCAGAGTTTTAGGACCAGGAAGACAATGCCTGTGAAACATTGGAGCTGACACCTGGATTATGGTCTCCCGCTCTACCAAGGCAGCAGTTGCCCTCACCTGTTGGAAATCAGCAGTTCTTCTCTGTTGCAAATCAGTTTGAGCTTAGGGAGACAACGGTATTTCAATAAGTTACAGTAGTTCGGTGCAAAGGCCCCAAGCCCCTTGTCACCCTGTGGTGATGGACACGCAGAAGCTGGAGCAGACGGTTGATGCTGCTGGCGCCCGACGGCTGGTGCTGTGAACACCTGCAGCCCCTCTGAGCCGGCACCAGGAACAATTTCTAACCTTTGTGCTCCTCACTGAGCATCACCATCGATACTTCACTGCTGCATTCGCCAGACCATTTCAGCCGGGGAAAGGGCTGTACAGCCACGGCAGTTCCTGCTGTCCGTCAGCCCCTTGCCTGTGGCCAGCCCTGCTTTGTTGCTAGCTAATCCCGACTCCCCGCCTGTGCATTTCCTTGGATGCTGCTTGCCTGTGGTGCTCTGCGCAGCATCGCCAGAGCCTTGGGAAGCAATTTGGGACTGCGGTTACCCCAGCAACAGGAGCTGAAAGGCCAGAGCAGAAGAGACAAGTTACGAGAGTATTTTCTAATTGCCCGTTGACTGTCCATTACGTGCCTGCAGAAGGGAAAGCCGGGATGAAGAGAAGAGCCTCAGGTAGAAACAAAGATTTCTTCCTCTTCCCCTGTATTTCCAGCTGCTGGAAACCCCTGCCCAGCAGCCCCCTGCTTCCCAGTTTTGCAGGCTGCAGTGAAAGCCAGATCTCCAGGTCTTATTGAAAAGAATTAAAGAATTGCATGAGCAGTAACGGTGTAAGAATTTATTAAGAAGCAAGTAGAAAAAAAAGGCAATCAAAGCGAAAACCAAAGAGCAAGAACCATACAGGACTGAATGAAGATCACGTTAACACCTTTTAATAAGCCACTGCATCAGGAGAAACTAACCTTGACTGTTTGCTGAACAAAGGACAACTATACTGAGCAAGGTGGGACGTGAAATGTGGGAGGGAGAACAGCAAACTGGGTGGGTTATCAGGTGCTGCAGGCCCTGGCACAACACACTGCCATCCCCTCTGCTGCGCAGCGCATTCTGCTCTTATACTACTTTTTTTTTTTTTTTTAAATGTTGACTGCAACTACGAGCTGCTTAGATCCCTAATAATCATGGCGGAGACAGCACGCACCTCTCACTGAGCGCGTTATCGCAACAAGATTTTGGGGTGTTGAAGTTGCCATACCTAAACTCATTTGTTTGGAGGTACCCACCCATGCCTTCAGCTGGCTTGCATTGGCCCCAGATGTCTTACCATTCTCCGTTTGGCTAGACAGGTAATTCCCACCCTGAGGCTATTTAAGGTTTGCACCATCATCCCTCTGTGTTGGCTGAGGGGGTTGGTTCCCCTATTTTCTCCCACTGCCCCTGGAGCAGGATGGAAGGTGCCTCTAAAGCACGGACTGGTGCAAGACAGGTTGGACAGACAGAAGGGCTCCAGGGCTGGGGTTCGCGCTGTAGCAACAGGAGGATAAATCCCAGACTTGCTACCTGATGGGAGGCACGAAGACAGGTAGGGACAGCCGCCTCTGCCGGCTTCATTGGCAAGTCTGACGGCAAGTAACGCGATGCACCTGCACCAGGCCAAGCACCTCTTTGCTTGGAAATGTCACTGTTTTACTGTAGGGTTCCTGCTGCTCCAGCAGGAAAAGCAACTCCAGTATGTTCAGGAGAGGACCTCTTTTTCTGGTAACGGGGCGTCCTCGAGCTGCTTACTGTCTTAACATTCTTCTGTCTTGCACTCCCCTGACTAAGCCAGAGCAAGAGCTTTCTGAGATACAGGAATAATGCTTACAGGCTCGCTGCATTTCAAACACTTCAAGTAAATGAAATAACCAACTATTTCTGCTGAGTTTGCACACCTGCAGTCTGACAAAAACGGCCATGGAGCTACAAAATTTCAAAGAGGAGATGCTCAGCTACAGCATCCTTAGGTTCCCTCAGGAGCTCCATTCCCTTCCCAGGCTGCAGTCAGCCTCCTCGCAGGAGAGGGAAGATACTTGCCTCGAACAGGAATGGCCTCGAGCACTCTCGGCGCTCAGGCCCTCCCAGGGACCTGCAGGCCTGTGCGATCTCTTAGCAAAGAGTCAGTAGCACTACAGAGACATTACTGCACAGCAGCACGCACACCCCACCCCACCCCGATTTTGACATGGGTCGAGCACCTCGCCTCTGGCTCTCTCAATCTCCTAAGAATCCAATCGCTTCTTTGGCCATTAAGGGAGAAAAGCTGGGCAAACAGGCTCCACACAGGCTCCGTGGGGGAAGTTTTAAGCACGGTGCGGATGGATGACACTCAAGTGTGACGGTGAAGGTAGTGCATCCATGTCTGCAAGGAGGTATTTGACCTGGGTTAGTGGGCTGAGGGGCTTGGTCTGCTGAACGATCTCGCCCTTGTATTTCTGATCTGGTTCCAGACCAGAAGTCAGATTTAACAGTTGCTGAACGATCTACTGAAGACTGGGAAATTAAAGACCACAAGTAATGAACCCCAAACTATTTGATTAGTGTCAAAGCTCGTTCCCTTATGTGATGCAGCAGAGATGGACAGAGATTTATGTCCCCTGGATCCCTTTCATAATCATTTGGACCATGCAAACTAATGTCAGTCAATACCACTCTTAAGGCATCCAGCAGGAAATACACAGGTGATGAGCTTCACCGTCCTGGAAATAAAGGTAGCTTGGTTCTGATGGAAGATCCTTACTTACTCAGGCACAACTAATAAAGCAGTCTCCCTTACTGATAGGTGTTCCAGAACTCTTGCATCAGAAGTGTGTTTCATCAATCGCCTTAATTCTCTTAGTTCTCTTCCTAACCGCGCTCCAGTCCTCACTTCAGACAGGAGACGTGTAATTCAGATTATTTTGTCAGGGTACCAGAGGTAAGACTCACCTTCTCTCTGTTTAACATTGGTGTGGTACTTGGATACTATGAAGCTCACCACCCCATGAAAACCTATAAATAAGGAAAGGCTCAAATCCAATCACCCTTTCATAATTAAATTTAAAAGCCATTTGTAAAATGAGTGGCGTATTATCCAGAATTTGCTAGCAAGCAGTCCAAGCAGTGTTTTGTTGCAGTACACAAATTCCCACCCCACTCCTCTTTTGCAACACAAAATTTCTACTTGCTGGCTGCAGGGGGAGACAGTATTTCTGGAATATATTTTATTCCAGAAACGAATTCCAAAGGCGTTAGCAATCCACTCATTGGCAATTCTGCTATGCAAGATCCATCTAGAAATGACTGTTCACCTTTTGTCACACCACTAGAATCCCATTACCAAAGGTGTGACAATCGACGTTAGCAAGCACTTACACAGCGTGCTCATACCAGGGGGACAAACACTGGTAACTTACATTTATCAGACAGCTGGGCCATGCAGGAAATCATAAAGCATTCCCAGGAAGGAAACTCATGTTCAGATTTCAAATGGGTAAAAAAAAAAAAGTTAAGTAGTTAGCCATCATTATTACTGTGTTTTTTTAAGGAGCTTAAAACGACATAAATTCGAAGTGGAGGGTACCTGTCACGTTGTATACAACTCCTTGCTGAGATGTGAAGGTCCTGTTCTAGCTTTCCCTGCCAGCCAAAACACTGCTGAATTATGTACGGTGTCAGAATTATCACCCGTGTGTTCTGAGCACACTGAAGAGGCTACGGGAAAGACAGTGAGGAAAAATGCACACGGTGCATTTATAGTGCTGTTACACACCCACGGTTAGCAGCCCTACAGAGGCACTTGGACTAGGGAGATACAGAGGGGAGTCTGCAGAACCTGCTGAAAATGCCAATAGATCATTACAAACACTGCTCTTCAGCATTACTTAAGTAACTCAGTGGTGCTATCTCAAGAAGAATTTACCATCTCTAAATTCTTCTGTGTGGGAGTACGGCATATCTGAATAATTTATATGCCCCAAAGCACCTTCAATGGGACAGAACAGACAGCACCCCCTTTATGGAAAGGCAGCTCACACCCAAATGAAATACTGCTTTTTGAAACGGAAGTCATTGAGGAGTTAGTGGCTGTACCATGATCGTTACAACTCCACATGTTTTTGCCTCTGAAGATCTTCGGATGGTCAGGATTATAATCAGAATAACTGCTTCTCCTACAGCCCATCTGCATGTTAAAAACTCTAATAACCAAATGTTAGTTTTTAAACAACTGAACTGCTAAGTAACCGCCTTAAGAGACCAGTATATCCTTGTTAAGTTATTGGACAATGTGGTTTCCTTTTTTATTTTTTTTTTTTATTTTTTTGTTCTCAATTTGTTTGTTGTTGCTGGTTTTGTTTTTGGTTTTTTTTTTTTTTTTTTTTAATACAATTAAGGATGTGCCATTTACACCCCACAAGAAAAAGCAGAAAGAGTCCTTATGGAAAAAACAAATATATTGAACACATACCAATCAAATGGTACAGATATGGGACTGACTTTGATTTCAAAATTTAAGTAGAAATAAAAAAGATGTAATGCAACAGCTGTTCAATTTCCAAGTCTAAATAGGCACTGTAAAAAGACATTTCCTCTTTCTCCAGCACACATTCCTGTCTAAATGCTCCCACTGTAATCAACTCCTAGGTTCCCAAACAAAAAAGTCACTGGGAACATAACCTTAGAGTAAAAGTTAGTATCCATCCACCCACCCTCTTACAAAAAAAAAAAAAGGCAAACAAAAAACCCCCCGAAATACAACCTTTCAATGCTGTTTTGACCGGAGCAGAATTGGAGAATTTATAAAGGTTCAAAAGCACCCAAGGCAAGTAGTACAATAGAATTTGTTCACTAACTTGTATTGGAAAGGAGATTAAAAACATTGAGATCTGCATCTTGGTACATAAAACTGCTGTCCTGAATAAAGAGAAATCTCTCAGAAAAGTTTTACAACTTGGTGGAAGTCCAGGACCCAGCTTTAGGCATCATTAATTGATGGGGTTTAATTCTGACTTGGTTATAACCACTTTAATATACTGTACATCTACCCTAGTTGGATCAGTGTCTGGAACTGCTCACTGGTGTCCCTTTGAACAACTGTAAACTAAACCATAGTATGCAACTCCATAGGAAGCTAGAGATCAGGTGAATATACAGCCAGTTATATCTCCCCTGCTTCACGCTCTTCCGAGCTCCTTGGGTCTTCCGATCGGCCGTTAGCACTTTCATAAGAGCGTTTCTTGTCTTTGAAATCTCGCGGTGACCTCTCTCTCGAGCTTCTATCTTTATCACGTGATGTTCTATCACGATCTCTTGAACGTTCTTTGTCTCTGGAAGATCTTTCTTTTGAGGATCTGAAAAGTGCAGTAAATTTGAGAATTCAAATTAATCACCAATCTGTATCTATTAAACAGCATTCGGATTTTATATTTTTCTTCTTTTTCCAACCCAACTTTAGATTTATATAAATAGAAGTCTATGAGAAGACATCAGAAATCATTCTACTCTTCTCCTTTCCCTATTTCCAATTTCAAAAGACAAATATTGACAGAGGCAGAATGTAGTCTACATTTATTCCAGAGCCCAGATTAAGGTCATTGTGCTTCATGAAATCTTTTATTTTCAACCTCCGCCCTCAAGCTTGCATTAACAGAAGCTTAATTGAAATTTCTAATCTGTAGTCTCTAGTTTGGGAAGAATGTCTAGCCTCTCTCAAATATATAAATTACAAACTTTAAAAATTATTTAAAAATGGGAGTTTGATTAAAAGCAGGAGGAAATTAACTTGCATAATTCTGCAATGAGGATACTACATGACAAATATAAAACAAATCTGGAATCTGTGCTACAATTAGCTTTTGTTAGAAGAATTATCCCTTGTGTGGTTTTACTATGTCGGTGTGGTGTTATTTTTAGATATTTTACTCTGATAACAGGCATTTCCAGAACCTTTACAATCGAGTGAGAAAAAAGCTGTTCTGTTAAACAGTCCATGTAGTTTTAAATTAGGTGAGCTACCTGTACTAGAAAACAAACTGCATTAGACATCCTCTTTATATTCCCTCAGAGAGTGCCCTAAGTCTGTTGTTGAAAAACATCACATTTTCATTTTAAGATGTATTGCAATCAAAGGTTCTAATATATACTTTCACAGCAAAGTCTTAACAGCATGCTACAAAGCTAGCCACTGATTTCTTAATCAAAAAAATCTAGTGTACTGGACAGCAAGACTGTACTCTCTCCACTTACAGAAAGTTACTGTCAACACCTCAAAGCTTCAAAACTAAAGCCTACGTAACTCTCCTGCACTCACTTCCTTTTATAAGCTTACAAAGAAGTGACCTTTCATTTTAGTTCCTCATCTGGAAAGCTTACTTTCCCTACGATCTAGTATTTTGCAAGACTTAGTATTTGCAAACATGGAAACCCACAAGCACTACTCCTATTCCACAAACTACATGTCAAATAAGAAGAGGAACTACATGCCAAACAAGAATACTGGAGTTCGCACAGCTGCTTCAGAACTATTTTGCACTGCAAGTCCCCTGCAGAAGTAACAATGCTTCCAAACCGGTTGACTCAGGCTAACTCTAGTAATTAATCCTAGAATAGGCAGACAGATAGGACCTGATGCCACCCACAGCCTTGGCTTTTCATTCAGTGCATTTTTGGAGGAATGTTAAGATGCATTTGTCCAGCCGTCCCATCTCTCTACAGCTGAGTCTCTCATCAGCTGACATGAAGGAAGAGTAGCTTTAATTAATCACAGCATAGTGATGCGAAAGTTTATACGATTGCTGTAGCAAGCAATAATACTACCAGAAGACTTAGAACCAAAACACCATTCCTGCCTTTCTCAAGGGCAAGGTATAGCCTTTAGAATCAGAACCTCTACTAGACTTGCATTTTCTAGAATGCTCAGAAATCATTACTTCCTAAGTGATCAAGTGGATTCTTCAGCAGAAACTGCCCCCCTTCACCAGATACGTGGGCAGCATCCACGCAGTCATGTTCACCAACTATCAACTGTGTTACAGTATGTGACAGTGGTTGGTTCCAAGACAGTATCTCTGGATACCTGCATTGGGTCTGAGGACAGAAAAAAAACCAACATAAGTAGTCTTGGACAAAAATCCTAGGGCAGCCTTGGCAGCCTGGGAAAACCCTAGAGCAGCCAGTCAGATCTAGCAAAGCAGGGAAAGACACAGTTACAGTTTTAAACCTCCCGAGGGGTACGATGTTTGACTAAATGGGCCTGTGCTCCCCCCAGCCCTGCCTTTCTCCTCAGAAAAAAAAAAAAGCAAAAGAAAAGGCAAAAAAAAAAAGAAAATGAAGTCTGTACTTCTCTACCACAGCAGAGAATTAGCATAGGACTAGAATATTCTGTTGTCAACCAGGATCTGAAGGATATTAAAAAAAAAAAAAAATCATCTAAATGCTAAGAGTGGGATCTATCTCACACAGCTTTAAATGTCTGCAGTGTAAACATCTAAGCTCATCAGCCAGACTTCCTTAACAGCCAGCAGAAGAAATAGACACTTTAAGGCATGATTTGTCTTATCTTAAAATAGAAACAAAATTATGTCAGATAAGTCTGTAACGAGACTCACGAGATTTACATCTGACCTAGTCATCTAAAGCCAGGTGAAACGAAGCCCCATCCTATGACTTCAGCTACTCTATTTGTCCATAGAATGTCTGTATGAAGTATGTTAGCCCTTGTCACATGAACTCTTCCAAGTGGGCTCAAGGATACTGACACAGACATCTCTCAATTTACCCACATTTAGGTTTGCTGTCATGATTGATCATTGAGTATGTATCTCAACATCTAACTGCAAATACTCACTTTCTCATTGCAAATCAAGAAGCACAAATTACGTATTTTGTTTCTAATGAAATAAATCAATTTAGTTATTTGGAACTTATAGCCAAAAGCGAGGAAAAGTAGGACTTTATATTTAGACCTGCTCTTGATAAGACAGTAATCCAAGCCTGGGTAGACCTAAGGTTCCTATTATCTTAGGTACGTTGCTGTTACTATCAGATGGGTAACAGACAGATTACTACTATTGCCAGATACTCTATATATGTTCGGTTGTGCCCACAGTGTGGAGGTACACTCTTTATATTATTAGATTTGAAAGGAGATCCCAATAATTAAGAGATTCACATCTATCCACCTGTTCACAGGGTGAACAATGATACAGATTGACAAATGCATCTTCTTTAAATTTTTGTATTTGTAGAATTTCCTGAGATACAGCACAGAATAAATGTCTCTCTACTTTCAGAATTAAGAAGTATCTGAGAGGTAGCAGCTTTTCATCTTATGTGAAAAACTCCTCAGAAAATACTTTCTGTAAGAAGCGTGGACAGGAAAACCAGAAAGAACTGCATGGTTTCCTGCAAACAGTAATACCCTGCACAAATTTGCCTCTGATAATGTTTTTATGCAGAACAAAATAGGAACATGACTTCCAGGAGAAACACATCAAGAGTTTCTCCAGTAAGAAGTCTAACTGTTTAGTATGCTTGCATGTTGAAGCCATAATGGATGTAATCAAAACTAAAAAACAAACCCAGCCACATAAATAGCTTTTAGAGCAGGATTCAGCAGCCTACAATAACTGTGTTTTATGGTAATTTAACCATGCCCCCAAAAAAAAAAATCACACTAAAGGCTTTAGGTTAACATAAAATGATGCAACTCTTCCCACATAGCAACCACAACTCCACACTTCTCTTAAGGCCCTAGAATTAATGGCACCATGTGCTGCCCTTACTGCAGCTTTCAGCTGTCTTTCTGCTGCTTCTGGTGTCACACTGCTCTTCTGCAAGTGTTTGGCCAAAAGGCTACCAACTCCTTCCTGAAGTAGTTAACTTGCTGGAGCGTGTCTTATTTTCCAGAGTATTTCTGGTCAGAATTCCTTGGCCAACTGAATGTTTTGAGCTTAAGGAAGACAGGCTTGAATAAAGGTATTTCATATCAGCTTTTTAAGAAATTCCTCAAAAAAAAATAGGATTTGGCAATGAGTACTTCCCTGGAATAGAAATAGAGTTCTTAGGAGACAAGGAAATATCGTACTTTTGAGCCTGAAAGTTCAGGTTTGTTTTCTGGCATCAACAGCAGTACGGTATTCAACAAAAAGACTTGTCCCACATTCATGTGAAAAGCAGCCCTAAGGGCTAGAAGGGCATCTCTAAAAAGCAGGTACCCAGCCTGTCTGCAAATCGCCAAGTCTGAAACATTGACTTTAGGACACTAAAGAACACCCTGAAGAATTTTAAATACCAGACACTAGTGATTATATCCACTAGAGTGCTGGCCATTTAAGTTTTATCATCTGCAACAAAAAGAAGGAAAAAAAAAAAATACTTGGACCAACCCTGTCTTCTGTGCTCTCTTACAGAGCACAATGTGACTACAGTCACCTATCTACTCCAGAAAAAAAAAGGGCTCTTTTTTGGACAAAGAGCCCACAAGATACTTGAACACATTCAACACATGTTTCTCCATCCTTGGTGATTTAACTCCTAAAACCATTTGAATTATAAACCCTGCATATGCGGCCACTTCAAAACCAGATCTTTTCTCTTCTTGCAAGTTGACAGTCAGGGTTTTAACACTGGGCACCCTGTACACTGTACTGCACTCAAATCTATGCCACGGTGGCTGACCTACACCAGAAAGGGATCCTGGTTATGAGCAGACCTCCCTACCAGATGCCTCGTTGTGCAATTCCAACACCCTTCTAAATTATGCTTACCTCGCTCATCTGAAATAAGCCAGCAAATCCTCAAGGGCAGACAGCAACTGAGTCATTCACAGGCAACAGCCCCAGACTGCGTTCTGCAGTAATCCTTCAATCAGGGGATAAGCCACTTCCCTTGCAAAGCAACATCGTCAGATGCAATGCAACAGGTTTATTTTCAAGTGTATCTAAACTTGTTATGGGAACAGGAGCCCAAGGGAAAATCCAAATGGATGACAGTAAGACGGACTGCTGATATCCCTGGGTCCAAATGGAGATCAACTGTTTCACTTTCTATGCTGCAGGAACCTGGCAGTATTATCATCTTGACACCAATACCTTTTATCATTCCTCCAAACCAGAAATAATACATAACCTTATTGTTTTTATTTAAAATACATATCACTACCATATGTCAAATCATAAACATGCTAAAGGTGTAACTGAAATCTGAACCAGTCTCAATGTTTTTAAGTTACTGTCATGGTTTCAGTTGGAATAGAGTTAACTTTCTTACTAGTAGCTGGTGTAGTGCTATGTTTTGGATTTAGGATGGGAATAGTGTGATAGCGCACTGGTGGTTTTAGTTGTTGCTAAGCACTCAAGGCCTTTTCTGCTCCTCACACCACCCCACCAGCGAGCAGGCTGGGGGTGCACAAGACGTTGGGAGGGGACACAGCTGGGACAGCTGAGCCCAACTGACCAAAGCGATATTCCATACCATATGACGTCATGCTCAATATATAAAGCTGGAGGAAGAAGGAAGGGGGCGATGGCTGAAGTGATGGCATTTGTTTTCCCAAGTCACTGTTATACATGATAGAGCCCTGCTTTCCTGGAGATGGCTGAACACCTGCCTGACAATGGGAAGTAGTGAATGAAATCCTTGTTTTGTTTTGCTTTGCTTGTGCGTGCAACTTTTGCTCTACCTATTAAACTATCTTTATCTCAACCCACACGTTTTCCCACTTTTACCCTTCTTATCCTCTTCCCATCCTGCCACGCCTGGGGGATCAAGTGGCTGCAGGATCCTAGTTGCTGGCTGGGGTTAAACCACGACAATTACTAACTGGTAAACGTAAACTTAATTTAGTGTGAAAATTCTCATCATGCATCTAGGAAAAGCCATTTATTTTTAGGGCAACATTTACCTCTTTTTGGAGCTGCGTTCTCGGCTTCTCTCCCTGGAACTATGCCTGCTCCTATGATGGCTGCGACTCCGGCTGCGGCTGTTCGAGCGGGACCTGTGACGATGGCGTTTCTCACGGGATTTGGAGCGAGTTCTTCTCTTTCGTTCCCGGGAGGCTGAGCGAGACCGATGTCTGCGGCGATCTCGGGACCTAGATCTAGGAACAGAAAGGACTTAAATCAGACACTGGATTCACCTAGCTACTCTATCAGCGTACCTTGAATATTTTACACTCTATGCATAAACAAATCTATTGTATAGAGAACGGTCTGCAGTGTTCAGAGCTACTGCACTGTCCTATGACAGGCAAACAGGGAGGGAAAAGCAACATTAGAAATCCTATAAACTCTTTTGTGACTAATGCAGACAATTTTATAGCTAATTCACAACTGTATGTATGGTTACAGCATAGCCGATCTAGGCTCCTGAAAGGAATTAAAACATGGAAAAAAATGTCTTTTTTAAAATTAAAATCTTATCTTTATCAGGTGAAGTTATAGAACTTCATGATGCAATGACAGGGATCATTTGCCAGAACATACATATTATGAAGTTCTGCAAAAACAGGACTATATCCTTCCTCATACCTACTACAATAAAATTAGTCTGGAAGGTTTTAACCACCATACAAATTCTTTATTTTCTTTCTTTCCTTCCCCCCGTCCCCTCCCTGTTCACTTTGCAATATACCTCACTGGTGACGTTCAACTGTGTAGGTTAGAAGAAAACTCGTACTATTGATGGGTCTTATGCTGAGAGTTAGCCTAGTGCTTAGGATTTTAAAACCTGTGTTTTCACCAAAAGGTATTAAACACTAACTTCTGTTTTGAAGAAAGAGCAGTGTTCTGTGTTCTAGCTGTTTTGGGGACAAAAAGTTGCATTGTAGTAGCCACAAAATAGATGCACACATATAATCGCATTAGCATAGTGATAAATACTGTATAAACACACAGAGAGTTGACTATGCAACAGAATGCTTTGTCTGTAAAGATGGACATCTTGAACTAACAGTGCTAGACAAACTTATAAAGTTCCAGCTTGTGAAAGGCTGGCTTCATTGATGGTATTCCTTGTCTGCAGATTTATATACCTTTTGGTATGCTTGCTGTGGGATCTGGACCTGAAACAAATGGAAAATAGTAAATCAATTTTTCTTACAGAATCTTACTATGAAATAAAGTACGATTTAGTAATAATAAGCCAAGCTAGTTGACCTGCTACTGTATTTCTCATTTTACTAGCAATTATTTAAAGGCCTTTTATGTGATGTTGACATCCTCGTAAAATATTTACCAGGAAACACATCCCTCTGACAACTGTTTTGCATTTGTTGGTTTTTTATTTAGTTTTGAGACCACCATACTACAAACCCAAAAGAATATCTAATCTGCTTTTTTGTTCCTGACCTTCCCACAGAAAAAGCTTACTGGTCAAGTCAGTACTCCCTCATTTCTTGTCAGGCACCTATTATCAGACTGCAACAGATTTTGAAGTTTACACTGTTAACCTCTGGAGCTGACACGTCAAGAGAACTGTAGTTCAGTTCCACTCCATTCTAGCCCCACAAGACCTGGAAGCAACTCTTTCATAGAAGAAGAGGGGGAATTATATTCCTCGGGCATATATTCAACTACTAAGGAAAATTTCTAACATCTATAAAGAAAATATTGAATGTTTAACAGATGTTAGAAACTCACATGTGTGTAAGCTCACATCTGTCAGGTCTCAAAACAAGTTACACACCTGAAAATTATCTAATTTAAAGGCCACTTGTTCAAATATGTAGAGACACTTCTATCTGTAGTTTTTAAAAAGGTTACGAAAACAATTCAGGTTTTAAGAGTTAGATGTGAATTTCACTCTCAATTCTTGTAAGTTTCCAAGGAATGCAGACTATTGTGATTCTGGAGATTTAGAAGTGTGCATGAAGTACATCAGTTTTTCCATTAAATTTAAATAGGTCATTATGTATATGCAATTAAAACAGATTCCTACCTCCTTAGTTTCTCCCTTTCTTCTCTTTCCCTCTCCTCTCTACGTTTCAGACGTTCCTGATTTCGTTTCTCCTGTTTATCAGCCACAATCCTCTAAAAGCAAAGGAATACATTCATTAAGTTACATTTCAAAATTTCTCAGATGAAGGTGCTATAAAAATAATCTAGACAGTTAATATTCAGTTCTTTCCCTCATGTATATTCCCTTTCTCTTGTGCATATTATTCCCTCTCTCTTCCTCAGTGTATATATATTTTTGTAATTTATTTATTTTTCTTCAAGAAACAAAAATTATTGCAGGAGAGCTGCAGCAAATAGATGGGTGTTACACGAAGACCTGAAATATGTAGAATTATATCAAGTTTTCCACAAAGAGGAATTTAGAGCAATAAGTCATGCCTTTAAAGCGAGAGTTTCCACGCCAATCCTATCATATTTTGGCCACTGGGGAAAGGCAGAAAGGAATTGGAACCGGGAGAGTTAATTGTTTTATTAACACCTTCAGCTACGCTGTGACATAAAGAAATCCTTAGTCTTAAAGGACTTGGTTGTGCTGATACCTAGTTTTGAGGTTACTTATTTCTGTGTTGTGAACATGAGACACATAATTAGAGAGGATGCTTCAGCTCATAGCCCCCAGGTTGAACTCACTACTACTGGGGACAAGGCACGCTCAGTAGAGGGCCCTCAGATGTGGAACTCACAACTGGAGATCTGGCCAAACCCAAGTCTCGCCACCTTCTGGACATGATGCAAGAAATTCAACTCTTTGTAAAGACCTTCTTCTGAGATGTGGAATTGCCCCAGCAGCATCTTGATTAGATCTCTGAGGAGAGCTCTGAGGAAGGAGGGGATAGTTATTGTTTTCTTTTTTTGTTAGCAAAGTACTTCAAAAGATTATTTTATTGATGCTTTGGGAATGTGAAATAATTACCCATGCATTTTTTTTGCAAATGGTGTAAATGATCAGTTATTTCAACCCTTTATGTCATATTATATCTATACTTCCTTGTACAGTATCAGTAATTCCACTACAAGCAAGGTTTCTTGTTCAAGTGACTCTCTGCGTAATTTCATGGAGGGATGAGAAGAAGCACACATGATCTACTCTAGGCATCTAAGGATTAAGTTACAGCAGCTATATTTAGGATCCTAAATTGCCAATACAGTCAACGGAAAGAGTTGGGCTTTCCAAAAGGTAAGTCACAGTATCCATGCAAGACAGCTGGAATATTATGAAATATAAACCAAGCCAATTTACTCAAACTCAGTAGCAGCATTTTCTGCTTTTAAGGCTTCAACTCATTTAGCTATTGTCTTTACTGATTTCTACAGTTAAATACTTAATTGAGCCTTGAACTCTGTAATTCGCATATTAAGATCATAAATGGCATCCGTGTCCAAATCCAAACTCTTGAATACCAGAAGTCTAGAACATAATTCCAGTAAATCTTTCTTCCAGCACAAAATTGCTAGTCAAGACAGTACTGTTTAGAGCAACATTCCAACTGGATTTCAAATCTTCAAGCTATGAAGAACATGCAGCCTCCCTGTAACGATTTTAATATCTAGCATGACTTCAAGATATACATCTTTTTGTATTCCGACTTTGGATAGCTACAGCCTTGAGTTGTTGGAACTTATTTATTTCATCTATTGTCAGTTAACCTTAAAAACCTCCAAAAATTTCTTTAAAGAAGAAATCTCCTTCAGTTGTTGGTACCTCTAGAATGAAAGTCACCTAATCTCTGTCTGGATAAAATAAACAAATTGAGTTTTAGTCTTTCACTATCTGTAGATCTTTTTTGAAAACTTTGCCATGTGTTACCATCCTCCTTATGTATTGGTACCAAAAGCGAGGATTTCAATACCAGCCCTATTAACATTTTATCCTAATTAAATAAATAAAATATCCTTTACTTAGGCCCACTATATGTTCTCGTGTTTTCAAAAATCTCATCATTACTTTTAGTCTCATTATTACTTTTTTTATTACATTTTTACTTGAAAAGTAAAGTTCATTTGGCTATCTCCTATGACTGCTAAATATGTTTCAACATTACTGTCTTTCAAAATACGTTCTCCATTTTATAAGCGGAATCGCATTCTTTGTTCCCAAGATGCATTACTTTGAACATGTGTTTTAATACACCTCAGTGTAAAAGAGGTCATCTTATCAATTTATCCAGATAATTGGTATTAAATTAGAATGTTTTGTATTTTGCAGACTAAAGAAATCCCAAATTTTGAAGTAATATGAAAAAATTCACACACTCAGAAAGAAATATTCCATTAAGGTTGCCTGGCAAATAATCAAGCAGGAACACACATATACACACACACAAAAATGTAAGAATGATTTACCCTGAGTTCCTCAAGCTTCTCTCTTATTTCAATAAATCCTAAATGTAGTTTTCCTCCAAAGTGGTCAGCAAGTCGTCGGTCGTTGTCATGAAGACCAAGATAAGCTGAGCAAACTTCACAAACCCGCAGCTTCTGCTGCTGAAAGCTGGAGGCAGGCATAGAATTCCTGTATACTTCCTAGAAAAAAAAATAAAAGTTGCTGTTACTTCTCAATGCACAGAAATATAAAGATAACAATTTACCAAAGATAAACTACAAATTGATAACTGAATTCAATGTACACTAGCACATCCCTTAGTCAGTTCACACTATTCATAGATCAACTGTCTCATTAATATACAAGGCAAGTTCCTTATTTTGAAGACATATTTAAAAGCAGGACATCAGCAATCAGCAACTGGTTTTGCAAATTAAACAGTGTGGGGTGATTATTACCTTTACTTCAGATCATACTACTTAGAAGGATGAACAACTTTTTCCCGTGCAACAACAAAGACACTAACACTACAATTACTATGTTAACATATTATGAAAGTATTACACCAATTTTAATTCTGAACCCAGTTTTAAAAGTAGCAGTTTCCTGAGAAATATACCTGCATTTTAGACTCTAATTAAACACGTTCCTTGAGCATTTATTATTTATCTACAGACACTGAGATGCAACCAAGACTGCCAGCAACCCGCCAGTACCATTAAAACGTCTGCAGATGTTTGTTTCCATAAATATAAGTATCTTGGTAAAATACAACATGGAAAATCTCTTGGTGAGTTCTGCCACCTGAACATTACAACAAGGACTGTTTGACTTGCCCGATACACAAGCTGTTGACTAATTATCTTTCAATGAAGACAACGGTTCACTTCACTGAAGCTTTCCAGTACAAGCCACATCAGCAGACCATGAGGCACAACTGGGCTGCCACAGCAAGGTCCATGAGACCAAATGAGGTAAGTCAGTCCCAACGTGCAGAGACACAACTGTAGTGTCCACAGATACAACTGGCCAATACTGCTAAACTAAGGTAAGTACATCATCCGTGGAAGTGAGTACAATTTTAATAGTATAGCAGTGCATTTAAAAGGTAGAAACTTAAACTGTACAGGTTGCCGCAAAGCAAATTTTTTAGTTTTACATGAAGCAATTATTTAAGGAAATAACAGCAGATAAGACATCTTGCATTACACAGATGCCAACCAATTTAATATTGGACCCTGCCCTCTCCATCCCCCCAAGCCATACACAACCAACTTACTTCTGCTTCTCTCTTCTTTACCCGAGCCTTCTCTACTTCATCCATTACTTTTTGAGATTCTTCCACATTCCCATCAGCTCCAAGCTGTTCTACTTTGGCCAGCAGTTTCCCAATTTCTTCATTCAACTCATGAACTCTTTCAGCCTTAAAAGACATGAAAAGGCTTACCACAGGAAATACTTTTAATTATGGAAAACAATCTGAACTACTATTGAGTTGTTATATGCAAAATCGGCAGGATAGAATTAAAAGAAATCTGCAGAGAGAACTTCTCCAGGTAGAAATGAAACAGAAGTTGCCTCATGTAAAAACACAGAGAAAGGCTGAGTTACCAAGTCTATGTACCAACTCCAGAGCAGGATTTTGTTCAGAAACTTCAAGTAATTCACAGTTGCCTATACCACATAGTCTTGAAAAATTAGTATTTTCACAACCATTCCTCCTGGCACGCACATGTATATGCACAGAAAAATGATAGTTTTTTTCAGTTAGAAGATCTAGAGAAAAGCACATCAAATTTTGCTTACTTTATGGATGAAGTTTTGATCAAAAAAGTTTAAGAATTACTAACATTTGTATGGCATGGTATCACAGAGAGTCAAGTCTCCTGAGCTCATAGTCTCCTGAGCTCAAAAATATCAGAGAGGTCTCTTCTCTGTGTTTTCCTCTCCATGCTTTAAATGCATTTTTGGGAAAGACAGAGAAAAGGTCTTATTTTTTCCCCTCCTCAGTATGAATTCTCAAATTGGATAGCTTGCCAAAGCCTTAAGTTGGCTCCTTAGAAAAACAGACCTTCAAAGAGACTTCAGTAACTAGTTTTACATGCTTACTTTAGCTGCAACTTCAGCACTGATCTCTTCTTGGGTTTCTGCTAGTCTTTTCTTAGCCACTTCTGTTCTCCTGTCACAGTCTGCAATAAATGACTGCAGGTGGTCCATTGCCTAAAACATCAATAAGAACACCTATTAATGCTGTCAAGAACATGATTGTTTCATTAGCCTTAACCTTTTCCAGATTTACTAAGACTTAATTTTCATAAGTTTTTATTAGTGAAACCTTTGTAAAACAATAACCTAGCAGTTTATGGTGACTAATCACATGTATTAATACACAACATTCTAAAAAGCATAGTCTACATGTTGTCATAAGTATTTGCAGAAATTTGGAAGTGAATCTCTAAATCTTCTCTAAGAAGCGAGCATTTCTAACATACATTAAAATTCTTCAAAGAATATTCAGGTTCACCTTGCCCAGCCAACAAATGCAATACTGTAACTTTTTTCACTAGGATTCTAAGCTATTAAGCATATTAACACCATCCCTCCGAACAACAAAAAAACCCCAACCTTTTTGTCCTAGTGAAGACTAACTTCCTAGTTGGAAGTTCAAAACTCAAACTACAGTGTACTGAGACATAGCATAGGATTTGTTATCCCCAATACAAAGTTACTTTCCTCAATAAGCATAGAATTTAAGACTCTCTTCAAAGCATACACAGCCTTAACATTTGCTTGCTATTTGGTAACACTAAGACAGCATCCAGGTATATGATAATTTGTTCTGTGAAAGGTTGTTAACAGTTCTACCTAGAAATGACTAACAATACAAATTAAATACCTACATACAATAAGAGGCACGTATCTTTTACATAACTGTGCCAAGGGTTTCTCTGCCTCTTTCTATAAAGCTACCTTCCAAAAGTTTTCATTTTGTGTGTACCAAGACTTAACTTTTGTTGCTCAGTTTATCCACCTACGTACATAAATTAAGCTTTTTCTCCACCATTAAGACAAAATACATACATCAAGCTCAAAGAAGAAATCTTGATCTTTGGATGCTATTTCATAGTCTGCCCTTAATGCCAGGTCATGCACCTTCAGACATTCTCCAAGGTCCATTCGCTGAAAAGAGACAGAGGGAAAGTGGTATAACTTTTCAGAAGTGTTACAAGGAATGAAGTTAGCACGATTTTCTTTAATAGTCAAATATTCTGAAGCAAATCATCTTGCTTGTGAGAATGAAAGGACAGTTTAATAAAGCTGTAAGACAATACCAGATCTTTAATAAACATGCATCAGGAAATAAAAAAAGCAAACAGAATGAACAGCTTATCTTATCACAATGGCTGTTTGTATTACAAAGTATCATTAATGTCCTCCAAAAATATTGTTTTACTGAAAGTTCAAAAAAGCAACTGAAGTGGGATATCCTGTACTGAATTAAAACAGCTTAGGAAAACCAAGTTCCCTGAAAAAAGCCTGGCAATTAAATGGTCAAATTCTCAATCGGAACAGTCTGCACGCTCTATGACACATGTTCCGGTTATATTCATCACCTGAAATAGCTACAACCACAGCACCACTGTAAGTGCTGCTTAAAATCCGTTCTTGAAGCATTTCAAGTAGGATAGCCAAAAACTCAAACCACAGCAAAACATATTGCAGATGAGCGAAGATGAGCTGTGTTGGACTACGTACAAGAATCAGGGACAAAGAAGTACAGATATTTTATTTGTAATCTAAAACCATTCTAGAAAGGGCAGGAAGGAAGCATGAACTTAAAGCAAGCAGGCTGCATCACTAATCTTGCATACACCACCACTGAGAAGAATGCCCAGAATCTTATTAGGTAACAAATACTGTTTTTAAATTGAAGTCTGCACAACACACAGCATAAGTAATTCTAATTCAATCTGTTCCCTGAAAATTTGGTGATCAAGACAGAGCAATGTGTGCATGACAAAACAAAAACAAAAACAAAACAACCCACCCAAACAAAAAACCCCCACAAACAACAACAAAAAACCTCCCCAAAACAAAGCAAAAAACCAAACCAAACAAATAGCAAAAAAGCTATTTGTAATGGAAACAACATTGAACAAAGCCAAGGCACCCTCTCTGCAAAAGCACAAGCTGATGTATAATCATTGCATCACTTAAAAGCAGCATAGTTTCAGTTAAGTCTGCTCTTGGCACCGATCACTTAATATTAAGAAAAAATAATCCTTTCTTAACATTGAAAGCACATAATGAAAGTTGAACTCTGACAGAAAAAGTTGTTACTGTTGTAGTTTAATAACAGTTTTAGAACCAAAACTAAAATAATTAATAATGTGTGTTGTGAGTTTTGTAAATAAGAGATGAGTGTTAACTCAGGAAACTGCTGCAAGTCATTTGGTTCTGAACCAAATGAGTGTGGTTTTTTTTAAATAAACAAAATACCTGCATTTAAGTAGCAATTCAAGCCTCGCAAGTAAAAAAAAAAGTATCAATTGCTTTCAACTTCTCCAATTCAGATGTTCCTACAAATCCATTTAAGTAATTTTTACAGAAGTTATTGGTTTATTTCAAGCTTTAGAGACAGAAAAAAACACTGTTAAAATACAGAATTTTGAACATGAAAGTTTTTGATAAACTGTAGTTATTTCAATATCCTTCAGCCACTATAAACCTATTTTCCGGAAGACGTCTGATTGCAGTAGAGAACATCTGATTGCAATGATAAAGAAAAAGATTAGCTTTTCCTTTTGCAACTACACAGGATCTCAGCAATTTTGTGAACTGATGCACATCCACAAAGACTTTGAAGCTGAGCAATGTATTACACATATCTACTTCCAAGTCATTAGACTGACATTATTTAAACTGCAGCATTCTTTCAGGAAACTACTTCCGTAGTAGGAAAGCAATATGAAAGAACATTTTTAAATTATCTGAAAAATAGACATTTCAAAATCCTCCTAAAATTGTGAAAAGATTGTCTTTATGCTCATTCATCACTTGTACTGATAAGGTATTTAACATTAAACTATAAAACTCAAGGACAATCCTGTTTTAAGTGAAGCACTCCAGTTCTAAATGCATAGATAAGGCTAGTGACACACTTTAATAGATCTGAATACAATGACAAAAAGCCTGAAACACATCCACCGTGGCATCAGAAAAATGCTATTTTAATATGCAATCTACATACACTTTGAACAAATGCGTGAAATAAATTTTCATCACACTAAAAAACCAGAATTCACATGGCATTACTATGACACACTGTTCACTTTACGTGTGTTTTACACTTCTTTTCCCTCAATTCGGGTTGGATTTGCCCTCAAGACAAGATTTGCCCTCCTGATTTCTTTTTTTCTTACAGGGAATTGTAAATCCACAGCCTGAAAGGATGGTAATTGCTCTGAGCCAGCATTACTACTGAAAAAAATGCTGTCCTCCCTTTATCCCTGCACTGTGCCACCCCACGCTGGCACATCTGCCTGTGCAGCTGACCACAATCTGGGTACTGACTGGGTAAAACATATCTTAGCAAACCAACAACAGAGGCAATTTTTCAGCAGTGTACCTTTGCCCAACTTGTCAGGCAGCGGCAGCCACACAAACAGATGTCCTAACAATATGTAGGTGGTAACAATAGTGAACTTAAGCAGCTTGGATCTCTTACACTAAGAAGATGCCACCTCAGAAACTCTTGAATAACTTCAGTAACATTAGCAGTAATTTTGAGGGAGGAGGAGGGTGTTATGGAAGATTTCTTTTTGTTAGATGACTCAATCAGAAGACAAAATCATTTTTTCCCCCTTCTCCTCTTTGACCCAACAGAGTGCAGCTTTATAAATGCTCACATGACATAACAGACAGGGAGGAAGAACAAGCAGGTACAAGAGAAAAGGATTCTTTTTCATTAGCTTTGCTGCAAAAGATATTATATTGTTGTTGGAACTGCTCCTTAACACAGCCTGTACTAGTCTTGGCTAATCCCTTCAAAGCACCATCGCAGAAGTATTACTACTAAATGTCTTTCTTAAAAGGTCTATTAGCAAACCCCAATGTAGAGACACATAAAAAAAACCATTTAAAACTCTTAAACCAGTTTGCACATTATATGTAAAATCACTTCTGCTGGTATAAGTTATGCAACATCAGGCAAAGATAATTCATCTTGGGGATGACTCATTACTGTCAAAAGTCTATGCTGGCTCAGGATTGCTGAGGACCTTAATAAGCCCAGAGCATTTTGTATTATAATTTGGCTCATATGGCTAGCTGCAAAGTAGATGGACAGCAGATGGAAACGCACAGAAGATACAGTAAGACATATTATTTTCATTTTCCACATGTCCACCTTGCGATTTGGTGCCAAGATATGTCCTCCCCTAGAGTGAAAGAACAAGCGCTGGTAGTCAGCTATTTAGCCATCTTCTGTTTCAAATGTGATTGATCTCTATGAGGGAGACTAATGTTCAGATGTTGAGCTACTAATGAAGGCTTAAAAAGAACGCACGTAAACTGGTTTTCACTGTCCATACTGTCAGGCACTTACACTACTTAAGTGACTTACTTAAGAGGAGTCTTAATGTGAGTAAAGCAAATAAAGAAAGGTGAGAACATCCCTTTATTGAATATGTGGAACCATGCTTTGGGACTTACTTGTAGTTACGGCACTTTTACTGAGGATTAAAACCAGAAAAAACCCTACCTATTTGGAGAATCCTTTTAATAACTGAAAGCTATTGCTCAAGATTAGTCTAGAAAACAGTTTACCCCACCACATGCAAAGCAGAATATCAGCAGTCCTTTTGCTATTGCTGAGCTCTGCTTAAGAAACTAGTGACTTCTATTAACAACTTTCTAACCATTTTATGCAACAGTTTATTCCTCAGTGTTATATGGGCAATTAACGCTACCTGATCTCCCTGAGCTGAGATTTAAACAACTGGTCTTTCATCCCAAACAACCTCATATTGAAATGATTTAAAAATTTTTTTTTCATCCCACCCACAAAAAGGATAGAATGTCTTCGGTATTGGTACAGATATATGGATTACCTGCAGTTAGTTTAAAAATGATGCATAGCTCTGCTTCAATCACATCAGGTACCAAAAAAAAAAAAATCATGTAAGTTTAGCATGAATAGACAAGGAAGAGCTGGCTGAGGACTTGGACAATAGAGAATCTGAAGAGTTTATCCATAAAATAAATGTGCAGTCAGAGTACCTGGCACTAATAACTGAACCAGAGATTAAACTCTGATGTGATGCTGTTTCTGGAACATGAAATTAAGAAGGCTTTCTTTTCAAATCTCAAGCTACCCATGGCAAAATTCACATTTTGGCACTTCTACAACTACTACACATTCCTTTGACATCAGAGATTAGATTATGGAATGTACTTTATATCGACTGCAAAAAGAGCGCAGAAAAGTCAAAACTACTTAAAAGACAGAGAACTGATGGACAGTGCTTGCGTAGAGAATTCCTTTCTAGCTATAAAAGATACACAAACCAAAACAGTTAACATTCATCAAGAGAAGGTTTTTTTTGTTTAGGAATATCTGACATGACTGAAAAATTTCTACTGGAGGAACCAAACCTCTCCCTTTATCAAATTGTCAAGGCAAGTATGAGAACACCCTTGCTACTGATAAAAAGAAGCTGCAGATAAACTCTTTGCTGAGATCTTCCTTATCATGGAACTCACTTTTCATCCACGCTAACAATTTTGTTTCTGACAGATTTCTAGACTTGTGATAAAGCCCGTCCTTTCTTGTAGGCAACACATGTTCAGAAGGGCAGCCTTTAGGATCATATAATTATGTGTGATTTAAGTCCTCTGACTTCACTAACAGGGTTAACTTTTGTAGGACTTCACTAGGAGGAAAGAAATCCCGAGCTAAAATGAGGCAGAAATTATTAAGTTATTAAAGTCCTTAGAACCCACTGAAAATCCCAGGTATCTTCAGAAGTAGGGACTTCTTTAGGGACATTTCTCCCTTTAATCATACCCTCACTTCTGAAGACTTCAAGTCCTTAGAATAGATCTTCACTGAAAGACAAAGCTAGCAGTAGTCTTCCTTATTTTTAAATGAGATATGTCAGTGTTCGCATAATATTTGGTCTTATAGCCTGACTATATAAAATATTAACACTGAAGTTACATAACCATACAGAGAGTAACAAAAAAACCCATTCACCTAGATAAATTAAACCGAATAAAATGGAATATGGTACGATCTGTTCACTTCCCTGGAACTGGTCAAAGAAATTAAGAATACATTTCAAGAGACTGACATGACCACTTGCTGGGACAACAGTGCGCTTTATAATTCATCACTGCTGGGCTAAAGGATACAAATTGAGTTAGCTTATTCAAGCCTAATTTAATTTGATTTGCAAAGCTGAAGCAGTTCACATAACCAAATCAGTCCTGAACTGAAAAGTTGATACCCTCCAGCAGAATGCCTGTTTTTTTGTAATGCTACAGCAAATAATCACACTGGCACACCGAAGTTTTAAGCATGGAAATAGTTCCACTGAGCCAATGGGACTACTGGCAAAGAAATCAACTCCAGATTAAAATACGTTACTAACTCCTATCGGCACATGTGTGAACTATCCGAACTTTTCTTCCACAGTAAAAGGAGATCTCGATAGTACAGTCAGTGAGCCTAAATGGATTCAGCCCACCTTGAGAGGGATACCCTGTGGCAGGTGAACCGAATCTTTCTCTAGGCTCCACTACTTAGATCCCTTCTGACTCCAGTGCAAACTTCAACACCTAGCTCCTCAGCTGAAACCTATATTTAGATGTCTTAATCTGGAGCTGAATTCCATCCCTAATAAGCTTAATGTTAAGCACGTATTAAAGTATATTGCTAAACCAAGGTCTCAATCAGTATGGTTTTAGTCAGCAAAAGTCCTGAAGAGCTGAGTGCAATGAATTCACGAGCACCTAAAGATATGCTTAACTGCAGAACTGAGCTGACAGAGCATACTTTTGAGGTCTGTATAAATAAAATGCAAGATGTTTCTCAACAAACACACATAAATACAAACGCAGACAAAGCTAATCCACTGAGCGGAAAGGAGTTTCTCAACCATGGGTTCCAAGAGCACATACAGTATTTGTGAAATTTTTTCAACAGGGAAGCACAATCAAGCTAATAAGAAAGGTTGTTGCAGAAGTGCTGAACTGCTCAGGCTCTTCAAAGATAGCTAGCAGGTTACTATAAATATTTAGGACATTATCAATTTTAACCTTATTAAAGGTATTTGCTTTAAATCTTCCCACCTTGTCATTTTCATTGGTACTCAGCTATTCATTCAGAAACATACAAAGATAGAGAAAACACATTCTTATACATCTTGTAAAACTTGCCAAAGACAGCACTGAGCTTACACCCAGAGAATGTTGATTAATAGGTATGCACCATTACAGGGGAGTCATTTGACTCCTACATATGTAGCTTCAGTCCTAATCTCATAATGTAGATAAATATAAGCAAACATTTTTGTAATGCTGCTGATGAAAAATAACTCAAGAACCGTGGTCTGGAAAAAAAAAACCCAAACCCAAGACCACAAGCCTGATCATCAGCAACTATTAAGGACAAAAAAAGCTAAAGAGAGAGTGTTAACCCCTAAAGACAAAAAAGTTAAGTAAAAATTGCTAACTTTAAGTGGTAAATTATTCACTATGTCCCATGGTTTACAAAGTTTTACTAATCTCTCGTTACAAAATTCTCAACTTGAAATGAATGAGTAAACTCTTAAAAACCACTGACTTACACATGTGAACCCCTGCTCAAGTGATCATTATGAAAAAGGAAAGCACCAAAACATGAAAAAAAATAGTTAAAAATAAAGAGCTTTTGTGACAGGCATTGTCAAAAGCATGTTCTGAACAGAGGCTGTTCTACAACCTTGAATACAGTTATTTCTGTGACCTTATCACTGGGTTTACTAGGTGCCTCACACCAACTTCAAAACACATTTCAAATAAAAAGATAATCACAGATCACAATAGGTTTGGAATTATAATTTAATAAACTGAAAGAGGATGCTATGTAAACAAATGTGTTTACATTTTTGCTGTTGGAACTCACTATTCTAACTACGTCTCCCATGTAGCCCGTTACTCCCATTGCAGACCCCGAAAAAAATCCAAACCCATGCTTTCCCCGTCTCTCCCCGAAGTGACACAAAATCATCTCCTGCAGGCACTGAGACACCTCTGACTGCTTGACTTAGCATTTTCAAGTCTACAAAACCAGAAACCTGGTAGCACAAAGCCATGTCCCTAAATAAAAGGAAATGAAAATAGGAATGTAACCAAAATCTCCTGATTTAAGTAGGTAACAACTGAAGCTCATTAACAGACAACTAGAAAAGTCCATCCAGAAAAGTCAAAGAAGAGGGTAACTGATACAGAATGAACTGTTCTGTTGACAACAGCAGCCAGAAGAAAGAATTACATTTCAAAATACAGCTAATTCTTATGGCTTTACACTCTTAAGTAAAATATTTAGGGTTCCTTTAAAGACAACTTTATTTTCCTTTAAATACAAACTGCTCTGAGGAAGCAAGACAGAGAAGTGCAAAAGAAAGCTTAAAAAAAAGTAGGAAAACTGTCCATTGTTGTCAACCTAGGCAACAGAAGTTTCCTAGTAAAACTCTAAACTTCACTAATTTGTATGGATGCTTTTTTCCTGAAATGTTTTTAATGTCAACCAAAAGCTATATCTCAAAGAAACTTGAGGAAATACCTACTGCAAGTGTTCCAGAGAAGTCTAGAAATAACAGAAGACTTCACACAGTATTCTTAAAAATAAGCACACACTTCATCTTAAGAGAGAAGAGATAATATACACAGAAATCTGGACAATAAAGAGAAAGTCTCCAATCTTCTAAGAAAAGTACACACTCGCTACTTTTACCAATACATACTGCAGGCCAGGGAACATGATTTTACTGTCAAGGGAAACCAATTCCTTGGCAGAGTTCTGGTTATTTGGCCATTAACGAAAAGAACACACTAATTTCACAGATAAAGCAAGACAAGCTAAATGACTCACATGAGTAGGCTCTGTTAACGTCCTCCTTGAGTGCTTTTGAAAGAGTGGGTGGATTGGAACAGCATAGAACTCTGGATTTTGCAGACAGGAACAGTAATATGCATTTCACCGGAACTGAACAGATTATCTTGTGACACAAAAAATGGCAATTCATGTCCAGTATTTTACTGATAACCTAGTCAATGAAGAGATTTAACCTCAAAGTGTCTCCAGAGAATTTATGCTCTCAGAAGCCTAAGATTCTGGATTTGGAAAAACAAAAAAACCTCCACCAAACCAAACAGTTACTCAGTCTTTGCTACCTACAGATCTTGAACCCAAAGACGTAACAAAATTTTCCTATCAAAACTAGCTTCTTGCCCTTTTAAAAATGGGCCACCAAGACAGAAGGTCCACTTCTTCAGACCCATGACTAGGTAAAACAGCAGACCATCACATGGGTCAGATAAAGCCTGTCTCTTATGAGTTCCTCTCTACTACTCCCACTAAAAGGGTTAAACTAGTCACTGTTTTTCTAGGTCCAGAGTTACATCGTGGAACACATTTTGTAGTCTGATGACTAATTGCATTATGAGGAAGAAGGAGAAAAAAAGAATAGAGAGATTGATATTCACTGAATAAGCACTCTAGTTTATTACTCCAAGAGCAGTAGCACAATCCAGTATGAGAGAGATGAGAACTTTCAGTGAGGACTTAAACTGGGTAAACAGGCCCAACCTACATGCTTGGTTTGCACCATAAGAGGCATTACTGCACGATACCTACAACTTTTATAGTTCTAAAGTTCTACATTTCTTACTGGCTAAAGACAGCCATTCTATAAATCTTTGCTTACACAGAAATTAGACCACAATGAAAAACTGTCAAATTAATCTTTTAACAGTATCTTCTTGTAGATGCTGGCCAATGACCCTGTATGTTTTTACATACTGTTATACTGTTAAGCCCGTATCTTCCCCCAACCATGAGCTATTTTGCTCACCATGCAACCAAAACACTGGACAACAGAACGGATGAAGAGGAAAACGTTCTTCTCCCTTTTCCCTCGTTTTGTTTGGACAGTAACGCACAGAACAGTTCAAAATAAAACTACATACGCATTTATACACAAAGCATTGATATCAATTTGTTACCACTTATAACAAAGAATGACTTGAAATAAAAACGTGCAAGACGCATTATCTTCAGTGTGAATTATCTCCAGTATATGCGAAACACACCACATTAACTTCAAGACACCTGATTTTTGTGTTATGACAGAACTTTGCTATAGAGAAGAAAAAGGAAAGTGTCTTTAAGGATACGAAAAAATATTTAGGAAGCCACAAGGCTTACAAAGAAGCTCAACAAGTGGGCCTTATCCTATTCCATTGCCTTTTTTATTAAGATAAAAGCTAATTTCTCTAGTTCAGTTCTACTATTTATTTTGCCTCTTCTTCCTGTGCTTCTTAGCAATTACAGTTGTGTCTACTTCTAAAGAGACTCTTAAGAGGAGGGAAGGATGGACTTTAACTATTGGCCTGTCAGTCCAAGTGCCAAAACTAGTAAAACAAAATTAGTGTGTGCATACATGTTTGAAGCCCCCTGATCAATGAAAAATGTTATGATACTTTAAGATCACAGATACTTGGAAAGCATATTAGAGGCCAGGTGACAGGTAAATCACCAAGTCTACATATTTCAGTTTTCCATTTTGCAAATTAATGTCATTCTTTATTTCATTAAAGGCTCTAGTCAAGTTAGCCTTTTGGAATGATATGGCACAGAGAACCAATGCTGCTTCAAATAATCCTTAAGACAGGTTTTCCAGTAATCATTTTCCCCTCTGCCACATGGTAAGAAAATGTGCCAACGTGAATAAGGAAAGCTACCAAAGTGCAGCATTAGGAATGGTACACACACAAGACTCTTCATATCATCATACTACATCTCTCTACTGTTAATTCTTCTAACGCCACAGAACATCTGGTGAGACCCCACGCGGAGTACTGTGTCCAGCTCTAGAGCCCTCAGCACAGGAAAGACATGGACCTGTTGGAGTGGGTCCAGAGGAGGGGCACAAAAACCATCTGAGGGCTGGAGCACCTCTCCTGTGAGGACAAGCTGAGAGAGTTGTTCAGCCTGGAGAAGAGAATGCTCCAGGGAGACCTTATTGTGGCCTTTCAGTACTTAAAGGGGGACTACAGGAAAGATGGGGACAAACTTCTTCACAGTGACCACTAAAAGGGCTAAAGGGACATGGGATAATGGCTTTAAACTAAAAGAGGGTAGATTCAGACTAGATATAAGGAAGAAATTTTTTACAACAAGGGTTGCAAGACACTGGAACAGGTTGCCCAGAGACATGGTAGATGGCCCACCCCTGGAAAGATTCAAGGTCAGGTTGGACAGGACTCTGAGCAATCTGATCTAGTTGAAGATGGCCCTGTTCATTGCAGGGGACGGTGGACTAGATGACCTTTTAAAGGCCCCTTTCCAATCCAAACTATTCTATGCTTGTATAATTCTAACTCACCTGCCTTTCACAAAGAATAAACTACTTTAACCAGGCACCAGAAAGTAAAGCACAAGCACACTGACAAAGCTACTGGCATGTGTCAAAGACCTTTGTTTGCTACGCTCAGGCAGAGGAACCTCTACTACACAGAACACAAAAATCCAAGTCAAATAAGTTACTAATATACCATAAATGGGGATTTTTCAAGTTGCCTTTGAATTTGTGAAAATGGCACAATAGCTGGGTATTGTACAGTAAGTGTCACTATCTTGTTAAATATATCGCAGCGTCTAGAAATGTAATTATTTGAACTTTCAACTGTTTTCACTAAAATATTTCTGAAGAAAGAAAAATCACCCCTTTTTACTATACAAGTATTTGTGTGGGATAATTTCTCACTACAACATAAAGTTTTAAGACATTAATGTCATAATTTATCATCAGTTACATTCCTTTTTTTCTGCTAGTTGCAACTGTACCAGCTTAAAACCACTTTGCTATAGTGCAATTCATGTAGGTAATGTTATGTATTTTATTTAAAATTTTTTATGTTATAGCAAGCAATGTTGAATTTGTAAGTAATAATAGCATATAGAACAGGAAACTTGTAAAAATTAACTTCACAACCCATATAATAGTTGTTATAAGTTTCTCTGAGCTACCAGAGAGCAGCGGATAGATACTTGCTGAAAACCACGAAATTAGAAGTGATATTACAAAGAACAAATAATTCAATTTCTCCATTCTTATCTAAATAAAACACAAGATTTAGCTACATACAGTTCCAGAGAGCACATCATGAGGGCAGCAGTTGAGAAGGTGACTCTTGCACACTCTGTCATCACTGAATTTGATTCGCTGACGGGTTGTGTCACCTGCAATATAGAAATCAACACATTCCAGGTTAGAAATCTGTGGAAGCCAGACATATTCTGCAGGTTACATGCAAAGCGTTAACATTGCCCTGTCACATAGTGAAGGCCTATGGAAACTAGAACTTAAAACACTATATGCTTCTTTGCCAAATAACACCAAAAACACAAATACATGTTTTAATGGTCTATAATGCTATTTCAAAATCCTCTCACACTTCCCCTTCAAAAATGCAGCGTGAAAAGTGCTTGAAACCAGAAAGATAGCATTAGCTTAAAAACACTTTGCTACAACAGCATTTGTTAAATGAGCTATATAATGTTCTAGGCAGATTTTGCATGAAATAGTGATGTATTTGTATGCAACAATTAGCATATAAAAGCAGCCTCATAAACACAAGATGATACACATTGAGTCTTCACCGAATCCCACCTTATACTCATTTTATGATTTTGCTCTTGGATGCAATGCACCCTCTTACTTCTGGTGGGAGTAGCATAAAAAGTTGGCAGAAGAATGGTTTTAAATGCTTACAAACCTGAAAAAAAGGTCAGTCAAACATATGGACATAGCCTATATGCAAAATTATTTTACAGATGTTTGCATATCTCCGTATCATGAGCCTTTTTTTTTTTCTACATGCTGTTTGTTGGGATGGAAATATCTTAATTATACCTTCATCATGCCAGGTTGTAGTTCCTGCATCAGCAGAAGCGTCAACCTGCCCACACACTGAGGTCCAATTGCAAGTTTAAATAACCCCATCTTGGAGCAAGACCTAAAGTCTTCAGAATAAAGTAACCAGCTAGTGCTTTGGGGATGAGGGAGGGAATATGTTTTCCTTCAAGTCATAACATTGTCACTGTTTCAGATTTGGAAGAGAAAACAATGCTACGGCTCTCTTGTTGTTAAGACACAGGCATGATAAAACACCTTAATCTCTCTAAGGATGTAGCTATTTATTCATTTTTTTAAAAACTTAACAACCTGTTAAAACCTCTAATCATTGAAAACCTACTGGTGAATTACTGAAGCAAGGGAAGCTGCTGAGGGAAAAAAGACGACATACAATGAGACAGACAGCAGCCTCTTCCATTTCATCAAATATTTCAGAGTGTAGAAACATTTTGCCATTTATTAAAGTCTTTTACGGCTTCATGACCCAAAACACTGAGAATTTTGAATCTATTAATTCAAGAAGCCAAATTCATTACTGAAGTAACTACAACAGAGGGGAATAAAACCCCCATCTCTTAATAGTCAAGCCTTTATTACTATCAGATTTCACAGTATCAGTTCCTATACATAGGATGGTTAATACATAATATTTTCAAACAGGCCAAGTTTCAGATTATTAAGCAAACAAAAGTTTCCAAAACCACCATATGCTTAATTTGCCTGCGGGATACAAGAGTTAAAACCTGTAATCCACAGGCTAAAGACAGCTTCAAAGCAGTTCAACAATAGGTTTTCTTTCTAGAGGGCAACCTTACTGCTTAGTTATACTTACACGACTAAAAATTTAGAGCAATCCCTTTATAATCATGCCTGCTACTGCAATAAAGAGCTCTGAGTTTTGCTTTTCCTTTTGTTGCTTTTTAGGAGGTGGATCCATATTTTTTAAACACATAACTGCGTTTGTTCCACATTCATTAACACATCTGAAAAGTTATTGATAACTCACGGCTCGGCGAATGCGGGGCCTTTCTGACACTCCCTTGCAGATTGATGTAGGCAGGCAAAGATACATTGAACCTTTATAAATAAAACAAGGGGCCAGATTGTTCAGTTTGTATAGAATAATAGACTCTGCCAGCAATTTTAACACAGCATCTAGAAATACATGTTGACTGTAAAGATTCTTCCATATAAAGACACATGAACAAAATCACAAAAAGTATTTTAAAAAGACAGCTGATGGCCTTATAGCACTAACCTATCAGGAGTCAAGAAGTTATCAAGACCAGAAAATTGCCAGAAGACTCATGGTTCCTTAGGTAACGTTGGCAAGTAGTATTTTCACAGACATCACCTCAACATCCTAGACATAGCTTTTTCATACCTCTACCACAACTAGGAACTGATGCTACAGCTGCAATACAGTCTTCTTTCATCTAAGTAGCTAGCATGATAATCGCAATTACCAAACTGAGGTAAGACAATGTAGGAAAAAGAATAAAAATTAAAAAAAAAAAAAAGGTAGCAGAAACTAGTCAATGACAGCCTCAAGAACACATTCCACATTTACATTTTAAACCTTTGCTCTTTCTACACTGTGCCTTTGGTCTAATATTTAAGAGACTTTGAGAAAGGCTCCCATACACAGAATATTCAGATATTTTCCCTTTTACAAAAAGCTGCTTTATACATTTGCATTTATTTTTAATCTAGGCTGTTTCAGAAGGGAAGGTTTATCAAAAAGAAAAGGTGTCATATACTATGTCCTAACAATGACTGAATTTTGTGTCCCTCTGGCAGCTCATTCCAGAGTCTGACAGCCTCAGAAGAAAATGCTTTTATTTCTTCATTAATTTTGTGAGCTCCAATACCCTTAATAGTGCAGACCTGTTGACAAAGACAGAAGGTACATTCTGCTGCTGACCTACAGATGAATCATCTTGAGCAGATGATGACCTGGGGTCTACATGGCTTGCTGGGGGGACGGGCAGAATAAAGTCTACAGATCCAATACACACCTGACATTCAGCCTACAGCAAGAGAGTAAGAATTAAAACATGAACTCAGATGTTCTTAGGCCAAGGACTTCAGTGGTCACATAACCAAGACACTACTTCTCTTTGTCAAACTGTACTTAGGTTGATATACTCTTTGTATGGTCAAACAATCAAGCGAAAGCTAAGCGATGTTTATGAGCATTTTAAAAAAGGCTTTATATATTCTGTAAGAAGAAAATAACACATCTAGGTACCAGGTAGCTGCAGTCATCTAAATTTTAGAAGTATCATTAAACGCTTTTATAGGCGCTACGACTGATATTTTAGACCTTATTACAAGTTCTATTTTAATAGGTAAATAACTAAATTATCTCAGAATAGCAACTTATTTAACCCTGCCTCTGAAGAGTTGCAGAGTATTCAACTACTTGATCTTTAGGACTCGTGGTCATTAAAGAAATTAAAGTAATTTACCAGGGCATTATAGGAGTCAACATCTATTACTATAAGCCATCCCTATGTTTCCAATTAGATTTTCTCAGTTAAAAAAAAAAACAAAATCATATTATTGATAAAATTGATACAGAGATAAAAAAAAAATAGACTAAATTTTCCTCAAGAAGCAGCAGCTTAGTTTTACTTAAAGTACCTGGCCCAAACCACATTTCTATAAAGGATTACTTTCCAGATGAATGGAAAACTTTGGAACAATACTGAAACCATTCCAGAAAAAAGCCAAACATAAGGAAATTTCTACACTTGTACATCTCGTAGCCTTTATAAGCATAAGGAAACTGCACACTAGGGACACAAATATTAAAGCCACGATGGTAGTAATGTAAACTTTCTAAAGGACATTTTCTAGTTTGTATTAAACATGCTGACTACAAAAGTAACATCAAGACCAAGGCATTATGCTGATTAAGGAACATCCAGAGGTTAAGATCACAATGTGCACTTGGTCTATACAATTCACTTTGAACTCCCAAGTCTAACCTATTAACAAGCCTCCACAATGTCATTCCCGTTCAGTGCATTTTAATCACAAACCAGCAGAATGAACGCCTATGTACCAACAATGCTCAGCATTATAATACGCTCATAACAATGATATATTTGATCCAACATCTCTTATTGTTCTGACGTATCCTAATATACTACTAACAAGAAGCCCAGTGCATTGATGAGAACTACCCTTTATAACCCAACTGTAACCTCCAATCGCAAACTAATGGTGCAATCCATGCAAAGAAAATGTGCATTCTCATTTTCATGCCGTTCACTTCCTGCATTAAGATACATCAACCAAAAACCGGTTAGCTTTCCACTCAAATTTTTGAAGAATGAGTCCCAACATGTTGGCAAGGGACTCTGAAAGCTTCACCCACGCAGAGCTACTAACTGGGTGGAATATCATGTTAAAGACTGAGTATCAAATTTCATCAGCAAAGCAAGCCCTGTATGACAAGTATTCAACATCATTATTTAATCAAGGCTTAAGCAGTCACAGAAGATCCTGTTCCTGCTACACACTTAACGGGCAGCTAATTCTGATATTCTTGTCACTAACACTGAATACATCTTTACCATAACACCTTTAGAATAATACACTTCTAAGCACAATTGCTTCTGGTTTACACTGTGGCTTCATTAATACTTGCGAATGCAGAATAGAATGAAACATTTTTTTAGCTAATGCATCACAAGTGGAACAAATATAGAAATTATTTTTAAGAGGTATGAAATGGCATTTATGAAGAAGCAAATTGGCATATTCATATGGTGCCCCAAATCCAGAGTAGAAAAATTCCTCAAGTCCTTCACTGTTCCCCTCATTTTTAATGGCTAAAGTACCAGAACTTTATAACGAACCAACAGAATACGCTAAACTTCATCATTGCTCTATAAAAGCCTTCTGATCACTCCTAACTGACAAATAAAGAATCTTTTCATGGTTTATGTGTTGCTACTACCTTCAGTTTTCTGAGCTGATATCAATTCAACATTTTGGGTAGGTTTTGCAGAAATGTGTATACAAGACACTTTTTTCTGCCTTTACTTTGCTGCTGATCCATATTTGAAGGAAAAGCTCTCAGAGGAGGCCTCTGGCTCCCTAACGTGGCTCTCAGCCAAAGGGCTAGCAGTCTTCTAGTAATGGACAACAGTGGATTGAAACTGACTTCAAAAGCACATACTACCTTCCACCTACAAGCGTAAAGCAAAGTGGAACCCAAAATCTATGTACCCTTAAATCCTTAAGCACACCGAGAACTCTTCAATAATCCCATATGGAAACAAATAAATTAAAAAATGGGTTTACAAATTCTAGATTACAGCTGTTACCACATAAAGGGGGTCAAGAAACACAGGATGACATCGAGGTAAGCACAGGGGTGTCACTTCAACTCCTCCCAAACAAGGACAGAAAAGTCACACATTAATAACCACTACTCAGGATAATTGAAGCGGTTAGTGTAAAACAGAAAAACTATTTAAGATGTGAACATATGAAAAAAAGGATATTTTAAGTTTCAATGTCAGAAGAAGATGATTCAGAACAAGGAAAGTGCTTTGCTAGTAACAGCTGAAGAACTGAGTTAAAGACTCCAAATACAGCAGTTCAGCTCAAAAAGCTAGCAGGTAAAGCAGAAGAGGCTGATTGGCACCTCATACATAAGGGTTCTGTATATGCAAAGAAAAAGCTAAAGATTTTTATGATAGTCACGCAGCATAATATTTGTTAGGATGCTTGGGAGGACATTTTCATGACCACATGTTAAGTCTCAAAAGCATGCACAAATTTAGCTGTCTCTTAAGAAAAAATCTAATTAGCTTTGCTAGTTTTCCATATTTCTAGACTATAACCTAATTTTGATGTAGTGGCAACTATTTAAAAAAAAAAAAAGCCAAACCACCACCACATTTCTTTGCAACAGTCAAGTCTTGCACTACTGTCAAGAATAATGATCCTCCTCCACCCTCTGCTTCTAACCCACTCCTCACACTGACTCCAGCATTCATGCAGCAAGGCAGAGCAGGTAACTGACCTGGCAGAAAATGAACCCATTGATCAAGATAAGCTGATGTAAGATAAAACGGGATCTTCACAACTAGGCCTTTTAAAGAAAACTTGGCAGTGTTCCTTCATTCCAGCTATATTCTGAAAAAAAATAATTCCTGGGATACTGTGCTGGTTTGGGGTGGGATAGAGTTCATTTTCTTCATAGTATCTAGTGTGAGACTACATTTTGGATTTGTGCTGGAAGCCGCGTTGATAATACAGGGATGTTTTAGCTACTGTTGAGCAGTGCTTATACAGAGTAAAATCCTTTTCTGCTCCTCACACCACCGCACCAGCCAGCAGGCTGGGGGTGCACAGGACGTTGGGAGAGGACACAGCCGGGACAGCTGACCCCAACCAACCAATTCCATACCCTGTGGCGTCATACTCAGCATATAAAGCTGGGGGAAGAAGGAGGAAGGAGGGGGATGTTCAGAGTGATGGCATTTGTCTTCCCAAGTAACCATTATACATGATGGAGACCTGCTTTCCTGGAGATGGCCGAACACCTGCCTGCCCATGGGAAGTAGTGAATGAAATCCTTGTTTTGCTTTGTTTGTGTGCACGGCTTCTGCTTTACCAATTAAACTGTCTTTGTCTCAACCCAAGAGCATTCTCAGTTTTACTCTTCCAATTTTCTCACCCATTCCACTGGGGAGGAGTGAGCAGGTGGCTGAGTTGTGCTTAGTTACTGGCTGGGGTTAAACCACAACAGGTACTAATACCAATTGTCCACATTTCACTCCATTTGTAAATGACTCGATCTATTTAAAACAGTTATGATCCTATTTTTAAGGATCACTTTTATTTTCTAGAGAATAGAGATTGAAAAACGAGGGTTTACCAAAGCATACTATTAAAAGAAAAGTTTAATCAATTTTACACTTGAAAAATGTCATTAAAAATAAAAGGTACACTTTTCTATCATCTTATTCCTAATAATTCTGAGTGACAAGTTCAGACAGACCTGGTCATTGACAATAAATTTAACTTGAACTAACCTTTTAACTACTGACATACATAATAAAGAGTCCTTTAGCTCAACTGCTAACAGTAAAAAACAAACAAACAAATTAATTGTTTGTAAGCACGTAAGATTAGCACCTGGTCTTCAGCACTCCTTATTTCTAAATGTTTGGGAAACCCATGCTATGTATTCAGTAGCTTATATTTAAGCCTCTCTATTTAAGTATATCAGGCTATCAGTACTTGGAATGACATACTTCAGGGAAGAACCTGCAGTCATGGCTATATTAAATTAGTCCAGCTTTTTACTAACATCAAAATCTAAGCCTCTCTTTTTTTTTTTCTTTGACATTCTGGCATGGTCCACGTCCAATCCAGTTTTCCACGTCTTGTCAGAGGAGAAGTTAAGAGAAGTTTAAGTTAGATATATTTAAAATAACCACTTATTTTTAAATGATGTGTTTTTCCACGTCTGCAACAAAACCATACCATTTACAGAATGATTTCACTGTACTGACATTAACAATACAACTGCTTTTCAGACATCCCAGATGAATTCTGAGAACTGCAGCTCACTGGAAACACCAGAAGAGCATCTGACAAGTCCCTTCTGTTTCACTTCTCTGTCAGGTGTCTGACACATGAGCAAAGCAAGCAGGGAGCAGAAGGGTGCTGGGCCGGGCAGCTGGCGAGAGGTTGCCTGAACATCACATCTTGGCAGGTACCAGGCAGCAGTTCATCACACGTTGAGCGATGCCGTGTGACTACAAGCACATCTATCCCACTGCCAAAAGTCAGTGCCAAAGCAAGTCACAAAGTTCTCAGCTCTCCCTCCCTGCAAGCACAGGGCCCTCCGGGAAAGGATACAGCAAGGGGCAGGCCCAGAGCTGCATACAGAGTTCTGGACAGCCACACATAGGGCAACTCTGAAATGGGAAGCCTCCTTGCTAACACAGCTTATTTTTCATAAGTATTCCTACCGCAATATTACGGCTCAGTGGGTATTTTCTGAATCAATTTGACCAATAATGAACTGTGCTTTCTAGGTGTTTTCAGAGCTCGACTGCAAATCCATAACAACAGTTCATAACTACCTCCTTTGGGCTTCGCCATTCTGGCCCCAGGGACACCAGTTATAATGAGTGTGCACAAACTCCCACAAATTACACCCTACAGCTCATCTCCTAAAACCATGTTTGAGCATCTCATTGTGGAATTTTCAAAACCATTTTCAGAAAACATTCCTGTTCTCTATGAAGGATACAATAACCTCTGAAAAAGTAATATAGACTACATACTCAGGCAACAATGTTGGTTTTGAATTTAGCTCTGAGTTTGTTCTATTCTCACTGAAGAGATTAAATGTTTGATCTCTACCTTTTTTAATACAGGCAAGAATTTTAAACTCGCACATTCTAGGCTCCTCAAAAAAAATCCAAACAACCAAACCCAACACCACCAAAAAAAAGGTCAAACTATGTGAAGTATAAAATTCTGTTAACTGGAAAATTAAAAAGCATTTTGGTAATTTTGAGCAACATAAAACACAAACGTCACCCAAGAAAAGATTATTTTTTAGAGACATTTTAAACTCTATTGTGTTGCCAGGCAGAGTAAAATCGAAGGCAATGGGGATAAGTGGCAAAACAAGAGCTACAATCAACCAAGAAATGAAAAAATTGCCACATTCTAATGAAAAGCTCCGATTTGCATATTACTAGAAACAGAATATTTGTCAAAGGTGATAGGAACATAAAAAAACAAACAACCCCAAAACTCACCACTCTCAAGGTTATCAATATTTCAATGACCTTGAGTCTGGCCTTGAATTTATTAAGTACCAGCTCTGCAGAAAACAATGATTTTCAATCCCTGTGTGCACTTCAATTTAAGTAACGCTCCACTGGATTTTTTATTAAAAAAAAAAAAAAACAAAACCAAAACCAACTAGAATGGTGTTACACTGAGATCCTCAATTCCTCACTTAATGCAAGAATGGAAGCCAGTTTTGCAAGTAGACTTTTCTCCCTATCCTTCCCCATCTTGTCAACTTTGTTTAAATGCTTCCTCTCTAGTCAGTCAGTTTCTAAACAGTTCAGCACATGCAATTTGGGAAATACAGGGTGGGTGGGAGGATGGAATACAGTTATCAATAAAATAACTGCTTTCTCACAAAGCTAAAGGAAATCTAGTCTGAAAATGCTTTTCCTGGTTTAGATCTTAGTCATTTAGCATTTTTAAGCAGCTGTCACAGGCAAATGACGCTCTTCTCCCACCACCCAATAGAAAATACATTCATAAAGTGAAACAGCCCCCCTCTCTTAAAACCTTCTGTATACGCTTAGGTAGCTCTGAGACAGCTATCTAGGTGCCGACACTGGGAAGACTTGAGTTTCATGAGCACAGTGATCCTTTGCCAAGCACTCAGACACACGCAGCCACAACAGGAAGTATTCGAAAACCTTCTGGGCCAAGACAAAAACACCCTAAGTCGGATCCTGCATGATGACTACTCACTAACGAACCTTGCTCTGGAAGGCAATCTCTGCAGAACAGTAATTTTCCAATGAGATTATCACACCTCTGTTTAAAACACCTATAAGCACTTAGCAGAAGGCATTCATGACATACCGGGTGTGTGAAAACTAGTTACATTTATTTAGAATTCTAGATTATAATAAAAAAAAAAGCCGTCAGGAAGATCACATTACCCTAGTACCAATAGATGACCAGCACATACAGGGTACATCCCAGTTCATACATCATACTCGGAGCATAGGAAAACAGGTAATCATTAATTCAGCATGAAGCTTCAACAAACATGTAACACATCTGCAGTAGTGAGAAAAACGCGCAGAACATTCAAATAATCTCCAATTGCAGTCTACCCTCGGGTGCCATATTCTCTTGTTTATACGTAAAATACTACACAGCATAACAGCAGCAGCACTTTTCTAGCTGTCCTCAAGCTATCTGGATTTATGGATGGCTGCCAATTCAAACTTTCACGTTGAGCGCCACGCACCCTGACAAAAATTCTGAGAAGCTTTACACAGAGTTAATTCTCCCGTTCACTGTGTGACCGCAGAGCGATCTGAAACCTGACCGTACAGCTAGTACCTCTCTCCTGGGATTACTGCCTTTAGATGCTAAGCTTTTAGTTAGCTGCTTGGGGCCTGTTGGTTTTTAAGAGTCAGTCCCCTCAGGTTAACTACACTCTCTCCTTCAGAGAGCATCAGCCATACCCACCTGCTGACTGAAATGATGGTTTGGGTCAGACTTTAGACAAAACTATAATAACACACGCACAAAAAAAAAAAAAAATCCCTTCGCTACTGTAACAGCTATTGGTCTGGGGGGATTTTTTTATTTGTACCCCCCCGCCTCCACGATCCGAACCCGGCGAACCGCCGCCCCCCCCAGCGCCGAGCCGCGCGGGAAGGCTCCGCGGGCGCGCCTTTAGCGGCGCAGTTCCGCTGAGAGCCCCGGGCACCCGCGGGAGCGGATCTGAAACAGCGGCTGAAAGGGCAGCACGGCCTCCCGCCGCCCGGACAACGCCTGGCGCTGGCAGCTCCGCCGCGGAGGGGGAGGAGGGGGGCAGGCGGCGCCCGGCTGCCCCGAGCCCCGGGGGCGGCAGCGCCGGAGGCCCCGACCCCGCCGCTGACCTGCGGCCCCGCCAGGACCCGCCCCGCGGGGGGGGGTAGGGAGCGGGCCCCAGGCCTGACGATGGCGGTGAACGGCCGGCCGGCCTACCCGCTACCGCCGTGACCTCCGGGGCTACGGCGGCTTCGCCCCCTCCTCCCCTCCCCCGCCCCGGGCGGAGGGGCACTTACCGTCCCGGGACGTGCCCATGAGCTGGTCCAGCATGGCGCGCATCTGGGCCTGCGCCGACATCTTGAGCGCGCGGGGGGCCGGCCCGGCCCGGCCTAGTCACGCCGACAGCGGCCTAAAAGGCCCGAGGCCCGGGGCGGCGCTCAGCCCTTCCCCCTGGCGTCACTGGCGGGCCCGGGCGGAGCCGCTCCCCCGACGCCGCGCGGGTGGGGGTTGGGGAAGCGGGCGCTGCCGCTGCCTCGCGCTGCCGGTGGACGGCGGAGCGGAAAACCTGCCTCGCGCCGGCCTCGGTGCCGCCGCCTCGCCTCGCCTCCCCCTCCCCCCTCCGCTCCTCCCGCTTCCTCTCACGCCTGCCACGCGCGCGCGCCAGCGGTAACGGAAACCCGCGCGCACGCGCCCTAGGGCCGCCCCTCCCGCTCCGTGACGTCAGCGCGGACGGGCCTTAGCGCCCGCCGATTGGCCGCAGCGTGCGGTGTTCGGCCGGTGACGCACCCGCGCGGTGAGGTCTCTGATTGGGCCGTCGAGCTTTTCGCCGGGCTGGGCCCCTGGGGCGCGCTGATTGGCCGGGCGTCACATTCGCCGCTGTGACGTCACGGTCTCCGGGTCAACGGCGGTGGCGGTGGCGGCGGCGGCGCGGGCTGGTCCGCGGCGGGACGGGGCGGGCGGGCGCCTCGCGCCCCCCGGGGAAGGACAGGTCGGGCGGTGCCCGGTCCGATGGGTCCGTCTCGCTTTCTCGCCTCTCTGAGAGGGGGAGGGAAACCCGACCGGAACAGTGTGACGACGGTTGATTCTGACGTGCCCAAGCACGTGGCGGAGCTGGAATTAGTTGAGTGCACCCTCAGTAAGCTTGCAGACAGCACCAAGTTGGGTGGGAGTGTCGATCTGCTTGAGGGTAGGACGGGTCTACAGAGGGATGTGGACAGGCTGGATCGATGGGCCGAGGCCAATGGCATGAGGTTCAACGAGGCCGAGTGCTGGGACCTGGGCTTGTGTCACAACAACCCCATGCAGCGCTACAGGCCTGGGGAAGAGTGGCTGGAGAGCTGGCGGGCAGAAAAGGACCTGGGGGTGTTGGTGGACAGCTGGCTGAATATGAGCCATCAGCGTGCCCAGGTGGCCAAGACCAACAGCATCCTGGCCTGTATCAGGAATAGTGTGGTCAGCAGGACTAGGGAAGTGATTGCCCCCCTGTACTCAGCACTGGTGAGGCCCCACCTCGAGTACTGTGTCCAGTTTTGGGCCCCTCACTACAAGAAAGACATTGAGATGCTGGAGCGGGTCCAGAGAAGGGCAACAAAGCTGGTGAGGGGTCTGGAGAACAAGTCCTGTGAGGAGCGGCTGAGGGAATTGAGGTTGTTTAGTCTGGAGAAAAGGAGGCTGAGGGGAGACCTTACTGCTCTCTACAACTACCTGGAAGGAGGTTGTAGCGAGGTGGGGGTTGGTCTCTTCTCCCAAGTAACAGGTGATAGGACAAGAGGAAATGGCCTCGAGTTGCGCCAGGGGAGGTTTAGATTAGATATTAAGAAAAATTTTTACACCGAAAGGGTGTAAAGCATTGGAACAGGCTGCCCAGGGAAGTGGCTGAGGCACCATCCCTGGAGGTATTTAAAAGACGAGTAGACTTAGTGCTTAGAGATACGGTTTAGTGATGGTTTCTGTCAGACTTAGGTTGATGGTTGGACTAGATGATCTGGAAGGTCCCTTCCAACCTAGGCAATTCTATGATTCTAATGCAAAGCAGGAGCGGAACCTGGGCGATGGAACCTGGGTGTTTCTGACAGCCCCGCAGCCTAGTCCCTGATGCTCGGGGCTCCTGATGCTGCTGGGACTGACGAGGGCCAGCACGCCGTCCCTTTGCCAGGGTGCTCCCCCAGCCATGGGAGCGCGTTGTCCAATGCAGGGTGACGGGGTGGGTACGTCAGAGCCAGCGCTGACAGGATGTGTGTCTGAAAGACAATTCCTTTTATTTGACTGACATTCAGCGCCGTTTTAACGATTCTTCGCTTCTCTCGAGCTGTCAAGTGCAGTTATGGTTGCACTGGTGGGAAAAGCTCCTGCAATACCCACTTTTTAGAGAACTGCCCTTAAAACTGAAGTTACTGTTATGTGTCGCAGCTAATTCAACTTACAGAGCACCAAGATCCAGCCTCACAAAAAGCATTTTCACAATTTCTGTCTATCCTAACGCCTGCGTTTCGTGACCATCCCTTTCTTGACCGTCGTATTGCCATCTAGTGCCCAAAAGCCGTCAGTGACTGTCACAAGGCTCAGTTCTAATTGTCCACAACCGGAATCGTGTTCAACTTTTAAGATCAGCTTAATATGAGTGAGAAAAGGCAACATAAAAAGCCATTAAAAAACCTTACCCCCAGTTATCTGGATTTCACAAGGACTTGCAGAGAAGATGCAATGCTCAGACACAGGAGTCTTTCTGTAACAAATTTAGGAAAAGGTTCCCTAGCCAGTGCTCCTCAGCTCCTTCAGAACATGTCCCAGCTTTGTTTTTTCTTTAACGTATAAGTTTGCTTTTGTTAGTCATTGCATTACTTTGGACTGAAGGGGAAGTAACTGGAAGTGATACAGATACAGGTTAAAATTTTCTCTGTGGAGACATTTTAGCTGTTATTTGTACCCATACGGCACAACCTTCAGCTCAAGGTACTCTCAAGAGCAAAGATTGCTTTTTCCTTCTATTTCTGGCCAAATTTCAGCTTTTCTCCCAGAACTGGTTTCAGTGAGCTATGTATTTTCCTTCTGGAGCAACATACAATAGCCTTTGGGTGGAGCAAACCTTTAGTCCATCTGGAAAGTAAATTGCAGAATGTAGCAGATGCATTAAATAACTCCGAGCAACAAACACATCACAGCCGTTCTCAGCGTATGGTGACTTCCCGTAGCTTTCATCTACTGAGCTCAAATGGGTTGGTACTTCCTCACCTGTGGCATCAACTCTTTTCAAAAAAACCCACCACTGTTAAAACTCCTGAGACACTGCAAGAATTTCAAGCCGGATTTTTAGTCTACGGAACCTTAAAACTTGTAGCCCGCATCTCCCCAGTTTTAAGGATCTATTGTGCCTATCCACTATACTTCAAGGATTAAACTATCCCCAAGTTCTAAACAGAGGGAAAGGAGAATACATAGATTCAGATGAAGTAATTCTATTTGCAACGCTGTTTTGACAGAATACTTTGTTTTCCCTGGTAGTATAAAAAAAAAAAAAGCACTGCTTTGTTAGCCTTGCTTGTAGCTCCTCCCCCAAGTAAAAAAGCCTCACATTTTTAGCCATTATAAATCATCCTTATTACAGATTTCTTCCGTATCTTGCATATAATTCAACCCTCTTCTGGGAAAAGGGCAGCAACAATTCAAGCCACTATTTATTTTCCTATAAAAAGAGACTTGCTGTTCCAGATGGCAGGACAAGCAAGAAAATGGCAGCCTGATCTGTATATAGCTGATGTAACTGGCAGCAATCAGTCCGCTGAAGTTTTTCTGCGATTCGCAGTGTATAAGAACAGCACAGGAAGCCTACAGTTATAGAGCTGACCGCTCAGAGACACCAAGAAACACGTAATTCATTAAGTCGCACTCATCTCTGAATCGTTACCATTAACTCACCACCATGGGGAAAAAAAAAAAAATCTTCCAAGATGAAAGAGGTTTGTGCTGCTGCTGAGCTTCCCAGAATCCACTGATGTTCCAATAAAAGCACCTTCCCTCTTAGAAGAGTAGAAAATTCCCCGCAGGCAAGGATGTGGCTGGAAAACCCTACAGTAAACAGGCCAATTCCCTTAGCATAGATTTTTGGGGGCGGGGGGGGGGAACCAACAACCCTTGCAACTCCTCCCCCAGACGAAAACAGTTTTGCAGTGAGGGCCTTGCAATGTTTTTCGACTACGAACCACCTTTCTCTCATTGCGCGGAGGTGGCCTGTGACACCGCGCGTTCGGAGCGAAGCGGTGGGCCCGGTCCGGTCGATAAACCCAGAGAGGGATTCCCCGTTAACGGCTCTCTCACACCATACCGGCAACCCTAAAACCCACATAAAACACAAATCGAGAAAACCCAGTTTCGTCAATTTCTCGGGTGTTTTATTAATCGGGAATAAATAGGTAACGCGGCGACAATCATTCTTCAGCCCTTCCCTCCGGGCTGCTGAGGCAACCTGAAGCCCACCAGGCCGGCCACCTCCTCGGGCGAGCGCTCCCCCTTGCCGTGGTACTCCCGGTGGAGGGCCGTGTGCTCCCGCACGCTGCGGAGCAGGCAGAGGTAGGTGGCGGCCTGGAAGTGCAGCTCCTGCTGGGCCCGGCACAGCTTCTGACTGGTGACCTGCCGACACGGAGAGAAACAAACCCCCGGGAGGCTTCACCTTCACCCCGAGGCCGCGGGGTCGCCCCCGCCTCGCCTCGGCGGGGACGGGTGTGTGGGGTGGGGGGAGACGGAGCGTACCCGGTGGGCGCGGAAGGTCGCGACGATGTGCTGGTAGGCGGGCGTGTCGCGATAGGGACGGCCGCTGGCGTGGCGGAGCTCACGCAGGAGCCCGCGGAAGGTCTGCAGCGGAGTGCTCAAGGCCGCCATCTTCCGCCCCTCCCCGCCCGCCGACCAACGGTCGGCGGGCGGGGAGGGGCGGAAGATGGCGGCGCGTTTCCGAAGTCTCGGGCCTTAAAACGATCTACAACCAAGGGGGGCGCTCGGAAGTCCCAGGAGACGAAGCCCCGCAGTTTAAGCCTCCAGCCCCCCGGCTGGGGGAAGCCTGCTCCGTTTGAGCGTCGCGGAGCTCCTTCGGGTGACCGCCCTCCCGCCTGAGGCGCGGGGGGTGGAAAAAAAAAGCATCCACCCCAGATGGGACTCGAACCCACAATCCCTGGCTTAGGAGGCCAATGCCTTATCCATTAGGCCACTGGGGCTGCCGCGAAAAATGTTTTACTCTGCCAGTAGTTGTCTCGTGTCCCCGCCCCTCTACCTTTTATGGAAAGCGTCGAAGGCCGCTGACTGGGCAGCACCTCCCCGCGCGCGGCTGGCGGGCCGGAAGTCGCTCTGCGGCCCCGCTCACGGGGAGCGCGAGTAGGGTCCAGTGTGTGGCGGGAGCGGCGGGGCCTGCGGAGGGCGGGCGAGAGCGCGCGGTGTCCCTGGGCTCCTACAGACGCCGAGAGGAAAGAGTTTCCCTGTGCTAAGTTTTAAAATGCTGGTCCCTTGCCTTTGTGGTTGCCCTGACTGAAGAAAGGTAGCACCCCCCCGCCCCCAAAAACATGAAAAACCCAAGAAAAAAAAAAAAGGCCCAAGTGACAACTCTTCCAGTGAAACCTTTTTACATCTTTTATTTTTGTGAGAAATCACAGAGACAGGGCTAATATGTACATTCCTCTTTATTTAATACAGCACAGACACATGACACATTTAAAAAAAAAAAAAAAAGTACACTGATGAAAAGAGCCTGTTGCAGTGGGGGACAGGGAACAGCTAGGCCGAATGGAGTAAGGCTCCTACTGCAGAACGGGGCTGCCGGCACGGGGGGATCCCGGAGCAGTCTGCCACCAAAAAAAGAATAAAAAAAAAAAAAAAATCTGTGCACTCCTTTCAGGAAAGCAGAAAATAAAAGGGCAAGTCCCTCTAGGAACAGGTGGAGGCAGCGTTAGCTGCAAGGTTTGCAGGATACAAACCCCATTACTGTGTTTGGACCAAAGCACTGATAAAATGAGAAATGCTTCTCCAGCTATTCTTGCAGAGGGCCAATAGTCCTGACCTCTGAAAACATCAGACTTCTCAGGGATGGCAAACCTGAGTATCTGGAAGGAGTGAAAACATCAAGTAGTCACACAGAAGAGAGTTAAAATTAGTCTCCCTGATAGGGCTCTGCTGGCCACAACTGGGAATGTGCAGGGGAGCAAACCGGCTTCCAACTAACAAAAGACTAACAGCCATTAAACCAACCGGAACAATATACACATCTGGAACTGATGCGGGCTTTTGTGGCAGCAGCTTCTTCCTTTTCCTGCTTCAGTTCAGGATGGAAATTAAGCAGGCACCAGTTCCTCTGGCAAAGAGCCTTACACACTTTTAAAAAATTAAAATACAAAAAAAGGGAAACAGGTGTATTTACAAAATCCATGGCTGGTACAGTACATCATTTTTAAGACACACTAAATGCTACAATCTTTCAGGTCCTGAGATTATTACAAAAAAAAAAAACCAACCCCAACAACTCAAAACTTGCGTTCAGGTCCAGTTTTATAAGGAGAGAGGAAAGAAATCACACATTTAAAACACAGTATCCCTTGAAGTTACTGGAACACACCTCCCTAAAAATCCAAATGAAAGTGGTGCTAACCACCCAAATGTAGCTGCATTTGTTTGTTCAGGCTTGTCGCAAGAGGGGAGCATTTCACAGGGGAGTTTCTCTGGAGGCTGTTAGGATCCTCTCTCCATCACTAAGCCCTATGATCCATAATATGCGAGTACTACAAGGAGGAAGGTGACCTTGTACAAATTCATGCTGGACTGAGTAAAGCATCACAGGAATCACCAACTCAAACAGGTTTGCCATCTCATAGTAACTGCGCATTCCTCTGTCTGAAGCCAAGGAATGCAAAGAACTCTAGCTGTGATTTAACATTCGTTTATAACAAAACACTTGACCAGCTGTTTGTTCTGAGCTACCTAGTGAAAGGCAGGAAAACACTTTGTCCATCTCTTTCTTGGCTTTTCATTGTCTTGGGGACAACAGCAAGTCAGGTAGAGTTAAGCCGGCTATATCCAAACTTGCTAAAATATATATACGCTAAAAGTGACACAAAACAAAGGATCCTGAGGCCAAACCTCTGTCAAGGGGATGATCCCCACTACCATCAGCTGTGCAGGCAGATATTTGGATGCTCCATTCTTGACTGAGCCTCTTTATCAGGCAAAACTAAAGGGACTTGCACCCGCACCTGTTGTTTTTTTTCCCCAATGAAATATTCTGAACATAATGCTTTTGTATCATCAGAAGTTATAATCACAGATGCCCCTTTATTACAAACACCTGACGTTAAGCTAGAGAACGCCAACATTTTAAGGATTACTCATGAAATGCTTCTAACGCTCAGTAAAAGACAAGAAACAAATCACGTAACAAGGGTACTAGTTCAACTGCTAAAATATAACGTTGCTCAGTAGACTTCTGGGTAATAGTAGTTCATTTTGTAATTTTTTTTTTTAACAGTAGTCCAAAAATAAAATTTCTCTATCTATTTCCAGTATGTATCTTGAGAACTATGCAAGAACATGGTACTAACTGCTACATGATGGAATCACCGGCAATAAAACACACACTACAGTTCTCACCTCTGAGCTAAACTGTTATTTGTAGTTACATACAAGACTAAAAGATCAGCGAGAAATACCTGGGGATCGCGATTTAGCTTTTATTTAAAGATCCAGCTACTGTGTAGCCGATAACTCCCCTTGTTTAGAAGCAACTTCATTTAAGTGAAAAATTGAATTCACTTATGATACTGGAAGGAAGCCTGGGATGTCTCATTAGTTTCTCCCCAAATCCAATCTGTACATTTGAAAAATATCGCTGCGCCTTCTTAAACCAATTTTGAGAGCTGAATATTCTAAAATACTCTCAGACTAAAACCTGTCACAAGAGGCGATTTTAGCTTCCCTCTGGAAGCAACTTCATGACACTTGACACTAGGTGTTGCACCAGTGAAAGAGTTTCTTTTTTAAAATACAACTTTCTTTCTTCACACGTTAGCAAAAAAGACTTCTGCAGTACAGACATTCAAAAAATATTCCATTTTCTTTGGGTAAAACTTCAACATGTGTTTAGAGGGGTAGCTGGGGGAAGGAATGCATGTAACACTGAAACACGCAAATACTTATCTGCATAGTTGGTATTAGTGACTACTAATCAAACTAAGGCCTTATCTAGAAAAAGCTGAGAACACAAGAAAGTTTCTTTCCTCACTCCCCACTCCTCTGGTGAAATGTGGTAGTCTCAAAGAAGCTCTGACTGCCTCAGCAGCTACCTGGTTTGGCCTATGATGGTGGCATCTGACTGGTTTTGGTTGATTCTCTCCCTCCCTTTCTCTCTTGGTACTAGACAATAACAAACATAATGATCTGTTGATAAAATACACCTGCACACACTGTTGGGGGAAAAAAAGCCAACCCAAAACCCCTTTGTATTGAGCACAATAGGAGTAAAACATAGTGCACACTGCTTGCTTTCCATTACTTCACCATAAAGAAAAACTTACTAGTTAATGGTTATTATTTAAGCAGGAGATGACAGCAAGGGAAAGAGACTGAAATTCACTTCTAGATACAAAACATGTATTTTTTTTTTTCCAGAGTTGCTCTGTAAAATTATAGCTGTCAAAAAGGTCTACAAAATACAGACCTATATCCTTGACTACTGACAAGATTAGCACAGTTTTATTTATGAGGAGTGTGCAAAAACAGCTGTAGGGAATCTTTGTACTTCCCCAGTTTTGGGCCAGTTCCAGGCCATGCTGATCTCTCAGCATAACTCATAGCAGCAGCAGGGCTTTCTATGGCCCCAAAAGGCTATTACAGCAGCAAGGGATCACCGGGTCACTGAAAAAGGATGATGAAGCCACATCAGAAGTTTCCACAAACAAAGCATTCTCCTACACAACGGTTATCTTTCCAGTGGCCCAGTAAGCATACTTCTGTCTGCTTATTTTGGCAGGGATTTCTTAAGCAGTAGACAGACACAGATTTTCACAACAGCTGCATTTGTTGAAAAAGGCTGCAACAGTCAACCATCATCACCAGCTGTAGATTCCCCATCTCACAGATCAGCCTAGGATAAAGAGCACATGTGCTCCAAATGAATTAAACAGCAACAGAAGAGCCAGGTCAGCTCAGTTTACTGCCACAGGTGGATGTGGCAAACTCCACTGAAGTAACTTCACTGATGCACCAAAGGCAGATAGATTCAGCAGCACCCTCACTATTGCTCCAACTCACTGAGCTACCAGCAATAGCCCTACCTTTGACTGGCACCAAGAGATTGGTAAAAGAAATCTGCCTATGACCTAGTTTACATAAACAGGTTCACTCAAACATGTGAAGACAAGCCAAGAACGGAAATAGCAGTTTGGCTATTCTCTGCCACAGGAACATGTTGTATTTGATATCTTATTTTCTGCTCTCTCAATGGGTTCTCCACCTATGAAGGACTCTTCATTCCATTTCCATTCTGGAAAGTTAATGCTTCATTTTCATATTGCAACTCAAAATTAGATCTTCCCCGGGGGAAGCACATCACAGAGTTAGCACAGTCTAGCGATGTGTACGTATGTTACCTTAAGTTTAGCACTTGGGTCAACAAGTGAATTGCTAATTTCAGTTACGCATGTTTATACTAAGTTAGATCCTCAGCACAGAATTGTTCAAATCACTAGATGACCTATTGCAGATTGCTAATTTTGTCAGAGAACAAGGAAACAAGCACAGACACTATTATGAGGGTTCACTTGCAACTAACAACACATGAACTTATTGTTCGTTATATTAAGAGAACAACCCATTAATGAAATCTCAATAATTTGAGAAAAATGAACAACTAGAAAAGTACTTCATGGAGAATGATTCAGGCAGCATGTGAAGCGTAGCCAGGTTTAACTTCAATTAGCAGCTGCACTCTTGCAGGTTTTACTAAATTCCTTCTTACGTAAGATGCATGGTAGAAAGTGACAACTATGGTAAATCTTGAGAATCCTTGCAATAACTGGTGTCAGGCAGAGGTGACTAGCTGTACACAAGACTTCTTGCAATTCATCTCAACTCAAACTTGTTGCAAGCTGCTATTTTAACCTGCTTTCCCCCCATAACTCCTTGGGGTTGGTTTGTCAGCCACACGTCTTTGCCTCAGGTTCAGTAACTGTGTGAAATAGTCCAGTATTTAATAAGGTTGCCAGACAGGGCCCATAATGTTTTACTCATGACCTAATTAAAATCCAAATTTAAAACCTTCAGAGAAAAATGCAAGCAGTTTCATTCCCGTTAGCTAATTCCTTTCTCTCATGCACATTTACGCACACTCACGCACACACTCTTTTATTGTACTGACATCTTTGCACAGGCGTTCACCTTTAAATGTTTAACAGAGCCAGCAGAATGTAGAAGGATGAACAGGTTTCTCAGGAATATTGCTGTATGTGTGTGTGTGCAAACAAGGGTGAGTGTGAGAGAAAGCACGCACAAGCACACAGAACCAATGCCATGGTACAGCAGCTATGAAGTTACACACATTATACACTTTTTTTTTTCTTTACAAAAGGGAAAAAATAGTATAACAGCATAAAGCCATCTTGGCAAGCTTAAGATTTTCCTCCAAAATGCCTTCCAGCACTTCAGGATCTCTGAGAACAGTTTAAAGAGGGTAGGGAAATAAAATTAAAAAAAAAGGCACTTAAACAAAGGACAAAGGCCTGAATCAAGTAAGTCATGGAGGGTAACAGCCATTTCACCAGAGCTAAGACCAATCAAAATCTACCAACCTTTTTTTAATTTTTATAAAATTAAAATTGCATAAAGTGTTTATTAATCAGTCATTTACCTACTGCTTTCACTTTCTGGTTCATTTTATGGAGAAAAAAAAAAAACAAGCCCAAACAAAAAGCAAGTGTCCCTTTAATGATTTCCCCCCAGTTCAGCAAATTATGAAAGTTAGGTGTGGGAGGAAGCCTTACACGTCTTCCCTGCAATGCCATCTTCAAAAAAAATCCAAAACAAAAGCGGAAGAGGGACCACTGTGCCTTCACCAATTCATTCCAAAAAAAAAAAAAAAAACCACCAAAAATCCAGAACAACCAACCCAAACACCCCAACACTCCTATCTGTGGGCAAAAACTACTCAAAAGAAAACCAAACAAACTGTAAACTAGATTAAAATTTGCTAATAAATACAGCCAAAAGTTCATTTTACGAATGTAGCAGCAAATGTGATAAAGTTAGTTGGAGTACAAGATGACTCCTAGAGGGTTAATGGTTCACACAACTGATGGCAGCCTGGGAGAGTTGCAGGATTTCTCTGTTTTCATGTCCTCAAGGGTCTTGCACCAAGTGGAGAAGGAGTGTGGAGGAAGGGTCAGGTGATGGGACTACAGGGAACAGGCTCTTGGCACCTGTCCCACCCCCAAATCTGTGCATCAGACAACTTTGATCGGATTCAAACAAGAAGCAGAACCCAGGTAATTAAAAGTTACTTCTGATTAGCAGAAAACAGATGTGAAACCCACAGCATCCACACTTGTGACTCAGTTGACCGGTATTACTCACGTATCTCAAATCAACAGAGAAGGCTGGACAAAGTGATTTAGGCCATTTGCATCTTGGAGTGGGAGAACACTGCAGTTACAGTCCAAGGTATCAGGAAACTTTGCAGCCCGTTTTTCATCTAGCCTGCCTTCTTTCTTTGCAAGTGTCTTGAAAGGATTTAAAATAGCTACCACGACTTTTGGGACTTTGGATCATGTAGCAGAAAAATATTACCCAGACGGTTTTAATATCTAAAACCTGTGTTTGAAATTATTGCTTGCATTTGTTTGGGGCTTTCAGTGAGCTTGACATGTTAGCTCATATACAGTCCCCAAACCAAGTTCAGCCCTGCTGCCTGGAACAGACAGCTCTACTTGGCTTTCTTATTGCTTGTGAATACTGAGGGTTATTTATATGTACAACTACAGTTTATTTATTAACAAAGGCCCTTAAAAAGTAGTAAAAACTCGGGGGGAAAATGTCTTTAGAAGAGCTGCTGTGCAGAAAATAGTAAAACATTAACCTAATTTTGCATTTGGATGTTGCAGGAATCTTTCACTTCCCCATCCTGTTTATGCTACCTGCAAAGGTCTCTGGGAGTCACCCTATTATTTCCTTTGATTTGGCCTTGCTAGGTTTAACCAGGGGGAATAGAGAACAGGGAATGCAGACCCTTTCATTGCTACATTGCTGATTTCAAAGACGCTCAGGAGCATAGTGACTGAAAACAGTTACCCTCTGGGGGCTGTTTGAACTGGCTTCACAAACAATGTATGGTCATCTTTATTCTCAACATCCTACTACTTATTTCCACAATAAGTATTAGTTTACTTGTTTCCCCAAGACTGAGAAGCTCAATAGGCCACACAGAAAGAACTACTCCTCCCCTCCTTAAGATTTAGGGAGGATACTCCTCAACTGAAGATTAAGTATACTTCCAAGAAGAGAGGAATTTTGAAAGGAAATTTGTGCTGTAGTTATAAAGGGCTCCAAGTCTCCCAATGTAAAATTTCATTAAGTGTGAAGACAAAAGATGGCAATTTGAATGAGATGCCTCAGTGAGGAAAACACAGAAGAGGTAGAACTCTCTTAGGAAAGGGTCTTTTAAATATATTGCTGCCTGATGGCTCACTGCTGCAACTCCCTTAGCTACATGCATTGTTAAAAAGTATTAGGTTTGACACAGTTCAGAGAATTAGCATCCTGCCAGAACTGTTAGGCCTCAAAAAACAGGAGTTGTCTTCCTTCAACCCTTCCAGGAGAAAAGAAGGAAAAAAATCAGATAAAGCTTGCATTCTAAATAGTTTACAGTATTTTGACTGAATCTGCACAGTATTAAAAATGCCAGAGTCTACGTAGCTGTATATTTCAACTCTAAACCTTGATGGAGATGCAAGCTTATCTAAACAACACACCACAGACAAAACATTAGCACTAGCTAAAAAGCATTTAATTGGCAGATGCTGTGGAGTGAAATTAATGAACTAATGCATCCTATTTTAATTCAATCTGTCTTTCACAGAAGTGTTGTGCAAAAACATTTATTGCTGAGCTCAACCCAACATTTTTATACTAAATACACAATATATATTATTTTAATTCACGTATATATATTTATATAAAATTAAAATGAGCTCTAAATAGAAAAGAAATTGTTGTCTGGTCTAAGAAAAATAAATCACATGTAAAAGAAACCTGAAAGCTATAAGTTAATCTAGCAAAAACCACTGAAGATTCATTAACCATGGGTCAAAGTCTCTCTGGAAGATGTGAGATAACCAGTAGTCACTAGTTCAATCTCAGGCTACTGGAAAGACTAGCTACTAGGAATTTCAGCATCTCTGATCAAAGGAATGTTTCGGGGTTGAAGGAGAAGGGCATCATACTGTTTTATTTGCTCCTTTCCCCTCGACTTATTTCAGTTTCTGCCATTCTCACCTTTTATCTGACAGCGCAAGGGACTCAACAGCAAAGTTCTGTCCTAGTGTTGAAAGTGCAACATGTGCTGGATACTTCCTAAGCTTACAAATGAACCAGTCGATGTATTGCTATCCAAAAAAAAAAAAGCCAGCTTTGCAGTCTTGTGCTACCATGTAAGGAACAGTTCACATCAGGAACTCCCCAGGCCAGCAGGGTCTGGAAATGCTGGAGACAACCCATTCAGCCCCCAGAAGAGAAGGCACCTCTGGTCGCTTTTGAACGACTCCTCTTTGGCTAATGCCTGAAGCAGTATTAACCTGGCGCTGGAATAGGTCACAATCAGCTTTCTCTAACTAGCAAATCAGTATAATGCATGGCTTTTGGGAAGAGTTGGATGAAAGATGAGGAAGATCTAGAATGAGTAAAGAACTGGTTGTGTTTTATAAATGACATGAATAGAACATTATTTAATTTCAGTAGCAGATAAGCACGAGGCAAAGGAAAAGTTTAACAAATGGGAGGACTGAAAAATTAGTGTGCCTTTGAAAAAAATGTGGGAAGAAATGCTAGTCTGATCAATAAAATGGGGGTTTCCTTTTCATGTAAATGGAAAAATTTCCATCCCCTTCCTCCCTTAAGTAAGAATCTTTATATTAAAAAGAAAACAAACAAGGAGCAGGGGACTTCCCAGTAGTCTGTGTCTCACATCTCAATATACCAGGAGATCTGTTTTTGAAGACAACTCTCTAATGAGACTGCATGTATCTGTAGGCTCCCTAAAGCCAAACAGCCTTGTAAAGCTGGAAAATGCCCATATCAGCAACTCATTTGTGTAAGGGTTTAATTGTAACAAAGTATCCCAGCACCACCTCTACTCTAACATAAGCTTTGGTCCACAACCATAAAGTACACCCAGGACCTACACAGAATCTTATACTGGGCACTTCGGGCACTAATGAAGTGGATGATCCCACCTTACACAGTGGATGGAGAAACCTATTCTAGCTCATCTCACACTTTCAACTCTTCATTGGACATCACCCAGAAATTAAATGTTTGTGCTGCTGTGGGTTTGACGATCAATTTCTTTTAAAAGCCAATCAGAGCAGATAAAAAAAGCTTGTTTCTTTAGGCAAGATCAAACTATGACCAGGAGGACCAGTCCTCCTTTTCCTTCTCTCTTTGATCAAGTATTGTTTTCTTTTTCTTCTTCCTCTCACCACAGTGCTTGGGATCAGAATATGTAAACATCGACAGAAACAGCAGCCCTGTGACAATAAGCACTTTCCCAACTGGGCAGATTCTGTCAGCCAACCAGAACTGCTTCAGCTCCCTTGCTTGTCCAGAAGTCACTGGTTTTTCCGCTGTAACTTAGTGTCCCCTTTACTTTGGCCTCCATCTGTAGTTCAGAGACAGGAAAAGAAAGGGAAGAATAAAAGCATGAGTGAACTTTCATTTTTATAACTTACAGCAAGAGAGACAGGGGTTTGCCATGCCCGGCTTTAGCATCACCAAAAAGTACATTGTCTTTATAGGGTTGGAAGACTTTTCATCTTCTCTGTAGTTCATTTATTAGAAATTGCACTGTTGAAACCTGAGATATCAGGCTTCATATCGGAAGAAACCATCTTTCTAAAGACTAAGTTGCAGCTTGGGATACTGAAACAAAAATTTAAAAATCAAGCCTTTCCTTAGTAGCCTTTACATTTTAATAAAGCGTTTTTAGTATTCAACCCATGGCACTTGCTGTGACAAAAAAATTAAGGTTGTACTAAATACAACCAATTGGTTTGTTTTCACAGACCCTTAAGAGCAACACTACCCAGGTTTTTGGTGTTGAGGGCTCCAAAAACAGGATAAAGAACCCCCACCAAGCTGTTGTCACCTTTCCTTCTCCTGGCAAAAAAAATCCCCAAACCTACAGGTGGTAAAGAAAGGAGTACACTCTGAACTACACCTTCTAAAGCAGTTTTTAATATCAAAGCTTTATAAACAGAAAAAAGGAGATGTTCTACTTCAAGCTTCTCAATCAAAACATGCAACTCTTATGAAGGATGAAATTCCCAGGGAAGACAGATCTTCCATTAGGAAACCATCACACTGTTCACGCATGTATACACTCTTACAAGAAATATGAAGAAGCTTCTAGCTGGAAGGTCAGTTTCTCCTCTAAAGGAGAAATTAAAATTGAGTGGAAAAAACAAATCTCACCAATGCAGACTTACAGACAGTCTGCAAACAATCATGTTAGTATCCAGTAAGTAGTATACCTTTTTTCCCTGACTAGCTGAATTTGTACGTTTTGGTTTCTAGAGCTACTACAAAGTATTGTTGAAATTTAACTTTTTTTTCTTCTGGACATTGAAGACCAGTAGAAAAAAAATTACTCAGGTTCCAAAAATGCTGCTACAATAGAATGCGTACTGCCTGCTGCTACCAAAGCTTGTCCCTGTGTTGTGTCTTCTCTAGAACAGTTTCAGTTCTGGTGTACGTTTTATTTCAGTCTAGGGCAGCAGTATGACTTTTAAGTTATAAATCAGTAATAAGAAAAATGTCTTTACCTGTATAAGCTTGCTGCAAGTGAGCAGGCAGAGGTGAGTGAGACAGCGTTGCTGCGTGCTGAGCACCTGGCTGTAAACCCTTCAGTAAGTCTGGGAAAAAAAAGGAGAGCAACAAAGCTGAAAAATAAATCTTAAGGACATAAGCAGCCTTTGTGAAATAGGAAGTTTTTATTTTTATAGTGTAGCTATAGTAGCATGCTCATTTGCACAGATTTCTGAAGAAGTATCTCAACAACAAAAAATAAATACCTGACAGCATTCTAATGGCTGGAATAAGTCAACAGAAACAGACGCATTCAGATATGCTTAATCAAAAGTTAGAGCAAAGACCGTGCCTCATTATTGGGATGCAACTCTTCCTGTCATTTCCTTCAGCAGAAAGACTAAGTGATATAGGTTAAAAACCTAAAAAAATTATTTTTAAGCAATAGGAAAAAATAAATGCTATCTTAGTTGATACTTCCTCATAATCTGAGATTACTGAGCTAAGGATGTTTTGAGGAATCAACATATTAAGTATCTTATTTATATTGTGACATTTGGAGACTTTTAAGCTGTATGCCTTTTCTAAAGATGAGGGATTAAAAATTAACCCAAGAAAGCACATTCAAAACTATGCATATACTGTGAATATAACACTAAAGTTAAGCTTATCAAAGAATAGCTACATAAACAAAAGTTTTACCAGCAAATAAATCACATTTACTCTCCTATAGGGATTTTCATAAACCAGATTTGGGTGTCTCAGAACTTTATCGCTTCCCTTCTTAATTTCCATTTTCAGGATGCATCTTTCCTTATAGCACAGTGTGGTAACTAATTCCACTCACTCTGAGTTAGGCTGTGGTGGAAAGCCGCTGAGGTAGATCCCGAGGTGGTTGTCACTCCAGCTGTGTCCGTCCCAAAGCCAAGCAGCTCCAAGGGAAACTGGAAGGGCACGGTCACAGGAACAAGGCCACCCAGCATCCCAAAAGGAGTTAATGGTGCAGATGTCACGTTCTGACTGGTTACAGACAGGGGTGATGCCATGAGAGTCAGAGGTGAGGCGTTAGCCAGTAATGATGCTCCTGCTGTTGACTGTACAAAGAAAAGGAGTACTTCAAGATTTTAAAGCTTTGAGTTGTATTCTTTAAGGAGATAAGAATTGACTATTTTCTGTTAAGTGTGGCCCTATTAAGAAGTATATTAAACTATTAATAAATATCTACTTATCCACCTAGGAGGTCTTCCTACTCCATCTGCTAAGCAAGTACAATTACATCTCAGATTCAGACATGACAGTATGGTTCATCTCTCATGTTTTTCTCATCAGCCTTGCAGGTAATTTCCTTCATTTCCTTTCTAATTATGCACTGGGTCTACAGTCAGAATCTAATCCAACATCTTCTATTAGGTTATTACAAAATTAGCAGATGTAGGTCTGAAGTTCTTTAGAAGCACAGTATTACTCTCCCCTCTCCAAGGGTGGGTCTTAACAGAACAGTAACTTTATTTCTAAAAAAGCTGCTTAGAAGCAACGATTTTTGAAAATTAAAATTCATACATAAGAACCCCCACACTTTGAGAGATGTCAGGTTACCAAGATGCAGACATACATAAGTATAGATGTATTTGCACATGTCAAAGCAAAAGGCAAATAATCTCTCCACTCTACATATGTAACAATGAAGTTAAATTCACTGCAGTTTAAAAATGAAAACATAAGATTAGCCAGAACATTTTAGCTACAACAGCTCTCAAATTGTGTTAATTCCTCTAACACTAGAACAGTTCATTCTTGTTTAACAATCTTTCCTTCACTACTTATATAGTAATTTTAGATGCTAATGTTCAATTCTCTAATGATCTACTACAAAACAGTTAGTATAGAAAGCATTTTGAATCAGACTCAAGCTCAGATATTTTAGATATTTGAGTTAAAAAGACTCAGGTTGAATAGGACTTCAAACCTGTGCGCTTATACAAGTAAGCGTTAACTAAAACCAAAACTTAGAATCATTTTAATGAACACGTAAGCTTAAAATGAAGTCTCCTTGAGTTCTATAATATCAACTTACAAACAGCAAAGTGACAAAAACTCCTAGCAGGGATAACGTTTCTGCTGCCAGTTTTGGTCTTAAGGTGTTCAGATAAAAGCAGCTACAGAAAGGTTAGCTGCTGCTTACAAGAAAGCACAAAGTTTTAAAACAGTAACCCTGTAAGCGTAAACAACTATGGACATGATATTGGTAGCATGTGTTTGCATTGGTTATCTTAGGAGTGACAGCTTCTAAGATATACTCCATCCCACAAGTAGAAAAAAAATGGACTAAAAACTTCAACATACATGATTGGTACTTTAAAGGCAAAAGAGATTAATTTCACAATAAGCTTATGTACAAAAAAAATTACAGCCATTCACCATCTATGTAATCTTTACTGTGCAACAAAATAAAAGCCATAGAGTAATCTCTTGCAATTGTGGGTTTGTAAAATGCCTGAAAACAGAAAGCAGTTTTGTGATGTTTTCTGACAAGACCTTGCTTACTCTCTCAAAAAGGAGGAAAAGGGAAGTTCAGTGATGGAAAGAGCTACAGAGAATGCTCTAAAAGAGTTGCAGTTCAGATATTTCTATTTATTCCACCTATTCTAGCACTTCATAAAAGGGTTCATCCTGGTCATGTAAATCTGAGTCACTAAGATCATTAAAAGTCTAGATTCTGCTTAAGAGTACTAATGATAGGTAGAGCTTTTTAAGGAAATCACACATCATAATTTCTGAATTTTAGATTACTTTGGCTTTGTGCTCTTAAGATGTAATGTAATACAGTATTCCAGAGTAAAATTTCTGTGAAGCTAGAGCATGTGTAAGGTTATATTCTGGTAAATAATTGTGTCAATCAAAAGGGGAAAGGAAGGAAACATTTCTTGGAAACTCTTCCTCATTAGCAACATCTTTATTATCACATGAAATCATCTAGTTTGATCTTCATCTTCTGACCGATTAATAGCATCTCAGATAGGAATTAAATTGATAAATCCTTAATGGAAAGGAGATTCACTTTCAGTCTTATGCAAGGTTTTAAGAGGAGTAACTCACTCCTTAGTGCATGGTACCTAACAATTAGTCCATAATTCATTAAGTTCAGCAGCCAGCCATTAGATCTTTAAGGTAAAATAAAGCCCTCTTATCACAAATCTCTTCCCCTTCAGTGTACTTGGACTAGGAGGTAATTTGATGCGAATCTTCTCTTGAACATACTGCACTGACTAAGCCTCAGTCTGCACAGCAGCAACAGCCTTATCGCATGGTTTATCTGAACCAGTCTTCTGAACCATTTCTAGGTTATCAAAGTAACTTTTGAAGTGTCAAAAAACCCCCACATGTAAAGTCACAATAATTATAGTGATACCATATGCTGCTCGGTACCTCTAGCTGATTTCCCCCCTTCTATATACCAATACACCTTATTTTGCTGGTTTACAGTATTCACTTATGTTACTTGATTATCCACCATACCCCCTCCAGTTCTTTTTAATGTCACTGTCTGCAAAAATGCATTTCATTCCCCGGGTGAACAGCATTTCTAAAAAAAAATTACTTGCCTTTAACTACAGGAAGGCTTGCCAGAATTCATCTCATCATCCAACACAGTACTACTGTTTCCCTTGTCTGTCATCTTTAAGCCCTACCCCACCCATTTCACATTTTCCTCTACATCACAGCAATTGTATCCACTGGATTCTGTTGATTGCATGAGGAAGAAACAACTCTGTTCCCAGGCCATTCACTGTAGCCTTTTTTGTCTCCTCCAGGCACCTTCCAGAGTACCCGAACTGCACCGTGCCTGGCTCAGCTCTTCTCTAGGCCCTATGCAGTACCTCAGTGGCTCTTACACAGCATATGGGTTGTAGTTTTTCCATTCAAAGTAACCAAAATAATGAAAAGGCTATGTCAGAGCCTGCCAGACATTTCTTGTTTACTGTAACAGACAGCAGAATGAAGTACCATTGAAATGTCATAAAAATCATCTTCCTCCTGTCATTCAGCTGCATTAAGAATAATTTGATAGCAGGGAAAAGATCATAAACCATTGCTAAAAGCTGAGTATACGTCATTACCATGCAATAGCTACGTACATTGTTCAAAAAAATACAAAACTCTTCCATTTGCTGTACACCAAGACTGATTTACAGCGATGTTGCTTTTCTTTACTTAAGTAGTGAAGGCTTCAGGATAGAGAGTGCAACAAAGAGGAAAACCTCAAGTCACCTCAGTAATTAAATCATTCCCAGTAAAAAGAACACACAACTTGGGAAAGCAGGTTGTCTTCTTCTGGGTAGATAATAAGTTTGCATGGGTTTTAGAACAACAGTATTTTCAAAATGTTTGTTTTGTATGACTTGTTTTATCTCCAGTGATAAAGTTCTGCATAAGGTCTCACTCAATTTCTAAGATATTTATATATTAATGAGGTGTCTCATTCAGTTTGACTAGATCATACAAAATGAAACACATATTTAATCACAAATACTAAAGAAAAGCCCTTGCAAGCGTTAATTGTAAATACTAGTCTTGCATTATACTCAAACCACAAGCAATTGAACTCTAGTTTTGCAAGTTAATCATGAAGCTTGGCAACAAACGTACCAAGACACCTTTTCATATGACCACCACCATTACAAGTAAATATGAAAGAATACACAAATCCAATAATGCAAGATAATACCACATCACCTGAAATTCTGGCCTCACAAAGCTTACCTTTTCTAGTGTTCTTAAAAAAGAAGAAAACAAAAGTGAATTCTGTTCCACAGTGTAGACCAACCAACATTTTACCGTGAGGATTCATTCCACACTGATCCTTGCATTTCACATCAGCTGGACATACCTATTCACTAGTACGAATTAGTTTCATCATACTAGCATTTATGCTTAGTAAAGTATAAACATAAATTTTACAACACATTTTCAAGTCAAGATATTGCAAGAAGGAGTGTTTACAAAATAAACGTGATAAGTATTAACGTAAGGTTTAAAGGTAAACTCATTAGATGCATACCTGCACACTGGCTGCTACAACTGGAGACCCTGAGGCAGAAGATGGTCTGTGTGGAGTTGACAACTGTTTAGTAGCACCCTGTGTTCCACTTCCTGCTCCCCCAGACAGACTAGTCCTACTAGCTCCACTTGAGTTAAGGTTACTGCCTCTGCTGGCAGGTACATTCATTCCAACTCCACCCAAATTATTTTTACCAACAGTTCCAGAAGGAGAAGAGTTGGGCAATTTTGAAGAAGCCTGAGGGTTCTTTGCAGGCTGAAGGCCTGAGGTGCGATTAGAGGGCAGCAAATTCATTGTGGGAGACTGCCTGCTGATATTTACACCACTGGTCTGTTTATGAAGGGGGTTGTTGCTGGAGTGACTACTCTGGGAAACTAGTGCACTTGAACTGGAAGAACTGGGTGTTGTTGCAGGCCTGGGGGATGAGGTGGACTTGGATGAAAATTTAGGTGATGCATTGGGCTTGGGTGTCACAGAGGGCTTAGATGCAGTGGGCTTGGGAGAGGCAGCAGGTTTGGGAGAGGCAGCCATGGAGAAGGGAGGCTTGAAACCCTGGGAAGAAACTTGTGACACCATAGCCTTGGCTAAGTAGTTACTAGAGGTAGAGGTGCTGGATGTTGTCCGAGAAACCAGTGGGTGAGACACTTGAGAGCCACTTCCAGATGAGGGATTAGACAAAGGCAGTCGATATACTACAGACTTCTCTTGAGCCTTGATGACTGGCGACGAGCAAGACAGTTTGGGATTACTGCTCAATTTCACCACTGGATTGGTCTGTGATTTACTAATAGTTGCTTGTAAAGGAGATACATATTTCTGCTGTACAGCTGAATGCTGGTGCACCTTTGTCACTTGTGATGTTGAGGAAGAACCACCTTGAGCCTCAGAAGATGATACCAAGATATTAGCATCCTTGGTTCTTTGAGAGGAGGTGGAAATAGCTGCTTGGGTCTTAGAGGAAGAAACATGAGTCTGCGAAGAGGAGGAAGCAGCTTGGATCTGGCTTGACCTCTGTAGTCCTTGCTGAAGTAGTTTGGCTGGCAAAGGCTCTAAGGAAACCTTAGGATTTTGAATTGAAGATCCAGCAATAAGGCCTGAAGAGATACCAGTGTGAACTAGGTCCTGGGGTTTCTTTGGTACTGGCCCTGTGTGACCAGCGATAAGACTTGATGAATGGGGTGTTTGAGTGGGCTCTACTTTCTTTGAAGTTGCCAGGGGCAACTTACTCATAATGCTTGCTAGTTTCTCTTCCCTCAGCCCAGGGCGAGGTCTGGATGTTGGTGTGTCTATGGTAGACCCAAGAGGTGATCCCTTGGCACCATTATTAATAACTGCCAGAGCATCAGAAATAGAGTCCAGTGAGGGTGGGTGGAAAGAGAGGTCTTCATCCAGCGAGTCGTCCAAACAGATCGTCTCTGGAGCTGGTGTGCAGCTAGAGCTGGCTGGGGTGCAGACAGGTGTGCTGGAACTCAGTACAGTAGCACAACTTGAATTGACTGAAGACATACAGGTTTTCTGTTCTTTCTTTGGACTGGAGTCCTGAGAATGAAGAGATAAGACAGGTTTAACAGCCTTTCTGGAGTAGATCTAACATCTTCTTTAGTGTAATACTATTATTCTGTAAATTCAGATGAACCAAAGATCTACTATTGCATTTTTCATATTAAGATACCTATCGTGTCTAGGTGTTGGAGTCCTGTGTGCTAATTCAGTATTCCTATTAGAAACCTAGTGCTATTGCTCCACATAAATAGAAGTGCCCCGCACAATTAAGAGTGATCAATGCTGTGAAGAACAGGGTAGCTAACCTGATTGCTAGGTAAAATTGCTACTGAACTAAGACAACACCTAGTCATGTCTAATGAGAACCTCTATCAACTTACTATGTTATCCTCCCAACCACATATTTTTCCAGTGTTGCAAAATTTAATACAAGCTGAAAACAAACACAAAGCACACATTAAAAAAATGCGAAACTTTACTGGAACTAGTACCTCTTCATAGTAAATTTAAAAAGAATATATATCTTAAAGTTAAAAAAGCTATACAGAAGTCCTCTTGCTACTTTCTTTAAAGTAATACACCACCAAGTCAATAAGCTCTCATTGCATTTCCTGACAGAACCCTCCTGCCAGAATTTTTCTGGATCAGAGGTAGGAAGCAGGTTGTATCAAATGGTCACAGAAAAGTCAGGTATCTAAATAAACATTTACCTTCACTTTGGGTTTAGGGGCTAGAATCACCTTCTTCTTTGCCCTAAAACAGAGGAGATAAATACACATCAGAAGACAAAAGAAAGGCAAGTCATTGCAGTTTTAACTGTTACCCTGATTATATCCCAATAAACTAGAAGGATGACTACCGGAATCCAGCTTTAATCATAAAACATCCTTGAAGTAGAATATGGGTTAAAATATAGGGGGAAGAGAACAAGCACACTTTTAATCCATATTTTTTGTCATGTATCTCTAAATTAGATGCAAAATTCACTGAACTGCTGATATAACCTGATATATATCATCTGGAGGGCTGTTTTTTACTTTTCTGATTTACAGAAACCACAAACTATCAAGTCATTTCAGCTTCTTATAATCTTAAGAGTTTATCTGCTTAGCAGAGCTTTGTCCAAACTGGTCACATATAGTTACATAATTTCACTTTACATTGATGTTTTTGTCACTGAGGAGTATACTTCGTGTTCTCATATTTCAAACCACATAAAAAGCTGTTTTTTTCCCCCAAGAAGTGTTTTGTTGCTTATCAAATGTGAAACAGCTGTATCTGACTTCTGTTTGTTGCAAAAAGCCATTTAACAAACCTTCAAGTTCTTTTGCAGTGTAAGTGAACACCACACCACCAACTGTATGCAACGACAGCATTAAGGATTATTAGTCATCACCTTCAATTTAGAAGTTAAGCATTTCACACCTTTTTTCTCATTTTTATTTCTTCAATAGGATCAACAGATTAACATCTTATAGGTCGTTTATTCTCCTTGCCTAAGCATCTAGGAATATGCCTGGTTAAAAAAATAGACCTTACTGTAGGTGGCCCATGACTCAGCTTTGCTATTATGTAGAAAACTATCCTATGTTAATCATATTTATTACAAGGGCACATTTTGGGTGTTATTCAGCCATAATTGTCTATTTGGCTTCTGGCTGAATGTGGGCAGCTCCTGAGACTGACATAGTGTTGTCTGAAAATCAAGAAGGTAAAATTCTGCTAAGATACACAGCCTTCTGTGGTTACAGAGATATTTATGAGGAAAAGAAAGATCAGGAAGTACTGCAGTCTCCGAGTTCAATTTAATATGCTGCACAGCAAAATTTAGGTAGTGTACGGTACCTTGAAATACTTTGAGTAAAAGGCATTAATCCAAGAAGGAATAGCCACTTGAGTTATCTAGCCACTTCATAACCAAGTTAAAATATAATGCCACAAGAACATTAGTTACATGCCTAAATTAAAGCATTAAGAATTAACATTGTAAATATCTCCCTTTCCTCCCCTCTGTCCAAAAAAAGGCAGCATGAAGATGGGAAAAGATGCTACGAACAACTTAAAGATATACTAGTATAAGTTGTCAATATTATACTCACGGAGCAGAAGTGAGGTGATTGTGAACACTTCGGCTTTCTTTAAAAAGCATCCTGAAAGAGTGGTAAGAAAAGAAACATATGGTGATTCTACAGGGACAATCAGCACATGACCACCAAATATGCAAGTATCCTGGAATTTTCAGAAGAACCCTTTGATTATCTGTCCCCAAAGCAGCTAGTAGGTAGTTTGCCTGTATTGCTATCATGATGTAGTTCCAGGCAGCCATAAATAGAAGAATGCCAAAAAAACAGAAAGGATTTCAAGTTTACATTCAAAATACCTCAGTAAATGGCCAAGCATAAGTCAACATAACACAATATTAACTTTCAGGTGGACAGAAGAAATACATTTTGTATTGTCTCTCCTCAGAGTCTAATGAGATATTTTAAATATAAAATTCATGATTCCTACAGCTTGCTGCCCAAATGCAACTATAAATAGACAATTAAGGAAAATTTGGTCCCCTCTTCCCTGTTTCCAGGTAGGCAAGCTAGAACAGCAAAGACTTTCCTACATCACTGCCATCACTCTAACACTGACCATGAACAGCTGTCTAAACAAGAGCTGTTCACCACTGCTAGCACATCCTGTTGAGTTGCAATAGTTATGGAAAATACAACTATCCAGAAATCTCATGTAATCTGGTAAGAAAACATTGACATCCTCTTGCTACAGTTCCACTGCCTTAATTCTCAGATTCCACTTTCAGCTCCATTTTCACATTTTCTTCACCATACTAACCTCCAAATCTGTATTACATTGCACCCCATCAGAGACTACTAAATGCCTATGAAGAACATCTAATGAGGAATGTTCCTTTTGCTCCATGAATTTCAGTGTGCCACTTTCTAACCTACCCAGCTTCTCCAGATGCTTGATCTATTCCTTAATCTTTTTCAGTTTGCAGTGAAAATCCAAAATGAATCCCACGCCCCAGTAATGTGTAGTATCATCCTTAAAGGTTCACGACAAAAGTATAACTACTACAGGAAAGGAAGTCAAAGATATGGTACAAAGAAAGGACAGTGCAGTGTATGTTCCAAAGCAAGAACATGCTTAGAAAATAATCCCTCCATTGTGTACATATATTTAGATGCAAATATTGGTGAGGGAGATCAGTATAAGATTGTTTCTCTCTGATCATGATTTCAAGTCAAGCATGCTGTTTGACCTGCACAAAGTTAAGTGTGCTGGAAGCCTACTTGCATGACCACCTCCAAAAATGACAAAACTCTTGGAATTAAAGGAAACAGACTTCCTGTTCCTTACACTTGTTTTTTTGAACATACACATATTTAGGTTTCAGGCTTTTTTCAGACACACATGGAATTAATATGCAACCCAGTTACAAAAAAGTGGGTTACGTTATTTGAAAAGGCTTTGGGATCCTTTAGGATTAAATGTATTTCTTTAAACCCATGAATATTAATAAAATGATCTCCCGGGGCAGAGTATGGAAATTACAAAAAGTCATGTGACAGAGGTAGTTGTGATACACACGGACAAATGAACAAGCTGCAATTGAAAGTTATTATCAATATCTTACCTCATGCTCCTATAGTAAGCTATGAGGAACATTAAATACAGCTAACTTCAAAAGCACAAGAAGTTTTTCCTCTGGGATAAACCCACAAAGTTCTGGTACCACAGACCTACTCTAGTTAGTAAGAATTCCTTATAAAATACATAGTCAGTAGACCATTTTTAACATTAAATGCCTAACTTTTTTTTCCAGTTTATGTAGCTCCTTCTCACTTGAGGCCACATATAAAAGTAAAACATTATACACCTTAAGCATGATAATCCCTACCCCAAACATTCCAACAAGATAAGCACCCAGCATATGAGTAATGTGTGCTGTATTAGAAATTTCCACTGTCAGACCCCAGGAAATACTTCTTCCCCCTCTTTCCACACATAACCATTTGCCTATAAATTACAATACATCCCTGCTTTCTGATTAGGAAGCAAAGCGCCTACCTGTAAATACAGGACAGTTTGTAAATCATTATGGTACCAAAACTGCCCAGTTGGTAAAGGAAGTCTTGCTGGTCAACAGGAAGTTATGATCAGGCAGCATTTTGGGTATGTTGGTTGTTTTTGTTTGTTTGGGGTTCTGGGGGGGAAGGGGTTGTCATCACTGACCTCTATATCTGTTCTTAGCTAAGCTGGGGTTCCTTGTCTCATCTATTTCAATAAAATCTTCATTAACAATAACATCTCACTCATCAGCATACTTACTATACAAAACTAGATCCTGGAACAGCAGTCAACTGTATATCAAGAACTGTAAAACTTCATTTGCTTCTTTAATTACTATTTCACAAGCAGCTTATTCCACCCTCATTTTCTACACTGACTATCCTAGGAAATATCTCAGTTTATTTTTACAGCTTGATATAGATTTGACTAATCTACAATCATGGTACTCTTGAGCAAATTGATTAATGTTGTTGTATCATTTGGCTTCACTTAGGTCAAGATTTGATGGGAAATGGTCTTTTGCAGTGGGTGCTACAGAAGAAAAGAACTCATGTCATCTATATTTGATTCTCTTCTTCCACTTCCAAGTGTTTGAAAACTTTGCTAAATTTGCAATTCACAATGATTACTATTGTTCTCATTTTATTTTTTCCCTTTTGTGTGTTTGTTTCCTCTTGACAGGTCAGTAGGAAGCAAGCGTAAGTTTTCATTAAGAAACTGGTTATTTTTAACTGCAGCATCACTAATTGCATACAGGAAATAAAGAGCATAAACCTTAGTGTTTTCTGAACTCTGGTGTTGAAATTCCAGCTCATAATTTTAAAATTATGTTACACTGCATTATCAGACTGCTTACAATATAGGCAAAACTGCTTTCTATATCACTATCATTTTCTATATCACAGAAAGTACTTCCCATGCAGCTACTCCCCACTTCATATTTCTCCCTCAAATGAAGCATCACACACTGTGTTATGAGCTTTAGTAAATTCAGTCTCCAGGAGATGACAAAAGCAAATAGTTCTCAAGGAAAACGGTGGATTTTTAGCTCTCAGGCCTGCAGACAAGATAGAAAATTAACTTCTGAAAACCATTCTTCTAAAATATTCCGGTTCCACTGACATTTTGAAGTTTTAACCAATATTAATAATACCTGGTTGAGTCAAATATATGACAATAAGTAAGATCCAAAAAATCGTTTATACCAAAATAGACAGACTATATATAAAGTAGGCATCTTACCTTGCCTGCATCCAGCCTTTAGGCCAAAGTGGTTTCACTTCTGTTTCCATAAAGGTTTTGAGGTAATCTTCAGCAGACTGACTTCTATTTGGCTCTAGCTCATAGCATCCCAGCTTGATCTTCACAAGATTACACAACAGAGACCTGCAGAAAGAAACACAATAAATATATTCCAGGCTGGATGGGGCTTTGAGCAACCTGGTCTAGTGGGAGGCATCCCTCCCCATGGAAGGGGGGTTGGAACTAGATTATCTTTAAGGTCCCTTCCAACCTAAACCATTCTATGATCCTATGATGATATTGAATGAAACAATCTTTTCAAAAGCTCAGCAGAAAGAGGCTGAGAAATGGAAGCACTGATGCTATATGGCTGCTGTCCATTGCCAATTGTAGGAAGACCTCAGTTTCAATCACTTTTTTGGAAGTTTGCTACTGCACAAGTTTGCTGCTACAACTGGTGTAATCTGCTACTGTCACTTCTCCTCCATTTCCAACAGACCATATGGCTCTTCTGCATCCTTACTATCATTTTGTAATTGGTTTTACATTTTCTTTGTGGTTTCCTCATAGCTGAAACATCTCCTGTCACTTTGCTCAGTGACCTCTATCTCATTTAAGACGGAGAACCTCTGAAAGCAAGATGCATTCTACACTGAATATTTCAACAGAAGTGCATAGAAGTGCACACAGCTAGGTAACATTGGCCTTTTAGAGCCTCTTGAATCAAAAAACCCAACAGATTTAAATATCTCTTCTTTAAGTATAGCTCCGGCTGCATATATTCCATATATATTCCACGAAGCTTGCTTCCCTGTTGTCTTAACATACTAAAGACTCATCAGTCCACCAGCCCCTTTTAATAATATGTATACTTGTATTAGAATTAGCTTAGATCTTGCATGGAAAATTACAAATTTAGAAGGATTTACTTACTTAAAAGCCTATCCAGATTAATTTAAATCTCAGTTTTCGCTACTCTAGGAAACAAAACAGTGAGAATTCATCATTTCAGACTGTCTGTGTTGCTCTTGAGAAATAACATAGAATTTGTGTTCAGAGAGAATGGAAGGGGTTAAGATTCATGCATTCTGGATGCTGGCTTGCCCATGACTGGGAGACTTGCCAAACCAGCAACAACAATTTTGGTGATCTGCCATATTCTGGCAAACATCTTTACTGCTTGTTGGGTGACAGTGTTTTGTGACCTGTTCCTAGAATGGTGGGAAGCAGACATAAATCTGCTTACACCTCTGTTCTGTGCTTAAAGAAGCTCAAAGTCCTGGGACCAAGAAAATTCTCATGTATTTAGAAAAAGCTGAAAAACAAGCAGTGAAAGAAGGGCTGGACATAGGATGATCTTGCCTTTCAAATTAAAGAAAAGTATGTTTTACCATTGCAGCATTCTAGCTTGCCTATTTATCCTCAGCACTCTCCAAAACTTCTGACGTGTACTTCTGAGAACAATTATTTGTTAAACATTATCAAGTAATAACATCCCCTTGGAGATCACTTTATGAAGTCAGTGAAAACCCTTGGTGGAAAAGGTAGTTTTGTCTCACCTCACTGTGTCATCCCAATGAAACTTCTTTCTGGGTCCCACAACCCTCTTTCCGGGTTTCTCGTCATCATCTTCCTCTGATCCATTTTTCTCTCGTTCATCTTCCGCTTGCAATCTACAGTTAGAACAATTGTTTTCTTTATAGGTATACACCACAGACAAACTGTTTCCTTGAGAAAGGAGTGGTTTAGGTGTAGGGGAAAAAAAAAAAAGGACCTGTCTTCAGATTCTTGTTATACCATTCCTGAAATGGTAAACTGGACTTCCTGTCCCCACCGCTTCATGGCCCTCAGACAAGTGAAAAGGACACACTGTATGCAGGCTATCAAGGATGCTGGCTATAAGCTTCATGTAGTGCCTCTACCAAGAAATGGCAAGATGCTTATCAACCTATTAATGCTTCTCCAAGTCTAAAATTAGTTAGCTATGAGGGAAACAATTACAATGAACAAGGACAAAATATATCAAGAACCTGAACACACCATCCTCCTCCATTAGGCTAGCATTTTGAGAATCTCCAGTATCTTTCTCACTTTTTTTTAATTTCTTTCTCCCAAGACCTATTTCATTCAGTTAATGGAATTTCTTTCTAGAGTCAGGTGACAACATCACTTACACAAAACTGAGTACTTTCTATAATTCAGAACTTACAGACACCTGTAAACTGCAGCCGAGTACTTTGCTGAGCTCAGGCAGTGAACAATACAGAGACAGATTTACAGCAGGACTCTAGAACGGGCATGCACCGACTCCAGAAATACCTACTTGGCATTCTTGGCTTGACTGCGGGCCTGACAGTCCTCTTGATACTTGCACAACTGTTCAGGCATGACGTTACTGACAGCCAGTTTCAGCTTTTGCAGTGGTTCTCTCAAGCGGTCATCCTGTGAAAAGAGAAACACCAAAGCGGTGCTATTAGATGCAATGTAAAGAGTGTTTCAGATAATGGTCATGAAACTATTTCCCACTCACTCCTGACACAGTATTCCTAGTGCTAACTGTTGACCACAAAAGTAATTTCCTACATGGAACTTGAATCCTGTTAGGTGCAACAGCATTATAAAAATGCACATACTTGAAATTTCTCATACAACTCATGTAAGTCTTGAGACTAGAAACAATGAAAGATAGTCACAAGGAAACATACCCCACTTGCAAATAAGTATTCAATTAATCAAGTCTCCAAAAACTGTCATATAAAAACATCTTAGGTAATCAACAAAATATATGTATTAGATTACCTGAGTATTAGATTACTATGTACCTGAGGTAAGGACTATGTATTTAAAATTGTCTTCAAATATTAAGAACTTCAAACACTGAAGTAATATACTATATACTTCCCTTTAAATTCTCTTCCTACATCTGCTGACTTTACATTCTTAATCATAACTGCTTATTGAGAAGAACTAGAATACTATGTGCTATCATGTCTTACTGCTTAGAAAAAGTATACGAATGTTTGCCGTTTAAGCAAGTTTTGAGATCTCTGCATTCATGATCCTCGAATCCTCTGCAAGATTTAGTCCTATTTCAACTGAAGAATCAGATCAGGATACTTCAGATCACAATCAACTTTTTTATTCAATAGGAAAACATATTCTTTAAGAAAAAAGCAACAGCAAATGACAAAAGTATTTCTAAGACCTAGTCACAAAGGAAAATTTGCACAAACAGTACAGGCTGGGTCATCTATTATGCATCTAGCCTTTCTTTTTTCTTGACACAAAAGTGAATGCAATGGTAATTATTTTTTTTAGCCTGTCATAACCATGATTATTGGGCCTTTCTAGTTCTGCTACTTGATACGTACCCTGTAACAAGCTTTCAATGTGAAAGCACTTCATTCTCAGATTAAGGGTGTCAAACACTTAAAATATTTGTTCCTGAAGTAGTGACAATAGCAGGTACATAAAAGAAAGCTTTTAAGCTGATGTAGCAACTGATCCAAAAATCTTTTGCTTCGATGGAGACCATGGGGCTGTTGCTCTGCTCTCCTGCATTCTGTCCTCATCACTATTACATAACTGACTCATGCTGGAGCTTATCTCCCCATCATTACCTGGACATTGAGATGTAACTTCTTCAGACGCTTTATCAGTGTGTCCTTATTGCATGGCACAAAAGCCTCGAGGTGAGAGTACACTCCATTGCGGATAGCAGGATTTATCTCCTGCAACTGTAGCTCAATACTGGCAAACAAACAAGAGAGTCAACCAGTGAGGCACTCCAAGATCAAGATGACAACTGAACAACCTAAGGAAGCTTTGTATGCATAACATTCTAGCTATGCATACTAAGAATAGCAGCTTGGGACTTTTCCAGATAAACTTTTTTACAAAAAGGAGGCAGTCTTAATCAATGGCAAGAAATCATTCATATACATAGTTCTCCAGCAATATTGAATACTGTCATTCAAATTTCATTTACTCCCACCATTGCACATCAATCTTGACACAGTTTTGACTGCTACAGTCTTCTACAGATTACTCTTTGTTTCTTAGAATACAAACATAGAACCTTCTATATCAAAACGCTTAGTTGAAGGATTACAGAGTAAAAAGAGCTGGCATTTTCCTTCATGAAAGCTGAAGGTGTTTTGAGTTATGAAAGTGGGGGACAGGAAGAAATAATGGCAGTTCTGTTGAATTTTACACATGAAGTCAAGGACACAGGGCATTACAAAACACTTTACACTGGAAAAGACAGACAGATAGTCATGACAAGAATTGTATTCATATATAAGTCTCTTTAGCCAGTAACTAGCTTAGACTGATCTACCTTCATTGACTTTTAAGGGCTTTGTTGGAACAACCTCAATAATATTTCCTCTTCTGCACTTTTCCTTTCACCCCCTTTCCAAAAAGGGAAGGTTGTACAGATAAGCACTTACTCCAGCAGAATATTATTCATGTCTTGCGTGAAAAACTTCTTCCTGCCTTCTTCATCAAACATCTTGGCGGCCTGAAAATACAGCAATAAAGGGTATTCAAGAGTTCATAGAACATTTTACCCCAACAACCTTTGCTGCTTTACTTTTACAGCTGTATCACATTATTATTTTCCAGGGAACAGTATTACTTGGAAAAAATATACAAACCCAAACTATACTCAGCTGTTTAGAGAAGAAGGTGAGGACTGTTATTAAACTCAAATAAAAATGGCTTGCTCTAGGGCAAACAATCATTCTATTTAGAATCTGCCTGGATCACTGGTGTTAACACATTGACCTTTTCAATAACCCCGACGAAAGAAAATAGATATTTTATTGTCTCAGCACCAGCAACATTCTACCACCACTGTTTGCTTTAAGAAGAGGGGCACTGCTTTACAAGTCCAAGCAGGCAAGAACATCAACACATTTCTACCTCAATGTGTGAAAGGCTCCTTTTCTACCTCTGTTACATGCCTCACCCAGTTACAGCTTCCCTTCTTAGATCCGTCTTAATCCTTCATTGCAATTTCTACAAAGGGATTATGTATGCTAGAGGAATACCTCATCCCTCTTTTCTGGTGCTGTCCAGCATTCTCACCATCTCTAGACTGTATCTCTAATATTTTTGTCTGGTCTCTTTCTGAGTCTGTTTGGGGTGGGGGAAAAAAAAAAAAAGACGACAGTCTTATTCCTATACATACTTCCTTTTATTAGAAGCATTTACTGATCTCAAGAGGAAAAAAAAACAACACTTTTAGAGGCTTATTGTTATCTTATATTCTGGCACTGGGACCAAACAGCAAATATCTGAAGTAGCTGGAAAAGGATATGCATGCAGAAAAGTAGGCAAGTGTGGTATCATTTTAGTGTCTGACAAACATTAGAGGCAGCTGACATGCTACAAGGCTGAATATTCAAATAAATTAAAAATTCAATTCTGCCTTTTAAAAAATTTTTAGTGACTTGTGACAACATAGCTAAAACCTAGAAATAAATGGAAGTGTTAACTTGATAAAATTCCTCTTGATAAAATTCCTTTATTACTATGAAATACTTACTGTTCTTGGTCTTTGTAACTGACCCATTTAAGTTTAAAAGAATATTTTCTGGCATTGCAAACTCTACACTGCACAGGAAAACAGGAGTCTGATACCCTACAAGATATCATAAGGTAGCTCATTTTCTGAATGCTTTACCGCTTGAGTCATGAACATTGATACCAGAGATTTTTTAAGTTCCTATAAGAACTGCATTCTGCTCACTACTTTCTACCGTAAATTCAGCTGCTGAGGGGATGGTACTATCTGTTTAAGAATACTGAAGCATTTGTCCTGGTAAAAAAAAAAAGTGAGACATGTTATAGATAGGATACCAAAGTGATAGGATACCAAAACACCTTTGAAAAGTTTGAAAGTCTTAAATCCAGTATCTTTAAGCATAATTAACACAAGGATTATTATCATCTTCTGGTTTGTATAAAAGGGGAAGGAAAGATGCGCTTTGACATTTCAGTCCCAGGTAGACCTTGAAAGGCAATTTCAGCATCATACTACCACACTGAACAGTGTTTCTGGCTTTTGAAGAGAGCAACACTGGCAGATTCAAAAACTGCATCACTATCACTGATCTGTGGTGGTTTTTTTCTTTTCCCCACAGACAGATTATCCTGACCGTTACCTTCACAATAGAAAAAAGCCATTTTATTACTTTCCTGCTTGCGTACAGTATTGTCTTCTGTCATGGTAGTTCAGAATTACCCACTTACAGAACTAGAAGACATTAATCCACAATAAAAACTTCCTGACTTCCTCTTGTAAGTTTCTTCCTAATTATTTTTTTTTTAATCTAGGTATATCATACTCTATTCATGGAACATAGGCTTTTTCCTACAGCTTTATGAACTACTTCACTTTCTTTGCACTAATGAGCAATGAAGCTGTGAGGCTGGCAAGTATTTGACAAAACCCATTTCTTTTTTCCTGCTTTTTAGAAGATCTTTTCCCCCACTGATAACATGTCAGTTGATCACAATTTGCAGAAGGTAAGGAAAGTGCAATCTTTAAGTCAACATACAGTCTAGTTTTTCCTCAAGTGTATGGGTAGACTTGCTCTGCTCGGCCAGCACCAAGCTTCAAGCTTCCAGAAGACGTTATCAAAAGCAGAAGACAGAAGAGTTAGGTTTCCAAGAGCCACTGAATTAAAGTTTTCTTCCAACTGGGTGGGACTTGTTATACAGGGAAGCAGCATGAATTTGGGGCAGGCCACTAACACTTCCTGACTTTTGGCCTAACCCAGTTCTTCTGCAGTTTTGCTAGAAGCTTATTGTTGATTCATGGCAAAATTAACATGAATATTTGAAGGTAGACAAAAACATCTCTCTCTTTTGTAAATATTAACTCCTTGACTGTATTTAGCTTGTTACATTTAAAAATAATTGAGAACACTAAGACATTTACATATGGATAAAACAAAGATTATGTTTTGTAATTACTCTAACCTGTAGCAAAGCAAGCTCTGCTACTGTTTAAATTATTTTTTTTCCAAAAAGGTAGTAACTTGAACTGCTTTTTCAAAACTTACTCTGAGTAAGGAAACGCTGCACTTGATTCTGAGTAAGAAAGAGCTTTAATATCAGAATCTGGACAAACAAATTCATTCTCAACTTAAGATAACATCCACAACTGAAACAAGGAGCATGTAATACCTTAATAGCTCTGATCCCTTTCAATAGTTTATTGGGATGTTTGTAACCTGTGGATTTAATGCCTTTCATTAATATTTTTTATGAGTTTGGACTCCATTCTAACCTTCCAAAAGAAAATACTCAGTTTTGCAGTTGTTTTTTTGGTTGGGTTTTTTTCTGTGCGTTTGGTTCTGGGTTTTTTCCTAGTTGGGTGGTGGCTTTTGGTGTTTTTTGTTGTTGCTGCGGTTTTTTTGGTCCACAACCCGCGACCCCTCTCTCTCCAACCTGGCAAGTCAGTATTTATGTTACAAAGCCAAAAATTCAAGACGTTGATTTGTAAGCTGCAGTCATATTTCAGGTTTCCTTCTCTAAAGCAAGAGAACACCCACCAACTAATAATTCAAGTTAAAGAACACTGATAATTTCCATTATGGAAAAACCCAAACAAACATTACAAGTTATTCTAAACAGAAGATTTAGAAAACCTTGTCTCCAAGTGCTGTGAAACAAGTACTGCTTTAACAATTGACCTCCATCTTCTCTGTGCCCGTTTTCATCTCAGTATAAATACATCCATGAAGACTGACATTAAGATCAATTATGCATTTTTTAGAGTTTCAGCCAGCAATTCAAGAATGACAGCTTCGGCCCTAATTATTCTTCCTTGTTCTCTCAGATTCTTGAATGCAATCTGTTACCAATGAATTCATACTTACTGTTCGAAGATCCCCAATGCGCTTTTCAAGTAGCATAGGCAGACCTTCTGGGAGGGCAGGCACCTGCTTGGGTGTCATGACCTGAGAGGTGTAGGTTGCTTGAGTGACATTTCCATTTTCTCCTGACAGCTCAGATACCGGGCTGCCATCAGAAGTGCCATCAAGCAACTTGTCAAAGTCAATGTCTCCCAGCATCTCCAGGGTACTTTCAGCTTCTGGCAGGAGCTCAGGTTCATTTGTGCTACCAAAAATGGAGAGGACAGGATCATTGATCCTAAGATTCAAGTCAGAGATATCGTTTCCTGCACTGAGAGAGGAAGAAGGAATTTTACTAGGGGTAGAGGTTGCAACAGTCACTGGAGGTTTTGGACTAGATTCCTTCTTCCTCATGGCTTCCTTCTCCTTTTGAAATTTACGGATCATGGCAGCCAGAGAGAGTGAGTCTTTATACAATTTCTTTTTCTTCTTTTCAGACTTGTGTGAATTTAAGGCCATTACTCTGTAGAGGAAAAAAAAAATCTTTCATTAGAATGCATGTGACCTTTCAGGCCTTAGCAACCTTAAAAAAAAAATCTCAGAGTTTAATACAGTTAAATTATCAGGGCTAAGAGGCAAGTACTTTGTGCTTCCATCTTCATACCATTCTATCAACTACCATAAACCTTTGCTGGTCACGTGATTTCATGCTCTCCAACTTACTTATGTTTTGCCAAGTTTTGTACACATTAAGGCAAAGGTTACTTACTTTTAGGTTCTCAATTTAATTATAGAAAACTCGCCACAGTTGTTAAACTCATGGCTGATCTATGCTACTAAAATATGTAAGCTCGCCTCTCAGACTCCTGAATTGTGACAGGTTGCTTTAAATCTAGATACACCATCTACATTAAAAAAAGTTCTCTTCATCACTAAGAATTCTGACATGCAGGCTCAACATCCATATGCTACTTAAACTGAGCATTTTCCACCAATGTATCACCTTGATGAAAATGATCATAAATAAATTTTCAGTACCAACTTGAATATTCATAGTAAGACAACTTTCACTCAACAACAGTTTTCTGGAAGCCAATTAAAAACCCCACCACCTTAATCCTTCCATGCTAGCCTCAGGACTCAGGAAAACACACAGACTTAGCAAGAAACATGTAGAATAATCACACTATGTTTACAGATTTCCAGATTAGAAACCAAGGGATAGGAAGAAAATTATTTTTCATTAGAAGACATAATTCTTAGCACTATATAAGACATTGGGTAGAACAATGATAGATAATGCTATTCATAGACTCAGAATTTCTTTTGTGTCATTTGTCTTTCCTTGTTTTATTATTCCTTGTTCAAAATTTTAGCAGACAAAAAAAGATTACCTTGTAAGACTTATTTGTACAAAACCCCCACGTATTCCAAAACCAAAATCTATTAGCTATTAGTTATAGTTTAAAAATACAATATTCTAAACAGCTGAGATTATCTTGCTACAGCATGCATCTTGAAATCAAGCCTCACATACAATTCAAGGGTTCATCTAAAGAAAGAAACCTACCCCAACTGCTTAGGAACTTTCATTTTCCGAGGCTTCTTCTCCTTTTCCGTCCCTTCATCTTTCCGCTTGCGCTTCTTCATTCCACGATCTTCACTTTCTTTTAACTTTGCTATCTAGATAAAGAGATCAAATAAAAGACAATGGTTCTTCCACCCTAATTAAAGGGCTTTTACGGCAAGAAACATTTAGTTTTCCTTACGCTTTCCAATTGAGGGACAGGAGAAATACCTCAGTGTGCGTAAAGGCAAACAGTACCAGTGGATTCCTAGCAGCAACTGCAGTTACTGACAAGTCTCAATCATTTGTCATTTTTAAACAGTTACTGAATTGGGAGCGTTCAATAAGAAAAATACTTCAAGGCACACACAGACTGATGCCCAGTCAGCATAAGCAATGGCCACCTTCGAAGACTGAATACCCCCATCATCATCTGCTACCACAGGTTCATTGCTGAACATGAAGTTACATAGAATGGAATATCTTTTCAGCAAATTCATCAGCTGAGTCCCCTCCCAGGTTCTTGCTGATCCCTAGCTTACCTGCTGGTACAGGGTAGGAAAAAAAAAGCGCCTTCACACTGTGCAAACATTATTCAGCAACAGGCAAAACTTCGGTGTGTTATCAGCACTATTTTAGTCACAAATCCAAATCGTAGCACCATAAGGGCTGCTACGAAGAGTTAACTGCATCCCAGTCAGATCCAGTACAAGAACACTTAAAATTTAGTTAAATGTAAAGAATTAGAGCAGGAAAGGACAACAGAAAGCAGGCATTTCTTGGAATGGCATGGAACTTGTGGATGTCACATGCAAGCAATTATGTTCGCATTGATCATAACTTGTCAGAGTACATAGAACAGCACGCTGTTTGGGAAAGACTGTATCTATACTTTTTAATACAGTTATTCTTACATGCTGAGTTTATTTTAATAGATATTTTGTTTCAAGTATTATTCTGAATATTAGGAACAATTTCAAATCATGCAAGCTTTGTACAAAATTATAAAAGGAGTGCTGGAGAATTTAAGTCCTCACTTCATACAATAAAATTCTTATAAAATTACAGAATCATCTGTCACTTCAAGATGGATGGACAGGACTTGTTAGTTTGCCTAAACACATGGTTAGTCTTACAAGACTGTACAGCCTGTGGATATCCTGAGTGATTTCCCAAATACTAATACATGAGCCACAACCCAGAAAATGCAATAAAACAGTGCTGTGCATCATTCTGCTTTCAGCCTCTTCATCTGAGCCATGCTAGGCATATCAAGTATTTCCCAATGTCCACCTAGCTTTAAGTTCTGTATAAAAAGCATAATTAAGATCACTCACTTTAGGTGGCCTATGCTTTTTGTCTTCTGCAAAGTCTTCATCCTCTGAGTCAGATGCCTGGCGGAACTGCAGCGTACCAGTGTTGATATAAAACCCTCCATATTTGGTTGTCAGGGATGCAGGAACCAATTCATCATACTGGGCAGAAAAAAGATTAGTTTATCGGCATATCTTAATGAAATGAGTATGTAGTTCATCTACCAGTCCCTATACATGAAAAATTATACACAAGTACACAACACAGCTTACTAGAATAGAAACAGGATAGTAATGCTATTGCAAACTCACTAGCCAAGGAACAGAACACTAATATCACAGGATAACCTTTTACTTTCAAAACAAAACCCTTTTTTGGAAGAAAAGACAGGATTACAGCATTAAAAGTACTGATTTCTGAAGGAAGTGAGGATGGTCACAGAGGCATTCTTCCCTGGCCCAAAAAAAAAAAAACACGAAAGCCCAAAACTTTTAAACTTTTTTTCTTCAATATTCAGTGTCTGAGTGCATATCACATTATGCTAGATGTTAAATCCCAAGATACATAAGCCATATGAACAATGATTACATCACCTGCCTGTGAGCAACTCCACTTGATTGTTCACTGGTTGTTTTTGTCCAGCAAGTAGGCAGGCACATAGTGAATTATTTGTGTTCATCTACGACAGCCTTACAGGCATATCAGCAACATCACTGGTTGAAAACAAGTTTTGTAAAAAAAAAAAAAACCAAACAGACCCCCCTGCCTCTTAACATTTAAAATCAAGTTCCATACTTCTATTGAATACCCTTCAATTTTATGAGACAATGTGCTGTTCAAACTACCTTCTGTTAGTCATACACTTTTATCACAGGTCCTTTATGTTATGTGAAAGTGATAGCTACGGTTATTTCCAGAAACTATTTCTTCCATATTTTCAAAAGAGATAACAGTTTCAACGATCAGTGGGAGAAGCCTAATCTATATCAAAATCTTACATAATTTGGTGTTATATCCAGAAGATAGGACTGAAGATAGATGTTTTTATAAAATGAGCATTAAAAACTTCTCAGATTATACACTTTATTTCATTAAGACTGCCACAGTTTTCATTAATACCAATCTCTGCAGTGCACTTGATATGTTCAGATGTTCCAACACACGCTGCATTTACTACCAGCTCTAACCATAGTGCCCTGCTCAAAAACCTACTTCTCTTACATAGCGTTTTTAAGAAAAGAAAATTTCAGAGAACTATCTCAGACACGACAAACTTAGCCACAGTATTTCCAGTTTTAGGTGTTGAATATAACGTTGCCTCTTATACAAATACTACAATGCTAGGACTTGTTTCATTGAAAGTCACATATATTCTCACTCTGTTTAGACAGTTTCAAACCACAAAAGGTTTCAAACTCTTCTACATGTTTTATCTTAAAAAGCACTTAGTATTTATGAAGGAATTTCCAAGTTAGAATTACAAAGCTGTATCTCAAAAATACTAAAATCCAAAGACATAGGAAAAGTGGTCAATACTAAGTATAGTGGAAGACAACATTAATTCTATTATTTCATGACCAGCAGCCTCCTCAGAGTGACATTCTCCTCCAAGTATTACCAGAAAACTGTTAATCTCTAGGAAATATCTTGTTAACAGCAAACTCTCAAAAAGGCCAGGAGGATGAACAGATTCATTCCAGCTCTATGCATAAGTATCAACAAAGCAAGCAATGGAAGTGTTTGCAAGAGTGCCTTGACAATGCTGTTACCACTAAGCAGAAGGATAATGTTGTTGTGAACTACTCCAAATTTGAACTACCAGTTTTAGTTTTCAAATACTGAAAGTTGTAAGATGGTGAACTTAAAAAGCAAGAAATACAATTCTGGTATCTACAGTCTGTCCAGAAGCATAAAAAAATAGAATGCCCGAGACACACACCTGCCAACAAAGATAAGGAGGAAGCATTTACAGGACCTAGAAAGTGTTATTAAAGTACCAGAAAGATACAATAGCAGTGCAATGACTAAGAATCAATTTCTGCCCTTCTTCTGAAAAAGAGGGTAGGATTTTGACACACCTCAGAGGTATGCACTCTGTCAGAAGAAAAAGTCAATTTTGAGTTACAGCTGCAAGAAATAAACATTTGGTAGCACAGCCAAACAACTAAGAATTAAGATACATGAGAAGGAAACAATGTTTGTTACTTTGAAGTTTGAACCAGCAGGCCTTCCACTGCATATCTGTTAAGACAGAATTCCACAGGCTGAATAAATACGCAGTTTTAACTGCCACAACATAACTGAAGACTTGAGATGACCTACATGAAGGGAACACACACAGTGCAAAATGGAGCATCAGCTAATTTCATTTCCCCCTGCACAATATACTGAGGATAAAACACTTTAAGAACCAAAAAAGTCTGGGCTACCAAAAGGATGAAGACAGGAAGAGGAATTATCCAGAAGAGGAAAACAGTGAATGTATACTTCAATACTTCAACAACGAAGCTGGTGAAAGAGCCTGAACTGGAAACCCATATGGATTTGACCTGAATAAGTAGTTAGAAATTCCCATAAGTCATCGTCTTATCTTCCTGGAATGGAAGGCTTAACAAGCAGTACATAAAGACAGAAAGGGAAAGGAAAAGTGGGAACAGGACCTACGAAATACCCTAAGATCATATGAAAGGCTAAAGCAAGAAAGCAGGAGAATTTATTAATTGGACAAAGTGAAAACAAAGCAGCTTAGTTGTGGACTTGTCATTCATCTTAAGAGACCAGGATGATCGCATAAAATTGGAGGTGCAAAGTAAACTTGAGAGTGGAGGCTGGATAAGAATTTCAGAGAAATTTTATGTTTTTCCGCAGCTCTCGGAGCCAGCTTCATTACATACAAGGAAGATGAAAGGGAAAGAAAATAAATTATTATCCACAGTGCTTAATAGACAGCGCAGGCATTTCCCTTTTGAGCTGACAGGGTGTGAACTGAATTGGTGAGGTTTGAGCAGCACGGGAACTAAACAGACGAATGCAGTAGTTGCCAAGTTTGAAGAAGAAAGCACAGTCAAAGCTGGGACCATTATCATAAGTGGAGAAGAAATAAAAGGAAACACAGTAAGGACTTGGCTGCAGAGCAGTAAAGAAAGCCCTGGCGAACACACAAGAAAAATTAAGGATTAAAGACAGTCCACAAGTGAGGAAGCTGTGAATCACAGCAGATGATTAGAATGATCAACATGTTACATGGCACAGATCCATAGGAACAGGGCAACCAGAAAGGCAGAATTCATTCAATATACAGATGAACAAATTATCCATTAACAGTCAGCAGGCAAACAAGGTCAGCAAGATGTGGATGTGTAACTTACCAGTTGACATTTGAACAGCTTCCGCTAAGGACTATGAATTTATTCAGACTTTCAAAGACTTTTTTGACATTCAGTTCTCCGTAATCCTTAACGGAGCTTACTTTTGCCTACCAAAATTTGGTTTGTCCTCAGCCTACTGAGCAAGGTATAAGTCAGTGTTTCATTTTATTTTCAACTTACCTAGAACTGGGGCCTGCAGACCACAACATGCCCAGTACCCCTCCTTCGAGAGGTAAGCTTACTATTTTCTAGTGCCCTAATTGAACAGAAAATTTGAATATGATTGTATAAGATATTGGCAACAGCTAGATTAAACTTAATTTTAAAAGGGAACATGGCTCTTTCAACTTCTAAATCTTCTGATGAATAGGTTTCAAGACTTGCTTTGCACTAGCTTTTTCTGCATATGAAATTGCAGAAATGATCCTATTAAAGAAAATATTTTAAGCCCTTTAAAGTAGTCTACTCTTCTTTATACATTCCAAGATTGAGAATTAAAATTCCCAGACCTACAAACACCCAAGACTTCATATATGATTGTCATCTGTGAACATGGGTTTGTCCCACAAAAGACTGTGGAATCATTCCACAAATAACAAAATAAGACTAATGTATTGTCTGATCATCTAAAAGCAGATCAGTGAGTTATTTTCAACTCTTGTCCTTGAGCTACATTGCTATACTTGTAGTGCCATTAATCTAATTAAATGTTTAGGTGTGAAAGAATTTAATTTTTTTACAAAGTTAACCAGTTTCAACTTCATTATTATACCAAGAAGAGTGAAATTTTACGGATTATACCAATTTAGTTCAAGACCCACAGTACATAACTGGATCTTATATTAATATTGTGTAGTCTTGTGTTCAGATAATTTGACTGCTATCTTCCTGGTTTAGCTCCCTTCCAGAGAACAACTTATACTATAAAAGTACACATGAAAACGCTTTTTAACGCTTCTATGTGAAGTCCTGGCAATGAGATTTGCTGCAAACATGTCCAAGTGTAGCCTGTACATTATTTGTTGTGAAACTGGTATCATTTAGATAAAATTTAGACCATTTTTGTTCTTTGTTCAGTTTGTTTTTGAGATGGCTCTAACCAGCTTCAGGGGACTGCTTATTTTCGATCATCATTAGCCCACTGAATGAAGTCAAGCTACTGAAGATTACACTGTTATGATGAATATGGTTGCTTCAGTCAAATGGACTGAATATCCATACAGTTCACTACATACTTCAAGATACTTCAAACACAGCTGATCAATCTCTATGCTTCTTAAAGACACAAAGAACTAAAATGTACTCTTTGGCTTTGCTATCCTTTACGGATAAGTTTTCAAAAAAACCCAGCACCACCTTTCTGAAAAACAGCATAATAAAATATATAATGAAATCTTGAACAAGGTTAAGGGGGAACAATACATTGCTTTTCTAGCCCAAGAAGACATCAAAAAGCAAGCAGAAAGACCTTTCCCATGGTGAAGACGTTTCCTTTTCCAAAATGTATAAGCAAGTTGTTTTGTTGGTTTGTGGTGGTTTGTTTTTTTTTGTGTTTTTTTTTTTTTTGTGTTTTTTTTTTTTTTTTAAACCCTGGGGCAAAGGACAGTTGGCAATGCACAACTGCAAAAAAGCCTAACACAATACCTGGCTCAGGGTAATCTAGACTAGGATAGGATAGTCACCTAGGAGAATCCTAGTTTAGTAGTCAGGATATTGTAATCTGTCGGCCTACCAGAGCAGCCTGAGAGGAGTATCTCTCTCATATATATATAGCCCTGTTTTGTTCTCAACACAGCCACCACCTTTTATTCCCTTCCACCACTCAGGCTATTAGCTTAAGTGACCTTCAGTACTGTGAGATGACATTCTTATTGCCTTGAAAATATTTCAGTCTAAGTTAGAAAATGTATGACCACTCATGTGACCAGCTTTATCTGTTCAACTCGCTTCTTTTGGAGATTGAGCTCTGACCCACACTGAAAATACAGTTCAGTGCTTTGTTACAAATAAATATGCAATTACTTAACCTCTATAGGTTTCACATTACAGAACTACTAGAAGATTCTGTAGAAAAAAGTTACGCTTTCCTTTCCTATTCATTTAACAGGAAGAGCAGACTTACCATATGACACTTAAAGATACGTGCTCCTATCAAAGATCTGTTATTTTGACATGTTATAAACACCACCGCCCCTTATATTAAGAAACATATTATTTGAATTTTTTTTGAAAACACTTGATTTCCTTGCGCTGCTGAAATAAATTCATCTACTCATGAAGAACAGTTCGTCCTAGGCCATGACCTACCCCTCTAGTAGCTCAGATTACTTTGAAAAGTGTTTTTGTGCTCTTGAAAAAATTAAATTTCGCAAAAGCAAGAAGTTGCTATATCTGTTATCATTATTATTTCTTAATTATTTACTACTCCTACATTCTTGATGTACACAAATGTAGTACCAAACAATGGTACTACAAAGACCAGATATAAATCTCAGGTTTTTTCAAGTACCTAGGCAGATGCCGAGTTTCAGTTTCCCAGTTGTGCCACTGAGGTCATTAAATACATGAGCAGTCCTAAACTACCTCGTTGAAACCTAGGCCAGAACATGGGATTAAAAAAAATATTTAAAAAATTACTTACTCCTTCCTAAAAAAGGATATGATATTTTGCAGAAGGAACAAGAGAACATTACTGTTGCTTTAACAAACATCGGACTTGTTCTGCAAATTCGACTACCTTTGTCCCTCTAGTCATAATAGTTCTTGTACTAGAGGACTACTGGGTATATAGTTTAAACATGTCTGTTCTGCATTAAGCAGAACAGTATCTGCTTTATTTGTTTGGTACTCCACTTTACACTTTTATCTTGGGGTGAGCAGAGATAAAAAGCCAAGAAAGAATCTCCTAATTGAAATTTGCCCTTGTATTCACTTGAATGCGTATGACACATCAAGTGCCAACTGGCAGCTCTACCCTGAAGACACCTGGGAAGCATTCGAGACATCTTTTATTAAAGGTGACATGGTACACTCAGCTACATGAGCACTATACCCCAGCCACAGAGATTCCAAGGCTGGGCAAAGTGACAATGAACAAGACAGACAGACTGGTAATATAAACACAGAAATTCATAGCCAATGAAACAGCTAGTAAGTGAATATCTTAAAAAAAAAGCTTTAATGCACCCTCACGTATTCAGTGTGGATGAGGTTTGTGATAGCGGTCTACAAAGGCAGCTTGTTCCACATGAAAAATGCAGCAGTGTTAAATTTATCTCTCAATCCAACGTGAAAGTATCTTTAACAATGGATCCTATGTAGCATTTTTCTGTATATGCCTCTAACATTGGACGGTTTATAGGTTTTTTTTGATTTTTTTTAAGAGACATTTATCTTCCTCAAGCAACAATACTGCTCTCCATAGCTATGCACAAAACAAGCTCCTTTGAGTAGGAAGGATCAACATCAAATTGGCCTAAAACATGTGGCCCAGAACCCCAGAAAAAAGGTAAAAATTACGATCACCACACTGAGCTCTGCCATTCCCCAGGAAAATACCATTCATGACCACCAGCACAGCAAGCTCTGCAATTACACAGATCCTCACTGAAAAAGCATTTCGGATATTCAAGAGTCTTGAGCAAGATGCTCTTACTGGCAATCCATCAGCTCGCATTTTAGATCATAGCAGCAGGAACTCGAGGGGAAGTCAGGGTGGGAGAGAAGAGGATATTAAATGTATCACATCTTTAATAAATCTGGAAATTACAAGATTAAGTAAACCAAGTTTATCCTGGAAACATATGAAAACCATATATCATGATACAAAGTTTTTGCAAAGATGAAGCCCTTAAATCATGGAAAGTATTCTAGGGAACCCAGATAGGAAAAGAGCAAATCTTTTACCAATATGTTTGGAATTACTAAAATCAACATACAATCCTTGAAAAGCTGTCTTTTAAGAGCGTCTGAGCTCTTGAGGCAAGATGTAGCTAAAGAAAATAAGTTTAACCTTTAAGTTGAAGTACTTGTTTTGGAGAAACTTTTCATGTATGAGAAACCATTGGTAGGCTAGTCTCTCTACTCAACAGCACAGGACTCCTACACAAGTGTTTAGAAGGCTGCTGTGAAACCATGAATATAGTAGACATACGGCCCTGGGTGTCTTAAGTACTGAACTGCACGCTTCCCATTGCTCTTGGCATTCACATTTTGCTTCAGTTCCTGTCAGCGTGGCTACCTGGTATCGCTGCTTCAAAAGACATCTTGCACTGCTTACAGATTTCAGGGTGGATATTACTTCCTCTGCATTCATCTACCCAACATGGGGGAAAGTGCTAGCTGGTCTTTGTTTTGGATGTGCAAGTCTTATTAACGCCGAGTAAGAGAGAACTGCATACTTTTTCACTATTGACCATATATTACTTCAGATCCCTGTTGCATATTACATTGCAGAAAGCTCAGAGCACTGTATTACCCTGGAATATCTATCTATATAAAGCTTACATTGTCAGGAAGCTATTCAACCAAACAAACATTCAGAGGTCATCACAAGAGTCAGTTGTCCTGACAAACCAAGCTGATATGCGCATGTATGCATGCATGAAGAACAGTGGAAGGAGAAATCTGCAGGAATACCATTCCACAAAGAATGTCATTCTGGGCAGTTTATAATATAGCAAAACCTATTTTCAACATCAAAGCAGTGGAAACACTGAGAAGGGACAGCTTTCTTTGCAAGTTATGAACATTCTGTGTATTACTACCACAGAGGTCCATTAAGATAAGTAAGATTAGGACTTGCCATCAGACTAACTGCTACACAGTGGTTACAAACAATAATAAGATGGCCTTGATTTACATTTTTCTGGAATGAAGAGTTCACAACCCACTAACTACAGTCAAAATGCTCAACCCAAAAATATCCACTGTATAGACTGAAGCGTGGATTTCCCACTGGCCTGCAATTGCATTCAGAGAGGAAAAGCCACTTCTTCCAAACAGAACTAGCTCAAAATTTTCCAAGGTAAAAAACTGAACAGCATATATACCAGATACATCCAAAGCAAACAGCAACCTGTAACCATATACTTATTCCTGTAAGAGGAGACAAGTCTGAAGGAAGATGGGAGGTAGGAATTGACTGTTTCACTTAGGGTAATAAGTACCCAAGAACCCTTCTCCAATATTTTCCTTTAGTTGACTTCACACGAGTCCACTGAATTGCTCTTTGGGAACCCTTACTTTTCAGTGTTCAGAAGCCACAAGGACTTTGATGGCCTTAATGCAGCCATGCTGCTAAAGTCTTTACTATGCTGTAAGAAAGTACCAATTCTTTTCAGAGTAAACAATGAAATCAATTCTGTAATAATCTCATGCATGGTTTTCATTTTCACAGAAGTTAAACAATGCCAGTCTAGCCTACTAAACAGCCCAAAATTTACCCTACATCCTTCAAAGGGCAGGTACCAGCACCCTTTGAGGAGTCTGACAGGAAAAAAAAAAAATCCTGTACTTTACTGTACTCCAGCCCCATGAAAATCCATTACCTGAGAATCCTGCCATTAGCAGATTCCTTGCAGTTGACCCTGATCCCTGCCCTTAAGAAAAAAACAAGCAGAACAATTGCCCTGCCTGGATCCTTGGAGGACCCAAATGCTTTGTTACCTATGCTATTTGTTATATACGCATCTATGTTACATGTACAAAATTGGAAATGGATCCAAAGGAAGCAGAATTCCTTAACGCAATTACAGTGCCTGCTAAAAACAGAGCTTTATTGGTTTGATTTCTTCAACAGCATCTGATAGCATTACCTCAAAAATTGTTTTTTTGAGCTAATGGCTCAAAAAAAGCTATGGAATAAATCTGTTTCAGTGACAAAGAGCTCAGTTTTACTTTCACACCTGTGGCAAGAAAAAGAACTAAAATTCTAAGGAAGCTTTCAATTATTTTTTTGAGATACAGAGGGAGACAAGACAACAGCAATCCTGCAGCAATTCAAGAGGCACTCATGTTCATTTTTCAAGAGTTCATGCCCAGTACATTAGAGCTTTTTATGTGTAAGGAAGTGTATCTTCCAAAAGGAAGTTAAGTCCAGGCTAGACCTGGCTCTGATATTTCTCAGGGTACATGGTGATTTAATAGCTGGCCATACAGAAGATGAGCAAGCCACACACATAGATTTTCTTTCTGAACACTTTCCATTTGCATCTGAGATGGAATGAGAGGTTTTGTCGAACTTAACTCCTGCATTACAGGACCCTTAAGCTCTGCAACAGCAACTTAGACAGCAGCTGGCACACTGCATTTTTAATTCTTTTCTATATAGAAATGGGGATAATAGCAAAACAGAGATAGCCTCTCACGAGTCTGTATTTATAACGCAGACACAAGGCATAATGATTTGTTCAGGAGAGCAATCTTTAGAGAATACACTATTCTCCCCAGTAGCTTCCATAGCTACCACATGATGCAACCATCCGGTCCTCTAACAACTGCCTTTTGTATGTTCTTGCAAGGAGTCTGGCAAGAGATATCAGAAGCAAATGCTCCTGGCAAATCTAATAGATCTGCTGTTGGTAACAAGAACAGCAATAGAAGCAGGCACAGTATGAGAAGTACTAATACGCCCATAGGTGTTCAACCCTGCTAGACTCACATACATCTTTGTTAGAGATGTGAGTACTGAAAGTTATCCGAATCATATATCAGATCTGTGATAGGTCACAATAAATCCAGAAAAAGCAAGATACAACTTGGGTCCTGTATCATAAAATTTCAAACTGAAGACGGTTAACTTAACATCGAGAAACCAGGTAAGCCTATAGGCTCAAGTGGCTTCTCAGCAGGAGTGAAGCACATCTGTTCTTACTGAGCTGAAGATCAGAATCTGACCTTTGGAAAGGATGTAGCAAGGCTTAGGCCCTAATATTGTTCCAGCAGCACAACCAAAAGTTAAGGGATAAAGACAGGAGAGTTTAGTATTGGCAAGGTCTAGATTAAAATTTTAGTTCAACAAGAAAAGGAACAAATTAATACAAGCTACAATAAGCATCTACAGCAAGCTCACTTTTCACACAACTTATTCATGCGCCTTCAGACCTACTTCAAAAACTAACAATACACACGGATAAGCTCAGGCTGCTATGCACTGTGGTTAACAGATGAACTTCTTTTGTTCAAGAAGGTATCAGTTCTGCAGCACACCTTCTGTGCACCTCACAGTTCTTAAGAGCAATATTCATTGCAACATCTGTCTGCTAGTAGCCTCACAGCTCAGTATTCATAGAAGCTCTTTCTAAAGTGTTTTAATTTCCCAGATCTACTACTACATTCAAATGGAGCCTTGACATAATGTATGCTAAGCAACACACTTCACTTCTGTGCTTTTCTTACTCTTTTCTCAATTTCTTTTCACCTTTCTTCTCCCACTCAGACTTTTAGCTCCCTCCTCTTCAGAGCAGCACATCGTTGCTGCTTTGTTCAGTGTCACTGAGCAGTGGAGGAAGTTGAAGGCTGGCTAAAGTGTCAGGTGTTTTTTCCTTTTTTTTTTTGTTCGTTTTTACTTGACTAAACAGTACATCTACTTCTATCTGACATCTAATAAAGGAGAATTATAGAAGGCCTCCAATCTTTTATATCATCCACTTTCTCTTCCAAGCTTCTTCCTCATTGTCATATTTTAATATATCACCTGTAAGTTATCTTCAGATTCCCTCTTATAAACCTCCTGATATTGCCTGCCCCAATACCTTTTTCCTTTACGTCAAGATGTGTTTTCATTTCTGAAACATATTCAGACAAAAAAAGCTGTAATATCCAAGCTGCTTTATCTAAATTTTTTTCAGACATATTTGGTGAATGTTTAAAATAACAATCCTATTCTTATTGGTTTTTAAAAGCAGAATAGCTTTCTGCTCTAATGCAGGAAATGCAACACCAGTGATCTACTAATAATCCAGACAGCTAGTACAAGAAACTAAACAGAGCCAGTGTAATTTCAGTCCACAGTAAGTGAAGGGTACAAATAAAAAGAATTTAATTTCTAAAGCTGGAAAATTATGTGATATAGCAATAGCTTTCTTTATTCTTGCAATGCATAATCATATCTGAATAAAACTACAAATATAATCATTCACTGGATTCACAAGTTAGTATGCCCTTTGGATCCACAGCAGTTATACATGGGCACAAAGTATTTTCCCCTTACCTTTCTTCTTTATCAAGGAAAAAAAGCATTGTCTTATTTCTTCTTGCTGCTTTGATGAGGCTTACTTACCGCTTCAGAATTATCAATGAAAGGGTCTGTTTCATCATAACCATAACCTATATCAATTAGATCCTGCAGGCGATCCTTCCGATGTTTGTGGGGCTTTCCACCCTGAAAACAAAGCAAGCATTTCATCATTTGGGAAAACGGGAAGCAATGTACTAAAGTTTACAAAACATAAGGCACTGGAGGGATGGTCATTCAGGGAATTAGAAGTTTTGCTTTCTTGGATGCTTGCTTGAAGGTGGTCTAGATGACTAACAAAAACTTTCATACAGGAATGAGTTCTGGCAAACATGCTTTACTATAGCCTCACCAGAATCATCCCTGAAAGGTGTTCACTAGCCACCTGGTTTCTGCACGACCGAGATCTTCCTAACATTTCCTATTTAGAGATGTTTCACTGTCCTATGTTTTTAAAATACAGCGATAGGAGGACTGGGATAATTTAGAAAATGTTTTTCACTTTCTAAAAGAAAGAAAGTTTACTAAAAGAAAGTTTTTCAGTATGTCAGAGAATCGATATGAAGGAAAATACTGATAGTCTAGCACTCAGTAAAGTGTTTTCCCACACAAGATGGATTGCTTCTATACAGAAAGCAAGGCCTAAGTCAAAAGAGAAAAATATTGATCTGTTACTTGCAGATATGGTGTCTATGAGTTTTCAAGATACAGCATTCATATGACGTAACTGAAGAAAACCGTATTAAGATAAAATCCTTTGAAATGCAAGAACCGTTACCTCAGTTGATAGGACCGGACATAAACTGGTTAGGTGAGTAACTTAAAAGCCAGAAGCTGCATCACAGACTGTGGGCTCACTTACCTCCAGGAGACAGTAAACGTCATTTTAACCTGTAAGTACTTTTCTCATCTTAAAGTTCCATTATTAAATCAAGTCAAGTAAAAACTCACACCCAGCTCAAACATTCAGGGAATCTAAACTTATGATTATATCCTAAGCAGATTCCTATTTGTATAAGGCCTAGTTTTCTGACTCCTACGTATTGTCAAAATTGTCAATAGAAAAGTCTTAAAAGATCGAATTCCCCAAAAGGCACCACCTTAACTAAAATGGTAACCAGTGTTCTTCCATGAATTCAAGAAAACTTGCTCCTGAAGTTTCGCTGCGTGTACTCTACAGTTCTAAGCATGTTTATTATGAATCTTTTTAGTTGTGACATCCAGATATCACAACCCACTTGTTACTATGAGTATGCAGAGACTGTTCAAGGGAGGTTTCAGGTCTTTTATGAGAAGTGTAAGCATCTGAACACCTCCATTTTAACAATATTTTGCAAGAATTCAAGATTGTAACCAAGTAAAGCATGCACTCTTGCAAGCAAACAGGAATTTCTCAAGTATAATTAAATAAATGCAATAGTCCCAAAAGAAAAACCTCAAAAGTAAATTCTGTTTTTAGTTCAGGTTTTCACGCTATATTCCAAGCCTCAGGTTTCCAAGCTAAGTATTCCTAACCCTTCCTATCAGTCCTATCATCCCTTACAGTCACTCATCCGGTAAAACATTTGAATGTTCCCAAAACATGCAGTACTTTTTTTTTCCCCTTTAAAAAAAGTTTGAATGAGAGAAGAAGAATCTTAGAAAAATAAAGGTAGCACTTAATTCCATTTGAACTCCAGTGCAAAAGCTTATGTAATCCTTATGATTCTGACTGAGGCGCCAGGAGGCTGTCTGAAGAATGCCACAAACTCATCTCATGAGTTTATGCTACATAAATGATCTCACTAATGTGTCATGCAAACCACCTCAGTACCACATCTCCTGCTAAGCCCAAGTAACCATCAACATCCTTGCTTGTGAGTCCAAAATCCTTTTGCAGCAATGGCTGTCCTATGATTCTATGACTCCAGTGTATGGTCATTAAAAAAGTTTTTAGAAATTCTCAATATATTCTGTCTGGCTGTTATTCAGAAAAAACACACTGCAGATATGGAACAAAGTTAATAACAAAAAGGAAGTCTCATAATAGCCAAATGAATAAAAGCAGGATTAAAACAGTAACCTGTACTCAGGCATATGAAAATATCTGAACCTTTGTATGTATAGTTAGAGAATTTCCTTCAGGCCTGGTTCTACACAGTTATGTTTAAGGAAGTGTGTTGAAAGTCCATATGGTCAAGATGTTAAGGATGCAAGACCACAGAAGAACCGAACAGATTATCTGCATCGGTGTTTACTATGCAGCAGTTCAGGGAAGTTTTACCACTGAAGCTTTTCATCTTTCACAAAATAATTCCTCCAACCTTTCTGTCCCAGAACATAAGCAGTCATGATATTAGAGCAAAGATGCCTAGTTCCTCAGGCTGCAAATAGTACTCACGCAAGTATTCAGAAAACTCAAATACGAGTTCAGCAAATTAACTGTGGCATGTAACCTAAGGTTTAAACACCCTTTGCCCAACAGGACTAGAAGGTGGTAAATACAATGCCAGTTTTTGAAGAATCTTTCAAGGGCCACAGCAGAGTCCATAAACCAGCAAACCTGATCTCTATAATATTGGGCAAGTTAATAGAAGTTATGAAGAATGGAAACAGCAGGAATAAGAATATACAATCCAGAGCAGGAGAATTTTGGTAGAAGGAAGCAGTACTTCAAATACTTGATCCAAAAGACCAAAGATCTTTTCAGACAAGAAACTCTTGTGGGATAAAAGGGTAGGTCCACTCAAATTAATGTCTGATTTAAAGCCAGTAAAGAAAAGGTAGGAATAAATATTTCAGTTCAGCAAAGAAAGCAATCAGCAAAATCAACAAGGAATATGTATTCATTCATCTTTAGAAGCAACAGAGAGATAACAACTGGAGGGGGTGGGGAGGACAGAAATTACTGAGAATAGTAAATAAAAAAAGTCAACTAAAGAATTACCAGAAGACCTCACAGTTGCTCTGAACTTAGTATGATAAATCATTGATTGTATTCAGTATGAATAGAAGCAAGGTAATCCACACAAAGGAAGTACAACCTGAACAAGAAAAAATACAGCATGCTCCCAATTTGTTATGCTGCTCAGGATGCACTGGAATTGTTACACAGTTCTATGACATTTGCTCAACTATCGGGAGTAGTCAAAAAAGAAAAGAATTGGGACTTATGAAAAAAAAGGAACCGAGAACAAAAGCAGAAGTCATCATTATATCATTGATAAATCAGGGCATCCTACCATTAACATCCTTTCACTTAAAAAAAGAAATTAGAACAAAAAAGGGAACAGTAAGCCAACAAGGATATCTAAAGGTAAAACCCACTGCTTTTGTACCATAACAGAATGTTAAGACACTTCAGCTGGGGAATGAAAGGGCTGAATTTAGATGATAGCATCAGAATCACATTCAGCATGTGGAAGAACAGGAAATATTTCCCTGTTTCTCACAATACAGAAATTATGGAGCATCAAGTAGACTCATCAGGTTTAAACACAAAGTATGTTTGCATAAAATCATTTTGGTTGGAAGAGACCTTTAAGATCATCAAGTCCAACTGTTAACCTAGAACTGCCAAGTTACCACTAAAAAATGTCCCACAGCGCTACATCTACACATCTTCTAAATACCTCCAGGGATGGCAACTCAAGCACTTCCCTGGGCAGCGTGTTCCAATGCTTGATAACCCTTTCAGTGAAGAAATTTTTCCTTATATCCAATCTAAGCCTCCCCTTGTGCAACTCGAGGACGTTTCGTCTTGTCCTGTCACCTGTTAGTTGAGAGAAGAGACCAACCCCCACCTCACTACAACCTTTCATATGACAATCATCACAGTATTCAGTGTCACGGAACACGATGTGAAATTCAGTGAACTTAAAGTGATCTGGCAAGTTTATGTCAAAAAGCTATATGAAGGGTAAACACACAGCCTTTGGCTTTGGGAGGAATTAAGCCACAGATTGCTAGACAGGCACAGCAAAATAGTATCAATGCACATTTACTGTTATACTTTCAAGTATGAGATTCCACTAGTGTCAGAGGATTATGCTACCATCCATTAGATAGACTTTTGATCCAATAAAAATTCTTACATTATGGACAATATCATCCGAGATTCAATATCATGTTTTTACAACACAGAGTGTTTGTCTAGAGAATAATAGTAATCAAAAGAATGAAAATGGAAACCATTCAGAACAGATTTTTATGCTGGTGTTTAAAATATGCAGCAATTGCAAAAAAAGTTCTGAATAATCAAGTAAACAAACAAATGGTACATTAGCTTTATGCATCTTGTTTTACAAAAATATATTTATTCATAGGCTTTTTCTTAGTATCTGCAAGATATATCCAATACTGTACTGATTTGATTATGAGTACAGGAATTTATCTGAAAATAAGAAAAAGTCTTCAAGGAAGACTGTTCTTCAGATACCAAATTTTTCAGAAGTACTGCCACACATGCTACGATTAAAAAGATTGTCTCCATTTTAAATGGATATAGGTAAGTAATACCTAGTTTAAGGAGGATGTAGTACTTCCTGCAAATCTGAAAAAACCTCTACTTGTTTCTCATACAACCAGTGATTGCTTTTACACTAAAGCACTGTTAAGAGAAGAAGAGAATGGGTATCTACTTCATGGCATCCCTGTTGTATGTAGTTTAAGCTAAAGGGGTGAATGTCTCACCACAAGAATCAGAAGATGGCTGAGTGTTGTCAAACATGAGCAATTGTACTGAGTCAGTGTAGAGAGATGCAATTCCTCTGAGGATGGATGGTAAGTAGAGAATGGCAGTTCTTTTATTGGAAGAGAGAAAGGACAGGGAGTACCTAACACAAGAACTATTAATCCCTCGCTACCCTCCATGCTTAGTGGCCCCAACCTAATAAGTTTTTCTTTATATAGAAGACATTCCCCTTTCAGGAATTTTGTTGGGCTGAGAGGCGTAAGGTACGGCAGAGAATGAGAGAAAGGCAAGAAATCAGAAATGCAAATAGTGAGATACACATACGTCATTAATTTAAACTGTTTTAAAGTTGTTAGGGTTTGTTACCTACTGCTTTCTAGTATCTATTTGCCCCTTTTTATGACTACTGAGCATTGAACTCAAGTTTTCATAAGTCTAATAACACTGCGTTTTGTCCATATGTATACATGTTTAGCTTTGATGTACGCATAAATATGTATGTAAAATTAGATTGCTTCCACTACCACTCCCTCCTACATATATTGCTTTACATGTTCTATACTGACTTTCATCTGCTGTAGTGAAGCAACTTGTTTTGGGACATTATAAAATCCTTAACTTGTATTATGTAGATGAGTTTTCTAGAAAAATGCAGTTGAAACATTTTTCTCTCACATTCAAAAATTAATTTATCATTCAAATGAAAAGCAAACAGTACTCTGGAACTGCCTTCTCAATTCACTGGGTATACTGGGTTCTTTTAACCCCTCCACAAAAGATCAAAGTTGTTCTTTTCAGTTTAAGGATTTATTTTGTTATGTATCACAGCTAACATACCCTGAAACAGTAATTACTTCTACAGAATGTATAGACCAGGCTCTCAAGAAATCTGCCTTTGCCAGAAAAAGAAAATCCAAATAAATTAGACAAGAAAGATTTTAATATGTATATTAATAGCAAAAGATACAAATGACTGCTCGTTTCCCTTCTTTATTATTGAGGTGCTCTATTAGTAATCCAGAATATCAACATGCCTACGCATGATGATGAGTTTTGATTGCCAGCTCAGAATTAATTACCCAACCCTACCCATATGAATTCTTAAAGACCTGTTTGGGTGTGGTTTTAGTCAACATTTTCTGATTTCTACCTTCATTTATTAGTGAAAGCCTCTTCATGTTACTGCCTAGCGCTGTTCAAGTCATTCACGCTACACTTTCAGGAATCAGCAGAGTATCTTTAGGCAGCTGGCAGCTACAAGATAAACTCATCAAGCAATGACTTATTTTCAACAATAACTTCCTATGGAAGCATTTCAAAGTAGCCAGGAATTCCTCAAGATTCATCAGTATTTAGCCCAAACAGAAGAGTCGTTCTACAGTGCACAACAGCATTACATAAAAATTCTTTCCTCCAGCACAGTATTTATCATTAATATTGACTTGCGTCTATTACGCATTTGTATTTATATAGGAAGCTTTTCCAAGAATAGCTTTGCAAGCTATAACATCCTATAGACAAATCTATTTAGCAGACTTGTCTAATAAGCTTGTAGCAGCTTCAAGCTACTTAAATGAAATATAATGAGACAGTCAGTTCCGAAATGTACAGAAGTCATTTGACACTACATTAGCAACCCTATTCAGGAAAAAAAAAATGATGTTAAAATCCCTACAGCATCATAAGTTATCACTAGTAAATATTTGTATATTTTAAAACAAGTACAGTAACTCACATATTTTGCCTCAAACTTCTTGGCTAGCATTTCTACTTCATGCCGCTCACGTTGTTCATCATTAAATGGATCTTCCAGGTGAACCGATTTCTTCTGAAAAATTAAGAAGTTAAATATTCATCCCATAAGAAACACACCGAGTGCATCCAATAAAAAACTATTAAATGTTAATAAACAATGTCTGATGACTAAGTGGTCAGAATTTATACTGAGTCCAAATACTTACTTTATTCTCTAAAAATTAGTTTGACCTGTTCAGTTACTTTTCTTCTAATGAGAATGCAAACAGAAAAGTTAAGAGAAAGACTCTGATTTATATTTTCCCAAGCATTCCACTACAACCTCAACTGAAAATGTAAACATAAGAGAGAACCATGGTCATTTGATGTTCAAAGAGAAAGAACTCTCTCTAAACACAACTCCTTTTCATTTCTGCTTTCATTGGTGCTGTAATCCTTCTAGATACAATACACAAGATGTACCTGGTACGCTAATCACCAGGGAAGCAGCCAGAAGACTAAAAAGCTCAGGAAGTTACAAACATAACTAATATAACTCCTTTAACTCTTGTACTATTATTTTTTTCTTCAGATAATTTCAGTAATCATAGCATGAATTCCACAAGATTGCCACTATGGCAGCCATAATGACAATACAGATTTAATATTCCAGTGGTAGAAGTAACCAGGAAGTACTCCCCCTCTTTTTTTTGTTTTGAGAAAGAGGTTTCCACTGACACAAAGTCAATGAACAGTAACCAAGGGTATACATAGTGCTTTTTTATGGAAATAAGATATGGCAGAAAAATAGGGCTGCCTTCTTCAAATTAGAGTTCACATAAAATACAGTAATTGTTGGAAGGGGGGGAAGTACTAAGATACTAAAGTATGGGGGAATGGAGTTCCATTTTACAGAACTCCATGGAGGTCAACTAACAACAACCACTCATCAATGAATAAACAAAGGTTTCTGGTAGACTAAGTCAGAACAACAAACAATACTAAGTTCAGAAAACCAAGATCCTTCCTCCACAGTACGAAAAGGCAACGTATTGACTAAATGGTGACCAAATAATGACAAGTACCAAGACCAATGTAATGAGGAAGGTAAGCTGAGCAAAACTGCAAACACCACATAATTAGCTTACGTTTTCTCAACTGACTACTTAAAGAAAAAATTAATAGAGGTTATAGTTAATCCTGAAACATAAGTTTAAGTTACATATGTATTTCCTGCAGGCATAACTAAATACAAAATACAGCTCAATTCATGCAACACCATTTTCTCTACTTTTAGCTGGGAAAACCTATTCCACATCTTCTGCTAGGCAAATGTTGTTTGGTTTTTTTAATTGTGAAATGAGACAAGGGTGAGGCCAGAGGTCAAACACAATTTAGTACTTAAGTGTTAACTTGCCTCTCTCCTAACTCTCAAAGCTGTAGCTGACTATTACTTTGATTAGTTAAGCCCTGTTGGAATCTCAAATTCAAGCAAGTTTTAGTTTTGACCGTTTCTGAGGGCTCTGATGGACAGCTCTCAGACTTTGCAGTAACTTTAAGACATTACTACTTCAACACCTTTACAAACTGCTCAACAGAAGCCAACTTGGGCTTTTGGCTCACCCGCTTTGAGTTAGGTTTTACACACCAAACTTTAATTGCACCAACAGAAAAGGGAGCACGCTTTCACTTAGGCCAGTTTAAGAGGCAAATAAACTCTTCAACCACACTAACCTATTACTCACATCCAAAAACTTTACATAAACAATTCCTACCAAAAGATGAACTCTACCAACAACCCTATCACAGGATGCTCTCTTTATCAAGGGGGAAAAAAAAAAGCCCAGGATGAGGACAGCATGAGTTTCTAACATAAACATTTCCACTAGCTTCTGAATCAGGCTAGAAACTCAAGTTTGGAATAAAAAAAAAAACAGAAGCTGCAATCATCCTGTCAAATAAGTTTTGGAGTTTTGGTGTTCTCTACCATTTCATTAAGAGACCTGTTAAAGCAATGGTCAAAGTTATTCCTGTGTACCAGTCCTTGCCTTCCCAGGGCAGCCTTGACACATGAGAACCTACCTTTGTTGCTCCAGTTCGAAGCACCACTACAAGACAGAAAGATAAGCTCCTAATTTTGCAATGTTGAACTTCAATGGGAATAGGTATAAGGAAGTCAACAACAGCTTTCCGAAAACTCTATCAATTTTCACCCTAAAAGAACAGTTTGCATAGCAAAGTTTGTATGAACTGTTCATTTTAAACTGAATCATTACTAAAACAACAAATAGGGAAATACAAAGCTACACTTAAAGCCACAGCATTAACTGCTGACTAGTTAGTACCTACTTGGAGAGAGCAAATCTCAGATTCCGCAGGAAAGCTTCTTTTTAACAAAGTAGTTTTCTCTGCTGCATTAACTGGTATAAATAACCATAGCTATTCTACTCCACAAGCAAGATCAGTTTTCATTTCACAATTTTCTTCTATTTTAGGACTTTGAACAGGTTACATAATTTGTTGGTCTGAGAATGACCAGGGTAAAAGACAGACTTCTGTCATCCTAAGCCTCTTGCACTGCGCAAATTCTCTTGTAGCTGCTTTAACTATGAAGGAACCAGCACGCAATAATTTTATTGCTGGATAAAACATATTTCCCCTCTCTTTTCATGCTGATTAATACAAGATTTTAGGTTTTCCCTACCACATCAGAGTAGCTTTTCCACCTTCTACCATATAGCAAGCAAGAAGTTAAACTGACAGGCCAAGTACACAAGAGTGTACAAGAAGAATAAGAGTCCAGAATCACTTTAAAAGGATCACAATTTATCGCACTGTTTTACATAATCAGCTGACTGTAATGCATCCAGCAATAGACAGGCCATTACGATCCATTCATTTCAATTTGGACTCTTCGGAGAGCTGGAAAACATACACCATTTCTTACAAAGCATTTCTATCCCTAGTTCTACCTTAAAAGCAGTCTCTGATCCGAATTGTACCAGAAATCCCCTAAATCAATGCTCCCCCTCAGAAGATACAGAATTTGTATGAGAACTACATAAAAAGCCATTTTTCCCCAATTACGTGTTACCAACCTACAGAAAAAAGGCAGTTACGGAATGTGGAACTTCCGAAGGGAAAAGTCAACCTCCGCATACTGAACCACTTCTAACCACTAACACAATTTTCACCTTCATACAGGAACTGCTCAGAAAGATGCACATCACAGAGCAGCATGCTTATGCTATACCAGTTCAGAGGAGTCATAACTGGCACTGTTTGCCAACAGCTGTAGGACAGGATAAACAGAAGGAACCTTTTAACTTGCATCAGACGATCTCAGAGGGATTAAAATCAGAGTCATTGATTTTTCTGTCTTCGACATTTAAACACAATCCAATGTGTACATCCCTCCTACTACAGAACAAAAAGCGAGCGGGCTGCTAAGTATAGTGACAGCATCATCATCACTTAGAAACACTATGGTCCATAGAACAAGTTTTAACCATTCTCGAGCTTGTGCTGGATGTAATAACCCAATGGCGAAATCAGTACTGGTATTTGAGGTTTGCTTTTATCACCAGAGCTATCATAACCTTCTCAGGCAGCTCCCTGTCCCCTGCCCTTTCCGATAAGATGTAAACTTTCTCTAAAATTGGCTGTGTACCGGAATTAAGAGGAGCCACAACTATTTAAATCAAGTGCAACTTCACTGGTACCCTCAACTCATTGAGTGGCTCACGTGTGACCAACTTAAGGACATGCGTCTCTCCATCCTACTTGAACACTGGGTCCTGTTGATTGACTAATGCTACTCACTTCTTCATGTTGTTGCACAAGCTTTTCTCCTTAAAAAACAAAGTAGTAATTTTTTTTTCTGGTCGAGAGGAATAGGAAAAGGGAAAGTACTTTTTTTTCTTGAATAAAGTTCTTAAATAGTTACAGGTGAGGTTATGTTTTCAACGAGAACTCTCATGCATCCCTGCCCCCCCCCCGAAACTCATCTCCAAGTCTGCTAATGCTCACTTCACTGCTTCTCAAGGATTGTAGCAGAACCGGGCTAATAACTCTTCATTTACCTGCCCACAGCCTACAGACAAGCCGGAAAACAGAACGGCATGGTAACACTTTCGTTCAGCTGCCGGAAAAAAGCTCCCAGGAAGGGAGGATGCAACACCACCGCTCCCTGGGCAGGCAAGGTGCAGGGAAGGGAGCTGGGATAACCGGGGCACACAACACGCTGTCTCTTCCCCACCCCTGCTCGCAGCAAACCCCAGCAGCTCCCAGAAAAGCCACCCGGGAGCCCTCGGTCAGCTCAGGACGACGAGAGCGAGACCTCCCCTTCCCCCACGGGCACAGGCGCAGCCTCAGCGCCAGGAGGAGCCCGGAGCGACGCCGAGGCCGCCGGACTTCCCCCCCCCCCCCCGCCAACCCCCCCCAGGGCGCCGCCCCGCCGGGCCAGGACCACCCCTGAGCAACACGGGGCGACCGATAACGTTATCTGCGAGGCCGGGGACGCGGGCAGGGAGGAGGAGGAGGAAGAGGAGGAGGAAGCGCGGCGGGAGGGGAGGGGGAAGGGGAGGTCCCGTACCCGCGAGTCCCCGCACAGCAGCAGCTCCGGGTAGCTGAACTCCACGCAGCCCTCCTCGGTGGGGTCCTTCAGCACCACCTCCAGGCGGACCGTCTGGCGGAGCGGGAGCGCCTCCTGCGGCGGCGGCGGCTCCTGCCGGCTGCCCTGGCGCGGCGGTGGCGGCGGCGGTAGCTGCTGCGGCGGCGGCAGCGGCGGGGGCTCGGGCCGGGGGGCTCCCGCTGCGGCGGCGGCTGCTGCTCGAGCCGGCCGGTCTCGCGGGGCGGCGGCGGCGGCTCCGGCCGGCAGAGCTCGTGCGGCGGCTCCAACGGCGGCGCCTCGCGGCCCGGCTCCGGCTCGCGGCCCGTCGGCTCCCGCTCCAGCGCCGGGCTCTCGCCCTCGCGGCGCCTCACGGGTGACAGGCTAATGAACGGCACCCGGCGCGGCTCCGCCATCCTCCGCCGCCCCCCCCCCCCCCCTCCCGCCCCCCGCCCGCCCGTTCGCCGGCCCCCGCCTCACGCGTTCGGTGACACGGCTCTCCGCGCTCCCTCCCACCGGCGGCGGCTCCTCCCTCTCCCCTCCCCCCCCCTCCGCCGCCCGGTCGGAGCTGCCCCCTACGTTCTCCTCGCCGCCTCCAGCACCGCCATCTTGGCGCCCCCCCACATAAATAGAAGCAGGCCCGCAGGCCGCGCAGGCGCACCGCCCCGACCGACGCCGCCGCCCCGCCCCGCGTCGCTGTTGTTATTGCTCAGCTTCCCCTTCCGACGTCAGCGCGGCCGCCGGCGCCGACACGCCGCCGCCCGCCGCCGCCCGCCCCCGGTTGCCTTGGCGATGTGCACGCTGCCCCGCCGACGGCGCCTTAAAGGGCCCGCGGCCCGCCGGGACGCTCGCTGGCCGCGCCGGGCGCCCCCGCCCGCCGGGCGCAGCGTCCGTTGCGGGGCGATGGCGGCCGGCGCCTCCTCCCTTCCCCTCCCCCCCGCCTCGCGGCCGTTGGCGCGAGGGGAGCGGCCTCGGCGGGGATCGCCCTCCCGGAGGGGCAGCCCCGGGCCGGGCCGCTCGGCGGTGAGGGGGCGGCGGGACGAGCGTGGAGGGGGCGGAGGGGGCCGTGTAACCCTCGTCCTCTCGGGGCGGCGTGGGGTGGGGGCCGGGGCCGCCGGCCTGCTATGGGGAAGTTGCTGTGAGGCGTCTGGGATTCGGCAGCTGCGGGTGTGAGGGCGGGCGGCTCGCTGTGGCGCCGTGGCCGGGTGCGGGGAGCTGCTGTGGAGTGGTGAGGAAGAGCTGTCCCCTAGGCGGGGGACGAGGCACGGAGGGCAGGGTAGGAGCACCAGCGAGGCGTCCCTCAGGAGCAGGGGCCGCCTGCAAACAGGGCAAGTGTCTCAGCCTGTCACCGCCTCCTTTGACGGGCTGGTGGCTGGTGTTCCCAGATGGCGGAGGTGTGCCACCCAGGCACTGCTAAATTGCAGGAAGCTATGAATGAACATCTTCATGTGCATTGATTCCTCCAGCTTCGTTGGCGCAAAGAGAAAGGCATTATCTTTTTTTTTGGTTTTTTTTTTTCTCTCTTACGCAAAGCAAACGTAATTTACATATCTGTGTTATTTTGGATAATTACAGCAGACCATTCCGTGCAGCACGTTACTCCACTTTCCAAACTGCCTTCATCACAGTGCCTGATGTTTTCCTCTCATTGCATGTGAAGTCTTTTGACTTGACTGCTTACTTCCATCCAGGCTCCAGAGAAGAGAAGACCCATGACACTGGAAGGGTGTTATTGAAAGTTGTGATTTCACTAACAGGCAATGGAGGACTTTCCAGAATATTGCTTGCAGCAGGAAGGTAGTGGAATGACTGCCCTGATGGGAGAAATGTAGGCTGTTTCCTTTTGAAGCTTGAAAGGTTTTCTTGAGCTATATACCTAAAGGGACTTGTTTTATCTTAAAACCTTGCGTGTTCTAGTATGACTAGCAAGCTCAGTAGAGGTATTCCTCAAATAGGTTTTTACTTTCAGCGTCATAATAAAATTATTTGGAAATCCCACTTGTTCTCCTGTTGAGAATTTCATACAGCTATCTGATGATGCACATAACAGGCAATGTATTTCTGGATTCAAACTGAGAGGGTATCGCTAAGCTCCAGAGCTGCAAATCCTGCCAGGAAGATTCTAGCTCTCATCAAAGTTTCTATGTAGTCTGTGTCAGTAAACCTTGTGATGGTAGAAAGGCGCCTTTCCTCGGCAAAAGAGCAATTTATTGCTCAGCAAATAAAAGTCTTAGATGGAAATCATGGGCTCTGCTGAATGCTTGTTTTTAATTACCAGACGGGAGACTAGACATTGAAGTAAGTACAACTGGAATACAACAATTTATGTCCACAGGTAACACTTGGACATATCCATGGAAAGGGGTGAAGATAAGCTGTGCATTTTAAGTATCCAACCTAAATGTCAGTTCTGTCTTTCACTCCCCTAAGATACGTATTCAAAAGTGATGAACGTAGGACAGGTACTCCACAAGAAAATGAGTTTTGCAAGTATCTGAATTCAGTACTTTATCTTGGTTGTAGTGTAGATACACCTGGAAGTACATCCTGGTCTGACGTGCTTTTTAAGTAGGAAAAAGATAAACTGGATAGGAATAATTCAACTGACCCACGATAGGGCTACAGAGAAAAACAGAAGTAGTTCTTGGAAATAGTTCCAGGTAGCCATTTGTTCTAAGTTACGAGATTGCAGACTTTGATAGTAGAAACAGCCTTTCACATCTCGGGTTTTCCTAGATGTTTACTGTTTTGTTTATATACCGTCTCTTTTCTCAGATTTTAATTAGACAAACCCTCATATTTGTGTGTTACTTAACCTCTGAGCGTCTTGGAGCACGCGTTTTTTCTGAGGCTCAACATTTGTTTATGCAGCTAGACAAACAGTAGTTCTGTATCTTTGGGTTTAAAGTGAGGTTACCCGAGACAGCGTGCTCTGGGTCCGAGTGTCTGAACTAAATCAGAAAGAAACTTGGCAGCAGATCCAAGCATAGCAGTTACTGGAATATGTTACCATTGCATTTGGTCTAAGATACTGAGAGCACTCAGGGAAGACTCCCAAGAAACAAACCTAATCCACTGGATCTTAACTTCTCCAGGAATTTAGTTTTGAATACACCAGAAGCGTTCCGGGCTTTGTGCCATATCAAACAGTTTCAAGAGGAGTTAGATTTGTGTTTTTTCATCATTGTTTTTCTGTTTTGCTGCCTGTTTTGTTCTTTGGCATTGAGCTCTGCCTCAGGTATTGTTTGTACATAGGATAATGTGCTGCACTTGTCAGTGGAGCGCAGAATTAAAAAAAAAAGTAATTAGATATGTTTTGCCAATTATTTTGCTTTCTCTCAGGATATGACCATGCTAAAATAGTCCAACATAGAATACAGACTCCTGAATACAGAATACAGGCTCTCTGAACTCGTGTGCTTTTTTTTTGAACTTGTCTTCCCTCCTACAGTTTTACTAAGTTCCTTCCTGCCAGATCCAGAATCAAGGAATAAAAAACCCCCTCTCTTTGCAAACCCAAGCACCAATGCCCTGCAAACCATTTGGAAAATGAATTTCTTTTATCTACAGGATCCTTCCCCCCCCATCTTTTTTTTTTTTTAATTCTTTTAATTAAAACTACTGTTTGCTGCAGCACATACCTCTTTCTTTGTCTGCTGGAGCACATGTGCTTAGAGTTGTTACCAGCTGCTCTGCCACATCCTTAAAAAGTCCAAAGTACTGTATTCAGTGAAGTAAACAGTGGTTTAGAAGGACTGTAGGCAGGTAGAGGAATGCCAGATGTTGTGACAAGAAAGAGCCCATTGGCTTCATGTAATTAGGATATACTTTATCAGGGCAATAATACTCATTTATCACAATTTCATGGCAGAGGAGCCATGACTGTGAACTTTATCCCATGCTTCGGTATATTGCTCCCCATGAACTGGTCAGACCTTACTTCTTGGAGAACAAAAGTTTGAATCTATGAGACACTGGACTCCTTTCAAGAACTTCAAGAAAAGCTTTCAACAAACCTGATCAAAAGTTCAAGGTTTCGACGACAATAGGAAGTTTTAAGAGTAGAAATCATTTTAATGCAGAAGGTAGTTACTGCTCCTGTAACTGGAAACACTTTTTACCTTTAGAAGTGGATCTAGGTGCATCTTTTGTTCACTTCCTGAAATGAGGAATGGTCTTCCAGTACCACGTTGTGTGCCAGCACAGCATAAATGGAAGTACTTGGTATCTAGGAGGCAGCTGACAAAACCAAAACATTGGCTTTTATCTTGTGTTAAAAATAAGCTAGAAACCAAGGTGAGTCTTCATGTGAGAAAAAGGGATTTGCAGGTGTGTGTCATGGCAGTGTAAGTTCCTCAGCCAAAGGTGGGGGTGTTATCTATCATCTGTGCTGTCCACGTGCAATTTCTCAATGAGAACTTCAAAACTGACACAACTTCTGTATGACTAGTGATTTTTATGATCTACAGAATATTGTAACATTCTTTAAGCTAATAATTAGAATAAGATTGTTAATTTAGAGGAACCTCAGAGGAAATTCAAAGCTTCAGGTGCTGCATTTATACAGAATAGCAGCATGAACCAGGTTAGGAAGAAAAAGAGCTGAGAGGAAATGGAAAGTAGAGCTGCATCTTGGTCAAGGAAAAGCTCGAAGAAGCTGCTGTTGGGAACAGCTTTTGATCCTGGAGAGGAAGTGAGATATTAAGATGTAAAATACGAGCTCTTAAGTGGGCATATTTACCAAGCAGAATTGTAGAACCATAGAATGGTTTACGTTGGAACGGACCTTAAAGATCACCTGGTTCCAACCCCCCTGCCGCGGGCAGGGACACCTCCCACTAGACCAGGTTGCTCAAAGCCCCATCCAGCCTGGCCTTGAACACTTCCAGGGACGGGGCATCCACAGTGCAGGGGATTTGTTCCCTCAGATAACGGTAGCAAAGTCAATTCTAAGTAACAAGATAAGAACACTTTTCCAGTTACATCTTATTTTTTACTTAATTATTAATAATTATTTGTGCATCTGGTGTCAAGATCTCTTGCCAGAACAAGCACGTGACTTTCATCTTTAAGCTTTCCTCGTGTTAAGGGTGAACTCAGTTGAGGCTGACAAGTAAGTTGTACTTCTCCAGCAGTAATGAGTCTAGGTGAAGTAGTGTGTGGACGCTGTGTTTTAACTTAAATTAGTTTGGGAATGTCAGCATCTGAAAGGTTTTCTCTGCCAGGCAGCGAAGATTCATTTGAAGTCTAAAATCACTAGGAAATTCCTCCTTGCAGGTGTACCCTTTACTTTTCTAAGAAGGAGGAAGAAACAGAGACCTTCTAAGTGGTCACAAGAAAATTAAAACCACCGAATTACCAAAGATAAAATAACCTTTTAGCTAAAATCCTGGAATTTTCTTGTCGATATAAAGAACAGCTAAAAGGGAGATGTCAGAAATAAATACAGAAGAGGTTTTTGTAGAGGACTACCCAGTAACACACACACACAAAAGTTTTGTTCATTAAAAATACAAATATCTGGAAAGGGAGTGGAATTCAGTGAACTGGTGAAGAAGCTTAAACTGAGGACCATCTGACTGTCACGTGTTGATTGTGTCTAACAATGTCACTTAAGCCGCACTTAAACTGAGTTTAAAACTGAATAGGAGCTGCCTTTGGAAAGAATAGATTTCCTTAATGGTAGCTCTTTAATGATTCACACCTGCTCATCATTTAACAGTGTAGAAACACCTAGATATCTACAGAGATTGAGAGGGATTATGTGCTCTGGAGAGCTGTCCCTCATTTTTTCCCTCATTTGCACCATTTCTTTAAAGATGCTTTCAGCCACGGGATGCTAATCTGGGCTGAAAAGCCTGTTCCATCAGGCCAGCACCCCTGGAGGCAGCCGAAGGTTCCCAGCCTGTCTGAAACTTTGGAGTCGGGCTATTGTCTTATCTCTGCTAGTTTTAGTCTTCCAGGAGTAATTAAAAACACACAAGAATATATGAGTCACATTTTCAGGTAGCTCCCCACCCACCCACCTGTAATACCGATAGGAAAGACAGGCCGCAGTAGGGAATTCTCGGCTTGAATGGCAATTTGTACCCGAAAAGCAGTAGTAATGCTTGTTAAAATGAGGTAAAAGGGTCTGGCGGTAATTCTCAGCGATACAAAAGCTAATGTGCCGTAGATTTGCTCTTGCTGAGGGTTTCTCTTGTGAGTGCTGACCTAGGACAAGACAAATAATCTCTCAGTGCCCATGAACAGGGAGCGGGTCAGACCGCAGGCCGGCCTAGCCTTGGTCACTCAACTCCGCGATATTTTCTACTTTTTAGTGAAATACCGGTGTTTTAATAATTAGCAGAAAATTATTTCCTTTCTTAAATACCGTAATATATTAAAAATGAGTGTAGTTACTGTTCAGGAAACAACCGTCAGGCAATGTTAGCCCTCCCAAAAAGGAGAATTACATATAATACATGTGTAGATTGCAAAGCAACCTTCTAGGAAACATAAAGACATACAACATAATATTTGGCTGCGACCTTGGAGGAATTTTACCTTGGAGGAATCTTCTTTATTTTTTTTCTCTAGTTCCTCCTTCGACTTTCAGACTGATTTTACAAAAACTCCAGTTTCCTAACCATTTTTTGCAATGCCTCTCAGCACTCTGGAAGCTGCTTTTACTTATATAAAAGTTCTACATCTAAATAAGTGCACATTATCACAGACAGCTGAGGGTGATTGCATAAACAAATTACCACATTTTTAACATTCATACAAGCTTACGATCGGAATAGTCAGAAGCATACTTTGCATGTGCAGTTCAGCATTTTCATACTTCCATGATTTTATTTCCAAGCCAAATTGCCTCCGAAAAGCAAAGCACATATTCATCACTGAGAATTAACTACATTCCGAGCTTGCAGATTCAACACAAAGCTGCTTTTGAGTTGCCACAGCATTAAAAATAGCATCTGAAAAATTACTTATGAAAAACGGTTTCCCATCCGTCAATAATTTAAACAGACAAATGGAATTCTATTAAAATCTGTTTTCTTACCACCTTGAGTTGTGTTTTGAGAAGACACATGAAATTTAAAGATTTTTGAGCATATTAAACCAAGTGTAGAATTGACGATTGTTAAGAACAGAGTGGATGCTACATTTCAGAAACACTTGTGAAAACAAGCTACATTTTCTGCACGACAGCTCTATTTCAACTGTCATTTTCCTGGCCCTGAAAGGATTCCCACTTACATTGATAAGTAATTGTACAGTCAGATTTAACTTATATTGAGTACTTATCCGAATGCTTCCTCACCGGTTTAAGAGACTGAGTTATTTCTTAGTGTCGTGCTGATTTCTAGTCCTCTGTAGGACTTAGCGTAATTTACAACCCGGACCAAATCTTGCCCAGAACTCCTGCGAGGCGGAGCGAGGCGCGTAACCCTCAGAGGTGGGGCGAGAGGAGGTAGAGGTATGTGGAAACCGGCAGTACTTTGGCAGTGCCTCGTGGTAATCCTGTAAGGCCGATCGCGTTAGTGGGCAGATGGGAAAGGAAAACCCTCGGCAGGGAAGGGGAACGTGCAGAAATGAAAAGCGGACGCAGCCACAGAACCTGTTTGGGAGTAACTGTCTAGTCTGAGTGGGAAGTCTTGTAAAGCCTGCCTCAGAAATTACCTTGCTGGGACCTGAAAACAGCTTTTCTGCCTTTAAATGGTGGGGGGAACCACCCTCGTTTTACACAAATAAATAACTTCCCAGTTTGTTCAGTGATGACTAAGTTCAGCACATGTGGCATCATGAGCAAGTCAGACAAAAGTAAGACCGAACTTGTAGAATACCAATATTATGATAACCATTAGTATTGAGAACCTTCCAGGCAGTTTAAGACCTGGTTTGGCATTTTTTGTAGTTTTGTAATTTAATTTTTCTAAAGTGTTCTTAGACACAGCTGTCACACATGGGTTAATATTCAGAGTTATATTTACTTCATGTGATACGAATTAATTCACCAGCTCTGCAAAACAGGACATCGTTTTCTCACTTCATGGCTACCCCATGTAACGTCCTCACCCACTGATGTGAGGCGAGGGAAAGGTTACCGGTAGCTTTGGAGCAGACGGTCATAATTATCCCATCACGCTTAAGAAGGACAAAATTGTTGAAGAAAATTATGGCTGTTACAATGCACAATGTAGCTGTTAGAATTGAAGCATGGTTTGTTTTTTTTTTTTCTTACATGACATAAGCCACCTCAACATTATTACATGTATTCTTAAAATATGTGATTGCGTATTCTATAATTCCGCATTGTTGTGTGCGGTTTTTCACAGAAGTGGCCACATGGAAGTTGCTCACAGTGATCAAGGAACAGATGGTGGAGTCTGAGGCTCATCACTCTTCCCTAGTTAAGGGTCAGCTTAAAGTGTGGTTTGAGGACTCCAAAAAAGCAGTGCAATTCCTCGGTCCATGAAAGGTGCAATTCAGAGACAACAGCAAAGGTAGTATCCCACCTTTCAGTTAGATTTGGCTGTATCTGAGAACTACTGAAAGCTACCCCATAGCATGTTTCCTGTCAAAATAACTTAAGTCTCAGGTTCTTGAAGGTCTACTTTTAAAAACATTTTAAAGACCATTACTTATTTTACTGCACTTATTATTTTAAATTCTCTTAAACAATTACTAAGAATAATATACTGTGGAGCAATTAAGAGCAATACAATGTGTAAGTATGAATTGAAAGAGAAGTTCTCTTTATTTGAAGAATACACTGTGTCTTCTCAAAAGTCACAGATCTTACTAAATATAGATTTTTATTTTTAAATCTATAAATAGATGCTAGTGTAATTCATCAATTAAGCAAGACCCATAAGGAATTTCGGAACTGTCCCTTGCCCAGAGATGTGAAATGCCTGCTTTATTTGTTCCAAATGAAAATTTAAACTCTACAAAGTCAAAGGTAAGCTTTTGGTGTATGGCTTCTCAATGTGATTACAGGGGAAAAAAAGAGTTATTTCAAATTCTGCAAGCAGCCTTGAACAACTGGACTCCATCAATCTTTCTGGAATGCTGTAAGGTTCATCTAAGAAAGAATGAATGGGGAGTTTTAGCTCCTATGACATGGAACTTGTACAAGTTTAGCTGAATACAACAATATTGCAGTTATACAAATGCAATACATACATTTCTAATGTCATATACCTAATTTAAAAGAATAGCGTAATACAGCATCCACAAGATACATGTTAAATAAGTCGAGAATGACAAATGATGAAAAGCAGCCATCAGTCATCATTAATAGAATGTTTTGGGGGGTTACTTTAGTCGGGTCCTGGAAGAATGCAGGATCCAACGTATCCCTTGAGGATCCAGATGCAGATGTAAAACAGCGCTACTAAAACGCTGCAGAGAAACAGACTGGTAGCTTGCGAGGATAAGAAAGTCACACAGTGATCTGCATGAGCTGGAAAACTGAGCCCATTAAAAAACAAAAATATTTTTTGTACAGCTAAAGGTAGGCTGTCTCTTCCGAAGGGTAGACTGTATCCTGGAAAATACCAGTTCTGGAAATAACCTGGATGTCACATCACAGTTGAGAAGCAATTTAATGCAAACTCCCCCTGCGATAATATGGTAAAAAGGGTGAATGCAGTCTTTGAGTACACATGTAGGAGAAAAGTAAGCAGCAGTATGGAAGAGCATATTCCCATGTCACAGACAGTGATAAATTATGCCCAGTGCTACATGGCCATGTTTTTTAAAAAAATCTGTTGACAAACTGATTGCCAGTTTTCCAGCCTGGAAAATATTCTTACAAGGGATGCTGTCTTTTAATACAGACAGAGGTGACTTGCTTGCCGTTTTAGCATACGTAAAGATGAAAAAATAAACCCACCAAAAAATGAAACCAAACCAAAGAATGGTAGGCTTCAGTGACTAACAGCAAAGATGAACATTGGAAGGATCAAATATTAGAAAATGAGGCCAAACAAGCTGAATTTAGAATTAAGGTACAATTTCTAAAAGAGCAAAGGTGATTTAACCATTTGAATAAATTTCAAAGCAAAACTACGGATTTTTTGCCATCCACTGTCAAATTAAGACTCTTAAATTTTTCTGTCAAATATTTTTATGGAAATCCAAGTTATTGGATTCAACACAAAGACTAGCAGATGAAATCTACCATCTTGCAATATGTAGGGTCAGGCCAAATTATCTAGTGGTTGATTAAAGACTTGATTTTAATGGTTACTGGTGACGCTTTCATGCAATTATCTTCTTAATCAGTGATCACATGAATAGATGAAACGGGGAGAGGGAAGTCTGGAAATGAAACTCAAAAAAGAGTGACTGGAACTTACTTCTGGAGATAATACAGGGAAAATTTCGTTGAAGAGTAAACCAATGGGCAAAACTGCGCTCAGAGGGTGTATGCTGGGTTCCAGAATTAATCCAAGAGGGCTGCTGCCATATTGGATCAGTTCAGATGCTGGCCAAAGCAGATGTTATCCTGGAACTCACTTGCAGCAATAGACAGGATAAATGTCCTCACCTGCAGTGTAATTCACTTAGATGTTATTGGCATAAATGTTGTTCAGGTATTACCAAGGTTAACTAAAGGTCATCTTCCTTATCTATCAGGAACAGGTCAGCGCCCAACTAAAAGCAGTTACACCCTGTTTCCGGTTTGGCTTTCTCTACCAGTCACTATTAATGACACGATTGCTACCACAGTACCTTCTGTGCCTTCTCTGTAGCTTATTTTCCAGAATCATATGCTTATTTGGAGCATAAGAAATAGCTGTATTTTCCATACTCTTACTTGAAATTCTAATGATGCAGCAATTTCCTTCTGCCATAGTCTCTCTTCCACTACGTTATCTGAAATGCCACTGTTTCAATTTTATATTCACTTACTCCCGACCCAATAAACTCACCTGTTTCCCCGACTCTGCACATGCATTCTTCATTGCCTGCTTCCTCTGTATACATCACTTTTGTTGTGTTTTTCTCTACATCAGCCTTCACTCCTGGCTGTCCTATTTAGACTACCTTGCCTCCTTAAATTTCCACAGTTCAGGGAAATATGGAAATGGGCGGGGATAAAATTTTGTTAATTCTACCTTCTTTATTAACTTCCCTTTCTGTATCAGCTAAGGCAACTCCGATTCACACCACTGTTTTTTGAATACGATCTCAAATTAAACAACCGAAGATGTTCTTAGAATGTATTTCTAAGGTAAAACAAACACCAATATTTCAGCACTTTTCTTGTTCCGCATTTTAATAGTACCTATATATCTGTTCCGTTACCAAGACCCTAAACACTAGGACAATATGCAATATATCTTTTATTTCATCACTGCTCAAGGCAAGGCCCTGCAGGGCCCTGTTCTTTATGTCTTAAATGACAAAAGCTTTATTACCAGTCAATAAAATGCACTGTGCTAAACCCCACATTATTTAGCATACCAAATCTGACTTTGTGACTGTAGTGAATAAACATGAGGTTTTCAAAAACTTCTTCACTGGTCATGGACAATTAGTCCCCAAGCCCTTATACTGGAATGCTGTCACATCTTATTTCAGAAGATTCTGTGGCCAGCAGGGTGAGGGAGATGATTCTGCCCCTCTACTCTGCTCTGGTGAGACCCCACCTGGAGTACTGTGTCCAGCTCTGGGGCCCCCAGCATAAGAATGATGTGGACCTGCTGGAGTGGGTCCAGCGGAGGGCCACGAAGATGATCAGGGGGCTGGACCACCTCTCCTATGAAGACAGGTTGAGAGAGTTGGGGTTGTTCAGCCTGGAGAAGAGAAGGCTCTAGGAAGACTTTATAGTGGCCTTCCAGTACCCAAAGGGGGCCTACAGGAAAGCTGGGGAGGGACTCTTTATCAGGGAGTGTAGCAATAGGATGAGGGGTAACGGTTTTAAGCTGAAAGAGGGGACATTTAGATTGGATATTAGGAAGAAATTCTTTACTGTGAAGGTGGTGAGGCACTGGAACAGGTTGCCCAGAGAAGTTGTGGCTGCCCCATCCCTGGAGGTGTTCAAGGCCAGGCTGGATGGAGCTTTGAGCAACCTGGTCTAGTGAGAGGTGTCCCTGCCCATGGCAGGGGGGTGGGAACTAGATGGTCTTTAAGGTCCCTTCCAGCGTAACTATTCTGTGATTCAACCAACATGTAAAATGGTCTGAAATGGATTTGGATGCTCTTCAGCTCTCCTGCAGGTGAAGCTTCAATAAAGGGAGTAATTAGATGCATTTAACATCTGCTACAAAGTCACCAACATGATTTTTTGAAGCTTTGTACTAAGACTCGTAATTGTATTCTCGATCTCTTTCCAAGTTAATTAAACTGGGAGGGAAAAGAAAAATGCCTTTTACAAGTGAAACGTGTTTTGTAACTGCTTTCAGTGAAAATACTGCTCCTTTCACACCTCTTTTGAATGAGTGTAACGTTGCCCCTGCCCCTGCTGAAAGGCTCTATTATTGTTGCTAATATGATGGATCAGTTTTCTAGATGTAAATGCATGTAAATACAAGTAGCCACAACTATCGATGTACTTCCAGATACCGGAATGATGATACCCACAGTTTTTGCTTAAAGCAGTGAAAACACTGACATGTTATATGGCAGAAAGGTGTATATGTTCCATATACACCCAGCCTCCTTATTTTCAGCAAACTACCATAAAATTGGGACCAAGGCCATTGGCTTGCCTTCAACTGATTACTGTATACGCATTTAACAACCAGTCACAAGCCTGCCCTCTTCCACAGCAAAATGAATATACTATTTCAACTTCTGCAGTATGAAGCAACACAGACCAACAAGACACTCAACTGTAGAATTAAGAGCTTTAATCAAAGCACTGACAGTACAGAATACAGGATTCTGAGTTTCCTCCCACAAAAGATAAAAAACACGTGGTAAATATTTTACAGATTTACAAAATGTCAATTTTCCTTTTACAAATAATATACAAACGTTTTGCACTACAAAACTTATAATACATTTCTGTATTACAACTGTGGCCTTCTTTTAGAGTTATGTATTCCCTGAACTGTTCTCCTTAAAAAACAGGAGAGTATAATAAATCCAAAAGTATAACAAACGTATTGCTAATGAGGGTGGTAAATGCTGAAGAAAATTATTCAAAACATCCAGTTCTTTTATCCATCAGATTGCTAAACTAAATGGATTACTCACATGAATTATATTAACATGAATAAATGTTTTGAGTGTCAAACCTCAAAGCAAGATTGAACAATACAGTCAGTCAAATCTTCATGCTCTGAAAAAGATGGTACCATCATGCTTTGCTACCAACCTGGAAAGCAAATAAGCCACTTTGCAGCTTGGCCTTTTGGGTTGATTAATGCTCATCTTTAGAAATAATGGTAAGAGAGAAAACAACCCTCATATTAAAAAATAAGAAATGAAGGTATTAGTTATTGAGATTTATACAAAAAGCACAGTGCTCAAAATACGGTTTGTATTTTACCCCAGACAGGTAATATATAGTAGTCTTTATGTATTATCTGATACCCTAGTATTGGATTTTGGTTGCATCCATCATCCTCTCTACTGGCCACATTCCATCACTTGTTGAAGTAGATTTGCCTCAGTCATTTAACAAATTAATCTTCTCGAGAGGCCAGAGGCTTGCTGAAAAAAACCCCACAGAGCAGTCCAGTGACTCCTGTGGCGAAATCTGGGGAACATCTGAGGAGCACTTCGACTTCTGGACAGTTGGAATACTACTGAAAAAATGAAACTTTGAACAAGGAATAGAGAGTGGTGTAACAGGAAAAGTACCAATAAAGCTTTAATAAAAGAAGAAGCTTCCTGAATATTTTGCAATCTCACTGCACTACGCTGTTGCTCAGCTGGGTCAACCTGCTTGATTGTCTAAAGTCCTGCAAGGAGGGAGATACCCAGAATGCACAGGTGAAACCAAGACCCACATCTTACAGCCACACACAGAATAGTAACCGACCTGATTCACTTTGTGACACCGACTTAAACAGGGACTCTGTTCTCCTTGGCCCACTTTTTCATGATGCGCACAATGTATTCTACTTGAGAATTACCAGTGCTCTTCAGAAGATGCAGTACTTCCCGTATAGTCTCTCTACAAAGGTGAAAAGCAAAGATTTAAATGAGGGTAAGACCCAAGTGATACAATAAACAACTACTCACATCCAAACTATTTTGTAAAACATAGTCCTTAGAGAGGTCCATGCACCTGCAGAGCAGGAAAAAATGCACAGTAGATGAGATCCCAGGGGACAAAAAAAAAAAAAAAAAAGTCCTGTATACAACTGCAAGAAGGAGATAAATTAAGAGTAAAAAAAAAAAAAATCAGCAAAATGTAATTAGTTTGGAGTTTAGTGTGTGCGTGTATTTATCTATAAATCCTTACTCTTGCAAAATAGTTCCCCAGAACAAAGCAAACCTTTTTTTTTTCCTCTCTTTAATTCTACTTGCTAATCTTCAGTATAGCAGCGTCTATCTTAATGCTGCCAAAGCACCTTACACATAAATACAAATAACGTGGAAATGAACATTACCAATAGGATAAATCAGTATGAAGCTGCAGTTTGCCAGATACTTTACAGGAAGAACTTGTACGCGTGTTGAAAAAACAGGTAAGCTATGTGTATTTTACTGCATCTACTGCAGTAATTGCTAAAAGGACACTTGAAGGGTGCAGTAGTTAATGAGATTATTGTAGCAGAGAAGGGAATACAAGGAAGGTGTAGAAGCCAAGATACACACCTACCAGTCATGTATGAAACAGCAACTCTGGCCAGGGGAGAACGGCCATCCGGCATCACAGCAGAATATTCACGAGGGAACAGTTCTTAAATACAGCCTCACCACTCTCTCTCACTCTCCCATCCAGTGAAATGGGCCAAAAGGAAAATTATCAGTAACACAGATAATTTCCTTCAATCTTTCATCAAGTAAGTATATTTGTCTGACATAGTGTCTTCACAAAGCAAATTTTAGTGAAAACACAGTCTCATCTACTAATCTTTTAGAGAAATCGTGTCCTTCCTACAGCACTGAGTAAATGTTTCCTTAGTTCTGTTTTATGAACCTTAAAATGTCATGGGACAGTTTTCCATTCTTATTCCATCAACATGAAATGAGGTTCTTTTCCCTCAGTTCATGTACAGATTACATTTATAACTTGGCTCTTCCTAGTATAATGACTAACGTATTTTTGTTTTCTTCAGTTCATAGCATTCACTGGTAAGTTATTCTCCACCATATATTCTATAACTGTTGGTGTGGAAGATACACTTCAAATTGAACGCTGCATATGGAACCACTGGCCAAAGTGTCTATTCTCTGAAAGGTCAATAAAAAAATGGAAGAGGATATGTATTCCTAAAGCTAAGATTATGATTCTGGCTTACAGCTAACTGGAAATAGGAAAAGATCAAAATAAATTCAGGTACAACACAGAATACTCACTTTGCTTCTCGGCCAGCTATGATCATTTGAAAGACACCCACGCAAGCACCTCTCTTGCCTTCCCAGTATTCAGGATTACTGTCCAGTCTCTCCAGAATATCAAACGCTTTGGCTGAATAGTAAAACTGACGCATCTGCACAGGAAACGAAACATTATTCCTGACTATATGACCATCTTTCAAAAGGGGATTAAAAAGTTTGAGTTCAGTTTTCTGAAATCAGCAGTAAGTCACAGAAGCAACGTGCATTTTCCTGTTTTTCTACAGGCAGAAAGTGACACAGAACAGGCACGTTTCAGTTCTACGTACTAGAATACAATAAGGTTCTAGAGTACAATAAGGTTCTGAGAAGAATTTAGGCAAAGTAATCAACTGATTTAAATGAGACTTAAAATGGTCTAGAAAGAGATTTTACGTAAGCTCTGATTGTCAACTTGCTTCCACAAGTTGCAGCTATGGGAAACCCCAGAGGCACAGCCCCTTGCTTGAGCAACAAGACTTTTAGGGTGAGATGGTGGATTGAATACTCAAAAGGTGTGCAAAAGATAATTCGCACGGTTTTAGAAGAATGCTTCTGAGATTACAGGGCAGATTTTAGGACTTTCAGTTACGTGTTTCTTAGGATTTTGAGAACATGTTATTTTGTCAGATACAGGAAAACAGCAAAAAAAGAATGTTACAGATGGTATGTGGATATTGCTGCTCTTTGGAGAGCTAGGCTGAACTGAGAATCATTGGGAGGTTTTACAATAGGACTCAGTTTACTATCTTTCCTCTACAACAGCAAGTTTGGTCACTGTATTGCTAATAAGCCTATGCTAATAGCTGCTAGCTCTTGCATATTCACTTGCATTAGGCTCTGCTGAACCAGCTCCACGAGCTTTACACCTGTTATCTGTGTTCTGCTCTTCGTCTCACACCTGCCATCTTAAAACAGTGAACTACTATTTTTGCACAATCACAAATTACAATCTGTCTTTATAGTCTATATTTAATTTAGATTAAATCTAAAATGGTTGGCCCCCTAATAACTTCAGTCCACCTTCTGGCTCTGGCCAATACATCTGAAAAGTGGATGGTCTGTGTCTCACCATGACAGTTTTCCAAAGAACACCCATTTCTCTTTTCACTGAACTGCTACTCTTCTAGGTCCCAACATGGTGCAAGCATCCCTGTAGATGGCAGAGAGGATGCCAGATACAACATCTTGTTAATCTTCTACTGAAGTCTTCACAGCAGTACTCTGGATAGGACAACCACTTTTTCTTTCTCCTATAGTGCCATTTACAATCCTCTCAAACAAGTTTTCTTTCTATGCCTCTACATCCACCCTGCAGATGAAGCTCTAATGTTTTCTTTCCGTGCTTTGCAGAACAGCAAAAAAACTCGAATCGGAGCTAAGTCTCACTGTGTACAGACACCATCTGAAGAATTAGATGTTAGAAATTTAGGCAGAATTGTAATCAGCTTCCCAAGATCTCTTCCCTATTAACATAGCTTTGTATAAATTAGAATTTGGAGGTGTGCCAGCAATGTATTAGCATGGAGCATCAGAACAAGTAAACACAATCTAGAAGCTTAGTACAAGTAAGGCAGCATTTATTTTAACTTGTTCTAAAATGCCCAGAGCACCCCTACACTAAAGTGGACGCTATCTTGTCTAGCTCGGCTTTTAAAAATGTTAGACAGCTTACTCTAATCTAACGCTCCTAAAAGCCCTCCTCTAGAAAAGGTTCAAAAGAAGAACTATTATGTGTTAGCAGGGATCCCGCTGTCAGCAGTTAAACTCACCATTTTGTCTGAGTAGTTTTATTCCTAATGACTACACACACAGTGTCTCTTTGCCCCGCTTGCGCAGATAGAATAGTAGTTGTGGGAATTCTCTTTCCATTTCCTTATTATTAACAAAGGAGTGTCTCCCATTGCCATTAAAAGCTTTACGGAAAAAATAACAGTCTCAGAAGAAAATGTAGCATGAGGCTCCTCATGAATCTATGCTAGATTTTTTTTTTCTTAAAAGTTTCTTGTCATTTCTACCAACAATGAATCTCTAATAGGAGAAGAAACTGTTATAGTTATTGATAGCTCAAGCATGCAGTAATTTACCAATGTTTTAATCAGTGCGTTGTCTACCAAGAAGACCTGTAGGTTAAAATACTGACTAATCCTTGCCAACTCATCTACATTATTAGACATCCTGCTGTTATAAAACAAAGTTTGGTAGTGATGACAATGATGGAAAGTATAAAAAGGATGGCTGTTGGTACAATCACTGAATTAACATGCCATACACACAGTTCTAAAGAGAAGACTCACTTTGTAGCAATCATTTGCAATGAGCTGCAATAGGTTAAAGGACTCCCCTGAGGTCTCCATCTTCAGGTAGAGCTTCCAGGCCAGCTGTGGTTTCTTATTCATAATATCTGCAATAACAACAAAAAGCTGGGATTGTGAAAAGAATATGCCATGCATAATACTCAATGGCAGGTGGAATAAATGTTCCTAAATTTCTTTCCTTAATGTAAATGCATGCCTCACCCTGTGATCATGAGGTTGGGAAGGGAAACTTGTCTTCATCTTCTGTCTTAATAGTGATAACAAGCCAATTAATCAGAGAATACCAATGTCAAGAGGAATAATTATGACATTTACATCTCAATTTATATTTCACAGATATAGCAATAAGCACAACTCATGATTTCAGATGTTATTACGAAACAGAACGGAAAGCATTAGAGAAGTTATTTTATGCAGGACAATGAACTCTGGCAATCCATTTGGATATTGAGATTTAGGATTATGTGTTCTGAGATTTAGGATTATGTATTCTCACACAAGAAAAAATTTAATTGGCACTGATCTGAGATCTTTAATACTTGGTGCCCACCTCAATCTAAACATTCAATTGTCTTGATTCATAACAAACCAAAAGCGGAGGGGGGGAAAGCAAAGCCCCTCCAAGCATAACAAAGCTTGTCAGTAAGCATCCACTAGAAAAAATGTTTCCAAATTCATGAGATTTTGTGCTGGTTTTAAATTTGCCTATATGACTAGAAATTTTCATTGGCCTTTAACTTTAAACATCACAGCTATACACAATTAGAAGTAAAAGAATTTGAATCTTCCATCTCAGCTAGCGGAAATTCTATTAGGGTGTTTGAACACAAAGAGTTCTAAAATCGTGATCTTCTGGAGATAAGAACCCATTCTGTTCAATCTGAGGTTGATACTGGTAATTCCAGACTCATTCAAGTACCGGGAGAAAAGAAAATGAAATTAAGCATTCTTTTCTTTTTCAAGTCTTACCAGCTACTCAGACAGTAGCTGGTTGTTCACACATGGACCACTCTTGTGCTCTTTCAAAAGAAGGACTGTTGTTGAATGGGTGGCAATCATCAACAATAAACATGTAACATCAAATCACAGTATTTATAGACACTTCTCATTTAGGAGACAGCAAGACATCAAATCAGATTTTTCTTTCATCAGCTCCAGATACCATACACAGCGGCAAACAGCCAGGTCTTAATTTCCAAATACCAACCCATTTATCTAGAGAAACTGTGTACTGTGCTAATTCAGTGGGTTTTTTAACTTCTCTTCAAGAAGAATTTGGTATAAATAGTACCATAATATTAAACAAAAAATACCATCCAGCATTCAAAACAAGATGCATCTCTAGTACTTTTTGCCCTTTGGAAATATTTCAGCATTGAATTGTTTATGACTCAATACCTAATCATACTGTGACATGAATGTATTATAATGCTTTGTATTTTCTACAGCAGCTTTCATCCAGAAGGATCTAATAGCAATTTACATACTTGACACAAAAAGATAACTATATTCATCGCTAAACAGTTGTTTCTTCAAAGAATTCTAGCAGCTGTTTGGAAATGAAAAATCAAAATTTTAAGACAGACAGAAGAATACAGCAGCCCTTCTGAAACTTCAGTAGGAATTCAGAATGGGAAAAGGCACACTCGAGAATAAATAGCAAATACTATAAAAGAACTAGAAAATTTTTAATTGATAACACAGTGTTAATTCTACTTATTGTATAGTAAGTAGCACCTTCAAAGAGTTCTCCATCCCCAGATGTATGTCAAAGAACTACTATAGAGTCAAAAGGATGAACACTGTCTACTCAACAACCATGAATTACTTTTGCAATGGGAGTTCTCCCATAAAAAAAAAAATAAAATCACATAAAACATTCACATATAAAACACACAAACATAACCAGGTACCACAGCTTAATGAAAAAGGAAATAAACTGGCACATCCTAAAATAGAGTCACAGATAGGCATCCATAGGTGTGATGTGCCTGTCTGGAAAGATCACGTTAGAGATGTTGACCACATCTGCGATATGGCATAATGTCCCAAAATGTACATATTTGCATTCCAAGTACAACTACAACTACAGAAAATTGTTTGATAAGAGGACATTTTTGTATCGAGGCACTGTAAGGAAAACAAATTAGCCTAGGGAGTCTCAGACTTGAGTCATTAGAAAAGCATACCTCTATACTATTTTGCATGTGGCATTGTAGCCATATCTGTACTGACGTGTATTCTGCAATGTTTTAAAAACTGATTCAGAAAAACTAAATAAAATTTGCTATAGGATATTAAACATAGCAAAAGTTTTCTGGGTTCAAGGAAAGAATAGAAAAGTTTTTGGAAGAAAAAACATGCTGGAGATTATAAAGGACATCCCTCAGGCACAGGAGTTTGGACAACATGAAGAGTAACATGGTAGGAAGAAAAACACCACGTATGCTTGCCTGATCCTCCTCTTCCCTAGACATCTGACATTGGCTACTCCTGGAGGTAGACAGACCCTCGGGCCTGACCCAGTATGGATACTTCTACTTTGTGTTTTACTCTGAACATTTTAGAGTTGTAACTCAGTCTTTTAAGACAGAAAAATCTTCACTCAAGCGACTGAGTAGACAATTGAGAAGAAAAAGGTTCACTGGTTAGGACAAAACTGCATTGACAGAACTACAACAGCATTGCACTTAAGCAGTAATTGCTTACTAAAGCCAGACGTATGAAAGGTGCAATAACCACCCACGCTGTAACTAGTGCAATCAGCTTTTCACTTTCATAGTCCTGAATCCACCTACAGCATTAAATTCAATTAGGAAAGTGGATTGCCAAGGCTGATGCAATAGAGGAGGATCTGTATTCTGCAGTGTTGAGAGTAAAGTGACTCACAGCAGCGAGCTAGCCAGCTAAGGTACACAAAATCATTCTTTATCTTCTCACTCTGGATCAAAAGGAACACCTGCAGGAAGAAGGAAAAGATTATACATGCACGTACTTTTAAACAAACAGAAGGCAGACCTGCCTCGTTTCAACATGCAGCTAAGGCTTAAGCCACACGAACAACTGCTTCATGAGAAAGAATGCAGTGTCGGGGCATCTCTCTGTGTCGGCTAGGTGGAGGATTCAAACAGCGCCATGCTTATGGAGGGACTTCTGCAGCTTCAAAACGCCAAGCTGGGCGGAGGGTGCAGCCTGCTCTGAACAAGAGCCAGTGGGCGGCCATGCAGCCGAAACAACACAAAGGAACACTGGGCCTGTGGGAAAAGCTATTTGGAATGTGTTTGTTTAGAAAGCAATGCAAGCAATTACATTAGCATCTTCTTGAAATACCAGAAGTTTCACATATAGATGAGCCTTTCCTCCCCATACATGTTGGGGATCAGTCCAGGGCAGCAATAAGCCATTTCTAACCATTTTGGTTTCAGTAAGGTTCTGAAGCAAAACATTTGTCTTTTGTAACTCACTGTACAAATACAGGTTTATTGCATTCTACATCTAAAGGGATGTGTGGGGGGAAGTTATACATTTTAAAATGTACTCTGGCTTTACTCACAGAAGAAAAAAAAAAGCAGCTATTTATGCCTCTCTGCAGGTATATTTGTAACTATACTAGGATGCCAGTGGCAAAACTCAAAATACCTTTATAGGAGCAGATGTATGTACTGGAACAGTGAGTTCCACAAATTACTGACATTTTTATTGGTTAGACATTGCTGACCCTCTAATTTTGGGGGTGGGGGGAAAGAAAAAAAAAAAGCAGCATTATCAGTGTAAGTAGCGCTTTATCATAGGTTTTATTTCATTATGTCCAGGGAGGTAAGCTTTTTAATAAGTTAATAAGTGCTATATGTGGAGATATTTTACAAGTTTATGAGACACTGGTGAAGGGTGATCTTTATATGAAAATGTCATCACAGGCAAAGATCAGACATTAGTACAGGCTAATCAATTTAATTACATAATCCTGTTATTTAAATGTGTCAGCTACATAGCACAAGTTTATATAGAATCATTTGTAGGAACATAAGAGGAAAAATGTGGATTAACAGCAGTTTACACCTTTGTGTTTCTTCGCTGCCTGACTGCAGCTAAAGCTTACTTAGAGCATTATCATTTTTATCAGCATAGCCTGCTAGTATAGTTTTAAGACACTCACCTGCATTTTCATTAAACTAACTAAATTAAGGTAGGTGAATTGAAATATATATCCATGCTGCCTGACAGTCTTGGATATTTTTCTTAAAGAGAGATGGAATTTCAGATCACAGGAACTGAGGGGGTGAGTGTTGGGTAGAAAAAAAATAAGAAGCAACCACACAACAAAAAAACCCAGGGGGGGCTCTGTTGTCAAGAGACCCGAAGAGTTAAAAAGTTAGAAAGTCAGGAAAAACAAAACAAAAACAAAACAAAAAACCCAAAAAACCCCAAACCAACCAAACCTATATGATTCACTTTAAACTACGTGGTTGGTTTTGGTTGGTTTTTTTTTTCTGGCTTGTCTTCTTTCTGGTCTTGCGGAAAATGTTGTTTCTATCTTCGTAATAGCTATTTGCTTTTGCATATTTTAGTTGTAATTAAGTTTCTACTGCACATAGACACAAAAATGCTGTGTGTAGAAGTTAATCTCTTCCAGCTGCATCTGGATGCTGCTGAATAAGATAGTGAGCACTTCCTCTTTTCCTCCCACAATTCCCAGAGGACGAAATTTTATTTTCTTTTTTTAAAGCACTAATTTCTAGGGACACCTAGAAGCCCTTAACTATTCAGTGTCTTTTACTCAGCATGCCCTAGTCAGTCTGAACAATAAGACTGCCCGGGATCCCAGACAAAGCATAGGAAATCTGATTAAGAGGGCATTCTTTGATCAATTAGAGATAGCTGCAAGCACTCTTGTGATGCACCGCAAGCAGCATGACTCCCCATATACCTCACATTACAAGATTAGCAAGATAATCTTTTCTGAATAGTGTTCACTGAGAGTTTCAGTTCCTCTAAGAAGGGGAAGATGATGTTCCCCCCGCCCAACCCGCTTATTTTCAACCAACATGAAGCTCTGGAGGGAGAGGAAAGGAAGGAAAGAGAGGAGTATGTGGGAAATGTCTCCATTGTTGTTTTTTAAAGAAAGTAAATACATACCTCTTCAGCCTCACTAAAATTGCCCATGGCAGCTTTGGCTTGGGCGTAGTTGAAGTTAAAAGTGTCATCATTGTAGAAGTAACTCTGGAAAATAAGCCACACAGACAAAACGCAAATAAATAAAACAAAAAAAACCTCCTCCCATGGTATAACAACATTAAAAATATCCACCCCCATAAATCTGAGTCAGACTATATCAAGACAATGGGAAGGAAAAAGAAAAAGCCACATTATGAACATGTAGCATTTATAAACAGTGGGTAGAAAATTATGGACTGGCTTTCCATCCTACATTCGTGACTACAAACACAGCTGGAACATTCCACAATATTAACCATGAGAGATCTGGAGAATGCTCCAAGCTCAAAATTGCAGTGGCAGCTTTTGTGGGTGTAATTTTCACTTTGGGCATGTGAAGTCATGCTGTGGTGCCATGGTCTCTTTCACCTCCCAAGCACTTATTTCACCACTAGGGTGGTAAACAAGCAGTTGACTCCCTAATGGCTTAAGGAGATGAACAGTTTATTTTTCCAAGACTTCTCAAGGTTCAACTAGAGATCCTGTGGATCTGGTTATGTGACATGCTGGATCACATGATGGAGGTGGAGCCGCAGCACTGGGCTGTAGCCAGGCAGCACACTGTGTAATATGACTTCCTTAAGCTCAAGCCTCGCTTACAGGCACCCTTCTCTCTATCTAAAGTGCAACACCAAGTTTTTCTCTCCCATAATACTTAACTGGACACACCTGGTTAATGACAGATCAAGTTGATCTAGCTGTATCTTTTCTGAAAAGCTGCATGGACCAAAGCAGGAAATAATACTCTAGGTACAGGTTAGCTTGATGTTTGGGTTTGACCCAAATAGCTTAGATTTCACCATGGTCAGATGTCCAGATTGAAGTATAACTCAGATGACCAAAAGTCCACATTCAGCACTATCCCACACTGCTGCACAAATGGTAGACCTGATAGAGATAAGGTGGAACACAATACCACAGCTATAACTATGGAAGGGATTGAGGATCCCTGCCCAGGACAGGTGCAGTGCTTATGAAGGAGTGTGGGGAAAAGCAGGGTGGTTTATCCACTATAGTTACTGTAAGAAAAGCCTTCCTGGGTGCATAATAGCAAGCTGTGTGGAAGAAGAAATGTTTTTCCTTATGTAACATCTAGAAAAGAAACAGAACTTGTGTAGGAAGATCAAACTTTTGTTTTGTTCCCTCATTAAAGAGTGAAGAGCAGGTAAAAAGCATAGTTGAGACTGTATAAAAGATCTGGAAGCAAGCAGCAAAACCCTTTCTGAGTGCTCTTTATCTTCTTTCATGATGTAGGGACACTTGAGGAACCTCTTCCCTTCCCTGTCACAGGCAGTCAACAAAGTGTACTGATCCAGTCTACCCACACACATGAAGGTAGTGCCTTGAGAGGAGAGGTGGGGGGTTGCCACCATTTGTCGGATGTCTAGGTTTCACCCAAACAGTCTGTTAGGGTCCAAAAGCTGGCAAATATAGCAAGCTATGCAAAAGCATGAGGATGAACCATTTGGGTGAATCTTAAGCTCAGTTTGTGAAAACATTTCAGTACCCTTAGGGTGAACTAACTGGTTTCACCATATGAGAATTACAACACTTTACTGTATTCTTCCTCAATGATAGTTTCATGTGAATCAGCACAAGTCCCAGGTTAAGCAAAGCTGGTGAGCAAGATGCTAGTTTTACTGTACAAATAGTTCCTTCTATTCAAATAGCCTCCATTGTATTTTTGAATTAAAACAGAAAAGAAAATCTGCCAGTAACCAAACTCAAAAACTCTGTCATTCTATCCTGGCTGTATTAGTGCTACAGACCACACCTGCTGCAAAAACAAAACCAGTAGAAATGAACTAGCGCTGCTGATAGTGCACCACATTCACAGCAGCTAGATATTTTGTTTCTTTTTCCTTTTTTTTTGAACCACATTATATGTACTGGACTTCACTCTTTTGTGGTCTTCAGTCTTTTCATGAAACTAACTGTGCTGTGAGTGATGTCCATTTCAATGAGATGCTCAGATACCCAGTTGACCAAGGAAGCATTTGTTGGGGCCAGAACTCAGCTGAGCCTGAATTAGCTTGTCTTCTCAGTTAATCCTCAGTGCTATAATGTCACCCTCAGGGCAGCTGGCAATACATTTATTATAAGGTGTCCTTTGAGATATTCTCATGCCTAAAGCAGTTTTAATCAATCATGGATGAAGGTGGTGTTTCCTGAGAGAATATCATGCAAACAATCTTCACAGAGCGCACAGCTCCACTTAAAGAGCTGCAGAGATTCTACTGAAGTTTATTCCTGTGAATGACACATAAAGGTGACTGTAAAGCCACCTAAACCTTGCCTGTAACATGGTACAGGAAGAATTATTTGCATCCCCGTGACCTGAGGAGAAGGGGAGTGACCTAAACAAATCTCAGGAGCAGCTAGTCTCAGCTGAAAAATAATGATAACGATCAACTACTTCAAAAGGACCATGCAAGGAATGTAGTAGTAGGCAGAAAACTTTTCTCCTCAGTCCTTGCTATTTATCAAGTGCATTATGTCTGAAATTACCAGTATTTATGATTCCCTTCAAGAATTCATAAATACATATTTTACTTAAGCTTAATCATTTTGCAACTTGCTAGATACAATCTATAAAACCTTCCAAACTTGCAACCTCAACCTTACCTTGAACTGTGATAGTAAGTTCCATAAACTGTCTTTTAAGAGGGACAAAATGCATTTTCTTAGAAAAGATATTGTGAATTTGCTGCAATTCCAGCAAGCGGTACCTTGTTTTTAGCCTCTCCTAATACAAATGGAGGTTTTAAATCTACTTTGTTTATTCTGATCCTTATTTTGTATAATTTTATTTTCTTAACTTCCCTCTACAGAAAATATCTATCTTCTAAATCTCTTAAGACAATATTTCAATTTCTAATTATTCTCTGAATCACTTTCCTTTCTGCATTTGAGGGGGTAGTGGCCAGTATTTCAAATAACAGTACACCACCATACAATGAAAGGCATCAATCTATTTTATATTGAATTTTCTTTATTTAGCTTACTACTTTGTTTCACCCTTATAAATGCATTCACATTACAACTGTGAAAACCAAGGGAATATTTTTTAAAAAAAGTATTATCTTTGCCTAAATGTGGGTCAAATCAAAACAGATATATGGTTACTGATGCCAAAGGCATGTATATGTGGACAAGTCCAGCTTGCAAGCTGAGATCCACATATATATGTTATAGTGTGCAACAGTACTTTTAGCAAAACAGCTAAGTTTTTAAAACAAAAAGCAGTCAGATAACCCTTCCCCTCCCCTGTGCACACATAATAAAATAGTTTCTCACAAATCTGACAAGGTAAGAACACTCCTTCTTGTAGCTGATAAATACAGCCAGATTGAAGGCTTGCATACCTGTACTTTTTCACTATTTCTGCCTTCCTCCTGACAGTTTTTAAACATTAGATCTGTTTCTCACCTTTATTTCCCTCTGCATGGGCTCTTACTAACATCTTACACAATCACATCGAGTATTCTGTTCTCTTCCTTTTCCCTTCAGATTTTCTTTCCAACCCTTCCTACAACACTTACCCTTAGACCCTCAGAGACGCAGACTTGTCTCACCTAACCCCCTCCAAGCACATCTCTTGCCTCATGACTCTGACCTATCCCCTGATCACTCTATTGCCCACTTTCACCCTCTTGATTTCTGTTTGGTGTCTTGTTCATTTTTGGTTCTTTCCTTTACAAACATTAGCCTTACTTTCCAATATTAATGACAACTTCATTTGCCCCCCCAGCTACTACTCTTCTCTCTCTCTCATTTCTAAGCTTTCTCACATACCTTGGAGGTGGTGTGTAATCACATTTAACTTTAACCTTTTCAGGTTAGAACTAGTTGTTTAAGAACTTTTTAAAGGAAATGAAAAGAGGTGGGCATTTCTATGGGGTGACTCATTCCATTCTAAGATAAGCGTAAGAAATGCACAGGACTTCTGGAAATTACCATCTAGCCCTGTTGGCTATAGACTGAGACCAGATGATCAGTTACAACTAGAAATCTGACTTTCAGAGGGCTCAAGTTGGGCCAAACAAACCTCACTGTTAGTTTCTAGCTCTCGTGTTCTTCAATTACACACACACTCCAGTTTGGGGTGGTAGTGGGGTGTCTCTTCATTCCATTACAGTGTAGCTATTCCAGCAGCTACAGCCACTTGGGATTTCTTCAATGACCTCTTTCCAGACAAAGTTTAAAAACACAACACCTGCACCATTTTTCACCCACCACCTGCTTTTGGCACCATTACAACCACATGTTTTTCTTTAGATCTCACCCCCCTAGAACATTGTAATTGTGCCGGTGTATCTCCCTAATAATTTCTTCTTAGATTCTTCTTCCTCTTCCTACCAAATATAGAATTCTTATAACTCTAGTTTCAAATCACTGGAACAAGACTGCAATCACTTAACCCTATAATCACACCCCAGCGTCTCTCTTTTTCCTCACATCTGACTTATAATTGGATATCTGTAAGTTATATCCATTTTATCCACTGAATACTGGTGATCTCATAATGCTCCATTATGATAACTGCAAACTCCTTCTCTTATTTTGAAAAATGCAACATTGCCTGTAAGGTACGACTCAGATTACTTCTATAAAAATAATATTCTTAGCTTGCTGCTTTGGTAATACTGCCCTATCGTATCCCTTCAGTGCCTGCTTTCCCTGTAAAATATAAGTGTTATTACTTTAAGAGTCCTTCATGTCCTATCTTCCTTACACGCTCTTGGTCTTTAAAATGTTGGCCCCAGTTATTAACCAGTGACAATAATCTCCATTGCTCATTTGTTAAGTCTTAAGAAAACATATGTTTCTTTTTTCCGCCCCATAAATATCCACAAGTTTTTTCATTGTCTTCAAATCATCTTCCTCATCTTCTGTGATGCCACCAGGAAGCCTGATAACAGTTAAATTGCAAATGTGATGAGACCATCATGCCCACCATGCTGCACAATACTATCTTATAAACTGCTTCTTCGCATTTTGATCCATTTGCTGTATTGACCACTTACAGCCCACTGTTGTTCCTGTGTTTTGTTGTTACTGTTGTGTTTCTGTACCTTTTTATGTTTACAGTCTCTCACACACTCTAATTCCATAAGTAGTGATTCCATGCATTAGAGTACTACCAATAATAAATAATAATACTAACCTTGACTGAGTTGAGATAAATCAGGACATTACCAAACTGCCTAAGAAGAAAGAAGCAGGAGGACATGCACTGTCTCCCTGGAATGGTATCTAAAATTCAAAAGAGAAATGCAGATTTGTAGAATTTAAAAATCACATGGTGATGGAAATTACTGCCAAGATTGCTGGCAACTATGAAAACAGCTAACTTCTAAAAATAGTGTAACTTGCCTTTTCAGGCAAAGGACCATACAAGAGGTTAGAAAAACTATTAGATCATATTGTCAACTTTCTCTACAGCATACAATAACTATTGCAAGACTGCATTCAACAGCAAATTCTTCAGAGACAAACTGTTTAAGTAACAGGCCTTTTCCATGACACAATTTATGTACCATAATTTTACTGTGAATTACTCTTAGTCTAAGGAAATGACACTTGATACAAAGCTCATGTTTATTATTCTAACCTCATCAGCCTTTTTCCTTTGTTCTTTAAAATTATGCTTTTCAGTTATCCTGGAAATTTTAATTCCAGTAAGAGAGTAAACTTGATATTCTGAAAATAGTGTTATTAAAAAAATTTAATACATGCACAGGAAAAATACTTTGTAATACAATATGAAAATTAATTTCCATGCATTTGGGATTACCACATTGCCCACAAGTAGTAAAGCCATAAAGAAGTTAGGCATATCAGTTCAAATGAGCGTTAGTAAACTTTCCTGCCAACTCTGTCATCATAAACTTTGCTGCCATCATACTATGCTGTCATCTACACTGAAATTGTCAGTTGTGTTACTGAAAAAACTATTTCAAAGCTTTTTTAGAGATTGTGAACTAAGCTTACTGGGACTAATTTTTGTTAGGTCCAACTAGCAGAGATTGGTCAGAGATGGATGAACCCAAGTAGCAGCTGGGAAGGCATAAGCGCAAGTGACGTCAAATCACTTTGAGCATGCTGCTCTCTGCAGTTTGGTAAGGTGACAGGAGATAAGATCCTAAGCCTACCAACAGCCCTGAAGTAATCTGCTCCTGTAGGTTAGTTACCATCAATTCATCCAAACCAGAAAACTAAAATATCTTTTCTGTATATAGAAATTTCATGTAACTGAAGACCAATATTTTGACTCCATGCCACAGCACAAAATATAGCATTACACTGGAAAACTGCACATTCTCCTTTAAATAAGGTAGGGTAGTAACTATTCCTCAAAAGTACGACATAAGATCTCAAAATATATTTCAAAGGAAAGCAGAATATTCTCATTTTTTATCTTTTAGCACTAGGAGATACTAAGCTTGGATGTCCTGTCATTTCCGTATAGAGACAATCCATCCTTATCTATGTCTGAACCACATCATTCAGTCTCCAACCTAAGAAAATTATTTGGTTATTTATGAAGTCTTCACTTGGGAGCAGAAACTGGCCTGTGTATTTATCTGCAGGCATACTTAGGACACATATATGCCTTGACATGACAATAACAGAAACAATTTTCCTCAGTGTTTCTCTGCCTTTTTTTTTTGTTGTTGTAATGAGAATGCAGGTACCTCAAAAGTGATCCTTTTCTCTCACATTCATAAAGTTAATAAACTCACAGCAATATATTTTCAACATTTTTTTTTTAAAAGCAAATAAACATGCAAAGAAGACTTAAAACTGAGAATGCATTTTCAGTAAAAATGAATCAGTCACAAAATATTAGAACCACACTTTTCCCATATACGATTGGAGAATTTCTAAGTTTCAGTATTTATTCTTCTGTCCACATTTCGGCAGAAAGTTTTGTTAGCCCAGCATACCATACTTCATATACTTCTAGTGAAAGATTTCATTAAAAAAACAAACAAGTAAAACATCTGTAAATCTCATACAACTCGGCAATGAATAGTACTAGTGACAGGAAAACTAGAGTTTTATAGTTCTAATTCATCCCATGTGACTCATGCCGGAAGAGGAAAAAGTTCTCATTCTGAAAAATTACTTAGGGTGACCTAAGAATACCTCAAAGAAAAGACTGCACAATGTCCGGAATAAATGTTTCATTCCTCCCACCCAACACCAGATATCCCTGACTTGGTTCTAAAAGATGATCACTGATAATGAAGTGGGTGCTTTTCTCCATTATGCTTCCAGTGCTTTTAGGGTAGTTTGTAAGACTTATGTTAAGCACCAGAAACACTGCATTTAATAGAAACATTAATGTTCATTTACTTTCACTAATGTTCCTCTTGCCCTGTTTCCTTTTTAACTTGTCTCAGAAATCTGATCTGTTTAATTTTCCATCCAGTTGAGACCCTGGGAGAAGAGCATGAGAATTAACTATAAAAATCTAGTGACAGCCTCCTCAGTTCCATCTTATGTCCATCTTAAGAATTTTTATTAAGCTTAAAAAACCCAGTAATACAAGCTGCTCTTCTGGGTGGTATTTATTGCTGCCAGAGGGCCAATATTGACTATATTGACTCCTACCCTGTAAGCGCTTCCTGTTTCTTTTGGGGTTTTTTTTGTTGTTTTGGATGTCCCTATGCCTCTTGAAGTACATAACTTCCACATGTGTAAATGTATTAGAAAGGACTGTCACTTTAAATCTGTTTGCTCTATGTTCCTTGAACCTCCAGGTCAGAGATCTAACTAAAAATAGCAAAGGGCTTAACTGATGACTCCAAATTACTTTACAAATACATGACACTGTATTCTTCCTAAACTGTCTGTTGCTGCATTTTTCTTAATGCAGTCATAGTATTTCTACAGTTAATAAGAGCAAGTCAGAAAGATAAGACCTCGTTTGGAAAAAATATTCCACATCTTCATTTTAATGTATTAATTTTTGATAATCCACATTAAAATCAGGAGCCTTGTAGGCCCAGTTGCGAGCAAAGACACAGTACAAGATTTCCTCACTCTAGCAAGCACAACCTACTTTTGTATTATAAATCTGCAAAGCAGCTAAGTAACTTGATAAAGATCTTAAACAGACAATCTAGTGGTACTAGCTCCCTGCAAGGACTGGCACAGTGGGAAGTGCTGAAGCATGACTTACATGCTTGAATAGCAGGGCTGGCTACTTAGCAAAAGCCCAAGTATACAAACAGCGAGAATTCTGTTCTCCATTCTAAATCCAGCAAAACAGAGGCAGCAGATCAAAAAACAAATATACAACATAGTGGCTAATATGCTAAGCTACATCAGAACATAAAAATGATCGTATTGTATCCAAAGTCTATTTGTTTCAGAAGCTTGCTGAGTAAGAATATACAGCTATAGAAAGAATATGAAGTGTAAGAACCAGAACTGCACAGTATTCAAGGAAGGGAACTGCATCTGTATATAATGACACAGTAATTATTTTTGTTTTGTTCTCTCTTTTCTCATCAATTCTTAAGATTCTCTTCAACTTTTCTGATAATTTTGCAAATATAGTTTAAGGGTTCCCCCCTCCCGTCTGTACTACTTTGCATTTATCAAAGCTAAATTTAATTTGCATATTATTACCCAGCCTCATATATTCTTCCACACCTTTCATCATTGTGGAAGCTTTCATTTTCCCTACTATGGGTAATTTTGTACCATTGGTAAACCTAGTCATGTCATTATTTGTCTCCTAAAGCTCATTAATTATGAATACGAGTCCTTTCTTTAAAGAAACAAAAGGTTCTTTCAAGTGTTCAGATCAGGTGCATTTTATCCTTTTCACTGGCATTTTGCTGAGAATTTTCTGTTAGAAATGAGAAAGGTTATTATGTAGCTTCCCTTCTTGAAATTAGCACTGTGGAAATTTTTTGAGGTATTTGCTAACACATGGATTTTCAGTTTGATTATACTGAGATCACTGTAACAGAATTGGATTTTCATCATAAAATTTGAAATCAGGTTCTATGTAATCTCTGTATTGGTCTAGAGTCACCTGTTCACTTGTGTGTTCTCTAAGAAAGATTAAAACTTGGCATTTAAAAATTCATTATCTATATCATGCCCTGTTATTGCATTTACTAGATAAATATGGGCAGAACAGAAGTCTCCAACTATTATTATCTGTGTATATAAAATCTCTAACCTCTTTAATATGCCAGTCACTGTTCCCAGCCAGGCTGGTTGGTGAATAATTTAGCCTCAATACGATGAATCCCCTATCTGAGCATGTAATTTAAAACAATTTTATGTTACTCACTGATAACAAAAAGGTATTTATTTTGAGAGAAGGTCTCTATAATGTTTAGAACTATTTCTGCACTGGCATAATCTATTTAGTAGTATCCCATTGTAAATTAAATAGGAACAATATCCTACATGTTACCTTCCTCCTATCACATTAAAAAAAAACAAACTTATTTTAAGTTTATAGCTTCCTCTTCTAAAACCAGCTGTTCCACTTTATTCACCTCCTTGTAAAACATCTATATTTGTATAAAAACACTTACGTATTTGGTCTTCATGTGTTTGCTTTCTGTTACGTCCTACCTAAATTGAACTCTTGTTTGCCTCTTCTATGTACAGTTTGTTGACCTCCACCTGTCCTTCATTTGAGGATACCAAAAACCCCTCACACTATTTCACCTCTAAAGAAGTTACCTTGAACTGTGTGCTTTCCTGTATGTCAGCTTTCTCCAATAAGTTTTTAAAAAGATGACAAAGCAATTTTTAGATGGAAGTACCAACTGACATTAAGATGCTTGCAGCACTAATGTTTCCATTTACCTTTAGTTAGAACCAATCCTTCCCATAGGCTCATTTTTTTAATTTAACACACATTCCTAATTGGACTACATTTCTGTTCCCCCCTTTTTTTTTCTCCTCAACCATACCTCAAATCTCAGCCTCTGTATCTTGTTTTGCATACAGGTTTAAAAATAATTCACAGTAAAATTCAGACTTTTAGCTTCCTGACAATTTCAGTTTTGTTTTTGAGCTGTATCTTCACCGTACCTCTTTTCAGTATATTTTTTCTCAGACTATCTCTGTATTATTTTTACCCATGTGTGCTCTGGTCACTTATCACACCTGCATGATTGTTATGAGTATTAAGAGGTCCACCACCATTGTATCAATCACCCTGTGACTTTACTGGCATCACAAACCCAGTTAGCTCTATGCCCGCTAACCGAATCTTCCACTACTACAGTTCATATTGCTTCTTTCTGTTAGCTGGGATCCTGACTCCAAAGGGGTAGTCTCAATGCAAAAGGAATGCATTAGGGAAGGCTCATTGATGGAACCACTTCAGCCTTCCAACGTGAAGTTATCTGCTGCACGACCTCAACAGTACAAGGGCTGCAAGAGGAACAGAATGCCTCAACACTATTTCTGAAAGTTTCATCAGTGCCGTTGCTCTGTCTCTTGAGCTCCTTCTCTTTAGTCACCATGGACACAGGAGACAGCATTCTGCCTCAGGACCATGAGCTATCTGCACCATAAACGTGCAAAGTTACCCACCCACAGAAATAGTCCTACTGACAATGCCTACAAAGGACACTGGGAAGCCCCATTTTGGCTGAATTTCTGTGTTCCAACTACTGGCTTTTTTGATTTAGGATTTTTGGTTTTACTTTGGCAAAGGAAAGGGAAGACAAGGTCTTGTTTTGGTCTATTATTGAATAAGTAAAAGTAAATATTGAAAATATATTGATTTTTGGTTGGGTTTTATCATGTGTGGTTTTTTTTTTTTTATTCAAACAAGGAGTTAGTCCCAGAGCCTCCATTTCTTGCTGTAGCCAAATTCCTTCTTATGTTTTTATCACCCTCAGTTCCAGGGCACACTCCGTGCTAGAACTCTACTCGATAGGCTTTCATTAGCTGTCCTAGATTTATATCTGTGAGTGTCTGTACCTCTGAGGTTTCAGCCATACGCTTCATCTAATTAGGCTGTTGTCTTCTGTTTCTATAATGGAGATTACTAGTCAGATGCAAGCTGCCACAGCGTCTATCAGTGAAAACTAGCAGTTTGCAGCACAGCCTTTTCCAGCCAAATCCATATAGTAAGGTTTGGAATTAATTGAGCCTTCTAATTTAAACTTGCAAATTTGTTTTAGACTGTAAGTTAGACTTTGTTACTCATACTATAGCAACAAAATACCTAGCAATATTCATGCTAACAGTCACCAGTCAGACAAAGATTTGATGGTATGTATTTGGATATTGTAAGAGGGATTACGTAATGGAGAAAGAACATTTCAAACATACCACATTCGCTGGCTGATTCACCCACCAACTGGAAGAACTGCTGAGCAATTTTCAGGTGATCTCTCTAGGAGAGGAGAAAAAAAATAATCCAACATCAGTTCTGGAGTTGATGCTACAACACCCAGCGAAAATACACTCTGAGGAAAAGATGGGGAGACAAACGAGGGCTGAAGTAAAACCAGAAAAGGTAAGCGTGCCACTGTATGTGCCTAGATGCACAAGAACACTGTAGAAAGCAAACAGGTTTTTTGGAAGCACGACAGAGAACCCAAATTCAGCTTGATTTATTGTCAGGACTAGCAATGGAGATTGCACTCATTCTGGACTGAGTACTGTAGGAAGAAGATTTAAAGACTCAGAGATCCTGCAATCTAAATGAAAAATGACTGCCTCTTTCACTCCATTCCAGTCTCCACAGATTTGTTCACATCCTACTGTTGGAGAAGCTGGAGAACATCATAGGCTTCACTCACCGAGCCCATTTCTTGTCCAAGTGCTGCATTTACCACTCCTTTGAGGATGTACTCCTGAAAAAAAAGTAAGAAGTATCAGAGAAGACAAGGTGAAGATTTCAGGAGACACGCAAAAGCCTACTTGCACATTATTTTCTTCCTAAACTCAACTGTATCCCAACTCAGTTTAACAGGTAGCTGGTTACTGTGATATTATGATAGTGCTTCAGCACAGCAGTACAAAGTTCCCCCCCCCGCCCCGATTCATTCTACTTGTTAGGTAGTAGTCACTTACGCTAAATATGTGGTATGCAAAGGCATAGTGTGTTTTCTGATAAGTCTTATGCTCAAAGATAATGCACCAGAACGAACACCATAAGATACTATCAGGCCCTCTTCACCATCATATGACCAATAATCAAGTGCAATATTGTTATATTAATGCACAGATCCCACTTCGAGTATGCATATTGGTTAACCATAACCACTACCATCCTTGCTCCAAAATGTATAGCGTTTCTCACAAGGGCAAAAATGTCAAGAGGTTTGTGCTCTGCGGTCACGTTACTCTACTGAAATCAGGAATAGGAGTAAAGTACCCTGTAATCTCTATGAGATACAACTATAGTTTAATTCTTCTCTGAGCAAGATTTTCTCAGCATGTAGCAGATTCACTTCTTATTCAAATCTTACAATTAAGAGTTATAGCCATAAACCTGTTGAAGTATGTACTCCTGATAAACCTGGACAGCCCCATCACAGATGTAAACATGGAAAAAGAGAGAGACATGTACACAGACAAACAATGGAGTGCAAGGAAACAATCTGAGAGTACTAGCCAGTATGCTAAGTAATCATTTTAGCACACCACCTATTAACCTAGAGACATCATGGCAAAGATGAAATTTGAGAAGAACTGAAGGAGGATATACAAGTAATTTTGCAAGTCCTAGTGGGGAGTTCCTTCCAAACGTGAGTGAGAAAAAGGAAAAAAAGCACGAAGATACTAATTTCAAAATGTGATCAAGAATGATATCTTGTTCTTTGTATTAGGCATGTATATGGGGGAAACAGGCTAGAGGACCAATAGCTGCAGAAAACTGTTCAAGTAAGTCTTGCTATACTGAAAAATGCAAAAAGCGAAAAGCAACAGTAGAAGACACTCCTCAGCACAGAATCACCAGATCTGTGTTCTTGGGGTTTTCCTTTTCCCTCTCTCCATCTAATCCTCACAAAGCCTCATGAAAGGTCCCTTTCATGCTCAGCTATGTGACCTTTTGAAAATAAACTGCAAAGAGGAATAAATCAGAGACTAAAGATGTTGGAACAGCCACAAAAGAAAATTACAGTAGCAGCCAAGGGACACTGCGGTTTTCACTCATTGCAGCCAAAGTGAGATGGAATTAGAAAAGACCTATTATTTAAACTGTTTAATCTAATCTAGCTCATTTTTATTGAAATGGCTTCAGGACAAACCACACGAGCATCTGAGCGAGTAGATCTGTGGGATGGTAACCATCACCAGGGCAGAAGTGACAAGTAGCTGTAGTTGGAAGAGGACTTTTATCTATGTGCTAACGGTCAGCTCACTAGAATCAAGCCTGCACACAACAGAGCTGTATTCTTATTGACCCCAGGTGGTACGGCCATAAACACACTAAGTACTTATATATGCTTGTATATAATACTTTATGTATGCGCATTAAGTCTGTTGTTGATAAAAAGATGGAAAACTCAAGAGTTTTAAAAGTGAGAACAGGGGAAGCTGTCCTTAGGATACTAGTTTTATATGTGGCAGATTTCATACCAACTTATAACCCCCGTCTTTATGTACCATTACATCAGTTTCCAATTACCTGTGGAGCTGTAGGTTCCAGGTCCTTAATCAGGTTATAAGCCTCCTGCACATCATCTGAAATACCAGACGTTAGAATGCATGACAATCCATAGCACACTGTATTATTAGAACAAATCACTTGTCCTCTGCAACATTCCTCAATAGTCACAGACTAAGAAATAAAGCATTTAGACAGGAGGAGAAAGGTAACCGTAAATCATTGTGAGTTTATATCACAATGGTGATGGTTTTCTAGAACTCAAATAACAAACATGGAGTGAGTAATAGCTTCTTTATTACTACAATTTTCCTAGTAGAGATGACTTGGCCCCCTTGTTCATAATCCAGTGACTGCCTTCTCAACAGTACAAGGTCAAGATAATAAATCCATCATCTTCCTGTCTTTTCTCATATTTATTTACCCCTCAAGGAGGATAGGGTAACATGATTCTGAAAGGAAACTTCATCTTTTCCTTATCAATATTTCAAAATCTGTCCAGCAGCTCTTACCTGATCCTAATTCTAACAAGCAAAAAACATTACTAGTATTAAAGTGCAAAGTTTTCCCACCCAAGAAATAAGTAAGCTGAAAAGATCCTAAATTTTGCCTAAGTCTAAAATTATGTTGGCACTATGGTCTGCTTAGTAACCTAACCTAGTGAAGATGCCCTATTTAATGGCAAAATTTTGTTAAAACAGCATTATACCAGCTGCCCATAAGAACAAGCCTTATCAAACAAAACTTTTCTTGCTAGTACATACCATCCATACACTGTGGGGACGGTACTCCAAGGTGATTTAAGGCAATATACATTGGAGCTGCCAGGTTCCCATCCAACCCCTCTGCTTTCCTACCCATTCCCTCGAGCAGTCACTTAGTAAGCCAGCACAAGGTACTAGACTAGCCAAAAGTCATCACTTTTTTTTTTTTTTAATAGAAATAGGGTTGTTATTTTCTGCTAACTCAGCTCACTAACAACCAACACGAAAATAATGACAGCAGCCCTTATTTTCATCAACACAGAACGATGCTCTTCAGGCTCCAACAGAAGCCTCTAGCAAATCTTACTGGAGCAGATTATGACTGGATACCTGGCCCCAAACCCTGCCAAAAATCACTGCCTTAAAGAGCTGAAAAAACTGGGATGCATGTTTGTGTTTCAGTCACTCCAGCTCAGCGCATGTCTAACCACAAGCCAACTTTTATCAGAGACCTTTTAAATTTTGGAGACAGCTGTAGTCATCAGAAGTAATTATTTCTCACATTCTTAACTGATCCTACTACACTAGCAACACTTGAAAATGGAAACTTAGCTTAACCAGGGAAGAGGTTTTAATCCTAATTCCCCTTGGCCTCCTTTGTCAGTATGCAAGTCATTTGTATACCAGAGTGAAGAACAGAACCTAACTAATGAAAATTACTGCAAGGTTGACAGCAAATGAGTAAACAAGACTGATTTTTAAGTGATCCCAAAAGATGTACTTTGCCTCTGTGTAAGAAGACTTAATTTGAAACATATATTATCATTAACAATATTATTGGGCAAGATAATTGGTAATAATACTAGTATTACCTATAGTGATATTGGCAACAATAATACTGGATAGAAAGGTGGCTGGGAACAGCAGGCATAGATTTACCAATGCCAAAGCGTACTGACTCACCCAACGTATGACTGGTTGTATGGGTAAAGGGATAGTAGTAGATGCTGTATACCTTGGCTTTAGCAAGGTCTTTGACATGGTCTCTTACACCTTTGTCATAGCCAAACTTGAGAGACAGGACTGGCTTAAATAAGATAAGGGGATAGAAAACTGGCTGGACTACCAAAGGACAGTGATCAGTTGTACAAAATCCAACTGGTGACTCATTACTAACCAAATCCCTGAGGGATCAATACTGTAGACTGTCTTATATTAATGACACAGATGACAGGATAGAGAGCACTCTCAGCAAGTTTGCAGATGACAAAAAATCGGGGAGAAAGGGGAGAAAGTTCCCAGCTATTGAGAAGAAGCTCAACAGGCTGAAAAAAAAAAAAAAAAAAAGGTCTGAAAGAAATCTCATAATGTTTAATGGAAGCAAAATGCAAATCCTGCATCTTGCTTGGTTTGAAACAGTCCTAAGCAACAAGACAGGTGGGGGGATGACTGGCTAAAAAGCAACCTGGGGGTCCTGACAGACAGTGCACCCTTGCAGCAATGGAGGCCAACTGCACAGTGGTTTGTATTAGCAAAAATGTAGCCATTAAGGCAAAGGAAGGGATTCTTCTCTATTTGGCACTTGTGAGTTTCCACCTGGAGTACTGTGTCCGATTTTGGGATCCCTTGATCAAGACAGACATTGAAATACTGGAGTGAGTGCACCTGAGGGCTCCCAGGGCAGGTAGGGGGCTGAGGAGAGACTGAGAGAACTGCAATTGCTTAGCTTTCAGAGGAGAGGGCTCAAGGGAGATCTTATCACTGTCTACAACTAACTAATGGGAGGGTACAGAGAAGATGGAGACAGATTCCATAAGGTGAAATGAAAGGCAGTGGACACAAGGTGGAACAGAGGAAGTTCTGACTAGATGCTTGTCTGGACAAGGGTCTAATCAACCTCTAATTGGACCTGCCTTGAATAAATGTGCTAGAGATCTCCAGAGGTCCCTTCTCACTAATAATCTGATTCTGTTATTTACCTAGAACTCTATATATTCATACAATATAAGGCAGGTAATAATGTACTTTTAATCATATACAATTGTGACCATTTGAATTTCCTTGAGCATGTATACCTAATTTACAACCACAGTGAAATTTAAATAACCTCATATGAAATTTAAATAACCTTATTGTCATTCTCTATTATCAAATAAAATAAAATAGGAATAGAATTGCCATATTTTGTGAAGACTGTGATGTTTGCAGATTAGCAAAGTCAGATTAATTACATTTTATTGCACAATATTAGCCGCAATAAGAATTTCTATAACTGCCAACAGTCATCAGTAGTGGGATATTCTAAAATTTGTCAGAGTCTCAGTTGAACTGAAACAATGAGGCAGCATTTCAATTGCACATGCAGACAAAAGAAGCAGTCCTGGATACAACTGAGCACTAAAGAGAACTTATTCCAACTACAAAGATTAAATATCACCAACCTTGTTGATTACGAATCATAAAGATGTTACTCAGAACAAGTATCTGAAACCCCAAGTCAATCACACTATAAAAACCTCACAGGGCTTTTTCAACGTACTATGGTTACATATGCTCAGATTCTCTGATGAATTTATTGGGATGCAAAGAATATAAAGTTGGTGTGACTTACTTCAGTCAGCAAAATATATCTCCTTTTTTGCCAATAATTTTTCAACATTTTTTGGGAAAAAAAAAAAGCACAGGCGTGGACTTTATTTATTTAAAAATTAAGACAAGACATTTTTCTGCTATCAGATGCTCTGGTCATCTAAATGTATTTTTTCACCATGACAAAATACACAGCTTGTAAGAAAGCGGTGTATGGAAAAGCAATCATCATGTCACCTTGTATTAGATGACTGCAGTTAACACCTACTCATCACTCAGCAAGTCAATTCACTGCTGAATAAAGGAACAAAATGGGAGAATAGGAATGGCTCTGAAACTAAACTCAGACAAAATTCAAAGGAGTCGGCCAACGAAGGAGAGAAACAAGTACAAAATCCTTTCCAACTGATTCTGGCTACCTAACTGCATTCTTTAAGAGTTATAAAGTAGATTTAGAATTAAATGTTTTGTTCACAAACTGTAGCCTTTTTCACAGTCACTTTGGCTCATATTCTGTGCTGCATTTTACAGAAATACTCATCCTTGCCTTCATAGGACATACGCCTACCATTCTCACACATTCAGGCAGAGGAGAGGTCCTCTCACTATAAACATATAAACACCACCTCCCCTAAAGCTATTTCCTGCAACCCAAGGAGCCTCCAATACTCTGCTGAAGTAGATTTATTTGACTGCACGCAATTAAAGCCCTTCTCTGCAAGCCATGGAAAGTCTTACATCACTATTTTCCAGAGGAACAGAAAATGAAATAAATTACATTTTTCTGCAAAGGAAGAAAAAGCATTTAATGGAACAGTCAGTTGAGATCAGATGAATGAACGTCACCCCTGAAGCTATGAAAGAGATGGAGGAAGGTGTATTTACCTTGCCGGAGATAGTAAATCACAAGATTCAGTCTTGCCTCAGGAATAACATCAACTAGAGGAGGCAGGACCTGTAAAGCCCCTTCTCCACCTCGGAACACCACCTGCAGAGAAAAGATGCACACTGATAACTGTGTATTAAAATCTTGTCTATTATCTCTTAATTCAAGGAAATTAATCCTTAAATTCCTATATTAACAGTAAGAAAAAGTCAGTGGTACTTGCATTAGCATAATCCCTACTTTAATGTAACTATAGAATTACAACGTGTGACAGTCTTTATTCTGAAGAATATAAAGTATTTAAGTTAATTTTTACTGATGAATTATTTCAGCTTTTAGCAGTTCAAACCAGCAATACATTATATATCGGAGATTTTAAAGAATAATATGGTCTGAGACAAGAGTGAGGGGAACGCATACAGAGTTACAATTTGCTTATGACGTATTCATATGAAAAAAATTAGGCTAACAACTCTACATTTATTTAGAATGCCACAAGATCATAAAATGATCAGGAGCAGTTGATTCTTTATACTTCAGTCTCACATGACAGTTCCTCCAACAAAATCCATCATACTTAATAAACCACTGGCAAAAAAGACCAACATACAAAATAAAGAATGTTAACTTATAAAAGTCCAATTTCAAAGCAGTTTTAACTGTTGGGAAAAAAGCGTTAGCTTGTTGTGACCACTTTTGAAAAATGACAAAGCAAGCATAGTTAAAGAAGAGCAATCTACTGTTACGAGTTTTTTAGCAAAATAATATCACCATGGCAGGGAAAATTAACAGGCGATTAGAGACTCTTTTACTGCAGAACACACAAATATTTTGGCTTTTATCAGAATCTTTTCCCCATGAACTCCTTGTTTAGTACTTTTTGGACATAGACCATTTTCCCAACTTATCTTAATTCCACTCACATTGTTTCCGTACTAAATAACAATTCAGGGTCAGGCACTCTGACTCGTTTCTACAGTGTCCTTATTGACTGGGCTGCACAAAATATCTTGCAAAGGTATTCTTACAGACATAAATTATTTTAATATGCCTTCGGGGGTAAAAGCAGCAGCTTTATTATTATTTTGACACAGTCTCAAACTGGGAAAAATTCCAGGAAAAAAAAAATACACTCGATGGCACATTGATTATACAGGTAGGATTTCTGGAATGGGACTTATATAGCAGCGGAGATGCATTTGGGTCTGCAATTCCCAAAATATTCCATTTTATGAATCATCAAGAAAAGCTCTACAAACGAGTACAGTTCACATTAAATCCGACAACTAAATTACTCACCAGATTGTGCTTAATGAGCTCCTTGCCAAACTCAAAAGACGATGAGGCACTGTCCGTCAAGTTCTTGAGCTCTGCCTGGAATTACATACATTTCAGAATTTTAAGATAAAAACAAAAAAGCACACAAGCATAAATGTAGCTTCATATGAGCCCCAAAGCTGACAGAAAGACATCTCTAGCAGTGCTGGGTCACTGGAAGATTTTTGCCCTCCCACTTCTATGTGATGATTTTAGCAACTGGATAATACATATAGACACAAGGTCAAAAGTGGACTGGGAAAACTGTAAGACCGGTGTGCAGACATGTAGACAGATGATTTAATACCAGGAAAACCGCAGTAGGTGACATTCCTAAGAGAAGGACACAATGACAAGATAAAGGACATTATCAACATTACTGATTAAGACAGATAACAAGGAAAAGAAACCTGTACGGAATCTTGAACTAAAATGAAGGTGAACTGAAGGGCTGTCCAATAGATACCTCAGCTGCCTTCCCATTGTAAAGTCGGAAATGGTTACAAGCCTTAAGGTTAAGAGCAATGGTGCTGTCGGGAACTTGCTGAAGATAAACAGCTAGCACTTCCTGTGATACATCATAGTAATCCAGTTTGTAATAGCATAGGGCCACATATACATTCAGAGCCAGGTATTCCCTGCAGGAAAGAGGATTAAAGAGAACACTTAAATCCCACCAGATAGTTATACCACAGAACATTAAAATCAGTGGAAAAAAAAGCTCTCACATGTCTATACATCTTTTACAAGCACATCAAAACTGGGGTTTCTGAGAAATGCTTAGAACTTTTAGAGCTCCAGTTTGTTAGCTAAGATTACACAGGTCCAGATCCAGGTTCATATTAATTTTTCCAACGGCAGCTACTGCGGCTTTAAAGAATTACCTGCAAAACTTTTGGTTTGCAAATCTGGGAAATGGTGGCAACTTCACACTAAGGAAATACACAGAACTTGAGCACCATATTTGGCCTGGCAGAATAGGATTTTCTACGCAATACTTACAAAGACATTTAATATGCACATAAAACTTTGAAAATATTTTAATGGATCTTATTACCTTATACCAAGTACAATGATTTCAAAAAAATTCTTGCCTTTACAAGCTATCAAGCCAGAAAAACTAGACACAGAAATAAGACAGGCATTTGTGGAAACAGTAAGTGAAAAGATAATTGTTATGAAGGTTACTCAGTTACTCATTTAGCTTTGAAGGATTGCTTGTGCAGGACTTGGAAGTTAAAATCTCTGCCCCAAGCATTACGTGACATACTTATATACATTATGATGGACTTCTCTGAAGCATTCAAGAGGAGACACTGCCAGAAGATAGCTATGTATTCTGGGATGGCAGTTTCTATTTTATTAAACAATACTTCAAGCCACTTAAGAATTCAATTTGTTCCTTGTTAAGTTCTGAACTAAGAACTTGCAGAACATGGTAGGAAAAACCATCAACAAGTGTCATTGCAGGATAAATAGAAATGGAAAGAATTTCAGACTTAAAGGAATTAAAGGAACTCTACACTAAACCCAAGAACTGAACACTTCTTAGAAAGGCTAAGTGGTGAAAGCGTCAATAATCACAAGCAAGGGTCACCAGACCGGCCATCAGAGGGGGAAAAAAGAAAAAGACAAAGCAGGTACATACATAACCACAGGTAATTTCAGAAGTAAGTAACAAAATAAAGAAAGATGTCACAATGAATTACATGAAAATACCACTAAAAGAAAGCAACAGAGAGCAGACTTCTTTTTACACATGCATTTTTCAATAATGCTTTGCCATGAACAAAATTGAAGGGGCTGCAACTTGCGCACATTTTGCAATGGGAAAGGGACATAGTAATTGGGGAAAATTCCCACTTTCAGAAACCAAGTAACTAAACTGAATTCAAATACCGACAGTATCAGAGACACTGCAATAAGGTTTAGAGTAAAGATGCCCACCGATTATCAAGAAGAATGCGTTTGTAGATATCAATAGCTTCTTGGTAGTGGGACCGCATGTAGTGGATAGATGCCAAGCTAAGCTGATCTTCTGTAATGTCTTGCAGATTCTGGTGAGAGCTCATCAGTTTCTTCTCATCACTGAACTAAAAAGAGTGCGACACATTCTCAGAAAAGTTCAGCGAGAAAAACGTTTTAATTAGCTGGATTAGTTTTGTCCTTGCTCGCAAACAGCAGGTGATTCATATTAAACATCTGGAAAAACTCTGTTTCTTTAAAGTTAATTGACCAGTGGAGAAAGCCAAACATTAAAGAGGCAGACCAGTTGAAACTAGATAAATGTGAGGCTAAAACTAAGTACATTTTCCTTTAAGGTGTGATTTAGACATAATTACATGTCACGTGCCTTGGTGGATACGAGGGGAAGAGCTGAATTAATTATTTCACAAACAGAATTTTGCAACATGAGATTTGACTGTTATTATTCGAGCCAGCAGAAATTCTGCTGTTTGTAGATCCAGATCTTATTTCTCATGGATAGCAGAAAAACGCAAGACTTGCCAACACGCAAGCACCAATTTTCACAAGACTTCTTCACAGTACTAACAAATTCTCTTTCATCAGCCCCTTAAAATTCCAGTTTCTTTAACTAAATGGTTTACTTTTAAAGCACTGCTGTACAGCACATAACACACACGCAAGGATAAAAAACAAGGAACACAGTTAAACATACCTATTATATTTGTATTACAATAGTAAAGTTGAGGCTATTCACCTAATCATTCTACTCAGATCACTCACTTATTCCAGTGCTTCCCTTTGCTGGTTCTGCTGACTCAACAATAATTATTAATTTCTCTTACAGACAAATTCTGTCTTATGTATTTGTTTTTCATCTACCTGCTCAGTTTTCTTCAAATCTTTTTCCTCCCTCTTTGAGACAGTCACAAAATGATACTCCAGTACAAAGGCAAGAGAAGTTGCTTAGCAGAACTAAAGGCAATCAATGGGCTTGTTTTGTAAAACCCTTTATTTTCAAAGGCTAACTAGATGAACTAGGAATTGTTAAGCTTCTCTTTACCACAGACATATGTAAGTGCCAGTGCCGCTACAAAAACATTTTAAGATTTCTCTCTTCACAGAGATTTAAGTAAAGACAATCTGACATCAAAGCCAACATTCAGGATTTATACTTTCTTTCACCCCAAACTCAGTCTCTTCAGTAGTAAAATACTTGTTAATTATAACACAGGATGGTACAAAACCAAATTTAAGGGAAGATAGCTATGTGTAGCAAGTGAAATAAGCATCTGATTGTTGTTGAAATTAAAGCAAATTTCATGCTATAAACAATATTACTTCTTGGATACCGAATGACTTCGGAGGATCGGTAATAGCATAGAGACCATTTTGGTCAAATTGCTAAGTATAAGACAGCTGCAAGTTAGAAAAAGTTGGTACACTTCAAAGAAAAAGAAAAATAGTGGCTTATACATTTCTGATTCTATTCAACTTCCAGGTTCCTTGTGATCAAAAATACCACTGGGTTCCTGTGGTATGACTTATGTGAAGTGTGTTGGTAAGACTTTCCGTAGATACATACTGAAGGCATCTATTCTGAGATCATGTTTTCACACTTACTTTCTCCTCCACATTTTAATACACTAGGACTGTTATGGAAAACGTGTGTTCTCCTGCCACCACAGACATTTTAATTATTCTGCCAGGTTGCCAGCATAAATTACACATTACCAAACTGAAAAGAAAACAAACAAAGCATGAGTGAAGACAAGGCATCATACCTTATGTGCCAGGTGAAAGAGTAAACGGTTCTGGAGACGACTCTTAGGTGCTGAAAGGAAAATTCAGTAAGTATCGCTGTAAAGAACAACTCAGGGTGTCTCTTTTTATTTTGAACTCTCTTTCTCCATAGACATGCATGCACCCATATTCTTTCATTAACTAACCCAAGTACAGTTCTTCATTGACACAGCCTTTGCAGGTCATGCCCTGCGGCAGGCTCTAACAATTTTAGAGTGATTTAAAGGCCTTCCTGCTTCCTATCTTCATTCCCTGACCATTTCTTTTGAAATCCCTGTTGAAAATAACTTTTCATTGGCCTCTGTCTCCCACGAGCCTTAGAATTTTTATGAATTGCACTATCATCTCCCTGCAGGGCCTTCTGGATAGTTCTCTGGAGTTTTTTTGTGACACACAACACAGCATCTTTTGCAAAATAAAAAGCAGCAACAGATAAACTCATAATCAAGGCTCTTTCTACAGTGCTTCATGTTTGAAGCTGCAATTCATAATTCCAGGAATCTTGTCAACTTCCAGTGTATTGCAAAACCCATTGTTGCCACCATTTTGTTATGTATGCACATTATATTATACTTAGTTCTAATATTTCTTCTGTCCTTTGGAACAAAAGGCACATGCAAGAATCCTGCAGTCAAAGCAGATAAGATTCAACCTCAGATATGATGAGAGATTTAAAGGAGACATCTCCTTCTCAGAGCTACTAAAATTGATGAAATTTCTTGCTCTAGCAAGATTAGGAATTCCATATGACACAAATCGTTAACTACAGAGCTTTAAGTCACTAGAGAGAGCTTTGTGCTTCACTGAGAGTGACAAAGGTCCTTGTCCAACAGAGCTATTAATTTCTTTTGCAAGCAATCTTCCAAAAAGCCTTCCCTTGTTTCCTGTATTTTCTGTAGCCTACTCAGTTAATGAGCACTTTCATTCTTGCTCAGACCAAACAGCTGGCAACCTATGTTCCACAGAAAGGATGTACATGGAATCTTTACAAAAAGCAGAATTACTTACTGTTTATGAGGCCACAAAAGTGCAGAGTTAGCAAAGCAGTGGCCTGTAACACAAGGCTATAATTCTTCTGACATCTTGAACCATGAAGGAGGGCTCAAACCACCAAAACCTCTTCCCTCCCTGCCTCCAAGATGGTATTTTCTAGTAATAAGTTAGGTTTGGGTTTTTTTTTAAAGCAATTCAGGGATGGATTTCCAGACTTCTTACTCTTTCTCCACATTGTAAGAAAACTTTGTAACAGAGCGTACAATCCCAAAACCGAAGCCATTGTCATCAGGTTGGCAGTGTGAGACTGTCCACCTACTTCTGATAGGTACAGCAATTATTTATCCTCTTTCCTCCTTCCCAAGCTGTGTTATTTAACCATGTTCTTAGAAAAAGAGGACAGTGCATTTTATCTGTAAAGAACTGCTAGAACAGAGAAGTCTCAAAAGGCAGAGGCGGTACGAGAGCATTCTCAAAAAACCACAACATCTTACAAGGTATTATGAACAGAGCATCAAGTTGTTAAGAACCTAAATGGTCTTCAGTCTAGGATACATGTGGGAATTCTCATTAGCCTAATTATTAAAGAACAGAAAGATTTTCTGATATACAATCAATATTGCTTAAGCAGCACTAGTAGTATAACCGACACAGTACTACATTCTAGAAGTTATTTCATCCATTGAGTTAGACCATTAGAGTATCTGAATTTAAATGCATGTTCTTCAAAATGTTGCCAGCAATGATACTGCGGTAACTCCACATGTGCCCCAGCATTAATTGATAGGTTTTAATATCAAAGTTTAGAAGGGCTGCACATGGACCCCACATGTGCTTTTGTGCGAAACTTAAACCGACCACAACCACCCTTTACAATTCAAAACATTTGGTCATCAAAGACTCCAAAAATACAAGCAGGACAGATTGTGGGATTTACACTGAAAATAACATATTGCATAATCACAGTACTATGGGTAAAGACACTAATGTTCCTTTTTTGAGTAGGTTTTGTTTCTTTTTTTTTTTTTTTGGAGTGGCTTTTAGCATTAATTTCACTGTGAAAATTGTGACTTGCAAGCAATACTCCCTCAAGAATCTAAACCGAGGAATTCTTGTTTCACTGGTCAACCAATGACTGCAGTGCTGCCCTTGCAAACCTGGCATCTGATCTGACATCAAAATTATTATTTACTTCTTGGCAAAAGCTGGAGGGTTAGTCCATGTTATTTGACACCTAAAAACAGGCAAAGGATGAAACGTGGGTTCTGATGGTGTGCATGGATAGATAAATGGAGGGAGAGAAAATGTCCTGCTTCATAAAATATTATATGATACTATGTATTTGATATTCTTTAAAGTAAGACACTTCTCCAGCCAGAGAAGGAGAGAGGCAAAACCCAAAAACATAGCCCTGTGCATATAGTAAGCAGAACCATGGAAACATTCAATATCAGCAGTTTCTTTTCTCCCAGTGACAAATGCATTTTTTGAGGAAGACAAGGAAACATATGAACAAGGTCAGATTATTTTCCAGAAAGAATTTGGTTATGAATATTGGATAAAGCTGTTGTCAATCACTGCAGCAGGAAGTGATACAACTGCCTCATCAGAGATAATGATTTTTAAGGGACATTAGGCTTGTTCTTTTATTACTCTCTGCTGCTGCCGAATTTCATTGTCACTGATCTACTTATGCCACAAGGAAGCACAATCTTCTTTTCCTGTCCTACTTTTCAAGACAATGACTGTACGATTTTATTTTTTTTTTTAAATCAGTACTAAGAAATCTAGGGATTATAACAAACATGATGACAAAGTTGCATGGAAACAAACTGGACCCAGCTCCAAGTCTACTATTGGCCTTGTGCTGAAGACATCACTGAGGTAGCTGGATAGGATGTATCTCTTTCCAGCAAGGAAACATGCCGATATTCCTATGCTAGAATTTTTGTCATGATCTGTGCCGATGTTTCAGGCACCGAAGTCAGAGTCGACATTGATCTTAAAAGTGTTCTGTATATTTTTATGTGCTGACACTAAACAGACACCTACTGAAGTTTTTGTTAAAATACAATAAACAGCTACAATAAGAGTAAAGACAGTTATCTTCACTAGTTATTAAACAAAAAGTTAAGCTCACTAGAAATGGCAGCTCAGACTCTTGGTGGGTTCTGTATTGCTGCTACAGGCAGTAAGATGACGAAATACAGTCATAGACAATCTGGCATTTGCGCCTTCTCGTAAGAGCGCAAAGCAATGCTGGTCATGCATCCATCATTAACAAATCCCATCTAGCAGACATAGTGCACATGCTATAGCAGCACTTCACGCATTAACAGCTGTAGAACACATCTTAAACATACACATCAGGAGCTGAGAGGAATGGAACAGTGCTGAGAGGGCTCCAGACTGACAGCACAGAAAATATGACCAGAGGAAACCTTATTCTCCTGTCCTTGAGAAACAACACCCTTCTCACCTGAGTACAGTAGCTGCATGAAGCCCTCTGTGCCTCAGAACCACAGCCTCACTGGTGGAGGGAAAATGCAAGGGTATGGGAAAAGCGTTCGGATAAAACATGGTCCAACAGTGAGGTTCACACACACATTTGAATAGCTCAACTGTTCGGAATTTTCTTGAATGAAATTTACAGGGGACATTCACTGAAATTTTCCCATTCCCAAAATACTTAAAAGCCAGTTTAACTATGTTCTGTTACTTGCAATATATACACGTTTCATTTCAGGCATGTAAGTTAAAGACCACTGAAGCAAAAAACTGTCAATTATTCCTGTTCTGTAGCTTCCACTATCCTTTAAAAAGCAAATCAAGAAAATAAGGTTAGTAGTTTTTAAAGTTTAAATATGTACAAATTGATATTTTCACTTGCATACTTTGAAAGTTCCATATATGAAAACCTGCTGGTTCAAAACCACAGCTAACATGCAATGAAAATGAACTACTGTTCTCAAGAAATACAGTACAAGCAGAAAGCAGGTAATTTTGAATGTAGGTGAACATGCAGTCTAAAGAAAAAGAAAACCCAGCAACTTTTCCTTGCCTGCTTGTAACTGCTCATTTTCACTAGTGACAAGTATCTGACACCTGGCAAACATTGGTACATGCATAAGCAAAACTGGTTTGGAAAATGTTATTGTTCTTCCTAACCCATCTCTGTTCTGCTTTTGTATAATATTGCTCCTCTCAGTATAGGCTGTGAAAGGAGAAGTAACTCTGTTCAGTTAAACCACATTCAGATCTGACACATGAAGAGTTGTGAAGAAGTAAAGTAATTACAAAGCTGTGCCCATCAAAAATTAGAAGGGAGAAAAAAAGAAAAAAACCCAAATGAAATATTTTAATGACTGGTTCAGGAACACAGCCTTGTCTGTGCATGAACCTTAAATTTAATTGTAAAATTCCATTTATCCTAAAAAGACTGGTTTTCATAACATATTTAACTGCAGCCCCACTTATACGCACATTTTGTGGTTTAAAAGAACACTGTTAGTCCTTGTGTTTTTCTTAATGCAGTGCTAGCCAACAGCTTCTGAGAATGCTAGGCAGGCTTCTGAACACTAGGATCAATTGCCAGGATCGCCGTGCAAATGTGCCAGGCTTTGCAAGGCACAGGAACTGGGAATACAACATAAGATTATTTGTTTTTATAATTAAAAAAATAGTAATTTGTTATTATTATTTATTAAACCAAGATGAAGACCTTCAGTCTCATTCTCTCAAGACTAGACGGGCTAGCACAGAGCATGGAAAAATATACGTTCAGCCAACGTATGAGAGCGCAGATGCAAAAGGAGTAAACAAAGCATCACTTGGCAGCTTTACTATGGGGTGACTATGAAACAACAGTACCTGACTTTAACTCTACCTTCACCTCAGATCCAGGAACATTAGTAACTGTAATGTAAGGGGACAGCGGGGAAAAAAGAGAAGCCAGAAATATCTGAAAGGCATTTGGAAGAAAGTCTAAAGGAGATAAAGTACAACTGTAATGAAAAACCTTCAAAGAAGGATTTTTCTGTATTACCTTTTTGCTCTACTTCTTAGGTTATATTTGCAGTAATTCTGGTTTATATGACTTTTGATATACAGATTTATTCTTTGCTGAGAGTATGTACCATAAAGTTTTAATGAAGTAACGACAAGCTAAGAGAACACTTCACATATATTATAAATAAACATAAAACCTTGCTCCACATGAGATAGTGGACTATATATCTTGTATGAAATGCAATAATTACCTCATGGCTTTTAATGCTAATTTCCTAATTTTTAAGTATCCTGCATATTTTTACTCAGACAGTTAATAACTTTCTTAGGCAACAGCGATAGTACATGGCAAGAAGGAACTTCTATCTGATTTCTAGATATTTACATGTTTGTGTGGAAAATCTGTTCCAGAAAGCCAGCTGACATTTATGTTCCCTTTCACACAGGGATTCCATCACTGTGGAAATTTAGAATTATAGCTGAAAATAAATTATTTCTCCCTCATTTGTTTTAGCACTATGCTACTTTCAAGAGCTTAGCATAACTGCAGCAATTAACAGGAAGCAGTATGTGAGAATTCAGGCAAAATAATCCCAAAACAGCAATGGTAAACAGCCCAACACTAACACTATAATTTTTTTCAGCAGTAATCTGGGCAGTACTGGATAAATGGTGTTCTTCCAGAGACTTCACCTGTTGCGTCTATATCAAATGAAATATTTCGCTTCTTCAGGATCTTTGCAAAACCATGGAAGAGATCATGAGATGTCATGGCTTCAGCTGGAAGTAATATATTGCAAACAGCCATAACTGATGCAATCCTAAAACGTTAAAAAACCTAAAAGAGGATCTCTTGAGCGAAAATAAAATGGTCCATCCTCAATGTAAGAAAGACTGAAGTGATGGGAGTGGAAAGAGGAATATACAACACTTGGAAGCCTTCAATGGAGAAAGGACAAGTGTTACAAATCTTCAGTTGTGACTGCCTCCCCACTGAGCCTAAGTAGCCAGAAATCATCTGTATTACAGTACTCACAAGAAAGGTTTAGCACCTCACTATAAAAACTGGCATGCTGCCCTTCTTAAACAATTACATAAAACCCAAGACTGATATTACTAGTGTGAGAACTCAGCTATTCTCTGTTCCCTCCGTCAGCCACACTCCCTATGTCTTGCACTCCTTTCTTAATATTCCTGCCCCTGCTTCCAGCACCCAAGTGCCACTAACCGCACCCCCTACCCTGCCACTGACTGTGCTACTACGAACTAATCTCAAGGGGCACGAAAAATTAACCATCCCTCACTTCCAGCTCACAGTAATCTGTCATCTCTAGAATGCATTACTGTAATTCACATGATGTGAAGCTGATGACAATGACTCCAACTGGTACAGGATGCAGCCGCTTGCCTCCCCCATGGCTTAGGTCACAGTGACACCGCAAGCTCTATTGCCCAATTATTTTTAGATTCCAGTTCGAATCCAAGATTGTAATCTCTGATGCTCAAATCTGTGGTACATTAAAGATTAAATTATCTGTGAACATTAGAAATTTACACACCTCTTGAACAATATGGATCACAAAGCTCTGCATGAAATTTTTTACAGTTGGAAACAAAACATTTCCAGTTGTGGGACTGGAGCTCAGCATGATCTTTCAGAGGATTTTAAAGGGATACTAGAATCTAATTATTTCTAAAAAATACTACAATACTGTCTTTTTTGAAAGCACTCCTCCACAGTAGCAGAAAGTACACAATTATTTCCTCCCTACCCTATTTTCAGCCCAAGACTAGAAGACTAAAGAAAGAAAGGAAAAAAACCATGCTTTTATAAGAGTTTTATCCTAAAAAGGCAAGAGTCACAACTTGACTGAGAACTTCACTACTATTAATTCTGCTTAGAAAGCACTGGGCTACTATGGTTATGGGAAACAATATAAATCACTAAGATAAATAGAAAGTGATGGGTAACAAAATTAAACTGCACAAATATTTTTAGGCTGTAAAAATTGCCTTGGAATCTAATTTCCATTCCTCTTCTTTAAATGATCCCGTGCATGTTCAGATTAAAGTAGAACCGTAACGCTGTGACTGCAGTGAACCCCACGCCTTGAAGAATCGCATACCTAATATCTTACTTATAAGGCAACAAGACCACATACTAAGTCACTCAAACTATGTAAACAGAGTTCTTGTCCACATCAGGGAGAATGCTGAACTCTCTCAGATGCTTATTTTTTGATAATTTCACTAGCCTAATCAACTTCACCTGCACTGGCTCAGAGACATGGAATCAGTCAAAAGAAAAGTAACTTTTTGTTGCTGGTCAGCATATGCTGGATTTTGTATTTAGAAATTAATAAGAGAAATTATTTTCCAGATGCTTCTTTCAGTTCCAGCTGCTTCATCTGCCCAAGGTATTGTTAGGAAGCAAACGGCATCATAACTATTCTGTTAAATGGGGTGGGGGGAAAAATCAATCAAAAACCCCAAACCCAAAGAACTTTGTTCAAAACTATCCTTTATTCCTATGAAAAAAAACCATTGAATACTTTCTCTGGAAATCACTTTAAGTGTTCAAGTCAACAAGTAGTCCGTTCCATCAGAGACATATATCTCACCTTTCAAGGCTGCTTGTTCAGCTTGTGTATACATTCCCAGAAAGAAGTATGTACAGGCAAGGTTCACCCAAACATCTGGATTGCAGACTGGTTGTTTGGTTAAGGCCTCATATTCCTGTAACAGAAGGGAGGACTGATTTTTTAAAAATGCATAATAGCACAGACTTGTATTAAACATCATTATTTCTTCCACCATTTTACAACGTATCATTAAATTATTGAGATCACAGGACTTATTCACAAGTTCCTTGGAGTTCTTACAACTAAACTATTACATTTTAACCTAAGATGGGTCTCTAGCTCTTTTTTGTTTACAGCAATAGAACAGACAACAGGGACAAGCAGCAATATAAATCTTCACTGTAGAAGCATGAATTTTGTGAATATTGAAGTTATAAATATATAAAAATTATTATCATATATATATGATAGAAAAATATGATTATTTATGTTTATAAAAGATTAATATACTAAAGTTATAAAGGCACCAACATAACCAACTATTCCTCAGCCTTTTCTGATGCTTTCCTAACGTCTCCTCCAGTCAAAGCCTGGGACCCATAAACACCAGGGAAATCTCTTTGTGAATACTTACTGGAGGAAGTGCTAAACATGCTTTTATAAACCTGTGGATAGTGTATTAGTATAGACAATGGTCTCCAAAGTGGGGTGTGCGCACCCCAGTGGTTGTGCGAGGCAATACCATCGGGTGCAAGAAGAAAAATTATTTTGGTACCATTAATAACTAAAACAAACATTTTAAAAGCAGTATTTATTTCATCTTTATCTCATCCTTTTTAAAAATTTATATTTTTGTGTATGTTTTATAATTGTATAATATATTAGTGCAGTACTACACATATATAATTTATAAATATATATGTATGCATGTATATTGCGGGTGTGCGCTCAAAAATTTTTTACTCATAGGGGTGTGAGATCAAAATTATTTGGAGACCACTACATTAAAATACAAGCCTACATGTCAGTATTGGGCAAATGCAAGATTTCCTAATATATAAAGATATAATTATGGTAAATGTTACTAAACTGTGTCTAACTTCACCATTTCCCATTTTAAGATTTACAGTCAACAGCTACAGAAAACTACTAGATACCATGTTCTGATATTTCTTACACATCCACATTCATTATATATCCCTTAATATTACCTTCATTTCTTGTTATTTGTGAAACGGTAAAAACTTAACGGAGCAATCTTTCAATCTATTTTTTTAATGAAGGAAAACTTTGCAGCTACCAAACAGTGATATTCCTGAAGATAAACATCTTTGCTCTGCATAACAAAGGTACTAGTTTTTAGGCAGGGAAACCTCTCAATTCCTTTTTTTTTTTTCTTTCCCCTCTGCAAGGTTTCCGTTAAATTACTAGCAAGGACCATCCCAGTGAAACTGCCTCCTGCTGGTGCTCCTGCTGTCCATCCAGCCATGTCCAACAGGCAGCATAAGGCAAAGCAGGCAGGGGCACGCAAAGTTCTCACCAGACCTGCTGACAGAATGCCATCCACATACTCCCAATCACCATAAGCCTCTCGTCCCTCCCAGCAACCCCTTGCCAGCTTTTCCTTCAAACATATGAACTGGAATTTCCCCTCTGCCTAGGGAGAGTTTACCAGATTGTGCCTCCATGGGTGGAAGACTTCTTATCTCTGGGAGAAAGGCACAGATGTATATATAGAACTAGATAAAGTGAGCCATGCACAAAGGACAGTGAATCCCAAGAGCAGAAACATGCTGACAACGATAAAGTTCATAGTTTGCAAGCATGAGGATTTTTTTTTTCCATTGCCAAGTGAAAGTAAACTGAGCTCCCAAACAGAGAAGATATTGGTAAGGTATGCCCTTAAAAGCCAGCTCAGTCTTGCTGGTACTTCAGCGACTAGCTGTCCTTCAAGAAGGACATAAAAATTAAAAAAAAAAAAAAAAAAAAAAGGAAAAAAGAAAACATTTACATAGAGGCCAACCTTTCCTACTGAGGCCAGTTCAATCTTGACGTAGGCCTGTCACAGTGCTGTGAGAGACAGGCCACTCCTGTTTATTGGGACCATCTGGAATCTTTCAAAATCTGTTCAGATTAAATGCACCCAAAGGTCTCTCTTGGCTATGGCTTCAGGCAGATTAATTAGAAAAGACAAAGTGCATAAACACAAGTCATGTTCTAGCTTGGCCATTCAAAGCAAGCAATAAATAAAGAGTGCTCTAGCAGCACCAACGTGAATCTATGGAAACACAGTAAATAAAAATGAGGACTATTAGTGCTCCTTACCGTGTAGTTCTGGGCCATGAGCCCAGGCTATGCGCTGTTGTCCCTTTCCTCACCAAAAGGCATTCAACATCAGTCTCTCAAAGACAACTTCACAAAAGCTTCCCCCCCCCTCCTCCCCAAAACACCAACAAAACCAACCAACCTAAAGACTCCAAAAGCTTTCCCAACAGTCAACCTGTGGCATGTTTTTGCCAACCAGGAGCACAACTTCTTGTTATTTCACCCTATTCCACCTCTCACCCCTATCACAATACACATACGCTTTTCCTCAAAAGCAGGCTGTCATGTTGATTGCCTACAACTGTGGACACCTACTGACAATGCTGAGGGCAGTGGGATTCTGCTCACTGCCATTATTACTTTTCTGGATTCTCTAAGCCCATAAACACAGACCCTGAAACCCAATAAAGAGGCCAACCTACGAGGCTGCCCCACAAGCGCTCAAAGGGGATGTGGAGATACTAATCGTAAATTGGCTACAGTCATGACAGAGAAGCCTAGGGAACCTCCCCACGCCAAAAATCCATCTTTTACTTTCTACCTTCAGCTGTCATGAACTTGAATGTACCTATAGTCTCACGCTTCCAGTAGAAGTACTCAAGCAAGATCAGATACTGCTCATGGACGAATCATTACCCTAGTATACAGGCCTATTCATTTCACCATTTACCATTTGACTGAAATTATCCTGAGCATAGTCAGGGTAGACAGGAGGTCCCATCCAGTAAAGAGGTGGAATGGCTCCTGAGTCTCTGCTAGGAGGCAGGTGGCAGATAGGAGACTGTCGGAATCGCCGACTGTAGTTTGTGAGATTTTGACAGAAACAATGCTTTGAAGGCTCTGGCCCAGGGATCACACTTTGCTCTCATACGTGCAGCTGATGAGCCAAAATGGCATTACCATGTCCGGCGGCTGTACCATACCTGTGTGCCTAAGCCCAGTCAGAGGGCGCAGAGTGCAAATGTGAAACCTGTTCTCAAACCCAACCTAGCAGTGTGCCTGCCCTTCCCAAGTCCTCTCTTAAATACCTCAAATGTCTTATAACTGCCCCCTTCCTAGACCCTGGCTGCTTGAATTTATAAGATCAGGCAGCTCAGAAACAGAATCATCAGACTGATGCTCTGATTCTGGTCCTTGGGTGACACTGGGAAACTTTTCAGGAAAGGTTTAAGATTAGTGCTATGAGCAAGTCATGGCAGAAAGACAGGTGGGTTTTCCCCCAGATGCAGAAGCAGATGTGGAAAACTCCAGAAAAATAATTAGATGCTGCCATCCACTAGGGGAGTTCTGGTTGCAATACGATGCTAGGAAGACACTAGCCACTCAGTAAAATCATTTTGTCAGTGAAGGAAGCTAGCCAGTCCCTAGGGAAGGACTGCCACCATGACTGCTGGAAGAGCTGAATTCGGTGCAGTACCATTTGTAAACTCGTGTACAGCAGTAGGAATGATCCTACCAGACCAGTGTCAGTGGCATATCCTTTGAGAAAGGCATCTACCTACTAAGAAGGTGAAAGTGTGACCCTTTTGAAGTGGATGTTAGTGCTCTACCTAGAGAATACCTGACTGTTGGTGTGCCTATGATAAAAGAAAGTGAATTCTCTCATGTGAATATGCCAGATATTTGGCTGTCATTCTCTCTGAAGATATTCTTGCAGCTGGAGGTCTGTGTGGTTTTCATTTTTTCCCTGTTTCTCATAGTAGCGAACGATGGCCACCTCACGCCAATTCCCAAGCCTCTCCAAAAGTTGCCATGCAACCAGCACGCCTGGCTCACTATGAAAGTATCATTATAAATAAAAGTATTATTGAGCAGCATAATTTCTGAAGACCCTTATCAGATGTATGGAATACAAACCATGAACTGGGAATACAGTGACACAGACTATGTGTTGTCACTTGCAGGCATTTATTTTGTGTGCAATGTCACTCTGGAGAATTCTGCAAAATCATCTACCCATAGTATTATGTTTACAGTGCTCTTGGCACTCCCCAAAGAGTGCTCAAAGATCTAGATGGTATAGATAATTAAGGAATTTGTCCTTGAGAATACAGCAACAATGCTTCTGTAACGGAGCAGAGAAGATACAGCACTACACTTCAACCTTGAAGCTGATAACTGAAAGGCCTCCACAGTCAGCACTCTTTCCTGTGATTACTACAGGCTTGGGAATCACAACTATGGTGTTCTGTCCCAAAAGAAACTAGGCTGAGATGCACAGACCCATTTGCCACATGCCACCACAAAATTACTAAGTTATCAGGACTCATTACTGTGCCAAAAATCAGTCTTAAATCTGAAAAGACAGGTCCTATGATCTCTCACTTAAAACACACACACACAAACAAACCAACCACAAACCATGCATACAAACCTTTTATTGTCCTTACTTGGGCAGAAAAACGTGAAAAAGAGGACTATGCTGTAGTTTTTAAAAGCCTGAATCAACAGCATCCCCTAGTGGTAAATCAAACACCACATACAAAACCTAATCTCTCAGGTATTAAATCAGACAGTAGATAACATTAAAAAAGGTTTATTTTCATAGGCAAATAACTTTATTTTCCAGTCCAAACTGCTTTCCACTGCATCTGCTTTACTACTGTGTATTTGTACCTTAACTGTCTGGCAGAACTACAGCCTATTTCAGAACATCTTCCTCCCGTTGCCATCGCTTTATCATAACATCCCAATTTCCAGCCCCGGGGAGCAGGATTTCCCCACCTTACCTCCAGTGCTCTCTTGTAGTCACCCAAATGAAAGGCAGAGTATCCGATCCAAAGGTCCGCATCCTCCTCCTGCTCACCCACTTGCCGCTTAAACTTTGTGGAGAGGAAAGAACATAAGAATTTCGCCAGTTGATAAACCCCCACAGATAACCAAAGTGATACTAGGCCTTTTAGATCATGGACGGTTTGGCAGCTGTGGGTGCTACTAGGGTGGAGCTGCGCTCACATTTCTGAGGGCAGCAGCCGGCAGCCCTCACACGCCAAACCTCGTTCCACCAAGTCAGGGGAAAAAGCGGCGGCAAAGGGTTGCGGAAGGACGCGAGGGGGACACAAGGCCGGGGAAGGGCTCCCCACGCCACACAGCCGTTGGGCACCGGCGGTACCGCTCTCCCCAGGGGAGTGGGAGGGCCAGGGGGCCGCGGCGCCCTCCTCGGGTCGGGGTCTGCGCCCCCGCCGCCACCGTTACCTCCAGCAAAGCGATGGCGCCGGTGAAGTCCCTCAGGGCCAGGAGCTCTTCCAGCTGCGGCACCTTCTTCCCTTTCTTCCTCCGCCTGTCTCCCGGCGGCGGGGTACCCCCCACGGCCGGCTTGGCCCGGGAAAGCATCTGGGCAGAGACAGCAGAGCGGGGCCGGGTTAGAGTCGGGGCCGGGGCGGGAAGGGGGGGGGTGGGTGGGGGAGCCCTCGGCGAGGCTTCCTCCGCCCTGGGGGTGAGGGAAGCCCCGCGCCTCCCGCCCCGCCGCCTCTCACCCACCATCCTGCCGCCGGACCCGGGCTCCTGCCTCCGCCGAGGGCGCCGTTGCCGGGGCAACCGGGGGAGGGCGGAAGGCGGCGGCACGGAGCCCGAGCGCAGCGGAAAACAGGCGCCGGGCGGCGACCGGCGCCACCTCTCAGGGTTCCGCCTCCGCGGCGGGCGCCGGTCTCCGTAGTGCCGGCGGGAGAGGGGGGGTTCGGCCACTCATTCGGTCTGTCCGGGTGCTGGTACCCCGGACGCACAGGCCCCTATGAGAGTTGTGGTCCAATTCCAGCTGCTGGGGCTTAAATCTCTGCATACACCGAGGAGAGAGTCCCCTCACCCAGGAAAAGCGTTAAATAACGGAGTTTAAGGGGAAGACAAGACGCGCTGCGACCATCGGGGGCAGGGCACGGCCAGAGAAATGCACTGACGAGCAACAAGCCCGTTGTATCCCCTTCTCCTCTTTCGCACACTGCTTCCTCCCCAAACCACCTCCATCTCTCCCTTTCCCCACCTTTGGTCCTTCGCCTAAACATCCCATAATAAGTATTGTGCGATCCCAAAATGCTATTCCCTGGCATCCCATGACGAGTCCCCTAGGCTTGAAGCCCACAAGGTGATCCAGAGAGCTTCTCCCATTGACCAGAGAGCTTCTCCTGTCGTCCCGAAATGGGGGTTCTTCACCCGGTGGGAAGGAGCCAACCAACACACTTGAGTCAAGATACTTGTTTTTTGTTTCAGTCCTGCAGAATCGGACGCTGGGCATTTAACGACAGGCAGCACACCTCACGTGTCAAACCGCCCAATATTTATGAAGCTAAAATACAGCTGATTGGTTATTAGTGCTTCATTCACCACTCCTGGCTATACATATGCATCTAAGCTCATGTTTGAAACATTTAGGGAGGTTACCTGGTTAGCGTGCTCATTATTCACAAACATGTATATATTTTAGCATTGTAACTCTCCAAAGTTAGCTTGGGATACACGCTTGGCTCCACTTTGGTCCAGAAGTTATATTTTTTTGCTATCTAAGTCAGCAACTGCAAAGACATGTTGTTTCATGCATCCAGCTCTGGAGTCCTCAGCACAAGAAGGACATGGACCTGTTGGAGCGGGTCCAGAGGAGGGCCACGAAGATGATCAGGGGGCTGGAGCACCTCTCCTATGAAGGCAGGCTGAGAGAGTTGGGGTTGTTCAGCCTGGAGAAGAGAAGGCTCCGGGGAGACCTTATAGCAGCCTTCCAGTACCTAAAGGGGGCCTACAGGAAGGATGGGGAGGGGCTCTCTATCAGGAAGTGTAATGATAGGACACGGGGTAAAGGTTTCAAGCTGAAAGAGGGTAGATTTAGACTGGATATTAGGAAGAAGTTCTTCACTGTGAGGGTGATGAGGCACTGGAACAGGTTGCCCAGAGAAGTTGTGTGGCTGCCCCATCCCTGGAAGTGTTCAAGGCCAGGCTGGATGGGGCTTTGAGTAACTTGGTCTAGTGGGAGGTGTCCCTGCCCATGGCAGGGGGGTTGGAACTAGATGATCTTTAAGGTCCCTTCCAACCCGAACAATTCTATGATTCTATGATTTCACATCCTATTCGAGGTCAGGTACCTTCTGTGATGTCTCAACCATGTCCCAACCGAAAAGTCTTGATAAACTTTTAACTTTGTTCTTTAGACATCACTTCCACTGACCAGGGAGGTTCTCCTGTTGATCACTCTCCTGTGAGGGAGCCCCAGAGATGTTTATACTTTTCTGCTAAACATAGCCACTCCATCTGTATTTCTATAATTATGAACATGGAGAACATAATCTAAAATGTTAGGTATGCCGGTTATGTACGTTTTAACTGCATGCAGTAGCTGATCTCTGACAAACTCTGGATAATTTTCAAGCACAGCTTCTAGTGCCTCTGACATTGCAGTTTGCTGCAAAGAAAATAGATCTCTCATATTTACCAAGGAACACCATGCAGGGGAATTACCCAAACTTTAATTTTGACATTGCCTGAATTGCACCATTAGCAATTCCAGTGCAGAGGACCGATACCTTACACTACTGCTGACAACTCAACTAGCCAAAAAAATACATGTCCATGGACAGGACTAATGAGGTATCTGTATTTCTACTATTTTTGCATCCTTTTGCACTGCAATAGAAAAAAGAGAGGCTTTTTAAATATAAATAAATATATCCTGTCACACTGCGATCATCTGTAACACATTCCAGCAGTAAAGAACTGTGTGCTGCTTCTTCAAAATGTGGGTTCCACGTTCACCTTCTCCTGATCACCTCAAGACAGCTTGACTCAGGAACGATACACCTGGCTTGCAACTGTCCCCGAGAGATCACTCTGCAACCAGGACCCACAGGAGCACAACAGCACCATGACAGTGTCCCTTGCTTATGAATGTGCTTTCATAGTGCAGGCCATAAAGAAGGCAGGCAAATAATCCATTCTCCCGCAGAGGATTTCTCTGGAAGAAATTAATTTTGAGTTAGTCAATCAAAGTGATAAAGAATGAGCACCAGTGATTTGGTCTCCCTTTATAGCTCTTCTCTATTAAGTAAGGTATTATTTCTGTCAGGAGAAAATTAATTTTCCATAAATAATTCTGAAATTATTTGCCTTTTCAGAGATTTTATTTTAAGTGGGTTTTTTTATGTTGTCAAGGTTGTATATATAGTCTAATATGTATAATAGAGATATCTGTCCTCTTATCAGTTGTCTAGGGTTTTCTATTATCTAACAGAAAAAAAACATTCCAGCAGGCTAGAAGGCTTAAGAGTCTCCTCTGTTGGAACCCTGTGAAATCAAGAAAAACATCTAGATTGACAGGGATATTGTAAAATGCCGTTTTCCTTTCAGACCTTAAGCAGTGCCTCAGAAGTACTTCATTTCAAACTTAAAGAAAATAATAATTGTTGTAAATGCCTCACAGTAATTTTCAGTACTGCTATAGAATATCCTGTCTCTGTACAGTAAGATAAGAAAACTGAAGATTTTAGTTTGAGGGTTTTTTTTTACTATACAAATGCCAAAATAAATTCATATCTAATGTTCACTAAAGTCAATTGTGTAGGAGGACACATGTAATTTAATCCTGTGTTCTCACCAGCATCAAATTGACCAAAATATTTTTAGCATGACTGTTATAGAAATTACTATTAAGATGCAGACCAAAGTAGGTAGAGATGTTATAATCTTTTCCTCATATGAAATGCCAAGATGACACTTCATGAATTAAAGACAAGTCAAGAAGTTCAGCTACTCTATTAATAATGCTGGAAATCTGCTGCAGTTCTTACCACGAGCATTCTATTAGCCGGTGGCATTATCTTGGAGGCTGTGAGCTGTAAAATGATTAATGATCATGTTTATTCCCTCACAGAATTGCTGGGAGAGAGGGAATTGACTTACACGGATGGCAGCAAAAGGGAAGTCATGCACCTGTGACTAAACACCAGGATAAGCATCAGAGAGTGTAATGAGTGTTTAAATAAAAAATCAGAGGCTGGAAAGCGAGGTCTAAGAAAATGAGAGGAAGGAGAGGATGGAAAGAAAAAATGGAGAGAAAGGAAAAGCAAGAAGTGGAAAAAAAATCATCATGTAACCAAAACAAGAGGTTAGGAAGGGACCTTTGCATCAGCAACAATCACATGCTTCAATTTCCCTAATATCTGGGTAAGATCATGTATTTTTAGTAATGATACTTCACCACGTTCTGCCTCTGACAACATCTCAAGATAAATGATACGCAAAAGTGAGAGAAATGAAATACTCCCTGGCTAAAGCTACAATGGCAATCCATGGAGATGAATACATGGGAAACGATTCCTTTAACAGCAAGGAACTAGAAGAATATTTGCTTCTTTTTTATGGAGTCAGCAACATCTAAGCATTAAACCACCCTGGATAGACCAGCCATGATGAGAGAAGGTGAAGTATGTAAGTTGACAGTGCAGACCATCCTGCAGAGCTGACAGATCATGTGCGTGTTTAATGCTCTTGTGTCACGGTTTGACCCCAGCCAGCAACTAAGCACCACATAGCTGCTCACTCACGCTGCTGTGGTGGGATGGGGAAGAGAATCCAGGAAAGGAGGGCTCTATTACACCTAACAGTTACTTGGGAAGACAAATACCATCACTCCGAACATCCCCCGCTTCCTTCTTCTTCCCCCAGCTTTATATGCTGAGCACGATGTCATATGGTATGGAATATCGCTTTGGTCAGTTTGGGTCAGCTGTCCCAGCCGTGTCCCCTCCCAACGTCCTGTGCACCCCCAGCCTGCTGGCTGGTGGGGTGGTGTGAGGAGCAGAAAAGGTCTTGACTCTGTGTAAGCACTGCTCAGCTGTAACTAAAATATCCCTGTATTATCAACACTCTCTTCAGCACAAATCCAAAGCGTAGCTGCATACTAGCTATTGTGAAAAAAATTAACTCTATCCCAGCCAAAACCAGCACATCTTGTCAGGTCTCTATTGCCCAGCTCAAGAATGCAAACAACAGTCATGTCAATTAAAGACCTGCAAACAGTGAAACAAAATTTCATAATTTTTATCTTTATTTTGTGAGGGGAACCTCTTTCTTTAGTTTCCACTGGTGTTTATGTCTGTGGTTGTATGGGTTTATGGGAACCGCACCTTCAGAATTTTCCTTGTACTTCCAGCACCCAACCTGTCATAAAGATTCAGTCAAGTTAATAAAAGTAACTTAAAAGCTGCCCTTATTTTGGATTTCAGCATCACATTTAAGTAAGTTTTCAGAAGTTTATCATCTATGTAGAACCAAGGGATGGGAGGTGAGACAATTTGCTGATCCAGCCCAAGTCAGTATCAGAACTGAAAACACAGTGCATGATTAGCTGGATCCACACAAACTTACCCAAGCCAGAAAGCCACATCATTGGCAAGGGCTATGTCCCAGAGGATGCAGTTGGACTGGTCCAGGACGTGTGGTGATATATCCGCACGGTATTCCACTGCCATATGGATTTACAGGATCAAGTGTGCACTAACTTGAAGATCTCATAACTCCTTCCCATCACATAGTATAGACGTGTATTATGTTTAATAAAAAGCATTTAAGGAAACTGAAGTATGTATCCAAGACATAAATTATTACACACTTGAGCCATTTACCTTCGTAAGGAAAACCAGAACAGATGTTTGCACATTACAGATAGCTTACATTTGTCACTTGACAGAGCTGTATCCTGCTGAGTCTAGAACAGAGGCTAACTGTTACGCTGAAAAGAAAAATGTGGCCTGTCACTCTGGAAACAAAACCCTTTAGAGAAAGAGTACAAAATCAGCGGTTAAGAGGAAAGACATCTTACTATTTTTTTCCAGTAGTATACAAGTTAGATGGATGAATAATATTAACTTCAAAGTGTGTATGTGTTGGGGAAGGGTTAAAAGGAAGAAGACTCTCTTAATTGAGCTAGATATTTATAATACATCATATATTTAGCTTCATCTTCTGGTGTGTGGCAACACAGATCAATCAGAAGGTAGGGCCACCACCCAAGCTGCTGGTAGTAGGATGTAATTCCAATTACAACTTTTCTTGTCCTTGTCTGTAGTTTTCCTCTTGCTAGGTTGGTAACTTCTGATGAGAACAGTCAGTGCTTTGCAATATAATTCCACTCTAATCTGTGGCAGCAACTAGGAACTCCAAGAACAGACCTAAACTCTTGATAACCCATGCGAATGGCAATATAATGAGGACTTCTACTTTATCAAGATCTGTAGTGGGTCAGGATCATTATGTACTATCAGGATCACACAACACATGACCCACATATTTGCATGCTGTTTTACAGGCTTGTTCTTTATCAGTAGGTAGTTTCAGTCACAAAGAAAAAATGTTTGTAAACTGTTCCTTTATGTTCTTGTGTAGTAAATGAGAAAAAAAAGATCAGCTCTGAAAAGTCAACATAGCTGCTATGCAGCTGCTGTACATGTATACTCTATACATGTATACAGCCACTATGTATGTATCATATACAGCTATGTTTGTCATCATTTACACTACTGGCTTCTAAATCTGGACAGTAGAAATATTGTAAAAATCATTTAAAACACAGAAAAAAATTATTTCAGGTCCTTGGTCCTCTCTGTAATATTGAAAGTTAAAGAAGACATCTTTATACTATACAATCTAGACCTGTAAGTTACTGACATTAAATAAACACAGACATTACAGTACTGTAATGTTTTCTTTTCTGTCTGTAATCACATTTGTGATTCCAACCTCTAAAAAAATTGAGGAGAAAAGGAAATTGAAACATTTCTATTTTATTTTTCTTCAACTTGATTTTCTACGTCTTTTTAAAGACAGGGTCAAAGCTGTTAAAGCCACAGACAATCAAAATAATTTGGAATCAGGCTTAGTAATCATGGACAGAATTTGAAAACAACATTGTTTGAAGTTGTTCTGCATTTATCCTGTTGGCTAAATAGGATCAACTGCTACAACATATAATGTCTATGCAAGTTTCATATTGCAATTTCTGTATTTTACAGAAACAATACTGACAACCTCATTTATTCAAAAACATAGGCATGGCCATTGAAACCAAGGAAATTTGTTTTTTAAGTGCGAGTTAAATACATAAATGCATCTGCTGTTCTTTTTATTTACATAACTTTTCAGATTTTTTAAAAAATGTCCTGTCTTCACATTTCCCAATCCTGCAACGCTGGAGACTTGCAGCATCTCTTTTATCTTAATGGAACCTCAGATTCTTGTGTACTATCAAAGTTCCCAGCTCTGGAGAAAATAAAAAATAATGTACAGTTGTGAAACTCATAAGTTGATCATAACAATCATAATTAAATGACACAGAAAATAAGTAATTGTTGTAAATATGTAGAAAAAGAATCCATTTTAAAGGACACTGTAAAAATATTTTATTCTGCAAAAGAAGACAATTGTATCACAATGCATGTTCCTTTACAAAATAGTTGTTTGAAAAATGCTACATTGGTTGTCTTTCATACCAAAGAAATTGAAGATGAGCTGACAAAATGTCTACATTGTCTTCAGACTTAGTAGGGCTACTGGTGCCACTTTCCACTGTAGCAATTTGACTGACTGGGTGCAGCTGATACTTTGACATAACTCTTTGTCTCTTCTGAGCTTTCCAAAATTTTCATTCCATATCTTCTCTCTATTTTTTCCTCTCTGAGTGGTCAAGTGGAAATAATGATCTATAATTAAGTAAAAGAGAAATTAGGCTACATGCCAGTGAAAAGATCCTAAAACTGACTGTGGTGAAGGTATTGGGAGATCCACAGTGCCTTGTTCTGAATACGGTTTCACTGTTAAAATATGAGCTGGATAAGCAAAGGGACTCTGTGATGCCCAGGTTGGCTTATCATCCCCATTTTTCAGGACTCTCAGACTCTGTACAGAAAAGAAGCCATTGAAATGAGGAAAGCCGTGTCCCACAGGCCATTAGAAATGGACTGGAAAATGTTCTGTAGAGCATAATCTTATATAGGCTGAAAGACTTAAAGGAACAACTCTTTGGGTTTTTTCCTCTTCTGGTTTCTTTTTCTCTGTCTATGTGTCTTTGACTATTCCAGAAGACTCAGAGAACCTCTCAGAGTAGTTTTAGATCAGGAAGTCAGTGCTGAGTATCTGTTTCAAATACACCCTATAGTATCTGTTTGTTTATTACCTAATAAAACAGAGGGCAAAACAAACAAATAGTGCTGTAGAATAAGACACTAAAAATCACTTTTCACTAAAACCAATGATACAGTTCTCTGGTGAGTTAATTTGAGTTGGTATTTCTAATCTAACACAGACTATAAGAACACCCACAGAGACCATTATGGTGTTTTGTAGCTATGCAATATATGCACAGGTATTATTGTTGTTGGCGAGGGATTGAATTTTGTCTTCAGACAAATAAATACAGGGCCTGCCTACATGAATCTTAATCGTCCCTGTGCTTCTGAAGGCAGAATAAGTGATAAACTACAGGGTTTATATTCAAAGATTCAAGGGGAGACCTCCATCAGCTGTTAATAATGCTAGGGTTCCAAAGATGAGGTACTTAAACTGATGTACAACTAAGAACTGACTCTTTGGATAGATACTTGCACATAGTGAAAATATTTAATGCTGGGATCTTTGTTACCTCTCTGACACAATGGTAACAGTAGCTGATGCCCAGAAGCCACAGCTAGAAAAAATGCACTGGGGACATCAGACGCAGTTTCTTATCACCTTATTCCTTAGAAGGTGATTAAACCTCGACTCTCTTAAGAGAGAATAAGTAGTTCTAGAAAATGTACTTTAAAGATGTTTTGAGGATAAATTTTGTGGCTTATCCTGGGGGTGTCAGGAGAGGTTACCTTAGGCAGTATATTCGTGGTGTTTGAGTCTCTTGCTCTGCTTCTCCATGTCATCACATTCTTTCAGGGGAAGGCAGAGTCATTTGCATTGCCTTCAGAATGCTCCCATTACTTACAGTTCTGTTGTAAGACTATTTCTGATTAAAGCTGTAGTCCCCTGTAGAAGTCAAAAAGCTTATTTTTTTCTTTCCTCTGACATGTAATTTGACTTCTGGGTTTCTGAACTGTATCCTTCCTTGACTAATCTTTGAAGTGTGAGAGCTGGCTCACAGTTGGAGAAAAGTTACTGAGACAGCAGGGACTGTGCTCTGAAGAGATACGGAAGATTTTTTTAGGTATCTGGCTGGTTTCTGTCACTGGTAACCTCTTGGTTTTATAGACTGCTAGATCAGACATTACAAAAGAATTAGATGAAGTTGTCTGGGATCCTTGGGAGCTTAGCTTCATTCTGCAGCCAGGGCACTATGAATGAAGTCACCTCTTCTGTTCCCTCAGGACTAAAGGTCCCTCAGGCACAGGCAGCAACAAACACAAATATACATAAGTTTTTCCTTTTGCTTGTGGCAGGCCCATCAAATTTTGGGCTTTACACATATAACTCACTCATCTAATTTTTCATTTCTCCACCCTCACCTTCATCTATAGCATCAGTAACTCTCACTTTTACAGCACAATGCCACAGCTTTTCTTTGTCTCTCTTACGCCATGAAGCAGATGTTACTGATCAGTCTGCCAGGCAACGGTGTCTGATGCACAAAGCCCCAGGGTACAAGGGAAAGTGTGGTGTTCTGCTGGTTCCAGGGAGCGCTTGATTCAACCCAGCGAGAGCCTGCTGCACCCTCCCTCCTGCTCCACGTCACCCGATGGTCAAGGCATGCTCCCATCGTGGGACTTGACACTGAGACACGACACACACCAGGCAATTAAAAAGTTGAGAGGTCAACAACATTATCACACGCTCTGACTGGGGACTCCCTGTGGCACGGTGAAAGCAGGGGGTAAGGGAGAGAGTAAAAAGAAAAGCTGTGCCAAGGCTATAGTTGATTTTACCTTTTGTTTTTAAAGGACATTTTTAAGAGTCTATGAAAACCAAATAAATACATGAATAGATACAAAATCAGGGAGACCTAAGTGCCATTACATATTCCCTATATGACCAGCAATGTAAAATACTCAGTTCTACTTGCGTGATCCACAAACGGCTAAATGTTTCTCTCAGATAGGCTGAGGACAATATAAAAAGTAAATCTTGCTCTGCTGAAGTTAATGACAAATCTCTTATTGACTTACATGGGATAAGTTTCAAGGACTTTGTAAATACCTATAAAACGGGGCAGCGATGAGCAGATGATCTCAGCATGAAAAGCTATATTCCATTCTCAGTCTGTGTCTCTAGCCAGCCATACTAGTCCACGTTTACATGACAGACTGCTAATTTAGAATTACTGTGTTACTAATTACAAATGCTAGATTAGATATGCTGAGGTGTTCAAGGTCTGCTCTTAAATACTGCCTCATTGTCTCCTCTGTTGCTGGGTATAAGAAAGGTTCAAGCAATAATTATTTGGTATTAAAATAGGATCATGTAAAAAGTCTGTGCAAATATATTTGAAGTGTATTCAACACCTTCTAAATACAGGCTTTGAAAGAAGCCATGGAATTGCAGTTCTGTTTTATACCAAAATCAATTGCTTACACTGTTGCTGATTATTTTTCTGGTTTGTCTTAAAATTATTTCAGGAAGGTAATAAAAGTAAACCGATTTATTATCTGACGTCCTCAGTCCAGGTTTCACTAGAAAGAAAAGAAGCTCCTGTAGGTGTGCACAAACACCCCAAATTCAGACCAATCACACTCAGTAATTTATTTACATTTGCCTGTTGATTCCTTTTATCTTGCATTTTTCCTTTGTGCCCAGACTTATCCAGAAGGCTTGTGGTATTTTTGTCTTCCCTTCATTCTACCTACCTTCCCTGAGACCATTATCAGGAAATATACCCAGGAAAGCCCAAGAGCCCTACCCAGGAATAATACCGTGCTGTCTGTTAGTGTGTGCCTTTTAGTAATGCCATTTATAATTTAGCCTTGGTCCCACAGGTCTGAGATGTGGCCTTCAGCTTTTCTAATCCTACCTGATGCAGGAGGTTGCATGACATAAAGTATGAATATGTTGGGCCCCCATTTAAGGAGCCATCTGACAAGGTGGGAATGGGCAATGAGACTTGTGCTGCCTGGGAGCGACGTGTCTCAGGCAGAACTGGGGTGCTTTGGTGCACAATGCTGGGGGTGAGTACGAACAGACAACCTTTGTGCTGAGTCTACTCTGTAAGTAGAAACAAAGGATTTGGTCTGGAGGACTAAAAGTCAGACATTTTTACCAACACAAAAAGTGCTTCCATGGTAAAAGCTAAAGGAATGAAATTGGTAACTTATCACAGAAGACAATATACCCTTGATTTATGAGCCCAGCCAGTAGAGGTGGCGTGGCAATGTAACCAGAGATGTAGGGCAACGCAAATATGAAGTAACCATCTGTTTTCCTCTAGGCTTTAACGGACCTTGTATTTTATTTCCATTTTAAAGAGTCACCTTTACAGCTCATTTGTCCTCTCCCCTTCCTTCTCTCAGCTCATCCCTGTGATGAAGAGTTAGTGCCCTTATCAGGCAAAGTTTCAGGTAATGTTTCAGTTTTATAGCCTCAGCCTTTCCGGGAGCAAACATTCACAGCAACCTTTAGCCTCTCTCCTTTCCTGAGTTTTGCTGTTACTAGATTTTCACCAACAGAAGTGCCACCTAGTAGACTGAAGGGGCGGGCAGAGGTGAAGGCAGGGAGGGGGATAGGGAAGTGCCTGAGAGAAGGATCGTGCAGCCTGTCTTCGAACCTACAGCGTGGAGATCTCTTTTGTCGTATCCAGGAACAAAACCAATGTAAAGTATCTGAAGGAAAGAGGGCTGGAAGAGAAAAAGAAAAGACAGAGCACACACAATGGGCCTAAACTGAGCAATAATGAAGCAACAGATTTTGTGTCTGGCCCTTTGGCCTTTGTTTTTCTCGCTCCGGCTGCTGCAGCAAGTTGGTTCAAATGAGTGTAGCAATAACAGTTATGTGATCAATGTGATGCTCATGAATTACTCGGACTTGCCATCAAATACTGATAATTTGAAACTAGCTGTGGAGAAAGCCTTGAAAAGGGTACAAAATGAATTACAGACGGCAGGTAAGGCAACGGGTGTTGGTTATCTATCTGTCTCCTGCTGTGGCTTCTTGTCAGACTTTGTGCCACAGCTTTCTACTCATCTGACCTTCTGCGAACTGCTCCTCAGACAGGCTCCTTGCCTGTCCATTCACCTTATGTAGATCTTACAGAAATAATGACCTCCCTCTGTAAAAACAGAAGCGCTCTACAGATGGGCAGAACCATATTTCCTTTCATGGTGTTTGGGCAGACTCTCCCTGCATGCTTTTCTGGAGATGTTCCGTTGGGATTGGGAACATGGGAATTGCTGAACTGAATCACACAAGACCAGTGATCCATCTAGTGCAGTAACTGGGATGCCCTTGCTTCCTCCCATGGAGGGATTAGCCTCTACTTTCTGAAAATAACTTTCCTCTTGACCCCATCTGTTCATCACATTATGATTTGAAGTGTGAAGATTCTGCAGCCTGTAGGTTTTTTCCTCATTTAGAGTCACTGCAGGTGATACCTTTGTTTCTTTTGATATCTTACCGCTCCTTTCAATATCGCCAATCTACTGTCACTCTCTAGAATATCATGGGAAAAAGAGGTTCCAAAGAAATGGTAGCTCTTCCCTTTCTGCCCTCTAGTTGAAGAGTTTTTGTCCAATTCTATTGGAAAGTGGTCTCTCAGTTACTACCTACAGAGCCTTAAAAAATGTATCTAATAATGGCCAACACTAAAAGTGCTTTGTACTGATAGTACTAACACTTGGCAGAAGTCAGCAGTCCACACTGGAGCAAATTTTACAGTCTCATCCTAGGTAGTGGGGGTTAGATGGTAGGTGGACTTTGTAGCAGCTTTTTGGTGGGAGACATCCTAGCATAAGACTGCTCAGGCCTGTGTCAGAAGAAGAGGGATACAGCGTATTAGTGGTTATCTGCAACTCATGATGCTATTTTCTTTTACGTTTGTGTTACAGGAATAAATGTTTCAGTCAATGCCACCTTCCACAACTTTACCTCACCACTCTATGTCTCAAAAGGCTGTCCTACCAGCACCTGTGAAGGTGTGGAGCTCATCAGGGACATTTATGTGAGTACTAGGCTTCTTTAAGTTGATTTCCTAAGACGACAAGACTTTTTTCTTTCTGCGTGTGTGCGCGTATGTGTGTCTCTATATTTCCTTTTTAACTTTTGATCCTGTTGATAAGTTCCAAACAAATTTGACAGGGAAGTAAAGTTTTCAAAGAGAAGATGTTCCTGTACATTTTGTGAAGACAAGCAGGCAAATGCTGGAGAGAGATTCTATGAATGCTTCCTGGAGGCTGTCATTAGACATTTGGTGTCATTGCCAGCTAAAGCAGCCTTCCACTTCAGGCTCCTTTTCCTACGCTTAAGCTGTCCTCTTTTTTTATAGCTGCACAGCTCTTTGTGTGACCACATAGCCAAAGCAATCTATCAAAAAACCACAACAACCAACCAAAACCAAACAAACCCAAACACTCAAACAGCCCAAGCAGAGCAGTAAGGTCCATTTCCAAATGGATCAGACCCTGATCTGGTTCACCACCAGTTTATACAAATACACAAGGGAGAGAGCTGTGCAAGGATGGGAACGTGCAGACAGAGAGATTATTAGGCTGGCAGTGATACCAAAGAAATGCATACAGAACTATGCCCAGAGGGCAAAGATGAAATGCTCACTTCTCACTAGAAATCACAGAAGTCACGTGGGAGAAACTATGTAAACACCCTAATACGGGGAAAAGCTTCTTGTAAAGAAGCCATGTTTTGGTGGATTTTCTCATGTCTAATAACTGTCACCTCTAAGTGAAGCTTTGTCAATCCAATATGAATTCTCAAATCTACCGATGTATGAGCACATGCTATAGCCCCTCATGACACACAAAACTACTAGTCAGGTATCATTTGGTGGTCATGGAAGGTTTTTTTACATACAAGCTTCATATGCATATAACTAATTGTTTTTCTGATACGCAGTATCTTGCAATTCCAGCCCCTCAGTCTTCTGCAAGTGCAAACACTGCTGGGGTGTATAATTTCATGTGTGCAATTGTAACAATTGCATAATTTTAATCCTTTTAATCCTAATTTGCTCTCTGTCTCTTAATGAAGGTCGTATTCACAGGCATTATTCTGTCCTCTGCCTTTTCTTAGCTTTCTGTGATTCCTCCCTCCTCTGCTCTATGTTTGTTCTTTGAATCTTTCTGCTGTGCCTTTGCTACTCTGTTCTTGCTTTTGCTGGGTAACTTCCTCAACTCCTTCTCAAATCCTAAAGTTTTCCTCATTCTCCCATCCTCCTCTCTCTGCCAGTCCTTTGCACTGTCCCCATTACTAACCCTTTCTGATCCCTTGCAGAACACTGGCAAACTTGGCTGTGTTGTCATAGGACCCGCTTGCACTTATGCCACCTACCAAATGGTCTCGTAAGTACTGCCTCTTCCCCCTAATGTTGTGGTGTTAAAGATATCAACTGATGAGCAAAGTTGCTTTGTGTACAACAGGCCAGCAGAAACATTGGGGTTTAGGATATATCAGACATCTTGAGGTCTACAGTCAAGCCAGTAAGACTCCTATGCATAGCCACTATGTTTGGTAGGGAGAAGAAAATCCTCTTCGGTGAAATGATTGATGAAATCCCATTGCTAGCAGGGAAACTTTTCTAGTTGCTGACAGTAAGTTAACTGGTTGATTGAGGTCTCAAAAGACCTAACTCTTCAACAACTGCAGCAGGAAAGAGATGTTAGCTTGTGGCATGCAGACATCACAGCACTGCAGCAACAGGGGTCCTTCTGGGTGGGTGTTCAGTCATTGAGAGGGGCCTGAGTTACATGTGTGAAGAGAAGATCCAAAAAACCCAACGATCTTCAGTGAAGAGTGTTCAGAGCAGCCAGTTGCATCCTAACTATTCTGCCTCAAGAAGCATTCCTGAAGAATGAGTCTCTCTACTATCGTATTATACAAGAACCTGTATCATTCTATTCCGTATTATTCATTGACATGTTCATTCTCAGATAATAGGAAAAATGTTAGCTGAATCTGCAGACTTCTAGCATAAATCAGTTAAAAAAAACCATCAGTCATGATATACAAATCCATATTGTTACCCATGTAAGCTTTGGTAGCCTTTTGGTTTCACTGAGAGATACTGGGAAGATTGAGACACTTTTACCTCAAGATTTATCTGCTTTTAGCTCTATACTTTTCTTTGATGGCATGACCGGAAGGGAATACAAAGTTACTGGTGAATGCATGTGATTGATTTATAGAAGAATCAAAAGAATAGGTCTTACATATGTATAGGATTATGGTAAAATATTATGCAATATACCCCATTTTATTCATTGTGCCTCCTAAGTTTATGTTTGCTTTTCTATCATCTGCTGGATATGGAACTGCCCAGAATGATGCCAAAGTCTTTTCCTCAGACTCTGACACGGTTAAATCAGTAAAAAGTATGAATAGAGGAAGTTTATGCGAAGCAATGAAGAACACTAATGAACAGGCAGCTGCCTTTTGCCCATGGTGCAATAGCTTTGCAAGTCAGAACAAATGTCTTACTTTACAGCACTTTACAAACGCCCTGCCAGCAGAGGGTTGCCTTAGTTTTTTCCCCTGACTGCTGTTGTTGTACAGCTCCTAAAATATGCCATAGTGAAACTAAAAGACTTTTCCTTTGAGTTGTAAGAGTGCAGCTTTTTTGATGGCAAAAAGCTGTCACCCTCCAGCCCTGCCCCAATAAAGAGAAGAAATCCATCCCATGTTAATGGCAGCCAGGGAGCAGAACTGGATGGGTCCTTGAGCCTTCGGACTCCTGTCACAGCCCTTGGGCTGAAATGGTGCATGGTACCCAAAAGGGCACGGGGAATTGGGGGCAGTGGGAGAAGCTGCCTGGACCAGTTCAAGAGGGCTTTTCAGTGCCAATACTGACTTGAAATCTGCTTGTGTACTTGAGGAGCCTTCTGTTTCAGGTTCAAATTGCTGTTAAACTAATGCAGGGCACCAGAGGAGAGGGAGCTGAGGATGGAAATCATGTGGTAGCTGCCTTGGTGTGACAGCAATCCATTCAGACTTGTCCTCTTGTCTCTCCCTTCAGAGTTGAAACAATACTGAGCATGCCTCTGATCTCTGTAGGGAGTTTTGGACTGTCCTGTGACTACAAAGTATTCCTAACCCGCCTTCTGACTCCAGCCAGGAAATTGAATGGATTCTTCTATTATTTTTGGCAAGAATCTCGGTTGCCATTCAAAACCACAACCTGGGAATCTGTCTACATTTACAAGAGGAATGACAACTCGGAGGCATGCTTCTGGTAAGATCCGGATCTACCTCTGACCCAGCTGTTGATAAACTCCATCTCTATCCTCGGACATGGTTCTTACAAGCTGTCCTTGGAGTCCTACGTTTTGGGAGGTGCCTTACAGCTACCAAGAAATGAGAGAAGGAAAAGATGAATTATACCTTTTAGTTGTACTGCATATCTGAATGTTTCATTCAGTCTACTTCTAAGTATTCTCCAGCCTTGGCTTTTCCTGTGTACAGCACGGCCCACGTGTTGTCCCTGCTGGAAATACCTGTTTACAGCATCCTTGATGTAAATAGTGTGGCACGAGAGGCTCCTCCATTGGGCTCTCCATAGACGTCTTTTTGGGTCAGGGGGCTTATCAACCTCTTGTAACGTTTCTCCGCATTAACGGCTTCAATCTGTGGGCACTGTTGTTCCTCTAAAACTGTTACAAAATTCAAACTGTATCTGTCTTTGAACAAAAAGACCTCCAATGACTGCAGAGTTTAAGCTATGCCCTCACCAGTTTGGAGCAAAGGAGACAGTTAACACTTCGTGACCTGAAACATCAGCCTGTGATTAATTCTCAAGAATGCTGGGCTTTCTCCAAGCCTAAAGTCAAATAGACTCTTTAATATACTGATATTTATCGTTACTCTTCTGTTATTGACTCTTATTTAATTTTCAGCTCATGTGAATGTTTCTATGCTCCTTTTTTCCAATTCTGGGACATAAAATGCTGGTTAATTAAAAAAAACCCCTAATTTCACCTACTAATTTTATAAATGGAGGTCAAAGGCAGACAAGAATTCATGGAAATAACCATTATTTATCTTTCCAATTCATAACCTGAGGAACTTGCAGAATTTTAAGCAAGATTTATGACTGCATTTGCTTCAGAGTGATATAAGCATGTACTTACATAATATTTTGTATACAGAATTTAATCTTTTTTTCTGAATTAAGGGCCCTAAAACCTGCTCTCCAACTCACTGTTTTGTAGATATTTAGGAACTTTTATTGTTTCCTCCTTTTTCAGTATAGATAGCAACTTGATCACATCATGTAGTTGCTATGATTACCTGTCTTTGATGCTTTGAAATGTCAGTGCACTTCACTTACCTCTTACTACAATCCCTATTTCTCCATGTTTGAAGCTATAATTGCCAATGCACTACACACGCTTTGGCTAAATCCCTTTAATTCTGCAGGTTTCATACCTGTCAGGGAAGTCAATGCATGTAAGTTATTTCTCAAATGTTTCTCATCTTGTCTTTATTAATACGTCTGTTCAGGGCCTTCTTTATGACTTCAGAATTGTTCAAGCTCTTTTTCTTTATTGTTGAATTAACAAAAATAATTAAAACTAATTTTGTATCTCTGCCCATTTTTCATCCTGCTATAGTTGCAAAATGCGTCTCATTCTGCTTTAATAGAAATTGTCAGCTTGAAGGTTTTTGAACTGTCCAATTTAAAAAATCCGCTTTTGCTAAAGCACAACTTATACTGCATGGGCTAATTGTTTTTCCCATATATGTATAAAAATAAGTGAATACCCACAGTGACAGCAAAACCAGGTTATGTCTCAACTATGCGTATGTTCCTGTAACTACGTGGTTAATGATTGTGTTCCTGAAAAAAAATGGGAAGCAAAAGATATTTAGTAGTTTATAGGACTGGGATCTCAGTGTTGCTAGACCAAAAGTTAAACAGTTTGAAAACAAAGAGTTTTCTTTTGGTTTTCCCTCTGCATTCACTTCATTTCAAACAGAATGTCTCTCCTCAGATACAACACGTTGAGGCAAGACTAGGATTTAGGAGTTGGCTGGTTTTGCTTTATCTTTTATCTAGCTTTTACTCAGTTGTTTAGGGTTTTTTTGCTGTACTCATTTTTACCCTCCAAGTTTTAACTGATTCAGTATAGGAGTTTTTTGTTGTTACTTTCCTTCCTTCGCTTCTCTCACAGACAGGTACACGTATGTTTTTTGTGTCAGTTCTTTCTGCAGCTCCCATTTACTCCTTTGAACCTTCACGTGTCTTCTAAGATTACCACTGATGTCTTAAAACAGCAGAGCTTCCTGGCTCTGCCTCTCAGTTAATCTCACTGTAATTTCCCCAGATCCCTCATTTCTTTTCTTAATTGTTAATGTCTTGTTACATCATTGTATTCTCCAAACCCATCCTTTGTACAACCAGGCTCAAATACCTCTGGGTGACTTTCCAAACACTTCTAAGTATTTCATCCCCTGTATTGATTTTCTCTCTTCTATTGCTGCAGAAAAAAATGTTCTGTACCGCCTTACAAACACTCTCGTGTGCCGTAAACAGCCTACCTCACATTTGGGCTTAATTAGGAGAATGTGAAGAGTTATTTCTGACAATATCTGTGCTCCCTTGTGTCAGGTACATGAATGCGCTAGAGGCTGGAATCACACACTTTTCCAAAACACTTAAGTTCAAGGACATTTTAAGGACTTCGGAGCAGCTTAAAAAAACTGTGAAAGATCCAAATCGGAAAAGCAATGGTAAGGGGGGCTGAGGGTGCACTCTTCCCTGCAGGTAAGTTGCTTTTTCCAGGAAATCAGACCTACCCCTTAGTTACATTTTAGGGATAGTCTTTCCACAGAAATGGTGGAGAAACGCAGACATACCATTTCACATGGATGCAAACATAAAATGTCACAAAGTTCCTCTTTCCATCCCCATAAGCTATGGGGGAACATCCTGGTTACAGAGAGCTTTTGGGGTGAATTATCCCATCTAGGCATAAGCTCCATTTTGTGAAAGATTCAGAAATCCAGGAATCACAACTCCCAAGAAGGGCTTTAGATACTACAATACTTAGCTCTCTACCATTCCTGTATTTGCAGGCCTAGCACATATACAGGCCTCATTTGTGCCATCAAGGGGCACTTCTTCTGGAAGTGATCCATCTAAACTAGAAAAATGCATGAGTAAATGCCTCATCTTCTCCTAAGACTAAGCACCTGGCACCAGCAGGACAAGTGGGGGTGACAGTAATAAGTAAGCCAGTGAAACTATTACTTGAATGCCATTTAACTTAGAAATGTTGATATTCAGTAGCCCATATGGCATCAGAGCTGCTAATACTTATTTGAGAGAGATAATGGTAGTGCTCTGGTGCAATCAGACGGAAAATGGTGCGGGCGTTGAGGCACCTTGTACCACTTTCCCTCAAATATGCCGGTCCTACTGCAGGGAGGCTGTAGCTCTGGGCCTGGGTCCCAGTAGAGCACAAGTGATGTGCCTTGGCCCAGCATTGCTCTACTGCCGGCTACTCAAGCACAGGGGAGTCAGCAAATGTCCTCTTCTTCTCTGCACCTTTCACCAATCTGTCTCCATTTTTGCCCAATCTGTAGTGATCATCATGTGTGGCTCTCCAGCTGACCTCAGCAAAGACCTAGGGACGGAGGACGTGGATAAGGACATTGTTATCATCCTGATAGATCTCTTCAAGTAAAGTATTACCTTTGCTTTTCCTCTTTTCTCTGCAGTTTGCTGAAGGACGGAGACAATGGAAATAGTCTGAGTGGAACTGTTTTGTTGAAGAAATGCTCTGTCACAAAATGTTTTCCGTTGCCGTCTTTCCTCATGTTTTGCCATTTATCTAAGCTGCTTAGTGTTTAGTTCATGGCACATCCTCTACATCATCCCCTTTAGTTCACATAACATTTTTCTAAGGCAGTGACAGAGCAGGTAGGGTTAATGTCATCCTGTGGACTCCTCAGGGCAGGAAGCCATGAGAGAACCACAGAGTCCAAAGTCAGAATGGTCACGAGCTGTTCATATGAGATATTGTACAGTTTTCATATACTCTGCCCAACCAGAGAATCACATAAATGTAGCTTACAGTATATTTTTCTAGGCTCCGTTTATTCGATTTTTAAATGATTTAAGAGTGGGACAACTGTATCTTCCACTTCATAACTTTTCCACTTTATAACCGTCTCTTCAACATCTTTATAACTATATAAATCTAACTTTTCAGAGACGTTTCTTAGAATACAAGCTAAGTTTTCTGTTGTTTGATTTCATCTCTATATTACTAATTACAAAATCTTTATAGATGAGGACTGATATAAACTGGCCTGATCAATGGCAGCCTCAAAAGCTTTGTCTGTATACAAGGACTGAGAGCTGATCACCGGTCCTAAGCCTACGTGACACAGCACAGCTCACGTCCCTATGGCTAAGTGTAAATGTAAATGCCCAAACTGCTTTTTTGGAATGGCTCCAGTCACCGTAGCCAAGTCACAGCCTGGGACAAAGCTAGTTGGCCCAGACCAAAACCATGCCTGGGACTGTGCTGGCAGCTTAATGGTATGACAATCACAAGGCAAATGTACCTGCCTGTGTCTTGATCTTATTTCGCTGTTGATGTAGCAAAAGAATCCATGAACTTCCAGGGCCTGTGGGACTTCCCAGCCCTCGTGTCTAAGGCTGACCTTGACAGGGTAGGGCTGAGGCACTTTGGATTAATGATTTCAGTTATTTAACCTTTAGGTCCAAACTGGAACCTGTGGCTCGGGTTCTAACAGGATCTTCTCTGTCATATACACTTTCAAGTTCACCACGTATACCTTTCAGAAGTGCCTCTAAAAGTTTTAGACTTCTCAACACTTTATCCAGGCACTAGGATTCCCCAGTTGCTTTTCTTGAGGCAACTGGCCACAGTTCCTGTTTCTTTGCAAACGCACAATGGGGACTACGTATGTGAGTGCTTCTACTTACTGGTGTTGCATGTGTAATTGTTGCTTCACAATAGGTGAGGACAATTAGGGGCTTCTCTGCTGTGATATCCTTCTGATAGACACAGCTGCCTCAGCCCATTTTATATGCTGCCCTCCTTAAATTTGCTACATAGCCCTAATTTTGCCGAGTATCTCAAATCCTGTTCTCCTTCTTAAAACAGGAACGAAATACAGACACGTGTTAGATCAGAACTCAAGCTGTAGAAGAAGACAGCAGGCAAGGTGACATGGTTCTCCTACATGGACAAGTCAGACAGAGTCCCTCAGACAGAGTGATGGATTTAAATTTTCCTCAGGTCTGAGCCCTCTGGCAGCCAGGACACAAACACAGTGTTTAAGCCCCCCTCAGGGGAGGTGGGATGCTGTAGGATTATCCAGTCTGGTGAAATCTAATGAAGTTTCCTTTTCACCTGGCTAGTTCAGTCCAAGCCTCAATCAAAAGCACTTTGAAATTCTTCAGGGTGAAAATTGCAATGTAAAAGTCAGAAGGTTCAGGGAAAGGCAGAGACAGGGCTCTGGTGTCAGGATCCCATCTGATGGCCATGGAGTGGAGGCTGTGGTCTCCAAAAATTCTTAATACAGTACTGACTGAAAAAATAAAAGGATGATCAAACATGAATAGTGAGAGAAGGCTCATACAATATTTCTTTTAATCAATCTAGCTATAGCAATGGCAGATGCTGCCATTTGACACTAGTATCTGTTGCTAAATTCCTCTGTAATGTGAATCCTGTGGCTGCCAGTCTGCGAAGCACTTCCAGATGTCCTGTTAGGGTCATGAAACCAAAGATACCTGAAAGCTACCACCTTTTCTGCTTGTTTTAGCATAGTTTTCAAATTCACATAGTTTCCTCTCATTTTCCTAGCTCACTGAATTAAACAAATCAGTAAGCTGCTCCCTGCACCTCTCCAATTGTTTCATGCCCTCCTGTTAAATGCTTTTAGTACAAATCCTGTCGTGTTCAATTCTAGCAGGAAATGCCGAAATTAGAGGACATGCGAACATACAAAAGAGTGCAGAAGAGGTCAGAAACACGCACAATAACATGAAGAAACTACAGGTTGCAGTACTGTGGATTCAAGAAGAGACTTAGTTTTAATAAACTCCTGCTTGAAAGAAGAGGAAATAAACAGAACAGAAACCAAAGTTACAATAATAACAATAATTAACTGCAACCTTTGAGTTTCAGATTGCTAGATCTGTTTGATATCACCTCTTAATGTAGTTAAGCATGGAAGCTGGCATCAGGGAATGAACAACATAAGGAGTTTTGTCCATGATGAAATTTTATTTTTAGAACTACTGTTTTAACCTGTTAAATAACAGTGCCACTGAGGAGAGTGATTCTGTCACGGTTACCACTGTCCCTGTTGCTGATTGTCCGTGGGGTTGTGCTTTGCTTTGCAGTAACACGTACTTCAGGAACAACGTCTCAGCCCGCCACATGCGGAATGTACTTGTCCTGACTCTGCCACCAGCTTCACGCAATTACGGCTCGAATACTGTAATGCCTGAAGATGCTCTCCTGGTAACCACACTATTTTATATCTGATTATTGCATTCAGTTTGTTCGTGTTCGTGCACTAGGAAATGAAAACTAAAAACACAGCTGTCATCATCCCCCATCATGCTTCTATCCTGATATTTTCTTACATTATCGCAGGATGATATTTTGTCCTGCTGTGATTATGCAAAAATATAAAATCATAAGGCAAACACGCAGGCTCTCATATTCCTGCTTTGTGAAATTCAACTCAAGCTTTTAATTTGGTCTGCAAGTGTCATGTTCACGGGGCATGAGGGAGACTTATAGATACATAGCCTTCTGACTCCGCTTCTCAGTGACTGACAATTTTATATGTAGCTGTAAGGCATCACTGAAGGAAGATCTATAGGTGTAATGGAGATGTGAGCATGGAAAGTTCAGAACGAATAATTGTTGACTGGTTTTTGTGTGCAGGTATGTATAAGCAGTGGCGACCATTGCCGTTTCTGTCTAGGGGCTCTCCAGTTAAACGTCAAAAGCAGGAACTCTTTTTTTTTCTGTAGGAAATATGTATTTTTTTAATTTCCTGAAAAGCAGAAACTATGCAAACCCTGTATCTGCTTAATGAAACTGATACTCCAGCCATCTGCCCAGGAACCAGATTCTACATGTAGAGTACCTCCCAGGATTTGTGCCTTTGAGCTTCAGCTCTCCAGCAGGCAGCCTGAAGCTTCTGGCTGGATTTACAGGGCCCAGCCTGGGCTCAACGCTTTTTGGGTGCCAGCTCTATGAAAGGCTGCTGGAAATTCTGGCGCAGCTCCTTGCCCCTGAGCTGTGGCCATCTGGAAGCCCAGACTTGGTGGCACCACACTGGATTATCTGCGCAGAAAGTCTAATCCAAAGGCAGGGGCTTTGGATCCCGCTGAGCAGACCTGCCCAGAACCTACAATGTAGGATTTCTTGAATCCTTTGTGCCAAGATCAGCATGCCAGAGCTTTACACTGGCCTCTTGGAAGTTTTCAACACATTTCTGTCTTCATATACCAAAAATATATTTTGTTTACCTTTATTTTTCCAATACGCTGATGTGGCATTTCTCATCTACTCAACTCTATGTTCAGCAGATTCTGGTTTCCATGCTGGAATTTTTGCCAAATGGAGACCATCATAGATACTGTAGCTTTAAGGCAGAATCATGAACTCTCAAATTCCCATATTTCTTTTTCTCCTGTTCTAGATGGAAGATGACTTTTTTGTTGGCTATTTTAATGCAGTCTTGCTATTTGGATATATTCTGAAGAAATGTATCTCCTCTCAGAGCCCAGTGTCACGTCCCAGTTTCATCAATGAATTCCGAAGTATCACTTTTGAAGGTAAAAGAAGTACAGTCCTGTGTAGAGTTCACTAAATTGATGAGGGGAAAGAAATTTGGTTTTAAGCATTCTTAGGACAAGTCTCTTCTACACTAAAAAAGTCCGAGCCCTTCAGTGAGTTTTATTCCCACTCTTTTTTCTTTTTCTATCATTTTTCCCGAGGGTGTTATCTTCACTATTAGCAGAAGCACTACATAGCTGTCCTGCAGAATCATCTCAGTGCATGCAACACAGAAGAGGTAGAAACTCAAAATTATGATGGTTTGAAACATTGCAATTATCACAGACTGTTTGAGGACCAGACTTCTTTCTGGGCTGTTGCGTTTTTCCTGCTGCTTTGAAGTACAAAACATATTTAAAGAAAATTGCTGCCTAAGGAGGGGTGCGGGAAGGAGGAGATTCAGAGCTTCCCAGCCAACAGAGGTGGAGGACAGGGACAAGGACCTGAAGCTGGTGTCATTCTTTCGATGAGGAGCTGAACTCCCTATAGGGAGACTATTTGGAGAATGAGAAAGGAGTTGGAAGAGTGAAGCATATAGGTGGGTTTCAGAGTCCATTCTTCCTTCAGAGGCAACCTGGCTTTCATGTTGTTAATTTGCAACAGTGGCATTTTGAAGATTTCCCCCAAATGTCTAGCCTTGACTTCAGGCCAGTACTTATGAAATATGACTGATGTTCAAAATGACTCTGAAGCCCACTTAGCTAAGCTTTAATGAAGTAGTTTCAAGCTTTTCCCAGTTTACAAAGCCATTGTAGGCCTGGGTGCCTGCAGTGTGACTGTAAGCCAGCTGGCAATGGATTGGCTCTTATTAGCCAACTTTCTTGTTCTTCTCACAGGTTGTCTAGCATCAGTGGGCTTTTGTAGGCCAGAGGCTCAAAATCACAGAATTCAATCATTAGGAAAAGACAGAGGCAAGACTGACACAAAGAAGTGACAACATTACCTCTTTAAGGGCAAAGTCCCAGCTGTCATTTCACATCAGAGATCTGTCCCAACCAAAATGACAACTCAAAGCTTTGTGTTTATGTCTTACTTGCCTTCAGCAAACACGTGCGTAGAAGTTTCCCAGATTTTCCTAATATGGCCTAAGAGGTTTTGGGTTTATTTTCACTTTAACCATGGTATCCCAAACCTAGCGAAATAGAATTTACTAATTCCTCCTGGAGACAGAATATGAGTAAACTCGTCTCTTCAGTTTTACTCTAAATTTGAAAGGTAAGTTGCACAAACTTCCTTACTTATCCAAAATAAATCTTGCACTGTAATGCTCCACATTAGTTCTAGGTTTAGTTTAAAAAAATAATTCTAAAAGTGAAAGGTGTTGAACCACCGTCATTCTTTGTTGCGCTGGAGGCTGGTAGAGTAGGGAGTTCATACCATAATTATTTTGATATTAAGAAAGTGGAGCATGAAAAACTTAGCATCAGTTTTTGAGGTGAAAAGGGAGAAGGTAATTCCTGAACTAAAATAATGATGATGCTGAACTTTAGGAAAAATAAAGTACGTCATCAGCAACAGCAGCAAGAGAGCAATCTGAAGCTGACCAAAAAGACTCTCCTGAGAAAAGAAGGGAAAAAGTGAAGGTGAGACTTTTAGGAGTGGTGGTATTGGCTAAGCTTGTGCTCTTGTTGAAATGACTGGCTTCATGAGAGCAAAGTCAAGCCATGCTGAGGGACTTAGGAAGTTCCACCTTAAAATCCTTGGAATGTGCTACATAGGCAATTACTCAAACTGCACATTTGCTGACATACAGAGGCAGGAGGTTAAAGGGAAAAAGAAGCTAGTTAAAATAATATTATTAGAGCTAAGCAGGTAGCTCTCAAAAGAGCAAGAGGAATGAAAGTATCCCTGTATTTCCTTTCTTGCTGATAGATTCAAACTGCAGGTGGAAACAGGCAATTTCCTTTCTCACTTCTAAAATGGTCCCTTCAAGGGAGGTTACTCTGACATTCTTGGTATGCTGAAGAAACCTGACAAATATATTTTTCTATAGCTAGAGGGAGACTTTCCTCTTCAGTGCAGTGAGGTCAACACCTTTTATTGGATTTTGTAGAGAAAATGTAGCATGCTATTAAGGGAGAAGTAGCACCACACCAACCTGATGTGTTTTCTAGTGTGTACATGAAGAAGAAAAATATCCTGAGCATCAGAAATCCTTTTATTTATCCCATCCTTTCTGACAGGTATTTGTGTTTCTGAGATTGCAAGCCCTCTGACTAATCCCTTTTGTCCACAGGTGTACTGGGTCCTGTGACTCTAGATGAATTTGGAGACATTGATTCCACTTTGTCCCTGCTGTACACGTCACAGACTGCAAATCATGTACGTATGTCCAGGGAGCAACTGTTCAGTCTTATATGTGAAAGGAGAAACAAAATACCCTGTACTATTGCATAAGAATGACAAAAATAACTACAGCAGAAGTGGTGGCATGCCAAGGCATGTTGTGCATGCCAGGAGAGGGTCATGAGAGATGTGCTGGAAACTGACGAGATTGATGTCATCTGGTGATTCAGTAAGTGAAGTGCAGCTGGTATTTTGTGGGACTGATACATTTCTTTCCAGAGAGAGGGGAGGAGTGAGGAAGAATATGGCAGCCAAACATATGGCTAAGCCAAGACATGCACCACTGTAGCAGAAAGAGCAAGAATTACTTTTGAGTTTGGGCAATACATTTATTCAGGGTAGTTTGAAGCAAGGGACAAAAAAGGGAGAGGACAGCTGCTGACTGCATTTCTTCCCTTCTACACCCATAGTTTGGAACTCTTCTGCATTTCAACACTCACAATAACAAGACGCGCGTGATGACTTCCAGTCCAGATTTTGTCTGGAAGAACCACAAGCTACCCAGTGATATTCCAGACACTGGTGAGACACCCATTAAACCTACATCTTCCTCGAAGACAAGTCACACAGTCCTAAAATCTACCTGCTGTGCAATCCAGCACATTACCTTCACACTGTCCCCAGCCAGTGATGCCAGGGGCTGGGGGCAGAATAGCATCTTTCCTTCCCCTGCCCCAGCCCCTCATGTTCTCTGCGTCCAGCCCCTAAACCTGCATTTCTGTTTAGGTGTTACTAAGTCTTTCATAGCCTCCATACTGTGCCAATGATTGTGGGGAATACCATGGCATGTTTTGGAAGAGGTAGCTCCCAAACATAAAACCTTTATTAGCAGATGGCGGTGGTGTGAATTGTTTGAGAGGCTGTTCAAGAAAGGCAGCAGAGTTAAGGTTATGATAAGTTATCTGACTCTGTATTTTTGTATCGCTGATGCAGCATGGAGGCTTCTGCTTGCCCCTTTATCCTTGTTGCAAGGAGCTGGGGAGAGGAAACGGCACTGTGCAGATTCAGGGTGCTTCTCTGGAGAGGTCTCTTAGATGAGCTTGCTCCTTGCAGAAAGACAATGGGAAACTAGGTTATTACTCTATCTCCACTCAAACTTTAAATCTGAAATCCCAGAAATCACCACCTCCTTTTATTTTGAGGTTTTGGTGACTCCTGGGTGGAACAGCTGAATCCCCTTGTAATTCAGCATAGCAGAGTACAGCCTTGTCAGCCTGAGCAGAATGTGATTGTTTCCCCTTGTAGATGGCTGCCACACGGTGAGTGGCAATGGAAAAGTGTATTCTTCAGGGTATGATATGCAGGATAAAAATTATTGCACTGGTGGTGGTTGCAAGGGTTAGTGAACAGTGGGTTAATTTTCACCTGAGTCATTCTCATCAGTGAGTGTCCAAAGGTGCCCCTGTTAAAGGTCTCTGCTAAAGGCCTCCATTAGTTTTCTGTACTGCTTACCTCCTCTAGGGAATATTACAATGCAAACCAGTAACTGGAGGAACAAACACGTTCTGATAACTAGAAGTTCATTCACAGTAAGGTGGTGGATGGATTCAAACACTTTTATTCCTCAGTAAAGTAAATCAGATGGCTTCAAATTAGGGCTTGCTGTTTGGCCCCAGCCTTCTCAGTGTTGCTCCAGTCCTGTTCTCATTCATCCCTTGGTCCCCACAACATGCTGTGTTGTCAGAGGATCTCTGAATCTTCTAAAGATTCCCCTGAATACATCCTTGTTTGAAGCTGCTGTACAAGGCCAAAAGAAAAATGTTTGGGAATTGCAGAAAGCCAGTGTCTACAAACTAGCAGCTTAACATTCAACGCTTAACGAAGGCCTGACTTTGTGGCCAAGCTAAAACCACCTCCCACAGGCACTTGATTATTTGTTTTCACATTTTTTAAAAAATAAACCCTCCTTAAGTGTGATTGTAAAAAAATATATTCCCATAAAGGGCAACTTTTTAGTGCCAAAGTTTAAGTAATTTTAAGTACGGCCAAAGCCAGTCAAAACTTTCCAACCATAAATACGTTTTTTCCTCCAGGAGGTGAACAAACACAACAATCAGAGCCCTGCTCCTTCCTAAGCTGTAATTGAGAACAGTCAACCCAGTTCTGCTACCCTCTTTCCTCCTGGCATTCCTTAAAAAAAGGGGCTTCATCCATATTTTTCCATTATTCAGAAAGTTTGAACCTTCACTCTAAACATGGATAAGGTCAGCCTTCAATACACAAACGTTTCTGGTTCCAGAGGACCTGAAACCAATTAATTTGTGATGCACTTTCCCTTTGTGTGTTGTAATACCAAGATCCAGGAGGTGGTAGCAGAGCCTCAGGAACTGGAAGTTGCGGACCCACAGAGCTTCCCTGGGCAACTTCAACCAGCTGATTGTCAAGCTGCAAGCCACTATTCACACAGCTTAAGTTTTACAGAATTCGTAGGAAATGGCTTTGCACATTCTCACGTATATATCGTTTTATAGCGGCAGCTTAATGTCCTTCCTTGGTGGAGGGAAGCCTAGTACTGACAGTTTTCAATGGAGAGCATCAGATGAATAGTAAGTTACTAGGAGGCCCTGAAACTGATGCTGAGATGAGCACACAGAAAGAAGGTGAGGAGATGTGATGCACAGAACAAAAAATAAAAGCCAGAAAGCTGGGTCCAAAATCCAGAGTTCCTAAATTCAAGTCTATGTCAGATGCAGACACTTACATTGGCATGTTCAAAATCCCTGCCCAGCTGGTGTTTGATTCTGGAGGCAGCTAGTGTGTGTCTTGCTGCTTTTTATTTGTTCATTCATTTTTATACTTTGTTGTTTTCCTGTGTGCCTTTATTTCTGTTTCTGGGCACACGCAGAAGTGCATTAGCCTCAGGAAGGCTGAGTAGCTCAGCTCTTTTACTATCCAGAACCAACATGGCAATCTGTGAAACTAGATTCTCCTCTGCCTTCTTCGCCTGAGGCACTTGGTCAGTAGAGCAGGTACACTCTAGATGTGTGGCCGCCATATGAAGCTCTGCGCTAATGGCCTGTTGCTTTTCAAAGGAAGTTGGTGGCCGCAACTTTCCTTCCCAGTACTCCTGAGCTCCAAGAACTGACCCAAGACAGGCGTCAGTTCGCTTTTCAACATTAAGACAATCAAAATCACAACCTTAAATAATCAGTTCCCAGCCTCAACTGTTCTGCTTGTCTGCTGAGGAGTAGGACCTTTGTGTGCTCTGTGATTTTGTGTCTAAATCCTCAGATGCCTGAACAGCCTGATTTTCAAATTGTTTGGCACCTGGCAGCTTCCAAGGACACTAATCTGTCAGATTTGTGCTGCACCAGATTAATTTCCCTCTATAGCATATGAATTTTATATTGAAAAGTAGAGTCCACTCAGTACCACTTGTCATCCCAAAACAGACATGTTCAGAAATGAGTCCAGAGTCTCCAAAGCTCTGTCTACAACTACAGAATCACTTTAAACAATGGAGCCAATAAGGGGAGAACCCAGGTGCAACATGTTAAAAAGTTTGTGTATGTTAAAAGCTGTACCATGATTTTCATTTTGACCTCTTCCTGGATAACAAGTTCTTTGAGAAATGCCTGTCAAATCCATAAGTGGCTGTAGTCTGTATCAGCTGAAATTCTGAGTGGAAGCTGTGGTCTTCAGGTGTGTCCTATCCTGAAGCAACTTATATCAGTAAAGATTCTGAGTGACATAGGTATGGGTAGTTGTGGAAAATTCACTGTCAAAGAGGCGTGTCTTTCTCACTGGGTGGGTACCCAGCAGGACTGGAAAGGAAAATACATATGTTATAAACCTTGAATCAGAAAGTCATCACTGAGTATTGTGTTTAATGATAAAAGCCGTAGGGACCAAAACTTTGTTCCCCAGTTCAGAGAAAGCCTATTCCAAAGAAGTCAATGAAGAGCCAATTTTGCATTAAGCCCTGAGTATACTGGGGGTAAACAATGTTTCCTGCCTGCCAGTGACTCTGATTACAAATGGTCAACTGCTTTCCCCATCTACATCCCTATCCCACAGAGATTTGTACCTAAGGTTTGCCTCCACCATCCGCTCTTAAGAAGTCACTGAAAGGAGAAATTCATCTGCTTCATTTTCTAAAATGTGGTTACTAAGAAAAGTCAGCTTTATTCCTGGACTATCCTAATTTGTTTTTAAAGAGGAGGACACCTGAAAACTCTCCTGTTGAGCTGATGTGACATTTAGTGCTGTTAAATTCATCTCCCACCTGGGTGTCCCTACAGAGCGCCCATGCCTCAGGTGGGGATGTAAGACTGCACTGCTTTGGGTCATGCTTCATCCCGCAGTGAGAGGCAGGCACTTGTTATCTCTAGGCAGTGCCGGACTTTACCAAAGCCCCTCAATTTGGATGTGACCAAAGAATACCCCTGCTCAGTGACTGTGACTTGCACATGTGCGGGTGAGGGTAATTGCTTAAATATAATATTGTTTCTCAGTGTCCTCTGTCAAGTTGTTTATTTTTCAATTTTTCTTTTCTGCAGGCCCACACATCTTGACCATTGCTGTCTTCACACTCACAGGAATTGTGATTCTGGTTCTGATCATCTCTTTGCTGATTCTAAGGTTCCAACCCCCTTGGCTCTCTGTTTGTGCTTGAACAGTTTTCCTCCTCGGGCAATGCCTTTGATCTCTCCTTGAAGAGCCATTCATTAGCTTACCTTACATACCTGGGTGGTTGCCCTCAGTGTGAACTCTTTAGTATATGCCAAGTAGGGTTTGCATCCATGGCGTTGTTATGTCAGGTTAATAATCAAGGGAGAAGTGGAAGTCTCCCTGGGAGACAGTAGTTCCCTTCTCCCTGTTCCTCCCTGCTCCAAGGGCTCTTCCCTCATTTTTACAAAATGTGCAGAATATAAGGGACACACTCAAAAAGGCATCTCATCTCAACACTGTTGTTACTTCCTGTCCTGGCATTGTATTCGCACCAGTTCTTACCATCCAGCATTGATGCCAGGACTTCCTTTGGCTTGCATTTGATTGTGGGACCTTCCTTCAGAGTACATTCAATAGCAAAGAGGAGAAGACTATATAAAATCCAGACAGTCCTTTGTGCTTGAAATTGTTCTGACCTCCCTTGAGACTCGTGGCAATTGCCTAGCAGTTGTTCTGCTAAATCTGTTCTGTTCTTCTGCCACGTCTCTGGAACTGAATGAGCATTTAGGCTTTCCCAAAGCTAGAGAAATTAGAGCAGCCCCAAACTGGCAAACTGTACAAGATCCACAGGGCTTGTGCTCGAGCCTTGCCCACTCAACACTCCATCCTTGTGTCATCCCGACACTGGAAGCTTCCCTGTCCTAATCCTGTTGTGTGTTTCGGTTCACTGGGAGGATATTCTAAATGAGTTCACTCGTTTTGCAGGAAGTACAGGAGAGATAATGAGCGTCGGAGGAAGAAATGGTCCCATATACCGCCAGAGGAAATCTTGCCTCTGGAGACCAGTGAGACAAGTCATGTTAGTTTGAAGGTAAGAGAAGCACAATGCCTGAAGCTGGATCTTGGATTCTGTCTTCTGAAGACTATCGATACTGGCGTTTTGGCATGCTCTGACTACAATGCAGGCTATGGCTCTGGTAGAACTAGGATCCATTAAATTATTATTTTTTTTAACCCTCACTTGCTGTATTGAAGAAAAAAGAGCTTATTCCACATCTATTGCTCCCTAATAGAATATATCTGTTTCCCAACAGTAAAGCTCATTTTGTGATGGATGAATGTGCTGGGTATTGATTCCCGGTCCCTTCCACACCACCACTGTTACAGATTATTTCCCTGTGCTTTGTTATGCCTCTGTAACGCCCAAGAGCATGAAAGCAGCAGGTGGAGGCCCCGGCAGCCATGGGAGAGGCATGGATGTACCACACTTTCTGTGGCATGTAGTGGCACTCCCTGGAGAGAGAGGCTTATGCTTCTCTGTGTGGCACACACTGACATTACTTAGCTCTCTGGACCTGCCAAGTGGCAGGTAGGTGATAATTGCAAGTTAATTATTCTTCTTTGTTCTCAGATCGATGAAGATAAGAGACGTGACACCACCCAGAGACTGCGCCAAGGCAAATATGACAAGAAGGTAACCTGACTGCAGTGTCCACGCTCCCCTCCTGGGCTTAGGAGGGCTCTTTCTGGGAGGAGGTCATTCCTCTCCAGAGATAACTCCCCCTCTCCTGACCTTGCAAAATGGCTTCACCTTATGGAAGAAATAAGCCATTTATTCCCTATCAGGTGCTTTGCGTTTTGCTTCCTGACGGGAGGCAACATATTAGACTCCATGAACTCCTAGCCTAGTCCAGAAGTGCAAAAGCAGAAACAGGGGGACCAGAAATCTGATACATTTTGGTACCAAGGAGATTAATGGATTCATGGAGGACAGGCCATTTACATCGCAATTCTTGTACATTCCGTAGAGCTATTGACCTGACTGAGATATATTCATGTTGAGTTAACATTTGCATCATTGATAGTTCTAAAGAGTTCTTACCTACCTGGCAAATCTTTTGAAGGAAATATAACTCCGTTACTTATTAGTTAACTGAAACTCCAACAGCAAAGCTGTAGGTGGATGTTTCTTGGACATTTCTTGGAAAAGAAGGATGAATTGCTGTTGTACTAAACCTGTGATTTTTCCCCCCACTGTTATTTTTTCTTCAGGTGGTGATCCTAAAGGATTTCAAAAACAGCGATGGTAATTTCTCAGAGAAGCAAAAAATAGAACTGAACAAGGTAACTGTTGCATGTAGCAACTGGACGCTGCGTTACGAGTGAAGTCATTGCTTTCCACTGTCAACTCCAACAGCCGTATGCTTGTGGATGTTTGTGAGGTGGACGGGTAATGAGTTCCTCAAAGGATATTGCCTGATGAACTTTCTCGTTGTGTGTGTGATCTCATCACCAGTTCAGAGTCTGAACTGTATGCCAGTGAAGCGGAGGATGAATGAAGTAATTCATGCTCTGTCATTTGGCCTTGCTAAATACATTTTTGTAGCTCATGCTAAAAGGCAATGCACTCTTTTTGCTTATATCATGCTAATTCATTAGTAGCAGAATGTTGAAGTTAAATCTTATTATTGAATGCCAAGTGCAGCTCCTTCAATATAAGTAACTGTCTGCTGACTTGTGCATACAGACTCTTCCAACATGAGAGATGAATTTGGCTGCAGTACTGCATCTTTTTTGAATGAATAGCTTTCCTTTTTACACAACACAGCTATACTGCGAATTCAATAAGCTCTAAAAATACATCAAAGTAAACTACAGTTGTCTATATAAATGGACAAAGTCCATAATATCATGCAGCATCATTAAATTTTTATTACTTGCTCATTTACTGACTGATTCACACCATTCTGTCACTCATAATGGCTATTCTGGTCAACTGGGAGGTTTCAGTAGGAAGGCAATAATGGAGTGGGCTCTGGAATTAACTTGTAGTCAGTGTCCAACAGCAGCCACTCTTATCTCCCTAATCCAGAAGGTTCAGGAATGACTAATGTCTTCAAGTATTTCACTTGGTGCCTCAGTACACGCTGGTTTAAAGGAAACTCATACATCTTATCGGGGCCTGAGATAAAAAGCCATGTCACATAAGTATCCTTGACCTGTGTTTCTGTACTAACAATGATTGCTTTTAAAAACAGATGCAATGTTTCTGCTCTAGCTCCTACAGATTGATTATTACAACCTGACCAAGTTCTATGGCACTGTGAAGATAGACACCATGATCTTTGGGGTGATTGAGTATTGCGAAAGAGGTTCTCTGCGGGTAAATAATTTTGCAGGTCTCCTTTCACCCTCAAATTATGAAATTTCAAAGTTAGAAAAAAAATCCCCATTTCTGTCTCTGGCCCTCATGCAGCAGCCACAGACTGAGCGAGTGGTGGCGGGTTTCTGACTCTGGGTTCCCTCCCCCTTGATTGTTTCTCTCTAGCCTTCCCCAGGTGCTGCTGGGGCTGCCATCAGTTTGATGGTTCTCAGCAGCCAGAGGATGAGGTGAGGCGCAAGCAAGGAAAAGCACAGGCAGAGCTCTGCCCAGGCAACAGCGACAGCCAGCATTTGTATTGTGTCCCCTATTGGGAGCATAGAGGATATAAGTTTTTCTTTATTTTCTAAGCTGTATCTGTTTTCTCTGCTGATGCCCTTGAGGACCCCATGCTGCACCCAGACTGTGAAAGGACAGAGAAAAGAATATACTCTATATTAATAAGGGACAAACAGTATGAGGCTGGAATATGGCAAATCCCATGCTGTAAGGGACAACAGCCCTTCATTTCTGTTTATAAAAAGAAATGGTAAATTGATGCCTGGCAAGAGTTATGGAAAGACTTATGGTTTATTACTACCAATATTATTTCAGTGCCAATCACGAAGTAATGGTGGCATCAGCTCTTCTGCAGGTACGCATTGTCTCTGAGTTCATAGACTCCCATCAGCAGCAGTGGTCTCTGGTACAAACTTGCAGCAAGGCAGCAAAATAACAGCTCTGACTCTAGTTCTTTTCTTGTAAACTGACATACTCATGGGGGTTTACTTTTAGCAACAGAAGTCATAGTGGCTGGAAGAACTGTGAATGACTGGAATGACTGTGAATGGCTAAGATAAAGGAATAGTCTACTTTGAACTTATAAGGCCATGAGTAAATTGGTAGGAAGCGGACTGTGAGGACAAACCACAGAAATTCCTCTCCCTTCTTTCTGCACACCTTGCCCATTTCTGTCTCATCTATTTTGCTTTATTAAAGACTCAGCATGAAAAGCAAATTCACTATGTATCTTTAATTACACAAACCCCTCTTTTCTGGAGTCTTCAGTTTTCTAGCTCTGTGCAAACCTAAAATATATTTCATATTCCCTGTTTTCTGAGTCAACTCCTGCTCTAGTGCACGTACTTCTTATAAAAAATGAAGGGCTACCTCATTCAGTCGCTGGTTGAAAGGCTTTGTGATTTAGATACCCATATCTCAGCTTCTCCCTTTTCCCTGATGCAGTTTATAACCACTCTTTTCTTCTCTTCACAGGACGTTTTAAATGATAAAATCTCCTACCCTGACGGCACATTCATGGACTGGGAATTTAAAATCTCCGTCATGTACGATATTGCCAAGGTAAGCAGGCTGCTGACAGTGCAATGTTAATCAACCTGTCCTGTCTTGCAAAATGGATCCTCTGGAGAAGGCAAGCTCTCAGGGTCTTCTCCTATCCTTGCTAGAGGATGTATGCCTTTCCACTCTTCTCTAGGGATAGGTGTATGAGGCAAGAGGAGCAAGTGGCTCTCAAACTCAACGGGTTGGGCTATTTATAAATAAACAAATAAAGTATGCCCCAAAGAAATGTGACCCAAAGATCAGAGGGTTACAATCTGTTGACCAGTGGCTCTGATTAGTAGGGCCTGCGCAGTCACAAGACCTGCAAAATGCACTACTCTCTGGCCTCAGCTAAGGAATATAAAGGAAAACTGTGGTTTTTCAAAATGACGGAATTATTCCAATTTGTATCCAGAGACAAGATAAACTTTTTCTGAATAAACTGTTTAATTCACATCCTGATTTTCTCACTCACTAGAGTGAGAAACTAGAAACTAGAGCTCTCCATTTCAGGCAGTTTGAGAGGGAAGAAATTCATCCTGTACAGAAACCAAGACTGGTTTTCAGTAGCTTTCAACATTTTAGGTCCTTGTGGTAGGACGACTCCATATGAATGGTAAAGGAAATTCTATTCTACATTAGAGACTTGTATCTATTCAGCTGGTAGTTAAGGAACCTTTATAATTCATAGGTATAATTATTAATTATACTGCTATAGGTAATGTAGAGAATTACCTCTGCTAGTACTCAACTGCTCTCCTTTTCCTATTGCTGGTTTGCAGTTGGACAGTCCTTCCATTTCCCTACATGCATCGGTTCAGATTTGGTCTCCACGATGAATGACTCCACTGTGTCTGTTCTACAGAGATACTGAAAATTGTGCTCTTTAATAAAGACCCCTTAATCCAAATTGTCACAGTTTGTTGGCCTTGTTAATGACTTTCAAGTTCAGTTAACGTTCAGCATTAAGTTTCATTTTAAATAGCAGCAGTGGAGTTTCCCTTCCTCCTTATAGCATATAAAAACCCCATGGTATTTTTTTAACCCTTTGCAGTTCACCTTCAGATGTTTCCTAAGAAAACAGGGATTAGTACTGGCTCTGTTTACAAGAAGGAGAGAGAAATCCCTGTCCTTCTGAAGGGAGCGACCAAATGCCCAGTGACTGCACTGGGACTGGGACTTCACAACCAGTTGTTCCCTGCACCATTGGTAATGGGGATGGGACATGGAGTCTGAGGATGATCGGCACACCGCATCTGTTCTCTGGAATGACTCCTGAGCATTATTAGCCGTGTTAGTAGAGACAGTTCACAAAATCTTTCTGAAAACTTGTATGTACCTAGGAATATCAGGAAACTTACTGTCATTTGGATGATCTGCTAGCCTCTCCTATTCCTTGACCTGATGCTGTCGTGGAACCTCTGGGACCTAGACATTTCCATGAACTTCTTGTATCGCTTTTCCCAAATCCCAGCTTCCCAACCTCCAGGCGCCCTGTCTTAGTTTCACTTGAATGGCTTCTTGCTTTACATAAGTCACTTCATCACCCTTCAGCTCCAGTTTCTCTTATCCGAGCATCTGCCCTTTTCAGGCCCAGCCCCAGCTCTCCAGGCTGTTAAAATCCCTATGACCATCTCCTGCAGTTCCTTTGCCTTCCTTTTGATATGCTCCTCTCTCTCCACACCACCACTTTCCTACACCTTGTTGTTTTCCATTTCCCAAACAGAAAAAAGAGTAGTCCTCTTACTTCGCCTACTCTTCATCTGGCACAGAAGCTGCTGCATCAGTGTTTCTGAACAGAGGAGGTTGTATCATTTCTATTCCCTGGTACAGCTAGCCAAGCAGTGACTATTCCTAGAGCATCCTCTTGTCCACTAGAGGAGGCGGGGTAGGCAAAGGGGACACCCTAAACCTGCTCCATTTACTTTTTCTTTCTTTCTTTTTTTTTTTTTTTCTTTTCTATCTTTGCTGTCTCTAGTTCTGATGGCACCACCTGTAGCTACATGGATTTGGTTACACGTGACCAAAGAGCTCTGATGAAAGGTCTGCTAAGAAGGAATTGCAGTAATCAAGCCTTGCAGTTCCTAGTGCATACACTGTTGTTGCAACACAATTTATTAAATAAGGGGCTGCTGCAGGATATTGTGCAAGGGATTGTAATATTCTTGCACTGTGTCAGAAAAAGGGTTCTCAGTCAGAACTAAAGCTTCAGAGCTTCAGAGCAGAGGTTACAAGAATGCCTCAAGGATTTAGGAGTACTGCACTGAAAGTCATTATAAATTTTGAAAATTACATCCTAGGTTCTTGATAGGTTCTCTGTTTCTGTTTTCAGGTAGGTGCATAGGATAGTTGGAAGGAAAGAGGAAAATTTTATCAGGCACATCTGTAAGACTTCTGCCTCCAGAAACTGTTAACAAGAAAGCCCTGGTATAAGGAAATCAAAGTTACCTTTCTCTGCCATTTGATGCTGAAACTGATTAGGAATTCTGCAGTAGCAATGGGTGTATTTCCTGGCTGATGAAAGCAGGTGCCAGAAGGAGGTGCAGCTGGAGGAAATAGGACCAAAAGCAGGCAAAACATCCTGGACAGTGTCATCAGGGCTGCATGACAAAAGCTGCTTAATCAAGAAATGTGTTCCTTGGATATAGCGTGCACAGTCTCTGTAAATTTTGGCATGGTGTAGATAGGTCCAGGATAACCAGTCCAACAACATTCTCCAGGGATTGCATCTCTTGCAGGCTGCTTGTGTCTCAGACATACATCTACTGTGCCCAAAACTCAGCTTATGTCTCAGTGATCTGTTGCAGCATGTGCTGGTCTGTTCCCACCTATGGATACCAAAGGAGAGAAATACAGTGTACTCATGACCACGTGAACTATGTAACCCTGATTAAAGTCTGTCTACCAGTTATCGTACAAGAAGATGAGCTATACATGTAGCAGTCTAAATGGAAGACCATTCAGAGAAGAAACTAAACAGATATGACGTACCTGTTCCGGCTTCCAAAGAATATAGATTGTGCTTCATGTACTGAGCTACAGAAAAGAGGACTACTGGAAGAAAAACAACCAGCAGTAGGCTATAAGTAGGTGTGATCTTAAGTAGTTCAGAAGAGAGAGATGAAACAGAATAAATAATAGCAAGAGGGTGCAAATTAGCATACCTACTCCCTTCTTCAGTTTACGCCCACTTACCAATGTTGTTTTCTTGCTATGCCTCAGTGCTGGCCCCTTCGCATGTATTATACCATATTCTAGTGTCTTAGACTAAATGAGATGAATTCAGAGGTGATGAGTAAAAGAGGCAAACTGCACACCTTTGCACACCTGTCTGTGTTGTGAGTCAAGAGTCTGGATCTCAGGAAATATAGGTGAAACCGCATCGGTCAGTCCTCATGGTGCCCACCTCCGAGTTTAGCTCATGGATAGCTGATACGTATTAATACAGAGAAAACCATAATCAGTTAGGTCAAAAGAGACTTTTATGATTGTCTATTCTGAGCCCCTGCCTTATATAAGCCTTAGTGCGTCACCTAACACTCTCTGCATTGACCCCTCTTTAGCCCAGAGGGCTAGAGAGGATCTGCCGCAATGTTTCTGAATGAAACCTCTGCTGTATGGTAATCTTCAAAGACGATACAGACATAAAGAGCAATTCCTCTCACACCTATGGTGTCCGTTGGATGAACACATAGTTGGAAGCACTTTTTTTGTGTGACATTCCAACAAATCTGTACTAAATTTACCAAAAAGGCATTTATTGCAAGTGAAATCAAAATTTCTGGGGGAGGAAATAAATTTTCCTAATTGCTTAATTGTGTTCTAATCTTATCAAAGCCCAAGATGTTATGTCAGACTTTTGTTAACTAAGAGGAAGGATGGTCTTCCATGACATGATCCTTCTAATGATCCATCTCCTCATTTCTTAACATTGACAGTTCCTGTCATCTTGGGAAGTCTCCTCTGTAAAATAATATTTGTTTCTCTCCATGACAGGGAATTGTGATTTATGCATATCCATTGCTGATGAAGGCCATTTAATTACTTGGACAGATATTACACTAATACTTCATATTCTTGTTGAGTCTGGTAATAGCTGTGTGTCTCACATGTAATCTTGCTTTCTTCCTCTTTTATTATCAACCACAGGGGATGTCTTATCTGCACTCAAGCAAAACTGAAGTCCATGGTCGACTCAAATCCACAAACTGTGTAGTAGACAATCGCATGGTAGTGAAGATCACTGATTTTGGCTGCAATTCAATTCTGCCTACAAGGAAAGGTAAAACCAGAATCCAACTGGACTCCCCTTCATGTTTTCCAACCCAATGGAATTTTCTTATGTACACAGTACAAAACACATAATGTGATTTTGTTTCATGTAGCAGCCATCATACAAACGCTATCTGAAAACACTGTCTTAACTGAAATAACACGATGAAAGAGAACTATTAGCAGACAGAGAAAGAAATTAGGCAGTGTAGACGAGAAGGAAAGGAAAGATAAATTTTCAGCTTATAGTTTAGAAAACAGAGATTTCACATGTGGCTGAGATGCAAGAAAAATTTTCGGCATCCCAGGCCTTCATGCAAACAGCTCTCTTCAGCAATAATGCTGAACTTGTATGAAGAAAAAAAGGAGTTAAGCACCACTTGATCTTGTCATTGATCAGATGCATGTGTTACCACACTGCTCTGTGATTTAATTTAAACATTAACACTTGTGACTCTGATCATCCTTAAAAAAAATCTGTAATGATATGCTATGATAACCTTAATGTTTTTCATTCCTTAGGTAGGAGTCTAGCACTATGTGTTCAATCAGACTTGAATAATTTTAACAGCTTTTCTTTACATTTTCTAGTAATCTCATATTCATAGGACATTTCTCTAAAGTAGAGCAGTCCTTGCTACTCATCTTCTTACTTGATCTTGAGTAAGAGATGAGCCCCTCTGAAATTATGTCATCTGAATCTGTACAGTAGAGCTTGGGGTACAATAAGCACAGCACCACAGTGCCGTAGCTGTAGTATATGATCTGAGAAGAAACTGGTTGTAACTGAGGTAAGAGAAAATTTTTACATTCAGACACAAACATGCTCAAAAGTAGCAATGAGAACACAAAATAGAGTAAGAAAAGTGCCCTAAATTTAAATTCTCTATTCATTCTTAATTATACAAGTTTCAAATTTAAATGTATATTATTATTACATTGTAATGTATTTCTCTTCTTTCATTGCTCCTAAGATAAATGGTTTCACAAGCAGCCTCAAAATTTCTGGCTACTAGATTTCTTTCGTTGCAGAAAACTGAGTTTTTTCTGTTTCACAAGAGACCTACAGATTCATTGTGCCTGGATGTTGCAGTCTGATATCATAACACCGTCTTCAGGGTCACTGTGTTCAGGTCACTGTTAGGATAAATCACCAGCATGTCATAACAAACTGTCATACCATGGCAGCATTCTGGTTTTGAGGTACAATGGTGCTTGTTGTACTAGAAATACAGATTAACAGTTTCTGTAGAAAGAAAGTGGTTATGAGCAGGCAATATTACGTCAGGCTCAAAAGCACTTGAGAATTATTTCAATAGATTCATGATATCAAGGCTGCTGGGAAATATTACAGTCTTCTCACCTGACATCTTGTATAACAAACTCCATGTATGTACCTCAATAATTTACAGCGCAGCTTTTTTTTTATAGCACTGGCATTCCTTGGTCTTATACAGACGCATAGGCTATTTCTAAGAAGCCCATGAATGGTAGCTAAGAAAAGCAAGTCTGTTGCCAATAGCCATAACTTCGCTGGAGGTGTGAGGGTTTGCATTGACCCTGGAAAATAGCAGGGTCATCAGATCCCAGACAATTGAGAAGTACCACATCAGAGGTTTATCTAACCTGTATTAATGTCAGCTTCTCAAGAAAAATGCTGAAATAGGAAATAAGCATTAGCAGTGGGCTCTAGGTTTGATATGGAAAGAGTAAAGGGAAATACCACTATAGCCAGTGGATGCTCTGAGAAACATCACCCTTTTTCAGTTACCTCTCTCCCTTCCCCCTTTACCTTGTCCCCTGTTGTCATCTGAATCTTCAGACCTGTGGACAGCTCCTGAGCATCTCCGTCACGCTGATGTATCCCAGAAGGGTGACGTGTACAGCTACGGGATCATTGCCCAAGAAATCATCCTACGCAAGGAGACGTTCTACACTGGACACTGCCGGGACAGCAGAGGTAAATCCATAAATTTCTCCTCCATTGCAGCTTTGTGGGATGGTGTAGCTGTAACTGGCCCATTCTCCATGTTTTGTGAAAGGCACTGTCTCTGACAGCAGCTTGAATTGCTGCTTCTTTCACTGGGTGATGAATGAAGAGCCTATTTCTGTGAGAAGGATCTCACTCTGGGGGCAAATGTACTTTTTCTTTCTGTAAATAAAGTTTGCACTGAGTTTTCTTGCCCTTTCTCCTCCCTCTTCACCTTGGCCACAGCATTACAGAATTATACAATGCTGTCCAGACTTACTGTAGCATTCGAAGGCCACAAAGGTTTTTCTATTATGAGTTGTGCACAACATATAATAATTCATTCATATCAGGCATTGTAAATCAGCAATGTCAACACAGAACAACAAATACTCAGCAGCATGACACAAGAACAGTTGGCATTTAAAAACTGGCAATTCAGACTTTATTCAAGCCAGTCAAAATTAACTTTAGTCATTTAACTTGTGTCAGAAAAAGCATCTCTTCCTGTAGTGCATCCATTAAACCCTATTTTGTGCATTTTGTGACATTGTTTTTGACTGGCTAACAGCCCAGTCAGTCTCAGTTCCCGGAATGCAGGCATTATTATATATTAGAACTGACATAAGAGCATGTGTGGGTTTGGGATTTTCCTAGTGACAGTTACCAACAACAAGTATAGACATTGCCTTTACCTCTGAGTCATTCTGATAGATCCGCCTCACATTTGTTAAAACATCTAGAGCAGTAGCTGGACAGCCTAATAGCTCTTTTCCTGAGTTACATTTGAGAATAACTTTTGGGGCATGTTCATCATCCTACATTATTGCAAACCTACGTTCATACTTGGGAAAACACAGTATTTCACATCACCAACTTTTTAATATAAATGTAGGCCTAAAAGAGATTAGAAATGTCTGTTTCCCTTAGGCAAACTTGTCAGAACTCCATGCTTAAGATAAGGTAGAGAAAATAAAAGTCTTCCTATTTCTTGTTCTTGGGAAGAGACAGGCACCATTCTCACGAATGCAAGGATTTTACAAATATCGCCAAAATAGATGGCAAAAGGAAAGAGTAATGATATTCCTTCCTCATTTTGACTTGCAAAGCAAATCCATAGCAAACTACATTATTTTAACTGCTTGTTCAGCAGTTACAGTCCTTCTGTGTTACGTTAATGGTTTTTAAGTTAGCCTCAGACACAGTGTTTCTGGGCTCTTCTGAGATGTGGTGGCATCCTCACTGCTCTGTGTTTGACCCTGGCTGTCAGAGTCACAATCGGGTTCCTTGTTTTAATTTTGACCTGTTTCTTAATACTGCATTTTGTCATTTTAGAAAGACTGTCCCTTTCAAATAGCATTAGGTTAATCCATCCAACTGAAAGAATTTTTAGCACCTCTAGGTGTGGTTGCTGGCGATGGTCACACATATCAGCATGTTTAGTAAGACAGCAATACATTTACTGGGCCTGAAGCCTGTTTGGTAAGTCTGAATTCAGTGTAACTTAAAAAAAAAATCTGCTTTGTAAACTTCAGCTGAAATTTTAAGTTTTCCATTCAGTGAGGAGATTGTTTTCTGCCCAAAGTTTTTTCCCTTAAAAGTATTAGTAGATGTCTGCGATATATATTGCTGATCTAATGGTTTCTGGTATTATTATTCTTGATTTTTGATTATGCAATTTCAGTAAATGTGTTCAGCCTAGTTTCAACAGTTCATCAAATTTCATGTAATAGAAAGGAATGAGTGTTATTACATATTGCTGAAGTGGCTCCTCATTTAAAAGTCTGGATTCATTCATTAGCCAAGATGAGGCAGCAAGAGGCCAGACCATACTTACTCAAACACCTTTGAATTTTGTTTGTAGCATCATCTAACTTTGGAAGAGAGTAGCTCAAACTTGGGTTGACCATTAATTTACAAATATCTAAGATAAAAAGAGGGAAAAGAATACCAAATTAGAGCCAATGGTAATGGACAAAGAAATGTCCCTGTTGCATGTTAGATTCATTTGGTTTTTAAGTCTGCAGAAAGTCTTTCAATGGCTAGGTTATCAGAAATTAATCTTCGGAAGCTAGAAGACATGATATTGATATTTCAGGACAACTGATATAACTGCTTCTCCAGGACTTCAGTGGCAGCAGCAAGGACTGTGGTCAGATTTTAAAAGTTGTTTAAAAAGCCCTGTATCTAGCCTCCATCCACCAATTTAGGAAAATTAAACTCAACTTCCAGGTATTCTGTGAGTCAATTTTCTCAACCTGCAAATATGTGTATCAATCAACATAACATACAATAATATTGCTACTAATGAGAGAAAAGAAGTCCCACAAAGACGATGGGCATACAGAACTGGATTTCTCATGTATAGAAGTAACTAGGTCATAGTCTCTCACTCTCTTCACTGTCTTCTCTGCGAGACAGCTCTTAGGCCAGCTGGTTGCTCCACTCTTCTGCAGAAACACCTCATTCACTGTTCAAGACTATGAAGTCTTGCCACGTACCAGTGCTCAATTCAAGCTGCCTCCTTGTTCCACTACTTTCTGCCACTGGCTAATTGCAGTGTTGCTAACAGTTGCTGTTACTTCCTCTCTCAGGGGTGTGCACAGCATGGAAATCCAACACATTCCTCTTGCATACATGAGACTTACACAGATTCTTCTGTCTCTCAGCCCACAGAGTACTTCTTAGCAGTCTCTCCGCTCCATAGCATTTGGGAGACTCAAGTCTCCTGCTCCTTCTCTAGTCTGTAATTTCTGTACCACAAAGCTGGAAGCTACTGCGTCTTTTTAGGGTGATCATGCACACTGGACGTGCTTAGCCATCCCTAGCTGCTCTAGACTTGCACATACCATCATGATTACAAACCTTCCTCATCTCACTGTATGCTTCCTTCACTAAAATTGTCTCCCAAATATAATCAGACATTATTAATAAATATGTTTCACACTTGTTCATGGATCCCTTATGGTTTCTCTTTCTCTCCCTCAGAGGTTAAAAAGTGCTTCTTTTTTTTAACTCCCTCCCTCTGGAACTCTTGAGGTCTGGAGGAGAAGGACAAAGAAAGATATTTTTGCTTTAGCTCTCACTTACTGTGCTTAAATTGAGATGTGCAAACGCAGCCTGCATTCTGATATGTTCAGAACCCAAATGACTTTCATAGAACTGATTTTATGAATAACAGTACAAATGAGTTAACAAATGCGATGTTTTAAAACCATATATATTGATAGCCTAGTTTTAAGGAAGCCGAGCATCTGCAGGATGATTTGAACTGCTCTGATGAGAGTTGTATGTCTCCACCCTTTTGATCAAGTTGCAATGGGCTTTTCACATTGTTTTTTACTACAGCTATACTTCATGCTGCGAGGCACACTAATAATGCCTAACGTTCATTTGGGAAGATGCCATAACCATGTCTACCGTGACCAATAAATACTCATGTACATTCCTATTCTTTTTGCATTCAGGGGCTTTCAAGCCCGCCTATTTTGATCTTGTGCCATATATTTAGAAAAGCTCCAAAGTTGAAATGCACATAAAAATGACAGAACTGTTTTCAAGGCTTCTGTTTGTACAGCAATTTGTAACATAGGACGCTATCCACAAGGAATGTCCTCATGTGTTTTTTTTTGTTTAAAACTTTGCATCTTTTTCCTGTGTTAGAGAAACTTTACAGAGTGGAGAGTGGCAAAGGAGTGAAGCCTTTCCGACCAGATTTGTCCTTGGAAACAGTGGGAGAAAGAGACATGGAAGTAAGATAATAATTAACTAAGCCATTTTCTGGGTGAAGGGTGGTGGAAGTCCTGGCCAAACTAGAGCTCATGACCATAGGAGGATGAAAGCTATGCACATTTGATTCCAAATGCCCTAACCTCATGGGAAAAAATGGTATTCTATAGTTGTTACCAGTGAAATGAAATACAACTCATCAAAATTATTTCACTGGAAAGAAATGGACGCTTATATGGTGCTACTCTTCTGACTTATTTTAAATATCTTTAAGATGGGACAAATCACGTCTCAAATATACCTCTCTCCACTGATTATAGACCCTAAGGTTTCTTGCTCAGGTGAAAATTTCTGTATTGTAGACATCCACATATTCAGCAATGAACCCCATTCTTTTTGCCTGAATCACCAGTTGCAGAAAAATTCCAAACTCAGGATATTGGAAATATAATTACCACAGCATTTACCTCCATGTCAATAACTGGATCCATTTACTTGCCTTTCATTTAGTATTGCAAATTCAAGTTAAGATCATGTCACTAGTCACCACAGAGTTAAATTTAAGATGTCTGCAATGAGTATCCTAACCATAGATTCAAAACAGTTAGTCACACATTTTAATATGTTGTCGGTCAAGAGTAACTGGAAATTCCCTAATGAACTAGTGCTGCTTAGCACCATTGTCCTCCTATATCCATTACTCAGGTGGACTTTCCTTAAATTTTTGTTTGAAGGTGTATACACTAGTGAAGAGCTGCTGGGAGGAAGATCCAGAGAAAAGGCCTGACTTTAAGAAAATTGAGAGTACTCTGGCTAAAATATTCAGGTGAGCAGCAGGGACTCCGTTTCTTATGAAGAAACTCTTAAGTTTGGAGTCAAACTCCTCCTAAATGTTAGAAAGCTCATATTTTTTAAGTATGTAAGCTGATGTGATTATGATGCAGTCAGTGGAAAAAACGTGTGTCTTCACTTAGATCCTCTTTTATTCTGTGGAAGAAACATCGGTGAGCACGTGCGTAGGTATACGTACATGAGCATCTATGTGTGTATTAGCTTAGCGAGGGTAAGATGAACACCATACCTCAAATTGGTACATTGTGAAAGTAGCGAGCTGGATAATTAGAGATTTAAAACATTCAGGTAATTCACCCCCTGCCTCTAGTCAAGAGTTGGATAGTGACTCATGTCGTCTAAGTTTCGGGAAATGAGTGCACATAAATGTTTGGAGAATGATTAGAAAGTTTGGATGAGCTGGGTTGTGCCATAAATGAGTCTGGATGGTCCCAAATTAAGCTGACTACAAGTGTTGGGTTGTAACCCAGCAGAAGTATTAATTACAGGGTTTTGTTGGTATAAAGTTGTGGGAAAATAAGGGCCATAGCTGAATAAACCCTGTTGGCTTATACAGGCCTTTCACCTGGCCAATGCTACATTGTTCCTACAGAGTTTGATCTGAATTAATTATTTCGATATCTGAACAGTGAGCTTTTAATCAATTCTCTTGGGAAATTGCTCCTCAGTTTTTAAAGCTCTCCTCATCAACAAACCCCAACAGTACTCCCATCGTTTCACACTTTCCATGGGCAGAAGGACAACTGCACTATGCATAACAGAATGTATCAACCGAATAATCTTACTGCAGCTGAATGGAAGGATGTCCTGGTTCAGCTCCTAAACCTCTATCCTACAAAAGCAAAGAGGTTGCCTCTTGCCACATGCAACACGGTGTTCTCCTCATGGGGAGTCTAAGATGGTGCATCCCTGACATAAAAATTTGTTTCAAGTAAGAGTGGTTTTAAAGTCCACTTGGGTACAATACTAATCTGACTCTTCAGTCAGCCTGGCCCCATCTACTTTCAGACTGCTCTGGCGAGTGCAGGCTGCCCAGACAAACAGGGGTTCTGAGTGGCACATGATACCATAATTCTGCTTCCAGGAGTTAGTAAGCTGGAGCCTGCAGGATCTTGTGAGCAAAACTAGCCCAGGGACTGCTAATTGTTCCATTGAATTGTTCTGACTTCTACACAGGCAGCCCCAAATTGTCTTAATCTTTCTGGCTGAAGTCCTCACCTAAACATTATATGCAATTTTCTACCAACTATCTTTAGCGTCCTCTCAGGATCTGAGCTTGTCAGTTACTTTTTACAAATGAATGTTTGTGGATTACCCAAGGTAACCTGGAGTTGACAATATTAACAGGGCTAGGTGATTTAAGGGTACTTTAAGAATTACCAGCTCCAAGTGACAAGCCTGGATCACAGACTTTCAATTCATCCACATAAGCCCTCCAAGCAAGAAAAAGAATGATGCACTCAAGGTGCTTTGCATTCTAACTACATGGAAGTCAAACACTGGAGAAGTTTTCTGTTGCTCCTTTTTTGCCTGCTTTTTGTCTCTCTCAACAATGTGCTTCCATCAGCCCTTCTTCTTGTCTCATGTGTATTTCTGTTATTCACAGTAACTACCATGGCCAGACCAATGAAAGCTACATGGATACCCTGATCCGGCGTCTACAGCTGTATTCCCGGAACCTGGAGCACCTGGTAGAGGAAAGGACAGAGCTATACAAAGCAGAGCGAGACAGAGCAGACAGGCTTAATTTCATGTTACTTCCAAGGTAACTGGCCAGGAGGATTTTCATGGACATGCTATGTACATATATCATCTGATTCTTGGAGAGTGGAGGTTGGGATTAATATTAATCTTCTATTTCCTTCCCCTCTAACCGTATCCTGCTAGGAAGAAAAGAAGAAGAAGCTGTCAATGAGGTCTCCCTCCACCCTATGGTGGAGTCTCATGCCAAGATGGTACTGGGACCCATTATCTTCCTCAGCTTCTCTTCAGGCACAGGATCCCCCTTTCCAGCACAAACCTCTTTTCATTGCCTTCCTGCGAACACACAGATCTACAGCGATCCCACATCACAGAGCTCTGTTCTGCTCCAGCACCTTCCTAGGTAGAAGGAGTGTCTGCAGCTGGAGAGCAGAAGTGCAGTCCAAATTTGGGCTGGGGTTTAGCAATGCAAGAGAGAAGCTGAGGTGGGCTGCGCCATACTGGGCCAGACTGAGCTAGAGGCGTGCTTCACAGTATGGTATAGGACAAGTATTATTGATATTGTAATTTTGGTAATACCAGTAACTTTGGTATTGCGTATGTTTGCAATAGAAAAACTATCCTGGTATGTCATTACTATTTTCAAGGGTATTTAAATAGTCAGGGTATTGATTTTATGACTCATAACAACAAATGTGTCTGTTCAGTTTTGGTGAAAATTTGAAATGATCTGGCTGTGTAGACCACGTGACAAGGAATTTATGTTTCCTTCCACTCTTTGTTGTTCCTACCACTCTATTATTGTCTTATTGTAGATGGAACACAGCATTGTGCAACACCTATAATTTTCTGGGTCTCTTTCAGTTATTCTTTTTTAATATATCTACCAGGAACAGATATTTTTCTGGATTTAGAAATGCAAGAAAATGAAGGTCCCTCTGAATAGATATTGACTGTCATAGTATTCAATTTTTGTTCCATAAAATTATCAGGCTATGATATCTCAACTGAAATCAGGATGAGGTGTTGTAATTATCAGGATGAAAATACTTCTGCGCTGGGGAAATAGAAAAACCTGTCTGCTCTTACTTACTGTGTGGGTAGAATGTAGGTCTACGTGTCAGAAGTTTCAGAATTTCAGTTTTAAATTTGACTCAATATCTCTATTTCTGACCTTACCCAAGAAACTCAGTTTCCTGTGCCTCAGTTTCCTTATGGCTATTAACATACTTGGATTTTGTAAGGCTGTAGTGCATTAATTAACATTATGAAGTGCTTTGAGGTCCGTGGCTGAAAGGCATTGTGAGCATCTAAAATGCGATTACAGTGGCAGTTTTCAAGCAAAATATCTGATGTTTCCTGCACAGAAAGCAATTATGTGGTTGGGTTGCATGAAAAAATACCTTTGATATTAAACACAGACTACTCATCTGTTTTCCTGCCTTCTCTGTTTCCACAGGCCAGTAGTAAAATCTTTGAAGGAGACTGGCCTGGTAGAGCCAGAGCTATTTGAAGAAGTCACTATCTACTTCAGTGACATTGTTGGCTTCACGACACTGTGCAAATACAGCACCCCTATGGAGGTGGTAGATATGCTGAATGATATCTACAAGAACTTTGACCACATTCTTGACCATCATGATGTTTACAAGGTGATTAGCGCTGCAGTTTTGCTCAGTTAATAACCAAGGGACACACAAATCAAATTGGATGATACGGTGGATTTGGAATTTGCCTTCTAAGCAAAGACAAAAGAGAGAAAAACAGGTCAAGATTACCTCATGACTGCAGGTAGTGAGTTCTAATTTTGTTTCCACAGGTGGAGACCATTGGTGATGCTTACATGGTGGTGAGTGGTTTACCAAAGAGGAATGGCAACCGGCATGCCATAGACATCTCCATGATGGCTCTGGACATCCTCAGCTTCATGGGATCTTTTGAACTGAGACATCTGCCGGGTCTGCCTGTTTGGATTCGCATTGGAATTCACTCTGGTACACAGCAGTGCTAGATCAACAATGACAATGTTGTTGCCTTGTTTTTGAACAGAATAGACATTCATAGAAGATCTGGTAGTAAATCATATACAACTGCTCTCCTCATGAAGAACCAGGTTGAAAACAATGTACCTGGAGGAGGCGCAACAGAAGTAAATAAGCCACTGGCTCGCTCCCCCACAGTGAAATAGCTCATACCCATTCATTCATAGCTTAAGTCAGTAGCTAGGAAGAGAACTGCCATTGCTCCTGTTATGGTTAAGCCAGCTCTATCAAATAAGCCTTTACAGATTGCTCCTTCCTGAGCAAAGTGGAGATCAGCCATGGCCAGATATGCTTCCCTAGCCACAAAATGCAGGCCTGTATTTTATGCTTTTGGAGGCAAAAGTTCTGACAAGCCTATGTGGGAATTCATGTTTTAATTAATCCATAAAAATAATTTTTCTCAAAGAGAAACTGCAGATAGCTCAAGTAGATAGCTCCCAAGTACTTTGGGAAATTTTATCTTTTCATTTTTGTTTGTTTCAACAACCAGCTGAACACCAGCTGCCAGGGGAGGAACATATCGGTGAAAGCAACTGAGGCACTGGGAAACCCTTTGAGGTACCACTATGCACCCCTCCATAATGAAGCTTATTTTCTTTCCTCTTGCTTCCAAAACTGACAGACAGTAACTGTGGGGTTTTTTTTCTGCACAAAAAGGGTGTTTAAATACAATTAACACTGTGCGGCCATGTCCTTTTTATGCTCTTATTGAATTATGCAAGATGAACAGAGCTAGGCTTGGTTTGGAGTGGAAGGGGAGACCACCAGCTACTTTGGGAAGTGAGGTACAGAGTGTTGTCATTGGTGAGGAATGCAGAGCTCCAGCAGGTACTGCACTGCTCTGCAACAGCGAGACACTTTCCAAACAAATAGTGTCTTGATCCAGCTTTTTTGCATTCTCTGCATCCCCTTTCTAGGTCCATGTGCGGCTGGTGTGGTTGGAATAAAAATGCCTCGTTACTGTTTGTTTGGAGATACAGTGAACACAGCTTCGCGGATGGAATCCACAGGCTTGCGTAAGGATTTAATTTTAGCTGTCAGTGTAACAGGACCAAAGGCTATTGGTTAGTTTGTGACTGAAGCGTCTGTTTTCAGCTGAAAACAATTTATTATCAACTCGCAAAAAGTTTTAAAGATAAGAAGCCCTATTTGATCCGATTACCAATTGTTTCACTGTCCTGCTGGGCAACGAAGAATTGTTCGTTGTTCATGCTTCAGTGCTGGTAACGGGGAATACATAGGCTGGTTCGCTGGCTGAGTTCCTGTGGAAGATGTGATACTTATGTGTCTGGGATTTAATTTTACTCTATGAATGGTAGAGTTTAGTTTGACCTAGAATTGCATTACAGCTCTGTTGTGTAAATATGCTGACTGTGTATTTTAAGTTGAAGCAATTATGTCTTAAATTTCACCATTAGGGAACTGTGCCAAGAGCCAGTTTGTCTTCCTTCTGTGCAGTGTCTCCACATGACTATTCTCTGTGTAGGACACTCCCAATTATTCTTTTCCCTTTTGGCATCTAAATACTACAGATACCGCAGTCACCTGTATTTCAGATCAATGGCTGTATTCCTCCCTAGATACAATGCTATGTAGTGGAGTCAGATTTTTCATACGGCAGTGTAATTGATTCTCATTTAATTTGACTCTTAGAATTTATGTTGATAGTAACTGGAATTGGAGGAGCTTCTGCTATGGCACCAATTTTCACATATACTTACTATGATTATGGGGTACATTTCCAGGCTGAGGTTTTGTTGTGTCTTTATTTTTTAGCTTTAAGGATTCATGTAAATGGTTCCACTATTAACATCCTGAAAAGAACAGACTGCCGATTCCAGTATGAAGTGAGAGGAGAAACGTACTTGAAGGTAACCTTTACATGCATGAACACAGAGAAGAGGAATAGTGTAAAAGTATTATGTAGCTGAGAGTACCCCGGGGAACAAGATTTACTGATCAATTGGTATCACAGTTTTTAGTGGTTGAAGACACTTCTATAAAGACAATCCAGGCATTGAAGAGCTCCCTAAGTCATAAATTAAAGCAACATAAAGATGTGGAGAATAAATGAAACGTACCGTTTGTAACAGAAAATTGTGGAGTGAATTAATCAGACAGAAGGGAAGCTGAATCTATTGTTAATTTGCTCATGCTCCACTACCTGACTGTCTATCTACCAGTGCATTTATTTCAGTCTCTTACAGTTGGCAGATGCCTGTACTTGGGAGCTGTCGGCAGGCAGCACGGCTCACCTCTCCCATGGCGTCTGTTTCAGGTCATGGAACAAGGGAGCGAGTGTGCAGCTGCATCTCCCCCATTATTCTTCTTCTCACATCTGATGTTTAATCCTTTCCTGTGAGCAACAGTTACAGAAAACAAGCAAAGGCAAACACTGCAATGTGCAATACAGTATTATTTACATAAATTAACTACAGGAAATTGCACTCTAATCCCTAAATTGTGCTTTCTCTTCTTTGTCATACATATTTAGGGCAGAGGAACAGAGATTACGTACTGGTTGACGGGTACTGAGGACAAGAAATACAATCTCCCAACACCTCCTTCTGTGTAAGATGGTCTTTATATGTGAAAAGGGAAGAGAAATTCCCAGTCTTTGTGCTTTAGCCTTCATTATTCCTCCCTGACACTTGTTGCGTTTTTTTTATACCACTCAACTTACCTTCAGTAGTTAGAGGCTTAACAGTGTATGTGCATATAAACATATGTAAACATTCATGACATGGGATTATACATATGGTGAAGGTTATTTGTATCTATAAGCGCTAAGCAGGTTCATTTCCTTGGAAGGGGAATAAGACTTACAGGAAAAGTTGCTGATGTGGTAAATGCAAGAGATGATGGACAGAAAAATGAAAAACATTCATATTCCCAAAACTTTAGTCCTAACGGCACCTGTGTGTGACAGTACAGTGAGAGGATAACTGCAACTGAATGTGCAGCTCTCTGTAGTACCATGTTATGCCTGTAAGCTCTTGTGGCAAAATTTGTAAGCGGAATGAAACTTGAGGATTTTGAGCAGTACTCTGCAGAACAGGCAGACAAAGTTACTGTAGTATTGCACAGGCATAAAGTCTTTAAAAATTGAACAAAAGCTTACTTTCTAATACGTAAGAGATAAGTTATCAAGAAAAAAATATGAGGTTGATGTCCTGGAACTGAGCTATCATTTTGCATCAGTACTGAATACAATATAGTAATAGTGGAAGCATAGTTTTTGAGAAACCATGCAAAATTGAAGCCAGGATAAACATCTGCATTAATTTCATGTGTATTTTGCATACGAGTACTGCATTATTTCCTGCAAAATCACTAAATGTGTAAGTTCGCCACTTTCTGCTCTAAATTCCTGTGTACAGTCACTCTTTACTAAGTGGGAATTTGCTGCCATCTGCTTTGAAATGACAGTGTTTCAGTACAACTTGAAGCAATTACACAAAGTACAATTGTTTGTCTCTGGGCTGAGCAGGAAATTACTCTTTTGTAAACTCAGAACTCCTTTTTTTTTGAATTAATATGATGAGTTGAGACTACCAGAATTATCGAATTGGCAATTCTATTAAACTATTGAAAGTACCTCCTGAGCTGGATTACTGTGGCCAGTGATGTATTTGTTTTTGCTTCCTTATAGAGGCTGTGACTGATAAAATTGCCCATTAAAATTCTTATATGTGGGGTACTCCAGCAGAAAGCAGACAGACTGCAGAAATTTATGAAAAGGTGGCAACTCTGTTACTGAAGGCCACCTGAAGTTGAATAGTGGAAGTGCTGGCACCAGTATGGTGTTGAGAGCTAGAATCTACTTTGATTTGGAGTTAATCTAATTTATGCCCTCCTTTTGATGCAAATGATGCTGAAATTCTTTTAAGGCCAATAATGACACAGCTACAGACCTCCTGTGCAGAGACAGTGAGCCACACTATCTGAAAAAAAATCACATGTAAATCCTGAATTCTATTCCCAAATCCAGAAGCTGAATTTGGTTCTGCCCACGCTTTCGATCAGCAGTGTGTGAATGTCATGAAGATAAATGTTGGACAGAAATGTTTAAAAACCACTGGGGATCTGGGGATCACTGAAAGCATGTGAATCACTGATTTTTTTTCCATCTGTCACTTTCAGGGAGAATCAGCAGCGCTTACATGATGACTTAGCAGAGATGATAACAAATACTCTTCAGAAAAGGGAAAGCGAAGGGTTCAAGACACGGGAGCTTTCACGGGTAGCTAGCTACCGATCGGGTACCCTGGAATACCTGCAACTGGCCAGCACAGAGAAATCTGTCACATATCTTTAAAACTGGATGTCTAGTGTGACGAAAAAGCTGCAGCAACTCCCTGGAGTACTTCATGTGAAGGCTGGAGGCTTATACTCTCCGCTAGAGGAGAAAGAAAATACCTTTCCAAGCATCTTTTCTACCATCCGACCTGCTATCAGTAAATCAAACCTCTCTTCACTGTAATGTTGAAATTGTCGGATGACTTCAGTTGGACACATGCAGCCTAATGTGAGGTAAATGAAATATCTGCACTTGAGTCTGGAAAAACAGGAGGTTTTTGGGTTTGGTTAGTTTTTGAAATGTGATAGCCTGCTCAGTAATCCAATTCTGAAAACATTCACAGCAAAGCCTTAATTTTTCATGATTTTAAAATGTTGTGTTTAATTTTTAATTTTTATTTGAAGAAAGCTTTGTTATAATATATTTGAAAATAACATTAAAGATATCGTATGTAAATCCTGGATATCTTGCCATTTTGCTTCTTCTGTTGTTTTCCCCTGTGTCTCACATGTTTTGTTTAATCAAGTTGACTTTGTTCAAGAGTCAACACTTTTGTTATTTACCTTGGGAGATTACTCCAGAAGTTGTATGGTTTCTAAAGCTTATCTGAATCTCTTGGGGCTGCAAAATGAAACTGGAAATCTTGCAATAACAGACACTTTCATATCTTTTCTCCACTTCTGCTTCTGTTCCCAAACCAGAAGTGCAACAGAAATGAAGGAAACAAACTTATCTAAATTTCTTAAACCTCAGAAACTTTCAATTCAACTTTTGGATGAAGTTACACAACGAGGGAGAACTCAGGTTTTACTGAGATGACTTGCTCACTAACTGACACCGTGACATTTATAAACAGCTTTAAAAAGCAACCAAAGCACAGGTGACGCACGTAAATAAAAATCAGCATTCACATGAAGAAATAACTAGTGAGTGAAATTTTTGCAAAGGCCTCTTGTACCTTGGTGGCTTTCAAAGCAGAGCTACTTCTTTCACCACTGTTAAATACCGGTCAGTATTCAAACCATAAAACTTGGTGCAAAATTATTCTTTTATTGTTTTGAACAGCATTTTTGTCCAAGTAAACAACCAAAAAATGTTAAATAAGGGCAAGCCAGTTGCCTATGTTTTTTCTTTATGAATCTAACCTGACTTTGTAAGAACACACACAAACAAAGAACAACCTAGGTGTAAACAGACAGATCTCAAGTGCAAAGATTCCTGGAAAAATTAAATCAAGAGGTGCTGTAGGCCTTCTACTCTTGCCTTTTGAATGCAAATTCCTACACCCAGGACCACAATATAGACAGAAATAGCAGATAGCACGTAACCAACAGCCACAGCTTTCAGACTGTGTGCAACCAATCTTAAATTTGGGCTGGCACTAATACCATACCATTACTTCTTCGGACTGTGTCCTAATGGAAGTGTTCATCAGGATAAGGATAGAAAAATATGTCTGGTATTCTAAAACTGGTATGTATTAAAAAGACTACCAGTAGAGTAAAGAAGTATAAAGTCTGCTGTTTCTTGCCCTGTGGTGCCAATCAACAAGCTTCGTCTCTATGTCTGCATTCTTGGGTGCGACTGCTGTACTTCTTGGCACCATCGGACTATTCTGGTTGCTGTATCTGATACGCTCAGCAAGCGTAGCTGTAATGCAGTGTCAAGCGTTGGACTCCTCAGGCCTGAAGAAACCCACTACAACTACTATCTTAAGCAGAGTTGCTCTGATCTTTGAAGTGTCCTAACTCTTTTTAAATAGGAATTTTATGGGTTCCATTCTTGACACTTGTGAGATGCAAATTATTTTAGAACGAATGTCTGCTGACACTGATTGAGACAATTAATTTAGTTTTCAGTAGCCCTTCTCATTCCTGCATTCTTCAGATTATAAATTTCATATAACTCTTTGAAGATGAATAGTTACCTTAGCAATGAGTCGATGGACCCATTTTCTGGCAGGTTTGTTTTCTACATGGTTCCATCCCTGCACATATCTGTCACCCATACATCATCATAAAATAAATTTTGACTACACTTTTTAAAAATTTGCTCCTGGTTTCTGAATTGAATCTGTCTTAGATTCAATGTCTTACTGTTGCATCTTGTTATCAAATGATAGATCAAAGAGCCCTCTACCATCAGAAATCTGTCACTGAATGTCCAATCATACACCTCTCTGTTTTTTTTTTAAGCAGTGAAATGTTATATTAAAAACCTAGTGTGAGATATATTTGTTGTTCTCCAAGTGGAAAGGATTTTGGCTGCACCACCACCATTCATTTGAACTTAACTCACGCCAAAAAAATTTCTGTGAATCCCTGGGCTGGGAGCATGCGGAAGTGAATCCTTCCAAATGCACAAAAAGAGCTTTGTAGCTTTGATCATATTCAGACTCCCGCCTTGTCTCCATCTCATTTTTATCATGCATCCACACTCCCCTCCTGTTGCAGCATTGTATATTTGTGCTGTCTATCCTAGCATGTCCCTCCAATTCCTGGCCATGCCCATCATTTACTCACAGAGGATCCGATTTTGCATACTTTTTTTCCCCTATAGTAATCCAATACAGGGAGTTCTGTGGAAAATATAATTTTGTATTTTACTTCACCAACACAGTCAAACTGGGAGCAGCATGTGACAGAAGCGAATTTCTCATATGGAAAAACCTTTGGAAAATATTCCTCCAAAGCAAATGCAGCATCAATTCACGATTAGACATTTAAGAGTTATTTTTCACTGGGGAGGCAAAAAAAAGGTAACAGCACTGTGTTTTATCCTTATCTCTTAGTGAAAAGTAGTCCAGAACAAAACAGCGATGGGTATGGAAGGATCCCTGCAGCCAGCAGTAGTGTTATAGTGCTCTTACCCTGGGCTTGAGGCCAAGCCTTGCTATTTGGCCTGAACTGGTTGGCATGTGACCTCGTTATATGAGGCTATTACAGGCACCGGTATCAAATTTGAACTATATCTTAAACAATTACTGAAACACAAAGTCCTAATAACGGCTGGTTTAGCACAGCGATAGACAAGCCAACACTGAGGGAAAAGAAAAGGCAGCATCTCAAAATAATCTGAATCACAGCGGCAGGGCAAGACACCTTGGGAAGTTGTCCCTGTCTGTAAACCCGAAGAAAAGGGCCATCCCTCAGCTTTTCTGCTGGGACACGCACAGCAGTTGTTCCACTCAACAGGGCCAAAAGCTGCTCTGATGTAAAATCCACAGTTTGGTAAGGCACCACCCAACTCCTATTGCTTTATGGGTGCCTTTCCTGATAAACCTTTGCCCCTTTTTGGTTCATCACCCTTCTTGGCAAGCCCTGCGGCCCAGCAAGCGCCAGCCTGGGGCTCCCCCCTTACTGCCTCACGACAGCATGGCGGCAAGGCCCGACCCCAGCCTGGAGCGAATCCCACATCATGGCCAGGTCTTGGGGGGCTCTAAACAAGTGCCAGGGTCAAAAAAAGCAGCCGGGGCCCTGGGCTCGCCGCCCAGCTTGACTTAATGCCTTTCCCTGCCACCACCGCCATCATGCCGGGCTGTGAGGCGATGGGGCAGCCGCCTCGGGGCCTCCGCTGCGACGCTTCGAGTGCGAAGCCCCGTCGGCGCTGCCGGCCGCCCCCAGGGCACATCCCGGACCCGAGAAGGGTGAAGGCGGCCGGTGTGGGGCCGAGGCGGCCAGGCCCAGCACGGGGCGCCGGGGCGGGCGCCGGAGGAGGCGGGGGCAACGGCGAGACCTGCCCTGAGCGAGGGAACTTTATTATAAAGTCCCGCCGCCTCCCGCTGCCCAGAGGAGGCGCGGGGGAGCAGCAGCAGCAGCATGGCTCGGCTCGGCGTGTGCTGCTGCTGGCTCGTCCTCCTGTGGGCGGCGGCGGGGGGCCGAGCAGGTGAGGCGAGCAGGGCAGCGGGAGGCCGGCCCCGAGGGGGCGGCACAGGGGGGAGTCGTCCCCCGGAGCCCCATCGCCGGGGCGGGCGGGAAGGAAGGGAGTGAGACAGCGGGGCTGCCCCCAGCCCCGGGGGGGGGCCAGGCGACCGGGAGCGGCTGTCCCGCCGGCGGAGCTCGGCTCGGGGCTCTGCCGCGGCTCCCGAGAAGGTAGCGCGTCTCGCCCGGGCCCGCCCCGGGAGAGCCGTCGGGCTCCGCGCCTCCCCTTGGGCAGCAGCTCTTCGCTGCGCCTTCTCCCCGGCTGGCTGTGGGAGGGAGGGAAAGGTCCCTCATGCCGCCGTGGAGGCGGCGAGGGGCCTCGTCCCCCGGCAGCGCCGAGGCCGTGGCGCCGGTTAAGCCCCTCCAACCCCCGGAGGGACCCTTACGGCCGCGGAGGGTCCCGGCTGCCCCAAGGGGCTTGGTCCCACAGCAGCTCATGGCCCGCCGGCCCGGGCGGGCTCGGCCCTGGTGCCTCGTGGGTGTTAAGTGCTGGCGCCTCGTTCCTTCGCGCTTTAAAAACATCTTTCCCCTTCCCGGAAAGGGCGAGGGGAACCAAAGTAAGGATTTAACAGGTGGGAAGCTGCCTTGAGCGCCCACCGGTGCTGGGTTTTAATGTAGTATGCGTGCATGGGAATCATTTAGGGTGGATGCTTCGTTTTGGTGCTGTGGCCTTACAGCATGCTGCGACTTGGCATCTTTAGCAGAGTTTTAGTGCTAGTTTTTGGGTATAGGTCATCGCCCATGTTTCGGCACTTGTACCTATTTATGATCTGATATCTTCTGAGTAGATAAACTTGTGTTGCTGTTAGAGTTAAGTGATTTCCCAATATCTGATTAACTTTTTGAACTTGTTTGCTATGGTACAAACACCACTTCACGCTAATTTTGTGCTCACAGTTGGTTTTCATGGTATATTTGCATATTAAACTTTTTCTGTCAAAGTTGTAAGCCCCCCAATAGGGCAATTCAAGAAGTGAAACTTTTGTAACGCTTTTGATCTTTCTCTGTTGACTGCTATAGTTTTATGTCTCTTCATTTTAGAGCTTTGTTCTTGTTGCAATGTCAGAGTCAGATTTGCATGCAAGCAAAACTGGGCAAATGCCATCATGGCACATTTTGGCGAGCTTCATGATTTTCCATAGAATCTTGTCTTCCTGCTTAAAAATTGAATTTCTGCTTGGCATGTTTGAGAAACGTTGCACCTGTGGACACAATGTGGTAGCTAACTGTCTGCTAGAAAAGACATGCCAGTCAGGTATGAACATGGGATTATTTTCTTTTTTCCATTTCGAAGTATGAAATGGCTTTACCAGCAACTGGAAGGATGGGGAAAGGAGTCACTAAAGGAGGGAATTTAAGAGGTGCTGAGCAAGTGTGGAGTATGTGAAGGTGAAGCTGCCTCTGGGGGATCACTAAAGGTTAGGGATGGACAGCAGACATTCAGAGCAGAATGCCCATTAGTGAATTCTGGTTACCATTTGTACTGGTGTACAACTGTACTAGGGTTGTTGGGGAGCAAATCTCAGCAGGAGAATATCTCCCTCTTCTGCTGCTTTCAATGAATACTGAAGATCTTAAGGGCTGGATTCAGTGCTTATCTTCTGGTAAATTCCTAGTTAATTTATTAATTGCCACAAAACAAGGAGAAATTAAGGTAACAGTTGTTTTAATGTCCAAAATACTATAAGCGTCTCATTTTGCCGACAGTCCTACCTCATCTTGAAGACCTACTTTTCAAACCTTACCTGAATTGGCAAAAGCTTTTAGTATTATATTAGCAGGACTGAAGGAAGGGTCAACCAACCATGAATCATGCAGAGGGGAGTGAAAGGAAGTTTAGGGTATAAAGTAGTTTCAGCTAATACCTGGCTGATTCCTCACATCACAATTGAAGTACTGGTAGAAAACTACTAAGTAGTAAATAGAAATGCCTTTAGGCTATTTAATGGAGTAAACTTGGCCTTCAGCACTATGAATTGTCTAGATTTTTTTTTAATTGGTTCATTGTTCCTTAGCCTTTTAAACACCTTGAAGATTCTTCATCATACTGTTTGGAAACTGTTTCTAGAGAATGTTCTCTGTTAAAAATGACTTAAATTTAGGGACTAAGAGATTAGTGAAGCTACTTGTGAAATTATTATTTTTGTTTCCTCTGTGGATGACCTATACTGGGGACCTGTAACTATTTTGGCAAGTTTTCTGCATCAGCTAAGCTTTACTAGTAAGTATCCTTGTGAACATGCAAACCATACAAGACTCAGACTCTTAATTCGTAGCTCACATTTGAATATTGCATCTCTCTCATGTAAGCACAAATCAGGGGATTAGGCTTCAAAGAATGACAGGCTTGTTAGAGGCAAATTGAAAAATTACTTAGACCTGAAATGTATGAGGAAATAGGATGAATTAAGGCCAGTAGAACAGAAAACACAAATAGCTTATATCGAAGCAGAACAAGAAGGCATTTACTCCTTTAAGTGAAAATTACTGGGTTTTGTGTTAAGTTCTTGTGTGGCTTAAGCTAATCTCTAAAGAAGTCCTGAAGTACTTAACGTTCATTTTGTAATGGATTCCAATCATAACTGTACGTAGAAATCTCAGTTGTACTTTAGAGGTATACAACCTCTTTAAACAGTTAAAAGCATGGTTCTAAATTTTTTTTAATGGGGAAATAGGACAATGTCTATCAAATTACAAAATGAACAGAAATGTCAAATCCTCCTTATTATGGTTGACCTGAAATATTTAAATCCTGTACTGTGCTAGTATAATCTTTACTACTGAACATTAGCTGTAGGAGAGGGTATACTAAAAACAGGAGATGTGCAGCTTTGTGCTAGTTTTTTTTTTGTGTTCTGAAGTTGTGCAAAACTAGTTCTCAGTGAAACAGTAAAGAAATAGCTTCCTTATTTAGTGGAAAGTGTATAGGTGGAATCTGTTAAGTACATCTGAACACCTTTACAAAAAAAGGCTTCACCTGTGAAAAGCCATAGCTAAAATTAAGCATGTAAAATATAGATAAAAATTAGTAGTTAAGGAAGCCAGTGGCTTTCCTTTTACTAGGAGATGCTCACAGTTGTTAACTTAATTTGGCTTGTTACATGCAACCTAACCGGTGCTTTGTTGCTTCTGAGTTAGTTTTTTTTCTCAGACTAAGGAAAAATAGGAATATTGATTCTCACTCCCAAACCTTGTAGCTCTTTCATCTGCAAGGAAAAGGGAGTTGTGTTAATTTCTCTAATTAGAAAGTCCAGTAGCCTATCTAGATATATGTATGTTTTAAAAACAACTTATGGCTGGGAAAGCATAAGGAAAAGCAGCTGTTGCATATTGCCAAACAAATTTTACTGGCATTCTTAAGACATGTCAGGTGTTATTTTGTAGGTGTTCTTTATTTAGTAATTATTAGTGGCAGTTATGAAATAGTGTGCTTGTTGGTCTTGGACCATCTCACTGTACTGCTTTTCATTTTTCTTCCTCATTTTCTCTGTCCATTCTGTTCTTTCATTACAAGTTACTGCTATTCTTTCATGTCCTCTTCAGCATCTGATTTCTTCTTTTTTTCGTCTTGCCTCAGTCCTTTCACTTAGTATTTCCTTTAATTGCTTTCTCTATATTCTCATGAACATGTATGTATTTCCACTCTCCCACTGCCACCAAATAAAAGACAAGCTCCAGTTTTAACATAACCTTGGTAATGCCCGTATTGAGCCAAAAAGGCAGAGAAGAGACTTGGCAAAACAGCCTGAAAACCAAGGGAACTACCACCACCTCCTAACCACGGCTGAAATGTCTTCATTTTCCCATTATTTAGGGTATAATCTTGGCAAAAAATAGATACTTCTCACTTGTTGAAGAAGTTCATAGCTTTCCCAGCTATATCCTAGATCCTGTTTCTGGATCTTTTATTTGGCAGAAGATGTGTCTTTAAAAAGAGGCTGTTTGAGGAAAGGTTCCTCCCAGTCCCTACTGACTGCAGAAAGGAGAGGGAACACCTGTTTATTTCCAGGCTTGTTTCATCATTGCACTTCTCCAGTTCTGTCTCCCACCGTACAGTGCACTGGTGGTTGTGGTGGAACTGTGCGTCGCTGGTGCCATGCGGTTTTCCTGGTTGGCTGGCTGTGCGGAGGGGAATGGTGACTCCACTGACCTACCCTATCCCCAGGGATTTTGAGTCATTCATCACAGTAAATAGTGTGCTTTGGCTTGATATTTAGGTTATTCTAAGCAGTACTGTTATGGAATAGCCACAAATTATCACAGTCTTTTCTGCTCTTCTGCCCAAGAACAGGCAATAGGCTGAAATACTTGTCAGGATTCTCATGTACACACTGGGAAGTCTAACTTTGATAAAAGGATGATTTGTAGATTCATGGAGACATTGCATTTGATTCATATGTAAGAAGTTACCAGTACAACTGCTGGGATAAGAGATGCTGGGGCCCCTGCCTCACCTCCAAAAATAAATATAAAAATGCCAGCATTATTTGAGGGGAAGGTTCCTGTTGTTGCAGGACACATCTGGGACTGTTTGGAAACATGCAGTTGCTTCTTGTATATCTATATTCCATGTTATACTTCAGTTCTAGATGGTTTTCTTGGCAAAGGTAGTGCTGTTAGTTTAGATGAATGCAGATCAAAAATGTAACAGATGGTGATAGCAAATGCTTTGATTATATTGTAGTGTAAGTGTATTTTAAGCGTGTTTATAAGCTTGTAGTTTAAACTCCATTTGTAGCCAGATAAAGACTTACAATAATTATTATAATTTAGAAAGTATGTTTATATATATGTTCCTTGAAATAAACATAGCAATTTCATATGTTGGTATTTTAACACTTTAGACCAGGGCAATTAGATTTGCAGGAACTGACATAAAAATTAATGATGTGAAATGGGACGATGAGTGAATGAGTTGGGGGGTGTAGGGGGGATAATCAGTAAGGGGAAATGGTCTTTTCCAGCATCACTAAGTCACGTCTATCGCAGCTACCTTGATGCTATTCCTCTAAAGGCCTCTCCAGGTTTGCTACAAATTATCCTCTGACTTGATGTTTTCCCCTTCTCTCCCATCCCCTTCTAGCCCTGGTTTTCTTCAGTTTGAATTTGTCATATAGTGAAGCTGGGGCAGGGCAAACTCCAAGGGTAATTTTAAAGTTTGTTCTGACTTTTGAAAATAGCTCTGCATGTTCATGCTCTGGCAGAGCATAAAACAAAGAAACACAGCCTGCTGTGTTAGAATATCCGTGTCAGATCAGTCTGTCTGGCACCGGCATCAGCCTTATTTAAAAAAAAATAAATAAAGCAATGGCTATTTTGCTTTAGGCAGAAGAAAGTTTATTTGACGTACCTTTTTTGTCTGTGGGCACTAGTAACAATACTTAGCTGCCCTGGTTCCTCTTGACTACTCTCCACCTTTCCACGGTCTACTGAAGAGATGGGAAGAAGATCATCTTTTGCCCTACTCTCTTCTTGTTCTTTTTACCCGTTCCTCAGCTGGCTTTGTGTACTGGGCATATATGTGGCCTGTCTCTCCCCTGCCCCTCAGTGGGCCTCTTCGTTGGCATCAGCCTTCCCCTTTGCTGCTGGACAGGCTAGTTGTCTTCTGCACTGACCCCTTGCACCACTTCCTCACAGGACCTCCCTTTCCCTGACCTCTTTGCTTACATAAGTTTCAGCTTTGTAAGATGGCCTTTGGCTCTCTTCAGTGATGAGCCTTATCAGCCCGCTCTTCTTTATATAGGTTTTTAGTCTGAGTGATTGCCATGTTTACCCTTAGCCTAAAGTAGCAATTACTGCATGTATTACTAGAAGATAAAGTGACAACAGAAAACTAAAATTATAACTGCTTGAAGAGTTACCCAAGGTATGTCATGTCTCGGTCCTTTAAATAGCTTCAGTATCTAGCAGAGGAAAAACATGTTTTTTAAACACTGTGTTCCAAGTCCCTGAAATGACTTCATCTCTAGATTCATGTAAAAACTTCTGTTCACAGAATGGAGGGGAAAAAAAAAAAAAACCCAACACAGTTCCTTCACTACTAAAATCCTGTTCTTGCTAGCACTCTTCCTGTGTGCATGAGAAGTGTCTCTAGTACATTATGAAGACTGACATACTGCATAGTGGTACAAAGCCTAGCTGGAGGCCAGTAACTAGTGGTGTATGCCAGCAGTCGATACTGTTCATCTTCCTTAATGATCTGGGTGATGGGGCAGAGTGTACCCTCAGCAAGTTTGCTGATGATGCGAAACTGGGAGAAGTGGCTGATGCACCAGAGGGCTGTGCTGCCATTCAGAGGGACCTCAATAGGCTGGAGAAATGGGCTGACAGGAACCTCATGCAGTTCAACAAAAGGAAATACGAAGTCCTGCTCACGGGGAGGAATAGCCTCATCTACCAATATATGCTGAGGGATGACTGTTTGGAAACATGAGCCAGCAGTGTGCCATTATAGCGAAAAAGGGTAACTGTCTCCTGAGCTGCATCAGGAGAAGTGTTGCCAGCAGGCTGAGGGAGGTGATCCTTTCCTTCTCCTTAGGACTGGTAAGGCCATGCCTGGAGTGCTGGGTCCAGTTCTGGGCTCCCCAGTACGAGAGAGATCTGTAACTCCTGGAGAGAGTGTGGCAAAGGGCTACGAAGGTGATTAAGGGACTGGAGCATCTCTCAGGTGAGGAATGGCTGGGAAAGCTGGGACTGCTCCACCTGGAGCAGAAAAGGTGCAAGGCGGAATCTCATCAGTGTGTACAAATACTTGAAAGGAGGGTGTAAAGAAAGCAGATCCAGGCTCTTTTCAGTGGTGCCCAGGGATAGGACCAGAGGCAATGGGCATAAACTGAAACATGGGAGATTCCTTCTGAACATCAGGAGACACTCTTCTGCTATGAGGGTGAGTGAGCACTGTCACAGGTAGCCTGGAGAGGTTGTGAAATCTCCATTCTTGGAAATACTCAAAAGCCACCTGAATATGAATCCCAGGCAGCTGGCTTTAGGTGACTCTGCTTGAGCAGGGGCGTTGGACAAAATGGCCTCCAGAGGTCCCTTCCAACCTCAGCCATTCTGTGATTCTCAGTAAGAAACAATTTTAGCTATTCTTGTTGGAGCACTAGGAGAGAACAGCTTCCCGACTGTTGAATGACACAGATTATTTAACAGTATGGTAAACTGAAAACTGGCTTAAGGCAACTGAGTAACTGCTATGTCAAGAAGTGATTAGTTGGAGAAAGAGTTTAGTTCTTGGAAAATGTTTTTGCTTTTTTATCAAATATGTCACGACTCTTCATAAAAAAGCTTTGTTATGTTTTAGAGTACTGAATAAATTGGGTGCACTTAATTTGAAATCAAACTAGCTGCTTAATCACAAAAGTTTTACTTAAAGCTTTTTGAAGATCATTAGGTATTCTGCTGGCATTATATTGCTTTTTTAATGGTGCCATACTAAGTATTGCATACTAAACACATCTTGTGTAAGATCATCCAGAATTTTGCAGCTGTTACAGGCATGATACACAAAATGAATTGTTGTGAGGAGTAGTAACCAAATTGTAATTTCTTGCTATAAACTGGTAGGACTTGTTGCCATATGCTGTCTCTAGGGTCAGGGGAATAAAAACACTGTGGGTTTCTCAGTAGTTATAAGTGTTTATGAGTTTAGCCCTTAAAACTTTTCAAATATTTCTGGGAACTCTGACTCATGATTTTTGAACTCTTTTCACTTGCAATACTGTAGTAGTGATTTGGTCAGTCACAAATAGAGATCTGATGTAATCAGGTCCCCTTTTAGGGAAGGCTGAATTAGAGTTGTAGGGCTTTTTTTTTTTTTTTTTTTTTGGAAAGCAGTTTGCTTTGCTGTTTGTTCTTCAGCTCAGCAGGATTAAAGCCCAACTAATGAAGAATGTCTCTTAAACAGCAGTCCAGGCAGAACTGTGAGCAGTCTAGTGCCCATCTTTCCTGTTCATTTCATGCTTGGGATTGAGTCTATTCCAACTGGGTGATAGGGATTGTGTGTCTTAAAGGACTGCATACCTGTGGTGCTTTTGTCTTTAACCTTGTGATCCATTGAATTCTAGTGCTCCTGTTGGGTCATGCCACCTCCAGGATTAGTAGCCCAGAAAGACAGTTTAGGAACTCTTGCAGCCTCTTGAATCTTTAGGTGGAAAACCAAGTCAACAGTAGCTTATAACCCTTTGCAGTTGCCAAGGCATGCTGTGTTCTAAAGTTAGTTTCCATACGATTCGTATAGATTTTCTTCTGGGCCAGGTAAGGAAATATTTTTCTGAATTTTATGTCAAGACTCAGCTGTGTTGGAGCTCTACATTGAAAGAGCTGTAGGTAGTTTCCAGAGGAGTACTATGAGAATATGTAGCTATAAGCTTTTGTCTTGGTAAAACTCCAGTTAGTTATCATGCCACATTTCAGTATGTCAACATTAGTGTTGCTCTCCATAGTAGAACTAAACCTGATGGAAAGCTATCAAATTAACTTTTTTAAATTGCCAAAATATTGTCTTGACACTTCAGTATTGGATAGGAAATACCTACTCATGTTTGTTTGTTTTCCTTGCCCCCTTTCTTCTCCACCATAGAAATCCGCTATGCCACTGTGTACTGGAATAGAGCTGAAAAAACACTTCAGGTCAAGAATATACTGGACAGGAGTGGAGATGCCTATGGCTTCTACAACAACACTATACAGACAACAGGTTGGGGAGTTCTGGAGATCAGAGCAGGCTACGGCAGTCAGACCTTAAGCAATGAACACATCATGTATGCAGCTGGCTTCTTGGAAGGCTATCTCACAGCTCCGTAAGTACCTCAGGAAGCAACTCAACTTATGACACTTCCAGTGGATTTCTGTACTTGTGAGTTGTTTGTTTGTTTTTTCTTTTCCCTTAATTCTAATCCATTTAAACTAACCATACATTTTGCAGTTGTGTGCTGTTCTTTTAATTAGTAGCAGGTATGAAGTATAGCTTATTCATTATGGGATAAAGATGTGCCCTCTCCTCCTCATCCTGCAGGCTCTCCTAACACCTGGTGAGATAGATGAGTGCTGTATCTACATTACTGATTAAGTAATATAATCACAGCATAGTGTATGTGTAAGGAAGCGTGTAAGCCATATGTTGTAAATAATTAACAAAAGGGGTAGCAGAAAGAATAGTTATCTCCCAAGCCTATAGTTAGGTGACTGACCAACAGCAGATGAAACAATTGAGAGCAGATCAGGCAGGGAGACACGTAGCTAGCAAGAGCGGCAGGGCTTCCTTAAGGACCTTTTTCACCAAACTGTCAAGAAACTTCTGGGGAGCAGATGCTGAAACTTCACAGCATGTGGAGTTTAGTCTCTCTTGGACAGATTAAAAGAAAAAAAATATAAAAAATGCTGATATACTGATAGGCCTGAAAGCAGTCTGGTGTGTGTCTAGAAGGGTCAGCATAGTCCTGAAAGCCTTTTGAAGAGAAGATGAAGGACTGAATTTCTCCTGTGATGCAAACCTACGAAAACTGACATTTTGTACTTACTTACTATGAATACAGAGCAGTGTTTTTTTTCTTAAAAACAAACAAAAAAACCCCTGAAACAATTGCAAAACCAAGCCCTAGTCTTTCCTTGACTAAGTTGGGAAGACAGAATGGCACTACGACATAATCACTGGTAGGATATAGCTGGTGATATAGCTAAGAACGTGACACATGGCTTGTTGCTGAACAAACTCCATCTTTTCCTCTATCACCTTAGTCATAGGAAAAGAAAAAAATCCCAAGTTCTGATGCATGGCTGGGGAATAGTTGGGAGATAATTGTAGTGCATGCAGTGACGTGAATTTGACTTCACCAGCTTTGCTTCCAGAACACTAAAATACATATCAGTAGGCTGCATTAAACAGGCCAGCAGGGGAAGGTTGTCTGTCAAACAATTGTCAGATATGGCTGCTGGACAAAATGATATTAATTTAATTAGTAAGACATTTTAAGATCAGTTAAGACTTACGGATAGTTCTCTGATCATGTGATATGTTAATGTGACTGTCTAGTAGACTTTGCTGGAGAGGCAGCTAGGTCTCTGGAGAGTGTAAAGAAAATTAAAGTAATATTTGTCAATAACAAAACACTTCTGAGGGAAAGAATAAAGGAATCCTAGGGTTCTGAGTGTGCAACCTGTACTCCAGGCAGGAAAGGAAATGAAGTACGTGAGAGATCTGGATGTATGTTATTTGGATTATTTGGCACGAGAGGTTACTGTTACGCACTATTCAGTTAGTTTATGTAAACTATGTATGGATCTGAGGGATGCTAACATTACACTTAGAATACTGTTAAAATTGGGTATTGCTCAACAGATCTTTTCGCTAAGGCTTTACCTAGGTTTACTCATCTCTAAGTGGTTATGCTTAAGCTTTGTCATATTGCATCGAAAGCCCAATCCATGCTAAGCCCAATTAGATGGCAAGTAATGTTTTAGTAGCAACAATCTACACCCTGTTACCCTTCTGCCCCCGCAGTAGATTTAAAAGTCTTCCTGGCTGTCTCTTAAACTTAAGTATATGCCTGTTCCTTTAAATATGGTTTGAATGTGAAACAGTGTCTGCAGGGACTTTAACTGATGTTTAGGTCTATGCTTACAGGAGGGAGTTTTTCCCCTTTATTTTTTTCCATGGGTGTTCAGTGAAGATTCACAGAAGTGAAGGTACTCACAAGTTATTCTGCTCAAGACTTTTGCCTTTGTCTGGGTCAGGTGCTTTCTGAGGCTGGTTCCTAGCCCTACCTGTTGTTATGGTAGGGTTACCAGTTCCAGCACTGAGTGGCCCTTTGGGGAGAAGTGGGTATAGCAGAAATAGTAATGAACAGAGATCTTTAAGTGTGTGGAAGCAAAGTTGAGGGTTTGTATCGATGTGTAAAAGTAGGGTTTGATACTTTGGCTTTCAAGCAAATTAGGAAACTCAACTGTTTTAAAGGAGTTTAAGCGTGAGAGTAGGTTAAGATGCAAAACCAGAAGTTGCCAAAGCCTTTCTTTTCTGAAGAAACGTTTTGAGGAAATCCACTGAGAAATCCTTTGACAGTGCAAAACCTGAAAATGCTTACCATCATTAAAACAACTATCAAATACTATACATACCATCTGAATTTGTGTTTTAGCCATGTCTTTGCCCCACTGTACGTCTGTACCTGTAGTGGAAGCATATTTCTCACTGGGGGTTATGAATATGAGCTTTTTCTGTCAGGTCTAGTTCAGATAAAGAGGGCTTCTCTTTGAAGCTAAGAATACCTATTGAAAATGCTGCAGCCTAGGAGCAGGGATGAATTAGTGATGTACTCCCCTGACCCTTGAGAAGATGGAGAACCTATTACTTCAGGCTTAGGCTTCAGCTGTATGACCTTGGTGGTTTTTTTATTCAGCAAATTGCAACTAATGAATCCTCTTATACAGTGTGTTTGCAATTTCCCGAACCACAGGAATAGTAAGAACTCACTAAGTTCACAGATGTTAAAATTGCTCTCAAAGCTCCATTTATCCTTCTTTATCTTGTCTAGAGATTCACAGAATCCTAATTAACATGGAGGCAGATGTTCTTCCTTTGGGACAATTGCACAAGTCTTCTGAAGGAAAACTGGGAAACAGTCTTTCCCAGTCTGTAACTCTGGTCTCGCCAGACCTCCTGGCCCATTCAGCCTGTCTTCAGGGAAGCTCTCTAACACCGTTGTGACTTCTTTTATGAGAAGGTGTCTCTAAACACTCTTGTTCTGCTTTTGCAGACATCAGTGCCCACAGAAGTGGCACACGGTTCAACATTTTTTTTTAAAAACTTGGTAACAACAAGGGAGAGTATAACAATGTGTTTGGCCGTGATGACGGCTTTATTAGCACCAACAGCCACTTAGCTACCAGAGCGAAGATGCTTGTGTCACTTGCCTGTACAAGCACCACCTTGGGTGGCTCAGGCACAGCCTCCCAGTGTGAACACGTTGGGTATGCCTTGTAATTGAAGTGCCCTCTAGCACATTGCTACCTGTAGCCTGAACAACTCCAAGGTCTCCAGCTGTCTTGCATTTGTTTGTGGCAATGACTCCATGAGGTAGGAATGACTCAAGGTGGCTCCTTGCAGAAACCCTGAAGTCCCACTGGGAAGAGCTCTGATGTGATGCTTTATTGGGAAGAATTTGTTGCAAGCCAGATCCCAAGTTGAAGTATGGGTTCCTGCAGAAGCTCTCTGGTGAGCAGGAGCTCCAGATTGACAGTGCCTACAACTTGGAGATCTCCAGGGATTCTCAGCTAGCTTAATTCTTGCATTACACTTAGGGCATGAAGGAGGGTTTGTAGACACAGCTAGGCCTCATGATGTAAGTGAAAGAGGGACAAAATACCTCTCCTAGAAGTGTATGCTTTGTCCTTAGTAGGAACCTAAGCAGAACGTAAGACAACCAGATTTAAAAAACCCGAAACAAAACCAAACCAGCCCAAGCCATGCTGGGATTGTTTTAGCTCAGATTACTAGGGAAGAATTAATTTCAGCTCCAGCTGTATAGGTCTGTGGTAGAAAAAGCAATAGCTAAGTTAGACCTGTTTACCAGTGAGGGTAGAATCACGAGCCTTTTCTAGAGCATGATTCATCTTTCTAGTGTTGGCACCTGGTTCAGATAGTAGCTGTCTATTTTGAAAACGCATAGTTAGGGGTGGAATAAATCTTAATTCTAGTGTTGGGAGATCAGACATTTGTTTTTATCACCAGTCTCTCACCTCTCTGTAAGGTCTGGTCCTATCATCCAGCCAAAGAAGTTTGCTCCAGTCTTCCTGGGTACGAATTATCTTCCCCCATTACAAATGGAGGTGTTAATGAGGCCTCACTTTACTTGGGGAATCGCAGGGCACATCCAAGTCCGTGTCGTTGAGCATATACTTCTAATCAGTTCCAGCTGGAGCATGCCAGGTGCCTAAGAGCAGTATTTAAATTGGAAGCCACATTAATTGTACTCTTTTTTTTTTTCTGGTATAACCTCAGCTGACCTGAGTCCTGTCATCTTCCTCTCTAATTTGAAGAAGTGAGGCACTGCTTTGCTGTTTTTTAGACTTTGAATTCTTGTCCCAGCTTTATAATTGCCTTGTATTTGGCCTTAGATACAGTTGCAAAGCCTTACCTTACTATAATGATCCAATTTACTTCAGAAGATAATGCCCTTAGAAGACATGCAAGCCACGCACATAGAAGCTTTGTTAAAGCAAAAAAAAAAAACCAACCCCAAAGCAAAGGGCAGCTAGGGGAAAAAATCTCAACCTTGGGCATTTAAAAAAGACAAATAGATTCCAGGAACTGTGTCCCCTGTGTTAGCATATACAAGAAGGAAGGCCATTAAAAGAAGCTGTTTTCAGTCCTCTGATTCTGAACTAACCTAGTTGCTACATCAGTCATCACAACTTAAAGATACTACTAGCGTAAAATCTGCCTTGGGTTGCATAACCTTTGAGTGCAAATTGAAGAGAGTAGAGCTGATGGTTGAATCTGGAAGCCTGATCATCTGTCCTGGCCTAGGCAGTGATTAAAGCAGTATCCTGGCTGTTTTTATTCTCCTCGTACCTAAAAGACCATCTGCCAGATGGACTGTCTTGTGCTATTTGCTCCTCCTCTCTAGTGCCATAGGAGCTCTGACTTGTAGTATGGTGTATGTTACGCTATAATTCGCTTCCTGAAATTACTTCGGACTTTTATTTGCCAAATACTCTATGACTGCAGGGGTGAAGACTATTGATCTGTCTCTATTCAACTCTCTTGTCCTCTTTAAGAAGTAGTTTATGATTATGGCATGTAGTCTTGTGTTAAGTGGGAGACAGGAAACTCTAGAAATAAAATTGATACTCTAGCTGCAGTTTCATGAAAGGTGTAATGGTGTGAAGCTGCTGAATGCTCCCCTCTCTTGCCCCAGCACATCCCTCCCACAGATCGAAACCTCCAAGTTGTGTCTGCCCTGGCACTGATCAGGCCCTTTCATGCATCAGTTAATTTACTAACACAGCAGAGAGCTTCCTTCTTGCACCACCTTTGTGGCTTATCTGTCTACATAACCTAATTCAAACTACAAACTGCCAGAAAAATATATTCCCTTTTTTTTCCTGGATTAGTGTTTTGCCTGAATGTAAGCTGACAATTAGATTTGGTAGCCAGAATGGTACCAGAGCTGAGATAAGTAAGCAGGGTCATGCAATCAAGTACTTTAAATAGCTGGGAATGGGGCAGGGGACAGAAAAAGAGGAGAGAAGGTCAATGGATGATTCTCTAATTATCAGCAAACCATTCAGTCATCTCTAGCTGTATTCTCAAATTACGCTCTGAGGGAAACTGGGAAGAGCTCCTGTCTGCATCCCTCTTGGAGGAAGTTACCCTCATGAGTTTTAATACAGGGAATTCTGTCCTGCTGGCATGTACTTTTCCTTGAGGCTGGTATCTGTTTCTTAGTTCTGTTTTCTTTCTCTCAGCGCTTGGTAGGAGCTAATTTTACTCATGACTGATGTAGTTCTACCAACTCCAGACCTCAGCAAAATAATTTTCTGCTGATTTCCGCCTAGAACTAGATATTCCTTTCCCATCCTCTTTTTATTTTTTTATTCAGTTGCTGAAAAAAAAGTTTGGCCCAAATTATGAAATGATAGAAGAAGAAATTAACAGAATAAGAAAATTCTAAAGTTCTGTTTTGGTTTGAATCAGACGGTTACATTTGACCTAAAATGAAAGGGTGACTTTAATTTTGGACTCCTGAGTAATTTTTGGCAGTTGATTTCATCTCAACAAACCAAACAAAGCAGCCAATCAACCAACCACAGAGACTCCTTCAATTTTTGTCTCTATTAGTTAATGGGGATGAAACAGCTGACTGAATTCAACAAAGAAAATCACAATAATTTTAATCTCCATAAAACTGAATCTGTTTAGGGCTGGCATGAGTGGGAGCTTCTGTGGGAACACGTAGGATCAATGTATACATGTTTTAAAATGGAGAGATTTAGCTTAATTGGTAAGGAAGTAACAAGGTTAATGGTAAGTAAGACCTGCTAGGTTTCAGGATGAAATTCTCTCTTAGAACTGAATGAGCAAATTATATTCTCACCTTTGTGTTTTCTTTGTTCCAAGTAGAATAGCCCTCCAGTAAACAATTTTTGTTGTGATTTAAATTAATGTACAGTTTGAGCAGGTATTACCCAGGTCACTTATTTTAAGTTAAATTTCAACAATCCATTTGTGTTACCTTTGCTGATTGTCATGCATTAAAGATATGAAGTAACTTCTGTGATTAGGAAGAGTTTACTTTGCGGACTGTGGTGCTTGTTTATCGATGCTTGTTGACCAATGGGTTGGTAAGCAAAAGGAAGGGAAGATGCAAAAGAATAACTTCTGCTACTCTTGTTCTTTCAGGCACATGTATGACCATGCTGCAAATATGTATCCGCAGTTAATTAAGAATCCCACCGTTCGAAGTGGAGTTCAGAATTTTATGGCGTATGTATTTAGTTATTAGAAAATAAATTATTTAAGACTTGGGATTGGAGTGTGACAGAATTTTCAAGGGTTTTTTATTCTCTTCCTTATGGGCTAAAGAAAATATATGCTTGTTTTTCCTCTGAATGCTGATTGTATGGAAAAAAAATAAATTCTAAACATATATAAAGAAGGGCATATGCCCTTACCTAATTCCGAGTCTTTCAAAGAAATGTTTAAAGCCATTGATACAAAGGAGTGTGGATAATGCCAATGAATTCTGGATGTCATTCTAGTCAAAATCCCTTTCTAAAAAGCTGATATTTTGAATGTTACACTGAACAGTGTGGTCTCTTGGCACCTTAATCTATTTAGCACTGTGTATCCTTTCCTTCCTCTGTTAGGTTAGCATTTTATTTATTCTACTACTGACGTAAATTCTGTTCTAATCACAAAAGTCCCGATTCCCTTTTCTCTTCAGTTTTATAAATCAACAGTAACTCTGCTCAAATAATGCAGCTACACTCGTGGGGAAACTACAAGTGGGAGAAGAACCAGGCCAGGTACTGGGAAATCCAACTGTGATTAGTGCTTATTTAAAACACCCTAGACTTATGTTTTCTTCCATTACAAATACTTCTGTGAAACTTTAGTAATTTCTGAGAACTGTTTTTTTCATCTTTCTCTTGTCTTGTGCTTTCCACAAGGGGTTATATGTTTGACTAATTCTGTTATTGGTGCACACGTATAAGTTGATTGATTTTTAGCTTATCCAAAAAGAACAGGAAAGAAACCTTACTATTGTTCTTCAGCTGTCCTTGTGAGAAAAATGGGCTAGCTACCATATCAACGTGCGTGGGTTTTTTTTTTTCCCAGAATGACTCAGCATAGCAGCTGTGTCCCCCAGGATGCATTGTTGGAGGACAGGGGAATACTAGGTGGCCTTGCATCATTTTTCTATATCCTGGACTCCTGCATCACTGCTTTACTCACTAGCAGTTGTCCTGAAAATCTTTAGCCCTGAATGCTCTGACCACATCCTCGTTATCTCTGACATACTTCTTGCATCTTGTTACTTCCAGAAAGCTAAATCTGGCTGGTTTTGTTACCCATAGGCTTCTGGAAGAGTTTGCTTCCTTGCCTGATTCATTCTCTCTTTTTTTAGCTGCCATACATAGTGCTGGTTGGATAGATACTGGAGGATGGACGAAGCTGGAATCTGGTCCAGACTTACTCTGACAACTGTGGTTCTTCTGTGGCACTTTGAGCACAGCAAAGGGAGGGAATTCTGGGAGATCCTTATAATGTTTGCTGCCCTTTCCCTAGGGTTTATTGAGCCTTGTGTTGCCTCATGCTCTAAAGCTGGGTTATTTGGCTAGTGACCTCATGATTGGGTTTGGCACACGGGATGGTTGTGTTTGGCCATCCACCTTTTCCTCAGCATGCCTTTGTTGCACTTGTATGTAGGGGAGAGAAACAGGCTCTTCAAAAGTCAGTCTATTTCATCCTTAAATAAGCATTTAAAAGGGAATGGTTCCTCTGACCTATCAAATGCTTGTTTCCCTTTACTGACTGTAAGGGGTCATTAGATCTGATGTAGCAGAGTCCTCCACAGAGGTGGACTCCAACTCTTTCTTTGATATTGAAGTCTGGTAGAGGTACGTTACTGTAGGGTATGTTGCGTGGTTCTGAACGTTACACCCAGAGGATGTAGCACTTAGGTCTGCAGGACTTCCAAAGCATGATTTGCCTCAAAACACTAGGAAGATTAGATCATCTGGGTCATAACACATTTGTCCCTTCCCTGCATTATCAATTATACCCTAAAACAAAATGAAGAAAACCCCAACCTGTTTGTTCCTCTGCAGGAAACAAGATCAATGGACAAGACAACAAATCAGAAATAATAAGGATGACCCCTTTTGGAGGCATGCTGGCTATGTTATTGCACAGTTGGATGGTCTGTACATGGGAGCCCTCGAGTGGGCTAAACTGCACAAACAAACAGTAAGATTACTGCATCTCTTTTTCAGTAGCTGGGGATGGGATGTCAGAGAACAAAGATGGGAGAAGGGAATCTGATATTAAAAAAAAAAAAAGGAGGATAACTAATGGCAAGTACTCATTCTGCATGCCATGCTACAAATACTTCAGTGGCTGTGCAATGTAGATAATGTGACTGAGCGCTTTGGTCATGTCACCACAGATCCTTTGCACTGGACTTGGAACCCTGTGTGCTCATGTGCTGATTAGATTGGGGGTGGCTTTTGTATCCATGTGTGGACGTTGGAAGGAGAGACACTTGTAAAGTGCTTGCTGTTGTCACTTTGCGATTGTTATTGAGCAAATGACCTTCTAGGTATAAAAAGTAGTTGCAACAGCATGAATCAGCATGTAGGGAGTGTATTAAAGCTTACATTCTTATTTCCAAGCATCAGATTTCAAATCTTAAAAGCTTCTCTATTTTGGAGTATGTTTTATGTTGCTAAATGTCTTCTCCTTTTCTATCTTCTAAGTCTCCCATTACAAATTATATGGTCAGTGCTGTGGCAGGCCAAATAGGAATAGGGGGTTTTTTGTTTGTTTGGGTTTCTTTTTCCCCTAAATTCAATTAGAATTGTGTTCCAGATCATCAGCTTGTGTGCAATAGCAAAGCTCCCTTAACTCCAGCAGAGCTATTGTAATTGCAATGCTGTCCTTAAGCCTAATGTCTAATAGGTTTCTCAATGTGAGAGGGAGGACTTGAGTAATTGTATTTGACCGCTTTTGTCTTGATTTAACCGTATCAAGAATTTAGAGAAGTTGGGAGCGCTAAAAAATAAACAGTTGGGTTTTAGTAAAAGTGCACATCTCTTTCTTGTGTAGAACTTGCTCAGGGGCTTTCATGAATGGGGAATTGTCTCAAACTAAAAGAAAAGACTGTTCACAGTAATGGAAAGATCCATCCTGATGGGCCTGAGTTATAGGGAAGATACTAAGAACCCTTTTCTAAGAAAAGAACTAATTAGTTCCCTGTCATAACACCTGTATCTGAAGAGCCCTACAAAGCTCATATATTTTTTTGGCTGCTTCAGAATCCTTTGGATTCAGATGGGGAGAGGGGAAAGTGCTAGTTTGTGCCTGAGCTATCTCTTTATAATAGTCATGTCCTGCCTGCAAAGTGTATTCCCTGATACTTACTTAGCTGTCTGTTTAATACTAAAAAGTACTGACCTCTGAAGTGACAGAGTTGTTCTTAATCCTCTCTTCAGATATCCTCAACAGCATGCCTATATAAAAATGGTGCATTTAGTGGAAGTTCAAATATGTGGTTCAGTCTGAAATATCTGTATCCTCTATTTTTGAATTATATGCAGTGGATATACGGAGTTCTTCTCCCAAGTGTGCCTGGAGCAGATGGTGGGGTTTATTTTGACTCCTTCCTATGCCATTCACAATTTTGGCTTTTAGCATTTTCACCTGTGTTGGGATCATATCTTATTAAAAGCAAAAGTTTTTCCCATGTATGTGTTTCTGACTTGAGATGGTGCTGCAGGTTCCTCTGTTTGCCAGAGCCAGTAAGCTAACATCAGTTCTCTTGCCGTCGAGTACAGTTTGGACAGCTGCTTTTGCACCTACATGTTTGGTTTTCCTTGGCATCAACATGATACCTGACAGCCCTGCAAAAGTACATGCCATTCACTTTGTTGGATACCATGCTACTTTTCAAATACTTCTGGGAGATTAGGCTACAACAGAGCTATTTGTGTATGTATTTACTGCTGTTAGGATCCCCTTCAGGAAATGAAGGCCTTGAAGATTGTTGCTCTGAGCTTACACAGAGAATAAAAGCAGGTGCAGATGCAACGTTACTGACTAGTATTCTAGTTTTGACACATCCACGTACCTGAGAATCAACCCAGCTTCTGTAAACTCTTGGCACTTAAAAAAACCAAACTGAACTAAAAACCAACCAAACAAACAAAAAACCCCAGAAGACCAACAGTATCTTCCTTTTCCCTTGTGATTAAAGAACATCTGTGCTCCAAAGAGGCTGTTTTTCAACTTTGCTCTTGCAGTACGTTACAAGCATATTAAAAGGTTCTTTTAATCCCTTAGATTGTTAGTAAGTAGAATGTTTGGCAAATATATTCACTTATTAGATGACTTTTTTTCTTGTTTCTAAGTATTGTACTTTGGTTCAATTCATCCAGTGTTGTTTTGATCTTTCTTTGGGCAGCAACTGCAGTAGCAAGTATTTACTAGTACCATTACTTATTTCTCACCTTAAAAAAAAATAAACTTGTTACTGAAAGCCCCCAAAATGAATTATGCATGTTTTTAAAAGCAGATCTCATTCCTGTTGGATGTTTTCCTTTGTTCTTTGAGAGTCTCTTCTTCCCTCTTTCCTTTGGTAGATACTACTTTTGTTTCATTGAAAAAATAATCCTTTCTATTATGTGTATTGTCTCTAGGATTATTATCATTGGGAACAAGTTTATCTTTTGATCTCCAGTGGTGCAGTAGTTTGCATTCATGGTGGTAATGAACATTAGAAACATTGAGAGTATCTCATGTGTGGGTTGTGTGGTGGTTTTATTTTCTGTTTGTATCACGCATCCCCCCAAAAAAAACAAACCAAACCCCAACATGTGACAGGCTGTATTTTGTTGCCTCATGTTCTAACCGCTGTTGGGAAAAACTATGCATACTTCTAAATACAACTGATTACTCTGTAATTAATCCTTACGTGCAAAGAACAAGTTTCCCCCAGCATCCTAAGCTTCAAAGAAGGCTAAACGCTGCAGAAGAAAGGTTAGGAAGCCTCAGTTTTCCCTCTAACTTCCAAAAGATCAGAGATAGGGGGAAGAGAGGAGGAGGTAGATTTCAAAGTTCTTAAATTTCTTCCCTCCCTGACAATGCTTGTACATGGACGCTGTGCTCTCCTGAGCACTATGTTGATTGATTAACAAAGATAGGTCAAAAGATGGAGAAACGGGACTGTGTTTGCAGAGTCTGTGAACTTCAACAATGAGCACTGGGCAAAGTTGAGCAAAACTGTTCCCTTTCAGTAGAATGGAAACAAGCTGTATCAGTAACTAATCTGCTTTTAATCTTGCACATTTCATGTGTCAAGGTTTCATATCGTCACTATGCATACCTTTTCAAACTTGCAAGTAGATGGAGTTTTACATTTGGTGGATTTGTTGATGTACGCTTATTTGAGGAAGACAAGTGAAAAGGTCTGACTTTCTATTGTGCTGTGCAGTGCATGGTAGTTTGAAGGTACGCCAAATGCACACAGTGCTTAAAGGAGAGTTTAATTATGTGCATACAGGCCACACTGAAGTGTTCCATTTTTCTTTTCTCCCCTAAACTTCAGGTCTGCTTCACTTGAATATTGTAGAACCATCGTGTCTGCCACATATAAACTGAGCCTTACTACAAATAGAAAATTTGTTTTGGACTCTGAACTGTTTGATAGTAGTACTAGTATCTTTTTATTCCTATATGTATGAAGTATATGTTCTGAAGTGTACTGTTCTAAACTTGTTTTTTAATTGCATTAAGTCTGTTTTCCTGCAGGGCAATTTTAGGTAGGTGCTTCCATTGAAACCTGCATGAAGGCAATGTATATTGTGAACTTCTGTATTTTGAATTTCATATTTACAGGTATCAGTAAGCATGATGTCAAAATCTGAATACATTTTCATGTTAAAGTGTGACATTATTCCATCTGGTTTAGCAACATTTTATATCCAGTAAACAAACCCAACCCTTTTTTCAAGACAATTTCTGAAGGAGGGGCACTCAAAGAACATTAAGCCTTTTCATCTGCCTAATGCTCTACCAACGCTGTGATTAATCTTGGGCTTGTCTACACAGGGAAATTACTCTTGAATTAGGTGGTGTCAGAGTTTTAAGTAGTACAATGATTCTAGGACAGATCTCTATTTGGACTTCCTTATTTTGTATTGAGAACGCTCACGCATGGGGAAGTTACTGGAAAACAATTGTTACAGAAAAATGTCTATTTTAATGTCCCATGTAGACAAGCCTTTACGGTTGGTTCTCTCCTATCTGCTCCCCTTTCTAAGTTTATTTCTCCTTAAAGCTGATGTAACTCAAACTCAATTTGATTTTGGGATTTTTTGCTATTCAGGATAGCACCTTTAAAAGGAGGAGCCACACATTCTAGCAAAAGGACAACTTCTCTTGTCGTGGCTGTACCACCTCTCCACTTGTCAGTTTAGCTCATTCATTCACATTTCTTCAGGAAGTAAACCATGCATGCAAGGAGTTTTCCTGACATTGCTGTGTGAGATGGGGGGTGTTTACAAAAGATTGTAATATGCCCTATGGTATCCACTTGTTATGATGCACACTTTTTTGGGGGTCTAATTCTTGCTGGTGAACATGGATTAAACTCCTCATAGAGAAGACCTCTCCGTATATCCTGGCAATCAGCTGTAGTAATTCCCAAAGTGGGGCTCTTGGCCACTCCTGAAATTCCCAGATTCAGCCTGCATTGCAGGCGACCAAGTCTTCTGTTTGAATGCATTGTTTTACTGAGGCTCCAGCGAAGCTCTGCACACTGTGCTTTGCTTATGTGTTGTCACTGAGCATCAGACAACCTTGAACACAAAGCCAGGTTTATCCAAGCAGAGTAATGAGTTCTTAGAAATAAACTGGAACAAAACTTGCTTGCCACTCAAAAAGGGAATGAAAATATAGTCCTGGTGGGTACTTAACAGCCTAGTTCCTCTTTTACTTCTCTGATGTTTTGGCTGGCTTTGGGAGCTGGCAGCCTAGTCTTACACAGTGGAGCCCTAGGAATTTACGTAACCTTTGCTTCTTTGTTTGAGTGGGTCTTTACTCCTGCTCTCTGGCCTCCTTTCTGCACATATAGTTCTGATAGCTTCATCGCTTGGCACCTTTGTTCTAGCTTGAATGGGCTTTCTGGTAGTTACTGAGTTTTTGACTTGAAATGACTGTAAGATAGCAAAGAAATGTGGAACTTTTAAAAAATATACGGGCAATTCTAAGTGATGCTGTAGCAGTATCACCGTAGCTACCTGTAGATGTTGCAATGAATGCAGGTTTTATGGAGGAGAGGATGGAGTGGTAGTGTTTTGGGTTTGTGTGGCAAGGTTTTGGTAGCGGGGGTGTATAGGGGTGGCTTCTGTGAGAAGCTGCTAGCAGCTTCCCCTGTATTAATAGAGCTGATGCCAGCCGACTCCAAGATGGACCTGCTGCTCACCAAGCCAATCGGCAATGGTGATAGTGCCTCTGGGATAACATATTTAAGAAGGGGAAAAAAAAACAACACTGGATGGCAACTGCAGTGGAAGAGAGGAGTGAGAATGTGAAAGAAACAGCCCTGAGACACCAAGGGCAGTGAAAAAGGAAGAAGAGGTGCTCCAGGCACTGGAGCAGAGATTCCCCTGCCCGTGGTGATGCAGCCCATGGTGACAGCCATGGTGAGGCAGGCTGTCCCTTTGCAGCCCATGGAGGTTAACAGTGGAGCAGATATCCAGCTGCAGCCTGTGGAGGATCCCATGCTGGTGCAGGTGGATGCCCGAAGGAGGCTGTGACCCTGTGGGAAGCCCACACTGGAGCAGGCTTCTGGCAGGACCTGTGAACCTGTGGAGAGAAGAGCCCATGTTGGAGCAGGTTTGCTGGCAGGACTTGTGACCCTATGGGGGACCCCCACTGGAGCAGTCTGTTCTGAAGGACTGCACCCTGTAGAAGGGACCTGTGCTGGAGCAGTCTATTACTGAAGGACTGCACTCTGCTGTGGAAAACTCTCCTGTGCGAGGGACCCCACGCTGGAGCAGGGGAAGAATGTGAGGTGTCCTGCCTCTGAGGAGGAAGGAGCAGCCGAAACAACATGTGATGAACTGACTACAACCCCCATTCCTGTCCCCCTCTGCTGCTGGGGTGGAGGAGCTAGAGAGTTCAGGAGTGAAACTGAGTCTGGGAGGAAGGGAGGGGCGGGGGGAAGGTCTTTTAAGATTTGGTTTTATTTCTCATTGCTGTTGGACTAGATGATCTCCAGAGGTCCCTTCCAAGCCCTGTCATTCTGTGATTTGGTAATTGCCCAAGATGGTAATTAGTGAGTGATCTCTCCCTGTCCTTATCTTGACCCACAAGCTTTTGGTTATATTTTTCTCTCCCCTGTCCAGCTGAGGAAGGGGAGTGATAAGAGCGGCTTTGGTGGGCACCTGGCATCTGGCCAGGGTCAACCCACTGCAGGTAGCAAATGGATGGCAAGTACAATTAAAATGTCTCAGGGCTGGCTGAGCATTCTGATATGCAATCCTCTTTGCTGCCATCCTGGTGGTACTGTACAGTAATGCCTGTGTAAATTGGACATTGGAAAACAGCTTCTCCTTGTTACGTGGTGGGCTTGCAGACCTTCAAGTGCAGCTGGATGGGCAGAAATTGCTCCAAGTCTCTCTATATGGATTCCAGTGACAGAGCAGTTGCTGAGACTTGTTTACAAGTGATTCATACCACTGAGTTGCTTAAAATTATCCCAGGATACATCTCTTGATGTTTATCAGTGGTGGTCTTTGCTGTTCCCTGTTTGGGTCCTTACAGCAAAACCATGATGAGGTAAAGCAATGTAACATATATCAGTCTGCTTTAGACTTCTTCCTCGAGCTATAGCTGCTGTTAAGGCCTTCTGCAATGCATGATTTTGGTTGTGAGATTGGCTTATTTCTCTCACTTGTCTTGGTAAGCATTGTGGGAAGGTTTAATTCCTTCCCCTGGGATATATGGACTAGAGTTCACATTACTTTTGGTTTTCCTGTTGGTTATTCTCTCTGCCAAAACAGCAGATGGATAAGACGGAATTCAGCCTTCTGAATAAAAAGTAAATGGGCTTGGTGCTGTTTATTTTTTCCATGTCCTTGTCTCCCTTTTATTGGGGTTTGTAGAGAGGTCAGCTATATGGTTTAATAACAGTGATTTGTATTGCAAGCAATGTGTTTCTTTGCTATATGATTATGTCCCATTCTAAAATTACTATTCATAGCCCTACTGTGATGTGTGTTCTGACTTATTTTCCTTAAACCTTGCCTTAACTTAAGACATGGTGCAAGCAAGAACAGGAAAGGTTTAGAAAACGGTCTTTGAAGGTTGAGGTTAGGCCACTGTAAAGCTCTTGTTTTTGAAGAGGAGAATTAGAGAAGGTTCTGAAGAGCGTGTTGCACAATGAGCTGTGTGGAGTTAACCCTGGCTAGCTCTAACCATAAGGTGTTTTTGCAAGCAGGTAGCATAGCTGAGTGCCTTTTGACTGACTTCCTCTCTTCAGCTAGTTCCACACTTGATTAGCATTGTTAACATATCTTGCTTCCCTCGTCTGTTTCCTCCTCCTCAGTCATGGGGATGTCTTAAATCACAGTCTTTATAAAAAAATCTAAAAATTCCCAAGAGTGTTTGTTAATGTAAGGCTCTTCAAAGGCATCTAGATAAACAAAAAAACCTAACCCTAAATCTTACTATTGCCCCAGCATAACAGTAATAGCAGACTGATTGGTATGCTGTTGGCAAAGACACACGAAAATTTTGTAAGTTACTGCTAGGGTATCCTTTTTTCCTCAGGTATGTTAGCATTGGTAATGCCAGTGCAAGGGTCAGACCCTTAAAGATACCTAGGTGCCTAATTCAGTGCTGAGTTTGAGCATCTGGGCCTTGTGAGCAGGTATTTCATAGACTGTATAAGAGCTTTCTTTGAGAGCAAACAAGAAATTCTAACAGCTGAGACTGTCCCGATGCTTCTATGCCTGAAAGTGCTTTTTGTGGTCTCTCTTCCCTCCCTTTCCTCAGCCACTGAGCATCTTTGATGTCCAATTTCTGAATGCAGTTGGAGACCTGTTGGACCTCATTCCTGCATTATTTGAGTATTCTGCACGGGGTGGACAGTGCAATGTGGAGTCAGGAAGCCATGGGAAGTATCAGTGGGATATGGGTCACTGCTCTGCACTTATCAAGGTGAGCACCAAGAACTTAATCTCCAGTGACTCTGTTGATTTGCAGTATCATAAGTCTGCATTTCTGGAGTCTTCACTGTTTATGTTATATGTGCATAAAGAGACTTCTGTCAAAGTGCTTTTATGCAGTTGTCATTTGTGCCTCTATAGGATTCTAGGTCTGGTTTTGCTCACTTTCAATGGCAGGGAAAAAACCAAACCAAACCCACAGAGATTGACAATGAAAAGCTACTAGAATTACTAGGGAATGGGTAGCTACCATGGAGAGGAGACTAGAAAGGGGTAACTTTTTTTCACCTAGACAAGTGAAGTCTGAAAGGGGGTATTGTGAATGTCTACAAATATGTTGGGCAAATAAGCAGGGAGGAAGGGAAGGATAAGTATCTGATACATCATGGTGGCAATTAAAGTTTTCAGTTGAAGTTATCTAGCAAGGATCTAGTCAGCACATGGAGACTCCCTGTATCCTAGAGCAACAATATTCCCCTTAAACTGAGAAGCACTCATTCAAGCATTTGCCTACAGCAAGAGGTTTCTGAGCTAACAATGAATCTTAGAACCAGGGAAATACTTTAAAAAGATGTACTATCAAAATACATTTACCTTTTCAAAATGAATTTACTTGCATTTGCTTCTGTACTTTAAAGTCACCGAGAGGCATTTTCACAGAAACAGCATGCTCTAAGTTAATGTTGGATATGTTTGCAGAGAGCTGATCTGAATGCGTAAATGGAAGTATTCAACAGGAAATCAGGGAAACAAAGCATACCACATGATGCAGGTGTCCCCCCAAACCCTAAGCTGTTTCATTTTGAAAAATAACAACTAATTATTTGAAAAACAACACACGGGCAAGAATTATTTCCAGAGGTTTCAGAAATTCATTGTTAAGTATGCAGTTAAAAGCACAGGAAACTGCTCCTTCTTGAACAGTGCAATTAATCAAACTACTTAAAACAAGTTGTTCTCCCAGTTTCTATCAAGTACAAAACATGCAGAGTATAGTAGGGTCTGAAATTATTCATCTTTCTCCTTCTGTTTTCCAGGTTCTACCTGGATATGAGAATATATATTTTGCCCATTCCAGCTGGTTTACATATGCAGCCACACTGAGAATATATAAGCATTGGAACTTCAATATAGTTGATCCATACACTAGCACCAGCCGTGTCTCGTTCAGCAGTTACCCAGGTAAAGTCAAGAAACCCAGAACAATGTAGATATCCAAGATGGCATGGACCATCTTAATGTCTTGCAGATGTTGTGCCTATAAAAAGGATAATACCTCAACAAGCACTGGCTTCAATCTACCTTAAAACTTTTAGCCACTGAGAGGACAAAATGTTGTCTTCCATTTTCTGGCTTGAACACGATGTTGTTGTTGTCGTCTTTTTGTTGTTGATTAATCACCTTCAGTGCTCTGAATGGTACCAGTTAAATATTCTATGTCTGGCACAAACACTCTGCTTTGAATTCTCCTCGTGTAGTCTGCAGTCATCTCAACTCTTGAACTTCTCACCTTGCCTATAGCATTCACACGCTTGGTAATAACAGTTTTGAACACTCCTGTTAACCACTGTGGCATGACTTGTGCTGTAGTGGGATTATTAGAGAATATCAAACCCTAGCCATTTAAAATTGTAATGACTTCTTTGGTGTTGGGTTAGCAAACCTTCAGTGGTTTTGTTTTTTGGACCAACCCCCCCATCCTGTCCCCTTCTATCTCTTCCAGCTTCTGTGGAAGCTGTTGCAGAGGGCAGTATTTTTTAATGCTTTTTTCATGTGTTAGTAATATAGCCAGCCAGAATATTTAAAATCTCCCTTGGGAAGATTAGGCAGTGTATAATATTCCTGAGTTTCCTGGAACACTGTTAAAAATTGCCAGCATTTAATGTTTCAGTGGTAAAATATGTACTCTTGCTAGAGTAGCACTAAAACACGAACATGAAAAACCAAAGCAAATCTAAGACTCTTAAGAGTAAGCATTGCGTTAGTTTTTAAAGGTGGAATTTCAAATTGAAAAATGCCCCAACAATCAAGAATCTTCATAAACTTTTTAAAGTGAAGTATGTGCCATAGAAGACTGATTCTGATGGAACTTTGTTGGTTGATGATTTCAAAACGTGCTTTGTTGAATTACTGTGTTTGCTTTACTACAAAGGCAAGGGACTCCTGAGACTGTAACTGGGAAACTGTTTTGAAAAGCAGTTGCATTCATTTCATGCTGAAAGCAGCTGAGGCTTTTTTTTTTCTATTGGGTTCTGACCCTCCTCAGCGGCCCTCAGGAGCCCAGCATTTTCTGACAACTAAGATTTCTTGCTTTGAGGAAGGAGTAGAGGTATTCTGGCAAATGTCTAAGTGTACAGCCTTTCAAGAGTTTTGGGTTTATCTCTGATTCCCTTGGAGGAATTTCACTTGCTTGTTGCAAGGAATTTTGCCAAGCCCGTGTAACCTGGTAGAAAGCCAGGTTTTCTGTCTGAGCGCTCTGTTCATCAGCTGAATGTATAGCGGTTATTCTGGATCTTATATATCTCAGCAGAAATACTGTTGAGGGTAGTACCATCCTTGAGAAGAATGTTGCTCTGTTTCCCAGCTGCTGCATGCTGCATTGTGCTGCAGATTCAAACTGGGGATCGGGATCAGCCATGCAGTGCACTTATTATTTTGTTTTTAGCGTGTGTCTGTGGTGATGTCTCTGGGATCCTTTTGTGGATTCTTTGTATAAAGTGAAATACAAGTCTTCTGTTTCGATGAGACTGATAAAGCTTGCTGTATGGGAGGATACCTGAAAATCAGCTACTGCTCCGCTGAAATGGTCAGGGTGTGTTGGCTAGTGTACAAAATCCCAGTGTGCTTGCTGGAGACTGAGGTCTGCAGAGATGGCTTATTCAAAAACTTGCTTGTGCTGGGTAGACTCTGGCACAGTGATGTGGTAAGGTGTACTTCTACCAAGAAAACTGAGTGAGAACTGTTGCAAAACGTAGTTCCCATGGCTACAGGGAAGTTTGAGAGACCTGTGGTATGCAAAGTGTAGTTACTGGCCACCTAATTACAGGGTACTATCACAAGCACTAGACAAGCATGATCCATTGACTACAGCAAATTACATCAGCTGTGGGTGTAGCTCATAAACTTGCAGTTTTCCAGAGGATGAGCAAGCTCTAAAGCACTGGCGTGGTAATGATCTAGGGACATCACACAGGAAGGAGAGCGCTGCCAAATTCCTTCGCTCCATATTGTGATGAGATGAAGTTCTATATTTTCAGGGCATCTGACTGTGGAATCTACAAGTCCTGGCCATGGCTCAACTTGACGAGTGTTACTTCTCCCTGCATGCCAGATCCCACTCTTAGACTCCATCCTGATAGACACTAGGAACCAGTAAGAAAGGCAAAGCTAGTAAGCTCCTCTGAATAGTAACGTGATCCTAATGTACACAGAAGTATTGAATTTAGGAGGAAACAAAGAGCATTAAAAAACAGGTGTCCTTCCAGGCCTTCAGTGACACTTAACTGAGTAATTAAAAGGTTTCTGTCATCCAATAGATTGGATATGAAGTAAAACTCTTCTGTTGTCCAACAGCTGTGTCAGAAAAGCTTCAAGGAGTCATTTGCCTAATGAGAAGGAATGTGCCAACTCCCCGATTTCTCCTGGGGTCACAAAGTAAAATTGTTCAGATTGTTTATTTACTGATTTTCAAAAGACAAACTACTATGCTGCAGAAATTAATATTTCTTGTGACTCAAAGGATCTAAGACTGTTCACTAACTGTGATGCACGTCAGCGTGTGCATTATGATAGAGCTAGAGGGCCTTGTGCTTCCTAGCTTCTGCTGTGCCTGAGCAGGTAAGAGGACACGCAGGAATTCTGGAGTCCATCCTGGCTTCCCCAGCAGTTCCTCACATTCCTGCCAGCATGCTTAGGTGTCCACTGTTACAGCAGGTCTTCTCTCTGTTGTTTTCTCCCTCTCAGAGCAACAGTACCACTGCAGAGCCACAGTCAAGTGGAGATGAACAGAGTAGAAATCTCTGCTTTTGCAGAATTATTTAGCCACTTGCTGCTCACTTCCACACTAATCTTAATCCTCATAGTCTTAGCTTTCTCTCCTGTTGAAAGCATCTGTGCAGAGCTGCATGTAGGACAGCTTTGTGAACCTCTGGCAAAGTTTGTGAACTTTTGTGAACCTCAGCCTCTGAGCTGAATGCTTGGACACCCCTGACTTCATTGTCTTGTTCATGCTCTGCACGTGAGGACTTAATGTCGTTGGTGAATCTATGCAGAGCAGAGAGAACTTAAATTGTACAGACACGTTACAGTTGCTCACAAATGTTGAGTGAAGCTATACTCATTTTGGGGGGTAAGAAATGCAGTGATGGAGACTAGGTAGCTACTGTGTTTTGCAGGATGTATCTAGTATCTAGTAAAAGATCAGAGAAACACACACCACCCCCACCCCTGTGGTTGTGCAGTCATTGCTCAATACTGCCCCATTGAGCACTCAAAGAAACGAGCCCACTTAGCTAATGACATTTGTAAATTTCCTTGGACAGAAGGGAGATTGCAGCTCCCAAAGTTTCATAAGAAAGGGACTCTACCATTTGGACCCAAGCACTCTGGTTTGGGTAGTGACTTACTTTTTCTGGGCTAAGCCACAGTCTTGTTAAGCATGTTACTCTAATTTTTAGCTGTTCCAGCAAACAGTTAAGAATTTTATTGCCACCTTTGCTCCTCTGGTCTGCTGTCATGATCTTCCTTGGTTGAGACAGGCTGTGACATGGGAACAAGATGGCACAAGTTGTCTTGATGGATGGCTATTCATGTGCTACTGAGGCAGGAGAGAGAAGTAACACGTATCCCTTGCTTTGAAAGTAATCTGGTGTTAATACAGGATCAGAACGTGCAGCATTATCCTTCCCCACAGCCTGAGCAAGAGCTAGGAGGAACAAAACATGGAAAGGGCGGTAGCCCGTGTATTCAGGGGACCACCTTTGCTCATGAAGTATTGCCTAGATCATTTCTTGCTTCCCTGTTCCCTCCAACATCTGTCTAAAACTTGGAGGCAAGCAGAGGAAAGTGTCTGATGCACTTTAGACATGAGAGGCCAGTGCTGTAGTGCGGGGTGTGCTATTGCTTAGTGCCTAGGAGAGGTCTGCAAGTGGAAGGAAGGCAGCTGGTGGAAGCTCAGTCTTGACGTGAGAAGCAGCTGCTAATGGGATTAAGAAAACTAACCCAGAGAAGACATCTTTCCCACTGTCAAGTGTGTTTATAGCCCAGAGCACTGAGCATCTCAGCCAGGAGCTACTCTCATCCCTGTGAGATGATGGCTAGACCTCATGTCTCTGACTTCCAGCCTGTAATACTGACCCTTTTGTACCTGAATGAGCACAACGACATTTTAAAATGCCAAAAAAGCTGATGCCATCTGCTAGAGAAAGCAGCAGCCTACCTCTATAGGAGCAGTAGCTGCCAGGAGTGTGTTACCCCCCACATACTCTTCGGTGCGATGACTCTCTGGAGAACACTCTGGCTCAGATGTCATAAAATACTTTGCTTTGCTTGGGTGGTTAATGTTGTCATGGTAAATGAAACTCCAGACTCTGGAAACTTCAGTTTTCCAGTGGTGATTGGAAGCTGAATCTAAATGGCTTGCACCCAGAAGATGCAATCAGAAGTGCTTTTGCTAGTTTCTGTGTAGGAAGAGTCAGGTTCACTGGAGAGAGGAAAAAAAAAGAAAAAGAATCGATTTTGAGTTGCTGATAAAAATGGGAGATGGGTTCACAGAAAAAAATACGTGAACTGTACAGTGAGGTAACAGTTGACATAAAAGGCACTTTCAACTACAACAGATTCTCATACATACTTAAAAAGACAAGAATGACACAAAAGGACCTCAAATATCTGCTGGTATCTCTAGGCTTCACACAGGTTTTATTTTTGTGGATGTCTTTGCCCTGTGTAAACCTGGTGTATGTGTTTAACTTCCCTTTGTTTCAGGGGTGACTATGCCCTGTCAAAATGGTGTATGTTGTCTTGGGATAATTAGACTATTAATGTTGTATCATGGAGGGCATGTTGTACTATAAAACACCACAGGATAAAACTTGTCAAATACTAAGGCCCAGAAGGAAATCCCCTTGTTTTCAGCTTAGCTGAACTTTGCAATTTATTTGATTTACAGAGTTCGAACTTCAGTTAATTCAGCATCATTCCTTGTGTTGATACTTGCTTTGAGTTGAGTTTTTCTGTTTTATCTCAGCTGTTGATTGAAAAAGAAGAAAAAACTGGTTTATTTTGTAGGGCACTTGGCATTTGCACCCATATGGGAACTGGCGTTCAATTTGAATCACAGTTGTTTAACAATTCCATTTCTTGTCTCTGTTTGGGCAAGCACTTGACTTCTTACACAACAGTTTATTGCTGGAGTATCCCGTGTCTTTGTATAAAATAGACTGGCAGAGCCAGGTTTAGAGTGTTTTCTCTTCCTGTCCTTACTTATTTGAGAGAGAACTCCGCTGTTGATGTACATAATTTGACACTGTTTCTGTCTCCAAGAATAAAATACTAGGAACCGCAAGCTGCCAGGGTGCTCTGTCTGTTCTATACTGACATATTTTTAGAGAACAAGTGACCACAAAGTGTATTTTCCTGGATCTGTTTTGATTTGAGAATTTGAAACTTTAAAGAAATCTTGCTGAAATGGAGCCCTTAAACATTTCTTTTGCTTGAAGGGGGTCTGCCTTTTGATGAAAGCCCAGGAAGAGGAGGCAGAGCTGAGTTGTCTTTCTGGCTGTCACAGGTTGCTGACCTTAGTTTGTTTGCAGAGTGCATTAATAAAGCTTGCTGTAGAAGATTTCGTAGTGGAACTCAACTATTATGCTGTGGTGCAGCATTTTGTACTCTTTGAAGAGTGATACCTTTAAAAACTCATTAGCAAGAGACAAGGTTCTAGGTGACTTGCCCATTTAACAATGTTTCTTCCCCAACCTGGCAGCCCTGTGTCCACTGGGGAATCTCAAAGTCAAGTTATTTCTACTTCGTAAGTAGTCACCGTGCTATCCATGGCATTATAGCTGACCTTTGCAGCTCTGTGTATCACCTCCTGGTGTGGGATCTGCAATTGGACCTAGGACTTCTGTTGGCATGTAACCTGGAAGGGAATCCTGCCCAGAGATCCATGGCTGTGTTAAGTTTGCAGGGCTGATTGGCATAAAAAACCCAATGACAACATGTCAGAAAGAGTAGTAGGTAAAACTTCCTCTCACATACAGGATGTGGTTTATGATCTAAGAGGTGCCCATTTCTTGGAGATAGTTTTAAGAGTAGTTAGACTGGAAAAGACTAAACTAGAAGGAAGACTTTTCTGCTTGGCTTGATTTAGTCCAGAATGGATTAATTTATAGGAATACCTGTTGCCATTACAGAATAAAAAAAATGAAACTGGTTGATGAAAATCTGTTTGTGGAGCTTGTACTTCTTTGTTTTGGTTTTCTTTGTTGTATCTTTTAAAGGAATTTCTTTGTTAGAAACAAACAGTCACTAGGCATTTACAGTATGTAATCCTCAGCATAAGATTAAGACATAGCTTGACACATGAAGGAGAAACTTCCAAGTTTGGGATGAAAACAGGAAGCAAATGCTGTAGACAAAGAATTAGGTTGTGTGTTGAAAGTGTGACAAATGAGAAACTGTGCTGATGGGTGAGCTTAAAGTACTTGCAGAAGTTGCCACCTCATCTTTCGTATTTGTACAGTTTGACTTCAAACACACAGAAGTTGACTCATTCTTTTGGCTTGTCTCTCTGTTTTGTTCTATGAGTATATCAAAGGTTCACAAAGATGACAAACTTTGTATTATTGCTGTTTAAGGCTTTTTGGTGTCCCTGGATGACTTTTACATACTAGGCAGTGGCTTGGTAATGTTGCAGACTACCAACAGCGTGTTCAACCAAACCCTCATTAAGCAAGTGGTGCCTGAATCCCTGTTAGCTTGGCAGAGGGTCCGCATTGCTAACATGATGGCAGACGGTGGCAAAACTTGGGCAGAAACCTTCTCGAAGTGCAATTCTGGTAAGTACATTTTTCGTGTGAATCTTAGAAAAAAGGATGTGTTCCCTCTCCCTCCTTGTACCCTTTTCCCTCCCCAGGCAGCATGTGTAACACTGTCTTTGCTCTCATACCTAGGGACCTACAACAATCAGTACATGGTGCTGGACCTGAAAAAGGTCAAGCTGCAGAAGAGCCTTGATGATGGCGCACTGTACATCGTTGAGCAGATTCCAACCCTTGTGGAGTATTCTGATCAAACAAAAGTTCTCCGGAAAGGTAGTAGCTCCTATAGTAGTTACTGGCTTAGGAAAGCCATCTCTTTGTGCCAGCTGATGGAGAATCGTGCTTTGCACCTGGGAAGGGTTTATTGAACACCAGTGCTGAATTTCAAGTTAGAAAGCTTTGTGTGAGCATCCCTCTCTTGCCAGGTCTATAACGTGTGCATTTCTCCTGTATGTAGTGGCAGAAATGTGGTGAGCATCTGTGGTTCTTAGAAGCAGAGGAGGGAAAAACAGACTTTACCTTCTCTCTTACTTTCTTTTTCTTGCCTTTTTTTTTTCTCTGGTATTATTTTGCCCTGTCTGAGAACCATGAGGAAAAAGGTGAGGTCTATTTGAAGCAGTACTAAACAACCGTGGTGCTGTGGGCTACTTGAAATGTTTGGTGAGTGCGTCACCCTACAAGGAGATAAGCTTTTAAATACGAGAGAAGTTCTGTGTTAGAATCAGCTCCTGAACTTTTCTGGAGCTCTGTTATCTGATAAATATTTGCTGTCTAAAAGATTCCTTAATCCCCTGGCAAGACTAAAAACAACTTGATGGAAAACAAACAAGAATCTAGGTGAAGCAAAACACCCACTGTCAGGTTCCATTCACAAGTGTTTTCTAGACACTTCACGTCAGCATCCAAAAGCCTGAGCTCATTCCACAAATTTAAGTGTGTGTCTGGTGTCTTGTGCTCCCTCTTCTAATCACATGCTCAGAAGGTGAATTGATAAATTGCTCTTCATCATCAAAATGACTAGAAACACATTTATGTTAGCAGCTGGAGTTGTTTCCCTTTGGAATTTTTCCTTGTGTCTGGCTCCTTGGAAAGTCCTGGCTTATTTTAGGCATTGCCATAGTGTCAGTATGGCTTTGAGATGTTTCTTACTGATAATCTGGAAAAATCCTGTGTGTCTCCCTTATGCTTCTTTGGCTCCTTCATCCGTTGAAGATAAGAACGTAGGCTATTGCACCTTATCTTCTGATGTTTGTGCCTATTTCAGATGGTGAAATGTGTCAGGCTCCTCGGTGCTGTGTTGTGGATTGTGGTGCAGACAAGAAAAAGCTAATGGAGACCTCTCTAGCTCTGTCACTTGAAGCAATAAAACCACGTCATGGCAGTGCTGCACCTGTGCAGGCAGGCCAGGCTGAGAGCGTTCCCTGAGTTCCTTTTCAGCAGTGACTCAAGGCAACTGCCGTGTGGGATTTCCTGTAGGACTGAGCCCAACCCCTGGGCTTGGCCATGCGGTGACCACTTATTCCCTCCTAGGAGATCTTGCGGCTGCTTTGTTCTGTGAAGTGGCAGCATGTATCGGAAGTTACATATTATTTCACATTTACAGTATGGTTTTTCCCAGGTATCTAAATGCACCTTGTGTGCATTGGATAACACAGTATTCAGTCTCTGGTAGCTTAAACACTAGAAGGGCAGCCCTCAGCACGCAGGATGGGCTAAGCACCACAGAAGTGCTGCCTTGGGAGACCTCAGCTGCTGTAAGCCAGCACCGCTCCTGTGAGCGGTAGATTTGGACTCCTCCATGCCATGCAGGACACCAGAAGAGTTCCATCGAGGCCCCTGCCCTGTTCCCTAAAGCTTGGAGCAGCCCAGGTGAAGGAAGTCTGTTTTTCTCAAGAGCAGTGCTGGATTAAAGTGTTTGTAGAGTAGCTGACCCTGGCACACTGCATAATAGCCCTGTAGCTGGTATCCGGAGATAACGCGATCTTGACACTCTGGCCTGGTCAGGGTGAGTTTGTACCAGCATTGGCTTTTTACGTCTCTTTCAAGCATAAACCTAGAAACAATGGAGAATGGGAACTGAGTTCTCAGGTGAACAAAGGCAGGCATGGCTGTAGTAAGCCCTGTATCTGAGGAAAAAGCAAGCATTTCCTTATATGGGTTTGAAAATGGAAAGATTTTTTTTTGTGACTTCTGTCATCTCATCTCTTAGGCCAGTGCAGGTGAGTTCTGAAAACCAGGAATCTCTTATGTTGCCCTTTCCAGGCAAAGATGGCAAGGTGCTTTCTGTATGTTGACAAAGAAATTGGGAATCCTTTACAGGAGGTGGAAGAGAGCAGTGCTGTCTCCACTGTAGGGATAGGAGCGGGCTGCGGTTCATGTTTCCTGATGATGAGTAAGTAGTGCATCCATTTCAGCATCAAAAGCATCACATGAGATCAGAACCCAGGATCTCAGTCTCTTCCACCGTACACCTAATCTCAGCGATATCAAGAGATCAACGAGAAGATCTTTTGCTCTGGGCAGAGGAAGGCGTTCTGTTTTGAAGAATTTTTGCTGCCTTCATACTGTCCTCTTCACTCCCCCCTGCTTTCAACCTTACACCGCCTCTGACTTGTTTTTGTCACTGCTCACGCTGTCAGGCCTAACAGGCAGGTTTCACTGGCTTATAGCAGCCCTTGGGTAACACCTACTTAGGTATGATGCTGCACTGTCTGCATGGGATTTGCAGTCTTGCAGTGCCGGAGGAACAGAAGAGCTCTTGCTGGAGGAGAACTTCCAATAGCTGCTTCTGTTTTAGCAATTAAAACAAAAAGTTTTTCCAGGTGGGAGAAGGGGGTCATCTCTATGCACCGCATTCACGTGAGGCAATAGCACCTTTTTGAGTCACAACTAAACCCAACTGGTTTGGAAGCTGATGTATCCATATCCTCCGGCCTGCGTCATTAGAGGCTGGCAGGTGTGCTCATTTCTGGAGGACGCCTGTATTACAACACAACATGTACACAACCGGTTTCCTTCAGGTAGGCTCTAGGTCACGTAAGCAAACGTCAGCAGGACCCAAGCTGGTAAGGCCTCTGCTCAGGCAGTGTTCCAGTGTTTGCACTGTCTATCTGTCCTTCAGGAAGTTAGCTTTGTATGTCTGTGTACCATTCCCAGTGAGTCCCCGTTGATTTTCTTGAGCATCTTACATCCTCATGTTGTGCTCGGCTGAAGTTAATACACAGAGTGTTGCTTTTATCGGGTCTACATAGTAAATCTCTAAGCCAAATCCTGCTGTGTGTGATTTGAGAGGCAACATTCCTCACTGACAACAAGAACTCTAGTGCTTTGGAGAGAACCTGAAAGCATGCTGCTCTTGGGACTAGCTCATGTTAATATACTCTTTGCCTAAACGCTCCTGGCAAAAAAACCCCAAAAAAACCAAAACAAAACCAAAAAAACCCATTAAGGTATAGGTATCTATTTTTATTTCTTCCAGGACTTGTGGTACCCAGATCCTGACCTGGATGGTCTCCTGGCTCTTTACAAGCTTTTCTGCTTTCTAGACTAGTCTTGTTTCAGGCAGTTGCATGTCAGCCTACCTAAACCACTCGCTGGAGTTCTGGCTGGCAACCCTGCTCTTTAGAGTTAACAAAACCGCAGGATTCACACTTGCTCTTGGAAAAGTTAGGGCAGGGCTCTGCGCTGCTGATCTATCACTTACTTAACCCTCAAAGGCAGATACTGACAAACACACAGCAATCCCCCATCTCTCCTTATCACTGTGTGGAACCACAGCTTTCCAAACACTATGCCACAGAGCGTGTGTGTGTTCTTTGCCGACCTGCCTCCTCTTCACCCCTGTTAGCTCTGTGGTTAGTCTGTGTGCGCCCATCCCTGACACGGTGGGTTATTCTGCCTTGGTGAGATGGGAAGTGGAGGGTAAAAAGGGAGTGACTTCAAACCTCTTGCTGTGAAGTTTGGTGGACATAAATGATCTTACGCTCCTCTGAGGTTGAGCTGGTGTCATAGTTTAAGCCCATTCATCAACTAGGACCATGCAGCCCCTTCCCCTTGCACACCTTCCCCCCATCCCCAGCAGAGGGCAGGGAGAAGACGGAGAAAAGAGAGGGAAAGGGAAAAAAAAAAACCTCATGGGTTGAGATAAAGATAATTTAATGGAAGAGGAAAATAACAATAATAATAATGGTAAAAGAATATAAAAAATAAAGTGATACAACACAAGTCACTCCCACCACTCGATTACCTATCCCATCTCAAGCAGTGATGACAGAACCTGGCCCCCTGGCCAACCCCAATTTATATACTGAGCATGACATCTATGGTATAGAATATTCCTTTTGGCCGGCTTGTCCTGTCTCTGTTCCCTCTCTGCTTCTATGGGGAAAAAGTAATTGACTGATATAAACATTACATAGCAACAACCGAAACAGTATGTGTTATCAACATTCTTCTCATACTAAATCCAAAACATAGCAGCTACCAGGAAGGAAATTAAGTCTATTCCAGCTGAAACCAGGACAGCAGGGAAACCCCTGTAGGAGTGCTGGTGAACACTCTGCGTGTTCACCTCAGACTCCTGCAAGTCTGATCTCAGCTGTTTTGCAGGATGAGTCCTCAGGGTGGAAGTCTGGGGGCTGGGTTGCATGGGTACAGTCTCCAGTGGTGTTATACTGGGAGTCAACCCTGGTCATGCCAGTGACTATTACCATATTTTCTTGTGTTCAAACCAGTTTGATGTGTTATTCCTCGACAGCTGTTTAGGCAATGCAGCATGGAAAATGGTTTATTTTTTGATATAAACAAGAGCGTTCAGCTTTTCTAAGTGATTAACAGATTGGGTTTTGTCTCTGGCAGGTTACTGGCCTTCATACAATATCCCTTTCCATGAAAAGATTTACAATCTCAGTGGGTACGCGGCATACGTTGAGAAGTATGGCATGGATTTCTCCTACGAACTTGCTCCGAGAGCAAAAATCTTCCGTCGAGACCAGGGCAAGGTGACCAGCTTGGAAAGCATGAAGTACATCATGAGATACAACAGTAAGACATGTGTTTATGTACTGTGGAGCTGATCTTAATAAGGCAGCGTTACTTTTATTTCTTGAATTATAGAGGAAAGCTGCAGGCTGACATACAGATCAGAGTTGTATTACCCTAGGTGCAGAGTATGTACAAAGCAAAAAGATAATACAAGCTTACTGTTGAGGTAGGAAACCAGGCTAAAACTACTCTTAACAGAAAGAAGACTGGGTTCCTTCTAGAGCAAGGGCCCTTAGGCTTGCTGTTTGACCTTTCCAGAGAGCTTCTGACACTCCAAGAGACTCTGGGGGCTGCTGTTACCCAATACATCCACAGCCTGTCAATCTTGAAAGCTTTTAATCCCAAGCAAGAGTTAGGTCAGCTCAGACCAGAGAGTTTAGTGTAAAACTTCAGGTCAGTTTGGCCTCTTTTTTCTTTTTTTTTTTTTTTTCTCCCTCTGTTGAGGCAGAATGATCTTTGGCAGGTAATGCTCTGCTTTTCCCCTTAACTGGATTAAAACCAGCTTAATTAACTTCTCGCTAAGACCATCTCTTGAGTACAGATAGCTTTAGATGCTATATTTTTATTCCCAATTATAGGGAGCATGGTGATTACTGGGCTTGGGGTTCGGGAGGCCTCTCCCAGGGTGGGGTATTGCTACTGTTTGGGCTGTGAGTAGCAGCAGGCTCATAGATGTTGAGGTTTGTCCACCTTCCCCCTCCTGGCTTGCAGCTACTGCAGTGGGGGTTTGAAGGCTTTGCTCTTTGCTCGGACTTATTTTAGTCCAGAACAGGAAAACAAAGCCTTTCACTGCTGCACTTTTCCCTTCCCTTCCTCTCCCTTCCCTTTTGTCTTCTGCTTTTCTCTCCTGACAGAGTTCCTTTTCTCTGATGACAAAGCTTTTGCCATGTGGAGTTGCAGATGTTTGTGATTAGAGGTTGGCAGTGGTGCCCCTGGAATGTAGCAATAGCTGTATGGACTTGGATTAGGAGCTTGTCTACTTATTATCCTGTCTCATGCACTGACTTCTAGCTGGTACCTGGGGATGCGATAGACCCATGTTTCTGCCAGTGCGCTTACCCAGCTTTTAGTGGCTGGGGCACTTTGCATGAGTGGTAGAGGCTTTTTGTGAGGGAACTAATTGTTTTCTTTTCTTCCTTCCTTCCCTCCCCACCACACTTCTTCCCAGACTACCAGCGTGATCCTTATGCTGAACGCAATCCATGCAACACCATTTGCTGCCGGGAAGACCTGAATCCTTCTTTTCCGGTGCCTGCAGGCTGCTATGACTCTAAGGTAGATTACCTCCATTTCAATATCTGCTCAATGTTTGCTGAATTTGTCTCCTGTCAGACCTGTAGCATGTTTTCCTGCACTAGGGCAAGCATGGCCAGGTCTGTCTGTTTCCCTCTTTTCATGCTGTCCTCGTGCTTCAGCAGATCTTGAGATGGTAATTCTGTGCAGAGTCCTATCTCCTGTCCATGACACCACCCCTGGCGGGGGGCAGAGGATACTGGGGGAGGTGTGCAAAAGAATTATGTCCATGGGAACTTGTGGTGTTCAGGGGTTAAAACTCAAAAACTTGCAGCAGGAGGAGCCGAAGATAAGGCTGAAATGAATCTTTACATCACTTGGGGAAGGTGACTGTTGCAAGCCTGAGCCTCCTATTCATGGGGACTGTGTGGGTGCCTCCCCAGACCCCACAGGAATGTGTTTTCAGCCTCATTTTAGCTGGCTCTCTAGTGAGTCACCCTGCTCCAGGGCTCCACCTCTCTGTGAAACTGCTTTGAGCAGAGTTTGGTAAAGATCACTTTACTTTCTGGGGAGATGTGGGGAAATCCTTAGACCCACTGGCCTGGAGAAAGCAGCAGTTTTTCTAGGCGGTTTGTATGGTATTGTCACTGCGGGGCGGTACCTGAGTAAGCAGCTGTCAAGTCCTGCTGCACTGGGAAATCGTACCGTGTTTTATCCTGGGGGGTCAAGCCCGCTGCCTTTCTGGATTGTGAGTTCGGCTGCTAGGATGGGCCCTGTGGGGGCTGTTTGGGCATTGCCAGTGCTGCGTGTGTCCAGTCAGCTTGCACAAGCCCAGGCCTGCTGTAGTGGCCAGTAGGAGCTCCCAGAGCTAGTCATTACGAGAGGAACGCAGAAAACTGCTGCGTGGAGGTGTCTGGTAAGGGAGTAGGTCAGTGCACGCTGGTTGTGGTGCCTTTGCCAGCACAATTAGGCAAGGGGAGTGGGCTGGGCTGGGGGAGCACAGGGGACCTAAGAGGGGCATTGAGAGAAATAGCGCAGAGCAGAGGTGAAACCTGGCAGTTATAAACACTAAAGGCAATTTTAGTATCTCTGAGTTTGGAAAGATGGAGCAGGCTGGGGACCTCCTGGGAGATAATGAAGGAACAGGGCAGAGTCTGGGCAGCAATATTAACTCTGTGCTGCCTTTGACCTTTCCTGAATTATTCTGCACTGCCCTCAGGGGACAGCCCCGGTGCTTAACACCAAGCAGAGCTTAGGTCAGACCCTCTAGGCTGCCTGCTGCGGCTCCAGCTCTTCTGGAGACGCCCAAACCCAGGGAGGATTGTCCTGAGGGCAGATGTGCTGCCTTTCTCAGCCTGGACAGGGCAAGGGCTGGAGGGCAACGTGGGCTTGTGCTTTGCTACTTCTGTGGCTGAAGATGCCTCCATGCGGGGGAGGAATGCTGCCTGACCAGCATGCGTTTCCCCTTGCTCTTTCTTTACTGTTATCAAATCTGCCGGAGCTGTTCCTGCTCTGTGGGATGGGTGCATGTCGAACACCAGGCCACCCTTTTGCCCTCAACTCCTGTGTCTTATTACAGGTGTCCGATTTCCGCCTGGCTTCAGCGTTCACAGCCACCGCAATCAATGGCCCCCCAGTGCAGGGCGGTCTCCCTGTCTTCACCTGGAGACGGTTTAACCACACGCGACACCAGGGCCTGCCAGAATCGTACAACTTCCATTTCATCACCATGAGGCCGATCCTGTAAACCCAGCATCTATATTCCCAAATAGGATTTTCTTCTTTTTTTTTTTTAATGGAAGCTTTCATTCCTGTGTGTAATAAATCGACCTGGATGTCCACCCACATCCTTGTGCCTTACCTGCTTTCCCTTGTCCTGCCTGCGAGGCCCTTTGTACTGACATTAGCTGCCTCGGTGCAGCCCAACGCATGTTCTGCTCTTTTGAGCTATTTGCGTGGCCCTTCCTCTAACTAGGATTGATGGGGAGCTGGCATGGCACTGCTTTGCTGGGATCTGAGCCACCATCACAGCTGTTCCCAGAGGAGGAGCGAACCGCAGTGTGATCAATGAGAGTGATCTATTTGTAGTAGTAACATGGGACCCGCCTCCAGGGCTGGCCCAAGCCAGGTGGCTGCTTTGGGCCACGGTGGCCTTATCTCAGTGCTGGCTGGACGTCTGCCTCCTGCCTGAGCAGTGCCTGCGAGATATGCTGCAAATTGCATCTCATCCAGGAATGTCACTAGTGGAAAGAGTCAAGGCCGTGTTCTCCATGGCAGATCGGTGTGCCTGTTCTCTACGGGGCATGGCTTTCCGTGGCGTTTGCAAGATTTCCTTTGTCTCGCCAAAGCAGCACGCAAGGGTCAGGCTGCAAAAGGTAGTGAAGGGATGTGCCTGGTGATTTCTGGAAGCAGCCTGATGCTTTTGGAAGCACGCACCCCCTACCCTCCCCCCGACTCCAGACTTCAGTAGCAGCAGGGAAGGAATTGTACGTGTGTCCGTGCAGTGGATCTCTTGCTGGTCGGCCCACGCGGTTGTTCAGTGGCCTCTTTGCCTGCTCCCTCGGCTGTGGAGGCAGAACGTGACTGTGAGGGGGCTGTGCGGGCCGGGGCTGTACGTATTGCTCGTACTTACCTGTGTTTACACTGAGGAGTCGAGTCACTGGGCTGTTCTGCATTAGATGCTATACGTGTAATTAGGTAAAACAAAATAAACAGCTCTTTCCTCATGGCCTTGATGGCCCAAGCTAAACAGGGCCCAGCGCTGCCTGTGTTACGGAGGTGAAGAATGAGCAGTCTGAGACTCTGACCAACCCAATGGAGTTTAGCTCCTGTGATGGGGGAGCGAGTGAGTTACTGCAGCACAGGTGAGCTTCTACCCTAAATAGTTGGCTGTCACCAGTGTTGTCCCAAGTCTGGGTGGTTTTAACCCGGTGTGCAAGAAGCCAATATACATGCAGAGGCGAGATATTTGTTTATTTAATTTCTGGGCAGAGGTGTGGGTTTTAGGTGGTTCATCCACAAAGCTAGCGCAACCCGGTCAGTTCGGAGTTAAGTATTTATACGTTTCAAGTAACAGCTGAGGAACAGTCATCAGTACTTCCTACGGTTGTGCTGGGCCCTCATCGTTCCTGTTGGTTCTTGCCGTGCCTCGGCTCTACTTAAAGTCGCAGCAGCCTCTCTTTTTACTACACACACTCTACTCTGCATGAGGAGGGGGCTTCTGCCAGTAGGGGGCTTTCCCTACCCAAGGGAAAACTATCCTATGTTAATTAGGATAGTTCACTCATAGTTCAAGCGACTTCTTCTTTGGCCTTGTTAGCAGTTCTGTTCCCCTTGAGCTTATCTCCGTGTTGCCTTGTTTTGGCTAATTTATGGCATCCTCCTGTTCTTTCTCCAGGGCCACATCTTGCTAAGTGTTAACACTGGTTAATTGCAACCTTTACTTCTAGTATTTCTCCAACAACAGTAGGGCTGATCTCTGCCAAGGGAAGAGGGAGACCAGAAGTTACAGCAAAGCTTTTGCTGAGGATGGAAAAAAAAAATCCACGCAGGGACTGAAGCGATTTGTTTGCTGGAGCCGCAGGAGGTAAGTGTGAGGGGCTGGACGGAGCGTGTGCAGGGGCAGGAGAGCAAGTGCTGGCCATGGAGCTGCTTTCTGTTCTCCAGTGCAGCTCCTTGTTGGGTGAAATTCACCGAGCAAAACTACCCAGCTGCGGTAGCCAGCCAGGCGCAGCCACACCGTGAGCGTACGCGTCGGTGCCTGTGCCCGTTACAGCTGTGCCTGGGGCTAGAGGGGGTGAGTGGGATGTTCGCGTGGTGCCTCTTGTGAGCCCAAAGAGCTGGCAGTGCTGCACGGTGGGGAGGAGACATCCCTGGTCATAGAGTATTAAACACGGCACCCCCTCCCTTTACTCCTGGCCCTGGGGTTCTCTCCTCAGTGAAGGTGTCTTGCTCTCCTACAGCTGGCACTTGCAGGGACATCGGCCCCTTTGTCAGCCCTTGCCCCTGCGTGGCTCGTCCTTGTCCTGAGCTCTGTGTGCCTAGAACACCTCCACGTAATGTTTTGGAATCCCAGCCACCCCTCCCTGCCCTGTTCCAGGGGGCGCCCGGGACTTGTGGCATCCCCCTGAGCATGAACAGCAGCGCTCAACCAAACAGCCCTGCCTCGGTGTTGGGCCCTGGCAGCTCTGAATGCGGGAAAGCTCTACCTGTCATTTGTCACTTGCCTTGTGCTGTTTGCTTGGAGCCTGGCTGTTGTTCCTGCCGGCCTGTCACCAAGGGTGTCTCACCTTCTGCCTGGTGTGTCAGCTGTGTGAGCTCTCACTGGGACGCTCGCTCTGTTCGCAGCTCCAGCCTCACAGGGCAGCAGTCTTGGTGCTTTTTTGGATAAGCACCAAATATGAGCTAAGCTCTTTTTTTTTTTTTTGTGTAGCCCTCAGGTGTTTGCAGCTGATCGCTGCCTTGAGAGACATGTTTTAAACTCCAGTACTGGGGACTGGCAGCTACAGAGCCCCTGCCACAGATTGAATTGGACAGGCTGTTCCAGGCATTAAGGAGCGCACTTACAAGGAGGAATGGAGCTGGGGCAGGGATCTGAGCTGGCAGCAAGCACAGAACCAAGAACCAGCTGCTTGTTTGAGACTGGAAGCACAAAGTGGCTGGAGGATGGCTGTTTGCTACTTGACTGTCACTCCTAGGCAACACAGCAACACGGCGGGTTGTATTTACTGCCTCTTCACCCAATCTTATATAAAAATAGTAATGGAAAAATATTGTTTTAAAGAAGTTGGTCCCCAGGGACCAGGAAATTGCCAATTGCTTATTGTGTTGGCGTGTTCTTGATCCAGGGCACACCTGGATGCTCCCCGCTGCGGGGAGTGGAGGCAGCAGATGTGCCAGGCCTGTTCATGAACGTGCACGGATTTGGGAGATCGGCCCTTTCTCCCATCTCGAGCCTCCCGCGCTGAGGCAGGAGCTGCTTTGTGCTCAGACCCAGTTGTGGGAAAACAGAGCTCTACTTTTAAGAGCCCTTTTCTATGAGTAAATGTTTGCATCACTGGGCCCTTACGAGCCTCAGGACTCTAATGCATGTGACTATTTTTTTTTTTTTTTTGCCTTTGATGGTTGTGCTGTGGAAGGTCACTGCATTCCCCTTACTGTGCTGTCCCCTGTGCCTCCTCCGTCAGCAGGCCAGCCCGGGTTGAGCTGCCAACCACAACCGCGGCGGCCGGCTCCGGTTCCTCTCCCCGGCACAGCACCATCAGGGACTGGAGGAGGAGGCTTGGAGTAGGGCTGTACGGGCCTGCAGGCAGGGGCAAGAGCACTGACAGCTTAATTCTCAGGCAGGTGCATGAAGTTAAAAGGTGCTTTAATTGTCTTATTCCCCTCTGCAGCTCTCACTGGGGACAAATGGGAAGGTGTGCCCTTAGCAGAGGGTTTGCAGCAGACACTGGCTCTTTTCATACCCTGTTTCCAAGTTTTTCCAAGTCCTGCGGCTTCTGCTTTTTAGACTTAAGATTTTTAGGCTTGGCTAGAGAGGGACCGACTTTTGGGGGCATGGTGGGGATTGAGAGGGGGTTGTGATAAACTCCTCCCTTGCAAAAATAAATAAAAAGAAACCTGCTGTTCAGTCACTAGAGAGTGCCCACAGAAGAAACGAGTCCTCGCGGAGCGACCACATCTGATGTAAGCTTTTGCTTCCTTTACCATCCCCTTTTTCTGAAATCCAGTAACGCATTCGCCCCTGCCCCCCTCCCCATTCAGCACACAGGTGCTGCTGGTCAGGCCCTGCATGGCCGGGGGGTGGATGTGTCAGCAGCACCCTCTGCCCTTGTAGCAGGAGCCACCCCTGCAAGCCCTGACCAGAGTCATCCGGGCAGCACAGCACAGCGCTCCCCTGGGAGAAACCAACTCCATTTCTTGCTCAGCATCCTGGTGCTGTGCTGCTGCCTCAGATCACGTCTCCGCCCATTCCTGGATTGATTTTTTTTTTTTCTTGTTGTTGCTTTTTTTTACCAGGTTCCTTATGGCTGCAGAGCTGCCCTTTGCTCTGCTCGGAGGTGGCAGCACATCTTTCCAGTCGTACCAGTGAGCGTATGGCAAAGCTGCCCTGCAGCAAACCAGAGTGTGCGCTCTGGGTGCTCACTTCTTACTCTCTTCCCTTTATAGCAGCACAAATTGCAATTACAACAGTGCTTCAGCAAAGTGGTTACGCTGTATTTTGTGATAAAACTAAGGGTCTAAACTATGTGCAGTATGTGTACTTTTATTCTAAACAGTGGGAGAATCTCTCTGCCCTTTCAGGTGTGATTGTGTGCAGGTATCACTTCACAAGAGTCCAGCATCTTTTGGTCAGTGACTTGAAGGAAGTTCAGTAAGTGCCAGAAAACTAATTATTACCATTACAACTTAATTATAGACCCTTGAAACAGCTCAGGGTAGGCATGTCAGTAACTCTGGGTTTTAAGTACGTACCCAGTTTGAGTTCTTCACAATTTGGCAGCAGCGCTGGGTCTAAGAGCTTTTGCCCTACTCACTTCAAGAAAGCAGTTTATTAGTTCTCAACTAAGTTGCCCAACGTCACTGGAGCACGGTGGCAGTCAGCCTGCCAACCCCCCATGCCTGCGGTGTCCCCAGCTCCAGGTGGCAGCACTTCAGCTGAGGACCAGCAGGGCCCAGGCTCTTCCTGAAAGAGTTGTCTCCTGAGATGTCTGGAACTAAGCACAGATGACTCAAAATGTTAAAAACCCAGTGGTTTATTTCAAAGTATAAATTTCAGGCTTATCAGACAAAACCCCACTACAGTTAACACAGACAGACACACTGATCTATAGTACATACAAAAAAAATGGGAAGAGCTTGCAACTGCACAGTTTAAATTGGACATTAAATCTGTCCTATTTTTTTTTCTCTATTTACACGTCCAGCTGCAAAACAAAGTAAGAAATCAGATTCTGCGTTTCCTAACAAAGGATTCTGCACATTTGACTCCCAATAGCCAATAAATTACTAAAGCTGAACAGGACTCCCCAAACAGCTACTACCCAGTTGTCTTATTTACAGCTATACCCCATTAAATTAAGACAGCACTTCAAAAATATATATATATATGTATGTGTGTGTATATATATATATAAAAAAAAAAAAGAAAAAAGAATGCTCAGCCTGCACAATGACAATGAGAAATAAAGATACATTTTAATGGGTACTTACAAGGGATGAAAAGGAAAATTCATTCACTTTCCCTTAGCTATCCTTATTTTTTTCTTTTCCCCTCAGAGGGTGTTTGGAAGGGGATAAAGATTTTGGTGGCAAGGCTGGCTCAGTGTCACTTGAACTCCTTTCCCTCCAGTGTTTTCATACAATGCCCACCCCTATCCAAACCAACAAATTAAAAAAATATATATTTAATATATCAAGCTTCTATTTAAAAAATCTGGATAGATATTTTTGACTAAATGAAAATACTAAAGAGTTTACAAGAAGGCAGAATCACAGATTGGTTTTGTACAGTGTACACAATACGCGAATACTGGGGAATGGCTGTCTGGGGAGCAGGAACAGAATTCCCTACATAAAGGAAGGGCTGAAGTGACCATTTTTGTTAACAGTACAAAACAGTACTCGGATCCTACTGTTCGGCCCAGTCGTGCTCCCACTGAAGGCACGAGGGGTTTTGCTGTTGTTTTCAAAGGAAGCAGGGTGAGACCTCTTATTTTTACAGGGAAGACACCACGGGCGTTTCCAGCCTTGTGCTAAAACCCTCGGGAGGGGCGAGTGTCTCGGGGCTTGTGCTCAGCCACCCAACATGGCCAACGGCAGCACAAATGACACAAAGGAGCGAAGTCCAGGACCAAGTGCTGCTCCTGGGGAAGCTGGTCAGAGCGTGGAAATAAATCCAGGCTGAGGGGAACCTGCCTCTGCCCCTCGCCTTCGCTGAAGCTGCCACCGCGGATACAGTGCAGATGCTGTACCTACAAGTCTGCCCCTTTCCTAGCATTTAATTATTTGAATACAATAAAGCTTTTTTAGACATATACTAAAATAAAGCGAGGCCAGTGAAGCTGTGACTGGGAGGAACAAGCCGGAAAGGAACAGCACTTTGCATTCAACACTCCACAGCAGGGCTCCTCTCCAGCCAGAAACTGAACCAACTCAAATTCCTTTCACCCTGGACATCCGGATGCCCTTGTATCACACAGAGCAAAGAAACCAACCCTAAAAACAAACCAGAAAGTAAATGAGGATGGAAAACAGCTGTAGAATCAGTGCTGTGTTCGCTAAAACACGGGGAACTAGATTCAAGGTGGTACCGCTGAAATGTCACGTACCCCGTGGCACCAGCGAAACACTGAGTCAGGAACAACTTCACAGCAGGAACTGAGAATGAGGTGGAAGAACTTGCCTGAAGCGCAGAGAAGGAACTAAACCCGGCCCTTCCGCTTAAAAGCCAGATCGAGATTTTTAGCATATTCAAAAGTGAACTGATTGTTGGAAGCCTCCAGCAACTAACACTTTAATGAAGAGCCCGGCCTAGAAGCGCGGTGCTGACAGACCTCTACTGGATGCTCCCGGATATTTTGGTAATACTTTCAAATAAAAGTCTATTACATGAAATCAATTATTTCTAAATGTTTGTTGCTGGCAGAAATTGAATTTCTCAATAGCTTTATCATTTCTGGGAGGTAAAGGATAATAAAATTAACCAGCGACCCTACAACACAGGGAGAAGTGCCATGAGTTAGGGAATTAAGCAATACTCCTGCTCGTTAGCAGAAGGGGTGAATGATCACTGCAGTGATCTGCTCCCCCATGAGAACGATTTCACAGAAATGGCACAGGTCTCTCTGTGTGTGCCAGTGATTTAAGAACCAGCCACCTTAAAGGTCTCCAAGCTAAGCCAGGCAGTTCGAAGTCAAGCCACGCGTTATCACATACTTTGCCACCGCTACTTGCTTAATTAAGGTCCTGAAATCAGACCTTTAGCAGCTCCGCTGGGATGAAACAAAAGAGAAGTTGGCTTTCACCCCGCAGCTGCCATGGCTTCAGTCCACAAACAGTAGCTGGCTTATTTCATCTAGTCACAAAAAAAAAAAAAAAAAAAGAAAAAGAAAAATAAAGTGGACCCTGCCGTACACAGCAGAAATGGGTCTACTGAGCCAGAAGCCAGGTTTTACAATCATTTCATTTGAGAACTACACCTTTCTTTAGTAAATAAAGATGAAGATGAGTCTTCTTTCTCTAAAGAAGCCCACAAAACCTGCAAAACACAATAGCGGACCATCCCTAGTAACACCTCCATTGGAGGAAAGAAAGGAATTCTGGCACAGGAGTCTCACCCCCGCCTCTCCCAAGCAAGACAAAGCTAAGAACGATGGTGACCTAAACGCAAGCACAAACTATAGAAAAGCTCATGTATAGTTTTGGGCTGGAATCACAATTAAATAAGCAGCGTTAAGTTCTAGGTTGTATTCCAATATTTATTTTAACTTTCAAACTATAAAACCTCATTGTACTGATACGGCCAATGGCCCTTTGGTACCAAAGAAAAAAAAAAAAGCCCAAGGAGGACCTGACAGCCATCGACTGGAATGAACCGCTCTAACCTCTAACACAGAACTGGCTTTATAAGGACCCAACTTTCCATAAGTACACTAAATGCATTATTAAATATTTGTTCCTTGAAATAGCCAGACAAAACATTTAATTAAACATAGAAAAATTCAAGGCATTATTGATGATTGGCACCAGTAATACAGGGACAACTGTTACTCAAAGGAAAGGTTACACATCGTTCATACAAGAGATTCAGTGTGAACCTTCTCTCATGATGCTTGGGATTTTGGCAGAACTTTTGCTTGCCCGAATCATTAAAACTGCTGTACTTTAAATGTGAGTTTCCATACAGAGAATAATTCGTTACTCACCTGGCAGAAGCGACAAATGCAGCTACATGGAGGAGAGCAGTAAAACAGCAGAGACAGAAGTCTACAAAGCAGTTTGTTTCACTGATGAAAGTTCCCAAATGGAACCCAACTAAAGAACCCACAATCTCATCGCATATTTCACCAGCCGTGTTTCAGGACTTCATTTTTCCTGCCCTTTTTCAACCTTGCTTTACATTTAAAAATGTTGGTTTTTAAGAAAGAGAGCACTGAAATTAAAAAAATGTTACCTTCTACAGCTTTGCTACGTGGTGAAGTAGATTAAAAAAAAAAAAAAAGACGGACGACTTTCCCTTCTAAATCCACTGTTTGGTTCTGCTGGGCAGAACGAGACTGATAAGTGCAAAAATAAGAACCTTACATATACTTTCTTGTCCAGTTTCAATTTGGTTATGCAAAAAGCAAGTTTAACATGTCAACGACAGCGGGGCAGACCCAAACTGCCCAACTGGCAGTACCAATTTCTTTTCTCAGCTCAGAAGCGTCATGAAAGCACCTATTAACGTTTGCAATTGCTCACAGGTTTTAGGCCGGTGTCTAAAATCGTTTCTGAACTGCTCTGGGTGCGTTCGGTTTCTGCAGAGGCGGGCAGGCGGTCAGACAGAGCAGAGGACCGGGAAGCCACCTTCTTATCTTTCTGTACTGACCGAACATCCCAACTGAGTGCCAAGAGCTAGAAGCTTTGATGGTGCCACACACAGAGGTTTCTTCTTTGGCTGAACTGCAGCATACAGCTTTCCCAAAACAACAGGGAAAGGCTCTGGTGGAAAATACTGTCTATATACACTAATATTCTTGACAGGACAAAAACAACTTCTCAAGAATTACAGTGAGGAAAGGGTCGAATGATACCGCAGAGAAAATCGAATCCAGCATCAGCAGATGTTACACTTCCTGGTCTTTCCAGAAATGATAATTACTGCAGGCCAGGAAAATGAGAAGCACAAGGGAAAAATAACTCCAAGCAAATAAAAGAACACCACAAGGTATCTGGCTACATTTATTTCTGAAATTATTCTTTAAGGCACAAAATAAATCTAAAAAATAGGGCTGGATGTATGAGGGGAGGGGCAGAGACATGATCTGAGAGCTAGGGAGGTGTGAGCGCAGTCTCTACAATCCAGTTTCCAATCTGACCTAGGAATGCTCCCAACGTGAGTGGGGGAGGATGGTGCAAGCAGAGGAGCACCCTTATTTAGGAGAGGCAGGAGGTAGTGGGGTGATTTTTATTTCCCCGCCACCACCTCCGAATTTACAAACATATTGGTTCCCTGGCCAGACTCAGGTTCCCTTCCCTCCCCTCAGAGAGCTCGTTACAGTTTGTAAAATAAGACCAGACCGCTCCATCTTCCAGTACAGAAGCGAGACCTTGAATCACCCTTCGTATCGCAGCCTGCTCACGGAGCGGTGGGGGGCAGGAGGCAAATCTGTTCTCGCCCTCGTGTTAGTGCCGTGACAGGCGTTACAGCTGTGTGTGCTTTGCTTCAGGCAAACTGTCGTTTATTATTTTGTTCCCACTCTGAAGCAGAATCCTAGGCATCCAGGGTGCCCTTGGATACAGGGTAGGTAGGTATCTTGGTGGAACATCTCATCGAAGGGAAAATGAAATTTTCAAACGGCCCATGACTTGAGCTATCCAGAAAAAACAGGCTCTCTTGCTGCAGGTGAGACTTTATTTGTCTTTTGGTTCTGAACGCATGTAGTGTATCACACAACTGTCTAAAATAATCCTGCAGAGAGTGGATTTAAAACTGAATTTCATGCATGGGGTCAACCCTCCAAAACTGGGGTAATTCTTGGTAGTAGGACAGATTTAAAGGCTCCAAAGATCTCTAGTTTTAACTGCTGTGGGAAGAGATGACATCTGTGGACTGGGGGTCACAGAAGGGTCCAAAACGTCCATAGATGTCCTTAGCCCGCACCGCAAAGTAGTATTTGCTGCCAGACACAAACTGCGTAAGAGTGCATGCCATGGGTAGCGGGAGGGCCTTCACTTCCCCAATCTTCTTCCACTGGGAGGGCATGGTGGCACTCGGGTCCTCGTGGTAGGCGTAGAGATGGTAACTGTCCACAGCGGCACAGCTCCGGTCCACCTCCATGACACTCCATGACAGCACAATACCATTCTGGCTCTGTACCCGCGCCAGCTTCAGCTGTGGCTTTTGAGGCAGAGAAGTGTTGGCAGCTTCAGGGGGCAGACGTGGTGGCTGTGGTGCCTCCGGGAGCGGGGCAGGATGTATGGGGCGTGGTGGCTCCTAAGCAAGGTAAGAGCAATACGGGAAAGGTCAGAGCCTACAGCAGTGGAAGGAAGCTTTAATTCATCATTCCCCAGGCAAATGGAAGCAAACGAGCCTGCAGTCACCTGGCCATCACAACGCTAAGTCCTGCGTGCAGAGAGCGCACAGGCAAGAGAACCCGAGCAAAGGCTGAGAAGGGGTGGGACCAAGGATGCCATAAACTCTCATTATTTGCATATAAATCCCTAGCTCTACAGATGATCGCTGCCACAGTTATTTCCCTGTGTCCTCTTTGCTTCCCGCCCAAGAGGCCACGGACTGGACACTGTGCCCTTTTCCAAGGCTGAGCAGGCAGGTTCCCAATGACTTTGTGCTAATCTACATTTGGGCTGCTGCTCCCACATTACCCAAAACGCCTCCGGCAGCGGATTAAACTGACAACTTGTCATCTTTTCAACAGGCAGGTTTTCAGTCACAAAAGGAAGAATGAGTAACGGTGCCACCTGGATTTTATCACCCTAAATTGATCACAAAAACTCTGCCTCAGTTTCCAGAAACTTTTGAAATAAGGGCACAAATGTGGCTTTCTTCTTCTTTTTTTTTTTTTTTTTTTTTTAAATAGCACAGAACCAGTTCTAGGTCTCTAATTTATGTTAGTTAAGATGAATTTAGGAATGTAGTTACAATGACTATGAAATTTTGTAATTCTTCAAGCCAGGGGCCTTTCAGGTTGGAATCTGGGATGGTTTTTGTGATCTTAAGTGTTCTGTGTGATACTGGCTTCATTTATCACTGGTGAATGATGCATGAAGTTGAACAGTGTCTAAATGGAAAGAACGCTGAGCCACCTTGTTGGTAATGTATTTACCATTTCAGGACATCACAGGTGATGGCTCTGCCCAACAGTGCAATGTATTTGGTTCAGTCTCAACAACAAAACCATATGAAATGTGTCCAGCTCTGGAGCCCTCAGCACAAGAAGGACAGGGACCTGTTGGAGCAGGCCCAGAGGAGGGCCACGAAGATGACCAGGGGGCTGGAGCACCTCTCCTATGGAGACAGACTGAGAGAGTTGGGGTTGTTCAGCCTGGAGAAGAAAAGGCTCCAGGGAGACCTTATAGCAGCCTTCCAGTACTTAAAGGGGGCTTATAAGAAAGATGGGGACAAACTTTTTAGCAAGGCCTGTTGCTATAGGACAAGGGGTAATAATTTTCAACTAAAAGAGGGTAGATTTAGACTAGGTATCAGGAAGAAATTTTTTTATGATGAGGGTGTTGAAACACTAGAACAGGTTGCCCAGAGAGGTGGTAAATGCTCCAACCCCGGAAACGTTCAAGGTCAGGCTGGACGGGGCTCTGAGCAACCTGATCTAGTTGAAGATGTCCCTGCTCATTGGTGGAGGGTTGGACTGGCTGACCTTTAAAGTTCCCTTCCAACCCAAACTATTCTATCATTCTGTGAAAAGAGCCAGAGTAAATTCTCAAATACTTATGAAAAGGGGATTGAGGTGATGCAGAAATAATTGACCCCAGCAGTGATTAAAAAAAACCTCTCTGAAATTTGGGAGTTGGCAGCCTTGATGATCTTTTGTCTGTACCTTGTCCTCCTACCTCAGCGTTGTGGTTTAACCCCAGCCAGCAACTAGGATCACGCAGCCACTTGCTCACACCCCTCCCACCCCCCCAGCAGGGTAGGGAGAACAGGAACAAGAGGGAGAAAAGGAGAGGGGAAAAAAACCTTTTGAGTTGAGATAAAGTCAGTTTAATGGGATAGTAACAGAAGAAGATGATGATGATAATAATAATAAATATACAAAATAAAGTGATACAACACAAGTTGCTCTCAACACCCAATGACTGGTTACCCAGCCCATCCCAAGCAGTGATCATGGAACCCTGTTCCCTGGCCAACCCCCATTTATATACTGAGCATGACGCCTATGGTATGGAACGCTCCTTTGGCCAGCTTGTCCTGTCTACGCTCCCTCTCAGCTTCCATAGGAAGCTGAAAAAGCCGTTGCCTAATATAAACATTACTTAGCAACAACTGGAACAGTATGTGTCATCATTACTCTCATACTAAATCCAAAACACAGCAGCTAGAAAGAAAATTAATTCCACCCCAGCCAAAATCAGGACACTGAGTTTTGCAAACAGCTGTACTCAGAAACTGGTCGTCCAATCTGTAGCCAAACCATGACTACACTTTCTAGTGGCACGTCTTCCCTTGACTCCACAAGTCGCCTGCAGACAACTCATGCACTATTTTGCAACATGTGCTACTGGTGATCTGGAGAACTCTGGGGCAAGCTAAGAGATTGCACAGCTTTTGCCATTGTTGGCAGAAGTTGCTGTAGGCGACACGGTGGTGCTATGCGCGTGAACTGGCTGCCAAGTATCTAACAAGGCATTTCACTGTTCTGCAGTTCACATTAAGAAACAATCTGAAAGACGTTAATGCAGAGACAAGCCTGTAAATTGCATTAAGTAATTTCAAAATGACTACTCACAGCATGCACTTGTGGTGGTCGATGATGCACTGTAAGCTGAGGTGCTCCAGATCCAAGAGTTAGTCCATTGTTCATAACATAGGCAGTGGTTTGAGGCATTCGTACTGTCATACCTGTAAGAAGCACAGTGAATACTTTGAGCATTCAGTACTTAAAATCAGCTAAAGAGAACACTGGAAGACCAACTCCTTGGTTCAGTTGGATGACACCGAATCTCAAACTGACACACTCTCCTCAAACATCAGCCAGCAGACTGATGAAGTCCTGCACGACAACAAAACCACCTCCTCCCATCCCCTGAAGCGGTACAAGTGAAAGTGAGCAGGTGCTTATGTCTGCAGAGGGGACAGAACAATGTTTAATAATTGATAGCATGAAAGAAATGGGTCGGGAGGGGAAGTGTGGGAGATACAGGGAACTTAAGTAGGAAAAGAAAAGTTACATCACTTTGGGATTCAGAAAGGAAAAGATAAATGCTGCCGCAGCAGAACAATATCCACCCTGTATTCAAATGCCAGACGGCTGTGCTGTGGATGGCATCGAAAATAAAAAAGATAAGTCACTCTCACTGTCCAAGAAGCTTGTCCTCCCTCACAGAATGGACACCCCAATAGATGTTACTCCCTTTTCATTCATTCCCACAGCAAACTGACCTGACGGGCAGCAATAAACAAGGTAATTTTATAGCCTTGTAGATAATATCCAGAACTCTTGCAAACTATCAAGTTTTCATTAATTTTATACTACATCTCACTCTAACGTTTTGTCAGTTTACTGTTGGAGCACGTACATTCTGTGAGCTCAAAGCTTTTGCTCATTGTTATGGGCAGCCTATGGCGTCCCTCTATTTTCTGTCAGAAATACAAGACTTGGGGCAATCTCCAGCACCCCCTCGTTGCACACTTGTATGAGATGGAAGCATTTAATAATCCAGAAGAAAAGCTCACAGAGTGACACATGTCAGGAAACCACAGCTATTGTATGGTAATTTCTGCTCTATATAAACAGTCATCAAACTATGATCATAGGTGATGAGTGTCAGAAGTCTATGTAATCTCTGAGTCTGAGTCTTGGAATTCAGAGTTCTAAATCTTAATGCTTTTATAATTAAGTGTTTAGGTAATTGCTTCACATCTTCCTATTGCAACATATATCTAAGAGGATAATGAAACTGTGCAAACCCCTGTAGGACAGCCAGTCACCTGAACTGGCTATTTCTTACCTATGAGAATCCAATCAGATACACTGTTTTAGCATGACTGATTCTATTTCAGGAAATTACAATAAGCTGAAGAAAGACAGACAGAAATGCCTTAGTAAGATATAAGGTACAAATTTTGCATTATTTCTAGGTAGGCACACTACTTAGTTGAGGTAGAAGTAGAAAACTACAATTTGCAAAACACTGAGTTCTCACAGTTAATCTTTCAAAGACAAAGTGCAGAGATCTTATTCCTGAAGCATCTGCTGACACTAAAGACTGCTTCAATGATAATATAAACAAATACACATCAGTACCAGCATTTCTGAAAACTGTATAACAAAGACGGTGAAAAATGTAGAATGGACTAAAAGATGAAAACTCATGACAGCTAAAAAGGGATCAAGAAAGATGATTGCTTTTTTGTTAACAGTATGTGAAACTTCTCTACCTGGTATGCGAATACGAAGCCCTGAAATAATCCGTATTCTAACTAAACTGGTCTTTTATCTACTCAGGCGAACCATCTGGCTTCCTTGTCCTGAGGTACAGGGAATGCACAATGCTATGGAGGAACCGTCATTTTCTTATGTCTTATGTGGCTTGTCAGACAATAGTAGTGTATAATACAGAGACATACTTTTCAAACCAGAGTAACCAAACTGCCTCTAACAGAATCACAGAGAAGTCCAGGTTTGAAGAGACCTCTAGAGATGATCTGGCCCAACCTTCTGTTGAAAGAATGCTCTTAGATTAGGTTATTCAGGGTCTGGTCAAGCTCAATCTTAATTATTTTGGTGGAAACCTGCCTTGATTTCTGAGAATTTGTAAGCAGACAACTGAAGGATAAGTATTCACTGCATCACTGGACCATCAGGTCAGAAGCACATTACACAGAGGTCTGTTGTTGGATGACCTTGCCCAAAAAAACATATGAATTCCCTACCTCATTGAGTTCTCCCAGAAAGCCCTTAAAATAGCATATTATCTATTACATGTTCTTCAACAGCACATTAATTATCTTGCATGTCTAACACTAAAAGGTATTCTGTAGATATTAATACTAGTGATGTCATAATAACTGCTCTAAGTGGTGTTAAGATTCTGTCAAAAACATGTGTTTTCTATTTTGGTACAAAAGAAGAAAATACTGTTAAAAATAAATAACAAGAGAACGCATGGTTAAGTACTCAAAACTCATTCTGAAACAACAGGTAGATCACAGATGTCTAACTCGTAGCTGAGGGTAACGATGAAGAAAACTAAGCGTGGGCTGAGGTTACCTTGCCTTTTACAGCCTTTTGCCAACAGGAACGCAAGATGCAGACCTCCCCCTCAAAAGATACTGCTGGTCAGAAGAACCTGAACTCAAATGCAGGCGGCACAAGAGTCTATGAAGTTTAAGAAATACGAACAAGTAGCCTGAAAAGAACAATTTCCTCACACCCTGACATTTCATAGACATTGTTCAAGAACTGTCTGATCAGCTTCTGTTTAGCTAGTGCAGCTGATTTTTCACAGCCTATGGCAACGCAGCTAAATCCAGTCCTAAGAGATACTTAGAATTAAATGGCTACAAACATACATGGATATTCTCCTTTCTGAAAACTACCGTTTCTAGAACAAAGAATTAATTATTTCTGCACAAACCTACATAGGTACAGTTTTACATGGCTTAGGCATACAGGGTTTTGAGTCTGGCTTATACAGATGGTGTCTAAAAATTCACTACCTGGATGTCCCAAAAGTAGGCTCATACTCAGTGGACTAGAACGGGGAAATTTATGTTTAACATAATGGTGTTAAAATAACCATAGTGTAGAAATTGTGGGGAGCTAAAAAAAAGGCAGTTAAGATCCACCACTTTGTAACAAAATATAACCTATCATTTAAGGTCTTTATTTTTGACATCTACTACTCATTTCAGAAAATGAGTTTACTGCTATGGGACTATGACAGTTACACGTCTGCAAAGTCAAGATGAACTTGCTGACATGTCTAGTCAAGGAAACTCAAGCATGCGTAATTTCTGATACATTTGGTGAGAAATTTCACCTGTCCAGGCCTAAAGAAAATAAGAAAATTTGCTGGGCACAGGACATCAGAGATTGTTGAGGAATTCCATTAGGATGTCCGATAAAAATGTAACTTTTAGACAGGAAATCAAACACGATTTACTACATACTTATGTTTTACTCTGTAGTAACAAAAGGGTCTCTATCTGTCTTTCTACAAAACAGTGGTGCTCGTCACCTTACCTTTTGCTACCTTGTAAAGTATTGGGCATGTCATCCAGAGATGCTTAATTGGCAGAGTTAGTGCCTGAGATAACTTCAATCCAGTGAATTTCCTCATTCACATAGCTGCAAGAGGAAGGATTTCTTAAAAGCCTGAGATTTTCTCAAGTCTGTAAACTGGAAACCCTAACCTCTGTAATTTGGACTAGTATTGTACAAAAACCAAAAAAACCCAAACAACAAACACAAAACAAAACCCAAACCCCTCATCAATCAGGTAGAACATATCAAGCTGTGTCTTGCTAAAACGTGGATGGAAGAAAGCATCCCCTACCTCCAGCCTGCGGGTTGACTGGCCTTAAACCTGGGCTTGGCATGACAGCCCCTCTGACAGGAGCCTGAGCTGGTGGTGCAGGAAGAGTGGTATAGACCACCTGATGGTTAGCGGGGGCTCTTGGTATCGGGAGTTTTGCGGCAGTTTGAGTCACTGGCCGATGAGTTACACTCACTGTCGTCGGAGCTGGAAAAACACAGACAGATCACAACCTAGAATGGAACTCCACGACGTTAAGCTGATACGCCTGTTCCAGAGTGCACACCTCCTTTGGAAAACTGACTCATCTGAGCCATGTGATATAAAAACTGTCTCCATGAAATTCTATCTGCTCTTAATAATGCAAGAAAAGAGAAAACAGCCTAAACAAACAGTAATTTTCACCTGAAATAATAACGCCAATAGATACACAAATTCCAAACAGAAAAGATAAATGAAATACCCACCCCAAAAAGTCCTGAATGTAAACACAGATGTGGAAAATACAAAACCCACCACAAAAAAATCTGCAGAACAGATCAGTCATGAGATAATTCCAATACCAATTAACCTTCAACAATCCTCTACAGAAGAGAGTAAAATAAAGACAAAAAGAGGATCTATCTTCCTTTATGTTAGAAAGGGGGGAGGGATAAAAAAAAAAACCCAAAACACTGCAGACAAAATAACATTTAACTAGGGATGGAACTTCAATGTCAGCCTTGCCATTCACTCTGCCAAAAGAATTAATTGCTAAGTGCAGGTGGACAGAGCTAGGAGTGATGTTGCTAGTGTTTTTTCCCCCATTACTTAAATAATGGAATGGCTACAGTTTTATTAATTCTTCACTTTTACAAAGAACAGTATATTTAATAATTTCCATTACCATCTTCAGCAGGATTTCTTCCTCTCCATGGAATTAATTTGATCCTGAATTGTTTCCAACCCAACTGGACTATCTGTCCATTTCACTTCATCAGTTTAAAAAAAAAAAAAATTACAGGAAACTGACTATAACTGAAGATTAAGAAGTGACTCAAATATTCTTAATATTCATCTGAAAAGTTTAGCACAATGAAGAGCACACAAGAGTCTAGTTTAAGGAAAAAAAAAAAAAAGCAGCAGTCACTGCATTCACGTAATGATGTAAACTGAAGCTACCTGTAGGTAATACGTGTATGGTGGTCTGGGAAGGACCGCTGGTTGGCACACCTGTCTGCGGCGCAGGGTTTGGCTGCAAAGGCTGCAAAGGCTGCAGGGGGCGAGCCAAGGGCTGGGTGGATACGGCCAATCCTGTAAGAGGTGTCTGCTGCTGCTTCTTGCCATCTGCTTTAAAACAAAATAAAGTTATAAACAACAGCAAACAGAACTAAGAACATCACAGAGTTTTAAAATCTTTTTTCTTTCCCCCCGTCATTCACAGATTAGCAAAGAATTATTTCCTAGCATGACGTTTCTTTGATCTTTTAATTCTGCAAACAAAACTGTAGAAAATTCATTCAATTCCCCTCACTTTCATCATTCTAATCTTTTCCCCCCATACTCCATAATATTTCATTCTATCATCACCAAGCCTGCGTATTTCAGAAACCTGAATTTAATGGAGCACTACGCCAAAGTCTTTAAAAAAAGAATAGTCTAAACCCTTAAAGGCCTAAACACTGCTGTACTCAATTTGTTTCAAAAAAGTGATAGAGCTCCCTAAATAAATCTTGTCTACTTTTGATGCTTACATCCATTTGTTATTTGCCCACTCTTTCCTTTCTCCAACCTGTTAGTCATCCCTGTTTGTTGCTGGTTTGAATTTTCATGCTATTTTCTTAAAGGGAAATCACTTTGTTACTTATAGAAAACTTTAAAAAGAGAACTTAAGTTTTCTCACACTGACACCCTCTTCAACATGACTTACTGTCGTATGAGAAGTGACAAATAGCGTCTGTATCTACAGTTTACTACACCAGTATTTTTTCCTACTTTAGTTTATTTGTGACAACAGAAAACATTCACTTGAGTGCAAGACCGTATATAATCAAGCCTATGCACAATTTGAATAAAGATATTTCAGCTAGATTAGAGTAGTAGTGGGCAGAGAGAAGGCACCACCAAAACTACAAAACACAAGATAAGAGAGTAGGTTTTTAGGGCCACTCATTCAAAAAAGATTTGCCCTAATAAAATCGCACATGCAGCAGCCACTGATTTAGTAAAAGATCATATAATGTAAAAATAAAAAAATACGTTAATACATATTTTAATCTTGAGAAAACATATCAACAATATATTGAAGAACACATTTAGAAACTATCAATTAAGTATACTAACTAGATTTCAAAGCATTAAAAACAGGGTGAATGGCAGCGTAGCTGAAAGCGTTGGGGTTTTTAGCAGCTGGAGAGTATTTTCACGGTCTCATTGAGCTGTCTTTAACAGCTGTCATTGAGCTACTAATAGGCTGAAGTAGCAGTACCCTTCATGAACTGCTATGTAATAAATTAAATACAAATCAAGACCTCAAAAGAAATATAAATTGCAGACCATACTGTCTTTCCCTTGACTGAATAGCTGAGCTACTTCACTGAAGCCATTTGATGAAAATATAATTTTCTTTCCTTTCTTTTTTTTCAAAGTCTATAAAAGGTGCAGTACAGGGATGCTCATTTTGAAAACAAAAAGTGAGATGTTTCCTGCTCTTTCATCAACAGGTCTTGTGATTAGTTCAAGCTGCTTTTAATTTTCCGTGAGTGTGAGAGATTTCCCTGCGTCCAACAAATTATTTGACTCTGAAGAGATTCCTACAGAGATGCATACGCTTGTCTACTTTAAATATTTACAGATTGATGCCCATTTCAACTGCCATTAGATAATTTAAGTGATAATTTAAGTGATACGAGCGCATTCTTAGTCACGGCCTAGAGAAGATATGCTCGTGATCCAACTACTAAGAACCCAGACACACTACTGCTGTAAAAATGTAGTTCAAGTAAAAATGACAATCTGGACAAATGTGAAGGCTGTTTTGGTTTTGTTTTTAATCTCACACAGAAGTTCATTTGTCCCTGACAAATCAAGAGCCCTGCAGAGATTCCAGTTGCTGGAAACCACGTCAGGATTGTACCAGCCACAGGAAATGATGAAAGATATCCAACTAATCTTCACTAAATAAATGGAAACAAACAGCAAAGGCTAATTTAGCTACCTAAGTAAAAAATCAGCAAGAAAACCAGGAAGACTGGGTGCACAGTAAGCACAGGACTAAGGTTAAAAGCAACACAGGAACAGTTCCAATGCTAAATGAACACAGCACCTTACTCATGAAAAATGTGGAACTGGAGGAGACAGGGCAATCTGATTTATGAAAACGAGCATAAAATGGAAGTCGTTACTTGTGGAGGTGTAAGCAAAACTCCAAATCTAATACACAGAATTGCAAAGAAGAGGGGTGAATTTCCATGCAAGAAAATGGGCCTACGTCACTGCACTTATAGCAGGAAGGAGTTTTGTTCAGCATACTAATTCAGAAGTGGCATAACGGGATTACAGAATAGCAACCGCACCATAAGCATGTTCCAGAAAAGACAAATAACAATCCAGAAAACTACAATTTGTTAATCAAACAGTTTATAAAATAAAAATCGATACTGTATGTATTTAATAATTTTTCCAACAAAAAGATAAAGGCAAGAAGAAAGTGGAACATGGCTGGTTTTGAGAGCACATGTGCGGACCTTTCCTAGATTACAAATCCACTTTAGACTAGGGATAGGTATCAGGTAAATCTCTTCGTTGTTTTAGTATTTTTACGAAATAATTTGATGCCATGTGCTAGACAAATGTTTAATAAAAAAGACAGCAAGGGGACTGTACAAGTATTGCAAGATAGATACAGACAGAAAGGTATCGAGATTACTCTGATAAAAGGATGACAACAATTGTTCTGAACAGAAATTAACAACACGGATTCTCAAATGCTACGCAACATTTACATGAGTAATTTTTGCACACGTCAGAAGGGGTGCACTAAATCTAGTTGCCAGTGTACCAAACTGGAAGATGCTACCCATATGGAGGTGGACCAAATTATCACATAGGAATAAAGCTAAGACTTGAGAACTAGAAAAAAAGAAGATGGTAGTAGAGAGTAGAACATAAGTCATTTAGGAATTGGTAAGAACTTCTACTACTAGTGTGGGAATTGTGTATGGGGCAGCGAAGATGATCAGGAAAACCTGGGTATCTTGTTGATTATGGAATGCCTGGGCGTTGCTTCTCTGATAAAGTAAAGAGAAGAAATACAAATCTAGGCTGTATCGGGTGTTTCCACAGTGTGATGGTAATACTTCCCCCACCCCATGAAGCACTATTTAAACACAAATTGCTCTATGCAAAAAAGAGTCTGGAAGTTAGAGACGCGTTTCTGTGTTCATAGAGGAGTGGGGTTTCAAAATACCAAACCAACAGCTGTTGAAGGACAGCTACTCTGTTTTGTAGTACTGTGACCAAGCCCAGTGCCTCAAGCACATGATTAGAGGCCCTAGCCACTGCAAAAAAACCCAACAAACAACTACCCCTCACCCACTCCCAAAAAAAACCCAAACAAAAATCTCCCACCCACAAAACCATGATTAGACCTTAAAAACAATGCACAGAGTTTTGTCTATCTACCATGACTGAAGACTCGGCTTAATGACAGTCTGCATGGTCTGCTCTTCCATGACCCAATACAGAAACTCTATTCAGTTTAATAACCTCACAAAACAAAACACCTAAAAATCCCGTATTTCTTAACCTGAAGTTTAAGTCTGATTCAGGCTATATGCATACTCTGGTATACAGTATTACCAATATTATTTTTAATTATTGATCGAAATGGAAACTTCATTGGAAAAAAGAAGGGATGGAGGGTAGATCACACAAATAAGTTTAAAAATCTAACACAATGTTAAAATTTACTCTCAACCCGAATCTTTAGTAATTTCAACCAACAAGGACACACATTGTAATTGTATACTACCAAAATGGCATAAACTTTGTCTCCTAGTTGTATCAGGAGAGACTTGAAGGGAAGCACATGACAGACATCTCTCTCCAGACATTAACATCTATTTTAATACCTTTTATAAATAACAGAATTAGGTTTATTTGGTATGTGGGTGACAGCACTTTAAACAAAAGAATCAGGATCTGAAGTGTTCTCGGGAACGCCATATAGGTGTTGCTCTTCTATTTGAATTAGTGCTGAACTGATGTTCCAGCATACTGCAGTAAACACCATACCACTGGAGGTACTTTTACCTTGAGGTTGTGCACCAATAAATCTAGAACAAAACAAAACTCATTCTACATTCACTGTAAACAAAGTTAAGTGAGAAAAAAATATTTGACCAAAAGTATATACATGCTTATGATTATCCAAAAGGTGTCAGAAGCATACTTTTCCTCTGTTTAACCTGAATGTTTTTATCAGAACACATGAATTATTTCCCAATAAACCTGTGCAAAATCCTAGAGATGTGTTTTCACTGCATGGTGAAACTCAAGCTGTTGTTAGGGTTTTAGCCTATACATTAATACAGCTTGTATGAAAAATACTCACTCCTCACACAAACTCTAAACATAAACTAAGTCTGCAAGGCTGCTGACTGTCAGGGAGTCGGGCTTCTGCTTTGTAGTGAAGAGACACACAGGAGCTAACCTAGACCTGAAATTACCTAGAGAAGTGTTTTTATAGTTGCACATGCAACCATGGTGTTGATCTTTTATGCTAATTGTGAGGTGAAGACATACTTTATGCAATCAGGGAGGAAAAAACTCTCTGAAAAGCGTTACTTTTGGTAGAAAAAAGATCAGCTGAAATACTTTGCAATACTGATGTACTTTAAGAAGGTAGAATGTACTTTTAAAAAGGCAAAATACATTTTAGAAGGTAGAATCTCTCACCAAGTAAGAACTAAGAGCTGTAGAAAGGTTCCGAGGCCCTGTGAAACTAGATTCCTAGTATAAACAATAAATGCCTTGCTAATGAATATATCCTTGAAGAAAAACAGAAGGCTGATAACAAGGAACATCCCACCACAGGAGTCACCGAAACTGTCTGAAAACCAGACAGCTGCTGGATAAGACATAACGTCAACAAAGATTTGCAGTAACTGAAGGAAAGGTAAAGGTGGCAGTGGGAAATTGCGACCACCAACTCAACTGGAGACTGAATTGGACTACCCCACCATGGTACTGGAGCATGCACATATCAATTAAAGGACCTTGTAACTTTAATGAAATTTAGAGCCTGTACTAACCAATAGAAGTTGTTAAGATAAGGTACTAACCAATCATTATAATTCAGGGTGTGTATGTCTGTGTTTTGAACCATATAAATATTCTTAAGAGTCCGTGTGCTAGCTTTGTGGATTACCACCTAGCACCCATCTCTGCAGAAATGAAATAAACAAACAATACCTCTACTCTGTGTGTACACTGGTGTCTGCACACCAGGTTAAATGACCCCGCTTTGGGACAACAATACTGTGACATGCTATTTTAAAATATACTATAAATCCGTTTAGACCTGTTGGTGTCTTTTACAAAATATTAAACGGGACTGGGTAGCTTAACCATACCTGACAGAGTTCCACAGTCCAAGCGCAACCATCTTTCTTATCTTTTTGAGATCTAACCCTCAGAAGAGAGGACAGTGGTAAAAGCCTAATTCCCTATGCTATTCTGACACTCACCTAAGCAATTCACAGAATCGTCAAAATCCTGGCTAGAAAGGACCTCTGGTGGCTGTGTAGTCCAACCTCTTGTGGAAGCTGGACTGTCACCAACACTAAATGAATGAGCTGCTGTTTTTCCCTGCTGAATGTTCTTGAGAACATTCAAGAGCGGAGTTTCTGCCATCCCTCCGTGCTGTGCTACCTTCCTATTGTGATTTCTTTTCCCCTCAAGCTCAACCTGAACCTTCTGAACTTGTAGTTCATGGCCACTGCCCCTTGATATATCATGTAGCACTGCTGAGCAGAGTTGTGTTCCATCATCTTTGTAATTATCCTCCAAGTAGCTGTAGGCTGCTATTGCAACATCTCTCAGTTTGCACTTTGCCAAACGTGCCATGGTGCGTCCATCTCTTCTCACAGGTCATGTACTCTAACCCCCACCATCCTGACACCATCTATTGGGCCCTCTCCAGTGCTACCACAACTCTTCTGAAGTCAAAGAAGAGAAAGCCAAAACTGGACACCATATTTCAGATGTGGTCCCACTAGTGTCAATACAGAGGTAGTACTAACTGAAATTTAAAAGAGAACACACTGTTGGCTCATACTCAATTCAATGCCCACCACGTATCATCTGCTGATAAAAGAACCAGACCATCAGCTATCTGAATTGCATAATGCTTCTCTAATGCTTGTGTACCACATGAACTCCTTTCGGTAGTAACACTACATTTCTCTCTCACTGGAAGAAACGCTACCACATCCCAGCATGATTTTTTACATTTGTGTAACAGAAATACAGAGCAAGTCCAAATATTAAGAATGTACGTGTAGCACTTCAATGCACTAGCTAAGGAGATAGCTACTGACGTTGTCTAGAGGAATCAAAACTTCTCGGTGGCTGGACATCAGAATGCAGAGACCAAGCAGAATTAAAATTTTATCTCTAATAGTAGAAACATCAATTTTTTAGTTAAGATGACAGCACAATACATAATCTTAAGTACAGACTTTTAGTACTTCTCTGACATACTATAATTCTTCGCTAATCCAATGCTAATTATGAGAGCTGCCCACAGTTACCCAAGACTTATAAAAAAATGTATTCTTTTGAAAGACGAAGTGCATCCACAGTGCCAAAGCATGTAAGAACACAACTATATTTACTCTAATCTTGGCATACAGTCCCCAAAGCAAAGAACAGATCTGCATCTGGTATCTAAAATCTTGCTCAAAGTTTTTTAGTTAAACAAAAGATAAGACGCTGAAATAATCTAATGCCTGAATACTAACTGTAGAATTAAAATGCCTTTAATTAATCTGTAAACAGAAAAATGAAATACATCTAGAAGAACTTTCCAAAACATAATAAAGAATTCAAATGTCTCAAATTATCCCACAAGCCTAACAGATTTAAGCATACAAAGCAACAATGCTTAAAATTAAGGGAAAGGTAAAAATCTTAAAGACTGTTTTACAGTAAGTAGACTTCCTTTTCTTTAATACCTATCAGAATTCTTTAACAACAGTCCTGTTTAACTGAAACATCAAGGAATAAAATACACTAAGCAGAAACTGAAGCTTATTCCTTTCCATCATTCAAGGGATAATACTTGTAGCTCAATTACCCCTGCAGCTAGTAAAAAAAAAAATCTTTTTCACCTACCTTGAGAAGAGCCATCGTCCTCTTCATCCAGTGTAAGATCAATGACACCTCCTGAATCGCTTCCTGTGACCTTCCCGCTCTGAAAGACAAAACTCCTTCATTTTGCAAAAGCAAATCCAGGGAACACAGGTGGAAAAGGGATACGAATTGAACATTGAGAAGGAGAGGTCTCAGAACTGATGCACTTATTAGAAAGGAACTGATGAAATGAGCAGGAAGAAGAAATTTCAGACAAATTTCCCAGGACTTGAAAAACAAGCAATAACCAAATGACTGTACTGCGGTATCAAATATTAAACTATTTTTAGCTTCATAAGGAATAAAAAACCTGATGACCAGTTATTTATACAGCATATTGTTATTTTACAGGTAAATAAGTAGCAATTTGGTGTTATCGAGTATCATTCAGTTATGATTCAATTATATTTTAATCTGGTTGTAGTCTGTGCTTTCTTCTATAGTAGCATAACCTTTTGACAGAACAGTCACCAGGACAATGTATTACTTATCTTGAGACAGCTCGGCCTATATGCCTTAAAGAAACTGACTTCACACTAAGAAAAAGGAAAAGCTACACTGGAACCTGTATTGCTTATAAAACACTAATCAAAACACTAAATAAAAAAAACCTCTAATTGTATCCAGGTTTTAAAAGTAATGTCATTACTGTATTTTTATCTATTATCACAAATTTTAGCATTTTGTTATCCTACATATGAAGCCATTTGTAAACCATCTCTTTAAAGAGGATAAAGGGATTATTGTGAAGGCTAAATGTTATAAAAAAAAAAAACCAACCTAGAGAACCCTCAAACAAGATCTATCTTCTGGATCAATTGTTGTCCCCTGGCTGTTCAGACTCGGGGGGAGGTTGCTTTGGTTTTGTAGAAGAAATGATAATTTATTGTTGGACCGAACTGCTACCAATTTATGGATTAGAATGAACCAGGTTCCTCAGGACAGACAAAGGGTTAGGAAAGCAACCTGATTATCAAAATCTCATAACAATTAACACAGAAAAAAGCGTAAGTTATCAGCTCCACATGGCCTGTACAAATGCCAACATGATAAATCCTACGAAGATTAGAGGTTTTTCTGCACAGATGGGGACAGATGCAAAAAGCCTAAACATTATCTGCTCTATGTATCTGCTCGATGACCTTTCATTTGGGTAAAACTAAGCATTTAAGGAGGTCCTAAAGACAATTCTCACCAAGACAAGGCTTTGAGGAGAGGGAAAAGAGATATCGGATGATTACTAAATGTAAACAAAAACTGTGTCCACATTATTGGTCACTGAATTTGGAGTGCCTGACATGACTGATCCTTTCATTACATATTATTATAACCTGATTTCTTCTTGCCTTAAGTTCTAAGGCTGCCACTGATGAAATTGTGCTAATAACCTACATGATACACAATTTCAGAAAGAACTATCTATCTACTTAGGTACGTTCACAGGTGATAGAAGAGATCTCTATAGAGATTCTATCTTTGCTATACACAGAGAAACGACTTTTGGATTTATTAACCGTGTAATTCTTTGGTTGAATGATTTTTATTTCAAAAACCTTCCAGCGTCAGTTTCCTTAGTATGATGAGCTGATTTACCCACTTGAAGCTTAAGATAAAAGGCACATTCAAATAATCAATGATTACTTGATTAGCATGAAGTCAAGAGGAATTTCATTCCAACTTGATAATCTTCCCAGTCAAGGATGTGTATTTTTGAACTATGGGTCTCTCTGCCAGGAGAAAGCAGACTGAAAAATGGAGACTGGAGAAAGAAGAAAACCAACAAAACCACTAAGCTATTCATTTCTTCCCTCTATAAAATACATCAGTCTGAAGTAATTTCCTTTCATTTTTCCCTCTGCAAGGAAAAATCCAAATCCTTAGAAAACTACTCTCTCTGAGAGCTAACTGTTTTGAAGCCCTACTTAACCATGCCAGCTGAGAACATTCTTTGAATTTCTAAGTCAGCAAGCATCACAGCATGTATTTTCTATTTTGGTGTCTCTGGAAGGCCAAAATCTTGAGTTAGTTAAACAGGCAACTATAAACGATAAATCCAATCAGCTGACATTGTCTCATACGTGCACTTCTCAGGAGGAAAGACCTTCTTGTAGTTAGCCGCGCTATTCAAAGCTTTCTACTAAACAACTGTGGTACCAACCTCCTCAACAGGAACTATCCTTAAGTAGTGAAGTTCCTTCCACAACCCACACTAGAAGTTGCAGATCTGCAGAGCAGCGTTTCGAGTGGTGCTGTGTGGTACATCCCCCAGAGTCCTGGTTCCAGGGCGCACACACATTCCAGCTACTCCAAGATGCTGTACTCCACACAGCACACCCTGAAGTCCTCACTCCCCAGCCGCCCCAACTAGATTCTCCTAGTTCACCAACCATGCATCTCCCTTGAATGAAATTTAGGGGTACAGGAAAATTTTAAGGGAACCCAAAACACTGAAAATGCTGCACATTGTGTTTCCCACCTAAGTGGGTATGGTGTAGGAGTCGTCACTTATCACCTGAATGGGTAAGACCTACAACTGGAACCATTTGGAATCATCTTTGCCAAAAGCCTGTTTTCAGAAAATCCTGTGCCCAACCAATCAAGAAAATAAAACCCTTTTGAGTATCATGACTATTTAACTCAGAAACTCTCAGGGAGATTTTTGTTGCTACAAGGACTTGTGAAAACTCCAGTTTACAACAGAGCTATGTTTGAGGGAAGGCTAGAGAGAAACAACTGCTATTGCTTCTGTAAAAAGAAGGGAATGGGATTCTGAGGAGGAGACTGCCACAGAGGAGGAGATTCAGACGCTGCTCTGAACAAAATTTGAAACCAGCTTAAGAAGGCTTGCAGCCCTGATGAAGGGAAGCCTGATACTGGACTTTCAGTCATGTATGAACCACCTTCACACAAGTCTTTCAGCTCCTAATATTAGATTTCAGCAAGCGTTTGGGCAGAAACTGGTAACGCAGAAAAGCAAAGTCAAAGCATTATGGTCTGCTATCAAGTTTTCAGCTTTCTTCAAACACAGGAAGCCAAAAACCTGAACCTGCTTCATCTGATCTCTGCAGAAGAGCACAGATGCAGATGATGCAATCACCTTTTCATCAGCACAGTCACACTAGTGAAATAGTTAAAACCATTTAATGAGAACCCAAAACATATGCCTGGTGCTTTAGTTCAGATATTGCCCAGCAAGCCTGAATAACAGATGATTCAGTGGCCTTAGAATATCAAATAAGCTGGAACAGAAGCAAAATACTCACAGTAATACAAAGTGATCTCTATCTATTTAAAGATCACAGTTACAAAAACCCCAAACCAAACAAAACCACAATCCTCAAAACCACCATTTGATCATTTGTCAGAACCTGAGCACCAGTCTCCAAACAGACCAGAAGTGGGACATAAATCTGATTGTTTACAGCAGCATCTGGGTAGTTTCTAGTTATCAAACAAACAAAAAAAAAAGTTGACATTGAGTTTTAGAAGAAATGTAAACTGCCAAACTCCCTTTTCCATCCTTCTTAACAGCTCACATATCTTAATGGATACGTCTTTAAACTCCAAGTAAGTGGAAATCCTCCAAAATACTGTCATTCACATTGCCATTTTGGACCTGTTTTATCCATAGCTGATGAAGTAAATTTGTACAACCTGGAAGCAGCAACATCACGAACTGAACCATACAGTTAACCATGTTTTATAGTGCATATGGAAGATAAAATAATGAAAAGTATGTATAAAATGAATGCAACTATTCAGATTTGTGCATTTTTCTCACTTGAATTAGTATTAGAAATTCGTATTTCTGTGTGTTCTACTAGGTGCAAAACTTTTGCTGAAAAGTGATCTGGAGTACTGATTCTTCCGTAGAAGAAAAAAATCTGAAAATTTTCAGATTTTTTTACCATGGAAACTACTAGAAATAGTCTTTGTTTTAATTTCTTACACAAAATCTCTTTTGATATTATGGTAATTACACTTCAGTTCAGGATTTTCTACAAAGGATTGGTAAAAATGACCTATACTCAGAATTTCATGCATTTTCCACTGCATATACTACGACAACATAACATCTGCTTTCTTCCAATCCCAACCACAGAAGTCTTTTTAACAAATAAAGTACTGAGAAATAGATGTACTGACAAACAAGATTTACTTGTGGGGAGAAGTGCTAGAAAAAAGCAGCAGTCATACAGTTTTCCTTGAGGAAGGAAAGAATTGTACAGTAACTTTCTAGAACCAATGCCATATGGATATTATAGAAATTAAAAAAAAGAAGTGTAGTAGAAAAATAATTCCTGTAAGTAATAAAAACCCCGGAGCGTGTTAAAAATGCATAAATACAGTCAGCAGGGTCACCTGAATTTGAAGTCATGATTAAGATTTGCAATAAAACCAATGTGAATGCTGTGTAATTAAGAACTTTCTTCTTTCATTTGGAAGACCGTCATTATATCCCATATGTCATTGACTGCAATATCTAATAATTAACCTACACACTACTCAATAGTAAATTAATGAAAGGAAATCAGAAAGGAATCAGCCTTGCAATAAAATGAAGGGCTGTCTCTGGTGTTGAAGTGATTCTGAAGCAGTTTCCTCATCTGCCTCTGGAAAAGTAGGGACACCGAGACAGGCTGCTATCTTTTTTCTTTTTACGTTTTTCCACATGCTGAGACCATTTCACACTGTTGTAAAATACACTGCGGTGGGAGAAAGAATATCACCTTAGCTTTGCTATCCAGCAAGTTTTTCAGATCAGCACTGCTGTAAGTCAGGTTGACTCATCATTTATAACTTTGCAAAAAAAAAAAAAAAAAAAGAGAAAGAAAAAAGGGGTGTGTGTGTGTGTCAAAATGCTATTCCAATTCCATGAGGAAAATAAACAGAAGGAAGGACACTGAATTTAAAGGCCAAAGCCCATATGGTAGACATGCGGTTGAGAAAATCTCCCACCATAAACACAACTGTGAAATTTAACAAAGAAAGGAGTAGTTAGAACATCACAGCATATATACATCAATGGCAAACTACTGAAGAAAACTGGGAAAGAAATCTCTAAAACTCAAATTGAACAGCAAATGTTACCTCTTCTATCATTTTACATAACAGCACACATACACACACGAACATGCACATGTATTGTACCACATGAAAAATCAAAAGGTAAATGTTGGTATTTTGAAGAAATTTCTGAATATGTACTTCTCCACTCACGTATGATACATATGATTTAGAAAAGGTTTTGGTATTATATAACGCCACGGTTCAGTTCATCACATAGAGATAACAATGCTATTCATTGTAATGCCACCTGCTTTTCATAAAAGAACATTTGAGCATGTAGAAGTGAAAAATGAGGGGAAAAAATGCAACAACAAAAAAAATACAGTGCAAAATAAAAATTAATTCCAGGGTAGTAAAGACCAAAATTCTGAAGATTATGTGTGGCACACTGACACAGTGCAGACAATTTTATTATTAATTGTTTCTACAGTAACAAAACAGAAAAAATTCTGGGGGTTGTAAAACAGACGATCCATGAAGCATCCCACCACCACAGTCATACACGACGCACCAAGGCGTTATATAATAGCAAAATTAATCTTACATTCTGGGGAGCGATGTTAGAGTTACGTTCACGGAATTGGGTGTGTGTGTGTGGAGGGTGGTGATACTGTGTTTGTATGCATAATTAGAAGACCCATAATACGTTTTTAGCCATCCATATACAAAAATACAGATTTCAAACACAAATCAAAGCAGCTGTGGAAATTATTTTTTAATACATTTTTGAGCATATTTCAGTCACTAACTTAACTGCTTCAATGTCAGACTTATAACTCCTTAACAGTTATTTTTTTCCAGTGCAGTAACTCCCACAAAATTGAAGTAATTATTCCAGCCTTGCAAAGCTGTCACGAAAATTTATTTCACCAGGTACCAAATATATCTGTCATCTCTTACCAAAATAAAAATGAAAATGATAATGCAATAAAGTCACCATTTTACTGAGATCACAGTTTGCACTAATAAAATTTCACTGGGCTGTAACAGATGTTTTGATAGTGTGTGGCTGCATACTTGTATAATACTCAAACACTATTAACAGACATTTTATGTATTGCATTTACAACATTTCTCTGTTCCCTTACTCTTAATCAGTACTGTGCAACACTTCCCACAGAACAATGCAAACATGGAAAAAAAAATGAATAACCAGTCCTAGTAACCCCTATGTATTATATACCCTCTCATTTCTTTGGTGCAAAGAGTAGACCTTGGTTCTGCCACCCCTATTAATAAAAATAATAAATCAAGGCGGCTGTCAGAGACTGCTTGCCAGAAATGCTGTTTTTAGGCACTAGCAATAATTCCAACTAAAAGCCACAAAGGAACACTTGACACAATGCTCAAAGTATTTCTCTACTGCTGTGACTTTGTTTTTCCATAATCAAACAGTTAAAAGGGTATATAATAAACACATACATTCATTTGTGCACACACACGTCTCTCTTTACTGGTTCTTATTCTTTTAAGGTGAAACATCTACCTTATCTCCCCAAAGCCCACTGAGAGTTTCCCAGCAGTATTATGTGGGATGGCCATCTTGGATGATAGAAGATCATCTTATTAACCAGTAAATGTATTCTATTTATAGTACTTTTCAGATTAGTTTAATGCAGCTTTTAAAAGCTATTATCCATGGCTGGTGTAAAGATATAATCAGTTAGATTGTTTTAATATTCCTCTCAATTTTTTGGCCCAAAATGACAAATTGGAGTCTACAAAACACAAGTCTATTTACTTATTGAAAGCTGCTCTCAGTAACTGAGGGTGGTTTGGGTAACACAGATATAGTCTCAGGGAAAGACAAACCACTTTAAAAATGAAATAAAAAATCATGTGAAAAATTCCCACCAGGACATCATGTAGCTGAATTGAGTGGCTGTTATAAGGAACATAATTCAAGTGAATCCATTCTTGTATGACTTTTGAACTGTCCTCCTGCTAACATCTTTACAATTTACGTTTCTAATTAGTCTCAGGTAAAGGTTCCACCTCACAGATGAGAGCTAGTTGCATTTTAAACAACACAAACACAATCCCAGGGTCAGAGACAAACATCAAATATCCTGTTTTACATATACAATTATGCATGTTTATTTCCAGTGACAAAACCATGAAATGCAAGGAAACATATTCATCAGTAATGCTACAACAATATAGATTTAAGAGCTGCTTTTAAATCGTAAGCTGACATGTTCACATTGTTTCCCAACAGACATTCACAAAGTTTGTTACACATTGCAAAGTAAAGGGATAGGAGTTATAAGTGTACTTTATTAACATTTTACCAGATGAATTTCCAACAGTCAGCAAAATAGCTTCAAGTAAACTGTAGTTCAACCAAACAAATCAAGGCATGTCAGAAACAATGGGAAATGGATAAGACACTGCTGGATTTCTTTTTTTTTGTTGTTGTTTTGTTTGTTTGTTTGTTTTTTAAAAAATGGTATTAGCTGAAAAGGTGAAATGCACAGATGAAATTCAGACTGAAAAAAGATTTAGTCCCTAAGAGGATAAGGTGCACCTGCAGTGGGGAACAGGGAAGAAAAGACTACTCGCTTGACCTAGTGTTTTAATAAACATAACGTAATCATTCTTGAACAGACTGACTTTATGCTAGTTATTTTTAAAACATCCAACCCCATTCAAATTTGTTCACTGTTATTTTACGTCACAACATAATAAAAGCTGCTTTCATAGATTCCATCAGTATACCATAGCTATATTTATATATTATATATAATATATATAAATCCTGTACCTATAACTGGGATTCATAATAAAATACTTAAAAACCATTCTATAGATTTATTATATAATTAAAAATGCCTTTGCCTCCATAACAATAATATTTACCCCATACATTAAAAGTGCTTGTCATGTCTTCAGAAATGCAATTCTAAGACCTGAGGCACTGGATCGGCTGTTGGTAAAATGACTGGGACTGAGTAACACTTAAATTTCTGTGTATCCAGGGAAAAAAAAAAAAAAAGGAAGTTGAGAGACTAACACAAACATAGCAAGATGCCCCCTCTCACCTCCCTGTGGCCATCTCATTACGGAGCAAGAAGCAGAGGAAGGCTGAAAAAGGAGCAGCAGTCATACAGCAAAACCATACGTCCACGCTGCTTACTGAAGACTTTGACTATACTTGACCTAAACAGTATATAACTGTTGAGAAGCTGATAGTTTAGGATAACCAAAAAGAGATGTACCAGACTAAAAACACAACAAAGCCAAGAACACATTCACTTTCAAAGCATCCTTCCAATGCCTTAAAGTATTTGACATTTGCACAATGGAGCTCTTCAGGAGGCACAGAGAAAGTGCATACAGTGAAGAGTGTTTACCTTCTAGATCACCACAGTGTAGATCACAGTACCTTACAGGGGGGATGAATTACTTAAATAGCAATAAGAGAATAAAAAAATGTAACATATTGTAAGATACTGTGCCAACTTAATAAAAATGAAAAGTAATTAGGGTACTCCTTGAAGTAACAGCAGAGATTTCCAAACTTATCAGGAAAAAGCACAGAAAACACAAGTTCTAGATTCACAGTACCAAAGCTTCATTACGAAAATGAGATGCAAAACTAAATATATGGATGTATTATATAAAGTTCCAGTCATTCCCCACTGTTTTCAGAGTCACCTCCATGAAGGGAAATGGAATTTAATCAGTGAAATGTCAGCCATTATTTAAAAAATTAGTTTAGTTGACTTGGTTATAGCTAACTGCAGGGTTTTTCTCCAACTGAAATGCTCTTCTTTTAGGGAAAAGATCCAATTAGAAAATTCAAGAGCGACAGATGATAAATTTCTTTCTGAGTTTGTTATATTCAGATTTTTAAAGTGAACTTTAAATTATGACTAAGAATTTTGTATTAAGTTTATAGCTGAAGTCTAAGTTTAGACAAACTGTGCTTAACCTGTTGGTTCACCAACATGCTTCACCTATAATGGAAATATAATGGAAAGGGAGGGAAAAAAAAAAAAGAAGAAACTCAGTTATCCTGCTGTTTGAGGTTCTCTGCTGATACTGCCACTGAGGAGTCCAATTTATGTCCATTTTGATAGCATTCATGATGCTCACACAGCATAAGCAGTACTGCAATAAACAGGACTGACTTGAAATTTTATCTCACTGTTGAAAAAAGAAGAAAAGAAAAAAAAAGAAAAAAAAGAAAAAAAGAAAAAAAGAAAAAAAGAAAAAAGAAAAAAAAGAAAGAAAGGAAAAGAAAGGAAAAGAAAAGGAAAAGAAAGGAAAAGAAAGGAAAAGAAAGGAAAAGAAAGGAAAAGAAAGGAAAAGAAAGGAAAAGAAAGGAAAAGAAAGGAAAGAAAGGAAAAGAAAGGAAAAGAAAGGAAAAGAAAGGAAAAGAAAGGAAAAGAAAGGAAAAGAAAGGAAAAGAAAGGAAAGAAAAGGAAAAGAAAAGGAAAAGAAAGGAAAGAAAAAGGAAAAGAAAAGGAAAAGAAAAGGAAAAGAAAAGGAAAAGAAAAGGAAAAGAAAAGGAAAAGAAAAGGAAAAGAAAAGGAAAAGAAAAGGAAAAGAAAAGGAAAAGAAAGGAAAAAGAAAAGGAAAAGAAAAGGAAAAGAAAAGGAAAAGAAAAGGAAAAGAAAAGGAAAAGAAAAGGAAAAGAAAAGGAAAAGAAAAGGAAAAGAAAAGGAAAAGAAAAGGAAAAGAAAAGGAAAAGAAAAGGAAAAGAAAAGGAAAAGAAAAGGAAAAGAAAAGGAAAAGAAAAGGAAAAGAAAAGGAAAAGAAAAGGAAAAGAAAAGGAAAAGAAAAGGAAAAGAAAAGGAAAAGAAAAGGAAAAGAAAAGGAAAAGAAAAGGAAAAGAAAAGGAAAAGAAAAGGAAAAGAAAAGGAAAAGAAAAGGAAAAGAAAAGGAAAAGAAAAGGAAAAGAAAAAGGAAAAGAAAAGGAAAAGAAAAGGAAAAGAAAAGGAAAAAGAAAAAGGAAAAGAAAAGGAAAAGAAAAGGAAAAGAAAAGGAAAAGAAAAGGAAAAGAAAAGGAAAAGAAAAGGAAAAGAAAAGGAAAAGAAAAGGAAAAGAAAAGGAAAAGAAAAGGAAAAGAAAAGGAAAAGAAAAGGAAAAGAAAAGGAAAAGGCCCCTTGCTGCCCATATTACTGTACACACAGCCAAAGTTCACTTTACGTAAGCAGCAAAACACCCATTCTATTTGCCTACTTCAGCTTTTCTAGAAAGGAAATACATGTAGGAAAGATTCATTTAACACTTTGGGTGGGAGGGGGAACAGGAGAAAGATTTTTCAGTTCTGGAAGGTTAGAAATATATTCTATTAATTAGAATTAATTCAAATACTAGCGGAAAACTTGGTGAACACCGACTCCAGCTATTGTGAAGCAATAATACTTCCAGCCCAAACCAGGAATGCTTTTTCTCATTTTCAAAAAAATTTCTCCCATACAAAAGTAAAAAGCTATTAATACTGCAGTCAGTAGCTTTGAAGTATCAGGTTCAAACTGAAGGTCATAAGAGGAGATTGTATAGTTTGGTACCAATAGAATTAGAATTTAACAAATGAGAAGCCAAAAATAACCAATTATGAGCCAACAGAATGGAAGTCAAGTTAGAAGCCAAATCATAATTAAAAAGAATCATATATACACACGCAGATTGGACAAGAGTCCCTTTTTCAATTTAAATCACCAACTAGATCTGTGTTAGGGAGTAAAACTATCAGCAATATGCTGTTACAGTAAGTTACCTAGATGCAGTTGGGACCAGAGCAGGGCATGTGGTCAGTATGACCACAGTATGCAGCAAGAGGGAACAAAAAAGAATCATCTCCTGGCAACATATTTTTCTTCTTTCTGCAGGATGAACGTTCAACGCCAGTATGCTGGATCAAGCAACTACCTCAGACAAAGTCAGGAATTTATTTATTTATTTTTTTTTTAAAAAACAATACATAGCCATCTTGGTGAAAGTTCAGAGTAAGTCTCTTCAAACAAGAAATTAGGTTTGCTAGTCTGACTGAATGAATTCTATGAATCCCTAAAATTTGGAAATCTGTGTTACTAAAATATCCTGGAATAAGTAACTGCACACTTCTATATTTTGAGAACTGTTTGCCCTTCATTTTTTCAATTTTTCTTCTCTCTAGCCATTGGAAAGGATTACTTTCTCTACCATTTCCATCTGATTTGCTCTAGGCTTGACAAAATGGAAGTCCTGGATCGATGATTTCCTTCCTCTAGTCATCAATGTCGTAAGTTAATGCTGCAACTAAGGATGTGTAGGATTGTGCAGAAGTAACTTCTATATTAACAATTATATCTGATCAACTAGCTCAATCATTCTAACAACAGCAAATAAAAGTGACTGTAAACACGATACGTAAGATAAATATAGCACTTTCAAAACCTTTTAGTCTTTAACATGATCCATCAGAAAAATGGAACGCTCTGTGCTGGTCTTACACTTTGGAAATGTGATGCAGTAAGTATGAATAACCTACCCAAGGCCACAAAGGTAAACATTATCAGCCAAGATAAAACCTCCACAGTTCAGGCATCAAGTCCTCTGTTCAGACTACAACAAACTCATAAATCTCATTTGATACTTGAAAGCCTTTCGCACCAAGGACGTTCTCCACAGAATTAAGAGTTTATCATGGTCAATTTGTTATTTCAGATGGGATTTTTCTCTATTTTGTCCACTGCTGAGCAACATAAACACTTTCCAGTGAAGTCCTTAGTGTGATAAACCGCGTGTGTGGGCTGCGTGTGTGTACACACATACACAGGCATTTGAAAAGGACAAAATCATTCTTATTTCATTCAGTTAATATAATGGAAAACAGTTTTAAATGCTACACTGTTTCCTCTTTCACAGTGGACCTACCATAATTTGTGATCTGATGACCAGTTTTCCATTTTTATTTACAGGAAGTTCTCTCTATTTGTCAGAATCTCTGGTGAAAACCATGGCATAGAATAGCAGAGACAAGCCATGACTTAGATTCTCAAGTGTGATTCATTAAAAATGAACTACGACTAGTCCTCCTAATTTGTAATCTTTCTTCACTGAACAGCCTTTTAAACTACAATTTCATTTCTCTGACAAAATTCACATTCACTATCCTGAGGATTTCTAACCTGTAAAAATCTCCTATGGAAAATTTAATGGTAGTATCAGTTTACTACAGTGAACTCATCTAAAGAAGTTAAAACCAAAAATAATATTTGGATAGAGTTTGGTGGGGAAGAACAGGATGTGCTTCTTGTGAATTATACTATACTGACAAAGACTATGCTGACTATAGTGCAAAGACAATGTGAAATGTAATGGAAGGGGTAGGTGAGAGGAAATACAAAAAAAAAAAACCTCTCACAAGATAAGCGCATACAGAGACAACACGTCAACTCTGATTACTTGCCGTTTAAGCAACAAACCTGTTCTCAGCTCCTATTTTGAGAAAGTTTTCCCCATTTCATGCACAACTGCAGAGATCCTAATTTTAGTATCTTTTTTATCAAATAGTGCCTTTGGAGAACAGAATGACTGAAATCTTAGCCAGAAATATTAGATCAGAAAAGGAAAGACCTGCTATACTGATTTGTAGCTCACAGAGAAAATAAATTCAGAAGAATGGTTTTAAAAAATAATAAAAAAAAAAAGGCACAATCCTCTGGTAGGTCTGATAACAATTTGAATAGAGAGGGTGACAGTGGTCAAGCAATTCCAGGTGTTTTCATCCATATGTATATATTTGTAGTGTATCTGTGTCTATTTCACTGAGCTACTTTCTCCATGCTCTTCAGTAATCAAGTATTTGATTTGTAAGATGCTACATTAGTGCCAGCAGGCACAAAATGGTATAATAAATACACTCTTCACAAAATATAAAAGCCATGCACTTAGCTGAAGAGCTATGCTTTCTTCACTAAGTGGAAATCAATATCTCCCTTTCACTTTTTTAAAATAGCTCTGCTCAGCCACTTAAGAGTCCCAGCTGCCACAGAAAGTCATACAAACTCCAAGCCCTGCTCTGTTTAAGTTTCTGTTCCATAGCTCACTTCAGGAGTGCGAACAGGATACTTCTTGCTGAACTGGACCGTAAGAAATTCCGTTAGTAGACCAAGTGAAAAAAACAAATCTGATAATTTTTCCATTTTAGCAATTCATTTGAAATCAGTTCCATTACAGAAGCATCAAGTCATTGGTTCTTGTTTTATCACACGCTTTATAAAGACAGGTTCGTTACAACAGCCTTGAAGCTTCCCACTGGCCATGTTCTTGGGGAGAAACACCTTGGAAGAACTGTGGTTCAACAAGACAGGGCTTTTGGATTTCAGAGATGGGTGTCCCTCAGGGACTAAAGTCACAGAACTGGTGTCAGCTGGCACCACAGATTTCTTAGGGAATAAAATTTTGCTTTGTTCTAGAACAACATTGTTTATAGAAGAGGTGGAGGCACCAGATAGCGATTCTTTTATCGCTTCATTTGGGATCTTGCTATATAGGTAATTGGGGGAGTTATTCTCCATTATATCTGACCAAGCCCTGTAGCGAACTTCCGCAGCTCCCCAGTAGTGTCTAATAGCAGACTCCGAGCGATGGCCCGTCACTGCCATTATTTCTCTAGGCCCCAGTCCTGCTTCACACAGTAGCTGGATGGTGGTAGTTCGGAGCGAATGATTGGTATATCGTTGAGAGAGCCTGGCTGCCACACTTATCCTGGGCATCATGGTACCTAAGTAGTTCACACCCATCGGTTCTCTTTTGTACCAGACAGGCTGCTCTTGCATTTGCTCTGACGTTAGCTTTAAAGGATGCAGGTAAAAGGCAGGGGGCTCTGGAGGCAATTTAGACAAATAAAGCTCCAAGGAAAATACAGGACAGTTTGGGTCCCCTGGCATATCATACATTTTACCCATTTTATGAGGATCTTCTCCATTTTTTCCTTTGCCAGGATACCTAAACATAGCGTATCGACGCCCGTTCTTGTCCTTCTCAACAACAAAAGCATCTGGAGCCAGATCTCTTAAAATTTCCCTCCCTCGTTTGGCAAAATGCAACTGCAAATCAAACCACACCTTGTTGACGAGTGCCAGCGGGCTGTGCAATCCCAGCACACCGGATTGTTTAATCTTACGCAAGTCCTCAGCAGCTATAGGAGGATGGTGGTGAGTCTCATCCTTCCCCTGCATGCGCAGCATCTTCAGCACGCTCACAAATACCATGTTTGCACTAGCAAACTCTTTGTCCTTCATTAAGCAAATCTGACGGTTATAAGGTGGCATTTTGAGATGCCGGTTTAAGCCAGCACGCATCGACTTGTAGCTTGCCACACTGTAGGTATTTCCATCATGATTCCTTACTGTGTAATAAAACTCTCTTAAGATATCATTAAGTTCACTTACTGGGACCAATTCAAAGCTAGGATCCTTGCCATTTTTGGCCAGCCATTGTTTTAATAGGTTAGCTGCCCAGCCAGTCTGCTTGTGGGTGTTTTTTATGCTCTTAGCATCCTCTTCCTCTTCCTCCAAGCCAAAGAGGACATCCTCGGGGAAGTTAAAATTCGTCTGTGCTGCTTCTACCGCTTCGTTATTTTCTGATGAAGTCTCTTCCTGTTTCAACTGCTTTTTGAAACAATTGATCAAAGTTGTACCATCAAATATGCCACAGGTATACGGCACACAGCGAACTACTTTTTGTTCTGAGAGCTGTGAAGTGTGGAGTAATACATAATATTTTGGATTTTACGTAACAAAAAGCAGGTGGCATTAACTGGATTTTTCAAATGGTATAGCATGTCAATTCCATACCTCACTAGCCAATTAAAATGCATCAGGTCCTTCCTTATTAACCATGGCATTACACATGCTTTAACTGACTTGACTGAAAGCCAACCTAGAAACATACACTATAACAGAAGACTGAAAATCGGAAAGCATCACGTCTTATTTCCCTCCTTGCTCACCTTCCATTGCTAAATACCACTATCACACAATCTGTCTTTCCAAAATCTTTTCCGGGTTTCAGGCTCTACCGAAGAAGAAAAATTCCAAAATAGCAGCTTATATTGAAAATTAAGTGTTAAAACCACCTATCTGTCATCCATTCTGGTACTGAATTTCCTACAGATCAAGTACTGACAAATGTTTTAATAGCTATAATCCACAGGTATCTTTGAAAAATGAAGTTGCAAACAACCATTCTTTATGAAATGCCTTAATAAAAAGGTAGAGCGAGGCACAGTTTATACTCTTATAATACTAGTTATCTTTGCCAGACTATTTCTGCAACAGGCGAGAACCAGAATCTTGTCCAGTATATTTTCTTCTTGCTTTGAAATACAATTCAGATTTAACTGTACTGTGAAACACTATCAAATGTGGGAATTTTGGCTAGAAGAAATTAATTTTATACCTCTAAATAAAACAACTTCCAGTTAACAGCAATGTAACTATGAGGTGCTTTGTGAAATATCTGTATGCAAAAGTAAAATTAATTATGAATAATTTTAAATAGCTTAATGTCAACCTTTAAATTTCAAAGCAAGTTCAACAAATCTTATACGAGGAATCCAGAAGTACTGCAAGTTCTCCTTTGTCATGAAGCTATTCCTGAAGAAAGTTTCTTTTCCGTTTTTTTTTCCCCCTATGACATATGGCAATGAAATATTAGAACCCCAATTCTTATTAACTTCTGGATTAGTGCGGAAATGAGAGTGCTGCAATAATTTACAAAATATTTGTAGCTTTAAGTTCAAGCCCCTCAGACAAAAACTGGGCAGGGTTTTATTTTGTATGTTAGCTCTGTTTTATCAGACAAGTTTTTAGTGTGCTCCTGAATTACTAACTCCTCTACTTACATAAACCCCATCAGAAAACTTCTGAAAAGATTATCAGAAGCTCGCGCTCCAAGTAATACTCTGGGTCAGAAGAAGAAGAAAAATACAAATGGACAGAAACTAGAAAGGATGGCACAAAAAAGAAACTAAATTGTTTCATTATGAGCAATAAAGGTAAAGAACTTTTCTCCTGTGGATTGTAACTTTAGAATTTTATATAGAGACATAATCAACAACCTACCTGTGTTGTTCCCTCAGCAGTTCGCTTGTTTGCCGAAGTATCTGTTGTTGGCCTGCTTGTCTGGTTTTCTGAAGGGTCAAGAAATTGTTCATTTGCAGTATCTAATCAGTACCAAATATTGCTATCCACTATACAAATTCAATATTCAAAATTGAAAAATTGAAAAATTGAAAATATTCAAAATTGTTTGATACTAAACATTCAGTATGTGGCACATTAAACATTTTTTCAGCCCTAATTTTCAATTTTAAGTATTCAAGCTTGATTACCAGCATTTTTCAGAGGGAACAGAAGATACAGAAAAGCAAAATGGCACTTTCCAGCCTAGAAGTAGTACATGTTCCTTTCCTTGAAAGTCTGACAGTATATTCAAAATATTTTATGAACAATTCCCTTGCTTACTGGAAGACAAAGCAACTCCAAATCCTCCTCCCTCTGTATATAAACCGACAAGATATTAAACTGAAAAAAAGTTACCATTATTCGATGTTTTTGTACAAAAATTTGACTGAACAAAGGATGGTTAAACAGACTGAAAATAACTAACTGAGACGATCTGTGCAGGGAGACTGAGTATCTTTATTGTCTCAGCCAAACATGTATCTACACTAGCAACTGTAGCAGAAGTTGCTGGAGTATTTAAGGTAAAAATTTAAATTCAAATTCTCCCTTCTCATTTCTTTGCATTTTAACCAGACCTTATCACCAACAGTGTTCACCCAAAGCAGTCTTTAAATTCTAGTGAGAAAACTACTAAGGTGTATACACTAAGGCTACGTGAACTGCAGAAAGTAAGACATTTTTGGGCACATAGGCCCTTCCTTTGGTCACTGTGCCTGATCTGTCAGAACCCTTTTTATGTTGCATTAAATCATTGTATTAGCTTTAGAGCTAAAAATCAATACTATGGATATAACTGTCCAACCCTATGGAAGATGTATTTTAACATAGGTAACTTAGAGATGGGAAAATTAAATAGAGCTAGTTCTGATGTCAGGCTCTGCTTGACTTCATTTTAACATCATATTATGCCAATGAGAAACTTGCTATAATTCCAACTCACTCAGAAATCTTGAGGACCTCTTAGAAAAAGGTCTTCAAGGTATATAAAATCAAAAGTGCAGAGAACCATCATGTCATGGCCAAAGATGGAAAGTATTTTAAAATAATTAATCTAGATACCAGATTTGAACATTCATAGTGTTCAGAGGTTTTATATTAAATACAGTAAATGTACTTCTTTGGAACTACGGTAGTATTCAGTTGTGTTTTTTCCTCCATTGTGTTTACTTTTAAGTAGTGTGAAAATTAAGTTAATGATTATACTTTCCTTTCAGTACGTCCTTGCTTAGAAAGGCAGCCAGATTATTTTTAGAGGCTGTATTAAAAATAATATACCAATTTGTTAACAGCAGAATGGGAGTTTCTGATTTCATGCTAGGAACAATATAAATCAAGTTCTAAATAAAACAAAGCTTACAGAGCCATACTGCTGACTCCATCTAAGGAGAGACAGATTTCCAACAATGGCTGAAACACATCCATGACACAGATGATTTTGATCTTGACAATTTCAACAGAAAGGCAACCCAGAAAAAAACATCTCAATAAAATACACTAACAAATTTCCACAGAAGTGGAGTTTTGTATTTCCCTTTGACAACTATTTTCCTTTCCCGCTGTCAACATTCAAGCATAACTTACCAACTCTGGGTGCTGTAACGGTGGGTGGTTCAACGGGAGCTGTACTACTAAATGCAGAGAGGGGAATCTTCATCTGTAGGGGAGCTCGACTGTTGGTAGCATTATAAAGTCCTGAAGTACCCACTGTGGGCAAAGAAGTCCTTGTGGCCTGGGCAACAGGATGTGCAGTAGAAACAGCCTGCACTGCCAGTGTTGTGCCTATTGATCCAGCACTGGCTGGAGAGTTCCTTTGAATACCAGGACTGGGCACAGATGGACTGTTATTTGGTTTAGTTGGGTTAGTTGATGCCAAAGACACTGTAGTTTTGGTAAGGCTACCAACTGTAGATGAGCTTTGTACGGATATAAATTCAACATTGCCTGACTGTTGGTTAGTTAACAAAGTCCCTGTGTGGCCTTGCAGGAGCTGAGGCTGGGATGACACTGCAACAGGTACATGCAAGATTACAGGCAAAGACTGCAATGAGACAGACACTGACTGAGTGCTGCCACTGGGCACTTGGTTAGTGCCTACAACCGTAGCTGTGTTAGCTGCAGGAAGAACTGTTGTTGTCAAAGAGTTGGTGGAGGTCACTGGAGTCTGAGGTTTAGGATGTCCACTGACAACTGTTGGAGGAGCAGCAAGATTGGAAGTTGGCACTACACCAAAAAAAAAAAATTAAGAGAAATAAAATTAAGTATTTGAACCAAGTGGGAAGTTTCATTCCAATACAACAAATGGCAACAATTTACGATGAGGATGGTGAGTCACTGGAACAGGTTGTCTGGAGAAGTTGTGAATGCCCTATCATTCTAAGTGTTCAAAGTCAGGCTGGACAGGGCTTTGAGCAACCTGATCTAGTGAAAGATGTCCTGGCCCATAGCAGGGGGATTGGACTAGGTGATCTTTAAAGGTCCCTTCCAGCCCAAACCACTCTATGACTCTGTGAAAAATGTGGTATATGATTAACTGTTTTTCAAAGAAAGGCTATAGATAATCTTTTTCTGTTCTACACTCTGATATTCAATAGCCTTGTTAAAGATACCGTCAATACTGTATTTCTGTTTGAAAGAACTATATATAAATGGCAAAAAATTAGAATACACCAAGAACTATGACACAAACAGGCTTCAAGAAAGATTCAGGTTCTAACTGTTGAAAACAGATGAAATATAGCATTTTAAACACTCATTACAGAAATAGCAGAACACAAGAGAGGAATGGTGGAGAACACAAGAAAGGAAGAACTAAGTCAGTTATAACTAAATTGCTTTGTATGGGTAGGACCTTGTATCCAGAAGGTTCTACTGAAACCAAGGATTAATGTGTCAGAGAAGATACTCGCTTTCACGCAACATAATTTCAGGATTAAATCTAAAGATCAGGAGCACAATATGATAAGGAAAGCCAGTATATGCCTACTGTGAGATGATTCTGTGGAAAAAATTCAGCACTGAACATTAGATAAACTATTTTTAGAACCAAGGATGTGTAACTACAATGAATGTAATTAACGGTGGTTTTGATTCTACGCTCCCTATAAAATTCTAACTAGGAGTTCCATTTTCCAACTTGATTCCCTTAAGAATTAGGGCTTATGAATTCCTTTAGTTCCCCACTCAACCTCTGTAGCCATTCAGTAAAAGGGAAGCTATTAGCACCCCACTATGATCAAGTACAAAAAAATGGCCTGCGAGTCACGTGCTTCACTTCTCAGCAGCTGAGAGGCTGCAAGTTTTGCTGCCATACCCAGCGAGCAGTCTGCTGAAGCATCTCATTTACCCGCATGTTCTGGTTGGCCAAATCAAAACATTTTTTCCCTTACCTAGTAAGGGAAACCATGAGAGCACACTACACAAATATAGACTGGGAATGTGGTAGGGAGCTAAAAAAAAAAAAAATTTTTTTATGTCAGAAAAAAAAAAAAAAGAAGCCATAAACCCCAGTTTTGCTCTGTTCAGTTAGTTACTTGTTTAATGGAAACCAGTAAAACTTTTAAGAAGTGTGTTTATAGTCCATAGGCAGTTTCTTACCTGTATTCACAGGGGCTTGAAAAGTTGCTGGTGTGCTCTCTCCTATGTTCCTCTTTGACTCCAGCATCTGCCTCACTGTGCCAGCATTTCTGTGGAACAAAGTTTCAGTTAGCATTTCTCCAAGAGCCACACCAAGTATAATTATGAACAGTACAATGATGACAAAGCCCTTATTTTACAGCTATTCCTTTAATTGAGGTTTTCTAAACCCATTTATTTTCTGCCACACGCCCCCCCCCGCCCCCAGCAATTTTGGGTATTCCCCTACTAAAAAAAAAAAGCAGCATTATTTGTAAATTTTCAAGTGCTTGCACCAATTTTGCCTTTCACCATAAGAATATTCCTTTCCTTGAAATTAAACTTTCATTTTTATCCATTATTTTTTAACTGTTGAAACACCACTTATGTCAGTTTACCTAAGAATGGATTCAATACTCTCCATTTACGACTTCTGTGAAAGAAAATCAAATTTTGCAATTGAAGAGCAATGAAGAAAAAGAAAGAGCACTTTAATTAGAAAAAAGTACATGGATTATCCATTAGATTAGACAGCTCAAGTGTTCTATTGTAAATTTTAACATGGTCTCAGTGATGTGGTTTGCTTACCGGTACGTTGCGTTGTTTGTGTTTGCAGTGTCACTTGCTGCTTTCACTGGAGACAGAGGTGCATTTGGTGCGTTCTTAAAAAAGAGAGAGCGAGAGAGAGAAAAGCCATAACAACACAACCATAAGTCAGCTTGCTAACTCATGTTTTCATTATATTTCACATTCATTCACTTTTATGCGAGATATACATTTTCTAGAGACAACAACTTGACGTGTTTTACAATCCCCCAAAACCTCCTTGGTCCTACCTGCCTCCCCCTCCTACATCCTCCCTCTTTGTAAGTCTCTTGCCGTCTGGTTTTTATAGCATGAGAATCAAAATTTCTTCTTGAATGTTAATGGACTTTTAGCTTGCAATTCTTTAATTGGAATTAATCAAATTCCAATTTGTATTTTCAAAAATATTAATCAAAAATATTCATTCTAGACACAGTGAAAGAATTCCTCTACTCTTCCCCCTCCACCCCAAAATCCAAGTACTGGGATTCACTCGTGTTTACTATGTACTCTTCATATTGAAGTAAATTAGATTTACTTACATACAGTTTAAGGTGCTTTCACGCTAACAATGCCTAAAGAACATTCTGTACATATCTGAATTGCATAACAGATGTTGAAAGGCTATTCTTTCATATCACTGCCTTTACCAAACAAGACAATCCTACTTTGTGAACACCATTGAACAACCAGGTCCCATCTTTCTGCATTTAAAATTTCTTTACTTTTCGACACAAGGTTTAGGCTAATTCAGAAAAACAAGTATAACAAATCCAGTTCTTACTTCTTGTCTTTTCTTCAAGTCCTCCCTGGCTGCTCCAAACCGCTTTGTCAATCTAGCAATTTTAGCCTAAATGGAAAGAAGATGAAAACAAACAAGCCCATAAATACCCTCTCCAAGAACCATCAAAGAAATTATACAAACTAAAAAAAAATATATGATTAAGACATCAAGTCAAAGGCTATTTTCATATCAGTGGAAATTATTCTTCCTTGAAATGCAGAACAACTATATCACTTCAGAGCAGCAGAAAGACACACAGATGCATCACAGTAAAGGTAGCTTAGAGACAACTTGAATTATTTTCCTTCCCATTCACAATTGCACAAACACAATCCACCTTGCAGAGGTTCACGCAATATTCTGCATGAATGAAAGCAACTGAAAGCATTTGGCTGTTTTAATGCTCTACGTACCAACCATATCAAAAATGCACCCCTGTTTACCGTTCACATTATCTACTCTTCCCCCACTTATTGCATTTCTCCCTCTCACTGATACACTACATACCACACACACATTACTGTCAGCTTTGTTTTACTCTGTTTGATGTTCAGGTGTCAGGTTCATTATCTTCTTAGGCACCATTGTTACATCTCGTCTTTTACTTATTGTGTTTCCCTCAATATACTATTTGGCAATCATTCCTCCTCTAATTACCTAAGCATCCTAATTTACCCTGTCTAGGTTGCAGTTCTGATGGCTGACTTATTCTAGAGGCCGAAGCTGTGTCACTTGTTCAGGTGGTACAAAAGCAGCTACTTTTTCTTTTATTGCACAGAAAGAAGAGTTAAATTCTTTTTACGAACTCCTGAAGACACTAGGTTAGCACTAGGAATGGAAGTTTTAAAAAAAAAAATCAGCGAGTTTCATATACCATGATTTCAGAACCTCTTACCTAAAAGGAGATGGTCCACTTAGAAACCTCACCTCCTCTTTCACATTTTAACAAAGCAACATGACAGGCTACAACTATAATCTGCCTTTAATTACATTTACATTTCGATTTCTGTTATCGTTGTCAATGTAGAGGTATTTTGGAGCACCTTGCATAATAAAACCATGTAAGCTTAGAGTCCAAGAACACTAACATCAACACATTCACAGCCTTACATTCTGTTATTAATTTGACACAGCAGTTGATGGCTAAAGACACTGATAAACAAGTATACTGAAAGCGTCTTAGATAGCACTTAACAAAAAGTCAACATAAAATGTCTGGGGCAGCAAGGGAGAAGAGTTACAAAGTACGAACTGGTCTGGCAAACTCCATACTTTTTAATGTTAAAGTTAAGTGGCCTTATTGTTTGAATTTGTTAGGACATAATCTTTTGTCTTGTCACTTCAAAATTCTTTGATTTTTGTGATGTACATTATTTCTATAAAGAAAGCAAGAAAACATACTGCATTCAACACCACCAATTTGTTTCCTTGCTGCAACATAATTATTTAGTTTCTGGGGAAATAACATGAGCAAGTATCACGTGACGCTTCTTTGTTTCAACATTCTACAAAGTCCAGTGCCATTGTCCTCTCTTTTCTGCACTTTTCTGTTTTTAAGCAAATTTCTGGCTTTGTAGAGGCATTAGATATTTTCATACTTAGTGTTTATTTGAAGAATGTCTAAATGGAACAGAAGAGAGGAAAAGCTTTTTACTAACAGCTAATGAATCAGTTTGCCAGAAGGAAGATTTGCTTTGGGGTTTTTTGATCATTAATTGGTTGCTTTCTGAGTAGGGAATTAGAATTTTACAACTCAAAAGCAGCATTAGGATTTGCTACTTCCCCCTCCTTCCCTTCGTGGAGTCAAAATGGCTTCTCTACTGACAACTACAGGGGACTTTACTAAATGTTGAGGAACTTATTTTTAAATTTGACTCTAGTATGCAGTTCATCACACAAACACTCACCTGTAGTTCAGTAAGCACAGTTTTATGCCTCTTGTTACATTCTACTTTCTCTATTCGGGTTTTCAAGTCTGCCAGAGTCTTGTCAAATACAGCACACTGTAAAGCAGTAAGTTTTTCTTCTAACAGTCTCTGGATAACCTGCAAAATTATTATTTAAAAAAAAAAAAAAGAAAAATAACAATGCAATCCCAGAGTCTGAGATACCATTTATAAAAATATTCTCAACTCTTTAACAAGCGTCCTGCTGCAGACAGAACAATGACAATGGCTGTGCCCGGTCAATCAAATAAATCTATAGTCACCAGCTAAGAAGTTTCTACACCTATTTTGGCAAATACAAATGGTCCTTCTTTACCATTAATTCAAGAAATTAATTTCATTGCAGTTTTATGAAAATATCTTTAGGTTCTTTTTATCAAGTGCTGTGTTTACACAAATTAATTTTTCCTTTTATTTTTCTGTTCTTGAGACGGACACTGGCATTCAAAGAACAGAAACTAAAGATATTCAACAAAACTTTATGTCTGACATGCAATTTCCCCTAGCAGAAATGTCCTCTGTTGCTTTTCTTACAGAAGCTAAAAATGGAAAGAGAGACTGATTTCTGCAAAGTTTACTTCATACACTGATTTTGCTCCCTTCTATACCTACTGCAGTGCAAAAATTTTCCTTAGGAAACAAAAATAAACAAGCAACAACTGTGATTATTTTCTGCACCCTACATTAATGAAATTACAATGTGCACTAGCCAACTAACCAATGGAAGAAGGGCAGAATTATTTTTTTTTTTTTTCTTCAGGACCATAGTTTTCTTTACATGCCAGTGGTGCAATCACATTAACAGATCTATAAAAATCAGGAAAATGCTATGTTGATTGCACTCCTGTTTGGAGATGGACTTTCTTCAAAGGCAGTCACACAAAGCACACCACATATAAACCTTTAACACACTGAAATACCTCCCTTGCTAAGATTCTCCATCCATAGTCACATGAGATTTAAGAGTTTCAATATTTAACGCACTTCCAATACAACTCTTGCAGTATAGTCTTCAAATGACATTTGATCTCCTCTTAAAAGTAGGGCTATATAGGACTTTATATGAATTAAGCCACCTTTGTTATTTGAATTATGTCCAATTTTCAACACAAAACAGAGAAAGTGTTCAAGGGGGCAAGGAGTGTGTGGGAAAGGATGGCTAATTCAATGATGGTAAGACAGGTGACACATGTATTTGCCACCTACGCTCTGCACTTCCATTCTACCTTTTGTAATTTCTGGTCGACATCCTTTCTGGCTGTAATTTTTACTTGGAGTTCTGCTTCATAATCTTCCGCTATGTACCGACGACGTTTAGAATGAACACTGTCCATGTCCTCAGATTTGGAACGTTTTCTCCTTGACACTTCACCTGGAACAATTAGATACAACTGTTTGTGAGGAACCTTTGAAAAAACAGGTATCTGCAGAATGCTGTGATTATTACAAAGTTTCATTTGTCCCCAGTTAAAGCTTTTTCCTCCTAAACCAGTAAGAACACCTTTGGAGAAACAAGATGTTTGACGACATAAAAGCAGAACAGTCCCTTTGGTCTCTGTACACTGCTGCCCTGTTAGTGAGTTCTGCTTTGTGATTCACCAAACCACTGCCCCAAAAGCAAAATGGCTCTAGTACCACCATTCCCTTCTCCAGACCTTGCCTCCAGTTCTTCCTGCTCCTATCAGCACCATCTTATAATTAAACACGGCTTTTGAGAAGCAAAGCAAAAGCCTCTTCTGAAAAAGGAATCCTCTTCTCAGGATTCCAGCCAAATAAAACTACATCTCATTCTGCCTGTGTCAGCAATGAACTTTTTCTCTACCTGCCATGAAGTTTTAACCCATACCTCCAGTCCCTGACTGAAAAAACATTCAAACTTTTTTCTTACTTCTTGGGTAAGAAGGAAAAGTAAATGTCTAACAGAAGACCAGGCTCAAAACAGAATTATATTATAGAAGTCACATTCATTACAGCAATCAAGCACATAAGAACCAAAGAGTCCTCATTCACTCCTCCAGCTCCTGGCACTGTATCCATGTATAGAACAACAGGCCTAGATAAATTATCAGGAAGGGAAGCTACAGAGTACCCTGTGGGTATCTAACCACCATCAAAACACCAAAGCCCACAGCCCCCAACCCCTCCACTCCAAACCTGAGGATGATACAGACAGACAGAATTAGTAGTACATCAATGAAGATTCACTGGAGACTGAACCAGCATAAGAAGTTACTTTCCACTGCCATTTTTTCTTTAATTGTATTAGATACATTCTGTCAGTTACATTTCTAACTTCACAAATTTCTTATCGTTTTGATTTTTGAACTGTTAGATTTCTGATGTTTTCAATCTGATCTAATTTTCTGATAGTTTCTGATTATTTTTTTTTTTTGAAAGTTGCACTAAAAATGCACTAATGTGCTAAAAATTATTAAAAGGTAGTATTTTAAGACCTGCACGACAGTCTAGGTTATTTTAAAAAGTTTGTGAAAGTGTAGGTCCTCATTTTTAGGTAAGTTTTATAGGGCCACAGGCCCTATAAATAAACATTTACAGAATGCTGAATATCTGCAAGCAATATAAATGTCTAAGGTACAAGCTTTTCATTTTTTTTCAGAATGACAGTAAGCAGTAGAAAATGAAGGGGGGAGGGGAAGCGCTAGATCTACAGCTTTCTTCCATCCATCAGAAAAGCTTGTAGAAATAAAATTAAAAAAAAAAAAAAATCTGAATAGTGAGAACACTATCCCCTGGCTAGTAATGGAAAGTTTATTAGGGTCTTCCACACAACTCTTTACTACTCCCAGTCAATCTCTTTAGAAAAAACCTAACCACTGAATAGTACAAGTAGTTTGTAATTTGCAAGAGCTACTTACATATGTCACAGAACATTCCTAACAGAACATGTTTGATGTTCAGGTAATTTGTTCTGAAGCAGATGCTACATGTGATTTTACTGCAGTTAGATTCTTTCTGAAGAGCTTCAGGGTGCTTGCTACTAGTGGAAAGTGTATCTGAAGGAGGTCATGACTTCTAGGAAACTCTACCAGCTTCTAATGACCTCCATCAGCTGTTCTTGATCAAAAGGTCCTTTGTGCTTATATTCCAGCTGATTCCTGATGAAGGCTCAAACACTCTTTTAGCAGGTGCTAGGGAGAGACCTCTGTCACTGCTGGGCCTAGATCACAGCTCCCAGAGAGCAGCTCACAAACACAAGACTTTGCACAGCGGGGTGCACAGAAGGGGGATGGTCCCTACACTCAGTAATGGTGGTGATGTGCCACATGGTGTGGTCTCCAGCAGCCACTGGAACAACTCTCCTGGTAATGTCAGAGCCTCCACCCAGACTGAGCTATTTTGGAGGAAGATAAGGCTTTGAAAGTCTTGGGCTGCAGGGATTATCTAGGGCCTCCCATTCTGGCTGAAGCTATGGCAGAGGGAGATGAGCATCTTGGTAACAGAAGGTGCAAACTAGTGGGAGAGCTGTGTTGCCAAGTTAAAGGAGCTATGAGAGGAGGTCAGGGGATGGATGGCACAGCATCAGAAATGGTGAGAAACAGATTGACTGGATATACTCCAAGATTCTGCAGCCTCAAGAACTGCAATCCCCAGCTGTACCAGAGGAGGTACAGTCAGAGCCTGAGCTTATCCAGATGGAGACTCCCATGATGAAAAAGGCTGGAAGCACCAGGACAGCATCTCCCACTCTGCCTGCAGATGTACAGGACAATGACAGATTTGGTACAGCCCCTCACAGCAAATACGGGGCTGGGAGCTGTGCCCAGTGAAATGTTTGAACTGGCTCAGCTGTGCAACAGCATCACCCATAAGCAGCAAGTGACTCCCTGCCTGCAGGGCGTGGAGGCCTCCACCTGCTAGGAACAGGTGACCTATGAGAAAGATAAAGGCACTACATGGGTGGGAATGGGGTTAGGAAAACCAAAGCTCACCTTAAGCTGAATCTGGTGAGGGACATGAAAAGGTCAATAGGAAGGGCTTCTACCAATATGCCAGCAGCAAAAGGAAAACTAGGGAAAACAGGTCCCCCCTGCTGAATGAGGCAGGGGAGCAAGTGACAAAGGACACAGAAAAAGCCCAGGCAATACCTTCTTTGCCTCGGATGTTAATGAGAAGGCCTGCCTTCAGCAATGCCAGCTCCCTGAGACCAGAGGGACAGGGTGAAGCAAAGGCACACCTGCTGTCAGTGGAGCACTGAGTTAACATTTAAACAAACCAGGCATACTCAAGTCCATCCAAGCCAGAGGGATGCACTCACCAGTGCCAAGGGAGCTGGCTGAGGTGACTGCAAGGCCACTCTCAATCTCTGAAAGGCTGTGGCAATAGCAGAAGGTTCCTGAGGACAGGAGTGACATTTGTTTTCTTCTAATCTTCAAGAAGGGCAAGAAGGATGCAGGAAATTACAGGATGGTCAGCCTCACCTCAATCCCTGGGAACATGATGGAGCAAGTAATTCCAGAAATCACCTCTAAGTGTATTAAGAAGGTGGTGATGGAGAACAGTCAGAATGGATTTATTGAGGAGGAATCATGCTTCATCAGCCAGCTAGCCTTCTATGATGAGATGACTGGCTTGGTGGATGAGGGGAGGGCAATGGATGCTGTTTATCTTGTCTTTAGTAATGCTTTTGACACCCAAAACATCCTCGGCGATAAACTCATGATGTATGACCCAGATAAATGGACTGGCTCAACTGTCGGGTCCAAGAGCGCTGACTAGGGGCAGAAAGTCCAGTTGGACCTCAGCACTACTAACATGCACCAGTAGATTATACTGGTACCACGACTAACATCTTCATTAGTGACCTAGATAATGGGATAGAGGGCATCCTCAGCAATTTGCAGATGATACAAAACTGGAAAGAGTGGTTGCCACACTAGATGGTTATGCTGCCATTCACTCACCTTGACAAGATGTGAGAAACAGGCAAACAGGAACCTCATGGAGGTCAACAGAAGGCAATGCAAAGTCCTATACTTCGGTAGGAATAAACCCATGTACTAGTGCAGGCTGGGAAATGACTGGCTGGAAAACAGCTTTGCAGAAAAGGCGCTGGTGGTCTTCATGCCCATCAAGTTAAACATGAGCCAGCACTGTGCCCTGTTGGCAAAGGCCAACAACGTCCTTGGCTGCCTGAGGAAGAGTGACACCAGCAGGTCGAGGGAAGGTAATTATTCCCCTCTAATCAGTGCTGTGAGGCTGAACCTTGTGTCTTATGTCCAGTTCTGGGCTTCTAAATACAAGAAAGATGTGAGCATACTGGGGAGAGTTCAGTGTAGGGACACCAAAATGTTTACCGACTGGAACACCTGTACTATGAGGAAATGACAGGTGGCATTATTCAACTGGAGAAGGTGGTTAAGGGAGATTTTTGTAATGTAAGTTACCTGATGGGTGGGGAGTGAAAAAGGCAGAGCAAGACTCTTAGTGAGTACCACCAAAAGGATGAGAGAAATAAATGCAAATTCAAATACAGGAAATTCCATTCAAACTATCAAAACTTTTTTACTGAGAGGGTGGTCAAACACTGGAAGCAGAACATTGGAAGGTTGTGGAGTGTCCACCTGTGGAGATACTCAAAACCTGTCAGGACATGGTTCTGAACAAACTGCTTTAGCTGACCTGGTTCTGAACAGGTGATTTGGACCAGATAAGGTCCCTTCCAACCTCAAGGATTCTCTTTCTCACACGTGCCACCATTGAAGCATAGTAGTTTTAACACTACGTACTTTTCTCTGTTTGTTTCTCTTCTTCTTTGTGGGCCTCTTCCTCTTTATCCTCCTTGCTCTCCTTTCTTCTTTCCTCCTCCACCTCTTCTACTAACAGAAGAAAAAACACATGTGTTACTTATGCTGACCTACAAAAGTTTCCTAAGAGACCTATTTTCACTAGCGAACTTAGAATACTTATGATAAACCATGTTGGGCAAAGTGAGAGAAATAAGTATAACACAGAGGGAATGCAGAGATGAAAAAAAATCAGAGGATATCTTCAGAGCGAAAATTTGAACTACAATACAACACAGCAAGATTCACTTCTAGATTTGCACAGTTTTAAAATCAACAGAATGCCTCAAAGTTCCCTCTGAAATTAAATGATATATTTTTAATGTAAAGTTCTTAATGAATTATTTTAGTTTATTTTTCACCAAGGAAAAACGTATAAAAATTTCAGTAACAAAATATTAACATGTTTCTCTATTTATTTAGAGTTGGTAAATTCACCTGTAATCTTTATGGTATAGGCGGCCTAGATTTTTCTTAACAAATACTAATTTTTATTTAAAGTTTCGTCCTAATACAATTTAAGACTAGTCATTTAAAAACATACAGTCAAAGAAATTCTTAAATAAAGAAAAATCTTAAATAATACCTCTAAATGCACACAGGCTAAAATGAAAAACGCTAACACTTCCTGAAAACTTTTATTATATGTTCCATGAACTTCCATTGTGTGCTTTGTACAGGCTATATTTGACACCTCTTGTGCTTGCGAGATACAATGTAGAACTATTACTTTTAAGATTACATTGAAAGACATGCAGAATGTAACAGAACAACTCAGCACTGCTATGCACATCTTGAACTGTACACTTCTCCAATTTCCTATTTTCATTTTTGTTATTACAGCAGAGTTTACTAGCTTTTTCGGAGAAAGTTCTGGCTGCAAAGATATGCTTAACACTAATTTTATCTTCTATTATGAAGAACATTTGAATGATTTAAGGTAAGTCGCCTAATAAATCAGAAAAAGGACGGACTCAGAAAACCAAACCCTGAAATTGTGAGATTTTTTCATTTTGTTAATTTATGCAAGAAGTAATATTCATACCACATAAATTCTTCAAACCCAATCTGATTTATTTTTAAAGGTAATAAAATGGCATAGTGCCTATGCAACCTGCTTTTTAAGATTTATAGATAAGCTTCATGTATTTAATTGTTATCAATAAAATGGGCCTCATTTACCTAAAAATCTAAAGGAGAGTTATTAAGTTCAAGAGTACTTTTCCCACAATTTACAGATTTTAATATTAAACTGAAAGATACAAATGTTCCATGAAAAGACATACATATGTAGAATGTCTTTAAAATATGTCACAAGTCTCAAAGCTGAGCTGAGTTCTATGTAGAGAAAAAAGTAGCCCTTACTTGCAAACTTCCATCGTTCTGTGAACAAATTTAGCTCGTTTAACTAAAACTGGTTTCAGCACAATGCCTAGATAAACCTCTCTAGTTAAGAAGTTTTGAGCCATAATATGGAGATAATTTTACAATTGGCTATCAGCTTATTTTTCACTAATAAGCTGTGATCTTGCTATCCTCATGCTAGACAGGCAGAAGCAACGAATGCAAACCTTTAAAAAAAATAAAATAGTAATTTGACAATACCATTAAGTTATCACTGTATTTATCACACAGATGTCTTAGTGAGTCACACTATTTGCTATGGGTCTGAACACAAAGATGTTTGGGTTTTTTTAACCAGGTGTTTGCCTGTCACTAAACAGTTGAAAATTCCTTTTAACAATTTCTACAGCTGCAAGCATTTTGATCTGCTTAGTGACTGACTGGATGCATATTTGGATGTCAGTTCTGCCAAAATATACATATAAATGGAAATAAAAATAATGAGTAAGCCTAAGAGCACCTGAACAGTATTTACAAGTTACTCTGGACTGCACAGTCATACTCCCACTATTCCAAAATCCTGTAACCACAACATTCTCCTTATAGATTAGGTAGAACTGACGTGCACAGACAGTGATCACAAGAAAGTACAAAAACATAGTGAGGTGGGGGTTGGTCTCTTCTCCCAAGTAACAAGTCATAGGACAAGAGGGAACAGCCTCAAGTTGCCCCAGGGGAAGTTTAGGATGAATATTAGGAAAAATTACTTCATTGAAAGGGTTATCAAACATTGGAACTGGCTGCCCAGGGAAGTGGTTGAATCACCATCCCTGGAGTTATTTAAAAGACAAGTAGACATGGTGCTGAGGGACATGGTTTAGTGGTGGTTTTGGCAGTGTTAACGGTTGGACTCGATGATCTTAAAGGTCCCTTCCAACCTAGACTATTCTATGACTCTAAGTCTTATCTGAGTAGTGAATCCTTGATCAAACTCTACCCAAAAGTTATTATAAAACAGAAATACAGATTTTTTTCCATGAAACGTGACAGGATTTGACTATTTTTGTTTATGAAGAAATCATAGATTCATGTATTTTCAAAGGAATCATCATGACCTAGACAAGCTCAAAAAATGGGACGACAAATGTTTCATGATGTTCAACACGGACAAACGCAAAAGTTCTGCACCTGGGAAGGGAGAACCCTTGCAATGACACAGGCTAGGGCCCACATGGCTGGGGAGCAACTCTGCTTTGCGGACTTGCACTGACAGCAAGCAAACCATGAGCCAACACAGTGTGCCCCAGCAGCGAAGAAGGTCCACAGCATCCTCAGCTACATTTACAGAACAGAGCCAGTATATCATAGGAAGTGGTTACTGCCCTTTACTTGGCACTTGTTATGCCATCTCTCGGTGAGGAGCAAGAGGCTGCTAAGGGGCTGGATAACGTGACCTATATGAGAGGCTGAGGGAGCTGGGCTTGTTCAGCATGGAGAAGATAAACCTCAGTATGGACTTAAAACCAGCTTTCCAACACCTGTAAGGTGGCCTTTGAGAAGATGGAGCCAGACTCATTGTGAAGGTGTATGGCCATGGTTAAGAGACAACGTGTGTAAGCAGAAACAAGAGATTTCAACTGATAGAAAGAAAAACATTTCCAACATGAAGAGAGTCACTGGAACAGGTTGCGCAGAGAGGTCGTCCAGTCTTCATCAGCATAAGTTTTCAAGACCTAACTGGATAAAGTTCTGAGCTACCTTGTCTAATCTCACAGCTGACCCTACTTTCAGCAGGAGACTGGATCAGAGACCTTGAGGTCCTTCCCAACCTAAACTATTCTATTGTTTGGTCAGAACCCCCCACTGCCTATCATTATATAGATATATAAAATTATTAAGTGATTCTAACACAAAGACAGAAAGTATAATATTATCTTCTTTAGCTATTTATTACCACATTTTTAGTTGGAAAAAAATTCCATAAAGGACTTAAAGATTACTTGTGAATCGACCATCCATTAATCAGTCCTCCAAAGTCTGTTGGACAGAAGTGCGCCTGATATCTGGTTTGCAAAGTCCAGTGGATCAAAAATGCAGCAGTTGTGTCTTTTGTCTGCTACATTTAAGAAACTTCTTTCCACCATATACTCAGCTCCTGTTTGCAGATATTGTAAGACCTCCTTAATCTCCTATTAGAAGAACAAAACTTATGTTCTTTTAAGCTTTCCAGTATAAAGTTTGTTTCCCAAATGCTGAAATATTTTTTGCAGCAACTCTCTGAAAGCCTTCCATTTTCCCTTTTTTAGGTAAAAACCAGAAATAGAAATAGTATTGCAGAAAAGTGGTTTCATCGGTGCCATTTAAGCTAACATTTTCCTGTTTGTGAATTCAAGAATTTTCACAGCTAATTCTATCACAACATAGGAACAAAAACTCATGTTTAATTGTTTATCTGCCATTCACATGCTCTGAAGTTCTCTTCAAACACTACAGTCTAGGAGACAAGCTGTATTCTTTTAAGTGTTAACTGCACTCTTTATTCCTAAAAGGTTGTACTTGGGTGCTACTTGACTTCAGACTCCCTCAACAAATATCAGTAACAAAGAGAACAAGTAAGATCTCTTTCAAATTATTCCTGGAGGGCATTAAATGCCACTGCTGTAGAGAAGCCTACAACCAAGGTGTCTAGAATGCACTCGAAGTGCTAGCAATTCTAAGAATGACTTCAGACTTGCTTTGGTAGACATCCTCACTTAGTTGAACTTGAGAGTGTACCAATTAGGTAAGAGAAAAAACATAGCAACAGCTGCACTAGGTAAAACCAACAGTTCACCTAATCCAGGATCCTATCTCCAGAACTTTCATGTCAACAGTAGATGACCAAGTAGGGAAAAATGTAAGGACGAGAAAAGAACACAGTCACACAGTCCCAAAAAACTTCCTCGGCTTTCTGAAAAGTTGATGGTGGAAGACCTCCAGAGCCTTATGGTTTCTGTGCCCTCAAAAAAATTCTTCTTCCGCAGAAGACAAATGGAGGTAAACTTTTAGCAGTCACAGTGTCGCTAGCAAGGAGCTCCACAGTTCTCCACATGGAGAACCATCTCTTATTCTATGCCTTGATCTTGCCTCTCAGTTTTTTCCTTTCCTCCATTTGATACATGAGGTTCTTGTAGAGGAAAAGACAGCAAATACCCATTCTCCATACCACTTACCATTTACAGATCTTGGTCACATCTCTCCTCCATCTCTTTTTTCAGGCTGAAAGATCCTACTCTAAAATCCAGTCCACCCTTGTCTAAAAGTTCTCTCTCTGATCTCAGTCGTAAAGTGAAGAAGCTGTAGGAGGAGATAAGCTGACTGTGTAGAATGGCCAAAGAGTTGGGATAAACTACAACCCTGCACAGTCAAAAACCCAAGCCCCACAGTGCAAGGAAGTAGGGACAGATAGAGGCTATATTCAAAGTAGTAACAAATGGAGATTTTCAAAGTGGAGGAGGTAAGAAGCCTGTGACTTCCAGCAACACAATGAAGATTCCCTCTCTACTTGCAGTTACTGAACAGGTAGAGCACTGATGGAAAACATTAAGAGGAAAATCTCCCATTAATGGAGGCAACAGACCCGTCTGAGTCTGGACCCACAACCTTCATAAAGAAGAGACTGGTGATAGTCACCAGGGTCTCCCTCCCACAGGAGGTACCCACCTAGCAGCCTGGCCTGACACCTCAAGACATTAGCTGCTTGCTGAGGGCCTGGATCCCCAGTGTTCCAAAGAGGCTTATCTGGTCCTCAGCCTACTACCTCTTGCTGCTTATCCACATAGGCACCAGCAGTACTACCAGAAGCAATTCTAAGCACACCAAGTGTGACAATGGATCTCTGCAGAAAAGGGTAAAGGGCACAAGGGCCCAAGGTGGCATTATCACCAATCCTCCCAATGAACCGGGACCAAAAAATAGCTCCATTAAGAGTGCATGCCTCCAGAAGAACACCACCTGGCTGAATGACAGGTGTTGCAGGCAAGGTTTTCACACCTTTCACTGCAGTGATCTCTGATGATCAAGAATTTCTGAGCAGGGACTGAATCCATCTGACAATGCTGAACAAGAGTTCTGCCAGCAGGCAGCCTTCCATTACATAATGAGAGGGCAGAGAGAAGATGGAGCCACTACTCTTTAAGGTGCACAGCAAGAGGACAGGAGGCAATGGACACAAGTGGGAACACTGGAGATTCCAATTAAGCAGAAGAGTTTTTCACTGTTGAGGTTGGTTAAATTTTAAGATACCCAAGAAGAAGTTGTGGTATATCCATCCTTGGAGATGCACAGAAGTAAACTGCCACAGTCCCTGAGCCATCTGATATAAATGGACCTGCTTTCAGTAGGAGGCTGGAATAAAGACCATCAGAGGTTTGAATTAAAATTACTTTGCAATTCCATCATCTTCCCTGTTGCTCTTTCATGTGCCTTTTCCAGTTCTGTGACATCTTCTTTGATATGGGGAAGGAGAAGGAAACAGAATTACGTAAAACATTTAAGAACTTGGTGTCCCACAGTGAAGTTTTCCTCAGTTTCTTAATTTATTCCCAGCATTCTTTATTTGCTTCCTTCAACTGCTACTGTATCAATGTTTTCACAGAACTACCTACTATAATCCTAGAAAACCATTCTTGAGTGGTGAGTCAGTTCTGTCTTCCTATTATGTTATGAACATTTTCGTACTCATCTGTACCACTTTGTAATTAACCACAATGAGCTTCCTCTGTCATTTTTATGCCCCAGTCAAGCAGCACTGCAAGATTCTTCTACAGCTCTTCGTAGTACCATCAGCAAACTATCACCTTGCTAATCACCTTTCATTTTACAGAAATTATTCATTCTGTCACACAGCGCAGTCTCTGGAACAGATTACTGTAGATTTACTTTCCATTCTTCAAATGATTATTTCCTTCATTAGGACTTTCCATCTTATCCAAAGACAGTTCAGTTTCCTAAAGTTCCTGGTAGGAATAATTTGTGTTTGGATATCCAAAAGAATTCAAATACATCAGTCAGGTCTTCTTTGTCATGTGCTTGTTTACTTACCTAAAGAGCTCCAAGGTTTTTTAATGTATGATCTTCCATTACAAAAATCTCAAGTGCCCACATAGGTATTGTATTTACTAATTCTGCTTGAGAAAAAGATTCTGTTTATCTGTCCATTTGAAGAAAGTCCTCCAGTACCACTCTTCACATCATTGTTTAGCCACGCTGGTTTTTGCCCGGGCTTTTTGAAAACTGTACTTTTTAACTGAGCAGCTTGCACCTGTGTCTCCAATATAGCATCTTCAGATGATCTCCATTCTGTCTCCACAGAGTTAATTCTCACAGTCTCTTTCCAAGTGTTAATGTTTATCTAAGATAACTCTGATTTCAAATGCTTTCAAATGTTAATCAGTTGGCATAGTCAGATAAAAGTTAACTATGAGTTAAATGAATAAAAGCTATATGGCGTAAAAATCATACATGACTTGCGTTTTTTTATGAAATCTTTCCAATACTGTCTTTTGGTGAAAAAAAGATATTTGAAACAAATGGGACTTGTGGCGTGCCTGGACTGCCAATACGTTTTCATTCTTACTATTTATTTGCACGTTAAAGAAAGTTGAAATCCTTTCATCCCCTCAAGAACAGTAAATGAACACATTTTTCTTCTCCCAAATCTTTCTGTTCCATGTCTGGCAATTACTCTTCTTGGCTCTTCTTCCACCCTCCACCCCACTTAGCAAAGAGTATGAGAAAAAAACCCAAACAAACCAGATCTCCAAGATGACAGTTTTTTGGTGTCACTTTCGTTTTTTTTTTTTGCACCTCAAATTCCATCCTTGAAAAATGTAAGACTACGTAACACAGAATTAGTGGCTAAACTGCCTTTTTGATTTAGAATCATAGAATCTTCATGGTTGGAAAGGACCTTTGAGATCATCAAGTCCAACCATACACACACAAAAAAATCCCCTACAATCTCTGTCACTAGAGCATGCCCTGAAATGCCAAATCTAGATGTTTCCTAAATACCTCTAGGGATGGTGACTCAACCATCTCCCTGGGCAGGCTGTTCCAGTGCCTGATCACTCTTTCAGAAAAGTAATTCTTCCCAATATCTAATCTAAACCTCCCCTGCCGTAACTTCAGACCATTTCCTCTGGTCCTGTCATTATTCACCTGGGAGAAGAGGCCAACACTCACCTCTCTACAACCTCCTTTCAGGTAGTTGTAGAGGGCAAGGAGGTCTCCCCTCAGCCTCCTCTTCTCCAAACTAAACATGCCCAGTTCCCTCAGCCTCTCCTCATATGGCTTGGTCTCCAGACCCCTCACCAGCTTGGTAGCTCTCCTCTGGACACGCTCCAGCACCTCAATGTCCCTCTTGTACAGAGAGGCCCAGAACTGAACACAGTACCCGAGGTGAGGCCTCACCAGCGCCGAGTACAGAGGCACGATTGCTTCCCTACTCCTGCTGGCCACACTATTCCTGATACAAGCCAGGATGCTGTTGGCCTTCTTGGCCACCTGGGCACTCTGCTGGCTCATGTTAAGCTGGCCGTCCACCAGCACCCCCAGGTCCTTTTCTGCTGGGCAGCTTTCTAGCTACTCTTCCCCAAGCCTGTAGCGTTGCTTGGGGTTGTTGTGACCAAAATGCAGGACCCAGCACTTGGCCTTATTAAACCTCATACAATTGGCCTTGGCCCATCGATCCAGCCTGTCCAGGTCCCTCTGTAGAGCCTTCCTACCCTCAAGCCGATCAACACTCCCACCTAGTTTGGTGTCGTCTGCAAACTTACTGAGGGTGCACTCAATCCCCTCATCCAGATAACTGGTGAAGATATGAAACAAAACTGGCCCCAAAACTGAGCCCTGTGGGACCCCACTGGTGACCGGCTGCCAAGAGAATTTCACCCCATTAATCACAACTCTCTGGCCACGGCCATCCAGCCAGTTTTTAACCCAGTGAAGAGTACACTTGTCTATGCCATGATTCGCCAGCTTCTCCAGGAGAATGCTGTGGGGGACGGTGTCAAAGGCCTTACCAAAGTCCAGATAGACAATGTCCTCAGCCTTCCCCGCATCCAGAAGGCGGGTCACATGGTCACAGAAGGAGATCAGGTTGGTTAAGCAAGACCTCCCTTTCCTAAACCGATGCTGGCTGGCCCTGATCCCTTGGCTGCCCTGCACTTGCCGTGAGAGCTCAAGATGATCCTCTCCATGATCTTTCCTGGTACCGAGGTCAGGCTGACAGGCCTGTAGTTCCCCTGATCCTCCTTCCGACCATTTTTGTAGATGGGCGTCACATTAGCCACCCTCCAGTCATCTGGTACCTCCCCTGTTGACCAAGATTGTTGATAAATGATGGAGAGAGGCTTGGTGAGCTCTCCCGCCAGCTCCCTGAGTACTCTTGGGTGAATCCCATCCAGCCCCATAGACTTATGTGTGTCTAGGTGCAGAAGCAGATCACTGACTACTTCCTCCTGGATTATGGGTGGGTTGTTCTGCTCTCCGTCCTTATATTCCAGCTCAGGAGGCTGAACACCCTGGGGATAGCTGGTCTGACTACTGAAGATGGAGGCAAAGAAGGCATTAAGTATCCCAGCCTTCTCCGTGTCCTTGGTTGCAACCTTCCCCCCCGCATCCAGTAAGGGATGGAGATTCTCCCTAGCTCTCTTTTTGTTGATGTATTTATAAAAACTTTTTTTTTTCTTTAGAAACAGGTCACACGCGTATCATTCTAAGAAACAAAAAAAAAACCCTGGACTTTGGTCAAAACTACTACTTTAGAAAAAGTCTTACCTGGAAGACTTGACTTGTTTGGTAATATCACTTCAGCACATTCCTCCTTCTCGTCACAGGGATCCTCTTCATCAGACAGTACTAAGAAAGCCTCTTTTGGGAGACTTTCATTGCTTTCCTGCTTGGATGGTGAACCCAAACAGTTGTCCATTTTCTCTTCTAAATCTGGGACTGTGTCATCTACTGGAAGCAGAGAACTTTTAGAAAAACAGCTCAGTTCATCTTCAGCAGGGGCTAGTTTTTCCAAAATTGGAATAATTTCATCTGTTTCCATAGAGTTAGCGTTGTCCAAGATACTTTCACTTGGCTCATCTATTGTCTTCTGAAGAGTGGTTTCTGAAAGACCTGCAGAGCTGTCTTGTTTGTCCTTTGGTTCCTCATCAGCTTCCATACTGCTAGAGATGGTTTCTTCTCCAACAGCATCTTCAACAGTTACTTCTTCAGTCCTCTTTTCCTCACTAGATGAACTGGAATTAATAGTTAAGTCATTTGTTTCTCCCTTCTCTTCAGAAGAGTCACTAATATCACAGGTTGATTTACTTCCACCTTCTGATGGGATGTCACTCTCTCTTTGGTCCAAATGATCTTTTGTATTACTTTCTTCATGGAAGTTATCTTTATTGCTACCAAGCACACCATTTTCAGCCTCACAAGCTAAAGCAGTATCAGTACCTTTATCTTGGTCAGGAGTAACATTCTCTGGAGACAGCGCTGGAGGTTTGGGTTCTGTGTCATTGACTACGTTCCCTGCCCTACTTTCAGGACTTTTGGCTTCAATAATTTCATCAGAAGCTGTTCTTCCTTCTTCAGAGTTAACACACAAGTCCACTACTCCATTAACTTCCCTCTTGTCCTCCACACAGTCTGTATTGCTTAAAGGGGAATTTAAATCAGAATCTCCATTTTCATGCTTTCCATTTAACAGTTTAACTTCAGTTGTCTTCAACAGCTCCTCTTTAACCTTATAAACAGCTTCAAGTTGCTGTCGATCACTTGCTCTCATTGTTTTTCGTGCTTTAAAGACTTTTTTCTGAGGTTCATCTGTGCTATCCATCTTGACCCTTAAAAAAAAAGTTCAGAAAAAACTGTGAAGGTAACAATTTATTATCATCATATTACAGCGTTCCTAAGAAAGACTGTAGGATTTAGCACATTTTAAAGCACATTTTAACTGGTTTAATTGTAACATCAAAAACAAAGAAACACCTAACAACATACTTAAATTTTGTTTGTCCTCAGAAACAGTGAATACAAGTTTCTATGCACGCTGCACAAATACGCGTATGTAAAGATCACCGAGATCACACTATAACATTTAGTAATATTCTGACTACACATTTTAGATCAGTTGTCTCGTAGTTTTATTATAACAAAGCCACATGATGAAGTTTTCTAGCCAGAAATGGATATTGTGCTAATGTAAGAGCCTGCAGCCTCTCTTTTTATAAAAAAGTAAAAAATATTCTTGGCCCATCAGTTTACATTTATTTTATCTTCCTAAAACTATGTAATTTCATGAGTTTCAAATAGAACTAACAACTGGGGTAAATGACAGGATTTTTATATGAAGTAACTTTTAAAAAGACTTTGATATATTGAAAGAATTTCTCAATGTGTCATTAAGATAGATTTTTTTTCTTCTGTAGAGATAAAATAGACCTTCATCCTCCGTATTTATACAACAGTTAACCAAACTTGGTTTTTTCCATCCAATTTGTAGTAATATTTTACTAAGACCATTTGTGCTCGTGAAAACTACAGCTTTTGTAGCTCCTTTTAGAAAAATTTCCCTTTTTCAAGGAAAACTGATGGTTTTACCCTCCATATCATTTTATTCATTCCACCCACGCAAATATTAAGAAAAACAAGAATATATAAAAAAATTAAGAAAAATAATGTTCATTTCTACTTTATCAAATCAATAAATGGAATTAAATCCAGCATTATCTACAAAGTTAAAATAATTTTGTTGAAATACAACAAACTCTTATTTCATTTGTTTCCATTAAACAGAACAAGCAAAAAAAATCTATAAGGATTTTTAAACTATATTTTTTTCCCCACATAGGTCTGGTTTTAGGACCCGGTTTTAAAGGATTAGATATGAAAATATTGTTCAGAAGCAGAAAGCAGTTAAGGAATTTGTTATATCCTAAATGAAACTCAGCAACTAAGATCTTGAATCAGCTGATGGTAACCAATTTAGCTCTAGTGAAGCTACTACACAACCTAAGTTACTCCTGTCTAGGTTATGGCTTTTCTTAAGTTTCTCAAAACATGCAAAAATTCACTTAGGTAACAGCAGCTAAAAGATATTATAGCAAGGAGAAAAATGAAAAAACCCCAGTTAGTTATCTCTGTATGAATTCTATTTTTTCCACAAGCACCGATAAGCAAATGTTTATACCGTTGATACAGCAGAACTATTACAAAAGGGATGCTTTTTAAATATTTAGTACAGTTCATTTTGCATTTTTCCCCATCCACTTTCATTCACAAAGCTAAGAAATTCATTAATAAAGTGCACTTTGTCTTTCCAGGTGGTGTATTTTTTTTTTTTTTTTATTAAAAGAGCAGGACTATCACCAACACTAGCTCAGATCAGCGATGGTTTTGTACAACCCTGTCGTAAAATTCACAAAACAGACTCCACAGCCTCTATGTAACAGTTTGGCTCCACCCTCTTTGTAACCAACCTTGCCTACAAGCTTTATATTGTAAAACTGTAATGTAACTGTAATGTAAAATTGCCCTTTAGCTTCTCTTCAACAGATTAAAGTTGCCAAGCTCCCTAGCATCTCATCGCAAGTCACGTGCTAAATTTAGGGTCCTACCATTTTGGTAGTCCTCTGCTGGATCCTTCCTAGTTTACTTGTAACAGTTTGTTTATGAAGGAAATTAATGAACATTTATGCACTGCCCAACTAGAATATTCTACAGTAAGATAAGAATATATATTCTAAAGCACAACATGAATTCAACTATCAAGACAAACTCTAAACCTTATAATCACGACATACGATACTTAACAATTATAAGGCTTCTTTTAGACTTAGTTAACATGATCTGACAAAAATATGGGGAAAATAGAAAGCAATGTGATTTTAAAAAAAAATTTCCCTGTTTTGCATTTCCTGTTAACATAACACTGAGATTCCCTTTCACTTTCATTTCTTTTCTGCATGACAATCTAGACTCCTCCTATTTGAATAACTGACAGTGCTTAATTAGCTCGTCAGTTCACACCTCAGTAACACATGAACAAACCTTCACAAAAGGTTGTATTGGCTCTATTTACAGACTCTCAATAATACCATTAAGACATGAATTTTTGCCAGCCTGGACTATGTTTCCTGAACAGGATTGTCTATTACTGCATTGCCACTAGTGGCAGCAAAATATAACACCTATAAAAACACTGACGTGAAACAGTTTACTTGTGTTTAGAAAACGTTCTCATCACATAACCATTTCCAGTCAGATGAAATATGAACTCCAGATAGCTGTTAAGGTCCTCCCAGAGCTGTCTACATGCTAAATACAGTATCTTCATACTCCTCCAGAAAAGAATACATTTAACACAGTAAACCTAGTCCTGAAGTTAGGAGAAACATACAAAACCTGCTAGTATTTCAGAAGTGCACGTGCCGTTTCTGAAAGCACATCCCTTCCTTCTTCCTAAGAACTCAGAATGTAAAGCTCATTTTTTCACCTCACTTTTCACTTTTATAAAGCATGTATCAGACTGTCATGTAATAGAACGCTGACCATCAAACTCACGTTCCATGCATATAATCCCCTACAACCAACATGCATGCTGTTACAGATACATATCTTGTAGAGCCAATTTGGAAAAAAAAAAAAACAGAAAATTCCAGGCTTAGCTAACCTTGAACAATTCCAAGAGCTCCTAGTAGGTGACCAGCTAGTGACAGTCTTCTGTTAATGTTGTACAAGGATACAGGGCCTTTGTATCAAAATTAAGACAGACAAGTAGTTTGACCTCCCGCACTACAATGCTTTCCTTTATAAGCATTACCCAGAATTTAGAAGTTCATATATTACAAAATTTACAATCCTACTTTTCTTACGACCGAAAGATATACCGACAGATTAATAAAATATTCAGACAACTTAAAATCAGATTCATAACCGCACCACTTGAGTAATAATAAAATATAACTTACAACAAATTAGTATTTTCTGCTCTAGTTTTCTTAATCATTTAAGCAGTCTTTCATTCATATTTTAAACACAAAATACAGTAAATACAGAGTAAAATGAAGAAGAGCGCTTTCTTTTTAAATTTGCCAAGAACAAAAGTCTTAAAAAAGAAACATCAGAATACCTCTGTATTGATGCATCCTTACTTTTTTCTTAAAAAAATACTGAATGAATAAGATTAAATTTCTAATATATTTCAAAATTACGTTTACTTTATATCTCAGGATATTATCCAACATCTAGTTTAAAAACAAAGCTCTAATACATTTCTACAGCAAACCTGTACCAAAAAAAGGCTTCTCAAAATCCCATCATTAAATGGTTGAGTAATTCATGCATATTTTCAGCTCAATCCCACAATTTTTTGCAACTCAAGAATATCCAGTAAAAGCTACCCTAAATGACAAAATTATAAGCAGAGATGAGATTAAAAGGTGAACACTAAACTCTGTTTAACAGCTAAATATTATGTATCATTGCAGACCAGCCTTAAAGTGTTTCCAGCCATACCCACAAGGGAGCACACTGCAGCCAAGTAAGAAATCTTATGTGAGAGCTGAGTAACAGAAGAAACAAATAAATCAGTAACCAGTCCAGACAGGTTTGGTCATATCAGTGCAAGCCAATCAGCAGCCATCTGATAAATACTGCCTTCCAGTCTGTCAGAGGGGCCAGGAGGTTGCCCTTCAGAGAACAACTCCAGAGCAGGTTACATGAATTCAGTCTTGTGCAAATAAAACATTTAAAATGAGTAGTGTTCCAAAGGAATGTTGGTAATCTCCCCTTTGTAAGTAACAACACAAACTTTAGCTATGTTTGCTATGCGCTTCCTTCATCTCGTGCCTGGGTATCTTCAGTTTTTATTCATTGTGTGATGAAGTCACAAGAAAGAAATGAGTGGCCCAGATACCAAGCCAACAGAGGGGCATCTTTTATTTCAAAGACAGGTATTTGTACAGAACACCACAAAATGACCCCTGCATGTAGAGCTAAGTGTAAGGGTTAAATGCCATAAATACGGTGGTAGGTTCTGGGTTGGTTTGTTTTGATTGTTTTAAAACACAATAATCAATTTTGAAACACCAACACATACATACACAATGTATATTTGTTTAGATCTCATTTACGAAAATTCACTTTTTCCATTTTCAGCTTGAAAGTCATATGTACTTCATCACGAGAGACACAAACACACCATTAGGCACCTCCCTCCATTAACATTTGGAGCTTGCTTTCTCATGACCGAATGCGTGCAAAACCAAAATGTGCCAACGCAGCTAGGAATATGTGAAGGACTCCTCTCTCAGCCTATTAAAAAGGTTTTTTCCTTTATTTCCTTATTTTTTTAAACTATTATTTTTACTCTGTAGAGAGATCGCGGCTCTAAAGCAACAAAGGAAGGTATCAGCTCAGCTGCTATGGATTAGCCCATAATCATGTGCTCAGATGAGCAGCCCAAGAGCTGCTCAAAATTTTAGCCAATCAGCAGGCAGCTGCCTGAATCCTGCCTGGTAACAGGCAGCAGACAAAGAGAAGGTCATGGAAACATGGGGAGGGGAAGCTGGAATCTAAACAATAGCACACAATGGGGTTTGCGTAATATCATCAGTCTAGAACAGCGCTGGCACAGGGTTCCTGCGGTGCAGGCAGTGCTCGCCAAAAGCACCACAACCATAAAACATTTGCCAAAGCACAAAAACTACATGGAGCATCATGGAAAAAAAAAATAAAATAAAAAAATCAATGTTCAAATACGCAAGTTTACTTAAAATGTAGCCTACCAAAATCAAGGAAGGAGAGGCTGCAAATGGTCCTAAGTATTTTGTTCTAGATGAAGAGTCCCAGAGAATGGAAGTGGTGAACAGAACCTACCTTTTAAGCAGCAGTTCATAAAAAGCAGTTTTCAGTTGAAATTCTCTGAAGCAACGTCGGTATAAGTTGTCAGAAATGTAGAAGTTATTTTCAAAGAAGAAAAAAATAACCGCTTGTGATCTATTCTTACGGAACATGTGCTGAAATAATGTGCCAATAATTTGGGTTCCTACCACTAATACAAGTCTACTTTGAATGCAAGATCCACATCACCAGCCTACTGAGATCCACATACAACTGACTTTATTTTAAAATACAATAAAACAAAACGGAGGACATATGATAAGTGAAAATAGTATCTCTTCCAGCACACGACAGATTATTTGAGTTTTCCCCTCTTTTAGGCTGAAATTACGTTAGTGTTGGCTGAACAAAGAAAAATGTGCCATTTTCTGAGAAAAAAAATTATGTCACCACCCTGCCCTATTTCACCTAGTGCACACACAGCAATACAAAGTCCACTGTAATTAAAAAAAAATAAAACAATATATCTTAGGTTATTTTTCCCCGCCGTGTATAATACGCGGTGTCGAGCTTTGTGTTTTAAGAAACAAGCGGTATTGTCCCGGTGCAGCAGAGCCCTGTAGTTTCTCCGGCGGACCCCAGGGGGAGCCCGAGGGGGAGCTCACTGCGGCCCCGTCGCCCCCCGGGGCTGCGGAGGAACCGGCTCCAGCCCCGCCTCCGATTGGCTGACAGGAGCAGCCGCACGGCAGCCAATGAGACGGCAGCTCCTTAAATTCTACCCAGCAACAAAGCTCCCACGAGGCCGTGGGCAGGAAGTCGGCCGCGGCACGGAGAGGAACGCGGGTTTGCGTAAAACTGACGAGATTTTCCAGAGATCTGGTAAAGGTCATAAGAAAAAGGTCAGGGTTTTCAGTTCGAGACCTGGAGGAGCACAGACGCGCTAATGCACGAGTGCAGTGCCCGGTCACAATAAAGAGGCAGTATTTAACATGCAGGAGCGATTTAAGGCTATTTTAAGGCTACTTAATTTCTGTTATGTTAGATGTTGAATCAAAAAAAAAAACCTGCTGAGATCCAAGCCGGGTTCAAGTACGGCAGCTGGTAACCTTTCCTTTTGTCAAATACCATACACTGCCCGTGCTTGTCTAGCATCGCAGCAGAACTGTCAAAATCAGTGCTTTTTCACAAAGGCAATGTGACTTTTGCAGTGAAAGTAGAGGCCGTTCCCCCCACCCCTGCGAACTGCCTTTTGAAGAACCAGTTCAGTAAAACATTAAGTCCACGTGTGTATCTATGCCTAGCAAAAACACCTAAATGCACGGCTACAGGCTTGGTAAACCAGAGTCAATTCCCAGAACGGTTTCAAACAGGTTGTATGGTCTTGTGTACCATCCTCAATCGACAACTTCATGTACAAGCTTGAATAACGCTCTCGTCACTTTGGCGTCACAGCGAATTAAGCAGTTGTTCTGCGTCTTCTCTACCTCCAGAGCATAATACGGCCTTTGACTTTGGCTCATGAACCCATTTGTCATACTAAATTAGTAATTTTAGAGTTCTTTTCCCACGAGGCTGCGAAGCCTCGTGGGAAAAACAGAACTGTAAGGTCCATTTACACAACTAAGATCTTTTGTCTGCTGGTGGTTTTGCAGAATTGTCCTTACGTGGTTCATCAGTTTATGCCTTGATGACTACTACATATAAAATGCCTACTTTTGAAGATGGAAGAAAACAAGCGAGAATCTTTCCTAGGTAACTTTTAATTAACATGCATAGTCCACTTAGCCTTATACAAACAACTCAAGTGCCTTAGACATACCCATTCTTTCCCACATGAAACTTAAGCTCATTCTCCAAGAAGAGTTTTGTCTTTTTCTGTAAACTGAATTTTAACAGCCACATAGGTCATTAAACCAGTAAAACTGCTTGAGTGGAACTCATCCAGAGTAACAGTGGTAGATGTTGTGTTTTCTTACTTCCCACCGGTGTTAGAGATTTCAACTTTCATCAACAACTCAAAACGCAGCTTTCAAATTCAGCTGTGAGATCTCCAAACACTAAACAAGTACCACTGTTTGAAATATCTTAACAACAAGATTAATTGTTCTTACAGATTGATTTTTTAGCACAAGCCAGAGCACTGAGTATGTTTCTTTCTGTAAAAAATTGATTTACTAAAGGTTTATATAAAAGTTGAATTTTTCCATTTTAAGATACGTTTGAGGAATATTTTTATTATATAGTTTTAAACTTAAACTGCAGTTCCATCTTTGGCACAGGGTGAACAGTTTCCATTGTCCTTAAATATGAGGAGCTAATAATTCCATAAAAGTGGGCACTAACTGCCAGAACATACCTACAACTAAAAACTATTCAAACATCTGATACTTCAAACTTAAAACCTGACCAATGTGAATTTATTGTTCATGTACACGCAGACCAACAAATACGAGAAACTCTGTGAAAAAATCCTTAAAAAAAACCAAAACCAGATACTCTGATAATGTTTAGGCTTTTCTATGCATTATAATAGATAGTACTTTTTTTCCTTTATAGGTGAAATTTCAACAGGTTACAGCTGTAAGAAGGTATCACTTGTGTCTGCAGAACTGCATCCTTTTAAGGCAGATCTCTTTACAAGTCTTCTGTTAGATAAAATTCAGAGTAACACTATTCTAATGAAAAAAATTATATATTTACCCTCAACATGCCGTATGTATTTTCTAAACTAGTTCATGTTATTACCTGTGCAACTAACTGTAGTGATGTAACCTCAGCTTTTAAACAGTTGCAACTTGGTGACATCAGACTTCATCTGATTGAAGCCTAGTAGGGACTTTTCACAATCTTTCGATTTTAGGGGAACGGGAAGGGTATTTGCCTATCTCCCACACGAAGTGATGACTTCTCTGCCTGTGGGTGCCGGAGGCGGAGAACCGTGGGAGGCCCTGCACCCACCTCCCCCCTCGCCAGCCCCCGGCCCGGCAAAGCCAAACCTCCCCTGACCGATGGGCGGGGACTGCGGCTAATTTGCATGCCCGCTCGGGATTGGCTGCGGGACTTGCTTTGCATAAACCAATCCGCAACGGCGAGGCGGAGCCACCCCAGGCGGCCTGCGCAAATCTGCCCGGCAACCGGCTAAAAATAGACCGGGCGCGTCACCCAGACGTGGCGCGACAGAGCGCGGCCCCGATAGTGACGCGGCGCGCGTATGAGAAGAGGCCGTACGGGCCCGCCTCCTCCCGAAACGTGCAGCCGCCAACGGGGGCACGGCCGCCCTGCAAACACGAGGGACACAGGGACACCCGATCTTCGAGTGACATGCCAAAAGCAGAGGCGTTACGTGGGGGTACGGCGCGCTTAACTCTACCAGGTTTCTCTGTGTTTTGGAGTTTGTTTGTTTGGGGGTTTTTTTGTTTGTTTGTTTGGTTTGGTTTTTTTTTTTTAAGGAGAAGGAAAACAATTTCTGAAATCATCCTCTTTTCAAAGATCAGAACACAAACTATTTTAAATCTGCACATCAGCTTCTTTCTCACCTTCAGTTCTAAGCAAGCAGGAACAGAAACCCTCTTACCCTTGAATATTTAATATCCCATGTCACTTAGATGACATGACAACTGAGTCATCCACAACATCCGCAACAGATGTCATCAATCCTCGTTAAATGTGGACTCTGACACCTGAAGTTAAAGACTTATTTTTGGCTCCTGAGTTACCCCTTGGTAAGTCACACCTCACCACAGACACACCCATACAATTCGGGCACAAACTAAAGACGGTGAGGGATTTCAAAGGCAAGCGGGCTGAATCCATAAAATAAACTCCATAAATAGACAGGCATCTTGAGACTATAAACTAAATACAAAGCCGCGTAAGTAAAGTATGCAATTTTAAAATGATTATGTAAATACATGTTCTATTATGAAAATCTTCAGCAATGATCTACATGTACAGCTTTTTACCATTTTCAACCTACAAAATGAGTACCATCTACCAAAGTTTGATTTTCAGTACTATTGAACTGACAGCATAAACTCTTCCGACTGCAGCAAAAGGAAATAAAGAAGTTTCCACACTTTTCTATCCACCACATGTGCCCTCAGATTTCTGTTTCATGGAACCTGGGTAAAGCCAGCATCACAAGAACAGCACCCAATGCACGTGGAACACGTATGGCTGCCTAATCCAGGTCTTCAGCAGCCTAAAAGGCACTATCTGATACGTAAGGCATACATAATCATCTCTGCTATGTGAAAATGTATTTTCTAGAAGGCTGTCACAATTAAATAAGGAGAAAAGGAAGAAAGGTGGCCAATGCAGATAGTCACAGAGTGACCACTGACAACAGTTGATGCTTTTGAATGACTCTACAAAACAGAATCACAAAAATTAACTTTTAAAGGTTAAAATGAAGGAACATAAAAACTTGAATATAAGAAAACTTCAAAATAACAAGAAGAGAACAATCAAACAAACCAAAAATCACAAAAAGAGTTTCTTGTAAAAGTTACAATTTACCAAAACTTTATTACTCACACCTACCATTAACTATTTGTCACAAGCATCCTTCTTTAAGGAAAGGTAGCTTACTCCATAGATGTTAGTTAGCTAAATAAATTTTACTAGCAACTGTGCCCCACTGCCCAAAAGACAAGTTATTTATTAATCAGAGGCTTTATGCTTTCCAAAAGAAACTAATGTTGGGGAAGGATGGGAACTGAAAAAACAAACTTATCAACCTAATATTCTATTCATTACTAGATGCAAGAGAAAAATCAAAGAGTGTGTTTTCAGTGCTGGTAACCCACTGTATTAATACGCTAAGAACCCTAGATAATGCAGGTACTTCACATTTTTACAACAAGCAGCAGTCACTCTCTGATACATTTCCATGGCAGTCAGTTTCTTATTATACCAAGCATACAATAGAATAAGATTTATTTACCCTAGTAAAAGTGTACAGCAGAAGATTAAATTCTCGTGGGTCAATGGGCAGACAATTATTTTTTTGTATTTGCTGCTAGGCAAAGATTTGTCACATATCTCAAACTTGTAAAGACTTGTAAGAAAGATTACCGAAGGTATTACCCAAACTGCACTTTAAACGTTTCATAATCAAACACATAAGCAACCATAGCATAGATGATTCTTCAACTTAAGCATGCTTAGAACAAGCTCTGCAGACACAGATTGCCAGGCTTAAATTAATTCTTTGCTAAACTGACCAAGGAACAGGAAGCAGAAAGTGGAAAACGTAAGATGGTTTCTTTACATAGTTCTAATTGTGGAAATAAACATTAAGAACAACAGAACTAGTTTTGAAAGGGGTTTTGATGACAAAAAGTAACCTGAAAAGGTACTGATTCTTGCTGTATTCTTCCTTTCTAGAACCTTCAACATACACCCCTTTTCTCACCATACTTGCTGCATAGTCAGACGACTTATTTGCCTGAGTTGTTTTAGGACTAAATGCAACATCTTAGATTTAACTGTTACCATGTAAGAAACCCTTTTCTCATTAGTATCTTCTTGCCACACTTTAAAATTCAATGCAAGTAGGTATAAGTTTTGAAATAATGTCACACTAGTTGTCATTGGCACAGTTTTATTTATCTGCATCAGCAGCACCTTAAACACGCAGCAAAGCACAACATGCCCTGTTGATTTCTGAGGTGCTGACTTACACCTAACGCTAATACCCTCATGTCAACTCAGTTATATACTCTAATAAACAAAGATATTTGAACAAAAGCAAAGGAGGACCAGAGGAGTGTCCTGAAAGTAACTGCTCAGTTGATGGGAAAATCCTTTTGTACTTGGTTCTCTAAAAAAAAAAAAATAAAAATTTATTCTTCCTATAAGTGTTTTTGAAGGAACATTAGTAACAAAATTGCATCCGCTCCACATAAAGTGTGCTGACACTACATTACACAGTATGCAGTCATGTTTGCGTACGAAGGATGAAATAAAGCGAGAATATGATGCAAGCACTGGTGAGGCTGCATGTGAACTCAGATCAGGGACCTCAGCCACATTGAAGCTAACCTTTTAGTTTAACCCAGCAAATACAAACCAACCCAGCAAGTGAAAAAAGCCTCAGCCCTGATGCTATTAACCATGCAGCTGCTTTTAACACTTTAAGCCAGCCCACGACAGGGGGCAGCAGGGGGAACAGAGAACAGCTTCAAGACTAGTGTGTTCCATCACCAGCCTTTCAGTACTAACTTGCATGACCTGTACAACTACAGAGCTGAGCTGGATCAGGGAGCTTAATCTCCAGATACATGTTTAGCAGGATCAGCGCTTTGTTAAACTCAGCACCTGGAACACCAGGGCTGCTGCACCAGAACATGCAACAGGACAGTCTTGGGCTTTCTGAGTGTAGATGTAGGAGTCGAGCATTTGCTGTAATGGACAGGCAGACCTTCCACAGGTTGACAAAACACTACGGGTGTCCCATAAAGTCAGCTTTACCTGGTTATTCAAGCTTTTTAGGGACAGGACAAGAAAGCTGTTCCCACAACAAAATATATTTGATGTCTTCAAGTGTAGGTCATCTTAATTATTTTTAAATGCTCATAACTACTTCTCTGATGTAAAAGCAATAGGTGTAGTAATATTAATTACATATCTAATAATATATAGTTACTTCTTGGAGGCTTCAAAAAAATAAAGTACTGTAAAGAAGCAGATTAAAGCAATGCGCCCTTGTCACCAAGGCGGCCAACGGAATTCTGGGCTGCATAGGGAAGAGTGTGGCCAGCAGGTCAAGGGAGGTCATTCTCCCCCTCTGCTCTGCACCGGGGAGGCCACAACTGGAATACTGTGTCCAGCTCTGGGCTCCCCAGTTCAAGAGAGACAGGGAACTACTGGAGAGAGTCCAGCGTAGGGCAACAAAGATGACTGAGGGATTGGAGCATCTCCCTTATGAGGAAAGGCTGAGAGAGCTGGGACTCTTTAGCTTGGAGAAGAGAAGGCTGAGGGGAGACCTTATTAACATTTACAAGTACCTAAAGGGTGGGTTTAAGGAGGATGGAGCCAGACTCTTTTCAGTGGTTCCCAGTAACAGGACGAGGGGTAACGGGCACAAGCTGGAACATAGGAAGTTCCGATCAAATATGAGAAAAAAAAACTTCTTTACGGCGAGGGTGACAGAGCACTGGAACAGGCTGCCCAGGGAGGTGGTGGAGTCCCCTTCTCTGGAGACTTTCAAGACCCGCCTGGATGCAGTCCTGAGTAATGTGCTCTAGGCAATCCTGCTTAGCAGGGGGGTTGGACTAGATGATCTCTAGAGGTCCCTTCCAACTCTGAAATTCCGTAACAGATCTAATTTAATTCCTGGTTTTGGACTGTACTAGGTTATACATTGGTGGAAGGACCCTGAAACACACACTGCTTTTGGATAGAGTATTAGGGAGACAAAATTTGCCTCTATTCTATAGACAATACCAAGCTCCTAATATGAAGTTTTATTTCAGTATTTCCAGACTTATGTACTCAATTACAGATAACAAATGTTGATTATACTCGGTATTATGAATTCAATACCATTAGTACAGAAAATATGAAAATCCATAATATCCCATCCCTTTAAAAACATTTCAGTGAACATCCTGTAGTATCTGTAAGCATTTCATTATCTGTTTAAAAAAAGAAAAAAATTATTTGTGGTAGCTCATATAAATTATTTTGGTACTTTAAATTGGATGACAAACTATATTATATAACATTCTTAAGTTTTCCAGGTCACATGAAGTTACATGCACGTGAGCTGTAGAAATTTTCTGTAGAAATTCTCTACTCGCTCATCTATTTGGATTACCCATTAGTTTAGTGACTTGGTATCTATTTTAAACATAACAGGAAAATTAATCAAGGAAGAGGACATTTATAACCCACAGTTGGTGTGGATGAGTCTACTTAATATTAAGTTATCCCAAACAAACACAAAGCGTCATCATCACAAAGCTGAGTATTGCATCAACTAAAAAGGTCAGACTGCTGAGAAAAATCCATGTCTAGTGTGCCAGAGTATCCTTAAGGGAATATAACTATTGAAGCTTGAAATGGCTTAGCCTAAACTAATTACATCTTACATAAAACATGATTTGCAAAATTCATGTGTCTGCATTTGATAATCAAAGAGAACAGTCATTTGCGACAAGGACCACCAGGGAGAAGTAACCCCTTAAGGGGTCACAGATTATCCCAAAAACTCAAAAGAAAATTTCTAATCTTTAGCAGAGGTTGACAGCATTAAAGCATTTTCCCCCCCACTCCCCCCAACCATTTTTGCTACAAAGACAGAACACTGATTTCCCTAGCGCTATTCTTTCCTGAAAATAAAATTTAAAAAAAACTTCAGAAAAAAAATAAACAGAATAACCCCTGTCCAAACACTAGTTCTGCTTGGCATATACCACACAATTGGAGTTTTTGCTTATCTAAACCTCTTCACTAAGTATTAAAGACAGCTTACAAGTAATCATTTGTGGTTTTTTATTACACAGTGAAGTGTGACTTCACAGTAAATACAAATAATAAACGTACCGTCTTGTGCAGCGTATCAGCATTTAGTATCTAAGGATTAAAATCACTTCTAGAGTTTAACTTCCAAGATAATTTGAAAATCCACAAAGCAACGATCTCCTATTTTCATAGTTTTGTAATTTTTTTTAATATGAAAATACACAGAAAATACTTCCTGATTTTGCGTGTGTATTTTTTCTGCCTGTTTATTTTTTTTTTCTTACTGCCTTTACCTCAGTAGGAACACTAACTTGAGATTCCTTCTACTTCTATCCAACTAGCGGTTCTCAGAAAGCTTGTAGGAACCAACTTCAACGTTTCTGTACCTTGAAAGTTTGGCTGAAATCAGTTGGCAGGTAAAGAATCATGGAGAGGAATAACTTCTGTATCAATATAAGAAAGATTTATTTATTTATTTTACAGTGAGAATAATGATTCAATGGACAAGCTCTCCAGGGATGTGGTAAAATCCCCATTGCTGGAGTTTTCAAGATGCAACTGGACAGGGTGCTAGATAATCTCATCTAGGCTCCCTTTCCCAAGGAAGGTTGGACCAGATGACCTTCCGAGGTTCCTTCCAACCTGGGCTATTCTATGAACTCAGATGTAAGACTGATTTTATGACCAAAAGATCAGCATTAGCCGCCAAATATGAAAAACCCCTCTAAAACAGGACCTTTAAAGGTGGATAGATGACTAATCCACCAGTCTTCCGAAGGAGTGTTACAACTTCAGCAAGACAGCAGTAATTGCAAAGTGGGAGAGCTAACCTATCTTCTACCAATAAGCTAAGCCACTAAAAAAACACAAAGGTACTCCTCTGAATAAGTTTTATACATACACAAACATATAAAGTATATAAAATATTATATATTTTGTATTTATATAGATATATATGCTTGGAGAAGATACAACCAGCTCATTTACGATAAGAAAAGTCTAGAAAAGTCTAAAAGATGGATCTAGTTTTATTTGCATAGGGTTTTAAAAATAATTCTTGCATATGGAAGCTGAAAAATGTATGCAAACAGTAGAAGATCAGACTGAAATAAGGAGAAGTGAACTTATCTTTAGCCACCTTCCTCCTGGGAAAACAAATTCAGTTTGTTTACCATCTCTGGTCAGATATGCAAAAAATTGATACAACTGAAGTAAAACTCTGCTTCTGAAATATAGCTTCTAATTTATCTGATATAAACCACAGACTTCTATCAGACCTCAGAAATGAATTCCAAGTACCTGACTTCCATTTCTTTGGTCAACCAGCACGATTAGAGCTTCATTTTGCATCATCTTCTTGAATTCATTTTTTGACTTGACTGTCTACCTTTCTGACATGGTGAGACAAACCATTAATTCAGCAAATGCTGCTGATAAAAATACAGAGAGATATACTTGAAGACACTACAAGGAATACTAAGTTTAACAGAAACTTACAAAATTCTTCAAGTTGCATGACGTACTTTAGATGCAAATAGATAAAGACAGTGGTTTTAATATTTAAGAGTGAAGCAGAAGTCATGAAAAGAGAGGGTATGCTTCAGAATTTGTTTTTATTTAGGAATACCCTACATGACAACATAGACAAACAGGACGTCAAATAAACACTACTATGAATGTCTTCGTTTTAAGCGCAAGGTACACTGCAAGGCCTCAAGACCCCATTCTACAAGGGGAAGGTTATTTTCAGAAGGCCAAACTAGGACACACTGAGCAACTAAGACTTTAAAGTGCCTGTCAAAAATAGAGCGCTTTTTTTGGTATTTTTTTTCTTTAACTCAAGGAATTCACATGTAAACATGAGGATAAACTCCAAGAAGTGCAAAACAATGCAATGTATTTTCAATTCAGATCCTCACATCTACAAAACTTGATTAAAATGAGTACTGTTAAAATTTCCACAAATTTAGACTGTGCTTTTATAGATAGGTTTCAACCTTCACATCCCATTTACTCATCTTCGACCCGCAAAATTTCAGTTCAGAAAAATATTCAAAACAGTTCACAAGTTGCATATGGAAGAAGTTAGATTTTGAAGTATGTTTGCACTAGGAAATCTTTAAGTGAAGGAAAAAAGAAATTAAGCTGCTGCCAGTAGGGTTTGCAGAACTTCTGTAAGTGCACAATACAGTTGAATAAATATACAGCAGGGAGTGCTACAAGGGTCAAGGAGAATATTAGGGCTGACATAATAAGAAAAAAAAAATACTGAAAGCAGTTTATCCTCAGATATAATGGAATATTTTTTTTCTCCCAGTTCTGCTACTATGGCCGATGCACAACTAATCCAGTATAATCCTGCCTCAAATTCTGAAGACAAATCAAGGAACATAAATACTAGAGCTTATTGCTACTAAAATACAAAATGTAATACCAAAATATTTGATAGAATGTGATGTTTACCACTAGGAAAACATCAATTTGCAAAATCAGTTTTATTGCCAGGTTGCTGTTTCCGATCCCTGACAAAGGTAGTTTGAAGGTTCACCAGAACGAGGAAGAAATCACTATTGAACTTCATAAGGAAAACTTGCTTCTTTAGACATCCTTCTTCAGGCAGACTCACTTTACAGCAGCACTGCTGCTGTAAACACTCACTGTATTCATCTGTGGCCATGCGAGACTACCACAGTTGCTAAGCAACATCTCTTAGTTTCATCTCAATTTTGACATTTGCCATTTGGGAATATTCACTGGAACCTAGCGCTCTTTTAATAACCCCCATTTCATTCCTCTCGTTTTCCACAGATCTATAAAGCACTGATTGCATAACATCAGATACCAAATGAAAAAGTGAGCTTTTCACAAGTGTTTTATGAAATGCAATCAAGTATATTTTTCAGGGATCAGTGAATGCTTTTTCTTTATGGAAATAGGAATCTGCCTATACAGTTCTCTTTTAGTGATCCTCTCCCGTAAAGACGCTTTTCCCCCAAGTCTGCTCATTAAGCCATCAAAAATCAGAGGTAGCAAAACACAAAGAGAGGGAAAAGCCTCTTTTCTCCTATGCTTTTCTAGATACCTATGCATATCTTCTGCAGATAAAGTATCTTAGAATATTTGCATATGGCAAGAAACAGCCATCATAGTGCTACAGAAACCCTACACGGTTTCAGCAACTGTCTTGCCTTTTCTGATTTCTAGTTTCTCCACTTAAGGTAAGCAAGAACAGAAAGTTGATACTTTCATAGTCACAACAATAATAAAAAATTCAAACCACAGAGCAGTTAGCATATTATCTAGATTTATTCTGCTCTTGAAATGCATATACTCCATAATGAGATTCAATCCCCTCAGTCAAAGAACATCACACATGAGCCTATACATGTTCTCCTTCTATCTTACCAAAAAAGGACCAACCTTAACAACCTTCAGTGACCTTACTAATACACAAACATCAAGCAGCAGATTCCACAGTGGCAGGAAAAGAAAACAGGCTGCAGAAATCCATGCAATCAACCTATTTCTGTGGATAATATTGCTATGAGGGAACTGCTCCTTATGAGACTGCCCACACAGATTGTCATCTAACCCACAGGGGCTTCCTACCAAGCAATGCCTTACAGGACAGCATCCTGTGTCCCACACGGTTACTCTGCACACTTTCAAAATGGTAGTAGTATTTAAAAGAGGCAATGAGTCTTACAGAACTCTCACAGAATAAGCACCACTGCTATGCAGCACCACCTTACATAGTTTAGTCAACGTTCATAGAGTCCTAGTCTCATAAACTCTCTCCTGACCTTATTAAGTAGCATTTAAGCCTTAAGAAGTATTCCTGATTGTCCTGTAGTAAGTGTTCTGTTACATGAACTATATGTCATAACATTTCCCTTTGGGTTGAGTAAGGATTGAGGAAGAAAGAGAAGAGAGGATAAAATTCTAATAATTAGGTGTAGGCTCTTGGGATAAGAACTGTAAATAGCTATATTTTTATGAAATGCTAAATAAGTGGAATCATACATGTGCTTCAGGCAACAGCTCTTCATGGCCTTAAGCTGATTAGAGAAAAATACAAGTGCTTAGTTAAGCATTTCAAATAGATGACAAACCTGACTAACATTACACAGATGTCTCAAGGATACAGAGTAAAAACAAAAATTACCTACAAGCAATCCAGCTATTGCACTTTCTCATCTTGCAATATGAATCTTAATAAAAAGGAGTGAACTAGAGAGTTTTGTGTCACCATCAAAAATGAAAGTCATAGAAGATTTCAGAGCAGTATCAGACTGACAAAGGAAACACTGCAGAAAAAGAGGGTTTCCATTTTTATTTAAGTTAAATCGAGTTCAGGACTTAGAGTAGAACCTTCTGGGGGATACGCTGGCAGACCACATCAACAAGACAGACATTGAGAATGAACTGAGAAGTTTGTGTGTACAGAAACTGCATGGCCAATTTTAAGACTATAATGACCTTTCTTTTGTTTCGGGGTCTTCTGTATTGAGAGGCATATGTGAACTGTACTTTTCAAGGAAGGATACATTTTAGAGACATTTGCCCCTGAAAATACCAGTCTAAGAATACCACCTTGCTTCAAAATCCAGACATAACAGCCCTCTGCAAGAACAAGGACTTGGTTCTTCCCTTTCTATGAATATATAAAACCCACTGCTGTTACCCTGTCAGTATGAATTGCCTGGCCAGACCAATTAGGTGGCCTTGTTTCCCAAAACATTCTTAAACATCTTTAGGGAAAAAGAAACCCCATGATTTTAAAAGATGATATAGCTAGATTGCCCATCCCCAGCTGGAGATATCCTTCCCAAACGCCTTGATAAGGGTAAACTATGGATAGTATGTTGTATGCATTATTTTTTCACCCGTTTGACAAGAGAGGGTTTGATGGGATGCTTGCAGCTGACATTCTAACACTGTCTCTGATCTAGATCCTACTCCAAAAAATTTCTGCATGGAGGTACTTCTGCCACGGACTTCTGAAGTCTGGCACATTGCTTCATCCAGCTGCATGAGTAAGTCCAATAAATCATAAGTGTATTTTTGGCAGTATCTCTTTATTAAAAAGCTTCCCTTCAGTTAGTCATTTTTCTTGCAAATTCATATTGACACAGGTCCCTTTGAAAATTGGATTTCTGTGATCAGTAAACCATAAAGATCATTAAAATTATTCAAAGAAAGCTGGTTACTTACAAAGGCGATGTCACTTGTATTAACCTTTCAGTCACCAATCTCTATGAACAAGGTGCTCTAGCTGCTAAATAGCTTGCATTTATCTTTTGTGTTGCGGGATGACCATATGTCAATAGCTATACCTGTAGCAAAACATTATAGTACTAGGAATCTCATTTTTCTGTGAATTACCGCTTACTGTTAATATTACAAAGGAGTGTGGACTTCTAAACAACAAAAAAAATTAAAATCTGTAGTCTGAGGGCATCTCTGCTCCATGACCAAGAAAGAATCCATCTTTGTGTCTCCTCAATATCCTAGAGAGAGGTCCTTGAAGAAGCAAGCTGAAAAAAGTTTATGCAAAATGTCCTCTTGAATGCAGTAGGCTGCAGGTTCTCTCTGTCTATGTTTCTTAGAGGACACAATAAGAAGGAAGACTGCAGAGATGTTCCACCTGATAAATTAAGACTTCTGCCTTTTAGAATAAGGAGCTAAAGGCCTCAAATGAGATCAACGTACATTTCCAGAAGTATTTTTTATATCTTGAGTTAAGAGGCTCTTCATTAATGAACCCAGTGATGCTTGCAATAATGAAGGATACACAAAAAAACCACTCTAAAAGACATTGCTGGCTTTAAACTTCACCTCTAGGATGATAGGTTTCTTTTTTTTTTTCCTGTGGAATTCTTTTCCAAGACAGCTCTAAGTCCCAGTTTGTAGCCACTCAACACCATCAGCTCTGCATGGTAGCTGGCAGTGAGCTTATGGATGTAAATGAGCCAGCAATGTTTCATTGATGCTGACTGGTAAGATCATCACAGATACTAGCCTAGTGAACCAGAGAAACATATCTAGAGATACAAACCTCCTAGGACACATGCCTCCTTTTGCTCAAAAAGAGCAGGTCTAGAGCCACCTCCAATGCCAGTGTTGCATTCCTAAGTGGAAAGGATGGAATTAAAAAAAGCAAAACACACTTCTTCCAGTAATGAGGTCATTGTTTTGCTTGCTACTGCAACTCTTTAGAAGTAAAGAAAACAAGACATTATAAATTCATGAAGCATTGACAGTCTGCATAAAACATCAAAATAGAAAAACAGTATTTACAGTAGTATACAACACCAAAAAAACGAAGCTGCAAGTTTAGCTTAACCGATGTATTATTTGGCAATCATTTTGCCAGAACAATCCAGGAAAAGTTTTTGAACCTGTACCTAAAAAACAATAGGCAGGTTATAGAGATACTGCCAGCACTATAAGTAGTGGTTAATACTTGGTCTGTAACAGACTTCTCCAAACTGAAGTCCGAAGAACTCAAAATAGCTCTACAAAAAGTCATCCTTAATTTTACCATTGTGGGAGGGAGAAAAGCAGTTGACGAAGCAACAATCCAGGAACAGCATCATCGCAAACATGGAAGTACATGAAGAATTTATACAGCTATTTTAGGCTGCTTCCCTTCCCAAAATCCATAGAAACTTATATGAAGAAAAATGCATCTGCATAGAGTCACTCAGCCAAAGTGATCACCTACAACGAACTTCACTTTTCTTCTTTACAAAGCTTCCCAAATGCCACCCAGAGTTAGATGCCAGAAGCAGACAGTATGAATTATACTCAGGAATGCCTCCACTGATAAATGGTATAAAAGCCTCGAAGGAAAGCTGTCTTAAATTTTGATGATACAAGTTTAGCTGTAATAGCTTGACTTCCAGAAAGTTTCTACTCAGAAATCTTTAACATCAAAAGGAATATTCTGAACATAGCTCCTCCACAGGCTGACTTTTGCCTGGTGAACCAGCAAGCCACAATGCTTGTTGGCTTGCTTCCTGTAAAGAAAGTACTGCAGTTTCATGTTATCCCAAAAATTAAAGGCTAAATTTCTCTTTGAATGACTGAAGACATCAATGTATTTCCTTTCTTCATGTGCTGGCACATAACATAGCTGAGCTGTTTCCTTACCATTTTGCACAGCTACTCCAGACTCTCCTGATGATTCTGTATGTGTGACCATCTCTCCCCAAGTTTGCACTTGTGATTATAAAATTATCCTATTTATGTACCAAAAAGGTGAATATTAACCAGGCCAATATTCATTTGTAACCACGTGATCTTCTCGGGGAAGATTTTCTCTAAATAATAGATCACTGAGGAAAGAAGCAGAAGCTGTTGAACTGGATAGCCTCCTGAGAATCTTTCTAATCCATTTTATTTGGAAGCCGTTACTAGCTTTTTTAAAAATCTTGTACAGCTCCACTGAAAACTGTCTGCACGAGAAACTATTGATCCTTGAAGGGATACTTTGAAAAACTACTTGCTTTGAGAGGGCAAATGTTCACTATGAGTTCTATTTTCTCCCTTGAAATAAAAGAAATTTCTGTGAAGTCTTCTGTGAGTATTCACGACTAAATGTGCCAGGATAGTGTTAAAAGACACCCCCCACGCCCATCTATGAGAAAACTGTTAACTGAACACTCTGCTTTATAGCTGTGACATTGTGATCCAAAAAAAAAAAAGACTTCAAAAAGAAGCCATCCAAAAGGACGACATTAAGATGTTAACCAGCAATACTGCCAACCTCCTAAAACACATAGTACTTTTCCTCAAATGGCAAGACCTTGAAGGTATCATGATGACAATGAATTGGTATTAAATTGAGTTGACTATAAATACAGAATCCAAGAATTCTTTCTGGCATTGAGCCTAGATTAACAGTTACATTTTCCCCCACCTTTTAACAGGTGCTGGATTACTAATCTCTGTTAGTATTGGTCCAACAAATGAAGTGGTTATAACCGTAAGCGGGGCTACAATAGCGTAAGTCACAGGTAAGCCTTGAAAAAAGGGAAAAAACCAAAACAATTTTTAGCCTGCTTACGAGGCAGTTTGGCAATAGGTCTTCTTTCTAGTATCAGCACATTCATCTTATGGAGGGATAAAGAATCTTATTCTGAATGAACAGTATAATTACAATGCCTAGCAGTCTTTCAGTTTTACCTGGAAGAAGCCTTCATCCCAAACGTGAAGTTTTTTTATTCTAAGAAGAATGATATTCAATAAGGATTCTGCCTCAGACTAGATGAATATTACGCTTTTCCTCTTTTATAGTGATTTCCTTATCAAAGTTGTTTTGGTTTGTTTTAATACTGAATAGTTTGACAGGGACAATATACCCTGTCCTACCAAATCTTTCTCCCTAGAACTACATCAGAACTGGAGGAAGCTATGCTTTCTCATGGACAGTATTAGGATATTCTCTCCAAAATGCTAATAGAGAGAAACACATCCTGCTTAGCAAGTTTTAGCAAAATCCTCACATGATGGTGACAGAAAACTGCTTCCTTTGCTGTTTTTCTCATTGCGTTTGTCAATCAGACTTTGATGGATTTTCTCACTCTCCATCTCAGAACAGTTAAAGAAAGGAACAAACCAGTGCGTATCCTTTTTCCTGTGACTGCGTATGTTTTGCTTCACAGCAAGATCCAAATTTAGTCCTTCTCGATTCTTTTTATCGTGTAGAGCAGAATTTGAGATAGGAGTCCTCTGACGGCAGGACTCTGAGTTTATTCTTTCAAGCAGTCTTTTTAACTTGAAGGCTTACACGTGTTTGAAATACTGAATTCACAAGGGGCGCCCTAGACACCTCTGCTTTGTTCAGTGGAGATCCTTTGTTACAGTCGGAGTGTGTTCAGCCTACGACCAGAGTACCAGATTCTAAACCATGAGATCCAAAACTAGCCATCAGAGTTCTTTCTCAACTGACTGAGACGCAACTGGGCTGACACTGCTGGCGTGACACAGCTCTGGTTCACTTTGAAACTGGGCAAAGATGATGAAGGTTGATAGGAAGAGTGAGTAATGAGCTTTTGAGCCTCTTACTCTGTCTCAGAATCCTGTTGGCCAATGCCTTACTGCCGCAGTAGCTTCAGAAAAGCCGAGTGTTTCAGTCAGTCCAGGTTCCTCTGTCTTTCTTTCCACTTTTATCCAGGCAAGGAAGAGTCACATCTCTCTTAATCAGGAAAGGTTTTACAGCAGAGTGTCTTGCCAGCACTTCTTGGAGTATCTTCCTTAAAGAGGTTGAAAAAAATCCTGCTCCAGTCTGAACCCTTTAGAGGACTGGGGACTTCTCCAAGAAAAAGAAAACAAGAAGGATCGTCTACATGCTCAAATTTAAGAAAAGACAAAAATCTAGTTTGGTTCTCTGTGGTTTTTTTCATGTTCTGCAGTGTATTAGAGTAAGCTGAGGAAATGAAGAGGAAAACAGACCTAAGGCAGGAAGCATTTCAACAGAAGTAAGACTTGAAAATAGAAGGGTCTTTATTCAGTGAGACTAAATGACAGTGTGAGAAAGAGCCACCTCACATTACACCACAACTTCCACACATTTGTAGATCTTTTTCATATTCTACATAGACATAGCTTTCTGTAAAGCCAACATAATAAGCCTAGTTTCCAAATTCAATACGAGAGATCAGACTACAACCCCCTCCAAACAAAGAGCAAAACTTTAACACAAAAAATACTTAAGGCCCTTGGAAACAAAGAATTCTTCAATTTTCTCTGTCCTTGTAAAATATGATCCTTCCCCGAAACCATCAAAAGTTCTGTTCTGCAATTACTGCACATATTTACAAGATTATTGACACTGAAGTAAAGGATCAGTGTGTATTTCTGCAGTGACAAATCCCACACCCATATTCCTCAGCCTCTGATTTCCACCCTATGCCACTTTGCTGTGTTAGCAGAACAGTTTGTAAAACACAATACTGTGAGCCATTGAACCAGCCTCCCCCCTCTCCCCCCAGTAGCCTTTCAGATCAGTTTTCTGATCCAGCTCCTTGCTGTGCCAAGACAACGAGCAGGATGGCAAAGGCTAGGAACAAGTAGCTAGAACCAGAAGTTAAAACAGCTCCTTAAGCAACATTGATGGAAAATGCCGAAATCATAGCTTATATTTTTTCCATCTCATTTTCAATCGACTCAAGCCACAACTATCAGAGGCACATGTACTTTACCACCAGATGATGAGGGTGGCAGGGCAGGTGGTGGTGTGTGTCTACCTATATATGAAGTTCCTTAAGCTACACCGTCTAGATGCATTTTCCATCATGTATGACTACATACTCAAAACTGAATTCAATTTCTTCTTCCCTGTACACACAGCTGTGTACCTCCCTTTCCCCATGCTCAAACAGCACATAAGTTTAGGAAAAACCCAAAACACGCTTTTGGTTCGTGAGGGCAATTTTACTGTCACAAAGATGTCTGAGCTGATCAACATTATGAGGTATTAATGATAAACAAAACTAGCATGAGATTTATGTTGAAGTATCACTACAAACCAGAAAAATGTAGAAAGCTGTGAAACAAGTAAAATTCTGTGCAGCTGAACAACAATGAATACACCAGCTGTCCCAAACTAAGCCATCCCAGCTCCATCAGTAACATCTGTCTTCCTTTAAGACTGCTAGAAAGTCAAAAAATGAAAGCAGAGATGGTGATGTTTTGCAGGGAAACAATTAATAACAAACATGGATTCTCACATGCAAATTTCATATTACATGAATGAGAAACATGACCACTACAGTTTTGTGCCATCTAATTTCGGCAATGATAACTCAGAAGAGCTTTATATCAAAACCGTCTCTATTCCTTGGAACTTAAACTATTGCAAACCAAGAAGCCACTCTTTGAGCAAGCTATAAAGCTTAGAGAGTATCTGCTTAGTTTGGTGCCCACAGAAACGTTCTCACTTCCACAACTGGCACCCAGATGCAAAAGTTTAGTGAAATTTCTTGACATCATATCCAGACCACAATACATTTGCATATAAGCAATTAGTCATAAGGCACAGCATAACGCAAAAGAGGTCTGGGAAGTAGATACTGCCGTTTTACGCATTTGGCCTTTCATGTTAGAGATAACCTATAATTTTAGGATTACATTTGATTGTTGTGTTTTTCAGTAGACCTAGTTCACTTATGCTAAAGTTTCAAAGCACTAGGCTCCACATCTTAACATACGCGTATTGTGGGCTCAGGTTCACAGCATTGACTCAGGTTCACAGTGCTCACTGACTTCAGTACCTGCACAGACGCTTTGCCTGGACCAGCCTTCTTGACGATCACGACGGTGATGCTGGACACCCAAATGGTTTCTTCTCAAAACTCAGACAACTGAAAGCTGACTTTATTACTCAGAACCAATTGAAGCTAGAAGTTTGAGCACAGGTGCTAACGTATTTTTTTTTAAATAGATAACAAATCCTGAGAATTTCCGTCTTGTTTTCAAAGTACACAATTCTCAAAGAGAAGGCTGCTGCCAACAGAATGATGGCCTTCCCAAATGACGCGGAAGCTACAGCAGTATCACAGCAATCCTTCAATGTGTGAACAAAAAGATGCCATCAGCAGTTTTCAAAATACTACATGTGCTGCATTTGATCAGAATAGTTAATTACCACAGCTGTTTGCAAAGAAAAGCTTCTTTTCCATTTTACCATAACTAGAATACCGATCACCAAAGTGCTTCCATCTTCCTCTAGGGAAAGTCAGCAGCAAACAGGGACTAATACGTCAGGGATACATGCTGCTTTCATTAACAGACTTGAGATTTTAAAAAAAACAATAACTGTGCTTAGAGATTAAAAACTGATCAGATTTTGCATACAAGCATACAGCACTGTAACTATTAAGGGATAACTAACGTTAGCTTTTCCCAGCTCAGGTATCAGCCAGTCTTTTATCAGGTTTGCATTCATTAAACTGCTTTTATTATTCTGTAGGCTGTTTTCAATCATTTAACAAGAATTTGGTAGTTCTTTGTTAGAAACAATCACTTCTCCTTAGAAGACAGAAGCAAAAGCCTTCCCCTGGAAGGGGAGGCTTTCTAACCTCCCGTACTAGGTTAGAAATAATCACGGCGTGCCCAAACCAAGTGAGAGCCTGCATCATCTACTTTAAGTGGCATGGAAGTTAAGTTTTAACATTTTAACTTTGATGGTTCTGTGACAGCTGGATTTTCTGTGCCAAATGAACAGTCTTGGACTTGGTTTTGTAATGCCTCTCCTCCATTATTGAGTTGACTGATAATTTCTTAGTCTGGAGAATGCAAGTTGTTTACAAAATTTGCCTTATACTGTCAGCAACACTTCCTGAAACACACGTGCAGCTCTTGTGCTGGCATGCATGGTACTCCATTTATCCTAGCCAATAAAAGAAAGCAGATACAATTCTACAGCTTTCTCACTTTGAGAACTAGCTCATGAGACATTAGTTTCACTCTCCCTGCTGCTGTCAAACATGTCATAGATGCCATTAGGACAGTCAGCACAAAACCCTGGGCCCCAGCATGTTCAGAATTCTCTTTCCATCACGTCTTGTGATACCAAATCCAGGTGTGACATAGCTTCATAATTTTGCCTTCCTGGCCCCATAATGAAACCAACTGCATGCACTGGAAGTTGCTGAAGCTCTACCTTAACCAAAGCTAGAAAACTTCATTAGTATAACTATTTTCAGTAAAGGTAATATATTCATTGTTTGCAGCATAGATTAGCTGATCTTTCCTAAGTAGAGTTCAGATCTATTCAGAATAGCTAAACGAGGCTTCACCGTTCCCTCTATGAGGCTGCTGATGGAGAACACAATAGACCTCTTCCCCCCTCACCTCAACACACAAATACAGAGTGCAGGCCTATACCGCAACTACTAGCTATATGCTTTTGACTGATCATGATGTCATTTAAGTTCTAAAACAAGGCAGTATAAAAGTCATACTGTTCCCAGCTATAAATATTATCCTCTTTGATTAAAAAAAACAATCAAAACAAAACAAACAAAGCAGATTTAAGTGCAAAAGGAAAACATCACATATGGTGAAATTTTAGGGCAAGTCCGACCACAAATAAAGAAAAGACCCACAAGAAAAGAGAAATAAAATTGTAAGTAAAAAGAAAATAAGGTCACTGACCACACACCACTAGGATGACTGAATATTATTTGGTATTTTACTTTTTTTGACCATAAGGGTTTTCATTCAACAGTTACAAGTTTTGCTGCATAGAGATTAAGCTTTGCCCTCTGTCCTTTCAGAAGGGAGGGGGTGGGGGGAAACAACGACATGTCTGGTGAAAAACACCAAACTGCTAGAGTTAAGGAAGACATTATAAAGCAGGACAACAAAAAGAACCATTTCTATTCTCATCAGACCATTAAACGTCCTTATCCATCCATTTGCTGAAACCAAAAACTTGGCTAACTTTCTTGACCTCATCATCTAAACATCTGATCTGGCTAAGAGCCACAAGATGAGATGGTCCAGAAATTATCCTTGGGCAGAAGATCTAGATAAGTTTTGTGGGGTCTGACCACACCAGTATAAGGCCAGGCACAGTTTGGCTAAATGTGTAATCAGACTGGAGTCAAACTAGTGATAAAGGCTGTCACAGTCCCTACTAGGTAACTGTATGCAACAACCAGAAATTTACATTTCATAGAAGACTTCATGCCAACATTATGCCATGTAACCCAGCTGCAGAGTTGGCATAGTGGGCAAGTCACACGTCAGCTGTTCCAAATCCATATGCCATCTAAGTGCCATAGATTAGCCATTCTTTTAAGCCTGTCTTCAAATCAAGATTAGATGTCTTTCTGGAAAGAGCCAAAACACAAAGGAAGAAGATTCACTGCTTCCTTTACTCACTCACAGCATAATTAAAAAAAAAAAAGTACCATTTTTAAGTATTAGTTGGTCTACCTCCAGCTTCCCATTACTTCCCCCTCCCCCCCCTCTGGATTTGAGAGCCTATTTTAGTAGTAATTTTTGCTTTCCAAAGGAGCATATTCAATGGAATTACTGCTTTATACTAATTCTTTCTTTTAAAACTGAAGACTGGGATGCATAAGTAAAAACATAGCCTGCAGATCAAAGGAAGTTATTACACTCTGCTTGGCACCTATGAAGCTCATCTGAAATACAGTACATCCGCTTTTGGGACCCCAAATGCGAAATAGATATTGATAAGCAAGTCCAGCAGAGGACCCTGAAGATGGCTGAGGGCTGGAGAACGTGACAGATGAGACAAGACTAGTGAGCTGAATTTGTGTAGCATGAAGAATAGATAGCTAAATGAGGAGAACAAATTACTCTCTTCAACAACCTAATGGGCATTCACAGATAAGACAAAGCCAGACGGTTTTCAGAAACGCACAGCACACTGACAAAAGGAAATGCATACAGCTTCCACCAAGAGAAATTCCGGACAGATACAGAGAACAGTTCTCCACCACAAGGGTGGTCAAACGCTGAAGCAGCTTGTACAGAGTTGCTGTGGAACCTCCACCTTTGCAGATTTTCAAACCTCACCATGACAAACACTGAAGCAAACTGGTCTAATTTTCAAGTTAGCCTTTTTTGAAGATGACAAACTAGATGACCTGCAGAGGTCCCTTCCAACCTACATTATCGGTTTAACTTTTAAATTATTTTACGATTTTGTGTTCTTGAGACAGAGTAATTTTTGTGCCTTCTCACAGGACCCTTCCTGATTTCCTAAAAAACACCCCAAACCCACGGACAACAGGACTCAAACCTGTACTGATACAGAATTCACATCACAATTATAACCAAGGCAGATTAATAAAGCGTATGACTTCCTTACTGTTCCTCTGTATTCAACAGAATTTCAGCCCTTCCACATTAACTTTCTGTTTGCGACTTTAGCTCACTTTTTGTGGTCTCTATGACCCCTGCTTTATTCCAGGGTAGGGTTTCCTGTTAAGCAAGTATGTTCTATAACGCATGGTTTCTAAATGTACAACTTCAGATTTTGCTGTGCAACAGCAGATTGTTTGAGCGGGTCCTGCTACGCCAATGATCCAGATGATGGTAAGAGTCAACCTTTCCATGCTCTACAAGTTAACAACAGTAACTGCTTTACAACACCAATTGAAAACAAACTTTACTTGGAGCATGCTTCCTACCCCTCTCCCCTTCAAAAGCTTTAAAAAGGAGGGGTGGGGAAAAGAGTTGTTTGTTTTTTTAAGAAAAAGACTGTATCAAGGCATAATTGCATTATACATATTGGGTATTTACACCAAGGAACCTTGTTCTAAAACAAATTATGTTAGGTTGCTTTTTTAAATAAAGATCTTTTTTCCATCAAAACACCTCACCATTAATTCTAATAATATTCTTTTGCATTTACTGAACCCATCAACTGTCCCTCCATTATTTTTCCCCAGGGTTGATGTGAGGCTAAGTAGTTATTTAGGTCATCCTGCTTGACCTTTTTAAATAAGAAGCCTTCAAGGTCTTCTGGAATTTCCATTGTGTTTTATGTTATTGGGAGGGACACCTCAGAGAAGAAATATTCTCAGCCAATTCTTTTAGAACTCCTGGGTGCAGATTACAAAGACCTGCTTATAGCCTTTATTAAGAAATGTCTATCATGGACTCTTTATAGTATCTTCCTTGTTATTTCACAGATGACTTAAAGTCTAGAAGTATTATAATATAATCTCACTTCTATCTAAAAAAAAAACCCCCAAAATATTTACTGTAATCTTTTTCACTACGAATCATGTTATCGTCACCTGTATTATTGTTAGAATTATTTCTCAATTTTTAACAATCTCACCTTTGTTATCCTTTGTTTTACTAGTCACGGTTTTCCCTTAGAAACGTTTTGTAACTTTTAATTGGTCTTCTACATTTTCCACACCGCACTCCATGCCGTTTCTCCTCGACCACCCTTGCACTACACTTTACAGAAAAGGAGGGAGTGGCCCCGAATTGCTTCCTTCACTTTACAATGAAAGCAAGACTGATTTTAACATAATTTGCCCTTTATGGGCAACCTTCACAGTTGTTAACTGCAATTTCTAATGTAATTTACTTGGGGAAATCTACCATATACCTATTTACGTACTTTCTCTCACACATCCCCACACACCATTTTGGTATTATTTCTAATCTGGACATGCATATAACCAGACTTGTAAGTGACAAGAAAAATTGTGTTCCGTATCAAATCTTAAGTTATCAACAATTTCCAAGTAAATGAGATACCTACAAAAAAGATTCACTTGGCCCAAGTTGTTGGCATGCACCATTTTACTCTGCCATATCAATGCAGAAGTATTACCTTTCCCTATTATCATTAAATTCCCCCCTCCTCAATATCAACCAGTTATAGTTCTCTTTCCTACCACATTTACATCTTCTCTATTGGCCTTAATTCCCAGTCTGTTTCAGAATAGCTCCAATACTTTTAGTCCCTATCACTGCCATTTTAAACTCAAATAATCTACCTGCCTGCTTTGCCCTTCCACCTTTTTAGTTTTATTCTCTTCGATTAATCTCATTTTTCCTTCAACTGGATGAGGCCCATCTACTGCCAGTTCCACATTCCTATCTTGAATTGCTGTCTGCCTTAAAGCAACCATGTTTTCCTTGGCCTGTTCATGTATCTCCAATTATCTCTTTTCTCTAGCGCAGACACTTCCCCCATCCAGCCATTTTCTTTTATCATCTCCTCTTTCCAGTCTCCCACCATGCCACAACTTTTTTGACTTGTAAAATAAAAACAATGCAAATACATTTGTGCAGAACTAGCACATCTACTCCATGCAGTAATTTCATGCACTACGTGCATAACCACAATACAGTATATTAAGTAATTAGCAATACCGTCATTTTCTTAAAATTTTCTCCTCTAAGGCAAGCTTCTTGGCTTCTGAGGGGGGAGAGCAGATAAGTATCATATTCTGATCTGTTTCCCTATTTACAAATACACCTTTTTAAAATTTACATAAACGCACTTGAGAACGTGCATTTATACTAAAGGACACATGCATAACAGCTCAGTGTCTGGTACTTTTAACAGCTTTCCCATCTTAAAAAGATAATTGAAACTACAACCAGGTTAATGAAGTTTCTTCATAATACCAGGGAGCCAAAAACCCACCATTGGATTCCTTAATTCTGCACCCTTTTCAGGGTTAAGCTCACAGTATTGCTAAACCTCCACGTGCATCAACTGGTGTCGCTACTGAGACAAAAATAACACAGTAGCAAAACAGTAAAGGTTTGAACCAAACAAAACCAGCAACATTAGCAGCAAAAACTACATACTCAAATTTCTAATATTTTTTCAAGGCTTTGGTTTTACCTAAGCAAACATTAGACAATAATTGCTAATTGCTCTTAACAACAGCAACCCCAAAATAATTACAGCAAGAACAGATGACTTCCGGGCTTCCCAGAAAACGCCTTTTATATTTAAATTTAATCCCTGGCACCATGCCAAAGTGGGGGATGGGCAACCTAAGTGGAAAAAACAACTTCAAAGGCCTCTAAAAGATTAACGCAGAAAACCAGTTGCTCCTCTTACCTGGCGAGGTGGCGGCACGTGCAAAATGTGCTTCCTCCTCTGAGTAAACCACTGACATTAGCTCATTTGCATAAGTATCACGAGCTACGAGTAGACTTCCAGGTCGGCCATCTTGACGCTAAGATCTTGTTTTGTTTACATAGCAGCACGAGTAACTCTCCTTTTTAAGCCAGCCCGATCCATGCTGTGGTACCTCTCAGCTCGTAGCCTACGTCTGTGTGTCAAAGCCTGCTGGGACTCCCACTGCCTCCAGGCAAGTGGCTGAAGGTGTGGGGAGTGCAACCGATCCTGCCACAGCCTCCAAGGCAACCTTGCAACTGCAAGTGCCTCCACTCGGGCTCTTTGTGCTGCCTTCTGTGCTGCCAACTATTAGCACTGCAGCAACTATGTGCAGTGAAGTACCTCCCACATACCACACGGTAGTACCAACAAGCAGAAATTTATTACAGCACAGCGCAAACCAGCACCCTAAAAAAAAAAAAAAAAAAGAAAGCTGAAATTTCCTCAGTAGTTTCACTTACTAGCAATGTAACTACACCTAGGTTCCTCTGAACATCTTTTCGTATTCATCAGTGCGGCTCTTTCGGTCCGGAAACCCGAGTGCTCCCGCAATCCGAGCAGGGCAGAAGTCCATGACACATGTTACCTGCTGCCGGCGCGCGGCCAGGCTGCAGTAACAGCTCGCTGGCGCCAGTAAAAATTTACATACAGGGGCCTCATCTCAGGGGTGAACCGAAGCGGGGCATCGCTGAGCAACGCCCCCCCCCGCCCCCAGAGACCACCGCGGGTTCTAGAACCGGGCGCCTCGTTATTTCCTTACTAATAATCCAGAGTCGTGTCAAAAGCCAAGGGCTGCTCTTGCTCTTTACCTAAACGACAGCCGAGGGTAGCCTCTGCACAAGGGATTCCACCTTGAAGGCTGTTCCTTGTAGGATGCCGCAGGCTGCGCTGCTCACAGCAATTCTGGAGAGCCCCCCGTAGTAAATAACATCCAAAATATGGATATGCTCAGCGACCAGCTTTTCTTAAACTGGCATTTCCAATATTTTGCAGCCTAGCAATAACTAACAAGTATCAACTCTAAGTAGGGCAGTTCCATTTTCAAGCTAATGCTGACAGGTAACACGTCTGGCCATTCATTTTGCTGATTCCACTTCACATTTAATTTTTCATCATTAGAGAGATGAAGAAAAAGATTCCCCATCCAGAGCTGACGACGCTTACCTTTTCAAGTACCTAAAAGGTACAGTGACAGGTAGAGGCAGAAGGCACAGATTTCAGCCTCTTGGATTCAAACAGTTAGTTTCTTAATTCTTACATTTTTCCTTCCAGTCAAAGCCCCATTAAATTAATAAATGAATTATATTTTACGAATGTGTATTTTAAAAGTCACTATACTCTTTTTTGGGGGGAAAAAAAAGAAGCCAGGCTTTGCTTATTGTTAAGTGCACATATGTAAAGCATGAATCATTCACCAATACCTTTTCCCTCTCATTTGCTGCCTTATAAGAAACTATTAGAGTAGGAAACAACTCAATGCAAATAGAAAATATCATTTATTATACTGACTATAAAAATGAATTTCTGAAACCCTAGATAAAATAAAGTTAAACCCACGGTAACGTTCGGCTCGCTACACGTCTAGCAACGCTGCTGTAGTTGCAGCCTGGCACCGTTTAGTGGAAAAGGAAAATGATGGAGGCAATGATGCTTCCCAGTTCCAGCAGGGCAGAGGCAGAGCGCCTCCGGACCAGCAGAGCCTGCTTTGCACCACGGGCCTTTTCTAGTTCCCTGCATTGTTCCTCTTTAGAATGCCAACAGTGTCAAGGCTATATATAGTCAAATTACTTTACATTTCCCCTTTTCCACTGTGAGCATAATTTGCTGTATGGCTGGTTCTAGGTTATTTGAGCGTAACGCAATTTGCTCATCTGTAACGCCAAAAAGATACCGATTTTGTGTCTGAAAGTATTTAGTAATGCAAATTACTCTTCACTGGTTGTTACAATTCATCCTCAGCTGCTGCATCCAAAAGCCTAAAGTGATGTGTAAGAGAAAAATAATAATTTTTCCAGAATGCCTGTCACATTAAAATGACAGCCATTAACTATACAAGTGATCTAGTATTGCTCTTCTTTTATGTCACATGTATGCTTTGATTTATCTTACTTCAAGACAGATTTGTGTACGTTAGCACATTTAAGCGCTGTGCAGAATACATCTTTCAGTGATGCTGTTGTCATTTGCAGAATGAATCATCAGGCGAACAGCCTCTGAGCTTAAAAATAAAGGGCACCAATGCTGCTTTAAAAAAAAGCAAACCAAAACCACCCCTGTGTTTCCCACATACAGCTGCCCCCCCCCCCCCCCCCCAACCCCAGCTCCACAGCCTTGCGCACAAATACCAGAATAACAGCGCCATTCCCAACACAGTAAAACAGACACTGCAAAATAAGAGCCTTTAGTCGGAGCATTTTCTCTTCTCGGCTCCAGTCCGCTCACGGAAATCCAAGCCAGAGCTTGCCGGCAGCCCCGAGGGCGAGCTCGCATCCATCTGCCGTCTGGGGGAGGCACCACCTCGCTTCCAGAACGTTCCGGCGGAGCCACCCACACCCCTTCGGCTGCGCCCGCCTCTCTCTCTCCCTCCCTCTCTCTCGCACCAACAGCTACGATAAAGCTTGTTTTCAAACGCAAAAAAAAATGTATTTACGGAGAGGAGGAGCAATTGGTTTAGTAGATAGAAAGGCAGCAGCGGGGTGACAGAGGGCACGGGGGGCTCGCTAAGCCCCGGACCAACGGCAGCAACGGCCGCCTGTCACCCGGGGAGGCGACCGGCCGGCCCGGAGAAGGAGCACAGGGACACAGGGAGCGCTTTCGCCGCTTCCAAAGCGGGATGTTTGTGTGTGGGCTTTTTGTTTCTGTTCTGTAGGGGGTATTTGTTTGGGTTTTGGGGTCGGTTTTTTTTTTGGGGGGGGGGGGGGGGGGGGGGGGGAGTGGGAGGGTGGGCTGGGAGTTAAAGGGTTTAACCTGGAAGAATAAACAGCAGCATACTCCATTATGTTGTCCCTGCCCAAGGCAGGGGGGTTGGAACTAGATGATCTTTAAGGTCCCTTGTAACCCAAACCATTCTATGATTATATTCTCCAGTGGTTGCCACTGCAGAAGTCAAAATGGCTGCCTGCCTCTCCACACGTCTCGCACACCACACCGTCAGTGGAAACACCTGAGAGCCTTCATGACTTTGCCTTCTGAAAACCAGTTAACGGGACTCTGCCCCGGCACACACAGAATTCTAGACTCTCATCAGAAGCGACCTTAAAGTGGAGGTGTTAACACCCAAAAGTAATAAAGCCATTTGCACTATTTCAATTGGTTATGTATCAAAGACAACATCCTCAAATTTTTTTTAAGTGTCCCTGATTCATTTCAGAATAGAAATGTACAAAAGTCTGCCACAGAATGGTTTGCCCAATTCAGACATAATTTTAGATATGAAAACATACTGACAAAGTTTGTCTAAAAATAAAATTTAAAAAGCCAGGATGAAATCTGTCTGTAGGAGCTTGACCTAAAAAACAAAACAGGAAAAAAAATCCCACCACAGAGTAAAAGAAAATAAAAGGCCCTGAGCCTTCTGTAGGCACCACACACACACAGAGTCCAAATCACCCCCTTCCCCTCTGACTTAATCTCTTCTCCAAAGCATGAAACAGAACAAATTATTCACGTAAGGCAGCCAGAAGTTTGGTAGTTCCCAAGTTCTCCTCACACTGGTCTTTGAAAGGCGCAGAAAGTGATGTTCATTTCTGAAGTAGAGAACTGCCTATCAACCCATTATCTTAACCAGCGTGGTTTATTTAAAGGTATTTTACAAGCAGAAGCCCATACCAACAAAAGGAGCAGGGAAGGCAGGAAAGGGAAGGGGGGAGAGGCCGGAGGAAGGCTTACACTAGTTGTGTCCACTTTTCCTCTGTGGAAAAAGGGTGAGAAAGTGTAAAAAATATGTAACTTCCGGACAGTAACAGTCTATGTTGCACTCTCTTTCATTTAGAAAGGGAAAACGCTCATTTTGACTCCTTATCAACTTCAGAAGAAACACATTTTGTTCACTTACATTTACATGAAGAGTTTTGTCATTTACTAAACAAACACTGAGAAGCTGGCAGATCTTAACCTGCAAATCAAGACGATGCAGAAAAAAAAATAAATTAACATTTCCCTTACTTGCAATTCCTTTGAAGACACTACATTATTGAGAAAAACACAGTAAATTTACAGCTAAAAATAAAGGTCCAGTTTAACTGTTTAATAATAGTCACAACGTGATTAAATATTTAAGATTCAAAACAGTTCTAAATGCTTGGTAACCATTTCTTTCTAGTACCTAAGGAAGCAAACAACTCATCTGTTTGCAAGTGATTTGCATGCATTAAACAGCATTGCCTTAATTCAGCAGTCCATTCCAGTTTGTTTCGAATCCTGCCTGAAATTGTTTGCTCCCAAAATATCTACCAAAATAGAAGATGCAGCTGAGCAAATTGAGACAATTCTGAGTTTTAAGAGGCACATAAAAACTAATCAAGCCATGTTAGAATGGTTCCAAGGAAGTGCGATTTAATAACGAAAAACTATCCAAATAGTTGGAGCACAAATGAGAATAAAGCAGAATCACATAGACCATTTGCAAAAAAATGAATTGGGAAAAAAAAAAAACGTGTATCTATACACTTTGTCAGACTAAGCTATTATTGGGTGTTTTTCTTTGAAAGTCATGTGTATTTGAGACTGCTACCCTATAAGCAATTTATTTACTGCTGGAAAGCCTATCCTTCAAGTTTCCATATCAGCAGTACAAAACTAATTGTTCTAGAATGCAGTAGGTCTCAGAAGTGGAGAAAATGCTGACAACCCTGAGCAGAGCCTGACAATGCATCTCGCATTAAAAATGTATAGCAATCAATTCAGTTGAAGTCTGTTAATTCATTATGCACAACTATTTCTAATTCAAATCAAGAATATCTAATGTAAATATTTAATAAAAGCATATTTTAATTTTTAAGAGTCCACTGAGGTGCCTGTTCCCATGCAGGTGTTTTTTATTTTCTTTTTGACTACTAAAGAACAAACTATTCACACTATGGGAGGGAAGAGAGAAGAGATCATGCTGTCAGCTACCGGTACTACTGTGCAGCAAGCAGTACAGTGTACTTGGATTTCTGGAAACAGGGATGTGGTTCCTATGCAACGCAGGTTTCAAAACCTACCACACTTTATGCATTCCAACACCCGCTTCAGGAAAGAAAAAGAAAACCAACTGAAAAAAACCAAACCCACAACCAAAAACACCCAAATCACACCACCCACACAGCTCACTACAACAAAACGCTACAGCTCCCTGCTGGGCCAGTTAGTTTGTACAGCACTTCCAAGAATGATACTGTTTTCAAAACAGCCTGTTTAGAGATCAAAGTAAACCAAAACCAAAAGGAAGACAACTGAGACAAGACCACTGAGACAAGAGCTTTCCTCTGAACTCTGGCAATCTCTTCTTGCCTTTTCTGTAAAATGGGAGTAAGCTTACTCAGCTCACAGAAAAAAAACATGGTCAAAAAAAAAAGGCACAAAAGGGACTGTATGAAAGACATGGGGTGAACGTACAATATTTTACTCAAATGTTAACATATGTGAAGAAACACTCCTTACAGGGAATGTCAAAAAATGCGCTACTTTTCCTTTTCATGTTCCCATTAAAGAGGGGGTTAGCAAAAAAAACCCAAACCAACAGAACCAATAGCACTTGACAATTTTTATATACCTACTATTTTACAACATTTTCATATGCTCTTTTAAAAGAGGAGCCAAAAAAAAACCCAAACAAAAAAAAAAAACCAACCAACAACAACAAAACCACCACAGGGTGTGCATGGTAAAGCATGTTTTAGGCATAAAATTTCATCCCCTTCAGTGATTACAAAGTACGAGTTCGGTGATCTCATTATAAAGAACAAATTGTTTCTGCTTGCTTTGAACAATATGAGTTACTAACGTCTGGAATTGATCAACAATAACCGACTAAAAACCACACACACAAACCTCAGTAATCATTTATAAGGCTGAGGTCAGGATGACTTGACTCAGAGTATCTTGCAGAAAAACAGAAATATTATCGTTTGGGGGATGGGAAGAAGGAATTCTCACTACATTATTAATCTATGTTCCTGAGATGAGGTGAATGTATGGCAAAACTTCACATTTTATCAAAATAAATGCATTTAAGTAGGATTTGTTGTCCAAGTTTTCAGACATTTTGAAGTGCCCATATGTTCTTGGGATCTTAACTATCTTACCCAATCAAGAAAAACCACTATGAACTCAATTCTGCCTTAGATCAAATCCATTGAACAAAATTCTACCTACCTGCATTTCATCATCACTTGTGACTACACATTCGCATTATTCCTGTCACTGATCTTTTATCTTACATCAGGAAAATCCTGTGACGAGTTACTTACAAATTTACAGTTAGCTGAAGTCAGCTATCAACCTCAGCTTAAAATCCTGTATTTTACTGTTTTTTTTTAAAAATTTCTTCTTCATATCAATGCACACAGTAAACACAGAGAAACCACATCTCTTGAGAACCTCATGTGCACTATCTGCCCAGAATATTTTGTTTCTTTATGAACAGTGTATTGTTATTAACTATGTAAGATCATTTATGGGAACAGATATTTGAGAACTTCAATTTAATCACCAAGTGCTTTGTTACAGAGTATGCTAAAAGCACCAAATTAATGTGCAAAAAATATTAAGGACGGACTAAACTTTTAGGCATTTAGTACTGACTTTTGCATCCTTAGCACTAAGCTCAACTTCAGACAGGAAAATACTATAAGCTACACCCTGATGAGTTATCCGCTCTTCTGCTGCTCCTGATACATTTCTGGAGAACTTCAAAGAACTCTCTGATTACTCTCAAATTAACTCACATCCATGATCCCATACAGACCTTAACTAGGTATTCAAGACAGACACAAAACCAGAAAATGAGTGAGTTGCAAGGAAAAATGTCATCTTTCTCCTCCTCCTTTTCTGTTTTCCTCCTCCCCAATGGAAAAAAGCTGAACATTGCTTTTCTCCTACCTTCAAGTCCCTGGACCCTGACACCTATCAACTACATTTTAATAAGTGCTGAGCATGACAGATAAGGCCACCAACCAGTAACACACACAGAGGAAAAGACTAGGCCATGCGAAACCACTGACACTTTGAAACTCAGGTTTCAATTAAATTATATAAAAGAAATAAAAGAATATTTTACCTTAAAACTTTCATTTTATCATTTGTAGTAGTTCTGCGGAATTTATAGTAGTGTTATTCTTGAGTAGCAAATAACTGCTACCTGCAAAATAGTGAACATTTACATAATCATTGCTATTCCAATGTATTTACATGACTTTTGTGGTTCTTATCTACCACTGGAAAAAGTTACATGTTGAAAATATGATAATCAAATGTAATCTAACCACTTGGTTACAAAAATTTAATGACGTTTTTATTAAGAGTTTATTTTATATTTTAGTTAAACCATGAGGCAAGCTTTTGAGAAAAGACAGCATAAAGTGAGAGCTCTTCTGGCCTGATAAGGAAGTAAGCCAAAATGGAATAATTTGATTAGCAAGACATATGGGTATGACCTTTGACCTCTCCTGTCCCACCCAGTCTACCCTGTGACTGGGAATAGACAGAGGTCTATGAATTAATTCAGTAAAAGAGGGGAAGGTAAACCAAAAAACAAAAATACACCTACCAAAAAACCCCTCCTGTTGACAAAAAAAGGACAATATTTTAACGTATTTTATACAGCTTAGAATTAGTTAATTTTGTGACAAGAAAGGACAATATTTTAAGGTATTTTATACAGCTTAGAATTAGTTAATTTTGCCTAAGCAAAGTTTGAAATTGTTTCTCAGCAAAGAAGAGCTGGTGCTTACCTCTAAGGTCTGGAGCATGTGATACCAACAGCTCTGCTCATTTGCATACAGCCCAGCTGAGCTGCTGCAATGAAGAGCACTTCGTCAGCCATTTTGGAACTGCACTCTCTCAGCTGCACTGATTTAAGATGGCTGCAACGTACACTCAAGACCAGCCACTCAGTGACAACTCAGCAGTGGACAAAAACATTTATACAGCAGAGCACCTCCCTCTTTGCCACACTGCAACAAACTGCACCAGCAGAGGGGGGCCGGAGGAATGGCTTCTTTGACAGGCAGGAAATGGTTAATGCACGGCTGCAACATTGCAGCTACTGCGAGCACCACTGCTACAGAGAGAACTAAAATAAACCAAAAACCGGCGAGAGGCAGCCCTGCTAGGTCTGTGCTCCAGGATTTCTACTGCATACTTCAAATCCCTCCCGACTCCAGGCAGTTCAGAATCCATGTCACATATTAACAGCCACAGATACAGAGCCAGATCATGCATAGAACTGACAAACATTAGGGAATACTTTTCAAGAGCAGCCTCATTTCAGTCTTAAAAAAAAAAAAAAAGAAAAAAGAAAAAAGCTTAAGAAACCAATCTATACCTTTTCACAGCACCACCTATTTTGAAATATTGTGTAATATTAGTTGCGCAATAAAACAGTTTTACTTGGGGGGGAAAAAAAGGAAGTTCACTGTGTAAGGAAAGAAGCTAGCAAAAAACCCAAGAACACTCCAGAACTTCAGTGCTCGCAGAAATCAAGCATCTAGTTGTTTATAAGTGATGCAGTATGTTGTGTAAGTTTTTCAAAAAAGAGACCTATGTAGAATCCCTTCAGAATTTTGCTGTAATCTTCTTGGAATGATACCGAGTAGTTTGTTCCTAAAGAACTGGTTTGGGAACCTATGGGGGGGACAGAGGGGTTGTCAATCAAGTACACAATTTTAACGCAAGCAAACCTAAATCTAATACAGGTTACTTTCTAATATCTGTTCATTAATGCCTCTTGTCCAGGCAACAGCAGATCAGTTCTGGAGGGAGCTCCTCTGTATCTCCCTCACTTCATCACGTACACCTCTTCTACAGAATCCAAACGTGATTATTTTAAAACAAAATAACTGCAAGAGCACATGGGGCAATCCTGATGGAAAAGATTCCTAACCTTCTACCAAAAAATAGTCTTTGTGATACAAAATCAGCCCAACACGGTAAGCTCCCCCCCCCCCCCCAAAAAAAAAAGTGGGGGAACATGCCCTCCATCTACTTCTTTTATGAAAATGCCTAAACTTAAGATAACCATGCATGTCTGTTGCCAGCTGTAGCTGGTTATTTCAGGACTGATTAATCATGCCAGCAGTAGTTGTCTGATGCACTCATCAGCACCACAGTTAGCATTTCAAACTTTAGAAACGTTGAAATAGACCATTTGTCTAATACAGGGACAAAGGGAAAAGTATGATTTGCAACACAAGAAAAAGCACGTGCTACGTACATGTAAACAGTTACATTGATTATATTGTTTTTGATACTACTGTACAGATTCAGAGGACTAAATTAAAATATGCTTGAAGTTCAAATGCACAAAAGACAAGTCTCTCAAAAACAAGTTTGTGAAGACTGAAGAACAACTTCATTACAATTAAAATTACCTGCTACTCTGAAGCTTTTCTTCACCAAGACCTATTACTAAATCAAAAAATTAAGTTTACAACAAATTCAAAAGATACATAACCAACCCCATGTTGCTTACTCTGAACTTCATACACAGAACACCTTCAGTTTACAGGGATTTACAGTAACCTGTAACACTTCAAAATTCAAATTTAGTATTTCATTTATATGACAAATACACATACACTTTGATTTCCACAATAGCAATGTTTTAAGTAGAAGAGAAATCTATGTTTAGGGCACCTACAAAGTTCCTACATCAAAAAGTGAATTCTGACCTCCAGTCCTAGAACTTCAACGAAAACCTAGGGAGGTTCTAATTCGGAACCTGAGAGCTGCACTTGTACAACACTGTGTGCTCTAACATTCAGTCTTGGAGCTCGATATGTGGAAACTCAATGACTTAAATAGGTTTGAATAGGCATAGCTACTTGGCAAAAAAACACTTCAGAGAACACTTTCCCCGAGCCAGAGAAAACAGAAACCATGTCACACTCCAGTTGCTGCAGTCAATCATCTTACCTTGTCAGAAAGCTTCATGAACAGAGGTACCAATATGTTAATACAGACACCTAGTTACAAAAAGTCTAGCTGAATGGTCAGAAACTACATGCTTTTACTCAAGAGTTCACTTCAATTAACCTACACAGGTGTGTTAATATGTTAAAAAATAATAACCAAACTAATTTTAAAATAAAACCTGACGTTTAATTAAACACAAAGTTAGGAGTAAAATAACTCATCTGAGAATGCTTTTGTCCAGGGAATGTTAAAGGGAACTTACACTAGTGGGGAATTCCTATATTAGCGTGAGACTACAATTTCTTATTGTTACTTAGGGTGGCATCTATGCATGTTCTCTAAAAACCAAAAATAAATAAGAAAATTGGGCACATATTCAGAATGGAACTTAAATTTAACTCATTATGTTCAGATTTTCCTTAAATACATAATAAAAGCTCCAAACAACCTTAACTCTGCCCTCTTTTGATGACATGCTAACACACTGCAGTATCATCTCAGCGACTTCAATTATTCAGTCATAAGTAAAAATTTAAAACAGAGCTTCTATTTTCCAACCTTCTCATGAACATCAAGCAAGAAGCTCAAGAGAATGGTACCCTCTCATTTCTCTAATTGTCGCTCTGTATGAAGTACCACCCCACACAAACCTCTTTTAAATATCATATAGTCAGACTTTATACTAGGGCTCCTACCTTGAATAATCAAGGAGAGGCAGAACATTCTGGACTTGCAGATGGCATTTTATGTCATTTTATATTACAAGGGCAGTAAAAAAGCAGCCAAAGCATAAATAATTTATTTTGCTCAAATTATACGCTTACAAATCAACTTGCTACATATCATCCACATTTCCTTGTGTACAAACCACATCTCATCCACTTTTCCCATTTACCCTCTTTTTTTGTTGTTCTTTTTTGTACGTTAGTTAACATTAAATGGCCAAAACAGTTCTTACACTGACAAAATTAATGAGAGACTACTACTGTTTCTATGCATGCGAACTGAAGTCTCAATAGACCATCTACTGAAACACTCGTTTATTTCTGTATTTACACAGGCTAGTAGGCTGACTTCAAGAAACACCTCCGCTCTCACTTAGGACTGCAAGAACTTTGCAGATAAAAACTACTTAAGCTACTGGGGAAAAGAAAAGAGTCCATGACGATCGTGAGACGGAGAACACTAGAGTCCAGAGCATCACAGTCTGCACAGCAGTTGACATCTTGACATAATTCCAAGCCACTTGATGATAAGACCAATGAAGGAAATTTTCAGTATAGTGACTGAAGTCAGCAAGCATGTATGTTTATGCACTAGTCTGCTACTAAACACATTTTGAAAGACTTAAAATTAGAATGCATCATCTTTTTAAAATGCCCTTCTGGGAAGTGCAATAAGTTGGAGGCAAAGGCAGAAGGAACTTTCTTTCACGTAAGGTGGTTGGTTTGGGTTTTTGGTTTTTTTTTACTATAACATTTCTTTACACGATTGTGAAATGGAGGAAAATGCTTAGGATGGCACAAAACGACATATCCACAGTCATATAATTCATAAACCCTATGCTTTTAGTACGTGAATTTACTTAAGAGCATTTTCAGAAATTGGATTCAGAAGAGAAAAACATTTTTCCTGTATTAAAAATATGCAAGTTACACACAGCTAACAAACTCTATTAGTTTACCTAAATATCTTAGAAAATAAATTTAAAAAAAAATACTTTGCAAACAGCCATCTAATTTACTAAGATCTTACATGATTTGATGTTTGTTCTGGAAGAAATAAGACCTGGTAACTCACAAGTACAGTTTTTAGTAATTTCTCACACGCACAACTCAAAACGTCTTAAAGATCTTCAAGGGCATTGCTTTTGTGTTTGGTTTTGGTTTTGTTTTTTTTTTTTTTTTTTTTTTTTTTTTGTTTTTGTTTTTTTTTTTTTAAAGTTACTCATAAATCCCAAAGGAACATAAAGGGCATTTATACAATATACATACATAATATACATAGTATTATGAATTCCTCCACAGTGATATGATGGAAGCTGACATACAACTGAGGATCAGGCATTTATTTAATACCACACAGTTACTATTATGCCTTCAGCTACACCACCAAGGAATTATTACTAAAAAAAAAAGGGGTGGGGGGGAGGGGGAGGAATGGGGAATGGGAACAGACTTGCTGTTAAATACACTGGCGATTTTACAAAGTATACGCCAGTGGTACTGAACAAGATAATGAGTGAGCAATGAAACTAATGAAACCACATTTCCTGCAGATTTATAAACATTGTCTTTCTACTTTTTATCATAGTAACCTAAGGTTATCATTGGTGCCTTACCACACTGGGCAAGCTAGCGCATGTACACTTCTAGTTCTAAGATGCCTGTTGATGTGACAGCCTCCATACTGCTTTGACAGACAATACCTATGTCCTGACTGACAGCAAGTTATCCCCCCCCAACCCCACGTGTAACTGCCAAGTTCCCTCACCAGGGACAATGGTAGCCTCTCCTCATCCCAGCTGCTTGTTTTCACAACATTTGCAGAAATTAATTATCTTTAATACTTGCTACTCTGTCAAATTTACTGAAAACAAGTCTTTCAAGAATTACTAAGGATAGAACAATTGACAAACAATGATCATATAAAATTGGACTACTATACTAGAATCGAGCAGATTTCTGTTAAAACTTGTAGGGCTGTGGCACAGTTAAACATTTTTGTTACCTACCTGTTTTGCAATTTTCTGCTTCAGCAAAAAAGATAATTTATATTTGTTAAACACATTTGTCTTAATAGTGGAATTCCTAAGTGTCATTTAATAACCTTATTCATGCATTTTTTAAGTTTCATGCAGGCATTTCTTCTTCACTAACAGCATTACGTTTTTTGTTTAACACCGTCTAACATGATCTCAAATAAAAACATAGAACACAAAGCCACATAAATTCAAGTAGAGCTGAAATTCTGCTCTCAACTTCGCAATGTTTTTTTGCGTCTATATATGCATACAAATAGTCAAGACAGAACAGAGATAAGAACTAGAATATTAACTGAAACCACAATATGCAGCTAAAGTTGCCTATGAACTCAAGGATTTTCTGATCCCCATTGCTAGAGATAGGAAGGAAAAAAAAGTAACAAAAAACCCTCACAAACAAAAAAAACTAAGACAACTAAACACACTACAAATGATACACAAAATCTCTTCACGCAAATGAAAATTAAGATCTCAAAACATCATGCAAAATTTTGCTTTTAAAAAGATAACCAGAATTCAAGAGGCTGACAAAATTTATGCTCCAGATCCTCCTGACTGAAAGTCTCAAAGCTAGAAGACCGTACAGCTACCTTCTTTGGAATCAGCCACCAGGCTTCATTATCCAAAACAAGACTGAGCTACAGGAATTTTAAATATGAAGTATTACCCAATTCACATCAAAACATTATTCAGAGATTAAGACATTCTGTAACTCTCCAACTTACCAGGAACAGCTGGTTAGAGAGATTGCTTTAGAGAACAACCTAACTTTCTCTCTACTTCTTAATGAGCTGTCAAAAAAAAAAAAATCAGGTTTTATTTGCTTGTTTTGTTGTTTTGGTTGTTTTTGTTTGGTTGGATTGTTTTTCTAAAGAAAGAAAGAAAAAAATCCACACAACCACCTTATCTTTCTCTCCATGCTGTATTTGGATAAATCACTGCTGCTTGATGAGCATTGTTTCTTACGGTATGATGGAAACAGGAGACTGTTTTTTCATGGAGTACAGCATATAGTGCAATGAGTATAACTGAAGTACCAGAGTTACAAATATACATCATGAAAGCATCATCTGTGTTGGCCACTTTATGACTTCCCAGTTGCATTGTGCGCATACATAAATCTCTCTCACATACTAGAGAGAAGTGAAGAGTCCAGCCACAGATTTAACTGAAAAACATAATCTTAGATTTCACTGCATTTAAGATAAATGTTATATAAAAATATATTGGGGACAAAAAAGAAAACAAACAAACAAAAACCCCACATTCATGTATGATCAGGTCTATAACTGCAACTTATTTTACTCATCTAATATCCCTTACAAAAACTGTGATATACATCAGTGTCACTGCAGTAATTTCAAAAATAAACTCATAACATAAACCTATAACTAGCAGATAATATAGAAAAACACTAGGTGGAGAGCAAACAGAAAAAATGCATTAAACTTGCAAACTATTTAAGTAAGAGCAACATAGTAGTAAAGTATCTTTTGGCCTTATTATCTAAATTCCATGAATAACCTTGAGATTTTTGGCATAAATACATTTCCTGATAATAAGCCCAAATAAGACTAATTAATAATTATACTATTAAAACAAAATCTAGATGGGGAGAAATTAGACTTTTTTCCTGTTTTGGAAGGAAAATAGAATATCTGGTTTAGCCAGTTACTTTTTCACTGTGGAAGTATCGTCTGTAGCAGAAAAAAAATCAGTGTCTCCCAAAAATCACAATCAAACACAATGAAAATGAGTATTTAGTTACTAATTAGCAATCAGTTATTAAAATAGGATTTTAAAAATTGTTTAACATGTAAACTATTTCTGTTTGCAACAGACTCTGGAAAGTCAGTATTTAAAAAGAAACTGGTTTTATTCATAGGTTTTTCAGTCTCTTGGCTAGCCAGATCACCTCCCATGCTGGGGGGAAAGCATATGTCTGTATTAGACCACATTTCCTGTCTTTATGCCCCAAATTCTGGAAGCATTACTAAAGGAGCCTTTACAGGAAAGCTAACTACTACAGCTAATGTTGAGCTTCTAAATATGTGAAATGGGCATAACAACACAAGCACAAGCAGGAGCTATCAGCAAACACGGCAGAGTACAGCATGCACGCATATCTATTCAGATTAGCGTTTTACTTGAAAACAGACTTCACAATGGATAGGAAATGAGAATTAAGAGGTTCCTCAATAAGAGCATCAAAATGACTGTTTCAGTTGATGTATATAATTATTGTATCCTATGAATCAGTTATTTTAAGTATGATCAGTTTTAAGTCCACACAACAATCAAGATAGTCTTGTTAAATTAGTTCATACAGCAAAATACAACACTGTTCCACATCATCACAGGAAGCATCAGTTCAGCACTCCTACAGTTGGTAGCAAAGTTGGAGCTGATAACAACCCCTTTTACTCCAAGCAACATAAAAAGTCTACTAAACTAAGACATAAAGATAAGAACACGAAGATCTCTTGAGATTCTTTGGAAAAGAACACACAATGGGCAGTTATAAACAAAGACAAAACAAGCTTTTCTGTATTTCAATTATTTAGCATTTATCGAAAACTGTATTGCTATCCAAAATTATTAATGCAATTCCTTTCTGAATTTTACATACTTAAGAACTTGGTTTAATACTTCTGGAGAATATAAAATAATTACACAATTGACAAAACTGAGAAATAAATAGTGGGTTTAGTCGTCACAATTCATGAATTGCACAAGTCCTCACGCAATCACTAGTGAATTCATTTTATGATAGGCCTGACAACTACCATTGGCCCCATTTCACAGATCTGAAAACTGAGAAACTACCTACCCCAGATGACATATCAAATAGTAGGGTTTTTTGTGTTTGTTTTTTTCCCCTCCAAAGAATTCTTAACATTCAAGTTATTACTCTCCTTCATACCTTCCTGAAGGACTACACAAAACAGTCCCCAATTAGAAAAAAATACTTATTTCTTACATTAATGCCCATTGTTTGTGTACAGAGTTCATATTTAACTTATAAATTTCAGATTTAAGCAGAAGCTAAGTACATTCTCTATGTTTCTATTTTTTAAAAACTAAAAGTAAATATTAATAATTATTAACTAGAATAATGGCCCAAAATACAGTTTAATTTGCAAAAGAGAGCCAAATAGCATACTTGTAGACTATCCTGATCTTGCACATGTAAATTCCAATAAATTATTCATAAAAATATCATATTTGGCTGTATAATCAGGGATATTTACCAAACGTATTTAACATACTCCTGTCAGTCAGACAGCACATTAAATAAGCTGTCTAGATGTACAAGTGTTATTTTTCTGCAACTGCATGAAGGTTGCAATTTTAAGCTCATTGACTGTTGCCAAGAATGACTGAACTGTTCACCTCTTTATTTTAAGAGAGTATTTTTCCATCAGCAATTCCATCTAATTTTTCCATCCAAGTCTATCTGTGTTAAGGGTCACACCAACATTACAACATGTAGATTTATTTCAAAATTACTATTATGCAACAAAATATTCTAACGTAGGCATTTCCACCAGATAGATATCAAAGATTAGATCTAATAAGGATATATACCTGTTAAAAGAAAAAACTGCTTGAGGACCTCTAACAGGCCCCAGTGTCATCAGAATTAGAATCTGAAACGCTTAACTACAACTTCACTATTTTAAACACTTAAGCTCAAAGAAAATTATACGTTCAAAGGTACCTTCTTTACATGAATATATTTCTTAAAACTGTTAATTTTTGCCTTTTTGTTTGACATGGGCCTCCACTACAACCTAGATTAGCCACTCTGGCCTTGTTTACTGATGACATCATGTAAATAACGCACAACTAGGCCTTCCCCCCCTCAAAAAACACCCTAATTTCTAGTAAATTAGCATGCCCATAGGCTTCAAAAACTTTTATCTGAACTTCATCAGTGTGCTACTGAGCACCGTAATAAGAAAAACGGTTTTCTCGTTGCTTCTACAGCCCATCCACCATGACACTCGACATCCACACCCGCCGTGTCTGCCATGATATGCCCTGGTTCCATATAGCACCGCCCAGGTCACGTCACCTCCAATTCGGACAAAGAGTAATGAAAAGCCACTTTCGAGGCACCGAGCGGCCGGACGCGCCCCTGTCCCACCCAGACACCCTCCCGGTGCGGCGCAGGAGGCGCCTCCACCTCACCTCATAATACGTAAGACAGAACGCAATCTGACAACCGCCTGGCGTCACCCAGCTCCCTACACCTTAAGGACACCCCAGGGCTCCCCAGCTGGGCCCAGCCCCACGCCAGACCCACCTTGTACCCCGCCGCGGGGGTTCCCTCCACCGGCGGGGGGCGGAGGCCGGCGCCGACCCCGAGCCCCACCTGCTGCCACCTCCGGGCACAAAACCCCAGCGCGCATGCGCGGCGCCGCCGCCTGCACTGGAGCCCCGTCACGTGCTCCCATGCAGCGCGCGCCTCGCTGCGCCGCGCTGGCTGGCAGGGTGGGTGCGCGCGGCGGCGCGTGTGCAAAAGCTGCAGCCCCGGAGCATGCGCGCTGCCGCTGCCGCCGCCGCCGCGCGGGGCAGCGTTCCACGGAGAGCGCTGCCGCTGCCCGGCCGTGCGCGCCCCGGCGGGCCGGGAGGGAAGGAGAGAAATGTGGTACCTGCGCACCGGTGTCCCGCGGCGGCTCCTGCCTCAGCGCTCGGCGGCCGCGGCCGCTCCCGCCGTCCTGCGGCTGCTGCCGCCGCCGCCGCCGTATATTCAAAATCGGAACCCGCTCTGGGCACCAACGCCGCCTCCTGCCGTCGCACGCGCCGGGCCGTTATGCAAATAAGCCCCGTGTCCCCTCCCCTCTCCCAACTGGCCCCGCCCCCTCCGTGGGCACAGGGGCCGGCAGTGGGGGCTGCCTCGGAGCCGGCCAATCCCAGGGCCAGCCATCTTGGCAGCATGCAAATGAGCCGCCGCGGTATTTAAATGCGAGCAGGTGGCCCCGCCCCTTGTCGGGCGGCGGCGGCCGCTTATTGGCCATAACGCGCCGGCCCGGCGGGGCGCGCTGCTGCCGGCGCTGCCAGGGGGCGCTGTGGTGGGGTCGGGGGCAGGGCGGGGGCTGCCCTTCCTTCTGTCTTTCTTTCCTTCCTTCTGTCTTTCTTTCTTTCCTTCCGTCTTTCTTTCCTTCCTTCTGTCTTTCTTTCTTTCCTTCCTTCCTTGCCTCCGTCCCTCAGCTTCCCGCCTCGGCCATCTGAGAAAGGGCTGCCCGGCCCCGCAGCCTCGCTGACGCCTTCCCCAGCCCGCCCGAGGTCCGCTTTTGCTCCAGAAATAACCCGCATTTATTCAGCTTCCTGCACGGCTCGCCACGGCTCCCTTACCGCTCCTCTCCTAGGGGTTTTGGGCTGCATGGGGGGGAAACTGACAAGTTTTTCCACGACAGGCCGCGCCTGCCCAAAACAGAGAGGTTTGGGGCTTTTTTTTAATAACCAGGTTTTGGTTTCAAGAGTGCCAAGAAACCAAACAGTATGTTTGGTTGTGCTTTAAGTGTATTTAAGGTGCACACATGGCTTATCCTGGGTAAGCTGCAGGTCAAAACCACGTTTTGTGCGGCGGCCATTTCCCACCCACCCTCCAGTTCTGCCTCAGGGAGGGGGAGAAAACCATGGAACTGGCTTTAATCTGAGCCAGAACTTGGTGCCCTTTGTGCCATGGCCAAAGGCTGGAATGGCCATTGCCGACAGCTGGTTCTGTCCCACACGGCACAGGTCAGGTCTAGCGGAGACCGGCGGCTGTGTCTGTAGGTATACAAGAGGTACAGGAAGGACACGTATAGAGTTTTTGGGGGACATGCTGATATACCACCCGATGCTGAGATTCAAGTACCAGGTGCCTACTAACCCTGTAATGGAGACTCCCATTCCCTCCTTGTTAAGGCCAATAAAGTTCACATTCTTCCTACTGAAGGTGTGAAAAACAGCATCCTGATCTATCTACTTCAAGAGTAAGCTAAATATGAGTTTTTTGTCAGTTGCATACAGGGCAGGCGCTCTGTTCCTGTATGTCGTGAATCAGTACCTATGACACAGCCGTCGTAAGAGTCCTCTCAGACGGGCTTTGGCGGATTGAGGGGCAGTGTTTTACGATGCTGCCATTCCCAGTGGTTTGCCTGACCTCCCTGATACATGCTTCCATTGCACAACCGAGATGGAAGAAGGAAATGTTTATACGTGCCCATAAATTTGTGCAAACACATCTGCAACAGTGCTTTAAGCAGCTGTACTAGCCTGGGAACTCGAACTGCTGAAATGTGAACATACATCTTGCTCTGCCATCTTTGCTACAAGCATGACAATTTCTAAGAGAAAGCGTGGCAGACACCTGCAACAGCAATTTCTTAAACTGTCATAGCTAACTTTATCGAGCTGTAGAACAATACTGGAATGCTTTGTCTTGGAAAAAGGGAGACTTGAATTTTAGTTGAGTCTTCTGTGCTTTTACGTACAGCCAGAGGACAAGGCATTTCATAAGGAAAAGGCTACAGCTATCCAGAAGTGGGCAGTTCCTAGCCATGCCTATTGTTTAACTTGACATTTCACTGCTGGTGAGCCCTTTTGCAGGGTCTACGCATATATATCCTTTGAGGATCAATCAGGAGTAAATGCTTTGTGAATAAACGATGCATGTTTTCAGAAGACTGGGTATTAGTACAGCCACCTCTTTGAATAACAATTGGTGTTATTCCAAACTTAATTTAGTATGGAAGCCATTACAGCAACATAGTATTTTGTCCACTGCAGTAGTGCATTTTGTGCACCTAAAAGGAGAATGAAGAAGGTTTTGTCACTCTTAAAAATATACATTTGTGGAGTCTACATTTAGGTTTGAATTTACTGCTATTACCTTGATTTTTTTCCTCACAAATAAATAGAAAATATAGGAATGCACCAAGAAACAAATTATTACAAAAATCTTTCTGGAGCTCTGAGTAAAAGATAGTAAGGAAAATTTGAGTGCCTCAACAAAATCCTATTTGTCAGGCCTAATACCTGTCTCTGTTTGGTGGTAGGACACAGTTTAATCAGCAACTGAGGGGACCCATCGACTACTACTAGAAGACAGGGGATGCTGTTGATTGTGATTATCCCCAGATAATCTAGATTGCTGACAATCTCTGAAGTGTTTATGTCTACTTATAAACATGCTACTATTCTTTCAAATGCTGAAGAATCCAGAGTTTATACGTTGTTCACGAGGACAAAAAACTGAGAAATCTCTGGAAGAAGTTCAGAGACCCCGTTCTGTAATGAAACAGAAACGTGAAAGTTGCCGTTGAAGTCTCACGCTTGAATAGCATGGGAAAGTTTCTGCAAGGCCCAGTAGACCAATGGCTATTTCTTAAGAATTACTCACAAATATTTCAAATGCTGTTTAGAAAGGCGTTTTTTTTTTGGGGGGGGGGGGTTGGGGTTTTGTTGTTTGGGGTTTTGTGTGGTTTTGTTTTTTTAAATATTAATAAATTAAGCACTTCTTTGAAAGGTGTCAGGAAACAAATGCATTCAAAGTTTTACATAGAATTGCTTATTCTATTTGATTTGGTATATGAATTCTTTTTGCAAAGACAGTGTGATCCCATTCTTCACCAAAGCTTGACAACAATGACAGAAGTGGAATATAATAACTTTCTTTGCTACAAAACAAACTATTAAAAAGCAAACAAATAAAATCAGTTAATTTTGTTTTCAGAACTACTTGTTGATCACCAAAGACAATAAAGATTAACAGAAAATCAGCATCAAAATAATTTTTAAATGGAAATTTTATTTTCATTCTTGTTTTACTTCACACAAATTATGTTAATATGTTCATCGTGGTATCACAGCCATTTTCTATCATGCAGATACCTATCAGATGATTTATTATTATTATTGTTGCTTAAAAATGGGTTTATAGAAAAACTAAAGAATACACCCCATAATATTTTTGTAATGCCAGCATTCTTTTTTTCAGCTTCTTTCTCAGGCAATATTCCCACTCAGCCTTAAAAGCAAAAAAAACCCAAGCAGTATTTTATTTACTTTATTAATGTACTCCACAGTTATGTTATTTCACTCCAAAGTTGTATTATTGTAGCTGTTACAGCAAGTAAATGCCCTGCTATAGCATTTTAGATACCAGTATAAGCAGTAGGCTAAAATCCTAAAATTTGAAGAGCAGTGACCATATTTGAATTATCAGGTTGGAAATTTGAGAAAGTGAAAGTCCAGATTTCTGTCAACTGCTCTTGCTGAAGTCAGTCTGGTCATAAATTTGAAAAAGCAATGGTATCAGTTTATATTGCTCAGACTCTTTGCAAGAAGAAAGTTAAAATAAAAAATTGTTGAGAAAATATGACTGCAGCAGCTTTTCTTTATTTGTAAAATTTTTTTTTTTTGCTGTGAAAGTGATGTCTAAAGAGAATGTTACACTGGAGTTAAATTCACAAGATACCAAAGTTGTAACACCACAGAAAAGCAGATTTCCACGTAGTTCACTTTCTTGTCTGAGGCCTCTGCTAATGTGTTCAGGTATTGTAATGAAATGTAACACAGAAAATGAAATGTAAACACAGAAAAAAACCCAATAGATTCCAATGCACTTTACAGAAATAAAATAAAAAAATATTATGTGCAACATAGACTTTCTTCCTGATGTTATGAAATTAAGGCTTGAGGTATACATATAATATTTCATTTTCTTATTTCCAGGTAACTGTCATAGGACAGCTCCCACCCTACTAATGACATATCACTAGTAAGCTGATTACAGGATCCTTCTTTCTGTATGTCAAATTATTTTAGAAAAATGAGACTTAACACCTTGAATATTTCCCAAATATTAACTCTCTCCTTATGATTTAATAACTGCTAACAGAGACATTGCAGAGTTACAAATGAGAATGATAAAAGGAAAAAAGGAAAGTGAATGATAAAGGCAAAAAAGGAAAGTACACTAAAAAGGTACAGTTCTCAGTATGAAAACGAACTTTTTATATACAGGAAACTACTAACTTTTAAAGAAATCAAAATATGATCATAAGAAATGGTTAGCAATAAGGTAAAAAAGTAATTTTATTTTTAAATCATTGCTGGAAAATGTGTATTTACAAGAGGTCACCTTACTAAATGGACATCACTTTTGAGCCAATAAGATTTATGTTAATTTTTCTTTGTAAGTGACTAGATTAATAAGTATTACTTGCATAGATTACTTAATAGTATTTCTTGCATAGATTACTATGCAAAATGCAAAAAAATGCAAGCCTAATAGGATGGAATGATTATAACTTCTCTGATTATGAACAGTTCCTATGCAGGGTAAAAGAAATACCATAATACCAGAAAGTAATTTCACTAACAGAAATATTTCTGGCAAGAAAAAAATATATCCCTATTTGACAACATAATCTGTGATTTAATGATTCATTTGGGACTTCCAGAATTTCACTAGGAAGGCTTAAAATGTCACTCAAAAGGAATTCCATGACACCTTTCTGGTGAAGAAAAACAGATAAGATTTTTTAAATTCCTTTTTCATATTGGGGCACTTTTTTTTGAAATACAGAAACTTAAAGCACAACCAGCAGGAAGCAATCTATGAAAATATGTTAAGACATTCCGTAGACTTTTTAAAAATATAAACTTAACAACGTACAAAGAGCACAAACAAGGTAAATGTAACCAAAACACTTGAGGAAATTTTATGATGATGAATTAAAGCTACTTAAGGCATTTTCACTTAAGTTACTTTTTACTGTAGATTAAGTACCTTCCGTAATGCGACTTTTGTAAAATATGCTAGTATTAGCTCTTACCTTTAAGGGTAATAAGAGGATATGGGGGAAATTCCTAAATCTACTCTATTCCTCTCTGATTTAACAGTAGTTTTTTAAAATAAAATTTCCTAATCATGAAGTAAATATCCTGCTGCTCAGCTGTTTTCTGATCAAACTTACTCTGTGGTGACTTTGCTGTACTAACTCACTCATTCATTTATTTACTGAGCAGATATGTTTAGGTTAAACAGCTACCAGTCATTTTTTCCTCTGAGTTGTCCTTTCCTTTTGCTACCTTCCACCTCCACCATAACAAACTAGACCTAACTTCATTTCTGGTTTTAATAAGAAGATTGTCTTTTGTACCATAAAGATTGATACAGTTCAGTGGTAAGTGCAGAGTTCAATGATGAAGAAGTAGTGACAAAACCATGTTTTTATAGCTTGTTAAATTTGTTTCTACTACACTAGACTATTGGTATTTTTGAGATACAAGCATCATCTGCACCGTGAATTCTTGTGCTTAACATCTAGCTAAAGAGTCTATCAGACTTCAAAAGGAAAAGTAATTTTAACAAAATGTGACCTGATTAACAATAGGAATCTATTAAATGAAGATCCTTTTCCAAAGGGTCTAAAAATGAAGGCAATTCTAAGCACCGATCAGGAATCTGTTTGTTGGAAGGAAGACCTTGTCTCCCATTGTCCCACTTATTCTTTGATACGCAAAAGTTGTGAAACCTAGTTGTAAAAACAGCACCTGCTATACTGGAGCACCTTAAAGCTATAAAAGCTCTTTTGGTTTTAGCTCTTTTTCTTGCAGTTTATTTTGCATCGTTAGCGGTATTCATGTGGTGGCCGTGGAGCAATCTGGTTTTCATCAAGTCTGTTGACTATGTAACTTACTGAACAGAGTTGTCTTTCCATTACTTCAGAGATAATTGCTCTAGAAGTAGCTTGGTTTGGAAGATGCCTTTTCCCCAATAAAAATGCAAAGTAATACTGCGGTAGCATTGTTATTACAGTAAAGGTTGAGTAATTAGTGCTCAGTTTTAACTCCTGCAATACTTCTTAGAAGCAGTGTGCTTGATCTCCAGATTGCACATGTAAAGTTTTTTGAACGTATCTCATTAGGTTTTATCCAATACATTTAAGTATCTTTAGAAACTGATGAAGAAATGTAAAAAATATGTCATATGTTTCCTCCTTGGGAGTATGTTTTGACCTGTTGGAAGAAATCTATCTGAACATCACTCTGGAATGTAATAAATACAGGGTGTCTTCAGTAAATGAACTATGCAGATAATCTGAAATTTGTGGTCTGATTTTTGTGTAGTCATGTTACTGACTTAGTTTAAATGAGTGAAAATATTTGACCTTTTCAAATGTCTAGAAATGGAAATATTTTCTTTAAAAGAAAAAAATTCTATACTGTTTTAAAGGGATTACCCTCAGGGTGAATCAGTTGCTTTTCTCAATTTCTTTTTCTCAGCTCTAACCTTGGCCTTTTTTTCAATGTAATACCTGCTTTAGATCTTTCTAGAAAAGTGGCAGGCTCATGGGTTAACGAATCCAAGTGGTAATAGTGGTAATAAATTTCTCAAATGATGTGTATCTGCAGGAAATTGCCAGTGAAGAATTAGATGCAGAGTGGTTTAGTAACAACTTGAAAAGGTAAAATACTCGGGCTTAGCTTCAGTGAACTTTTTCAAGGAGACGTTAATTACAAAATAATTGGTACATAAGAATATCTTATGATCTCCTTAGTTGTATATTGAAAGGTCTCTCTTTTTTTTTTTCTTAAACACAGGATGATTGGCCTTGTATTAACTTGCTGCAGGCTTTGTAAATAAAAATTTGGCTGTCAGAAAAGGACTGAAATGTAACAATGTGCTTGTTTGGGTTTGTTTATTTATTTATTATTGTTGGTTTTATTACTGCTGTGTTTCCCACTTGGGTTGAATTTGCTCCACAGTGACTTAAAGTGAAAATGAGGGGCAACTTAAAACTCACTGTATTTATGCAAACCTAAAAATGCAATCATACCTATAAAACAAAAAAGGAAGCTTTTGAGTTGTTGGATACTCTTCTTCCACTCTTCTTCCACTCTTTTCACTTCTCCATTCTCTAATCTTTCTCCTCTTCCAACAGTCTTCTGTGTGCCAACATTCCTCAACTGTGCTAGGATTATAAGAATCTGCAAGTGCTATTACCAGTTCACGTTCGGGGGCTGCATGTCTTGTAAGCCCTGAATCAAATGTTACCAAAGCTTGTTTTCCATTGATCCCAATCAGTTCCATTGTTCAGGGACAGGATTCATTATTTCAACTGTTTATCAAAAATTTTCATTTTGTTTTGACAACAGCTATGAAATGTATCTATCTGCTCTACAACTGTACAGTCCATTGCTTGTGACTGAAATATCACGAGCCAGGTGGGAAGGGGTATTCTGAGCTGTTCAACAATCACCTGCTTGTGCAGCTGGGTTGCTGTGGGCTGGATTTATCCCTTTCATGGCTATGGGTACGTTATTCAGATTCCTCGTTTCCATTCATCAGAAATGGCACTGGACAGAGTTAAAGCTGAAAATATATCATGTTATTTCTACCTTACTATCCTGCAAAAGTGTCTTAAGATTTCATCTGCAAAAATAACCACTGAAGCCTGATTTGAAGCTGTGGCAAGAATATAGTTGCCACACAATAGGTATAGAAGCTGTTTTATTCAATATAACCAATCTAAAACATATACATAATGTTTTCTGTAATTTCTAATAGCATTTGGCATTAAAATTGAATTATTAATAGTGAGCCTTTATGAAAGTACTTAAAAATCTCAGTCCTGGACTCCAAGACATGAGTGCACTGGCTGCTCTCCTGCGGTGGGTTAGCTGTGGCCAGCAGCCAGATGCTCACCCGGCTGCTCTCTCACTCCCCCCTCCTCAACAGGACAGGGGGAGAGAATTGGTTGGAAAAGCTCATGGGTCAAAAGAAAGATGGAAATTGCTTTCCAGTTAATGTCACAGGCAAAACAGACTTGACTTTGAGAAAATTAATTTATTGCCAATTAAAATAGATTTGCGTTGTGAGAAACAAAACCAAAAATTGAAACACACACACCCCTCACCCTTTTTCCCAGACTCAGCTTCACTCCCGACTCCTCTAACACCTGCCCAGCAGTGCAGGGGGCATGAGGGATTACCATCAGTACAGAATAGTTCCTCTCTGCTGCTCCTTCCTCCTCACACTTTTCCCCTGCTCTTGTGTAGGTCCTTCCATGGGCTGCAATCCTTCAGGATAAATCTGTTGCAGTGTGGGTCCTCCATGGACCACAGTTCCTTCAGAAAATATCCATCTGCTCTGGTGTGGGGTCCTCTGTGGGCTGTGGTGTGGATACCTGCTCCACCACGGCCTCCCCATGACCTTCCAGGGAATATCTGCCTCCATTGTCTTCTCCACGGGCTACAGGAAATACCTGCCCCATCCCCTAACCCGCTTCCCCAGCTCCTGCTCAAGCCATCACTGTCAGTGGGGGTTGTGATGGGTTGCGCCTGGACTTTGGGCGATGGATGACAACATATTAGCCAAAGGTTGTCTGGAATAGGGACCTAGATGTCTCACTGGTATGCAAGTATGACTATAGGGCAATCATCTTACTCTATAAATAGTGGACAGCCCAGGGCTCCTTGAGCCTTCCTGAACGGCAGCAGGCTGCATGCCAGGATCTCCCTTTGGGTAGGGATGCCTCTCAAGGGTACTCCTCAAGGTTAAGAGATTTCTTGCCACAACAGATCCTCGGTAAGTGCCTAATGGCATGCTAAACTTTGAAATCTTAGCTAAGGGATATAAAAGGATTGATTGTGCATATGTAATCCTTTAGACATAAACCGTTGACCAAGTCTGGGGCTAGGACTGGATCCAGCCGCACCTAGACTCCTCTCTGAGAAGGAGTTTAGAAAACAAGGGTGTCCTTTCTGAACCTCGACTCAATGGGAGGGTCTCCTTGACAGTTCTGTCTGACCCTGTCCTCTGTGCAGTAAATAACCAAGTGTACTTTGCCATTGAATCATGTTAAAACAGTCGCATTTACTATCAAATTTTGTTAAATCCCTGTTTCATATCAATAAATATTTGGCTGCTTCTCTCTCACGAGTGAAGTGCATCACTCCATCCACAACACACGTTAGCCCAACTTTCAGATACCAAGAACTATTTAGGATTTAATCTGAATGAAAAACATGTTTTCTATTAAGTTCCACTATATTAATAATACTCCTTAATGAAATGTCAAAACTATTAAAAATATATTTGATTGAAAATTCAGACTTTTTTAAATTTATCCACACTCATTGTGTGACCTCAGTTTATCCTGGTCTTGTGTCTCCAAAGAATAAACAGATATCTAGAACTCAACATACTAAGCAGAGTTCAGTAGTCCACCCTCATGATGCTCGTGCTGAGTTGCCTGAAATAAGAGGAATGTTATCATTTTTAGTGTATCTGATGGTAACACTGTCAGCTACCAAAATACAACTTTTTGAGTGATGCATGACAGTGAAGTAAATATTTCACAACACTTAAATAACACACTTTCTACATGGTATTTGATTAACAACAGACCTGGCCAACAACAGAAATAACTTGAATATCACTTGAATATTTGATACATTTTGAAAGAACATATCCATTAAAACCTGGTTAACTTAGGGAATTTAACCAAGTATCTTCTATTTCATTACATTCTCCTCTCCACAATTACTCTTCCATTCCTGTCCCCACAATCACTCTTCCATTCCTGTCCCCAAAACTTGACCCACAAAAAAATGTGTTTTGGAATTGCAGTGGAATCTGGTCAGGAATCTCACTGTCAAGGGACAAAGCTCTGAACAAAAGACATGAAACTATCAGGTGAATAGTTAACTCCTTTCAAATTACTGAGGTTTCTAGGTACATTTCTCTCCCATCGCCTGTGTAGTTCTGTCTTTGGTACTAGTCTCATGCTAATGTCCAGCCCTTTCACTCCTGAGTCCACTAGCTGTTCTGTCTGCTCCAGGCTCTGGCATCTCTTTTGCTTTACCCTTTCCCAGCCCATCTGTGGCTCTCAGTTTTCCCCTAGACGTGAAACTGTTCAGGGCTTCTGTGACAGTTGAGAAAAGAGCAGATTTGCTCACATGGTCACCCAACAGTGAAACCAGTGAGGAACTACACAGCTACCAATTGGCAAACCTGTAAGTTACAGCATTGGAGCAACAACAGAAAAACGAAATTGTTTTGGATGTATCCATCATAACTGTAAGGACTGGAATTATTATACAATACTCCCCAAAAGGAGTTGATGCTCTTTATGTAGGAAACCGACTGCCTGTTACATAGGGATAAAAGGTTTGCTTGTTTGAAGTTTTGCTTGGATGAGTAATTTTCTTCTTTGCATTTTTTCTCTTTAGAGGCCTGGCTCCCTCTACTATTAAAGTGGTTTCTTCCAGTTACTCAAAAGTAATGTCCCATTTGCTAAAGGGGTTGTGGGTTTCCACTATACCATTCTCCTTCTTGCTGAGGATTACCACCATGCATTGGTGGTAATCTTACTTACTTACTTACTTACTTACTTACTTACTTACTTACTTACTAGTCACTTGCTGGTTCAACAGTAGCGTGGTAAAAGTGGCTCCCTAGAAGAGGAAAACCGAATGTTTGTAGGGTTTTATCTCACGCTTAAGATGACCGCTTCATGATGGGGTTGCACACGCATCTCTGGCCAGGCACGCGTGTGCGGACACGCTCCTCAACTCCCTTCAGGCACCTTCAGGGAAACCTCCTGCCACCGACATATGGCATGTATGGAAGTAAAACAAATTATGTCTGCCTGTGAGCCTAACCGTGACCGCAGTGAAGCTCATGAAGGGTTGCTGCTCAGCCTCCCTGAATTCCCGGTCTCTGCTTTTAGTGAACAACATTCTTTCATATATTTTTTGCAGAGCCGTGGAGCAGCCAGGGGTCCTGGAACTGCGTACGGCAGAGCCGGGAGTGCCGCCTGGCCTTGGCGCCTCCAGTCAGAAGGCCGAGGGCAGGGTGGCCGGGGCTCCCCCGCAGCCGGCGGCCGGGCCAGGAGGTGAGGGGCGTCCCACCTACCCTCCCGGGGCCTGCGGGAGAGGGGCCGCCATGGCGGCCGGCGACCAGGGACTGGCGCGGGCGGCCATCACCGTGGCAACGCGCGTGAGGTAGGCGGTGTTGCCTAGCAACCGGGGCCCCGGGCACGAGGAGCCTCTAGAGAGTTCGGAAGGCGGCCGTTGGGAGGGGGGAGGGGTAGGGAGCTGTGGTGGGGGAGGGGACGAAGCGGGAACCTGCCGTTAAAACGGGCGTGAAACCGGCCAAATGGAGGGTCGAAGGGCGGGCTGAGGCAGAAGCGGCGCAGGAAGGTGCTGGGATGGCGCCAGCCTGGCGCCGCGGGGCCTGGCGGTGGCCGTCCCTGGGGACGTATCCCCACAGGAGCCGCTCGTCCTGCCAATCTGTGGCATGGTCCCCTCATCCTTCCGACCGGGGAGCACTGCTGGGGCAAGCCGAAGAGCGTGTGGTGATGTGAAAGGGCGGTACAGAACAGCCCTGCCCCGCTTTTGGTTTTCTTGGTGTCGACGGAGATCAGAAAGAGCTCACTGAGCCTATCAGTCTCATGCAGCCGAGTTGCCTTCCAAAGGCATGTCACCGGGTCAGTACTTTTCTTTTTTTCAGTAGCATTAGTAATGCCGATAGGTAAAACCACAGTTCCTTAAAACAATGTGTTTACAGAGACTTGCTGAGATCCAGACTTTGCATTCCAACACAAGAGGCCACAAGTGAGAGAGGTCCAGAGGAAGGTGATAGAGACAACCAGATGTCTACATAATGACAGTTTATTTTCTTTGTTTTTCTGTGCTAGATGTTATGAAAATTTGCAACTGGCTCATGCAGAATGAGGAGAGAGGCAGCACACAAAGTATAGACTACAACGGTAAATAATTATTCATGCATATGAGATGTCCCAACCAAACTGAGGCACCCCAAATGTGGGTTTTACACAAAGTTGTTGTACCCTTCAAGTGTTCAGCTACAACACAATTTGCATACTCACTAACAACACTACTGATTACTAATCATAGTAAAACTTTGCAAAGCAAAGTTCTGCAGCATTCTGGCTGCTTGTCTATTGATCCAGACGTCAGCCTTGCGATATGATGCCAGACGATGCTGTGAGGGTTTCAAAGATGTGTCAGAGGGGCTAGGATGCTGGTGTTATCTTGGCCGTCCAGGAATATCTTTATTTTTCATGGACAGTTCTAAGTTTCCAAGAAGCAAATTTCTTATTTCCAGGGCTGGGTTGTCCTCCTGGTCCTTGCAATGAGATGATGTCCATTAGTTTGTTTTTCTTAAGCATGTACAATCACAAAGTCTCTCGTAAAATGCTACTACCATATTACATTGCAGTGTATAATAGAATCATAGAATCAAAGAATGGTTAGAGTTGGAAGGGACCTTAAAGATCACCCAGTTCCAAGCCCCCTGCCATGGACAGCTTGCTCAAAGCCCCATCCAGCTTGGTCTTGAACATTTCCAGGGCTGGGGCAGCCATAAATTCCCTGGGCAACCTGTTCCAGTGTCTCACCACTCTCATAGTGAAGTAATGTGAACTAGTACTTCACTAATGTGAGCTAATACATACTAACAAAGTTAATATACTTTCATCCTAATAAAGACTGCTTGATATAATAGTTAGGGAAGGGAATTTCTATAACACAGAGAACAGGTCAGAATGAGAACATGTAATACAGAGTTCTAGAGATGGCTTCTACATTGACTGATTCCTCAGAAAAGATATTTGGTGGTTATGATAGACACAAATTTTCACTGAGTATGAATTAACAGTTAAAAAGTAAACTAGAAAAATACAAGAAGACACAAAATTGGAAGAGAAATGACACTATCAGTAGTAAAACATTAGCCTATCTGTATCTCTATATTATGTTCTGTCATATGAAATAGTTTTCAGGTGTGATACTTCCATCTCAAACTGGTACACCATTACAGAAATTTGAGTTCAGAGATGTCTGAAAACATTGATTAGAACAAAAACGAAAAGTTGAGAATCTTTTGTTTAGAAAGTAATAAGTGATAACAGCTACGAAAAATACGGAGTGGCACAGAGATTTTGCGCTGACTTTCCATTTGTCCTTTCAAAAAACATGTCAAGGGCATGTTGTGAAAACTGAATGACATGCACTGTGGATGTACTAAATTACAGCAGTCATAAAGCCTAACGGGGTTGTAGTGTCCATATTAGAACTGCCTGGTGCAGCTCATGCTCCATCTTATGTGAAAGAAATTGCTCCATTATCACACCTTCCTGTCATCACTACAGCTTCACTCGGACCTGAATTATTAAACATATGCAATTTGTATATTACATAATAGAAACCAGATCTACAAGTTCATAAGATATATCCACTTTCAATCTTCTTGAGTTCAGTTCTACTCCAGGCATTAAACTTGCTTCTCTGTTGCATCCACAAGAGAAGCCAATTTGGAGCTTTTTCAATTACTGTCAAACTGTGCAATGGGAAAGAATTTTCTAATTGCTTTGTTAAAATCCCTTCATGGCAATCTGAATTCCTGGCACTAGATCTATTCTACAGGTCTTCTGTTTAGCTTTTTAGAATCGTCATCTTAGTATAAACTGTCCTTCTAATTGTGAAGTGGGTATGTTAAGGAGCAGCTGATGAGGAGCCATGTTAGAAGCAAGTATCTAGGCAGACTCACTGCCATGGTGCCCCCTCATTGCCCAATACTTTTGCTGCAAAAAAGCAGAAACTATCCCAATTCTTCAGACACTAGAATTTTACGGTAAAGTACAAATCACTGTGGTTCTAAGTTCTTTTTATGATTCATAAGCACACTTTATAGCATTTCTAAAGTGTAGAATTTTATTCCTAGTTTCTAGTTGATGTGATAAACTTCCCCGGCTTTCTGTCTCCTTGTTTATCACTACCACCAGAACCTGTTGGTCAAATTATAGTCTGCTGCATTAGAAAAGAGTGTATGCTATTTTTTATAAGATATATGGAAGAGAATAATTCCATCTGTGAAGAGACCATGTTTTACGCTCACCTTGAGTTTAAACTGAAAACACTTCTAATATCAAGCACAGAAGAGCAACATTTTCATAGTCAACTGTGCTACTGACAGCACCATATTGTATTTCATATATCCAACTTTCACCTGTGCCCTCTTTTACTATTTAACAGTGCTAAACAGTTAAATGAAGGTGCAGGTTTCCCCTGCCCCACACTTTACCGTGTGTACTGATATTAATAGATAACTCTGATTTTGTAAATGATGTCTGTTAAATGAGAAGCTGCTGCCCGAGCATTCACACACCACTCAAGGAGTTGCACACAGACCATCCAAGTCTTGTAACTGCTCGTACCAGGGTCCCTACACAGCCGGCGACCCCAGTGAGCCAACGGGTGCCCCTTTCGACTCCTCACACACACACACTTAGTCTCGGGTGTTCTCCCTCCTCCTTCAGGCTTGACCATAGGTTTTCCATAGCAGTTTCAGGTGTCAGATTTTATAAAAGGAAATAATTTAACTGAAAGGTACAGCAGCATGGTCAGCCTGGGCTAGGTTCCTCCAGAGAGGGACGTTGAACAAAGCAATCCCTGGGAAATTATGACTTTGCGATCTATACACCTGCCCCTCACGCACTGTTCACACGCTGTTCATGCGTCTTTTAGTCCAATGGTGATTTTTGGTCTGCGGTCTTCTAACACCTTACTGGATTCTTTCTCTGTGTCCAGGCAGGCAGGCCGTTGACTGCTCTTATTTGGTTGATTTGCAGTCTCTGCTGGCGGTTGTAGCCTCCTTATCTTCTGGTTTATGCTTCTTGTGCACCTGTGCTCACTGGCAGAACATGGGAAACTGAAAAGTCTCAGACTTAGGGAAAACACTACCAAAACATCAACATTTTTCTTACACTGGAAGACTAAACACAGCACTGTACCAGCTGCTAGGAAAATTACTAAGAAAATTAACTCTATTGTGGCCTAAAGGCTTCAGCAAATGTAGCTACTCATGCTAAGTGAAACTAAATAAACAGCATAAATCACACCATATTAAAACCCTAAGTAATTTACGCTAATTAAAACTTACTTATTTAAGCTAAACAACTAATATCTTTCAACAATGTCATAAGCTTCAGGGTAGTGAGAAAGCAGGTCTGTAGATCTTGACGCCGTCATCTGACATTTGCACTAACAATAAAACATTTTAGGAATAAACAGGCTATGGATCCCCGATTCAGGACACTTCAGGCTTACTCCAGGCTTAGTCAACTGCTTCTTGTCTCATTTTACATCACCTGTAGCTCATGCACTGGTGGTGCAGTGCTGCTGCCTCCCCTCACTCTGGCACCCAAGATCATGCTTATCAGCTCTGCGTGGCATATGGTGCATGAGGAGTGGGAGAGAGCCTGGCACGACAGGCTGTGTCCATGGCACATGTCTCCCAGTGCATTCTTCTTCCCAAAGGCACATTTCCTGGCTGCAGCCCGTGATGTGACTATCATGGGGAACTTAGCATGGGACAAACGTGTCAACGATCTTCTCTTTTGAACCACAGGGTTTACTGCAGCTGGTCTTTAGAAGCTGAGAAGGCTGTGCTTGAGGAAAACAGTCACCTACTGGCCGGTTTCAACTCTAGCTGCCATGCTGTGCACCAGGACAATTCCAATGATGTTCTAATTCCTGAGCATCCTGGGCTGGGTGGATTTAATTTAGGAATTAAAAGCTATTTTTGCTATTCGGCTACAAATTAATGGGTCATTTCTTAGGGATGCATAACTAAGGTAACCACCTTTCTCTCATGTAAAAAGCAGCGGTCCTCCCTGTTTATACTAATCAATGATTTCATTGTATTTTTTGGAAGTGCAAAGGTGTGGGGCCCAATTTTGTGGCCAAACACCAGTATAGAGATCTTCCTTATTTTATCTTCAGTTTTAGTTTCAAGATGGAATATGACTTGCATGCATCTTCAGTAAAGTGACAGATTAAAATAATAAATAGTAGAATTATACTGATTAAAGGGAAGATCCAAAGGGAAAAACATCCTATTACAGTATCTTATAAAGATGTGTTACAATGAGTATTGGATTTACTGTAAATCTCTTCAGAGAAAATAGAGTTAGTATTTAATAATTCTCAACTCTGCAATTGAAGGAAAAGGCTAATTTTCCGTAATTTTTGTTCTGCCAAGCCTCATATATATGAGTTTTTCAGTTGCCCACAGATTCTTCTTCTTAGTTATTAAAAAAACAAGAAAGGCACTAATGTGGGAAAGAAAGAGGGAACTTTCAGAAAGTGAAATAAGTTTCAAGCTTTTTTATGCAATGGTTGCACTTTAATGTTCTGTTTTCAAAGAGTACAGGCTTGATATTTGGTTAAAATTCATAATACAATGATGGTAATTACACTGAAATTATAGCACAGTTACACCAGTAATTCTTTATCCTACAATTACCACAAATTCGTGTAACCACAAAGAGCATGGCTGGGAATAATTATAGCGGAAACACAATGGTTCATGTGAACACAATGTACATCTGAGCTGCATACACATATATACATACATATATAGAGATGTGATTGTGTGTCTGTCTATACATGTATGTAGAATTCAGATGTAGAATGCACAGACGTGTTGTGTAGAATTTGAGTAACTGGAATGCCTATATAGTTCATATTTGTATTGGCATAAACTAAATCATTAAAAAGCATGACCTTACTGTAACTGTGTGTCAACTGGACTGAAACTACACTGTAATAAATCGCTGTGTGATTATGTTGATATCCCATATGCTTGAAACACAAAACATTTTAACTCTCTATTGCAAATCATTTTAAAAGTTGACGCAGAAACTTCATTCTAAACTCAGTTACTTGCGATTGTTTATAAATGGTCATGTGTTGAAATGTCACATTTTTTAAAAAAAAATTAATCATTGAATTATTCAAGTGTGATGAAATGATTCCAAACTTGGTTTTGATGCTTTTGTAATTCAAAAATAGGTAAGATGTAGAATTTTAGGTTTGTAACATTAGTTTTCTATAAGAAATACTGAGAAGCCACTACAGTTTGAAGCTATTAGAAAGACTAAGAAATTAAATATTCCACATTATTATTGGCACTTTTCACATTATCTTTCACAAGAAATTGTTGAAAATACTTAAGGTTTTACAGTGCACTAATGCTTTCACTATAGAGTGTAAAGAATGCTTATAATCTAAAGAGCAGGAAGGATGTGAAGGAGAAAAAAGACAAAGGCAGAGAAAAATAGTAGCGGTGATCTTTTTGGTTTCATGGTTTCTGTCTTGGTTTTTCAGTTTGGGGGTGTGGCTTTGTCTCTGTGCTTTATATGGCAGAAAAATGGAAGGGGCTGGTTGCCAGAAACACACGAGGAGGATGTGAGGCTGTGAAGGACCATTGGAGGCAGGAAGTGCAACGTTGATGAAAGAAGGAACTGAGAGCCATAGGGGAAGCAGTCCATTAGGCAGGGTCAGGAGAGTTTAGAACAAAGAGTACTGTGCAATGACATCATCAGTGAGCCCACTGAAATGACTTCTGTGACTATGCCAATGCCAAACTCTGGTGGAGTCCTTACAGGAAAATGTTTATCCTTCCCCTTAGATCATATAAACGCTGAGTGATGGTGAGGAGGAAGAAGACTGCATGGAAACTGTGTCACTGAATGATGAGGTGTGAAATGATGCAATGACAGCAAGGCTAAACTAGAGCTGAAAATAGAATGTAATGAAAAGGACTTGTTTGCCAATGTCCTTGCAATTCTGCTTCTGCATATTTGGTAATTAAAGTAGAAATGTGTGGCTAAGTCAAGATATGCATTTACCATTCAGGATGCCTTTGCAACATCATCTCTGTTGTGAAATCCCACTGGTCATGATAGTTCAGTTTTAACAGCATGTTTGTCTACCTTCTCTCTTCAGAGGCAAGAAAGCTAACGCAACTTTGCACAGTACATACTCTCTTGCATTATATTATTGCATCTGTAAGTGGAGGGTTATATATCCAAATCCCTTCCACAGCTGCACACCTGCACAGCAGTATGGCAAGGTAGTATTAAATACTTGGAATGAGGCTCTCATTAATGACTTTTCAAGAAGACTCCCCTTGTAAGCTACCAAGCTTAGTCAGTCAATTAACTTCTACGCCTATGTTCGATTGTGCTCACCTTAACCTGCATGCAATAAAGTCACGTTAATATACCTATGAAAACATGTATCTTTGAAGTACCTGAACCAAGTAAGGCTTAGCAAAATTTATGACTACTATACCACTGTATATATATTCATCCATTAACAGACTTGTATGTTCCTAAGTGAACCTTCAGTAAGTATCTTGCATTCATGTGGTAATAATTATTGTATGGGTGGGTCTGATTTATGATGGCATAAATATGTACTGCTATTGATATGAACAGTGTAGACAACTGAGGAGTGTTACAACAAATGTGTAACAACTCATTTCCTCCACAGACCAATGATTACAGCGCATAACTTCTAACGCAGGAAAACTGTCATTCTGAAATGGAACCATGTCTGAGGTGGAATGGTGCAGGGCAATCACATGATCACTCCCTCTTTTAAAGTACTTCAAGGTTCTTTTTTTTATCAAACTTATTAAAATGAAGAGCACAGGAAAAAAGATCTAGTCTTTTTATTGAAGCAAATGGGTTTTCCTTGGCAGTCTCCTGTATAGGCATGCTAGCTGGTGAGAACTGATTAACTTGAAACCCAACATAAGATCCTTAAATACGAACAGCTCACTTTCATAAATATCCAACAGCAAGAGGCAGAGAAGAGGGAAAATGGAATGCAAAGACAAATTGCACTGTGTTAATCCTGGGGTATCCTACCAGTGGATTACTGGATATAACATTTGCCTTCTGATCTCAAGATGACAAGATGTTTTTAGTTTTGAGACTACCACACTACAAACAACAAAAAGTCTAAGTGCTTAGGAGGTGAGATCTGTTTAAGAACCTAGAAATATAGTGACACTATCTGTATGTGTACCTGAATCCAAGTCACTTTTTCAATAAATATTTTTTGGGGGCAAGCCAGCAGCTTCATCTTGATACTACAAATGTAGTTTGTCTATCATATCCTTCCAAAGAGGTGCTTTGCAAGAACTGATTTTTTTCCCATGGAAAAAAAAAAAAAGATACATTGAAATCATTGAATATACATGACAGAAAAAAAAAAAAAACCAAACCAAAACCCAAACCCAATTCTGGGAGGCAGTGGTAGTAATGATGCTCAGGATCTAACATCAATGGACTCCTCATAAATTAACATGGCTAACAAAGGAAAGACTTGGAAGACATTTAAAAACAGACCAGTGAGCCAAAATGAAAGTACAGTAATTCACATTAGATCCCACTTATTCTTTATAAAGAAAACCAAAGGAAAACTGATGACTCACATAGTTTCAGGAAATGGCTGTATAGCCATTACCAGATTTTATCAAGAGGAGAAGGAATGACCTCACTACATCTGAAGCCAACACAGAAAAGACCTGTGTAACCTTCCTGCTGGTTTCTTCTTCCCACAGCAGCACTGACAAATATATCCAAGAAGCTGGCACTGAGTCATCTCACCTGTTTCAGTGCTGCACATATGAGCGCCCCACAGGAAACAGGGTCACATTGAATCCATATGTGTTTCAGATAAGCTATTCTGCTGGATATTGCTTTCATCTGGCATTCCTCTGCACCTGGATCAGTTTCTCTGTTTACTTGTGTACAGCTTTCTTCTGTCCTCAAATCATCTTGACCTGTTGTCACCTTCCTGTTCTAAACGCAAGTGCACCATGCAGTATAAGTGTTTGCAGTTACAACTTGTTTACAAGTATTTGCAGAAAAGGGTACAGACCTCCTTAGAGTGGCCATGCTTTTCTCTCCTTCTGTGCTTCAGTATAGCCCTGTCAGGATGCCCTGGACACATCCCTGTTCTCTTGAGAAAGGATCACATCCAATCCTAGCTGAGTAGCTTCTGAAATACTGAGACCTGCAAACAGTTGGCAGCACCAACACTGGAGGAAGGGTATTTATGGGACATGGACTGGGGCCGCTACAAAGCAAAGGGTCACTGGCAGGACTGCAATAAGGGAAAGTGCAACACCAGCACTTCTGTTAATGCTGTTGACATGATCACTCATATTACGTGGACCAAATTCAATGTTAACCGCAAAGGCCATCAGCAAACCCCAGCAGAGGTTCTATAAAGTTTGAAGTTGGCATCACAAAGTATCCGAACAAACTCAGCCCCTAATGAGGTGGTTCCTGCCAATGCATGGCCCAGAAGTAGAGATCCAGATGCTACCGATACTCCTGCAAACCCAATGAAGAGCCAGCCTGGAATTGGTACACAGAGCTCATCTAGCACTTCTTCCTGTGTTGACTTTACAGAGAGAGCTAAGCTGCCTCATACCTCGTAGTTTTCGAGTGCTGTCACACTTGTAAGAAAAATTTAAGTACTGTTTTTGCACAGGAACAACTAGCCAGTCTGCAATGAAGTGGCCAGGGAATGATTAACAACACAAAGGCTTATCAGGAGACATGCAAGAATGCTCATCCCTTAGACAAAGGAGAAACACCACCCACCCCACCCCCCATCCCTGGACACATTCAAGACCAGGCTTGATGAGGCTCTGAGCAATCTGATCTAGTTAAAGATGCCCCTGCTTACTGCAGGGGGGTTGGACTAGATGACCTGTAAAGGTCCCTTCCAACCCAACACATTCTATGATTCTATGATTCTGTACCGGATCGGTGGTTTAATGGGAGGATGAACATTTAACTAAGACCGGCAACCTTGAGCAATATTACCAAAAAGGGGAAGAAATAAACAGGTGAAGTAAGAGGTGTAGGTGGGGAGATGGGGAGAAGTAAGCAGGTGGAGTAAATGGAAGTAGTTTTAGGCGAATTGGATAGGCTGTAAACCCTGAAGTACCTTGCCAATGGGGAAACAGGGAAGGGAAACTTCGGATGGGAATAGGAAATAAAAAGAAGCTATTTCAGGAAATCAGATGTGCCTGCTTGCTGGGTCACCCGTTCTTGCAAGAATGTTTAAATACAATGTGCTTCGTATCGATCACCGCCTGAGCCGTTGCTATTGGATAAGGAGCGTTTCTCACACACTGAGAACAGGTAGCCTCTCTCTGCATCCTCAGGTTGTCTGCACATCTTAGTGCATGAAAAGCTGTGTGCACCAAAGAATTACTTTTTCAACATGCTCATTTCCCAGAGATATATCTTGCAGCCTTTTGACTTTGCGGAAACAAGAAAAATACATGAAAAGAAAAAAAAAAGGAAAAATAAATGTGCTTACCGCCCTTTTATTTACCTTTCACATTTTAGTATGCAAACTGACAAAAGTAGGTCTCCTCAAATGCATTATAAGGCACTCACTGCAATTATTTATATTTTACTTTATGTATATCTTTTGTGTGTGCGTGTGCGTGTTAAACTTTGGCAAATGCTTCACAAGACAAATGTTACCTTTTCTAGGTTGCCCACAGTGTGTTCTTGCTAATTCAGCCTACAGATTTCGACCTTGCGAACAGCATCATGCGTATTTCCAAAAAGACCAGGGACTCCTAAATGAAGCCATTCTGCCATCTGAAACGCATCTCAAATAATACCGTCCACCCAGACAGCCTGCAGGTCTGAGCACGCAATTACAATCATGGCTGCAGATTCCTCAGATGCTCTCCAAGCGAATACCAACTCTGTATTGGCTTGAAGGTCTCATAGAAATGAGCTGCAAGTCAAAAAAAATGTCCTTTTCAAGTGCACTTCAAACTGGGAATAGGAATCATCAGAAAGCGATAAAGAAAAGCACATTTCATCCTTGCTGGCGCTTGGCCTAGTATTTGGACAATAAAGATTTGTGGGGTTTTTTCTTCCTTATTTCCACCTGCATACTCCACTCCTAATAGATAGAGGCTGTCATCTGCTGAGTACCTGATAAAGCTCCAAGGAAGACAGAGGGATGACGGACAAACTTGCTCAACTCATATCTGCATCTCAGCAAAATGGCCAGAAAGCTGACAAGTGAAGATGACAGGTATTTCACAGCCTTCCAATTGCAATTCCTTCAGTATATATCTATCCTGACATTTAGAAAAGTTTTTCTAAAATGGTTAAACATTCTTAATATGAAACTACCTCCTTCTCTTTCCACTTTGTTACTTCTTGTCCTATTCTAGTGGACATGAAATAAAATAATTCTTCTGCTCCTATTTGCAGCCACTTTTTACATATTTGAATTGTAACCCCATTTCCCCTCATCCTTCACTAGAGTGAACACGTCTGGTTATTCCAAACCTGGGTTAAGTTTTCTAGATTTCTTACCATTGTTGTTCCTCATCTTTTGGATTTTCTCCAGCTGACGTGTAGTGCCCATATCTGGACATACTATTTTATAGCTAAGATTTTAGCAAGCTTGTCATTTGTTGTAAAGTGAAAGGAAGTTCTGTCATTGTTCCCTATTCACTTTAAATGATCGTTATTATGTTGAATATTTTCATTATGTACAATTCTTCTTAGGAATTTTATTGGGAATTCACTGATGTACAGTTTCCCCCAATTACATCAATTTATATTTTAAAATGGTTTCTTTAGTTTCCTTGGTATAAGTGCATTTTTTTTCCTATTGCTCAAACTTCATTTCTTGTCAAGAACAGTAACCACCTAACTGAATGGGCAGAAATTGTGCATATCCATCCTTGGTTGTCGATTAACCCTGGCTGGACACCAGATGCCCACCAAAGCCGCTCTATCGCTCCCACTCCTCGACTGGACAGCAGGGAGAAAATATGACCAAAGGCTCACGGGTTGAGATAAGGTCAGGGAGATCACTCATCAATTACAGTCACAGGCAACACAGACTCGACTTGGGGAAATTAATTTAATTTATCGCCAATTAAAAGTCAGAGTAGGATAATGAGAAATAAAAACAAATCTTAAAACACCTTCTCCCCACCCCTCCCTTCTTCCCGTGCCCAACTTCACTCCTGGCTTCTCTACCCCCTCCACCTGAGTGGCACAGGGGGAACAGGGAATGGGGGTTGTGGTCAGTCCATCGCACATCTTTGCCACTCCTTCCTCCTCCCACTCTTCCCCTGCTCCAGTGTGGGGTCCCTCCCATGGGAGACAGTCCTCCACAAACTTCTCTAATGTGGGTCCTTCCCATGGGCTGCAGTTCTCCATGAACTGCTCCAGCGCAGGTCCCTTCCGCAGGGTGCAGTCCTTCAGGAACAGACTGCTCCAGCATGGGTCCCGTACAGGGTCACAAACCCTGCCAGAAGACCTGCTCCAGTGTGTCCTCCTCTCCGCGGGGTCACAGCCTCCTTTGGGCACATCCACCTGTTCTGGCATGGGGTCCTCCACAGGCTGCAGGTGGATATCTGCTCCACTGTTAACCTCCATGGGCTGCAGGGGGACAGCCTGCCTCACCATGGTCTTCACCATGGGCTGCAGAGGAATCTTTGCTCTGGTGCCTGAAGCACCTCCTCCCCCTCCTTCTTCACTGACCTTGGTGTCTGCAGAGCTGTTGCTGTCACATATTCTCACTCCTCTCTCTGGCAGCAGGTGTTTTCCCCTTCATGGATATGTTATCAGAGGCACTACCACTGTCACTGATTGACCTGGCCTTGGCCAGCAGCAGATCCGTCTTGCAGCTGGCTGGCATTGACTCTGTCAGACATGGGGGAGGCTTCTGGCATCTTCTTACGGAAGCCACCACCCCTGCAGCACCCCCTCGCTACCAAAACCTTGCCAAGCAAACCCAATACAACAGGCTATTCAATAGAGCCAGAAAGTCTCTCCACCTCTATCTTCTGGTCACGGTTACTGAACAAAACACAGCAACAACCTGTCACCTAAAGCAGATACTGCTCAGAAATTATCACCTGATCATAAGGCCCTCCACCCGCCCAACAGGTTGGTAAATGTATTGTATTGTCACTCAGCAGATGATCAGTTTGTAGCCAAGCAACTCCTTTACTTTGCGTAAGATCTGTAAAAAGCTGACACTTTCATCCATAGGAAGTGAGTAGTATGCTGGAAGTTGTAGGCTAAGTTCCCATATATATTGTGTCTCTGTATTTGTACACTAAAGAAAAACAACTATTAGTACCGCAAACTCCCAGTTTCTGACAACAGGTTTCAATTCAGTCAGCTAAAAACTGTCAACGCTCATAACTAGACTTGTGGTTAGTGGGCAGCAGTCATCTAACTCATTCGTAACTTACAGTCCCTGACTTGTTTCGCACAGAGTAAGAAACAGCTCTCTAATAATAATTACTTCTGGTCACAACTGGACACAGTTCCAAAGTCACTCAGTGTCCAGCATCCGGAAAATGTGATGATCTGGCCATTTTTTTAGGTACTTTGCATAGCTTTAATTATTTTGAAAATCTACCTTTGACAACTAAGTGCTATTTAAACTTATAAGTAAAATCAGGCTATTTTATGATCTTAAAAAAACCAACCCCAACAACAGAGTCTGGAACACTGGCTGGCAGATTTACAGATTAAAGAAGTTGCTTTATTCATTTTTCTGATGGAAATGATGTTACGATGAGCCTCTCCTAAATATGGAGAATTCTGGAGAAAATTAAATTATATCTATTCATCTAGGGTTCAAACCTCCTGTCTTTTGTTTCCCTAAAATTGTTCTTTCTGTGCTGTCAGCAGAGAACTGAAAGGGAGAAGTTTGTGTTCTTGCAGCTGAATGCTTGGGGACATATTTGTTTCTGAACTGTTAACAGTATCTGAAGACAGTCAGGAGACTAAACAATGGAGATTACCTATCAGGGCGAGGAAGAAATTATTGAAACCAAAACCTACACAGTTTCATAGCATGCTCATGTCCTCAGCTGACAATGCCAAATCCGAACAGCTCATGTTCACTTAGCACTAAAGCATGACAAGTAAACGTCATGCTACAATTTAAAGATGTCCTTGGCTGGGATACCCTGCTAATGCAAATTCAGTGGCTAACTAACAGCATGGGAGAAATGGTGCTTAGCAGTAGAAATCTACTGCAAAGCCATACGGATCTATTTTAAAGCCTGTGCTAAAGTAATTACATAGAATTCAGAATTTACAGTATAAAAAACAGATGCAAGCCCTTTCTATCACACAATGCAATGAAATCTGTTCTCCATCCAGCACAAGCGCAACCTGCAGAGGCTGAGGCTGGGTTAAGAGAAAGACACAGCTGAAAGAAATTCACTGATCTGATGCCTCTCCTTGACAGGGCTGTTGAACAAGAAGAAGCCTAGCTGGATGAAGCCAAAAGAGATGAGATGGATAATTTTCTCCAAGGACCCCAGCTGAAACCTCTTCTTTGCAGTACAGAGCTCATTTCAGCCTCTGCGGAGTTCATTTGACCCTCTTCAGACCCCTCTCTGTGTGACTTCTCTTCAGTCCAAAGCAAACAGTTCTATCCCCTCAGATGGGAGAGGTAAAATCTGCAGCCTAAATAGAGGTCTCCTGACCTTTGGATGTGACTTATGTTTTTCCCAGGGACATTGTGTGCATTTGATAACTGGCATTTTCTAACAAAGACACATTTTCAATGCTGCTGTGAGGGAAATATACTGAATACGTCAAACAAGAACTGTCATCATTATTTTCATTTGGACCTTTCTCTTTCTGAGACTGACACATAAAAGAGAGAAGTTAAGTCAGACTTCACCTCTTCCCAGCGTTTCCAACTTTACTTCCTTTACTCCTATAGACTGAAGCACAACACCTACAAAACTGTTTAATTTTGTGGGGAAAACAAGAAGCTCTATCTCTCCATTCTGTCTCACACTCTTTCACGTGCCACCCACGCATACGCACACAGGCACACATACGCTCCCCATCATGGCAATGTAGGCCCTCCACAGTTACAGGATGGCTTTCCATCTTGTCTCGCTGTGGAAAAATTCCAGGTCCAAAATTTATCAGGCAATATTTTGTACTTTTGCTGGCAAGAGGAAGGGTGGATAAGATTTTGGTTCCTTGCAGTGCAAAGATTGTTTAAAAACATATTTTTCTCTGATTAAAAATTACTTCTGACAACCAGTGTTCACCGTTCCAGGGTAGCTAAATTTGCTGGCACTGCAGGGCTGAATATATAGTAGAAAGGGTAGAATTCTTCCTAAATGGCCCCAGGAGAGCTTAAAGAGCTGGAAGGGTAAAGCATAAGATCACTGTAATTAAGTGGTATTATATTTATTTCTAGCTCAACTGAGAGAGATTACTGGCAGGGAAATTTCTACATTTTGAACTTGTGAACTTACTGTTTTATGCACAGTCAGAATCACAGCTTCCCTGATTTGTATTTTCCTACTGTTTTACCGATGGAAAGACAATTTGAGAAACAGGAAAGTTTTATTGTAAAAAGCTGCAATAACTGACATAGTAGCATCACGTGTAGGAGTAGTACTTGGAAAAAATGACTTCAAGATTGGCTGCGTAGATGTCAGTTTTTCTCTGTTGTTTTAAAGTAGTAATCAGCTTCACATCCCCCCAGTGTCAGCTGTCTGTAAAGTCCTCAGAAGGCTACTGAAGATGCCTATGCATAGCTTGTAGCATGGAGTGGATGTTGGGGCTTTTTGGAAGTGAAGTGGCAAACCAGATTATATTGCTGGGGCTCTACAGAGCTGAACAAATCTTCAACTTTTTTTTATCCTCGTGATTAGGCTCCATGTTCTTTTCCACGTGAATCACGGCTGATACTGTTGGGAGATGCTTCTGATTAGTGTCTTGACAGAACCTCTCGAGACATACAAGTTGTAACCATGAATCAGAGATAATTATCGGTCATACAGTGAAGGTGTACAAGGCAACAGAAGGAGCTGGACAGTGGAAAAAGTTATTTGGGTCACCACCCACTTTTAACATCTATTTATTTTTAATCGGTATTTGCTCATCACCTAACCTTCACGGTGTTCTCTTCTAGTTTCTGCACCTCTAGTCGACATTGCAAACAGTAATCAGAAACAAAATAGCTTACTCGTCAAAAATGATGGCTCCAGATCTTTCCTAGCAATGCCATTCTTTGTCACTGGATTTCCCTTTTTTTTTCAGGACAGTGTTTCACCAGTACTTTTAGCACTGGGGAATGCTTGGGAGTGTAAGCGCTTACAATGTGGAGTACATTGCGTTCAAGTTTGTAGGACATTCTGTACATGCTCTGTTGACCTACATATGCCTTCTGGCTCTTGCACAAGGACACAAGGCAGCTCTGTTTCCTGCCATGAGTCATCATTCAAGAATGATATTTAAATAGGAGAAAAAGGAAGAAAAAAAACAACCAACCATGAACAGATTCCAGCGAAAAGCAAGTAGCAGCCTGTGGTTTTTACAGACAGAATTACAGGTTTTTTCCTTTTTGTAACCATCTTGTTAGGAAATCCCAGGAAAGTCAGAGTCTTGTAGTTTTTACGATGCTACAACTAACCCGAGTGGAAAGACTGCATTGGAGCATAATGTTGACATTGGCCTGCTGTAGTGCAGTAGATATTGTCCAGGTGTTTGTCTCCACTAGGGTTTCATAGTGAGAAATTTTATTTATACACACATGCACAACCCCTTTTTTTTTATCAATGAAGATACAGTCTTAATTTAAAGAAGAAATGTTTAGGACCTGGATCAGTTGTGTGAGGGGTGTGCACATTAACCTTTACAAATACAAGGCGCCTCAAGTTAAATGGGCATTAGTTAACTTGAAGTAAAGTCAAGTGAAGACAAGCTCTGTTGGGCGGATGGGAAGTGCTAAAAGAGACTTTTTCTGGGTGAGTTAGTCCGCATCTTGTACCTCTCCCTGAAGCAACCAACAGTGATTACTATAGGAGACAGCACCCTAGATTAAGCCACTCTGCCAAAGTAATGCTTTCCCTGCTGTAGAATGCCCAGAGAAACATCTTGTTAGACCCCACCTTTTCCTGGTGCTTTCTGTTTTGTTTCTGTCAAAGCGTGCTTCTGTTGTATAGGCAAAATCATTTCCTCTCTGGGGACTATGGGATGGCAAATGAAATTACATACTTTTTTCAATGTTGTCAAAATTCGCGGGGGGGGGGGGGGGGGGTGTTGTTGTGGGTTGTTTGTATTTTTTTTTACTATCATTTTTGACAGGAACAGAAAAAAAACCCGGAGGGAAATCTATGGTAATTAAGATGTGGAGGAAGGGAGGAAAGAAGGTGAAGAACAGCACAGGGAGGAAATGGGACTCAGCCGGCTAAGAATAACAACTAGAGCATGGAGGATGAACAGCAAGAGGTAAAAGGAGCTGTGAAAGGACATCCTCATGCTGTGAAAAGGCAGGATAAGCATTTCACAGGTGTTAAAAAAACTAAACTAAAAGTATCAGTAAAACAGAGTCTGTCACGCAGATTTCTGCAACCGTTCTCACGCCAGGAGTGACTGAAACCGATTCATTTGCTTGGTGGCTCTGGGCAGCCTGTACAAAACGAGCCTGATGGTTATTTTCTGAGGAAGTAGCGTTCATAGCCCTCTAGTTCACAGGTCGTTAATCAGTCCTTGTGTTGGCAGTCTCTGGTAGAAGACCTATTACAGCAAGAAACTAAACTGCTTTTTGCTTTAGTAGTGGTCTCCTGGGCTCAGAGAAGAACCATGGGGGGAAGGAAGTAGAGTGGGCGTAAAAGTTCATAGGCTCTTACCCACACCTCACCGCTTCTGAGGATAGACAAAGACTTTCACTGTCAGTTATCTATTCAAGGCAGAAGATTCTCTTTCAAAAACACCTGCAGGAAAAAGTATCTTATTCTAATATTATTAACACTCAACTGGAGGGGGAGGACACCACCAGTTAGTTGTACCATCACAACACAGGTTGGCTTTGGGGGTGAAGTAAGTTTAACAGGGCCGCAAAGATCAGCTGCTTAGAACGGAATAGAATAGAATAGAATAGAATAGAATAGAATAGAATAGAATAGAATAGAATAGAATAGAATAGCTCAGTTGGAAGGGACTGTCCTGGTTTCAGCTGGGAAAGAGTTAATTTTCTTTCTAGTGATTGCTGTGAAAGGAATGTCAATAATACCTATTGTTTTTAGTTGTTGCTAAGTGATATTTACTCTATTCAAGGACTTTTTTCAGCTTCCCATAGAAGAATAGACAGAACGATGGAATGGCCAATGAAATATTCCATACCATAGATGTCATGCTTAGTATACGAATGGGGGTTAGCCAGGAGGTGGGAATCCGTGATCACTGTTCTGGACGGTTCCAATTCACCGGGCAGTGAGAGTGATCTGTGTCGTTATTGTTATTATTGTTGTTATTATTGTTATTTTTCATTTTCTGGTTTTGTTTCTATTAAACTGTCTTTATCACAACCCATGAGGCTTTTTTTTTCACCTCCTTTTTTCCTCTCCCCCCCCCCCCCCTTTTTTGGGGGGGGGGGGGGGGGAAGGTGGGGAGGTGAGCAAGCGGCTCTGTGATTCTAGTTGCCAGCCGGGTTAAAACCACAACAGGGACCTACAACAATCATCTAGTCCAACTGCCTGACCACTTCAGGCCTGACCAAAAGGTGAAGGATGTTATTAAGGGCATTGTACAAATGCCTCTTAAGCAATGACAGGCCTGGGGCATCGAACACCTCTCTAGGAAGCCTGTTCCAGTGTTTGACCACCCTCTCGGTAAAAAAATGTTTCCTAATGTCCAGTCTAAACCTTCCGTGGTGCAGCTTTGAACCATTCCCATACATCCTATCACTGGATCCCAGGGAGATCAGCACCTCCCTTTCCACTTCCCCTCCTCAGGAAGCTGTAGAGAGCAATGAGGTTGCCCCTCAGCCTCCTTTTCTCCAAACTAGACAAGTGTAAAGTCCTTTTGCTGCTCCTGATAGGACATGCCTTCCAGCCCTTTCACCAGCTTTGTTGCCCTCCTCTGCATGCATTCAAGGACCTTCACACCCTTCTGAAACTGAGGGGCCCAGAAGTCCACAAAGTACTCACGGTGAGGCCGCACTAATGCTGAATACAGCGGGATAATCACCTCTTTTGACTGGCTGGTTATACTGTGTTTGATGCACCCCAGGATGCTGTTTGCCATCTTGGCTGCCAGGGCACACTGCTGGCTCATACTGTCCCTGTTGTTGACCAGCACCCCCAGATCCCTTCCTGCAGAGCTGTTCTCCAATTTATACTTGTGCCCAGCATTTTGACTTGTTAAATTTCATCCCATCAATCATAGTCCAATGCTCCAATCTATCTAGATCCCTCTGCAAGGCCTTCTGTCCCTCAAGAGAGTCAACAGCACCTCCCAGTTTCGTATCATCAGCAAACTTGGTGATCATCAGCAAATATCATCTTGCTCATAGCCCCAGCTGTCTGCCACCCCCTTCACTGTGCTGATAAACGCTTTATGGATATGGATTTTACCCCAGATCACAGAAGTTATCAGTTTGAAATGTAACATTACAGGGAGGAGAACAGGTTGTGGGGATTTTTCCTCACCTCTTCAGTGACCTAATTAACAGTGCAGCTCCACACACCATTATATTGATTCACTGAGGAGGGATAAATTGCGTTATCGAGGGAGAAGCAGCAGGAGGAATAAACACCTTGAGGGTTAGGATCTGATGCTAAGAAGACAGTATTTGCAAGGACTGCTTTGGGTCACCTGCTGAAGGGCTGGCTGTTTGTGGGAGCACTGAGAGAAGCTGCATGAGACGAGGCTGCAAGGTCCAGAGGAGCTCTGCGCCTGGCTCACCACACCAGCCCTGCACTTGCGTCTGGTCACCAGCAACACTGTTGTTTTCCTAACAACCGTTTCCATGGCACTGTCATGCAGACATTATTAGTCATCCTGGCTGGAAAAGGTGGTGTCAAAGGTTCACACTCCAGTGCCATTCACCTCTGGTGGGGGAGGGCACAAGCTGGTCTCAGAAGGCATCTAGGCAAGGACTGGTTTGATGAGGGTGGAGCCTCTTTCAAGAGCTTGTAAGCACAAAGTGCATCTTCAGCTGAACTGGATGCTGGTACCAGGGAATGAAGTTCTATGCATTCAACCCATTCCTTCATCGGTAGCAGTAACAGTAATGTGGTTTCATTTAAAATATGAGATGGCAAGAGCTTAAGCCACAAGGCTTAAGTTAGAGGCATTTCTGTTGATAAGGAACCATTCCCCCTATTCCTTGGTATTTAAACCTGAAATCAGAAACAGAGGCATTCCTGCTGAGCAAAGATAGGAGGCCTCCAGAGCAGCTCTGGAGCAGGGTAATGTGTGGGAGTTGCTAGAGTTGTTTAGCAGGTTCAGCCAGCCCAGACACAACACCACCCCTGGCGTCGTCAGCATTTCCGTCACATTAGCCATCACCTCATGGCAGCTTGTCTTCTTGAAGCAACTTGTCTTCATGGCAACATGTCTTCATCCCCACCTTGAAAAAGGATGAGGCAATGCTCCTCTGTATGCCTTCCCATACAATGATCTGTGCATGGGATTTTCCCTCCCCACTTGCTGGGGGGAGTTCCTCCTTCTAACAATAAAGAGCAAAAAAGATAAAGGCAATGGGAAACCTGTATGCACAAGCCCAGACTTGTCCTCTCTAAAACTGTTTTGGTCTGCTGGGGCTGGGAGGCGGCACTGGCACTGAATATTCTCAAGTACATCAAGCCAAAGACATTTGTTACTCAATACTTCCAGACCCAGGCCTCTTCGACATGTGTGAAATGTGCTCCAGGACCTCTGGCTATTTGATGCCTAGAAGATCACTGCTCCATGGTTAACTGCACCGTCAGACCTCTTTCAGTCACCAAATGGATGGGTCTGGCGTTAAGCTGGGTCCAGAGGCAGGGGAAAGAAGAAACATGGCTTGCAGGTCTCCTCTCAGACACCTTGCCCACCTAAGGCTCTAACTGAGCTGAGGGACAGCCTGGCCCAGTTTTGTATCCAAAAGCCTTGCTTCGATTCAGCTTTATTAGCTTCTAAGTGGAATGAATAAACAACCACCCTTCGACTGTCAAATTTTGTCACTTAGACTCTAAGTAAATACTTTTTTAAGACTTGTTTACACATGAAGCTTTTCCTGATTAAGACCATGTGTGGATACTTTTGTTCTGAATAAGGACAACCCTTGTGCAGTTATTTCAGAGCAGCCATTGCACTTGTAAATTCATTGCCTCCCCCAACTCACATTAACTTCGAAGTGCTGTTAAAACAAACATGTTTTTGAGAGCTTGTCTACCTGCCACTATAACACAGAAAACTGAAGACAGAATGAGTGCTCTTCACGTTAGTTAAGAAGGGTGAGAATAGCTGTTGTGCTCTTAAATTCACACCCCAACTTGTTTCACAATATTTAATTTACACAGGCAGCCCTTGACCTTTTTTCTTTTTTTTTTGTGTGTTTTTTTTTTTTCTGTGTCACCCTAAAATGCCTAGCTTTGGTAGGCAGAACTCTCTCCATTTCACATTTTCCATGATGACATGATATAAAGAATGTTTATTGGACAAATATGAGTGTACCAGGGGAAAAAAACATATTTGAATGGTTATTTGAATAAAAATTCCTGTACAGGAGCCAATGCCATTGGGCTTAATTACTTCATCTATTTATGAATGTTTAATGTTTAGCTTGTTATATTGCCATCATGTCACTATGTCCAGCCATTTTTCTGTGTAATTTCCCTTGCCTCATCACACCTAATTTCATGGTGAGATTCTCCTGCAGTTAAAAGTAAAATCTATCTGGGAATCAAAATCTATTCCAAGCACAGTGTGCACCCATTGACACAAATGCTGTAGTTATGGTTGATGATTACTGGTGTGAGTATTTCTTGCCAAAAAACGATGTAGAAGAAAAGCAAAAATATTCTCAGGTTTTATAAAACTTTTGTAAAATTGGAGAATTTCTAATTTAAGATTTTTACACCGTTCTTCCCAATTTCTTAAAGTTTGACTGACTAAGCTAAAGAAAATTCAGCCCTCCCAGTCTCCATGACCAATGGCCAAAAAGTCTACGAATGGATGCAACTGCAGTGGAAGGGGCACTGCTGCCAATTTGTTTTTGTTCAGAGGATGGGCAAAAAAGACTCAACTATAGACGCACGCCCTCTTGCAAAGTCTGCTGGTACAAACATGTAACTATCTTAATATAAATTTCTTAATAGAGACAAGACTTGCTGTTAAATGTCCCATGCCCAAGGGCAACAGTGTAATCTTTATGTCTTTTTATAACTTTGCTTTTATTGATGTCTTCTTTGCCTACCAGATGTGAGCAGATTGCCTAAATCACATGAGAATGACAATCTGGATTTGGCTCTAGGACTCGATCACATGAGAACACAGGGACAGGTCAGCTGCCATGACCCACTTAGCTTTCTGGGAGGAGATGCAGCCTCTTGATCACAGTAATGCCCTCGTGTCGGTGAGCACACGTGATGGTTTTTATGAGATTTGCTGTACCTATCAGGAACGGCAAGTTCAGCTCTTAACGTAGGAATATGTCTAGTCCTGCAGGGGTTGGGGCATGGGGGGCAGTTAACAGTTGCGCCCCGGCTTTTCTTTTGAGCAAATAATGCATTCCTGCTGGCAGCTGACAGTCTGCTGGCAACCAGCTCAGCTCTGAAATATGAGCTATGGTAGATGGGAGGAGGGAAGGTCAGCCTGGAAGGGTGTGGGAGAGGATTTCCATTCCAGACACAGGCTTTTGGTTAGAGCACTATTGTTCAAATGGGAGTTACTCGAATGATCAATGAGAAAAATTCTCTCTCCTCCCTCCTCTCCCCTTTTTTAGCAATCCTAATGTAAACATAATGGAAGATAAGCACTTTTTGTTCTATTTCACTGGTTTCATAGTCGTGATTGCATTGAGTATTTCATGGTAAGACTTCAAAGCGTTCCTGCCTTTTCATTTTACACGTGGATGTACAGTTTGCTTGAAAATATGCCCTGCTCACATTACATTAAGAAAACATTGGACCTATGATATACAACCATCAGCTAGACACAAATTAGCGCTACTTCAAATTCTGCTGCAGTGTCTCATCAGTTTTCAACATTTTTTCTCTCATCCTAAGAAACAGGCTTTACACACCTCTGCTGACATTTGGAGAGTTTAGTTTCTATGCTGTCAAACACTGAACACTTTGTGAAACTCCAGCGTCAAAAAAAAAGAACTCACAAACAATGAGAGAAAAACAAGAAAGAACTTGTTTTAACAAATGAATTGCTGTGGTAAGAGGGACTGTTAAAAAATACGTGTGTGAAATCCATGACATTTAAGCACATATATTCCTTATTTCTAGCCAAGGGATACACGACGCAAATATGGGGCATTGTGTGATCCAGAACTGTTAGGATATCTTATATAATTACCCAAGTTATTGCTCAAACTAGGGGAACTGTGAATTTCTTCTAGTAGGTTAAAAATGACAGCGGAAGCAGGAGATTCTTTGATCAATTCCACTTCTCCAGAAAGACTACGCAGTAATATTGCCTGAAATCAGCAGGAACCTAATAACAGGAGACACTTTCTTAGAAAACTGCCAGCAAAATATATTTCTCCCATACAGGTCTGATATTTGCCTGTTTTGTTTGCCAATACATGCGTATGTTTGGTGATGGAGACCATTCCCTGGCACCATAAAGGAGCACAAACTTTTCTCATCTTAATTGAAATGAGGCAGTTGTTGCTTAATTGAAGGGAGATACTCTTCCACCCTAATGGAAAAGTAATGCTGAAAGTTTCTTAGTCCAGTTCAGGAAAAGAAGTATTACAGACCACATTCATTAAAACACCTGCCACCACCACCCACGGGTAAACTACAAAAATCAGAAAACTGCAGTTATAAAAACTGTAATTCACGCAATTGCTATTGTCCAATCAATGAATGTAATTTGAAAAATTCCTCCAGGAATATCACATTAATAACCTCCCTGCTCTGAGGCAAAGCCCAATAACTTTTAAAGACCAGATGAATCACAATTACTTGGTCATCTCGCAGCTCAAAGAACTATAAACATGGATGTTTATAAGCCATAGTCTGCACTGCTGTACCAAGGTACATAATTTTTTGTGCTGCATATGAACTCTAAGCTACACTACACCAAAAAAGACTCTATCATTTGGAAGATAAACCTTGGGATAAAACCCAGACCTTTTACTGAGGTCCACAGTGATATTTTGACCTCCAAAGGATTTCTGGAAGGAAGGATACAAATCTACTGGTTCATTAACTCATACTTTTTTGTGTATTTGTTTGTTTCACTCTTCATTTGCTCTCCCCTTCCTCTGTCAACCTCCCTTCATGCCTCTTTATCTTTCTTCAATCTACAATGCTTTCCCCTTTCCTCTTATGCTTTGTGTAACTTTTCCAACCCGTTGTCTCTTCCCGTTCTTGTCACCGTTCTTGCTTCTCTTCTGGTGCTCTCTCACGACACCTGTCCTCAATTCTTCTAATTTGATGTTTACACTCTGCAAGAGAAGAGACTGGTGATAGTTTCACTTTCGTGTTCCCTTCCTTCTTCCCTCTTCTTGTCAAGTTCTGACTCACCAAAATCCTTAAGACTGTAAAAAACTTGCATTCATGAATGTGCTGCCATTGAAAATTATGGAGATGCGCAATACCTTGCTCATGTAAACTCTTCATCAGGAAATCTACAGAGGGAGTTCTTGATTTTCCTCTGACCTTTTTCAAGCAGTTTTTCAGAGGTGCTCAGGGCTGGAGGTGTCCATGATGTGAATGAATTAGGTGCTTGTGCAGGAGCTTACATTTCCCACTCTCAGGTAACTAAGAGAGATGACCAGGCAATACCAACTGCAGGTTAGACAGTTAAAGAGAAAACTACTAATCCCCTAAGTTTCTCCAATAACTCTATCTTGTGGTGAAAAACCACAACCCAGATAATATTAATGGGAGTTATAGATCATGGAATCTCGGGAGGAAAAAACCCAAACCCTTTCCTTTAAAATTTATTTCTTGTGAGTTAGTTATTCATTAGTTATGATTACTTGTATTATAGCGGACACTTGATAGTGCATCATAATTTAGGGTTCAAAATTGTTCTAATTATGACAACTTTTTGTATACGAGAGTTTTTTGAAGTATTTGTGTGTTTAAGCTTTCCACATTAAGCCTTGAGAATTTTCCATGTTTAATCTCAGCTGGAAAGTATTTCGAAATGCTCTAAGCAAAATTAATCCATCTGGGTTTTTTTTTTTTGTTTTTCTGTTTGACTTATCATGAGGAGAGAAGAAAGTATTTTATTATCTAAATATACTATTTGCTAAGGTTCTCATTGCTGTGGTCAAGAACCCAAAGTGGAGAGCAATCTCTCTTGCTCTCAAAGATTTGGAGAATTCTAGACCAACAGTAAACTTGCTCTGAAACCAGTTTACTTTTGGTCTCCCTTACCCTGAAGGACAATTGCACTCCCTCTTCCAGTAAGAGATAATTAGGATTTCCTAAAGCAAGTGAGTGAAATAGTTTCTGCCCTAGCTGTTAAAGAAAGCTAAACTAGAATCAAAGAATTACACGTAAAGTTTTAACATAGGTTTTTATCTATAAATTACAATAGAAAATGAAGAAGAGTAACACAGATAAGTACTCATCCTAGAAATATATCCTACTGTATTTTAATACTCAACACTAACAAGACACAAAGTATTTCCTAAATGCTACACCAACAAAGAATTTGGTTTATTTTGTATGCATAACAAAAATGAGGAAACTTTGTTGAATTCTTAAGAACATGGAGGAAGCAAAAAAAAAAGTCAAACAAGTGATGAGCAGCCAGGATCAGTATGTCCCCAAAGAAAGGGACACAACATATTGTTCAGATGTCATAATGAAAAGAACCATCAAAGAGACCACATTTCTTTGTATCGCCAGTACGTTAAAAGCTAAGACCAAACACCAAGAGCATGAATCAGGCTTGTTTACAATTAGTAACAACAAAAGCTGTTAGCCAAGGCCCAACTTAATAACAAATCTAGAGACTTCTCAGAGTGTAAACTGTTAAAAAATGTGAGCAATACTTAGACTAGAATGGTGACCTACCGCACAGCTTCTGTCTCCAGCAAGAAATGCAGAGTTTCTGGGGTTGTTTCCTATATTGTATAATCTTGTTTCATTCCTACAACACTGTACCCTGCATATGGCAAACATCTTGTGCATGACCATAATATTTACTGGAAATATGGGATAAACTGGAGTCATGCAGGCAACCTTCATTCTAGTATTTTTGGAATCAATGCTCGATTTTGCAGCCTTAATAATGGCTTAAATGAGGATTTTTATCAGTAATTTTTAAAAGAAAATGAACAAAAAATTGACTATTTTTTTATTCTTCCCTAGCAACTCAATCATATGATGTCAGCTTGACACACCGGTCCCAGACTGAATTACAGACTTCTGTGATTTCTGCTAGCAGAGAAACACCTGAGGTAGCATGTTTTCATCTGCTACGTAGAGTGCCGTGCCCCTGTGAGTGGATTTCACTACTATTTGCTTACATCTGAGGACTAGGGAGATTCCGAAGTCATGAGTTTTACTCCAGACCTGAAACAGAAATCTAGTAGATCAGTCTTAAGCCCCCCTGCCTCTTTCTCTTGAAACGGACCCTTTCTGCTTCAGTTTTTCCATGTTGACTCCCAAATCTTTGCTCTCACGTATTTCTAGTACATACTTGCTTGCCCAGCTCATGCAAATTTCTACCATTTTCCTCCCAGTACAGTTCCAGTCTCCTCCAAGATCCAAGATTTAATACCACTTTTACTTGCATATTATCCATCTCCAAGGCCTAGGCCCAACAGCTCAGAAACGCCCAGACTCCACTTCTTCCTCAATTCTCCACCCTATTTTCTTGGCCAGCCAGTCAACTGTACTTCCATATTAAATCACAGTCTCTTTCTGTTTTCTCTGTTTCCTTCTGCTGTACCAGTTGTATTCCTGGGATACCCATACCTTACATAATGTTCTACCTGCCATACCCAGTTCCTGACCTTTTTCCATGTGAATTTGGTCCCCTGTCTCCACTCTTTTGAGCATCGATGGGGTAGACAGTAACTGAGACAGGCATTTTGGTTTTAGTCCTGCTGTTTGGCCATAGTTCAGCCCACAAACTTGTTAGAGCTACAACCAAAGACCATGCTCAGTCCTTGGCTGTAGTATGCCTGATGTGGATACAAGACGTGGTTAATATATTGGTGTGCTATTTATCTCACTGATCAGTAGCAGTTTCTTAACTCCCTGCTCCTTAACTCCTTTACCAACCTGTCTATATCCATCTGCTGTCCTGCTCTGTGCATCCTGATCAGCACACTTCTGGGGCAAGGGCTGCTGTGGAGTTGTGTCTGTACAGGGCGTAGCACAGTGGGATCTTGGTTCAGAGTGAGAGCTAGATGGGATTATGACGTTCATGATGATAAAAAAATAAGGATGCCTGCTGAAAGCATGAACATCCTGTTTTTTAAAAAGGGTTTTAACTTGCCAAATGTGTGCAGAGCTTCACAGGAACAGCAAAAAGCATATCCCCAGCATAAAGGCCATTTCTCTCCAAAATGTCAGTGGAGCTTCCTAAAGTAAAGCTTCAGGATTTCTTCATGGAGGAAGACAGTCTCTTATTTTTCCTTGACCTCATTCTTGGAAATAGAAGAATGTTTATGACTGCAACTTTCCAAATAAATTAAAATGTAATCAAATAAAATACAAACACCAGACAAATGACCAGAAAGTTTTAGCCTCAATGGTTAATATTTTGTGAAAGTTTTTGCAATTGGAAATAGGTTTACCATAGGAAGTGCAGTCAACTTTAATAACAGGTGGTGCTCTAGAATCATCCATACAAATAAAACTCTTATTTTCTAGAAAAAAAATAATTTGTTATTCATTGCTTCCTGTATTATAGGTATAGATTTGTTGGCAGACACATCCAGTTCTAATCTTCACATCTCAGTTTAGTGGATTCCTTAAGATATTTTCAACTTCCATTCTTTCATCCCCTGCTATTAGTCCTGAGGAATTTTTTTGAGAATAAAATGATTTTAAATACACAGCCTTCCACATACACTCCTGAACGAATTCTCTCTCTCAACACAATGCAGTGTTACACCCACATCTAACAGGTGTTTTTGTCTTGGAGAGGGTGTGGGGGGAGAAACTGCACGTGTATACACAGCTGTGTGGAGAAGAATGACCATGAATTAACTTTTAAAGTCAAAATTTGCAGTAGTTGAAACCATGGAAGGGCATATACCCCTACAACATTTGGTGGCTTTACTTCTTCATTTCTTCCTTTCGGTATGTGTCCAGGGATACTCAGGTATACAGTGTAGGTACCAAACTTGCCTGCCTTAACTCCACTTCATCTATGGCTTTCTCAAAATCTTAGTTCCATCACTGTTGTGCAAAGCTTAACTACACACTTTCATTTGTACCTTGCTGTTGCATATCTTGAGCTTATTTTCTACTACTAAGGTGCATTTTGAGGCATAAGACCAGAAGATGTTTCTACCCTGAAATACAAGAGAAATACAGCCCCTATAATGTTTGAGAAAAGGCAACTCATGTTATATAGGCCAGCCTTAGGCAGGTTTGAAAGATAATTTGAAAGGGCTTCACACATTTTAATATCTTGCTATCAACATATATGCTACTTTTGTGTGGCTAAGTATCTCTGGAGTTTTCACATAATCTGTCTGGACAGTCAGGAGAGAAGGAAAATGGGAGACTGATGGAGGCAGACCTTCTGAGAGGATGGACGTAGGCACTTCGCTTTTATTCCCCTGCTGTAAAAAGGAGAGGGTGGATATGGGGGTAGTCACCTCTGGTTATCCCAAAGAGGTCTGTCTGCATGGTTAAAACTCAGCCAGGTCTGGGGCAGAACAAAGTAACTCTGTAATTCTGCACACACATGGTGTATAACACAACACAACAGCTTAGGGCAGGCAAGAGGAATCTCAAGCTGACCAAACCTAATTACGCACACTGGAATTTGGTCGAGACATTCGGTTCAAACACGCATTCCAGTGACAAGAAAGAAGATGGTCCCAGATCTTCTGGAAGAATACCTTGTTAGTCCTCCTGTTTTATACTCCGTTGAAAACATTGCAAATTGAGGACTAAACCAACAAATTCCATTTATAGTGTTCAATTATACTAAGCAACTCTTTACAGTATGCTTGTAGCATTTACACTTAAAAAACTGTATTTCTCTTTCATTTATCTGTCAGGACCCATATTCAGAGTTCATTGTTGCCTAGGAAACAGTGGATAAAAGCAATGAAAGCAAAATATTTCACTGAACAACCTACGTGGCTTTAGATGCCTATAGTATTCTCAATTGTTCCTACAGACAGGGAATCCTCAATTCTAGTCTTGGCAGATAGGTGAAAGATGAGTGGCAATTCAATTTTGTTTAAAAATGTAAACCCCAGTAATTTGAGAAGAGTAGGATAATCTTGTGGTTAGCTGCCAGATGATCGATGTCCTGTGCATGACTCGCCTTGACTTGCAGTGACCTTCACCAACTCTCTTAACCTCATTCTCATGCTTGTGTGAACATGCCTACCCTATAAAAGGATCTGTGGCATTGGTGGTACGAACGTTGTTTCTTAAAAGTGCAAGAACATAAACTTACTGAGCAATGTGTTAACCAAAACATCTGAAATATGCAAATGCCTAAAATAATCTGCTTAATGTTTGACTCACTTGTAATATCTCACATGCACTCTTACGGTTACGCCAGAACGTTATAACAAATAAACATACTGGGAGAGACATTTGGGATAAAAGAGGAGATAAAAATGCTCTAATTTAGAAACTTTTTTTTTTTTAATAAAAATGCAATACATTTCAAGCATGATAAAATTAACATAGCAACTCTGACTGAAGCGACACACATTTGCCAATATTTAATAAACACATGCAGGAAATTACTTGGTCATCACGTCACACTTCTCAAGTAAGCATGGGTAAAAGAATCTGGCTGCAACAAGTTTGCAGTTCCTGCATGAGTGTCATAGCTAGTCAGGTCTGACTTTCTCAGGTGCAGAAATACTTCTAGACACGATATCCATGGAACCGAAGGTACAGAAATGTTGGGGGTTTTGTCTTTTTCTTCTTCTGATGGGACACAGGTACATGTTTTATTATTATAATAGAAAAAAAAATATAGAAGAGCTAGTACTGGGAGGATAAACTGTCCCATGCATTTCAATATCGTTTTAATTCCACAGTACAAGATGGGACCCATCCTCATCCTTTGACAATACAGAGTATCAGAGGAGCGCAGCAGAACTGGCTTACCCAAACCATCACGGATGACTGCACTGTAGTAACCAATGTAAACAGTAAGTAGCTCTCTTGCTTCGTTATTTTTCACATCAAGGAGAAAGAGTACCTGCTGCTTGCTATATTTACTTGCATACCTTCTTGGAAGGAAATAAGGATGTAAGCAACAGACACATCTCTTCTACCCCAAGTACTAAGCATATTGAGCTGCAACATGAACACCTCTGGTCCAGCGACTCTGTCCATATTTAGTACTTATAAAAATACAATTTATCCATATTAACATATGCTGACTTCTTTGGCCTTTTGAAGAACAAAATACAGCTCCTATGCCTTCCTACACCTTTAGGTTCTGCCTGGGCTAGATTATCTCCCATGACTGCTCTGGAGTTATCAAAGCAGCTCCACTTCTGATAGGAGCTGCAAGAATACTGCTGCAGGCAAAATCTTGGTGGCCAAAAGCATTTTTATCAATAGCCTCTCTAAACGGATCTCCATAGACTCTAAATGGGTCAGACAACCTTGTGTGCACCACCATTCCCACCTCTCCTAAAGCTGTGCCAATGGTGAAAAACTGACATATGGTTATGCCCTGTGGGACGAAAAAAAACCCCAAAAAAAACAAAAGGGAAAAAAACCCCAATGTTGATGGTGGACAGGGAGCATCCTCCATTTATCAGGGTTACCTGGAGAACAGTATACCCAATAAGAAAAGCAGAGATGAAAGACTGAAACTAGAAGCAGATCAAATGCCTGCGAGGAGATTAAAGACACACGGAGAGAGCTGATCTAATATAAAGAGAGGGGACAATGCTGCTCCTTTGCTGTTCAGTACGATGACAAGATGATTGAGTTAGCCCTTAGGCTGAAACACCACGGGCCAGTCTGCATTGCTGCTACCAGCCCAGTGTGACGGAAAAAACAAAAGAACATGAAAACCTGAAATTGCATCTGTTGCAATCGCAGATCTCCACTCAAGTAATGGGTACAAGTGAAAAGTGTTCCATTTGTTAAAAGCTGATTGACTTACTACGCTGTAGGTGGCCATTGAAAATTGATCTAGAAAGTACAATGTAGTAAAATGGTAATTTAGGCTGAGAAAGTAGAAGGCACCTCTTTATCTTAGGTAAGGTATTAAAGTATGGAATTGTTTCCCAAAGAAAGTCAGGAGCCGGTGGCTCTGTGCTCCAGTGACGGATACTTTAATAACGAGATTGTATCAGCCACGGGAGGAAAAAACAGCAAATATATTTCTAGGGGACACTGTCGCTTCCCCTACAAAAGGGTTCAGATACCTTTTCATACTTCAAATGCTACCAGGGCAGATCAAACGCAGTATTTATGTATTTGCAAATACACTGCAACAGAACACAGAAAATGGGCACGCTTTGACGGGCATTTCACGGGAGATTCTAAATAATTCCCAAAAAACCTGCGTTTAAGGGTTACCGGGAAAAACCAATCTCCTCTCTCCGCGCATGACCAGTACCCCGAGGAGTCCCCACCCCCGGCTGCCTCAGAGGCGCTGCCCCACGCCCCAGCCTCCCAACAGCTCGCTGACAGCACCCCGGGCTGGGCCAGCCCGCTTTCTGCCTAACGTGGCAGCTTTAGCAACAGGGGCTCACACCGGGGCTTCGGGGGCAGCACCCCGGGCGTGCGGCTGAGGCCGTGTGCCGGGCCGCGGCGAACAGCCCCCCCCTACATTCTTTCAGGCCCGGCCGGGCCCCCAGGCGCCCCCTCCCCCGCCGGCCGCAAAACCTGCCGCTCCGGCTGAAACCCGACACCGGGGGCCTCCCTGCCCCGCCGGCCGCCTGGGGCCGCGCCGTGCGAGACGGAAAGACAGGAGTGGAATTTCCCGCCGGGGGCCGGGCCAGGCCGGCGGCGGCCGCGCGGGGCGACGTCGCGCAGAATCCCGCTCCGAGGGCTCTGCCGTATCCAGCCCGGAGAGTACCGCCCGCCCGGATGCAGGCGGCGTCCTCAGCAGCTGCGGTCTCCTTCCAGCGCCCCAACCGGCCCAAACCGGCTCGAACTGGCCGAGGCCGGATTTGCTGGCGGCGGCGCAGCGCCTCTTCCCCTCACCCCGCGGCCGCCGCTTCTTCCTCTTCCCCTCCCCCTTGTTCTCCGGCTTCTCTCCCTTCCTTCCTTCCTCCCTCCGTCTGTTCTTCCCCGAAGCACTGTGCACCGCTCCTTCCCCGCCCCCCGCTGTGCCTCGGCCGGCAGAGGGGCCTTGCCGAGCCTGGCGCCGTCCCCACAGCGGGGCAGGCACAGCCCGCTGCCACCGCCCGGGCGCTGCTGCCGCCCTGGAGCCTCACCGGCGCGTTTCCTCTCTGCCCTGGCTTCCTACCCACGTTCCCCTCGCCTCCACAATCGGGGAAATACTGCGTGTTCCGCGGATTTTTTCTTCCATTTAGGGGAGAAATGGGTACAATACAAGCTTTTGCGTTCTCGGTCAAAGCCGCCTCTCTGCAGCAGAGATGGCTGCGCCTGGGCCCCTCGCAGGCCCCTACCCTCCCCCGCAACCGTGTGCAGCTCAGAGGTGCCGCTCTCCTTCCCTGCCTGTCCCGTGCTCGGACTCGCCGCCTTGCGGCCGCGGCGCACGTACGCCTCCCTGAAGACACGGGACCCCTGCTTCCCTGTCGCTTCTTGTGACAGCCCTGCAGGGAGCAATGCAGCTCCGTTACCTGCACCATCGTGGCCCCCCTGCGCATCTTCCCCTCCCGCCACCCCCTGTCACTACAGGAGACAAAGAAACCTGGGTGTTACCCTCTCCCTTCTTTCCCACACAGTCACCAGGAAAATAAGCATGCTCTGGCTTTGTCACTCCATAAGCACAGAAGACCCTGTATCTTCTCTTTTTTTTTTTTTCTCTTTTTAACCCATCCCCCATTCTTACAGATCAAAAGGAAACCAGCCTGACTCCATTTTGGAGAGGATGTTGCCCGGAGGTTTGACTTCCCTCTGTGGAGCAATTTTCTCCAGCAGCATCTGTAGCGGAAGGGAGCCAGCATGCCTCACCCTGTAGGGGCTGTGGGATGCCTCTCTACCATTTGGAGCCAGTGGCTGACATGACTTCTCTGTGGCTGAGTGGTTTTGTCAGGCGTGGTTTTGCGCCAACCTGGAGCGGTACGCGTGCCTGGGCTTTCGCCAGCTCTGCTGCACTTTTGGTAGTTTTGGTGAAAATTTTGGTTTCAGACCTCCATGCTTCTGAAGGCATTGAGGTAATGATCCTGCACACCTAAGGGGGACGTTTCCCACAACATCAAGGGGGAGGGATAGATGTATGTTTGCCTGTTTCTTCCCTGGCTTTGGTTTGATTATTCAGCTGAGTAGGACCTATTAGCTGGCTGCTGTTGAAGGAGTTCCCACCCTTTCACCTGTGCTAGATCTGGCATTTGTCAGGCACCTTACTAAGCATATTTAGTTCACTAAAGTGGTAGATGCTACTTCTGTCCTCCAAGAGAAGTGTTCTGCCAGATCCACAACTCCTATTGGTTTTGAGGATGGCACAGATAACAGGCGCAAGTCATCTGGTTGGTATGTTGTGACAAATGTCTACAAAATGTAGAGATTCCCCAAGGAAAGTAGGAAGAAAAGTTCGTACACGTGCAATTGGTTGGGCATCCTCATGTAGAAGAAGTTGTGGGTCGGCCCCAGCTGGCAGTCAAGCTCTCACCCAGCTGCTCACTCGCCCCCCATCCACGGCAGGATGGGGGAGAGAACAGGAAGAACAGGAATGAGGAAGCTCCTGTGTCCAGATAAATTTGAGATCACTTACTGATTACCATTGCAGGCAAAACAGGCTCACCTTGGGGAAATTAATTTATTGCCGATTCATGATTTGGGTATTGGGAAATAAAACAATATTAAAACATACGGGAAAACTCCTTCCCTCCCTGTTTCCCAGGCTCACTTAATTCTTTCTCTCCTGTCCTATCAGCTCCTTACCACCACAGGTCACGCTCAGTCCCTTCAGCAAGGGAAAGAGTGGGGCAAGGGGGGGATGTTACAATCAGTGCATAGCAGTTTCTCTCTAATACTCCTTTTGTCTCAGACTTTTCCTGTGCTCTGGCACAGGTCCTCAGAGGTTGCAGGGAGCATCTGCTCTGCCATGGAGCACTTCCTCTTCCTCCTTCTCTTCATCCTCTGTGGGAGCCAGCTGGAACTGGCTGTGTTCAGTACAGCGGCCTTTTCTTGCAAAGCCACCCCTGCAGCCCCCCACTGCCAGCACCCTGACATCCGTACCCACTATGGGACTCGGAGTTATGGCACCACAGAATAACTTGGAAAGGACCTTTGGAGGTCGTTTGGGGCCATCTTCCTCGGCCTTTCTCCCGCCAAAAAGACCAGTTTTGCAGGTCAATCAGGCTGCTCCCAGCATTGCCCAAGGAAATTTTTGATGTCTCCAAAGGCAGTTATTCTGCATCCTCTTTGGACAACTTACCCCATTATTTGAGCATCATTGCTGTGAAGAATTTTTCCTTATATTTACTTAAAATTTCCCCCAAGAGCAGTCCAGTTCTATTTACCCTGTAACTACCAATAGGTAGTACAAGGCAGCAATTTGATTCCTCCATGGCTGCCTTTCCAGTTTAAAAAAAACCCAGTCTTGTAGAGGACAGAAACAGTAAGTTGGTGTTGAGAGATATCAGTTGTTTAGCTTAAATAAGAAAGTTTTAATTAGAATAAATTACTTAGGGTTGTGATATAATGTGATTTATGCTGTTTGCTTAGCTTTGCTTAGCATGAGTAGCTGCAGATTTGCTGAAGCCTTTAGGCCGCGATAGAGTTAATTTTCTTAGTAATTTTCCTAGCAGCTGGGACAGTGCTGTGTTTAGTCTTTCAGTATAAGAAAAATATCCATAATACCCTGATGTTTTGGTATTGTTTTCCCTAAGTCTGGGACTTTTCAGTTCCCCACATTCTGCCAGTGAGCGCAGGTACACAAGAAGCATAAACAGGAAGATAAGAAGACTACAACTATCAGCAGAGACTGCAAATCAACAAGATCAGAGCAGTCAACGACCTGCCTGCCTGGACACAGAGAAAGAATCCAGTAAAGTGTTAGAAGACCGCAGACCAAAAATCACCATTGGACTAAAAGACACGTGAAGAGCATGTGAGGAGTGGGTGTATACATCGCAAGGATATAATTGCAAGTGTAATTGCAAGGAAGCTCGACAAGACCACTAGGACCGAGTGTAAGTAAGTAAATTTAACAAGTTTTTCTCTAAAATGAAATGACCTTCTCCTCCTACAGGGTGTTCCATTGTTGCTACTGTATTGCAACCTTATTTCCCGTGTTTTCTATCTTTTCTCCTGCCTTATCCCATTCAGACCCAAAACCATCTTGGGGGCACTCTACTGCGCTTGCTGTAGCCTGCAAATACATTTGTAGCACTGGGGAGCCCAAACCAGGACACAGTACTTCAGAGCGGTGCAGCTTCGCACACGCTGAATAGAGGGAAATAACAATTCCCTTGAACCCGCTGGCTGTGCTTCTGGCTAACGCAGCTCAGGAGTTGGCCTTGATTTCTGCAAAAGTGCACTGCTGCGACACGTTCAACTGCTTGTCTACCAAGAGTTGCAGGTCCTGTTTTGGAAAGCTGCTTTCTAGTTGATCCCCTAAGTTGTACAGATTCTTGGTGTTGTTCTGTTCCAGATACGGGGTTTCACATTTGTTTTTGTTGAACTTCATGAGGTTTCCGTTGACCTATTTTTTCAGTTTGTTGAGACTGCTGCTGAGCCGCAGCCTAGACATTGAGCATGTTGACCTCTCCCCCTCCAGTTTTCTGTCCACAGCATGCGCACTCCCTTCACCAGCTGCAGAGTGTTTTACGGAAGGCTGTTCACACACCATCCTCACTGCCTGCTAAAGGAAACACATCTACGCACTGCTTTTCTCCAAAATAAGAGCAGCAATGACCTTGGGGGAAATTTATATACGTGTACAAACATGTGCGCGCGCGCACACACACGCCCCCCCCCCCCCCCCCCCCCCCCACGCACATATAACTAAGTGAAGTCTGAACAAAGTGGCGGTTTGCAGTTATGCTGCATTTTAGGTATCCATTTCAAGGACCCCCTGCTCCAGGAGTAGAAGAATGCTGCCTTTCAAAACAGGTAGTTCCTGCCTAGCCTTAAAATAGATATGATTTAAGAGAATAAGGGAAAAAAAAGGTCTCACTTTCATCTCACAACAAGCTGTTGGCCTCCCGCCTCTGCTAAAAGGGAGTAGCCCCATTATATAAAGCACAGCTTCCCCTTCCCCCACCCCATCCATTGCCTCCAGCCCTCATGCCAACAGAAATTACTTGCATTCTCACATTTTTCAGCAGAGTCAAAAGTATCCCCTCATTTTCACACTAGATTTATAACTTTGAAATGTTGGCAGTCCTGGTGCTGGCTCTGGGAGGCCATTCTGACAAAAGGGAAGTCTAAGTCTCTGCTCTACCTGCTGCCGTGCTCCCTTGGGCTCTCTCCCCAATTTCCTTAGAAAAGGCAGGTCAGACCGACTGAAATTCTCTAGGGAGTTTGGATTTTCATCTGTAGCTGGAGGGATGAGAGAAAAAAAAAATGAAAAAAAAAAGAAACCTTCATGAATTTAGGCAATCAGAAAACCGTTTTACATTGCAACTGCATACAGATTATTTTGTAATGGGCATGTTCCACACACCCTCTTTGACTTGAAAAAATTCCTTATGATACATTATGCCTCATTTAGGATAAGCACCAGTAGTCCCGATTTTGGCTGTTCTCATTTGTCTCCCTCTCCTGGTCAATGGTGGTTATTTTTTTCCAGATTTTGTGGTGAAGTCTTTGGCTTTTGTCCATACACAAAGAACTCAAAGTGAATCAGTGGCTGAGCAAAATGGATTTTATAGTTACATGCTTGTTCCAGTGCATTGAAGAGTTAAATAAATATTTACCTATTTAAAAATTCACCTCTGCAGTCTTGAAATGAAAGCATAAATCTTGCCTTATCTCTCTGAAAATGAGCCAGGGGAAATCCTGCTAAGGGGAGCGCTCACTTTCAGTCAAGTTGGGCATGCTGGAAAGATGCCAGGAATAGCGAAGCCAAGAGGTGGCTGCATTTCTGAAGAGGTGGTGACAGGCAGAAGAGCTGGAGTCAGTCAGTTTAGGGGAATTTGAAGTTTTGGTATAGTAAATTGAATTCTGTTTTTTAAATGCTTAGTATTGACATAATACATTGCAGGCTGCTGATTTTTACCTTTTGCTTTAATGAGTCATATAAATAAAATATATGTAAAAAAAAGACAGAATTAATTTATGCTGTGTATAATGAACAGACTGAGGGGTACTCAGATAACACATAATCTTCCTGTTCTGGTTCTGACAGCATTATTCCATTATTCCCTGAATGTCTATTCAAGGGCTACCCAACAATCCCAGTTTTGGTAACTCACCTCAGTTGCATTCCTGACCTACTACACAGTGCCAAGCCTGTTTCTTCTGCATCATTATAGCTTTCCATCAGAAAATTTAGTAGCTGTTTCATTCCCTTCCCTTTCTGGCTTTGAAGTCAAACTCAGCCACTATCCGTGGAAACTGCTATTTAAGCTCAGACTTCCACAGACCTCTCTTTGGACCCTGGAGGCTTTGTCCTCAGCACCCTGAGAGTCTAGTCAGGGATTTTCCATGGACAGGACAGCTAATTGTGTCTAGTTATGTAGTTTTTGTAGATAAAATGTGTTATTTAGACTAGGGCAAACAGATGTTCCAATTTAATTTGATTTATGAGATACAGAAGACTCCTTTTTCCCATTTTAAAAAGATAGAAACTAAATACAGGCTTGTTTCAAAATAGTCTTCTAGTCTTAAGGAGAAATCTGTGCTTCAACTGCAAATCTGCCCTGCTTTTTTAAAAATATCTATTTATTTTTTACATTTTAGCAATTGATACTGATGCATTCAGGAGAGAAAAGGGCAGAACTGTAGAGATGAGTAAGGAACACCAGAGTCTGAGTCCAAAGAAAGTAGCCATCTGGATTATTTTATTATTTAGAAGGCAAAAGAAAAAACAGATTTAACATTTAAAAGCTTTGAAAAATCACTTCACAGAACAGAGAGCGTAAAAGAAACGTAAGAAAAATTCAAACAATTCTGTTCCTACATCTCAGTTGAACAAGCAAAATAAACATTCAGCAACTGTATTTTTTATGAAGATTATGCCAGTGTTTACTCTGAGTGCAGAATATATATTCTCAGAAGATTCAAGTGTATTGGTAAATTAATTAGAGTCCTTTAAGAAAGTTGTTTGTCAAATAATTTTTTAATTGTCCTGGATTGTTTTATGATAACTTTTCAGCTCATTAAACTCACTCAGATCTCCTACTCTGACATAACTGGGAAATGTTTTAACAAGCTGTTTTTCACAGAATCATAGAATGTGTTGGGTTGGAAGGGACCTTTCAAGGTCATCTAGTCCAACCCCCTGCAGTAAGCAGGGACATCTTCAACTAGATCAGGTTGCTCAGAGCCTCATCAAGCCTGGCCTTGAATGTCTCCAGGGATGGGGCCTCCACCATCTCCCTGGGCAACCTGTTCCAGTGTCTCACCACCCTCATTGTAAAGAACTTCTTCCTAATGTCTAATCTAAACTTACCCTGCTCTAGTTTAAAGCCATTACCCCTCGTCCTATCCCTACATGCCCTTGCAAACAGACCCTCCCAGCTTTCTTATAGGCCCCTTTCAGGTACTGGAAGGCTGCTATAAGGTCTCCCCGAAGCCTTCTCTTCTCCAGGCTGAACAACCCCAACTCTCTCAGCCTGTAAATTTTACCATAATTTGTCATAACTGAATGCTTTCCCTTTAGCGAACAAATGTTCTACTATGGAACTTTTAAAGAAAAAAAACGTGCCTGAAAGCGACCTCCCTTCTTTGTTCAAAGTGGTTTAGGCTGTCACTACACTGCTATTTTAATCTAGCAGAAGTACGGGCTGCTTTTGAAAGGAGCAGGCTGGTTTTCCTTCTCCGGCTGTCTCCTGCCACTTCTTCCCACCACTTCCCTTGTGCCACTCGTATGCCTGTGGCTGTGCCATGAGTTGCTTCAGGGAACTGCTCTGGGTTAAAGCTAATTTTTCTTTTACTAGCCTAGTTTTCCTCACTGCGAGGCGTACAAACAGTAATGCCAGCCCAAGGGCAGTAACAGGAAAAGTGTCTGGAGCCAGGCAGGGAGGTGAACAAAATTATTCTTCAATAGCCACTTAGCAGTCAGCTTAAGCTAAACAGGAATTACAAAAGTTATTATGTGCTAGCTAGGAGGTACTGCTACTGTTTTGAACAAAGTATTGATGACTTGATAGAAAACTAATTTTCAACAGAATTAATTAGCCTGCTGTTTGAACACTTCACTTTGAATCATAGAATGGTTAGAGTTGGAAGGGACCTTGAAGATCATCTAGTTCCAAACCCTCTGCCATGGGCAGGGACACCTCCCACTAGACCAGGTTGCTCAGAGCCCCATCCAGCCTGGCCTTGAACACTTCCAGGGATGGGGCATCCACAGCTTCCCTGGGCAACCTGTTCCAGTGCCTCACCACCGTCACAGTAAAGAATTTCTTCCTAATATCTAATCTAAATCCACCCTATTTCAGTTTAAGACCGTTACCCTTCGTCCTATCACTACACTCCCTGATAAAGAGTCCCTCCCCATCTCTCCTGTAGGCCCCCTTTGGGTACTGGAAGGCCGCTATAAAGTCTTCTTGGAGCCTTCTCTTCTCCAGGCTGAACAACCCCAACTCTCTCAGTCTGTCTCCATAGGAGGGGTGCTCCAGCCCTCTGATCATTTTCCTGGCCCTCCTCTGGACTCGCTCAAACAGGTCCAAGTCCTTCTTATGTTGAGGGCCCCAGAGCTGGATGCAGTACTCCACGTGGGGTCTCACCAGAGTGGAGTAGAGGGGCAGAATCACCTCTCTTGCCCTGCTGGCCACGCTCCTTTTGATGCAGCCCAGGATGTGGTTGGCTTTCTGGACTGTGCGCACGCTTCTCATCCACCAGCACCCCCACGTCCTTCTCCTCAGGGCTGCTCTCAATCCCTTCTCTGCCCAGCCTGTATTTGTGCTTGGGATTGCTCTGACCCAGGTGCAGGACCTTGCACTTGGCCTTGTTGAACTTCATGAGGTTTGCACGGGCCCACTTCTCAAGCCTATTTAGGGCCCTCTGGACGGCATCCCTTCCCTCCAGCATGTCGACCACACCACACAGCTTGGTGTCATTGGCAAACTTGCTGAGGGTGCACTCAGTCCTACTGTCCATGTCGCCAACAAAGATGTTAAACAGCACTGGACCCAATACCGACCCCTGAATAATGCCACTCATCACTGGTCGCCACTTGGACATTGAGCCGTTGACCGCAACTCTTTTGAGTGAGGCTATCCAGCCAATTCCTTACCCCCTGAGTGGTCCAACTGTCAAATCCATGTCTCTCCAATTTAGACAGAAGGATGTCATGTGGGACAGTGTCAAATGCTTTGCACAAGTCCAGGTAGATGATGTCAATTGCTCTTCCCTTATCTACCAACACTGTAACGCTGTTGTAGAAGGCCACCAAATTTGTGGGGCACAATTTGCCCTTAGTAAAGCCATGTTGGCTGTCACCAATAACCTCCTTATTTTCTACGTGCCTTAGTTTCCAGGAGGATCTGGTCCATGATCTTGCTGGGCACAGAGGTGAGACTGAACTGCCTGTAGTTCCCCCGGTCTTCCTCTTTTTTCCCCTTTGCACCCACACACCTTTAGTTTTCCAGCAAAAGACCAATTACTTGAGAAACACACTATTTTCAGTTTGGATAAATTCAGTAGTTATAGCTGCTGGGTATATAATCTTTTCAAGCCTCTAAGGATCTAATGGAATCCACGTAAACTGTGCCTGCAGGCTTCAAAAATGTCTTGATTTATTAGGGATCTATAAGACCTAAAGCTTTGGCTGCTGACTGGGAGAGCTGGCCACAGCTATGGATCAAAGTTGTTTCAGCAGAATATGCAGGAGATTCTTGCAGCCAACTGTATCTTTGCCACTTTGGCCTCAAAGTGTTCCATGTATTTGCCAAAGGTTTAATTAATATGTGTATAACAAATGTATAATTAAGTGAGTAAGAAACTATGAAACGTATTAGTACATTAAAAAAATAATGGAATTGAAATCAATACTGAAATCAGAAAGACTGCTAGTTCAGAATTCACGTGTGTGAATTCATGTCAAATTTAGTTTTCGTACAGGTGTGTGAATTTGTCTTTGTTCTTTATCCCTATGATTTATTTCACCTAGGTTTGAGAATTCACTGACATCGGTCACGATTACACGGTCACGAGAAATTAGCACAGGATTTGAAGTAGAACAGGTGTTTGAATCCCTACAAGAAAGCCTGATAATACTCCTGGAAACCTAGGTGTAGAGGATAGCCAGAATTTGGCATGGGATCTTTCTGCATCATCTTTCTTTAGATTCCTAAGAGCCATCCTCAAACATCTTGAAATACTTTAAAATCCTCACGGTGGTTAGTGTAATTTCACCTGAAAAATATATGCAGAAGCAGATATAGTGCTGCATAAACACTATAAAAAGTGCAAAAGTGTTTTTGCGGCACTATATTTCAAATGAAAGAAACATAAAATTTTATTCACAAATCTAACTTTGTCACAAAAATGTGGATAAAAAAGGTAGGAGTGAGTACTGAAAAAAAATAGAAGGTCCAATTTACTGAATTTCTTCTGATAAGCTTTCTCAAGAAAGTGTTCAGTTACCTTCAGCAGGCTTGAGGACAGAGAAGCGTGGGCAACCTGGAAGTGGAACAGATTAATCAGGTGGTGCAAAATAATCTGCGAGGGAGCTAAGAGTTGAGAGGGAATGGGGAGTTGAGGTGCAGGAGGGATGAGGAAGTGAACGAGCAGGAGGTAAGGAATTGGAAGAAAAGAGTTTGACATTTTCTCTTGGCAAGTGCTGAAGCCCACAGATCTCTGACAAAGGATGCTCGCTGGGAGCTGAATGCACTTGCTAGTTGCTGGCAGCACAAGAATGCCTCCTGGCATGTTCCCATACAGCCGCTCACACAGGAGTAGTAATGTTCCTCCTATATTTTTCTATGGTATAGCTTGACTCTGCTTTCAGAGAAGAGCACAACAATTTCTAAATCTGGAGAGAATGGGAATTTTTCTGTTAAAACCAAAACAAGAGCTTGGAAAGTCATTCTGCTTTCCTGCCCTAAAATTGACATATTGCATATCACTTCCTTTCCTTGAGCTTGATGAAAATATTATAACCTTTGTGCTTGCATGTTGTTTTACACTCGCAGTCAAGCTCCCCTGGAATCAGAGTTTATGTTTCACTTGTTTTTCAGGGAATTAGATTAAGGGCTTTGTATGAGTCAGATGAATACATGGTATGCATTGACTTTTCGTGCTCCGTGACATTTCTTTCATGTTAATTTCAGACATGGTTCCAGAAATAAGATTGGTGTTCTGCGATGCCAGTTAGGGAGACAGCAGTATCCCAAAGTCTAATACGAGGTTAATCGAGACAAAGAATCATTACACATGCAGTTCTAATGTAGCCAGTGCAGCCTGTAGTTGGCATCTTCAATAGTTGGGTTAAGTAATCCAGAACTCTACCTGCAAAATAAACTAGAAAGAATAGCTGCTGTTGTGTGATTTCAAAGCTTATAAGCAGGATGGAAGGAGATAAAGAAGCTGAGGAAAGTGTCTTTGTAAGGGTTTAGAAAAGAGGCAGGAAAAACAAGTGCTGAAGTAGGGGAAAGGAAAGGCATTAGAAGACTCAGAAGGACTGGGAAGAAAATAAAAAGTGACAAGAAGAAAGGACCTGTGAACACTGAATGTAAAGGAGCTGCATTTGCATGGATCTCTGCAGTGTGCCATCTCCAGGTCCCCGAGGCTGTTGGGATATCTGATAGCTAGCATTAGTGAGGCCTTGTAACAGAACTGTATGTCATTGCTTAGTTTTGTATAGTTGTATCCCGTGTATCTAGTGAGGCTTGTCTGTTAGATGATGGAGTGTGTTTGTCTCAATTGCTGTCTGCTTTACTGCCCCCTGCCCTGATTTACTGCTTTGGTAACCGCAAGAGCGCAGACTGTGCTCTCTGTGTCTTTCCAAGCGTCTTGGTGAGCAGGGGGAGGTGGGAAGACAGAAAACAGAGCCTGCACCCAGGCTTGCAAAGTGACCTGGCATCTTCAGTCTGAGAGTCAGGGGAGCACCTTAAGGGCACTTTATTGATGTTTTTACGTGCAAGGCTGTAAATCGTTTGCCCACCAGATTGATTTATGTTGCAGAATGTGGGAGCCACTCATCTTCTGCTTCACAGTTTTGGTGTTCATCTTGTCTGTGTTGGACATTGACTACCAAAACAGGAAACGTTGTTGATCCTTTTCTTTGTTACTTATGACCAATGAAGATGACACACTGACTGCCTGGTCAAAACAAGACAAAGCGGTGACCTGAGTCACTGTGGGATGACATTGCCTTTTCATTGGACTCCAACTTGAATTTTTTTTTATTCCATATCCATAATGAATGTAAACTTGTATACCACAGGTTTTGCACCACAAGCTTAGACTTATAATTAACTTCTCTGAAATAATATTGGTTTTGAATCCAAACTCTGTCAAAGTAATATTTGCATCATCTTTCTCTCTAAAAAAACTTGAAGAAAGAGGATTAAATGGAAGTTAATGTCTTTCTTCCGAGAAGTTTGTATGTCACAACACTAAAGAAAGCTTGGTAACACATTCAAGAAGAAACACTAAATAGCCAGATGAAGAAAACAATCACCATAATCTGCATAACATAGGAATTACCTGAAAATGGTGAAATGGGAATATCTGGATATCATATTCGCTTTAGGAACTTGTTTAGTTACTTCAAACAAGGCCCTCATTGTCTGTGTGGATTGTAGTGGTCTAATCTGGAATAGGCAGAAATCATTGTGTCATGGCATCTCCATGATTTGCTGCCATTTCTAATGAGACAAAGCAGTGTGTGCAGCTCTTGTAGAGTTTGACAAAGTGCTTCTCTTTTCCTCTGCTGAACAGTATCCAATGTCCTTACTTGATCAAAGCTAAATGTAGATGTGTTTATCAGTATGTGTTCTCACACAGAAGGAGTCAGGCACCAATCCTGGCTCGTACTCCAGACAAGTCTAGTTCAGTACAGACAGCTTTTGCTTTGGTACCTGCAGTCCTCCTCATTGTTGCTTAGAAAGCAGTATTTTCCTTTTCAATATGGTTCAACATGCTGCATTAATGTTTTCCATAGCAAGTGTCTGTAAGAGTAGAGTTTTCTGATAATCCTGAATAGCTCAAATTTCTCATAAAATTTCACAGCGTGTCATGAGGGCTGCTGGAAACTTACTTGCTTTGAAAGACTGCGTGTTACTTGCAGTGTCTTGTAGAGAGACGTGGGGTGCCAGCAGCATTTCTTAATGATTTATTGTTGCCTGAGACCACCTGAAGGTTTTCTTGCAGGGAGTGCTGAAGTTGTTAGGAGTTGGCTGCTTGTGAAGGGGACATCTCTGAGAGGGAAAATCGCAGTTGTCCTCTGCTGCATCTGCTTGTCAGATACCTCTGATATCTGTATGCAAGAAGATATCCATAACTGCAGTTGGTATAGAAGACCATCCAGTGCACCTTGCACTTTGGAAGGTGGTAATTCTCTGTGATTTTATTTGATGAATTGTGTATTTATATTTACTATTTGTCTACTTGAATTCAGGCAGCTGCTTTTCCTCTCTGTGGAGAGAGGAGTTCACTTTGTGCAGGGACCCCTTATGCTGCCTTCTGTGAAGATGGGTGGGAGACCCACACGCTGCGGGTGTTAGGCTGCCCTCCATGACAATGCTTTTATTGATTTATTTCTTCGTCACGAGTTGTATTCTTAGGATCCTGCTTCAGAAAATGGAGAGCGAAGTTGGGATTAGAAATTGCTATGAGATACTTTGAGTAACTCTGTGCCCTCAAAACATGATCTTTTTAGCTCTTCTTGACTGTGGGAGCCTGGGAATGCTTCCCAGCTCCTGGGTTCAGCTGCACACCCTAGCTGTGTAAGGTCCATACTAAGGGACATGGTAGCACTTCCTCCCTCCCCAAGTTCCCTACCTGCGTTGCACATCCGTAGATACTCATTAAGTCCAGCTGTTGTTTGTCCTTTCCTGCCTTTAGGATCTTTCTGAGTTCAGCAGGTCTACGTACCAAGCCCTCTCCTCATCTGCATCACGAGATGCCAGGGAGATTGTCTCACCCAGATGGGAGGCAGTGGAAGGCTCAGAGTCTGGAGGCAGTGCCTTCACTTGCAGCCTGCAGCGGCTGAGCTCTGCAGTCAAAGCTTTGGCTGGGAGAGGAAGGAGGTGTTAAATTTGGTAATTTTGAGCCATCCCAGGATCCTCTCATGGGAAGGGGTGGATGGTGAGCGAAGCTGCCCTCAGGTTGATCTGTGTGTTAAAACACTCCCTGAAGCAATAGAGCTCTTACCATCCTTTTGGCTCTGGTTTTCTTCGCCTAGGTTCTCACTGCAGCCTCCCAGGGCATCAGTCCCTGCAAATGTCTCACCAAGGGAAGGAGAGTTGGTGGGACAACTGCCCCCAAACATTGCACACCTAAAGCCCAGGCTGTTAGTGTGCTGGCTGAACTACAATTAGGGATTTCCCTGAGAGGCCTGTGGGAGTCACCTGTGCTGCAGGACAAGCAGGTAAAATGGATGAAGACTGCAGGAATGGGAGAAGCCCCGTCTGTGGGACATGGTGTGGAGGGAAGTGCGTTGGTGGGGGTAAGGGAATGTAAGTGCAGGTGGGAGAAGTATAGCAGCAGAGTATGGGGCAGAGTGAGAGGAAAGGGAGCCTCGTGGGAGCAGGCAAAATCTGAAGGTACACATGTGGCAGGAGATTGGGCTGTAAGTTAAAGAGAAAATGAGTGGAAAAAAACAGTAGGATGGCAAGACGGAAAAGGGAAGAGAAGCAGGCAGGAGTTGGAAAAAAACCAAAATGGAAAACTCCCTAGTCCTCAAGACAGGAGAACGGGCAGAGTTCTGCTAGAGCAGCCAGGAGGAAGCCCATATTTTTGTGTGTGGCTTTGAGGTTTGATGTGAGGATGGGTTCCCTCCCTTAGGTTAAAAAATTAAAAACTTTACTGAAAAGGGTGGGAGTTTGAAAATATTCTATAATTTTGAAGACAGTATTGTCTCTCTTGGGGGGAGTGCAAAAATTTCACATCCCTATTTTGATCTTACAAAAATGAAAAGATTTAGATGGAGAAGGAAATGAGTTGTTCTTGAGGGATCTGTGGCCAGGGTTGGACTAACAACCATTGATTGGACTAACAACCAAGAAGCAGCAGACAAGTGGGAATAGGAAAAAAACCCAGTGAGGTGAAGCGTAACAACACACTGGAGTGGAGATTATGCCCTTGTAGTATAAAGAAACTTCATTTAACAATGCAGAATTCTCTTCTTATAGCCAACAGCTGTACTATAACTAGTCCAACAAGTCAAAGGAGGTAAATTGGCTTGGGGGATAGCTGGCTGTTATTTATAGCACAAATTGCTGAATCTACAAGTGTCTCCTGTGCCCTCACCATCCTTTTTGGAAGCATCGTAGAAGGTGTGTTTTTCAGGCTGTATCCTCACCTGCTAATGTAGTTTTGGTTGGCCCAGGTCACCTGAGATTAATTATGCCCTTTTGAAAACACTTGTGTTTAAACACTGCTTATTTGAATAATTGCAGAAATAATTGTTAGAGGACTTTGAAGGCTGAAACCTTGTCCACCTGTGTAAAAAGGTGAGGACCTGTGTGCTCCTGAGAATTTTTACTATCTATATCTGGATTTATGTTAGCTTCACAATTAATGTCCTCCTTTCCTGTGTTACAAATGAGGAAGAGATACTGTGCAGGATTTTGGTAGTTTTGCATATATTTTCTCCTGTCCGTGTAGTGGGACTGGGATGTTCTGAGGCAGGCGTAAGCTTTTGAAGGAGATTGCCTAATGACGTTGTATATTCCTCTATTTACAAGACTCTGCTGCTGAGGCATAGCAGCAGAGCAACAAAACATGCTGCTCTTCACATAAGTTCTGGTAAAATGGCTAAATTAATAGAATAAAATACGTAATCTTGAGAATTATGCTATGGTAATATTTTTTTTTTAAGGCTAGATGTGAAAGCAACATCTCTTTGCTTCAGGAGACTGTAAAACGGCCCTCAGCGCTTTTTTAAATCTCCCATAGTAGTTTCTTAAAGTTTCAAAACAATATTCACTCTTGATGTAAAGTTTTCAACGGATGTTTCTAGAAACATTGTTTCTATGGCTAATTTATCTGATGGATATTTTGCACTGTGTTTCATTTTAATTTTATCTATGTTCAATTTCAAGCTTTCAGAATATATTCAACTACTTTTCTGTGAGACCAAAGGACACTTCACTAAGAAAAAAAATATCTCACTTTGTAAGTATGTCTTAAGTTCTGTGAAACAGATTCTTATCTTTCTATACCTGCAAAATGTATTCATACAGACAAATAAATCATCTGCGAAAAAAAATAAGAAAAAAAGAGTTGCTATGTATAATTTAAAACTAACTAGTATATAGGGTTTTTTTAAAAATATTAAAACAATATTATAAACAGCATATTATAATTTAATGAACATGTACCCAACAAATATTTGAACTCTGAATAGCAATAATGATGCCACTCTTTGAAGGACAGGGTTACATGTGCATGTGAGCAAAGGTCTGGCGTTTTCTAATGTTTGAATAGTGAAAGTGTTCAAGTGGGATTACCTCATTATTTCAAAGTATTATTAAAATATTAGTGAGGCACTAACGTTGTGGGGCATTATATTTACCTTTTTAGTAAAAAGGAAAAAAAAGAAATTATATTTCATTCTTTTTCCAGGATCAGAGGGAAGACAAAATTTTCTCATACAGAAAATACAATTCGAATAAATACACAGTATTCAACTAACTTTTTTAAAATGAAACGTTTTATTAAGCTATTGAAAGAATACTTATTTTTCTGTGCCATGTTAGCTTTCTTTCACTTCTATTTGAGGAACACCAGTATTCATTTCAATTTGAAGTCTTATAAAAGTAATAAAGAATCTTCTAAAAGAGTAAAGTGGAAAAACTTTTTTTTATTTATTCAGCACTAGCACTCTATTTTTATATTGTAGAAGGAGAAAAATCTGTGTTTTCACCAGCATTAGGGTAGAGTGCCTCTCCACTGTTTATAAGTGAAAAAATATCTGCATAAAGGTTAATGTTATCTCTTTATTACTATGTGAATAAACCCAGGTGTTTTTAGAACAACTGCTGATTATTCAAACTGTTTTATCAAAAAACAGTAGAGAAACCTGCTCTGTCTCTCTCTTTATTTAAAAAAAAAATCAAAAGTAAAGGGTTTTGTCATCTGACCAAGGTTCACAAACATTTGGGCTTTTCTGCAAAGTAGTCCAGACAATTAAAATAGACTCTCTTAAAGAAAACTCCCTTCAGTATTTTGTCTATGTGACCACTCCGTGCTGTCAAAAGCCTTTCATCCTTTAAAAGGCTCACATACTTCCAGGAGAACAGAAATACAGAAGAAGAGACAGTCAACAGTTCCTTTGTTTTGTTCTGGAGTCAATCCAATGTGGTGTGCATTATGGGTTATCAAGTTTGTGTGTTAAAACAGCTTTAATGCCACTGATCAAGAAAAGTCAGGTCTATATAGAATGCATTCTTGGGATATTTATTTATAATTACAGCTAGAAATACTCTCAGGTGTTGAGAATACCATTATAAAATGTACAGAGGGCTTTGGAATTAGGACAGTGTCATAGTAGTCTGAAATGAACCCAGCACTGGTTGTTTTGTTATTAACAAAGTTTGTGTCTTATGTGGAGAAAGCAGCTAATCTAAAAGCTCTAGTCACACCTCACAAGTAATTAGGATTTCAGAATGTCAAGGAACTTTGCGTGAGCCTAGCAATCTCTTTTTCCAGAGATAACAGCACATGATACTTCAAAAACTTTCCCTCTAATTAGTTTATAATTCCAACTACAGCAATCAGGTAAACGAAGGGTTAGTGTTTTACAGATGATAGAAAACCAAAATCCAAACAAAATTCAGAAAGATGTTTCTTAGTCCCGCCATTTAAACAATCACCCTTAGGATTTGTTGAGCAAGTCATTTTGAAAAACAATAAACCTAATTTTCTAATCGAAGATTAGGAAACTTTTCACAAAGCGAAAGACAGAGACACATGCAAAACAGCATAGCTGTAAAATTTCTTCTTCAGTTTGTCTGCTGATGACCTGAATATGTTTCTGCTGTGGAATATGGTGTAAAATGTGAACCTTCGGCTGTTAGCTTTCTTTTTGCTGAAGTTGTGGGAAGTACAGGCTTGAAAAGTGGGTACTGACTTACTATATTTATTATGTTCTTTTAATTTATTTAGCCTGCACTGAGGTACCTGACAAAGGATGCTTACTTTCTATCTCTTGATGAATCTCTGAGATTTCTCTCTGAAGATTAATGTATGAATCTTGCTTCAAAAGGAAGGTATATAATAATGTGTGGAATACACAGCATAATCTTAATTTGATGTAGTTAGATGATTTGTTAAGATGATTTGATGTAGTTAGATGGTGTTGATAAAAACAATCCAATCATTCTGTTAAAACACTGTAGCATGGGAATATGATAATGTTCTTCATACAAAAGAAAAGCAGGTTGTAGCATTTCTGAACATGCAAAGAAGGATAGAAATATTTGGAATGAAGATTTTTATGCCATGAGATTTTAAGTCTGCTATGAGATTGTGACTCTAAGTGAGTTGATAGCCTGCTAAAATTTCGATCATCACTAGTATAGGGTTGTGACTGATGTTATTTGAAAGCACCTCACTTAAAGTTCTCAGATGTTAATTAAGGGTGATGTTTCACATGGTAGTTGGAGCTGATCAAAAATAGCTTGTGGCTATTGGGAGGGGCAGTCCTGCTTGCCCTTCCCCTTCTCCCATGTGTGCTCCTGTCCCCTTGGCTCTTGGGTGACTTTTAGTGAGCTGGACACTTGCTGAAATAGCAGAAAGCCATTGCTGCTGTACTGCTTGGTTTGCTTTCTGCTGCTGAGCAAGTTGCACTGATTGAGCAAATGGCCAGATGCGTGCTGTAGGGGATGGAGGGTATGCGTAGGTGCAGGAGATGAGTGGGAAGGAGTGGCGCTCCCCTTTGGAGGCAGCAAGCTCTTAGACTGGCTGAGATGTCTCATGAAGTCTCAACCTGAGAGGTGCAGAGGAAGAGCACCCCTTTCTGCCACCCACCCTAGACTCCTTGTCCGCCAAACTCTCCCTCTACCCCCATGTGGGTACATGCCTGGGCTTCCCCTGCAGTGGGACCACTGGTTCCCCTTCCTGATGCCTGTCCATGGATCGTGGGCACAAACAGCATGTCCCAAGTGACTTCTCAGTATCTCTGACTGGGTGCCTGTGTTACACTTAAGGGATGGGGTCAAAGACGGTATTACCTTGTGGCTTGTGTGGCCACAGCGTTACCTAGGTGACTGCAAGTCCCTCAAAGCTATTTCTTTAACTAAATTTCTAACACTGGTTATGGATACGTTGTGTACCACAAAATGGTCTTCACGATAATGCTTGACAGTGGATCTCATGATGACCTTAGTCACCTGAGAAACACATGTGATAATGTAGTGGTGTGAAAGTTGTGAAAACGTGCTTCCTTTTCTTCTAGTCTAGCTCTTGTGTTGTAAGTGCTTGACTATCATCATGTGTCTTTGATTGAACTTCAGATCATCTTCCAAGGCACAGCCCAACCAAATGTTTACATTTAACAGTGGGCTGAAGTCTTACTGAAATAAAAAAAGACAAGCTTGCACTGTGCAACTGTTTTCCTGGATCTGAATAGGACTCGGGTAGATTTTAAAAAATGCTGGACACACTGAAGACATAACTAGAGATATTTTTTAATAAAATACTTTTTTTTTTTACTGCATATCTTCATGTTGCTACAAGTCGTATGTATGAGGGTGGACTAATATATATAGAATGTTTTTTCTGTGTTATCTTTGCACTCTTCCTGCTCTCATTTTCAGTGATTCAGGTTTTCATTCTGTGTGTCCTAACCTACGTTGTAAATTTCTTTGGCAGCAACTGCCTTTTAATATATGCTTTTGCAGCAGCAGTAAAATTAGATATAGTTCTGATTGGAACACTGGGGGCCTATCATACGGCAAACAATCACTGATCTTAATTATACATGTAACAGTAACGTGCCTGGCAGTTCCAGTCTCTGAGAGCTGGCCGGTGTTCCAGTAAGAAGAGTAGTTACTCCCTCTTTTCTAACACTTCTTTTTTGCCAGTCCAAATTTGTACCACACATAAACAAGATCTGCAAACCGACTGCAATTCAGAGAGTGGTTAATCAGAACATTTTTTGAGGTTGGGGTTTTAGCACCAATGAAACAAGGTATTGAACAAGTCTTGTCCAGTACAGAAAAGGGAGCGAGGCGGAGCGGTGAGATGCTTTACCAATGCTGCCATCTCTTGATCTTCTTTGGTATTGCCACCCTTAAAAAATCATGGGAGATAGGGTGGCCAAGACCTCTCCAAACCCCGGAGTTGACAAATGACATCCTTATTATTTGTCCTGAAGCCACTCAACTTCTATGTAAATAAACTCCTTAAACACATAGCTGCATTACCTGAAAGGCTACTTTCAGGCTTTTATATTTTTAATAACTTTCTTGACTGTGTCACACAAATTTGAGGTGGTTCTGAATTGCTGTCATTTAAATTAAAAATTAACACTGAGAAACAGAGAGATGAAAGGAATGAAAACAACATCTCTGTCCAGTAGTACTAAATGCTTTGTGAACTCTTAAAAGGTCTCTTATGATTGGAAGCTGTGATGGGCGTAGAGATTACTAAATTTTTCTTTCTGAGTTCATGGAAGTTGAAAACCCACTTAAGCAATGGTTGCTTTGGGGTTTCTATAAATTAGGGTCTTAGCTTAATTTCCAGTCAGAAATCCAAAATGTTGATTCCAAATGATAATTCTGTGTGGAGATTTTATTGTTGGGGTTTTTTTTTTCCTTTGGCCAGAAAGTTTGTCACTGGGAGATACCAGTTTCTCATACCTGAATAAATTAATGGAAAAGGGTGGATTCCAATAGGCTTATATTTTCTTGAAGCTTTCAAAAAAGGTCAGTCTTTTTTTTTTCTTTATTTTTTTCCTCTGTAATTTGTCAGTGTTTTGAAATGTGGAAGTTTAAGGTTTTGGGTTAAAATGACAATTGGTTTTGAGACAGTGTACATGAAAAAACACTGAAATCTGAAGGTCTCATTTTGAAATGTTTGAGATGATAGATAGAATATTTTTGTAGAACCCTACTGAAATTATTTCTGGATTAAAAAAAACCAACTTAGTTTTAGTTATGTTTTGATCTATATTGAAAATTAATATAGTTAGATATTAATTTGAATGGAAGATAACATTTCTCAACAGATCTAATCTCTGCAGCCAGATGAAAATGAACTTTGTCCTCGTTTCTAAATAGACTCCCTCCTGGACAGATTGAAACAAGCTGGTGTGATTGTAGTCCCTGTCTTGGCAACTGCATTTGGTACCTAAAGACAATTATGCCAGTCCAGCTGTTTCCATAAATGCTTTTTAAAATCCTTTGAAAAGAGCAAAATTAGTGATAAGAAAATGCAAGTTTTCATTTGGACTTCTGCTGGTTTTCCTCTCATCCTTACCATATGAGGTGGTACATTTCCAATGAGGAGGCTGTTTTCATCAGAACTGGTCTGAGATTTCCACTACTGCTCAGAAGTTATGTGTTACAGAGTACTGATCTGAACTGTAGCAGAACTGACGACTCAGAAATATTTGGATCTGTAACACAATTTAACGTCTGCCTCCTTAGCAAACCACACTGTAATGTCATTCTGTAACTTTGCTACTCCAGCATTTTAGTGGTAGGGGAAGACAACTCTTTATTTTCACATTTGTTTTTTTTTATTACTATTTTTCTTTGACTCTTTCTGCTTGTGCTGCTCTTGGCTAGGTAATTTATGGCCTAATATCAGAGCCCCAGACAACTGCGCGGGTTGCCAGAGGCTTGGCAATCAGATCTGAGAAGTGTTTTAACGATGTGTTTTGTTGGAAATTGCTTTTCTGTTCTTCCCCAAATGAAATCCTGCTGCTGCACACATTTATTTTGGAATGGGAGGAGCAGCAGTGGAGGGAGAGATGGTGTGTGTTTATAAAGACACCTGAAAAACAAAGCTTTTGAGAAGCTGAAGCTTGCTGGGGAAATGAGAAGTGGGCCACTTCCATTTGGACAAGAGGTGGAGTTTTCAAAGACTGGGATGTGTGATACTTCTGAGGCCATGGGTAACATTTGCGTTTATACAGGCTGAAACAGTGGTCAACACATGTTTCCCACCCTGATTCTCTGAATACACGTGCTGTAGCCCTGGGTGTCCTGTTGTCCTGAGATCTGCCGGAGAGTAGCAGCCTGTGTCTTTCTGTGATCCTGCACTGATACCCGGCTGTATGCTGCTGCCCCTCTCTGTGTTAGCGCTTTGTACTCAGCAGGTCCCAGTGGCCTCGTGGCTTCTGCATCACCATGCTCTGGGAACAGCGTCATGGTGGCATTGATTAAGGACTCTTTAGAAATGAAACACTTTTTCTTTGGCTGGTTTGTTTGGAAGAGAGAAAGGAGAGTGGAGGGGAAAAAAAAAAAGCGTGAGTGTGTGTGAAACAGCGAGTAGAGCCAAGGCTGCTTTGGTTTCATGAGATCTTGTGGTTTAATAAAATGTATGAGCTTCCTAGGGAGCTCTAGAGAGAATCCTGGTAGCTTTTTATTCCTTTTCTGCTTGCTGTTGCTTTCAAACAGCAGCTCCCAGGTGCTCTCCCTTATTTCCTTTTGTTATAGGATGGCTCTTCGCTGAAGCTCCCAACCAGCTCCTTAGCTGATCTTTGCAAATATCTCTGCAGAATTTACCAACCAAACTTGTTTTTCCTTTCTCACCTGGTTGCATTATCAACTTTCAATCCTCTGCTGCTTTTATACTGAGGAAGGGCATGCAGTGTTTGCAACAACCTATGTGAACTGATAGTGACCTCTCTGCAGCAGCATTTTATCTGGCTCCTCTTATCTGTTAGCCATTCTCTTCGTAAAAAGGAACTGTGTTTCAGCTCTGTGTCTTGTAATTGTCTTCCCTTTTCTAGAAGTGCCAGTTCACCTCCTTTACCTACCACCAACCCTGTCCCTCCCTCTGCAGGAGTTGATTCAACCGCCCTTCTAGTTCCTGTTCTTCCTTCCCCTCCACAGGCATTCTGTCTCCTCTGCACTGAGATTTTTAGCAATCACAGGTATCGCACAAATCTTGTTTTAACTTTTTAAACATCTGCTCCTCCTGCTATTCTTCTTTCTGGATGCCTCATCCTTTTCCTGCTTTGGAAAATACCTGTTCCTGTCTGAAGAGCACAATGTGATTGTGTGATTTCCCACTCCAGCATTCAGAGCATACCTTTTGCTGACTTTTGATCTGGGCCCTCACCCCAGAAATGATGAGAAATTCTTCCATCACTTTTTGGAGACCTCTAAAAGCTGAATTTCAGCTTCCCATAAAGGAGGAGTTTCTTTCTGTTTCTGGGGTAATGGTTGGGGTAGTGGTTGGTCACTTTTTAAACCAGAAGTATCTGCACAGTCTTCTACCTTTTTCTCTTTTTCTGTCTGGAGTAAATCTGTGTCTTCTTTGTGAGGTCTTTATTTTGGTCATACAGTTTCTTGGTTTTAATGGAAATTTTGATTGGGACCCTGCTACTTACTAGTACTCCTTTTTTGCATCACTGCTTAGAGTCTCCTTAGTTTAGACCAACGTGTTACCGCAACCTTAGCAAAGTACCACTGCCTTTTGCATAGAACACAAATGTAGGCCTTGGGCTTAAAATAAAAAGGGGGAATGCTTCATAAAGCCAATATTAATGGGATTGAATAACGCCTTGAATTAAATAAAGCAATTATGTAACATTACATAAAAAAAAAAAAAAGAAAAGAAAAAGGTACATAATCCAAATATCCCCAGGCCAAGCTGGAACTTCTACACAAGAGCACTGAGTGATGCTATGTCTGGGCCATGAAGTCCTGCTGACATAGCCAAGTTATGTCAGATTACGCAAAATTTCCCCTGTTTCTATGTGGGAAACCTCCATGATGGCAAAGACAAGGCTACACAAAGGGGAAGGAACTGCCATCAGTGCAGGTAGCATTCAATGCTTGTACATAGGATGCCCAGTACAACCAGAACCATAATGAGCTCCACACTAGATAGGATCTTGTTTAGGGGAACTAGAAAGTAAAGCAGGATATGGGCAGCATCATGGCTCTGGCAAACTAAAGGTAACTGCACTGAGAGTTAAGAAAAGAGGTAGATTCTTCAGTCTTAACCTATTGACAGAGGAAAGAATCTACTGGAAAAACTAAGTGTGATTTTTGTTTTAAAATGTCATTGACTCAGCTTCCTGCAATGCTGAAGTCATGCGAGGCAGGAAAGGGGATGGACCTAGTAGCAAATGGCTTGGGGGAGGAGTGATGCTTTAATACCAGGCATATTCAGAGTAAACCACAGACAAGTCAGCTCTCGACCTGTACTGAGAGCTGGGACAGTCTCTGCAGTAGCAAGAAAAGAGAGCGAAGCAAAGACCTCTTTTCTCAGGAAATCACAGGGTATTTCTACATGGTGTATTATGGGCCAGCGTGAGCTTGTGACTACCAGAAATATGTTGCATAAACATACCCCTAACAAGCCGGTCCCTCAACATGTACATGTTTAGTATGGCAGAATGTTTGCTTATTGGAAACAATGCTGCTAACCCAAACATATAGAAATCATGTGCTAAGCCTCCCCTCCAGAATGAGATTGCCTTTAAAATTACAAGATTAAACCACCACCACCAGCCTAATGCAATACATTTTGGATTCCTTTTATTTGCTGTCTGGTGTTGGAACATTCATTGTTTGCTTGCAAGTTAGCCACATTGTCATGAAAGCTAGAAATGTGCTTAAAAAAAATTAAATCTCAGATGCTAGGGTAGTTACCGGATTATAGCCTCTGCAATTACTCACAAAGCCATCAGGTATCACAAGAGTTGTGCTGGGTGTGACTACTCAGGATTGTGTAACTGAGGAGATTCACACCTGTGTGCTCTAAGGAATGTGGATTTGAATGCTAGGGTGGGGCATACACATGTTCACATGAGTTGAGTAGAAGATAAACCTTGAGTGAATTTAGATGTACAAGATGTTTAAGGGTATGAACAGGCTTTCTTTTCTGGGTCTAAGTAAGGTAGTTTAAGATGTTCCTGGCCCCAGCTGTTCAGCTTCCTCCGGTGCTGGAAACGACTGCCTCCCCAGCCGAGCTGGTGCTATGGGAAGGATGCAATGCCAGATAACCTTCCCCAGCAGTTTAAGATCAGATAATGGGCTCTGAACTTAAATGACGGTGGATGAGGAACATTTGCACCTTCTATACTCGTGGGAGTGAGAATCCTGCTGATAGGAGTGAGGAGATTGGGGGTGACGTGCATCTGAGGAATGCTAATATCTTAAATCACTTCCAGTTCTCCACAGAATAAATGTGTGTCTAACCGAAGGCAAGGCTGGAAAGGCGCTGGCAACACGGCTTGATATTACAGACACTGAAAGTTCCTGCCTCTAAGGTGCTTTCTGCTTTCTCAAGAGAGAATCCAAAGACGTGTATCTTAGGAAGGAGTGTACGTGAGAAGTAGAGGATCAGGTGTCACCTCACTGAAATTTCTTTGCCCTTCAAACTGAGGCTGAGCCACTGAAAGTGCTTTGGGTTTTATCTCAGCATTGAGGAGGTGGCTGGTTTCCAACTGGATAGCGATATGTCATCTTCTCCTCCGTCACTGCTCTGTGCCTCTCCATGATTAGATACAGATGGAGCTGTCTCGTAGAGGGGTCCCTGTCTGGATGGTGCTGCTGCTGCTTTGATTTTATGCCCTGTGTTTGGAAACAGATCCTAATCCACATCAGAAAGCAAACAAATCCCAAGAGCTCTAGTGCAGTTGATGTATCAAGATAGGCTGTCTGGGTGCTTGCTCCATTTCTGGCATTTATGCAAGGCTGTCTCTTGTCCTGGTGTTATCATTACCCGACAAAAGTATATAATACAGTTGGTGTTAGATCAGCCATTTCATATTCATTATAATTTTAAATAATGCTTGCCTGACCTCATCTGCTGGGAATGATCTCAGCTGTGTGTGGGGCTATGCGCTCCTCCATTCTGGCTGTCCTGCTCCTGCCCTTCTGCCAGTGAGACAGCAAAATGGCTGTCGTGTTGGTCTCTCTGCCATTCTCCAGGGGCTTTCAAACTAGGTCCCTGACTGAGATGGAAAGAAGGAAAATGTGCTCTTCTCTGATCCTGTATGGTAAAACTCAGGGGGCTACAGAAGAGATATCAAGAAGACAAGTCTAAAAGCTGGTGAAAGCAGCCGGGTAGAAAACAAATCACTGGGGCAAGGAAAACATCACTTTCAGCCCGACGAAGTTTCATAAACTGAAATTCTCTGTATGCATCCATTACCATGTGACAGAAAACCACACGCTGCACGAGGTTCACACAAGACGGTCATGTGAGATGAAGACTGCTCAAATCTTTCATCCTTGCAAGGAAATGTGAAAGGTGTTCCCGGGGCATGTGTTTCTGCCAGTCCCACCCAACTTTTCCTTGTCTTCTTCAGTGTTGGGAAGGTGTGTCCTGGAAAACATAATAGTCAGAAATGAACATTTTTCCCTTTGACTTGTTATTTGCAGTCAGATAAAGATTTTTTTTTCTCAATAACATTACTGTTCAGCATTCAGGCATGTCCTGAGGAGGAATTGGTAATATTTTTTTGATGCCTCGGATGTGACTGTGAGCGTTTCCTAATCTGCAGCAGTGCAAAATTGCCCGTATGTGATGGGGAGGAGGGCTGATTTTTCAGGGTGGCGGATGAGGAGTGCTCTTCTGTTCCATCCTACCGGCACCATTCTGATGAGCCCATCAAAGCACTGAGGATGCGTACAATGAATGCTAAGCACATCGTGCAAATAAGCACAATAATAATAATGTTGAAGATGGGAAATGAATAATTTCTCTAAATGAAGCTTGGGCAGGAATTCAGATAGAAAGTATGTAATTAAACCAAGCTGGAACTTGATCAACATACTGAAATGGTACTAGGAAAAAAAGAGAAAAGTTATTTAATGACTATCAGCAGGAAGAACCTTGGCTTTTTATTTCATCCAGAAAGAAGACAACTGTCAGCACCAGGAAAAGTCGGATTCCCAAGAGAATGTCCCTCCTTCTCCCACATGATTTTCCCATGGAGAGTTGCTATCTTGGGCTGCCAGGATAATACCCATCAGTTCTGGACGTGGGGCAGAGATTTGTACAGGCAGAGACTTCTGGGCTTGAGCCTGGTCAGACAGTGGGCAGGCTGGTGGCTGAGCTGAGCACAGCCAGTGTGGTCCTGGCAGAGGATGCAGGGAATGGACATGCTTGGTTTTAACAATTGGTCCTACTGAAGTGGATGAAATGACTGCTTGCACAGTCCTGCTTCCGTCTCAACGCTGACCAGACCGGACCTCTGCTTAACTTGGACTCTCCAGTGCAAACATTTCTCACAGTCCTATGATAATCTTAGGAAGAAAGATGAGCAGCAAGAATCTTTACCCCAACACAAACCACAAGAGCACATTTGCTACTACGTGATAAAGACTCAAAACTGCTGCTGGCTTTGCTGGCTAGTGATCGCCCCCTCTTCTGCTCCCATGGCTAGAGGATATGATAAATTATCCAGAGAGCACCTCTCTTAGCTGGGCAAGGGATGAACTTTGGTTGTGTATTTGTGGAGCTCAGTGCACAATTAACCTGGCACAATTCACTGTGGCATAGTTTACTGTAAATCCTTACACAACAAATGGATCATAATCACTGTATTTCAGTGACTACTGAAAGGCAATTTGAAGGCTAAATAAAGCAGGATGTTGAGATTACAGATTGTAGGTAGGTCTTTCGAAAGGATTTCAGGCAAAAGGAGAATACCTGCAGTGCTCTGCAATGCCTGTGATGTGGCTGTGTGAGCTGAGAGGGGCTGCTCAAGTAGTAAGTACATGGGTGCATGGGCTCATGGGGTGAGGGAAAGATCAAGCCTTCATTCCTGCGCTGGAGGCAAAGGAGGTGGGCATTCATTGCCAGTCACATCATGGACCTGCGCTCAGTAGTGGGGATTGACAACCACACACCAGTTATCTTTTTCAGTTCCCATAAAAGGCATACATTGAGTAAAGCATGGTTTTATTCCACAGCATGAGCACTGCCTTGCTGCTCATTTGACCCTACTAAAGCTAGAGTGTGACTTAGCTGTGCTCGTGGCCGTGAGGAATGGTTTTACAGCCACAGGCATGTTGGTGTCTGTGTGAGACTCAGCAGGCGAGGGAGAGTTTGCAGAGAAGGGCATTGCTGAATGCCACAAAGCCAGGTCCTCAGTGGCGGTATGGTCAGTAATCTTACAGAAGCTTCTAGCAGCTGGCTCTCTGCCCCTGGCTGCCAGGTGATGATACGGTGTCATCTAAGGCTGTGCGTCTGCCTACGCCTGCTGCTGTGCTAAATCTGAGAGAAATTAAACCAGTGGGAGCAGAGCTGCTTGGCCTGGGACAAGCAAGGAAATGGCAGCTCAATACATGCTAATTACCTGGGGATTCCAGGATGGGAGCGGAGGGAGTTTACTGTGGTGGCTTTCACGAGCTGATGTATGATTTAGGCCCGGTGAACGTGTGAGCATTGGGCTGTAACCTTCCCCTGAGTTACTGGGAGGAAGTTTATAGTACGAGCCGTGCTCGGCTCCCCACCGTGCCTTCCTGATGTGAGCTGCACTGGGGACTCTCCGTGCTTAAGGTGCTATGGATCGGATCCAAACATGATTTAAGGTAATTTTCTTCTAATTCGCAGTCAAGCAATGGAATAGATCTATCTTCTGAGGATCAAAAGTATTAATAACTCCCTTAGATGCAGTTTGGAAGCAAATGAATATCCCCATTTTTTGGTAGATTTTGAGAGCATTATTTTACTATATGGAGATGAACTCCATTAGCAGAACACATGAATTAAAACAAAAGCAGCTTATTTGCATTGTGATTAACCATTCCTGAGATGAGAAAGCTCATCTAGTTGTGAATATATGGCAACAAAGATTATAAAAGGCGCAATGGGGTTTAATCTTTGGGTTTTTATGTTTCTACAAAATGGCTTTCATACAGAAACGTTTTCTTCTCACCTACAGCTGAAATTTGTCACCATGGTAACCTTCTGGATTTGGAGGGGCGGGGCGCTCTAGGCAAATATGTGGACGCAACCTCAGAAATCGTTATCCAAATTGGGTTTCATTTCTCCTCTCTTTCTTTAACATCTATGAGGTTCTCACACACTGGGCAGCTACTCATGTAACCAGATCAGAGGGAGGCCATATGGATTTATACACTTTGTTTTCTTTCTTTGAAAAGAGCAGCATTTGGGGCAATTTCGTCCCTTATTCAACTGGCTCCATCATTCCCTGGCTGCAGCTCCAAGCCAGCTCGGCTCTCCGGGAGCTGCTGGACCATGCTCCGCTCCAGTGCCTGCAGCATCACCTGCTGTTGCTGGGGAAACGCAAAAATCCTGAGCTGGTGTCCCAGCAGCTCAGCATTAGAGAATACGCTGTTCATTTACTGGCTTGAATATACACATAGTTCTATTTTGTTTTGTTTGACGTACATATCTGAGAATGGCTTTGGACCTTAAACAGTTTGTGGTTTGGGTTTTTTTTTGGGTATTTGAAGAGAAACAAACTGACACAAATGTGCACTAATACTTCTGAAAATAAAATTATTAAAGCCTTAGAGAGCCGTCACCCACAATATTGTGTCAATGCAATATTATTTTAAGGACATGTCACCATCTTGAACATTTAACTTCTGACTTTTATGTCCCATTTTATGTATCAGACTGCTTCCCATTGCTTGCCCACGTTCTCTTTCTGGTTTTTAGGTTGCAGGAAAAAGGAGTAGTTTATGACTAAAGCTCTGGACAAAGGCTGCGTAGACTGAAGTTGCTATTAGTGAACTTTGACACTAACTGCTGAGATAACCATGGTTGAGTCGTTGCATGTCTGTCTGCCTGAGGTCCTAGTCTGTAAACAACACACAGTCTTTCTTCTTGTCCTTTTGCTTTTTGCATGGGCATACGGTGTGGCAAGTGTTGGAGTCAAAGATGTTTTTGATCTCTGCAGTAGTGCCTTGATTTTATCTGAAGCTTCTTGGTGCAGCTAATAAATAAATAGTAAATAAAAACTATTTGAGGGAGTGCAATAATAGAATGTGAGTGGTGACCCTACCTGTTTGTTTGCTTTTTGAGAAGCTCCTGGCCCACCACAGGAGGTATCAGTAAATAAACCCCTGTCATCTGAGTACACCCACTTCTTTCTTCCCCCTGTGACTGACTTTTACACCTTCTTTTCTTTTCCCTGTATGGTGGGGGCAATCAAAAACGTTCCTTCATATTAAGGCAGGGTGTGATTTCAAGTGCTACCTGGCCTGGGCCAGCTCTGGCTTCTGTGCCTATCTTTGTTCCTTGGTAGCTGTCTGCTAATCAGAAGTACTTCACCCTTAATTAACAAGAGCAAAACCACCTTGGATTCATCCTGGGGAAAGAGTGTGTGCATCAGTAGTTACTCCAAGGGGCTTACCTGTGCTACACTCTCCCTCACAAGTAGATTTATTTTTTTTTAAGAAAACAACCAAGCAGCTGGTTTGTACTTTCTGCTAAGGCCCCATCAGTTCTTGGTTAGTGCATATATTTGAGTGTGCTGGAAGTACATCTGAATGTGGCTTCCTAATAGGGGTAAAGCTCTGAGGGGGGACTTGCGTACACCAGCAATATCTTTCTCAAGGGTTCTTAGCTTCTGTTTGCCTCATGACCTGCCTGAAATAGGTGAAATAGCTGTTGAAGAGAGTTGTTGATGAACATAATTGGGCTCCTTCTGAGCTGGCAAGGAATGTTCAGTGAGCAGTGGGGCTACTGCAAGGCCACCCCAAATGCAGCAGCGAGGCTATAACATTAGGTGGTACATGTAGCGTTTCCTGCTGCAGCTCCTACCTGCTCTTGTCAAGGGTAAAACATTTATAGAGTTTGGCAAAAAATTCAAAGGCCTCAGAGCCATTGGCAGGCAGAGGGAAGTCTCCTTCAGGGCAGGTTGAGCACTAGGTCCACTTCTTGGCACCTAGCACGTGAGGCTGAGTTGACTATAAATATGCAGCCAGCCACCACACTGCTGTGCCAGTAGGGCCTGGGGGCAGAAAGCAGCATTTTGGGGACTTTACAAGGCAGAAAAATTTGGAGCATGAAATAGCTGTGTTCACAGGTTGCCATCCACCATCTCGCTTCCTTTACACCATCTTCTCCTCTCTTTGTCAAGTGCAACACAGCATGAAAGGGCAAAAAGACACGGTGTGCAGAGACTGCAGTAAGCTCTCTCGTGTCTTCTACTCCCTTTCCCCTCTTCTGCTGTACACTTCCCTCCTTTCCTCTTGTTTTGAGTGGAGTGGGGGATCACCAGCAGACTATTATTAGGAAAAGGACCTTGCCATTCAGGCACTTATAGGCACATTTCCCAGATTAGCAATATCCCTGGCAGAACTGGGTGGGGAAATTTGTAAGAATGTGTTCCCCCCCCCCCCCCCCCCCCCCCCGCCCCGAGTTTTTTTTGAGACAGGTGTATTACTTACAGGTGTATTCTTACCAGGTGTATTACACAAACCACAAAACGGCTCCCTCCAAAGGGAGTGTCTCCCAGTCAACTTCCCCAAAATTTAAGGCAGGCAGGGAGGTGAAAAGCAGTGATTTCCAAAGTTATCTGAACTTTTTGTCAAGTCACTTAAATTGTTTGCAGGCTCAGACTGGCATGGGGAGTGAGCAGAGGTTGTGCTGGGTGCCTGTTGCATTCAAATAAATTGATCCTCTCCTCGGAGCCCCATCTCTTGTGTGCAGCCAAATCATGTGTGTTTGCAGGAGACAGTATGCTTGTATTTCTCCCACGACCCTGCTGGCTCATTAGTGTTATTTCTGGAGGTCTTGTTTCCACAGTAACAAGCAATTACCATTGTTCCTTGGACTGCCAAAGTTACCACCAGCAACGCAGAGGAAGATGCGTTATTCTCTATATTGGGATAAAATGCCTTCATATGTCTTGCTTTTCACTGAATGCCAATCCTGACGCAGGTCCTGTGCAAATAGCACACTCCACCCCCTGCCAATGCTGCTTTTGCTGGTATTAAGACGTGCCAAATTCTGAAACGATCCAAAATGATCTTCTCGGGTCTGTGGCTACACTGGCAACGACAGGGTCAGGATTTCAGCAGCAGGATGACTGTACCAATGGTAGCTCTGGTAGGAATATAAATAGAATAGCTTGGAGGCAGTTCTTTTTGCAATTGTGCTTAGCCTTGTTCTAAGTAATGCTGGCTAGTGACGTCAATAAAATATACTCTCTTGTCTTTACCCTATAGCTTCTACTGGTACAGTGGTGGAGCTCCCACAGAGGAGTCTAGTGGTCTTATGCTAGCAGGATGCTGAAGTGTCTGTGTTGCACAATGCCTTCATCACCCCAAGGGGTGATGTGTGTGCATCTGCTCCAACCCTTTCTTCCATCAATGGCTGCTTCTTTCCCTTTTACCTGTACATTGCACATAGACAGATTCAGCTAGAATGGGCTTTAAACCCCACAGAACATATCCTGAATTTCATGTACATATCAAAAGGTTAAGCAGCCGGGAAGCTGACAGAAGATGAGCTTTTGTAGGCGAGAGAAATGGGGTAGTGGGACACTGGGGCAGCTAGTTTAGGTTTCATGACTTGGAGAGTCTTTATGGCTTTCAGCGACTCCAGTTTCCAAGTGTGACTTCATATTCTAAAAAGCTCTGGGGCCATGTTGTAAGCTCTGAGCTCCTCTCAATGGAGTTTTCTCATGAATGGGTGTATGTATGGATCTGCATATATGCACCCACTTGCCCAAATGACTAATAACAGGTGTTGGAGGGAGAACATGGCCTCTAGCCTCCATAAACCAAAGCACAGGGGAGCACAAGGAGTCTTGCTCCAAGGTAGCTGAAGCAAAGAGAGGCATTTTAAAACTGGGAAGGACCTTTTGCAAGAGGTCTTGGAAACACCTGCACTGGAGATTTTTAAAACCTGGACTTACCAGAGAAGGTAGAGGACAGTTTCATACCAGGCCAATATATGAGGGTGACAATGAACAGAAGGAGTGCTGCTTTGCCAGCTACCAAGATCACACTACTTTAATTGCCCTTGAGGAAATAAAAACCCAACAGCAAACACAGTGTCTGTTCTTGGGATGGAGACAGGGATAGGCAGAAACAATTGGTGATAGGGTCCTTGATTCTTTTTTCTGCCTAAAGACCCACCAGGTCTGTGGAGTGAAGGTGGAGGAGGGAATGAAACTCAGGTTTCTCTTCTTCTCTTTTGTGTTGCATCCTCCTAAAGCCTTGGATTTTAGCACGGTCTGTATGATGTGAGGAAAAAAAAAAAAAAAGATAATTAGATTCTCCACATGTAAACCAGAATCCCGTGTTTGAGTTCTAGCTGATGGTGTACGAGGCTTGGCTGGCTCATAATGAGCCGACACTCGTTTTCTGTATTGGAAGGAAAATAGTCCCATCTCGAAAATAAACCAAGCCTTTGCTCTTTATCTGTAAGCTTCAGGGGACCCACAGGCATCCCACATTTTCAGCCGGGGTGGTGTGCCGAGCTGGCCAGCAGACACTAGGTGGAGGCCTTGGGCTGCAGTTTCACCGCAGTCATAGAAGGCAGAAAGAGCAGAGGACTTGTGCTTTCAGAAGGGAGATCTTGTTCCTTGCTGCCCTCACGTGCTAGAAAGGCAAGTCCAAGTTCTCCAGGTGCGGCATGGGATGAGCGGAGAAACGCAGGAGAAGTGTCTGCCCCATCACAGGTGCTCCCTGCAACAAGATTTTGTGAGCAGGGCTGCAGTGGGAATGTTGAAGCCTTCCTAGTGCTCCCTGCAACAGGATTTTGTGAGCAGGGCTGCAGTGGGAATGTTGAAGCCTTCCTAGTTCTTGGGTGTGGTTGGGTTGCAAGGCTGATTTAATTTATCTTGATTTATTTTATCCTCATTTATATATCCTGATGGGGATAATTTTGAGATACCCATGAATGCATATAAAAAGTATTAAAATTGAGATGAAAGTGAAGACTGATGAGCTGATTTATATAGTGACAAATGCTGGTAGAACCAGCTAAGATGAAGTGTGTGCTGTATTTATGATGATTGCTTTCAACAAGGCCTCCAATCTTAAAACTATTCCAAATAGGGATATTTAGAGTTAGTACAAAGAATGAATCACAGGTTAAGTGAGAGCCAGATGAAACTTGAAATATTCATTTTGAGAGAAATTTCAAAGTTCATGATTTCAAAGCTTCTTATTACTTTTAGTGATAAAAATACTGTGGTCATTGTATTCTTAAGAACTGAAAATTATGAATATTTCAATTAGATACTGATGTTTTGTTTTGAAAATCAGTTGAATTTTGGTACATTTTCACATTAATTGTAATGCATTTAGGTTATGCCAAAATCAAGTCTCATATGAGGGCATGTTATGCAATCGTACCAGTAACATAGCATACCATGAATATCATAATTAAATATTTTGTTATATAATTTAGTACAGGTGATATTTTATTTTCAAAACAAGTGATTTCTCTACCAAGTAAGGAGTTTTCTATCAAAAGCTGTACCAGCTTTATTAGTATGTGCTGAGTGAAACAATTTAAATTTTTACACTCTGAAGAGGAAATGTGCTGGGTACTAGTTAGGGACCAATTGTTTTTAATATCCTAGAAACCTCATTCCAGGCTAATGGCAGGATATTGAACACAATCAGTGTCTCTCATTATTAACTGAAGAACGTAAAAACAATACAAGCAGTAGAATATGATAAGAAAATATAAGGTTGCTTTCAAAATTAGTATTTTAATTTGAAAGAAAATCTGACATTTTTTTCCCGAAGGCAAACTTTCCAATACAGAAAATTTTGTTTGAGCCTCCTTTTCCATAGGGATTCTTCATTTGTACTTATGATTTTATGAAAAATGTTGATTTTATCAAAATAATAGTATTTTCTGGTTGAAGACTTTTGATTAAAATTTTGTCACTAGTGTGAGCTGTCATGACACTCTCCTCCGCCGCCCTCTGAGATGTGGTAAAAGGGTGAGTGAAATTATTGGTTTATCTTTCCTTATTTTTTTTTTTTTAATGCAATGACTTTGAGAGCTCCATGGCTGTTCTGCAGACAGATGCACAATTGTGAAACATCAATATGGACTGCAAATCTCTACTGTCAGTCAGCTCCTCTTCCTCTCTGCATAACGTAATCCCTATCTCCACAATGCCTGCACAGATACACATTTGCAAAGATGTTTTTTCTGGAGATAGCGTGCACGGCAAGCCCTCGTTTACTTGTTCTCATCTCTAGCAACATTATATGGAGTTTCAGTTCACAGTTCACTGTGTTCCCCCTCCTACCACTGAAATGCAGCCAACTCTGAGCTGCGGCTATTAAACATCACACAAGCAAGACCGCAAAACAGATTATGGAAAGCAAAGGAATTCAGAGAAAAGCAAAAAATTGAGCGAGGACTGCAAGGGTTGGCTGGGAAGTGATATCAAAGGATTAGAGGGAATGAGTAGTGGTTAATGGTGATGCAGAATAACTATCACCTTGGTATTCAGGTGATACCAGCATGCAAGGAAGAGCTTTTAAGGGTGGCACAAAGAGATAGATGTCACTAGAAGTAGTCAGGTTTCAGCAAGGGAGACGAGCAGGTCAGCTTCCCTAACCACTGAGTTTTGTGAGACTGTTGGAGTCTCCAGGAAAGGTCTGCAGGCATCGTTGCTTGAGGGTTTTAAAACTGGTCAAAGTTTTAAGACAGGACAAGGCAGTATCAGGACAGGTGAATAAAACAGGATGGAGCAAATAGCCATATCTGTCCCCGCTTTGCATGAGTCTGAGAAAACAGTTGGGAGAAAGATAGTAAGGTCTGAAGGAATCTCATGTACAAAGTTAGAAAAGAGTGTGAACTGGCATGACAAGAGCTAGGACGTGGCAAGGGAAAAGCTTTCAAAGACAGTGCTCTTTCTTTGACAACATGATGACCTTAGGGTAGGAAAGGAGGAAAAAGTGTAAGATGCGCAATGAATCGGAGGAAAGGGAAAATGTGTGTGAATGTATGTAGCTGTTCATCTGTGTGTGTGGCACAATAGGAATCTCATTTAGACTGGAAAAATCATTGTAGGTGTCTGCGTCTCAGTTTGCTCAGACTAGTGGCTGGAAGAGGGCACCTTGGCACAAAACCTGCACCTGAATTCTTGCTGCTTTAGATACAGTGATGAGGGGGGAAGGTTGCCAGACACTGTCACTGAGCATTCAATGCACAAACAAGAAATGACTGCAAAAGTCTCTTCACAACTCAAGTTGCATAGCAACAATAAATTGTCAGATTGCTGTTATGTCAGTCCCTTACATTATCCCCATTATTAGAGCCCTTTTTCAGAATCACGCATGACAATGTTACTAGCCCACTCCCAAGCTGGTTGTTTGACCTTTGTCTCTTACCAAGTGATGCCATGTAATTTGCTGCAAAGATGTCTTGAAGTAGTACACCAGAGAGAGAAGTCTTTGAGGATCCATCAACATAGGCCTTAGGGAGAAAAAGATGTGCCTGTGCAGGATGGGTCAGGAGAGACAGATCAGGGAGCAGCAATATCCTCAAAGCATCTGACAAACTCAGCAGGATGTATGTTACCCCATCACTTCTCTGAACTGAGTATTCATTGATCCAATTGAAAGGCTATTTTGAGGGGTGAGCCACAGTTGCTCATAAGACGTGAGTTTCAAACTCTTCCAGTTCACACCTGTGCCTGGTGGTTGGATCACTCCTATGGACCATTGCTGCTGTGAAATCCTAACTTCCAGCCAGCTGTTCCCTGCTTTTCAGTGTAAGGACCTTGCGAGCTGTCTCCTGGTGGAGATGCTGAAGCACAAAAGCAGTCACAGCATCATCATCCTGTGAAGTTTCAGACACTGCCAGTATCTGAAACAATACCTAGAAGTCTGCTTGTCTTGCAGGATGTTGCTAGTGTCCTGGATAATTTCTTTCCTAGATGTCTTGTGTAACACAGCATCCTCCTCCCTGTTTCATTCTGATGCTGCTTCTTTCGCTGGCACAAGATCCTGAAATGCCCCTGCCATCTCTTTGCAGCCAAGGCAACCAGGGTCACTGGATACCAAGGCATAGCTGGAATTTTAAGGACTCGAATAAACTGAATGAACTCCTTTACTACAAACATCAGACTGACATGGACTTAGGATGGCAGGTAAGAGTAGGAATTAACTTACAGGCCTTTTGCACTGGGTGATGGGGAGGGTGGCCTGCTTAAGCAAGTAATTCGCAGTGATGTATCTCCTTTTTGAAGAGTGCTTGGTTGTAAACTCTACCAGATTTTTCAAGATCATCACTGAAAATCACGAGCAAGCAAACAGACTTCAGAAGGACAAGATAGACTGCCTGTCCTCTCTGTACAGCATAATGAAATTCTGCTTCATTGAAACAACTGGGGAGGAAACAAACAGCCTCGAGATTCAGTTCTTCTATGTTTATGTGCCCAGCAGCCAGAGCACACAAATGGCATGACACCTGGACTAGATGTTACAAATCACTCTTGCTTGATATTAAGGGGATCAAGCTCGGACAAGGTCTAACACAGCAAGTGCTAAACATCCATGCATGACATTGCTAAAAGAGATCTGATGGCCATGGAGTTCTCCATCTTTCTAATGCAAAATAGTTTAGCAGCCCTTACAAAGAAGGAGCAAAAGGTGTTCATCTATCTTTATGAAGATGAACAAGATCTGCCAAGATCTCATCCCATGAACAAGATCTGCTGGATGGGACAATCCAAAGAGCTTATTTGTCTCTCCAGGAGAGTCTCCTTCTCTTTGTCTGTGTTTTGGATTTCTCTTGCTTCCCCCTGAGGCTGAAGGATTTGAGATCATTAGAGAAACATCAGGTGTTAAGAGTGGTCTCCGGTACCCATCAGCTTTGTAGTTCAGCCTTTCTGAGGACCACTATTGGGAGGGATTTATCCATGAGCTCTGCAGAACAAATAGACTTTAATGCCTTGTAGCTGCTCTACACATGTTTGTTGACAGCCCTGGTACTTCCATGAATGAGTCAGTCCTGAATTTTAGGCTGTGTCACGCAAACTGCAAAGTTTTGTATAGCCTTGCTGCCATGAGCTATCTGGAGCTACAGATAACAAGAGGCTGTTCTATAGGGCTGGTTCTCATTTGGGAATTGTTATGGCTTTTTCTTTTTTAGTTTGGTCTTCTAGTTTATGGTGGACATAGAGCCGAGGGACCCCATAAAGGTCTTTTATCAGATCTTACACTACGGACAGACCTCACACTATGGTCAGACCTCTTTAAAATTTCTCTCCATGTATCTCTATCAGTCTCAGTCTGTATGTCTTACTAAGTATCTTTGCAATGCCTCAGCTTTATTTAACAGTGTGAGTTTCCTATGACCTTTTGAGGATAATGTTTGCAGGTTAAAATATGCTGAATAAGGACAAAGGAGCAATGCAAAAGAAGTGAAAATAGGCAGATTTTAAAGAAGATCATCTTCTGTCAGCATTGTTTGCATGTGTGCTCATTTCTCATAAACATTCAAAGGTTCAAGTTTCCTGTTGCTAGTATACATGGAAAACAAATATCAAGGCTGCACATGACTACTTGCCATAAATTAATATTAAATGTGCACACACACTTCATCTAGAAGTGCTTGTACACTCCTCTTGTCAGAAAGCAGAATAAATAACGATCAGAATCACCACCTAGAGCTGGTAATTTTCATCTGTAGATATGAAAATGCTCTACAAGAAAGGTCTGGATCATAGCCTCCTGTTTTGCAAATGGGACACAGTTCCTTAGTAAAGTCTCTTGTCTGGTAGTCACAGAGCTTCTGCCTCTCAAGCTGATCTGTAGAGGCAAGTGAGGATGTACGTTTGATTATTTTCTCTTCCATCCTTGACTGCCCCTTTTAAAAGGAGTTGCTCACCCTTTCATTTACTGCTCAAGGCACGAGGTTATCCATCACCACCCACCACAGGCTGCCATCTATGCTGGCTGTGCGTGTGTGCTTACTGGCATGTATTTTCTCTTTGTCTCTCTTCCTCTTTGCCTTGCAGGCATGCCTTGCTGCTTCCCTTCAGGTTACCTCTGCTTCTGTCTTCAGTGCCCCTCTTCTCGCCTGCATCTCTTCTGGGCTGACCAGAGGCCTCCTAAAGCAAGTTTTCTTGCAGAGGAGGCCTGATTATGTGTCTGGGTTTTCTCAACCTCTCCCACCAGCCTTTTCCCTTTCTCAGGGGTCTCTTATCTTCCAGGGTTGCCAGAGGAAGATCTGTAGTTCTGAGTCCTCTCTCTGCTTTCTTGTGTAAGTTTTCATCCTGACACCCCTGCCAAACTGTGCAGGAGAATGCAGGAGGATTGTAAGGTGAGTGTGTTGTTTCCTGCCAGGGCAGATTTGATAATGGGTTTTACAACGTTCCCTGGGAGGATGGGCTTGGTAGTGGCTTCAAGAAATGAGGTCAGAAGGGACTTGATCAAAGTGGCTAAAGTAACATGTAGCAGAAGAGGTCTGTCGGGAACACCTTTTCTTTGTGTCTCTTCACAAACTAACGAAGGGCCATTCAGGGAAAAATTGGCAAATACAGCACTCAAGTACTTTGCACAGTGGGAATTAAACCACAAGGCATGTTGCCACTGGGTGTTCTGGAGGCCACAAACTAAAGCAAAAAATCCCAGTGGCTCTACAGAGTGAGCCAGTTTCCAAATTTCTAGGAATTAAAATGTTTCTTCAGTGCAGGGCTCTGAGGGCACCACCGGCCCTGCCAGTCCCTGTCCAGCATCTCCTGCGGCTCCCCCCACCCTGCCCAGGTCCCAGAACCCCATTTCATCCCCCCAGGGCCATCAGTCTCAGAGACAGTGCAGCAGGGCCAGTCTCCAGCTCCCCACAGCCCTGCCCTGATGGGCCACAGCCCCACTGCACCAGGGAGGTACCTGGTGCCCAGGGCTGGGGCTGCCCCTGGTGCCCCCCGGCTGCCCTGCTCCTGGCTGGAGTGGTGGGATGTCCCTAGGGAGCCCCCAGCCCCTGCAGTGCCCTGACACTTCTGATGGTGTTTGGTGTAGACACTACTAGACTCTGTCAGCTGTGCCCTGCTCCATTTGTGTGGTTTCTCTTAAGCCCTGTACAGTCTATACCATCACATGCCATAGCCAATAATATTTTTAAAGTGGACAATTCCCTCCCAATGTACTGCTTTTATCTACAGCAAGAGTATTAATGCCTGCCAGAATATAGAACTGGTTGCAGAGACTGCAAATGCGATACTTGGACTAGTAAGTAATTTTACCAATGCACTTCCTCTTAAAAGTGATCATTGTTAGAAATCATTGATCTTTTCCTTGTCCTCTTAGTCCGACAATATCACAGCTCCAAAATGGGAAGCCTTGCTGTGTGAGCAGAGATACACAGATCAATATTCCTTCTCACGGCAGCAAATGAAAATGAGTGGTAGAAAGGTAGACTTCCCCAACGCTGTTTGCAGGAATAGTTTGGAGGCAAGCATCAAATGTCATGGCAGTTGAAATGAAGAAAGCGAATATAGATGTTTATGGCATCAGTCTGCCATCAATCCTGGTATGAAGTTTAGGGACTGTTATTTTGAGGATAACTGCAACATTTAATTATAAAATTTCTAGAATTTTTTTGGGGAGGGAGGGTAATGAAGCTAGGAATGTCTGTCGAACTAGCTGTATCTCACTGTGTTTAGGAACATCCATTTCAGCAAGGCAGGCAGTCGGTCAGAAGAGACTAAAGGACCCGTGCTTTTGTGAACACACATTCCTACGCATACTAAAGCTGCAGGCTAGAATATCTTTGCTCTAGATTTACCAGCAGATAGATTGCAGCTCAACAACCAAAGTCTCCAATACCAAAATCCATTAACTAAAGTATAGCCTTGGTTCAGCCCAGGTACATTTGGTTCTGGGTCTTCCATTGTTGAGATATTTGAGCAAAACATGTTGCATCCATTGTGAGGATTTTCTTGCACCATGCAGGACAGAGAGATCATGGACCAACTCAACTTTTTTTAGAAAAAGGAAATAACTTTTCAGACCAAAGAGTTAAAAAAATGTTGGTGTGCTGACATCCATCACTTCATTGTGTTGGGTTATAGGAGGGGTAAGTTTTTTTTTCCCCAAGTACAGAAAAGCCTTCTTGCTCTTTCTGAATTTGATGCCAAGGTCAAATCCACAGCCCAGCTGCTTCACACGCTCATGCGGGGATGGCTGGGCTGCCTCGCTTGCACGCTGCTTCATGGTCTTGGCAAATATGGGACCTGACAGTGCGAGTCCGAGGAATCCCATAGGAAGCCTCCACAGCTAGGATTTAACTTGTGGTTAAAAGCAAGACGAGGCTGCATCCATATTAACATCCTCTCTGCAAAACCCAAGAAGGTCTCCCAACTCTCTCCTCCCCAAACCCCCACCGCTTTTCCTCTTTCTTTGATTTTTCAGCTAAAAATAGGGTGACAGAGGGACTGTGGGGTAAGCAGCTGGAGTAGAGCGGAGCCAGTTGCCATAGAAACCAATGAGCCACTTAGCAGCACTTGCCTTCCTCCTTTGCCTGTGGAATTTTTTTCCCTCTTGTGCGTGGAGGGGCAGTGTGGGGGGAGCCAGAGGAGCCCCACACGAAGCCAGGACCCAGCTCCCTGCCCCGCGACCATCCAGGATGCCAGCGTTCCCGTGGGATCTGCCTCCCAAGCTAGGAAGGAAAGAGGGAGGATGGATGTCAGACAGAGGAAGGGTTTGGACATCGATGGTTGGGCATACACCGAGAGTCTCCCCCTCACCCTGGCATCTCGTTTTCCTCTCATGCTGGATGGCACGTGGATGGTGCCCCAAATATTCAAACAGGATTCTCCAGGCCACTGGTGCCCTGTCCTGTGTCTGAAGATGGCAAATAGCAACAAAAGCAGGGTTTTATGTATTTAACCACATGCTGTATTACACCTCAGGCTTGAGTAGCCAAAAAAGTAGACTGGAGGTGAACATAAGTGTTAGAAGAAGAGAATGTTCCTCTCCTCTCAGGTCTTTCTTCCATCATGAAAAATTAACATTTGGGTGATTATTTAAAATACATATCCAGCCTACTTTTGGTTCACATGGGGCTAAAGTTGCTTTAATTTCACTGCATATACATTTCTCAGTGGGGAAAGATCCTTGAAAGATCTGAAGTTCTAAATGGGATACCTGAAACATATTAAGCTATAATTTGGTTATACCCAATGCTGGTTTGCAGTGCTTGATATTCAGTGTGGTTTTTCTTTCTTTTTTTTTTTTTCTTTCCCAAGACTGAAGAGACATACATTGTTAGGTAGCACATACTTCACTAAGTTTATTTTTAAACTTAGAAAATATTATCACCAGCAAAAAAGCACTAGATTGGCAGCTCTGGGAGAATGAAATCTTGTCTTCAGCCCTGGAGTGACAGAGCCAGTTTTGGTAAGACCTTCCCACACTGCTCCTCATCCATGTGCTCCAAGTGTGGCTTCCTCGTAACCTGAATCACACGAAGAAGCCCCAGCTGCTTACACCTGGATGCAAGCCCCAGGTGTCTGCTTGTCCTTCTCGTGCTGTGCTGCGTGGAAGTAGTAGCAGCACAGATAGACATACATTAATGGATGCTGCGAGCACAGTAAAGCTGTAAGGAATTTGCCAGCAGAACCATACCTGGTAAAGCTTGCTGATGTATTGCTTCTCCTTCAGGTTGCAGGTTACCAGCATTTCTGAAAGCCAGGAGAGAAAGCCTATCAACTAGAAATCATGGTAGCTAAAATTGAAAGTAATTGCTAGAAATTTGTGCTCGATAGTTTTCCTCTTGGTGGTCTAAAACTGGTTTTTTTTGTGTTTGATTTCTCCTCTTAAAATGAATGGCATACTGAAAGATAATAAATGGCATCACACAGCAGCATGTGTAGGGAAGTGTAAATGTTAAATAATGAATCCCTGTAACATACCTGCAAAGTCAAATGTATCATTTAACTTCTGCTCATCAGAAAAGGTCAGGCAAGACATATGTGACAGAGTTAGGACTGGATCAAAGGTACTCCCGGGCAGACCTGAAGATCTTCTTCACTGAGAAGTGGTCTGGCTACCCCAAAGATGCCATTTTGCAGCTGCTTAGAAGAGGTCAATGGAAAGTTCAGCTTTGACTCAATGCTGAATCTTAATATTACTCATCTGTACTACATCACTGACACCAGCAGGACATACCTCTGCTCTAAAGAGCTGTGTGAGCACTCATGCAGCTGGGTGGGTCCACTTCAGAGTTGTACAAACTCATAATAGGGAGTAGAAAAATGGTAGAAGTAGACAGGGTCACGCTGTGTTCTGGTGTTGTCCTGGTTGGCACAGCAGTCTTTTTGCAGCCACCAAAATGATGCAAAACAACCTTGGAGTTTCATTAATGTGTCACATCAGGTCCGTTCCTTTAGTTACTCATGCTTTCTTCTCCCTCCTCATTTCTGCACAGCGTCCTATGCAGTCATCTCATGTGCGATTAACTTCTTTCCAGCATTTAACTGAGACTGTAGTGCAAAATTTGGATCTGAATTAAAATACATCCCCAGATTTAGGCAGCTTGATCCAGGTTTGGTGGTGGCCCATTTCTCGGTGAAATGTATAACAGCAGCCAAGTGTCTTCTCTTGTATATTATTATATTTCTTAATTTCATGGTGTGTTTTCTTTGTTTGTTGTAGTAGCCTGAAGTCATGCATCAAAACTCTTAGTGTATTCATGAAAACATACCAAAGGCGATCTTCACTGGCTAATTAAATCTTCTCTGTCGCACACTGGCATGACAAATATAGATTTAAAACAAACGTAATTGCTATTATAGAGCTGCTCCTGTTCTATTCACCTGATGTTATCAGAAGGGTCTGGCCCAGGAGGCAGGATGTGCTGAATGTGATGCAGGAGGTTGGAGGAGCAAAAATCTGGGGCAGGTGGGTACAAAAATAAAGGGGTCTTTGTACACAGAGGAATTCCTGTATGCTAACAGAAAAAGATAAAGGTTACAAAGCAAATACTTCCATCAGCAAGATCAGAAGCTGCATATCTTCAGTTCTCTTTAGGAGTCATTCAGAGATGCAGCTTGTTGGCTGCAGAAAGCAAATGAGATTTGGGATGAGAAGAACCGAACCCTACAGCAACAGCTTGTGGTGGAGGGGAACAGAGAACTGTCGAGCACACTGAACATCAACAACAGATGGATTTTTGTGCAAAACATGGTACCACAGTTAGACTGGGGAAGCAAAAATGACGGCTTTCCATCTCAGCCTCAGAGCACTCAGGAGGAATAGATGTGTTCTTAATGGTTTGAACTGAAAGGTGGGCATTGGCTCATGTCTCCTTCCTCCTCTCCCTCCTTCCTAAAGAAACCTTTTGACTTTTTCTCTACTTCCTCTAGGACCTTCGTCCATGCAGAAAATCCTATCTTCAGCCTCCAGGGACCTGAGATTTTGGCAGCCTCCAGCCCCTAACGCTACTCATTACTGCCAGTTTAGCTGATCTGCGTTTGATGCCCTTTTCTTCAAGTCCGCAAGCTCCTGTCTAGAAGCCTTGGTGAAGAACATAAGCCAGTAGATGGGGTGTGCTGGGTAAGCAGAAGAGAGAAGAAGTGACTGGGGAAGAACTGGCCAGGCTGGATTCTTTGCAGGTATCAGGTCCGATGTGGCCTTGCCACCCAGCTGCTAGAAACAAAAATCATATTTTTCCATTGACTGGGTCTTAATGCTTCTGGAAAACTCTCTACCTTCCATGGCATGTGCAATTTGTAGAGGAATTCTGAAAAAAATAATCATTTATTTACATATAAAATGATAGTGTTCTGGTTAATATTGTGTCCTTTTGATCAACACGACTGAGGGTGTGCTGAATTTGTTTTGCATAGCATCTCTGTTTTCAACATGGAACGAGTTTTTGCACTGGTTGTAGTTCACTGCCGCACCAGCTGACAGGGAAGGCAACGAGGGAAGCAATGACAACTTGGGGTTTGGTAAATCAGCCATTGTCCATACTGGGGCTAAGGAACCCAGGTTCATTTAGCTGTTTTCTCCATTAAGATGAACCTGATAGAGCTAATATTTTTGTTTTAGTTAGGACTAGATACCAGTAAGGAAAAGAGAAGGTTTTATGCCTTTCTCCTAAGTGCTGAAGAGCCACAGAGCTGGCTCAGGCATAAAACCTCCCTGGAAGAGAATGGAAAAGGATGCTTCCATGCTGGCCATGGATTCAGGAAGACAGCATGGCATCAGATTACATCTGTTTGGTATTTTAAGGTTTCTTTGCAACCTTAAAGTAGAATGTTATTCCCTGAAGAATGCAGTCCTGCAGTTTAAGAAGAAATGCTCTGGTATAAAATGTATTCCATAGGAAATTCTGCTGCTGTGGAAAATGTGGGGCCTTGCCAGAAACCTTCCCACCCAGGAGAGAAGCTGAATCCCAGAAAAGCGGATGGACTCTGCGATATTAAACACTAGGGGAATGGGTTCAACTCTGTTGCCCTTTTCGGTGAGATTACAGCTGACAGTTCAGGCAGGAGGATATCTGCAGTGAGTAACGTGAAGTGGGATAATGCATGCAGAACACTGTGTGCTGGAAGACTTACATACGGCTCTTGCTCAAAATAGTGTCTTCAGACATAGACTGGGGAGTATGTGCATAATGGCTCTTTGCTGAAGTTTTTGTAATGTATAATCTTTGACGGGAAGTAGAGGCTTTGCTTCTGCACAAAACTGCATCTGCCATTGCAGACTGCTGGGCATGTTCTGTGCATAATGTTCTGGTGTCACTGCATATGTATGTTGCTAATGCCTAGACATACTTCTGAAATGATGAAGATTTTTCCTTCATTATGAGCTGGTGTAACGACAACTCCTCAACGAAATGTTAAATCTCAACTACTTGAACTTCAGTGCAAAAAGATCTGATTAATTATTTGTTTAAAGGCAGCAAATATGCTTCCTTCCCTCTCTCCCCCTCTTGTTCTCAGCAAGTCAGGCATAACGTCTTTGCAGCTTTTTCCTGAGGCTCGCTGGAATACTTCATCACTAGGATGAGGCACAGGTATCTGCAGTCGTGCTTCAGAACCAAAGGAGCTGTTTGGGACTTTGTTCACTTTGCAAAGAAAACAAAGCCTGGCTGCTTTCTGTTGTTCTCTTTTCTAGGCTCTTAACCCTGGGTATTGTTCACTGTCAATGCTAGCAGAAAATGAATAAACTTAAAATATGGCTCCTTTGAGCAACTGAACAGAGAAGTTTAAAATGAGAGCCCTTTCTCAAATTTACTTACTGCAGAGCATTGAGAGCTTGCTAGACCACTCTCTGTTCTCTGCGGTGCTTTGGATCGTGACAGAAAGACACTGTGTAAACGTAAGATATTATTATTAGCTCCGTCCCGTGTTCAAGCCAGCTGATAATGGCAACTGTCCTCTCCTTTCATTGATGTACTTGTGAGATCCGTCAGTCGGGGCTGTGTCAGCAGCACAAGAGGGGGAGGGTGCAAGTGTGTTTATTTTTGCTGCCAGTTGTATTTGCTAATGAGAGAGGAGTCCATTACTAGAGAGGGAGCCTATGCGAGTTAGCGACTGAGTCAATTCGTTATCAAGTGCTGGCTCTAGTGCCAAGTATTGCTTGGGAGAACTGAAAATCATAATTCCTCTACCGCAAGCTCCCCTCTGTCTAGCCTTTCACAGTCACTCCTGATATTAACTGGAGATCACAGCTGCTGGGAAACTGGCAGATACAATTTTACAAATGGATGTTGTCTGATGTCAACCTTTCCTCCTCCCCTCGCCGAGCATCTGACCTTTCTCAACCAAACGGACAGATGATAGAGCAAAACTGGGATTATTTCTTTATGTTCATAATTATAATGACTTATTTTCAAAGTGCTTTTGCTCAGTAAGGAGGGGGGCTAGAATAGTGTTTATCCAGCTTGCATTCTCCCATCTAATCTGCTGGTTTTTTCTGCCCCGCAGCATCCTCCTTTTTCCACTTGATCTCCTCCTCTTTCTTCTCCATTTTTAGCACTTCTGGTCCCCTGCACGTCATGTTGCTGTGGTAATGGACCCTCACCTGAACTCAGACACGGTCCTGGTCCACTTTGGCTTTACAAATCACCCCTCTTGTGCTTTCTAGTCTCTTTTCCTGAACTGAACGTTCTCCTGAGCCAGCCTGCTCTCCACCGGGCAGATTTCTTACTACTTGGGGAGACGTGCTTCATCCCCACTGGACACAACAACGTGTGGTAGCTGCCTTTGGTGTGAGCAGTGTTACTGCTACCCGTGAGTGCTGGAGAGAAACGGCCGTCTCCCATGCTGAGAGCTCTCCCAGCCGTCTGCCTCACTGCTGCTTAAAGCAGACGAAGCCTCATTTTGCATGAGGCAGGACATCATAGCCCTAAAAGAGGAGGAAATCACAACAAAAACTCCAAAGCTTTGGGAAGAATTCAGGGCCATCTGGCAGGCAGCATCTTCAGCTACAGTCTTTCAGGGAGGTGCTCATCCAGAGCAGTCTCCAGAGCGCTGTCTGCAGAGCCACCAGCACGGCTCCTGCTTTGTCTCTTGGTGCTGCTCGTCCCACTGCTGGCCAAATCTAGGCCAGGCTCTTTCTGTGGGGACAAACCCTGAGATGGTGTCATTACAGGTAGGGTAATGTGTATGACCTGCGCATGACAATTGACTCAATTCTACCTCCAGAAAAGCCCTTCTTTTTACTTCAGATCCTCTTTATCCATTGCAACACCTTTCTCCTGGTTTGCTCTCCCTTTCTCCCCAATGGAGCAATTCCCATGTGATTCAGGAGCTGATTTTTGCATGCTCTCCTTATTTCACACCTTTCCCTGGCCTTGCCTAGCCTGCCCACCTGGCAGGTCTCTTTGGAAAAGGTCCTCACATCACCTCATGCTACTTCTTTGTGGTCTGGGCCTGTGCTACCTTCCATCGCTGGCCAGGTCATGGCTCCCAACAATGCCCCTTTTTTCACTGAGCAGATGGCTACTGTTTTTTGTAGATTCTGAAAAAGACTGGTTTTAACCTGGGAGAACAGACAGCGGACCTCCTGTCAGCAGACAGTGGAGGGAGCAGATGTTCTGCACAGTGCTCCTCCCCTGTCACCTGCGGGGAAAATGGGTTGACTTCGTTTTGCTCTACTATCTTTTAGCATTGTAGTAGCAGGCTTGGAAAAGAGAATAAATGAGATTTCAAACTCTTATCTCCCTTGGGCAAGAAAGAAGCAGGATGGCTTGAAAACTGCTGTGGTTGTGTTGTTTTACCCCCATCCTATTCCACCTTGTTTCACCACAACCCATGCGGTAGGTTATGGTAGGGGTAGGAAAGCAAAGAAGAATCTTGTCAGAGGTGTGCCAAGGAGTAAGGGGGAGAAATGGGGATAACGGAGCCAGGACAATGGCAGGAGAGGTGGGGCTGAGAAGTGAATAATTCACTGCTGGTCTTGCAGATGAGGAGGTGCATGGGGGGTGGAAATCACTGATACTTGTGGGGGGGAGCTGGATTTTCTGCATCGCTGAGTGTCCAGTCAGAGTCACTGCAAAGTCACCATCTGCTTTTGGGAACACTGGTGACTCTCTCAATGTTACACGCTGAGGAGCTGGGAATAGGGTGCTCCACAGGCAGTTCAAACACAGTGCCATTTCCAGAGGTAAAAAAGAGATGAAGACCTTGCAATGACTTTTATGGAGTCCAGCTCCTGTTTTTTTTTGTTTTTTCACTCTTTGTGGCTAGCTGTACTGGACTTATATTCCTAACCCACTTCGCACTATTAATCCTCACAATGCCCCATTTGTAAGATCCAACACCCTGCTACAAATGGAATAGCTGTCAGACAGAGGAGATTAAGGGACTTGCCCCTAGACCAGGGTGAGGCAACTTTCTGATTCAGGTTCCTTGCTCTTGTCTATTACATCTCCTAGACCATAACCCGCTTCCCACCCCTTCCTTCATGTGTATTGCCTTGCTTTCTTCTACTTTTCTACCTCAGCTAGTGTGAAACCCTCCTCTAGAGTTGATTTAGCCATATAAGAACAGCTTTTCTGCTTTTCTGCCTCAACTAATCGGTTTTTAAAACATTTCAGCTGAAAGTGCATCTTCATAGCCTACGCTCTTGAATTTTTCTCATCCTCGGCAATTATTTACCCCTCGAAAGTGGTTTTATTTAGCTACAGTATGTACATTAAATACAAAAACGTGGTTGACTTTTTTAGAATAGTTATTATTGGATGATTTCACATTGCATGATGAACATGAAGTAAATAAATCTTGCTAAGTAGGTAGGCAGTGTACCAGTCAAGGGTCACTTCAATATCTCTCACAAGCATCCAGCTCTAGGTGCCACAATCTTTGAGGGTATAGGCTGTAGAATAAAGTTGGGTTATAATTTGCCAGCAGCCATTTTCAGGTCTTTGTCTTTCTTTTGTAGCTTCTTTAGCTCCTATATGTCATACAGTTTGCCTCCAGCACAATTTATGGCACAGCCCAGAAGGTAGGTTGTTGAGGCAGTAAGAGGACTTATGTCATGCAGAGGGGATTAAAAAGCAATATTTTGTACTTATCTGGGTACATGAGTACAGAAAAAAATAAACTCCAGACCTGCTCAGTTAAGCTTCATCTAAAACTTGCCAGAGCTGTAATTTAGATCAGATTTCAGGCAGTCAGAGCCATTTTTGCTGAATGGGTTTCAGCCTCACGTGGAACAGGCTTTGTAATGGGCTTGGTAGAAATATAGCAGACATCTCATCTCTGTGGCAGCACAGCTGATTCTGGGATCAGTTTAGCTGAGCTCAAACTAGTTTGAATTATGAGGAAATGTTTGCTTTTACTGCTCTGATGTGACAACATCCTTCAATAGTGGGGCAGGCATGGTTTGTCCCGAGCACACTGTTCTCCCCAAGGTTGGTTGGTTGCTATCCTGTCTGGTCTTCATCAAGAGCCGGTAATGCACTGCATATGCTACTTTCGTTAATATGTTTGTATAATGTATATCTACTTCATACTATGTCTATATTGTTTTCTACACTTCTGCTCACTTTTCAATCTTTCAGCTCATAAGGCAGCAAGATTTGAACCCTTCCTTTTACTTGCTAGGGTGTTAGGACTTTTCAGCTTGGAAAAGAGATGTCTGAGTAGGAGATGACAGAGGTCTAGGAGGATCACAGAGACAGGTAGGAAATGACTGTTTTCTCTTCATATGAAAAGTCAGAATCCCCAATAAATTTATCAGTCAAAAACAAAAAGAGGCACTTTTTTCAGCTGGTGCATGCTTAAGCTATGGAATTCACTGCATGGTGTGGAGGGCAAAATTATAAATAGTCCTAAAAGAATCTTGACACATTTATGAAAAAAAAAAAAGGCCATTAAGATCTTTGAAACACATTGACGCAGATGTGATCTTTGGCTCAGGAAATCTCTCAGACGCAGATATCTGGCTGCTGGGAGAATACAGTGGGAGAAGGATCACTGTATATTTGCACTGTCTTTGCCTAAGCCTTTGCTGTTTCCTGTTGCAGTCAGAGCACTGGGCTGGGTGGTCCTTTGGGTCTGGTACCCGACACATGCTCTGACAGTCTGAGCAATATTTCTTTAAAAACACGCAAACAGCTTGTTTGGAGTCAAGTTAAACATTGGTGTTTAACTTCATCAGCAGAGAGGTTTTTTCACTATCTTGTCAGGAGTTGTTCCTACGTATGATCAAGGCACAACAGCAGCATCTCTAAAGGTAGGACAGTCAATAATCATTTGGAAGAAATGTTAACATACCTTGATTAAATATTAATGTTATGAGTCATAGGGAGTTCTTGGAGATTGGGGAGAATGGAAAGGAGGCCTAACTCTCAGTGGAATCCTGTGAAGGAACTGTGGATTTAAAATAAGTTATGTGTCTGAGCAATATCCAGGACAAGGGTCTTGCCTGGAATTTGGATCCCTGGTACAAGGACTGTGTTCTAGCACCTTTTTAACTGGATGAAGCAGAGAGTGAATTTATGGCAGCTTAACTGTAGCAAAAGTCTGGTTTTCTTTAATTGCTGTATGTCTGTCTCTAAGTTTAGCAATTCTATTTTTAATATATGAGTTGTAGCAAATACATTATATCTTTAATTTTATCTTAACCTGCTTGTCTGCTGTTAGAAATGCCTTCAGGGAAGATTGAACTCCAGAAGTTCTATTCCCAAAGGAATGGTGAACCATAAACCACTCTTACGGTGTCCTGGGATGAATTCAAGCTCTCTCATTAAGCTTTCTGGGCTTGTGTGAGAGCTGGCAACACCAGATGTCAATGTGGAAAAGCTGTTTTCCATCAACAAAATTTACCCAGACTACCTTTAGCATGAAGTGAAAGGGTGAGATGAGTTCCTGAACCTTAAGACTCTTCCATGAGTTTATAAAATCAGGCCAAGCAAATTTTGAAATGGTTGGGAGCTGCAGCGGAGGCAAATCTTGCAGAGGATGGATGCATCTGGGAGGGCATCATGTGCTTTTTTGTTGCTTTTTACTGCTGTGGTGCTTTTTGCTCTGACGAGCAAAACCTCCTTCTTCCTTACAGTTAGCAAAGGCATTTGTTTTGAAGCAGCGGTGCCGGTGTTGGTGTGGACGGGGATCAGGAGAATAGGCGGCCAGAATAAAAAGAGGTAGACTTTGTAACTACTTACGATGTTCCTAATATCTGTTTAACTTGTGAGCTGGCATGTGTCATGAAAGTAATGAACACTTCATGGCTCCTGATGACCTGAGCTTTGATTCATGCTCACAGAGGTGCCATGGGAACACCAAAAACTACAGGCACCACACACCCCAGCTTGTTGCCTCCCTGTCTGAACTCCTTTCAGCTTTGATCTCTTTTGCCTTTCTCCATGTTTCCCACCAAAAGGGCTAATCTGCCCGACAAGTGGTTGTGTCTGACATGATAGCCAGCTGCCCTCTCCCTTCCCTTCTCCATGCAATATATACTAAACAGATTCTCATTATTGTTCCCTGGTAGCTAAGCAACCATGAAATGTCAGCGTGGCCTAAATAAATAAAAAAGGGATACATATCTTTGTAATATATTTATATCTACATACGTGTAGTTACTGATATGTGTGGTCATCCGAGCACGTCTATACGTATGTATCTGTGAAATTTGACTAAATGTGAAAATACTTTGCACTTACCACCTGAGATTTTTGAAGCTTTTTGTTTAAGCATACCCATGCTCTTGTGATGGAAATATTATCACTACCTCCAAGTGACAAGTAAGCAAGCTATGGTATAAAGAAATAAAGTGACATTTCAAGGTCACAGAAATACCCAGCTGAAAATACAGGAACAGCTTCTGGAAAATGTGTGCATGAATATCCTGTACCAGATCCAAATCCTTCACCCCATTACTATTTCCAGTATTGCAAACAGCAGACTGGCGTCTCCCTGTCTTTTCTCCGTGCATCTGCTCCTCTTTTCCTCTCTCATTTTGCTCACTCATTGCATCTCTGTTGTTGGTCCCCAGATTCTTCCTATTGTTCCCCAGTGACTCTGTTCCCCTTCATCAGATGTCCTTTTACTTCACATAGACACACTTGCCTTAGACACTTTCTGGCTCCTTGTTCTTCTTCCTTCACAGCCACGTCTCCTTTCTTCTCTTCGGCTCTCCATCAACCCTTTACCCACATATACAGAACTTGGCAAGCTGAAAAAAAGTGGTCATTCCAAGAGAAAATGGTGGTGTGTCCTTGGAGCTGGAAGCGGCTATAGGTTCCAGGGAAAAGTACTTCCCAAGCTGGAGGTGGAGCATTCCTTTCGATGAGAATGAGAGGCAAAAGGATTACTTGGGAGGAGGAAAGAAAAAACACCAAATTTTGTTGCTCTCCTTAGCTCCTCTCCTTTCCAGAAGAGGAGGATTTCAGGAAGTTTCTCCCATGTGAAATACATCTATGCAAATATTTGCGACGAGCCAGACATGAGTCCTTGCTCTGGCAGTGCAGGACTAGTACTTTAGTACTTCAGCCCCCGCCAAGGAATTTCATGATGTAAAAAAAGCCCTTTGGAGAGCTGTGGGCTGCTCTCGGCACCCTGCCTACCCTCTGGATGTGGCCAGAGCATCTTTGTGTATTGACAGTCCCTTGTCACCATCCTGGGCCTTTCCCAATACCCAGTCTAAAATAAAGCTTGCCTCCCCTGTGAGTGCCTGGGAATTCCCAGGATCTGTCTGTGTCCTGCTAGTGTATGTTTCCTAGAGGCTTAATCAAAATACAGTTTGGACGCTGTTCAAGACCTGGGGCAAAACTGAGTCAGGCAAACATCAGATCTCAGTGGATGTCTTGAGCTCTTCCTTGATTACCTAGAAAAGTATTCTGGTTTCTCAGGTTAAGGATCGCTGCATTGGGTTGCACTGAGAGAAACCAGATACCTGGTCTAAACTAGGGACCAAGGGATGGGGAGTGCAGTTTTTTTTATCCATGTAGTGTGCACCCAAATAATAGCAAGGGTATACATAAAACTGTATGCTTGGGGTCCTGAATTTTAGTTAGGGATGTGTTTATGCAGCCAAGAGGTTTGCTCTAACATCATAACTACAACAGCTTATCCTGTGTAAGCTGAGTGGGCTTAAAAGAGGAGTGGGAGGAAAAGAACTGCAGCAGAGCTGGAGGCAAAAAGGGCAGGAACAGCTACCTTAAAGCATGACTATTTAAAGTTTCCTGACCCATGTGGGCACTGCTCCCCTTCCGAAAACACACATTCAAGGCTGTGCATCTGAACAGATCTTCCATCACCCACATTCAGCCATGACAATCTTCAGCAGGTCCATTGTAAGCCAGGGCAGAAACCAGGACAGATTTTCAGCTGGCTGCAGGGACCAAAGCTGCCAGCATCCTTTCAGGGCTGCAGCCGGAGCTCATTGCTGACAACATGCCAGCAGCAGGCTGACGGGACTCAGTGGTGAACCTATAAGAGATGCAGTCTTCCCAGCAAGGCAAAACCTCACTGCCTCCAGTCCCGTGCTTCCCTCGAGGTGTGGTTTCTCATCCATCCACAGTGAGCGCTGAGAGAGCAGCCTGCCCTCCCACCTCTGCTGGAGTAGGGGAACAACAGCATATGCTGATCTTGAGAGTCTCCGAGAGCAGACCGGGCAGGGCCAGGGCACTGGCTGTCATGTGATCATCCTGACCATCACGTTGTGAGTACAGCCCCTGGCACAGATTTAGCCTGTGCCAACTCACACACAAAGCCTGACTCCAGCTCAGGGGATGGCTTTGTCCAGGGACTGGTCTACCACTGTGTGAAGGGGTAGAAGAGGAGGGCAGCTATAGGGACATGAGCCACTCTGTGCCACTTGCCTTGCAAATGGGCCCTGGCCCATTTTAGCTCCTAGGATTGACTGAGCCGGCTGACCGCAAGTAGCAGAGGGCCAGGATAGGTGTAGAAATATTTCCTTTCTAGATCACAAGGGAAGGCAGATGAGCCTCATCCCTGTCTCAGCCAGTCAGGCTAGGTCACCCAATGATATTAAATTGCTCAAAAAGAGAAGTAATGGCTTTTAAATGATGTTTCCTACAGTAATTCCTCTTTTGCCTTCTACAGGGAAAGATTCGGGGCAGCTGGTGTTGTAGCTCCATCTACCAGGAAGCAACGAGTCAGGCTCCGCTGTCAGTCACAGATGGTGTAATTAATTCTTCTAGGTAGTGTAATTAGTCCATCCTATCAGCTACATATTTTCTCAGTCAAAATTATGCTAAAGCTAATAATACATAAAACACAGAAAACAAAAAAGAAACCCAAAAAAAGGGGCAGCAATAATGGGAGGAGAAGGGATTAGAACAAAATTTACCAGTGTATAATTTTTTCTTGTTGTACATTTCCTCTTCCCTTCAGCTTCAAACACAATTCAGAACAACTGGTGAATGTAGCAAGCAGAATGAATACAAATTGGCTTACTTTAAATAGCAGCGTGTAGGACTTAGCCAAAGTCTGCTTTCAGATGCTGAGGCGAGATAAGGCATGGATCCTGCAACGAACCCTGTGCGAGCATTGTATCAAGGCTGGGCTTCTGCACCGTGGTGAGCCCGAAAGTCTGGGGTGCAGGAAGGCAGCAAGAGGTGTGTGTCCACTGCTGATGTGCGCTTTTCTTTGACTGGGGTCCCAGCAGGGCAGACCTGCTGGTAGGGCTGCATGGAAACCTCTGTATAACTCTCCTGCAACATGGTGTGGGGTGTGTTGGATGTCTCTGCTTCCGAGCAAGTAAGAGGTATCTGGGAGCGGTGGTCACGGATCTGGGAGTTGGTCCTCAAAGTAGGGAAGGGGTAGGTTACCTGGGATGATGTCCGTAAGAGATGTCTCATGGCCATCCATGGGTGAGGGACTGTAGCCCACAAGACCCTTGCAGGCTTGTTTCCTTTCCAGCTAGAAGTTAGTGCAGGGCAGCTCTCTCAAATGGAGTTTGGCTTGTGGTAATAAAGAACCACCCCAAAATGTAGCTGCTGTGGGAATTTCCTTAGGGCTCAGATTTGAGGATTAAGCCTAGAGATGGGAAATACAGAAACTGCTGGGTGAAACCGTCCTCCACCATGACATGCATCACTTCCCCAGAGGTCAGGCAGGTGGGAGAGAAGGTGATAACTTCCCAAGCAAGCTGGAAAAGGGGCCTGTGGGGCTCTGCAATGAGCTCAGCCTGTTGTCATGTCACCCCCTCTGTTCCCGAGCTGTTTTGGCCCCCCTAGCTTGTCCAAAGCATCCCATGGACTTGCAGTGCCCAGCTGGGGAGAGGATGGAGGGGGATTGTGTGTGGGGATGGACGTGCTGTAACTCAGCTGGGGAGGACTTCTGTGAGCAGGACACGTCTGGCTCTCTGTGGTGGGAGGAAGGGCAGTGAGTGAGTTTGCAAAGAAAACTGGTGCTGAGAACATGGAGCTATTTTGGGCAGAAAAGAAGAAGATTCAAAGCAGACTGCACGAGTCAGTCTCAGTAATGAGAGACTTCTGAATGTGGTCGATCTCTGTAATCAGTCCTGTGTGAGCTCTCCAGGGCCAGGCAGGCTCACAAAGGTCCTGTGGTGGCCATGGCTCCAGCGTGGAGACTAACGTGTTGCCTCAGAGCATCCTGAGCTTGCAGTGCTCCTGGCCTGGGGTGGCTCCATGAGCCCAATGCCCCACAGCACCTGTGTGCCTCAGCCTCGCGACCCTGCTGCAAAAGGAGAGGGGGAGCTGGCTGAGTCCCTGGGAGCGCAGAGAGCCTGTTTCCCTGGAGATAGAGTTATCTCTTTCTAAGAGTGGATTTAGCCCAGATGGGAAAAAAAAATGCTGAGCGGGAACAAAGTCCTTTTTTTAGAGCTTGAGGAGGCACAGCCTTCCCTAGTGCTGACCCCCGAGTCTCTGAGAGCATCCTCTCCTCTGGGAAGAGGTGGTGGGGCAGCCTGGCTGTTCCCCCTGATCCTGAGCCTGGCACCAGCAGCGATGGCTGCAGCATGGTGTGTTCTGGGAGAGGGTGCAGGGCTCTGGCCCTTGATGGGGCTTGTCCCCTGGGGAGCATTTGCTGTCACACCTTCCAGTCCTCCCGGTGCCTACAGTTCAACCAGCTGAAAATCAGCTATGGCGGTGTCACTTGCTGTACCTCAGTGGGCATGGCGAGGACTGCCTTGTGGCTACCCTTTGACAGAGCACTTTGTGCTGCCTGGTACAAGGCAGGCTCAGGGTGAGCTCCTGCACGGCAAATGGCAAAGCCTTTTGGTCACAGCCAAGCTGGTGCAGAGCTTCTGATGCACAGGTCAAAGCCCACTGATCTACAGTGTGGCTCAAGGGACATCTGGATGGGTCCCTCACCCCATGAGAGTTGGTCACGGCTTCCCAGGAAGGCTGAAGTGCCGGAGAGACTTTGCTGTCCACAAACTGGTCTTTGTCCCTCAGAAACTCAAGTAGGTTCAGGCGCCACACCCACCCCTTATTCTCCCTGACAATTTAGTTTCTGTCTTTCTCATCTCATTTTGCTTCAACATCTCTCCTAACACCCCCCATCCATCCGTCTCTCTTGTTGCTAGGTGAAAAACTCAGAGCAGCAGCCATGGAAGCTGACTCATGGCCCATACATGGGAAATGGAGACACTAAGTATTGCCTAGTGCCCAAACCGAGCTGCTCTCGGGCCCTGACTGCCCTGATGGGCTGTAATTGCCCTGAACAGCCTCACCTGGGACCCATACCCACTGTGCTCTTTGGCCTGGGAGCACTATATAGCCTCAGCCTTGCTCTGTGTTTAAGCCGTATAGCGAGGAGGTCTGGTCTCAGCTTTAGTGCATCTGGACTTGATTTGTGGGTGTTGGATGATTGCTGTGCTGGCCTTGCTAAGGTGCTGTGGGGCTCTGCCTGTGTTGATGACAGCGTGGTCCTGCAGTCTCCATCTTCTCTTGGTTTTACTGGTGGAGCAGCCTGCACCTTCTGCTCCCTGAGAGCCTGAAGAAAAGTAGAGGTCTTGGGAGGTACTTGGGTCTTGTCTCAGGAATTTCCCTAAAATGCTGCTGTTTCCTTGTCTTCATCACAAGTACTTTTCTAGGCATTATTGGAAGCAGCACTGGTACTCCTTTGGCTTTCCTTAAGACAATGCAAGTATGTTCATGTACCAAAACGTGGCTACATGTAAAAGGTTGCTTAGCTTCTCCCTGGAGACCAAAAACTCTGTATAGTTATGAGCTTCCTACTATTTTTCTGGTAATCTTGATGTTCTTGCTAATTCTGGGTTGCTGTCCTTTAATGCTAGTGACCTGAAAACTTTCTGCAGCAACACGGGTAGGATTCCACCTTGTACCATATTTCTCTCACAACAGGGTGGTGCAAGGCATCCCGTTCACCCTGTGACAGTAAGTACAATTGAGCGTGAAGAGATGGGACAGGGGACGCTGTGATGCTGAATGTTTCCAGCAGAAATATGCAAGGCAGAGTGCGAGGGAATTATAGCCAGGAAAAAAATGGAACTTAAAACTCTTTTCAGATCTTTCTTGTTTTACTGAGTTAAGTATGCAGTGACTTATAGTATCCATGGTGATCATTCACGTTGTTAAAGAAGACCCGATCACCAATTAGGCTAGCATGGCAATTTTTCTCTTTGGTACATAATAGCAGGCATTTAGGGTGCTGAATCTGTCCAAGTTTTATGTATCTGTAGAAGGCTGGTGTGACAACTAGCCACCAGCTCTGGAGCTGTCAGCCCGGCTTACTGAAGTTATTGGAGAGAATGCAGGGACTTATAGGTCTCTATTTTACCTTTCTACTCCTGCTTCTGATCTCATCCAAGTACTAAGGTTACTTGAAATTCATATCTTAAGTCCTCCTAGAGTACAGGACCAAAGGCTTGATTTGGAGGCAGGTTAATTTGGCAGAATAATTGCTCTTCTTAAGATCATGAGAGGAGAAATCAATTTATATATGTAATTTTGGGGCTTTGTCATGACTACTCATTGAACAGGACAGGAGCTCATTATATGCTGTTGAAGCAGCCTGGGCAGAACTCAGAGGAATTTGCACCAGGATCAAAGAATAGACTGCTTTAGGGTCTTGCCCCACTCTGGGAAGGGCAGTGCTAAAGTGGCCAGGGTATATTGGGTCACGTTGCGTAGTGGCTGCGGTAGAGCGCTGAGAGTAAGACCAAAAAGCAGATTCATTTAGGGAGGGAAGGGCAGTTCACTGTCAGCACAGTGTAGAGATCCTACCTGAGGTGTGTTGCACTGTATGCTGTCTTCTTTCCCATGTGTGGTTCTCCTGTTGGGGTCTGTCGTGGTTTTGGCCGGATTGGCCAATCAGAACGACAGATGGCCCTTCCCCCGCCTCTCTCCTCAGAGAGGAGAGGAAGAGATAAGGAGATTTACGAGTTTAGAAAAAGAACTAAACTACTTTAATGAAAATAATAATAAATAAGAAAATACTCAATAATAATAGAATTAAAAAAAAAAGGAAAAGTATACAATATATACAAAACCATATCCAGCTCCCAGGATGACAGTTGCGTCACCAGCAGACACAGGGAAAGTCCCAGACTGGAGTCGGCGATGGACAGGAGCTCAATTCCAGAACGAGAGTCAGGAATGCTCAGATTGGGATCAAAGGCAGATGAACAGACAGGGTCCTCCTCAGACGTCGGCCATTGAAGGAAGATGAGCCAGAGCCTCCTTGCCCCTTTGATCCCTCAGCTTTTATACCGAGCGTGATGCAGATGGGATGGAATACCCTGTTGGTCAGGTTTGGGTCACCTGTCCCATCCACTCCTCCCTGCAGGTGGGACCCCTCTATGCTTCTCCGCTTCCGACCCTCTAACGGGGCAAACAGCAAAGTTATCTGACCTTGGTTGTTACAGCAATAAGTATAAGCAAGAGCCTCTGTGCATACCGTCCCTTGGTATAATCAGGTCTTATCACTCAGAGCGAACAGTTTCTGAACAATATGCTGTTAATTTCAGACTTTAGTCAGTTAGAAGAGGCCCAGCTAAAAAGTAAAATTACAAATCAGAAAATTGGTTCTGTCTTATGTCAAACCAGGACAGGGTCCATGGGGGTCTGATATGTTGACTGCAGCTTCTAAAACGGATGAGACCTTGAGTGTTTGTCAGCTGTGTAGATGAAGACAGGATCTGTTCCTTGCTATGAAAAGGGACTTTAATTTGGCTCTTCCATGAGGTCCGGTATTGTGATGTATTCACATTTTACATCAATAAAATGAAGTCTCTGTTCCCTCTCTTACTTACGTGTATAGTGTGCTGTTTGAAATAGTAGATATTTTTAATGTTTCAATAGCTTTTTTATTAAAAGAAAATGGAAACCACATTTCTTAAATGAATTTTATCTCTATGGCAGTTCCAGCGATTCAGATCTGTGTCAGTGCCAGTTTATTGCAGTCTATTTTCTCCTCAGTGAGCATCTGCTTAACAGTTCAGTGCAGATATAGACAGATAGGAACATTCTAGCACGCACCTAACTCCACCCTGGGGCATGGCAGAAGTTACTTAGGGCACTAATTCATCTTTTTTTAAAGAAAAAAGATTTTGGTCAAGCGAGATATTTTGCCCGTTGAACAGGTTAGAGTGATCCTGGAATAACAGAAAGTGAGGATTGTGCTCTCCCTCCTCCTGTTATTTCCCTTAACTTGTTTTTTCCTAGCAGCAATATTTAGAACAAGTTGTTGTATTAATATACTGATCTTTGTATGCTTTACCCTGGTCTACATATCATAGGTCTTGTGTCGTAATGTAACCTAACTGCTATGACCTATTGTGACAAGTTGCAGAGCAATAAGCCATGAAGCTCCCTCAACTCATGTTTTCCCCCTTTCTCTTTTTCCTCATTGACTACAGGATTAAATTACTTTTTTAAGGTTTATTCACTCTCAGATCAAGAAGCAGATCTTAGTATCAGGTGGAAAATAAGTGCAAGATTGAAGGCAAAGTGCTCTTATCTGTTTGTGGAATTGTTTAAGAAATACCACTTTGGTTAAGCAGAGCATGGAAACAGATATAATTATCCATGCTATCTAGACTGGAAAGAGTGCTGCGAGGGAGGAGGAGGATGGCTTCCTGCTCCAGTAAAGGCAGGGCGGTTTCCCACAGTGGAAGCGCTGTCCTTGCTGCTGAGCGGTGCCCAGCCAGCCATAGACTCGTGGAGTAAAATGAGGCCAAGGTTCTTTAAACAATAAAGTGCAGAATAAGACTCTTGTGTTCTTACCTTTATGCTCCTAAAAAAGCCAAGAAGCTGCTTTCTGAAATGCCCCTCTGTCAACAGGCTTTGTCCGAGCAGTGCTCCTGGAAGGAAAGGATCTGGTTGTAAGTGTCCCGCTGCAGGGTTGGGACACCACTGAAGTGACCTCCTACGTCACTGGGCTCAGTCCCCCCACTCTGACAGGCCCCACCTTATACAGGTACACAGGTAGGTACTTGTTGAAGGCCATGCTGTTTCTGGCATGCATATCCTTGCCTATAGGGGTGCTTGCAGAGCTGGAGCTGGCATACTTGGTGGGGAAACAGGGATGTGTCCAGAGCAAATGGACCCGTTTGCTGTCAAACAAACAAAAACTGTTTTGCCAAATAAGGTGTTCAGACTTCCAACTGGAAAAACATCAACTCTCCCAACGTGTGCTTCAGGTAGAAGATTTCAAAGTAATTTTCAGGATTCCTACTGCTGTCTCTCGATCTCAGCTCGATGAAGGGAGCTGGCTGTCTCTCCCACAAGAGACCATTGCAACGACACGGCATTGTACTTGCCAGCAGAAGATCTGGCTACTGGAGCTGCATGATGAGGCAGGGGAATATCACATGGGTGACTTTGGGTCTGTTCTTGGCAGCACCAAGGGCAGCCAGGCCAAGGTTTTCTGCTGTACCTTGGGTTTTTTTTTTTCTTTTTTCCCCTAAGCCTTATTTTACTTTGTAGTTTTTGCTACTGATCCTTGTCACAGCAGTGGGAAGCAGGAGGGAATTTATTCAGGTTTCAGAGCTCCCCATCCTCCCACCTTAGTCAGCTGTGTCTCTTCCTGTCAGACAAGCGAAGATACCTGTGCCACCACCCTGGTGTTGGTGCAGTCCTGACCTTGGGGGTGGGTCCTTCGAGGTCACCCTCCTCTGGCTTCTGGTGGTGGAGCATTGCGTTAGCGTTGCCCACGCTGCTGTCTGCTTCTTTAGGCACACGAGAGAGTCTCGGGAAAGGGTGCCACGCTCCTCTCTGCCAAAGGTGTGGTAAAACTGTCTGCAAGAGCCATGAGGCTGGAAATACCTCTGGAGAGGGGAACCAGTGCTGGTGAGGATGGAGTGGTGTCCCCACAGCAGAAGAGGAGCCCTCAGGGCATGTGTTTTGGGACAGGGACCCCTCTGGGAGTCAGTGGCTGGTTCTCCCAGGTGTGCTACAAAAAGCTTTGAGGAGAGAAAGTAATTTCACCTGCAGAGCCTTTAGATAGAACTCACTCCACACTGACTAGTAGTGGGAGACTGGTGTAGCGAGAGGCTCTCATGGAACATGTGTGGAAACCCAGCCACTGAGCATCTCTGCCTGTGACTCCCGTTCCTTTACAGCGAGAAAAGTCTTTTAGCTCCTTGTGTCCCTGTGACCTTGGTTTGGCACGGAGTGAATACAAAGCGAGGAGCAGCTTAGTGCTCAGAAGTGTAGCTAGCTAACTACAGCTGTCTTAGATCACCCTTCTGCAAGATCTACAGATTGCAAAGCAGGAATGGGAGTGGGGGGAGAGGATTTAGTCAGCTGATGAGCCTGGCTCCTCTGTCTCTTTTAAGAAAGCGGATTTATTGGTATTAAACATGTCTCTCTTAATGTGGGTGATTTAAAATGGAAATTGCCTTTGAAAGGGGATTTCCTATTAACTAGCTGGGAAGGAAAAATAGGATAATACCATTATCCCTATGCAGGGCCCATAGATGAGATGCTGGAACAGAGTGATCTGGTTAACTGCTGCTTCTTCAGAAATTATAGCTTCTCTGTAAGAGTGAGCCTTGCTCAAATCCCTCCATGAGGAATGGTTGTATAGATGCTTCCATAAAGTTATTTTTATGGAAAAAGCAGCAATCTTACTGGGTCCTTTGGGGTTCAGGTAAGAACCACTAAGAATGAATTCTGAGGGCAGGATCAGGAGCGTGCCCAGCTCTTTCATGGGTTATATCTGAGGCCAGATGGAGGCACAGACACTGGAAGACTGGACAGAGGATTCACATTTGTTACCATGCAGGTAATGCCAATCAAACTTGGTTTAATGATCTTAACAAGAAAAAGAAAGCCTTGTCTATACCCAAATTTCCACTAGTTTAATCCAGGTTGGCCCAGTTATCAATTTGTCTATGCAGCCACTTTATGTGGAAGAACTGATTTACTTATTCTGAACACTTTTGGTCTGCTTTGATTAAAATGAATCTGTACAAGGGGATGTCTGTACAGCTAAAGGAGATGGAAGTGGATATATGTAAGCTAGGACTGGACAGACCAAATCCAGAATTCATATCAGCAGGCTTCTCCACCTGGGCTGATTAATGGCAGAGCAATGCCACGTTAGCATCATTGTATGTCACAATTAGGATTTTTTAATCCAGTGTACCGTATCATGGAGCAGTATACACATGCCCTGGCAAGCCTAACACTTAATTTAGGGACCAAGTCCTTTCCTCAGGTCCCTCAGTCAGGACACAAGGCAACATGTATTGGAAAGAAGCAACCCCTTGATTAGGTTGAATCACCTTTGCTTTCATTAGCAAACTTGTTGGAACTAAATGATCTTCAAGGTCCCTTTCAGCTCTAACCATTCTATGATTCATTGATGGTGTCTGTGGGTAAGGAACAGGTCTTTTTGCAACCTCATTCCTCATTGCCCTCCTTGGTTGTGCAGATGCCACTTGATGCTCGTGACAAGATCTTTGTTTTCCTAGTGGGGCCTGGGACTTGGGCTATGTGTTATGTGACATGGTGTAAAACACAAATAGCTCCAAGAGAAGACAGTTTTCTGCCATGGCCCTCCTGAAAAGCTCCTTTTAAAACTGTGCCTGGTGGTCAGAGCTTGTGACCTTGAACAAATCAGAGCTTTCCTCTAAGCCTTCTGTTCTTAGTCAACTTGGAGCAAACCAAGTTTTTTTTCTGGGTGATCCCAGCTCCTAATGGTGACACGCCTGGTAAAAACAGTGTGTCTAAAGTGTCCTTTAGCTGTCTGGGCCACCCATACCAGACAGACGGTGTGAGCATGTGAGCCCCTGAGCTCTGTCTTCTCCTGAGGTGGTTTCTGAGATTGCCCAAGGCAACCTGGGGAGCCTCTTTCTCAGGCTGTGCTGAGTACCGACAGCACACGGCTCACCCTGAGATCTCTACCTCCTCTGAACTCAGCTGATTGCAGGCAGCAGGGCCAAGCCTTCAATTTCTCCTGAGTGCCATGAATGCCTTCCAAGAGTTTACTGCCTGACACTTGCTCACGGTATTTGCTTAAAAATTCCAGGACAGTGAAGCCCAGACAGGACCTTCTACCTCCTTGTATAGGAAGCTAAGTGATGGTGAGAGAAGGGATTTGGCATTTGGGAGTCTCTGGAGGTGCTGTGACTGTCTCCTTAAAAAAAGCAGAAGAGACAGATGGAAGAAAGAGGAGGGAGGGGCTGCAGCACACAGTCACTTGTGGATCTTGCTGCTGTGTGTTTGTCTCCTGCCATTGTGGTTTTCCTCCCCCGGGGAGCCTGTTCCAAAAGTGCCCTAGAGAAACTGGGGTCTGCTTACCCAGTGACTGGGGTGCCTGGTTGAACCACCCTCCTCTGCAGGATGATCATGCCATAGCATCTGCTGAGGGTCTGCAGGGACCAGGTGTGTTTCCAAAGGCAGATAAACACATTTTGCTTCTTTTTGAAAGACTGGGGTGGGGTGGGAGGACGTGGAGCGGTTTCCTGACCACCTGCAGTGTGTGACCACCAAGGCTAGGGGGAAGAGAAAAGGGGTAAGACAGAAGACTGGTGATCCATGCAAGACAAGGAAGTGCTTGGTACCTGTATGAAGGCCATTCCTGGTTGGACTTCCTTGGCCTCTCTGCTTGCGTGCGCTGTGAGTAGGTATTGATTAGTTGTGGGCACATTGGCTGCTTGGAAATGGCATGAGTGCCTGGGCTGGTGCTCTTGGTCGATAAGGGAAGAGAAGAGGATGGACCTGAGTAGATCCTAGCTATGGCTGGATGGAAGAGGTGCTGAGAGACAAAATGGTGGCAGGCTTTTGAGTTGGTCTGCGATGGGTTGCTCGATCTGCCGTGGTTGGTTGCTTGGAGGATTTGTGTTGCTTGGCAACCTTGTTGTCACAATTCAGCTGGTGATATCCAAGGAGGGGACACTTTTGAGGACACTGCTACTGGAAGGGGAAAGGGGAGCTAGTGGAGGAGAGTAAGTACAATAACCATGGCAGTCCATACTGGTTGTGCTTTGCTCAGGGCTGTGTGGTGGAACAAGTACTGGGTCTGGTTGTGGCTCTGTGTGTAGTCTCTCATGGGTTTGGTGGGGATAGGGTGCTGGTGAGCATCTTGATGCTGTACAGGGATGTGGGCAGAGCAGTTGATGAGGAGGCTGGGCACCCTGTCTTGATACCGGCTGGGGTATTGAAGAGAGATATGGGGCGTGAAGGTCTGGGGACCCTGGAGCATGCCTTCCCGAGACCTTGTGAAGGCATTCTGGTAAACATGGCATGTGTAGTTTTTCCATCCAACATGGGCTCTCTCAGAAATTCTGGCTCGAAGACCCTGCAGAGCGTACTTCTATACTTCTGCAGAACTTGACTGAGGATAGGAAAGCAATGGGACAGGTTGCCCAGAGAGGCTATGCAGTCTCCATCCTTGGATATTTTCAAGACCCTTTTCAGGTTAAAGCCCTGACCAGCCTGATCTGAACTCACAGCTGACCCTGTTTTGAGCAGGAGGTGGGACTAGAGCATCCTGAGGTCCCACCCAACCGAATTATCCTATGATCCCATGACTCCCTGATGGTGAGGAGTGGCTGCCGTTCTGTCACTGTGCTCTAAGATGCCCGCAGAGCCAAGCACTTCAGGTCAGTATAGCACCTCTGCAGATTCCAACCCTTCCAACCCATCAAGAGAAGTTTGAAAACAAAAGCATCACAGATGCAATGACAGTCAGATATGCAGTTAATAGCGAAGCCAATTGTTCCTATTCACCCCCCTGAAGGAGATTACACTCCTTTCTTTGCAGCACACTGAGACACCAAGCAGTTCTGACCTCTGTCGGACTTCAAAAGAAAGAACAGATTTTTAAGGAGCCAGTCCTTTCTGATGAAAACTCTGAAATTGGTCTTTTGAGCAGTAACTCCAGGGGACATTTATCCTCTGTACATATGCTAGACGCTTGCAATCATAGAGCTTGAGGCCTAGCATTATTACCTGAGATTCTGTGATTAGTTATTTCAATTCTATTCAGCTGAGCTACGGCTGCTGGTAGCAGCACAGAAGAGTAATGCAGATCCTGGTGACAGTTCAGGGGGGATGGGGCTGTCACCAGCCTGGTATTGCTGTTCTTTGGCCCAGGACGTTATCCAGTATCAGTGGCCTTGCCCCACTGTTTCCACTGAGCAAAGAAACTGTCTGTACAATTGAGCGTATCTTTTGTGTGAGCCCATTTATTTACAGCTGGTGTACCGAAGGACTTGCTTCCCAGAGTACTGTAGAAGCAGATGATAATAGCCAGTTTCCTTGCTCACAATTTCCATGGTTGCCTTACCAGTCAGCCCAGAAGGCAGGAGATACCTAACTCCGCTCCATGTTGGCGTCACGTTCAAGTGCACCGACGTCTCTCAGAAAAGCTGTCCTTTCAGAGCACTGGATTGCAAAGTGGTGGTATCGTGTGTAGCGGAGACCTACTCAACACCAGCCTGCCTCCTGATCCTGGTGACCAGAATGGTTCACCTGAGTCTAACACCCTGTCGCAAATATGGCCATTTCAGATGGGGACTCCTGCAGTCACTTGTGCAGTCCTCCTCACTCTTTCTTTGGAGATTTACATGTTTGGAACAATGGTAATTGAAGCCATACTTTCTCTGTGGCAGTTTTGGTCCCTTAGTCTTCCCTTAGTCTTCCCTTAGTATGCTCAGAGAGGAAAAATACTCAGTTTGCAGTTTTGGGGGATAAAGGTTGAGGGAGACACAGTGGGAACCACCTGAGGAACAGAGAAGAGCTTGAACTCATCTAAGTTTGCACTGCCTGGATGCCTGCACCCAGGCCTTGTATGACCCCCGTCGTCTTCTCCTATTGCATGTTTTTGGTCAGGGTTCCTTTGTGCGTGGACTGCTGGCTTTTCTTCTGATGAGGACCTGGATCAGCTGCAAGGCCTTTTTGAGAGGGACCCACTATATCTGGAAACAAAGAAAAAGCGGTTCTGGCCCCGTTGTTTTTTGAGAGATATTTACATTTTTGCTTGACTGCGACTGTCTGCCTGATCCCTGCCTCTCTGCTGCAGAGCATCATTTCTGGGAGGCAGGGACCAACTTTCCATGGGACCATGCTGTTCTCTGTCCCTGGGAAGGTCAGCAGCAGCAGGTACAGGGGGCTTGTACACATGCGAAGCTATTCTGACATGCTGTGCTGTGAGCTTGCGCACATCTCAGACTGTCAGCATACAGCCTTTAAGGCCAAGGGTGCAGAAGGACAGCTATCAGCTTCTGTCGATGGGTAGCAGATGAGTTTGAGGCAAAGTTCATCACTGAGGTTGTCACCGGCACTGTCATGGTAGACACTTTTAAGCCTCTCTCTTCCTCTCTCTGCATCCCCTGAGGTGCCGCAAGGAACAATGTAACTGAGACACAGACCTCCTCTGATGGTTCTGAAGACAAAAATATGTGGGAAAAGTGGCGTTAGTGATATCCCCTTTTTCCTGTGCTTTTCCTTCATTAGGTCATGGACTGTCCCTTGTGCCATCTGTGCCACTGGGACAGTGTCCTCTGCAGAGGCTGTGCTCCAACAGCAAAGCTGTTAGCTGGCCAAGGCAAGAAGATGGGGGCCCTGTGGAAGTTGAGTCACGCAAGAGACACAGATCAGTTCATGAGAAAAAAAAATGAACAATTCCTTCAGGTAGCGTGAAAACACATGGCCATCCTTGACCTAGAATAAGGACATGACCAGCAAGGACACAACAGCCTGCAGGCTTGCTCTTTGTCAGCACGAGAAAGCCTGATAGCACGGCAAGCGCAGAGTTCCAACTTCTGACCGACGCAGGGGCTGGAGCAGAGATACCCAGCTGCTCTTTTGCCAGGGGAACAAGCCACAGCTCCACAGGAGCTTTATAGTCTAAAGGGCACAACAAAGGACAAATGGCCTTGTAAAACCAAACAACGCAACAGCATAAATACAGGGGAATGGCATGAAAAGAGCACAGAATATAATCACAGATTTCCCCCTTCTCAGGCTAACCTGTTTACGAGGGCCAGAGGAAGCCAAAATTTTAACTGTGAGCCACTTTGAGCTGTCCTTCCAAATAAATGTTGCCTTGCTCTAATGCCCAGCCTCTGTCCTTGGACTGGGAAAATTGCCAGTGTGGCCAAAGCTCTAGGTGAACATTTTCTAAAGATGATGGGGGGAGAGGGACGGAACAGCATGTGCTTTTCTGAATTCAGTGCTTGGTGAGGGATGAGGAATAGGCATACCCCGTGCATGGGGAGGGTTCATACCTTCCCTTTTCCCACTGCCGGGCCATAGATACACAATCAGCACTTGGGTCCTGGCAGTAGTAACACACGGGGGAAGAGGGCAAACTTGCAGGCTTGCTGGAGGACAGAGGCTGGTCAGCTGAAGCCAGACCTCGCTCTTGTTGAGTTCATAATCACTGTGGAGGTGAAAGAGAACTCATATTTGAGTAAGGTCTGGTCTTGGGATCAGGTTTACAGGTGATGTATGGCAAAAAAAGATAGCCAGAGCATGAGACAAGTCTGTAGGTAGTGCATGCAATCACGATGCTGAGGCTTGAGTTTGAGTTGCACCTAACGTGAGAGCAAAAATAGGCTGCTGGGCTTCAAAGCAGTTGAGGTGAATGTCCTCCATTTCATTTTGATGGTAGATTAAAAGAGGTGGACGAGGTGTACCAGAGGTATTTTGCTTATTGCCTCTTCCTAGATGTCTAAGTAAGGGGATGTCTAAGGAAAGGAGAGAAGGTGGCAGTTTTCTTTAGAATATAGAGCAATCTGACAGAAATCTTAATACTTCTTCCAGCCAGAGGGCTGAACTATTGAGTCAGCTGGCTCACTTGCAAACAGCTCAGGCAAAGGAAATCTATCTCCATAACGTAATTTGCCAAGGGTAGGTAGGTGTGGTGTTAATGGGGCAGCACGATAACCTCAGTTGCTGGGGGTAGATATTCTCTCCCCGCTCTGTGAATATTCAGGTTTAGCACATGCTTTCTCATGTTTTCAATTAATGAGACTACTAAATAACCGTCACAGGAGCAGGTGACCCTGATCCTGCTGGCGCTCAACTGACCATGGGCACAGTGGTTTTCAGAACTACTTTTAAGATCATTAACGTCTCTCTTCCGTTTGCCCCTGGGCAAGGAGCTATCTCGGGGACCACAGCTGCATGCTACCTAAGATAATTTTTCACTTAAAAATGTGTCTACAGAAAACATTTGTCTTAAACTAGGTGGTCAATACAAGTGTACAACAAATGCTGGACTGAGCACCTAACCCAAACCCTGTGGGAACATCCCCAGCTCTTGGCTCGCTGGTGAAATCATTCTTACTTCTATTTCAAAGGATGCTTTTAGACCCACAACTGTGTGTTAAAAAAGTGATCCGCTTTTCTAACGTCATGCAGCTCCTTGTTCAGAATCCCTGTCAGTACGAATAATATTTTCCTTCGCTACCATTTCTCCCCCTGCACCCGCTCAGCGAGTTATTTGCAATACCATCTGCTTCACCTGAAGGAGGAATGAGAGGAACCGTGAGAGACTCAGCGCTGTTATCAACCCCGAGCTTTTCTGAAAAAAAGCTGGGTCTGTGAGGAGGTCGTGAGCGATGGGGCTTGTCGGAACTGCTGCACCAGCAGGGAGCCCGGCTGGTGACACTGACCAGTGCCTCCGCTTTGCCACGTTGCCATTACAGTGAACCCCCTCACTGGATACACCCCACTCCATATGTACGTGTGTGTATTAAATGGTGTCAGTAGTTCTGACAGAGCTTGCAGGTGAAGGAGGACATGGGAGGTGGGTGGGATTTCATCTTTGCTTTGTGTACATCGTTGCCCGGTGTTAAGGACTGAAAAGAATCCACGGAGAAAAGATATGAACCATGTGAGGAAACAAGTAGCGATGCTTTGGTGGCAGTGTTCTTGGGTCATAAAGTGTTTAAATAAAAAAATACATTCTTTGGGAGAAAACCAAGTATTTGTGTACACTGCTGCTGCCAGCTTTTGCCTCAGTGGTGACATGTATATTTTTCAGAGGGAAGGATTTATTTTTTACCCGCAGTAACTTAATGTTCTGAGTGAGTTTATAATAGCACTGATTAACTGGTAGCATTTAGTTTGAGTGAAATATCAGCTCTGATGTCTGTACTCCTCTTTGCTCCAGACACTTTTATCAGTCTCGGAGCTGTTTCACTTTACTTTTTCCTTCCACAGGAGGTGGTTCACGTTGTAGCAAAGTCCCATTGAAGAAGCATTAAGGATTTGAGGCTGCCTAAGTGAAGGTGAGGTATTCTGGGTAGCCTGAAGAAATCTGTGGAACAGTAAGTGAAAAGCTCGATATGTCCCGCTGCTTCGTCTAGATGCCATTTGAGTGGAGTAGGACTTGCCTGCTACTTAACTAGCATGTAGCCTTCTGCGTAAGAAAAAGAAATGCGCTGATTTATGGTGGCACCGATACTGTAGTACTTTGACCCGACTATAACATACAGAGCAAAGAAGTGGCATGTTATTAACTATTCTATTATCTACAACAAAGCAAGGCAAAAGGTGAAAAGCAGGGAGTTTAAGCGACTGAATCTTATTGCCCTATGTTTTTGTAGCGGGAAGTTTCCCTGTTAGTGTTGGGACCTGGGAAGCTAAGTTTCTTGGAATGCGACTAGCTGAGCTTTTGCCTTGGGTATCGTGTTTAAGACGAGACTGGGTAGGTAGAGCTGCGGTATCTGATCCCTCAGGGTGTGTGCGGCAGCTCTCAGTAGCATGAGCAGTAAGCTGGGTAATTGGTGTGTTGGTTCTCATCCAATAATAATTTATTTCCTGGGAGCAACTTCAAAGCTTAATCCTAGAATTAAATCCCCTATTCCTCCTTGGGACTTTAATTTAGTTTTGAATGCTCTGATGGATCCTCTGCTAGAACATAGGAGACGTCTTTCAGACATAAGGGCGATTTTCCTGGCTGCTGTATACCCTGTACGGAGAATAGGTGAATGCAGGCACTTTCTTGAAGAGACTCTTCTTTAGCTTTTCATCACGATAAGCTGGCAAAAGCTACACCTTATCTCTAACTGAAAGCGGTTTTCCAGTTTCCTTTAAACCATGAAGGCAACATGCCTAATCCATTTTGCAGCTCCTCCAGTAAAGAGAAGAAAGAGTGTCATCACTTAAATCTGGACAGAACCAATAAGGTTTTCATCGACCAGAAAGTTGATTTTAGAAAAAAACCCAGATAATCTGTTTGTCTCGTTAGGGTTGGAACAGGATGGAGATGACTCCCTGGAGGGCTATGGCTTCCCACTCGTTCAAGTGTATCAGGCCTTGTTAAGACCAGCGAGGTGGGACAAAATCTCCAGCCACTGGAATGATCTTTGCACCCAAGAGGTGGAGGAGAAAGGCTTCTTTCTCAGAGTGGTGCAAGGCAGTGCTTCAGCCTTTCCTTCCTGCTTCTGAATGGCACGTGAAGAGGGATGGCATATATGGCTAATGTTTGTACCGTGCTTTGATGATATAGAATACAGCATCTGATGATAATTACTACTTATTATTAGATATAGTGGCTTTTGACAGATAGGTTCTTCAGACTGCGTGTGCTATAGGTAGAGCAGCCATATATCATCTTAAAAAAGTGACAGTGTCAGTTTGAAATCTTGTCTGTGCTTTTGCAGTTTAAAAACAACACATTTCCATTTGAAAGAAAGAACTCCACAGTTTCTTAGTTTTTATTTAGTGCATGTATTTCACATATAAATGACCATCCAGGAAAACCAGTTTCAGTAAGCCTGACGTTCCATACTCAAAAGAATAAAACAAGTGTATAAAGACACAGAGGAAGCTATTTCTCCTTTAATCTACTTCACATTTTTTTTGGATTCTGCATGACAAAAAAACCAGCCCGTCAGTTGTTTAGGATTTCTGGGGACAGACTGACCATGGCAGAGACGGTAGGGGATACTGCAATTATTGCGATAGAAAATGATGAGAACTCAGCTAAGTGTCCTGGTATGGCAGCTGAGAGAACCTGTTTATCAGTTCAAAGCAAATGCAACTGTACTCACAATTCTCTTCTGCAGGGCTGCTGGCAGGATGAGTGTCCTCTGAGATAGCAAACAAATCGAGTGGTCTCCTTGTGTTCAGGTGTCTTTGCAAGAAACTTAGTAGAAATCCTCCCCCAGTGGCTTCTGGCTCAGTCCTGCTCTGGCATGTCTTGGTCCTGAGCCATGTGCAAAAGAAAGGATAAAAGGTTTCATGACAAAATTCGGCAGAGTCCTTCAGCCAGGTGGTTGTGTCACTGTCATGTCTGCGTGCTCCTTTCTCTGTTTGCTTTCCCTTTAATTATCTGATAAAATTTCTTCATGCTGTTCTTTACGCAGCAGGACGTGGCATCCTTGTTTGTGGACCTGTGTGGCCAGTGTTATGGTGATCTTCCAAAACCATCATACCAGGACTTCCCGCAGTGTCTCAGACAGTGGGAAGATCTGGGATGTGGGCATAGGGGCATTTGGCCACTTTGTGATCAGATCGGCTGAGTGAAGCACAGAGCACCGTATAAAAGCAGCTGGAGACTCGGTTACCAGGCTCTGCAGCCCATATGCAAACACCCAAAGGAATGCTATGATGAAAAAACTTTTTATGGTGTGAATTATCCAGAGCAATCGATCCATTTAATTGATTATAAGGACTTGCTCTTCATAGAACATGGCTTTTCTTACACTGATGCAATTGCATCTGTCTTAGTGCAGATAACCTATGAATTGCCGGCCTTTTCCCTTAGCTGCAGACCCCATTTATCTAGGGACATACCGCACTGGAAGTGGGCTCTGATTTTATGAAGTCAGCAGGGCATTTACTAAGGGTTAAACATACAGTAGGTCCTTCAGTCCCTGTCAGTGCTGGCAGAAGCTGTTCTGCGGTGGCAGAATGGCTCTGCTGCTCCACATCCTCCCCAACACTGCCACTGCCACATCCAGCCCTGGTTGCTTTTGATGTAAGAACTTTTGTCCACATTCTTTCATCTTAAGCAGGACAAGAAAGAATAATATGGCCCTTAATTTATAGTAAGCATGGACACATTTAAAATAAATCCCTCAATTTGTCTTACAAATAACATTTAAGTGTTTTCGAATTGAAGAGATGTTTGAAAAACCAATTTCCCGTCAGAGATGCTATTTGTTTCATTTTATGCAGTTCATTCATCTTAGTTGATTGGAGAAAAAATAAAAGCCAACCCCAGCTAGTGAGAGTAAACCCTGTCATAGCACTATGCTGCTGGAGATTTTGTAACAATTTTTATTTGGAGCCTGCCTCCACACCCATTATTTACAATATATATTACACCTTAATGTAAAAGTAATTTGAGGGTTAGATGCTGTGCGGAATCTCAAGAAGAAGATAATTCTGAAGCAACTGGCATTTTTCTGTGCCCAATTTCAAACTTGTAAGTTTCTTTGGTCAGGGGGAATGGGTCACCTTTCCCTAAAAAAGGTATCCGATTGGACACTCAGGCCCCTGATCACTGTAGGGAACTTCATCTTTATGATTTATTTAAGAGAGAATGATACATTTACATATGTATAATGTTTATACAGGATGTACATAGTACAAATATTAAGTAGAAAGGCAACTAGCCTTGTCCTTAAAAGCCAGAAATAACACAGGCTTCTATGTACTATGTAACTGTGGAGTTGTGTAGTTTTAGAAACAAAACTTGCGGTTAATGAATTCCTTCATCTTAAGGTCACAGAGAATGATAATCTTAAATATTGCTGACTTGCTTAAAATAATTGCAGCTGTTCTCTTCTGATTGATAGGCCCCTCTTCAGAAATTGTTCCTAAGATACTTCTTAACCCTCCATTTTGTGTTTCTAAGTAATAAGCAGGATGAAAAACATTCCCTCTTTTTTTTGTGTCAAGCTCTTTCTCCACTTGTTTCATCCAGAAGAATGCAGGAGGACCTGCACAGTCCTCGTTTATCCTTGTTGCCATACAGAAAGGAAAAACATCCCTCGGCCAAATCCTGTCTGCTATTCTTGTATCACTATTATCAGCGAAAGGAATGGGAAAGTCAAATGACTAATCTCTTCAGCTATTAGCAACTTCTGTATGTAAGTATCACTCTACATTTCTTTCCTCCAACTGTTCTGAGATAATTTCAGACTACTTCAGGCTTTGGCTAATATGTCTTCCATTTTTTACTGAAATTAGAATGAAAAAGATCACAGTCACTTTTTATAAGCACGCCTAAAAATGTTAGGAAAATCTTTCTAACAGAACAGACCTTACCAGCACCCTCAGGAAGATCCTGGCTGTCGAAATTAAAATCTTGGTGTCTCTTTTTGGCAAGGAGCTCAAGCACAGATTGGTATTGCTTGTGGTCACTGCAGCTACATGAAAAATACCATTGTACACCCAGTGTACACAGCAACTCATTCAAGCTCCAGATGGCATATTGATACATCCACACGATCCTACAGCCACACTGCCATCCGTAACCACCCCTACAGACCAGCAAACCCTGTTTGAACCGTGTGGATGGATTCTGAGGAACAAACTGGCGGGACCCGGGTGTTGAGAGAGAGCCCGGAGCTGCTGTGGAGCTTTCAGGAGGCTTTTTTCCCTCAGGAACCTTGTCCATCCTAGTGTGGACTTTTGCCTTATCCATGTTTTCCCCTCCAGACACATAAACTGCAACAAAGGGCGGGCACTGTGTCCGAGAGTGCTCGGCTGCTCGCTGGAGCACAACTCTTCAGCATGTAGGATCCAGCTCTCCTTGCCTGTCTTTTGAGGGGTGCCTTCCTCACCGCTCCTGGACACAGAGCATGCCTGGGTAGGTACAGGCTGCTGTGTTTTCCTTGGAGGGTGCTTTCGGTGAGAGGAATGCGAAGGCTGGACAATGCAGCCCAGATTGGCACCAAGGGAGAGCACGTGGTGTTGGGCCTGGGGTCTGATTGCAGGACAAGTGAAGCTGGCAGGGCAGCGTGAGGAGGGCTTTCCTCATTGCTCTTGTCTCTAAGGGGTCACCAAGGCCCTGCTGAGCCGTTCCAAACCTCCTATCAAGACCCAGCCAGCCAAGGCAGGGTGGGCCTTTACAACCTGGGGCAACTACATGACCTGAAGGGTGGTGCCCTTGGCACATCTACTTGGAGAGGCTCTGCCTTGCTGTCCTCTCTGGCTTGCCCAGGTTTGGGGCAGGCTTCCCCCCAGGGCTGCTTTGCAGTTCTGTGGAGGGCAGTTGGGTGCTCTCTGCTCTGCTCAGGCCGCCCAGAGCTAAACCCAGGCATGGGGAGGGGACAGGAGCGTATCCGTGACCACAGAGCCCATGGCACTGCAGGGCCGAGGCCGAGAGCACCCCAGGGAGCCAGGGCGCAGACACCCGCGGGCAGGGAGGAGTGTGCAAACGCAGGCTGCTTTCTGTTCAGACTGATTTCACGTTCCTTAGCTTTCAGGGGGGCTCTGAGAATAGCAATTAAAGCACCGGGCTTAATTGTGGAGTATCCAATTTGGATATTAGCGTTATCTCTGCTCTCCTTTCTTTTCCTTCAGATCCAATTCCACTGCCTGCCTGCTGGCTGGGCGCCTGTTCCTTTCTTCTTATTATTACTATTTTATGGTTATTGTTAATATTTTTTTTCTTTTTTTTTTTCTTTTTAAAGCATTCCTTCTCTCCGTCACTTCCAACCAGGCGGGTCGCCAGTAACCTCTCCCCGGGGCTGCGGTCCCTGGGGCCGGGCGGGGGCCGAACCCGCGGAGCCCCGGCCGCTCCCCGCGAAGCTGCGCGGAGGCGTGCGGAGCTGGACCCGCCGCCTCGGCCCCGTCCCGGTCCCGGCAGCAGGTACCGGGGCCGCCCGCGGCTCGGCGCCCGGTCACCGGCTCCCCCTTCGCCCCCGCCCGGCGGCGGAGGCTGAGACCTGCCCCCTCCGGCGGCGGGGAGGGGTTGATCTCCCATTCCCTGCACGGTCCCTCCTCCTCTCCCCCCCCCCCCCCCCCGGTTTCCCCACTGCTCACTCGCATCCCCCCCCCCCCCCCCAGCTCCCCTCCCCCCGAGCCTTCATATTTCCCCCCTCCCCACCATTTTCGGTGTGTATATTTTATTATTCTTATTAATCATTAAGCTGCTTTATTAGTTCACCGTGCTTTCTCCACCTCCGGGAAGCATTCTCGGGGCTTATGTATTGCAGAGGATTTTTTTTTTTTCCCTCCCGATGTATTTTTAGGGTGATGCTCTGAACACTTCCCCCTCCCCGCCCCGTATCTCCTACCCTGGCAGTATCGGAGAAGAGGCTGAAGAAGTTGAGCATGTCTGAGGTGGCTCAGCCTTGCGGGGAGAGAGGGGGGCAGTAGCTGCTCAGAGCAGCCCGAATGCCTGAAGCAGGATTTGCTGGTATGTATGTGGGTCTGTATTTTCTGACAGCTCTAAGTATGAATTGTTTGCCGTGCGAGATGGGAGGGGGAAAAGGGGAAAGAAAAAAAAAATAAAATACCGGCGAGTTCATTAAATAAATGCCTGCATCGCTGTAAACCCCTGTCCGCGTGTGTTGGAGGCGGTGTGTGTAAGGCGGGGGGGGGAGACCCCCAGCCATCAACCCACCCCCCCTAGGGGAGGAAAAAAAAAAAAAAGGAGCCCAACCGCCCAACCCAAACCCCAGGGAGCCAAGGGTCGTGTTCCCGGGGGCGATGAGGGTGGGGAAGCATCCACGTCGCAGGTGAAGCACCCCCCCCCCCCGCCACACACACTTTTACGCCCCCCGTGTCAGTGCGTGTGTGTGCACGCCCCACGCTGCCCATTGAGCCGGAGGCAGCGCGGCGGGCAGCGGTGCCGGCAGCACTGCAGAGGGGTGGGCACGGCCCTCGCCAGCCCTCCCGGGGGCCGGGCCCGGGGGTGGGCGAAATGCCTTGCGTGCGTGGGGAGGGGGGACGCGGGGAGCGCGGCGTGGGGGGGGCCTCGCTTGCTCTCCGCGATTCACATCGCGCCCGCTTTCCCGTCTCGTATGCATGCCTATCCCGGGAATGGTGTAGTCAGCCCGTATCTGAATTATTTATAGACTCGTGCCAGCTGTTTTTTTTTTATTATTATTTTATTATTTTTTTTTTTTTATTCCGCTTGTGTGCACTGTTGGGAAATGCGTTTTGCCTCCCTTTCTTCTCAATATATTAATGTGTTTGTCGGGGAGCGGTTTTTATCCCCTTCAGACCCCTCTAATACAAAACTGATGCTTATTTTTCCCTTCAGGAAGGGGACGCTTTGAGGATAATCATGCTTCACAGAAGAACGGCACCGACCTCCAGTTGCTTTAAACACAACCTCCTCCACTAGGGCTCCAGGAAAAAAAAAAAAAGAATAATTATAAGAATAATCATTAAATAGGCGAAAGGAATGCTTACACTGGAACCTGCATTTGACGATCCTCGCCACTCGCGCTGAATATCCTCTGAAGTGATTGTCTCCGGCTTTTGAATTTGCACCGCTTCAAGACGCAAGATTGCCACAAAGAATCCTCTATTTTTTTTTACAGCCAAAAAGGATTTTTTTTTAACTCATTCCCCCACGTTTGCCCCCCGACCCTTATTCTTCTTATGTGGATATGCAAGCAAGAAGAGGAGACTGGACATTCCCAACATGCTCTCTCCCTTGATCTGTCCGTCTAGAGGTTCTGCTTCTACAAACCAAGGTAGGGAAATTCCTGCTTCTGTGTTTTTGCTGGCAGCTCGTTTTGGTACACGGGTTTGCCCAGGGAAGACCACTCACGGTAGAACAAAAGGTTTAGGGATGCTGCTCTTAGAAGCAGATACAGCAAAAAGAAAAAAAAAAAAAAGAAAAAAAAAAGGAGGAAACATTCACCAGACATGTTGATTCCTTCTTGGCTCATCAAATAGGACACGAAGAGAAGGCGAGAGGGATGCTTTGAGTTACATACCGCGTCGGGAATCGGGGGAAAGTCCCTTGTGATTTTTTTTTTTGGGGGGGGTTGGGCAGGTGGGGTGGGGGGAGAGACGGGAGGTGGAACACGGCTTTGGAAAGGGGTGAAAACGAAGATTATTCCCATCCATCCATCCATCCACCCACGCATCCATCCATCCATCCATCCGCAAATTGCCTCTTTCTTTTCACTGGTCCAGCGGCTCCTTGTCACGCTTTGATGTGAAAATAGAGCTCATTAGGAATAACAGTACGTAGAAACCTGCTTGTTGCCGAGGAGGGTGGTGCATTACTTAAAATCCACGCCGGCCTCTCCATCGTGAGCGGCCTAACGCGGGGGCCGGGGGGCGCCGGGGAGGGAGCCGGGGGTAGTGGGGGGGGGAGCCGGGGCCGCCCCTGGCACCGCGGCAGGAGCCCGCCCAGCGCCGTGGCGAGTGAGCTTGCTTGCGTGGAGGTGAAGGGCTATTTTAAGTCCAAGCACGTCAAGAGACTTAACCTGAACCTACGAGGCGCTCTATTCAGGCAACTTCACGGGTTTTAATTTATCCCCCGTCCCCCTGGTGCTGTCAGCGGGCATCGTGGCTCCTCTCCGCCGCGCCCCCGCCCTCCCTCCCCCCACCCCCCCCAAACCTTTCCTGCGCCTTTGCGCCCCGCGTCCCCACGGAGGCAGCCCCTTCCCCCCCAGCCCACTCGGGAGGGATGCAAAATGGCTATCGTGCCGCTCGGCTGCTAGAATACGGGAGAGACACCGATGCATCCCGACCGTAACGTGACATGTGAGTCTTTCCGTAAGATGGTGGCAAGACAAAGGCAGCGGAGCGCCGGGGGGTGCGGGAGCCCGCGGCCGACGCCCCCCCCCCACTTCCATCGTCCGCCCCCCCACCCCCCTCCATCGTCCGCCCCCCCACCCCCATCCTCCCGGGAGCGCCGGGCACAAGGTGTTGAACGTCTCGGGGTTATTTTAAGCCTCAGCCCGTGTCCGCCGCGCCGCTTCGCCCGGCACGCGTGGGGCTGCGCGCCCCCACGCCGAGAGAGAGGCTGGGGGGTAGGGGCGAGATGCTGCAACCCCCCCCCCCAACCCCCAAGCCCCGGCGTGGACCGCCACCACCCTTACCCTCACTGTCAGCCCCTGCCTGGGCTCCCCCCGACCTGCCTCCCCCTGCCTTCCCCTGCTTCTCGTCTCTACAGCAGCCCGGAGGCCCGGCAGTGGGCGGGGGGACGCGATACGGAGCAGTGGGTTCACCCCACAGCAGGAGGATGAGGAGGAGGAGGAGGGAGGGGGGCCGCCCCCCCCCCCCAGCCCTGCAGCCGGGCCAGCCGGGGGGCCGGGTCGGTGGCCCCCAGCCCTTGAGACACCCGGAGCATCCTGCGGCGGGGGCGCGCCTCTCCCATACCCTCCCTCGCCTTGATCCTTTCCAGCGGCTCATTCCGACATTTCTGAGGGGGTTTCGTCGGGCTATTGTTAAAAACCAGGAGCGGTTCCCCGCCGAGGGGCTGAGAGCCACCTTTCCTGCCATATTCCGGCTGTGCTTCTATAAATATCTAAGGCTTCCCAGGCTTTATCCGCGCCTGGATCCTCCCTTCCAGAGCGCTGCCTCCCTCCCGCTCCCTCCGCAAGTGGGAGTAGAAAGTTTTCCTGCGCGGCGAGGAGGGCGTGTGGGAGCCTTTCTCCCGTTTTTGGGAGGAATTTTTCAGGCTCCTGCCTGCTGCTGGATCCACCCGGGACCCCAGCACCGCCCGGGAAGTGGTGGGGGGGACCTTGTAGCACCCTCCCTCGGGCCTCATTTGCCCGTGAGAGCCCCTAAAAGCACAGCACCCGCGGGGATGGCAGCAGGGTCCGGGTGGGATGCACCCTCATCCCTCAAGGAACAGGGCAAGGGGAGAGGAGAGCGGATGCTGGGTGAGCTCGTCTCAGCCCCCTGCCCCTCTGCCCCCCAGCCCGGGATTTGCAGGCAGATCGGAGGGAAGGGGGGACACCTTGCCTCGGGTGTCCGGTAAGGGCAGCTGGGCTGGGCTGTGTGGTCACCTGGAGAGCAGTGGCCAGCACTGCCCGCCCGGTGACCACCACAGCTGCCAGCCCTGCCTGCAGGGCACCGGGCCCGAGTGGGTGCCACATCCCTGCCATGGCCCTTCCCAGCCATGACCTGAGCCAGGTTTGGGCAGCGGTAGAGCAGGGTGGATGGGAATTGGGGAGGGGATCTTGCAGCTCTGATGCTCAGCCGTGGGGGCGGGGAGCATGGGCCCACAGCCTCATTCTGCCTTTACCTCCCAGTCTCTTTTGCTGCTACCTTTACCTGGGACTTTGCCTCGCCTTCCCTACCAGCTCCAGCATGGGCAAAAGGAGGTGCCCTCTAATATTGCCCCCCACCATCAAGCACAGCCACCCCAGGCCTTGTAAGCAGTGCAGTGGGGGGGGGGGGCAGCTGGTCCACCCTGAGCTGCCCCTTGGGCAGGCAGGGAGGGCTGGGCATGCAGCACCCACAGCTTTTAGGGCCCCAGTGATGTCCCACAGTCCAAGACCTTGGTGAGCAGAGCAGGTGCATGGCATCCGGGGGTGTGGGGTGACCTGGTGTACCCCCAATTGCAGCTCTGGGGAGAGCAGCGGTGCGTGCGTGGGTGCCGGGTGCTCTGTAAGAGGGGATGTGGGGGTATGGGCGATTTTCAAGCGCTCACCCACGCCGCCCCAGAGCAGCAGCTCACGTCACCTCCGCATATCCTGGTTTTCTCTGGTTTTCCACCACACCAGCTAGTCTCCCAGTCCTGGGTGGGGGTCTCATAGGGTTGGTACAGGATGCAGCAGGTTGAGGGTGGGGTGGGGAAAGAGCTTGGGGGTGTGAGACCTGCTTCAGTTTCCCCTTGGCTCTGCCTTTGGTACACAGAGGCAGATCGTAGCAGGGAAAAGGAAAGGAGCATGGTCAAAGCTGCTACTTCTCTTCCTGGGGACACTGGGATCTGATCTGGTGGCACACAGCCACCGTGCCAGCCTGGCTCAGCCTGCACCATTCCTGGTGCCTCTTGCGATCCCTTTGCCAATGAGACCATAGCTGGGCAAAAGAAGGTGTCAGGAGCAGCCCCCAGCCATCCTGGGCTGGGCAGTGTTCTCAGGATACCTGCATTGATGGCTGAGTTTTACACTGTGTGCGCAAAAGCATGAAGAGATCGTGGGGGGATGGAAAATACCCAGCAGGGGCAAAAATCCCAACCCTCCATCCCCATCTCATAATTTAGACTTTGATTTGTTTTATTCTCATTTTGGATTATCATCTGCTCCTGTATAAAACCCCCATCAACCTATGAACCAGCACCCTATCCCCAAACCCTCACCGACAGGGGGAAAAGGTGGCAGCATTCACTTCTGTGTTTCATCTGCCGTTGGAGCTCAGCTGGGGCTGTTTCTTGTGCTTGGTTTGGAAAGTGGGCAGGTGGACCCCATCTCCAGTGCTGGAGCCATTCTGCGCTAGCGCTTGGAGCTGCGCTTGGATTCCCACGCTGGACTCGCGTTGCCTGGGCTGGCACCGGGAATCGGTGTCTCTGCAGTACGATGTGGGAGGTCTGGATTTCATTCCCAGTGCTGTTTTCTCATTCCCCCAAGCTGGCAAGGGATGGGAGCACTGTGCAGACTGCACTGCTTGTCTCTGCAATGGGCTCCATTCCCTGCTCCCGTCTTTTGCACCTTAAGATGCGCAAAAGGTGCCTGCGAGATAGTCCAGACTGAGGGCTGGTCCCCAGAGGTTGGATCTTCTCGGCCTTTAGGGAGGCCACAGCTTTACTCTGCCTGTACTCCTCAGCATGGCTTGGTGGGCAGTGGGGAAGAGACTTAACTTGCAGCTGGAGAATATGCAGAGGTTTTTTTTTTTTAAATTTTTTTTCTTTGTATAAGCTGCAATTTATCACAAAGCAATGGATTAGTTAATAGGAGAGATCAACTAGATGATCTTGTTGAGAGAGATGGCTTCAGATTCTGTGATTGCCTAATCTACAACGGGATGCTGGTTGTATCTGCTCTGCCTGACATTGGGGTGCTAGGACTGCCCGACTCTTTTGCAATTCTGTGATTAACTTTCTTTGAGATATATTTATACTTGATAGAAAAGCAGGGAGTGGTTGGGAGAAACAGGGCTGATAAGTTATCTGCTATTACCCTGATCCGTCCTCCACCCACCTGTCCACATGAATTCTTTAAACCACAGTGAATCAACTTACTCATTTTGTTGCTTCGCCGCAGTCAGACGGACTAGCTCCTGCCCTGGGTGCCTCCTTGCATAAGATGAAACGGCAGTTTGAAGATTGCAGTGGAAGGGGAACCAGAGGAAAATAAGATATCTAAAGCTAAGCATGGCCCTCCTGCTACCACTGCCTTGTCCCTTCTTCTGAGCCTTGTGTTCCCGCTTCAGCTAAGTGCGTCATAACGGCAACTAAAAAGACCGTTTCTCCGGCCATGAAGGGGGCTCCACCGTCCCTCTGACTTACCCATCTTGCTTGTCTGTCCATCTGAAGACAGGAGAGGAGGTTCCCGGCAGGTATGGACTGGCGCTTGCTCTGGCAAATTTAGCGGCATGGTGCTAACTGCCTGGGAACCAGGAGACTGACCCAGCTGGGTTAAATGTCAAAGCTACCTTTCATGTTGGGAAAAAAAATATCCCAATGAACCCACACTTTATAGTTCAAGAGCTTGTGGCTTCCTTAAGCCGCAAACCACCGGCTCCCAGCTAGAATCACGCGTCGGCATGTGAACCGGGGTGTGTGTAAAAGTCGACCAAGTGTTATGTGGTGATCTGTGCAAACCAGGCAGCGTACCTCCATGCACCTGAGGTCAAATGCAGAGAAAAAACCCTCTCTATGCGCTCAGAAAGAAATGCATGGCACTAGGCGGTGTGCAAACCGTGCTGCGATCAAGTCAAGTCAAACCATGGCTAATTCGGACCTCTCAAGGCAAGGCTGCTTTTTGTTTAGTGTTTTCTTAGAAGCAGGAGAGAACGCTGGCTCTGGGCAGGAGGAGGGACTCGCTTATCATTCTTAAATTTTTACACATACACTGAATATGCTTAATGTGAGGGGAATAAAAGTATTGCATTTTCTGTACTCAGGGACACTAAAAAAGGGGAGAGGAAAAGGGTACGTGTTCTGAGACTCACTATCAGGTGATACTTCCTAATACAGAGGGTATTTGCAGACCACAAAGTATGCTGGGTGGCTCTCTCCCCTTTCTAACAAACACAAGCAATCGAAGACCACGTTTCAGAACCACCAATATAGATGGATTGATTAAGCATCTGGGGAAAAAGAGAAATTAGGAACAAGAGTGTGGTTACTGGCTCAAAGTGAAAGGAATACTAAGCTGAGACCTCTGCAGCATTCCCTCCCTATACCTCTCACCCTGTCCACAAAGACTGTTCAAAACTGAAAGAGTCGCTGAAAGTGGCTCAGGTAAAATGTTAGGTTGCCAGCGCTGAATACTGAAGGTGTTTCTGTATTCCCAGAGCACATACAGTGTCATTAATATTGGTGTGCATGGCTGTGCTGCAACATTTATGGGGAAGGAAACACCTTTAGGGAAAAAATGGGAATATAGTCTTCATGGTCTCTTTGGTGGCTGCTCTCTACTGATTGCTCATCCACAGAAACAGGTGGGGATCTGTTTAACTGACCTGAATAATCCATGCGACATTATTCTGTCACTCCTGCTCACCCTGATGTGCCAGGCACATAGGAGCTCACGTCCAGTTAACTTTTCACGTGACAAACTTACAAGTTACTTCTTAAGGCAGCAGTCAGCCTACACTGCGTTGTCTGTGTGTAGCTATCTAGTTGTGAAATGGGAACAGTTCTTCCTTCCTACACTCCTAGTCTGGATTTGAACCACCGATCAAGAAATGAATGACTCTGGCTACCACCACCCTCTACTGGACCTGCTGTCCAGCCCACGTGTGAGCTCCGTATGCAATCCTCGTTTGTTCACAATGGTGAAACGATACGTCTAACACCTATTTACAGATGTGGTTGAGCCCTGCTTAGATAACTGCATTCTGTTCGGGGGTTGCACTTCTAAGAGAGGGAAGGAGTGGGGAGAGTGTGGGGGAGTGAACAAAGACAATGATCACAGATCAGAGAAAACAAGACCTGTAAAGAAAGGTTGGGAGAGCCAGGCAAGCTCAGTCTGGAGAAAAGACAACTTGTGGGTGGATACCTAACTGTCTGCAAATACATAAAAGACCGTTACAGAAAGAGGACAGGGGCCAATTATTCTCATTAGTCACCGAGGACAGATCAGGAAATAAATGAGTTTAAGATGAAGCAGAGAGAATGCAGATTAAACATCAAATTAAATGTTTACTGCAATAATGGTTTAGTGACAGTAGAAGATGCTGATAAACGTGGCACAATGGCTGTGACTGAAGATATTTAAAGCTAGATGTAGGTGCTGAACCATCAGGATTTTGTATCTAATAAAGTCTGTCTCCAGTGAACAATAGATCATGATATTTGCGTGCCTAACCAAACAACTCTGGAAGAGAGATAATGAGGTCGATCTGTTCTGCGTGCGGGAGCGAGGGACTGACTATCCCATTGGAGGAAAACCTCCGTGCCGAGTAGGTTTGTCCCTGTGCTCCAAATCTCATACGGTGCCTGTAGGAGTCAACATGATGGTGTTGGCTGGTGGCACAGCTTGAGCACATTGGGACCTCCCCAGAGATGTCTGGTTTTCAAAACCTCTGGTATGTTGTGACAGCGTGTCCTGTCCTGGGGGATGGCTAGAGCTTCAGTATAGAAATCTGTGCAGAAGAGATTTACAAACCTGTCCTCTGGGAACGGTGCTTTAGCATTTGCAGGTGCAGTCCCTGAATCCTGGGATAATTTGGGCTGTTGCAGATTGGGACCGTGTCCCTTTCATTAAGAAGCTTCACCTGTCTGTGGCCATTGCTTTCAATGTTTTACACTATCGCGGCATCTGAATAGTTAGCGTGCAAAAACCTGATACTGCAAGGGGAGGTGACGTGTATCATCACATACCGAACAATGTGAAAATACACGCCTTGCTATTTCATGATGTCATTCTTTTGTCTTGCAAGATGAGCTACAGCTCAAAGGTGCCTTCTGTTTACTCACCTTCACTGCTTCCTGAAGATAAAATGGGATTTGGGGAACCACGAGCATTGTGGTTTCTGAGAATCATCTCTTCCCTGGCCAGCCTTCACGGTCACACCTCTCTGTGCTCTGAGTTGGAGGAGCTTTCTGTGCATGGCCGGGGTTTGGATGGGCGGCTCGGTCAATGGGTTCAGAGAGGGGTCTCCCTACTTTGAGTCAGTAGAGATTCCCCTGCCGGCAGGTGAGAGGGTGAAATCGCTATTTTGAGACTGTGAGTTTGGCTAGCATTGGGAACGCGCTGCGTGGCCGGAAGCCTATGCCAGTTTATATCCTCCTGTGCATCAGCAGAAATGGGGACCGTGGTACATCCTTGCTGGTGGGTTACACTATTTTTTTTAGCAGAGCAACAAGCGTGAAATCCTGACCTCTGGCGTTTTTTGTAAGAATCAGGAGTTTTCTATACAGGTGTCCAGGACAAACTCCAACTCAAATGGAGGAAATTACATGATAAACTCTGTTTTTTATTACACTTGGATTTAACATTTTTATTTCACCACTTCTCCTAATCTATTAGGGTTGCTAAGCACTGTTGATGAGCTAATATGCACAACTCTTTCACGTGGATGTAGTTTCTTGCATGTATGACCTCTGAAGAATGTGGAGGATTTTGCAAAAGGAAACAAATGTAAAGCCTATTAAGTTCACTATTTCAAAACAGCCTAGAAGGTGAGATGGTTACTGGGAGCCAGCTGAGACAGATGAGATTTGGTGTCATGAACCCGCTGATAATTTACTAGCACAAATGCCATGTCCTACATCACAGCTGATTGCCTAATGAACAGAAAATTGTTTTCAGGTGATAGGCATCATAGCCTAATGATAGCTGAAGATAGCAGCAGCCATGCACTGTCTCTGGCTGCGGGCCATGAACAGGACAGAGGGGTATATGGGTAGGTGAGAAGTTGTAGTCTGCTGCAAGAACAGACTGTGGTTTCCCTCTGCCACATGGGACTTCTGCTACTCCAGCATCCCCAGCTGGGAATGAGGTCCTGGAGATACACAGTGGATGTTTGGAATGTGAAAGGCTGAAGGCCCTAAGTGAATACCGCCTAGAAATGAATTGCAGAAGATCTTCTAGGAGCCTGAAGTTGGCTCTCCTTCCAAAGGCAATCCTAAATCCTCACAGCATCTGGGGGCAGGTGGTTTTGAAGCCTGTGCAGTGAGAAGAACGTCTCTGCTGCCGCATGGAAAGGCATAGGGTTGCTGCCAGCTGCTCCAGGAGGAAGATGGAGAAAGGGTCGCTGCTGTGAATCTCTTTGTGCCAGGTAAAGTGGGATGTTAATTAATTGCACGTGATTGGATTGCCGGGGAACTTCTGTCACAGGACCCTGCTGAGAAATGTGTTCGAAGTGCATTGTGGCAGAGGAAATGCACAAAAAAGCACTAGCTCGCGGCAACTGGCATGTAGGCATACCCTTGCATGGAAAGCATGCGGGAGGGATCTGCGTGTCCCTGCGCCCCTCTCTCTCCTCCTCTGTAATTCTCTGTTATCGCTGGCTGCTGTAGTCAGTGGCCTGAGCATCTCGGGGGAGATTCCCTCATGTCAGACGTGTTTCAGCAGAGGCAAGCTGAAACATCAGAGGCTGACAATCCCCAAGGGAGAGGCTAATGAAAGCGACAGAATGACATAATCTGTTCTCACAGTCTCTCCTCTTCAGCTTGCCACGTTTTTAGTGCAACTTGAAATTACCCTCTAATTTATTACTGAAAAGGTGTATATTCTATATAATTAAAATTGCAAAGATAGTGTCCTGAAATGTTGAAAGTCAAAGTATAAAAGCAGCTTGGACGTGGTCTGAAGGACCGTGTATTTGAGTATTCTGGGAGGAAGCTTTTAAAACTCCATCTGGAAGTAACAAAATGGTAAATGCCACAAAAAGCATAAATGGGATCTCAGAAAAGACGTTGCAATCATTTCATTACATGATGGGGGGCCCCGTACTCTAAACAGGAGGAGATAAGATAACTAAGTCGCTTAGAAAAATAGGATAGCTGTGGGATGGCTGCCTTGAAAGATATAGTGGCTCTTACAGAAAGCTCTCTTTGAATCCCTGGTTTGAAAGTTTGCAAACTTTCGAACCAGGGATTCAGAGAGAGCTGTAAGATTCGTGCTGTATCCGCTTTTAATTTGCACCGTTTCAATGGGGAGGAAAGGGGCTGAAAGGCTCTCTGAACTTCAGGGCTCAGAACTTTGCAGGAGCTGAGCGCCTGTGCCTCGGCGCTCTCTGAAGCAGAAGCTGGATGCCCACAGCGGGCACCTTTCTGTGCAATAGGTTTTTTTTTTTTATTGGAGGGAGGAATAACTTTCAGAAACCAGGAGATACACAATAGGAGATGAGTGTTGGTTAATGCCATGCCTTGCCTTAATGCTCTTATCCTTTTTTTTTTTTTTGTTAGGACATTGAGGTGAAATTGTGTTTCTTGCTCACAACTTGTCAGAGAGATCCCTGACTTCAGCTTTTGACGTTAGCGATGGTGATTAAGGCTTTTGACAGGAGAGGTTTGTAATGGAGTGAACATGGCAGAAAATAGATTCACTGCCCGACAAAAAAAAAATTAATTTCATAGATTTTTGTTAGTTCTGTGCTGAAATTAATTAGAGCATTTGATGTCTTTTCATGAAAAAGCAGAGAAAAGCCCAGAATAGCCAGCAGCCTGGTAAGCAGAAAAGTAACGGGGTTTTGGGTGACGCATTGCTATTCTGCATACTTTGGAGCGGGGACTTGCCTCTGAGGCCATTCTAGCCAGCGTGAGGGCCCAGACTACTGGGTCCTCTGCAGTAATGCTTTCTCGGTTGGAGCTTTTCCAGTTGGAGCTGTTCTACTTTATATAAATGCCTATTCATTGTGCTGGAGAGGGAGTGCTCTAACGACTGGGCTGTGGAGGTAGTTTGTTTCTTTGGCCCAATATAAAGTAATTACTTATATAAAGGGAAATGACTTCAGCATGAAAGAAACAGAGAAGCTGACTCCGTAGCCCAGAGGCTGTAGAGTCCTCTGAGATATGGGAGACATGGGAGCTAATTCTCCCTCCGAATTAGGCAGTGCAGGTTTGCTTTTATTCTGCTTTGGATGCATTTGTATTTCCCAGTGACAACAAAATGTTTCATTTAGCGTCCAGCTTCAGTACTGACTCCAGGTGGGAGAAAAAGTGACAGGAGGAGGTGAACTCCCAGGGAACAAAGACCCGGTCCTCAAGCAAATGCTCTTAAACAAAGGATGAGGGATGAGAACTATAGAGACTCTGTGACAGGAAACCAGAGTTATTGCTTCAATGAAAAATTTTACCATTTCCTATAATGTGCAGGTAGCTCTTTAAAGTTGTCTCCAGATCTTTAAAATCACTTGGGACTTTCATTCCTGCGGTTTGTATCCCTTGGTATATCCTCTTCCGTTGTTCATTATTCATTTGCTTTTATAAGCCTGGTGAGATGTTTGACTTTTATATGGAAAGGGTAGTTTTTCCAGAAGCTAACACTAGCTGTGGGAGACTTGTTTCCAGAGGCTCTCCAGGGAGTCAGTGGAGTAAGAGGGGGCCCTTCGAAGGGCAGTGTAAAGCAGGAGACCAATGGATGTGCTCCAGCTTGCCCTCTGGAGAAGCTAATGCCTATTGACTACAAAGGCAGCCTACACAGGTGAGCTTCCTAAAGGCTTTTAAGTCTTTTGTTCTGTGTGTATTGCATGTTAAGGATGTACAGGGTTGGGGGCTGGAAATGACAGTGGTTGTACTAAATTATCCCTCTTCTACCACCCCATTTGGAAAACAGTCACGATCCAGGAGGAATCCAAAATCTCCTAATCCCCGGTCTTCTGTCTTGCATCTTTCCACTGTAAGAAAGCTGGCTACCTGGTAGTCCATCTCTTTTTGAATGTGAGGGCCTGGAGATCCCTCAGTCTGGGTCTGATGTAAATGGTTCCCAAATGTGATGTGAATTTGCAAGACACAGAAGTGTCCATATAGCTCAGACCAGCCACGATCTCTGAACTTCTCAAACCTTGATTTCAAGTCGGAGAGTGGCACATTGGCACGCGAGGTCTCTTGACGTGACCCGGTATCACAGGGCTGGTTCTTGGCACCCAACAGAGAACTCTCCTCAGGGTGCAGCAGGAAGGCTAAGGAGAGGTGGCCAGGGCTTGCTTCTTCTATAACCACTGTGTCCCAGGAGGGAGCCGGTGTAAGAGCGACATTTAATTAATACGTCTTTGTACATTTTTGCCTGCATGCATTTAGAAGCATTGCCTATTTCTACCAAGGCAGATGTTTAATAAGAAAATATTGCCTGCATGATGAAGCATAAAAATCAAACAAAACAGAAAATGAGAGAGAAGGTTTGCCCTGGCAGTCTAACTGTGTGCTTTTAAGTGCACAGGGTAATACAGAAATCCGGGTGTCTTCTGTGATACTGTAGTTCAGCAACTGTGGCAGGACAAACTGTGATGTGTACCTACGCAAGGGTTCAGCTGCAGCCCAGAGGCTGGATCCGCTGTCCCTTTGAAGTTGGGCAGAATGTTGGCGTTGGCTGTGGTGAGGATTGGATCGACTTTGGCTGTCTGCTCTGTGGTACGAGACGCAAGGGCTTGCAGTATTTCTTTGAATCAGCTTAATTTAAAAATATTACTGTTTATAAACTTGTTCATTTTTGTCATCTGAGGAACACCTTAAAGCGCTATTGAGCTATTGTCTGTTTTGATAGCTGTAATGAATGCTGCATAAATCCTTGGTGTTAGCTGCACACAATGGGTGGGGTTTTTTTTGGTCTTCATATTTGATGATTTCCTTGTTTTTCAAGCATCAAATGATGCAATTTTAAGGATACGAACAGATTCATCAACATTTCTTTTGCTGTGTAAGTTTTCAGGTGTTTTCTTGATCGCTTAATGTATTTCTTTTCCTGCAGTATAAACCAGCAATAAGTATAGAATCTGGTTGACATTCAGTTCTGGGATCAGATTAAGTTATGTTGAGTTTCCTCCCCCAAATCCTCATGGACTATGCCTGGAGGAGAAAAATCAATGACACTCTGGTAAGAACTGCTTAAAATGTCTGTATCTGGCATAGCTGAAATCTCCATTTGAACAGAATTTGAGACTTAAGGCAACTTAATGGTGTTTTCTCATAAGCTGAACGACTTTGAAAGAGTAATATAAAATGATGGTTTAACGGTTGCAGGACAAAACTTGATGGAGAATTGTAGAATTTGATTCTACTGTCAGATATTCAGAGGGAGAGAAAAAAGAAAGAGTTAAAGACCTAAATTCCCCTTAAAACTCCTAATTTACTTTATTATAGATTGTCTAAATATTCAATGAACTTAAAGGAGATGGCAGAAAGGCAGTGTTTGGTCCAATGCTCCTCCTGGATATGACAAATCTTAGCTTCTCTTTAGGTGAAGCCTGGGGGTTTAGAGAAGTTCATATGAAAAAGACGCAACTTGAACCTTGGCTTTACTGAAATGCCACATTTATTACACCAGCTAAAGAAATACAGAACTTGGATAAAAGCATCTGGAGACAGTCTGTTCAATGAAAGATCAGCATAGCAATGTAGAGAGACGGCAAATTTCACTTGGAAGCAGCAGGTTAAGCTGGGCCTCTTAATGTTTCACCTGCAGTTGTATTATACATTCATACCAGTGAATAGAAGAACATACTGGGTAACAACCATTGCTGATGGATGTAGTTCCCTGGTGCAAAACTGGAGGGCTTGGAGAAGATGTGATTGAGAATTGTCTTATTGCTTGCTAGAGCAAGATGGTAAGAGCCACGCTAAGGTTTTTCTTGGCCATAGTCAGCTCCCAGTTGGCTGAAGCCAAGCTGACCTTCTCCATCCTGGCTGAGCTGGTCTAGTATATGCTGATCAGCATTTGGCAGAAAGTGCCCATCCTTTATCTGTGCCAGGAGATACAGTCAGGTGGTTTGGCTGGAGCTCCTCTCCTCTAGATGTATGCATAGGTCTGATCTTTCTTCTCAGGCTAAAAGCATCCCATGATCTTGTAGACTAGTCTCCTGCAAGGAGGACCCGTGGGCTTCAAGTAAGTGCAAAGTGTAGGGGTGGGAGAGGTGTATGTGTGCATCTGCGCCATCTCACATTTTCTGAACATACAAAGGGTGGGTGTTCTGCAGTTTTGTACTTTTCTTCAGTCCACTTTTGTTCCCCTCTGCTCAAACCGATCCTGTTAGTTGTAGTGAGGATCTCTATGGTGGCGCTAACAACTGTCATAAATCCAGCCAATACACACATTGAAGCTTTTCAAGTGACCTAAGTTGTGCTAAGTCTCTTCCCTCACTTCTTTCTGTTGCTGCATGAGACTGGAAAGTTAAGCAGAAGACTTTCGCTTGCTCCTGGTGAGGAGGAAGTGGGCTGACATGGGTCATGAGAATAGGTGGTGGCAGGAGGGCAGACTTATACACCTCTTTGGACTTTCACTGGCAGTAAATTGCATTCCGGTCTTGGGAAAGCCTGGACCATGAGGGACTGAGAGAGCTGATGCATAAATTTCCCCGCACTAGCAGTGCATGGGAGAGGGTGGGAGGGAGTAGCTGGTGCTTTATTTTCCCCTGTTTTCTGGGGAGAGGGAAATGGGTGCTACTGCAGCCTGCTCGGTGTGGGTAGAGGTGCCCCCCTTCATCCAGGGCCCAGAGCAGAGGGGGATCAGGCACAGTGGCAAGGAGCCCCGACCCACTTCATTTAGACACTGCTGACCACAGCTGCCCTGTGGCTGGTGTAAGCAGGACTGGGCTGGTGTCTCCCCCGGTGTCGTGTCCCCCCCCTCCCCCCAACCCCGAGCTGAACAACCACAGAGGCAGTACATCAATGCTGCCCAGGGTTAGCTCTCCATCCACCCCTGACCCTGTGGCATCCCACCTTCCCCTTGATTCATCATCCTCTTCACCCCCCCGTCTCCTCCAGGCTGCGCAAGCCCAACTGGACTTTGTGCCATCACCCCCAGCTTGGGGTCAGGGCACTCCTGCAGGCAGTGGTTGTGTTGGGGGGCAAAGCAACCCTGTCTCAGTGCCTTTGAACTGGTTTGGGTGGTGTTGGAGGCTCTGGTGTCTGTAGGAGGAGCTGGGGGACAGGGGAAGGGTTTTGAAGGAGACTTCAGAGGGACAAGGTCTGGAGGAGGAGGAGGAAGGGTTTTTTTTTCTGTATCCTAAAAAATTCTTCTTTGCACTCAGGTCCTGCTTCTGTGACTGCCTGGTGCGCAGGCAGCATCTGGGGTGCTTTGCACTAATGTGATGTCTCACAGAGAGGCTTTGAAGAAGCCTCACCTTTGGGATGAAGGAGGAGGGGAGCCTGCCTCTGACACTGTTGTTCCAAGGAAGCTGATGCACAGGCTATTAGGAAGGTGCCATCCCCACTTCAAGGGTGCGTGCGGAGAAAGGCAGTGTACAGAAATGTACCCCAGCAGTGGTACATTTGGATGATGCTTAATTGGCACCTGCCCAGTGCCCCCAGTTGTTCTCACAGGGCCTTGCATGGATCTCCAGGGGCCACTGCATTTTCCGAGAGCAGCCAAGGCCTGATGCAAAGCCGTCACGCCGCGGCACAACCTTGGTACGCCACCAAAGCTGAACTGCAGCGGTTGGAAACCCTTTGGCAGTTTTTGGCGAGGGACTGATGCTGGGGACAGGTGTGTGAAAAATCCATATTGTCTTGTGAATTTAGGGATGTGCCTTGACTTTACTCCGACGACAAACCCCGTGCCTTTTCCTTTGTGAGAGTATTTCCATTGGAAATCAAAGAGATTTGAGATATATAGCTGGCTAAGCAGTCATACCTCAGAATAGGATTTGGGGATTAGCAGAGTGGATAATAAATTGAATAGTAGGAGTTAAAATCAGACTGCACTCGGAAAGAAAGCAGAGATGAGAGGTACACCCCTGGAAAGCAGTAATGCCAGAAATGACACCGGGGTTACACCGGTTAGCAAATGAGATATGGGCTCGCAATACAATGCGGCAGCAAAGAAGCTGATGTGATTTCTGGATTGCATAAACAGGACTGTTGCGTCTCGGAGCAAGGAAATTTTTTTACCATGTTTTCAGTCATGTTTTCTTCATGTGCCTGGTCTGAGCGTACCTAGGCTGTTCAGTTCGTTTCTGGCGAACTCGGTGCCCCAAAGATGGCAGCAAATTAGAACAAATTCAGTGGAGCAACAAAAATGATTAAGATGCTGGAGGGATTGATCTAAGAGGGAAGATTAAAGTAACTAATTACATTTAGCTTGGCCAAATGACAATTTAAAGAGAGATGTGATGACTGCCTTAAAGTGTGCACTTAAGAATGTAAACACTGAGGAGAGGGAAAGAGAAGGAGGGATGGTTTAGTGCTGTCGGAGCTGCTGTTGGTTAGGTGCCCGGTCTGCGCTGCTATGGGAGTTGTGTGGGAGCCTAACCAGAACTGAAGGAGAAGTAGCTGTAACCAAATAGCAACAAACGGAACAAAAGGAAGCTCTGGATAGACAGCACAGTTCCTGCTGTGAAGCATGGCAGAGACGAAAGTACCATTCTCTGGGACGCGGTGGCAGTCTCTGAACGAAAGTAGTCCTGGGAGCTTTGCTACAAGGAGTGTCCAAAATCCTCCAGGAGAGGCGGGAAAGGATGTAGTGTTCCCGCTGGAGTCCTCCCCCTCCAATTTGCAGGACCCATAGATCATTTCTTCCCCCGTCCTTTTGGCTGTGATTGTGTAGTGTTGTATCCTTGTTGGGGTGTAGTGTCCTTAAAAAGATAGTTTGCAGGCTGGAGGGGGAGCAAGCAAGGGGATAGGGGTAGAGGATAGTAGACACTAGGTCCTGTAAGAAATGCTAAGAGAGCCAGGCGTGTTCAGCCTAGAGGAAAGATAACTGTGGGTGGAAACCTAACTGTCTGCAAATCCGTAAAGGACTGTTATAAAGAGAGAACAGGGGCCAATTATTCTCTTTAGTCACTAAGGGCAGATCTGGAAGAAACTGGGCCCTTAGCTGAAGCTGGGAAAAGCGGGATCAGTATGAAGGAGAAGCCGAAGTGTTGGGTGACAAGGAGACTAGTGAGAGGGTGGGGGAATTGCTGTGAGTACAGATACCCAGGGATGACATTAGACACTTATCAGGGGGTGACACAGGCATCAGCAAGATTTCAGTGTCTTTAAAAGGCTGTTGAGCTTCTAAATGAGCCAGTGCTGTGGTGCTTTTTCCTTGCAGGTTACTTGTTCAGGACGAGTTTGTTAATGTTTCCGTTTAATTATATTTTCTTGTTTGATTATGGAGCTGTTTGACGGCTGCCTTTTGCAATGGAGGGACTACGGATGAAATGCACACTTATAAAAAATGCAATGAGGCGCTAGTTCCAGCAGAGCGTGGATTAGCTGGTTTTCTTGCCCCTTCAGTGTGAATCTTTTTTGAGGTATGAAATAGCTTAATTAGCTTAAAAAAATAAAAGTCTCTGTGCAGTACTATATCTCCTCGTTTTGACAGGCACAGGAAAAGATCATGAAGCAAAAGCTTTTATCACAGTGTTTCTCATCCAATTATACTTAAGAAATTCTGCACATTTTTTCATATAAAGTCCATTTTCAGATGCTAGGAGGATATTCCATACCTGGAAATGTTAATTTCCTAATCTACTCTTAAGACTGAGAGCATTTCCAAGTGAAATGAAGAGGTGAGGGTAAGAAACAGAGCCGTGAGCCGGTGCAGTATCTCAGCTGGTGGTTCCAGTCTCTCTGGGTGAATGGCTCTGTTAAGCCTGCTGTGAAGAGCATCCTAAATCTAATCTTTTGTGATACCTGTTTGGAGGGCTATTTGTGAAATAAATGGTTCAGCTTAGTTCTCTGTATGACAGTGACGGTGTCCCAGTGACACAGCTAGTTCCTGGGCAATTTTAAGAGGGAGTCAGAGAGCGACAGGATCGGAGAAACAAGTTCTTGCAGTAAACTCAGAAGAGCACCTTTCAAGGCAAAGGCTGAAGCAACTGCTTGCAAGTGGGGCTGTGCTCTCCTGAGCTACAGAGAAGACTTGTCTTGTGGTAAAGACAGGAGGCAGGTCAGCAGGGTCCCACATCTGACTTTTCCATGCGTTGGCTCTGATTTAGTTAATCAACAGCTGTGGCCAATAAAGTCATTTCCCTGCAGCAGTTCAGTGGCAAACCCACCTTCATTGCTGGTTGAGGATAGCACGGCAGGCTGCCGACAGGAGTGGACGAAACGCAGGCACACGTCTCCTTCTGCCTTGCCAGCTACAGGCAGTACCTTCTCACAAGCGCGGCAAGCTAAGGTTGGACAAGTCTTAAAGAGCATCAGGGTTTGTCAGAGCCCGTGAGCCAGTCACTCAGCATACCTGTCCACCTGTGAGCTGGGATGATGGACACGCACACCACACAGCTGTATTCAAAACTCACACTTTCTTCTGTGTTTGTGAGGTGCCCTGAGACTTTTCAGCCGATGATGCCGTAGAAAAATACTTATTCTTTACTTGGTCTTGACTTTCAGAGCTCTGCCCTTGGCATTCTTCAGTGGTTTGGCACTTACTGAAAGAAATAAAGCAAAAGCATCATACAGAGCAGAAAAGCACTTCACAAAGCATATTCTGATGAAGTCAGCTCCTTCAACAGCTGCGACAGGGAGATGGAAGCAGCCAGAAGTACAGAAAGGGGAATATGATGGGAAATTTATGCTGGTGAATACCAGTCTATGGCAAGTCCTGCAAGATCTATGCCTAGAGAAGGTCTCAGTGCTGTGTTACCTGCAAAGCCTCCATCCCAGACTTCCAGGGCTCTGCAGCCAGTGTTATATTTGCAGATGTCCTGCATGATATGGGATTTTTGGATACAGTGAAATCCCATGTCCTCCGTGAAACAAGTACGGGGCATGTTGCTTTTCCCTACATCTGTGATGACTTTCCACTTCTTGTGTATTTATTTATCTGTTTATCCATCTTTGGAAGTCAGCTGCTGGGCTCATACAGTTTGTGACTTGTCAGTGCCAATGCAGCGAGTTAACCACGTGCCCTGGACCTATGGAGTCCTTAGGAAGAACTGCACTCCTGTTGCTGGTGTATTGGAAGATGGTGAGGAACTTGGTCTGGAGCTCTCTACAGCAGAGCAGAATATTTCTACCTTTTAAGTTACCTTTGGAAAATTTAAAATGTTACATTATACCTAAATAAAGCCCCCAAGCACCTTCATTCTAGAAATGAGTTGGTTTGAACAATACAAAATGATTAAGATGGAAGCCTGTTTCTTTCCCCAGAGCATCTCTGACTGGACGGGTTTGCCTTTGAGTCAGAATGGAGTTGTAGTTTGAAACTGCAAAGGCTTTGCCCAAACATTGTCCTTCTCCTTCGCAAAGCTCCAAAAAAGTGGCAGTTTGGGAGCCCAGACTCAGCTCAGCTGCTGGCTTAGGGACACCAGAGCTGACATGGACAGCAGCTGCTCGGGAGGTTGTGTGGGAAGAGTCAGCAAAGTGGGAGCCTGCGCTGGATGTGCAAACGTATGCACATATATGCCCTGGCTAGCAGCTGGCTGTCCTGTTGTCCCCTCACTCTGCTGCGGTACCGGCTAACGAGGTTTGCTACCCCAAAGGGCTGCATACCTGCATGCACCCAGCCAGCCCTGCTGCGCTCTCGTGTGCTGGCATTAGGAGGCACATACATAGGACACTCTGACCTGCTTCACGCTTGACAGACGGTAGGAGCTGATTGCTGGAGGCAGCCTTTGGTCTGCTTGCAGATTGGCTTCAGGGATTATGTGCGGGGAAGTGTGGGCCATTAGAGCTGCAGCCTCGATGTACCACAGTTCTGTGTGACTTCATAGTGCTTGAGAAGCATGAACTGCATCGTCTGAGACCCTTGCAGCAGCGTGTTGACCGTCTTCTTCAGAAGTGACATGTCCACCTTCCACTTGTCTCTAGCTTGCAGTGGGAGCCAAGGTACATAAGCTGTGTCCTTCCTGTAGCCTGTTTCTGCTGTTGTTAATATCCACTGACAAATTATTTTTTTTTTTTTCCTGCACAATGCTGCAGGTTGGAAAGGCTGATGGCACCCCAGGGGAATCGCTACATGTTGATGTATTTACTTCACCTGTTGCTCTGTAGAAGCCTGAGATCCAGACACTGAGGTTTTAACGGCTCCTTGCCAATCAGATTAAATATTTAGCAGCAATAGGTTCTGGGCATCACATTCCTGACAGTGTATTTCATGCATCATTTGCCGTAAACGTTGGGAGATTTTTAGCTGCCGCTTGCAAAGTATCTCCCTCTCCGCTCTCTCTCCCATCCTTATCTCCTCTTTTCACTGTCTCTCTCACTCTTCACTTTTGTTTGTGTCCTCCCTTTCTCTGCCCTGCTGTTTCCTTCCCCTTAGCTTTTCCCTTTTTTCTCTGGTCATTGTTCACTGGTGTGTGGTTGTGTACCTTGCACCCAGGATGGACGTCGGTCTGTGATGGAGGAGTGGAGGAACTGACTGCATCTAAGCGAGCATTCCTACCTCCTCGGAAAAGCAACTAGAGGAGGGTGCAGACTGGCCTTTTTGGGGAGTGGGTGCCCCTTGTCTCAGGGGAGCACCGTGAGGACAAGGGAAGGGAACGCATCTCTATCATCCCTCTTCATAATGCAGCTCATTTGACCGCAAAGATTATCTGTCTTGCTCTTGGCACGTGCAACAGCTGCTCTGGGACTGTGACTGTGGGGCAGCCTTTTCCCTTTTAGTCCCTTTCTGGCTGAAACCTTTTTAGGAGAAGAGTACCTGGGCTCAGTCTAATTGGAAGCATGGTCGCCATGGGGTCCCCTTGTCCCACTAGTTGTGGGCTTGCAGAAGACTTCTGTGACAGCTGTGCCCACACAGCTGTCTGATACCCCCAGTACTGGGATGAGGGCCATCAAAACAAAAAATGCAATGAACATGGTGGTGGGGGGGAAGGTGTGTCTCTAGCAGAGGTTTCAGTATGTGATGGTATTTTCTGTACTGGCAGAAGGTTGTCTCCTGGGAAACAGTAAACCATGCAGAAGGGGCAAGGACCTTCCTCAGCTTCCTTCAGTGTGCTGGACAATAGCAGGTTTCACTTGTACAAAGTACACTTTTCTGGTTATCGTCTGAGTTTTCAGGCATGATGTCTAAGGAGATGGCCCTTTAGAGGGGCTGTGTGAAACAAGAATGATCACTGACACCAGTGGTGGTTCTGGGCTGATACTGGGTTGGGGAGGGTGAAGTCTCCAGGGCTAGTGGACTCCATAGGCAGGCTGGTGCATTGCATGTTTTACGCTGCAGAGCCTTCTCTAGAGCTTGCTGTTCTCCTTTCACCCATTGCTTGCAATAATTTGGTGCTGTTCATTGTAAGCTGTGGTCAGGTGGTTTGACTTTTCCTTACCTGCTCCCTTGACTGTTTGGTATGTGCATCTTTTCCTCTGCTCTTGCTCCAAGCATGCTGCCCCCCTGAACGTGTTTTTGCAGTCCTGGAGGAAGCTCATGGTTCTCGCTCCCTCTGTGTTCACCCTGTGTGATTGCTGCTCCGCATTCCTGTTGTCTCACATCTTGTACTCAGCCCCACCTGCTCCAGTGGTCCTGTACTACCAGTCTAGGAGATGTTGATTAGTGTCAGGGCCAGGTTTTTCTAGTGGGTTTCTCTCCCTGCTGTGACAAGTCCAGAGCCATCTGGTGAAACATCACCCTCTTCATTTCACGTTTCTGTTGGCATAGGACACATCTTCTGTTCACACCACCACTGCTGTTACACCAGTGTGGGCTTGAGGACATGGGGGAGATGGGACTGTGTCTCCTCATGGCGGCTGACAAAGGGAGGGTTGGGGAAGTGCACTGCTTTCAAAACTGGGATGTGTGTGGTTGTGCATAAGACTATTTTTGCTTGTGGGAGAGGTGGGGGCCCTTTAGGTGGAGGGGAGAGTCAGGTCACAGTGGATAGAGAAGATGGCTGCTCTTTTGCTCTGCCACAATAGGCACTGGAGCCTTTTTGGCTGGGAGTCTGCTGGGATGGGGTATGGCAGGCCACATGGTTTGAAGCAGGTACTGGGACGTTTCGGAAGCTGCTTCAGCAGAGATAAGGAGTGAAAGAAACCTGTAAATTTTGTAACCATAATAACTAGTGATGGGCAAACCAGCCTGCTTAATTTCTTGTTTTATTTCTCTCTCTCTCTTCCCCCCCACTCCACCCTTCGCATTGCTCTGGGCCCCTCCAGTCCGTTCCCTTGCATCTGGTGGCTTATTTCCCTACAGATGTCATCTTGGCAGTAACTCCCGCCTGAGCACCTCCCTTGGGGAATTTGTGCACTGCCTGAGTGCTTTTTCTTTTCCTAATGTCAGGGTGCTTCTTTTTTTTCTGGTATGTATACTTTTAGGCAATTGCTCTTTATAAATAAGTTAAAACTTTAGCAGCAGGGGAAGCTGTAAGGAAGATGGATCTGGAGAGGATGCTCCCTTAGCCCCATGCCAGGCCAGCGTGGGTAAATGAATCAGCCAGAGGGGCTGCACAGCTTGCCCACCAACTCACCTCAGCTTCAGGGCCAGGAGCTCAGCCGTGGTCTGATACATCCTCTGATCTCTTTAATTAGGAAAGGAGGAGTGATAAATGGGGTATTGCTTTTAGTCTTGCTGAAGTATCCCTGGCCTCTGGATGGGGTGGTGACAGGGCTGTGCTAGGAATATGGTCAGGGAGGTGGTTTAGGGTCCCTGAAGCTTTGCAGACTCGGAAGATAAAGTACATACAAGAGGAAAAGGATCCCAGAGCAACACCGGGGCAACGTAGTCAGGTGATAATGCATACATGGCTTGTTTGTTCCTCTCTCTCCTGAGACAAATGCCACGGGGACCGTGGCAAGAGGCTGCTCTCTGGACGTGTGCTGTGTCATGAGCCCCCTCCCGTGGCATCCAGCGCCTCGTAAAGGTGTCAACACCTGTGCAAAGTGGGTTTAAAATGCTGCCACATCAGATCAGAGGGGCTTTACACCCCTCTGGCACAGAGGTAGTGGAAACACAAGTGTAAAGACCTCCAGGAACTCTGCTGTACTAAGGCATCTTCATATATGTATGTATAACAATCAATGCAGCTGCATGCAAAAACACCTCCTGGCTTGGAAATGAGGTCTGTCACAGTGTCATCCCTAGAGGATACCAAAGTAGGAGCTGTGTCAGAGAGGCTTTGCAGGAAGACAGCATGGCGTAGAATCATCACAGAATGCTTTGGGTTGGAAGGGACCTTGAAGATCATCTAGTTCCACCCCCCCGCCATGGGCAGAGACACCTTCCTCTAGACCAGGTTACTCAAAGCCCCGTCCAGCCTGGCCTTGAAGACTTCCAGGGATGGGGCATCTAAGGGCTCTTTTTTTTTTTTTTTTTTTAATTGAAGCTTGTGGCCGTATGGGGCTGCGGTTCAGCCCTGTGGCCTGGACCTGGGCCTGGAGAAGTGTCAAAGCTGTGATGAGAAGGAGAAACAAGGAAACCCCAAAGTAGCCCCAGGAAGCTCCAGGGGGATGAGTGATGTGCTTGAGGCAGTTCATATAGGCAACTTGCTTTGCTTTCTCTACTTCTTTTTAGGGGCTGGGTGATATTTGCAGCATAAAATCTTTGACTGTTCAGCATGTCAATATTGGTACTGTCATATACAAACAAAGGTGAGACCCTAGCTAAAAGCTGCAGCCTGTCGCTAACTGAATGCTTTAACTGGATGGTTATATGGCACTATAACCTCAGAATTGTACAAAAGCCCTTCACAAAACAGGACTGGCACCTCGGTGCTACTGTAGCACTTCAGGATGGGCAGTGTGGAAACAGCCTTGATGCTATATCCATAAAACCCCCACCTCCTGGCTGAGTGGCGTCTCTGCCTCCACCGCAGAAACAACTCTAGGAGGGAGAGCAGCTGCTCCCTGCCAGGGACTGATCCCTGGCATGTCAGAGAAGTGTGGGTTTCTATCTTGGAAGCTGATTTCCTACAAGGACCAGTCTGGATGTAGAAGGGATGCAACTTCAGTGTTGTCTCCACCTTTATTTTGTCTTTCTTTCTTTTTGTTTCCCACCCACCCCTCCCCCGCCAAGGCTGTTTTTGAGGTTTTCCTGTTTTCAGGAATACAGGGATTCAGTGCCTTTAGGAACTGGTGGCATTTCAGGTCTGGCAGGAAAGGTGTAACTAGCCATCCTGCAAAGAGCTCCTTCTCCCACCTGATTTCCTTGTTCAAAGAAACACAGCCCTATCTGCTGGTCCAAGATGAGATGGAGTACGTATATACTAATCATATGTATATATAAAAATAAACAGCAATAATACATATTTATATACAAATAAATACATATAGTGTGTATATATATATTAAAAAAACCACATACATATACCCTCATTTTACTTTATACTTAATTCTTGAGTGGGGACACCCTAGTCTTTCGATATTGCTCTGTGGCAGTGTAACCCAGGAAATGATGGGAACTGGAAGAAGAATTTGGGTTGGGGTGGGCTACACCACCTTTTCTTTTGACTCCAGGACTACTCCAGCCTTTACTGACTGTCTCTGGTCAACAACAAAAAAAAATAAATAAGTCCCTCAAAGCAGAGCAGTTGCTTTCTGTAAGCTCGTCAATGACAGCAGATAGCCTGTGGCTGCCAGCACCCCTCGAAACCCCTGGTGTTTCTCCACAGGTCTCAGGTGCTCCACGGGCACAGTGCAGTGTAGTCTGTGAAGTCCGACAGAATCGCGGGGCGATGGGCTGCAAGGAGGTTTGCCAGGCAGGGGGACATTCAGAGGTAGTCTGAACTTAATGGCAAAATTCCCTCCCTCTCCCTGCAAATATTGGGAAACGACAAGTTCAGAGGAACGGATAAAAGGGAGCTGCAGTGCAGCTGTCGGCACTGTTAGTTTCCTCCCCTGGCTCCCAGGGCTTGTAGGGTTTGCAGCTGTGGGGCACTTGCACTAATGGCCTGGCCCGAGGCTGCGAGCCCTCGGGATTACATCTGAGGACTTCTCTACAAATCTCACATTTCTGGCACCTCTGACACTGTAGCCCCAACCAGGACTCTCAGGGTGTCCAGACTCCCTGGTGTAAGACGAAGTTTTGTGTTTTTTTTTTTTTTTTTTTTTTTTTTTTAAGGAGGTAACCAGAGCTCCTAGGATTTTCTGGCCATGCTATAGAAGCCTGGTGTCTCTGGTCTGGCAACCTTCCCCAGATCTGTTTAAACCCAGGGCCTGAGGGTCTCCACTGCTGAGACCCACATCAAGGAGATCTTGTATTTGCAGTTTCTGCACGTGAATTAAGACGGAGCTGGGCTTTACACCTCCACTGTCCAAAGAGCTGCTGGAACCAGACTCACTGGATCCATGGCAGACCCACAGGGCAGATCTCGTGATGAAACAGGAGATTTCCATGTCTGGATTAAAATTGTCTAAATGGATGAGGCCTGGTACTCAGAAGAGCTGCATCTCCAGCCCAGACCCCTGCCCGCTGCAGCTTTGGCTCGCTCTCCAAAGCTCTGCATTGCTCCTGCTCTTCCTTGCTAACATGAAGCTGATTTGGAGTAGATGAAAATACATTACAAGTTGAGATATTTTCATAAGAATAGGCTTAACAAACTGGCATTTGCTGACAACATGTTATTTCATCAGAAACTACTGATCAGCAGTATTTTGCAGTTTGAGTCAATGGGGCAAAGTCGATATTGAATATCAGGGATTTTGCTTGGAAACCAACAACTATTTATGGTATTACAGCAATTCCTTTCTCTCTGCTCCTAGCTAAACTAGGATTTATTGTCCTGAAGATCTTGGACATACAGGTTTTAATACACTCTCTTGGGAACCTGTGAGTAACGTTGGGTATGATCTCACAAGAAGACGTCGTTGCCTTCGGGGAAGTGCAATGGAAAGCAATAATAATAATCTCAGCTCCTGTAGCCTCTATCGCTTGAGAGCCAAAAGTACTTTAAATACCATAAATAATTAAACCTTCTAACTCTATGAAGCAGAGAAGATGCATCTCCATCTTTCTGATGAGGAAAATAAGGCGAAGGGTGAGGAAGAAAACAATGGTGTTTACACTTTCAAAAAACGTTTATTGATTTTTTTTTTTTTAGGTGGTGGTATAAGGGATTAGAACAAGACTTCACTTGTGGTCCACTCCCTCCGTGCTTTCAAGATTTAACCCAGATACCTAACACTGTGAACACAAGTGAGCTAAGAGGTACCAAGGGTGGACCAAAAATATAACAGTGCTTAAAGTGAAGAATGGAATAACTGTGGGAGCCACGGAGGACAAAAAATGGATTAGAGAGAAGTGATGGATGAAGATAGTTGAGAGAGGCGGTAGATTAGGGCATATATTGTAGCTTGAAAGAAGTTCATGGGGAATATTGAAATTCTGGATTTTCTTCTACGCTAAGCCCACCTATGCTGTTTTAAAAGTGTAAACTGACCTTAAAGCATAAGTAACTCATGGCTGCACTTTGTCCATAGTATTGATTTTTATTTACTGGAAGGGTGTTCTTTATTGTGGCAATTGTCTGCTTTTGGTGGTTGTTCTTTCTTACTCTTGCTACTAATGCTTTTTTTTTTCCCCGGCTGCAAATGTAAGCTATAGTGACTTTTGGGTAAATGAGATGTGGCTCAAGGGGGCTGAGCTGCACCCTGTGGAAGCCAGTGGTGGGCCTGGGCTAAGAGGAGACATGGGCTCGTAAATCCTTGTACGCAATGGTCAGCACATGGAGGAATGAACTGCTAGGTGAGCTACTGGGAAAGGTGGCTGGAGCAGCCAGCATGAATGAATTTGAGAGGCTGGAGAGAACAGAGAGCAGAGGAAAAAATGAGTGGAAATGGCATTCAGCTGAGCCAAATCTAATCAGCTTGCCTGCACTGGATTGGGCCTTCCCGTCCCTGTCCCTGAAGCATCAACTAGCCGTGGTCCAGATGTGTCTTTGCCTGTGTATGTTTCCGTCATTGGAACTCTATAAACATGGTCGAGTGCTGAGCGGATGGAGAGGTCAGCGGCTGCTGGGCTGGGTCCCTCCAGCTGGGAAGGCTTTCTGGATGCTTTTGATTGAAGGTCTTGGTAAGACGAATCGGCCCTGACCTGTCATACAATCGCAGGCACAGCATGGTCTGGTGCACAGCACTAATGTACTGTGAAAGCATATTGTATACAGCGGCTTGATGGCTGGTGCCTTACTGGTCACCGAACTCAGGGAGATAAGGAAAGGGGAAGACTGTTGGGTGGGGAGGGTGAAGAGGGAAAGGAGTAGAAAAATGAGACCACCAAAATAATTTCCTGATTTGCAGTTGTCAGTTCTCCCTTCATCCTGGCTTTAGTGTTTATTGTAAGGATCAAGTTTTTCTAAAGGGGTGACTGTTTTTTGGGATGCTTCTGGGTTGGGAGCGTACGACTCCAGACATCTTGAATGGCACTCTTTTTGGTGTCACACATTAGGGTTCCCTTGTTACTTCTTCTAGGTAGATTTGTTTTGTTTTTTTGTAATTAATGATAACAGGAACATAAAAGTCCTTTACCGAGGATCGGAGTGAGGAAAAGGGAAGGGACAAGGGACAGGCAATTACAAGGAAGGAGACTCACAACAGGGTTTTCTGGGTACTCATCCATCCTTTCTAGTGGCCCGACCAGAGCCAGTTTTTGACCCCTCTTGGCTCTGATGGCTGTGGCGTGTCTTTTTGCCCATGCTAAGCATCTCTTTTTCCCTCTCATTTCCAGATTAATTCCCTTTCTCATTTCACAAGCAAGGCTGGTGTTCTCATGGGGTCCATTGGTGATTAAACCCCACTTCCCAAAATGCTGCATACCATTGAAAATCAAGAGTTCACAAGACTCCCGCAAACTGCACCCCGTCAGTGTCGGTAGCGCTGCAGCGTTGCTCTGGACCAGCTCGTAGGATGCATCTCCCTCCCTCCACCCTGCTGCCTCTACTTAGTGGCTCCTTTGCCTGCCTCACTTCTTAGTATTTCAGGTATCGAGCATTCTTCTCTGCCATTTTTGCTGTCTCTAAGACCTTTGTGAGGGCTTGATCAGGTCTGGTGAGCTCTGGCACTCTGCTTAGGGCTGTTCAAGATTTACTATAACGGTGCCACAATGAGCAGAGGCAGTGCAGTGAGTTTCTCCTAGCTTGCCCTTGCTGCATGGGCTGCAGGACTGAAGATCTTTCCTAAGGGATGCGCAGGTTTATGTTTTAAAGCTTTATCCCGTGGCGTACATCATATCCGAGGAGACTGGCAGCAAACTGGGTGTCTGTATACAAAGTGCAGACGTAGTTTAAAGCTGTCTCCCTTTGGTTCAGATGCCCTTTTTGGGATTATCCGTGTTGTACAAGAAGGAATCACTCAATTTCTGCCTAAGAAAAAGAAAAATGGTTATTTTCTTTGCCACTTATGGTATGCTTTAAGAAACCTTTGTGATTTGGCTTTTAGAGTGTTTACATCTGGCATCCAAAGAACTTAAGACTGTCTCTTGATGTGAGACTTTTGAGTAACCCATGGGATTTCAGCATTGGCATGGTGTTTGGCAGCTGCCTTCGGGAGACGGTGCAGTCTCTGCCTGCCTGCTCTGTGTTTTTCCTTTAAGGAAACGATGCAGGGAATGAACAGGTACTGACAGAGGTGCATGAGAGAGTCTGGGGAATGGGAAGGTCCTTCCATCCTTGAAACTAAAAATTCTCATCGTTTTTTAAATTTTGAAGTTCAATATAACAATCTGCCAATGCACAAAATGCAGAATTGATTATGGTTGAATAGAAGCCCTTAAATTAGTTCAGCAAATAATGAGAAATGCAGAGGATGTGCTTCTCCAAACCATCCAACTGAAGTTAAATGTGTGCTTCTCATGGACATTAATGGATCAGAGGTATTTAAATCCCTAGCTTTTGGAAATCAGAGTCTTTAAAGCCCTCATGTTGTTAACATACTGGTGATTCCTGCTTGGAAATGAAACCTGGAAGTGGAGAATTAAGAAAGGAAGGAAGGAAAGGATTGCAGCATGGATTACCAAATTGTTTCAGTTTAATTTAATTGGCAAAAGCGTTGTTGCACTGGTACAGTGTTCTGCTGCCCGTTAAACTTAGTTGTGCCCTTCAGGAGGCAAAGCTGCTTTTGACCACGCTGAAATCCCTTTGGAGGGGCCAATTGCGCTCAGCGACACATCCTTTGCTTTGGATGATCTCCCTCTGAGCCTGGATCCGGTTCTGAGATGGGGCAGATGACAGTCAGAAGTGGGAAATGGTGCACGTCTCGTAAGCTTTGAAACCCTTGTTTCAAATGGAGCATGCACGGAGTGACAGCTGTGGCAACTGAACCCTCCAGGTGGTGCGGATATTTCAGTCTCTGGCAGGGAGGGGCCTGTCTCATCCCTCTAAACTTGTCCAAGTGGGATGCTGGGGGGGGTGAGATCCTGGCAGGGGAACGGTGGCTCCAGCCTGGCTCCGCAAGCCAGGCTCGCAGAAAGCGATGGCCGTGCCAAGCCTTTATGCCCTGGCATTTAGAAGTTGGCACTGGGCAATGCCAGACTGACCTGCTGTCTCGCTTAATGGCTTTTGTGTGTGTGACACTGACTCCTGCAGCTCTGCACGTGTGTGCCAGCCTGGGTAAGCAGGTCAGACTCGCTCCTGCGCTCCCTTGCCCAGGCGTTGCCTTCATCCTCCCTCGCTCATCCCGCCGAGGACCAGAAGGGACTCACCTTACGAGGAGGGATGAGCACAGCTGAGCTTCTGCTGCAGCAGAGGAAAGTCCCAAGGGGTGATCGGATAACCATCTACAAGCGTTTTCATGGTGGAAATGGTGAGTCGAGAGGGAGAAATTGTTTAGGCTGAATGAAGGAGATATTATTAAAGTAACAGGATAGCTGAGCAAAGGGGAAATTTAGGCTGAGTTCAGGGAAACATTTCTAAATGTGAGCCTTGGAGCCGTCTCCTAGCAGTGGTAATCCTATTGTTTCAGTCGTTTCGGAGCAGGTAGTGTGCTAAAGCAGATGCCGTAGACAGCAATCCTGAAGTGTCTGGGGGAAGGGCAAGACTATTAAGCAGAGGATTTTAATTTGTAATTTCTGTGAATCACTTGGTGTTGGTCTCAGCAGAAGCTTGCAGGCTGTGGCTGTATCAGCTATCACCCGTGATATGTAAAACATGTGGGTGGGAGGAAGTGGGAAGGACACTGGGAACTTACCCTTGGGCAAGCTTACAATAATGAGACATAGTTCTTCATCTGTTGGGAATGATATGGGTCTAATTGATGATCAAAGCGTTCTTTGTACCGCCTTAAGTGTAGGGAGAGAATTGCTCTTCTCCTTTGCGTGGGGCAGAAAAAGGGGAAGCACTTCTTCACCTTATCCTTGGATAGACCTGTTGGATAGACAGAGGCAAACTAGCCATCAGAGGTGGGGAGAAATGAATATGTAACACATAGGATGAATCTGACACTGCCCAAGCCAGGGAGGAATTTGTACCTGGTTTAATAGAGGAAGAACAGCTTGAAAGAAAATAGAGATAAGAAGTAAGCATATGTGCTACTTTCCACCCGGTGTCCATGGAAGGAAAGCTAACAGCGAGGTAATGAGAGAGCTCCGAGGGCTTTCAAGGCTTTGGTTGGGTGTGTGTGATGCATTCCCCGAAAGAAAAAGGCTGACTAGAGAAAAATAAGGAGAAAGAAGCATTTTGTAAGCTAGGTAGAAATGAGTCTGTGGGACATTACAAGCATGGACAAAGGTACATGTTGGAGAGGGAGTGGTTGTGACGAGCAGAACGAAGACCTTCCCAAAAGGCGTTGGAGAAATCTTTCTACCACTATCACAGGAACATTTATATATCAGAATGATAATATAAGTGATGTTCAAAGCTAGTTAAACTAAACTGCACCAGTTTTCTTCTAAAACTACTGCAATGCCCCTGGGGGGGTGTTTACTCAGAGTCACCATAATGAGCCGTTTTTGTCCAGGTGTTGGATTGTTCTTGCATTCATCCCTGTGCATGGCTCTTCCCATTGTCTTTAGTCTCGGCCGTCTTCCTACTCTGAATGTATGGAGATTTTCCTGCAGCATCATTCATTCTGTTTATCAGTCCCTGAAGTGTGCAGGCGCTTCCAAGACACATCCATCGTGCTCCAGATCCCTCCCCCTCTTCTTTGTCTCTGTTTACAAAATCCCTGGAACAACAGGGCTGTGAGCCAGAAGAAGATTTATGGGCACTTATGTCACCTACCTGGTAAGCAGTAATATGGGAACAGCAGCACAAGAGCTGTCAGCGTACAAACAGCCTGGGCTGAAGGTGCGGTAGGACAACTGTTAAAGCAGTGTTAGAACATGAGAAATGCTTCTCCAGAGGTACAGAACATGCAGCGTGTCTGGATTGGGGAGACGGCAATAACCATGAGAACGGGAGGTTGTCCTAAGCTGAAATTGCGTTGCCAAAACTCAGGGAGTTGGAAAAGCTTAGGTGTAAATTATGGCGTGACTTATAGCTTTAAGCCCCAGCTTTAAGGAGTAACAGTTTCTGGGGGCTGCAATCAGTCCTGCCTCTTTCTTCACACGAATTGTCTTCGCTCCTGCAATTTACCTGTGAAGCAGGTAGCAGACAAAAAGATTAAATACGCACCAGTCTTCTGCAGTTGGTAAACAGAGGAATAGTATTCTTTGGTCTGGACATACAGGTGTTTCCTTGCCAGATAGCCCAGTAGTGTGTTTAGTGCAAGCTTCTTCTAGTGCACTTGCTATTCCCTGATGATGTGTTGGATACCGAGCACAAAGCACCTTCCAGTTTTGTAGCGTGTAGAGATGGATTTCTTCCTAGCCCAAACTAGGGCCTGAAACACAAAGCAGTGCTTTTTGATTCGTTGTCTGATACTTCTGAAACTGAGAAATGAAGCCAGTGTGAATTAAGATGCTGTCAAAGATGAGCAAATACTGAAGGGTACGGTAACAGTGATGGCTAACGCTGGGGCTGGCAGGACATCTGTCAGTGGATCTGAGGGTGGTGGCAAGTCCTGGAATTGGTCTAGTGATCAGGGATGAGGGTAGGGCTGGGAATTAACATTTCAGTTGGTGCAGATGCCAAATTAGCTGTTAAATTCAGGTTCTGTGGTTTGAAGTCTTCTTACTGGTGCTGGGACCTCATCAGAGCTCCCAGTGAGCAGAGCCCAGAAAACACTGCGAAATGAACTTCCCTGTGGCCCTCCAGGGAAGTACAGGAGGCTGGAGGCACGTGATGCTCTTCTTCCTCCAGCGTGGACCCAATGTCCCTGTGAAGTTCCCTTTGCTGGTGGCTAGTGCATGCTGTTCAGCCTCCTGTCCCAAGCATTATCTTCCTCCTAATTAGGAAAGCTGCCTTCAAGACAGCTTTTTCTCTGGGACTGCGGTATTACAGGACGTCCTTTCCTCTTGCTGTCTTGAGCTTGGGGATAGGGTTTTAGGGCCCTGCAAATCCCCTCCCAAGGGGCTATTGTGCCAGGCTGCCCAGCTGGCACAATTGCCGCAGAAGGCGGTACCAGCATCGGCACACGACAGAACTGCCCCCAGACGCCTGGGACCAGCCCGTGTTCTGCCTCAGTTTCTTTATGCGACCTGAAGGTTGCCCGGCTTTGCTGTACACCGCCTGTGTGGTACTTTATTTACAGTTAGCCTGGCTGAATGCACAGTGACCTATTTGTGTACTTTCTGTATTTTGAAATATCGTCCAGAAATATCTCTAAACGCTGAGCTGTATTTTGCCTGTGCAGCCTAATAGTTTTCTATTAATACTTATCTTAGATCTGATCCACATAAAAATGCAGTGTCAAATAAGGTTCTCATGATCTTTTTAAGCAATCTAACCTTTGGTCCTGGCCAAATTCCAATCTGAATAATTACTGTCTGACTACCTACATTCCTCTTGCATTTTCAATTGCAGAAGTTAGCTTTCCCTTCCCGTTTTAACAGTGATTGTGTAACATTGCTCTGCAGTACTAAGTAGATGCTGTGTTCCTCTACAATGCTGGTTATGTTTTATTGGTAAGTAAAATGAGATTATAGAAGTATAATGGCTTTACAGGCATGTTTATACCTAAATATAGATACGTCTGTAAAACCACTTTGTCTAATGGCCCTGTCATATATTATTTTCTGGGGAGTAAGGGACAATATAATACTGTGGAGTAAATGTGTAAAAGCTTTTACTTGCCAGACTGGAGTTTGGGATTTGCTAAATTGTTTTGGAGTGGCAAACTCACAGAAAAGACACCAAACACTCTGTAGCCCCACGCCACCACCAAGGGAAATACCTGCTCATGTAAAATACTTTGTAATAAAATATACTGGTGCATTTTTAAAATCATTCTTGACTGGTGAAATTAGACTCTAGACATATTAAAGCTACTTGAAACAACTAAGGGCAAATGCCCCGTTTTACAACTGTAGCCTTGTCAGGCGCTTGTGGATTTCTCCATGTGTATTTGCAAATATTCTCTGGAAACAAGAACACCACTCAGGAGGAGGTCAGCATCCTGCCTCCAGTGCTTCCTTGATTGGATACCTCAAACTTTTGCATTTGAACAGTGTAGAAATTAACGGATAAAACTTGCTGCTGTGTATGCAAAAACACAGTTTCACAATAGCTCTGGGGTCACCTTAATCTGATAAGTCTTTGCTGGTTTACTCCTGCCTCTCCTCTACTAGCGCACATACAAAAGGGGCTTGTAGTGAGCCAGACCAGAGGAGGGAGGAGAGGTGGGGTTGGTGCTGGGACACCTGTCCCTTTCTCAACCAACCAGCACTTGCACGTGAGCAGAAGTGTGGATAGTGGCTGCTGCTTGTGAACAGAAGTCACCCTCAAGGAGGGCAGGGAAGGGATTGTCAGCACTGTGAGCATCCCATTTGCAGTCTTTGAGCAGCTCAACTCTGCACAGTGAACCTGCTGCTGCCTTTTGGGAGTGTGCTGGGGCTGACAGTGGAGGCCACCCCTCAGCTAAAACGGTGCCACCAGCCCTGGGTCGGGTGTGATTTATTGGAGTTCCCCTGCCTTATCATGTTCCTGGGGGCCATCAGACTAGGGAGCCCAGCCTGGACCTGGTTTCTCCTCATTCCCTCAGACAGACGCTGGTCCCTGGTGTGCAGACTGCCCATGGAGCACCTGAAACACATCATGAGCCTGGCAGAAGTGTTACATGTGAGTGAGAGGTGGAGGGAGAGGTGTCTTGGGTGGTGCAACACAGGTTATCTAAGCATTGTTCTGCCTGAAACATCTCATGACTGAGGATCCAAATTGGAGATGTCAGGTTGAATGTGGAGGCACCGATGACCTCCTCTTTGCATTAGCCTCTTCCTAGCCCTGGCTGCTCCCTGCATATCTGGCCAAAGCCAGAGAATCTGGCACTGTACAGGGAACTCCATCACCTTGTGTTGAATGGAAAAATCTCCCCTGGGGGCACATCCCATGAGCTAGACATCCAGCAGATTGATACCTGAGTGCTCTTCAGGATCTGGGCTCTTTTCTGCTGCTTGGATTTTCTGATGCTAGAGATTTATTGGCTTTCATGCAGGTGAAGAGAAGGGAATGGGTTTCTTGGCCAGGATTTTTCCAGTGGGAGAAGTTTGGGCGTGAAGGCAGACAGCTGCCATGATTGCCTGCATAGCTCCTTCATCGCTGCTATCCGAGCCCTGGGTTGGAAGGCCCCGTAAAGTATTCCTGGTGGGAGAGGGGCTGGGAAAAACCCACACTCTGCTCCCTGGGCATCACAGCTAGCCATTGCCTAACCAAGCGTAATATACTGCGTGAGACTATGCAGAGGGATCACAGGAGACATATTTTAAAGAGAACAAATATAGCATTAAAGTGAGTGAGCAAGAGAGTGAGAGACAGAGAGCGTATAGAGTGCATTAAAGTTAATAAAGCATTGCAGGAGTGGGGACTGCATTTCACTGTGAAGGAATCTAATTTAGTGACTCGTAATTGGAGGATAACAGTTCTGCCGAAATGAAGTTAGCTGTTCATTTTGCCAAACTCTCAAAGTCTCTTGGTTCTCCTTGTGAGCATCTCTCAGAAAGTGGATCCGTCAGAGAATTTACAATCGATTGGTGCTTCACACCCGTGGTGCCTTTCAGCCTCCTAAGTGGATTTGGTTCCTCTGGTGCATGTTTATTATCCATTTTAGAATCTGCTTATTTATCTGGTAGTATCAATGCAGGATACGTTCTATCTGCTTAGCATGGCAATGAGGGAGCTGTGTTCTCCTGGGCAGGGCAAGATGGGGTCCCTTGCACCCTTTCCCTAGGGGTGGCTGGTGGTAAGTAGGGCTGATGGACAGACTCCTAGTTTACCCGAAGTCTTGCCAGTCTTGTTCCTGCTGCTGTGGCTTTCTGTTTGTTTGGCAGAGGTATGTGCAGCATGGAAGGGTACAGTTTCTGGACCTCCGAGGGCAGAGGTGTAGCGCAAAGCAGCAGAGGGCTTTTTTTCCATGCGTATTTATTCCAGGTGTGGCTGGCTGCTGAAGAACAGACTTACGGGCATGAATAGTTGAGCAGGACCTTTTGCGCTGAAGGCAAGTTGTCTTTAGTTTGAAATGCCCGAAATCTCCTTGGGACAGCATCACGGCCCTGAGTGGGCACAGCGAGCAGTGCTGCCTCCCATAGGGGTGGTGGGCGGACCGGGGGGACGCTGCTTTGTTTTTGCCCCCAGACCGGGGGGGTTCTGGTATTTACACTGCATAGATGCTGCAAGGATTAATTCATTAGTGCTTGTAAAGTGCTTGGAGGATGAAAAGTGCTGCGAAAATGTGAACTATTATTAAAAGGAGACTGAATAAAGAAAGAGCTAGGAACAATCCTGCAGGGAATAGTCCCGCTCAGGCAGGGGCTGGAGAGATGACCTCATCAGGTTTTTCCATTTCTACTGTTATGATTACAAAATAAAGTGGACGTGTTCAGGGAAAACATCAGTGTAACATCCCTGGCTGTAGTAGCTGAGGGTGAACCTTTGCAAGCTCTGTGGGTCTTTCTGCTTCTGGGCAAAAATAGCTGTCATACGGGCTTGCAGGGAATGTCTTCCCCACACTGCACGGATCCAGTTTTGGCCACAACCACTGGGAAATTTTGTGTTCCTGGCTTTTTAAAAAGCAATGGACCTTGTATGGGTGAAAGGCGTATGGCTGACCGTACTACAGACTGGAGATGCCTGTGTCCTGGTGGTAGGAAGGTTGTATGCAATGGATACACACATACATATACATCCAGTGGCGTTGTCCATTTGTCCTCACTTTATTCTGGAGGGGCTAAGAAAGTAAAAGGGAGTCCTTATCTGCCTGGTCCCTTCAGCCTCCCTGCCTATACCTCCATCAGAAGACCAAACTGATCACAAGCACCAGTAATTCCTTTGTGTTGAGGGTGAGCACCTAGACATGGGATTGACATAAGCAATTAGTTTCACAAAGACAGCCAATCAGCCACCAAAGGACAATTCTCACTTTTGACTTGGGTCTCAGAGTGACATGGGACCTGAGAGATGACATGATCCCATCTTCTGCTGACAGCTGTTCTCTGAAGTGACTCCAAACTCTGAAGTAGAGGCTGGACTGGTCTGACCGCCCCACGCCCCCCCCCCCTCCCCATCCCCCCGCCCCAACTTTAGCAGAGCCCTGAATGTAGCCAAAGGGCTGGGCATCAGGCAAGAAGGACTGGTGGGAAGAGGGCTAGTGGCTGAGGAAGATCAATGGATCTGCCTTGAAGGCTGAGTGCATGATTGACTTGTCAATTAATCACTTTCCCTTTCTCTTACTTTCCCCCTTTCCTTTTCTTTCTTCCTTGCTCAGGGAGTGTAAGAGCCGAAGATGAGGCCCAGGGTGGAGTGCTACTCTCCAAGATTTTGGCTGGTGCTGGCAGTCCTCGCAACAACAGGGAGCGGGGCCCATGCCCAGAAAAGCCACCCGAGCATTGGCATTGCGGTCATCCTGGTGGGGACCTCAGACGAAGTGGCCATCAAAGATGCCCACGAGAAAGATGACTTCCACCACCTCTCAGTGGTGCCTCGGGTGGAGCTGGTGGCCATGAATGAGACAGATCCCAAGAGCATCATCACCCGCATTTGTGACCTCATGTCAGACCGGAAGATTCAAGGGGTGGTATTTGCTGATGACACAGACCAGGAAGCCATTGCCCAGATCCTGGACTTCATCTCTGCCCAGACCCTCACTCCCATCCTGGGCATCCACGGAGGCTCCTCTATGATCATGGCAGATAAGGTAAATTTGAGCTTCTATCACAGACCTGCAGATCGAAACTTAAAACAGAAAGAAATATCTTATTCTGTGATCCTCAGGTGTAGTCTCATGGGGCCAAAGGGTTGGGGGATTAGAGAGTCTCAGATTCAAAGGGAGATTAAAAGAGCTAACTGTGTGTAGCACCGCTGAGAAGAGCCTATTAATCATGTGGAATTATCTGCAACAGGGAAAAACCGAGGAGGGAAAGGAGCAGGTGGAAGAGAGCTGCAAAAAAATCAGCCCTTTTCTTCTTCCTTAGGAAGGGGAAAGAGCCCCTGACAATTGTGATTTTCTTTTTTTTTAAAAAGGTTTTATTTTTGCCTATGTTTTACCTTAGAAGAGCCAAGGATGGTAGCTTGGGTTTTTCCTGCATGCATCTGGAGGATATTGTGGTATTTTCAGGGACATTTAATACAGCTCTTACATCTTAATTGGAAAATAATTGAATCTTTAATAAAGCCATCCTCTCTCAGAAGTGTTCATTAGCTCCTGAAGTTAAATAGGTGTTAGCTAAAGCAACTAACCAGTCTGAACCAGTCCAGCTAAGTCTTTCTTTTTTCCACTGCACTACTTTATTCCTTCATATCCCTGACATCTCACTGTTTTCCCAGGCTCCAGCCAGTCTTCTGGGGAATTACTGCACAAACAAGCCTTCCCACTACTGGTTTTGAACAGGGAAAGGTGCAAAGGGAGCAGCACCTTTGGCCAGCTGGTAACGCTCATCTTAGGGGAGTCTCCGCAGGGTGCAGCTGGACCTGATGCAAGTCTTCCCCCTGGGAGGACCAGGAGACCCCAACTGGAGTGTGCATTTGGCCACATGGTGTGGCTAACAGTGGCCTCTGGGCTGCTGTGGGCCAGTGGGAATACCCGAGAGAAGCGGGCTGTCCTTTTCCCTGCAGGTGCCTTTGTTGAGAAGACCCTCTCGACCACACTGTGCATCTCAAAGAAGTAAACAGGGTCACAAGCCAACAGCGTTTTCCTTTTGCAGGTCACTCTTAAGCAAATCTGAAACATTTAACTAGGCAGAATTGGGTCTAATTGAACAAAAGGGGAGAATTAAGCTGGCTGCTGTGGCGGCTTTTCCTCAGAAAGAGATCTAGTGGGCTGAGAAATCCAGGCACTCTCTATTTACCTTGTAAATAAATAATCCGGTGCAGGTTATTGTAAGTGAGTAGATGGGAATAAATTAATTACAAATTTTCTCATTCTTTGACCAACTGTTCAGCTGCCAAATAACATACAGTTAATATGCAGTGTTATTTTCTCGTATCAGCCTTTGAACTAAAGTAGTCACTGAATAAAATAATCACAGGCCTTTCCCACCCCCACACACCCGCCCCTCTCTCCTTGAATAGTTGCACATGGGCTGAAGTCATTCTGCCCCATTCCACCCACAGTAAAGCTTTTCTGTCTTGGAGGACAGTCAGGCAGCAATGCTGCATCTCGATGCTCTTCTGCCTGCTGCGTTGCATGGTTATCGATGTCTGTGCAAAGCAGGTCTGAAGCATTATTTGAGTGCTGTATTTCACGCTTATGGTGGCATTTTACATCTTCTTTGAACAAGCCTAAGTGTTACCGATGCCAGACCTCCTAAGCACTGGGAGAAGGTCCTTGTGACTTAGAACGTGGCAGGCCGAATTCTGATTTCAGATTCCCGCAGCGCAAATCCAGCATAGCCCCGTTGCCTTTGGCAGGATTAGATCAGATTTATGCTGCTGTAATTCAAAGAGAAATTTGGCCTGTTGAACTTTGCAAAGATTTTTCTTTCTACCTGTCTCTAGTCTCTCCTTGGGAAGGCAGCATCTCCAGCCGCTGCCCTGTGTACCCCACTGGCTCGCTTCTAAAGAGCGTTCTGGCGGGCAGGCAACCCACAGGGAGCTCAGAGGTGGAGGCCTTATGAATGGAGACCTCTGCTTTACTAAGCTCCCCCCCCCCCCTTTTTTTTTGGGTAGTTTTGCAGGCAGGAGAAGCAGGGTACATACTAAGATCTGCAGTTTTAGGAAAGGCCAAGATTTCTTTTAAACATAAATTGAAAAGGCTGACCTTTACAGCTTCTGATTCACAGGTGTGTAATCTTTAATGGATAATATTTATTTGATGAATTGAATTAAAATATGGTAGAGAGTAAATACATTGATATTCTACTAAAATACTGAAGTCAGCCGGGTAAGTCCTTAAACAATCTATTTTCCGCAGAAGGTCTTGACAGAGGCTTTGCTTTTAGTGACTCTTAGTCATGTTCTTTGCAGATGAGTTGTGTGGCTGGGGTTTGATCCCGCAGGCACGGATTGCTTCTTTCAGCATCCCCTCAACGCCCACAGCAGTCAGCTGTGATTGAACTTGCTCAGCATTTCACAGGTTCAAACCTGCACTTATAGCTTCGTCGTGCTCCCCGTGCATTTGTGATCGGTAGCGCCAACGCAAACGTAACGAACACTGCAAACCACTAATGCCTTGGTGTGACAGATAAGCCCTTCTTCTCTGGAGGTTAATGCAAAAAGACTCCTCAGTCAAAGCACCTTCCCTGGAGTAGCATGCGAAATTCTGTTTCACCTTCAGTGAGGGTTTAATAAGTGTGTCTGGGAGGAAATTTGGGTCCATGAGTAAAAAGGGCGTTGTAATACGCTGTGTAGCTAGTAAATTGAGATACGAAGGGGCAGGCAAAAAAAAAAGAAAAAGGGAAAAAAAAGATTTCAAGCCTGAATTTTCTTCTCTCCTGTATATTTAGAAATAAATATTGTATAATGTGCACCATAGGCTGGCTTTATCTCAGTTAACATGCGTCTGGAATTTTGCTACCTGCCAGCTGGAGGTCTCAGCATCGTTACAATCGGTGGGGAAGGAGGCACCACCTGAGGACAATTCACCCCACCTGTCTCAGGGTGCAGTGAAATGCTCACGGGATAGCCCTGTGTCTCCCCACTGGTTACTGAAGAAGGCTGTACCTCGACTTGCTCACAATGACTCAAGTTAAATGCTATGAATCCTGCCCTAGGTGTAACGTAGCAGGTGGAGGTATGTTGCTGAAAGTGTAACGTGGATTTCCTGATTGTTTTGTTCAAACTCATGCTCTTTAATATTGTATTTGATTAGATTTTGTAGATAATGTTTATGCGTCTTCTTGTTTTCCCTGTGTTTTATCTTTTTTCTCTGAAAAATAAGTACATAGGAATTTGCATATATTTTTGCTGTTTCTCTCCTTGGTGCTCATGTCTCTAATCCCACCTGTTTAACTGTTATAAAGTGTTACATTTAATCTCTGCCTAATTTGGCATCAGAAGAAAATGAGCAGATGATCTGTGTGCACACTGCGATCTGGGTTTAGTTCCAGGAAAACGGTGAAGCACAGACACATGATGTGCCTCACTCGAGCTCTGGAGAGACCACTTTCCCGAGGCAGAGTCTTGTCACAGACAGTTCAGTCCCTTTAGTCTCTGAAGAACGTGCCAGCAGTGACGCCAAACAGCACGAACTGCAGCAGTCATTTTGTTGGGTCTGGGAGTGATGGCTGAGGGGGTCCAAGAGCCCCTGTGGTAGCTCCTCTCAGAGGAGCAAGCCCTGCAGCTGTGGGGCAGGGTGGAAGAGTGATTGCACTGCTTCAACCCTACAAGGAAGCACCTGGTCCTTGTTCTGGTGCTGCCACCTTGAAAAGGGACTAAGATGATAGCATCATCTCACGTGGACCTCTGATGAGAAAGGGAATAGCATGGATCACTGACGATCTGTGTTTAACGTGGAATAGATGAGATGGAGAGGAGGGAAATGTGCACCATCACAAATGTTAGGTTCTTGTGATCCAAACCTTTGTTTGTGGGAGCTCTCTGGTCTCTTCAGTTTGCCTGAAGTTGCCGCAATGGTCTTTCTTTTTATAGCTTTGTGTTGCCTGATCTTAAGCATTAGTTTGCATTGTCCAGAGGACTGCAATGCACTTGTGACTGGTGAGCATATCTGCTCCCATTCCAGTGTTTAAAATAATTTCTCCTTTCCCCCCCGTTGTTTTGAAAGCAGAAATTCAATCCTGTCACAGTGTGGAAATAGCTGACGGGTGAGTATGCTCTGTGGTAGGAGACTGATGGCGGAAGGAAACCTTCAAGGCTGCAAACCAAGCTTCAGTTCAGATAAATCACACAAACCAGTATCTTGTGTTTGCAGACCTGAGATTGGAAATCTGGGCTGGGCTTTTCTTCATTATGTTTTCAATATTACCTAAAATCACTTCTGCCCAGAACTAGAAGGTAAAGGAGCAGTCACAGAAAAGGAAATAACAATAACAATGTACGTTTATAGGTACCTTAAGAGAGAAGCAAATTGTTGTTCAGATTTAGGACACTTACAGTGTTGGAAACGATTTAGCTTCTTGCCTAAAAAATGACCACAGCATTTGGCTGACTGGTCTGTTTTGTAATGGTAGACTATTAGTTTTTTAAAAATAACAGAAGAAGTCAACTTGGTGATAATGCAAGCAGAAAAGGTAAGAGTAGAAAATGCCTTGGGTTCTTTTATAGCACAGCTGGTGACCATAATTTTTGGTGGAACTGTCCCTCGCTATTTCTCCACAGTCACGTTATTTTGCCAAAGCTTCTTGTCCTGTGCAGCTTTATAGTAACACAATGGTGCACAGGTGGCACCCAGGAAAAAATATTGGAAGAAGAGCATGATTATGTTTTTCCGGCTGAAAATCATTCTCTTCTATCTCTGCATCCCTTGCTATTTTCTCCAGGGCTTGCCTGCACGGGGTAGCCCTACTGATGGAAATAAAATGGTAGGAAAGACCAATCTATTCAACTGGGCTGTGCCCATAATAAAATCTGTATAAAAGCTGCATGAAACTAACCTGAAATCTAAAATCCCTGATCCCGTCTAGGCCAGATTCTCCTTCCTTTTCTCACACAGCATAGAGCTGACTTTTTCTGCTACTCCCTCCTCTACCTTGCTCTTTTTCCCCTGTTCATGCCAAAGTTGCAATTTCTCCTCCTGCCTTTCCATCCCCGCTTCATAAATCCATGTCCCCTTTCTTTTTGCTTTCTGTAAAGGTTTCCAGACAGGTTGTCTCTCTCTCTTTTTCCATACTGGAGGTTGCTGTGATTGCTTCATGCCAGGGCCATGCAGCTGCAGCAATGATATTCTTTGGTATTTTGGCGGGGAGCAAGTCCAGACTGGGACAATAGGTGTAAAGCACCAGGGAGGAAATCTAGGTGCCAGTCAGAGCGCAGCAAAGTGATGCTGCAGGTACAGGGAAGCCAAAAGTAGTTGGATAAGCTGAGCACCTAGATACCCGCTGAAAACCAGGACAAAGTCAAAGACACTGGGACAGTGCTGCTAAAAGCAGAACATCTGTAATTAAAAGGAAAGCACTTTCACTCTCAGGTTTCCAAAGGTTAAATAATAGAGATGCATAGGGAATGCAAACCTCATTTTTTCAGATGTAAATTTGTTTCATTTCCATTAGGGATGACATCTGAAATTTGTAGAGCCCTTGTGTGAAGGAAATTCAGTAAAAAAACCAAACAAAACCAAAAGAAGAAGTTCCCTTTGAATGGATTATATGAACTGAAGTGAAATAAATTCCAAACAAAATGCTGCTTAGAAGGGAGGAGGAGGGGGAATAAGACACATTTTGATTTGCAAACTTTGAAAGAGTGTGGTTCAATGCTGTTAGAAGATTTCTATCCATTTTTTCCCTCCAAAGCAAAACAATAGGCAGTTCATGTAATTTCACAAAGCATTTTCATTTCTCTGAAACTGCGTTTCATGATAGTAATAGTTTAAATGTGTCTTAGACTAATCTAGTGATTAGCAAAGATGAGTTTGATTTTAAAAAACAAAATAAAAAATATCAGCAGTTCCCCTACAAGCTTTTATAATTTTATTGAAGACGTGATTAATACACTTTCGCTTTTGGTAGTCAGTTTCCTTTTGCTGTCAAACGAAAGCTCTGTGTAGCTCGCAAATAAGGAACTGAATATTACGTGTCCTCAAACTACGAGTCTGCTGCAAAAGTTGGGGAGGGAGAAGAAAGGTAGGTCACAGAGATACAGAGACTAAAAGCCAGCGTTGTATGCCAATGGAATTTTTCCCTTGAGTATACACATGTAATAACAGGCCAGGTGGATCTGTAATTTATATTTACATCTGTGTCTAATCTGTCCATACAAAATTACATTTTTTCATATAAAGAAAGGGAACATAGGTAGCGTATTTCTGTGGCGTTTAATTAACATCTGAGAATTTCCCTAAAACAATATTTATTACTTTACAAATAAATTACAGCGCTTAAAATCCCTCAAATATTAGGAAACCTGGAAATGAACTTTTAAGAGCTTTAACCTCTCCCCAGGGCCATTAAATCCTTCAATGTTAACTCTCATTTTCTAAACAAAAGCTCAAATACTCTTCTTAATATTATTTCAATGAAAAAAGTTACTTTTCAAAGAAATGTATTGTTTCTTTTATTAAATATCCTATTAAAGTAGTCTCCTTTTTTAATTTTTAAAGTTTCCCTCTACTTTATCTGCCACTTGCTTGGGGAGGTTCTCCATTTCGAGGCTTTCACTTTTTTGGGAGCATTGTTTTCAAGAGTCGCGAGAAAAAAAAATACAGAAGGTTTTTTTTTCTGTTACATTTAAAAAAGCAACAAAAAATCCCCTTTAAAACAAATAATCTTACCAAATGTGAATTTTCCTGATATATTCCCCATTGCTTTTCCCCCCCTAATAATTTTCTACCTCATGCACTTCATATCTGCCCTGAGCCTTGGAAATGCAGTGCCTTGGATGCCTGAAGTTTGAAGGCACCATCTGAGCTTGAGTGTCATGGGGTTGGGGAGGAGAAAACCTGGAGGGACCCTGGTGGGTCTGACACCCTGCCAAGGCGCCCTGAGGTGCTTTTGGGCAGCGGCAGTGGTGCGGCAGGGGGAGGATGCTGAAGGAGAAAATAACTACGTGGAGGCGCGGATGCCTTCCCTCGGCAGAAGTTGTCCCAGACAACAAACGCCAAGCAAAACTGAAGTCTGATTCCTTTACATCAGCCTTTTGTAGCTATTTATAAGCTGCTTTATTTTTGGTCATAGAATTCTTCTTCCAGGAGTACTGAGTGTTGGTTTTCTTCTGTTGTTATAGTGATGTTTTCTTTCGAGTGACAGAAGACCTTTCCTTGCCTGGCTCTGAACGCAAACACTGCAGACTACCTGAGGGAAAGAGAAGCTGAACTAACCTCTTTCCTACTAATGTTTAAATGCAGCATTGCCATTGTCTACCTGGAAATAGAAACATTGAAATATCTGTAAGAAAAATGTTGATTTCTACCCAGCTTGGACTGGGCAAGTAATGGGGCTTTTGTGAACAAGTTCGCTCTTGCTAGATTTCTAACCTTGATTTTCACACAGATGATGTTTAGGTATCTACAAATCTACAAGTGCTTATCTAAAAAAAAATCTAGGAGCTTGATGTGATCGGACCCATAGTTATTTATAATCATTATTATAACCCCTTTCTTGAAAACAAAAAAGCCCAACGCAAAAGTATTAAATCAATTTGTGCCATCCCCAGCCGGACAAGGAGATTAGTTTCTTCATTCTGGAGCAGGCAGTCCTTTATTACAACCCCAAGCGGTTACTTGTCTCACAAAATCTAAATTAATTACACTCAAATTTGTCCCTACCCTAAACTGGCCTCAAAATGAAATTGAAAACACAGAGTGTGAAATTGCCCTATGCTGCTGCTTTAGATCCGCGTGTCATTCCCCAGTAACTGCGGGACAGAGAGAAACAATTCTTTCCAGGGAATCTCTTATTCTCTTTGCCTTTTATTTGTCTCGTTAACCAAGTTTGGAGGGGATGGATTATGAAGGAAGTTAAGGGAATTACATATATGCAGGCTGGATAAAAACCAGGGTACAGGAAAAGATGTAATTGTAGTCTGTGACTCTGTTAAGGGTCTGGAGGAGCTGATACGTGAAGAAGGACTGAAGCAGCTATACGTGCGTATTGTAGATTGGCTGAACAATGAGTCAGGGTATGATTTATATACACAGTGAATAGAGGTAGACTGAGATTAGAGAAAATAATGCTTGGTGTAGCTGCCAGAAGTAGAAGTAGGAGCGACAGGATAAAGTCGAGACAAGATATTAAATGATATATTATGATATGTTAAATTATAATATTAAATGATATATATGTGTATCAAGAAAAAATGTTCACACACCGAGTTTTACTAGGATGTGCTCTAGTGTCCTCAGGGAAGAGCGTGGAAACCACGTTGCTTCAGCTGTGTTCAAGCAGGACTGAACTGAGCACTGGAGAATGTGTTATATAGCTAGAGTGGAGGAGAAAGAGGATGAAGAAGACGAGGGACAGACAGAAAAACTTCTCCTGAATCTAGGACTGTGGGGAAGAAAAAAGAAAGAAAGAAAGAAAAAAGAGAGTAAGTTCTGAGAGTGACTTAAAAAAAAAAAAATACCCGAAAGGCTCTGTTGAGGCAATTTTACTCTGTGCTTTGGTAATAGCTTCTAGCTGTGTATCTGTGAGATTCCCGATAATAACAATATGTTTCAGAGGAAGGGGCGAAGAAGGAATGAAGGACATGGAGAGTCTAAAAGTGGGCAGGAGAAAAGCAAAAAGCAGGCACACACAGTGAGGAGGGCTGATCCAAAGGGTGCCGGCAGAACCAAGCAGGTCTAGTAGACCCGAGTCCTCACTGCTCTGCTATAAAACGTGATTTTAAGACAGCTGCTCAACTCCTGTCTATAGCAATTTGCCCTTTTCTAGAAGACTGTAACAATGTTTTTGTAAAGTACTTTGAGCTCTACAAAAGGCAAAGGCTACCTAATTGCTAGGGAGCAATTAATGGATTTTTCTAGCTGAAGTAAATACAATGCTTGATATGAAAATCTGGACTCCAGGAGGGGAAGCTGTAACCCCCATTAGAGGTGGCTGAATAGCTGTGGCACGCAGGAGAGCTTATTGTATGCAGGGCTGATAGTACCGTCTATTGTAAGCTTGCCCAGCATTCTCCATTATAAGATCCTCTTGGGGGTTTCCTGTAACTTTGCCAGGCTATGACTGTTTGAGCAAAGTTTCCCGTGCCAGGTGTGTGCCTCAAGCTGATTGATTTATTTCGCTATTTATTTGGAAAATAAATCAGCTCGCTCTGAAAATGTGGTGCAGGAAAATAGGCGATTTACCCGTGTTGCAAGTGCTGGCACGTTCTCCTCCAAAGGTTCTGCCCGATCACCACAGGTCCGCAGAGCATAGCTCTGGAGGGGCTGTCTTGAAAGGGAGGGCTTTTAACCAGAAATGTGCTTTTGCTACCACTGCATAGGTTGCCCCAACTTTGGCCTTGTTATAAGCATGAGAAACCGTGTATGTGCAGCAGAGTTTTTTTGAATGTTTGCCACGTATCCTGAAAAGATCTTGCCCTTGCAAAATGTGCTTCGAAACTGTACCTGGACCTGGGGGCTGGAGCTCTCCTGTGGGGTGCCGGTGGGATCTGGCCGGGAGAAATGCGCTGTGCAGCAGGGGATCTGGGCTGGAACGTGGGCGAGGTGGGGAGGCACGCAGGGTATGATGAGGAGCCAGTGCAGAGGGGGAGCATCTGGAAGAGATCCTGAAACAAGGAGATGGGCAGGGGAGGTGGAAAAAGGTGGGAAGCAGGAGATGGGGAATAGGAAAAGGCGGAGAGGGGGAGAGGTAAGAGGAGGAAGTGTGCTTGCCCAGGTGATGCTGCCCTCGCAGGTGATGCTGCCTGGCTTGCCATGGGAGCAAGAGCGGGGAGCAGAGAGGGGGGTGGCAGAACTGCTGAGCAAACAAGACATGGGGTGTGAAATGGGCATGGAAATCCTGTCGGGTGGAAACTGGGTGAGGAGGGCAGGCCTGGGCCGAGGCAAGGTACAGGGCAGTGGGATGGGGCAGCGATGCTTTCCCTGTGAGCACTGCCTTCCCCTCCGCTCGGACAGAAATATTCCCTCCCCACTCTGCACTGAGCCACAAAGGGAGTCAGAAATGGCTCCCTGGGGGGAGGATGGGGTCACTGGCATCAGTGCTCCCCCCTGGGGGAAGGCCAGTGGGTCTCCCAAAGCATGCCTGGGGCTGTGCCTCCCCCACTTAGCCAGTGCACCCTGTGCTGGGGCCTCGGACCTGGTGGGGGGAGGGAGAAGCTCCCAGGAGGAGGGGACAAGCCCCCCACAGCCTCCACCAGCTGCCTGGCTGGGGGCCAGCGTGGCCACTGCCAAGCCTCTGCGCTGGAGGGGACAGGGAGAAGCCATTAGGAGGATGCTCTGTGATGGAGATGCCGGCTCCTCCAGGTGTGTACTCATGCAGTGCGGCGTGTTGTCTCGGCTCCCGCTCGGGTGATGGCTTTGCTGCTGGCTTTCTGCGGAGGCAGAGCCTCATGGAGGTGTGGGATGAAGAGCCACATGGCATGTCCACAGGGCTGCCAGCCTTGCTGGGTCTCAAATCCTGCTCTGCGTCTGCCCCCCTTCCCCTCCTTTCCCTTCTCCCGCTTCCCTTCCTCTCACCCTCTCCTGTCTGTCACTCTACCTGTTTCTTAATTATTGTTTGCACTGTGCTTTGAAAATACAGTGTGATATATAAATGTTAAGTGTTTTTATTATTATTATTATTATTATTATTTCTCCTTTTTCATTTGCATTCCTCACCCTCTCTTCTCTCGCTGTTGTGGCTTCCAGAGAGAACGTGTGGGCTTACATTATTTATATCTGTGTGAGAGTAATTACAGAAATGATTTAATTACTCAGTTAATACAGTTCTCCACATTACCAGCTTGACAAGCTGGTGATCCTCTCACCGCAGCCGAACATTCAGTCTAGCGTTGTCTCTACCGCGTCACGGACGAGCGGGTAAGGGGAGGTGAAGCTTGGGGAAAGGGTTGTGACAGCCTCGCACGTCGCTCGTTGCCCGCCCTGGGCTAAGGGATGAGGCTGCCGAGCCTGCGGGGACCTGGCCAGGGGCAACATGTGGTGTCACCTCAGCTGGGGCAGAGCTGCCTGTGGGGATGTGGTGTGTGGGGCGAGGGTTCGTGGCTCCTGGCTGGTGGGGGCTCCCCCCGACACAAACCTACTTGAGCTGAAGTTTCAATTTATCGAAGGTCGGAGATCTGGGAGGGTTTTATTGTCATAACTTCTGTTTAAGCCTACCAAATCATAGGGTTCACACACCCTGCGTGGGGCTGAGTGCGAGGTAAAATTACTATCACCAGAAATATTCTTTCTTTCAAGTGACCGCACGTAGCTCTGACCCTCTTGAAATAAATGAGTTTTCCCTCTGAAGGGGATGTCCTCCTCTTGCTGAGACTCCCCTCGCTGGAAATACAGTGATTCCATCACTTCCAGTTCACAGGGGCTTGTGGGGAGCAGGGAATCTCCCATTGCTGGTGCAGTATGGAAGGAGGTTAAGAGAGGAGAGTACATGCTTTCCTTCGGGGGACACACTGAGCTGATGGTTACTAATACCTTTTAGTTATCTACTAAAGACAGTTAAAAAAAAACCCCCACAAACCAACTAGTGAGCTCAGCAGAAACGTAAGGAAGACGATCCTCTTCTGAAGGTACTGTAGATAAAAAGGAGGGGGTCAATAGATTCTTAACAAAGGAGACAGTCGCTCGGGAAGTGGAGGCAGAGGCTCTTGTTGGATAATGGTGCATTTGCCAGATAACGGTGTGTGGGGAGAGCATCTCTCAGAAGTGCCTGCCTTCCGCATCTCCAAGTTGCCTTCACGGCCCGGGCTGTGGGCCAGGCTCAGCCTGTTCCTCGTCACGGCAGGGCTAGGTGGGTGGCGGGAGGGTTGGGAACAGGTGGTATCGGGGCTGGTGGAGTGGAGCGCCTTTTCCACGTGGTGCTGCCTGCCAAGCCACCAGGCACAGGACGCCTGGTATCTGCATGGGCTCTGCCCACCTCCCAGGAAACGACGGCGATCGAAGAAGTAGGCTACGGCATTTTGAGTGTGAAGAGTGATTATAGGTGCCTTTTTTTATTTTTGATTTTTGACATCCAACATGTCAAGGTTGGATGGGGACAGGTTAAGGCAGCCCAAATTTGAAAAAATGCTGGGCACCTCCACCTTCTGAAAGCCTGAGCCTTTCAGCCTTTTATGTTGTATCTCTGAATGGACATCCACAGTCCCTCATTGCTTTTGCAAATCCACACCAGCGGACTGTTTTTTCTTTTTTTTTTTTTCCCCCCTATCTGGCACACTTTAAAGCGAATTTTATGACCTGACATTAGAACAGCTTGTTGAGAAGACAGAGTGAGTGGAAGGGCGATGGAACAAGTAATTTTGTCAGCTCCCAAATGAATGAATCCTGTTTTCAGTGGATTCACATCTCATGGTTAATTGACTCTTTAACTGAATTATATACTAAGACAGCAACATGAGCTCAGCCCTTAGTAGACACCAGAGAGTCCACAGAAGAGAGGACTTGAGCTGGGTGAGGAGATTTCAGAAGATCTGAACTCATCCTTCCCCCAGTGGTGAGGACCGGGGGCATTAAAAGGATGTCATTCCTCCACCCACCGCCCTGTTTCAACTAGAAGATGTACAGACCAAATAAGTGGGTGTGCCCATAGCAGCTTCAATTTTTCAAGAGCTGGCTACACCTCCTCCCTACAATAATCCCATTTCCCCCAGGTGTCCTATTGCTTTTCTCCCAGTTTCCACTGTGTCTTTTATGCCCGCTGGCTGGGCAAAAGAGAGACGTACTGTGGTGCCCCTGGGGTTGTGTGTGTTAGGGGCTGCCCGTTACAGGCATGCTGCCAGGCAGGACGAAGTCTATTTGATTGCCTAGTGAGCCTTTAACTGTGAGTGGGTGAATCATACACACTGCTGTGGGGCCAGACAAAGGCTTTGGGACTACGCGCAGTTGAGGGCTGTATTTTGTACGGCACTGTAAGAATTTAATTCTCCTTGAGTCCTCTGCCTCTTTGTCAAATCAGGTGGAAATTGGCCAGCAGGTTCAAGAGTTACTGGGAAGCCTGACTCACACACGCACAAACGCACACACATGAGGTTTGCAAGAGCCTTGTTTCCTAAAGCAAGCAAGCTAAAAATGCACACACGGAAGGTGGGCAAAGCCCTGCGTTGGAGCGTCTCGGGAGCTGAGATTTCTGCACAAGTCACCCTTGCACAGTGGCGCTCCAAAAATGCTGGCGGCGTGCTCGCCCTCCCTGCCGCACGCTCCCAGGGTGGTTCGCTCCCGTTCACCCCAAGCGCGGTCCTGTCCTGCGATTCGCACGGAGGAGGGTGTAAACGCGAGCGGCGCGGTCTCTCGGGGCTGGACGTTCGGTTCACGCTTATTGCTCGGCACACACGCGTGCGCTCCGTGACTCACGCTACCCAGCCACGGTGGCTCGGATTGCAGCAGCAGCAGCAAATGAGACCCAGTCGTGAACAGGCACTTGGCTCAGCGCTGCGTGCTCCTATCGGTTAGCTGTTGAAGGAGAACATGGCGCAAGGCTTGGAGATTTTAATATTTCTATCAAAAAACAGACCTCCTGAGAAAAGAAATTAGCCTGATGGCAGCAGCAGTAATTGGATTATTCCCTTAGTATCCTCTGTGGAAGAGGAGAGCACGTGCCTTTAACTGTATTTTCAATGCAGAGACTTAAAAATTGCGCTTAAAATGTGAATTGTTCCTTGGTTTTCTTTGTAACTGACAAGCAGATGTCTGTTTTCTGCCCCACTTTATTTCTGCCTTTGGGCTGGCTGAGCTTTCTGTCTAGCCTTATTCTTCGCCTTGTGGCAAGGCTACAGCAAACTTTAGTGGTTTGGGCTCCTCAAGTGGCACTGAAGGAGATCAGGGCATGCTTTAACCAGCGGGTGCCTTGGGTGGGCTGAGGGGGAGTCAGCCTGAAGGTGAAAATAAGGGAGTACGTATCCCATGATGTAGAGGAGGGGGCATGCTGAAAGGGTTAAACCCCTGGGAAGGGGAGGGACAGGAAGGTCCGAAAGCCTTAATGAGATGAAATGCAGGGCAGGGAAGTGCACAGCGCTTCTTGGACATGTCTCTGAGCAGTGAGTCCTCCTTGGCTCTGTGGGCTAATCTCCTGCAGTTGCAGTCTGAACACTGAAATCATTTATAATGGGACTGACACAGTTTTGGAGTATGTGCATGCCTGCAGGAGACAGCATTGCTGAGGTGGAAGGAGATAGGGAGGAGCTGGGCAGAGGACGAACCAGCCAGCCTCCTCTTTCTGCTAGTTTTGGTCATCTGACAGAACCCCCAAACTCATGTGGCCTCCCTCTCTTCTGTTTTAAGTCTCTGATTATCTTTTGGTAAACTTTTGCTTATTTGGAATCTGCCAGGTGAGTTTTGCTGGGCTTTGAGCGCATCTGAATGTTTGATACAGCCATTACCTGGCCAGAGATGTAATTTTGTTTCCTAATCGGTTGGTTGCTTAATTTAGATTTAATAAGTCACTTTGTGGTCCATTACTTAGGCCTTCATGCAAAATGTTTAATGCCACGCCTGCAGATGGTGGAACAGCTTCATTTAGGGAATGGCTGGAGACCTCACCAGGCTGCGCCGTTCCTCGTGGCCATGGTCCATTCTCCCCCAATGAGCCATGCTGCCGTTAACCTTCGCTGTCTCCATGTCCTGGCGTGGGGCCACGGGGCTCATCTTCACCGGGGCTTGGCCCAGCCGTTCTCCCTGTCTGATCCCTCTGCCCTTGCCTGAGCTCCCTTGGAAGATTTTTATGGGCACACGCGGATTCTAAGTTTCATCTGCTTAATTGTTATAAACTGAAGCGGTGGCTGGCAGCTTTCTCACCAGAGGCAAAATGGGCTGGCAAAGACACGCTGTGATACTGACCACCGGCAGGAGAAACGGAGGTTGTGAGTGGTATTTGGCTCCCACTGTGCTTAGGGTCACGTTTCCGTCCGACACTGTTGCTCACTGGTCACTGTACTGGTCCAGCAGTGTGTTGCTCTACGTCTTAAGACGTGCCTGTAGTAACACTCAGTGATACACAATCCAAGCTGTGGGGAAGCATTTTGTGCTTCCAGAGTGCCAGTAGCCAGCCAGCAGCTCCTGCCGTGCCGCTGCTGTAAAATACACAAATCTCTCAAATTGTACGTTGATGGCTTTTTTGTTTGGTAGTAGAGGAGTGAGTTTAGTTTTTCCGTTTCCCCTTCTCCTGGTCTAGTCTAGACTGTAATACTAGGAAAAAGATTTTCCTGCTTGGCATGTTTGGGTTTCTGTGGCCAAGGAGAAGTGGTTTGTATGGGAACGCGTAACAGCATGTGGAAGATGTGTGGCTGTGTCTCTATGTAACCATGCCCTTGCAGAGGCATGTCCTGTCCTCCTCCACACTGCATGCATCCCTGCTATCAAGGAATCCTTTTGGCCAAACATTTTGCTGCCGTTTGATGAATAAATTGGGTAGGGAAATGAACTGACACAAGTAGCTTAGACACTTACGAGGTGACAACGATCTTGTGACAATCAATTTACCTCCTTGCACTTGGGAATCTGTAGGGGATGGTCCTCTGGGAACTCCTCCCCTGGGATTTGTTCCTTCAGTTACAAGGAGGGAACCTCCAGAGGATGAAGTCATATTCTGATATTCCTTCCTTGCTGCTCACCTGGCCTTATTATTCTTTGTACTGGTCTATCTCCACGTGCTAGCACCCTTTGAGGGGTAGCACCTGCAGAATGGGTGGGACTTCTCGTAGGGGCTGAGAAAAGGTGGTAGAACTGTGCCAGGGATAAGAAAAGGCTGAGGAGACCTGCTGAATGGGGGTGTTCCACAAGAGGCAGCAGTGCGGAGGAAGAGCTTAGGGTACCCCAAGAGTGAGGGTGGAAGGAGGCGAGTGTGTGGGAAGAGGGTGTTCGATGTGACGTTCAGAGTAATTCATAGACTAAAGCAGGCAGAAAGATCTCAGGGTGAGATCAGATAATTAATTAGCAACTGCAGGGATGCATCTTCCCCTCTCAGCCAGTAATATGTGCATTGTGTGACTTCTAGCGAGTGTATCTCTCCCCCTGTTTCTCTCGCTTACCCCACGTCCAGATGTGCTCAGCAGCCCTCAGCTCTCCTGCAAATGTCCCGAATGTGCTTTCTCAAGGCCACAGACCGGAGGCTGGAGCTGCTGGTGGCTACTGTCACCCTGCATCGTTGCCACCTCCTTGGTGACATGTGCTGTCACTCTGCACTGTCCCCATGTGGTTTGCCATGCCTTCCCGATTTCCGCCATGTCTTGGGAGCTCTTTGTAGGGGGCTTTAAAGAAAGGAATGGGGGCTCCAGTTGCCTTTTCTCCCCGCTGTTGCTGAGGAGGCAGGATCTGGCCCCAGTGCTGGTGAGCAGCAGGTTGGGGAGGGAAGGCAGGGCAGTGAGGAAGGAGTGACTCATTCTCCAGAAACGAAGCAAATGCACAAAAATGTGTCTGCACCTAAAAATGGGGGGAAAAAATACAACTTAAGACTCAAAAGGTTCACTTTAGTTGCCCAAGTAGCCCCAGAGGAAAAATCTTTGTTGCCAAATACTTCCCCTTCCACAGCCCCATTATTTTTTTTCCCCTTAGTATTTTCCCTTAATGGTTGAATCGTTTAACACCACATACAAAGTCGGATCTGTCCGCTCTGGGGCGATTCTGGGTTGCCATGGCAATGAGGCCTGTCTTTCCAAATTAGGACATTTTTCCTGCTGCCTTTTCTATGTGAGGCTTTCTCTCATCTCTTTTTCTCTTACTCTCCCTTGATGTCTGAAGTGCTGAGCGCTGCCTCCTCTCTCGCACGCTCCCTGAAAGGGATCAGACTTTGCCCGTCTGAATTAATTCCTCTGAAGCCCGTGCCAGCTTGGCGTGTGCCGGCTCTGCGAGGACCAACTTTGTGCTCCTCAACGAACCCGCCGTGGGATCAGGGCGAGGAGGGGTAGGAAAGGTGTAGAGGTGGTGAGGTTAGCGGGGGACGGCTAGGTGTGTGACCCTGGCATGCTTACTCCCTCCTCGGTACGCCATTGCTTCGTCTCTGCTTGCGTGCAACAGGGGCTGTCTGGAGCTGGGTGCTGGGGTGAGAGCTGGTTAGCTTAAAATGTATTCGAGGACTGGAAAAGCTAGTGGAATAAACCCGGGGTGAACATAAATGTGCTGGCATGCACCAGTCTGTTGGACAGCCTTGGCTCCCCAAGGTCCCATCCTCTGTGGGGCGGGCACCTGCAGCGAGACCGTAGGAGTCATCTGTCTTTTCGGGGTGTCGTGCTGCTGGGCCTTGTTCCCAGACATGCTGAGCTGTGCCTGGTACGTGTCAGCGCGCTGAAGCAGACAAGTGGCTTTACACCATTTCTGCACCTGTATATATTTCCCTTGCTGGCTTGGGATTTGGCGTGTCAGACGCACCTCAGTTCGTTCTGGCTGCTGACGGACTCCCAGGGCCCCTGCAGCAGCTGGGATTAGTCTGACACAGGAATGCCCCCAGCCAAACTGTCTTCCCTGGGCTATGCCTCCGACCCAAGGGAGCAGCAAGAGAAAGGAGTTGGCACAGGCAGCACTGGAAACTCGCAGAAATGGAGGCATGCCCGTAGTGGGCAGGTCCTGGTGGCTGAGTAATGTCAGGGACTGGGAGCAGATCTGCTGTCCCAGAGGAGTGTCATCACGACAGTGTGAGGTGACGTGTGGCAGAGCAGTACGGTGCAGTGTTTTCTACCCATCAGGGCAGAAAGGAAAAGGTGATGTGGTGAGGCTTCCTTCCTCATTCTTCCCCTGGCCAAATGGTCTACTACCCCAAGACCAGTTTTTAACCTTGTGGGATATTTTTGGGACCTCCATGCTATAGCAGAGGGCAGAAAATCAGGGGAGGGCAAAAATAATGGATTGTGAATGTTTGGAGTGGAGATGAAGGTGTAAATTTTGGTTGAGAAGATGATCGGCCTCAAAGCCTGTTCCATCCTGGCCATGGTAATGACGTTGCTGTTTTTCATAAGGGATGTTCCGGAGTTGGGGGCAGTTGCCTGTGAAGTGAAGAGTGTAGCAGAGTGATGTGCCATGGCGGAAGTCCTTGGGCTCAATCCCAGGTGCTCTGCACCTTTGGCTGCCGTGGGACGGCAGTAATGTCCTGCTGGACTGATGGGGTTATCAGGCACGCTCCTTTTCTCCAGGAAGCCAAAAGTCTTGATTCTGTTTAATGATGCAGCGTTTAGATGAAAAGAGATGGGTGGACTTGTAAATTGGTTTGACCCATAGTAGTAGGGACTTTGCTATGTTGTCCCAGTAGACTTAAAGTTGTCCAGTAAATGTTAATTTAGAAACCTTTTTGTAACAATGTGTGAACTGGTTTAAATCAAAAGTTGGTTTAGCCCAGTATTTTGCATCCAACAGCAATTGGCAGAGGATCAATTAGTGATACCTCCTCAGAATATTCCCTAAGCATCCTGTGAGTTATGGCTTTGGACTTTCTAAGCTGGTTGGTGTATCTTTGCATTTAGTAGCAATGGATGGGTTTTCTTCCATACACTTACCTACATGCAAATTCTTGGCATTTACGAACCCATGCATGCTTTTAGCATCCAAGAGGCAAGGAGTTCCACCACTTAACTGCTCATGGGGTGAAGAAGTTCTTCTTTGTTGGAAACTTGCCACTTGGTATTCTCGTTTGATATCCCCTCATTCTTTTACTGGAAATAAGTAGCTAACAGTTATTGCCTCTTCACCTTCTCCATCCAGCTCCTGAGCTTAGAAGTCCTTACCATATTCCCCCCTAGCTGTTACTTTTCTGCAGGAGAATTGTAATTTATTTAGCTGATTCTCAGGAAGAGCTTTCCAGTTGTGGCATCCATTCTCATACCTTTTCTGCTTCTTCTGCATCCCTTTGGGGAAGGAATTCAACAGAGACTCTCCAGTGGAAACAAGGAAGATCTGTAAACCATGGGTATTACTTGCAGTGTCTAACTGAGCTGGCCCTGACACAGATACAACATGCCCTGCGCTGTCCTGAGGGGTTGTATTAGACTCTGCTCTCTGAGATGTGGGTAAGAGGTGTAGGTGCCCATCACTGTTTGAAGGGCAGTTACAGACACGATGGAGCCGAACTGTTCTTGGTAGTGCTAAACAGTGTAATGAGAGGCCATGGGAGCTCACTGGACATCAGGAAAAATTTTTTCAGTAAGAGGGTAGTGCAGTGCTGGAACAAGAGCCCCGAGGTCAGCCACAGGCGGCTGATCAGATCTAGTGTTGGTGATGGTCTCATTGCGAGGGGATCCTTCAAGGCCCCGTCCTGCCAGCGTTTCTGTGATGCCATGAAGTGGCATCAAGATGCCCCAGAAGTGATACACGAGTCTGAGGTGTAGAAACTTTCTAGAATTGCCCTTATGGTATAAAAACTCCTTGTGATTCTTTTTCCCTGCAATTTCAGTTGATTTTGGCATTGATCTATTAGGTTTTTGTCCCTTTGCTGCATCCCTCTAGCAAGCACACCGCAAGCTTCTGGGCTGCGATGCCGAGCAGGCGGGTGTTTAGCATCCTGTATCCACCCCTGGGAAGCTGCAACGTTCTGAATAGCTGCTGTAGAAGTGCCCTGATGTTACCGTCAGCCTCCTGTCTGTGACATGCCAGCGCTGCCTGCCCAGCTGCACGGGGACGCTCGGCCAGACCCCCGCGAGCAGGCAGCAAGGCGTGGGGCACGGCTCGGAGCGAGCCTGGTTTGCCGAGCAGAGCAGCAGCTGGGTCACAGGGGGGGATGCAGCAGAGGCCTTGTAGAAACAACTGACGCCCGAATCATTGCATGCCTGGGAGAGGGAAAAGCCAATTAAAACAACAATTAAAAAGAACAGAGCAAAGCTCCTAAGACTTCCTGCAATTGCAACAGATGTGTCTGGAGCTTCCTCAGGTGATGAGCAGGTTTTGGTGGTATAAACTGGAAAGATGGCTGAAAACTTGGACGTGCCAGGATGTGCAGGTGGGATTCTTTCCAAATACCAGTTCTGCTTCCTAAACTTTCATTACTTTCTTCTTCTGGCTGTTCCTGAGATATCCTGAAACTTGTCTTTCTTGTAATGCTCTTATTTCAGGTGCTTGCCCTGTCTGGAATGCAGAGATAGCTTCAGCAATTGGAATGTGCAGGATTTAAAGGCTGAATTTCTAGTCACCTTGTTTTATGAGTGCCCTGACCCTAACTGTTTCTGGCCCCAACATCTTAATTGTTGTCCTGCTCTTGTATCTTCATGACTTAGAGAATATTAAGATTGAAAATGAATGGGGAACAGGAAAAAGTGTCTGGACTTAACAAAATAGCGATGGGGGGTGTGTGTGTCTGGGAGAGGTTACTGTGAAAATAATTTGTTCTGAAAGGGTATGGGGCTTGCAGAATGGAGGGGATTTCAAAGGCTTTATTTAACATTAATAATGCTAAATTATACATGTAAATGCCATTATCAAAGGCTTCTGGGTATTTCAGTGAAAATAATTAGAAGGAAAACTTTGGGGCAACTTGTGTAAATCGAACCAAGAGAATGAGCTGATGGCAAGAATGAATAATTACTCTCTTGCCTCCTACTGCATCCCTGCCTGAATTTCTACTGCATCCTTTCCCCTGGTCTAGAGCAAACAAACAGCCCCAGAACAAAACAAGAGCACTCAGTGCTCTGAGCGTCATCTGGAAAGAGGGAACAGAAGTTCTCTCTCCAAGTGGCTGCGAGAAGTGAGGGAGGACTAAGGGAAAAGCAACATGAACAAACTCTCAGGCCTCCCTAGAAGTGCAAAGAATTTAAATCAGTGCTTGTAAAATGCAATGATGAATAAGACAGGTAGGTAAAATTCTTGCATGTAATACCCAAGTACTTGAAGTTTGTGCCAGAGGGGAACATTTTCACCCCCTTGCTTTCCTTGAGAAACAATTACCTTTAAATTGGATTGAAAAATGCAAGATGATTCTTTGTGTGGATTACTGCTACAGGATGACTGCCAAAACAGTCAACTACAGTGAACAAAATAGGAAATATAATTATTGCTGCAATTTCAGATCACAGAGAAAGAATTGTAGCCGCCTCTAGGAAAAACAGAGATGTGGCATTTGAAGGAAACAAAATTTTAATTTTCCCAGCCATGGAGTCCCACAGGAGAGAGCTCGTGGGGATGAAGGGGAGCTTTCAAAAAAAGACGAAGTTGAGACTGCAATCCACTATGCGTGTGCAGTATCCATGGAAAACGTACAGGGACGGCACACTTGGATTCTGCATGCTGATATAATGCCTGTGTCTCCAGCTCCTCGGCAGCTCCTTATGAACTCCAGTGAGGATCTTCACGGGCATGGCAGAAACCGCTCTGCAGCCAGCAGTGGGATCACAGCCCAAAGCCGCTAAATGCTGCTAACCGAAAGTGAGGAGGGAACCAGAGCCTTTGGGTGGAGACGAAGGGAAAGAACGAAGAGTCCACTTATGAGTTCCTCTTGCAAAAGCTCGTGCTGGTCATTCGTCATTTTAACTGGCATTAGCATTTTAAGGGGCATATTCTACTTTGTTCTTTCTTTGGGGATAGGCACTTGAACTATCTGGAGATTATAGAATGTGAATAGCGTATGAAGCTATGCTCAGCATACTGGTGTATACGAAACGTTTCTAAATGTATAGTAGAGCTGCCTGAAAGATTTTCCAGTGGAACAATTTTCTGCTGGAAAATGTTGATTGTACAGTATTGAAAAGTCCCCTGGGAACGTGTCAGGGCTGTCACAACTGTGGATGGAAATGAGGCAGGTTGGTTGGTCTGCAGAGAGGCTGTGCGGCTCTTCCAGATCCCTCGCCTGCCAGCTGAGTATATGACAGGCTAAAAAAAAAAAAAAAAAATCCTTTTGTGATGTCCCGAAATGGAGTTTTTCAGTTATTTCTCTTTTGTAAATTTTGACAAATATTTGACTTTTCATACATGATAATGGGAGAACGTTTTGCCCTTCGACTACAAACAAAACAGCAATTCTGTTTTCTGGCCAGCTTGAGAAATGCAGCATAATTACCCACATGTGCCCCTTCAGACAAAATCCACTGCTGGAATGCCCCTCAAGCTGCTCTGGTGCTTTTCTCATCAGCAAAAGCCCAAAACATGCAGGGCCCATCGCTATTGAAGCTCTCTCTTGATCCTGGTAGTCTGCAGCCTTTTCGGCCTCACCTCCCTCATCACCACCCACTGCACAGATGCTTCCCCATCCTGAGGACATATTTAGGGGCAGGGTATAGAGTGGGATGGGGCAAAGGGGGAAGAGCTGGCTACCTACAGAAAGCATGGGGGGTGGAGGAGAGAGGCAGAAAAATGCTATGTATGGTTCCGCTGGTGCTTCTCTCCCTGCCGGGAGTCCCCCCTTTAGTCTGAGGACCCATATCCCTTCTTCTAAGGGGCAGTGGTGGTCTGTGGGGGCTTGTAGGGGGGAGAGAGGCGAGGAGATGTGGCAGAGGGGATTTCTAAGTGCAGGATAGTAGTCTGTGACTTCCTCTAGTGGGAGGTGTCCCTGCCCAGGGCAGGGGGGTTGGAACTAGATGATCTTTAAAGTCCCTTCCAACCCGAACCATTCTGTGATTCTGTGATACTGGGGACACAGAGGCTGTGTTTGCTAGGAGCAGTGAGGGGACATCAAGCTGAAGCTGTCGGGGATGTGGGGAAGGCAGATGGGATGGGGGGGCAGAATGGTCAGAGAAGCAAGAGATTTCCATTCTGAGGACATGCGCATGGTATGTCGGAGAGAGGCTGTGCTCAGGGCCGGCGTCTTGTGTAACGTCTTATTCTGCTGTGTTCAGTGGGAGCTTGTGCAGGTCCAAGATGTCATGTCTGCATACTTGTGTCTGCAAATATATCTTTGTGAGGGTCTAGATAAAAAAGGATGCTTTTTGGCTTTGCTACAACATGCTGCTGCCTGGGCCTAGTATATCTAAACCACACCTATGAAAGAGTTATATCCTTTTCCCATATAGGTCTGTGTTCTTCTCTCCAAGTCCTGACGAGTAGCACGGCAGGTAGGAGAGGTGCTTTGCTTGAACTCTGTGTGGTGATTGTCCAGGATGCTTACAATTTTACCTTCTGCAATTGGACTTATCTGCAATTTGACGCATTGTGTGACTGTGAGCAGGGTGACCTTTGCGGATCTTCTCGGTCATCCCGCAAAGCAATGTCATTCCAAACTACATTGCTATGGATAATATCCAGGGAATATGGTGGTGCAGGAATGACAGCTCTGTGATGGGCATGGCTCATAAAATAACTGAGCCGGACGTGCCTGTTAAGGGGAGTCCGTTCTGCAGCTGTGCATGGGTGACTGAATCTGCTTCCAAAGTTTGTAAAGAGGATGGCCAATCACTCACCAATAGCATCTGCTTGTGTTTCTGCATGACCAGAAGCCCTTGGAAAATGGAGTGATCACCAGGCCTTTCCAAGAAAGGCTCGGTCATCACCAGAAATGTATTCTAAAACAGGCCATGCATGGGCAGATCCTGCACATAAGGGTAATGTTGAACTGTAACGTGTGCTTCATTTTGAGTGACTTTTGACTAGTCATTTCTGAGCTGCCTGAGCAAGCCCTTGCACAGAGGATACATTCTCCAGGGCTTCTGGGGACATGCAGCTTTAAGATGCTTTGGCAGGAGCCAGCTGTAGCCAGCTGTTGTGTTACAGGGATGCTCCCCTTACTCCTGTGGAGCAGCCTGTGAGTGGATGCTGAAGGAAGCTGGCTCCTTGGCTCTGAGTGACTGCTGGAAAGCACATGGCACCAGGAGTAAAATGAGCTAAGAAAACATGCTGAGTAGAAGAACAGACAAAAGCCTTGCCAAAGCTGAGTCTCTCTGGAAATGCAGGTGATGCAAGGGAACGCTTGCACGGTAACTGACCCTAAACTTGCAAGCAAAATGGAGACCGTGGGTAGCTGGGAGCATGGGCTGTTCTCAGGGGATTTCAGCCATATGAGGTTTCACTTGGAATGAGAGCGTACGAATGGAGCGATTCTGCAGTCACTGCAAATTCAACCTGTGGTTTTGAACCAGAGTATTAAAAAGAAGGCAAAAAACTCGAGAGGGTTTTTGAAAGCGGAAAGGATGAAGACCCCATCTGGCACTTCTGAGAGGTTAAACCAGTCCCTGATATAAGACTGGATGGTGGTAGGTGGGGTCAAAATTCAATGAGGGTGACCAGAGAGAGAACACGAGCACAATACTTTCCATGGTAAACCTCAGAAGAGTACTCCGAATCTGCTGAGGGTAGGAATCACTGGGTCCAGAGAGAGCCTGGATTTGGTGAGCAATCTGATATGCTGCAAAAGGAGAAATCTGCAAAAAGTGCTTTGGCCACTTTCCTGCTTCAAAGTCAGCATCCACCAAGAATGACACAGGGAACTACTGATGTTGCAGCAAAGAGCAATAACCAACACAGTGCCGACGTTTGAGAAAAGGGTGTAAGAACTGCAGCACTGTGCTTTACTTTGCAAATACGTTCCCAATATAGTTAAAGAAGATGCCAACATCATAATTAAAACTGGGCAGCTCTTGTAGCTGCAAAGGACAATTTTGCAATAGCAGATGATTTTGTTGTCAACGTCAAAGCAAGTGGGATGCTTCTTGAAGTGAAATTGCATAGGAGGGTATTAGTCTGATGCCAGAAAAAAATGACATGAGCCTTGAAAGATAAACTAATGGAAGGAAGTGTTAAGTAGAGAAATTCAGGATGCATGGGGGTGACTCGGTCATTTGCAGGGAAGTGGCTGAATGGAAAGTATGGCTAAAAGCCCAACAAACTTGAGAAGGAATGGTCTGTAATACTATCATTCTAAGGTTCCAGATCTGCTAAGCTGAGATCTCCTCAAGGTACCATTTGAGGATATTTTCCTGGGGTGATGGAAGCTGCCTGGCTACAGGGTAGAGTGGTAGAAGCCAAGTCAGCCCATGATTCATGACCCTAGAAAATTCCCTTTTGGTCCTAAGTGGAGATTAGAGTTATTCCTCTGGAAATCATCAGGTGATGAAGTGTGTAAAGCTGGACACATAGAATCTAAAAGAGTAAATAAATGTTCAAAAATAGATCAGTTCCTGCTACTGCGAGGGGAGGAATTCTGATATCGAGGGCATAAACATTTAGATAACGCAGATTTTGAGCTGTGTTAAAAGTCCATTAAGCTATTATCAGATGATATACTTTGATGATTTGTTAATGCCGGTAGATCACAGTATCGCCAATACTGCCCCACAGACAAGGAAAAAGTACCACGATCTTTGTAAGAAAAATCAGTGTCTCATTTAGTTTCAGCAGCCCTGGACTTGACAGCGCTTCTGTGCAAAGATGTCCAGTGAATACGAGATGAGAGACTGAAGATTATATGAAGGTAATTTAGGGATTTAAAAGGAACTTGAGAGGGGCCAAAGAGGTTTTATCCTGAGCTCAGAAGAGCAGTGATGTTGAAGAGGCTGTCAAAGCTTTTCACACACATACCAAAAATGTAGGCCATGTCAAGTGAAAGAGTTAGTGGTATAAGGAAAACTGGGCCCTTGCAGGAAAATAGCCACTGATCTTTTCTTGCTGCCTGGAGAAAAAAACAAACAAAAAACCACCACAAAACCAAAACAATTCAGTATGTACTTGTCCTAAGCTATTATTCTCACTTTCTCGAGTTAACCTTATTAGAAGACACTCCAGCTAAGTAGGTGATCATGCATACCAAATTTGTTTTTCCAGGCACGGTACACCTGACTTAGTAACATCTGACTATAGGCCGGTTTAGTAGGCATGAATTTTAAGTAGTTTGCATGGATTTTGACATGTAACTGCTAGTTTTCTTCATCCACAATTTAACAGATGGGTCGAAAACCTCATTAAAATAATAAAGAACAGAGTGAAAAGGATGGAGGTTATAGTTTCATCTGTGTTAAGCTCTTTTAAATCACAACATGGCATCAGCAGAGTGAGAGTTGCCTCCTGCAGGCTTTTTGTTCAACAGAAAACTGGAGACCAGAGCTGGGGTCAAAATCACTTGGGATTTGTAGTTAGCTATATGAAGGAACAAGCAGGGCAAAACAAAAAGCTCAAAGCATTTGGGGTCTGAGAAGCTTCCTTTCTTCATGAAATTATATTATGCGTATACACGCTGGAGAAGAAAAGCTAGAGGTGGGCCTGGCAACACGGGAAAACACTTTGTCGCTGTAGGAGACTGTCAGGTCAGGTGTACACATATGATGGAAGACAGGTGATCTTCTCATGCTCCGTAAGGGAATGCAATGAATCAGTCATTTTGCTCAGCAAGGCTTCAGATGAGTTACAGCCACAGGAGGTGAGAGAGATGTGGCCCTGGTCATGACGTGACTGATAGACTCAACACTGGTCCGCATGTGGAGAAGAGCTGGTTCATGTGACAGCATAGGTCACCTCAGAGAGTAATGCAATGTGCTAGTTTGAGTAGGCAGTGGACAGGTTATAAAAATGCAAAATTTGGTATTATGTTGATATTTGTTGATTGCTGTTATTCTGACACTTGCTTTGGAAAGGAAGATGTGAGGGTCTGTGCCTTGATGGACTCTGACCTAAGCGAGTTAGAACTGGTCTCTCTCCCATCCAGGGGTTCACTTTGCTCCATGCATGTCAGATGGGAGCTGCCATTTTTGACAGTATATAAAGCAGCTCTGTATCATTGGCTGTGGCTGATTTCTAACCCCTCTGGAACAAAATTTTCTGACCTATCCTGGTGACACCACATCCTTTTCCATAATTGTACCAGAGACGAGGATGTTGGTAAAACAAAGAGACTAGATTTCTCTTTCACTCTGGATACGGTTCTTCCCTCAAGGCCCATGGTGGAGGGTCATATGTCTCGACTCCCACTTGCTTCTCTGGTGCTGTCCCTCTGAAATTTAGACCTGCATTTTCCTGTCCCGTTCCTGCGAGAGAGGGTCTTAGCACTGTGGCTCAACCTCTTCATGGTGACCAAGGCTGTAATGGAGTGACCTATCAAGCTGCTGGGCAGACCTGTGGCCTCCCAGCCAGTGGAGATGGCTTGCTAATGCTCATAGGCTGTACCTTTTTGAGATGTTAAAATGCCAGCTCCATGTGCATTGTAGAGTGTGCTTCCCCAAGCAGTCAGCGGATGCATGGAGGAAATAATACAGATCTTGCATACACCCCTTGTCTGACTTCTCCCTCCGTTTTATGGAGCCCTTGCTATGGCAGTTTTTAGTATGAGCCATGGGAGGGGAAGAAAAGAAAAAAACAAAGCCAGAAGAGAAGATTAAAGGGAGCCTGTTCTATGTTCCAACAGTTAATTAAGTCCTTCACTTTTGGAAGCTGGTGTTCCAGGCAGACAAAGGAAGATAAAAGAAGCCATTGCATGAGACTATTGGGTTTGCACCTTAATGTATTACCAGGCAAAATTCTACCTGTGCAATTTCAAGTTGAGGAATTTTAACTGTAGGTTTTTCTACTTTTTGTATGGAAGGGGGGGAAGGAAGTATGCTATTAGTATTTTTCTTCAAAGGACACTTTTACACATTATGATCCAGGGAGGAGCCAAACAGGGTCCTGCTTTTCCTATGTACCGCACCCTGTAATCATCCGAGACCTACAAGGAGTTCTGGGGGCTTGCAGTGTGGAGGTGGGTGCTGGGGAGGAGCAGAGAGATGTTTCAGCCACAGAGGGGCCCGCAGGCACAGATTCGCAGAGCGCGGTTTCCATGGCAGTGCTATGGAAACCAGGTTCTGCCGCTCACTGCTGCTCAGGGTGGAATTTCAATGCTTCACGCAGCCCTGGTACCCAAGAAACAGCAAACCCACAAACAAAACCGCACCAAACCTGTAGATGCCTCATCAGAGCACGGTTTCTCATTTCAGCCTGTACGCCCTGTGCGCCACCCTGGGGGAGGAAAGGACGAGCAAGCCCGAATCAACTAAAATTAGAGCTTGTTATACACCTGTGTCCCTGCCTCCATCTGGGCCTCTCAGAATAGTTTTGGAGGATCAAATAAGTTTGATCAGCTCTAGGATGTTTGATCTGCTGTTAGATGTGGGCTGCTGAATGCAGTCTGGAAGCTGAGTGGTTGTGTTGCAAAGAGATGGGGATGCAGAGGGCTAAGGAAGACCCAAAGCAAGAAGAGCTCTCTTCTTCTTTGGCTCATCTGCATGACCTTCTCTGAATCCCTTGGGTTCCCCATGCCTCAGTTTCCCCATCTGTAGAACAGAGATGATAATGGTACCTCCCTGTGGGCTGGGCAAATTTGACTTCACCCATGAGTGCAAGCAAGTACTTGGAGGATTTGGGCTACTGTGAAACTTACTTAGTGTTTGGAAAGTAGTTTGAGGCCCTCTGATAAAAGCCAAATTTTGCCAGCTTCCAGATCAACAGCCTGTAAAAAGTTGTACTTAAAACTTACACAGGCCTCACCCTCATGTTCCCTCCCATCTGTATTTCTCCTGCAGGACAGAGCAGGTACTGGCGCTGTGATGCGGTAGCATCATACAGTTGATCATACAGCATCATACATTCATACAGCATAAATACAGTTGTTTTAGTAGCAATATTGAGAGTACTAGGCCTGCGATACTGGAAACATCCCTTGCATAGGAAGGAAAAGGAAGATAGCGTAAAGGTCAATCTTTGATTTTACAACCTTTCGGTGCTGGCTGACTTGAAACTCAGCAATCAGCTTAGCCTACTTAAAATTTGCCAGTGATTTTCCTGGGATGCTGGTGAATATATCTCTATGCCAGTAACCATGTCCAAGCACCCTTTGTCTGGGGGGTGGCAGAGGCAGAAGAAGCCATAAGAGGCAATCTTCTACTCTCTCTCATCCCACTTCCGTACCAACAGCTCCAGTTTTGGGCTCTGGAGCCCCTGGAGGCACCTCCTAGGGGAAGGTGGGCTCTGAAATTCCCTGGGTGCTGCAAGAGCATCCCTGGGGCATCCCATCCCCCCGCTCTGAGCTCTCTCTTCGGCCATACCAGCAAGTATGGCACACCACATCGGGTCAGTGAGTGCAGTCCACGCCTACGGTGAGGCACTGCTTTCTGAGCGTGTGCCCTATGGAGTGGAAAAGCACGTAGCCGCCTGTGACAGCATGGACATGCAAAGTCACAGCCGTGCGGTTTGTGACACCGCGTGGAGCTGGAGAGGAAGTGGGGAGGGAAGTGCAGGTGCTGAAGGTCCCACATGCAGGTCTTCTGGCCCACCGGTCGCCTTTGGGAGTGCTCCCCATCTGGCTGCGTATTCTTGGCGCTCAGAGAGAGCCAGGCAGTGGGGACGTGGCACCTCACAACCTTTGAGGGCTGTCAGGATGACGGTAATAATAAGCAGTAACTTTCTGCAAGAGCTGTCAGCCTTATAAATACCAAGGCTATGACAGTAACAACAGGACGGGCCTTAGTCATACGTTGGGGGGGGAGGATCTTGGAGAATCCTTGGGGGGCCCTGGCTGTGTTGTCAGAGCAGCACCCCTTCGCTTGCCAGGGATGCGGGCAAAGCTGGGGCCATCTCTTATCCCGAGAGCAGCCTTCCTTTGGGAATCATCTGCCCCTCTCCCCCTGCGGAGGAACTGCCTCCTGCTTAATAAACGTCTGCTTGTAATATTCTGAAACAAGGAGGCTAATCAAAGGCCCCGTTCTGTGGAACAGGGATGCTAAGTGACAAGATTAATTTCAGTAATCAAGCAGCTTAATTTGGACATTTTTTTCCCCTCTTCTCTGTTGCTGATGGAAATTGAGGCAAATCTCTTTCTGGAGAGACACTCCTTCCCTGCCTGGTAGCACCACTCTCCAGTACTGAAAATTGTTGCGTAGGGACCAGAGGATGGGGAAGAAAGAAGAGAGGAGTAGGGAAGGGTCACAAAGGACAGTATCAGAGAAGGTGTGTGGACTGCTATGACTGATGTTTCTTGAGCATCTTTCCTCTGGAAAGCTCCCAAAGTGTTTTATAGACTGCGTTGCAAAGGCTGCAGTCAGCACTGAAATGCAGTCATCTTGGCTGGATTGCAGCAAGTCTTTGAAAGGACATGGAAATTTGACTAGGAGAGGGCAGGCAGGCAGGAGGCTATGATACCACCAACGGGAAATCATTAGATGAGAGCCTCTGTGATGGGGTGGGACTTAACTGAAGCACACCTGTGGCTGAAAGGTCTCACTCCTGCAATTAAGAATGAATCAGCCTTCATCCTTCGGTGATGTGGAGCGCTGAGGGCCCCTGTCCTCAGCTCAGCCAGAGCTGGTACCTCCGGCACAGCCTTCTGCAGTGCTGGGACCCAGCTCTCCTCCACCTGCCCAGCCACCATGGCTGCCGCCTCATCTGCCCCAGGGTTGCCGGTGGGACATTGCGGGACATGATGTCACTGAGCTCTGATGTCACAGCGAGCTGAGAATGTTGGTGAGCACCTAGGGGTCCTCAGCCCATCTTGTCCCTTCCCTGCTGACAGAGGATGGTGGAGGCAGCTGGTGAGAGGACTGTGGAAAAAACCCAGAAAATGTGATTTATGGTGAGGCAGGAAGAGCTGGGTCCAAGCTCTTGTCCTGTGAGGAAACCCTTCTTCTTCAGTTGCGATTTAGACAGGGGAAGAGATTCCCAAGGGATATAGCAAAGCTTAGGGCTGGGCAACGTCCTCGGGGGGGTGTTTTCTTGGGGGTAGCTTTGTGCTGGCCTAAGGGTGAGGGGTGTGTGTGTGGGTAGGCTGGAGAGGACAGTCTAATAATAGCTATTTACTCATTCAAACGCCTGTGATCTGAGGAAGCCTGGACAGGCACCCAGTGGCGTGTGACAGAGCCCTCGGGAGAGAGCAGAGTGGGTTTAAGGGAATGACGTCCTTGCCCGAGGCAGTGAGGCTTCAGGTCTGGCAGCTTTCCACACTGGCCTCTCCAATCCCCCCGCCGTCATCACGCTCCTCCGGTGCTGACACCCCTCTCGTACGTCCCCCCTCTCCCTTTCACTCCCCGCTGGGGGCATCTTTAACTTGACTGCGCTCCCTGCCATCTTCTGGCAATCAGTTTTTCGGAGACAATCCGTGACGTTCCCAAGCCCCCTCCTTTCCCTCTCCTCCTTCCCCTCTCTCTCTCCCTCCCACTGACTTGTTATTATGTACTGCAGCTGCCCGGAGGATTTTAAATAGACCCATAATCGCACAGCAGCTCCTCTTGGAAGTTTAAATATAACCTCCTTGTTAATCTCGCGTGTGGCAGCAGCACAGCACCTGGGGAAGGGAGGAATGGACAAGCACTAACCCGTGGCTTTACATGAGGGCTGGGAGGGCTCAGGATTTTCTTTTTAGAGAAATTATCAGGAAATTGCCTTGTTTCTTTTAACCAGAATAGCCCCGAGGCTGGTGCAAGGTGCCAAACTGATGATTTTTACAGCACAAAATTCTCTTAGTTGCCATCCCAGGTACAGCACGAGGCAAGGCTGCCCTGCAGCCACCCTCCCATTTCCCCTGGTTTGGGCCAGTCCCTTATCCCTGCTCCAGCAAAGCTTCCCTGGGAGGCAGTGGGCAGCTCAGACCTCCTCCTCCTCCCTTTGCCTTCCTGCAACAGCGTAGCAGTTGTGCGTGTCACGCTGAAGGAGGTATTTCGTCGGGATCAATAGGGAGCTAGGCAAAGATCCTGCAGATCGCTTCCCGAATTATTCTGTGATAACGGGCTGATTTCAGTCTTATTTCTAGCTCTCCAAATAACTAATTTACCCCTCAGACTGGAGTGTGGTTTGCTGAACATCATAGTTCGGTGACACTACAGAAGAGATCACAATTAATAATGGATTTTCCCAAAGGACCTGTTCTAAAAGGGCAAATCTAGTGCTCACTAGCCCATTAAATGTGGTGAGACACTTTCAAACAATAACTGTTGCCTCTTGCTTTAGGCTAATAGGATCCCTGCTCTTCCTGCATCCTGAATGTAGCCATCTTCCCGTACAGAGGGACGAGGGATGTGCATGAGGGATCACATCCTGACCAGTTCCTGTGCTGCGGTTTGTTGGAGGGAGGATCGAGCTGGTTGTTCAGGACCTGGGTTTTATTTACTCCAGTCTGCCGAGCTGGTACATACCAGGAAGTTTGGTACATGCTGACACCAGGAAGGTTGTTTCTCTACTTCAGTTTCTTCCTCTGTAAGAGGAAAAAAAAAAAAAAAAAGAGACACTGTCATTTAATTTATTTTGAGCAGAAATAGATTTTTTTTTTGTAGGAAACCTAAGTATTATTATCTGAGTACCCAGAACAAAAAATAGTACTATTGATGCTAAATTATCCATCCATTTTAATAATCCAGCCGTAGTAATTGCTAGAGCTGGGGGACTAATTCACAACACATAATTTATTCAGTGAATTTAGCTTCTTCTTCTGCTCATGGAATATCAATTGTGTGGATCATAATTTCCTCAAATTTATTTGAATTTATTCAAGTGAACTTCTTGGAAAATATTTACTCTATGGATTGATACAGGCTGCATTACTTAATTATGGTTGGTCAGAGAGATCTATTTGGTATGGTTTCTGTTCCCTTGTTGAATGAGTACACAAGCACTTCTGGCTTGAATACTTGCATACGAACACAGGAGATGTACGCTTCTGCAAGATTTTGCACATTTCCATACATGAATATGCAGGTAAAACTCCTATACAGGAGCATTGACAGCAAACAAACATAGACAAGCCAGGTCTAAGCAATTTTGCATAAAAAATGTGAATGAATATTTTTAAAGGGCCTAAATTACCAGGACAAATGTCTAATTTTACAGCAAAGTAACCTGGCCTTTGGTAAATGGCATCTTGAATGGCAATAACGGCGTGTTGAATCAGAACCTAATAATTTACCTCTTTGCCTCTTTCTGCTGCTCAGTACAATCATTTCCTGTAGTAATATAGTCCCCAGCTTGGATGTATATTGTATGAAGGCTGTTTTCTTTTTTTTATCTGGCTGTTTTTGTGATACTTGCTGTAAATGTGCTCATGTCCCGCAATGGGTAGTGCGTGTCTGAATGGGAGACCCGATTGTCTCGCTTCCACTAGTTATCCATTTCTAACCTGTCTTCCTCGCTACCACCTCAGAAATGAGACGACGTGTAGCGTGGCTAATCTGAAACTTTCTAAACCACAGAATTTCAAATGTTTCCAAGTACCTGGCTCTGGTTTATCATGTCGGAGTGTGAGGGGTCATGTTCATGAGGACATTTGTGCACACTTGGGAGCAGCGTGATCAACGCAGAGTGGAATAGGGAACAAGAAGGAAGAACTGGACAGTCTTGAGGACTATGGTATAGAAACAGAGTGAAATATACCAGTGTGAAGTACAAGGACGTGCAGATAGACAGGCCTACAGGACTTGGTTTGGAGCCATGTGGTGGAACCCACACTAGATCTGAAGGACTTGAGCAGTGGAAATTGTTTAGAGAGTGCATCACTAACATATTTCTATTTCTTCTAGCTGGTCTGGGTGACTTTGCACAGTCTGCTGGCCTGTATAGGAAGATTCTTTGTTACTCCTACTAATTGATCCTAAAAACAATGGGATTATCAGTTGGAAGCAAATGAAAAAGAGAAAAAGTGGGAGTATTATTTACTGATGTGATGACTGAGCCTTCGATATGAGACATCAGCATAAAAGGCAATTATGTTCCGAGGTGCCAGGCAGGATATTCCCTGCCACGGCAGGGAAGTATCAGCATCATTGTAAAAGGCTCTACTGTAATTTCCTCTGGGTACAATTCTGCATATAATTCCAGTTATCCCAATTAAAGCAAAAAGGAGTCAGAACAGTATCTGGTTGGTAGAGAGAAGGGAGAACACATTTTACAAGAGGAGACTAAGACAGTGTAGCCTATCTAAACTGGAAAAATGCAGGCTGAGAGAACATAAAAGGCTACCCTCAATTAAAACAAGAGAGAGAGGAAAATACCCTGGCAGTAGGAGAGCTCTTCAACGTAAAGTTGCTCTTCTGGCAACTAGGCATGAACTGGCCAGGAATGGCCTTCAGCAGAAAGTCATTGGTACAGCAAGGTTCTGCCCCAACTTCCAAACTGCACAGGGAAAGCAAGAAACCTAACCCTTCTTCAGTAGGAGCATAATAGGTTCCTGAAAAGACTGATACGGAGAGGCTGTCTAGGAGACTGGGGCTGGGACATCCCTTCCAGACTGCTGTTCCTTAATTACATCAAACCCCATGTAGGCACTCTGTTCTTCAGAATTAAAAGGACCTTAATTCAGTTTAGTTCAATTTTCTTCTAAGGGTTGCTTTAATTTGGAAGAACTGTGTCCATTCAAGGCTAATGTGATTTAATGAATTCATGCTAAACTCACAACTTTAGTTAATTTGGATTAATTTTCCCAATCGCTCCTCAGCAGACAACCCTTAAGACATGTAGTAGGAATGGCCAAGAAATCTTGAGCACTTCAGCCCTGCCTGGGATTCAGCTCGAAGCTGGCAAGTAGCTTTTCTGGCTGCAGGAAGCCTGAAGAAACATCTGGCCATGCCTAACATGCTTCTCCCTGCTCCCTGGAGAGGTGTTGGGAAGGGTGCAAGCTCCCAGACCCGGTGTCTTGGCTGTCCTCTTGTGTTTCACCTCCACTGAGTGGAACGGAGCAACAGCCTGGGCTGATCCTTGTTTGGAAAGAGTATTAGTGCAGCCCCATGGGAAGGTGGGCTGCGTGGGACAACCTGTCCCAAAAGGTGGAATTAGTTGGCTTTTGGTGGCAAACGGTGTTTGGCAGTAGATCCAGGGGAGTGCTGGCTGCTTGGCTGTGTGCTAAGGAGCTACCTGCTAGTAGGAAAAAATATCTTATTTTCATTCCCTGAACCGCACTCCATTGATTATCATTGCCAGCTTTCAGGAGAGAAAGCGCGTTTCTCCTTGTAACGGCTCGGCTGCAACGGGGGGTGTTGTTTCTGTTACTGCTATTAGTTGACGCATCTGTATTTGCCTGCTTCTGGACGGCACATCACGGGTGCGAAATCTGCGAGCCCTAATGTGCCGGGCTTTGGGAAGCGCGTAGGGGGTCACTGCCAGCAGGACCCGGCAGCGGCCGGGAGCGGCAGGAGGATTTAGCGGCGCAGAGCGCGGCCGACACATCCACCGCCGGGTGGGAAGGGACCATGCTGCCACAGCTCTGCACGTTGCCATGGAAACAAAGCTGGATTCTTAATCGGGATGTGTGTGTTATGTGGACGTGAACCCACCGTCTGCTGTCCTTTTGGCCTCACCTCCTGCTGCCCCAGTTGTGGCCAATCAAGGCCACCCCAGGCCCAGCGGGTGGGAGGTGAGCTGATGCGGACAGTCCCCGTGGGGCTGAGGGGTGCAGGAGAAGTGTCCAAGGTGGGCCTGGAAGAAAAGGTTTAAGATGTTCCCTGGGTCCCATGGTATGGAGAACAACCTCTGCTGAAGCAGTGAGGGCAAAGGGAGCCCGAGGAGCAGGCAGCAAGGGTAAGTGTCCCATGGCAGTGGGAAGCACCCTGAGATATTGGGGTGCCCAGATATTGCAGGAACGGAGTAAGTCTTGGGGAGGTCATAGCTGCATGGCACGGTTTGTAGACCTTTAGGTAGCACCCAGCAGGCTAGTTCCAGGGGTGGTACAATCGTGCCATCACAAATTTAGCTCAGGGACTGCACTGAAACCACTTTTCAGCTTCAGGGATCCAAGCTAATACTTCTGCAACATGGTGGTATTCCTTGTGGGCTTACTAAATTGTCCAGGTTAGCTCTGGCATCTCTGATATCGGGCTGTGCCATTACACAATCCAGGCGTGGTTTTGAGAGGCCTGGAGATATGAGGAGGCTGTTGTTGGGAAGTTGAAGCAATCATACAATATGCTTGAAACAAGCTTATGCAGATATGGGTCAGTAAAGAGATCTCATCTATCGTACTTCCTCTGCATTTGTACTTCTCCTTAGTTGAGAAGAAAAATGTGCTAAACGAAAGTCTTTTCAGTTGTAATACCTAGCCCGTTCAATACCTGCAGGGCAGCACTTCGGGGAAAACTTAGAAGCTGTAGCAAAAGCTCTTGGCACTTCAAGAGGCAGTAATCTCCTTTCTGAGTCCATAAAGACTGCAAGATGCTGTAAAACTCTGAGGAGGTGGTTAGGTGCAAGCTGTAGGATGGAAGGTGTTGCCCTGAAAAATCCCCTACCAAGATTCACCAGGAATGGGACCAGTTAATGTCTACTGTCCACATCCCAGCAGGAGGGATTATGACCAGCCTGCTTGAAGTCCTTCAGCCGCTTCTGTCTGAAATGCTGTTCATCTTTTGTTTAGACTGTAAACCGTTGGGCAGCATCGCTGTACACTGTTAAAATATTGCTGTCAGTGTGCCCAGAGGACTGAGGGCTTCCTTCGTCGAAGTCCAAGATGCACAATTGACCTTGTGTAAGGAAGTAAACTGCCCTGTTTAGAGGAGCCCTGAGAAGGGTTGAGTCCAAGGCCGGGAGGGCTTGTATGATTAATCTTTGCTGAAACAGACATGCTGGTGCTTATGGAGTGAAGCGGAAATCTTCTGGAGACCCAACAATGTGCTTGTTGCATAGCAATGAAATAGGGAAAATATCAATGGGCTGTGCAAAGTCCCTCACAGCAGACAGCTGAAGGGGAACTCATGGCCCTTGGAAAGCTCCCTGTAAAAAAGGGGATTTAGGATCCGCAGCCCTTTATGTATGGATGGAGTATGTACATTTTAAAACATGCAAATATGTAAAAAATACTGCATACTTTTCCTTCCTTGGATATCCTAGAGCTACATTATAAAGAGGGTTTCCATGGGAATGAAGGCCAGTGAGGGATATCTGTAAAGGCCGTGTTTTCCCACTGATGAATAGAAAGGTTGTGTCCATAGCCTACTTTTGAATGCACAAGGAGCCTGCCCACATTCTCACTTCCACCTAGAGAGTGTGGTGTGACACTGACGTTACTGGGATTAGCCCGATGAGTGAAAGGAGAAAGAGATGTACTGTCAGCCCCTAGAAATTACTGCGCAACATAACGAGAACAGCTGGACACCAAGTGAGCCATAGAGCACTGGGTTGATATCTGCCATGCAGAGGGCTTCATTCACCAAGCATGCCTGCTCTGCAAGTCTTGAAGAGCACTGATGCCAAGATGATGAAAATACGTAGTTCATAAACTCTGCTGCTTCTACTCTTAGCACAGAGAAGAGGAGAACATCCTCTGAGATAAAGTGTGCCCAGCGACTGCTGCAGGCTCCTACGCAGTGCAGATGGATGCGTAGTGTAGGAATGTACACATCCTGCACCCATTGAGATAATGAAAAAGTTGAGCTTCTTGCACTAGCCACCAAACTTGAAGGAAAGGTCTTTCAGCTCAGTATTTCTCAGGCGGCAGATATTCAGAGGTTTTGCATGAAAAGGAGAAAAGGCATTTCTTCCTACTAGCAAAAAAATGTATCCTGAAGCTAGACGACCAGAGCAATGACTTTGTCTCAGCTTCCAGAATTGCTTAGCTGCACCCTGAAATAAACCTTTCTGTGGCTATTGCCTTCCCACAAGTATTGCTTCCTCTGACCTGCCTAAAGGAAAGACAGTTTTGGTTTGTTTTTTTGAACCCAGATCATCTCGGTGTATATTAATTAGATGACTACGTGCCTGCATGAAAGATGACTCCTGAAGCACTGTACTTTATCAGGAAGAATAAAGTCTGTTAAAACCATGTCTGCAATGCTTTCATCCACAATTTGAAGGCATGCAAGCTCTCTTCCTCTGGGCTGTGGCCAGGGCTGTGTAGTGAAGCAGCCTGTGTAATCCTTGGCTTTTCTCTGAGAGCACTAACCAGAGGCTTAATTAGCTCTGAACACGTGTGGTGATGTAGATACTAATCTTCAGTAAGGCTGAACTGCACCATCACCTCATTTCATAGGGATCATTGTCAGATGCAAATCCACTTCAGGTGCTGCCAGCCTGAGTTGGAGTGGAACCGGCATATTGGAGATATGGCAATTTGCCACATCTTGAGCCATCCTGCGTGTTTGTGTATACATAGGTATGTATATATATGTATACATATATATATATATATATACACCTGCATGCACTGAAGAACCTGGAGGCAGCTGTGTACAGGAAGACAAGAAATGATAAGACTGAGTGATACAAAGTGGAATGGAAAGACAAAACATCCCAGCCAATGTCTCTTCCCTTGCAGGAGGTGCAGTCCTGGACATGGCTTTTTCTTTCTCCTCTCGTATTCTTTGTTCATCTTTTGTCATGGACCCTGTCCAGGCAACATTTGGACTGAATAGCTCGTTTCTCCCTGGCTTGCTGTAGCTCCTGCTGACGCTTCCATCTACTTCCCACTCCCCCGTCGTGCCTGAGTGTGTGGTTAAGAAAGAGGACAGACAACGGGAGATGCAGGAAACAAGATGCATCGGCTTCGCCTTTGAGTCAGTCAGAGAGCTATTTCTATACCTTACACGCCTCACCCTGGCTTTTATTCTCTCAGATGCTTTTGTTACTCTTTGTTATTAATGGCCAGCAGAGGCAAATTCTTTTACTGCTCCATCAGTCCCTTTCTCTGCTGTGCCAATCCTCGACAGAAATCTCAGTGCCTCATGTGCGCGTGTGATCTTGAAAAAGATATGGCAGTTCAGTCCCAGCCTTGAGTTTTGTTTAAAAAAGTACAAAGCCCAATATAGATAGAAAAATTTGAATTCAAGTACAAAAAGAGCATCTTATTTATTGTGCTGCTGCTTTTAAGTTATGCCAAGGGCATATTGAATATATAGATGGCACCTTCTATTAATGTGCAGGTAAGTATAGAAAAAACAGTGAATTCAATTATGTGTGCTCCAGTACAAAGTTAAGCTGACTAGAAATGGGCTTGTTGACTTTCATCACCCAAGCAAAAATAAGTACAGAACTGAAACTCATAGCACCCTTATTGCAAAGTCAGATGGACTAATTCCCTCTCCCAAATCCTCTTCATCAGACCCTGAGGAGCGTGCCTGGATCACGGAGATGGATATAATGGTCCTTACAGCACCAGTCACTGTAGCAACCATGAATCTGAAGTGTTTCAGGAACTGTGGGGAAGATTGCAAGCTCTAGCTCTGCAAGTCTCCTGTGGTCCAGTCTTTTACCAAGAACAACTTCCAGTTCATTTGAGTTCAGAAATGGCTTTTCCTTGAATAGGAGGTTTGACATAATTTCTGCCTCAGTCTCATAGCAGCAAGGGGTACGGCAAATGGCTGTTAATCATCAGGGCAAAGAAAAGGAACTACAGAGCTATGATCCCAATACAAAATAATAGGAAGCAATAATTCAGCAGGTGTGAATTTGGCAGAACATCCTGCACAGGTTTGGATGGGCATGTGTACGTGCAGGGGACTTCATACATTTGTGAGTGGTTTTGTTTGTAAAGCTATAGGAAACCTCCTATTGAGTTTCTGAGACTTAATAGATGGAAGCTCAAGAAGAACATTTGAGGAGGGAGCTTCTTTCCTTTCTAATATCTGTGTAAATAGCTCCGTGTGCTTTATTGGTCTCAAAGTCTCCACAGTGGGGAAGAGGAGAATCAATAGTCGTTTAAAACTTTGTGAATCAATTAGATGAGCAAGACAGGCATGACAGCAGCTTCCCGACAGAGGCACTGCTCACTGGTTGATTAGGAAGGAGAGCTGGGAAGAGAGAAGGTAGGTGCTGCCACGCTTTCATCCATCCTGGAGCACGAGAGGAGCTATGGCCAAAGCCAGCTCTGATGGGGATGAGGCCTTCAAGCATGACAAATGAGGCTGCATATTGAAATCCTTATTGCTTGTTCCAGCCAAGGACTCTTGTAACACAATGATACAGTTGCTTTCCAAAGCTGGGGCTGAATCCAGAGTCCAGGTCCAATGGTTCGGGAATCCGCCTCTGGTTCTTCTCCTTAGGCTCAGAGGGTCCCCAGCTAGATCTGAAACCAGATGGAGTGTCACCACGGCAGTGCAGGCCAGGATTTGAACTAGTTCATGCTCCTCTCTCCTGACATGGCAGCTCTACTGGACCTGAGCTGTAGTTTCCACACAGTGCTAATGCATGGATGTCTTGGAGCCAGCTCATGATTTCTGTGCCTCCCGTTGCTTTGTGCAGACATACGTGTTTTGTGCTAATGAGGCAGCTGCTTGCCAGCAGTGTGTCCAAACAAAAGTGGACCAGGCTACTCCCTCTTCATTTTATGCCCAGTCTCTTTTATACTATCATGGCACCATAAGGAAGGTGGTAAAATCCCTCTTAAAATGCACCACACAGAGCTGCCTTCTCGCCTGGTGCACAGCGAGGCTTTGGCATTGCTCCTGTCCCAACCCATGCTGTAAAACACAGGTTGGGGTGGGCTGGGGTGAGTCAGGTTTGGGAGAGCTGAGGGCAGGGAGGAGGTGTACTCTGAGCAAGCGGCACCTCCTTCCCAAAGTGGTAGGATCTGATTTGGAGGGCGCAGTGAAGGGTGGCATGGAACCTCACAGTCTCAGAAAGCTGTGAGCATGAAATGGCTGAATGCTTACTCCCAGGCTGAGGAGGAGAAAAGGTGGGATCACTTCTTTCTGAGTTTTGGGGCCGCCTCATGTCAGGAAGCCAGTGACCTGGGCTAACCGAATAAATTTGTGAGACTCAATCCCTAGGTCAGAGCAGCGCGTGCATGCAGGGAAGCAAAGACAGCAGCACATGCGCTCCACACCTTCCTCTCACACCACAGAGCAAAACAGCACCAAGGAGCATGGAGGCAATCAGGAACCAGCCCTGGAGAAGGAGGCCTGGGCGGGCAGGATGAGGGGAAATCTTGACTTGACTCCTTGCCTGCCCCTAGTTAGCTGGCACAAGAGGTCCAGGCAGGTGGTCCGTCAGCCTCCGTACTCTTCCCGAGCATCTCTGCAGTCCCAGCAGGCAGCTGGGGGATGAGTCCCTCTTTGGAGTGAGGGCTGTGATGCCCAGCCCCAGCCATTGCAGCCCCGACACCACTGCCCCCCCATGCAGCACTGCAGGAGCAATGTGGGACCCCCAACGTCAGCTGTGTAAGGAGCTTATGGCCACGGCTGCATTACATGGGCCTGGTTGCCAGGGAAACTTGGCTGATGAAGTGGGACCAAAGTGGTGGGGGCCGGACCTTTTCCTTCTCTTTTTTCCTTTTTTTTTTTTTCTTTTTTTTCTAGACTCAGAGCATCAATTATGACCCTTTTAGGGAAGAGGCAGTGGGAAATCTGAAGTCCATGTGATCTAGTCTGATCTCAGCTCTTGGTTTTTTCCCTTTGCTAGAGAGCCCTCACATTTCAAGTGTTTGGGTTTTGGTTTGTTTTGTTGTTGTTGTTGTTTGGGTTTTTTTGAAGTTTTTTCTTTGGAGTATGAGAATTGTTATTTACTGCTGGGCAGAATGGATGAGGCTGAAGCATTTTACTGCTCCTTGTCTTAAGGAAAGTGGAGGGCACGTCTGTCTACACAGGCTTTGCCTTCAGCTGCTCACTCATTTGCACTCTGAGGCAAGACAGTTCTGATCCAAAGGGTATGTAAGCTATACCAGTGCATTGAAAATTATCTAAACTGGTTAATAAGGCCAACCTCTGAGAAAAGATTAAGTCCTGGCACAATGTTACCTTAAATTGACGACTTTGCTTCAGCTGTGGTCCGGCCAGCTCAGGAGCATGGGCACAGCCAACTTCGCTCTGTCCGTAAAGGCTGAGTGGACCTTGGCATCATCAGGATTACAGGTGCCATGTGTTGGGACGCAGAACAACTAACAGCCTGGCCTGCGAAGGTTAATGCTTAAAATAGCAATGCTGAATTTGAGAGAAATGGGGTATCGCTACTTCATGAGACAGAAGGGGAATGGAGGGCCTCGCAGACACACTCTGACCTGTCCACAGCTGGGCCACAGTGAGGGGAAATCTTCAGCTCCTGAGAGGCTCAGAGGGCATTGGATGCAATGATGAACTTCCAGGGCTTATCTAAATAGACTCTGTGAACCTTTGGAGGTTCAGCTTATAATAACGTTTGCTCATAATAAGAGACCAAAGGCATACTTTATGAAATGGAAGAGCAGTTAATTTAGAAATGGTAAAAAGAAATAGTATTTCACCCTGGATAGTTGATTTGGGAAATTTATTCAATGACATCTTGCCAAATACTGTGACTGGACTTTTTTAAGAGTGCTGGATAGTTTTATGGCTGCTATTGATTAATATGGCTATACCAATGACATCCCATTCAACTTACAGTCAAAATTCAGTCCTTAGTCTGGAGAGTAAGACAGCCCAGAAAAGAAGCCCCAGGCAAACACCATGATGTAACTGGATGGATGAGTAAGGGGGCAGTCTGGCTTTCCTCTAACTGTGTTGGGCTGGCAATGCCAGTATATGAAGCCAGCCTCGTGGGCTTGTCTGAGCTGGGACAAGGGAGCTAGGTCTGGGCTGTCCAGATTGCCAGCATGTTATAACATGGCACCTGGTGGGCGGAATCTATGCAGAGTGACCAGTGGTTTAATCCATCCATGTAAGCTCATCAAACAAGGAAACACGCACATACGGAGGTGAAAATGGAAATGCATTTTCCTGGTGTGAAAACTGTTTATCCTGGCAGCTTGCTAACTGCCATTTCCCTTCTGTGGGAAACTGCTGGCATCCATATATGACGCTCTGAGAAGCTAGCATGGCATACCATCATATAGTAGCCTGTTTTGACCAGTGATTGTGTATAAAATTCACAAATGGTGCACCCTCTCCCTAGCCAAACAACTTTAGAGGTTTTTCTCTGAATTGTATACATCAGACAGTGGCCCTGGTATGTTTGACTCTCTCATATTTTTTATTAACTGCATGTGGTATGGAGTGAAACAATCCCAAGATCAAGAATCTAGGGTATCTTCTGTTTCCTCTGTTGCAAAATGTTTGAACGAATGATTTCTGTAGACCCTTAAGTGGAATGTGGAAATCACTTAGCTGTTCTCAGCCCCTGAGTCATCTTTAATCAGAGACCTTTTTATTGCAACTCTCAGGAGCTCCTTGCTGCTGGAGCACTTAAACAGTTGCCCCTGGGCTAGGGCTCTGCAGCAGATCTGTTTCCACTGCTACAGAGAGATTAATGTCCAAGCCATGACTGGGTTCTGTGTATATGATGATACTTATGTATATAATATCGTTATACATGTGAATCTCGGTACATTTGTTACGGTTTACCGGGGTAACAAAACAGAGCTACACCAGCACCTCTGGATTCCTTATCGCAATTATTCTCAGTAACCACCAGGGATTGTGGCTTCCAGAGAAGACCTAGAGAGTCAACAACCGCTCTCCTAATTGCCACAGACCTTCTTTCATGGCCACTTTTATGCCCTGCCTGGCAGGAGACAGAAGGACAGCAACACACTCTCCTGTAAGAGAGGACTCTTACAGCTTTCCACTGATTTATCACAGTATATCCTGCCTGCCTTTCCATCACTGGGGACACTGAACTGGGTCCCTCCCTTTCACTCATCCACCAATTTCTGTAATCACTTTTCTGTAACCATCATCTCTGAGCTATGTATCCTTCTGTCAAATAAGGCCAGTGTGTTCAGTAGTTATTATGAGAACAAGGGAGGGAACTGATAAATGATACGGTTATGTAAACCACGCTCCTGCATCTAACGAATTTGAACTTGCCACTGACGGCACGTTCCCAGGGCAGCTCGGAGGATTTTCACCAGGAACGATCCACTCATCAGTGAATCAGAGCACCGGGAAAGGATTGCAGGAGGTCATCTGCTCTATCTGCTGTGCAAGCCAAAATCAGTAATAGACGAGGGAACTTGTTCCAGCCAGGCAGGAAAGTTTTGAAATCCTACTAAATAGTATCAACTAGGCAGAGAGTGATTAAGAAATGACAGAGTCAAATGTGCTTCAGCCTTACTTTGAGTAGGTTTTTCTGTGAATACCTGTATTTGTGGAACTGTGAGCATGTATGTGTGTGAGAGATGCAGAGATGCTCTTCTAGATGCCCGTCCCACCACGAGGACATTGTGCTAGGGCTGTGGTGTCACCGTGTTCTCATAATCCCTACTGCAAGCACTCAAGGAAAGGATTTGCACAGGGTGATGCAGCATGTAATATTAAAAACAGAGTTTTATTGTATTGAGTCGTTGAAAACTAAATTTAAAAATTTAAATGTGGGGAGAAAAAACAAACAGGCAGAAGATCCTGACTGCAGGCTAGCCCGAGGCAGTGATGCATTTGCGGTAAGAATAAACAGGAGTAAATGAACACTTAAGCAACAAAGATCCTGATTTCCTGTCAGATTTGTTATAACAAACGGCACTCAGAAATATAGAAAATTTAATTATAAGACTTCGAACTGTTGTGGCATTTTCCATCATGAACAATAAAACTCACAGTGAATCAGGTATCCCACCAGGACTGTGACAAATAGGTACACAGCGGTGTCTCACTTTTGGAGAAAAGAAATACATAGGTAGGGAAATTAAGGTCTGTGTTTTCCCAGAAGTTATTTGGTGCTTGCTCACTCCTTTTTGCCCCTACAAAATGTGTGGTAGGCAGGGCCGAAGACTAAACAAGAGGCAGGCCTATGTGATTTCTGTAGGTTGTAGAGGAATTTTGCAAATCAAGACTGTACTAAAGACACAGGAACAGCTTTTCTTCTAAATTAGGAAAATGAGAAGAGGGCTTTGGAAAGTGATAGTGGCCTGAGCCATTAGGATCTTATAGGATCCCCATTGTAAACGGGAAAGGAAGGGCAGACCCCAGTTGTTAAGTTATGGCTGCACAAGAAGCTTAATGAAGCAGCAAATGGGGTTAGATGTACTGATGTTCCCAAAAACCTAATAAAAAGGGGCTACTCCCAGAGCAGCACAAACTGTATTTCTCCTGCACCTGTGCGGAGATAACAGCCCAGGGAATTTTGCAAAAATATGGTTTATTTCTCCAAATCCGAAAAGCAAACACATGTTCTTGACTTGTTCCTCAGTCAAATTCCTTGTTCTTAACCTGACACAGCTGGCCCTCGTGGGGTCTGGCACATGGACTGGAGCTAAAGGAGCTTGCCACCAGTGGCAAAAATCTGTTCGTGGTCCAGCCACCAGAGCATGGCACACAGAACCAGATTACATTCATAGAGGCTGCACGGAGGAAACGTAACATGCTGATCTCCTCACTCCCCAGGTCCGCAGTTATGCTACGGCTCAGTGGAAAGCTCTCTAGTTCCTCAAGATGTCTGGCCCACTGCAACCCTTTTGGGGAATCTTGCATTCCTCTGCTTTAGGGATGTTCTCTAGTCTGCCCCATGCCAAGAGGCAGTTTTGCTCTGGATAGTAAGATGTTTCTAAGCAGTAATTGCTTTTGCTTGCCTGGAGAATCCAGAGAGGCTGTTAGTAAGGAACTTGTGACAAAAGCACCCTGGGGACCTCCCCTGCCACATCTGAGGTAAATGGTTTGTTAAATGGCAGTGATTGGTTTCAAATGGTGCAGCTGCAGGAGGGCTCCTCCTCTGAGAGTCACCTGCAGCTTTGCTAAGGTCCTGCATCTCCAGTGAGGTGTGGGTCAGACCTGCCCTTTGTGTGATAATCTGCATGGGCCTGCCCCTGAAGGACAGAAGGCACCAGGCAACTTAGAAGTGGTGGCAAGAATTCTGGGTTACCCTCTAAACCTTGTGTCACCTCTGCAAACCCTCTTCCATCCACCTAGGAACTCACCATCCACCAGTCTCCAAGAGGAGGCTTCACAGTGAGTGCTTTTTCACCTTTGCCACGTGCAATCCAGCCTCCTTATCTGTGGGCTTAAACGTGCAGGAGGAGGAGGCAATACTTGTCCCAGCAGCGGTAAACTCGGAGCAGATTTTCTGTAGGAAGCCATCTGTCAGCTGGGGAGTGGTGCTGTCAATTGATCGGCTCCACCTCCAGCTCAGCTCTGCAAACTACGGATCCCTGACCTTGCAGGGTGGCAGTGGGGGAGTACTAGGATCTCTGGAGGCATTGAGATCCTACAATGGAGCCTCTGCTCTTTCCGACTGGGTGAGGGACACCCTGCAGCCTCTTACAGCAGTTAGCTATGGAAAGCCTGAGCTTGCAGGTGGAAGAGCTGTAGGAGAAAGACAAGCTTTTCCTTGTAGCCAGGGGACTGTATTTCACCTGGATGATGTGCAGTATAAGGGACTTCTTCTGCTTCGAACTCCACCTATCCCAAACTTAAATCTTTCTCCCAGTGGCAATGTTGAACCATGTTTTGGATGTTCCAAGGTGAAAATGGGAGGTGAAGAGTGTGAAATTTCTGCAGGAGAAAAATAGGAGCTCATAATGTTCGGTAAAAACCTTTAATGTCTGGAGGGATAAAATATTCCTTTTTGGTTTTAGACTGTCATAAAGCAATAATGAGTCTACGGGGTATATGTGTGTAAAAATGATAAAAATCCCTTAGATTTACCTCCTAATTTAAAAGCTTTCACTGTAACACCACAGTGAGGTCAAATTCCTGCTCTGTCTGATAGCCCTGTGGTTCTCAGTCAGTTCAGCTCCTTCTCTTTTTCCCTGACTTTCCATCAGGTGTGGTCAGAAAGAAGGACAGGAAGTAAATTGTGGCTCTCGGGCATTTTTCTTAGTTTGCTTGTTGTCGCCCAAAAGGTACTCACTGAGATTCCTATCCAACTCTATCAGCAATTCTCCTGATTTATTATGAGGAACACTTTCTTCTACAATGTTGTCCGTCCTACCTTGCTCGCCCCTCTCTTTTCCGCTTGCTGAGTTTGTTAGGGAATGAAGAACATTTGGCTAGCCCAAGTATCGGGGTGATCGAGTGCCAAGAGACATCTTGGCAAGCCAAAAGCTGGTCTGGCTTGCACCTCCTTAATGCTCTCATTTTGAATAGAAGTTGCCTCTTCTTGCTGCTTCTATAATAAAAATGCGAGCAGTTTCTCAAGAGCAATTATTACACGCACAGCCAAGCGGTCTGTGCTGTTTGATTTAGGGAGGGGTGCTTACATTTATCGGTGGAGAGGAATTGTTTTGCTGGGTTGCGATAAAGCTCTCTATTTGGTGCATTGATTTTTGATGTTCTGATACACTCTGGTTAGGGAGGAGCTCCGAATTTTCTCCCCCAGTCTTTGAGGCTGAATTCCCTTCAATAGTTGGGCTGTGCACTCGTGTGGAACGAAGTGTCGGTGGGCACTTTAGCTGGAGCATCTGACCCTGTTTAGAACCGCGGGGAGGGCAGTATGTCCCACACTGTCGCACCTACTAACTCCTGCGTGTGTGTGTGCGTGCACAGCCTTGAAATACTAGTGGGCTTACCATCTCCTATTTGTCACTGAGGAGAGCGCCCAGGATATTTTCAGACAAGACTTCAAGGCGCTGTGTGTCAAATATTCCCATAATTCAATCGCCAGGTCCTTTGGATCTTAGACTCTTTGCTAGAAACCGTGGAAATTCGCAGCCAATTCAGAGGTTCTTATGCATAAGTACCGAAAAACTTTTGTTGAATTTAATATAAAAATAAATACCAGTAATCAGTGTAGCTGTCTTGCCTTTTCATGTTGTGGTAAGGCTGAGTCTTTGCACTCTGCCATTCAGTTTGCTACAAGTGGCTTTCAAAGGCACAGTGCAATGAAGGGAATTGGAGATGTTTGTTCAGGCTTTCTTCAAACTCTGGCAGATACTGTGACAATAGTTTAATCTTTTTTCTGGCTTTCCCGATTTTCTCCATAAGCTTCAAAGATAAAAAGTATCTTTTTATTGGAAGAGTAAGTTCTTTTCCTGAGCACAGTTCTGGGAAAAGGAGGTGAATTCCAGTGACGGAAAGTATGAGCTGTTTTCCACAGATTGGGAGGCTCAGTTGCTGCTCCTGTTTTTTTAACTTGTCTCCAATTTGTTGCTGCCTTCTTTTTCTTTTTGTGTACGTTTATTTTTTTCCAGCGAGCAAAGAGCCAGCCCTAAGAGTACTTTCACAAGTGGGTGGTGAGCTGTGTGGAGGAAGTGAACAGACTTTAATCACCAAACCTCATAGGAAAGGCATGAGGATTTGGGAGCAAGGACTCTTTCGTATAGGATGTGACCCACAGGGAGTTCAGGAAAGAGAAAAAATCAGCTTAAGGCTGGATGCAGGAGATGCAGGATCAGAGCTTTTTTTTTTTTTTTTCTTGGAGTTGCTGAGCTATGGCATATTATGCCAACGGAGAAAATGGTTATAAGTAATCAAAACCATGACTGAAGAAGGGATGGACAGATGGATCGATGGATGGCTGATTAACTGGCATCCCTGCTGAAAAACAGTTCTACCTGCCAGGCTGTAGGAGAGTGAGCTCTCTGTAGGAGAGTGAGTTGGTAGAGAGCTGTTCTAAATGTGAATATCTTGAGGTAATGTCTTAAGATATTTGCACAATGAGTTTCCCCAAGTCTAAAACTCCTGCCTACCTCCTTTTATATCTGTGGTTCAGCTCTTCTGGCTTATTGAAAGAAGGCGGGGCTGCTATCTCATTCCTAAAAGTGGTGATTGGATTTGGAGAACTTTCTTATTGTAATGGGAATCTCTGCAGAGAGATATAATTTAATTCTGCCTTTTTTTTTTTTTTGTTTGCTTGTGATCTAATCCTACTCTACAGAAGTCAGTGGGAGTTTGCAGTTGATTTTAAAAGATAGAAGATCAATCCATAAGAAAGCACATTGGCAAATGCTTTTTCCATTCCTTTCCATCATGAATTGGGCAAAAGCAGGGATTTGGATTTTCCTGGATCTGTCACAAATTGAAAGCCTGGTATCTCATGAAATTCCAGGACGAAAAAGGCTTAGACTATGCCATGGGAGAGCTGAGATCTGTACAAAACTCCCTTGGAGTCTTGGAGGCTATAAAATGATACAAGTTCTGATTCTTGCGAAGATGAACTTGATATGGTAGAAGGATATGAAAGCAATACCCAGAGAAATATTGAGCTGACATTTCTCTAAAACATGGTATAAACAAAACCCACAATAGTTGAAAATTTTATTTTTTTTTTTCCATTTTAGTATGTTTTATGTTCTGAGACTGAGCCTTCACAGTTGTAGCACTCTGTGCTACTGCTTGCTTTAAGAGGAGCTTGCAGTGGAGGTTCCCAGGGCTGTTTGTGTCCAATGGTTTTGCCTACTCTAATTGTATTTCAGTCTGGATGCTCAAACTAGAGTGACTGCCCCAAACTAAATCAATATCAAAGCTGCTGTGTATCCTGTTTATACTACATATAATGTTCTGATAATCCTGGGATTAAAGATCTTAATTTCTGCTGCCATGGCATATTTTGTACATATTGTCTTTTTCTGTCCTCACTTGTGTACCACTTGTTCCCTGTCTGTTAGAATGATGCCTAACATTTGAAACCTTAAAATAATTTCAGCAACCTGCCTTTAAAAATAAAGTAAGGACAGCTGGCCATAGAAAGGCTTTTACTTCCTTCCCACTTGCTTCACTTAAATTTTAAATTTTTAAAACTTAAAAATCCTTAAACTCTGGCCGAGACACGAAGTGTGTGACGGCATGCTCCCTCTCCATGCTCAATGGGTTGACTAGGAATGCTGTTTATTTCCTTTGACCTATTCTTGTTTTCTTTTTCTCTCTCTTCTTCTCTTTGACTTCCTATTCTAGGATGAGTCATCCATGTTCTTCCAGTTTGGCCCATCAATAGAACAGCAAGCTTCTGTCATGCTCAACATCATGGAAGAATATGACTGGTACATCTTCTCCATTGTCACTACTTACTTCCCTGGTTACCAGGACTTTGTGAACAAGATCCGCAGTACCATTGAGCACAGCTTTGTGGGTTGGGAACTGGAGGAGGTCCTCCTCTTGGACATGTCCCTGGACGATGGGGACTCAAAGATCCAGAACCAGCTCAAGAAGCTCCAAAGCCCTGTTATCCTCCTCTACTGCACAAAGGAAGAGGCCACCTACATTTTTGAGGTGGCCAACTCTGTGGGTCTGACAGGCTATGGTTACACGTGGATCGTGCCCAGCCTGGTGGCAGGGGATACAGACACAGTGCCATCCGAGTTCCCCACCGGGCTCATCTCTGTCTCATATGATGAATGGGACTACGGTCTTCCTGCCAGAGTGAGGGATGGAATAGCCATAATCACCACGGCTGCTTCTGATATGCTGTCTGAACACAGCTTCATCCCTGAGCCCAAGAGCAGCTGCTACAACACCCAGGAGAAAAGGATTTACCAGTCCAACATGCTCAACAGGTAAGGGAAGGGGCTGGGCCAGCCTTACAAAAAAGGGGTCAGAGAGAACCACCGAGACCAGAATAATTGTGCTAGGGCACATGGTGCTTTGGGACAGTGGGTGGGGCTGGCCAGAATGTGGGCAAGGGGAGGCATGCTGATGGTGGGACTCGTGACGCTGTGCATCATGAGTGCTAGTACTGTCACCCCCTTAGAAAGTGTCCGTACAACACAGGGGGGAAGCCAGCATGAGCAAAAGGAACAATGAAGGCATAGTGCAAAAATCTGAGTGTGCCCCTCGATGCACAAAGTTTTGCTTTTATAACAGTGCTGAACTTCTTGGAGTGTCTTTGCATGAATGGGTCGGTAACTCTCAGGCGGGTTCTTGCTGCAAGCAGTGGGGATGTTTGTATTGAAATCTAGAAGGCATCAGATTCTGTTCCAGGCACCAGCAGTATGTGAACAGGTGTCCTTTATAGGTGATGGTTGTGTAACCCACCTGGAATAGTTCCATGGCATCTGTTGTCTGACGACCAACTGTCCTTCTGCTGTCCATTAGCCCTGAATTACAGGAGAGAAGGAGGTGCAGAGAGATGTGGAGAACTAGGGCTGCAAAAAGTCAACAACTCTGCTCAGCTCCTGCTTTATATTGGAAGCCTTTAAAGCCTTTGGGTGTCTTAAGAATCCAGTTTACCTCAAAGAGGTGGATTTGTGCTATCACCCTGCTCATTGGCACCTTATTGGCCATTGTCTGCTGTGTGTTTTGGGTCCCATTCTCTCTTGTGCACATTGTGCAGAGAGCCTAGGCACCTCCATCAGAACAGTACTTCTTTTTAGATGGAAAAAGGCATTTAAAAATAGGGAAAACTTGTTTGAATAAACATCATCTTTTGATCCAGATTCAGAATTTCTTAAGAAACAGTGCTAAGACGCCTCTTTAAGGTCACAGAGGAAGCCTGTGGTGGAACAACCTCTAGAACAGCACTCTTATCACCAGATCTTCCTTTTTGTCCTAGCTGGATTTTTAGTGTGTTGCTAAGCAACCCAGATAATTAGACATGGGATCTGCAATTAGCCTGATGCCCCTTGACCTGCTCAGCTGTCATTCTCCAATGTTTTACATACAGAATCCTTGGGCAGGTTGGTCTCTTCGTGGTAGGACAAGGGGAATCCAAACAGTAGCCAGGTGGCCACACAGATCTCAGCATCTTTGTTCATTTGTCATGATGAATCATGGAACAGTGTAAATGTGATGGATTGGTTTCCGTGCTGTGACCCCTCACTGTCAACTGTCTTAGGCAGAGAGAGGGACTGATGAACAAGAAAGCAGATTTTGCTTTGCCTGAAAGTTGAGGACTGAAAGAAAAGTCTATTATTTGACCCATTATATTATCCATAATGCTATCTGCTGTTTGTTCTTTGTCTCTATGATCCACTGGCATATTACCAAGTCTTACTGCCTTTACTTCATCCCCATATTGGCTTTTTGCTGTCTGCGAGCCTTGGAGCCACCAAAGGTGCCCAAAGCTTTCATCAGTCTCCTTCCCAGCTGGGCTTAGGGGTAAGGGGTGTTTTCTGCTGCTCTTTTGAGTCATCCCTGGAATGATTAATCGGGGAAAATATATTTAATATATACAAAGTTATCAGAAGTACCACCAAGGTAGGCTGTTGTTCTACCTTTCCAAATGAATAGGAATTTTGGAGGGAGCTGTATTGTCCCTTTTCAGCAGTTATCTAGAAAACAAAATGTTGTCCCCTGCTATGTGATGCAGTGTTCTGCAGAGACCTTCTGCTAATTAGTTCTGTTGACACTGTATTAGCCTGTGCATAGCATCATACCCATGTAGCTATGCTGCTTTGAGGACCCAACATAATCTCTCTGCGTAGCACTTCTTTGCATTGTATAGGAGTTGCCAGCTCAGAGACTCTTGAATCTCTGGGTATGACAGCAGCGTTGTGCCGTGTAGATGTGCTCTGAAGCCTGGGCACCCCACATGAAAGCAGGTCTTGTCACTTTTGAAAATATTAGCTTTCTTCTCACCTTCGTGGCCCAAATCAAGCTGTTCCTCCTCCCTTGCCTGCTTTGGGTACACCATTCACGGGAATGACTGCAGATATGTGTAGATAGACCCAGCTTAGTTTGGATACCAGCATCAGTCTCGCTGAGAAGCAGAGTCAATTAGTCCATGCCAAGCTCCGTTCTGCCACTACCTAGATTGCTGCAGGCACCTGAGCTAGCTCAGAAATAATTACACTGTGTTGCAGTTGCGTCTGTGACCACAGTGCAAATATTCACTTGCGCTGGCCTGCGCTCTGCCAGACTGGGGATTCCGCCCCCTGCAAATGTTTCCACCTTCTCTGTACTTCTGAGTGAGATGGTTAAAAAGTTTGATTTCAGTGACTTTGGCGCGTAGTTTTCCGTTTAAGTGAAATTATCTTCAGGCACCTTTAGATGTAAAAAAGCTAGTGGTATCCAAAATAAGGCATTGCATTTACAAATCCAAAGGTTCAATGGAAGTGTGAGAGCTTCAAGCTCAGCCTCACAGCCTGGATTCTGGGCAGGAGGAAAGACAGAGGAGACGGAAAAGATGTGGAAAGAAGCAGACATGAAGATATGAGTTCACCTCACTGATCCAAAACCCACAGAGATTAATGGCTGTAATTTGTGTTCATACCTTCAAGTCCTGTTGAACTCGCTGGAATTTACTATGTGCTAAGCTTCAGACCTCTCCTGATATAGTTTGTCTATCTCAGGTCTTTAAATCTCTCCTGAAATGCTTTGGCTATCATCTGGGTTATTACAGATTCTGCAGACCTGGCTGCTTCAGTCCTTCCCTAACCCCTTCCACCTACTAAGATCCCACAGCCCTTGTGCATTGTGTACATCAGGCAGCACCAAAACCTGCACGTCTAGGACACGGTCTAGCTCACTTTGGACTGGACTGAAGGTTCTGGAAAACTAAGTTTAGTCTTGCCCTGGACCCAGCAATACTATATTCAGCCATCTGCAACTTACAGTTCCCCCTCCACATGCCTACACAGAATAGAGAAATTATATGTACGTGGGCTTGGTGTCTGGGGAGACTGCAAAGTGTGTATATGTGACCTCAGATAATACATCACCGTGTAGCTGGTGTTTCAGAAACTCTTGAAGCTAATCCAAAGTGGTCCAATTTTCTTCAAGTCCATAGCTGGGAGGCAGTGTGATAAAGGAACTTTCCCGGTTTATTCTTTGGAGGGTGACACATCCAACTAAAAAAAAATGTGTAATTTAGTTCAGCTGGGGCACATTATACACCAAGACTGTGAATTAGTCATTTCTCAAGATCTGCCTTTGAACTCTGACCATTTCTTACTGTTTTTTCCCCCCTTCCTATAGTGCAGTAATTCTGAATGTAGCTAAAATCAAATCGTCTTGCTCAACATGGTCTCAGTTGGTGGTCGATCTCGGTGTGTAATGGAGTAAGGAGGAAATGAATTGAATATTGCTCAGATCTAGAAAGAAAGCTCAGTTTCTCCATGTCTCTCTCCCCCTCTGTCGTGGTTTTGGCCGGATTGGCCAATCAGAACGACAGATGGCCCTTTCCCCCCTCTCTCCTCAGAGAGGAGAGGAAGAGATAAGGAGATTTACAAGTTTAGAAAAAGAACTAAACTACTTTAATGAAAATAATAATAAATAAGAAAATAGTAAATAATAAAAATAGAGAAAAGAAAAAGAAAAAAAAAGTATACAATATATACAAAACCGTATCCAGCTCCCAGGATGACGATCGCGTCACCAGCAGACACAGGGAAAGTCCCAGACTGGAGTCAGTGACGGACAGGAGCTGAATTCCGGGATGAGAGTCAGGAATGCTCAGATCGGGATCAAAGGCAGACGAACTGACAGCGTCCTCCTCAGACGTTGGCCATTGAAGGAAAACGAGCCAGAGCCAGAGCCTGAGCCAGAGCCTACTTGCCCCTTTGATCCCTTAGCTTTTTATATTGAGCGTGATGCAGATGGGATGGAATACCCTGTTGGTCAGTTTTGGGTCACCTGTTCCATCCACTCCTCCCTGCAGGGGGGACCCCTCTACGCTTCTCCGCTTCTACCCTCTAACGGGACAAACAGCGAAGTTATCTGACCTTGGTTGTTATAGCAATAAGTATAAGCAAGAGCCTCTGTGCATACCGTCCCTTGGTATAATCAGGTCTTATCACTCTGAGAGCGAACAGTTTCTGAACAATATGCTGTTAATTTCAGACTTTAGTCAGTTAGAAGAGGCCCAGCTAAAAAGTAAAATTACAAATCAGAAAATTGGTTCTGTTTTACCTCAAACCAGGACACCCTCTTACATTGACACTCGTTCATTTTTGCAAGAGCTTGTGCAAACAAAGTTTTGTTTAAAGTATGCCTGCAAGTACAAAAAGAGGCAAGACGGACTTTTATCTAAATGCCATGTCTTGCCAATGTAGGTGTTTGGTCTGCATCTTGTCATATTAATAATGGTCTCATAGCAACTGTTTCTTGTCTGTCTTGAAACCGTTTCTCCTTTGTGATAGACTGGAACTGTAGAAGTATGATCATGACCACCAAACATTGTGGATTTTGTCCTAGAAATGAGCCCACTGGTGAGAGAACTCCACTAACTAGTAGGGAAATGATACTTTGAGAAATATTTGTTCTATAAGAATTGTTAGTTTTCTTTTTGAATGATTCTTGAGGAATTTTTCCTCTAGTGAGGGATTTATCTCATTTTATGCTGATAATAGGCTTAGGTGATCATTTGGAGTCCAAATATCCGAATGCTGTTTTCCAGTTAAATTACACTCTTAAATTCTTTGTCCTGTTTGTAATAAATACCTGTTCATTTATTCCTTCATTGCCCCAGAAAGAAACCTGTTTTCAATATTCCAGTCTGCCAAGTTTATAGTAATCTCAGTGGCCAGACTTTTCCTGGGCATCCAGCAAACCACTGTGGTCTCTGCTCTCTTCTACTGGGTGAGAAGATTACAAAGGTTGGGAAGGAGTTTTTAACAGGATTTTCGTCTGGAGAGATGCTCAGATATGGAAGCTCTTCCCTCTTGGCCCTTCCAAGGAGACTTGCAAACCTTCTAGGCATTCTGTAAAGCTCATCTATTCTCCCTTCACCAGGGCTGCTGAGGAGTGAGTGGGCAGAAGTGGATGTGTTTATAGGCAGCCTTCTGCTTATTTCGTTGTTTTAATTGATGGGACAGATTTCCTTGAGCTCGGGATTGGTGCTTCTCGTTACATTTTAGAAATGGGAAGAAATAACTAAATGACAGGAGCATTCTTGGGAGTGGAATTCAGGGATGAGTCATGAGAAAAGAATATGATTTCTGGCACATATTTGAGGAATAGAAGTTCAGCCGTTTTGTATGGATATTCACAGTCGTTGGTCTACATAAGCTCTGTTTTTATTATAGCCTTCAATGAGACCTGGGTTCTTCCTACTGGTTGTCATGGCTGCTTGTGAATGCTGGGCCATAACTACTAGTTTGTTGTTGTAGGGTTACTAATGAGTTCTCCACTGATTGGCTTTAATAGTCTCTCATTTAACACCAGGCTGCACACACCAGATTTCATTTTAATAAAAAGTGCAGTGAAGCATTTGCTTTGGAATGAAAATACAAATGTGGAATTATACTGCCTTTGCAAAGAAATACATTAAGAGGGGAACAAAGGTAGGTTCAATTCTGCACCTCAGATTCCTCAAATATAAAAACAGCTGGCAAGCTAGCTCGGTGCAATGTTTGGACATGATACTTCCACTTTGGGGGAAATACTAACTTTCATCTGGAGCTTTCCACGCCAACCAGTTAAGAAATGCAAAAGAGCCCTTGATGAATGGTTGGAAACTATTTTCCCTGGAACACCCAGGGCAAGCTGTGTTCTCACAGGGCCACATTCCCCTAGTGGAAACTAGGAATTGCTGGGGCTTAAACAGAGGAACAGTGAGTCAGTGAGCAGAGAAAGTACTTGAAATAGGACTATACAAATATATTGCTTCCCTGGAGACTCAGGACCCTAGGGCCTATATATATCCCTGGAAAGGTGCAGTGCCCCTTCAGGGTGTTGTGCCACCCTGATACCCAGGAGCAGCACCATGCCCATAGCATCCTGGACCTCCTTTCCTTAGGTCAGTGCCAAGATCAGCCCAGGTAGTACCTTTCCTTGTTTCCCGGGCCTCTCCCAACTCACCCTCCTGCCCTGTCCTCTCCAGTCACAGCAGTTATCACCTGCCATGTTGGACACAGGGATCATCGTATGTCATTTGCAGTTGCTGATATGGAGCCACTCTGTGTTGTCTCCTAGCCAAATGAGCCACGCGCCTTCACGCAGCGCAGCAAGGGAGTTGAGAGCAGGAAGGGAGAAAGGACCATTTGTGTTGCCCTTTCTCCATTCGTAGGACTGTTGAGTTAACCTCATGCTAAGACAGGAGCACTGGCCAGCACTGAGGTCTCACTGCCATTGGTGTGGAGCGGCTTCTACCTGCTTGGCAGCTGCCTGGGAAGCCCTTCTCCAGTGGTGGAAGGCACAGTTCTTGGACTTGCTTCTTAACTGCCAGGAGGAGGGGAGAGAAGGTATAAATGGCACGTTCCCGCGGATGCAGAAATTGCCCTTTTCAGAAACTTGGAGGGTGAGGGAGCATATGTAACTTTTGACCTTTCGAAGCCTTTAAGCCGGTGTCTTGTTAGCAGCTTGTTATGTTCCCACTGGTTGGTGTGTCCGGCTGCCGTCAGGCTGGTGCTAGCTGGCAGCACGTGGCGTGAGCGCTGCTGATGGATTAGAGATCCCTGCTGCTGAAATCTGCTTGTTCCTGTCACCGCTCCAGGAGCAGCTGGAGGCCGGGGCTGGCCCGCGCCTCCCGCCTCTGTCAGGGTCTCTCTGCCTCCCCATGTCCCCTGTTACACATCACCTCACTCTCTGTTGCTTGCACACTGCCATCGCTTTCTTCCCCCCCCCCCCCCCCCCCCCCCCCCCCCTTCCCTGCCTTGCGTCTCCTGTTGCGTTTCATTTGTCCTGTGTGCGTTGCTCCCTGTCGTGGTTGTTCAGCGCTGGTGAAAGGCGCTGGGTTTGTAACCCTGGGGCTACCGGTTAGTCACACCGCCTGCCCCGGAGGTGAGCAGTGGGGTGGCGGGGAGCATTTATGCATGTGCCACCACATCTCGGGGGTAGCGCTGGCTTCCTCTCACTCCTTTGTCTCTGTCCCCTGAAGGGGGATGCTGAGGGGGATGCTCTTGACCCAAACCTCCCCCATATGGGTGGGCTGCTGAGGGTGCCCGATGCAGAAGGGCACAGTCTGTGCCTGGCTGTCCTGGCTTTGCCCAGCCCTTAAGCAGCGCTGCTTGGGCAGCGGGAGGGATGGCTGCCTCGCAGGGGAAGGTCTAACATCAAACCGACTCAGCACGCTGGTAGAACACTTCAGACCCCAGGCTTCTCAAAGGGAGTATATGATGGGGGGACAGCAAAAATGTTCCTCAGCAGGTGCCACAGGATGCCACGGTACTGCAGAGCAGGGCTTTGCCCGAGGGGGAGAGGAGGCACTTGTTCTGTGTGGACAGCTGGATTTTTCATCCTCTTTGCGATTAAAATAGGATGGGAGGGTTCAAGTGAAGTGATGGGTTTTTGGCAAGAGTTACCTTTTGATTAGAGGACAGACCCTTCCATAAAGGCCTCCAAAATCCACCAGCTGGGAATGAATTTTGGTATGCGCCATCAGTTTCCAGATGGGAAAATGTCCATGTTCTGCTTCCAGCCCTCTGAGACATCTCCTGCTCCGCAGCCAAGTCCAATTAGTGCTAATACTGTGGCAACTTCACTTGCTGGTGACAATATGCTTTAACTTGTGCATTCAGGCTCTCTCCGCTTTTCATGAAAAAGTGAATCAAAATCCTTCCTCTGTGGTGGAGCTGAAGGAAGCAGTGCGAAACCGCAAACCCAGCTCTGGCTACGGTTTAGCGTCAGCTACAGCAGTATCTCACCCCAATCACAAAATGCAGTTGGGGTCCTGTGGGTTTTAAAGTGCCCCAGGGAATCTGAAAACCTGCTTTAGCAGATCAGCGGAGAGAAGGTGAGAAATAACCTCTTTGCTTCAGGGACTGGCATGTTGAGGCTGTGGGTATTTTCTGACTTGCACACCTGCAAATCGATGGTTAGCCATATGCGGTTTCATCACTAGAGCCTGTAAGGAACACGTGCATTTTTTTTTTTCTTTCAATAGAAGCGTGGTGGTTTTTTTTTTTTTTGTTTTTTTTTTTTCTCCCCTCAGACTTGATGTTCTTACTATCTTTCAAGTTTTTAAAAATAGGAACTGCCGCGTTGCTATGACTCCCTGTGCAACTGTGGAGCAGCTTTCTCTTCTCTTCTCTTTGATGCAATTTGGGTTCACGATGCGGTTTGACCAGACACCAGCCCAGCTCGCCGCCTAGTGGCTCCCTCCCTGGGGGGCGGGGGGGCCGTGGCAGTGTTCATCGTTGACAGAAATTCATGAATAAAAGGGGGGGTGGAGGGGGGGGAAGTGAAAAATCAGATGGCCTTTCTTGGCAGAGAGTCGAGGCATTAACCCTGGTGCATCCGGGATGAGATTTTTTTTTTTTTTGTTTGTTTGTTCTGCAGTCTTAACGCCACTCCTGCAGTTTAACTTCCAACGGGATATTCTTTTCTCCTTTCTGTCCTACACCCTCGTGTGATGGAGCTGAGCCCTGTTAAACAGCTGGTCTCTTCCCCTCCAGAGGCACCTGCCGTTCAGTGGGCTTTGCTGTATATGCTTCGTTTAAGAAATCGTTGTGCACGTTTCAAGCTAAGCTCGTGGTTGAGTGCTTTGCTGAATTGAGGCTTAGAGCACTCCTGACTCCGTGCCGCTGATGAAATTCCTCTCAGAATCATTGTTTTAAGGGCGTACTTGAGTCTTGCATCCCAGTTTTGGGAAAATGTGGATCTGCGTATCTGTGGGGCAGCCGAATACTCATCTGAAAGTATGAGTATTTATATTCATCCAAACCAAACCATGGCTTTGAACACCTGTTACCTGTGCAGAATCCAGACCTCCCTCTGCAGCTCACAGGCCTCTCTGCTGGCCTATTTTCAAGTAGCTGTAATTTTTAAAGTACGTTTTGTTTCACGTTGCAATTTTTTATTTTTTTTTCTTTCTCGGTCCAAAGGAAAATTTTGGAAAATTCTTAGCAAAAAAACCTGTTCATCCAATTTTGAGTTACGGGAGTGTGAAATGAATGCATTTGTTCTGCTTTCAAATAATTATCCAGCAGTGGGCGTTCTGTTGGTGTGGACAAATAACTTGAAGCTAGCGTCACTTCAAAGTTCAAAAATCAGTTTGTAGTGTTAGACAAGGGATTCCTGCTTTGTTAAGGTTAGAAAATTTGACTTTGAATTGAATATGAACATTTGAAGGTGGTGTGTACCTTCAAACAAACATTTTTTGGGGGTATTGTACATTCATTGTGCACTATATTTCTTTAAGTATTTGAATGAAAGATACTCTAGAAATGTGGTATTTAAAATGCTTAAATGTGAGCAAAATACAAACAAAGAAAATAGAAACGGCAGAGGCCTGTCAGCTTGTCCAGTCCACTACCTGCTCTGTCACTCCTGCAGCGTATTCTCTCCTGATTTAAGTAATAAAAATGTCCCTACTCAAGCCTGCAAGCACCTTAATATGAAATGAATATTAAAATCTAACCATAGTGCCCTTGAAATGATCAGACTCAATGCTGCCAGCCATCTTCCTACAAAGAAAGCTCTTTTCCACCCCTGCGGAGAGATTTCTGAGCTTGCTATACCACACTGAACAGGTCTCCACACCTGTCTTGATGGAGTAAAGATTGTAAGGTGATTAAACCTCCCCTCTGCAGTAATGCACCATGAGGAAATGCTTGAAAAAACAGATATAGTGAACTCGGGGTTGGTCTTTGTTAAGGATCTGGCGAGATGTCAGGTAATTGGATGAAGAGTTCACCCACTGATGGTGTGGCCGGGGTGGAAGAGAGCTGCCACGCTGGACTGAAAAATCCATGCATCTGTGTGGCCTGACAGTGGTTAAAAATGCACAAATGCTGACTCGACGCTGACTTTTTTTTCCGGGTTTTGAAGCTGTATTAAAACGAGATGGAAATGAGTTTTCAGTGTCTTGCCTGGCGTTCTTCACTGTATTATTAGTGTCACAAATGAAATCATTTTTCAGCAAGATGGCTACCTCCAGTAGCAGTGTCAGCATCTTACATTTATTTATGACAGTCTGTAGTATCTTTTATCTGCAATTCCAAAGCACTTCACAAAGTAGAAAGGGATGGCTTAATTCACTGCTAAAATCCACCCATCTCTGGGGCGAAATAGAGCAACTGTTTAACAGCACATAGTACGAAGCAGAGATGAATACCAGCATCTCACTGGAGCTGCACGAGGAATTTCGGCTGGCAGAATGAAATTGCTAGAGATGGATTTTCGCCAAGACATTGGGGCTGTTTAATAAGCACAAGAGATTAGTGGCAGTGCCACACATGCCTCTCATGTGCCTGTGTGAAGCAGGCAGCCAGCAGTTCCAGAAGTGGTTTCAGGAAGGAGGTTGGCAGCTTTTCCAGCGTGCAGGCTTCACCAGTAGATGATACCTGCTTTCCGGGACTGCCTTCATCACAAGGCCATGACATGTTTTGGGCAGATGTACCTAGATTCTACACTGATTACCTGCTTTTTTCCCCTGGAAACTCAGCCCTGGGCAGAAGGAGATGTCCAACAAGGCTGGTGTGTACCTGCTGCTGGGTATAGACAAGTGATAACCAGAACTAGATGGGGAGCAAAGGGGTCAACTGCAGTGAAACTCTGGGAGGAGCCATAAATAAAAGATGGTCCTCCCAAAAGGATGTTTTTCATTGCTTTCTTCCCCTTTAAAATAATGTGTCGCTGGCCGATTAAGCCTTGTGAATGACATGAGGTACCTCAAACACAGACTGCTGCAAGAAATGCTTTCCACCCTCTTCTCAAAGATGCTGACGCTGCCCTTCTGCAACTGAGTGGTGACGTGTGGTATGGTGAAAGCTTAGAAGAGATGGTACTTAAGCCATGACGAAATGCTCTCCAGTGACACCAAGGGACTGTGAAGACTTTGAGGTGCAAAGTACAGATGCTTAGAGCCTCTAAATAAATCTGAACATCTATCAACTGCTCTTCAGTATGCCTAGTATGTATTCGTGTCAAATAGCTGTTCTGGGGGAGAGCATGGGATGCTGGGCTTTCCAGTATTTGACTTGCCCAGATCTAGGCGGTGCAGCAGGACCAATCTTTCCGGCTTCTGCATGTTCTGCTGCCCTCGTCTCATTTTCCTTTTCCTTCTCTTTCCTTGCAGGCATGTAGTTGAGATACTGGGGGAGCTCTGCTTGCAAATCTATTTTGGTTTTAATGTAGCTGTGAGGAGGAGGAGGAGGTCTTGCTTTTTGCCAATGTGAGACTACCGGTCAGATGACACAAGTACCTTGGAGATGGTGCCAAGTCACAGCTTCTCTGGTGGCTGTGGAAAGATGCTAGTTCTGAAAAAGGTCTCAGCTTGACTGGTTAGAGTGAGAAGTTTACTTAATTTCCTGATTTGTATTTTTCTCTCCAAGCAATTTTTCATGGAAAGCTTAAGTTTGAATTGATGAAGGCACAAGCTTAGCAATGCTGTGAAATTGATTTGGGATAGTTTATTATAGTTCCATGAAATTGGTTAACAAGAAAGTTTGGCAGAGCAGGGGAGCCAAATGAGAAGGGCATGGTACTCCCAAGAGTGGGTGGCACTGGAAGTACCATGTAAGTCAGTACAGAGGGTATGTAGTCACTCAGGGGTAGGATTAGCCACAGGGGAGGGGAGAGCTGCTCAGGTGAGAGGCATTCACCACGTTCCATTAGGGATCAGGCTGGTTTTCACTGTTACTGGTTGCCTCCCTTTTTGCCACCCACTTCTGGATCCTGCCTCTTGGTGCTCAGCTGTGGCAACTCTGAAACCTTCGTCACAGCCATCAGACGGCAGTGTGGAAGCAGGTCCCTGGAGAAGGGCACTGACAGAAAGGCAGCGAAGGAATGTGGGGATGCAGAGCAGAAGGAGGAGCGCTTGGGGAAATAAAAAGCATCACTGGGCTTGATTTTACAGCACTCGCTGTGAAGGGCATGCAGGCTACTGCCAAGCTCAGCACACAGCCGGTTCCCCAAGTGGGAGGGCTGTGGGTGGCACTGACCTTTATTCCTCCCTGTGGTTCATAACTTACCTTTTCAGTTGCCACAGGTAGAGCAGTAATGCCAAAAGCTGGAGAGGTGAACGGCTGTGGCCATTCTGCTGAAGCTGGTCAGTGGGGATTTCCACACCAGCAAATTCCTTCCTGCAGCCTTCTGTTTTTGCAGGAGAAGACAAAGGAAAGCAGCCGTATAAATTTGTCACATTTGTGACAGAGGCTAGTGCTGGAAGGTTCTTTAAGCCTTGGAGAATAAAGCTGTGTGGTAGCACCTAGGGGTCTCATTTGGAGATGGCTGAGTGAGGAATGGTCCTCGGTCCTTCCCCCCTCACCATTATAGAAGAAAGGAGATGTGGAGCTGGTCAAGGAAACAAACGCTGTTATGCCTGTGGTTATTTACTTAACGATTAGGTCTCCAGGACGGTGCTGCAGAACACCACAAGCCCTCAGGGTGTTGTGGGTGTTCTCAGTATAGCATTGCTCTGGTAAGTTGTCAAGGATCTAGTCTGATACCACCAGGAAGCTGTGGAACAAGTTCTTCTGTGGTGGCACATGCTGGTGGAACTGTGAAAGATGGTGATAAATTGAGAGAGGTCTGTTTTACAGGAATGGCCCTTTGGTAACAGGTCACACCTTTACTGATGTAGACCTATGCCAAAAAGCTTGTTTTCCTAGTCGAGTCCTTATAACTCTTGGTTGTGTGATGTTTGCTGTGTATTTCACCGCTAAAGATGCCATTTCCTCGTGTTCCTTCTTCAGGCCAGGAATCCTTGTTTTGCCCTCTTGTCTTGTTAGCAGGCATGGAAGTGGTGGGCTTGTTCTGGCCAGTGGGTGCAAGAGCAAATTTAGAATATATTCTTCTGCACTATTCAGAATATGTTCTTCGGCAGTTCATCTAACCAAGGGTGTAAGTGGTGGGTAGTCAAGTAGAGGAACAGAAGACTGAACACGTACTTAGGTGTTTGAACTAACAATTTTGTGACTTCTGCAGTGGATCTAACCAAGGATGTAAATGGTGGGTAGTCAAGTAGAGGAACAGATGATTGAACATGTACTTAGATGTTTGAACTAGCAATTTTTTTACTTCCTCCTCAACCCACTGATCCTAATGGGTTTCCCACTGTTTGCCTGAGAGCGCACTGGGAGGGGTTGGGAGTGGGGCTCTTGTGAGCTTGCCAGATCAACAGTAGTCTTTTCTAATTGACATTTTCTCCTTTTTCAACATAATTTTGGGGCAGGCTTGCAGGAGTACATTGTGGAAGGAAAGAACAGAAGGGTTGCAGGGGAGGCAATAACTCATAGGCAAAGCCCTAAGATTGCACTGACGTATCTGTGCCTCCATGCTCCTGGTGATTTGCAAAGAGCCAGGGATGAACCCTTTGTGTGTCTGTGTCCTTCCCTTGCTCTCATTCTCCATCTTTCTCATCCTTCCCTCAATAGGTGATTCTTTTCTATAGAAATATTAAATCTTGCTTTAAAACAGAAGAACCACCCAATTTTTCCCACCCCCTTTCTTTCCTCTCTTTCATCTTTTCTTCCCCTGGAACTGTTTGAAGTAGCACAAGTTCCTGAGAAAAGCATTTTTTTTTCTCTCCCTTTGTGCTTTGGCTCTGTGTCCCTTCTTCATTATATCTTCCCTTTGTTATTTTGTTCTGCCTGCCTCGTCTCTGTGTTTTCTACCCATCTCTCAACCCTTCTTCAAGGCTCTTTCTTCATTAATATGTTAATTTCTAGCCCAGGAGTGCTTCTTGCGGCTCACTGTTCACCAGGGAGAGCCAGAGGAGAGAGCCAGGAGAGAGTGAGGAAGGGAGAAAGGGAATAAGAAAAAGGAGGAGGACAGTAATTTACAACAGAACAGGACAGGACAAGGAGTGTCAGCGAAGGAGGAATCTTGCACTGACTGGTGTCGTGGTGCCAGGAAGAAGAGTTTTGGATTGGGTTGGTCTTTTTGTATTGTTTTGATGTTTTCAACTTCTGAAACATATTCTTAGTAGGAAAAAAAATATTCAAAATTAAAAAAGCACTAAACATTTTTTCCATTTGTTTTTGGTTTTTGTTTAACGTAGTTCCTTTTTGGCAATTTCAAAATTGTTTTTCCCTCTGCATAAGGTTTTTTTTAAACATCAGCCCCCTAGTCCCACCCTAATATTTTCAGGCTTGACAGATCATCATCTCAGTTTCAGCCGAGAATTACGTTGCTGGGCAATTCCCAACCAGTGCTAAGAAATAAGTGTAATAAGGGTGTCTGTACTGCCACAGGTGACAGTAGGGCATTAACTTACTGGGAAGGAAGAAGGGGCTACAAGGGCAGGTGGAGGTGAGAGGCAAGGCAGTTGTGACTGTGAGCTGAGCAGACCTGATGGGGACCCTCCGGGGCCTCCAAAGGCTTGGAAAGCTTTTCTTCCTGAATAACATCATTGTATTGGTGGTGAGACACTGGAACAAGTTACCCAGAGAAGTTGTGGATGGCCCATCGTTGCAAGTGTTCAAGTTCAGATTGGATGGACCTTTGAGCAACCTGGTCTAGTGAAAGACGTCTCTTGCCCATGGCATGGGAGTTAGACTAGATGATCCTTAAAGGTCCCTTCCAATCCAAACCATTCTATGATTCTGTGAATTTTCCATCTTGGTATAAGTTTGAAGGTGGCTAAACACAGAAGAGGTATCATTGTCTCTGGAGCCTTTTGATCCTGAAAAGTAAATGGTACCTCTGTTTCATTTGATGCAAACGTGTTGCCTGCATGGTCTTTACGTGAGGCTTTGGGCACATTTTGCAGGATGAACAAAACCATACCAGAAATTCTCTGAAGGGGATTTTATCCCAGCATAAGTTTCCAGAGTTTTTTGTCTTCTTCAGGTGAGAAGTAGGGGATGGTTCAGCTTCTGTTGAGGTAAAGAGATATGGATAAAGACTACAAGACCACAGCAGCTAGATAGCAGTGAAAACGTTAGGGGAACTGAGGCTGGAACTGGAGACAAGTGTGACGAGTCGAGGATTTTCTTTCTGGCTCCCACCAGTACAGTTACTGGGTGGAGGTTTGCAAAGGAGTAAGTGATGGAGGGAGGCACCTCTGTAGAATGAACCAAATCTGGGAACGATGCAGAAAGCCAACACTTAAACTCGTGCAATTCTGCCCTGAAATTAGGGAACCTCTAACTATTGTATTTGCTGCTTTATATATAACATAGCAAGACCTCTGTCTGTGCTTGGAGTCCTATGATCATGATTGCCCAAGCAAATAATTAACAATGCAGAGATGAAAGTCAGCATAGGGGGGCCGTCTGGGTGGGTGGCTGGAGGTCAGAAAGCAGGTCTGAGGAAGGGCACGTGGTAAAGGAGGGAGAGAGGAAAAGACAGGCTCTCATACAGTGCTGCAAAACTGGTATGAGCTGGAAGCAAAATAACCGGGGAGGAAAACTCAGAGGGACTGCTGCAATGTTCTGTGAAGTCCAAGGCCCCCGAGCCAAGAGCCTTTCATATATTACGTACACACAACTATGTCAGACGAATATTATTTAGGTTGCGAAGGCAAGCACTTTAGACATAAGAAAATGCTAGAATTGAGGCTGCAATCATAATTTGGCACTCTTGTGTCTATGCGCTACAGAGCAGAGGTTTCAAGACTGCATGCTATCTTTCAAGACAGGACCCCTGCCTGCTTCCGTACACAGGATGGGTGACATTTCCCGACTGAACAGTGATTCAGTATTTTTTCTTCACCTTGTTTAATGTGTAGCCTTAAGCTTTGTATTGTGCCTGCTTTCACAGGCTGCTGAGAAGAGGCGATTCTTCGTCTCAAGGTGTTATCTGTGACATATGTTAGGGCAGTATCCTGGTACATCATGAAGTTCATGGGTTTTCACCCTACGCCTGAGAGATGAGAGGATACAAGCTGCTTTATGTGAATCCATTGTATAGGCGGAAAACTGAGGTGCAGCAAGATTAAGGTCAAAAACATCTATTAATTTTTCATAGCCCATCTGAGACACCTAGAATCTCGTTATTCAAACTACTGATCATTACAGAATGCTTTCTGCGTTCAAAGCAAATTCCTCTTCGACTTCAACTCAGCAATTCCTCAAATTGCCCCCAACAAATCTTAAGTAGGACTGAGAACCATTTTTCATTGACTTTTTTTAAATGTAGAAATGGAGATTTGGTGACATGCAAGTAATATGGGTTGTTTGTTTGTACCCTGTTCAATTGTTTGTTTTGCAGAAATCATCTTGAACCCAGGGGAAAACAAAACAGTCTCCAAACTGTTTCCTTATTTGAATTTGAATTATTTCTTTCAATATATTTTAGATGAAACATTTAATTTCTTATTCAAATTAGATTATAATTTCAATATGTCTCTTTTTATTGGAAAAAAGATGTTTGAAAATGTTCAGATTCAAAAGAGGGCAGGCTGAACTATATGTTTTGTTTCAACAAAGTCAAAACTTTATGCTTAGTTATTTGCCAAAATTGGGCTCTCCGTACAGTACTTATTTTTGTTTGGAATTGCCACAAGATGAAAAACAGAGACAGAACGTTTGTCCAGCCTTTGTGAAGCATCTGGAACATTAGGCACGCAGATTTAGTGACTGCCTGCAAAGAATCTGGTTTAAGAGATTTTACCAATCTCTTTTCCCTGGTATCCAGTGATAGGATGCATGGGAATGGTTCAAAGCTGTGCCAGAGGAGATTTGGACTAGACATTAGGAAGCAGTTCTTCACTGAGAGGGTGGTCAAACAGTGGGACAGGCTTCCTAGAGAGGTGTTCGATGCCCCAAGCCTGTCAGTGTTTAAGAGTCATTTGGATAATGCCCTCAGTAACATGCTTTAGCTTCTGGTCAGCCCTGAAGCGGTCAGGCAGTTGGACTAGGGTATCACTGCAGGTCCCTTCCAACTCAGATACCCTCCTCTCCATGATCCTTGTGCAGAGGCAGGGACAAATCCAGCCTTACAGAACAACTCTCAGTTGTCTTAGCCATATGATTGTCTTGTTTATCCCAGCCATTCTCTACCTCTCTCCCTTGTTTACTGCCCACTTTCCAAAGAGCTACGTTTGATTCCCACTTCAGTCCATCTGCTGCACTGAATGAGACAGGGGTCCTGCAAGAAAAATTGTCACCGATTATGTCACTCAGGACTGGTTTGTAATGGTTATGCAAAATGGGATGCATTCAGCTTGCTTGAACAGCTGTAATGCTGACATTTCCCCATATTGCAGTGCTTGACTTTGTGTAATGAATAAGCCTAGACTTTGCCAAAGTGCATGGTTTAGTAGCCATGAACTTTTCCGCTTTCCTCTCCCACCGCTGACCTCTTCTGTCCTGTCTCTTCCAAGTTGCCTTGTCTCTTCTGGCCTTCTGGCTCCTTGTCCCAGTCCAGTTTTTACCTAGCAAAGCTAGGATCTGCCTCATCAATGTCTCATCTAAGGTCCAGACCCTGGATTTAGAAAAATCCAGCTTCCACTTCTGGGCTGTGTGCCCCTTGTTTTCATCCATTTCCACTTATCTCACAGTCTGGCTCCTTGTTCCATCTGTCTTCCCCTTAGCCCCAGCAAGTCCCAGACTCTTTGCCCAAGTGGTCCAGGCGTCACATCTCCTAGTGCTCTTCTCCCATGCAGCATTTCAGTCCCATACTTCTCCCAAGTAAATGTATCCTGATCACCTTCCTGATTCTTTCCACTACTTTGGAATTAGCCAGCCTCCTCTTCCAGCAATCCCTGTGTGTGGGGAGCAGGCAGGATCGGGGGAAATGCAAACCAATGAGGTGCAGTCCTCCTTCTCTTGCTTCCCTAGTCCAGAGGTAGGCCTTCCTTGAGCTTGTGTAGAGAAAGTCCCTTAGACTACTGAAGGCCCAGGGAGGAGACCATTTTTGAAAAGAGTGAGGAGAGGATTTTCGAAAAGTTGGTGTTGTGGTGTTTTTGTTTTTTTTTTTTTTTAAAAAAAGCTCTATTAAGTCTATGTTGAACAAGTGTAAATTCCAGTTTTTCCAAAAGCTTATGACCTGTCTAGGTTTTCACAAGTATGGCAAAAATCAACATGTGACATGAAAGGAACTTTTTCTTTCCCCCGCATCAAAATTCAAGTCCCTTGAAAGCAGAGAATTTGCTGGAGCCTTTTAAAAAGGTCACTATTTTTTTCTTAACATTGGTAAAATAGCTTCTTTACTCTAGCCTATTTTTGGAAATGGATGGACCACTTTTCCTTTGGTTTTCCTCCAGTATCAAACCTGGGATAAGCATCTGATATGGAAAATTTCAATCTGAAAGATAAAATTTGGCGTAGCTAGAGGAACCTGTAAGGAAGGCTTTACAGTAGGAAGCAGAGGGCAGCCTGGAGAGCCAGCAGTACCAGCCCCAGCAATGGAGATCACACCTCCGTCTGTGGGCTTCCTGGAGTATTTTTAGGAGGTCAAGGAGGGTCTGCTCACTGGCTAACTGGCTAAACATGTCTTTGTAGGTGCTTAAATCTGGGGCTCAGTCAGCAAGCAGAGAAACGATTTGCTTTATTTCAGTTTGAATTAAAAACAATGTTTCCTTAAAAAAAAAAAAACAGTCTACCCCAGGCTTTCAGCACCTTTAATACTCATTTAAAAATGCATGTCACACAATGAAAGAAAATCAGTGCCAGTCCCCAGCGTGGAACTAAAACCAACCAGCCAAGCAGTTAGAACAAACAAGCGAAAGAGTGGAAAAAATCCAATCCTCCACAGGCTATCTTTCTCTTTCTCTTCCTCCTCTCCCTCCCTCCTTGCTTCAGCCATGGGTGTTGTCTCTGGGGCTGTATATTTGCAGTCCTACCTTCACTAAAGCGCACTAAGCCCTGCAGCTCATGAGTCGTCCCCAAACATGGGAAGCCTTGACAAGAAGAAAAAAACGCCAGAGTTACTGTTTTTCCTCACTTTTTGTACAAAATTTCTAGGAGCCCACTGGCATGGTGAGGTTACAGGCTCCGGCGGAGAGCTCTGGCTATGTGCTACATCATGTGAGAGACTGGAAGAGGGGACATGTTTGGGGTCAGAATGCTGAGAGAGATTTGGCAATTTGTTTCAACCGCCAAACATCTTCTGAAACTTGATGCATCCTCCCTTGGTCTCTCCTTGGAGAAAGTCCAGTAGAAAGCATCGCTTCTGCGGACTCCAGGACAGGCATTCTCTGCTCTGGGAGAGGATTTTGGAAACAGAAGCCCTGGGGTTCTGGGGAATGTGTGGCACAGCCTCGAACCTCCCCACTAGCACTGACTAAATATACCTGCCTCCTGATGGCAATGTGGTGGAACTTGTGAGATGAATGAGGTATCTTAGTCTGATTCAGAGCTGAAATTACCCCTCTCCTAAGCCAGTCCCCTTCTCAGATAGTTCCCGTAAGTTGTCTGCAGCAGAAAGGGCAGGGACTTGAGCGGGGATGAATTATGAACTGTCTTCTCCTGGCAGGTAAGTGATCCTTTCTGGGTGGCATTCAGCAGACAGTGGAGGGAACTACTACCCTGGCTGCTGACCACTTCGTACCTTTCTCAGGGATAAATAAAAATCTCCAGGGCTATTATGATGCCTCCTCACATGAGCCTGAAATGTACTGAGTATAGATTCGAAGAAAAAGAGGAAACAGGAAAAAACATCAGCATCTCAAATGATGTGCAAGAGGGTTGGTGCCTGTGGCGCTGCGTGTATTCAATTTCAGCATGCTGTATTTACTTCTGTTTCCCGTCTCTGAAAAGGCAACCTTCAGGCACTTCGCTAAATGGATTGAGAGGTTTGTCTGGTTTTAATGATGCTTCTGAAAGAGCCTGTTGTTATTCCTCTACTCAGATACTTCTGAGAGATTTTGCAATGCCTCTTGGTAAATCAGAACATTATGAACACCTTGGCATTTAGTGGGTAGGCAATGTTGTGTTCTGGGACTACTTTAGGAGGAGTGACTGGGGTTAATAAGCTAATGTTTTCTAGGAGAGGGTATCCTAATATGGGAGAGTGTGGGAACAATCAGCAGATTAATTAAGATGTGTGTAATGGAGTGGTATGAACATTTAACTGTAGCAATCAGATGAATTGGAAGCACAGTTTCTGTCTCAGGTGGGATCCTTTAGGGACACAGAATCTATTTGCCCCGTGAAGTACAATTCCCTGTACACTTTTACAGTAAACCTGCCTTAGTGGAGACAGACTCAGGCTCTACCCTTAATTATCGTGGTACAAATCTGTAAAACCAGTGTCCAAAATGAGGAAGACTGAGTGCTGCAGAAGAACTGGTAGCAGAGGAAAACTAACTGGAGTCATGGTGGTTTACCTGCATAGATGAGATAAAATCTGGCTCTGTGGCTTTAGCAGTGAAGAGGGGAACTCAGTGAGCTGGCATGAGTGAAAGGATGTATTTCTGGTTCCTCAGCATGACAGTCATGAACCAGCATCCAGGAAAAAAAAAAGTTGGAGCTTTTTTTTTCCCCCCTCACATTCCCGAGTGGCCTGGGCTACATACCAATGGAGAAGAATGGAATAGCCTGTGGGAGAAAATATTGATTTGGTCCCACTGACTGGTATCATTTATGCACATGCTTGGATTAGGGAAGAAACCCTACTTAGTACTTCTGTGACCTTGGAGGAGCAACTGCTGTAGGGGTGCCACGCATATTTAATTATCAGTACAGTTACATTTATCCTTAGCCAGGCTGGGGCTGGCATTGTACCCCACTGTGAGGGTACTCTGCTTGGATACACCAGACTTAGGCTTCAAAGAAGATCTAAGTATTTTCTGTGATATAAGATTACTTCAGAAGAAGGGATTTAGGTAAATTCTTCCATATTAGTATATATGACAACTCCAAATTTAGGGGGCCTTTCCCAGGGAGACCTTGGTTGTCATCCTTGTCTGAACAGCCAAGCATTTAGGACTTGAGGTCCCTGTTCTTTAACTACTGGGTTTAACTAGTGGGCTTTTTGGAGGGGAAAGGAAGATCTTGGTGACTGACTTGAGGAAGGCAGTGGAGAGAGCAGAGGACATGAGCATCCAAAGGCCCGTGGATAATGATGTGGAAGAATGGACATGAATTGTAAAAGGCTCTGTCCCCACAAGGGCATCACCTTCTCTTGAGCTCTGAAGAGCGTCTGAAGCCACTTTCCATCTCACACCTTGTAAAACTTGAGCCTCGTGCATGAGCGCTAGCTTTTAGAAATGATGGGCCAGCAGCTGAGCCCCAATTCTTGGTGTGCCATATAGCACCATATAGCACATAGAAAAATAGCGAGGGCTGTAGTCCTGAGTGTGTTCATTGCCTGATTTTCACTCAAGCAAAAGATAATGGTGCAGATAGAAGCAGCTATCCTATTTCTTATCATGTTAAAGAGCTTGTTAATAGCCTCCTGTTTCCTTCCCATCCCTTAGGCAACCAGCATAGGCAGCAAGTGTAAATAAGTAAGGATATGCAAAGGGCGAAATTTCATTCCAGCTCAGGGCATGTTCTGTGATGCAACGCACAAGCAGTTAGAGGGAAGGCTGGGATGCAAATCTGTAGTGCTCCTTCCCAGAGCTGGTGATAATTGTTAAAGGCAGACAGAGTCGGGGCTGTGGATGGAGCTGAGTGGGACTGTGTGAGTGGGAGAAGAAACATGCCTGACCGACTCTGGCAATAGGGGGGGGGTGCCTATTCTGGCAGCAGGTGGGTGAGCATGTGGGCTGCAGTGAGAGTGTGGTGAATATGCATGACTGAATTATTAGTTCGTTATGCATGTGGCTGAGTCAGGTGGGGGGAGGATGGTGGTCAGTGGAGCAGATTTCTTCTGTCCTTCTGCTCATGGTGTGAAGAAAATACTGAGACCAGGGCCATCTTGGGCACAGCGATCATGAAATGCTAGAGTTTTCGATTCTTGGAGAGGCAAGGAGGGGGGTCAGCAGAACTTCCACCTTGGACTTCCGGAGGGCGGACTTTGGTCTTTTTGGGAGTCTTGGGAGGTAGTCCTGAAGGGCAAAGGATTCCAGGAAGGCTGGACATTTTTCAAGAAGGAAGTCTTAAAGGCCCAGGAGCCAGCTGTCTCCATGTGCCAAAAAACAAGCTTTCTGGGAAGAAGACTGGCCTGGCTGAACAGAGTGCTATGGTTGCAACTGAGGGAAAAAAGAATTTACGGCCTTTGGAAGAAGGGGCACGTCACTCATGGGGACTACAAAGATGTTGTGAGTCTATATATAGAGAAAATTAGAAGGGCCAAAGCCCAACTAGAACTTAATGTGGCTTCTGATGTTGAGGACAATAAAAGAAGTTTCTATAAATACGTCAGCAATAAAAGGACTAAGGATAATCTCCATCCTTTATTAGATGGGGGCAGAAACATGGTAACAAAGGATGAGGTAAAATCTGAGATACTTAATGCCTTCTTTGCCTCAGTCTTAACAGAAAGACCAGTTGTTCTGTGAGTACCCAGCCACCTGAGCTAGTAGATAGGGGTGGGGAGCAGAATGAAGCCCCCGTAATCCTTGGGGAAATGGTGAGGAGCCTGCTATAGCACTTAGACATACATAGATCTATGGGGCCAGATGGGATCTACCCAAGGGTACTGAGGGAGCTGGCGGAAGTGCTCACCAAGCCACTTTCCATCATTTATCAGCAGTCCCGACTAACTGGGGAGGTCCCAGTTGACAGGAGGTTAGCAAATGTGATGCCCATCCACAAGAAAGGCTGGAAGGAGGATCCGGGGAACTACAGGCCTGTCAGTCTGACCTTGGTGCTGGGAAAGGTTATGGAGCAGGTCATCCTGAGTGCCATCACGCGGCACATGTAGGACAACCAGGTGATCAGACCCAGTCAGCATGGGTTTGTGAAAGGCAGGTCCTGCTTGACTAACCCTATCTCCTTCTATGACAAGGTGACACACTTAGTGGATGAGGGAAAGACTGTGGATGTTGTCTACCTAGACTTTAGTAAAGCCTTTGACACCATTTCCGACAGCGTTTTCCTGGAGAAACTGGCTGCTCATGGATTGAATGGGTGTACTCTTCGCTGGGTAAAAAACTGGCTGGAGGGCTGGGCCCAAAGAGTTGTGGTGGATGGAGTTAAATCCAGTTGGCGGCCGGTCATAAGTGCTGTTCCCCAGGGCTCAGTATTGAGGATGGTTCTCTTTAATATCTTTATCAATGATCTGGACGAGGGGATCAAGTGCACCCTTAGGAAGTTTGCAGACAACACCAAGTTGGGTGGAATTGTTAATCTGCTTGAGGGTAGGATGGCTCTACAGAGGGATGTGGACAGGCTGGATCGATGGGCCGAGGCCAATGGCATGAGGTTCAACAAGGCCAGTACTGGGTCCTGCACTTGTGTCACAACAACCCCATGCAGCGCTACACGCCTGGGGAAGAGCGGCTGGAAAGCTGCCCAGCAGAAATATACCTGTGGGAGCTGGTCAACATCCGTCTGAATATGAGCCAGCAGTGTGCCCAGGTGGCCAAGAAGGCCAACAGCATCCTGGCTTGTATCAGGAATAGTGTGGCCAGCAGGACTAGGGAAGTGATCATCCCCCTGTATTCGGCACTGGTGAGGGCTCACCTTGAATCATGTGTTCAGTTTTGGGCCCCTCACTATAAGAAAGACACTGAGATTCTGAAGCGTGGCCAGAGAAGGGCAACAAAGCTGGTGAGGGGTCTGGAGAACAAGTCTTACGAGGAGTGGCTGAGGGAGCTGGGATTGTGTAGCCTGGAGAAAAGGAGGCTGAGGGGAGACCTTATGGCTCTCTACAGCTACCTGAAAGGAGGTTGTAGAGAGGTGGGGGTCGATCTCTTCTCCCAAAAAAACAAGTGATAGGACAAGATGAAGTGGCCTGAAATTACGCCAGGAGAGGTTTAGATTGGATATTAGGAAAAATTTCTTCACCAAAAGGGTTATCAAACATTATAACAGGCTGCCCAGGGAAGTGGTGGAATAGCGATCCCTGGAGGTATTTAGAAGATGGGTAGATGTGGTGCTTAGGGACATGGTTTAGTGGTGGTTTTGGCAGTGTTAGGTTGATGGTTGGACTCAATGATCTTAAAGGTCCCTTCTAACCTAGATGATTCTATGATTCTGTGTTTGGGCTGTGAATCTAGAAGGACTCCCAGTGAGGAGCTCAGCATTGAATCAACCCTTTTGGCTCTCTGGGACTCCACAGCATCCTAAATCCCGCCGGGCTTTGTGGACCAATTTCCAGCTATTGTAAATTGCTGCAGGGCATCAAATCCATTTATATCTGCGTAATAGAAAATATAAATTTCGTGCCATCTTCCTTGTCTGTCCATCTGTCTTACTTTGCCACCCTTGCTGCTTTGTCTTCGTTAGCTCTCCCTGGCTGTCACTTGAAGCTAAAAAGGACTTTCTTGTTACCCCCATTGATTCTTCCTTTCAAATGTGGTTAGCAGTGATCCTGGATTCTGTGCCCCCATGCAAAGAGGCTGCACTGTGCCTTGGGGAGAGGGGAAGGCAGAGCAGGACCAATTTATGATGAGAAGCATCTGAAAACCAGGGTATAAACCAGGCAGAAAGAAGTGGGCATAGCTCTGAGCATGAATGCTGGAGCCAAAAGACCAACAGTGACCAGAACCAGAGCTACACAGGGTGGAGGCTGGGGATTAGCAGCTGTCCTAACCTTCTCCTTTTGGCCCTTGCCGTGGGTGAGGTTGCTGTGCTGAGGCATGGGGTGGCTGTGCTGCCCTCAGCCTCTTGAATCACAGAGGTTGTAGTAGGAGAGCCTCTAGCACCAAGAGTGGGAAATCTGGAAGGTTAGACGGGGAGTAACAAAGAGAGACAAATATGGGGAAGATGTGGGTGTTCCCACCCTGCATGTGCTTCCCAGAAGGGACTGTGGCTCCTCTCCAGTTTGCAGTGAGTGGCTGCGTGCTTACTTGGGGGCTGGAGATGGCTGGCATCAGGAAAGCTGTCCCCACCCCTGGAGCTGTAGGGGGTGATGATTTCTGGGCTAGGACCAGTCCTGCTTGGAGCTAAGCACTCCTCCCTGCAGAGCTCTTCTCATTAGTCTGTGCTTTGGGTATCTGTTCCTCTTTCCAACTGAAGGAGGCTAAGGCTGATGGCGTGTGTGGGGCATGTTTCTGCGGGGTGTGTATGTGTATGTGTGTGAAGAAAACACTCCAGACAATTGGGCTTCCAAGCACCAAGAGGCTCTGGGGCAGGAAAAGCAGCTGATATTAACCTTGCGCATTCTTTAGCTGTTGGTTTTCTTTTACTGAATGAATATCACATGTCCTCCCTTCGCGCATCATCCCCCCCCGCCCCACCCCCCTGCTCTGGGCTTTACATCAGCCTCCTTAATAAGAAGTGCTCTGTTTTTAGTCTCAAGTGAGCGCCGAGCCCTTCACTGCAGGGCTTACTGTTGCCTGAAGCTCTTGTCTGAAATAGCAAGCTGGCTCTTGAGGCGGGCTGCACGCCCCTGAAGAGCCAGCCAGAGCTGGGGTACTCCGCATTGTGCGTGGGGGCTCACAACCCTTTCCCACCTCACCCCAGCTCCTTCTATTCAACATCATCATCAATGACTGGGAGGTAGGAGTAAAAAGCAAACTCTCCATGTTTGGGGTTTATAGTAAATTCCGTCAGGTAGTCAGCCGCCATTTTGATGACACTAGAAGAACCTCATAAAAATTAATGGGTAAGAAGGCCGTGTTATTAAAGGGAATTGGCAAGGATACGTCTCTGCCAAGCCTAGCCCAGGACTGCCATGGGTGCAGTGTGAAAATATCTTCCAGTCAAGTGGCACTGACCAGAGCATGCACCAAGAGATGCATCCTTTCTCTCACCTATTTCCCCTAAACCCCATGATGATGCCTTTTGCAGAGTGCTCTCAAGGTGTTGTTTCTTTCATATGTATTTCCCAGTCCTTCAGCTTCCTCCACTTTTATCTTTGAGAGAGTTTGCATATATTTCTTCCATCTCATTACTAATTTCTTGACACTTCCTTGCTTGACCCTTCCATACCTTCTCCAGTAGTCCAAGAATAAATAGTATTTCCTGGGGTTAAGATACAGCAAATGTAAAATGCGTGAAAGGGAGAAGGATAAAAGGAGAAGACCTAAAAATACAGTATCTAATTAAAGTATGGAAATAGCTTCTTTAAGGGAATATTATGGCAAATAACTTAAAAAGATATCAGAATGGATATCAGCTTTCTGAATAGGACTAGCCCCAGCTATTACACAGGGCTTGATAGGAACAATAAGGGCTCATGCATCAATTCTGCAAGAGACAGGAAGAAGTTCATTTGGGCAGTGATGGGAGGGAGTTGCAGATGCTCTCATAGCTCTGTTCCAGGGTGGGAATCCTCTGTCACCATTGTCATGGATAATGATGAAACTGATGCACAGGGCAGGGCTGCGAGGTGGAGAACAGGCTCATCTTTAAGTGACTCAGCCTGGCCATATGCTCACCGCTCACTCTGTGACTCTCATTCCTCTTTACTTTCTACTGTGTGTCCTGGTGCAAGGAAGGGAACTGCAGCTCCTTCTCCAACGTCATCATCAGCTGTGTTTTTCACCCTTATAGCTGTGCACCCGAGCTGTTTCTGCCATGGGTCCCCCTGCCTACACCTAGGATAGCTCCTGGATGAAGTGGTGGGAGAGCAGATACTGTGGTCAGGAACTCCAGTGGGCAGCTGGCACCCACTGAGGCTCTGTGGCAAAGCGGCTCTGCAAGCAAGGAGGCTCCCTTCAGTATCTAAAACATGGCTACTTGGCTCAACTGTCCATACACGTTGGCTCTGAAGTGCTGGGCTAGGAAACTCAGAAAAACTAAACCTTGCTTGTGAGGTTTTTAATATCACTTATCACTGCTAAAACAGATCCAGAGGTTCCCCTTGCTACAACACTCCGCCTTTCCATCCACCCCTTTCTATATTCACTTTTTTTGCCCTTTGCTTTTTCCTTTCTTGGTCCAGCCTCCTTCCTACTCTTTACCCATCATACCTGACTGCAGGGTGATATAGTTTTTTTGCTTGTTTGCTTGGTTTTTCTTTATGCTATTTGTTAGAGTATCTGGAAAGACCTATTGCTTCTGTTGACACTGGTTTGAAGGTGGAGTTAAAAATCTCTTTGTGCGTGTGTTGTGCAGTTGTGTAAGAATGGGTGACTGTGATATGAAACAATAGGTAAGTTAATGATCATAGTTCAGTGTTTGGTTATTTCCTTGGAAAATGGATGTGAGAAAATGACCTAAGCTGGCCCTCCTTTGAGTGGAGGGCTGTACCAGGTCACCTCCAGAGGTCCCTTCTAACCTGAATTTTTCTGTAACTCTAAAAATCTTGTTTTCTGTAGTGATGTTTTCATCCTGAGGCGTGTTTTTATTTGCTTGCCTCACAGCGTATGGCGTGGTGAGACTGGACAGTATCTGGAATCTTGTTGTCTAGGCACAGAAATCCAATCAAGTGTTTCTTCTTTCATGGCCTAAACAAATCTTACTTTGCAGGAGTGCACAAAATTACAATTTGAAGAGCTCATCTGTAGAAGTGTTTTGCCAATCAAGGGCTGCAATGCCAAACGGGGTCAAAGTCTTTACATTTTCAGAGTGAGTGTTTGCTAAATAAGGCCTTGCAGCTGGAAGTGGAACTGCAAGGCTGAAACTGGACCCGTATGTGAATTATGCAGCATAGTTCCCTCTTTCCCTGTCAAAATGGTTCCCTTTGAGAAGCTCTGCGGGCCGCACTTCTTAGTCACTGAACTGCCCATCATAGCACCCAACTCCTTCCTAGAAACCCAGCTATTCTTGCATGTTTTTTCCCATATCAGAATAAAATTAATTGGAGAGGAGATGGTCACGATGGCAACTTCAGTGTTGCTAATCACTTAATATTTTTCTTGCAAGACATTGTGATAGTCACAGTAGCCTTGATTCTGTCTTTCTGTAAAGACTCTGAGAAGGATTTTCAGGGATATCAAACCGTATAATTTTTTTAGACATTAAGAAAGCAGGGTCAAGAAACCCTACTTTGAATGACTGGCTACTTGATGTACTGTGGCAATTGAGCCTCTGGAGGCACTGCAGGCCTAGCTAGCCTCTGATGTCCCTTCTCAGCTACCCCTGTCAGAAATGCTCTGGAAGGACTGAGCCTGGGATTGACAGATGACATGTGCAACTTGAGAGGCCAGGGATGCTCAGAACATTATTCCAGGGCCCATGACACTGACCTGCGTCCCTGCACAACCTCCACCATGCAAACTTCCTCTTCTTCAGTCACCAGCCACTGGTCTTGGTGACAATGTCTGTGTGTGGGGTCCAAGAGCCATGAGGCCCCCATCCCAGCTCTCAGCCTTCCCCCTGCAGTGCCCAACAAACTCTAAAGAAACCTGTAGCATTGCCACCCTGGCTCAAGCTGTTTTCTAACACCACTAACATCCGTGGCCGTTTTGTAGCCAGCTGAGGCAGCATATTTTGGAGTGGGTCAGCCTCCCCTCTTCCGCAGGAGCTATTGGAAGAGCTGACTGCAAACAGATTTTCACTGCCCCGATGTGGACTGATGTCAAACAGTGCCCAATGAGAGCTGACAAGCTGACAGACCCGATCCGTCAATGGAGGATGAGGAGAGGGGGCAGAGAATGTCTCTTGTGCACGCCTTCAAGAGACAGAGAGCAATTTCACAGATGGGCCAGCAAAGCTCTTGTAAGTGATACAAGTTCTTATTTAATAGCCTATCTGTTTCTGTGAAGGCAGACACAGGCACAGGGGATACAGGGATAAGAACAGTTCAGTGCCAGGCACAAAGTAGCCCATAGGAGTCGAGCTTTCAGGGGCAGGCTCCTGTTTGATATGACCTCTGACCAGTAAATAACTGGGGGTGGCTGTCTGAGAGCTCCTGATGAGCTCAGAAGTATAAGGTCTCTGGAACCAGACTCTGGGCCACAAGAAATCATTCTTTCTTCTTTTGACTCATGCATCCTGTGTTGCAGAGTACTACTGAAGAGTAATTGCGATAGTGAGGCCAGGAAGAAAATATTTGGGATTGGCTCCTTTTATTGGTGCATGGTTAGTTGTACTCACAGTGAAAGGCTGTGGGCTGAGAACTGTCCTCTCAGGAGAGCAGTGTCCTTTGGGTACTACCCTCACCTTTGATGAAGTTGAAGATGCAGCCTTCCTGGAGAAGGGAACTTGTGTTCTTTGGGTAGGAATCACAGTTTTTTCCTCAACTAGTGGGTCAGAGTTAGGTCAGAGAGGAGCCTTCACACCTTTCTCATGCCCATGAGGCATGGTACCTTGTCCAGGCTCCAAATCAGACCACACCTCACAGCTGGCCATGGCCCAAACTTGAACTCATCTGTGCCTACTACCTGCCCCAATATCATCCCTCCTGTTGGTCTACAGAATGACACCCTTCACCTTACTTCAAGCTTTTAAATGGGCCCAGCCTAAATAGAAACATCCCTTGTGAGCCTGCCTGTTTGAAGCTGGTCCCAACTGAACAGGCTTACCAGGATATAGATCTGGAAATCAGCACTGAGTTGGACTTGATACATTGGTTGCTGCCCAAGCTCAGTCCATGTGAAAAAACTAAGCCCATGATGACTCTTTTCCACATTGACCAGTTTACAACTGAAGTCTGTAACAGGTCATTACTATAATTTTCTTTTTCTTCCTCCAAAATGCAGACTGGTTTCAGGTCCCACCAACAGTCCAGGTAGGAGCCTGGGCCAATATTGACAATTTTCACCCTGATGCTGAGGTCATGAAGGCATCATTGTGGTGACTGTATCAGACACTTAGGAAGTTATGGAGCTCAGAAGAGTCAGTCAGTTGCTCTTGCCTCATCAGGAAAGTTGGGAAAAATTCTGCCACTGTCCATGATCATTGTCTTTGTCCCAGGTAACATGACTAGTGGTGAGAATATCTTAGAAGTGGTCTGGTGGCCTGGGCTTGGGCTCCATCCTCAGTAATAAGCAGAACAGTGCAGATGAATCATTTGGTGGTCCAAAAGAGGTGTGGTTGGGCTCTGTGCAGGAAAGATTTTGCTTCTGCTGTAGCATTGTCAGTGAAGGCTGGCTGCTTTATTTCATCAGCGCAGATGATTTAGAGAGATGAATGGTCAGAGTGCAGAGCACTTTGGGATCCCCTGCTCAGAAAGATTTGAGGGAAAACCAAGCTACTGTTTGCATTAAAAGTTAAGCTACTTCCTTGGTGCTATACTATCAGTAGTAATATACACACATAGCTTAAAAGTATACAAACCAGACCCTTTCTGTTTAGTCCATGTCTTTTCCTCTGACTAAGTGGAAAACTGGCATCTCCTTGCTTTATAACTCTCTGATTTGCAGTCTTTCTCTCCCTCTTCCCCCACCCTCACAGCAGCCTGTCCTCATACTACTGATTCATTGTGCAATCAGATGGGTGATAACAGATGCTTCAGGAGAAGGGAATCTTCCTCCACAATTTGCTTAGCCAGTTGTGTGGTTGGAGTAGGAGTCAATTCCTTCCTGCCGTCTGCAGCCGTCTGCAGCCTGAAACGACTCATCCATTCCCTTGCCATCCTAGGGGTACAACTATAAATACTAGCAAGAGTTCACAGAAGTTGCCATCCCTTTTTAAGTTCTTTCTCCAAAATCTGTCTTTGACCGTTTCTTATGGCAACACAAGGCTTCTGATGAAATACAACGTGCAAAGGGGTGTGAATGGCTGATTGTTCATTTCACCAAGCTGCCTGCCCTCCAAGCGCTGCAGAAGAGGGTTAGAAGGCAGTATTAACTCATTTTCACAGTGTGCTTCATTTCCATTAGCAGAATCTCCTCTAATTTTTCACTTGGCTGCAACATGGTGGCATCTGTCATGTCTTACAGATAGGTTGGGACATTTGCCATACCGAGTGGGATAGACACAGTTGAAAGGGACGTGGCCCTGTGCAAACGTGGACCCGGCAACTTTTAGTCAGACACAGCCCTTCTTCTTGCCTCAGTAGCCAAGTTTGTAGGGAAGTAACATTTCCATCTCGATTTCAGTGATTAGGAGTGACATCCTCTTTTTACAGCCATCTGGGGTGTGAAAACAAATACATCTGCGTGGTCCAAATCGATCCAGAAAGGTGGAAAGCAAACCAATGGCTATCAGAAAAATTATCCCTCTCTGCCTCTCTCCTTCCGGCCCGCCCTGGTTGTTTCATTTGCGGATCCGTATTTCCTCCCACTCTTCAGCTGGGCCAAATTTGGCTCTGTCTGGCAGAGGCGAGGGCACCAGGAGTGTCATGGCTGGGGGGGAAGCAGGAGAGCAGCGGGGCTGGGTTTTGTGGTGATGGGGTACCCTTGGGGCTGGCCAGGTGATGGCTCCCACCCCCCCTGCCCCTCCTGGGCCCACCTCCAAGCCCATTTCTGGGATCCTGACTGACTTTGGCAGTTGGCTGCCGTTGCAAGAGGGTTTCCATGGCAATGTACCAGTGCTGCTCGCTCCCTCCTCGGAGCTCTGCCTTCCTTTCCCTCCCTCTCCCTCTCCTCGCCCCCCTCCCCAGCCCTCCTGTTTCTCAAGCCTGTTGCCATGGAAAAGTCATAATCCACAAAGAATTTCAGTTCTCCCCCCACCCATTGGGTTAGGTTTTTTTTGGTGTTAAAAGTTTGCTTTTTAGTTTAATGTGTGGGCAGGGGAGGCTCCATCTGCCTCTTCAAAACCTTGTCCCTGGGCAAGGGGGAAGTCTCTGTCTTGGATTTGGAGGTCTTCCTGGAGGGAGGGTGATGAGATGCTGCAGAGGGGAGCTCCAGCTGATGGGCATCCTGGCAGGGTTGTGGCTTTGAGAAGTGCTTATGTGACACTGGAGGTTTTGAAGCGACCATGTCGTTTTGGAGTTTGGAGCCTGAATCAATGACGTTTAAGTGCCCAAGACATGTTGGAGAAAAAGGAGGAGTGAGAAATTTCTGAAAGGTGCCTCCTCTGGAGGCTGCTTTTTCTGAAATGATCATAGTGAGTGCTGCCAACAGAAAAGGCTGCAGACAACTCATACGCTGCCACAATATGTGCACAGCAAGAGCTGTGGAAATAATGCAGCTGAAGGTACTGAATGAGACCAGAACTAGAGCCCACATTATCCCACTTGGTCATCATGCTAATTCCCAAGTTCTCAGGGTGTGTCTACGCTCCACCAGAACTTGTGTGTGAGGTTTGTGGTTACATTTTAGTTTGTTAGCTTAAGCACCGATTAAAGGTGAAATCAGTTAAGTTTCTGCTCAAATTAAACAACCTCACATAGATACCTCTGAAAAGAACTTGGGGTACTCTGATAGCTTTGCTGTTCTGGGTAGCAGAGCTGGCTGAACTGGAGGGAGCTGTGGTATGGTAATAGTGTGGGAATTGACCCTTTGCTGCACTCTCCATGGAAATGTTCTGGTCTCACTCGCAGCGTGCTTGCTGTTTCCATCTGCGCTGTGCTCAGGCTTCCCACAGTGGGCATGGGCACTGTGGCCAGGGATCCTCAGATGCATGTTGGAAAACCTTATTCACAATATTTCTAGGTCCAAGGAGTCCTGGAAGGCTCCTGAGCAATGAAATATTCTTGGGAGATTTCCCACTCTGTTCAGGAGAGAGAAGGGAAAGGATGCAGGTAATATATCCCAAATTTGGACCTTGTACTTGTTTCAGACCTCCTGAGAGTCTTTCATTGGATGTGATGTTAGCATCACACCTGAGGCTTCTTTAAACTGACCTTTTCCGAGAGAAGAAGCAGAGGAGTAATTCAAGATCAAATGCAGCTCTAGAGTAAAATGGCACATTAACTTCACTAGAGATGCAGCAACATGGGCTGAAGTTGACTCTTTCTCTCTCTTTTACTGTTCAGGAAACGTTGAGGGTGCACGTTTTGTTTCTTTTTTATAGAGGCAACTACATTCAGGCGGCCTGCTGCAGACACCTAGCCTACGCACTGTGGTTACCTCTCCCCATTGTCTGTGTGTACCAGGCATCTGAGTCACTTGCTGCTCGCCTGGCCTCAGATGTCGTAATAGTCACAGAGTCTAAATTGGGCATGTGGAGTAGGTGATGGAGTATAAACCTGGAGTCTTTTCAGGCTGTTGGAAAAATTATCAATTTATAAAACCATAAAGTCACAGTGCTGGGTCATTGTAGCTCCTCTTCCTTTGCATGAATTCCTGGAAGGTGATGGATTTTCAGCTGCCACAGACTGTGGTCTGTCCCGCAGAAAGCAAAAAGCCTGATCTGTCAGCAACGCTCTGCCTCTTTCCTTGTCGATATGCCTTTACTCTTTTCTAGATGAACATAATTTCTTTAGTCCTATGCCGGGGTTGTTTGTCTCCTTCTGTTTTCAACCTCTTTTCTGATACTGCTGAGAAAGAAGCCCGAGTAGTCGCAGTGCCATGTTGGGCACCTCTCAGGTGGACCCCATCTCTACGTTTCACAGAGGCTCCTGAACATCCAGCATCAGAAAAAATCTTCAGTCACTACCAATCTGGGCTAGGAGTTGAACTGTTGACCAGAAGGCAAATATTTCCTTTCTTTTTGCACCTTTCAGGCCCCAGGGATGGATCCCATAAGTTTTCCAGAGCACTGTGTGAGAACGTAGGAGTGCACTGACCGTATCAGCAGACACAGTCACTCTCCTTGTGCTTAGCCAGACCTTGTGTAGCCCCAGACATCACTCTCTCTTTTACCAAAGAGAAGAGAGAGAGGGCATGTAACTTTATTTAACAGAGCCTGGACTACAAACTACATCACAAAACACTCTACAAAGTTAATAATACAAAGCACAAGTCGGATGTGATATAAATGATGTAAATGTGTGAACTCTGAGTAGGACTTTGGCAGTGTTCCCAGCCGTGTTCAAAATGTCCCCATGATATTTCTATCTCCCATATTGGGAACCCACTAGAGACAGGCAGAAAAGACTTAGGTTGAGTTTATTATCCATATTTATCGTTCATTTTAGAATAGCATCTTCCTCCCACACTGATCCATCCTCACAGCACTACATATGCACCCAGCTCAAAGCAGGAGGCTTCACACTTTGACTTTTGGGGCAGGAGTTGAGAACAGTGAGATATGATTGAAGCATTCAGTGTGTGTTGGGAAACCCAAAATAGATGGTGCAAGGGAATATGGACCCTGTAGCTATGCAGGTAGAGGTAATGAAAGGGGTTTGCGAGCTGTCAAGTCATGGGACTTTGGGGTGGAACGGAGGCATGCCTGACTGTAGGAACCCAGGCAAAAGACTAGAAGGAGATTCTTGGTATTTACCTCCCTTCCATATTTTCCCAGTGTTTGAAAAAGGGATGATGTCAGTGAGGGGTTATGGCTGTGACCAGAGTGGGGATAAGCAAAGTCTGGGGGCTGAGGATTTGCACAGTAATTATTGAGTTGGGACCTGCGGTCCAGGGAGCACCTGGATGGGGATATGTTGGCTTTCAGAACCTTGTTGTCCCACAGTGGGAGCACAGACAATGCCAGTGGTCGTGCAGTTGAGCTGGCAGCAATGAAGACAATGGCTGCATTGGAAGTGCTGATGGAGGCGATGGTTGGCAGTAGACAGCCACCGGGAATGACGGCAGAGATGGCAGTTTGGGTGGAGAAGCAGCAGCACAGGGAAGGGTGCTGGTGGTGAGGAGGGTGCTGATTGCAGCAAGTGTTACAGTAGCGTCTGGAGTGCTAACTACAAGTGAAGACAAGGGTGGCTAATTACAGACATGATTGTGCAGAGGAAGAGGAGGCAGGCTCGAGGAAGAGTGGTGAGGTCTGCGATTATGGCACTTTGCAATGAAGAAGCTGCTGCTCAGTGTGGGGCTACAAGGGGTTCAGCTCTAGTATTAACTGAAGCTGTGTTCTCCACGTGTGGCAGCTCATGGCTTGCTCGCTTCCCCTTCTGTCTCACTCTTCACTTGCTTTGCTACTGCAGCATTTTCCCTGTTTGCGTGTAGTGTGGAGAGATGTGTTAATGGTTCCGTGTAGAAAAAAAAAAAAGAAAAATCCTAAATTAGACACTACCCCACTGGTGATGCATCCTGTGCCCCTCATCAGACAAATGCTAGCTGGGAGGTCTTCTTGGGATGAACAAGGTTTTCCTAATGCTGCAAGGAAAAAAATTGCAAGGAAGTTTAAAGGGGAGTGCGAACAAAAAAAAAAAAAAAGGAAAAGAATCCTAATTGTTCTGAGACCTTCCTCAGCCCAAGGAAGGGTTAATGCTTTAAATGCAATGTAATTTCAGCGGCACTAAAGAACACGTTTCCATGGAAACATCAACCCACGGAGGGAGAGAAAGAGGGAGAAGGGAGAGGGAGCAGTAGCAGAGAGATCGGCTCCTCTGGCAAAGGAGGAGCAGCCTTCAAACCCCCCCACAGTTACTGACGGGAGTGATTGTTTGTTTGTTTGTTTTTTTTGTTTTGATCGATTCCCCCTTGGAGGAGTGATAGGGAAGAAAGTTATAAGGTGCCATCTTGGCCGAATCGTTACCGACCCAGGAAAATCCAGTCACACTTCTTTGGACCGAGTCTCCTTGCGGGCAGTGACTCTGCTCCTGCGAGTACTGTGAATTTGCTGCCCTTGCAAATGCATGAATGCTTTCAACACTTGATAAACGTCGAATAACCCCCCAGTCACTTGTGGTTTCCTGGTGGGTCAAAAAAGTTAAGTTAGTCCGCTGTTTCAGAGAATGTAATAAAGGGATTTATTTCAATCTCTCCAGCTAGTTTAGCCCTGTCTGGCTCCTGGCAGTGTTGAGAGGGACCTTTCTGGCAGATTTGAGTGGTTTTCCACAAGCAAGAAAGTCCTGAAAGCTACAGAGGAGAACTGATGTGCTCACCTGCTTGCTGGTCTTGACTCCCAGGACAGAAACTGGAATGAGCTCTGGGTAAATACTGAGATGCCCTGATGGCTGACTTCCAGCATACCAGCCACCTTTGGAACACCAAAGGGGCTGTTGACATGCACATTTACTTGGCCATTTTTTTTAAGCTGTGGTCCACAGCCATGTGGGTCCATGGGAGATTTTGAAGGGACGTGCAAAAATGACTAAGAAAAGTGGGATTAAATTCACTGTAGTTCAACTGGAATATTTTTTAAGGCTCTGCAAATTGACAGAGCTCTAAAAACATCATCCTGGGTGAAAAATCAGTGTGCAGAGCCTCATTTGACTTCTGTTCTGTAACTGCTTGTCCTATCAATGTTTGTATGACTGTGCCCTAAGACAGATAAACAAATCTGAAGGACATCTCTTAACCTTTCAGTATTTGCCTGATCCTAGTGGTATGGCTTCCATCAGTGACCTGTTAGGTGGATGCCAAGACATAATTACGACCCATTGTCGGCTGTTCTGACAAATGTAATTTTTCGTGCTTTTACTGCCTCATGTAAGCAGATCTTTAGTCCTTTCAAATGGGAGAAATACCTTGAAGACTACTTCTACTTTGGAGAAAAGTGATACGTTATCTGTTCCTAATGAATAAGGAAGGATGGAAAGACATAGCAATAAAAAATAATACTTAAAAAAAGTAATTGGCAGGAATTTATTAACTCAGTAAAGCTCTGTGGCTTGATCCAATTTTGGACTGAACATTTATTTTTTATTTTATCCAGTCACTGTAACAATTTTGACCTTAAAGCTATTTTTCTATCAGCTATTTTCTATTACTTAAAGGTTTGGTGAGTCAATCCATAAGTATATCTGTTTTTATCAAAGCTTTTTTGGATAAAAAAGTCTTTCTGAGAATAGGCTGATTTCCTGCGAGATTTATGGATAATTCCAGCTTTAACCAGAGTATGCTCTTAAAACACTTTTCCTTGTTTCAATTTTATTTCCAGTGAGGCCAGAAGGTGTAGAGGTATATTCTCAAGCTACTTAGGACTGTGTCATTTTCCCAGCAAAAAAAGATAATTTTGGAAGAAAAGTTGTAAATCAAATACTTTGGGTTTAAAATGGAATATTTTGACATGGAAATCCTATTTGCTGTCTCTTGGGATTAGGAGCATGGGAACTTTATGTTCTTGTTTTTTCCTCATGAAACTTGGACAGACTAAATATCCGGTGATAACCTTCCCTTGTTGAGGTGATGCTGTTCCTTGTGGGACTCTTTCAGGGTGGCACATTAAAGAGTTATTTTAACTGGGGCTTTTGTCCATAAAAGAACGGGCAGAGCGTGTCACACAACAGACCAGACTGTGTGGGAGCTTGACAGTGCCAGAAGCTTCATTTTCTGTCCAATGTTGTTACAGTTTTCTGATCTTATGGTTCTCTTTCTTTCTGACAAAATGTTGACCTCCGAATGAGAAAATGTTGTCGCCAAGTTCTTATCCCTCTTTCCCATTTAAAAAGTGGTTTTGATAGGTAATTTTTCCTGGCTCTGGCATTTGTGAAAATAGGCCAGTCGGGACGCGTGTGAGAAAAATTTGGCTTTGGCTGGGTTTTCAAGATATTGTTGTGACTGACATAGCAGATGGGGCAAAGTGAAGATTTATCCTGACCTTTTTTCCATAAACAGGTCACCTCATCCTAATGTATACCACTGTTTCCTACAAGTGACCTAGCTTTCACAGTCTGGCCTTGGTACTGTGAGCGGCACCCTTGGCAAAGGGAGCGTAAAATGCCACTAGACCTGAATGGCAGCACCTCTTTCCCCTTTTCTATCAAAGGCAATGACTGCATAGGACCAAAAGCAAATGGGAGATCAGGTCCTAGATGGTGTTAGATACGTGGAAGAAGAAGTTATTGTGGAAACTCTGAAGCTCACTGAGCAGCATTTTGCCTAGTTGTCATGACTGTCATTCGTGCCCCAGGCTGGAGTTGACACCATGACCCTGTACAATGAGACTCCCCTCTGTCTGCTCCCCGATGGACTTCTGTCCATGCTGCAAAACCCTGTGCTGCGGTGCTTGAGTTTCCTCTTACATTTTCAAGAGGGAGGCTGGGGACTGCACAGGCTGTGGAAAGCGAGCTTCGCTTCTCCTTCTCAGGAATGGTCCCGTCTCATTAGGATCAAGCAATGTGTGTAGGAAAGCGGCCCTGCCATTGCTCCAGCTCCCTATGTACTCTAAGGATAGATATATCCTCAGTCCCCAGGAACTGTCAGCTCGGAGTCTTTCTCAAATGACAAATTCATGGTAGATAAATAGAAGAAATGGGAAATGAAGTGAAAGTACCATTTTTTTTTTTATGATGAAGAGAGGGAGTGATGGAAAAGATTCCTCCTTCCACTGTACACAGGAGCTCTGTCACTAGGAAGTCTTAGCACACATGCACATTGTTTTCAAAGCAATTGTGCTGAATATGATGGAGAAGGATCAGTAGAAATTTCTCTTCCACCAGAAACGGGTATTTCACAGGTCAGGATCAAACACCAAGAAAATTCATCTTCCTAGAGGCGAGGGGCCAGAATCTCAGCAGATCAAACAGTATCACTCCAGAGCTGTCAGCTGACTATCACTGATTTATTCCAGCCCAGTATCTGCCCTCTTGTCTTTTAAAAAGGTGTGGACAGCGGGGAAAAACCAAATTAATCTCTTATATCTTTGTTATCTTGTAGCCTGAGGGATATTTCCTAATCTAGATGCTCTCCTAACCTCTTTGCTTAATGAAAACAATCTTGAGCTCTGGGTGTTTCTCTGTGCCTGCTGGTCAGGTTGGTTCCCAGTAGCATAAAATGGCTGTAGCCTGGACATATTTTCTGCTGCAGAATGCCTGCGCAATTTAGAATTTTGTTGGTCTCTTTTCTATACTTTCTTTCTTTCTTGCAGTGCATCTCCCCAGATTCAGTGGTAACACTGACAGCGAGAGAGAAAGGAGCAAAGGAAGAGTGAGATGCTGTTCCTTTAAGATTTAATTTTCCTAGTCAACGGTTGCTTCTTTTTTTTTTTTCCTATCTTGTTTTGGTTTTGTTCTTCATGATAGCAGAAGGAACAGAGTCCATGCCCCTTGTTATGTAAAATCAACTGCGCCCGTGCCCTTTGCGTGGAATCCTTTCACTGTAAATCGTACCTGACACAGGACAGATGTTACACAGACACAGCCAGATGTGCCTGCCTTTCACGACTCCACAAGCCACTGGCACCGCAGCAGTGGGAGGCAGCACAGGAGGCTGGGGCAGTGTAGGGGAGTGAGCAATGGGAGAGGCTCTGAAAGGCTCAGCCAAGGTCGGTACCAGCCACGGGGAAGTTTGGTCGAAGGCCCAGGTGGAGCCCGTTCTCACCTTTTTGGGAGTGAGCGGTTGGGTTTGATATCCCGTGGAGATCTCGTGCACGCACAGCTGGATCTGGATGGCTGTTGTGCATGTATTTGGCCGTCCTCTGAGGCAGAGGCAGCCATGGAAATGTCGAGCAACGGTATGGAGAAAAAATATCAGTATTATTTTAAGCTTCCCATGGGTTTGGAGTATGGAGGTATAAATCAGAAGTCAAAGGGATCAGTCGCAGTTTTCTCATTTAAAAAAAATCTACACTATTTCAGTCTCTCAGACGAGAGCAGAAGCTATTAATGGAATAGTTAGTGCTGGTTAAACCTTAATTTGTCAATCACTTGCCATTTGAAGGTCAGAATTCCCATTTGTAGATAAATACACTGGTCCTAAAACTCCCTTTTCCTTGTCCTTTGGGTTCTGTCTGTTCATCCTCATTCGGGAGCAGGTGTGTGGGGCGGGCAGGACCTGCTGCAGGGCAGGAGTGATGTACCCTGCCAAAACTGTTTGCATCAGCCCAGGCTGGGCAGGTCTTGCCAGGGCTGGGAGAGGGAACGTGTCTGGAGCTGTGGTGCCCTTGTGGTGAGATGCAGTAATGCATCCATCTTTGCTCTTTCCTGGGCATGAAGTAGGTCTGGGCAGGCAGCTTCGCCTGTCCCTCGTACCTCTGGCTGGCGGGTTTTTCATGCTGTCTCTAGGGGAAAGAAAAAGGCTATTTCACCATGCAGATTCTGCGGGGTAAAGGCCTTCCACTGCCTTCAGCTCATTGCTGATATGTTTGGCCTCAGTGTTTCACATTACAGTGAGTTTCCAAAGAGGCTGACGGTAGTCTGCACCCCCACCCCCTTACCCTGCATCAAACTCTACCAGCCTTTCACCCTGCAAATCCTCCCTGGCAGAGGTGTCTCATAGCCTTTCTTTCCGCATCGTACACCTACACCCTGTTTTTCCCTCGTGTGCTGGACTGCCGACTCCCCGATGCGGATGGTGGAGAGGCTGTTTTATTTGTACGGCCTGTCTTATTCAGGGAAGCGGTCGACGTTAGGGTAATCACGCCATTTCAGACAGCCCGCTTGTCTCCTTGGAGCATAACAAGCACTGACAGGGCAGAGGGGAGTGTGTGTGTGTGTGTGCACACACGTGAGGCGGGGAGCGCGATGGGCTGAACCGGGGCATTGTTAAAATTTGCCCACCCGGTCAGCAGCTTCAGGAGGAGGTGATTCCCAGCAAGGCACTGGAGGCAGAAGTAGGAGTGGTTAGTGCTGATTTCAAACACATCTCCTTCAGAGCTGTTTCTGGGGCAGAGAAAAATTTGGTTAACACCTTCCCTGTCTCCCCCCAGGTCCCCTCTGCCTGCCACATTTGCCTCTCCAGGCTTTCCCCATCACTAGCTGAAACTGTTTAAAATGTCATCGTCTCTCCACTGGTCCTAAATTGGCCATCTGATGTGGTTTTAATGCTCTATTTCCTATGCCAACCAGCCTTGCAAACACTCTCCGTTAGCTTCCAGGGCTGTCAGCCTCACGTCTAGGTTGGGTGGTGTTGCCTAATGGTCAGAGCACAGGATGGGGAGTCGGGTCCCCCCAAGTCTGACTTGCTTTATGCTCAAGGACACATCCCTTCCTTCTTTGTTCCTGCCTGCTCGTCCGTACCATGGGGCTCACAGTGTTGGCCTGTTTTCACAGTGTCATGTGTGCTTTGCTCCCACTTGGCTGAGTCTGGGGCATTCCGGTTGCTGCATCTGCACCGGGCTGGGGAAGGGCTCGACCCTTCTGTGCTCACGTCGAGCAGCTCCAGAAAAACTCGCGTAAGCTAAATTCTTTTCTGGAAGGTGTTTCTAACAAATTAAATTAATTTACCTGTGTTTGTCGTTGTTGTCCCCCCACCCCTCTTTCTCTTTCTGTCTCCATCTTGGAGTCCAATCATGGATTAAGCCCTTTACAGGTATAGTTTCATCTTGGGTTACCTCACCTGCGTGCACAGCCTGCTGCCCTCACCTTGTGCCCCTCTCGCAGCTGGTGGCTGGTGGCTCAGTGCAGCCGTGCCAGGGAGTCTCCCAGCCCCCTGGTTGCCTGTCTGGGGACTGGAGTGTGCGTAGGCTGTAGGGAAGAAACAAATCCCCCCTGGCCAGAGCAGGCAGCAGTAGTGCTGGCGTTACCAGGGCAGCGCTGCTGCCGAAGGGGATGACTCTCGCTGTGATAGCGATGGAGGGCAGAGCCGCTTGAGTGTGGCTGCCTTGCAGCACGCTGCTGGCTTGGCCTGCCACGGAGTCCTTCAAGCCTGGATGTTTTGTCACATAGGCGTCCCCTTGCTCAGTATGCCTGAGCAAGCCCCACAGCTCCCGGTGTACCGCTCTCGCCCTGCATCCCTCTGTAGGTGACAAGGTGACGGGATCCAGCAAGCTGCAGGAATTCAGGGAAAGCTGGGGCCGGGGGGGAAGCTGCTGCTTCTGCACTCCTCCTGCAAACTTCTGTGAACACGTTGCTAATGCGTTTGAGAGAAAACCCTCTGAAGAGTTATTGTGCCAAATTTGGAGACTAATTTCAGTCATTAAGGTGCGAAGTGAGGGATTTTAGTGCCGCTTTAAGTGTAAATCTCAAGGCAGCTCCAAGGATTGGAGTCGCTGATGATCCCTCCTTGATTATTATTAGTGGTTCTAATCTTTCCGGTGGAAAACGAACGGAAATGACACCCTCTTGTGTCATATCTGTTGCTGATTTTTGTGAACTCTTCTTGTCAGGCTGTGCAAGGGAGATTCCCATAGTGGCATCATTCTCAGGTGGGAGGGAAAAGAGGGCTGAGAACTGTTTATTATTGCTGTTTGTTTAATGAGATATTGGCACCGCTTTCTAACTACTGACATATAAAGCTGCAACTCCCATCAGGCTAATGGCATTCTCATCTTCTTGGGGCCTTGCTTTGTCTTTACGCTGGTGGACAATGCAGAGAAGTCATGAAATGGGTGTAGCTGTATTCTTTGTCCACTGGAAGGTCTTTCCCACCACCAGAGCCTTACATAGGTCTGGTAGGCTGCACATCCCTGGTGATGGTCTGTGCCTTGGATTCTTCAGGACTAGAGCAATGCAAATGGCTGTGAAAGAAAGGCCAGAAAAAAAGCATGTGTGGCCCTGACATGGGATGCTTTACACCATTACAAACAATCGTGTGGCTAAGATTTTCCATGCAGCAGATGTTTTGGGGTTCTCTCAGTGTTTGGGTGCTGAATGGGTCTGGCTTTTGGAAAATAACCAATAGTCTGCCTTTGAAAATCATCCTGTTGCACATGTTTCATGCTGGGCTCCCTTATGGCTGAGTTTCCTATGCTGTGCACATCCGATGAAGGTCACATCATGGAGCAAGTATGGAATTTCCTTTAGAAATGAACATAATTGCTGATTACGCTTGGTAATGGGGAATTAGAGTTTGGTTGATTAATGGAGTTAAGACAAAAAAAAATTTGGAAAAAGAAGCTAAAATCATGACCTTTTTTTTTATTTGTTCGAAGAAGTTTCCCTACTGTCAATGCTTTCGTTAAATTAGTAGAGAGTTCTCTGTATGCAGATAGTGGGAAAGTGTGAACCCACTGAAAGAACAGATTCATTTTCCCCTTTTTTTCTTGAAATTGGTTAAAAACGAGTTCAGAAGGGACAAACTGAAGCTGAGTATCAGGAAATGTTTCCTGGTATCATGGCGTAATAGAGCAGAAGAACCTCTCATGTCTGTAATGGAAATGTTGCTTGTGTAATTTATAGGAGAACTGGGCAAAGCATGGGAGGGCAGAGTCCTGGGGCTAGCCCTGCAGGCAGCTTGGTCACCTCTGCTTCTCACGGTGATGTGATGCTACTGGTGCCAGAGCAGGTGTATAAAGGCAAAATCTACTTCATGCAACAGGATTGTGAATTGAAGTGAAATATATGAACAGGGGAAACTGTCAGAGTGCCACGGAGATGTCATATAAGCCATTGAACTGTGAAATGTGTATTTGCCTCCTTCTCTTCCCCACAGTGTCATTCTGGACAGTCTGACAGTTAAGAAAACAATAGACCCAATTCTCATTTACAGCAAAACCATTTTAACATGCTCTCACGATGCAGCAAGACCTTGAAATAAGTGTAGCCGTAATCTTGGTCCACTTAAAGGTCTTCCCCACTGCCAGAGCTGTGTGAAGAGGCCTTAGGATATATAAGATTGAAGCCCAGACTGTTTAATAGTCCATTTGTACATCTGACATGAGATGCCCCAAAGGGGAGTGCCTTGCGCAGAAGTGACGGGGCCTTTCCAGACAAAGAGAATCATTAATGTTGGCTGCAGGGATTTGCAGGGCTGATCACCCTCTAGTTTGATCCTGCCGGGTATAAGGCATGACTCTGTCCGTAAAGAAAAGGACTTTAACTGGACTATCTCAACATCCACTGTCCCTATTCCTAAGCTGTTTCAGAGGATTGCTTTGCGCCGCATGAGGCGTGCTGGCTCTAATAGGGATGGATCTTCTCACAGGTGTGCTGCTCCTTCCTCTGCTCTCTTCAGCTTCCCTTATCATTGGCTGTCTCTACTGCTTCACCTGTAGGCCATCACTGTCCTTAAATGACATGTAAAATCCCCTTTAAAAAGTGAGCAAAGTGTAGGCTGTGGAGCATGTTTACACAGGTAATTGCTGTGGATCCATCTGCCTTTTGGAGTAAGGGGAAATCAAGGACCATGGGCACTCCTGTGTGCATGCGACTCTTAGTTGTAATTTCAGGAATTCATTGAGAGCTGACGTGGGACATTGCTTCCCAATCCCTGTCTCAAAATGGGGGCAATTGCCTTGCCTTGCCTGATTGTCCCAGTTCCTGGAGTAATTGTCCTGCTTCCCTCACCTCCTTCCTCTTAGATTTTCCTTTGCTGTCCCCAGCTTCATAGCACTGTTTGCACTGTGCTCCCGCGATCCCGGTGTAAGCTACAGGGTGGGGGGCAGGCTCTCATTTCAGGTTTGGTTTCCAGGCACTAACATTCTCCTCGCTCTTTTCTCTCTCCTGCAGGTACCTGATCAATGTCACCTTTGAAGGCAGGAATTTGTCGTTCAGTGAGGACGGATACCAGATGCATCCCAAGCTGGTGATCATCCTTCTGACCAAGGAGAGGAAGTGGGAGAGGGTAGGACATTTTTGGTAATTCTCAAACTGCCTCAGGGATGAGGATGGAGGAAGGCTCCAGGTGAATAATCCCCCTCACCCTTCTGTACTTCTTATCAAAGGCTGGCAATCTCCTCCTTGCATCCTGGACTACTGGTATCTCCAATACCCAGGCTGCTGTCTTCTCCATGCAGGATGCCATTACATTCTTCCATTAGCGTGTATAAAAAATTCATCAGCTTCCCTTCTGTAACCTCTGAACATAAGTTTTTCTGCCTTTTAGAGAAGAGACCTCCTCTGTGCCATGGGTTTCAATGGCAGAGACAGAAAATATTTCTCTGCATGGCTTGGAGGCAGTGAAGTTCTGTATGCTAAACGACTGTGATTGAGCTACAGCCACACTTAGTAATATATTCCAGTGTTAACTGTGCTTGATATATCTGGCCAGTGTCATTTGCAATGGGATGGTGCATTAAGTAGGATGTGTACGTGAGATCGTATCGAGTTGTTCAAAGATCCAAATTTGCATATTTCTGAATAATCTGCAAGTAACCCAAAGCACAATTTTAGAAATGGTGTGGATTTCTGTGTTAGCGGAAAGCTTTGGTTCGTTTCACCTCCCACATAAATGCCAGTGGTCCAGGCTCAGAACAAGCACTCCCAAAGAGTTTGAATTGAAGTAGAGGGGGTAGTTTGAGGGCTAAGAAAATAAGATATAAAAAGTGATGGGGGTAAGAAGTCAGAGCGAAAGCAAGGAGAATTCAGCAGAGCAGTCAACAGATATGAAGCAGAGCTTGGTCTGGATATGATCATGTGTATGGCTTAGAAAAATGCCCCTTTGCCCCACCGGGCACAGAAAGCCTCTCCTTGGCTGCTTGTTCTCTGCATGTGGTCTGCACCAGGAAGAAGTTCATGGGGAAATGAGAATGAAATAGGGAGCTGTCAGGAGAGGTGCATTCAGAAGAGGACCGGAGGAACAACTTTTGAAGGAGGCAGAAGAGCCATCGCATTAGTGCCTGGCAGCCACTAAGGTCTCCCAGTAATTGCAGGAGTTTGGGGAGAGAGTGAAAGGCCCCAGCTTGTGCCTGGTTTCCAGGAAGACCTGTCTACCTCATGGTCTCATCGCTATGCAGACCAGATGAGAGTGTATGGTCTGGGAGAGTCAGCAGAGGTATCAGTGGGACAGGAGTGTGAGGAAATGTATGGCATGGCTTCAGCATGTGTGGACAACTCTTAGACATGTTTGGAGGCAGGCTGGCTGGATATTGCACAGGGGGGTGAGCAGGCAAGGCTCAGGCTGCAGAGACCTCACATCAGGCTCTGTCCATCATACAACTTCACTAAAGCCCACCAGGCAAAGTCCAAGAGGATTTATTCCTAGGTGGCACCAAATTTGTTCTCACAGAGGAAAACTCCACCATCAGAGCAGGAAAATGAGGCAGTAGCAGTATGAATCCTGGTAGGGATTATTAGCAGGGCTGGCTGCAGGGAATCTGTTGCTGGAATGCTTTGCAGGCTCTGGGGAGGCACAGCTAAATGCAGTCCTGTTTTTATGCTGCTTGTCATATGCATTACACTGTTGCACCCTCAGTGAAGGCTTAAGGGCTTCCATGAGTGGTAAGAGGGATTGTTCAGTCTCTGGGTGCATATCCGTGGTCTCTCAGATGAACCAGACAATTAGTGGAAGGGATGCTGGTGGGCTGGAGTGTTTGGGTTAGACCTGGGACCTGCCTGAGCTTTGCTGTCTGTGTGAAATACTTGGCATCCATTAAACCAGAACAGTTCTTCATTTCACAGGAGCTGGGGCTTGATTGAAATGAGACTATGATGAACTATGGTAATGGTGGTATGAAAAGGCCATAGTGCTTCCTGAACACAAATGTTTTACCTTGAAGTGGATGTCTCGCTCGCTCAGTGGGAAGATCAAATTACTATAATCAAACTCTGAGATGTTTGAGTTTTACACTGGCAGATTCTTCCTGGAAAACACAGAAGTCATCTCCAACATGCTCTGATCACAAGACAAATGCCTTTCACACGTGGAACCGCATACTCTTTTTCTTAATTTTCTCCATTCAGCAGAAATGCAAACATTAAAATATAAGGGTGAAACAGAGCTCTTTGTGGCAAAGATCATAATTTTGTTCTATGTTTGTGGAGAGTCAGGCAAAGCAAAGTGCTGGCTCTTAGCAGCTCCCAGGCAATACCACAATACAAGACATAAATTATTCATGTATTATTAGCACACAGTTCCAATACCTTTGTAAGTGCATTGCTTTGCAGTGTAAAATCATCCAAACTCTCACTAATTTTTGCTAAATTAGTGAAGTACTTTATCCTGGCAACTTCAAGGCAATACGTAGAAGAAACTGCACAAAGCGCAGGAGAGTTTCCAAGTCAAACACTCAGGTGGTAGGAGACAAGAGATGAAAGGCTGCATGGGAAACACTGATTCAGCCCACTTGTGTGCATTCACTATAGCTCAATCTTTAATTACATCGCTGTACACTTTTATCCATAATAAGATGCTGTGCCTGGAAGGAACATCAAGAGGTCATTTAGTCCCTCCCTGTGCCAAAGGGAGGGATCAACTAGACTGAAATTATTCCCAACAGGTGTTTGTCTCACCTGCTCTGAGAGTCCTTCAATGCTAGAAACTCCATGAAATCCTGAGGCAATCTTTTCCATGGCTTCTTTCTTCTTACCCTGGAAAGTTTTTCTGATGTCTGACCTAGATTTCCCTGACTGCAGTTTAAGCCCATTACTACTTGGCATCTCCCTAGTGGACGTAGAGAATTGTTTATTCTCTTCCTCTTTTTATCTTCCCTATGTATGTTTGAAGGCTTCTATCATGTTGTCTCCCAGTCGTCTCTGCTGTAGATTAAACAAGAATTTGTTCAGTCTTTCCTGGTAGGTCATGTTTTCTAGTCTTCTGATCATTTTTATTGTCTTCTCTGGATTTAGTGACAGTTTGCTGCTCTGTACATCTTGGTGCAGTTGATTCTTGAAAGATGGCATATAGATTGTGAGGAGTACGCCTCATGGGATATATATGTATAAAGAAATGTTTTAAAACAGGTCCGAAGTCTTCCATTTTCTAAGCAGCAAAGATGCAGGCAGTGACTGAACTGTTTCAGGATTTCAGGTCTGGGAGATTTCTGAGATTTTGATTTTTCATTCCAATTTGGGAAGAAGTATCTTCAAAACCTCACCAGTTATTTCAGAGCAGGTATTCATTTTCCAGAAGAGCTACAGCTGTCCCCAGACCCTGATGATGATAAATCTCCTCCTCGGTCCTTCAGACAGACTGAAGCCTTGTAGGGCTGACAATCATGAAAGAACACAGAGCAGCCACTTTCTGGAAAGGGGCAGTAACCTGAGGTCTTCTGCTCTTGTAGCCACGAGTAATGATTCCTCTTGCGATAAGCAAATGCGCTGCATTTCATTCACTTCTCTGTTCTCAGTTCCTTAGGGGCAGAAGACTGCGTGCCTTCCTTCACTACCTTTTAATTAACTGGTTAGTTTTTGCTCCACTGGCCAGCCAGACATTGTGTGTTTTGGATGCCTAGGTGCCCCTGTTGTATTTATTATAGAGAGTATACTGATGGAGGCGGTGTAGGAGGTCCACCCTTATGCCCCATTGCCCCATGAAGGGATCTGCCTCAATGCAGCGAAGAGCTGGAGCCAACGGTCACGCAAGGTGAGCCAGAGGCTCGGTACTATGCTAGGTTTTGTATCTGTGGGTTGTGATGTTTTGTGTGGGAAGAGTTTTCACCCAGGCTTTTACTTTACTGGTTGCCTTTCTCCTCTGCTCTCCTATAATCCCACATATGATGAGGACTTTCTTCTGGGTTCGTGATCCCTTTGTGAGAGCTGGCAAGTGTTGCTGTCCATCTCATGCTCACATCTGTCTTCTCTGCTGAGGCAGGACGCAGCAGTCCTGTCCCATTAGCTCCCAGCTCCTCCTGTCTGCTGCCACACTTTCCCCCAGCGAATATGGGGATGACACTATCTCTGAGGCCCTCTTTGGGATTCTTTCTTTGCTTTAACTTCTAGTGAGTTTTGCATCACTTCTATCACTAGATTGTTCCTGGAGTCTTCCTTTTGCTGATGCTTCTCTGCCTCTTCCCTTAGGTGTGTCACTGGGGATTCAGAGCGCCTTTCCATGTGGCTCACGAAGGAAACTTCTTGTACCACCCCACAGAGCCCTTTGATTCTCAGGCTCCTTGGGGCATCTCTTACCACACACGCTTCAGTAACTCCTGCTCCTGGCTGGACAGCAAAGCCCCACACGATGGGTTTGGTCAGGGTGCCACTACAAGCCATCTTAGAGGAGGACAGATGGGAAACTTATGCTGAAAGATTAATTCTCCCTGCTGCATGTGCTAATCCTCTGGCCCTATCAACCCTCACCCCCCTCAGCAGATAAAATGTTTGCCTGCTGCTGCTCCTATAATTATCAGTGTTTGACTTCTGAACTCTTGAAAATCAATTAGCAGCATCTGTTCTGCTTCCTCTAGCCTTCGGTGTGGCCATGATTACGAATTCACGGACAGGCTGCTCTTAGCCTGTTCCCCTACACCATTACACACATTTGTGCTCCCTGGGATTGGGGCCATTTGCTGTGACATGCTGTCAGCTGCCTCAGTCACTGTAGACTTCCAGTACTTCCTAATGCTGCAACAGGGTGAAAAACGGTCTCTTTGCCACATGGGCTTTCCAGAGGTGTGTTCAGCCTGGATCGTAGTCCATATAAGGTGAGTTCGCGAACTTGTGTGGCCCTGTCCACTGCCTGGGCCAGGCAGTGTTATGCCTATCCGTACTTGGGAAGGGTTCCCCTGGGATGTGGGAGGGAGCTACAGAAAGAAAAAAAGGATTTAGAAAATAAAAAATGGAAAAATAAGGTTTGTTTTATCTAAAAAAAAAGAGGAAGGGGAACAAGATAAGTCTTTGGACATCTGAATTATTGTTGAAAAAAGGACATTATGGTCAGTTGCTTATCCTGTCCACCATAAGCAGAAAGAAGAAAACATGTTGCTACATTTTCAAGCAGAAAGATTTCTGTTAGATATATAAGGAGCTGTCTAATTGTTAGCATGGTGAGACATGGTGAGGCTCATTTGCTGGTGAGGCTCATTTGCTGGAGGACACATAGAATAATATCCAGCATTGCAGGGTCTAAATCTATCTTGTCTTGCCTCAGAGCTGGTGGATGCAGTAAGTGATCTCTTTTGGTTCTCTGCTTGCCTACATTTCTGTGATAAGATGAACAAGGTGAACCTGAAGACTGTCTCACGAGAGACCACTTATTTGATAGGAAAGGAAAACTGGGTTATGGACAAGCTGATCAGCAAAAACTTCAAGCCTGGTCCAGCGAGGACATAATTTCTGCAAGCTTCTACCATATACCTTTTGTGTGAGCAGGCAGTTGGCACATGAAAGCTATTGCGGATGGCTGCAAATAAAAGCCCTTATGGAGGTCCTTGCCACCTCCTGCACTCTGCAGCTTTGGAGGGCTGATGGACACCACAGAGATGTTGAACAGGCTGTAGCTTTTGATGATAATGCAGCCTTCAGGCCTGATCTCAAGTCTTTCTGTGCATTAAAAGAAATATTCATTGTCATTTCTTTGTATGCTTCGATGTCCCAGTGGCAGAAGTAATGGGACGGGGGAAGAGGACTGAAAATCTGATTGGTATTCTTGGCTTTTAGTAAGGGTCTGTATGGTACTGGCCACTCCCTGAAGAGCCAATATGAATCACGTACCTGTTATGATGCCTAGCAGAAGGAAGGATTTATATTTTTTCTTTTAATTTCATTTTCTGAAGAAGGCTCTTTAAAAATGAGAGGAGCAAGAACGTAGGGTTGTGAGGTGAAAACTGCAGCTGTACAAATCCAAGCATCTTCTCTGAAGGCCTTCCCCTGCCTTTGGAAAGGTGTCTAGATCGTTCGAGACAGTTTCCTCCTTGTGTTGTCTGGTGCCCACCCGAGCAAGCCTTTCTGATCGCTTACACATGCATGCACAGGTATGCTTGCCTCCCTGGGTTAGAAGTTACTGCCTTTGGTCAGGTTCTGCTCCGTGTGTGGAGCTTTGGCATCTTGACAGCATGTCCAGGCACTACAGAGAGAAAATGTTTTTTATCCCACCGACTCTGTTTATGGTGAGACAAGATTGGATTGTTTTTGCCAATGAGTCTTGTTTTGCTAATTTCCCTGTGTACATGGGGATTTATGACTCATTGTCCCTGAGGAGAAATGGCATAGGAGTTTGTTTAAACCTAATCAGAGTTAGTGACTGATTCTGTTCCCATAGAACCAGTTTTTAGAAGGATATAGCTTCACTTAGGGCAGATGGACCGTTCTGGATTTAAGCACATACGGCTGAAATTAGAATGGGAGTCTGTACGTGCAATTTCCCCCTTATTTTTAAATTATTCTTTCTGGACATTTCTCTAAGAGACGGCAATTTGCTGAATCCCTTGCTTCTCATTAGACAGCAGGCTTGCATCAAAGAATACATATTTTATGGATACCCCAATCCCAAGTGAGTGTCCCTTAGATACCTGATCTAGGTCACATCTGATGGGTCTGTTGATGACCCTGATTCAATCAGACAACCAGATGGCTTTATTTGTACACCTATGCTGCACCCACTGCCAGGATTTGGCCTGGCTTCTCACAGTTGTCCAGGATGTAACTGTATGTATTTGTGGCTAATTATGGCCACGTTAATCTTACACTGACTCCTAAGGAGAAGGGCAGATGCAAGTGCCACACAAAGCTTTCCTTATCAGACAATAAATGGAACAATCTTTCCGAAAAAGCCTCCTACGTAAATCTTGTGGACGTGCTGATCAAACGGTATCTTTGCTGACTGATTGTATCAGACCATTAGATTAGATTACTGCATCCTGCAATAATGAGCTAGTCCATCTCTTTGACCAAAGAGGACACTGGTTGGCTGTCTCCTCCTAACCACTGTATATTATGTCAGTATAAGCTGTTTGCTCGCTTTGCGTCTTGCTGAAGCGGTTTCTGACTTTGTTTGCTTGAATTTTGGAGTGCATTTGTATGATTCATGAGCCTGCAGAAAAATATTCTGGCTCTTCTCCACCAGGCCCTACTCCTTGGCTACCGGAGGGAATTCTTACATTGAAACAATGACAGCTTCTTGGAGAGACCTTGTCCCCTAATGCAAATCAGATATTGGAAAATCTGGAGATCTTTATTAAGCCCAGACTGTAGTTAGAATGCCTCCTACCATTTCCGTGCTGCTGTTGCTGATAAGGGTGTTTGTAGCCATCTGACCTTTACTGGGGTTGCCAACCTGACTCCTTGGACAGGGCAGCCCCGAGGACCGTGCCCTGTGTACTAATGTGGTAACACCATCCAGACAGAGGAGATTACTGCTCTTGCCTTGTTTGTGTTCTAGATGAGGGCTCTCTTTTGGGGCTTTCTTCCAGCTAACTCAACCATACCACACAGCAAGGGGGTCACCATTCCCCCTTGCTGCGTGTACATGCAGCCACCTCTTATGCGTCATCATTGCTGTTCCCAGCACCCAGTTATGGACTCTGCTCTGCAGGGAGCTGTGTGAACGCTAACCAGAAAGGTGGCTCCTACCCCAAAGCGGTTACACTTTAATTAGAAGACAAAAGGCAGCAGATGGGTACAGATGGACCAACGGGGGAGTCAAGGGAACAATCAGACAACATTAGTCAGCATGGTAGGCAGCAGGCTTTACATACCAACTGCCTAACTCTTGCGAAGGCTTTGATAGGCAGCAGAGAATTATAACTGGCTTTGTGCAGGCTTATGGGTGCTTCATCGAGAGTGTGAAGGGCAGATGGGAAAAAGCAGTAAAGGTGCTTTTGCGTTCTTGGAGAGCTGCGGCTGAGAAGGTGCAACAACTCAAAAATAGCCAGTGCTGCTGGAAAATTTCCAGCCTTCTTAACATCCGAGGGGATAATCCTAACTTTAGAGAAAACAAAAAAAAAAAAACCAACCCAAAACGGTGGTAAGGCTACGTCTTGCGATGCAGCACCACTTCTCAGTGCAGGGCTGGTGCGCTACTGCCAGAGCCACGTTGCTCCTGGTCGAAAACCCTCCTGCTTGCCACCAGCTTGGAGGTTTCTGTGGCATGTTAGATGTTGCAGTGTATCTGTGTCCCTTTCATCGTGAGCATTTAATTGATCGTGGGAATGTGTTATCTCAGCATGTTGACAATAAACATCTATATCTTAGTTCAGATGATAGCTGAGCTGCTGCGGGAAGATGAGCTTTCAAACATGGGTACAGTAATTAAATATTCCTATCACAGTGCAGTGTCAAGGATCCATCCTGTCATCCCTGATCAGTCCACAACATCCTCAAAAACACAAGAAGGGGAGTTTGATTTCGTTAGAAATGAAAGAAAGAAACATGGCTGTTGTTCCGTATTTTTTGGCGAATGAAAACAAATTCATATTTCTTTTTGAGTCCACACAAAATGTTTTTCTGACCTGAAAAAAAAAATCAGGTCATTTAAATGTAGTAAAACCATTTTGTAACACAGACCAGTTTTGATATAAAAACGTCGTGTGAAAATGAAATTTTCTAAAGCTTCATTTTGTGCATTGCCATTTTTAAGCAAAGCATGTCATTGTGGAAAATCTAAGTGATGTATGCTCATATGCTAAGAATCCCCTCCCTTGCCCTTCTCTTCAGGCCAAAACTCTTCTTTAATTTCAGTTCGAGCACAAAAATGACTTTTTCTCCAAACTCCATTTACAAGTGAACTGACGACAACAGTAATTGCTCCAGCTGTATTCCACTCAGGAGCGACACGGATGGGTTGTATGTCCTACAACACCATATGGATACACAGCACAGCAAACTTCACTTTCCCCCGCTCTGTCCTCAGCCACATACTGGAAATCACTTCAGGGACTCCATAGCAGCCAGAAACCACACAAGTTGTCCCAGTGCCATTGGAAGAGGCCATTTATTTCCCGTTGCTTTTGGTGGCCAGACTATGCAACAAAAAGACAGCTGAGGAAAGCATGGGAATTTTAGCGGCTTTAAGATTTGAAATTTGTGAAGAGATGAGGGCAGAGAGGAAGCAACCAACCAAACTGCGTCCGGAGAAAGTGCTAGCATAGCTTCTCCTGAAGGAGACTCGCAGTGAGTGAACGTGCCCCCAGTGCCTGAGGGTGTGTTTTCATCTGTTCGGTTGCATTTGCTTGAGACTCTGTCTCATGTTGACGACGTCTTTACTTGGCCTGTGAATCCTTTGCTTTTTCTGTTTTTACATTTCCTGAATGTTATTAACTGGAGGCTCTGTTTTCCTTCCATGGGGCTTGAGAGAAGGGAGGTGCTGCTGTGCCCTCATCTGCATATTCGTAGGACCCTACATTTTTCTTTCCTTTGCCTTTTTCTTTTGGTTTTGTTTTTCTTTCTCTTCCCCATTTTTTTTTTTTTTTTTTTTTTTTTTTTTTTTGCTAGGGTTTTGGCAGTTTGCTTTTCCTGGGGTAGAAGTGTGGCCACATTTGCTTCTGAATGCATTTGAAATAAATTTTTCTTAGTAAGAAATGGCTCAATTTTTTTTTTTTTTTCATTAAGGAATAGCTTGTTTGTTGTGTCTTTGGCTTGGCTTCTCTCCTCTGGTGTTGATTCTGGCCAGTGTTTCTGTTCTCGGTTCTCACACGCTCCTTGCTTTGGGTTTGAATCCTGATTGTGCATGGTTGACTTGGCTTGACGCTGGCCTGTGTCTTGGCAGTATTTTTTACTAGACCAGGACAGTCTTTTCCCCTGTGGTTTCGTCCATGCTGTTATGCATTAACTTCTCTGCTGCTTTTCAAAGGTATCTCAGTGTTAAAACTGTGGTTATCACTGGAGCTACTGTGTGCTTGAGTTGCTCTCGCTGCTCATGAACCCTGGCATGCGTTTAGTGTCATCGATTTGAGCATACAATATGTTCAGCGTCGTTTGTTTTCCTTCTGCCTGAACTGTGTTTTCTCCGAGTCTGTAATTTTTTCAGACTGCCTTTGGTAACGTTAGATCCCGGCACTCACTCTTCCGTTGCCTCGTAGTGGTGTCTGAGTTTCTGTCACTATCCTTTGGCCTTTCTTCCTCGTGAAAGGCTCTGGCATTTACTGACCTGGGTTTATTTCTAAAATGTGCTGGGGGTTTTGCCGCCTTCTGCTGAGTCAGCAGTTTGCCAGGCTTATTTAATTTCCTTCTGCCGGGCTAGCTGCATTCTGCAACGTCTCCCACCATGCCAAGCCTGGAAGATTGTTTGACAGCCTTTTTCTTGTTCCTGTTTAAGCTTTCGACTTGGTCTGCATTTTATGTGACAGTTTCTGGTGCTTGTTTCCCTTAGGTTTATTTCCTCGCTTCCTGTACATGATAATGACTTACATTTCTATTGTGCCTTCCTTCAAGAAGGATCCTAAGCACTTTGCAAAATTAACATACAGGCAACATTTCACTCCGAGTAACGTTCAGCCGCTCTTGTGGTGGAATGGGGTTAGGCTGTTTAATGTTGCAAAACAGCGCTGCAGAGCCATGTAGGGTAAGAAAGAGAAGTCTCAGATGGAAGGAGGTGAGGAATTTTTAATTGGACTCTGGCCAATTTTGTCCCCAAAGTCTATTCTGACTGCAGATCATTAAAGACCAGGAGCAGTAAGGCCAGTGTCCTTCCCTTTGCAGGTGGTAATGCCTGAGCCTCAGAAATATGGTGGGAGGAACAAACGAGTCTGTGAAGAAACATAGTTCAGGATCAACAAAAATATTCATTAATTTTGGTGAGGATTTACTTTGGAAGTTTTATTGCTGTAAATGAAAACTGACATTTAGGTGTTTTCCTGTAGACTCACAAAAGCCGTTAGATACCATTCACAGAGGAGACGTGGAGGAGGAAATGGCAGCATCTTCTCCCAGATCCCAGAGCCTGATGGTGAGGACAGACTCCTAGGCAATGGGAAAACTGCATTCAAATCCCTTCTACCTGACTCAGAATGGAGGTTTAAGCTGTGGTCTCCATCACCTGTCAGGAGAGAGGTCTAGCTCTTGGGACTGGGGTTATTTTTTCATTATTTTTTTCTTTTTTAATAGAAACTCCTTTGAAGTGTCTTTGCAGATGCTTGCCTGGATCCAAATTTCCATCACTTTTATTAATCATGTCTGATAAAGAAGATGATTTTTCTGTGTATGTGTTGAGCGGACAAATTTGATTAGTGGAAGATTCAAAAAAAAAGCAAACAAACCTGGGTTTAGATTGAAGCAATACTTTTAAATTGTTTGTTTTTGTTGTTGTTCTGTTTTTTTTTCTACAGTGTTAAGACCTTGCTTTGAAAAATCATTTTTTGCGCAGCTTCCTCGGAGCACCATTTTGGTCAGTGTTGGAGCATGCAGGGCCGGCCCTTAGGAGACTTAGGAGACTCCCTTAGGAGACGGGGTGCACGCTGCAACGTTAATGCTAATAGGTGCTGCAGATCCTTTTGTTCTCCCAGTAGATCCACCCTGGTATTGTGTAATCCCGTGGTTTTTGAGAAGAAACAGTATTTGCTGGTAAATCAATTTATATTGGGCGCAGGACCGGGCAGCAGAGGTGTGCTGCAAGTTTTCCAGTCTAAGCAGTGTCATATGACAGTCTCGCTATCCAAGCTGGGAGATCTGGGAATAATAGAAAGAGCCCCTTCTTCTGCGCTCTGCTGCCTGACATCAGCTCCTGCATGCCGAGTTTAACTGTTTGCTCCAAGCATCATCTGGGTCTTTTAAGAATTCAGGATTGCTCAGGTCACTTCTTCCAGGCCAGTGCTTTACTTTTGTTCTTTTTTAGAAGTGGGAGCTATTTGCTTTCCTTCTTAGGTGCATGTGCTCATTTTCACCGAGGCCAGGGTTCTTTGTATCACTGCATTTAATTATGTTTGCTTTGTAAAGGCTGCTGGGATTATGGCAGCATCTCATGTCTGTAGTTTTTCTGCCTCTGGCAGGGACTACCTGTGGAGAGCTGCTTTCCTTGAGCTTCTCCTGTGTGTAGATCAGTCTGCGTTTGTAGTTTCCGCCAGCTTCATGCCTTGTCCCTGTTCTTACAGATGGCTGCTATTTGAGGTCTCGGTTTTCAGGATGGCTGAGGAATAGACCCATAGAGAGCTGTGTGTGTCTGTATTTGAACAGTTGTTCTCCTCCATGCTCTGTCTCCTGTGTTTGGTCCCAGAATAAGTCCTGTGTGCGTATGTATTTTCCTGCTCGTTGCCCAGACACCTTGCTCCAGCCTGGGACTAACGGAGACACTGTCTTACAAATAAATACTAAAAGAGTACAGTCTAGTGAAATCTGCACTAAGGACGTTCTCCATTAAGAAGTCCCCTGTCTCAAATAAACACTCTGAAGTATTCCCAGGGTTTACTGTGCAATGTTACTTGAACTTTAGTTAAAGCCTGTTTTCTCTGTGTAGCCTGCGTCTTACTGGACCCTTGCCTGGTTGCTGAGGATAGATTTTTTCCAAATATATATTTTTGCCGGATAGAGAGTATGATAATTTTCTGCAAGTGTTTGAAGGGAATAATCAATAAGAAAAGGAAGGACTTCTTTAGGACAATCCAAGTGAGTGTAATTAAAGAATAATGGGGTGGCAGGAGGTGCATTTAGATTGAATATCAGGGATCAGTGGATTCTTTTAGAAGATGCAAACCAGTTGTCTGATGAACATGCTGGGAGCCTGGTTGCTGTGGCTGCTGATTATGGGACGGGACAGACCAAATGGGAGGGAGCTGGAGAGGAACTCACTGGAGAGACATCCACCAAATTTTTTATTTTTATTGTTCCATGACCGTCTATGTGTTGCTCTGGAGGGTGAGCAGCACAGCACCCCTGGGGGAAATCCTCCCTCTCGCAGACATGCTCTCCCCCCAGCCATCCTGTCTGCCCTCCTACGAGCAAGAGCATGGAAGAAATTTCGCCTGCCTTCTGCTGGAGGGGAGGGGGCCCAGTTTGTGCCGTGGCAGAGGGAGAGGGCTGAGAAGCCCCCTGCACCCTGAGGAGCCCAGCGGGTCTCTGCACCTGCGTGGGTGGAATTTTCCAGGAGCATCCCCCTCTGCCACCACCATCACTTTGCAAACTCCAAGAAACGCAACTCATGAAAATGCATTCTTAGCACACAGCTGACATGGTCAACATCTGGTTTCCAAAGAGAGTGCTGTGAGAGATTTGAAATTGCTGCACTGTGGAAAAAATGACGTGGGGTAATTATAGATACCTAACAATACTACTTAATTTCTTCTTCCATGTCTTTCCTACATAGTGTCTCTGGTAATGCTTCAGAGAGCTGAATAATTCTGACAGAGGGCAGTGATAGGGGTAGGTAAGGAAGGCAGAAAAAAGTCTTCCATGATTTCAGTTAGGATCTGAAATGAAAGGAAATGTGAGTGGAGGATTAGATTTTTTCACATCCTCTCAAAAAGGGAGACCTTTGCCTTTTTTGTACATTGGCTATGGGAGGAGGATGAGGATGTGAAGGATGATCAGGGAAGCTGAGGAAGACAGAATCTCTGACAACAGACTCACAGGGCAGGGGGAGCTCAACACAAGGGCTCAGTGGGAGATGGGGTGCTGCCACTTCTGCTGAGCAGGCTCAGAGCTTGGGACCACAGATGAAAGGAAGGTGACACTCATAAGGTTGGACCTGTGACCAGTGGTGAGACTGACTGCTCCAGGAGACAATTCAGAGTGGCTAAGTCAGGTCCCTGCTCGAATGCACCTTTGCTTCCTCCGATACAGAGGGAGCCTGCAAAGACCAACCTCAGCAGGCTCAAGTGAGGACAAGCCTGGATCCCAGCAGGGTCTCTCTGCTTCAGAAGTGCTGTCGCTCTGTTGGCACCGCAGTCCAGAGGTCTTGTGTAGGCTGTGTGTGTCCACAGCCAAGACTCCTCCTGGCAGCACAGAACCAGCTGCAGTGATGACCTGCCCCCCAAGAAGTGAGCACATTCCCTGGGGGCCGCTGCAGTGGAGAGGGCACTGCAGGGGAGCCTTAAGAAGAGGCTCAAGGGCCAAGCAGAAAGACCCACGTGGAGGTCAGAACATGATTTAGGAGAAGCCCTCAGAGACTAAGTGACACGTGAAGGGGCACAGTGAGAACCACGGCGGGCAGAATTGGGGAGCAGTGGGCAAAAATAGAATCTGGGGATGTTAGATGTCGGTTCTAGTGTCAGGGTGGATGCATCCAGGAGAGGGGTCCCTGGGGTCTGTCGAACCTTTCTGTAGAGCCCAACAGCAGAAGGATGTTATGGGGTGTTGCTGTTTGTTTTGGCCTGCAATGCAGCCAGGGTTGCAGCAGATAGACAAGGATGCAAGGTGAAGATGAAACTCATGTCTCAAACCCCTGAGATGTTGCATGCTACCTTTATGCCCTTGTGCTGGGTGCTGTGTCCCACCTCAGTTGTCGTCTCTGACGAAATTACAGTTGTGCAGAGGTGAAGTGAAAGACAGTGGAGGTTTTCTAAAGGGACAATGGAAGGTCAGCAAGAGATTTCAAGCTGCAAACTTGTCAATTGGTATAGCTTCTACTGGTAATTTGTCCCCTGATGGCAGGCTCTTAATATAATTTAATTTAGAGAAATGCACCAAAAGGGATATAATGAAGATATTCATATTATGAAAGTGTGACTGTTATCCTGGAAGAAGCACTGGTTAAGACTCATTTGTCTATCATGCTCATCAGGGCTTGTCTCGGTGATATGTAATCTGAAGAGCTGTTGATGCTGATGTATTACAATACTTAAGTGTAGGCCTTTTGAAAGAGGCCTACATATACAAACACATCTATTTGAATGACTCTGCCCAAAAGCAACTTGTATTGAGTTAACTTGCAGAAAATCCTCTGAAAGGTTTTTTGGTGGAAAATTAGTATTTCAGTTAAAATACATTTTTCATATGAGGTGCTTGTTTTCCTTGAGGCACTCCAACTTTTTGTGAGAAGGCTGAGAAGTCTGAAAAGAGACACTATGGAGTCTTTTATTGCTACAAATGGGTACAAATTAATTTTGGGGTTTTGTTCTTAAATTTTTGAATATTATTTTGAAATTTTCAGCAAAAGAAGCAATGTCAGGGACCTCCTCTCATTTATATTCAAATGGATATTTCTGTGTGTTTCAGGAAGCCAGAAACACAAACCAGATGATTCTGGTATTAAAAAAAGAACATACTCTTAGCTAGTGTACCTCCTTCAGAGCAAATTACCATCTCTCTCTGCTCCAGAAGGTTCTGCAATGATAAATGCAAAGCTGTGCAGATGCTGAGGGAACAACCAAACCTCAATCCCTGAGGAAACGGCTAGGGATGGATACCAGTTCAAGGTCGAGATCCTGGACAAATATGAAGCTGCAATCCCTTTCCCTACTGAGGGTTTCTGAAGGGTATGGTGAGCGTGGGGCACAGCTGTGTGGCAGGAAAAACAGAAATTACTGGAACAAGGTATAAGAATTAATGATAAATATTTAGACAGCATCACAACTTTGCAAGATGGTTTCTAAAAACTAAAGCAAAAAAGGTGTTCTGTTCTTGAGAGGCCTCTCTCACAGGCCACCTAGACACCATCCTCTATACTGTCATGCAAAGCTTGTGTCTTTTCCTTGCTGCCTTGCACCCGCTCCCTCTTCCTTACTCCAGAGGCTGCTCTCTTGCTGCAAACCAGACTATTCTGAGTTATACTGATGCTGTAAAATTGGTACTGCAGTTCCTAACCCAGCCCCTCTTTCTGAGGCCTGAGCACCATCTTTGTCCTCTAGTGGATGGGGATGACAGTCCGTGCCTGGTCCTTCATGTGAGGTGCACGCGCCCAGGAAGTCTTTTCACGCTCTCCCAACGTTGTCCCTACAGACAGTGCTGGACAGGATAGTGTTGCAAAGCTCAGGAAAGGGAAGGGTTAAAATAAATAACCCTCATGAGATCTGTGTTGAAAGCAGATTGACTGCATCCTCAATTACAAACTTGTATTTTGGGGAAGAGACTAAACCAAGGTTATTTCTGCTTAGAATTTTGCTGTTAACTGGTCATCCATTTCCACAGCACTTTGCAGTGAACCGAATACTGCCACGTGCCAGTCGACTATCTACCTGCAGCATAATACTGACAGCGCTGGAAAATGGAACTGGCTTCAAGGATTTTCTGACATCACCCTGACCTCTGTAGAAAGAGGAGGAGACAGGTTACAAGCCTTCTGTGAGCAACCCTATAGAGATACTGCAAACAGCTATCTTTTAAAGTAGATGAGCTCTCCCTTTATCTGCCTGCCTGCCAGAGGGCTTCCTTGCAGGGGAAGGTGATTGCTGAGTTGCCTGTGCAGAAGCAGATCTAAATACTTCTGATTTTCTTCACTTTTTTCAGCCTAGGTTTGGGAGCAGGGAAGCTGTGAAGGTTGTAATAACCAGGATTCAGTTCCTGAGTCAGACACACACCTGTTATTAACACCTCTGTTCTGCTCCCTTCAGCTACAGCTTGAGGTTATTGCTTATCTACACAAGGGCTGGGGGATAAGACCTCCATGTGAGTGTGAGGGAAATCTTTTTGGTAGTTTTGGAGGCTGAGGCTTGGCTGGAAGAGGCCACAAGGGCTCAGAAAAACACTAGGCAATGTCCCAGTTTGCCTATGAAAGGAGCGTGGATGGCTGAATTTCAGGTACCAGGGTGTCCCATCTATTTTGTGTTGGACATGTAGACAAGAAATAGTACCATAGCTGTTTAAAAACATTTTTGTTTTCATTTTAGTTGTTGTGTTTTTTGCCTTTCTTGCTGTAGTCGTTATCTCTCTTGCTACTGTAGAAACCTGTGACGAAGTCATAGTGAGGTTAAGCCATTTCATTGAGTAACGCTCATGCACTGACCCAACACTACATCTCCTTTTCACTGGTGGGCCTGCCTACTTTTGTGTTTCTGTGCAGCTGAAGATACTGAATTTGTTCTCCAGGCCCCCCACCGTGGCTTTGCATCCTGAGTATTTTGTAGCTATATGCTTCAGCCTGGATTGAAATTAGCTAAGTTAATTGAGCTAAAAATCTGTAGATTTGTACATGTAGCTTACCAGCGGTGTTATCTTGGCGCCGGGTGCTAGATACAGAGACTTTCTTCCATGCCCTTGGTAAAATGCATATGTAGGTTGCTGACCTTTAAGACACATTGCACTGCCTGCCTGTTTGCTGAGACCGTTTCTGAGGAGAATGGTAGTACAGGGAGGTGTTGGGTGTATTTCTTCTTTATGGGCTGTGGAGGTCTCTAATGTCATTTTCTGACCTTGTGTTAATTGGAAGTGTTTCCATGGATGTTTTTCAATTTTATTGCTATTGCACTTGGAGAGATTGAAATAATACACAATATGGAATGGGAAATAAATAAAACCAATGATCTTATGAGGTTTGGCAAATCTGATGTCTGTGATGCCTGGAGCCTCCTTTTTGGCTAATAAACTATTTGTCCTTCTTTCTCTGGCTTCTCTTGTGGAGAAAGTGTTCTCGCAGGATCTCTCTTTTACACACTGGGAGCACCAGAAATGCTAAGGGATGGGAGGCAGGGCAGTGAACAGGGGAGACGCACTCTGACTGCAGGGGATGCAGGGGGTAGGGAATAGTGAAATGGGGAACATATGAAGTGACAGGTTGAACGTGAGGGATTTGTTAACTCTGTTGTTAATCAAGAAGTCAAAAGAGGGGGGGATCAATCAGAAAAAGTGGCCGTCAGCTGGGTTAGGACAATGCTTCTAATTTCCTTAGCAAGATGACTGAGGAGCTGTGGACACCTTGTTTCAGGAGAAGTCCCAGGAAATGGGACTTGATCGATAAGGGAGGAGCAGCACAGCAGCCTGGGTAACTCCTCAAGTCCTTGCGCAGCAGCAGTGCGTGAGGCCAAGTTTCCTCTTGCTGCTGGTGCAGCTGCAGAAAGAGGAACCTTCTGGCTTGTGGGATGGACTGATCTACACAGACTGCTCGGATCAGCAGTTGTTGTTGAAAGGGGTGCTTCATGCTGTGGAGACAATGCCTTCCTTCCCATTTATATTGCGGGTATCTGGAGATACTTGCAGTTGCGTAGCCATGGCTATGGAAGAAGAGTTCAGAACAAAGCTCGCAACGGTGTCCTTACCTCTTGCAGTTTGCCATATCCAGAGGAAATCCCTAAACTGTTTTGATGCAGTTCACTAAAACTTTCTTTGATGATCCTTTTTCTAAATCCACCTGAAGGAAACAAAATTTTATTTACTTTGATTTCCATCCTCAGTCTTTTGTTGATATAGTTTACAAAGGAGCATATTTCTGGGATAAATCAGTTCAAGATTTATTGTTCAAGAATGTAAATTTCTTCCGTCCTCCCATTCCCAACAAATTTATTTACTTGAGAAAAGGAAAGTCTTGACATTTTGTAATTCTCTGTCCTGAAGCCATGCTGAGTATCAATGATGTTCTGACCTGTGGCCTTGGGCAAGTGTCCTTTGCTTATTACGTGTTTTGCAGCAGTGGGTTTTTATTCAACATTGTAAGGTGCAGCTGCCTCTGCAAAAGCGATGCTCGATCGCTCTAGGTCCTTCTGGTAGTAGCCCTGCAGCCTGTGATGGGTAGCATGTGGTATAGACCAATTCAATCCTCCTTCGCCTTTAATCTGTGCACAAACTCCCCATGAGAAGCTGAGGGAGGAGAGGTAGAGCTGTCCTTGTGACAATTTCTCTTCTCTCTGCTTCACACGGGGCCCAGAAGCCAGCTTTCCTGGCTGCTGAGAAAGAAGCACTGGGAAAATGGCAGCTGAAATTGAACTGTGGCAAAAGAAAGGGGTAATAGAGCAAAGTACTTTTCGAAAGAACATGTTAAATCCTAAAGATCTCCTTGAGTCCAACGCCTCTGCCACTTAACTTCATGGTGAACACAGATCAGGGGGGCTTTCGCTGGTGGTCAGAAATAGTGGGTTTTTTTTTCTACAGCTGCTAAGAAATCTCAGCTCTGTGCTACAGGCTTTTCTGTCCATGGCTACGAGCGTAGCATCTCCACGGCAGGTTATGAGTTCATTGTGTTTTAATATGGGCAATAAATGACGTGGGAGACTTCGGAGTGGTTCAAGACATAATGTCCCATTTTCTCAGTAACAAGGTAGGACTGCTTTTGCTTATGCTCTCTGGAGAGCAAAGTGAATTTGATCTCCAGGCTGTCATTCCAGGCTCCTCCACTGGAATGCTGAGAATAGTTAAAAATGCTGGTGGAGTTATTTGAGTGTCCAGTGATTTGGACTTGGAGGACAAGGCCTCGTCCCTTGGATATTTTAAGTGTGTGGTCCCCTGGGGCCCAGGATAAGAAAGAAAACCTTGTGCTAAAGACAAGCACTTTTTCAGGCAGAATTTTGTGTTAAATGCTCTGTTCTTTCAGAGTTTCCCTTAGGCCAGGACAGTCAGCAGAGACAGATTTACTTGCAGAATGGCTTAAACGTAATTAAATGGGCTAGCCTCCCCATCAGTATTATGTCTTTAGGGAAAATAGCCCAAATTTTTAGTTTTGGGGTGATGTTATTTTCCATCCTCTTTACCATCTTGTTTGGGCTGCTGTCTGGGACTTCTGTTCAGTGGCCAAAGATCTCAGGCAGCCAAAATGCCAGGTCTGATGCAGCAATCTTGTGTTCTGTTTGACACTTCTCACCATCCGGGCTACCCTCTGGCTTTTGCCTGCTGCTGCACCCAATACACCAAATGTAACCCCAGAAACAAACTTCAGCATGGCTGTGAACAGGCAGTGGTTGATACTGGGTGGGAATCTGGACCTGTTTCCCCAGTGTTTCTGGGGAGATGCAGGCTTCAGTGAGGTGCCTGCAGGGCAGACAAAACTTTGCGCATATTATTCTTTGAGGGGTACAGGTGAGTGGTGTTTGGCGTCTGCAGAAAGCTGTAGATGTGCATTAGGGTACTTGTGCTTAACAAGGTCCATGTGGAAGTGTACTGGTCCTGCACGTGTTGCTATGTGTAAGTTAGAGATACCACTCCTTGCAGTGTGTGTGGAGCACTGCCTAACGCCACCTTCACTTCTTTCAGTCTTGATTTATAACCCTTATTACAAGAGTTTTTAGCACTCCCATAACTCCAAGTTTCTTTGTCTTTGCTCCTTTCTAATCATTGCCATTGCAGCTTTGGGAATGGTTTCTGATCCTGGGAATGCTCAGTACTTTCCACATCAGCATCAAGCTGTGTCCCCCACTATTGTGCAATGACAGCAAGTTCCATAACCCGATGCTCCAGTATGTGGAAAAGTATTTCCTAGGTCCCAAAAGATATACGTATGGTCTTAAATGAAAGACACTAATGAAAAAAAAGAAACTTGTAGCTACTTTTTAAAGTCTTTGAATTAAAAAAATAAGACTTTCTTTCTTTCCTGGATTGTAAGCAATTTGACTCTCCAGACATCTTGTGTTGTCTGCTGTAATTGTATCTAGCCCTCCACAGGCTCACAGTTTAGAAAGCTCTGCCTTTTGGGTATCATGATAATCCAAAATACTCTTATTTTGGTATGTGCTTGACCCAAAGTTTCTTCAAAAGCTCAGAGTTATAACAAAAATCTCAAACACAAAAACGCTTAGAATTTGGCCTTACTAAGTATTTTTCAATTTATTATTGTTAGAAAAAACCTACCTATTTTTAATAAAAGACACACTTTTTACTGCCAGGATAATTCTATGGTTGGTCAAATTTTAGCTTCATGCTTGTTCAATGGCATAAGTGACTTTTTATATCCGAGGAAGTCTAGTTCACAAATAGAAAAGTTCTTAGTGATTGTGAGTGAATGTTCCTTGAGATTGCAGCTGTTCCTTGAGATTTCTTCTCATTTTCTCATTTGGAATGCACATCAGCTGTGGATCTCCTGAGAGAGCTGCACCTAGCCATGTGATTTTCTGGAGAGTTGTGCTTCGTCTCCAAAGCAGTAACGAAGATTAAATGCTGGCTATGGCCAACATGCATGGAGAATTGCAGCAAATGCATGGGCTTGTTCTGTTCAGGTGACAGTCTTCTGTTGCAGATCCATGTGAAGATGTGTGTTGACAAGTGGAAGTTTGAATGTTGGGGTAAGAGCTGTCTTTTTCCCTAAATGGGAGTTGTCACAGAAGCGCTTAGGATGTTTCACAGTCCATTGGACTGGGTAAACATGGCAGCTCTTAATGAAGCTGTAAAGTCAAGATGTGGTAACAGTGCTGCTGGGGCAACAGTGTGTTCTTGCCTTGACCTGACACCCAATCCAGGGTATTCTCTGCAGTCTAGGAGCTGGCCTCAGAGGGTGTGGGCTGTGCCCTGAGGAAAAAAGTAGATGCTGTTTTCATCCCAGAAAGTAGGAAGGAAGAGGGTGATACTACAGGAATGATACTACAAGGCAGCAAGGAGGCCTTTCGTGTACCATGCGTGATTTCTTTTGGCAAGGGGAAAGCTCTGCTAGATTCTTCCCTTCTCTCTCTCTCTCTCTCTCTCTCTCTCTCTTTCTCTCTCCTTCCTTCCTTCTCTTTTTTTCCTCTCTTTCTCTTCCCTTCTCACTGGCTGGGTTTCTAAGAGCAGCCCAGCTGGGACTGAGGTAGAGCTGCAGACTGGCCTCTTGAGCCTCTCCTAAATGCCGTTTCAAGCAAGCTCAATAATTGATGAGCACCTGGGTCCTTGTCTGCACTGAAGAGCGCACATGGTATTTAGTACATGAAAAAGCTATTTTGCCCATCAGAGCGCATCCCTGGAACAGCACTGTTTCCCCAGGATGCCAGTTAATTGTTCTCTCAGTAGATACAGAGGAACTTCCTTTCTCCAATGGTCTCAGCTGCTTGACTTCTTCCAACCAAGAGCTTGTGCCTGCTCCCAGCGCATGGCTGTTGACTTCCCCTTGGCGCACCAGAGCACAGTCCAGACTCCTTCTTCCTCCAGTGGGTTGCTTCCTGACCACTGATGTCCAGCCTGTCCTCTGCTACAAGTAAAACAAGTGCAGCAGGCCTCAGGTCATCTCCTGGGTTTCCATGGCCTGGATTATCATCCTGAAACATTGCATGACTTGTTGCCTGGCTGGAATTAACTGCTCTGTATTGAGATGGAAATTGCATTGACACAGCTGTGGGTGCAGGAGGGAGTGGGAAGTCAGGGTTGAGATGTCTCAGAGGAGCCGGAAGAGGAGGAGGAGAAAGAGTGGGTGAGAACTGTCATATCAGGGAAGGTGCAGGCCATCATCTTAACATCATTTCCTGCTGAGCACACAGGTGGGATAGGGTAAGCAGGACTGAGTAGCCGGGGCTGCTGCTGAGCAGGACAGAGGCATGTAGAGAAAACTAAGCGTGGAGTGGGAGGAAGGACTAAAATAGTTGAGGTGCTATGGATGGGGTCTAAGGTGCACTGGCTGAACTGCTTATTGCTGTCAAGGGCTGAAATGTCAGGATGTGCCGCAGGCCAAGGCTGTAGGACAGGAGGTCTGGTGCATGTTAATAGCAGTTTCTATTCTGCTGTTGGCGTGACAAGGGAGACTTGCACAAGGGCAAGGGTGCGTGTTTCCCAAGACAAGGAAACAACCTTCTTTCTCCTGTTGCAGCAACACATTACATACGCAGCCTGCCCCTTTTTCCAAAGAAAATTTACAGAAAGGGTGTTCTGTGAATGCACTGCCTTGGGTCTGTACCTGTAAAGCTGACCCAGGTACTATCTGACAAACATGGGAGAAACATGAGTGCCTGTCTTTGAAAAAGGGCAGGGTGGGGAAGCAGAGGAGAAAGGCGCTGGGGAATTGAAGATTTATGGAATCGCTGTTGCTTAACCCTGATCCTCAGAAAAAATATGAAATGAACTATCAACCAAACTCCTTGTCAGCACCTGAACAATAACAAGGAGACGTGCAGAAGTCCACCAGGATTTGTTGAGAACAAGTCATGTCAGACCAATCTAATATCTTTCTGTGACAGGGTAACAGGCATTGTGGACAGAGGTGAAACAGAAAGTGTCATCTGCTTTGACTCCAGTAAGGTTTTTACCATCTCTTTCACCGCATTTTGTTAGCAATTTAGAGGAGCAAGGTCTCGAGGAGAGCTAATAACAAATGCATTCAAAATGAATAAGAATGTCAAAACGGAAGGGAGCACGGACTCGGGTTCTGTGAGGGTCTGTCCTGTGCTCAGTTCAGTTCGATGTTTTCTTTAACAGCCTTGGTGATGGATGGAGAATTTGCATATCAAATTTGAAGATGACAGCAAGCCGGGGGGACTGTGAGTTTGTTAGAGAACAGGGTTAGAATTCATAATAATCTTGGCAAATTGGAGATACACTCTGAAAAAGTGGGATGTAATTCAATAGAGACAAGCGCAAACTATTGTACCTTGGCAGGAGTAACGGACTACATAAATACAGTGCAGAGAAAGATCAACTAGATCACAGTTCTGCAGAAAAGGATTGGGGGGAGGATAAAAGATGATCACAAGCTGAACATGATTGTGTGTTGTTGAGAAAGAGGCAAATGCTGTACTTGGATGTATAAATAGGAGTTTAGCCTGCAAGGCGCATGATGTAATCTCTGTGCTCTGCTGGGTGATGGTAAGGCTGAAAAACTGTGTGCAGTTCTGTGGATAGTGCTTCAAGAAAGATCTGGACAAACTGGGACGAGTCCAGGGGAAGCAGTGAGAGTAATCAAGGGTGTAGAAAATAAGTCATACAAGCAGTGATCTAATGAATTGGGATTGTTTAATTGTAAATTGAGAGGACTGGGGAGAAAGGGGGAGAGACTGGATGGCAGGCAATGAACTCTGAGTCTCAGAGCTTCCTCATTTGCAGCAATCCCTTTGACAGCACTACGTGACAGCATCAGCGACTGTCAACGCTCTTCTCTGGTCCCTGATGGAGGAAGCATTTCTGTGATGGGGTTTGTGTGGTTCGGAGTTCAGGTGGTTCCTGCCTGCTTGAACAGTTCTTTTGGACCATGGTCAACACAGTGGCACTGGAGGCTGTCACGGGAAAGAAGGGGGAAAGGGGCAAGTGAGCAGGGGTCACGAGGAATGTCTCCCGCTTGAAACAAGTGGGTGCACCTAGGCCAAAAGGTCGCTTGCACCCAAAAGTCGTTAGAACCACTCACAATGCATGCTGTGTGCTAGCCAAGGTCTTCAAGGTGAGGTTTAAAGGTTGGCAGGCCATCTTCTGCACAGCATCTGTAACCCTGGAAGAGGGATAAAGGCTTCATATTATTTCTTCTATTTCTTTCTTAAAGCCAGGCTTTGCTCTTTATTGCCTTACTTGGCCTTACCTTTTTCATTCATCTGCATCTTCTATATGTATGTATCTGTCTGTCTATGTCTGTCTGTCTATCTATCTGTCTACCTGTCTATCACCAGTCTACATCCACAGTGATTTAGCTTGCCTGTCTGTGATACTGCCCCAGCTTCCACTCTCCTGGACTTCTTGTACATGTCTTCTGTCCTCTTCCATCCAGGCTACTGTAATTCCCTTGGGCTTCCAGATTTCAACTCTGTCATCTTTCATGGTAGTATTGTGGTGTCTTGTATTAGGCACTGCAAAAACACCTTCCAGAGGTCAGTCTCTCCAAAGTGTTTAAAGGAGATGTTGCATACGACGAGTAGATAAACTAAACATGCATATGGAGAGAGCGGGAGATCTTGGGGGAAATGAGGAAGTGAAATATCTGTATTATAGCATAATGAATGGTGCTTGTAACTTGCTGTCTGACTAGCTGTTGTAAGATGGCTGGCAATTCTTGCGGACATCATCGCTGAAGAGAGTCTGAAGGCTGAATGTCAAGGTGTTTAAAGTGGTGTCTGGATTTTACCGGACACCAGAGTGCCAGATTCTGCCTTCTCAAAGGAACTGGAAAACAAATTTATCCTTCCATATCTGAAACCATACCCTGTTCATTCCTAGTTTTCAAATTCCAAGTGTATTCACCACACTGGGTGTGGAAGGACAGGCGTTTTTTCTTACTCTTTTGAGAAGATCTGAAGTCTGTAGTTGGTGATAAAGAGGGCAGGCAAGAAAGCTCCTAGGAAGGCAGAAAACAGAAACACAGCATTTTTATGGATGAATGAGCTTTTATGCAGTTGCTTTTGAAAGGCGAAATTATATGGCCATTTGCACTGCCTCTTGATTGCTCAGTGCACCAGCTATTCTTTATGCCGCATGCCATTTGCTGTCTTGTATTTAACTTTGCAAAATATTCTGGGATGCCGTTTGCACAAAGGCGCCTGTACTAACACATCTGTACTGTTTTGTACTGTTAGATGTGGGTAAGATTTCCTCCAGGGGGGCTCATTAGCTTCCAGTATTTCTTGCCCTTATTTTATGCCATTCTGGGTTAGCTGAGCTCTAGACTTGAGTATGACAGATGGCTATTCTGTTGCAGCCTTTTTTGGCCCTTTTTCTCCCCCTCTCATGCTATGGCCGCAATATAAGCTTTGAAGGGCCATTAACTAAATCATTGCATAGAAAAATCCTTTGGGAGCCAAATTCACCTCTGGCATAAGTGGCTGCAATTCCATTGACTTCAGAGCAGGCTTACTGCTTGACGTCAGGGGTAAATTTTTGCAATGTAGATATCAAAATGAACAGTGCTAAGGCATAATGGAGCGGCTTCTGTCCCAAAAACGACCCATTCTTGTGCTTGGTTTGGCTTGTTGACAGTGCTGCACTCCATCCTTGCATATTAAGAGCCCCCTTTTCTGTTTGCTTTGGTCCTGGCACCTTCTTTTCTCCTCCCTGTTGTTTTCTTTCCAAATCCCTTTAGATCTGCTTGCCTGCAATCGGACGCTGCCTTAAGCTGCATGCTCCCCACGCTCTCTGCCCTCTTTGCAGCCAGTTGTGCTGAGTCCTTGCAGTGGACGCTGTTGAGACGAAGCCAAAATAACTATCCAACTATCCCAGGATGATCATTGCCACTAAGTCTTAGGAGGTTGTAGAAGATGTAGACCAAAGGCCACAAACTACGTCTCACAGCTATTGCAGTCTAGGACTCCCATATCTCCCTTATACCAGGGAGTGGAGACAGGGAGGATCCGTGGAAGCCTGGCTTACATTAATATTACAAACCTGGTGTATTTTCAGCAACCAATACACAACTCTTGGCTGTATTTAGAGCTTCACAACCCTTCTGGAGGGAACAAGTTGTGTCAGCAGCCCCTGTGTTGGGTGGACACAGTAGAAGTGCAGGTTGGCAAAGCCTGAACCGATCGACTCTTATTGGCAAGGAACTATTTTTGGGATCCAATGATGAGAACACCCTGTACTGCTGCAAGTTTGGCTCTGCCTTGCAAGGTTATTATCTGGGAGTTTAATCAGAGTCTGTCAAATGCATGGAGTGAGCAGCTAGTGTCTTAAAGGGTGCGTTTTGTGCTGGGACAGGGGGAAGGATGGGTGGGGAGAGGGGCTTTTGCGGTATGAATGGAAGAAAATAGAAATCCATTTCTTGAGTTTCTGCTATTTTTTTCTTTTGCTATTAAAACTATATAAATAGCTTAAATAAATTCAAGACAGACTGTCCACATCTCTATGATCTTGTGGTGGCCAGGCAGAGGCAAATCTGTGACACTGCAGACGTCCTGTTTTCCCTTAGTCTCGGGGGTCCCTGAGCTCTCTGTGGATGAGCTCTGTTCGCAGAGATCGCTTTGCCCTCTGTCGAGATGCAGCCGGACCTCCTTGGGATGAGATGCGGCAGCTGCTCGTCAGTGTAACACCATTCTAACCGGCAGTTTAGGAAACAGGTGAAAATGGAGGGGTAATTAGAGAGACAAAGACTGTAATGAATAGCACTCGGTTTGCAATATGGCTATCATTCTCTGTCTCGCAAAAAAGCAGCCCTGGTTAGTTTGATTCATGAACCGCGCAGAACAAGCTTATGGTTATTTTGATTATTTGTATTACTGTAGTCTCTGAAAAGGCCTGCCGTTAACCAGTGCTTCATTGTGCTGGGAGCTGCGCAGGGAGACCTAGATGATGGCCCCAGCCACTAAATGCTTACTGTTAAGTATCAGCTGAGAAAACACGGTCATGTCGGCAGATGAGAGGGTCAATGCACAGGGAACTCAGGCAAGTTAAGAACAGTAGTAGACATCCAAGATCTTGTTGCTGTGCATACTTTAGGGAAAGTCTGTAAAGACACGGCATATTTTATCCGCTGATGGCAGCGACCATTTTTGCATTGATCTGTTAGGGGCATACAAGGGGAAAATGGGTGAGGATTTCTAAGTTTTGTGGACCATAAGCTTAGCATATCAACAGCCTGACTGTTGCAAATTGTCTGCAGCTATCTGGGCAAAAGAGAGTCTAAGGGTAGGGTATGAAGAAAAACAGTGACCTAACTTCACTGGTATTCATGGGACCTCCCTCAAGAAGGCGGCCAAAACTGAAGAAAGCTATGTGGGTCTCTGAAAAGCTACTGAAGAAAGTGGAGCAGGTCAGCATTCACATCTTTTTACTGACTGAGGGATTAGAGGCGTCAAGTGGCTTGGAAAAGAGGCACTTGATGCAGCTGAGAAGGGAAGCAAAAGAAGACTGAAAAGAAAGGGGAAAAGTTATATCAGGCAAATGATCTCTGAAATGGCCTTTTGAATGGGGGTGGGGGGCTGAGAGGTGTTTGTCACAGCCAAAGGGAAAAGATGTTAGAGTAAGGGAGAGAGCAGGGCCATGATATTCTGTGAAGGTCAACGGACCTGGGTCCTAATCCCATACCTCAGACCTGCATTGTTGGTGCCAACGTGGAGTCAAGAACCTGGCTGCGTTCCCCTCCAAAAAGTCAGTCCGTCCAGCAGCAGGGTTTGCTTTCCTACCCCCAGGAGTTGGAGCGCAGAACTCTCCTTCGCTCAGTCCTGCTGCGCTGCTTGCTGTACGTCATCAGACTTCTGGTCTTTGGAGATATCTTGTCGAGCTCTCACATGAGACCTGACTTTTTCTTAACCAATAAGATCACGGGCACCTATGACAACAGCTTTACAATGTCACAGTTGCAGAACTGCAGGAAGCAGAAAAAAATTCTTAGATGCAGGTAGTTACACACATAGTGAGTGGAGCAGGTGAGCCTGTCAAAAATCCCTGTTTGTTCTCTATATTAGTGTCTGCGTTTTTTAGGAGAGAGAGTTCTGTAAAGTGAGAAATGAAAGACCTGGAAATATACACATATTTACTGCAGTGCTGACAGGCAGTGGTAATCACAGACAGGGAGAAGGTGATGGGTGGAAAGGGCTTGATGCCACAGAGAAAGCAAACTGCAAGGAGCCTGACAATGCAGCAGCCACTTTGGGGAATCATCAGCTGTGATGGCTGTGCAGGGTGAAAAATCCCAAGGGATCCCTACTCCGCAAATGCAGTTATACTTTGACACCTAGGTGAGTATTTGTGGGAAGGGTGTTTTCATTTTCCACTCTGCTTACAGAGAAGTGGGAATGGATGGAAGGAATGGGCCGGTCTCTCATGTTCAGTGGTACACACCATCTACTGCTGTGGTGGATGCTGCTGGCTCTTCTCTTCGAATTTCTGAGAGACAGGGTGCTTCTCCCTGTAGTGCAAGAAGGCTGCCTAGGGGAGGAGGTACATTTCTTTATGCTTATTGCACAGAGTTCAGGTAAGAAACCATCCCCCCTCTCATTCCTGTTGAGCACACTTGTTTGCGTACGTGCTAAGGCTGGGTTTTTTGATGTCCATATACAGAGTGGGTTTGTTATTTTTCTCATTATCAATAAGGAGCTTTTTCCCCAAAGTGTCTCCCTTCCCCAAAGGAGACTGATGTGGAGTAGGGTAAAATGGTGATAAAAACACCCTGCTGAGGCAGAAGAAAACATGCAGAAATTGCTGAAACACAGGGAAGAATTGTCTTTGGCTGGTTGCATTCTCTTTGGACCCAAAGCTGTCACTGACGGCTTGCTTCCTACCACAACTCGAATAGCAGCCATCATCTTTGTACCTAGAGGAGGAAATGAAACCAGTGAACCTGAAAGGGGGCCTTCCCTGATCTTTTTGGCTCTCTGGGGAAGTTTGGAGATCTCTTGAAGGAAAGATCTCCAAATCTCTCTGAAGTGTCACCCTCCAACAGCTGTGTGCCAGTACACAGAAAATGCCCTACTCTGACCATACAAGCGGTCCTTCAAGTCAAGGTGCCTGCTGTGGTCTCTGTGTGTATGCCAGAGTGTGCTCCCACAGCTCTGCAAAAAAATAGCTCTTGACTGTACTTTCAGAGGGCTTTTTAGCTCTTCTGGATATGTTGGGAAGCGTACAAATAACGTGTGGCTTCCTGGGGTATGGCATATTTTATATGGCTATTACCCCTCAAACTACAATCTTACATGGGTGATATAAGTGGCCAATTTTTTACCCTGTTTCATATAATACCCACTTTCAAACCAGTGTTTCTCAAGTAGTCTAGAAAAGATCCAAGCTTTATTCTATAGTATCTCATAGGGACGTGTGAGATCTGTAGTGCTGCGTGGATGTAGACACAAATAATTCTGCATGGGTATAGGATCCATGAGCTAGTGAGCCTGGAAGGAGCCATCGATATGATAGCAGCCTCTGCCAAGCCACGTAGCAGGGATGGGGGTGGATGAGTGGCTGCAGGGTTTTGGAGAGTGGCTAGCTGTCCCTCCTGGTGCCCAGCTCAGGCAGCAAAGGAACAACCAGGACCAGGGCTCAGGCCTGGCCTCTGTTTGTGACAGCCCCAACCAGTCCCCAGAAAGGAGCTTCCAACCTGCTCCTGGGCACTTGAGGCCTCTTTCTGGAGTGTGACAACAAGCTAGGAGAACAATAGAGCAACTAAAATAAAAAAACCCCAGCATTAGAAGTACAGTTATTTAGCTGTGTCTTTGGTGTCTCAGTTAAAGGCTCTTTCCTCTGCTAGCCTCCCAATAAGGCACATGCTTGGTTTTTGGATTTGTGCAGCTGTACTAACACAGTCCTGTGTTATATCAGCTCTGCTGTCAGGGTGAAAACCACCTGCTGTGCTGGCTGGGTCAGGGAAGAGAAGGGGATGGTTGCGTCTCCCGTTCAAACTCTCGTCATCATTTGTCTTCTCCCAACCCTCCAAGCCATGCCTCTGTTGTTTCCCCTCTGTGCCCTGAATACTGCAGCCAAGTCCCTTGTGTACTTTTCTGCATCTTCTGTGGTTTACTGGCTACTTAAATATTTATTTATGTAGAACTTGCCCCTGGGGAATGTCTTATGAATGCAGAGGAGGTGTATCATGAGAGAAGGGGGGAGTGAGCAGTCCCTAGAGGGCTCGCTATTGTATATTGCTGAGAGGCAGAAACTGCACAAAAAAGCCTTGTCCTGGAAAAAAATTAATGTACAAAAGAACACACTCACATGTGTGCACACAAACACACACTTACACAGATATAAACACAAATAAGAAATTGGCAACTGAATACAAAGAGGAAGAAAGCATTTGTACCAGTCAAGTGATTAAAGACCCAGTTCCACTCAGTCACGGAATTTGCTTTATTTTGACCCATAGGACACCAGCATTTTTACAGACCTGCCATCGAGAAAATGCTGAAGGAAGATATATAAGAAGGCAGGTATGGTCTGAGATGCTGCATGCAAGAACAGGCTACCGTGAGTTGAAGGACAGGCTGTATGTCACTGGGAAGATGAGTTTCCCGAGGTTTGCAAACACACTTGAATTTGCCCATTGATTTAAGTGTTAACAATCTCTTTGTAGATAGCATGTAGGAAAATCTGGAATCTTTTTGCTGTTGTGATTGATATTGCTTGAACTTTAATCGTATGCAAGAGGCAGCTCAGCTTGTTGAATTCATTAATTGCTAAGGCGTAACATATTCACTTAATTGGATTCTCTGCTAGATAGAGACGTATTTATATGTATTTGTATGTGTGCTTAGTGTATATATTTAGCTCCACAAAGACTGATATTAATGGAACGTTAAGGTTGCCTGGTGAAATAATCAGCAGACTGGAAGGGATAAGTGTTCAGTTGTAAGCACGATCTTTTCTGTCACAAGAAGGGTAAGGCCTGGCTTACTGGATATTCTTGGCACAGCAGAAAAGCGTGCGGGGCTAAAGTTGGCACTGAGGCAAATTCGCACTTGTATGTGCTTCGGGCTGGCCGTGGGGCTGCTCTGCACCTGATAGGCCACCCCGCCACCACCCTGAGTGCCTGTCTCGTCACCGAGGACTGCTGATCAGCCAGTCCTTCTCCAAGGCTGTTTCTTCTACCCAGGTCTCGGAGGCTCCTTCCATTTCCTTGTGCAAGAGCAGCACTGTCTTGGAGAGTCACAGCTCTCGGCCACAGCTGGGAAGCATCCTTGGAGGAGGGCTCTGAGGGGGGCAGGATAGGAGAAGCGGTTGCAGCCTCCCTCCCACCCACATCTCACCTGTGTGTGTGGTGACCTACTGCACATGGCATCCTGGCGTGGCGGAGAGGCTGCTTCTCAGAGCCACAGGGGAGAGCTGTGGCCTACTGACTCGGCTGGTTGAGCTTTATGTTGAGCAGGGGAGGTGAGATGGGTCTGCTTCCTGGAGGCTGGAAGGGGCAGGGCTGAGCGCCGCTGTGCCAGCTCCAGCATCACTGTGCTCCCTCTTCCAGGAAAGGTATCTTCAGAGAGCCAGGAAAGACAGATGCCTGGTCACTTGTGCCACTTCAGCTTCCAGAGTAGCTGGAGAGAACCCAAGAATGTGCTCTCAAGCTTTGGTTAATCTCCTGATCCCAAACTAGTCCTTAGCGAGTACCGTATGAAATCCCGCTGTTCCTTTTACAGCTGTCGATCCACGTGCCTGACCTGCTGTATTGCCGCTCTGTCATTAATCAGCACGATTTCCACTGCTGACTGCCGGCGCGCATGGCTGCTCTGCAGTAACCATCACCCTTCTACAGCAAAGCTCCTTCCTCTGAGGTGGGGCGTGAGGGTGTTGTAGGTGCAGCCCCGAGCTGCACGATCCCCTCTGGGGTGGATGAGCGGAGGCATCTCTTTACTATAGTGACTTTTGTCATTGCTCCCAGCTGTTAGGTCTCTGTTCATCCCCCTTGCAACGTGGGATGGATTATTTGAGAGCCTTTTACAGCGGGAAAACTCAGCTTCAGAAAGCTTCAGTGGCTTGCTTAAGGTCACAGAGTAAGCACAGGACAAAATTACAGCCAGCACTTGAGTCTCTTCACTTCTGGGCATTTGGGAAGACAGCATCTGCGCTCCGCACAGCTGCTGCAGCTGCCTGGGGCAAGTTTGCCCTGTGAAACCCGGCTATGCGTTGCCTGTGCTGGCATAGGCTTGCGATGGCGAACCCACGCTGTGCAGAGCAGCGCCACAGGGACGCAGCAGCGCGGTGTGGTGCAAGGCAACTGCGTGAGCCTGGCAAGCTGCCTTGGCTCTCAGCTTAGCCCTGCTGGGCTAATGTGGCTAGACGGCATCAGGACCATAACTGGCTTGGTGTCCCCATGCCATCTACCCCCATCCTCATGCTTCTACTGTAAGGTTACACAGGCCAGACCAGCTCGGTCCCGTCCATACCTCCCGTGCAGACCAGCCCTCTCTCTCCCTCAGCCTGTTACAAGCATATTGCTGCAACGTGAGAAACCTGCCTGCAGCATAATCTGCCTGAGCAGTGCCTTCCTTTCCTCTCACCTTCTGGACACCATGACCATGAAGGACCTGCCAGCTTCACCCTCTTCCACCCCTCTCCAGTGCTCCCTCCCAATTTGGCTTCTACTTTCTTTGCCTCGTTCAGCCCCTTGGCAAGGTCAGTGCTGCTTCTTTCGTCATAAAATGGGATTGCATAATCTCTACATTGGTTGATTGGTTTGCTGTCCATCACCGTTTCTTTATTCCTCTCTTCTCTGCCAGAGCTTGGTGATTCATGGATAACTCTTTCTCCATCTTCTCTGATATTTTCTTGGCCCTCCCATTGGTTTTGTAAGAGTTCGTGCACATTCAAGCTGTATAAGCAATTACATACAGAAAATAAAAGAACAGTGATTACATTTTTAGCTTGTGAAGTCAAGCTAGGAAATGCCAGTCTTGGTTCCCAGGCCACCTTAATTCTGCTCCTTCAAGTTTCTTTGCAGTACAAGGATTGAGGCAGGGACCCCATGGAGAGAGTTGCATGCACTCATTAATTAATACTCGAATCAAAATGTCCACACACAAGTGGGATGGAAGACAGGCTGAAAAGGAAACCGTAAACCTTCAACTTCCTAATATTTCAACCTAAATAAAGTTCCTGCAGTGTAGTTTGCTTTATGTGCTCTTTGTGTGTGTGGTTTGTTTTGTTTTTAAGGGAAAACCCAAAGTCTTTTCTGTAGAAATGTATTGTTCACTCTTACGCATGCTGAGCCTTCGGCACTGAGTCTGACTGCTCAAGCCAGTGACTAACCTGTACTTGTTCCACAGACAGCCATGACAGCTCAAACTGGTTTCCCTTTCTTCTGCATCCTAAATGGTGGAGTGCAAGTGACCTTTTCACAAGGTACATTTATAGACAGAGGAGAACCTGGGTGGTTTGTCCACATTTTGTGGACAAAAGCCTGATCGGGCCTTTGCCTTTCCCTTGCTCTGCCAAAGCTGAGGTGTTCCTTGTACTGACTGTGGTACTGGTGGCGACATCCCCACTGATTTACTGGGTTGATGGGTTTAGCTCTTAAAACGTTTATGCTCAGATGCTGTTTGGGCTGTCTGCCAGGATTTCTGCAAGAAAGTGACAGAAAAGAAATGATGATTGTTTAACAGTTTATAATGCAGTTAAGAGTGAATGAAATTTGATGGGCCAAAGTAAAAATCATGTCCTTAGCCTCAGGGTTTTTTCCCTGCTGACTTTCAAATGCCTGTTGCAAAACATGGAGATCTTGGCTTTTCTCAGGGAACTGGCCTGAAGACTTTTGTAATGGAAAGCGTCAGAGAACCTAATTAACAGACTTGCTACTTACTCCCTTTATAATAGAGGTAACTACACATTATACGCACGTTTAAATACCCATATGAAGTAATCCAGCTAATTCCAGGCTGCAAAAAGTCATTTCCATGTGTGGACTTACATGTGCCACAGAAGACCTTTTGCAACCTGTTGAGAGCCTTAGCTTCATCTTACGTCTCCAAGACTGCTTCTGTCGTGCCTGTTCTCCTACTTTTAGGCTGTAGAAAGGGAGTGGCACAAGATCTGCTTTGTGTTGACATGTTTAGGCACAAAATGACAGGCAGATCTTTGAAAAATAGGTGTGCCTGAGGTCCATCAGCGCTGAGAGAAGGGGAGGATTTTATCTCCCTAAGGCCATGCTCCCAAGAAGGCAGTCCTTGGCTTAACCCTTCTGTGCTAGCTGCGGTTGACAAATGCATAGCTTCCTCTCTCCTTCCCAAATCACTGATTTCAAGGTTACCTCTCTATCCCTACTCAGGTCTGATTGTACTCCTTTTGCACAGAGATGACTTACAGCCCAGATGGCCCCAGCTGGGCCCTTGGCAATTCTGCCTGGACTCCAAGCCCAGATCAGCTTAGGATAACTGCTGCTGGGGGTACCTCTGTGTGTGTGTCTGCACCTGTGTATGGGATGGGAAAGAAGCAAAATCTTTGGCAGAGCCTCTCTCTGCTACTCACAGAGTACTCGCTGGCTCCAGCCGGCATGGCAGTAATGCAGACGTGTGCAGTGAAGCAGCTGTCCCGCTGGTGGCCTCTGTCCAAGGGTCAGGGCTTCTCTGTAGGGTGTAGGTAGAGCTGGCGGGTCTTGTTTAATGCTCTGCCCAAACACAGCAGGGCACTGTGGTTTTCAAGCAAAGCCAAGCGCTTGGCTGTCGCAGTGGGTCAGCTGGGAGTCCTGCAGCTGGGGTCTCTCTTTCTGGAGCCCTCATCCACCAGAGAGCCTGAAGCATGAGCTCCTAAGGCAGGAGTCTCCAGCTGGGGACTACAGCCTATACCAGCTCCTGGGAGCCCTGGCAGCCTGTCCCATGTGATGGGTTGGTCTGCAGCAGCATGGACAGAAGTACCCTGGCAATGCTTGCTGCTGGTGGAGACGCGTGGTGCTGACACAGCTCTGGTTTGGGACAGCACTTCATTTCAATACAGAGGTGAGGCTATCGTTTGGGCACTGTTGGGATGGGGACGAACCACCCCACCCAGCTCTAGGTCAGTTGGGAGCTGAGATGGGGGAGAAATCACGCCATGAGTTACCGCCCCATCCGTGTGGGTTTCTCTACTGCTTGCACTGGTCTCAGTCCTGCGGCTGGTCCTGGCACAGGGGTAGCAGGGCAGCAGACTGAAGACATGATGGAGGCAGTGGTGAGGAGACAGGTCTGTGCAGTGGGGACCATGTCCATGGATGCACACAAGTGATGGGGGGCAGGACCGTGGGTGGGTGGGACGCAGGGTGCTGATGAGCCGGGGCATGAGGTACCACTGTCCCTTTCTGCTCACACAGATGAGGTGGGGGCTGTCCGCTGCCTGTGCTTCCCCCCATACCCTGTCCCCTGTGTTTATTTGGGACCAGCTGAGTGAATAAAAGAAGGAAGGAGGGAGGGAGAAACTGAGTCAGAGCATGAGGTTATCTCCATGCCTTCTCTATAGGGACAGGCAAGGATAAGAAAGGGCCCAAGGATGCCAGAGAGCAGCCCCTTACCACACACTGGGTAGAGGGATAGCAGCAAGGGTGTCCCTGGTTGTCCCTGTCCCACAGCCTTCTTACCATCTGGCCCCTTTGCAAAGATGAGTGAAGAGACCTGGCTGAGAACCAGGATGCAGAGCAGATCTGGTGTTTCTACTCGGTTTGGAGATCTGGTGACAACTTGGAGAAATGGCTCGGTTGGCTACGCCTTGGCACAGCCCCGGCGCAGTGCACAAGGCGCCCTGCCATGTGGCAGGTTGGGGGGAGCATGCAGACACGCACACTGAAGGTGTGGAGACGGTGGGGCTGGCTGTGGCTATGGCAGTGTGAATCCAGGGCCAGGATCCGGAAAAAGGGTGTGCGGCGGGTGAGGACAGCATTTGCGATCACCTGTTCAGAGCTCTCAGTGGTGGGAGAGGAAAGGAACAGAGCCGTGTGGCTCTGTAACTGCCTTCCCTGAGGTCTTGCTCCCAACAGGTGCAGTAATTCCTCCGGAGGCGGCGTGTTCCTCCCCTTTTCACCAGCGAGAGAGGAGCTGGGCGCGCTGCATCTCTCTGCGGAGGGGTGTGCATGCGGCTGTGCTTTCCTGTGCCTCTCTCTGCAGGCATGCATCTCTGCATGGGGGCAATGCGGGGCTGCCGCGGGGAGGGCAGGGGCTCTGGGTGGTGTATTCAGGATGTCACCTGCTGTGACACCCCCCCGATGAAACTTGAAAGATCTCTCTGATATTCTCGGAGATGCCTTTCAAAGCAGCGCCTTCGGTCGTGCTTGCACAGCTCAGAAAACTGTGAGGATCAGGCAACCCACCCCCTCCCTCTTCATGTCGCCTCCTCTCCCAACCCTGCCAGGGCCTGCTTCAACATTTAGCTTGTCTCAACAAAAGGAAACGTTTTTGGCCTTCCTCTGGGTCTGCATTTTTAGGCATTCCTTCAGCCTCAGGTCCCAAGAGATGCTGGGAGACATACTCGCTCTGTGTAAAGAGTAGGTGTCACTGCACAGGGGAACACACGTCGGGGTGTTGTACACCGCTGCACAGGACTGACTAACCAGCTGAAGCCCTAAACCATCTCTCAGACTGCGGTATGAATTGGCAAGCCCATCCCTCCCACTGTGTAACATGTTTTAGGGGGGGGAAAAAGAGTCTGAGTGAAAGAAATGAAAGCTCAGCAAAATGCAAACCCAAGCCCAGCGCTCAACAGGGAAAGCCAAGGGGAAAAATCATTAGATAGGGCATTACATGCGTGGACACGTACTAGATGCAGACACACACCTGCACAATGCGGATGCTTTCCTAGAGACCATGAAATGCTTTCATAAAGCATTTAGATGCCTATACATGCATGTAAAAATACATTTTTCTTTAAAGCTTTATGAATTCCGAACCCCCTGTGACACAGAACACGCAATCTTACCAGTATCCCTGCTACATTTTCCCCTGCCCCACGGTTCTGCAGAGGAGAGCAGTAGAGATGCTCAAGGTGAAGCCTTCTTTCACCTTAGATGGGCAAGGATAGGGGCAGTATAAGCTCCTGGCTTTAGCTATTATTTCCAGACCAGAATCAGAATAGGCTGATGTTGCTGGAGTTTAGGGCATTGTATGAAGCTCCCCCCTCCTCACACAGAGTCATTTCAGAAGGGCATGATGGCTCTTAGGGTATAACATTATTGAAGTAAGAGCCTGAGTCAGGTGCTGTCACTGCCTGTTAGCTGGAGGTGGTTATGTTGGATGGTACAGTCGGTCTGCAGTGTTCGTTAAGATGGACTTTTTTTTTTTCCTAATCCTTCTTCCAAAATCCTAACACCTGGTTTACCCCCCAGAAGCTATGGCTTTGCTGAGTTACATCCTCCAGCCTACTGAGATCACAGCCCACGCTACCATGAACAGCTTCCTCTAACCTCTCCCCTCATGTCTCCTAATTAGGCCCGTGCTAATTGCAGTCTGCATTTCCATAAATCATGGTCATGTGTACATCAGGTAGCACTGAGGACCTTGAGCAAATATGTCTCCCTGGAAACGATGCTGCTCCTGCATGAGCCAGCCTTGCCTGCATGAACCACTTCCTGGGCTCCCGAGTTAACACTACCACCGAGAACACCACCACATCCCAGAAGGAGTTATCAGGTGATTCTGGCTGGTTTTATGCCTGTAGGAATCTCTTGATACCTTCTGGTTTGGAGGAATGATTTACCAAGGCAAATGCTTTGGCATTCTCACAGCTCTGACCTTTCTGTGACACCAGTGGAGCTCTATAGTTCACTGACTCTGCAGAAGTCAGAAGCGCTCAAAGTATATCTCATTAACCTTCTCAAGCTAATCACGGTGGGGGACAGGACCTCAGCAACTGCAAAAAGCATATAAATGCACCAGGAAAGAAATATTTCAGCAAAAATGGCAGGAGCTGTGTAAATGCCAGACCTCAGTGAGCTGGGAGACCATGTTTCTGCAAAGAGCTTTTATTTCCAGAATGAGTTGTAAAGCAAGAGCAAGTACTTCACCCTGTCTGTATTCTAAACCAAGCATCTCTCTGGCGTATACTAGGTGTTGTATAAATATAGAGGGAAGAAAATTCCACCATCTCCTGCAGCCTGCGTGTTTAATTGAAAGACTATTAGAAGCAATTCCTGCTTCTGCAGGTGCAGTGAAGAAAGCAGCCTTCCCCAGGTGGCTGTGGAAGGTGAACTTGAGGTTCAGGAAGGATTGTTGTTTCTGTGTTAATTAATTTTGCATGTGGAGCATTCACAACCATTTCTTGTCTGCTTTGGCTGATGTGGCTAATTAATCACCTTAAGTGTCTGTAAACAGGAGATTTTTGCTCTCTGTGGCATCTCTTCTCCACCTGCTGTAGACCAGCCTATGTGAGGACACAGACCTGTAGCATCACAGGAATTATACATTTAGTAATGGCTGTGATGTCAGCGCCATAAGTGTGAGAGTCATGACTTAACCAGCTTGGGTGAAGGCTAAGAGTAATGTTCTATTCTCAGGGCACTGGAGAAGGTTTGCTGCTGAACAACGGAAGTATGAGCCTAGGAGGTGGAGATATCAATAACAAGAGTCTGTTCACATGGGTTAGCTGGGGGGCAGACATATAATGATTAGGGCTGAGTTTTGACATCTGCAGGCTGAAAAGTCAAGGAGGGCCCTGAAGATGATCAGGGGGCTGGAGCACCTCTCCTATGAAGACAGGCTGAGAGAGTTGGGGTTGTTCAGCCTGGAGAAGAGAAGGCTCCAGGGAGACCTTACAGCAGCCTTCCAGTACCTGAAGGGGGCCTACAGGAGAGATGGGGAGGGACTTTTTGTCAGGGAGTGTAACGATAAGACAAGGGGTAACAATTTTAAACTGAAAGAGGGGAGATTTAGATTAGATATTAGGAAGAAATGATTTACTGTGAGGGTGGTGAGACACTGGAGCAGGTTGCCCAGGGAAGCTGTGGCTGCCCCATCCCTGGAAGTGTTCAACGTCAGGTTGGATGGGGCTTTGAGCAACCTCACCTGGTGGGAGGTGTCCCTGCCCCTGGCAGGGGCGTTGGGACTACATGATCTTTAAGGTCCCTTCCAACTCTAACCTTTCCATGATTCTATGAATTCCTCCTCTTGCTTCTGCTTACTTAAGGCCACTGGACTGGAAAGGCTCATCTGGTCCCACCTCTGCTGCTCTAGGCAGCAACATCATATAGCCCTATACAAACCAATGTGCTTCTTCTCAACCCCATTGTAGTTGTTTTTACAACTCCTTTTGGACACCTGTTCCAGAAGTTCTCTCCTCTGATGGTTAAAATCCATCTTATTTTCAAGGCAAATTTCCTCACAACCAGTTGTTCTTGTACCAACATTGTTTTTCTGCTTAAAAAGCCCTTTTCCTCCTCCCTTGTGTATCTGTCCCCCCTTTATTTATACAGAGCAGTCATATCCCCTCTTGGCTTTCATTTATCTAGGTTAAACAAGCTTTTTAATCTCCTTCTTGAAGGCAGGCTCTCTGTTCCCCTAATCACTCAATCCAAGGTTATTTCTGATAACTAGCTTTTCTGTAAGTTTCCTTGCTGCTTTGCCCAAACCGAGTGTAACACAGCATGACCTATTGCCTATTGAGTAATTTTGGGGTGAAGAAATGTGTCAACTATCAGATCCAGAAAAAAAGGCATTAGGGTACTGCTGTTAAAATTTGCGTTTGTTCTCCACCTTATCTCTATGAAGCTGAAGTCTCCCATAATGACTTAGTTCCCGGTATAATTTCTCTCTAATAACAGTAATGATATCTCTATCCAGACTGAAAGCCAAGCCTGTGGATCTACAATAGATCTCTGTAGTTCAGTCCTGGTGGAATATCTTGCACCAGCCTTCCAAAAATCTCTCAGTCCCAGGTGATTCCACTTTATTTATGCATGATTTATTTCTTCACAGTCTACTGCAGCATTAAGGTTACAACAGCATCCCCCAGGTTTACCTTTACTTTTATGTACCTTGAGCAGTGCTTACTTCCATTGGCAGTGTCCCAGTTATAATTGCTATTTCTATGGTGTTTCTATTATTCCTACAGTAGCCCTTTTCAGGTCCTGCCCAGTTGTTCTGGTTTTCCCATGTCCTCATTCAGGATCTGTACGTATTGTACTGACAAGGCTCTTACTTCTCCCTGTACTCTCCCTGCTTCCCAGAGGGGTTAGGTATGCTTTTCCATCAACTATGTTAGCAATAACGCTGCTATTTTCTGCCCGCTGCCCAACCTTTACCTTTTCTATATTTGATCTTCCCTTTGTCGTGTATTAAAATCAGGTGTAAAAGTTACATAAGCTTTTTCCAGTTAACTCTCTGACAGCAAAGATAAAAGACGGGAAGTTTTCACATTTACACCATTCACAGGTACATGCTGTATATGTTCCCTCATCTAGCTCTAGACACATGTGTGTGTCTCCCCATTTCCATACTATTTCTGAGCCTTGTGGCCTTTTCTGTATTTATCTGCCCAGTGCATCTCAAAAGTGAAAACGTACCATTATCTCCATTTTACACAATGTGGAGTGGAGGCACAAGGGTGCAGATCAGATTCCAGAGGTCCTTGGTGGAATAGGGAATTTCTGCCTTCTAATCCATGCTTTGTGTTATTGCCTTAGTACTTCCCCACTGGAATGAACAAGTCCCTCAGCTTCTGGAAAAAAAATGGTGATAAGGGAGGAAACATTGAACTTTGGGGGAAATGCAGAAAGCAATTCAAGTCCTAAGTGAGTTTGGGATGATCTTTCTTTTATTCTGTAAATGAAACCAAATCCCTTTTGTTCCTTTTGTGTTTCTTCTATACCGTGAGTGACAGGAAGTGAGAGAAGATTTTAAATGAAAAGAGAGTGGTGCAAGGCAGGGTGCAAATGGGAGTCTGAATGAAATAAAAAATTATCAAAAGACTTTGCCCAGATGTAGTTCTTCTGTGGCTTGTTGAAAAACAAGCACCTGAGCTTGCCTCTGAACATCTTGCCTAAGAATTGTATCTGAACATTGCTGGTTTTATCCAGAATTGTATTCTTCTGCTTAGTCCCCCAAAGACAATTTCTAGGAAGTTTTGTATTTCAAGTATGTTGACATTAGTTAGAGATTTCTCCAGATGCTCTTGTGTTTTGAAGTCCTGTCTTGGCATACTAGGAGGAGCTTGGAGATTGGCTTCTGCCCTGGCTGGAACAGGCAATTTTGGAAGTTCATGGGAGTAGCTTGTATTTATCCATACTACCCATCTGTGTAAAGATTTCGTAAATGGTGAGACTGGGTGCTGGTCATTTGAACAGGTGGTTGCTTTTGCCAATGTGGCATATAAGATATCCACTGACTGAGACTACTAGCTCCGCTGTGTTATAAATATCTTACTGACCTAATAACACTGAAAAGAGCACATGTAGACAAACAAGGAAATATCAGGAAAAAACCCCTTTTTAATGGGAAGGATACTTAAACACTGGAATAGAGTGCCCGCGGAAACCGTAGGCTCTCTGTCAGCGTAAGGACAAGTCAGACAAACATGGGCCACAAATGGCTGTTACAAGCCTTAGCTTCCCTTGGGAGGAGAGAAAAGCCTCTGTTAAGAATTAGTTTCAGGGAACTAATATGATACACCTTTCATTAAAGATGCGCATTAACATACTGCAGAACACTTTTATTCTGGCTGCATTATACCGTGGTTAAGGCAATTTGCCAGCCTGCCGGAAGGCTTTCAGAATGCTCTCACTTTTTTTCCCCCTTGCATAGGCAATCTTACCTTTTGTCTGCATGGGGCAGCTTATAGACTGAGGCAAACCAATAGCATATATGATTAATTTTTGTTCTACAATAGTTCTCACTTTCTTTCTTTACAAATGTATTGGACTTTTACTTCCAACAGCTTGTTGTCCAAAGTACGATCTTATATTTAAGGTAAAAGTTAGCTGCTCCCCTCCCTCAACACCTCCAAATTCCTTCCCAAACCAAAGTGACGGTTCCTTTCTTGATAAGATCAGGTGTGATACAGACAGGGCAAGGGAAGTTAAGGTGCTCTGGCATACGGAAACATACCTAGGGACTGGAGAACATGGTTAGAAAGGGGGTTTTAAAGATCCCTAGCATCCTTACTTTTGCTGATTCTGTGACCCTCCAGGGCTCCTGGTGGGAGTTTGGATGACTAGACTCTGATCGGAGAACGCCCAGTAGGTCTCGAAACTGCAGGGTGACAAATACGTAGGATGTCTGGGATGGTTTATTTTTCCTCTTTTTGCTGAGGCAAGCACTGAGCAAAACCTAAGTAATAACAGTTCACAAGCTGTTAATACCAAACACCCTGAGACTTCAGAAGTGCCTTGCTCTGCTCTGCACAGCTTGGCAGGTTATATTCTTTAAGAGTAGGCATCATTACCTGGACGAATCTGTGACATTTAATTCTGTTGTGGCTAACCCCTGTCCCCACAGTGAATTGCTCCTTCCCTCTCATGGCAGATTATCTAGCTTACAATGCACGTTTGTATTTTCTTTCTCTTGCCTTGTCTCTATCCTCTGCACATGTGAAGTTTCTTATTATCCTTGCTGTCCTTGCCCCCCATGTTGCTTAAGCCCGCTCTTCTTTAACTACATGCATACACATTCAACCCTCGCATGCATGGGTGTGTAAAGAAACCTGCCACCTCTTAATTCACAAAGCTTTTCTGACTGTCCTTATGCACATCTGTACACGTCTGCAAGTATATGACATGCCTAATTGTTCAGGTTAGCAATGAAAAGTAATATTTGCACGTATTCTTGAGACGCTCCATAGTTAACCTGAAAATTTAGGTCAGAACATTCCCTTACATCCTGTTTTTCCTTCTTTTTGGACAATTCAGAATTATTTTGTTGGGATAATAAGGACTACTGTACTACTGTATTTGCAGGTTAGGTGTTTCAGTTCACAGGAGGCTCTGGCAAGACTGTCATTGTTATCCTAATTTCATAATGTTGTCTGTGTAGTACAACACTGTGAAACGTGCCTGGCGCACAGCCTTATGAACTCCCTTTTCTGTCCCAGAGATCTTCTGGGTAATTACGAGTTGGGTTTGCCTATCTGATCTAATTTATCACTTAGGGGTTTATATCATGCCTATTACTGTGATATCTAAGTGCTGCTGAGATACTGCAAGATGTCTCTTTCATCAACCGCTTATTTCTATGATAAGTTAATGTTACTGAGCTGAAGTCTGGGCTGTTCTGTGCTGCATCTTAATCACTGGTCCCTACTGAGCTCCATGTGTGCAGTTATTCCGCTTGTCTGGTGGCTTCACCGAACTGGTTTGGGGGATTTGAGCTCAGTTACTTGAGGGCTAAAGTTGCCCTGCAGAAACCTGTGGCTCAGATGATGATAAATTCACCTGCTTGGTCAACGAGAGGGAAGTCCAGGGCTGAGCAGACCCTGGGTAAATGTGCCCTTTATTCCCTCAGAAATGCACTCTCCACATCCAGGCTTAGACATTACCCTGAGTACAGACCATCTGCTGCCCTAGACAACACTACCTGTCTTTTGTGGACAAAAAGGGCCACCAGTTCTCAGGGCTCCCAGTCTGCCAGCTTTCACCCGCTGCCCAAAGTGTATTTAAAAATCAAAACAACTCCTCCCTGTCTGCTGAAGTAATAGAAAAAATAAAAAAGAAGAGAGAAAAAGAAGAAAAATAGCTGTGTACTCCGCTTGCTGGTCCAAGCAGCGTGACTCCATGGGTGGAGGGAACATCAGGGGCAAGCTCACCTTGGTATTTTTTGCCATCTGCTGGTCATAAGGGTCCTTGGGAAGGTAAGACAAGCTGCCCGGCCAACTTCACCCTCTTCTTATAGAACACACTGCCTTTCCCTCACTGGTGTGCTGTGTTCATGCTGCAGGGATGGATGGGGAGGCTGCTGTCTCTGGGTGATTTCTTCTGCCTTTCTTTTTTCTCCACAAGCCCCCAGAGTGGATTTTTCTTTCATGGCCAGATGAAGCATTTGTTTGTTTGTTTTGAAGGTGACAAGTGTTTTATGTGAATTTATGTGAATTGAGCTGCTCTCAAATGCCAAACCCCAGCTGGGCTTTGAGTTTCACAGAATAACTGCTGGCACCTAACAAGCCTCTAATAAGTGCTTCTCCCTCCCGTCCTGTCATTTAAATAAATAAATGACTGAAATTTGGGGGTGGTGGGAGGGGTGTTGGACTGCAGTGGGATGAAGCTTTTCTGTTTACCCACCAAGCAGGTACACTGCTAAAAGCAGTCGTGCAAGCTTCCCACACACCAACACTGCCTCTGCTGTCAAGTCAACATGTCTCAGCCCTGGCCTGGAGGGCTTTCTTTGAGGATCGTGCAGGAAAGTTCTTTCTAAAGCCCAGTTAGTTTCTTGCCCTCTCAGTTTCAGCTGCCAGCCAAAGTGCTAATTAGTGTCAACTGTAATGGGAGGAATTGAGAACAAAGGCAAGACTTTGATAGTTGAAAGCATAATTGATGTTCAGGTTTTTTCTTTGCCTGGACTATTTGCAAGGAATGGTCTACCATGGGCTGTGGCTGTGCTACCTGTATTGTCTCTTCAGGGACTGGAGTGGCTTCAAAGCAACTCTTGTTTGTGGCAGTACGTATAAGGCAACAGCTTCCCACTTCCCTTTTCTGACTGCCGAAGATAATGATCTCTGTCTGCTTACAAAATGGAAAATGAAAAGATATACAATTGCAGCATATCCTTATGAAAAAATAGCCAGATTAACAAATCATAGATGCTCTTTGATTTTATTTTTCATGTGTCAGAAACACAGAGCAATTCCTTGTTTCCAGCTAAGGTATGTAACCAAGTCATTGTGAAAGGACAAGAGCGGGTATTTCAGTAAAGCCTTAGCAGGGGATAGCAAGAACTATTGTTAGCAAGCATCTCTGTCCATGTTCTTCTCCTGTGAAGACACTCCCGAAAATGCAGAACAGCTCCCTCCTCAGTTGCCTGTCTCTTGCAAGAACTCAGTCCTCACTAGGAATGGGCAACCTTTTCCCAGAGTAAGGAGTTATTTCTGGACAAAATCAAGTTTGGCTAAAATGAATCTCTTTGATGAATTTCAATGAAAACAAAATGAAGGCAAAACTTTGAAAAAATAAATAAGTTCTTATTTGACCTTTTCAAGTAAAGTATTTCAATTTCTGTTTCAAAATGACATTTGTTTCAGCATTTGTATATATTTCTCCTCTTTTTTAGCAGGAAAAATATTTTTATTGTGTCTAGTAGGCTGAAGTCAACGTTTCAGGAGACAAGCTCTACTCCTGTTGTTTGGCTGAGAAACTTGAAATACATGATGTCTGTTTGACTGTGGTGATGGTATCCCTCAGGTCATCCACTCACTCTCCCATAGGGTGAGAGATGAGACAACCCAGACATCTTTCTTGTTCCCCACTTCCCCCTGGTTTGAACCCACTTACTCAGAGCCTTCTCCTCAGAAATACCCTCACCTTACATGAGCCATGAGCTTGGGTACTCCGGAGTGGTCTGTGGGAGCTGTGGTTGATGCAGAGGGATGGGGCAGATACAAGTCTGTCTTCTGTGGTTTGTGTCTCCACAGGTGGGGAAATGGAAGGAAAAAAAGTTGCAGATGAAGTATTATGTGTGGCCCCGCTTTGAGCTGTATCCTGACTCTGAGGAACGCGAGGACGATCACCTGAGTATCGTGACCTTGGAAGAGGCACCGTTCGTCATCGTGGAGAATGTGGACCCCCTAAGTGGCACCTGCATGAGGAACACGGTCCCTTGCCAAAAACGCATAGTGACCGAGTATGCACCCCTGGGTTTTTCTCCTCCTATTGGGCTCTGCCTTCTCAGCAGAATGTAGAGAGTCTGTTGGGACAATACCATCATACCCTGATAATCCTTTTTAGAATAGTCACCTCTGTTCGCCCAGCCTGGTCTGTGTCCATTCATGACTGGCCCCTTTAAGCAAATCATTGTAGTGTATCCCTTCACCCTCCAGCACAATTCTCCACGTTATATTATAGAATCATAGAATCATTTAGGTTGGAAAAGATGCTGTGGGAGGGGGGGTGCATACTGACAACAGAAGGGAATTAAGGGAGATTTCCCCAGTCTTTTAACCCATTATTGTTGTGACGGTTCAGGAACAAAACCGATGAGGAGCCAGATTACATGAAGAAATGTTGCAAGGGGTTCTGCATTGACATCCTCAAGAAAATCTCAAAGTCTGTCAAATTCACCTATGACCTCTACTTGGTGACTAATGGCAAGCATGGAAAAAAGATCAATGGGACGTGGAATGGAATGATTGGAGAGGTCAGCAGCAAAGGGAGGGCATGGTGGGCTTCATCCCTGGGCTGGGTGACATGGGTCAGGTCTGGTCTCTCATCACTATTGGCCCCCCTTCTGGGGCTGGGACAGAGGTGACTCTATATAAGTGGTTGCCCTGAATTTTTTCTGGGCACCAGAATTAATCTGCTTTGACACTCTGACCATGACTACCTTTTTTGTTCGATGATTAATTATTATTCTCTATAGTGTCACAAATTTTGGCTTCACAGTCAAAGAAAGAGGGTGATAACCACGCACCAGAGAGGCTGCAACCTAGATTACACTTGCATCATATATAAGGTGCATAAAGAATGAAATAAGACTTTGCAGTGTTAGAGGGAGGAGAAAGCAAGGACAAAAAAATGAGATAAGATGTCTTCTCAGTGGATGATGTGTTTATCCTAAGACCTCTGCGGATTTATTTTTTATACACATACCAGCTTTGAGGGGAAGATTAATGTCTATAGATTTCCTGAAAGAAGAAGGTGTCCTGATGAAAGATTAGAAAGGAGAGATGATAGAAACAATATAGGGAATGGGATTACAGGAGTAAAAGGACTGTGTGGAAAGGAAGGAAAGTGAGAAAGGGCTTGACTGTAGTGCTTGAGAGGTGCCTCGGGTCTGTGTGTGATCTCTTCCTTTCCTTCCTCCAGGTTGTCACCAAACGGGCCTATATGGCTGTGGGATCCCTCACCATTAATGAGGAGCGATCGGAAGTGGTGGATTTCTCTGTGCCCTTCATTGAGACGGGAATCAGTGTCATGGTGTCACGTAGCAATGGAACTGTCTCACCTTCTGCCTTCTTAGGTATCACTTCAATCTAAAATTAAAACTTCACCCAGTGTTCATGAAAAATTAGGTGAAGGTTGCTTGTGATTCTTAGCCTGAAAGTCCCTTCTTGGGAGTACCTGTGGGACAGTTATATAAAAATAAACTGTGATGGTTTAATTCTAAATCCCAAGCAAGCAAAATCCAGGCAAATGCAAACAGGCGCTGCCTAGGAGTTCCAAGGCATTTCTCGGCGATTGTATGCCTAATCCCGGCAAAGAATGGCCTCAGTCAGAGTTGTCACCTACGCTGCAGCATGTGGTTTCCCAGTGACTCAACTAATAGCATGTTCAAGGAGTTTAGACTAGAAGAAAATTGATTCAAACCTTATAGCTGGTATGCCATAGTACTTAGTGATAACAATAATAAATTGTTGCACTTTGAGAGACATTATTTGTAAAGAAAGTATTAACTTGACCCTCCTTTGACAGAGCAACTGGTAGAAGTTAGAGATCTAATAGAGCTTTTCAAGAATAGTTGAGCCATCAGTTCTGTGCTGACACTGTGACTTCCAGTAAAGTGATTTCTAATGTCCTTCAGTGGTGGAAGGTGATCAGAGAATGCAGAAATGATACTGCATTTCCCCAAGACATCCATGCCTTCCTAGTACCTACTACTTGGCTTTATAAAATGCTTTATGATGCAGCAAACACAGAATATGTGTTATGTAATTACTGTCTGCCAGCATCCTGAGGACGTTCACAAAGAGAAATAATTTTATATGGGTAAAGAAATTTTTCCAAACCTCTTTTAGTAGGAGTTTCGCGACTACTCACTCTTCAGGAGTTTTTGCCTTTAGCCAAGTCCACCCATACTGCTGGGATATGTAAAAGCAATGATAAAGTTAACTCCAAAATTTTAAATTGCAATTTAACTGAGGTTGCAATATTAGCTATAGTCTGGAGCAAAGTTCAAAGTTGCTTTGATCTGGTTCAGTCCCATCTTTATTTGTTCAGGCTTGGAGAAGGAAAAAACCTGGCAAAGATTAAACACTTGCAGAATATGAATGCTAACATTTCTAGAATGAGCCAGAGTTCCCATTGCTACAGGAATGGAATAACTGAAAAAAATACTATCATTATGGCTGAACCTTAGAAATCTGGAGATGCTCTTTGGCTCAACAGCATCTTGAAAGTTGGATGCTTGTCTGAAACTCTGCCAGTTCTGCTTGATTTTCCCCACTCTCTCCAGATGGTGCTGGAGGACTTCCTGGGAACAATTTTTTATCAATGCATTTTATTTTATCAATGCATGCCACAATGGCTGCATGTAATTCCAGATGGAGCCGTGTGTCACAAATGTAACAGTAAGAAGGAATGCAGTCATTACAGACACTTCTCCCAATTCAAGAAGTTTTTCAGACTTAAGTGGAAGGATTTGTTGTAACTTACGTTTTTCCCAGCCCAGTTTGCCCCACACTCTCACTGGGGTGCTCTGGAGAGCAAAGAAGGTGAGGGAGGGGTGAGGTGGTGTATCAGGTCTTTCATCATGGTTTTCTCTTTCTCTCCAGAGCCTTTCAGTGCTGATGTATGGGTGATGATGTTTGTGATGCTGCTTATCATCTCTGCGGTGGCCGTCTTCGTCTTTGAGTACTTCAGCCCTGTGGGCTATAATCGGTGCCTTGCTGATGGCAGAGGTAAGGGGAGTCCCTCCTTGCCATGATCCTCTCTTGCTTCCAGTCCCAGCTCCTTCGTTGGTGTGTTTCCTTTGCTTTGAACTTGGTATGGATCTAGCCCTCTCTGAGCTCTGCATTCAGACGAGAGAGGGCCGGGATGGAGGTGGAAAAAAGGCTCTGAAGAGAGCAGATGTGCATAATGGATAATTTGCTTGGCTTGGGAGATGGAGCTGTGTTGCCTTTCATCTCCAAACCATGCACCAGCTCCAACTCATTTCTCATTGAGGGAAAATTGGTCCTGGTAGCTGGGGCTGGCAGTGCCCATGGTGCTGCGCTCTCTGAGGCAATCAGAGGGCTCAGCACTGTCAGCCCATCCTTCAGTGCTACGTCTCCCTGGAGAGCGAGCCACTCCCGGTGTAGTGGCGTGTCCTCCGGACTCCACATCTGTCACCTGGGCATGTCCCTCCCCGTCTTGGCTCTCTGGCTTGCTAAGGCCGACTGAGAAAGTGGGAAGTTCATTTTCCTGGGAGTGAGTGATGGATTATTTTGCAAGGGCAGCAGGAAAGATGGGAACAAGTGAGTGCCCCATCCCTGTGGTTCTGATCTTCAGAAAACAGCCTGATGAGTTAAAGAGAGGATGGACAGACAGCCTAGAAGACAGCCTTTTTTGCCTTATTGGCATGAAGACAATTAGCAAGTTGAGCCCTCTGTCATCTCCATATCTTCAGCCCCTGATGAATTGGCCTTTCAAACATTTCTGGGTTTATTGGTCTGTTCAGAATAGTGGGAGAGAGATAGTTATGGGAAAATGCACTCATTTGCTCCCCAGTCTAGTGCTTTGAGTGAATTTATGCCACCAAATTAGAAAGGAGTGAAAAAAAAAAAGCCACATATATGGGGAAGTGGAGTACTTCTCTCTTAACATGGAGCTGTGGAGGGTCTTTATGGCAACTGATCGTAACCACGTGGATCTGTGGACACAAGCAAATACTGGTAAACCTTTGAGTCTCTTGACAGATATTAATACAGAAGTGGGAACTGGAAGCAGTTCTTAGTACAGGTGTGCAGTTATGGAGTTAAGTTAGCTGAGCTGCAGCTGCAAGTATCAATATTTCTGAGAAATTATGAACGGTACTGCATGATCAGGCAGATATAACATGAAGATGTAGAATTCTGCTGCAGAGACTGCAATGCTTGTTGGGTAACAAACACTCTAGCTAATGTTACTTTGGCTGCATTTGAACTACTCTACAATAGTATACCCCTGCCTCCCACACCTGCATTTTCTATTTACAGACACCAAGATTTTCTCTCCAAGGTTGGGTGGGCATGCCCTGATCTAGCCGCTAAATGATGGTGGGTTGTTGTTAGGGCAAATAGTTGGAGAGCTCAGAAGAATTTGGAAGAAGTCCCTGGTTTGGATCAGAGGCTCCCATTGCTGGCTTGGTTTGTGGTTGAGAAAGTAACTGTGAAAGCACATGGGGCGATCCATGGAGAGAGGAAGGCTTCAAGGAAAGAACTTCTCAAAATTTCCTTACACCTTACAGTTCCCACCAATGATTTGCAGGCCTTCCACCTGTGTGTCTTAGGACTCATTAGGTAGAGAGGGATATAAAGCTACCATTCCAGCATGTAAAAAGACAAGGATTGCCAAACTATGTTTCTTAATAGCAACTTTATCTCTTTGGCATCTAGAGGCTCCAGTTTTCCCAGGTGATGATTCTGCTTTGAACTTGGTGTGCAGTTCCCAGGTGCAAAATGAGCCCCTTTCACCTTTCAGTTGTATTTAGAGTAACACAGTTAGTGCTTTCAGACGAACTATGCTATTCCCTGCTCAGGGGTTTGGAGAGGACTGTCAAAACTTGCTTCCCTTTTATTCCCTCCTCTGCTGGAGCCAGGCTTAACCACGGGCAGCAACAATAGGCATCCATCAGCCTACCCAGGGGAGGAGATAAAACATGGGATGCTAACCCAAAAGGTTGCAGAGCCAGGTTGGCACCACTGGAAAAGTAACAGACCCTTGAACTGTGCCAGAGGGCTCTCATCCGTAGAGGGTATTGGTATCTTGAAGCAGCAGGATCCTTGGAGTAATTGCGTCTGCAGTCTCCCTGACAGCTCCTCTTGTGCTCAAGTTGAGCAAATTTTGGTTTGGATTCCCACTAATGGAATCAGCATATGCCAAGGATACGGGACTGCTGGGAGACAGGCAGGATTTCACAAGTTTTCAGGCCTAGTGCTTCATGAGCACACATAGCTTTTGGGGTATGAGTGATGTTCCACGCTGAAAAGTGAATAAGGGGAAGATAGCAGCTTTTAAAACACTGGATCTGCTCCTGGACTGTCTGGGGCAGAGCTGCTGATTTTCCTGAGGTAGACCAGAGTATATGTCACTGTTATGTACCGTAGATATAGAACATGGGGAGAGGGAGCTGTGTTCTTCTCTGGCTTGTGTGTCTTCAACAGATCAGGTAATGAAACCCTCTTGCAGTGGTATTTGTAAAGCCCTGTTATTTCAGATGGTGCTCTTCCTTACACCTGTACAAGTACAGGGAAGGCCATGTTTTGCACCGGTGTATGCTGGGAGTTCAAGGGCAGCATCACTGTCGAATAGCTAGACACGAGGATAGAATTTTTCTGAGCAAACTGTATTTGTGGTGACAACACTTGAACCAAAATGGAATGTTTGGGCTTTTAGATACTCCAATCAGATACAAAAATAGCCCTTGTATAAGATTTCAGCGGAAATCTTTGAGACAGAATAAATATGGAAGCCTGAGGACATTTAAAAAAAATCATTTTTCAGGGTCACACTTTGCTGAGATGTGGTTCCTTGAACATAGGGGAGAGCAGCTGCGGACGTTCATCTCACATGTGGGAATAAATGCTGTTCTTAACTCTGAAGTCAAGATATGTATGTGAATAGAAATGCAGACCGCTTACTCTGAGATGCTCACTGTGGGATCATGTTTCTCAATCACTCCAGAGCCCGGAGGTCCCTCTTTCACCATTGGCAAAGCTATCTGGTTGCTGTGGGGGCTGGTGTTCAACAACTCTGTGCCAGTGCAGAATCCCAAGGGTACCACTAGCAAGATCATGGTGTCGGTGTGGGCCTTCTTTGCTGTCATCTTTCTGGCCAGCTACACTGCCAACCTGGCTGCCTTCATGATCCAAGAGGAATACGTGGACCAGGTGTCTGGCTTGAGCGACAAAAAGGTAATGGATCTACCCAACCCCCGCCCCCAAAGCAGCCTTTTCCACAGAAGAGGCTGCTCTACCCTCTCTTCTTTGCTTTTACTGGGGAAGCATTCAGTTTATTTCAGAGTTGTATCATAGCTTTAGTCCTTAGTTTAAATAGCACAATTGTTCCTTGTTGGTATTCAGTTGCATTTTTACATGTTTAAAGCACTTCAGGAATGAATTAGGAACAGAACTGAACTGTGTTTGCTTGCATGATCCCAAACCACACCTTGATTGTCAGCAAGAAATGAATTAATTGAGCTTTGAAGACAGTGTGTATAATGGCTGTAACCTGTTTCTTCAGGATGAAATAATTTGTCTGTGTGGGAACGCTGGCCATTAGGCTAGCAAATATGATCTGTTAGTTTATTATGGGGACAAGTTCTGCCCATGGGGGCAAATCAGCATGGCTTTGATGACTTTCTATTGCTTTCATTTGAAGTTATACTGTCATTTTTTTGAGGCCTTTGGAAGCTTAGCACGAGAAATTGTTTCCTGTTCAGAGTGTGTTTCACTGCCTTGTTTATGTGCGCTGCATTTCGTCCTCATGGAGCGTTTGGTTTTGCTGGGCTGCGCACACTGAGGATTTTGAGGAGATTGCTCGTGCTTGCAGGGTAGCGCTGTTTCGTTCATGAGGGTCTGAAGCTTTGCGCACTGCTTTGTTTTCGTTTTGTGGTGGGGTTACTCACAAGGAATTGAGTGTTGTAAGGCTTGATTGCCCATGCTGAATAAGTTACTCCATCACTGGGGCTGCTTAAGGCCTCGTGTCATTGTAGGGCAACCAAACAGCGATAGGGCTCACACACTGCTCTCAGGGATAGCAGCAAGAAGAGGACTGCAAGTGTCAGTTTACTACTGCTAGACTGGTTATAGTTACCGTCTCTTGTGTCCCCCATTATAGTCCAGAAATAAATTGTGGCCAGGCCCCCTGTGCATACAGTGTCCTGCGCAGCAAGCTGGAAATTCTGTGGTGGATTAATTTTGAAGAGTTTTTTTCTCCCTTTTGTTGTTTTATCCTGGAATGAAATATGACACAGAATAATACAATCCACGCAGAAGTGCTCCTGTTATTTGTTTTAATTTCAACCTCAATTTGTTTCACGCTGTCGCCACATTTGCAGTGTGCTGCGCTGAGGAGGGGGTGGGAGGGGGGATGCTTTTCTGCCAGGCGGAGGTTGTTGCAGAGACTCCTTAGAAGCTGTGGACTCCCTCAGACCGAAAGGCACTGTTCAAAACCAGACAGCCCTATCAGTGTTAACGTTAGTTTGTCATCATTAGGTTTTCAACTGTCTGAGCTAAATGGGGTAGTTCATACCTGTGATCTATTGTTTCAGGCAGTGCCTAGGCTCATGGAGAGAGCCACGCTTTCATTCTCATGTTTTTCAAGATATTCTTCATACCTGCAGAGATATGTGCATGAAATATCAATTGAAAGCAGGAACTCCTGGAGCTTCACAGAGCCTTTGGATACAGGTCTCTGGGCATATTTTAGTCAATTTCACTGGAGGGTCATCTGTGTGTATTGGATTGAGGTCATTTTTTATCACTTTTCTTTACGAAGATACCTGTGTTTGCTTTTGCTATCCTAAAGTAGATGTGCTTTTTTTCCTTGGGGAAGAGAAAGGCCACAGCACATACTCAGATCGTTGCGGTATGCCTCAAACACAGCTGCTAGTGCAAGTGCAACATTTGGATAAAATGACGATCTACCAGAGCATCTGGAGTCAGCTGAAAATTGGCTGGTAAGAACTGAAGGCCAGCTGCTGCCTCTGGAGAATAAAGACAGGTGGGAATATCTCCATCCAAAAGATGCGAGTGAATGAGCTTGATCTACTGGGCTCATGGATTTCTGCTCTCTGGATGTGTAGAGGGCCCTGCAGAATTTGAGAGCAGCCGTCCGGGCATCTGTCACACTGCTTCAAGATGCCCTGGTTTGGGAGGAATTCAGTCGTCTAAATCTCTTCTTTTCCCTCTTCCAAAGCCCGCATACTGCTTGCAATTCACTCACCCCCTTAATGCACTGCTTGGCCGGGAGGCAGGGGAGACAGAGGTGTGCTGTGCTCTTCCTCCCTTTTCCTACGTCCTTAAATTAGCCGGTTCAGGCTTTCAAAGGAGGCAGTCACTGACCAATGCCAGGTGTCCAAGAGAAACGGCTGTAGCTTCCAGTCTCTTTTATCTCCAATGTGTGATCTGGTGTCCAGAGTAGAAGTGAGGCGGATAACCTCCTGGCCTGCTACATCAGCTGGCAAGGGCAGCTGTGTCCAGCACGAGGAGTCAACAGAGAATGTAATCCAAGCCGACAGGCAAAGGGCTAGTTATTTTAAGGGATATTGTTCCTACTTGCCTAGACCCAGATCTGCTTGCAAATGTCTTTGTAGCATGACAGTACCTGGGGAAGGTGTCCCACTGGCACTGTACAGCAGCCAAAATGCCAGATGCACTCACAAAATCCATTACTGTGCCTGGCTGGGGAATGCTTGTCAAGGTCAGGCTGGCTACACCCTGTGACAGCCACCCTGAGGGTCTCCTTGGACCCTCTTCTTTTGGCCTTGCGAGGGAAGAGCTGCTCCAAGAGATGCCTATGGCTGCTGACCTGCCGCTTCCCCAGAAAAGTGGGCTGAAATGCTCCAGCTGTCTAAGGACTTGGATGGTGTCTTGGCTGTGCCCCAGCATTTACTTCCCCATGACATGCAAGACAGTGACTAACGTCATGACCCCGCTGTGTTGTGTGGATGCTTGAGCAGGCCTGTCCGAGCTGGGCTGGAGCGGATACCTGTGTGCTGGCGTAGCACGTTGGGTTGAAGGTGGCTGGAGGCTCCCTGTGCTGTGCTTAGTGACCTCTGCCACTCTCTCTTTGGCCCAGGTGATGCTCACCCTGCTGAGTGCCACCCCTTTGTGCTCAGCTGTCCCAAAACTGATGCCAGAGCAAACCCAGGAGCCCACCTCATGATGGTTGTTAATCCCCCCGTGTTAACCCTTGCTGCTAAACCGTACGTCAAGCTGAGGCTTAACGCTGGTGCAGCCGCCGGCAGTTTGAGGGAGGAGAAACCCGCTCCTCCCCGAGAGCAGCACTGGCCCCGCGAGTCCTGCAGGCAAAGAGCTGCTCTGACAGCATCCCCCTTCCCGCTCCCCGCGCTCGCGGTGTGCTGAACCACTCTCCTCCTGCGCAAATGACAAAACAACACCCGCCACCTCCACCGGTCCACCTTGGGCAGCGGAGTGGCTGGATGTGGTCCTGGCAGGGGTAGAGCCGTGCTGGCCGGGTCAGCTCCTCATCCGGAGCTCGGGCCCTCGGTGGCAGTGCCGCCGAGCCCAGCCGGAGCATCCTCGCACGCACCGCTGGGCTGCATCCGTCTGGGGTCCATGTGGGGGGCTTCTGTGGCCCCGACCCCTGTGAGAGTCCTGCTGGTAAGGCGGCCTGTCGCAGAATACTGCAGTCGGCTCCCGGGTCTGGATTTCATCTGACTGTAATCAGGAGATATAACCCAATTTCCAATAACGGGAGAGCTTCAGACACATTAGAGAAACAAGCGCCTGCGGTATTTCAGTCTAACGAAGGCAATGAATACAGGAAAGATTATATAAAATGAACTAATGTGTGAAATAATCTAATAGCTATACGTAATTTCCATTCATATACAGTAGTAATAGAAGAAAAGCAAATGCGGACAGCCAGCAGGGCATTTAAATAAAATAATTTAGAATGCAGTAGTTTAATAATAAAAAAAATAAATAGTATCCGTGCCTATAAATTAGTTGGAAATGCCAAAGAAACTAATAAAGTATCAAAATGGTAATTTTGTAATTGACATAAAAAGGAGAGGAATGGATTTCTGCATGCCTGCAAATTAATATAGATTGCTGAAATTTCACACATATTTGACTTACTTGCTTTTAAGATGTTAATGAAATGTTGAGACAAAGGGCCTGTTTCTATGCAGCATAGGTCAGCTATTTTTTTCAATAGATATGCTTTTTTTCCAAAAAAATTAATTTTTGGAGTTAAAACTGGCCAATATTTTTACTGAAAAAAAAGTCTGGGGAGAGCTTAAGAAGGCAGAGGGAAACTCTGATATTTGCTAAAGTAGCTCATTTAAGTATACTTGAAACAAAATATTTTGTTTGATATTTCTGACATGTATTTTTGACTTGTCATTTTCTAAAGGCACTACTCATAAAATTGACCTACATTTTTTTTTAAAAAAAGGAAAATAAAGATTTTTTTCTATAAAAAAGGAAAGGGACAGAAGGAGATAATTGGAAGACAAAACAACACACGTTATTCGGAGATGAATGAAATATTTTAGGTTGATACAGAGCAAAAGTCTCACTGAAAAACCTGCAAAAAAGGATCTGCTGTATTTCTGCAGTAATAAATGCTTGGCCATGAAACTGAAAAATGAATTATTTCCCACATTGTACTCTGCGGCACATTAAATCTAAATTATACAAGGATCCCAGATATGTAGAACACTTAAGCACGTGCTTAACTTTGCGCACATGAGTGGTGACATTAAAGTCAATGGGCTATTACTCACATGGTTGAAGTTAAATGCTTTTCTGAGCTTGCAGCTTTTGTACAACAAATACCTGCTCTGGAGACGTCCAGGAGAAACGCAGAGTGGGTACATGTGTCAGCTAGAAAATTTCCAAAGGGACAAAAAGTGGGAGTCAGTCTTGTACCTTGTAAGGTCTGTAAAGGGAAGATTGTCTCACTGGATGGCTTGAAAACAGTACAAATCTTCTGCGGGACTGCGCATTTACTATCACCACACATTTGTGGTACTTTCACACATTTCTGCATGGTATAAAGGAAGTTTTATGTGGCTGTGTCCAAACGCAGAAAATATGCAGTCCTTTCAACAGCAGTCTGATTTTTATCGTTAGGAGACCTTTATGGAGATATGAGTTAGCTAGACAGAAGTAAGACCATGCCATTTCCAACTCCATCCTCTTGTGATAGATCAGAACCTTTTTTAAAATGCGTACACTCTGATGCACCTTACTTGACCAAACCCCAAAAATATAAGGAAGTCCCCAAAACCCTAAACCTTACGTCATGGGGTAGAGTTCAATTTCTTCCTACAACGCTTCTCTGGGAAGATACCTTCCTGTAGATGAGTTGAACTGTGTTCAGTCTTTTGCTTAAATATGACCTTTTTATATAACATTAGTGGTACCAACTAGTGCTTAATATAACAAATATTGGTTCACAGTGAAGTGCAGAAAACTCAGAGCTTTGAGCCAGAAATTTTATGCCTTGAAATCTGATGATTTCTCTGCACCTCTTTGTAAATCAGTTACTATAGTGTGAACTATTCACAAATACTATATAGTGGAGTATATATCTGTGTAATTACACATTATGCTAAAGTCTTCATATTAATAAATAGCTATTAAAATAGTTATAGCATATCATATGTTAGTAATAGATCTTTCTAACTAGTGGCTTACAGTTATTGTGTGCATAAATATGATCTCAGATGATTTTTTACAGTTGTAGATGGGTACATTTATCGTAGATTCAGTTGTTCTGCACTCTTTGGATTGTGCTTTCTGAGATCCTTGGAACAAACCTCTGTGCCTGTGTGCTAAAGAGTGATTCAGTAGTTTTAAGGTTATAAATGTTTAAAGTCAGTGGGTTTCCAAGCATGCTTTTTCTCCCACAGCTTCAGTCCTACTTTCTTTGTCATTCTCCCTCTTTTTTTTTTTTTAAGCTCAGCGCTGCGTAGCGCAGAGCGGTGAGGAGGCTGCGATATGCTTTAGCCTTGACTCAGTCTCTCAGGATTCTCTTCTGTTGATCTGGGGGGATTTAATGGCAGTAAAAACTTGTAATGGGAGTCTTCAGGATTAGTGCCAGTGAAAATGAAGTTTAGTTGGGAATTTAAGCAGGTAAGATGCAAGGGGAGGGGACACTCAGAGTCAGACCGTAGGCTTAATTCATCCTTGCTGGAAAGGGAGAAATGCAACCCCTTGGGCTTTGCTGGCAGCATGGATGGGAGTCGCTGGATGAGGGATGTCAGCTATGGAGCCATGGCACGGTCCTTGGCTTCCAGCTTTTACATTCCCCCCGCTGCGCCGTTCTGGCCTTTCCCAGGCCTTGGCCACCACTGACTCTTCCGTTTCATTTTCCTTTTAACTGTCTCTTGGATCTAACCCTTTGGAAGCTCTCGGTAAATTTGGTCGCTTCTGTGCTAATTGTTTGGCAGTCTGGAAAAAGCCGTCTTTGGGGAGTTACGTAAGGGGGGAGGGAGGAGGGGAGCAAAGGATTGTCCTGCTTCTCGCGTCAGTATAAGTCAGCAGAGAAGGAAGCAATGAATATTTTTATTTATTATTTATACAGTGCCATAAATGTACTTGGCACTCTGCAGTCAAATAAAAGACAATGGCCCTGCCACCAGCATTTGGCAGCCTGAGAGATGAGAGCTGGCCTCCTTCATCTGAATGATCAGGGCTGAATTGCTAGTGGGGAGGGGATGGGAGGATGAGGGTGAGATCTACAGGATTAAAAAAAATACAACAGCCCCCCCCCCCCGGCCCTTTCATTGCTGATGCCTGTTGACTGTGACATTTGAAGTTATGCATACATACATAGACTTGATAAATATTTGGCAGGTTGTATCTTCCCAGGCATTTTCACTTCACCTGGTGGAAAGGAGCTCTGCTTCTCCCAGGTCTTTGGCTGTTCAAGGTCAAACTTCCCCTGAGTCTTTGTGGCCCAGCAGACTTGCTTGCTTGTTTCAGGTGTACCTGCTCCAGTGCCCCAGGACTCACAAGGGAGTGATATGGCTTTCACCCACTGTCGTCCACTTGCAGATGGGAAGCAGCTTTCTGCAGAAGAGTTTGGAACTAGATCATCTTTAAGGTCCCTTCAAACCTAAACCATTCTATCTCCCACCTCTGGGATGGTGCTGGGGTGCCCCAGCTGCTCTGCCTTGAGTGCCCTGCTTTTTGCTTTGCCTCCCTGCCTACAGAGGTGCCTAAGAAATTGCACTAATGTGTTGACTAGGATTTTCTAATTACTCAGATGAAAACTCTGGCCCCAGTGAAGTCTTTGGGAGGTTTTCCAGACTTGTGAAGGGTTTCACCCTACTGCCCAGTGGTTGGTACCCACATACAAGGTCCTGAAGCAGGTTGGCTACTGTGTGCTCAGAAGACAGGAGTCTCTGACCCGCCTTTCTTAGTGAAAAAGGATGAAAAATGAAATTGCTCCCCCACCAAACTACATCCTGTGAATTTCTCGGAGTGTTTCATAATTTGTTAACCAGCTGTCTCATGTCCAAACAAAGCAGATTTCAAACTCTTCTGTACTTAGCTGCCACCTCTCCTCTCAAGGTCTTTTTCATCAGTTAAATTTCTCCCTCTGAATGAACATCTACACTTCTAATGATATTAACATGAGTGTACTAACCGGCATCTTTCTGCCTCACTAATTTCTGTTTTGTGCTTGCCTGGGATTATTCAGTAGGTGCCTTTTGCTCCATTGTGTTTAGCTGACAAGGAAGCTGACTTCCAAGGATGGAATACATGGCATAATTTGATACTGGGATAAAAAGAGGATCTCCATCCTTTACATGCATGCAAGCAAAAGTTAAGTGTTCTGTAGCTAAAATCCTATAGCCCACTTAATTGCCACAGATACAACTGTGCTCATCTGATGCCACATCTACTAATACTAGGGCTGTGTAAGGAGCTTTTGTCTCTGGTGAAGCTCAGTGGTTCCACTACAGATGTTGTTTTCTGGTCAAGCTTGAGGGACACCTAACAGTGTGACTGACTTGAAGCCTATAGCCTGCCAAATGTGTCCCACGGAAGTTTTAAAGACTTAGTGTTATCTTTTAGGTGGAGAAGCTGCACAGACTCTGCGTAATGCTCACACACTTGGCAGACCCAGAAGACACCTGTTTTGTTGGTGGTGGGTGGTCTTTGTTCACCTGTGATGGTTTGATCCTGGAGTGGCCCCCCAGGCCCGGTGTGTCCGTAGCGCCTGGGTCAGCAGAAAGGTCCCAGCATGCGCATGTAGGTCTGTCTCTGGGAGCTGTGGGTCCCCTGAAATGCCGTCTGTTTGGGGAGACGCTGCTCTGCCCGGGGTTTTCAGTCTTGTGCTCTATACAGAAGCGGCACAGAGCAGGTCTGCAGGTAGCAATCCAGCTTGCAAAGAGCCTGCACAATCCTGCTGTGTGCATTGCTCTGGCAATAACCGCATGTGATGGCGGCTTCTTCCACCAATTGGATCTCTGCTTTCATCTCAGTTATTTCACAAGGGCAACTATTTTTAAAGTTGCTATATTTGAACTCCTTTCTTTTGCTTTCACCTGCCCCCCCTCACCTCTGCATTGTCCCTAGCTTGCTCTGTTCCCTTCCCTGACCCACACCTGTCCCTATTTCACCACCAGACATTCATAGGTATTTTTCTTCTTGTTTGTGGGTCTGACCCACCCTACATCTTCCTTTAAAAGTGACTTTAATCTAATTCTTTTCCAACTTTGCTGCAGTCAGCTGCACTAACTGATAACTCCTTTCTCTGACTTATCTAGAGGAATTCATGGGTGAAAGCACTATGCAAAGCAAGACCAGTGATTTGAAACATCACTGGGTATTGAATAATAAGATAAACCACAAAGTCAAAGTCTGAGGGAGCACAAGGTATTTTTATGCCCTCCCAAAACTGACTTATATTGGATTGGATGCTGTTCCTTCCCTTTTTCTTTCTTCTTTTCTTTTTTTTTTTTTTTTTTTCTATAAATCAAAGCATGTATTGTTTGACTGGTGAAGACAAGAAATTGTTTTTTTGCCACTGCAATCTTAGGGGTGATTTTTGCAACTGGGCCCAATAGTCAGGAAGAGTTATGTGGCAACTGGGTTTTGAGCTGTGAGGAGTCCCAGCCACTGCTGAATAGGTGGAGGGTGATATTGTGATGGAATGCAGAAGAAGAGAGAAAATCAAAGCTAGGGTAAAAGGAGGATCTGAAAATTTGTAGTCACTTAGAAACAGCTGTGAGTTCCACCTTGTGAGTAAAAAATGTTTGTAATGTCAAAACTAGGTGACTGTGCAGAGGGGAGAGGGATGCTTTAGGAATGAAGCTTGAGAAGTATCTGTACAAGAGACTCATGAGTAATAGACGAATGAGCAGCACAGTCTTTTTAGTCTGCTCTCCTCACAGATTATTGTACCAGTGCTGTGATTTAGGTTTGCAGCATGATTTTCTGCCTACGCTCTTGGGCTGGCACATTCCTAGCTGGGACGCTATTGTAGCAATGTAAAAGTGCCCTGCGCCAACATACCAATAGAGCAGGCTTCATGCTGGGACCCTGCGAGGAGCACATCTTCTATCAGGACAGATGTTGGGGCACAGTTGTGTGGATGTGCCTATGTGCAGGATCAAGCTGAATAAAGAAAAGAATACAGTAAAAGCCCTGAAGATGATGCTGGCAGTGAGGACTGACATTCCAGGAACAAACTGGTCACCACCTGAATACATATCAGGACAGAGATACAGCTTTGAAGAACTTGCAAGCTGAAGATGACAAGAGTAAAGGACAGAGGGAAGAGGATATAACATAGAGAGGCACCAAGGAGAGTAATAACGAGCCTTAACTCTCACTAGCAATGCTTTTATTGTCTTGCTGTGAGGTTTTTTAGTGTAATGTTCTCTCAGTGTCTTGGAGTCCTGATCAGATTGTCTTTGGTACAGTGGAGGTGGACAGCATGTCCACCAACCAAAGGCAAGTCAAGGAAAGACCTACTGGATGCATCCAAAGGACAGCAGCGAGAATGGTTGCAGGTCTAGATAATACAGCTTGCAAAGAAAACCTGAGGAAACCGGGCCTCTTTAGCCCCAGTACAAGAACACGGAGAAGAAACAGCTCAACAGTCTTCAAAAACGTAAAATGTACCTTCAGAGAAGAAGAGACTATTTTGATTTCCCTGTCCATGATGAAGATATTGTAGTTGGATTGCAGCAGGAAGGCTTTAGTTCAGACACTTGGAAGATTTTTCCAATAGTGAAGCCCTGGTGTAGGTTGTATGGGGAATGGGGAAGTCTCCAGCACCGGCCATCTTCCACAGCAGGCTGAATGAAGAGCTGTCAGAACAGTGATGTCTAGGAGAGACAAACCAGAGAGAAAGGGACAGAGCAGATATCTTCTCATGGCCAGATCCAGGTTTGTGATTCTGTGGCATTGTTCCTGGTGCATCGTAGGGACAAAAATGACATATTTTGGGGGTATGAAAAGGACAAGCCTCCTCTCTTTGAGAGTCATCCATTAGTTGTAAAGGAGTTAATTTCCTGGCTGAAACAGAGGATACAGAAGCAAGGCCACTAGTGCAAGACATGTTGCCGTGGTCATGTGTAGTCTATCAAGGTTTAATTGTAGGCATAGAGCTACCTCAGAGTTAGATCTGAAAACCATTGACCCAATCTTTAATTTTTAACAAGTTCTGGATGAAGGTCCGGTGCAAACAGCCTGACTGGATTCTCAGGCAATGAAGAAAGGTGCAAGCTGACTGCAGTGACATGCAGCTGAACCAGAGCAAGAGGGGGCAATCAAGGATGTTTGGGCAATGCAGAGAGGTTGTGCTAAAATTATGCACTCGAGCATGGACTTCGCGTTTCTAGCCTGATGTCACTAAATCTTATGTTGCAGCTCACTAATAAATGCCATATTTTTTAGAGATATTTGGCCTGTGCCACAACAAATATCTGCTGGTTGTATGGCTGCCAAAAGAGCAAGCAGGGTGCTGCTTATAGGTGCCTGCACAAAAGGTTGTGACTGATGCCCTGATGGGCAAGTTCAAGAGAGTTGTGGGCACTTTGGGGTGTCTGCTGCCCACAGCAGCTGGCTCCCTGTGCTTTTGATGGAGAAGCTACTCTGAGGGACAAATAGTCCAATGGCTAGATTCAGCTGTGCAGATGTAGATGTCTAGAGCCAATTTAGGTGCACCAGAGTATCCAAAATACCCTCAGGTGTCTGGCAAATCTTGACACAGAGGCTATGAGAGACCTTCTCCCAGGATGAAATTCTCTGGAGCATCTCAACTTCACACTTAGCACTTGGGCAAATGAACTGAACCCAGAGTATCTAACAATGGCTCAACAAGCTCTTTTGGACTTTCACCTAACAGAGGAGCGGAACCTGGGGACCTTATTTTGGTGGGTCTTTGTGGAGCTTCCTGTGGTAGAAAATTTAAATCGGGGGTCTGGGCCTTACAAAGTGAAAGGAGCCCTCCCAGAGAAGCTGTGTAAGGATAAGGCACTACACACGTACACACACTCACACCAAGTTTTGCCAGCTCATTATGTTATCCAGCAGGGGATTATTTTTTTTTAAAGCAGTGTAAAAGTAGATCGACTGATGAAAAAGAGCATTTTTGTTGTGAGAGCTTGCTGAGTTTGGGAAACTGCTTTCAATGCTATTGGCAAACACTTTACAGTGTAAACAGGGCCTACATCAGGCAGATAAATAAGTGCAGATGCGCTTTTCTGTAGGAACCATTTGGTGATAGACAATATATTGAAAAAAAAAATCTCATCAAATTAATTGTGGCCCATTAGACATAACCCCTTCCCCTCATCCCTGAATCCCCTCCAATTACAGCTGCCTGAATGGGAAAAGCTCCTATCACCTGTTTCATTATGCAGATTGATATTCGAACATCTGAGAACAATGCTGCTTTCTGCACGGCACGGCTCCAAATTGCTAATGAAACAGCTCTGCCAGACAAGTCACTTAAACCCGCTCTTGCTACTGCTGCCGACAGCTCTCATGGCGAGTTGTGGGGAGGAGCGGGAAAGGGGCTCTCCACTCTGAATGTGCTAATAGCCCCCAGCCTGTGTGTTTATCGCTCTCCAGAGCAGGAAGATTTCTGCTCTGTGACTCTGAGAGGTTACTTTCCCAAAGCTGTGGTCTGATTTGGACTTAATTCTTGATTTCAATTTGTGGAGTGAGGGATTGAAGAGGCAGGCAGCCGCTGGGCTCTGAACACAGATGTCTCATGTCCCAGAGCTACCCCAGCCCTTCAGGCATGCTTGGTGTCTGCTTCCCACCCCCATCTCTAGCATCCACCTCCCCGCTACATTTGACATGAAGCCAGCTCCATAAGGGATGTCTCTCATGGGCGAGAGCGTGTCACATCACCTTGGGTACCAGAGGAGCATCTCACGACCGAGGCCCTATGGTGAGTGAGCAGGAGGCTGCAGGGGGACTACACCTCTGCCCGGGGCTCTCTGGGTGAAGGGCTGCAGCTGAGCCCTGAGAATTCCCTCCCAGGCCATCACCTCTAGAGGTAGGTAGAGCTGGGCAGCAGGACAGGGCTCCTGCTGCAGGGAAGGGTGAGGTGGGGCTCCTACAAGTGCAGACCCTGTAACAGTCCTGTTTGCTGCTCCCTGTGACTCTCTGCAGCTGGGTTTGCCCAGCAACTGGTGCAGTTGCTTATCTTCCCCTCCCTGTTACCGCCATATTTTTTTGCCGGAGCCTCTCGGGGCTAATCTTTGTAGATGGCTGGGGTAGAGTAGTTGTGACATAGGGCTCTGGCAGGAGAAACATTTACATGAAATGATGGGAGAGTTCTCTCATTAATCTAAATTGTGACCCTTTCTGTCAATATCTGTGGTTAATTCCTTTGTCAATATTTACTGAGGCATTGAGATTACCTCTGCACAGGCTGCCTCCATTTAATGGCCCCTGCATTGTGCCTCAGCTCCTGTCTCACGTCTCTCAGACTCCTTCTAGACCAACCTGCCAAAGTGCCCTGCTTCCCTGGGCCTGACACTTCTCATCCAGACCCACTCTCCCAGCTCTTGGGAGAAGCCAAACAAGTGACTTTCCTTACTGAACTCTTTGGCAACAGTGTCAATTAGCTTTCCTCCTTATGGATCTTCTCCAGTTTCTTCACATATGTTCCTTTACCATGTTGCCAGGAGAGGACACACTCCTTCCCCATCTGTCCCATATATTTTCTGGGGAGGGTGGTATGTGTTCTTGCTCCTTCAGTATGAGCTGTGTGAGGCAGAAGAGAGTTCAGAAAGATACAGCAGTTTTTGGCTCTGGAGAGCTCTTTGGAGATCCCTCCATCCTTGGACTGAGCTATGGCCACCTACTGCTGAGCAACAAACGTGGGTTTTTTTCAGCTGCCATCCCCTGCCAGAAAGCTGCATGCAGGTACCGCTATTACTTCTCAAATATGTAGAAGTTAGCTGCTTATGTCTGGCTGCATGGACTGTGGGGTTAGCTGGGCATCAATTGCTTTCAGCTTTGCAAACACCAGATGAGGTGCCCAGGGATGTATGTTCCTCTTAGACATTCAAGCTAAAGATGTCTAGTGTGGGTCCCATACAGATCCTTTCAGAGGGCTTCCTGTCTCATCGTCCACCAGGCTATGGTTGAAATGTGTGTGCTTGTGGGTGTGTGAAGAATAATTTGCGTTTGCAGATCTGTTCTGACTGAGGAATGAACAGGGTAAGGGCTGATGAGTGAATGTGCAGTATGCGGTTTTGTGGAAGCCATCAGCCTGGCTTCCTTCTCTAGAAACATGCTTTTCCAGTTGCCGAAAATAGTCATTTCCTTCAGGAGGAATGTTTTCATTTATTTATTGATTGCCCAGGAGGTTAAAAATGAAATATTTCAGCTCCGTCTGCTAACATGGATCCTCGAACACAGTGGGGACAAAGGATAGTTCAGAGGTGGGATCGTTTCCCTTGTCACAGCCCCGCCTGAGTCTATAATCCTTCTTACTCAAGTTCATATACATAGTGATGGAAGCAGACAAAGCTAGAGATTGTATCACTGGGAATGGAGGGTGGAGCTATAAAATGGACTTTGGACGGGACCTCTTTTTCTCTTAACACTCTTTGGACCCAGAGAGAGGCTCTCACAGCTGCTGCCCCTCCAAAGGGCATACTGAAACTGAGGTCACACAATATTGCTCGGGCCTGCCTGCTGCTTGCCCTGCTGACTTTACTCTGTTGGAGGGCTCTATGGGGATAGGGGCTGCCCCATCTGCCCTCAAGGCTACGTTCTGCGGCCTCTGGGGAAGCAAGCTGCCCACTTTGCAAGCTCCTGTTTTAGCATGCCAGGGGAGAGACTGTGTTCCTTTGTGCCTGGTATGGCAATGCCCTTCTTGTGATGGGTCCCCTAAGCTGCTGCTGTAATCAGCTTGGTAAAAAAGAGTAATTTTAGCATGATGCAGTGTTTTTTCTCCCATCAAAGTTTGCTTTCATTACAGGTTTTGATAGCTATGCGTGTGTCTTTATCCTTAGGGGGTGTGACAAGGTTTTAAGAGCCACCTTACTCCCTGTTTTATGCTATGTGAAACCTCTTCTTTTTTGGTGATGTGCCAACCTCTGTTTCAAAAAACAGCCCTGATGTTTTCTATTGGCTTAAAGCAGTAAGACGTGTGATCGCTCTCACACACTCATGTGTGCACATACAAGCCCGCCCGTCTCGCCATCCAAACTGGAGAGGTGCTTCCTTGCACAGCCAGGTGACTTGACTGGTACACAGAAACAGGTTGTATGAACAGTGCGTTCACCCACGGACATGGCTTCTGGTTGCCTTATTGCTGAGAGGCTGTGAGTGAGATACGCTGCTTTAGTGGCTTTGGCCTCCTCAGGTTCCAAACTGGCTTTGAGCAGAACTCAAGAACAAGGCTCACCTGCATGTTTTTTAAGCTATAGCCAGAGACCGCAGCCACGTTTCTGCTGTAGAATGTGGCAGTACATGACTGCATATAGTCATGTACCAGGTGAACTTTTATTGTTAAATGGGTTTGGTCTGACTTGTTAGCATGTTCTTAGCATGCTTCTCAGGATCATCCAAATATACAGTCACAGTTGGGAGTCAAGAGTTAGCATGAGGCAAGCTACTGCTTGATATATCAAGAGAGGAGGGGGCTTCCCTCCATCTAACCTACCTTTGCGTCTTTTTCTTTACTGCTTATTCAGTTCCTGGCTTACAATTCTATGCTCCTTCCCGTCTGCTGGTTCTAGGGTTTTTAAGCAGTCTTGGTAATTGACAGTCTAAATTTTACTGCTCATAAAACCCCAGAGAGCATTGATTATGACTTGAGTTAAGCAAGTGGCATATGAAATCTCACAGCCTTGCAGCCGTAGGGGAGTGTTATGATGAATGTATTTCTTGGGAGCGGCAAAAGGTTTGGAGTATTCTGCCAGCTCTGTTCTGGGCATCAAATGTTACTAGTGACTTGCAGCCGCTAATAGCATTTCATTTGGGACGTTTGCCCAAAAGTTTGAAAGCTGATCATTTGTTTGGTGAAGTGGGTGTGAGGTGCTCTGAGAGGCATCTCTCCTCATTAATTACTTTTCTATTTCAGTCAAAATCAGGAAGTGCAAAGGCATCCACAGAGCTGAAAAAGATACTTCTTAGAAAATAAAGGACACTTTGTGGATAAAATGCACATAGATTTTATTGAAAATTTTTCCTTGACTGTGTTCCAATGGCACTGTTACCTTTTCCCTTTCCTTTTTCTTTTTATCTAACCTCCTTTTAATCTTTGATCACTGGCTATTTTATGCACTTAATCCAGAGTGGACAAAAAGACCGGATTTCTCAGATTCACTTCTTGGTTCTTAGGCACTAATAGGAGGTGTTTGTGTTTGAAAACAATGAAATATAATATCTTCTCAATAATGTTTTCTACACAAGAGTAAAATAAAATCAGGACTACCTTCCGAGGAGAGTGTGTTCTCCCATTCAGATGACTGCTTCTTGCTGAAAGATTGTAAGAAATGTTATTTTTCTGTCTCTCCAGTTCCAGAAACCCAATGACTTCTCACCCCCTTTCCGCTTCGGGACGGTTCCCAATGGCAGCACAGAAAGGAACATTCGCAACAACTACCCTGAAATGCACAGCTACATGGTGAAGTTCAATCAGAGAGGGGTGGATGATGCACTGTTCTCACTGAAGACTGGGTGAGGCTTTCTTCTTCCATGCTTACTCACCACAGATACCTGACTTCTTTTCGTGCTTATCTGAAATTTATTTTGTGGGATTTGGAAAATGACCCTCCATTCCACAGTTAAAAGTATAGCAAGACCACACACAGCACAGGAGAATAATTCTGTGCTTCTCTTAGCCAGGTTTTTTCTATTGACATCTGTATAAGAGTTTCTGGTTTTGCAGTATTTCTAAGACTGTTCTAAAAAAAAAAAAGAGTATCTTCTGTATCCTTGTGTATGTTAGCCTTGTGTATATTAGTCCAGAAGACCTTACTTCATCGAGATGTTTCATGCTGATGGGTCCTTATGCATACACAGGGAAAGCTCTCAAACCTCTGTGGACAAAGTTTTTTTTTCAGAACATTTATATTGTCATCTGGAAATTCCTTTGTTTTCCTTTCTTCTATGTATAAAAGATTATGTTAATCAGGAAGCTGAATCAATCCTTGTCAGACTAATCCCACCCCAGTGTATCACTAGCTAATAGAGTGTAATGGAAGGTGTGCTTGAAGCAAATAGTTTGGAAGTAGCCCTCCTCTCTGGAATATGTTAGTGTCAAGGGCTGAACAAAATGTTGTTTGAATAATGAGGAAGTATATAAAATGGGAACATTTCCTTGGGTAATTTGGGAAACGTGGGAATACTCATTAGAAAAAGTATGTTTGAACAGCTCATCCTGTTTTAATAGCAGTGAATCTACAAAGGAGCTAACTTAAAACGCCATTTTGCAGGCCTTTGTCCTTTATAATTAAAGACCTCCTCCCAGACCTGACCATTTTGGTTGTCAGAGCCCAGCCCCAGTGAAAGAAACCATTCTTGCTTACACTCGTGTTGCACTCTCAGGAGAAAGTTCATTCCAAAGCACGAATGAAGATGTTCAGCCAATTTAATTACTAGATTGACTGAATATTCCTAAACCTGTTTGCCAGGTTCAGAGGCATACAGCCCATTATAAATGATTGTACCATTGTTGGATGCCATCCTGGGAAGGTACATTTGCCAGGATAGTCATCATCCAGGAAATAAATATGCTCTGTCCTGGAAATATATGGATGAAATAGAGCTCATCACTTGCGGTAGATGTCATCCTGGCTTCATATCCACCCTTGGACAGACTTCCCCACAGATATGCACTTGAACTGAGATAATTATCATACTGGAAATATATGTGCAGGAGGTGGATTGAAAAGATAGCGTGGGTGTGAGAATGTGCAAGGTGGAAGGTCTATGGTCTTATATCGGAAAGTGCTTCATTTCAGATCTAGTGGGAGGATTTACTCATAGGCTCTCTTTGGTTATGTGGAAGATGCAGCCCCCGAGACTGTCCCCCACACCCAAATCAATTTGTTGCAGTGAGAGGAAGGCTCTCATCAGTCTGTTGTGCTGTCTACCCATCCCAGCCCACAATGGGGATTTCTCTGTGTTGAAATAGAATTTTTCTTGTGGTTTTCAGCTAAGCACTCTTTACCAAAGAGCTACTCAGCATGGTAAACCATAAAGCTGCTGTCATGGCCACTTGACATTGGTAAAGATCCAATAGTGCTTTTCACAGTAACCTAGGAGTTAAACATGATGTCGTGACTATATTTAATTTGAAAAAAAAAATACATTTTACTCAGCTAAGTCATGCCAGCGGTCTGAATTGGAGATAATCTTTTCCTTACTCCAACCCGTACTTTGCTATCTAATATTGATACATTTTATAAAGCATTTCAGGTTCCTTTGAGATGAAAGGCAGTACAGAAATATGAGCTATTCTTAGGACTATAGATCCTCTTGACTTCCTCTTCATTCATCTTTATCTTGCAGTATGTTTGTATTACAAATTTTCTTTCAGATCAGAAATGATGATTATCAAAGAGTCAGAAAGAAACAGTCCTCATTTATAATCTAGTTTCACTTGTAAACAGGTTCTAGACTCAGTTTTTGGTTAACTCTGATGAAGGTGAAGATGCAACCTATTGTAGTCTATCTGAAAGAGGTTCATTTCTGCCTTAATGACCTGAGAACACCTTTAAACTCATACAGATTCTATCTTTTCTGTACTATACCCCTCTTGTTTCTTGCACCTGTGCAGGAAGTTGGATGCTTTCATTTATGATGCAGCAGTGCTAAATTACATGGCTGGAAGAGATGAAGGCTGCAAGCTGGTGACAATTGGGAGTGGGAAAGTGTTCGCCTCCACCGGCTATGGCATTGCCATTCAAAAGGACTCAGGCTGGAAGCGCCAGGTTGACCTTGCCATTCTACAGCTTTTTGGAGATGGTAAGTGACAAGAAAAAGAGGGGTTTTTCTAAGAAATATGAAGTTTTGCATGTTAGAAATAGAAGTAGCTCTGGTGCTTCAGATTTGAGTTGAGAACAGAAAATTATGTTAGAGGCATTACACCAAAAATGTGAGGATGTCACTTGGTTTATGTTGTTGATGCAGGGTAGCAGCAGCATCAAAAGCAATGTCGAAAGCACTAAAGGTTTCACAGAACCAGCTGTGTGCTTGAAACATCTTGTGCAAAGAATATCTTGTAAAAACAAGATTTCTATTGTGAACTTTTCACTATTTGAGGTTCTGCCATGACCAAACCCACTAACTATACTGTACTTTCCGTGATCTTCCCATGCTTTATGGTTCTAGGCAGGATCAAGCCATGCAGAGTTTACAAAATGAAAGGATAAGTATTTCTTATTTCTTAACTCTTTCTGATGAAAGAGTTAACTCAGATTTTCCAAAACCTCAGAAAAAACAAGAAAGGACATGAGACTCAGAAGCATGTTTTGGAGTGAGTTTTTAATCAGAACATTATAGTTACCTAGTTCATCTCCTCCTTTACAGAAATTTGCTATTATTAAAAAAAATATTCATGGGATAAGGAATTCCTTCTTAGAAAATATTTTCCTGGCTTTCTTTTTCCATTCCATATTACATCTTACTGTGTCCTTCTTTTGAATAAATAAAATTCAGAGGTTATTTTATTTATAAATATTTCCTTTTTTCCCCCTGAAATCTGAAAATAACATACAGTGTAATAAATATGGAAAGAATATAGCTCTGATGTACTTCAGCAGAAAATTGGCCACCTGAAGGATAGGGTGTTCTGTCTCCTAAACAATCTAATATCTGTTATTTCAGAAAAAGACGTAAGTGCTCCATAAAGCTTTAAAGACTGTGCTATGGTGCCACATAAATATACAGATTTTTCCCCTCTGTCACTGGACTGGAGGTTGAAAATGTGAAAAACTAACTTTCCTAACAGAATGAAAAGAATTGCCAACCCGCAAAATTAGTTTATTTCTGAATGTTTCAGTGTGTGTCAGTGTTTATCTCTCTCTCTCCCCTCATGAAATACCATAATGGGAGTAAGTGGGGTATGAAATTAGACTACAGAACATTTGTTCCTAGCTGATACAAATTAGTAATATTTTTGATTGGTCAAAGGGCTTGAAAGTGTTGAATTTGGACAAAAGTGAAGGGGAGGAAAACAGGTAAAAACGCACAAATATTTTTGGGAACACTGCACCTAGTTTTAATGAGCTATGGATATGATGCAAACAAATTCAAAATCAGACATTTTGATTTTAAAAAAAATCAACATTTTGAGTTTTGAGCTGGAAAAGTACAATGTTTTCATTTAGAAGTAACCCATTTTTGTCTACCAGTATCAGTCACTGCCTTTTCCCTGCATTGACCTAATATGAAAGTGGAAGTTTGTGAGGCTAGGTGTTCAGTCATCTGGTGGACAACTTTTTCAGGATCTCACTGTGGACATTTGGCAAGTGTGACATCTGTGTCCTGTGGAACAGTTTTTTGTGGCTAATATCTGGTGGTGGAAAAATCCTTTTTCCTTCCCTGTGACAAATTGCACCTGCCCCTATCAGAAGGGCAGTCAGGACATGCCATGGACATAATAGAATTGGAAAAAGACCATGGCCACTGGAAGTGACTTTAGATCAACTTTTTGCTTTCAGTCTGCCCCGGCTTGAGCTCTCTAGTCATTGCAGTGCTGTCTAACCTGTTTCTTTCCTTCTCTCTGTCTTTCTAGGGGAGATGGAGGAGCTGGAAGCACTGTGGCTCACTGGCATTTGTCACAATGAGAAGAACGAGGTTATGAGCAGCCAGCTGGATATAGATAATATGGCAGGTGTCTTCTACATGCTGGGAGCAGCCATGGCCCTCAGTCTCATCACCTTCATCTGTGAGCATCTCTTCTACTGGCAATTCCGCCACTGCTTCATGGGTGTCTGCTCTGGCAAGCCCGGTGTGGTCTTCTCCATCAGCAGGGTGAGTGTCATTAGCTAGCGGGGAGGAACACAGGATTTATTCAGACAGTCCTAGGTACTGGAAGTGGGGAGATCCACCGAGACTGTCTAACACACAGGTGGCAAAGAGTGGTGGTCTGCAGGATAAAGGCTGGCATCCTTTCACCATTAATGTTGCAAGAGCATCTAATATTTCTCTGTGGCATCTCTGGTCTCTGCTGGATTGTGGTCATGGAAAGGGAAATTTCACATGGAAATGAAAATGCAGTATAAAGAGAAATAAACTCTAACATGGACAGTCAGAAGTCCCTAACCAAAAGCTACGCCCTAAACCGTGCAGAAATTCCTTCCAGAGAGGAAGACCACATGAACTTAGCAATTTCTTTATGCAAATGTGCCTTCAGGTATAATACTTACATTTAAAGAAGATTCTAGTAATTTCTGAGTCATCTTTCTGCTATTAGTGTAGCTAACAGTATCCCATTTGGAGCTTTTTTTTCTTCTTTCAAGCCACTGGTCCTTTCCCCGATCCATTCTGAAGTGAGGTCAAATCTCAGATTTTTGACCTCAGTGTTCGATGTAACAGAATTAACTTTGATTGTGCAAGGAGTATATGATTGCTACGTAAAATATTGTTAAGGAAAATGACAAAGCGTTTTGAAAGCAGGGGCACAGCCTCTCTTCTATATTGTTAGTTTCTAACCTGGTTTAGTCTGGAGATGAGATGGGGGATTGTGTTTGGTGGTCCTTAGCTAAGTACAGATGCTTTCATTCTGAGGTTATCTGTTAGACCTGGGCCAGGTTGGTGAAAAGTCTGAAAAATGTTAATCATCTGCTAGCTGCTGAGAAACCATGGTAACATGGTGTGATGGTGTCCATTTCACAATTGACATTAATCAGCAGGTGCCATTTGGCAGGCCAGGGAATAAATGAACCCCTTTCCTTCTACTCCTAGGGGTAGCTCTTGCAAACGGTTTGTGTTGTTGATCAAATGAGCTAGTGGAAATGTGGAGGAACCAGGCATGTCTGCTGTCTGATTTGAGGTTGAATAGAGGACTTTCGCTTTCAGGGATGTCAATTTGGAGCCTGTTATCACTGTTAAATTTAACAGAATGCAATTAAAAATTCTATTGTACTTCACTCAACCAGATGCAAAAGACCTAAATACCTGCGGTCCTGCTCTTTCTCCGTTTCCTTTTCTAATCTGTACTGGTGATTAATGTTGCTAAGTTTATGACAAATGAAGCTGTTCCCTTTTTAAGATAGCTTCTGTCTTGTTGATTCACTGATGTCCAGATGAATTTCAAGGGCCAAACCAGACTTTCTTCCTCTCATCCACACAGAATCATTTGTCTTGATGCTTTTGTTCCCAAGGATATTATTTTCCCCATTTGCAATTCAGTGTTACACCTACTAGGTTTGAGTAACTCTTACAGATGCAAGCAGGTAGTCCTGCATCCTACAGATATGACATGAAGCAAAGCAGAGGAAGAGGAATGGAGGGGAAGGAAAAAATGTGAGGGGCAAGAAAGAGGGGCAGAACAGCAAGGGTTGGTAGACTGAGTCTGGTTTCATTTGATTTGATTGTGCTTCATGGTGGAAATCTGACAGGCCTTGCTGTCCTACAGGAACATGCTGTTACTGCACAGCTTCCCAGTCCAGACCCCCTTTTGTGTATCCTTTGCAGGACCACTCATGTTCCTGCTTTCTCTCATTTTAGGGTATCTACAGCTGCATCCATGGCGTGGCCATCGAGGAACGCCAGTCAGCAATGAACTCCCCCACAGCGACTATGAACAACACCCATTCCAACATCCTCCGCCTGCTTCGGACAGCCAAGAACATGGCCAACCTGTCAGGGGTCAATGGCTCACCGCAGAGTGCCCTGGACTTTATCCGCCGCGAGTCGTCGGTCTACGATATTTCTGAGCACCGCCGCAGCTTTACCCACTCAGACTGCAAGTCCTACAACAACCCCCCTTGCGAGGAGAATCTCTTTAGTGACTATATTAGTGAGGTGGAAAGGACCTTTGGCAACCTCCAGCTGAAGGACAGCAATGTGTATCAGGACCACTACCACCACCACCACCGCCCCCACAGCATTGGCAGCACCAGTTCCATTGACGGGCTCTACGACTGTGACAACCCGCCCTTCAATGCCCAGTCGCGGTCCATCGGGAAGAAGCCCTTGGACTTGGGGTTACCCCCTGCCAAGCACAGCCAACTGGGTGACCTTTACGGCAAGTTTTCCTTCAAGAGTGACCGCTACGGGGGCAGTGGGGCCCATGACGACCTGATCCGCTCGGACGTCTCTGACATTTCCACCCACACGGTCACCTACGGCAACATCGAGGGCAACGCAGCCAAGCGGCGGAAGCAGCAGTACAAGGACAGCCTGAAGAAGCGCCCGGCCTCTGCCAAGTCCCGGCGGGAGTTTGACGAGATAGAGCTGGCCTACCGCCGGCGCCCACCTCGCTCGCCTGACCACAAACGCTACTTCAGGGACAAGGAAGGGCTACGGGACTTCTACCTGGACCAGTTTTGGGCCAAGGAGAACTCGCCGCACTGGGAACACGTGGACCTGACAGATATCTACAAGGAGCGGGGAGACGAGTTTAAGCGCGACACAGGAGGAGGAGGGGGTGGATCCTGCACCAACAGGGCCCACCACAAGCACGGCTCGGGCGAGTTTGGAGGAAGCAACGAGCACAAGCATGGCGTTGTGAGTGGGGTCCCGGCACCGTGGGAGAAGAACCTGACCAACCTAGACTGGGAGGACCGGCCTGGGGCTAATTTCTGCCGCGGTTGCCCTTCTAAGCTGCACAACTACACGCCATCGGTGGTGGGGCAGAACTCCACCCGCCAGGCCTGCATCCGCTGCGAGGCCTGCAAGAAAGCAGGCAACCTGTATGACATCAGTGAGGACAACTCGCTCCAAGAGCTGGACCAGCCGCCTGCCCCTGTGCCCGTGGCCACCAGTGCCACCTCCTCCTCCAAATATCCTCAGAGCCCTTCCAATTCTGCCTCCAAGGTGCAGAAGAAGAACCGCAACAAGCTCCGCCGGCAGCACTCCTACGACACCTTTGTGGACCTGCAGAAGGATGACTCGGCCCTGGCCCCCCGCAGCGTCAGCCTCAAGGACAAGGGCCGCTTTTTGGAAGGGAGCCCCTATGCCCACATGTTTGAGATGCCAGCCAGTGAGACCACGTTTGCCAACAACAAGTCCTCAGTGCCCGCCACCAGCTACCACCACCACAACAACCCCGGCAGCAGCGGGGGCTACATGCTCAGCAAGTCGCTCTACCCCGACCGGGTCACCCAAAACCCTTTCATCCCCACTTTTGGGGATGACCAATGCTTGCTCCACGGCAGCAAATCTTATTTCTTCAGGCAGCCTGTGGTGGCAGGAGGGCCCAAAGCCAGGCCAGACTTCCGAGCCATCGTCACCACCAACAAGCCGGTGGTCTCAGCCCTTCATGGGGCTGTGCCAGCCCGTTTCCAGAAGGACATCTGTATAGGGAACCAGTCCAACCCCTGTGTGCCTAACAACAAAAACCCCAGGGCTTTCAATGGCTCCAGCAACGGGCATGTTTATGAGAAACTCTCCAGTATTGAGTCTGACGTTTGAGTGAGAGGGGAAGAGCGCGGGGAGGGACTGGGGGTGTATGTGGAGCGTGGGAGGATGGGGTGGGATCAATCCCATCAGCTACTCTCCCGGGTCATCCTTAGTTTGTGGGATACTGGAGTTCTGAGTAGTGCAGCACTGGTGACAAGTGCCACCTCTTTGGTTTCCCCTCTTCCTCCTCCTCTTTCCCATCCCTCCCCTTTTATCTCTTTTTCCATGTTCTCGCTCCTCCCATTCTCCTCCATTCCTGGCCATTGCACTTTACAGTGACGTCGGAGTTGGATATCCTCACTCATGATTTCAGGAAGGGGAGAAAAAGGCAGGGAAGGGGTGTGCTGAGGGGGAGCGGCAGTGACTCTAACATTTCATTCTTGCTGGCTCCCAGCAGAGAAAGGCATGTGCATGCACACGGGTGTGTGTGGCAGGAGGAGACAGCAGAAGCAGTGTAATGGACATGCAGGAAAAGATGGTTGCTCAGGCAACTCTTCCTAAGACTGCCTAGAAAAGAGTAGTGTTCAAAGACATGGAGAAAGTGAAGGGTGAATAACACGACTAACTTGATGATGCACTTATATGTTAGCTATACTGAGGTTCTCGTTACATTATTTTGTGAAGACTATGGGGGTTTAGGGCTGAAATATATATATATATATCTGCGTATATGCTGAGAAATTTACGCTAAAATTTTGAATTGTCTGCTGGGGGGTGTGAGGGGAGGGAGAGAAGGCTTGTCTGCAGGTCTGGCTAGTGGTTTCACTATGGCTATTGCAGTCGTTGAATCTGTGGCAGACCAGTGGGAGAAATGGAAAGCAAGTGGGGTCTGAGTTTGGGAAAGCAACCCTGGACTCAGGGAGGCTGCTGGGATCTCTGACAGACGATGCTGGTTTGCACTGAAATGAGAAGAGTTCGGGGAAAGTGGCACAGGGTTGGTTTGTTAGCTGTGAATTGCTCTCCAGTTGTGACATACTTCAAGGGTGGGAGCAGTGTATAGCATGGGTTAGCCTATATGCGAGTATACACGATAACTTTATACTTGAAATGTCTGCGGAGAAGGCAAAATAAAACCACGATCCTATAAGGTGTCTGGATAACAAACACAGTGGAACAGAGCTAAAGAGTAGGGAAAGGTGGGGAGTTTTGTCACTGTCACTTCAGGGTGCAGCAAGCCTGTTTTGGCATGTCCTTTCAGCGAGGGGGGCAGGGAAAAAAGGGTTCTCATCCTTCTGCCCTCCCTATCCTTGGCCAGTAGGTTGGAACAAAAGGAATAGGGTGCCCTCTGGCAATGCTGGCATGGTGTTTGAGAGGAAAAAAAGTGCCATGAAAGGGTGCGTGTGGTGGCGGTGGTGCTGGTGGACTGTTTCAATGCCTCCTTGCACATGTGGAGATGGGAGGAGGGTGTGCGCACCCATGGGAAATACATATGTATATTTACTATTGAATGTACAGGGGAAGTACGTGGCTTGTCTTCCTGGGAAGGGGTGTGCTTGAATAAATGCCAGAGAGCACAGAAACTTGTGCCAAGGGCTGAAGACAAGACGTGCAAGGCTGAGATGCGTGTGTACATGTACGTGTGCCTCTGCGTGCGAGAGAGAGAGATACTAGCACAGGTGCAAAGCTGGAATAGCCTAGGGTTTCCCATCCCTGCAGTTGTAGTGACAGCTTTCCTAGTGCACCTAGTATCGATAAGAGTGTTTTTTTCTTTCCATTGTATCATTTTAGATGCAAGTTAAACTAAAGGAAAGGGAGCAATGGTAGGAGTGAGAGGCGGAACTCCCCTTTCATATGTCTTCTTTCTCCTGAGGTGGGGATGTGGGCTGACCTCTCCCATCCTGAGAGATATGGCAAAGTCTCTCCTGTTTATCCTGGGTCTGTCCTAGTGTCTCGATGACCATGGCTCAGCAGGGGAAGGGCTGAGAGAACCCTGTGCTGAGGGCATGGGGACACTGCTGGGGACTGACTCTGAAAGGAGATGGCAGCCCCGTCTTTATGAGCCACATTTCTTGGAGCTGAAAGCCACCTCTCTCACATTCCTCACCGCACCCTGGTTGATTTTATCTTATCTTTCTCTTAAGCCAACAGAAGGCCTTTTATTTATTTACCTATTTCTTTTATTTATTTTTTAAAGCTGGGGCGGGGGGAGGGTGGGATTTGCCTGTGAAGTCAGAGTGTGAGGAGAGGGTGGGCAGGGTTGGTGAGGGGAGTATTTTCTTATATTTCAGTGAGGAAATTAAGGAGGGAAGAGGGGGAGAATCTTTGTAATGCCACCCCTTCGTCTTCAGGGTAAGGGAAATTCTTATTCTTTCCCTCTTCTCTCATTACAAAGACAAAAAGGAAAAGAAAAAAAGAAAAAAAAAAAGAAACCAAACAAATTAACAGAGCGATCTGCAATCCAGAACACATGGCAGCTTGTCAGATGCCTCTGACAGCGGCCACCAAGAAGGCGTTCCTTTCATTTGTAAATATTTCTTTTTTATTGCGTTTTTGTATAAATTGGTGTTTCTCTTCTCGTGAATATTCAGGTCGTGGGGTGGGAGGGCGGGGAAGTTTGTTTCTGTTCTGTTTGTTTTCTACGACTTTTCAGGCTGCGTTTTTGGAAGCGGTTTACGCGGGTCGAGGCCGTATGAATGAGAAAAAAAAAAAGAGAGAGAGAGAGAGAGAGAGAGAGAGAGAAACCCATGTATGTTGTGTTCCCCTGAGGCCCCCCGTATCGCCCTGTCACCTTTATCTTCATGAATGGAAGACGCCGGAACGTCACTTCAAGCCTTGCCAGCAGGGTTTCATGTTTTGATGGGAACACCCCCAATTCCTTTTTGCATATAAACTCTCTGTACCAGCATCTCTCTGTGGAGTTTGGGCCTCAAGGCACTACGCTGTCTTGATAGTGGTGGGGTGAACCATCAAGTTGGCCGCTCAGGTTGGACCATCACTTTGACATTAAGAGACTTCTCCAATGCTACTTTGGTTTAGAAATCTTGGACCTGGGAAAGCTTGTGATAATTTCTGGTATTTCCTAAGGGCTTGGGGGGGAAGCTTGACAGCTGGCGAGGGCAGCTAATCTCTTTGGCGGTTATCTCGGTACTTTTCCGTCCCTCCCCACCTGGAACGAGGAAACCTGGAGGGTGTCTCTGCAGGGAAATTAAGCCGAAAACAAACCAAAAAGAAGTTAATGGAACTTTTTTCAAATCTCTTCTTAAAGGTTCTGATTTTTGTGTTCTGGGGTGAAAGTTGGTTCGTATTTTCTCCGAACTGGTCTGTCCCTTGTTCCACTGATCGGCAAATGATAGTTTGCCAAAATCATTATCTAGTGTTGATACTGTTGTAGCACTGTTAACACTCCGAGTGCTCTGCAAATATTAACTGTGCCACAAACCACTCAAATGAATGCTCTAGGGCAACCAGAAAAGAAGAACTGGAAATTCTGGACTGAACCACTGGTCTAACCACAGGAGTCTGGTATTTTGCCTTCTCCCATAATAGATTAGGCCACGTGTCCATCAGGTTAATCCTTTCTCCTATAAGCGATCTTTTCTGGTTGCTTTGTTTATTTTAGTTCTGACAGGTCAACAAGTTTTGGGACAGAGATGAAGGGGAGAGGGTGGGAGGGGGGAGGGTGTAATTCATAATCCAGAAAATAAATCAATGATGTTATTAAACTCTGATTATATATTTAGAATTTTAGATTTGGTGTATTTTCATTCTAAGTATTCAAGTGAATCAATCAGGTAATATTAGCAGCAGGTGTTGTCTATACTAGAAAACCACCCATGCGCTGTTTATTACCTGTCCAGAAAAGAATGGGATTTCATACCAGAGCCTGACAAACTCCACATCCCCTCCCTTGTCATTTCTCTCTCTCTCCTCTAGAAACACCAGTATTTTCTGGGGCAGTGGCTGGGAACATTTCCCCTCTCTGAAGGTTTCTGCACACAAGAATACCAAGCAAAAACCATTGCGTCCTCTACAGTTTGGTGACCTCTACTGTATATTTGCAGCCAGCCTCCTGGGAAAGATTAGGCGCCTTTGGCAATGTTTCCGACATTTGCCTCCTCACTCTAGCCCTAGGCATGGCTCTCTGAGGGGTGTTTTCATGAGCCATGTTCTTCTGAAGTGGTACTGGAGTGTATGTACTCAGCTGAAGGAGGATGTGTATGAAGGAGACGGAGGAAATATTAAAAAAATACCAGAAATGTGCCACGCACGGTGGAAAGCAGCTGGCAGGTAGAACTTGCAGCCATGGATCTCCGCACCATAAACCTTCTTGGAGTATTCACACCAGCTTTTTACTGTAGTGCAACACAACACAGGCTGGTGTAGTAGTTCCCTGTCTCCCATCACACCTCCCAGTGAGGGCAATATCAGAATTTGCCGTGTCACATCATAAGCAGGAAAGAAAAGCTGCAGTCAGGACTTGTTGTCAGTTGAGACAATGAAGCACACCGGCCCCACCTCCTCAGCAAAACACCATCCCGTTCTCTCTAAAATCCAGCATGTGTTGTCAGAACTCTCCAGGCGAGAACCCCAGTGGGTTCAAAACACTCAGCAATATGCAAGTATGAGCTTTGCCCGTAGGGAATTGATATTTCAGTTTCCAGCGCAGGAGCGGGAAGAGGTTCCTTTGTGATGTCCTGAAGGATTTGGTGGAGGAGTTAAGAGCTGCCAGGATGGGCATCTTTGCTTCTGACTTCTTCAGCGATGCATGCTGAAGGTCAGCTCCTCACTCCAAGAAGACAACTAGCACCCATCTTGAATAAAGCCCCTTTGTACCTTCAAATCAGGGTTGTTTCTCACAGCAACATTGCCAGCAAAAGAGAGAGGGGGAGACAGAGAATGAATATGATGGTGGTGACAGGTTAGAGTGATCAGAGATACCTCAGGGATCTTTATAGGCAAGTCTTTGCTTTAGAGCTTTCTATCAAATGTGGCATATCCTCCCACCTCCATTGCTTATCAACAGATGGAAGCAAGCCTGGGAACACAGCCAGTGATCAGACTTAGGCCTTTCACACATCCTCCACTCCAGTCAAGCAACCTTTGATGAGCCCTTCCCATAGAGAAGGGTGGGAGGTTGCACTTCCCCACGTATTTTCAGTTGCCAAAAAGAAAAGAAAAGGGGAGGGGATAAAGATGAGGAGTGCTGATGAAGGGACTTTGTGCTGACTCTCTGCACCATCGCTCTAAGGAATTATGCTTCACCCTTTCTGCTCAATCAAAGCTGGCGAAGGCTAGGGTCCAATTATGCTGCCTCTCGGTGGCATATGCCTGGCTCACCACAGGAGCCGCTGGGAGCCGTGTGCGAGAAAGGAACTGGATTGCTGGCAACAAATGGGGACAGACTCCAGGCCACGATCCCCGTCTGCACCCACTCTTTCCCATAAGTGCTTCCCTGCTGCTGAACACACCTGGCGTGTCCACCTGGAACACACCTACCATGCTGCTGGATGCTGCAGGGCACATTGAGATAGTAACTAGTGGGACCTGATTGTCGTCCCCACAAGGGCTTATTTTCAATTTGCAGCCAAATAGATTTCCAAGCCATAGACCCTCGCTGCATTCACCCATCTACATTTCCCTGTGGCTCCCTCTCTCCTCCCCCCTCAAAGGCAAACTGGGGCGCTGACTGTCTCACTGGCAATACAAATACTATTGCTTCATCTTCATCAGGGGCTCTCTGGACCTCCCTGGGGCTGACTGCAGACAGACCTGGGTGTCTGCCATTAGAACGGCAACAAAAACCACTTTGCAATTGGCTTTGAGTTCTTTCTTAATCTCTTGAGCATCCCCAAACTCCTCTCCTAGCCATGCCATTTGAGTAAATTCTGGCACCCTTCTCTCATTCCTGACAACAAAACTGACACAGCATGAATCTGCTTGCATATAGAAAAAGGCAGTGAAACCCTATCGCAGAGAGCAGGACTCATGTCTGCCGACACCAAGGGTATAGTCCCTTAGGTGCTGAGGTAAAGGAGGATCTCTGTGATGTGTTAGTAGTTACAGATCTCTTAAGCTGCTGGCCTCCTGCCATTGAAGGTTCACAGAAAGCACCAGTGTACACTCCAACAGGCCAGAAAAAAATTCCACGCTGTGGGACAGGGGTTCCTCTGGGCACAGGCACACGTACGAGACATACTGGGGAAGTGAAACACACGCGAACAAACCTGACACAGCAGGAAGCTGTGAGGCTTGCGTGCCAGTACGCGCGCGCGCACACACACACACAGACACACGCACGGTACATTGCAGTACGCTTAACGACTCTGTCCCACAATGCATTTTTGCCAAGTAGGAACAATGTGACCTTTCCTAATGTTCTGCTGGTAGTTATTTAATTTATGTATTCATTTTGTGACTTTTACATCATCTGCTTTCTTGACTGCAGCATTACTGTGTAAATATGTGTGTATATATGTACAGAAACTAACTCAAGCAATTATATTCAGGTTGGGAAAAGGGTGGGTTTTATATCTGTACAGTATTTCCTTATTAAATAATGGCATGGGGGGGTTGGGAAAGTTAACTTCTAAATTGTGGTTTTATTGGTCTGTGGTGTTTGAAGTTGTTTCAGTGGTTGCTTTTGCTGGTTCGGAAAGTTTATCTGGATGTTATATGTGTGTGCCAAGAAAGGGTCCCCAAACAGGGGAGGTTTGGGATTGGTGAGGGGTGGTGGGTAGCAGAGGGTGTTAATAATTTCCTGTAATAAAAGCTGTGTTGATTGCTAGGGACTGTTTGTGTGAGGCACAGGGCTGTTTCCTTCTCTATGTGCTTTGCTCTTTGATTACTTTCTCTTCCCTGCTCCCCATTGTCTTCTCCCTGGGACGTCAGCAGAGTACATTCATTACTGTGGATTACAGGGATCTCTCTCTGGGCCTTCATCTCCTGACCAACTCTTCCATCTCCCTCTTTTTGTGGCCTTCCCAGTGCCAGTGGGAGGGGAGGTGGTGTCGTCTCGGACGCTTTGTGCCATTCTTGTTTACTTTGCTTGCTCTCCTTTAGACCCACTCTGTCTTTCCTCTAAGCAGAACCTCATTTTCAGGTGTTTGATCTCTAGCAGTTTACTGCCTCATCTCCCTGGCCTCTTATCTACTTATTTCCCATCTTACTCACACTGATTCTTCAATTTCATCTCTATGCCTCTTCTCTCAGAATGACTTATGCTGGCTGTTTGCCCACTCCGCTTCTCTTATTACTGTCTTGTTGCTCCGTGGTCTTCATCAGACTGTGCAATGCTGTACAGAAGATGAGTGAAGGGCAGGCCTCTACTTCTCCTCTCCTGGAAAATTCTAGCCCTGACCAGATTTTTAGAAGATGATATTTGGTAGCTGTTTTTGACTTCTCTGTCACTTTCACTGAGGTGGTGTTCTGCTCTTGCCACTCACAAAATAACAAATGATCATTCCGGCAAATTAGCTAGTGCAAGGAAGCAGTGAAATTGTCCTTTCTGAGAAAGCCAAGAGAAAGAACATAATTTCCGTCCTCGATGGCTGGTGAGGGAAAGCGAGATTGCAAGAGCGGGGACAGATACAGTTTTTATCAACTCCAGGTTGATCCACACAAGGGTCAGTAGATGATGTTTGCTTTTACTCTATAATAAAGCAAGGCTACCAGAAAGACGTATGCTATCTTTTAGAAGCACAGGGGCTACCTTCCTTTATTGCCTAGCGGCCATTGACTTGTAAACATCTACATGATGTTCTGCTGTGTTGCAAACCTGGGAGTGAATGTCTGGTAGTATTTGGTCCCTTTCTGTCTGACAAGTCAATATAAGCTGGTGCTTGACATGAGCTGCCTAGGGTTTATGGTCTAGTGTCATGTCAGTAAGGGAGGAGAGTGACAGGGGGTGACATGGTGACTAAGCACAGACAGAGCCAATGTGGAACTGGTAGAGGCTCTAGGCAGATGCCAAGACACCTCCCTCGTTCCCTTTTGGACAACTTGTGTTGTCCCTTAATGAACTTCTATCAACCCTCCATCCTCCACAGCCATAGCACTGGCTACTCATCCCTGAAGACACCTGGGTTTGCTGGTCACAGTCTGAGAAAGGGCCAGTCAGCCTCTCTGTGTCTGCATGTGTGTTGCCATGTGCCGTGGTCTTTGAGGGTTGGAGCTGTACTGTGTGAAAGCATATGGGCAGTGCAGGGAGCAATGGAATGGGTCAGCATGCCCAGAGGTTATCCAGACCAGCAGTCTTCTCCCAGCTGCAGCTAACTCTTGCTCAACCTGCCATTGCAGGCCTGCATCTCTAATTTCTGAGTGGGACAAACCACTGCAGCCACATGGGGACGGAGCTCTGCTCAAAGGCGTGAGTAGGGTAGATATCCCTCTCATGTACCCTTGTTATGACCTTGGCATGGCTCTCCCAGAATGGTCCACAGTGGCCTGTGTACTTGTGAATACATGGCTGCAAACATGTGTCAGTCTGGGAGAAGGCATATGTTTGTGCATTCGAGTGACTCCTGGCAGAATTATAAACATAAGTGAAGTTGGAAATCCACGGCTCATTTGGTGCTACCCCAATAATGTGGACAGGCATCCCCTTGGGAGTACATTGGCCAAAGTAGTGAGTTACCTTTCTGAGCATCACCAGGCTCCTTGATGTGTTTCCTTTGCTTATTTGATGTGCCATAAGCATGACATACCTGCAACGTTTGCAGGGCATCCAGAGGGAATGTATCCATCACATGAGACTTCTATCTAGGCACTTGGGCAGTGGCTGCTAAGTCCCATGTCAGCCGGAGAAAGATTATACGTGCCCCTGAACTGAAAAAAATCAGTCAAGGGGATAAGATGAAAGTTTTGTGCTTTCTCCCTCTGATTTCCTTCCAGGGCTTGGAACCAGATCCGTCAACACAGGCAGCTAAATTCCTGTGAAATTCAAGGAGCTTTTGGAACAGCTGCTTAGGGGTTTAGATGCCTAGAATGCCTTTTGTGGATTCTCTTCCTTGTGTGGGCCTCTTCCTGCAATGCATTTTTTCCAGGATTCATCTCCCAGGAACTCACCATGCTTGAACATAGCTTAGAGGCGTTCCCTCTGCTTGGGGTCACCATGTGTATGTTGCATGCCTGTTGCTACTTGTCTGTATTTCTTGCACGTGTCGACTTGTGTGGGGCAGGGGTGGGTTCATGGTATGTGTATTTTTGCAGCCTGCACACATTTGTATGTGCCACAGTCTGTATGTGTTCTTAGGTGTTTGTACGCATGTGTTTGAGATGAGAGAAAAGTGTTTGAAGCTGTATGCTGCTAAAGCCAGGTGATGAGTACCCGTAGGTACCTTGGCAACCCTGTTGTTGCTCTTGCTTACCTGGTAGGCCCTGGCATGGCTGCCTTGTTTGGACTCTGGGGGACCAGCTCTGAATCAGTGACAAGGCTGGGACTCAGACTCCTCCTGAAGATGGTTTGACTACAGCACCAGAAACCCATTCCATGCGTTCATTCACTTCTGTGCTGAATCTGCTGTGCCACATTTTCAAACCATTGTGCCATACTCATTACCTACTTCGCCTTAATTGGTAGGTGGAGCAGGAACACAATCATGCACTGACCTGTAAGGTCTTTTGGGAGAGATCTAGTCAAACTGTCCTGTGTCTGAAACAAGAGGCTCCCTTGCCATTCCTTTTGCTGCCTCCTAGGGCAATGCAAGCACTGAAATTCCACTTGCAAGCACGCACTAGCCTGTCCTTTCTTGCCCTTGTGTTAGATGGACACAGGCAAAAGTTGAGCTGTGGTGGACTGATCTCCCATTCACGCTGTTTGGAAGAGCCTCATCATTGCTGCTTGGAGCTGGGTGGGGAGCTTTCAAATCCCAAGCTCTGGAGGGGTTCAGTTTCTTCAGAGCGGACAGTAAATAGGGAGGATGGGAGGGAGTGAACTTTCTGTAGCAGTTCTTCATCCCATTCATTTCCAGGAGAGATTGCTATGCTGCTAGCACCGGAGAGGATGACCTGCTGGGAGGGCCCTACAGTGCCAACTGGGACAGCACTTTAACTGGCCAAACTGCTGAACAAGACACTGCTGTCCTCTGTCAGCAGCCGGAAAAGACAATCAGGACCTGATGAAGAGATGCCATGACTAGTCAGATAAAGAAGGAGCAACACTTGGGGGCTAGGGCCCTCATCGCCTACACTATCTTAAGTTTGCTTAACCAGCCCTTTAGTGCTGGTGTCACTGGGCCTCTTTGAAAGTTTCTTTTTATTTATATATATATAAAATGTAACAGAATAATCTGTGGCCTCCAGTGACTCCTTCTATCAGACCACATCCATCCACCTCCTCTGCTTTCTTCCATGTTCAGCCGCTCTTTCCTCTCCATCAAATTGTATCCTGTGCTCTGCCGGGCTTGTCTTTTATGGAAGAGAAGATATATGTGTATGAGTGCGTGTACACGTGTGTGTGTGTATTTTAAGTATTATTACTATTACCAACATGCTATACACCTAAAAGCTCCTAGCAAGCTGGAGCCTTCAAGAGGTGCTGTAGGAAATGGCCTTCCCACTAGACAACAGTTAGTGCGGAGGTTAGCACAGAAAGCTGCTAGCTTTGGAGGCCTCTTTGCCTGTTTGGTTGCTTTTCGTATCTTTGGAGCAGGCTTTCTCTCACACGTGGTCAGAAATGCAGCAAACTGCTCTTTTTAGCTTTGCATTTTCAAAATTTCTAACATGGGAAAAAAAAATGTTTGTTGATTAGCTGTTGATTTCTTTTGTCCGTTTGTGTGTGTGTTTGTTTGTTTGTTTGTTTACGCAGTCCTTTCAGTGGGAGCAGGGAGGTGTTTTCAGCAATACAACTTTCCGAGACCTCAGTTCTGTGCAGTTATTGTTTGTATGGTTCAGCTGTGTTTGGGGTCTTTCCTTTGTATGTGTTTTTCCTGAATGGCAGGGCTATCTTGAAACGTCTCTTTGCCAGTGATGGAAGCATTGGAGGCAAGGGCTGGTATAAGAGGAGGCAGCAGCCTTTTGGGAAGTAGTTTTTCACCTGCTTCCCTGGGGAGTCACAGAAGGCAGATTATTTAACTGTTGCACAGGTGGGTTTTGGGGCTGGTGGTGTTTTTGGTACTCCCTCTCTTTTCCTTCCTTTTTTCTTTTTCTCTTTTTTTCCCTTTAAAAAAAAATAAATGTTTCTCCAGTGAGCTTTGGCCGTTGCCCCAATGGCTGCTGTGAGGCAGGTAGTAGGCAGGGAGGGTGTCTGAGCCCTGGATCCTGCCCTCCTGAAGCCATGCGGGATTGCCTGCGTGAGGAGGGAGAAAGGCGCTTTTTTGGCAGTTTCCACGGCCGCTCCTGGGACAAGGACCCTGTGGCTACTGAGGGGCCTGACCCAAAGGGAACGAGCATCCACAGGAGATCATCCTCTGGCTTGTGTGGGTGGTGGGTCAGGCTGGTGGGCAGGCAGGGGAAGATAGCTCACAGACCCCTGCACAGTCCTTCCCATGCCAGAGCAGGAGTGGGGTGCATAGGTCTGCAACAGGGACAAACAAATGACCCTAAATGGGCCAGAGGGTTCAGCCTCACCTCTTCTGAGCTATTTACAGGTGAGTAGAGCTGACCCTCATCTCAGACAATGTCATTCAAGGCTGAGCAGAGTCTCACAGACCATGAAGTAGGGGTTGAAGGTGGTGCATGGGTTAAAGGTGGTGCATGGCCAGCTCTCGATGTCATGGCACCTAAGGGAAAGCCCAGCACCTTCATCCTTTGGCACCTGGAAGTGGCTGAGAGCAGTCGTGGAGGACTGTCGCGTCTACTAGGATTGGGGCAGGTAGCATCTCTAGAGCTGGCACAGGTCAGCTTCAGCTGTATTTGCTTTCTAACTAATGTACATTTACTTTGGAGAGCATGTTTGATGAGCTCAGTCTACCAACCAAAAGAAAAAGAAATACTCGCCTCTAGTGTAAGTCTTCTACTGCCCAACACTGCTACCTCCTCTTCTCTTGAGCTGTTGGTATCTTGCGGTGAACCTGGCCACCCATCAGGCTGTTGCACACAGCAGATATATCTTATCCGCGTCTGAGACCGTCTTTGCCTAAATTTTGCCTCCTCCTCATCCCCTTTATGCACACACATGCGTGTGCACAAACACACACACACACACACGCACATGCACATACACACATGCCCACCTCCAGCCACTCCACTGGTGAAAATCAGAGCCACAGAGACATGAGTGCCAAATGACTTTTTATTTCTCAAGTAAATGATAAAAAAGGTTTTGTTCTTTTTTTTTTTTCTTTTTACATATGCAAATGTAAAAGGGAACCGACAGCGAATTGGTGGTGGCGAGAGGAAATGGGATGTTTTGTAACCCTAGCTGCAGTAAAAAAAAAAAAAAAGAAATAAAAATACATTAAAAATATTTAAAAAACACAAAAAGGAAAAAAAAAACTTGAACTATTTTGGAAATATTGTGAATAATTTTTTGATATAAAAAATAATTTTTATGTAGCATGAAAACCACCAAAATAAAATGATCAAGAACAAAAGCTGTGCAGAGGGTGTTTTTGTTTAGTTGTTGAGGGAAAAGAAGGAAAAGAAAAGCAGTGGTGTATGAGAGAGATGCTACTGCCATGGCTTTTACTGTGAGTTCCACAATACATCACATTTTTCTTCAGTCTTGGTAACTGGAGTCTTGTGATTATGTAAAAAAAAAAGAAAATCCACAACCCATATTTTATATGAAAAGATGTTTTTATCTCTGATTGCTGTGGAGAAAATCTTGAAAATACGAACAGAATGAATCCCAAAGACTCAAAAAAAAAAAAAAAGCAAATTGAAAATGGCCTTGGATTGCTTTTAAGTGTTAACAGCGATCATGAATCTTTTCTGCTTGGTTTATGATTTTTGAGTAGTTGAGGTTGCGGTACTGGGGAGGCAGGTGTGAAGGAGGTAAGACATTAACAAAGGGCTGACGAAGTTCTGGGTTTTGTTATGTGAGGTGCAGGAGTTAAGCCAGGGTCTCTTCACATTTCCTCCTGAGTCAGGGAACAAGGTAGTGTACTTTTGCAGGACATATTGGCACCACTCTTCAGTTCTCTAAAAAACCCAAGAAAATTATAGGTTTCTTAAAGGAAGCAGACTGCCTCTTCTGATTCCAGACAAAATAGTATGTTGTCTCAGCACTCCAGTCCCTCTTAGGAATGACGGTGGCAATTCTCTGCTCCACTGAAGGAAGTGGGGTTAGTGCTCTTTGCCTCCTTTGGGCACCTGACGCTAGGTGCTGGAGCACTAGATTGCCTTTGAGAAGGTGGTAGCAGCCATCCCACCCTGCTGTGGATCAAGGTGTTGCTTCTTTGCATTTTCAGAGAACGGGAGATGCAGGTGTCCGGACTGTCCCAGGGAAGTTGGTAGGTTGCTCTGTCCGTTCTGTCCTGAAAATATTCCTTGTGTCTGAGTGAATCAGACCTCCTTCATATTAATTTCATCTTCCCCCCCCCTCTCATGCTCTCATCTCCCATGCAATCATTAAAACACTGCCCTATCAGCTAGCAGGGGACTTCTCTGTTGCTCCTGGCCTTGCTGTCTGAGTGTCTTCTACATCGTAGGCTGAAAGGGAGGAGGCAGATAGCACACTATGTAACTTAAAATATGGGTTCAGCATTGACTGAGAGAATGAAAATCAGTAAAAACTCAAGATCAGCCTAGACTACTCCTCTGGCTGTGTGCAGAAAAAGAACCCTGGGTCAAAATCTTGTCTTCTGCTCAAGTCAAGACAGACTTGGGTGGAGTGGACAGGGAGAACCTGGAGGCAATGGTGGCGTAGACCAACTTGACTGGTGCGTTCTTGAATTCTGAGCCCCATATACAGATGTGAAAGAAGATCTGTGGGGACATTACCTCTTGGTGGTGGAGGAAAGAGAGGGAGAGTCGTTTTAGTGTAAGAGAGAGTAAATCCTGAAGCAACTTCTTGGCTTTTCTAGGTCTGAGTTAGCCTGTGTCTGTTGCCAATACCTATCCCATGCACTGTCTGTTTTTGCTTTTTGACTCCTACAGGGAAGGAGAAAGTGACTTTCCCCTGCCTATTGAAGCTTTTGTCATTATTAGTTATTAATCTAAGTTGTTCCTCCAGTGAATATCTGGCTATTGACCTTTCTTCCCACTTATTCTGTCTCCTAGTCCCATCCTCTCACCATCAAATCGTGACAGCAAGATTGTCTTGCTGTGAGGAACAGTATGCCGCTGTGGCCTCCGTCCTTGCATGTTAAGAAAAGGGTCCCTTGCGCCCTTATGGGAGGAAGCTAGCACTGTTCTGTGTCCTTCAATGAACCATGAGGGTTGAGAAGTCACTACACACAGCTTAGCAGTATTGCTTACCTTACTCTCCTCCAGTGCTTGGATATTCCAGTCACCTTCCTTACAAAGAACATGGTATTTTACATCTGTGACCAGTGGACTAAGTTTGTGTTTGTGTTATTGGCTGGCATTTGCTCGCTCAAAGATAATCAGGAGAATCACAAGGAGCATCTTTATCCTGGACAATCACCCTGTGACTGGTGCTCTATCAGTCACCTCCTATTCATATGCGGCCCTTTTAGCAGAGCCAAGGATCAAGGCAACAGCAGCACAGAAGGGTAGGAAAAGGGGAATCAGGGAGAGGGTGATGTGTGGGTGACCATGTAATGCTGTGCTGGTGTGCGCCCACCAGCTAGAGAATGTGTCACAGAACGAGAGCAGCACTGTGACTTTATGACCCCCGGGTCTTCTTGTCTCCTCCATCTGAGAGATGGTCTCTCTTTCTTTTCTCTGGGCAGCAGGATGGCCCATGGAGGACGTGAGGCAGGGGACAGGGCAAGGGACTGAGCACCTACAGAGACCTCAGCTTCAGTGCTGAAAGTGCGTGGGGCACATCAGAGCCCAGGCTGCTGACCTGGCAGCAGGCAAGGAAAAGCCACAATGAAAACCTCAGCTCTGGGGGCTTTGCCGCTCTTCAGGAAATGCCTGCAGAGGAATGAGCTCAGTGGTGAAGAATAGATAATTTTGGCACACAGGGTGTTAGAAGGAGGAAAAACGTGGCCTGGAAATTTGGGTATAGGTGGAATACATTTTGAAAGGAACTCCCTAGAAGTAGAGGGGAAACAGAGCTAAAGCAGAAACTTGGCAAATGCTCTGAAAATTCAGATTTCGAAGCATAATACCTCAGAGTCTGGAACTGGGGCTTTGGCCATGCGTTATGCTAGCTGGAAGTTCAGCCAGTGGCCATTCTTCTACTCCAGCCTCCACGTTCACTCACCTTCCCTTCGTTGGAGTGAAGCGGCAGGCTCATCTCTTCCCTTAGACCCAGAGGGCCTAGTGATGAAGTGGAATAGCTTGCATTTTGCCCATCTTGTCTCTGCACCTCACTGCTCGTATCTCAGGTCTTTCAAGGTAGACATTTAACCAGGCCAGAGGGAGGGTAGAAGTCCTTCCAGTTCACATGTATAGCAAGGGTAGGAATCTGGAGGTTTTGAGCACACAAGCCTTAGATGCTCTCCTTGAAACACCTCTGTGTCTTTAGTAACGTGAGCACTGCTGTGTCTGTTTGGCCTCACAGATGATTTGCATGGTCCATCAGGAAGCCAAGATTCTGTCAGTGGAAAAGAGCTATTTAACGTGGCTTTTTGACATTTGAACAAGGGACTAGGACTGTAGTTACAGAAAAGGCATCTGCAAAGATGCATATCCCATACCAGGGGGATATTAGCTGATGTTGTTCACTTCTTGGAGCAAACAATTTTAGGGCTCCTCTTTGGCCTGTCACACATAGGGACTTCTCCAAGTGATAAATGCACTTCCACTGTCTCTGGTGGCCCTTTTCTGCGCACAGATGCTCCTTTTCAGCGCTGGGAGCTGAACTTTGCTGTCCTAAGACACAGATCAAAGTGTCTAGTTGTAATGAACCAACCACTTCTCCTAGCTTTGTAGCTTCATATTGCTTAGGGACTAGCTGGTCAGATGTTCTCCTTCCTCCCAAGCCACTTCAGGACTCTCTGCTGCAGTGGCAGCCTGGTTTGTTGTCCCTGCTGACCTTCCTCTTCTTTATAGGCAGAGTAAGGGCTTCACAGCTGCTTTCTTATCTGAGACGTTAGATTAAAATTGGAGAAGCATGACGTTTTGGGCCTGTCTCTGTGGTGCTCTGATTAGTTATCCTTGCTGAGGAGGCAAGGGACCGAGGCCTGCCAGCCGCAAGGTTAAGCTTTGGGTAAGCGATCGCCCTTCGGCTGCGGGTTGCTGCCGCGCTGTTAGCAGAGGGGACGCGCACTGGAATGCTAAGTGACTTACACCATGTGCTCGCCACCCTTTCAAGATTGGTGTGTAGACTCGCATCTAAGCAGAAAGGAAGGGCTTGGTTCTCTCCCTGTCTATTTCCCCAGCTCCCAAGGGAAAATTTCCTGAAAAGGGGAAAGGGAAGGTTCTTCCCTCACTTGAAACTCAGACTGTTGTCGCTCTGTGTAGAGTATTGTTTTGCAGTGGTAGAATAAGACAGATCTTTGGCTGGTGGCCACACACAGGCTCTGGGTGTGTTTCTACATCCTTTTTCTGAGGGAATAGCATAGCTTCTGCTACAAAAGCAGGGCCACTTTCTCTGTCACCTTGGTCTCAAGGGATGAGCCATGAGTCCAGAGCCTCAGGCAGTTGGTGCTTGCAGGGCTCTATTCAAGTCGCTCTACTACACATCCTGGAGAGCTGGGGGTGCCTGGAGAGCAGCACTGACTGTTAGGAAGAAATAATTAGTTAATACTTGTGCCATGTTTCCATCAATTAGGGAAGGATTTTTAGAAGCACCTGAGAGATTTATTAAAACACACCCCATTTCAGTGAAAGCCAGTAGTGCTTAGCTGAGCAGGTGCTTTTAGAAATTTCCACTACAAAAGCTAAGAATGTTTATTCTTTTTAAAGAATAAAGAATTCTTTCTTTATGAAGTGGCTGGAGTATTTAATAGTGAGGTAAACTAGTTGAGCTCTCCTGACCCTAAAACATTGTGATAGTAATCTCAACTAGCAGGTGTTCCTGGAGGGTGCCCTGGGTTGAGCTGAAGATGTGAAGCTATCTTCAGAAGGTACAGGAGCTCCCTTCTCGATAGCACTTGCCACAGAGGGGGAAGCAGGTAGCACATTTGGCAGGATTTCGTCAGAAAGGTATGCTTGGGGATGCACATGGAATGCAAGCAGTGACTGGTGGCTTCAGGGGTCATTTTGTGTTGGTCAAAATGACTCCATCTCTCCTAACAACAGCCCTATTGCTGTGGCCTTGGGCAGTGTCAGTATCAGTCATTAATCCGGAAGCAGTGAGTAAAGTGACATGCTTTGTCAGCAGGGTGACACCCTGTCATAAAAATGATCAAAAACATTTAGGCTCTGTTTTCAAACAAGATTTGTCCATTCGATGCTTCGCACTGCCATAGCCCTTACTTCAAAGAGTTTGCAATTTTGATGCTAAACTGAAATAAGTTAATATTAGCATTTACATTAACAAGTAAATTGACAGATGCCATAGTTTACATATTTTATGCAAATATCCTGAAATCTTGCATGTATTTGCATCTAATTCTCTTGAAATTAAATGAGATGTACACTTTATAGGGGAAATAATTGAGGCATCCAGACATATGATAAGCGAGGTGACTTGATGTGACAACTTGTATGAACTGTGGTAAAGCCAAGGGGCAGAGGAAAAGGACATCTGGCATTTTCATATGCAAAAATTTTGTGTTTGTGGTTGTTGTTTGGAGAAAGCAGTGCAGAAATCTCTCTGGGATGTTGTCAGAAACAGTGCAGGAAGCTTGTGCTAGGAGACATGATTTGGGATGCTGGCACCTCAACCTGAAGGGCCAGTCAGAGTCTCAGCCTGGTGCTTTTTGAGCTTTGAGAAAGAAACACTCCCCTCTTTGCAGCACTGTGCAAACATCACCCAGCTGAGCTCCTCCCACCCCATAAGGGAATTTCCTACACAAGCTGGTGAACAGCGAGGAGGAAAGGCTGTGATCCATATGGGAGCAGGCCACCAGAGCCCAGACTTGCCTGTCCACCACTTCAGTACCTGGCAGGATGTCTTCTTCTTCTTCTTACCCCTCTGGAGGTCATGAAGGGATGACAGCTATTTGCAAAGCTATGCTCAGAGCAATCAGCTTCTGCTTCAAGTGAGTTTGGTGAGAAATGTTGCTATTCCGACAGTGCTCTGGTTTTCCAGCTTCATTTCACTTCTTCCATTGGACAGAGCCTTGAGGATGCTGGACCTTATCCCAGCCTTAGACAAAGAGAACCTGAACAACAAATTGTGTTAATTTTCTCTGTGCATTTTTAATTAGCCCTACTTTGACAGGTAGCATGAGGAAATGCATGTATGAGCCTGATCCAGAGAGGTGCTGGGCGGTACAGGGTCTCTCAGGATGTGTGTGGTGCATGGGGCTCAGCCTCTGCTGCCACCCTGACCTCACTTCTCTGGACTGATCATGGAGGCTCTACTAGGATTCAAAATACAACTCATTTCCCTTCCTTGGAAACTTGCACATCAAGGTCTTAGTGTACCTCTCATGAATAGTCTTGAGCATCCCTCTGCTGCTTTTGTCAGGTTGCTACAAACTTTCAGCTTTTACATGGAGGCTGTCAAAACAGTGTATAGAAAATCATTTCCTTTTTCGTTTCCACCAGTGTGCAGTAACACCTCAGGCTGTCACAACGAAGAGGCTTCATCAAGAACCTCTTTATACCCTGCAAAGAGTTCATCCAACTTGGCATCTCTTGATGACATTCATCCAACACATCCTGATCTGTTTGAATACTGAGTGAGCTTCCTGGTCAGCTTCTTCCTGGGCTTTGCTTCCAAACCTTGCAGGATGCTTTGAAGTGCAAACAAACATGCAAGTGGACAGAGGCTGACCTGGCTTCAATTTATTTTCAAAAGGCTAGGATGATAAAACCAGTTTTCCTAGGGTTACAGTTCAGCTTAGTTCAAGTTCCAGCCTCATAATTGCTCCAAAATTTTAGGTCTGTCTTGCCAGTACCCCTTTAAATTATGCATACTCCTGCTTAGAGTCACTGCCACTCTTCAAATATTCAAGGGTTCCTCACATTTAATTTTGAATGGTTTAGTCTCTCCAGGGAGGAGGCAGTGTTTTAAAAACAAATTGCTGATGGAAAAAGTAGAGCTTACATGACTTGCAGCAAACAGCAGTTTGAGTTCTCAAGAACATGCATGTCTTGGACATGTAAATTTTCCTCATTTGCATTTCAAGGACACATGTGACATGCAACACTGCTTTCTCATCCAGTAACATTATCTAAACTTAATGGCTAATGTCAAGTTTTTATTAACATTTACAAGTGCATTGGGAGATTAATTTGTTTACTTGCATTATGCAAAACTGATTTAAGATCGTGGTTTGCATTTACACACATTTACATAGTGTTTCCTGATTAATACATTATAATACACACAAATCATGTGTAAATTGCAGGCTCACATCTGCAACATAAACTTCATTTTGTGCAATGTAATATTTGACTTGTCTGGCAGAACTTTTCCAGCAGGTTGCAGTTGAAGTCAGGGTATGGCAGGAAGGGAAGGAGGAATAGGGATCAGAGGTGGATTTTATGTGGAGAAGTCTTTTCTTAGCACCTGTTACTTGCTGATACCCTGCAGTCACGAAACAGCAGAAGAGGATGCCAAGGATAGCTGGCAACAGGATGAGTTTCACGTAGTGCTTTGGCCCTGGGGATGGCTTCTGTGAACATGCAGTTTAGTTGCGTGCTCAGCCACTTTAGGCTTGGAGTGAAATGGGTGAGCAGCAAAAGGAGCCAGTGGGAGGGAAAGGGCCAGCAACCATTGCTGCCAGTCATGGCCAGGTTACCTTGGCCCTGATCCTCACAAAGGGGCTCAGCTGGGTGCAGTGGAGACCCTCGAGGTGCTCTGCTCTGCTCCCTGTAGTGCCACCTTTGGCTGGGGCTGTTCAGGGCTGGCTGGCTGGTATGGGGAGGACCGATGGAGAGTGCGGGGAGAAGGGCAGCGATGACCACCGAGCACCTGGTGTGGGGCTGAGATGGGGACCCAGAAAGGCAGCACCCTTGCAATGAACACGGGGGCAAGGGGACACTGTGGATACTTCCCCAGTGTAGCGTCTTCCTAAGGGAAAGCGCGGTCGAACTCAGGCTTGCCTCATCTCTCCGAGGCCCTAATCCTACTATCTTTCCTCCACCAGTCACAACCTCATCCTCCTCTTCCCTACACCCTCACCCCCCTCCGGTTCTTCTTTCTGTAAATAACTCTTTCTGATTTTGGACAAGCAGGGATCAACAGATTCTGGAGGGGGGCGGGGAAGACACTTGTTTTGTTTTGGTTTTTTCCTTTCTCTCTTGAATTTTGGTGTTTGAACTTGAAAAAAAAAAAATATATATAAATATATAAATATATATATTTAAGCAAATGGATTTCCTGGAGAACTAAGAAAGGAGTTGATTTTTTCCCCTTTGATTTCTCTTGTTTCTCATTGGGGTTTGTTTTTTGGGAAGAGGGTTTTTTGTGAACTGTCGAGATTTCCAGTTCAGCATTGTTTAAAGGATGTGGAGGAAAAAAAAAAGAAAAAAAAGAAGAAAAATCAACAAAAACATGAAAAACTTTGTGATGTACAAAACCTGTAAATAGTCAAAGATACTTTCTCTTTTCTAACAACAAATTATTTCTGTCACTTTATATTCAAAAATAAAGAAACCTACCACAGAATATCAGGGTTAAAAAAAATTGGAACCCATAATCAGAACATTTTCTTGGTTGTCTTCGTTCATTTTGTTCTTAACTTGGAGAATGCCTGGGAATTTTGCTGCATGTGTGATGTTTTAAAAGCGTGAAATGGGGATGAGTTGAAATTAGGAATACGATATTACTTGAGAGGGTCTCTTGCCCTGGTGTTCGCTAGTAGCTGCGGGTTGAGGTTAGTGTCTTGGGGTTACATGGTGAGAGGGAATGAAGGAATAGCTTCCGGCACCTTTCACATTCAAGAAGCACGAACATATGCTGAGGCAGAGGTGTGGATGGGGGACTGTCTCCATGGGCTGAATCTCCCCTTACACTGCCTGAAAACTGGCTGGGGGCTGCATGCTGAAGGCTACCAAGAAGCTGCTGATAATAACACTGCTAAACAATCTGTAGGATATTGGAGCTGTCTTGAACCCCTCCTGTCAGGCCAGCAAGTGACAAGTCATCAGCACAACGTCTTCATAAAACAAAGCCCAGGCCGGGGCTATAGAGGAGGACAGGGTGGCAAAGATGGTAAGGAAGTCTCCAATGATGTCAGTTCATCTTGGCACCAACCGTTAATCATGACCCCCAAGACTACAGGGAAGTTGAGGGAAGGAGCTGATCTTTGCAGAGGTTACCTCGGTCCAACCAATGGAAAAGGCCAAAGAGGTTATTTATAAAGAAGTGCTAAGAAGTGGCAGGTTTTGGAAACACGGAGCAGTGGGTCACCTTTAATGGTGAGAGGGCAGTCAGTCTATTTTTAGGGGAGCTAAAAATAAAGAAAATGGACTAACTGAGCAAGTCAGAGGATGCTAGACTACCTGTAGGGTGCAATTAGAACGGTGGAACACAGAAGAAACACTCAGATGCAGTAAGCCAGATTCAGGACAGGAAAAGCAGTGTTCAGTCAGAGAAGCTCATAACAGCTGATAGAAATTAAACATTAGTAAATGCAGATAATTGATAAGGGGAGCAAAATTATGAGCCAGGGAAAGAAAATGCCTGGCTAGTAGATGTAAAGGTAAAGGGGATTGTGTACACATAAATACATAAATACGTGCTTATTGAGAATCCTAAAAATAGACGTTAAGCACTCACTGTGAAAGGTAAGTCAATAATAGCACAGGAGAGACTGAAAGGCTCAATACTCAGTTTTGATACGAAGCTGGAGAGGCAGTGGGTAATGTCAGCACTGCCATTCATCACCAAAGGAAATGGGACATTATCTAAAACTCAGCTGGGCGCCTTTCTGAGGGGTGCAGCAGGGGCCTCAGCTCCAGGCCTCCACTGTCACAGCTCTGCATCCCTTGCGGTACCTGCCCCATTCTCTTATCAGTCGTAAGCCACTGGGCTTGCTGCAGGGAAATGACTCAGCTGCTCGTGTGGATGGTCTTGTCACAGTGGTTCTTCCAACCTCAAAATCCACCAGTGCAACAGTGACCTTAGTGATACCAGAAGGCCAAAAATAAGGTGAATATTGGGGTTTGGTTTTTCAATCTCAACCCATGTGCTTTAGCTGCTAAGGCAAAGATGCTTATCCTTGTATTTCTGGGTTCAAACCAGCACCATTTTGATGGGGAATCAATTTTCTCCCTCTCTTTTTTTTTTTTTTTGACAGTGGCTTACTGCAAAGAATGAAATGTGATTGTTTTGGGCCAATTCTGACAGCACCTGATATTTTTTGTTAAGAAAACAAAAATCTGTTTTCCAGGTCTGGGACAGAGTTGCATTAATTCCCACTCAAATGCAGGACACTGTCATCAAAACTGGCTAACTAACTTCCAACACATAGCTGAAATACTGTATAGGTTATCCAAACATTAGCTCCTGCCCCAGGTTCATCTGCCAAAGGAAGGCGGGGTATTTCACTAGATTTCAATTGCTAGCCAGAACTAAGTTGTCACTGGAGATGTAGGGGAAATGTGAATAGTCTGAAAGTTTCAAACAGTTTCATGCTTCTGCCTTTTCAAAACAGGAAGATTTTCTACCTCTTCAATACCGAGCACAACATTTTCTCCCTTTTTTTGTTACTGAAACTGTTAATTGACAAGTTCTGTTTTGAAAAAAGAAATGTCTGCCAATTTAGTTTCAGGTTTGAAAATATTCAACTTTTGGCCAAGCTGCACGCTTAAAAACTGCTAATAGACTAAACCCAATCCAAACAGGAAACTAAACGGAGCGTGTGAGTGAAAAGCAAAGACAATCATCAAAAGGGATTGAAAGAGTATTCAGACAGTGGAAAAATATTTCTCAGGAGGTTTTTATTTCTGTAAATTTCACTGAAATAAAATCCAACCAGAACTTTTCAAATGGTTCAACTGACAGCGTTTTAACTGAAGCGAATGATTTCTATGAAGTCTGGAGATGCTATCAGTGAGTGAGATAGCGACCGAAAAATCAGGTTCTCTCTCCGAATCTCCCAGATGCACAACAATGGGCTAGAACTGGAAAGAGATTGATTAGTTTTCCTCCCTAGATTATTTTTCACTTTCACCTCAGACAGAATCTGGTGGGCCCAGGAATAGCTATGAAAAAATAGGTAAAAATATGGGGGGAAATAATCACATTATCACTGGCCTTATGATATTCAAGTTTGACGAGTATAGGTTTATTCTGATGTTACCAGCACTCACTGACCCCTTTGTTCCTTTGGAAAGCCAGGGTTTACAGAAAAGCTTTTAAACACAGCACAGGAAGACGAGAGCTATTTGTTGCTCCATCCAGGGGCTGCTACCCTTGCCACGTAGATGGGGATGCACCTCCCTAACATTAGGTGTCTAACAGGGGACATCTTCAAGCCTCTTTCCTTGGCCATGGCACAGCAGGAGGCATTTCTCAAACACAAACTATGCTGACCTAAAGCCAGTGTCTGGGGCACAACTGCCCTTGGATGAGCATTTCTTCTGATGATTGTCCAGATGATTGTCACTGGGGTGTCTCTGTGTGTGTGTGTGTATGTAGGGGCTCACCTAAGCTTTAGGGGTTGAAAGCTCAACTCTATGCCTAGGTTTTCACTGGCATCTAGACTCAGTCCGGTCAGTGGACTCCAGAGAAAGATTTACATCATCTCCAAATAGATGCTTCTTTTGGTTCAGGCAAAACTCCCACCAAACTCATTGCCTGGGCAGGTCCCTGCTGGGAGTCTGGACCCATGGACATTTTCACTTGGAATACAGCTAAGGATAGGTCAACCAAAGCCCACGGCTTGTGTGTAAGTTAAGATGTCAGTGGGATAAATGCCTCCCTTACAGGTGAATTGCACTGAGTGCCAGGCCCTGAAGAGAGAGGTGGGATTTGGATTCCCTTCTGGACCGAATTCTCTGCTGCGGGGTAGCTGAAAATGTCAGGCACAGAGGAGAGGAGGGCTGAGAGACATAAAATGGGAGCAGAATGAAGTGTAATGTGCTCTGCCATCTGAGGCATCTCTTGGCAGCCTGTACTCATTGGCAGATCAATAAGCAGCAAGAGGAGTCAGAAAATAATGTGTGTGTTTGGGGAAAAAATATAGCTGGAATCAAAGGTACTTATGAGCGCAGTGGCTGACATTGCCTTCAAAACAGCAAGGAGATCTCTGAACATCTGTCCCAAAACACAGCCACTCTGACACCCTTCAGGACCTAATTCCTGGCACTTCCCAAAACACTGCCAGTGCAGCTGTAGCTGAGAAGAAGCTTTGCTCCTGTGCCTGCCTCGGGGTCCAGCTCACCTCTGCTGGGTGCACCACCTCTTGGGGCTGTCCTCCAGAAAAGGCTGTCAAACAGACTCAACTCACCAGGAGTGGGGAGGTTTCCCAAATCCTTCCCTCAGTGCAACTGTGTGCACTGCCTTCCATCTCCATAAACGCTACCTACTGAGATCTTTTCAATGTTAATCCCAACGTATGCAGCAATCCGATTGCTCCAATAAAGGTCCTGTGCCATATGCCATGTTCTCCTGTGTGTGGGATGAAACCACTCCGTCATGTGCCATCAGTGAAATTCACAGAGCAATAGGGACCCTTTTGGTCCCAGGAGGAAAAACAAAAGTTTAGCAGGCAATTAAAACATATTAGTGTCCTCCCCAACCTCTACTATCCTGGGCTGCCCTCTTCCTTGACTGGCCCACAGGATGTGAACCCTTCAGCCTTCATTATTCTCAAATTAGGAAGGCATATTAGAGGACCCTAAAGCAAAAGTCATCGCTGTGGTGCCTTGCATAGGATAAAGCCTTAATGGGAAACTAGGATTCTGCAGGAAGATGAGTTGGTGTAAGAAGTACTCACTGCTTTGAGTCAGGACTGAAAAAGCTGAATGGGGCTTGGCAGACAGCTGCAATGTTGTGTTTTCCCTCCCTTTCCCCCATTTTCTGCCACATGAGATGTAAATAAAACCCTCTACAAGTGGAGGGCTTACAGGTCCCCATGCATTGCTCAGTAGCATCAGCTGCACAGGGGTGTTTTCCATATCCAGATCCTGGTGAGCCATCTTCTCAGCTGGTGTAACATCAGCACAAATGTCTGCAAGAGCATGCAGGACAGTGGTGCCTTGTGCTTGAATATGGTTGTGTTCAGTCAGAGACTGGATCTTGACTGATTTAGTGGTCAGCGGGGCCCTAGAAAAATTGCATTCAGAAGCACGATGCCCCATGACAATAGGACCAGAGTGACCCCGAGGGGGCTGTGCTGGCTTGCTCCTGCTCTCGGAGGAAAGTTGTGCCTCAGCATTGTGTCCTCTGACTCAATTAGCTACATGTTCAAACATGATAACGTTGTGTAGTATGGAAAAGGACAGTGTCCTGGCCCAGTTCCAGCTTGTATAATTAATTTCTCCTTATCTAAAAATTCTACCTGTAATTTTGAATGAGTATGGCTGGATTTTTTAATCTTTTCACAACTATGGCTTCAAACCACCAATTTTTTTTTCCTCCTTTGACTTCTTGAATATCTCGTGCTTCCTTTATACAAATGTATGCATGCATATTTATATTCCTCTTTTTATCTTTTGCGTTGTTCCAGCAACAAAAGCAGTAATTCACTTCGCTTAAATTATCGCGTGATTGTGCGATGTACTATATAGGGCTTTATGCAACAATATCTTGCTAAGAAAATGTAAAAGAAAGATTGCACATCCATATATTGAAAATACCCTGAGCTATCCAAACCTCCCAAAGACTGCCCGCTTATTACTGCACAGTGTTCCTTGCGGCAGCTACCTGAATGCCGCTCTTTATTCAGTAATCAGCCACATACTCAGCATCTGCGTACGCATTTGGATGTGTCTGAGCTCAGGAGATGCAATCAGCAAAAGATTATTCTGTGAGAAGATACCTATTCTTTGCAGATATATTCTCTAATTAACAATGTAGAGGAAAACGTCCATGCCAAAATTACCAAAAAGTTACTGCCCAATCCCTTGTTTTAGTGCCTGACGGAAGGGCCGCTGTGCAGATATTCTTAACTTGATCCCTGCCCTGGGGAACTGCCTGCTGTAGCACATCCATAAGCGTGGATGAACTCAGCAGCCCGGACATGGCAAAGGTGGTCTGCCCAGCTCAGTGCGGCGATGTGCTGTGTAGTCAATCTAGCCAACACTGAAGCTGGTTACATTAGCACATTTGCTTTGTGAGTGATAGTGTTAAACATTTTCTGGTGAAGGGAAGCCTTGTTTGACTGTAAGATGACACATGCCCGGAAAGTGGTGTCTGCTTGAGCTGTAAGGCTGCTCTCCCAGAGCAATTAGACATGTCCTTCTGTACATCCTTTTTCCACTTCTGATACCAGGCTGTGATAACCTGGGTAGCGGGGTACCACTGACTGTGGGAGGTTGCTGCATTTTAATGGTGAGTAAAGTGGTCTCTGCATGTATGCCCAGCCGCACAGGATTTGAATTTGAGCTGGCAGAATTCCCAATGACCCTCTTGCAAGCAGAGTAGGTGCTTAGGCTTGTCACTCAGCTGATGAAGGGTATTTCCAATGGCACATCAGCTCCTACCACCAGGCAGCTGTAGGTGGGAGGGTTGTTCAGTACAGCTGTGGAGTACAGAAATAGCCTCCATGCCCGGCTTCCTTAGCATGTGGATGGCATTGAGATCACAGCCTCACGGTGATGTCATTGCTGGTGCTGGGAACAAACAGCTTTAAGCATCTCTCCCAAGCCCTGTCTCCTCCTCCCCGTGCATCACGTCAGGAAGGAGGCTGTAGCTTTTCCCTTCACCTCCACAATGTTTCTGCTGCTCTGCTGGCACCCACACAGATGGGAGGCAGTGATGCTTGTGGCCAGGCGGGTCCCCCCGCTCCCTCAGCCCAGGAGTACGGCAAGCTGAATGTGTGTTGTTCTAGGTGACTGGATGTCTGAGGCAATTCCTCAGTCAGCAGCACCTGTGTAACTAACATGGCATTTTGACGGCTATCCAGCCCTTACCAGCTAAGCTGTTTCAACACCCTGTCATCATGTGTTGCCAGGTGGTTGTAAAACAAGCAGAGGTGTGCCGATACAAACAGAAGGATAAACATGAGGAGGGAGAAAAGGAGCGGTGTAATTAATGAGGAGTGCAGAAATCATAGAGGTTCACTGAAGGGCAATTCAAACGATCCAAAGCAAGAGGGGCTGGGGAGCTGTCAGGGGGTGAGCAAGGATCTGACACATGGAGAGACTAGGGATGCTGGAGACCGAACTGAAGGTAATAAACAGGTACATGATGAATGATCAAGAACAGGCCAACAGACACTCCAAGTCAGCCTCTTACAAGAGAGAAAGTCTTAAAGGCTACATGCTTTTCCTTTTTATAGATTAAAGGCACTTACATTGCTCACCCTGCAATTAATCAGTCCCTGGGATTTGCTCTTGTTGCATACATCATATATATACAATGCAACAGATTTTGTGGAAAGTCAGGCAGGTATTTATTCACAGCAAGGCTCCTGGGCAATGCCCTTAGAGAGACTTATGGCACTTCTCCCCATCGCTCTAGCTGGCTGGAGTTCTCATTGCTCAGAGAGGAACAAATTCATCAATTCCCACCTGCCCAGACCAAAACCACTGTCACAGACCCGCACAAGGGCTAGTAAATTTACGGATTAGACATTTGTATAGGAGTGCTGTGACCCAACAAGCAGTTTGAACTTGGTTGAAATTTACCAAGAGCATGATTAAAAGCATAAATTAATCTCTGTCAGGGACAGGAAGACATTAGAGGATTATGCAACTGCAGGTAATGTAGGGCTCAGGTAGGGGAGAGAAAGTGTTACATCTTCTGTTGGTGCATCTTAGGCCATGGCAAAGGCAAGTTGCAGGAGAAGGAGGGTCTCTGCTCTGAGGGATCTCTGAGATGTGTTGAGATGAGGTGGATGAGCCTAAAGCAGCCACTGAAAGCAGGCCGACTGCTGGCAGCTGCACACAACATGAACAGCAGCATCTCTGTTACTGCTTTTTCACCACAAAGTTCCTGAGTGGAGACAGACAGTGTCTGTGACGAGATTTGCCGTGGGTACCCTTGGGTTCTTGATCACCCAGCAAGGACTATCCATGGTTAGGTCAGCCATGAAGAGGGAGGAAAGGTAGCTGGAGCAGGGGAATGTGTCTGCTGCTTCTCTGCTCCATATCACTGTAAGAGTCTCTCTAGGCTCAGATTTCTCTTTACTGTGATGGTTAAATAAGTCTTTGACAGGGGCAGGGGTGGGTATGCCATGACCACAGATTATCCTGCTGCTGAGTGGTCAGGAAGGCAGAGCAGCTGCCAGGGCACGGGTGCAAGGCTCGAGGAGGGGAGCTCCACTCTGGGCCCCTAAGTTGGCTCACCTGCTGTGCCTCCTCTGCCCATCTTGCTGTGCCAGCAGCTTTTCACCATGTCTGCTCTCTGGTATGCAGACTTCATAGGGCAGGGGCTAACTCTGGTCTGTGTTTGTGCAGGATCTAGCAGGTGGGGACTTTGGTCTGTAGTGAGGTTGCCTCCAAAGGTGTGCCATAGTACAAACACTGTGTGAGCCCCTCGAAAAAAAAAACAATGTGTTTTAGCCACCTACATCACATTTGTAAGTACTTGAGTGGGAACTCAGTCCCTAGTGAGGCTTCTATCTTCCAGTGGAAGAAAAGCAGAACTCAAAAGAGTAGGCTAAATGCTTTTAGGAACAAACAGCCATGCAAAACCACATGGGCACTCTTGGAAATTAATCCCAAATCAAAACCAAACTCACAGAGTGGGTTAGCAACTAAAGGCAGCTCTGCATGGGAATTCCCTGCTCATGGGATCCATCCTGCTGGCAGGGTATAAATCTGATCAGCTGTGAGTGCCAGAGCTGTTTTTCCTCTTCAGATGGATTTAGATACCCTGTACCTGGAGCTCTCTTACATGTAGAGTTCAGCTGCTTTGCTCTGTTAAATGCTGAGGTGTCCTGAATGGAAACAATGGGAGTGAAGAATATTCCACAGGCAGCTGTCACCTAGCATTGCGTCCCATAGCACTGCTTTTCTTGTGACAGGCACAGAGGGAACATGAGCCATTTCCAGGGTCTCCTGTGTCTCCTGGCTGCAAGGATGGGAAAGCAGGTTTACGTGTCAAGGAGAGCTGCGGCAGGCCCAGCGCGAACAGACTCAGCCTGATACCGATTTTATCTGCCAGGTACACGAGTGACTTAAATGGTGCCTCAGTTACAAAAGCGAGGGGTCTATGGATGTGCAGAAGGCAAAAGTGATGCGGGGGGAGGTCTTATCTTAATCCTGTAGCGGGGTGTGCAGAGGGGCCTTGCGACACACAAGCCCTTCAACGGTGCTGCTTTCAAACACAAAGAAGTACCTGTGTGCCTGAAAAATCTCTCTGTTTTCACCAGAGAAGAAGGCATTGTAACATGGGAGTACAAGTGACTCCTCAGTGACACATATTCTGGGCCTTCTTTCTTAATGTGACATTCCATTAATTTATTAAAAGACTTAAGAGCATAATGAGCCTGTAAACAAAACTACTACTAGAGATAAAGTCAGGCTAGCAAACAAAAGCCAGACAGTGGGAAAAGGGGGTTATTCTGATAACCAAACTAGTCCTCATTCACCAGACTTGTCCTTTCCAGCCACTTCGGTCACTGGGCTGTTTCCAGTAGGTGGATGTTCATTTCAGTGGCCAGTCCAGCACAAATCACGACAGTGGGGAATCTCGTTTCATGCCATGAGGGACTGAGTTACTTCTGCAGACACAGAGCAGCATTAGCAACACTGAATGTGTCCTGGAGGACGAGGTGCAATCATCTGTTTCTCTTAGGTGGGTACCTCTGAGGGGCACTGCAGACATGTAACCTGGATGTGGGTGGCAGAGGTGTTTTACCAGTCTGCCTTTACGGTTTCTTTCCAAATCTATTATTTGCACTGCCCTTGGACCCTTGATCACTGTTGTGGGTTGGCCCTGGCTGGATGCCAGGTGCCCACCAAAGCCACTCTATCACTCCCCCTCCTGCTGGACAGGGGAGAGAAAATATAACAAAAGGCTCACGGGTAGAGGTAAGGACTGGGAGAGATCATTCACCAGTTACCATCATGGGCAAAACGGACTCGACATGGTGAAAATTAATTTAATTCATTACCAATCAAATCAGAGTAGGATAATGAGAAAATTTAAACAAAATCCTAAAACACCTTCTCCCCACCCCTCCCTTCTTCCCGGGCTCAACTTAGCTTCCTCCCCCCGCAGTGGCACAGGAGGATGCGAATGGGGGTTGTGGCCAGTTCAACACACATTGTCTCTGCCGCTCCTTCCTCCTCAGAGGGAGGACTCCTCACAATCTTCCCCTGCTCCAGCGTGGGGTCCCTCCCATGGGAGACAGTTCGCCATGGACTTCTCCAAAGTGAGTCCTTCACGTGGGCTACAGTTCTTCATGAACTGATCCACCATGGGTCCCTTCCACAGGGTGCAGTCCTTCAGGAACAGGCTGCTCCAGAGTGGGTCCCCTGCAGGGTCACAAGTCCTGTCAGTAAACCTGATTCACCGTGGGCTCCTCTATCCAGGGGTCCACAGGTCCTGCCAGGAGTCTGCTCCAGCACGGGCTTCCCACAGGGTCACAGCCTTCTTCAGGCATCCACCTGCTTTGGTGTGGGGTGCTCCATGGGCTTCAGGTGGATATCTGTTCCACCATTTACCTCCATGGGCTGCAGGGGGACAGCCTGCCTCACCATGGTCTTCACCACGGGCTGCAGGGGAATCTCCGCTCCGGTACCTGAAGCACCTCCTCTCCCTTCTTCTTCACTGACCTTGGTGTCTGCAGAACTGTTTCTCACTCCTCTCTTCTGCTGCAGTTGTGCAGGGTTTTTTTTCCCCCCTTTCTTAAATATGTTATCCCAGAAGTGCTACCATCATCGCTGATTGGCTCGGCCTTTGCCAGCACTGGGATGGCCTTGGAGCCAGCTGGCATTGGCTTTATAGGGGAAGCTTCTAGCAGCTTCTCACAGAAGCCACCCCTGTAGTCCCCTCTACTACCAAAACCCTGCCACACAAACCCAATACAATCATGCTGTGATTTCACCACTGGCAGGCTGTGTTTTAAGCCAATGTTTTAAGCCAGTGGCTCATGCTCAGCCTTCTATGTCGAACTCTGTTGATATAATTTGTCTTTATACAAACATGTCATGGTCACTTTTCCCACATGGTCTCATTTAGTGGTTTTGACACACCTAATTCTTTCTCATTTCTCTAGCAAGTAACAGTTTGACCCTCTTTTTAGAGAGGTCTGCTATGTCTCCTGGCACATAGTTTTTTATTTGTAGCAGCTTCAGTATTAATTAACTTTGGAACTAGAAACTTTTTAGATGATGGCAGAGCTCCTGTTCAAGAATCACTGAAATGGTGAATCTCAAAAAGCGCTGCCAGATATTTTGGTCTATGCTAAGACAGACTACTTGAATTAGGTAGGGCTTCATCTATCCAGTAATCTGTCATTTGTATGGATTTCTCGTTTACCTTATTTGACTCTGCATTGACGGGTATGCTTGAACTGACACTTTGAAGAGAAACACACAGATGAATCACTACTTACTAGGAACGCACCCAAATTTCTTGGTACAAAAACCCTGCGATTTTTTACTTTTATTACCTGCACTTCTTGTGCAACAGCTCACTTCATAGAAATGAAAGTAATTTTTTCCCCATTTCATTCAGCCTGAACAGTGTCTGGACCATCGACATTCAGTAATCTCTAGGAACTCCATGGATCCTTTATCAATTTGTCTTTAGACGTTTTGTAGATGCCATAGTTTGATAGCCTTTCCAACAGCCCCTTCTCTGTGATCTCACACTGGATGTTAATCTTGAAAAAGAAGTCTTTGGCAACTTATTTTACTTCCATAAGGCTTTTTTTCTTGCCAGTTAAGTTCACAGAATGGCTGAGGTAGGAAGGGACCTAGGGAAGTCATCTTGTCCAACCTCACTGCTCAAGTAGGGACACCTAGAGCTGGTTGCCCGGGACCATTCCCAGATGGCTTTTGAGTACCTCCAAGGATGGAAACTCTGCAACCTCTTTGGGCAACCTGTGCCAGCGCTCAGTCACCCTCGCAGTAAAAAAGTGTTTCCTGATGTTCAGAGGAAAATTCCTGTGTTTCAGTTTGTGCCCATTGCTTCTGGTCCTGTCTCTGGGCACCACTGAGAAGAGCCTGATTCCATCCCCTCCCTTCAGGCATTTGTACACATTGATGAGTCCCCCTGAGCCCTCTCTTTTCCAGGCTGAGCAGTCCCAGCGCTCTCAGCCTTTCTTCATTTGAGGAACTCAGTTGCAGCAACTCAACCGCAACTAAGCAGAAAGACTTTGTTGAAGTATTACTGTACCCATTATTTTAAGCCCTGCATTTTTACCAGGTGTTTTTTTTCCCATTAGTAAAACTTTCCCTGGATTTTTATCAACTGCCTTTTTCACAGATGTTTTATTTAACTAATCTCATTCAGTTGTTTGTTTATGCTCTATTAAATAGTCTTTCCTTGGCATGCAGCAGAGGAAAATGCATAAAGTTCTGTTGATTAAAAAAAAAAAAGGAAAGATGGAGTTTTGAGAAAACAAAGCAATAATCCTTTTGGTGGGTGCTAAAGGGAGCTCTGTTTCTCTGTGTGTTATCCCAGGTCAAGTACTAATGTTTTCACTGGCATGTCATTCTGTGTACTACTCCCAGGTGAGGTTTCCTGCTACGAACTCTACTTCTGTAATTGGTCTTGGTAATGTAAGGCTTAGTTTTGCCACATGGACCCTCTTGGAGGCTATTTCAGAAAATTATTTTGATCAAAAGAAGTCCTTGCTGTGATGTAGGTGTGCTTGCCTTGATCTCTGTCATGTTTCCTTTGTCTTTTTGTTCATATCTTTCTGTCAATCACAAACCAGTTTGTGGTAAAGGCTGGTTTCAAAGCAGTCATTTAAATCGTCAGCAGGGCTTTGTCCTTCAGAGACATTTTGTTAATTCATTTTACATTTCCTTCTGCTGAGAACAACATTTCTCTCCAATGGTTTCCTAGCATGCACGGTGCAGAGCTGTCGTGCCTGGGCGCTGTTTTCGCTGTGCTGAGATTGTCTCTGCTTTAGTGCAAGTCAGCCTAGTCACTGTTGTTTCGCTGCCCTTACACACCACGGCTTTTTTAATTAGATGTATATTTGTTCCTGCAGGGTTTGCTTGTGCTTCAGGCTGGGCGGTAAGCAACGGCAAGCAGTTGTCAGCTAGAGCATTATAAACATTTATTTCTTGCAAGTGCTGTTGTGGCCACTGCTACAAACACATCTCAGCTGAGGGAGGTAACGTTAAAAACAAGCCAGCTCAGGCCCGGCAGTCGTCTGATCCTGCCTATCGAAAGTACAGCTCTCGCTGCCATTACAAGTGCTCATGGTCACTCCAAGGTCAAGTGGTCAAGTCCCCGTTTTGAAATAACTGCCATTTTTGAGCATTAATTATATCACAAATAGTCCACTTCAGATCTGTATAATATTGTTTCATTTCCCTACTACACTCTCTAACAGGATGATCAGTGTTGTAGTCTGCCAGCTAGTTTCTGGTAGAAACAGGGCATCTTTCCCAAACGGCATTCTCATTCACACCAGAAAATTCTCGAATAACTTCTGCCTTGCTCTTTTCAGCCGCTGGTGAATGGCAACCCTGCCGACATGCACATGCTTGCATTGATCTCTAGCTTACAGTGTTTTGCAGTGCCTGTGCATTTTTGGGCAAGGTCTATATTGTAGGCCTCCGCTGCCTCTCAACCTGCCAGATTTCACCTCTGTCCATGTAGCTACACACGTCACCTCCGTGACACAAGGAGAAACTGGAAATGGGACAACTTTGCTATCAATCATGACCAACAGTGCGAAGATCAGATGTGAGCCCTCCAGAACTGTTTTGATGAGCTGGAGAGTTGCAGTGGGCTGTAATATTTGGTGTCTTCTGCACAGCTGCACACAGACACTGGTAATCCCTAACTTGCCAGTGGTTTACACCATCTCTCCCATCTGTTCTCTCTTCCAGGAAGAGAGATTCAGGTGATCTGTCCTCCATGTGGCACTGCAATGATGAGAGCTCCTCCGCTGACAGCCTTCTCTGAATGAAAGGCTTTTGAGGATGGACATCATCTTGGCCTCTGGCAACCATGCTTTTACAGGCAAGACCCAGTGGCTTTTGCAGCCCTCTTTCACACACACATCTGGAGAGCTGGCCTTTATTTTTCACCTGTTATACTTGATCTGTGGTACTGCTATCGACTAACCCCACAGCAGTAGGTATGGGGCAAATCCTCCAGGGGCTAAGCTATGGAGGAGCCATGTAAGACAGGCCCATATCTTAAGCCCTAGCCTCCTGTCTTCTGCAGCACCCAAGGTTTTATGTACGGTCTCCTCCCTGAGCCCCAACCCAATGTTTCCTGCTTTCTCTGGAGGTTGGGTAAGGTGATAGCCCAAGGGCAAGAGCTACAGCACACAGTCTTCTGGCACAACAGCTTCAAAACAGCCTGAAAGGATTCTTCATTAAAAACAACATATTTATTCCAAAGGAATTCCATATTTTGATTTGGTTTTTCTTTTTCATTCCTCAACACTGCTCAGCTACAAAGACTGATTCCTGGTTAGGAAGGAGCAGCTGTGGAGAAACTCAGCTTGAGGGACGCTATTCTGGAGGCAACCTATTGATAGGATGGGACGCACCACTCTAGTCTCCAGCCCAGTATTCCCATGGCCCATAGATGTGAGGGGAACTGGGACAGCACATCGAAGCAGGAGCCAAGAGATAAACCTCAGAGCATGGGAGGGTGTGTGTGGATTCCATTTAGCATGTTCTCCCGCTGCACCAGTAAGAGCATGTTGTGGCTTATGCCTTGCATATGGGAAACAACAGGAAGCCCCTGGCATGAATGCGTGCAAGAATCTTTTTGCAATCTGCCCTGAATACTGTTAGTGATTGATTAAGTCTGTTGAAGCCACTAACACCACCATTGCCCTTGGCAGAAGAGCTACCCTGAACAGGTCTCACAGAAAGGAAAGCTTCAAAGTCATGGAAGAGAGCCCAAGCCTAGGAGGAAAGGAACTGCAGGAAAGAGAAAGGCTTTACTGAAGAGTTATGAACAGAGACTGGAGGAGGTGAATCAGTTGTGGTTGTGGAGAAAAGGTCTGAGACTAGCAGACAAGTGGTAACTGACGCTAGCTCATGTGTGTGCCCACATGCCATTTGAATGTGTCTCAGAGGTAAGCTCATCTCCACTGCTCTGAGAAGCAGGAATGGAGGTGACCAGCAGCTCTTAGGATCCCTCTGCCTGCCATACACACAGCAGCTGTGACCTGCAGAGACCCTCCGCAGGCAGTGGCTTGCATGATGCCTCCTGCCAGCATGCCTTTACCTTGAGGGGTCTTGCCAGTTGGGTTGGGCAGGCAGCTCATAAACATAGAGCTTGCTCTGGAAGAAGGATTTTGGCTCCCACCCAGAGTGTGGTTTACATTTGAGTCTAAAAATGCATTACTAAGCATGAATAAATAGCATTCCCTTCTTCACTCTGCTTATTAGCATCTAGGTGCCTTCAGGAGCAGCCAGTTAAAGTCCTTGCAAGACATTGGCAACAGAACAAATAGGGTGGCTGTAGAGAAGCCATCCAGACCCTGTAGTATCACCTCAGAGCTCCCACTTCCCTCTACTTCTTCATTTATCTTCATGAGTTACAACTGAGAGCTCTGAAAATGAAGGCACACAGCTGTACCAGGAGACAGGAAACTTAATTCCTTATGGAGAAAGAGGAGGGTCCAAGTCATGGATTTAAAACTATGAGATTGCTTCCACCCCTGAGATTTAGCCTGTATTGTAGGGTCTCCCAGGGTATGCAGGGCTTTGGGGCTTTGTGAATAATTTTTTTGACAGTGTGTTTCTGTTAGAAAATACTGATTCATGAGGCTCTTGTTGTTTGGCAGGAGTGTACTCAACTGGATAAATCCATGGATGGGGCTTGGGCATGTTAAGTAGTTGTTTGGTAGAACAGCAAAACAGCTAGCAGCTGCTGCGTTGCCCCTCACCTTGGCTCCCAGCCTCCTGCCTTAGAGCCCAGGAGCTGTAGCCAGACCAGGAAACTTCTTTTTTTAGTATCTAAAGGGCAACCATCCCTCAGGCATTTTAAAAACGAAACATTTTAAATGTTTCATTTGGCGGACCCAGGGGGGGCCCCAAATGGTGGAACAAGAGGGATTTCAGAGCCTTCAGTGGATGTTGGTGCCCCTTAGATGAATCCCTGTAGCTGCTGTGTGCTGGCTCCTCGTCTGATGTGCTGCAGGGTCGGAAGGGTTCACTCAGCACCTCTGTCAGTGGTGCTTGTCTGCATGCTTTGTATTCATGGCTACACAAGGGTAGGTGGGTAACACTGGTAGTATCTTGCAGCAGTGAGAAAGACCAAGGGGGAAAGATTTCTTATTCTGACTGAAGGCATGGAAATGGCAATAATTCAGCAATACGGCAGTACCTGGGCTCTGACCATGCTGAGCTGCCTCTTCTCGGGTGTGGAAACAAAGCATCTCTGGGCTTGTCCAGGACCCTACACATGGGAGAGGACCTGTGAAGCCACGGGAGGTGTAGGAAACAAGCAAAAGGGCCGTTGCTGGGACCACTGGATGGTTTTTTGGCTACAAACCCTGTGTAAGACAGGCCCCATCAGAGCTGATGAGCTGATGGGTGGGAGGTGGAGAGGAAGCCAGCAGTGGGCAGGATGCAGAATAGGTGCAAACAGCTCCACCAAAAGCCCTTTCCCTTCAGAGTCCAGAGCCTTTGGCTGGCTATAGGTGAATCTGCCTCTGGGGGGTATATAAAGGAAGCTTCACATCATGGCAGCTCTGACGTGCCAGAGTGGTGTCAGGTCTGTGCGCAGTGATGGGCAGGAGCAGCTCTGTGGTGACTCACGAAACAGCTCAGCCGTTCCCAGCACTTCTGGGGCACTATCTATAATTGAAGAGCTCCGGGAGGTTTTCAGGCTTGTGGTTCTCCACCAATTAGGACTAAAAGGCTCCATTTATTAACAACCGGCTTGTTTAAATAACAACTCGCATCAAGTGCTTTGGCTGTGCACTTGTCTGAGCACTGGGAAAGTTGAGGGCTGTCCGGGCTGTTGTGCGATGTCTTGCGGGTGCCTCTCTCTGCAGCCCCTGTGCCAACCCCACTGTCCCCTGCTCCCCTCCAGTGCCCTGCTGGGGGGCATCAATCCCTGCCTGCTGCCTCCTGCCCCCATTCCCACAGGACTGCCTTCCTGCCTGCACATGCACAGACCCACAGCGCTTCCCCTCCTGGTAATGTGCTCACATTTCTGTGCATCAATTAGGCTGCTTTTTGGAGGAAAAGTGGATTTTGCTTTCAGTGCCAGTACTGGAAGGACAGTGCGTTGGATCTTGATGGGAGAGATTATGTGTGTCAGGTTTTGCGTTCTTCTCCCCTAGTGCTCCTGGGACACACTCATGCATTGCTTGTACTATTCCTGCTGAACATGTTTTCCCACTCTTGGACTTCACAAGATGCTTTGCAATTTTCTTCTCTTTCCTTCCATTTTACAGCCTCACCTCCCCCCGCCTCCCCCCTCCCCCCCCCCCCCCCCCCCCCCCCAAAAAAAAAAGCCAAAAAACTGAAGCTATAACTTTTACAGTAAAACTTTTACCAGAGCATGGTCTGGTCTGACCAGGATCCATACAGATGGAGTTCCTGCAGTGTGTTTCTCAGGCGAAACAAATAGTCTACAGCTAGGGGAGATTTTTTTCTCCTCCTCCACCTTCCCCAGACTGGGCTTTGTTGCAGGTTCATTGCTGAGGTTTTTGTTAAGCTTGTGCAGAGACTTCACCAGCCAGCTGAGGAATGGCTTCTCCTCCAGCACCTGGAATCACCACGATGTCCTGGACTTGCGAAGGCAATAGCCGGAACTTGAAAGAAGAGGCACATGGCGGACATAGATAGGGATGCTGAGCCAGGGCAGGGGTCCCTTTGCCACAGCACAGCCTTGGAGCCTTCCTTCTGCTTTGTGGGCCCCCATGACAGGTTGCAGACCATGCAATCAGCTGTGTCAGGCACAGGAGATCCCAGGGTTGGGGGAGATGTGAGGTGAAGCTGGGATGGAGGGAAGAAGCTGTGTCGCTGTCAGGTTTTCTGCAAGAGGGGGAAGAGGTGGGAGATTCTGGTTGCCAGACCCTTGTGGGACTTTCCAATGTGCAATGTACTCTGTTCCTGGCCATCGTCACAGTCCTTGGGTCCCCTTGCTTTTCATTGCTACAACAGGCTCCTCATTTTCTTGTGTTTTATAGTGTGTCTGGTCCTACTAGGGATGGATGGGGGTACCTCTTCAAACGGGACTCCCAGTGCTCAGGAAATAGCCGGTCCCAATGGTGCTCTGGTTTCCCTGCTCTTCTGGATGGAAGCAGCCCTCAGTGCTATGCTTTCTGCAGCATGTTGCTGGTATGTCTCCAATGCTGGGAGCCTCTTGGCGTGCGAGGAGCTGCCTGAATATGAGGACTCCTGAATCCCAGACCCATTGTACAACCCACTGCCCGACTTCCCCATGCACAGGCTCTTCAGTAAGCACAGCAGTCCTGTTGCTCTCTCCTGGGTATCCCACAACCTGTTCCAGCAAAATCCCTGTCTCATTGTGAGCTCCAGTAGGCTCAACCCTCTGCCAGCTCTACTTCTGCACCTGTCTTTCCGCTGCATCCTGAGCCTCTCCTGTGTGCAACGTGCATTTTGGTATGTCCTACAGTCTCAGGCCCTGGGGAACAAAAAGGGAACTGAACTTTATTGATAGAACTAGTGAAGGATTTCTTTTTCTCTCTTTGAGCTGCAGGGAGGAAGGGGGAGACAGAAAGAAAGGTCAGATTACCCTCTCTGGCTCTACTGATAACATTTCATTCATCTGTGGACAAGATGAACGTACTTAACATCCTTCAGACTGTCTGGTGCTAAGACTTCTGCCTCTTACATACAAACTAAACTCCTAAATTCCTCTGCTCTGAATATCAGTCCCTGGGACTTTGTGAAGTGATGCATCTGGGGTTTAACATCAGCCATGACTGATACCTCTGCTGACATCTTCTCCAGTCCCTTTCGGGGATGGAGCTGGTTTGTGGGGACAGTTTGAATTGCTTGTGTTGTGTTTGTGCTCTTAATCCAGGTGCTGTATGTGAGGTGCCTTCAAAGACAGCATGTGCTTACAGAAGCCAACAGCTGAAAGATGATGGGATAGAGAAACAAAGTAGTGTGAGAGGCAGAGATGGTAACCAGCGTCATTTAGTCTGTGTTTATTTTGGAGGATGCTTGCTTTTATAATTTATTTGAGGCAGAAGTTAGAGACTGCAACTAGGACCCACAGCTAGCAGTAAGCCCAGAGACTGTTGAAAGTTGTTGAAGTAAGTTTCCTAGCTTTGCGTAGGATTTTATTAAAGTACCAGACTTGGGCTCTGGCGATTTCATGAAATCTCAGGGGGCTTTTAGAAAGTAAGCATCTAGATCTAGTGGTTGCAAAATAAGAAGAAAAACTTCCCTATGCACATCCTGAATGAACAGCCTCAACTTGGCTTGGTTCAGCAGATGGCTGTTGTGATTACAGTGCAAACAACATGGGACTGTGACTTTTTTCTCCATGCTCTAGGGGCAGAAATAGAGCACCTGTAATCTACACCTATCACATGTATGTCCCTGCGCAAATGAGAATATGTGAGCTGGAAGGGGAGCTGAGATGCAATAGATCAGGCTGGCATGTGGCCAGAGCTTGGCCAGCGTGTGTCATTTGTGGAGAATCCCCATGGATGCCTTTATGCAAAGAAACCTGGTTTATATCTCTCCTCCTGAAAGGCAGTATTTCCCTGCATCCTTGTCCAGCAATAAAATATCCCTTTAACCCCAACACACCTCCATAGAGCTCTCCAGGTCTTTACCGGATTCTCTGACTTGCTTGTGGCCACTGCCCAGGCTACTATGGCTGCAAAGAAGATGGAGAATAAATTTATGCAAGAGGGAAATTATTGTTTTCCAGCTCTGTAAGCTCATTTTTACCTGGTCAGCACACACGCTCACACACATACAAAACTAACAGCCTTCTGCAACTGGAACTAATTGTGTTCTTGTTGGCGATCTCTGAGGAGATGCCAGAGGTAGAGCAGGCTGGCTCCTTCCCTCAGACAGTAATGCTGAAGAACTTGGGGGGAGGAAGCTGCTCTGTACCTCTCTGCAAAACAGGATGTCATTCTCCAACATCAAGATACAAATATTCCCCCCTGGAAATCAGCAGGAATCACTCATATGTAAAGGAGGGAGGGGGGTCCTGAGCTGTCACTGTTCACTTGCGTGTGGTGCCTGTTAAACAGAGACCTCTCTTTGGGTTCCCCAGAACAGGAGATTTTTTTTTTTTTAAGAACATCTTCTCCGTTTCTCTGTGAAGTACTTGTTACTCAGGCACTGCTTGTGGCCCAGCTCTCCTCACCTGCACTTAGCCGCCAATCAAACAGAGAAAAGGCAGACGATCACTTTAATTGCCCTTTCCTCAGCCCGTGCTGCTGGGCTATATTCCCCAGCAACTCTCCTGTGGCCTCCCTGGACCAAGGCTGGTAGCTCAGAGAAACAGAGAAATGAGAAAATGGGCTGGGCAGAGCAGAGTGGTAGCTCCTGCTTGGCACCGAGGCTACCTTAAGCAATGGGATAAATGATTTGTATCATGAAGGACATGACAACTGTCTGTTTCTTCCTTCTTCCTCTGAAGGTTGTGGTGGCCCTGAATCTCTGGGGCTCTATCTGCAGGTTGGGGGATGATGAGCCGCTACTTTCCACATCTGCCCACTTGCTGGGGCCATGCTGAGCCTTGGGATGGGAGCATTTGGGCTCTTGAATGAAGGCCAAGACAGCCCCATGGGCTCCCGCTGGGGTGGGAGTGGTCCTGCACCTGCAGCAAGCACAACATGTAGACCTATTTACAGCACCTTCACAGGCATATCGGTTTTAGGACCGGGCCTGTGCCACTGGTGTCCTCTCTGGAGGAGGCTGTTTTTTGTCGCCAGGTTAGTTGTGCCTTGGCCTGGGTAACTGGAGCTTTTCAAAGCTCTCTAGGTTCTGGTGGTGGGTCTCTTTAAGGATAGATGCCTACCACAGTGCCAGGCTCCCCTTATAGCCATGGGAGAGGAAGAGCATGATTTATCTCATCCTTATGTACCTATCTCAAATAGATCGAAGAATCACAATGCAGAAGTACCTGTCTCTCCTTTGACTGCAAGCAGGTCTAGCTCCATTTCCCATGTTATGCTGTTATCTGTGCTTAGACATCAAAAATTACAGGGCATTAATCCCACTTGGGTATCTAGCTCCTTCCTCACATCAGAACTGCCTCTCCTGCCACTTCTATTGCTCCCATCTCCAATTGAGAGTATGATCTTTGCCTCCTAAGGAAAGCTTTGTGGGCAAAACATCCCAGGTTGAGCGCTTCTATATGCACTGTGAATGACTGGCCAGCTGCTGCAAGTGGTATAGAGCATGGAACTGCTGACAACAAAGGGACATCTGGAGGGAAAAATGTAAGCCTCTCCCTGCCCCAGTTAGGAGCTTTTTCTGAAGACTGGGCCAGCCTGGGGTTTGTGGGTTGTAGGTTTTTTTGCCTGTCTCTGCTGGGACCTCCTGGCAATCCAAGATATAATTGCCTTTAGGGTTTCATCATAGCACCTGAAATCCTGTCCCTTAAGGTCTGTGCTGTGAGGTCTTACCCTGCTTCTGCACACCTCAGTGGCTTTTTGTGTCAAATGCAGCTTCTCCTAATTATATCCTTGCTTGAGGATGACAGACTTGAGCTCCCTTTCTTTTGGCCTCCTGCAACCTTGTTTTGGGCATAAAACCACAGGGTCTGAATTCATAGGCATATTCAAAATGTTTTCTGTTCTTTCTTTCTTTGTCCCTGGAGGTTTTTGTGGTGTGTCTTGTCCCTTTTACCTGCCTGGAAGTTACCATGGGCTGCGTCAACCTACCTGCTTCTTCCTCCTCTGCACGCCCTACCTCCAAGTCTTCCTTCTTCTTTTCTACTCTTGTAGCTTTTTTGTTCTTTGCCAAAAATCAGCGTGGGATCAAGCTGGAAGGAGGAGCCCAGCACTCTTTGTGTCTCAGACCCGCAGTGATGCTGCCTCTTATAAATTCTCTGGAAGTGTCCTGAATAGCTCTGTGCCTCTCTTCTGAAGGAGTTGGCAGTCTCCTCCAGTTCTTGATAATGCTGGCTAAATCTCTCATATATCACATTATGCCTCCCAATAAACTGAGCATCAAAGGCTTTCTTCACCTTCTCGGAATATATTTTTTTCTTCCTTCCTTCCTGGGAATGTCGGTAGGGTTTCAGTCACTACGTTGGGCCAAAAGCTTACTTGAAGCCATGTGCCTCCCAGATGAGACCTGCTGTTCCCTGAAGTGCCCATGCCTTACCAGCTAGCTAATCCAGGTTTCTGGGACTCTGCCATGGAACACCCCAAGGGCTGAACTTGTTACAAGAAGTGCAGGTATTGTCATCGTTATTAAAAGAACAAGTTATTATGCATAAGCAGGAGCTTTTCTAAGATCGTTATCTGGAGCTGTGTGCTCCTGTGGGCAAGGCCGGATGATCAGAGGTGGCTAGTCTGCCTAACCCCTCCCATCTCAGGTCAAAATCTGCTGCTGATAGCCACAAAGCCCACACTACCTTCTGGGGAGTGGTGATGGGGAAGGGACCACTGTGAATATGACACACATCTTTTCACTCTGGTCTTTGCCAATGCTGCTTTGGTACATGAAACTCAGGCACCGGGGAAAGGGTCATTATGTGGCCATGCAAGGTGGAGCCAGAGGAGCCTCCTCATTTGGAGTAATCCACTCCTGCCCACACCTGTCCTATGCGTGTGAGTCTCCTGGTGAAAGGGTAAGCACTCTCTCCCACGCCAATTCCTCTTGTTCCCCATCAAGATCTGCTCCTGTCTTTCCTCTCTTCTCTTGAGCTTTTTCCTTCTTTGTCTATGTTTAATTAATTTTAGTGGCAGTTGCTTGGTACGTCTTTCCTCAGCCCTTTTTCTCCTTGCTGCTTGAACACAGTTTCTGGGCTGAGTTCTGCACCACCTCTCTATCCATTCCTTTGCTTTGTGTGCTATGGCCTCTGTGGATTTTTGTCCTCATGTGGGATATTTTCGCTTTCCACTCAACGTGTGAAGCAAAGTTGTGCTTTCTCTTTATCGCTCTATGTTTCCTGCTCCCTTCACTGTCTCAGGCCTTTGCAGCCAGGTTGCTTGCTGCCTGGTGGGCACCAAAGAGCACAAACTCCTAAGGCAAAACATCTGTTGCCAGGATGATCTGCCAGAGAGAGGCATAGCTGTGTCCTATTACCTCTCCTGGACCTGCCTTCCCACCAAGCACTAGGCGAATCGCAAACATCCGTTCCTGTCTGCATCCCCTCTGGGAAGCAAATGCATATAGGGCAAATAAATGTGGTCCTTTCTGATCAAGAATAAGTGTATTTTCTCTGGCCTTTTTCCCTGCTGCTGAATGAGATAGTCTTAGCAGCAGCTCTTCCTAAACAAAAAGCCTGCAAATAGAGAAACCGCCTGTATCCTCTGAAGAGCCTCCCTGAGCGATGCTTGCTGGGTGGATGGTGCTGGATGTGCGGGGGAGAGAGTGTTGGCGTCTCTCTCCCATGTTCAAACCTCGTTCTCCCCACTGCCAGACAGACTGGGATGGGAACTCTGCCTAATTAATCTTCATAGAAAGAATTTCTGTCTCCAGACACTATGTTCTGTATTTACCTGATGACAAAGTCCCTTGTACGATTTCTTAATTACAGACCTGTTCCAAGGGAATTAATTTGTTGGAAAAGGGAAGGGGGTAAGACAAATCCTTGAAGAGCAGGTAAGAAATTTAGGCCAAATCTTTTAAATATTGGGGGAGTTAGGGTTGGTGCAGATCTGGAAAATTAGGCAGAGTGCTTCTACTTGCCCACCTATAGGAGACACCAGAGAAAACCAAGTCTTGAGGTTAGTGATTGCATCTACATCTCCTCCCATAGACCTCAACACCACATCGGTAATGACCCTGGCCGTGGCATGATCCCCTGCTTTCCTGGTGAGGCAGGGAACTGTCAAGCACAATGCTTGCGTGTGCTTGCCACAGCTTGTCCCCGAGGCAGTGAAGTGGACAGAGAGCAAGGCAAGATGGGGACCATGCCGTGCTCATGGTTGCCCCAGCAGCCTCTGCCTCTGCAGTGCCTGCACAATGGAGCTGTCTCCTGAAACGGCAGGAGAGGCTTAGCAGAGGCTGAAGGCCCTGGGTGCTTCTTCTCCAGGCTAGTGGTCTCTCCCTGACCTTGAGCCAACAGGCTCCACGGAGGTTAAAGCTCATTCTACATGCCTACCTTGCTCCAGAGGGTCCAGCCCAACCATCTGTGTCCATCTCTTCTCCTCAATTTGTCCTGTCTGATGTATTCATCCTTTAGAGAATCCAAGCTTCCCTGATACACTTTGAAATTTTTCATCAAGTTTCAGAGAGGCTTTATCGAGGATTTGTGCTATCTTCAAATATACTCTTCATTTGCTCTTCAATTTTCAGCTTCTTAATGCAGGGGGGGAAAAGCTTCCTCTCTCTTTTCTTCCTTATCACTTTACTGGCCAAAGAGCAGCAGGACAAGAGTTGGTTATTTTCTCCCCCTGATCTATTCTTTTCCTCCTACTTGTCTTATGGTGAATTTAAACAACCGGCCTGTGGAGAGAAATCAACATGAACTCGGTTGAGCCAAGGGAAAGTTGCTGTGGGTGGACTTAACCCTGCTGTCAGCTCTGTCCCAAGGATTTCAGGGACGTTTGAGAGTGCTGCTGTTGTGTCAGCCTCTGCAGCTCCACTGTCTGGGCAGGGCATGGTTCAGAGGTGAAGCAAGGAGACAACCTGCCTGAGGTTATCCCTGGGTACTGCAGAAAAAAGGGCTGGGATCTGGGGGTGTCTCTCTTTTTCCTTGCAGTCCATAGGGAAATGTTGACTATGGTGTTGGATGGATGGATGGATGGATGGATGGATGGATGGATGGATGGATGGAGGCCCTGTGCTCTAAGTTCCCTCTCCTCCACCACACCCATTCCTGCTTTATTGTCCTGGTGGTCCTCCTGCTGATCAGGCATGGGGTCACTCTGTTCCTGATGGGTGGCTTTGCAAGGGGTCGCTTTGTTCCCAAGGCCTTACGTTTCCTATAACAGGACATTTTTCATACGCAGTTCTTCAAACAGTGCTGTGGCTGGCAACCAGTTGGAGCAGTTTAGGTGAAGGAGTAAAGAACATGGAAAGAGAGAGGGTACTCTGGCATTATCTAATTATTCCTTCTGGAATTAGATGAAAAAACTGGATTAGATGCTCCATGTGACATGCACTTAGCACCCCCTGGATCATAAAGGCCCCTTCTCCCTTCGGTCAGGAAAGAAAACCTTAAAAAGTCCATGGCGGGGATGTGTTTTCTGTCTACATAGGATGAGGAGCTCCCTCCCTCCTTCCCTGCATCGCTGCAACACCCTGCATCCCCCCCCTGGAATCGCCTCCCTGTGCTGACCAGCCCCGCTGCTGCTGTGAGATCTGACAAGATCAGAGTCGAGGTGGTTTGGCTGCAGGCAGAATAATTCTTCCTTTTATGGCAATTCTTCTGCTTCTCCCCCGACAACGGCCTTCAGATCCCTGCTTAGTAACAGAGGAGGTTTTTCTCCTTCTCTAGAGCCCTCACAACAACAATCTCACCCACGTAGAAACCATCTTGCCTTCTGCAAAGAGCCACCCCTCCCAAGTCTCTTGCTGCAAGGTGGTTCCAGCTGTCGGAGAGGAGGAAGGGATGTGCGTGAGGGAGATACCCTTCCAGGGTCCTCTACCCAGGGCTGCTAAAGTCACTGATGTAAGGACAGAGGTATGAATCTGTGATGTTCTGAGTGGGACAAGGAAAGGATTCTCCAAGCCCCCAGAACTTGGGTGCAGTATTTTGCTGCTGCTTATAGACCAGGGCAGAATTTTGTGGTAGCTACAGCTAAATAAAGTTTTCTTGCAGAATGTGCCAGTGGTGCGTACACCACCAACAATATCTATGCTCATTGAGCCAAGGAGGATTCAGTTTCCCATCTGGCAGCATCTTCACCCTATTTGTTCTTTCACACTATGGTGACGCTCTCCATCAATCCGCCAACTTCTTCCCTTAGGCTGAGTGAAGATTTTATGCTATAGATTCAGACTTTTGCATTTAAGCACCCTCCCCTCCCCTCCACCTCCACCCCGAAATAATACTCATTAAAAAAAAAAAATCTAACCGTGAAGGGATCAGCCCTGCCTACGTAGGACTGGAAAAGCTGTGTGATTTCAGTTGAATGAAATCATAGATGAGCTGGGGTAAATCAGGACAAAGGAGCAGATGTGATTCTGCAGAACTTCAGCCCTGCTGGGTCTCCCCGGCAGGCGTCTGCCCTTGGAGTGGCAGCTACGGCCGGGCTGTGCGGCACAGGGAAGAGAGGGGTTTCTGGCACGGGAAGGGCGTGCGAGGGAAGGCTACAGACAGCAGCTCTGGGGACTGCTGTGCCCTGCAAGGCTGAGACGGGGGGACTGCTCAGTTCTGATTTGCTGCACCAGTGAAAATACAGGTTGGCTGCAAGACCCTGCCAAGGGTAAGGGCTGCAAGGCCCTGCCAAGGGTAAGGGCTGCCAGTCCGCTTGCTGGGAGCACTGGTCCAGGAATCACTTCTGAGCTTCAGGGGACTGGAGCGAGGCAGGGTTGCAGGTGACGGGGTTTGGGGAGGGAATGTAGCTCTCTAATCTGATGTAGACAGATTTAGCTTTAGCACCAACTTGGAGAGGAGGCAGCATGTACTAATTCATCAGCAACTGTGGGATATTCTTTCACGTTGCTAGTATTTGAGCTCTGGCAAGATCAGAGCTTGAGGGGGAAGGGTGCGCTCTGCTTAGGTAGGGCTGTTCCCTGGGGCTCGGATGAGGAGTAGCTAGCCTGATCCATTCTGCTGGTTGACTTGTCCTCCAGGCCAAGCTGAAAACTCTGGAGATCTGAGTTTCTATTTATTTGGCAGCAGCGTTTGCTTTGCAAGTTCCCTGGCCACTCATCACTGTCGGCATGGATGTCCTCTCCTAGCTGTAGAAAGAGCCACTGCTGGGGTGCAAAGGCGATTTGGTGACATGGTATCTCTGATAAAGGCTCTATATCAATAATACCTCCAGGGCAGAAGTCAGTACCTCTGAACACATTTACAGAACTCTGTATGATGTAACATTTGCTAAGTGTCTGCTCAGATATCTCTGTACAGCACTGCATGAGAGTTACCCTTGGATTCTTCTGGGATGGTGTTTCTGTGTCCCTTTAAGTGGAATTAGAAAGTCCTTTCGCACACAGGTCACCAAACAAGCGCTCATCATTACAAGGATTGCTGTCTATGACAGTGTCCTAGGCTGGCTCCTAACAGCAGCTGCAGAGGGCAGGCTCTTGGTGTCAAGCACTGTAATGCTGTTGCTCCCACTTGCTGGTGCTGCCAGGGAGCTCGCAGATTTCATTACATGGCACTGAACATGGCACCATCTTAAATGCGTATGCACTTACCAGCTTAGAGAATCACTTTGGGGTTTTTGCCCTGCGAACTCAGATCCAAATGATCTCACTTTAGCTCCACCCTGAGGATGACTGTCTTAAATTGCTCCTTCCTCTTGAGGAATACGTGGCTTGAAAAAATGCCAAGCAGTACCCCGCCAGTTACTCAGCCACCTGTTACTCAACTGTTCATGATTCAATAGACTGTCAAACAAATCTCTCATCTTTTTCCAGGTCTCTGTATTGGCATCCCTTGTTGCCTGCACTGAAATGCAGGGAAGCCCTGTCTGCAGAACATGGCTGACCCTGGGCATTCCAAATCTGACCCAATTACCAAGTACCAGAGAAAAGAGATGTGGATTGAATTTGGATCCCAGTGTTGCATGCCTGTACATGTGTGCTTCTTGCATTTGGGGCTGTGTACGGAGTAGTATCTGATCCTGGTCCATATCTGGATTGTGACATTACTCAGAGGATGTTACAGATGTTTTGCAGTGGGTTGTCGGTCAAAGGCATGTTTGCAGTGCCAGTAGGGTGGATATACGGTGCTTTTCACGGTGGGGTTGTAAACTGAGTGGGTTTCACATTCCAGGTTGACAACGGTTTTTTAATTCTATAGGCAAGCTGGGTCAAAACCTCTTATTCTTTTCCCAGTGTATAAAAACAAAAGGAATGGAGTATTAAAACCAGTATGAAATCTAGATGACAAAAAACGAAGTGGACTATTGTGGAAAGGAACAATTAGATGATAAAGCTCAGAGATCCAAAGACAGAGGTCAGTAGGATTCAGGAAAAAAAGAAGCTATGTTAGATTTGCTCTGATCCTTTCTGAAGCCCCAGGAGTCATGGAAAAGTTTATCAGTAATTGCATTAAAAATAAATCTTTCTTATTCTGCATGGCCCAGGGTTACTCCTGAATGGTTTCATCCTGTACACAGCCAGCTTGATGGAAACAATTTGTAGGGTTTCTCATAAGGCCTAGACATATCTCATCTGATGTTAGATACTTAAATATTATACTTAATTAAATACTGTAGAGCCATCTTATAATTAATGGGGAGACCAAGCAGGCGAATTGCCTTCTCTGCCTTTCCCTATTGATTGCAAAGGGAGGCAGTGTCACTGAGTTTCTAACTCTGGCAGATGAATTTGGGTTGAAATGTCTCCTCTGTGCATGTGTGGTTTCAAAAGGAGGGAGAGGGCTTTCGGGGGGAAACCAGAAAAGAGACTGAAAAGAGAGGGAGAATAGTAAAGCATTTTTCTGAAGCATTCAGATTTTGCTTGCCGCGGGGCCAGGAAAGCTGGCCAGGTGGCCCATGCACTTGTGCCTGTAGAAGATGGGAGGATGCCAGATACCACAGGCCATCAGCTCCTGTGCAACATTTTTCATGGTGCTTTGCTCTGGCACTCAGAGGAGGCCCTAGAAAATACCCCAACTCATTCAGAAATGCCCCCACACTTTTCCAGCTTGGCAGGAGGGAAGGAGAGGGGTTGGGCTCCTGGAGCTGGCCCTGTGTATCTCTCCTTTTCAGTGTCATCCCTCTTGCACACTACGTGCCTTTTGCTGTAAATGCGTGAGGTGTAGGGGGGGGTTGGAGAAGCTCGCAACTTCCTCACTTTCTCTATGTGTCTCTTCCTCTCTCTCCCCTTCTCCCTGTCTCTTTCTTTTTTTCTTTCCTTCCCTTTTCCCTGTTGGCAGCAAAATAATGTCTTGTCTCTGAGCAACGTTCACGGTGTATAATTTACAGCCTATAAATAGATCACTGTTATTAACAAAAAAAAAAAAAAAAATATATATGGCATACACACATTTTATTCCCTTTCTAAGCATTAACCAAACCATTGCAGACAGAGAGGAGCCACTCGCAGTGTGAAGTGTGTGGCGCCCAGATGAATGGCCAGGCCTTTTTCTCCTGCGATTTCTCATTCAACTTGTTCCATCCCATCTCTTCATCCCCCGCTTCTCTCCAGCTTTTACTTTCCCCTGCCCTTGCCCCCTACCATGAAGTCCCCTCCCTGCCATCTGGAGCCACCACCTGTCTCCACCACTGTGCTCTCTGCTCCTTCCCCCTGTGCTCCCAGCTGGTTCTCCAACCCAGAGCGAACCTCCTACTTGACCAGAAAAGCATGAAAGTGAGAGAGGGGGAGAGAGCAAAACTTGGACACAAAAGCGAGTAGGCAGAAGGGCTTGCAACCAGGAGCCACATTTAAAGCACCAAAGCCTGGAGGCTGAACCCCAAATCCATATTTGTTGAGGTCTCATGCTTCAGACACATACCTGGCTTTCCTTACAGCAACACTCTCTCCTGCAGGTGATCTGTGCCATGGACCTGGCTTGGCTGTGTAATATGGCTGAGCAGTCAGGGCAGAGCGTTAGCGCCTCTGCTTCAACCTGTTCCCTGGTGTCCTCCACCTTGTAGGCACTGCTGACCCACCTTGGATCCATGGGAGACCTTCCCTTCTTGCTCTGTAGCTCTCCAGGAGCTTTGTTTTTTCTCTCTCTGTTTCTTTCTCTCATCCCTTGCCCTCTGCAGCTACCAACCTCTGTGCTTTCCCCAAAACCAGCCACCTCTCCCCAGGCCATGGGGGAAGTCCTGTTGAGGCCAGGCTGTGGGTTGAGCAGGCAGCGGCAGGGCTGTTGGGGTGGAGGAGAGCGTTTCAATGTCATGGACAGTGGTGGCCCCTGGGGACCCACGGGGACCTGCTGGTACGTGGTGAGGGCAGCCGGGAGAGGAACGGGTAATGCGGTGGGCTGGGCTGAGGTTAGGGAGAGGGCACAAAACCCATTTACAGGCTAATCTCTGCAAGGTGGCCGCTGGTGTGGAAGAAGTCAATAAAAGCAGTTGAGGTGGATGTTCCACTTTGCAAGACCTAAAGGAGGGATGGAACGACCAGGACATGGAGGAATAGGACCAATGGTGCATTGCATTTCCACAGTGCCTTGCGTGCCCAGGGATCCCATGGGATGTACGCCGCACCCCACAACACCCTTGTTTGCCATCAGGGGTTCATCACGTATGGCGAACCAAGTGCAATGCTGGCCCTGCAGGCTTCTACTGGACCCCAGGTTTTGCACGACTGGTGTGCGCTTTGCACTGTCTGCAGGTATTCAGGGGCTGAGTGGTTCACCTGGAAGATGGCTGAGAAAAAAAACAAATAAAAAAGTAAACGGTTGCGGTTGTGTACCCTCCACTGAGTCACCTGCTGGGACTCTGAGAGGCGCTCGCCTGTCCCCAGCACCCGCTCCTCTCTTAAGGGCTGCAGGCAGCTGAGTCACTGCGGCGCAGCCCAGCGCCGGGTGGCAAGGACATGGGTGCCCATCCTCTCCCTGCCAGGACATGCTCTCAGTGCAGCTGGCCACACCGGGGCGGCGCTGGCGTGGGCGGTAGCCGCAGGGAGGCAACTTGAAAGGCCAGACCAAAGCAACTGCATCAGCACAACATGAGACTGCAGGGTCCTTGGAGATTTGAGTTATTGTTTTTTTAAAAAATAATTTCCTGGAGGCTTGTAAGGTTTTAATGGTAAGAACGTTGAGGAGGGGTGGTCTTTTTTTTTTTACTTTTTTTTTGGTTTTGTTACACAGTTTTGTATTGCTCTGAGTTTGGCATCCTGGAGTCTGTCCCTAAGCTGCCTTCCTGGGCTCTTGAATTTTAATGCAGAAAAAAAATCTTGTGGAATAGCTGCCAGAAATAACACATTGAGTCACGGTTAATGTGGACAGCAGGGCTCCCTCTCTTCTCCACCCCCAAACACGTTGGCACATGTTCCAGAAGAAGGGAAGAAGCCACATTCCTGAGGCCAGGCCCTTCATCTTTGCAAGTGTCCACGGAGAGAGAGCGACCCCGCTGCTGGCCACTGGGCATGGCAGGAGACCTGGGGGCAGATTCCTACCTCCTCCTGAAGCCCAGGGCTTTGGAGCTCTGACACATACCCTTTCCACCCTGAGAGCCAAGGCTGGACTCCAGAACACGTCAAGAGATCTGGGGAGTCTCAGTGGAACCTGTTCAAAGGGGCTGCGAAAAATTACACTAAGAGCACATTCAAAAAATAAAACAAAAGGTCTGAAGTACCAAGCAGCTACAGTGGCAGCTCAACAGGGATTGGTCTGGATTCCCATCTGGAGATTGGCCTAGAGATACCCTTTTCCATCTATCCTAAGATCGTTCTGGCCTTTTGACTTGGTATAGATTTATTGTCTTTCACATTTAGACAACTGCCTCAGCTTTCAAATGTCAGCTCTGGCTCCTGTATTGTGCTCAGCAGTAAGTCTTGTGAGAGGGTAAGGTATTCAGAAAGCAATAATGCCTGGGTTCAGAGAAGTATCCCATCTGTGACAAGTTTAGACATGCCTTTAACAATTTAGTGATGTGTGTTCCTGCGCTGGGCTGTATCTATGTGCTTTGCTTACATTTCTGCCTTTCAAATGCCAGGGAAAACTCAGCCGGCAGTGTTGTATATAATACGTCGCTTCCCCACAGAGGGGTTTATTTGACTAAGGGCAGATATTAATGTGCAGTAGAGATATTATAGCATCTTCTGTTACTGCTCATCGCTGGGCTACAGTAACTAATTGTGTGGATGTTAATAGCTCATCGCAGATGGGAGATAAAACATCTCAGTTATCATCACCATGAAGATGCATCTGCACAGATTTTCCACTGGACAGAGAAGCTTGATACAGCCACACTTGCTGTGCTACTGCTCCAGTGCCACCAAATGTAACTGCGTTTCTGCTAGGGTTAGCAGACCGGGTAGCTTGCAAAAGAGCCTTTTTTGCTCAAACAAAAGCAAAGGGCTGCTCTACTGGCAGCATGATGGACTTTTGCAGTGCGATCTGCTGCAGTCACCTGGACCCACCATGCTGCGTGCCTTAACCGGATCGAAAGCTGTGCTGTTTGTTGAAATCAAATGGCTCCCACCACAGCCTGTCTCCCAGTCTGCCAGTCATCCCACCTGTGTGTGAGCCCATCCAGCTACACCCTCACCATCCCACTGGCATATAACAGATAGGCAGATAAAATCCCTTCAGAAAATACAATTAGCTGGTTAAAACCAAGAGAACTTTACTGTCTGGAAGCACTAAAAGTAAATCAATGAAAGTCCTAATGTTCCAGGAGAGCTATTTTACCTCTGAAGGCTGCGGGCCATGCAGGGAGATCATTAACATTCCTGGGTGACAAGTCGACAAATGCAGAATTGACAAATTCCAGCCTTGAGCCTTGGGTTTGCATCCCAAGAGGTGACATTCAGGTGGGAGCAAGCAGGAGAGGGGTCTTTAACCCTGTGGAAAGTCAGGGCTCTAGATGGCTCCCAGCTGTAAGACTGAGCAGTGCCTGAGCATCTCTAGCCTGCACATGGGTCGCTCACACGGGCTCGATTCTGGAACTGGAGGGAACCAAGGACCACCCTGTGTCAGATGCTGTGAGTATCAACTCTTGGCGATGCTTTCTAAAAAGCATCACCCCCAAGTGTGATGCAACTCTGCAGTGAGGACAGGACCATCTCCTCTGTCTGCTCCAGGGCCAAGGGTCCCCAGGTGAGTGTGGGGCTGAGGGTCCTCCCTGCTCCTGTAGGAAGAGGTGATGTGTCACAGAGCAGTCTGGTGGCAAAGCAGTGATGCCCAGGTCCCTCCGACTGGCCACCGAAACACTGTTGCAGCCTGTTTAAAAGTAGAGTTTAAGGGAGCCAGATGCTTTTGTGGGCCTGTGAACAGAGCAGGATGCCTATGGGGATGCCTAGGGGAAAACAAGGGGAAGAGGACTGGAAGACGCAGGAAGGGATGGGGAGGTAAGTAAGGAAAGTAAGAAGGAGGAGAGAAAAGAACATGGTAGAAACAGAAGGGAAAGGGAAGGAATAGGGGTGAGAGAAGGAGACAAAGGGAGACAGAAGTTTGTTTGGGATTTGGGTTGCTTTTTTTCCCCCGCTTCCTGGGCTTGATAAAACCTCTTTTTGAAGCTACCTCTCTCCCAGCAGTGAGGTGCCAGAGAGGTGAGATTATGGGGAAGAGAGAAATGTCAGTGTGGGCTCTGGGCACCCTCCATCAGCCTTCCTCTCTTTTCCTCCTGCTCCAAGAAAAATTCATGGCCAGAGCTGTAGGGGTTTTGTGCACCTCTTTACCCCCAGCATCGCAGTTTCCTTGGCTGACCCCCATACAGGGCCATGACTCCCCCACCCTCCTCCTCGTTGGTTTCATGGTCACCCTTGCTGGGCATTTCTGAGAGCAGAGAGGATCTGAAACACGTGGCAGAGGGACGCCAGTGCAGACATCTTGCAAGAGATTAAGAGCCTGGACATGTTTTTTGAACAAATCTTCTATCCCACCACTAGGCTGGGAGCTGCTGAGGTGGTGTTGAGGATGCAGGGCTCCTCTTCCCTCTGGACCGTGACGAGCTGACATCCCATTTTGGTTTGTCTCATCAGCACAAAATCTGAATGCCTCTCCAGAACTCATCTAAACCCACTCAGTTCTCTTGCCTGACAAAATTTTTGTCTGAAATTAGTCTGATGAGAGTGCTTGACTGACACCCTGGGAAACTCACACTTCTCTTTCTTTTTCTTCCAGATAAAGCTCCGGCTGCAGCAGAGCAAACGGAACATGTGCACCTCTCCTCCTGGCTGACCGTTTCTAGGAGAAGGAAGGAAGTTCATTCTCTGTCCTAATGAGCCCTTTGCCTCCTGGGCTATGGTTGCCAGCAAAAAGGAGAATTAGATCCAGTTTTTGGAGGCCCATGATAAGCCACAGAACCAACAGGAACATGAGAAACGAGCGGCCCATTTCTCACTGGGCGCTGTAGTAAAAGCATTTTGTCACCAACTGTGTGAACTGCAGGTGAAAGGCTCCCAAGCCTCGTCACCCCAGTCTGTTTAGCACTTTGACCCAGGGAAGAAATAGTTGATCTTCAGCTGAATAGAGATCTATCTCTGTACTGAGCCCATTTCTTGCTGCAAACAGTCACAGTGGTCGGTTCCCAGCCAAGATACAGAGCTCATAAATTACTGAGACATCAATAAATGACTCAATGATTTTAGAGTGACTAAAATGAAACATATCTTATTTATGTTAATGAAAATGACTGACATCCCCAGTGCCTGTCATCTTGAAGAATCACTAAATGCTTTGCAGACTACGTACACAGCTATCATTCAGCCACAGCTGAAATGCAGCTACCTCTGGGGTAGAGTGTGACAGATGCTTAATAATGTCTGGGAACCCAGCAAAGACATGTACAGAAGGAAGCAAAAATAACACTTTGCATGGAAAGCAGCAGGGAGAATTTGAGGTAGCCAATGTGTAACAACAAACTGGAATCTGGTGAGATGCTGAGCTCCTTTTTGAGCAGTACCTGACACTGAAATCCCAGGACTTTGCTGTCGGGAAGCTGGGGAGCGCACTCCACCACCACTGGGGGTAGCGTGTCTATTTGTGAGGAGCTGCATGCTTACTTTATGCATGTAAGGATGGCAGCTTTGCATTCAAATGAGGCTGAATAAATATCAGTTTGCCCACGCAAAATGCTTGGTTTGTACAGGCAGCTCAGGAATTGCAAATGTCGGTGCAGAATTGGGCGTGCAGAAATGCATGTGCCTCCGGGCTCTGTTTCTGCAAACCTGAATGCGCTGTCATGAGCAGGCACTTGGCTTTCCATGTCATTCAAAGCCAGTAGGTTGCATATCTTCCCTGTCTGCTGTTACTCAGAGCTGTGAAGCAAAGTGATAGAAAACAAAAAGCTTTACCAAGTAATTTAAGAGAGATGTTTGTTGGTTTGCTTTCAAGTCACCTCTGTGAGTGCCACCTTAGTAAAGCTGTAGATTATTGCAAGGTTAAACAAAGGGTGATGCTTGGTGCATGTGCATGAATCATATCGTAGGGGTCAGGGTGGAAAGCTGCCTTGGTTTCACAGTCCTGCCATTTAAGGCCATGAAAAGCTCTTCATATGAGGTCAGTTACACCCCTAATTACAAAGGAGAGAGAGGTTCAGGAGGTGTAAATGATTGCAGCACTGTCCAAAGAAAGGCAGATTGGCCATTTTACACCAGCAGAGTGTGACTGGGGAATGCAGCTGTCGAAGAACCAGAACCAAGACACCAATCCAAGAACTTCAGCGATAAATGGCAATTCACACAGGGAGGTAAAAGGGTCTCCTCTGTGCCTGCTGCCGGTGACTCCAACATGCAGGTCACTGTGGGACAGAGGCTGCGCTTGACCCCTCAGCAGAACACTGGCACAACTTCCTCTCCCCATATACAGACCCATCTTCTCCAGCCATGCCCCACAGCACCAGGACCAGGAAATACTCCCTCTAGAGTAAGGCAAGAAACTACCTCACCTTGTCCTCTCCCAGAAAAAATGCATAAGGGAAACAGCTGTGGGTGCTTTATGTCCTTTTGATTCTGTGAGCAGAGAAATGGCTGTTCCCCCAACACCATGCTGAGTCAAGGCAGAGCCCACCACTGCTACGCTAGACTCCTTCCCAAGCAGAGCGAGATGCAACCATTTCCCCTGAAACGACTCACCGACTGCGGCACACGCTCTGGATGGATAAATACAGTTGCTTTAAAGCAAACTCCCTCCTTCTTGTATGTTAATGCCTTTTGCTCAGCAGATGCTCTCTGGAGCATGCAGTATACTGAAGGGTGCAGACGGCGATTCCAATAATAGGGGTGTAAGAGTGCATAATATCCCTAGCGTGCTTGCCTTTCCTAGCTCCATGTTGTGTGCGTGGCCAGCCCCGGATCCATTTCCCCCTCCCTGATACACACAGACACATCTGCGTGTAGGTATAGACTCCCAGGCACGGCTGCCCTCCGTTCACACCCTGCCTGCAGAGCAAGTTCAAAGGGGTCCGTGATGCAGAACCGGCAGAGTTGCAAGTCAGGAGAGAGAAAAGGAGAGACAGGAGGGAGAGGAGAGCTGTGGGAGAGGCCATGCTACCCCAGCTGCAGTCCTCAGCCGCTTCTTGATTTGCAGCCCAGGCAATGCACAGCCTTCACCTTCCATGCATTTGTCACCTTTATTTATTAGTCTACCCAAAATGATTGGAGCGGAGGCAACTGGGCACTGCTAATAATTAAGACAGCCGAATGAAGGTAGAGCTGAGTAGGAATAAGAGGCAGGGGAGCAGAGGAGGGAGAAATGTCAATCCAAAGAGCAGGGTGCCAGGGTCTCTTGGGCACACTCCATCACCCCACCTCCCTGCAAACGCCCATGAAGAGTCAACCTGCTGTCTGTTCTCGGACTTGAAGCTGAACAGCTTTACCTCTGCAGGTATTGCAGTGAGAAAACAAGCGCTTGCCAAATTTTTGGCGGTGTGAGTGCCCTGGAATCCCTCCGTCCCCACCCCGGGTGAGGCCAATGTCATGCTGACAACCTGAGAGCTGGGGGCAGCATCCTGCTGTCACACACAGGAGTTAGATAGCACTGAAATTTTCATGCACAGGAACCCTGACACCTGGAAAGCACCCTGAAACTCAGACCATGCTGGGTCAAACACAGCCACCTGGCACATCACATCCCAGCTAAAAGAGAAATGCTGTAACTGAGGTGGCCCAAGCGCTTTAGACTGTAAAGATCAAATTGCCTAATGAGGGGTGTGAATGAGATAAGAAGGAAGATGACAATTATGGGTCTATAAACTTCAGGAAATAAGGGCTTAAATGGATCTACTGCCAACAGTTCAGGAATTATATGAAGTTGTGTCTCATCCCTTCCCAGATGCTTTCATTTTCCCCCATGCAAGGAGGAGGGCTGCCCCACATACTGTTCCCTGAGGGCTGTAGTTTCTAGGCAAGGCTTGGCTTGGAGAAACTCAATAAAGAATAGCAGAAAATCCTCCTCCGTTTGGCCAAAGGAGCAAGGATTGCTTTCAGTAACAGTGCTTTCATACTGTCTTACTCCTGATTTACACTACTGTTCAGGAAAGCAAAACTGGGATGAGCAGTCGTTCCAGTGCCACCTGTGTTTGCAAGGGAGGGACTGACCACGGTCTGCCTCCTCTGCTCTCAAAACCCCTCTTCTCTCCTCCTTTTCCCCAAGTCAGCAGAGTGCTGTCGGTTGGCTTTTGAGGGGACCACAGGAGCAATTCCTCCTCAGCCAGAGACCGAATGTTTAGCTGCTGCATCTAAGCTGTAGTATCTCCTTCACATTAGAGCCAATGTTCCTATTACTGTGTGGCTTATAGGGGCCAGGTAAGTATTGCTAAACTGTCCCTGCTGGGCTGTGAGATCCGTGTTTTCTGCAACACCTGAAGGTGTCCAGCCAAGGGGGGGCCCTTGCTTTGCATCTCTTGCTCACACTTGGGATTTGGTTCTGCAAGCTTTTCCTGCTGTTCAGACATTAACTCACTGAAAAGCCTGGAGAAGGCAGCAAGGCAGGTGGTGAGGGGAAGAGATTTGTGCTGGAGTCAGAGGATAGTATGTATTTTAAGACTGCAGGGAAGCTGTAGGGCATATGACCTTTAGTAATCTCCCTGCTTTCAGGCTCCTTTCCTCCCCATTGAGAGCCTCTCTCAACTGTTCCCCAGGGGATTTCAAGCGTTGCTATTATATATAATTGCACAAAAAAGGAGAACGCTGTGGCCCATGAAAGGAATATGAGGGATAAACTAATTAATTCCAGGCCACAGAAGTGGAAAAGAAAGCAAATACTCGACAATTAATCAGGGGCAGCTGAGCCTTTCTCTCCTATCAGATATGGCAGGAAGTGCTAATTGCAGAAGATAAGCCACACAGTGGGATGCGTGAAGCTGCCTTCTGAACTGGGGAAAAAAATAAAGCATTCAGCTGGCAGTACACAGAGGAGAAGGAGGGGGAGCGATGGGTACCCTCCATCACCACAAGCTGTAGTGCGGGAGCAGCATGATGCAAGGGGTCAAAGGGGTTTGGGAAGGACTGGGGAGCCAAGGTAGTAGGCATCCTGATGGGGGATTTGACTATGAAATCGTCCACCTCTCCATCCGTGCTTCACTCCTCTCATCTGTGAAATGGGATTTATTGTTCTTTCCCTGGGCTGGCTGTGGCCAGGGAGCATGTGATACTGAGCAAAGCTCATGGGAACCCTCATAAATCACCTAGTACGGCTGGTAAGTGGCTGCGAGTCCAGCAGAGATGCTGTGGCTCTTGGAACGGGTAGCACAGCAGTGGGTTTGGTGGGGTGGCTTGAGGTATGCAGCTTCACATGGGCAAGCATTGTGTTGGTTGCTGTTGCTCACGTTTGGCTTCTCTGGGTTTGGCTTCTAGCTGAGGGACTTGTGGGAGGATTTTCTGAGGTCTTTAATCACTTAAAAATGGAGAGAGCTAATGCAGAGAACAGTTAGGTTTAGAGGTCCCAATGCAGCACTAATTTCAAGGGTTTGATAGCATTAGAGCTTGGGGAATTCTTGTTATGCTCCTCTCTGGATCTGGACCTGGGGAAAGCCAGGATGCTTTAGTGACTTGGAGGACTGGGAAAAGTCTTTTAGCACCTGATCCCTTTTCACTTGCGCCTTTGCTCACTGTCAACTTGCCTAAGCCTGACCACTCGCCCCCTGATGGAGAACATAGATTGCTTCCTCAGATGCAGGAGTTGAGAACGTGTACAGGGGGGTCAGTGGCTCTTTTGGGCAGAGGCTGTGGCCTGGGACCTCTGCATGCAGGCACTCGAGGGGCCTTCTAGCTCCATCTTTTCCTACCTGAATGCTAAATGATCAGGAATAGCCACAGCACTTCATTTGGAGGTCTGCGCGCAATCCTCACTTCTTTGATGTTCCTGACTCAGCGCTTGGAGTCCAATTACATACCGAGACGAACAGGCATCATCACTCTGTTCCTTGGAGAATGCAAAGAAAAGCACAGCTCCCTAAATGTTATGGGTTGTTGTTGGTTTTCTTCTTCCATGTGCTCAGATTCCTCGGGGACAAGTCTTTTACATTAGACCCGGAGGGGATTGATTACCAAGTTGTTGCGCATGTTTTATTCCTGCCAGAGCCCATGAAACTTGGACATGTGCAGCGGTGCCTGGGATGGCAGAAGGCACTGTGGAAAACTACATGTATAAACCCCCCCTGATGGGAGTGTAAATCTGGAATAACTCCCTTTTAGCTTCAGTAACCACAGATTTACATCTGTGCTAAGAGTAGCTCGGCCCTCCCCATAACTCAAGGCATAGATTCTGTGCAAAGGCAGCATGTTTCTGCCTCTTGCTTGGGGGACTCAGAGGGTCGGCGCTGCTCGGGGCAGCTTTCCTGCCCTGCTGCTGTCTGTGCCTGTGCGCAGAATCAAACGTGATCTGGCAGCTGCTGCAGCAGCCCTTGGATTTTGTTGTCCCATCCCTCCCAGGATTTCAACACATTTGCATTCCTCCTGCTCTGAAGATGAACTGCGGGCTTCTTCTCCAAAAAACCTTCATTTAGGGGAGCAGAATTCATCAATATTTCATGCTGAAGGGGGAGAGGAATATGTATATGTGCTTAGAGAAGGAAAAGGTTAGTGCAGTGAAAAGAAGCAGATAAAGCTGAGGAAGGAAGGAGGGAGGGTTAGACGATCTGTTCCTTCATTTATTTAACCTCACTTTGGTTATGCATAATCCTAGGGAAGTAAAAATCCATGTGGCACTGAAGAATCCCTGTTTAATCATTCTTTTATTTGTAGACACCAGTGCTGGCAGTAATTTCACGATAGCCAGGCGGAGACTGCAGATCTAGACAGGGGAAGGGAGAAGGAGAGACAGAACAAACGACATGGAGAGAACAAGAGGCAGCATGAGTGAGTAAAACACGTGCGCACATGGACTGGGGGGATTTTTCAGCAGCAAGGCTCCTTCCGCCAAAGCCCCTGCAGCCCTTACTCAGCATAACGTGGCCAGTCGAGTGAATACAATGCTTTTAAAAGTCTCTGGCAGCTCTTTCATTAAAAGCTTGACCGCAAGGCTGGGTTATAAATAATTTGATATTAAACACACACGTCAAAGAACCGGGTGGGGAGGGAGGGAGATTGTTTTCAAGCCACAAAATAATTAGTCGGGTGTATAATTTTAGCTCCAAGCTTCTCTGGGATGAAGAGGCAGCACAGGGCGAGGGACTGGTGAAGAGTAATGGTTTCAATATCAGGCAAGGCTGCGTTGGTGCTGGCTGCAGCACAAGGTGGGACTGCCAGCTGGCTGAGGTGCTCCTGCGTACTGCACGGGCAGAAGCTCTGCTGCCCACGTTTTGCAGGATGGGCTCAGAAATAAGTGTCTGGGCTTTTACTCATTGCCACGGAACATCTGTGTGTGTTGTGTGCCCGTACCTACCCTGAATGCACACACACACGCACGCAGGGATCACACCTGGGTCCAGCCTGCACACACACACACCCACACCCCCACACCCACCCACCCCCCTATATGCTGCAGATGTTAAAGGAGACTCTTCCAGCCAGGAGTGTTAATGCCCAGGGCTGTGTGTCACAAAAGGGGTTTCTGTGGGGCTGTGTAGCCTGTGCCTGAGGAGAGCTTCCTACTGTGGTTGCTTCAGTTTGAGAGCCACTGGGGGCTGCTGCACCCGCTCCTGCACCCCAGGCACACTCACTCACCCCCATGTTTGTTTACAGAGATTCCTTCATGCTTGGGGGACCGGCCTGTCCCCCACATGCAGCCCCACAGCACACACACATGCGCTCCCTCTCCCTCCCTCGTCTGGGCTTGGCCCACAGGCTCCTCCCTGCTCCTGCCATCCCTCGCAGCCCTTGTTCCGTGCTCACCTCAGCGCTGCTTTGTGCCCCAGCACTGGGCTTTTCCTCAGCTGGGCTCAGACCACACTCTTATGACAGCAAGAGCCAGAAGCCTCAGCCCTGGAGCAGGGTCCAAAACCCCTTCCAGCTTGGGCAGGCTGTGGGCTGGGTGACCTCCCCTGGAGATGGCACCAAACTGTGTCTACCTTGTGCTTGGTCACAGCTGGGGACCAGTCTCCCTTCAGGCTGTTGGCACTCACTGCCTGGCCCCAGAACACCCTACGCAGACCTGCATCTTGGTTCCTGTCACTTACGAGCCTCAGCTCACACCAGTGGACCCCATCTCTAGGTACCTCAGCTCTCTCATTTCATCCCTGGAGGGTTTGAAACTCCTCCTATGACTAACTCTCATTAGCTGTACTGGGGACTGGCCACATCACCCAGTAGGAGAGGACAGCCCTTGGTTTGACCTGGAGATCTCTCAGCCATGCTGCCACAAGGCTGTGTCCCACCTCAGCCCTGGGATGGAACTGCTTTGTCTGTGCAGACTCCTGCTTGTCTCTTGCCACCATGGTAGCTGAGCCTTGGAGAAGGCCAGGTTACAAGGGTTAAAAAAATCTCTTGTGAACCAGGGCTGTGGTGTGGGACTGTGGGGAAGAAGACGGGCAGCTGGGGTGATGAGCAACCTTTCAAATTTGGGTGGAGGAGGGAGTAAACACCGTGGGATTTGCAGCAAGCCTCCACGCTGGCACATTCCAAGAGGGTTTCGTTGCACCTGCATGTGGGGAGAGGGTTGTACAGCATCACCCCTATGGAGGGCCTGGCCATCTCACTGACCACATCCCAGTCCCTGCAGGATGGGGTTTCTGGAGTACAGCCCAAGCGGGGCCTTCCCTTGGCTGGGCACAGCATCGTGCCTCCCCGGTGCTGCACGGGGCTTCTGGCAGGGGGACAGCACTCGCCTGCCCGCTGTCTGCTGCCTCCCAGCTGTTCCCAGCAGCTGGATGTCTCCTGCACAGCCTGAAGCGCGAGGTGCACGGTTACCTTAGAAACTGCTTTTTGTCTTCTTTCTACTGCTGTGCACAAGTGAAGTAATGGGTAGCAGGAGGCATGCAGGCTTCTGACTCTGACCGAAGAAAAGATCCAACGCTCTGCAGAATGGTCTTATCCCTCCCAGCGAAGGGGCTCCTGGCTTTGCTGACTGTGTGAAAAGCCCTGATTTTCTGCCATAGCTTGGCTGTGACAGTGTGGAGGAGGATGGGCCAAGAGTCTTTGGGGTGATTGATACATCACCATTGTAGGTGCTCTTGTTTCTAAGGCAAGTATTTCTAGCCTGAGCCAGGAATTTTTAACTAAATTTGGATTAACTGAATAAATAAACATACTACATTTCACATTAAACAAACCTGAATCTCATACCTTCTGCAACATGGAAACGCTTTCCTCCCTTGTCTGAAGGCTTCTAGGCTGGAAGAATGGGATTTGGAAGGACTCAGATTTACTCTCTAGATGGCATTTGGAGATCTGGGGCTGGGTAAGGTATTCAATGCCTATTACTTTGGGACAGCCAGTTTCTTAAACCCTGGGGTAGTGGGGGCAGCGGCACAGGTCTCTCCCTCTGAAGTAGGCTGGTGGATCTCAGGCTGGTTTCCAGGTAGAAGAATGGGACCATATCAAACTACCACTGAATACCTAAATGCAGTCTTAGCTGGAGATCAGGGAATGAAAATCAGTGAGCACTCAATCAATATTCCTCACTAGTTTTAAACTGGAATCACCTTAGTGTTTTCAGAAAATGGATGAATAAGCAAAAAGATCTCAAGCCCATCTTGTGCTGTACTAACATTCTTATTCCACACCCACCTAAAACCAAGGTTCAACACAAATGCTTATTTACTACTGATTTTTCATTTTATCACTGGTTTTTTCACCCATGGAATTGGGAATAGGTGTCCATGGATTCCAGGGAGCTGCAGGAAAAGTGGGGTGGTGTCATTTTTCAGAGCATCTCTTGATGTGTATGTACAGTCTGTAGTAGGCAAACTGGAGGGAGGGGAGCCCTATGTTGGGGAATGGCTTTTTCTCAGATGCTCTGAGGATACCGTAGAGCTATTTGTTTGTTGCAAGTTGAGATTTTATGTTTGCTTTGTGGGTGTTGTTCCCCCCAACCCCCTTGAGCAGATTTCTGCTTCTCCATCTTAGCTGCGTGTGGCTTCAATTACACTGAGCGTTTGTGTGGCTCAGCGTGCAGGGAAAGGCTCCGGATCATTACTGTGAAATGTGTTTGATCTTCTCTCGCCTTCCCATTTGAAATGGAAATAGCTGCTCTTGTCTGTTCGTCAGGTCCCCAAGTAATTGTCCCACCAGTTCCTCCAGCAGCCTCCCTCCCCCTCCGCCACTCGGGAGAGCTAATGACCAGCCCACAGCACCTCAGTAAGAGGCTTTTTTTCCCTTTCTCCCAGTGTCATTTTGATCCAAGTTTGATAATTTCTTGTTCTTCCCATAGGCAGCGAGCTCCTGATTTCAGTGATCCCCTCTTTTGCTCTCCTTCTGCCCCTCAGGGCTCACTTAGCTTTGGTACCCCTCAGAGCAGAAACACCATTTCCATCCTGTAGGTTGTGATTCCTCCTCAGGGCTGAGTGAAGAAATGAGATCACCTAGAAGTTCACTCCCCCATTCTTTTATTAAGGTCTTCCCTGGCATGACTGGTTGAAGCTGGTCCTTTTTGGTGGTGTCTTGTTGGTCATCCTCTTCACTGCCTCTCTGTCTCCTAACCAGAAACTGGCACCCAGTAGTCCCAATAATTGTATTCCTCTAGCTCAGGAGGATGGAGAAGGTGTGTTTCAATGTTAATCTCCCCCTCAGGCAACCTTTCAAAAGAGGCCTCCTGCCACAACTGAGCCAGGAAAGAGCGGGGAACAGATAGGGGGCAGGGAAGGAGAGCTCAGTTTCTCCCATTAACATTTTTAAAAAATGGAATTGTCACAGCACTTGGCACTGCCTAATGCAAAAAGGACCATCAGTTTCTCAGTTTCTGTAGGGCTCCCCACTCCTTCATCTCTCTAGTGTCATCTCCTCCTCACCCCACGATCATCTTGCTCTTTCCCTCACTAGTCCCTTCTTCCCTTCCTTTCCCCTCACAGCCATCATCTGTTAGGCTGCTGGACCTGTTTTCTGCAGCATCCATGGCTCCCATGGCACGGGAGACCAGCTGCTGGGGCACAGGCACCCCACAACCTGCCCCCAGCTCCGCAGCAGGTCCCTGGGTTTCCTCGGGCTCCACATCAACATGGGGGAGCAGCAAAGGCACTGCCCGAGGCACGGGAGCAGAGAGACGCCGGCTGCCGCAACCCGGCAGCCCCGTATTCACCTCCGCAGAACATAATTAACACTGCTCATGCACACTCTCGTATCTGAAGCACGGAAGAAAAATGAGTTGGAGGGAAGGGAGATGGGAGAGGGGAAAAAAAAAAGAAAAAAAAAGAAAAAATCCCTCTCCCTGGTTTTTCTTTGGCGGTGAGGCGAGGCAACAGACAAGCAGCCAGCATCTCGTGGTCCTTGCATGACCAGCCGCCCCATGATGCATCCCCAGCACTTGCTCATAGCCAGGCAGGGTCAGGTCCCCCAGTCCCCCGCAGGGGCTTGGACAACAGGCTGCTGCTTCATTGAAACGTGTTGTGACTGATGCCTCCTTCCTGCTGGGGGGCCCTGGCTGCATGTGGCATCCTCCTCCTTATGGGGGAGACCATCCCTCCTTCCCTCTCTCCCTCTCCTCCCAGGACTGCCCCCTCTCCCCTAGGAGAGGAGGACCAGTGTCTGGCAGTGACACATGGCATGGGGGTTGGAGAGTTCTCTGAGAAGCACCGGGCATGGAGAGGTTCATGGCATGGCTTCTGTCCTGCTGAGGTTCTGCTCTTTATTTCAGGTCTTTATTTCCCCACCCAAGGACCCATGAAGCCCCAGGGCATTCTCAGCAGCCTCAGGTTCTGGCTGACTGGTCAGTCATGTTCCTGTGGGTCTGGCTGCCCCTCAGCCCACCTCTGCTCAGCTGGGTGCTGTCCTGTCCCCAGAAGTCTGTGGCCTCTGCCAGGGGGGGTGCCTCTAGCTCATCTCAGTCATGAGCTTGTATCTGCCCTCAGCCTTCCTGGACTGCAGTCTCTTTTGGTCAGGGTTATTCATTCATTCCCACGACCGGGCAGAAGGAGACCCCATGTAGCTCAGCACAGAGGTGAAGAGGAACTGATTTCCTCCCCGCCCCCAGTGTACTTTTACATACGTTTTTATGCTTGGTGGGAGAGCAAAAGTGTGACCTAACTGCTGAACTCCCCCCTTATCCAGAAATGAGCGTGTTCGCCTGGTAAGGATCTCCACACTGCAGTGCGCACAGTGTTACTTCATGTGCAAGATGCTTTCCTAACTGGGATGAACACCAGCTTATCTGGCTCTCTGGTGGAACTGGGTTATTGAACACCAGGCCCACCACCATTTCTAGCAAACAAATAGTTTGTCTGCTTTCTGAAAGAAGAGGTAATTTGACTTCCTTTCCCATGGCTTTGCATGCTTTTTCTTGGTTTGCCCCAGAGCAGGACGTTCCTCCTCCAGTGGCAGCGCGGGGGTGATGGTCCTTTCCTCTCCAGTATGCCCACTGCAGGATGGGGATGAGTACCCGGTTGGCTGAGTCCCAGCGCGTGGGGATGTGTCGCTGTGTGCCTCTCCGAGATGTCACAAGCCAGAGAGCGCATCTGCTCCCTGTGCGCTTGCTGTGTCACACTTCTCAGATGATTTCACAGGAACCTGCTGTGGGCTGCCCCTCCGGTCCAAACCAAACCTGATAATTGATGCAGTAATCCTCTGGATTCCCTCATTAACAGCTGCTAATGGCCGGCGCCTTAGCAATGAGCACTGTGAGCAGGACCAATTCAATTAAGCCTCTAATAAACCCACTGTAAACGAATAACCACGGAGTTCAAAGGCAGGATTACGGAAACTCTTCGCAATGGCTTGTGACAGCAGACGGGTCCTACGACTTGCTCTGATTAATTGACTGCAATGGTCCGAATGACTTGGAAACCCTTTGCACTGGCTGGCTGGTGTGAAGCCTGGGCAGACCACCCGAGGAAGGAGGCAGACGAGGCTGTGATTCCCGCACAGGTTCCACATGCTCCTACCCTACCTCCAAGAGAAGCAGCAGCATAGGATCAGGCTCTAATGTACCCAATGCCCGGCACTTTCAGCCGTGGGCCCAAATGCACGGTCCCAGGTCCAGTGCCTTTATTTTCCCATCTCAACATCCCCACAGCATGTCCGTGGTGACCTCCGTCAGTCCCGTCCCCTCCTTCCCAAGGCTTCACCCCCCTCTGCCAGCGCAGCGAGGCTCAGCGCTGGCTGGCAGCTCCCTTGTTACAGCTGGGCAGTCACGGATAGTGGATAGCAGAGGTGACTCTGAATTATTCAAGAGCACATCACAGTCTCCTTGCACACTTAATTTGAAATGATTTGGCAGGTGATTTCTATAGATAATTCGTAACCTGTCGCTCATCCAGAAAGACTTTGCGGTGAGCAAGGCTAGGCAGAAATGTTTCATTGAAAACTTCTTCCTCTCGACGGTTGTGAGTTTTATTTCTTGGTTGTTTTGCTATTCCCCGGATAAAAATTGAATTAAGTCTGTGAAATTCCTTTTGAGAGGATGCGGGAAAAGAAAACTTCAATATGAAAAATATTTATTTTCAGAAAATCCCAGAATTGGATTTGAAAATACTGTTTTTGATTAGAGATTCTTCTTCACTTCTTTTTTCACATTATTTTATGATGTGAAGGTTACATGTGCTGACATCATCATAAGACATAAAACAGCTATAAAAGGTAACATAAGACTGGAAAATGAAATAAAAAGGAAATATGAGAACTGAAAACATAATTTAAAAATGTTTAAATAATTGAAAAATATCAAGTTCTATTTCTTGAGAAACATCGACATATTCATTTCAGTTTCTAATTGTTGTAATTAATTCCATTCAGCGTTTGAGCTGATTAGGCTGGACAGGTAGGTCACATAATAGGTTTCTGTTCTCTTGTTGGATGTCTGTAATTCCTGGAATCAAGTTTCTCATGCAAATCCTGACTACAGAGAGCCTGAAATCTCTCTTCTCACATCTCCTGTAGGACTCATTTAAACGTTGCTGCTTCTGCAAACACATGCATGAGTGAACTCATTTCCTAGAAAACCGGTGAAAATGACCATAGATGGGGTACTAACATGCAAAATGATTTTATAATTGAAATGTATGTTTCCAGCTGACTATTTCTTGCCTTTAACTTCTTTTCATTCTTCCTTTTTTTTTCTATAGCCTTCTAGTTCCACAACCTCCAGACTTTGCAACACCTTGCAGATACACCTTACCTGAACCAAGAGCCAGAGCTCAGCCCAACACGAAGGGAGCCCAGTGCCACATGCTCCCAGCTTGCGCTCGGCAATCCACCAGCTCACAGCCACGCTGGCTGAAGCAGGAGGTCAGATCTGAAGACGCAAGGGTTTAACAGCAGTGTTTGCCCAACCATGCCCAAGAGTGGGTCAGGCAGGAGCTGTTAGCAATAAAGAAAGGTAGATGGGCTTGATCTGCAGTCAATCTCAAATGCTTCTGATTCAACTGGACACTTTCCCGTGCTAGCAATACCTATGATGGGCATGGGATGGGAATGCGTCATCATGCAGTTCTTATTCCAAGCATGATAATACAGTCACCTTCTGCGGTCAACTCTCCAGAGAGAATACCTAAAGAGAGGTAGGAAGAGCTGTTAGCTCATGGTGATCCTTCTCTGGGTGGGATTTCAAGGTAATGGCTCTCTGGCACCTCCCTTGTGTTCCCAGGAGAAGCAGCCATCTACCACTCCATCTGACTTAGCCCAGGAGTAACAGTAGCCTTTTCTCTGCCAGTACTGCCCCAAACAGAGCTTTTAGCCGTCTTGTTAATGCGTGTAAATCTAAAAAGACTCCATAGGAAGCAATGTAAATTTTCCATAAAAATACGGGGCCTGCACATAGCAAAAGAGAAAGAGAGAAGGAGAAAAAAAAGAAGACTGGAAGGAAAGCAAGCTGGTCTAAACCCACCACCAGGCACCGCGGCTTCACTTGCCACAAAGCTTAAGGACAGGTATAATTGTCCTCACTTCATTTGTGAGAAAGTGAAGCTCTCTCTCACACACTTGCTCTCATGCTCTTTTTTTCTCTTTTCCTAACACTCTCAGAGACTCATATCTTTACTCAGTCATTCTGGCTGCAAGTTTCTTTAAATTGTAATTGGATTGTCTTCTGGATTCTGGGGGACCCCTTTGTCAGAGGAATTCCTGAGGATATAGCCCCTGTTTGATGAAATTGGGACTTGAGTAATTTGATGAAATTGAGTAAATGAACAATAGACTGAGTAAAGATATGTTTCTCTGTTCATAGTAGAAATCCTGTTTTACCAGTAATTCTTTTTTAAGGAACATTTTAACCAAATATGTACGCTTGCACATCCATGTTCTTTTATTTTATTTTCTGTCAAATGAGACTCTGAATTTATGAGTATTGTGATCTGTGTGCACCTCACTGGGAATTTGGACCTTAGCCTGTGTGCTTGCTACCCTTGACCTTGGAGATCCCAAGTGTGTAGGCACCATTTGAACTAATTTCTCCAAATCTGTTTAATTTTTGCTCTCTGAGTGTACATGTGGCTCTTAGGCACATGCAAAAGCCTCAACACACGGGAGGGAGGGCTGCAGCACTAAGGGAAGTTCTCCTTGGGTTGGGAAAGTTCAGCCTGCAGTGTCCACCCCAGAAAAATGTATCAGAAATCAGGGCAGAATGGATCACGGGGCCAGGAAGGACAGGGGCAAAGCATGGGGAGACACCTCTTTCTGAAATTATACCTTTGGAGCGCGTGTCAGCAGGGACAACGCTGAATAACTCTGAGCAGTAACCTTGCCTCTGGGTGCCTGTCACCACCTCCAGTTTCTGTCTTGTCTTTTTTCCCTTTCCCTTCCCCTCACTTTCTCCACCCTTTTGTTCTCTTAATTCTTGCTTATGAAGAACATCACAGCATTCATATGTAAATTGCATCCAGAGCTGCAAGGGGGAGTGTGTCTGAAGGAGAAATACGTGCCACCCTCCTCCTGTTGCATTTTCCACTCCCTGGTGGGCTTCTCTCCCCGCCTCTGGGAAAGGAGGCAGGGAGAGCATGAGTGGGATGGCAAGATCCCACATGTGGCCTTCTCCTGCACCTCCTTTGCACCTCTGCCTCCCGTTTCTGCAGGTAGCAATTAACGCTGTGATCTCTCTTGGTGCCCACAGCGTGCTGTGTGGATGGTGCTGCAGGTACGGCCTGCACCAGGGTCACCCCAGGTAGCGGTCTGCCACAGCCCCGAGCTGCAAGGCTGTCCCATTCCTTTGACACCAATGTGATGACTGTCATAGCACCGTTGTTTGTACAGGTCTAAGTCAGGTGGAAAAGTCACATACAGACACACACGTACAGTGATTTATTCCGCCCCCCCACACACATACACCCAGGAAAGGGATTTTCAGGAGAAGTCTCCCCCGGGGGACTGGAAACAGAATTTCTCCATGTGTAGGCAGTGTGCTGGCAGGTTTTTGTCACTTTCATTCACTCCCTAGATAGGTTACCGGGGGCTGAGAGCTACTGCTCCTCTCTTCCCCGTCATCTCTTAGCCAGATAATCAGCTCCAAACCTCAAAGATTTCTGTCCTGCAAGCCAATGGAGTAAAGCTATGTAGTCTAGCCTGAAAAAGGAGTGGAGATCTACCTGGACAGCCTTCCTATTCCACTGGGTACTGACGCATTTATTCTCACCACACTCCACAGTCCAGATTTAGCTTATTCAGCCATGGCAACCCAGCTATCTGGGACCTGAGCTGTATTTTCTCCCAGGCTGCGTATGACGTCTCCCCTCTGCTCTGCTCTGCTCCCCCCCACCCCCGCCCCGATCCCTTGTTGAGGAGCAAGCTCTGAATTCGGCACGGGTTCAGGAAGGTTTCGCACCAGCTACTCACCCTTTCAGGCAGTGCTGCCAGGATGTCTGGGCTGAAATATCAGCGCAGCTGGTTGGAGACACCCACCTTTCTGAGCGCGAGGGATGGCTGTGCAATATGGATGGTGCATTGCTCCATGAGGACACCCAGCCTCTGCCATGGCTCCCTTAACAAGCACTAGCACACACCGGAGCACTGCAAGGGTAAGGAGTGCAGCAGCACCTGCAAGTCCTGGGCAGACCCACGATGCCAGGGTGGGAAATGCTGGATGTTTCCTGGGCTCGGAGCTCACCAGAGCCAGAGGAGGATGGTGAAGAGACAGAGGACTGGAGTGGGATGTGGATAGTCCCATGCTAGACTGCAACTTGCTGTCAGACCCTTTACATATCCTGATCCTGAGTCCAACCCCATGCCCCCTAAAGGTCACTGCCTTTTGTGCCCCATGCAGTTTAACCTGACTTCTTGGACAAAACCATGCTGTTCTATGGCATCCCAGTAATTGGGACTGCAGCAGGAAAAGACCTGGGGACTCCATGTCTAGGATGTGTCGTTCTCACCTCCATCTGCCTGCTGTTGTCATCTTGCCTTTTTAATGCTGGTTCATTGCACCATTCCATCTTGATACTGCCAAGAGATCCTGGAGGAAATGCTCTGGGGTTGAAAAAAGGTTAAAGGCACCAGAAATGTTTTGGGAAGCAGCTTGGGTTGGTGGCACAAACATGTTCTTCAGGAACTGGAAAGACCAGCAACAAAACATTTCAGGCATTGTCTGTTGAAGGGTGTATCCTTCACCCAGGAGAAGAGGGGAGCTCACATGAACACCCATGAGCTCACATGGCAGCAAAAAGCCCTATGGTCTTGCTTGTTGCTGTCACCCACTCAGCCACCCTGCTACTGGTAACATTAGGAGGTTTTATGGTGACTGTTGGTAACCATTTTGGCTTTCATTATTGAAATTGCTGGCCACTGACACATCTGATGGTGGACCCTGGTCCGAAGTGCCTTCAAGTCAAGGGAGACTTTCCTATTGTGTTTAGCTGGTTCTGGCTCAGAGGCTTGCTGCTGGCAAGACAGCAATGTTGGCCCCTGGACCGTCTGTGTTTGGCTGCCAAGGTGGCTAACCCTAGCTTGCATCTCTCCCTGCCCTCGCAGACAGGGCCCAAGGAGCCATCATCCTGCGGTGAGCCTGGCTTGGCAGGCGATGAAGCCTTTGCTGCAGGATATTGGACTGATGCAAAGGGGGTGGTGAGGAGAGCAGTGGAAAGGGTGGAGGGAGAGGAGCCAAGGATTTCATCCTGCAGTGGGGCTGAGGTCAGCTTATGGATGAGTGGATGGGTGGATACAATGCAGAAAAGCCCTTTTGCCTGCGGTGCATCTGAGATGGGTGAACGGGAAGGAGCAGCTTTTGAAAGGATATTTCCCTGCAGCAGGGCTGAGCGCAGGTAGCAGAGCAGGGCGGGATGCAGGGATAGGGCAGCACTGCCTCTGATTACGCTGAGAGCAAGGGATGGGAGCAGGCTTGCAGGGAGATGTGATTCTCGGCACTGCCAGGTGTATGAAATGCCCATCTATTAGGAAAGAAGCAGCAGCTTTATGCTTTTGATGTCAGCTACTGATTTACAGTGATTTATATCAACAGCTACAACCTGTATTTACATAATATTCCTCACAGGACTGTCAGGGCTCTGTACAGGAGAGAAAAAAATGGTCTTAGGCTAAAATCATAAGCCCTGAAGCCTGGGAGAGAAAGGTTCTTTCCAAGACTGCCAAAGCCTCCCTGTACCCATTTAGAAAGGCTGCTTTAAGCTTAGCCCTTCATGCCTGAGTTTCCCCAGCTCTGAAATGGGGACAGTACCGCTTGTCGTCTTCACACGGAGGGGTGGGTGATGGGAAACTTAATGAGATGTGCTCAAAAAAAGAAAAAAAAAAAAAGTGTTTTAAGATCTTGCAATAGAAAATGCATGGCTCCTAGCAGTCACATCCCTGGGGTGAAAGAGCACACTAAAATCTTTAGTAATCCTGGCTTTTTCTGTGCCTGTCTCCAATGAAGAGACACGCTGTCTCTGTCTTAGACTGGATTAGGTGGAAGTGCCCAGGCCAGGAGGCACTCCTTCAATTGCTGCTGTTTGCATGTCCTGATATTTAAGCAAGTAAAAAAGGACATGGTAGGGTCACAACCCCAGCAACAAAGATAGGGCTCTCAGGGACCCCGTGTAGCTCTGATTTCTGCCCAGAAATTGATTTGCATTCTTAACAGCCTCCTCCTGCCCACGGAGTACAAATTCACCTGCTTCTGTCAGAACCCGGCGCCTAAGAGGCTCTGCTGCTCCACGTGGGACCCCTTGCCCACAAATCCAGTCCCTTTGCAAGGTGCCGAAGAATGGGAAAGGGGCTGGATGGATCATGGGGAGTGAAGGTTGCTGTTGCCTGGCCAGGTGGTATGTGAGATTCTGTCCATATTTCATCTGTGTGACTTCCCACTGGGATTGCTTTCTATCTCAATCCAGATTTATTTGGTCTTATTTTTGGATTGGGGTCATCTTCATTTTTCAATGCATTTGGACTTTAGTTACACTTTCTCTCTTGTGACTTCAGAAGTCCTACACTAATCTAGGCATTATTTTTTTGGTTTTGTTTTTTTTTTTTAAGCTTCATTGAATAAACTAACCAGGTGGGAATATTAAACATGATTTAGTGAAGCAGAACCAGGAGATGACATTATTTCTTGCTCAAGATGTCCACAGTTGGACTCTCCCTATATGAGCAGGGAAAATGAGTGAGTTTCCTCTTCTGTGCCAGGTCCAGAGAGGAATCTCTCTTCTAATTTCAGGATGACAGAGAAAAACCACGGTCAGTAAGAACACATTTGTCCAGCTCAGCAAATCTCCCTTTATCTTTATGTCCAGATCCTCCCAGCCCAGAAGAAATTGCTTGTCTGAACCAGGCCTCTTAATTATTCCCATTGTGCAGTTCTGGGAGAAGCATCCGAAGTTTAAGCTACTTGATGGCATTCCAGTTTGTTCCAGCTTTTACACTGGGTGGATAGTTAGCGCCTCCAGCCAACGGAGGAGAGGCTGCTGGCTGCTGCACACAAGCAGATACATGCGTTTTGGCCCACAGCGGACTGTGGTGAAGATACAAGAGCGTTATGCGAGGCTGCATTATGATGTTATTAGATAATGGTGTTCTGGAGAGCAGCTCTCTCCCAGGCACAGGGCTATGTGGCTCAGAGCACCATACTGGCTCTGCATCATCAGAGATGCTAAACAGACGAAAGGCCTTTTGTCCGTATGTCTTGAAGTTGGCCACAAGTAGGAAAATATTGATTTGTGGTGACAAATGTAATTTCTAAATTAATTGAAGAAAGATACCATTCTGCCTCAAGCTGTTCCATTTGCATAAGAATGAGGAGATCACCTTAAACAAGAACAAAGAGACCCTTATACATAGTGAACTGTGAAAAAAACAAATTAGCTGGAGGTGGGAGAGCTGAACATCCACTGACAGGACAAAATTAGCTAGTCTGGATCATAGCTGTTATAGAAAAAACAGAGAGAAATGGAAACAGACCTTTTAAGAAAATATGGATTTTTCCCAGGAAAATACACTTGCGAAGTACATCTTGCTACATTTCACTTGATTGATAAATGACCTTATAAAACATGCAGCAGTATCTGCCATTAGCTAACTCTGTCCAGTTCTTGGTGCGGCCATAACGTACGTGCGGTAATTTGCAGAACGCTTCAACATCATCTGGTGAAGATGTTCCCATCTCCGGTTTCTTCCATAGCTCTGTTTATGCACACTGAAATGTTTGTGTCCATGCAAGATGCAGGTTTGAAAGTATCATCTCTGGCACGTTGCCTGCATAACATAATCAGCTATAGGCATCTGATTTGGCAAGTCTAACGACGGGGTGCTGTGCGTGCACCCATATAGGCTATGGCTTTGCTTTAGCAATTCCTAGCTGATAGCAACAGATGCGGGCAGACGCGGTCCTGACCTCCGTGGAGCAGCAGCACAACCTGCAAACATCCCTGGGTGCAGCCAGGCCTGAGTGGGCGAAGCTCCCCTGCCCCCTTGGTAAATCCCCAACCGGCACAGTTCAGGAGCGAGCTTTTCTAGCCGAGTCCATATGCTGCAGCCTCCCTCGGCAACACTTCCCTTGAGCAGTGGCTTGAACACATGCTGAGCACGATTCGTGGATGTGCTTGCCTCCTGTACGGTCCCGCAGGAGGTCTGTGGCAGACCTAAGGGTTGAGCCCAGGTGTTTGGGATGGACCCAAATTCAGGGCTCTAGCTGGGTGGTGCGTCACTTCAGCAGACCAAGGTGACAGCCAGCAGCAGAGCTTGGGAGCTGCTGCTTTCCAGCCCTCCGTGCAGCTCTTCCTCCAGCTTCCTTTCTCCACGCACACACACACAGCCTCTCACTTCATGTCGAAACTCTGATAAAACTATTCCTGACTGCCGAACAGGCAAATTTCATAGCGATGAAGGAAGGAAAAAAACCCACCCTTATATTTTTTCATGGCAAATGTTTACTCAGCTCTTGTTCTGACTATGACTAAGAATATTTCATACTCAAATAATCCATCACACTTAATGCTGTTAACTTTTCAATACCAACTGTACAACCCACAGAGTATACAAAAACCGCTTCTGGGATTCTTTATCATCATAGCAACAACTACAGAAGATATTTGTCCTCCTGGTGAAAGGCATTTAAACCACGTGATCATTGAAAGCCCTTACCAGCCCTTTGCAGGCTGTGAAAGATAAAACTGATGCACAGGTGAGACAAATCCTCACTGTTTCTCCCTTTATGCAGTTCTTCTTGGGAGTTTCTTTGTAGAAATAAAGTGGGTGGGGGTATGAACCACTTCAGAGAGGTGGCAGGTATAAAGGGAAACAGTAGGTGGTTCAGCTAATGTCCTTCTGAAACCATCTTGCTCTGGATTTTGCTCATTGCTGCAGTCTGCTACAGCCCCATGCCCTGAGCTGGGGGTAACCACTGCCTCTGGGGCTGGGCTCGGCACTGGGAGGCTGCTCTGGGCACTGGGCTGTGCGAGCTGCTCGGCTGCCACTGCATGCTTTGCCCTGCAGAGATGCTCGCAGCGCTCTCCTCCAGCTGCTCAGGGCTTGGGAAGTAGGGAAGGGAGCAAGGCTGCCCGCTGGGTATGCAGTCAGTGGCTAGGGAAACTGCTGCTGGTGGCTACCTGTTGTTCTTCCCAAGCCCTGTGATCTGCTGCTGACACTGTGTGCTTGCTCCCTGCCTAACCTGCTGCTGGGCTGGGGAAACAAATCTTGGGTTAGAGGAATTACTTGGCTATGCTGGTTTATTTTAGCAGAGCTGTGCTAGGGAGCGACAACGATGCTGCTCTGCTGGCAGGTCTGGTGTGTGGTGACTTCTCAGTCTCCCTGAGCTGTACCCGGAAAAGTGTGGCCTTCGGGTAACTACAGGGGTACCTGTGCTTTCGCCCCACTCCTAGGGCATGCAGATTTGTGTGGGTGAGGTTGGTACTGCCTTGCTGTGAGTGACAAAACTCGCACATGACAAACTAGGGGAGAGTGTGGGTACTTAGCAGGCAGACATGCCATGCCCTGGCCATGCTGGTAACAAAAGCTGAGCTTACTCAGTTTAAAGACTTAGAAGGAAAAGGAGTTTCAAGATTTTCTTAAATGCAAATACTCCTGGGATATGCAACTGATGTATGGCTCATCTCTGCCGACTGCAGCGATTCATCCAGCAGATCCTGCATGCAAGAAACTCTTTCTCGAATGCCAAAAACCTGCAGTGCCTTTACTACAAACCTGAGTGCAACTCCTGGATCCACAGCCTCAAAAAAGGGTATTTCACTTGCACAGCCTCTCTCAAATACTGGCTTCTAGATTGACCTTAAATAGATTTAAATAAATATTTGGGATTAAAAAAGTCCTGGTGAAGGTTGGCTGCTTGACAGAGCAAACAGGAGCCTAACCCTTGTTTTGCCTGAATTTCTACTGCCATGGGTCACCACTACTGTTTTCCTTCTGAATGGAGCCCAGCAGGGCAGTGCTGTTTCCCTCACAGCTGAGGCAGAGCTAAGCAGATGAGCATGGGACCACACTACACAGGAAGCTGATCGCTCATCCAGCCACTGCCTTGCTGCTGTAAGATCACTCTGACATCTACAGGAAGCTCTCAGCTGCTTTAAATGCTGCTCTCCTGAGCAGAGAGGATTGTGATCAGACCTGTGAGACTTGCTCAAGAAGGAGTCACACCAAGCTGATTCTTGTGTCCTTTGAGAACATTATGCTCCCTGATTTAAAAGTGTCCTGCGACTCTGTCATGTATAAATCTGGCTGTGGTGCCCATGGGTACAGTTTATCCATAGGCTCCAGTCTGATTCTTTCTGTGAGAAGTCTCTTCAGGCCTGACTTACCAGCAGATGCTCAGCTGAAGGTGAGGTGGGTCACTCTGGCCATTGAGGCTGTGTGGACTCCAGTCAGACCCTGAAGGGAAGTAAGTTTTGGCTGGATCCTGGGTGGTGGCTCAGCACAAGGCGTACAGGGAGCAACTCCTTTAATCATATTCTGAATCTCTACAGACTCCTTTAATTTTCTGGAAATCATGCTTGCTTGGCATGGCCAAACCTGTAAGATTTTCTCTTTGAGTTGCTGAATGCCCAGAGCCAACCTGGGCTTTCAAATTGCAGGTTGTGTGTTTATTGCAAGCATTGGGAGCAGCAGGAGTTAAACTATCATCCAAATCGTTAAATGCAAACTATTAGGTAAAAGGTACGGAGAATGCTGTAGGCCACTCAAGTGAGTATCGTTTAAGGGCACTGACAATTAAACTGTTCCAAGTTTAAAATGTTCTCTCAGTCTTAGAATAAAAAGGGAGATGTACTTCAGTAGCCCTTTTTGTAGAAGGTGTGTTAAGGTCTGGCTCTTTACCTCACTAAAGGTAAAGGCCTAAGTAAAGACATTTTCAGAATCCTGTTGTGTTAAACATTTTTCTCAGCCTGTATAAAAGATGACCCTTTTCACTCTTTTGCATCCTCAGAGTGAGTATAAAAGCTGCCAGCTCAGGTGCCCGCTGCAGGGGAGGGGGAAAAGAGTCACGGAACAGGAACCAGAACAGCTGATACAAATTACCTTTCAAATTGGAGCAAATGCTCCCAGAAATGTCACCTATTAAAAGATCAACTAATAAGTTCCTGCTGCAGCCCAAATAGCTCAACTAAAAAAAAAATAAAAAATAAAATGATGGTAGTCTTCAGGCCCAGGCTTTTTGTGAGCTTTGCAGTCTGAGGTTTGTCAGTTTTGTACTTAGCACAATTGACGAGGCTCTGTGTAATATTTATTACAAAAACCTGCTGGATCCCTTTGAAAACCTGGACCCTTAAGAGCTGAGAACAGACATGTGAGTCCTTCCCCTTGCCAAATCAAAGATGAGAACCACAGCAGATAGCGATAGAGACTACTGGTGCCAGGGATGGGGGGTGTTTGCTGATTCTTCACCTGCTGATTTGGTATACGTTAATTTGAAAAATGCAGTAAGCCTCCCAATGCACTGGAGCCTGAAAGAGCAGTATGGTTTTGATGAGGTCACGCTTAACACTATGTATGTTATTCCTACAGCTTCCGAGATGAACATCCCTCAGCTGCAGCAGCTCTAAAATAAGTATGGTTTGACTGCATCCTGATGGGTAGATTTCATTTTCTTTGAGTGACTCCTGATCACTTGTCAAAGTCATGTGTGTAATCACTGTAAAACCTACAATTTTCATAATTATAAATATTGGCTATTTTAAGGTTTATGGAATCTTCCTGTCACATATTTCTTGTTTTCCCAGTTAACTCCTGATGCTACCAGCTGTAAACTTGGAAGGTCTGTACCTTCCTGGCATGGGTAAGGATCTTATTGGTAAAAAGATATTTTAGCTATGGAAAAAGCTTATCAAAGAAAGACTAACTAGTAAAACAAATCTCTAATTAGTAGGTTCTTAAAGCTAATGATAGTGAGACCAAGTCCTAAATTGGAAGCTGTAGAATCCAAAGGCCACTTGAGTCCAGCTGGTTGACAGAATTATGTCTGTTTGTGCATCTCCTGATTGTAGCTACAGTTGAGTCCTTTAAATTTCTGGTCATCTGCTTCCTGACTCAGGGCAGCTGCTGCTGTGGCTAATGCTGAATCAGATATGGTTGAATGAGGTCTATCTACAATGGCCCGGCATGAGGAAATCAGGTTTTCCTGGTCCACCCCTTGAAGAGTCTTTGTAAATTAGTACAGTTAGCATCAGGGCCTACCAGTAAGATGCTAAACAAAGAGTGAGATGTTAATGCCAGTTGTATCATAACAGAAAGTAGCAAGTCCAGGTAGACAAGCCATGAAATGCAACATCTCTACACAAAGAGTGTGAAGTTTGGTTGGGGGGAGAACCTCAGCTGGGATGCAATAGCAATCTGTATCACTCATCTGGTAAGTAAGGTAATTTTCTGTCTTCCCATGTCACACTTGGCACAGATCCCAGCTGTGGTGGGCTGGTGGCCTTTGGGCTGTTGATGGAGGAGGGCTTGCTGCCTAGTTTAAAATTAGTAAGGATGTTTCTGCATGGGTGGCAGTTACACCTGTATGTTGCAGATGTGTCTGTAATCAGGAAAGGGTTGGAGCAAGAAGTGTTTTTTTCTCCTGTGGAGGAGAGGGGTAAGATGAATGGTCATTTGAACACAGTTACAGCTTTCTGTGTGGGTGAATTGCTGATGGTGGTGTTTATCGTAAGACATTCCACCTGGGGAGGAGTAGGACAGCAGAGACTCTGTCTCCCTCCAAGCACCGTGTAGGGGAAACGCTGTCAGCAGATCAATGCTTCTGTACCTCTGGCTTGCTACCCTCTCTGACACAAGTTCTTTATAGGAGTAGCATTGATGTAGACTCTTAGAGAGCCACCTAGGAGGCCTTCTGCCTCCATACCCCATGTTCCACATGAACCGAGAGCTGGTGAATTACAAACAGGGTTAATACAAGCGGCCCTGGTCTTGTCTGACACTAGACCCACCAAGTCACCTAAACAGGATAAGCTAAGTCTAAACCTACCTATGCCATGAAAAGAATTGTGCTGTCTACTCAGCACTGTATGCAGAACACACGCCTTGATGCTTTGTTGCTTGTGCTTTATTGGCTGGATGAAATAAGGTTTTCCCTGCATGATGATGATCACTTGCCTTACTGATGTGTGGTATGGATAACAGGTGGCCTCTGGCACTCCACTGCTTTCTCCAAAGCTTTTATTCTAGCTTTTTGACAAGCTGTTGCACCAGTAATTGGCTTTGCTGGGTGCTTTGTGGGACCATCACCAAACTACCTCACCTGTAATGCCTGAGTTGGTTTATTCTCAAGCTACCACTCAAGGAGGGCTTGGTTGCCTGGCAGCCAATCTGCCAGTCCTGTAAGGGTGCCTTGCTTACCTTAGAGTGGCACATTCTGGAGAGCAGCATGAATTAGAAGGGGACATCCCATGCCATCCTAGGGAGGAGAACAGGGTTTGTACTCTTCTCCAGGGAAGAGAATTTTGAGTTGTCATCTGGGGAGAAGTAGTTGTTTGCCACCACTTTTCCCTCCAGATCCTCTCCAATGCAGGAACAAATAATTTGTTCTCCCTCTCTGTAGTGATGTTTCTGCCAGGGGCAGCATAAAAGGGAAATAACAGGGTATATGGAGCCAAAAGGCAACAGAGTGTCTGTGCTGTGCCAGACAAACCAACCCAGTGCGATATATTAGGGGGGGGCTAGAGCCAACAGCTAATTCACAGTGGCTGTGATGCACCATGCCTCCAAAAGCTTGTACAAAGCCTCCCCTTCCTCAGATCAGCCCTCTTCTGTGAACAACACAAAACTCGCAAGGATCTCAATATTCCCTGTGTGTATTTCTTGGGGAGCATAGTTCTTGCTGAACGTTAAGCCTCAAAGCAGGCTGAATGCAGGGTAGAGAACAAGGTCATGGCCCTTCTGCTCCCCCTCCCCTGACATTCTTGGTTGACTGAAACAGTAGAGCTAGACGCTAATAAATCAGCAATCAGCCATGCCCTTCTGAATAATCTTCTGTTCCCCTAAATTATCTCTTCCATCTAATATTGGTGATTTCATATAATTAATGCTAGAGAAGGGAAGGCTCGGGATTCATGGCCTGTAGGAATGCAGGCTCTTGCTATGCAAGTTTCCCCTGCATCTGAAAGAACTCTGCCTTAAGTAATTGTTGCCCTGATTTTAGGATTACTGCTGGAATAAGTTAAAACAGACAAACTGAGTTGCCTGATGCATGGCAGAGGGGGCTGGAGCCATGAGGTCTTTGCTTTCGCCTGACTGCATTGATAACATCTTACACAGGCAAACTGTGCACTAATCCCAGAGCGGCTGGAAATCTAGCCAGGAAGGACACTGCCTGCCACTCCTGTATAAAGGAGATGGAGCGTTTAGACACGTGCGGGCTTACATAATTTCCCTGACTAAGTGACTTCCTCTTTGATAACGTATACATCAAATGTACCTTAAACTGCCGTCCTGTTTTCCTGAAAGCCTGGGCCAAGCTCTGCAAGCTGGAAATAATGATCTCTTGATAAATGAGGGAACTTAACTTCCCAGGCAGGGGGGGAAATGGTGCAGGTGACATTCTCGTGAAAGGCACAGAGAAAGCCTTTGCAGGGGCTTAACTGATATCCCTGATACTGTGGTTTTGGTTACGGTGTGGTCCTCAGGTGAGGAAAGAGGATGTTTTGGAGGGGATGATTTCTGCCCTGCTGACTTGGAAGGGAGAAGAATATGTGTGTCTAGGGAGTGAAAAGCAGCCATACTTGCTGAGACACGGCATGGTGACAATCTCTCCGGCCCCTTCCGTGAATATCTGCTGGTTTCTGTCAAAATGCTCGTTACTCTAAAAGGATGGTTTTGAAATCTGTTGGTGTATGGGTTTAGGGAAACATTAACTGGTGTGATGAACATCTGGCCAAATAACACATAAGCAGAGACGCTACAGTTTCCTACACAATATCTGTGCAGAAGTGGTCATACTTTATCTAAAGGGAGTTGTGTTCAAGAGCCAGTAATGAGTCCATAGATCTCATGAGTTTCATTTGTAAAACTTGATACCAGAGGTTATAAAAAGGCTGCAAATTGAAGCCATGCTGCTGCTTTTGTTGAGTTTCTTTGGGAAAAGGGCAGCTGTCACCAGCTTTCTGAACTCATCTCCACCATGGAAACAGTGACTGTTGGCAAAGGTGGTGGCTTTTCTCTCTGTCTCCCCTGTTTTGCCTCTGCTGGTGCTGTTAACTCCCAGTGAGAAAGCTGAAGGGATCTTTTGACCTGGGTTTTCTCTGTCTTATTTTGGAAGGCTCATTGCGCGTGTTTCAGATCTTGCTCGGACGTAAAGTGTTTGTTTATCTCTTCGCAAATGTAAAACACGAGGCTTTATGGATGTAGAATCAGTTCTTTACAACTCCTTGGGTAGAAGGTTTAATCCTCTCTTATGGGTGAGGAAAGGCACACAGATAGAGCTTCAATGACTGACTGGAGGCCTAATTATGGGTAGGGAGTAAGCTTGAGATTAAAAATAAGGTTTGAATTCAGCCCCTTAATGGACGGTCCTAGATCTCGCTGCCTCATTTTATGCAGAAGTACAAGCAGCATATGTTTTACACAGCAGACTCATCATGTTGACTCATCGGAAGGAACAGAAAAGGGAGTGTGTCTGTATTACCCACTATCTGCCTTTTGCGATGCACTTTCCCTGTCTCTGTACCTCAAACGCCCTTCTCGCTGTGGTCTCCAAGTGTGCGTGTGTCCGTGAAGCATGGGCTTCCTTGCCAGATGGAACTCTATGCAATTGCACTTCAAAGGAAGGGGTAAAGGTGGAGGGGGAAGGAGGGAATTTTGGCAGGATGGAGCTGGTTGTGGAATCTGCCCCCTTGCCCTAGGAATGGTGTAGATGGGGAGGACCGTCTGCCAGCGCCTGCACTGCATGTTCTAAGGGGAGAAGGAAGCCTATAAATTAGTCTCCCTTTTTCTTTTTCTCTCTATTTTAACATTTATTTATTTGTTCTTCCCCCTCTTCCCCCTCATCCCTCCCTGCCATCAGCTGCAAAACTAATGGCATCATGTCAAAATCTGTTAATGCATCTGCTGTGCAGGTTCAGGTTATCAAAAGTATTAGCTAAGCTAGTCTGCGAACACCTGGGGAACATCTGTCTGCCATCACACAGAAGACTCTGGGTGACAGGGGAAGTTAATAAATCTAATTGGTTATGAAGCAGTATTAGGCATTGAATAATACCACCTTGGAATTCTTCCAGTGTCCCCAGAGCTGTTGCATGGACTCTCTCTGTGCATGGACCATGACCATAAGGGAGCCTAGGAAGACTTGCTTTGGATTTGCCAAGTCTCAGATATTGATGGTTGGTGGCACTAGTATGAGTTCTTGCTCTGTTATTGCATCCCCCTTTCTCTAATGACTCCAGTGGTGATGGCAATGAGTGACTTTCCCCAGCCCATGGATGTTTTGAAATTGGTAGTGGGCATGCTTTTTGTTTCTCCCGGTAAGAGTATATACTGCCTTTGAGACTTTTGCTATCAGTGGCAGAACCCTTGTTGTTTCTCTGGGTAGCAGATGCTAACTGTGTCTCCAGTGGAAACCCTTTCCTCTCTCCTCCCCTAAGAAATAAACTATAATTATCCAGGCTGAAGGCAGGAGAAGGATTCATGACGTAGAAACCAAAGTTGGAGATGTTTTTAGCAAATCAATAGATTTCTGAAGAGCTGAGTAGCACAGAGAGAGCTGTTGAAGGACTGGCAGAGAGGATCAACAGCATGAATCCATCTAGCATGAGGCACAGCCACTTGCATCGACTCAGCCTCCTGGCTGCTGCTAGAAAATGTGAACAGGAGGAGTTAAAAAGCCATCCCAAAGCTGTCTCCCCTGTGGAGAGTCAGATACGGTGGCTGAAAATCTACTCTCCGCTAGACTGCACTGTAGACCTGTTTTTTATTGTTTCTGACCTCAGTGAACCGTGGCTGCCTCAGGGAAAAGGAGAATGTAAGCAGCATGAGGAGGAAGCACTCATAGGGAAATTGGGAAACAGCCGTCAGGAAGAAGAAGCTGTCCTGTGCTGCTGAACCTACTGCTTTAACTCATCTGCTGCTTCTGGATCACCTGGCTGAGCTCACCTTCCCAATCTGCAGCAAGTTGGGACTTCCTTGCTAGGTCCTCCTACCTGCTCTGGGTGGTTGCATCACAGGTTAGTGGCTGGTTCCTCTTTGTGGTCCCAAGCATCTTGTCTCAATCTAATGGTCTAGGGGGAGGTGCTGAAGAATATTTTCTTTCTCCATAGACAGGAGAGAGATGGCAACACTTACATACCCGGCTTTGGCTCTCTACCAAGCCTGGCAGCAGAGGGACTGATCCCAGCAGGCTCAGTCCCACACATGGCTGCCCTAGCAATGATGCAGAAGGAGGCAGTGTTGGCTGATGCCCAGCATACTGCTGCCAAGGGACACCATGGGTTATTGTGATGCAAGGGTTACTATGATACATGGGTTACCGTGATTCATGGGTTACCACGATGAGGTGCCTGAGGATCTAGTTGACTTCATTGGACATCCAGTTCCAGGAAGGATATGCTTCTCTCTCTCCCTCTCATAGGATGTGAGTGCTGCTGACAGAAGTTTCCACAGGCCCTCCCACGCCTGGCAGTGTTTCAAATGACAGAAATGGGGCAAATGGGAAGGTCACAGACCTTGGATCCAAGTGGAAAGAGATGGAAGATCCCCAGGGTGCCTGTCAAGACAGCTCCAGTGAGTAGGAAGCTAATCTTGACTGGTAAGACTCCACCGAGGAGGTTCCTGCTGTGATGCTCCCTGCTTTTGTGGATAGGCTAAAAACACTGACCCTCGATCAAGACTGGTTTTAAGGCTTGCTGTCACCATCCCTGTCCCGGTTTGAAATAAAAACCTCCAACTTTCTGTTCAGTAATTTTACTTCTTAGCTAAGCCTCTTCTAACTCTCTGAAATTAACAGCATATTGTGCAGAAAATCATTCGTTCGTTTGTTCATTCGTTCTCAGAGTGATAAGACCAATGTTTATAGTTAATGTCAAGGAATGGTACGCAGAGAAGCTTTTGCTTACACTTATTGCTATAACAACCAAGGTCAGATAACTACGTTATTTGCCCTGTTGGAGGGTCAAAACCAGAAAAGTGTAGAGGGGTCACATCTGTGGGGAGGAGTGGACAGGACAGGTGACCCAAAACTGGCCAACAGGGTATTCCATCCCATCTGCCCCATGCTCAGTATAAAAGCTGAGGGATCAAAGGGTCATCTCTCTTTCTTCAATGGCTGGCGTCTGAGGAGGACTCTTGTCTGTTCATCTGCCTTTGATCCTGATCCACGCAATCCTGACTCCAGATACAGAATCCAGTTCCCACCCATCACTGAGTCCAGTCTGGGACTTCCCCAGTGCCTGCTGGTGATGTCATTCTGGGAGCTTGATATGGTTTTGTACATATTGTATCTATTTAATTATTTCCATTTTATTATTAATATTTCATTAAAGAGTTCCTTCTAAACTCGTAAATCTCTTTATCCCCCCTCTTCCTCCTCCTCTCCTTGGAGCGAGAGGTGGGGGTAAAGCATCTGTCGTCTCATCATTGGCCGATCTGGCCTGAACCATGACAATCCCTTTGGGAGCTGTAGCATCAACATCCCTGTGTGTTAGGCCATTCCCCACTGAAGGGGTACTTAATCCTCAGGGGACAGCACTTTATGATCCGCTCCACAGTCAAGAGTCGCTTGCTTCTACTCTTGCCAGAGCTTACCAGTGTCCTGCAACCATAACTGCTCCTATCCCTTCCCTTCAGCACTGGCTTGCATGCTGGGGATGTCTCTGTGCCACCTGGCAGCCCCTCCCGTGGTCCCAGTGCTCCCAGTCTCTTTGTCAGGCTGGGCACGTCAGGCTCTGCTCCCCCGGGTAGTTTTGTTCCTTGCCCACCTGCGTGCTGATGCTATGGTAAAAATAACTCTGCACGGAAATGAGAGCACTGATTGGGATTTAAATAAAATTTACATAAAACTCTGCCTTGAGTACTAATTAATTAGGTGTTAAAAGCCCCTGAAAAAGCAGGAGGGGGGGCTTGTCTGCCTTGCGAAATCAGGGAAGCTATTAGGAGGGAGAGGTGAAGACCTTTGGTGGCCTAAGTGAAGTACCGTGCTCCAGCCGGCTGGCATGGTGGGAGATTTGCTGCTGGCAGGCAGGAGAGAGGCTCCCTTTCCCTGTGACGGGGCAGTGCTTCCAGCTTCACTCAGTGTTGTCCCTAGGTCTCCTTCTTGCCCAAGTAGTGCTCAGCTCCATGCAGCAGAAGAGGCATTTAGCTCCTGATCTCCCTGATCCCTGAGCTCCCTACAACACAGGGCAGTAGAAGACAAATGCAACATCAAGAGGGAGAGAGGGGCTGCGTTAGTACTTGCCTGTGCTCCATGGTAGCCCTTCAAGGCAACTTTTCTCCATCTATTACAAATATTGCAAGGGACAGCTCTGTGGCTTGTGGTGCCTTACTGGTTAATTAAGCAATGAGATGTACCAGTCTCGGTGACACCACCAATTAACTTGTTCCTCATATTGTCTATCTAATTTAATCTATCTAGCATTTTATAGAATGCTCATGGCCACGGAGAGGCTGAGGGTAGGGAGGCCTTTAAATTTTACTGCAGTTTATATGGTGCTGTCTGAATCCCGCGGCCACCGTCAGAAAATGGGTCACGTAAATGGACAAGCAGGGACATTCAGTTGCCTGAGCCATCTCAAGCGGGATTGAACCGGCCTTCTGTGTCAGGGAAAACATTTGGCTTTCCCTGGAAATGGACTGGACTCTTCACACCCCAACAGGTCCTCAGTGACTTTCAATGTGATGGGTTATGAAACTTCTTCACTCCATAGCTCCTTGCTGCACACCACAAGAAGTCCTGCTGCATGCTTAGAGATGGGGCTTGAGAGGATATTGATAACAGTTGGTGAGAGCCTCCCATTTGGGGATAGCTGGAAGAATTCAAACAGACTGTTTTTTCCTGCTTTCAGGATTTTCCAATTTGGAGGATCATGGTGCAGTTTTGATATTGATGGGCGTCCTGATGGAGGCCGACTGCCAGGTTGAGCTCGCAGTCTGTCTGGTTCCCGGCTGCTCTGGGAAATGTCCCCATCTCCTCATGAGCCCACCTGAGCAGCAAATCACCTTTCACTTGCACAGAGACAAGCTTTCTTGGTCTATTGGCAGCCCACTGGTTGGCCTGCCCAAAGCTAGGAAGATACATCCTCCTGTGAAAGCTGAGGGTTTGTTCCAAATTGGGACACACGCACCCCTGAACAGAATTACAAACATTGAAATCCTCTCCAAAATGGAGTTTCCTCTCCTTGCCCAGCTGTACTCCCAAAGACTGCAACAGGCTGCTGTGTAAATCTGAAGGCAATACTTCATGTGAGTCATAAATCTCTCCCTGCTCTGCTTTGATGTCCAATCTCTTTTGGCTTTTTTTTTTCTTTTCATTTTTTAAAGAGGTCTGGATCTCACAAAATCCACAGGCAGTGGAGAGTCCCCTCGTTGTGCCATTAATTTTTCTCCACAGCTGGTCATTCAATACACGGGAGCTGCAATAAGCCTTGATCTATCCCAGCCTTGGCATACACTACACTTACCTTGAGATGACAATAAATCCCCAAATGGCGTTACTTTCTCATCTCCCACATTTCCCACTCCATCCCCCCAAAACAACCACGTAGACTGCAAACATTTTGCTCAAATTCTCTTTCTCAGCATTTCTCCCAAATATTTTGAAAATTCCAGTGTCCCTGGCACTAAGGGACACAAACTTTTGTGTTTTGTTTTTATGTATGTCACCAAGGCAGATCTGCCCTGATCTGAGCTTTCACCAAAAATAAAGTAGGTAGCCACCCTCCAGTGTGTATGCAGTGGCTCACCTGTGCTTGGGCCACTGCAGTTCTGAAAAAGATGTGAGCAGAGACTCTTGTGATTTTTCCAGTGCTACAGAGGTTAATTCTAGTTCCTCTGCCAAATTCCAGGTGAGGTTGTTACATGCTGCTTATCTAATCTTTTCGTAAATAGCACTTGGCTTTGCTACGTTGTTTGGGATTTTTACCAGAATGGTAATGGTCAAAGGCTTGGGGAGTAAAGTCCGACGATCCAGATTAGAGTCCTGCAGTGCTGGGTGCTATCCAAAGACGGAAGAGACCAGAAAGAGACAAATGTGTGGTTCTCTTCCCCTGCCCCAATTCCTACTCCATTTCGATGCCCGTGTTTGATGTATTTAAATTGGAAGTTCAGGCTGAGCAAGAGCACAGTTAGCATAGCAGGCTACATATACTTTTGAAAAATATAATTCTTCCTGGAATCTCAGGTGTGTTCAGCTTTCATTTTCAGGTTACATATTGTACCCTCTGAGTGGAGTGTAAAAGCGGACCTGCTCTGTTCTGTGCGGATATTGAGCAGCCCACAGTGCCTGTTGTTGCGGGAGGAGTTTGTTCCCTTTCCAGTGTCCAACATCTCTTTGTCCTACAATGCACAACCCCCTGCCAGCCTGTGTAGTGCTGCTGCCATCCTACCGGTCACTGCTGCAGGGCTGGAGACACCATTTGCAACATGCTTTTGGGATGAATTTGAGTGGACTTGAGAGCTGTGGATGCCACAAAAGCAGTATCCCTGCATCCGGACATGTGTTCTGTAGCCCAGGTGGGCATGACTGAAAAGCAGCTGCATCTGCATGCAATGTGCTGATTTTGAAGTGTTGAAAACATGTCTAGCTGTCTGGGTCTTTGGCTAGGTATCCAGACCAGCTCCAGTGTTCAATTCGTCTCAGATTTCTAACACTATCTTCACCACAGAAGTGTTTGAACTGCACTCAGCAGTATATTATGTTAGAAATTTGATAAGCACATACGTAACTAAATAGGTGGATTTGTGAAGAGAGGAAATAACTTTGAAATAAGAGTACTTAACTATCCATTGCATTGGCTTATCAAATGGGTTTGGAATGAAACTCAATCTCTGTTTGTTTCCATTATATTTATCTAGTGTAAGGCTTATAGTTCAATGTTTCTGAAATTGTCAGGACTTAGAAAGGCTTTAATCCCTCCCTTCTTCTGAATTTTGTTTCTTTTCCACCTCTCTGCGTCACTGGAGACAGTCATGGCTCAGGACAGGATGCAGATCGCAGAGTGGTGGTAGAGCTTCATACACCTTTGATGTGTCCTGCTCACAGGCTTAAGACTTTTGATGAGCTTATTAATTTTCCTGCTAGATGTGTGAACCCTTTTTAGCCCTTCTCTGAGGGAGCAGGGGTGCTGCTTCCTCGGATCACCTGGGAATTTTGTTTAACAAATTCCCGTTTAATGCAGAGATGCACAACAATGACAGCACTTAGGCTCTATCTAACCTCTTCCAATGCCACATTACAATGGTGGCATACTATGGGTCTTCAGTTTGTAACAGTTTGTTGGAAGCATCCTGTAGCCCCTAACCTGAGCATCTCTCGTGTGGTTGCCTGTGACACCAGGCAGCAATCTCAATACCATGCCTGGTCTGATTTATTCCTCTACAGAGCAGGACACCTGCCCAGAGCTCTTCATACACTGACAAAGGTTAGGATGGTCGGGATAAGAGATGTTCTGCATTGCCATACTTCCCAGGAGAACTTAGCCTTAAATGTAATTACCTCAGCCTTTTCATGCATATCCTCTGTTTGCTAATGTTACCCCTTCTCCTTAGCTGGAGAAAATCCAGAGAATTTCTCTCCATGATGGTGAATGGAGGGAGTTGGTTGTGGAGTGGTGAAGGCTCACTGCCTCCAAAATAGCTGCGTTTTATTCAAGCCATTTCAGCCACCTCCTGTTATTCTAGTGATCACAAGGAAGCAAGCTAGTTCTCAACTCTCCTAAAATCTTCAAAACCACTTTGTGTTCCTGGGTCCTGCTGGTTTTCATTTTTTTTTTGTTTGTAAATCCAAGTTCTTTTAGGCATTTAGGTTCCGCTGCGTATCTTCCAGGTTGATAAATATTTTATGTAAGATCTTTTAAAGGTTTCTTAGGGTTTACTATTGCAAAGAAAGAAATCACTTTCCCATGCACGTGATAAATTCAGAGTCCAGTGTTACAAGGTTCTTCCCGAACCGAAAACAGTGACGGTGTTTTGGGGGCAAACCCATAGATTCTGGTCGGAAGAAACTCAGGAGGTCATTTAGACCTTGCTCAAAGCAGGGTCAGTGATCCGGGCTGGGGATCTAGGATGGGGTCTAGGGCTAGAAAGAAGCTGTGGTGATCTCAGTCCTGCTCTCGCCTTCTTCTGTGTGCAGGGTAAGTCCCGTGATCCTTGGGAGATTTACAACAGTGTAGGTGCCTGACAGGGGTCACACTGGGATCTTCAGAAATTCACAGGCACCCCAGTACACCAGTAAATCTGCACCTCAGTCAGTCCCTCACGGCAGGATCCTGAATTGATCTGTAAGGAGGTAATCCATGGGTAGGAGAACCTGGTGGATGCCTGGTGGGCCACGACTCTGGGGAACGGGACTCAGCTTGATGCCAGAGGACTTGAATGGCAAATGGCAGAACGATGCAGCACTGGGAAACTGAACTCACCAGAAACCTTTCCCAGCCTCACTAGTGAGCTGTCTCCCTCTGCCAGGACTCAGCCCAGCTTTCCAACCAGGTAACCATCTTCAAACAGACACCATTAAAAAAAGAAAAAAATCGACCTGTCTGATTTTTTTTATTTGCCCAAACATGGATTCCACCCCCCCCCACACACACCCCTAATTACCCTGGCCTATAGTCCAGATTTGACAGCGGTCAGCCAAGGGACACATTTTCTACACATCCACATGTCTCTTGGTGACTGAAGTTCTGTTGACGAACTCTCTGTACCAGGTTATTGTGCAGTCAGAACATTTTTCTTGCAGACACAAGAATCACCAATGAGTGAAATAGCTTTTCTTCAGCTAAATATGCCATGCATTTAAAATGTCTGTCCTCTATGATAGGATCTTCCAGGCATAGTGATGGAAGGTGTGTGGGCTGGAACTACGCCTTAGCCAGAGATATCGTAGAGATCTAACAGAAACATTGAGAGTGGAATGGATGGGCATGAATGGCACCAGAGGATGTGGCAGAAGGACAGGAATGACAGCTGTTGATGACACCTAAGACAGAAGATTACCAAGATCACAGCACATCTTGCAGCTTCTCAAAAAAACCCAGATTAGGAATAAAGAAAAAGACAGACTGAAGCCATTAAGAGGTAAGATAAAGGACAAGCCTGGAGCCAATAAAGACATCCAGGTAAGGAGACTAAAGAGAATGAGTAAATCAGCAATGTTTCCTAATACTTCTGAGAGGTGGAACAGGGCAGGGAGACAAAAGATCACAACCCTTAAAGTGAACAAAAGGCAGACCCGAAACTGTGGTTGCCTGCTTAAGAGGAACTCTAGAGATGTGATGGCTCATTAGCTTCTGTCCCTTGTCCTTCTGTCTTTGCAAGGAGTCCTAGCTGGACTACATAGACACACACCTGTTGGTGCCTGAGAACATGTGGGCATAAAAGAATGAGTGTGAATGAAATCAGTGGTTTAGAATAAAATTGTCTCCCCTGACAAGGTATCTCATTGAAGTCTACTGCGTTAGTTGAGATTTGTACAACAGCAGAGCTGTTAGGAACTCCAGTTCCTAGCAAAGGAGTCAAAGTGGGATAAACCTTAAAAGATGATGTTCTGCATGAGGAATATGGAATATTCACACGCAGCCCTGTGAAGGTAGGTGTGTGCTCCAAAGCCTGTGGTTAAATTAATTCTTAAAGTTCCTCAATTTGACATTGCTTTCCTCTCCATACAGAATGTAACTGAAGGAGGGATAATTTTCTCTCCTCCTCTGTTTCCTTCTTTCTCTACCACCTGTTCACACATACGATGTCTTCTGTCACCAAAGACTATACATACTATGTTGAATGAACGAGCCCTGATGCATGGCTGTAGTCCTGAGGCAAAGGTGTGTTGGGAATATTAAAAAGGCAGGCAGTGGATGAGGGGAGAGAAACTCTACAGATTCTATATGTTCTTCCTTGTCTTCATTTCTCTGTAAACTCTGGCTCTAACTCATGTGTGAGCTGCAAGACAGCTGTCAGACTGAGCACTGCTTATTAAATACATCTAGTGAGGAAAGGAGGGTTGGGCTAGTGCAATAAGGAGAAGCAAAGCCTTCATCCCACTTGACAGATGGCTCCTGGCTGCTGGCTGGACCCAGTGCTCAGTGCTCATCTTCCCAGGGAGACTGGAAGTGACTGCAATTTTTTCCTCCCTTCTGTCTCTAAGCACCTCAGGGTGCCCAGAGAACATGAGTGTCTGAAGTCCTTACACACTTCCTCCCCCATCCCATTTTCTCTCAGAGAGTGGGGGCACACGCTTGCTGCCTGAATGCAAAATGGCTTCTTTATTCCTTCTGCTCAGCCACAGACCTGCTGACTTCAAGCACAAGTCCTGCTGTGCGATGTTACAGCCATAGATAACACTAAGGCAGTTTTGTGGCTGTATAAAGGAGTCAGTGCTTAGAGGGTGCCTGGATCCTGCCTGTCCTGCTGCCTGCTCGCTGCGTACACTGAGGTGTGACTGGGACGGAGGTGGGGGATGGTGGGTTCTTGCTGGGACTGGATGGCCGCAGGTTTTGTTTTGTGTGATATGTCTCTGTACAGGCTGGGCTTACGTGGAAGCACACCCACTGTGCATGATACAGGTGTGACATTGTCATGGTTTAACCCCAGATGGCAACCAAGCACCATGCAGCTGCTTGCTTGGCCCCGCAAGTTGTAATGGGGGAAAGAATCAGACAAGTAAAAGTGAGGAAAAACTTGTGGGTTGAGATAAAGACAGTTTAATACATAAAGCAAAAGCCACGCATGCAAGCAAAGCAAAACAAGGAATTAACTCACTGCTTCCCATGGGCAGGCAGGTGTTCAGCCATCTCCAGGAAAGCAGGGCTCCATTGTGCGTAATGGTTATTTGGGAAGACAAATGCCATAACTCCTAATGTCCCACCTTCCCCAACTTTATATACTGAGCATGACCTCAAATGGTATGGAATACTCCTTTGGTCAGTTGGGGTCAGCTGTCCCAGCTGTGTCCCCTCCCAACTTCTTGTGCCCTCCCAGCCTGCTGGCTGGTGGGGCGATATGAGGAGCAGAAAAGGCCTTGACTGCCTAGCAACAACTAAAAACACCAGTGCGCTACCAAAATTATTTCTCATCCCAAATCCAAAGCATAGCATTATACCAGCTGCTAATAAAAAAAGTTAACTCTATCCCAACTGACACCACAACAGACATAAAATGTAATGACCCACCGAGTCAGAGCAATGGTCGCCACAGCCCAGCCCTCGGTGTCCTATGGTGACAGTAGGCGATGGTATTTTGGAAGAAGCACGGGAGCCTGGCTGCTCTCAGCATTGCCTTCCCTTTGTACGCCACCAGCACCATGGCATTTGGTGAGCAGCAGTTCTGCTTTCACCTTATCCGCTGCCTTGATGAATCTGTAAAGCTTCCTGACATCCTCCTCTCCAAAGCAAAGACGCTAACCATTTCAGTCTCTCCTCCGAAGGTGGCTGCTCCATCTCCCTGGACATTTTAATTGCTCTTCTCCATGCCTTCTCCAATTCCTCTCTGACCTCCTGGGGAACAGGGACCAGAACTGCCCACCGTTCCCCAGAGCTGAGTGCACCTGGATTTTACACAATGGCAAAATGATACAAAGGAAGATGACTGCACAGTGGCATCCTGTTCCACTCAGGAATCATCAACTCCGTCTGCCCCTACCTTTGACCTGTCTTCTCATCCATTACTGGTATTGGACAAAACTGTTTTCAACAGTCATTTTAGCTGTGGTATTTCCTCAAGCTTTTCTGTCCTTGCAAACACAACAGCAAACAGAGAAGCTTTCACAGGGTGTGTGCAAGACAGAGACCCTGACTTCTTGTTCTGCAAATGTGGGGACTGCTCAGCTCAAAGCTCAGGCTCCCTTCCAAGCAATGCAATGAAGGAAGCCTCAGTAGGTGCATCCTCAAGGGAAATGCAGCCACCCCTGTGTAGGAAGCTACAGCAGCAGAGCAGGTAGGAGACCCAGAAAGGAGTGAAGGTGAGGGCTACTGCTGATAGAAGTGGCTTGAGGGAATTTTGAGGCAGACTAATTGTCTAGCGGCAAACGTCTGCAATCAGGCAGTATTTCTGATGACCTTGCTGAAAGGTCTGCTATGAGTCAGAGGAGCAAGAATGAAGGAAGAAGGAAGGACTTCCCTGGGTCTCTTCCCGAGTGTGAAATGCTGAACTTCTAGATAGCTTTGAATTTTAATGGAGAAAAACAACAAAGAGAGAAAGCAAAGAAAGCACATGCAGTTTCTGAGGACAGAATAACGTAGCAGCGACTTACAATATCTAAAACTGAAATGTTCCTGCACAAGGCTCATGCTCTGTGTAAAGAAAGCATTGTAGCATGTAGAAACTGCATATATTCTGCAGCAATTGCTAACTGGACCATGGCAGGACTTCAGAGCATCTGTTTCCGCTCATAATATGGCTTCTAGCACAGTCAGTGGAGACTTTTGCCATTTAATTCAACAGTTTACAGGTGGGGAAATGGGAGAAAAGGGGCAGTCTGTGCCCTACTATTGCATGACTGTGGCTTCAGGAAACCTCCTTGAGTCCTGATGGCATTGTGTGTGCCAGTTGAATGCTCTGGGAGAGACAGCAGTGGGGGAGAGCACCACTACCCAGGGGAGGGGTTCTCAGCTGGTTGAGTGTAGCACAGGCACTTCGGGGGGGGGGCGCGGTGTGTGGCATGGCAGGACAGAGGCACCCTGTCCTTAGCTCCTGAGGTATGGCTGGGGCAAGTGCATGTTGTGTGGGAGGCCAGAATATCCCTCCGGATGGTGAAACATCCCAGAAAACATAATTGCCCATTTTCATCCTGGTTCTTTTGCTGAACTCAGCTCCACAGCGGAGACAAGTAACTTGGGCCTTCTGAGTCTTAGTGTCATCAGCTAAAAAATGGGGCTAATATCAAGCTTACCTACTTTCCAGTGAGTCGCAGCTAATTAGAGTTAGCATTAGTTAATGTTTGCACAGCTCTGGGGTGTGAAAATGGCAATATCATGCTAAGTATTATTCCTGGTGCTTAGACACCATGATTCTTCATAACCAGAGCAGTCAATTAAATTAGCTGAAAGTGGAGAGATGCAGCAATGAGGAAGGCAGAGGAGTTATACAAACATAATACTGTATGCATGATGGCCTGCAGCTGCAGAGGGCAGGGAAAGCTCCACTCCTGCTACGTAGGGAGCCAGAGACAGAGGTCTCTGTTTGTGTAGGAGGGCAGGCATTCCGAAGGGTCAGCTCCTGACAGATTTATGGGATAGAGGGGCTCTGCTCAAGTCTCACGTGCCCCTCGCTCATATTCTGTCGAGGATGCTGATTCTCTGGGAAGTCAACAGGACAAAGCTGAGCAGCACTTCCCGGAGAGTGAAGGCCAGCCCTGACTCATGTCTGTCAGCCAGAATCGTCCTCAGTGGGGAGCAAGGAAGACTCTTCACCGGCGGCAGCACAGGGCAGCATTTCTCTGACCACAGTGAAGAACAGCTGTGGGTGTAACACAGGCCGGTAGGTGTGCCGTCTCCAGCAGGAGATCCATTTCACCCAGGGTCTTCACACCAGCTGTGGGCAAGGAGCAGACCCCCAGGGAGAGTGTGGGAGAAGCAGGCTGGGAACAGAGCTGTCTCTGTTCCCAGCTAGGCACTGTTCTGAAGGGGAAAGGAAAGTAGTGGGACTTGGTTGAAACCCAAAAGGGGGATTTAGAGGTGTGTGATGCCATTTCCCAAACCTGGATTTTGTCCAAGACACTTGGATCAATAGCCTGGTTTTTCGCAATTGATCTGGAACAAGTACCCAAGTCAGGACCTTGGCTTGCAGCCTCTGTCAAGATCCGTCCCCAGCCACCCAGAGGTCTCACCCCCTGTAGGGGTGTGATCCAGCAGGGACGCAGAGGGAGGATTGCCATGCTCTGAATCACCAGTGCCGCTTCTTACAGATCCCCAGTGATAACCTACATATTAGCTGAGGACTTGGCTACAGCTCCTGGCCAGCTTCCATACTCTGCAATTGCATTCTGCTGCCTTGAAATCCCCCCCCTCACACACATACACATGCGTACTGCATGGTTTCAGAGGGATACAGAAGCTGTCACTGTTTTCTATCCAAAACTCCTGCACAGTGGTGGAGCTAGCTCATCCTTCTCAGGAACAGGCTCCATTTCAGTGCCATGAGACATGAATTATGTGTCTGGAAAGGTTATAAAAACTCCTTGGGACCCTTTGGAAGGAAGATGCAATCTTGAGATGAAAAGTGGTATTAAAATGTCACCTGGTTTGACTGCTGGTGCAATCAGGGCCTGTGGCTTTGACTGGGGAGAGGTATCCTCATGATGCTCTAAGGCAAAGATTGCTGACACTAAGCATATTCCATTTATGAAGTCATAAAGGTGTCTGTATTAGGTAACTGATTTAGGATTTTGTTCCTCCTTCCTCCTCCTCTCCTTGTCCTGTGGTTTTTCTTCAGCCTCCTCCCTGCACTATCCCTTCTCCTCCCAGAGAAGCCGAGTATCTCCTGCCGTCAGAATGGTTATTCTCCCCTGTATTAGAATGAATGATTAATCTCTGTCTAGTTGCCTCCATAATTAAGTGCCGCATGAAAGAATATTCTTGTAAGTCACCAAGGCGGTTGCTCCCTGTGGGGCTGTTGGAAGCGTGGTACAGCTCTCCATCGGCTTACACGCCGGGAGGTGGGTGTCCTGCATGGAGACGCGTTTGCACCCAGCCCCTGACACAGGCACCACACGCGCAAGCTGCCACGCTTGTGGCTGGGGCACGTCCCTCCCCAGGATGGATGCGGGCACACGGTGATCTCTTTGCATTCATTTGTGGGCTGCTGCAGATATCCCAGCTGATGTGTGTATGCACAGGGGCACACACTCAGCGCCCTCCCCCTTAAACCTGAGAGGTACCCAGCCCTACGCACGCCTGTACACTCCTGACCAAGGACTGAGCCTCTGCATACCTCCAGCTTACTTTTTTCATTCCCCCGACTGAAAACCATCCATCTAGTCCTTTCCTGTTTTGGTATACCCCTGGATAACCCCCAGGCTCTCTGTGAAGGGCTGGGGTGAGGGGAGAGGTGGTAAAGGGAGAAGGGATATTAGACAGCAATAAAGTGTAAAGAACACCCCACCCTTCCTATAAATATCCCAACATCTCCCCTGCTTCCTAGCAGCACTAATGATGCTCAACAGGAGTGATGGAGGGCAACAAAGGAATCACTGATGAACAATCAAGAGATGGTGCTTGGCTGCTAATGGGACTAATGAGCTGCTTTGCATAAGATGAGAGGGAGGGAGGAAGAGGAGCAGATGGGATCTTGGAGGGAAGGCCAGTGGCAGCAGGAGCACGGAATCATGGAATCACGGAATTTTTCAGAGTTGGAAGGGACCTCTAGAGATCACCTAGTCCAACTCCCCTGCCAAGCAGGATTGCCTACAGCACATTACTCAGGACTGCATCCAGGCGGGTCTTGAAAGTCTCCAGAGAAGGGGACTCCACCACCTCCCTGGGCAGCCTGTTCCAGTGCTCTGTCACCCTCGCCGTAAAGAAGTTTTTTCTCATATTTGTTCAGAACTTCCTGTGTTCCAGCTTGTGCCTGTTACCCCTCGTCCTGTTACTGGGAACCACTGAAAAGAGTCTGGATCCATCCTCCTTAAGCCCACCCTTTAGATACTTGTAAACATTAATAAGGTCTCCCCTCAGTCTTCTCTTCTCCAAGCTAAAGAGTCCCAGCTCTCTCAGCCTTTCCTCATAAGGGAGAAGCTCCAATCCCTCAGTCATCTTTGTTGCCCTACGCTGGACTCTCTCCAGTAGTTCCCTGTCTCTCTGGAACTGGGGAGCCCAGAGCTGGACACAGCATTCCAGTTGTGGCCTCCCCAGTGCAGAGTAGAGGGGGAAAATGACCTCCCTTGACCTGCTGGCCACACTCTTCTCTATGCAGCCCAGAATTCCGTTGGCCTTCTTGGCAACAAGGGCACATTACTGGCTCATGGATAATTTACTGTCTACCAAGACCGCCAGATCCTTTTCTTCAGAGCTGCTTTCCAGCAGGTCCACCCCTAACCTATACTGGTGCCTGACATTCTTCCTCCCCAGGTGCAGGACCCTACACTTGTCCTTGTTGAACCTCATTAGGTTCTTCTCTGCCCAGCTGTCCAGCCTGTCTAGGTCATGCTGGATGGCAGCATGGCCCTCTAGGGTGTCAGCCACCCCACCCAGTTTGGTATCATCAGCAAACTTGCTAAGCATACACTCTGTCCCCTCATCCAGGTTGTTGATGAATATGTTAAATAATACTGGTCCAAGTATTGACCCCTGGGGGACACCACTGGTTACAGGCCTCCAACTCGACCCTGCTCCATTAGTCACAACCCTCTGAGTCCTGTCACACAGCCAGCTCTCAACCCACCTCACTGTCCCCTCATCTAGTCCACACTTCCTCAGATTCCTAAGGAGGATGTTATGAGAGACAGTGTCAAAAGCCTTGCTGAAGTCAAGGTAGATGACACCACGAGGAGTTCCCTGCAACGTGGCAGCATTTGCTGCTGTCTCTCTGCTCCTTCCCTGTCAAGAGGCACTGACCACAAGAGACCCAGCACTGGGCAGCTCTGCTTGAGTTGGTCAGGCACAGCCCACATTGTGGTGTGAACCACAACTTAGCACAACATGCCTCAGCCCACATGGCAGGTCTTGTATCGTCCTTGTGCATCGGAGAGATGAATCCAATAATTTACCGAGGAAAGGGGGATACATCTTCTGTAATTCCAGTGGTCAAGACATAGACATGTGGACCTCTAGAGACCAATTCACCCTACTCTTAGAGATAGCCAAGTTAGAGCAGAGGTGTCAGACTCTGAAAGTGTATTTACTATGGCAGGCTGAATTGATTCTCCACTTGTCTATCTTCTGAGTGGGCACCAGGTATGATGAGGCAGATACCCTGGGGGTTATTATCCCGCTTTGAAGGAGATTAGCGTCTTGTTCCCTACATTTTGCCAGTAGGAACTGGGGTCCAGCTGTAGGTGAGAAACTCCCCAACAGGGAGTTGGCAGCTGTGATATGGTTGAGTAAGGAGTGTACAGGAGAAAGAGCAAGAGGCAGAGGCGTATGCTGCAAAGGAGAGATGCCAGTCTGTGCCTCAGTCAGCCAGGTATAGGCAGGGGGAGAGTCTAACCCCAGCCCACACCACTAAGGTTTGACAAAGATTTTGTGACTTAAATAACAGGGTGGCCTGATGCAATCTGGCAATGCATGGCAGCTACACAAAGAGGATTTCCCAGCTTGAGAATATGACACAGGCAAACCACATTTAGGTCCCTTTTCCTTGGTACTTTTGTACCACTTCTACTACGACTGCTAATGTGAGACCGGAGAGACTGAGGTGCCCCATTTTAGTTCTTACACCTGACTGCTGATCCTTCCAGCGCTGCTGGGTGAGAGCAGGAATACCATCTCTCTGCATCTTTGTCACCCTATTTCAGTCCTTGACCCCTCTTATGAGGCTGCGGGCAACCAACCAAGCTATGATCTCTATTGCAATCCGGACAAGCGTCTGCTAATAGCCGGCCTGAGGTCCATTAATGCGTTTCCCTTTCACAGAAGCTCCCTGAGCAGCCAGAAAATGGTGACGACTGTGCAGCAAGAGCAGCAGGTTAGAAAGGCTGCAGCATTGCTCTCGTTTGAATTCAGAAGCAGATGCTATAAATTATCTTGCAAATGGAGCTGTAGGAATGATTTTCTGCCTCGCCTCCATAATTTGTTGGCACTTTATCTAGGTGCACAGCTGCGGGTGGGGTGTCCTCGCAGGAGGGAGAAGGCACTGAGCTCTCTGCCCACTTATTAGCTTGTACTGGGAGAGATGATTATGGGCTGGGTGCTGCTCCTCTTGCAGAGAGGAGCTGATGAAAACCTTTTTTCCTCTAGGGCAGACTGTGTGCAAGGCTGTACACTGGCTCCCACTCTTGTTACAGTCTCCAGAGTAGGGGGCATCTATAGCATGAGATGGACCTAGAGAACCAGTTCTGTATTCAGAGCAGCCTGGGGGCTACGTAAAGCTACCAGATATTCAGATGGCGCCTATGCTTCTCTAACTTTTGCAGGGAAAAGGAGGAATGAAAGGGGATAACGTGGTACTAGGCAGATGAGAATTACAGTACTATGTTGACTTGAAGGCAGCCAGTTGGGATGCTCTCGGTATTGGGCCAAGAGAGACTGCATGCCCTGGGGGTGGTAACAGGGAAGCCATGCTCCCACTCTCCTCAGGCCTTTTCGAGATGCTGCTTCTTCCCCTCCAGAGTCCTGCATGTTGAACTCCAACACGTGAACTCCCCAAGTTGGGCCCTGGAGGATGTGATAACTAAATGTGGAGATCTGAGGTGAGCTGTGAGGCATGTCATTTATGGGATCTTTGTGCTGCTTGTGGGATATTCAGTGCTGTCACATCTGCTAAGTTTGTGTGCCTTCAGTCCAGCACGTTGTGTCTTTTTGTGAGCATCCCTGTGTCACTGAAGCACTACTGAATATGCTCCTCCAGGATCACCTTCTGGCAGCTTTGCATAGTTGCAGAGGATCCTTGTAGAAAAACCCCACAGGTTTTCTCTGACTCTGCATGGAGAATATTGGAAGTAAAAGAAATAAAAAAGACATAGTTGGCTCAAAATCTGCAACCCATCTTTTCAAATGGCCACCATGCTGTTCTGATGCCTGATCAGAGAAAGGAATCTACCTCTTTGGTAATGTGATGGGTAATGTGATGATCTCCTTAATGACTGCAGTGATAGGAGTCTAATGGAGGCCAGAGCCTTGTACATGCACAGATGTGTAGATTTTGCATGTCCTGAGAGTTTACAGGAGAAATCCATTAAAGGTGACTGGGGCAGAACATGCAAACAGGTTGGACAAGGTGCCACATGAGTTTTGCTGTTATGGTTTGTCACTGCGATGCTGGTGGTGGTAGTAGGGGTGAGTGAATGGTACTTGACTAGGTGGGACAAAAGAGGGTCTGGAGGCCAGCCAGTAGCATGGAGGCGAAAGCCTTGCCATGCAAAACTGCAGAGAGCAATGGGAAGGTGTTATCTATGGCCGTCGGTCTCTGCCCGGTCTGCTTTCTGTAACTGCTTTGCCAGCTTCAGGCTGCGATTGTCATGTACTGCCAGCTCCTTCCCCAGAGAAAGGAAAGAGTGCTGCTCTGCGGGCCTTAACGCCTATGTGCAGTTTTTCCCTTCAGGACTTGGAGGTGCTAAGATTGCTCATTTGGAGCACAGTTTTGTAACCTGTTCGCCTGCTGCTGATCCTGGCAGTGGGACCTGAGAGCACAAGTACTTGTTTTCTCTAGCTACTGGCACATTTCAGTCTCCACCTGCCTCTCTCCCATGGTTCCTCTCCCAAAAGTTAGTCAGGCAGACGCAAGAAGAGAAAGAAGGATGCCAGATAGCCCTGCCTTAAAATACAGGAGAGGGTGGTTGTTACTGCCCTAACTGACTATACTGCAGCTGATCAGTGTAGAGGTATCTTCCTTCCAGCTGGTAAATGCTCTCCTGCTTCCTTTATGTAATCTGCTATTACGGCTAAAGGATGCTGGGTTATTTTTTGTTTACTTGTTACTGTTTCTAGTTTGGGAAGAAAATGTCTTTGCTGAAACCATGGTGGCCATGGAGCTGTTGTGCTGCCTATATTCATTCCATCTGTGTGATCGTGCTGGGTCTCAGCAGCTGAGCTGCATCTGCTGAATTCTTCAGCTGAACACCTGGAGATACTATTCTGGAGATACTTGTATTGTTAGACATTTGTACGGAGGTCAAGGGCCCTAGGTTCAACCACTTCCACCACAAACTCCCAGTGCAGCTTTACACAACGTGTTTTAATCTCTTACACCTCATCCCTGCCTTCCATCTGCAAAATACAGATATCTAAATCTTTCTCTTACCCACTTGGATTTTAAGTTCTTTGGAGCAAAGGGTTTATTTTTACAACATGCACAGCAGTCTCTCTTTGGGCTTCTGAGCATCACCATGTCATAGACAGAAAGTTTCAGTTAGTATTAAAGCTGATCATCTTTAGTAAGTGATGATCTAATGATGCTCTTTGCAAGAGGATGAAAGCTTTGCTTGGAGTCCTGTTCCAGTTCTTCTTATGTCAGTGTCTTCTGTATCTCTTAAGTTTCCTCTTCTGTTTCATATTCCCTTTTTCTCTTGAGTTCTTTTATGCTGTGCTGCTGAGGCAAAATTGCTGCCATGGGCCACCTCAGACTTGATGTATATGGGCAATGGGAAGTGACAGTCCTCTTAGAAGAAAACTCTAACTTTGTAATCCAAAATCTGCAGTCAAGAAGGATTTTAACTCTTAAGTTTCTGTTGACATCTGGGGCCATATTCATACACTGAAGAAGCATGGTGGAAGGGCAAAAAACCACAACGCACCCAACCCTTCATGAACATTTGGCCTGTGGCAGTCACCTACATGTACCCAGGAGCTCACTCTCTGTCATCTCTGGAGAAATCCATTCCCAGGGGCTACGTAACATCTGGGCACCTTCATACATCAAGTAGAATACTTACAAATGCAACCAGTTGAGGAAAGGGGTCTCTGTAATTATATTTCACTTCACTGGCATTCCTAACAGGAAAAGTCCTCTTTCTCTGGTAGATTGCTCCAGCAGAAGCACCATAGGCCCTGTTGCCATGGAAACAAAACCTTTTCCTTCTCATATTTCAATAACGTATTGAAGGTTTTCAGGGCCTTTTCCCCTTTTTCCTCTGCTTGGCCTTTCAGCATTTACTGTGCATCATATGCTGGAAGTGCAGTGCTCTTATTCTTCAAAACCCAAACAAAAAACAACCCACAAAATTGTTTTTCCGTCTCGACTGACTCTCTCTCTGCCATCCTTCCCTCTTGTTCCTTGTCTGTCATTTGATGGCTTAGGCTTTCTGTGGCAATCTAACTCAGAAACAGCAATTTGCTTTGTAGGATACAAAGTACCTCTGCTCATGCCCAAAAGCCCTACCTGAAGCTGAAGGAGAAACGCTGCAACCATGGACCTGTCTTGCAGATGAAGTTTTTTTTTCCCCGGTTACACAATGCAGTTGAATGTCTTTTGGGGTATTGGGGCTGAGGAGGCAGGAGGTGTAAGGATTTCCACTCATGAGAAGAAAGTGATGAAATGTGCTTTCACAGAAATGATTTCCATCTCTGCCGTTTCAGTGCCTTCCAGCCTCTGCTGTGAAACCCACAACCCCAGCCTGTTTGCTTCATTGCATAGAGCCGGGTGCACCTGCTAATTAGAGTCTCGGTTGTTGATTAGCACAATAGATGAAATGAAGAAGAGAACTAGGAGCAGTTAAGCCCTGAGCTTTAGAGATGGTCCTCACTATGCTGTGCAGCTGCCTGTTTCCTTGCATAGTCCATTCCTCCAACAAGCCCTGAGGTTCCCTCTCAACACTGCGCGTCCCACTCCAGCAGGAGCTCCTCCCTTACAGTCCACGGGCGGCTGCTGGCTAGTGAAAACCTTTGTGAAAAGCCCGGAGAAGGGTCTTATGTCAGTGGTCATCATGGTACACCCCCTGAGCATTCATGGGCTGCAATTCAGATAAACATTATTATGAGCACATCCCCTCATCGCTGCTTCCCTCCACTCTCCATGTGTCCCTCCACAAAGCACAGCTTTGGGTACCTTTGCTCTTACCTGCTAAGCTGACTACAAAGGATGTAGTTTGTTTGAGTTTTGTTGCTTCTGAGTGTGTGGGAATAACTGTCAGACCTAGAGGGCAAACAGTGTTTTCCAGAAGATTAAAAAAAGAAAAAAGGCAATTTATTTGAATACAGCAGGGGTTTGGGCAGCACTGAAAGCATCCTCTGACCCATCAAAAGAATAAGCTAGGATATCAAAAAGCACTAGAGCATGCACAGGGTTACTGCGTTTACCTGCCAAGAGTAAGAACAGGAGCTGGATCTCATAGCTGAGATACCGAGATGGGATGACAAGAGAGCAGATAAACAACGACCAGTCTTAATGGGTGTTGGGCCCACTGCAGAAAGAGAGAAAAATAAGAGGAGGCGTTTCGCTATGATTCAAATTGCTCCTTTTTGGTAGTACGGGAACACACGCGCTAAACCAGTCATCAACCATCATCACTAACTCCCCATCATCTACAGCAATTGGCCCACTCCAGGAGAAGGGTCAGAGGGGAGCATTTGCCAGTGCCCGATGTGTGCGCTGCTGGAAGGCTTGAGGCTGCAATAGCACGGCATACACGTGTGACTGCCTCCCAGGGAGATTAGTCTCTGCTGTGTTCTTATCTCTGCTCCCAAACGGAGGCAGGCTGAGCTAAGTCATTATGTGGTTGGGAGACCCGTAACTTGGGCTAGGAAAAGGTTTTGACGGATTCAGCGTCGGCGAAATTCCCACAGAGCCCCTGGAAAACGCTGTTCGCAAGTCAAAGGTGTGCATTTGGCTGCGGGAGGTGCCCTCTTTTGGCGGGGGGAGGAGCAGAACCACAACACTGAGCACTTGGAAGTTGTGGAAGGATTTGCTCCCCAGGTCCAAATGACAAAGCGAGGCAAAAGTGCTAAACCCCACTCTGAGTTCACAGCCTAACGACAGAATTGCCTACCACCCAGGAAAGTGATTGAGACTAAACCATTATGTAATTGCACTGTAAACTCATAATTATTTATTGTGTTTCCTTCCAAAGATGCAGGGCTGAACAGAGTGTCTCTTATTTTGTAGCAATTAATGATAACAAATGGTTTAGTTAAAGCTTAGTAAAGATACTTTTTGGTCAGAGCCTCTATTTTTGCGGCGTGGACTAGAACTTAATATTTTTGGCCACAGCCCAAAGAGGTGACATTTCGAAGTATGAATAAAACTAGCATAACAACTTGCAATCGTGCGAGGACAACTAAGATCTACATTTCCTGTAATTCCTTCTGTTGCCTGCTGTTTTTTCTCATGAATCCGGACCATCTCAGTTTGCTTAAACAGCCAAACAAAAAGGCAAGAGCCATCTTTCTGCTACAGTTTTGTCTAGTGCCTTGCACAGGAGCTGTTGGGGACGGCTGCTGGGGGCCGAGGTGTGGGACCCCACCAGCAGAGATGAGAACACTGCCGCGATGAGATTGAGCAGAGACGGGCTGCGCAGAGCTGGGAGGGTGGTCCCGTGGGAAATGTAATTATCACGCTGGTGCCTGTCACAGTGGCACCGGGGCTTAAATCCCCATGATGAGGGTTATCAGCGAGTGATCAGTGCTGGCGGGAAAAGGGGAGCAGTTTAAGCAGATGGGATCTCTCTAATCTTCCTAGTAGCTGTGTTTGTGCGTTGGTGCCACGAGGGCAAGTAATCTGGGCATCTAAATCCCTTGTCTACACTTGGAATATATCCAAATGGATGTCAAGGTAAACAATCACAAATCCTGGCTTGGACTGTCTACCCTTCAGGCCTCCAGCGACGTCGCGGGGCTGGGTGGTTGCGGGCTGCGGTCCCTGCCAAACGTACACAAGGCTTACTCTGAATGTGTCCTTTGGAGCAGAGCAGCCTTCCTGGCGTGGCTTTTCGGAGCCAACCCCTGCTCTGGCACAGGAGGTGGGTGAGCTTCTACCCCCCTGCGCCAGTCTGCAGCCTCGTCTTGCTTTGGAAAGGGGCTCTGGGACTGATAAAGAGCAGGAATTTGGGGCAGCTGAGAGAGCGTGGGTGACAGCCTCTCCCAGGAGATTTTGTGTGCAGACCGTTCTCCCCAGGCGGGGGTCTGTGCTCTTCAGACGGCAGCAACGCGAGGCTGCGGGGGCTTGGCGGGGCTCCCTGTGGTCCTCTGCCGAAGTCATGAGGCTGTGCCCCGGCGCTGCCTGGCTTTGAGGGCTGAGTTTGTGAAAAAACCTTGGAATTTTGGAACAGTTAATTTTGGACACAGCTAAAGGTTTGATTTGGGTGATTTTTGGAATAGGACTCCAAAATTCTGAAAAATACAAATAGTGTTTTAAAAAAAAACTGACCTTGCTGAAAACGAGAAAAGTAGTAACATCGTTTCAGAGTGGTTAAATGTCTCCAAACTGTACCAGAGGTTGGTTTGAAAAGAATGAAGGGGGTCAGGCTGGATCCAGCATAAACTGCTTAAAATCTGCTTAAAAATATTGTTTTGGGCTGAATCTTATTGGAGGCTATATAAAAATGAATAAACCTCTTCCCAGCTCTACTTTACACAACACTGAGAAATGCTAAAGGTGGACTTGCACACTTTTGAACGGAGACAACCCTGGTTTTGCACGGTATAGAAAGAAAGAGACAGTCACGGCACAGGAGGATGTACAACCTCTAAAGAAAAGAACAGAGGGAAAAAGAAATATGGAGGGAAAGGAAATATCCTGTCAGCAAAAAGGAAACCTTGGTAATATGTATTTGTTTTATGGTGATATGTTTTATTAATGACTTTTTAAACACTGTCTGGGCTTGTTCAAACACCAGTTTCATACAGATTTAGCTAAATCGGTTTACAAAACAATTGAATTAAGTCAGGCAATCTCTTAGAGCACAGACACCTGTATCAGTTTAAGTGTTTATATTGGCTTAGCTTGTGTCAGTAAATCATCCTTCCTTCGCTGCCCAGCTTCTTCCCACAGCAGCCGTTTGATTGCATTGCAGGTGGCTTTGCCTCCCTCTCTCCCTCTGGAATTTGACCCCATCCCCCTGCAGCAGCAGAGCAGTGAGAGGGGAGAAGGACAGGCTGAACGTGGGGCCTGTCTCCCTGGTGGGTTTTTCAGAAGGTGGATCCTGAGGAGGAAAAAGAGACAGAGGGGAGGGCTAGTGACTTTGCAGACGCAGCGCCTGCATCAACTCAGAGATGCAGCTTGCAGCCGACTACGGTGGAGCGCTGGCTCTCCCAACAGCCATTTTAGTCGAAGGAGCTCAGACCCACACGAAAATGAAGGGTTTTTTTCAGAAAGTGAGCAGCGCACGTGAAGAAGCCACTTCATGTTTTGTCCCCATGCTGGCTAACTTCCCCCTGCCCCAAAATGTTTGTGAAAATGTCTTTTTGTTGAGGTCACAGTGATGCTATTGTTATGTGATTGCCTTTGACTCGCACTGAAGCAGGATTCCTCAGTGGCTTCTGCAGCGTGGGCCCCAGAGAGGTGCAGAGCAGCGAGTGCCCCTTTCAAACCAACCTCTGCTGGTTGACATCCCCGACATTTTTTGCACCTTCCTGTGGTTTGGTTGGTGCTGGTCACCGCATGGTGGCCAGGGTCCATGATGGAGCCACATGGTTCTCAGAACCCATCCTGCAGGTCCACCTGCCTTGCACTCAGCTTGTCTTCTGGTGCATCAGCTGTGGGTCCTGCACATATCCAGGTATCTGCAGGCGACGTTGCTGCGTGGATAAAGAGGGACTGGAGCTTTCCTGCAGTACGACAAGTGCACCCGTTAAAAAAACCCCTATGTAGGCATTCAATCAGGAAGGAGGAACATGTTGTGCCCCTGACTGGTCCCTGGGTGACATTATTTTTGCAGCATTAATTTTGTAGCCACCTGTTGTAGGTGTCCCCCGCGGTGCAGGAGTGGTGTCCCAGACTGGACCAGGGTGAAACTCTGCCGTCAGACCCACCGGCTCCTTCCGGACTCGGCGGGACCCTGGAGTGGGTACAGGGGGGAGAAGGACCCTCCCAGGCCTCTTGTCCAGGAGAGCAACCAGAAGTGTGTGTGTGGGGGGGGCAGCCCACTCTTCCAGCAGCACCTAAGGGTCAGCCAGAGGAGGTGGGGGCGGACGCCCGCAGGAACCCCCGGGCGCCCCACGCTGGGACAAGAGCTGTGTGAGGGGTGAAGGGAGGGGGGGTGTGGGGTGTGGGCTGCCCCCCACAGCCGCCCCGGGGCTGGAGCGGGGCCAGGGGGTGGCGGGGGGCGGCGGGAGCCACTTGGCGGGCGCAGCGGGGGGCGGCGGGGCCGGGCAGAGCGGGGGCTCCAGGCCGCCGGTGCCCCCGCTTTGGGGCTGTGGTGGCGGGGGTCCTCCCGCACCTGCCCGGCCCCTCGCCGCCCTCCCTCGCCCGGCGGCAGAGCTCGCCTCCCTTTGTTAATGTCTCCTTCACCCTTCCCCTCGCCCGGCCTTGCCTCGCCGCTGCGGCCGTCCAAGATGCTCGCCGCTCGCTAGGGCTTCTTTCCCAATCTGGTACATATCAAGCTAAATGAGGCATAATTAGGAATAATTATGACATGACATGGGCTGGAATGAGAAGCAGATGGGGCTTCCCCCAGGATGCTCCAGGTTGGATTTCAGGGAGGAGGGGACAGGGACAGAGTGGGGATGTGGCAGTCTTTCATGGCTTCCTGCCCCCCTGGCAGGGGCTGGAGACAACGTCCTGGTCAGCAACATGCTGCAGTGAGACCAGCGTATGAGGTCTGTGCTGCGAGACGCCGTCTTGGTCACTGTGGCTACTCTGCAGTGGCTTTACAAGCCACTCCGCCTCCATTAGAAGAGCGAAGCAACACCTGTGTTTGGCCATGTGTGGCATCCCTCTGACTCTTCCTTCAATGCAACATTACTCCTAATTTCACAGTAATGTATGGAATTTTTCTCTAGGAAGGAGGTGGAAGAGGGAGAAGTGAGGAGTATTGACTCCTTGGTACAAGCAGAAGACTCTGGTGCTGAACTGCAGAGGCCAGGAAGGTGTTTTCACCCGTCCTCTGTGCCCCTTCTGAAGGACACTCAGCTGCTCTGTGTTGTATGGTGGCCTGTGCATGGCAGACATGCTGGAGAGGTGCTGGGCTCCATTGGAAAGAGGAATATTTAAGGGAAACCTCAGCCTTTGGCTCTTCTGGGAAGGTGCTCCTCGGAAAGGGGGTGAGAGAGAGGCCCTTGCTTGTGGTGTTTCTGGCACATTTGTTTGCCTTTGTGCCTGTACAGGGACAGGAGGGAACGTCGATTTTGGCTGGAGATGTGTGGCGCAGTGGATCCACGTGGCTGTGTGGCGGAAGATGCACAGAGAGGGTAAGAGTGTGAGTTATCACGTGAACATCTGTTTCTCATTAAAAACTGATGTCTTCCACGAGAAAACCTAGGACTAAGGGAACCTATAACCTCTCTCTTTTCCCATTACTATAACATGAGATGTTGGAAGGCTTTATTTTTGGCATTCTGTCACTCTTGCATATCTGGGTACATCCCTCCGGGGAGAGAGCCAAACCTTACCACACAGGAGGTGGTGATAGCAGGAGGCAGACTTCAACGCCAACTAAAGCACTGCATTTATGTGCCTCTTTAGCTACTTTCCTGTCTGGAGGCACAGACAGGAGGCAAGAGGCCAAACTAGCCCAGATCCCAGATCAGGTTGGTTGGGAGCCAATACAGGACCATTGTGCTATTGTCACCTTCACCGTCCTACTGCCCTCCGACTCCTCAGCCACATCCCCAAGGCCATACCTGACATGCAGAACAACCTGTTTTCTTTCACCCCTTGCTATATGACCTTGGCTTCAGGGAGAGCATCCAGAGGGACTAGTTGCTTCCCTTTCCTCCAGGGTAATTCTTGCTTGTTGCTGAGAGGCATTTTGCACTTAGTTTTTCAAGCAGCCATTCTTTAAGATGCTCCTGCCTCTAGTTACCAAAATTATATATTTGCTGTTCCCAGCAAAAAGGCTTTTTTTTTTTCCTACAAAATGAAGGCAAAGCGAGATTTTCTTAATAATGTTATGGGAGATGGGTCGGTGCACCCAGGATTACTCAGGAGCTGCAAGCTAGTTCTGCTTGGACATATGGTCATCCCATGTCTGCTCCTGTTCACCTATTGTTGCGTGTGACATCTCCAGTACCCCACAGGGCTGAATTCAGCCTGCTGACCACTCCTCTCACCATGTTGGGGTAGATCAGCTAGCATCAAGTCTTCTTGCTTGTTGCAAGGTTTCTGCCATGTCTCATATGTAACTGAACTGCCTGGTTCAACAGTGGACTTGCAGAATAATTCCTCCTAAGAAGCTGCTGCTGCGCTGTGATAATGCTGGCTGTAGGTTTATAGTTTGCTTGGAAGCTCTGGCTTTGCCAAAGTTGATGGCTTCTTGACATTTCTCCTGGGGAGTGGGAATGAAAAGCGGTATTTCTGATTTTTTCTCTGCAGGGAATTTTCAAAATGAAACTGAAGAATCACTTCTGGAAAATCAGTTTTGTCATCTCAGAGTTCTTTAAAAGTGCCATGCTGTTAACACCTTTGCATGCCAGAACAGTTGAAATATCTATTATTCTTATTTCATTTTCAAAACCATTAAAGGGAGGATTTTTCTTAGTATCTCCTGAAACCCCTTTTCCAGAATAGCCCTTTCTGTTTCTTTTATAGCGAAATATTTTAACACACTGACAGAAAGGGAGAGTGGGTTCATCTTGTTCAACTTTACTGATAGAAAAGTTGAGCATTTAAGCACAGCTTGTTGTTTGGGCTCCTTTCACAGTCAGGGAGAGAAACATGAATCAACAGCTTGCTCCAGTGAGGTCATGCTGTAACTTGAGCAAGAAGAGACATACTTCCATCTCACAGAGCACTGGGCGAGTAGTACTGCCCACTTCTTGTCTGTTTTGTGATCAGACCCACTGAATCGCCCCCTGGATGTTTCTGTTTCTTGCCTTTTGCTATAGAGGGAACCCAAATGATTAGTTTTGCCCAGACGCCTAATTGTTAGATAGCTAAAATTAGTATGATGAATGCCACCCCACAGGTCTAGTTCAAATTTGATAATGGGAATTAGATATTTGTGTCATTGGGACGTTTTCAAAAATGTCCTCACTGGTAAACGCAATCATCAGTACCCTCCATACCCCTTGAGTATGCACAACCGAAGCCTGGCTGCTTCAGGAGATATTGCTTGGCTTCTCGGAGAGGTATTGCTCATGAGCATAATGCTGTTGTTTGCTTATACACTGTGACACATGCTGTGTTCACACACACTGATTGTGCCCCCCTTGGGCATCCTAGATAGCACTTTTTCTGTGATGGCATCTTTCATCATGTCCAGTTTTAAGAACTATTCTTCATCAGCAAGACAAACTGGGGAACATTTTATGCTAGAATCATTCTAAGAATAGAAATCTGCTGGATATATATGCAAGATGCCTCCTGGGTTTATTGCCTTGTGGGCGCTTGAATCCTGTCTTGGAAGTATAGGTAGACACTCTCTTTGAAGCAGATCAAACTGGAAGACGCCTCTGTGCTGGCTGTTTCATGTAGCCCCACAGGTTATAGACTTGTAGCGATATATGTACCTTGAGCTTGCCCAGTGCTGGGTTCTGGCAAGCTTTCCAGCTGATTTTACTACAGTTTGGAGTAATTGAGACAGAGTGGGGACAGTCCACGTGAATGGCGGTTTACAATGGAAGTAATCTCACCTTCCCCGGATTGCTGGACACCTAAGGGTCCACATCTGTAATTTAAATACCAAAACAGATTTAGACAAGGTCCGTGTGCCTAAGGTTGGCTTCTTATGAGATCTATAGATGCCCTCAAGTAAATTAAAGACGACTGATGAAGAGACATTTTGCCTTCCTTAGAAATTTTTTTTTTTTTTAAATAAATGCCTCTATCTGGATTTTGAGGTTTCTGGATACTTTTGTAGATATGATCTGCCCTTACCTCTATCATTCCAGCTCAGTTTGAAAAACTCAACTCAGCATAAGCGAGCATCGCTTCTAGTGTGTCTTGGTTCTGGCTGGGGGTTGCTTCTCATATTAAGAGGTGATGGGGCAGCTCAGTCCGGATAAGAATTATTGTCTTCACTGTTGTCTCAGTTTATGCACTGCAGGCTGACCCCGATGAACAATAGATAATGCAAACTACCTCCCCTTTCTCTGTGTCTTCCCCACATTTTGGCATTTGCTAGCTGACACAGGGACACGGCTCTGCCTGGAAAAGTTGGGAGGAAGCACAGGATTAACCATTCACTCATCAGATATTGCGGAGACTCCTGGTTACTGACCATCCCCACAGTGGTTTTGTTCTGTCTTCATCATCCTCAGTCGTAGCAGCTTGTAGGATGAGCACCAGTAAGGATACTTACTGCTTAGCGTATGGCTGAGTTTCACCTTGAGACCTCAGTTCTGTCAGCACTTTAAAGATTAAATGCCACCTCTCTAAGTGAGTGTCAGAATTGCCACAAAAATCAACTGAGAGGTAAGAGGCATAATCCCTTAGGAGCATCTCCATTGATCCTCTCATGATTCCCAAGCAGTGTGTAGTCCTGAATGCATGACTGTCCATTTCTCCAGATTAGTTGATTCAGTTACACATCCCTTGGGCTTGTCGGGGGGAAATTTGTATCCTTGGAAAGAAGCTGAAGTCAAATAAGAGCTACCCCAAAACACACCAAACAGCGTTACTCGCCGCAGTAAAGTGCAGGTGTCTCCTGGGACTGACAAGCAGCTATTTCTGTTGGTCCTGCTGAAATCAGCCCAAATCCCGCCTCCAGTAGAACAGTGCACGCTTGGTTATTGCTGCTGGCATCCAGCATGGGGTCTAAAAGCTGCTGTGCTGGAGAAAGATCTTTCTTTATGTCTTCACCTAGATTCAGAGGGTCTAGGATCACATTCATCCCCTAGCCAGCTGGTGAATGGGTGCATCCATGTGCAGTGCCCTTGAGAACCATTGACAGATGCTTTGTGTATTGCGTGAAAGATGTTTTCCTAAGGAAGCATTCTCTCTTCCATTTCTTTCATTTTCTTTTTTTCCTTTCCCCCTCTCTTCATGCTTTCCGAAGTCTCTGCTGTTTTCTGATATATTCAGTCTGTGAAGATGCAAGGTGGCTTGCATGTGAAGACATGGAGAGAGCAGTGATATTACTGGGGCTATGTTCATGGGCATTTTTTCCAGAAAACTTGCTGAGAAAACTTTTTTTTTCTTTGTGTGTGTGTGTGTGGTTTTTGTTGGTTTTGTGTGGTTTATTTTTTTTATTTTTTTTTTTTTTATTGCATAGAAGGAAATGCAATGAATGAGGAGACTTGCCTGGTATTTTGCATACACAAGCATTTTGGTATGAATTAAGGAAGTGACTTCAGCCGATCGTTTTTCACACATACCCAGAGCCCTCTGGTGGTCACTGAAGATTTTAAATTTCCATTTTTGGAGTTTTATCCAAACGTATGTGGCCATTTGTAAGACTTATTTTGTGTGTGTGTCTTTTTTAAGGGGGAAGTTTGCAAATGTTGGTGTAACTTGTTGCATTATTTTCCCACACATTTTCATCAGTTTTGTCTGTTAAAAAATGGTATTGTTCTGTTGCCCAGTAATGTTTACTTGGAAAATTGGCTTGGCCTGAGAAGTGGCATATTTACTCTGCAGGCAATGGAAGCTGTTGCTGTGCAGTTAAAGAAAATTCAGGGAGTGTTTTGGATTTGGAATTAATTTCAAATGAGCATGTGCTGAAACTTTGACTTTGCCATAACATTTCCTTTTAAACCTCCAGCTCAGAAGCAGATTTTTAAATGCTCTCCAAGGGTGTCTAACTCTGTGGAGGAGAACAGGGAAAGTGGTGGAAGGAGGGGACAGGAAGGACACGTGAAGGGTGCTGCTGCGTTTTCTAGATGTCACCCTTCCTTCAGCCTTCTCTTCTTAAGCACTTTAGCTGAAACGGCACCACCGGCTGGCTGGTTACCCTAAACTCTTAAAAACATAAGACTGGCCGTGCTTGGTTAGACCAGAGGGGCACCTCTTCTGGTGTCATGCCTCCAAGAGACATCGTGATCAGAATGTGGTTGTGCCCAGTTAGAGTCATGTCATGCACTTCAGGTGTGCTGATCCCTGTAATATCAAGCTACAGAGCAGCTCTCTGTCTGGATCTGAAAACCAAACCTTCCACTTCGTGCTGTGGCCGGACTTTGACCGTCTCACAATCTACAGGACCTGATGGAGGTCATCTCTTGACAACAGGGGTTCCTCTCCTTTAAGAACTCCTAGGATACAATCAATTATGATGTAAACGCTCCCCTCGAGATGTCTGTCATGCAGAGTCGCTCACCTGTGTGCTCCTGGGACATCTCAGCACAGACCAGTACAGGACATCTGGAAGAAACTGCCTTGTTCTGAATCAGTGTAGCTGTGATCTGTGTGCTGGGCTGGCCAGTGAAAGGCTGCTAGCTGTGGAAATCCAGGAAGGAACAATGAGATGTTTCTTTTTTTTTTGCTGGCTGAGGAAGAAGGCAGGTCCCCCTTGGGAGGAAGAGGCAAAGGTCAGTTTGGAAGGAAGGAAGGAGACTGACTTGTAGCAGGAAAAGAGTAAGTACTGCTTGAGAGGGCACACGTGATCTTTTTGGTGTTCAACATGCAGTAAGCTTTTGTGTGTGTGTTGATGTGCATGCACACCCAGAGGGACTTAAAAACCTATTCCCAGAAGGCTCAGATAAACCTATGCCTTTTAACCTTTGGTGGCAAGTCAGCCGTGTAGTCCCTTTGGGGTGCTGGCAGTGAGCTCCTTGCTCGGCGATTGCAGGACGGGTTATGAATGATGTGATGTGTCCAAGGCCAGCCAAGGAGCAGCCGGAGGGGAGACCTGCTGCAGTGCTGGGGCCAGCCTGATGCTGCTGCTCCTGCCGTCGTGCTGAGAACTGCAGCAGATTCGGATCTCTTGCTTTCTGAGCAGGCACCACCCCAATCTCATTACTGAGACACTGCCTATCTGCACTTAAGTGGGTAAAAGAATTATTGCGGTCACTTATGAAATATCTCTCTGGCAGCACTAGGCATCTGAAGAAGAAGCCGGGAGGGGTAGGCAGTTTGTATAAATTTTGTCATGACACAGGTTGAGTCTTTGTCTTGTTGCTGAGCTGGGTGGAAGCTGTAGGGGTCAGGAGGAGGCCTGGGAGCCAGGCTGCTCTCAGATCGCTGCCCTGATTGTGCTCTAATTCAGCCACAATTCCCTCTTGCATTGAATAATAATAATAGCTGTTACCTGGCCTTCTAGGCTGATGAGAAAATTGAATAGTTAATCAATTTGAAGATGGTATGATACTGCAAGCCAGGCAGATCTAGGCCTGATCTACCTTTGGCAGAGAAATCTGGGTGATACAGGATCCTGTCTGTGACACAGTGCAGATGGTCTTTCTGTGGTCCAGTAATTTGAATCAAGCAAGAGAGTCTTAGTTTCCTTCTTATCACAGGCTCGTTATCATTTTCACAATGATATAGCTTGGTTTGAACCCATGACCTTGCCTTTCTTTAGTCTCCTAAGCCAGCCTCTGATACACACTAAAAAAAGATTCTTTCTTTTCCGATCTCGGAGAGAATAAAAATCAAATCCCTACGGAACAAAGAACCTTGAAGCGCTACAGAGCAGTAGGAAGCCAAGACAAGCCATTGGACAGCATGAGAGCTTTGAAACCTAGATTAAATTGCCAACTTGCTGAACGACCCTCCTGAAGAGAAGAGATGTCACCTTTCCCTCAGAGGTGGAAACTTGTCCTCCTCGGTGCGTGCGTGCACGTGTGAGGGAGGCAGGCAAGGAGTGGGAGGAACAAGGCTGCTGGAGCACTGCAGACTCCGATCAGGAGCAGAGTGCACTGGGTTAAGCAATTTCCAGCAGCTGGGATGGTCTGTGCTGGCTTATGAGGTGCAGAGGAGGCCTGTCCAAGTCCTCTAGCGGGTAACTAGCTAACCCCACTGTCCATTCTCTGCCATACTCTCTCAGACAGCAGCTGGCTCTTCTTCCCCATCCTGGTCATCTTTTTAGATTTCTGGGGTGGTAAGGGACCCAGGAGGAAAGAGAGGTTATGTTGCTCCAGAGAAATAATAGGGTTGTACTGTTGCTTTTGAACATTTAAAAAAAAAAAAAAAATTCAGAACTCCTTCTAAGATAGAAACAATCTTGGGTTCCTCTGTTGTCTGGAATTAGAGGCTTTGTGTGCCACTGAGTTTTGCCACTGGAGTCTGCATAAGTACTGTGATTTACAGGCAAATGGCCTTATATTCGGAGATTGTAGCTTCATCCTAGAATGTATGTTCCTTTTCCATGAACCAAAACTTCAGGATCCAACTCAATAAAAAAGCTCCATCCTGTCCCTCTCTTCCCCCATAGCCAGCCATGATTGCATTTTCTCACGCACCTGCTGATGAGAAGGGCTGGGGTACCTACCTCCGGAGTGGTCTCGGTCCCCCTTAGCTCTGCTCTCTTCTTCCAGCTGCTGTGGGGCTGAGGGCTGCTGGAACCACTGTAGTGCTGCCAGCCCAGCTCCCACCAGGCAGGCAGAGCCTCTCCGGGTTCAATAAACTATGCAATAGCCTCAAGCCGTTACGCTGTGGCTGCTACTCGTGTTTTGTGGCATTGAGGTCAACACTTACTATATTCCCCTATGTAGCTCTGGATGTCAATGCAAATCAGCCCAGGAGGAACTTTTCCACTAATGTTACTAGGAACTAGGGGGAAGTGGTACTTTCACCTGGGGGACTGAAGGATTGGTGGTTGTAATCTGCTTCCCTCCTGCTGCAGCATGGATTTGGGGCAGGGACAGGAGGGAGGGCCCTCTTCCATCTCAGGAACGACAGCATGAGAATTTGGTCTATGTACCTTTTAGGGCATTTGCTTTCCTAATGTTTTTCTGACAAAGCTCTTAATTCCTTTTATTGATGTAATAATTGATCTCCTGACAGTGCGGTCTGAGATGCTGCTAAGCATTTCCAATAGGCTCAGATTAAATAGCGTAGAATTCCTCCATTGGGCTGTGAAAACACCTCCCTGGAATTATCCGGTAGATGAGATCAGGATGAGGTAGGCTACCTCTGGCTTGTCTGTATCATTTCAGAGGAAAGGGGAGCATCCCACAGGACATTGTTTAGGGATAACCTTCCCGGAGGGATACTTTCTTCTTAATCCCTGCCATTTAGAAGCTGTTTTTTTCATGTCCTGTGATAAACACAAAGCTCCTAAAAATTCCCATCCATTGCGAGACCCATGAATCCTGCTGTACGTTTTGCTGAATTCTTAACCTGAATTACATCTTCCAACAATAAGTTCCACAAGTTATTTAGAAGCCATGTGGAAAACATTTCACTGTACATGCCTCTGTTGTAATTGAATGCCCTTCCATTTCCTGCACAAGGCAGTAATTTTGCCTTCTCCTTCCTTTGATATTTTTATCTGTTGCAGCCCTCACTTGTTTATTGCCTCTGGAAACCAAGCAAAGCCAATCATTCTCATCTATCTTTATGCCACAGTCGCTAGTCCTCTGGGTTTTTGCACCCCTGTTTCTTCTTCAGTTTCTGTGATGTCCTTCTTGATATCCTGGTCCCACTGAAGTGCCTGGGTTTCACTTGAACAACTCAGAGAGAGAGTGCTATTTCAAGTGAAGGTGCATCACAGTTTTGCCTTCTGTATTTTTCATCCTATTATGGACATTAAAAATCAGTACACCCACCTTTGCAAGTTACTGATGCTACCAGGTATTTGAGTTATTCCATACTCTTAGAGGAAGAAATGCCTACGTGCTGTGATAACTTTAATTGCTTGTCAAGACATTTGCAAAAAATGTCATAGTAGCTGCTGTTTGCCATCCACAAAGTGCACTCAGGTTCTCTAGGATGAACTATGCTGGAATAAGTGAATTTGTCATCCTTATCAAAATTATCAGCTTGCATTAGTTTCCATAAAGATAATGATTTCAACTAAGCTAAGTGATTTCTATGTTTTAGCCCTGAAGTCCTTCATGGTCTCCGAAGACTTGAATCCATCACATGCTTGGCGTTGGCCTCAGAGATTTTACAAGGATGCAGACTGGCATTTAGTGTTGTTAGCTTTTTCTTAAAGGATACTACTCTTTGCTTTGGGTACCTAGGCCTGTATTTAATTGAGGGAGAAAATACTTGAAAAGGTATGGTTGGCTTCGGCTCTGTGATGTCTGAGACATGGAAGAATGAATCACCAGGGTGGAAGAATTGCTTGCTTTTTTTCCCTTTGATAGCCCCAGCATGGTGTCAGGCTGGAACCTGCAAATTTATAGCTTCAAACCAGCTCTGGATATGTACCTGTCACGTGGATTCCCCATTCGCTTACAGGTCAGACCACAGTCCTGGCATGCCGTGTGCAGGCTGCTGTCGATACAGGGGCAACAGCCATTCATGAATTCGGAGCTGGTTTTCTGCCCTCTCCCTTGGTTCATCTACAAAACTTCAGGCCTCTTTCCTGGCCAGGAATTCCATCACTGTGAGACCTCAGACACTTGGTCCCTAACAGATTTGGGGTAAATAAATAGTAAAAATGCTGATGAGGACAAAGATAGTAATAAAATTCTCATGGAAATAGTGAAACCATAGTCTGAAGGACAAAGATTGATGTGCCTATGAATGGATATGGGTGGGGAGGAGGCTGCTGAGCTCACGATCTGTCAGACTGACCAGAATTGCTTTATTGTCTCTTCTTATTCCCCTCCTGGTTGGTATCCATCTGTTGTCTCTTGTCAGCATATTAATTTAGGCTTGTAATTGCATCTTATCAGCAAAGGGGTAAAAAAGGCTTTTAAAATAAAGGAGTGTTGTAATTTAAACCCATCCATAAAACACTCCAGTCCTCTTGCTGTCCCTCAGCTCTGGTCCCCAGTCCCACTCCTGGCTTTGCTGCTCTGCCAGACAGATATACTTCCCTGCGTTTCACACTTCACTTGTCCATGCTCCTACCACCCTGCTCCTGTCCCCCTGGGCCACGTCTCGTGTCACTGGCTGTGTACTGCCTCGAGGACTCCTGAGCACAGCTGGGACCTCAGGGGCCTGTGATGTGGTTTTTGTTCATGGAGGTCTCCTCGAGCTGTCGATGTGCTCCTGTTGAAGGAAAGGTGGTAAACAAGGGTTTTCTTTTGAATAGTCAGTGGCTGGATGTCTGTTGTTTTCTGGCCCTTCTCTCTGTGGGCTTCTCCCCATTCAGCCTCATGACCTCCCACAACCCGTGCAATAGCCTCCCTCCTGGGAGCCTCCCAAGGGCCTCTGAGACAAATGCCCCTCTTGAAGACACTCTGCTTGGTCACTTGCAGGTTTCCTGGGGAGAAAGAGATGGGAGTTGGTCACATTTATCCATCTAGGCTTGGTGTAGTTAACTTGTCCTGTCAACCACTTTGTCGTCACTGCAACTCTCCAGGATGGCTTTCACAGTGCTGAGGAAGAGTGCACAGAGAGGAGTGGGCAGTTGCCCCTCCACCAAGCTTTCTTGACTTTGGTGACTGCTTTCCTTCAAGGCACAATGCTCTCACAGAGGAGCGGACTGTGTGACTTGCTTGACTTGCTTGTACTGTGAGGGCTTGAAGAGTCACATTATGCACAGAGGCTCTCAGGTGTTGCACAGAGGCATGTGAGGATGGAGATGCTGGCTCTGGGAGACTTGTTGGTGGGTTGAGAGGCTTCAGACAGTACCCTGGTGCTTGAGTCATTTGGAGTACATGTGTCCTGGGGGTCCTAGAAAGATCTGAGATTCTTGAGATCCCTTACTTCTCATTGCTTCCAGTTGGGAGTCCTCAGAGCGGGATTTTCAGTCCAGTCAAGGTTTGTGGTGTTGAGATTTGGCCTCAGAAGTGCTGCTGGGGCTTGTGCTGTGTCATGGTAGACCCATTCTCAGGTACTGGTTCCCTGAAGGGCTTATGTTCGTACTTTGCTCTGTTATTACACAGCAGGGTACTTTAGGCCCTGATTTATGAAAGCCCTTAAAGCTATGTTTGAGCACTCCAAATTAGATTTTCCTACCTCACAGAATTATTGTGAGGGGAAAATAATAATTCAGGGTATATTTGTTCCTGTGGGGAAACGGAATGGGCGTGGACTTGGGCAAGAAAATTAACATGGAGTGCAGAGAGTATTTCTGAGGCGCTCAGGTACTGGAAGTGCCTCTGTAAAGAAAATCTGGAGTAATGGTTTTGGTTGTGGATTACTTTGTGGCTTTCATTGCTAATTGTCACAGGAGATTGTCTGCATTGGAAGAAGTCACCAAGTATAGAAGATGGAGAATGTCTCCACCTGTAAAAGGTCCAGAAAGGTTCAGTGTGCAGCAGGTGTGGGATGAGTTGCAATTAAGGCTATGGGTTTGAGCAGTCGATGCCAAAGTGCTCATATTGTTGTTGCATCCAGCGTGCTCCCCAGGATGGAGGAGGGCTGGCTTTGGCAGGAGTGAATGGCTTATGCATAGTGCTAAGGTAGGGGCCAGTTAACTCTATTGCAGTTAGAGTTAGGATTAAACCTGGGCTAGGCAATGGCTGCACTGCTACCACGGGTCTGACAGGGTGAGGGCAAATGTCTTATACATAGTCCCAGAGCTGTTAGGATCTCTGGGCCCAGACTTGTTTCCAAGCAGTTGAGCTGTCCCTAAACTCAGCCATAACCTCAGCCTGATCCTGTGGCATATCTTGTCCTAAACCCCCTCCTTCCCAAATAGCCTTCAGTCTCACACTGGTGATATCAGGCCACTGTCTTGTTCTTTGGGATCCACAGATCCATGCCAGGATGGCCAGCTCCTGGGCCCTGTGTATGCGGCTGTTGGGAATAAAAGAAGAGCTTGAAGGGGTACTTAAAGCAAATATTTAGGCACTGATATCAACAGAGGTGAAAGTGCACCAGCTTAAATTAAACATTAGTTAGAACCAGGCAAAGTTAGCGCATCTTGGGGAAAAGAAACATAGATCTGGAAAGGCAAGATAAGCCTAAAATAGCAGGTGAGCACCTTATCGGAGTCTGTGGTTCTGTATGGTCATCATCAACCTCATTAGTACATCTTAAGTTTGAATTAGCCTATCATTTGTAGAACCCATTATAACTTAATAAATGGGGGTGGGGGAAATAAATAATTAAATTAAGCTTAAGGATGCACGCATTGTTTAAAAATTGCTGGGTCTGAATTTCCTATCATATACAAAGTATTTTATCTCATTTGTCTATTCCTCCTCCTACCCATCTGACAACTGCGGGTTGCCCAGAGCAGCAGAACCTGGATCTGGCCCTGACTGGTACCGGAGAGGGGCAGCCTGGCTGGTGTGTCTGCCAGGAACAGGTTTGATGATGGCATTTGGTCCCTGTGTTTCCCCGGGTGGGGTTTGTCCCAACACCGACTGTTGCTGCCCTGCCCCAACACGCTGGCAAATCCCACGTGGTCAGCACTTGGGTTCGATGCTTTCACTGCTGTTGCATCGATCTGATTTCCTGCCAGAGAAGAGAGGCTTTCTGTTTAAAATCCAATATTTCCAGGGTCTTGTCACAGCTAATATACAAGACCTTTTGTCCTGGGTGTCAACACTAAATTTGGCCTGTGCTGCTGGCCGTTTTTGAACTAGCTGTGAACCTGTCTTCACAGGCACACACATGCACACTTGTACTTATGCAATACCCATTAACAGGAAAGAACGCTCAGTGTAAACACATACACACACAGAGCCATATGGACACATGCTCATTAATTGAAACCAAGCCCATGTACCGAATCTCTTTGTTAGCATCCAAATCCTGGCCAATCTGCCAGTACTTATGAGATGCAAGACTGGATCACTTCCATTGTCTGTCACTTAAAAGCTGAAAATTATTTCGCTGGCCCCTGGCCCTTGCTCCCATATTCTTTGAGAAATAGTGCTGACATTTTGTTTGAATGCACATGTGGATATATTTATATTTTTTGCAGTATATTGCATGTAGGCTGTCACGTGAGCTGACGCTTACTCCTATGCAGATGGTTAGCTCAAGGCATACAAAAAACTTAAGCTGTTAGATCCAGCTTAAGTGGAAAGAAACACAGTGAACTGTACAGGAGGGAATTTCTTTTTATAAGTAAGTATGCTGCACACACTGGAAAACAGCCTTTTGATGATAAAAAGACTTAATTTGAGGAACAAAACCAAGTCCCCAGGAACTATCACAGTTATGTGTGGTGTGAACTTGAATTAATTGCTTTGCCATCGCAAACCATTCACCGATCTTTAAATACAAGAGCACATGGTGTTTCAACACAGGCCCATGCCTCACTGAGCAGCCACAGTGGGAGCAGCTTTTGGGAGAGGTCAGAGCTCAGTACCAATAAGACTGCAGAGTACAAAGCATTTGCCTTAGTCACTACAGATATTGGAAAGTTTTAAGAGAATGAGATGGAGGTCCCCAGGGTGGACACAGAGGTATCTTCACGTTAAGGCTGATAAGTGCCGTCAGAACAATTCAGAGGCAGTGCCTGCCTCTGCCACCACTTTCTGTGTGATGTTGGGGAGGAGGGGGCAGTCAGATCGCTGTGGCCATTCCCTGAGACTAAGTTTGTATGTGCCACTTTACCCTCTCATCAAATGAGGAAAGTATCTTATGTGGCCACACATAAAGATATCTTAAAATCTCTCTCCAGTGTTTGAGGTCTGGTCCTGTGAGCAGATCCATGTATTCTGCGTGGTGCTCTGTGGGCAGAAGATGCAGCCAAGTCTCATGTCATGAACACATCCATCTCCTGCTCATGACTTGGGTGTGTAAAATTCTGCCCTGGAAGCCAGGGCTCCAGCAGCCTCTGTGGTGAGCAGCGCCCAACCTTTAAAGAGACCAAACTCTAGCTTTTCTTCTTGAGATTTTTCCAAAAGTTTTGGTCTGCCTGTCTCTGCTAAAAGAGCTTTTCTTTGGAGGGAGGAAGGGGTTGCAGTGACCAAGAGTGGAGTGAGCAAGCCAAGTCTGGCAAAATCTTTGCCTGGTGAAGGAGAGAGTCCCAGGCATGGGGACTGGGGAAGGGTGGGCTGGCAGAGAAAGCTTACTTGCAAGCATTTTAAGTCATTCAGTTGGATCCATGCTCTGCACCAATATTGCAGATCATAATTTTCCCAAGGACTTGGTATTTTAAAACACACTGTACGTATTTGATCTGTCTTCCCTCTAAAAGACGATCAGGAAGATTTGCCAGTGATTTTCTATGCCCGTACTGGAGGGAGGGGAAGCAGATCATTAAGCCTTGAATACAGCCTGCCATCTGGATGGGCTGAATGAGCAAGAAGGCGTAAAGTTGGGATGCAAATGTGCAGCACTTGGTTCTCAGCCAAGACAGAGCTTGTGCTCAATTGTTTAAAAGCAGATCTACACAGACATGACTTATTGCAGGGGAGGAGAAGGGCTGATGGGAGCCCTTGGGGTCTGCTTTGCAGAAATCACCACTGCAGCTGAAACCCATGGGACCTGTGCTTTGAGTGCATGGAGATTTCTACACATGGGCTATTGGTGTCTTGATAGTGGCACCTAAGATTAGTTGATCCTTTTGAAATGTATCATTGTGTTCTTGTGTTTCCCATCCGGGGGGTTCACATTGGTGAGAAGTTTCCTGGTGTTTCCCAGATCGGGAATCCTGACCTGAGGTGACTGGTGGCTTAAGGAGTTGCGTGCAGTCTTCCTTCTACCTCTGTGTGCAGGCAAGAAAATGAATACAGCTAGCCGTACTGAGAACGTTAAGTAGGTTGTAGAAACCCACTCTTCTCTCTCTGCCTTTACCATGGACTCTGAATATGATGCTGAGCAAGTCACATACACCCAGCTTTTCTGTAGTGGCCACGAGCTGTTTCCTTTTGAATGTAGAGGCAGCCAGCCACTGTGGTGGCCAAAATTAATGGTCAGCATTGCAGATTTTTAGCTGTGATCCGCCTATGAATCAATTCCCCTGTCTCTAAAATTCCTGTGATGGTGGTTTGGTATGGTAGGGGTGACTGGAAGACAAAAGTCCTTTTGAATTTGGGAACTGCTCAGCGGTGATAATCATGAGGCAAATTGAAAGGCCCAGGAGGGAAGCAGCAGTCTGTATGCTGTGCAGCGCGCTGCTGGTGCGCAGATAAATATGGCCACAAAGGGAATAAGGAAGATAGCCTCAAGCGCGGAGCACTTCTGTGTGCCGAATGAAGCAGCGAGTCCAGTAGAAAGGGGAAGAATATAGGACCAGTTAATTAAAACTGTACCTCTATTATTATTTCTCTTTCTAGAGCTTGGACCTTCTCCACAATCCATTTGGCATCAAATCAAGGGCAAGTGGGAATAAAATGCTTATTTTTAGAGACTCGTGTGGGGCTGAAACTTACATTTGATATCAAAAGCCATTTCCTGTCCATATTTGAAGTTGGTATCATCCTATTCTGCAGCAGTTGCTAGTGGAAACTGTTGATGTGTTGGTACACTTCCATTATCCATCACTCTGTTCTGCAGTTCGGGAACTGGAAGGCGTGCAGGTGGCTTCATTTTAATATCTATTTAAAGTGTAAATCGTTGTCTGCAGTGCCCTTTGAAAAGGCAAGGGCTGTTGGAAGCTTTCAACACTGGTGAGAACTAAGAGCGCACGTCATAGAGAAAAGTGGCAAATGTGATGCAAGATAATTGCTGATGGCTTTGAGGTTTAGAGCTGAGAAATTTGCCCTTTGAGCACCTGTGGGAGCTCTGGAAGGTGGCAGCTCTGGGAAGCAAGAGGAAGGCAGTCTCCAAGGAGGCAATGTGGTGGGGGGTGACAAAGCATGTGTCAGCCAGCCCACCCCTGGAAGGACTGGGGGTCAGATCAGGAGAAGGGTGCTTTTGGTTAAATAATGACAAGTGGTGCCTACACCGTGTCTGTTAATCTGGCTGTCTCGAAGGTGGGAATAGAGATTTCTAGTATGAGAGAGAGAAATTATACCATCTCTGCCTTCTGGGTCTACCGAAACCTTGTTTTGCATATCGGGAACAGTCAAGCATAAGGTTTTGGTAGACCCAGAAGGCAAAGGTGGTATAACTTCTCTCTCTCATACTAGAAATCTGTCTCCCCAGACCTGCTGGAGGTGACTTTGCAGCCGTGCTTTCAACTTTTGTAAAAGAGGTTCTGTGAAACTATGAAAGTTGAGACGAATCCATGCGTATGAAGGATGCTGTTATAAACAGAGCACTTCCAGATAGCGAAAGAGATAAGAAGCAAGAGTTCAGGGTCTGTGGCTTCCCATCCATTGCACCTTCTCATAGAGAGTACTTTGATGAAAGAAGAGCTCCATTTTGCTTGGATCCCATTAAGATCAGTGATTCTGGGGAAAAAGGTAAGGTTACAACATAGGGATGTGGGCTTGTTCTCTTGGCTCCATCTGGCATGACACATGCGTGGCTGTGCCGTGTTTTCCGCCTGAATTGCATCTCGACCCGACTCCACTACGGCACAAAAGCGCTGCTGATATTCAAAGACATATGCAACACAGCTAGAATGGTCAGAAAGTTAGGAACAGGCTAACTTTCCAGATTGTGGCTTCTCTGAAAAGTAGTGCTTTTATCTATAGCATGTGTGCTGGCCTAAGTGGCATTGATTTTCCACCGGGCAATAAAGGGCTCCTGCGTGACTACCAGCTTGCTGCTCTGCCAAATTTTGCTTCTATCTCCGCAGTAGGGAGAGGGTAGAAGTCATCTAGGGAAGGATGAAAGGAAACAGTCATGGTAGAAAGCATCTGCTTTTCATTAAGCTTTACCTTAGAAGCTGATAGTGCAAAAATCTGGTTTTTTTTTTCCCTGTGAGTGGAAAAATAAAATGGGACAGAGAGACCTGGCATGGAAGAAGTTCAGCGTAGGTGCTTAACTTGTGTCAAAGCCATAGTCATCTGGATGTGAATGTTCGTAAGGACCAGCGTGGAATAATGGCTCTGTTGGCACTATGGGTCAGCCCGGTCCCTCTCCCTGTGCTGCACTGGTTCTGCTCCGAAGCACACCGGATCAGGATGTGACTGTGCTTGATTCTTCATGACCAGCGTCTGCTAGAGGGTTTGTGAATCCTGACCCGAAGCGCCCTTGTTTGCTAGTCACATTGCGAAAGTAATATGGAAAAGTTCTTGGAGGCCCGTCTCCTTTCACCCCTCATTGCTGCTCGCTAGCCACAGGCACGGGTGAAGCGGGCAGCTGCCCAGTTCGGCAGCTGGGGAGGTGGGGAGGGCTGAGCTGACCACCAGCTTTACCTGTGCTGGCATGCAGCAAGCATGGCCTAAAGAGCCAATCCTCCCTCCTGCCCTGGGCGGGGGGCAGAATGTCCCCTCCTTGCCCTCTGAGCTCTCTGCTGCCGGGGGAGGCATGGTTGAAGGCTGTGGGGTAGCTGGATTAGTCTTGCCCCCCATATCTCCCCTGAACTATATCCTATGTCCACAACCTTCCCCTTTCCCTTGTCTCAAGCACGGTGCATCGCAGAAAGAGCCTGGCAGGTCCCCTCTGATTTCCTGCTCCTATAGAGGCAGCCTGGGAGGTGACAGCTGAGGGAGCTGTGTGCCGAGGGTGCAAACGGCTGGGGGAAAAGGGAGGTCTCCTCTCCAGCACCTGAGAGGTTAGGCTGAGGGGGCAGAAGGAGGCACTTGTCCTGGACCTTTTCCTGGACATCTCTCACCTCTGCCAGAGCTTTGACAACTAGATCAAACAATGCTTTATAATTTGCAGAATCCTCTGAATTTGAGTGGAAAAACTCACCCTCTACCCTCAGCTTCGTTTATCTCCTGTTGTTTGGGCTCTACCGCACTTCCACACCATGATTGCCTTTTCCCCAGCAAGACAGCAGTTGTGCCTCTCTATGAGCATGCAATTGTACAGCAGGGACCACTAGATTTACTGCACCACAAATACAAGCTTTGCCTTTATTGCGGCAAGGTCATTGCAAATCTTCTGGTAGACACATGGCAATAAAAGCAATGACTTCTCTGATCTCTTTGTCTCCCTGCTGTGGGATTTCAAGGTCTCTACTGGGTGTCTGTGTTCAGTTTTTTTTCTGGCTGGGTGTTTGAAATGAGATACTTATATTGATGGCCCTTGCTGAGTTTCTGCAACTTCCACGGATTTCACCTGCAACTCATCAGTATTAAAACCGTTCCCTGAAAGCTGGTTACCTTAATACAGATTTAGCTACTGGCCTGCTGCAGTCAGTCTTTAGGAACCTAGGGGTTGCTCTTTGGGAAAATGAGAAAAGCCTCTGTTTTGTTAAGATCTACTGGGAGTGAAGGGGAGTTAGCTGGAAAGGGTCCCCCTCTGAAGTGGGAACTGTGGAGGTCCTAAAGGACTGTAGCCTTTCCATCTTCAGGCCACCCTAGCATCTCCCTCCATTCTCTACTTCCATCCTGATTGCCCCAGCCGGAGGCAATTGCTCTGCCTCAGTCTCTCTGGCAGTACAGAGCAGAGGGGGTCACATTAACTGCAGGATTGAGGGACAAACCTGTTTATCTCCTTGACTCCAAAACAGCTTTCACTGTCTTAAGGGAATTGAGCCACGGTCATCTGTTCAGGCCTGATGGACAGAAAGTTTTTGCTCATTCTCCCCCTAGGTTTCTTCTTCCATTTCCATTTGCCCTGTAGGGTTCTTACTGGTGAGAAATGCTCCCACGATGTTACCTCGTATGCTGGACAAGATGCACATGAGGTGCCTCTTCTGTCTTTGATGTGACATGCCACAGGCAAGCGGGGAGCCCATCTGAGGGCTGCCAAGCGAGGCTGGGGCACGCTCCTATTTGTGAATTATACTATGATAAAGTAGTACTGTCCGTGGCTGGGCATGCCCATGCCTCAAATCATAGGATCATAAGATATATTCAGCAGAGGCATTTGATGGTCTTGCACTGACCTCTAGTGACAATACAGGGGACCGGGGTCTTCAGCCATCAAGGAGTTGAAAGGCCACCCGCAGGTCATCTGTCCTGGACAGTTTACAATGGTTCACCCCAGTTTTTGGCAGGACTGTGCACATAAGCCTCTGGTACTGCCTTGGGGAAGCCAGCCTACTGCCTGACCAGGGTCTGTCTGCTTGGTAGACGGTTGCAGTGGGTCTTGGGCGTCCCAAGCTCCATACACCTCCTCACTGAACTGCTTGTCCTCCCCCAAGCCACCAAGGTCATGATAGTCTTCAGGTCTTTCGCGGTGTTTGTTCTTCCTGCCCATCTCTTTCCCTGTCCTGTCCCTACATCTGATGCTCCATTTCTTTCTGCTGCCCCATTCCTGCATGGCATCTGATGACTCACTGCCAGTCCACCCTCTTGGTGATGTAGTGTCCATACTCCTTGCTTCTGGGATGGTCCTGAGGACTTCACTCCTGTCCCAACCTCTACCTCCCCCTCCCCACACCCTGGCTCTCTTGCAGAGCCTGCAAGCCCTTTCCAGAGGTGGGATGCAAAGTGCGAGCGTTCTGGTTTCTTTGCCACAAAGCTGCTTGCTGTGCTGCATGGTTGATCATCCTCTATGTGATGCACATGAAGCAACTCCTGCTTCAGAATGCCATTTAGAAAGTGAACCCCCTAAAAATATATTTAAGGTGTGCTAAGGCTATCTTTTACCTCCCTGTGTCTGTAAACCAAGATGGTAACAGCTTTAGACCCGGTTCTCGGAGCTGCTAACCATGTTGAGCAGCCTCAGCTTTTATGGACATCAGAAGGACTTGCGAGCTGTCAGCAGCTCCCAGGGAGCCCTGCATTGCCCAGGAGCATGGGGGAGACCTGCCATGGATGCAGTGTGAGGAGCACACAGAAGCCTCTTTGCCAGCTCCCCACTCCTTGTCCCTGCAGCCTGACCCCCCCCCCTCTCCCAGGCCATGACTCCAGCACCGCCTTTTCCTTGCTTGGCTAAGCTGCCCTGGTGTGTTTGTTCTTGGCTTTTATGTATGGCTTTTGGGCACTGATAGCAAGACACTGCCTGTTTCAGTTGATATCGCCCTGTCTCTCAGAGACACACATCCCCCTGCCCTCCCCAAGCCCTAGGAAGTGCTTTTACTCACTAAATTACAGCTCAGCTCTCTCAGCTCCATCTTATCATCAGATCAAGGCCCAAAAAGCTCCACAGTGAGCATGTGAACGAAATGGGTTATTCTGGAAGTTGCTTGCAAAGGAAGAAATAATATATAATGGCCCATAAAAGTCATGGAAAAAAGTTGCATCCAGGGGTTGCAGGATTACATCTGTGAACCCCAAAAGCCAGGCATCTGTCTGCCTGCAGATTTGTCTGGAAGGTAGAGAGAGGCAGGAGCACCCATAACACCCCTTTCTTTAGCACCCCTGACTGTAATTATGCTCTCCAGGTCGTCTGTGTGAGAGTGACCATACTCACAGGGCAGAGGTCCACAGCTTTGCCTTTTCCCCCAGACCTCACTGCAGGTAGATCCATCTCTGTTGCCCAAATCCTGACACTGGGATTAGCCTAAGAGACCAGAGGAAGCATTTGGGTTCTCATAAGTCTCTCCTGAGGAGCATGCCTCCCGTGCTTGCCTCTGAGAAGGTGCTGGCTGGAGACCCCTCACCCTGTGGCTTGACCCCTCTGGTCCCTGGCTAGCCTGGTCCACATGAGGGGGAGTGGAAATGGAAAGGAGGAAGGCTGCCAGCTACAGCCTTCCATGCTAGGTTGAGCAGAAAGGCAATCAAGTTTCCTAAGCGGTGTAACAGATGATAAGGTGTATATTTATACCTTACATCCACGTACTTTGGGTGAATTGTGCAACATGAGATCTGTCATCATGCATCAGATCACTGGTGTATCTAAATCAAATACCGTGGCTCTGACAATGTCAGGAGAGCTGAGTTGCCTGCGGTGATGTACCTCACCAACTGTGCAATGCGGGAACAGAGGATCTGGGATTAAAATTCCTTCACAGTTCCTCCAGCAATCAACTGGTACCCTGACTGCTCTTATTATCTGAGCAGGCAGAGCTGCAAATGTAAATAATCACAAGATTAGGCAGCCTTCTAAAGACAACTAGTACAACTGCAGCATACATTTCTGGGCTGCCCCCTGGGCTGGATGTGTTTTGAGTGGGATATTTCATGCTGGTTTCATCTTACTTTCCTCTGTTAAATGGTTCATAGGCTAACTGCACCCTGGATGCCAGCAGTGGAGATTTACTCCAGTGCTGGAAGTGACCCATAATCTTTTACACCACTGCTAGCGTCATCTTTTATGCCTCCCATCATCTCCCCAGTCCTTGCATGCTTTTTTTTATTGTTGTTGTTGTTGGTGGTGGTGGTGTTTTTTTCTCTGTCTTCTTTGCTGCAAGGGAATCAAGCCGTCCTCCCGCTCTGAGCGTGATGGCAGGCAGCTGCATTCTGTAATGGTGCTGCTGCCTTTGTGTTTGCAGTGCTGTCATCACCCCTCGATCAGCCCGGGAGTCAGTTACTTTGCTTGGCCAGTTTTGGCTTCTGCTACTGACAGAGCAGGGCTCTCCCCTGAGCTGTTTGCAGAGGCTTTTGCAACACTCCCCTGAACATGTACAGGTAATTTCAAACCCATTAATGTGAGCAGCTATTGGACTGCTCCTTCCCAGCCTGCGTAGCCCGACTCTCTGGTCAGAGCAAGAGACACTCTTGCCCCCCCTGGCTGTCCCTCATTTTTAGCTCTTCCTGCAGCTCTCTGCTCTCCTTACCTTGTAGTGAGTACGGAAATAGCTTTTACCTGTTCCTCCCGAGTATGGCTAACAAACTGGTCTGTGCTGGCAACACCTCCTTATACCGAGCACCTCCTATTTGAAGAACTTTTGTTTATCGTCCATTCCTTCGGAGCTCTCAGAAAAATTGGGTCTGGCAGGGCTGTCCTCTGTGTATGGCCTCTGCTGGCTCCTGATGTGATTTCAGTCACCGTTTATCTGGTCTGGCTGATTTACTGTAGTCGAATGCTCTGAATTAGGGAGTTGTTTGTCTATGGAAAATGCCTTCCTTCTTGCACTGTGACCTGCAGAAAAATGACCAGGGAGGGGGAATCCTTCCTTTGCTCTGCAGTGGAGTCTCAGGAATGGGAATTGTTTTGTTTCTCTGCTTCTCCTCTTCCAAAGGTTTCTCAGCCGGTGCAAGGACTCTGCTGTGATTTGTCCCTGAAGAAGCTGGGGTCAGTTTTGGTCTTGGCCTTTGTAAGACCTGATCCCTGAAATCACTGTAATGGCTTTTCCAGGAGTGCTATGGCTTTGTGTCTTACAGTCTCTGTGGCACTGGGTCGGTGTCCCTTCATGCTGTGTAGAAGATGATCTTTGAGCAAATACCTGCCATATGAACACAACCAACAGTGTCATTTGCTCCTATCCTGTTCTGCTTCTTTCTGTTTTGTAATCAATTCATCTTTGTTGGCATCTCCTTTTCTGTTTGGTGTGTTCTGCCCTGCCAGTGCCCCATGTAATTCCCTGCCTGCCAGCCCCTAATATAACAGGACTCAGAAGATGATGGTGGGAGCTAGCAGGTGTGGAGCATTTGGGATGCTTCAGGAACTGCATTGACTGGGGTTGCCAGATGACCCAGGGATTTTTCACAGCAGATACGGGCACCGATCCTTTAAAAGCTCAAGTGGCTTTTCAGGCAAACCAAGCTGCCCGGGGTGTCCAGTAGCCTTCATATCCTTTCTGAGCTGCCAATTGCAACCATTTATGGTGAGGCAAAATTTGCTGGAGACTGTTGTTCAAAAATTGAGAGCATTGCATGTGACCTGTCCTGGGCATCCCAACAAAGTTGGGATTGTTTTGTTAGCCTGTAAGGTATCATATTGTCACTTGTCATCTGTGCCATGCTAGAAACGGGGCACAGATACCAACCAAGCAGTGGGTGTGCTCCTGCAAAGCTCCTTGGCTAGCATCCCCCAGTATTCCCACCTCAGCCACTTGCTTGTGTCTCAGCTGCCAGCATTAACTTGCAGCCAGAGACGTCTCATCCTAAAGTGCCTGGCAGGTCTTTGGTTCCCTTGCACTTCTAGGAGTGCCAGGAGGATGAGGACAGCAGGACTCCTGGGACCTCCTGAGCCTAAGACAAGTGTCCATGCATCACACACCATGGGCCTTCCCACAGCCTGCTGTGTATGAGGTCCTTCTCCGGTGAAACTTCAGCTCCTAAAGATTCATGTCACAGTTCTAACCTCAATTAGCATGTGCCGTAGGTCTCCCTAAGGTGGATTAATTGATAAAGAAAGATTTCCTACCCAGGTGATTCCCTCTAGGCTTTACCTCACCTCACAGCTCACAGGATTGTGCCCCAAGTTTGCTGAGATCTGCCCGTGTCCTGGGCTTTGGACTCTTTGCTGAAGTTCTAGAACTGCTGAGGTGTTTGGCCAGACAAATCTAAGGAGGCAACAGCTATACCAAGTCAAGTGGCCCAGGCAAACGCCTTAGTGATTTTGCTTTGGGACTCACTTGTGCTGAGGGTTGGTCTAAGACCTAAAAAATCCTGCATCATCTTAGGCACCAACTTCCACAGAGATGAGGTTCTGCTGGAGTGTGAAAGTATGTTTCCAGTTCCCCTGGGTGAGAAGCAAAGCCTGGCTCTAGGACTGAGTGTCACCATTGCTCACACTATCTGCTTGAGCTTCCAGAGAGCCTGAAACAGGAGCTCTGAGAGTTGTTCTGCTTCCTCCTTCCCTCCAAAATGGGAAATCTCATATACTGACAAGGAAGAGAACATGCTAGTTCTGCATCATCTTAAAGGAGTGAGCTTTGACTCAGTGGGAGCAGCAAATGCTTCTGTTTGTTAACAAATATCCGAAATGCTAATGAAAAAACACCAAAGCAAAACCCTCTATAATAAAGGGAATCAGATTTTATTTTTATACCCTCAAAGTTAAAAATAAGCATTTCAAAATATTTACAATGACTACATATGAAATAACCTTTGTTAATGAAACAGCAACATACAGTACTAGAATATATCCACCAAACTGATAAAGTCTACATAAGAAGAAAATGTAACAGAAAGAGAGAGAGAGAGAGGTAAATAGCATCCATGCACAATCTGCACCTGCATGGTGTTTTATACTCTCTGCCTTTATAGTTGTGGATGGAGTCACAGGAAGTTTTGATCTCTTGGCCCTTCTAAATGCCACTTGTGGCTAAGATTCTTCGAACGGACAGAAATTTGTGGGTTGCAGCAGCACCAATGCCGTACTTTGCCATTCCAGCCTTTCACATGGGAACCTTGTATTACAGAGTGGACTCAAAATCTCTCAGCAACCCTGGGAGGTAGGTATAGTTTTACGGAATTTGGCAGATGGAAAAGCACCTGGGTTAAGTGACTGGCCTAAGGTTGTACAGCAAGGAGCAGAACTCACAAGCCCTGCCTCATCTCTCCAAATCTCTCATTAGGGAATATTTCCTCTGCTAACCGGTATCCTCTGCCTTTGAGATGAGCTGTGTTACAAGGTGGAGTTCTCAATTAATACCATGTCCTGGGTGATAACGTGGGAAAAAAAAAACCCACGCCTACAGATAAAGACTTGTCTCATCAAAGATCTGCAATGTTGTGGTGCTGTTACCATGTTCTGGAGCTGAACAGAAGATTTTGCTGTAGACACACACCCAAATGATTCCCTCCCTGCATGTGCCTCATTGAGCAATTGCATCCTCTGTAATTAGGAACCCCTGTGTATCTTCCCCTCCACATTTTTTCTCTCTCTCTCTTTCTCCATCATCCACACCTGTAAATTTGCCCTTCCTTCCTCAATCTGATTCAACCATGGGAATGCCAAACAGTAAACAGAGCAGCAAAACAAACACAAAAAAATTGCTGCCTTAGTTCTGTAGATATTTTTAATAGTAATTTAGTCTGATTTCTATTGGGTTGCTTCTCAATTTAATGTCTTTAACTTTCACATATGTGCATATATATTTATATATATATAAATGTAACAAAAGGCCCATCCCATTTGTTTCAATGGACAAAAAAAGGGGTCATAAGCCTCACTGCCCAACCCACAAGGCACACCGAAAGGTAAGTGAAGAAGGGCTCTAGGAAGGGAAAAAGATGTAGCCCTCGTTTTTGTGGTGCCCTTCAATCACCACTGCTGAGCTTGAAGCTTTGTGAAGGTATGACATAACGCTGCAGAAAAGAAGAGCTGCCTGGGTCACCTGCAGGTTTCTGGTGCGACAGCCCCATGAGTGCTAGATCAGTTGGAGCTGTTTCTCCCTCTCTTTGGTGAAGGAGTTTCTGAGGATTCTAGCTTTGTTAGTGATTTTTCTGTGGTGGCGGCAGTGGTGATGATGGTGGCTGTTTCCATCTTTTTCTATTGGCCCGACAGTTCTCTCAGCAGAGCAATTCTTCCCCATTCCCAGTAGCCATCCCTCTCCCCTAGACTCCCATCAGCCTTATTTTTTCCTAAGAACAAGGTAGAGGATGCTGATGATAAAACTGAAGCAAAAGCAGATCCAGGCCAATATGAAGCAGTAGCCATGGTGAGAATTTGTAGACAGGGGCACCTTGTCAGTGAACCGAGCTGTGTAAATGGAGACTCCAATCAGAATGCACAACCCTGGGGGAAGGAAGGGGAGACAAGAAAGAGAGTTAGAAAACGCACAGAAAGCAGCACTGCTGCAGGACTTCTGAAGTGCCATTGTCCCCTGAGATCGTAATGCATGTTTTGTGCCATATGAGAGAGGGGCTGCTGCCCATTAGGCTTATTTATGGAGGATTTCTCTTGCAGACATGATGACATAAGGCACTCGGGGCTTGTTTAGCGGGTGCCATGGGGAATAAACCTTTGTTGGGAGGAAATCAGTAATAAGATGTGCAGACAGTTTGGTGCTACATGTTGAATCCCATAAGCAGTATCTGTCTAATCGTTTACTCCCCTGCCCCCCAAAATACTTGGATCCTTTTTTTTTTTGTCTTTCAAAGGTATTTTGCAAAACCCACTGGGGTTTTCTAATGAAAATCTGGAAATATTTTTGTTATATACAGTAAAAAAAAGCCCGAAAAACAAACCAACTTACCAATTACTCTGTGGCTTTGTTTTATCAAAAAAAGTGGGCCGCTTGAAACCTTTATCTGGCTGACAACCTCCCCTGATGGCCATGTGTGGTAGACACGTGTGGCTATTTGTGCTTGCGGAGGCAATGGGACACAGGCAGAGCCATCGCAAGGCGTGCATACTTACAGCAAACCAGCATGATGGCTCCAGTCATGTAGAAACGTTTGCCTTTCTCCAGGGTGAAGAGCTGGACAATGAACATGACAAGAGCGATGACGGAGAAGATGATGGAGAGGATCATAAAGGCTTGCACGGCTTTGAGGGAAGCTGTGAACGCAGAGGGAACAGGTTGGAGAAGGTCAGGGCTCAGCCTTGGTAACGCGCACCAACGTCCTGCAGTTCATCCCCACAGTGAAAACGCAGACGCAACTTACCCTCATCGCTAGTGCGGACTGGCAGCTGCTCGCAGGTGTTGTTGCACAGTAGCCAGAGTCCCGTTGAGACTGTTCCCAAGCTGGACGTACCCACCATCCAAACCTAAAACAGGGTGAAAGGTTCGTGTCACAGAGGGGGCTGCCATGGCCCCCTGGCCAGTTGTCAGGCTACACCGTAAGGGGAGCGGCGGTGGCCCAAGTGCCACGAGTCAGAGAGATGAAAAAGTCAGCGTGTCTCGGCAGCAGGTGAAGAGCCGAAGCAGGTGGGAGACGACGCAGGGTTCCAAGGCCGGGGGTCAATTGATCCAGGAGAAACACTGGAGAAGTCTGTTCCCATGACCGGGGAGGGGGGAAATCGCTCAGAGTATCCATCCTCTCCCTCCCCCCATGCCAGGCGGCAGGAGGGCGCGATGAAGCGGCTGCGAGGGGACCCCCGAAACCCGCCCCGCAGGGGAGACCCCGGCCGCCCCGCCCCCGCCGAGCCGCCAGGGGGCACCCTCGCCCCGGGTTTCCCCGGCGGCGGGGGCAGGGAGGCGGCCTCCCCCCTTCCTTCTCTTGGGCTTTCCATCAGGAGCAGCGCTGGGGCTCTCCATGAGGAGCAGCGCTGTGTTGCCGTCAAGACAGACAGGCATGGGGGAGCGTCCAGTTGTGCAACAGCCCGGCCGCCAGATGGGATGATAAATACCGCTTCTGAGCTGTCATCTGCTGATCTCCCCTGCTCCTCACTGCGCTCTCTTGGATAAAGGGTGTTGAGGTGCTGCTGGCTCTGGGATTTGGGAGCTGGGGGTGGTGGGGGGGGGTTGGCAGGCGGAGGTTGCCTCCTGTACCACCCCGGCTGCCTTTCTGCTCCCTGGGCACACCCGTCACTGCTTCGCATTTACTCAGGGCTGTGAGTGGGTGTCCCTCACCGAAAGACCTGAGCACCCACCCGCCTGTCCCCCCGCCAGCCATTTGAAGGGCTGGCTACTGCTGCGGAAGGCGATAGCTGTGTCTCGTCCAGGGTGGTCTCTACTTACGTTGGCAATGGTGGAGACGAAGAGCATGATGACAGTGGCAATGTGAACCACAAAGATACCAGCCAGCAGCACCAACATCTTGGGTCCCTTCCAGGTGGTGTCGCCGATACAGAAAGCTCTGGAGGAGAACCAGAACAGAGGGAGGAGGTGAAGGGAAGGGCTGAATGAAAGAATAGTATTACTAGTTATTATTACTATTATAGTATTACTTTATTTACATGTGAGAAAACATGTTGATCTTAAATCCATTCTGGAACCATGTAGTCACAAAAAAAACATTGCTAAAACCTGTGTCAAAATCTGCAAGGGAGTTGCTCAAGAGGTTAAAGAAAGCCTGGAGGTAAAGGAACCAGTCCGGGAGGAGATGTAGAGCAGGGGTAGTTACCTTGGGGGCATTTTAAAAATAGCCTGAGTGTATACACAGATTGCTTAAATTGGTGTGTGGTTACGTAAAGTAAAAATAACATACTCCAGGCCTACGCTCCAGGAAGAGGAGTTTTTGCCCACAGGATTCACAGAGGTCAGGAAGGATTTTCTCATCCTGTTCTCCGTTTCCCTGTTGTGGCACAGCCTCCTTCAGCTGGTCTGGGACACGGACAGATGGTGTGGAGTACAGAACTGTGTGCTCCCGGGTGCATCAGGTGTTGAGCAGCGGTGGAGAATGGACTGGGGGGGGCTACTCCTCCTCAATGGCCCACTCCATTGTGTAACGAGGAGAATAACCACAACAGAAACACCACCGAGGCATTCTGGGGCAGAGGGAGATGCTCAGGTTTGCAATGAAAACTGCCTATTTCCCTTTTAAAACTTGAGGCACGCAGATCACTTTATTATGGCAATAAGATTCCCTTGTAATGCAAATTCCTCTTTGGTTTGTTTTGGGCTTTTTTTTGCCTCTGTACCCCGCAAGCTTTTACTTTTTGTAAGATTCCCTTGTCATTGATGAACACGTGGTTGGAAAGGGAGGGGAAAGTGCTTTAGAAACCCCTCATGACACTGTTCATCAAGGCTGCTGACTTCTCCCCCGAAGATGCAAAATGCAAGGAACAAATCTAAGATGTGAGGGTGAGCGCTGACAATTCACACAGAGCGAGTGAGCATATTTCCCCTCCTTCCAGGCATTTATCAGTAATGGTGCAGTATAGCCACAGAAATAAGGCAGAAGATTTTACTGGGTCTACTCTGTGGCCAGTGAAAGACTGCTTCCTAGAAAGTTTCGCAGGGCTGTGTTGCTCTTTCTCTTGGTCATGCTTGTACTGAAGAACAATATCAAGTCTGTGATTAATGTTGGCTGTCATGTTACTTTGGTCCAGGTGACTCAGGTAAGGTTTGATGCTGTCACCATTTGTACAGGGTGTGGTAACATTGTCATGGAACAACACAATTACACTTTATGATGTCTTTCACGCAAGCTGTAACAAAAGGCTTTGTAAAGTGCCATAAATGTATTTCTTTTTACTCAATGACTCCACCTTCTCCACTCCTGTCTTTCTTCTCATTGTGCCCATGTGTGGGAGTGTATTCCTGTGAAGTGCTGCAGCTATTCCTTGAACTGCTTTGGATACAGTTACCCAAACCACAGCGGGCAGGCAGGCTTCTCCATCAGTGGCTCTTTGTCCAGTTCAGCATTAGCTGATGACCAGGAAGAATTCCTTGAGTTCAGGATCTCAAGGAACCATCTCTGTTAGGTCACTCCTCCCACACAAATGAGGCCAGTTCTTAGAAGGACAGATTAGGTTTAGTGACTGGTCCTGTCTCCTCAGCAAGAACTTGTCCGCTGTGAGGTTTCCTTCACCTGGGAGAACTCTTCGGAGTTGTTTAGCCCTGGCTTGCCGAACATGGGTTGGGCTTACTTGTCTGCTTTGGGGTGTCCTAGCAAACTCCTCAGGCTCTAGGGCTTGATTTGCCTGGATGGCCTGGTCACTGTGCCCTCTCTTGTCACAACACCTCCCTCAGTGATGATCTTGGAGAAAGTACAGCCTTCTTAGGGGTTCTTCTCTGACTGTAGTGACAGTCATTTATGAGTTCAGTATCACCAAATCCAGCTTGTCAATAGTATATGCAGGCTACCACATGAAGACACCTGACCTGAGCATTAAACCCCTTTTTTCCATTGACTGCAAAAGGAAAGAGGGTTTCAAAATGCTGGATGGCAACTGATATGGATATCGCCACTGCACCTTGAGCTGAGAAACTTGCTGTTGCCGTGACTAAGTTATATATCTGCAGCAGGTGCCTTGAATAGAGCCTTTGGGTCAAATCTTCCTATCCCTTTGCCTACTTGTCATCCTTTTTTCTGATTGCCTTGGTTCTTACACAAACTGTAACGAGGGCTCTTGCCCACCATAGTGTATTGGTACGCATAACCACGTTGTGGCAAATTTGCCTGCTATGAAATTTGCCTTTACTGAACAGTGGCTAAACTTTCTTCTTTCTTAGATGGACGTATTTTTCCATAGCCTCTTTAAAAACTAATTCAGATGGGGTTTTTTTGCCAATTATTTTTGAGGACCTTCAAAAAAGCTCTGTACTTGAAAGACTAAAAACCTACTTTCATGACACCCTAAAGGACTAGAGCAGTCCTTCTAAATGCATATTCTGTTTGCGTTCAGAAATGAAAATGAGGGATAAATGTTACTTTTCAATGTAAAAAAGAAAACCCCACGCCCAGAAATTTGACAATACACTAAGGAAAAAACCCAAATCCTTTATTCCCTTTGCTTTTTCTGCCGTGTTCTTGCACTGCTTGAGAGCAGTGTTAGTTCAGGTGCTTTCAGTGCACCTACTTCCTGAGAACGTCAGCACCTCTCCCTGAATACACACACTATCAAATGCAAACTCCCTCAGGGGTATGTGCTCACAGCTTAGGTTTGATTCTTTGTGAGTTAAAGCACAAGCCTCCCTCTCTATTCATTTGCTTTCCTTTCCTTCATCTCTCCCTGCCTTTTTAATAAAGCACTAGAGAACAATCCCAAAGGAGCAGTGGGTCAACAAACGGCATTGGAATAGTCTCATCTCTGTCTCTGATGGTACGGCACGGACTTTTCCTCCCATTACACAGAGAAGCTGGCAGAGCATTGGTGACTGACAGGATACTCTTTCCATTTGTTAAGTGTGAGACATCTTTCTCCGCTACAGGGTGGGGTCACATTGCTGGAGCAATAGGACACAATTGCATGCAAATGCCTTTTCTTCCATTCCCCTACCTAAACTGCAGCTGGATTTGGAGTTCCTCAGGCTCTTCTTGGGCTATGAGTCAGTCTTAGCCTTCCTAGAGCTGCCAGTTTTTTCCACTGACTCACACCAAAGCTCTCAAAACCACAATTATTTAACCCTGCAAGTGTTCAGGACACGCTGTCAGTTTTAGGACTGCTTCTCAAGACCCAGTCAAGCAATCAGGTTGGGAATCCTGCATTAAGCCTCCTGGCATGTCTTCCCAAGGAGAGACCCAGGCTAGGCCAAGAAAAACAGGGCTGAGACATGTGAGTAAAATGACTACTGAGGTAGGACAAGCTGGTGGGGAAGAAGGAGTCAAGGTCATGCACCTGCTGGACAGCCTGCATGAGTCAAGAGAAGATCTTGCGCTGATGACAGCGGACTGAGTTTCCTTTTCCTGGGATGATGGACAAGGAAAAATAATAAGCCCCACCAACAGTAACCATGAATAACAATGACCATAGCAGCCTTCAGCACAAAAAAAGCCTACAGAAAAGCATGACAGACTCTTATCTGTGTAGAGACTATTTCGCTATCCATACAGGGCTGTACATACTAAGGAACAATAGCTCTGCTGCACCCTAGTTCAAGTTCAAGCTGGCAAGCACCATCCATTGAAAACTAAGACAGAGTCTTCTCGAGCAGGCAAAGTGTAGCCTCCCATATCGCCCCCCTGTCTACTGAAGTGTTTTGGATCCTTCTATCTGGAGGGCAGGCTGGGGAAGCGAGTCCTTGCTCTTGGTTTGCTGCTTAGCATAGCATCAGGGTGGAATGCAAAGTGCCACTTGCAGATATGACAAACGCCAGCGGTATAGTTCCTCAAATACAGCGAGTGGGTTACTCAAGAGGATAAGCCAGATTAGGCAGTGGTCCTTTGCTTCTGGCAAAGTGCACTGCAGTGAAAGCAGTAGAGGGAAAGTGTACAGGATATCTCTGCAGGAATGAACGGGTTGTTTGGGGTGACAAATCAAAGCACCCTTAACTAAATTTGAAATATTTCACATTTGAAGTATTTCTCGGGGATGTAGCTCACCTGACTTCCATTCCCATTCTACTCTCTGAACTGAGGTTCCTGCTTGGGACTACCTCTCCCAGGGTGAGTTGGTGAGGCATACTGTGAGAGATACTGGCTGAGGTGAGAACTCAGCCAATAGCCTATAGCAGCGTACAGCGTGCAGGGAGGAGAGGACATCTAAATCGCACCATCTGTGAGCGATTCCTGACCTCTGACTCCTCTAAAACTCAATTTTTCAGCTGAAGTCTCTTGGGTTTGATACATTCAATTTCTCAACAAGGGAAAGTTGGCATTTCGGGGAAAAAGCAAATGCTTTTTGGCCAGAATGTCAACAAAAATCTTCACAGATTGAAAGCAACGGAGATGAAAGAAGTTTTGCCTTTCCCAGATGCCACCACAGAATATAAGAAATGAAGCAATAAATCAGACCAGTGGCCTGCCTCACCCAGTATACTGTCTCTGGTGGTGGCAGCAGGAGAGCCAATATGTAGAGAAAGCACGTGAACCAGGACGCTGTCTGAAGTTGCAGAGTCACGCCAGAAATACTGGTGATTCGAATCAGGGCCAGGCCCGCTTGGAAAGGAAGGGGAAAATTGGAGAGGACTGGACAGAAAATAAAAAGTATTTGATATTGCTTGAGACAGCCACAAACTGCCACCTCCGTCACCAGTGCATTCCTCATTGTGAAACCAACCTACAAATAGCAATGCTGCCGTGATGCCACCAGAAGGGGAAACCTCAGGGTGCGATAAAACCTTCTGCAGAATTTGTAGATCTGCCTTTGACTGAGCTGAGGCCCTGACTGCATCTTAGCCCCGATACAACTGCAACGCCTTATCCTTGTGTGCGGTAGAAGCATGAGTGCTCATTGTGCCCAGGGTGTCTTTTGGCAGGATGCAAAGTTCTCTGTGACAGTCTGGGGGCATGGTGACTTTGGAGGCATCGCATTGTTATTAGAAAGCTCATGACAACTTTAAACAACCACAGGGAAGGATGTCTTTGCTCTGCTTCTTGCTTCAGATCCAGATGAATCCAGAGTCCTTGCTGACTCTGGACTTTTATAAACCACTGTACGCCAGCACTGCTGTTGACAACCTGTTTTTGACAGACCGGCCTGACTCAATTTGCAAGTCAGATGCTTTTTATAGACATGTGGATGAGTAGGCTGGTGCCTCTGGAAAGAGATTTCACGTGTGGGAAAAGGGTTGGGCAGGAGGTGTGCGTGGGCACACGGAGACCTTTGGAGCCTCTGGTTTATGGCAGTGAGAAGATTTTGTGCATGCCTAGGTGGTGGCTGTGGTGACCACATGGGGTACAGCAAGGCTGTAAAAGTGGCAGATGAGTGTCAACCAGAAGGAAAGTGTAGAGCAGCCTGAGGGTCTACAACTGAAAATAAGTTTAAGTAAATGGAAGATTTTGTCTGGTTCTTGGGAAGCGTTTCCTGGTGATATGGTCTCCAAGGGATCAGGGGGAATCACCTTCCCAGGGGAGTCGTAAAGCCCCAGATGTGAATCATTTCTTGTCCTCAAGAATCCACCCTTGGTAACGAACCTCCACTCACTGAGAGATGCAAGGGGCAGTCACAAAAGATGACACACAAGGGTTTTCCAGCTCTCAGGCTCATGATTCATACGAGAGTGGGGAAATATCAGAGCTCCTAGGGCCGACAGTGAGAAACTGGCATTTTCTCCAGAAGAAACCACCCTCGAGCGCTCAGCCACGTGACAACATCAACAGAAACTCCAAAGCTCGCTTGGTAGTAGGAAAGGGAAGAGACAGCTGCCCGGGGCCTGGCAGGCAGCCAGCAGCCGCTGCTGGAGGGAAACACTGTCACTCCTCACACTAGACACGCCAAGGAAGGGCTGGGACCGATGGGCAGCGAGTAAGAGGGAGGTGTGGGGAAGGGGACCTCGGAGCTAATGGAAGCACAGAAGTGTTCCTCTGCACCTTTGGAGGTGTGATGGGGAACACTCTTGCCCCTTAGTGCGTTGGATGGTCCCTGGGGGGGGGGGTTAATTAGACAAGGGAGTTGCTGGGACTTGCAGGGCTTCAGACAAGATGCCGAGATATGCGGGAAATGTTTGTGGGAGGACTCTGCCAGTCTGGGCGATGACGTAGTGCGTGTAGGGCTGTGCATCTGCACCTCTGCGTGCACTCTGTGCATGGGAGTGTGCATCTGTTGTTCCCCCCATGAGCAGAGCTGAACCGTGTGTGTGAGCGTGTGTCTGTCTGCGTGCGTGCTCATGCCTGGCTTCCTTATGGGTGCGCATATCTATCCGTGCGACTTTGACACTGACTTGTGCCCATGTGGGAGAAATCACCTGACAGCTCCGACAGGAAAGTTCAGGTTACAGTGTGGTGTGAGCAAAAGTGTACAGATCACTCCTGGTGGGATTCCTGCTTCTCCTCCTTGCAACAGATAGAGGTGGAAGGTCCCTGGAGCCCACATCAGCGGTGCTTTTGGCTGCATTTTCAAATTAAAGATGCAATTTACATAGACAGTTTCATAAAGATCTTGCCTTTTTTTATCAAGGGAGGGTAACTCTGAAAAAGAAGTGGCTCCTTATCAGATAGCATCCCTCTCTCCAAGACTGCAAAACCTCTGAGCATGCCAGTACAGCTTATGAGACACTGAAGTCAACGTGACTTAGGCATATAAACAGTCTGAGCTTTTGGGTCAGTTTGCCTCCAGGGTGTCCTTGTTCCCACAAGCCAGCTTGGAAAAAGACTGTGCGGGATTAAATTGCAAAATTGTGTGATAGCTCTTTCTTTCAACCCACGAGTTGCACGAGTGATGGACCGGGGGTAGCAGGACAGTGAGTATAAAGCAGATGCGAGAGGGTGCTGTGCAGCCTGGAGTTGGTCGGTGCTCTGTGCAGGGTCAGGTAAAGGTGGCCGTGAGGTAAAATGCCCCATCTGGCTTCAAGAGGGCTTCTTACACCTGGGATTAGTACGGGCTGGCAGAACGGTGTAAGGGTCATTCTAGCTCATGTTATGTGCAGAAATGGCTTTCCACGAGGCATCAGGAACCCCCCTTGTTGGGGTACACCATGCTGGCCTGGCTGCAGCCACTGGAGGCCAGCTAGCAGGCACGTTGGCACAGCTGCCTGAGCTGGCATGACCAGCGGCTGTGTCAGTCTCAGACCCCAGCTTTCCTTCAGCAGTGGTCCACGTTTCTGGAGCTGGTCTTCTGCAACCCGCTGACCAGCCTGCTCCCACCTCTGAACATTGCAGCTCTCCCCTCTTGCTCCCATGGATCTCACTATCTTTTCCAGAGCATTGCTGGGGCCAGTAAGGGAGATGTCTCTCGGGAATGAGAAGAATGTGGATGCTGGACCCAGTCGTGGCAGCTGCTTTCACAACTCCCCTCCCTGAGAAGACTCTGCCCTGTGAGGGCAAAAGGACAGCAAAGGCCCTCGCCCCGGATTTCCTCTAATCCAAACGTATATCCAGGTGGCCCCACATTGCCTTTGGCATGAGTCACTGCTCACCTGCCATCAGCCACTCCAATGCTCATAGTTCATTGCATTTCTCCATGTGGCTGGGAATGACCTAGCCCAGGACCTGTCCTTGGGCTCATCGTGGGTGTCTCCCCATGCCTGCAGTACAGACTGCTTTTCATAGGGGAAAGGGGATAGATCTTAATTATGAGCTTGGTGAACCGGTCACTCCCTTGGGGAATGTGGGTTCTGGGGCTGAGTTGTCCTAACCCATCCTTCCCTACCATGACAAGGCACGGGCTACATTTGGTCTTACTCAGAGAGTAGCTTCCATGTACTCTCTGCCCTGCTGCAAACAGCTCAGGAGGAGGAGGGTGCGTGGAGCTGCAGCTTTGGCCAGGGTTTCCTTTGTTCATTGTCCAGCTGTTCTAACACAGGACGTACTTTCCAAAACTCTCCCAGCAGGATTTGAAGAAATTACGCTCCAGACTGCAGCCCCCAGATGTGCTGCTTTGCTGCCCTCCCTGCTGTGTAACAGCAAAAAGCAGTTTAAGAAAGGGGGCACTCTAAATTTCCTTCTGGGCAGTTGATAGGGGGGACAGCTGCTGGACCCCATGTCATTCTGGGGGATGACTGACTGTGGGCTGGCTCTGACAGAGGATCTGTACAGTCACATTTGAGCTGATGCTTCAGCCCATTTATTCAGGGCCAGTATTACAGCACTGTGGCTACCAGTTAGTCCTGGCAGGGGCTATCAAAAGAGCAGGGCCATGAAGAAGAGCCTTCTTTTCTGTACATCGTGCTTTGCCTCAGCAGGAAGGACCCATGATGTATTAAACATCCATCTTCAAATGGGGAGATAGGAAATCCCCTTCCTTACCCTCCCTTTTGGAGGTGTAAGAAAGCACCTCTGGGTCTTGTACTTCTCCGTGCCTTGAAGGAAGGGTAAAGAAATCTCATCTTTTAGTCTTTTTCATTACTTTTTTTGGAGAAGAACAAGAGCAAGGAAAAAAAAATAGGAGTGCCACACCCTGCCACCTGCCCTGTGTTGTGCTGGGTGACAGTGCTGTCACCTCTCTATTGAAGGGACCCATTGAGTTCAAAGGGGTCTAGAAGTGCTATTTCTTGCCTTGTGGCACTTTTCTTGCCATGGGGCACTTGAACATCCAAGGGCAAATCCCATCCCGGCATTAGGTGCCTCCCCTTTTGCCATCAGGTGTAGCAGTCAGTGTGGAGCACCCATCCAGCAGCCGAAGGGAACTCGGGGGGTGAGCAAGTAGAAACGTGTTATGGAAGGGGTGTTGCGGCTGCCGCGTGGGGTTGATGGGTCCTGTGGGAGCGGGCAGGGCTAAGGAAACAGACTGTACCCTGCCACCCTTCCCGATTTTGCTTTGAGGAAACTCAAGCAGGAGCAGGACTCCATGTCCCAGCCTTGCAGCTGGGAGGGTGATGAACAGAGAGAAGGATTCATGCTTGCAGCAAATCTCCCCAGTCTCATCATAAACAAGGCCCCGAGGTGGGTCTTTTACAAAAAAAAAAAAAAAAAAAAAACACGCTGGCTATTATCAGCAGATCTCCCAGAACTGTTTCAAAATACAATCCCTGCTCCACCCCAGGCCACCAAACAGTAATTCCTGCATGCACTTGCGTTGCTTGCTCTCTGCAAAAGTCAAAGACCACCGGCTGGGCCAGCAGGGCCGGTTTTCCAAGCCCAGGGCTCTCTGTCCTCAGCAGGGTACCGGTGAGGACTAACAACCCTGCAGCTCAGAGACACCCACTCCAAAACTGAGTGATTCTCCACAAGTCCCTCCTCCATTAATGTGTCCTTGGGTGTGGCTCGACTCCATCTCTCCCAGATGTCTACCTCGGGATGGCACGTGCCTGGTGGAGGTGCCCAGCTCTCACATGAGAGGAGCCTGGATGAATGGCTGGGACTGTGCGCCACGTGTTTGAGTGGTTAGTCATAGCTGGGGCAGGGCAGGGGGTGGGGGGGCGAGGGGGGGCTTCCGTAGGAGCCTGCTGGGAAGAACTCCTTAGGTGGGTGTGCAGTGCTTCGCATGAAGGAGCTGCATTTCAGGGCGTGATTCCAGGCACTGCAATGTTAGTGATAGTAAGCTACCTCAGTTTTGATCCTTTTCCTATGCTGATCCTCAAGGGAGCAAATAGAAATAAGCTGCCTTTAAGCCCGCATTATCTGAGCACTGGGCACACAGACCCCGGGTTTGGCAGCTGGGTGAGGTGGGCTGGGTGGCGACGCTCAGCCGACTTAAACCCCGGTTATCGTAGGAACAATAGCTAATGGGCTCCAAGTTTTCACACTCGTCATGCCCAGCTCCCTCTTGTGTGTTTGCTCAGAAAAGAATCCTGCTCCGTCCAGAAATGTCAAGTGGGCAGTTCCTGGACAAAGCTGCTCTCAGAGGTGCCTTGAGGAATTCAAAGCTTTTGAGTGAAAGCTGCTCTGTGGCCACAGCATTTTTGGTTTATTTTTTTTTTTTCACAAACCGATTTCATTTTTAATCGTAGTAAATGACAACTTCCAAAAACGCTCTCTACCCAGGCTGATTGCTGACTGCCCTGGAAACGCTCGCTGGCTCAGTCAGCTTCCCTACCACTCAAACACATCTGTTTCCCAAGCAGGAGGCACCCCTGTATGACTGAGCTGCAAGCAATAGGGCCAGAGGGGTGACCTTGAAATTCACAAAATCCATCCTTCTGCCACAAGGTTAAGGTCAAGCCCAGCTTCTTGGCCATTCATATAGTAACTGTCCACACCACCAGCCTGAGCCCCAGCCATGCCCAGCAGGACTGGGAAAAATACTGTTTCGGTCTCTGGTAGACCCATGAAACTGTGCAGAGGCGGGCTGGGTTCGTGAGACAGGAACCAAAGCCTAGTGCCAACAAAGTGGGTTTGCTGCGCTCCCTTTCTCAGACCTCAAAAACAGTTCAAGGGTTTGACCGCAGATTACGAACCATAGCAGGCAGACGAAGTGAGAGAACTGGTGAATAAGGGGAGGGAGGGAAGGAGGGAGGGGGAAGTTGCGTGGAAAAAGGCAGGTGAATAAGGAAAATTGCCAGTGTCTGCAATCCTACATTTTCCATCAGCGCCTCCCCACCACCACCACACCCCACCACGCAGCCTGCGGGGCTTTTAGCAATTCCACCCGCTCCCTTGCTTCGCCTCTCCGTGCTCCCCACTCCAGGAGCTGTGCTGCTAAGGAAGGCGTCAAATGCATTTCTACCCATTGCCTGGCTCTGCTTAACAACTGGGACGCTTGGTTTCAGCCTCAGGAACCGGGAACCCAACAGAAAAAGAGAGCTCCTCCCCATCACACCCCAAAGCCTGCACCTTTGGGGCCTCTCAGCCTTCACTTGGAATGATCATTGTTGTTGTAAATTAAAGCTTGGCAAACTACCGACGGAGGAGAGAGAGACAGGCAGGAAAATGCGAGCGAGAGCCAGAAACGCTGAACCAGCAGCCCGAATTTCAAGGCGTTTTCCCACGTTTGTAAACAATGCTACCACTCCAAGGCTGCACGGTGGCTCCTGTGCCGGGGCTGGCCCGGGCTGGATGCAGCGTGCCCTCGCCCTGGCTGCACATGCCCTGGAGGCGAGGATAGCATCGCTGCTGCCAGCCCTCTACGGTTGCAACCGGGGCCCCTTGCAGCGTCGCTTTTGCCCCGTAAACGCAGCTGGGTTTCGTTGCAAAAGCCGAAAAGTTAAGATGCGTCCCGTAGCCAGCTCGTGTGCCCAGTTGAGGAGAAGTGACGGAGCAGAGGGGAAAAAGCAGGCTGGAGCTGCTGGGCGAGGGGAGCAGCTACCAGCGAGGGAGAAAAGTCGCTGAGGGTTTTGGAGAGCGGGCTCTTACCGTGTGGGCTGGGCCGGTCCTGGCACCTGTGGGAGCAGGAGCGTGCTGGGCTGTAGTGCCGATGTCCCGGAGCGCCGAGCTGTAGTGAAAGGGGAGTGACCTGGTGGTGGTTTAAGTTTCCTCCGGTGGTGCGGGAGGGTGGTGTCTTTCCACTCTGTTTTAAAGGAGTTACTATGAATCAGTCTGCCTTTAAAGAGAGGGAGAAGGGGAAAAAAAAAAAAAAAAAAAGATTTAATGAGCTACGCCCTGCTTTGTTGGCAGGGAGTCAAGAGTCGCTGGGAGGAAACCAGCGATTCAAAGAAATCTGTGCAGGGCTGCGTCTGACTCAGTGCAGTACAGAGACCGCAGCCTGGAAAAACGACTGACGCTGATCCAGCTGAGTAATAGAGGCCCACAACAGCATCTGTTTATAAAACTGAACTTCTGGTTGTCATAAAAAAAAAAAAAATATAGTTACAAATGTGGCAACGGGACTTCAACAATACAATCACTCAAACAAACAAACAGCCGGTTGGCAGGGGGCATCGTGAGGCTGGGTGAGTCACAGCATCCCCTCCCGGTACTGCACGGAGAGAAGTCCCCGAGGTTGGCGGAGCAGGGGAATGAAAAATCGGACCTGTGGGGTTGGCACAGGCAAGACTTTTGGGAATATACCAAGGAGCAGAGATGCTCAAAATGCAGCTCTGGCCTTGGTGGTGACTCTGGAGCAAGTTGGCCAGATGGTGGTGGTTTGCTTCCATGGAGAGAGAGCAGGCAAGAAAGATGAAATAAGGAGTTTGTGATTCACAGTTTCCTGAAGTCAGCATTTCTTGTCATCTTAAAGACCTCTAAAAATAGATCCTTTACATTTGCAGAGAATTGTCTGGTGTAATTGTCTCGTGTGTGCTACAGGCAAGTGTGAGTGAGGATGTGCTTGAGATGTGGGTGAAGGGGGAAGAAGTTTATCGGAAAGCATCTGGGTTAAAATGTGATCCATATCATGATAGAGTTGGTGATCTGCTACTGAAAGGATTCAAGCCTGCCTTTGCAGAGGCTCAGAAAGAGATAAGCAGATGCTGATAAAATACCTGGCAAAGGCCTTTCCCACTGTGATGAGGGGGACTCTGGATTGCCTTTATTTGAAAGACAAAGCTGATGCTCTTTTAAGTCTACACCGATTAAAAGATCTTGCTGTTTTTCAGATTATTCCTTCTCTCTCTTCTAATTTTAGACTGTAGCAACCTGCTTAAAAACAGAACTATGGATAAAATAGCAGCAAAGATCACACATATGGTGGGCAAAGACATCATGCCCAGACAGTCCCATGGGAATTTTGCCACTGATGGAAAATAAAGTCAGATTTTTGTTCTCTGAGGAAAGTATAAACCTAACTGTGTTTAATACTACCTATGGGTTAGAATGTGCTTCTTGGTGATATCACATGCGGCAACGACCATGGATCCCCCTGAGAAGTTGAGTATGAAGTGACCCGTGACTGGCAAAGCATGTTTTGTTCAGAGAGAGCAAACTCGTTTGGTACAAATTGCTCTCTAGCCTGGGATGCCGTGCCAGGCAATGGCCCACATGAGATGCTTCGCAGGGAGGCAGCAGGGTTCTGCAGCGTCAGCGGCAGCTTGCCCACAGGAGCGTTGCTTCCCTGCTCTCCATCTGGAAATGTTGGTGCTCAGCCAGCAGAGCAAAGAAAAGTAACCGGACAGGCCACATAGGCTGTGACTGTGGCCCTGGAGGAGCACTGGTACCCTGCCAGCGGTTGGCTTCATCCCTGCTGCTATACCTGTCAAGCTGGGGTGACAGCCAGTGTCAAGCGAACAAAGGTGCGGATAGCTGCTCCCGTTTGGGAGCAGTGCTCATCGTCAGGGTACGCTGAGGTCAGGGGAGATCTCAGCTTCCACTGAGCAGATTGGTAGCTCTTTGGGATGTTTCCACTTCACATCTGGACAGGGACACAGGGTAGAAGTAACCTTACCAATAGGTTAAGGTTGGAGAACATTTCAAGTTTATAATATTTGTTGTGTTTTCTGCGCAGCTGCTTGTCTGTGGATGAAGCGTTAGCTCAATAAGCCTTTCTAGGTGTGTGGCGGAGAACCAGCCCTATCCACCCATCTAGAAAAGAGGCGGGTCTTTCTATGTGCCTCTGGCAACTTCTCCCTTTATGATGTGTGGTTTTCACAAGGCAGAGGTTGCAATAGAAAACCTATGACGTGAAAAGTCTCGTCATGGGATCAAAAATCTAAAGCATGCTGCCAGTTTGACACACGAATTTTGAATGGCCTAAGATCCCCACACCACAATCCATGGTGTCCCTTGACCTAACTTCACTCATTTCACAGGCTTTTCTGAATGCCTACAGCCGACTAATAGGAGGTGGTCAGGTCAAAGCCCTGAGAATTTAAGATGTGGGAATCTGGACTGGCATTTCCACGGGCAATGAGAGAGTGAAACTTTGCCATGTGTATCATGCCTTTGCTGAAGCTCTTCCCAAACAAGCAGCTTGCAGCTGCTGTACGTCTGCATGTTTTGCCATGCCCCACACGTTTGCAGACATCACTACTGTGTGTGAACAGTAGTCTTTGGTGTAACGAGATGAGCATCCGCAGTGACATTAGATAAGACAGACAAACATTAAGCTTTCGCAAGCCCAGATCAAAGGAGGAATGGATGATGAGGAGTGGGAGATGTGGAGTTAGGGGTGGTGGAGGCATGATCAGTCTCAACTGGAAGCATCCAGAACAGATCGTTTCTAGAGGGGGGGGGGGGTGCCAGGGGAAATAGGCCATGGTCTTCCTGCACTTTCTTCAGATGCCAGTATCTGTGCCTGGGAGAGGTCTGTAGCTGAGTTCCCATGCTCTCTGGGATGCTTTCAAGTACAAACTCAACAGGAATTCAACATATGCTATTTGGATATGCTTTTCTGGATAACTATCTGCAAACATACATTGCATATTAAGTCCCCCAGTCTAAACAGCATGCCTTTCCACCTAAAGATACTTAAACCCTTTCCTCTCTCTGTGCAACATCCTGCTGGCTGTTGCAGGACAAGTGGAAGCGATCTGCTCTGTGCTGTTTTCTACTTCTCCGCTTGTCATGACATGGAGAAGGCGGGGTTGAGCCTGAGCTAATGTGTGGGTTTAAAAAAATAGAAACCAACAAGTTTCATACTCCTCTGTAGTGGTGTAACTGAAGTGTTTGTGTGTGTATCCTGGGGTTATCCATGTGATACAGTAATTTGCAGAGACATATGATACATATCAGAGCCATATGATAAACTGCATTTGTCACGCATGACCCTGCAGGGCTTCAAATGGGAGCATTCATCCATTAGAGAAGAAAAGGCGATGGTTCCTTTATTTATAGCTTCACTCAGTTCTGAGGAAGCAAATATTGGAAGTCACACCTTTATGGTTTTCATCATTTCTCTAATGTGTCTTGTCATGTTCCTGTCCCCGCAAGGACCGCTAGACTTCCAGTACTTAGGGAAGCTGACTTTACAGGCTCAGTGGTACAAGAAAGGAGGGGATTGCAGTCAACACTGAACAGATGTAACTCTTCTTGTGCACAGTCTGGATTTTGTTTGAGTTTTGGTGTTTTCTTTTTTTTTGGTGGCAAGGACGATCTCTGGCCCAAGTACGTCGGTAAACTGCACGAGAAACAAAACCTAGAGAAACATCTACAACTGATTTTTCCAAAATCACTTAGGAGTGCCAGACTGACTGATCTTTTGAAAGTGGGTGATAGGTAGAGAGTTGAAAACGCCCTGGGTTTATAGTTTTTGTGTAGGAATGGTTTGTCACAAAGCTTTAACAGGCAAGAATTTCAATAGGACATAATGCTCTAGGACTTGAGCATTATGAGTGGGGTCTATGCTAGAATGCATTCCCCGCATCCCACCTACCACATCAGGGAAGCCCCACAACTTTCCTTCTTTCTTAACAGAAATAAAAAATGAATATGGGAATGAGATAAGGAGACCATTCCTACCATAATTTGCATAGTGATTTGAATTTAGTTTTGTCCTACCGTGTGAAAAGGAGTGTACGCTTCGTTCTTATGTTGGAAAGGGAGATAAGGATGGATTCCTCTGTGCAGTGGGTGGGCTGGAATCTCATAGTGTCTTAGAGTACTGACATTCACATTGTGGTCTCTGCAGCAGATTTGGAGATTCTGCCAGATTGGGTAAATAGGAATCCATTCATAACTGGCTGAGGTGTTAGGACTAGTTCTCAGCAGGTCAGTTAGCCTAGAAGTGCTTTGCCTTCCCAGGTACTGCTGGATGGGCTCAATGTGATCCTCAGGCTGAGGTTCTGCCCCTGAGGAGGCAGCATGAACTGGCTGGTGCTGGGAATAGAGACCTGGACCTGGGAAAACATAACTTTCTTCCGTGCTCTGGAGCAAAAGATGGTGTGGTGAGATGAGCGCCATCTGAAATGAGGCCTTCCCCTGCTTTTATGAGAGTGGGGGAACTACACTCCCCATCTCATTTTCCCTTACTTTAAACTCTACCCCAATCTCTTCCTTTTTTCCACTGGAAACAGCCCAGCTGAAGACATTTGCTTGTAATGTGCAAATGGTACCTCTGCCCTGGCAGACCTCTCTGAGCTGTCACTTTCCCCAAGAACCTCTCCCATTCCACATCAAAGAGGTAGTGGCTGGTGGTGTTTTCCACCTGCACATGAAGGTCTCTCTCATCCATTCTGTCAGCCAAGGAGGTTTTCTTTATTGCCTTCTCTTGCTCCTGGCTCATTTCTACCTCTGCCTTCTGTGGCTGCTCTATTGCGCAGTACACGCTACCGATTGCTTCACCAACAGGTTTTACCGTGTTGGTGGAGAAAAAGAAATCCTGCAAGTGCCAAGAAATGACATGAGTTGACAGTGCCTTATTGTTCTCCTTTTATTCAGTGCTGACAAAGGGAATTACCTGCATGACCGTCCTGGACTGCAACTGTGTCACTGGCTGTAGAAATGGACCTCAGCTAAGAGGCCAAGGCAAGGGCAAGTGCCATTTGTGCTGCAGTTGAGGTTTGGTAATGGGACATCTTTCTATTTACCTGCTGCTCCCATGGGCTATTTGCAGGTATTAGCTCTACTCAAGGTTTGGTGTATTTTCTTCTTAGAATAGATGTTGGTGTCCCAACAAAGTTGTAGGAGTCTCCCTCTGTAGCCAGAGATAACCTCTTGGAGGGTGCATGAAGGCAAACTGTACTTGCCTCTCACTTTCTGCAATATCTTGCTTTTGTTTAACCTCAGGATGCATTTATTTAAGTAACATTGTAGTGCCAGAGGCTCTACATGGATGCAGGAAGGGACAGTGCTAGCCTAGGAAGATAAATGGCGGAGACTGCAAGGGACCTGGCATACGAACAAACCAAGCAGGCGGACCACTTACACAGCTAAACTCAAAGAAAAGCCCAGGGAGGGCTTGCTAGGGAGGGCAGTGGTACCCGTACTGGTCTCCCAGTGAGGGGAAGGATTGGTGGGACGGGAGAAGCTCCAAGCTCAGTGCATGCTGAGGAGGGAGGAGAAGGAAAACAGGGAAGAGTAGCTGAGATGGAAAGACAGGCTGGGCATTGGCAGGGTCAGGGCAGGGCAGGGAGGGCTGAACACCATGGGTGATGCAGCCAATAAGGAAAACGCCTCCGAGCTCCAAGTCCCTGAGCAAAGTGCAGAGGGCTGGCAGGAGGCTGGGAAGTCCTCTCCCTCCAGTTGCTGTTGCATGGCAGATGGGATGGGAGGATCTCTGGGTTTACTTCATTCCTTGACAAAGAGGGAAACGATTGTGACTGCAGAGGCACTGTTCCCTTCTGAAAGAGGAAACATCCATATGTGTCACGCTATGGGCCAGCTTCTGAGTTTATTTGCAGCAGCGCAGAACTGGAACAACTCGCGTCGACTTCATGGCAGTCTTTCTGATTTTGAATCAGGGATTGAACCAGTACCACCGTGTCAAGAAGCTGGTGCTAAAGAGGAAATTTGTGAGGGGGAAAACCTCTCGTGTCAGCACAGAGACCGAGCATTGAACTAAGCTCTCTCTCTTTCCTTGCTACCTGCTCCCCTGCTTCTTGACAGCTGTGCGTTGATCTTTTGAGAGGGAACAAAAATTATGCTTTGCTTCCCCTTGTACACACGGGCTCCCTTTCTGTGCCTTATGCATTCACAAACACAAAAATTTTCATGACTCCGTTCCTTCTCCTTTTGTAATGTACAGTCACCACTTTCGTGGCTCCCTTGTGTTTGAGGCAGGATATGGGCAGGAAATAATAACACAAGATTCAAACTGGAAAAATGCAAACCTATTATCTGGGGGAAAATAAACCCAAACTTAGCTATTCAGAGGGCGGGAGCCTTTGGAACTTGCAAAAGAAATAAAGCTGGAAGCAACTTAGCAGGGACAGCAGACAGAGAGCTGGAGAAGAGCTTGCAACGTGATATAGCACTTAGCGGGGGGGAGAAGGCAGCCAACGTCATTTCGAGCTCTTCAGATCCTGATGTCCCCCTGCTCGCATCCACAGATTTCAGAGCCCTATTTCACCCTGAGAGAGGCCCTGCCAGTGGTAGTGACAGTGAAAGCTGAAGGTTCTCGTTTGCTGAGAGGATTTTCCTCAAATCCTCTGGCAGGGAATCACTCTAACATAGTCTGAGCAGTGCTGTGGGATGGAGGAATTGCTCAGCTGGTCTGTGGTACCTTCGTACCAGTTAAAGTCAGAGGCATCATGCCCCTGTTCATCTCCATGCTGGGAGCGTGGGGGAAGACATGAGCTAGACAAGGGGGAGAAGAAAGGGAGCATTCACCACGTTGCCTGACTCTAGGGATGATTAGATATCATGCAGAATTAAAAGCCTGGGCTTTTTGACTCCAGGTGTGCTCATGAAGGGTGATGCTTCGTGAGTGTGGAACAAAAATCAGCAAAATATCTCAATGGTGCAAAATGATTCCTTGAATTCGATAGGTATGTCTGGGCACTGCCATCCCTGTAAGATATATGGTTAACCAGACAAAAAATGAGAATGAATGAATTGAAGCAAAGGACATGGCAGACTGGCAAGGAGTGCTCCCAGGTGAAGAAGGACTCTTGGAGGTGGACTGAAGGAATGCTTAGGAAGATGTGGTTATTTGAGAGGATTTTTGAACCTTGGACTGAAAATTAAGGGTAACCTCAAAGCTGTAGGTACTGCCTTGCTGAGAACAAATGTTGCATCTCCTGTGATGTGCAAGAGCATGGGTGTACTTTACTGGTCCAAATTGGACTAGAGGGTGAAACTGAGCAAAGTGAGGCACAGGCTGAATAATCTGCAACAGCAGCTCTGCAGTGGCTAGGTTTGGTGTGAATGACAAGTGTGCTTGTGAAACACAGAGGAGCGAGGGGCACCATCATCTTCATTACTTCCAGAATAACAGGACAAAAGCCGCCGGAGTGGAGGTTCTGACCCTCTTCACAGTGCTGCTGTGCGTGTTTGGGGTGAGCAATATGCAGGCAGGGTGACAGGCCATTCTGACATCCCATTTCTATTATTGTCGCTGAAGAGCCAGTGAACCACATGTTAGGAACTCCCATGTGGTACTTGAGGTGTAACTGAAATACCTTATAGCTGGTAATATTCCTTAAACTGGTGGTGTTTTCTGTAGGTGAGGGGGAAGGAGGCAATTCTGCCTCATGGACCACTTACAGAGCAGCTATTCCCCGCAGGCATCAGTGGCAGCTCCATCTGGCTGGCTGCGGAGTCCTTTCCTCTCTAAGAACACTGGTCAGGGCGGAGGGGAAGGGAGGTGCTGATCTCCTTTGATCCCTCCAAGCTTCATTGCAAGGATGGGCTCCGTGTGACTCAGAAGCAGTGATGTGGCCAGGCAGACCAGCTCTGATCAGGCAGTGGATGCTTGTGGGCTGCACTGCTGCTTATGGAGGTTCCTTGTGCTGTCTCACATCCGCTTGTTCCAGTCCAGTGCTGTCACCTTCATGGGTCAACGTAGAGGTGATATCCATGCCATGGACCAAAGAGTGGGCACCACGGAGCTCTGGAAGTTAACAGAGACCTCTGCGCATCACAGCTACCAAAATAAGTGGTTGCAGAGTGAAAGCAGGGCAGAAACAGCAATGAAAAGGGAAGCCACCAAGTCTTTGGTAGCTGACCTGCATATCTGTCTCTCAGAGGGGTTTTACTGCTGTCTCTGCTCTTCCCTTCATTGGAGACATGAATTCCTGGCCTTGCTTTTTGCTGGAAACCTATCCCACCCAATACTCACACAAGGGGCAGTTGCTGGTTGTCCCACTCCCCACGCCGGCTGGCAGCTCAGTCTCTCCCAGCAGCAGCTGATGCTGCTCACCCGTGCGGGTCACTGGGAATGCACTGCGTCCCTTCCAAAATGCCTGGAGAGAGTCACAGAGCTGAGAGGCACTGAGTCACAGGAGATCTGTGAGGGTTTCCTCTCCCAGGAGAGCAGTCTCTGAAGGCAGGCTGCTGCTCAGCGGTGCCTTGCTGGGTACCATGTGCTATTTGTAAAGTCGAGTTCTTCATAAAAGAAAGGCCGGCTTGTCACTGTAATTTAAAAATCCTCTTGCCATCTAGGGAAATGTCAGCAGGCAGAAACAAGTAATGGGAGGGTTTGACCCGGACACAAAGAAGCTGTTGTTTTCTGCCTGTCCCGGCTGTCAGTGGTGTTGGGTTGCACAATGCTGCTCAGGAAAGCAGCTCTGGAATTTCTCTGCCTTCCATGAAGGCTGAGGACATGTGAAGTAAAATGCCTCTGCCTGAGCAAACACCTGCCAGACTGTCATGGGAAGAGCTGGGATGCTGAAACGCAACCGGGTGAGGGCTGGCACCAGGCCCGAACTGGGAGTCGGGGAGAATCCTCTGGCAAAGTTGGCAACTTGGTTTTGATTGCTTGGTTTCCACCTGCAGGTGTAATCGATACCCAGGTGGTGGAGTGAATAAATTTGCCCGCTGTTGCTGCTGCTGGGTTTCTGCTGCACCGAGCAGTGGGGAGGAATAGAGGGGAGGGGATGGGTGTGAGAGAAATTCCTGTCTCAAGAACCACAGAAGCATTTTCATGCCTGGGATACTTTCCTATTTGCTTTCCCCCAAGGTGGCCCCTCTCACCGTGGAGACAGTGTGGCACCTGAAACCATGGGCCACATGACCACGAGGTTATTTACAGGTGCAAAGTCAGGAGCAGATAACACATTTTGCAGGTCAGAATCACATCTGGGGAAGTCTGAGGGATGGATGTGGAGTGTTTCAGAGGAGGATATCAGGGTGACAAACCTCTAAGAGATCCTGGCTCCGAGACCCTGTGGTTTGGCAGAAGAGATTGTGAGTGTGAGGGTGTGCTGTGCCCACACTTGGCCCACTGATCTGTTTTCTGATCCATCCCACTCTTGATTCTTCTTCTGTGTGCAGACTTGTTCACAGCTGGTGGAAACTTGCCCAAGGCATCGTTGCTTGCCTTCATCAGACATAGTGAAAGAGAAGGGACACATCAGGAACGATCCAAGTGAAGGGAGGGGAGGAGTTGCAGGGGGATGGTGCAGATCTGCATCTTCCACTGATGTGAGGAGCCCCAACCTTTTCCATGCAGTATCTGCTTTTCCTTTTCAGCCCTCACATCCCCTGGAACTCAGAAACATAGAAACCAGCAAGCATACGTGTCCAGTTTGTTCCATCCTTGTGTTTGCTAGATTTAAGGTCCAGGCCATTAAAGCAATTAGGTCTAGTTATTGCAGAGAGCGTCCTCACTGCTGTCTGAGCACACTGCATCTGTAAAAGGCTGGTGCCAGGCAGTCCTGTGCACTGGACCACTCTTGGAGGAGAGCCCTGGCTGTGGAGGGCTCTGCCAAATGGGATCACAAGTAAGAAAACAAGCGTCAACCTGAGCACTTCAAATGGTCAGTCTCGACAAAGAGCTCACCAGAAGGACCTCACAGGGCTCTGTGCTAACACTAGTGCTATTCAACACACTTGTCATGATCTGGAGAGGAACGTGAACAGCAAGTTAACAGTTTACTTGTGGCCCACAGTTATTCCAGAGAGGCAATCTAAAACTGACTGCAAAGGGTTCCAGAAAATCTCCTGGCACTGAGTAGCTGGGTGCTCCCTGGCAGATGAAATTCAGTGGCAGCAAATGCCAGGGAATTCCACGAGGAAGAAAACAGCCTGGCTGTACAGATACACTGAACGGCTCTAAGTCAGCTGCTGCCAGCAGAGAAAGGGATCTTGGATTCATTGCAGACAGTCTGCTGAAAACACTATCTCAAGGCTCTGTAGAGGTCAAAAAGCCAAACAGAAATGTTAGGAATGAGTACAGAAGAAACAAAGAACATGATTACGCCTCTATGTACTTCATGGTCTGCTGAAAGTTTAAAAGTTGTGAGTGTTTCTGGTTACTCCTTTGAAGAGCATAGAGAAACACTAGTAAGAATAGAGAGGGCATCAACAGTGATCAGAAGTAGGAGATAGTTTCGGGGCAAGCATAGATTGCTAATCTTGGAAAAGAGGTGCCTGAAAGGGAATCACAAATGGGATGGAAAATGTAAACAGAGAACCAACATTCATGCAGTCCCATATCACAAAAACTAATGGCATCTGATCAAATGATTAGGCAACAAGTTTAAAACAAACAAGCTATGGACATTTCCACGTAGGCATCAAGGAATAATGGAACTCCTTGCCACAGACTGTTGTGGAAGGTGATGCGTGAATGGGTTGGGCACATCTATGCAGTATATTTCCTTTGGTGACTGTTGAATGCAGCAGCATAGATGCTGCCTTTGCATCAGAAGTGTTCTGAACAGCAGGCTGATGGAAGGTGACGGGATGTAGTTTAGCTTCCTCTGATTCTTATGCTTCTTTCCACCTGGTGACTGCTAGAGAAGAGATACTGGTTCTTCAGTCTTGGCTAGTACAGGTCGTCTTACGTTTTTAGTAAAACTCTCTTTATTTTATTTTTTTTTTTTTTTTTTGCTACAGTCATTTCCCAAATTATTACCTGACAGCTGGTGAGATATTACAGGAAAAGTGGAAAGTGAAGCAATGAGCTGGAGAAGACCACAGACTTCCAGATGGAGAGCTGACATCTCTTTTGGACATTCCTATTGTCCTGTGCTAGGCCACATCGTAAACCAGAAATAGGGACTTTTGAGTGAAAGTGAGCAAAGATTGTGGTCATGTTTTTAAAAGGAGAAAAGCATTGTTTTCCCTATTAGTTTTGCCAGGGCAGTAGATGTCCTTAGACATTTAGGAAATAGAAGAGAGACAGTCTTCCCTTGCCAGACAAGCAGTACATACACTCTGTCTGATCCAAACAGTTACACCTGTCCAAGTAGGAAATGCCAAGTTCCATATCAGCAATGAAATTTGGATTCTGCCTATCTGCAACCGTGAGTAGAACATTTGCAGAAATAACTGAGAGTAAAATTTGTCCCCAGGGACCCTGGTCTTTCCAGCTTGCACGAATTCATTGCTTGGGGCTGAATTTCGATGGAGGAGAATAATTTTGCATGAATAAGGTGGAAGGAGGTATAAACTGTCCACAGACAATCTTTGCAGAGGAAAAGATAACTAGCTACAAGTCCAGGGCTGTCAGGTGCTGGCAACAGAAACATGTTGGTTGTGGCTTAGCACAGTTTCACTCGGCAAGCGGTCCTGGCCACAGCCTCTCCGGGGGTGTTTCACAATGTAAGATCCTGTCACAGCTCTGGGAGGGGGAGAATATACTTGCTGCAAGCGAAAGTACCTTTTGGTTCATTTGGCCTTTTCCAATTCAAATGCCTTGATTGCTGATATCTGCCACGTCTTAATGACCAACGGCTACTCAGAGACTACAGTTTTTAAGATGATTCATGTTCCGAACCATTTCAGCTGTGGTTCTTCTATTTTTTTTTTCCTCCCTGTTCTGTTCTGCCCTGTTTCTGACTCCACCTTCTCTGCCTGCCCACCCTCCTCAGTAGACAATGTTTTTCCGTTTAATTTTATGAGACAAACGTAAGGCATTCGCATCCCCTCCCCCAGGCCTGGAGAAGAAAAGCCCACATCTGGAGGCCATTCACAGCTGGAAGATCTCTTCTGACATTCTTTGCTTTGAAATCCAACCCATGTAACCTTCTGTCTAAATACTCTGCGCAGACATGGCAGAAAGGGGCTTTGAGAGGGGAGTCCGTGAAGAAGCCTGTGACTCCTACATCCTTTTACAAGTGCCAGGCTTCAAGGTTGTAGACTTTCTTCCCCACAAGGCAACTGTTGTTTGGGTTTAGGGCTTCCTAGTTTTGAGGTCTCCAAATACCCACTTTGAAAGCAATCCAAAAAAGGGAACTTTATTCTTCTGTGGTGTTAAACATACACAGCAACAGTTAAATGAAGCTGTCTGAAGCATTGTGTAGGTTCCACAACTGATTTTGTCCAAACAGTACAGCTGGTGGCCTGTGGGCTGCATTTTGTCTGTAGAGCAGTTCACCCAGGCTTTTAGTGACATTTCCACCACCGAAAAATAAAATTCTAGGTCTCTTGCATCCTCCCCGCCTACTTAGAGTAAATTGCTGTAATCCGACCCTTGCTTCCCGGGAAGGTGCGTAATTTGTAATACCATTTTAAATACCTTGGAACAGAGACTTACTTGTTATCTCTGTGTTTGCTTAGCCTGTATATGCTTTAATATGTGACTGCATTACTGAGTGTTTTACAATGCTAGCAACCACACTCATCATCGTCGTAAATGCCCCTGTCATGACTAAGAGGACAAAGATCACTGAGCTACTGGTCTGGCAGTTAAGGCCTGGCACAGAGGAAGACGGTGTGCCTTTTACCTTTAAAAAAAAAAAAAAACAACAAACCAAAAAAAGTAGTGAGGGAGGGTGTCCTGTTTGTTTCCCAATGGGATTCTGCCAGCTTTTATGTTCTGGTAACAGTCAGCAGCTCCCTGCAGCACCGTAACACATCCCGTTCCTGCGGGAGCTCACTGTTGTGGCTGTGCAATAGCCTCGGGTGTTTCACCCTGTGTTGGGTCTCTGGGACCTGAATGGGTCCAGCTCCCTTAACTTCTGGCATCACGCTGAGGTACTATTGCACTCATATTCTGTGTCTGCTTGTCTGGAAACATCCTCCTCGATTTTCCTTCTTATATCGCAAATTCGAGCAGACTAGAGAGACGATACTCTTCTACAAAAGTATAATTTGGGAACCAGTTGTGGTTGGTTGTTGAATTTTTACTCTTAAAGTGAGCGAGCCTTATTCTGAGAAGAATAGATATATGTGTATGTACGTACATGCATGCAAGAGGTGGAAGAATATATTGTAAAAAAGTTGTATCAATTTTCTAGTTCTCAACGCCTGAGAAATTAAAGGCATCCATTCACCTTTTAAAAGTTAACTATTTCAGGGTATGATTTAGGCTGTACTGTTTCACTTCATACTCCTCCAGGCACTGTTTAGGTCACACATCTTAACTGAGAGGATAGTCATAAACTCCTGAACAAGAGTGACTTAAACCATGACGCATTTCATAGCGACCTGCCTGTCTCAATTTAGCTTTCTAGAGTGCCCCATATAATGTAATGTAATGTAATGTAATGTAATGTAATGTAATGTAATGTAATGTAATGGTCTGCACGTATCTGGGCCATATTCAGCCTACATGCTACCTCAGCCTGACTCACATCTCGTAACTATTTCCTTGAGCAGACAGCTGAGGGAACAAGGGGGTTAATAGCTCTGGGGAATAAGTCACTTTTCTTTTTCTTTTATCATGCTGGAATTGGGTTTTTTTTGTGATAAAGTCACCAGAAAGTCTGGAATAGGCATGTATTTTGAGGGATATGGCTGCTTGTGTCTAGAGCTAGTGTCCTCTAAGGCTTCATATACCCAAAGGAATACCTTTGTAGAGCTGGGATTAAATTTTCACTGATATGAAAGATAAGCACAATACTCAATACTCTTACTGACACGTTATTCTAACAGTTTTTAGGAAACAAACCAAACCATATTATTACTAATGATTATTACTGTTATCTGCTCTATGGCGATGCCAAGACGCTGTGACCCCAACGTGCTAGGTGCTGGTCAGAAATGTGAATAGCCATCACTGTGCTTAGAGGTAAATCTGATGCTGAAATGCAATAGTCATCACCAGTGTGGCCATCACAGAGATCTGGGTCCCTGTTTCAGAGTGCAAGGGTTGGCCTAGAAGGAAGCTTTTTTCTTTTTATGTGCTCTTCAGTTTGGATACTTTGGAGAATATGTGATGTGATACCACATGTGTGATGCTGACCTTCCCACCTCGGTTATTCTCTTGCTGGTGACCGCATGGATCTCATCAGGAGCGGTGAGACCTGCCTCTGGAGAAAACCAGTCCTGTCACACTGGGATTGTAGGCTCTTCTCCTGCTGTGGGCAGCTGGAGATGGTCACAGCTGCTGCTCCCACAGACTGCTCTGGAATTGTGGTTTCTTACCACTTCTGAAAATTTGTCTCTTGGTCCCAGCATTGCGAGCGGTGTGCTTCCTTTTGACAGGGTGGTGAACCAGGACAGGGCAGAGCTGGGTCAGGCAGTTCTTTGGAAAAGCTGGGCTTGCACACACAGTGATGAAGCTTTGTCTTGGAAGGATGGAGGCAAGTGGAATACGCTGCTTAAGGGAGAAGATCCAAAAGAAAATAGCTGGAGTAATGGAAAGAGTTTTATTGAAAGGAAATTTTCAGTTTAATATCAGGAAATCTTTGCTAGCAACTGACTTTTGTTGGTGTGTGGAGTAGCTTCCCCAGGGAAACCCAGTAATGGAAGCCTAGCCTATCAGTTCTGGTCTCCAAAACTGTATGGGACATAGGAGAACACACTGCAGGCCAGGAAATAACTTGCTTTGGCTGGGATGAAGACTATGGGTGTAACTCTGCATCAGAAAAAAAAATTGTGAGCATTTGCCAGTGACCTGAGGGGACACAGACTCCTTCTAAACAGTAACCCGGTGCTGATTTTCCACCTCTCTTCTACACTCGAAGGTGTTCCTTGTCAGTGCAGTGGTGCTGGCAGAGTCACCAGCATATTCCGAACCATGGTTTTCTATTCAGTTCTGCCGCTCATTCCCTTCAGGCAGCTGTTAAGAAACGGTGAAAGAGCATCTGAGATGCACAGAGCATTGGGAAGAGGGAACCACATCTACTGCCCACCAGCAGGGATGGGAGAGAGCACACATCCACCCTGTGCGCTCTGCACAAGGCCTGTGAAGCTGTATTTATTTGATTAATTGAATAAATCTGGCCTCTGATCTGGCAGGAGCAGGGAAAGGGGAAGGAACAGATGCCTTTTTACCAGTCTTGGTCTTACTTCCCTTGTGCCCCCTGCTCCCCTGGGACCCCTCTGCCCAGCAGCCCTTACGGCAGAGGCAGGTGGCACTTTTTTGCGCCCTCGTGATGACTGGCCCGGTGGAAGTCTCTGTCTCTTGCCAGGTGTATCCCCGAGGAGCCACCCTCCCAGCGCTCTTTGCAGTCCCTCCCGGTGTTCCCCAGCTATGCCGGGGTGTGTTAGTGCTGGGGTGCACAGGGCAGCGTGAGAAGGGTGGTGGCAAATAACTGTGGTTTTAAAAGTAAATAATTTAAGCAACAATGACCTCTCCACCCAGGTAATCAAGGTGAACAAACATTCTGCATGTCAAAGGTGTTTCTGGAGATAAGGGTTAGCACAATAAGTCTCCTGCTTTCGTAGCTTTATCTAGCCCTCGGTGCTTAATGCCACCGAGCTCTCTGCTGAAGGCAAAGCCTTGTCCCTCTCAGCAGCAGTGCCCCAGCACAGGCCACCCGTCCTTTTTCAAGGCGAAGTTTTTTTGCTGACAATAACCTCCCAGTGTGGCAGGTATGGCGTTTTCCAAAGAGGCTGGATTTAACCCCTAAAACTTTCCCCTTGGCTCAGAGAGCGCAATATTTGGGGGAAGAGAGAAAAAGGGGCAGATAAGGAGTAAAACTCATTCTGATGGCCGGAAAATTCAGCTTCATAGTTGCAAACTGCACTTGCGCTTGCAAAGCAGGCCAAGGCTTTTATTTCCCCTTTTTTCTTTTTTAATTACCCATGCAAATACTGCTTGCTGGAGAAAACCTCTGTTTCCTCAGCTACGCAGCCAAGGGGGAAGCTCTACGAAGGTCCTGGAGGCTGCTGCTGAAGATTTGGCCTTGTGCCCTTCCTGCCATATATTGACAGGCCATTGCCATGATGTGGTGGTTGCCTAGCAAGGTGGTGACAATTGTGCTGCGGCACCGTGGCAGCTGTGTCACACCAGAGGGCTGATGAGGCTGAAACTCTGTGATGCTTGTTTTGCAATGGTGCAGCGCTTGCATCAGTGTATCCCCAAGTCATGAATACGAGCGTAGTGACAGGGTGACACTGCCTACGTGCTCACCTAACTTCTGTCATCAAGAGCCGTGCAGTGGCTCCATGGTTCGGTGTTGCCAACAGCACTGCTGTACACATAAATATGAGAGGTAGAGTGACGGAGGTTCTGTAGACCTGTACATCTGAGCTTGGAACTGCAGTCGAGAGCAATGCCTCACATACAAAACCATTCTTTCATTTGTAGTACAGTTATTTTTGCGTAATGACATAATGATCAAGACCGTGGCGTGAAAGACTCTGCGGGCCGTGATACAGAAACCTTCTTGAGGATGGCAGGGTTAGAGGCAAAGATAATCAACACAGCCTCAATTGTATGGCTTGAACATTTATGAATGGTTAGACTTCAGAAAGTACCTGCCAGAGAGGGGGAACCTGTTGTCAGCAAGTGCTTCTGGTGGGATTCCTGTAGAAGTAAAGTTTTAGCCTGATGGTACTGAACTCATTTATTAGGAAAATGTAATTGCCGGCATATTTGCATGTCACACAAATAGCGGTCAGGCCAAATTGCAGAGGCAGGGATGGATCTATTGAATGCATTTCAACAAGGAAATGCCACAGCTACCTTCTTGTAGCAAAATGTCTATGTGGGATGTGCCAGGGAGACTGGACATCTTGGAGCACAGTGCCACTACAGAGGATATGGGCGTCACGGTAAGTAATCTTTAGGCTAAAAACCCCAACAGTTTAGTAAAGACATGACTCCTAAATGTATGAGGGGAATAGCAAGTGGGACATAGTCATTTTCTCAGTCCCACTAACCTCTGTGTCCAAGCTGAGCAGCAGAAGTGTAAGTTGGCATCCTTTAAACCCTTGGTCCCCTGAGAGCTCATGTCAGGGACCAGATTGGCCCACACCTGTAGGATTCCTGACCCTGGAAACGAGGCATGCAGGTGAGAGCTTGTGCCTTGTGCTGTGCTTATAAGGGGAAGGGAAGCTGACAAGGACCTGGAGTACAGGCATGGCTGGTGAGATCGTACTGGAGTACCGTCTTCTGTTTTCCTGTTTGTGCTTCCCAAAGGATGCTGAAAGCTGGAAAGGGTTCAAAATGTAGTTTGTATAAGGGAAAGTTAAGAATCGACTTAATCATAGTCTACAAATACTTCCCTCAGGAGAGATATTTCTAATAGTAAACAATGTTGGCAGAAAAGGTCTTGTCGAAATCTAGGTTACACCTACACTGGTAAATAAAGCGATCCAGGGCCAGTTCTCTGCACCTGTGGGCAAGTGGCACAGCATCCCTCTCAATAAAATTTCTTCTCCCCCAAAGAAGGTAGCCTTGCCCAAATCACCTGTCGGGAGCGATGCCCTGACCTGTGGTGTCAGGCTCAGACCTGCTGTTGTTGGGAAAGTACTAGCTGCCACAAGCCAAAACTTGCCACGAAGCGTGCTAACAGTTTAACAATGCAGTAAGTTGCATGTCAGGGCTTGAGTGCACGGCCTGAACTGCTTACTAATACAGAAGTCACCTCAGTGGCTGGCAGTTGAAGGCCATCTAGAAATTGGGTGTGCACTCCAAACTGCGAGGCTGGTTAGCCAGTGGGGCAGTTTAGGGACACTAAGTTCCTTGTCATTTGAAGTCTTTCATTCCAGCTTGGGTGTCATTCTAAAAAGACAGAGATGTAAGAGAAACCATGGCCTTAGTGTGGGCAGGAGAGAGCCCACCGGTGAATGCTGTACGTGGGGTCAGAGCAGGTATCTGCAGTGTCCAGCAGATGCACCTGTATCCCTGAAGGGTGCGATCACTACAGGGAAAGCCTCTGTGAGAACCTCCTCATGATCGGGGAAAAAACCTCACTATTCTCCATTATTCCTGCTAGGAGCCCTAAGCTCTGTGGAAAGCACTTGATTAAATCTCTCCACCTCCAGGGCAGGAGATGGAAGCGGCGCTCCCTGCACTCCCTGCTGCTCTCTTCTGTGGGAAGTCACAGTGCCTACACATAACCTAGTAGCCAAGAGGGGCTGTGGGTTCTGAGAAAAAGAGAGAGAAGCTTTTTGGGGATGGACATTGGCATTCCAAGCCATGGCCATTTTCCCAGCAGTGATGGAATAAGCTGGCTGAGATTCTGCAGGCGTCAAGTCGCTTTCCCTGGGTGTACATTTTGGTTATGTGCTAGTGAGCCGGGTGTCTGAGTCAGGGCCCCAGTGAAAACCTGGGAGTGAGGAGGTGGAGAAGGAATAGTACAGGAATCTTCCCATTAGGAAATACAGTAAGGGAGGCCAGATTGGAGGTATGGCTCCTCTGACGTCCCTGTCTCTGCTTGCCAAGAATGCATTCCCAAGACAGCAACTGGTCCTGCCTGGGACACCTTGTGCCTTACCAGGTTTGATCTGTGACCCACAGCTCTTTTCTTTAGCAACAACAAGAAGACTTCAGTAGCTTTTCTGTCCTAGAGGATCTGAAAGCTTCTTGAGGACCCCATTTGAGCTTTTAAAAGAACAGTCTCCAGATCTTCGGTGAGGAGGTTAAGCCAGCTGTAAAAGCAGCTATGAAGGATTGTGGGGAAGTTCAATCACTTCAGTGTTTAATTTTCATTTAATAATTATTAAATGCATTTTAATCTCTGAAGAGGGGAACAGCAGATCTGCTCCAGCAAAGCCGTGAAGCACACATTTAAGATCTGTAACAGACTGTGGGTGGAAAGAAACACTAGTAAATTCCAGAATGGTTTTGCTGAGAATCTTAGCTATATTGCACTTCAAACATCACCGTCATCCCAAACCCAGAACATGACGATTGCAGAGGGAGGTGTTACCCTGGACTGCTGTGTTAGCCCAAACGAGGAGGTGTTCCAAGGCTGGAATAGTAAATCATGTGGCACAGTAGGGTGGATGGACTTTCTTAGGGCTGACTGAGGGATTGCTCAATACAGGTTGGACTTCAGGTACCCATTAGCAGAGCCCTGGGGCATCCTTAGTGTTGCAACACAGACAGACTTACCAGGAGTCGTAAAGGGCCATAGCACAGGACAGTGACCTGCTTTGAGTGTCATGAAAGGTGAGTAGCTGACCTGTGACTGCATCCAGTCATGAACTGAAATGCTAGGGATTTTGAAAGTCAGGACTGTGGTGCATTGGTAAAGCTGTGTGCGAGGTTTCAGGGCTGATGGGAGTGATTAAGGATGTTTGTTGTGTCCAGCACTGGATTAATGAAGGAGTGGAAGACCAGCTCTGCAATCTCTGTTTTAATCTAAACCTCTGCAAGCTGATTTCAAACCAAAGTGAATCAGAAAACTCTTGCTAAAGGAAGGAGGGTGGGAGGGAACCCCCTAAACAAATGTTCTGCTAACTCAAAAATCCTGTGGTGAAAACTAGCAGGGGAGAGTCATTCAGAGTGGTAGAACTGGGCCTTACCACTTCTTGCCCAGTGATGAAGACCATGAGTGACCATGGCATGCTTAGGTAGGGTCACGGCTCCCTCAAAGCCGCCCTCTTTACCATCGACCTAACACCTAATCCTCATCCAGGGTGTCCTCAGCATAGCTCAAATGCATAGCAAATGCATCAGCTCGGTAGGAGCAGCCCCTCCAAGCTGCGTTCCCTCCTCTTCTCTCCAGCCAGTCTTTCTAGTTCCACAGCCTCTGGGAGGCTCCAGGCTTCTTTTTTTTGGTGTCATCCAGGAAACACACCCACCTCTCTCCAGCCCCGTCTTCTGTCTCGCCTAGAGATTCTGTAACTTGTGTGAAGGAATTTCAAGCAATGCAAACTACAGCCAATCTAAAAATAAATAAAAAAAATCATAGAAATTGGAGATGGGAAAATCTTGCTAGTTCACTCAGTCCATCTTCTCACATTCTAGCCCAGCCCAGTTTCTGCAACATTCTTGCCTACAGTACGTTTTCCATTGCATTATCCAGTCTGGTTGTGTATGATTTAAGCAATGGGCATCCTTTACTTCCCACGAGAGACTGTTCCGCAGACGGCTACTTTTCACTGGAAGAGTTTTCTGAAGTTTTCTTTCCATTCTGCCTGACCTAATTTCTCTAAGCTCTGCCCGTGGTAACACGCTAGCCAAATGTTCGCCTGCCTTCATGCTTATCCTGTTCAGGTGATGGCAAATAATTCTTGTTCAGCCAAGCTCTTTAGCCACGATGCTTAATACTTAGTTGTAAAACTCAGAAATTATAATCCTTGGCTACCTGGGGAAGACTAATGTTGAGATTAGCATGTTAATGGGTGCGCAGAACATAGAAGACATTGCTAGTAGCGTTGCCTCTTTTATTATAATAGTCACTTGACACATCCCATCACAAGATTTGGCTTTGGTTGCTTTTGACTTTGCCAAACTCGGAGCCAACATCCTCTAGCTCACGTCTGCTTCAGCTGCTTTATTGGGTTCTTTTTGGTTTTGTTTTTAATTTCAGTCAAAACCATTTAGCTGTTTCTGAGAACAAGGCTAGCAGGGGAATATTCTGTTTTATCCACATTTAAAAAAAAATCTTGATGACTTTTTCCTTTAAAAAAGCACTGTCTCAGCAGTGTATTGCTTTAAAATAAATCACAATTTTTCTGTCAGGAACACGCCTTTTGCCATCTATGACAAAATCCTCCCCAAATTTGGCTAAATAACGAGTCTTTGAGTAATTGCAGCTTGAGCCTGCTCAGAAAAAATAGTGGGGGCCAGGAAGGACAGTTGTTTATTATTACTTTTTTTTTAAACTCTGGGCCTGATAGAAATAATAGCATATGATTTTGTGATTAAGGCCCAGGTTAAAACACATTTGCACAAAGGGCGCTGGCTGTGGCTCCGGGGTCACCTTGCTCTGGCCTCCCGTGGCCCAGGATGGTGTCATCACTCCTGGATCCCTCCTGCCCATGGCTGGGGCCACCCTGGCGAAGTGATTTTCTTGCTCTGCTCGTGGGACCGGGGTTGCCCAGGCAAGCGGAAACTTGGCTGCGAGGAAACAGGGAGTTACCGAGAGAGGAGGAGAGACAAAAGAAAACTAAAAAAAAAAAACAACAAAAAAACAACAACAAAAAAAAACAGCAGAAGAGAGGGAGACGCCCAAGTTCTCTGCTGGCAGTCTCAAAAATATTTCTCGTTTCCGTTTCCACCAACGGGGGCCCTCCCTTCCCCCAGGACATGTAGGGAAGCCTGGGCACCCCGCAGCTCCCCGTCCACGGCACGCACACGTGCTGCATCCGCCCCATGCCCGCGGCGACAACACCGCCTGCTCCCATCATCACCTGTTCCCATCATCGCCTGCTCCTGCCGGGCCTCCAAGGCACGGGCTTGGGGACCCAAACTTGTGTCACTGCTGCCTTGTCCTGACCTGTCCTCTCCCCGGCACACAGGCAGCCCCACCACGCTGCCCACCACAGTGTGCAAGGGGATGGGAGGTGTGAGCACCAGGGATACTCCTGTGAGGACCTGCCGTGAAGCCACAGCTCCAAAATGCCATGAAAAAATGGAAAGGGATCCGAAAACTTCATTAAATCTGGGAAAAAAGGAGATACCCTCAATCCTGGATAATTACCAGTGCATCCAGAAGGATAAAAGGTGCAATTATGATACCTAGCACTGTTGTTTTCAAAGCACCCACTGTAACATAACTCCTCTGCTCAGCGCTGTAAAGAAAGATGGTTTTAAAATTCACTTTAGACCGGTGTATTAGATCTTGGCTCCTCTGACCTGTCCTCGCTACCGTCTCTGCTCCACCAGGGAAGCCAGCCTGAGAAACTCTCTTGTGCCTGCTGGCCGCCCTGGTTGCTGTTCCTCTTGCCATGCTGCCTCTTTATTCATGAATCCTTCCCCTCCCAGTTTTCTCTCCCCCCCCTTTTTTTTTTCTTGCCAAAGCAAGGAGTTTTTAATAGCTAAAGAACGAAAACACCTCCCACGCCTCACCTCAAAAAAGCTAACTCTCTGTCTTACTCACTCTTTTTGATTTCCAAACCTCTCCTGCTAGCTTAGAGTCTTCCTTTGAAGAACTGGTTCCCCAAATACTAGCGCGTGAGTATAACTTTAGTAAACAGTGTAGTTCCAATGGCCTCAAGCGGACAATCCACATGAGTAAATAATTCAGTTATGGGATGGAGACCATAGCATTTAGCAGAGATGGAAAAGTTTTCTGTTGGATATTGTGATTTGGTTGGAATCAAGGTATTACAAGGGAATACACTGACTTCAATCCAGAATGGAGGAGAATCTGCCTTGCAGAAAATTTTAACAGTAGGCTTGAAGATCTTCAGGGTGCCTAGGTCATATTGATGCAGGTGGATTGACTAGATAATCTTTGGAGGCTTCCTCTAGCTCTGCTTATTCTGATTCACCGTAGTGAAACGGAGGAAAAGATAAATTGAAGCAAAGAACAATTACTTTGTCTTAGTCATTTCCATAGATGAAACCAAAGCATAGTGTGGTTCAACTGTACCGTTTCAATTTTTTTTTGCTTTAAAACTGTTATTAAACATTTCTTTGACTCCAAGATCACCTGCATGTGTGATGTACTCTTTGCACAGATTAATTTTAGATTCTCGAGTTTTGTCATTATCAAAACAGAGTGTCTCTTTCCCACCGGCTTTGTGCTGAGTCCAATATCAACAAGGAACTGCTGTGCTGTCGATTTGCGTCTGTGGGAACGACTATGAAGACCCAACTTCATAGAGTAGGGAAACAAGAACTATTTTTGAACTATGGGTCCAGCCATGGCAATGTGGAGCTCAGCACAGCTTACTCTACTCTGTTTCTGGACTGAGGTTTGTACCCTGCATTGTGCTCCGTATTGCTGGAGTGAAATTGCTAGCAACACCCAATTAAAACAAGCACTGATTGTTTACTCCCCATCACTGCCACTGCTTTGACTGCAGTGTAAACGCACCGCTAATGACTTGGCCGATGGGAGGGGAAAATTATGTGTCAGAGCCAAGTACAGAACCAGGAATTTGGGCCATCAGCCAGCTTGTTAGATCACACTGTGTGCCTCTAATGAAATGCATTGATTTGTGACTCTTACAATAACATTTTTCGGAAATAATTTCACCGGCTACTTATTTGTGTGTTGGAGCAGCCTGATGAGGTTGGAAAACTAAGGCAGACACCGTGCTTACAAATCAAGAGCAAAATTTTAAGGATGAGGTTAATTAACCATTGGAATAACTTTTCTAAGGATGTGATGGGTTTTCCGTCATACCCTGTTGCACAGTTGATACTAGTTAGTTGTATAAAATATGTGCATAGCTTCAGCAGGGCCTCTGCGTATCGCTAGAAATGGTTGTCTAAAGTTCTTTGGATTCTGTTACACCAGAGATGAGACTGTGTTGTTGGAATGGTCCCTCTTGATGATTAAGAAACCCATGAGCCTGTGACAGCCATTGAGTCTGGGTGTTTGTGATTCTGTGGAGGAACAGACTGAGATCCCATAAGTGGTAGATTTAAAACTGGCAACAATTTTCATAAAGGAGACTACCAAATTACAAAGATGCATTCTGCAGAAGTGGACACCCTGCCAATCCTGCGGCTGATATAATGTACCGTGATGAATTAGCAAGCTCAGAAAGAATTAACCCATCAATAAAATGACAGACTTGGTACATTTCAAAGCACCTGGTCAGATCTCATGGATTTTTTTGGCTGCTACATGTTCAGTCAGAGAGAAAGAAATAGGGGGGAGAGTCCATGATCACCTTGTAGTATTTCACTGGATGCCTCAGAAGAGCAGATGGGGATAGTGAGCGGTGGATAAGGTAAGCCTTTATCTACTTGGGGGTTTGTATGGACCCTTTCCTGGACTGACTCCTCTTTAATATCCTTATAGATCTATATAAAAAAGTTTTCTTTTTCTTGTCTGCTTACAGTTTATGGTTAGCTAAATTTCAGAAATAACACTTTTTTTCTGTGTGCTCGGGAGAACACATTCTAGAGTTGCCAGAGTTTAAGTACTCTGTGAAGAGCAACCCCCTTTAAATAGTCTTATGTTGCCTATCTAGAAATTGAGGCATCTAGAATCTCTTGTGAGTCCTCAAAGTCTGTGTTGCTGCATTTGATTTTTTTTTTTCTTTTCATATCTGCTTTTTATGTGTTTTTGAATGGTTCATAACCATAAAGATTAGAAAAAATTCCAGCCAAGTAAAACTTGTTTCGAGGAAAGAAAAAAGGGAAAAAAAAAAAAAAAGTAGGGGAAAAAAAAGAAGTCGTTAAGTCCAAACTGGTGCCAAGCTTGTTTGTTCATCTTTAAGATGTGTTTACTTATTCCAATTCGATCTTTATTTCTGTTCTGCCACAGACTCGATATCTAGCAATGTAAGCTGTTCATGTTTAAAAACAGAATTCACCTTTAAATGCGCTTAGACTGGAAAAAATATGCCTGGTGAGGTCATTTGCAGAGCAAGAGTTAATGCATCATGCAAACAGCTAAATAAAGGTTACAATCTGAGTGGAATTATTCAGAGCTCAGGGAGAAATCTGGCATTTGCAGTCTGTCACCGGCTTTGAGAAGTCTGGCTCTCTCAGTGTCACTGCCACCCGGAGACATCCTGCTTTCTGTGTGGCAGTAAGGGAGGGGACTGCAGCGCTGGATGGTCTTCCTGTAAAACCAGCAGAAACAGGAGCAGTGGGAAGTATCATGTGTGAGGAATGTGTGGAATGAGGGGTGAGTATGAGCCCATCTTTGTCCAGGCTTCACAGAGCGAGGTTATGGATGTAAATAGCTGCTCTTCCTCCTCTCTTTTCCTCTTCAGGGCAGCTGAAGGGCCAATGTCAGGACAGCGTATGATCCCCGCTATCCCTGGGGAGGAGAGCTGGGAGGAGAGCTGCATGGAGGCCCATGAAGAGCCGTCTGCCTCTTGAGACCTGCCGGTTAAGTACTGCAAATTTGGGGCCCTATCTGGTAAGGGCTCCTCACCCTTCTTTTCCACCAACATCCCTGGGAGTTGAGGGTGTCACTTTGAGGCAAGATACACCCTTAAGTATGTATCTGTTGCAGACAGAATAAAAATTCATCACTTATAAACTCCTGGGCTTTTTTAGAGTTGGCGATCTCCACAGAGGTGTTGTGCTAAGACTGTGTTTTGCACTTCGTTTCCTTGTTTTGTTTCTATAAGCCAAGTGCTTGGCTGATGGCGCAGGAAGTCAACTGCTGTGGGCATTCACTTCAATGGGCAAATTTTAAACGAGCCACCAGGGACCAGCTGCTGCTGAGTTCAAAGAGAAAGAGACGTCCAAAACCTCCAGCCAAGCCAAGTTATGGTGGGAAATATCAGATACAATGAGGAGAAAGCTGGAAGGCACAGGAGGGTGAAAGACAGATGCAGCTTGCTTTTCCTGTCCATAATTGGTCAGATTAAGGCAAGGTTGGAATGGAGATTTTTTTTTAAAAAAAGCCCAAACCGTAAAATTTTGATAGGGGAAGTTTGTTGAACATCAGGAAACGTGCTCTAGCGTTTATGTCCTATGAGCTGTCTGCAATAATCTGGGGATGGAAACATGTTGAGAAAGTTAATATGGTACTTGACAAAATATATTGGAAAATGTATTAGAAAGAATAGTTCTGTGCAGGGCAGAAGGTGAAGCAAATGCCCTGCTGTGCTCCTCCATTCGTTCCTCCTTTTTTCTTTCCCCAGTGATTTCAGAATTCTCTCCAGGCTCAGGTAACTCAAAGATAACTCAAATCCCCCTTATTCCCAGGTAAAGGGGTTGTGTTCATAGAAATGGAAAAAAAAAAGAGGAAGATAGAGGGGCAAAACAGGGAAGGAACAGAAGTCTAAAATTGGGTGTTGCTTCGCCCCAGCACACACGTGTGCAGCAGAGGCTCCCAAAAGGAAGACTAGGGAAAGATTGCCATCTTCTGGAAGGATAAATATCTGCCATTATTCAGAATCCTCAATCTGATATACGTATATTTTTGAAACCATAGAATATTTCTGATAAATTTATTTTAAAATCTGAATTCTTATCCATCTAAATCTAATTCAGTCTCACTTCGTCAATATATAGGCTTTGATCCCAGCTCTAGAAACTGACATAGCATCTTGGATTTTAATAAGACTCTCATCAAGCTTAAAATTAGGAACATGTTAACATTAAGGATTATGAGTAGAGAGATGGACTTTATTTAAATAAATATTCTTGAGCCTGAAAAACAGGCTTTTTTTTTTTTTTATTTTACTGAGCATTTAGAAGGCAAACTTAAGGTGTCCAGATGCAAAGAGTCTGAGCAATGAAAAAAACCTAAAAATTACCGCTCTCCTTTTAAGCAGCATCAGCTATTATTCTACCTACTTCAGTAAATTAAGCACATCTGTGTCAAGCAGAACCTTTTTATTAATCAAAAAACCTGCAGACAGTCCATGGAGCTTGGAAACATTTAGCATTGCTTTCAGTTAGCCTGTCTTAGAAATGATTATCTGTATTAGGGGATCTTATGCAGTGACTGGGATTAAAATAACCACAGAGCTACCGACTGTTCTGCTCAGGGCAGGAAGGGTCAGGGGCCCGTGACAACCGAGCCCACCTACGGGATGGTGAACCTGTGGGCTCCCATCTGCTGCCTGTGCCCTGCAGGGGCTGACACAGGCTGTGCTGTCACCCAGAGCCAGTCCCACACCTGCCTCCGGGCTCAGGTGGTGGAAGAGGGAGATGAGAGCAGATGGACCACTGGTTTCCTCTGTCCTGGCAGAGCAGCAGGGAAGGCGTGCAGGGAATCTGCCATGCTCACTCATGGTGGTGGTGGGACCCTCACCCGCCTGGCACTGGGCAAAGCCGTCATGAGGAAGACGGGGTGCGTACCTGTGGGATGCTCCTCTCCCTTGCAGTTTCATGCAACGCGGCGCTGCTCCGTGCCCTCTAGTGACAGTTCGTTCTCGTGAGAGGTGATGCCATTCTCACTTTTCTCTGTGCTGATACCAAACGAGGTGTATCAGCACCCTCAGGTATTGTGGGAGCTTTTAAACTTTCAGGACGAGAGCTCAGAGGGGACTTTGGGTGAGTGTGAATCTTTCTGGCACTCCTTACTAGCTTCCCAAATTCATCCGATGTGAAGCTGCTGGGACTGGGATTCCTGGTGACCTATGTGCCTTGGTAAAGGCTGCTACTTTGAGGAACACTGAGTGTCTTCCCCATGCTCCCATCCTTTGGGTACTGAACTTCTTTGACTCGCAGTGTTTCACAGATACCTCTGTCACGGTGGTGATGCCATGGTGCCAGTCTGCCACTCATCAGCGCTTCTGCTAAAGGGCTCCTTTTGTCTTTAAAATCTCCGGTGCCCATGGGGGGAGCTGGGTTGGCATCTCTTCAGGGTCCGAAATCCTCAGTCCTCAGAGCAGATGCAGTGACATAAACTTTCCTCTCCCCACTTTTTTCTTCTGCCCTTTCTGCAACTGGCAGGTCTGGCCAGGAAGATAGATATCCCAGGGCTGGGGGGCTTGTGGCCTTTGCCATTCTGCTGAGACAGTGCACAGGGCAAGGGGTGACCTGGCACCAAGGGTGCTGGTAGCTTCTGAGCTAAGGGCACTTGTCCCCTGAAGCATTGGCCAGAGAGCCAACAGCTCGCTCCATACAAGCTCCCAAGCAGCCACGGCACGGAGATGGCTGGGATCTCTCTATGTTTCATGGAAACTTTCTTACTCAGTCAATACAGGTCACCCTTCTGCGCTTAATCCCAGCCCACAGCACCAATCGCTTCCCATATAATCTCCCAGAGCAGCTGTGCTGTGATTGCATTGTGGATTACAAAATGACCATTTTCCACAAACCAGCTGCTGTCTGGAGGGATAGCATTTAATAATCATGGGGGGAGAAAGGGGGGGAGGGGGGAAGGGGAAGGAGAAGGAGGTGGGGAGGAGGCAAAGGAGAAAGGGGTTTTGAAGCAATTGGGTTTCTTGAAGGATCTAGAGGTGAGCAAAACGCAGACAAAGCGTGAGTCCCATTTCTGTATTTCTCCTCCAAATTAACAGGACTTCGAGGACTTGCTGCCAAGGTAAATTCAACTCTCTCTCCTTTTGGGTCTATCTAGATAGTATGGTCAGTTATTGTCAGTAAGTGCTTGGCTGTTATGGAGGGAGACTTCTCTGACAATATTTTCATGAAGGAGTAGTTCAGATTTGCTTCTTATTCTCTATGTCCTCTGCATCCTTGAGCCAGTTCCTTCTTCTGACTCGTTTCCTATATTTTTTTGTCTTCTTCCTTATCACTTGTTCTGAAATTATATGGCCTTTCAGCTACTACCACAAATCAAGTGGAGAGAATACTTTTCCCACTATTGAAAACTTAAATTAGAAAAAAAAATTTTTGTCAATATTATGAGTGGAAAGATTTTTTTTTTTTAATAAAAGCATGAGCAAACTGAAACCTGATGACAGAAAATCTTATAATCAAGCATTGATGAAAAACTGAAAACCTTATTGTGCTGAATGTTTCTGGTTTCAGATGAAAAATCATGTTTTTGAGGAGGGCAATTTTATCTATAATTTCCTTTTCAGTCACAAGGCAAATTTTCCACTGAGAAATCTCTCAGTGAGGAATTTGCCACCAACCTTAGCCAGAAACCTTCACATAATTAAGTGTTCCTAGTAGGTATCTGCTTTGTGAAAATGGTGATTTCCAACATGCCTTCAGACCGTGGAAGTCATTAGTTGTGGTATCCCTAAGATGTTACCATTACTTATGGTATCACTAAAGGTGCAGCATCTCCATTGCTGAAAGCAGAAAATGCTCTGGTGAAGAGACAGAAGAAGCCAGAGCACAAAACAGTACAGGAATTTTTCAGGAGCTGGGTATTTTCTTGCCTTCGGCGAGAGTGTTCTGACACTGTCTTAGTGTGATGAGATGCTCATGAAGTCCTGCTTTCCAGAAGGAGCTTCAGCACCATCTTTATTGACCGCATTTCTGAGCTTGCTCGTTAGCAGAACAAATGCTTCTCACTGCTTTTAACCACTTTTAGCTGTGGTGCACAAACAATGCAAAGCTCAGACTCATATCATTTATTTATAGTAGTGTCCACAGTGCGCTGGGCCTTTCTCACACGTTCAATGTTGGGTGAGTCAACCGAAGTTCTGTGAAGAGGACCAGCAGCAGGCAATGTCTTTACAAACTGAATCTATTCATGGGCAAATAGATTTTTGAGAGTCATAAATAGGAAAGGGTGGGAGTATCTGGATGAAGTTGTGCCAAACATAGGGAGTGCCATGTGGGAAGAGGCATACGTTGATTACATGAAAGTTGATGTGTGGGTAGATGACATCTAATCAATCCATGGAGTGATAAGTTGGGGTTCTCAGGAGTCAGTGCAAGGTTTTGCAGGAACCGTAAAATCTTAAGCTTCCCTCTGAGTGGGAAAGACCACAGGACCCTGGTACACAAACTGCTTTCTGAATTACTTTTTCTGATGAGATGAAACCGGGAAGAGTGTTTGTGGCAATGTTCGCTCTTAAAAAACCCACACTGTGGCACTTTGTGTGAGAGCAGAGACACTGTCATCCCACCGCCCTACCAAGTTTCTGCTGTGCAGAGCAGTGCTTGAGCAGGTGCTCTGGGGCTTGAACTTGAGCTGCCAGGTCTGAATACCTTGGTGTCCCTCCGGAGCAGGTCACTGCTTTGATGTGTGACCTTTGGTGATCCAGGAACATTTTCCTGCCTTTGCCCACTGTGAAATCAATACACTCCCTGCTTCCCTAGGTACAGCAATGAACTGGTCGAAGAAGTGTTTTGGGACACTTAGCAGCGAGAATTCTCATCTAGTTGGACAAAGCATTCATCACACCCCATCTGAAGACAACACATGGTATTTGGGGAAGTTGGTTAACAGCTTTCCCCTGACACCTCTCAGATGGAGTGAAGATGGTGTCCCTTTGATTTTGCTCATGTGGTCACACACCCTGATGCACTCAGCCCTGGTATGTCTACTGGGTCACCCTCTCTTCACCAGTACAGATATTCAGTGTACTTTGAAATGGTTGAAGCTGACTTATTGGTCCAGCACCCTGGCTTTCTGGAAATGGTTCTTCTGTGCTGGGTGAGCTGTTGGGATGTTGTGAGGAGGGTAGAGCCCTCATATCCCCTCCCCACGGGTGTGCGCTGGGAAGAGCTGGGATTTGTAATGCTAGGTGGGACAAGGGGCTGGCATGACAGTCCTTCCCATTTGTGTGTTGTAGATGGAGCTGCTGAAGGGATTTCCATTGCGCCGTGCTTTCCTGGCTGTCATGCTGAACCTTCTGGCTCTCAGCCTCTCCACCACTGCCTTGCTTGGCAGCTACTGGTGCACCGGGACCCAGAAAGTGCCCAAGCCTTTGTGTGGGAAGAGCAAAGCCACCAAGTGCATCGGTGTCCCCATGTCGTCGGACGCAGGTGCTAGCAATGTTTCATCCCAGGAGGAGGTGCACTACAGCTGGGAGACTGGGGATGACCGCTTTGCCTTCAGATACTTCCACGCTGGGATGTGGCTTTCCTGTGAAGAGAGCATGGAAGGGCCAGGTAGCGTCTTGGCCAGGCAGCCACAACTTCTTCCCTTTTATTTACTCCACAGGAGTTTGGAAATGAAAGGCAGGAGGCTGACAACACTTGGGAGAAAAGCCTTCTTCATTTTCCTAGGTGGCATCTTCCCTGTGCACTGCTGTGGTCATTATATTTCCGTCCTTCATTGGGATGTTTACAGAAGGGGGCAAGGGAGAATGGTTGTCTCTGGTGTGCCCTTCAGTCTGGAACAGGGGCTGTGAAGTGCAAGCGGTGGTGGCAGTGACTTTGTGATGGCATCACTCATCCTGATGTGACCTGGAGTGAGCATCTTTTCCCATTCCCCATATCTCCATTCCCACACACAACTTACTTCATGCTCTCCAGGGCACATTTGTGAATGTCCCCTCAGAAATCTAAGCAGGGTGATTTTATGCCGTGTTGTCAATGTATAGTTATCACTGTGAGGACTGCAATAGTTGGTGTTCTCCTTAAATCACCAAACTGAGAGGTTTTGTGAATTGAACAGGGACTTGGCTTTTCTTTTAAAAAAATAAAAATAAAGAGAAGTACTGCCTTATAGATACAGAGAAAACCTGGAGGATCTGAACCCAGAGGAACTAAAGCTAGGAGGCAAATTGACCTGAGGATTAGAGCTGCAGTCTTATAAATTTTTAGTTGTTTTTGTGATATTGTGACAGGTTTCGTTTGTGATTTTTTGACCATATAAGACTGGCACTGTAAACCTTGGAGTGCCAGGGGCCGGTTGTGCAAGCGGTCCTAGACCCCGTTGGTGCCTCCCTTCACCCTTGACTTGCTCCCGCCCAGCCCTGCTGAAGTCCTTCTGCCGAAACCTGTGCCATGCCAGCGCAGGTGGATGCTCTGCAGTGCACAGATGCTCTTTACAGCCTGGCACACACATCAAGGATCAGAACTGACCCGGAAAGTGGCCAACAGGGAGATTTGCATCTAAAGATGCAGTGATGAAAGTGACTTTCATCAGGCCCCTTCCCCTGAGCCCACCACCTTCCCTTCAGCTCTCCCCAAGCACAAACATCTCACCTTTAGCGAAGTTCTGGTATAGCATGTCTCATTTTCTTATCTGTTGCTGTCAGATTGAAAATAAGGAACTGGTGAATAAAAGCAGACAGAAGGGGGGTGGGAGCAGGAGGGAATGTGCTTGAAACTCTCATGTCCTAATGAGAGGTCTGCTTCGTTATGAGCATTTCCAGACATGCTGCGGAAGGAGATGTGTTTATTTGGGACTGGTTTGCGTTGGGGTGTGTTTCCATGGTGCTTGTGGGAATGGGACGACATTCCTTGACAGCTTTCTCTGAAAGATTTGTCTGGCCACCGGGCAGTCCTGGAATAACCCCGATGCCTGAAGGAATGCAGAGAATATGTTACATCTGGATCGCAGCAGAGCACAGGGAAGAGCACATGGTCAATCTCAGTCCCCTGTTTCCTGTGCATCGAGTATAACCCACCCACTGCTGGGGGTATTTGAAGCAAGTGCATAGACAACAACGACGACAAGAAAATAGGGGGCTACTGTGAGCAAAAGGAGTTCGAGTTGAGCTGGAGAAAGGATTTCATTATTCAGACTAATCTCAGGATCAGTTTAGATGAGCCATTACTGAATAACCTCATTAAAGTTCTAGATGAAGTAGCAAACTGCAAGTTAATGAGGACTGCAGATGGCACTAAACTGGGTAGCGTCCTGAGAGCTGTGGATGACAGAAGTAATACAGGAGATTGGGAGAGATTAGAATTGGGGATAGAAATTAAGAAAATGAGATTCTTACATGAAAAGCGGCAGGCTGATACTTCTGGGAGAAAATACTGTGCCAAATAGAGGAGAGAAGCCTCAAATGCAGTAATGCAGTATGCAGTAAGAGAGACTTACAGATAATAATGATGGACCCTCAGCTGAGACAATAGCTTGCATCTGGCCAATGTAAAAAGCCAAAGCAAATATGAACACCATTTGTCCAAATGGCATGCCTAAAATGTGAGGACAGAAGAGCATATTTCTGTGCGATTTTCTGCCACAGAAGAGGGACTCACATCTCTGTCACGCAGCGTCTCACTTGGGAGGATTTTCTTTGTTTGTTTTCTTCTTTGGGAAGCAGTGCTAGAACTGGTCTGGTGAGACTGAGGTGAGTGGGAATTCACATCCTCAGCAGAAGCGGTGGGTCTGCAGTCTGTTATAAGCGACACCCTCAAAAGGCCTGACCAACAGTAATGTTGTGAATGAGTAGCAACGGATTCTTATATTCACCAGAGTCTTGTAAGATTTACAAATTAATGAAGTTTTTTTTCTGGAAGGGCCACTTTTAGTTTTCCAGGCAGATGTTGCCTTCCCCTAGTGAAGATCTGGAAAGATGGTCAGAAAGAGAGCAGAGGTGAGATGATATGATGGGTAGATTCAGGAATGACTGGAGCTATGCAGTGAAAAGAGAGTGAGAGGAAGAGATTTTCTTTTCCTTTATGTACCCTGTGTTGTTTTGTTAACTACTACCTTTGGGTTTGTGTTTCAGAAGAGAAATGCCGTAGCTTTATTGAGCTTTCACCACCAGCAGAAAGAGGTAAGAGCAAATCCCCACACCCCACCGTAGCTGCCCAGTGCACCTCCTTGGGATGGGGGACCTGCAACATTTCACCTATGTGAGGACAGCAGGGTGGGTCCCCAAAGAGCCAGGTATGAAATCCTGGCCTCATGGTTGCTAAAAGAGCAAAGATTTCCTCCCAGATGTTGCCTAAACCACTGCCATCTGTGAGGTCAGCGCTGGAAACCTCAGACTCCCTCCCATGTGAAGTGGGATTTGTCTCATCTAATAAGTTGCCCAGTTTGAGCTTGTCATCTTGCTGTAGTCAGCGGGAAGGGGATGGATGCCACCTGAGGGCAGTCCCTCCCACATACGCTACTTGTTGACTCGGTGCTTCAGTTTTGGGGTCTAATGTGATGACTCTGGAAGCTGCATCTCCTCTTACTTTGTGGTAAGTCATCAGGACATCCAAAAGTTACACTTTCAGGGTGAAGTCCAAACTTCATTTGAGTTGGAGAGCTCAACCCTCCTGTCATTGTCACACGTTTCAAATTATCCTGGGGAAAACTTCAGTATAGCTGGATATATGTGTACATAGGCAATGGAGATTTTACTTACTGAAAGCTTTTCATTTGTTGTGGGCTTGCTAACTGTTCCCTGAGATGGAGGCTGGAGGCAAGTCGTTTCAGAGGATGTTCATATGTGAAGGGAAATGCCTGGGGTGCAGAGCCTGTGTTAGCATTCAAGCCATGAAAGCAAGGGCTGGAACAAACGCTGGGGAATCTCAACAGCCAGCAGGGAGATGAGTACTTTTGGGGAGCTCATCTTCTTTTTCTGCCTTGTTTCCCCTATTTTCAAAACACCGGCAAAGACTGCTGGCCTGCTTTTATAAAGCGATGTGTATTCCCAGGTGAGGGGGCTGGTGTGAGTGGCCTGCAGTGGCATCGCTGTGCAGATTAACCTGAGTCACTCTCGGCACAACAGCAGGGTAGAAAAACCTCCCCTGCTTACTCTTTTGGGAAACAGTACTCACACAACTCAAATAATGCCGGCGTTACAAGATCATTTCGAAGTCATGCAGATCTCCACTTTGTCATAAATTAAGTGACTTAACTGCATTTACTGAATGACTCCTGAATTTACCACAAAATGCTCACTTCACAGGGAGTAGCACTACATTTTTCTGCTTTCTCACCTTATGCTTCACTCCCTCCCCAGGCCTCTGGCTCTGTTGGTTCCAATGTCTTCCTTATAGACTTTTTTCCTAAGAAAAGAGGTTTATGCAACCAGATTATATGTCTTTGTAAATCTTTCTGTCTGTCCCCCCTCATGCTCCACCTACTGCTCTTTGTGTAATTACAGCCCAACATGGACAGAAAGGCCATGTTCCGTAAGACCTTGAGTTCCTACAAATTAATTGGAAGATCACTGTGAGCTTAAGCGTGGCACTCATAGCGACACTGTGGTTTTAACAGCTCTATCACCCACTTTTGCCCCTTCCTGCACACAGCATCATCTTAACATGACCTTGGCCTCCAGCGCAGCTGCCATTATGTAGTTGGGCCAGCACTGGAGAAGGTGGTGTGACCGCTGATTGCAGGCTGGGCTGGCTGCGTGCAGAGCAGCTCCACATTACACGGGCAGCATCACAGGACGAGATTACACAGCACACGTGGTGAGCCTGGGCTCCCAGGGGAAGTGATACAGAGACCACTGTGCATGTGTGGTGCCTGCAGCCTCCAGGACACTTTCAGCAGTCTGACCTCTAATGAAATAGTCTCCCTGGTCATGCTGCAGCAAGCAAGCCAGGTCCTTTAAGCAGGGAATGCAGCTCATCAATTCGTGCTAAAGAGCTCGGTGGCTCTATGGTGCTAATGACGTTGAGAAGTCAAGTCAGTGCCACATTAATGAGGGTTTTCTTCACACTCCTTTTCCCCAGTTGAATGTCTCCTCTATGGCCATTAATAGTTGCTAACAGTAGCGTTCACAGTGCTGCTTCATTTGTCAGATTAATATTCCTTCCTCAGTGAATGCCGTGCTCTTCCGCAGCCCTGCATTACAGAGTGCCATTTCTCGTTCTCCTCCAAGTCCTACTGCACAGGGAGCTCAGCTGAGGGCTATGGTTTCACTTAAGTCCCACTAATAATGCCAGCATGAAAGTACCTGTACTCTGTTCAAGCAGCAGGGTGAGTGGTGAATGCTATTGTACTAGCTGGATATCCACCCTGAGGAACGCAGGCCTTGCAAGGGGCCTCCTGAATTCCAGAGGCCAGGTCCCAGCCAGTGCCATGGACGAACCATATAGTTCTTTTCTTAACCAGTTGAGTCCCAGGTGAAAAGTCGTTTGCTTCCATTGGTGTGATTAGAAACCTACTCTTAACATCACTATGCTAACGGGTAAGAACCTTCCAACATCCAGCTCAGGTGTGTTCATGGCCAGCCTATGACCACTAGGTCTTGTGCTAATACTCAACAGCTTTTCCTCTGCCTTTTTCCCAATGGCTTCTTCCTTGTTGTTTATGAATAATGCTGGCTTGTTTACAGACAGCTGTTTTAGTTCCTCTCAGCTTTTGCAGTGCCAGACCGGCCAAGTCATCTTCTGAGACAGACCCTCTCTCCCCTTCAGCATCCTTTGAGCCCTTGTTCACAGGCTGGGGGATATTGCTTTTGGGTGTTCGCTGTTTCCTTTCTTCCCCTTCTTTCCAAAGGACATCCTTTCAGGATTGGGTTGGGAAGAGGGAGTACTCTCCCTTGAACAAGCCAGCCTGTACTGATGTGAGAAGTCTCTGGTTCCTGGCAGGAATCCTGTGGCTGTCACTGGGATCGGAGATGCTGTACATCAGCTTGCTGCTCATCAGCTTCATCCTCATGATGGTGGAAATGCTGCATACGGGCAATCCTGTCTGTGGGTTGAAGCTCAACGCATTTGCTGCTGTCTCCTCAGTGTTGTCAGGTAAGTGTGTTACTGCAGGCTTGGAATCACAGCAGGAGGAGAACCTCCTCTCCCACACACGGCTGAAGTATGCTGCTCTGGCTCCTGCTGTAGCTTCTTTGCTTTTTTGTCTTTTGTGTCCAGGTCTTCTTGGGATGGTGGCACACATGATGTACACTCAAGTCTTCCAGGCAACGGTCAGTCTGGGACCAGAGGACTGGAGACCGCACTCATGGGACTATGGCTGGGCGTACTAGTACGTGAGCTCTGAAGCCACCTTCACCTCCCAAGCCTTTTGGGCTTCAGCCATGCTACACCCTGCCAAAACCCACCTCCTCCCTTCTTGACCTTCTGTGTTTCCAAAGACAGGTGTACCATGGGTCTCCCACTGCTAATCTCCTGCCTTTGCCTCATCCCCTGCTTTAACAAATAGTTGCCGGGTTACTTAAATGAGTAGGTACCAAGGACTGGCAAAACAATGGGGTCACGCCTAAACAAGTACCTTTGGCCCTGCTGACTCATCAGGTTTGCCCCTACTCTGGTTTGTCCCGTTTGGTCTCAGCTCTTCCCTCTGTGCAGAGGCCACTGTCACACCTGTGATGGTGCTCTCAAACATGCCCTGTTTTTCCGAAGTTTAAGTTGCATGCTGGTTTGGCATCTTCACTAACCAATGTCCAAAGGGCCTATTTAGGCAGCACCAAACCTAGACAGATACTTAAAGATGTGGACACTGTAGCCAGGAAGAGCAGCTGCAAAAAGCAGGTGGCTCAGGGTTGCTTTCTCTAAAGGCTAAAGAAGCCGACCGCAGCTGATATGCCATAACTGGCTTGAAAAACAGTTGGATGCGCCTTGCCAGTGCCCATGGACAGTGCAGGCTCAATTTGCAATGCTGTACTGAAGATGACCACATTGATTCTTGAACACTCCAGTGCCATGTGCCAGCTGTGGACATCAAATGTCAGCACGGACATCTGGTTATGCTCATGGACATGCCTCACGTCCAAGAAGACACTGAGCAGCCCTGCAATACAGAACTTGCTTCCAAGCTGTGCTGTCCTGCTTTGACCCGTTACAGACTTTCCCGCTGTCCTTATTTTCCCTGTATCCCTCCCTTCCCTGTGACCAGTATTTACCCCACCACTCTAAGAAGGATCTCATGGTGGGATAACCCCTAAGAACTGTGATGTTATGAGCCTGACACTTCCAGCCTTTCTAGTTCATGTCCATGCCCAGCAGCTTCTGCCTGGCAAATCAGGGTGCGTCACACTGCATGTAATTCAATTCCTGACCCTACTTGGCTTCTCACAGCATGTGCTATTCTTGTGTCTCTCCTGTAGCATGGCCTGGGCCTCCTTCACCTGCTGCATGGCCTCTGCTGTCACCACTCTCAACACCTACACCAAGACGGTGCTGGAGTTCAAAAGGAACCACATCAAGGGTTATGATGGGAGCTTTAAGGATCAACCTCAGCACCACCAGTGCTTCATAAGCAGCTACTACGAGCCCCACGCCAAGCCCCTCCATTCAGTCTCTGAGGGAGTTGACTTCTACTCTGAGCTGCAGCAGAAAGTGCTACAGCGGGAACCAGAGCTGGAACTGGATGACGTCTTGGGACAGACGATCGGGGAGGATCGCTGTTAGAGATGAGCGCACAGGGACAGAGCAGTGGGGTTTGGGAGGCACAAGAGCTCTGAACCAAACACTAGCATCACTGTTAGCAAGTTCTTGGGGAGCTCTTCCTTCCTCTACTGTTTGGGCAGTGAGAAGAGGAGGTGGGCACTGGGCCAAGGCAACAGCAGTGCCAACAGTAGCGGGGTGGGTCCTCCCTGATCACAGTTTGACGGGTGTCCTCAGCTGGGAAGGGTGAAACTGGAAGGACATATTGTTGGTGCCAGCTGTCTCCAAGCACTTTCAGAATTGAGGCAGTTGTCCTAATCCCAGCAGTATTGCACCGGGGAACAGACAGTCAGCGCCATCCAGCTGACAAATTGTAGTGCTGGGCCTCTTTGGGTGGTGTCACATTGACCTTCCTGTAACCCCCTGGTTCAGTGTTACGGTGAAGGGCATCGGTGCTCATATTGATTGGCTGTAATCCTCTCTGAACACCCTATTTGTTCTCCACTTCCAGGCCCAACCTCCTCTTCTCCCTGCCCCCAGGTCTTAAAAGGGCTGCTGCAGTAGGAATGGGGGGCTGCTTTCAGACATCTCTCTCCTCCTCTTTACCATCTGTAATGACTCCCACATGCCCCCTTCTTGCTTTTTCCCCCAAAATCTCCCATTCTGAGGTACTTTCCTGTCTGTCTCTTTCTACTGTGCTTCTACACAACCTTTAAGACTCCTTGGCTGGGCTTTTGCTTTTTTCTTTGTTTCTCTTAATCTGTCCCCTCTTCCACATTGTAAAAATATTGCAAACAATCCCGAAATCAAGCAGACTTGTAACCTCTCAAAGGTGAAACACTGGTTTACATGACACACCGGTGTTGTACACAGTATTTATTTGCTCCATCGCAGTTCACAGTTCAAATACATTTTCCCAACAATATACAGACAGACTCTTTATTCACAGTGGGGATGTGTGTGTGTGCGGGCAGGGTGAATTCACATTATGGAGGAGCCAACATCACTGCGCTTGAATATCAGTTCTCTCAGGAAGAACCTCAGGAGAATAACTATTTCAGCTAACAGCTGCTTCACCTTTCCCAGCAAGGTGGTGGCTCGACAGGAGGGAAGGGGCACTCCTGTTTAATCCTCATATGTTACTGGTCCTCACACGTTCATGGAATCATTGAATAATAGAATCGTTTAGGTTGGAAAAGACCTTTAAGATCATCAAGTCCAACCATTAACTCAGTCCCTGTTATGCAGCTGTATTAACTGACTATATATTATAAACACTAACCCCTGTCTGGAGGAAAATGCCAGGCCTAGAGCCGTTGCTACAGTTGTGCTAATATATACAAAGCTATTTACACAAAAATACCATTAAACTTATACAAACTGTTCACAGGCTCTGACATAAAGAGAGCAGGGTCCAAGGACCAGCCTTGGGGCTTGCAGCTAATCCTGAAGGGCTATCCTGGAAGCTTTATAAGGAGATGCAGGGAAGGAGAAGAGAGAGGGTGACGTAACAAGGAAAGGTGTCAAGAGCCCAGGACAACAAACCCATGGTAGATGTGCCCATCTAGAGGGAAGCTCAAAGTCCTGCTATCACCTCACCACTCATGGAGAAGTGCAGGGAGGCTGGAAGGGCACGTGCCAGCAGGAGGACAGAAGAGTCCATTGCAATCCTCACCTCAGCCTGGCTCTGCCTAATGTCAAAGGACAGACCTAGAAAGACATACTGGGAAAACAGTTCCTATGTTGTTGCCCTGCACTGTGGGGAGCTGCTGGGGTGCCAAAGTGGTTCCTTTTTATATGGTCATTTCTATCATGTGGATGCTCTGCAACTACAACACAGGAGACTGATGGCACGCTCAGAGGCACAGTTCAAAGCGTGAAACATCCTGTGAGCAGTGTGCCCTGGTGGTAGTCCATTCCTCCTGGAACTGCACACAGGGCCAGGCTGGCAAGGAAATGGTAAAGTTGATCCCAGAATAGCGGTAAAATGCACAGAAAAGCTTCCCAGTTCTGCATCTGTCTGAGCCTCTAAACCGTGAAGCAGTGGTGTGAAAATCAGCTTTGCTCTGACTGGATCTAGCGTGATCTTTACAGTGCCAGTGAGGATCTGCTGGGAATCTATTCCCAGAAGGGCTGTGATGTATTTGCAAAGGGGGACCCAGCCCATTGGACTGCAGTGTGATGTTACAGTGACACTTTGGGTTCGTAAAAAGATAGAAATAAGATGCGAACCTTTCAGTTCTACATCACCCATACGAACCTGTCCTGAACTTGGGAGTGGGGAAAGAAATATAGAAGTGCAAGGGCTGGCAAATGCTGTGGGGACCATCTCTCTCCAGATCAGGCAATTCAGCCAGAGAACTAGTTTGTTTGTGAGTTTGGGGACAGAATGGAGAAGAGGGCTGAAAGCACAGGAAAGGTTGTAGACAAGACTAGCCCTGCAGGAACCAGACAGAGGCTTCTCTCCAAAAATATAAAGATTAAAGCAGGTAGTGTCTTTTAGCCACACCGTTTGCCTTGAGTCATTGTGGCCCATTCTAGGCTTACAGCTTGTTTGACTGCCTGGGAATACTGTTTAGACATAAAAAGGAGTGTCCTAAATCTCATTCATAAATTAAACATACAAAAAATATACATATATTGTATAAATTGATACATATATATATATAAAACCTGGTTTTATATATATATGTATATGTATATAAATTCTAAATTCACATTTCTGTGTTACCTGGAAGGAAGCATGCAAGAACGGCGTATGGAGGGGGAGATGCTGAACAAGGTTCCTCTGGTACAGGACAGGTCTGCCTAGGACAAACCTGCCTCTAGCAGCGTTCCCCAGAAAGCTGAAGAAAGAGGAAGTGCTTTTTAGCCCCCATTCCCTCTACACAGCAGTTTTCCTGAAGATCCACAGAGCAGCTTCCTGTATTCCCCGTACAGGCCACAGGTCCAACCAAAATCTGACGAAGCACCAGGCTAGAGCTGGAGAAGGAAAGGAAAACAAAAACTAAAGCCAAAACCTATTATCATCCAGTCTGGTAGAGAAAAGTGGTAATTCACAGGCCAGCAACTGAACCTGGGCACCACTGTATGGACAACACTTGTTTGCCCATGTCAAAACAAGTGATCTCTGTCCCACCTCTCTGTTCCCTCTGTGTCCTCTCAGTCCCTTACGATCATCATCCCTGGTTCTTTCTAAATTCCCCCTCCTTGTCCAACTGCCAAAGTACAACTGGGCCCCACAATCTGTCCAGCTTATGCCCAAAGGGGCAGCCAAACATCTTGCAAACAGTATCTTTGCATCCCAAAGAGCAATAACTGTGTCTGTGGGGAAGAGATCAGATGTTTCCAAAGGCCTGGATTTCATTAGGAATTCCTGCACAATCTCACCTTCTGAGGAAAGTCAACAAATTTCAGTCGGGCAAGAAATCGCCTCACTTCTCCACGGCTGATTCTGGGAGTAGTGGTGTCCTTTAGCCACACCATTCGACCTTGACTCATCATGGCCCACTTCAGGCCCAGCTTGCTGACCGAGAGAAACCCTGGCTGTTTTTCAGAAGTTGCAGTTGTTGTCACAGTGATGTGAAATGCATCCTTCTGGAGATCGTTAATTCCGACTGGTGCATCAGAAAAGGGAGAGAAAATATTGGTGAGGAGTAAATGATTATGTTTCTTCCAAAAGAAATCTGACAGTCTTTACTTAGTCAAAACATCCACTGGACTGAGGGTATAATATTCAGTCTGACTTTAAAATTGCATGTACCTTATTTAATTAGAAAAAAATATTTTAAGTTAAAAATTTTCCATGGAAATAAACAAACTGAAATTTAGACCAGAAATGGAAGGGTTTAGTTCCAGGTGATGATTTTGAGCTTGACATAGGAGATGCACACATTTCAATAATGCAGTTCACTTTCAGAGAGCTTTCCTTCCCACACCTGTTAGCAGATATTGTTTTACCTCAATAGAAGAGGAAATCACTACGGCACTGGCAAATCAGTTCACTCCAGTCACTGCAGAATGATCTGTACAGACGTCAGAAACCCCAGTTTCTAATAAACCCCTCCAAAAATTATTTTCTACTTGTTCTTGACTGAGCTTTCATTTTGATACAAATCCAATTAGATATATCACTATGTAGTAGCTTTTCTATGCCTCCTGGCCTACTGGACTCAGTGCTGGATGAACGGATCTTTTATCCCACATCCTGTCATGCTCAATAGGCTGACTGTTGGTTGAACTGCTTTAGACAGAGCAAGGAAATCCAACAAGGACTGTAAAATCTTGTATAGATGTTAAATCCAGATCTAATTTTCCCTGAAAACACATGTAACTATTTTGGATTCCCCGTTTCAAAAAGAAGAGAGGAAGAAACAGCACAGCTGCTACTCGAGAGAGCAGGAGAAGATGGCCAACAAAGGCAGAAGTGTATCTGAGGTGACAGAGAAAAGTTTCACAGTTATTCTTCATGCACTGCCTTAAATCATAAATAGCTCCACGGAAAGCAAGGGAACTTCTCTGGTGTAAAACATGCATGAAATCAAACTTTCTTTGCTTAAACACGCGCAAGAAACTTGGCAGGTCTTTCATTTGCAAAGTAGGGGTTGGACAGGACCTTCCTTCAGAAGCAAAATGAATCTTACTTCCCATTGCTGGCCTGTGTATGATCGACCTCAGGTGCTACCTTTAAAAGTACAACTACACCCCATTGTTTCTCACAGCTACCTCTCCCTCCATATTTCTTTTAGCCTAGGTAGTTTCTCCTCCATTTGTACTCACCTGCTGAAGCAATTACTTTGTCTGTTGCATTGGTGAGGTCCAAAAGGACTGTAGGAAAAACAGGATGGAGGAGATAGAGGTGGCGCAGCCCTGGGCGCTCAGGTCTGAGACCAGGTTGCTGTTGGAACAAAGGCCAGACAAAAACGTTACCACTGAATGGCAAAGAGGAGTCTAGCTTTGCCAAAGAAATAAAGAATTTTTCTGACACTGCGCTGTCTTTACATGGATCAGAGAATCAAAACCTCTATGGTTTTACAGAGATGAAATCCTGCAAAGTTTTTTTTTTCTAAAACAGGATTTGCTCCACAACTTTGTTTGGTAAGGTTGAGATCTGGCTCTCCCAAAGCCAGCCTGATGCGCAAAGCTACAGTCTGGAAGTTTGAGTCTCCATGCTGATTTGTGTGCCCGCATGCAGAGGAGAAGTGCTCTGGGGCTGGGAACAAATCTGCAGTAAAAATATCTCAGTGTTGCAGAAAAAAAGAAATTCACACAGAAAGTTTTGGTTTTGTGGACATGAGCTTTCTGTCAATAAAGCTTTCTGATGAAAAATTTGCACAGAAAAACTCCTGTGATCAGGCTTGGAGAAGTCAGTGACAAAGCACAAGGAAAAGATGGCCCTGACAGCCTTCTTATATGGCAGGTTTAAAGTTCAATTACATTAGGAATAAAAGACAGAGACTGCAAGTGCCTCACAGAGAAACCTCAAAAGAGAAGAAAGGATGCTTGCTCACCAAACGTTGCAACACAGGCTGTGCTTCATCAGCCCAGAAGAGAAAAACAGACTTCTTGTCCAAAGTCATGACTGACAGTGCATCGAGTTGTTGCTTCTGCCATGGGAGTTCCTGGTTCCAAACAGGGAGGCCAGACTTGCCATCTACCACCACCACCTCAAGGCAGGGGAGAGATCTAGCATTAATGGATGTCCAGGTGTTGGCGTACAGACAGCCCCCTTGCATTAAGTGCCATGGCCTGTGCTGTTCCCTTTCATGCCTATGGCCACACGGTGATGTGTGTCAGACACAGAAATGAGAAGAGCGAGGAGCAGGGAATGACTGTCCTTTTCAACCCAGCCTCCCTCACTCATATGCTGCCACTGCCCTCCTTGCCTTCACTTGTTTTACCTTTTTGTTCCCATCTCCGGTCTGTGCTTGCAGCATGAAGTCCAGAGTTTGGTCAGAACCAAAGTAACCAGGTACAGGCTGGCTGCAAATTTGGAAAAAAAAACACTCAGCCCCATGGCAGAAAAGCAGGGATTTCAGATGGAGGCAGCACAGTTGCTTTCATCCTCCATTCTGCCTCGTAAAAAGGCAGAATTTGCCATACTAAATAAGATTTTCACCCACTCAGAACTGTTCTGACTGCAAGGAACCATTTGTTGGTGGATCAGAAAAGTGAAAAATGATCAAGCAGCCCATGGTGCTTGTTAGCCATTCTTGAGAGTTGTCTGTGTGGGGGGCATCCATCGCTGGGCTGTGTAGATATCTGTTTACCACCCTGTGGCATGACTCTGTATTAGTCTTTCCTTAGCATGAGAACCTGTACAGTTTTGCTATGGTCATAAAAAATTGCCCAGCCCTTTCAAAATGCATCACCTCCTGCTTAAAGTGTATTTCCCAGGCTGCCTTAGCTGTGTGAAATGGTTCTTAATATACTCACCATTAATGTCAGCCCATGATTCTTTGTTTTCTTACTGCTGGCAGTTTTACAAGCCTTTTTATAACCTTCAGCAGTTTAAATGAAGTCTCCTCTCATCCTCTCCCTTCTGGGTGACATAACACTATTACTTGAATATCTTTCATTATAACTGTTTTCTAACCATCTTGCTTGCCTTTGGCGTTCTGAGTCTTATCTCTACCTTCCTTAAATTCACCACAGCTAGACACAAGGTTCTAAGTAAGCACAAACGACTCCTCAAAATTCACAGAATCGGAAATTTGATGGCAAGGCAGGATCATCAGAACATGTCCTCCCTCCTTTTGTTTATGACAGATTGCTGTATTTCACCCAATTAACCAAGTATCAGTAAGATGAGTTTGACTAGATCTACCAGCCACAAGGCTTCCTACGGAAATACAAAGATGAGATGAATTCATCACTTCTCGTGACAGTCAGTTCTAATGATTAATCTCACCCAAAGAAACATGCCTGGATTTTCATTTTCTTGAACATGAATGGCTTTTGCTCCAAGGCACTTGTTCTTGCTATGGCAAGATTAAAATGCCTGTTAGCTCCCATTACTTACACACGCTTATGAACTCACCTTTCAGGCTTCTCTTTGATCATATAAAACCACTGACTTAAATCTTCTATGATAACGCATTTTTTCCAGCCCTTTTCTCCATTTTTTTTCCAGCTTCCCCTTTAAAATGTGCAGACCAGAATGGCCCCTGAACAGCAATGCCACAGTACAACAGTGGCTTGACTATTTATACTTACTGCATCAAACAGTGTCATTCACTTTACAGACACCTTTGGCAATCAGAAGCAACGCTGTCAAGGCAGTACCATGGAACACTCCTAGAGCTTGAAAGCTCTCCAGTAGCAACAGGAAGCAGTAGGTAGTTCTGTCCTATGGGCATGAACTTAAAACCTCTCCCAAGGTGCCTCTTCTTGTGTCTCTTATGGGTTACAGTCAGTGGCAGATCCCACAAACTGAATGCAGGCAGGCATGTGTATTTTAGACGCTACCAATCAACTGAAAAATCCCCTGGGCGCTTTCCCAAATGAACCAGAAGGCTAGTAATTATTCCTGTTCAACAGTAATCCCCACAGCAACCTGCTATTAATCCTTTCTCATCCGAAACATCTATTTACAACACAATTTTCAACTGCTTACTCAATTTCATGGTCTCTGAACTTCGCCCTTGTTTTATGACTACTGATTCTCATTTATAGTTTTCCAGGGATCTTGTCAAAAGCTATCTGGAAATGCAGCACATCTGCAGCAGCCAGGTTGTTTTTCTTGGAGACTGTTCCTAAAGGGCTGGATTCAGTCTGCCTGGCTGGAGTGGTGTGCTTGGGGCAGGTTTACCCAGGAGAAGGGGAGCTCAGCTGGCTCTGTAAGTTTTGTCTGATGAAGAATTGGGTTTGCATCTGTTTAACTATCTGGTGGCACCCCTGAGCTGAATCTGTCCCCCAGCCTGTGTTGCTTAAGCAGAACTGCTCCAAGTCCTAAGAAAACCCCCTCTTAAATAAATGCTTGCCCACAATATATTCGGTCTATCAGATTTAGTCTCTCTTAACTCTAAGAAAACAGGCAGTCTGGGACTTCAGCACAGTGGCCTTGAACAAGAATTGCTTTAATTATTTTTCAATGCCTCTCTGGCAGCTCCTGTATACGTGTTGTACTCTGTCCCTTGGGAGGTCTCGGAACCAGAAAAATCAGGGCTGGAGCACCGCAACCTGGAATACTAGTTGCCCAGAGAGGTTGTGGAGTCTCCATCCTTGGAAGTATTTAAAACCTGACAGCACACAGCCCTGAGCAACTTGCTCTAGCTGACCCTGCTCGAGCAGGTAGGTTGGACTAGGCAACCTCCAGAGGTGCCTTCCAACCTCAACCATACCGTAATTCTGTGAACGAACAGGTAAAGCAGTTTTCAACCGTTCTTGATGTGAACCCATAGACATTTTCCAATTAATCAGTGGGTCCATTTAGAAATTTCTTGCGTGTAATTGATTTTACAGCACCTATGAACTGGCTTTGCTGAGTCAGTACACACTTACCCTTTGAACTAGACTCCAGACACACCCAGAAGTCTGCAGACTCTGGGCCCGAAACACTTTTAGTCCATCTCCTTTCCCCACAGCAAGATTAACTAGCCATAAGCCATTCCTAAAGCCATTGCTTATGCCACCCTCAAGAATGTGGACATTATCTGAATATCAAACCTAACTGAACATTGATTTCTTTTGCTTAACGAAGTTACAATGCCTTCTTCCTATAGATGCTCTTAACAGTCAGGTTAACACTGACCTGAGAGCTGCTTTCTTTCCTCTAGATAGCAGAGCAAGCAATTTGTTTCCCATATAATTTCCCTCAACTGTGCTCAACTGCCCTTTGCAAATATTTAATACTGGGCAAGCTGAAATTGCTGGTTATCATCAACCCACGAGATCTGGCAAATTACTTAATTTCCATGTGTGAAATTAGAGGATGAGCAGTATTATTTTAAGGTTTACATTTACTATAGATGGTGTTCTAACTGCCATCAGAGTGCTCATTTTCAACTTTCAAGGAACATTAAGATCTGTGGACCATACTCAGACACTTTCTGTAAATACTTAACATCACTAATGCAACTGCCCGTCTCCCCTGAGATGGCAAGTGGCAGCCCTGGACAGCAGATGGGCTGAATCACACACCAGTAATCCCCTGAATTCCAATGCCACAGTGCCACAGTAGTCACGACATCAATGTTGGGTACCTGAATCAAGACCCTTATTTGTGATCACTCACAAGCACACAGCTCAGGTTTCCAGCCTTCTGTTCCTTGCTCCCCCTACCCCTGCCCTCCTCACTTGCTCAGCAATGCATTTGCACACCTCCAGTTTTTAGGTTTCCCTGCAGACATGGAGAATACTTCTCAGTTGCTTTCTAAGGAGCACATGCGCTTAAAAGTGAAAGGCAGTAAATGGTACAAGGAAGAAATAGGACAGAAAAATGTTCGAGTATGTAACCTGCTGATGTTCTGCAGTTCCAGGGTCCAGTGGGGCTCCAGGTCCTGTCCCCGCAGTAGCATCAAGCCCTCTTTGGTTGTGATGAGCAGGTTGCTGCAGTTTGTGTCAGGTGCCTTCATCGTCTGCAGGAAGTCAACACCCCCACTGGGACAAATGGAAAGCAGAGAGGAGCTTCTGAGGCTTGTATCTGCACATCTCAGCACTAGCTGCCTGTCCATATGGCAATTCATCCTGCCTAAGATTTGAACTGTTCTTGGAGAAGCCCATCTTTTCCCCAGCGATGAAGCTTATCTTCCTTTGGGGGTTCCTCAGTTAAGTGGGTTAAATTCAGGTGTGGGGTCTTATGAACACCTTGAGTTACTATAAAATGCATGGAGTGGGGGTTTACACTCGTTCCGTCCCTTTATTCCTATCCAGGCTGACCTAGATCACAATTTGTCAGTAAAGAAGAAGTAGACAAGAAATTCAGGCCCACAATTCTGTGCACAGACTGAGCTTCCCAAAAGGACTTCATTAGCTGGGAACACTTTTTTTTTTTCCTCCAGGTATGCATAGCGTGTGGAAGAAAGGAACAAGGAGCAGGGGAAGTAAAAGACACCCTTTTACCATACTCTGCACTTCTTTGGCTAGGACAACCACAGGACAGGGAGGAAACAATGAGCTCCCCAGAGTACTGCTATCAACTGGACAATGAAAAGAAGGACAACATTGAAGTAGGAGGGACCACCTCTAGGAGTACTAAGAGATGCCTACCCTCCCCTTCCTCTTCCAGCAGAAGCAAGATGACAAGTCCATTTCCTACCTGTAAATGTCAATGAGCTCTGACAGGTTGACAGATCTGCGCTTTTCCCACTCCGGCTCCTCCTGCTGCAGCATTGCAGGAAAGCTGTCCCGGTTTCTGGCTTGGGTAAAGATATCCCTTAGGGCAACTGCTTGAACATTACCTGCCAGGAATAGTAAAGATGAAGAGTCCTGCCTGCAAAAGTTAACTCCCTAGTAGCACAAAGGATCCTTGGGACCACTGTGATTGTGGCAGAAGGCAAAGAAATGTCCAGAGCTGGAACTTCCCTGGCATGATGTGCCTTTGGGAAAGTCCAAGGTATTCCAGGCTAGCAGGTATTGGCACTCCTGCACTTTTCCACACCATGGATGTGAGACTTGTTCCCGTGCCCTCTACTCCTAGCTTTCAAAGCAAAAGGCATGGCAGAGATATCCCATGGACGCTCTGGATCATTTGAGCTAAAATGAATGTTTTCTCAGTAAGGTGAAATGCTGGGGAGGCAAGGTGCACCTTACCAAAACCAAATAGGATGTAGATGGCTCCCCGGCTGGTGATGTGGACTTGGGGACCAATCACTTTCCCTTCTCCATTGATGTTGTATTTCACAGGCCCACCCAAAGCAGTCCCAGTCCTTCCTGACACCAAGATGAAAAACACATCAGGCTGCAAAGAGAGATGTAGAGATTATTAGCAGTGCTTTCATGCACTTGTGCTCTCAGAATCTTCCCTGGTCCCCACAGCATGAAGCTGTACTGCTCTTTCCCCCCACAGCAAGGTCTAGCTAGTGGTCTCGTTCTCTTTGCTCAGTCTGGCTTCCTGAGAGTCTTACATTCATGCTTTGATGCAAATGCATCAAAGACGGAAGGGACTTCAAAAACCTGAACTCCTCTAACAACTTTAATGCTAGAATTGTGGGGAGGGATGAGCATGGAGGAAATCTGCATGTGAATTAATCACACAAGTATTTCTTCCTTTTGGATAATCTGAATGCTCCTTTCTCCAGAGATCTATCTTAACACAGCTCCCTACACTGCTGCTAAACACTCACTTCAAACCAAGCATTCACTGAACAGAAACAGATAATTCTCAAGTCTCAGCCAGGGGTAAATAATAACCCTTCTGTTCATTCACAGCTGACAAGAAATGCAGGTAGTGTCATTATTGCTTAATTTCGCTGCTCTGACCTACTGAAAGAAAAAGGATGTTTTTCAGGGAAATCTAAGGGAACAAAAATTAGGGGCTCTTGCAGCTTCTGTTACCGCCTTTCCACATCAGGCTCCCTGTCCTTTCTCTAGATAGTCAAGGTCCTGTCAGACCTTGAGCAGGTATATGCTGTACCTGTGTCTCTTTGAGGGCCAGAACAACGATATCTCTAATCCCATCTCCATCTACATCTGGAAGAGTGGCAGCTGGTGCAGCTAGGATTCCACTTGAAAGGTGGATGGAGTTCAGCGTCCAGATGGTCTTGCCTGTGGGAAGAACAGGATGAAAAAGAACTGCAGCACTTGGGGAACCAGTATGCATCCCCAGGAGGCTCCACAAAACATTCTTGAAGGAGGGAGCAAGAGAGGCTGTTTCCACCATTATCTGAGAAGAGGAAAGACAAATCTACAAAATGGGGCAAGCTGCAGAGGGAAGCAAAGTTCTTCCCCCAGTGTTTCTTCAGATTGTCTTTGAGTCATTCCTCAAGTCCTGGTGTGCTACCTTCTTAGCATCTCCCTAGAAAGACCTGAGCCCAAAACGCTTCCTGAAATAGGGAATATTTGAGGTTCGCTCTTTGAAGGAGAACCTAAATGAGAGTGCTGCTCTGCAGGACAGCAGTTGTTTTCCTCAGCCAGCAGTAAAGCCTGTAGGTAGATGCCAGCAAAGGGAACAGATGGCCAGTTCTGATATTCAAAGTGCAAATCTGTGTCTCAGTCAGCTTCCCAGCAGCAAATAGCCACTCCAGCATGGCATGCTCACTCCACCTCAGGGTGAAAGCATGTTAGCAGACGTGATGTCAAATGGTTCAGCAGTCCAGCATGGACCCAGCTGGAAACTCCATAAAATCTGACTTGCAAATTGGCAAAAAAACCTAAAAAAAGTAAAATGAAATTCAGTGCTTTTACTTCTTCATCATTCTTTTGCCCACACTTCTGGTTTTTTTTTCAATCAGAGTTTAAAAATGCTTTGCTGCTGCTGCTGCTGTGTAGAATAGGATTTGCCCTTGCAGGACAAAGGAAACCAAAGGCAGACCTGTAAACACTTGCACACATTAGTAACACTACTACTGCTTGTAAGGGATACAGCCTATAGTCCATGCAAATACTGTGCAAGCAATCTGGTCCCTGAAAACATCTGAAAGGGAATTGCCACTACTCACTGACTGGATCTGTCACTTAATCCAAGGTTTCTTGAATCTCTCCATTCTCTGTTCTGATTCCAAAAGCATCCCTATACCTACCTATGAGTGTTTCTGCCAGCGAATTAATGTGGTAGAACAAACAGCAATCAGAGAATTGAGGTGCACATGATCGAGCGATTAAAAATGCAATATTCATTCACATCTAATCAATTCTTCTATGGGCCTAATTTCTCTGGAAGGTTTAGTGGCTGTAGCATATGTCCTTACATAACTTCTCCAAGAACGGTGTTCAGCTTTTCATTGCTATTAGGTAGGTGCTGTGTTGTACTAACAGCTCAATGCTAATAAGAACAGACATTACACATCCTTTATGCCATGGGGATGCTACAGGATAAAATTAACCCTTTGAAATGTTCTGAGATGGCAGGATGTAGGAGCTGCCACAGAGCAGCAATGGTTTGGATTCCCTCTTACCCTGTGTACCTAGAAACTCATTAGTGCTTTGACCCTTTCCTGTGTGTCACTAGGTAACAGCCACCATGAACTGCCAGCACTGAATCATTCATCCTTATTAGTCCTTTAAAGAAAACAAAACAGCAGTGGCATATTTCTAATATGCTGGTAGTTGACTCTACCTGTGGAGGCACTGAGAAGGCTGAGGAATTTTGATGTTCCTGTAACAAGGCAGACAGGCTCTGCAGGTGCCCCCAGTGACAGCCCTTTGCACTGCACACTCCGAGTCTCCTCCGGAAGCTGGATGGACCATAGGGTGCTGCCATTCATACCAGAAAGGGCCACCACAGTTACAGAGGGCCTAGAGACACCTAGAAAAGGCAGAAGAGAGACAGTGAAATCCCTCGGCATCAGAGGCTATGTCCATGATGACTTTGGTCTTTGCGCTTCAGTTCCAGCTCGAGATCCTGGAGTTGAGTGGCTCAAGGCAACGACATCCACACTGCCCGAAAGGAAAGGTCAAATCCCACCCTAAGGCTGAGTCTCTCAACCTGCAGAGCCTAGCAGTGATCTCCAGACAAGTTGGGATGTCAGCCAAGAGCGCAGACAATCATGGAGGTTGGATCTGAGCTCACAGCAAGAAATATGGTCAGCTGGGCACAGAGGAACGAAGATTCTGGGGACTAACTGCTCAGTTGTGCTGACTTGCTGGTGTGAAACGTACTGCTGTCAAACCAGACTCATGCTTCTGATCCCCTCTCCCTCAAGACGCTGAGGGGAAGCCTTAAGTGATTCCCAAGAGAGATGTCACCTCATGTGAAAGTCCTTAGTTGTCTATAATTCTGGGGCAGCAGAAGGCGATTGGCAATCTGAGAGCTTTTTCCTTTGTTTTCCAAATGAGTTTTACTGTTGTGAAAAACAGACTGAACGCAACGAATTGGTGTAACTCAGGGGTCTTTTCCTAATTCACCCGTTAACACAAAATTATTGTGAGAAAAGGTGCTCTGTGCTGTTTCAATTGACTTGACTTGACTTTCAATTGGCTTTGATTCCAATTCTGAGTAATCTTTAGCTCAGCCTGCCCTCAGACATAATTGTGGTTACTGTAATCTCCAGCTGGTATGCTTATATCACAATTTCTTGTGTTACTACCCTACTCTTTGAAGAGTCAAGGTATTTTGCTCCCACAAGAGTTCTCTTCAGGCTGTGCAATGTATGCTTGCTCCCTGAATATGTCTCTGAGACTGAAAAGATTCACATAACCTCAGGTGATGCCAGGCTGGGCAGATGCCGTACAGCAGGCAGCTGGGAACCTCAAGGACTTCAGAAGCTCAGTGCAACAGGATGCCACAGGACTTGGCTGACCCTGTACAACAGTGGCCAGTATCAGTAGGCTGCTGCTGTTTGTTACCTGAGGGGTGTGAGGGTTAACAGAGAAAGCAAAAGCAGCTAGGAGGAGGAAGGAGAGCGATACCTGCTAAACCGTCAGGCCTAGCAGCTTCCCCACCATCAGCCAGTCTTTAATCTGTGAATTAACAATGATTTGTAGCCTGGCAAGGGTATAGAGTGACCTGGAGAAAAAGGCAACAAGGTGAGGGTGTTTCCTGCAACACTAACCTACAGCTGCTCTAAAAAAATCCATAATGATCCCAGTTGGCAAGCAACTGGCTAGTTCAGAAGAACCAGAGCACTCCAACAGTCAGCTTTGCCATCGTTGTTCTTGTTGTCAACTGCCCTTGGTAATGACCAGGATGCTAGACCACAGATCAGGAAAAAGTCCAGACACTACCACTGACTCTCATCTGTGACCTTTGTCAAGCTGCTTCCCCTCTTTGTGCTTCCACCTCTGTGTGAGTAAAATGGAGGTAGTCAGACTGAGCTCTTTTGTGAAGGGCTGTCAGACATTACAAGGGGGAAAAAAATCCACCTTATTTCCACTTGCAGTTTGTAGTGGCAGTGCTTTCTGATAGCTTTATCTCTGCCCCCAAACCAAGTGTGCACAAATACAGGACAAAGGGATGCGCCCCAAGATGAAATAAGGGGAAACAAATGACACCAACCCAACAGGTATGGGAGCACAGGCTTGCAATGAAAATTATGAGCAGCATGACAAAACACAAGCACAGTACACCAGCCATGTTAAGGAACTCTGAAAAGAGCAATGCAATGGATTTGCAGTGGCAGGAACTCTTCCCATGTGTAAGACAAACATACAAAGGTCCGTACTGACATATACAGAAAGAGGAATGGAAAGGAGCTGCAGTGCTTACCCATGACGCTAGCATTCATCAAGGCAGTGAAGACAATGAGGATGTCAGGGAGCCCATCGCCGTTCACGTCACACAGCTCCAGTGGGGATAACACACCACCTGCAACAGTCACAGAGAATCACCACGCGTTTGTCAAAAAGGCCACCCAGCCCATTTTCCTTGCTGGGGGAGGAGGGCTGGCCCAGAAAAGAGACTCGTGGACAGCCACGCCTCACAGAGTCTGCTAGGGAATCACCAATGCCAGGCAGCTCCCACCACGACAAGACCTTTCATTGCATGGAAAGTCAGAAATGTAGCATCTGGGTCAGAGAAAGGAAAGGGAAAAATGAAGGAGCTAACAGAAAAAGATTTCTGCTTCCCACTTCACTTTTTGAGGTGATGTGGGAGTCACGTAACTTATGAAAGGCTTAGATTTGGAAGCCAAGGGCAGAAAGCCAGGAGGGAGAGACATATCTAGACCTGGCAGAAATTATTTGACAAACAACTGTTACTTTACTGCAGAAGTCAGAACGGGAGATACTTTAGAAATGTTACCAGTTGCCTGTATAGGATGACAAAAGGTCCTGAATGTTGATTTATGGATTCAAGCAGGGCAAGAAGACAAAAGAAGTAAGGTTAGTTAAGCCAGTTAGAAGACACAAAGACTTCTATCCCTCTCCTCCCAAACACACCCACACACTTCAGTGTGGAGGTGCTGGTGAAACCCAGGGTGTAAATAGGGAGGCGCTATGCTTTAAAGTGGGCTGGGCCATCTCCATCTGAAAGACAGTGCACCATCCGGACAAAAAGGCAGGATGGGAGAAGGGTCAAAATGCTTTTCGGCATTGACAGAAGGAAGATTTTGTGTCATTGTTATCTAATGATGCCAGATTTCACAGGCCTTAGCTTGAAGAGTGAGCAGGACACAGCCGCCTGTCTATTACCTCGGAGCATCTGCAGTGGTGAGTAAGGGCCTCTGCTCCGAGCTGGCTCTCCCAGATAGGTCTCTCCCGCCGATGCCCAGCCTGGGAGCTGCCACCTCCCCCATGCCAGATGCTGTTCCTGGGGCTTTCTCACCTGCTCCCTGACCTAGGTTGCGGTTCCAGGTGTTATGCAAGTCTCTAGGGGGACAGGGAATTAGAAATGCGCAAACCAACACAAGAATCATCGAGATCACCACAGTGAGCAAAAAGATCGCTGTGCGCAGGTATGGCATGAGGGAGGGAGCAGCCTTCTGCTCCAAACTCCCAGCCGCCTCTGCAGGATAACCCTCAGGCGCGCTCTCTGACGTGTGCTGCTTTGTCATCCCAACCTCCACATCAGAGTCAGGGTCCTGCACCTCCTCGGGGGGGCTCTTCCCATTCTTGACCCCTCCGTTCTTCTGGATGTTGAGTACCAGGTCATCTTCACTTTCATCACTGTCAGCCTGAGTGAGGGGGTCATATTCCCCAAGGTCCGGGCTCTTTTTTCCTGAGGAAAGAGATGGAGAGAGACAATAAAGCATAAGATTCTCGCTTTTGCAGGATCTCAGTGGACAAAAGGCTGCAGTGGAGAGTGATACAGAAGAGAGGACAGCGCAGTCTGCATTTTGCATGGATCCAAGCGAGAGGTGTGAGACAAAAGACAGTGTCTGTCCATGTTTTAGGGTACCAGCTACAGGAGAAAAGACGCCAACAGTTTACCTCTCCAAGATAAAGGTGTGTATATATAGTATCTATATACACATATACACACACACATATGTATGTGTATATATATGGAATTCATGGCTGATTTAATTCTAATACTTTCCTTTTTGGCAATGAGACGCACTGACATGAAGTCATGCTTAACGCTTTGAGTACCTGAACCTCAGCATTCTCTTGACTTCAGACTGAGCTCCTTTAGCATTTGCCATCCTCTAACCCTGACACAGCGCCTCTTCATTTGGAGTCTGTGTTCTCTGAGGGGACCTCCCTCTGCAAACCATTTTTCCTCTAATCCTCCTGCCTGGTCCAAGCAGCACTGCTGCCTTCTAGCGTGCCATATCCGCTATCCTGCTTGATGAGGGATAGAAGGGACAGAGAACTAGGCACCGTTTCTCTGCAGCACTGGTAAAAATGGGTATTGAATCCCTGAAGATGAGGGCAAAACGATTTTGCCCTTTTGGGCCAGTAACATGCTGGTGTCTGAAGGGATCAGGGCTGCCCCTCTAAGACACCACTTTCTCTGCATGGCTCAGCACTGTGAGAGGGAGTGCTCCAGTCCCTGCAGTAGGAAACCACAGTGCTCCTGCTTTGTTCCTGCTCCCACCAGAGCTGACAGCTTGTGCTTGGCCTTGCCAAGATACATAACTTAGCACTGACGCCTTCGAGTGGTGGTACAAGAAACTAACTTAGCTTTAGGCATCTACCCCACAGATGCCTGGCACATGGATGACTTCTCCCCCAAGCCTTAGACAGCTGCGGGGAGTGTGATGAGGGCAAGTGCAGAACCCAGTCGTCCATGCTGGCGTAACGCCAGGGCCATCTGTTTACGGGGCCAGGCAAGATCACGCAGCCTCACTGCCCTGAGCTACGAGTGGAGGATCACGTCTCAGGGAGCTGCCCTGTGGCACCAGGCTGGGCGTGGAGCCATGGCTACTGCTCCGATGATTGCAGGGTCTCAGTCTATTTCTCTCTCTCTCCCCTATTCCAAGATGGGACTTCACTATCCCAGATATCTGCCTCATTTCCCTTTGCCTAAAGCTGACCCAAGACAGGAGCTAATTTGTCCCTGAAGACACATGCAAGACATAAATAATAAGCAAAAATACACAAGTTGTAACCACTCTCAGACACTAAGATGATGGGAAAGCTTTACAGAGCGAAAATTTAAGGGCTTTCATGATTACTCTTCCTGCGTAAGATACTTCTGGTTTTCCTGTTAAAGGCAGATTTACAGTTACAGATGTACTGTAGTATCTAGTTGGCGCAACACACCTATTTTTCATCATCTAGAATCTATTTTGCAGCATCTAATTTCTTTCTCATTTCTCACTCCGTGAAAGGACCTTCACTTCTGTTTCCTGTACCACTTATAAATGGTATTCAGTGTCGATTTTAGGATTTAAGAAAAACTGTCAATCCCACTAAAGGCCAAATGGCTCACACTAAGTGGAAATAAAGATATCCAACAAGATCACATATCTAAATCAAGCCCTTCCTTTTTGAACTAGAGGCTTCTGCAAAAGACTCACGTCAAAACAATCTGGTGCACATACACACTCCAAAAAGCTGTTCCTTGTGGGGGTAGAGCACACAGCTAAAAAATACTACATTCTTATGAGACAGTCCAGTGTACCCCTGTGAGACACTACATTGTTTCACACAGATCTGCCGTAAACACGCATTCAAACTGTGGGCGTTTCAGGAAGCCTTGATAACCTTGGCTCCATCCTGTGAGCAGCACAGAAGGCCACTGACCTCTGCGGTACACAACTCTCTGCTCAGAGACTGCAGTGACAGCGCCGTGTGAATTTCCCAGATGCCTATACAGTAGGTTGTGCTGACAAGGTGCTGAAAGAGTACTCAACGAAAACAAGAAATTCCAGAGAGGACTCGCTGGCAGGGTATTTGCAACTTCGCACTATAGATCCAGACGTGCCAGTTCAAGCCAGGTCAGAGTGGTATGAAAAACAAATGCTGCTGGCCCAAGAGTAAACAGTATTTAGCCTGGGAAGTCAAAGTCGGACAGTTATGTTAACCAGACTGCTTTCCAAAACCAGATGGTTTTGGAAACTGGTGTGCTTTGAGTAAAACAACTCAACAACATATTTATACTTCACATATACTGTGATTTATTTAATTATTTTAACTCCTGGCAGTCAATCCAGAAGACTGAAACTTGATGTTCATCCTCTGGGCAATTAAAAGCATTGACAGGAATGAGCTTTATCTGGATCAATTTTGTTCTGGATCTCTAGGAGACAGAAAGGATCTCAAAACTATGGCTCACCCACTCCTTGAAATGGCTGGGATTGAGATGTTGGGAACATTGACAGTGGTGTCAACCACCACAGACAATCTGTAACAGGAACACCTTTCCTGCTGAGAACCAAGTAAGAATCCCAATCCAGTGATCAGAGGCTAGAAAAAAGCTACTACACAGTAATGACTTACAGCTTTTGGCAATCTACATAGGAAAGGATCTATTGAGTTATAGGAGAGCTATAAAGCAGAGAGCTGCTCAGCCTTATTTCATGTCTAAGCCTCACCAGGAACCAGAAACTGGAATTCCTTCTCCCTGTCTTTCCTCAAAAGGTAAGCTGGCACTCTCACGAGGCACAGCCACTCAGTAAGGTCAGGCATAAGATGCCCTGCCGATTTCTTTTTAAGCCAAAAAGGAGGGAAGACACTGCCCTTTAACAATGGCTGGTTCAGCACTCGCCTAGCACGTGGGAAACCAAATAGCATATCTAATCTCAGGGGATTCAAACGCTCATCTCTCACTGCTCGAAGAGAGCCCTAACAATCTATCTGTAGGTGTTTTGGAAATGCACATGGAGGACTGGCGAGGATGTGCTCAGCCTGGTCTTCTGAGGCTGTTCTGCAGTGCAGAGAATATGTAACTCACGATTCACCTGGCTAGAGAGAGCAGGAGTAACGTGACTCCTCATCTGAGTTTTAAGTCACTTGCTGTGGGAAGGAGGGATACCACACTTGGCTTGCCTTGGCTTCCACTAATCACTCCCAAACGATTTTTCAACAGAAAAGCATAAAGAGAGAGACAGAAACAACAGTAAAGAATGTGTGAATACAAGGGTAGTCTCACACCATTTAGAGAATTATGATTTATTGAGAAGTGCTCCAGAAGTCAAATTCTTCCTTTCTGGTCAACATCAAGGCTCAGGCTGGGGGAAGACAGTTTGTCCATCAAGAAAGAGCTAAAACTGCCTCTGTTGCAAGTGATCAGCTGTCAGAAAATCCAATATTCCTATGCAGTTTTCAACTTTCCATGGCGGAAGTAGAAATGCTAAGACACAAGCCGGTGCCTTGCTCAAACTCTCACCCTATCTCCTTAAATTATAATCTTCATGATAAATTAGTCCCTGCGCTAAAGAAAACAGACTCCAGGTCTGCCTTGGGCACTTCTGTGGCCTTGTGTATGTAACCGACCCATGTAACTCACATCTTGTTATCTGTCTTTTGCACAGCATCTGTAAGCGTAAATAAACCTTGCATGCGCTTTACATGGACGGAGTTCATACCAGCAGAGTCAGTTGCCCTGCTGCTCTGTTTGCTCTCCTACAGATATAGTGAATAATCTGCTTCTGTTCTGACCTGTTCCAAATTGTATTCCATTTTTTCCATGGCACCAGTGATAAAACAGAGGTTCCCACTCAGTGGCCTGTGGTTACAATCAATCTGAGGAACTGTTGCTTGCAGTCTGTGGCTAAGTTACCGGTCATATCGCCCTGGAATATTTTTTTGCAGCCACTAGAAAAAAAAAAAACATACTAGAGAGGAAGGTTTTCAAAGCAGAAGAGAGAGAAAATGCCCCAAACTTATCGACTTTCAGGGGCTGTTGGACTCTAAACTGCACTTTATGACTTTGAAAATCCTCTGTGCATTTTCCTAATAGTATTTTTTGCACAGGCAGCTCTTGCAATTATTGCAGTAGAAGAATGTGACCTCTCATAGAAAAAAAGATGAATCATGTGATCATGATTTGGAAAGGAGGCACCTGTGAGGTGATCTGTATTGGAACCAGGTCCTACTCATTATGAAATACTCATTTCTAGTGCTGATGGCTTGAAAGATATTAATTGTAATTTTTTTTTCTGGTTTTGACTTACTGGAAAGGCTTTTTTTTGCAGTCGCTTTGGACTGAAAAGAGCAAATCTTGGACTTTAGACGAGTACAATTTTCAGTGCGTTACTCCAATGATGACATACTGGTTTCAGTATCCTTTGTACTCACTTCATGTTCTGTTTATTTTTCTTTTTTTTCCCATCTGGCAGTTGGCAGGCACCAGTCACTGGGTACTGCAGACATATCTCCAAGCCCGGGGGGAGATAAGTTGCCACATATTGACCCAATTAATTTAATGAGGTGCAGCAGGAAAAAACAGCTATAGCACCAGGCTTTCTGCTTTCTCATTGCTGTTGAAAGCTGCATCTTTCCTGAGTTAACCACAGAAACAAAGTATGATATATGCAATTTAATCTAAGGACTGATGCAAGAACTGTTTTCTTAACTGCAGTTGCAAGGCCTGTGCTCTTTTCCAAATCACTGCCTCCCAACAGCAGATATCAAATAAATCACGCTGGTTCCAGAGGTCCCAGAAGAGATCTCTACTTGTTTTTGTTCAGCTCCCCAGTGGTCACACCCCAACACACACACTTATACCCAGCAATTAGCACTTTTCCTACATAAACTGCATGTAAAATGTACTCCTTCCCATTCAGACAAACATATATATACATAAAATCAGGAAGAAGCTGAATTGCAAACAAAGTTTCTTTGAACGAGATGTAACGGGCACTACATAAACTAAAAAATAATGACTCCTGGTAGGGGTTACTAAAAGCTGGTGGGAAGGGCCCTGAAGATATTACTGTGATCTTCATGGCTTGATGGAGGAGGACAGTACAACCTGCCCACTGGCTGCAGCTTCACAGACTGAGGCACTACAGGATCACAGTGGTGCGTGGTGTCGGGGAAAAGCCCTCCCCCAGCAGCGCACAGCTGGGCCCTGCCTCTGTCCCATGACTCCTGAAGGCAAGAGGTGGTCAGGAGGGGCAATGAAGCACTTTTCTATGGGGTCAATGCAGGTGCACTGGCACTGTCTCCAGTCCATCCAACAGCAACTAGCACACTCCCAAGATCTCGTTTCACAATGTATTTTCATTCGCTTTTAATCTCCTCACTGAAGAGAATGGTTGCTGGACTGCTGCTCACCGCCTTATCTTCGGAAGATCTGGTTCCCCGACACAATAGTCCCTTATGCTTGAATATCCTTTCATCTCGCTGAAGATCTCTGGCCGGAGGATATGCAGAGGCAGTAGGCAGACTTTAAACATTTACCGGAGTAATTGCTGTGGCACTCACTGAACTGCTGGCCTGGCTTTTCGGGAGTAAAACCCGGCAGGAGCGGATCGGAGAGGGCCTAACGCTTTCCCGCGGTGGTGGCGGCTGCCTTGAACCCTGTAGCCCGCTTCTGCGCGGCCTGCGGGACCCGGCGCCTCCTCCCGCGCACTCCCCTCACAGGGCCGCCGCCAGGGCCCAAGCCCCCCGCCGCCACACTCGAGGCCTCCGGAGCCCCGAGGCGCTGCCCCGTCCCCTGCAGCCCTCCCTCCGCTGCGGCACCCGGGCAGAGGCCCTCGGACCCCCCAGCACGGCCTGCGTACCCCGGGGCGGCCCGGCCTCGCCCCACATGGCCACATCACCATGGCAACGCACCCCACCGACCCCAGGCCCCGGCAACCGCCCCTCCCCGCCGCCGGGGGCAGGTCCGGACGGCGCAGAACCGGATGCGGCAGGGCCCGGACGGGCCCGGCCCAACACTCTCTCCCTCCCGAGGGTACCGACCCCTTACCTGGCAGCTTCAGCGCCCGGGACAGCACCGTAGCCATGCTGGAGATGCGCAGTGCGCATGCGCGCCACCCCTCCCGCCCTCCTTCCCCGCGCCTTCCCACGGCGTGCTGGGAATTGTAGTTCTGCGGCCCGGGACGCCCTCCCCGGGTGGCCGCGTCACTCCTCGCCCGCGGGGCCTCAGGCTGCAGGGGCGGAGGCAGAGGGGCAGCCCCGCGGGTGCCTGTCACGGGGAGCAGCGGGTGAGGGCCGCTCGGTGGGCGGGCAGCCCGGGGGTGTGAGGGGCGCAGGCCGCCGGGCCCTGAGGGTCTCTCCCCACGGGGCCGCCCCTGTGGGGAGCTTGGCAGGCCCGAGGGTGGAATGGCACCGGGGCCTTCACCAGGAAGGTGCGGCTCTCCCGCAGAGGTGGCTGCCCGCCCAGCATAAATTTTGGAATTGACACCAAAACCAAAGCGCTTCACTGGCTCCATCCCCCTTCGTTACAGGGACAGAGACCTGCAGGGCGGTGGGGGCTGGTGGCAGGAAGCGCTGCCCAAGGACAGTCCAGGTTTCTACCACCTGCATGGCTGTGGTGGGCACAGACACGTACAAAACCATGCTTGTTGGCCAAAGTGGTTCGCACAGAAACTGCCAGTCCTTTAAGTTGTTCTTGGTATAAATATATGCCTTCATTCTTGGGAGGTTTTTGATTGGAAGAAAACCTATTTGTTGATTTTATTTCATTTTGCAATGATTTTTCCTTTTGCTTAATTACAAGAGACTACCAGGGCGTTTTCCAAAGCTGTCCTCGGTCTTCACCACAGCCTTCCGAGGTAAGCGAGCAAGTGAACTCTCCCTTTCCCACAATGGGGAAGTTGAACAAGGAAGGTTTTGTGGCTTCCCCAAAGCCACAAGGCTCCAGCTTCCCAATTCCTGGCTAGTCCACAAGCCCTCTAACACCACCCCTTCAAGTCATGATTTGTGTGAGAACTCTCAAGGCTGATTCCTTTGTCATATAAGAAGAGAAAGGAATATTGGCTAAATACATCAAAAGAGACTCTGATTGGCTAAAGAACGCATCGTGGTTCTTCAGCCTCTGCTGCTTTCCCCTGTTTCTGGCACTGTTCCTGCAAATAACGTACTTACCCTTTCCTGTCCAGTTCTGTCCTGAAGCTCTTTAAATAATAACAATAAAGAAGGAGCAGAAGAGAGACACCAAGTGGTCTAGCTGGTGAAGAGAATTTTTTTTTTATACGAACTGGAAAGAGAGTAGTTCCTGATCCAGAACATTTTGGTACCAGAGGGATTTTTTCCATTGATGTCATCAAGCTTCAGATCAGGACCTTCCTGAGAACACAGCACTTGGGGGGGCAGTCCCAGCTGGCAAACTCTGGAGAAGCCATCGGAGTTGTTCTTTTTCCTTCCTTTCCAGGTCTTTCTACATACAGAGTCTTTCTGTTCTATATGCCATTTTCCTTCCTCCACTTTTTGATTTAAGAGCAGTGACGGTCCTGTATCTATGTAAATATTTACAGGAGAGATCCTGGATCCTTTTCAAGGCTCTGTTAGCAAAGCCTCTGGTACACAGGGACAAGAGCTGCCCAGCAGAGAAGCTCTTTCTAAGAAAATGCTTCTGGCACCAATTAGAGCTGGGAGCAAAGGTACAGCAGAAAACAGCCAGAAGTGGGAACTGGAAAATCTGGTGTCCTCATTTGTGATCTTCTAACATCTGGCACACACACATACACTGGAAGAGCCCATCGTTTACAATGCTTGTGCATTTGCGGTACAGCACAGCCCACTCTTAATTTCATGCATCCCCACAAAAATGGCACGTTCCCCAGGCCCTGAGATCTCTGTGAGGCTAATGGATAGCAAGGACAAGTGATTTGTGGTGAAAACTGATGCTTTTGAGGAACATATGACTAAGCAAAGCATTCAGAGGGTGTAATGATTTGCAAAGCATGAGAAATGAAGTTTTCCTTCTTTACATTGTGAATGTAGGCTGATTTGCATATAAATTGGACCTGTCAAGTGTACTAATATCAATCAAAAGGCTATGAAAATAAAACTGAAGTTGCAAATAAATCATTCATTTATGTGAATGTTGCTGTTCATTTTATTTATTTTTTCCAAAGCAGTTTGAAAAAGCCAGATGCTGAAAAATGAGGTACTTGGGGTTAAGCTTGGAAGACAGAGAGCTTTGGGTTGGCAGTGTGGTTGTTTTGAAAAATGTTACAAGCCAAAAAGCAGGAAAATCTGCAAACACCAGCCCCTCATCACTGTTAAGCCTGCGCAAACCCTCTCTGCCCATGCTGGCATCTGCTGGCCTGTGTAGATTGAAGACCCTGCCTGAGGTAAATTTGCTGTGCCCTCCTGGATCATCCTGATTTTTGACCTGATCCATGTCCTTTGAAATGTGGCTGTGTTGGAGTTGCTGTGTGGGTATGCAATATTCACCTGACCTACACAAACTGCAGCGATATCCAGGGTCCACCTAATAGGGCCAGCGCAGAAGACTTTGCGCGTGGCTCAAAAATGGTGGGACACACCATAAGGAAACTTTTTCAGTGCCACCTCTTTCAGTAACTTCTCGCTGTGACTCCACACGAAAGGAAAGGGGTAATGTCCTTGAACAGCAGCAGGAACACAATATGTGGGGACAGCTGCCTTGTCCAGAAATCCCAGATAACGCACTCTAGCCCTGCATCCAGGTTTCATCTGTCTTCTCTTTTTTACCCTCCTTTATTTCTTTCTGGGACAGGCCATGCATAACACCCCTCCTCGCTTGCAATCAGTTTGTTCAGGTCTCTTCCACTTTAGCCACTGGACCAGCCTATACTGAATGTCCCACAAGTGAAAGGCGCTGCCCTTTTTGTGCGATGATTCCCCCTGTACAGGTGCCAGTCACTTAGTAAAGGATGGGGCTAATGCCAACAAGCGGAGAAAGAGATTTGGGTTGGGCTGCAGCGGGGCAGGGTTAACTGCTGAGGCCTCACACCCCTTCTTGCCTTGCTGCTTTCCACCTTTCTGCCAGAAATTACAGCCTTCTCCAGCCTGCCCGCACAAGAACACGTCTGGTTGCTCCTTCATACAGAAAATATCCACATTAAACACTGCTATTGAAGGTCCTCAAGCTAAAGCAGGTAGCTCGGGCAGACCGATGGAGTGATTGCACATGCATTTCTGCTGTAAGATCACAGGGGCAGCAACATCCTGATGAGCTGCTGGGACAGGAGCTATTCTCAGCTGTCCCTTCCTCCAGGTGTCCAGAGGGAAGAAATAACCTTCATCTTTGCACTTCTATTAGTGCTACACTAGTGCTTTTACCTCTTCTTCTTGTCCTGCCCTTCTCCTTTGCATGGCTGCATGGACAGGGCCAGGAGCACCATCACCATCCTCTTTCTTCCCGGGCCTGGCTGAGTCTCTCCATGACAGAGGACTTACGTGGGAGCAGATATTGCAATAAATAGGAAATGCTTGTTCAAACAACAAAATAAAATGCAATCAAGCAGTGAAGGCTAAAAGGAAGAAATAACAAAAGCAAGTAAAACCAGGACAAGTCACGATAACATTTCTAGCAGGTACAAAACACTCCAAGTTTGCTGGTACCTACAGCAAGCACACTTCAGGCAATTTTAAATAGTGCAGATGATTGCAGAGTTTCTGATGAGCCGAGGCAGTAAAACCAATGCCAGCCCTTTGTACACCCCAGCGTGAGCAAAAGGCCAAAAGGTGGCTGGAGCTCTGCAAAGGTTTCAGCTGTGCAGTCCCAAGGCGGTGTGGTGTCTCACGGGGCAGGCACGACGTGTGTTAGTCGAGGGAGTTACCGTGGGGGGGCTGCCCCAGCCAAGCCCCTGGTGGGTCCATCTCTAGAGACTCTTCCAGTCCCAGAGTTGTTCTGCGAATGCCGGGGAGTCCTGCGGCTGTGAGCCTGGAGGGAAGTGCCCAGTGGTGTGTGAACTGGAGAAGCAATAAGTGAAGAGGTGGAGCGGGTAGGTGCTGAGAGGATATGTTATGCACAAGGGGAGGCAGCGTCTGCTGCAAAATCCTGCAAACTGCCCAGCACCAAGCATACATCCTGATGCACCCTTGGGAGTTACCCTCTTCCCTCTGACCAGGTGGGTTACACCTGGTAGATGCGTGCTGTGAAGTTCTGTGTAGGCTCTAAATGCCAGGCCTGTGTCCCTCATCGTTCTTTGTGCCTTCCTCTGGCAGCCTTGCCTCCCAGTGTGAGCCCGTGGCCATGCCATGGGTGATCTGAGCCCTCCTGCAGGAGCCTGTGCCTGCAGCAGTGACAGGCAGAGAGCCCTTGCTGTCTGGGAGGAAGCCTCATGCAGCAGAGACATTTCACCGACTCATTTGCAGCAGTCCAAAGCAGGCATGAAGTGGTACCAGAGGGGAGAGCAAACACTTCACAGGTGCTCAGCACTTGCTTTGATCTCATGTGAGAAAGAAGTAACTGCAGCTGTGTGGATGAGACCTCCAAGCAATGGCGGTTTGCACAGAGGCAGGCAGGAGAACGGGCACTGCGGTGGTGGAGGTGACAGGCCCCATAAGCCAGGCTGGGGAGAGAGGAGATGTCTCAGTCAGGCTGCTTTCCAGCTTGCACATGGGTCTGAAGCAACTCAGAGCCCAGCAGTGGCCGTCCATCCCTGGGGCAGCTCCGAAGACTGATAATCCTAATAATTGCACAGGAGCATCTGTGGCATGTCAGAGCTTTGCCGAAATCCCTGGTGGCTCATGTGTGGACTTTTAAAAGGTCTCCAGCCCTGAAGCTCAGAGCCAGCCTGCCCTCTGGTCCCTGGGAGGTGTCAGGAATTGCTCTGACTGCGTCTCACTCACAGTGCCCAGTTTTTGCACTTGGGGGTATTTTGGTTCCATGTGTATATGGCAGCCAGGTCCAGACACAGCAGCAGCTTTGAGGAGACCCTCACAGCTGCTGCAATTCCACATGCCCCTGTGCACAAGCAACCTGCAAGGCACAGGGTTTGAACCCTCATTGCCCTTGGCTTGCTAAATCTGCACCTGCCCAAAGGCTGCAGGCTAAATCGGGGTCTGGGAAAATGAGCACAAATGTTTCCTGCAGATGTTGCCCTTACCAGGGGGATTTTGCTGTCTTGGAACTCTGTGTGTCCTGAGTGAACCACAGACAGACATGTGCAATAGCGTGCTTGCATATCACAAGTGAGCTTCATGCTGAGGCTACTCAAGTTTAGGAAACTGACTGCAAGCAGCAGTCTTCAGGCAGCAGAACAGATCAAACACCCTGCCGTTGCTTACAACACAGTCACAGAGATGTGGCAACAACAACAAAAAGGGAGTTTCTTGTCAGTTGGTTGTATTGAAGTTGCCAGTCTCTGCTTAGTGTGGCACAGTGATGGCACGTAGGCGCTGGGTGTCCCTATCTGAATGCAGCCCTGGTGGTGACGGTGGGCTGGGCAGTGCTCCTGTCACATCACTGGGAATGTGGATGGTAGCAGGCAGGAGAAAGGGAAGTGCTATAGCTCCCTTCTGTCCTGCCTCCTCTACAAATCCCTGAGGAAGCACAGGGCATGGGGAATTTCTGAGATTCACGCTCCTGAGGTAGCACGCTGCCAGCACGAAACCAGGACATTGGGCACACAGTGAGGACCCTTCACCAGCACAGGTTGGATTTGGACCGGGGTTCCAGGAGCACTTTGCTGCGCCTGTGTGGGTTTCCCTGTCAGGTTTGCTAAGCCGGTGTCTCTGTGCCATGCTGCAGACAGCTTCTTGCTCGGAGCATTCTCCCATCCCACGCTGACCGTCAGCAGCTCGTTTCCTCTTCGCAGGGAGTTGCAATGGCAGCGCAGCAGGGCTGTGTGTGCTGCCTGCTGAATGGGGAACAGCTGGAGGCAGATGATTGTTTGGGTTATTTGCCCGTTGCCTGGACATTTTTGTTTGCTTGTTTGAGCCCTGAAAAAATAGGTTTCCAGTTCCTCCGGAGGCTGGTCTGTGTTAAGCCTGTATGTTGTGGGCTGCTTTTGAAAACTGGTGTTTTATAACTTTGCAAATGAGTGTCCCGCTGCTTCGGTGGCAAGGCTCCATAAACAAGGCAGTCTTCTCAGAATTTTCCCTGCCATAGAACCAGAGGGACTAGGGGAGCAGGAGCAGCCAAAACCACACGCTTCTGGTGTCAGAGAACCAGATACCCCTGAGTGTGGTCCCTCGTGGACCTCTCTCTTGAGTGGATTTAAGTGGCTGACTGAAATGATGGTGCTGGCTGATGTTTATGGACGGTGCTTGGAAGGATGCCACTTGGCTTTCCTCCCGATCAGCTCCTCACCTGGGGTAAACCAGCATCGCTCTGTTGTGATCATAATACTGTGTTTGCAGCTTCTCTGTCTGTAACATTTGCACATATCCTCTGGCTCCTTACTTCTGGGTGTTTGCTTTTATTCTGAGCGCCTGGGCAGTCCTTCGCCCTGTGAGAAAACCATCTTTTTTTCTCACTGCTGAGTGCAGAGGTTTTGGCCATGGAAAATGGAGTTAAATAAGAATAGGCTGGTCAGGAAACAGAGAGGCCGTCATTGCCAGCTGATACTGGAGAAGTAATATCAGGAAGAATGCAGATTTGGCCAAGGCACTCGCAAGCAGTGCCACGGGTCTAGTCATGAGCCTGAGTGTGCAGCGATTGTGCAGCTTGGGGCTGTGGCGGCTGCACATCCTCTCAAAGCATGGCAAAATGTCGGTCTGACATGGAAACAGGACCAGAGTCAGGGATCCACCACCGACTTCACAAAAATCATCCCTTTAACACCTTGTGTTTCTTCGGAAATCTCTTTATCGAGTGCTGACCAGACCTGAGCCTGTTTGATTTGGCAGGCACAGACCTGTGGGAGGGAGGGAGGGCAAGTGTGTGTGTGGGGGGGAAATAACAACACTGCAGCCGATTCATCCCTCCTTGTTTATTCCACCAGAAATAGATTTGGCAGAGCGCATCAGGAATGAACTAATCAGCAGGGAATTAATTGGCATGTTTGTGAAAAGGCAGGAACAACGCCGTGAACAAATTCATGGCTGGATGGCCGGAGGGTTCAAGCAGCCAGAGAGCAGCGCTGCCTCGTGGAAACTGTGACTAGTAAGAGAAGTCGTACAGCTGTGCCGGAGAGCCAGCGGTTGAGAGCTGCCCAAAAGAACCAGGGGCAAAGATATACTGGTGTCCTTGCGGGTGGAGCTGCTTTCAGGAGGGGCTTCATCGCCCAGGCTTTCCTTCCCATAAGGCTCCCATGTGTGGGGGGAGATGGCTAGCTTGCAGGAGTGGAAGGGAGGGGTAGGAGAGGTACAGCTGGAGGACGCTCCAGGGAAAGACTGTGGAAACGTGGAGAGCGGGAAATGAAGAGGGACACGTCACTCATCGCAAGCTGAGATTCAGAGGGGGTGGTGAGGAGAAGAGGAGCAGGGAGGCAGAGATTTGGAAGCCTCGTCACAGAAGGACTGGCCTCAAGAGCACAGGTAATGCTTGTATGCAATTCTCTGCCTTCTTTCCCAGGAATATTTTGTTTCTTCCTCTGGAGGAGATACATCCATGCACCTCAGAAAGAGCTTGCTGGGTTGAGGGACTCTAAAGGCACCTGTGGGAAGGGCCAGGAGAGGAGTGAACATGTGCAGACTGGCATGGATTTGGAGGTTGGAGGATTGCTACCTACAGGGGTGTGCAGAGTGAAAGGAGGGAGAAAGGAAGAGTGAACAAACCCTTAGAGGCAGCCAGACAGGCAGATATGGAGAGTGCAAGGTCCGTGGGTGCCTATCCATGGAGAGAGAGGAAACTTCTTTAGAGGGAGCACCAAGCTGCAAATGAGAGACAGATGGAGATAGGACATATCCTGGAAGAGCAGGTACACCTGGAGAAGAGGCAGAAGGTGGATATTACCTCCTCAAAACCAATATTACTTTACTAAGGTTATGATTTGCAGAAGATGTGTGCTTTGCACCTGGATGGCTTTTTTTTTTCTTCTTCTTCTTCAGCATCAGTATGCCTGCCTGCCGGCAACAGCATCACCCTACCTGTCAGTCACCGGGGCCGTCAATCAGATCCCTTTGTTTATAGCAGGATGGTGAGCCTATTTGAAGGATTCAGGTGCTCTTTGCTTTCACACAACACCCAGGTAGAAAATAAGCAGTGTAACTCCTAATTATATCTAAAAGCACTATTTAACTCAAGTATATTGCCAAACTTGAAAAAGTCAAGATATTGTTTTTTCTACATAACGCAAAGCTGGGTGTGCTCACGTACCAACATATAGCATTATATCCACACACATATAAATGGAAGAATAATACGTTACGATGGATTTTTAAGGACTTTTGAAACAGGTGGTATTCTAGATGTACCATTGTGACTGGGTTAATATTTTAGGATCCAATTCTTTAAATTGCTTTTGGCATTTTTCTTGATCTTTCCACCATTACATAACACTACAAGCATATGCTAATGTTTATATTACCCTGATTTTTTTTGGCTTGGAGAGCTAACAAATGCCATCCGCTTTGCAAGTAGAGCTTGCAAATTCTTTAATTGTTCTGGACTCACAGTCTTGGCAGCTTTCTCCTCTAAAAGCTCCACGTCCTTTCAGGATTCCAGCCTGGGAGCTCTGGCAGAACTGGCATTAACTGAGAAATTGTGTGCAGCTACTATATGTTTGTTTTTTTTTTTTTTAATGTGGAGCTGTTTAGTTTATAGCACCTAAACCTTCTTTGACTTTATATATAAAACAGAACATTTAGTTGGGTGTGTTTAAGTAATATAGCCTTAAAATATTCTTAAAATATTGCATATGGAAATAAAGATAGGGAAATTCCAACAGTCTGCAAAAATACCTTTATTATCTATTGAGATCCTTTACAAAATTGAGAATCTTAAACTTACTTTGATGTTTAAATATCCGTTACCATTGGAGTGAGAGCTACATTTTATGTATTTATGACTTACCTGAGATCAAACTCCCTGATTCATTTAAAAGAATATTTTCTTTCTCTGTAAATAACCCAAAACCCAATATCACTCTTTAGCTTTAGTTTGAAAGCAGCTCGAAAGCAACTTGGGAAAATTATGAGGAGAAAGGGTCTCAAATGAAAACCACAAAGCCAATTCACTTGCTGTCCAATATTGCAGCAAAAAAAAAAATAAAATCCTTCATTTTAGGTATCGCTACAGTGATTGCTAACTCTAATCAACGAAATCCTCATCTCAAAGCAAGTATAGGTTTGAGCTAACACACCGGGATGTACATGCATGGCACCAGGAAGAGTGGAGGGAAACGTTTTGATTCCTCTTTGATACACAAGGGGCAGGCAAGCTCTGAATCGTAATGCAACATCTCACATGTCTGCCGTAGAACAGCGTGTTCTCCTCAGGCTTCAGGACAGAGAGGGCTCTCTGAAATGAAGCTGAGTTTGGCACTGGGAGAGGATAACCTAGGCAACCCCCCCAAATCCTAGCAGGCAGCATGCCCATGGGCAGTAATGAACTCAAGTCATCACCTGTTTTCCCTCAGCGTGGCAAAACATGGGACATCTCAGTGCTCTGTTGTCATTCCCCACTGCGCGTAAGGAGGGATAAGCACTGGAAATGGAGTTTGCTGGAGCAGCAAGAAACAGAAAGGGTGAACGGGAGAGGGACAGATGAGGGAGTTCAAGTCCTGGCAGCGCTCCTTTGCTTTGGGGCAGGGATTCAGGATTCACAACTGCCGATCCCAGCAGGGCTGTGCTCGGGGTATCGAGCTAGCAAAGCTCTTTTATCATGTCAGAGCGAGGAATTGAGAAGTTAAAAGAAGGAAAAAAAAAATATTGTGTAATAACGAGACGGATATGTCTGGCTTCGTTGCTCGCAGATGAAGGGACTGTCTGGTGAATCACTGAGCCTATCCTGTTCCCAGGGCAGAATATGATGTAATTTTCTGACAGAGAGCATGCCATATTATTGTAATTAATAGTAACAATAACAAAGCTACTATGTTGTTATTGTTACTCTCTAGACTTAGGAGAAAGCTTTCATCCAAGGATGTGAGAGCGTTTTCCCTGCTTGTCAATCCGTGTTCTACCCTGACAGTATTTTCCACTGCAACACTGCAGCAGACCTGAAGACGTATTTGCAACAGGCTTGGGATCTGGTTCCTATTACAGATGAGCCTGCAGACTTTTTCTGCTAGAAACCTTATTAGTGAATATCCATTTGCCTTCTACAATTCCACCTAGGAGAGGGAAGATGGCTCAATTTCTGTGTAAGTGTCTTTGATACCTATTTCAAAGATGATTATAACCTGATGTTTACTATGATAACAAATTACAGTAGGCCCTCAGGAATGCAGAGAGCAAAGCTACAAAGAAACTGGTCTGTGAAGGGCCCTGCAAATAGACTGTGTCGGTCTTGTGATTCATTTGGACACCTGATGTTTTGAAAAGTCTTGAGATCAAGTAGGGTGGATTTTCAGTATCAGATGTAAGCGGAATTTATCACCACCCTCCTTTTAACAAATACAGAAAGATCAAAGTATCCCAGCCCTAGGGTACTGAAACAGGTGGGAGGTGGAAAGGGTAAGGAATGGACAATCTCTTCAGCATGTTTTGAAATCAGCTGGGAAGCCACACTGCCTCCTTGATGTTGGCAGCATTTTCAAATCATTTGCAATTAGAGACGTTGGCGTCTGTTAAGTCCTTTCCCATCAGGGAAGATTAAAAAGGCATGTGCAGTGAACAGTCATCAAAAGAAAGAGGAAAAAAACCCAAAGAAACGGCTAAAGGCTGGAGTATTTATCTGGAAAAGCAGAGAGGCAGAGGAGCTGTGGTGTCAATGCAAATAGTTTCAAGAAGGTCCATGGAGACTTTTTCATTATGTGCCTCTGTGATATCTTTAGACCTTCTTAGAGATCTTCATTTTGGCAGCTCTGGGTTGGGGGGGAAGAAGAGGTGTATGTACGTGTGAGATAGGAAGAAGGTAATTTATTTTTTTCCTTTAAACGAATAGTGCAATTAGAAGAAGAATACTGAATACAAAATACCTCCTGACAGGCGGAAAGTGGTATTTTTAAGGTAGGATGACATCTTCCATCAGTATGGCTATATCCATACTGCTATTTTAAATATATGGAAAAACAAATGCAGTTGCAATTAAGATACAGTAGTGATTGAATGTAAGAAAGGCACAAATTAAAAGGATTTATTTATGTACTGCTTTATCTGCTACAGCTCCTAGTAGGTTTTGAGGTGGTTGAATTCTTCCCAGATGGTTAGGAGATGAGGGTTATATGGTACGCAAAAAGCAATTTAATGTCCTCATATTTTGCAGTGAGGTCTTAGACTTTTGATGCATGTGCCTGAAAAATGGAGTAATTTGGATTTTCTCAATATGCCTGCTTCTCACATGAGCCCGTCCATCACTGTGACGACAGATGACTGAAATCATCAGTAAAACCCATGAACTTGGCAGTGCATTTTTTCTGTTTGCTATGTGCGATATGTGCATAATTGATATTTCCAGCCAGTTTCTACCAGAACAGCTGTTCATGATATTTTAAAAAAAATTAAAATACCAGATTCAACACTGAGAGACCACTTAATTAAGACAGAATAACAAATTAGCATGCGCTGTGGAGAGAGCGATCTATCCTCTTATAGTTAGAGATGGTACTTGTCTGTAGGTTAGGGTTGACCGTAGGTTGTAGGGTCTGTAGGTTAGGGTTGACTTTCATTGGGTTGGGAATGATGGTAAACTCAAAAGAAGACAAGGAGCTTAGGTAAATGCTCACATCAGTTCATGTATCTGTCTTGCCTGCTCTGCAGATTTGCTCAGGAGGAACTGACCCCCTGACACCAGGGCAAGGTGGAGACAGTACATGGTGGGGTGGGCTTGTCTTTGAGGCTCCATCACTGGGCAACGTCTCAGTTATTACCACTGGTCAGTGGATCAGATCAAAAAGAATGATTTCCTATTCTGGCCTCTGTTAAATCCTTGATGAATTGCTTCACTGTTTTGAATCTTGCTTTCCCTAATTGTAAAGTGGGGATGCAGCTATTTCCGTACTTCATAGTACCTCCTCCTGACATTCATAGAACACTTATAGTTATGAGGTTCTATCCCAACATGGCTACGTATGAAGCAAAGCTGCTTTCCTAGCTGCTGCCAGTTGATGAAGGATCTCTGTATCACTCAATGGCTTGAAAAAAAGTAAGGAGGTTTGTACTTGTGAAAAAGTCCCTGTGCTTCTGTAAAAGCGAGGCTGAGCACCTTGAACAACATTTTAAAGAAATACATCATCAGAGAGAAATTTCATGTTGGGGGGGCAGGTGGGAAGTGGAGAAGGCGAGGAAAAAGAGAAATAAAGCTGTCAGACACATTTTTTGTCTCCACAGAGCAGGGAAAAGTCAAGGTCCTACGAACAGCCATCATGGTGACTCTTCCTCTTTTCCTCTTCTTCGTCCTCTTGCCCTGCAGTAAATCCCAGGAGGACTTTCTGGACCAGCATCAGAAATGGAACTACAGAGAAGGCGGTAAGAGGTGGTGGTGGTGGGTCAGCCTGGGAGGCGTTCACTAACTCAGGGGTGAAGATCTGACTGTTGTGTCCTTGCAGTGAGACACACAGTGGTAATTCATGAGTGGTCCTTCTTGATTCCTGGGAAACTCGTGAGATTTTTGGATTTTTAGGAATAATCATCCAAGGTGTCCAGTGGCAGAAGAAAACTCAGGCAATCAGAGGCAGAGAATTACACTGTGGGGGAGAGTTATCTGCTTTTTAATTTAGATCCCCCATATGTTTAATATTTGTCATTTCATTGCAACTTAGTTCAAGTGATGGGGAGGGGAATTAAATTCAGACCATTGGCTTATGTTTTCTTGTTCTGTCATGTTTATTTTCCTCTCTTCCATGGATGTCCTGCCAATTTAGCTGACAAGGTCAACATAGAAGGCATTAATAGCATTACTCAAACCCTTGAGAAATGGGGAAATGGCATCTTCTGGCAAATGAAACACACCCTGCTGAACAACCCGAACGCTTTACTGCCCGAGTTCTCCAGGTAATTTCCTTCATCTGGAGGTGGGATTCAGTCCTCTCCTGGGTGTCCTTCCTTGAGCAGGATTCATCTTCTTTAAGATGAACCTTCAGATTGCTCAGTTGTGGGGGGATGAATTGCACTGTCTTGGTATCTGTTTTACTAGCAGCTCTGATTACTCCAGTAAACTGAATATTCTGCTGACTATTTATTATGACATATTCTCAATCACCATGAATGTATTATAAGAATTATCCTAAAGAAAATTTAGGCTGTCATCGGCACCTCACTCCTTTGAGAGCAGGCTGGAAAAATGAATTGTGCTACAAATCCACACATGGACTTGGCCACAGGGCAGGGAGAAGCTGATTTGGCCTGTGATATTTTTGATATCAATCTCTGTAACATGCAGATTGGAGAAAGCTATTCACTAGTTCATATCCTCATATTTGCCCCTTTGTATTGCAGGAAATATTAACGACTGAGCGCACTATCACAAAATTTAATTTAATCTGAAATTTCCAGAAACAGAGTGGAAAAGCAGAGTGGAAAGAGAGAGGAGTAGGGAATAATAGAAACCTAAGTATCACTTAAATCAGAATTGTTCCTAAAGCAAGTGGTCCTCTTCCGTAACTCAGCTTTCTCTTTAGGAAAAAGAAAATATCTGTCCACCACTGCTAAGCATTGAACCAGTTGAGGACAAAAGGTTAGAAGAATAAAATGGCACTAGTCAGAAGGTCACACAATATCTGTACAAATTAGGGTTTCAAGAAGATGTAGTTGATAGATTATGTGTTGGCCTTTAGCATCAAGTGGATTTCTCCCTGACTGCATGGTGGCTGCTGATATTAGCACAGAATTCATCACAACTTTCACACTGCCACTGCTGAAATTCATTGGTGCCTAAGATTATCAGGGCCGATATTAAGTCATGTATTTGGAAAGCTCTAACTTTAGTTCCAGGGAGACGTAATGAGACTATTCAGCCATGACTCCCGCATAGGGCTTTGAATTAAGACTTTGCTGGTAAGAACACAGGCCGGTCCATTAGAAATATTGAGGACTGACAGTAACCCATGGGAATCACTGTCCCAGCCTCCATGTCTGCTCCTGGTTAAGAGTGAGGCTAATTAGTACTAATTAATATCAGGTAAGATTAAATGATCTTCAGGGCTTCATAACACCCAAAGGGAGACTGAGAGGAAGCCCTCCAAGGGAAGGGACATGGTTACCCCCAAGCACGCTGCTGCATTAGTGCAGCCCTCACCTTGCCAAATCCTGATGTAAAACCTGGGTCTCCCCCTCCCTCAGCTCAAGCTGGAGCGACCAGAGAGCTGTGCAATCACAGCTGCGCCATGCCACGCAGCAGCCTGCCCTTCCCTGGGAAGTCCTCATAGATGATCCCATGCATTGCTGCTCTCTTCTTCTCTGCCCCTGCTGGTTCCAGCCACGCAGGATGGTTTTTGTCTCCCCCCTTAAAGCAGGAGTGCTGTGAAGTGCTTCTGGGATCTCATGAACAAGCTGTCATTCCGCACCGAGCCAGCTGCGCTTTGGTCGTGATGGAAAGAGCATGTTCCCTGTGCTGGTCCTGAAGCTCATGGTTTCCTGAGTTCAGACGGGGGCATCTCAGATGAGTTCCCACCACCCAAGGGTCAGGGTGGCTTTGCAAGCATCTTTTAACGCTTCCTTGCAACTTCCCCGCCAACAAACACAAGGCCATGGTAAATTCTTTTGCATGCTCAGGAACTCTCCCCACACTGAGTTATTCTCCTGTATTACTCTCTCTGTAGTCTCCGCCCTGTCTCCGCGGCTGTGGACAATCTCGTGAGGGAAGTCCAGTCAATCAGGAAAAGGCTAGAAGAACTGAACGAACGCCTCAATGTCATCAGCAAAACCATCCTTCCCATCCGACTGAATGCTCTGCAGAGCCAGAGGCGTGGAAATACTCAGCTGCGGAGACTTCCGATGCATAGGAGAAGGTTGTATGCTCGCAGGCGACTTCAGAGGAGTTAATTTTCTACTGGGAAAAAAAGAGAACTCTCTTTTTTTCATCTGCTTAAGCCTTTCTTCATGGGACGCTGCTAGAGAAAATAAAGTAAAGCACATACAAGTCGGCTTTACTAAGGAGACCAGAACTTCTGCATTTTGTTGCTGCCTTTCAAACCTAGGTCAGTAGGCGAAATCTGACTCTGTTCTTCAGTGATGGCTGTTTTGTGTCCCAAGCAGAATGAGTTGACAAGCTCAGTCTACTGGAGTGTGAATACCTTCAGGCTATACGGTCATTCTTTACACTTACCAGAGGAAGCTCCTTCTATAAAGATCAGGTGAATTTCTCTCTCTGCCCTATTTTTACAGCACTCCATCTGAAACAGCTGGGGAATTTGATATTCCAAAGTGCTAAATGCCCGATGAATGCAAAAAGATAGATTAGTGCTTGGCACTTCCAGCTGGGCAGGCAGGGGGAGAGGAATCTATGTTTGAAAATACAGCCTTAACCTATTCTCCATCAGTGCAAAGAATGCCATGTTCACATGGTCAGAGAGAGGATAGGGTTGGATAACCTTGGTCTGCGCATCAAGACTGAAGACGTGTCAGATTCCAGGGACCAAATTTCACCATCTGTCTTCTGCAAATAACTTTTTTTTAGCTACTTGGAACTGGGCACTCAAAACCTTGTTATTCAGCAGATATGTTCAGAATTTCCAGCGCTCTGAAAGACATCGCATTGACTTCTGCCAAGACCCTTAGAAATCAGGAGACGTTTTTTCAAAACCGTTTAGATACCTAATGGCATAGGTAGGTGTCTAGAAGGATTTTCCAGAATAGCTTAAGAGACAGTTCAGTCCCCAAAATCACATATAATAATTCAGTTGGTGTCTAATTCACAGAGTATCTTCTCCACATGCAAGCACTGACCTCCAGACATTTTCCAACATCCTTTAGTGCAATTAAGATCTGTAAAAAAAGAATAACTACACAACTCAAGGACTTTGGTGCCTCAGGGAGTACCCAGAATACCCTGCCTTCAGCTTCTCTTTGCCTGTGGCTTCCTGATGGTAGAACTGGTGATAAAAAACAGTACAGAAATCAAATTATGCAATAATAGATGGAGTGGCCTTCCCCTTCGGGTCTCTAGAGGTAAATCCAATACAGAGATTCCCATCCAGTGTTGCAGCCAACTGCCTACCTGAAAACTGTTGAAACATAGGTAGGAGAGTCAGAGAGGAAAATAAACTATTTTTTTAAAGGTCTGGATGAAGCAATTTATGAGAACAAAAATAAAGAATGGATTATGTCTCAATGGTTGTGGGGGAGGCTGGCATGACTGTTGTTTGGCAAACACTCTTCAATCATAAACAGTGAGGATGCAGACTAGCTATTTAAGGATTCCCAAGGCCTGAGTTTATGGAAAGAAGTCCAGTGACACTACAATAACCTCCAGAGGGAAAAGGGAAAAACTAGTTTCATATGAAATCTTGCAGAATGAGCCAGAAGAAGTAACACAGTCAGCATTTTGGCTGTGACCTGGAAGCTGAGTGGGGGAAGTTGAGAGGACTGTATGAGACAATCTGATAAATACTTTCCGGATGTAAATTCTCTGAGTTCAGGTTTTCAGAAAATAACAAAACTCTTAACTTGGAAGGTCTTTCTTTGGCTTTTGCTTGGGAATTTGAAACAGCGCTTAACTAGACAAGGGAAAAATCAAGCCTCTGAGAAAGCTGATAAAAAGATACAGTTGTGCCTTTGCTGAAGTTGGCATCATAATTTCTCAGGAAATGTAGAGTATTTTGATCCCAGAATATATTTACCTAAATTACAAGGAATGACAGGAGAGAAAGGACCCATCAACCTCCTCCTTGTTATTCTGCATTCAGAGCTACCAGGCTGTGCTGTAGCATCAGCTGCATGCTTGCACAGACTGCTGGTCCCTCCAGGGGATGCTTTACGCACTTGCTTAGGGACTGCTGGTCACTTGGGCTTACCTCGAGGAAGAATGCAACAGAAATGTCAGCTTTTGTGTTCATATTTTAGATACGAGAATTTTATCAGGCAACCTGAAGTTGTATAAAATCAGTTGAGGACTACCTGAAACAGAAAGATGAGACTTCCCTCAGTCACAGATGGCTGGAGGTGGGAGGCTAGACCAGATCACTACATGCTTTTATTTTTTACCTAGATGTCCGCCACCAGCTTTTGCCAGAGACAGAGCACTGGGCAAGATGGACCTCTGGTCTGACACAGTCCATGTATTCCTACACTGATATGTGCAAGCTGGTATTTTTGGCAAAACACCTCAGCTCAATGGAGAAACTCACCGTTTGTTTCAAAAGAGAACAAATAAGCTGCAGCACACAATGTATATTACCATTTTGCAATTTCTTGCATAATGGTGAATACACCAAATAATATAAATGGTTAATAAATTACTAGATCTGTGACCCTGTGACCACTGATAACAGCCCCTGTCATTCACTCCGTGAAAGTCCATATCAGGCTCCAGCCCTGCTCCTTGGCCGGAACACGGCCTGTTTGATCCTGGGATCATGGCCAGCTCCTTTAACTTCTTTGCCTTTACATCCCCTCCCCCCCCCCCTCTAAATGGAAATGCTTTAATGTCACATTTCTTTTATCATTTTCTTTTTTTGCTCCTTAAGAGGATAGGAAAGTTATGCATCAGCCTGCTTCTGCACCACTCACCTATTTGAGGAGGCAGGAGACCAGCTGAGGAGGCATCTCGAGGTGCCTCTGTCTCCTCTGCCTGGGGAGGCTGGTCTGACCCATGGCTGCCACAGGGACTGGTATTTGATTCCTGCCTCCGCTGCCTTCTTCTTAAACAATCCTGGGCACAGCACTTTCTCTAGCTGGCACCCACTTGTGATCATGAAGGATCCAAGTCCTCCGTGCCCATAGATAGACCTAGCTATATGAAGCCGTCTAAGCCCCTTGTTGTGTTTATTTACATGTATTTATGGGAAGGGACCTGGCTGGAGTTTTAAATGGAGTGGACGGGCTGGGCTGTGAACACACGCAGAGGTCAGCGGAGGGAGAGCAAATACCATCGGCGGCGTCTAAGATCCACCCCTTACCTAAAGGTCACAGCATCCACAGAGCCATGGAGCACTGCCTGAAATACAGCGTCTTAAAAGAACGCAACTGCGATCTCCCACTTAGCTCTGTTAATTATTAAAAAAAAAAACCAATAAACTTTATGATTTGCAGTTTCAGGAGAGCTGTGCCCCTCCACGCTATCTGTCACATACGTTTGTCAGGTACTCCCCCTCCCATTTTATTATTTTATTTTATTTTATTTTATTTTATTTTATTTTATTTTATTTTATTTTGTTTTATTTTGTTTTGTTTTACTTTGTTTTACTTTGTTTTATTTTATTTTATTTTATTTTATTTTATTTTATTTTATTTTATTTTATTTTGTTTTGTTTTATTTTGTTTTATTTTGTTTTACTTTGTTTTGTTTTGTTTTATTTTGTTTTGTTTTATTTTGTTTTATTTTGTTTTATTTTGTTTTATTTTGTTATTTTATTTTAATTTCCTTCGGATTTCCTCTCTCCCTCTCCCGCCCCCCCCCGCGATGAATACCACCTGCTGCTGCTCTTCATTACACTTCACACTCCTCGGCGTCCGTCCCTTATTCACCGCTGCCTCCCCGCCCCCACAGCCCCCCCCTCCACCCCCGCCCGCGTCCCCCGCCGTCCCCGCTCCCCGACTCCGCGGCGCCGGCGGCACTGGCGCGCCCCCTGACGGCGGTACGCGGCGCTGCAGGCGGCGGGGCGACCGCCGGGCCCTCCCACCGGGCCGATCGCGGCCGAGCCGAGCGGCACCATGCTGGGCATGATCAAGAACTCGCTGCTGAGCACGGTGGAGGCATGGCCTTACCGGGTGCTGAGCACGGGGGAGAAGGTAGGTGGCGGGGTGGGCTTCCGGGCTCCGTTCCCCCGTGGGTTTCCGCGGCGGACGGGACGGGTAAGGCGCTGGGGGCCGGGGTGGGGGGGAGCTGCCCGGTGTCCTCCGGGCAGCGCTTTCCTCCCGACCCGGCCGGGCAGCTGGCGGCTTCTCCATCTGCATCCCCGTCTTCTTCCCCAGGAGCAGCTCAGTTACGAGGAGAGGGCGTGCGAGGGCGGGTGTTTCGCGGCGGTGGAGGTGGTGGGGAAGCCGTTCGACGAGGCCTCGAAGGAAGGGGTACTCAAGCTCCTCAAGTATGTCGGAGGAACCAACGACAAAGGTGAGAGGCGCTTAGCCCCATCCCACGGGGCTTGGCAGATGTCTGTGGTTGACCGCCGCTAGCAGAGGCCTGGCGAAAGACTTATGGATGGATGGATGGATGGATGGATGGATGAATGCAGGCGACAACTCCATGGGCCCACCTGGTTTGTGGCTCCTGGCACTGGGGGTCTGTGATGGAGATGACCCCTCGCTGGGAAAAATAAGCTTGCCACAGGTTGAAGTGCACCCAGCCAAGTCATGCTGTGAGCCCACTCCTGACTCATCTCTGTTTCAGGGTAAAAAATCTCAAAAATGACGTGTTTAAGCAGGGCTAGGTTACCTTGCAGCTGGGATAACGTGCGGACAGGCACACGTACATCTGTTCCTGGGTCAGCAGTAGCTGATAAAATCCACGGTATCTGGGGCACTTTGGTTCTGTGATGTGCCCTTGTAGACAGTGAAATAACTTTTATGACCTTGATATTTTATCATATACTCTGGCTATTTTTATTCATGGAAGGGTAATGAACAATGAGCTTCCTCTTCAGTGGCACTTCGTAATGTTTTATAATCGTGCTTCCAGGTGATTGCTTCTAATTCTGAATTTACTAAAGTATGCGCATTGGTAATCATCCGTAGCAGGAGAAGACCACAGGGTGGTTCTGAGGCATATTACATTTGCTCTCACACTTCTCTCAGGCATCTTGGTAGAGGGACTTCTATAGTCTGTATGGGTATAGGAGCTGGACGCAGAGGGAAATGGTATTTACAGCAGCATGTTTTGGAAAGGTGATGATCACCGTTGCTGTAGGAGACAGGGTGCCTTCTATAACATGTGCCACAGAGACAGGTATCGTATCAAATCAAAATACACGAGAAGGATGGCTTGATCCCAACTGGTTCTGTGGCTACCTGATCCTGAGGGTTGGAGGTTCCCTACTGCTGAAAGAAGAGGGAAGAAAAATGTTCTTCAGTGCCATGTGATACATCTCGGTAGTAATGAGCAGGAAAGAAGCATGCTGTTCCTGGAGTGGTGGACAACAGGGACAGTCCTGCTGCAAGCCAGAACAGCTCTGAGTTTTGGGGCACTGGAACTTGTAGGATGCCTGGAAGGATTTGGAAGGGTTTAGGAGAAAGCTTCTGTCACCCAGTATTGGCTATGGGCTCACCACTAAGTACAGATGATGACAATTTGAATACTGATGTAGATTTACATGTGCCACTGACCTGCCCTGGGACTGTAGACCCTCTTGTATTAGAGGTCATTTGTCAGAAGAGCAGAGTGTCTTATGACCATTAATAAAAAGACATCCAGAGGTCACCTGGGGCTCTTATCTCACAGAGTCCTTATGTAGTCAGTGGAGAGAGAAGTTTGGCCCAAGCAGAAACCTAATGTTCTGTTCTACATGCCCCAGAGGACCCCACTCTTGAACTGACTATACAAGGGGTTCAGTGTGAGGAGTTTTCCTAAACTAAAATTAGCTTTTGTGAATCCCCTGTTAATTCTGTGAGTTCCCGAGAACCTAGACTTCTTTAGTAATGCCTGCATGTCTCTTTCAGGGGTTGGAATGGGCATGACCGCTCCTGTCTCCATCACTGCTTTTCCTGCTGAAGATGGCTCCTTACAGCACAAAGTTAAAGTCTCTCTGCGGATCCCGAGCCAGTTTCAAGCCAACCCTCCTTGTCCTAGCGATGAAAGCGTTAAGATTGAAGAGAGACAGGGGATGACCATTTATTCCATGTAAGGAACGCGTCCTGGGATTTCCAGCCTCAGGTGCTGAGGTCTCTAGTGTGCTCTGAAGAGCAGTGTTGGTTTTACCAGGTGACTTGCTGGACAATGGGTGCATGTGGTAGAAGGAGATGGAGGGGTCTTTCTAGACTGAAGACAGCAGGTTTATGGCATTTCTTGTCATTGGTCATGCTGCACCCATTTGGAATGTGGATTTTTTTTCTCTGGGAAAACAAGTGGAGAGGTTAGCCCTGAAAGCCTTTTTGTTTCATGTGGGGAGGTGAAGAGCAGGGGAGGGTGAATATGAAGGTACTAAGTCATTCCTAATCTCTGAAAACTATTATTTTTCCCACCTCCTGAGATCAAGATGTAAGAACCGTCTTGATGATCCTTTGGTGTGGTTCGCATCAAACAACAGGTGTCAACTGAAGCCTGATTTAGGTGAACTCATGCCAGAGCCCATCATAGAAACAAGCAGTCATTGCATTGCTTCAAATCGCCTTTGAATGTCTTTGGCTGTTGACTGACAAACTGTACTCAAACTAGCATCACAACAGCAATAAGCTCTTTGCCTTGTTTTTAACCCCTTGGATATTCCCCTGCCTCCTTGCTTCAACTGTTTTGGCTGACCCTTAAACTGTCTGGCTCCTCCCTGCCTGTGACTGCTGCCTGGCCTTTACTGCGGGTGTGGGCTCCTTCTGCAAGAACAGGCTGTTTTGTCTCAAACCTTGGCCCTAAGGCAGGGTGGTGAGGTGGCAGGCTGATGTAGAAACAGTTCCTGTTGGTGGGACCTCAACATAAAACAGACCAATTCCAGCCCACCCCTTTTTAAATAGCACTGTGGGCTGTAATTGATAACATCTCTGTTCCCATCCCCCTTTTCCTTGGGCTCACTAGAGTTTGGCTTCCCTTCGTGATCTGGCTTCCAGCAGATGGTTGTTCACACCACAGTGAACATGGCTGTTGACAGCATTGGCGCAAGGACTGCGGGCTGAGCAGACTTGGAGATAACCTTGTGCTCCAGGAAGCTGTTCCTCTGATAGGGCGTTGATTCAAAGGGCAGGGCTGTTCTGCTGACTGATGTACCGGGGTCTGTTTGGGGCTGGGTCTATTTGGGGTCCACCCTGGCTGTGTGACCTTTGAGACTTAACCTATCACAGACAAAGTGTGCTGGTTCACAAAGAAGAGCGCCTGCGCGAGTCCATGCTGGTGGGACCTGGATCAAAATGCATGACTAAATAGATCATGGCTATATATTGTTCTCCCTCTCTTCCTTTCTGTGCTCTGCCAGGACAGCTCAGCACCTCTCTGTGTTTGGTTTCTTTGCAGGCAGTTTGGTGGCTATGCCAAAGAGGTGGATTACGTGAACTATGCTGCCAAGCTGAAGTCTGCTCTGGGGAGTGAAGTTGCCTACCGCAAGGATTTCTACTTCTGCAGTGGTTATGACCCCCCTATGAAGCCTTATGGGCGACGCAATGAGGTCTGGTTTGTGAAAGAGTGAGCATCTGGCTTCCCGTGGTGCTGGCTTGCACTGATAATCTCGCCACGCTATGTTCCTGTCCTCTTCAAAATAAAATAACAATTTGGCAGAAGCAGAAAATCATAATTTCCTCCCTCCACACCTATGCCTTGATCTTTTATTGACCAACCATTTTAGAAGCCCCCTGATGATCCTGCTCCTTCGTTCTGGACCAGGTCCTTAGCCACACAGACTTCTGTGATCTCTTAGTGCCTTGCTTTTGTCTCCCTCCTGCTCCCAGAGTTCAAAGCTGAGACAGCCAAAAGTACTTAATTAGCAAGATTGGTGCCTGACAAGAGTCGAGTCCAAGTGCTGGCAGACTGTTAGTCTCACCTGAGGCAGGCGGGGGAACGTGATAAAAGTGCATACAGAGACTTCTTTATCTTCTTGAGCTTGCTGCAGCTGTAAAATGCTGCTTTTATCTGTGCCATTCCAAAAGCAGTCTAAAGGGACACTGGCATCGCTACCAACACAGCGCAGTGAAAATAAGCATCCTTTACATTGACTCATAGTGCGCAGGAGAGCAACGCTTCTGTCATCTGACAGAGAAATGCCATTTAGAGGAAGGCACAGGTGTCTATTTGAAGCTCTCCTGTTTGAGGCAAGACATTTTGGGGTGTGTTATGTCCTCATCTCAGCTAGCAGCTGGACAATGTGACTTGGAGACCCCAACATCATTTCCTCACCTTCCTGTTACTTGTGTGCAACATTTCTTTAAAACTAGCCTACACAAGGGCCAAAGCTGAAATGCCTGTGATAATCTAATTGAATTAGAGAAATACACGCTGCGAAAAAAGCAGGTGCCAATTACTTATGTTCTGAGGGCGCATTTGAAGAATGGTGAGCATGATTCTATGATCTGGTGGAACTACTGTGGGTGCAGATCTTTAAAAAAAACCCCCTTTCTTCTTAAATGGTGTTAGTTTCTGAAGGGCTACTCAGAGCAGCTGTCTTCTTTAAAGGAGGAGGAAAACCTGGCTGTTCTTGAAAACGGGGATTTACATCAAATAAGGAGTAACCTTTCAGAAGCTTCAAAAACAATAGTAAGGGTGGGTCTTGTTTGAGGGAGCCCAGCAATGTTTAACCGTCAGGCATCAAACCAGCATTTTAGCTATCAGCTCTGCCATGGAGGCAGCAGGATGACCCCAGTGGCAATGCCCTCGCACACCGTGCTGCTGTGGGTGCCTGGGTAATTCGTTACCTCCACTAAAAGAGGTGTGGTCCTCTGATGCTTAAGTGCCTCAAAGTTCAGGCACTTTCCAAAAGCCATGTTTTCCCCTGGAGCTGAAAGAGAGATTTGTCAGATGGCATCTCAGGTTCTGGCCGGTCGAGCTGTTTGACACGCGCCTGCTTTCTGAGATCAAATCTCAGCAGTAAAAGGAGAAAACCTGAGGTCCCGATGTGCTTTCCTTTTCTCTCTTGCTGAGCCATGTAAGAGCTTTGCTGTGGACCTCACGAGAGAGTTTCAATCACGTGTGTGCAAGAGCAGCTAGTCAGGATGGGTAAAAAGAGCAGAGAGCATTTCATTTTCAAAAAAAACAAGGGAAGAGCTGTTGGCTGCAGTCAGTGATTGCAGGGCAGGGGAGGAGGAATCAAAAGGGAAATTGAGGCAGACTAAGAGTTAGGCTTTTGAAGGACTTTTTTAAGGAGCAGAGGCCCTTCTAAGGCCGTCCTTGAAGCCAGAGGGACATGTTCATGTCCCAGATAATTTTTACCTGCATGGGTGAGGAATGGAGGGGCACAGTGCTGCCCAGTTTGTGCATTCCCAGATTCATCTTGAAACTCGTGTAGAGTGTCCACAGTGGATAGAGTCCTTTCTGGCTGACAATGATGAATGTCGCACAATGATCAAAATTCTGAAATTGCTCACAATTTCTCCCGTGAAATCTCAGATGTTAGGAAGACCGATAATGAACCTGGTACAAACAGAGCTGCACATCTCAGCAGCATGGTTTTTTTTTTCTCGTAACATGCATACACTCTTTCTGAACAGAGAGCAAGAGCTTCTGACCCAATAGTGAGAGTAATCGCATCTGTTGGCGCTGCCAGCCCTGCCACTGGCTTTTTGCATCGAGTCGGTAGGGTACAGTTTCATAAACAGCGTTAATTGATGTCAAAAGCTTATGCAAACCAAACTGCCCTTTCTGCACAAGCAAAGATGCCTGTGTTCTGTCTGCATTTTCTAGAGTTTTTAAATAAACAAATAATAATATTGTGATTTGCAATTTTTGTACTGATCATTGACTTTGTGAGCTCAGTGGGAGCTACTGAAAGACTTGAGGTTGCCAATTGATCTGTTTGGGGTACTAATCATGTCACAGCATCCATAAATAGCCATAATGCTTTTTCAAAGAAACTGCTATTTTAAGTATCCCGGTGTGGCGCTGCGTTATCTGACTGTGCGAGATGGGAGCTGATGGAGTAATCTCCTTTTTTGTTGATTTTAGCCACTTTGACTGATGTATTTGTGTTAACGTAGAAGCTGGGGGCCTGCTCACCTGAGGAAAATTGTGTGTTCAGTTGTGTATTCCTGTGTGTGGGTTCACAGGCAGCGTTCGGGCAAATATTCATGTCGGATTTTCAACACTACCTCCTATCTGGAAAGGTTAGACACACTGTCACATTGAGGTCCATCTCGCTCGGTGCCCTGCTGTCCGTGATTGGCAGCAGTGGGCACCTGAGGCAGATTACAGGATCAGTGCACCTGTGTTCTGGTATCTCCTCTAAATATTCCTCCATCTTTAGTACAGCGTGGCTCGGGGATTTTTTGTTACTGTGCTTGGTGGCACCAGATAGACTTTATCTCATGCGTTTTTCCAGTTGCTTTTTAGACTAGGTAAGCTTACTATCCATGGTATCCTTTCATCCTATGGCAAGGGGTTCCTTGCATGTGGAAGGGCAGCAGTACTCTTTGGCTGAGGGTTTCGTAGGCAGCTGGGTCAGCCAGCTTTTTGGTATGCCTCAGTCACTGGGAGTGCGTGTTTTTTTGGACAGCCAGATCCGCCGTTGACTTTAGAGGGTTTCCAGCAACCTCTTTGTGCTGGGGCCGGGAGTCAGGGTTGCGCTCTGGATTTTGACCCAAGGTCAGGTTGGTCACAGCCACTCCGTTGCACGCAATTGACTCCTGAACTCAGGTTAAAAAAAAACAAAAAAATTCAAAGCTTTTTCTCTGCCCTTTCCAGTATTTGTTTTCCGAGGGATAATAGGCAGCACCTCCATAGCTTCCTGTGCTGCCTGCTGGGCTGGACGGGGCTCAGCGGGGTAACGGCCTGGGGAATTATCTCTGCCTTCCAGAGACAGGAGTGGCCTTGATGCTAATTAGCAGCTGTGCAGGTCCCTCCCAGCATGGTGTGTGGCAGCGGTGTGACGGCGACAGGGCCGGCCACAGGAAGGGCCACATTTAAACAAGAGCCAAATACAAAAGCATAATCTTGATGGGAATTATACGCATGCCACATAGTTTTAGCCATATGGGATATACCGGCTTCCTAAGCTGCCCCACTTGCTAGTAACATAATCTGTGAGAGTTTTCCTGCTGGCCTCAGCGGTGGCAAATCCTATAAATTTATATATAACTACATGTGTACCTGTATAAATATGTGTATGTGTACATGTATATGTACACGTGTATATATATATATGTAGTATATGTGTAGGGGCCTCCTCCAGACCCCCGGCTTTGATCTGTTGGTTGGCTTCTGCTGTCACCGAATAACTTGCTAATGCGAACATTTGTGGACGGAGGTTTTTAAGTCTGCTGGAATGAGAGCTTTGTTAGCTTCGGAAAGAAATGCTTTCTTTTGTAGGCACATGCCTAAATATATCTAACACTGCATTAAGAAGACGACAGCCTTTATAAAAGAGCTAATTAGTTAAGTTGTCCGTATAAATCTGGCCAGACTTATAATACTCTAGTCACTTTGAGGGGATGGGTGATTCATGGTGAATAGGGAAGTAACATCATTATTTCCCCATTTTCATCGATCACCATGGCAAAGGGTGCGTGAGCAGCTATTGTGCTTGTGGTAGCAAATTTTCAGCTTTGCAAGGCTTCCCGAAGGCGATGGGACAGGGGAAGAAGATGGTGGCTCCTAGCTCACATCGTCCCTCCTGCTGTAATTACAATAATACCTTTTTTACAATAGCATTCTGAGCAGCGACTCTCTTTCTTCTGTGACAGCATTTCAGCCACACTGAGCTAAAAAAGAAATGCATCTCTTTTAACAGGACCATAAGTAGCTTTAGATGTATAACGCCTCTATAAAACTGCTTGGTGACATGATTTATTGGAGCAGGATCAGTGGTAAAAGTGACTTCTCTGACAGTAACGGATGAAACACTTCCAGCATAGCTACTCTGTCTCTGCTTGGTGCCTATGCCAACAGCAGGCTGGTTTTGTCAGCTCATTCATAATCTCTACTTTGCTCTCAGCAGAATCTGTTGCACAGAAGAGGTTTCAGCCATGGCGGATGCTTTTTTCCTAGTCCTCTGTGGGAGCTGCTGCAGAAGATGGGTCAGTGCAAATGCTGCTTGATTCCTAAGGTGCTGTCTGTCTAATTCCACATCCAGAGCCCATGCCTAGCTGAGAGTTGGGTGCATGCTGCTCCCCTACCCCCTCACTGCTGCCCACCCTCCCGTTTCCATGAGGAGAAACTTGAGTGAACAGGGTGGAAGAAGCTGTGCTGTTCATAGACTGAGTGTGAAGTCTGGCTGGCCAGCAGCCCAAGGTCCCAGGGCAGCCTCAGGCGTATCTTCTGTGCAGTCCCGGTGAGAAGACTGGCTTGAGAAGCCTGAATTTTAGGTGCAGATTTTTCAAAGGTATAAATGGAAGTGAAAGATCCCAGAAGCCACATCCTGAAAGATACCACTGGGACTTAGGTATTTCAATGTCTTTGAGGATCAGATTCTCACGTGTATAGATTAACTCACTGCCATTGTACCAAGCATGGGATCAGGCCAATGCCTCCTGTTCTACAGCCCCTGCAGCCTGGCCTCCAGTGCGGACTTAAAAGTGCTATGGCGCTTCTTCCCCTCCTCAATCCCACAAACTGATGCAGTTGGACATCATAAGCTGTGGGCGTCTCACCAACCCTTGCTTTGTGGGACCAAGAAGCAGCAGAGATGCTCTGGAGCTATGAGGCCATCGAGAGGCAGGCGGTATCGAAAAGCAGTTCATCGGGCATGCACTGCAGTGCCCTGACCTGCGTCGTGACCTGGGTGACAGCACGGCATTGCATGCGCAGTGTGACATGGGCAGTGCAACCTGACACAAGGGCTCCCTGTGGTGGGACAGCAAAGCCTGTGCCTGTGCTACGTGGGCTGCTGCACCACCCACCCTGCCCATGCCTGGATGTGGAAACTCAGTGGGTTTGGGTCTCAGGCGTCTGTTGGGGAAGTGTCTTCTTCAGCGCATACTTCTGGTATCCCAAGAGAAAACAGAGAAGCATTGCCATGGCAACTATTCTCCCGTGAACATTTTTCAAAGAGTTTTCTGATCTCGTTCAATTTTTTATATCCCTAGTGTTTAATTTAAGGTCTTTTCTAATTGGAGTCCAAAGAAGCAATTGAAGCGTCTTCTGCCGTTAGACAACAAGTTCAGTTGCCTTCCCACATGACTGATGAAGTACAAGATCAACAGAATTGAATGTTTCTGTGAGTAAGCGAGGAGAGGATCTGAAATTTGAAATGCATCATACTCAGACAAATGAAACACATGAAACCTTTTACCCAAAGCAAAGCATCGAAATAAAACGTAGTGTACAGCATGACAGTTTTGGGTGCACTTTCCTGCTGGCAGATCTTTCTAGCTGTTTAATCACTGATTGTAGAGTTTCTCAATCCTCTTTATGACTCAGCTTTGCAAGGGAACATCTTTCCAAATCAACATGTGCTGGCCTGTTGAAATCTCTTTCATGAGCTGTAGTATTATTTAACCAGGGTACTTTGAAGGGGTTGGTTACTGCAGTGGTGTTTATTTGGGGTAATTAAGTTGATGTAAAACCATGCTTCTCATTCTCCCACCTGCACACCAGTACCCATGCGTGGGAAACCCAAGCTGAAAGGGGACGAAAAATCCTGTGGAGATGTAGGAGGGAGAAGGTTGATGCCCTGGCTGTGCTGTCTCAGGGGAGGGTGGTGTGAGGGTGAGTTGGCTGAACATAGCGCCTTGGGTGCCCCATAACTCACGTGCTGGCCCTTTGCCTTGGCAGACGTTGGTGAGGAACGGGAGAGAACCAAACACCTTCTGATAAGGGTTTATGCTGTGATGGCTGCAGTACAGTTAAACATAGAAGAGGGACCGGAGATGCCTCCCAGCTTCTCCAGCCCTGCCTTGAGCCAGACTCTGTCTCCTGCCTACACCAGGGCCCACGGAACAAAGATCTCCCTGGAAATCACCAGCACAGCTCTGCTCCCGCTGTGTTGCCATCTGCTTTGTGCAAGACTTTGGTATACGCCTTCACAGAGAGCAACGCTCTTTCTCTGAGGACATTCTTAGCATTGCTTCCCTGGAGGGGCGGGATCGTGAGCCACTGGAGCAGCTGAGACTGCTCTGAGCACCCCTCCCTGGGGCAGAACAGAAAACACCAATTTTATGAGATACTCCATCTCAGAAACCTGGCCTAAACCAACCTCCAGTTGGGAACCTGCCCAGCCGATTTCAAAACAATGAAGGCAGTCCTGCAGGTTTTGGAGTGCTTGCTTGATCTGAATGGGGAAACGGGGTCTGGACCAAATAGAGCTGGAAAAAACAAGTATGGTTTCAGGTACACCAGGTGCCCAGGGATGGTTTTGTTCCTCCCAGGTGTATTTGTTGGTCTGACCGTGTGTTGACCCCTATGTAGCTTCACGCCTCACCTCTCCCATCTCCCTGAGCATGGCTTTGGCACTGCTCACCTTCGGGGCAGGCAGTGCCCTGCTCCCTGCTTTGCTCCCCAGGTGCATGCTCCAGGCATGGTCGGTGTCAACTTTTTGATGGTTGCACAGCAGATCTCTCTGGATCCAGTAATGAAGGCCAGATCTTGAGCCAGGGGAGTCATTTCCCTGGAGACAGCTCTCCACAGAGCTGGTTTGTTAACAGGCAGCAGGAGTTCATTTATTTTACATTGGGGTGGTGCTATTTCTGAACAAGAGAGAAAAATGAAAGTTTTTTTCTGTAGCATATGATTTAGGTTTTGGCTTTTAAAAATTTGTTTATTTTGAATGGAAGCCCAGAATGCAGAGAATGTAGCAAAAATTGCATAGATACAGACAGGGATTTTTGTTTCACCTTTCAAGTTACTCCTGGTCCTGATGCTAAGGCAGTAGCATTTGAAAAGGTTTGGATGTTTTCCCTTTCCGTGGAAATAAATATGTGAAAATAACAATCCTGAAGAAACACTGGAGGTGGCTGCTTCCAGATAACTCTGCTGAAAGCAACAATGTATGACCAGGCACACCAGGGAGAGGAGGAGACTGTCCTGGGAACTGCCACCCAGCCAGAGAGTTTCCCGGGGACTGCAGCTCCCTGTCCTGGGACACGCAGCAAGGAGATGAACGGGAGCTCCCCAAACGGTCCCTGATGCGAAGATTTTTGTTTTCCAAAATGTTTGATCCCATAATCCGTGAATACATTTATCATAAATAGCCATTGCACAGCCCACTGTTATGACAAACTCTTCTGGAACGAATCCAGTTCCAGAATTATGACAAGCTAAAAATGATGTCTATTCCCATGGCTATAGACAGAGAGCTGCTACTCAGCCACAAATGTACCACCAAGTGCCATAAAAATAGCCCCTTTGGAATTATTCGGTGTTTGAGAGTTGTCATTTCGTAGGGGTAAAAATGGATCCATTTTCTCACAAAATATGCATAATATGTATTCGCAGCTTTATAAATAGCATTTATAAAATTATGTGTATAATTTTATCTTAAATTGATGCTGAGCAAACAGACAAAACAATCAACAAGAATTAGCACACGAGTTTTGTTCCGAGGAGAAATCTTGGTTGCTGGTAACACCTCAGACAACTCTAAGACTTTTGCCTTAGAAATGCAGATGTCAAAAGGGACCGTCCTCCCCTTCCCCACCTTTCTTTTCTTTCTTTAAGCCAGCTTTAGGGGAAAAAAATAGAAATTACTACCATCGTGGCAAATGTGATGACTCGAAGCCAAAGCAGCAGCCCAGGCCAGAGTTGTCACCTCACACAAATTAATTCCACAGCTTTAGCTATTCTGTAGGAGAGGGGTTTCCAAATGCAGGGTTGTATATCACTTGGGGTCCCAGATCTTGCAAGTGGAGTCACAAATGTGATGGAAATTCAGTTGCCAAAATGGGGCTCTGAGGCAGAACTGGGGTCAGTAGCTGGGACACAACTTGAATTGGCTCTTAAAGGAGCATTTGGGGAGCATTGGGCAAGCTCTTTGGCTTCCTCTTTTGTTATTCTGCTTCCTTTCATCTCTCTTGCCCTTGCAGCACTGATGAGGGGACAAAGCATTTGTACTGGTGGGTGAGGAAGGTGAGGTCTCATGGGAGGCTCCCAAGACATCCTTCCTTTGACATCCTTCCTTTCCCACTCATTGGCTCTGCTGAAAGGGAGCAGATACAAATGTGAAGGCTTTACTGCTGCCCTGCCCCAGGCTTTCCCGTCTGCCCTCTCCCCTCTGGGGCCTGGCTTCGGGTTTCGGGTCCTTCTTATCTCTAAATGTGCTCAGTCACATCACGTAGTGGCCAAGGGGAAGGGTAGGAGCTAGGGGTGGGGAAGGTGGTATCTGGGGAAAAGGTACTGCAACATTGGGGCTATAATACAGCAGAACTAAATATGGGGCCTTATAGGAGAGGACGATGATTTTGTTTGAGAACAGAACTGATTTTATTCACTCACACCCGCATATCTGTACTCATAAACAGCTGGATGCCAGCGTCCAAGTGGTAGTCTACTCTGGCTCAGATTGCCACAGCCATCAATAATAGTCCTGGCTGGGGACTACCCTCCAGAGGAGTGACCTGAGGTCCACTGGGAAGCACAAGGTGGAGAACCGGATGCGTGTGCTGGAGGATGCCAGCCCCGTATGACACCGTGGCTCAGAGCTGTGTTTGTGGAGTCTCAGGTTATAGTGCACGAGCAGACACAGTTGTCCTGTCCTGACCAGAGGGGATGAGGCAATTTAAAAGCGGGATTTAGCAACTGAGGGAGGAGAATAAAATGGGCTTCCCAGAACAGCACAACAGCACTAGACAGCAACTTGGCCGAAACTCATTTAAGCTGTAATGTTTTTCCTTAGAAATCAGCCTTTAAAAAGTCCTTTTTAATGAAATATGACATTTTTCTTTCAAAAAAGTCTTAGAATAGTACATTAAAAAAAAAAGTGTTTTTTTTAATATTTTCATATGATTTCACAGAAATCAATAAATATTTTCTGGAGAAAATTATATCCCTGTTACCATTTTACTGAAATTATCAGGTGGTTTCTAGGACAGCTTTCCAATAGCACTAGGGTTCACATGTCTGCTTCTTGAGGGGTCAGGGAGCTGTTGGTCAGAGAAATCAAGGGATAGACAAAAAAGTCAGAACTGTGCTTTGATGTTTTTCCACCTCTTGCTAAAGCAAGAAATATTGCCTGTTAATGTGATAAAAAGGAGAGAGGCTAACAGGGGATTTATGGCCTCCTGGAGACATGGTGTGCTAGCTCTCCTCCAAGTTCTCTCATGCTATTTCCATGGCAACTCCATATAATGATAACTCCCACTGATTTTCTTCTTTTATCTGTTATTTTGGTCCCGGATAGCGATGGAGCTGAGGCATACATTTCTTTCACACCATTTGATGCCCATCGACAGCCAAAAGTAAATAATGTCCTCATTCTTCAGACCTTTAGGAAGCGCAGTTAGTTCACAGCGCTTTCGAGAATTCACCTGCGGAACTGGACAGAGCTGAGGCAGGAAAAACAGCACTACAGGTGCTCAGAGGAAGCTGCAAAGGGTGAACACTCACTGTCAGTACAAGGTGGCAGGATTATATCCCACTCCTGCCTTTCCCTTCCCCTTGGCCAGGGTACCAGCTGGAGGCTAAGTAGGAGGCCATGGTGCAACGGGAGGATGGACGGTTTGGGTGCAGGGAGCTGCATCTCAGCTGTCCTGCCCACGGAGACAGGAGGTCAGCTCTGCATGATGGGGAGATGCTCCCATCCCCCTGCTGTCTGTTCATGATTGCAGATCTGATCCAGCTCACGAGACAAGGATCAGGAGCTTCTCCCAGGCTGAGCTGCAGCCAGAGAAACCCTTGACCAAGTGCCTCTAACCCATGACTTCCTCCCTCTTACGAAATCACTCCAGCAAGCTGCTGCTGGCTGATTTTACATAGCAGAAGTGGCAGGCACACAGCTTGGTCGGGGAAACCTGTCCTTGCTTCATCTAGCTAATAAAACAGGACAGGGCAAACTGTCAGGGCTGGGGCAGAGTGTCCACGACAGCCCTGAGTCCAGCAGCCAAGCGTGGGCTGCCCCCAGCTTCTGTGCTTGAGCTGCGATTCAGACAGTGCCAGGGAGGACAGGACGCTCTGAATGTGAAGACCTATCTCAAGCATCCCTTTACTTTGTATCACAAGAGCATCCAGGTGTTTTGGCCCTCCTCATTTCTTCCTATGGAGATTCCCATTTAAGCAAATGATCAGTGCCAGGTGAAAGGGCATCCTCCTTCAGGAAGGGACTTTAAACCCCACAGACTTACACTTGATAGTAGTGCCCCTTCTGAGTAATGCTACTGCTCAGAAGAACTATCCTACTCTGTTTAGTCCTCTCTGTCCTGTAAACCAGCTGTTGGTGAGAACTTTGCTGGGGTTCAGGCCATTTTAATGGATGATGAGGCTAATTATACAGGAAGTTATTAATTTCTCTGCATGCAGAGAGATTTGCAAGGATGGGAGCATGACAAGGATCAATGCCCCTCCGCTGTGAGAGTGGTCAGAGCAACTGCACGGAGCAGTGGGGAAAATGGCACTGCACCCACAGGAACCATGTCCCATGGCTGAAGTCACTTTGGATTTGTGTTGCCCACTACCCTGGAGGTGTGAGCCAAGAAGAGGCACACAATCTCCCTGCCCAGCTCCCCACCATCTCCCTGCCCAGCTCCCCACCATCTCCCTGCCCAGCTCCCCACCACCCCACTGCGTCCCTCTTTCTTCCACCCTCACAGAGGACAAGATCAGGACAGTTTCAGGCCTGAGATATTTCTCTGCTTAGCTTCACCTTAGCTTCAACAACACCCAATGACAAGAGTTAATCCTAAGGAAAATGGAAAAGGAGCCAGAAGTTCAGTGCTATGATTAGCCCCTGCTCCCCGGTTAGACAATGTACTCGGCTGGTTGGGATTGGTGTCCATCACTGCTGGGATAATGATGAGCCACCGGCTCAGCCGTGGGCCCAGCCTGTGCATGTGTGAGATGATTTGTGTTTGCAGGAGCTGGTGTGGCTCAGCCTCCAGCTCCCCTGCAGCCACCTCTGAGTCAAGCCAGGGGACTGCAGACACGTGTGATTATCCAGACACCACCTCCATTACGGGGAGAGGAAGGAGGGCTCAGTAGCATGAGTCTTTGCCTAGAAGCAGCCCAAGTTTGGATCTCCTCTGTGTAAACACAGAGCAACTTACCTGGGTGTGTGGGTGAGCAGCCACCGAGGCACGGTGGAAATCTGCCCTTGACCTTGTGCCCTGCCTGTGGGGAACAGCATTTCCCCATCATGCTGGCGTGATGGAAGGATAAGCACGTGAGAGATGTCCTGTAGGACTCTTAGCAATTCAATAAAGACATCAAATACAAAATAGGAGCGTTACTAAATGCCAGATCCGAGGTCACCAATACAAATTCAAGCCCAGCACCTTGTCCACGTGTATTATGATGATCCCATCAATCACAAACAATTCCCCACCCCCCAGGGTAGAACTGGGGTCGAGTGGGGTTAAACACAGCAACAAATCTCTGCTAAAAGGGAGGCCACAAAGACACATTTCTAAACTCCTTGTATAAAAAGTATCCAAAGTTCATGTTTTTTTTTATTTCTTAGGATGTTGCTAAGACACATATACTCGTAAAAATGATTCCTTCCAGCCTTAGACGTCCAGTTGCCTCCAAAGTGAGAACTAAAGCCAAAGAAACTTTTGTCATTGATTTTATCAGCAAGAGTTTAACTTTTTTTTGTCCCAGATTCTCACTTCAAATGTACCATCATGCTTCTATTAATTTCAATGTGAGCATTGTATGCACAGTTGGAGGCAGAGCATGCCCCAAAAGCTGATTACATTTGAAGAGTGCACTGTGAAAGAGAAATCAGGAGAGACACTATCGAGGGTTTCATCTCTTTGGAATCCTATAAAGGAGCGTACAGCTTCTTTCAGCGTTTCCCCATTCATTCTATATAGACAAAGTTCCTTCTGCTTTTAGAGATTACCACCAGACAATAAAGACAAATGATATTAAAAAAAAGGCAAGATGCATGATGAAACCTTTCCCTCCTCCCACCCCACTTGTCTCCAGGATTTGGAAAGAATCCCACGTAGCTAGAGCCAGGGACGGACACCTCGGTAAATCTGGCTTTAGGACTCCTCCTGTCGGATGAAAAATGTGATGGCCACAAAGACACTAAGCACTGAGCTGCTGTGAACTCGCTCAAGCAGTTTGAATAGGTTAAAAATGGTTCATGATCTGTCTCCATGCAATCTGGGTAACTCAGGGGAAATGGGACCATGTGTCCACGGTGGATGCAGATCTTGCCGTGCCCCTGCCTGGTTACTGAACATGATGATGTCACGGTAAAACACAGGTGGTTCCAGACTTCAGGTCCTCACACAGGACAGGTTTTAGCCCGTATTTCAGGGAATACGCTAAAGCAGAGCGGGTGGCAGAGTCAGTGTCCTCCTAGGAGAGGAGCAGGGCAGCAGGGAGGGTGACAGCAGCACTGTGATACTGCAAAAGCTGCACAGGGAGGATTACAGGTCATTTGAAGCGGCATCATAACTGGCCCACAGTCCTTCCAGCAGCCTTAGCAGCAGCCTGTGCCACGGAGAACTGAGCACACCAGACTCCTGCCTCACAACCCAATAGCTTGTCACGCTGCCGGAAACTCACAGGTAGGTCTGGCTGGCTGGAAAAAAAATTATGCTTTCATCTTGTCTGTAGAGCACCCAGTAAAGCCAGGTAGATGAGTTCATACACTTTTCTACCCTTTTCCCTTCAAACCAAGCACACACATCCCTGTATTAGTGACTTCATCTGCTTGAGAGGCGACTTGTACTGAAGAGCTGGGCATTTAATCCTGGCCCTGCCAAGGTCTCATCTCACATGAATCGTTTGCCATTTTAAACACAAAAGTCTGGATGTAATGAGGGGAACCACAACACAGCCTTGATATATAGTGACGGTGGTGGTGATGGGTAAGGAGGAGAAGGGACACAGACAGGTCATGTTATCGACCTGCAGTTCCATGCAACGTTATCTATGTGCTGCTTCGCTGTGTAATAAAATTGTCCTGCACATGTCACCAGCTCTGCCACAGGACCTCCTGTCCTACTGACCAGCACAGTCCCACCCAAGCAGGCCCAGGAGCTCAGTGGCCTCCGTTTGGGAGGCTGGACAGGATGGGGAGTGGAGCTGGTGAGCCATAACCTGCCTGGACAGCCAGGCTGACAGAAGTGGGCCTGCTTGCCCCTTCGCTGCTCTACCCTAATGACTGTCCATCTCCCATGACCTTGTGAGGTACCAGGAATCTGTGGCCCAGGGTCTGGGGGAGTGACTGAACCTCATGGCCCATAGACACCTCGCCAGAGCTGGGCAGGAGCCTCTCCAGGCAGCCATTTCTCTCCAGCAGCTGAAGAGCAGCCAGTCAGGAAGAGGTTAGTTGAAATCAAACCAAACTGCGCCTAAAATAAAATGAGTTCAGAGACAAGCTTTTTTGTATTGCTTACAAAACAAGCTGAACATCACAGCGGAAAAGCTTCCTTTTTCATCTGGAAAGTTTTATGTTTTCTTTTTTTTTTTTTATTGGAACATGCTGAGTCAAGTAAATCATTTCATAGTAGCAAAATTGCAATTTTTACCAAAGTTCAATGAAGGGCCATGAAATAATTTTTTTTTTTTTTTTTTAAGAAAAATGGTTTTAATATTAAATCTTTAACGAGATGCGCGCTTTTGCTTTTTCGTCTTTAATTACGACATGGACCCCAGCGTGTTTCGCATTGACCCCAGGCAGGTGGAGACGCCTCAGCCTGCGGCAGGACCAGTCCCCCCCCGACCCCCTTCCCGTTCCCCCCCGTCCTTCCCCCCCCCGCCGGTGCCCGGCCCGGCCGCTGAGCTCCGCGGGGCAAGGGCGCCACCTGGCGGCCGATGGCGGAACGCCAGGAGGAGCCCGGCCCCGGAGGGTTTCTGCCACGCCCCCCCCCACCCCCCACCCCGGTCGAGCTGCCGCCGCTTCTCCTCCCACCGGCTCTCTTGGCGTTGCCTCCGCTTCCTTTGCGGAGCCAGAAAACCTGAAACCAGCCTCCTGCCTGATTTTTGAGGGGGGGTTGCTTTCACTCCTGCCAGAATTCATAGAATCATAGGATGGTTTGGGTTGGAAGGGACCTTAAAAATCATCTAGTTCTAACCCCCCTGCCAGGGACACCTTCCACTAGACCAGGTTACTCAAAGCCCCATCCAACCCGGCCTTGAACACTTCCAGGGATGGGGCATCCACAGCTTCTCCGGGCAACCTGTTTCAGTGTCTCACCACCCTCATAGTGAAAAATCTCTTCCTGATATCTAACCTAAATCTACCTCCTTCCAGTTTGAAGCTATTACCCCTCGTCCTATCACTACATGCCCTTGTAAAAAGTCCCTCTCCATCTTTCCTGTAGGCCACCTTCAAGTACTGGAAAGCTGCTATAAGGTCTCCCCGGAGCCCTCTCTTCTCCGGGCTGAACAACCCCAACTCTCTCAACCTGTCCTCATAGGAGAGGTGATCCAACCCTCTGATCATTTTTGTGGCTGTCTTCTGGACCTGCTCCAACAAGTCCATGTCCTTCTTGTGATGAGACTTCAGAGCTGGATCCAGTACAGTGGGACGTGGCCCACTGGTCTGGAGACTACCATGGTACCAGGTGGATGCTGAAAGCATTCTGAACCCTGCGTGCCTCGTTGCTGCCTCAGCACCGATCTTGGGTAGCTGGGTTAGGGGCTGAGGGTCGCAGCAGGCTCCTTCCAGGCAAATAGGCGGAGAAAGAGGGCAGTTTGGCACTGCTAAAATCAGAATGCCTGCAGGAACAGCCTATGTCTTTAATTGTAGAGGGGTCCTGGGATGACTAAGTGACACTGAGCAACACTGAGGTGCCTAATCTCTGAGATTCAAACATGGGTTTGTTCAGTCTGACAAAACGAGTAAAGAGCTGATTTGCAGGAAAACGTGCTTGCTTAGAACACTGAGCAAGGAGCTGCACCAGAATCAAGGATGCTACCTAGGTCCCTTTCTCCCCATGACTATAGATCTCACCTAAAATTTCCAGCACTTCACACTCCTGCTCCACCATTTGAGCCTCACTGAAGACCGTTTGGGGAGGGTGGGAAAAAGCAGACAGATATGTTGGAGGCATGGCATTCTATTTCATCTCTTGAGTAGTTCATTAGAGACCAAGATGTCCGTTTTGCAAGCCACAGCCGTTGCTTTCTCCTCAAATGCACTTATTACTGGTTCGACGGGAGAAACTCAGCCAGACGGAGCCCTGGCTGACTTGGAGATAGATGCAGATAAGATCAGCCTGGCCAGCTGGGAGGGCAGCTGCCACTGCACTCTTGGCACTTCAGAAAGCCTCTTGCAGAAAATGGCACTCATATCTAGCACCGTGCTTCACTCGTCACCATAGCAAAGGCAAAGCAAACACCGGTTTCCCTAGAAACTGCGGGTGGCCGGGCATGTTGACTTTAAGGCAGGGAGAGGATCCCACATAGTCCTGGGTGCAGAAGGGTGCGTGCGCTGCAGGTAGGGAGAGGGAACAGGACAAGTCCTAGGCACACCAGGCACCAGGGCGGCCGGAGTGGGGCAGGGACCCCCAAGAGAGACTCCCACAACCACTGTCCATCATTGCTCTTGTAGCAGCAAAGGCTGCCTTGGGGCAGAGGGGGCCCAGTACTCCTGGTTGGGTGGCCCCAGTAAAGGCACAGATTCATTGAGTGCAGCTGGTCACCAACAACTCACCAAGCCCAGCCTGGGTGGAGTGATGCAGACCAGCTGGTACCCAAGGGCTTGGCTTGCTGCCACAGAGGCACACCCCCACTTGGCATTCAGAGCCCCCAGAAAGCAAGCAAATGCCAGCAGGGGCCCTTGGACTTCCTTCCTCAGGGCTCCCTGATGGGAGAGGCAGCTCACAAGTGGCCTTGGGTGCTGTTTTTGGCTCCTGCCAGAAACCACCTGCCTTAGAAGGAGAATCTCAGCACTGTTCAGTCCTTTCTATTTAAAACCACACAAGCTCCTCCGGGGCAAAGGGAGTAACAGGTGCTGGAAAAAATGGGCCTGAAGAAGGCATTGTCCAGCAGTGCATGCTCGTGGCAACGTACGCCAACCACATACCAGGCTGCATGAGTAAGGGTGAAGTCAGCAAGGTGAGGGAAGTACTTATTCCCCTTTATTTAGCACTTGTGAGGCTGTATCTGGAGTACAGTGTCCAGTTTGGGTCTCTCATTTCAACAGAGCTCGATCAAGTGGAACAGCTCTGGGCAAGGGGGCCACTGAGGCAGATGGGGTCTGCTTGGAGCATGTCACCAGGACGAGAGACTGAGGGACCTGCTCAGCCATGAGAAGAAAGGCTAAGGGGGATCCAGTTGCTCTTGTTTATTAAGTAAATGGATGCTATAGAGAAGATGGGACCAGACTTTTCTTAGGGGTGCACAGTGAAAGGACAAGGGGTGACAGACAAATTGCAACAAGGGAAATTTTGATTAGACGCAAGTTTAAAAAAAATCCCAACAAGAGTGATCAGACACCAGCACAGCAGCCCCAAGAAGCTATGGGATCTCAACCTTTGGAGATATTCAAAGCTTACCTGGACAAGGCCCTGACAACCTGGTCTAGCTCCGAGGTGAGCCCTGTTCAGGGCAGAAGTTGGACTAGACTTCTCCAGAAGTCCCATCTGACAGAAACCTTTGTGTGACTAATTCCGCTAAACCTACTAAAATGTAGGGAACAGCTGGAAATGAGGAGGAACCCTGTGGCTTCTCAGAACCACCAGCTCCCTGCACGTGTGGGAGCTTATGCTTTGAAGGGAACTTGGAGCAGGATAAAGCAAGAGGCATCCTATGTGTTATGCACTGTTCTGGTTTCAGCTGGGATAGAGTTAATTTTCTTCCTAGTAGCTGCTGCGTCTTGGAATTACTATGAGAATAATGTTGATAACACATATTGTTTTAGGGCTTGCTAGGTAAAGTTTATATTAAGTCAAGGACTTTTTCATCTTCCCATAGAAGCTGAGAGGGAGCACAGACGGGACAAGCTGGCCAAAGGGATAGTATATAGAGGGGGGTTGGCAGGGGGGCAGGGTTCCACAATCTCTGCTTGGGATGGGCTAGGCAACTGGGCACTGGCTGGTGAGAGAAATTTGTGTTGCATCACTTTATTTTGTATATTCTTTTACCACTATTATTTTTTTTCCTCTTCCATTACTGTTCCATTAAACTGTCTTTATCTCAGCCCATGAGGGTTTTTTTCCCCCTCCTTTTCTTCCTCTTCTCCCTACCGTACTGGAGGCCAGGGGAGTGAATGAGTGGCTATGTGATCCTAGTTGCCAGCTGGGGTTAAACCACGACACCCACGCATGACCTACACTCTGGCAGCTTTTCTATCTCAAGTTTAAGATACTCCAAAGCCAGTCCCTCCCTGGGGAGAGTGTGCGCTGAGGAGAGCAGTGTAAGCTAAGCTGCCTGCCTGGCTGGGTGGAAACGTAGGGGGAGCTGATGCTCTGATGCTGCCACTTGTTAGTCTGGGTGTTGGTCCCCTCTAGGTGCTGCTCACAGGCTGTAGTGCAGCTACTTGGAGTGGCTGAAAGAGACCCTGCTCCCAGCTGTTCCACCTTGCCTGTAGCAGGGCCAGGAAAATGGGAGGAGTTTCTGTTCTTCAGCTAACTCTATTTCTGGTCCAGTGTGATGAGATACACAAACCTACAGCGTAGGGTTTGTATGGGAGAAGGCTGTTGTCTGGGACTGGACACACCATCTGTACCATCAGCCCTGCTGCAGGGATGGTCACCTTTTGGCAAAGGAGCACCATGCACGCTTGGACCAACAGTTGCCACATTCGAAACATGGCCCCGTGATTCTGTCCCGTGGGGAGCGGATCTCATTAAAGTGATCCCCTGGCCCTGTGAGCCTGCAGAGAGTGGTTGCACAAGCCTGTGCCAGCCTCCCCACCACCCCCAGTTACTCAGGCACAGCCTGAGTCACCATTTGACACTGCTCTGTGTTGAATACTGAAACAAGGAAGGGACAGATGGCAGCAGAGTCTGAGGGAGGGAGGCAGGGGTGGCTGCCGGTGACCCATCACTCAAACGGAGCAGGCCATAGGGGATGCAGCTTTTCAGCACCTGCTTCAGAAAAGGCTGGGGGCTGCAAGAGGTACCCCATGCCTACAAGGGGCTTACAAGGTGTCATGGGTTCCCCATTCCATGCAGTTGCCTCCTGCCACCTCAGGAGACCAACACTTGCTTTCTTGGTCCATGGTCAGCCTGGCAGACATGAGAGCTGGGCATGGCCCCCAACACCTCTGCCTCCAGAACCGGAAGGAGGATGCAACCCAACCGCAGCCCCACTGGCTGGCAGTGTTCTCCTCCCTACCTACAACCAGTCGCCAGCATCTCCTGCCCCAGCTGAGGGAGGGGGAATCATTTACCACCCCTGTGCCACAGCAAGGGCTACAGGGCTTGTGGGGAGAGGGTGAACCCCTCCCAAAGAAACACCTTGTTTGGAGAGGTGGTGCCAGCACTGGCTGCCAAAAGGGGAGCTTTTTTGGCAAACTGAAGAGCATTTGGGAGGTGAACCCAACAAGGTCCTTCCTTGTCCCAGGCCCTGGCCTGGGTCTGTGCCCCAGGGGTTTACTGCACCCTGTGTGCCCACGCCTGGCAGGGCACGTGAAGCCCTACAGCCCTGGCAAGCCCATGGCATGGTGACCCTGAAGGTCCTGGGTGCGAGCGGTACCTCTGCCTTTCTTTGCCCTTTTCCCATGACATTCCTGACCTGAAGTTCAGCAGAGTTTATCCCGCCTTCTGATAATGCTGGCTGCTTTCACAATCCAGGTGTGCCCCATGCCAACCCTTCTCCAGTGTGTACATTTCTGGTGCTCTGGTCTCGACCAGAAACCAGAGGCCCTGAAGGCAGAGGACCTGCAGCCCCCACCACTGAGGGAGCCCTTTGCAGGAGAGAGGGTAGGGACGACCCTCACTGGGTTTATTGGTCATCCTGTGGGCAGATTTTAAGAAAAAAACAGCACAAAGATCAGGCAACCTCCCTGCTTCTTCCACTCACTTGTTTCTGTGGGGTCTTGCCTGTTTGGCCCCACCATTTCAGGATGTCCCTGGAATGTGTGTGTGTGTGACTAAGCGGCTTACTGGGTTGGTTTAAGATCAGTTTCAAGGTAAGAGGAAACTGCTGCTTTCCCAAAAGCCTCTCCCGAGGTGTGAGAAACCTGCACCGCCCCTTTCCCGCCAGCGCCACGTTCCACAGAAATTTGTATTTAATTTGGCATTTAAATCAGCCCTCACCCAAAGCTGCCTTAATATTGAACAAGTACAAAATAACTCCAGGCAGATTAGTATTTGTGTCATTACAGAGGCTTAGAATCATAACTCTAAAAGGCACTGTAAATCCGTGGAAGGAGATTTTTCACTCTCTGCCAAGCAGCATGCACAGTAACAACTAAGTAATCAAGAAAATCGCTGTGCCCTGAATCAATGGGAGTGCATATAGTGTCCCTCATCCCTCCTAGTTCTGCCGCCTCTGGGGCCAAGGTCATTTGGGAAGCACTTTCTGGTCTGTGGCACTCAGTGAAGGAGTTGATAAGTGTCTGGGATGTGGAAAACACACACGGTAAGAGCATACTTGTCTCTCTCTTCTCCTGTTAGCCTGTCCCTTTACTCCACCAGACTCCACTGAAGCAGGGGAGCTGGCTCTGTTTCAACACATTTTTGGCTCCTCCTGGAACATACTCTAGCTACATTTAAGCCACCACCAATGGCACCATATCAGCTTGAAAACATAATTCTTCAAAGTTTGGTATTGTTTCAAGCACATAGAATTATAGAATCATAGAATGGTTTGGGTTGAAAGGGACCCTAAAGATCATCTAGTTCCAGCCCCCCCTGCCGTGGGCAGGGACACCTCCCACTAGACCAGCTTGCTCAAAGCCCCATCCAGCCTGGCCTTGAACACTTCCAGGGATGGGGCATCCACAGCTTCCCTGGGCAACCTGTTCCAGTGCCTCACCACCCTCACAGTAAAGAATTTCTTCCTGATACCTAATCTAAATGTCCCCTCTTCCAGTTTAAAACCGTTACCCCTCATCCTATCACTACACTCCCTGATCCTACATCTCTCCTACCTTCAGTCTGCAAGTCAACAACTTGCATCATGGCTTCACATACCCCCTTCCCAATCTGCTCCCCAGTGTTACATTACTATCCTTGAGTTTTCTCTCCTACCCTCTGTGTTACACCTGGAACTCTGTAGGCGGAGGGGAGAGGAGGAGGGGAGGGTAAGCATCGTTTCCACCTCAAATTTACTAGAAAAAGGCAAGATGTCCTGTGACACATTTCAAACCAATGCCTAGGAGGGCTCTTTCTCATGCCAAGGAATTCAGAAGACCCAAATGTCCCTGCATTGTCCTTCAGTGCTGGTAGGGAGAGTAGGGAAGGCCCAGCCTGGCATTTTCTAGACAGCACCATGGCTGAGGAAGGGGCTCTGCTTGCCAGGAGCATATGGATATGTGGTACCATAACATACCATGTAAAAACTCATGGGAGAGGAAGCCTCTAAAGTGGTAGATTACAGCCTCATACCATCAGGAGGTTTAAAAAGAAATATTATTATCATCATCATCGCCATCATCATCATCATCATCACCATTTTGCTTTGATATTGTTTCTACTTTCAAATAAAAATATTACATATGTTCGGAACATCAGAAAGACACATTTTTACAAGCTGAATTAAATACCTACAAGCTCCTTTCCTATTCTTGATTATGCAAGTACCCATCAAGACACAAGCGAGTGAATACAGGAATAGAGATGCAGCAGACACAGACACATGAAGCGACGAAAAGCTCACATCCTTCCTCCTGCATTTGCTTGTTGTGGGTTGGGTTTATATTTCTTCATTTCTTAAGCACTTCTAACACCGAATCAGCTTTCTTTATTCAAGAAAAGTAGTATGGAGAAGCTACTAACCCTCTTCTGCACCCTCAAGCAGCTGATCTCTGGTCCACAGTGGCAGCTTCGAAGAAGCCAGAATCTCTTTGCCATTTACCCCCCAGCTGCAATCTCCCAGATGGCCCACTGCAACCCACGAAGAGCTGTTGCTGTCACCCCACCAGCCATTAGAGGAATCACATTCCCAAGGAAGAACATCAGTCTCTCACAGTCAGGCTGTTTGGATTTTTATTAATTAAATATTCCACATAAAAAGTACTGAATAAATATATAGCTGTGTCAGACACCAGTGTACCATACACACCCACTTGGAGAGCTCTGTGTATTTATATATGAAATATCATGGAAAGCTATTTACCAAATGCAAAGCAGGCTGTGGAATGATTCAACTCTGCGGACTCGTTGCTCATCACCAGGGTGCACTCCACACAGCACACACACACACACGCACACACACACGCACGCACACACGCACGCTCACGCTCGCTCATTCCTGGGAAGAAGGGTGTCCACCCTCCGTAAGCTGGCTGCTTGGGAAATGTTCATGTTAATGCCACAGGCACGCCGGGGAGGAGGCAGAGCTCCAAGGCGCACAGGATTAAATCCCACCAGGGTATTGCAAGCAGTTGCGTGGAAGAGGTTTTGTCTGCAGGGATCCACAGCCTGGGGTGGCAGGGGTGGGGAGGGAGGGTTTGCGGGGTCGGGCAGGCAGCCTGGGCAGCTCAGCTGAGGCGCCTGGTCAGGAGTCAGAGCTAGGAGGGAGGCTGATGCTACAGCACAAATCAGAAAATGTGTCAGGGTACACAGGGGTGTATGTTTTTATGTCTTTAAATTTTCTTCCCCCTCTCCACCATGGTCGCTAGATGATGAAGAAGGGGTTGAAAGTGAACCCCCATAGCAGGGGGGTTGGAACTGGATGATCTTTAAGGTCCCTTCCAACCCAAACCATTCTATGATTCTATGATTCTATGAAAAAGAAAAAAGGAATGCTCGTTCTCTCTCTCCCTCTCTGTCTGTCTCTTCTCCACTGATCTCTGGAGGAGAGCCAGGCAGGGCTGGGAGTGGGCACAGAAGTAACAGTGGATAGATAAGGGTGTCCTCAGTAGTACCTGAGTTGTGTTCATGGGTGGGCAGGAGTGGAGATGTGTAGGGTTGATGATCCTGCTCCTGCCTCTTCTCCCGTCAGACGTGGGGCGCAGGCATCCCCACAAGATGATCAAAGTGAGTCCTGGCTGGGGAAGAGCCGCTTGCAGACCCGGCTGATGATCTTTCCTGCTGCTCGAGCCCTACAGCATTCCTGCTGAAAATAGGCCAGGACAGCCTCTTCCCGTCACGTTCCTCTGTCAGAAGAGGTGAGCTCCATCCCACAGAGAAATGGAGTGAGGAGGGACAGGATGGCCAGAGTGGTGTCTGAAAGTTGTGTTTGAGGAATGAGAGGGGGATACAAGGGTGCCTGTGCGGGGAAAAGAGGATCCCTCTCCTCTTTTGTCAGTGTGAGTTGACACTGTCTCTTATGGAGGATTGACTCATTTGTCACCATGTGGCCCATTCCCAGAGGCTCTGCTGAAGGTCACTTAGTCTGTTTGCTCCCTGCAGAGCTGCTACATGAGACCTTTCCCACCGGTGTAGTCATGGTATGGGCTTGTTCGGGCCTTGGGCCGAGGGATGGAAAAATCATTCTGGGGTTCGATGGTCTGAAAAGGAAGCAAGAAAGTCTTTACTTTTCAACACTGGAGAGAAGTAATAGAACAGGGCTTAAAAAACAAACAAACAAAAAACCAGGAGAGAGACAAACTGTGGGATCAATGGGGCTGTGGAAGACGATCCTGGCAGAACAAACCAGCATTGGAGACATGTCACCAGAGGACACATGGGGACATGATATGAGCTACTAGACCTATCTAGGCTGGGGTCTGAAGGAGCACTAGTGAATGGACATGGGGACACATAGACTGTCCGCTCTGGATCTGCACTGCAACTTCCAGTGACTGCTGGTAGGAACACACTCAGGACACAAGCTGGGGAAAGGAGCACGATCTCCTGAGGAAAGGCACAGTCTACCGCAGGAACTGTGATCAAAGAGAGGACTTCTTATATGGTGTGAAAACCATAACCTCAGACTTTGCCTTGGGCCCCTCTTACCTCCCCATGTCCCTGGACATATTACAGCTCCCCCCTCCCCAGCCACAGGCACCTCCATGAACACATGTCATGGTATCGCCCCGTTCCATGCGAAGAACCTGCCTGCCACCACAGAACCTGCTCCAGGTCCAACTGTCTTTGCCCCTTCTCCTTCCCTTCCCTTCAGCGCCTGAACAATAGCCTACATGTGGTGAAACGGGTGTAAGGGGGGTGTGAACTTACCTTCATCTGAAACTGAGAGGAGTATGGGGAGTAGCTGAGGTCTCCTGTGTCTCCTGAGTCACAAGACAAGAGGGGGGGAAAGTTAGTGAGTTAGCATGATACGGTAGCTTGGAAATACTTCATCAAGGGAGACTCAAAGGGCCTGTGGCTACGTCAGCAGCTGCCTTTAGGCTGATAAAACTATGCAATATACAGGCAGGAATGAGTTAAAATCCATAGGTGGGTGACCTATTAAATGTTTCCTTATGAAAGCAGGAATGAATGGTATTGTAAATAATAGGACACAGGTGGCCTTGGAGTTTAGACACCTCCTGTTGCCTCACAGTTAGTGTCATTGTCATTGGCCAAATCCCTCCCATTTGCATGCCCAAGACCCCCTCTGCAGTATTCCCTGGGAAAGCACAGCCTTTCTCAGCTATTCTTTTACAAATCAGAAGGCCTGGATCCAGGAGACAAATGTCATCTCAGTAGCAGATCCACAGGGAGTGCATTCACATCTACCCGTAGATTTGGGAAGCCTCAACTGATAAAACATTTTGCTTTGTCCAAGTAGGCATGAGACTCATACAGAAAAATAAGACCTCCTTGCCTACTTTGTGGATGATGGTTCATTTTTAAGTAGCTAATGGGAACCAGATCAGAACGGGAATAAATAATCGCCAGGGTATAACCTGGAGAGGTCTGAAGAGCTGGAGCATTGCTGAGAGACAAACAAAAAACTCCTGAATTTTTAAACAAACTTTCCAGACATAACAGAATTGTAAGGAGTTATGTGTCAGCCCTGACACCCAGTAAGTCTCCTACTCAGTCACTCCTCCTACACATCTTTGGTTTTTGCATCGGTCCTTACTCTTTTCCCTCTTGTCTGGAGATTCATTTTCACTTGCATTTCTGAAGTTTCATCAGTCTGAAACTTGCCTACCTCTAAATCATCCATCATGTTCAAATCTGTTCTTGTAGCCCTCCTACCCCTTTTAGCTCATGAGTGATGCATGTGTGCTTAGGGCTGAGGGTCAGTGAAGTCTTTCACTTCATCATACCTTGCACAATTTCATCTTGGGTGTAGGCACGGTTGTCCACTCCAGTTGTCTGCTTTAGGAACTTGGGTTGGCAGAAGTCATTTTCTGGAGGGTAGTCCTCCAGCTTCAGAGGGGCAGTGAGGAAACAAATTTCAGGGACAATATACATTATTAGGAAGATCCATCCATTGGATACCAGAGCAATGGCCACGACAGGATCATCCCACATACGCTGGTTTAAAACTATGTTGCCTTTTGTGAGCATAGTGATCCACACCACCCAAATGGCAATGGAGAACAGGACAGTGACAAAGATGTGTGCCCCGTGCCTCTTCCAGTTTTTGTATGACCCACAGAATGTGAACATGGAAACCAAAAAGGTCAGAGCCATCAAGAAGAGCACATAGATCAAAAGCATGACAAAGTCCTTGTTGGCCTCCCCAGGCATATTCAGAAATTTATCTGTCTGGTTTACTAGCTTGGTGACTAAGTATTCAATGTTGATCACAACTTGTACCAGGGCAAAGGAAACAATGAGGAGCAGCAACACCAGCCAGGAGAAGGGCTTTCTTCCTCTCACTAGTTTGTTGAGGTTGCAGGCATGCGTGAGGAGGCATGAGAAACAGAGAGCAAAGATGACTCCAAATAGGAAGAAGCGAGTCGGGAGAGTCCTCTCATTGCCTTTAATGATGAAGGCAAAAGTGAGACCAAAAATGCCGAGCGTGCCTAAGAGAAAGAAGAAATAGATGGAGATCATGTGCCGCTTGCTGTTGTCTTGGACTTTACAGATGAGAAAGAAGAGCGAGCAGATGAGGAAAATGGTGACGAGGACACCAGCTGCAGCCAGTGACTCCAGGACAATCCCCCAGGCCTCTTGGGTGTTACAGAGCCGGTAATAGTCAGCATGGATACTGCCGCAGCCTGTGGGAGGCGATGTCGCCATCCTCTTGCCTTCTTAAACAACCTCCTGGTGAAATGTCTCCCCAAAGCTGCAGAAGAAGAAAAGACACAGGCTGTTGTATCGACAACCTGGGTGCTGCCAGCAGAGGGGAAAGAGAAGCAGGACAGATCCACCATCCCCACCTCACTGGGCAAGGACACCACAGTGCTAAGGACATGGGGCTGTGGGAGCAGAGCCATCCCCTTGCTTGGTGTTGGCTCTCTATCAAGGGCAAGCCAAGCCCCTTAGCAGGAGGCAATTCACCTTGCATGTCCTCTGCACCCTGCCTGGGGTTGTGCAATGTCGTAAGAGCGTGGGGAGCAGGGACAAGGTGAGGTGCTTTCGCAGGAATTCGCTTGGCGCCCTGCAGCACAGAGACTGAGCTGCCTTGTCACTTTTGTGATACAAGAGCAGCTGTTAGTCGTAACACGGTTTACGCTCTTTTGGCAAGTTTGAACAACACCAGTATCCGGTACCAGCGAGGTTCAGAGATAAGCGATGCAGAACGGGAAACTCGTTACTGGGTTTCTTTTCCCTCTTTTACTTTCTCTGAAACACTCTTGGCTTTAGTTTACGGGTATGAATGAAGGGGAACTTTAGCTGCCTTTTACCCTGCAGAGAACTAACCAGCCGAGCTCTTCTCCTTCCAAATTAAATAGCAAATACAGGCCACCAACCATGAGCCCTAAACTCATATTCCTCCTTCTTCAGGGCAGCGCGGCAATAAGAACTGTCTCAAAGACCTCGGTCCCCTCCCCAGGATATTGCCTTGCACTGGCTGGAGGCCTGACATGTCAGAGCTAACGCTGTTCGTTGCACGAGAAATAACCACCAAGTTACTGCTTGAGGAGTCCGTGAGACAAGGGTGGACAAGGTCTCTAACACACCCAGCGCATTCCTGCTGTCTCGTGGTGAGGAGTTCGGTGCTGCCTGAGTAAGCCTGGCTTAAGCCCGTCTCGCCAGGGGATAAAGGGGCTGTTTAGGTGAGACCTGCCCATCGCGGAGGGGAATTAAGTTGCCTGCTTCCTTGGAAGCCTGAAGCATGTGCAGAAACCACTGCACGAGGACACTGGACACTTTGTGGCCCATTATGCAGGCACTAGGTGAGTTTAGATCTCAGGGGCCAGGTACTGCTTTCTAGGTACCAAATTGCTCAGTTAGGCTCAGGTCTCTAAAATGTATCAAAATAGGAGTTTAGATATAATATCAGCATAAAACATAAGGGAATCTGGCCTTAATGGCGACCCACACTGGAAACACAAAGGCTTTCTGTTCTCATATATAAAGAAAAAAGTTAACCTTGCAAAATTTGGCCTTTAGTGCTCGCCATGCCATTTGCCTTGATTTCCCCCCCCCCCCCCTAGAACAACATACTGCCGTTATGAGGCTGGTTCTAAAACCCTTCCAACTGATTTTAGGGAGTGTGGGTGAGTCTTCAATAAGCAGCAGTTGATCTAATCAAGGGATGAACAAAGGGGGAAAATACCACTGACTCACTCTCAGCCTCACATTTGCCTCAATGTGACCTGCTTATAAACGGTGGAATATTTTTCCAGCTTTTAACTTCACTGTGTAAAAGGAGATGCGCAGCTCTTCAAAAAGCTGGCTACAATAAAATGCAAATTATTCAAATATGCAGGAACTCTGGACTCCCGTGGAGGGAATGGAATTAGTGAATAACACACGCAGGACTTTTCACAAACAATTGTTCACAAAATTTTGGGGATTTATGATCTCTTGCACAAGTAGCTGAGAGTTAACTGGGCATTTGTGAGCAATAAATAATGAACCTTTCTGAAAATCTGGAGAGCAAATTCTGCAATTTTATCCACAGACATTTACTGTCGATCTTATTAGTTTATGTGTTCACAGCTCTGGCAGATAGAGATCAGTGCCCACTATCAGGGCAGGTGGAGAGCCCAGAGAGGTGAGACCCCAGGGCAGCACAGAGCACACCCACAACTTTGTGTCCTGACTGGTGCTTACTGCGAAGGGTATTTGCCATAGTCAGCTGCCGCGGCCCTTGGAACAAATAAGATGGAAAGAACCTCGCTGTGTTGGAGAACTGGGCCATTTGCACCAATTTTTACTCCCTTTTCTTTCTTTCCAGGGTAGATGTCCTATGAGGCATGAAGAGTCTCTGCCCTGTCTCCCGGGTGAGTGCTGCCCCCCAGAAGCCGAGTCTGCTCATCCAGCCCCTACAGAAGTCTCTGGGATTTCCAAGGGGCTCTGTAGTCTGTGCAAGGGCACCTGTGCTGCGGTAACTTCACAGCTCACCCCAAATCACAGTTCTCGCTTCAGCGCTGAGTTTTCTCCCTCCAGCCTGGGCCTCCTCTCTCATTGATACCTGTGCATAAAATACACCCATCCAGTCACAAATCTCAAAGCGTTTCCCCGGGAAGTCTACCATAACTCCCCCAGTTGCTGCTGGCAATCCCATGTTAGAGTCGAAGGTGGGAGGCATTCTGTTCACCGTGGCACCCCGTGTCCCTGCTCTCCCACCCCCACAGCCTGCACGCCACGTGGTCCTGCACACCGTCCTGCCCCACGCACAGAGGGCAGGTGTGCCCTGGATCCTGGAGGACATTGCCTTGAATTACCTTTTCGAGTCCTGCCCGCAGAAGGCGACAGGGAGGCTCCGTCTAGAAGAGGCAAGTTCTCAGGGCACCAGTAACACCGTCACCTCCACCGCTTCTGCAACCCCGGCCGAGCGGCAGCAGCCCAGTTCTCGCCCTCCTTGGGAGCTTTAACAGCTGGAGGGCTGGGGAGGTGTGGCTGAGCACGCCTATTCCAGTTCCACCGCCTCTCCTCCCTCCTCTGGGACAGGACAGGCTATGAAAATATGGTGTGTGTGTGTGTGTCCCCGCCAGGAAATGAAGTAAGGCCACCCTGACGTCAGCAGGGCACTCACCCCTGCGCCGGGGTGGAGATGGAGCCGCTGCCTGTCCCAGCCCTGGGACGGGACCCAATGCTGCTCAGACAAGCGCCTGATAAGGTGCTCCCCTGTCTGACTCCTGGCACCCATGGGTGGGGACCGTGGCTATCAATAGCACTGCGTCCCCTCCCTGCTTCCAAGCCTTTTGTCTCTTTTGAATGCTTTTATTGCCAGATAACTGCTCGCAAGGTGGGAGAGGAGGAGGTTGTGGGATGCAAAGGGGCCCAGGGCTCCTGGAGGGAGAACGGCTGCCAGCCCGGCTCCAGAGACAGTTTCCTCGGGGCTCTTTTTGCTGGGTGCTGAGTCTGTGCAGGGGGTGGACAGGTCTGCTCCGCTCATCCCTTCCACCTGTGCCAGTGAGAGCCATGGGATCCTTTCCTGAAAAGGGCACTTTGCCTTTCCTGGTGTCCCGCTCAGCCCAGCCCTGCTCTCCGAAGGTGCAGTTCTGTCTGCTCGCGAGCACTGAGTCACTTTGTCCAAATTGCTGGCCCAAATGGTTAATGAATGAAGGCCATGACAAATTCCCCCTTGTTCTACATTGTGCCTCTGGCCTGACACACCTGTCGGCGCAATCCCATCCAAAGCCCTGGGTATCTCCAACGTGTTCATTACTTCATCTGTTGTTTTAAATATTACTCACTGGGAGTATTTTATTATTCTGATTAAGGAATTGACATCAGGGCCTACCCACACCAAGCACTCGGTCCCTACACACAATCCCATAACCTGGAAGTCCCTCCCACCCTGTGGAGGTTGTGCTCCTTCCCAAAACTGGCGGAGCAGCTGTATGTGCCTGTGCTGAAGTCTAACTGCCCGTGGTTGTCTCATCTGCATTAATTTTGTTTGTATGTATATATGTTTGTTTGTTTGTTTGCTTGCTTGTTTGTTTTAGGACCCCTGGTTTATTTCTGGGTGCTGGTCCCTTTTGACTGTCACATGTGGAGACAGCCACAAAACACATCCAAGAGTCCTCTCCAGCACATTCCCTAGAAATCCATGAGGACCTCCAGGGACAAGTGGCTCACCAAGTGAAAGGCAACGCGGGGTGGGCCATGCTGAGCCCTAGGACAGTCCCTCACGTTCTTCCTACTTTCATTTCAGCATTAAATCCTGAGGCTTCTTAGGAAAGGACATACCAGTTTTCTTTGCATGAAATTAACCTTAACTTTAAAGTAGGTCCAGGGCATAAGGAGCCAGTGGAGGAGGCAGCAGTTGTCAAAAATGAGACTAGGAAAGAACGAGTGATGGAGAGGAGTTTAGCACCAGCTCAGAGGGACCCAACCTGTCTAGGAAGACATTCCAGGAAGGTTTCAAAGGTCACCGGTCATTGCCAGCCCATTTGCATCTTGTCAGAGCACATTATCAACTGCCAGCCATTTCCCTACGTTTACACAGACACACAAAAACCCATGGAAAACAGCCCATCAAACTATATCTGGGGGGAAAAAAGAAGATAAGAAGAATAACAGTGATGTTTTACAGAATGCCTGAGAAATCCTTGAGAGTCAGTCATCAAACACACCCTCTACTTTCAAAAGGCTAATAAATGGGGCTATGTTTAAAAAATACATCTCAAGTGACTTAGGAGTCCAAGTGCTGCTGACTCATGGTAGGTAGCCTGAGAAATGGTGCCCACAGCCCTCATGCTGTGCCAAGGAGGATGGAGAAGCATTGCTGGGCTACATGGGCGACTACAAACAGCACAACGATCACACCAGAAAGGTGAGATGACTGTCACCTTGCTTTAGGGATGGGATGCAACTTGGAGATAAAGGCACCTATATTTAGATGTTAGATGTTCAGATGGTTATTACCTAAATGTGAACTGGGTGTCTCAGCTCCCAAACAGCCAAAGGACTAGCCCAGCTGATTGGATGCAGATGCCTGTTTCTGTGTGGAATGAAGTGCTCCTAGGTGTGGTTGGCTGGATTGCCTGGGGCCTCACCTTAGTTGCTTGCACATCGGCATATAGTGTCATTTGAGATGTGACAGGGTATCCTGCTCAGCTTCCAGGGTCCACTCCAGGAACAGATGGGTCTCCCATACCTCCTGTATCAGATCTGGCAGTCCTGTGCAGATGTTTTGGGTACCCTCAGGCATCTCAAATCACCTTTGTAAGGGGAAACGGATTGAGTGCTGGATCTCCACTGGCTATTTCAGAGCTGAGATGCCCAGGTTATATGTAGGTACCTAGATGTAGATGTCCACCATATGGACTTCATTCTGGTGCATCAGCATAGACAAATAGTCCATTGAAGGTACTGTAGCTCAGCCACCTGTAACTCAGTCACCAGCACAGGGGTGGCATATAGGACACAAGAGCTGTGGGAAACTATGCTTCTGGAGCATCAGCTCACACTGAGTAACCCAGGGGATCTCAAATGGTCCTAGGCACCAGCCTGTGGGCAATTAAATTAACTCCTAGGTCTCTACAGACCAGACTTCATCAGAGGCAGTCATCCAGATTCCCACCATAGTTGGTGGAAAGAGGCACCTCCATGGGAGTTTCAGTTGACCTGCTTCATGACAAACCAAATCACACCTGAGACTATCTGTTCTCTCCAACAGAGGTGAAGGGAGACAAGACAATGAATTCAGATACAGATCTTTACACTTGTCAGCTGAAGTACATAGCAAGTCTGCAAAATCATTTCAATGCAATCCAGTAGCAAACTACCGGTCGTGTTGGAAGTTCCTTTGGGTGGGAGGCTGTTGGTAGCAAAACAGCTTGCTTTGGCCATATCACAGCCCTGGGAAAGCAAGCTGGCTGCTGGTGAATGGGAAGGAGCAGTGGCTACGACTGACAAGGAGAGGCAGGGATGGCAGGAGGGACTGATCCCTTCGGGCAGCAGGCACCCACACCTCCCCTTCCAGCCTGTGGGCAGCAGGACCAGGCGGAGGAGGAAGGCTGGGTTATCCCTCTGTGTTGGCTCTGCTCCTTTCCCCTTCTGGCCCTGCTCCCTCCTATGGGGTGCCGATGCCCAGTGCTGCTCGCGGTGCCCTGGGCCAGCCCTGCTCCACCGGCTTTGGTGTCACAGGGCTGAGCTGCCAGCAAAGGGCTGAGCACTGCAGCCCCTCTAAGCTCAGCCAGGTCTCTGGGAGAGAGCATGACTGGGAGGTTCAGGGACTGAGTTAGTATCTTTTATTAAGCCAAGTCATAAAGCAAGTAGATGCCTGGGGAGAACTGATGCTTGGCGCTCTGGAATGTGTCTAAATAACATGTTTATTTTTGGTCACTGATGTTGGCTGCATTGTAAATATGCTTGTGTCATTCCTTCTGCCTAGCTACCTGTGCAGTACATTGACAACTCAAGAACAGCATCGTTCCCTGAAAAAGTCCCCGCTGGCAGCACTTATCACAGTCACACTGAGCTAACATTACAGCAGCCTCCACCCTGTCCTGCCCCGTCCATTTCCTTCGTCTTTAAATCAATTCAGGTATAAACATTACGACACCCTTGGAAACAGCTTGGCACCGAGGTGACTGGTCTTCAGGTCAGACAGCTTGGAGCACCTCTGCCTTAGACAGGAACGAAGACAAGGGCAGGGGGAAAGGGACACGGGGCACCTCCGCATAACACTGGGCTTTTTCCAGTTTTCCTGAGGGTCTTATCCCTGAATCCCCTGTCTTCTGGCTCTGAAAGCATATATGCAAGGATTACCAAAACCCCCATCTAAGAGTCACATCCTTTTCCTTTGGAAATGAAAAGTGTGGCACCAAAAAGTACATGTTTTCTAAAAAAATTGCAAAAGAAACGCATACTGGTGTCCTTCAGAGCTGTCACTTGTCTCCGTAGCCATCCGCTCTTCCAGACTGCGTGCTCTGCTCCCAGCCATTTTCAGTCTCGGGAACAAAATAAAAATTTCCAGTGCATAACAGTGATGTGCTGCTTTGCCAGGGAGTGTTGATTTCTGCCTCCTCTCAAAGAAGCTTCCTTCTTTAAATTAGTAGGTTTGGGCCAACCCCTTTCTCTTCCTGGCTCCTAAATACCCAGATTCCTGGTACGGGGCATTCATTTACTAGGAGGGGAAGAGATTTGGGCAAGAAAAGGGCAAGGAGACTTGTTAAAATATTGAACTCAGTGCTACTGAGTATGTCCTATAAACAGAGACTTTCAAACGTGTGAATTATCTGCCAGAGCATCACTAATAGGTGAGAAGACGCTGCTTCTGGAAATGTAATGGAAATGGGCTGTTTGGCCCTCCACTAGGAACATAATGCTCTGCTGTGCTGCAAACGGGATCACTTCTTAATGCAATCCCAGGTACGGCCAGCCTAGTACCTGGAAAGTGAGGGGTGTGGGGGGGGGGGTGGCTCCTGGAGCACCTGACAAAACTGTGCCGAGTTCATGCCTTAGACTTGCTCCTATCCCACACAGGCAGGTGTCACACGGTCTTTCATACTCCACAAGTGTGGAAACCGGAGCAAGAACAGGCAGAAATAAGTGGAGAGCAGCTAAGAGCGCCCGTGGCTGTGATCACTTTGGCTAGGAAGAGCCAAATATATAACATATATATATACACAATATAACCGGTGCTCTTGAAGGCTGTGAGCAAGTTTAAAAAAAAAAAAAAAGTAATTAGATTTATCACCTACTTTAGGACTTTCAACAGTATGCTGATAAACATTTCATTCACGCCAACTGATGTAGTTTCCTGGAGGTATCCTGTGCCCATCCACTTACCAGAGCAGCTAAGAAGGCTCCAGTCCTCACTTATGGCATTAACCTCACCTGCTTTTGTGCTGATGTGTTCCCAAAGCAGCAAGTTGCACTAATATGGATGAGTGTAGACAGACATTTGGGGAGAAGTACACAAAACCCAGGAAACAAAGGATGTGAAAACATACCACCTGGTGAGGATGTTGCCTGATACCACCAGAGAGATGCAGGAGAACCTGCATTTTCTCTCTCCCAGAAAGGCTGATCCGAAAACATACCAACTGGTGAGGATGTTGCCTGATACCCCCAGAAAGGAAGACATGCCAAGGGAGATCCAGGAGAACTTGCATTTTCTCTCTCCCAGAAAGGCCGATCCCAAGGCTGGGGAAATAAGTTAGGAGAGAGGGAATGTCTGGCTGCATCTTTAGCTGGTGAAGCCTGACAGAGAGACTCTCAGCAAAGTACTCCAGGAGGAGTCAGCCTTTGCTTTCATTGTGTTCCAGTCCTCGATTTGGTACCCTTGCCTGGCCCCTCATGATGTTCCCTGCGGTATCCCTTCCCCACTGTGCCTGGAGTAGTTTTCCCTTTTCCCTCCTTTTTCCGCTCCACACAGCGGGGTTGAGATGACTGGCTGAGATTCTCGCTGGGAGAGGATTAGGAGCTCTCTTGCACAGGTGGTTGTTGGCAATGGATGTTCTGAGGCAGCCATCCTGCCCTGGAGCCTGAGGCTGACTTCTGCCAGCAGTGCCTGGGGTAAGAGGCTCTGCGTCCCTGCAAGAAGCATTCCTGGGAATCAGGTTGCACACAAAAACTCCCTGCTCAACAATACAGAAAATTCTGCTTTACTGCTCCTGGATCAAACACCACCGCAACGACACAAAGCTGAGATCCAGCATAAATCACACCTCCCTTTTTGACTTCATCAGGAGGAAAAAAAAAAAAAAAAAGGCGTTGATAGATTTTCTTTTATTTTTTATCAACATGCTTCCTTCTGGTCCAGATCTGTGTCCCCACACAGCCAGCATAAATGCTGGCATAGACTCAACATTGTCTGTCCTGGCTAAATTATCAAAAATGCGATTGTATTTACATGTTTAATCTTAATCAGACACATCCTATTGAGCAATATGGCTGTGCACAAATCTGCTATTGACTGCAGAACCATGGCCTGAGATCACCCAGCAGTTTTGGTCAGTATGTGTTATCCAACCAAGGCTAATCATTAATCAACACTTTGATTTTTCTTGAAGGAAATGGGCAGCAAGGGAGAAAAATATGAGGAACAATTGTAAGGTAAGGTCAAGTAATTGAATTCACAGCCTGTTGCTCCTGAACATTTTCTTGCAGTTTAGAGCAGGTCCCCAGGGCAGGCAGTTCTTGATATCTGGGCACCACAAATCCCGGTGTCACCTCTTGGAGCTGGAGCTTGGAGCTGCTGAGGAGCCATGTAGGTTCCGGGGAATCCCAGTCAGGCTTCAGGGAAACATAGCCAAGGAACATGATAACACACAAGGCTTAGGCTCTAGCCCTGATGATGTCTTGCTGCAGCCCTGGGAGAAGGAGCTTCTCTTCTGTGCAATTTCTTCTTCTGGGGTGTCAGGTGCTTGGCAGTAAAGCCCAGGCAGATGGAGGTGGGGGCTTCTAGCCTTGGCCTGCTCCATAGACGCAGCCATTTCCCAGCAGTCATGGGCATTACAGTCTGCAGGTCCCAGTGATTTGAGGGGAGATGGTTTGCATTCCTCTGGTCTTGAGCTGGAGACTGATGAAAGTGCCATGCCAGTGCTGACCTGGCAAAAATGACAGTGAGTAATAGTTGCTAGATTATACATATAAATGGTTTATAAAGCCAACGCCTCAGTTCTGCTTGCTAGTTCACCCTAGGTAAAGTTTGTTGCTTGGCCATGGTTATATAGGACCACAAAACTCCTCAGGTGCCTTTCAGGGCAGCTCAAGGACTTCTATGTCAGCAATCATGAAGGGACCCCTAGCTCAACGCATGCTGCAGTCCTTCCCCAGTTCAGTGTGTGCGCGCCAAAAAGGCCGATGCAGCCTTGCAAGAGCTCAGAGAGATGGGATGGGAGTAAAATAGAACGTGCCTTTCATCAAGGTAGGGCTAGGGCCATGCTTTCAGCGTGGACAAAATGCCTTTTCACTCAAATCCTGAAGACTGCCCTCCCTTTAGCAAGCCGGGATCCAGGGGAATGGCTCTGCAGACAGCAACAACCTGGAAGCAGTTGGTTTCTGGCAGTGGTAGATGGCGTGCCCTGGGAGCCTGGAGGTCTGGTGCTGCTCAGGCATGCACAGACAGCAGTGGGTCTCATCGTCTCAGAGGGAGAGCAGGTGGTAGCCCAGGACCATTATGCTAGGTGGAGGTTATGGAGCTGGCTGGGCAACAGAGCTTGTTATCCTCCATTTAAAAAGCCAGCACATTGCTGGGCACCTTCTTTTCATCTGGCACAAGACAAGGCATGCAGGCCTTCTTCCACCACTTCTTCCATCATGTTGTACATTAACAGGAGTGGGTTGCTCTTCTAACTTTGAGGACAACACAGGCACATAAGTATCCCCAGATACCGCCTCACTAGAGGCCCGGGACTGCAGTTCAGCTCTTCATTTCTGCCTCCAAAATCCTTTATGGAATGATTCTCCTGGTGCAACATTTGCCAGGAGTGATCAACTGTTGCGTCAACATGAAGGTCTTTTGAATTTCATCCTGTCCTACCTGCTAATCACAACTGATGCTCTATGAGATCTCCAACTTCCTAGTATCATTACTGACATTAAGCTGCCTGAGGGACATAGCCATGTTCATTTGGTGCACGCCTGCTGCACCTGGCAGTTAAGCAGCATAAAAAGTCTGTGACGTAATGACACACATTCAAGTAGCCGCACTTAGGGAAAATGAGGGGGAAACAGTTCTCCATTCTATCTGCTTAACTAAGGCAAAAATTTCAGTGGGTGTGTTTAAGAGGCGTGATAGCATTCCTGCTCCAGCTGCTTGCTTCTGTAAAACGATGCCTCTCTCTGCAGTTTCTACCTGATCTCGGTGGGCGCCCAACCACACACAAACACGGGTACTTGTGCGCGAGCACGCACACACAGCAGCCCGGCCGCACCCAGCCTCCCACGCTTTCGCCTCTGTTGTTGCAATATCTATTAAAACTAGATAAAAACGCAGGACTTGCAAGGTGTTAGGGTGCTGTTGGTGGAAGTGGTAACCACGCAGGTCGAGAGGGGGAGAGAGAGAGAGCGAGAGAGAGAGAGAGAGCGAGAGAGAGCGCGAGAGCAAGCACAATCCCAAGCCAGGAGCACCACCGAAAATAGTTTTCCATAGAAAATTCACTGCAGGATGTTTAGCATGTGCTGCACTGCGATAGGATCCTCTGCTTGCTTTGTGGAGCCAGACCTGAAAGATTTGCACACTTTAAATGCTGTCTAGTTTAGTGGCTGCGCTTTGTAAAGATGGAGCACTTGAGGCCATAGATTTGAATCCTATCCAGAGAGATTAAGTACTTGAAAGCTGAGGACCTAATGTAGTCCATTTCATTACTCTCCCTTTAATTCTATCATGATAAAGAGTGGAAATATCAAAGGGAGAGCTGACTGGACAACACAGTCTGTGCATAAAAATTCCTGCTCTTACTGTTTTGAGTCTTCTGATAAATGCAAAGAAAAAAAAAAACCAACCCTCTTCAAATACACAGTCTTAAACACACTGTCGCACACATACAGATGAAAACACACACATGCTCTTCCTCACTCCTTTAACCAAAAATCCATCATTCCATAGCCAGTTCAAATGGAAATTTTCGCTGATGACTCAGAGCAGCTGGAAGGACTCAAAGTGTCTCTTGATCCGCTGCTGGGATAGTTTCTCTGACTCACCTCACACCTCCATTTTAACTCCTCATTTCACATAAGCCTGTGGGGATGTGCCGTCTCACTTGATGGTCACTAAAGGTATTGCAAACTCACTGTGTTTGCAGGGATCTAAACAAGCAGCAATGCTGGGCTGGGTTAGAAAAGAGCATTACACTGTTGAATCTGAAGTAGAAACTTCTGTACCCCGGGCACTTCCAGCCGGGATGCTGTGCTCAGGGCTGGGAAGAGGCGGGGTCTGAACTAGACAGAAAATACAGCCCATTGCCAAGTCTCTGGCCTTGATTATTTTTCTTCCAACCTTCTTGACAACCCAGGAGCTCCCCTAAGCTAGGGGGAAGAACATCTGTGCGCAGCCAGTGTTAGTAGCCAAATGGAGAAGACTTGGCCGGGAGGAAGGAGCTTCTGGTTTGCAGTATGGAGAGAAAGAGAGCATATACTTCAGTTTGGACCAGTAATATCAACCTAAGGAACCCCCTTCTGGCCCTGCTGTGCTCCTTTCCTCCCATTTGACAGACCCCTGGGTGGAAAGGACGAGCAAGCTCTCCCCTGGGAGCCCCTGGGCTTCCTGCTGCTTTCCAGACCCAGCAGCCCTGGCTGTTTTCCTCAGTATACAAAAGTGACACCCCCTAAGTGACAGCCATACCCCAGTGAAGGGTTTAGTGAAGGTTTATTTGCCAATTAACCTCTTCAGAAATGCAGACGCCGCTTCAGCTAATGGCATGAGCAATCCAGGGAAGGGGCAGAGATGGGGGACTGCTCTTGGCAAAGGGAAGCTTCAGCCTCCCCGCAGCAGGTTCTTCACCTTTTCCAGGGTTGTTGCATTGCCCGATATCCCTTCTTTGTTCATTTTTAACAAACTGCCATAACAGACATTCATTTACAGTAACAAAATACCAACTGGCACAGGAGCAGCTCTCCTGAAAAGGCTGTAAAGTGCTTTTTCCAGGAATCCCTGGCTGCAGATGAGACATTACCCCAGGGTAAAACCCAGCAGCTGTTGGTCACCAGACAGTGCTGCTGAATTTCAGCAAGCACACGATACTCCGTCTCCAGGATCTGCAGGGAGGTTCATTTAACCAGGCAGAAGATTCACTGCTTTTGTGCTTACATTTTAAAAAGCAAAAGTAATCACTATAAGTTTTGGCTCTGACCTTCTCCCTGGCACACAACATGTCCCATTGTGCGTGAGATAAGATAAGGTATATTCTTGTGGAAAAAAAAAGAAACAAAAAGCCTATGCTGTATGTGAATGAAGAGATCCCACATATGCTATGGATTTTAGCAATATTATTGCTGACTCCAAGGGCTTTAGGATGTTACAGGGCCATGATGTACATAGGGGTGAAGTTACCATGAAATCTTAAATTACATGGGGTTAATTCTGGCTTTTCCTTAGCCAGAACTGAACTCACACAGTAGCTATGAAGCTGTGTTGAACTGGAGCGAAACTAAACCAAGTTCAGTTCTTACCTGACAACCCAAATAAGAACTAAATCCAACCTATAATGATTCATCTGGCTGATCAGAGCGTGGTTTTATTAGAGGTAAAGGCAAAGAAAAGTGACAATCCATGTACATCATTCTGCCAAACAAAACACATTCTGGATGTATTACATGACAGTCTGGCTTCTTTAGCAAACACAGCATCTGTTGCAGTCCTGTTCCAATTAAAAAAATGTCTGCTATTACATAACAGTTGATAATCCCCAATCTCTGGAGTGGTTAATCTAGATGTACACATGGTTAAAACCTCTGCTGGCCAATTGAAATCTGACTTTCCTAACTAGTCATTTATAATCATCAGGCAGAGAAACGACACTGTTGAGTCTGTTACTGGTTAGGACGTATCCTGACCTTCCAGGACAGCACAAAGTTTTGATAGGTTTGCCCTAAATCTAACCATCCTTCTCTTTACTCATCAAAGGGTTTTAAGACTAGTACAGTTAATGAGTTTAAAGAAGTTGTTGAATATAAATGAACCATCTCTTCCTAACAAGCAGTCCTACATTATTAAGCAACGAGAGACTTGCCCTAGAGACCCCAGCAGGATCTCCATTGCTTTCTATCATTTATCTCACTGCTTTGTGTCTTCTAGGGCACCTGTGAACACAGATCCCAGTCAACCCCTGAATGGCTGAGCTGGGATATGCCTGTAGGTGTGCAACGGAAGGACCTCTGCTTGCATAGGGGCCATAGGAGCTTCCTCTGGCAAGAGGCTTCAAAGCCAAGAGGTGTCTCCTAAAACGCTATCAAGATGGGGAGAGCCACGTGGGAACTGCTGACGCAGCTCACATCTCCCCTGCACCCTGAACACCACAAAGAAAACAGTGCTGGAAGCAACCAGCTTGGGCAGGCACCTGTCCATCAGTGGGGAGAAGAGCCTGCAGGACCACACTGCAGTGCAGCATGAACAGCAAAGCAAAGAACCAGCCCTGGGGCAGTTTAGGGACCTGGTTGCAGGCTGCTTGGTGGGGCAAGGCTGGGGAGAGGTGAGCAGGGGAGAGTGCAGAAGGCGCTTAGAAAGGGGGATGCACACGTGAGACCTTCTTGGTGAAGGCAGGGAGTCAGGTATGTAGGAATGGCTAAAGGTGGGGGGAGAAGATGGGGAGGTCCAAAAAAAAAATAAAAAATCACCAAATAACGGAGGCTTAATAACGCAACACATTCTAGGGCACACTGAGGAAGTCTTGCTCAGGGAGGATCTTAGCAGAACTCAGCAGGCCTGTGCCAGGTGCAGGAGCGAAGCACAGGGTTGCCAGTTAATTATGTGAAGGAAGGCCTTGGCCAATGCTTCCAAAGGAATAAGTCAGTCCACGCAGAGAGGCCTGAAGGCAGGGAGGGTGGCTGCACCCAGGCGCTTGTGGGCCGAGAGGCTCCCCTACCCCAGGCCATGCAGGGAGATTCCCTCTTCCTCAGCCACAGGAGAGGTGGCTCCCCAGCTGCGTGCCCCTGTGGGCACCACTGCCCCAAGATCTCCCTCACTTGAATGCTTCCAAGGGTTAGTGGCGTCCCTTGGTCAGCTTTATCTGATCAAATGATGGGAGTGGACTGGGTAACGATGCAAGCCTGCAGACAAGTGCAGGAGAGCAGAAAGGTGCAAACTCTGCCTATCTGGGCAGCGAGATTTTGCTGACATGCTGAGAAGGCAGAATAACCTGCTCTGGTGTACCAGTACAGCCTTGTGTGTCAGGCATGACATACATGACAGAAGCCCCTGCCTTCTGCCACAGGGCTCAGCCCATTGCCGGCTTCAGTCACAGAGAAAAGCCTTCCAGCTGAAGCAGGAGCTGGGGTACGGCACAGGCTCACAAGCTGCTTCCTTCTAGCCAGGATTCATTTTAAGGCTCAGCATGGCTTCCGGCGCAAAGTTACCTTGCTTTAGCAAAACTGGCAGAAGTTTACATATTTGTCCTTGCCTCTGAGACGGCCAAGGAGATGAGCATCCAGATCATAGAAGCCACTTCAAGGCAAGGTCACCCAGCCACAGTTGGCTTCAGATCTCTACTTGTCAAAGTCTTTCCCCACCAAGAGAGAAAATAGCTCCACGCAACTCACAATACAGCTTCCCCCCCACCAGTCCTCATCTTTATCCCTTTATCTTCACATCTGTAGCTACTGCACAGTCCTTTCCACAGACTTCAGCATATGTTTTGGATGTTAACCCACAAGCTCTTTGAAGCAGAAAAGCAATCCCCCTGTGCACTTCCTGTGCTACCTGAGTAAATTGGCAATACACGGTCCTGTACATCTCAAGTGATCAGGGAAGCAAAGGGCTGACATGGCTCACAAAGCTGAGCACTTCCACCAGGAGCCTGCCCCTGCCCAAGCAGGAGAGGCTAAAGAACATGGCAAAGGGGGAGAGCTCTCAGAAGTTTTTTATCCATGTGTCCTGCTTGGCACAGGACAAGCAAACATTGCTGCTTCAGGGGCTCTCCCTTTCCAGGAAAGAGCAGAGCAATTAGCTTTCCAAAGGGCTTGTTGTGTTTAAAAAAAAAAAAAAAAAAAGAAAGCCTTATTTGCTATGTGTGTAAGATACAAAGATAAAGACACTCACCAAAGATTTCATTGATACTATGCCCTCCAGCAAGCTGCCTTCCCATTGCAGGTTTGTCAACAACAGAAGGCTAACAGGTCCCTGCACTAGCCACATCTTCACATACATTTGCTGCTTCTACTGAATTCAAGAGAGAGCCACAACCGTCCGCTATAGGATTTTCAAAGGAACACAGCAGTCACATACTCAAGAAACAGCTCACGCAAACACAAGACCAAGACCAGTGACAGCAAATCCACAATTCCCCTTCCCTCAGCTTAACACAACTCTGATGGAGAGGGAGATTCCTCACTCATCACAAAGAGCTGCTCATCAGCCAGACCAAGTGGCAGCATCTGACCTACGAAATCAGCACCAGCATTTTCAGAGGGGAGGTAGCCTGGCATTCAGAGGGTGGATCTTCAAAAAAGTCATCCTCTGAAATAGACAGAGGCAGCGTAACTGGTGTAAAAGAAGTCCTATCTGAGTGAGAGCCTTGGAAGGACTGAAGAGTCACAAAACACTAGCACACTTCGCAAGGAAGGGCTCTCTTAAACTCAGCTGAGATGAGCAAGCCTGGCTGCAGCCAGCTGAACACCAGAAGAAGCGAGACTATCTCTAAATTTTATTTGAGAGAGCAGATTAGCAAAGCCATTTCAGACATTTCTTCCATAGATCTTATATAAACATATGTCACTATGTTATCTGCTTCGGAGAGCACAGCCAATACTTCGTTTGCATTTTTAAAAGTCTGCATTTTTATCTAAACTTTTCTTGAAAACTAGAAAGGTGACTCCACAATTCCTAGTTAATACTAAAGCCATTCTCACCAACAGATGGAGAGAGCCTAAGCTAAGATACACATATGTGAGCTGAGTGTACCCAATGGAAAATAGTCCATGGCTCTGCAGAATTGTGCCTAGGCTCTGTCAAAGGAGTCTATAGGCTGTCTGCTTCATATTGTTGATTGTGTTTGGAGAAGACCAGTCCTTAACAACCAGAAAGAGCCTCTGGCGTGCATCAAGATAAAGGTTTAACACACCTGTAAGCGTGCACATGAGCAGCAGTAATAAGAAATCACTCACTAGAGGCAAATTTCTCATTCTGAATACATATTGAGGGAGAAGTAGTATTTACTTTCCTGCTGATGATACATCAAGCACAGAAGCTGGCAAGGACAGATCAGGCTGGGTATCTCCTGTTATAAATTCCCTTCAACTAAGCCTCTATAAAGAAGACCAAGTATATCCAATTACATGCTTGACTGGGGTACCTTAAGTTCTGTTGCTTTAAATAAAATTGAACGAGCCTCCACATATTGTTTCCCAGGCTTGCTCCATGGATCCTTTGCCCCCCTACATGGCTACTGCAGGGAAGAAGGTACTTTTGTGACTCCAGCTCTCACTGTGCAAAAGATTTTTTTTCCTACATCAAAGCCAAGAAATTTAGTTTTTTAGTCCTGTTCATGGGATGGAGCAGATGTACGAGAAAAACTACACAAAGGAATCATTTTCTTCTGAAAAGCCAGCATTACCCAGGCAATTCAACCTTATCATGCAACCCTTCTCTACCTCACATAGACGACTTGCAGAGCAAGTTTTGCTATTTGCCTTTCTTTACACAGAGATGTGTTTGTGGGTGAAAATCTTGAGGAGGATTAAAGGGGACTTAAATCAGTCCAAATGGGAAACACGTGCCAAAAAAACCTGCCTTCCTTGACAATAGCAAATAGGGAGAAGGAAGTGATGGAAAGGAGTAGTCTCTGTGACAGGCCTGTCAACAGGGTTCTTTTTCTGCCTTTGCTAGGATTTGAATGGAAGAAAAAACGTTTCTGCACAGAGAGCCCCCATTGCGTTTCCCTTTCCTCAGGAACACTTAGCAACCACCAAGCCCAAGGGAAGGCAGAAACTTTTGTCTGAGTCCTATCCCTATTTCAGGGAGAGGCAAGAGAGCAGCATGTACATCTCTGCAATGATGAGGATCCTCCAGCAGAGAAGGCAAAGATAAAAAGAGTCATCTTCCCTTTGGGCACACAAAATCACCCTGTGTTAACCTCCAGTAAACACAGCTTCAGGTTTCTAGATGCTGAAAAAGTGCTGACCCAGCTCCAAGGGCATCCACCCCTCCCTGAAGGCCTACAATGTCAACAGCTGAAGACTGCACAGTGCCACTGTCTCCTCTTGCACAACCAGGCATGACCTTGGTACAGTCCAACACGCATCCTACCATGAAACATGACATATACTGGATTAGAGAAAGTACTATTATCATCATTATAAGTTTCCTTCCATATCTGAAGGGTCCTCAGGAAGAGATACGGCACTGCAGGCATGGCTGCATTCATCCCTGTGCCGGAAAGCAAGCAACTATTCCCATTTCTTACGTGCCAGAGGAACGAAACATCCTTAGCTCTCCCTTTTAAAATACTGTTATTCAGAAGGAGCTTTCATAGTCTGACCAGGGAAAAAAGCCATCTGAAGACTAAGAAAGTGTAACGTTTTTTTAAGGGGAAAAAAAAAAAAGCTCAGGAGTTAACCACAAAGCTTGGGATTCTGTCAGAAACCCATATTTGAATTCTCCATGATTACATAGTGATAGTTCCCCCCACCCCCCAAATCTACTGGTAAGCGCATAAGCAAGAGCCATAAGAATTCAGAATGACTACGTGGACTACTTCTGGCACCAAAGCTGGATTTTTACAGCATTTGCTCTGCAACATTTACAAGAATTAATTGCTCACTTGAATGTTTACAGAAGCTCCTTACATGCCATTGCAGCGAAACCACAACTTCATATTTATGTAACATCAAAATGCTTGATACATGCCTGTGTCTTTCGCAGGTCATGCAATCAATTTCATTCCTTCTTAAGTATTTCCAAGGGCTTTTTTAAGTATGTCGGATATTTTCCTTCTTCACTGCTTGGCTAAAGTGGGAATGTTTACTAATTTCAGTCCTGCTTTGTAATCTAAGGCCCTCAAGATTCCAAATTACTTCTTACTCTCAGAGTTCCCTCCTGAACGGAGCGTCTTCTCATCTCAAGTCAATGGTGTTGCTAGAAAGTCATCATATGTAACTCTTCCTCTTGGTCATCGCTACTTTTTTTTTTCTGGGAAGCGGGGCTGCCAGGTCCTCAGAACAGGCAGTGCTCCTCATGATTATTTTAAGCAGACTTAGGCTCAGGCTGCCACCACAGAAAAAGCCCGGGATTCCCCATCCTGGTTCCCAGATGTGCTTTCCTGCCCACACATTCCCTTGCAGCCCCCGGGCAGCAGGTGCATGGCACTGGGGAACTGAGATGGCCAAATCTATTTCAGACAGCTCAGTTCATCACAGCTTCTGCTCTGGACCACTGTGTGGTTGCAGGGACTGCTACTTTTTGCAGCTATCCTTACTTATCACACTGACATCAATGGTAAATTTTACTCCTCCCCTCCAAAGGATTGCTCCGCTTCTGCTAGCTCTAGAACACTTACATGAAAGACACTATATCCCCTTTTTTACTGCCCGAGATAGTCACCTATGCAGTATTAAAAATCAAAACTCTAAAACATTATTTAAAATATGTATTACAAGCATATAAACAATCACCTTCTCATTATGGACTCGGGCAGTGCAGAATTGTTTCAAACTGCAAGCATCCCCACTGAATATCTGTCAGGAACACAGTTTTTGTTGAGACTTCACTTGAGTTTCAACCACAAAAAAAAAAAAAAAAAAAAACAACAACCAACAAAAAGAGTCAGGCTGTGTTAGCCCAATACTACCTTACGTCACACTAAGGTTAACCCTCCACTTCGGCTCCCTGCTGTGCAAAGGCTGGCGAGGCGTGCTTCAGAACTGCCCCTCAAGAGTCCTCCTGGCTGAACAAACACACTGGAATCAGTTCTTGTATGAAAGTATGCAGCCACACGCATACCAGCGCTGATATTTTCTGAACTGTCTTTTATCCAGAGAGAGACAGGTCTCACTCCATTCTTTTGCCCTCATATTTCATCAGATCAGCTATGGATCTTGCTTTAGCCTGGCTGCAAATTCTGTTTTGACCAAATGCATCTTTAGACACTCCCTATTCCGCTTCAGTTATACAAACACCCTCCAACCTAGCCCTCATGGTGTAGTCACAATAAGAAACTATTTCCTGCCCCCTCCAACCTGTTGAGATATTTTTAGTTGAAATTGAATGCACATACCTGTGGCAGGTGAGGCACCAGTGAGAATGTGGGTGGGGCGAGACCTTTGCTTTTCTAATGCCAAGTGTTTCTACAGCTTGTCATTCCACATCAAGGGAGGTGGCCAGCTGTCTAGGAGTCACTCCTCTCAAGGAGGCTCTGTACCCTTTTGCAAGGAGCAGCTCTGCTTCTCTCCTCTGTTCCTCTTGCAACTGCAGAGGAAGGATAGAGAATCTTTGACCCCAGCAAGGGGTAAGACAGATCCGCCTGGCTGTTGCAGCCTTCCACAAAGGAAAGAATACATAAAGATGCTTAGATACTCCACCAATCCATTAAGGAAAGCCTCATACTACTTCCGAAAGGAATGACCATGCCCTACCTCCTCCAGCAGTAAAAGTTGCCCTTCACATCACTTTACAAGATTGGCTCAGGACTGACTCTGCATGCCACCCGTTACATAGCTGGGAATAACACTAAGCGGTTTTCCAGAGACCCAGGAGCCTCAGAGGGATTTAATCTTCATTTGCTGATAGCAGGACCAACCCTGTCCCACATGTGAAGGATAAGAGATTTTGTTCAAGCATCAGGAGGACAGAAAACCAGTCGCAAGAGCTCCCTTGCTCCATGGGGAATAAGCATTTGCATCTCCACCCATATGCTCACTCATTTTATTCTTTGCTTTCTGGTGCATTCTCAGGCTGTTTCCTCTTACCTGTGGGGATCCCTACAAAAGGCCACATGGAATTAACTTGTTACTGGGCTTCCACCCCAGCCTCTCTCCACTAGGACCACGGAAGACACACACTCTCTTCCTGCTTTCTAAGAATACTCCTCCCAGTCAACATACCCTTACTTATCTGCCGCTGATCTTACACTGCGTTAGAGCTATCAAACTTGAACGCAAGTATTCGGGGGATTTGAGTAAATTGCTACAAAAAAAAAAAAAGAAGGACAAAGCGAGAACACTGGCACTCTTCTCACACCAGACAGTATGTTTGTTCCTGATGAGAAGACAACGGAGCTGTTTTAAATAAAAAACATGTTCCCTAGTTTTAATCATGCTGTATTTTTTTGTAGTTTTGCAAAATGTGCTGCCCCAAATGGAAGTATAAGAGTATTCTGACAAGCATACATGTTTATACTAATTTATGTTGACACTATGAAGTAAGCATTGTGCTCATCTTGACTACTGCAGTAGTTTCTGCTTTCCATTTAGATCTAAAAAAATCATCTTTTGAACATTGTTTTTCATTTTGCAGAAAATCTAGTCTATGAGTGGTTATAATGGACATTGTATGTTCACGTTCAGTGATCATGAAGAAGCTTCTCACTTTCCTCTGCCCACCAGCAGAAATGTCCAGTGTGAAAATTTTTATTGCCAATGGGAACTAGCACTAACCTTCTGGTTTGATATGAAGGTAAGTACATTTATCCCATTCTTGCAAGACTCTACTCACACAGCACTGAACTCTGCCTGACACAGCGAAATAAATAGGGAAACACAGAAAGAGCCTGTGTGGTACCTGTTTTTCCTCACCACACAGCTCCTGAGCTGCTTCCCTATGTAAATACCACCCTCTTGCGTTGGTTTGCAAGTACTACAAGAACCAGCCACAAACACACACCAAACCCCAGACCTCTCCTTGAGCTTGCCAATCATTACAGATTCAGGATAGAATTTCAGGTAGTGAATAGCCTAATCCTGCTGAAACAGGTTCTCTCTGTGCTGGGCCACTCTTCAGCTGACACATCTAAGGCATTCACATCACATCTGAATCGCTAAAATTGACCTAAGAAGAAAACCTTCTGGCAGAGCCAATATTCAAAATGAGGAGAACAAGTCAGTGATAAGACAAGGAAAACCAGGTATCTTTAAAATTAAGCAAAATGTATTTGGAGTTCTGCACGTCACATGGACGTAGTCACTAAGGCAAGGGCATCACAGCTGTGCTGTGGAAACTCAGTTGCTTCTTTTAACTTTTTCCTCTCTTTCTTCTGATGGACCTATCTGACCCCAGATGCATTCAGTTTGGGTAGCGAGACAGGCTGCAGCAGTGGGAAAGCTGCACTCACACTGCACCTCTTTGTGAATGAGCAGGGCCAGACCACAGCTGCTTTCTGGTCCAGAGGTGATAGTCTCGTGTCTCTGAAAGGAAGACCATTCTCATGGTGCCACAATGGGCCAAGCTCAGTCTGTAACTGGTGAAGCAGAAGAGCAGAAGTCGCTTTCCAGGTGGACTGCCCAATTTCATAAGTAGTTAAAATATCCACTGAAGATGGCCTGGTAGACTGTTTTTGTCGAGCTCATGTAGCCATAAAGAGAAAAATAAAAAAGTCTGTCCAAATACTGAACTAGAAGGCTTTCCTTTTCTTCTTTTTCCCACCTGCCACCTTATTCCTGACACCAATAGCTTCTTCTGTGTCATCATCATCATTCCGAGATCGCTTCTTCTCTCCCTGCTCCCGTAGCTCCTGCAATGCAATAAAGAGATTGACCATGAGTTCTGGCAGCTGAGGAAAGTCAGACTGCAACAGCAAGTAGAGGGACAAAAAGCCAGCACCCACCATTCGAGCAAATCTCTGGGCCTCAGCCACACGCTCTGTCAGCATCATAACTTCTTCCTCTTGCATGGGGAATGCTGGCAGCTTCTTGCCAATCAGGTGTTCAATGCGCTGGAACAACTCTACATCATACCTGAGAAAAGCCAAGACACCAGCTTGAATCATCCCTCCTGAGCGTGCTTCAGCTGTCACCACCCACAGATATCATCCCTTATCTTCAGCCCACAGATACGGTTAGCTTGTGCTGATGGTCTCACAAGCAACTCTTAACTGCATCCAAATGATGCTATCGTCTGGGATGCCTTCACTGATTTATTCAGCTCATCTCTGTTCAGAAGTATTTGGCAAAGACTTTTTTTTTTTTAGACAAATACTTCAGTATTTATTAAAAAAAACACCACACTTGCTTAACCTGCATTATATATTGTAAAAATATATGTATATTATACAATCAAGTTATAAACAGTTCTGCTCACTACAGGCCTGCTTATAGAATTTATCCTATGATCTTTCTCTCTCCCCACCCTGGAGCTTGAATTCTCTCCCCTTTACCTAAATAAATGCAAGCGGCAACTCAAAATGAAAAGTAGTATTTTCTTCTCACCCAGGATGAGGTCAGATGTTTTCTGCTCTGAAACACAGCTGGGAAGAATAAGTCTGCCACATTTTAACACTTACTGTGTGACAAAGGTGATAGATTTGCCAGATCTCCCAGCTCGAGCTGTTCTCCCAACACGATGAATGTAATCCTGAAAACAATTTTCTTGATAAGCAATAAGATATGTGCACCAAATACAGAACAGAAGTTATGGGAAGTTAGCCCTTATTATTTTTCTTTAGAAAAGAACAAGAAAATAGGGAGAAAATACAGCTATGTGCAGCACTGGGATTTGAGAAGATACCGGCTTGTGGAGGCATATATTTTGTTTTAACATTTGAATTCTTCTCTTTCTAAAGGAGAAGACCACCTTCAATTATTGAAGACTGCAGGATAAAAGCTGTGATACATGACTCTGCTAATGAACTACCACTTCCTTATAAAGCTAATATTTAAAGTTAGCCAATGCCTGCATTTTCAGTCTTGGAATCTAGTGCTCTCCATAGCCTGTCTTCCAGACAAATTCGCTGGCAAGTAGATTTAAGTTTGGCAAGCACAGAGAAAGGGAGGATGAATGAGAAAAAATTGGAAGTGTCTGATCTACTGAATGTCTTCTGTTTATATGGTTCTAGGCTGTTTTCCAGGTTTTATACTGCATTATGGAAATTACAATACTCCCTTCTCCATGCAGTATCTGTAGAGGAAGGAAGCATCATGAGAAAGGATGTGTTCCGTGACATGGTTAGACAAGAGGGAGGGGCACAAAAACCGTAACGACGTCATTCAAGCTGCTGCACCATTATTTTTTTTTTTTTAACTTTTGTCCTTTTACAATGTCAAAAGCAGTGTCAACAAAAGAACCACCATGCTTTCTTCTGTTTGCAATGTGCAGTATCTTTGATCATTATAAGGAACAACAGCAATTCCTGAAATGCCTGTTAATGGTATGTTTTCTGAAACCAGGCTGGGAAACAAAGTCACACCCCTAAGATAATACTATACTTCCTATAAGATAGAGAGTTAGTAACTCACTTTTTTCAGTTTGCTGTACTTCTGTGGTATGAATGTGAAAGAGATTAAAGACATCTTTCTTGATCAAGTCCTCATTGAACATAATGGGACAATTTTAACTTTTTTTTTTTTTAAACACAGTTTAAAATGTGAACTCAGACCTGGATTACAGGAACAGAGGTGACTACCTGAAACTAGCAGTACCTTAAAACCCTTTCCAAAGTCTAGAAACCCTTTAATGTAATATGACAAAACACATACTCTGAGCAGAAATACAAAGACCCAGAATGTCCCTCACTTCCCCTCTTCACTAATGGGATCAGCTCTACAGTCCAGATGAGGCCACCCAACCAGAGACAACAACTCAGCTGCAGAGGCTGAACCACATCTTTTGATCTACAGAAGCGTGAACTAGACTTCCAGTCAGCAGAACAGAGAAAAGGTGTCTTTGTTCCTTTGTCTAGCTTCACTATGCCTCCCAGTGACCAGAAGCTCTCAGCTGCCACACAGACTAGCTTACCTTAGAGTGCGTAGGAATATCAAAGTTTATCACCACATCTACATGTGGGATGTCCAGACCTCTGCTTGCAACATCAGTAGCCAGCAGAATAGACCGTGCCTTTGCCTTGAACTTGTTTAGAGCGCCCAAGCGTTTATTCTGGAAGAGAGGAGAACAAAAAGGGAACGAGAGAATAATGCTCGTCATGGTTAATATGCTCTGGTTGAAATACTGGTACAGAAGAACTGGGGGAGAAACTACTCAAAAAAAATCTCACTTCTCTAATTTCTTTTTGAACTATTGCAGAATCAGTGGCAGTATTCATATTAGTTAAATTTCTTAGGATCAGTCCAATCCACTAGCTGTGAAATACTCCTCCTGCAAGGTAGCTGTGAGTCAGTATGCTGCAGCCCATTTCCCAAGCGACAGGTCTCCTCTCTACTCCATTCTGTGGGGTATGCCCATACCTGACTCATCTGCCCATGGAGAGGAATGGCAGTGAACCCCAGGTTGCGAAGCAGTAGAGCCGTCCTCTGAGTATTGTTACACGTGCTACAGAATATCATGAAAGAGTTTCCAGCTAGTTCATTCAAGATATAAACCAGGTAGCTGTCCTGTAAAGAAAAAGAGAAAAAAAAAAAAAGATATAGTCACCTATGCCACATTAAAGAGTAAGTAAAAGCCAGAGAAGATGACAAGATATTGGGCAGATGTGGGAACAGCAAGACAAGACACAATTAGATGAGGAAAGAAACAGAAGTGGCACTACCTTGAATTTGGAGGGGATGAAAATGTAGTATTGCTGCAGTTTCTCAACTGTCTGATATTTGGAAGAAACAGCACATTTAACAGGATTCTTCAGAGCGGCACGTTGGAGTTTTTGAACCTGGGAAGACCAGTGTAAGTTAGTACTAGATGGACAGAGATCTTGTCAGAAACCTGTATCATACAGTCTAGTCAGTATAACCTGATGAAAGGAGAACTAAAGAAGAGTACTCTCCTCTCACCTTCTTGGTCATGGTAGCAGAAAACAGGAAAGTCTTCCTGTCTCGAGGAATCACTTTTAATATCTTATCCACCTGTAAAAATAGAAAGGAAATGCTGAATACAACAGCAATCAAGACATAAGCCTCCTACAAATACAATGATCATCCAAATGAAGAGTAATGCATGTGTGCAACTCAGACTCACAGTAGGAACACATTTCCCCTCTTCTAAAGAGAAGGTGTAGGCTGATAGCTTGTTAACACTTAGGCAGTGTGAATTCCAGAAGTCCAACAGCAGTGCAAATATCAGGCAATATTCCTGCAGGAACGTGTGTGTGATCACATTCTACAGTAACTGCGTCAATGTCAGGTGCTCCAAAGAAACCAGTAGATTTCAGAGATAAAATGCGTCCTACTGTCTTGCTAGTGCTCTGCAGAACTCGGCTAAATTCTACTGCCACCATAGACTTTTACGCAATTATTAGATCTTAGTTACCATTTGCTATTAATTTCTACAGAACAGCTCAGTGTTTACTATGTGACCGTATGAAGCAATTCTAAAGGGACTCATCTGGTGTTCCAAACTCTTCTTTTAGTAGATTCCTACCTCTGTCTCAAAATCCATGTTAAGGATCCGGTCAGCCTCATCCATCACTAGGAATTTCAGAGCTCGTAAGTTGAAGCCCTTTGTGTTCTCCAGATGGTCAACTAGACGGCCAGGGGTAGCTACCAACAAAATCATGAGAGCAAATTTAGAATGAAAGCAAAGGAAAAGATCCAAAGAGACAAAACAGTCATCCCTTACAGGAACGGGATTCTTTGCCCAAGAGAAGTAAAGGTAGATTGCTTTGTGGGAAGGATTCTTTCACAGGCCACCTTCAGAGTGTTCTGAAATAAGACTAATGGACTCAGACTCTCTGAACAATGCTCTCCCTTCCCCCCTCCCCCTTAAAAAAGGCCACAGAATAGACTGTAGACAAGCTGTACTAAGAAGGATGAGAACAGCATTTTGAATACTTGAGCAGAATGAAAAACTAAGCCAAAGGTGGTCTTAGCAGGAATGCTTTGGAATGACCTTGTAGCAGCAAGGCTACTGGCATATACTTTAGAGACATTAACAAGCCAGTACTCAGATCTCAGGACGAAAACAAATGAAGGATGTACTCTCACTTCTCCTTCAAATGCACAAAACCTTTTGGCACTCTTTCTTTGGACTACTGCAGTTTGATAATATTCATACCCCATATCCCCAGCACATCAGCTTACCAATTATAACATGGGGTTTCTTGGCTAAGGCCAGAGATTGAGACATCGCATCAATTCCACCCACAATAACCGCTGCAGGACAAATAGAATATAATGAATCTCTCAGTGTAGCACCAGCCAGCCCCTGGCACCCCAGTGTTTCCTCCTACTCCCTGCCACCCACAACAACTCTGTGCAAATGAAAGGCTACTTATCTTTACAAGTATTCACTTTACTTTAGCACATCTGACCTTCTGAGGCCTCTTAAGCCATACGATTAAGTCCTTCCTGGCCCTGGGTATTTAATTTTCACAGTTGAAGAGCTACAGGCAGAATCTATTCCTTGCAGCTTAACTCAGCTGCAAAAATCTAAGAATCCTAAAAATACTCACAAAGCTTTTATGTTTGTAGTAAATATCTAAAGAATCAATATAGGGAGTCTAAAGGAAAAATTAAACTACATCACACTACATAGAGTGGAGTTCTGTTCAATTTCACTGGACACAAACTTACTATTGAGAAGATTCTCTTCTATTTCCATCTTTAACTGTTTGGACATAAAATACAGAAAAGCTGCAGACTACTGCATGAGGAAAGACTGTACAGTCTTTCTTTCCCAAACCTGATACTAGATCTCTGTCTTCAAGCAACACAAGTTTTCTCATCTTTTGTTCAACCCTCCATACAAATACTCTCTCCAAATACTTTTTCCTTAGCAATCTAAAGCTAACAAACTTCAGTCTTCAGGAAAACTGCTTCAATATCACAAAGCTACTTACTAGTGTGCACACCAATGGAGGACCCAAGAGCTTCAAACTGCTCTGAGATTTGGAAGGCCAGCTCCCTCGTTGGTGTGAGGACAAGAGCAAATAGTCGCTGAGGTGTTTCCAGCAGTGCTTGAAGAATTGGCAAAGCAAAAGCTCCCGTTTTTCCAGAGCCAGTTTCTGCCAGTCCAATAATATCTCTGCCTACAAGGAGCAGCAAGGAGGGCAAAAACTGTTACAAATCTAGACCAGAGAAAGAAGCAGGCAACAGGGTAGAATTCATCAGTAGAATCCATTTTGACCTGCTAAATTGCTAATGCTGAGAAGAACAAGCTGCCAACAGGCTTTAAATTGGAGAGAACTTCTCAGGAATGTGATTTTACTCCCCCCCACCCCAAGAGAATCTTAGACATGGAGTAAAAGAGTCTGACAACAGTTAAGTACTAGGACAGAGCAGACACTGAAAGTTTATTCCCTGTCACTACATTGTTCTGTTCCTGCTTCATGGTGTTTGCCTTTTTTCTTTTTTAAAATAAAACCACAACCAAATATTCTAGAGGCAGAAATGTTTGCCGATTCAGTAATTTATTTCCCTGTAATTCCAGGATGTTTACAGAAAGTCACTGTGGTTTGGTTATTACTCACTCCAGAAATCTATTTTCAAAAAATTGCCTGCTCCCAGCAAAGCAGATCATACAGGCTTTGTAATCAGTCAAGGCACCTCCAATTTCAGATACACAGGTATCTACCAGAAGAGTTACAGTCCTAAATCTATCAGAAGTTTCCTGTGTACTCCTGAGTATTTCAGAAAGAAAATGGTTGATGTGAACTAGCAGATCAAATGATTGACAATAATTCTATTTACCAGGAAGCACCAGAACCACAGAACGGTAGTGAACACTCAAGAACTTGTTTGTACCCGTTTGAAAGTTTACACTTGCAGGCAGTGTTACAGAAGAAATTAGTATTCCAAGCTCCACCTGGGAAGTACAGAAGAATGAAAACAGATACTACTTCTAGACAGAGCTCTTCAACGATGAAGAAGTGAAAACACTCTCAACCCTACCACTTACTTCTCACTCAGTAAAATTAATTCACATAGAGCTCCTGTGGCATCCCCAGATTCAGGATCACAGAAGCACACTGCTCACCTTGGAGAGCCACTGGAATAGCCTCAACTTGGATCTTTGTCGGCACCTTCCATCCTAACTGGTCACAAGCTTCACACAGGACATCTGTCACTCCCTGAACATTAGCGAAAAGAGAAAAAGGAAACAGACATCACCAAGGAGACCTAAATTAAATCATACAGTTACATTAAATACATGCTGCAACACAGCCAAGCTTGTCTCTAGCAGTGACAAACCCCAAAAGGCCCTCAATGGAACTACATGAAAGGGCAGGCTGCTCACAGTGATCCCCACCTCTGTCAAGTCACTTCATGGATTTGTTCAAAACTGTTGGAGGTTAGTGTCATCAGTAAGAAACTAGTAATTTTTTCCCTAGTTTACACAAGGAGCTTTCCACACACACAGTCTCTCTTCCCCTCTGGGAGTATCCCATGAACATGGAAAAAGGAAAACGCCTGGGCAAGGTAAGACAACTGGAAATACATGTAGCCAGCCGAAGAGCACAGATCGGGGCAGCAACGCCATCCTCACCGGGGCAGAGGCCCGAAGCCCCCAGACCTCCCACCCGGGCACAGCACCGCGCCCGCCGAGGCCCACGTGTCTGCCCCCCCCGCGCACCGGCGGCTCCGCCGGGCCCGGGGCCGCCTGCAGACGCGGAGAGCCGCAGCCCAGGGCCGTACCACGACGGGGTGAACACGACGAGGCGGTGTGGTGCACGGCCTGGCACATGGCGCTGTGCGAGGAGCTCCCCTCCGGCCTGACATGCGGGGCGGGGGCAGGAGGGTGCTCCTCGGGGCGGGGAAGGGAGGAGCGGCGCAAGAAGAGGCTCCAGCCCAGCCTCACCAGGTCCTTGAAGCTCCGTGGCTCTTCCACCGCCGCCTCCGGCTCCGCCACTGCCTCCAGCTCCGCCGCCTGCCCTTCCTCCTCTCCTGCCGCCATTTTGGACGGTCCCCTTCTGAGGCAGGGCAGAGCATTGTGGGAGTTGTAGTCCGCCCCCCTTGGGTTGTTATGGGATTTGTAGTTCGGAGGAACGAGCCAATCGGAGCGGGCGGGGCGGGGCTCGCGGGGCCACGCGCGGCGGCCGTTGGCCGGTGCGTAGCGTGAAGGAGCCGACCTCGGCTGAGTCCCTGTGTCTGTGGCAGCGTCCTGGCTCAGCAGGTTGAGGCATATCAGCTGTTTAGCGTAAATAATTAAGTTTTAATTAGAATAATTCATTTAGGGTTATGATACAGCGTGATTTGTGCTGTTTGGCTAGCTTTGCTTGGCACGAGTGGCTGGATTTGCTGAAGCCTTTAGGCCACGATGGAGTTACTTTTCTTAGTAATTTTCCTAGCAGCCGGTACAGTGCTGTGTTTAGTCTTTTAGCATGGGAAAGATGTTGATAGCACTCTGATGTCTTGGTGGTGTTTTTCCCAAGTCTGGGACTCTTCAGTTCTTCATGTTCTGCCAGGGAGCGCAGGCGCACAAGGAGTGTAAACCACAAGATAAGGAGGCTACAACCATCAGCTGAAACTGCAAATCAACAAGATAAGAGCCTGCCTGCCTGGACACGGAAAAAAGAACCCAATAAGATGTTAGAAGACCCCAGACCAAAAGTCACCATTGGACTAAAAGACACATGAAGGGTGTGTGAAGAGCATGTGAGGGGCAGGTGTATGGTTCACAAGGGTATAATTGCCCAGGGATTTCTTTGTTCAGGGTCTCTCTCTTCAGAGGCATCCAGCCTGGCCTGTCATTACTGCTGTACCTTTAAATTAAATTAATTATTTTATAAAATCCAACGACAGAGTCTGCTATGGGAAACCTGCGGTCTAGCCTGAAGAAGGAGGAGGCGTGCCTGAGAGAAAGTGTGCGTGCATGCGTGTGTGTGTGTGCGTGACACCATGAATGGTGTGTGTGGATGCTCGGGCAGCAGCTTCTCCTTTAATACTGTGCAAGGTTATTAAGCAGCACACTTGAGAAAGCATTTCTTCTCAACATGTTCAAGGCGCATGTTTTCTTTAAACTTATCTGGCTTATGCTTCTGCAAGGCGGGGGCGTTGATTTATGTGGCAAGGGCTTTGCTTTTCTAAATTAGAAGCTGTGGGTGCATTTTCACTGAAGTCCAGAGAGGCCTCTAGGGAAGGGGGAGTTACGGATCTATAGCCACCTGTACTGGGATAAGAGTATACTGAATTGGCTGTGTTAAAACCTGCCTGCTTGGCATTAACCGCAAATGGCTACGCCTCTGGCCTGCAGCTTAGCATTTGCATTGCTTAGGCAGTGTGTGATGGTGTTCTGTATTCATAAATTCTACAGTTGTGAAACAACAAGACAAAATGAGCTAGCCAGGCACAAAAATACAAGAATATATATAAACTTGCATATAAAATGCCTATAAAGAGCAAATTAACTTTTTCAGAAGTGTTGGTATGAAACATTTTGAATTATTAGGGAAGAGAAGAAAAAAAGAAAAGAAGTGTCATTGTTCTACCTTGTTTTCCTGTTTATGGTAATTGCCAATGTGCAACTTTGAAGTGCCAGAAATACATAAAATAAACTGAACTGTGGGAACTCACAGCATGAAATGAGAGAATAGGGGATGGGAATAGATGCAAACATTCCTCCAGCTCACTTGATTGCTGCTCTTGTGACTCAGGCAGGGAGCATGCAAGTGCACAGTGAGAGGTGAAAATGGTGATGGATTTAGTGTCTTTCGAGCCAAAGCAGCATCAAAATATCATGTTATGATGGTAGTTTGGAGCTCGTTGGTTTCCATCTGGTCTGGGTATGGCCTCTCTGATCTGTAGTTCCACTGCTGATTGCAGCAGGGCAACCTTGCAGCTAGGTGGACATCCTTTGTTTTAGGGAAAAGGATGCTAACGTATCCAAGAGCTCGGGCTTCGAAAGGGCAGCGGAGCTGACTGCAAAATGAAACTCGTGACTGCGTTTCTGAGCAGACCTCCCTCTCTCGTGCTCGTTGGGAAGCCCGGCTGGGTGTGCTCGCAGTGGAAATGCTGACGTACCTGAGCATCTGTCACTGGATTCCAAGCGTGCCATTTCCTCTGCTCCCAGAACAATGAGGAAAGTGAGAGGAAATCCGAACAAACTCTCTGCGTGACAGAGAAAGGAGAGGAAACCTGAAACAATTCACTGGGCAGCAGTGGAAATGAAACTGCTGCATCCCACTGTGCTCAGGAGCAATGATTTTAAAATAAATTTTAAAAAAAATCAAAAAATCCTAACAAGAAACATCTAATGTAGGTGCTACTTATGGCCATATGTTTCAAAAATTACAGCAGCCTGAGCCACGAGCTTGCTATATATCATTAGTGCTAAAGGTTAAGCCTGGCCAGTGCTTAGATGTGAACGCTTTTATGGGTCACTGCGTTGCCTCAGGAAATGGAGCCAGGGACATGATGGGAATTCACTGCTTGTGATTCTTTGTTGAACTCATTGTCCATATAATACGATAGGTGCTGTTTTGGTGGGGAGCAGGGTGGAGCAATTCTATTCTGGTGAAATTCCAGTTTGGGTAATTTGTCACAGAATCACAGAATCTTCAGAGTTGGAAGGGACCTCTAGAGATCATCTAGTCCAACTCCCCTGCTAAAGCAGGATTGCCTAGAGCACATTACTCAGGACTGCATCCAGGCGGGTCTTGAAAATCTCCAGAGAAGGAGTAGATGTCAGTAGATGTATTTGAATAAAAGTTCCCTCCTGTCCTAAACTGCTGTTGGAAGCACTCCTGTGTGATAAAACAAGCACCGCTTCTAAATGATAATTGCCTTTTTGTACTTTTCAGCACAGGACACTGCAGACTGTACTGGATTTAGAAATTTTCACTCCATGGCTTTTAGACTTGGCTTTTGACCAAATATGTTCCTAGCCCTGCTGCGTGTTGCAGAATCGGTCTTCCTTAGAGCTGGCAGGGTGGGAGCATCCACAGCAGATGAATTTTAGTGCAGGTATAATGCTCGCTATTTAATAAGGGATGCATAATAATATGAGATGCATAATAATATGAGATAGTAGGTCACAGTTAATAGTAAATGGTCTTGTCTACCCACTGGGATGCCCAGAGGTAGACTATTGGGATATCCTGACTCCCTGACTGTACTTGGGCTCCTTTGTCATAGACACCTTTTATTATGCTTTCAAAACATACTATGTGACTTTGTGTTAAAATTATGTTTACATTCCTGCTTCACCATTGAATCATTCCTTCCTGCAGCAGTTTCCATAAAAGAGGAGTAAAAATGGCATCAGGAGACAAGGCTTCATAACTGCCAGCCCAGGCTAAACATCAAATCACACACGTACCCTTCTCCCTGCGCTGCCTAGCTGCCAAAGGAAAGGTTCCACCAGCACATCTACTACTTTGAAGGGTAAATAACATAACTACTAGCAAAAAAGCTGCTTATCAAAGATAACTGCCCGCAAATGTTGCTTGTAATTCTAAGGGAGTCACAATATTGCAACTAAGCCAATACTAATACTAGGGTAGGTGCACCCCTGTCCCAGCCCGGGTCACTTGCTTCTGGTGCTTTCTTGGTACCAGCTCTGGTGCTCATCTGACCCAGCAGTGAGCAGGAAGAAGTAGGAACGGATCTTACCCACAAATATGATAAATTTCTGCCAGTACAGCTCCCAAAGCTGGCTCCCCAGTGTACCACATAAGATGCAGTGCTGACTGCATGGGAGGAGAGAGGATGGCATGCCTGGAGCTGGGTGGAGAGGACCTGAGACCTCCTGCCCTGCCTGCTAGCTGCTAGATCAAGTGTAGTTGAGGTCTGAGGGCGCAGACTTAAGATTCACAGGACCACCTGGCTTAGAAGATGTCCAAGAGCACTGGATGGGTTTTGGAGCAAAGTCACGCAGCTCCTCTGTCTTGTGTAGGATTACAGATCTTCCAGCCTGTGGGACCCACTCTCTGCCTGAGCCTCCCTTTGTGTTCCCAGCAAACAAACCTGGAGAGGGAAGTGGCTGAGACCTGGCCAGCAGAGTGTGGTACCTTGCACTCAATCACACTGACATAGCAGCACTGTGCAACAACCCAAATCCTGACCTCGAGTGAAGGGTTAATCTAGGGAAAAACAGAACAGAAGGAGGGCTGTTTGGTTTTTTTTTTGCCTGTATGGCTGAAAATGGAAACAAAAATTTCTGATTTGTCCCAGCTGCTGAAACTGGCTGTGATTGCAGTGCAGGACTGTGATGAGCAGAGCAAAACAGCCCTCGCGAAGTTCTAGGCTATCAAATTCAGATCCTTCTGCCAGTGGGATTAGTCCATTCAGAGCTGTTGTTTTTCCTAGGTTATTCCCTGTGTGTGGACATGTGGACAAAGCTGCATTACTAGAAAACTGAGGAGGATGTAGGAAAACTATATAGGTTATATGATTTTCTCTGTGATGGTAAAACCAGCCATCTCAGAAGCATGGTGAAGTCGTAACTGGTCTGGTAGAATTAGCTGGTGATATGCTGGATATACTAAGAAAAATTTAGCATCGTGTCTGCCTTTTCATCGTATGCAGTTCACACTCCAGAAACATGCTTACGTGCTCACACGAACGCACCTCAGTGTTTGCATGTCAGAGATCAGCATCTGCAGTGTACGTGGTCTAATTTGCACACCAGGGTATGCACTCACATGGGCGTAAACACATGGACTCATACAGAAATGCCAGCTGTCTGGCGTGGAGCTGATGACTTCGCTTTTCATTCTCCCCTTTTGAACGCATCCAGCTGCTCCTATTGATTCCCTGGCTCCAGTGCCTGGAGCATGAAATCGAGGAGGGTGAACCAAGGGGGCAGGAATGTGATCACATGCAGGTGTGCAGAGAGACACTGACACAAAAGTGCTTCATATTAATTTAATCGAACCAACAGTGTACTTGTTCGTTTCTGGCAAACAGGCATGGGCATTACAGGCATCTGAGTCACACTCTGAGGGACCAAAGCTTTTTTCTTCTTATGTGTAAAAACAAATGTTGATGTCATTGAGAGGAAGAGACAAAAAGGACAAGGATTCAAGCTTTGTGAGATGTTTTGCCCTTCCTAAGATTTTGCTCAGCATTACAGAATTACAGAGTGGGTTTTCTGATCATTTTGATTCATGCATCTGCAGGGAAGTTTCCCTTATCCACTGGGGCCTACTTGTGGAGGTGGAACTATCCTTGCATTAACTCCTCAAGTTGTCTCAAACTAGTTTCCGGGGTCTCTTCCTTGTACCTCTTCAAGGTACTGACATGATCCCCATCATCACAGTTGCTTGAGTACTTTGCAATATTTGTCCCAGAAACATCCTTGTGAGGTAGGGAAGTGCTCTTATCCCTTATTTTTAAACAGAGAACTGAGGCACTGAGAGGCCAAAAATCACAAAGGACATATTTAGCAGAACAGTCACTTGAAACAGGGTCCCAGTTCTTCCTCCTGTTTTGTAAGTGCTCTGCCACTGAATCATCCTACTCCTCTGCACCCCTCTTGACTATTAGTACCAGTATGTATATATTGCCAATGTTAAGCTTACCCTGGGAAGCATTGCTAGGAGTATGTGTAGCTCTCTGTGAGTGCTGCCTCCACCCTCATAGACAAACCACTGTGGGTCTCACAGGCTGCTTGACTGCACAGAGAGCGGCACCTCCACCTCTTAGATGTGCTCCCATCACAGCTGGGGTCCAGCTCAGAGCAGTAACACCAACCTATGCTTCCCTCCCTGCTGCAAGAGGTATAACCGCTTTCTTCCACCAGTGCCCTGAGGCAGGCTCTGGTCCCAGGGTCACTGACCTGTCCTTCTCCCTCTTTTGGTTCCTAAGATCTGTCACCAGTTGACTGTTTCTCACCTATTTTATAACTACCAGCATTCAGGCCATACTTGCCTTTTCCTACGGGGACTTGACCTCCCTCACACCCAAAAAATGGGTAACTTTCTCTCACATGCCACAGACTTGCTTTGCCTCCAAGTACAGCTGCTTTCCTTTGGAGCAGAGGCCTCCTTTTTAAAAGAAAAAAAAAATATATATACATCTTTAAATACAGTATCAAAACCTTAAAATAATCCTATGTAAATAAATAGAATACAAACATCACAGTTCTCAGCCTGGAGAGGTTTTTTCAAAAGGGATAACAATTTCTGGCCCTGTTATTTCACCCTGGGATGATGAGCCATCCGTACAGTCTGACATATCTGGACCTGCTTCCTTCAACAGCCTTTCCAGATGTACCTTGGTAATGTGACTATACTCTACTGGAAATTGGCAGCTGCTGGCTTTTTGAGGGTACCCCAGCCCTTTTACTACCCATAGATTCATAAGCCTTGTTAGGATTCATAAGACCAGGACTGCAGGGATTCCATCAGCCTTCTCACCCAGCTTCTTTTTGCTGCCTTGGGGAAGCAGAGCTGGGGAGATGACTGGGGAAACGGTTGGGGAAACATGGGTCTGAGGAATGGCCACCTACCCCTGCCTTGAGGCTCTGGAATCTGCTGCTGTGTACACAGCAGTCCACATGTCTGTCACAACGTCCAACCTGAATCAGGTGGCTACTGTCAGTTGGCGGTGTGTGTGTCTGGAAGCTTTTAGCTTCCTGTCAGGAAGGAGTTTGTGTTCAGGTATAGACAAGGCATATGAGAGATGTGTGCACCTGTGTGGATTAGCACTACCAATATTACAATAGCAACAGGTAGCAGTGCTAATGGTGACAATAATATAAGGTCTCCAAGCCCGGTTTTAAGTGTGGGTCAAACACTGTTTCAGCTGGATGGTCTCGGGATCTCAGCAGTGGTTTTAGCACTCAAGTTGAGTCTCCTTGTGCATGGGGAAACCTCTGTCCTGGACTCAAGAAGTTCACAGACTTCATCCATCGCCTTGGTGCAGGTCTCAAGGTTGGCAGCCAGCTTCTGGATTTTGGCCTTCAGGACAGCCTGGCTCACTTTCGTGACCTCCTTTGTGTATTCTGGCACGAGGAAGCTGTGGGAGCCGCAAAAGACCATGAAGCAGATGGAGTTGTACAGCGAGATGGAGGCCCTCTTCTCCGACTGGCGCAGTGTGGGGTCTCCCGGGCCCTGCCCCCGGCGGAGGAACTCCAGGCAGCCGAGGATTTCCCTCATCTGTTTCCGACAAGTCATTGCAATTTCCTGCACCTTCCTCACCTCCCGGGAATTGCAGAGCACTAAGGAGAGATCAGAGGTGATGCTCATGGCCCCCCCTGCAGTAGCCAGACCCAGACCCACAGCTGATGCCACGAGAGAGGCTCCCAGGGTTGCCGGGCTCAGGGACAGCCCCACAATGGCCGTGACTGCTCCTGCGGCAGTCAGGGTGCTCCCACTGACATTGGCAATCAGGGACCTTTTGCGGAGCTTGTTGAGTTTACGAGCCGCCTTGTGAAGGTGAGCAATTTGGCCACGCAGCCTCCGTCTCTGATCCAGCAGCTCTACGTGGAAGTGGTGTGTGGGGTCTAGAGTTTGGGGAGGGGCAGCACCGTTTCTTTCCATGGCCTCTGTCCAGAAAAAGAAAAGGCTGGGTTGGGACTTGTGTTAAAAAAGAACACGAGACATGCTCAGCCTCGACCACCGCTTCAGAAGTGGCATCCAGCCAATATTTTTTTTTTTTGCTTCATCCACTACATTAAAGGTTTGCTCTCTGCACACACGTACACACTCACGTACACACACACACACATGCACGTACACAGAGGAACTTTTTCAGACAGAGGAACTTTTAAAAGTTTTTCTTGTTCCCTGAGAAGACTAAAATATGTTAAGGGCTGGGGTCAGAAGTGCTGTTCTTATTACCTCTCTGAAGACGCAAAACATCCCTTCCAACCCTGGGGACAGAAATTCCCTTGAGATTGACTCAGTGCCCAGAGCAGTAATGCTGCCAGAACTAATGTATTTTCCCCACAATGGGATTTAGAGGATCTGCAACATTCAAGGGCATCTTTCACAGGAAAGGCTAGGCTCTGAGGAGGTGAAAGCCACCCGTCCCAGGTTGCTATTTAGGGCTCATTTCCCATTAAAGGAGGACAGAGGGAAGCTGCTGAGAGGAGTCAAGGTCTGGCTTTTCCATCTAGGAGGTGAGAAGCTCATTGACGCCTCAGATGGGTATTGTGAACATCCTTCCTTTCTTTAAGCCTAAGCAGCTCAAGGTCCTGCAGCATTTTTTTCCTATTGTAACCTGGCGTCAGGGTCTGGACAAAGATGGGAAAAATTGTTCTGTGGTGCTTAGTCCAACCTGTGGTGATGGATCCCCAGTGACAGTGGCAGGGAGGCCCATGGACCTTGTTTAAAAGGTACATCAGAAAAGCGAGCCCAGTTTCAGTGCTCGCTCCCTTGGGGATGGGGAACAGAGGAAATACAGGGATCTGTGAATAGAAAAGGCTTGAAAACTGCTGGCTATGGCAACCTCCCCTGGCAAGATAGCAGAAGACCGTCTTCCCTTCTAGAGGGTGGATCTTCAGGGTTTCAGTGTTAGGCAATCTGTTTGCTCTCTCTGTTCTTTGTCACAAGGGTAGAAAGAAATGTTCCAATAAGCATTTGCAGGTTGCTCTAGGAGTGCAAAGTGCTTTGCAAAAGAAGCCAGCATCCTTAACCCTGCTTACATATACAGCAACTGGAACAAGGGAGGTGACAGGAGTGATGTAGCATCACCAGTTATCTGGTGGGAGCAGAGCTTTTGTGCTCCACAACACTGCGCTGTGCACAAGCCTGTGCTGCCTCTGCACCTAGCAAGGCCTACCCCTAAAGCTAAGAAGCTCTTTGCAGTCCATAATGGCCTCATAGCCAAAAGAAATCTTTGTAGCCGAGACCCTGTCCTAGGGCCAACTAAGCAAAACTATTCATTGCTGCAGCCACCTTTTCACTTCTAAGTCTTCTGTACTGTTTGAACTGGAGGTGCCTGGTCCCTCACACGGGCAAACTATACAGTTAGGATCCTTGGGGCTTTCATTCTGCAGAATCTCTCTGTTTTGGAAGGAGGAAAACTCCTGCCATGAAGAGTCTTTCCATCCTGAAATGTGTAAGTAAATTATTACTGTAATTTTTTTTCCCTTCTACTTGTCCTAATCCATCTCACACAGAATCTTTTAGGACCTCCCCCTGTGCCCTTCAAAACAACGACCTCAGTCTCTCTTGGTATCATTGGGCCATTTGACTCACTTAGTATATTGTGCTTTTCTCAACTGGAGGCAGTGTCCTCTTATTTTTTACACTATAGTCAGAGATGAAGCTGAAAACACAAGGACTAACACTAAGCTGAATCGATACCAGCATTGAAATAAACAATGAGCATATCATTAATAACAACAGATCAATATGATGATTATTAAATATATGCATTCCTGTAGCCTCTTAACAATTTGTCCTGCAGATTTTCATGCTGAGAACAATCTCAGGTAATAACAGCAACCATCTCACTGCAGTTAGCAGAACAGTCATTCAATGTATAGCATAAGGCACACAGTGAGGCATGTCTTTTGAATACACTTATTTATGCCAGCATAAAGGAAAATGAAACCAATTTTTGCTCTTAGAGAAAATTCTCCCCAGCAATAAAAGTATACATTAGTCCAAAACCTGCAAAAGCTTTCCTAATACAGTACTCGGAGACACTCCAAAAAATACTGGTTCAAACTTACCTTTAGTTTCCAGCCGACCTCCCCAAAGACAGATTTTGATCTGTTTCTGGAGGAGACCAATTTATAGCTCCAGTGAACCAATTGCTGCGGTGGGAATGCTTTGCCTCATACTGGGAGTTTGCCATTTCCTGCTCTCCCTTGTGCAGAAGGATGTGACACACTGGAAAGTGACCTGCGGGACAGCGAGCACACATCATGTTCAGGAAACGATCCCTGCGAATGAACATTGTGTGTTCGCTTTTCCTGAAGTGTAGGGGGAAAAATTTTTTTTTTCTTTTAAATCTCAGCCTATTCCTGGCGCTGAGCTAGTGCAGTCATTCCCCCCAGGGAACAGTTGCCTTTCCTTTCCCTGAAATAGCAACTGACTTTACTCTCTGCTGGAGCCGCCAATTGCTTGATGACTGAAGTTTCCCCCCACCACACGTCTAGAGCCAGTGGAGCACCAGCTAGCCAGTGTACTTACTTCATTCAAGGCCAGTGTACTTTTAAAAACCCAGCTCTTTGGGACAACCGTGTGTGTGACTGGCTGGAGCACTGTGTGAGAGCTGGAGCGGTGCTCTGCTCCATAAAAGGGAAGGAGCTCCACAGCAAGATGATTGCTCTGAATTCCCATCCTTTCTCCTTCTGAGGAGGTAAAACCATGCAGCATCCTGCAAAAGGAGTGATCTCCCTGTGGTTTCGCTCTGTTTCTTAACCATGGACACCGTGATGGTTGAGAAACAACCATGTTGTTTTCCCAAGGTGCCTGCCCAGCAATCAATGATCAGAAAGAAAGGTCACTGGGATCCCCTCCTTTGCTGCCTGCTGTTGCCTGGCAGTTGTGCCCAAATACAGATGTGGCCAGAGGGAGGAGATGACGAAGGTGTTGGGGAGGAACAGCCTAAGTGACATTCCTGGCGCTGCCCTTCACTCTGAGCCAGGGTCAGCTTTAATCAAAGACAGATTCCTTGCATAGGTTCAGGAAAAAAAGGATTTTTTTGTGGCGCTGAGTAGTGCAGCCCACCTTAGACCAAAGTGGCATGTGCCCTTATTGACACAGGGCCTGTGGTGCCAGGGGCGTCTGTTTTGAGCAGTTGTGCTTGAAGACAGGGCATTAGATGGTGGATTCTTACTCTTCATGGATTTTTGTTATCAGGGAACCTCTGATTATGCTCTAGTGTCCCCCTGGCCTGGCTAATCTGAAAGCTACTTAGCTCTCACTGAGTGGCGAGGCTTTACTGTTGAATGTGTGAGATGCGTAACCATGCAAAAGCTGACCTTAGGAAGGGACAAGGACTGAGAGGCAGCAGGCAGGGAAAGGAGAAGGCTGGGATTGTTAATTACTATGGCAGTTTAGTTTTAGATCATCTTAAAATGACTGTGAAACAGTATGTCAAGTGTTTTTTCAGGGATGGACCTGCGTGAGATGGGTCATGAACGAATAAATAAATAGCATTGAAGAGCTACTTCAACCTGTCACAGACCTGAAAAGAGAAAACATTGTTTTGAAGATGCTTAAATAAGCAATCTGAGTCTGTTACACTTTGTACATATTGCATGTTAACAGGAAGGTGAGTTTTGACACCGAAGGAAACTGTTCTTTAGCCCTTCCCTTTGTTTTAGCAAACATATGCTTGAATTTGAGCCCATCTGCCTTGGTGAAGGTTTGCAGTTTATTGATAGACACAAGAGTTTTTTCCCACATTCCTAAAAAGAATAGGCTTTTTTTGTGTAACTGCATCTGCATTAGGACTTGTGCAAGCAGAGATATCCTTGTTGGGACAGTGAGTTTTGGTAAAAATGAATTAATGAAGACAAGATAGAACAAAGTCTCGAATGCGCCTGAGAAGATGATACAGTTTTGGTTGCTCTTCTTCCTTTCCCAGTGCCCTTCTTTCAATATACTCAGCTGCAAAATGTTGTTAGAAACCCCTGCGATGCTCAGTGCGTGGGTGAGGACATGATTAGAGTGTGGAAGAGAGAATTCTTTTTTTTTTTTTTTTTTTATAGTACTCCCTCACAGAGTTTCCTACACACTGAAAGACCTGCACTTCAAACAAGACAGATGTTGGTCTTAGCCTAGGATGGTTTCTCACAGGGATCATCCCTGGGCTTCTTCATCATCTGAAGAGAATGTTTCCCCCTAACCCACCCCAATGATGAAGTGTGTACCCAGAAAGTAAGGACTTCCCATGAGGGGCTACAGATGTCAAGTTGATTTTTAAAAAGAAATGTGTATTATAATAAGAAACATTATTTCTTAGGGAGTTGCCCTATGGCAGTATGCTGTGATTTGGTTTTGTCCCTGCTGACACTCACACAAGCATTCCTTTGGTGAGGTTGCTGGTCTTCTCTCCCACCCATAATTAGAAAGACCACTTCCAGCAAAGGTCAGTAGGTGGGAATGGGAGCAGGATGGGAGAGGAGCATCTCCTCTGGGCACGTCCCAGGAACTGAAAGGCTTTCACTGCTATTAGCACACCTGCCCAGATGTGAGCACATCTGCCAAGTCACCAAATAGGTCCCAGGGGCCTGCTTGGAGTGAGTCTTACCTACCAGGGATCTCAAGACTTGTGGGCTAGGTCTGACCTTCTCTGGGCAGTCCTGCAAGCTAGCAGAGGCCTCACCATCCTGCCAGCTGTATGTTTTCACCCAACCCCTCTGCTGTCTCTTCTTTCTTGGCCTGTGAAGCACTTGGGCTTGAGTGTGGAAGGGGTACAGCAGGTGTTTCACAACTACCCTGGCCAGAAATGGTCCCTCTGCTCCACCCTTTCCCGTCTAGCCACATCCTTTTGAAATGGGCAGAAGCCAGACCCATGCAAAATCTGCCCTGAAGGCATTTTATGGGAACAGATGACCAGCAAGGGGAAGGAAGGATGTTTTATTGCCTCAGTTCTCTTCCTTCCAGTGGATTTTGGCAGAAAGGACTGGTTTTTCTGCTCTGGTTCTCTCCAGCTGAAGGGATATGTAGCAGAAGTGTTTATTCTGAAGCTGTTTGGAGCTATTGCAATGTAACATGAGACTGTCTAACACTTGAAGCTGGATTTTCAAAGATACGCTTCCTTTATTAGCATTATTTTGATCAAATAATTAGTTAAACTTGAGTAAATTTATATTCAAATACCATCTTTTTAACAGGGGATTTCTGTCACACTTGGTACTGCTGGATAGTGGACCTAAAAGTTGTCCTTTTTTTTCTTTTCTTTTTCCTGCGGTTAACCAAATCGATGACGTATTGTAACTCTTCACAACAAGACATTCATTTAGATTCAGTGGGAACTTGAATAGGCCAAAACTAAAACAGCTTTTAGTAACTTCACCAGTACATCCAAATTAATTTTTTGAAAGCATTCCAGAATGGGACAGGCTGCTCTGGGCTTTGGTTACTAGTGTGCGTGGGACTTGGTATCATCCTGTATTTGCACAATGAAAAGTTCCTGATCCTGTCTCTGTCCTTGTCACTGACCAAAGCCAGAAAGCTGCAGTGACTGGGTTCACTCCACATCCCTGTGCGCTTCCCTACCAGCTACCTGGGCAGTGGTTGGCCAATGCGATTTCAAATGTGCTAAAAAAACAGCTGCTCTGATATCGAACCAAGAATGTAAAAAAAAGCCAAACAAAAAATCACAAGATGATATGGGTTCTCAATACACTGACATTGTCTGACTTAAATTTTGTAAAGAAAACTTAACTTTGTTTTACTATTTTTATGAACTCTAGTTTTTTTTAATATATGAATGAAAAAGATAATGCTTTTAGAATTTGTGCTTTTATTTAATCTTAATTCTTCTCTTCCATCTTCAAATTAACCAGCTGTTCTATTGTGCATCATTTGCAGCTACTCAAGAGAGATATTTAATATCCATAACAATACCTGAGCATTTCATTGAAAAGTAACTTAGATAAGAGAATGTATAATCAAATTTAGGTATTGTAGATGAAGTGATTTGAATAGATTGAGGCTGCATTGCAGGTTGGCATGTTAATTCCATACCAGTGTTACCAATGATGCTGACTTTGTATTGGGAATATTCAGCTTGAAAACCTCAGATTTCATTAAGGGGGATATGACTTGTCCTGGAATGGTCACAGTCATGTGTCACTGTTGCATTCCTTCATCACAAAATAAGAGAGTTTATCCACAATCCTGCTGCTACATTTGAAGAAGATAAACCAAAAGTTGAGAGGTTTGGGCTGTGATGGAAGACCAAATTCTGGACTCCTCTAAATTTTTCAGGTCTCCTCTCAGGTTTTTTAAAACATTTGCAAGACCTGTTTTGGGGAGGGGTGTGTGTGTTTTGTTTTAAATTATTACTAATTACATATTGTTAAGCTTTTGCTAACAGGATTAAGATTCAGCAGGAAACATTCCATATAAAACATGCACTGCGAATAAAACAAAATAATGAAATTCGTTACGCTGATTAATCCTCCCATCTGGCACTGTAGAAACATGACAGACACACAAGGGCCTACAGAAGTCCAGGAGAAGTTAAAAACTGTTACCTTGAACTTCAGACAGGGATGCACATCACCTAAATTTCAGCCCTCTTCAGAGGTTCACACGCACCCAGTTTATTCGCTTTCCGAAGCTCCCTCTAGAGCCAGGAGAAGGAACAGCCATCCCCAAAGCCTGGTTCAGTCCACCTCTTTCAGGCACCTGCTTTGTAATACGTGATTTATTACAGACAGCAATTCTTTATCCCCTTCCAGCCCCGTCTGATGTCCCCCAGGCTCGTTAGGTTTATGTTCCAATTTCAAATGTCCTGTCCCACAGGGACTGCTCTGGGCTAGAGACGGTCCCTGTAACGCAGCACTTGGTGTCCTGCAGTGCTGGTAGAAGATGCCATTGTGGAAGAGTGCAGGTGGCAGTGGTACATCCCTGATGGACCCCTTCAATAACAGGCCCCTCTTGCCCACGGATTTATCTGATACTTTTTGACCCTGCTGACGCCAGCTGCCTCCACTGCCTCCTGGGACAGTAAAGTCCAGAAGTTCCCAGTTATTCACGGCATAAAGTATTCTCTTTTGCCTTCTTTCAGCTAATATACTCCTTTCAAAGAGTGATCCTTATGCTAGCTGTGTGGGATCAAGGAAAGAAAAGTCCATGGGTTTGGTGATCCTGCCCTGCACGGTGCGTGGCATGTGATTCCCCCTCATCCTCATGAGTGACAAGTTGTCAGTCACAATCTCAGGATTAGCAGAGGGCATGTAAAAGCCAGACGTACAGAAGAACACAGGGCTTTGCAGAGCTGCACTTGGGAATGTAAAGAAAGCATGTGATGGATAATATCACTGCATCACAGTCCTAATGGGTTCTTCTAGGTCCAGGGAGAGTTAAGATTCGGTTTTAAATGGTTGAACCTGCCCTGAAAAAAACCCAATCCAAATCAGCCCAATTTTTGTCAAGCCAGGACTTTTATTTTCAGGTCAGGTCTTCCGTTCTTAAAATATGTTAGCTGCAAGGTGATTCATCTTGGTAACCCTCCAGGGCTGGGAAAAATAATCAGAAACTTTTTGTCCTATTGCCAGCATGCTTAGAGGGAGGGAGAAAGGGAAATGCTTCCACACCAGATAGGTCTTTTTGTACCTTTGTTAGCATTAATATTAAGGCATAACCTGGTGCGAGGGCCTTAGAAACTACTTATTACACATTCCCCAGGCCTGATCAGAAAGAATAACTGTCAGCAATATAAAACTCTTCGAAGGGAAATTTATGAAGAGGGGGTGGTAGGCTCATGAAGGAGCTGAGAGCATCTTTCAATCACAGTACCAAATCTGTTAATGGGAGATCTGGCAAGAGCAAGTCACCTCTCCCATGAAGCCTGGGAGCCTGCGCTTCCAGAAGAGGGGAAGGTGGCCAGCTGCAGAGCCAGGACGTGATGTGGATGGGAGCTTGGCACTTCTCCCAGGCTCCTAGTTCAGGTGTGTGCTGTGCCTGAGCGCTCCGCTGCCCGGTGTCCCTGAAGCAATTTCATGAGACTACAGGGATGATCAGCAGATGCTCTTGGCCCGGGTGGATTCTGCCAACTTCCTGCACCCTCCCGAATAAATGATCAGGACCTGGGAGGGAGGAAAGGAAAGCTGGGAGAGAATGCCCTTCCCAGCATCTGCAGATACGCCCTGCATGATTAGCAGAAGCCATAAGGGCAGGGCATGTTTGAGTGACCCCGTGGTTTGCAAACACATGCATTTTTAAAAAATACTTTCTAAAAATGGCATCATTCTGGGAGGTACAAAGGCTTGGAGGGGTAGTAAACCTCTCTGGTAGTGTCTGATCAAAATGCAGCCCTTGAAAAGATCAGGTAATGCATCTTTTTTACCAGTCCGGTAATACAAAAAAACCCAGCTCACCCTGAAACCAAATAAAGTAAGCAAACAAAAAAAAAAATTTAAAAAAAAGGTATTTCCTTAGCTATTATTTGATTTTGTCTAACCCACCCGAAACACAAGCAGTAAAGAGAGACCTGGCTTTTGGGTCTGGCTGGGCTGGGCCTAGGACAAGACTTTTAGAGGATGGTTAAGCTGTTTGTATCTCCCCAGGTTGGATGGAGCCAAAATAAACCCTGTTGTCACTGAGGGCAACCCAGAACAGGTTCTGCCTTATACTTTGCTTCTCACTGCTGGAAGATGCTCTGCAGTGCTGGTAGGAGAGGAGTGGAGTGCGAGGCAGCTGGAAATTACTGGTGCGAAATGAGGAGATTCTCCTCTGAAATACCCAAAAAAATATTTTCAAGGAAGATTCTGTAAAAAAAAAGCCATCTTAACAACAGGATTTCCTTTGAGCTCCATGGCATTTGAAGTTCTGGGGAAAGGGAAACCCTAAGATGCACCAGGGAAAAACTAGATTACCAAGGACCACTCTTCTGACTCATGCTTACATCGGGATCATGGTCTATACAAGTACTATGCAGAAGAGAGGCTTGTATAGAAGACAATCTCCTCTTTATTTCCTCACAGACTACGTGTGCCTACACATTTAGTTTAGCTGTCAAAATAGCTTTTTCCAGATTATTTTGTAGCCCACCTCCTTGCCATATGAGCTCTTGCATTCAGTATCCCTACCCCGTTCCTGATTAGAGGACACATCCATGTGGTTTGGGAGGACTGCTCCAGAGGACAACCCTGGAGTAAGCTGCCAGACTGAAGTACGCCATTCCACCTGCATACAGGGTCTTGTGGCTCATGCTTACTCCACACCATATATACAGAACCCTCTTCTACAACACATGTTCTTTGCAGTATCCCTAACAGACCCCTTTTAGTACTCATCCAGGGTCCCCTTTGTGCACACATGCTAGATCCACCATCCAGCTTTCCAGCCTAACTCCCTGTTTTGAGACATAGATGGGGAAAAACTGAGGCTGGAGGGCCAGAGAAGTTTCCCACTACTCTGGGGAAGGACATGAAGATGAGAAACTTCATAGGGCACATGGGTGGCTCCTGGGATAAGCCAGAGAGGGATGCATTGTCATGGTCTGCTTCAGTACCTGTGTCACAGGAAAAGGAAGAAGAAAAGCTCTGGATGCAATGTGTAAGCTCCTGGGAAAGATGATGAAAACCAGAATGTCTATGTTTGCCTCATGCTGAAAAGCTCCCAGTATGCTTCTTGGGACCAGGGAGGGACGTGGATGGTGTTTTCACAACCTGGCTGAGCATAAGGTTTCAGCAGGAGCTGGGAACACTTCTGTAGTGCAGAGCACTTGCACAGAAGGGGTGGGCCTCATCTGGATCAAAAGAGAAATGGGCTTCTGGCTATGAGCATGCAGGAGGTTGTCAGTGAGCTTTTTAACAGCGGAGTGGGGAAAGCCAACCCGTGGTGACATTTTTCAGGATGGTGTTCCCAAAGACAAGACATAGCAAATTCTGTAGCCTCTAGGGAAGGATATATTGGGGATAGTATAAAACAAGAGGGCTAGCATTCAAAGAGAAGGCCAGGAAACCAAATCAGTGCTGTGATTGTCTCAACATCAGGGTTTGAAGCCTCGGGAGCAAGACAGGAGCAATGGCACATTTTTTCTGATATGTTAGGCACTTTGGAAGTCTTGAACTTGTTGAAAAGAAGTTCAAAGGAACAGCTGGGGGGATTAAATCCTCACAGCTGAGTGGAGATGGCTGAAGTGACCATGCTGGGGACATAGTGGTAGGGCTACCACCCACCCAGAAAGGCCTGAAAAAGGGAAGGATGCTGGTGCTGGTAACAGGAGGGAGGGTTGAGAGTAAGAAAGCTTCATTCAGAAAGCTGCTGGGTGTGTCTGAGTGAAAAACACAGAAAAGAACATAGATTCTAGCAGATTAAGCATAAAAATATAACTGAGCTCTCCAAAAAGGGATTAGAAGATCAGCTAGTTAAAAATTCAAAACTGGTACTAAATCCTCCAACTGTCACAGCAAAAATCCTGCCTGAGAGCCTGTCAGACCATAGGACTCTTGGTCTATCAGCGTACTGGCTGTGACAGACACGCTGGTGGAGCTGTAACGAGGGTCAGAACAGCCTTTTCAATTATGTCAGCATAGTTTCAGCAAAGGGAGGTCCTGCCTTACAAACATCTTGGGAGTTTTGGTTTTTTTTATAAGGTCAACTAGTATGTGGAGAAGGGTGATCTGGTTGCTGTGGTCTGCCCATATTTCCAAAGGCTTTTGACAAAGCCTCTCTGAAAAGACCTTAGAGAAAAGTCAACAGCAGCAGGATAAAAGTGGAAATCTAGCATGGAGAGTTATTTGATAGAAGACTGAAAAAAGCATAGGACTAAATAGAGGAAGGTCACCAAGTGAGTTCTCCAGGGGTTTGCAGTAGGATCTGTGCTTTTTAACAAGTTCCTAAATGGTGTGGAAAAAGGGGTGAACAGTGAGATGATGGGGTTTGCTGACAATATGACTGGTCAAAGCACTGGTGCAGTTGTTAGTTTAGATAAGCTTTTGTTTCTGTGAATATCAACATAACTGCAATGTGATGTTGATTTCCACTAAATATCATCTCAATCCATGTTTGCTCTTACAGCTTGGGGGGGATAATTAAAAAAGATCATTTGGAACCTTGAACCATAGATCACACAGCTCTAACTGGAGCCTTTTATTGTTATTGGTGCTCCTAGACCTCATTCAAGCTGAGAAGCTTTGCAATGGCTTAACATGAGAGGCAGCAGAGCTGCAGTGTGGAGGGCAGTCACTGGTCTGCCATTTGCTGCTGCTGCTGCTGCTGCTGCTGAGAGCAAGGACACTTTTGCCTGGAGCATCCCCACCTCCAGACACCCCAGACCTCCCTAGACTGGTACTGTCCACTGTGGTGGTGCCATCAGATGGCCGTGATCTTAGGGAAAGTTTCCTCTTTATCTCCCAAACATTGCTCATACAGGCACCACTGCTCTCATCCGTGATGAACTTGGTGTTTGGCAGGGGATATTTAGATGTTGGGATGGTCTTTATGTCCTTCTTGAATCAAGAAGCTGAGAGTTTGACAGATCTGCTTTGGAGACAGGTTGTGGACTCTGCCTTTAAGGACAAATGGTGTTCTTGATACCTAGATCAGATTTTAATCCAAATCCATGAGACTAAAATAATGCATGCTAATATCTCTTGGAGTATCCTAGGGCTCCCCTCTGGGCTGGGTATTATTTTGTATTTGCAGCACGTCAGAGATCGAGTGACTGTACAGATCAGATGGCAACATTTTGTACTGAACTGGTAGAGCTCTAGAAAAATGTTTTTACACTTGAAGCAGCTCCTTAGCACAGTAGTAGGCATTGGTAATCAGGCTGCCTACTTCTCACCACCTTTTATATTCAGGAAGAACACGGTGGCTGACACATTTTCTGATATACACTCAAAAATCACGTCAGTTTGGATACAGGATCTCTGATTACCAATATGAAGACAACTCACACTTTTTCTTCGTCTTCTGCAGCAATCTCAACGAAGCCTGTTATTACCTGATACGCAGGGAAACAGAGGTAGGGAGGAAGCTGGTGGTTTGCTCATTGCCTTGTGGGCAGAACCAAATGGTGAATGTAGGTGGCCTCAGTTTGAGGCGAGCGTTTGCTCCCTGAGGCTACCCTGTGACCTAGCACAGCTTAGTTTTGGCACCCGGAATACATCCATGTCAGTTTTGGCATCCTGAATACATACATGATGGGACAGCGGTCCCATCACTTTCATATTCAGAAAACAAAAAAAAAAGAAAAAAAAGAAATTTTGTCCCAGGGGCCTTAATTCCCTTGTTCGGAGCCTCTTCAAGACCGGAGGGTGAGACTTTCCCATTTTTAAGTGTATATCATACTTCTTATTCTAGACAGTTTGAGATGAGGTATACTAATTCAGCCTTCAAGGCCACCGCATTCTTTTCTTTATATTTCTTGGAAAATAAAAGGCCGCAGTAGGCCAACAGGAATCTTTCCCTTGTAAGGCCCCTGGGGCAAAATTTCATTTTTTCCTGAATATGGAAGTGATGGGACAGCTGTCATAGGAATTCTTATTTGAATGCATGCCAGCAATAAGGCAAGAATATTGCTTCATGCAGGTAATTTTTAAAAACCTCTTAGAAGCTGTTCACCAGTTCAAAACTACCAGAGAAGTCTAGTGGAAAAGGAATGAGAGACACGGATGTATTCAAGGTCCCAAAACTAAGGGCTTTACATAACACACCTTACATATGCTCAAAAAGAAGGTGGCAAAACAACCCACCAGAAATGTCCCTCCTCCTCCAGCTCTTCCCCGAAGACGTCTGCTTGCCCAGCTCCACGCAGCTCCCCTGTTTTTGCAGGTGCACTGATGCCAGCAGCTATTTTTGCACTCAGCCAAAATAAGCTGGACCTCTGTGTCCATCCGCTCCTTTCCTTTGCAGACTCTGCATCCCAGCGGCCTCTGGGAAAAGTGCAGGGAACGCCATCCTCCATCCCTGCCCTCCAGCAACAGAGGGAGAGGGACCGATCCCTTCTCCCTCAGGGACGTTTGTCCACCCGTGCTGACCCACTGTGAGCTTCTTTTTGTGAGGTGGCAGCTCGTCTCCCTGGCTTCTCTGCAGAAAGTGGAGGGCTTGCAGGTTGTATTTGGGCACTGTGGGTCACTGGTGGTGGAATAAGGGAAGTGAGGAGAGTCAAAGCTATCAATTAGTAAAGGAAGAACAAAACTAATAATTCGTGATCTTTCCATGGAGGCTGCAGAGGTGCCTAAATGCAGTGAGTGCTCTTCTGCAAGCAGGTCTTTTCCCAAGCCATGGGTCACAGCACTTGAGAGGTGAAACAGCTCCAAAAGGCAGCTCTTAAGGGTCTAGATTAAACAGAGAACAGCTAATATGCTTGGCTGCTTATAGCAAGTAAAGGCAGTTATCTTCTTCTTGGTCAGGGTGGGCATCAGTGGGGAGCAGGTGAGCCCCAAGGGCTGCACGCCAGCCAGAAGTTGGAGACCAGCTGCCTTAGAGGAAACGAAACTGGCTGAGGCAGCCCTGTGAGGTAAGTTGCATGGTTCAGAGTGGGACAGGAAAGGACGGGAGTACCCACCCACAGGTAGTAGGGAGACCTGTACATTGCCACCCAGACCAAAACTGTGGGTCAGCATTTTCTCCAGATCGCAGCTAAAAGGTGAAAGAAAGGGCTCTTTCTACTGGCCCCTTTGGGGTTTTGTGCCTGTGCTGGAGAGGATGGAAATGCTGTTATCTAGAAGGACAATTTCACAACCGAAGCTGGCTGCCGCTAGCCCAAAACCTCTTGAGATGTTTCCCTGTAAGGGTCAATGAAATGAAGGTGAAAGGGTGGGTCAGATCCAACTGACCCCTGTGAGTCCTATACAAGGTCAGCCAAGCCATTCCCACATTTTGATGTGTTTGATGACAAAAGAGGTGGGAATCACTAAAGTGAGCTGCAGGAACTGTTGTTCTTAGATGTCTTGAACCTAAAGCTGAAGGTTACCTAAAGGTGACTACATCCAATATCAATGGTAAGTGCAAGTGGAAGTAGACTTTTGTTATAACTGAAATCTACTTCTCTGTCCACTAGGACTGTAATCAAACATTTGTGTGCAACTTGGCCAAAATTGCTTTTTGTTTGTGTGGATCTAGAGGGATGCTGAAGCAGTAGCTTTGAGAGCCTTTTATAGTCCCTGCTACACCAAGGAAGGGACCTATCAGGGCACCATCAGCCCTGCCTGTCCCTGCCCAGCACCTCCTGGGGCTCCCCCCACCCTGCCTAGGTGCCAGGACCTCATTTTAGGCCCCCAGGGCTGTCAGTCCTTGCCCCAAGTGATGCCACAGCAGGGACAGTCTCCAGCTCCCCACAGCCCTGCCGTGCCTGGCCATGGCCCCACCGCACCAGGGAGGTGCCCAATACCCGGTGCTGGGATTGTGTCTGGTCCCAGATCCCTCCACCAAGCCTGATCCTGACCCTACCTGCAGACGGACATCCTGGTCTGGCCTGTGTGTGTACGGAAGGAGGGAGCTGAGGTTTGTGACAGATTAAAAGTTAAAATGAGCAAAGTCACTGCATTTTGAACAGGTCTTTGGTTTTTCCCCTGTGAAATTAGATGAATCATCTCTGAACTGTTTTTCCTTCTGACAGGAAATGGAGAGAATTAACATGTATAGCTGGGCCTTGGCAGGAGGAAGGTGGAAAACCTGAACCAGACAAAAATTGGAGGATCCAAGTAACTGCATCTTTAAGAAATGTGGATAAGTGACTCTCAGTTCTCCCATCTGCAAAATGGGGATGGGCTTTACGTGTTTGGGAAAGGTGTGGCAATGTGAAATGAATAAATGCAGTGCAGTTAGATACTGATGTGGAAAAGTCATGAGGAAGGGGAGGAAAAGGAGCAGACAGTTTTCAGGAAGAATTATACTCAGTATGTGTAGAAACAGCTGAACACTGAACCTCTGTCAGGTGCTCTTCCTAGGACTTGTAATGTCACCTATGGTGGCCACTACGCTTTGTCACCTGGTGCCAGGTTAACTGTCAGAAAAGGGACATGCAAAATAGGAAAATTACCCTAAACTTGCAAAAATTGCTTGTTGTCTTCCAGGGATTAAGTCTGGATTACTATGTATTTTTTTCAAGTTAGTAGGCATATGTTACTGATTATGACAATCTGTACTTTTTATGCTGGCTGGGAAGCGCTCTAAGGAGACACTCGGATCTAGCCCTGCATCCTGAGCTGGCTCACATCAATAGCAGCAGTAAAAAAACTTTCTGTAGGATTTTCTGGCAGATCTTTTTTTCTCTACCAGTGTCTCCGACCACACCAACAGAGCGCCTAGAGGCCAAGTATGAAATAGCCCTGAGATCCTGTTGTTCTTGATGGTTCACCTCTTCTAAGGTGAGGCAGCAACGTTTGCTGTAATTGTGATGGGAAATGTGTAAGAGGGAGGGAGAATCTCTCCCAGTGAGTGTCCTCCCTGTCTGCTCCTTTTGTGCGTCTGCGTTACAGGGAAACATATACTACTTCCATGTATCCTAGTTAAGCTTCATCATGGCTAGACTAATGACCTCTGGTGCGTAACTTCAGGCTTTTTGTGCTGCTAATTACACGAGTAATAGCAGTATTTGGGAGAGGAGGACTAAACACCGTCCTTGTGTATTCACTACTGAACGAGGTGACACTGTATTCAGCTCTCCTCGTAGGCCTTGATTTTTCTCTGGTACTTCTGCATCCTCCCTCTAATACACATGGCCTGACAGCTTGTTTGTGAGACGGTCATGAGAATATATTGTCTTAACAATAAGAGAAGGGAATAATGGAGTAAACACGAGTGGAAAGTCAAATAAGTAAAAGCATTTAAAATAACTACAAAAAAATATCTTCAAGTCGCAAAAGGGCCATTTAACATTTGATGGAGATCGATAGTCTCAAAAGTGGAGTAAGACAAGGACTACAACAGTGTGCTGCAGTGTTGCCCTGGCACATACTGAGAGGCTTTTCCTCTGCAGATGGTTGGTGTTGTAGTTATCACTGCTATACAGGATTTAGATATACATCTGTATTCCACCTAACTATGTGTGTGCAACGAAAACGATCCTGAGAATATCAAATTATGGACTGGAGGAAAATGTGCTACTGTGCTGCATTATTACTCCTGCAAAATAAGTGTTGTGGAGAATGGGGGGAATTGCTTTATGGTGAGATAGAAAGAACTCTGACTCAACCCCAGTACTGACATTGGCAATGTGAGAAGAGCTGGTGAGTATAAAAAGATGCAGCTTACAGGCACCGTAATAAGTTTAGTTTTTAAAGGACACCAGGGCTTTTACCAAACCTAAATGGGATGGAGCAGATATACAGTCATCCATCTGACTTCAGGAAACTTTAGGAGATGTTAATAATTTCACTACACAGTTCTTTATGCCCCCTGTTACTATGTGAAGTAAATCTGTCTTACAGTCCAGTTGTCTTGCATTTGTAAAATTCATAATGAACTCTATAAACCATCCCGCTTCCAACACAGCTTGGATAGCCCAGATACAGATTTGCTGAATTTGCTATCTTATTTGCCCTCCCAGCCTCAGGGATAGCTTCTCCGCTATGAGACCTCAATGATGAGGAAGAGTTAGAAAGAAAATATAAGTGGGAGAGAAGAATATGTTTATTTTCCTGAAGTCCTTTTTACCAGAAGGATATGAGAAAAGGTCAAACTGCCTATGCAAATGTTTAAATAATGGGACTTTGTGAATTAATTGAAGATGAAGAGTCACACAAAATCTTCAAGAGGTTCATTTGCCTTCCCTGTAGTGCACTGAGAGAGGGGAGTGAGGTATTTTTGCACTCACAGATCCCGCATTTCATTGAAATAGTGAAGTTGGTCATCTGGTCAGCACTGTACGTAAACTGCGCAAGTGCAGTTTGTATACATGAGGTAGAAATGCAACAATATGACAGTGCTAAACTGGGTGATGACTGTTAAACTTCAGATTAAATGAATTAGGAACTCCTGCTAGAGACACAAAAATATATACAATGTTTTAGCTAATAAGGTGGTATGCATGCTAATAGGGTAGTCACCACATAGTGGATAAACAGCTTTGTATCATTTTGTGTTGGAGCCAAAGGTTTTATGTAGAGAAGCTGCTGTGACTTGATCTGTAACCTGGCAAAAGAGCAGCAAACAAAAATTGCAATTTGTCTTCCTAGCTGGGCATGAAAATATGAATAAAATGATACTTTCACATCTCTTGCAGGCTCAGTCTGCCAATTTTTTTCCGTGTTACTGAATCATACCAACAGATTTTACAGAAATAGCACTGTCTGCTTTATTTAGAGTATGGTCTGTTTCTGTATGCCTTCCAAGACTTCCATGAAGCTCAGTGATTCGATGCAAACCTTCTCATCTTTGGTCTTCATGCCCCAACTTATTCCATCAACATCAGAGAGCCTTTTGCTGTGTTAACAGCAGCAGAGAGTTGCAGAGAAAGTAGCCCGTTCTGAGGTACATAAAGCATATGCTGTCTATTATTTCACGTGTAGCCTCTGGGAACTTCAGCTTTGGAAGTAAGGGGGGAGAAAGAATCCCTAATTGAGTGTTTCGCAGTAGCCAGAGGTGCAAACGTCAGTAAGAGAAGCGAGGCATGGCTTCTGGGAGTTTGTGCTACCTGACTCTCTTTGAAACCATTTTATTTTAAAAAATGAGATTCTAACTCTTCGCTTTCTTCTCTAACGTGAAGAAGACCCTCTGAAGATTAACACTGCGTTTCCCGTCTCACGTTAACTTTAAAGGAGAATTCCTAATTTACAAAGAAAAACAAAACTGTCGCTCTCTCCAGGTCCATTCGCTTCCAGGGCTCGCGATTTATCGTCCCCTCTCTGCGCAAACTCCGCTCTTTTCGCGACAAGGCACCGACAGGCGACAACAGGGACTCCCACGGCCTCCCATGCGCAGAAGAAGGGCAATTTCGTGGAAGATAAAGTAGCCAAAACCCCCTTTTATCCCCTCAGAAGAAACACAAGCCGGAGCGCAGATCCCCGGGCGGGGGCGGGGGCGGGGCGGGCGCCACCAATCAGCGCGCTCCGCGCTGCTATAAATAGGGGCGCCGTCAGCGCCGCCACCCAGAGCGTCTTGTGCCGCCGCCATGGCCGAGACTGTTCCAGCAGCTGCGCTCGTTGCCGCCGCTCCGGCCCCAGCCGCTAAAGCCGCCGCCAAGAAGCCGAAGAAAGCGGCGGGCGGCTCCAAAGCCCGCAAACCCGCCGGCCCCAGCGTCACCGAGCTGATCACCAAGGCCGTCTCCGCCTCCAAGGAGCGCAAGGGGCTCTCCCTCGCCGCGCTCAAGAAGGCGCTGGCCGCCGGCGGCTACGATGTGGAGAAGAACAACAGCCGCATCAAGCTGGGGCTCAAGAGCCTCGTCAGCAAGGGCACCCTGGTGCAGACCAAGGGTATTGGTGCGTCTGGGTCTTTCCGGCTCAGTAAGAAGCCCGGAGAAGTGAAGGAAAAAGCCCCTAAAAAGCGGGCGGCTGTAGTCAAGCCTAAGAAGCCGGCTGCTAAGAAGCCAGCCAGAGCCGCCAAGAAGCCCAAGAAAGCGGTGACAGCGAAGAAGAGCCCTAAAAAGGCCAAGAAGCCGGCGGCTGCCGCGACCAAGAAAGCAACTAAGAGCTCTAAGAAGGTAACGAAGGCTGCCAAGCCCAAGAAGGTGGCGGCAGCAGCGAAGAGCCCGGCCAAAGCGAAGGCGGTGAAGCCCAAAGCAGCCAAGGCGAAGGCGAGGAAGGCGGTGCCCAAGAAGTGAACCCTGGTGGGAGAAAACTTTTGCTCCGCAGTTACACCCAACGGCTCTTTTAAGAGCCACCCACTTTCTCTTGAAAGAGCTGAAACGCTGTGCTTGCCACCTGTTCGGGGGAAGGGGACAAAGGAGAGGTTTTTAGGGGACTTCGCGGTCTGCTGGCGAGAGCGCTTTGGGTCGGGGGCAGGCGGAAGAGGGTCAGAGCAGCGACGTTCGGGGGTGCTGTTGTGCCTCCGCTCACCGGGGAGAGCGGAGCCGGGCACTGCAGGCGTTGGGAAGCTCCCAGTGCGCAGGGATTGGCTGCGGCTTCGGAAGGGCCGAGCTACGGCTTCTTGGGAACCCCGTCGGCACCGCCCAGCTCCGCCCCGCCCCGCCGCAGAGACACAACGTGGGGTCGGGCGGTGTGGGGAAGGGGCTGCGTCTCTGCTGAAGTGCGGATGTTCCGCCGTTGGACTCAGCCAATATTTTTAAAAAGCGTTGATGCTTCCTGCCACTTTTATTTTGTGAAATTCAAGCTCTCTTCAGAATTTGTTGGTGGCTCTGAAAAGAGCCTTTGGGTTTCTATGGGAAAAGGCTTCCCGGGCGCTGTTCTTCGTCGGTGTGTTCACTTGGCTTTAGCCTTGTGGCTGTCGGTCTTCTTGGGCAGCAGCACGGCCTGGATGTTGGGCAGCACCCCGCCCTGCGCGATCGTCACCTTGCCCAGCAGCTTGTTGAGCTCCTCGTCGTTGCGGATGGCCAGCTGCAGGTGGCGGGGGATGATGCGCGTCTTCTTGTTGTCGCGGGCCGCGTTGCCCGCCAGCTCCAGGATCTCGGCCGTCAGGTACTCCAGCACGGCCGCCAGGTACACCGGCGCGCCGGCGCCCACCCGCTCCGCGTAGTTGCCCTTGCGCAGCAGACGGTGCACGCGGCCCACGGGGAACTGCAGCCCGGCCCGCGACGAGCGCGACTTGGCCTTGGCCCGCGCCTTCCCGCCCTGCTTCCCGCGGCCGGACATCTCGCAGCAATACAAACAACCGACGTTTAGAGCTGTACGGAAATGCAACCAGCTCCGCCACTCCGGCTTATATCCCTTCTCAGCGAAAGGCGCGAATTTCGATAGGCTGAGAAGGGAACATTGCGAAGGCAGCCAATGGAAACGCGGATCGAGTTCTAACCAATGGTGATGAATTACGGAGCGATATCTGCGTAAAACGATCCCTTAGCCAATAAAAGTTCAGGCTAAAGGAATCCGTAATTTGCATACGGTGACTATAAAAGGAGAGCTGTGACGCTGAGTTTTTGTCCACGTTAGTGGGTTTCTGTGGAGGTAGTGTCGTTAGGGGTTGATTAAAAATGCCTGAACCGGCCAAGTCCGCTCCCGCGCCCAAGAAGGGCTCTAAGAAAGCCGTCACTAAGACGCAGAAGAAGGGCGACAAGAAGCGGCGCAAGAGCCGCAAGGAGAGCTACTCCATCTACGTGTACAAGGTGCTGAAGCAGGTGCACCCCGACACGGGCATCTCCTCCAAGGCCATGGGCATCATGAACTCCTTCGTCAACGACATCTTCGAGCGCATCGCCGGCGAGGCCTCGCGCCTGGCGCACTACAACAAGCGCTCCACCATCACCTCGCGGGAGATCCAGACGGCCGTGCGGCTCCTGCTGCCCGGCGAGCTGGCCAAGCACGCCGTCTCCGAGGGCACCAAGGCCGTCACCAAGTACACCAGCTCCAAGTAGGCTGCCGCTGCGCCCTGTGCCAGACCTGCTCAACCCAAAAGGCTCTTTTAAGAGCCACCCACACTTTCAGTAAAAGAGTCGTTCACGCTGATTTGCTTCGGTGAGTGGTACTTGTATTTAGCGCTGTTTTTAGTTCCCAGACTAGGATGTAGCATTTAGTAGAGACAATGTTTCTCATGTTGAAGTACAGGGGATGATTTTGATCGTCTTGCACGTGACCTACTGTGACAGTTTAGCAGGCAGGTATATAACAAGAATTAAGCACCTTATCAGCTCCTAAAGCTATTAAAGTTTTTCTTCCTCGTTTTAGATAACTATCTACTTTTTAAGTGCAAAGAAATATGCACGGTAGTGCTTAGGGTGTTGTGATTTCCCCCTCCCCCCCGCCCCCCCCCCGGCCTTTCTGATATGAAATAAAGCCGGGTTGTTTTTTACAATAGCAGCCTTATTATGATGCTCTTTATCCCTTTTCTAATAAAATGTCCTCCCCTTTAAACATTAGGTGTCATTCTCACACGACTTGGCTGCAAGCCAGAGCGGCTTGTTTACTTGCAGGGCTCCATAGGGATTAGTCTGTTTCTGTGTGACATTTAGAAGACAACGTTTGATGAAATCAATCACGCCACACACAGCAGCAGTGAAACGGTGTAGAGAAAAGTATGTTTTCATTAGTCCCAGAGATCTCACATGGATGTGGCGCAGGTACTTTTGTCATCTCTCGTTGATGGAGAGTAAGCACGGCAGAATAGATTCCTCTAAGTGACGACGTAATAGGAAAATGCAAATAAAAAAATAAGGGGTACTTAAAAAAAATAAAAGCAGGGCTTTATCGAACTTGAAGTGGCGCAGGATGTTTAGGGAAGGTTGGTTTTTTTAGCTGGTTTTTTTTTTTTTTTTTTTCGACAAAGCCTTCTGCGAGGGGGCTGAAATCCCGGCTGCTGGGGAAGGAGGCTGCCATAAGAGAATCCGTGGAGGAGCCAGAGTAATAACCCCGCGTCCGCTGGCTGCTCGCCGCCGCGACGGAGCCCGCTGCTGCTGCTGCCGCCGGCCCCGCTCGGTGGGGCAGAGCGGGGGGATGAGAGAAGTGAAAGCGGCGCCTTCAGCGCTGGCGGGAACTGCGGAGCGGGAAGCGGCCGTTAACACACGTACCACCACCCCCTCCCCCCAGCCCCGCGCGCCACGGCGGGCTTTTCAAATCCCTCCCATCGTCCAATGGAATGCGCGCCGTCCGGCCAGCCAATCACAGGGCGGTGATGTCTATAAATAGCGGGCCCCGCGGCTGAGTTCTCTGTGCAGTCTTGTCGCTCGGTGCCAGGCGCTTGGTTTGTGGGCAGATGGCGCGTACGAAGCAGACGGCGCGTAAGTCGACGGGCGGGAAGGCGCCCCGCAAGCAGCTGGCCACCAAGGCGGCCCGCAAGAGCGCGCCGGCCACGGGCGGCGTGAAGAAGCCGCACCGCTACCGGCCCGGCACGGTGGCGCTGCGCGAGATCCGGCGCTACCAGAAGTCGACGGAGCTGCTGATCCGCAAGCTGCCCTTCCAGCGCCTGGTGCGCGAGATCGCGCAGGACTTCAAGACCGACCTGCGCTTCCAGAGCTCGGCCGTTATGGCGCTGCAGGAGGCCAGCGAGGCCTACCTGGTGGGGCTCTTCGAGGACACCAACCTGTGTGCCATCCACGCCAAGCGTGTCACCATCATGCCCAAGGACATCCAGCTGGCCCGGCGCATCCGCGGGGAGCGTGCCTGAGGCTCTTGCCGCTGCCCCTCCCCCGGTTCTGGCAGACACCGGGGGAGCCCACACAGACCCAAAGGCTCTTTTAAGAGCCACTACATGAACAACAAAATGAGCTGTAACGCTGTCAAAATCAGGTGAAATGCGTGTTGTGTTGCATTGAGTTTATCACTATATAAATAATGCTAATTGCAATGCTTAATGCTTTACTCAAACACATCGCTCAGGGTCCCCCTATGCGATTGCATTAAAGTAGCATGCAGTGATATAAGTCGTCTTAAATGTTAAATATCGCAAAATAATGTAGGGCAAAATGGGCAGGAATCCAAAGCTGAATCTGCTCTTTTTTAAGGGAATGGGGTAATGAATTAAAACTACCCGCTAACTGCTACAAAGGAAGGTCACTTACATTAAACTATACCAAACAAAAAATAATGAAAGAGAACTTTAAAAACCTGTAATTAGTTTTATTGACTATTACTGAGGCTCCTCCCCCAACACCACCATACCCAAAGGCTCTTTTAAGAGCCGCCACATGCACAATAAAGGGGCTGTTAATGCTTTTCCTATAGTTTCAGAAAAGTAATAGTCAATAAAACTAATTACAGGTTTTTAAAGTTCTCTTTCATTATTTTTTGTTTGGTATAGTTTAATGTAAGTGACCTTCCTTTGTAGCAGTTAGCGGGTAGTTTTAATTCATTACCCCATTCCCTTAAAAAAGAGCAGATTCAGCTTTGGATTCCTGCCCATTTTGCCCTACATTATTTTGCGATATTTAACATTTAAGACGACTTATATCACTGCATGCTACTTTAATGCAATCGCATAGGGGGACCCTGAGCGATGTGTTTGAGTAAAGCATTAAGCATTGCAATTAGCATTATTTATATAGTGATAAACTCAATGCAACACAACACGCATTTCACCTGATTTTGACAGCGTTACAGCTCATTTTGTTGTTCATGTAGTGGCTCTTAAAAGAGCCTTTGGGTCTGTGTGGGCTCCCCCGGTGTCTGCCAGAACCGGGGGAGGGGCAGCGGCAAGAGCCTCAGGCACGCTCCCCGCGGATGCGCCGGGCCAGCTGGATGTCCTTGGGCATGATGGTGACACGCTTGGCGTGGATGGCACACAGGTTGGTGTCCTCGAAGAGCCCCACCAGGTAGGCCTCGCTGGCCTCCTGCAGCGCCATAACGGCCGAGCTCTGGAAGCGCAGGTCGGTCTTGAAGTCCTGCGCGATCTCGCGCACCAGGCGCTGGAAGGGCAGCTTGCGGATCAGCAGCTCCGTCGACTTCTGGTAGCGCCGGATCTCGCGCAGCGCCACCGTGCCGGGCCGGTAGCGGTGCGGCTTCTTCACGCCGCCCGTGGCCGGCGCGCTCTTGCGGGCCGCCTTGGTGGCCAGCTGCTTGCGGGGCGCCTTCCCGCCCGTCGACTTACGCGCCGTCTGTTTCGTACGCGCCATCGCTCCGCACTCCCCACCACTGACTCTTACCCTGCTAAGAATGGGCTGTGGCAGCAGCTCCGCCGCGCCGCTATTTATAGCCGCAGCCGCCCGCCGATTGGCCGCCCGCGGGACGCCGGCTGCCATTGGGCGACAACGGCATTCGAAAAGCGCGCGCCTCGCCGGCGGGAAACCCGCCCCTTCCTCGCTCCGGCCCCGCCGGCCGTGCCTCTCCCGCCACGGCCGCTTGCTCTTTTCCATCTCTCCAGGCCGTTTTAGCACCCGCTCCCTTGTTGTCTAAGGAGCAATATGCGTGGACTGTCCCCAGAAACACCGTCGGGGCGTCGGGGAGGTGGCAGAAACTACTGTAGGAGGCCGATGTAGTAGCCGCCCTCTGTTCACGTCTCGGCCTTGGCTTCTTAACGGACTTATAATAAAGGCAGGGGCAAACTTTTTTGCAGGGCTTGTTGCAAAAGCGTTACCAAAGGGTAATGGTTTTAAACTAAAAGATTTAGACTAGGTATCAAAAAGATGCTTTTTATGCTAAGGGTGGTGAAACACTGGAACAAGTTGCCCAAAGAGATGGTAGATGCCCCATCCCTGGAGACATTCAAGGTCAGGTTGGATGGGGCTCTGAGCAGTCTGATCTAGTTGACGATGTCCCTGCTACTTGCAGGGGACGTTGGACTGGACAACCTTTAAAGGTCCCTTCCGAGCCAAACGATTCTACCATTCTCTTCCCAACCCGCCCCCCAAACCCGCAGCATCGGGACTGCTGGCCGAAGTTCCTTCTGTCGGCAGCCTCCGTCTCTCCCCAGTGATCGCCGCCCACTCGGTAACCGCGTTCGGTTCAGAGCCGGGGCAGGAACGCGGTAGGCGCGGGCGCCAGAGACGTTCCGCGTAGGGTGAACGTTCCCCGGTTGCTCCCCCGCCCCGGTTTAAGGCCCGTCTCTCCTCGGCGGAGCGCGCCTCAGGGAAGCGGGGACGGGCTCGGAGCCGCGAGCGTCACCGCGACCAATCCCCGCCCGCTCAGGAGCAGCGCTGCGGCGGGCCGCGCGCCGTGCAGTCCTCACTCAGGTCGGACCGAGCCCGGCAGCGGCGCCGCTCCCGCGGGCTGCTCGGCTGCAGGATTTTCGGGGCGCGGGGGGACAGAGCGGTGGAGGGAGAAGAGCGTGAGAGCCGCGGAAGAGCGATGGGGGTTAGATCGTGCTCGGGCGCACAGGCAGGGCTGCGCGGTTGGGGGTCGAGAACGCCATGAAGCGCTCCGCTTTGCTTCCTCCAGGCGCCCGCGACAATGCTAATGGTGCAGGGCGGGGGGATCCAGCCTGGAGCTTTTTGCTGATTAAAAAAAAAAGGCAGACAGTCCGCTTGAATCGCCTGTGCATTCGATGTTCCCTATTCCACTTAAGCGCTTCACGGGGAAAAAGAGCAAGTATCACCTATCCACAATACGCTTGTTTCGGGCATTTAAAGAGAACACCTACACCGTTCCTTTAGCGTTTAATCCCCCCTCTCCTCCCCCCCCGCCCGCGAAACTGTACGCGAAAGTGAAGCGGGTCCCCGGGGAAACTACAGTGAATCGCGAGCGTTCCCTGCTCCAGCAAGGCAGACTCAGACTAACATCGTTTACCGCGAACGCGCACATATCCCGCATTCCTTAAAACTGACAGCGCTGTCACACAATTATTTTTTTTCCCAGAAGAACCTATAACACCTAAATACAAGTCACTGCAGCATCAGCTCTTTTACTGAGAAAGTGGGTGGCTCTTAAAAGAGCCTTTGGGTCGAGCAGATCTGGCACAGGGCGCAGCGGCAGCTTACTTGGAGCTGGTGTACTTGGTGACAGCCTTGGTGCCCTCGGAGACGGCGTGCTTGGCCAGCTCGCCGGGCAGCAGGAGCCGCACGGCCGTCTGGATCTCCCGCGAGGTGATGGTGGAGCGCTTGTTGTAGTGCGCCAGGCGCGAGGCCTCGCCGGCGATGCGCTCGAAGATGTCGTTGACAAAAGAGTTCATGATGCCCATGGCCTTAGAGGAGATGCCCGTGTCGGGGTGCACCTGCTTCAGCACCTTGTACACGTAGATGGAATAGCTCTCCTTGCGGCTCTTGCGCCGCTTCTTGTCGCCCTTCTTCTGCGTCTTAGTGACGGCTTTCTTGGAACCCTTCTTGGGCGCGGGAGCAGACTTGGCCGGCTCAGGCATCACTGCAAACACCTATACACTACCTACTCAAACGAAGCGCTCTCTAACCACTAAATGAGATACAGTGTTCGAGAGCTACTTTTATAGCGGCGCGGTGCAAAGCAGCAGCTCGACAGTGTCGCATCGCCATTGGCTGGAAGTCCTACTTTAGATAGTCACGCCGCTCTCAGCTTTGCTATTGGACAGCTCTCGATTCACGCTCCCATTGGCTGTCGAAACAACGCCTTCTTTTCCACCTATCAGCGAACGAGCCGCCGCTCCGCCTGAGCACTATATAAACGGGCCGGAGGGAGCGGCCCGGAGCGGGTCGTTCACTGCAGAGGTGTTGTTTGTCGTGTTTGGCTGAGTCGCTGCGAGATGTCCGGCCGCGGGAAGCAGGGCGGGAAGGCGCGGGCCAAGGCTAAGTCGCGCTCGTCGCGGGCCGGGCTGCAGTTCCCCGTGGGCCGCGTGCACCGTCTGCTGCGCAAGGGCAACTACGCGGAGCGGGTGGGCGCCGGCGCGCCGGTGTACCTGGCGGCCGTGCTGGAGTACCTGACGGCCGAGATCCTGGAGCTGGCGGGCAACGCGGCCCGCGACAACAAGAAGACGCGCATCATCCCCCGCCACCTGCAGCTGGCCATCCGCAACGACGAGGAGCTCAACAAGCTGCTGGGCAAGGTGACGATCGCGCAGGGCGGGGTGCTGCCCAACATCCAGGCCGTGCTGCTGCCCAAGAAGACCGACAGCCACAAGGCTAAAGCCAAGTGAACGCACCGACAAAGAACAGCGCTCGGGAAGCCGTTTCCCACAAAACCCCAAAGGCTCTTTTCAGAGCCACACACTAGATCACTGAAGAGCTAAATTACTTGAAGTGTGCTTGTAAGCTTTTAGGAAACTAGGATGGTACTGTTTGTTATCTTAAACAAAAAAGTTTTCCGTGAAGTATTTTTTCACATCTATGTTAGAATTTTTTAAAAAATATGTATTGTGTGGGGAAGGGAGGTTTATTTTTTGATGTTCGAGTGAATCGTCTTGGATGCTGAAGTGTTTCCGTCTTATAGCTCAAAATAAAGTTTTTACCTGCCGCACCGAACCGCTGAGGTGAACCACCTGGTAGCCACGAAAACCATCCCCTCTGCCTCCCCTCCCACGTAGCCGCACACATGAATGGGGGAAGGCGTTAAGTACCAGCTACAAGGCTGTGTTTAAATAACAAAGGAGTAAGTTGCAAGTCCTTAAGTACTTAAGCTGTCTCGAAGCAATGTTCACTTTCAAAGGAATGAAGCATCTCCCCATTACTGCAGCATCCAGGACCATTCCTGAAGTTCTTCCCTGTCACAGCACACACTTTATGATCTCGTCTATGGAATAGATTTTGAAAGCTATAAGGCATTTCCACTATTTACCCACAACTTCAGATGAGAACACCCTTATTTCAGCTCTTTTTGAGAAAAAGTGGGTGGCTCTTAAAAGAGCCGTTGGGTTTTAAGTGCGGAGCAAAAGTTTTCTCCCACGGGGATTTACTTCTTCTTGGGCGCCGCCTTCTTCGCCTTCGCCTTGGCCGCCTTGGGCTTAGCTGCTTTGGGCTTCACCGCCTTCGCCTTGGCCGGGCTCTTCGCTGCTGCCGCCGCCTTCTTGGGCTTGGCAGCCTTCGTTACCTTCTTGGGGCTCTTGGCCGCCTTCTTGGTCGCGGCAGCCACCGGCTTCTTGGCCTTTTTAGGGCTCTTCTTCGCTGTCACCGCTTTCTTAGGCTTCTTAGCAGTGCTGGCTGGCTTCTTGGCCGCTGGCTTCTTGGGCTTGGCCGCAGCCACCCGCTTCTTGGGGGCTTTTTCCTTCACTTCTCCGGGCTTCTTACTAAGGCGGAAGGAGCCGGAGGCGCCGGTGCCCTTGGTCTGCACCAGGGTACCTTTGCTGACGAGGCTCTTGAGCCCCAGCTTGATACGGCTGTTGTTCTTCTCCACATCGTAGCCGCCGGCAGCCAGCGCCTTCTTGAGCGCGGCGAGGGAGAGCCCTTTGCGCTCCTTGGAGGCGGAGACGGCCTTGGTGATCAGCTCGGTGACGCTGGGGCCGGCGGGTTTGCGGGCTTTGGAGCCGCCCGCCGCTTTCTTCGGCTTCTTTGCAGCGGCCTTGGCGGCGGGGGTCGGGGCGGCGGCAGCTGGAGCTGCCTCAGCAACCGGGGCGGGAGCGATCTCGGACATCTCGCTATTCCGCGGTCGAAGCGCAGTAGCTGCGGTACGTACTGCGGCGCCCCTATTTATCGCAGCGCGCGGGCGCTGATTGGTCCGTTGCCGTGCCCGCCCCGCCCCTTCCTTGCCGCCGCTCTCTGCCGCTCGGCTTGTGTTTCTTCCGCCTCAAAAAAATAGGTTTTTCGTAAAAAAAAAGTCACCGCGGCACCCCATTTCTTAGCGGTGTTGCTGGGGATAGAGGATATTTTTGCCTTGCGGCGTTTCTTTCAGCGGGGGGTTGAAATGAGTTTCAAGGCGGCCAATAATCCCTGGGTTTGGGGATTGCACGCAGAGCTGGGCGGTGAGATTTTGATTTTTCCTTTCGAATTAAAAATTTGCTTTTGACAGCACTGTCACAGTGACAGCGGATTCATGCTTCTGAGACTGTTTTTCATGAAGGTAGCCCAAAACGGAGGTGATGTCGAGACATTTTCTTAGTGTAAATTAGCTTTGAAAAGAAGCAAGTAACACAAAGTAGCCACTCAGCTCTGTATCTGGGTTATGATTAGTCTTCCGTAATACGGCTTCATCTCTTAAAAATAATGAAACCTTTGGACATAGTGCCCTATTTAGCTCTACTCGGAGCTATTAAAAAGTAAAAGAAAGACGGTTTTCACTCGAAACGTTAATGTGAACAAACATCTCTCTCAAATCATCAGGTACCTTCAACATCTCCTAAGAACATACAGAAGTTCTTTCACTGTTTCCCTCAGTTTTCTGCGCCCTTGTATTAATACCTTGATGAACTATATTCCCATATTTTTCTCCAAAATACTTCTTTTGACTAAGCTCAATAGGTAAACACATTCATTTGTATGTTCTTATTTCGAGATAGTATTTATTTTAGTGCTTACTTTCACACTGTACTTCAGGCATTTTGTCCATCAGAATCAGCAGTTGTGCAAAAAAAACCCAAATCAAAATATCATATGCACGGTTTATTTATGAAAAACAGAGGTAATGCTGCAGGCTTTTCTTTAGTAAAATGATATCAATTAAATATATTTTATTTTTATTTAATTAAATATAATTTCTTTAATAAAATGGTATAAATCAAATGGCTTAATCAAACAATTATGTCCTCAGAACTGCTGAGACAAACTACGGCATGGCTTTTTCCAACCCATGAGCTTTGTGATGTGGCATGAACTGAATACACATAAAATAATTTTTTCTTGGGATGAGTTGGACAGAGGAGCGTCATGTCATTCAAAAATATGTAGTATAACATGGGAAAGGAGCCCCTGGTGATTATTTCATATGATTGGAAATGCAGTCATTTGGCTTCTTTCACTTTTTATTGTGATAATATAATATCACACACCATCTTGTGGAGTTTTGGCAGTGGGGTGGTGGTGGTGTGGTGTGGTGTCAGTTTTAAAAGGATGTCAGCGGTGCTGGTCTAATATGACTAAGGTGCACCTGAAGTGTGAGAAACTACCAAAAGATGTGGTAGCATTCCAGAGGGGCTTCTGTCTACAGAAGACAAACAGCAGAATAAATCACATGCAAGAATATAAAACCAGAAGATCACGTGGATTTGGAGCTAACATCTGTACTGATGCTCTATTTTATGGTAGATTCACCTGCTGACCCCACTGTAGATTGTGGGTTGTGAACGACATTGTCACAGAAGTTAATCTGTTGGGAAGGCCACATACCTTTGAGGAGAAATTTCTGGGGGTTAGTTCTGTAGCATACACATTTCCTTCAAATTCTGCATTTGACTCCCTTCTATTCACCCCTACCAGAATCAGTCCACTGTTAGCTTTACCTCTACATTCTTTTGGTCCTCTGCAAATATATTTTCCTAGGTTTAGACTAGGCCTCTCTCCTTCTACCAAACACCTGCTGTAGCAGCACAATCCTGGAGCAATCTATACACTCTCCAAAAAGCTCCTTTTTCTGGTGCTCCAATATTTTGACCATATATCTGGACTTCTTATTTGTGTTTTTTTTACAGTCATAGACAGTTTTAGGCTCAGCAAAGGAAGAAATGGAATGAGATCTTGCAAATGCTATCAGGTGGAGGAGAGGAAGGAAAAAATAATTTTGCAAGTGCCCTCTAGTTGCTTTAATTTAATGGACAACCTTATTTTAAAAAGTTATTTATTTTAAATGTTATCTTAACCTTTTTTTTTTTTTCTGATAGGAAGCTTTGTAAAATGATATATTCAGTAAAAGACAGAATTATTTCCATCTCTTATTTTTCCCTGAAAATAATAGCCAATCAAACAGAACATTTAATAAAATTAAAAATATTCTTTGAAAGGTAGAAGGTAGTACTCACAGTGGACTGTGATATTTGGATGTGACAGAAATTTCTCAGGACTTCAGGCAGAAATATGAGGAGTCATTTTTCTGCTACTCTGATGTGGGATAAATACTTTCATGAAGGTCCTTTTGAGCCTCAGTGACAGTAGAATCATAGAATGGTTTGGGTCGGAAGGGACATACAGAGATCAGCGGGTCCAGCCTCATTGCCACGGGCAGGGACATCTTCCACTAGATCAAGTTGCTCAAAGCCCCGACCAACCTGGCCTTGAACACTTCCAATGACGGAGAATCCACAACTTATCTAGGAAACCTGTTCCTGTGTCCCACCACCTTCATTGCAAAAAATTTCTTCCGTATGTCCCATCTAAATCTACCCTCTTTCAGTTTAAACTGTTGCCTCTTGTCCTGTCTCTACAGGCCCTGGTGAAGAATCTCCATCTTTATTATAAGCCCCTTCTGATCATTTTTGTGGTCCTGCTATGGACCCACTCCAACATGTCCATGTCTTCCGTGTGCTGGGGACCCTAGATCTGGCTGCAATACTCCGGGTGGGGTCTCATGAGAGCAGAGCAAAGGGGGAGAATCAACTCTCTGGACCTGCTGGCTATGTTTCTATTGATCCAGCCCAGGATATACTTGGCTTTCTGGGCTGCAAGTGCGTATTGCCAGCTTATATCCAATTTTTCATTCACCGGTATCCCCAAGTCCTTCTCTGCTGAACTGCTCTTAATTTATTCATCCCCCAGCCTGTACTGATATTGGAGATGGCCCAAACCCAGGTGCAGGACCTTGCATTTGTTGAACTTCATGATGTTCACATGGGCCTACTCCTCAAGCCTTTCAAGGTCCCTCTAGATGGCATCCTTTCTCTCAGGCATGTCAACTGCACCACTCAGTTTGGTGTCATCTGCAAACTTGCTGAGCGTACGCTCAGGTAGTCCTTCTATCTATGTCCTTAATGAAGGTTTTAAACAGTATCGGTCCCAGCACCGACCCTTGACGGTCACTACTTGTTACTGGTTTCCACTTGGACATTGAGTTGTTAGCTGTACCTCTTTGGATGGAGCCATCCAGCAAACTCCTTATCCATTTTATAGTCCATCCATCAAATCCATACCTCCCCTCAGTCACCTTCCTGTCTTCCATATGCTTCGACATAGCTTCCAGGAAGATTTGTTCCAGGATCTTACCAGGCACCAAGGTAAGGCTGACTGGTCAGAAGTTCCCAGGACCCTCCTTTTTATTCTTTTTTTTTTTTTTTTTTTTTTTTTTTTAAATGGGTGTGGTATTCCCTTTTCTTCATTCACTGGGGATTTCACCTGACTGCTGTGACTTTTCAAATATGATGGAGTATGGCTTAGCAACTACGTCTGCCAGTTCCCTTGGGACCCCGGGCTGCATCTTGCTAAGTCCCACATACTTGTGTATGTTCAGGTTCCTCGGATGGTGTCAAATACGATTTTCTCTTGTGGTGGGAGGGACTTTGTTCCCCCAGTCTCTGCCTTCAGGTTCAAGGACTTGAGAGACGTGGGTAGAGAGATTGGCAGTGAAAACTAAGGCAAAAAATTTGTTGAGTACCTCAGCCTCCTCCATATCCGTTGTCACCAGTTCTCCTGTCTTATTTATTGGGGAGTTCATTTTCTTTAGTCCTCCCTTTCTGATCAACGTACCTGCAGAAGCCCTTCTTACTATTCTTCGCATCCCGTGCCAACTTCAGGTCCAGATGTGCCTTATCTTTCCTGATCCCATCCCTAGACACCTGGACAGCATCCCTATCTTCTTCCCAGGATGCATGTCCCTGTTTCCACTGCCTGTGCATTTCCTTCTTGCCCTTCAGTTCGACCAGAATATCCTTACTCAGCCATGCTGGTTTCCCACCTTCCTTGTGTGATTTCTTACATGTGGGAATCAAGAGCATTTATTCTCTAAGAAAAATGTCCTTAAATAGGTGCCAGTTCTGTTCTGCTCCTTTATCCCTGAGGGTAGTTTCCCAGGAGGTCCCATTGTCACAGAGGCTCACACAATCAAATTTAGACAGGTGATAAACTCAAAATAAACTTTTTTCTAACCAAAATTGTTCAGCAGATAATTACCTGGAAATGAGGTGCATCAAAATTGTTTAACGTTCCAACAGCATTAGAAGAAATTGATGCTGCATGACTGAAGAATTCTTAAGCTTTAGAAACAATGATTCAAAGTGTGCACAATCATTCACCGACAAGACGAAGGCTCTCAACCTGTACAGGAGATGAACCGTGAAATGGCATCCCAGCCCATAGGGAGAGTCCTTGACCACAGACCTGCTGTTCTGAGGACCATCTCTAAATGGCTCTCACGAGGGGGCCTGTTTTATACCCTATTCAAATCTGATCTGTGGTCATATATGGTCGTGTAGCCCCTGCATTGGCTGGAGACCCCAGCTTCCTCACCTTTCAACCACAATGTGGATGTGCTGACCGCCACCATGTGGGAGTAACAGGAATTGTGTTTTCATGGGCTTTTGCCAGTTCTTTGTTAGGCCTTTAGCAGATCTTTGTCAGGGCAGGTGCATCTCCCACACAATCTACCCCTTGACCCCACAGTCACAATTTGCCTGGTTTCCTCGAAGCGGTGGCAGAGTCAACTCTTGCCTCCAAAGCTGAGAGAGAGAACAGTTTCGCTGAGTCTTAATGCTCACTGTGGATCATCATGTCTCTCTTTTTTTTTTTTTATGGTTCTACTGGGATATCAATTGCATGAACAGGTTCTAAGGAAGTATATTTCACAACCGACACAGATCTTACTATTGCGCACTTAATACAATTTATCATAATACAAATTAAAACTATCATAACCACAATCATTATTAAAGCTTGAAGGAGGCTGGTTAGCCACACAGAAAGAGAAAAATCCAAACATGTCAAAAACTTTTCCTAACCAGTTCTTTCCTAGTTCATCAACGATCGCTTTTGAATTTCTGGCTACTTTATCCATCTTGTTGATTTGGTCTTGAAGCAGCATTGATAACATTCGGGATGCAGATTCAGCCCTCCTCTGACAGCAGATTCAGAACTCTGCATATGCTTTTCTCCTTTAACAGCATCAAGTCTAATATGGCTTGGTTTTGAATGATCATCTTACTAGTATGTTGTAACTGATCACTTAAAAGCTCCAGACTATCAGAAGTGGCATTGGCTAAAGCCGATAGTTCTAGGCCTATTTCCAAAATGGCCTGTTGGTTTTGTACGGGGGTAATTCGTACTCCAAATAATGATTCCATCCACCACCCAATTCATGCTGGGGTTCTTGCCATCCCCTCCATAAATTGCGTAGTCTACGATCCCATCACTTGCGTGGCGTGGTCCCTTCTGGATAAATGTGGCAGAGGGAGAGCGCGGCCAGTGTACAGGTTGGCCCAGGCATAGTTGAATATAATCCAGAATATCGGCCATCGGAGCATGTCCATACTAAATTAGGGGGTGCATGGATGGTGGATGTTTGGCATGAACCTGGTATAGCAGTAAGAGGAGGACAATAGCCTTTCTTACTACAATCTAAGACAGAGGGTTGTGCATAACTGGTATTACTGCACAAACAGCCCTGTGTTTGTGCAGAGCTTTCTTAGCAGGACAGTATAACCATAGCAATGGCATCTTTTTAATGCTTTTGCATCCGATTTCTACTTGGCAGTTCCAGAGAGGAGATTTCCTCACTGGATGTCTCTTATCCTTTTCCCTGTTCCAACTAAGCATATAGGTATATATGGCCCACGTGCAGTTTAGAGGTCAATCAAACGAGTTTTGATTACATACACTGGGACACTCATTGTTATCCCTTTCAGGGTGTTTAGTACACCACGAGGCTTTTAATGGTTTTGTATATTGTAGAAAATGATCATCAGTGCTCCATTGAGTATTACATTTGATAGTTCCCCATAGAATATTGGGTCACGGTCAACATTGGAGAAGGCCAACCGTATCCTGGGCTGCATCAAGAGAAGCTTGGCCAGCAGGTCAATACAGGTGATCCTCCACCTCTACTGCACTCTGGTGAGTCCCCACCTTGAGTACTGCATCCATCTTTGGAGTCCTCAGCACAAGAAGGACATGGACCTGTTGGAGAGGGTCCAGAGGAGGGCCACGAAGATGATCCGAGGGCTGGAGCACCTCTCCTATGAAGACAGGCTGAGAGAGTTGGGGTTGTTCAGCCTGGAGAAGAGAAGGCTCCGGAGAGACCTTATAGCAGCCTTCCAGTATCTGAAGGGCACCTACAAGAAAGCTGGAGAGGGACTTTTTACAGGGTCATGTAGTGTAATGTACAGGGTCATGAAGGGTAATGGCTTCAAACTGGAAGAGGGTAGGTTTAGATTATATATCAGGAAGACATTTTTCACCATAAGGGTGATGAGACACTGGCCCAGGTTGCCCAGAGAAACTGTGGATGTCCCGTCCCTGTAAGTGTTGAAGACCAGGCTGGATGGGGCTTTGGGCAGCCTGTTCTAGTGTGAAGTGTCCCTGCCCAGGGCAGGGGGGTTGGAACTAGGTGATCTTTAAGGTCCCTTCCAACCTAAACCATTCTATGATTCTATGATGTTATGGTTGAGTACCCTTTACAATCCACCCCATGGCCACATCGGTGGACAGTAAAAGTGTAATTACAGTTTCCATCCCATACATAGATAGTATTTATCACGTCAGATGACCAGTTAACTATATATCTTCCGGATCCCTCACTCTTCCAGCTATAGCTATTATACTGTTCCCATGTAAGTTCAAGAACCAGACATATGTTAACATCCTGCACAAAGATTGGCAAAGGGTCTCCTGCTGACTTGGGTGTGGGTAGACAAACTGTTACAATGGGCAAATCCCACTATCATTTTTGTTGTCATATTTTCATCCAGGTCCTGGTCATTTCCGTTGGTCACTGTCACCTTTGCCAGTATGAGCACCAAGGCAGTCTGCTTTTTCATTGTCCTGTAAGAAAACACAGAACTGGCCTCTGGTTTTGACACCGGACTTCAGGGTTAGAAGTCAGGGATTATCTACTGAGCACTAATATGGTGGGTTTTTCCATTCCCTTCCAGGGCTTCCCAGCCATATAAGCCTCTTGGTTTTGCCAGGGTCATGTGTCAATGCCAATAGAAGGTAGTTTCACCATGACAGGTTGGCCTACGCATATCCTCAATAGGAACTGGCCCTTTTGATCATCAACTATTGGGGGCATTGCCTGTCAATTGTTCCGCAGGACAAAATGCTCAAATCTTTGGGCTTCCATAATTTCACCACTGGTTATTAACAGTAAAGACTGCTTGTGGCAATTTTATGTTCTAGTTATGGCGTGAGACATCAGCATGTCTTTTAATCAAACCTTTGGTTCACTCAACTGTACCATTAACCTGGGGATAATATGGTGTGTGAAACACCCATTTGATACCTTCTCCCATACACAGTCTTGTACCACTATGGCTGTGAAATGCGACCTGTTGTCACTTTGAATGCACTCAGGAAGGGGTAAAATTTAAACCACTAAACCACTTTCTTAGTGCTTGGATTATCTGATCTCCGGTGGTGGTGCTAACAGCTGATGGGACACTTTTCTGTTGCACTTATCACACCTATTACGTTTATAGCTTTCTCCATGGTTTAATCGCTATCTCAGCAGCGTGTTGCTTATTTAAAACACTAATCTGGGGCCCTGTATCAATTAAAAAATCTGAAGTTATTCCCTTTAGGCCCACAGTGATATGTATATAAGGTTGCCTATCAGCGGACCATTGGCAGGGATTCACGATGTGGAGTGGGCGGCCCGAACCCCAACCCGCGGTTTCCAGTTTTTTAACTCCTTCAGTTCCCTTCGCAGGGATGCGAAAGGTTATGAAGTTTCCCTTCCTGAGGGGGCAAGGTTGACGGCCCTTTTGTTCCCTAGTTTTCACCACTAGCACTTGCACCAGTTTCTGGATGTGAATGGTGGGCTGTCTGCGCAGCTTTGTTCGGGGTACTCCCCTAGTGCTAATGCTTTTCGCTAAAGGCTATTTCTTTCTAAATCGCGCTCATAAATCACAATATTGTGTAGCATCCCCGCCCAAGTCAAAACGTGCGGGGGAAGTGGGGGGAGGGGGGGCGGGAGGTGGAGGGCAGGCGCTTCTGAGGGTCTTTCCGATTGCGCTCAGTGGGTCTCTGAATCCTTTACCTCAGGGACTGAATGTGTATTTTCAAAGCGTCCGACAATCCCCTAATGAGAGGTTAAAGGTGGCTGGGGCCCACCGCTGCAGCCATCGGTATCCCTTGGTGCCTTCTTTCATGCAGTGCTTGAATTCCAGCGGCTTTTCGCATTCCTTCCACTAGCTCCGACAATCCTTTTACCCAGAGAGTAGTAGGCGCCACCCTAATTTGGGGTCCGCACCCCCAGCCTCCGCATCACTCAACAGTATCCCACCACCCCCGGTTAAAGAAACTCTCCGCAAATATTCCTTTTCCCTCTCTCCAGGTTTTCACGGGAATTTAGCTTACTATTCACGGAGCTCGGGTCCCGCCCAGGGGGCGGTACGGAGGGTGGTGCGGGGATTCCCGCCATGCGGACCCCTACCCCTCTCTGTTTTAATAAGAGGTCGCAGTTCCTTTTTCTCCAGTTCCTCCCTTTCCTCAGAACTATTTTCGTCGGCTTCTCCCCAGATGTTCCTATCCTCAGGGTCTGTGCCCGCAATTAATTTTCGGTCTTAGATAATAGCGGGGGGTCTTTCCGCTCGTGTTAGCATGATCTCAATTTTTTGTTCTAAATGAAATGTCCGCTCTCTTTCTCTTTTCAATTCCGCTTTTAAACAATCTATTTCTAATTGCTTCTTTAAATTATCCTTCTCTAACATTCCGGAATATTTATAATGATCTTGCCCTGGAATTTAACAGGCACACAGGGTGGCATACATAGGCCTTTTATGTCTGCCACCTCCATTATTTCCGCGGCATCGTTCTACTCTTTTTACGACCGCCTCTGGATCAAACCACTTCTCCTTCGCCCAGGGGGTACCCGGGGGAGAACTCCAACCGTGGCTCCGTAATAATTCCTTTAGGGACATTATCCTGCCAACTATGCAAATATAATGTCCCAGAGGCTCACAAAATCAAGTTTAGACACGTCGTAAACTCAAAATAAACTTTATTCTAACCAAAATTGCTTAGCAGAGAAGTAACTGGAAATTAGGTGTATCGAAATCGTTTAAGACTCCGACAACATTAGTAAACGACAGGTTCAGAATGTGTGAGGAAATTAATACTGCACGACTTAAGAATTCATAAGCTTTAGAAACGATGATTCAAAATGTGCATAATCACACACCGAGAGTATGTGCACTGCTGCGTGTACAGGAGATGAACCGTGGAATGGCATCCCAGCCCACGGGGAGAGTCACCGACCGCAGCCCCACTGCTCCAAGGAGAACCATCTCCAAATGGCCTCTTGAGGGAGCCCCGTTTATACCCTATTCGAATCTGATCTGTCACGTAGCCGCCCCAACAGTCTGAAGACCTCAACTTCTTCACCTGTCGACAAAAATGCATATGTGCTGGCCACCACCGTGTGGACGTAATAAGAGTCATAGCAGGAAGTTTTTGCAGGCTTTTGCCAGGTTTTTATTAGGTCTTTTTCAGATCTTTGTCGGGGAGGGTACATCTGCCACACCCACCCACTACTTTCTTAAACATCTGAAAGTCCACTCTACTAAAATTTAAGTCTTCACTTAAATTCCTGGCCCATATCCTTCACATTCATGATGGGCCTGGAGCCAGGCTGCAGCCCAGGCTGCCAGCAACCTTGACCTCTCTACTTAGTTTATTTGTGTTGGTGAGCAACAGGTCCAGTAGTGCTTCTTCTCCGGTTGGGTTGTCTTTTGTCTGGATTAAAAAATTATTCTCTATGTGCACCAGGATTCTCCTGGACCAGTTACAGCTTGCTGTGCTGCTTTTCCAGCAGTTGTCAGGTTCATTGACGTCCCCTAGCAGGATCAGGGCCTGCAAGCTTGATGCTTCCTGTAGTTGATCATCAACATCCTCCCCTCGATCAAGCAGCTTGTAGTAAATACCAACCATTAGGTTTCCTGTGTTGGCTTGGCCTCTAATTTTTAGCCATAAACTCTCAAGTATTAATCACTCTTTTTCAAAGGAGAGTCTGTGCAATCAATTCTTTTTTTTTTTTAGATAGAGGGCATCCCACACAAACATACCCCTCTCCTTCCTTGATTGTCCCTTCTGAAATATTTATACTCATCGATTACAGCATTCCAGTCTTGTGATTCATCCCACCGAGTGAACTATGACTGTGCTGGACTTTCACTGTTTGCGCAGGAGGATGTATAGAAGCAGCCATCTCACAGATGCAGCTCAGGAGGCAGGACTGCAGCATACTTAGGCATACTTCAAACAGGGTGATCGAGGTCATGCATTAAGGCTGTAGCTGGGAAGCCCCATTAACATGTTTTTCACCTCGGGCTGCATAAGGCTGTATGGCATCTGCAATATTTTCTCAAGCAAGTAGCTTTTCCTCATGCCTGTGCTGCTAAGCATTCACACTTCATATATGTGACCCAGTTAAATTCATTCTGACTTATAGGTGTTCCAGACACATAAGAAACATAAATGAAGTCACAGAGTCAGTCAAGGCAATTCAAATCTGCTCTTGATGCAATTGCAGACTTTGGATGATCTGGGAGATATCTTTTTGTCTGTGGGTGATGGATTTTATTTAAAAACTGATTTATCATTATGTTCTACATCATAACACATTGTTACATGAGTAAGAAAACTTCATGTCTCAATAAGGAAGGGGTTACAACTGCATACTCTTTGGTTTCCAGCAAAGGACTCTTCCCCATGATAAAAGGGTTTTGTATTCATATAGATTTAAAATCCCCAGATAGATCATTAATCTCTTAAGTTAAGAAATCAATGACCAGAGGTATGGTAGGCATTAAGCAGAAAATGTACTTATTATAAGGGGATCCATAGATACAGTTTTCTTCATTTTTCTTAAAATTATCTCCTTGCAAAGATATTCAGATCTTTTTTAAAAGATTTATTTTGGTTCAAAGCAAGAGAGAAATAGCTCCTTGCCTTGATCATTCCAGACCACAGTTTTCAGTAACATCCAAGCTCAGTTAAGGGATAATTCCAAGAATCAGTTCAGATCAAGCAATCAAGCAATCAGTCAGTGAAATTTTAAAGTTTCTTGTTTAGTATTTAATGTTGATATAAATATAATATGCATGAAAATGTTATTGTACTGGATGAATTTATGTGTATAATAATGGTTTAATAAAAAGCCTAATTTTGCCAGTAGGGAATATGAACGCAGACAGAGAGAAAGTAGCCAGTCACCACCCTTCCTTTCTCCTTAGCCCATTCCTTTAAAAAGCTGGGAGAGTTACAAGGTACACAGAAAATACGATGTGTCTGGAAAACATGTGCACAAGCTAGAGACCAGAAGGCCGTGTAGAATGGAAACTCTGGGTCTAGGCCAACCACACAGATGTTCAGCACATTCCTTGGCTGACTTGGTACAGCTCAAAACCACAATTCAACACCACAAATCAGGAATCAGGACATTTGATGAGGCAGGGAAGAGGTGGATGCTACATGTTCAGTAAAGACGGGTATGGCTTGCATGCTGTAAGGGAGAAATGGTCCTTCCCTAGGAGAAGGGGTGGGGATGAGAGAGTCCTGGCATGTAGCAACTTCCTGGAAACAGGGGGAATAACGAACAGGAGGCACCTTCAGATGGGTGAGGTGGATAAGAAGAAGGATGGGAGAAGAAAAGAGGAAGGAAAGACAGAAGAGGCCAATGGCCACTACTATTGACACCTATAATACTTTGCAGCCAATATTCATAGAAGTAGATGCAATATTAAACTGTGTCATTCAAAGTCAGCAGTAGGTCATCTTTACGCAAATCAAGGGGAGCCTGCATCAGACTGTTATCCCAGCATCAGGTATTTGAGAAAGTGATGGCATATTGAGCTAGAAAATGTTAACTGTGCAGGATCAACAGGGAAGGTTGCTGTCTCAGGAACTACTGGGAAGTGGCTGAATTTTTACTTCAATCCTCATATCTGTGCTACCATCACTAACACGCTAGATGGGGGCAGATGTGTAAGTGATGGCTATTTGAAAGGGGAGAAGATTCTGTGTTAAGTCTAATTTAACTTCAGTTTGTCCACCTTCCTTGGTGGACAAACAAGTTAAAAAAAAATTGTGGGGGAGCAGCAGGAGAGGGCTGCCCCTCAAGGGCAGGTGTGCTGGGAGATGAGGGGGACAGCGGGGCAGGTGGGGCCCACATATGGTGAGTGGGTCAGGCTTGGTGGCAGTGACTAGGGACAGCCACAGCCTTGGATCACTGGGCAAGTCCGAGGGGACGAGGCTGGAATGAGGTCGAGCCAAAAAAGTGCAGACAGCAGAGACAGAGATATACAGACACAACGTGTAAGGTAAGGCCTGAGCCTAAATGCGATCCCAAAGCCAAGAGGTGGAGGGCAAGGTCCTGTAAAATCCTCAAACAAGTCACCTTCAAGTCTGCCAAAGGGAAAGGGTGGAAGAAGGTCCTAACAACAAGAAGCATGTTTTCCTTATGGGAACAGAGTCCAATTAGATGCAGAAGTCCGATCAGAACTGAAATGAAATCTGCCCGTACACAGTTGAGGCGATGAACGAAGCATTTTTGTTCTGCATTGCCGGTGCACGGTGGGATTTTCCATCGCATGGAACCAGTGCCCAGAACACCCCTTCCAAATGTCAGACTGTGTTCAGGGAGTCAGTTCTTCCATGAGATCTAAAAACACACAAAAAGTTAGGAGAGGGACAGGCTGGCCAAATATCTCTGTGGGCTGTTCCTGCGGGAAAGACAGTGCTTTACAAGGACAAAAGGGTACTAAGGCTCCTGTCTTCAGATGTGCAATTTTTTTTTCTTTATCTTAGATACGTTTCCATTTCCTTTGACATCGGGTTTGTGGATCCACCCTGAGCAATGGGTTCAGCTTTCTTTTTTTCAGCTCTCCATACAATTAAGTTTGTGTCTAGAAAGACATCAAACTGACCTTTGTGACTTGTATGTTTTTGTTTCCTTATGCTTGTGGCTGCTGAGCGAAGTTTGATAAGAAACTCCCAAAGCAAAACTGATTTATACTCCCTAAGTTTTTGGGTTTTTTGATTGTTTGTTTTTACGGCGCCTTCTGATGCTGATTCCACCTCTTCCTACTTAGCTTTCTCTCCCAGACAATATGCAATACACAGCAGAGTCTATTAGGGAGAAGAATTTGGCAGGCGATAAATGGCAGAGAGGTAACACGTCTGCAAAAAAAATTCAACGAGAAGAGGGTTTTAATCTAGATTCTCTTCATTTCAAGAAAAAAAAAATCCTGGGACCATGCGACTTTATAAAGGCACAGATCATATGCAAGCGAAAGTGTTGTTTGGTAAAATATTTGTTTATGTCGGTGACGGTTGCCATAGTTTTGAGGAGAGAAGGCACTTCACCCCACCACTGTGAAGAGGAACTTTATCCCCACCTCACGCCAAAATATTCTCACCGCAGTTAACTATTTCACACTAAAGGGGCCGCATGAAGCTGTTCTTGGAAGCTAAAGATAACACAGAAAATCAGTTAGTGATAACTAATGTATAGCTCTTAATTAGGCGAAGGGTGGCTTCCCTGCCAAATCTGTGCACATGAGTATGTGCTACTTACGGGAAGGAACGGCGGCGGACTGTGCTCCTCCCTGATAATCTGCCTCTCGTGTAGGCTGGGAGGAGAGTTTGGGCTGCTGAATGGCACAGTGTCGGGCTGCCACGGGCGCTGCCCATGCAGAATTCCCCGTGACACGAGGAGCGAGGGGACGCTGAGGGCTCCGCGCCGCCCTTTCGCTGCGGGGTCTGATGCGCCCTCCCTCCCGCCGCGGCCGGGGATCCCTCCCACGGCCGTGTGTGTGCCCGGGGCTCGGAACCGTGGAGAGGCGAGGGAGTGTGCCGGCCTAGAGTTCGAGAAAATCGTGGAGGAACCAGCGTGGGGAAATGGAGAGGAGGGGGATCGAGGGGGGGAGGAGGGGGGTGGGGGCCAGTATTGTGGAAGCAGTCAGTGCCCTGCTGTGACTCAGTCCCGAGCCGCAGGCTCTACTCTTCTATTTCTCCACTCGTGACAATTTCCCGTATGAGTGAGCTCCGCCACAAGTCTGGGCACCAGCAAACGGAGGGACTTGGGGGGGGGGGGAGGCGTTCTGGGGAGGGAGGATCTGGGGAGGTGTCCAATACTTCCATTCGGGACAAAACACGGATTTTACCTCAGCAGTTCCCACACTTAGAAAACTTCCACGTACAATCGTTTTTTTCCCTCAACACCCAGCCAAGACAGAGCCTCGGCAGCCAGAGGAGAAGCAGGGCAAGATTGCTGCCGGCCTCACCAGGTCCCTCCTGGACAGGGCGCGAGGGAGGTGGGATACAGCGGCTGGGGAGGAGGAGCTGCTCCGCGACGCGGCTGGGAATGCGCGCAACCCCCTCTGTTTCCGCACTTACCGCTGAAGCCGGATAAGGGTTAATTTGAGGCTCGTGAGTACGATATCTCCGTTCAAGGGCTTCCGGCAGCCGTGCAAGAAACGGAAGGCAATTGAATCTCCAACATGTATGTTTCCAGAAAGAAAGAACCAGATGAGACAAATGCAAATTCGTTACAGGAATGTGTTTAATTAACATCTCAGTTACAAGGCCGGGCCGGGAGAGGAACCGGGAGCGCGGCGGGACGCGGCGCCGGGGACGGAGAGGAACGAGCCGCGGCTTTACGCTGGGCGCAGCAGGCACCTTCGCGACCATCTCGTCTTACCTAGGCTCAGCAAGGATTGGGGGGGGGGGGGGATCCCACTGCCGAGTGAGCCTCGGGCAGGGCGGACAGCAGGGCAGCGCCGTGCCCGGCAAAAGGGAACGCGGAAATCCACGAGTGGGTAAGAATTCCCGGCGCTGTGCTTGTGGCGGCTTGCGCAAGCTTGACCGAAGAAACCCGAAGTGAAACTGGTAAAAGAGGATCTTCCCGAAGCGCACGACACAGCCACTCCCATGTCGTCAAGCAGCAGGACGAGGAAGATCGGATGTCCCGTCCCAAGTGCTCGGGGGTCCCGAGCCTCGTAACCCGTAACACGCAGCGCTTGTTACAGTGACTTTAGAGACCGCTTCTCTCAACAGCCCGCTCCTGTGTTCAGATACACGGCTTTGTTCTGGGAACAGCCCTTCACTGCCTTAACGTTCCGTAACCTGTTTACCATAAAATGATATGCAAACACACACAGAGTGTGTCCCCGACACACACATCGCACTACGCTCCCGAAAAAAGACAGCACACCCCGAAACACACATTGGATTTTCACTCCGCGACGCAAAAACCAGCGTGCACCGACCGACACACGCATCGCTCCGCTCCGATGGCGCACGCATCGCCCTGCGTACGGCACAGCCACCGGTCAGCGCCCGACAGCGCGCACATCGCAGTTCTCCCGGTGACACACACACCACGCTCCGCTCCTCCCCTGCACAAGCATCGCTCCCTCCCCGAAGACGCTCACATCGCTCTGCACCGGCTGACGAACCCATCGCCCAGCGTACCGTAGTCCCGTCGCTCTGAGCCTCCCGAAACACACATCGCTCTGCGCCGAAGGACAGACACATTGCTCAGCGCTTCGCCACGCACACATTCCCCTACGTACGACACAACCACCGTTCTGAGTTCTCCCGAAACACAGCGCTCTGCACCCCCCAAACATCCTCTACGCCCTGAGCACAAAAAACCCCACAACGCTCTGCGCCCGATGACAGACACACCGTTCCGCTCCTCCCCTACACAGGCATCGCGCCACTCCCCGACGGACACACACATCGCTCCGCTCCTCCCCTACGCAGGCATCGCCCCGCTTCCCCCCCCGCCCCGTACTCATGTCACTCCGCTCCCCGAAGCCACTCCCATCGCTCTGCACCGGCTGCCAAGCACATCCCCCACCGTACCATAGCCCCATCGCTCTGAGCCTCCCGAAACACACATCGTTCTGCGGCGTCGGCGCCGCGCCCCCTCCCCCCCCCTTCCCCGAAACACATCGCTCTGCGCCGACGGACACACACATCGCTCACCGCTCCGCCACGCACACATTTCCCTGCGGACGACACAGCCATCGCTCTGCGTCCGCACCTCCCCCTCCCTCCCCCAACTACCCTTGTTCTGCGTCCTCCCGAAACACAGCGTTCTGCTCCCCGCAAATAACCGCTGCGCCCTGAGCCCCACACCACACACCGCTCTGCGCCCGATGACAGACACATCGTTACGCTCCTTCCCTACACGGGCATCGCTCCCTCCCCGACGGACACTCCCGTCGCTCTGAACCGGCTGACAAACACTTCGCCCAGCGTCCCAGCCCTCCGCGCCTCCAGAAACGCGCATCGCCCTGCGGCGGCGTCGCCCCCCACATCCCCCCTTCCCCGAAACACATCGCTCTGCGCCTCGGCGACACACACGTCGCTCTGCTCCCCCAACACTCGCTACTCCCTGAGTGCAACGACACACACATCGCTCCGCTTCTGCCCCGCACACACATCGCCTCGCTCCCCGAAGACACTCCCTTCGCTCTGCACCCCACATCGCTCACATCGCCCAGCGGACCATCGTCCCATCGCTCTGAATCTCACGAAACACACATCGCCCTGCGGCGCGGTCGTCGTTCCCTACTCCCCTTCCCCGAAACACATCGCTCTGCACCGACGGACACACACATCGTTCAGTGCTCCACCACGCACATATTCCCCTGTGGACGACACAGCCATCGGTCTTGCTCCCCCCCAAACACACGTCGTTCTCCATCCTCCCCGAAACACATCGCTCTGCGCCCCACGAACCACATTATCCTTACGTCCCGACACACACAGCGCTCTGCTCTCCACAAACGTCCGCTGCGCCCTCAGCCCAACAACACACACATCGTTCTGCACCGGCGGACACACGCCGCTGTGCCGCGATGACCAAGCACATCGCTCCCCGCCCGACAGCGAACACATCGCTCCGCTCCTCCTCTACACAGGCATCGCTCCCTCCCCGAAGACACTCCCACGGCTCTGCACGGGCTGACAGACACTTCCCTCTTCGTACCATCGTGCCATCGCTCTGCAGCTCCCGAAACACACATCGCTCGTCGCCGTCGCCGTTTCCCCCACTTCCCCGAAACACATCGCTCCGCTCCCGCAACGCTCCCATCGCTCTGCACCGGCGGCGAAACACATCGCTCCGTACCCCGCCGCGTACTAATCGCCCTGTGCCCCACGAAAAACACAACACACGCAGCACGCATACGGCGGTGGAACGATGGCAAACACATCGCTCCGAGCCCCACGACAACACACAGGTCCCTCTGAGACCCCCCACAACACACATCGTCCTGCGCCCCTAAGACACACGAATGGGTCCGCGCCCCGCGACCATCGGCCTGCGTACGACAGCTGTCGCTCTGCGCCTCCAGAAACACGCGTTCCCCACAAAATACATAGATTTGGGACCCCCAAAACTCATTACCCCTATGCCCCGACACACTTATTGACCTTTGCCTCCCCGAAACTTATCACCTTGAGGCCGGCGACACACACATCGCCGTGCTCGACCTCGGCGAAGCACATCGCTCCACTCCTCCCCTACACACACATACGCCGATGGACACACTGTCACACCATCGCCTCGCTCCCCGAAGACACTCCCATCGCTCTGCAGCGATGCACCGATGCCTCTCCATGCGCCCCACAGTATTGCAGCCTCTCGGCGCCACCGCCGCGCCACCGCTTCCTCCACAGGACACAGAGGTCGCCTCACCGATCGCTCTGCGCCGATGACAAACATAACCATGTTCACCGTAGGAGTATACACATCGTGCGGTACACCGACAAAACGCGCACACTCCGTTTCGAAATCGTTTTAATGATATTCACTTCATGGAGGCGGGGCTTTCTCTACTGGGATTTACCCGCTATAAAAGGAGCTCCCGCGGGCGCTCTGTTATCCGGCGCTTTGTGAACGCTGCCCGTGGGTGAGAGAGATGCTCGTTTGCTGCGATGCCCGAGCCGGCCAAGTCCGCCCCCGCGCCCAAGGGCTCCAAGAAGGCGGTGACCAAGACGCAGGAGAAGGGCGACAAGAAGCGCAAGAAGAGCCGCAAGGAGAGCTACTCCATCTACGTGTACAAGGTGCTGAAGCAGGTGCACCCCGACACGGGCATCTCCTCCAAGGCCATGGGCATCATGAACTCCTTCGTCAACGACATCTTCGAGCGCATCGCCGGCGAGGCCTCGCGCCTGGCGCACTACAACAAGCGCTCCACCATCACCTCGCGGGAGATCCAGACGGCCGTGCGGCTCCTGCTGCCCGGCGAGCTGGCCAAGCACGCCGTCTCCGAGGGCACCAAGGCCGTCACCAAGTACACCAGCTCCAAGTAAGCTGCTGCTGCGCCCTGTGCCAGACCTGCTCGACCCAAAGGCTCTTTTAAGAACCACCAGTTCTTTAACTTGAAGAGCTTTGTCACTGGTGTTTTCCCACCGTTATTTAACTTCACTGTCTTCTGACGCTCGCTTGCATAGGGCCCAGCTTTTCATCGGTTATTGTAGTTTTTCCTGTGTCTCTGAGGTCTTAACCCAATGCTAACCCTTTCCTAAGCCTGAGGTCTTAACCCGATGTTATAAAACGCATCTTCGTAATCAAACTTCAGAAACGCCCATCGGGGGGCAGCAGCGGCTAAAGAATCGCGGTCGTGCACTTGCGATTAGACCTCACCTATCTGAAATCATTAAGGATTTTGTATTAGGAACCTTAGAATAAAGAAAAACTAGGAAATAGCTTTATTAACCATTTAAGGCATTCACTTTGAACGGAGGATTTTTTCCTACAGGGAAGACGAATGGAACACCTCTACTAATTATTAAAGTCTTCAAAGAAACTTTAAAGCTATATTGGTATATGTCTATGACTGATAACATAGAAGTTGATGGTATGAGAAGAGTGAGAAGGAATAGAACTGTGCTGAAATCGGCCTGACTCGGTGAGAGTAAGCACCCTAACCACTCCCTCTCTCTCTCATTTCAGACGACAGTGACTTTCGCCGAGCCGTGGCACACAGGAAGCAGACGGCACACGGAAGGTGCCCTGCAAACAGCTGGCAATCGAAGCAGTCGGCAAGAGAGCACACACAACAGGCAGTGTGAAGGTTCAACGGTAACGGCTGGGTTCAGCAGGGCAGAGAAAGCTGTTAAAGAGGTAAGTGCACTGACCCCAAGTAGGGACCAGAGATAGGCGTTTGTGTTCCGAATGGTAAACTATGCAAGGGCTTTCCAACCGTTCGGATTGAACGCTTGTCGCTACAATTATCAAGAACATGCTATCAGTAAAACTGAAATAAAACAGAAATCAAAGCTCTTTTACTGAATAGGTGGGTGGCTCTTAAAAGAGCCTTTGGGTTAAGTCTTTAAAACGGATATTTACTTAGAGCTGGTGTATTTTGTGACAGCTTTGGTGCCCTCGGAGACGGCGTGCTTGGCCAGCTCGCCGGGCAGCAGGAGCCGCACGGCCGTCTGGATCTCCCGCGAGGTGATGGTGGAGCGCTTGTTGTAGTGCGCCAAGCGCGAGGCCTCGCCGGCGATGCGCTCGAAGATGTCGTTGACGAAGGAGTTCATGATGCCCATGGCCTTGGAGGAGATGCCCGTGTCGGGGTGCACCTGCTTCAGCACCTTGTACACGTAGATGGAGTAGCTCTCCTTGCGGCTCTTCTTGCGCTTCTTGTCGCCCTTCTTCTGCGTCTTGGTCACCGCCTTCTTGGAGCCCTTCTTGGGCGCGGGGGCGGACTTGGCCGGCTCGGGCATCGCAGCAAAGGCAACTATCTCAGCCACTCAAGATCACCGTTCACGAGGTACCGGTAATGGTGGCACCCGCGGGAGCTCCTTTTATAGCGGCGCGGTGCAAAGCAGCAGCTCGACAGCGTCGCATCGCCATTGGCTGCAAGTTCTACTTTAGATAGTCACGCCTCGCTTAGCTTTGCTATTGGACAGTTCTCGATTCACGCTCCCATTGGCTGTCGAAACAACGCCTTCTTTTCAACCTATCAGCGAACGCGCCGCCGCTCCGCCTGAGCACTATATAAACGGGCCGGAGGGAGCGGCCCGGAGCGCGTCGTTCACTGCAGAGCTGTTGTTTGTCGTGTTTGGCTGAGTCGCTGCGAGATGTCCGGCCGCGGGAAGCAGGGCGGGAAGGCGCGGGCCAAGGCCAAGTCGCGCTCGTCGCGGGCCGGGCTGCAGTTCCCTGTGGGCCGCGTGCACCGTCTGCTGCGCAAGGGCAACTACGCGGAGCGGGTGGGCGCCGGCGCGCCGGTGTACCTGGCGGCCGTGCTGGAGTACCTGACGGCCGAGATCCTGGAGCTGGCGGGCAACGCGGCCCGCGACAACAAGAAGACGCGCATCATCCCCCGCCACCTGCAGCTGGCCATCCGCAACGACGAGGAGCTCAACAAGCTGCTGGGCAAGGTGACGATCGCGCAGGGCGGGGTGCTGCCCAACATCCAGGCCGTGCTGCTGCCCAAGAAGACCGACAGCCACAAGGCTAAAGCCAAGTGAACGCGCCGAAGGCTAATCAGGATACTAAACAAACAAACAAAAGGCTCTTTTCAGAGCCACCCACAAAAATCATAAAGGGTTGAGTCGCTCTCTGCGGTTTCGGTTCTTCTTGTGAATGCAAGCAGAAACATGTAAGCCTCTTTTTCTTGAACGTGTTTGCCTCAACTATGCTCTTCTCTGTTCCTGCCTGCTTACTTTTTTTCGTAGGGACGTTATTTAATTAATACTGAATGTTACTTTCTAAAAAAAAAAAAAGAAAATAATTAGGCTGTTCTACGGAGAGGTTCAATTTAGTTGCTCTGCTGCTTTTTTTTTTTTTGGAATTGTTTCCTATTTTTTTAATAAAAAATTTCAATAAAATATTTTTATAAAAACTCGAAATATAACTGCATTTTTTTATGGTACTGGAATAAACACTGTGCCTCTTAATAGGCGAACTCTGCCTTTGCTGTAAGTGCTCTATGCAGTATTTGTCAGAGGACGATACAACCCGACGCCTTCATAGGTTATTTCTTTTTCCCTTAGAGAGTAGCAGAGGGTCGCCGATCGATGTTGCAGCTCCGGGCAACGCAGAGTTTAACAACTCGGGAGAGATTCTGGGGGTGGCAGGGGTATGCAAAAGCACAGACAGGAAAAAAAAAACAAACCCTGAAGAAGTCACGGGTCCCGGCAGCGACTCTGACCCGATTCTTTCGCAACCGGAGGGGCTTTCCCTGCCTTGGGGCCCTTGTTGATTTTCATTTTTCGCTGCATTTTAACGGGCTCATGTGGGAGGGTCCCGCTGTCTTTCCTTGGCAGAGTTAACTCTTGAGAGCACTCGGGAAGGTTATCGGGCAGGGCAGAGTCACCAGTGTTCTCAGTGAGCTGCCTGATGCGACGCGCCACCACGGTGACAGCCGCCGTGTAACACTGGGAAAAGCACTATTACTTTTAATTTCCTTTTTTCTGGCAGTACTGGCTAGATTCCACCCATCCCCCCCTCCCGCCCCCGTTCTCCATGAGATAGGCGGAGTTTCGAGTTCCCCCCCCCCGCCTCGTTTTGTGGGAGGGCGAATAGTTCTTAGAAGAGCTGCTGCTGTTCCAGCAGGGCACAGTGTCGTCCTAAAGTCGTTCCTCTGCTGCCGCCCTGCTTGCTTTTGATTTCCTTCTGGCTTTAGCAGGGGTCCTCGCTGTTTGTTTTCTTTTTAGCCTCACAGACTTGTGCAGGCCCTTGGCCGCAGAAACCGCCACCTTCCTGACTTTCCTGGGGCTCTCTCCTTTTTTTTTTTTTTTTTTTTTTTTTTTTTTGCGCTGTGCGGAGACAAAAATCACGGCCCTGGTAATCAGCTCGGTGGCACTGGAGCAACAGGAGCGGTTTTCAACATGACCAATTTTCCCCGTCTCTATCACCCGTATAGGGAAAAGAGATGTAGGCTGACGTATCTGAGGATCTGGTTGGTGTTCACTGAGTTTATATTTCCTAAAATCGAGTCGGTAGTAAGTTAACCCACCTACAGGGGAGGGAAACCTACTCCCCTCCGTGTCTGTGTTTCTTCCACGTAATGAAACTGTCATCTGCACCTCGGAACTACTGGGGATTGTAACAAAAATAGGGAAGGGTCCTGTGAACCCCCCTGGGTACACGTACATCATCTTTGTGTTGTATGAGAGGATTTACATTCTAGTTTCTAGGCAATAGGATCTTTCAAGAGGATATTTTTTTTTATTATTATTACTTCTTTCCCTTATAAACGAATGCTCTGCTATCAACAGTACAAATGCAATAGTAAAGAAGACATAGTATTCGTTATTATTCTTGTAGCTATTCCTCTTCCCTGCTGCAGAATGTGTTTAGGCATTATTTATGTAGCTCTAGTTTCAAATCGTCTATCTGGGAAACAAAGCCTTAAAAAACGTGACATCTGAAGTGTGAAGGGCCACAAGGCCTCAGAAGTATATTGTACAGACACACACTTTCGTGAAGATGTTTCATAGATGTGGTTTACCAAAACTGGGGTAACTGGGGTAAGATTGGTTTTGAAAACATGTATATATTTCTTAACAAGGCGAGTGTGAAAGCTTATGGTTTCCTAGAAGCGGCACAGACGGATTCCTGGTTATTTCTTTATCATTAACTCGGTTTTGCAACAGCAGAATGGGAGAGGGAGGCGAAAACGCCGGTGGATCAAGAGACAAAGAGAAACTTGCCTCCTTCAGCCCGTGTGAATGGGGACAGCTCGGCGACTGTCGAGCCGGCGCCCGGGGCGGCAAAGGGCAGCGCGTCCCCCGCGTCCTCCCCGGCGGGTCCCGTTCCCGGACCCCTCCCGAACAGGTCGGCGGCTGATGGGGCAGCCCCCCCAACCCACCCTCCCCTCTTCACTCGCCAAGCTTGAGGAAAAGGGGGGAAGCGTACGCTGTTTCAGCACCCAGATCGAAGAGCTGGCCGTACCCTGAAACGAATCCATTTTGTACGAATTTTGTTCTTTCTTCGCTGTGCGCTTTATTCCTTGAGGGAGGGAAGCAGAAAAAGAACCAAAGCGCTAAAAGTTGTTTTATATCTCATAAGCACTATTAGCTTTACTGTGTGATTTAATCCCACGAGTTTAATTTGGGTAGGTTAACGGAGGAGAGCTCAGGCTGAAGCCCAGTTACCTCGTCGCTGCGTAAATGCAGCGGGCGGGCGGGCAACGGCGTGACAACTCACCCTCGCTGAAGGGCGAGTCCCCGTCAGGATCCCTCATTTCTCCAGCGACGACGAAATCCTACGGGTTTGTCGGTCCGGCCGTAGGAAACGGAGATTTTCCTATTCCCCGCGCCGGTGCCAGAGATGGGGGTTTAAGGACTGACCCGGCTCCAGGGGAGGAGGGAGCCGGGATCCCTTGCGGACGAGGGGAAGGAGTGGGGAGTGCCGTGTATCACGGGCTGATTCAAGAAAAGAAGCGGGGAAGGAGGACAGAGGGGAGACAGGGGCGTTGCGGGGGTTTGAGGCTGAAAGAGCTCCTCTGTCAGAGGTGGCTGGAAACAGCGGGGAGAAGAGCCAAAAAAAAAAAAAGTCAGGTATCTCTGGGAAGGGCAGAGGGTCCCGCATTTTTAAATCCAGACTCACGACCCTTTAATTTCCCTTTCTAAACAATTAAAGTTTAAAATCTCTTCTGTTGTCGAGAAGTAAACCTTGTAGTGTAAGCGGAAGAGTCCACGTTATTCAGTTCAGATAAATGCTGTTAATGAACCCCCGTTCTCCTGAAACTTCCTGATGTCCCCTGTTGTTTGTGCCCTGTGCCATTTCCTGCTGAGAAATATGGTCTGTCGTGCAAATGCTCTTAGGTGGAAAACAATGCAAATATGAAAAAAAGGGTTAAAGACTTATCTGCCTTCATGGTCTTACAAAAAGTGTTAAACGTTCTGATTGTCTCTATCAATGTTTTAGAAACCCTCAATGTTTGATTTTTGTCCCGTCAATAAACGCGCCATTAGAAGCTGCTATTGTAAGTCTGAAGTGCAACAACACGCACACATCCCGTGAGCTTTTCCGTGACATTTAAGTATCGGTTAAGGCTAAAACTCCAGGATTTTTATACCCGTGTGAGCCTTTCCCTTCTTCCATGGGATTTGTACCAGCGATTTCAAAAGGCAGCGTTTAAAAGCCCCTGCACGTAAGGAGTGGAACAGATTTAGCTCCATTGTCTGGGCTTCCTGAGGCAGCTCGGCTGAGCCCAGGCATCAGGCTTTGCCTGCCGTGCTGTCAGCCCCGTCTACTGGTGCTTGGAGCACAGGAGGCGGCAGCCCTATTAAAAGACGTATTTCGATGTGTAGAAAGACTGGGGTTTCTACCCTTCCTGTAATAATTCTTGCCCCGTTTTCTAAGCAGGACGATCAAAGACGTTGCTGTGTCCCAAGTGCACAAGGCATGCATTTCTTCATAGCTCTGACGCTGCACAAATGTAGTGCAAGATATTTTGTGCTCTCTGAAGTCAAAAATTCAGCTGTAAGTCTCCATCTGTGCCCCCTTCTTATTTTGCAAATTATTCTTCCATTTTGCTGTGACCCTTTCAATTACAAAAATCCACAGGCAATGCAAGTAGGACTACAAGTACAAAAAGGTTGTGGATTTTACCAGGGATGAAAATTCCAAGCTGTCCTGATGCTACTTTCACACACAAACTGCTTATTTTCTAGTTTTAAAATGCAAGTATGTCCAGAATTGCTTCCTGAGCTTTTCAGTGTTAAAAAACGAATGGAAGAACCTTTGTGATTTATACAAAATTAATCATTTTTGACAAGGAATGCTTCTGGAAGAACTTCTGCATCAGGATGGGCCGTCAAACAATATAGTTCTTTGCAGCCACCAAGGAAACCCAAAACAAAACCTAAAAAACCCTTTCCACCAACCTAGGCCTATGATACGTGACCCCAGTCCCCGAGGAAAGAGCTGCCCTTGCTTATTGTAATGCTTCTTCTTTCCTTGTAGGGTATGTGAGATGGGAAGGGAGAAGAGGTGTTCCCAGCTACATTCCCCTCTACTTCCAGCCCCTTCCTCCAGTGAGTTTCGTGTCACTGTGTTCTGATATAGCACAACCCCAAGCGCAAGGACTCCATTTTTTTCCTTCGCAGTCTGAACCAGACAAATTTTCATTACTGGCAAAAAGCGTTACATCAAGGTATATATAAGGCCAAATCTTTTTCCCCAGCTGCAGTTAATACTTTCTCCCTCGGTCTTAATTATTTTGAAATATATTATTTCTATTAAAACTGGAAAAGAAAGCCTCTGGAAAACTAACATAGTAATAATTTGCCCTGAGTGTTGAATAGTTATAATCTCTGGTCATTAGGAAAAACAATTTGATTTCATAAGTAGGTGAGCAGATATTGATTTACTCCATTAAAAAAAAAAGAACAGGAAGTAGTGTAAAATTATTATAGCCAGTGTGTAATTTTTCCAGGTTTTGGATCAGGTTTATGGCATCTATTTCTTGTTTCTGATTCACTGTCTGGTCAGGGGACTAGAGAATAAAGTTATTTGTTTACCCAGCTGTGTTTCCACCCCTGGGGCAGTCGATTCCAAGTCTACTGGATGCCCCTCCACAGGAAAGCAACCTGTGGCCTGCACTCTGCTGCCAAAGGGATTGAGAAAAATGCATTAGTGACATCGATTGTGGCACAACACTTGGCTGCCTTCGACTCCAGTTCGTATAGAAGTTCTAGCATGTCCGGCACGGCAGCACCCAGTGGTGGCATGGCTTTATTCAGGCCACAACAGTCTATCGTTAGTCTCCACTCTCCATTAGACTTTCTGGGGAGCCCAGAGCTGGATGCAGTACTCCAGGTGGGGTCTCACCAGATCAGACTAGAGAGGCAGAATCACCTCCCTCGGCCTGCTGGCCACACTTCTTTTGATGCAGCCCAGAATATGGTTGGCTTTCTGGGCTGCGAGCACACATTGCTGGCAAGACCTGAAACATATTCAGAAGTAATGAAACACCTAGCAATAGAAGCATGCTGGTTCGAGCATCCCAAGCGTACTCAAAAGTCTTGAACACCATTGCAATTAGCCTGGAGGAGAAGAGGGAGGTGAAGGAAGGTGTCTCCTCCATAGATTGATTCTCAGAGGAGAAAAGTTAAAGGTGTAGTTACTAAAAGTTACTGGATACTAAAAGTTTCCACTAAATATCTCCTGAAATACGGACATGAACATGCCGCTTCTGTTTTGCCTTGTTTATCACACTTAATCATTAATGAATACAGCCACAGCACACACAATTTTGTCATATCGTAAGCCCACACTACAAAGCACAGCAAAATTATAATCCTGACCCATGACCCAAGGATAATAAACAGCACAACAGGGAGCACATACAGCAAATAAGGTATTGCAAGATGCAGCCCCAAGAACAACATTGTGATTATTGATCCCATACAATGAATGCTTATGTCAAATTTGTTCTAATGCGCTCTTATCACGTTTGTTGTTATCTTAAGCTACCAAGCCTGCCATTGGGCACTAAAAAGGCCACAAGAGCGACCCTGAGTAAACTTTTGATAAAACCAATGCTGCAAACAGAACTAGCTGAAGCCAGCAAATGCAAGCCAAATGAAAAAGATAAGGACCAAGGAAACAATTCCAAGAGAATGAGGTAACGTCAGAAGGTGGCCAGCCCAACTAGCAAAAAATCAAGAGACCACTGACCAGAATTAAGTGATTGGACGTAGGGATTGGGTGCTGAATGGTACGGGTATAACTGGGGGACACGATCTGGGATAGGGGTCCCTCTTCAGAGGTACCTAGCTGGAGCTGCTCTGCATGTCGGATAAATAAATCACTTATTTACTCAGCGGATTGGAGACTCATCACTTTTGAGCAGAACCCAGGGCCTTGAACGCTGTTGAGATGGCATCCGCATGATTCCTACCATAGTCTAGGTGGCAGCAGCATAAATTCTGCTACACCAGGACGATGTGTGCCATCTTGCCACCTTAGTGTTGCTGGGTGATGTCACCTGGGTAGAGTGGATTTAAGAATACAAAGAGAACTGCTTTGAACTGAATAGGAAAGAACATAAGAGATGGAAGAACATGCTGACATATGATTTTATATTCACACTATTTGCTTTATTAATTTGAATGTTCATCCTCCTGTGGAATGAAATCGTTATGTTTGCTATTCTTGCTGACACTAAATCCTACTATTTTTACCTTTGGTGAAAAGAACAAGTACACAAAATTTTCCAATGTAGTTGCTTTTTGCCATTTCAGAAGCTTTGGTCTCAGCACTGATGGGTAAATAATGGATGTGCTAGAATCAGAGAACCAGATCTAACCACATGTGTGTGCAGGTAGAAAGGCTACATTCACATTATACCCCCTAATATTGCCTCATCATTGATACTGAGATTGGAAGAAGGAATCATAAACAACATTTTCCTTTGTGTTGAGTAAAGTGTCTCATGAGCCTAGAAATAATCTCATATACTGAAACATCCTTTTAAAATAAAATCCCCTGAAATTTCTGTGAAAGCTGTGTTAATGAAGCATGCAGCATGGAACATACAAAGTCAGGAAAGGCAAAGAGAATGGTTATGGATTCCTGAACTGGGAGGCCAAAAGACACCACCAAGCTCCTACTCTAGGGCTGCCCTATGACAGCTGCAGTTTAAACCAAGGTCTTTTTTTTCAAACAGCATAACTGACTTTGACTTTTACGTGACTGATTCTTCAGAATAATAGCCACTGACAAATTGTTCAAATGATCACCACCATAGCCAAAATCTGAACACTTTTAGTATACAATATTTTCTAGAGTCCCTTTCTAGTGAGCCATACACCCCCTTACACAAAAACCTAGAGACTGGAATATACTGTGTTTTCTTCATCTTCTTAGGTACCAGACAAAGCTCTCAACTCCATTTGAAGCTGCTGGAGAGCTGAGTATGAAGAATGCCTCTTACAACCGGATTTCTGAAATCCAATGAGAGGCATCCATCAGCCTTCAAACTGAAATTAACTTTGATAAATTGGTGGCTCATTTAAGAGAGACCTGGTGCCTGCCTCTGTACCTGTACTATCAAACAAATATGCAGTCAGCCCTAGAGAGATTGACTTTCGTGATTCTGCAGTCCCTGTATGGACTAATTGTGCCCACAAATCCACAGAATATGCTTGGAATTCAGGATTATTCAGATTTAGTTTGAAAGAAAGTAATAATGGCTTGGGTCTGCAATTACAGAAGTACCTAATTGCCCGAGAATGTGATGGAACATATCAGCCCTTGGTTTGGTGATGAAAGACTTAGGGCTGGTTATTACCTAAATGATAAACTCTGATAGTTTAAGAAGTCAGTGCACAGTGGCTAGTTTCTTAGGTTTTTTTTAACAGTTTTAATACAAATAATGATATATAAACATGGGGAAAGGTCGAGTAGATATGAAATAATATAAATATTCATTGTGTGTTTTTAGTTACAAGGGGAATATTCTCTCCTAAAGCAGTCCTAAGGAGAAGCTGCGCAACTTACTGTAAAAATCACATGCACAGCAGAATTATTGGGAAAGTTAATGAAGATAGTTTTAGAAAGGACTTCCGTGTTTTGTTAATTACCGGGCTATTGGTAACAGCTTATTAAGATAAATATCACTTGCTACTCTGCAAATTCTTTTACAGTACAGTGCACTGTAGAGCTCTCACTTTACTAGAAAAAAAGACCGAGCACCATCAAGTGGTAGACGTTGCTACAGCAGTTACAAAGATGTACGTAAATAAGCTCCCATTAGCAACAATGTTGATTCTTTCCCGACTAGAAAACCACAGAAGCCATTTTTCCTTCAGTTTACAACACATACAACATGAATGTACTCAGAACTTAAAAAGAAGTGCAATAGAACTATAAATTAAAGAAACCAGCATCACCTAGAAAGAAAATACAACAAAAAGCTTTGGCTACAAAACCTTTAGTTAGCAAATCCTTTGTTGCCTGTGTAAAGTGTTTGTTCCCCAACACAGAGAACTGAGCAACACTATATTTTATCAAGATTAATTTTTAGTAAGACTTAAAAAACGAAGTTAACAGCCCATTTTTTCCCCCATATTTGTCTGTACAGCTCTTTTACTGAGAAGGTGGGTGGCTCTTAAAAGAGCCTTTGGGTCGAGCAGGTCTGGCACAGGGCGCAGCGGCAGCCTACTTGGAGCTGGTGTACTTGGTGACGGCCTTGGTGCCCTCGGAGACGGCGTGCTTGGCCAGCTCGCCGGGCAGCAGGAGCCGCACGGCCGTCTGGATCTCCCGCGAGGTGATGGTGGAGCGCTTGTTGTAGTGCGCCAGGCGCGAGGCCTCGCCGGCGATGCGCTCGAAGATGTCGTTGACGAAGGAGTTCATGATGCCCATGGCCTTGGAGGAGATGCCCGTGTCGGGGTGCACCTGCTTCAGCACCTTGTACACGTAGATGGAGTAGCTCTCCTTGCGGCTCTTCTTGCGCTTCTTGTCGCCCTTCTTCTGCGTCTTGGTCACCGCCTTCTTGGAGCCCTTCTTGGGCGCCGGAGCGGACTTGGCAGGTTCAGGCATCGCAGCAAACTCACAGCTCTCACAAACGCGATAATAAACACAAACACCGATCGAAACCGAAGTGACGGGCGCTACCCCCGTCCCACGTATTTATAGCTCCCTTATGCAAATAAGCAGCATTCCTTCCGCGTACTTTCATTGGTCAGAACACATCAACGTGTCATAGCTCCCCTGTAGCCTTTTTTTATTGGTCGGAACTCGATTCGCCACCTCATTGGCTGACCAGCGGAGACCTACTTCTCAGCCTATCAGCGAAGGGGCGAGGTGGCAAAGCGAGGCTATAGCTGAGCAGGGCCGGCTCTTTCCTGCGTTCCGCTGCTGGTTGCTCTTAGAAGCGAGCGAAGGAGCGATCGAGGATGTCCGGCCGCGGGAAGCAGGGCGGGAAGGCGCGAGCCAAGGCCAAGTCGCGCTCGTCGCGGGCCGGGCTGCAGTTCCCCGTGGGCCGCGTGCACCGTCTGCTGCGCAAGGGCAACTACGCGGAGCGGGTGGGCGCCGGCGCGCCGGTGTACCTGGCGGCCGTGCTGGAGTACCTGACGGCCGAGATCCTGGAGCTGGCGGGCAACGCGGCCCGCGACAACAAGAAGACGCGCATCATCCCCCGCCACCTGCAGCTGGCCATCCGCAACGACGAGGAGCTCAACAAGCTGCTGGGCAAGGTGACGATCGCGCAGGGCGGGGTGCTGCCCAACATCCAGGCCGTGCTGCTGCCCAAGAAGACCGACAGCCACAAGGCTAAAGCCAAGTGAATGCAACGGAAAGCGAGCACGTTGTCTTTTCTGGAGAACATAATCTTAAGGCTCTTTTCAGAGCCACCCACAAAATCATAAGAGAGCTCAGTTATCCCTACTTATGCCGTTTTATATTAATTACTCAACTCGTGTTTTGTCATTTTTTTTCTCTCCACGTTTATTAACAGTATTTTTGGCTTGGGTAATATTATTAACACAAAGTCTTGCCAAAATGTCCTTCCAAAGCCAGTTCTTCCGGAGACGGGGTATTTTCCGTTTAGTTCTTAAGCCAGAGATCACGGGAACAGTGTGTTTCGGTGAGAGCTCCCGTCCCTCCGGCTCTCCCTCCCCCCTCTTCCGCGTTTTTCTTCTCCGAGAGTGGCTGCAACAGCACTAGAGATACGAGGCGAAGGGGGGGGGAAGGGGCAGCGGGCCGGGCTCTGCGCTGGCCAATCCTTGGTCAGGGCGGGCTTTTTCAATACTTAAAGCTGCTTTTCTTTCTCATCGAGAACAAAAGGAAGGGAAGAGCTCAGGGCTATTTTCGGGTCAGTAAGCAAACCCTCCCCTCCTCCCCCAAACCTAACAAAACCATTTAAGGAGACACCTTAAGAGAAATAATACAACAGATTAGATATGGCTCAGTAGTAGCATGCTCTGACAATTGCATTGCTTTTCTTACAAAAAGATATTCTTAAAAAAAAACGTTACGTCTGATTTTTATCAAATCATTACTATAAAACTTTGCTTCCTGGTAGTCAAACCAATTACTCGGCAAAAAGATGTAAAAGTCTACACTTCCCTAAAGCCGCCGCGTTATACCGTGCTTGTTAGCGTTTCTTTCGGTAATCGTGGGGGGGAGGAAAAGACACAATTGACCTCTGTCGACTTACGAATTACTGGATCCTTGCTGCAGATTACTGACGACCTCGGTGCCTCAGCTCCTTTAGGGAAAGTGTGGGTGGCTCTTAAAAGAGCCGTTGGATAACAAAATATGTAGAGCAGGACTCTTCTGGTATAATTTACTTCTTTTTGGGTGCTGCCTTCTTCGCCTTGGCTGCTTTGGGCTTGGCTGCCTTGGGCTTGGCTGCTTTGGGCTTCACCGCCTTCGCCTTGGCCGGGCTCTTTGCTGCCTTTTTGGGGCGGCCTGCTTTGGCCGCTTTCTTGGGGCTCTTGGCCGCCTTCTTAGCCGCAGTAGCCGCTGGCTTCTTGGCCTTTTTGGGGCTCTTCTTCACTGCTGCAGCTTTCTTGGGCTTCTTGGCGGCAGTGGCGGGCTTCTTGGCCGCTGGCTTCTTGGGCTTGGCCGCAGCCACCCGCTTCTTGGGGGCTTTTTCCTTCACTTCTCCGGGCTTCTTGTTGAGACGAAACGAACCGGAGGCGCCGGTGCCCTTGGTCTGCACCAGGGTGCCCTTGCTGACGAGGCTCTTGAGCCCCAGCTTGATGCGGCTGTTGTTCTTCTCCACATCGTAGCCGCCGGCGGCCAGCGCCTTCTTGAGCGCGGCGAGAGAAAGCCCCTTGCGCTCCTTGGAGGCGGAGACGGCCTTGGTGATCAGCTCGGTGACGCTGGGGCCGGCGGGTTTGCGGGCTTTGGAGCCGCCCGCCGCTTTCTTCGGCTTCTTGGCGGCGGCCTTGGCGCCGGGCGCGGGCGCATCGGGGGCGGCGGCGGGAGCGGTCTCGGACATCGCGGCAGCGTCCTCTGCGGAGCAGGCGAACACAATTGGGCTGGCGCGGGTCAGATGCTCGTATTTTTAGAGAGGAGCCGCGCGGTGATTGGTGCGTTGCAGAGCCCGCCCCGCTGCACGGCCGGGGAGCCCTTCGGTGTGCTCGATTTGTGTTTCTTTGGACTAACAAAAGTGTGTTTTCCTCGGAATTTCTGCCACCAAATCGCCCCATTTCCCCGGTGAGGGAGGAGAAGAGCAGGTACTTGCGTTCGGGAGAGTTTCCAGCCGCAAAGGCGCGGGCTGAGTTAAAGGAGAGGCGATAAATCCCGTGTGCTGCTGCCGGAGAGACCTCTGAAGAGAGAAACTTTTGTTTTTCCTTGCAAATTAAAAATTTCCTTTTGACATAAATGTTACAGCAACGACTCAGTCTGATTCTTTAGAGGGTTTTCTTGGGGTCAAAGTCGAAATCTGCCGATTTAAAGCTATTTTGACAGTTTAAATTGATTTTGAAGAGGAGGAAGTAACACAAACTCCTCTTTCAGCTCTGAATATGGATTAAGAACCGGTTCCTTTGACCATGTGTTTTACCTCCTAAAACGCTAAAGTCCAGTGAAATAGTGTCTCGTACAACCTCCTATTGCACTTATTATAGATCCATAAGCATTTTGTTAATATCTGGTGATTTATGAACACAGAGTTGTTTTATTTTGTCTTCCTGCAATTTCTGTAGATGGGAGGCAAACTTGCCCTGCTGCCTTGTGTTGGGTGTTTTTTCTTTTGTTTGTTTTCCACACGATTTTCTGTACCAATTATTAAGTAAATCAAGCTATTTGCTTTTCATGTTGCATGTTACTTTCAAGGAAACAGTAATTTAATAGATGATGTTACAAAACTGCATCTTTGTAACAGAAAGCAAGCTCCTAAACTTCTGGGATATTTACTGGAATTATCTTTGTCTCTCTAGTAATTTAAGATGTGCGAGGGCTAGTGTAGCAGTTTAGTAATTATGTTTTTCCTTCCCAGGGAGTATTATCACGTTACGTATATCTCAAATAGTAGCAGAATTTAAAATCATATTCCTGTTTGGGATTTTTTTAATACATCTCACCCAGTATGTGGGTGAGACAAACACAAAGGTTTATCTAAAGACTGTTCTGAATCCTCTTCCCACTTTAAATAAAATCCACCTAATTCTTCCTTATGCATTTTACAGCCATTACTGAAATGAGGAAATGCTTTCAGGACAAAAACCAGAGCACTTTGTGATAACCTGAGTTTTAACAAGGGGAGAGGTAGGCCATAGGTCGTTCCTAAAGAATCAGGAAGAATTCAATCAATATTGGTATCTGCTTCAAGATGATGTAATATGCTGAACAGAACAGAGCTCTGGAATAATATTTCATTAATCTCTACCTGATTATAAAGAAATGTATTATCCATTGCCTTTTGTAGCTATTTAAGAATCACAAAGACTACACTTCAGCCCTGCCCTCTGATTTCCTTTGATATAACCAGATATAACTTATAAGGTAAACAGAGTATTTAAGTAGGTATTAAAAACTAAAATTTCACATTATATGAATAAGTAGTTTTAGGTAAGTGTAATCCTATTTCCACCTCATTGATTAATTTACGACAGCCATTTTGTAAATACTAAATGTGCATATAACATGAAAACATTTTAGTTTGCTGTAAAATTGTGTTTCAGTGAAAATGAAACTGTGCATCAGTGCAATGAAGGAAAAAATTGCAACCCACACCCTAGAAGAAAAAAATATCAGAAAAAAAGGTTGCAGGTAAAGTGCATGTGAGTTCTGTAATGCTTCATCAGGAAGATGATTGAGATAAGGGCTAATCAAATTGGGATTTCAGGGTCTTGTTTTTAAAAGTTAGGTAGCATAAAATAAGGATATAGGAATGAAATAAATTGGGGTTAATGTGGGTATTGAATATACACCTTCACAATTTAAAAAAAAAAAACCCAAAACCTGCAGTAAAATAAATATACATGTATTTTAAGCCTATATCCTACATGCGTTTGTAAATAAATGAATGAGACTTGCTATTGACTTTACTGCAAAGTGAAATAAAGTAGCAATGCTGTGAGGAGATGTCATTTAGCAGCTACCAAGACATTTTGTAGCACATAGAGGGAAAGTGTAGGCTATGAGTGACATGTCAGCAAAATGAATACTCACTTTGCCTACTCTTGTTATTTTGAACTCATACACATTTACTTCAGTAACCTTCACTGGAGGAGATTTAAATACTCCAGCCCTCAGTTGTGGCTTCACAGAGTGTTGATTCACATTTATTGGTGGCTGAAATTGAGGTGGCTAAAATGGTCGCCATCCCAGTTGTCTGCCTGGCTTTTCTCCCAGCAGTTGCTACCCTCTCCCCGTTCCCAGCATGGATAGCTAATAATATGTGTAGTAGCTTCTAATCTCCAACAGTTACAGTCTACTATCTTAAAATAAACTGAAGTAACTTCAGAAATTTCATGACAGAGAGAAGCTCTGATCTTCCTTTTTTTAATGGCTTTGCAGCAAAGACAAAAATAACTTTAGTGATGCACAACTGCTGCTTGGAGCACGTGTTCTTCTCTACATGAAAGAAATACACACAGGAACCAAATTTTTGAAAATCAACTTCCATTTGGCAATTTTTTTTAAAGAGTTTGCTCTGCAGTCAGAGCAGATAGTTTAGAAGAAATGGACAGATGTGGTGAAGGATTATATAAAAGGCAGGAATGGTAGTTTCACCTCCAGCTGAGCAAATGAGAAAAGGAAATAATCCTGGTTTAGGCACAGGATATTGTAGAAAGACTTCATGAACAAGGCGCCACGTAGACTCTGACGTGCAGTTTGGCTTTCCCAATGAGACTGGAGGGAGGTAGGCCTCATCATTCGTTAAAAGAGGAGGGGAGTGATATCAGGATCTCCAGAGATACTTTTTGGGAAAGCATTACTGTAATGTCTGCGACATCTGAATGACTTCAATCCTTCTCACCTCATGGGCACCCCAGCAGGCCACGCTACATCACAAACCTGCACGAGATTGCAATCTGAACCCTGCAAGTCACTTCCCTTCAGATACCCAGATCTGTCCAACTTTTGCAGTCCTCTATTAAGACCTCTTGGCGTAAGCAAGGAGACGTGAACCACAGCCAAGGGCTGGCACTACACCTGAGAGCTATCAAACATTCCCATCTCCAGTTTAGGACCTGCCAGTACTTGTTCCTAAGAAAATGAGCTCTGGGTTATATTTAGATATTTTTGCAATAATGAGAGGTGTTCTTCTCAAGCAATTTTGTTAGGAGGCATTAGCATGAGAGCTAGCCACACTAATGTGGTTAATGGGCTGCTCTACCTGCTGTAGGTGAGTGCCGTGGCCAGTCGCTCTTAGAGAGCTGGAGGAAATACAGCTGATATGCCTGGACACCACAGCCCCTCTCCTTCCTTCCAGTGTCAATTTCCAGAGAGATTTAGGTGAGGGCCTTTATGTTACGTGCTGCGCTCCCGCATACATGTTCCACAGGAAAGAGGTGTGAATACTCCCTGCAACTGTGATTACACTCTTATTACAGTGTTACACCCATGTCTGTCTTGCCCTCGGTGACTTCATCCTTCATCTGAGTTACAAATGTAATAACTTGTGTGATCAAACCAGCCAGCACAGTTTAACAGCTTTTAACCCTTAGCCAAGTAATTTTAAAGTGGTACCTACCAACCTACAAACTCGTTGCAGCTCAGCAAACAAGTCTCAGCCTACATAATACTAATATTGCTGCTGCTGCTGTTGTTAAGACTCCTTAGTGTAAATGAGGACACACAAGGCCTTTTAAATCCAGTGTATGGCTGAGCATCTATAGTGGGCAGGACAAATAGGGTAGGGCAAGGGATGACTGTCCCCGTAGACTCAGCTTCCTGGAATGTTGCACACTCCTCCCTGTACTCTTGGTTAAGGGTTGGGGCACCTATTGTGGCCTCCCTTCATCATTGCCATGGCATGTCATTTGGCAACTGAAAACCTCTAGTACAAAACTTGGATATGTCCATAGTTAGGAGCTGCTGAGAAGGATGCCCTTCCTGGGAAAGAGGGGAAAAAAAGAAAAAAAAACCAAAAAACAGCAAAAATGCAGGGGGCCAAAATCCTCCCTAGAACAAGTAATGAGGAAAAAAAGATGCACTTTGTTCTCTACTGTACAGGAGTTTACCAGGCTAACACATTTTTACTTTTCTCACACACAGGCAAAGGAAAGATCCTCACTGTCAGTTAGATACCAAAGAACAGAATTATTTATGTCTTAGAGTATTTTGGTCTTCTAAAACTAACTTAAGGCACTTGACAAACTGTCTTCTGGACCACGCTGGCATGCTTTGAATGTAGTCATCTGCCCATGATTGAGGACATCAGGCTCTGAGACATGAAAGGTAAGTAACGTTAACAGAAGCTCCACCGACCATGGCTCCCCAAAGAAATCATCTTCTCCTGAATCGACAGTGCCTCTCTTTTGCCTGCATTTAATAGTGAATTCCACCAAGGAAGGGTGCCACCACACTGTCCTTTCAGAGCAACCTCTCCATCAGCACTGAGGCCTGGCTGCACAGAGAAATGTGCAGCCCACCCAGAGCAATGCTGAGCAACCCACTCTTCCTCTCCACAACACCCCGACTCTTCTGCATGATTTCTGCCCTCCACTCTTTCCTATTTGTGCACCAGTGCTCCCTGTGAATGCTGGTAAGAGGGAGGGAGCAATGTGACCAATCCACACGGTCCCTCCAGCCAGAGCCGTGTTTGGTACTTATGGTACATTTGGGTTGTCAGGCAATGGATTTTTTTTTGCCACGCAGACAGTGGTGCTGGCACCCAGAGACTGTGCAGGCTGGACTTCTGCCATCAATGACAGCCAAAGCACTGTGTCACACACCACGTAAAGTTACTCTCATTAAGTGATGCTGCCTTGCGGATTTTCCTCAGAGGTGTGGGGGTGAAGCAGGTACTGGCTCCACATAAGGCTGTTTGTGCCATCTTTCTAGAGCAGGAGTATTGCAAGCATTTGGGTGTCTGTCTTCTCATAGAAGGGAGCAAAAAGGTATTGAGGAGTTGTTCAGCACTCGAGGGTGCTCTGCTGTAGCTTGTTTTTTACAGCACATGCTTTGTAGCTGCGCATTCATGGGCTGGTGCCAGCGTGGCACTGTCCCCAACGAGGATGTCATCCAGACTGCCAGGGGCAGTGGAAGGGCTGGCGGTGCCCAGATTTCCCCACAATATACAAGAGGCCAGTCACTCAACACTCCTGCTCTCAGACAGTTAGAAAGTCAGGAATTTGGCTTCACAGGCTCAGGAGAGTATGTGTATGCAGCGTAGGCACATTCAAGAAGAATATTTTTCACCTATTTTCCCTGAAAACTGCCTTGTATGAACTGATTCCAGAAAGAAGGATTGGATTCTATGTTAAGTGTATTAAGTCTAAATCTTGGTCTTCCTGACATAGTTTTTTTTTCTGTTTTGCACACTGAAAATGCAAATTTTGGTTGCTTCGTGCATGAAATGAGAAGTAGAATAACAAGTTTAACTTTTCTATGCTGTTTGAGGTTAGTAGTTTGTAACATCTTACATTTATTTGCATGGTGAACAAGACTAGCACACAAGCCAGCACTGAGCAACTAGGAGCAGGGAGCAGCCTGCATCCAGCTATTTAGAGGTGGTAAGTAAAAAGAAATCAGCTGGGGTACCCAAACTGAAATAGAAGGCACCTACAAGAAAGGAAACTTAATAGTCCCAATTACCCAAAGCTGTTGAGAAAAGGGCTTGCTGAACAATAAGGTAAACGTTTGAGTAATTCTGATATTAGCTGTCCAGATCTAACACATGCCCATTTATATAAACATCTTCCTGGGGAAGGAGGGGGAAGAAAAAAGGAAAAAAAGAGAAAAGGCAAAAAAAGGGTTTAGGCTCAACAGTTGAACCAAAACTTAAGTGGAGGCAAAGGTATGATCTCTGCTTTTTTTATTAATTCTTTAGAATAAGACAGGCCTTGGCACGTTGAGTACATGGAAAGGTTTTCAAGGGTTACCACTGTCAGCAACATCACTTGAATGAGGATAGGAGTGTTTGTTTGCATTTGATACTAATGAAAAGGTTCTTATACTTGAAATCTGTTAGGTTTTAGGTTTTTCTTTTTTCATTTTACAACATGTGATTACTTCAGTAACATGGTGAACAGTCTTAGCTCTGGTTTGGGTTGTTTTGAGTTTTGTCGTCACCTGGTTATAATCTCTTCAGTGTCGAAGGAGACCATGCTCTGTTGGACTAGTATCAAGGGGACAAAAGTCCTAACTCTGGGAGAGGACAGAGGCAGAGCACAGAGTGTAGTAGCAGAACTTGTTTCTGCCCTTAGGAATATCAGCAGGGATCCAGAATGGGGAGAAATGAATGGGTAATATGAGTGGGACAGCCTTGAGACAGTGCTGTGCTTTGAATTTCTTTCTGGACAGACACTTAGCAACATGACACTGGAAGAACTGAGTGATTCACAGGAAACTTCCATCTGGGCCAATATCCCATCTCTGACAGAGGTCAGTAAAAAAAGTGGGTAAGAACAGTAACTAGTGTTTCATCAAAATGATGTCTTAGGTCCTAGTGATTCGTAGGCCAGGGACTCACCAAGTCAGGGGGGATGTCTTTTAATTGGGGATGCTTGAATGGATTTTTCTCCTGTGTGTTTATTGATTGCTTTCTCTGGACATAGCAGCTCTCATTTTTCATGTTTTAGGATGTGGTTTTAGCATGACAAAATATGAAAGGCTGAGGAACATGTACAGTGGGAGAGGGAGATGGACAAATAGGTGATGGATGTGTATACTACATGGTGTGTGTCCCTTTCATAGAGGAAAATCTCATTTATATACAGTTAAGTGTACTCAGTGTGTGTGTGTGTGTGACAAAATGGTGCTGGAAAACATGCTTTCTATGGTGTAAATGAAGTAGGACAAAGGGTCAACCAGCATAGAGAGTGAAATGAACCCCCTTTCCTGTAGATGAAGAAAGGTGAAAAGAATTTGAAGCAAAGGGAATGACACGTCATTTGAAAGAACAAAGAAAGAGAAATCGGGGGTGCCAGGAAAAGGCATTCCTATATAAAATATCAGAACTGAAAGATACTGGGGAAGAATTATTTCACCATTATATTTTTAGATCCCATCTCTCATGCAGATCTTCCCTCCTGGGGTCACTGTGACTGAGGAAAACCCAAATGCCAATGTCAGCGAGACAAAGGGGTTGTCAAGAGTTCACAAAGATCTCCCTGAGCCCTTCATCTTGAAAGGATTTCCTCTGTGTCTGTGTGGATAATGATGCATGTATTTGGCCACGATGAGCACAGGCAAACCCTTCATATTGGAATTATGCTAATCTCATAGCCCCAGTAGGCCTTAAGCTGCAAAAAGGAGGACGGCAAGGACAGCCAGGAGAAATGAGGTGTAGCTTTAACAGTCACGATGACTGATTTTCAGTCATGAAGTCATACGAAAATAACAAAGAGAAATTGTGTAACTGGCAATGTACACTGGTGAGAGGAAAACATATTGCATAAAAGAAATATCTATACACTCAGAGTGATGTAAGGCCTTTGAAAACATGGAGGTACACATGCACATCGCTGACATAGCCATTTCTGTTGTACATTTGACATGCATGACTAATATTCATCCAGGTAGCATGAGTGATCTAAACGGAAAAATAATGCTTTTTGAATGTGACCAGGATGACTGGCACTTAATGTGAAGGAATATTCCATATGCAACCTAGCAAATAAAGGGCCTTCTCCAGTTCTATGCTGAAAAATCCCTTTGCAGACTGCCCAGTGCTGCAACAGTCTGAAGTACAGGCATAGCCAGCTTCCAGAAAAACATGCACGTTTCTTTCTGGGCTGAGATGAAGGCATAGATGAAGTTTTCCTGATTCTTCACAGCATAAGGCAAATCCTAGCAAAAAGCCACGGAGGACACCTCTTAGTTTCTACATTTAGCAGCCGGTTCTCAATACTATCATTGAGTCATTGCGATGTGACCTCAGAACTGTTGAGATCTGGTTAGCGTAACCTTAAAAACGGTCCGCGGGGGCCGCAAGGCCACAGGTCCCCTGCTCAAGCGCAGGCTCGGCTCGTCGTAAAAGGAAAGCCCGTGCGCCGGCGCCCGGCCGGGAGGGGAAGGTGCCGGGGAAGAGTCGCGTCAGGTCTACTGGGACACACGGAAGGCGAGCGAGGAGGAGGCCCAGACGGAGGCGGGGACTAGACGGGGCCCCGGGGAGTTGCTCGAGAGCAGCAAAGGGCGAAGGCCGCGCCGCGCGCGCGGAAAGGGGCGGAAGCCCAGGCCCCGCCCCTGCCAGCCGTGCCCGCCCCTGCTCCCAATCAGGTCGGATCCCAACATATAAAGGACCACGCGCGGGCAGACAACACCCACAGCTCAGCGGAAACAGTGCGAGCAGGATGTCTGGCAGAGGCAAGGGCGGGAAGGGGCTCGGCAAGGGGGGCGCCAAGCGCCATCGCAAGGTGCTGCGCGACAACATCCAGGGCATCACCAAGCCGGCCATCCGCCGCCTGGCTCGGCGCGGCGGCGTGAAGCGCATCTCGGGGCTGATCTACGAGGAGACGCGCGGCGTGCTCAAGGTCTTCCTGGAGAACGTGATCCGTGACGCCGTCACCTACACGGAGCACGCCAAGAGGAAGACGGTCACGGCCATGGATGTGGTCTACGCTCTCAAACGACAGGGACGCACCCTCTACGGCTTCGGTGGCTAAAGCTTCTCGCCTGCTCCCAGACTATCTCAAGAACCCAAAGGCTCTTTTAAGAGCCACCCACTTTTTCTTTTAAAGGAGCTGTTTCGCCTTAGTTGTACTTTCTGGGTTATTGCCGTATTTGTGCTTTATCTATCTCTACACGGACGTAATCCCCATCGCCCCCCCCCCCCCCCCCCATCCTGTTTCTCTTGCCGGGCTGCAGCCGGACTGACAAGCCGTGCTGTGCTGGTTCGGTTCTGGGTTCCTCTCTAGTCAGCAGCTGCTGTTGCTGTATCGTTAAGCTTCGCAGTTCTGCTCCCTGTTTCTCTCCCAGCAGCCGCTTTGGGAGGAGCTTGCTGAGGCGCTCCGCTAGTTCGCGACTGGCATTTACCATATCACAAAATCCTGGAAACTGCCTGGGGCGTGGAGAGCGAGCCTACTGCCTCCCTTCAGGGGCTTTTCTTGGGAAAAAACACGGCCCAAGGGAACAGTCCGCCTGCACCAACCAAATGGAAAGAAGGAAAAAGGCAAAACCCGACTGTGTCTCGCCAAAGTCTCTATTACAGGGTGGCGGGTCTTTTCGTTTCCTCCTGCCCACAGCGGGAAGGCGCAGCGACTACACCGGGCTCGCTTCAGCCGGCGGGGCGCGGGGGCCGGCGCTCGCTGTAGCCGGGCCCATCCCTCCCCGGCCGCGAGCGCGTTGAGCGCCCGCGCTCTTTCGAAAAGCCCGCCCGGGCGGCGATTGGCTCCGGGCGATTCCGCGCCCGGCAGAGCCCGCGCTCCGCTCCCCGGGCGCTCGCCCCGGCACAGCCCCCGCTCCGGGCACTGCCCGGCCGGGAGAGTGGCACCATCTTCCCTCCAACCGACCGCTGGCCAGGGCAGAGGTGCGGGGCCCATAAAGAAAACGCAGGCTGCTCGGCACAGCCCGAGCGCTCGCCGACAAAGCAACTGAGCCAGGGACACCCAAAAAGGAAGACCCTCTTTTAACGAACCAGCCCTCCCCTGCCTCCCTTAACAAACACACACACGCACCCCGTTTCCCCAGCCGCCCACTCCCAGCAGCATCTCAAGCTCTTCTTCTCGACACTGTGGGTGGCTCTGAAAAGAGCCTTTGGGTTTCGTTTCCGTGCTCGGCATGCTTCGCCCAGCCCGCTTTACTTGCTCTTGGCCTTGTGACTCTCCGTCTTCTTGGGCAGCAGCACGGCCTGGATGTTGGGCAGCACCCCGCCCTGCGCGATCGTCACCTTGCCCAGCAGCTTGTTGAGCTCCTCGTCGTTGCGGATGGCCAGCTGCAGGTGGCGGGGGATGATGCGCGTCTTCTTGTTGTCGCGGGCCGCGTTGCCCGCCAGCTCCAGGATCTCGGCCGTCAGGTACTCCAGCACGGCCGCCAGGTACACCGGCGCGCCGGCGCCCACCCGCTCCGCGTAGTTGCCCTTGCGCAGCAGACGGTGCACGCGGCCCACGGGGAACTGCAGCCCGGCCCGCGACGAGCGCGACTTGGCCTTGGCCCGCGCCTTCCCGCCCTGCTTCCCGCGGCCGGACATCCTCAAGCGATCACTCCGCCCTAAACACACACCAGCGCTACAAAACAAGCTGCTCAGTTACCCCCGCGGCCTCGAGACGGCCCTTATATCCCTTCCCTTGCGCGCCCACGGCTCCTGATAGGCCGAGGCGCCTCTCGGCGAACGCGCACCCAATGGCGGAGCGAATCTCGTTCTGACCAATAGCGAGGGGCGCAGCGATGAAAGGCCTCCGCCCGCCCTCCACGGCGGCCAATCACGAGCCGGGGAGGGCGGGCTCCAGCAGGCGGCTCCGCCCGGGCGGGAAGGAACGATCCCACCACGGCCCAGACCCACGGCGCGCCCCGGGGCTGAGCGGGCGGAGTTCTCCAGGTAGAGAGGAAGAGTGTCAGTGAGCAGAAGCAAAGCCGGCAGGGTGGAAAAGCGGTACAGTTCCCGGCGTTGTTTCATGCGGGGTATTTTCCCCGCGGGAATATTTCCCCTCTTTCCGGTACCGGGACAGCCCAAAGCTGTATGCACTTCCTTGCATTGGCAAACCCCCACAGCTCGCTCCATTCTGTTGCCCCTGCCCCGAAATACACAGAGGGGAATACTAGTTGTACACGGCTTCTGCACTCACGAATGGCAAAAGGCCAATACAGAGCACGGAGAAACATCAGCACCCAAGCAACAGAGACAAAAAGCACATATTTATTCATTCGGTACTGCTTAGCTTAATACAATAAAATGTGTTTGGAGAAACAGGAATACAAATTTCAGGCAGGAAAAGTTTCAAAGATTTTCACTTACATGCCAAGACTAGGGGGCCATTTGGTATTCAGTGTGAGGTCAGCTCAGTCTCTTGATGTAATTGAGAGGGAAACTGAGGAAGCTTCAGTGTACTCACCACACAGCTCACCGTACTCCACAGTGCTGGTTGCCCTGATTACGTGTAACACTTCTGCGTCAGTTATTGCTGAATCTAGCATAGGAATATTTTCAAGTAACACAATTACCAAAAAAATAATTGCAATGTCACAGCTCTTTTTGTAGTGGATGTAGTGGCTCTTAAAAGAGCCTTTTGGTTGGTTAAAATGTTCTTAAATACACAGCAATGTTTTAAAGTATTTTATGCACGCTCCCCGCGGATGCGCCGGGCCAGCTGGATGTCCTTGGGCATGATGGTGACACGCTTGGCGTGGATGGCACACAGGTTGGTGTCCTCGAAGAGCCCCACCAGGTAGGCCTCGCTGGCCTCCTGCAGCGCCATGACGGCCGAGCTCTGGAAGCGCAGGTCGGTCTTGAAGTCCTGCGCGATCTCGCGCACCAGGCGCTGGAAGGGCAGCTTGCGGATCAGCAGCTCCGTCGACTTCTGGTAGCGCCGGATCTCGCGCAGCGCCACCGTGCCGGGCCGGTAGCGGTGCGGCTTCTTCACGCCGCCCGTGGCCGGCGCGCTCTTGCGGGCCGCCTTGGTGGCCAGCTGCTTGCGGGGCGCCTTCCCGCCCGTCGACTTACGCGCCGTCTGCTTCGTACGCGCCATCGCTCTCACACACACAACTCACTTCGTGACGATCAGAAGCACTGATACCCCGGTCCTCTTCAAGGAGTATATATAGCAGTAGTCCTTTGTCTGATAGGCGGATGGTCACATGCTGGGTCTCATTGGCTGATTCAAATTCGAAAAATCCCGCCACTGCTAGGTACCGCCTACCGTTTCTGCTCTTTGTTCTTTTCTACTATGTATCGCCTAAAGAAGCCATTCTGTTTATAACTATGTTTTTTCAATTTCCCTAAACACTTCATGTATTATCGGTTTAAAAAAAATCAGATATTGTTTGAGTTTATAGCTAAGACTTCATTTTTTAAAAGTTTTTTGTTGTTGTTTTTCTCTCTGAAATTTTCCTCTTTTCCATGCAGAGTTAACAGGGATAAAATTACACTGAAAAATACGTGATGTTTTATTTAAATACGTTGAAGTATTGCAGAAACGTACAGAATATAAGAAGAAAACAGAGGATAATAAAAGATGGCAGTTGAAAAAAATGTAATAGATTTGAAAGAATAAGAGAACCGGGATATTACAAAACATAGGTTTAATCAAAGAAGGAAAAAGATCCATGCTTTTTAGTCGCTATTAATGCTACATGGACATATCAACTGCAACGGGGATATAAGGACCAGAGGATGAGTGGAGGAATCAAACGCTTATAACTGAAGTTCGGAATGTAACCAGGCAGTGAGTGCAAAGGCTGTGTTTAACTAAGTTGTGCCACTGTGAATTTGGGTTGGGGAGAACAGAACGGAGCGAGCAGCGGGGGTTTCCCGATGCAAGGAAGCGTGTACGGTTTTGCAAGGTCAGAAAGTTTTGCGGTGGCCCGATAATGAAAAGGGGGGAAACCTTCCCGCGGGGAAAAAAACCGGCGTGAAACAACGCAGGGAAGTGTACTGCCAGCCGCCTTTGCGACGGCTCACTGACACAGCTACAGTCCCTCTTCCTCTCTACCTTGTGAACTCCGCCCGCCCAGCCCGCGCTTTGCCGACCCGTTTCCTTTCAAAGAACTTAGAAATGCGAAAATACAAGTGAAACCGGGGCGCGCCGTGGCTCCGGGCGGTGGCGGGATGGTTCCTACCCGCCCGGGCGGAGCCGCCTGCTGGAGCCCGCCCTCCCCGGCTCGTGATTGGCCGTCGTGGAGGGCGGGCGGAGGCCTTTCATCGCTGCGCCCCTCGCTATTGGTCAGAACGAGATTCGCTCCGCCATTGGGTGCGCGTTCGCCGAGAGGCGCCTCGGCCTATCAGGAGCCGTGGGCGCGCAAGGGAAGGGATATAAGGGCCGTCCCGAGGCCGCGGGGGTAACTGAGCAGGTTGTTTTGAGCGCTGGTGTGTGTTTAGGGCGGAGTGATCGCTTGAGGATGTCCGGCCGCGGGAAGCAGGGCGGGAAGGCGCGGGCCAAGGCCAAGTCGCGCTCGTCGCGGGCCGGGCTGCAGTTCCCCGTGGGCCGCGTGCACCGTCTGCTGCGCAAGGGCAACTACGCGGAGCGGGTGGGCGCCGGCGCGCCGGTGTACCTGGCGGCCGTGCTGGAGTACCTGACGGCCGAGATCCTGGAGCTGGCGGGCAACGCGGCCCGCGACAACAAGAAGACGCGCATCATCCCCCGCCACCTGCAGCTGGCCATCCGCAACGACGAGGAGCTTAACAAGCTGCTGGGCAAGGTGACGATCGCGCAGGGCGGGGTGCTGCCCAACATCCAGGCCGTGCTGCTGCCCAAGAAGACGGAGAGTCACAAGGCCAAGAGCAAGTAAAGCGGGCTGGGCGAAGCATGCCGAGCACGGAAACGAAACCCAAAGGCTCTTTTCAGAGCCACCCACAGTGTCGAGAAGAAGAGCTTGAGATGCTGCTGGGAGTGGGCGGCTGGGGAAACGGGGTGCGTGTGTGTGTTTGTTAAGGGAGGCAGGGGAGGGCTGGTTCGTTAAAAGAGGGTCTTCCTTTTTGGGTGTCCCTGGCTCAGTTGCTTTGTCGGCGAGCGCTCGGGCTGTGCCGAGCAGCCTGCGTTTTCTTTATGGGCCCCGCACCTCTGCCCTGGCCAGCGGTCGGTTGGAGGGAAGATGGTGCCACTCTCCCGGCCGGGCAGTGCCCGGAGCGGGGGCTGTGCCGGGGCGAGCGCCCGGGGAGCGGAGCGCGGGCTCTGCCGGGCGCGGAATCGCCCGGAGCCAATCGCCGCCCGGGCGGGCTTTTCGAAAGAGCGCGGGCGCTCAACGCGCTCGCGGCCGGGGAGGGATGGGCCCGGCTACAGCGAGCGCCGGCCCCCGCGCCCCGCCGGCTGAAGCGAGCCCGGTGTAGTCGCTGCGCCTTCCCGCTGTGGGCATAAGGAAACGAAAAGACCCGCTGCCCTGTAATAGAGACTTGCTCGCTCTCCACGCCCCAGGCAGTTTCCAGGATTTTGTGATATGGTAAATGCCAGTCGCGAACTGGCGGAGCGCCTCAGCAAGCTCCTCCCAAAGCGGCTGCTGGGAGAGAAACAGGGGGTAGAGCTGCGAAGCGTAACGATACAGCAACAGCAGCTGCTGACTAGAGGAACCCAGAGCCGAACCAGCACAGCACAGCTTGTCAGTCCGGCTGCAGCCCGGCAAAGGAAACGGGAAAGCGGTGGGGCAATAGGGAGTACACGAGCATGAAAATAAAGTAAGCACAAATACGGTAATAACGCAGAAGATACAACTAAAGCGAAACAGCTCCTTTAAAAGAAAAAGTGGGTGGCTCTTAAAAGAGCCTTTGGGTTCTTGAGATAGTCCGGGGGCAGGCGAGAAGCTTTAGCCACCGAAGCCGTAGAGGGTGCGTCCCTGTCGCTTAAGGGCGTAGACCACGTCCATGGCCGTGACCGTCTTCCTCTTGGCGTGCTCCGTGTAGGTGACGGCGTCACGGATCACGTTCTCCAGGAAGACCTTGAGCACGCCGCGCGTCTCCTCGTAGATCAGCCCCGAGATGCGCTTCACGCCGCCGCGCCGAGCCAGGCGGCGGATGGCCGGCTTGGTGATGCCCTGGATGTTGTCGCGCAGCACCTTGCGGTGGCGCTTAGCGCCCCCCTTGCCGAGCCCCTTCCCGCCCTTGCCTCTACCAGACATCCTGCTCGCACTGTTTCCGTTGAGCTGTGGGTGTTGTGTGGCCGCGCGTGGTCCTTTATATGTTGGGATCCGACCTGATTGGGAGCAGGGGCGGGCACGGCTGGCAGGGGCGGGGCCTGGGCTTCCGCCCCTTTCCGCGCGCGCGGCGCCGCCTTCGCCCTTTGCTGCTCTCGAGCAACTCCCCGGGGCCACGGTCGGCTTCGCCGCGGCACCCCCCGCCTGCGCCTGTTCCTCCCGGCGGGGCTGCCGCTCACGAACCCTTCTTTTACGAGGGGCTGAGCGCGTCCCCGGGGCTGCCTCCCTCTAGGGGCGGTGGGGCCCCGTCTCAAGTGCCTCGGTGGGTCGCGGCCCAGGAGTCCGGTCTTTTGGCCCCCGCGGACCTTTCGAGCCGGTTGTCGCAGAAGTCGCCCGGGACAGCGATGGTGAAATGGGTTGGGAGCTACTTTGGTTGACTTCGCCGGTCTTATTCTCTCCTGCCATCTGCTGGGCATCGTCCCATTTTCTTCAAACGTTTTCTCATTACTCTTTCGACAAGATACCAAAAGTGTTAGGAGCATCCATCGGACTTTCAATTCTTCTTGCTCTTTTTCACAGTGTTAACATTAATATTTTGAATATTATTGTATTTCTCTACATGCAGCGCTACTTGTTTATCTTTTACATATCAGCATTTGTGTATAAATTACTATATTATTTCCAAGAATGAATATGGATATTATGGTTTGAGTTTGTTTTGTTTTACTTTGTGTGTAGCACTAAATCCTTGAACTCTCAGTCTCTAGTTCTTTTGTGTCTGGGTACTGTATAGAGAGAATAAACATGACAATACACTATAAACTACCTGAAACAGGGAGCTTTTACACTGAATGCGATAATCAGAAACAATAAGTTGAGTTTATTTTCCTTTTTCCTGTCTTGCCTTTTTAGATATGGATTTGGGGCCTACATACGCCCCTGAACTATTTCATGTATCATTCCATTTGAAAAGAAACATACATTGCCTAGAAGATAATGAACAACTGTTAATAATTTATAGGGCAACCATAGCAAATATGGTATTAAATATATGTGAAAATTCTGAAAGCATTTCTTACAGTTTTTTCTTATTTTTGTTATCTCCATTTACATTGTTGTTAACAATTTTCTTCTTAGCAGCTTCTTACCTTCATAACTCATTAGCCTAGAGACCACAGTTTGTGGGTTTGTTTTTTGAAGGTTTTTTGTTTGGTTGGTTTTTTCCACAAAATCAGCTCAAAAATACTTTCATACACAGATGAAATTCTGAACTATATGTTACAAACACAAAGTTGACCTCTTTCTATTTCATCAATGAGGACCAGCTTTAAAGACGTGACATGTGAGCATGTCAGCTGTAAACTGAATTTCAAAATTACTCCTAACCATAGGAAACCATAGAAATCACTTCAAAAGGGCTTCCCTGGCCTTTTGTCCTGTATATGCCTCTAAACACTTTCAAATATGTGGAGCCTTAGAAAACAATATTTCACCCATATCGTAATTGACACTTTTTTGAATTACATTTCCACTGAGTTATGACTTGTCTGATTATCTTCCCTCACTATCTCTACTTCAGTACATGCTGAAGAATTCACCTGAATATCTACTTATATGTGCAAGGGTTAAAATCTTCACAAAATAACAAAGCAGCAGGGTTTGGGCTGCTGGTACAAACAGTTCCCTGAATTTTGTAGGTTTACTCACAAATTCAAAGTGCCAAAAACTGTGTGGAAGCAGTCTTGACAGCTTTGCCTCTTCCCAATGTCAGCTTGCACCCATTGGGTTATAGGTAAATTGTTATCTTGTGTTATGTAAATGCTTAGTAAAAAGATTCATCACCATGGGTAGTAAAAGACAAAAGGAGCTTCAAGAACTAAAGGAGGAATACAAGTCTCTCTCTTTTCACAGAAGAGGCAATCTACATTTTATGTAAGCGTGATAGAAAATGAAATAAAAGTCCTGGTATGTTCTTATGTTACAATTTATTTATTTTCTTTTTTATGTTGAATCTGCAGCATTGATTTAATAGGCTTTGAAGCAGGCAGAGAAACATTCCTTTCAGTGTAAAAATACCTAGAGATTGATCTAAAGTAGCCCTCAGAGCTTGGGCTGTTACACAGTAACAGGAATTTGGCAAACTCGTATCAATGGAGTTGGGGAACCCCAAGTAATGCTTTTGCCACATGAAGAAAAAGAAAAAAAAAAAAAAAAGAAGAATTCCAAGTGCATTGGAAGTTTCAAAAGCATCCTTAGCTTCCCGCACTGCTATACCAAAACTTCATCTGCTTGTGTCATATCTGGAGTTTTCAAAGGGAAAACTGCCAGTTGTTTGTGGGGAAGAAGGCCCCGTTCACATCCTAACCCTGCAATTCTGGAAGAAGCACTAATATGTCTTTTAGAAAAACAATGTAGGTCACCTCATTCTTCAATCAGCTTTGGGAATTTGCAACCTGGAAAATTATTCTTTCTAGGCTATACTTGTTATTACATCTATGCTGTTGACTAAGCGTAGATTGTTCCTTCTTGTCACTCTCATCCTTGTGCTACTGAGCCAGCTCCAGCAACAGCCATTAAGTCTAATGCTGTGTCAGAAACTGCTCTTGCTCCACGTGAGAGAAAAAGAAAATTAAAAGTTCCAGTTCGTTGGAGCTTCTGCATGCTGAGCAGCAGGGGTTCCGTCCTCTCTGGAGTGCTAGTGGACAAAGGCTGGGAGAGAGAGAAGTAGTTTTCTTCTGGATTTGAATGGTGTTTCTGTGATGTAAAAAATGGATCCATTTCATGACAACAAGGCATGTTCTGTTGTATGAAAAAAAAAATTATTTTGAAATGTCTTTCAAATGTGGAATACATAATTTTTCAAATATTTTGTAGTGCATATCTTGCTACGAACTACAGCCTATATCCAGAAATTTGTCAGAAGAAAAAACAAGATTGCCCTGCAACCAAGCCAAGATCCTCATCATTGTGGAAGCCACAATTCATGGTGAAGGAATTGGTGGCTGTTGATTTGTGCGTGGTGCTAATGAAAATACTGCATCAACACTTACTATAAGACATTTTTATTTTCCTCTTAACTCAGGAAAATAAATGTTAGTAGGCACAGAGGAAAACAGTGGGAGCCTATGACTTTTAAGCAGAAGGAAGCAGGGATTCATGATTTACTGAACATTATGACACCATGATTTACTGAACATTATGACACCTGTGTTTGGCATCAGCTTTGAAAGAGGGCATTAAAATGCAGGGCAACAATAATTTGGTACTATCTATCCCACTTTTCCTTGAAATAGGAGCAAGGGTAGATATCCAGTTTCAGTAAGCAGTCTGCATAAAGTTGAATAAATCCACAGCAAGTGTGGGGTTTTGATGCAGAACCGAACCCATCACATTCTCCTGACAATGGTTCATTTTTTTTTCCCTAGTAACCTCTTAAAGAAATTCTAGGTAGAATATTTCCATAGGCCTAAGCTAATTCATAAAATTGTTTATTTCCTGGAAGGAAAGTAACAACAGTTTAGTAAAATATTTCGGTATTTTTATTGACACTTGCTGATTCTAAAAACAAAGGAAAGGTCGATGGAGTGGTGATACTCAAATAAAACTTCTGCCTGAGGAAATAATGGAATATCAAAGTCTGGGGAAGGCTTCCTGCTGTACCTGCATAACTGCACCAAGTTCCTGTGTTGAGCACATGCTCTCTGTTTTGGATTATATTCCACAGTGGCTGAAAAAAAATAAATTTTCGTCTACAGTGTCTGAGAAATTAAAATCCACTTACTGGATTACAATCCATATACTTGTATAGTCCTAGGATATTATGCTTGAACATCCAAAAGCAAAATGTAACTGAATAAAAGAGCCAGAGGGAGGCAAATGGTCTGTGATTTGCTTCAACACACAGGTCTGCTCTTCCTGTCCTCTGGTTTATGCCCGCCTTTGCTCTGACCTACATTGTAGGGGAGATCATAATGTTGTTTTCCGATGAGAACCCACAGCCTGATACTATCAGTCTGTCTTTTCTTGGTCACAAATCTCTCCATAGTGGATGGGGACAATCTTCCCTGTACAGAAATATATGTTACATGGAGCAATGACGGGTTCGAGAGATCAGAATGAAATCTCTAAACACTTTCTCGTTTCCAAGTAAGTCCAGAAACAAGCATGACAATGCAAGCAAAAAATGAATGCTCTGTTTCTATTTCTAGGAATCTCAGAGTCTGTTTCTGCCTTAAAGAATTTGGGAGAAATCAAAATATTACTAGGAAACTTTCAAAGACTGATAAGGATGACAATATTCCTTGTTGTCCAAGTCTAGAGAAATCTCAGAAAGCTGCCATTAAGTGTGAATAGCTTGAAACAAACAAACCATGATATACAGATATCAATGGACTACAGAGTTAAAAAATGTTCGCTCCACTGCCTCTGGGAGGAGTTGAAATCTCCGTTGTCCATTACAGGAAATAATCATCAGATAAAATGAGCATCAAAATTAGTTTCCATTTTCTGTGTTTAATCAACTCACAATGCACACTTCTGCAGTCTCACACTTTGCAGTTCTGTCAGGCTCGTTATCGCAGCCAGATCACCCAAAATACGCATTTACCTTCGTTTTACAGGCTGAAATATATTCGCTAGGAGACCTCACAAAGCTGTGTTTCTTCCCACATTTCACCTCCAAGGAGATAATAAGACCTGGTATGTTAAATTACTAGAATAGCTCTAGTCCTTGCATTGATTGTAGCCCTTTAGCATCTTTAGTTAAACACGTATAATCAAAAAAGAACATTTTTCAGATGTCACATGGAGATTCAAGTCAGAAAATTTGTACCTTTTCACAGTCCCCGCCAGCGGGAACTCTACATTGTACCGTCATTTCATTCACCCTGTTATACTTTCTTTTTCTGAATAGACCTGCTTATCCGTTTTTAGGAGCTGATGATAGCCTAATATTTAGCGTATGAAGCAAAATATTATTTCAGACAGGCTGTTAACAGTTTCGTATGAAAAAGAAAGTAACACACCATTGAAAACGAAGGAAGAAAGTGAGAATCCATCCATTGTTTCGAATATGGAGCTGCCACTGACCCGGGGAAGGAACGCCCTTGAAAAAGTGTGAATTATTACCTTACTTCTGAAAGGAGCAAAACGGTGAATCACCAAATGCTGTTATCAAAGCAAAACACTTAACAGCGTCAACATTCACACATTAGAAGAGAGAAATCAGTTTTGCATAGTGAAGTGTCCCGCTTACCGAATATACCCTCAAAGGATCCATTTTTCAGCTTTAGCGCCTCGTCCAGATAAATTTTCATTACACCCCGGACTCTATTTACCAATATCAATTTTAACAAATCGCGATGCAAAGACAAGTTCTTTTATACGTTTTAAGACTAAAACCCGATATATTGCAATGTCCTGACTGCTGAATTTAACAGACGAAAGCGACTTCGTTGAGGTTATACGGAAAGTTCAATGACAGGAACATCAGCCTTCAGAGGTGCACGTCGGTGCTTTGTTCCACCGAAATACTTAAGCAGACGTAAAGTAACATCGGCTTTCACAAACGCTGTTGAGGCACAAACGTCTCCCTAAAAGGCAGTAGCTAAGACACGGTGGTCGCTGAAGGGAGACTGATCGGGATGATGCGATTTCGGAGGGAAGCGGCTCGGCCGAAGGAGCCAGTTCTGCATCCGCGCCCGGGACCACTGGGCGAAGCTGTGTTACTTGCTCGGCTTTAATATCAATTTACCCTGAGAACAACGGGTCAAACCACGCTGGGTTTCGCCCTGATGTGGAGAGGACCTTCTAAAGAACAAGTCTGCACGCCGGCTGTGCCCGTTTAACCGATGGTATAGTTTTAATTTACAAGAAAAAACGAAAGTTTCTCTGTCCCGAGGTCTCTGCGGCTCCAAGCCGCGGAGTTTCTGCGGCCGCTTTTCCCTCCTTTCTCCTCCTTCCGACGGGAAACTCCATTAGCTGGTCGGACAGACGTCCCCCTCCCGGCTCGAGAAGAAACGGGGTGCGCCGGCGGTAAATTTCGGGAGGAAAAAGCCCTTTTTGGACCGGGAAGAAACACAGCGGGCGCGGCGGCGGGGAGGGGCGGGGCGGGGCGGCACGCACCAATCAGGGCGCGTGGCGCTGCTATAAAAGAGGGCGGTGAAGGCACCGGCGGTATTGTCAGTCCCGAGTCGGCAGAAGGAGCCATGTCTGAGACAGCGCCCGTTGCCGCGCCCGACGTCGCCGCCGCTCCGGCTCCGGCCCCGGCGAAGGCGACGGTCGCTAAAAAGCCGAAGAAAGCGGCGGGCGGCTCCAAAGCCCGCAAACCCGCCGGCCCCAGCGTCACCGAGCTGATCACCAAGGCCGTCTCCGCCTCCAAGGAGCGCAAGGGGCTTTCGCTCGCCGCGCTCAAGAAGGCGCTGGCCGCCGGTGGTTACGATGTTGAAAAGAGTAATAGCCGCATCAAGCTGGGGCTCAAGAGTCTCGTCAGCAAGGGCACCCTGGTGCAGACCAAGGGTACCGGTGCCTCCGGTTCTTTCCGCCTCAGTAAGAAGCCCGGAGAAGTGAAGGAAAAAGCCCCCAAGAAGCGGGTAGCTGCGGCCAAGCCCAAGAAGCCAGCGGCCAAGAAGCCAGCCAGCGCTGCCAAGAAGCCCAAGAAAGCGGTGACAGCGAAGAAGAGCCCTAAAAAGGCCAAGAAGCCGGCGGCCGCCACGACTAAGAAAGCAGCCAAGAGCCCCAAGAAGGTAACGAAGGCTGCCAAGCCCAAGAAGGCGGCGGCAGCAGCGAAGAGCCCGGCCAAGGCGAAGGCGGTGAAGCCCAAAGCAGCCAAGCCGAAGGCGGCCAAGCCCAAAGCGGCCAAGGCGAAGAAGGCGGCGCCCAAAAAGAAATAAATGATTTCGAAAACGTCTCGTCTGCCTTGCAGATAAACCCAACGGCTCTTTTAAGAGCCACCCAAGCTTTCCTAGGAAGAGCTGAAACACTTTGTTTTACATCTGTTGCGTGTGTGCGGGCAACTTTTACTCTTTCTTTCGGTACTGCTTTTGTTACCAAACCGATCGTAAACAGCGAACTTCCTCCCTTTTGTTTTCTACAGCTGCCGGGCAGCACCGCAGCGGCGTTCACCGCGGTACGGCTCATTTCAGCTTCCTGTGAGCCGCAAGAAACCGGTGCGAGCCCAAAGCCCCCGTGTGAGTCGGGCAGCGCTCACGGTCACCGCGGCTCTGCGGGGTGTGTGTGTGTGAAGCGTAGCGGTTCCCCGTAGTTCGATCGGCCGGGGGATGGAGGGCTGTGCTCGGCAGTGCTCCCGCCCGCCCCCGCCGGCGCTCTACCGATTTCGAAAAGCCCGCGCTGCTCACAGATTGGCCGCGACTCTTCGGGCTTTTCTGGTCCGCAGCAGTTTTCAGTTAAACAAGAAGAGCCACTTCCTCGGCGGAAGACGCTTATGAGCTTCCTGGGTCGGCTCCCCTCCTCTTCTAGGGGCTTTTTTTATTCCCGGTCCGTTCTGTCCCTTGCGAGATCGTCCCTGTCCTGGAAAACGTCGGGCGAGCGGGGTCCGAGAGGCACGGGCGATTCGATCCGCCCTTGGTGCTCCCCGCCGGTCCTCGTCTTCCGTGCTGAACCTTTTGGGGCTGCCGGGCTGGTTTCTTACACGGGTGCCGCGGTGCTTGTTTCGGCAGCGGAGCAGCTCGGAGGCAGCGCTGGGCGCGGTAGGAAACAGCGGGCATCGGAGACTCCCCCGCCCAAACCCCGCAGCCGCCTCCTGTTCCCAGTGACCCGACCGTCCCCTCCTCCTGTCGCCTTTTCTGCTCTCAAGGGATGCCCTTCGCTCCGCTGAGGCTCTGCCTGGGCGCCAGCGGTGAGAAGCACCCGGGGAGAAGGAGGAGGCTGGGGCGGGGGGACGCTTTCCCAGCGGGCAGGAGAAGGGGGAATTTCATGGAATTACCCGTTCAGCTCTTAAAACAGGCGGTTGATCTCAGGTCTGTAGCTGTTAACCCCGTATATCTGAAGGGATTACCCGGAAACGGAGTCGCGGCAGTTTGGAGGAGAAATGGTGGGGTTGGATTTCGCGGGGTATCTGTGTTTTTGCAAAGGCTGTTCACGTTCTAAATCCCTGTACTAGAAGTGAAAGAAATACAAAACAGAGCCTCTTATTTTTTAATCCCTGTTCCTGAAATGCTGGTTTACTCTTCCTCTGCGTTGCTTGTTAGGGTGCATCTGACTTTTCGGTCCTTCCTCGAGTTCATAACCTCTTCCTCTGTGTAACGTACACACCTGCATACACATCCCACTTTTCTTTTTCTGAAATTGTTGGGGCCATATCCCTGCCTCCTGACAGTCTGAAATCCTGAGCTGACATGCCCGTGCCCCTGTTTGGGATGGAGATGTGTGTATCAGGCTCTCGTAGTTCCCGTAAGCGAGGGGTGTTGGGACTCGCACCCACCAATTCTCAAAAGGTTTCACTCAACTATGTGCTCTGACCTGAGGGGAGCGGGTCAACTGCGATTTTCCATCCCAGTTGTAGAACAGCTAGTTGGAAAGGAGTAGATTTTGACTGTCAAACAGGTACACTGCTGTAGCAAATGTGATATTCGTGCTTATTTTTTTTTGTCTTTACAGTTTAGCCCAAAAAGACAAAGCTGTATCACACACATCCCGGCTAATTGAATTGACCTCGGCAGGACTGCCCTGGAATAAATATTTCAGGCTCTGGAATGAGTCTGGGTAATTAAAGCATTTCACTTGGCCTGTTGCAATTTACCCTCCCTGCTCGCTTGCAGGAGGCATCAGGGCACTTCTTTCCCTTTTCTGAGAGGTAAGAGGGAAAACTCAAGTTACTGTAGCTGTTTTTTTTTGTCTGTTTGGTGTTTGGGTTTGGTTTTTTGTGGTTTTTTTTGTTTGTTTTTTTCTTTGTGAGAAAATTCAGTTGGAGCGGTTACCCAGCTCAAATGTTGCAGCAGTTGAGATTCAGAAGAATGGCACATCACTGGACCACAAATGGTGGTGGGTAACACCAGCTTAAGTACAACGATACCAGTCTAAAATACCTTTATAGGCAGAGTATATAACTGTGGCTTCATCTGAATACATTTTATAGTCCTTAGCTGGAGATAACTGCCAAATAATGTAAGAGATTGTTCCACACAACAGAAAGGAAGTGTATGTGTATGCAGGAACACTGAATGGACTAGCTCTATAGGCTCCACTGGATATACTGCCAAGTACAGGGACAAAATCAACATTAAAAAAAAAAACCCTAAAATAATCCTGTTTAACTTGCAAAGCTGAGCCGGGCAATGTAGCATAGGTACCTACTGGACATTGCTTTTCCCATCTGGAAAAGGGGAGTGCAGTGACAAAAGAACAAGAGTGGCCTGAGGAAAATGAGTTGGCAGGGACAAGGGTAATGTCATGTTAATGCCAATTGAACCACTGGCCTATCAGTCAGTACCCCTAATTCCTCCTCCTTCCCCTCAGGTGTGAAAAGTCAAACCTTAAAACAACTAGGAGGGCCTTACATTGTTTTGTTTTGTCCTTGAAATGCTGATGATCTGTTCAGTTTCTGGAACTTAGTACATTTTTTGCAAGGACCATCTTCCTTGCCCATCATGCTGTTATTTCCATCTCTCTCTCTTTTAGCTGGGTGTCCTTTTCTAAGAACCAATGAGCAGAAACTTCCCCAAACAGTTCCCATTACATCCAGGGATTCTATTGATATCCCAAAATAAGATTCCAACAAGACTTTTGTATTGTATGAGGGGACATCCCATGGCCAATGAGCATCTACTTATTGAACTTTTTATATAGGCTTTATCATGTCCTTAGCCAGTTCCACATTGGCGAAGTGCTCAGGCTAATGCATATTTTGAGGTGAATAGTAGATTTCTTAAATTTCTACAATGCCCTCACTGCATGGACATTTCCCCACACTATGGACTCTAAAGAACGTGAACACCACTGCCTGAAACGCAAGAAATATGTCAAGAAGAGCTTTAGGAACTCAAGTACAATACACATTCTGTCTTTTGTGAATAGTACTGACCTGGGAACTGGATTGGAATCAGGTTTATCAGTGATTCTGTGCAACTATTTGACATGGAGAACTGAGCTGCTGGTGGCCCAAGAGGAGGTGGCCAAAGAGGCGGTGGCTTAATAGGAGGCAAAAATAGGCTGGTGTTTAGTGAGTAGCCATACTGAGATAGAAAACCTAAGTATTCACTTTTTTTATTTTAAATGCTGACCAAGATGCTCAAAAATTAGGACTAAGGTCAAAAAATGGGTTCAGAATTGCAAAGTATTACAAGGAAGAGCTGCTTTCATTTGATTTCTCTTCCACAGGGCCAACTTTTTTATCACATATTTACTTAAGTAAATGGTGATGTCAAATGTCTGTGACGTTTCAGCACTGGAGGTAGAAATGGCAAAAGAAAATAATGGCGAAAGAATCCATGAGTTAGATAAAGTTCTCCATATAGCAGCACAGACCCTCAGCAGCCTGGCAAGAATTCTACTGAAGTCAAGTTACTCCCTCACAGGATAATAAATCGCTTTATACTGATGGACACTTTTGATTATGGGGTTACAGGATTTTTAATTGTCATGAGTCCCCACAAAGCCAGACTACCACAAAATGTGGTAATTCCTGTACCTGTATTTCTTTATCTCTTTGTTCTCTGCCAGTGGGTTCTGTTACTCCTGTATCTTTTTATGCATCTTTCTGTCTTTTACTGTAGTTGTTTCATGTAAGAGTAAGAGTTTATTCTTCATGGCCTCAGTGTGTCTTTGAAAAATAATAAAGGTCTCTCTTAGAGGCTCACTTTTTAAAAACATCAAAGCTGCAATTTTATTTCAAGCTAACCTCTTCCAATACTAACATAAAAAAAAAAATCTTCTGCATTTGTTAGAGAAAATTGGAAGCTAGGTAAAAGGCTGAACAATGTTAGTTCATGCACAAGATGTTTAAAATAAGGATATGCTGCTGTTGCGCATCCTCAGTAGTAGTGAGCACCCCGAGCTGAATAAAGCAGGGAATAAATATTTAAAAAGGCCTATGTAGTATCTTGGGCTGAACAAATGGCGAGATGTAAATATGTACACTTCAAGACTAATTTTACAGGTTCTCAAAAGGAAGGAGCTGAGTGGGGAGGCAGCTATAGCATATAGACAGGAAGGTGGGGACAACCAGCATGGAGTCCCCAAAAGCAAGAGTACAATATGAATACCATTAATGCAAAACCTGTTCTCTGCTCCTGGCATGGCAGTACAGATCTGGGCCAACTTGAGTTCAGATATAAAACCACTTTTCACCTAGACACCTTTGACTTAGCAAAGATACACAACAGAGGTTTTCTGCCATGAGTTTCTTTTTTACTTCTAGATCACAACGCACCCAGTCCAGTGCTGGCCACTGGGGGATGCCAGCCATGTTTCTCCATGGGGATTTGAGATCCCTCTTCTCCAGAATATGTTGTCAAGGCACAACAAAGTCATCGGTGTAACTCCTCATGGAATCCCCATTAGGTCTCCATACTCAGTTTTGGACAACTCATTCTAGATTTGAAGTTGTGTTTTGTTCTGATTTTCACTTTGCAGATTGTTTTTTCGGGATCTCTTTGCACTTCCATTGCCTTGCAAGCTTTGTTCATCACTCCTGCAGGCCTTCTGCTGGAACATCAGTGAAACCCCAGTTTTCCCAAGGACTGCAGGGTTTGCTTTTCAATGATTTCAGGATTGGGCTGCCAGGACCCATGGAAAAAATGAAATGTAGAAAAATAATAACAGGATTATTGTTCTCAACAAACACAGAAAACAATAAAAATAAACAAAGCATAAGCCAGGACCTGCTCTAGCCATAAAAAACAGCAGTTGCTGTTGTTCTTTCAGCAACCAGTGTATGCCGGTATTCATTAAAAGGGGGTGTGTTTCGGACACACTTCCTCTTCTCCAGTATGAAAGAAAAGCTGACTAAGTGTTCCATTTTATAACTATCCCCAAAATCCTAATTGCATGGGCAGAAAAAGCAAGCTGCACAAGGGCAGTAAAGAATTTTTTTTTTTTCCCTCAGAAAAGGAAGATTAAAGAAAACATGTCCCCTCCCCCTCTGATAAACAAGACAGGAGAACCAGTGAAAACTGACATGGAGAAGGCTGAGGTACTCAAAAGTATTTTTTGCCTCAGTTTTCACTGGCAATTTCTCTTCCCACATCTCTCAAGTCCCTGAACCTCAAGGCAAGGACTCGGGGAATGAAGTCCCTCCCATTGTAGAAGACCAAGTTTGAGTCCATGTGAAGAACATGAACATATACAAGTCTATGGGGCTGGATAAGATGCATCCCAGGGTCCTGAGGGAACTGGCAGATGTAGTTCCTACACCACTCTCCATCATATTTGATAAACTATTGCGGTCAGGTGAAGTTCCTAGAGTCTGGAGAAAAGGGAATATCACATCCATTTAAAAAATAATAATAAAAAGAACCTTGGGACCTACAGGTCAGTCAGCCTCACCTCAGTGCCTGGTGGGAAATTAGGGGGAAATCATGCCTGACTAATTTATTGACTTCCTGTATCTATATCAGTGGATAAGGGAAGAGCAACTGATGTCATCTCCTTGGGCTTCTGTAAGGCCTTTGAAATGGTCCTCCACAACATTCTCACCTCTAAATTGGAGAAGTGGATTTGATGGATGTGTTGATAAATGGATAAGGAATTGGCTGGATTGCTGTATTGAAAGAATTACATCCAAAGGCTCAAGGTCTAAATGGCAAACAGGAATGCATGGTGTCCCGCAGGGGTCTGTACTGTGACTAATATTGTTTAATATCTTCATCAGTGACATAAATAGTGGGACTGAGTGCACCCTCAGCAAGTCTGCGGATGACACCAAGCTGAGTGGTGCAGCTGGTTCTCTAGAAGGAAGGGATGCCATCCAGAAGAACCTTGAAAGGCTTGAGAAGTGGGCCCATGTGAACTCCATGAAGGTGCTGGAACACATCTCCTGTGAAGAAAGGCTGAGAGAGTTGGAGTTGTTCAGCCTGGAGAAGGGAAGGCCGAGGCAAGACCTTATTGTGGCCTTTCAATATATGAAGGAGGCTTACAAGAAAGACAGAGAAAGACTTTTAAGAAGGGCCTGTAGTGATAGGACAAAGCACAATGTTTTTAAACTTAAAGAGGGTGGATTCATATTAGACAAGAGGAAGACATTTTTGATGAGGAAGGTGGCAGGACACTGGAACAGTGGCGGGACACTGGAACAGATTGCCCAGAGAAGCTGTGGATACCCCATCCCTGGAAGTGGTCAAAGTCAGGTTGGATGAGGCTTTCCCTTGATTGAGTGGAAGATACCATTACCCACAGCAGGGCGGTGGGTGGGGGTGTCAGTCTAGATAACCTTTGAATGTCCCTTCCAATGCAAATGATTCTATGAATCTTAGCAGCTTTCCAGAAGATGTTACGTTTCTAACTCAATTTACAGTTTAATTTTGTCAGAGAGACCTAAGAGACCAGATGAAATGTGACATGTAATTTGGAATCATCTGGGAGGGAAGAAGAGGGGGAACTTGGCTCAAACCTTGCTTCACTTTATTAGATGAATTTCTGTCATGAGTTAAAAAACAGGGCTATGAACTTACTACATAAGTATGTGTCTACTTATTTTTTAAAAATCCATTTTTAAACGGGTTCTGACATTTTGCCAAGGAGAGCCTGAAGACAAGGAGACAGACAGCAAAAGACAGGGGTAAATATTATATGTAGTCACAGATTCCTAGGCAGAAGCAGCTAATTATGGAGCAGGGTTACAGCATGAAGCTCTAACAATTTTATCCAATGAAGAAAAACAGAAACAAAACCTCAGCTTTGCAGAGCTGGACAACTCATCAGGGACTGCATGGGGATGTCACTTGGTGAAGCCCAGGATTGTCCAGTAACTTCATGGCAGAGGGTCTGCAAGTGGTAATAGCTCCCAGCGGAGGCCGTGATACGGTCAGGTTCCCAAGGACTGAACAGACTGAAGAATTGGATTTTAATGGCAAAACAGGTTCAGGGAGCTCTGCAGCAGGTAGCGCTAAACTGCCCTGTTAGTAAGATCCTGGGGACTTGCCTCTGTACTCAGAGAGTGATAAAGCCAGCAGCAAATGCTACACCAAGTGTCTTTCCTTACCAATGCAGGATGCAGCTTCCTTACTCTCAAAATCTCCTGGAAATGACAGAGGACCTGCCTACAGAGTGCCCAGTTTCTCATGATATCCCACAACAGTTCAGTCATGGTCCCTGAACTTCCCTCCCTGGAAGGACCAAACAGGCCTTAGAAAAGGGAACAGCATAAACTTAGCCGTGGCTTCCCCACTGTACTCCAGAATTATCTTCATAGCCCAACGTAGGATACTGTAGGACATTTGTTACCAGTCTGAGCCTTTAGGATGTCTTCTTCAGAGTCTTGGTGTTTTCCTTGCCTCGTTTGGGTTTCCTTTGGTCCTATGCTGAAAACACTGCGCATGAAAAACATGGCAGACTACATTACTTTCATCTGCCAGTGAAGGGCTGCTGAAACAGTGATTTCTCTGCTAACAAATGCAACATCTGTATCTGTGGCCTTTGCAAAAATAGAGACTGATTATGATTAATCTTATGTTGACTCTTTATGAAAGATTACATTATATATAGCCACTCAGCTTTTAAGGGGGGAAAAAACCAAACACAACAAACAGCGTCCATGAGAGGGCAGCAAAAGCTCAATACTGGAAACTTTTTCAACTTTCCTAATCATATTCAAGTCTAACACCAGCTACCGAATGATATTTGTTGAATACTGTTTCTTGTTTTAAACAGTAAAACTTCAGAAGGTTTTCCTCCCCAAAAGAAGGCAAAACCAGAGCTGAATACCTTCCCATGAAGGAAAAAAAAAAAAAATTTTCTTTTTACATACTTAATTTTTCACTCTCTAAAAAAGTAGCCACATTATTGTCTGTGCTACGACATGAACAGAAAGTACTGTAAAAATATTCTTCTAAAAGAACCGTTTTACCTTAAAAAAAATAAAGTGGAGCACGTAAGGGTTAAACTGTCGATTAGTGTCCCTTTCCTGCTAAACTCTCCTTGAAAAAAAACATTCAGAAAGGGCGGGAAATGGAGACCAGAAAGAAATTCAAGGAGGGGTGGAATTTCTCAGAAACACGATTGGACAGATTTTGCTGCAAGATGCTCCATTAAAAAAACACATGAGGAGCAGCTGTTTAAAATACTCAAGCCAAACAGTGAGAATCAATGCAACCCAGTGAAACTGCAATACGTAACACATATCCATATTTTAAAATGACAATTGCAGTAAAAAAATCAGAGTGTGATTTGGGAGATTCCGTAACCTGGATACCTTTCTATGATAGAGGTTTTATTTCTACATGATCACGACGTATCAAAGGCTTTGAAAAATATATAAACTATTGTATAGAAAGGCCTAATGCCTTTGCTATCGGAAAAACCCGAACGTACCGAAAAAGGGCAGAAACACGGAATCGCTTGTGCGGCGGAAAGGGAAACTCGCACGAAACTCGCATTTTTGTGCCAGAGCGGGGCGGGCGATGGGGAAAGCGGGGGGATCTGGCGGGAGTGAGCCCCAAGCCCCGCCCCTCCTGGCGGCAGTCCCCAATCAGGTCGGATCCCAACGGATAAAAGGCGACACGCCGCCTCACTCTCGCCACTCTCGGAGCTCGGCAGCAGCAGCACCAGCAGCGCCATGTCTGGCAGAGGCAAGGGCGGGAAGGGGCTCGGCAAGGGGGGCGCCAAGCGCCACCGCAAGGTGCTGCGCGACAACATCCAGGGCATCACCAAGCCGGCCATCCGCCGCCTGGCTCGGCGCGGCGGCGTGAAGCGCATCTCGGGGCTGATCTACGAGGAGACGCGCGGCGTGCTCAAGGTCTTCCTGGAGAACGTGATCCGTGACGCCGTCACCTACACGGAGCATGCCAAGAGGAAGACGGTCACGGCCATGGACGTGGTCTACGCCCTTAAACGACAGGGACGCACCCTCTACGGCTTTGGCGGCTAAAGCTTCTCGCCTGCCCCCGGACCATCTCGAGAACCCAAAGGCTCTTTTAAGAGCCACCCATTTCCTCTTGAGAAGAGCTGTGACATGTTTCGGGAAACGACATCTGAAACGTCTGCTATCCAATTTCTAAAACTTGCCGAAACTGATGCTATATAGTAGAGCTAAAAGGTTTTAAGATTTGATAAGCTTAAACTGATGTGGGAGGTTTTTTTGCTGGTTTTTTTTTTTGCGAAGTTACTTGTTTTGTGTGTGTAAGAGACGCTTTTTTCTTTGTGTATTCCTTAAACTCCCTTGCAAATCTTGTACCTCATTAAAAATCCTTTTAAGTGCCCTTTGTAATCAAAGTAACGTTGTTTTAGGTTTTTTTCTTGTATCCTTTTTTTTTTAAACAATCTTCGCTGATGTAAGCAGAATTATCTGGGATATTCATTGTCTTGTACTTTAAATTTTCATTTAACTGAGAGTTAATCTACTGCAAGGACAAAAGGGGAACCTAGGGAAAAATATGAGTGTCCGATATGAATATCTTCTTTCGAACACTTCTAAATAAACACTTTTTTTTTTACTGTAACCTGTCCTCAGTTCCTTGGTTTTTTTTTTTCTTTTTCATTTAAAAGCAACGTCAGGAGTAAATCTAATACAGTTTTCTAGAGTACGTATGGGGGGGGGGGACGGACGGGACGGGGGCATGACAGAAAATTCTGCTCCTGGCAACACGTTTTAAAATGCGTCAAAAGGAGTCCTGTGCGAAGGCTTTTCTCATTCTCGCAATTCTCCAGCGTTCTCATCCGAGGAGCCCTTCCAGAGTACTGGTGTTCTCTTCCATCACGGGAGGAAAAACCTGCAAAAAACACTTTTCAGGCTTATAAAATACTATCGATAGTCGTTGGCCACTCACAAAGAATGGCGATGAATAAATATTCGCGGTGGCTTCTGGTTTCCTCACAGCCTTAGCGAGTAGGGGTATATTAAATAAAAAAAGTAGTTCCGTATTCCTTTTAAGCTCTTCGTTTCACAAGTTCATGTTCTAAGTATTCTCAAAGTCCTGAGTTTACTTGACAATACTTATGATCTCTCATGCCGATTTCCCTGGAGAAAAGAAAATAACATGAGAAAAATTGCTTAAAAGGTGCGTCTCGGTTGTTACAGATTGTTACATATTTGCTAACAGCTACAAACTTGCATTATAGGATTTCTTAAGCGTCTGTCTCTGTTTCGAGGTACCAGGCGATATTTCATTTGCGGCTTTGGGGACAGTGTGCATGTTACTGCGAGAGAGAGCTCTGTAAGGCATTGAAGAAAGTTTTTTCCTTTTCAATCAGCCCACAAGAAAAAAAAAAAAGAAAGATTAAAACAATTTGCCGTTTTAAGAAAAGCTCCTGAATTTGAGCCTCCACGTGGCTTTTAATCTGCCAGGAGCCTGGAGGAGAAGGAAAGCCGGGGAAGCAAAAGGGATAGGAAGGCTGTGTCTGAAAATCGCCCCCCAGGCCTCGGACTCGCCCCAGGGGAGCCGCGGCTCGGCGCGGGGGGAGGGGGGACGGGACGACACAGCGGGGGGGCGGGCAGCGGCGGATTCGGCTTTTTCCTTGGGCCCAGGCGGGGATTTGCACGGTAGCCAATGAGGTCTCGCTTCCTGCCGCCCAATCAGAGACGAGCCAGCCCTATAAATAACGGCGCTGCGCAGCTTCTTTTATTCGCTCCTTTGTTCTTCAAGGAGGGTCGTACCCGGTTGCCTGAGAGCGATGGCGCGTACGAAGCAGACGGCGCGTAAGTCGACGGGCGGGAAGGCGCCCCGCAAGCAGCTGGCCACCAAGGCGGCCCGCAAGAGCGCGCCGGCCACGGGCGGCGTGAAGAAGCCGCACCGCTACCGGCCCGGCACGGTGGCGCTGCGCGAGATCCGGCGCTACCAGAAGTCGACGGAGCTGCTGATCCGCAAGCTGCCCTTCCAGCGCCTGGTGCGCGAGATCGCGCAGGACTTCAAGACCGACCTGCGCTTCCAGAGCTCGGCCGTCATGGCGCTGCAGGAGGCCAGCGAGGCCTACCTGGTGGGGCTCTTCGAGGACACCAACCTGTGTGCCATCCACGCCAAGCGTGTCACCATCATGCCCAAGGACATCCAGCTGGCCCGGCGCATCCGCGGAGAGCGCGCCTGAGGCTCCTGCCGCCGCCCCTCCCCCGGTTCTGGCAAACAGCGGGGGAGCCCACACAGACCCAAAGGCTCTTTTAAGAGCCACTACATGGACAAAAAAAAGAGCTGTAATGCTGCTTTTAAATGTGTGCGCTTTAGAAATAAGCAGTGTTTCCTTGTTAAAATTCTGGATTTGATTTTATGATCGTAGCTTTCATTTTGGTTTTTTTGTTTTGTTGTTTTGGTTTGGGTTTTTTTTGTTTGGTTGGTTTTTTTTTTTTTTAAGTTTTTTGCTACATTGGCTGCGTATAAACTTTCGTCTTTTATAAATCCCACAAGGCTCTAAATTTCCTGCTGTGCAATTCGTCGGTGTTTCGCAAATACTGAAGGGCAGAACTTCATGAACGCTGGGCGGGGGAGGAGAGAAAGAATTAGAGGGCTGTGGTCAGCATGTTAGTTTAAGGACGGTGAGCAGAAAAGGTCAGGCAGAATGGAGGTTTGTACGTCGCTGTGACTACGCTGGACTCGAAACAGCTTTGAGGGAGAAAGGGTGGGGGTGGAGGAGGTGGGCCGGGACACGGCTCTGTCTGGGACGGGCCTGGAGTCAGGAACCTTAAACTCTCCAGGCCGGCTGGGGCTAGGCAAGAGCAGAAACTTCCCGCTGCTCACTGAGACCGTGTTACTGTTGAACCTGGCTAAAGAGGTCTTCTACAGGGGGCAGCCGCCTTTCTCCAATGTTTATTAACGGCGGGAGCAGGAATATCTGTCTCAAAATGAGGGATGACCACGCTGATGAGACATGGTGCGAGAGGCTTCTTTCTCACGGCACAGAAATATGCCTTAAAAGGCCAAGAAACTATGATCGAAATGTACTGCACACAGGAATAACTATCAAGTTTGTCTGGATTTGTTACTATTGATAATAAAAAACCGTTCATGTATTAACTGAGTTTGGCGTTTTGTTTCTTTTTTGTTGGTTGGTTGGTTTTGTTTTTTTGGTTGTTTGGGGTGGTTTTTGGTTTTTTTTTTTTTTGGAGGGGGGGGGGAGGGGTATTTTTAGTAAGAGTTTTATAAAAATCTTGGAGCAGAAATTTGTGTATTCTTCCAATACTGAGTGTACACATATTTGTCTTTGAATTTGCACTTCCCCACTTAGTGATCACAACCTTTTATGCAGTCAGAAAACATGTTGAGGTGTCAGCTTTCTGCAGTGGGATTTCTAGTATTCAGAAGATACCGGCAGGATGTATCTATATATGCGCGTAACTTTCAGCCTTCCTTTTCTTGAATCGTTACTGAGACACGCACACAGCAGTGACCAGTCTAACAAGAATGTGAGCATTAAAACAAGGAAGTTAAAAATTAGGCCTCAGCTTCATATCAGGGAGTAGTAGTTGTTTCTTCCATTATTTTGAGAAACAGCTTCCCGTCTTCTCCCTGTCTGCCAAGGCTCATAGTTAGTACCTGGGATGTACCAGCCCTGAGTGCTGGGTAGCACTGAGGGAAGCTATTAGGAGGCAGGGTGGTCACCTGTTGTCATTAGAAGCTTCTGAGACCCATTTGCACACTTTCTCTTAGCCATTTCTTGCTGCATTATAGACCCAGTCTGTCAGAGACAGCACTCAGGTGGATGAGAAAAAAAAAGGTGCAAATACTTGGCAATACTTGCAAATCAGCCAAGATTGAGGTTTGTTTGGGAGTTTCTTTCCCCTCCTTTTTTTCTCCTTTCCCCTCCTTTTTCCTCCTTTCCTTTTTTTTTTTTTTTTTTTTCCCTCCCACACAAATCCTCTCTACAAGTTTGTTGGTCTTCATGGCCTTATTTTGAAACCAGGTTGTGCTGGAAGTAGAGAGCTGCAATGTTACCGAGTGATGAATGCAACAGCCGTGCAGTCTGTAGTGAACAGAGGAGCCAGTCCATTTTCTTGATTTTGTGCCTTTCAAACACAATGTATACTTTTTAAAATTTTTTTTTAAGACAGATTTCACTTCTAGTTATTTGGATGCAAATTAACCATTTTTGTGAGTTCACAGTGAATCAGAATAAAAGAAACTCAAATTATACAGAAAGGAAATATTGGCAGGTTTGGGAGCTGAAGTTTTATACTACGGCATAACTAAGGTTTCTCCTTGTTTCCAGAGGCAGCGTGATGTGAGACGAGACTTTGCATTTAGAGCTTGGGGAGTGAAGGAAACCTTCCAATAGGCCGTAAAGGTTCTGTGTTCTCTTAAAAGTCAGATGACAAAAGCATAACCTCAGTTCTTGCTTCTATTGCTGCCGTTGCCCTAGAGGATATTTAATGTTAACTAGACAGAGAAGGGGAAAAATAAACAAAAAAAAAAAAAAAAAGGAAGAAAAAAGGAGAAAATAGAAAAAAAGAAAGAAAAAAAGGAAAAGAGGGGGAAAAAGGGGAGAAACCATCTTATTTCTAACAAGTACCACCTTGTTAACATGGTAAGATGCTACCCAGTCCTTTTTAGCAATTTTACTGGATAGCACCGATACATGACCTGGGAACACAGACAAGATATTGACTACTTATCAATCATGATGAATAATTTCCTCATTCACTTTTGAGAACACATTCCCCAGCCTGGTATCAGTGAGGGCTCCTTACAGAGCCTGGGTGTTCACTGTGTATGGTTGGTTTTGTTCACCCCGTGACCTTACTCTTTATTTAATTACAATTGTAACAAGTCTGAGGTTTTAGCCATCTTCACCTCTGCTAACCGCAGTGGTCCCTAGCTACAAACTTTCATTGCAGTCAATAATACACTGGCAACATGGACAGCAATTAGCATACTGAAATCTTACAATGTAGCCAGACATACAGGTTTGGTGGTTTTTTTTTGGTTTTTTTTTGTTTTTGTTTTTTTTTTTTTTTTAAATTACAATCATATAATTCCTTTCAAATTAAAATTATAGGCATAGTCTCTGTGCTATTCCAGCAGGAGCACTTCCACTTTCAACTTCGTAAAAATTGTCACCCCTTACTTTGCAAATGGTGATGGATAGGATAGGATAGGATAGGATAGGATAGGATAGGATAGGATAGGATAGGATAGGATAGGATAGGATAGGATAGGATAGGATAGGATAGTTCAGGGCATTACAGAAATCATTGAGTCCAACTGCAAAGCAGCTTCCTTCATTTAATCTACCATATCGTATTGTTGGAATGACAAAAAAAAAAAAAAAAAAAAAAAAAAATAAAGCCAGATGGATAAAGCTGGGTGGTGCTGGGGCAGAGAGGACTGGGAAAGAGACAGATGTGGATGGATACTGAGAGTGAGGGGAATTAAAATTTGTGAGTGAAGGAAAAGCATATATAAGTGTGTTTACACATATGGAATGTGTACATATATGTGTGTATATACATTCATACCTACATCATTATGCTATGAATATTTCTTGTACCTACCATGGTTTACCTCCTGCGCAGCAGTGATTCCAAAACACCCGTGAAACTCCTTCATGCCACAGTCAAATACCTGAATTTTGAGTTCAGACAGATTTGTCTGGTAACATTTACAGAAGTGTATTGGACAGGCCAGACTCCATTATCAAGGGCAGAGGAAAAGGTGCTGTGACAACACAGAAGCAAAAACCATAGGAACCTGCATGTTTTATTTGCGAATGCATAGAAAAGATGACTTCTCTGAAATATTAGAACAGCAAGACTCTGCAAGACTTGACACAAGCAAGCAAGAAATTAAAGTGAACTAAAGGTCAACTGTGATTTCCCAACTAGAAAACTTTATTAAATCAACTAAATTCTAGTTATTTTTGGCCTCCTTGTCCCCCTCATGTGTATTCCTCTACAGATTCCACCTTCTTTTTATCATCAAACACAAAACGCTAGTCCTCAAATTCCCCAAACCATATAAGCATGTTTCCTACAGGCATCTCACCAGTTACAAAGCTGCCCCAGTTTGACAGTGGCTGCTTTTCCCCCAGCTGTTTTAGTTCCCCAAAAAAGCCAGGAAACTTTCCCAAGTGCCAGAGATCTCCATGTATTTGAAAAATGGGAGGGCGGACTTCCCAGGAACATCCACCAGGTTCTCTTTGCTTTTTCCAAGCTCTCCATCATCCTCTACTCCAGGCTTTCCTCAAATTCATAAAGCAAACAAGGAAAAATGAGAATATAAATGGCAATTAAACTAATTTATTGAATATCCTATTTTTATGCCATGCATCAGGCTTATCTTCTTAGCACTTTTAGTTTATTCATCTCATACTTACAGAGGTAGGGCTCTCAGATATCGAATACAGTATTAGGATTTTTAGAGTATATCCTAGTAAGACTAATGATAGAGTATATTTACATCACTTTTTCTTTAATAAAAAGCTGTTCAAAGCTTATCTTTGAATACTAACTCAGTTTCTGCCTTCCATATTTCTTAAAAGTAAAAACCTGCAGTGGTCTATAAAACCATTACAAAATAAACTAATTTACTGGAAATACCAAGTCGGGGGAGGGGGAAGAATTATTATAGGCTTTCTATCTTACTTCTTGGTTTGTTTTTGGTTTTTTTTTTTTTTTTTTTTAAGATTATAGGTCTTCTCATTAGTTATAAATGAAAGCTTCTCTTATTTACCTTATCAGAGCCTTTTTTCTGATTTGTGCAGTTACTTTTTCTATAAAATCAATTTATAAGCCCCTCATTATAACAGCATGTAACAGACTGCTTAAAAACCCATGTAGTTTAAGAGGAAGGCTTGTACACCTGCTTCCATCAGAACTACAGTATCTGATTGCAAAGGCCTCTTGACAAGTGTCTAGAGGAATCAGTCGGTCACACAGAGCTGGGGAAGAGGAGGAAAGAACTGAAATACTAAAAAAAATTAGATATTGGGAGTATAACTTTTACACTACCTTAAAAGAACTTCAAGATAATTTAGTCTTCACCAAAAAAGACCGTGTCACAGCCCTCTTGTGCAATGTGGTGGCTCTTAAAAGAGCCTTTAGGGTGCAGGGATGAAGGATCACAGAAAGGTGGGTCCCCGTAGGAGCAGCCTCAGGCGCGCTCCCCGCGGATGCGCCGGGCCAGCTGGATGTCCTTGGGCATGATGGTGACACGCTTGGCGTGGATGGCACACAGGTTGGTGTCCTCGAAGAGCCCCACCAGGTAGGCCTCGCTGGCCTCCTGCAGCGCCATGACGGCCGAGCTCTGGAAGCGCAGGTCGGTCTTGAAGTCCTGCGCGATCTCGCGCACCAGGCGCTGGAAGGGCAGCTTGCGGATCAGCAGCTCCGTCGACTTCTGGTAGCGCCGGATCTCGCGCAGCGCCACCGTGCCGGGCCGGTAGCGGTGCGGCTTCTTCACGCCGCCCGTGGCCGGCGCGCTCTTGCGGGCCGCCTTGGTGGCCAGCTGCTTGCGGGGCGCCTTCCCGCCCGTCGACTTACGCGCCGTCTGCTTCGTGCGCGCCATCGCTCTCAGGCAACAGAACCGCTTCCTAGCACCGGTACGGCTGGAATAGCACCGTTCCCGCAGCCGTGGCGGCTTTTATAGCATGTTCTCCTCTCTGATTGGCTGGCAGCAACGCGCCGTTGTTATTGGATGCTTTCAAATTCGAAAAGCCCGCCTCGAAAGCGCGCGTTTTCGCCAAGCGCACAACGGCCCTCGCCCCCTCCCCCCTCCCTTGCACCCGCCGCTCTCGTTTTCAGTTTTATCTCTTTATTATAGCAATTTTTGTAGCCTTGTCTTGAAATTTAATAACGTTAGCGAAAAATTGTTCAAAAGGGAAACGGGTAATTGCGAAATTACCCTGTCCTGAATGCATGGAAGATTTATGTTTATTTTGTTGTAATTCCCCGATACTTTTGCTTTGAAAAATAAACATACAGTTTTTCCTCAATAGAAGTCCTTGTAACCGTATTTTGGGGCTTTTTTTAAGACATAGAGTATTTTTGATCTGGAAATAGTAGAAAGCAATACTACAGCTGGTACGGTAAACGCCTTTGGATTGAGATGCACCACACGTGAAAATGCTCTAACTCAAGTGTTGGTGTTTTCAACGACTCTGAATTTCTTTTCACCGTAAGAAGCATTCCCAGGCTGTAGCTTGCTGAAACACAAACTTTGTCGTCTGCAAGTTCTCCATTTTTTCCCTACTACAGATTTCTGCTGTGTTTTCCTAGCCAGGAGCTAGGAAAGCTAGAGCCCAAGTAGGGAAAGGCTTTCAGGTGAGGGGAGGAGTGGTGGTGACGCTGGATAAGAATTGCTCCGGCTTCAGGAGCTCTGAGCTTCAACACCCAGCGGATACACAAAGAATAATAGATAACTCCCTAAAAAACACTTTTAGAGGACAGATTTAGGATCAACCAGGTATTTAAAGTTTTATGAGACAGGGCCTCAGGGGGTGACCAGGTGTGACACCTCCTGCTCCCGTACGCTTCCACGGGCAGAGCATAATTACAGGGATTAACATAATTTGAACACCACTATGTATCTACTTCTATTACTGTTCATTCAATTAGTGAAAAACAGGCCAACAAGAGATGCCCGCAGGGCGATGCGTAGCTGCTTGAGCTCGACCAGCTTGAAACAGGAGCATAAGTTCAGGGTGTTTTACTTATTGGATTTTAGTTACGCTGATACTGAAATCAACAGCATTGTGCGTTCACTGGTCTACTTCGCTAGGACAGCCCCCCCAGCATATTCGCAATACACATCTAGTTAATTATCCAGCGCTAACAATCTCAAAAGCTACTTATAAAGCAACTTAATAAAATACATGACTATTAATGAAAAGTTGTTAACATTTACTTTCCTTTTACCAGTTTCGCAGCAATACAGCTCTTTTCCGGTTTAAGTGGGTGGCTCTTAAAAGAGCCTTTGGGTTCTCGAGATGGTCCAGGGGCAGGCGAGAAGCTTTAGCCGCCGAAGCCGTAGAGGGTGCGTCCCTGTCGCTTGAGAGCGTAGACCACGTCCATGGCCGTGACCGTCTTCCTCTTGGCGTGTTCCGTGTAGGTGACGGCGTCACGGATCACGTTCTCCAGGAAGACCTTGAGCACGCCGCGCGTCTCCTCGTAGATCAGCCCCGAGATGCGCTTCACGCCGCCGCGCCGAGCCAGGCGGCGGATGGCCGGCTTGGTGATGCCCTGGATGTTGTCGCGCAGCACCTTCCGGTGGCGCTTGGCGCCCCCCTTGCCGAGCCCCTTCCCGCCCTTGCCTCTGCCAGACATAGCGCTGCTGCTGCTGCCGCCGCTGAGTTCCGAGAGTGAGGCGGCGTGTCGCCTTTTATCCGTTGGGATCCGACCTGATTGGGGACTGCCGTGAGGAGGGGAGGGGTTCCCGCCAGTTTTTGCTGCCTCCGTCACAAGAGCGTGATGATACATCACTTGCCGTTACCTGTTAAACAGCGCCGTACAGTCTACAAAGTAAACAAAAAAAATTACACGCCCCGAAAAAAAAAAAAAAATTCCAACGACGTACGTGTGCGGAGCAATTGTAAAGCTTTTTTCCTCTCTTCTGGGGTTTGTATAAACCCGTTTGCTGGGCCTCTGTGTGTGTATTTTATTTTATTGCAATGACTGAGGCTTGTTTGGATTACTTTAAATTCTCATAATTTTCATGCTGCTCTTCATTAACTGTTTAGTTTCATTTGTATTCAAAGTTCTGTCATTTCTTCTTCAGATATTTTAATGTTCTGAAGTCTCTTACTAGCTTTAAGGAGTTTTCCACAGTATCTGTGTGGTCAGGTTTTCTAATATATTGGTTTTGTATTTTGCTTTCCACCTCCTCTTTCTTTAATGAGAAGTTTGATAATCTCTTCTGATTTTTACATGAGTAATTCTGAATCTGTAAACACATATTAACCAGAAGGTGGAATATGATCTTTTTTATAGTATTACCTTTGTATTAGATTGCGACTTTTAATAATTTTGCTCATTTTGAGTTACTGCTGTGGGAATTTTTCTTTATTTTTTACAAAATGCCCTTTACTATAACTATGGATTTACATTGTGCTACCCTAATTAGTAAGAAAATCACCTTTCTCTTGTACTGCAGATGAAGCTTTTCAAGCTTTAGCTGTTGTTTTATGGGTCTAAATGTACACTGGAAACAGACAAGATTCTGAATTAGTATTTATGAAAGAAAGGCGCAATACTTGCCTAAGGATGTTACAAATGTCACAGTGTAAGAACAACTCTAGCCGGAATAACTGCTAGATTATTAGATGAAGAATGGTTTCATTTCTTTCTGGGGAAAAAAGAAAAAGAAAAAAGAAAAAGAAAAAAAAGGTTGTAGTTTGATTTTCTTCTGTCCTTTTATGTAGGAAATGCAAGCATAATTCCTACACACTCTTTTAAACTGTGCCATATTAGAACATATAGTAAGTAGTTTATCTCTGTTGTTTTAATAAACTGGGAAGGAGTAGCTTCACTCAGTCTATTTAATAATTAGTTCAACCATAAAACCAAAGGAGTGTTTTGCTCTTTATGGTCATATTAAAAGCTTAAAATAGGAGCTCATTATCCTGACATCTCAAATATTGTTTTTAGTACTGTCTCTAGATGTTTTCATGGTCAAATTATGTCTTTTTGGGTGTCGGATTTTGGGGTTATTGTTTCTTTTTTGGTGTGGGTTTTTTGTTTTTTTTTTTTTGTTTGTTTGTTTGTTTGTTTTTGAGAAGACGACAACAAGTATGATTTAGATGAACATTTTCTTCTCCCTAGCTAATCTACATCACTTCAGAAAAGTAATATATTAATAAACATGGGAATGGTCTTTGGTTTTTCATTCTTCCGATAGGAAGCAACCCTCATCGACTTCTTTTATCCTTCCCCTGGCAGAGGCATTCACAGCTTTACCTCGGCTGTAGCAACTGTGCTTCCCATTGCAGAGCTGCAAATAAATGAATGCCTAGGTATAATGGGGAATCTCCTTAGATTTGGTGAATTCCTAAGCATTCCTCCTTTCTCTTCCTGGGAGGAGTGAACGTGTGAACTGAGTATGATACCTGGGCTTTAAAAATGTATTACACTTGCTACAGTTCTTGCTTATACGGAACTTTCAGTTCACAAAGCAGTACACAAACTCAATCCTTTTCTGCTGTAACTAGCCTAAAGAAGGGTTTCAGAATAGTTTTGGAAGGGTTTTTTTTGTTTTGTTTTGTTTTGTTTTTTAACTTATGGCTTTCTTTTCTTCACCTACTGGTGTCTCACTAGAGGCAGAACACCAAATTCCAGTACCCCTCTCTTTCTGCTCCCCAGCCCCTGCCATACTTACTAGTGACAGTGCTCAAGGAAGGGCACTTAAAATTTTGTTCAGTTGGAACATCGCATTATGGGCTAAGGACAGATTCACAACAAGGTGGAACCAAGGCAGATTTAATGCTGCGACACAGAGGCAAATGATTAAGCCTCTAATGTACTGAGAACACTTGCTGTCTATCCCCATGATTTTTAGACTCAGCTTTGGGTTTCCATTTGTAAGTTTTCTGATGCCTTGCTTATATTCTGGTTTTGCATCCTCTAGGTAATTAAGGTGATGTTTTTTCAGATGTGTTTAAAGTCTAGCACAATAAGATAGGGCTCTTTGTAGGGTATTGGGTCTGTATCAATAACCTCAGGGTAATTAAAATACACAGTTATTAATTTAATCCTGACTTTAAAAACTTAATTAATTAAATGCTAATACAAATTCAGGCTTCCAGTTTTAGATCAATATTAGCAAAAAAAATTACTGTCAGACATTGTATTTTAAGAATATATGAATGAACTTCTGGAAAGATATTAATATTTTTCAAACTAGTAGTTTTGAATTTTGTATGGGTATTGGACAGGTTTTCATATTCCTTGTGCTTTCCACTCACTGTCAGCTGGTGCATCGCTCTCTGTTCAAATATTATCCCTCACTTTCAAAGGAAAAAATAGAATGTGTCTTTTGTAAATGAGACAGGTTGTACAGACCCCTGCTCTGCATTGTTATCATGCTCCTGTGATCTGCCGTGCTGAAAACACAGCAGATCTCATCTGGACTACCCGGGGGAAAGAAACAAATTGTTCCCTTGTACTGGGCACTTTTGACAGAGCAGCAGACCCCCACAGTGGAGGAGAGCTCAGAGGAGAAGGGTAAAAAGACAATGAGCTTGAAGAAAAATGTACTGTGAAGAAAGCTGTGCTTATCTCAGCGCCAGGGAGACTGCAGGGTTACCATGGTTTTAGATGCGACAGATGCACCAGTGAATCATGGGGTTCCCTCAGACAACTAACAAATAACAATGTCTTCCTGAGCAAGCCAGGCCAGCGTGAGGGGCAGGGGGGACAGCGTAGATGCGGCTTGTCCCAAAATAAAGTATAAAAACTGGACAACAAATAAAATGAAGTTTGAAGGAGCAATGGGCTCGAGGTGGTTTCAACCAGAATATTCCTTCCCAGCGCCAGGGGAGGCCCAGCATTGTGATGATGAGCATACAGAGACCAGTAATGAGAAGCATGTTTGCACTGGGATTCAACTGTATATCCCAAATGCTACATTATGCTTGTGATGAAGTTTCAGCACATTGCTGTACCACTCCACAAAATCAAAATCCCGTGTAATGGCAAATATGTTCGATAAGAAAAAAAAAAAAATATATATATATATTAAACACTAAAATCTCCTTATGCGTAATATGTAAAAGAACCTGGTTGGGCAGTATTCAACTCTGACAGCATGGAGATGTGATCGACTGGGACCTGTCTCTCCGTGTGGGTAAGACTGTAAACTGCACAATATCTGACTTGTTTTGGCACACTTTGGGCTTCTATATCTACCCTGGCGGTCCTCGTTCTCTGTATCCCCGTGCCCACATACCCCACCCTCAGTTCAGCATATAAGCCAGACTACAAAACTGTGCTTACTGAGATCGAGTAGACCACATGGTTCTTGGTAAGAAATATCTTAAGCACAGAAAGCTTTTACCTTGAGACTCTGAGGCCCAGGTCGACATTTGCATGCGTGGATTTGCCATTTGGAAGGAATCTCCTGGCAGTAGTATAGTTGCAGAAGTGGTTTGTGTTGCTTAAGTAAAACTAGCAAACCACCTCACCTAATGTTTAAATATTTAAACATTACAGCTATCGGCTTCCCAGATTGTTGATCATATCTATCTATTTGATAGGTATGACAAGATTTGGGGGGGACTGTGGTAATGAATTTAGTTTGATGATCGGTGCTTTGAGAACATCTCTCCCCCGTCCCCTCCCTGCCAGCTGAGACAGTCAAAGGTGGAGACCCCCATTCTCACCTTTTTATTTAAAGGCTCCTGTCAGGCAGAGATACAAGAGGTTGGACTGTTTCCAACCTTCTTCTTGCTGCCAAGTTCAGAAGCTACACAGGGACTGGTAAATCAAGAAAAGACCTCTGTCCTGGCCCAGCAGCCCGGGCTGCCCTTTGAAGGAGGCAGTTTGCCATGCACGGAGAGTGGCTTCTTACAGATCAGAAGATGATCCATTCAGCGGCAAAATCTTCCAGACGTCGTCTGGCTTCCCCCGCGCCATGCCAGCTGCGGGCGAGGGCGAGCGCGTGTTGTCTGAGTCACTGCTGTGTTGCTCTGCAAACCAGCAGGAGTTGGATGCCGTTTTCTCATGGAAAACGACATCACGGGATTAGTCTCCGCAACAGCGGATCGCAGGAAGGGACATGGCACACGCACTTCCGAAGGAATGTTGTGCTTGGCAGGCACCGACACCCAAGCAACTCGCATGGCCCTGCCACCACTCACACCTCCTCCTCACCAGGCCAGATGTTTCAGGGTTCCCTTCAAAGCAATGCTGTTTGTGCTAGAATTGCAAAAATACACTTTCCGGGGTGTTTCTCTCACACAGCTATCAGGATAGCTGTTCATGGCCAGCTGAGCACGGCTCTGGAGTAGTGAGTGTGATATGTCTCCCTCCACCTTGGAAGGAGAAGGCCTGCACGGGCCTCCTCCCCACCACCCCATGCACATGCTGCAGCCTTGCTAAGGTACGTAGGTCCCTCTTTTCCCCGTCAACATGGCTTAAGGAAACATCCACTCATGACTTCTGAATGCAGCCTGGCAGCTCCCCCCGTCTACAGCCCGTCTGCTCCCTCATCATGGCAGGGTGCTGGCAGGCTCACTGAATTACTCGTGTAGCTGAATAGGTCTATGAAGAAAGGCTGGAGGAACTCCTACACCAGTTTTGAGGTCTTGGGAAGACAGTAATATACCCAGTTCCTCATGTAAAGCTGTTATAGGACATGGAAGAGAAGGGACAGGGTCAATAACCTGCAACAACACCCCTTTGCCCATGTTGGTTTCCTCCCTGTGCTCTGGGCTTCTCCCAGGAAGACAATGAAGGATCAAGCACAGCCAAACCCCTCCAACCGGCACTCCAGGTGGTTTCCCAGGAACAGGGTAATCCATGAAATTCGGAGTGCTGTAGCACACCATGCAAATTTGCTCCTGCATACAGGTAAGGGACAGCAAACAGTAAACCAGCTACTCAGCAACTTGACTGCTTCTCTTAAATCTTTTCTCTGCTTTCTAAACAGGCATTTGAATCAGCACAGGTCTCCTGATATGTTATTAACCATTGATTAGAAGCTAGAAAGGCTTCTCATTAAAGCGTTGTAAGCACAATGTTTCCTGCACAGCCGAGACTGATCAGCTCCTCTCCTTGCCCAGGCTCCTGCAGAGCTGCACAGGGCAGTAAGTTTTCCCGTCAAACTCTGCCAACTCTTACAGAGTTGTAAGTACTTCACAGCAGCCGAAGTACTGCCCTGTCCAAACAGTCTCTCTGGGGCATAGTTTTCCAAGTAATGAATCTGCTGTGGGCATCCCTGTAGGAATGTATTGAATTTCGTCTTGGACTGTGTTTCTGGAGGAAACCAAGTCTGGAAAATGGTGACGTGCATTGTGTCGGTTTCTCCAGACACTACTGCTGTGCTTTGTCTTTGTTACAGTAATACTTGGTTGGAAAACCAAACACTTTGGTTGGAAACCCCAGCTGCTTACAGGGTTTTATTTATGCTTAGGCTCTGGACACATCAGCAGGCTGGCCTTTAAAGATCCGGCAGTTGAGAAAACTACCACAACCCCCAGGTTCCATCCAGGTCAGACCAGTCATTTCCCAGCCCGTCCAAGCAGCTGTTCTGTTTCTTGTGCAGCAGAACCTCTCTTTGCACCTCTCTGACAAAATGCACGAAATTTCTTCTAGCCTATGCCCCAAGATTATTAAAGTCCCTTTTAATTGAGTGTCTTACTTTTAGCTCTGCCTACCCTCCCTAGCATAGTATCATCCACACATGCTAAGGCTACATTCCCTCCAGGCTGTTATTGAAAACACTAATTAATATCAAGTATTCATTCAGCCCTGGGGCATTCTTTTCTTTTCTGAGTGTCTACAGTCAGGAAATTGTTAACTACAGCCCTTTGACACTGTTCTACAGTCAATTTTCAAATATTTAACAGTCTGATGATCCTGCCTATACTCCCTCAGGTCGCAAATGTGTCAGATGGTTCCAAAAACCTTACTAAATGCCATGTGTATTGCATCCTGCACTCCTCCCCTGTCCGCACAGATTCTGTCTAGTCTGTAGTTCTATGACAATTAGCAGTACTTAGACATCAGAAATTCCTGTTGCTCTCTACCCATCATCAGGAGTCAAGTGAACACATTTTATTTCTGATAGTTGCTCAGTCTCATGGATTCTTAGAGACCCCACTATCTTCCCAAGTAATATTTTCAAGTATGTCACTTTATTCCACGTTAGAAATTATTTCCTTACTGCTTACTTGCTGCAGCGAAGCACACTGGTTCTTGTATTTCCTATAATGTATACTGAGGAAAGATGAATTCTTTCCTCTTCATGTTTTAAGTTGTTTGAGAAGAAACTTCAGGTTTTCAGTCTTCCCTTTGTGTCAGGGAACTCCAACAGTATGTGCCTTTCCATTAGGGAACAGTTCTTAGACCTCGCTGATAATTCCTGTTGCTCTCTTCTGGGTATTCTCTTATCGTTCACTTCTCATTACCTGAAGTTCAGTACTAAAAACTAAGCCTAAAACTCCAAGTGAGAATATAACATTCCTGACTACAGAGCAAGATCTTCTCCATCTGTGTTGTAGTTGTCATTTTGTTCCTTTCCTAATACCCAGCAACATACTGTTGTTGATTCACTGTCAACTTATAACTATAACCTGAAGGTCCAGATCTATCAGGTACTAATCAACTGCCACTGTCCAAAATTTATAAAACTTATATATTTCTTTCCAGGTGAAGTAACCTACACATTTTGGAAGACAGTGTCTCCAATTTATCATGCATTTTTCAATACACAGTCTGTCCTCCACCATTCCAGCATTTCTTTGCTTGTAGATACCCATCGCAGTTCTATACATGCCCTGTAGACTGTGATTCAGATCATAAATAACATTATACCAGGCCGAGGACTGATCCTGACAGAACTCTGTTTGACACAGCATTTTAATTTCATAGTTGACAATTATAAACATTTAAGCATGATTTTCTAGCCTGGGAGGGGAGGGAGGGGTTGCGCTAGACCAAGTTCTCCTGATTATTAGTTTCACTTCTAATATTTTTCTAAAATGAAATAAAATGAATCAGAGAGAAAATCTGCAGTGTATCTGCCAGGTCTAGAAAAACATTACATCCTCTACTGAGACTCTTTCTAATGTTACTTTTGGAGCAAGCCAGTTAAACGTGGTTTCAATTTCTTCCCTTATGTCTTACAAACAAATGTCTGCTTTGAGTACTGTAAATTCTTGGTTTTATTCATATCTTCCTTGAATTTGGCTGAGTTGGTAATTAGTACAACTCAATATCAATGAGGTATTCCTTCTTCAGGGTGTGCTGAGTCTGTAAACTTGAGCAATGCATAAATCCATAACCCAGAATGTCTTATCACGTGCTTAGTTCTTGCCCATATTTTTCAGATACCTTAAGGGCAACAGAGTGGCTGCATAGGCTGGGTCTACTGTGTATTATCACAGATAAGCTTTCAGCATCCTATTTCCCTTTCACTCAGCACGAAGGGCTAGAACTACCTTTGACAGCTTAGGAAATGGCATCTAATAACATCTACACCCTGAGTGTCACTGAAGGGGTAGGATGCAGTTTTTCTATATTGCTGGCCTAGTTTCAATTTCCAGCTCTGACTGAATCAGTATTTGCAGTCTGACTCACCAAAAAAAAAAAAAAAAAAAAAAATTGCCATTTGTCTGTGTGGTGCACCTGAGAGAACAGACAGCATGCAACATAAATAGCATGTTTCAATTTTTTTCCAGGCCCTCAGAGAGAGTTACAGACAGGGTTACTTTTTCATGCGTTTGCGTGTAGGTCCATAGCATTTCTTTGTCTTTCTGTATTTACCTGCTTCCTCTTTTTCTTCAACTGAAAAAAAAAAAACCCATGAAATTTATAGTGTTTATAGTTAAACATAGATTCCTATGTTTAATACTAATACTACTACTAATGGTAGTTCTCAGTCCCAAATATGGGTGGAGACAAGGAAAACTTGGTTACAAGAGGATCTCTGATCCACAGGCTTTCAGAAGCTGGAGGGAGTATTTCCATGCTTCAGGCTGTCATTTTCTGACAGGCAAGGGGATGTTGAGGCTGATTCATTAAAATGCACAGCCCTTTTTTTGCCTGTTAGCAACTATTTAACAGTTATGGCAGGCAGGGGAGTCACCTCATCCCCACCTTTTGATCACCCCAGAATGCAGGGTGGTGTTTCCTTAAAGTAGCAGTTTTGCTGAGACTCCAACTAGCCTTATCAAGTCCTACAGGCATGGACAACAGGATCACTGAGACAAATCAGGGTATCTCAAACTGGTCTTGACAAGCCTTGAAACTAAGGACTGTGTGAGAGGTAACAATGTTTTTTTAAGCTACTTTTAACTAACCACCAAAATTTAAAAAGTGGTGGGAGTGTCATCCAGGGTCAATCTGTACACAGGTTTCACAACTTAACCTGGAGAAGTATTATTTGCAAAATAGTCCTGAGGGAAACGATTGTTTCCCTCCAATCAGCACCGGTGAGACCCATCTGGAGCGCTGTGTCCAGTTCTGGGCTCCCCAAGTGCAACAGAGACATGGACATAATTGGAGTGAAATCAGAGAAGGGCCACAAAGATAATTAAGGGACTGGAGCATCTCTCATATGAGGGAAGGCTGAAAGAGCTGAGACTGTTCACTTAGGAGGAGAGCAGACTCAGAGAAGTCTTATCCATGTGTTCAGATACCTGATGGGGGGAATAAAGAAGACAGAACCAGAGTCTTCTCAGTACCCAGTGCAGGAGGCAATGGGCACAAACCGAAACACAGGAAATTCTACTTAAACAGGAGAAATATTGTTTTTGGAATAGGCTTCCCAGAGAGGCTGTAGTGTCTCCCTGCTCCAGCTAACCCTCCTTTGAGTATGGGGGCAGGACCTATTAGGTGTTAGATTAGAAGGCAAGACAGGGGTTTCTTCAGGAGATGTGATTGCCCTAACCCTTAAATATTTGTCAGTACACTTTTGTTAGCTTAGTTGAAGTATATACCTGAAAAGATACAGGCTTCTTTACTACTGACAGCCCTTTGTCGCGTTAACTCTTCCTTACTATATAAACTTTGGAATTGCTGAATCAGTATCGTCAATATAGTTGAAGCACGCGAGAAACTTGACTAACATCTTTTGATCTTGGTATGGTGTTTTTATTACTAATATTGAGAGTGATTACTTGAATGTCTGCAAAACCATTCTTTGTCAAGAAGATAGCATGTTTCAATTAAAAGATCATCATTTCTCTGGGTCTTCACCATGCTAACAATAGTAATTGTAATTAAATGAGTGTAGGCTTTCAGATAAATTTGGCTAATCAGTTTATCTGGATTGTTCTCCTCCTGCAGTCTGAATATCTAATCTGTCTCTATTTATCTAATGTCTAATCTGTTTCTCCTCCATGTGCAGCTTCTGTCTTGATAAGAAAAAAAAAATCAAGTATTTTCTTTTCTATACAGTTTTAGGAATGAGTTCTTATGTTATATGTGAACTATTTCTATTTTGAAGATCATTGCATTTGGAAATGCACTAGCATTTTGTAGGATCTCCTGTAATCTGCACCAGAACCTAGTGCAAAGAAGTAAGTCAGGGCATCTTATGTGATGATTCATGGAAATTAAATTTCAAATTTTGTTTTGGGGAAGCAAGAGTATGCATTTTAAGGAGGCATAAGAAATTGGTTTAAGGTTCTGAGTATGAGATAAACAGCGCCTGCATTTGGACAGGGTACCTGGAAAGGAAAAACAGGAGAACTTTCAATCTTTGCTGTTTGATTGAAATTTAGCATAAAAAGAGTCACTTTAAAATATTTGTCTCTTCACATGGAACTAATGAAAATAAAAATTGTTTGCAGCTCATTCTCAAAACTTTTTTTTTTTTTTTTCCAAGTAATGTTTCTTGGCAGTAAGAAAATTTCTCTGTCAGGTTGAAAAGCTCTACCACTGGTTTTCTGAGTTATGTGGTGGGATGTTTGCTTTGCTCTGTCTCTTCCCCTTGTCTGTAAAGCACCCAGGGCAATATCAATGCTATTTCTAAGGTTGATTATGATTGGTCTCTCTAAAAACTGACAATTGTTATTTTGATTCACTGTTGCATTTAACAGCTATTTCCAGCAATGCAAACTTGAAAACGGTTCAGAGCTTCTGGGAAGTTTATTTTATCCAATTAACTAGCAAATGTCATTATCAGGGGGGAAATAACCCCAGAAACGCCTCCCCTTTTCACACCACCTCATATTTCTTTAAAAAAAAAAAAAAAAAGAAGATTGCCTTTTGCAGAAATGGTTGCTAAGACCAGGAAAATTCTCACCGCTCAGAAGTAGGCCAGGAATAGTGCTCTATGCGGAACAGGGCCAGTTTGATGTTGAGGAATAGGTACAATAAAGGATGCTGACAGATAATGCCGCAGGCCAGCTGCCAAGTCTTCCAGTGTCTCAGACTACTAGGGGAAAGCAAAGAACTTCACAAATGCAACTCAAAATAGTCAGCAACTGGAGGAAGAAACTGGTTAAAAGAAATCTAGATTTACCCGAGCCCATCCAGAGCTAAAAGTGAGAGAAATCCTAAATTTTGCTCCTTGAAATCCTCAGATCACGACCTCCTTCATCTGCTTTCTTTACAAAAACGGAGACGCTCTTGTCCCTTTAAAACTTGCCGCAGAGTAGGGACAGCGATGCCGATGTGCTGTGGATGGAGTTAAGTGCTGCTACTTAGGGAGCAAGATCTGAGAGCTCTGCTCCCATCTCTTTCTTCCTCCTGTCTTTAACCTGCTGCCCGTTTGTGGGGGAGGGGAAGGAAATCTCTCCTCTCCTGGTGGGCCGAGAACAGGTTTACAAAGAGCAAGCTTGAAGGGAAACTTGCCCAAATGTGTGGATGTGAGGCATGGAGCTGGTGAAGAGGATCCACCCTTGGGGCTACAGCTGCTCTCTTCCACCAGCGGTTACTGTTCACTCCCAGTTGCTCCCAGCTTCCCGGCCAGTTTCAAGTGTAATAAACTAGATTTATAGAGATCTAACACTAAATCGCCAAAGCTACAGAGATTAAGGCACATTAGACTTCTTTCAGTCCTTATTCCCAGAAGAATGTGCATTAAGCAGACCTGGATAGATGACAACCCATCCCGGCTCTGTCTTTCGTATCTCCCACAGCCTGATTCTCCTTTATGCCCACCTCCATCAATTTAACCTGGAAAATAAGCATAATGGCCTCATCTTGCTGCCACCAACTGCCTTTTTACCTCGCAGAAAAATATTCCTATGGTTCATTTGTTTTACCAGCCTGAGCTTTCAAACTCTATGGCTACTGTGGATTTGGTCTCGTTGCTTATGTGGGAACGATGTCACATTCACACGAGAAGTCTGGCATATTTCACAGCCCGCTTTGATATGCCTTACAGTCTGGTTTTTACTGTGGAGTACTAAAAAGTCTATTTTTTTCCCTTTCTCTGCTTTTCCCTTCCTGTCCTTTTCTCCTTCAAAGTATTTATTAGCTGGGCTGCTTGCAGACACAACAAAATAAAAATAGAACTAAAAGAGAATAAGGAAAAGTGACAGTACGTTGTATTCACTTTTGTTATTCTAATGTATCTCATTTATCCTTGTCATTTTAATCTATCTCATGTCAACTAAAACTACTTACTATTAAGTATCACTTAATTCTGTCTTCTACATTTAATGTATGAAAATAAATGTCAGGGCCTTTTGCAACATACTGCTTGTCTTCTAGAATCTCAGATGCAGCCATGCTAGAACAGATGCTCCTTTGCTGAAAGAGCCCACTGATGCTTTGCATGACAAGTTTTACAAAGTACCATGGGGGAAAATATTAGGTTTGGGCCTAATTAGTTCTTTTCAGCCAAGGAAAAAAAATATTCAGGCTGTTTTTTAATTACAAGCCAATCGAGTCTTTTGTCTTCTGATTTAATCAAAAAATATCCCAAACGATTCATAGCAGCCCTCAAAAAAATAATTAATTTATGTTGTCACTGTGTGAGACTTAATAATTAAGTGGGATCATAATAATTAAAGTTGATTCTGGTTTATAAGGATTGTCTGAAAATTATTTCAATAGTCTGAGGATTTGGGTGAAAACCTAATTTGGCAAACGTTTTCCTTTTCCTTTAAAAAAGAGAATGGCTCATTTTATTAAACCTATGGGAAAAAAAAAGAAAAACAAAAAAAAAAAAAACAAACAAAAAAATCTGCGTCCAAATATTTATAGATAATATTGAGGCTGAAGTATTCTGTTCACACAGGCCAGATTTCCATATTATTTAATTTATTTGTGGAGAATCGAGACTTTGGCTCGTTCTATTAATGTTTAAGTAGTATGCGATACATATTAGTGTATATATACCTGTTTGACATTTTCCCCCTACAAATATGCTTATGATTTCTACAAGCCTTAAATAATAATAATATACATTACTATATCTGAGAAAACGTTAAACTAGCGGTTTATCCGAGATTTATATGCATTAACTAGACATTGACAGATTCATTTTATAAACAGAAACTATTAAAAAAAAAAATAAAACCTTGCTCTTCACTTACAGAACACCACGAAAAATGCAGAGCCCTAGCAAGTTCCAGACACTTTTCAACAGTATATATATTCCTCCGAAGGTCTCTTATTTTCCCAAAACACGAAATTCTGTGGAAATACCGTGTCCTTAATAGTTAAAGATATGGTTAAGGGAGTCGAATCTTTATCCATATTCAAAGCTAAGCCATGAAATTGTGTTACTTCCTTCTCTTTGAAATCAATTTACGCCAAAAATACTGAAGCTGCCCCCTCGGTTTCTATCCCAATCTGAAGAGAACCCCCTAAAGAATAAGTCTGTATTACGGGGGAGACTTTTTATCTATGGGTTTTATTTTAATTTAGAAGGAAAAACAAAAGTTTGCCGTTCCCGGGGTCTCTCTGGCTTCACAACGCGGGGTTAAACACGTCTTTTCTCTCTCATCTGGGGTCCCAACAGCAAGAAATTCTCCCGAATGAAAGTCCACCGTCTTCTCTTCCTTCCCCGAAGAAACTGGGGTGATTTCGTGGCACGCATTTTACAAAAAATATGAATTTATAACTCCGAAGAAACACAGACTCGGAGGACGAAAAGCTCTTCCTGGCTAACAGTTAGGCGGGCTCTGCAAAGCACCAATCACAGATCACCGCTTCGCTATAAATTCAGGCATCGGGGTTACTGTAGCCCAATTACTTTCTTTTGATTAGGAAGAAGTCTCTGCAGCGATGTCGGAGACCGCTCCCGCCGCCGCTCCCACCGTCGCGGCCCCCGCCGCCAAGGCCGCCGCCAAGAAGCCGAAGAAAGCGGCGGGCGGCTCCAAAGCCCGCAAACCCGCCGGCCCCAGCGTCACCGAGCTGATCACCAAGGCCGTCTCCGCCTCCAAGGAGCGCAAGGGGCTCTCCCTCGCCGCGCTCAAGAAGGCGCTGGCCGCCGGCGGCTACGATGTGGAGAAGAACAACAGCCGCATCAAGCTGGGGCTCAAGAGCCTCGTCAGCAAGGGCACCCTGGTGCAGACCAAAGGCACCGGCGCCTCCGGCTCCTTCCGCCTCAGCAAGAAGCCCGGAGAAGTGAAGGAAAAAGCCCCCAAGAAGCGGGCGGCTGCGGCCAAGCCCAAGAAGCCAGCGGCCAAGAAGCCAGCCAGCGCCGCCAAGAAGCCCAAGAAGGCGGCGGCCGTGAAGAAGAGCCCCAAGAAAGCCAAGAAGCCGGCGGCCACCGCGACCAAGAAAGCAGCCAAAAGCCCTAAGAAGGTAACGAAGGCTGCCAAGCCCAAGAAGGCGGCGGCAGCAGCGAAGAGCCCGGCCAAGGCGAAGGCGGTGAAGCCCAAAGCAGCCAAGCCGAAGGCGGCCAAGCCCAAAGCGGCCAAGGCGAAGAAGGCGGCGCCCAAGAAGTGAAGTGTTGAAGTGGAAATACTTAAACCCAACGGCTCTTTTAAGAGCCACCCACTACTGTCCGAAAAAGGGCTGATACACTCCGTCGCCGAGCTCCGTGCCTGCAGCAGAGGTAACCACACGCCACTATCCGTGTGGGACGTTCGCCTGTGGAGTGGATGGGACGCTAAACTTCCGGCCGTGGTTGCTCTAAGACTTGGAAAAATAAAGTTTACATTCCCTGCGAAAACGCTTTCTAGAGGCTGACTTTTTTTTTTTTTTTTTTTTTTTTTTTTTTTTTTTTTTTTGAGCACGGCGAAAGGGTGTTTGTGTTAAAGGGGCTGCTTGGGGCGTGGAGGTTTCTTCCGGCGCTTTAACCAGCGCGGTTCCTAACGAGCCTGGGTGCGACTGCCACACCTCTTAGCGACCGTAGCCGGGAACTGTCAGAGCACGGCTCCTCCGCTTCCTCGGCAATGACCTTTCCGCTTGCCAGCGCTGCCTTTGGGGCAGCTCTTAATTTCTACCTGACTTCACCGACCTGCCTTTTTGAGAAGGCGATTGCCGGGGCGGGAGGCCGGGTCGGAGCTACTAGCGATCCTCTCCCGCACCCTGCCGGCCGGGTGGCGGTGCAGCCGGTGCGGCGGGAGCTCTGCCGGGCAGCCCGTACGGATCCCCTCGGGCAAGGCGCTTTGCGCCTGGTGGGGGCTCAGAGGCGGCGCAGCGCGGAGCTCCCCGCGGCTCCGCCTACGGTCGGTTGTGATTGGCTAACGGGAGAAGCCGCAGCCGCTTATTGGGCGATTGGAGCATTTCGAAAAGCCCGCGCTTCCGCCGGGGCGGGGAGCGGGGTGCTGCCTCCGCGCCCGGCGGGGAGCCCGGCTCCGCGCGTCCCCGGGCGGCTCGTCCTTCCAAAGCACCTACCCCGCCTCAGAGGTGGCAGCGCTTCTCCCAGGCTGTTTTCTGTCCTCTCACACAGAAGGGAAAATATTTAAGCCTAAACTGTCCCGGGACCGCTGTGCAAAAAAAAGTGACCCTTTATTAACCCCACATGCTCATTTTTTGGGATGGGTGTGGTAATGTAGGTAGTGGAAGCAGTGTAAGTTTCTTATTAATGATGGAACGTGTAGTATAATGTATTGCGTCCCTCAGATCTCTAAACATAAGGGAACTTAACAGGACTCCTTAAATATATTGGAAAAAATATTTGAATGTTAATATTTATGAGGTAACAGTTAATACATTTTGATTTGCTTTAAGCTGTGAAACTTCACGGATTTCAGACAGAGATTAATAATCATTGCAAGCTCTAACGACTGTGATTTAACAGATTTATTGCAAGTTTTGTTTACCGTTTCTTATTACATTTTAACACTTAGAAAGACAGACAGTAGTGTTAAAGCTCTTTCAGGGATTCTGTGGGTGGCTCTTAAAAGAGCCTTTTGGGTTAAAAACTGACGGGTCCGAGACGCTCTACTTGGAGCTGGTGTACTTGGTGACGGCCTTGGTGCCCTCGGAGACGGCGTGCTTGGCCAGCTCGCCGGGCAGCAGGAGCCGCACGGCCGTCTGGATCTCCCGCGAGGTGATGGTGGAGCGCTTGTTGTAGTGCGCCAGGCGCGAGGCCTCGCCGGCGATGCGCTCGAAGATGTCGTTGACGAAGGAGTTCATGATGCCCATGGCCTTGGAGGAGATGCCCGTGTCGGGGTGCACCTGCTTCAGCACCTTGTACACGTAGATGGAGTAGCTCTCCTTGCGGCTCTTCTTGCGCTTCTTGTCGCCCTTCTTCTGCGTCTTGGTCACCGCCTTCTTGGAGCCCTTCTTGGGCGCGGGGGCGGACTTGGCCGGCTCGGGCATTTTGACAACAACCTTTCTCCTTTAGACAACCGAAGCAACAGCTGAAATGGCTGCGGCGCCCTCTATTTATAGGGCGGTTATGCAAATACCAACCCTCTAACTCCTACACTTTGATTGGCCGTTCCCTCACACGGGGTGCAGCTTTCTCTCTGATTGGTTACAGTGCGATCCGTCTCCTCATTGGCTGTATAAGCTGCGACCGCTTCCAGCCAATCACCGAGCGCTAATCCCGCCCAGGGAAGGGATAAAAGGGGAAGAGCCGTTGCGTCAGTTTGATTTTGTCTGTTGTGTTGAGGGGGAGGTCGCTGCTCTCTAGTGCCTCAGCCATGTCGGGCCGCGGGAAGCAGGGAGGTAAAGTCCGAGCTAAGGCCAAGTCGCGCTCGTCGCGGGCCGGGCTGCAGTTCCCCGTGGGCCGAGTCCATCGGCTCCTCCGGAAAGGTAACTACGCGGAGCGGGTGGGGGCTGGAGCGCCCGTCTACATGGCGGCCGTGCTGGAGTACCTGACGGCCGAGATCCTGGAGCTGGCGGGCAACGCGGCCCGCGACAACAAGAAGACGCGCATCATCCCCCGCCACCTGCAGCTGGCCATCCGCAACGACGAGGAGCTCAACAAGCTGCTGGGCAAGGTGACGATCGCGCAGGGCGGGGTGCTGCCCAACATCCAGGCCGTGCTGCTGCCCAAGAAGACCGAGAGTCACAAGGCCAAGAGCAAATAAGCCCAGCGAGCAAAAAGCTGCTCAGGCTTTTCGTAACATTACAACCCAAAGGCTCTTTTCAGAGCCACCCACACAAGTCAGAAAAAGAGTTGTGTTGCTTTCTTTACGCAAGTGCTTTGGTGCTGTTTTATTATGCTGCTTTTGTTACGGAGCTAATGCTGTATTTTGTGGCAGTATCTTAAAACTTTCGGTTTCTCCTAAAGAAAAGTGATACGTTTGTCTTTGAGTTTCTCATCCTTTGTAATAGAAGGGTGCTAGTTATATCTGTAGTGATTTATTGATTGTTTTGTGTCTTGTAGCAGGATCAGTAAAACACTTCTTAATATTGAATCCGCTTAACTTTCATGACTTCGTAGGCTACTAAGTGTGAAAAGGGGGTGGGTGGGGGTGGATAAAGCTATGCAGCATGAAAATAAATAGGAGGCCCTCCCAAACTCATATAACTACATCTAAGAATGAAGAAAGGCTTCCTTTGCAGGCCTTTGTTCTTTAAAAGATGTAAAGCCTCCCTGTGTCTTTATTTAGAAATAAAATGAGAAAAGCTTTAGGGGAAATGGCTCATTTTGATCTAGATACTTAACTAGTCAGACCTGCACTGTAAAGCAACAATGTAGCATCTTTTCATTCAGAAGAAACTCCTTCCAGTGCAGATATGTTCCTGTTTTAAGTGGGATTTTCACACTCACCATTTTAAAATTCCCTTACTGTGCGTAGTTATTCCTGCTGTTACATCAGTTAACAGTGGGTGATATTATTTGAATTAGTCTTCTACAGTGTTGGCACAACTATCACCCAAAAGCACAATGTTACAACTCTTTAGAGTCACTGTTACAAATTCTGAGAAAAACTGTCTAGCTGATCCCTCTTGCTAGGATGCTCCCAGAAGCTGCTCCTGGTGGTCTGCAGCGCACTGCGTTTGGTCTGTAGCTCCCACTTTTGCAGCACCTCTGCCCTCCCCATCCCCTGGGGAGGAGGAGGAGGAATGCTCTGGGCCTGGATGAAGGGAAATACCACCTATAGCAAGGCACCACCCCCTGTGCATTTTAGTTCACCCCCTGGCCAAGCTGTAGCAAAGAGGCTTTTTAGGTAGGACTGTATCATGGCCAAAGTGGGGTATTAGGGATCACTTGTGGAGAGAAACATCAAGAGATCTGTCTAGAGCACCAGACTATTCTGATACAGTGACAGTACCTGTGCCTAAGGGTTTTGTTTGCAAGTGGGTACATCTAGAGCTGTAATGTTTTCATTATGCTGTTTTATTGATCGTCACTAGCTGCAGCTACATATCTCCTAGCACTTACGCTTTTCTTCTTGAAGAACTGTGATGATATAAAAACTGTGTTTTAACATGCAGAATTCTTCTATATTTAGTTTCCAGAACAGATCCCAGCATATGTGTGTGTCAGAAGATAGCAATCATAGAACAGCTTGAGTTGGAAGAGACCATGAAGATGATCTAGTCTAACCCCCCTGCCATGGGCAGGGACACCTTCCACTAGACCAGGTTGCTCAAAGCCCCATTTAACCTGACTTTGCACGCTTCCAGGGATGGGGCATCCACCACCTCTCTGGGCAACCTGTTCCAGTGTCTTATCACCCTCGTTGCCAAAAAAATTCTTCTTTATATCTGATCTAAATCTACCCTCTTTTAGTCTAAAACTGTTGCCCCTTGTCCTGTCACCTGTCTTCTTACCTGCCTTGGTAAAATGTCTCTCTCCATCTTTCTATATTGAAAGGCTGCAATAAGATCTCCCCAGAGCCTGCTTTTCGCCAGCCTGAACAACACCAACTGTCTCGGCCTTTCTTCTTAGGAGAGGTGCTCCAGCCCCCTGACCATTTTTGTGGCCCTCCTCTGGACCTGGTCCAACAGGTCCATGTCTTCCTTGTGCTGCGAGCCCCAGAGTTGGATGCAGTACTCCAGGTAGGGTCTCACCAGAGTGGAGTAGAAGGGTCAATCACCTCCTTCAACCTGCTGGCCCTGATGCTTTTTATGCAGCCCAGGATATGATGGGCTTTCTGGGCCACAAGTGTGCAACCTCTAGATCAAAGCACTAGAATTCTAGAGAAAGACCATGGAGGTGGGGGTATCTGTATCCAGGAGTGGGATTTCTCCATGAACAAATTCCTAGATGTGGAAATTGGAGTTGGTACCACAGGAGAGGGCCCTGCCCTTTTCTGTGTGGAAGCAAATTCAGCACCTCTCTCCAAATTTTTCTGGTCATCTGACAAGAAACTCATTATTTTCTTCAGAGTTTAATTCCAAACACCTCTTACTTCACTCAATACCCTGCTCACCTCATTTACTTGAGTTTCGTCCTCTGTGATACTGAGGTCCACTTCTTAGCATTTGCTATTTTTCTTCTTAGTCACTACTGGTTGTACCAGTTGTGAAGCCTGTGCTGCCATCGCACTGGTGAGGCCTCAAATATAAATGCCCTGTAAATCAGATGGATTATATGGTGAGAGTGCTAGCAAATCTGGTTTTAAAGACTCACGGCTTTCAAGCAAATCCCACTGGATGAAGGAGTGTAGCAAAGCAAGTTTAAATAAATGAGCTTTCTCTCATTCGCATATACAACAAACAGTAGTAATGAGATCCACACCGTATGGTGCCTCAGCTGTGTCACTGGGTTCCAATACATCATCAGGTTCTAAAGAATTTGTGATGCAAAAAAACCCCAACATTCCAACCAAGCTCCCTCAAATGTTATAGATCACAGTTATGTTTAGGGATAACTCAATAATGTCAGTCTGTATATCAAAAGTCTTAGGATTGTCTAGTTAAGAAGTAAGATGAAAAGCTTTTCTAGCCCTTTTCACCTTTACTTTGTTTGCAATGTTAGGAATAATGTGCTCTATTAAAAAGATCTTACATGACTTTAGTTTGCATATTATTATTACACTTGTACCAGATACAGATATGGTTTTAAATTGCCATATAACCTCTCAAGAAAATTAAGAGCAACTTTGCAGTTGGATGTAATACAGTGATATGTTGATTCTTTTACTTATGCGGTGCTTTCTTGCGCAGTCATGGTGAGATGTTGCCTTACTGCATCAAATGCAATTTTCTCGCTATAGTTAATATAGGAAGCAGAGCGACTGTCCTAATTAAAGCACACTTGAAAAGCTATAGGTTCTTTTTATGTTGTTTTTTGTTTGGTTTGGGGTTTTTGTGTTTTTTGTTTGGTTGGTTTTTTTTAATGCAGCAGAGTTTTGCAGAGGTTTCCTTTCTCATTTGACTCTTAGTACAATGTGTCCAAACTCCTGAGCAAAATGTAGTTCCTATAATCTGCAGACTGGATGCAAAACTTTGATCCAAATAATAATTATTGGCTCCAATCCACAGTAAAAGCAACCTAATTAGGCATTATACTCAGCAGCAAAATTTTCTTTCTGCTTTAATTGTGTTTATCTAAGAATACCCTCTGGTCCGTGAGGGTATTCTAACAGAATGGCGCTAACAGAAACATTTGGGAAATACATCTGCTGCCACTGGTAGCCACTTTCAGGCAAGGCAGACTTCTAGAAAGCATGATATTAAATTGTATCAAACGTGCTCCACACTTTAGGGAAGGGTGATTGCTGTTAATTAATCTGTAAGCTACTGGTCTCAGCTTCTGCATCAACCATTTCTGCCAGGACACTTTGGAAGGTGATTTTCCAAGTCTTCAAGTGGTAATACAGCTAGAAGGAAAAGTTATACTAGGATACTCATCCTGCGCTTGGGAAAAGTTCTAAAGGAATTATGACTTTTGACATGCTAAAAGGTTTTCTGTAATTCCTTTAGGCTTCCTTTAGCATTCAGAGGGCTGTTTATAACTGCTTCAGGAAACATATCTAGACATGGGTCTTCAGGTATAAAGAACAAAGCAGACTTTGTGGAGCCAAATGGTAATTTTAGATACCAGCCTGGCAGGTCCGCTGTTTACAGACAAACCTTCCAGTTAGTCTATAAACAGTTTTAGTTCCTTCTGTTCTGTCAATAAGTGAACATAATCAAATTAAAGCTAGTTTTGCCTGCTCATGTCATATATATTTGTGTGGCACTTCTTTCACTTTAGTATGTTTAAAATAACAGATGGAATCAAAATGGAATTCACAGTTATAATCATAGAAAAGACTTGTACTTTTTTGGACACCTATAATTTAATACATCCCCCTTCTCCCCTGAATTTAGGGAATATATTCTGCAAAGAAATATTCTGGAGATGTTGCCTAAACTCTGGAAGTTATGTTCAGGAACGAAATTACGCAAACAACTGTACAAATTTAAAAAAAGAAAACTTTCTAAAAGGTAGATACATTTGAAGTGCGCAAACCACTAATAATATAACAATTGTCAAGTACAATAGCCATATTAATTCTATTCGGAGTAAGTACCATTTAAAATTTTAACAATTGAATTTAAAACTATAGTCCCATAACTCCTTCAGTATTTATTCGTCCACTTTACAAATACAGTCCCATCTACTTCAAGAGGCAGGTATGCAAGGTTTGTTAGCAAAAGTGTGAAATACACAGCAAAATTTTCGGATTGCTCATTTAAAGGAAAAAAAAAAAAAAATGTTTTCTTTCTCTTGTTGGATCCAGCCGCAAACCAGCGAGCACTTCTCCATTCCAGGGACCGGCCCCGGCGCCCTGCGGCCAGCGCAGCCCGTGGGACCGCGCTGCGGGGCTGGGAGCGGCTGAGGAGGAGGAAGGCGGACGGTTCCTCCTGCGCTCCCAACCAGCCGCCCCGAGTTGCCTTCAAGGGAGTCTCAAGATCTAAGCGTCTCCCACCGGAGCCCCTTACCGACCATTTTCCCGGCCGCTTAGGGCCTCCCTCCCTCTCGCACCGACACGAAAGCGCTGAACGCCCGGCGTCTGGCCCCCAAGGCTGCGCGGAGGAGCGAGCCGCGGTCTGGAGCGTGTTATGGGGATAGACAAAGAAGGCGCGGAGCCGCCATGGCCGAGGCGAACAAAGAGAGCGCGGCCCTGGAAACGTCCCTCCCCGGGCTCCCGGCGAGCGGGAGCGGGAACGGGCGGCGGGGCGGAGCGGCAGCGCCCAGCGCGGACACGGATTGGTCGGATTTTGCCGCAGACCCGCGGGCAGCGGCGAGGGACGGGCACGGGACGGGGGCGCCGACCCCCGCTCCCGCCACCGGCGGAGGCACGGAGCCGCCTCGGAACCGTCACCCGCGCAAGGCGGGGCGGAGGGGCGCAGGGACGGGACGGGAGAGGAAAGAAGGGAAGAGCCGCGCCGGCTGAGAGCGGGCAGGGGCCGGGCGGGGCGGGAGCCCGGGGCCGCTGGCCGCAGGCGGAGCGGGCGGAGGCGTCCCGGGGGCCAGCGGCGGGGGAAGCGCCTGGGCCGCCGCCTCGCGGGAAGCCCGTGCCGAGGCGCGCGGGGGCCGCCCGGGGGCGGTGGAGAGGGCGGAGACGGCGCCCGAGCGCCCGCCTCCCGCCGCAGTCCTCAACCAGGTCGGCTCGCGGGGAATATACCCCAGCTCCGCCGCGCCGGCGGCGTGCAGTAGGGGGCTGCGAGAAGCGCTACTATGTCTGGCAGAGGCAAGGGCGGGAAGGGGCTCGGCAAGGGGGGCGCCAAGCGCCACCGCAAGGTGCTGCGCGACAACATCCAGGGCATCACCAAGCCGGCCATCCGCCGCCTGGCTCGGCGCGGCGGCGTGAAGCGCATCTCGGGGCTGATCTACGAGGAGACGCGCGGCGTGCTCAAGGTCTTCCTGGAGAACGTGATCCGTGACGCCGTCACCTACACGGAGCACGCCAAGAGGAAGACGGTCACGGCCATGGACGTGGTCTACGCCCTTAAGCGACAGGGACGCACTCTTTACGGCTTCGGTGGCTAAACTCGGATCGCAAACCTTGCCCCGTCAAAACACCAAGGCTCTTTTCAGAGCCACCCACAAATTTCACAACGAGAGCTGTTTGTTACTGAGTTTTGAGGTTCTAAAGTTTCTATACGTTCTAAAATTTACAATTTTTTAGTCGTTAACAGTTTCAGAATTTGAGTTGCTGCAAACCGTAATCTCTTCTTTAATGTCCTTAAGAGTACTGCGAAATACCCGGTGTACTAAGACCAGACGTTCTTAATAATTTCATTAGTGAGTGTAATTTCAGTGTACCTTTTACTATGTATTTAGATACATTTTTCTCCCTAGTGAGGACAGGACCATCATTAGCGTTAGCTGTAAAGCACGAGTCTGTAGATGCAGCGCCTAAACTGTGACGAGTAACAGGACGGAAGTGCCTTTAATTACGTTGATATTTTTTACTCCAATAGGAATGGAACGATTACAATCCTCTAATTTGCATAACGCCCTTATAAATAGGGGTGCCAGGCGCCATTTTCGATGTTGTGAGGTACAGTGAAGATCTTGGAAACAAACTTTCAAGGATGCCTGAGCCGGCGAAATCTGCCCCAGCACCGAAGAAGGGCTCTAAGAAAGCTGTCACTAAGACGCAGAAGAAGGGTGACAAAAAGCGAAAGAGAGCAAGGAAGGAGAGCTACTCCATCTACGTGTACAAGGTGCTGAAGCAGGTGCACCCCGACACAGGCATCTCCTCCAAGGCCATGAGCATCATGAACTCTTTCGTCAACGACATCTTCGAGCGCATCGCCGGCGAGGCCTCGCGCCTGGCGCACTACAACAAGCGCTCCACCATCACCTCGCGGGAGATCCAGACGGCCGTGCGGCTCCTGCTGCCCGGCGAGCTGGCCAAGCACGCCGTCTCCGAGGGCACCAAGGCCGTCACCAAGTACACCAGCTCCAAGTAAAACGGTTTAAAACTCTTAACCCAAAGGCTCTTTTAAGAGCCCCCACGCTTTCCTAAAAAGAGCTGTAATTGTAAATGAAAACCTAAGGCTATTCTACTAAGTTTCTGAATTATATTTTTATATACAGTAGAAATGATGCATGTTGATTAAAAATACAAAACACTGCACAACCTTTGAGTTACACATTTTCATAACTTCATGTGTAGAATTTTTTTAGTACTTTTTATAGTAATATTTTTTTGTAGTACGAAACAGCTCCCGTTGTGAAATTTGTGGGTGGCTCTGAAAAGAGCCTTGGTGTTTTGACGGGGCAAGGTTTGCGATCCGAGTTTAGCCACCGAAGCCGTAAAGAGTGCGTCCCTGTCGCTTAAGGGCGTAGACCACGTCCATGGCCGTGACCGTCTTCCTCTTGGCGTGCTCCGTGTAGGTGACGGCGTCACGGATCACGTTCTCCAGGAAGACCTTGAGCACGCCGCGCGTCTCCTCGTAGATCAGCCCCGAGATGCGCTTCACGCCGCCGCGCCGAGCCAGGCGGCGGATGGCCGGCTTGGTGATGCCCTGGATGTTGTCGCGCAGCACCTTGCGGTGGCGCTTGGCGCCCCCCTTGCCGAGCCCCTTCCCGCCCTTGCCTCTGCCAGACATAGTAGCGCTTCTCGCAGCCCCCTACTGCACGCCGCCGGCGCGGCGGAGCTGGGGTATATTCCCCGCGAGCCGACCTGGTTGAGGACTGCGGCGGGAGGCGGGCGCTCGGGCGCCGTCTCCGCCCTCTCCACCGCCCCCGGGCGGCCCCCGCGCGCCTCGGCACGGGCTTCCCGCGAGGCGGCGGCCCAGGCGCTTCCCCCGCCGCTGGCCCCCGGGACGCCTCCGCCCGCTCCGCCTGCGGCCAGCGGCCCCGGGCTCCCGCCCCGCCCGGCCCCTGCCCGCTCTCAGCCGGCGCGGCTCTTCCCTTCTTTCCTCTCCCGTCCCGTCCCTGCGCCCCTCCGCCCCGCCTTGCGCGGGTGACGGTTCCGAGGCGGCTCCGTGCCTCCGCCGGTGGCGGGAGCGGGGGTCGGCGCCCCCGTCCCGTGCCCGTCCCTCGCCGCTGCCCGCGGGTCTGCGGCAAAATCCGACCAATCCGTGTCCGCGCTGGGCGCTGCCGCTCCGCCCCACCGCCCTTCCCGCCTCCGCTTATGCTTCGGACACTTCGTGTGCTGTTTTTTGAGTATTTATTATTAGTATTTGCGTGCATAAAGATCTTCCTCGGTTGTATTTAAATAATTTCTGCCAGCCTTGTCCTCCTCGACCTACAGCTTCTTTCTGGTACTAAGTCCTCCTACATCTTGCTTAAAAGAGGAGGGGAAGGAAACGCTCTAGCCGCGGGATAAGAGGAATGTTTTTATCCCTTTTTTAGGTGTAACTTGGTATTTCCTCCGTGTGGATTAAAACGTGATCAGATTTTTGTTGGTTGTTTTTGTATTTTTTTTCTTTTTTTCCTCGCAGCACATGCACACAAACACGCAGATACATACTTAAATCTGTCTTACCCGTACCTATCAAGCATATTTTTGACCATTGCAAGAAAACCTGAAAGCCTAAAGAGTTCTTCTGAGAGAACAGACTGTAAGGAAGCTGCACAAGTTGCAACTTTGTGTTCAGGGAATGCTTCCAACTGGGAAAGCAAGAGCCCCGTTCTTGCTCAGCACCTTAATGGAGGCGAAAAACTGTTACAACACTCTCATACTAATGCTTGATATAACTAACTCCTTGCTAAACATGTGCCATTTGAATAGGAATGCTACTCATATTTTTAATGGTTAAAACCAAACTACTGCTATTAGAACACTAACTTTCCTGGCTTAAGGCAGACTTGCTCAAACTAATAAACTTTACTTCCTGACACAGATAATATTCAACTCATTTATACTGAGGTCAAACACAATTTCACAATTAAAAAAAAAAAAAGTTTCAGGGTACCTGTGGTTTTTCTTTTCTTCTTTTTCACAGCACATGTTTTCACAATTTTCTAGTGATTTTGGCAATAGTAAATAATTTTTCCATTTAATAGAGCAATATTGAAATAAACATAAATAAGTTTACAAGAAATGTGAAAAATAGAATTTTCTGGAAAACTTTTTCAGGTATTTTGTTTTGGTGTGGCTTCTGTTTTAATTTGCATTTACTCTTCCTATTCTGATAACTCATAGCATTATGCAAGTTCTTCACTAGCATAATTTTATGGAACTTCTCTGGAAACGAGAAAAAAAAATGTATTTTAGTAAAAAACAGCCCCACCCCCTTGCATCTTTCTTATTTATTAATCATGGCTCACACATTTTTAGGGTAAGAAATTTACCTAGTTCTTTCCCTTTACCATTCCTCCCTCATCTCCTAGAAAGTGTACCAGGTACATGTGCAAAAAGGAAATTGCTGTCCTTTTAGAGGATACATACCTATATTTGTATATTTCTTCATATAGATTACTTTTTCCAAACACAGAAATATAAAGCAGCAGGGTTTTCTTCTTTAAATATATACCGTTCTCTTTTAACTCTTTTTCCATTTCCCTTCTCACCAGAGCACCTTGTTCAAAATTCTTCAGCCTTCTTTTATGAAATCATGTCAATGTATTGATAGAATCTGTTTTATGATTCAGGCAATCGTCTGCTTTGGAATTGTGAGTACAGCACTTAGGGAAGTGTCATAGCCTGTTTTGTTGGTTTGTTTTTTTTTTTCCTTGATATGAGGCCCTCTTGGCTTTTCTGCTTATTCGCCTTCTTACAAACAGCTTTCTATGCGACTCCTACAGTTTAACTAGAGTCTTCTACAATTAAATGATAGATCTATCAGTGTGTGTGTGTCAGCCTCCAGTCAGATAAACCCCTTATATTTAAAAAGCCAAAGCAATTAACAACTCCAAAACCCAAATCAGGATTTAAGTAAAGACGTCTATAGGACTGATGGATAAATTAAAGAGTTATGGAAAGATATCTCAAGGAGGAGAAAGGGTAAAATAACATCCCTTTTGCCACAGCAGACACCTGGAGGAGCCTCATGGAGGGTCTCAGGGAAACTCTGGGGGCTCTGTTTTGCGTTTCTGGGGGACAAGGCTGAGGGTGGCTGTGCTATATAGTATAGCAGTGGATTTCCACGCCTATACTGGGACAGAGTAGTAACTAGTGTGAACTTTAAACTGTGCTTTTAGTTAAATAGCTGCTAAATAGTAACTCTTAAATGTTCTTTCTGATGCGCTTAAAAAGATAACACAAATAAAAACAAACCAAACCCCCAAGTACTCTTGAGGATACAAACTATCAGTATTTGGATACAAACTATCAATATCTGGAAGTAGTCCTAAAATACAATGTATATAAGCACTCAAAAAAATACAATGTATTTTGAAGTACCTGTAATGTGGTCTTAGCGTCATTCACTCCAGGGCCATCAAGCCATATAAACTTTATAGGGATAAGTTAAGAACTTCCTATTTGGGCTAAGTCTAAAGATCCCAGCAGTTACAGATATCTGGAAATGTATAACAACTGCATATACACACACATATATATTTATATAACAACTGCTATTCAGTCCTCACAGCATGTAATTAGTAGTGACTACTTCACATTAAAATGGCCGTTCATTTTATTTCTGTGTAGATTGCACTTGTGCTGCCGCAAGGTGAACTCAAAGTCTGCACCCACCTGCCTAAACAACCAGTGAAGCAGCAAGAGCTGCTAACGCTGCTGACTCCGACGCGCTTCTCAGGCATTGGGTGCTGCGGTGGGGTGACACATTTGGTCTGGCGAAACTTCATGTTATATCGGCCTAGAGATTGCCAGAGTAGTCTGAGAGTGCCAAACATAGCAATACATATATTTTCTTTGGTGTCTGTATAGTTTGCCTCTCTTAGACTTTTAAAATAATCTCTCCTGGAAGTGGACTAGTCCATATCCATGTAAATGAGCTTTTTTTTTTTTTTCCCCCTGGTTTTGTTCCTTTTCCCTAAAAACGAACCAACAACAACAAAAATCTGCCCAGTGACCCCGCTTGGGGAAAACTGATGGGAAGATCAAAACTGGCACAACTAAGGAAAATAATATTCTATTTCAACAACCAGCACCATACTTCATTTAGAAAGAGGGAAGGAAAAAAAAAAGCTTTCTTAATGTTTTATTTCACTATATAACTACATTGAATTGCAGACAGCATGGTTATTCGCTTAGAAGTCCTTTAATCTCAGTGTGACCATGATTTTTGACAATAAACTGGTTGACTGCAGCAAAGCACACGGAAATTCTCAAACGCTACTTATCATTGCAGTGGGGATCTTACCTGCTTTTCATGGACTATCAGTAGTCTGACTGAATTCTGCTCATTGAACTGACATGTGAAACACACACAAAGTTTTGCATTTGACTTTTGGCTGTTCCTGAAAGGCTGTGTGCCAGAAAGCACCCTTCTTCCCCCTCCCATTACGCTTCTTACATCATGCTTTAAGGTCTGCGCCTGTATGCATGTTGCAACATTGGCACATTGTGCTAAAATCCATGGGAGTATACTGAATGTTTATTGAAAATCATTTCGTGTTCCCTCTGGAACAATTTCTTCCTTATGAATGGCCTCACAGATAGAAGCTCTTACAGGTCAGCGTTTAGTACAGCTTTACCAATATGTCCTGATGGATCGGTGATGTGCTTGGGATAATACACAAAACCACAGATGCAGAGAGAATGGGGGTCCTCATAACTACCTCAAATATTCATGATATGGGGCAGGCATGCAAGGAAATGTTGGAAGGTCTTCAGAAATGTATGGTGATGGGTCAGGAGAAAGGTTAAAGAGAGCAGTGAAAAGGATATGGAGGAGATTTGAGCAGCTTTTTGAATACCTTGTCTACATTTAATCTCCACATGTGCAACAGAACAGGTGACACAGCACAGCATAGTACAGTCTTTGCTGATGTACAAAGGCGGGGTCATCAAGCCCCGTAACACATTTTCTTCCCAGTCCTCTGCTGGCAACTTGTGACAGTGCTTGGGGGTAAAACAACCTGCAAGACAGGGAATTATTTCTTGAACAGAAGCCATACGCTACCACTGCCTGGAAGCTGGATAACAAGTAGTACTTTCTCTTTGATTAACTTGTAACTGATGTTAAGAAAAAGGAGAAGAAGAAGAAAAAACCACAACAAACACAACAACAAACAAACAAAAAAAAAACCCACACAACATCTAAACACTGATGTGTTGCAGCAAAGCTCAGTGCAAGAACGGGAAGGCATTTTTATTTCAAAGCAAAAGCGATTTCACTCGTGCGTTCCTAACACACTCACACTCCAAAGACCAAATTCGCAAGTGGGCAAGCCAGCATTGCTTGCAGGGACAGGCAGGACAAGGAATGCTTGCTATGAGCCCTCAGCAGGTCTCCAGGGAGGAGGGGGTGGGGGGGTGTTAGCTACAACCTGCTCGTCTTTGAATGGCCTCTTGTGCAGTTTAGCAGCTAAGGGCAATCCTGTTCTTCTGTCTCCCCAACGCCAACAGTTCTGTGACCGTTAGACTTTACTCACCAACTGTTGTCTCCGTAGCTGAATGCCTTATTGGTCCAGGACTGATTGTCCTCTTCCTCTCATCTTCTCTCAATGGCTTTAGTTTATACCGTCCCTCGTTTTATGCTCTGCTTTGTTTTCACAGCCAGACAAGCTGCAGGTAGATATTTCGGCTCCTGATTACCTACTATCCTGATTACCTACCAATTAACACCCTCCACAATTACAGCTATTCTTCTGCTCTTCTTTCTGATGCTTGCATATACTACCTCTTTCCAGATTTCTGTGAATATGTGGTGGGTTGTTGTTTTTGTTTTTTTTTTTTTTTTCTTTTTTCCACATTTCTGGACAAATGTGAATTTTTCACAGGTCACTATTTCAGTTGTTAGCGTTGCATGAGTACTCGTCAGAGTGGCAAAGGCCACCACTCTTTTCTCAGAGAAATTAAGGCTTCAGAGTTTAGCAGTTGCAGAATGGTGAAGTGTTCACCAAAAGTCAGGAAGGTGGCCTTTGTAACTCGGCTGCACACTGCAGATCCGTACTGTCACCTAGGACGCTCCTAGGGTGGGAGGTGAGAGTTTTCACACAGGCTGCAGCCTGGATGCTTCGGGACTTTGCCACAGTGATGTCCCATGAGCAATAACTGGCTGTGGATAAAGGAGATTGAAACGCCGGGACATGAGACATTCCTAGCTTTTTTACTTTACAAATAACTTTATGTGCTGGCAAGCAGTACATGCTACAGTTCTTCGTGGTCTATACCATGTTATGTTTTCCTAACTTTTAAGAAGGCGTAGAAATGCTTGCTGGGCCCAGTTTTACAACTTCTAGGGCACCAAGTCTTTTACAATATACAGAACACTATAACAGCACCATATTATAGTTAGAAGAGATTGCCTCCCAAAGCCAAGGTATCAAATTGAGCTTACAGTTTTCGACTACTAGCTGTTTTTATCAAATTTGGTTTTTTGTTTGCATTGTTTTAAATATTATGTTCCTTGAGCAGGTTGCCTTTATATTATTAGTCATTTTTACTTCAGTGACAGCTTTGCTGAGAATAGAGCTTCCCTTTTGACTATTGCTCCATAGTAGCCGACAAGCAGTACTTCCTAAACCTCACCTATATATAATATGAAAACTTAGCAAATGATGATACTGTTACGACAGCGATGTTTGTACATGTACAGTCTGAAAGATGCTTATACCCAGCTGAAGATACAACATGTCCTGAAGTGAGAGAGAAGAAAGGTTGCAGCAAGGTAGTACTGCCCAGGCCGGTAGGAAACCTGAGGCTGGCTGAGATCCGACTTCACTCTTTCTGGTTACTAAAGACTGTAATCAACAGATGATTCACTTGTGAGGCAGCCCTAAAGAGGGATTTGCAAGTGAAAAGAACGTGGTAAGATGTTTAGGATTTATCTTTAAGTACTGGCTTGCACAGAAACAACCATATCCCTTTTACAAAGTCTTTACATTACAATAGCCAATTCAAATGAAAACCTCACTTCTTTTTCACGTGAATAGATCTGTTTAGAGCTTTTCAGAAACTTAAAAACGTCAAGAAGAGCCGATTCAAACATTTTTGTTGTAGCAAAAAATGCTTTCAATCAGACCTTCTTTTATATATTTCTGATAGGAAGTATTTCACCAGGACCTCGGTGGTTATACTCCAGCTTATCCATCGGATTTATAGGGAGCACATTCTTCCAAGCAGTCATTTGAGCCAGATCATACCGTGAGTGATCTGGCAGTGTGTTGGATGATGGCAAAACAGTCAGGAACAATCTTAACCAAATATCTCACTGAGCATCTGAGGTCACCTGCAAACACACCTTACACGATGACCAACAGTCGCACAGGGCAAAGCACCATCAGCTCCATCATCAGCCTCTCAGCAAACTGGTCTTGCGCAGAGCCAGCTCCTAACCCGGCGGCATTCATCAGCTCAGCCTCTCCCGCAAAAAGCACAGGAATGCTCCTGGACCTTGCTGGTACCAGAGCACTCTCCACTTTCACTCTTGTTCTGAGTTAGGAAATCTTGCACTAAGTTACCCGTGAGTGCCTTAGACTAAAGAAATCTTATGTCAAGTAAATTCTCTATGGCAAATCCAATTTTTCTTTCTTATTCCTATTGTTTGAGGTTTTTGTTTTGTTTTAGCAAATACTTTCCACGATCTATTCTGTATCAGACTTAACTGATATTCAGATTTTCTGAAATTTATAGCAAGTGCAAGATATTTTTAAATTCCTTTAGTAATTTATCTTTGCTCAAGTAAAAAAAAAAAATCTAATTAAATACTCTTGATATCAGTTCTTATTCATATCTTACAAAAGGATTTTTTCCCCTCCCCCAACCTAGATCTGTTTTGGCATTTTTGTTGCTGCTCTTTTATAAGCGATTCAACACCATATGCAAACTGATAGGATTCATCACTTGTGTAAGGAGAAAAGAGCAAAGCCCAGTGTTTAAACTGCGATCAGTCTGCCGCTGTTCAACATATCACTACTACAACCATCTGCAGCTCTACAGACTTCAAAATCCACACAGTAAATTCTTCCTAACTGCTAGCCTGGCCCACTAAGACAAGCTATGATAGATTACTATTAGTGCCCTTTCATAATATATTATGGCCCGAAACTACTTCAGACATTACAATTTAGCTCACCCTTCCTGCAAAGAAAAAAAAAAACCTTGGACATCTATTTCAGTCTCAGCTGATGGAGTGTTAGTGGTTATATACGATTCAAGCATACAACTCTCAGAATGAGTCCAAGCAATACTGTATTTATTAAAACAGTCCAAGGTCTTCAATAGACTAGAAGAAAAATGATAGAGATTAAGACCGATAAAAACCGTTTCCCTTTCTCACTCCTCAAAAATCATTTATTTCTTGAACATTAAAAAAAAAAAAAGCGCATCATTTCTGACCCCAAATCCTGCTGAAATGTAAGTATTCTGACCCCTGGCTTATATAAAAGTTACTAAATATCCATTATATAAAATATTAAAACTGGCTATTTTACTTGATTTAATTATTACATATTTTATCGCAAATGCACGTAAACAGGTTTAGATAAATAAATAGATCTCTCGCTATCACAGACAGTACCGGGAAACGAATTTGCTTTCACTAATCTCATTTCTGCAATCACGCTGGTCATCATTTACTGAAAAAAAAAAAAAATAAATCTGAAACCCCCAAATCCTATGTCAATGAAAAAATAAGGGGGGGGGGGGGAATAAATCACATAGACTATCTTAATTTCCAAAGTACTATTCCCGATACTTTCCCTCCTCCCTTTTACCCCTCCGATGTTAAGTAACAGAAAATGGCTGAAAGTGAGAAAAACAAGGGAAAGAAAATGGTGTATCGAGGCACTTGATTGGTCAGATTTTGGTGCAGAGTCCCAAGTTCCTGACACAGAGAAAGGAAGATTTCCCAAGATGAAGCGTATCAGCCCTTAAAACAGAAAACCCGAGAGTCTTACAGTGTTAGGCTTCCCAAAAGAAATATCCCCTCTAAGCAATTCCTGGGGCTCCTTGTTTCGGAGTGTTGATGGAAGCTGTATTCAACTCAATCCAGCCGCTTCTTAAAGGCACAGCTGCACGTTTGTAGCATTGAAAAAACATTTGTAATTACATTATATTTACATTATATTACATTGCTTCCAATACTTCAATAGAACAGCAAGCTCCTTAAATTACATGAAAGGGCCTGCACTGTATATATATATATAAAAAAAAAAGTTAAAGGCGATAGAAAAGTGATAGATAATTTTGGGAATCTACATTTTTCAGGAACTTATTACTGATCTATTGAGTAAGAAGGCAAAGGGTTGTGCGGCTGAACTCACAGTCGGGGGAGAGACCCCCTTTTCCAGGTATGTTCACAAAAAAAAAATAAAAAAAAAAATCACTGAATACGAGGGATAGGGAAGAGTCTCCGTTTCACAATAATTCTAATCTCGATGTCGAGTTTTTAATCACAAATACTCCTTGGAAAACAGTTCCCTTGTGCTCAGTTCAGCAAATGTTTCTGGGAGCTTAAGCTCAGATGGAGAAAGTTTATCCATATGGTCGTCTGTAATAATTCAGACGGAGTGATTACGGTATGATCGTACCCAGAAGCATAAAGGATGCCACGAGTGTGCCCTAAAGACACCTCTTTGAAAACGGGAGTCGCAGAAATTACCCTTGTCCACCCCCCTACCCCCCGCTCTATCTGGAAATACATTTATCTCAGGAATGAAGGAGAAGTGCTTCGGAAGGGCTGAAGCTGCCCGGGGGAGGTCGTTCACGACAGGGACACTCAGGCCACGAGTGACAAAAGCACCGAGAAAACTACCGACCCAGTGCATTTCCTACAACGGCGGAAAAAGACTTCATGTTCCTTCGGAAACAAAACGCCCCCCTCCCCTCCCCAAAAAAAAAGAGGTTTAGAAAACAGTATTTCTGTCGGGATAATAAATCATAATGTTGTTACATACAGAAAGTAAACGCAGCATAACAAGAAGCGTTTACATTAGCTTTACCTCTGGATAAATCTTCTCGAATCGAAAATGCAGAGTTCTATAGTCACGTTTATGAATTAAATGGGTTTGTAGGAATGATTTTAAAACACAACCAGAGAGAAAATATACTTACAAGGCTCTTAGAGGTAGGTATTTCTTAAAAGAAAAGCCTATGATTAAACTTCTTTAGGAGCTAAAAAGGCCTGAGAAAAAGCGCAGAAAGCAATTTTCATGTCAAAAGAGATTTATCCTAGCACGATGCCCTCAACAGAAATTACCACACCGCACTGTTGCAGTACACAGGATTTTTTTGACCCCTTTGAAGCGTGACCCACTCATTTTCGTTTGATACTTACTTGATAGGATACGGGGATCTCGATCACCGTAAAACTATCCTAAAAGCACAGGGAAACACATCCCTTCCTACAGAGAAATCAAGAATTTACAGCTCTCTTTAGTGGCCATGTGGTGGCTCTTAAAAGAGCCTTTGGGTTTGCGATAGTCTGAAAGATCCGTTTTGCTAGAAGCTTAAGCGCGCTCTCCGCGGATGCGCCGGGCCAGCTGGATGTCCTTGGGCATGATGGTGACACGCTTGGCGTGGATGGCACACAGGTTGGTGTCCTCGAAGAGCCCCACCAGGTAGGCCTCGCTGGCCTCCTGCAGCGCCATGACGGCCGAGCTCTGGAAGCGCAGGTCGGTCTTGAAGTCCTGCGCGATCTCGCGCACCAGGCGCTGGAAGGGCAGCTTGCGGATCAGCAGCTCCGTCGACTTCTGGTAGCGCCGGATCTCGCGCAGCGCCACCGTGCCGGGCCGGTAGCGGTGCGGCTTCTTCACGCCGCCCGTGGCCGGCGCGCTCTTGCGGGCCGCCTTGGTGGCCAGCTGCTTGCGGGGCGCCTTCCCGCCCGTCGACTTACGCGCCGTCTGCTTCGTACGCGCCATCTGTCCACAAACCAAGCGCCTGCCACCGAGCGACAAGACTGCACAGAGAAGTCAGCCGCGGGGCCCGCTATTTATAGACACCACCGCCCTGTGATTGGCTGGCGGGACGGCGCGCATTCCATTGGACGATGGGAGGGATTTGAAAAGCCCGCCGTGGCGCGCGGAGCTGGGGGGGAGGGGGTGGTGGTACGTGTGTTAACGGCCGCTTTCCGCTCCGCAGTTCCCGCCAGCGCTGAAGGCGCCGCTTTCACTTCTCTCATCCCCCCGCTCTGCCCCACCGAGCGGGGCCGGCGGCAGCAGCAGCAGCGGGCTCCGTCGCGGCGGCGAGCAGCCAGCGGACGCGGGGTTATTACTCTGGCTCCTCCACGGATTCTCTTATGGCAGCCTCCTTCCCCAGCAGCTGGGATTTCAGCCCCCTCGCAGAAGGCTTTTTCGGAAAAAAAAAAAAAACCCAGCTAAAAAAACCAACCTTCCCTAAACATCCTGCGCCACTTCAAGTTCGATAAAGCCCTGCTTTTATTTTTTTTAAGTACCCTTTATTTTTTTTATTTGCATTTTCCTATTACGTCGTCACTTAGAGGAATCTATTCTGCCGTGCTTACTCTCCATCAACGAGAGATGACAAAAGTACCTGCGCCACATCCATATGAGATCTCTGGGACTAATGAAAACATACTTTTCTCTACACCGTTTCACTGCCGCTGTGCGTGGCGTGATTGATTTCATCAAACGTTGTCTTCTAAATGTCACACAGAAACAGACTAATCCCTATGGAGCCCTGCAAGTAAACAAGCCGCTCTGGCTTGCAGCCAAGTCGTGTGAGAATGACACCTAATGTTTAAAGGGGAGGACATTTTATTAGAAAAGGGATAAAGAGCATCATAATAAAGCTGCTATTGTAAAAAACAACCCGGCTTTATTTCATATCAGAAAGGCCGGGGGGGGGGGGGAAACCACAACACCCTAAGCACTACCGTGCATATTTCTTTGCACTTAAAAAGTAGATAGTTATCTAAAACGAGGAAGAAAAACTTTAATAGCTTTAGGAGCTGATAAGGTGCTTAATTCTTTTTATATACCTGCCCGCTAAACTGCCACAGTAGGTCACGTGCAAGACGATCAAAATCACCCCCTGTACTTCAACATGAGAAACATTGTCTCTACTAAATGCTACATCCTAGTCTGGGAACTAAAAACAGCGCTAAATACAAGTACCACTCACCGAAGCAAATCAGCGTGAACGACTCTTTTACTGAAAGTGTGGGTGGCTCTTAAAAGAGCCTTTTGGGTTAAAAACTGACGGGTCCGAGACGCTCTACTTGGAGCTGGTGTACTTGGTGACGGCCTTGGTGCCCTCGGAGACGGCGTGCTTGGCCAGCTCGCCGGGCAGCAGGAGCCGCACGGCCGTCTGGATCTCCCGCGAGGTGATGGTGGAGCGCTTGTTGTAGTGCGCCAGGCGCGAGGCCTCGCCGGCGATGCGCTCGAAGATGTCGTTGACGAAGGAGTTCATGATGCCCATGGCCTTGGAGGAGATGCCCGTGTCGGGGTGCACCTGCTTCAGCACCTTGTACACGTAGATGGAGTAGCTCTCCTTCCTGGTCTTTCTACGTTTCTTGTCACCTTTCTTCTGCGTCTTGGTGACGGCTTTCTTGGAGCCCTTCTTCGGAGCAGGAGCGGATTTGGCTGGTTCCGGCATTTTACCAGAGTGTCACTACCTGTCTAGCGCAGGAACGACGTAAATACAATAGCGGCGACGCCCGTATTTATAGGGGCGGTATGCAAATGAGATGACTCAAGGCTTCTCTCGCCTATTGGACAATAAGAGCTGTTGATATCAAACTACCCAGCGCCTTCGATTGGTCGCTCTTTCATCTGCCTTCCTATTGGTTAACTTCACAATCGCAGCCTCCGCCAATCGCAAATCCCACCGAGCCCTAGCAGGAAGGGATAAAAAGGCAGGGTGGCCGCTCCCCCAGCATTTCTCTTGCTTTTTGCGGCTTTTTGCATCTTTCGCGTCGGTTTTTATTTTGTACTTTGTTTTTCGTCTTTTAAACTTTTATCTGGGAGATGTCCGGCCGCGGGAAGCAGGGCGGGAAGGCGCGGGCCAAGGCCAAGTCGCGCTCGTCGCGGGCCGGGCTGCAGTTCCCCGTGGGCCGCGTGCACCGTCTGCTGCGCAAGGGCAACTACGCGGAGCGGGTGGGCGCCGGCGCGCCGGTGTACCTGGCGGCCGTGCTGGAGTACCTGACGGCCGAGATCCTGGAGCTGGCGGGCAACGCGGCCCGCGACAACAAGAAGACGCGCATCATCCCCCGCCACCTGCAGCTGGCCATCCGCAACGACGAGGAGCTCAACAAGCTGCTGGGCAAGGTGACGATCGCGCAGGGCGGGGTGCTGCCCAACATCCAGGCCGTGCTGCTGCCCAAGAAGACCGACAGCCACAAGGCTAAAGCCAAGTAAAAAAAAAAAAAAAAAAAAAAAAAAGAAATTACTAACTGACAACCCAAAGGCTCTTTTCAGAGCCACCCACATCTTCCCAGGAAGAGCAGGAGCACTTGAGCCTCCGAGTACTCACTTCTCCAGTGTGTTTTGATATATCTGGAAACTGTTGAGGGAAGGTTCCTGAAGTATAAAAATGTCTGTATGTATTTTTAGCTTTATTTTGCTGGTCGGCAGAGTTGCCTGCATTTATCTTTTTACGGGAAATTAACGTACTTAGGTAAAGGCTTCTCAGTTTTACTTTTTTAGAAAAAAAGTCAACAGAAAGCTGTAGCTTACGGTTGATGACATCAGTCACCGCAGCACGGTGGATGGGGAGGAGAAGGGAACACGGCAAGGGGTGCTGGGGTGTCTCTCCTCGCCGCTCCGTGGTTCTAGCGGGGGGAAGCACTGTGGACCCCGGCAGAGGAGGGGGTGGGCTGGGGAGGGGGCACGGCTTCTGTGCCCACCCGCGGCGAGGGGCGGGGCCGCCGCCCACCAATCCGGGCGGAGCGCGCGGATTTCAAATGTGGGTCCAGTTTCGTGGGTGGAAAGGGGGAGTTCAAGCGTCTTGTGCGTGGTGGCTGCTTTGGTTTTTTTGCCTCTTGAGGTTATTTTCTGGGCTGGTTTGCAATTTACGTCTTCCAGGCATTATTGATAGTTATAAGTATTCCCATAAATCAGCCAGTGCTATTCTATATAGTGATGGGGGCGGCTGTGATGGTGATGGGAATCATCGGGGAGGATCACGGTTTGAAACATAACAGGCTTAAGTGTACTTTTCCATAGCGTCTGAGTTCCTACAGAAGCGCTACTGACAGTAACATATATATGTGCTTGCCAGGGATCACCATGTACCAGTCTGGACTCGAACTGATTTTTCACTTCATTCTTTTTCATTCCGATAGCGTGCTTGGCGTTTAAGAGCGCTGTACGGTTTATCCGCAAAATTTTCCTTTCCTTTTACAGTATGGTCTCCTGGGTGCTGCCTCCCTGGGCTTGGCAGCGCCCTTTGGTGCCGCCTCCTTGGGGCTCTCGGCCGCGGGCGGCCGCCGGCTTCTTAGGGCTCTTCACCTCTGCCTTGGCCTTTTTGAGCGTGGGAGCTTCTTGGGCTCCGTGGAGGCGGTCACGGCCTCGGAGACCAGCTCGGTGAGGTGGGGCCCGCGGGCTTTGGAGCCGCTCGCGGCCGCCGTCTTCGGCTTCTTGGAGGTGGGGGCTGGAGCGATCGGTAGAGTTTCGGACGTGGTCAGAGACAGCTTTGAACAAGGGGGTCTGGGAGGGTGTCAGGGGGATACAAATCAAGACAAACAGCGAGAGTATTTTTAGAGAGGAGCCTTTCCGTCGTTGGTGTATCGGGGAGACCGCCCCACTCGAAGCTAGCAAAGGCTCCTCTCTCCTCTGTATTTCCTCATAGGTTTTTTCTTCCACTGTGAGGGACACGGCATTCCTTCCGTTGTTAGGCACATATAAGTAAAACAGGGTTTTACTTCTTTTCACGGTTTATGTGGAAAAAACCCAAAAGGGTCCGAAGGGGAGCCAGGAATGCATCGCCGAGGGCTGGGAGCCTCCCAATGAGGCTGCCTGAGGGCAGGGGTGGATGTGTTTTCTTTGTTCTTTAAAAATGCCACTTGAGAAATAAAGCAAGGGAAACCGTACCGCTTTTTGCAGTGTCCTCCCTCAGGATGCAGAGCAGTGAGTCATTGTGGCAATGTGTTAATCGAATATGTTTTTCAAGGAGAGGGAGGTAACACAGGAATTCCCGGTTGAAGTGTTGCTTGGAAACAAGATGAGAATCACGGGACTTGTTTTAAATGGTACTTGCTTCTTGCACAATTTTCAAGTCGGTAGGGGTTATCTTTCGATGTGTTTTTGTTTTGTTGGTTTTTTTTTTTTCCGTCCGGAATAGGCAGTACTTTTTTTTTTCTCCTCCTTTTTATAAGCCCTGTCTTGTTGAAAGAAATTGCATTAGATCCTAATCATCTACCATTCAGAGTTGGATTTTAAAACCGTATTAACCGCAGGACTTATTAGTAGCCATGCTGAAACTTGAGGCTAGAACTAGGTTTAAAACACTTGAGGATTATTTTTTTGTTTGTTTAATAATCTCAGTTTCTTGAAAAATAACCTTGTGCTGGTGGATAGTTGTCGGGCGGGGGGGGGACGGGGAGGATTGCGTAGGTCTGAAGCACAGCGCTCATTTGCAGAAGGTCCTGATTGGGCCATTTGAAAAATCCTGTGTTTTGAAAGAGAGGCCTCCCGGGTTTCATTTTTGCCCTCGGAAACACGCTGTGAGGAGGGAGCGTTTCTCTCTTTTCAAGAGGAATGCTCACATTGAAGTGCCTGAGAAGGAACTATCTCTGTTCTGCTTCTCTTGGAAATTAGGAAAGAAGGGGTGTTTTTTTTCCCCCATTGAGGTTTGAAAAATCACTTGAAATCACAAGTATTCTAACATTTATATTTTTTTTTTCAAATTAGATATGTGTAGATTGAAATCTAAAGTATTTTTTCCTATTATCTTCTTCACTATAAGCTAGTTCAGTAATGGTAGTTCATTAGATTTACCATTTCTAGATGTGTTTCCCCCTTGCATATAAGTGCATATAGCTTGGTTTCTTTCCATAGCAGTTTGACTACTGTTCTGTTTACCACCAATATTATTATCACAATGTCCTTTAGGATGTTTTAATTAGTACAGGCAAACTGAGAAGCTCTGTATAACAAATCCTCTTTTTCTTCAGTTAAAATATGACTGAAATATGTCCTACAGTTACTGTACATAGTTCCTCTTCCTTGTTTCTTCTAGCCAGCCATCCATATGTAATGTAGAACGGCAATATATTCTTCTACCTCGTGTCACTATGTTACAAATGAACACATCTTGTCTGCATAACATAGTTAAACAGAAGTCCTATGTATATTAAAATAGACAAGAGGAGTATAACACCTATTAACTTGTGTGACAGGTGGGACTTAAAGTTTTCTTTAAGAACAAGTATCTTATTTCAGTTCAGATGCTGAATTTCTAATTAATCTCTATCCTTCCCCAAAATTATTTCCAACTGTTCTGCCTAAATTTTCCAACAGATTTCCACACAAAGGAGGAAGGGTTTAGATTTAAGAACAGTACATCACAGATGCTGGTGGTCATTAAAAAAAAAAACAAACAAACCCACATTTAATGTCATAAATGACCTAAACTACTTTTCACATTTAAGTCCACACTTAAGCTTTTAACTACTAGCTATGGCATAGGTAGTACAATGTCTTGGATAGCCTGGCTTTAAAGAATGTTATTCGACCTTCATAGTTCTCTGGTTTTCCATAAAGCACTAGAAGATAATATGCAAAGTGATATATTATAAAAAAAAAAAAACAAAACCACAAAACAAAACAACACCCCATCCACACAACAAAACCAGTGCTCACTTGCAGAAACATTTGCAAGTATACAGACAGACAAGTAAAACATAGTGAAGTAATAATAAACATTGACACTTGGATTAACTTCTTCATAGTGACAATACTGTATGCGAAATTACCTCAAATATTCCTTTCCTTCAAAAAACCTTACTGATGTTTTTCTTGAAAAAGGCTATGCTTGTTTGCTCTGTAACAACCTGAGCGTGGATGGCGTAAAGACCTTGTTCAAATTCTCTTGGTACTAAGCAGACTTCTGCAGAGGAAGGTGTGATTTATTTTTTTTTAATCTACCGCCCACCCCGTTGTCCCCTGGTCTTTCAGAAGAAGTAGTTGCTTTAAGCTACTGTATTTAAAAAAAATGTAGGCAAGTTACAAAATTTGCCTACAAAAGTAAATAGAATTATCTGCCTGCTACTGAGTGTATATCCATGAAACTGTCGGCTGTTCTTTGTAAAAGTGATTTGAACATTTATGTGACACAGTCTACACAAAGGTTAAACATTTACAGGTCTAGTCATAAATGACTCTCAAACCGCTTCACTCAAATACTTAGTCCCTTTAGTACCTTTCTACAATCATCCAAAGCAAACCAAAATATTATCAAGTAGGTATAACTTACAAATCTGGTGCAATATATAGAAACCTACTGAATAGTATAATCAGTAGTTTACTTTATATATTCCTTTGAAAACACCCTGCTTAGACACCACATGAAGTTTAAAAAAAAAAGCTACTGACATTGTTTATTTGTCGGGCATACAGTATAGGATCAATTCAGACATTGCTAAACATGAAAGAAACTCCCATGTGTCCATTCGCATAATTTCAGAGTCACTGGTGCTGACATTCAGGAAATTTGAATGACAGGAGTGAAATCTGAAAGTCAATTGCATTATAGCTGTAGAAATGCATTTAGCAGTTAAGAGTAAATGCCCTGAGTGTGGCTAATATTAACAAAATAGCAGATTGCCATTAAATGCAGCTAATTCCTTGGACATCTTTGCATCTTCACAGGTTCTCCCTAATATTAGTGTGGCACAACTGAGTAATGGGGCGGGGTGGGGGTGGGGGGGGGGCCGAGATCGATGGATTTGGGGAATGCCCCCCAACACCGTACACCGGCCACAGCTGCCGGGGAGGAGCGACCCCGGGGCGATCCCAAGCACCGCCCGGCGCCGCTGCAGCAATTTCTGACCAATCCTACATGGAAAGGAGCTTCCTTTCCTTCCTCCTCCTCCTTCTCTTCTTCACCCTCCCTTCCGCTCTCCCTCCCTGCCGTTCCCTTCGCCGCCGCAGATGTTATTTTGATTCTGCAGACTTCACCGCTGAGAGCGCAACGGACCATCCTGCTTGGTTAAACTATTTCTATAAGGAGCCCGTGATCATTAGAGCATTTCCCCCCTTGTCCGTTCTGTCCTAGAAAACTTGACGCATGACTGCGTGGTACAGAAACAACCCCACTGAACTCACTAGGCTGATGCGGACAAAGCTTTCTCCTCTGCAGATGGCAATTCTATATATCACCTCTTTAAGCATTCGATTATTTCAAGTCTCTACACTTTGCATGTGAACGTTACGGCTCTTGACATGTGGGGAGGGATTTCAAATAGAAACCAAGTCCTTCGCTCTTCCTACACACACTGCAGCTTTTTCCTGCCGAGGAACTTCCTCTGTTGCCTCCCCAAGTAGTTTGTGAGACAATCATGAAAATAACTACACAAACTAGGACACTAAGTAACTTGTAATCCCTTAAAAAGAAAAAAGTTAAGTGAATAGGAGATTGGGGGTGAGTGGGGTTGGTGGTATTCGTTTTGGGGGATTGTTTGATGAAGATTTTCTTGACCTTATGAGAAAAACAAAACTGATCCTCTGTGTGCGAGCTGACAGAGGCAGGATGCAGGAACAGCCACAAAACCACGGATGAAATGCAAAGAACTAATTGAATCTCGATACCTCGCAGATCAGGGCATCTCTGAAGCAACACCCGGGCAGAAGCATGCAAGCAGAGGACGCAGGCACCGCAGAGCAAGAGAGAGTCCTTACTAGTGAGAGAGGCCTTGTTAGCAACAGAGTGAGAGCGCGAGAGCTCAGACTTACTGTTCTCACCTGTATTTCAAGGATTCAGGCATAGTTTTCCCCTGTGCTTTGATCTTCTTCAGCAGCAGGGCAGGAATCTCAGGCATGTTCGATAAGGTGCCCGAGTCCCTCGCAGGCCTACGTTATCTAAGCGCAGATGTTCTACTTGTCAAGCACATAAGACTAAATAACAGCGTGATATGTGTTTTCCAGCACACCACGGGCGAGTCACTTGAGCATGTTTCTAGTCCTCCTCCCTGATCTTCTCTTACTTTCCCACACTCAACAAGTGGATGTAATTGAATGGCAGTTGGTACCTCCAGGGATCAGTGTAGAAGTCTTTAAGAAACAAGAACTATTTAACAGCAGTGTCAAAATAAACGCTCACAATTACGCAAGCAGCTGTTCTCTCCAGAATTCATGTCTATAGAGGAGAGAGATGGCTCCATCCTCACCTTTTCACTCATCATCATCTGCTCTTCTCTAGCATTTTGAAAAATGCTATAGAGATTAGGAGTCTATTGACTTCAGGAAACCAGCTATGGTGATATTTAGGCAGCTGTTCTTGCCTCATTAACCTTTCGGTTGGTAACTAATTTTATAATTAGATTGGACCTCACTAAATTTGATAGACTTAGCCACTGACCTTATAGATAGTAAAGAAGATAAGAAAGAACATCTTCACCCAGTAGTTGTCTCTGCTCTGAAAGCATCCTAGTATCCTCAGTAGGGAAAGCATTTTAGACCTTTAATCATCTTATCACTTTTCTCAGGACTTTCTTTTCCAGTTGCACTACATCTTTTTTTTTTTTTTTTTTTTTTTGTTTAGAGGCCAGAAATATGCACAGCACTCAGGGTGCAACTATTTCACACAATGCTACAAAGATACAATATCCTCTCTTTTGTTCTCCATGTGTCTTCTGGTGATTCTTGGCATTCAAATTATTTTCATTTTGGTAATTCTGACCATTGAACAAACCATTTATTTATTTATTTATTTATTGTTTTCTGCTGTGGGATTATCTTTTATTAGGATCAACACAGATATTTCAGTGAAGGTGGAAGATGGTGGTGTGAGAGTTCTGAAGACTGAGTCAGTGGCAGGAGGACAGGCAGTGAAACTGAAAACTATGGTCAATAGAAAGTGAATAAATGAGAACAGTGAAGTTTATTTTCAGTTAATGACATACAAAATGCTTAAAGCTTGGAGAGCCCCAAGACATCTATGCCATAAACTGTCTTCAGTTTCCCAATAGATGGCCTTGTGCAGAGCTGTAGGTTGATGACCTGGGCAGAGATTGACAGCTTGGAGTCTCCATATGAGTAGGATGCAGAGAGTATTAATTTTTCTTGTGCTTTAATTAACAAATTTGTGGTGCAACTTACGAAAATAATTTCATGGAATTGGACAACTTCTGTAATATTTTCATCATGGCACTTGCCACTCTAGGCAAAAAAAAAACAAAAACAAAAAAAAAAAAAAAAAAAAAAAACAAAAAAACCAAAAAAACCCCAAACCAAACAAAAAAAACCCCACCAAACAAATCTATCTCCATGTTTACCTGGATTTCACATTTCCTGTGATTATGCTCTGAGAACACTTAGATCTCCCTGAGAAAATTCCCTCACAAATTTCTCACATAAGTAAAATAGCACTTTTATCGCAAGCTTCTGCTTTAGGAGGTGAAGCAAATCTCAACCTCCAAATAACAACATTTCTATCACCATACTTTGGGCTGGTTTAAAAAATACACCACAGAGACTTTCTAAGTTGATATCAATTCTCCTATTGAACTGAAAACACATGCTGGCAGATCTACTGAGAGATCAGAAAGCAGCTCCTTCAACTAACTAAACAGTTTTCCTCAAAATGCCAAAGAAAAGTAGGTCACTGAGGAGAAAACAAATTTTGATAAAATTGGGTAAGTATATAATTGGGTAAGTATATATATTGACTTTAACAATCATGAAATATAGAATAATATTTCCTCAAGTAACCCAAGCACACTGTAATACAGTAATCTGTGCTCTATGCCTGTACATTGCTATCATATCTATAAAGATTCTGTGTAAAATCAGTCATAGTAAAAATTCATGCTCCAGACCGTCTGCAGTTTTTACCCATTTTGAAGATATTACTAAGGTCAGGAACAAACTACATTGTTAGCTGTTTTGGTTCTTCAGCTGGGTTGTTACTCTTAAGAAGTAACAAACCTCAGATTAAGGATGAAAAGTCGATTATTTAAGGAAGTCTAATATAAAGAGGATCAAGAAAGTACAATGCAAAAATAAGCAAAGGTTAAATTTCACTGGGAAAATAAAAAATAACCACACAACAAATGCCACAAAAAGAGATCTAGTGAACTAAAAAAAGGCAAGGAATGGATGCTAAAAGAGATTGCAACTTTTTGACAAAGTGCCAATCAACACTAGGGATGGGAGGTGAATAGGGCAACTTGCAAGGCAGAATACCTGTTCCCACTAAACTACATAAAGAGAATTAAATTGTTAAAGTGGATAATCTACAAGAATATTAACACCTACACAATTGAAGTCATTAAGTGAAATGAAAGCAAAGCTCTAGAAAAGATGCGCAAAAACTTGCATGTTTAAAAACAAATACGCCAGATGAGAAGGGCAAAATAATTCTTCCAGCAGCTCTGAAGAGAACGAAAGGGGTCTTTTGAATCTAGACAAACAGAGGGGAAATCACATTAATCACTATAATGGAAAAGGTGTATGATATTAATTAAATACTGAGAGAAGTAATAGGCAGGGAAGAATACACTCTATAGTTATGCAGAAGCTTCGCTGAGCTCTCTGTGGTGTTCTATTCATGCTTGTCCTGGTTTGAGTGACACAGGACTAACTTATCCTCTAATGACTGGGAAAAGTGCAGCTTTAGAAAGCTAGTGTCTGAATTCGTGAAAATATTTACATTATAGCCAGCTAGGCTGTGTGGGATTCAAGCTCTCGGTGTTTTCGAGCCTTGCCAGGTGCAGGGGTGAGGAGGAGCGAGACCCGGGCACTCGACCCAGGCTGGCCGACTTGATTATTTCATACCATGATCATCACATTCAATACGTTAGAAAGTTTGTTGTGTAGTTTCTCTCTCCCTTGATGGCTGCGATCCTGAGAACTTTTTTGCGCCGGTGCCGGACCCCTGAGCTCTTCCCTTCCTCCCAAAGCCTTAGCGCTTGCAATGTCCGACACTGGCTCTCCACTGCTGGGAGTGCACAGCTCCCTGCTGATAGAATGGGCTGAGTATAATCCTTGTATTTTTCTTTTATTGGTATCGGGATCAGTACTGGTTCTTTAATATTATTGTTAATTATTTAGTCTTATTCTATTAAATCTATTTATATTTCAACCCTCGTGTTTCCTTCTTTTCTCCAATTCCCCTTCCCAGATGGGGAGGGGTCATCGGGTGAGACAATAATTGTTTAAAGGACAATAAGTTGTTATGAGTTTCTCAAACCGTAACAATGCTGTAACCTGTAAACATGGGAGAAAAAAAGGCTGCATGTCAATTGCATTTTTCGTCCTCAAACACGAAGTGGACTGATGAACAGTGTGAGAAGACACAGCGATTCTCACATAAACTGAGGAACTTCATCTGTGCCAACAGCACCATCAAGTTTGATATGCAAAGATAAATATGCTATTTCTGTACAACTAAATCAGGTGATATTATTAAAGGCTGATATATAAACACTACAAAACTGGCTATCTACACATGAAAATAGACATATCAAGATGGTCTCCAAACATAAGCCGAATTAACTAACATACATATCAGAAGGCTACAGAGAGCGAGAAAAAAAAAAATAATCCCAAAACAACCCCCAAAGCAGCAAAGAAAGAGAAATTTTTTTCAAGAAAAAGGGATGAAAAAGGAAAAATAATGAAAAAAAAAAAAAAAGTGACAGCTCAAAGGGAAAGGGCTGTGAAATTACCAAGCAAAAACTTTTCATGATCAGGAAACAGTATAGTAACGGGGACCCACTAGGAAACGGGGAAAAAATAGGGAGGATCAAACAAAATGACAAATACCTGACCAACCAAACACACAAAAAAAACCCCAAAACCAAACCTGTGTATTGCACAGATATAACTAACGAGGGAAAAAATCCTGACAAGAAAAAGATGGTTAATAGCAAATGTTTGGAATAGAATTTATTTGATAACCCTTCAAGTGCAAAGTAAAAATGCCCTCAAATATATATCTACTGTAAATTTAAATACTAAATAAGACAGGAAAAGTAAAACAGTCTGTCCACGCAAGGTTTGAGGCCTTTCTACAGGGGTTGTGCCTCCGGGAGGCACCGCAGCAGCTCCCGCGGACTCGTGGTGCCGAGGGAGACCCTCAGCAAAGCCCGGCATCTTCTCCTGGAACAATAAAGCCGCTAAACCAGGACACGGGAACCGCTCAAGGCTCCAAAGATATTCCTACGGGAAGGGGCTAAGCCAAGGGGAACGTTCCCCCACAGTGACCTCCCCCAAGCCGAAAACACCGACCGACCAGAACGCCACAACCGCGGCCCTGGAGATCCACCCCCCGCTCCCCATCCCCTCCCCATTGGAGCCCTTTGTGGAAGCGGCGGGAAATGGCGGCGGCGGCCGCGCGCGGGCGGGGCGGCCCCGCGCGCGGGCGGGAAGCGGCGCTCGCGGCCCCGCCGCCCCCATTGGCTGGATTTTGCTGCAGACCCGCGCCCGCGCGCCACCCGGCCCCCCCGCCATCGCCCTCCTCCCCCGCCCCGCCCCGCGCCGCCCCCCCCCCCGCCACTTCCCCTCCCGCCCCGCAACGGGCACCCGGCGCCGCAGCGACGGGAGGGAGGGTGCCCCTGCCCGGGGAACGCCTCCCACCGCGCACAGCGAGGGACAGCGGCGGGGCCGGAGGCCTCCTGGGGCGGGGGACGAGACCCGCACGGGGCCGCCCGCCCCCGCCCCTCGTCGGAGGCGATGGCGCGAACGTCCCTGCCCGCAGGGGGAAGGGCGCGCAGAAGAGCCCGCCCTGGCCCTGCCCCGTCGCAGTCCTCAAACAGGTCGGACTCAGGGCAATATATACCGGCGCGGGCCGCCCAGGCCGCCATAGGCTGCTGTGGTCGATCAGAGCGTAAGCATGTCTGGCAGAGGCAAGGGCGGGAAGGGGCTCGGCAAGGGGGGTGCCAAGCGCCACCGCAAGGTGCTGCGCGACAACATCCAGGGCATCACCAAGCCGGCCATCCGCCGCCTGGCTCGGCGCGGCGGCGTGAAGCGCATCTCGGGGCTGATCTATGAGGAGACGCGCGGCGTGCTCAAGGTCTTCCTGGAGAACGTGATCCGTGACGCCGTCACCTACACGGAGCACGCCAAGAGGAAGACGGTCACGGCCATGGATGTGGTCTACGCTCTCAAACGACAGGGACGCACCCTCTACGGCTTCGGCGGCTAAACTCGATTCTTGGGACAGGTCACGATTATTAAAACCACAAAGGCTCTTTTCAGAGCCACCCACAAATTTCAAGAAGAGAGCTGTAATCGGTTTTAGTTTGTGCCGGTTTCTTGTTTCCAAGGTTGCTACAAAGTTACAGACGGGGGATCCCGGCCGGGATACTGATGTTGGTCTTTCACTGTCGCTGCCCATAGCGCCCGCTACCCCCCCGTCCTTCTCTCAACTCTCTCTTAAGCAACAGGCACGTTTGAAGTCAGCAAAGAACAATGCGCCTCCATTGCTCATTAGGAAAAACTCCAGGGGATCTACTCTTAGGCTACCCTGGGCTTGAGAGAAAAGCATTCAGGTTAGGAAAGATAAGTACATCCTGCATTCCCCCCCTACCCGCCGCCGCCCCCCCTGTGCTCACCCATTCTCCTTCCCCTCTTTCTCCCCCGTCATACGCCTTCCCTGTCCTGCTTCGAACCGGGAACAGAAGGGAATTGCACGCAAGGAAACCGGCACGCCAGGCACAAAGCCCTGTAGCGAGAGCCGCTCCCCGGCCACCCGCTTCAGAGCGGCGCCCGCGAACAGGAAGCTCGTGAAATGGCGGCGCGCTCGTCCCGGCCACCCGGGGGCGGGACAAAGCGGGAAGGCGCAGGACTGAGAAACAGCCGAGAGCGCTCGTAGCGCCCCAGGGACGGCGGCAGAAAGAGGCTGCGAGCCCTCTGCCAGAACGCCTCCCCTTGCTCCCCTCCCCTGCTGAAAGGCCGCCCGTTCTCTGGACACCGCTCCCGAACACACTTCTCCCTCCCTTCCCCCCCCGGCAGCTTTAAACGGGAAAACACGGAACTGCCAACACACACGGAGCAGAGAAGGGGGGGAGCGGGGAGGAGGGGCGCCCAGCACTTCCTACGGCCCAAACCTCCCTGTTAGCCCAGAACGGGCGATTACTCAGGCACGAAAGACGCTGGACACAGGCCGCCCGCGCCTCCTCCATTAAAAAAAAGAGACACAGCTCTCTCCTGTGGCCATGTGGTGGCTCTTAAAAGAGCCTTTGGGCTTGGGGGGGAGGGGGGAAGGAGCCACTGCTCAGGCGCGCTCCCCGCGGATGCGCCGGGCCAGCTGGATGTCCTTGGGCATGATGGTGACACGCTTGGCGTGGATGGCACACAGGTTGGTGTCCTCGAAGAGCCCCACCAGGTAGGCCTCGCTGGCCTCCTGCAGCGCCATGACGGCCGAGCTCTGGAAGCGCAGGTCGGTCTTGAAGTCCTGCGCGATCTCGCGCACCAGGCGCTGGAAGGGCAGCTTGCGGATCAGCAGCTCCGTCGACTTCTGGTAGCGCCGGATCTCGCGCAGCGCCACCGTGCCGGGCCGGTAGCGGTGCGGCTTCTTCACGCCGCCCGTGGCCGGCGCGCTCTTGCGGGCCGCCTTGGTGGCCAGCTGCTTGCGGGGCGCCTTCCCGCCCGTCGACTTACGCGCCGTCTGCTTCGTACGCGCCATGGCTACACTCTTCCGGCCCCTAGTACTTCAGAAGCAGCCAGAGAAAACTGTTAAGGTCAACTGCCAGCGACTCCTTTTTATATCCGAGCTCTGGTTGCTCATTGGCTGATGGAAAGGGCCGCTCTCATTGGGCTATTTTGAAAATCCCGCGTTAACCCCCTCTGTGCTGAACAGTTTAATAGTTAAATCACAGACTTAATCTTTTCATCTTGTGCTTTTTCAGAAGCGCTTTTTTTTTTTTTTTACAAGTTGTCTTTGTTAACTATTTTCTTTATTAAGGTAGTTCTCATACAATCTGTAGAAAGAATCTGATAGCAAACGGGTAAGGTTTACAGTAGGATATACGTGTTTGGGTTTTTTTGGTCTAATTAGTAAAATCTAAGTATGTAAAAAAAATGGTTATTTATAATTTGTCGTACTAGGTTACTTAGGGAAGTATTTCTGGAAAAAGAAATTACTTTAACCTCAATTTGAATTTAAAATCAAAATTAATCTATAGAGTCCTTTTTAGTACACAATGTCACATAAAATAGGGCCTGTAAGCACCATTAAGAGTCACAAACAACTCAGAGGGAAAAAAAAAAAAACACAAGATAAGTAAATGCTAGAGAAATAAAACTTTAAAAGGCTTTTAGATCTTCTTGAGATAAAAGAAAAAAAAAGGAAAAAGAAAGGACGCCATCCCCCTCTTTGGAAAGGGCTGAGGCTCGGGGCACCTTCACCTACCGCCCTGCTCACAGGGTGTTTCGAATTAACCAATTAAATTCTTCGCTTTTTCGACCAATCAGAGGCGGGAAGGCGAGGCCGCCATTCCCTATAAATAAGAGGCGTAGAAGTTATCGCTTTAGTTTTCTGACCAGCACAAACAGGGAAATAGAATGGCGCGCACGAAGCAGACGGCGCGTAAGTCGACGGGCGGGAAGGCGCCCCGCAAGCAGCTGGCCACCAAGGCGGCCCGCAAGAGCGCGCCGGCCACGGGCGGCGTGAAGAAGCCGCACCGCTACCGGCCCGGCACGGTGGCGCTGCGCGAGATCCGGCGCTACCAGAAGTCGACGGAGCTGCTGATCCGCAAGCTGCCCTTCCAGCGCCTGGTGCGCGAGATCGCGCAGGACTTCAAGACCGACCTGCGCTTCCAGAGCTCGGCCGTCATGGCGCTGCAGGAGGCCAGCGAGGCCTACCTGGTGGGGCTCTTCGAGGACACCAACCTGTGTGCCATCCACGCCAAGCGTGTCACCATCATGCCCAAGGACATCCAGCTGGCCCGGCGCATCCGCGGGGAGCGCGCCTGAGCAGTGGCTCCTTCCCCCCTCCCCCCCAAGCCCAAAGGCTCTTTTAAGAGCCACCACATGGCCACAGGAGAGAGCTGTGTCTCTTTTTTTTAATGGAGGAGGCGCGGGCGGCCTGTGTCCAGCGTCTTTCGTGCCTGAGTAATCGCCCGTTCTGGGCTAACAGGGAGGTTTGGGCCGTAGGAAGTGCTGGGCGCCCCTCCTCCCCGCTCCCCCCCTTCTCTGCTCCGTGTGTGTTGGCAGTTCCGTGTTTTCCCGTTTAAAGCTGCCGGGGGGGGGAGGGAGGGAGGGAGAAGTGTGTTCGGGAGCGGTGTCCAGAGAACGGGCGGCCTTTCAGCAGGGGAGGGGAGCAAGGGGAGGCGTTCTGGCAGAGGGCTCGCAGCCTCTTTCTGCCGCCGTCCCTGGGGCGCTACGAGCGCTCTCGGCTGTTTCTCAGTCCTGCGCCTTCCCGCTTTGTCCCGCCCCCGGGTGGCCGGGACGAGCGCGCCGCCATTTCACGAGCTTCCTGTTCGCGGGCGCCGCTCTGAAGCGGGTGGCCGGGGAGCGGCTCTCGCTACAGGGCTTTGTGCCTGGCGTGCCGGTTTCCTTGCGTGCAATTCCCTTCTGTTCCCGGTTCGAAGCAGGACAGGGAAGGCGTATGACGGGGGAGAAAGAGGGGAAGGAGAATGGGTGAGCACAGGGGGGGCGGCGGCGGGTAGGGGGGGAATGCAGGATGTACTTATCTTTCCTAACCTGAATGCTTTTCTCTCAAGCCCAGGGTAGCCTAAGAGTAGATCCCCTGGAGTTTTTCCTAATGAGCAATGGAGGCGCATTGTTCTTTGCTGACTTCAAACGTGCCTGTTGCTTAAGAGAGAGTTGAGAGAAGGACGGGGGGTAGCGGGCGCTATGGGCAGCGACAGTGAAAGACCAACATCAGTATCCCGGCCGGGATCCCCCGTCTGTAACTTTGTAGCAACCTTGGAAACAAGAAACCGGCACAAACTAAAACCGATTACAGCTCTCTTCTTGAAATTTGTGGGTGGCTCTGAAAAGAGCCTTTGTGGTTTTAATAATCGTGACCTGTCCCAAGAATCGAGTTTAGCCGCCGAAGCCGTAGAGGGTGCGTCCCTGTCGTTTGAGAGCGTAGACCACATCCATGGCCGTGACCGTCTTCCTCTTGGCGTGCTCCGTGTAGGTGACGGCGTCACGGATCACGTTCTCCAGGAAGACCTTGAGCACGCCGCGCGTCTCCTCATAGATCAGCCCCGAGATGCGCTTCACGCCGCCGCGCCGAGCCAGGCGGCGGATGGCCGGCTTGGTGATGCCCTGGATGTTGTCGCGCAGCACCTTGCGGTGGCGCTTGGCACCCCCCTTGCCGAGCCCCTTCCCGCCCTTGCCTCTGCCAGACATGCTTACGCTCTGATCGACCACAGCAGCCTATGGCGGCCTGGGCGGCCCGCGCCGGTATATATTGCCCTGAGTCCGACCTGTTTGAGGACTGCGACGGGGCAGGGCCAGGGCGGGCTCTTCTGCGCGCCCTTCCCCCTGCGGGCAGGGACGTTCGCGCCATCGCCTCCGACGGGGGGCGGGCGGCCCCGTGCGGGTCTCGTCCCCCGCCCCGGGAGGCCTCCGGCCCCGCCGCTGTCCCGCGCTGTGCGCGGCGGGAGGCGTTCCCTGGGCAGGGGCACCCTCCCTCCCGTCGCTGCGGCGCCGGGTGCCCGTTGCGGGGCGGGAGGGGAAGCGGCGAGGGGAGGGGGCGGCGCGGGGCTGGGGCGGGGGGGGAGGAGGGCGATGGCGGGGGGGCCGGGTGGCGCGCGGGCGCGGGTGCGGGTCTGCAGCAAAATCCAGCCAATGGGGGCGGCGGGGCCGCGAGCGCCGCTTCCCGCCCGCGCGCGGGGCCGCCCCGCCCCACCCGCCCGCCGCCATTTCCCACCGCTTCCACAAAAGGCTCCAACGGGGATCGGGAGGGAGAGGGAGATGGGCGGGCGCGGTGGTCTCTGTGCCCGAGTAAATCCCCTGTGTCGTAGCGAGTGCTGAGTAACGCTATTGATGCGTTTTATTTTTTTTTTTTTTTTGTTCCCTGGAGAGACATTCCCTTTTTGTAGGCGTTTAAGTCAGTTGCGTGTCCCGGGTCTCTTAACCGCGTGATCACGCGGCTTTTTCTGTGTTTATGGGACTGAGGCGCTGATGAAGGAGCTGATCTATTTATCTTGTTGGTGTACCCATGGAAAAAAAAAAAAATCTAGAGTGCTACAGGTGCTTCTAAAAATTTGGCGTTTGTTTCTCCTTTTAAGGGTCCTACTCTTCATTGATACATAATATCTCAAAGTATTCCTTTTGCTGTTTTTTTTTTCTTCCCCTTTTTGGACACAAAATGTAACATTTGTATAAGTTGTAGTTCTACATCTGCTCTCAGAGGGGAAAAAAAAACATCATTTTAATGAGTTGCCTGATCTTCATCACCTTTAGAAATCTCAAGTTTCCAAATGTCATTTTATGTCAGAAAATGCATGGCAACTTTGTCTTCCCCCCTCCCCCTTATGCTTTACTTTCATCTGGTGGCTTTTCCAGTACATTTATTTTATGCTGTAGAAATGTACCTATATGCTTACTGCTTCTCTAATTAGTTATAAGTCTTCAGGTGGTAGTGACAGCAATTTACAAAGCTGGAATACTTGCAGCTATACATGGCAGTCTGCAGCATTTAATGCAATTAAGTTTAATATTTCAGTCTTGATGTCTAAAAGATTTACAGTAGCGACCCGTAACCTTAAAACCAGACTTCTCACGTGTGATTCTTAGGCACATCAGGCACCTTAGAATTTTTCCAAGATAATCAGAATGGCTAGACAGCTGTGCTTCATCATCAAGGCATTTGTAATAACCCCTGATTATATGTGCCATGGTCTAGTTGTTCTGTAACTTCTCATGAGACTTACCATTGGTTCTTTTCTCTGTATTACCACAGTGGAATACACCAGACTGAAATTAAATGATATTCAGAAACCAATCTAAATTTCTAACATTTATCCTGTTACTGTTAAAAGTCTGTATTGTTGTCTCTGCTTCTTTGTTTTTTGTTAATGTTTTCTGGGGGTTTTTGCTTCTCAGGAGCTTTTGTCATTGCCGAGGTGTACTCTGTAAGCCCAAGATAATGCACAGGTGTCTGATTTTCCCTCATCAGGTAAGCGGCGCTCCAGCATTTCTGGTTGAAGAGGCTGCAGAAGGTGGGATACTGCAGAAGGTCAAGGTACTACTAAAAAATCCCATTTTTTTCCCTTGAAACCCATTTAGGCAATAAGCACAGACAGGAAAGGATTATCTTTCTGACTTGAGATTTCCAAGTAAGAATGGGTGTTTGCCAGAAAAATATATGCAGAGCTCACCCGGGAGCTGTAGTGGCAAAACACTAACAGCAGATTCGCCTTTATGTCTTCCCATTGCCTCCTAGAAACTTCCAGATGGAGCAATTACCTGAGCAGGAGAAAGCTGCCAGCTTGTAGCACAGTGTGTTCACCTGGAGGAAATACCCCAAATGAGGGGAAAAAGAGAGTCCCACGGTTCATACTGTTTGGTAACATGCAATAGGCTGGTGACTCCTTCAAACTCTGACGTCCTTGAGTTGTTCTGGAGCTGTTCTCGAAGCCTTTTCTCTGTTCCTTCCCATAAGATTTAGGTTTCCTGACTCTGAAGGATAACTTCTTTTGGATACTCCAAAGCCTTGCTCAGCCACTGGAAACTCCACTGTTATTGAAGTGACTGGATGTTAATAAATTCCCATCCACTTCCTCTAGAGAACATGAGGGGTTTTTAGGCTGTTCAGAAAAATTTGAATGTCTAGATTCCTTTTCCATATACCTTGTCTAAACAGCGCAATAAACATGGCTCATCTGGCATCATTGATAAGGTTTCCACAATCAGTTCTTTCCAAGAGTGTGTGTTCCCTTTATAAATATCTTCGAACCCTCTCCCTACTCCCCTCCCCAGTTATTTCGCCTTCAGCACTGTCCAGTTGTACCTCCTTGTGAAGGGGCACCATGCACAACCACACTACATCAGGAGCGACCGGCCTTCAGTTATTATTCAGCTGCTGCTTTTGGGGTTTTTTTAACAGATTTTTTGGCTGGAAGGCTAAAAACAAGCAATAGTTGTTCAATTCACAGTAGCCAGCTTTCCTCAATGGCGGATCTAACGTGGATTTCTTTCTACTCCGTAGCTGATCTTTACAAAACTTGTTAGAACTGAGAATTTCTGAGACCTGAATCAACTGCTATTTTTGTTGGAACTGATCAACAGACTTGAAAGGATTAACATGGGGAGGGACGTGTTTGCAGAAGCTGGGTTTGTCTGGGGGGGAGCGGGGAGGAAGAATGTGTGTGTCTTGTTTTTAATGCCTCTGCTTTCTGGACCCATGCACCTCACATTGCTGAGATTGCCCTGTGTTATTCCACATTTTGTCTTTCAGAGCAGCATAACAAGAGCAGCAGCCTTCATCTGCTACTGTGGAGACAAAACTGGAGATCCTATGCCACATTGTCCCAGACCAGCATGTCAAGTCGTGGGTTTTCATAGATGTTCACGAGAGAACTCCAGTTACCAGGCAGAGGTGTTCTCCGAAACTGCTCTTCCAGGTAAAGTTTGTGCCAAAAGAAAGTCATCACGTTCACGGCATATATGAGGAATTAAATGTTTAGTGACAGGCCACTCTGTCTTCTCTTCCTGCTTTGCTGAAAAAGAGAGAACTGCTTTCCTCCTCTTTAAAAGGCAAATACAGCTCCCTCCTGCCTCACCATATTTTCTCCAAGCTAATCAAGCTGCTAAAGGCAGCTGTGGGGGAAGCAGAGCAAATGGAGACGGATGAGCGCCCGCCTCATCCCTGTCCCTGATGAGTGGGAGCAGAGCTGGGGGAGGCAGACATGAAGCCAGAGAGCCACAGCATCACAAAGGCAGCAGGAAGCTGCTCTCCTCAACATGGATGGCTGCTTTTGTCCCCCCCAGTTTAGGTGTTGAGCACAGCAGAAGCACCTGCAAGCAAGCCTTACTCACCAGAAAGGAGAAAGGTCCCACTCTTTCCTCATCCATCTTCCTTTCTTCAGACAGCACTATGTTGGACGTAGGCTGAAAATCTTTGTGCATCCAGAATTCTGCCCAGCGGGATAAAACGGAAAAAAAAAAAAAAAAACAACCCACAAAACAAAACCAGCCTGGGTAAGGTGAGAGGTCTTTTTATCACTTGCCCAAAATCTCTCTTACTATCCTTACAAATCTGCCTGAACAATTAGTTTTGCTGTGATTTTAGCAGTCTCGCTTACCTTAAGCAACATTTACCCATCCCAGATGGGTTCCTTGTGTAGGCCCGTGCCATCCATCTCCTCTGATACCAGCAAAGTCTAGATTTTGAATGGCCCTTAAGGGTTCCAAAAGGAAATAACATCATTACAGCACTGGCTATATCATACCAAGTTATCCAGTCCTAGCATCATGCAACCAAAAAATTAATTTGATTGCTTTCAAAGTGGATCATAGCACTCTCATTTACCAATGAATGAACTTATAATTGTAATTCATAATGTGGCCACATATAATTTTGATTTAAAAAAAAAAAAGTCAGGGTTACTCCTATTCTAAACATACAGATTAATACTATATTAAAGAACACTTCCCCATCACGTATTAAGAAAAAAACCACAAACAACAAAACTATGCCAGAATTCTTAATACCATTAATCATGTTAGACTATTTAAACAATTATATTTTCTTCTTGAACAATTAAGTCAACTTAACAAGAAAACAGACAGAATTTCTGATTCACAATAAATTCAAAATTCAGTTTGAAATCCACGATTCACCTTTATTACCCAGGAATATCTTGCTTTGACTTAAACAAATTCATCCAATGTTTATTACATCCCAAAAGAAGTCCACATTCTTTCAACTTAGACATGAAATCAGAACCTCCATCTCATTTAAAGTGCTGAAAAAAACAAGCCGTGTTCTGCGGGCCAGAAGAATTAATTTCAAACACAATCTTAAGAAAGCTTAGTGTTATGTATCTTAGTGCTCCATACCTTTTCTTGTTGCATTTTTTTTCCCTTTTACATGTAACTCGTGGCTGTTACATGCAGTATGCAGGTACACATTTTGAAGGGGGGGGGGGGAAGAGTAGCAAAACCCCTTGCAAATTTCTCTATTTTTTTTTTTTTTCTAGAAAAATTGCCGATAACGACAGTTTGTATGCGCGGACCCGCCCGAGCTGGAGGGGACACTGAGGCCCGGATGCTCCGGGGTGACCCCGGGGGCCGGAGAGCAGGGGACGAGCTTCACCACCGCGCCGTGCGATTGAAAGAGTTGGTTGTGATTGGCTGGCAGGATTCGAATTATTAACCAATGCGAGGGTGGGATTTAAAATGGACCAATTACAAAGCCGTTCGTACGAGAACTGACGTCAGCGGCCCCGTTACCCAATGGAAGCGCTGATCGCGGAGGCCAGAAATTTGCATAAGGCCCCTATAAATAGGGGAGTAATCGCATTACCGGGTACTCTGGTGCTGCTGAACCACCCGAGCTTTGTAGCCATGCCCGAGCCGGCCAAGTCCGCCCCCGCGCCCAAGAAGGGCTCCAAGAAGGCGGTGACCAAGACGCAGAAGAAGGGCGACAAGAAGCGCAAGAAGAGCCGCAAGGAGAGCTACTCCATCTACGTGTACAAGGTGCTGAAGCAGGTGCACCCCGACACGGGCATCTCCTCCAAGGCCATGGGCATCATGAACTCCTTCGTCAACGACATCTTCGAGCGCATCGCCGGCGAGGCCTCGCGCCTGGCGCACTACAACAAGCGCTCCACCATCACCTCGCGGGAGATCCAGACGGCCGTGCGGCTCCTGCTGCCCGGCGAGCTGGCCAAGCACGCCGTCTCCGAGGGCACCAAGGCCGTCACCAAGTACACCAGCTCCAAGTAGAGCGTCTCGGACCCGTCAGTTTTTAACCCAAAAGGCTCTTTTAAGAGCCACCAATTTTTTCACGTGGAAGAGCTAAATTACTGTTTTTCTTCGAAGGTATGTGAATAGGCTTGTTTTCATGTCACTAGAAAGTTAAGTACCTCTTTCTTTAGGTAGCTGAAATGCAATCACTCAATTTTTGTGTGGAGTGCTCCTGGCCAGCAGCCTGTACTCGATATGTAGAGTTATAGTAGGTTGTTTAAAACTCGTTTCTGAGTACGCGGTATTAGCTCTGGGCTTGATCTATGTCTAAAACGCAGCGGCAACTTTGTCTTGTTTTACTAGCTCTCCGTTTTCAGAACTCGGAAATCCTGCGGGGGTAAGGTAGGTCGTCATTTATTTTATTTTGTAAGCGTTTTAATGCCTTTTACTTGATAGGTCCAGTAGAAAGTGCCGGCTGCTATTCAGAACTCCTCTGTGCCCTATACCTGTAACATAAAAAGTAGATTATTTTTACCTCTTTTACAGCGACTAATAAATACTTTGAAAGCAGTTTCTGAAGCGAGCCTTCCAGTTGTGCTTGTAGCTTGCTTTCTGGTTGGGGGTTGTTTTTTTTTTTTTTCGATAATGTTTCAGTACCCCCCCCATCGCTCCTCCAATACCACCGCTTTTTTCAGTGAAATAACTGTCCCTACTAGATTGAAAACAGTGATTTTTTTTTTCTTTACAAAAGTGTTCCTGTTTACAACACCAATGACAAACTTGCGCAGGAGTTGGCTCTCTTTAAAAAAAAAAAAAAAAAATATATATATATAAATAACAAATATGGATGTGGGGGCGGCCGGTGCTGCGCAGGGCACCCGGGGGGTGGCTGGGGGCTGGCAGTATCGAAGCGTGGGGCCGCAGCTCTTCCTCCCCCGCCGCGCCGGTGTGAAAGCCAAGTTCCGTCCACCGAAGCCGCGCTGCCGGGGGAGAGCTGCCTTTTGTGGGGACAAAGGCGGAGCCGAGGCGCGGCACACGCAGCTTTTCCCCATCCCTGATCCGTGCGCGTCCCCCCCATCCTCCACCCCCGGGGGAGGAGGGGCCGCCGCGGAGCCGCGACAGGGAGGGGGAGGAGTCACCGCCCCGAGAGGCGTGGCCTGGAGGGGTGGGCGGGGCTATGTGGGCGGAATGGACCAATCCCGTCCCAGCGCGGGACTTTTAAACTGGGCCGGGCGCCGCAGCGCGGAGCTGCTCCCCGGGCCAAGGGGCCGCCGCCTCCCGCAGCCGCTCTCGGCTGCGCCGGTCATTAACGAGGGGGGGGCGGAGCAAGCGCCGGGCTCCCGAATTGCACGTAGGAAAAACATTTCCTCTTTAAGGAAGGCCGGGACTGCCCGGCTAGCTGCACTGAACGCGCACGTTTGGAAAATGGTAACTTTTGTCATGCCGGTATAAAATCCTAGTAAAATCTGTGCGTGATTTGGTTTGGCTCCTGCGATTATAGTGTTCCAGCTCCTTTTAAGAGAAAGTGGGTGGCTCTTAAAAGAGCCTTTGGGTTTATTTAAGTGAGTAGACTCTGTAATTTCTCCTCAGGCATTTTACTTCTTTTTGGGCGCCGCCTTCTTTGCCTTGGCCGCTTTCGGCTTGGCTGCCTTGGGCTTGGCTGCTTTGGGCTTCACTGCCTTCGCCTTGGCCGGGCTCTTTGCTGCTTTTTTGGGGCGGCCTGCTTTGGCCGCTTTCTTGGGGCTCTTGGCCGCCTTCTTGGCCGCGGTGGCAGCTGGCTTCTTGGCTTTCTTGGGGCTCTTCTTCACGGCCGCCGCCTTCTTGGGCTTCTTGGCGGCACTGGCTGGCTTCTTGGCCGCCGGCTTCTTGGGTTTGGCCGCCGGCTTTTTCTTGGTTGCTTTCTCTTTTGTCTCGCCGGGTTTCTTGTTCAGTTTGAAAGACCCAGAGGCGCCGGTGCCCTTGGTCTGCACCAGGGTGCCCTTGCTGACGAGGCTCTTAAGCCCCAGCTTGATGCGGCTGTTGTTCTTCTCCACATCGTAGCCGCCGGCGGCCAGCGCCTTCTTGAGCGCGGCGAGGGAGAGCCCCTTGCGCTCCTTGGAGGCGGAGACGGCCTTGGTGATCAGCTCGGTGACGCTGGGGCCGGCGGGTTTGCGGGCTTTGGAGCCGCCCGCCGCTTTCTTCGGCTTCTTGGCGGCGGCCTTGGCGCCGGGCGCAGAGACAGCGGGAGCGGCAACAGGCGCGGTCTCCGACATAGCGGCAGCCGTTCGTCCACGGATCGGGGGGAACCACTGGGCCTGGAGCAAGTCGGCGGCCTCGTATTTATAGAGCGGAGCCGCGCGGTGATTGGTGCGTTGCAGCGCCCGCCCCGCTGCACGGCAGAAAGGTCCCTTCTCCCCGCTCATTTTGTGTTTCTTAGGAGCCGAAAAAGCCCGTTTTTATCCGAATTTCCGCCCCCGAGCTCCCCCCGGGTGGCAGCGGCGTGGAAAAGACAGACTGTTGTTCCCCTGGGCGAAGTTTCCCTTCGAAGAGGCAAAGGGTGAGTTAAAAAAGAGGCGATAAACCCCGAGTCCTGGACCTGGGCAGACCTCGGGAGGCAGAAACTTTTGTTTTTCCTTCTAAATAAAATCCGCGACGTGGGCAACTAAATCTCCGAAGTAATTAATTAGTATTCTTTAAAGGGTCTTCTCTTAATCTGAACTGAAAATCGGGGATTTGTATGGATATTTTAATCGCAAATTGATTTCAAAGAGGAGGAAGTAACACAGGCTCATCTCGAGCACTGAATATGGATTAGAAATTAGCTTCTCTGTCCAAAATCCTTTACCCCTTTCAAAATAATTAAAATAAATTAAATTAGTGCATCATGCGACAAGGCCAGAAGCAGGTTAAAGTCCTGTGAAGGGCTGTTTGTGCCTCGGAAGGAGACGACTTTTTGCAGCACAGCAGCTTGGACTGTGTTGCTCAGTGAGCACAATACAGACGTGGTTCCCTAGCACTGGGCTACAGAAATCTTTATTTTCCTAATAAATTAGGCGACATAAGAACTTAACACGGCCAGTTTTTGTTAACAGTTATAATCAGTGCCCCGCCGCTCTATAATTGAGCGTTGTTTTTATTTTGATACAGTTTGATTGGTGAAAATCTGAGTCATCGTTGTCGAAGGAGACACCGCTGCAGCTGATTTTTCCATACTTCTGCACAATGAAACTTCCACAAGTTATCAGTTCGGGCTCCCCTTTCACAGCAGATTGTGACATATTCAATTTTTTTACTGTCCAGTGACCAATTCCTGCATTGGAAGTGATATTAAAAAATAACTTATCAAACTGATGTATCTGTTATGCTGAAATGACTGACTGCTAGCAAAAGGTGGACATTCTTCATCTGCACTTTATCAAGACCGCGCTTCAACAAATTAAAAATAAACACATTTTATTTTTCATAACGTAGAGAATTAAAATAAGTATTCTCTGACATTTTCATTGTTGCCTACAACCCTTTCGTTTCCCAAAGGCCTGTCAGGTGTTTGTTACCGCTTGCGGCTGTAACGGGAGGTGGAACTGAAATTTTGGACAGTGGTATGACTCAAATAATTCATGTTTGCGAATGGATCATTATTAAAATGTGTTTATTGACCGATAAGCCCTGATTTTCTGGCTTTATTTCAACATCTCTATGGTAACATTCAGCACTATATATATGGGTAAAAAATCAGAACTGGCAACACTCCATTTTACCTCAGATTTCCTGCCATTTCCAATTTCTCTCCAGACACGGGCACGGCCGCTCAGACAAAGCCACGAGAAAACTGTGTTAGAACTTAATAATTCAGAATGCCTCTTGTTAAGAAAAAAAAAAAAGAGAGACAATTTCAGTAGGTCAAAAGGTTGTTTGGGGGGCGTGAAGGAGGGGGGACGTGGTGGTGGTTGGTTTTAAAGACATCGGTGAGTTACCTCCACTTCAACCCGGGGCTGAGCCGATGCAGGAGGGGCCGGGGACGATTTGAGGGGAGGGGGCTGGGGGCTCCCTCCTGCAGTAACCTCCGGCTTTGCGTCCTTCTCACCACGCCCGGAGCAAAACAATCCCTTTTACGTGGAAGAAACTTTATTTTTAGCATGTATTAGTCAGCAATTCACGGGCTTCTTCAACAATATTGAAGTCGAATTAAAATTTAAGAAAAAAAAATCTGATTTTTGGTTTTTTTTAGTGCTAAAACCAGAAACACCTGATTTTTAACAGAAAAACCAACAAGCTACTTTAGGTGTTTTAAGTTGTTCGGGTTTTTTAGGATGTGCAGCTCCTTTTATGAGGAAGTGGGTGGCTCTAAAAAGAGCCTTTGGGTTACTTTTGAGACAGGAGCGCTCCCACAGGTTCGTTTCACTTGCTCTTGGCCTTGTGGCTGTCGGTTTTCTTGGGCAGCAGCACGGCCTGGATGTTGGGCAGCACCCCGCCCTGCGCGATCGTCACCTTGCCCAGCAGCTTGTTGAGCTCCTCGTCGTTGCGGATAGCCAGCTGCAGGTGGCGGGGGATGATGCGCGTCTTCTTGTTGTCGCGGGCCGCGTTGCCCGCCAGCTCCAGGATCTCGGCCGTCAGGTACTCCAGCACGGCCGCCAGGTACACCGGCGCGCCGGCGCCCACCCGCTCCGCGTAGTTGCCCTTGCGCAGCAGACGGTGCACGCGGCCCACGGGGAACTGCAGCCCGGCCCGCGACGAGCGCGACTTGGCCTTGGCCCGCGCCTTCCCGCCCTGCTTCCCGCGGCCGGACATGGTACCCGACGCTCTTCCGCAACCACGACCCAACCCCAACGTGACACACGCGTCGCGGCGTCTCCCCGCCCGGCCCCCTTTTATAGCTTCCCCGCGCGCCCCGGCCCGCTTTGCGATTGGCTGCGGAGCGCTCGCCCTCGCGCCGACCAATGGCGCTGCGGATCCAAATCCACCCAATGGGGGAGCGGGTGGCTGGCCCCGCCCTGCGCGCTGCCCCGCCCACCAGCGGGGGTGTAGGGAAGAGGCCGGGCCGGGCCGGGCGCTCCCGGCTCAGCGGCGTTGGTTGGGGGGGACGGGGTACAAACCGTCCGCCCCCCGGCTCCGGTCGTGGCTCGTTTTGGCCGAACAGCCCCCGCCGCGGCTGCCCCCCTCCCCGGGACGTGCTCCAGAAGCCCGTCCTACAGGGAAACGTGTCCCCGCGGGCCTGAGGAGAGCAGAGGTGGGCAGCGGCCTCCCAGGAATAGGGGGAGCCGCTGCTAGTGCGGTGGCTGTTGTTTTAGAAATGGTTCTGCATTTAGAACCTCGGAAATGCTACTACAGGATTTCTTTTTTGAAAAATTATTATTATTACAAAATCGACACGTTCTTTTTCGTGGGGACATCTGCCACCCAGCAGATGGTATGTGTAGAAACCAGGCAGGAACTTGTAACAGAGGAAATCTCTCTAATTTTGGAGATAAATCACTCAAGAATTAATCAAACTAACTAATGATTTGCAAGGCCACTCTACAGAGTAGTGGGAGTCAGGCTGTGATGGTTTTATTCAGGGTAGAGAGTATCTCAGCGCGCCAATAAACTGAATTGACTCATGCGGATTGAGGATGTTTGTCTGGTACGTTCTGGGCTTGTCTTGTGGACAGAGAGTCCTGTTCATTTTTGCTCCTTGGCTTTAATTACCCATGGTTTCTCTTTATTCCTTGACATCTTTTTGTCTTTATTCCATGCTTTTCTGGCAAGCCCTGGTCTAAACCACTGAAGGAGCCTCCAGCTTGGACAGCCACATCCTTCTGCTACCCCAGTGCTGTGCGGCTCGCTCTTCCTCCATTTTCCCCACAGCCTGGGATTCTGCTCATTTCTGTGTAATTTTTTTTTTTGTTCCCATCGTCATTCCTTGATGCCTTTGTACTCTAACACGTGGTTCTTTGTAACACAACCCCGATCCTATGACATGGATCTCATGAAATTACAGTGAAGTAGTGCAAATGCCAGACTATGCTTATTACCCTGGACACCAGCATTGTCGTATTTCAGGGAAAGACAAACACATGACTCCCACCAGGCCAACCATTACAGCCTAGCAAAAAAAAAAAAAAAAAAAAAAAAACCAAACACAAACCACCCAAACAAAATAAACAACAAAAACAAACACACAAAAAACACCCAACAAACACACACACCACCAAACCAGCCAAAACCCCCAAAAGAACACATTTCATCTAAATTCTGCAAGTCAGAGAGCAAGAGAGAACTAACTATCACCCTTCAGCATCCTTCTTTCCAGAAGGGTACAATAGTAGGAATTCTGATCTAACCTGTTCAGCATATGCCACTCATGGCAGAATTACAAACAAAGCAAAATAAATTATGTGACAAAGTATGGTCACAACTTGTTTATGTTTGGCCAAGCAAGACCAGCTCATCCAGTGACCTTTAGGAAGCATCTTTCCTGAGTGGTGTGATTCAGTGGATTATGCCAAATTAACTAATCCCAGGAATCTTTCTATTTTTCCATCTTTACACCGTCATTAATCTTCACTGATCCCTTGGGCAAGTCACACCACTTCTCCGTGCCCCTTTCCTCCCCATGATTATTTCTTCTTCTGTGAAGACATCACAGGGCCACAGATGAAACACATGACCACAAGATGGTGGTGGTATTACAGAGATGAATCTCAGAGTTCTGTATGACCACCACGCAAAGACGACGACAAATTGGTCTGGTTTTATGTTACCAGTTGTCCAGAGCTGAGAACATCTGTTCTGGAGTTGTAGAGAAGAGGGCATTACAGGATTGTGTCCATGACTCGCGCCATCATAAGGCAAATACATAATTGTTTGCACAGGTTGTGTTGAAACACAGACTGTTCTTGAATATGCCACAAGCTTTCTATTATGTTTTCTTCCTTTTAACAAAACAATTTCTATTTGAATACTAAACACCGATTCAACTCTCCCTCAATAAACGAACAGTATCAATTTGATATAGCAAATTGAACAGTATTCCATTTGTTTTTCTGACCAGCGTCAGGGTACTGAGACACAGTACAGGTACTAAGGAGCACTCACTTTCCTATTTTCGCTTGATAGAAGTGTTAATGTAATTCGATGGATGTTCAGCCAAAGCAAATTTCATTGATCTGTTCATTTTTAAGGATTCCACTCACTCAGAGTCATTACCAGAGACCAAAGATAACACATGTATAAAGGGGAAAAACTTATTTAGCCGATGCAAGTATTGTCAATTTAGCAAGGAAATTCCTTTACGGTCATTTCTGATGCTGGAGCGGACAGGGTTGTCAGCAGTCCTCAAAGCTGGATTTGAGGTTTCTGCCACAGCCCATGATTTGTGTGGCTGGTGAACAACCAGGTGTTTACCTGACCACATGGACTGAAGTCAGGGCATGCAGGTATTCCATTGCTTTCATAAAAAGTGACAGGAGGAGTTTACTACTATGTGCCCTTTCCACTTAGGATCACAGAATGGCAGGGGTTGGAAGGGACCTTCAGAGACCATCTAGTTCAACCCCTTGCCAGAGCAGGTTCACCTAGAGCAGGTTGCACAGGAACGCATATCCTTTGAACATCTCCAGAGAAGGAGACTCCACAGCCTCTCTGGGCAGCCTGTTCCAGTGCTCTATCACCGTTTAAATGCAAGAAAGGAAGAAAATCCCCCATATTAAATGAGCTGAAGACAAACCACAGTTCTGCTCAACCAGTTGAAGTATCAGTCCCATGTGCAGCCATTTTCCATACACGCAATCCCAGCTAGTCATACAGCTCCCAACCTCACATGTTTATCCAAAAACAAAACCACAACGGAATGCAAGAAGCCTCCTGTACAAGAGGCAGACAAAACAGTAGGCATCCTGGCTTTGGACTAGTCCTAGGGGAAAAAAAAAAAAAATCTTGCAGCTCCTGGATGATTTGCATTGTCAAATCCAGCATTTCCACGTGGCCTCAACACCCGTTCCAGAGGCACTTTCACTTTCCCTCCCCTCTGCCTTTCCCTAAGCCATCTTAAAGATCTCTCAGTTGTAGGAAACTACCTGCCTCCTTTACAACCCCACTTCACCCCAGGCAGGGTGAGGAAGTCACTCTTCTGATATTATGTGCATTCCTTGTGCATGAAATTTACCTCTTTGTGCCTATTTAAACATCTAGCAAATTCAAATGCTTTTGCCTCAGCCTGAAGAGGAATAGGTTCAGCAACAGGCAAGCGTTCACTCTGTCCCAGGAGAAGTAAAAGGTGGCTCACCTATGTGAGAATATGGCCAAAGGAATATAAAAAAAAGACTAAAAAAATTCCAGACTGGAGGAGCAGAATGAATCAAGCGATTCCTGCAGGTTACTAATATAATCACAGGGCTGCTACGGAGATTTTCTCGACCTTGAACATGACAGAGAGGAAGGTCCTCAGCCTGCAACACAGTTGTTCTCCTCAGGCTGCTTCCTGGGAGGAAGAGTCAATAATATTATTAACTCGAGGGCTGTAGGTACCACAATGATGCCTCCCCCCCCACCAAAAAATGCCATTCACACATTTTACTTATTAAAGAATAATGACAAGAATGGCATTTTTTTTTAAAGCTAAAATATAAAGATGATATCCCATAAATGTAACTAAAAGAAAGATTTAAATACTACTGACACAACTGCAATTAACTCCTGAACCAGGAAGAGAACTGTTGTAAAAATCTGTTTGTGTCCAGAATTTGTGAAAACAGAATCAAAGTTTTCAAGTGTAAATTTGGGTAGCTAATAATTTTGTCTCCTTAAAACAGATCTAACCTCAAAATATCAAATACACATCTACATGTGAGGCTTACAGCCAACTAAAGGTGTTGCTTGAGATGTCTACTGGTCTAGCAGCTTAATAGAAATTCTTTTTAGTAAAAATCTAAAAACCCACCAGACTGAATACACTCACCCAGAAATTGATATATTCTTAGAGGACTCGTTCTTAAACCCGCTAAACACTCACTACAAGGTCTTCATCAGGAACACAGGAGAATTTTCTCCATTTCTTTTATGTCTGTCACACTTAAAACACTCACTTTTTTTTTTTTTAAACAGGATGAAGACACCTACATAAATAGCTAAGTACTAATACTAGCCTTGTACTCCAATTCAGCATTTCAGACAAAACTTAAATATTCCAAAAATGCAATTATCTCTCTGAAGCAGCAGCTCATTTAGGAAAGACACTTTACCCACGCAACTGATCCCATTGGTCTTAAAACTGATTTGTTTACAAGATCCCAGGAGAATTTTGCAGTCTGTTTCAAATGAGAATAAAGATTCATTTCTTGCATGCAGTAAGGGTTACTGGAATATTTGGTTCTGTCAGCATTGTCAATAAAGTTAAAGGAATACTTCCACCAAAACAGAAAAAGAATGCTTTAAGCTGGAAATGTGAAAATCCTTCTTTAAAGATATCTGCACTTTAAAAGTCACTAACTTCACAGAATTTGAAATCAGAGATCTTCCACAACTAAAATTACCTGTCAAGCTCTTAGAATTAAAATTGTTTACCAATTTTTGCTTAAGGTAGTCTGTCCAAGATTCATCCAGTGGGTATCCAAGGCTTGATATGACATAAACCTTTCAATAAGAGTATGTAAAAAGTCGCTTTGTAACTATTAGTAGTCCTTCAGGACAAGTTTCTACTAGCTACCAGCAAAGGCTGGAAGAGATGTTTAGGAACTTAAAAACAAGAATATAGCCAAACTTTGGCTAAAAAAAAAAAAAAGTATATGTTATTTATATCATAGCTATTGCTTTTCTTTTCTGAGGTTCAGAAAGGCTCTACCTTCCCCCAAGGCCAGCAAAGAATCTCCCCTCTTTCCATCTACATACTACTTTTAGACAGATCACAATGAAACCAGTATTTTGATACACTGAACATTTATTGTCTTTCACAAGACAAAATGAAGTTTCCCCTGTCAATGAAAAGCCATCAAGATGACCATAAAGGGGACAGGGTGCAGAATTCCAGTGTACAGTATACGCAACAAATTACCTCCCTGACTACCCTGGAAGAAAGACGATTGATCAATCTCACTGCAACTAAAAAACAGGATTATAAAATATTTACAGAAAAGAACAGTACAGAAAATAAAAACTGGACAACCATATGTGTATGAAATGCCGCCAACACTTTTCCGTCTCCTTAAAAACCTGTTCCACTACCCTCCCAGAGCATTCAGGATGTGCAAGGATTCAGGCAGAGCATAGTCACCTCCCCACTCCCACACTCCCCCTCCCCAGAGTACCATTATCTCCCTCCAACGAAGGGGGAGGACTTGAGGAAAGCAGCATCGCCTTCTTGACAGTAATTTCCCCCCACCGAGTGGACATGCTAGCTCTGAAAGGAGGTTCTCAGCCACACTTCATCTGCAACGGTCTCTACTCAGAGCATACTGGCAAGTTAACCTGTGGGTAGGGAACTATTCCCTGTCATGCAAGCCCTATCGTTGCTTGCAGGAGGACCTTTCCTTCTCCTCCCTCTGCGGTGGTCTGATCTGTGTTGAGGGGCAGGAAAGCTAACTAGGACTATGACAGGTCACAGGAGACCTTCCATTTCTTTCATGAAGGCTTCATACACATCATCCTTTGTCTGTACAGAGATAGGGGCAGATGATCCAGCCTTAGGGGCAGCTTTGGTTAATGGGAGAGCAGGCTCATCATCCTGTTTTCTCTGGGAGGCAGCAGAAGCCCCTTTATTCTCCCGGCGCACTCGCAAGGCAGTGGGCACAAAGCGAGTGATCTCTGCCTTGGGGTTAGTGATCTGCGGCTTGGCACTGATAGTGGCCGTAGCTTTCTTCTCAATGGTGGCCGCACTGGTGTCATCCGCCTTGGGGCGCTGAATCAAGCTGGGTGGGGCACTCAGTACTCCAGGATTTGGAATGGGAGCTGGTGGGAAGAGACCAGGTGGGGCAGGTCCTAATGGAGGCACCAGAGGTGGCCGTAACATACCTGGGCGAGGAGGAGGGATACCTGTGAGAAGAGGAGAAAGCATGAGCTGACTCCACACCTGGGAGTCTTAAAATCTTTGGTCAAAGAAGTGCAAAGGCTCAGAAAGCCAAGAAGAAAAACAAAACAAAAAACCACCCGACAAAACGCAGCAGCACTGGCTTTAAAAAATAAAAATGTTTTCAACCCTGCACCAAACGCTGGGTTGAAAATGATGCTGCCCCTCACATTTTGAAAGCTACAGGAGCCTGTGTATTGCTCCCTTTCAAATTTTAAAGTTATAATCTGAAAATAAAGTTTCTTGATGGCCCATCCCATTGGAATTTCAGGGTCATCTGAAATGTCTGACCAGGCAGAAAAAATAAATATCCCTATCTCCAACTCATTAAGTGGAGCACTATTAGAGCACCCAGGGGTTACACAGAAACAGTCCAGCAGAAGTTCAAATTCTGAAATTCCCTTTTTGAGGACAGATTTCTTGCTACCAAACTACACATGGCAGTATGGAATTACTTCTTGTTATTACACAGAAAAAGATACAGCCCATTGTAGCCACACAGACAGGAACACGGCAAACTGGTAACCACTTATACTTCCTGGCTTTGTCACCACATCAAAAACTAGAAAACTAAAGCAGGGAGAGACTTGGTGCTGAAGCAAACAGAATGCTTTACCTGGTGGGGCAGGTGGGGGCAGGCGAGGAGGTGGCCCACGTGGAGGAGGACCTGGGGGCAAACCTGGTGGTGGGCCTGGGGGAGGGCCAGGTGGTCGCCCAGGTGGAGGGCCCGGTGGCAGAAGTCGAGGTAAAGGCCCACGCAGTCCTGGTAAGCCAGGAGGTCTCAGGAAAGGAGGAGCTCCTGAAAGCACGCACACAAACAAAGAGAAATTTAGGTCATGGTTAAGAAAACCGCAAACTATCCCACCAACTAATATTAAAGATCCTCAACAGGCACTTGAAAGCTGTTCTAATGCTAGCCAGCTGCCAGATTAATCAGACCTTCTAAAGGGCTCTTCCCCACGTAACGAAGCAATAGCAGAGAACAGCTACTGATCTGAGGTTGTTGGAATTCAAACAGCTAAAATTGAAAGAATTTTTCACTCTGGCATTTGATACTTCCCTTCTGGCCTGGGAAGTAATAAGTAGTTTTGCTCTACTGAAAGTAACTTTTTTGAGGTTTGAGGTTCCTCCTCTAGGGGATGTCAGAAATAAAACTGCGGGGAAGACACTGGAAAGACTTTTGCTCTCTGCCTGCTCCCCTAGGGAAAAAAAAAAACATACAACCTACATTGTTAATGTATCCATATAGAATAAAATACATTAAAATCCTCGTATATACTGCTCCTCACTATAGTCCAACTATTGATCTTTGCAATGTAAGGTAAGAACTCAAGAGACAGATTTACACACTTTTTTTAATCACAAAAAAGCTTGTTACTGTTGTCCAGTTCAGCTATATGGTAACCCCATTAACTTATAGAAAACAAACTGCTGTCTTCCTCTAAATCAAAGACACCTCAAGTGTTTGCCCTCAAAAACCTCCATACACTATAAAAAAAAAAGAGTCACTGATTGGCCCCATTGCTAGTAGTCTCCAGGCAGCTTAATATTGACATAAATTCAAATTTAGTACATATTTCATCTGAGGACAGTTTTCTTCCCTAACAAGAGTGAAATACATTCAGGTGGTACAAGCCTTCACAAAACAGCTTGTTAAAAAATACCAAAAAAAAACCCAACATCAAAGTCTATAACTAGGCAGTGGCTCCCAAGCCTCTTTAGCATGTCTTGTTCAGGGTAGGGTTTGAGGGCAACAACACAAGAAAAGAAAAAAAGCACAAAAAAAACCCCCAACCAACAACACTGGAGAGGTACACAGCACCAGGCATTGTTCTTCATACTCCAGCACTAGCTCTGCAGCTGCCTCACAGTGTTAGTGCTAACAAACAAGCCAATGCCCATCGGGCCGATGACAGCTACAGGAGCCTGATGCCTCAAAAGCACAGTACAGCAACAGATTGACCAGAGAAGAGCTCACACAGGTCTCAGCAAGTACCACATCGGGCTCCTGCACCTCATCTGCAACACATTCTGAAGCTTCAAAACTCCCAAACTGATACACTGTCTGTAGTACTGAGAACTGGCATCCTTCTAACCAAAGTCAAGTATTCACCTGGTGGAGGGCCAGGAGGAAGGCCAGTGGGTGGGCCTGGGGGCCTCAGCGGAGGGGCTGGAGGTGGTCCTAGCGGAGGTGGCCCGGGCATAGGAGGTGCCTGTATCTGAGTTGGAGGAACAGGCTGTGGAGGCGGTTGCTGCTGTTGTGCCTGGGAGGTTGCAGTAGATGACCCACTCTCTGCAAGAGCTTCCTCACTGAGTTGTTGCTGCTGCTGCTGTTGTTGTTGTGATGTCTCTTCAGATTCCGAGTCCTCTTCCTCCTCCTCCTCTTCTTCTGAATATTCCTCCACTTCTCTCCCTTCTTCTGGGATTTCCTGACCTGGAAATGGAGATATACTTACAAAATCAGTTCACAGGTAATATCTTTGTGAACATCAGAGAGCAGAGAACTTGAGCACACAGAATAAGAAAGAAGAAAAAGAAAGATAAATCAAATAAAAAGAAGAAAAAGATAAACCTTACTTAAAGGAACGAAAACCAACCACATCTTATTGTTAAACAGAAAAAGAAAAAAAAAAAGGAAAAAATTAAAAAAAAAAAAATCACTGTTCTAGATAGAGCTCTGCCACTAAGAGCAATGTGTTCCTGTGGGAGCTGAAACTTCTACTACCAACCCAAATTGCACCTATTTCAACCTATGGTTTGTGGAGTTTTCAGGGAGAGAGGAGAATGGGGACACGACCTCAAAATAAGCACAATCCCCACGTCCAAGAAACTCTATCACCTTTGAAAGATACTGGGGTGTCTTTCCAAACCAAACAAAAGTCTTTATTTTATTGGTTAACTTATTTCTGCCAAAAGATATTTTTAGGGAGCACAAATTCTTACAGGTTACAGATTGAGCCCATAGATAATATCACCCTTTCTTTTTCACTAAGATGTTCATATTTCGCTTGAGAAATAGTTCAGAAGTTAAGCAAGATAAAATTTAGACAAAAAAAAATCCCAGTACCTCAAAAAAACCCGTTAAGTTGCTACTATAACTTTAACTCTGCTATGCAAAACACACACACTACTAGACTAAAAAGAATTTTTAAAAAAACAAATACCTAACCACAGCTTATACTCTTAGCAGATCTTACATTATGACAGTAAAATATTTACTCTATAAAATAAAAACTGTGCAAAGTAAGTTTACTAGAGAAACCTTAACTGGAAGCCTAATGGCATATCTCCACTTAATACATGCACCTCACTCACCTGCCATTCGTAACATCATGGCTTGAAGCGGAGTCAGTTCTTTCATGTTCTTTTTCTTTTTTCGCGACTTCCCAGGCATGTCTGCAAACCGTACGCTATGACCTGGGGAAAGCAAGGCATGGGCAACGGTGGTGGGAGAAATATAATAAAATAGAGAAAACAATAAAAATCAGATAGATTTTAAGTCTTCTATCTGATATGGGTAATGTATCATTCTAACATAACAATGCTCCTTACATAAGGGTTAATATTGGTGTTATTGATTATTTGAAGCTTTGCTAACCTGGTATTCACTATCAATTGGTCTACCCTAAGCAAGCAAGAAAAAAAATATTATCAAAAAGCATTAGCAGCATGCAATTTAGTTGTCTTAGTTGTTCATATCACCAAAGAGTGAGCGTATTTTACACTGAGGCTTAATTTTTGCAGGGTACCCTGCCAATTCAATGCTTCAGGTGAAAAATGGCTTGCAGCCTTACTAAGCTAATGCAACTGCTAAGAAAACAGGTCCATCTGAAAAAGATGCTTCACTTCCAAATAGCTTCTTTCTGATTCATTTACTAATAAAAATTCTTCAGCTGGAATTTCAGTAAGTTTGAACAATTAGCTGGCTAAACAAATTACTTTCCCTCCCAGTCAGGAAAACAGACACAAACTCTATTAAGCAGTGTTTCTCTTTTGAAAAAAAATTTAAGAAATAAAAAAAAAAAACAAACCACAACCTATAACTTTCCATCATACCTGATTTCTTTTCTTCGCCACCTTCCCTCTCCTTATCATTATCACGATGCAGGAAGTCCTCGCCTTCACTGTCTGCATCTGACCTATCACTGTCGCTATCATCACTACTCTCATCGTGCTTGTCTTGATCCATATCCTCAGGATAACCTTCGTCTTCACTGGTACTGGACATATCATCATCATGCCCTCGCTGTCCTGCAGGAAGCAAAGTATTAGGAAATGCATTAACTCCAAATACACCTGTTTGAAAGACAAACTATTTTGTATGTCCACAGTTAGAAAAATCCCCCTACCAACAGCATAGACATATTGTCAAGCCTTTACTGTTTAGCACATATTCTTAAAGAATATTCTGGGGAGTTTTATTTATAAGATTTCCTATCTGCAACTCATTAGTTCATTTCTATTCACCAATCGCCAACCATTGAAATACTCTGATGCTTTCTGGTATGCAATAAAGCTGATCTACCCATTAACAAAAAATTCTAAGGATGATACAGTAACTGTGTGACAAGGAGGACCTAGCTTCCCCACACAAAAACCATATCCAGGGTCAGTTGGTGTTTTTATTATTGGTTTGGTGGTTTTGGGGGTTTTTTTTTTGGGAAAAGGAAGACTTCCCTGAGAATAGCTGGGTTTTTTTAAGGGATAATATGTGCAATGTTTCAACACTGTTAAGACTACATGGGAAAATATCCAATCTGTGAAACCTAACAAAAAAACCAAACCTGAAAGTTGTAATTAGAAGTTACAACATTTAAAAATAGAGCTGATAACAAAACTGCAGATATTATGAAATATGGGGGAATCGCCTCAGTGGTGCAGTCACTTAAGAAGAGTCCTTCAAGTACTATTAACACCCGTATTGCCCAGAGAATACCTTATCTAGGGCACGCTACGTTCACAGCAGTACTATCCATAGCAAAACAGAGAGGTCAAGGGAAACCCCAGACAGTAACAGGGAAGTCCTTACCTGCTTCAGAACTGTAAGAAATCTCCTCTTCTCGCCTTCGAGGAGCCATCTCCAAGGTGAAACCCACTTTACGGCCATACATCTGTAGGACTTGAGGTGGGGGTGGCCCTGGAGGAGGTCCAGGGGGCTTCCTGCCTGGAGGTAAACGTGGAACACCAAGCCCAGGAGGAGGAAGTACAGAGATGGACCGAACTGGTGGTCTGGAAATAAAAGAAATCAGAAATGTAGGAACACAAGCATGCAAACGCACTTAATAAAATTCTTTAGCCTTCTCTCATCATTGCTTACACAGCTTCTAAAAAGAAACATGAGCATTTATAAAGTATAGATTTTTCCCAAGGAGTTTACAACCTCGTACAAAGACACGATTACTGAAGATCAGACAACAGCAAGCTTCCCAGAAGGCAACCGAAGAGGAGACTGGAAAAAAAGGCAAGGATTGAATCCCACCGCTAAAGTGGAATGAAGTAGCCACAAAGTTAATGAAAATAGAAGGCTATTCATAAAGAAATAGAAAGAACTAGTGCTAGAATGAGAAACCTGATAAACAAGTTGTTATGGTTTGAGAAAACCCATAACAATTTATTGTTGTTTAGACAGTTATTCTATCACCCGATGACCTCTCTCTACCTGAGAAGGGGAATTGGGGAAAACAAGGGAACACAAGGGAACACAAGGGTTGAAATATAAATAGATTTAATAGGATAAGAGTAAATAATTAAAATTAATACTAAAGAACCAGTATCGATCCCGATACCAACACAAAATACACAAGGATTATACTCAGCCCATTCTATCAGTACGAAGCTGTGCACTCCCAGCAGTGCACAGCAAATGTCAGACATTGCAAGCGCTACGGCTTTGGGAGGAAGGGAAGGGCGCAGGGGTCCGGTACCGGGGCAAAAGGTTCTCTGGACCACTGCCATCAAGGGAGAGACAAAACCACACAGCAAACTTTCTAATTTATATTGAATGTAATATTCATGGTATGAAATAATCCTGTCATCCAGCCTGGGTCAAGTGCCTCCTCGCCCCTGCCCCTGGCAAAGCTCGAAAACACCGAGACCTTGAACACCACACAGCCTAGATGGCTATAAAGTAAATATTTTCACAAATTCAGACACTAGAGTCTTCTAAAAGTGCAGTTTTCCCAAGCATTAGAAGGTAAATTAGTCCTGTGTTGCTCAACCCAGGACACAAGTAAACTAGGAGCTTAAACTGAATATACTAGCATAACAAAATAACACATATATGGCAATTTAAGGGGAACTTATGTTCAAACTGTCAGGCCTTAAAGTTTTACTGATATGCAGAAAGACAAATGCTAGAAGACATAGCTTATTACTCAAAGCAATTTAAACAAAAGCTGGTAATAGCAGGGAAAGATTAAAGGGCTTTGGTTAGAAGAAGGTGCAATTCATTTGCACAGGATTCCTGATTTCTGCTAGTCAATATTACCTCTGCTTCTACCCCTAGCTCCTCCCCAGTAATAAGAGTGCTCCTTTTTTACTTCCCCTCCAAGTTTCTTTTTCCACTTACCCATAGGCTGATGTCTTCTTGAGGATGGAAGGTGGCTGAGCCCCTGGAAGGGGAATGTCCTGTATGAGAATGTTGGAGGGAGCATGCGGCATATCTGGTAAGGGGATACTTTCCACTTCAACATGTTGAGCATTCTGGGGAAAAAAGAAAAAAGTACAATAACATTAATAATATTAAATTAATAATAATATTATTATAATTAGTTACTCCCACAGAAGTTACCACACAACCTCATGACCTTTCAGAGTACAGAACACACAGGACCTGCCATCACTTGCCAAAGGTATCTGTTCTTAGGGCATGTTATTTTGCAGCAGGCCATGAAAGACATTTAGGAAAAAAGTCAACAGTAAAGGTTCTCAACACAAAACAAAGCACACACAGCGCATCCATGAAAGGCTTTAGTCAAAATCCAGTCAGGTTTCCATCTCCCTTTAGACCTTCAGTCCCCAAAGGGGACTGCAGACAAATACACCTGTATTTTATGAGTATCCAGAAGGCACAAATCACAGGCTGCTGCATATTCCAAAAAAAGAAAAAAAAAAAAAAAGAAAAATCTTACAGGTACTTGCACTTGGAAAACATTATGTTCTCCAATATGGTAGGGAAGAATGTCAAAGAAAGCTCTTTAAAGGAATGCCAAAAGATTCTCATTATTTCCAGCAACAGATTTAGAAGAAATTCACAGAAATATCAACTGCACACTCACAGGCTCACTCTCTTTGACACAGAAAAATTCTGACATTGTTGATTTAAGACATAAACTTCCCTTTCCTTTGTAATTTCTTGTTGAATTAAATCAATATCAGATAAATACAGACTTGACAACCCTCATGCTGTCCTCACTAAAATGCTGTAACCAGAGATACTATGACAATTAATATAAGTACTTAATACAGGCCACACAACATATACACTTGCCTCTTATAAAGTTCTCTTCCTTTGTAACTGTCACACCTAACAAGCAGACAAATAGTTTACACTGCCACAGTCACAAGTCTGAAATACAATAAGCATTACCTTGACAGCATCGAAATACTGGCTGAGTTGTGATCTCTTTTGCTCATACTCCACTTCCAATTTGCGCAGTTCTTTGTAGATGTCAGGATTCTCCTTCTCGTAGAGCCGCAAGATGCGCTCAAAAGTCTCACGGAGTTTTTTGCGTTTATCCTTTAGTACTTTTTCATTAAGTTGTGGCTGCTGTACTGGGTTAAACTCTAATCCAAGACAGCAAAAAATAACCCAAAAATTCATAAGTTACTCTACTGCACAACTGTGAGGAATCAAAACAACTTCAAAGCAAACAACGTCCAATCCCTATCTTCAGGAAGTCTTCAGCCTTATGACAATCCCCTCCTTCAACTCTAAGTTACTATCACGCACACTACTCATCCTTTTTATCAGCCATCTTCTTGGGAAAAAAGTCATCTTTGATGGCACCACATCATCTTAAATCACAATCAATCCCCACTTATTCATAGAATCTCCCTTTCTAAGAGGAAAGGAAAAAGGTTACTCTATTTTAGTCTCCCAGTTGTCCCTTAAAATTATGTTACGTGTGTACGTAAGCCATTGCCTAAGTCCAATACCTGGTACGTCTCACTCACCCATCTCATCCAATTTCTCCATGTCCCGGATAATCTGCTTTGGATCTTTCATCTTCAGTACAGCTGCTCGTACCATCATTCGTTGCTTTTTGTTCTAAGAAAATCAGAGAACAAGCAGATCAGAAAAGTGTCACAGGCGAAAGAGACAGAACATTTCTACCAAATACTCCCCTCCCAATATTCCCAGTCTGCAGAAGAAAAACGTGTCTCAAAATGCCCTGCAGATATCAACCACAGCACAAATCAGCAGCAAAGGTCATTAAAACCTGTGGTAATTTTAATTCCACTATATTGCTATTTACAAATGCTCCTACAATTGAGTCACTCCAATTAAGACACATACAATCAACAAGATAACAAACTGACAAAAGGTATACAGTAAAACACACTAAAAAGTATGCAAGTCTTGGGTGACTGATTTGTTGTTTGGTTGGGTTTTTTTAATTCCCAAGTACTTACAATAATGTTTCAGAAAGCTGCAATCATCACAAGTTAAAAAATAGTAGATGATGAGATATAGTTACTCAAAACAAGATTTCTGTTTATTTTTTTCGTAAAACTACTTGTTTGGACAGTGTTTGTCAAAGTCAATCTTAGGACAGCAACAAAAACATCTGTAGTCTCCCCATCAGCCACGGCCCATTACAATCACAAACACGATACATAGTACAGAGAATGCCAAATAAACATTTCTGATCTCTTTATTTACCTTCTTTAGCTCTCTCTTCCGAGCTTCCTTACCTAGAGAGGAGGGGGAAAGAGAAAATAACAACTTGAAAGAGACAACCAAATTCATGAAGAACCTTTCCTTCATCAAGATTAGTACTGTTTCTCAACAGTTCACTTGTTTTAGAGAGTGTGTAACTTTCACACTCATCTTCCCAGTGAAATACAGCATGAAATAGATTTCTCTCTCATGTGTGTTATACAGAAAAGAAAGGAGACAAAGCGGTCTTTGTGTCTCCAGAAGCCGGGATTTTTCTATACAGAAAAGAACAATAGGCAGCAAGTGTCATAGTGATGTGTGTGCAGTCATGAAAGGATTGCTGCCTAGAAGCTGAAACAGAGCCAACTGACAATGCACTTTAAAAATATGTCAGCTCTGAACACACATCTGACATAAAGCATAATCACCATGGAAGTCTGGATTTTCTTTATCTGCTTAGCATTGATAATATCTGGCATATTACCAAAAGGAAAAAACACGGTGTGACGACTCCCTCATCTAACCAGACCACTTGCAAAATTTGACTTGTTCCTCAAATTCTAGCCTCAGACAGATTAACAATGTCCCAAGCAGCAGTCTTCAGTTTAACTAACAACTAAGTACAAACACCTTTGAACATTGATAACTACAGTAAAAATTAAGAGGTAAGTACTGCAGAGAAACAACAGCACGCATGCAAGCAGCCTTCTCAGGAAGTTTCTACAGCAGTCAAAGCCAAGATATTTTTTAAATTAGGGAAACTCAGTTCTGATTCACAAGTGAGCTTCTTATCTTCAGAAAAAAGTTTTTACCTGCTTCCCTAGGACCCCCCCTTTCCCATTTGCTTAGATTTTATAGATACTTACGGGCCTGATCTGTGGGATTCATAAACTTCCCACTCTTGGTGGATGATGTAGATCTTCGCCCCATTTTGACTTTTTTCCTTCCACCTCAAAAAAGAAATTTTAAAACGAGGGAGAGACCTAGAAAAGATAACATGGTTTCAGGTTCTATGTACCAGTAGCTTGAGTATGCTTATTTCTCCTCTCCATACATGCAGGCTCCTCCCTCAAAAACCTTCAATACTCATGAGATCCTCAAACACCACTAAAAGCTCAGACATTCACATAAAAATAACCCTAGTTTATCTAAGTACTACTATTTAATTAGGTACCTACTTACTACTATTTTGCTAAGTACCTACTTTAAACATCAACTAGATCATTATTCGTTCCAAGAGGAAAACCAAGAACCTTCTTGCTTACACTACAGAGTGCACAGGGGAGGGAGAAAACCACATTCTATTTTTCTAAGAGCATATCAGAGTCCTTCTAGCTTTTCCTTTACTCTCATAGAACATCATCCAAAAAAGAAAAAAAAAAAAAAAAGACACAGCACACAACAGATTCCACCCCAAAATCTAAAACACCCTCTGAAATTTGGGAGTTGATGGGATGCAGCTTTCTAGTCACCACACTGCATCCAAATATATCTCGACCAAAGTGAAAGTATTCACAAGTTAAGTCCGAAGTTCTCTGCTGCCTCACTGCAGTCGCCAAATGTGCATCCTTCTTCCTAACTACAGAAGATGCCGCTTTCAAACCACTAAATGACGTGCCTCCCCTCACCCCCTAAAAAGAAATTCAAGCAGTGTCTAATTTAGTACTTCAAAGGCTCATAAAAGGGGTTCCTAATGAGCTCCAATAACTAACCACATTCATTGTACTGACCAGCAAAAATCTACAGAGCTTTGCTCTTGCATACTACCAGGCTATGCTCGCAGTTGGCCTGATGTTTTCAAGAGCACCCCACGATTTCTGATCACCAATAACATATTTCCTACTTATAAGATTCCGCTGATTTTATTGCAAGACACAATCATTTCTTTAGGTGCGAACCTCACCGAACAGGAGTTTCATTTGCACCCCGCATTTCCCAGATTTCTAACATTTAAAGGGTAAAGGGAAAGAGAATAAATTTCTGAAGCCTCGATCCCAAACCCTTTCAAGACACAAAGCAAAGAGCTCCAACAAGTTAACAGCCGATGGGGAAGGGGGGGAACAACCACTAAACTTAAGATTTTTTTGGCCACCGGGGAACGAGGCGGGAAGTCTCCCATGAGTCACCCGAAAGCCTCCCCTCCTCCCCCGACGGAGGGAGGAAGAGAAGGCGGTAGCACAAATCACCACCGCCGCCTTCTCCTCGCCTCCCTTCCCCTTCTCTTTCCCCACCCAGCCCCGTCCCGTCCCGCTCCTCTCACCCCTCCGCCCGGCCGGGGCGGCCAGGCTCCCTCCCGCTGCAGCGGCCTCTATAACCCCCTCGCTCCTTGCCGCCGCGGCCCCACCGCCATCTTGAACCGGGACCGAGTGGCGCGCGGCCGTAAAGCGCGACTGCCGCGCCGCGCCGCGCAGAGCTGCGCTCCGGAAGCGAGGCCTTTACCGCACCGTCACCTGACTCTATGATTCCGCCGCTCTTCTCTGCCCCGCTCAGAGGCTCCTCTATGGTCGGGCCGGCGGGTGAGCCGGGGGAGGGCGTGGCTCGAGGCCCCCCGCGCGCGTCGGGGATCACGTGAACGGCGTGGGCCGTTGGGGGCGGCCGTTGAGCCCGGACCCTCAGGCGGCGGAACGGGAACAGGGGCGGGGGCTGGCGGCAAGCACAATCAGAATCAGGAAGGGGTATGGGGAGTAGGATGCCTTTGAGGTGCGGGAGCGCTACGGCCGGTGCTGGAAATTGTCTGGGATAGAAGGGAAACGCTTCAGTGCGGCCTCTCTTCCCTCTTGCCCTCCTGGGGAGAGCCTGCAAAATGGCCCCCTGCCCCGTCCTGGAACAAGGTGGAGCTGAGGAGCGTGTGAGAAGCCTCTGTTTGTGGGGAGTAAAGGCAGAGAGCTGAGGGAGCGGTAGTTCCTGGTAAACTCGGATGTGACATGCATTTCTGATTGGGTTTGGCTCCCCTGTCAGCACGGCTGGCATCCCTCTGTTAGGCTCACGTGCCAGCTGCTGTTTCAGGGGACAGCTAGAGAAAAGTGGCTACATGATGTTCGTTGGGCAGTTCAGGCCATACAAAGAGAACAGAAGGGCTAGTTTGGTCCCAGGAGGCAGTACAGGATCTACTCTCTTACTTTTTCTGCAGCCTGCCCTGCCACGGAAGCCCCTGCAGCAAACTGGTGAGCACCTTTGCAGAGGCTGGTGGACACTTGGTGGGAACTGTTCTGCTTAAAGTGCCTCTCCTAGCAAAAGTCCACAGGCACGTGAAGAGCCACAATAAGGATACATGAAACATCTCCTTGGATACCAGTTGCATCACAGTGAATAAGGAGGAAGCAAGCAATAACGTGTGGGTGCAGGCTTAAAAAGTTGCCATGCTGGAGTCAGGTGTAGGAAGGACATTTTTTCTATGCGCAGATGCACCTGGGAGCAGAGATGGTCGGTCTGGTCTCTGAGCAGAATGTGTAGACGCCCTGGTTCTGGGTGGACCCCCGGTGCAACGCAATGTTGTTACAGTTTTTCAAATGTTGGAGACAGTTGGCAAACTTGGAACTTTATGAAGGATCCTTGCAGGGTGGGTAAAAGCAAGACTATGAGCTGCACATTGCATTAACACAGACATTAGTCGCAAACTGTACAAAATCCAAGTTAGCAGATGGCCCAGCCCAGGGGCATCCTCAAAGCCAGGGATTTGGAAACTCCCAGTGCTCTCGGGGAGTCTTGCTCACTGCCACACAGCAAAGTCATCCCCACCTCGTGCCTCTTTGGCCTCTTCTTTTGTATTGTTCTTGTTACCAGGAAGAATTTGCTGCAGGGCATATTTTGGTTGCAACCATCCAGTGTTTCTACATGGGTTTGAAAGAAGCTTGGACTGGTTTTGGGTTGTGTATAATTTCTTTTCTTCTTTGGGGCTGTTCTTATTTGGAACATTCATATTATACATTTTTAATTCTTAATCCTTTGTCCCCAACAACCAACTGAGCAGAGGGAGAATGCTTGAAGGGGTGTGATGGGAACGCTATGGCCATGCACATCCCTGCTGTGTACCATGTCACTGGAGAGGGGGACAGCTGAGGCTTTGCAGATTGGCCTCTCCTCACAGGGCTTGGGGTCTTCTGTCACAACAGCACTGGGCTCAGTGGGGACAGTGATACTGACACAGCCCTAACTGCTTCCTCCCAGCAATGTTTGCTGACTTGGAGGACAATAGTCCTCTCACATTTTTCATTTGGTACTTCTGTCACACCAAGAGGCAGCTCCAGGGAGTCTAGAGGATAAACATCACCAGACCGGTTAACCCCAGACTGGTTATGACATCTCTGGAGGACCAAGTGTAAGACTCGCTAGAGAGAGCAGGAATTATTTCTTATTTTGTGGGACAGAGTTTCAGTTCCCAAGCAGAAACGAAGCTAAGCTGTTTCTGTTCCACTGGGTGCTCTCCCTTCCATCTAGCCAGTTAGATGCATCCTGCATGCAGTTCAAGCGTGTAACGGTTAGTAATGCAAGTAAATCCCATTGATTTTCTTATTGCTAGAGTTGGGGGAAAGAGTTTGGGAAGGTCCCAAGCTGATCAGCAGATTTTTTACCTCAAAACCACCTTGTTACGGCTGGATGCTGCCATACACCTCTATGAGGTCACGGGCAGCTCTCCTAGCTGACAGGGGATGCTGGCCTGGCCTCTGTGAGCTCACAGCCTCCTACCTCGTAAGCAGAGGGACAGACTGCTGCCAGCCAGCCTCCAACAGCTTCAACATCTTCCACCATCTCGTGGGCATGAGGCCACCTACCACACCTGCTGTTGCAGGCAAGCCAGCTTTCCTTTAAGCCCACCAGGAACAAGGATCTATCAAGAGGTGAATAGGAATTGTGTATCTTTATGTTCTTTATTGTGTATCCCACTTCCCCTGACACTGCTTGGAATTTGCTTTCAAGAAAATGTGGACAAACTGCCTGAAAAGTACAACAGATTTGGTTTTGTTTGACTCTGCTATTCTCGTAAAGGAGTGACTGACAATCTTGCAAAGAAGCATACAGAGCTGGTAGGTTTTCTTGCTAAATTAAAAATGTACATTTGCACATAGAAAGACAGCAGGAGCCAGGGACTCCTGCCTCTTCAACACTCAAATATCGCTGTTCTGCTGATTGACAGTCTCTTGCCTCTAAACAAGTACCTCTAAACTGAGTGCCACTTGTGTCAGGAGAAGGGAGATGTCACATCTTGGAGAAATGATGCCTCAGGTCACCATGTCACCCACCACGATACCTCGTGTGAGGCAAGGCAGTGCTTTTTCCCTCATCTGAATTGCCTCTCCTGACCCATATCGCCCAGTCTGCAGCTTGTACTGGTCGCAGTTTGTCAGTGCCTAAGCACCCATCCATGCTCCGGAACCCGGGGCTTTCTCTGCGATGTCTGGCAGAGCTGCTTGGGAGCCGACAGCTGCATTGCCATCTAGTGGCTTTTGAACACAAAGGCAAAGAGGAGTCCAAAAAAGATGATTAAAAGTGGGAACAGTAGGGAAAAAACAAACTAAAACAAAACACCAAAACCCGGAATGGAAGGGTTATGAAGCCAATGGAGAGCTTCCCTGTTGTAATCTCACCCATCTCTTTACAGGCACGATCTAGTTATTAATATAATCATCTAATATTGAATATTAATAAAAAGTATGAATTCGGGTATGCCTTTAGTATGAGGGAAGGTGGTACTAAAAAAGGAAGCTATACACAATCCTACTAGATTAGTCTATCGTGGGTATTAAAAAGAATTCATAAATTGCAGCTATATTGAAGATTTTAATCTTTTTTTCATGATTTGGTTTAAGATTGTTTTTTCAGACAGAACCAAAAAAACCCCCAAACCAAGTACAGGAAAGAGAAATCTTACAATATTCAGGTACATTTTTATTAATTCTTAAATTAGCTCTTTTTTTTTTTCTCCAAAGATCAAAGCAAAAAAAAAGCAAATCACAGCAAATCAGAGCAAGAGACTGCAAATCCTGTTCTTGCTTCCAGCTTTGTTTTTAAAATCTGAAAAATAAGGACATTTGGTAGCATATTGTGCAATGCAGACTCTGAGCACGCTCTTGGCAGTCCCACGTTGGTGGGAGTGGGTAAAGCACGTGAAAATAAATTTAGAGCATTAATAGGGCTGTAATCCTACAGACACTTGTACGTGTGTATAATCCCAGTTCAATCAACAGAGCAGTGACTGCACAGAAATATTTACCTGCGGGTTGGCAAGAGGGCAGCATTACTGAGCACAGGAGGTTATTCATGGCTAGAACACTATAAACGGTTTCTCTCAGTTGTGGGGCAATGTTGCGTGTGTTTGCTTCTGAGACAATGCTTCTCTTACCTTCTAATCTACTGGGATTAGAGTTTATCTAAAGAAGATCTCTGTCTAGCTCCTTAGGGAGGGACGGGACAGGAAATCGCAGTTAAATATGCTTCAGCTAGTCCTTGTAAGCAGTTCGGTGAAGAGGGAATTCAGCCTATCAGATTTAGCACTAAACCACACTAAGAGTTTAGCAGCCACAGCTGTCCTGATGAGCCCCCCAGATGATGACATGGACTGGCTTGTTGAAATTGGTTTTCTCCCATCGTGTTGTCATCTTTGATATAGAAAAACATAAAGAGAGAAATCACACCTTCTCACCACTAGTGCTCCAGCAGTGAATGTTATTGTCACTAGGACGTATTACAGTTCAAGGTTATCTAAAATAAATTCCAAAAAACAGCTGAAGGAAAGGTACGAAGTATTTGAAGCATTGCCTCCCAGAAGCACCTATAAGCCCATTCCCTACATTATATTTCAATGCCAGTTCCTGGATCTGTCACATCTCTTGCTCTGCTACTACTCATAAGAAAAAAAGCCATCAGCAGTTCATTTACCATAATGAATCAAAAAGGTTTCTGCAGGCGTAGGTGCTGCAGTCGCTGTCACAGCAGGAGAGAGAACTCTGACTTCATTCACTGAACCTGCTGTCTCACCAAAGAAGTCACCTCATGTATGGCACGCTGGTACTTTTCTGAAGCTGCTTTAAACTCAGCCAGGTGCTTCTCGTAGCTTCTCACAGCTGTCAGAAGCTCATTCCTCTCCACGGCTCCCAGGATGGCGTGGAGGATCATTTCAATGCCAAGCCCGAGAACAGTGATGCTGATTCCCCCAAGAACAGATGCCCCAATCTGCGCAAGGAGACTGACGAGCTTGCTCACAGTGAGAGTCATAAGATTGGAGCCAAGCAGTTTGATAGCTACCATCCCAGCTGTTGAGGTCGCTTCTCCGAGAACAATTGAAAAAACTTTATGGGCTATTGCAATTTTCTCCAGCTCAGGCTCTTTGATGTCATAGAGCTTCTGGTACAGCACAGGCTCCAGCTTTTCCTTCATGTCACTATCAATCTTCTGTACCTGATGCTGAATCTCACTCATCGCTTGAATGATAATGTCACAGTTTTCCTTGACGGTCCTGCTCTCTCTCATCTGAATGTGGGTGATGGTACAGCCCAGGTGTTCATTTAGCACTCCAGCCAGCTCATTTGTTGCACGGAAATTTGTGGACATGCAGTCAAGCAATTCCTGGTGCAGACGGATCAATTCTTGCCTTCTCTTGGGGTTATCTGGGTACAGGAGGTCGCTCAGCGTCATTCTTCAGAAATGGGTTACTTTAAGAGAGAAAAGAAATCTCCTATTCTGTTCAACACCCAGAACCCTAGCCCTTAAAGAGCAGTGAAACATCCTTTGCCCCAGCCTCACTGCTACTTTTTATACTCAGCACGTCAGATCCTAAGGCATAGCTTGTAAATATAGAAATCTTAAGTCTTGTTTTGGATCTTTAGCCAAAATATTGGAAAAGGACCTCATGAGACATTGGACATACTCAGCAACAAAAATAGCTAAAAAATATGTCATTAGTAGATTGGTAAAATGAACATAGGTCATTCTTCACCTCGGAAACTGAAGATGGTAGAAGCTGAACTAGTTCACTAAAAACCAGAACAACCTAATCAGGAAAATCTGAAATAAGCTGTGGAAATGAAAGGCCTTTTCTAGACACACTTTTGTATCAGCCTATTTTTTTCAGTTAGTGGCATGGGATTTTTAAACAATTATGATGACTGGTGGATTGGGCAGAGTCCGTATCTCCATAACGGTGTTTTGTGCCAATGTAGTTTATTTCTCCTCACATTCAAGAGAAAACATTACTATATAAGCACTCCATGCCTATTCTAAGAAACTCACACTTGGGAATTCATAGAGAATAGTAAAATTATCTATAATAAACCCATCCTAACCTATATCACTTTACACACGCCTCCCCCTGTGTTTCCTTTGCTGATATTTAGCCCCTGTTCCCTCATTGTTTATTCGCCTGCCTAATGCTGTAATCAATTACCCATTGTTTTTTTAATCGTGAACATCAAGCAGGTGCAGACAGCCCCATGATAAGCATCGTGAGGTGCACCTACTACAGCTGGATGTCTGTGATGGCAGACTGCCTTGGAGCACCATGCGCAGGTTTGCAGAGACAGCCCTGCTTGTGCAGCCACGCTCTCTCCATACCCTGGGTGTCCTGTGTGGAGCTAATATCAGCAGGTGCTCACCAAGCTCCTAGGACTTGGCTGGGCAGAATCTGGCCTTCCCTTTTTGCTCTACAGACCAGAGCACAAAATTTAATTTCTTCATTCTTTTTTACCCCCCTCTAAACACTTGTGGCTAATCCTTATGGTCATTATTCTCCTCTGAGCTGTCACTGCTTTGCCAGCAAAAGGGCATATTTAATGCATTTTTCTTCATCACCTGCCTGTCAATATGCAGAGTCCAAAAGTGACTGAGTTACTAGTGAGCATGGAGTTACTCCTCATCACTAAGCTTCTGTAATCAAGTCTGTGCCACTTCCTTTTAACCCATCACCAGCTGCAAAGTAAAAATGCTTTAGCGTGATTTTCACTTAAATGCATGTGTCTGTCTTTGCAACAGGGACAAACTATGAATGAGTAGGATGACTCATGTCTGTGTTGGTACTTTTGCGTTCTTGGCCCTCTTATTGCAAATCTGGGCCAGTTTTATGCAGTGCTTCGCATTTTTCCAAGATAAACAACTTCTTGCTGTTGGTGCCTACATATCAGTTATAGCTACAAATAGTTTCGTGTAGGAGACTAGCCAGGTTTTTCTTCTTAAATGATACCTTTGTGTCATTTTGGTCCTTTGTAATTCTTGCATTATCTGCTAACTGCAAATCATCTGACACTGAGCCAGCTGTATTTTACTCAACACACCCTCCCCCACAACATCACTGTCGAAAAACAGAATGATTTCAACAGTCCCCTAGCCAACTTTTAGTCTCAGTGTTGAAATACCAGCCAGTCTGAAGAGATTTTTTTCTCCACAATATTATTGCACAGTACCATACATTTCTTCCAGCCGCTTACCTTGTAGCTCTGTCAAGAGAATAAACTCTTTAACGCATCTTTCTTTTTCTTCAAGCTGGAGGGAGCAAAGTACATATACAGTAAGGGTTTGGGATTTTCAGGAAACATAAAGCCATGTCAATACAAGGTATGAATTCATATCAGTCCTGCCTCAGGGAAGTTGCTGGCTTGCTCTCTGACTCAGTGTGATATTAGAACCTTTCCAGTTCAGTGATGTTTTGTTGAAAGGTCATTTGTTTTTCCTTATTTGTAGAAACTGAGAAGAAAAAATGTTCTAAGAGGAATAGCATTTAAACAAACATTTTGCATACTAAGGTGTGGAGGAGACTTTTAGCATCTATTCTTTAAGCATGATTATTTCAGCTTCCAATAACTGCTCTAGATTTTGTCTCTTAATGCTAAAATTACCTCGTACTCTCCACATTAATACTTTTGCTAGTTTTTACAGTTGCTTTCTAGAGTTAGGCAGGCCACATATATTTCCATATTTCTGACTATTTCTCCAGGGAAGATATTCTCCGTAAGCTTTTCTAATTAAATATTTAGACTACCTACCTGATTTTGTCTGAGTGCTCCTGCCATCAGCTGAATGTGTACGGGACAGTGACTCCATCCTCTTTCCCTGTGTTCCTCTGGTGGTTTCCAGCAGCATGTGATGAGTTAGGGATCCAGAGGCTGGGCTTCAGCTGGGTCCTGTGGCCTGACTGCTTGTCATTAATTCTATTGTGTGATGTTTACCCAGATTCCTTTCATTTTTTTCCTCCTTTCTCCTTCCAATTTTAACACGTTTCAGTTTATTTCATGCTAGTTCCCATTTGTTAGGTCCTTCAAAGGCCTTCTGTTCCTGGAGAGAATATGCACAGCATGAAACCCTCTGCCTGTGACAAAGATACCATCACAGGTACCTACAGCCATGGCTGAAAGGGGATATTACTTGCTGTTCTCAGAACATAAAACATGTAAGACAGTGCTTTTCATTCGTACAGATACAGGATTAGGTTTTGTACTGGGATTTATAAATTTCTATTGTTTATAAACAAGAACCACTAATGCTTGCAGCTATTCCTTGAAATAATGAATTGTTGCCATGACTGGCTTTGTACACCTGCAAATTATGGATGAAAAGTTGAACAATCCCACACAAATAGAAAAATAGATACCACAGACAGTGAAAACAGTTTTTTTCCTATCCCACCAAGACAGGCTTGTACTCTGCCTTCATCCAAGCTAGACATCTTCCATGCTCTGATCCTTAGAAAGTGGGCTGCTGCCCACTAGGCTCTGGTCATGAATGCTGCCTCCCTAGTAAAGAGTAGTTGACTTCTCAGATGAAAGTTAAAGGTCAAGCATAAAATGAGTACTCTGCAACTGACAGCTTGTTTTCCCCCAAAAGCTGAGATATTATATTCAATCCAGAGCCGAGTACCAAGCTCCCCTTGTCTTCAGAGCTGTAGGCATGAGAAGATGAGCTGAGAGAGAACACTAACGATTTAACTATTACATTTCTGCAATGGTCAATTGATTGTGACTCCTGTTATTAACTGAGAATGCCATGTAGTCCTGAAATACTTCTTCCAATGTTGGACTGAATTGAATTAACAGCCTGTCAACTGCCTCTTTGTCACATTCTGTAGGCTGAAAACTGATTTCAGGTCTTCAAGGTTTACAGTGGATGCAAATTCTTCTCTTCTGGAGTCCCTACTCTATTATTTGGAACATGGCAGGAAATCATTTAAGCAACAAGCAAGCAGTTTTGTTCCTGCTTTACTCCAGGCTTTTAGGGAAGATTAACAGCTATTGTTTCAGACCTATTAAGTTTTGGGGAAAGGACTTCATCTGGAGTATCTGTCATCCTCCTTTGTTGCAGCTTCCCAGGTCCTCCCCTCTGATGCCATGAGAGTGGAAGAAGTGGTGTGAGCCCCAGAGCCAGCTCTGGCTGAACAGCAGTGGAGGCTAAAATCAATTTTGCCATTTCACACAATTTCAGATCACTTTTGGCATGGGAAGGGAAAGGAGGAAGAGGCAGAGGGCTGAGCTGAAAAGTGAGAGAAAAGTATGCAGTGGGCTGGGAAGTTGCAACTGCTTGGACACATCTAATCACAGCAACAGCTGATGAAACATGTCTGCTGCAACTGGTCTGGCTTTCCAGGCCTCTGGCAGAAGCAAAGGCAACATCAGGAGCAGTCCCTCAACCACATGCTGCCCCAGGATTGTATCTACAGTTGGCCTTGGGAGACCTCTCAGGTGCAAGCAGAAGGACGTAACTTACTTAGTAGTCCAAATGGAAGCAAGACAGGAGCCGAAGCAAGGAGAATGTTTTGTGCTTCCCCCTATCAAGGGATGCTTGCAACACCTACTCACTCTATGAACTGACAGATATGGGTCACTTCACAGGAAACTGTAGCCTGACAAAACATTGCATTACTCAGTCTTCAGTTGCTTTGTCTCTTGAATGCAGACGTCTGAGGCGTTTGACTTCACTATGTCTATTCTTCCCTCCCCAGCCTATGAGTTTAATTCTGTGTAGACCCACAGTATATACAAACTGAAAGATTATAATTCTAAGGATGATGTAAAGTAGATTGTTTGCTAGGACTCCTGTAAATTTACCAATAAACACCAAAAGGTAAGAATAATTCACTTACAGCACTTCCATTGCTTTTGAGATTTCAAGCTGAAGGTCGGAGTCATACTTCCTGCAGCCATAAGAGTAATGATACTTGCAGCTGTTTACACCGTATTTTGCTGGCCTGCTTGGTAAGACCCCTGCAAAGGCTGATAAAGAGCTTTTTCTGTGTTTTCTTCTATCTGTGGTGTCGTGGGGGAGGGTGGGTTGTCAATTTGCAATACTGGTTTCAGAAATGTAGCATTCTAGCTGAAAATGTATCTGTTTTTATTCCCCTGTGTCTTCTGGATTTCTTCTGTTTGCTTTTCAGAGTCAGACCCCACTCTAGAAATGTTAGCCCGCCTTGGTCTGAAGAGTGATAAAGAAAGGCTGATCGGGGCCTGCCACAATTTGCATGACTTAGTGTACATCTATGTCTCTTCAACCAACACAATATTCCGACTCCTCAATGCGCATCTGGGCACCAACTTCCCCATCATGCCAGTAAAAGAACATTTCAGCATTAGAGAGAACCTGCAGCTCGTGGTCAGTGCTTTGAAAGAGATGCAAGCCACTGTGGAAACAACAGACAAAGATGTACAGGGAAGCATCAGCCACAGTTTGTATGGTATGATTGCTGATCCCACCACCTCCCTGCAGGACAAGATCGCTGCAGTTAAGGAAATTTATGAGAATTACAAGGAGGTTGTAGAAAGCATCATGGGTGCGCTCATTGCAGTGATGTTGAAACATGGCAATTTGCCTGACACAGTAGAGTCTGCTTTTCATCAATCATTGACTTCACCTGCCTTATCCCTCCAAGTATCAGAACTTCTTGTGGAGTATGCTGATATTTTGAAGATACTGCAACAATATGAGACACCAAGTACCACAGAAGGCAACTCCTCCTTGAGTGGGACATCACAACAGTTCAGGCTTCATTCTCCACCCTCCTCTTCACTTCTTGTTTTCCTACAGACTATCCTTCAAGGACAAAGATCCATAAAGAAAAGCCAGAAAATAGCAGCTGACTACTTAGAGGAGGCCTTCAGGGTGCTGAAGCCACCTTGTGAAGGATTCCAAACCTTTGTTAAAATGGTTGAAACCTGCGTCCTAGCCATAACAGATAAGCAGAAAGAGACATAAATGTGCTGATGTATCAGAAATCCATCTTGACTCCTGTCATTCTCACATAGGAAGGAGTTTAGACATGTTTGAACACACATACAAAAGCTATCTGCAGCAGCTGCCTCTAATCTTTTCATTCTTTTTTGAAATCTGGGCTCAGTATCTGTCAGCATTTAGGGGTGAAAATCAAGTTCTGACAACATACTTGGTGCCTTTTGCATCCCACAGACAGGGTCTTTCTCACTAAAAGTGAAGATACTAAGAGATCTGCAAAGAGTCTGAAGTCTACGTGTGTCTTTCCCAAATGCCTAAGGGAAAAGCTACCTATGGTGAAGGGTGTCACTGCCCTACTCTTCAGAAAGGCCATAGATAACTGCCCTCCTACCTGAATGGGTCCAAGGAATGTCTGTTTTCATGAACTAGGCTGAATGTTCCAGTCTCAGCTGGAGAGCTGCAGCTGAAAGCAAAGGAAAGGCTGAACCGTCTGTAACAACAGGAACTCCAGATACTGATTTCCTATGAATTGTTCTTGTCTGCTCTTCAACTTTATATATCTGGATGCAGACAGAGAATCAGTCACTGTGGGCCAAGCACAATAAAACTCCAAGTACACTAGGCAGAACAGCAGAGGCGAGGGCATTGGAACAGCTGTTCCTGCTTCTTGAAGCTGAAAGAAAGACAAGAGCAGTCATTTAGACCTCTTTTGGCTGCCTAAAGCTTCCTGCACTTACTAACACAACCTTTGCCCAAATGAGCCATTTCCTTCAGTCTACCTACTACTTTGGCTTAGGTCCAGGCACAAACTCTCATTCCTGAATGACTGTTTTATGCTCAAAAGTTGCATTCACACACTTTCTCAGAGAGACAAAAGCAAGAGTCCTGTATTGGTGGTGGACTCTCAGAAGGACAGGGCTGTGGAACAGGCCCAGTGAGGTCTTCCAGCACAGAACAGTTATTTCTGTAGTCAGGATACTCACAGTGTGTGCCTTGACAAAAGATACCTTTCCTCCCTTCTGCCACAGGTGAGAGAACACGACTAAAGCAGCAGCAGTTTTGTCCTGAGGCTTGGAGTGTAGCAACCTTGCAAGCCACCAGAATAAATATCTGCATTTAAGCTGTCTGCAAATCTCATCTGCCCTTGCAGCAGGAATTCTAGGGACCCAAATACTTTTGTCCTATGACATCCTTGCAATGGCAGATGGGATAAATGGAGGCTGCAGAGAACCCTGAGACCTGCCATATATGAGATGGATTAATCTCTAGTGAGATGCTGGGTGCTGCCAGGTTTCACAGCAACCATATGAAAACTGGATCGTGTGGCTCTTGTAGGCGAACACAGCAGGGAAGCTACAGATTTGGCCTTGAGTGTGATCCCATGTAGGTGCAGCTGGTGAGGGCTGCTTGGAGTACTTGAGACCAGACTGTCCTGTGCACCCCCTGCATGAAGGGCTATATACGATACCTTCCACAAGCTGGCAGCGGTACTTGCTGTAGTTCCCCACGGAGTGCAGATGTAGCCGGTTACCGTGCTGTGTCCGAAAGAAGCTTTTGACAAGGAATATCTCATAAGGAGGAATAAGGACTTCCTTCTCAGATGTGTAATAAGAAAATCCTTGCACAGCTGCTCCCAGGCAAGTGGTCACTGTGAACAAAGTTTCATTCCCAAACTTCTGGGCTTCATTCCAGAGGCGGGAGGTGGAGGTGAAACGGCCAAATCGCACCCTGCTGCCTACTGTGGCCTCAATATATATGTCTTTTACACCCCTGTGCACCCGGTAGCACTTATGTTTTCCCACACCCTCCTTGCTGTTCTGCCATTCCTTCAGTATCTGGATAGCAGTCGTTAGGTAGAAGTGAAAATATTTGAAACTGAAGTTGTGTCTGTAGTGCTCCGGAGAGCTTCCTGCTGTAGATGTGGCCCAGTTCAGCTGCGAGTGCAGGGAAGAGTTCATGGTGTAAGCCATGAGGACTATGGCATGGCTTTCATGCATCTCCCTCAGGAGACCTACAGGGCTCTTTAACAAAGCTTCCTGAGCCTTCTTCCAGAGACTCAAATAGTCCTTGTTAGCAGCTATTTCCTTTTGGAAATAGTCTCCTCGCTCCAGTTCTTCCATCACCTGATCTCTGCACCCCAGATACTGATCATCAAAGGAATGCAGAGCCATATCCATCATGAGGTGGGACACAGCCTGCAACATAAAAGCAAATGAAGATTAACATCAGAAGTGTGAATTTTCTGTGTATCTCTATGGATGCAAGCCAGGTTTTTTCCCTACCCTCTTCTTGCTTCTTTTTCATTATTGGCAGAGCAAGCAGAGCAGGTAGGCATCTTTGACAAGACCCTCCTGAGCAGCCTCGGACTATTGTCCAAGATCCACCCCAGGCAAACGTCAGCCAGGATGCCAGAGTTCTTATTTTATGTGTATCAGTGGCATTAAAAACTTCAGGAGAGTTTGCCCTTCAGAGGGTGAGGGTGTAGAGCCTGCAGGACAGACTCACAGTCCATTTATTTCAATATTCTGCTCATGATTAGTAAGTGGTTTTGAAGAGGGAATAAGCAGAACAACGTGCTTGGGGCAGTGCGGCCTGAACACATCTCAGAGGTGAATTTCTTCTTCCCGTCTTGTAGTACCTCTTGGACATGTTTTGGCTCTAGTGCATGATGTTCAGTAAAGGACAATATAGTAGCACTGTGCCAAAACTTTTATTCATCCAGCTTGTTTCAGTGAGGCCAGCTGGACCTGTCATGTAAATAAACATTAAGCACATGAGTAAGGATTTACACAACTGGATGCTATAACGGGAAAATAACCTCTAATATGTCCTGACTATGAAATGGCACACTAATTATCTGCTTCCACCATTTCTAATGAGTAAAAGACTTATGTAATAAGACGTAAGAAATGGTGTGAGTTATGACATTGTTCTTTTTGCTTTTGGATCTCCTAGGAGACTAGTCAAGTACTGTAGTCAGTTGACAGTTAGTTGAGTTCTACAAGTAGACATTCACTTCATCTCAACTATTCATCCTGGACACATAACCAAATTGGTGCCTTTCTTAACCTCTGAAGTTATATTGGCCCATAAAGTTTATTTCTCCATGATACACTAATTGCTTTAGCAGAAAGCTAAAAGGCAGTCACAAGGAATAGAGCAATATTGTCACTGTCCCATGCAACAACACACTGCTTTTGTCAGAGTCTGAGCTGAGACAGACTGGAAAAGGAGAGGAGCATGAGATCAACTCACAAACACAACCTGGGAAACCATCTGTGTCCAAACGATAGGAAATTTCCAACCAAGTAGTTAAAAGGAATTAGAACAAGTAAGAAATGGAACAGAGCAATTGAAAGCAGAAGAGTTTAAGCTGAATCCAAAGCTCCTTAAAGAACATGTTTCAAATGAAAAAAATAAAGGGATTCTTTCAGTGGAATGAGCAATTTCACCATTTCAAATAAAGAACAATGTTTATCCCCTCTTACCAGCCTTTGCAAGGAGATCAGCAACAGAAGGCTGGGCAGCAGCACTGGCATCCTAGAGTCCACCCAAGATGCTGTAAAGAACATTGAGCTCAAGTAGAGGTTGTTTACATCTGTTCCTTTCCCTTTTTTTCTTGAACTGGAAAATTCTGCAGTTCGTAATTTGCACCCAGGTTTTGGTGACGATTCTTCAACCAAAGAGTCACCACACTCTTACAGAAATTCAGAAGTCATTAATCAAACCAAACAGACAATTTACTAGTAGAAATGTGCCCACAATCCATAAGGAAGGATCTGGTTGCACCAACTCCAGCTGGTGTGGATGTTCTTTGCCTTGACAATTCTCTTATTTCCAAGGTATCTGGTGTTCTTGTTCTTGCAAAAAGGAAGAAAACTCCAGCTTGGAGAAGTCTAAGGCTGTTCTCTCCAGAGGAGTGATATGTCAGAATGAGGTGAAGAGCACTACTTGGTCAAGACCTTAAAAAGCCCTTTTAAAGAAGTGCAGAGCTCCGATAAAGCCAACACAGAAATGTAGGGTAGGTTGGGATCCCATCTGGAAGCAAAGATAACGTAGCTGTCCCTCTCCTCCTTAGCTTACCCTGGTTTCTAATAATGTGCTACCAGTTCCACCCATACACCACTGCAGAGCAGCACCTTGTTGAACATCTACATTAATAACACTCAGAATGAGTGTGTAAATACAGATTCTATACTGAGACTAACCCGTCTCTAGAAGCTGCTTTCCAGTCACGCTTCCCAATAAAGGGCAGTCGGCTACTCACCTGCGGAGCCCCCGTGGCCTCTAACAACTCTTCTGCATGGAAAAACAGCCAAGAGGAGGTGTCAGACTACAGAGAAGTGAAGTCCATTTTCCATTGCCTGTTAGTGATAGGCTGGAGGAGGGGGACACTTGCAGTCATGGGATTTGCAGTCTCAGATTCCCCAGAAAAAGGGACATTTCTGGGATTCTGTGGACAGAAAGCATTTGCTGAATATTGCTGAAACAGGGTGAGCGGTGACATAAAGGTCTCACACTGGGTTTCCTTCAAAGTGGTCTATAACACTTTATGAGCTGATGCTGCTGACAGTATCTGCAGCCACTGGTGACAGAAGATGACATGAAGGATGATGCAAACTGATAAATGCAGCCTATCTACTTCCTTCTTGGAATTGCTCTGTCATCTCGGGCTTTATTTTGACTGCTAAAAGTGAGTCCAGAGAAGAGGTTGTGAATTTATTCAAAGGCTTCTCCTCTTTATTCATGTAGAGATAAAAAGGAGCTAAACTGTGGCAGGCTCCAGCAGGAACTTGAAAATCAAGATAAACAGCCCCACTAGAATGTAAGTTCAGGTGTATATAATTCAGTTGCAGATTATGTCCCTATTTTTCCCTTCTGGCTTCTTGGGATATGTTGCAATATGAGGTGAATGAGGAAGAAAGCCCACTGGATTTGCATTTTCAAACACTTCTAAAGGTCTGTATTTATCGTATGGTGATAAAAGTCATGTCCATAAGATGGCAGCAGAGGATTCATAATGGGACTTAAATCTGCATTCCTCAGGTGAAAATCGAGCATCCCCAGTGCAGCAGTAAATTTGTAATCTCATTTGCGCACTCAGATCCTCAAAGGCCATAATGACTTGAGCTCATATAAAGATCTGGTGACACAGGGTAGATGACATGATCAAGGCCTTCGTGTGCAACTTCCCAGAAAAAAATATTTACTGAAAGGGAATATATACAGAAACATGCAAATATAGACAGGAAGCTTGATTTTCTCGTTTAGCAAATAAAACCATACAACAGCAAAACCCCTAACTTGTTAGTACAGCAGATACTAGGATTTCCCTAATCTCTCTAGTATTTTTCCCAGCAAAATTTTCATTCCTTTCAATGAGCACTTTGCTCATGTTTACTAGGTGGTGTTCAGAGGAGAGTTTCGCTATGAGCAGTGAAGCCCCGTCAGTTCATGCCAATAGGGGAACTAGTCCCAGGTGTTTGACCAAGACAAGCAGAGGTACTTATTAACTGCTTATTATTAACTTATTAACTCCTTGGCCAAGGTCAGCATAGCCGGTGCAAGTCACAGCAGTTTGCCAAACAAGAGATGCCCACACTCACACTGGCAGCCATCCCTGTGGACTTATCCCATGTCCTTACTTCAGGGCAAGGTCTTTCTGAGAAATGCTGAACTCAGTAGATGGTGAATCAGGAAAAGCCTGGCCCTCCTCTCCCTCACTGTCACCGTGTACTGGGATCATGACCTGAATTTCAGTGTAGTCACCTCTGATTCACACTGAGGCACAGGAGGGGAGAAAGAAATCTCATGCACCTGGATCCTGCTCCTCAGGGTTCATAGGAGCAGGCTTTACCTTCCAGGCATCTCTTTAACTGCAGATAAAGGTTGTACAGAGGAACAGAGAGAAGCAGCACACACCAACCTGCTTTATGTAGGCAGTATTTATTGCAGTCAGCAGCTGGGGATGGCTGCACCAGCTTACACACAGCCAGAGAGATTCAGTCTTTCTCAGTCTCCTGAGGCTCAGCACTCCCTGACCTTGGAAATGGGATCTGCCATCTACCTCTCAGGAAAGGAAAGCTGACGCAGCACATCAAGGGAGGCTGTGCAGAAAGTTGCTAGGCTATAATATTCATACAGGGAGACAGAATTAAGTAGTGCAGAAGAAAGAGGATATGTATATAAATGCACACATATGTATTTTATCTGTATTTATACCAGAGAGATACAAGCTGCCTTGAATAAACCAAATGCTGACCCAACTTCAATCCATCCTGGAACTGATATTCTTTTTGTTTATTTCATAAAGTTTATCGCTTTCTTTTTGTTTGCTTGCTCTTTTTGGAGCTGTTTAGACACTTTTAGTTTCAAGCATAAATGCTAAAGCATTATAGAGGAACAGATTCTTTTTTGTTCTGCTTGGGTATATTCAGTTTCACCAGAAACCAATTGTAACAGAAACAATAAGACATTTCCAAGTTACTTTTTACAGACAGTCAGTGAATGCACCATGCAAACGGAAGGGCTCATCTGAAAGGACTCCTCAAAAACACCTTTAGGTATTTATCTGTTATTGATATACAGGGAAATTTTGTGACAGAATAATCAGAAGAGTGTACTGGAACTAGATTTCTATCTATATGGTAGTATTTACACACTTCTAACCTAACAAAATGATCCCACGTTGGCACGTGTTTACAGTGATTATTCCACCTGAAAATACTGAACTTTCCCTGTCATTGTACCAGGAGGTAGCTGTTCCATCTTCTTCCCAGTGAGTACCTCAGGATCAGATCCATCACATTTACATCATTGTGACATTCTCCTACAATCCTCCTGCATTTTGTAGAAGAGGACAAAAAATCTTATGTTTCTAAGACGTACATTGATTTTCTTGAGAGGAATCAGCTTTTTCACCTGCTGCATCATGGGGATTCAAATAGAAGGAGGTCTCCTCAGTCATTTCTGGTGAAGCTCAAAATACCACGGAAGACAACTGAAGAGAAACATTTTTGATGAAAGGAAGAAAGCTAATGAAAGCTAAACAAGTGGGATAATTATTGCCTTGTTGTTCTAGCTGGTTAGGGAGACTACTGATGTCTAGATGTTTTTCTCCCCTCCTTCCCACCCACAATCTTCTTTCTCCTGTGGGGTTCAGAATGGTCCCAAGCAAAATGAGCGAAGTCACCATCCCATCCTTAGTATCTCCCGAAGAAACGGTTGTAGGCCATGGAAAATCCTATTTGGTCAGAGAGATAGTCACAGGGGGGGTAGTTTTCACAACGCTCATGCATCTGCTCCATTGGGCTTTTGTAATACTCAAAGTACCTGGAGTAGACAAAGAGAGAGATGCCATTCTGCAGATTCAGTTGATGTGGTTGGAGAGGTTTCACACCCCAGACACTGGCATGAGAAGGTGCTTCCCCTGGGTGCGACAACAGGGGACTTCTCATGGAGAGTTAAACATCTGTTGTCACAGGCATGGACTACTTGAGTAATGGGAAAAGTTGGAATTGAACCCAACATGAAGCAATTGCTCTTGAGGTTTTATAAGAAAAGGAGACCACAGAAACAGCTGGGTTTGGGGTTTTTTTGTCCCCAACCATATTTCCCAACTACCCAGGAATCTTTTTGTTGTTGTTGTTAATATTATTTATTTTTTTATATCTTCATTTTATTATTTCTGCTTACCCTTATTTGCACCCAGTTTCTGCTCACCTTCCCCCTAGCCACAATTTTCCTTTAGCTTAAGCACTTTCTTCTCATCCTCCTCACTTCTATTATTGACAGCAATACTGTCCCCACTCAGCTTTTGTTTTGCTAGGCTAAGCAAGCCCAAATCTTCTGGTCTCAGCTATACGCTCTGGATGGCCTTCTCAACTCCTCTTCTAGGTTTGGTTAATTTTTCCTGAAGACTGTACACACCACTGCAGGAGTCCCACCAGTATCTCATTAATTGTTACTTTATTCCTGTATTGGAAGTACCCTGCAGCACCCTTGAATTCTATTTTTTTCATCCATATTTCCAGGCTAACTTTACCTCAGGATCAAATAATACGCCGGGCTGTCTGTCTACCTCAGTCCTTCTTGATTAATGCTTTTAGTAGATGCTACTTTAATGATGCCCCACCTGTAAGGGGGTAGTCAGTATGGACAATAGAGATGCTGCTACTGATTTTCATCTTATTTTTAATCACTGCAGGTTTCAATATCAGCCAGTTACCCTGCTACCATACTCTGCTCCTCTCCTGTACAGATGGGGCCTCCTGATCCTCTGTTATCTAAAAACAACATTGTCCTCACAGACCAAAGATGGATTGAATAAAAATTCTTTTTGCACAGGCCTACATGAGACAGTGGCTTAACAACCACTTCCAGGAAATTCATGAAGAACATTCTTGCATGACCTCAAATTTCTCCAAAAGTTTATATCTAGGATTTCTCCAAATCTTTATGCTTAGGATTTCTGCACAAAGGTATGTAGGATCTATAGCTTCAGACAGGACAGCTATTCTGATCTAGCCTCACCCCTGCAACAGAGCTGTGCCTCCTTTGTAGGGAGACAGAGGCAATGACCAAGGCTCTGTGAGGCTCATTATCGTGGAAACCATCTTTGATGACTCTGCAGATTAGAGCAGCTTCTGACTTGTATCCCGCTGTCCCAACGGTTAGCCCAGACAGCTAGTACTGTCTTGCTCCCTGGGAGGAATATCAGAGTCCAGCTATGAACTCTCAAAAGGATATTTATGAAAAAAGAACCATTATCTATCAATAAATATCTCCTGTAGCCTTTTTGCTTCAACACATGAAGGTTATAACATAGATGTACAACAAATTAGTGCCCTGTCATGTCCTGTTGCCTTCCCACCCACTCTTCAGCACAGGTCCAGAGTCCAGCTCACAGCCTGACTCATGAGTTGTTACCGTTCATACAGGGTGGACCTCTTCTGCCTCTTCACAAAGGCATTGGCAACTTCCTTTGTAATCTTGATGCCTACCAAGAGAGAACACAGCAGGTTGAAGATGCAGTGCCGTTGTGTATGAAAAACAGAGACTAGTCTAACCTCTGAAAATGGACAGTCTACTCTCTTCACAAGACTGCCACGAGCCACCCCAATTGCCCACTCATCTCTCCCCACCCCGCTCTCCACTCAAAGCCCAACAGCTGGCACTCCCTCCTCACTCCAGCCTGCACATCTACATGGAGCAAGGGCTTTTTCTGTCATTAACTCAATTTCCTTATCGCACAACGTGATCTGAGTCCACAGCAAATGTGCAGAAGGCAAAGTCATGATAGCATAAAATATGAATAAGGAGAAAATTAAGGGAGTGATGGAGGGAATGGCACCTTCTCTCCCTAGCCTGCTTAACTTCAGAGTCTTAGCTTCCTTTCTGTATTTTGACTCAGACTGTGTAATGTGGGATATCAACCACCAGGCCTTAAAAATGCCTGTAATGCACCATGAGCAACAGGTGGCACATGGAAATACCAAAGTGCTGAGTTCCATGAAAGATGAAGGGTATAAAACAATGAGAGTAAACAGCACTCAGGGAGAAATGCACCCAGGAGGTGCAAAGATCCTGCTGTTTAGCCACCTAGAGAACAAGGGGTCTTTCTGCCATGACAGCAGTAGCCGCTGGTCTCCGCTAACACGCCACGTCAACACAGTTGCTTATTTGTTCCCTTGGATTTGTGGTTGTGCAAACACGGCGGTGCTGTGGAGCACCCCACAAAGAGCAGGTAGAGCCCCTTTGCTCCCCACTTCCAGCCAGTGCTCAGCACAGCACAGCCTCGCTCCGTGGGAGCACCAGCAGAGGTGTGCATGGATGCTGGCACACCAGCAACACAGGGAACTGCACACCAGTAGGTGTTTCAGCAGAGAAACTGACAAAATGTCACTGTCACTGGGGGAACACAGTTTCTAAGACCTCTGTCTGTGGGGAGACGGTGGCGTTCGTGCCCTTTCCTCATCACCATGGGGTGCTTGACTGTGTTTCTGTTTGGCAGGTGAGAGATGCCCCCTCCCTAGCAAGCTGGGATTTAGTCTGGATCAAAGCACTGACTGCTCAGAAACTGCCAATTAATGAGCTGTCAGAAATCACCACCTTTCCCTGAACACTCTGCTTTTTTTTTTTTTTTTTTTTCTTTTTCTCTTTCCCAATCTATTTGCATTGGCTCACTGGAAAAACACCAGATTTCATGCTCCCCAGCAGCAATGTTATTCTTTAGGGTGTGAGAAAGGAGAGACAGGGAAAAACGAGGGGGATTTTCCATACAGATTTTCTGCCAAGATCAGCTTGCTGCAAAAGGTGTGGACATCCCAAGGTGTGCAAATCCCTATGTCCCAGCTGACCCAACAGAGCAGGGACTGCAGCCCCCAGGAGCAGCCAAGGAAGGTGCTTGCTTTCAAGCTCTCCAGATTGTGGGATTTGGCAGGGACATCACAGCTTGTTGCTATGTGGCACCAAACCTTTCTGCTCTGTGATCCTGCACATCAGACTGGCTACTCAGCAGATCAAAAGACCAGTGTCTGGAGGCCCTGGGGCAGGTTCTGCTCTCTCAACAGCCTGGGGACGCAGCAGTCACTTTGGATAGGTTTCTGAGGCCAGCTCAGAGAAGCCGGGAGACTGGCTGTGTTGCTCCACTCACATCACCCTGTTTCACAGAGGGCAAATGTATCCAGCTGCTAACAACCTGCAGGACCCACGTCTTGCCTGGGGGCTGCTCAAGGGTTGTGGAGATGCAGTTCGGTGCAGGGAGGCCAACCTCCCTGGTGTCTCCTGCTCCCATGGCTGTGAAAGGCAGCCCCTCTCTTTGCTGCAGGTGCTCCTGCACCTCAGGGACTGCAGTGCTGAGGGAGCAAAAAGGGACCAGCAAGAGGGACTCGTCATGGTTCTTGTTCATCCCTTGGACCTATCAAAGGGAAGAAGGGAAGTAGATGCAGGAGAATGGAGCTGAGCATTGGTCACAACGATGTACTCACTGGCAGCACTGGGAGATCCTGGGGGGTCTTTGGGATCTGGAAGACAGACAGACAGAGAGGAGTTTGCTTGTGAGTCCTCCTCCTCTGCTCCACTCTGGCTGAATCCCTCTGCCTCCCTTTCCCAGAAAGTCTGTTCCTCCCAAAAAAGGGTCTTATTAACACCCACCATTTAGGGACAGACTTCTTCACCACAGCAAAATTCACCCATTATGCCTGGATTTGTTTAATTTCAACTTCCTCTAGGACAGATTAAATGACAAAATAATCATCTAACCACTGTGGAAGATGGAGGAAGACCTTCCTCCTTCTCCCTCCCCACCCTTGCTAAGAGCAGGGAGAGCTAGAGCCAGAGGGCCATTTGAACAAAACCCCAAATTTGGAGAGAACCTGAAGATACCTGAACATCCTCTATCTTTGGAAAGAGATGTTTCCTTAACTATTGATAGGGAAGGGAACTAGGGCCAAAAATCAGTAACAAATCTACCCTCACAGCTTTGTGTCTCAGAGTTGAGGTACCTGGCTCACCAGCCCTCCCAAAAGGAATTTACACACTATGTTTCTCTATTTAGTCCTAATCTTAATCCTTAATGCTCCCTGCAAACATCCAAGGAAAGCATCCTCTAAGCAAAATGGTAAGCCTCCTCATCTTTGCTCTCCCTCACTGCCCTATTTCACAATTTTTTTCTTCTAATATTTCACCATATTTTTCTTCAACAATGTCAGTTCCACCCAAGTCACCAGGTGTTTGGCAGAAGTGTATTTATGGGCAGAAAGAGGACTCTAGAGACCAAAAAAAAACAAAAACTGTGCTTAAACAAAAACTTTTTGTGAAAAGGGTTATATGTAGTTCTATTTTTAAGCTATGTATACATTCCTTGCATTTAAAAAAGAAATAAATTAGAAGTTACTCCAAGGCCATTAAGCAATCTGGAATAATAATAATGAATAAAAAAAAAAGCAGATATATACTCAAGAGTGAAAAAGTGAGAGAGAGGCTGACAGATCAAACAAAATATATTTGCCAATATTGAATCATGACATATCTGATGCCAAGGACTGAATGAAATTTAACTCTGAATGGGATAATACAAGAAAAGACAGGGCCCTCTCCTGCTCGGCTTCTCTTTCCCTGCTGTAAAGGGAAAACACTTGTTCTTCTAATCTTCCCCACCTTCCCTCTCGATCAACTAAAGAGCTGCATTACTGTCTCTTGTTCATAAAGTCACCATGGCTAAATCACCTCCAAATGGGATGTGCTCTTATTTCAATAGGACAACTCCCGTTTTTTTTTAACCATCGGTGGGAGTTGTTTTCCCTTCAGAAATTCTCCACGTCCCACATTTCTCAGCAGGTGTAGGCTTGACTCAGTGCCTAACTCTGTGATCTTACAGCATTCCGTGGCTGCCAGGTACAAAAACCCTCCCCCTGTGGTCAACACAACTCTGCCTGCAGCTCAACCCTCTTACTCAAAAGTGAGCATCCAGCACACCTTTGCCAGTTCACCTAAATGCTAAATGCAAGAGGTGAGGTTCTCATTCCCCAAGCCCTCTCTCACCCATGACTCTCTCTATCCGATAGAGATCTGAAGTTGTGCAATGACCGGCGATGCACCTCCTCCCCCCGAAGCTGTGCGTCTCTCCCACACCAAAGGGAGGCTGATGGCAAGCTGCAGGGCTGAGCAGCATTCCCAGGAGCCTTTTTAGGAAGACATTTCCTTACCTTTCTCACAATAGCAGAGCATTGCCAGGGCCAGAGTCACAAGCAGCAGTGCCAGCAGACTCCTCATGTCTTCTTTGGCTGTGATAGTCTCCCTAAACTCAGAGCTTTCCTTGAGGTTACTGAAGTTCTCCGGAGCTTGCTTTCAGGCAGCAGTTTATATCCTGTGGTGGCCTGGAGAGACCGGGGCTCTGGCTTGTGTTCCTGTGTCTGAGCTCCAAAACAAAGCCCGTCCTTTGGGCCAGGAGATATCAGGTCCTGGCAACCATTTTGACATCCATCTCAGGACTCGTGGCATTTCCAGAAGATTTTATCTGACGTTTTGAATGGGACTGTTGAAGAAAAACAACTGGATAAAAAAAATCAGTTTTATTATAAACACGAAAGTCATTCAGCTTCTTGCCAGAAAGCCAGGGGAGAGACCAGCGCACCCTGAAGTAGATCAGCTCTTTTTGTGTGAAGGGACTCTCTCGTGTGGAAAATCAAATGAGACTGAACCCATTGGTGATACTTTTCCCCCACCCCACCCTGACCCGTTCCCCTGAAGGCAACAAAACCCATGAAACAGTTTGCATAGGGGAAACGCACAGCAGATTTTTGCTTCAGACAGTTTCATCAAAACACTTTGGAGAGCTGAGATTTTTGTATTGTTGGGATCTTTGGTAGCTAGTTTGGGGCAGGGTCTTTCTTTTTTCTTCCTGGAAATCTTCCTAATATGGAGGCTATTAGTTTGGCTTGTCTCGCCTAAAAATCAAATAAACCTTGAAACTCCAGAAGTGTTTTACTCTTCAGGACTTGAGTGGCTGTGGTTGCCTGGTATGTCAAGAGCCCTGCATGGGCGCTTTTACAACCTATCTGCCAATAACCCCACTCTGCCCAAACCCGCCAGCCAAGTTCCCAAAACCATGTCCCAAACACAGCACATGGATCACATTTCTCTGCACCTTGCATCCAGTCCTTCTCAGCCCCACATGGAGGGGAGACATCCAAGGGTTACAGAATTAAAGCCTAAAAGGCTCCCAAGGGCAGTCAGAGCCATTATGGATTGTGCCAATCCCTAGAAACACTGCCTTTTATCTTAGAGAAATTTCAAGATTACGGAAAAAAAAAAAAAAGAAAAAAAAGTTTAACTGTTCTATAGTCCAGGAAAGACTGCGTATATATACTAAAAACTTCCAGCAAAAGTATCTTAAAGATCAACAGTTTAAAAATAAATAAATATCTAAAAATAATAGGTATTCTAGGAAATTTATGCTTCCAAAAGAATATTTGAAATAATATAAATATCTAATTCTAGTAATCCAAACAGCTTTACTTCTCTTCCCAACTTTTCCCAAGCTTTCTAACCAGCATGTAGGCTCTTAAACATGTTTGTTTATTGCTTGCACTAACGAAATCCCACAGAAATCTCTGGTATTATTCATTATTTATACTGGTAAACCGGAGGTTGGAATTGCCAGATATTTCTGGACACCAGACTCAGACAGCACTAACCCCGTGCCTTCCATTTCGGTCGTGTCACAGTGTCAAGTCAAACCCAGACACTGCAGACTTGTTGACTTTAGGGTATGAAAGTTTTGCCCTGGTTTGTGATCATAAGATTCGCTTACTTGGGAACATGCAGAACAAGCGTGGGTGCAAATACACCTAATCCGTATGGCTTTTTTTTCCTTAAATTTATTTATCTCTTGCTTTTTCCTTTGGACAAAACTTCAGCAGCTGTCAGGGTGGAGTTTCCTGTCATAAGTGTTTTCAATAAAAATAAATCACATTTCTTTCCAGAAGTTCATCTTCAAAGCTGGCAAAGCCTTGAAGCATATCTTGCAAGAAGATGTGTGCTTCTAATGTGGCAGGTAGATTTGGCTCTAGACTTAATTTCACAGAATAGTCAACAATTTGATACTTTATACCTTACAGCCTTTGATAGCGTGCCATGAATCTTTCCCACCTCTATAATTTGCAGGTGCCTGTGGAAGCCTGGAGATGTGAATATTGAAACCAGCTGTGCTGAGCTGAGATAGAAGATGTTGCGTCTCACAACAGGACACAACTCCTGTTGTGTCTCCAAGTGGTCTTCGAGCTGCTGTGGCTGATGACCAGCCCAGAGTAGTACTGAATTATTGGGCATGTCAGCACTTGTGCTTCTTGGCCTGGGGTCAGGCTCTGTGAGGCACCCTGGTGCCGGTGACAGCCCCACAGCAGTGACCCTCACTCCTCAACGGGCCGAGAGGTGCTCAGCAACCTGTGTACAGGGTCAGGCCATGTCTTGATTTTGAATGAGTTATGAACAGCAAAATAAAATTGTTCTAGGTGAACAAAGTTGGGCTTAACCCCAAACACTGGGTTTCTTTTATTTTTTTTATTTACCACGTGGAGCCCCTTTTCACGTTTGGTTTCTGCATCTTTTTAGCACTACTAGAATCATTCCAAGTGGAAGATAACTGCATGAAAGGAGATTCCAAAAGGAACTATGAGTAAAGTCCAGATCACACACTCCTTTCTCCAGGAGCACCCTACATCAGGGCCTGAGGGTAGCTGGATAGACAAGATGCAATTTACAGGCTTTTTCTGTCACTAACCCTTGCCCTAACTTTGTTTTTAATATTAAACAGGCGCCTTCTAAATTTTGTTTCCCTAATTGAGGAAAGATATTATAGATTTCATTTGCAAAAAGTGCATCTCACCCTGCTTTCTGAAGACCATGCCATTTTAAGATGTCTTAAGACTGGGAACTGAAATTTGCCTGTGACCTCTAAAAGAAGCCATTTACGGACATTGTAGTTCCTTTCAAACTTGTATGATTGCAAGGTAGTGACTTTTTTCCATAATCTGGACCAGATTATGTGATAATCTCAGATTCTTCGTGGAAATCCGCACACACCACCACGACCCCCCCCCCCCCCCCCCCCCCCAAAATACTGTGACTCATGAGAAGTTAGTATCAAACCAGCAATTTATTGTGTAGTAAACACCCAGATCCTGAACTGTCTCTGATCTCTGCTACATCAGCTCAGCACTAGTTTACACAGTGTAGGAATCCATGGCTACATGGGAGAGAAGCAGCAGGCAGGATAACATACAGGGACACAAGCAACTGAATATGTTTCAGAGCCATTGCATTTTTTGGGAGGATACCCTGGGCTCCAGGCCCCAGGATGGGGATGGGTCATCCTTTACTTAGTCCTCCTCCTCCCAAAATAGTGGTTGTAAGCAGCAGCATAGCCATGGTTAAAAGCGTACAGTTCACAGGGGTAGTAGTCCTCGCAGATCTCCCTCTGGTGTTCCTGGGGCCCCTTATTACGGTCCCTGAACCTGCAAAAGTAGGAGAGAGGAGTGGTAAGTGCTGTCATCTTAAATATCTGTCTACAGCCCTTTTTTCCTGCCCCACAATCCCCCACCAGGATTAAGGATCCATCACCTGAGTCCATCATCCAGCTACCCAGACGTTAACATACCAGCTTCTGTGTTCACCGCACCCAGGGCAGCGACACGACTACAACAAGAGCATTTTGCCTCCCCAGCTAACCTTTTATTTCGGGACTAAGTAGGACGATGGGGAAAGAGGGATGGTTTCTGCCTCAACTTGAGGAAGAGTCCTCCTTCCGCAGCCCCCCCAGCTTGCTGCCTTCAGCTCTTTTGCTCTTTCCCAAAGCCACGCATGGAACAAAGACCTGAAACATGCTGCAAAGGGGCCACCTGCTACTGTGGAGAAGGTTTGCCTTGACGCCTCACTAGGAGATGATTTCTGTGCTTCAGCCTTTGTTATCACAAGCCCTACATGAGGCATGAAACTGCCTATATCTGCTTTTTACAGATGATGCAAGGAGGCCCCCAGATGGCCCTGTGATTTAGAAAAGGTCATACAAATTCTGCATGAGAGCTGAGGACTAGAACAAGATCTCAAACTGAGCTTCCTTTTTGGCCATCCCACACTGATTCCCCTCTCCTTCTGTTGGTGTTACCTTCAGACAAATTAAGCAGAGCCATCCCAGCATACAAGATGTCCTCAAATGCAAGGACTCGCTCTCTGCTATCTGAGTTCTGGTTTCTCCCAGGGTTGGTGACTTCACGGGCACCTCACACCAAGAGAGGACTTCTCAGATGTTACAATGGCTTCCTCCCCTGGCACCAGCCAATGTCTGGCAAGGAGAGACCTCTCCCCACTCCCATCCTCAGTGTCCTGAGGCCATAACATACCTGGTCCAAGGGATGGCTCCTTGCCTCCTGTCAGCTTGTATGAAGCCATTGGCCCTTCGCCTGTTGAGGAAGGGATCTGAGAAGGCAAGGGATTGTTCAGAGCAGATAGACACTTTTTCAAGTCCAGATTTCAACAAAAGCTAGCTTCTACATTTATAACAGTCTCCTTGCCCGCCCCCCAGGCACAGTGAAACCCAGGACCTTTTAATATTCCCTGCTGCCTGCCCCACTGGTTCGTGCAGAGGCTCTCCTTCTGGCTTGTGCAGCCTGTATGGAAGTGCACGTGCTGCCCTTGCTCTGCTGTTACTCAAGCCACCCGGGGTAAAGCTACAGTGATTTTGCTGCCACAGCCTCCCTGAGTGAGTGGAGCTTGTCCAAGAGGTAGGTGCCAAGCTGCACAGACCATGGGAGGCCTGGGCGCACTCAGCAGAATTAGCAGAACTGTGAAATTACAGGTAAAACCAGGAAGGGCCTGAGCAAGTCTATTGGCCTCCAAGGTTAGGCAGTCACTGAGCAGTCTGTGTGGCAGTTTTGGACTGAGGTGCCTGAAGGTCCTTTCTGTCCTTTTTGAGAAACATCACAGTCCTATTGCAGAGTTCAGGAGACTGGATATCTTTGGTATTAGCTCCAACATGTGCTTTTGTGCTGCTGTGTGAAGTCCTTCTCCCAAATGGTCTAATTTCTTTTTAGTTTGGATCCATCTGTTCTCTAACCTCTCCAGGATATTGTTTGTTCCAGAGCGAAGCTCTCTACCCTTTCATGCTTTTCCTGTGACACTAACTCTCTTTTCCAGCCAAAGGATCCCTCCTGCCCACACATCCCACCTCCTTCTTCCAAGGTGCTAAGAGTAAGGCTCCCACTGTCCTTGGGGGAAAACAAATGATGTCACTGGCTCCTGCAGTACCTCTTTCCATGCTCATCCCAGAGCTTTTTGAGCAGTGTCCTTTTCTAGTGTCACTTAACCTGTTTTAGGTGCATGCACAAGGGACCTAAGCTCATGACTCTTTGTTTTCCAATTCTCATTATATTCTTTGCAAAACAGTAGTATGCACTTGTGCCCAAACATGTGAAGTTTTTTTTTAGCTCTCTCCCTTTTCATCCTGAAAAATCATCTTTTTTCATCCCTTTTTTATCCCTTTTTTTTTTCATCCTTTTCAACCTTTTTCATCCATCAGCCAGTAAATTTAATTTCCCTGGGCTGAGTGGTTCTGTCTTTTTAATCCCTACAGTAAAGTACGAGGAAATGGTCTTGGAGATGTGTGTAGCACACTTCAAATTCAAGAAAATAGTAAAGCAGCCTCTTACTGAGATACTCGTAGGATTCCATACTCTCATGGGACTCTGGGGAAAGAAAGAATAAAACATGCGGTAGGACACTGAAACACTGTATTGATGGGATTCACAGTCTTTCGCACACCACAGATCAATAGAACACACACACACAAAAAAGAGAAGCCAGGTTTTAAGGTACTCATTTAAAAGGAAGAGAAAGGGATCAGTGGTGTGACCTAGCATTTATATGGGGAGTTTGGGGTGTTGAGGAGTTTAGAACGGAGCTAACCCGGGCCTTAGCCAGGACTTCAAGGCTCATGCTTGGTCTTCCAGTGTGTGATTCTCACCTTCATGTTCCTGACACTACAGTGGATATGGTACCTGCTTACCTTCAAAGCCTGCGTGTGTGCTTAGGGGATGGATTAGCACAGTGAGATGTGCTTGACTCTTGCATGAAACAGCATCTTAATTCCATCAGTATGGAACCCTGTGCCTCACAGGAAAAGGAGGCTGATATTACAAAAGGAGAAAGGGAAACCTCCCCATTAATGAGGAATAATTAAGAATACGAACTCCTATTGTAGTGCACACAACAGAGGGGCAGAAAGAGGAGCAGTCTGCGAGGTGAGCTGGAACAGAGAGGAAGGGGCTGAAGCATCCTGGGCCACAAACTACAATGACTGGAACTGACAGCTCTGGAGCAGGGCTAGGAGGACCTGACACAAGGGCAGGAAAGCAGGCAAGAGGTCAAAGTAAGGGGAAAGAAAACACAAAGTTGAATAAAAAACATCTGAACAGACCCAAAGATGTCTGCAGGTTTGGAGTTATCACTCTATCGGGTGAAAAAGGTCACCTACCATAGCAAGTAGCAGCCATCACCAAGACAGCCAGGAACATGAGGATGATGAGAGTGCGCATGGTTCCAGTGCTGGGAGAAATCTCTCACTCTGTCTCTCTCCCGGTGTCTTGTTCTCTTCCCACTGAGGGCAGCTGGAGAGCCTGGGCTGCCTGCAAAGTTAGCAGTGGAATGTTTATTATGAAAACAGAGCCAGGAGGGGGCCCATGAAAGAGCCTGGGGAAAGCGATGGCTGGCTGGTACGCACTCTTTATGGAGCCATTACAAAACATCCTCCATTAGCAGATTGAACCAGGTTTCGGGAAGGAGGGGGCATGCCCCCTTCCTCTCCCAGTTCAGGGCTGGGGGCCATAATTCACTGGCAAGCATGTCACTAGCACTCCATGCTCAGAAAAGCTGGCCTGCGCAAGTGGAAGGAATTTCAGGGGCTGCCAGGGGCCCGGAGGGAGAGGTGTGTGCTGATCCCAAATGTAAATGTTTGCCTTTCTAATTTTTCCTCTGATCTGCCCTCTTTGCCCTCGCCATCCTCTCTCTGGATACACCCAGCCCAGACGGTTCTGTGAGCTTTGCCGACAGAGACATGGAGAACAAGGCTTCAAATAGTCCCTCTCCACTCGGCCCCCCTCCCTCCAGCTGGACAGTCATCAGAGGAGGAATTCAACCCTACTGCCCCTTCCCCTCTCCTACTGTACTGCTCCAAGCAGCAACCTAGAAGGATCCCTTCTGCTGGAGGGATCACAATTTTTGCCTTGAGATGACAGCACCACCCAGAATGCTATCCCTGCAGGTCCTCACTGTGGTCCTGCCCCTACACTACTTTTTCAGCCCCTGGAACAACATCTTGGTGGGGGCAGAAGTAACTATATATTTCAGGACTGCTGCCTCTTTGGTCCTTGCCTCACTGGGCACCAAAGTCAGATGTCAATGCAAGGCTTTTCAGCTGAGATGCATCTCCCAGACCAGTCTCTAGGAGCCTCGTCTCCTGGCACCTAAAGAGCTTGTCTGGGACCAATGTCATGGACAGCAGTGATGGACAAAATATGGGGTGTTCCCCTCTCCAGTTCTGTGGTACACCTGCTGGGTGAAAAGCAAAGGGCAGTAGTTTGCTAGAGGCAAGACAGGGAGGGAAGGTGGGTACCCGGTGCCTGCCAGCCCTCTCTCATGGCAGTGGTGGGGCTGGGACCATGCACACTGCCTGGGGATGAGCCTAGGGCACAGTAATCATTGTTATGTCTGATTCAAGCTGTGGTGACCGCCTTTTTTGGGATCGTTTGGTCCATGTGTACAGGCAGGCATCAGGATTTCTCACTGACAGGGTGAAGGCTGAGTGCACTCTGGGTGCAGACCATTGCCCCCAAGCCAATGAGGTGTTGTCACTGCTGTCACCTGCAGGGGCCGGTCTGAGGAGCCATGCTGCAGGTGACACAGCCAAGAACTGCAGGGACAGCTAGCCAGAGCTTAACACTTTCCCAGTGGAGAGTGAAACTTCAGTGGAACAAGATTACTCTGGGCTTTACAACTTACCCTTTCAATGCCAAACTCATGGCCCTTGCCTGAAGCCTGTGGTCTCTGGGAGAGAAACTGAGCAGGGCCTTCAACTTCAGACCAAAGAGAAAGAATTGTTTTTCTTCCCCATTATCCCACCGCATGCTGAGAGCAGCTCAGTCCTGCGCCATCAATGCCCCCCGCACCATCCACGTCCTGCCTGTTCAGTGCTCAGCCTGAGGTGAGGAGGTTGTGCTGGGGCAAAAGTCACAAGTCTGCTGTTGACACAAGGTCAGAGAAGAAATGAGACTTCTCTGCTGTCCCTCCGTGTCCTGCCACTCCGGGCTCTCTAAGGGAATTCTCTGCTCTGGGATTGCTTGCATTCCTCAGAGCCCACAGTTTTGGAGTTAGTATTGAACGTGGATTTCATAGGTTTCCTGAATGTTTTGTACAATCTGGGAGCTGCCAAGACAGGGAGGCCTCAGGGAGAGGCTGGAGGAGAAAGAGCCCAGAGGCAAAGCAGTGGGGCACAGGGAGGAAGATGCTGGTGGTACTTTGGAATGAAGGTAAGGCTGCACAGCAGGAAACTCCAACACACTTTACAGCCAAACCCTCTTTATTTATCTATATTCACTCAGGGAAAAACCCTCTGCTCCCTGGAAGACTCTGCTCCCATTTCAGAGGACTCTGATCCCAGAATGCCTGGAGCATCCCCTGCCATCAACCACAGAAGAGCCACAAACACCACTTTAACCCAAATGTTTCATTTTTCACCACAGAGGCAATGCATTTTCCAAGGGATGAAAGAACACCCCGGCTACACAGCCCTATACCAAAAAATCTCCTTCAGGGAACGCTTTCCCTTGCAAAAGTACATCTCCTTTCTACTCCCCCTGCGCTCCATACTTCTCCAGCACACATCTCCCCTCCCCAGAATCAGTGGGCTGCCCCAGAGGTAACACACCACGCAGCACAGTGAGCCCCAATCCCCTTGCTTTCTAGCAGCATCCACTGGTTAGAAACACAGAAAGAGGAGCTAAGATGAACTGCCTGCAAATGCCAAGGAAATCTCCGAAATCCCCCAAATACAGGGGAGACCAGAAAAGCAGCCCTCTGACCTGCCTCTCCTGCTGGAGTGGAGAACCACAATGTTACACGCACCATAGCAACCACTCCTAACATTTTGCAGCTGTGAAGCATCAGCAAGGCATTAATAGCGAGCAGCAGTCCAGGAAAAGCAAAGCGGTCCCCGCATACTCACTAAGCCGTCACTTCCCCGCCAGCCTGCAGCTCCTGTCTGAGGGGGCAGCTCTCCCGGCGTCCTGGACCCTGGACTGAAGAAGAGGGGCCTTTTATTTATTAGCACTGATTCAGTGACTCCTCCCCTCTTCTGTCTCCCACTCGCGATCCACCCCCAGGCTACCACCTTCTCCGTCAAAAACACCTTCTGCCCAGAGCCAGGAAACCAACAACCTCAAGGAACTGAGCCAGGAGGGAGAGGAAAGAGCCACAGCAGACACCAGGGGCTAGTGGGGGCACAGCCACGTCCCGGCTGCCTTTCTGTGCCCAGGAGCAGTGAGTGGGCAGAGGTCTGAGCACAAGCTCCAGTCTCTTTGCAGTAAGACACCCCCCCTCTCCCACCCCCTCCTTTCCCAGCTGTGCTCTAACTAGAATCGCGCTGCTGCCCAGGGCACCTGTTCTTCCATGGGGAGCAGGAGGCCAGGAGCCTTCTCCCATCTCCTTTCATGCACCTTTTGCAACTCTCTGATCCCCCCTCCTAACAGCAGGCCAATGTCAGACTGAAAACTCACATAACAAAGGTGTCTGCTTTTGGAGGCAGCTCTGAAAACTCCAAAAGTGACAAACCCTATGAGGCAAAGAGCTGGCTTACACAAACCCAAGCCCCTGAGATGCAACCTCGCTGCTCACACCAGGCCCACAACAGTGCTGGACAACACGTCAGACAACCCAGGACACATGCTAGCTGGACTGGGCTGTTGGGCTTCTGGCCCTGCCTGCACGCAAGCCAAGAGAACACAGTTACCACGTTGGGATGCTGAACCCATGTGAGTAGCAGCCCCCAGCGGCATTCCCTCGCCCAGCAGAGATCCACGCCTGGTACATGCTCAGTGTGGGTCCTTAAGTAAGGGTAGGCACAGCCTGAGGGACTGAGCTCAGCAGAGGTGAGATGGAAGGCATGGCCAGCTGCAGAATCAGTGCTTCAGAAGGTTAAGAAAGAAAACCCTTCACACCTATTCACTAACCAAATATAGGGCACACAGTCATGAGCCACCTTTGAAAACCAGGGCAAAGAGGAGGACATTTCTTGCCCTCTTCTACCACCCTTCAGGGACAGCTGAATATTCAGCCCTGTGACATGCTGAACCCTGAAATAAATCAGGACCCAGAAGATCTGGTCATCCTCACCTACCTAGATATTGTAAAAGCTTTGGCACCAGTGACATCTGGCAAGTTTTTAGTTAAGTTGGAGAAAATGAGCATTAAACAACAATTGTGAGATGGTAAGGAACCAGACAAATGGGGCAGAAGCTTGAGCAGTGGAAAGGAGAAATGTTGAGAAATTACTAATTTAATTTCTCTTGGGACTAGTTTTACTGAATGCTTCCATTAATGACTGGGTTAAAAAGGGAATACTTGTTGAGGAAGTCTGTTGATAACACAAAGCAAGAAAGCAACATCAGTGTAAAGGAGGCCTGAGAGCTCATACAGGAGGAAAAGGATGACCTTGAAAGCTGGAATGACAGAAACAGAGTAATATGCAATAGTACAAAGGCAAAGTCTTCCATGGGGATTAGCAGTAACTATCCTGCTGTAAATTAAGAGCTCACAAACTGGAAGTAAATGGGGAACAAAAAGAACAACTATGAATCAACAATCATAAAGGTAATCACAGAATACTGATTCTGAGATGTCTAGTGATATTGTGGCAGCAGAGATGGGCACCTGTTAGTGCCACTGGATAAGATACCAGTGAGACGTCAACAGGAGTCCTCTTGTGTGGCCTAGGTCACCCATTTTCATGGAAGAAGAAGAATTCCTGTGGGAAGTGGTGTAGATGAGTACTAACAAGGTGAGGTGATTTGCAGTCACCTCCAAAATGGCAGACCTTTTCACCATAGCCTGTGGAAGTTAACATCCTTTCCTTCCCTGTGTTGTCCACAAGGTTTTTCCAGCAAGATGGTGGACAAGAAATTAGGTTTTGTTTCCAGCGCTCCTCCAGGGGCTGTTTCACAACCCATAGCTTTCATGATTAGGAGAAGTGCCATTTCCAGCCTCTGTGTCTTTAGGGCCATAATCCATATCCATGTGTCCCTCACCAAGTGCCTAACTCATGCCAGGAAGGCTTCAGCAGAACCACTGAGCACTTCAGCAAGGGAATAAACCCTATCACCTCTGCGACAGAGCAGGGTTTCCAAACACAGGTTACCCAGAGTATCAAGTAGCTGGACTCACCGATCTGGACAGCCCTTTCCAAGCTTGCTCCTGTGTTTCAGGATGTAAATTAGTCAACCACCACATGGTCTATGGCTTAGGAAGCGATTTCTCAACATGATAAACAAGTGCTTTTTGGAACAACTAGTTCTACAGCACATGAGAAAACAAGACTTTATTTTTACTTTTTCATTTAGTCCTAAGTAATACCTAGGAACTGATCCAAGAAGCAAGTATAATTGAGCCACTAAGTAACAGTGTCTGAGTATCCACAATATAATTAAAGTCAACAACCTCATGGAATAAATCGTGCTGAAAACTAGCATACTGACACTAAGCTTTAGAAAGGGAGAAGTTTTTTAAACACAGGAGCTAGTCAAAAGACTATGAAATAAAAATAAACGGAACACATTTCAGACATTTAAAGAACTTGATATACATATCTGAATGTGTGTTAGCTCTGGCAGCAAACACGCTCAGCTACCTGAAATTAACCCTAAAACTAGTTCAAAAGCTAGTTCAACCTGGGAAAAACACAGATTTAAACATTTCAAAACTAGATTTAAAAAGTTCCAAAGATTAAAAGAGAGGCGCAGCACATAAACAGGAGAAATCTAGTTTCACAGCAATCAAACACTTTTTTTCAAAATAACTGAAATTATTCATTTCCACTTCAGTGGCGGGGTGGGGAGAAAAGAGTAATTTCATTACAAATAAGTAGAGGTTATTTCCCAAAAATATTTAAACACGTATCTTTGAAATCCGTTTCCACCTTTCCCCTGAGAAGAATTCTGCCCCCAGCACTACAACTTTATGCAAAAATAAAAGTTTCTAATGCAAAAATATGAATTGTTTCTGATTGAAACTTCTTCTAACAAGGTGAATCTATGTATAGTCTTAGGAGCATTGTAGCAACCACCGGCTGAAGCTTACAGACAGTGTCAGTCTCCTGTTGGGGAGGAAGGTTCCCGTGCCAGCTCATAGCTATTTTCTTTCATGCTTCCTCCAACGTTTTGGGCCAGGGTGCTTTTTAGAAACTGCCCTTTCCATCCTATGCGATGACTTCCAGTGACTTTCTCCTGCCCATGGATGTGGAGCATGCCTGCACATTCAACCTGAGGGGTGTCACTCTGGACTCTGGGACAACTGGTTGCTCAGTATCCCAGTGCCAAGGAGCAGGACCGAAATTAAATACTGTGAAAAGGCCTGTGATCCTGTGATCCTGCCTCCTTGACCAAATCCAGAGGGTGAGAGGATAATTCTTCTTTCACCTGCATTGTCCTACAGAATGTGGTCCTGACTCCACATTAACCACTGCCATAAGGAGAGATCTCTAATTGGTGAGCTGTGGGGTTTGTTTGCCTGGTTGGTTGGTAGATTGGGGGGGGGGGGGGGGGTGGTTAGCCACTGTATTCTGTTGTTGCTGGAAAATCTTTAAACTATTGCAATTCAGAGATTAGTGGCCAGACACAACCTCACAGCCACAGTCTATGGAGCTGTGATCCTCGAAGTCATTCTTTGTAATGCATCAGATTTCAAAATGAAGCCCAGCGTCCTGGAAAAATCTCCATCTGGGTATAAACACAAGAGCATTTGGGGTCAGCAGTACAGTTCAATGGGAACTCATTGCTCTCCATTTCTGCTTCCTGCAAAAAGTGAGCCTGGCTCAAGCCTTTGACTTCAATACTCAGCATTCTCCATGGGATATCACCGAGTTACCTTAAAGACTGACTCTCTCTCTTTGGCCAGCACTTCCCAGAACAGCTGTGTTTGGCTGAAACAATGAGAAAAAAAAAAATACTGGTAACGGGAAGTTCATGAGCACAGAAGACTAAAATTTCACAGAAGCCAGACCAAGGTTATTTAATTCACTGAATAAAGCAATCAAAGCATTCAGAGCTAGAAGCTAACTCTGTCGCTTCCTTTGGTTTCACTTCCACCCACCCACACATGTCCACATACACTGATTAGCCTATTTCTCCGGTTGTCTGGGAAGGAAGGGAGAAGATAAAGTTAATATCATTTGGATGTTGAAAAAATTGGCAGAGGCTCCTGTGTAGGCACTAAATAATCCATATAAGTAACTGGAATTGCTTGCACTTCAAGTATCCTATGAAAAACTGAGCAAGGAAAAAGTTTGGCTATAAAAACAGAGCATGCTTCTGGGTTGCACTCTTGTGGGAAAAGGGAGCAGAAATCTCTCTTCCTTTTCCACCCCCATCCCCCTCGCTTCACCACATGAGCACAAAAATGTCCTGACCTGATTCATTCTTTGGGATCAGATGAGATTTACCCCCCTTATTTCCTGTCCAGACATGCCGAGTGATAAGAAAGCAGCTGTGGTTTCACTCTTCTCATCCTGGTAAATAAAAAATAACAATAATGCCTCTTTTTTCAACAATGAACTTAGATAGCATCTTAGATCCAAAATCTGCCAGTCCTTGCAAAACCAAGATTGGACTAAAATATTTCTGTTCTGTCTGTCATGAATGCAGGAGGCCACTGACATATTTACAAGCATCCCTGTAATGTTATATATGTTTCTTTGTTCTATCTCAGGTTCAGTATCTATAGTATCATAAATTTTGTCTGTAGTAAGTAAATAACTTTTTTCTGTGGCACACCAAGCCCCCGGTCTTGGCCTCTGTTGTCAATATCTGATAAAGTTCAAAGGATGTCTTGGGCTGGGGTCGGGGGAGGAAATGCACGATACCGAGCTAATTGTGAAATGCTGTTTGTGGCAAGAAGAAAGACATTCTTATTCCTTGAAGAATGAAATCTGATTACTCTTATCTTCCTGTACATAACTACAAATTATATTAATGTTCCTAACATCATATGCTAGCCAAGTCATTCGACTTGATGACCTTCCTTGGTAATGAATTTTGCACACTAATTATATGCTCTTTGGATAGATATTTATTGTTTATTTGTATTAAAATTGATAATTTATTATTTTTATCAATAGATTTTGTGTTGTTATAAAGCAGGAAAGAATTTTCAAAGGAGAAGGAAAGACAAATCAGATCAATTTTTATTGATTTTCAATTAGTTTTTCCTTCTTCCTAAAATGGCACTGGACTCCAGAAGTCACAATTTTATCAGCGATGTCTTTGTCACTAGTGGTCATAATTTCCTTTAAATTATAAAAGAAACAATAAGAATAGTATAAATAAAGAACAAAGGAGAGGTTTGGGTGTGGAAGCACTGGGAAGAAAAGCATAAGAAGGGCTACAGAGACAGCACATATTGATGGCATCTAGAGAAGCAGATCATTACGATCCCAGCATATTGACACACAGATCCTCTGGGCATCCGGACTGGGAAAACCAAAGCACACTTTAAAACAAGATATGTCCTAAAACAAGGGACAGAGTACACCTAAGACTTAATAAAAGGAAAAATTCAAACCAGTAGAGATGATGATGCTAAAGAACAAGACTGAGCCATAAGATACTTAGATGAGGAGACAAAAGACAATGAGACCTAACAATACCCGGAATTGAGAAAAGATGGAGAGACAAAAGACTACAGTCACTGCCCATTCCTGAAGGATGCAAAAGATGGATCTAAAATGAGCATATGGTGGTCAAACTAAGAGAAACCCAGGAGACATGATGAGGACTCCAGAGCTGGTGCCTTGAATCTTCTGTATGATTGCAAGAAAACCAAATAGTATGAACAAATGCATCTTGATGCTTGTGAATATGTGGTTATGAGAGTGTCAGCCTGAGTGAGTGAAATCATTGTGGCTTAAAATAAAAAACACTTCCCTTTCTATAGTGTCTCACGTTGACCTCTGTCACTCCAATATTGCAACAGTGTTTACTACAAAATGAAGTTACCAAAAGGTAACAAGAAGAACTTTTATGATGTTCTCGGTATGAAAAAGTCTTCATCCAAAAACCATCTCACAACATTCCGCAGCTTTGGCAGTGGTCTGTGTGGTAAGAAGCTTCTTTCAGAGCTCTTTCCACTTCAGCTCTAACCAGATACCAGGAGGAAACCTGGGACAGATGTACAAGAAAAAGAGGAAGACACCAGTGCTGCAGGCATGGGGTGACATTCTTGGATTCAGCATTCTCCCTCACTTGGTCTGGTCAATGTTGATTGGGGTTTCCAGTGCTGAAACTATCTGCCTTTTTTTCTCTCCATACATGATAAAGTACGTCATTTTAACACTCAAGACGGTTGCCAAAAATCACATAAAATCACACATATGACTTATAGCAAATATCAGTCCTAGAAGCTGCATAGAGCTTTTTCCATAGCAGGACTTTTCCTTAAAGACTCATGCCAACAAAGACATTCTTGTATTTCATGGGCTTTAACTGATGTTTTTTCCCCTCTGTTCTAGTAATAGGACATGTTTACAATACTTTCTGGCACCAAGTGGGCTGTATTATTTGGGATTTCTCTTCCCACTGTCTCCCACTTACAACCATGCCTGCACTGGAAAATGTTGCTGTACATTTATCAGCAAAATACACTGCAAGAGTCACATCTTGGGTACACAAGCATTTGCAACACTGCTGGCTGGCTAAGCCTAAGAATAATGAGGACATTGTTTAATACCATACATTTTCCTAAAGCTGACATTGTATGAGAATCTCTGCTGTGCACATATTATTTACCAAACATCTGTACACATCTGTAGATCAAGCCTTCTCCCATGTTACTTAGCCAGCCAGCTAATTCTTTAGCTCTTTGAGGTAGGTACCTGCCTTTCTTGACGGTCATTTCACTAGCAGACCTGTTGCAGGACACAATAAATAAAACAGCAATACTACCCAATAAATAAAATATACTCACTGGCTCCTAAAAAGACCCTTGTCTATTTTGAAACCTGAGTGTACACCTGAAATGAAAACTAACTCCGGTAAGGACTGCAGTCAGGACAGTCATTTCATTATAGTCCCCCAGGGACCTCATTAAGAGTAAGGTCCTATTTGTGCCAAGTGCTGTACAAGCCCCAGAAGGGAGAGGTGTGTGGTTACGTGCCTGTCCTCACCCCTCCATAGAAGAGCCCTGTCTGGTAGGAGCACCTTCCTCAGCCAAGGACCCCCTTATCACTGCCTGTCCTTCCCAAGCCTGGGGCTTGGAGTTGACAGATGATACACAGGCATCCCAAAGGCTCAGACGTCAAGTTCACCCTCTTTTTCAGCCCCTGGAGCTCTTCTGCTTTATCTGATCTCTCTGCCCCCCTCTGCACTATCGCTCTAATGATGATGAGAACTTTTTGCTGTCCCCCAGAAACTACTGCAGCCGCTGGGCTGCTAAACAGAAATCTGCTGTCATTACACCTTGGCTGGGGAGATCATGAGATAGTAAGAACATAAGAAAATAATTTATCACTGTGGGTTTGCGCTTCCAGAGAGGGGCACCATCAGTAGAACTGCAACAGGAGTGTTATGAGGAGCTCTGTACGGCCACTGAAGAGTGAGACCTGCAAGGCTGGAGTGACAGCTGAGAGCTTGGCTTTAGCTCCTTCTCTCCTGCCCAAAAGCAAGCACCTGATCTGAGATTACTTTGGTCAGCTTTCTGCCTCCTTCGTGCAACACTTAGCACTGAGGCACAAGGCTGACCTTAACCTGCTCCCGAGGAAAAAGCTCCTGCTGGCTTGTTGCTGAAGCTGTTTCCTGCCCATCCCTGGTTGCCCAATGGCTGCTATCCTTCATTCCTGCAGTCTGCTGAATCGTGTGAGCTCCCTGAATAGATGCTGGGTCCCAGGAAGAGATTATTCTGTGCTGCTATCCTGCAGCTGCTCCTGCGGTGACATGAAACCCCAGCACCCGAGCTGATGTCCAGCAGTTGCAGCAGAGAAAAGTGGCTCAGGAGAGAAGGGAAAAGGACACAGGGACTATCTTTACAGCCACCAGGTTGGGATGACCACCATAAGGTAACTCACACGTATGTCTCTGAACACCACTTGCTTTCAGCAGGCTTTGATTTTGTTGGGAAATTAAGTTGCTAAATGGGAAGGAAGTAACAAAATATCCCCGTGGGCTTGAACAGCTGGCAGAAGACATGGGTTCCAGCTGACTAGCTAGACCTAAATCCCCATATCAAGGTCTCCCAAGGTATCAGAAGGAAAGGAGATGTGAGCAGGACACTGAGGGCTGCACGCAGCAGCAGGGCCATTCCCTAGGCTAAGGCCAGCTGCATTCCCAGGGTGGAAGGAAGAAGGACAGACCCAGCGGTGACCTTGTGCTTACAGCAAATGCAAAACAAGGTGACTGCCCAGATCAGCAGCTCTGGACAAGGCAAGGATGTTAATACCAGCCACAGGGACCAGCTTTCACACCCCAGCCTGCAGAATGGATGGGTCCATGACCTGCCTTTAGCTGCAGGGTGTGAGCGGGCCTGCCCCAACTGTCACATCATGGGTCCCCTGTGCCTCCCCTCACAACCCACTCCAGCACCACAGCTTCTCCAGCAATAGCTGCATGTCTATGTGTCCTCCTGAGCCTGCATTTCTTTTACCTGATCTGCCTTGCTGTCCAGAAACTGAACCAAAAGGCAGAGGGATACCCAGGGTGCACCTCCAGCACTTCTCTGTCTTTAGGGTTGCCGATGATCATGGTGAAGTTGAGCCTACGACTGTGCTGGCTCCAGGACTGGGTTTCCAACGCTGCAGGGAGCCACAGTGTAACACAGGAACAGCAGCCCCGGGCAAGAGAGGGGTCAGGCTCCTCACGCGGCACCTGCCCACCATGCTCCAGCCATGGGGCTGAACAACAGCAGCTGTAAAACATAGTCAACAGCCGGCCTCAGCTCCCCCCATCCTGTTTTGCTTCTTCTCCTCTCCATCCTTGCCCCACTTGGACAGTGGGACACACCATGGCACCAGCCCTGTCCCCTTCTCCAGGCTGTCTGTCCCTTCCACCACTGATATGGCACTGCCACATCTCACTTGCTCCAGGCCCTGAAGAAGAGCCTGCAGGAGGGTGCCACAGCCAGGGGAGCATCACAGAGAGGGGCCCTGGCTGCTGGGGAGTGGGAGAGAGGGACCGTGGACAACCAAGCCCAAATGACAGAGCAAAGCAGAGGCCAATAGCAGCTGCATAACCAATGAGGAAGCAAACTGAGGTCTTGATACCGTGGGGCTCATCTCAGGACTCTGGCATCTCCACTTTCCATTTGGGAGCATTTGGGGGCAGATAACTGTGTCATTCCTCCCAGTCCCCTCCTCCTTGCTGTTAGTGGGAGCTTTTGCTGCTTTTGGCAGTGACCTGGGGAACAGGCTCCCTGGGAATTCACCAAGTGGGTGGTGGGGCTCGAGGAGAAGCAGAGGAGGAGGGTGCTCATCCAGAAATGGAGACCCCTCCCACACACACTGCCCACCCATGGCATGTCTATCTGTCACAGCAAAATTTGCAGAGACAGATTTAATACATTAAACATAAGCAAACCTGTGCCAAGCCTTTGGCTGGTCATCACGGCTAGAAATAGAAGCCAGCCACTTCAGGGGCTTTGGGTTTGCACACTTGATGGATTCCCGTCACAAGGACAGATGTTCAGCTAACACAAGCCCAAATCAAAGTAAACACTCCTGCCTGGATTTTCAAGAAAGGGCATGGAGGTGAGTCAGAGAACATCAGTGCCATTCAAGGCAATGGGCAAGGAGCGAGGAGCAGCTCCCAAGCAGCTCATCTTGGGCGGGGTTGAAGGTCCCAGCAAGGGTATGAGGCCATGTTATGAGCAAGACCACGGTACTCCTGTCATAACAAAGCTAACGATGGAGCTTTTGGGACTTTCCTCTGCTCAACACCTAGTCTCACAAAACCAATAACACCATAATAACTTAGAGGCTACTGCCCTTCTGTCATGTGTGTCTGAGCATTTGGAAGAGGGGACAGGACAAGCAGACACACAGACCCCTTTTCCATAGGAACAGCCACAGTAATAATCCCACCCTATCATGTGAAATGGTGGTAAACCAGTTTCTCAGGTTCTTAATATCCTGGATACAGTTATCTTTATTATTAAAAGAAGGAGGGTTTTATTGGGCTAGATCACAGAGCCAGACCTGCCAAGGACTCCGCTGAAACATCAGTTGCAGGACTCAGAGACCAAACAGAATCCTGTGGGTGAATAAGGGCTTCCAGGGCAAAGCAGCTAATCCATTCCCCTGTGGTGTTAAAGCCTTGCTTCATCACCACTCTGATGGAGGGTGCCTGGTAGGGTCTCTTTGTTCTCCCTTTGTGGGGGATATTTGTTCTTTTTAAAAGGGAGTGCCTGTGGCACGTGAAACATGGCAGACACCTTCCCTTGGGAGCAGCAAGGCTATGCTTGGGACAGAGCTGCCTCCAGAACATGGAGTGGGCAAAAAGAGAAATAAAATCATAGCAAGGGTCAGAGGGACTGTCACTAGCACAGAGACAAGGAGTCAGCGGGGAGGAGGGGGGTCCGGTTAGAGCCAGCCCTATCCTGGTGTCTGAGAGGGGCCATGTGGAGTGGTTTGTACCCTTGAAAGTCTCCACGCTGCTTAACAGACAGCAAGGCAGAGAGGCCCTGGTTTGGGATACCGAGGACAACCCCAATGGGATGATTCTTAGGTCACCCTGCTCCTGCCTGCTTCTCTGTGGGAGGAGTGCATCTCTCTAGAGTGCCTTGTATCTCTGTGCAACAGCCGTGAGTTAACAGGTTGCAGGAGAGACAGCAAAGTCATGCTGCTTCCATGCCAGGGAACTGCAAGATGGAAGGACTTGGAAGACACATCAGCTGCTTGAGCATCCAGACTCCTGGATGACAGAACAGATATGTGAAAAGAAGACTGATGACCATTTAAAGGTGGATGATCCTTTGATACAAGCATCGCTATGTCAGTTATAGCGTCAAAAATAGCCATAATCTATTTACCTTTCATGTTAAGAATCCCTTCTTTTCTGCAATGCTACTGGCTTGCCAAAATGAAAATGTACCAAGCAGGGATTCATTTACATTTCCTCTAACCTGCCATAGATCTTTTCTTAATATGCAAAGATATCTTCTTAATATAATATTTTAAATAAAATAATATTTAAATAATTATTTATGATTTAAAAATAATATTAAAATATTTAATATGAAAATATATCTTCTTAATAAAATATGTTTTTTACTGACAGAATCTCAACAGGGGAGAAAGCCTGAACATATTGCTGCAAGATGGGGTCTGAAATCCAGGATGCCCAGGGATCCGAGAGAGCACTGCAACTGCATTGGGAAAGCCACATGGCAAGGGAGAACATTCCCCATTGGCCTCCACAAGGATAAGGCAGTCGCTCCAGAAGGAAAGCTCTCACTGGCAAGGAGGGAGAGATAGAGAGAGCAAGCAGTGATCCAGAACTGTTCAGCTTCAGCTGTCCAAACCAGAGCAACAAAACAAGGCAGCCTTTGATTCATGGCGAAAAACTGCCATTTCAACTTAAAAAATAGCCATTGGGAGTCCCAGGGAGATGGAGGGTGAAGAGAAAGTGTGGCCATGTGGCTAAGGCTCAGGAGATCTGCATACAGGAGATCTGGGTTCTCTCCAGCTCTGCCCACAGGCTTCCTCAACAATCTGGGGAAAGTTACTGTCTGTCTCTTCTGTTTCTCAGCCAAATAACAGAAATAATTGGCCAAGGAAAATAAAGTCTTGATTACAATGGGAAGTCATGAAATAGCCTAGGGTCAACACCCACATTGAATTCCGAAATGCCAAAGAACTCAGAGCACAACAGACTCATAATGAACGTATCACATCTTTATTTTAAAACACAATCTTTTGGGCATACAGCCCTGTATTATTCAGTGGACAAAAAAAACAGATGAAGAGTTTTTTCTTGGGGTGATTATTCCATTGATTTTAGTGATTAATAGCTACAAAACAAAACCCAGGAAAACTGCAAGATCCTATCCTACTCCCCTGAGAGATGATTAGCAGGCTCAAGGACTTGACATTTCTTTGTAGTTGCCCACAGATCAAGGAACCAGAAGTGGACTGCACCAATGCTAACTATGTCTTCTGGTACCTACGGAAGCAATGACACACTATCTCAGTCCTCTCCGAGAAAGTTATAGATAGCAATACTACAAATGCTTCAGCTGCTAGATTGTTGCTAGCTGCCAGAAATAATGCCGGTGATGTGGACATTATACAAACCACATGACATGGGCGGCATAGAGTCGCACAAAGCCCCTAACAAGATGATGAAATGTGGGCTCTGTCCTAGGAAGAGAGGGAGGTGGGAGACATGGAGGGTATATAATATAACACAGGGACAGGGAGAAACCTGGAGCGTGCACACAGCCCATGAGTTTAGGCTGGGAAGTGGATGGGTCTGACTTTTTACCCTGTACATGGACAGGATGTGGGGGGTTCCGGAGGATGCTGTGATGCTTGGAGTATTCACAGGTTTGAGAGCTAGTGAGCACATGGGGAGGAGGGCAGAGCGCTGGTTGCAGCCATGATACAGAAGGCAACTCTGCGCAGCTGCCGTATGTGGAGACCTGGTACAGGCAGGGAGGCTGTTATCTATGGGCCTTTTCTCTAACCTGAAGAAATGTGCTGCTTTGCAGCTCATGGGACTAATCCTAGACTATGGGATTCATAGGTACATTAGCAGAGAAGGGAGAAATTCAAAGGGGAGAACAAGTACTTTCTTCTTCGATGTGCATCTTGTGGCTTCACAGGTTTTTCCACTGAGAGTATTCCTCTGAAGTTTCCTTGGTGACTGAGCCAAAATGGGTCAAAGAGATACTTGATTCACAGCCCCAGAAAAAACACTGCTATGTTCTCCTCTCCATCATTATCGGTTCCCTGTGGTGCCTGCCCAGCACCTTCCCTCACTGACCCTTTGCCTGTCCCTGGCCACATCACCCCCTCAGCAAGTCCTTTCCTCCTCCCAGACCAGCCTCTGGCTCTTCCCTGCCCTCCTCCTTCACGGTCCTGCAAACCACTTCCCCAGTCGCATCCTTCAGACAACATCTCCCCGTCCTGTGTCAACTGCCCCCCTCTCTTCGCCAGCCCGTGGTGGTACTGAGGGGAAGCCATCCTGTGCGGAGATGCAGAGTGACTAAGCCCTGCGGTCTGTCCACCTGCAAGAGAGGGTTTGCTTCTACTATTGCTGCCCAGATTTATTGATTCAGCTTCCTTCCGAATGAACAGAGGTGTCAGCCAGCTGTGACCTTCCTCCTTTCATTATAAGGAGGGCAACAGTTCCTACAGTATCTTGTACAAAATCTTCAATATCTCCTCCCCGTCCTGGGAACCCAGGCCCAGCTCAGTGCTGGACTTCTGTGCGTGAGATGGCATCTGACTTGAGTGCCATAATGTTCATCCTGTGACAGCTATTCTGGTATATAACAGAGGCATTTTTAAAATTCTTTTTCAAAGTGGGCAGGGCCCTGGTGCCTAGCACAGTCCCTAGAAGAAAGGCAGCAAGCCAGGCTACCTTGCTGTGTTGGTGGTTGTCCTCTGCACGCATAAGGCATTGTGGCCTCATGCCCTGGGAGGTGTCGCTTCCCTTCATGCTGGCAGTCAGAGGCCTCCCAGTATCTCCCAAGCACTGCTGAGAGCAGGAGCAATCCTGAGCAGGCAGACTCACACACAGAAGCCAGGACCCGCTCTTCTTCTTCAGGGTAGATGCAAAGGTTGTTCTGGTCCTCCCACCAGCCAGACCCCCTGCAGCTCGGCAGACGCTCATGGCCAGACCCAGCCCTCCGCGTGTGGGGGGACTGGAGCGACAAAGCTGAGGCACAGAAATGTTCATATTGAAAGTCTCGGTTCAACCTGCAGCAGATGGGGGCTCATTCAGAGGTCTAATTCCCTTGCATCCATTCCATCCTTGCATTCAGACTTTGGTTTTGAGCCCACACTAAACAAAGAGGAGGAAACAAATTCTGTGCTCAAGGACAGAAGTAAGCAGAGGTGGCAACCCCAACAGCTGATGCACCACACATATCATGTTGAACTCCCCCTTCACCAAAGAGCCTTGCCCAAGTTGATATTCAGTATAATTTACATGAAGATAGCACTGTAGCAGCTGCTGGAAAAGAGGAGGGAAAAAAAAGCAATGGACAGCCTTGACCTGTAGACTTCAGGAGAGAAGAGCAGCAACTCACAGCACCAACTCATCCCTCAAGTCTCTTGCTGCCCGGTGGCATCCCTAACCCAGAGTCAGAGCGCTGAGGGATGTGTGTACTCAGGAGAGGTGCTGATGAAAGCTGAACACCGCATGGGGAAACACCTTGCCAACGAGTAGGAAATGCCAAGCAAAGGGCTGTAACATAAACCTCTGCATCCCCAGGGCACTTGAAAGCACCAAAGGGAAGTGCCCAAGAGAGCTGGAAGGTGCCACCAGGACTTGACAGCTGGTTTCTGCCTGGGTAGGGTACGTGAAGAGCGCTCCCAGGACTCAGTCCTCACCTCTAAGGAACATTGACTTATTTTATGCCACACACAGCAGTTCAGCTTCTGGAGGCATTCAAATCCTTTCTCGCCAAGGATGAATGCAAAGTTGCATCTCCCACTGTGCAACCCAATTCACTGCTCCCTGGAGTAAAGACGGCAGCTCTCACACACCTCTGCAGCCTCGCTTTGCTGTCAGGCCGGCTCAGCTGCCATCTTCGCCATTTTGAATGTCCCTTGAGTTCAGGCGCTGCTGCAGAGCAGGGGCTCTCACACCACGGTATCTCCACAATACTGAGGGGAAAGGGAACCCCCTCATCCTGCCCTCTGTCAGCTCCCCTTGAAAACAAGGCCAGCCTCCCCCAGCCAACTCAAAATATCTGGGCTGAGTACATCACAAACTCAAGTCAGAGACAACACAATGGAGGACAAGACCCAAAATGAAACAACAAACAAGAAATTGCCCCTCCAGAAGATTCTGCCTCTGGTTTCTACCTCGGATTCCCACAGCCTTGGCTAGGCCCACCAAAGCTGCATTGCAGAAGCCTTTGAGCACAGGGATTAAGGCAGAATCCCTGTCTCCCCCGCCATCTGTGCCCAGGGCATCCTGAGTGCAGCTCTCCAGGGCTGTCCGTGCTGCTGGATGGTAATGCAGAACAGCTGGAGGAGAAGGAGGAGGCTTTTCCTGTGGCTGCCTTGTGGCTCCCAAAGTCGTTGGTTAGGTGCAGAGCTCTGGAAGGTGCAGAGGGAATTAAACTCCCCAGTGTACATAATGAAGCTCCTGAAAAGCTGTCCCTGTAATTAGCTGTGTACACAGTGAACACAGACACCAGGGGCACTGCTTTTGCTCCCAGGCTTGTTTGCAGAACCAGAGCTTCATTCATGTCCTGATTTGTTTCCCTCCAGCACTGAGGAAGAGTCACGTCGCTGTGCCCAATTCCTGCAGCTGTTGTGTCCGCACAGGGCCAAGACACGAACCCCAGACACCCACGCATCTGGCCGGATCCCCTCACACTGTTTGGTCTGGACCACAGAGGTGCGTGACACTGGAAACATCTACGACGCCAAGGCTCCTCGCAGATGTCTCCACAAAAGACCTTCCCACCTTACTGCAGAGAAAGCAGTACAACCCTTCCTAGGGAGAAACGAGCTATAGCCATAAAAAGGAGCAATTTTCCCTCTGAGGGAAAGCAAGCAGGGCTTTTGCTATGAGATACAGCCCTGCTTATTTGAGGACTGGTATAAAACCAGGAGTTCAAAACCATCGCACACCACTGAGATGGGGATGTTGGAAGGCAGGGGTGTGTCTGCTCTGCCTGCGCTCTGGGCCAGTGTGAGGTGAGACTCTGATCCCCAAAGATGTAGTGTGTGACAGAGTCTGGGATGAAACCCTGTGGCTGCCCAGTGCTTCGGAAGGGCTGAGCCCTGTGCTCACACCTTCACACAGCCCCAGGGTCAGAGACAACCGATCCTCCCTCCACCATGCCCCTCACTGAGGGCACACACAGACCTGGCAGAGCCTTGTGTATTGCACAGGGAAATTCTGTCCTTTTCCGCAGGGTAGCCCTGCGGAAAAGGCCTTGGGGGTACTGGGGGATGAAAAGCTGGATGTGAGCCCACAATGTGCACTTGCATCGCAGAAGCTCAATCGCATCCTGGGCTGCATCAAAAGAACTGTGGCCAGCAGATCAAGAGAGGTGATTCTGCCCCTCTACTCTGCTCTCGTGAGACCCCACCTGGAGCACTGTGTCCAGCTCTGGAACCCTCAGCACAAGAGGGACATGGACCTGTTGGAGTGGATCCAGAGGAGGGCCATGAAGATCATCTGAGGGCTGGAGCACCTCTCCTATGAAGACAGGCTGAGAGAGTTAGGGTTGTTCAGCCTGGAGAAGAGAAGGCTCCGGGGAGACCTTATAGCAGCCTTTGAGTACCTGAAGGGGGCCTACAAGAAAGCTGGGGAGGGGCTGTTTGCAAGGGCATGTAGCAATAGGACGAGGGGCAATGGTTTTAAACTAGAGCAGGGCAAGTTTAGATTAGAGATTAGGAAGAAGTTCTTTACAATGAGGGTGCCGAGACACTGGGACAGGTTGCCCAGAGAGGTGGTGGAGGCCCCATCCCTGGACACATTCAAGGCCAGGCTTGATGAGGCTCTGAGCAATCTGATCTAGTTAAAGATGTCCCTGCTTACTGCAGGGGGGTTGGACTAGATGACCTTTAAAGGTTCCTTCCAACCCAACACATTCTATGATTCTATGATTCTATGATTCTAACTCCAACACCAAAGTCAAGGCTTCATTCAAGTTCTTCCAATCCAGCACTGCAACCTCTGCCCACACCCAGGGGCTAAGCAACCAGCCAAAAGCAGTGAGACATTCTGACACCTTAGACCCTTCCCCTCTCTTTGGGGCCCAGCCTCCTGCTCTCAGCATCTTTCCTATACTTCTGCAGCCCTCCTTCAATGTGCAAAAGCCACAAGAGCATCCAGCAGGATTCAGGCATATATATTTTCACTAGACACACACTGATTCAAGAGGTCATCTGCTGCAGACTGTTCTCTTCCCTGGCCCTACCAATGGTGAGGGCATGCTTTGCCCTGGTCCCCAGCAGCATCTCCTGGGTAAGCTCACCCAGCCACATGATGCTACCAGGCAAGGCCCCCCATGCCAAGGAATGCCACCAAGAAGCAGGCTCCACTTGCAGCTCCAGGACTAGCTTATAAATCAAATGCATCAAACACAGTGGCAGGTATGTGACCCACCCTGAACAGTCTGATGCTTCAGAGAAACAGACACTTAAGAAGTCTGCAGCGATGGTTCACTCCAGCTGTTATATGAACACTACAGCCATGGGCCAAACCTTATGGCCTTTAGGTTCCAGCTGATGACAGTGACATCTCCACCGCTGGGACCACATGCTAGTGGCAGAAGGTCACTGTGAAATGGCTGCTCAGAAGAGAGGACACCCAAGTAAAACAGTTTTATGGCCTGAGAGCAGGTGCCTCCACATTTACCAGCCTAAATAAAGAAATATGCAGCATGTAATGCCCCAAACTCACCCCTTCCTTGATGTCTTCAGTGTTATTATCTAGCTGTGTCCAGAAGCAATACTACAGGTTCTCATAGGCCACACACAAACCAGAGGAGCACTCAGCTGTGGCAAGGGAGAACTGAACAGACAGAGGTGGTTTGCCTCCCTCTCCTCTCCTTGCTCTTTTCCTGCTCTTTTCTGAACTCCCTCATTTAGGAAACAATTATTGGGTATTGCGTTGACCATGGACCTTCTGAGACCCCATATTGCCCACCACCCTGCCTCTTAGGGGAGAGCTCCCTATTCAGGTAGACAGTTTCCCAGCATTGCCAACAAAAGGCACAATCCTGAACACTAGCTGTTTTGGTCACATCAGTTTTCCTTGGAAATGTGCAGCAATTTTGATTCCCCGTACCAACTGTTACAGCATTGGGCTTGATTTAGGTAAGCGGAGGATAAGGGAGGGTAGAGCACTAAACGAGATAAGTCCAGCTGCATGGGAGACAGAGCCTTAGGGAGATGAAAGACATCAGCTTGATCCACATGTAAGGCAAGAGCTAACGCAGGGCTGGCACCTGCCTCTCTATTGTACTGAGAGCCTCCCTGCTGTGGCCCTCACCATGGTGGCTGGCAGTTACGTTGCATCCCTTCCAGCTCCTGACTTCTCCCTCTGTGGTGGGAAGCTGTGTTTGCCTCATCCCCAAGAACAACTTCTTTCTATTCCCGGTTCTTTGCCTTGAGCTGATCTCTGAGAAAGGGCTGAGGTTTCTCAGCTCTACGCCTCTTAGGCGACCTGTCCCAAGCCAAGTCTCTCAAGCCCTGAGAGACAATGCAGTCACTGTTTGACAGCAGCGTCCATACTTCATGCCAAAGGATGCTGAGCCAAGTATGAGGCAACTCTACTGCACGCATCTAGTACAGCAGAACAGAGATGGCTCATACGCCACGCCTGCAAAGTCCCCATCCCCTGGACACCAGCCCATGGACCTCTGAGGGATGTCTGAGGTCAACACACAGACATTAGCCTTTCCCTCTAATGCAGTGTGGAGTTATCCCTTATCTTGCAATGCAACTTCATACTGCTCTTCTGCCACAGTCCCCATTCCTCTTAGCCTCAATCTGCATGTTAGGCTCATTCATTTTTGCTGCACCAGCTCAGACCTGTTGTACCCAGCGCTGTTCTGATCCCAAACCTTCACAGAAATCTCTCATCCTGGTGGAAATATCTGTTGATGATGGCTCCAGTTCCATGAGGAATGATTCTTAGCAACCAGTCTGACTGGTTAGGCATTGCAAGCCTGGTTTAATTCAGAGAAAGGAGATTTTTGAGCTTGGTCACTCTGAAATGCACGGGTTTTGTCATTAAGTGAAAGACATGGGGAGTGGGAAATCACATATTTGCATAAAAATTCAGGCTATACACTTTCTGCTTTATTTAGTAAAATAAATGGAAAAGTTCATGTGACGACAAGCAACTAGTCTGTTCCTTATGTTAGTGGATCCCAGCATGGCACCAAAAGTGAGAATGAGGGAAACAGATCCCTGGGAACTACAAGCTTTATCTCTGATATTGCCCTTTTGCTATATTACACTTTGCTCCATCAGAGGTGACATGGAAGGACACAGTGTAGGGCAATACCAGATCTCCTGGAGTACTGAGAAAGAGAGACGAAGCCAGCAAATGAGAAGGGAGAAGAGATTCCTAGAGAGGACAGACAGCATATATGTACATAGCATGGAGATGGAAATCTGTAACTGATTTGGCCCCTTAATCCTACTATCCCAGGAGTTCTTGAGCTGCGGAGCTCAGTAAACTCCTCATACACCAGAAACAGATAACTCTGGGCACAGTCATCCCGTTGGCTGAGAAAGAATCAGAGCTCCTCATTCTTCTCCTCAGGTTTGTCTTCTTTCTAGAACACATTAGAGGCATGAAATCAGTTTTGACATTGCTCAGTTTCTCATCATAGTGATAAAAGGAAATAAACCAACTTAAATGCCTCCCTCTGCTGTCTGTGCCACCGCCCTGCCTATCCCATTGCAGTTGCACAACACGGGGTCCTGACACACAAAGCCCCTGTGCTATAGGAAGATGAACTTTGACAGAGAGAGAACTCCTAACGCTGTATGAACATGGAGATTAAATTGTCCCTCTCCCAGCAGAGACCTCTGGTAGAGTCCTGAGTCTGTGCACTCTGTTCTGTGGCCTTCATGATAGATTTCCTTCCTATCCATGCCACTGTCTCTCTGGTCCTCTCTAATGTGCTGCCACCCACCACCCCCATTCTCAGTGTCCAAAAGCATCCTTTACACTGTCTCCCCATCCCAGAAAAAAGATGCCTCACCAAGACCTTCATACAGTTACAGAGGTCAGCGAAGTCTTCTTTCTGTAGACTAGAAGGCAGAGGCCAATGAAGAAAGAGACTCTGCAAAGACATCCATCTCCGCTCTGCTCTAGATCTAATGTTTTTCTGATATTCAGGTGCAAATGAAAATGAAACAGGTGGAAGGGGTGGGGAGGAATTCAAGGAACTGAAGTCATCTTCTTCAAGAGCCTCGTGAGAAACAGCATCATCCTCCAAGATCCCCCACTTCCTGTGGACTGTACAGGAGTTCCCCTTTACCTTCTGCATTCTTTGTAAGAAGCGATTACAGAAGTCCTGTATACGCTCAACGGAGACTTCATCCAGAGTCAACACATCCTGCTCCTCATCTGGTGCGTGGAATAAAGCCAGAGCTGGCAGTTGGGACTTCTTCAGTTTGAAGAACGACACTATTCGTTCATTACTCTTCAAATTGCTGTCTAACAGGATAAAGAGAATCTGTGATGGAAATAGGAGAGGAAAGGTGAGCAAAACAGAAACAGAGAGAGAGCAGATCCCTAAACAGTGATAATATGAAGATTAACAGTGATATTTTTATAAAAAGTTAGAGAAAACCTACCGTACTCTGTTAGGAGAACACAACCTCTGCCACTATCTAACTGCTCCATGCAGTGCCTTTTTCTGTATTTTATCAAGTCCAGACTTACACTACCAAACAAAATGTCTCCTTTCACCCTCTTTAAAAATATATCTACAGCATGGCAGGAAGGCAGTCTCTGCTTCTATTCTCTTAATAGATGAGGAAACAAGATGTCTTTTATCCTAGTGGCACATGTAAAAGAAGCTAACTCCTCTACTTGCATGATATTTGGATCAGATATTCGCATCTGTGCAAAACCTAGAGTGGCAGAGTAAAAGGGATTTTTGCTGTGTGGAGAATCAAACTCAACTGCAAGATTGTGGGAGTGAAGTATAGGGCACCAGGAGCCTGCAAGGATAAGAACATGAGAGTACCAAACACAGAGGATGTATTTAAATGAGCTTAAGTGAATAGAAATGAAGATGCAATCATTTGGGAAACAGTTGTTGGCAAGACACCGATGTCCATACAGCCCAGCTCAGTGGAGGGTTGTTCGGACCTGGGGAGACAAGCCCAACAATGAATAAGTCAGGATGAGAATAACCTACAGTTTTCTGGGCTCCCGAATAGTCTTGGAGAGCAAGATCAAGCCAAGGATTAGGATTCTGCTGGGATGATTCAATAGTACGGATTTATCAGAACTGGTGACCAACTCCATGATTTTATTTTAAGAGTAAGTTTCAACTGAGATCTTACAGGTGCAGTGGGAATTGGTATAAATTTAAAATGTTTGAATCTGAAATATTATCAATAAAATATACATTTATCTCAAAAATCTTTGTTAAATTATCTGTTAATACTAGATACAAACATTACATATACATTTTATAAAAGAAAATAAATGCAGCAATTGAAAATTTAATCCAATTAAATAGAATCCCTTGGCAGGTGACATCCAAGTCAATGAAACAAACATCCAGCTAACATGCATCATTTTATCTTTTCTTTATCCTATGAAGTCTACTGGGCTTAGCACATTCAATGTACCTATGGACATGGATATGACTTAACTTACACAAGAAAAAAGAAGAGTTTAAAAAAAGAAAAGCAATGCAATGCAAAGATGATGTGCCCAGTTCCCAGGCTGTGACTCATGTTGTTCTTCCTTTTCAATCAAGAACACTCAAGTTAGTTCAAAACTTTCTTCTTCTCCAAAAATAAACTTGGTAAATCTCAAATTCTTTATTAAATTTATGTTCTATAAAAAAAACAAATATATCTGGAGACTTTCCTAGGCAACAGCCTATGGGACGGAGGGATAGTTAGGCTAGCGTAAGGTTTAATTGCAGATAATCACTTTGATACAGAGACAAGAACAACATCTTCACTGGATCTGTGATATTTACCACTTGCAATTTCTCTTCCGAAAGTCAACTGTGCTCCAAGGGCAACACAGTAGTGAGCAGATTGGGGGAACTCCTCCCAGAATGCTAAATTCATCCTTTCGCAGGATAAAACACCAAGCAAGAGAATGGTCACAGGTCTAAGGACCTCATCTAAGAGCCTTTCAGCTGGAGCAGCAATATTTATATTTTAGGGCTCTCCTTCCAACAAGCAAGCTGGAAACAGAGGCCAGTTTGGAGGGAAGCACTTTCAGAGGGTTGGTACAGGAAATGGTATCACATTTTCACCAGTTCATTCACCAGCTTTTGGTTTTCTCTATGAAAGATTCATTAGACAAAAATGTTTTATTAAACAAATGCTAAACAAGAAGTTAATAAAAAAACCAAAGCATTTAGAATACCTAGGTTGTTAAATGTTGTCACATTCTATACAAAATCTCCTCCACCTTTAAAAAAGATGAATAGCATTTTAAAATGGTAATATAAATAAATGTTAGTCAACATTGTTCAATTTACCAAGCTTCCAGCCTTTGTTAAAATTCCCGAAACTACAAAGCTGTGCATATTTTATCCATGAATACAAAGAACAGAGTAAGAATAAAAGAGTAAGTTGTGCCAGAGAAGTTGTGGATGCCCTGTCCCTGGAAGTGTTCAAGACCGGGCTGGATGAGTCTTTGAGCAACTTGGTCTAGTGGGAGGTGTCCCTGCCCATGGCAGGGGGGTTGGAACTTGATGATCTTTAAGGTCCCTTCTAACCCAAACCATTCTATGATTCTATGAATCTTCCTTCATCAAAAGCCATGCATCCTATGCTGGATGTGCTCCAGGGGTCCCCCCAAGGCTTGTGTGGCCTCAAAGTCATGCCTGTGAGGCAGTCTGTAAGGTACAGAGTACTGAGAGCACGAGCACTGGAAGCCTGGTCTCCTCAGCAGCTGGAAACCAAGCAGGTTTCTCCATGGGAATATTTCCATGATAGGTGCCACCTAGTGGAACTGGCATTTTCTTCTAAAGAATTTATTTTGTTCAGAGATTCCCAGACAGCTCTAATCGTAAAGAATGAATGCAGTGACCACGGAAAATTACACTGACCATGAGACAAGACTCACCTTGCTTAATTTCTGCCATCTAGATCTTAAGTCTTTTCTCAGCCAGTCATCTAAGCAACCTCTACAATAACTGGTACAATAAATGGCACTTGATTCCACTTATTTTACAAGAGGAGGAAGGACATGTTTGTCCTTCTCTACCAGCACTGAAAAGAGCCTAAAGCCTTAGCTCAGACAACTTACCAAAGCTATAATTCACCAAAACAAATCCCACTTATGATGCCAACTCTCACATCACTGCTGGAAACCAGGAAGTTCCATCCAAAACACAAAGTTCATTTTCTATTTTATACTATGCTGTACGATAGCTGACTGTTTCATTCTGAAACGATTTCTGTGGTTTTTTTTCATTTTGTAGCAATCTCCTTGCCTTCAGAGGTCTGCTGCTAGAGGCAGTGATGGATCTCCTGCATGGATGAGGAACTCTCAACACAAATTCTCCCCTCCACACATGATACTCCAAGAACACAGAACCCAGTGTGGTTTCGTCTGTGCACTGTCACCTGCAATAAGCTCCCTTTCAGAAAATTTTCTACACTGGTGCTGTCTTGGTGTCTTGACAACTTGATTCCTAGCCCAGTGCTTTTAGAACATCGAGTTCCCAGTAAATACTAAGATAAGGAATGATGTTATTGCCCAAGGAATTAAAGTTAATTGAAAATAGTACTGCAGTGGTAGAAACCAACTTGATGTTGCCTAGTTTCTCCTCTAAGGAAGACAAACAGGAAGGATGATCAAGCCTCATGTCCAACATTTGACTTTGAACTTCATGGAGCTGCAACCTTCATTCTTTGAGGAGACTGTATAAGCAAAAAGATCAAATTCTGAAGTTTGAGTAATTTCTTACATAGCTTACATAGTGCCTCAAAGCAAAATGAAAACATGAGTCATGAATTTCAAAAAAAAAAGCAAGCTACAAAAACAATTTTACTGTAGATATTTGTTAAGTAACGTAGAAAACCCGTATTTACAGGTTCCCCTGTTTATGGCTAAAAGAGGCATCTCTAAATATTACCTCTCTCAGTTCTGGAGCCATTAATGCCTGACAAGAAAAATAAAAAGTGTATGAATGACTGTCTGCAAGAGAAAGTGCACCTTTCATTTCCATGGAAGAACTCCTGAAGGACTCTCAGGAGTTTCTCAGAACCCATTTCTAAATGGGCCTACATATAAATTAAAAGGGACTTTGCAAACATCTCCACCCAAATCATTTTGACATTGTAAACCAGTTATATCGGTTGCAGCAAAAGCTGCTTTTGTTATTCCCAGCATCACCTTCTTGAAACCTGAGCAAACGCTCAGGAGCTACACCAGCTGTGTGTGTCATGTTACACTCTGATACTGTGGAAAGAAAACAGAAGATGCTGATGCGAGTTTGGCTCAGCAACGCAAACCCTGACACTTCCTTTCCAGTAGAAAGCCTGGACTCTTAGCAGTGCTTTCTCACATAAGCACGTATTTGATTGCAGTGGGATCCTTCCAAGAAGGCTGGTGGATTCACTCCTGCAGCTGCAGTGCTCTGAGCTCTGTCTGTTCACTGTTTTACCCACCCACGATTGTTTCTCAAAGTCTGCTAGAAAAGTACCATATTTCTTCTTATTCTTGTCAGCTCTTGCCTTTCTTCTCCAGCATTTTATAGCCCCCAGGTTCCATGATAAAATCTAGAGGGATACAGACTGTCTTCAGACACTCACTGCTGCTCAGGGTGCAGTTCAAGCTGTTTTCAAATAACGGTCCTCACCACACAGCCTCATGGATCCTCCAGCTGAAAATCTCAGCTTCCTCTCGGGCAAAAATGAAAGGATCATAAACCAGAGATGAAAGGACCATAATCCAGGAACTGAAATCTCCTCATGATCCACTACTGGCTGGACTCGATAATCTTAAGGGTCTTTTCCAACTTAAATTATTCTATGATTCTATGATCTTCTTCACTCTTTGGGGTCAGTCGCTCAGCGGCAGCAGTTCCCCTTCATCTCTCTATCAATCCAAGCAACAAGTTTTTCTTCTCCCTCCACCTGGTGACGACAATGACAAGGACTCCTCTTCCCTCAGAGCGCAGCAGAGATACGTGAAAGGATCAGTACCCCTTCTCCTGCTTGGGAACGCTCTCGAGGCTCTGTCTGTGTTCTGCACTGGCATTGTGGAGAAGATGCGGCACACACTGAGTCTCCCCACTCCGTTCCAGCACCCTGCAGTCATTGTGAAGCGCTGCTGGATGCAGGGGTACGTGCTCTCAGGGAGCCTGAACACCTCTCCACTGCACAGCAATGATTCCTTGCTCAAACCACTGACAGCCCTCACCCCGCAGTACAAACAAGCCTTTCATCACCAGCCCACAGGTTATGAATTATTCGCTGGCAATCCTGAAAAAAAACTCAAGTCAAGGATCTTGCATTTATTCACAGACAATCTGCGAGCCGCAAAAAGGCAAAATCTACTCATTACTTTACTTGTTTTGAAGAAAACCTTAGTTAACTTGGTAGTCCTGACAAGATAACTCCTCTTAGGAAAACGAACCAGCAGAGATTTCCACAGTATAGTGCGGTGGCTGCTTCTGATACTCAAACTAATTCATGTCTTTCTACATGACAGAGCAATGGAGATAAACCTAAGTGGTCTTACCGCTCTTCTTACACCAGATCTAAGACCCAAACAGAGGGATCCCAGCTCTCTCTTACCACTTTGTAAGAGGGCAGTCCAAATCCCAATTTACTCCACAGAGTGCCACTGCTTTGGGAAAAACAATTTATTAGACTCCTTCGTGAAGTCCCTTCACCTACATGTGGAGTGGAAAAAAATAGTTAAATCCCACATCTTTATTCTCTATATTTTACTCTGGCAAACCTCTAGACTGATTCAAGTGGGAAACTTGCCTGCACAAATGAAAAAAGGTTAGATTTGGCTTGCTGGCAATTCATAAATTATCTGGACTTCAGTACAACATTTTATCCAATGTTTTGTGAAGTATTTCTAGGAAAACTATTCACATTTTGTCAGATCTAGGCATGTCACATGAAGAAAAAACTAACTGCAGCTGCATCAGCAAAGGATAGTGAGGCTAAACAGCAATGTGCTGTGTTAGAAGAGTTAGCTGCTTGGGGGAGACCTGTATCAGACTCTGCTGCTCACGGAGGACAGTGGTAATGGTGTCACTGTAACACACATCTCACATGAGATGGCTGGAACTTTTCAGATAAATGAGTTTTCTTTTATCTTCATGTATTCATCAAAGCAAAACACTTTCGAAGAGACCTTTTGACTTTGATGCATGGTTTCTGCCTGGGTGGGAAAGATGGCAAGGTCCAAAGTAGCCCTGCCATAAACAATTCTCAAGACTTTTGAGGGTGCACAGCTCTGAGGAGGCCCCTCCATTTGAAGATGAGGATATAGTTGATATTTAATCTGCTGCTTCAGTACCACAAACAGATGCACGTGGACGTTCTTGTTCTCAAACCACAACTCTTTCCAGCTCCACTCTTCTGCCAGGAAGATCTCTTCCACTGCCTCTCAGCTCAGCCTTCCCCGCTGCTATGATCTTCTGTCCCCTCCCATCTGCTGTTCTCCCTTGCCCCAAATGCCTTCCTGTTGTTCACAATCTTCCTGTGCTTGGCAGTTCCTTCCTCTGTTCCCTGGACACAAATTCCCCTGTAATCCAGCTGCTGGCAGAGAATCAGCCATGGGAAGATTTACTATCTGGGGAGCTCTGCCCACAGAGGGGTGGGAGCCAGGCGAAATTTCTCTGAAAGACCCCATCTGTCCCATCACCTTAGTGTGGAAAATCCGACAAACCCGTTTGCGACTCCTTTAAAATAGCTGTTTCCCCAGGATCCTACCAGAAGGCTACGGGTTAAGAAGCACCGTGACAGTAATTGCTGTCTGGTCACTTATATAATGCTCCCTGGCATATTGCAGGCTGTATATACAAAATCACCTCTCACACCAGTGGAATGCAACCATCGCCAGATTGAAGTGCAGCAGCTGCTTGTCATCTCCCAGTACTTCTGGACCAGAAGCAAGGAAGCAAATAGTGTCCCACTGAGGGAGCAGAGGAGCCGGATCATAGAACCATAGACTCACAGAATCACAGAGTGGTTTGGGTTGGAAGAGACCTTAAAGGTCATCTAGTTCTAACCCCCTTGTCATGGGCAGGGACACCTCCCATTAGACCAGGTTGCTCAAAGCCCCATCCAGCCTCGTCTTGAACGCTTCCAGGGATACAGAGGATATTTTCCCCACGAGGAGGCAAACTGGCAAAAGGTGAACAGATCCAACCTCTCCACTTAATTATGCAGCTAATCCTCTTTTCCTGCCACTTGGCCTTTGCTCCCCTAATGCACAGAGAAGGAGATTCTGTCCTCCCCATCCAGGGAAGAAATCACTGTTCTCCCTTTTTTCTCCCTAATGGCTCCCCTTCCTGTCTGTTTGGACTTACCTTCCCCTTGAAGAGCTCCGCTGCCGCCCGGTATTTGCGCATTCGTTCAGGGTGCTTTGGGGACATCTTGTCTGTGATCAGGAGGAGGTGAAGCTGGAGTGAACTCTGCATCACACCTATTGCCGTCTGCCGAAAACATGGCCAGCACAGACAGAGAGAGAAACACACACAGACAAGGAGTCTGAGAACATTCCATCTGCATTGGATGCACTGCCAGAGGGACATCAATCCTCGTCCCTCAGCTGAAATTTCTTTGCAAATCAGCCTCACAAGCAGGACAGCTTTCTTTAAAGCAGGAGTGATTCAATCTGGGTTCTTTGTGGAAGCATTTAATCTCCTGGTTTTGCTTATTCCCAAGGATCCTACCAGAGAGTCTGAAGACCACAAAGGTTCATCATCTGCCTCGGGATGGTCAGTGTCCAGGCAGGAGGATTGCCTGGATACAGCAAGAATAAGTCTAGAGGGCAAGGAAATGGAGAGGGAAGGCCAGCAAACACTGAACATAAGGGTGACCTTCTGAGGTCCAGCACCCGGCCAAAATAGGAGCAAGAAAGTGGGAAGGATTTGTGGTGTTAGGGCTGGTGTCTCCCCTTGTTTCCTTTCTTTAGCGTTTAGCTGTGTGTAGGATGGGGATGAGTTTCAGCGACCCCAAGGCCTGGACATTCCAGAGTGCCGAGTGTTAAAACTGCCTCTGCAGTGGGAGAGGACGTGGCTGTCCCTTGTCCCCTGAGCAAGGGCCAAGTAGGCAGCACACACTGTCCCCTCTGTGAGGAGACAGGGCTGGTACTGCCCAAGGAGATGCCACACCATCTCCAGGCTCTCGCTCACTCACTCGCTTGTCATCCCACTTCTCCTCCTGCCCGCTTCCTGCAGCCTCTCCCTCAAACCAAACAGCAGCCGGGCCAGACCTGCTGCCTCCCCTCTGCCACCGAAACCACGGAGGCGCAGACGGGGCAGCTCCCCGCCAAGTGGGAGAAGAAAGTTTCCACATGCTCCAGGAGCAATAAGGAAGGGGTCAGGGAGTGCGTGTTGGCAAGGGCCATGCACTGCAAAGCATCTAATTTTTGGCAGCCGGGACTCTGCCATTAGCCTAATGTTTATCAGACATTTTGCATCCCTTCACTTCTCTGGTGAGAAAGTGGGGCAGTGCTCTGGTGGGCAAATGGGGCAGGGGGAAGTAGAGGGGATGCAAACCAAGGCTGTAGAGCATTAGAAGACCTCATGGGAGAGGATGGGGCTGAAGGTGAGGGTGAAGACAGCCAGCACCAAGGGCCATGACAAGGCTGGGCTGAGAGCAGGCAGGGCTGTGAGCCACAGTTCCTCCAGCAGCTCCGCACAAAGGTGTGCCTGTCCACGCAACCTTGTGCAAGAGCCATCAGCAGACCTCATCAACATGGCTGGGTCACATCTGACTCTCCTGGAAAGCACACAGGGTAAGCATTGCCTAAAAATGCCTAAAGTATGTGGGCAAAACAGTAAGGGCCCCAGGACAGGGAGAAAAACTCTTGGCAGCACTCCATGTGATCCGCGTGACCCCAGCCTCTGCAGCATGCTTAGATGTAAACAACATATGCACTGGAAATAAATATTTACGGAAAACCAAGCTATATTAGAGGAACTGGGAAGGCTGGGGACTGCAGGAGGCACTGTTAATTCCAGTACCTTGATAGGACTCCAGAGTGTCACGGAAAAAAACTGGAACGTGTACTGATAGTCAGGGTGGAGGGGACCAGCTGAACCGCTCAGGACTTCTCGGTCAGGGAGACAGCTTGGCTGCCGAACAGGACACCATGGAGCGAGAGCCCAAAGCATCAGCAGAAATACAAGAATAAAGTGCCACAATCTAACGAATTGCCAAAAAATGCAGTGGAGGCTCCAAGGGTTCAGAAGGCCTGGGCGTCTATAAAGATAACAAGAACATCCCCACTGACATGAGTTGGGTGTTCTCAAAGGGCTGTAAGGACAACGGGGCAGGATATAGCTTTTCCGTCCCCAGAAATATTCCGTGATTTTGAAATGTTTTTTTCACATCCCTTATCAAGACAAAAAAACAAATCCACTTTTTTTTTTAAAAAAAAAAAGAAAAAAAGAAAAGAAAACAGAACTCCTACAGTATTTCATTCTGGAAACAAAATGTTGCGCTTCCAAAACAAAATGCTCTCTCAACTGGCATGCTGCACCTGAGCTGGGGAACGTGGCAGCCCTCTTAGCTGATCCTTGGCATCATTTTAAAAAAGTATAGCTTTGAAACAGGTTGGGCCATTCTCGTTCGATTAAATTAAGCCTGGTCAGCACTGCTGCAGCTATTCAGAATTCTGCAAAAGACCCCATCAGCCATGATAAAGTCCCAGCCTTGTGGCCATCTGAGCTTCTAAGACCTTTTGGCTCCACAGCAATGAGCCCAGTGAACTGCTGAGATTTCAGGGGAGACTAAATCCTTGGTCATCCCCTACAGGGGAGAGTCGCTGGCATCTAGTGACTGCCAGTCAGATGGGTGAGCTAATGAAGATGGCCAACATGGAAGCATCCTATGTCTGATTTTTGTTGTTGTTGTTGTTGTTGTTGTTTTTGAACTGATGAATTCTAGAGTAAGGGATAGAGGGGATGAGAAAAATTTTGCTTGGGAAGTTTCAGACCGTCTCTTGAATATGCCTTCGAATAGCCAGGCTTATGTCAAGCCCTATGTACTGGGTGATAAAGAAAAGACTGCCTTCTGGGAGTAGGTCACTCAAGTTTCCATGTTTCTCAAGGCTTCTCAGCCAGAGAGGGGATCATGGCTGAGCAGGGTCTGCAGGCACACCATGACATGGCAAATGCCCATGGGAGGAAGCAACACTGCCATCAGGAGTGGTAAGAATTGGAACTCTCTGCCCATCGACACCCCAAATTTATTGGACGTTTAAAGGAACCTACATGCCTCCATTCCCTATGCCCCTAACTGCTATGCCCCACTCGCGCGCCCCAGCACAGCATCTGCTCCCACTCCCCATATGGAGTAGCAGCAAGGAGTTGTGTGGCTTCCCCAACCCCATCCACACCATTGCCACAACCCTTGCACACATCTGGGCATGCAAACTTTTGGTCCAGAGGACACCCATGAGGAGGAGGCCAAGCGCCAGGGTGAGGGCTGTGGGGAGCTCATAATTACCACAGGGTTGTACTCTGTCACCAGGCGGAGCTCATTCATCCGAACAAAACGAGTCATCTTCTCAGCATCAACATCTTTGCCGTTCATATCCATATCCCTCCGGTCATTGTCTACCTGAAGACATGCAAAGACACCTATAGTCACAGCTGTCCTCTCCCCTCAGCACCTTCTCCAGAGGTGCTGATGGCAGTCACTCATGGAGACACCCACTGCTTGGGACACCACCTTCCTCTCACCACATAATTCCCATTTCTGGACGTCCAGAATCATTCAACCTACAGAGATCAGCCTGCATTTCAAGATAAGGATCTTCCATACTCCTTCAGTCTCATAAGGACAAGGCAAACTCATGGCATAACAGAAATCACTGAGGACTCCAGACATGCTTACAGTATCAGCTCCTGATGCACTGGAGACAGGGGGATTAGCTGATAAACTATTCTAGGCATTGCAGGGAGAGATCATTAAATAGCCTAACTTTTGCATCACATCGATTTTGGCTTTACATCCCTTTTTTAAATCTTCGTCTGCTTGTTCTATTTCTTCTACAAGTAATAAACATTGGCATAGGCCTGTATGGATTTCCTGGAAACATTGTGCAAGCAGGAAATCTCTCCAATAAAAAGAGTATTTTTTTTCCAGTACGGCAGAAAAAAAAAAAAAAAAAAGAAAAAAAAAAGTCAATCCCAGCACATTTTAGCTTTAGAGGAAAATCCATCCTGCCACACACCTCCCCGCACTTCACTCCCTTGCCTAAACGATGCGATTTTACTGAGGTTTGCTTGACCTGGTAAACAGAGAAAAAGCAGGCCACCGTTGAATGGTAGCTAAACCACCCGATGGAGCAGAGCTGCTGCGCAGCGACACCGCAGGACGTGACTGAGTTGAGCCATGGGGACGCTGGGCTCTGACGCGCGACAGGATCAAAGTCTGAGATTTGAAGGCCTTTGATGCACGTGTTGAATGAGGTTCTTGGGGCTGAGGAAAAGTCCACGTGCACACCCCAGATTTTATTCTCTGCATCTGTGCGACCTCTGAAAGAGCTTGTGTTAGTTTTTCCAGTGGTGTGCAGACATCTGAAGCCCTTTTTGCCGTTCTGTGGTCATGGGCAAGGTCTTTGATCTGGTAGGGGGCCACAGCGCCCTGTGTGGCAATCCAAGCTGGTGCTTTTCAGACTGTGCTGCCTGATCCCTCTCACAGATTTGCTCCTGCATAAAATGAAAGGGCAGCTCTGCTCAAGTAAACGGGATCAGGGCAGTGCAACACCTTGGTGGGTGAGATCAGATAGGCCTTGGGAACCAATCTAAAGCACCCCCAGACTCCACAGAAAGTCTTTTCTTGACTTTCATGGGCTTTTTGGAAACACTTGGTCTCCATTTTGAGATAATAATATCCTAAATCTGCGCTCAACTTTTATGATTTCAAGAAAATAAGGCTGGAAAATATTCTACATCTAACAGCTGAAGCTCTGATCAAAATATCTTCATCACGCTATATAATCAGCTTATCAGCATCTGTTAATTATGTTCTTTTTAGGTCTATCGGGCCAGATTCCCCACTAGAATAAACCAGTTTCCCTCCGCTGTATGCAAAGAAGTCTCACCAGTTGACAGCAGCTCCTCCTACTACTGTAATTATCTTTTAAACGTCTAAGCATTATACGTGTTCCATACTCCGCAAAAGCAAAGAAAAAATGAGTTTATGCCTCTGATTCACTGCTATCCTGGTCACGCATCTTTGTATTCTTCAAATGGGTATTTTATTTCAAGTTCCTCTCTCAGTTCTTTTTTCTTTTCCTTTTAATCTCTGACCCCTTACTCCTACACAGTATTCAGCACAGAATAAAAGGAAAAATAATGTGTCTGAATAACTTAATTTAAGAAAAACTGACAATTAGACAAGCAAATTGTCAACCACATTTGAACCTAACTAGTGTGTTAGTTTCTTGGTTGTTTTTTTTCCTATTAAACAAGAGTTCAGCTGCAAAAACTAGACTATGAACAAAGAATATCCAATTTAATCCAAATTCCAACAATCCAGACACTTTCTTTTATCAAGCAGCCTCCCAATGCAGTCATCCTCACTATCTGCCACAGCACAAAAACAAAGGATCTTTTCAACATTTTTGGAAGAAAACCACCATGACTAAGAACCAAAACTGAGATGGGCGTTGCTTCAAATTGCAACATCTGCACATAGCAAATAAAAGGTTAACCAGAAGGACCTGCCCACCTATTGCTCACTCTTAGATCATTCTCTTTGAATTATCTGGATAATGCCAGTGGTAAAACATGGTGCAGGAAATGATGAGAAAGAAAGGGGAACAAACTGGCTTTGTCCAACCTTCGTACAACCCGGATCTAGAACTTGGCCAAGCTGCCACCTTTAGTTTCCCTAGTGTGTCCTCGTCCTGCCCGCCCACCCTGTGTGCTTAGAGCTCTGGTGACACAACACTTCATGGGCTTTTAGGACATCTTGTGCTACCGAGGGCCCCCCTCCTCCTCAGACACACCCCACTCTCCAGTTTTCAAGTGCCACACTTGTGTGAGAAGGGGCAACACAAGGAAATCTGATATAACCAGTAGAATACTTGCTCTTAGCTTTTGTCGGTACTCTTGAGCCAACTGCACGGCCCTTCCCAACATCATCTCCTTGAATTTCCGCAAACATAGCTTCAAATTCAGTGAGGCACCAGCACTTACAGCTGGAATCAACAAAGATTTAATCTTGCACAGCATTTGGCCGCAAGAAACTGCAAAGTAACATTTTTAATGGGCCCATGCCCAAAGCGTATTTAGGGAATAACTCTAAACACCAAGGTATAGGAGACAGAAAAGAGTGTTTAGGATTTCTTTTGCTGGCAGAGCATCTGTAACTGCAGAGACCCAGTCTGGATCTGGTTTCAGTCACAATGGAAAAGTTGTGCACCCAGGGAGCACAAAGTTGTGCACTTTGCCTGCCTGAAGTGACACTTGGCAAGATTCGATATCAAGCCTGCCGTGCTGATCCATTGTAACGTGGCCTTTAGATGCTTTTCATTTGTCTCAGGGGCCTTCTCAAAACCACGGAAGCCCCATCCAAGTTAACACTGAGCTCTGGGCAGGTCACTCAGAAACACAAACATCATTCTTTGCAATACGCTGTGGGCTGGACCAGATGCACAGGAGACCTTAAAATGCAGAATCTTATCAGGTGTAACGTGTTGCGTGTCTCAGCGATGGGTACTCTGCAAGTGAAAAGCAAAAGACCTCTTTGGGGCAGGACGTGCTTTTTAGGTGGGCAGGCAGGGTGACTGTCAAGGACAAGCTTTTTTTTTTTTTTTTTTTTTTTTTTTTTGGCTTGCTCTGAGCTGAGATGAGCAGCTTTAATCTTCTTCTTTATCACTACCGCCCAGAGCTTTCGACGCTTCTGTACCGTGACGGTGGGCAGTTTTTAAGCGCTTGCCCTAGAGCCTCTCTCCCCAAAACCAGGGGGCAGGGGAACCCCTAAACCGGCGCGTTAATTTTACAGATTACAGCCTTTTGCACGGCGTCGTGTTTCCCGGGGAGGGACCTGCTCCCCGGCTCCCACGGCACCCCCAGCCCCCCCCCACCACCACCACCACCCCCACCCCCGCTTCCCACGGCCGCGGCCCCACGCACCCTGCGGAAGGCGGTGACGGTGTTGGCCGCCACGCCGTAGTGGGACAGGACGGCGGGGCTGCTGCTGAGCCCGAACGGCACCTCCGGGATGCGGCCGGCCGCCAGGCGAAACTGGGACGCTTCGGGGCCCTCCGGTTCCTGCGGAGGGAAAGAAAAATGGGGGGGGGGGGGGGAGGCGAAGGGCGGTGAGGAGCGGAGCCTCCCCCGGGGCACCCCCGTCGTCCCCCGCCACCGCCGCCCGCCCGCAGGTGGTGCGAGGGCGACACCTAGCGGCCGCCTGGCAGAGCCGCCCCCACTCCCCCCCCTCCCTGGCCCGATGGGGGAGCGGGGGGAGGGCAGGGAGATCGGGGGGGCAGCCAAATGGAGGGGGAGCCCGGGGGGGGGGCGCGCCGGGGTGAGTGTGTCTCTCTCCCCGTTGTCACCTTGCCTGCGTGGAGGGATGCTGCAGAGATTTCCGTCGTCCCCCCCCGCTGCCGCCCCAGCCCTGCCCCCCCCCCCCACCCCGCAACCAGCTCTCCTCCCGAAATCGGGGGAGTCAGCCGGCGGCGATGCCGAGGTAGCTGTGGCAGGAATTGCGCCTTCCATTTCCCCCAGACCTCACTTCTCGCCCCCACGCTCACAGGTAACGCAGGTGATGATGTTGCGAAGCCCTAGAGATCTTAAAAGGGAGGGGAGAAACCCAGCATCCGCATGTAGCACGCTTAAATATATATACATATGTACACACACGCATATACACACATATATATGTGTGTCTCTCTGTATAATAAATATATAAACCCATAATTTTTTAAATAACCTTGATTCTGGAGTCAGGGTTTTCCAATTTTTAAGCACCTTGCATTAACAGGATCCCCATTCCCTTTAAAAAGGTTTCTTAAAACATCTTTTGAAAAATAGCTAATGCAGCTACATCGAAGGACAGAAATGTGCAGTTTCTCAGTAATTTGAGGTTCATGCTCTTTTTTGCAGTGCGAGCATTAGCTACGGCCTTAGCCTGTGCCAAAGCCTCCCTTGCTATTCCCATTCCCAACTTTTCTTTAGAGTGATGTATTTTTGATGCTTCTACTTATTGGGTTTAAATTCTCAAGACACAGTCTCTGCTTGGAAATTGGTTTGTTTTTCTTTTTGGTTTGAACCGTCAGCTCAGCCCAGAGAGAATGGAAAACAAAATTCTTCCTGCATTCAAAGAAAAACAACTCTTGTGACTTGTTTTGGAAATGCCAGCACATTGACATGGCTCTGGTGAGAGGGCTAAAGCCTGGGGTGGGAATAACCTCACTGAGTTTTGGAGCATTCTTGGGAAAGCTGGGGTTTAATCAGGGCAAGCATGGCCCTTTCTCGCAGACACGCAGGGTTTCTGGAGCAGCGTGCTGTTTTTCCATCATGGCATGCTGTTCCCAGTCAGGGAGGCCGTGCTCATTAGATGGGGAGCTTGCCGAGCCGCGCTCTGCAGTGAATTGAAAGGCTGCAGCAGAGAAATAATTTATGGGGAACAGAGAACACGGACATTATTTGGATGAATATACTCTCAGGCAGAGAGCCAAGACAAGCCCTCATGGCACACACACGTCTTTATCCACCGTTTAAATGCAGCCCTGTCGTGCTTCAGGCACTGAATGCCCGACACGTCTCTGGTGGCTGCCCCGCGCTCCTGGCAGCCGGGGCTGTCCCCACGCTGCAGGATGGCACAGCCATCCCTCCCTGCCCCAGGACCCCGCGTCCTCTCGACTCCGATGAATGAAATCCTGCAGCCGGAGGGAGGCCACGGTGGCACAAGACACCAGCGGTTATGCCCTCGCGTTGTTTCCCCCGGCAAGAAGCCACGGTCCCCTGCCCGTAGCTGGGCAGGAGGCTCCGCACCCCCAGGGAGAGCCCTGCCACACCCCGGCCCAGCTGCCCCGGGGGAAGGAGACGTCTGGTCTCAACCCCGGAGGAGCTCTGAACGCCTGCAGGCACCAAAGGCAAGGCGGCTGCTGCTCTGTGATCAGTGCTTAGCAAGAGCCCCCGGGGCAGAAGCCTCCAGCGCTCACACGCTTGCTGCTGCCTGTGCTGCAGAGGCAGAAGAATTGGTCCTCGCTCTGTGCCGACTGCGATGTGCCATGGTCCTACACCAAGCCCTCTCTAGGTTGTCCTCCAGCCCCAGGCACGGGGAGGAGGAGGAAGGAGCTTTGCAGAAAGGAGTTGTTTTCGCAAGGATGACATCTTCTCTGACCGAAGCCATGAGGTAGTGCGTGGGCAGCAGAAGCCCAGGGTGGAGCTCAAGGAAAAGGGGGGGGAAAGGTGCAACTCGGGAACCTTAAAAATAATGAGGATCCTGTTAAAGAGGCCTCTGTTTTATGGTGCTCTAACTCAATAAATATTTTTGTCTTGTTTCCTAAGGAAAAATATTCATGCCTGGGGGGCAAGGGACACACACTCAACAGTCACTCTAATACCTTTGGCTGAATTCAACTGAATTTAGAGACAGTAAGCAGAGATCCCAAGGGTATCAACTCCGGGGAACGAAGCAGCAAGACAGAGAGATCACGCCTACACCTTCCCCGGGAGGAGGCTGCAGCTTGAGCCCAAATCCTCTTGGACTTCAGAGGACCTACACCAATGCTGCTCCATAAAATGCAGTTTCCTCAGCCCCGTTGTGCAGGCAGTGCCTTGCTCTGTCTTTGCTGACTGAAGCAAACAACTGACGGTCCCACTTACCCCTTACCAGCATCATTTCTCTGCCACCCACGTTCCCGTTTTGCTTCCCCTGCAGCACTTCCCTCTTTCCTGCTCCAGGGCTCCTACGACCTCCTTCACCTTCCTCCCTTGCTTCATCTCCCTTTCTACACACAGACCAAATTCCTGGCATTCTCCTTGTGGCCTGTCACCAAATCCCTCCACATGCCTGTCACAGCCCCAGCACCTTTCAGGACAGAAGCTGCCTTTGGAAGGTGTTTAAGCCACATCCAGCCCCACGCTCCCATCAGGGTGGGATAGGGCTCATGGCTCGCAGAGGGGAGGTGCTATGAACACACCTGGAAGAATCCAATGACCGCCACCTCCGCACCGCTGATGAAGGCTTCAGCGTCTGCGATGCTGCTCAACAGGACAGGCTTCCCTGCAGTGCCGGCTGAGCCTGGAGAGGAGGGGTCAGGGTCGGGTAGAGGGTACACAAAGAGCAGCTCAAAGGGGCTCCCCCAACACGCACGCAAGCGTCCCACCCCTCACATGCCCACCCACACGCCTCTCCTGCAAGCTCAACATGCTTGCACAGCACGCTCTGGGTAAGGAGACCTGGCATAAGGAGGACTTCCCACAGCAGATCCATCCTTTTCCCTGACCCAGGAGGAAAGCTCACTTACTGTGGGATGCAGAGCCACTGCCTCCAGCACACCCTGCTGGGAAGCCCCCGGTGAGCAGGATGATGAAGAGGCACAGGAAGACAGAGGTGGCCATGGTGTCAGCTTGCCTTCTCCTCGCTATGCCACCCTGGTCTGGTCCTTTCTTCAGTGAAAGACACGTCAGCTGCTGCAGGGGCCCGCAGTCACTCCCGGGACAGTGGGAAGGGAGCAGCTGGCCCAGGGCGAAGCTCCAGAGAAAACAACCTGGCCAGGTGCTTTGCAGGCACCAGCCTTGGAGATCCTCACCAACACTGCTACCAGCACATCCTCACCCACAGCACAGGACATCTCAGCCACCCTGCACCTGTGTGACTTACCTGTGGGTGACTTACCAGTGCTGGGTCCCAGAGAGGCTGATGTTCCCCAGTGCTTGGCCAGCGGGGCAGCCACTGGGACATGCAGCTCTTATATTGGCTCTGGCTATGGGGAACAGCTGCTATGGTAAGCATTAAACATGAGAAGGCCATGTTATAGTCCCCATGGCTCATTCAGGTGCCACCTGGGATGAGGCGGGGGCTGACTACCTCTGGAGTCTGCTCCCATTACAGGCCAGACTTTGGGCTTCAAGGAAGGATTCATGAAACACCGAAAGGAAGCAACTCTGAAATAATTTGCCTATAGTTAGGCTGATGGTTTGAAGAGGAGGGCTATTTCCCTTCTGAAACATGCTCTTAAGCCTTCCTAGCACACATTCTCCACATCCACCTCACTGAAAAACACACTCCAGAGCCATACTCCAGAAAAGAATGTGACACTCATGCAGAAAAGAAGAAAGAAACTGGTTTTATTCTTGGGACACTGAAGTCTTGTTACAGCATCTAGCTGCATTCCCCCTGACTGGTTTTGCCTGCACAAGGATGGATTTTAACAGGGTAGGGCACCAGATACAGACCAGGAGACCATCACGGGAGGTAAGTAACCATTTACAATGAGTCAGAGCACATGGCAAGTGTAACTCGGATAGGGATTTTCCAGGGACCAGTCCGCCCTGCCAGGTGATCTTGTTTCCTAGAAAAGGCACTTCCGGGACCAGAGTTGGTACAGGAGACATGGACGAAGCAGGAGGAAGTACTGGGAGAGAGAGAGGGAGATGCTTCCCAATTTAACCCATTATGTGTCATGATGGGGCGGTGGTGAGAACGGGCGGGTTATTTTCAGTGTATCAGAAGAAGCAGCAAAGGCCGCCTGCAGGCCTGTGCATCAACCGCAGCTGGCACAGAGCTCCGGCTCCCACGGGAAGGGCTGCCAGGGCTGTGGCCGGCCGCGGTGGCAGGAAGGAGCAGCGTGGTGGGCATGGCCCACCTGGAGACTGGTGCAGGAGGCAAGGGGATGGGAAGGGGGAAGGCAAACTGGGTGAACTCATTCTGTCCATTCCTTCTTGATGGACAGGTTCCACTCCCAGGTGAGATGGTCATGCTTGTCATCATCCGTGAAGAAGGACTTGTTGTGATAGGTGCCTCGAGCCAGCATACCCTTAGGAGCTTCCTCAATAGGCGTCAGGAACTCGTACTCCTCTGGCCGTGGCCCGTAGCTGCCAACCATGAATGTGGCTTTGTCCACTAGGAGAAAACAATCCACAAGGGATGAGCCCCTCAGGTGGGGAATGATAAAGGAGAGAAGAAGCCACGAGCATGAGCACAAATGACAGACAGAAAGGAGATAGTGAGGAGAGAAAGGGACAGTCTGTGTCAGCAAAGGGAACAGAATCAGTGGAAAAAGTGGGCTACTGAAGCACAAGGATGGAAGGATAAATGGACGGACAAGTAGATGGACAGGCAACTCAGTCTGTACCCTCTCACATCTATGTGCTGCTGGAAAGGAGTGGGTACAACCAGCATATGGCTCAAGATGTCTCTTGATCCCCTGCTACTTCTCTTTTTCTGGTGAGAAGACACCACTTGCGTGTGCTGAACGGGACACTGAAGCCTTAGAGGTGGCTGCATGCAAAAATGCACCTGGGATGTGTGTATGCAAAATGGGGCGTTCCTCTGCCTTGTCCAGGCAGGGCAGCGCTGCACAAAGAGGAGAGGTCGTGGGCAAACACAGGGCTCCACAGACAGCGGGAAGCTTTGTAGAGCAGCTCTGAATTTTATTAAATGCATCTGGAAGAGCTTTCAGGGGGTGAGAAGCTCCACACAAGCTGAGCCGCCCTACAGGGGGCAGTGGGAGAAGGTGAAGAGCTCTGTCTAGAAAGGAAATCTGTGGCAAGCACTGTCTAAACAGTGTCTCTGGGGACTTTGCTGCTGCAGACAGTGGTGTAGCATACAGATACCAGAGCTGGCTCATATTGAGTTCACACAGGAACAGGAAACAGTTGGCCTGGGTGATGCAGAGTGCAGGCTAACGCACTCTGCTGAGAAGTCTCGCCTCCTGTGTGGTGGCGCAGGGGGGGGCCTCGGGGCTAAAGGAGGTTCTGTCCCAGCCCAGAGTTGCAGGAACACTTCTTTGAGCAGAGGGAACACGGTGGTAGGAGCACTGGTGTGCAGGGCACAAAGGTCTCTTACTCACCCTTCACCCCTGTCCGGTAGGTGTGCTGCACGTATTTCAGTCCCGACACAATGTCCCTGTTTACCTGCAAGAAGTGACCAAAAGTGAGTGTCACAGGAAGGGTTTTGGTTCTGTATCTGCTGTTTTTCCCTCCCTAGAGAGCCATCTTGGCTCCTTACACCACTGTTCTCAAGGGCTCAGCACAGGGCACATTGTGGTGAGTCCTAACATGACGTCTCCATAAGCAGCAGGAGACCTACAGCACCCCGTGTGAATCTCCTGCCCTTCCCCATCCTTTCCCTGATTTTGAGGGTGACTGGAGCACATCAGTCAGCTTGCCAGGATGGGATGATGAGGACAAAGTGAAGCAGGGAGTTCCCAGTTAATAGTTTCCATACTAAAAGCCAGAGATGGGTGACCAGAGTCACCCCTCCAGCACAAACGGGTGGGCAAGATTAGCTGAGAACTCCCAGCTGCCCTCTGAGCTCTGTGGGGAGCTGGCAAGTTTCTTCTCAAGAGACAGAGGGACACAGTTTTGTTCATAATCTTTCCTCAAATCTCCCATGGATAGCTTGGATGTATTCCCTGCTGTCCCCCTCCAGCATGCCTCCCCACAGCACTACTCAATCTGGAAACAAGATGGACAGATCCTTTTATGTCCCAAGGGATATTTCACATGGTGCCAGCTTTTACCAGGCTTGGGACTGAGGGGAAGAGTTAGAAAAACTTCTCTAGCTCCAGGCATCTCCTGTCAACAGGGCTCAGATACAGATGGAAATATTTCATAGCACAAAAGAGAGCTGGAGGTGTCTGGGTACAAAGTCATCTCTCAGACAGCAAGAAAGCCCCAGAGGAGGAGGGAAATCTTTCCTACAAAACCTACAACATTAACACTTTCCCTCCACCGTTTCAGGAGAACTATCCTCCACCCCTTTTTGCTTCCTCTGCCAAAGCCAGCTTTGTCTGCAGCAAACGTGTGGAGATGATCACTTCAGTGCCGGATGCCACACTGCAGTGTGGCCAAGTTTCATTTTCGGCTGGAAAGAGAAGAAACGGCTGACACACTGGTTAATAGGAGAGGGGGAGAAATGAGCCCATTTGGGTATACCATGATCCAGAAAAACCTCAGGTATCGTCAGCTGACTGCTACAGTATTAAATCTTTTTTGTGCATACATGAAGCCCAGCAATGCAGACTGAACCAGTACTTCTTAGAAAGCCATTATCTCCTCTCCTCCCTGTCCATTCCCACTTTGTGGGAATTAAAGATTTTCTCATGGCTAAAAAGGTCAAGCCAAACTCAGCCAAAACTACCCATCTGGCTTCCAAACCACCTGTTGTTCACCATTCTGAGTGGACAGAAAGCCACTTCTTTCAAAGGGCGAGCAAGCAGAAGCAATTTCCTGGAAAGACCTGGTCCCTTGTTGGGTAGAATGACACCTGAAGCTAGGGGAGCTTTACAAGGGCCCAGAATTCGGGCAGGCATGTCTCTAGTTATCCCGATAGACTGCCAGTGACCAGTCTCAGCAACTGATGAGAGGTAACAGGAAGGAAAACAACTCACTCTGAAGTGGATCTTAACTCTGTATTCCACTCCTTCCTTTAATACGAAGGTCTCTTTCTTGAGGGCTTCAAGGTCACCTGTAAGGAGAGGATCAAGCCATTAGCTAGAGGTGCCACAGCAGGAAGAGACCACATGCGGTGGGATGGGGCTGGGACTGGTGTTGGAGGCGCACATCCCTTCAATGGACGGCACACCTGCAAAATGAGTACATGGAGGTCTGTGTAAGCAGTTGCAGTGCGAGAGCATGTACACAGAAACGCCTGGGTCTCCGCGTCCACATCTATGAAGACAATGCCTAAACATACACGGGTCTGGGCACACATACACAGAGATATTTATGCACAGACTCATCGTTAGGCATCTGCAGGAGCGTGTGCGTGCTTGACTCATGCCCAGCCCTGGCTCGGGCTAGCGGAGCGCGTTTCGCAGCTCCTGCCCAGCTTGCAAGGCTGCCCGGGCTCTGCAAGGCTCTGCGTGGTTTTGGTTGAACAGGAAGCTTCTCTGCTCCTCCGGGCCCAGCTTCCTCTCTCTGCAGAAAAGCCCATATAAGGTGAAGCCTGGTTCTCTCCCCATGTCCCCAGGAGCCGGAACTGCAGTATTGCTCGATTCTAAAGTTTCAAAACAGCCCATTACCCCAACGCATGCACATCCCTTGTGCTCATGAGGTCTCATTGAAAGGAAGTAAGAAGAGAAGGCAGGAGAAACCCAGAAGCTCCTAGAGCAGTCCAAATGAAGAAAGAGACCCTCACTACTTTCCTCTGTTACAACCCCTTTTCTTTTTCATACACATATACCTTAAAATAAGAAACAAGGCTAAGATGCTCTCAGAGTTCCTCTAAAACCCCCTGTAGCATCCTGAGGACAAACTCCCTTTCAATTTGAAGCATCCCAGGTACCTTTGCTTGTTCTCCTGCATGCCCAAGGACAGAGTCTGTGCCTACCTGTAAGGTCCATAGTGATCGGTCCTGGAGCAGAGTCACATACCAGGGTGAGTCGGGTGACCACCACGTTGGGAGCTGTTGGGTCTGCAGGTAGGAAAGTCAGGGGGAAGCTGTCAACTTGCAAAATTAAATGCGGGGGGAGGGGAATGACACTGACGAAACACCGTTGCTTTCCCACACAGAAACTGCACTTCATGAAACACCCAGTAACACCAGGCTTCTCTTAGCACAACAGGACCACGCATCCACCCCAGTCCCTCAACATGGATCCCTCCAGCCTCCATATGCATACCTGGAGATCTTTCCACTACAGGAGGCTCCTCTCTCAAGATCATTCGGAGCATTAAGGCCCCCTTTCAGCATCGGCTGGTCCCCTCATGTTTATAACCTCTTGCGAGTCCTCCAAGGCCCACACACCTCCCACCACAAGTCCCCTTCTGATGCCAGCACTCCCTAGTAATCTTACACCTAAAGCTCAGGGAATTCTCCCTGCCTCCTTTCCATGCACCGTTCCACCTGTCCATCCCCAGCCCTCCAGCAGAAGCAGCGCATGTGCCTGGTCAAACAAGCTCCCTCTTCTTTGAGGCCACCTTGCCCCATCCCCACACTGCTGCTACGCATCTCCCCCGTCCCTTCCTATCAGCGTGCCTCAGCCTACCTACTACCACAGGTCCATCTCCCAGCAGGGACTTCTTGTACTTAGCGAGGCTTTCATCATCCTTGTCCAACTCTTGCAGCTCCTGCAGTGTTTTCTGGGGAGGAGGCTTGTAGTTGAGTTTCCCATCCAGCTCATCATCATCTTCCTCCACGTGAGGTTCTTGGGTCTTCTCAGTCATGGTCGCTTGGTCTGGGTAACAAAGGAGGGGACAGTCAATGGGATCGCTCCAGAGGGGGGTAGTGTCCCCAGGGGCACTCACTTTGGGCACGGCGTGGCTCAGTCCCCCGGACAGGCAAGCATCCGCCCAGCACCGAACGCTGCAGGATCGTTACAGGCAAATGGCAACTGTGATCGGTCACAATCCCGACTCGGCTGTGCTGATATTCTGGCTCGAACACAATCCCCCTCTGCCCCCGCTCCTCTCCCTGCAGGCACCACGCGCACACGCAGACCTACACCATTCTTCCCTCCCGGGGAGGAGGTGTGGGAGCAGAGGCTGAAACCAGAGTGATTTACAGCCACTCTGCAGCGCGGTTGCTGGCCGGCAACCCTGCAATTACAAGCCACCGTACAAGGCTTCAGCACTCGCCAGCTATCTCACACAAAGAGCCACTGCCACGCACTGGGACACAGAGAGACATGAATAAAGGCAAGGCCAGAGGTTTCATTCACCCTCTCATAACGGGTTAAAAGCCACGGGCAGGCAGCATTTCATACAAAGATCAAATACCTGATGGTAACTCCCTTATATTAGCAAGTTAGCCGAAGCCCTCAAGGAAACGCACCCACTACAGTCTATCTGCCGGCGTTCCCCGTGCTTGCTCCCAGGAGCAGCTTACTGCAGGCATCGATCGGGTCTCCTTCCTGCTGAAGGAAGGAAGGAAGCACGACGGTGACCGCATCCAGCCCGGCCGCAGAGCAGCCATGCGTACCTGTGCTGCACCAGTGGGGCTTCTCAGAAAGGAGACTCAGGATGTCTGGAGCCCTCAGCCAGCACGGCTGGGACACACGGCACTGAGTGCAAGACAGCAGCAAAGCTGCTTGGGTAGCATCCCAAATGGGAGCCACAGTGGGGAAAGATGGATGAACTGATGGCAGCCAGGGCAGGGAATGGGGAAAGAGGAGACAGGCAGGAGAGGGGAGCAGTGCGGTGGCCAGGTTCCCCTTAGTGAGCCGCCTGCCTTATGGAGCCAGCCACATGGTCCTAAACCACCTTCCCACTCTCCAGAGAAAGGCTGGGAAAAAAAAACAGCAGTGCCCTGGTGCAGCGGTGTCTGTCACAAGTGGCCAAGGCATTCCTTGCTGTTTGGCAGCAAGGGGATTTGGTCAAACTACACAGATGATTCAGTTCATTTCCACTTATCCCTGTATTAACTCCTTCTTCAAGTCCCTTCTAAAAATTTCCCTTTTGCCTTCTTATTTGCAATTTCCCCAGCAAGCCCTTTATCCTTCCCTGCAGCTGCAGCCTGAACATTTGCCCCTGCTCCCAAAAGCTAAATTGGGAGCTAGCAGGATAGTTTCTCATTCATTAAAACAGAAAGGAAATACAAAAAAAAAAACAACAAAACCAAACACATGCAACAGTTCAGGGTGAATCAGCAAGTGGAATCAGGCAGCAGTGAGTAACATGCAGACCTCCCAGTGCAACTCCAGTAGAGAAAAAAAAAAAAAATCAGTGAGTATATTTGAGTATATTGGCATGTTACAAAGGGACAGAGAAGGACCGAGCAGCACAGGAACAAGACTCAGTCAGGCATGCTAATGGGTGACAGCCCTGATGCAAGACTACTTTGCAGTGGCGTTTTGTGGTGAGTCAGGAACTAGTGCAAAGCGGGCAACCGGGAAATAAAAGGGAATCCCAACTCAAATGGACAGGAAAGAAAGCACGTCCCAGCAGCTGAATAACCTTGGCTGAGTTCAGGCTCAGCCCTGGGAGTGAGAAGGACCTACGTCCCATGGGAAAGGCCCTTGAGCTTGTCCTCATGAGGAAGGAGACCAGAAGCTCCCTCGTGAAAGTAACGATTGCTCATGTCCCACTGCTCTGCAGCCCCAGCACAGTCACCTTACAAAACCTTGCGATCCCCTCAGTGCCATCCCACACTTGGCACAGGAAGAGGACATGATGAGCTGTGGCAGCCACCACCAGGTCTTGCCTTCCACTTGGGCTCCAGCTGCAGATCTGAGTCATATCCACTCTCCTGAGCTCTCTCGCGATACCAGGCTGCATCTGCCACCACTAAAATCACAGAGCAGAGCTGCCTGCCTGCCTTCATCCACCATGGGGACTTTTGTGGTTTATCATGGAAGAGACCCAGGCAATGGAGAGAGAGATCTCGGGCCACATGCAGAGAAAAAGACAGAGAGTCAGGGCTGCACCATCTGGTTGCTCCCCATCCCTTAGACCTTCTCTCTGCATCACACACGCCACAGAGAGTTTCCCTGCCAGCCCATGGGGTGGCTCACTTGAGGGTGGATGCTTTTAGGCTCTGAAAACCTCCCAGAGAGGTGGACAGACAACCTGTGCTCTTCCAACAGCGAGATCTCGTGGGGAACAGCACCAGCCAGGCTGTCTGGGCTGAACAACCCCTGGGTCACATGCGCCTCAGGATGGTAACGATCAGACCCAATTCTGGCATTTCTGCCCAAGTTGTGGACCTGACCCTGCCTTCCTGCCAAATTCCCAGGCAGGAGGTGACCGAGAGAAAAGTTCGCGTCTCAGATGCCCCTGCCTCTGCTCATTCCAGCTGAGGGACTGGTCCCCTCTGCAAGCTGAGACACGCTGCTGGGCTCAGGCACCAGTGCTTCCTCAGAGGGAACATGTCGGTGCCCAACTGTCGGGGTCCCTGGGCTCCTTTGTCACTGCCCAGGCCAAGGGCTGAGATAAGATGGAGACCCCCTATGGACTGAAAGCCTCATTAAAAATGAGAAAATTAACCCTATAAATGCTCTATGCAAGGAGAAATCTGGGTGATTTCTGCCTTGCCCCACCACATTTTTCTCGCTTCCCTGCGGTCCCAACCCGCAGTCATGCATCACCTGCGCCTCTGAGGCCTGACAGCACCCACAAAGCAGCAGACAGAGGGGCCGGGGCAGCGCTAGGGACCCCCAGACAGAGAGAGAGATGGCTGCAGCAGGCGAAGGAGGAATCATGCCCTGCCAAGGGGTAACAGCGTCTCTCAGCTGGGCTCTGCCTGTGCCGGGGGTGGGTGGCTGCCCTCGCACCTGCAGCGGGAGAGGGTATGGGGGCAGGAGATATGGTGGATGGTGGGCACCTCCTTGCGTCCTCCCCCCGCCCGCCATGCGACCACTGGGCACAAAGAGCGATGTCACAGGGTCATCATTTTATCTGCCCTCCCTCTCTGCATCAAAATTCACTCCCCTAAACCGCCCCTTGATCGAGGGCTTATCTCCAGGATGCGGGTTTGGCAGTGAGGAAGTAATTTTCCGCGATGGGGGGGGGGGGGAGTAACACACCGGCCCCACCAGCGCCCCCGGCCCCGGCCTCCCCATCTCACCCACCATGGGGTGCGAGGGCTGAAAGGGAACCCATTGCCCAGCCACCCCCGGGGACCGTCGATTACCACCCCGCAGGGATACATACACCCGCCGTCACCCACCCCCACCCCCCCCCGCCACGCTACCCCGGGGGCCCTCCCGCCACCCCGGGGGCGCGGGGGTCGCCTCCCCCTTCCTCTGCCCCCTCCACCCCATCACGCCGCAGAGCCCTCGGGATGCGGGCAGAGCCCTGCCCCTCTCCCCGGGCAAGGCTGGGTTACGGAGCCGGCCAGCGGGAACAAAGGCGCAAAGTTGCGCGGCGCCGGGGGGGTTGGGGGGGGTGGAGGGAGCCGGGGGGTTGGGGGGGGTGGAGGGAGCCGGGGGTCTGTCGTCCCCCCCCCCGCTACCCCCCGCCGCGTCCTCCCCTCGCCCCGGCTCGTACTCACCGGCTGAGCGGCGCCTGCGGCCGGGGTCCTCCTGCGCTCTCAGCGCTCAGCTTTGAGCTTTGGCAGTTGGAGCAGGAAGGAAGTTGGCGAAGAGAGAGAGAGAGCGAGAGAGAGCGAGCGGGGAGGGGGGGGGGGGGGGGGGGCGAATAAATAAATAAAAAAATAACACTCACACGCAAAAAAAAAAAAAAAAAAAAAAAAAAAAAAAAGGCAAGCCGCCGCCACCAGCAGCAGCCCACTGTCAGCGGCAGCCCTGCGCGGCCCCGCATGCTGCAGCGCACCGCCGGCTGCCGGCCCCGCTTTGTCTGCGCGCCCGCCGCTGCGCGCTTTTTGCGCAGAAGGTGCGCAGGGGCTTTGTCTGCGCGGCTCGAGGCCGGCCGGGGCCGCGGGAGGGTTGCCCTTGGGCGGGAGGGTTGCCCTCGGTGCCAGCGAGCTGGGGGCTGGGGGGGGGGGGCGGGGGGCGGTGGTGGTGTGTCTTCGTTTTTCATCCCTGGCTTTTATTTTGTTTATTTTCCTGGTGTAATTAAGGGCGATTTCAGAAGCTGGCCCCCGGTTTCTACCGATTAAAATAAGCGGAGAATGAGGTTGAGTGCATTCCTGCCTACGTGGGGGGATATGGGGGTGTGCAAATGGTGGTCTTTACCGACGAACCTCATTTTTCCTGGTTAACCCATGCTACCTGCGGCACGTAATCAGCTAATTGTTCCCGACTCCCAGCCATTTTCACACAAGCAGTTGCAAAGATCAGCTGCCTCAGGAAGAACCAGCTCTCATTTCCCAGGGACGCTTAAGTGATCAGAAAGATTTTACACCACTTCCTCTCTGAAATACCAGAAGGTTTTCTCTTTCTTCTCCACTCACGGAGTGCCCGCTTAGTTCTTCAGTCACATAAATCCTTCACACACACAATCCTCAGCACAGAATTTAAGAACAAATTAGATCATCGGTTTGCAACCAACAAATCTGGATCTGCAATGACTGATAGACTGCTCTTAATGCCTTTGCGGAAGCAAAAGAAGCAAAGCAAATCTATTGTCAATGGGCTTATATTCACTGCCCTGGATCTACAGGTTCATTAGAAAACGTTTATCGTACACAAATTTTTAAAGGTTTCAAACAACTGAGTAAGAGGGCTCTCCTTCAGGGATGGACGGATTTCAGAAGAGGGGGACCGATTTTCCCAGCCTACCATTGCTTTCATTTAGGCCATGGGTGGCACTTTGGATCTGACCTCAAGCATTTCAAGGGACAAACAAGAGCATATGGCTGGCCGGCAGTGGATTTCCATTTAGCAAGGGCTGTAGCCTCCGAAACATTTTAAACCTCCACAAATTACCTTCACCACCAAGAGAAATTATTTTATTCTCTGCTGCTCTTTTTCACTCCTACGCTAAACCTCCCTGTGGGCCAGCACAACCGAGCTGAATACAGCACTGAGCTGAGTTTAAAACATACCTGACAAAAAATACATAAGCAAATGCGTAAGTATATACCAATGAGTTTTAAACCCAGAAAGGCTTCCTGATGATTGTTCATGATGGCCAAATGTGGCTAAACCCTTGTGCCAGCACAAGGGAAGGAGCTGTGTGGGACAGGGATGGGGAACAGGCAGAGCAAATTCTTTCAATGACAGCGCCATGTTATGGTGGCTCAAATTGTTCATGTGAACAGTCCTGGCCTGCAAAAGATGTGACGAGTTAGATGTGTTAATTAGGAGGAGCTTTGAGCTTTGAGGAAACAGTCTTGTTAAGCAATCCCTGCGTCTTGAACATCAACTTCTTGTCTTGGTTCCTGTGCTGCCTGGACTAACTCTGATTTCAGTAGACTTCCTAATTTGTACTGGGAGGCCAGAACACCCTTTTGGCTGGGAGGGTGTGTGGGTTGAGGTTACTGTTCGCTCATGGCTTGGCCTGAGATTTCCTTGTTTTTAGCGGCTGCGTACAGAGACACGGTGCAATCATCATTCTAGTGTTATTATGATCATTTTTGCTGGAGGAGAGTATGGTTTAGCTTTCCCTCTTTTTTTTCTTTTTTAAGTCAGAGATAAATAGCAGACTGCCTGTGTCTTTGTGTAGCTGTTTGCACGCTATTTCTAAACATGTGTGAGCACACATCAAGACCAGTCTATAGCCACAAATGTTCATGGAAGTATAGGGATGCATAGCTGTGTGCCACCATAGGTATATGATGTGCCACTCAGCCTATATGGGCACGTCAGCCTAGCACGCAGGAGAAACAGATTTTCCTCCTAGATTAGAAATTAGCCAGTATGTAATCATGGGCAAATCACGTTATTGCTCTATGCTTCATCTTCCTGTTGGTAAGAGGGGCGAGAAGGAGCTGCAGACGTCGGATATGCACCATGCCGAGCAGATGGGAGCTTAGAAGCCAGGCATCATCCTTTGGGTCAGCGTATCCAACATCCCGCTGGGGAACCACGTCACTGATCTGCTGGAAGAAAGGCAGGTTTTGAACCACAGCGTGTCACTGAAGGCAAATCCCTACCAATGAGGATTTCATCTCTGACAAACTGATGCCATGCAATGAAGATCATCTCTTGGCAGGCGTTGTCCAAACCCAGCCAATTCTCATGTCTGTGACAGAAGGAGGCAAGGACAGCAGCTACCTGCCTTATTGCGAAGGAAATGGTAGTATTTAGAATATGTCCTTAGTTGGAAAACAATATTTTCTACTTAAACTATTATTATTATTAGGTCTGATTTACTTTTTCCCCACGGATCACAACTTGTTGTACAATTAGTTGACAACATTAATTCATGCAATCAGCCACTAGTATCTAAACTTATTTCAAGTAAATAGCCAAAAGCTTGTGCAAATTTTTAAATGCATATCATTCAACCACACAACCTTTACTCTCAACAGTTGTGTGTCTTCTGTAGCACCTTATTGGACCCAAAAAATCTTGAGATTTCCTAAAAATTGTAAGATTAAAAAAATCAGGCATGGCATTTTTTTGTCCTATTTGCTTTCAGATTGCTGCCATAAGCTGTCCAGCATTTCTGGGTTTGAGTTTTCTAGATTGGTGGTACATTGCTGCTGTGCTGCTAGATGTCACCTCCATGTTCTGCAGAAGAAGAACAAGAACAACAAAGAAAGGAAAGTTCTTTTCCTTTCTTCGAGGAAAAGAACTATTTTATGGCCTTTAGAAGCGATTAATTCAGGAAACCATCACCTGTTAGAATCCTTTACATTCACCTGTTCTTTAATTTCAGAACTTTCTAATTTGGAGCTGAAATTTCCCAGGCTGGAAGCTCTGGCAGGGAAAAATAAAGAGATACTTTAGTCCTGCAGGGAATCCATTTTTGTAATTGTAATAGGACAAATAGTGTAATTAATTTTTTTTCTACTGCTCTTGTAAAGTGGTTTGTTTCAGAGCTACTGATTTGCACATGCACTGAACTCTGTACATAGTGTTACTAACTCACATTAGTCTCTAAAGTATAATGTTGCCGAATCCTGTCACTGTCACGAGCGTTGCCTCCCCCTCAAGCTTTTTGCAATCTCTGGGAAGACCACAGGTGATACGCTGGGAAGACGCCCTCGTGGCGCAGCAAATTCATGTCAACAGCTGCTGCAAGGTGAGCACCAGTTTGGCCGTGGGTGTCCCTCAGGTGGATGTCCCCAGATGGTGTCCCTCACTAGGCTACAGAGATCCTTTCTCCTCCAGAGACGGGAGGATGTAATCCAGGCCTGAGGCAGTCACGAGGTGATGAGCATGGGGGAAGGTGACAGGTGAGGGAGCTCAGACACAAGGCCTTTCCCTGCCATACGAGGCGGCATTCACTGCATCACGAGGTGCCACCTAACTCCTTGGTAAACCCAGCACTGCCTCCTCCGCCTCCCAGTTAAGCAAGATAAACAGGGCGATGCAGGCTGTGAAGCATGTGAATAAACCGCAGGCACAAGGTGTCCCAGGATTTGCTTTAAAAGGCAGCATCCTGAGGTTGGTCCTGCTGTGCCTACCGCACGTGGTGCCCGTCTTCTTCCTACTCGGTGCCACTCACTCCTCCTAAAGCGCTGCAAGGGAGAGTGCAGCCGATGGGGTGGGAAGGGGGGAAAGGGATGGAGGCTAGACACAATGCCGGGCAAGGCAGACAATATTCAGCATGGAGAGCAAGGAGGCAGAAGGCACGTTGGGGGTGCAGCCACAGAGCCCTTGGTAAGGATTTAGCTGTGTTTCCCACCCCCAGATCCAATGGCAATCCCTTCAAACCACCCAGCCACAGGACTTGAGGGATCTCAGCTGGATAAAGAGCTGACTCCAGAAAACGTGACTGGGTGCTCCATCTCTACAGCTCTTCCAGAAGAGACTTCCTTGAAAGATGGAGAGAAGATTGGAGATTTAATGCTTGTCTAAGCAGCTTTCAGGCAGTTTAACATGCTAATCCCATAACCCCCATCTCCAGCTTGAAGGCGCGCAAAGACTTCACATGTCACTTCTGGATGACTCGACTCCTCCGGAGGAGCAAGGCGAACAGCAAGACAGAGAAAGGAAAAGGATTTGGTTGTGGGGATGAGAGAGTAGGGGCAAACCGGAGCCAGTTTCCTCCAGAGGCTAGCCTGAGAGAGGCTGGGGATGGACAGAGCAGCCCAGTAAAGGAGAGGGAGAGGTAAACAGGTAGAAGGGGGAGAGTGAGAGGACAGGGCTAGGTGAGGGGAAGAAGGTCCATGCCACCAGGGAGCTGGGGTGTCTTCTCTGCACCCCCTGCACTCCAGAGCCCAGCATGAAGGAAAGCAGCTTTTGCTCTCCGTCCCTCAGTGGATGTCGTGGCAGGAGCCGGCGTCTTGCAGGGGGTGGTGTCCGAGAGAAGTCACCCACTGGAGCTGGATTTGGAAGAGGACTGGATTATTTTAGGACCTCTCAGAAAACATGTGGTTATGTAAGGTCAAATCTCAGCAAGTGTAATCAAATCTCAGCCCTAAGCTGATCACCAGGCAGGGTGTTAGGAGGCATTTATCCAAGCACTCCTCCTTGCGTTGTGACTTTCCTCCAAAACAGCCAGAGCTGAAGCTGGGACTAAATTAGGAGGAGAGCTGTGCCATCCTCTCCTCCTCTGCCAGCCTTAGAAAATCTCCCTTGCCGGCTGCACCCTGCCTTGCTTGTGCTAAACGCTCCTCTCGAGAGAGACCTTGATTTTATACTGGAATCCATGGCTCCATGTCAGGCTGTGTCCAGGCTCCTTCTAACTTGTAGGTGCCTTATGTGCCTTGGTGCTTTAGCCTTAGCGGTGCTCAGGGCGTGCTGCTTGCAGCTACATAACCTTCTTCTGAAGCCATGAGGCAGTAATTATCAGCATCTCTGTGGCAACATTTTTGCTGTATTGCGCTTGTGCTGTTCCCATATTACTGCTCTCCTGGCCCTGCCTCTGCAATCCCCCACAGCGTTATTGCGGCAGACTCTCATGGAAAGCCCCGGTGTGACAATTGCTCCTCCTCCTTCTCCTTCTTCATCTCTTGTTTTGTAGACTTTAGTATATAAAAAAAAAAAATGTGGTCCTCAACAAAGTGGCTAACAGCTATTTAAATTCTCGATAAATATTATCCAGTAGTATATGTTCGCAGAAGCTTAACAAACAATGAATGTGCAACATCTGCACGTGATGGGCGTTTTCCTCCCAGAGCTAACAGAACCACAACCAGGTATAACCAATAGAGAGTTTAAGTGAGTCCTGAATAAAAGTATGTAATGCTAAGAGAAAGCACAGCAAGAAATTATCCTCCTCATCATTTTCATTGTCATCACCTGCTGCACTGGAGAGAGACCTCAGAGGAGGATGCTCTTATGGGACTCCATCATTGCCCTTCCCAGCTGGCCACTGGGGAAAATTTCCCTTTTTTCTCTCTCTTTCTTCTCTTCCTTTATTTTCATTTTTGTCTAGAAATAACTTTCACCATTACAACCAAGGTATGCCATCAGCTACAGACCCCACAAATAAATCTTTGCCTATACGAAACTGACAGAACACCCTTTGTTTGCCCAGCATGCAATGATGGCTCCTAAACAATTCACTTAGCCTAAGGATGTCTTTATGATGCCTGACTGGACCCCAGAAGTGGGCTGCAGTTCCAGGTTCTTGGCACAGAAATAGCCTTCAGGGCCTCCCAATAAGAGGACCTAATTCACTTTATAGAGGTGTCTACCTCCACTGGAAAGCAAGAGTGTAGAGGCTGTAAATTAAATGAAAGTTTAGAATCTGCTAGTGAATTAAAAAAAAAAAAAAAAACACATTAAAACATTAAACCCTACACACTTGTAAGATCCTGAGGGGAGAACAGAAGGCTTAGTACTTGGCAATGTACTTGAGCAATAAAAGGAGAAAATAAATTTAAAAAAAAAAAATGTAGTCACCTTTTCATCCCCTGGCTTTTCCCCTTCCACAGTTATTTCCACCAGGGATCTGCTATTGCATGGCAGCTAGAGCACTTAGCACCAGTGTGCCTGGGAGGGGAGCAGCCACCCAAGAGACAAGATAATGGAGCAGGAAGAGCTGCCTCCTCTGCCCATTAGTTGAATGTTCCCAAGGAGAGTGCGAGATGCTCCCCAGAAGCAATCATTTCAGTTTGAAAGCCTCAGCTGTTACGTGAAAAAAAATCGTAATAATGGTGGCAAAGAGCTGAATGAGATTGCACAGCGGTGCTTTTATCTGGTAGGAGGAGGGAAGAAGAGTATGTCTGCAGCGTGGTGTGAAAGCCATAGGAAGAGATGTGTCCCCTTAAGAAGAAGAAAGAAACATTTTACCAAAATGTTTTAGAAGAGCCTTTCTTTATTGGGCTGCTGGTTGCCAAGGAGAAAGAATTGATCGTTCACCAAAAAAAAAAGATGAGAAAAGAAGCTGTCAGGAAAGAAGACATCTGGAGCTGACTTGTGTACAGTTTCTTCTTCTTAGCCCGGTGACACTGAATCACTTGCTTCACTGTTTTAAACCGAATAAAGCTCTGGAATTATCTGATTTCCATTTAAATAAAAACACCCTCTTGCAGTCTCTCTTTTTTTTTTGTTTTAAACAAGGCAGTATTACTTGTCTGTTTAGTTCAATGTGTGATCATTTTATTGAGTGCTAGTGGAGCATTTAATCACTGTTCACAGGTATAGGGCATGTAATTCATAGAGAAGGAATCAATTATGGAAAAAGAAAAATCTAAGGAAGACCCTTGAGACAATACTGTGGAAACTGTGTTATTCAGGTACATTTTTAAGAGCAACCACATGCTCTGCCTTTTGGCAGTCACATAGATAACGATTAACTAGCTGGGATTGATCAAAAAAAAAGGGAAAAATGTTAGATCATGGTTCATTATATTGATGTTGATTATGTTCTGTAAATGGCATTCAGGAGAAAAATAATCTTATAAAAGAAAAAGCAGGTATTTTAATTGTGGGCAGTATGAAAAGAGGAAAGAGAGGAAGCTTTTTAAAACGATCTAGCAGACTCGATTCCATTGCAGCACTACCAACAGCCTGGATGCAGACATTATGCAAAGATAGCGCAGGGAAAGGACACTCGCTAATGTTACTGCTTTCTCATGGGACAACTCTGCAACAAGCAGGAGGATGCTCTTAATAATGAATCGCAAAGCAGTTATAAAGTACTGAGCTTTTTGTGCTGCATGGCAAAGCACATCGGTCCCCACAGCACGTATCTGGACAACCGGGTCTCATCTGCAGCTCTATGAACTTTCTGTACATCAGTTTCCATATTCACAAATAAGGGATGATGAAAATTCAGCTCTGTGCTTTGAGATCTGCGGGTGAAAAGTGCTATCTAAAAAAGAGAGGATTCATTCCGGTTTTCCTTTTATTTATGCCAATCAGGGAAAAGTTCATGTAAGTTAATAAAATCATACTAATGTAGCAGTCTTGTGGTATTAGATGGTAATACTTGGTTATTTGTTCCAAGAAAGGCCAGATTCACTACTCGGAAGAAAATATAACTCTCTGGTAAACAATGAAGTGTATGACAGGCTACATGGGGTTTATATCATCTGCTATAAAAAGCCCCAGCATGTCCTAAAGCATTGGTGCCTGAAAGCCTGAGGCCTCTAATGATGTTCTGACACGCACAAATCGAGCACCCTTGACTAAATGAGAAAAGCAGGGGCTTCATTTTTCCTGAAGAAGCCTTGGCAATGGCCGTTTGGCTCGTGGACTTAGTCATGTCCCCAGTGCCAACTAGTTTCTAACATGGACAGGGCTGTTGCTGTCTTATGGTTTGATTTATGTTTCCTCAAAGGACCCTTTTCTCCAGACTGACCATGGAAATCTCTCTCTAGAGTCCTGGCGGTGAAAGACCAGACCTCAGCCTCTTTAATCTCTGCCCCATTGCCAGAGCAGCCTCCAGGGCACGAGTGGAAATGAGAATCAAGACCAGGTTCTTTTGCGAGCTGAGCTCAGAGATACTTAACATAACTGTTGTATCCAGCAACAGGCACAGATTCCCAAAGTCCAATGTATTGCAGGCGGCTACAGATGCTTTAATTCTGACACCAGAGTAGTGGTGCATGATTTCCTGAAGGAAGAGCGATAAAACTCCATGAGGATGCCTTCTTCTCTGCATCTTTGATGGACTGATTCGCATATATTCAGTCAGCTAAATATCGGTGCCAGGTGCCCAATCCTTTGTATCTGTCATGTCTGTTTCTCTTTTTTCACTTGCACAAAACAACATACAGCTTAGGAACATGATGGGCATTGGGGAAGGAGGGTTACAGCATGTGAATCTTCTTTTGCAGGCACCTTGGTACACTGACTTTCTCCCCAAAATGCTGTTGACATGACAACCTCACTGACCTTCTTACAAGACCAAGAGACAATCTCATTCCAGATCCAGGTCCTACCACTGTCCTTCCCTCGCCAGGAATTCAGAGGCACTTGGTAGGCTGCCTGTCTGCAGGAGGGAAACCAAGGTTTAACCGCAGGTGCCTGGAAAATTCCCTGCTCGTTTCCAGTCAGGTATGTCTGTGTGGCAAGCGATAAAACCCTATCAATACGGCACAAAGTCTCCCAAGCACCTGGCACAAGCTTGCAGAGATATGTTTCAAAAGAGCTATTGTGGCCCATGCCAGCCACAGCCCTCAGCCGCTGCATCCCCGAGTCTGCGCCTCGGCTGGGATTTCCTCCCACAGTCCCATGAGCTCAGCCAGCCCCTGGAAAAGGCAGTGTCTTGTAAACTTGTGTTTTCTTTGTCATTCAAGTGAGTTGCTATTTCTGGTATAACTGCAGTTACCATGGCTACACCAGCTCATAAATAGGGTCAGAAACCTTGGAGATTTTTTTTAAGTGATTCCTTGGAATAGGGAATAATCCGGCCAGAGGTAACAAAGCTCGTGGTTTTTCTTTGGGGCCACAGGGACCGCACTCCTGCTACTGCTTGGCCCCCATGGGTTCTGGTGCAGCTCTGATCTGGATCGGTGGCAACTGATGTGGCCCAAAAGGCTTTCCTGGGGCAGTCCCACTCAGTCCCTGGGCATCATCCATCCGGGGTGGCAGCCGGGCACCGATACAAAGCTGGTGCCTGTTGCTTGCAGAGCCGTGCACCCGCATCTCCACAAAGCAAATGCCACACGTTTTGAGGGGGAGACGGACGAAGAGAAAGAAGGAGAGGGGAAATGGCCTGATAATAATGGGAGATAAGAAAGAACACGATAAGCAGGGCCATTTAGGGAGTTTCTGCCATGTTTTCTCAGTGGCCATAAAATAGCTTCATGTGACACCATGGAAATTTTTTTGCCTACATGTCTACTTTTGTTAAAGAGAAATGAGCCAGATTTCACTGAGAAACACGAAAACAAAGGGGGTGTTTTGAAAACAAACAGCCTGAAAAAATGTAAATTTTTAAGGTTCAGAAAAGAGGAGTAGGGAGCTGTAGAGCTGATTTCCCCAGCAACTCTACCTACATAGAAGAAGTCAGAAGGGGAGGGGGAGCCCCTGGAAACCTGTCTGCAGCAGATGGAGGCATGGGAATGAGCAGCAGGGATGGGAGCGGATTCTGCTGCCAGCAGGCTGCACCTCTTTATATCCACATAAGCAGGTCCCTGCCCACAGTAATCACTTCTGCTGTCAGGAGCCGCTGAGCGCAATCAGTCTCTGCGCATTTGTGTACAAGCTCTAGCTGTCACAGGGAAGAGACGTTGCCAACACGATGCTGCCCCCGTCCTCTTCCCTGTGCCCAGAAATCATCGCACGAGCCTCTGAAAGCTGTGCGATTGTCCTCAAACACGTGGGAACGCTAAGTGTGCTTGCTGCTCCTCTGCTAGATTGAAAGCCCCTTGGCTGCATCTAGGATTTACTTCCCGGCTTCTCTGCACCCACTCAAGGGCTGCGACCTTATCGATTTTTTAAATGTAAGCTAAGAGTCTCGCTGAGGGATTTATCTCATCTAACTTCAGCCATCTGAAAAGCCTCGGCTGTGGGGTGCTCACTCAGCACCAGGCTGGTCCCCACTGCCAGGGTCTGTCATGTCAGAGAGAGCCTGTCCTTTCTCCATCACACGCAGTCACACCCCTGGCTGGCATGGCTGATCCAAAACCCTCTCCTCCAGCCTCACCCAAAGATGAAGCCCGTCCATCCCTGCACGAACCCACACCTCAGTTTTCTTCTGCCCCTGCACTGCTCTGATGCTCCTGGAGCAGCTTCTTTCTCTGGGAGTGTTTTTGGCTCTGCCAGCCCTGATCTCTTGTGAGTTGGATGCTCAACAAGGGTAAGCGAGCGGTGCTCCACTAGAGCCAATGGACCCCAGAGGACTGTTAAACCTGTGGTTATTCCTCAAGCCAGACAGCTACAGTCTATGACTGAAGTGCTGCTGCAGCTGAGGATGATCTTCCAGCACCTTCTAGCAGGGCCCTGGACCTTCTCTTTTCATCCTGAGACTCCACCCACTTTTTCCACATGCCTGACACTGATCTCCCTGGCAATCACAACAGGCTATTAAAATGCATCAGAGATACAAAGCCCCTGATAAAACAGTGTGCACTACTATCCATGGAGTTTTCTTGTGTTGGAGTTTGGGCTGAGGGCACCAGCTCTTCCCTTTCTCAGACAGCCCCTCACAGTAGCAATGCCACCTGTACCCAGACGTGACTTAGCTGTTACGCTCAGCCCAGCGCCTCAGGTCTCAGAGCTGACAGGCCACCCCACTGACTGGCCATCAGCATGCAACACAAAGGTTCCCCCTTCTTCCCCTGCCATCTCATCTCCTGGATGCAGCTAAATATCCACCGGGGCACTGCACAGCATCTCAGCAGCGTTCCCTATGACTCCGTTGAGCGGACTCAGCCCTCCCGGCACCAGGCTGACCAAGTGCACTGCTCTGACAGGTGTGTCTTGCCCCCTGCAGCACCGCTGAGAAGTTTGCTGGAAGCCCCTCCATAAGTTCACCAGCACATGGGAGGGATCTGGGATGCTTAGGACCACTCCTCCCTTCCCTGCATGTGTAGGCATATGCGTGTGTGTGTGTCCATGAGCAGCAGCATCACTCAAAAGGCAGGTGATTTCCTTATTTCTCTTTGGTTCCAGAGATCTCCCCCCAGGGAGCTCCAGAGAAGGCACAACCTCTTCTTGCACAAAGGGGCACTTCATCCCTCAGGAGCGTGTCGAGGTTCTGCTGCTCCCCCAGACCTCGCTGGAGCTGTGCCTGCGGATCACCGGGGTCACAGCACTGCCCACAGGTCCCCCCCGCCGTGCGGGGGCCCGCCCACGATTGGCGGCCTGATGTCACCTGGTGGCAGGGTATATCTGGAGGAGAAAGGACACCTCGAGACCCTTTCGACGCAGGCTGGAGGACGGGAGTTGGATGATTTGCAAGAGGAGCCCTTGGCACTGTAAGTATTTCCCAGGAGCTCAAAGCAATAGCGAGGGTGGCAGGGGGGTGAAAGAGGAACTGTCTGCCAAACCCTGAGGAGAGAAAAGTCCTGATAAAACTCCATGGGGGAAAAATTTGGATGTTTGTGCTTGCAGAGCGTGAACAGACCCAGTAGCCGAGAGAGGGAGTTGTGGTTCTTGGGTGGTTGTTTTCTGTTTCCTCTAACATCAGGGCGAGTGCTGCAGCCGTGATTTGTCTCAAAGCTCCCTGGCGCTGCGAGCAGCTCTGCCCTTTACGGGGCTGCTCAGTTTCTCATGCCAGGCACCCCTCGGTCGGGGGGCTCCCTAGCACCCTTTGGCTTGTGTCCTTGACTGGGTGAGCCTGCGTGTGGGCAGCACCGGCGGGGATCCTGAGGCGCGGTCGGGACAGGCAGCTGGTGTTTCCTGCCCCGGTGCCCAGCCGTAAATGCAGGGCACATCGGTGGGGAGTTTATAGCGTGCGATGTGGTACCCTCGGTGTTACTGAATCCCTTCTTCCAACTGGGGGAGTCTTTCCAATGATCCCCACCCGGGAAGCAGTTGTGGGAATATAGTTTTAATTGAAATGAGTTTCTGTCTTTTAGAATGCGTCTTCTTTCATTTGTTCTTGGTCTTAAAACTGCTGCTAGAACGGAGGGTCTGAGATCCTGTGTAAAAACACAGGATCAGAAAGGGATGAACCTGTGTGGACTTTTTCCATCGTTATGATTAGCCAGCTCAAGTAACCGAGACTGAAGCTGTGAGACTCCTCACAGGCATCTTACACTGGGTACAATATTCCCTGACAAAAGCCTTGCTACAAGGATGATGCTAGTGGCTCTCTTGAGGTCAAGAGCTGAGCATGCCAGAACCCCACCAAAAGGAATGTAAAAACGAGGCTATTTCCTCCCGGATGCCATCTCCTCCCAGTGATATGCTGCATGGAGGGCCACAGCCCATGGGGGTTCTGTTTCTGACTCCCCTGAGGCACCATGAAGACAAGTGCAGATGGAGAAGTCTGTATTTTTGAAGGTTTCAGAGAGGGGAAGATGAAATCCTACACTGAATCTGTCTGAAGAAGGTCAAGTGAGGCATCTGCATTATCTGTCAGGAAAATTTTCCATAGAGAATCCAAGATTAAGGAGGGGGCAGATTAAAGATCCAGCATTTGTCAGTAGTATTCAAGCCTCTTTAAGTTCAAAGAAAACTAAAAGAAGGATGATTAACCTGGCTAGCAACCCAGAGGTGGGATATCTGACGCAACTGAGATAAGCCCATTACCGTGTATTAGGTATAATTAGCATTTGAACTCAAGCAAAGCTCTTGCCCAGAGGATTAAACCCTGGACTGAGCAGAAATGTTGTCAGGGATGATTAGGTAACACCTTCTCAGAGAAGGGGGCAGAGGAAGTGCGCAGAAGAACATCTTGTTCCTCAACAGCCTTTGCACCCACGGCCATCAGTTCTCCCCCAGGAGCTGCATCCCAGTGACAACGGCAGCAGAAGAGCTCTGGCAGCCTGGGAAGCACTGGGGTGAGGCAGCATAGCACTTGCAGAGGGCGAGAGAAGGAGACCCAGGTTTGTTGAACATTTGTCAAGCCATCTGTTTGGTGTGGTACCAAGGACTACCCAAGTACCCAGGTACAGGAAGGCGAAAAGTTGGGAAATGCCCCTGGGAAGCTTCTGTGGGTGTTTCTTTTGCAACTGTGATCCCGGGGCTGCCTGCCCACCCATGTTTGGCTGTGTGCAGGGGCAGCTGGTTCCCGAGGTGTGGGAAAGGGGGCAGCTCCCTTGCTGTGGGGCAGGGCCCTCTCCAGCATGAATGGAGACCTGCATGTGATGGCGGGTGAGTCCCACCAACTCACTGGTGGGAGGACAGCTTGATTCTTGCTGTGAGATGGAGGCTGTTCTGTGGCATTAAGGTTGCTTTCCATCCTCTGCTCTTTCTTTTGGTGATGCATGGGAGAATAGGTAGGGGGAGGCTGGTAAGGAAGAAGTTAGAATTGTCCCTTTTAGTTTCATTGAGTGCCCTTTATTGAATTCATGCGGGCAAGATAGAGGATGAAGTGTGACTTGGGCAGATCCTTTTTCCTACCAAATTTCAGGTATCAAGTAGCTGGCAGGTGGATATGACTACTTCAGATGGGGGAAAGGAAAACTCCAAGGACTGAGTCTTCCCATTAGCTATTTCTCTATTGAATGAAGGCCAGGGGCAAGGCATGGGCTCAAGGAACTAAGAGGAGTTGACCCTCAAAGATGTTTTTGTGGTTAAGGTACCGTGCTGGGAACTCACTTAGAGACTGAGCTAAGCTGCCTCTTACAAGTTCTGGATGTCAAGCCAAAAAGTTGGAAATCTGTCAGCCTGTGCATTTCTTCTGTTTGCTTTCATGATCAGTTCTTGAGAGGGGTGCCAAATATCTCTGCATGTCAAATGAACTGAAGGTGCTTAGAAGCGGATGTGTGTCTCTCGTAGTTCAGGAGGGCTACCTAGCACTGAGACAGACACCCTGCTGATGAGAACTGCTCCTGAGACGGAGGCATAATACTATACTTTGGGGCATAGCAGACATGCCATGGAGCAGTTTTCCAATGCAAAGCATTTTCCTGTAGGGCAGCACCATCTGAATTTCTCACTGGTCCTGAGTAACAGTGAGGCAACAAATTCTCTCTTTGGCTTGGAGCCAAATTGCCTTCACCTCTCAGTTTGGCCCTAAAAATCTGTGCGTCAAAAGATTTTGTCATTCCTCCCAGAAGTGCAGTCCAGGTCATACCAATCACTGCACTTCCATTCCCATTCCATAAAATATGAAGGTGACAGTGTTTGCTTTTCCTGCCACCGTGCTGTGGAGATAAAGCTGTAAATACTGGGTAATTGTTCAGGTGCTTCAGAGATGGCAGCCAAATAAGTAACTTCTACGATCTGAGCTGATCCCTGTGTTTGTGGGCACAGTGTGTGCTTAGGAAGCGTTGTGTTACAGGCGGGGGAATAGCATCTGTGCCCACTTCAGCTGCAGACACAACCATCTGCTGCTCCATTTGGGGCTGCTGGAACCCGTCCAGTCTCCTGCTCGGGATATTACAGCTGAGACAGGAGTTTGACCGCAAGCGACAGAAGAACTAGCATGCCTCTAGGTACAATCATTGGGATCCATCCTACTGCCAGCACAGATGGAAAGAAGTCAGGGGTGAAGTATTCCCAGACTGCCACAGACACAGAAACACAGCTCTCCTCCTTGCACTGATGTGGAAGTGACAGAGGAGGACTGCCTGGATGGTCTTTCTCCTTGCATCTCAGGCTTTGCTTTCTGGCACTCTGGCTATTTCAGGACTGTCAAAGACAGGAACTGTCTTTAGACTAAGGAAAAAAAAAATTACCCATCTTTGATGGCATTTAGAGTTCTGAGATTAAAAGTCCAGAGTGTCACTGCAGGTGATGTTGGGGATTAGGCCAGAGCACTATGGTGATATAATGGGATTAGCCTTTAGTACCAAATGCCGAAGTTAATTCCATCAGCGATTCCATCAGCCTGGCTGCACAGGGATGAACACCTGGAGACAGGAGTTATGAGTTATGTAATGGTCATGGGGAAGAATGTGACTCCAAGGAGGTGAGAAAAAGTTGGCAATTATTTATGGTCCATAAATGCACTTGGTCAAATCATTCTAGCATACTAATTAGCACAAAATTTGATGAAGGGCTGGAAGCTCCCCCTTGGGCACTGGTGAGAATTACTGCTGTTCTCTCTGGGAAGGAAGCAAAGGGCTCTGAGTGCAGCGGATCTGCCCTCCGAGGCAGATGTCTCCTGCACAAGAATTGCTCCCTGATAACTGTTCAGTCCCTGTGAAGTGGAGCTTGACTCATGTGCAATGTGGTGCAGAGGAGGTAATATATGCATGTAATACAATGTTCAAAAATACCAAAATGGACATATCCTGGGGAAAGTTACAGGCCTTGCTCTCTTAAATCCTGAGAAATTAACTTCTGTCTAAAAGACAGTCTCCAGTGCTTTGCCTTAGCCTTCTTTACAATTTTTTAAAGATACTGTGCTATTTCCCTTAAGATTGGTATTGACAAACATGAGGCCCTAATTGCGGTCGCACCCAGACTAAGGGCCCATCTAGCTCAGCATCCCATCTCCATCGGTATCCAAAAGGCACTGCTTAGGCACAAGTATAAGAACAGGTGAAGTATAGCATGATAACTCCCAAGGATAGGTTATTTTTCTAAGCCCTAAGACAGTGTGTCTTTGTGGCTCCTTGTAGCCATATCCTGAACCAGCCCTTAGCTCGAGTGTCCTTTGTTTGGCATCTTAATTCAAGCATGCTGGATGAAAGGCAGTGCTATCCTGCTTAGTTTGTATGCATTACAATCTTTCTTTATGTTTAATATCTTTATCTTTAATCCTGTCACAATTATATTTCCCGTAATTCTGTCGCCTGACTACCGATACCTAGAAATGATAAGCAGGGTGTTGCGTCAATCCTTGCCATTATCTTGCAGACCGAGGGATCTGAGAGAGGCGTGCGCCAGCCACAGACAGCAGCCCAGAGATGAGTGAGAACCCAACCACCACCCTCAGCGCTGGAGATGCTCCAACCGGTCCCACTACACCACGCAAGGGGCCTCCCAAGTTCAAGCAGAGACAGACAAGGCAGTTCAAGAGCAAGCCTCCTAAAAAAGGAGTAAAAGGGTAAGGGCATTTTGGAAAGAAAAGAAACCATGCTAGTCGAGTGGCTCCCCACCGGTAAGCTGGGCTCCTGTGGTACCATCTTCCCTTGGGCAAGGAGCTAGGAGGCTTCCCCTTGCCCCCTGGCGCCGTCACCTCTCCCGCCTGGAGCTGCTCCTCCTCGTCTGCTGCCTGCCCACAGTTCTCCTTCCCTGGCTGGAGTTGTGGGGCAGGTCCCCTTTCCTGGGTGCTGCTGGCCCAGACTCACCCCTCGCCTGTTCTTTTCTCCCCTAGGTTTGGAGATGACATCCCAGGCATGGAGGGACTGGGCACAGGTAAGCGCCGCAGGAGGGTGTTGTCATGCCCTGCTTTAACACGAGCACAGTCGTGCTTCAGCACGGGAGAGGACTGTCTGGGGTGGGCTCCTTTTCTCCCTGCCCTCTCTGCAGCCCTCAAGCTCACCAGAGAAGGCTAGTACTCCCTCCGCAAGCTGACACACTCATTCTTGTGCTTACATACACTGCAAGATAGAAAGGCTATTTAGGCATGCTTCAATTTCTGAATACTTTCATTTGGCTGCAAATGTGCTTGTTTGTCTTTGTTTTCTGCTAATATCCTGGCTAAGAATTTCAGTAGAATGAGGCTCTCAAAGGCATGCCAAATGCTAAGCTATTAATACCAAAAATCACAGGAACTAAATCCCAGCTGGTTAAGTATTTGTGGATCACCAGAATCCTAATTTTAAGAATATTATGCACCCGTCTGGGATTGAGAAACACGCACTGGATGAGCTGTAACCAGCCCGAACTTCTTAGGTATCAATAACAACTGCACGTATCAAAGAGTTACAGATCCTGAATGTAGTAGACCAAATTATTCAGCATCTGCTTTAAGATTGCATATGTCATCAAGGAGATCACAGTTTGGCTACAGGCAGTTTATAAGAACAGGAGAAACCACATAACCATAATTAATTATTACACCAGTCTACACAGTCACTGAAGAGACTATAGGAAATGCTGATTTGTTCTTGCTCACAGAGAAAGACGGCACAGGAGAAAATACAGCGATGTGGTTTGGTCTGGTAGGTAGTACCAGATTTGAAGAGTTCATCTGCTCATTTAATCTTCAAGTGGAGTGTCATTCTTCTTGCTTTTCCCATCTCCTAATGTTTCCTGAGTAAATCAGCCTTTCTATTAATACCAGAGAAACTCGAGAAGTGAAGTGACCAGAAACTATTTCTTGTTCTCTCTCTTTTGCAGACATCACAGTGATTTGCCCATGGGAAGCTTTCAGCCATCTGGAACTGCACGAGCTGGCCCAGTTTGGGATCATCTAAGGTGCCAGCATCTCTACTGGTGTCACCTGGTGACTCCACAGATCCCAGCATGATCTTCATCACCTTTGACACTTATTTTTGGCCCTTGCGTCCACCTGCTCATGGGCAGGGTGGTTTTGTAAGAGCTAGTTATGAGAAAGTCCTTTGCAGATTAATTTGGCAAAGAAGTTATTCAGGACCCTGAACAGACTTCATGTTCCATGTGCTGAAACTACTGAAAAATGTCTTAATGCCTCCCTGCACCATATTCTGTCTTCCCCCACTACCATAGATCTTCATGTTTATGGACATACAGAGAGGATGTATTTCAGCTTTTCCCCCGGTTAACTTTTCCCCTGGTTAGCTGAGATGCTGTGTGCATAGGTGTGCATGTATGTCCAGACCTAATTATATCAAGCCAATTCTTTTTTCTTCCTTCCCTCCCTGACAGCTTTCTAGATAGGATTTCTACTGGTATATCCCCGTGTTATTTGGGCCACCAATTAGTTGCTGAGAGTGTCTATGTAGAGAACAGGATCAGAGTCACCAGTCCAGGCATTAGGCTATTTTTGTATAGATGGAGACCTTTACCCAGGTGTTCACCGTAAGGAATCTGCTGCTAAGATTTACCTCATCAGCAAGAGGCGAAAAAGGCTTGCAAATGTTGTCTCTGCTGTACTGCCCACCAGCTATGAGCCATGAGCCTCTGTCTGTTCTAATAATGTTAAATGAACATGTGTGTGTGTTAGATCAATAGCTAAACAAATTAATCCTACTCTTCATTCCTTTTGTGCTCCTGAGTGGTTGCAATTGCAAAGAAGCAACACTCCAAATGACATAGTGTTTTCTCTCCTTCAATGGGAGGCCCTCGTGTGACACTTGCACTGTCTCCAGGCCCATACACATTTACATGAGGTATTCACTCCCCAGGACTTGTTTGCTGCGGGTTAAGAAGACGAATCATTACAATCTGTCACCAGACAGTGCCAGTAGTCCCACCTCATCTAGCAGAAGATGGTATTGCATTAGTTGTTCCCTATTCCCTGTATTTAGCGTGGGGCAAGTCTCCCTTCACAATCCCCCACCATCAACAGGAAGGCTTTCCTCTTCACCCCCTTGCAACTTCAAGCCCTGGAGCTTGTCTGGACAAGCAGGCAAATGGTGGTTCCCCGGAGAGAGATAAGATCAGGGCAGGTGGGGAGGCAGGGGGAGGTTAGGATGCGTATATGCAGGCAAGCACAGAGCGAATCCACTTAACCCTATCGATTTGTGTCTCCTGGACGCTGGCAGCCTGAGTGCTGGTGAGTGGGGAGGCACTCATAGCCACTTAAATGCTCGGATAAGGCACCGAGATTCCCTGCTGCCCTGGCATTAAGGAAGGGCTTTTGTTTTGTTTGGAGGCAAGATGTTGTATCTACATAATATTCATAAGAGGAGATAGCATTTTTAATCAGTGTCTTCAGCTTGACGAGCCTCGTTGCATAAGAACTGCCTGCCCCCAGCTTATCTTTCCTATGCTGAACATGTTCCTGTGAGCAAGGAGTGGTTGTGGAGAGGAGAGCAAATCCTGCCTAAAAGATCAATCCCCACGCATAAAGCATTGCTATAAATCCATGGCTGTGCTATAGTTATCTGTTACTGTTATTCCAGAAATAAAAGCTAGCCGTTTTCATTTAAAATATAGCTTCAGCACCAAAACCTAAATGAAATTCCTGTTGGCAGTCCAGAGTACAGCTTTTATTATTCAGCACTGCTGCCATTAGAAACAGCAGTAAACTAATGAGCAGTTCAGAACAAAATCACAGCACTGGAGTCGTGTACCATTTAGCTAATTGCAGCACACAGCTATTTCCTTGGGCAGAGGCAGTCTGCCCTTTCCACTTTACCCCAATTCCTCCCGCCTTTCTCACCTTTTAAGGCTTTTCTTCTTTCCCTAAGTGTTCTTTATGTAAACGACATTTTATTTAGCTTTCACTTTAGGGGACTGATTTCATTTTTTTTCAAGCTCATGTGCTAGCCTTCTCCTTTCGTGGTTAAATGTGAATGTTCCTGTGTCAATGCTCTTGTGCTTTCCCTCCCGTTATACCATCCTGTAGCATGCGATCCTTATTCCACCTTCTCAGTCTGTTCTCTTCTATCTGGGAAAAGACCCATTGGATCCAGTTTTGGACCCTGAAAGCTGGCTGCCTCTATGATCATTGAGTTTTCCCTTTTTAAGTAGGAGAACAACAAGGGGAGAACCTTTGAATTAGTCCTTATCCTCCCTTTTCAACCCGGGCCTTGGGAAAGCAGTCTGAAGATAGTCAGATCCTCTGCCAGAGAACACTGGAGTGAAAGCAAATTTCTCCTTAGTCCAGGGACTGAAGCATTTCAGCAGAGGGTCCTGGTGTAGTTCCAGATCTGATTGCCACAAGCCCAGCTCCCATCAGAGAACTACTCCAGTCTCCTTCCTAGAGGAGTCCAATGGGAATGCACACATACCCCAGATCTCATGCCTGGCTGATGCGCTGTGTCAGATGATGTTTGGAGTCAACACAGTTTGTTAGTTATTTTAAAAATAATTTCTATTCATTAATAGGGATTACATTCCTTCCTTTACTTGTAAGGAATTTTGAGACTTAGAAGAGGAGTCTTAAAACATCCTCGCAGTTGTTTTGTCTGAGGTTCTGAGGTTTTTCTAATGAGGTATAGCCCCTGAAAATTCCATTTTTCAAACAGTGAGAGATGGCTATGGTGCAAGAACGCAAATGTGTTAAAGTAGCTTGTTGAAGGACTTCAATCTATATGCATTATAATATGCTGTTCTTTGTTCTTTTACTATAAAAACAAGTGAAAAGAAATAAAAATTAATAAAAAATATTTTAAAAATCCTAAGAACGTAGTCTGACTTGCTTACAAAACAATATCCAGAGAAAGGCAGATGACTTAGCTTTTCATTCCAAAATCCTTTCCTTATGAAAGCTCTGAAAGCAACTCACTCCTCGTAAGAGAAAACCAGCTATTTATTCCCAAACAATAGGCAATAAAGACTAACTGTGACATCATTCGAGAAGCAGTTTTTCCCTGAGCGATGACTGGTGTATTCTCCCAGACGTGGTGCACATGATTTCCTTAGGGCTGAAATCTTTTGGCCAGTTAATGCCTTTTGGGACTTTTTACGCAACTGAGTGTCAGCAGGTTTCTACCCTATAGCAGTAAATGACTGAGACGTGAATGCCACTTAGCTCCTTCTCATTGCTGTGACTGCAAGATAGAGCTGCAAAGGCTCATCTCCTTTTGCTTATTGTTGCTGAACTTCCTAAATGTTCATAGGGGTTTCAGGTTAGTCAGGTACAATTGCCTCCCGGTTTATGCTGCCAGGTCTCAGCCTTAGAAAGTGTTCTGTTTTGTGCCATCCTTGGAGCTTTTTCCTTGCACCTCATCACCGAGCATTTTATTGAAAATCTTTTGGCTTTCAATGCTATCTATCCTGTAAGACACAATATGAGTTAGCCAGGAGTCATTCTGGGGGGCTTTTTATAAGCCCTTTCCAGCACTTTAAAGCCAGACGAATGTCCTTTCACATGGTTACTGCTATATAATAGTAGCAGCTCCAAAGCTGGGTTTAGCTGATGCCTAGAAAATTCTATAGTATACCAAAAGTGCCCTCAAAGATGAGTCTCATCCTCACTGACTTCAGTTTCTGCCTCTACTGAGACAGTTAAATAAATCTAAAACTCTGCAAGAAAAGAAACATGAACCTTGGGAGGAGTAAGAAACCCCTGTTTTGCCTTTCCTTCTCCATAATATTTAAATTACCTCAGGTATTCTAATTTAAAAAAAAATCTTCAGTGTAAGGTGGGTTCTTCAGGAGATCTGAGGATTCTCAGTGCAAGATTCCCATCCTCCAACAGTTTGCATATCAGCGCCTTACTCAGTATCAAGACACTATCACATTCTCCTATGGTATTTATCAATATGGAATGGACTAAAAATGTACTCTGACAATATATGTGATTTGCGGGGCATTTTTCTCTTTTATATACGGGATCTCTAGAGTTAGAAAAATTAATGTCAAGAGTATGCACCACCTTTAGGTCTCCAGTACCTGATTTTTCAGAGTACTAAACATTATGTCTTCATGTTTAAAACACAGCTGTCATTGCTTGTGGTTGCAGCTATGGGTACTCATTAGTGAGTCTCACTCTCTCTGAGTCTGATCTCACTCAGACAGTGAGATCCAGGGCCTCAGCTTAGAGATCCGAGGAGCAATCAGTATGTATTTTGAAAGCATTTATGTAATGCCTCATAAGAATGACTTGTTGAGCATCATTCAGGGTGGGCAGGTTATTCCAGCCAACAGGCTGTTCCAGCATCACCAAATCTAGACAGATTTGAAAAAAAAGAACAGAAGGTCATGCAATTAAAATTAAAGATAGTATCACATGCTTCTGAATGCGCTCAACTCTGGAATTTCCTCATACTGGACTGCTTAACTTTGAAATCTTACTCCCAGTCCCCATAGGGCTGCCAGGGTTGTTAAAGCTGGCCTCAGCTTAGTACCGTGATGTTGAGCACCTACACCTCCAGAGGTTGTCCTGACTGACAAGGCAGGAAGCACTTACGGCTCCCAGGCTTCCCCACACCAACTGTGATCTACCTATAGGGAGTGGGATGGCTGATGCCTCTGTGCCGGGAGCACATAAGGATTTAATTCCATCAGTTGCAACATTTAGCTTATCTTTAACAAGTGCTCTCATTTTTTATGTGGTTCCCCTTCTTGAAGTTTAGCATAACTGTGCTGAGATTTCTGGCTCGTGCTGCTCCCACTGGGTGAAACAGATACTATCCCTACGAAGGCTCGTTGCCTTCAGGCATTTTCAAACACTTTCTTGTCTCTGGCATTTTTCTGAGGGCCTCTCACATTTCTGAGACTGTAAATGAAGTGGCTGAGCATAGCAATCACCAGCACCTACGTATCATACACCAGGCTGTCCCCATGGCTGGGCAGACCAGCAATACCACACAAATAGATGAACTACCTCACCCTGTGAAGAGTATGACTTTAGTCAGGGGGGCACTGGGAGTGGAGAAGGCTTTTGGTACCCTGAGAGCTTGGGCAGGACAGCGGTGAGCGCAGGAAAAGTGCATAAGAAGGAAAGATTCCTTCAAAAACATGGACAGCATGGAGAAGCAATATGGTAAAGCCCCTACTCTGCGAGCTGCCTGCCAAAGCAGTACACCAGGCTCTGCCCTGTGGACTCTGCCATACAGGGCATGGCAGATGGCCAAGGAGCACTTGCAGAAGCTCCAAGCCTGTTATGGTACTGAAGAAAAGCATCCGCACAAGGCACAAACTATCTACAAGGGGCATCCGGTGACCAAGCTGAACTTGGTCCCTTACAAGAGGCCTTGCTCTGTCTGGGAGACAGTGGCTGAAGCAGCACAACCATCCAGGAAGAAAGAGAGCTTGGAGAGAAACACATCAAAATGTGGGAGCAAGGGATGCTCCAGACTACCACCACAATGGCCATGTAATCATGGGTGACAGAGTAGGTAAGCAGGAATAAGATCAGTGGGAGAATCTGTATCTTGTGTTATTAGGAGAACTCAGTAACCTGTGTTTTGTTTCCCCTCACCTCTGTTAGGACACCAGAAGGAGCAAAAGATGGAAATCCCAGGACTGTTAACACCCACTCCAATGTAGGCTGCTGGAACACTTCTCTTGGAAGTATGACCTATGCAAGCTTACAGAGGGTGAAGAGGAGCACAGCAGCTTATAGAGAGATGGGAGACAGGGCCAGTTCCTCAGCCATACAGAGGTTTCCGCCCCACAAGTGACCCGAGGCACGAACTCACATTGCTTCATCAAAACCCCACATTGGTTTCTCTGGGCACAAGGAGAAGGCAAGCTCATTTGCTCGTCTCACAAGCTAGTTGGATACAAGTCAGCTCAAACCTGTACACCAGACAGCCACCTTATCATCCAGGCAGCTGCTGGCACGGGCATAGCAAGCCTGCATCTGTCTGCACCAGGGGAGCTGGCTGCAGGTCTGAAAGTAAAGGAAGAAAAATAACAGCAGGCCAACCCCATGGGAAACAAGAAGTAGTGTTAGATCTGGCTTTAGCAACTGCAGTGTTACCAGAAACCCTCGCTGGGATCAAGGTCTTCCCATGCTAGGCTCTTTGTAAGTACATCACTGGGAGCTAATGAATTAGTAACAATCCTGATCTCCAAGCCAGTGTGTTACTCCAGCCTGTGGATACTGAACTTCACTAACAAGGGGGACACAGTGGAGATGCAGAACAAACAGTCCTGAAAATGTCAGTACATGGCCAGGTCACATATCGACAGTTGGGATGAGGAACACACAGATGGAGGCATCAGGGAACATTCCTTGCAAACACAAATCTTAAGCTAGGAGAAGATCTGGTAAGCACTAGTCCCAGACGGAGCAAGGGGAAAGCAAGTCCAGCAATGAAACTGGAATGAAATATGGTCAGCAAATGAAGCAATTTTGGGCTAAAGCTGCCTATACAGAAATAGTACCACAAGGAAGTACACTATGAGAAACCTGAGAGGAACTTAACACTGTTGTACCCCCATCCAGAAAGCTGCATTCAGTTCTAGACATTTTGAGGGCAGAGGCTGATAAACTGTTAAGCATTTTGAGATAATGTAGAAGGGGGAGGGAGAGGAAAGAAACATACAGACAGAAAAATGAAGAAATGAGGAGTGAGGACTCCACAGGCAGCAGGGAATTTGCTCCAGCATGCATAGCCCCCTGAAACGGCCAGGTGGAGTTGTGATTCCCACCTGGAGGTAGCTGTAGGGTATAGATTACAAAGGAGGACAAATTCTAGCTAGGATGAAACATGGGAAATCTATCTGAACATAACAAGACATCAAAATTTTAAGTAGTTGTTATCAAGAAGTCCTAACAAATGCCTTCCTTGGGAAAGCTGGCTTCTTCTCCCATGGGAACTGGGAAGGCTCTGTTACTTAGGACGTTTGTGACTGGACTGTAGAAAGCATCCAAGAGTCCCCTGCAGAGAACATCTGGTATGGATCAGGCGTAGCTCCGGCAGGAGGCAGAGCAGTTGCGCTGGGCCACCGCCATCGCTGCTTTCTCGCAAGCTATACAATAGTGATATATAGAAAGTAAGTTTGTTTTTCATAAGAAACATATGCTCAGTCCTTACAATATCAAAGTTAAATTCACAGGTAGCTCTGCTTAGCAGCCATCTGCAAGCTTCCGATAACAAGACACACAAAAAAAAAAACAGTGAAGAAAAAGAAACACATTAATAGGATGGAAGAAAAATCCCTGCTCCTGGTGGAAAACAGGGGGGAAAAACAAAAAAAGAAGGGTACGGACCATTGGCTCAGACCCACACCCCTGTTAGCACCCAGTGAGCCCTCCAGGAAAGGCGGCTGTACCTGCCCTTGGCCCTCAGCAAGTGCCAGACAGCCCAAGCCACCTCCCGCTGCTGCAGGACCGTTTGACCATTCGAGAGCAAGGTCAGCAGCAATGGCCTCCCACTTGCCATGCACTACGAAAGCGTGGTGCGGCCACGTGTGCAGTAAGCAGCAGTCCTCAGCAACCCTTCATCGATCTGAGGTGTGGGGGGCCTGATCTGCCCCCATCACGGTCCCTGGCACTACACTGTCTGCTCCCCCTCTCCCTCATCCTCCCTGCCCCTCTCTCCTCCCATTTCTGCCCTCACCCTCCCGTGTGCTTTGCCTTTCCTTTCTGACAGACAGTGTACTTCAGGAGCCTTGTACCTCCTCCATCTGCTCCCACTGACAGCAGCTGGACCAGGTCCACTCCTCTCCTCTCCTCTCCAGGCTTCTTCCCTGCAGTGCTGGGAATCCTTTGCTGATTTTCTAGGGTCTAAGGGAGCAACTGCAACCAAAACCTCATTTGCAAAAATAAATACAAAAAAAAAACCAAAACCCCAAAAAACGGAAAAAATCTAAGGCTCAAAAGAAAGAGCATAGAAGTACATGAGACATTTTCATTTCACTGATCAGCAAGAACTGCTTCTTGGAAAAAAACAGTGAGATTTTAGTTCTACATTGTACCTTCAGTGACAGATTTCTTTTTGGAAGATACAAGATGCACCTCATTGTGTGTAATGCTATGATACATATTTTTTTTTCTTGGCTCCAGTCTGGGACCGTTTCCCTGAAAGGTAGAATAAAGCTTTGCAACTTTATCCCAGCCACATAATCTCTTTACATTCATGCATGGTAATGCCTAATCCCATTTTTAATCTTAATAAATTCTTTAGCCCAATAATACCCGATGGTACTAAGGCATACAACTTAATTCCTTGACTTAAAGCCAGGAGTCTCTTTGGAGTTTTTCCACTGACTTCCACAGGTTTTGGATCAGGTCAGGCTCCCAAAAAAACTGACCTGCTGAAAACTGGTGAGCTACCTGACTGGAAAAGTGCTGTGGTTTTATAGCCTTTTAACACGTAGCTTTTCTGTGTATATAAAATCTGCATTCACAAGAACTTCAAGCAGTATTTAACCTGAATAATTAGCTACCCTTATTCCAAGATGCCCTTTATAAACTCTACAGGAAGGAATACTTCCTTACCCTCACTACCCTGGCCCTGGGCTGTTACCATGATTCAACATGAGAAGTCTGGAGCCTTCGGGTGCCTACTCCCACAAGAACCTTATCTCTTGATCTATCTAAATTAGTCAATTAAATAAAAGATTCCCAAGTTCATGTAGACAAAAATGATAGAGGTAAATTTAATATGAACTAAATTGCAAGCAGGAGAAAATTGCTGCTAGTTATAATAATTTAATTACAGGGCAAATTTTAAACCACCTCTTTTGAAGGACTGAAAAAAGTCATACTGTGGGGACCGCCTGGAATTTCTCTCCAAGCCCCAAATAAAAGTCCCAAGTGGTCCCAAATAGTACAAATCTAATGGCTTGCTTTCAAACTGGAATTGTGGCCAGGAGCTACACGACAATGCGCAAACTATTCACTGCCCTTCATGTGTCTTCACTTTGACACTACTTAAAAATTAGAAATCTGTCTTCATGGCCCCTTCAGTCCCTCAGGCTTTTTGATGAGGCACTGAATGCGCACAGAGGGGGTAAATTAGCTCGGGGGTCAGACGTACATCCAAAGCAAGAGGGTTGCCACAGCTTTAAAAGTTACTGCTTGTTGACTGGGTTAGAGAAGGTGACCTCTTTGGCTGCTCCAATTATCAAATAAAATACAGTTCACGGTGGCTTATGCTTGCACGCATCCTTTGTGCTTGCAGCAAGCTCAGAGCACGAGCACAACTCATTGCTGCAGCTCAGTGCTGAGCAGTCCTCAGTAACCCAAAAGGGCTTCATTACTTCCCATCACAGATCCACGACCCCTCTTTGGCCTTTAAAAAGGCCATTTGATTAGACCCAGCAATGTCTTCATGAGAACACATTTCTGATAGGAGATGAGGCTTTCTTCCAAGCAGCAAAAGTAAAATCAGCTCCAGTGGCTGAAAACTAGCGTTTGACAAATTCAGATAAGAACCACATTGCTCATTTCTGGCAGAGGAAATAATGAATCTCAGAAACAACTTTCTGCGTGATCTGTGCCCTGTAGGTCTTCAAACCAAGACTGTGTGACAGGATGGAGGATAGATATGCTGTGGCTATCATCTCTAGCTCAGGCAGTTCAGAGCTCTTGTGCCGGACCACCGGAGAAGTTTTCAAGTCAGAGCTATACAGGATGTCACTAGGATGATCCCGGCTGGTTTTGACAGTCTATCACCCATATTTACTCTTTGGTGTACAGGTGGGAGTCCATGAGCAAGAGCTGTGTTTAATTATGATAGCCTTTATACTCATACATAAGTATTTGGAAAAATAGAGATTGGCATGTACGTTAAAACAATGTCACTGAGTCTCACACAGGCACTGCAAAATTTCTAGGCTGTTGCTATGGGACAGACAAAATAGGGCTTCATTGCTGCCTTCTGCATGTCTAAATTAAATCAGAAACATTCAGAAAAGCATCAGAAGGCAGAAATGTCTCTACTAAATCAGACAAAAGGTCCCTCAAATCCAATACTCTCTCTCCAGCTGTGGCCAGTAATGGATGCAAAGGAGAAGATACAAGAAGTTGGCAATATACAACACTATGTCACTAACATATTCTAGTAGCTTCCAGTGATTTGCACTCAAGGACATCCTGAGCCAGAGTTAATGCCTTTGTGTTTCGTAGCACTTGGTAAATTTTTCTTTCATGATGCAGTAGAGACACTTTCTGAACCTACGGAAACCTTTAGTATCCACGGTACCCTTAGGCAAGAAGTTCACACAATAAAAGTATTCATACCTAATAAAAAAAAAATAAATAGAAGCGTGACTTTTTGCTTATCTCAGAATACATGAAAAAAAACACCTCATTTTCTTGCTGTCACCTGCAGTTTCCTCAATACTTGCCTTGGAAGAGACAGTAGTACTATCCTGACAAAAGCAAAGCTTTCCTACTTCTCTTGGTGCTCCAAAGCAGAGGATGTTGGGGTCATTCATTGTTTGGCCAGTTGTAATCAACAGCAAATGATGAGTTCCAGGTTAGAGCATAGTTGCTTGAAAAATATTAAAAGCTCTACATTCTTCTTCACCTAGAGAGGTCAGGAAACCTCCTGCCTTTAAATATAGTTACAAAACACTGTAATAAGTGACAATGGGAGGTTGGGTTTTCTTTTAAGTCAGTGTTACTTAAGAGCAGCATTTCAAGAATTCAGATAGGACATGGTGGAGATTAGTAGAAGTTACTGGAAGTTGGGTTAGTAAAGTTGCTATGGGCAAATAAAATAGTCCTTACTACATTCTCCCAGTATTTTCAAGATAAAAAATACTCTTCCACTGCCTTCCCCTACACACAGGGTCAGAACCTCTGCAGCTGAAAATTGACCTTGCTCCCATAAGTCACCATATGCTTACTGCAACTTGTCGCAAGACCAGCTTTCCATGGCCTTAGGAGAAGCTCAGGTGCTCTTGTGGGCCCTTGTTTCAAGGAACTGTGTTTTCTTCCAGCAAGCAGTCTTTTTCCACATTTGGTTTTTGAGGCACCACCATTCACAGTATCAACCTTGGGTTCCTCCAAGGGTTGGCAGCTTATCCTGGCAGTAAAATCCAGCAAAGCTCATTGAAATAATGGGGTTGAGGGTCTTACTATGGAAAGAGATGCAAAGTTCTTAGCCTTCATGAGGTAACCAGCAAGAACATTTTAAAGAAGATAAGGTAGTTTGTTGGTTTAACATTTTAACCAGCTCTGGCAGAGCAGGAGACGCTGCCTCATGCTCACTAGTATCTTAACCTAGGATATTACATTTTATGGGTTACCCAAAACAAGGTTGTGGTGAAGAATTACTGCCTTAGAACAGCTGGCAAGACACACCGAGGACAGAAACTGGGTGCTTAATGTTCAGATGGGGTAAGTGTGTCCAGCAGGCAGGGTCCACACCTGACATAGCTGAATCAGAGGGAGAACTGCAGATCCCTGCGGGGATCAAAACAGAGAGATGCTGATAATTTATTTGTAGAAAAAAAGAGGCTTAATTAACAAGAAGGCAGCCAGAACATCCTTATTACCTCAGAGCAAAGTCCAGCTGCAGAAGAAAGGCCACCCCTTGGATCTGTTGTCAGTACCAGTAAGCACAGACTGGGACTGCCCTGGCATTACTTTTATCCCAGTGCTGGAGGTGGCAAGGCTGCTGGGCACCCTCTCCAATTCTCACTCCCCACTCCCTGTACCCAACTGCCTCCTTTAAGCTCCTTTTAGAGCATGGTGATGGTGGCTGGCAAACATGTCCTGCTCTCTTGGGGCTCCCCACATGCTTGTACTGCTTCTGCCTGATGTTCATCCAAGCACCACTGTGCTCTGCTCCCACTCTGCACACCGTGCTGGGTGCTCAGCTCCTGGCTGTGCCAAATTCAAGGGGAATTTCCTTAATACAAAGATGTCCTTAATGAGGGCACAGCCTTGTATGGTTAGACAGCAATGTCTGCAGTGTATTGTGAGAACTGGAGCTATAAATACAGAAAATAAGGGTGACTGGTATGTTTTCCCACTTAAATTTTTATTGGACTTTTTAGATCCAGAAATACCAGAACGCTCCTTTTATGACAATGGCATTCTTTAAGAGGCTGTAAAAACAGAGACCTAAAACCTCTGCCCTACCAGCCCATGCTTGTTTCTCAGGCCTTGATGCAAAATCATTCTGAGTGAGACTGTGCCAAGGGAAGACCCTCCTGACACAGCATCACTGTCCCATTCCGCTGCCCACTGCCATCTTCCAGTCTTTATCCACTTTCTTGTTGCCCTGTAAGTCCAGCAGAAAGTGGGGAAAGGAGACCTGGAGTAGCTTTTGCCTTTCAAAATGCACTGCCAGAAGTGCCCAACAGCACAACAGTTGGCTTGCAAAGCCATGGCAGGCATGTGGCACCACACTACATCCCAAACAGAGCTTCCCATTACTCGCACTGAAACGCAGGGAAGTTTCTCATCCATAAAAATATTTAGAGAGTTCTCAGAAGCTGACAGAAGAGGAACCATGGGATTAATAACACCAGACATCTGAACGCAAAGCACAGGGAGCTCTGCTGTCTCCCATGACCCACCCCACCATGCAGGAGGGGACAACGCTGTAGTGTCTGGGGCCAGGATCTGCACAAAGAGGGCCAGGATACTCATCCACAATGATGCAGGTGTATCTCAGGATAATTTCCCCCTACATGGAAGCAGTGATTTCTACTCCACAAAATGCCAGCTGCTGGCATGGACTTACTTGGAAAAAAGCAGTCATACAACGTAAGTTTCATCTTTTGGCAGCTGTCCCATAAATAAGAAGTTTCTCTTACTGCAAAGACAGGGGGCTTTTGTGGAAATATATTGTACCTTTAGCACTACCAAGTATTACTCAAGCTTTCCACAGATGTAGAAAAACAACAGTTGGGTCCTGTTTTGACCAGTGAAAATCACAGTTATGACTTTGACACAAGCACAGAGATACAAATAGCTTGTTTTTATTTATTTTGTTTTCTGAAATCTATAAAAATAAGCATCTTCAAAACTGTGTGACTTTGCCAAAAGTTAAAAATACAATTGAAGAAGAAAGAAACAGCCACTGACTGTTCCTAACCCCAAGTCAAAATAAAAAAAAAATTAAAACTAGCCACAGCAGAGTAAGTCTAACCAGTGTGTTCTACCCTATAAACTCACCTACCTTTCACCTCACCTCACCTCTCAAAGAAAAGTTTCAAATGCAAAAGAAATGAAGAAAATAATTCATATCATTCACTAAATGTCACTTAGCCCTTTGTTCTCTATCAGCTTCTTTTTGCCATGCATACCCCACTATCCTGACCTAAAAAACATGACTTCTGTCTCAGCTAAGCTATGACTGCATGTGTGGATGCATCACCCTGGCTGTTTTTTCTGCTGAAAGAGATGCTGTGTCCCAGGAATCTGCAAGGCACCAGGAAAGAGAATAATTAAGTGATTTTCAGCCTGTGGTCTACAGTCCCTGTGACCTATTAGAAATGAACTATTTCTAAAGGGTCCAGGAAAAACAACCAAGGCAAGAAACATGCTTGTCGCTACGCTTTAATTTGATGGGCAGGAACTCACACCCTGTTAGAAAATGTTTGGAAACATACTGGAAAAAGATAGAAGCCATCATTCAAGGTTGGAGGCACTCTAGGAAAAGTCCATGAACCCACCTAAAGAGCAAGAACCTGCTTCATACATACCCCTATCTGGATTATAAGTGTTTTAAACTGGCTGAAGCATTAAACTGTGGTGGTTTTATATAACCTCTCAGCAGCATTTTGCAGCCCATGCAGAATTCTTGCTGCTGCACCAATTTCCTCAGCAGCATCCACGCCAGACAGCTTAAAGCTAGTGCAGTCGTTTGATCATCTCTCTAGTGCTACTTTATCTGAGCTGTTGTTTTTTCACTGAGCCAAGAGGCTTTGCTTTCATCTTTAAACTAGGAACATTATTGAACTGTTTGTTTTCTGCATTATAGATCTGCTTTGCTGATTTACCCAGTCACTCTTGAACTTTTTGACTCATTAAGCACCACCAGATCTACTGTCTTGCAACAGACAGGCAAAAATAATCTCTGCTGGGATAATATTTGCCATGCTGTCTGTTATATCATGGATCTGTTTGGTGCAGAAACAGGCAACGGAGCAAACCTGCATTGTACAACAGAGCCTGGTGCAAAGATCGCAGAGTTAATGCCCACCAAAATAGCTCTGGATTGAGAAACAGCCTAACACCTCAGCACAGGCCGCCTGGCCAACTGATTTTCCCTGCAGAGAAATAGAGTCACTAGTGAAACTGCTTTACTGTTCTCTAGATCCAAACTGCTATCTCAGCATGACCCTGCTCCAATATTCCAGCTGTAACTGGAGCTAGCTCCAGGACATCTGAGCTACAAAGTACAGACATGCCACCTATGTGCTAGTCCAGAAATCACTGGAGGGATGCTGAATAATTTGCACAGACCACATCACCTCTAGACAAGAAGTTTGCATAAGGAAATAAATGAGCAAATAACAAAATATTTTCTGTGATTTTGTGCAGCAGCATAAAACAGCCCATGTTAAGGGTGGTACATTAGAAATGTAGCAGGTACAAGAAGCCATAGCAAAATAATCTGTTTGCCATTCCACCAGGGGACCACTTGGTGTCAATCCCAGATTGAGTTAGGCAGGAAAGCAGCCTGCAAACCAGTGGTTTAACTTCAGAGGACTTTGGCTTTAGACTGTCACTGTATGCTGTGGAAGTGTAAATACAAGCTCATGCTCCTTACCTGTGTACTCATTTTGGATAGCTGTTTTTTAAATGCTCTGGTTTATTGATGCGGTGCTGTAGGATCGGAGCTTGCCTTCAGTAAGCATATACTGTCTGCCCACCTTCCCTTTCATATAAACTTTTCCCTCCCCAGAGCATCTTTCTCCATCAGCCTTTCCCACTGCATCCCCTATTTCTGTGCCATTTTAGAAAGCTGGTCACTGTTCCTCCCAGCACTGGTATCACAATGTTGCTTACAATCAGCCTTTATTTTACAATTTGGGGTGTACCCTATGAGCTAAAGATGATTCTGGGTGGACTGCACCTTACAGAGGACTTCCGAAGTCACAAGGCTCTTCAGAGCCTGGTTATCCCAGTGGGTCCACGTCCTGGATGACAGAATAATAAATCAGAAGCAATCTGTAGTGCAAGTCTCAAAGTCACTGACTCTGTACTGACACTGAGATGCACCAGCCCTGCTAGCACTGGCCTGCCACAAGGCCCTTATCACCCCAGATGACAATGCTTTTATTAACTGCTTCTCCACTCTCTGACTATAGCCAATTTGTAGGGAGTTTAAAGCAAAGGAAAAATCAATTATATTTCATTTTAAAAAATGAGAAAAAGTCATTGAGTTGGTTCCTGTAAGTAAACCCCACATTTACCAAACAGCCACACAGACAGCAATGCCCAGTCGAGAGCGAGTTGGGGAGAGGAGGGGTTAGATATGTCAACTTCAGAGCCGCTGCCATGTTCCCACCTTGTTTATGAACATTCATGTGTTCAGATTCAAAGATAATGTCTCTGATTTAGAAAACCTTTGAGCCAGATCTCTGCAGGTTGGAAGTACCACCGCAGCCTTGCCCTGCGTTTTCCCCCAGCGTTCACTATTGGCAGCTATGAGAAACACGATGGTGGGTGTGTGAACCTTGGGGCTGGCCCGGTAAATCTTTCTGATGTCTTCAGCTACTTTAAAAGCTAAGGAAGGAATTTCTCTTACTTCTGATGTCGCTGTAGTTAGAAAGCCACTAGTGAAAACTGCCCAGTGAAATAATGATGAAACCAGTGAAAAACTGGCAGACTGGGTAGGATGCAGTGTGAGAGCTGGGAACAGCAGCAGAGATCAGCCTAAGGGAAGGGCAGGACAGGGCAGGCAGGGAAGGAAGATGTGGCTGAGGGGGAAAGGGAGAAAGATTATTATCTGGAGATCATGCTGTGCCACAGATGTGGCTGAGTCTGTGGGCCTGGTTACGACAGATTCACAGAATAGGGAAAACCTTACGGGAGCCCCTTTGCTGGGCCAGGGGCACAGCTCCTGCAGCACTCAGCCCTCTGCCTGGGACCACGTTAGGCACCATCTACACATCAGCTTTTATGCTTAGTTACACCAGCAGCATAGTAGAGGTCTCTAAGGATGGGATTCATCTCTCCTAACTGTAGATATCTATAACATGGCTGCCAAGGGGGATCTAGTCAATAAAAGCACTGGAGTTGAAGGAGGTATGCATCTAATCAAACACAGGCATCTGCCTCAGCGTGAGACGAGTCGTACCCTAGTGTCAGCTACACTGACTAAACCCCTATGGACCAGGGAGAAAATGTAAGGTGCCTAGCTCTGATGCAGACATTTGCATGTGATTAGAGGTAAGCGTCATACTCAGAATCCAAAAACAAAGTAGTCCAGAATGCAATGACGACCAATCCTGGCATGACAGCGATAGCAACAGTCACACCAATACGTAGCTGAGGAACGTGGATAAAAATAAAACCTGTGGGAACAAACCCAATTCTCAAAGCACTACAATAACCATTAGTTAAAGAGCACAGTTTTGACTGGCATTCCCAAAACATCCAAAACCCCTTAGCAGGGTCCAAAGCTTTGCTGTGGTAAACGCTGTACAACCATACAATAAAAAGACACTCCATATCCCTGGAGAACGTGTGTAGGAGCAGTAAGGTCTCTGCATGGTCACTACCCATTTTCTCCGACTTTTTTTTTCCTAACTATTTACGGGGGGGGGTCTTACCATCACCCATTTGTCTCAAGGGGTTGTGCTGGACTGCAGTAACATGATTTTGGGAAGCACTTGTGTTAAAACACGGTTGCCTCAGAACGGGGCATATATTGTTGCTTGCAAACTTTCTGACATTGCAAGGCCAAGTTTGTCCCATGATATTTCAGGTTTCCTTTTGGGTGATCTCAGGTTGTTTCAATATGTCTCAAGAGCTTCAGCCAAGGCTTTCAAACAGAATGAGGTAACAAAGGAAAGTATTATAAATATTCCCCAACTGTGCAGGGGAACTTTTTCTATATATAAAAGAACCAGAGTGTTTGGGGGAAAATGGGAAAGAAACACACTCCCTCTAATGAAAAAAAATTTACAGAACTCCTTTTTAACTCAGTAAACACAGGAACTGAAACATTACAACAGGCTCAGAGCAATTTGTTAATGAAGGCAGAAAAATTTTAAAAATGTATTTACTTTTTTTGTACTCCAGGTTTGAGTTCAGGTGTGTGTCAAGTACCAATCTCCATGTATCATCAAGAGCTCTTTGTTCAGTCTTTAAAACAAGGTCACTTAGTTTTTTAATGCAAATAGAAGCATCAGAGATATACAAGGGTTTATTTGCAGTTGTAGATGAAATCTTCAAAGAAAGCCCAGGAGGCTTATTAAAGTTGGAGCTGGGAAAAGGAAAAGAGAAAAAGAAACCCAAGCATGGACACAAGAACCACTATTGGCAGCTAGGATGGGATTCTCATGAGATGGTCTGAGAGAAGAAAATATCTGGAAAGAACAGAAAAGAACAAAGCATAAATAACTGGATTTAAAGGAGCTTGCTTGACCAAGAGCTCCTTAAATACATGTAAAATTCATAGAGATTTCTAAATCCCGAAGTGAGCCAGTTGTGTAAGTATCCCGAGAGTATGTTATTTTATTTAGCTAAAAGTAGCTGGAATATATTCTTAAACAGTTTGTTTTCTGTAAAATGGAGGATGCCCCTTTGAGAATTGTGGAATCAAAGGAAAACATGGAAAATAAGTCAGAAATCAATGACTGTATCAGAGAGAAACAAACGAGACCACTAACTTCTGTGCTGCATTTTATCACTCCATAAGCTATACTACAGCCAAAGAAAAACAACAATAATGGGAATCAGGTCAATTGAGGACATGACTTATTTTGAAACTCCTCTCTAGCATGTTTAATATAAGCACATTTCACCATGCCGCTAAGAATAACCCTACAGAAATCAAAAGAAATTTAAAGCGCATGTGTACGTTTGCAGCACTGAGTGGAAGGAACTGAATACAAACCATAACTTCATTTTGTGCAACATTAAGTGACATTTTTTCACTCCTTCTTTGCCTACAGAGACAGAGTCTTACTGAGCAATGAATAGGTGTTTAAATCATTAGCACTGAGGGGGAAAACTTGCACAAGAGTAAAGATGGACTCCACGGAAGAAACAACAGTTCAGACTGTTGATTATGGCTTCCAGTAAGCAAATGACAATGAATGCTGGGTCCACACTAGTACTGACACTGGGATTTTTTGCTTTAAAAGATTTAAACTGCATGCTGCAAACTGCCTGAGCATTCACATCTGAGCACCGGATCCAAATGAAACTGTAGCTATTCACAGCACAACTAGCATTTATACTTAAAAATGCAGCAAGAAATGCAGGGCTTATCTTCATGGCAGAGTTAAATTAACCTTATAATGTTGTAAATTGAATGTTGCCTTTATATTAAGTCCTGCTGACACACAAAAACTTCACTCGGTACGATGTAAAGCAGATACAGGAAAGAAAAATGTTAGTGCTGCCAGTCCTCACATACCTTCCCATAATTCCCATGCATCAAGAAAGGATGAAATTCTCCCAGAATTCACAGTGAAACAGTTTACAGAACAACCTCCTATATCTTTTCTGGTAATTGTAACCCAGACCAAAACAATCCCTGCAGTTGCCCGCCCCAGTAATCTGTCAGAAGCTCCCCTTTCTTTTCTCTCATAGCAGGAGCAGTAGAAGCAAAAGCAAATTTTTTGCCCAAAACTGTGGTTTCATGCGCAGTAACAGGGGTTAGCACACTGCCAGATCACTCAGCAGCACAAATTCAATCTTGATCACGTGTGGGCATGTGACTGCACTTCTGTCAAATCAGGCAGAGCACATGATGGAGTTTTCACTGTCTTCTTCTATTAACATGAACTCTCTGTCAGCCCTGGGAGGATGGATGATGTCTGACTTCTCACAAAGCCAGGCAGTATGAAGTTAACCCGTTACATTACTCTGAACCGAACTGAGCTGGCAGAAGGCGTATGTAGGAGGTCAGCACTTTGCAGCCTGGGCTGTGCCATTCTGGATGCCATTAGGAGAGCCTGAAAAGCAGACGGACTGTACATCACCAGCAGCACAAACCCAGATACTAGCTTACACTGGCAATTTTAAATATATTTGCACTTGGCATCCTTGGCAAGTCACGTGCTGTCAGCCTATGGGGCCTTACAGCTGAGAAGAGAGATGCTATGGTGGTTATCCCCCATTACCCTCACACAGATTACCTCAAAGTGATATAACATAAGTGAACAAAAAATAGATACAAAATAACTCTGCTTGAACACTGCGAATGCTCCACTGTACGGCATAAGGCACACGGGCAGGATTTGCCTCCTTGGATGAAGCATCAAAGCTCAGAGCCATCTCCCGGCCCTGCCTTACAGACTGCTACCACCTTGTGGCCATTCTGTTCCCCATGTTGGCAACAGAAGCCGAAACCTTTAAAACTTAATTCTGTTTCCCCTGTTCTCTTAGCTATTCCACTGGAGCTAAACGATTTTTAGGGAAAGAGTAGCAACCCAAAGGCCCTGTGGGAGAAACTGTGTCACTGTAGAAGTAGTAACATTAAAGAAAAGCATGACAAAAACTTTTTTTTTTGTCACCTATGGCTCCATTGTGCAAATCCATATAAAACTCTTCTAAGGAAAGATAGCACAGATGCCTTAGAAACAATGAACTATTTGTGAAGAACAATTTCTGTGATATCAAACAAAGCTTTAATGCATTCATCCTGAAATCCTCCCATCCCTGATTCATTCAGGAACAAATTAAGACTGAGCATGTAAAGCTTAAAGAAAACATTTGAAAACAGCTGCTACCAACACAAACGTTTTTTTACAAGAAAGAATATAGCAATACATACTTCTCACCAGAGGTAACAAAGGCTCCTGGAGACACCAGACTATAGTTTAGTCTGTGAACTTCCCCCCGCGAGCTCAGCATCTCACTTTCAAGCTCCGTAAGGGACAATGCTGCCCAGGGGCAGGAGAGAATTATGACACAGTTTCTATTCTCAGTTCTACCACTCCATCCTCTGGGCTAAGTCACTCCTGCCTCTTACCCCTGCCCTCCCTGCCTCTCCTGTTCACCTCTCTAAGTAAGGGTGGACACTTAGCAAAACACAGCACCTAACGCAATATGATTCTGACAGATTATGATTTTTAAGCACCACGATGACAGAAATAAAAGTGAATAATTGAAATAAGAGCATATAATTGATTTTATTTGGTTTGTGAATAGATTAGAGAGACTGTTGTTCATACAAGGGAAGCAAATTTGATCATTCAGCTGGCACTTTGGGACACCAAAAAAGCAATTCTGGAAATATTAGGATATTGGTCAGTTAATATTATTTTTCAGCCTACAAAACAGAATAATTTTTAAGGCCTGTTTCAGGATTTTTCCCACAATTTGCTTATCTTACAAAGGTTTTCTTGCAGTACACAGCAGTACTCTAACTATGGTTACATTAAATGCACAATTTCACTCATCCTAAATAGGGAAATATTATGGTTCAAATATACCTTTTTTCAGAGACTTAATTTCTTTCAAACATTTTAATAGCATGGGACAGGTGTTCCGCACCTGCATGCATCTCAGAACCATCTTCACTACAGAGAGAACATAACACATTGCTTTCCAGCGCTGAAGATGCAGGGTCTGACTCTAGAGGGGGTTGTATACATGGGATGTGATTATTGCAGGGAGGAAATAACTTTCCTACATGTGTTAAGCAGTGACACTCACACTCCCCATTAATGTATAAATTGATACAACTGCCATACATATTGCTGATATTACTGAGATAGAGGTCACGGCATTTTGTCTTGTGGGAGCAAACAGCAAATCTCTCATGAGTGTTTAGTCCTGGAGACTATTTGTAATTAATAGTTGTTCCATAATTATACAGATCAAAAGTACATGGTAACATGTCACTACTGTAAGAATCACAGAATGTGTGGAGTTGGAAGGGACCTTTAAAGGTCATCTAGTCCAACCCCCCTGCAGTAAGCAGGGACATCTTTAACTAGATCAGATTGCTCAGAGCCTCATCAAGCCTGGCCTTGAATGTGTCCAGGGATGGGCCTCCACCACCTCTCCGGGCAACCTGTCCCAGTGTCTCAGCACCCTCATTGTAAAGAACTTCTTCCTAATCTCTAATCTAAACCTACCTTGCTCTAGTTTAAAAACCATTGCCCCTCGTCCTATCACTACATGCCCCTGCGAACAGCCCCTCCACAGCTTTCTTGTAGGCCCCCTTCAGGTACTGGAAGGCTGCTATAAGGTTTCCCCACAGTCTTCTCTTCTCCGGGCTGAACAACCCCAGCTCTCTCAGCCTGTCTTCATAGGAGAGGTGCTCCAGCCCTCCTCTGGACCCGCTCCAACAGGCCCATGTCCCTCTTGTGCTGAGGGTTCCAGAGCTGGATACAGTGCTCCAGGTGGGGTCTCACGAGAGCAGAGTGGAGGGGCACAATCACCTCTCTTGATCTGCTGGCCACAGTTCTTCTGATGCAGCCCAGGATGCGACTGGCGTTCTGGCCTGCAAGCGCACATTTTTGGCTCATGTCCAGTTTCAATTCAAGTTCAAATTCTCTCTCTTCTACTCAAAGAATACGCTTACCACCCACAGTCCCTTCTGTGACCGCATGTCACCTTTGTGACTGGCTTTGGGCAAGGTTCAGGGGCGCCAGGCAGTCATGCCTGCCCACAATTCACAGAAATCCTGGGGGTGGATATTCACACTCAACCAACGTGGCCTCCAGTTTTATCCATGGAATTCTCCAACGGTCCCCTCTATAACAGATGGAGGAAACCCAGGTCTGACAAAGGGCAAACCCCAGCAGATCCGAAACTTAGCGCTGCGGATTGTTCTTTGGGAGAACCTGCCTTCATGGGACAACAGAGGCACAAGCCCATGACTCCGGTCCCTGCTACGCAGCCGGGCAGGGACGAATACACACGGCCGCGGGGACAATCCGCCGCCCGAGCCGACGTCACCCCTTCAGGCGCCCGTCAACGAACTCTCGCGAGACCGGGGCGCGGCAGAGCGACGGTTACGGCTGTTGCAGTGCGCGCGGCCCCGTGAGGCGGCGGGCAGCGAGGCCCTTCAGCCTGTCGCGGCCCGGGGCTTTCCTGGGCTGGGCTCCGGCGGGCGTTTTGCGGCGGTCCCTCGGAGGCCGGGATCACGGCGGTACCTCCGCCTCGCCGAGATGCCCTGTCCGGGCGGCAGGGCGGGATGGGGAGAGCCCCGCCGTCGGGGAGGAAGGCAGCTCAGTAAGTCCCCTCAGCGCCTGCGCCTCGTCTGAGGTGGTCCCAGATGGTGGGGAAATCGGCCGTAATTCATTAGAAGCAGTTGCTTCTTATCCTCGTAAGAAAATCCGCGAGCAGCCCCAGTGACGAGCGTGTCTGCAGGCACCCGAAATGCATCGCAGAGCACGCTTAAATGAAATTAAGCGTAATAAAGTAAATTTGGGGACCTTGCAGTATATCACACTACCCAAATCCCTGCCTTGAGAACTCATCCCTGGCACTATCCATGTTAGTGAGAGCAGTGCGGCTCTTCGTGAGCAAGCCAAGTAAAATTCTCTGCCTCCTCTAATTTATGATTTTATCTGTGCTTTGGTTTGTGAACTGTTTTTGCTTCTTGACCTGTAAAAATCAAGCTCGTGATGAGCTCCTGGACTAGCAGATTTTAGAAGCCCCGTATTACATTTGCAAATGTGGTGAATGTAAATAGCAGTAAATAAAGGTGAGAGTACTTTCGCCAGCTGTGAAATGTGTTTGATGTTATCAGTGTTTGTTCATATTTCAGCAAGGAAATCTGGGGTTTAATTGAATATAATGTTAATGAAAGGGGACTAGATTGAAAACTCAAGAAATAAATGCAATATATTAAGCACAGTGAAGGGGACAAGCACTTGTCTCCGTGCTGCCTTGCCAGTGTGCTTCAAATTTAACCCAGGGTAGGTAGCTGGTTGCTTTTCATGGACCGCATACATTTTGGCTGCAGAGTGGTGCTTTTTAATTTTGCCCTCAATTCCCCAGTATCAAGTTCCTCACCTCCTTATCGTAGTCCTTATTGCTTTGGGATAATTGTGGCATTTATCTAGGCTGCCAGCAGAAGGGCTGTCCTAGCTGTTGGTTTTCATTGCCTCTCCTGCTCTTATATCAGTAGACTTGTTTGATGAGTGGGATCAGAGGGCTGCTGAAACCCGAACGTTTTTTCTTATATCAGTTTCCACTCTAGCTTTTCACACAACAGTAAGAATACTAGAACTGCACAGGAGGAGCAGGTAGGAAGCAAAGGAGGGCAAGTGAAAGAACGTCTGCTTTGAGTGGTAGCCAGGAATAATTGCAGGTTGGCCAACATTCTTACTCAGGCCATAAAGTAAACCAAACAGAGGCAGCTCTTCTCTCTAAAAATAAACAAAAGTAAGCTGTCCTACTGTGGACTTTCAATTTTATTCTAATTTTTTTTAGGATGAAGACCCCCCTAACTCATTTGTGACAGTAGCCAGTCAGCAATGTGCTGTTCTTACAGATTAGGACCCTTTCAATTATTACCCTACAAACTTCCCTGTAAGACCACAGGGTGGAAGAATAAGGGGAAGGTATTAGTGCTCACACAACTGTCAAGCTCTAAATCAAATTGGAGTTAGATCTAGTGGCATTTATGGTTCTTGACCTAGGTAAGTAGACTTATCTAGGTAAGTAGACTCAGTCCTATCTTGCAGCGTGCCTTTGATCACCAGTTACTGATTGGCATTAGTAGCCAGGTATCTGTTAGAGTTTAAAAATGGGTTCAGCAGCAGTTTGGTTTAATTCTTTTACTTTTCACATATGATGTTCATCTATACTTGAAACCAGATCCTTCCAGTGAAGTGCTTTTGCTTATTATGTTATTTTGTTTGTTTGTTTGTTTGTGAGAAGTAGGTCTCGAAAACCAGGTCTAAAGCTCGTTATAATTTTTTTATGGTAAAACAAGTCTTACAGGTGCTTGTGTCTGATTCAGACCCAAAACAAATACAAAAAAATAATTTCCCATGAAAACAAACTCCTATCTTTTGGCCTGCTCTAAGCAGATAGTAGGAAGGACAGGGAATGCTTCGAAAGGGGATCTTTTCATGTCTATGACAAAGACAAGTCATTTTTTCAGGGCAGTGTTGTGGTCAGTGCACAGTACCAGCAGTCTCAGTCACCCAATTACGAGATTTTTTCAAAGCCTTTTCTCTGCCTGTCCATGTTTCATTCAAGTGGCTTCTCATAACTTTGAAGAACTCCGTGCTTACAAGCAAAGACTCCCCACCCCCATCCTCCAGATGTCTCTGTTGCTTTAAAAAATTCATGATAGCATCAGATTGTTACTTCTCCTGTCATGGTAGCCAGTACTATCTCGTTGTTGCATACACTCTATGTGGTAAGTTTTGTAGGAATAAGCTTTGTGTGTTACTTGTATAGTATTGCACAGCACAGATGTTTGACTCACACATTACAACTGTAAGCCCTACCATAACACACTAGTAATAAAAGCAGTAATAATAAAAGGTGCCAACATTTTTTCTAGGAACCCAAATAAGCTATTCCCGGCTGTATTTGAATACTTGATGTGCCTTTTGGTTTCATTAATTAACTCTTCATTCAACACTACTTTTAAATTTACTGTGATTTATAGGATGGAGCATTAAATTTACATTCCAGTGGGATGTGATTTTATTGTGCCATGCTAGTTATACTGATTTTGCCTAAATAATCTCCGCAGCCTGTTACAATCAGAAGAGCAAGAGTGACTGATGTGAGGATTCTTTCACTTTCTTATAGATTCCATTTGTGCTCATCTTTTTCCAAGGCAAAACAGATTCTATTATCATCTGACTTGGAGACAGTGGTACCCCCTCCTCAGGGGCCTCAGAATCTGGATGACTCGTCACCTGCCAGTCAGTTTTCCCTGGTGTACTGGCCACACCAATTGGAAGTCATCAGGGACAGAATTGAGCACATTGGTAAGTTATTGTGTTAGCTTAAAATCTTGTGTATGGGGCAAAGAGGAAGCATACCTTATATATAAAATAAGCCATTAATTTATTGTTAGTATAAGTGAAAATCTTAAGAGACAAATCATTTTTATTCCAGATGTAAATGCTACAGAAAAAGAGAAAAAATAATAATGCAGTTAAATTTGTTATACGTATGCTTTATTCACACTGCTTCTGCTTCCCCATCCACGGCTCCTATAGGTCTTAAGTCAGTGGCTTCATTGCAGAGGTTTCATTCTGGTGGAGGGGAGGGGTGGTTTGTTGCAAATTGGTCAGCCTCTGGAGTCCTTTGCTGGGAGAAATACGATGTTTGTATTGATGATTTCTTCTTCCCCACTCTAAGATCCAGGTAGCTCTGGGGTCATTGTCATATGTTTGCTAGCTTACTCATACACCTTTCTCTTTCTTCATCAGTCTGCAGATTCATGTTATATCTGAATTTACCATATACAGTGTTCTTTACATGTGTTAGATACGACCTTCTTCTTCTCTTTGTTACCTCTAAAACGAGTTTTGTCCTGCTCTATATCTGCATTTCTACACAGAACAACTCCTTGCTACTGCAGTCTGTATAAGCCTGTGGTTGTACCACACAAAGATAAACAAAAATAAAACAAATTAGCTGTACATACCTGGTCAATTAGAGAAATTGCTGTCACAGCTAAATTAGGTGAAACAAAGCTGCAGGCAGATAAAGAAAAGTTCAGACAGAGCAAGCCTGACAAGCCTCAGTCCTGAGGTCTTGCAGGTTCAATACAAATGTCATGTCCTGTTACTTAGCAATGTCAGTGCTATGTTTCGTGGCTATATGGTTAAATATGTATGTCCGCTAATAACTGCTTTTATGCAGTCTGTACAAAAGTAATACTGCAAACTATTACGAGATAGTGAAAGACTATCACTCCCTGGTGCTCTATAGATACAACCAATTGCAATTTGGAAGTAATCAGTAGAAATCAGAATTGCACAGAGATTGGACTGAGACATGTATGGCCTTATTCTGTTACCTTTGAAAATAGATCCCTGTATCTTGAATGGAATGGGTTAGGACTGCTGTGAGTATTACAGAAAGGAGAGGCTGACTGTCAGAATGAATTGGTGTTCAACAGATCTTTGACATGCCAGGCAGATGTCGTGTAAGTTACATGGAGATGCTGCATTGTAGCCATGCAGCATCTGTGTGGTCAGCAATCAATAACTTCACTCTGTAGTTGGAGCATCTGTTTTCCTAATGGTACTAATGCTGTCTCATGTTCACCATTGTCATCCTCACTGATAGTAAGCAAGCTGTACAGGGAACAGAGGTAAGCTTGAACAGCAAAAGTTAGTTCCATGCATAGGTTGATATGTATTTTTATTTGGAGTTATAGTGAAGAATTCGTTCACGCATCCAAAAAATGAGGTTCAAAGGGGGCTTCCCTATTTCTTTATATGCAACAGGTGTAAATAGGATGAACTGCTTTTCAATCTGTCCTTCATATTACAAAGACTCTAATACAATCTTCCTGCTTGTACTCCTTCTGTGTATCTCTTCTTTTTCAGATTGGATACCCACTACCCCTGAGCCACTGTACACTCCAACAGGTTTGGAGATGATGCCGCCATACCAAACTCCTGACAAAGGCACTGTGATTTATCTAGGAGAAGAAGGTGGGAACACCCTGAGAAATCTTGCTGTCAGCTATAGGTAGATGAAGCACCTGCTTTGATCTCCTTCATGAGCCTAATTCAAAGCCTGATTAAATCAATATGATTTTCTATTGTGAAAATTGTGAAAATACGAGTGGAGAAAGATAACAGCCAAAAGAGAAAGTGATAAAAGATGAGAGCTGTGTAACTGCAGAATCAACACTAAAGTCTGTCTTGGGAGAAGATTTATTTGGTTGCTCTAGTAGTTTTGCCAAGAATAGAAACAAAATCTGTCCAGATTGGACCAGTGCTTGATTACAGGCTTCTAAGTCTCGCAAGGATTAACTGGACAGAATTGAAGCGAGTTAGTTGCCTAATTCCACCATTACCAGTTGATTATTAGAGTTATTTATTCTTTCCTCTGTGTGCTATGTTGATCCAGTTTCCTTGGATGAACTTGGAACTTCTGTCAGTTGATGATTTTGGTCTTGGGCTACTTCTACATAGATAAAAAAGATTATAATAATTTTGCAATCCTTAGTGTAACTGCATGCGGCCACAAAATTTTCAGAAGCACAAAACTGAAAGGGTGCTGGTGTCCTTATTGAGGTCAACACAGTTGGTAAAAGCTTGCAATATGCTGAAAAGCACTTTTTGACATGTTTATTTAGAAATTAACTACTTCTGCAGTATGGGTGTATTATCTCTCAATAGTACGTTGTTATATTTGGTGGTGAAGAAAACTGATAACTGCTGTGTGAGGAGGAAGGAACTTCTGTCCTCTGCAAATGGACCTGCTAACTTATTGCAAGGGATAAGAGGAATGATGCTCCTGAGGAATGATGTTGTGCAGGCAGTTACAGGCAGTTAGCAATTCCTGGGCTAGCAAACATCAAGCTGCAGCAGAGCGCTTGCCCTTGCTGTGAAGACTCTGTATCTAAACATATGGATAGTAATAGACAGTATATGTTGACTACAGGGTGAGTTTCTAAGTGACTATAATTGTATGTTCACTGCCTTCAGTGTGCTGCTTTGCCTCCTAGCCTTGGGTTTGGCTGGTAGCAGGTCCTGCAGAGAACTTCAGAGCCCTGAGCCTTTACTTCCCTTTCCCTGCTTGCACCAGGGAGAGTAGACTCCTTGTGTGAACTGGGCTGCTGGGCACTGCAGCCAGCTGGGAACAGGAGGGAAGAGAAGGAGAACTTTGGAGCCCCATCTTCTCCTTTCTGTTCCTGGAAGAGAAACCTCCAGCTTGCTAGCTTTGCCATCTAAGTTTTATAGAAATAAATATAATTTTTTAAACCCTAAAATCCTCCTTGCAGAGAAGCTCTGTAGGGTAGGACAGGCATCTGCACTTACGCAGATTTATCCTGAGTGCCACACTTTGGCATGTAATGAGCCATCACGTCCTGTGGGAGAGAGCAGCGGCACTCTCCTGATTCCCACTGAATCTGAGTTTGGATTTAGCAGCAGCTGGGAGTTACTGCCTGTCTGGGCACTACCTGCTGCTGAGTTCCTACAGGCCTTCCTAAAATCCGATTTCAGAGAGAAAAATACAATCCGATGGTGACTCCCATGCAGAACATTGAAGTACCATGATAGAGATCTCAGAATACTATTTGTGCATTTCTTCTATAGCATTGACTGATACAGGTGTTTCCAGAAACAGTTTGCTGGATTAACTATTTATGCTTTCTTCCTTAATGTTAAGGAAGGGCATGAGAGGAAGGGAAAGACAGTGAAACTGTGAACAGAATTTCAGCTAAACAGAAAGTAATTAATCAAGTGGGTATCACAGCTAGCAAAGCTAACAGCCCTGCTTCAATCATGAAGAACAATACACTGAATATGGCATCTTTTGCTTATGGCAACAGTGATTTAAGGAATGAAAAAACGAATTCTAGGAATCTTGGCTTTACTTAACTTCCCTGAGTAGTACTCAGAGCTTTAGTAACACTACAGGAGAGAATAAGACAGGCTGCTGCAGGATAAATCTCTAGCACAGCCCCAGTCAAGCAAGGGCAGACACAACTCTGATCTGAACAGGGGCTGCTGTGCAGCTCTAACCCTGCTGTATGGTACAGGGTCAGTCTCTGTAATTGTCAGGGTAGTAAGGAGGCAGTTTCTCCTCAGGAGGACCGAGCAGTAAGGAAATAGAAGCAAGAATACAGGAGCTGAGAATACAACAGCTGGGTGATCAGTGTCTGGCCACCAGATTCTTTATTTTGCTAGTTAGAAAGTTACGTAACCGATAATTTCACTTCTGGCAGATAAGGCAGCCAGTTCAATATCAGCAGTGTGAAACCACAGTCTCACAGAATGTAGTTTCAGCCTGGAATACCTGCAGTTTTCACTGGTCCTCCTTTTCCCTGAGCTGGCCCTAACCCAAGCATCAGAACGCAGCTTGTGCTGCCCGCGTTGTCCGGAGTCACCAGCACGGCTACACAAAATCTGCAGCAGGATCTTGGGGTTCCCAGCTTTCAGCAGAAGAGACATTTCCTCTCTCTCTATTTCATGGGTACAGTTTAGAGACGACAGGAAGTTCTGATTGCCCTGTTTTTCCATGTGTTTGTCACCATATTGACACCAATACAGAGAAAGCAAATAAATGTTAAAAATAATTCTTGCCTTGGTTCTGTAAAGGGAGGATCCTTGACTGTTAAAATTATGCCAAGAATATTCTGGAACCTAGACAGCTTTCCAATCAAAAAAGTAAATTCTTGCTGATGGCAAATCTGTAAGTTCTGGTCTTTAATGCAGATTGTATTAAAAAGTTCAGTTATGCCTCTGTGAGCCTCTCATCTGAGGAAAAAGTAGCAGAGAGCAAAAGGAGGTATGGGCTCAGACTGGGTGCTAAATGTGGTATGAAAACATCACTTGCAATATAAAAGTAATTGCTGCTGGTTTGGGGCATCATCTTTTTTACTTCTAGACTAGAATAATTGAATACAGAGATTTAAAAACAAAAAAAGAGTTGTCAGCTACATATGATTTCTCAGTAGAGAAGTTGCCCATTTGACTGGTGAAAAGATGTGGGGGAGCTGAGTCCTAGAGTCTTTCCACCTAACTCAGTTGCTTTGCCTAAGTACAGAGTATGAACTGTTCTTTGCTCATGCAGAGAGACACAGGCATCTCCAAGACAGAGTCAGATCTTAAGCTGGCTGAAATCCATAAGGCTAAGTGGGAATAGGCAGCAAAATCTTTGTGTAATTTCTTTTACGCTTACCTAAGATATGCTTTGAAGTTCAGCTCCATGCAGTTGTCTGTTTCTAGAAGGAATTTTCAGAAAGATGCAGGTATTCCCTAAAATGGCTCAGACTGAAAGACATCTGTTCTACTCCTTCCCCTAGCTAACAAAAACTCCTGCTTTATGTATTCCCGAGTAAGAGGTCTCTGCCCCTTGCAGCAGATCCTCCGCCAGAAAGAGGACAACACACTGATCTTCGAAGCACGGTTTGAGAGTGGAAATTTGCAGAAGGTAGTCAAAGTGTAAGTTTCTAATCTTTTTTTTTCTTTTATGAAGATGTAGTTATTATCAGAGTTGTTATTAGCAGCAGCCTGCTATCCATTTCTGAGCAGGATGTCTTACTCCGGGTTTTTAATTTGTTTTACATTAGTTGAATAAGCTTCAAAAGTAGTTTCAGGTAACCTTCACATGAAATGGTCTGATAGCCATTTCGTAGCACTGAACATTTTCTATGGGTGATAATAACCCACACAAACTCAACACCTTTTCTTAAGTACCTCCTTTTAAAGCCTAGTGTGGAGAACATTTTTAGAAGTCCTAGTTATTATTAAAAGTCCCAATGAAGACAGAAGTTGCATTATTGACACGCTTGGTGTGATCAGGCATCTTTTCCTGGCAGCTGTGTAGACTTCGATTTATGACAGTGTAAATCGGATTTGCACCTGATTCACTGTAGGGTGCTTTTTCACAGCAGTCCGTGTTATTTGACACTGCATCATGCTACAGTGCTAACCAGCATCACCCCTCTTTGTCTTCTTTCTGCCTCCAGCAATGAATTTGAGTACCAGCTGACCCTGCGCACCGACCTCTACACAAGCAGACACACGCAGTGGTACTACTTCCAAGTAAGCAACATGCAGGCAGGGATGCCATATCGCTTCACTATCGTCAACTTTACAAATCGTAACAGCCTATATAAACGTGGTTTGCGGCCACTGTTGTACTCAGAAGCCGATGCTAAGAAACACAAGGTTGGCTGGCGAAGGACTGGAAATGAAATCAAGTATTACAAAAACAATGCAGGCCAAGGTGGACATCAGTATTTCTCACTCACTTGGACGTTGCAGTTCCCTCATGACCTAGACACCTGCTACTTTGCCCACTGCTATCCTTACACCTACTCCAACCTGCAGGAGTACCTGGTGGCCATCTCTAAAGATCCAGTGAAGTCCACATTCTGCAAGATTCACATCTTGTGCCATTCACTGGCAGGAAACATAGTGTATGTTTTAACTATCACCAACCCCCCTGAAAGTGGCAAAGGCACCGAGAGGAAGGCTGTGATACTAACCGCCAGGGTGCATCCAGGAGAAACTAACAGTTCCTGGATAATGAAAGGTTTTCTGGATTACATTCTTGGCGATTCAGGCGCAGCTCAACTGCTACGGGACAGTTTTGTCTTCAAAGTGGTACCCATGCTGAATCCAGATGGTGTGATTGTGGGAAATCACCGCTGCTCTTTAACAGGTCAAGACTTGAACCGCAAATACAGATCTAATGGGAAGAAATGTTATCCTTCCATCTGGTATACCCGAAACATGATCAAAAGGTAACCTTGTTTTCTTTACCTTTGGAATAGGTGATTTTCCTTTCCACTGTCACTTGTTAGTGTGACTTTTCTGTCACTTGTGTTTTGGTATTGTTTACATCTTTGCCCTGTACCCAAGCCTTTCTGACTGTTTTGTTTACATTCAGTTGCATTTCATAGTGGGTTATTTTTTTATTTGGCATTGTGCAGGTTTTACTTTAATATCCTTTTTCCATTCCTGGTAATAAGTTATGTCTCCAAAGTAAAAGTATTTTCATCAAAACATTTTCAGCATATTTCTCCCCACTATCCTCTGCCAAAATCTACTTATCAAATTCCTTATTTCTCTCATTTTCTTCTTTTTTGGCATACAACCACATCCCAGAATGAAGTTATGTTCAAAATAGATCCCAGATGTCCATTTGACAGCAAAGATTGCCAAGTTTGCTGTATGTTTTGCTACAAATACATTTGATTTCTTATGCACACTTCCAGTCACATAGACATTGGATATAAAACTAAGCCTTCAGGTATTAAACTAAGCAGTGACACGTGTTTTATTCTGAAGGGAACTGAGCAGTTTGCCTCTAATTTAGCACACTCAAGGTTTAACTTACAGTTCAGAATGTGAAACTTGTATTGATTTCGTGCTTTTTTGGTTATACATGAGCTTCAGTGTAACATACTAACTCAGACTTATTTCTGGGGTGGAGAAAAACCCCACACTTTCAATAAAGTATTCTATGTCATCCTGTATTACAGAGTGATGGGGGAACGTGATGTTTTTCTGTATTGTGACATCCATGGTCACAACGTGAAAAAAAATGTCTTCATGTATGGTTGTGAGAGAAAGCAGCAAGCAAAAGCACCATACATGCATCCACGTGTCTTCCCACTCTTGCTGAGCAAGAGCTGCCCAGATAAGGTAAGCAAATGTCTGGCTAGAAACTTACTGGCCTAAAAATTCAAGCACCATCTGGGATCCCTAATTTTTTGTTAAGGTATCACATTTACTAAAAGACCACACTTCACCCAGTAAAATAATCTTTAATTGGTTAAAACTAAAAATGGTAGGAATATGAACTTTCAACTCCTTTGAAATTCCAGCACTCCAAATGTATCACGATGAATTGGGACAAAAAGTTAGCATTTTTTAAAGATTTTTTTTAAAGAATGAAAAAAACAACATCAAAGTAACATTGTTTTAACAATGTCAAAAACTAATATTCAGTATTTTGTTCTCCTGTGTTAAATGCAGCTTTAAAATACATTGTAGAATTAAAAACAAGTAAGCAAATAAGAAATCAAAGAAGAAAAATTTTTCTTCAGATTGAATTGTTTTGAAAACTTCTGTTGAAAATTGTGTCAGTCACCATGTTTGTGTACGATATTTCAATTAGGGAAAAAAAAAAAAGTTTAGTAGGAAATGATGGCTTTTAAAATATGTCATTTTCCAGAAAAATCTGACTGCAGTAAGCTGCTTTTGAACCAGAAAGGTTGCAAAGGCTCAGGAATAAAACAACACACAAACTAACCTACTAGATGTCATTGCATACTTGTAGCTAATGCAGTTTTCATCAGATATCAATGATAAGTTGGTTGTGAGCTCCAGATCAGTTACATCAAATTGTTGGTCTCTTAGCTTATGAGAGAAGAGCTATTCCAACTTTTTAGTCAATATGCGTGTTGGTATATAGCAGGATTTGGGGTAACTCAGCTGGTCAGCTGTCTGTATAGGATTGTTTAGAAACAGTAAGTACAGCCACATAAAACAATTATTTGCAGACGTCTTAGAAATCCTCAAAGTAAAATAAACTTTTAATCAAAGGGCTATTTTTTCACCTACATCTCCATTATACCAGTAATAACAGTATGCTCCTATTTACTTCAAAGGCTAATGTTGTACCTATCTTTTAAGTTCTCATTCACAGACTGCCGTTTCAGAGTACGAAAGAGCAAAGAAGGCACAGGTCGAGTGGTAATGTGGAAGATGGGCATCAACAACAGCTACACTTTGGAAGCCTCTATCTGTGGCTCTAAGTTAGGTGAGACAATTCCCTGTAGCTATTTAGTAGGAAACATCAAACAAGACCTTTACTTTTGTTTTTTCATGGAGAATGGTAGCTTGAGCTACCATCCCCTTGTTGGTCTTCTGTCTGATGATGTAAGGTAAGAGTTGGAAAAAACACTGAAACTAGGGCATTCAACTAGCAACCTTTCAGGCCACCGCTAGCATTATTGCATATGTATCATGAAACAACATTCGTGGATGGCAAATTAAAAGCCATAACTAAAGTCAGTTGCATTTTTAGGAGATTTTGTAATAGGGAATCAGTTAACTACGCATTATAGTTAATCCCCTCTGAGTGGATAGATTTGTTCATATAGGGAGAATAATCATCTGTAATATTATCTATATAAAACTCCGGCAGTCATAGACCTGTCTATCATCTGTCAGTGGAAGATATGTGAGTTTGCAGTCAGCCACCATTCTGAAATATCACAGATACCTAGCAGTCAGCAGGATGACTGATATTTTCATTTCTGTCTTGCTGCTATTGATGCTGCAGGCTGCAGACAGAGCACCCATTTTGATATGAAAGACTTGGAGTCAATAGGACAGCATTTCTGTGATGCTCTCTTGGACTACTGTGTTCATAACAAGGTAAGGAAAGTCCCTCCTAGGCCTTTTCTTCTGCCTCAGTTCATCCTGCTGTGACAAAACATAATGCTCTATAGGGTTATAGCAATAATAAATTTGATAATGGCTTTCTTTAAGCAGTAAACTAAATTTGAGCATGTTTGGGACTGAACAGGGTTTTGGCCACATAAGAGCCTGATTCTGTAAGTCTACACCTGCCAATATCTATAAACACCAGTACACATTGCAAAACTACTAGTTAAGTGGAGCTTCACTAGGTCCTGTTCTGTAATTTCTGTGCTGAAACATAGGCAAAGACATCTTTCATGCAATGAAATAGTATGAATTGCATTCGTGCATCTTTCATCCAAAGAATTAAAGCACTTTTTCTGGTTGTATACTAGCAGCAAAACATGTCAGAGGGATACTGTTACTGTGTAAAGAAAGTAACAAGAGTTTATCAAATTAATTTAAAAGAATAGAACATCACAATTCCTGTAAGAAGTTTCTTACTTTTGTTCTTTTCATTATTATGTGCGTTTTCCCATGTGGATCTACTTCAGTGAATAACTAAGGTTATTAGATCAAACGACTTACCAAAATTTCTGTTGTTGTTCTTGATGGAAGTACTTAAAGCCATTTGAAAAAGGTGAATAGCAAGGAATATCACAGGTACAGTAGAGTTTTTGACACAAATTCATGCTGAAGCTGTACGTAGCCCTCAACAACACTTTGATGATGTTCAGCCTAGAAAACTACATGGCTCTCAGCTGTAAAGTAGAGCACTGTTATTGTTGCCTAGAGAAAGCAAACTTCGTTTGTAAAGAAGTCACATTAATATTTTGATGGGTAATTTTATTTTTATGAATATAAACATTATAACGCTGGCTGCTTTATTAATGCTTTCATTGGTTCAATAGGTAGACCAATGCTTCGCAAGCTTTTTGCATTTTACGCCAATCTTTCAGAAGCCCTGACATTGGAAAAACAGAGTAGTGGCAATTAATACTACTGAGAAAGCCTGGCTCTCCAGGTTCCCAGACTAAAAATAAACAAGCCAAACTGAGTAGGAAGTGAAGTCCCTTGTCAATATGATATGTTTGTGTCCAGGTTCATAAATATTTGCTGAACAGAAAGGCATAAGGAATTCAGTCTTGAGCAGCTTGCTTATATGTGTTCCTTCTGGCATTGTGATTATCATGTTTATTTGCAACTTTTTTTTTTCATAACTATAATACTCCCTCATGAATCAAAATGGTTACATACTATATTCTGTGCAGAAAAAAATCAAAACGTCAGGAAAACATTTTCACAGCAGTGCTAAGAACGGAAGTCATCAAAGCAAAAGTGTGATTGTTTTTCATCCCCGTAGAAACATGTTGTGCTCTTTTTCTGACCAGAGACTGATATATGACAACTTTCAACCACTGTAACTTTGGACAAGCAGTTTTGTCACCAAAGCTGCTGACATAGAATGACCATTGTTCTTTATTATCTATTTCATCCATGAATGAATTATCAACATCAACAAGTCTGGGGCAGGAAAAAATGGTAAAATTATGTTTCATGAATATATTACTTGATACACTTAGATCTTTCTGCCAAGGAATATGCCTTGGAGATGGAGGTTATACCAGCTCTTCTCAGTCTCCAAAACTACTAACACCTCACTCCGTCAGCTGGACCTGTTCCAGTTTTATTGAACAAGATTTTTCCCAACTCCATCAAAACATTTTCTGTTGTGTTTTCCAGCCCAATAGCGTGCTGTGAAGAGAAGAGAAAGGGAAAGGTCACAGGAAACAGGCAGTAAATTTTTTAATTAACTCTGAGATCATTACCAAGCCCCAGCTCAGAAATACTTGTGCTGCCAATGTTTGTAAACCTGCATCATGCCCCTTCCTACCATTCAGAGTGTGTGATTTGATACTCAGCATTAGCTGGCCTAGAAACTACTATGGGATTGTTTATTAAAAGGTCTTTGTAGAATAGTTGGTAAAAGATCTAATCTTTTTTAAAAACATCACTTCTCCATTATTGCTATTCAGCGTCCTACATAACATTTAGAAAATGTGAGCTTCGTTGTAGTTGACAAACACTTAAAAATCCTAGATGAAAACAGTAGAGTCTAATGTTATGTTCCTACTTTCATGAAAAGGAATTGAACCTTTTAAATATTTTTAGTAATGCTGAGCACCCAACAGCTTGCAAAGTGAACACAAGTTTCTGAGTTTTCTGAGCTTTTGAAAATCAGTCCAAATACTGAATGCCTAGCTTGCTTTCTGCTTAAAAAAAAAAAAAAAAGAAAAAAAAAGAAAAAGAATGATATTTACATGTTAACTGTTTTCCGACTAGTTATTGAACCCTTACCAAGCTTCCCCTGTCCTAACCTAGTGTACACTCTTTGAACAAGCCATGAAGTGCCTGATCATAAAGATTATAATACCTTTTTGTCATTCAGTCTTTTAGAACTTACTAATAATTCATTCATGTTTCTGTTCTGTTTCACAGACTCAAGGTGTTGAAACTCAACGTAAGATATTTCAGGTACCTGACCCAGTAAAAAAAGGTAAACATTATATGCTTGTTTAATTCTTAAAATCCCAATAAGCCTTTTTTTTTCCCTATAATCTCAAACCTCAGTAAAGAGTATGTCCCAAAAAGATAAGGGCAGAGTTCTTTGGCTGGGATTTCACTCAGCATTTGAAAGAGTTCATTTTTCTTTAGTTTAAACTGTCTTCATCACATTATCACACTCTGTTTTACTGATTGTGAATGGACTCAGAAAAACTGAACCCAAGGCAAATTCCAGAGAGATGAAAAAATACTCATTCCTATTGGCAGTAGGGTACACACGTTTGTAATAATGTGCTTGTTTCGTCCAGAGAGACTAGAGGAGAAAACATTCATTGAAGACAAACAAGGCAGCCCAAATCCTATGGAAAACTGGGATCAACCAGAGCTTATTTGTTTCAGTACAGACAAAATGAAAGACGCAAATGTGGAGGCTAAGGAAACAGAACTGGAGGACTTGAGTCATTGCAAGCATGAGGAAATCTGGGAAAGATTTGGGTGTCAAAGTGAACAAGTAGTTCAACATGAGTTATCTTCGTACTGTGCCAGAAGGACAAGTACAGGTTTTGCCTGTGTGAAAATAGAAAGAGGGAAAAGCTATCTTGACTTCTTTGTAGAACTTTTCTGAGAGTGATACTGAATTACTTTGACTATTTCTGGTGTCATCATTATTTTAAAGATTTTTTTTTAAAAGAAGAGTGCAAAAGAGAACCCCTCAAAGTATGTGAGAACTGGAGACAATCTCGTGTTGTGACAAGTGAGAGAGTTGAGTCACTTTATGATGAAATGAGATTTTATGGGATGATAATTGTCTTCTAAAATATAAAGATGTTCTTCAGTAGAGTAGACTTTCAGTCGTTTATCATGGACCTTACCCAGTAGTTTCCTGCCTCACCGTACCCTGCAGGAGAGGTATTTGCAGTGCAGCACTACAGCCAGCTGCAGCTAACCTGGTCCACCGCTGGCTGGTAAGATGCTTCTGCCAGGCCACAGGAGCTTGGGCTGCAGCAGTGATTTTGCCATTTGAGGAGACATCATCTTCACCTGCCATCAGTGCCAGGGCCATGCCTGTCACAGGAGCTGGCATGCTGGAGACCCACGTTTTGAGAAAGAAGATACGTGAGCCACCTGCAGTATAGAGGGAGAGATTAAGTTAACAGTGACTCACCCTCTGCCAGCCTCTACGTCCAGGCACAATTCATTACAGCTGTAATTGGCTTCTCTGGGACAGGCAGTCTGGTCAAGTACAGTTTAGGTACGGTACAGTTAAGTACATTTAAGTGTTACGACTGATGAGGGCTTGCCTGAGACAGAGGAGATCAATAAAGAATTAATGTTTAAATTGTTTTGCAATCTTGGGTGACTTGAAAGCTCTTTCTTCCACAGCTGCAGCTGTTCATTCCTAGCTATTGTGTACCATACCCAAGGGTAAATATGTAACAGATCAAGTTCTAGGCTTTCCTGGAATTGACATTGCTTAGAGGAAGGAAAAAAAAAAACAAAACCCAAAACAAACACAAAACAAATCCTGGCTCTTAATATTTTGTTACTGTGGCTTTTAGATCCAGATTTGAGTACTATCCCACAGCCTGTAAAACACTTTATATACCCTTTTTCTCCTTCCTGCTGCTTTTCCAGAGATGTCTTTTCATCAGGGGGTGTAGTGAAGGCAGGTGCTATACATGTATCTGAGAGGAAACAATTTTTAGCCCAAAGGTTGCTGTCAGTCGGGTACTGTCATCTCACCTGCGCTGGACCCCTGTTCAGCTGCTGCCTGAATGCAGTGGCACCACCGCTCTGGAGGCTGCCACACTACTTACAGCTTCCCTGGGTGCTGGCACTGCTCAGGCCCCAGGGCACCTTGTTCTTACACAGCCAGCCACCCTGCAGTAAGCACTAGCAACATCGGCAGCTCATGAACACATACCACCTGTCAAGATCAGTTGTGTGGCACCAGCTCTTCTTCTCTCCCACTCCCATCCATGCTGCTTGATCAGTGGAGGTCAACAGTGTACTTCCATTCTGGACATGTCTGCTATGACTCTAGTCCGGAACATTTGAATGTCAAACACTTGCTTTCCTTGGAGCAGACGATAGGATTGAGAACATGTCCTTCAACAGAGCTGCCTTTGGTAACTTCACTTCTTGATTTACAGTTTTATGCATAGTGGAACAGTTTCAATGGGAGCTACGTAGAGTGTCTTTAGCCCAAAATAGCCTTTATTAGGCAATAGATGAAGAAGGGGAGGTGAGCACATGAGTTGGAATCTGCTCTGTATGATGAAAGTCTTAATCCCCACAACTAGTCACCTGAGTAAATGCTTTGATGCCCAGTGATGTCTGCTTACAGTAAGTAACTGTATCAGCCTCAGTCACTTATGGAGTCTGAACTGGCCAAGACAAATTGTGTTGATTTTTTTTCTAAGAGATCTGATACACGCTTTCAATATGTTTTTTTCTACTTTTTACAGTAAAATTGCCAATTGCAGCCTCTGCCAAACAAGTAGGAGGGGATTTCAGGTAGGTTACTATTATATTTTCCAGGTTTCTAGCATTTTTCACAAAGCAGGAATGAGAGAATGATCCCAGCCTGATTTCTCTACAAATGCACTCCCCTCCTTTTTATGCTCCTCTGACACTGTGCTTCATTGTTTTTCATTCATAAACTAAACAGCTGTCCTTGGCCACTTCATCCCATGGTTGAGACTGCAGTGGAAGGTGATATTAGAGAAGCAGAGAATTCTCTTTCCTCCATCTCATCTGGAGCACCAGACCCACTCCATCAGCACATAACTGAAACTCCTTTCCCCAGCCTTGCTGGACTCACTGGCATACAGGCAGTGATGTGGTGCTTTGCTGGAAAAAGGGATGATTGCTGCTGCCTTGGCAGGGAGGGAGAAGACAGGGTCATGCAGCTGCTAAGAAGCAGAGCAGAGGTGCAAAAATAAAGGCCAAGCCAGACTAGGTGGCACAGACTGTCTGTTTTGACATTTACTAGTTTTAAAATGGTTGGCTATCTTAAAATCACAATATTGTCATGGTGCTGGTGCATAGCTCATTGCTAGTGCATTCACTTCTGGGTTCTGGTGCTTTGGCAATGAGCAATGAAGGTCATAAACACAGACGTGTAAGACCCCGTGGCAGTAACACTGATGATCAATATTGATTACTTTCATAAGTACCTACCTACTGATAGCATAAAATATTCTGTGTCTTGCTGAGAGTACACATGGCTGTTGTTGGGTAACAGAGCAAAGTGGAGTTAGCTAGCTAGTTAGATTGCAGCAGATCCTGCCAGAAACACCTTATGAAATAATACATATTAATTTGTTCACCCTAAATGATTTCAAGGACTCTTGCTTTGCACCTTACAGGTCAGACTTTGCTACACAAACTTGAAAATTTTAGGCTTTCCCCTGATAAAAGATGAAAGAAATATCTTTAGTGTCTGTCTTCACTTCTGTGATGATAAGGTGCTGCTGCTTCTGTGATGGGTACTTCTGGCTGACTCAGAAGGGATAGCGGCATGGTGACTACATTATATTGGCAATAGTGTCTGGAAGATAATATGATGGCATTGGGGTTCTTTGTAGTTTGAAATCCAGTAAGTTACTGCTTTTTTTTTTCTTTTTTCTTTTTTCTCATATGATTATTAAGAAATGCGTCAGACTAAAGTAGCAGGAATTTTACCTGCAAGGAATTTCTATTCTGCACGGTTATCTTTATGTATATCCAGTCATGAATTTTTATGGAGATAAATTATTTTCTGACCTGACCTCTGTGTTTTTAGCTCTGAGAGTCTCACCCATGATGGTAAAGGCAATCATGAAAAGCCATCTGTGTCACAGGAGGCAGGAAAAAGTGTGTGCCATGATATGATACCATCCACAAGAGAAAATTTCTGTTCATCCAGCTTTAATCTGGTCTCCCAGAAGATGAAGAAACACAATTGCAAAAGCGTCTCCAAGTCTGCAGAGAAGACACTTCAATATTTAAAAGGTTTCTCAGTTATTGTTCTATTTGAAATACACCAAAGAACAGGATTTAGTTCTCTTTGGTGGGTTTCTTGGTCTAGCTCTCTCAAGGTACGGGAAGACATAAGATAGATGGTGGCAGTACATTAGCAGTGCTGGAAAACTCCTGCCTGTTCAGCAGCAGGTGATACACAGTGGCAGATACCAGAACTGGTGTCATGAAGCTTCACAGCTGAGACATTAGAGGTCCAGAAGCTCATTAGCTTCTTTGTGAACAGCCCAGGGAAAACAGTTTGGATAATCTCAACCTAATGGCAAAGGATAATGCCTCTAACCCTGCACTGTCCTTCTGTGGTTACTGGTGGGAGAGGCTCTAGACATTGGTTCGTGGCTTTTCATATCAGTGTGTCATAAAGGGTCTAATTCTGTGAAATGTTGGAATTAGCCTTTCGGGGGAGAGGGGACAACAGAATATCATATCACTGAAGCAATAAAACCAGGTCCTGTGCCTGTGGTGAACTTTCCACGTTTTAGTACAAGGTTTTGAATCGTGCTGTGGCTCTCCTTTAGTAAAGGAAATGTTTCTGCCTTGGTACCACAGTTTCTTGTGAAGGAAACCAAGGCCATGTACTTTTTTAGTAAGTAGTAACTCCATAGTAGTTGATAAGGATTTGTTTTTTCCTCCTTTTTGGCTCAGGTCATGATCGTAGTACAAAGAACAATACAAAACAGGAAGAAAGGAAAATGAAGGAGAGGCTCCTCTCAAAAAGCACAAGGCCCAAGAAAACCAGGACAGCAAGCCAAGACATAAATTTTGGGAAGAGTAAATCCTGCCAGGCACAAAACACATCACAGTTCTCTGTGCCATAACTGCCTGAAACAAAGAAAAGACAACATGCTGCAAAATACCCGGGTATATTTTGGAGCCCCAGTTCTTCAGCCAATGAAGGCACATGAAAGTGTCATGTATCTGATTTGCTTAAACAATTCCCAAGACTTTGGTTATGGATTATGACTCTACCAGCAAGGGAGATACCTGCAGAAATCAAAATTCTTCTTGCTCTTTTTTTTTTTCCTGAAAAAATAGTTCACACACATTGGCTAATGTACACATGGAGTTTCTCTCACCACAAAAAGAAGTATCCCAAATTCTAAACCAGTTTAGTAGGGAGTCTCTCCTGAATATAAAGTATCATTTGTCTTAAACAATATATACTGGGTTTGTGAGGCAGACTCCACCTCCAGAAGGAGCTCTGTGAAGAGCTAAGGCCAGCAACCTCCTCATGACACCTACAGAAGATAAGCACAGAGTTTCATTTCACTGAGATTTATTTATTCTAAGTTGTCAGCAGATTACAGATGAGAAAAAAAAATAGTCATTTTATGATTTCTTCTGAATAAAAGTGATTTCTAAACAATGTAGAAAAATATGAAGTGGAATCCAGCCTCTCTTCTCATCAGTCTAAGGACTCCCACAGGAATCCCTCAAGTCTGGTACAATGGGGCAGTACTAGCTATAGCTGAGAAGATTTGATTAACTAGAGGGAAGAGAGTTTTGCTGAGGAGATTCCCTCAGGAATGAGGACCAGGGTCAAGTCCAACTTCTGGGAAGCAAGTGTAGTAGCTTACTTTTAAAACAGTAGGCTAAAATAAGCAAAACACTTTTGAAAGTCCCAGCTTATCTCAAGCTTGTTATTGTTAATAATTGCTGACAGTGTTGCTGTGTGTGCTTTAACTGCACCACAAGACCTGCAGAGCAGTTCATTCCACTGTAAAGCCATGTGAACCTCTCCTTAGTGCACACAACAAATTACATTTCTATTTCAGGAAGCAGTTCCAGGAAGAAAGGTTTGCACAGGAATTTAGCAGAAGCTGGCTTCTGGGAAATGCTCTCCTTTCCCACACACACCAGGCTCCAGCAGCCCAAACACTCCATACAATCTCTCCTACCTCCAGGCATATCTGTGTAGAAGCCCTGCTTTCTTTCTGCTCTCCCTTCCCATTCTTTCTCCATGAGACATGTTGATGATCATCCCGCTGCTTACTCCACCCCACACCCATCACACCTATCCTTCCCAACTGCTCCATCATCAGATAGACGGAGCATCTGAAGCCAAAAGAGCAGCCAGGGGACACCTGCAAAACGTCCCTAGGAAGGAGATCAGCAGGGCATATTGCATCCTGCCCAGCCTTCAGGCACAATCTTCCCTGCCCAAACGCCTGGAAGGAGAAGGGAGAGGAATTACTTGCCAGAGAGGCAGCCAAAGATGTGGAAGGAGGCCTCCAGAATAAGAAGGTCAGTGGTACCAAGGGCAAGTCTTGAGCCAGAGGCTGGCTGTACCTCTCCCTGCTGGCAGCCTTGGCATCCCAGCAGGCACTGCAAGTGGCAGAGAGCGAGACCCTGCAGGGGAGGAGACACAAGGCTCTTCAGGAAACACTGAGGAGCACTTCGGCCATAGATGCACACTCAGGCAACCAGCTCTGGCGAGGAAGATGTCTCACTCCAAAAGTAACATTCCCAAATGAAGTTTTTGTTGCTCTGAGCAGAGCAGAGGACAGAGAGGTGTGTGCAAAGGCTAAAGCCAGGATGTGTGACACCATCTGTCACACTCATGAAGGCTGAGGTGTAGGATATGGGAAGGGGATCAGACAGTTAGGAAGACAGTGGCTTGAGGGAGAAGTGCTGTGGCATGATGGAGCAGACCCATTGTGCCAGTCATCCTGATTGCCCCAGCAAGCAGGACCCCAATATGAAGTGAGGATGATTGTGAAGGAGCTGCTTGTGACTCCTGCCTGTGGTAGCAAAATGGCAACCTTCCCTGCGGTGCTGAGGTCAGCTAGGGAGGTGGCTGATCACCAGACTCAAGTCATGCACCTATTTCCTTCCTGAATGACAGAAAAGTGAGTTGCGTGAGGCGAAACTGAGTGACTGCCCCTCTCGAGAGCACAAACATGCCTCCTGCCAATGCATGTTTCCTCGCTGTTCATAGGTCTTGCCTCGGTGGTCTCTCCTCATACCTCAGTTTCCCAGCCAGCAGCCCCAGTGTTAGATGATGGCCATATTCAGCCCCAGCACTTCCTTCTTTGTCCCTGCCATTCACCACATTCAGCTCAGCAGCTATGGCTGCTAGGCTTTATTTGCTGCAAGCCTTCCAACCCTGCCCCTGATTTCTCCCACCATAACCCCTGCCCAAGCCATGTGTGATCTGAACCACCTCGACGCAGATCCTTGTCCTTCACAATGCTAGAGTTATTCCACACATACAGGACAGACAGGAATGCACCTCCCCACCATCACCTGCCTGATGGCTCTATCTATTGAGCTTCTCTTAAAGGCTTCCTCATGTATTTCCTTTCACCCGCTTTGTGCTCTTGGATCTGAGTGTCAACATTACAGGCTCACAACCTGTGTACCACCTGGAGGTTTCGGGACCATGCCTAGATGTGGAATTACTAGGTGGGACTCCGTGAACAGCTTCATGGCAAGGTGTCCCACGCATGTCACATGCCCAACACACATCTCTCTAACAGACCCGCCACCAAGGCTGCTTATAGGACAGGTCAAATGGTTCTGGATCTGGCCGGGGGACTAAAGGAAGGAGAGTTTTGCCCCTTACATCTCTCAAGGGTTCAAAGGTTTCCTGTCTCAGCAGGCAGCTTGCTGCTTCTCCTGTGCCTGCGTAGGCACTGCGTCTGCGTGCGAGAGGGAGCTTGGGCAAAGCTGGGTCTGGGAAGCAGAGGGAGCAGAGCAGCGTTTGAAGTGCAAGAAGGGCAAAGAGGTCAGTGAACTCCAACAGCGCTGCGGTACTGGGGTCAGCACTGGGACGGTCAGTCACCTCTACAGAAGTGTCCAAACAAAACAAACTCGTCTCAGCCCCTGTGGACACCCAAGCCACTCCAGTAGCACAACTTTCCTGGGTGAGCTTAGCCCAGCCAGTGATTCACATTGGTTAGCACGGGTGGGATAAGAAAGTGCAAACCTGCCCCCAGCTCGGATGGCGGTGGCTGGGCTCGGCTTGTTTTCTTTCTCATGTTTAGCTGACGCAGTAGCAGGGAGGAGCATGACCCACAAAACCGAAACAGAAAGCAGAAGCAGCTGCCTGTGACACAAAAGGGACTGTGGTGTCACAGCCCAGCCTGTACGGGACCTGCTAGCAGCCACAGACCATCTCAGCTCACCAGAGTGACAGCTCGGCCCTCTCCAGTGTGATTCATCTCCACACCCAGCTGGATGGGCAGCCTGTAAGTATCCGCCACTGGGTCCCCCCCCTGAGCCGCTGGCATCAGGGGGAAGAAGTGATGCTGCAGGGTGCAAATGTCTGGGAGGGAGCAGGTCCTTCCCCAGCTGTGGGACACTTTCAGGGTAGTTCCCCCGCAGTCGAGTCCATGTGGCTGTTTCTGTTTGCCAGCAATCCTTAGTTTGTCAGCGGCCTTTCTTCATTTGTGGTTTCCCCGCAGCCAATCCTGCCTGAGGGGGAAAGAGGGATCCTGCGAGGCAGCGGGTGGCTTGAAAGAAAGGTGCCAAGTCCAAAGCTGCCTTCCTTTCCCACAGCTTTTGCACAGCATTACTCCCCTCAGCAGTCGGGGAGAGGGGATGCAGGTCTTCTGAGGGGCTCTTTGGCGCAAGAGAAAATGCCCGTTCCCTCACCCCTTTGCATTCAGCCTGTTCACTGCAGCAGCGGCCGGTGGCTCCACGGAGATGTTTGTCCCTGCCCAGAGGCCAGGTCCTGTGCCGGAGCTGCGTGCCTTGGCCTCCCTGTCACCCTGCCTTTGCCCAGGCACTCAGCCAGCAGCTCGGCAGGGGGGAACACACAGCTCCAGCCTGAGATGGCATCACCTGCCTATGAGCCAGCAGAGGGAAGGCCCATGCAGTCCGGGCAGCACAGTGTCCCTATGAGCCTTGTCTCGCACACAGACAACCCATGGAGCTCCTGAGCCGTGCTCCGCTCCCGGTCTCTGCCTGGGAGACCGAGACGTAGAGCACTCCTGTGGGAAAGTCCAGTGCTTCCAGCGATGCCTGCCCAGAAACAGGGGGCTGAAGCCAGGCTGGGGCTCACTGTGCCATGCTTGGGTTCCTCCTATTTGCACCTCTGAGGCAGAGCCGCAGACTCTCCCAGCCAAAGGCACAGATGCCTCCTTAGAGGCGGAGGGGCTGCAGTTGCCTGGGAAAAGCCCCAGCTGCACTCTGGATGACGGCTCTTTCCTGTTTATCCCCTGTTTCTCAGCCAGGCTGCCTCCAAACCGGCCTCGGGGCCGAGCTGCAGAGTTCACGAATGCTGTGTCTTGGGCTGCACTTGGTGGCAGAGTGCCAGGTCTCGGCTTTCATTGCCAAGCCCTACATCGCCTCCAGGCCAGCCGTGCACTCTCTGCCCCAGCTCACACCAGGCGTGTTTATACCCACCCCTGTCACACTCACACCTGGGGACAGGGATTTACCTGCTGTGTTTGGCTGGGAAGGCAGCAGGAGGCTGAGGGGGAAAATCTGCGTGCAATTTGGCAGAGCGAACAGAGGGTCATCACTGGGACAAGAAAATAGGTCCTTATAGATAAGAGCCTCAAAGCAGGGGAGAAGGCGGAGATACCACGGGATTTCCCCCAGCCCTCATACACACAGAGATTACACAGCAGCACAGGGGCTCTGAGGTGGCTCTCCTCCCTCTACCCTTGCTATATATTTCCACAAACCTGCTAGGAATAATCTGTCCCCTCTCTAGTAAACATGTGTAACTAGGACAATTTTTAATTGCTTTTATATTTTATGGAAGGAGGGGAAGGGGGGGGGATAAAAGGTAATGTGAGATGATGGAACAAAAAGCCCGTGTTTCTACAATCCTGCTTTCCTTAGGAAGCCAGTCTGTAGGAGTAAGACAGGAAGGGCTGGTGGGTGGGCAGCGGCAGGGCCAGGAGCCAGGGGGGCTGTATTGGTCCCAGCTCTGAGTTCTGACAGAAGCCCCTGGGGAGCTGGTCAGCTAACCAAGAGCTCCCCCCAAGCGCAGCTTGTTCTCCCTCTGAGGGCTGCGAGGCAGGATGGCAGGGAGAACAGTGGGCAGGCGGTGAGCCCTTGTGGGACAGGCAGAGGAAGAGCAGCAATGCCTGGCTGCAGGAGAGCACGTGTACAGACAAACCAAGAGGCAATACAAGGGGCAAGACAGACCCTGGTGAAATTACATGGGCATGAGGTCTCACGCTGCAGCACGCTCTGGGCCTGAGCGTGGGTATTTTTCTAGTCATTTGTGTCTTCATTGTAGATCCAGAACAATGGGCATCCTCCATGTGACGTTCCAGTCTCTCCAGAAGCCTGTTGTGAAGAAGTCCTCCAAGGGAAGCTGCAAGAAGTAGTGAAGTATTGAGCAGGGGAAGCGGACAGGTCAGTGTCTGGATGCTGTGATCCCCTTCCATGCTGTGTTTATGCTCCTCTTGGCTATCACTTTGCGGAGAAGTTTGAGACAGAGAAGCTTTTATCCCTGTGCACATTAAACATAGGTGCCCACACCCAAGTATCCAGGGAGACAGGGAGTGGGAGGGGGATGCAGAAGAGTCTTTAGTCACCATCACTGCAGCCATGCGCCGGGTATAGGTTCCGTGGAGTCTCTCCCAACACTCTAAAAACTCAGAGGCTGTACCAAATCCACAAGCAGCTGTGGAGTGATGGCCTGGGACATCCAGGACATCGGGATGGTATACCACTGGGCAATGGGCAGTGGAGGGGAGACAGCAGAACCAACGTTGTGAACTTCTTGAGGGAAGGTGGTAAATGATTCACAGGAGATAATGCTTGGCAAAAGCGTGAAAGGGATTATTTGCAGAGCCTCAAGACGGAGGCTGAGCTTGAAGCCAAGGTCTCTGAGCTCCTTGCCCTGTGTTTGTGCCTCTGCGCAGACCCAGGTGGACAGCACTGCAATGCCGCGTGGCTCCACAGCCAGGGATACCCCTTCCTGATGCCACTTCCCTGCTTTTCAGGGTGAAGCAGAAGCCTGCAAGAGGGCACTGAGGACAGTCCACATTTCTGGCAGAGGAGCAGGGAGTCAGCTTTGCCAGGCAGCCCGGGAGAGGAGCGAGGAGGATGGCAATCACAGGTCTGTCTCCATAGCACCCCTTTCCCTGGGCCTCAGAGGAGGGCCAGTGGCTGCAGGTAGGTCCGGGGCGCCTCTTTGCGGTGGACAACTGCCTGTCTGCCTGGGGCATCGGTCCTCAGGCAACCGGGACAGTGGAGCACCATGTCTACCAGCCTCAGTGGGGAGCAGGGCTGTGGGGCATCAGCCCTGCTGTGCCCAGGAATGTACAGGCACGCAAGGGCCTCAGGGGCCCGTGGATGCTGGAAACAAGTGGCATCAATGGCATCGGGTGTCCCTGCGCCGGGAGCAGGAGGGTGGGGAGGCACGGGGAGGCCTGCCCTTCAGACCCTGCCATGCCTGCATTTTACTCAGCCGTCCAAAGATCACAGGGGATGGCCTTGTCTGACCAGAACTGAAAGAAAAGCATTTTCCCAGAATAGCTCTTAACCCCCTCCCTACCAGGCAGCAGTGTTTTGCTCCCCTCCCATCACGGCAGTTTGCTGACCAGTGCCTCTCTTGTCTAACGTGAGACCACGGTAAAAAGGCCACGTGTGGGGCTAAGGGAGCCATACTGTCCTCCCAGTGCTGGTCCACACATGGGACATCATTAGGCCACCTTTGCTGTGACCAAAAATGCACCCCTTCGACCCAGTAACACGTGCAGAGCACAGTCAGAGGCAGGACTGAGACACTGCTGCTGTCCTTGCTAGGGGAGTCCCGAGACCTCAGTGACACAGGCTCAGAGCACATCTTGGGAAGGGTGCCATAACACGAAATGACAAAGGGGTGCCCCTCTTCATGTTTTGCAGCGGGCATCCCCACAGCAGTCTTTACCATGCTATCAAGAAATCATGCGGGCACCAGGATGGGTCTGAGATGCACCAGGGACCTCCTCTGTGCACTGACCCTCCTCGAGGCTGCCGGGACCCTGGCCTTGATGCTCTACGCGCTGCTGTGGGAAGCCGGGAACCTGGTCGACCTCCCTGACAAACGCATTGGCTTTTACAACTTCTGCCTGTGGAATGAGACAGCCGGGGAGCTGCAGTGCCTGGAGTATGAGCATCTGCAGGTGATGGGCATCAGCCTAGCAGGAATGGTGATAGGCAGGGTTTGTGTGTATGCCTGTCTGGTCTTCAGCATCTTCTACCCCATTTTTGTGACACATGTGAAGTGCACAGAGGAGAAAGAGGGCTGGAAGGTGATCCTCATCATACTCATCATCAAGATGATAATGCTGTCTGGAGGCCTGGGTACATTTCTTCTCCAAACCTCGCAGTGGATTCACCCCTCTGATTTCACTGGGGGCTTCCTGGCACTGCTTGGGGCTCAGGCTCTGCTACTGCTCCAGATTCTCACTACCGTTATGTACCTCAACTGGGAAAAACACACACACCCATGTCAAAGCCCTTTTACTGAGGAGGCCCTGCCCATTGAGATTTGACAGTGAAGAAGATGCAAGAGCTATTGATAACCCGATAATCCCACTACAGCTTTAGTCACTGTCGGGAATTTGACCCTTAGTGCAAAGGCCCGTGTCCAGCCATGCTCTGGCACATGGCTATGTCAGGCAGCAGACACCAACACGTACAGCACAGCGTGGAAGTTCCCAGGAACTGCAGCGTGTAACACACCCCTCAGCCTGGGGCACAGTATCAAAGTGACAGCATTTCTGGCCCTGACCCAGAGGACAGTGAAGGGGACAGATCAGAGCCAGCACAGAGCACCAGCAGGGCCAGCCTAACAACTTGCTGAACACTGAACACAGTTTTAATGAGAAGTGCTTCCACAAGGAAACAGAGGATTTTGGTGCAGAGCCCCAGGTCTGTCCCCACTGATATTACGGGGCTGAGCCCAGCACTCCAGCAGCCTTTGAGACTCCAGGAGAACTGGTTCTGTGCGAGGGCAGCCCTCCGCGGAGCTAGCTCAGACCAACCCACCCCCCGCGCAAGGGAGTGCTGGGGGAGCAGGGCCAGGGCTGCCAAAGGCCGGGGTACAGTGCCCCAGCTGGGCCATTGTAGCCAGAGCACTGGATGCGGTCTCTCCGCCGCGGCGGTGCCCAGCACCACTCCATGCCATGTCTGTAACGTCGCACAAAGTGCCTGCTTTCCCCCCAACCCCTTTCAGAGTCCGTTTTCTCTCTTGCTGCAGTCTTGGTGGGGATGTGGCTGGTAATGCTGGTTTGACTGATTTCAATAAAGGCTCTTGCACCTGCCCCGGCCTCATTTGGTTTGTTCATCCCCCTTTTGGACCGGGCCATCCTTGTCCCTTCCTAGGCCCCCATGTATGGGGTCAGCCCCCTCGGGATGGTCCCTGCCCCTACCAGTCTGCTCCCACCCATGTCTTCTTCAGCCATGGGAGGCGTGCCTGAGCCTGGAGGCAAATTCAGCATCAGTTCCAATGGGGACAGCCTGCCAGACCCCACTGCAGCTGTCACAGAGCAGCAGAAAGGACAAGGGAGCCCCAAGGCTGAACCATGACTATCCAGCTATGCAGGGCCAGCAAAGGCCATGCAGGGGCAGCAACTCCATGCTCCCCTCCAGTCCCAACCCTGACCCACCAAAGGGACACTCACAGAAACCCGAATGTCCCCTTTAATCTGTCCATGCTCTGAGATGCCAAAGAGAAATGAACGTAACCTAATCTGGAGCCCAACAGCACTGAACCGAGCACACACTGGGAGAAGTGTGTGTCCCCCTCCTTTTCCCCTGTGGCCTTCATGGGCCTCCTACCAGCCCCAAAGGCCACCAACAAGGCAGATACACAGCTGACTCCAGGTCCTCCTCCCCCCATCCTCAGTGCTGTGGGAGGGGACACCCTCCCCACTGTCCCCTTCGATCCTGGGGATCTGCAGAGGGGATGATGTTAGCTGAAAAAGATCTCCCTGACGTATTTCAGAACATCGTCCTCAGAGTCCTCCCAGCCTGTCCTCTCTGCGTCGGCACCAGCACCAGCACCAGCACCAGGAGGGGATGGGAGAGCTGGACTGCGGTCGCTGCCTCCCCCCGTGCTGGCTGTGCTTCCAGGAGCCTCGTCTGGTGTTGGCTGGAGCTCCTGCTGTTCTTTGCTGCCGGACCGGGCCTTCTCCTCATCTGCATCGCGCTGTAGATTCTGACCAAAGGGAAAACAACCGGACCTGGCTGTGCATGACTTCACCCCGGGAGCACCCCAAGGGGTAGGGGATGCCATCCCCGCGGGACACCCCCTCGCCAGTCCCCAGGTCCCTGGGGGAGGTTGTTTCTGTCCCCTAGAGCCCTGCGGGGCCGCCGGGCAGCAAAGGCAGCCGCGCCGGCCCCGGCAGCCTCCGGGAAAGGGAGGAGGGAACCGGGAAACCCGGACGGCGCCCGGCAGCGGTCCCAGATCCGCCTTCCGGAGAGGGCCCGCCAGGGAGCCGGGGGCGGCGGCGCTCCCTGCCCGCGCCCCGGAGCCCTCCCGGCCGCGCTCGGGTACGGCCAGTGCCGCGTCCCCACCCCCGGGTGTCCGGGCTCACCTCGGCCAGGACCGCCAGGGCCACGTCCACCAGCTCCGCCTCGTTCATGCAGTACTGCACCGCCGCCGCCGGCCTGGGCACCGCACCGGGACACACTCAGAGCGAGCAGAGCTCGGGCAGGGCCCGGCCTCGCCCGACCGACCGACCGCCCCCCCCGACCGCTCCCCCGGCCCCAGCGGCGCTACCTGGGCCCTGCCGCCGCCCGCCGCCGCCGCCGCCGCCCGGCTTTGGGGGGCGCCGCCGCCGCCCGCTCGTCCCCCGCCACCCCCATCCAGGCCGGCAGGAGCCGCCGCCGCCCGCCCGCCGCCATCCCCGGCTCGGCGGCTCGGCGGGCGGGGCGAGGCGGGGCGGCAGCGGGAAGCCCGGGGCTCCCCACGGCGCCGCCGGCGCGCTGGGCCCGGCCGCGTCCGCGCAGCGCGGCAGGGGCGGCGGTGGCGCCGGGGCGGCCTGTCCCCTCGACGCTGCCAGTCCCCAGCCGAGCAGGCACCGCCCGTGGGGAGGTGGGACGGGGCGAAGCTTTGCTGCACGTTCCGGGCTTTGTCAGCAGCACCGGCCGCGGCCATCCCGCCCGTGGCCACCACTACAAAGGCCACCCCGGCCCTTCACGACAAGACAGACATTGAGGTGCTGGAGCGAGTCCAGAGAAGGGCAACAAAGCTGGTGAGGGGCCTGTAGAATCATAGAATTGTTAGGGTTGGAAGGGACCTTAAAGATCATCTGGTTCCAACCCCCCTGCTGTGGGCAGGGACACCTCCCACTAGATCAGGTTGCTCAGAGCCCCATCCAGCCTGGCCTTAAAAACTTCCAGGGATGGGGCTTCCACCACCTCTCTGGGCAACCTGTTCCAGTGTCTCACCACCCTCATGGTGAAGAACTTCCTAACGTCCAGTCTGAATCAACCCATCTCTAGTTTTAATACATTCCCTCTAGCCCTACATCCTAAAAAGTCCCTCATCAGCTTTCTTGTAGGCCCCCTTAAGATACTGGTAGGCCACTATAAGTTCTCCTCGGAGCCTTCTTTTCTCCAGACCGAACAACGCCAGCTATCTCAGTCTGTCCTCATAGGAGAGGTGCTCCAGCCCTCGGATCATCCTCATGGCCCTTCTCTGGACACGTTCCAGGACGTCCATATCTTTCTTGTAGTAGGGGCTCCAGAATTGGACGCAGTACTCCAGGTGGGGTCTCACGAGAGTGGAGTAGAGGGGGAGAATCACCTCCCTCGACCTGCTGGGGATGCTTCTCCTGATGCAGCCCAGGGTACGGACAAGTCCTGTGAGGAGCGGCTGAGGGAGCTGGGGTTGTTCAGCCTGGAGAAAAGGAGGCTGAGGGGAGACCTTATTGCTCTCTACAGCTACCTGGAAGGAGGGTGTAGCGAGGTGGGTGTGGGTCTTTTCTCCCAAGTAACAGGTGATAGGACAAGAGGAAGCGGCCTCAAGTTGTGCCAGGGGAGGTTTAGATTAGATAATAGGGAAAATTTCTTCACGGAAAGGTCTATCAAACATTGGAACAGGCTGCCCAGGGAAGCGGTTGAGTCACCATCCCTGGAGGTATTTAAAAGACAAGTAGTGGTGTTATCAAAGCATATCCCTGTTGAAAGGCCTTATGTGTATTCTCACAAATAATGAGGATTCTGTCCTTGAATGTATCAGTCATGGGCTAATGAAAAGAACTCCTAATCAAGGGAGGCGAGTATCGTACCATTTTTGAGGAAGCACATTGAGCATAAGGACCTTGAGGATGGTACTAATCTACATGTTTTGGGAAGCTTAGCCGTGTCAGGAAAGTGAAAATTCTTAGTGTCCTAAGCTGAACTACCTTCATTATAATACTAAAAATCACTCCCGTAGGTCAAGAAGACCCTTGCCCAGGTGAAGACCCTTCCCTTGAGCATCCATGGTAGCTGTAACTTGATGGTGTAATCGTATGTAAAATACTAACCCATCAAATATAGGTAGGCGGTACTAATATTATAATGATGTTGTAAAAAGTGTATAAAAATCGCGCGGAGAGTTCTGATGGGTGCGCATGATAGGAGGAGAAATCCCCCACGTACCCAGCGCTGCAAATAAACTAGCGCCGGCTTTCTAAACTACAAACCTGGTTTGGAGAGCGATAGTTTCGTTTCGGGTTTTGGTGACAGGGGCGCTGAGGGACCCGGTTTGGTGGTAACTCGCCAGTGTTAGGCTGACGGTTGGACTCCACGATCTTAAAGGATTCTATTGGACTCCGCAACCCCGCCCGACGCGCGGCCTTCGATGTCCTGCCCGGGCACCGCACGGCGGGCTCCCGCACACCCGCTGGGCAAGCGCCGCCTTTCCCACGGGACCGCCCGGCTCCGGCCCCGGGGGCTCCCTGACGGCGGAGGCGGAGCCCGCTCGCCCCGGCCCGGCGTCACCCCGCCCCCGCCACGCCCCCTCTGTGACGCTTCGAGCGCGCGCGCGGCTGCCGCCGTTAGGGCGCCCCCTGCAGGCGCCGGCGCTCAGCGCTGTCGGTCGCGTCCCCCGTGTGGGAGCGTCGGGGGCTGCGGGTCGCGGCCGCTGCTCGGCTGTTCTCGCCTCTCTCTCCGTCCGGCCTCCGAGCCCCGGGAGAAGGGCCGGGGTGGGCTGCACAGCGCGGCCGCCAGCGGTGACCGGCGGCACGGCTGTCGGGGGAGGCTGCCATCAAGGAGCGGGAGGCGAGGAAGCGGTAAAGCGGCGGGCGGTGCCCGTAGCAAAGGAGGAGCCGGCAAAGCCCATCCCGCTCGCAAGCGCCCTGGCAGCGGGACCGGCTCCGCAGCGCTGGCCTTACCGGAGGCTCTGCCCGAGCTGGGGCAGGAGGCGGCGGATGCCCCGCTCTGCTCTGCTCACCTCTGCGGGCCTGGTCCCTGTCGTGGGAGGCTCAGCAGGGCTTTGTCCAAGCAGAGGAGGCTCCTTCCGTCTTGCCAGACTGAGCAGCTTGCTCGAGCAGAGCATGGGTTCACAGAAAGACACGCCACAGCTGCTAGAAATCCCATCCCCTCTGTCCCTAGGAGACGTCTGGTGCGGGACTGATCGGGGAAAACCCAGGGGCTTACACATACTCCGCAGTCCATAGGCTCACATAGCCTCCATAGGCTCACGTAGCCTCCACAGACTCCAGCCTGCCAAAACATGGTCTCTGCTGCGCTGGGTGGCTGGGCAGTCCTGCTTGAGGCCAGGACCAGTGCCCAGGCACAGGAGTCTGCTTCTGCAGGTTCATTGTCACAGTTGAGGAAATGCCTCCTGACTCGACGGATGCGTTGGGGATTTTTCCTAGCCAGCCCCAGGCTTTGGGTGTGCAACTGCTGCCACCAGCTGTGGAACGAGAAACCTTGCTTTCGGCTTGTTTTTTGCTCATGGCCCTGTGTGGCAGGCTCCACAGCCTGAAACAATGTGTTCAGCTGTCTGTCTGTGTTAACGGAATATATTTAATTTCTAGGACACCTCTGCATCTTGCTTGTGCGAACAGCCATGAAGATCTCATTTGATTTCTATCAGGAAAGAAGTGCCACCTAAGCCCTCGTGACAATTTTGGGAAATCGACGCTGATGAAGGTAGGTGGAATAGGTTATCCTGTTGTACGTTGGATTCATCGATTATGCACTGAGTGATACATACCTTGCGTGATTCTTTACGTAGGCCTGCGTAGAAACAGGTATGTTGTAGTCAGCGCGGAAGGGACATATGTTGCCTAATCCTTGAAGACACTTGTACTTTCCAGTGTTGGGAAGATGCAGGAGTTCTGGCAGAGAGAAGTGTAGATGTTGGAAGTTACTCCTCCTTTGTGTCTTGTTTCCAGGCAGTAGAGCGCCAGCACAAAGACTGTGTGGCTCTTCTGCTGGAGTACAGTGCCAGCCCTGACCTCAGAGGTGCTGGTGGCAACACTACCCTTCACTTGGCTGCTGTCATTCCTAGCAAATCTCTAGTGGAGCTGTTACTTGAGCACAATGACCATATTGATCCTCAGAATGAGGTAAGCTTGGACTTTGGGTAAGGTTCCTCTTCCCAAAACTTCACTTTTCTGTGTTATTCTAAGGGAGATGATTTCTCCTTTCAGCTGGGATACGCTCCACTTGGTGTTGCGGTCACTGAGCACTGTGAAGAGATGGTCGAGTTCCTTCTTCAAAAAGGAGCTGACGTGCATGCTCAAGATAAGCATGAAAGGTGAAGGGTTTGTCAAAAGTGCACGTGGGACTCCTTACCATTGTTCAGGTTGGATTGATGGGAGGCATGGGAGTGAGCTTTGAAAAAGAACAAGGAGGAGGAGAATATGAGGTCTTGTTGCTGGATCTTGACTTCATTTCTTCTCTCCCTGCCCCTTCCGTCAGCCTGCATCGATCGGGAGTGGGAGAGAAGGCTGCCTGGGTAAATTGTGGAGTAAAAACCCCTTAAGGAATAAAGCATGTTTGAGGATTGCTCTAGCAAAACAAGATATTAATTTCTTCCCTCCAGGCTTCTGGCACAGTATCAATGTTGGGCTAATGCACCATTTTGCATAGCAGCCTTGCTCAGGAGCACGTTTTTAATATTTTATTTTCTTGTTTCTTTGGATATTTTTGTTTTTTGTTTAGTTCTGCTTATGAAGCAAACTGAATGTGGTCTCTCTCCAGAACCCCAACTCACTCTCTGCCAGGGCTGTTAGAAGATATCACCTGTGCAAGGTAGTTAAACCTTGCGGTGCTTGGAATGCAACCCCAATCTTTGTTGGCCTCTTGATATCCCACTTAGGAGCTCTCTAAACTCTCATGTCCTCAGACTAACCATGGGAATTTCTGGAGCCCTTCAAGGTCAGAGCTGGAGATATTTCCCCGGCTTGATGTGAAGAGCTGCTGCAGCACAAGTATAGCATCCCGCTGAGGGAGGAGCCTTGTAGTTAGATGTCAGTCTGACAGGGGGTCTGTTAATCTCACTGGCCCTCGAAATAGAGAGGGGGTTTATCAGACGAGACTGTAGCCAGCAGGGGTGAGTTACTCCATAGACAAGAATAGGCACCTGTAGCATCAACATGCCTGTAGCGAGTATTTCCATCTCCACTACCCTAGTAGTGCAGTAAGCGTGTGTGGGGGGTGTGTGCGTGCTGCCCTTTACCAGCTGGCAATGGATATGGGTAGGATGGCTCGTGAACAGCTGTTGATCTTCCAGAACGTGTATGCACGTCTGGGGTATTTTTGCTGAATGTATTTCCTTCCTGTCTGTATACAGTATTCCTAACCAACTGGAGGAATACGTGGGCTGTGAAAGGACGGGAGAATGTTCTGCAGGAGGCACAGTAGGCCCAGCAGTACTTCACAGCCCTTGTTCTGGGACAAATGCTGACTTTCCCTTGGGCACACCTGCACTGACCGGAAGAGGTAGGATCCTTCACTGTGGAGGAAGTGATGGGGACAAATCACTGTGGCCTGTAGGAGAACAATAACTCATCATCTGGATGCAGGGCTTAAGGGGTGGGGAAAGGCAGAGTAACATAAGCATTCACAGCAGTGTCACACTTCTTACCTCCTTTGGCACGGCTGGAGCTGAACTTGGCAAGGGACGCGAAGAATAATAAGGGCTTCTACAGGTATGTCAACCAGAAAAGGAAGGTTAAAGAAAGCCTGTCCCCCCTGATGAGCAAGACTGGCAAACTGGTAACAACAAATGAGGAGAAAGCTGAGGTACTTACAACTTTTTTGCCTTAGTCTGCATTTGCAATCTCTCTTCCCACATCTCTCAAGTGGATGGACCACAAGATGAGGACTGGGGGAGTAAAGTCCTTCCCACTGTTAAGAAGATCAGGTTTGTGACCACCTGAGGAACCTGAACATACAGAGGTCTATGGAACCTGATGAGATGCATCTCAGAGGCCTGAGGGAATTGGCTGATGTAGTTGCCAAACCACTCTCCACAGTATTTGAAAAGTCGTGGCAGTCAGGTGAAGTCCTCGGTGACTGGAAAAAGGGAAACTTTGCACCCATTTTTAAAAAGGGTAGAAAGGTGGACCCTGGGAACTGCCAACCTGTCAGCCTCACCTCTGTGCCTGGGAAGATCAGGGAACAGATCTTCCTAGAGCTATGCTAAGGCACATGGAGGACAGGGAGGTGATTCGAGACAGCCAGCATGGCTTCACCAAGGGCAAGTCCTGCCTGACCAACCTAGTGGCCTTCTATGATGGAGTGACTACATCAGTGGATAAGGGAAGAGCTATGGATGTTGTCTATGTGGATGTCTCTGACGCCTTTGGCACGGGCCCTCACAACATCCTTCTCTCTAAACTGGAGAGGTATGGATTTAATGGGTGGACTGTTTAGTGGGTGGGGAATTGGTTGGATGGTTGCATCCAGAGGGTAGTGGTCAACAGCTCAATGTCCGGATGGAGATCGGTGACAAGTGGTGTCCCTCAGGCATCCATACTGTGACCAGTACTGTTCAATCAATATCTTCATCAATGACATAGACAGTGGGATCGAGTGCACTCTCAGCAAGTTTGCAGATGACACCAAGCTGAGTGGCAGTTGACATGCCTGAGGGACAGGATGCCATCCAAAGGGACCTGGACAAGCTCAAGAAGTGGGCCCATGTGAACCTCATGAGGTTCAACAAGGCCAAGTGCAGGGTCCACACCTGGGTCGGAGCAATCCCTGGTATCAATACAGGCTGGAGGGGAATGAGAGCAGCCCTGCTGAGAAGGACTTAGGGGTACTGGTGGATGAAAAGCTGGACATGAGCTCGCAGTGCATGCCTGCAGCCCAGAAGGCCAACCGTATCCTGGACTGCACTGAAAGAAGCGTGGCCAGCAGGTCAAGGGAGGTGATTCTGCCCCTCCATGCCGCTATGGTGAGACCCCACCTGGAGTACTACATTAAGCTCTGTAGCCCTCAGCACAGGAAAGACATGGACCTGTTGGAGTGAGTCCAGAGCAGGGCCATGAGATGATTTGAGGGCTGGAGCACTTCCCCTATGAGGACAGGCTGAGAGAGTTGGGGTTGTTCAGCCCAGAGAAGAGAAGGCTTCAGAGAGACATTATTGATATTGAGAGCTGCTTATTGATACGCTTCTGAAAATCTTATCAAACTAGTTGTAAACCTCTGAAAAGTCACCTTTTGCTTGTGCCAAGAAGTTTGTCACAGCCTGGAAGTGATCTCCTTTTAACGTTCCTTCTCTACTCCTAGAGAGCTCTTTAGAGGTCTTGCAATCTGCAGCTAAGAGGACTTCTCTGATAGGTTTCCCTTGCTGAAACTTGTCGTGGCTCCTGGTAACCACATATCAAGGAAACAAACTTTCCTGCTTGCCTCTTGCCACCTTATGGAGTTCAGTATTGTCCATACTTTGGCATTTCTGGCTTTTCCTTTGTTTATATAGCCACACATAAACCGCCCCCAAGGCATTACATTTGAAGATAACATGTTAAAGAACATTAGCCTGAGTTCTTGCCTCTACCTGCCCTTTGTGTAAGCATTGTGATGCAGGCTTTAGTGACCGTATACGTTCAATATGTTTTCCCCCCACTAGTGTCCTTACCTCCTTTGCAGCCTTTCAGTTCTTAAAGGGAGCTTATAAGAAAGATGGGGACAAACTTTTTAGCAGGGCCTGTTGCGACAGGACAAGGGGTGGTGGCTTTAAACTGAAAGAGGGTAGATTTAGACTAGATATAAGGAATACATTTTTTACAAGGGTGATGAAACACTGGAACAAGTTGCCCGGTGAGGTGGTAGGTTCCCCATCCCCGGAAACATTCAAGGTAAGGTTGGACAGGGCTGTCAGCAACCTGATGTAGTTGAAGATGTCCCTGCTCATTGCAGGGGGGTTGGATTAGATGACCTTTAAAGGTCCCTTCCAACCCAAACTATTCTATGATTCTTTGATTTGTAGGTTTTGTGCCAGTGGCAGGAGCAGAACAAAAGGAAGATGATGACTCCCCTTCTGATTCTAAGGTAGAATCATTTAGGTTGGAAAAGCCCCTTAAGATCATTGAGTACAACTGTAAAGCTAACACCACCAAAAACACCCCTAAACCATGTCCCTGAGCGCCACATCTACACATCTTCTAAATACTTCCACAGGTGGTGACTCTACCGCTTTCCTGGGCAGCCTGTTCCACAGCTTGATAACCCTTTTAGTGTAAAAATTTTTCCTAATATCCAATCTAAACCTCCCCTGGCACAACTTGAAGCCATTTCCTCTTGTCCTATCACTTGCTACTTGGGAAAAGAGACCCACACTCACCTCACTACAAGGTAGTTGTAGAGGGCAATAAGGTCTCCCCTCAGCCTCCTTTTCTCCAGGCTGAACAACCTCAATTCCCTCAGCCACTCATCACAGGACTTGTTCTCTAGACCTTTTGCCAGCTTTGTTGCTCTTCTTTGGATGTGCTCCAGCACCTCAATGTCTTTCTTGTCGTGAGGGGCCCAAAACTGAATACAGTATTCAAGGTGCGGCCTCACCAGTGCTGAGTACAAAGGGACAATCGCTTCTCTAGTCCTACTGGCCCCACTATTTCTCATACAAGTCAGGCTGCTGTTGGCCTTCTTGTCCACCTAGACACACTGCCAGCTCATATTCAGCCACCTGTTGACCAACACCCCCAGGTCCCTTTCCACCAGGCAGCTTTCCAGCCACTCTTTCCCTTCTCTGAAGGAAGCAGTGGGGCTCACTTGCTTTTGGGCTCCTTTCCCTCTGCTGCTGCTTCTGCCACACACTCGTAACTGGGACCTTGACATGCCGGCACTGCAGGCAAGCTGTTCAATTAGGACTGGGACAAAGTAAGATCAAGCTAATGACCTTGGTCTCCTAGCAGCTGGCCTTTGAGCTGAATTTGCAGTATAGGATTGAAGCAGTAAAGCTTGCTGCCAGTTACAGTCCTCTAAAATCCTAGAAGTCTGGTGCTGTGAGGGTTGCTGGTTTTCTATCACACAGCTCTCTTCTGTGGATCCAGTCAGTGTCAAATGGTTGCCCATAGGGCCTACAGCCTAGACACTCGGCTGCTTCTGCCTAGGTCCTTTCTATCTTGGGCTGGTGTACTTCAGACCCTTCTGAAACCCTGCGCAACAGAGATGCCTAACACACTGGTTGTGTTTGCCCTTTTCGATCTTTCCATCTCCTACTACCATGTTACGCGTATTGGCTGAAGTGGGAGCTTTGTGCCTGGAAATGGGATGATGAGGAGTCTGTGCCAGGTCTCAGGCGTGAAGGTCCAAGGAAAGTGTTGGCTGGCGTGCTGCTTCCAGCTGCCCAGAGACACCGAGTGTGCGTGCAGTCCATTGCAGAGGAGTGTGGCAATGGTAATTGTGCTTCTTACCTCCTTTGTAGGTGTCTTGCCAGTGGCAGGAGCAGAGCAAGAGGAAGATTTTGACTCCCCTTCTGAGTCTAAGGTACTTTCTCTTCTGCAGGTAATGCATTACCTGTGGCAGAAGTCACCCTTCTGTAGCCCCCGTGCTGAAATGCAGTGTGATGCTGCAGTGCTGCTGGGGACTCCTTTCCCCACTGTCTGTCTGTCTCTCTGTACTCTTGCTCACGCAGGTTTCTGGTCTGGAGAGAGAAGAGCTTCAGCTAAAGAAGGATGCTTCAACTCAATCAGATTGTCGAGGCGACAGACAGGTGTCCCACCACCCTCGTTGCAAAAAATCTCTTCCTTATGTCCAATCCAAATCTATCCTCTTTAGTTTAAAACCATTGCCCCTTGTCCTGTCCCCGCAGGCCTTGGTAAAAAGTCTCTCTCCATCTTTCTATATTGAAAGGCTGCAATAAGGTCTCCGCAGAGCCTGCTTTTCCCCAGGCTGAACAACCCCAACTCTCTCAGCCTTTCTTCATGGGCGAGGTGCTCCAGCCCTCTGATCATTTTTGGGGCCCTCCTCTGGACCCTGTCTAACAGGTCCATGTCTTCCTTGTGCTGGGGACCCCAGAGCTGGATGCAGTACTCCCAGGTGGGGTCTCACGAGAGCAGAATAGAAGGGGACAATGGCCTTCCTCGACCTGCTGGCCTCCCTGAAGACCGATCCAATGATATAATCCCATGAGTAAAAGCATGTCTCATGTTGTCATCTTCTGACTAATTTCTCCATGCTCACGGAACACCATTTCTTTAGAGTTGGATCAGGCAGCTGCAGCAGGAGCTTGCCAACGCTCTCAAAAAGAGCTCCCTGGCAGAAGCTTCACTTGAAGCTAAGAAGCGCTACAGCAGGGACCTGCAGGAACAGAAACTGCAGTTGCAGGAGGAACTGGACAGGTCTAAAGTTAAGGTATGGAGAAAGCCCGTCTCTTGTCTCTTAGTAGGGGCCCAGGCCTTTTTTGTAGCAAACCAGAGAGGGGAACTGATCCTTTCTTGGGGCTTTTGTGTAACTCAGGGTGGTTCAGTGTGCAGGCAGCTGTGATGAGAGGGCTGGGAGAGAGCACCACTGCTGCCCTTGGTGCCTGCCTGTTTGCACCGCTTGAAGTAACGGTGGAGGGCTGCACTAAGGTGGTCTTAGTACATTAGACAACTTTGCAACATAAGTAGATTAAGTGACATTTACGGGATTTTGTTTGTAAAATTTTGTTTGCTTGGCACTTATGATTATAAAGGTCACTAACCGTGAAATCATTTTGTCCTTAATTGGAGAAGGGTGTGTGTATTCCTTTCAAAAAGCTGCTTCTCAAGTTTCACAGAGCATGTGTATTTGGTTCTTCTCTTGGGTTTGGCAAAGCGGAGTGTGTGCTGATGGAGAAAGAGTAGGCATACTGGAGTGTTATGCTGGTGCTCTTTTGTATTCCCGCATCATGACATCACCATTATGGAGTTGCAAAGTCAGTTTAGGAGCAGGAGGAGCTTCTAACCATGTTGAAGTAGCCAAGTGGCTACAAAGAGTGTTCAGAGTCCTTAAAAGAGGAGTGTTGTGGCAGCGTTTAGGAAATGCTGTAGGAAATCCATGTAGACGTAGGAGAGGAGACAGTGTAGAAGATGAAGAGGTAACATGGGTTTTGAGAGTCAATGTGAGCACCAAAGCAGTCCACTCCTTTTTATGAAACCTAAGCCGACTAATGGGGATTCTTGCTGTGGTTTGACAGCTGCAGGAATTGAAAGAACTGCATGTCTGGACTGAATGTTATGCCAAGTCCCTGAAGAACGCCATAAAGGATAAGGAGAGGGAACTAACAGCTTCCAGGATCCTGCGGGGCCTTCTGGCTGCATCTTCTGGAACTGCAGCTATCTCAGAGCTGGAAAAACGCATGCAACGGTAAGGAAGTAATGCAGTGGAGCAAGCCTTCACTTTCTGCAATTGTATGAAAACAACAAGACTGTCATCTTGCATCCCAGCAAGATAATAATACACAATTTTCAAAGATGCTTTTGTTTTAGATGAGGTTCTTTCACACTCTTCTTTTGGGATTTGTGCTCTTGTAGACTTCTGTGATAAGGCCTATACTTCTTTTTCAGGCTCCAAGTTGGAAAGGCCAGGCTAGAAGCCATAGCCCAGCAACAAGCCAAGACCATTGAAGCCCTTCAGAAAGACCTGCAAGCCTCTGCCTCAGTAAGCCAGTCAGAGCCTTCCTTTTTTATGAGCTACACAGCCTAGTTCCAGATTCACGTGGGGACATTTTAAGATGAGGTTTTCCTGGAGAGCCCAGGAGAGATCGGTTCCTCTGTTGTACTGACTATAGGCTGCTCTCAAAGTCCCGCTGGCCCATTCCCCAGCCTTCTGGCTTTGAGAGTTGTCCCATGAGACTACAGCAAGTCCTACTTAACACCGTCTTTGCTAAGGAGTTGACAGTAATGCACTGGCTTAAGTATTTTCTGCTTTAGACCAGTTGTGAGGTTGAGACCTCAGGCAGCACTTCAGACAGTCATGCAGTAGAGGGATTTGGTACCTTTGGTTGAGGACTTTCCTTGGGCTCTGGTAGTGCCAGGTGCTTTATCCTGGAGGCTTGACTGGCATCATCAGGCTGTGACAGGAATTCTTCAATTGCCTATACTCTAGTCACCTTCCCGTTCCAGAAAACTATGGATTCCTTGGCCAGGTGTGGGTCCATAATGCAATGAGAAGACCTTCAAAGATGAAAATCCACAACTAAAAAGGGAGTTACTCTTCCATAGGCAGTATTTTGTGTGCTTGAGTGGTGTTGCAGGGCAGGCAAACACTGTGTCGTACTGATGCTGGCAAGAGAAGAAGAAAGGCTGTGAGGTGTGCCCTTCAGTCGGGAAAGTCCTGGCTTGACTTCTTTTTTCTTCTTTTAATGCTGCTGTAGAGTCATAGTGGCCTGGAGGACTTGATAACTGGCTTTCAGACAACACAGACTGCAAAGCAACATCGACATCGGCAGGTATGTTGTGATAGGCTTCTGGGAATGACTGGGTTTAGTCTTTGAATTTCTTGCGGGCAGGTAATTTATTAAAAGATCGTGTGGGCTATGGGGAACCCCCTAGGTTTTTGGGCAGGGCATCCTTAGGGGAAAAGTCTATACGTTTCCTCACTCCCCTGGTGCTACAGTGTTTTGAATCTGCTTGGTGAACAATAAGTGGGCACTTGTGTTCATCAGCACAATTCCTTTGGTGGGTAGGCTATGTGTTGTGGACAGGAGACAGAGATATGTGGTTCAGCGCTGTGAGAGGAGACTGGACTTGGGAGACGTTATCTTCCTTGTGGAGAACACTGTCTGCATGTTCTACGTATGGATCCTGTTCCTGTGCTCTGTGTGTGATGTTATCTTTTCTATTTTGAAAGCATGGGAGTGAAAGCAAGGAAGCGAAGAACCTGGCCAAGATGAAATGCCGATTGGAAGCGCTTCTGGACGAAATGCAGGGAAGAAACACTGCACTGGAGGAAGAACGTACCAGGCATGGCTTTTTAGTGCTTTAAAGAAATATCACATTGAATAGAAATAAAGCTTTACCGAACCCTAATGGAAAAGCATGTACATAACTGTGAGTAAATTCAAGTGCTTCTGTGCACGAGCCTATGGTTTTAAAAAGCTGCAAAAGGCCTGGCAAATGCAGGCTGCCGGCAGTTCTCCTGGGGAGGACAGGAAATCTTTTCTTCCTCTGTTCAGGTAAACTTTGGGCCCTCCGAGTGATGTGCGGTGCTGGAGTGATGGCTGTTCTCAGTAATTCCTGGCCTGTCACACACGTTAAAGATGAAGCAAGCCATCACTGTGCCACTTACATAAGAGTATGTGAAAAAGGCTGACTGATGCTTTGCTTCACTTTTTCCTTACTCATTTGCTGTGCAGGTTGAAGATACTTCTGGAGGGATCTTGGACAAAGCTGATGGCACATGCAGGGAGAGAGTCCCAGCTCAGTTTCCAGGGAGAGATGAAGAATAGCTGTTCTGAGGTGGCCAATCAAGTAGGTAAACTAAGAAAAAAGGTGAGCTCTGGTTTTTTGGCAGATTGGAGGTGATTCTTTTTTTCTGCTAGGACCTGTATGATTCTTTTCCTTCGTTTTTTTTCTGTGTTGCTAATTATCTTTTGGCTGTATTTTGCAATCGATTGATTTCTCTTGATGCTTCTGCTGCTGTTGTAGCAGTAGATGATACTGATGTTGATGAATATAGATGCAGTTATCATGATGGGTAAAGACCGTGAGCCAGGAGTCCCAGCAGGGCTGCTGAGGCCAATAGCCTCACCGACCAGGGGCAGTCCCTGAGCAAGAAGAGGAGAGCTGGTCACCCTACATGAAGATTTTAACACATTTTAATATTCTGTCAGCAGGTGGCAAATCCAGTCTCTATGGCCCCCCACTTTAGGGATCTCCACAGAAGTGAGTAACTTTGACACGCTCTCTTTGAGTTCCTTTTGGCTTGCCTTTACCTACAAGTTGGTGACATTTCCCAACAGCTGGAGATGCAGTCAAAAAAACACAGGCAAGACAAAAACCAGGACCTGCGAGAAAAGTTGTCCGCTTTGCGTGTGACTCAGGAAGAACCGAGGCAGAACCAGGCCTTGACCTCAGAAGTCATTGGGAGACTAACATGGTGGGAAATACAGCAGTTCAAAAGAGAGATGGGAGAAAGGGCTGGACAAGAAATAAGGAAAAAAACCAAACCCATAAATAGTTGATCTGTTTCTCCATGTAATGTAATTTTCCATGTGTGTCTGTGAACCATAGGCTGTAACTTCAATGTCATTGACACATTTGAGCGTTTAGTTTTCAGTATCTGCATCTGTGCGTTAGAGCTGTACTTCCAGGATCCACTTTCCAGTGACACAGCCTTTTCTTTTCCCACCCTTCCCCAGCCACAGCTGAACCTTGAGCACGGTTAGCAATGAGAAGATGCTGGAGCAGAGGAAGTGCCAGTGCTAGAAATCAAAGAGGGCTCACAGGGAAATGAATGAAGCCTGGAAACCTTTGCCTTCCACCTTGTGTAGCCACTACCCTGCGTCTAATTCCAAGTGTTCTGTTGCAGCTCGGTATTTAAAAAACTCTGTCATTGAATACGTGTCACGTTTTGCTGCACAACTGGAGTGCTTCAGACCCAGCAGGTTTGAGTGAGGAGAGTTTTATTTTTGAAGGACGACTCAGGCACTCTTCCTATGCATGCAGTTAGCACGTCTCTCTCTGCCCCTTGCTTTGAACAAAAATCAGTCCTGCAGATGTCTCCGAGAGGGAGCACCATCTCTGTCCTTTTCCTCTGGTGAGGCTTGACACGACTGTGCTCAGGTCAGGGACTAGTGCTGAGCTACTCCTAATAATGTTACCAAAAGCCAAAATCGCCTTTTAGAGCAATCCTCGTGGCGGTCTGGGCAGAAGGTGGTAGGTGAGCTTCTGCTAGCCATGGAAGCTTTGCAGATCCCACAGGGATCTGATGGATGTGTAGCTTGTCAAGGGGAAAGGCGTGAAGAAGTGGGCAGAAACGGGAATAGGGGGAATCCCACCTCAACCTAAGGAAAAACCTTTTCTCTTGTGAGGGTGGTGAGAGAAGGGCATGCTGCTCCCTCGGGGACAGGGATCCAAAGGGGGTCCATCGGACAGCAGGGCAGGGCCTACGCGAGTGAGGAGAGCAGGGTTGTTCTCCAGGCGGGCAGCCAAGGGCCCAGAGGGAGGAACAAGTGCCTGGTGAGGCAGCAGCTCTGAGGGCAAGCCAGGAAGTCAGGCCAGGCTGGGCTGCGGTTGAGGCACAGTGGTGGCAAGCAAGGTCAGGATGCAGCCCAGCGACAGCCAGCATGGGCCAGGGGCAGGCCGAGAAAAGAGCCTGTAGGCTGGGGCCTGAAGCAGCAAGGTCCATGGCCAGCCAGAAGCACAACCGAGCCAGAGCTGGAGACAGGGGACACCATGACAGAGCTCAGGCGGGAGCTGGAGGCCTCCACCCACACCTCAGTGGGCCTCCTGGGCCCAGGGGCTGGAGGCCCAGCTCAGCCCACTCATGGCTTATTTGTGCCACAGAGAGGTTGTGGAGTCTCCATGGCTGGAGATGCTCCAAACGGGATACGGCCCTGCACAACCTGCCCTTGCTGACACTGCTTTGAGCAGGGTGGGGATGGAAGAGATGAGGCCCCTTCCAGCCTCGGTTTTTGCAGGGGGGAGAGAGCTCCAGTGACAGAGAGCACAATACAGGATCAGACTGGCCCTCCCTCCTATCCACCATCAGGTAGCTGCTAGGCATTACATAGCTTCTGAACTCCAACACAAGCATTTCTAAGGAAACACTCAGGATCTCTCCTCTTATTGGTAGCAGATAGCACAACGGAACACAATACATCCAAGCAAAGGCAACTGGTTTTGTCCCTGGATGTCTTGCACTGGTTCCCCCCAGTGCGCAGGCATCAGTGCCAGAAGCACCTGGTGAAAGCACAAGGGCCTTTTCTCCATGCAGCAGACTTTCTTGGCATATCACTGCCCCAGCCACCCTCCATGTTTTGCAGCAACAACTGAAAAGAGCACAGGAATCAAGTGCAAGGGAATATTTTCTTTTTATGGAAAAAAAAAAAATCAAAAGAAAAAAAAGCACAACAACAAATGCTATACTGAAAGAATACTCTGGTTTTGCACAGGCCTTTCCAGTTTGAACCATCTTATCACCATGCACTGTGCTGCTTCATGCGTACCTCCTCCAGCCTCACCTTCTTCTGCAGAACCCCTGACGTGATCCCAGCAGCCTTCTAGCCACGTGCTACTCAAGACTCCCTAACGGAAGGAGTCCAGCTGCCACAATGGGTCAGTGGAGACTTATTTTTCAGTGCTGCCACTGATCCGGTCCCATACCGGCATTCTATTGCACAGTGGTTTGGCAAATGTATTTAACGTTTGTCAAGAGGCAAAAGCTACAATGAGAAGAGGGACCGTGGTTTGCCTTCTCTCCCATGCAGTTTGTTCCTGTGGAGTTAACACTGGTTTTATCAAGCCTGTTGCTCTTTCCCTTCACCACTGTCCAGGTTAAGACTTTTGAGCCAGTAAGGTTGTTAATTTAATCTTCCCATCCATAGAGGCAGTGAGGCAGGTTCCACAGTCCATGGCCGTGCTCCAGTCCACTGTGACAACAGGAGCTCGGTGTCCTCCCAGGGAAAGGCAGCTCTCCAAAACCTTTTCCTCACCATTTAACTAAAAGAAGGAAAGAATAAAATTTTAAGGAGGCAAGTTTCTGCAGTGGGGACAATACACCCACAGAAGCAGCCAAAGCCTACTACAGACTCCATATCCTTCTCTGTTTAATTATGTATACTGATAATCAGGAAGATTTGAGATGTATTAGCAAACACGAGGAAACAAACTTCCAGTCTCACAACAGAAGCACGTGTTCTCAAGCAGCTCAGCTTCAGTAATGGAACAAGACAGGCTAAGAGCACACACTGATGAAGAGCACATAAGTCTAAGCTATAGCTCATGTTAATGCCGGTGCTCTGAATGCCCTAGATGAAAAATACCATCTAATCTGCCTTGCAGTGGCTTATACTGATGGGTATTGACTGAAGAGGAGGCAGGCAAGGGGCACGCAATCAGTAATCTCTTGTTCCTGCGACACAGAAATTTGGCTACTTGGAACCGTTCAGCCTTACATTTCATTTCATTTCAGTACATGATAAGAGAAGAGAATCAGGCTGGGACTAACATCAGCAAGCACACCAGGCAGGTTAAAGATGAGCATCAGTCAACAATCACACATTTTGCATTGAACTGGCATCAATATATTTAGAAAAAATTAAAACTTTGTCCTAGGCACTTGGACACTAAGGAAAATTGCTGCAGCTAAGCTTTAAGAACAAGGAGCACACATACTCTAGCCACATACAGAGCCAAATGCTTACAGAGGGTTCAAACACTTGCTGAACACCACACACAGCTAAAACGCACTGTATGAAACTGAGCAGCAGCTCTGACAGAGCGGGGATGGGTACATGCTGCTTGAGAACTTCCAGCGGCTGCTGTTGCAGCTTTGTAACAAGAGCTTGCACAGATGCATAGGAGTACTCCCCATTACTTCTCAGACTTACCTTAAAAATTACTCCCCCAGTAGAAGAACACGTCAACATATAGTTGCCCTCGGAGTCAAAAGCAAAAAGCCTTCCTCGTGGGAATTGGACTTGCTTGTACCCACTGTACCCAGACAGAACAAAAGGACCTGTAGCTTCGCTGGGAAGATCGTACTCAGACACCTTCAAGCCACTTTTGTGAATATTCCACTGAATAAACTAGAATGACAAAGAGATAACAAAAGCCCATAGTTAAATTGACTGGGATGAAAGTAGAGGGGCCATTTGTCATTTTTAAGCAAAGCAGCTATTCCTCACAAACAGAAGATGGCATTTTGACATCTATAGCTAAGTGGCTATATTTATAAAACCTAGGCTACAAAGGCTGTAAGACTGCCTACTATCCAGGCAAACATACGTCCTACCTTCCATGAGCACTGCTGCCTATGTGTCCTTCCACTCAGCATGCAGGATCCTGGTGGGAATTCACTTAACTCTCACCAGCCAAGGACCCACACCTTCAGGCAGTCCCCTCCCTGAGCAACACCTCTGTTGCTGAAGACTGCGGAACTGCAGAAATTTAAGCCTTTATTATAAGCAACAGGGAGAGACTAACAAGGAAATTTATGCAAAGCGGTCAAGGACCTGCTCCCCGGGTGAATCTCAGATTTCAAATGTGGTGATGATCTCAGGGGCGCAGAAAGGTCATCTTCACATGGATTCCCTAGGAAGGTGATGTCACCAACAGTAGGATTTGTAGACAAGGTCCGAGACAGCTCCAGCTGTTAATACTTTCCAGCCACTCTCTCTGCAGGGACTGAATGCAGCACGGTTATGCTGCACACCTAAGATTACATTTAGCAGCCTGCAGATCCTCCAGATTCTGAAAGTATTTTTACTGCTAACTCCATCACATGGGGAAGACTCCATAAGGGATCTCACTGCCAGCTGACCAGTAGAAGGTCACCCAAAGCCTACCTTGCCATCCTCGCCTATGCTGTAGACTGTGTTCTCATCATAGCTGAACTCAACGGAGTAGACTTCCCCATCATGTGCCTTCCAGCTCATGGCGCACTCGTGCTGCTGCATATCTGAGGGAAGAATCAGTACTGAACACTCCTCGTACTCACACAGAGCTGAGGTGAAGAGAGAGAGGTCCTTTACATTCATAAGGTCTCTGTCCCAGCCCTCTAAACCAGCCTGGGGGAGCCCAATCCAATCCCACCACCCTGTGCTTAATTCTCCATCACGTGGCTTTTACACTGGCCACAAAAATCATTGCCTGTAACTAGTCACCTCTCCCTCCAGCTTTACAGGGCTGCTCGCACTGTCAACTGCAGGCATTCTGTATCCAAGCCCTCACTGCCACCTTTCTTCTCCTCCCCTTGCTATCCTGTCCACCCTCACAGCTTCTGCCAGCTCCATCCTCTCACAGACTGCAGCCTCCACCTCAGCACCTGGACCAGAAGTTTGTGTCAATTCACTCCTGAGAGCTATCGTTGAGAAAATACCTTCCACCTTGGTGTTCAGGCATGTCCCACAGCTGCTTCCCTGCTGGCAGAAGAACAGTGCTAGAGGCAGCCAGCTGGGGACACTGAGGGGTCACCTCACTTCCCAATTTCAACGTACCAAAGAGACGAACAATCCCATCTGCAGCCCCAGTGACCAGCAGGTTGCCATTGTGGTTGAAAGCTGTGCAGTTAATAGCAATAGGCTCAGGCTCCAGGGAGAACTGCAGCTGGAAAGGAAAGTCTGCATTAATACCAAGAAATGGAGATGGAGGGTGCTGAGGAGCTGATCTCCAGGGAAGGGAGGAAAGTCGGTATCTAGTAGCAAGAGCTCCTCCTCCTCCAGTTTGTAGCCCTACACCTTTCATGACTACAGACTTCAAGGCTGGCAGCTGCATTTTACTGTAACACTAAACCAACAATTCACATCAGCCAAGCCACAGCTTTTTTTGGCCATGGCCTCAAGGCTGCAAAATCAGCTTCCGGCAGGTATTAGCTTGAGTATGTTGGTTTCTCGTACATGTCAGGGACAGTATTTCTTAATGGCAAAGGTGAGGGATGGGACAGGATTCCCTGCCAGAATCTGACCCATCTAAATCGAAACAATGGAGAAGATGATATGACACCTCTGAAAGAAGCACTTCACTTAAAAGCAGGTAGGGCAGGGGGAATAACAGAAAAAAAACCCCTTCAGTATAGCATAACTGGAGAAACCCTGAGCAAAGTATCATTCAATCAACTTGGGACGTTTCAGGTCACAAACCATACGTGCAGGACAGAAACAAGGCTATGGACTATTTTGAAGAATCCCTCAAAAGAACCAACACACCAACAAAACAAAAAAACCCCACCCAAACAACACAGCTACTTACACTATTCATTTTTATCCTGCATGGGATAGAGAGGAAGGGAGGAAGGGGGGAAAAAAGAAGGGTATTGAAAGGAAAGTCCTCATAATTTAGAAAGAGATGACACTCATTCTCAGCAAGCAGACTGAGAAAGGGAAGAAACCCAGCAGGTACCTGCTGCTTCATTGTTTTAGTGTCCCACAGTAGCAGCTTCCCAGGAACTTGGTTCATGCTTTTGCCCCCGGAGCTGACTGCTGAGAAGTCCATGTGGGAGATGGGGCTCTGGGCTGCTGCGGAACAGACAAAGGAGGCCCCACTTGGGCTGCAGGCAAGCGAGAGGATCCTGAAACACAACAAACAGTCTGAACTGCCTCTCTCCAGCAACTGCCTCAAGCACAATACTTGACTACAAGCTTTTGCACTAAGATCCTTCAAGGCAGGGGGCACTGTAAAGACGGACAGGATTCATGGGCTTAGACAGATTTTGAGTGTCTCGTATTTAACTGCACAGTTTTATGCTGCTCAGACAGGGACTGCCCTCTGCATGAACAGTTCTGCAGTTGCAGGAAAGAAGCAGGAATATTGAGACTTCGCCTACCTTTTCACAGTCAAACGCAGCAACATTTATATTTATATATAAAAAAAATAATCAGTATTCCAGAATTACCTGGGCATGTCTTCATCAATGCTGATTTCACAGAGATTCTTCTTCGCTTCTGTGTCATAAAGACGAACCGTCCCAACCCCACTGCCAAGCAATAGCTTGAAACCAGCAAGAAGACAGAAGGAATGCGTGTGAGTACAACGATGCTGTCCAACAACCACCAACACCATAGAGTAATTTTTTGTTTCTACTTATGCATCCGGATTAAACATCACTCCATTAAGGTACATCTTGTGTTTCTGTACGTACCACACTGAGTAGCACTACCCCAGAGCCATAGAAGTCAGAGTGAAAGCACTGCTTTCCAGTGAGAAAAAGATCTGATAGGCACTAAAGTGGAGTAAAAGCCACTTTCTAGAGTATGGCTCAACATTATAGGATGCAAAACATACGTGCAGTCTCAATGTCTAGGTGAGCAAGGGAGGATCAGCACAGAATTTGCAATTTAAGTTTAAGAGAAAAACCAAGTAGAAGCCACCTCCTTTCGTCCAGGGGAGAATGAAATCATTCAGAAGGGCTCACACATGCCTTATCAATGGTGCTACAATTTAGATCAAAAGTAAAACCATGGAGAGATGCATTTCAAAGGAAATTCAGCAAGCCAGATCCTTCTCACTTTGGAGCCTGATTTGCTGCTGAATCCCCATATATTTCAGAAAGAAGAATCTTTCTATCAGAAAGTAGGAAATAAACTCCACAAAGAAGAAGAAACATCAGAACAACTGCATAGACCACTTCCTTTTTAAGACCAAAACAGAAGAAAAAGACAAGCTGTAGCACCCGCTCTTCACAGGTGGCATTTTGGGGTTAGCAGCAACACATCACCAGTGCCAGAATGTGAACAATATTCCCTCAGTTGCAGGCCTGCCTTCTCACACAGCCCTGTCTCTTCGCCAAGGCCACGAAACACTAGCAACAGTTCTAGGACTCAGAAGAATGTGTATAATTTAAGGCTCCTCTCTGGTAACAGAACTGGAGAAAATGTGCTATAGGAAACCGTTGTGATATTTAAACAAGCCCTGAGCTCCTTATGCACACACCAGCCCCCAACTCATAAGGCACCAGTATAAAACTGGCTATGGAGCCCTTTTCACTCCTGCACAAGCAGAATGCCACCCTGCTCTCCCTTCCCTGCTCGGGGTGCGAGTAAAGCTCCACAGCTCCCTGCTGCAGAGTTCGCCGGGGCTGTTGTACCAGTTTGCCTCTGCCTGCATTTACAAGTGGCTGCCTGCTCTGCCTGGAGAGGGGCACTTCTCTTAAAGGAACTACTTCTATCCTGCAGCTGTACCCACACTGCAGCTTGGGAACTTCTGTCTCAGGGCAACCAGCAGTGAATTCCTTGTTCCATACACAGGGCACACTCCCCACTCTACTTTTTCTTAAACCCTACAGGCTTCAGTTCCCAGTGTCCCACTCAAGCAGAAACAAACTGTTGCTCTCATCTTGTCCTCAATGCAGCTGTCTAGAAGTTAATGTGCAACATCCTCTGTGACTCTCGAGCCTCCACATGCAGACTACTCACCAGCCGATCACGCTTGGTCGCCCATTCCAGAGACAGCAATGGAGATTTGGAAATGGATGAAGCTTTAGTTTGCATTATGGGGTTAAAAGACCAGACTTTGATGACCCCGTCCACATCCAGGCTGGCCACCCTCCGTCCAGAACAATCAACCCTATGTGTAGAAGGAAACTGATTGGATATTTTTCTCCCAAAAGTTCTTAGATGCGAGTAGATACCCTTTCCTCTCCTGACCACACACCAATTCTTTCTGCAGAAATCAGAACTTCTTTGCACCCCTTTGTGTTCCGTCCACAATAACTGGCACAATGAAGCACACCAACCTCCACATGCAAAGCATAATGCCCTTAAGTAATACCATCCCGCTTTCCCAGGGAGTTTCCTCCTGGCTAGCATCTCCCAGTCACAAAAATCTCCATCCACTCTCACTGTACAAGCTACAGGCTATTTTCAGTCACACCAACTTGACTGTCCTACAACTGAGAGTACATGCACAATGTGTTGGATAGAACAGAGGCTGGGAGAAAAAGGTCAGACACAGCTGCTCCTCTACAGAGGTTTCTATAAGAAAACCCTCTTCTGCCAGTCCATTACCTGCAGTACATGATGGATGAATGGTGCTCCCCATACTCCTCCTGGCTCAGGACGATGAAAGGCTGCTCCTGCCGGACTCCTGCAGCCTCTGTGCTGCTGGTAGGCATTTTGGTTGAAGTCTCTACTTGCTCAGCATGCAGCTCTGAGCATGGCTCTGCCTCAGCCATGCTAATATCCGTTTTCTTCTCAGTACTTTGGCCCTGAAGGAAGAAATCTTGTATGAAATACAAGGAAGCAGCAGCTCCAGATCAAGCTCTTCAGCCGCCCCAGCCTGCTGGGAAAAATACCAAGAAGCTCCACTGAAACAGAAGCATTGTCAGCTCAACACTCTTTCTGCCAGGGACCTTTCTCAGCAGAAGGATAGTGTGTTGCACAATTGCACCATTTAATATGGCCTCCTTGGTTGTAGAGTCCCTTATATCCCACTCCATATGCCCAGCCATACATACATTTTCCTGTAATAATTAAAGGAACCACAGCATCTATTTGGCATACCTCAGCTGATATTAGAGGCCCATTCTGATGCCATTAGAGCACAGATTCACAAGCAAATCGACACATTTCAATGAATTCTTGCATTCAGCAATATGAGTTAAGTCTACATAATACGCAGTTCAGTAAACCTGCACAAAAACTCTTGTTGGATGGTAAGCCCCAGTGGATGGATTATCCTTGTCTGCCAGAGATTTAGTTTATGTGCACTGGGTCAATCACTGCAGCCAACTGACTGATGACAACGGCAGAGTTGACACATGAGTCAAAAAGCTTAAAATCCAACTTGACAGGGCAGACAGAACAAATGGAGTTTTAGGAGGTGAAGGTATTCGAATGAGACAAGATCTGGACTGCAGCACACAGAAGCGTTTGAAAGCAGCGCAGTCTTCCCTTGCCGCCAGAAGCTGAACAAGAAGCAGATATAGCATGTAAACCAATAAAACACCTACAAGCATTCCTTTGCTAAACCATCCTCTGAAGATGAAACGCCCCAAAATGGTATTGGTGGTTTTGAATCCCTGTTCCCTAACATATCCCTGCCTTATTTATAGTAGCTTTCACATCTTGAGCAATGGGTCAAACACTGCATAATCGCATCATCTGAAATCACAAAGCTGGAAGAGATTGGGAAATAAATCAAAGAATGCCTCTCTCTGTGTCAGTTTATGTGGGGAGACAACAACCAATGAATAACACTCATGTGAAAGAAACAGTGCGGCCTTTCAGTTTCCTTTTTGCTCACATGCATTGAGAACAGAAAGCTAAGTATTAACTGCTTCCCCTATAGCACTAGAAGCTACTTTCACAGAGCCAGGAAAACACCGCCTTAACCTGGAACATCACAGAAAAAGGAAAGTCAAAGGATACCCCTGGGAAACAGCTTTGCAATTTTCTGACCAATGTTTAATTAAAATGTTTTAGATGAGCCATGAAGAAAAACATTCTCTCATAGCCTTGAATGCTAAGTGTGGACTAATTTCTCTTCTCTAAAGCAGCACTCCCCCCCCAAAACAGGCCTATGGGCAACAGCACTGTCTCTCCCCCAAGGCAGAGCGCCTCATGCAGCCAAAATAAGCATGGCTGAGATGCTGCCATCATTCCTCCTTTGACCACACAGCTGCTGAGAGCCAGACAATACACAGGTGAACAGAAGCAGTCCACTGACCTTCAACAGTTAAAATCCAGGACAGTTTTATTATTTCATTAGATTAGAAAGCAAGGCACACCCCCAGGCAAAACTGCAACACCCAGTGCAAAAAAAACTCCAAAAAGCAAACATTGCTACAAAGGATATTTCCACTCCTATCCAGGAAAACTTTCTATCATTTTTTATCTGTCCCACAGAGCCTGCATAAACCAGCAGGAAAGAACTTACTGGGGCAGGATGGGTGAGCCAAGCCCACTGCCACCAAGGAATGGGGATTATAACAGGGTATTTGAACATAATGATTAAGGTGGATGAAACGTACCCTTCCCCAGGACCAGGCTGTTGAAAAGATCATGACAAAAGACAACTCTTCTTCCATTTGAAATGTCGATACTGATTCCCTTCCAGGGACACAGAAATAAACCGAGTGTGGAAGGAGTTGATTAACTCTAGAGATTAACCTTTGATACAGTTAGATCAGAGCAGCAATTCAGAAGCTTAACAGGAACACCTGCACTTGTTTTACCACCTCGCACAAACAACTACAGAAATACCAGCCCTCCGCTTCCCAGCCTTGCAGTGTTGCCCAGTACCTGGAAGGTCCCTTTTGACAGCAGTTCCTTCCTTTCCTTCCCATGCTCTTGCAAGCGCTTCTGCCGCTGCTGCAGGGAACTTGACTCGCCTGCTACTAACCCGCTGAAGTGGCTCTTCCCGTCCTTACAGCCCACTGTTCCGTCTTTTCCTTTGGCACTCTGGAAGGCAAAGGAATGATTTGGCAAAGTTACACTTGGGCTAGGCTGCAGAACAAACAGCAAAAGAGAAGGCAAAGAAACCAAGCACCTGCAAGGGCCCCACAAGCCCCCAGACAACAGCAGCTGTTCTTGTGCTGCATTCAGGCCCAGCATACACTCGCAAGGAAGGAAAGGACATTTTATTTTTCCAGGTGGAAGCAAAAGCTTGGAGCAGTGCTGTGCTGCAAGTTAACTCCTTGGATACCAAGCACCTTTCAACAAACACAGCTGAGAATTACCTGGTGATTTGTTGGTTCTTTCTTCCCTAGCAGCACACTGCCAGTCTGCGTTGGAGAAGCCCCGCTTGCATGGGCTGGTCTGGAAGGGCCTTTTTTACTTTGGGAGAGAAAAGAGGACAGAAAGCCTCCCCGGGACTGGAGAGAATGTGCAGTACTCCTCTGGCTGCAGGTCATATCACTAATTGGGAAAAAAAAAAAAGACAAACATAAAACACCAAATACAATATGGAAGTATAGCCAGACAACCTGATCAAAGACCACCCAACAAGCAAAGTTCCAGCTGTTTGAACCACTGGAGAACAAATGTTCCTTTCCAAGCTGATGGACCACTATGCATTAAAAAACTGTTTTAAAACATTCTGTTAGTGCCTGGAGCAGATCGTTACAGTTACTGTAACCAAAGCTCACTTCTCAGAGATGCCATTGAGAGAGCGGGCCCAGCTGTTGCTGAATCCCCTGTAGGGCCACCTCCAACTCCTTCCACTCCATCTGGTTAGTTGAGAAAGACCCTAAGGGATAGGCAGGGGAATACAGATTTCCAAAGAACCTATTCAGTTGGGATTCCCAATTCAAGGCACAAAACAGACCTACTTCGAGAGGCATTCAGTATTCAGTGTTTCACTGAACGCTCTTAGATATTCAGCAAGTCATGTTCACCAATTTTAAAGCACAGGCTCTCAATATCTCAAAAACTGGACCCAAAGAAATTAAGAAAGTTTAGGTCCACTTCTATGATTACACACACCTCCCTTCTCAGCCCACAATGCCAAGAGCAGCAGCTGCTTCCCAGAACGTAACTGTCTGACCTCACTCCGCTACAGCTTCCTCTGAGAGCAGAGCACTGCCCAGGGAAAGGGGACCACAATCACCTTCACTGCACCTACCCTCTCTTCTAGGAAGGAACCTTTCTAGCAAATTTGGGGTTTGGATTGAGCAGACACGTGGAAGAAGCACCCAGAACTGGACCCCAAGCTAAGAGAAAAGTTTCACACACAAGAAATGCCACTTCTAAGGCAAGTTTCTCTGATACAAATAGATAAAAATGAACACGGGAATAAGTTATCCCACCCCTCATGTCCCTCTCCCCATGCATGCAGATGCACACCAGGCCTTTCCACACAGAGTAGTTAAAAAAAATAAAAATCTCAAATTAAACTCTGTAGCCTGTCCTGTGCAGTGTGCAGAGCAGTTATTAAGATAGTTTACCAGACACTTAAGTCTATTTAATCAGACTTTTAGACTAAAACAAAGACTTTGTGTGTGGTCTCTGCTACAACTTCTATTTGTCATTGTCAGCAGCATAATTTGATCAATCCCCCTCCCGTCTGAATAGAAGTGAAAGAAGCACATGAGAAAGTCAAAGCCCCAGCAGTGCTATTAATACCTTGTGGCTAAGCTACATTTGCTTTCAGATCCTTTAAAAGCCAGGGGGAAAAAAAAAAATCTCAGTAACACAGTGAATTCAAACACACAGACTTACTTCGCATGACTGTGTACTGGGGTGGAAAAAAAAAAAATCAGAGTTTAAATAACAATTGAACAAGGTGTATCACTGTGTACGTTGCCTAACTTCTGCAGATACGAATACAACAGATGTAGCCTAAAACACACTTCAACTGCAGCAAGTTTATAGGGAATTCTGTGCATAACTGAGCCTCGCAGCGGAGAAACTCCTTTTCCCTTTGATTTCACAAAAGCAAGAAAGCATCTCTGTGTAACAATGACCCCTTTGGGTCATACAGTTACAGTGTCTACAAAACAACACAGGGCACTCACCCACTGCACCACAGGCACTAAAGAAACTAGGAGTCAAGAGACAATCCACTTCATTTGAGCAATACTGCAGGGATTACACTGCTACCAGTGCCCTGGCTGCCCAGAACACTGTGGTGCAATGCCGAGAGCGGAGCAGAATCACTTCCATGAGTGCTTGGGCTCTCACTGATTAGCAAGAATCTCTCCCCCAAATGGTGGGAGAGATGCCCATCCTGAATTTCTCCATTAAACCCACTTAAGTCACCAGAATTTGTGTCTGGATATCTTCCTGCATTGATTCCCAGGGCAGGGAAGAAGGAAATGAGCCTGCAGGAGCATCCCTGACCCAATAGAAAAAAAACCAGCAGAGCCTGTCCACAGCTCCTCCTCCACAGGCACTCACAGCTCAGAGTCCCCTAGTCGATCCATGTTGGCCACATAGGCAGGCAACTTGTGATGCACAACTGCTTGTTCCACCTCCAGTTCCTCTTTCTTCAAGCGGGAGGATTCAGCCTGCAAAGCAAACAGCTACAACGAGAGAAGAGAGCCGAGTAAAGAGGGGGTCACCGAGATTCACCTCCTTCCCACGTGCTGAAGTTGCTTATTCCTTTTATTTCAACAGGAGAAGGGTGGGGAGGGAAGAAAGTTGCTCTGACTGGTTGAGCATCACATTAGTCCAAGAAGTCAGAACAATCAGTACTTTACACATGTGAAACTGGAGCCTACTTAAAACCCTTTGACTCCTCTCCTTGGTCTGTTGCTGTAGGGACATTAATAGTTCCGGGAAATGAGAGCCAGCCAGGGCAGAGCTGATCAGCTACTCCATGCCGGCAGTTCAAGGCCAGGGCAATGCATGTGACCGACAGTAGTGATGTATGGGCACCCAGCCTAGAAGGTAATCTTCTTCCCACAGCCCAGGGTTTGGTGAGCTGGCAGGGTGCACTGAGGCCAACGCCATCAGGTCACCCTGAAATCCCGCTCCACACCCTGCCCAGCTCCCTCCCAAGGATGACAGCAAGATTTATCTCCACATTATGGAGAAAGAGACATTTTTCTTTTCCCCCCTCTTAGCAGAGAGGAACCTCAGGATGCAGCTTTCTGTGACGGATGTGGTTTATGCCTGTGACTCTCGTTCACATGCTGAGTTCCTCAGGCTTTTCTGTTTCCATACATTTGTTTTTCAGATAAAATTCTTCCTTTTCCTTTTATCAGAGCATTTAAGGAAATAAATTACAAGAAAAAACGAGCTTTAGAAATCCAGCCTGCTATTCATGTATTTGCAGTGTTTCAACAGTGAAATCAGGATCACTACTTAATTTGAACTAGCATTGAATTCAATATTTATTCACACCATTTTTTTATTTAGAGCTGTATTCTATATGTAGCTGCTTCCTTTTCTGACCTGAGCAGTTCTCCAAAAAGGAAAGTCTAGTTTTTACCTCTACCTATTTGCCAGAGAACGCTTACGCAGTCTGTAAGTGACACCAATCAACATACTACAAACAAAAAGCAGCTTTAATTTGACTAAAAGTACAGAGTACAGCACTGGAGGAAATAAGAGAGCTGTATTTCAAAACACACCTTATCCTGCCATCCCTATGCACTGATCACCTTTGCAGAACTCTCCCGCCAACTTTCACCTGATCCACTGACTCCATGCAGTTCACAGTGGCAAACATCACTTTTCTTCTGCAAAAAAGCCTCCTTTTTGAAATCAATTATTCTATTTTTACTTCAACATTTCCAGGACAAATGAACAGTGTTTATCAGCTACCATAACAGTTGAAAGAGGAAGCACAACATACAACATGTTTTGTAACACAGGAGGTAAAGCACAAAATTTACTTTACTGAAGTATTCATACAAAGAGAGTTTCTACTTGGTCTGTTTGAGGAAGTGAAACTAAAGTCCTGGTTACATGAAGAAGGCTTCCCCCTTGTACATGATCATCCACTTGTGATCTGTAATTTATAAAGTTCTTAAACTGTAGATTTCCTAAATCTCTCTAACAGGAAATTATACTGGGAAAGGACCAACCCATGTTATATATGCTTACACCTTCTCTCTAAGCATCTGATGATGATACTGTCAAAAACAAGACATGGAGCTAGGCAACATTTTGACTGAAGTGCTCAGCCCTTCTTATCATTTACTGTAAGGTCCAGAGTTGGGAAACAGACACTCACAACGTTTCCAGTAGTTGATCTAAATTGCTTTAAGTGCACTTCAACCATGGTAAAATGCCCATTTTAGAAGTAACAGCTCCTGTCTCTTTGCCAGAAGCTACTGCCTGTCTCTGCTGCTCCATCAGCTAAAATCTGGAAGTGACTGAATACTTTTCAGAAGTTTCCAAAGTAGTCAGCCATATATGCCCTTAACTTGCCACTAGTTTCAGCTTGTCTTGACTTTGCAGTGTAGCGGGAAATGAGTTTGCACGGCATCCAGCCACCTGTCAGGTAGTGCAGGAAGAGGGACAGTCACCTCCAGCGGAGGGACAGTAACACCCTAAACGGACATTTCACAATATGATCACAACCCTAAGTTTGCTGGAGACAGCTGAAAGATAAACCAAAATAACAAAGGACTTATACAACAATCTGCCTTGGAATAACTGCACTGAACAATTACAACTTTCTTGAATGGATGGAATTAATTTTACAAAACTCACAGACCCAGACAGCGACTAAAGAGTGACTTCAGTTCTGACCTTATGCCGCAACGATTCATTTTCTTCTTGTATGAGACTGCTCCTGAGACATTCGGCTTCAAAGTTCAAAATGACTGGAACTGGTGAGGAATGTTAAAGAAAACCAAGGCAAGAACTTAGGTGCATGTGGCTTAATTCTAAAAGCCAGCGCTTCATACTGGCCACCTGCCTGTAAGACAGCAAAGTTGCCCAGTCCATACTACTAGCAAGAAGCACGTGCAAGGCCAGAAGACTAGTAACAGCTTAGTTACCTAAACCAAATTTGTACTTTCCTTGTACTTTATGGTTGCACAAACTATTTCACATAGGCTTTGCAAGGATTTTTAGACTCTTCCTTTTTACATGTCAGAAGCGGAGGACACGACAGGTTATGTTACTGCATTAGCGCACACTGAAGAAACAGCTGAAGATGAGCTGTATTACAGCTGCACTGTAGACCTGACCATCAGCAAACAAACAAGGTTAGAACTCGGCAGCGTGGGACAAACGCTGTTATTTCTGCCACTGTTGAACTGCCCTGTTATAGTGAGCTGTCACTAGACAACATTGTGAACATGTACCCAGCGACGGGTCTAACAGGAGATGCTAGTTCGGTTATGGAGTATGACCCAAGGTTGCACACTGTGGTTCTGTACTATGCCAAGCAAATTGGAAAAGCGTTTCAGAACAAGATGTGCACAAGATTTCCAGTCACCAGCATAGGGATGAGTTCAGCATTAGCAACAACCACAATTGTTTGTGCTTAGGGAATATAACGTAACTTTAGATAATTGAACAACAGCTATTCCAACATCCTCTGGTAAACACCAGCTTCCTATTAATTCTTGGCTCTGAACAATCACCTGAAAGCAGCAAGTTCTGTAATACTATATTCTTGGCACCACTGTTAATAGTACGTAACACCAGGGCAAAGGAGATTTAACTATTAATTGCCAAAAAGGATATGCATGCACTGAAATAAGACACTCAGGAAGTTGTGCAGAGACACAATAAACGTATCTGCCCACTGGCGCGAGAAATAGGTGGCGAAGGTGGGGTTGGAGTCTGGGGCAGGGAGGAAGGGCAGGACAAACCAATCCTTCCACTCCGCCTGGTTCTGGAGCTCGGAGGCCTGCTTGAGGAAAAACTCCTGTGCCTTGTCATTGCGGCCAGTCTGAAACACAGCAAGAAGAACAACAGGGCTCATGCTTCCATTCACACCACCACGTGGGTTCTAGGAATAGTTGCTTGGTGTTATGAATACGCTAACAACTACTTTCACCACCCAACAGAGCTGTTAGAGTTAACAGATTCATCTAGGAACAAAAGAATCTCAAACACGCTAGAAGCAGCTCACAAATGCCCCTAAATCCAACCTTCTTTTAGTCTTGTTTAAAGGCTGAAGCAAATCGAACTGATCACTTACACTGATTTCCAGCCAAACCAGTGCAGTTTGTGCACTGACATGAGACATGAGCATTCGTGTACAGGACCAAAGTATACTTCAAATTACTCAAGTCTACAGCAGATGTAGCCTGAAAAGGCTTCCATCTGATACATTATTCAGACAGGACAGTGACACCTCAGGGTAAGCACAGGGCAAAACAAACAAAACATGAAAAAATGCACTTCCAGAAATGTGCATTAAGTTTTGACTCCTCCACCAACATCCATAATTTAAGATTTTCAGTTGGGGAATCAAGGAGGAAACATTGCTTCTAAATGACAAGAAGTGAACAGTGAATTCCTGACAGGTATTTGTCTATTCTGTTTGCCAAAGCCCATCCTGTGTTATATATTCCATTGACTTTCCTTGGGTTTCAACAAGATAATCTCTGCTCCATTTTAAGCTTGTTATTTTCTGTTCTATTCAAAGCAAACAAAAAAACAGTCACTCATTTTCTCTCCCACATTACCTTGTACAGAGTTGAAGCCCACTTCTCCCCTCTCTTATGAGCTAAAGCTCAACTCCACCAACTTCAAGTCACCTTTTTTTCTTCTGGATCTCCAACTGCCTTGATGCTGTAAGAACTGCAGCGCCTGGAAGGACTGGATGAGTCCTGCCAGCAGGATGGAGTGGGAGGAATACAGACAATCCCGCCTGTTGATCCCCAGTGCTGCATTAAGGCCCTGCCCTGCACTTCTGCTGCCTGCTCAATCGTTCCCTATTCTGCACGGGAGCAGTTGTCTATTCCTACCTCCATACAGGCACTTGGGGCTTTTTTCTCCCCGTTTCTTCAACTTAAGAAGATTGCTTTGTGCACTGTTGTTGCCCTCCTCTGTCCTCATGGCAATGCTGCACAAGGAGGTGTTTACAAACCTTGTGATCACTCCCGGTATCCAAGTTATTAATGGAGGCTGAGCAGGACTGAGCTAGCAGTACAGCCATCCTCTCTGAGGGCGACCTGCCTTCATGCTCGAGTGTGAATATCCTGCTCCCAGCTAACCGTATTTCCCTCTCGCCCGAGCTTCCATATCCTGCTTACAAGTTTGTCATGTGAGGCCACGTCAAACTCCTTACTACACTCCTGATATATGACACATGAGTTGCGTGTCCCTTACCCACCAGGCGCGTCAAGAGGCTCACAAGGGTATTTCATTGCTCTGGTTTCAGAGACCAGGATCCTTTTTTAAAAAGAAGCTTAAAAAAAAAAAAATCAAACACTACCTGAACTGTATGAACGAGGTAGTATCGGAATAAGCTGGTTTTCAGCTTGTTCACTGTTGGCCGGTACACATCTTCCAAACGGCTGAAAAGGCGTCGGTCCAGATAACTCCAGTAATCCCGCAGGGCGGCCAGATCGTAGCTCTGAATGAACTGCTGCAGCTGGTCCACTATCTTATCCACCTAAAGAGGGCAAAACAGGGAAGACTACAGTCACGTGAAGGCTTTTCCGGCGCAAGAGACTGTCTGTAACGTAATGCTGAGAAGCCTTAGCTGCGCAGATGCTGCTACAATCCAGCACTTATGCATTAGCTATTTTCCTAATCCGGGAAACACTCTGCATTTTGTGTTAGCACTCTTCAACTCTGCAGCACCTTCCAAAGAAAAAAAAAAGAAACATTAAAGAAAACAGACAATAGATTTTGGCAAAAAGATCACATTTTGCTAAACACAGTGGTGTTTTTTTGCAAGTAAGCAAAACTTTTCATTTCTTTTAAGAGTCAGTTGATAATGAAGAAATGGGAAAAATGTGATTAGATGTTGAAAATTCAAGTGAAGCACCTGGAAAACAGTGTTATTTTTTAGAGTAAAAGGAAAAAACCTGCATTTAGCCAACAGAAAGAGGAAAAAAAAAAATCCGTTATACTGGAATCTTTGAAGTACCTTTATCTTTAATAACATCATCCACTAACAAGGCAGGCATAAAAGTCTGCAACAATTTTTCTTTTGTCATTGTATCTCTTTGAAAATCATTTCTGCATTATGAATAAGGCAGAACGGTGGTGTGGGAATAGATTTTTAGTTCAGTGATTTCTGACGGCCAAGAGAGGCATCAGAAAAAATAAAAACCTGCACCCTATAGGAAATGCAAAAATTCAAGAGTTAAAAGTAAAACTAGCAAAGTTGTTTAATATGTGGTTTGTTTCTCTCTCATCAGTTAAGTGTCTTAGGACATCATCCAGATGGCTTCCTACAGATAGAGGAAACCTGTGACCCCAGCAGTTCCTTCTTAATTTTGTCTTAGACAGTATTATCACAGTTAAATCAACTGTTTGCCCATCTCTAAACAGGAGAAAAGTGCTGGTGTTTTAAAAATAAAAGCAATATGTATTACGAATGATGAAAGCTGGACTGCTGGTTAAAGAAAAAAATGTGACCATTCAAAATATTATATTCGGTGCCTAGAACTGCTGCTACAGAAACACGAAGAACTGAAATTCTGTTTTCGAGGCTGGCAATTTCTGCGCCGATTTCCACACATCCAGCAAGGCAGCCGGTGCTTCCAACATCCCAACTGAGGAGCGGATCTGCAAAGCCGCTGGAGAAACGTCTCCTGGCCGAGAAGACAGCCAGGCAAAGAGGTGTCCTCCTGCCGCTGCCCTCCCTTCCGTTCCTCTCGGCACGGAGCTGAGAGCCCGCCGGTGGGTTTCCAGGTCGGACGCCAGGTCTGAAGACGGCGGTTTGGGACGGGACGGGACGGGCCGAGCCGGGAACGGCGGCCCCCGCCGGCCGGGAAGGCGAGCGCGGGGATGGAGCCCGTCGCCCGCCGCCGCTTGGGAGCCAGGCAGAAGGAGACCCTTCCACCGGCTAAAGACCGACACCCCGCGCCACTTGGAGCCTGCGCGTACATAAAGGAGGATGCGGGGGGGTCCCGCCTGCGCGGCCGGCCGGGCCCCGGCGCCCAACCCAGCCCCGGGAGGGTGGGGGGCGGCCGCCCCTAAGGCGAGCCCCTTCGGCGGGGAAGCTGGCGGGGGGGGGGAAAGGGGACTCCGAGAGCTGCCCCGCCGCCGCCCGACCCGCTCCCCTTACCCAGCCTCCGGAGCGGAGAGGTGCCCGCGGCCTGCCCCGGGGACCGCGTCCTCCCCGGGGGGCACCCACGCCCGGCGCCCCGCCGGGAAGGAAAGGGGGATGCGGCCGCCGCTCACCCGGAAGCCCTTCTCCCGGTCCGCCTTGATCTCCGCGTCCAGCTGCTTGAGAGCGGCGGTAAAGCCGCGGAAGAGCAAATACTCCCGCACCAACTCATCCGTCCGCTCCGCCGCCGCCGCCATGGGGGTTCCGCGGCGCCACCGGCTCCGCCCGCCCACGGGCCGGCCCCCAGCGAAATGGCCCGGCCCTCTGCCAGGAGGACTACAACCCCCAGCATGCCTTGCCGCGCCCGCTCAGCGCAAGGAACGCCGGGACTTGTAGTCCCCTGTTGCTGCACATGCGCGCGGCCCCGCCCGCTTTTTCCCGCCTCTTCGTTGCACCCCCTCCCTCCCCTTCCATCCCCGCCAGGGCCTACGGCCCGCGTTTTTCCCGCCTCCTGATTGGCCGCCGCCGGGCGCTGGCTGCGTCCCCATTGGCCCTCCGCCACGTGCGGCTCATGTTGCTGGGCGCGGGCGGACGGACGGAGGCGCGGCAGCCATGGGAGGGGGCGGGACCGGACCGGATCGGACCGGGCGGGATCGGATCGGATCGGATCGGATCGGATCGGACCGGACTCGGCGGGGTCGATCGATCGGTCAGTCGATCCCCGAAGGCGTCCGGTGTGGGCCCCCACGGGCTTCCGCTGGCCGGCCTTTCCCCCTCCCGGCTGCAGAAGAAACAGCAGGGGCAGGCATCCTTCCCTCTAGGCCGTATTTGCGGTCGGTAACGGGGCAGGGGGCATCAGTCCGTTCGCCAGGAAGGGCTTCCCCAGGCCTCGGGCTCTGTCCGGCCGGTGGGGTGGTTGCAGCGGGCCCAGGTGGGCGTGGATCTGGCCCACTCGTACACGTGTATGTCTGGTATTGTGTCTTGCTGTGATGCTGCAGTTAATTGGGAAAAAATAGCTGCAGTGCTGTGATGGAAGTCTGTCTTCTAGTAACGGGGGGAGCTGAGGGGTCTCAGCGCTGTGGGAAGCCGAGCTCTGGATATCCCGTGGAAATGGAGCATTAAATCACTGTAGGGAAGGGTGCAGGAGGTGGGAGGCTTGTCTCGGCTGTGTTTCATGAAGCGCAGTTTATCGTTAGTGGTAGATTAGGTTTTAGTCAGTACTTAGAGATGGCATCCCTCGGGCAAAGAGACGATTTCAAACTCCTTAATTTCCTGTGGAAAAATGACCTGGAGTGCGCTTGTCAGTCACCCTAAACCTTCCCTTTTAGTCTGTCCCCTGCAAGATTTCTTTTTCTTCTCTTACATACTTATTCAGCATAAATAAATGTTGCATTGCTGCTTTTGATGGAGACAGCTGGAGGCTGTAGCAAGCCACATGCCAGAGTGAGTCCCAGTCCCCTGACGCACCTGCGAGAGGTAGAACTCCGGGTGGCAAAGCCACGCTTGTTACGAGGACGCCACCGGGCGTCGCTGGCAAGACTCTTCAGCAGCTTGCGGGAAGCTGTTTTATCCCAGTCACACAACTCATCCTCAAAGGTGCGGAGCAGTGACTGTATTTCGCTATGTAGCGCTATTATATGTGAATATGTTTAAATTTAACCAGATTTATTAGGATGACCGCTGTATCTTTAGAGGTGCCGCTGTGTGTGTAATTTCACTGTGTGCAATTTTCCTGGATCCCTTTTACTTCAAAGCTGCTGGCTCAGTGTGAGCAAATTGTTCACTGTGTAATCTCTGGGTCATGGGTTTATCATGTGCCTTATCCGCCCTTTTCTTACAGGGTTTTTGCAGCTTGTTTATAGCTTTGTGGCTTTTTTATAGTATTTTGGAAACAAACCAAGGGATCCTGTGATGAAGTTGTGATGATTTCACAGCATTTTGCCATTAACTCAGAACAGTGAGTTTACGGACAGTAGTTATAGAGGAGGGAGTAATTGATCAGGCTTATGAGGTGCACTGTGTCTTCAAGACACTCTGGAAAAATAAGTCAGGGAAAAACCAACCACCAGTACTGTTTATTGGTCTCTACTAAACTAAGAAACTATTTAATCAAAACAAAATTGTTTATGAAGATGAAATTGACCCAAAACGTTACTGAAAAGATGAATATTACTATGCTCAAGGCAGAGGAATAAACATCATGAGTCCTTTTATCCTCAACTCTGCCACTGGTTCATTTAGTTAGATTGATCACTTTCAGTTTTCCAGCTTGTAAAATGGAGAGGGTAATGACTGTTTAGGACAGTGTAAAGTGCTTTGAGGCTCTGAACATGCAAAATACTGCTGTCTGGGGCTTGTGCCTGCTGAGCCCCTTACCTCTCCTGCAGTTTGAGCTAAGAGTTTAGTTTGCTGCGTTCTGAACAAGACGCAAGTTACACTGAAGTCACCACGATCTCAGAAGCCAAGACTAAACAGATACTTGTTTTGTCTAGTCCAAGTGGAATATTTTCACATACCAACTCTTAAAATTGCTTTTTCATAGTATCCTGTGCCCCTTGTGTGACTTTTGGGGGCCAAGGAAGTTCAATACCTTCAAGAGCTTAAATACAGAACTTCACTCATAATCCGAGTGCTTCACGTCTGGCTAAAATACCCAGTGTGAAAGCTCTGCAAGGCAGACATCCTGTGTAAGGTGACTGTGGATGATCTCACTGATCACATAAATCTTGAAATATTTTTGAGATGTCTATGTTTAAGTGCATTTGCCATATGTTCTCAGTTATGCTTTCTATAAATGATGAAGGAATGATGTGCAGCACTGAGGTTATTCCAGTTTACATCAGTGTAGCTGAGAGTAAAACATGGCAAAGGCTTCTCCTAGCAAAATTCTCATGGGAAATGATTAGTAAAGTCTTATGCCTAAAGCTGGTAGACGTCCAACAAGATTTCACAGCATGGTATTTCTGGACATGCTCCAAGAGGAGAACGATCCAAACAAGACCAGTTGCTGATGAAAGAAGATCAGAGTTAAGTAGCAAAAGTCTGTGTGACTGTGTGTTATGTGTATGTATTGCATAATTATATATCCAAATATTTATATTCTATATTTAAGTTTGCTCTGGTATTAGTTCTTTCCCTTTTTCATATGGATAAGGATAGCTGGTGAAAAAACACAGTTGTTTTCGCAGAGACATAAAGATAATGGAAGGTCAAAGTTAAGGAAAAGTGAAGGAAACAACCAAGGCATTTTAAAACACGAATCTCAGAGCAGAGAGCAATCCGTTCTGATTTTTTCTTATGTTTAGTATCAGGTTTTGCATAAGGCTGAGAAATCTATCCCAAAGCTGGAGCGAACCTTGGGTTCTTTGCTGAAGATGAAAGGTACTGTATGCGAGTATTTGCCTTGGACGAAGTGCCTGGAGTTGTTTTTTGTTTATTTGTTAAATAGAGACAGATAGGTACGTGGTTGGGCCCGTTAGAGCCAACTGTGGCTTTAGTTGTAGCAGTACACAAGGGATAGCACGAAAGCCTATTGACCCACAGAGTACCTCAGAAATCCCCCTCTGACTCTCAGTCGTTCCTACCCCCTGCCCAGCACAGGTGAAGGAAGGAAACAATTCCTGCTATCCCATGGCAGCAGGCAGTCGAGGCAGCGTGCCCTTGTCACCCTGCTGCCCATTCACCCCCAGGAGGTGTGGGGCTAGCACGGGTCCCCAGGCTGCGTGCTTGGGCTCCCACTGTGCTCCTCCTGGCCACAGCGCCGTGGCACCGTGTGGGGTCAAGCATAGCCGGAGCCTAAACTTCAGAACAGCAGGGTCTGGTGTGAGGTAAAGGAGAAGGGCAGAGAAGCTGTTGAGGGTTTCCTAGTATAGGGGATGGAAGTCTCTAGTTAAGAATTCGCTCTGATAGAAACATGTAAGAGAGAGGCTGTGGTTTTGTTTTCTTTCAGCCTCGTGGGTTGTCTTCATGCACTCCTCCGTGTGAGGGCTTCACACCCTCACCAGCTGCCTTCTGTTCACTGATGCTGGCCGCTGCCTCCAGTGGCAGCAAGTAGGACGAGAGGCTGATGGGGCAGAGACTTTGGACATATTTTTGTGTCCCTTCAAGCGTCCAAATTGCTGTCATGTAGAAAAAAAGCATTGCTATTCATGCAACTTGCCCCTCCAATAATTTGCATCAATTAAAAGTCCCAGTGCTTAAAAGGAGCAGTCTCCTCTGAACCCACATCCTTGGATAACTCATAAAAGTCAGTCATAGGTAGGAGCAATAGTTTAGGTAGGAGGAATAGTTTGACAGAGCAAATTTGAAGAGATCACAAGCAGTGAGGCTGGTTGAGGAGAGTTTGGAGGTAAACTTCCCCATTCATTTACCTGCATATACGTAGAATTCATACTGCTTGTGAAACACGGGTTGGTTGTCAGCGGTTTTTACATGCAATTTGCTCATTATACGGCGATCACAAAATACTGTATTGGCTAGTGCTTGCCTGGACTTCGGTTGTTGGTTGTTTTCGCCATCAGTTCTGTCAGGTCATTAGGAGGAGGCATTGATTCTAAATGAGCATAATGATCAATGATTGTAAACTCCCAATAATGCCAGTTACATTGTAGGAGAGGCAGAAGTTTCTCCTTTCCCATCATTTTTGCTTAATGAAAAGCTCTGGCTCATGAGGAACCCGTTGTTGAAATTACTCTGGTTGGTTGGGACTGAGGGTGAGAGGGAAGCCAAAAGTGCCACTGATGTGACAGTCACCTTTCTGCTGACAACAGAGTCCGTCAGTCTGGAGGATGGGAACCCGTCCGGCCTGGAGGAAGTCAGGGAAGACTATGTCAAGAGGCACTTCAGCACTCATAGGTGAGGGCTTATACCAGTCAAGGAAAGATGATAATAGTGCGCACTTCCTTCTGTCCCGGCATCTCTGAACCTCTGTGTCATTGTTACTGAATTTGCAAGCGGAGGCCTTTTCATTGTGAGGAAAAGATGAAGAGATTTCACCTGGACCCCTGTAATCCCATACAGTGCATGATCACTCTAGGCATGTTGTTGGTCTCATTTCCAGTCTGTGCTTTTATTTCCTTTCCCTTCTCTATAGCTCATCTCCACCAAGGACGCCTTATTTGCCTGCAAAGCAAAAGGAGGAGGAGAAAGCTGACTTGGGAAGAATGGTCCTGGACTCTGAAGTGACCATGACAAGGGCCTTATTAATCCAGTTAAGAAGTTGTTCATGTGGCTGTTTTTCTTGTGTGTTCTTTCCAGCACTGCATCAGCCTTGGAAGCAGTGAGTGAGAGTGACTCTACCATCTGGTATTTGATTCAATGTGAAAAACAAACAATGGAAGAGGATGGGAAACCAGAATTTATCCAGTCTCCAGGCACTTCATCCCCGGATCTGGTGGAATTTGAACGGTAGGTACACCCCATGTTGCTTTCAGTTTTTTTGTTTGCATTAATACCGTGCATCCAGTTGCTGCCGTTCGTGCAGCGCTGCTGGAGCCTGCATCTGCTTTGCAAGAAGCCTTGTGCCAGCAACTTTGGCCCTGCTGGTGATGAAGCTGAGCACCTCCCACGTCCCTCCCCTGCGACTTGCCTGTTAACGGACTGCCAGCATCATAGCAGCCCCCAGCTCTGCAGGCCTTGGAAAACCCCTGAGGATTTTCCACCCATCCTCAAGAAAGAGAAAAAAATTTGTCAAGGGTGTCAGTCCCTGAGTGGCCATGGTTTACCGCTGTCCAGGTGGCTTGTGGAGTAAGATGCAACATCCCTGCTTACAGTAGTGGTTTAACAGGCAAGATCAGGTGGAATAGGAGGTTTTTCATCCAGAATGATTTATGCAGGTGCATGTCCCTGTGTGTTTGTGATATCAGTACTGCTATCAAGTTGTATCCCTGCAATGGGGTTAGATTTTAGGAATTGCTGCACCAGATGAAATTCTGAAGAGTCTAGCTGTATGTATTCTGGGGAGGTGCAGGAACCAGAGGTAAGCAGATACTTTCCCCCACAGTGATGTTCATCCTGCCAGTAATGGCATTGTTATGAGGAGGTTGAGCAGTGTTGTTCCTTCCAGAAATAGACCCTTAGCTCCTGGCAGCTTGGAGTACCTTTTTTTGTGGGATCAGAGCAGGGTAAGGCTAGAAGCGACCAGGGAAGATCATGTAGTCCTCAGCCTGCGGGCTGCAGAATAGCAGTGGTCTCGAAGATACCAGAAAGTGCTCCTCAAAATGTCTGCAACCTGGGGGGGAGGAGGGGAACTTAAACACTTAGAGCGAGAGGTACGAGACTGTAACCTCATTTAGGATCAACTCCTAAGTGCCTGGTGCAGGGCCTAAAAATCAAAGACCACTGTTCTCATGTCAGTGGTCCATGTATTTTAATCTGGGATTGTAATGGTAAAATTACTGGGATTTTTTTCAACGTTACTGATGTCTTAAGACTGAGTACGTTATTCACCACATTCTTCCCCTTGCTGTCAAACAGCACTAGGAGGTACTTCAGGGTCATCGATGCTTTTCCGAAAGGATAAATGATCATTTCATTATAAAGATTTGAGAAACAGATGGATGTCTAATCTGTCCTGTACCATCAAGCAGAGTCTATTTTACCCTAACCATGCCAGAGTTAAAAAGATGCAGTGCAGGAGAATCCACAGCTGCACCTAGCATCCTCTTCCACAGCGTCACTGGCATAAACAAAAACTTCCGCAATTCCTTCTCTTTTGCTTTGAACTGGTGCTTATTTACAAAATTCCTTTGGATTATTGAGTTTTTCATCAAAATGAGACTGCAGCTGTGCCAGCAGATGGCACCAGCCTCCTGCTACAGTTCCTGCTTTTGGCTGTAGTGAGGTATCATTTACAAGACCTTGAAATGTGCTGAATCAAGATATTCTGGGGGAAGTAAGCTCTGCTTCATCAAAGACTGCACGACAGAGCCGTAAACACCTGACTTTCCCCTTCTTCACTGACAAGGTAGACCAGAGCCTGTACTGTGTGGAGTCTGGCACTTATCCTGCAGTCTTACGGCAGACTGCAGTTGGTTCATAGCTGTTCCTTGTCAAAAAATGATCTTTATAACAGGCATAAAACAATAGGGACTGTCCAGCAAAGAAAATAAGAGTGGTTTGGGGATCATCTAATCACATTATTTGGGCAGCATCAGAAATGCTTTGACCTTCGATGGGCTGGGCTTTTTTCCATGTCCAGCAGCAGGAGCTACAGTGGTAGGACTACCCAGTACTCAGTCCAGTGCAAAACGTGGTTGTCTCCTTCCAGCTGGGAAGGAAATAGTTGAGTCGTGGTTCGAGCTTAATTTCTTTAGCAAAGCAGTCTAATGGTGATTCATATTTTTCTCTTTGAGAAACTCCAGATCCTTTGTTTGGAGCTGGACACCCAGAATCGTGGGTGAGGACAATACCTTACATGAGAACGCTTTTTCCCCTTCCAGTATTTTGTCTCCAGCAATGGTGGAAAATACTCCAGAGTATGGAAACTGGAGTTCAAACATATTTATGCTTGCGTGCAGAATTATCTTAAGATTTTCAATATTGGTTTGCTGGTATAAATATTTAAAAAAAAAGAAAAAAAAAAGACCATTCTTTTGAGTTACTTTCTCATGCAATACTGTTCAGTTAATCAGGAAATGTGCTCATTTGGGCCATCTTCCAAGGAATCGTTTTGAGCCCAAACCTAGTAACAATGACAAACCTAGTAACAATGACTGCTGTTTATAGAACTCTCGGTTTGTACTCCTTTGGTCTTGTTATTTTCATCTGAGGAGCTCTAAGCATTTAATTAACGTAAAATAACCTTCAGTGCTGCTTTCCAGTAGACATTATTGCCCCTGGTTCGCTGTGCCACACAGTGCTAACAGAAGAAGCAGGCTCGTTCTGAGATTTAGTCAGTGGGTTGAAATTACGACGTTTATGTTCCACTACCAGTTTCGCTACAGACTGCATAGAAGTCAGTCTTAGGGATGTGTTTCCTCAGATGTAAAATGAAGGAAATGGAGATCCCATGTTTATTTAAGTCAGAGCATCCAGGCCTGGGGTAGTCTTTTTCTATCTCTGTATAGTACCTAATACATCAGGATATGACCTCAGCCAAGGCCTTTAAGTGTAGTGCAGTGCCAGTAAAAGTATAAATAGTGACTTGCAGTGTAAAAGCCTCAGGATACGAAGGCAAGTAAGTCAAAGTTTATTAAATGCCAGAATGAGGTTTGCCTGTGCAATAAGTAGAGCCTGCAGCGCCTGGAGCTTCTCTTGTGAGGCAGTCCTGCTGAGGCTGTGGCTGGGGCCTGCCTTTTGCAGATGAAATCTTGGCAGAACAGAGTTGCTAAAATCTTAAACAGTGTTGGGCAACCTTGAGTAATTGTATGAAGTCTTAGGGGAGGGGAGTTCGTGAAGTAGTTATGAATCAGAGCTACTCCCCAGGCTCCTGCTCATTTACAGTAGATAGCTGCCTCATAGCCTGCTCTTAAGAGATGCTCCCTTTCCTTTCATTACAGATACCTGTATTTTTATAAGCACACAGTGGACCTGCTGATAGAGCATGAAATTGTTTGTAGTGAGGAGGTGCCTCTTCCTGAGGTCTCCACAGCTGTTTCCCACCTCTGGCAAGAGCTTTCTGAAGAAAGGAGAGACAGCATCTTGCAGTACTGTAGCCAGAGAGATTTCCTCGAGGATCCTAAGGCTGCTTGCCAAGAGCCTGCGTGCACTGAAGGTAGTGTGAGGGACAGCCAAGGTAACAGTGAGGAAGCCAGTGGTTCCTCAGTCTCCACACCAGAGGAAGTAAGTGCTCAGTAACACACATCATCTGCCTCTGAAACTCCAACCTTTCAGTTGCTAATTGACTCTGCAGCTTTTAATTGGAAGCACACAGTAGTTGTAATTAAGCTTTCCCAAGACCACTTGAATGCATAAGTGGAGACAGTAAGCAGTCTTTGAGTAAATGCACCAAATTCTCTCTCGGTAAGATACACAGCAATCTATAGGAGTGCAGTGGTAGTAATCCTGCTAGTCTCCACTGACTTGTAGAGTTTCCGTGCTAGGTAACAGTTAAATTTGCTCTAACTTGCTGCAGGGGGAGGGAGCAAGAACAAGAATTATACAGTTACTGTGCTCTGTAAGCTCTCCAAGCAGCACAGATGAGCCAAATCCAGAAGAAATACCCAGTTTGCCGACGCCTGCTGTGTTTTGGGTTGAGTGGGTTTTTTTCATCAAAGCACTTGGTAGCAAAGAGAAAGTATTTGTAGACCAGTTCCAGTGGTACAGGGCTGATGACTGCCTGTGCCATGCACCTCTGCAGCGCCAAGAAGTCGGTGACTGAGTAGACCAGGGCGTTTGTTAAAAAGAGATGAAATAACAGCCAACTCTTTGTAAGCTGTTCCTGGAGCACCGATTCCTTAAGCAACTAGGTGCCCAGAGACGTGTGTGTAATTTTACTAGCTGCAAGGGAGGGACAGGTGTCCACCTTTAGCGTACAAGTAATTGCATGGACAAGTTCTTTTTGAGCCTCAGGACACAACTCATATTGCTGACCTCCTTAGGAAACGTCACGGGGATGTGGCACGTACAGTACTTTCTGGCACAGCAAATGTGTGAACTGCATTATGGCAGAGTGAACTAATGAGCTTATCGGTCTGTCACAGGGAGCATCCAAACTCCTTTGTAAGCCAGGTTGCACGCTGGAATCAGATGTGGGGAGACTGGCTGGTACAGCTGCGATCCCTAGCCATAAGCGGCAGCGCACAGTCATGTCTCTAAAGCACTGCTAGAATTAATGTTTTTTACTGGGTTTTGGGGCAGATGGCAATGTTAAGTCTAATTCCTAGAGGCTGAAGCACAGGGCTAAGGGAATGGACTAACCTTGTGTTCCTAGTCATGAAATACAGTTATTCCTTATTATTCTTGTCTCCACGAAAGCCTCTTGGTTTACTCTAGCTGTAAACATACCTGTTAAATGGAAAGAAAGAAAATCATGCTTTTAAAGACTTCATTATTAAAAATGATGCCCTAGGTAAAACTTTTAGATGGCTGGATATGTTGACATCTGAAGTGTTCTCTCTGATAGGTAATGTTTGAAGATGCATTTGATGTTGCTGCTGGTTTTCTTAACAGAAGTGAGACTCAGGGAATGTCTATTCAGAGGTAAATTACAAACTCACCCCTTTTGCTCGACAGAATAACTTAATAGCCCATTGTCAATACTCTGTGGCTAGCTTGTTGTGGAGTAAGGCGCTAGCCTAGCTTTCTTTTTTGTGCCTGATTTTTTAGTAAATGGTTAGAATAGCAGCCTCTAGCAGTTGTGCTCACAATAATACTGTTTCTTAAGGTGCAAAAGTGAATATGGCAGAATTAGTAAGAATCACTTATTAAGAGCACCCCATCACTTCAGGATAAACTGGGGTCCTTCTGATTTTCTTCACCACTCTGCATAGCTTTCCATTTTTTTCAAATTACAGTATTTGTAATGTTTTCCTTTTCTCTCCCTCACTTACCAGGTCTGTGAGGACCATAATGGGCATTCCCTGGATAAGTCAGCTAATCATAAACTGTACTCTCATTTAATGAGACAAAAATGATCATTTCTAACATTGTCTCCCTTACCTTTTTCAAGTACCCTAATTCAATCACAAGGAGGTGATCAAGCTAAAGTGTGGTTGACCTGAACAATCATGACAAATGACATCACAGAAACATAAGACCTATTAAGTAATAGCATATTAAATTATAACATCTCTTTCCTCTGCAGGTCAGATGAGTTACCTAAAAGAACATGTCAGATACAAAGCTGGCACTGCCTTTGATTTTTCCCAGTAGACCAAGGAAAGAAAAGGGTTGCTTTCCTCACGAGGAAAATCACATTATGACTTATCTTTTATGAATTCTTGCTATTTAGTCTTCGCTAGGATTGTTTCTCTTTGCAAATAGTGTTTTTAATCTGTTTTTTTAAATCCTGTTTTCTACTTATTTTTCCATATTTAGATAGTTTTTTAGTGTGAATCTCTTTCTCTCTTTCACCACCATTCCACCTTGCACTTCCGGAACAGAATGAATGGAAATAAAATTGGTTTGCCTGTTGATCAGAATATGCTTGAATACATAATAAAGCTTAACAAATATGTTTCCATTAAATAACATTTATTAGGTCACAGTTGCTGTTTGTTTTTAAAATGAGATTAAGTATTCCTTAATAGTGCAATGTATTGACATCATTTTTGCAATCGTGTTTTAGGTCCCAAATTAGAGTAATATTTCAGTAGTCAACACTTACCCTGTTCCCTTCCTTCCCTGTCACTCTGTGCCTTCTAATTCTGGACAGACACATGATGCAGAACTTTGTAAAACCCCAGGGAGAATATAGAGGTGAGGTCCAGAATTAATACCTTAGCTTTTTGCCAAAGTTACCTGAGTACAAACCTGCCAGTGATAGCTAATACGCCATTTCACGGCCACATGTTACTGCATTCTCAAAACTCACAAAAGAAGTCAAAGCTCTTTCTCTGAACAACCCTGCAAAATACACTACCAAGTAACTATTGTTGCTGTCTGTTATAATAGATATATACTTTTCCCCAAAACCGTGTTACTACAGCTGTCATCTATCAGTGGATCTCTTTGTTGTGATACTGGTTTCTTGTATGGCTGTTCTCTGTTTTTACACATATTCCTCGCATTTGTTAGACAATATGTCATCAATACGTCCACCTCCGCTCCTCCCTGTCTTGCTTGGCTATTGTCTTTAGTATCAAAATCACCTTGAAAAAAGTTTGATTTTTAAATTATAATTAAAATATGGAGGAGAGAAAGTAAGAGGAGGGAAAAAATGAAGAACAGTATTAAATATAGTATTGTGTTCCATTTTCAGTTCAGCATTTGCAAGCTACACTTCTGAAAATCCAGAGTATCACCACAGACTCTATCTGCAGATCACCGACTTCCTAAAAAGCCTCTTCTTTGCTAATACACAGTTTTTGCCAGGTAAGCTTCGCCAAGGATTCCTTACAGAAAGAGCATGTAATTCATTCATTGTCAGAAAGGGATTTCTGTTTTCTGTGCTTCTGATCATATTGTCCAGAAGTGTTACAAATAGGAACTTGGGGTTCATCACTTCATGATTGTGTCGTTCCGAAGGTCAGTAGGATTGCCTTTCTAAGAGGCAAAGTGTGAGGGCTTGTTACTGCTCAGTATATTATTCAAAATGGCAAATGAGGAATTTGATTTTTTTTAATCGTTTGCATGAAAGTTCCTCGTGGGAAAGCTTGAAGTGATCTCATTGTGAGCCGGTGCAAGCTCACTTTCCCGGTTCTCCATTAACCCTCAGCTGCTTCATTCTGAGCTCCATACGACAGTAGGACCACCTTCTGCTTGTCTGGGTGCCGGGGGCCCTACCCTGAGCCCCTGCTGGCAGGCCTTAGGAGTGGGTATTCGTATTCTTGAAAGAGCTGATAAACAGCTGCTGAGCTGCCTATTAACCTCAGCCTGCTGTTGCAGATTCGTTGACCCAAAAGTCATTGTGTTTGCAGTGTTCTTCTTCCCTTTCTTGCTCTCCTCCCAAGGAGGGGCTCAGAGCTTGCATGTGGGTGGAGGACCGAAAGGAGATATCCATCAGCCAGAGCATGATTGATTGGTGCTCGAGTCATTGCACCTCCACAGTACCCACTGGTTTGCTATTTTCTATCGCCTCACTTCCACTCAGTCTCTGCTGCTTGAGGCAGATGCTCCTTTGAAGGAATCAGAGTGTTTGTGATGAGGGGTAATTGGGACAGAAAAAAAGCATGAAACTAGTGTTGCAGCACTATCTGAATCTATCACATCGTGACTACTGCATGCCATTTGGTTCCCCCCATCTTGGGGAGACAGTAGCCCTAGAAGAGGTGCAGGGAATGGCAGCAGGCACAGCAAAAGGCATTAAACAGGAGCTTCTAGAGTAGGGCTCTTCCGCAAAAAAGACTGAGGGGTACCGTGAGAGAATTTTAATCCTAACTGGTGTGGACTTGGTACAGCAGAAGAACTAGAAAGCACTCAGTGAAATGAACAAACAGCATGTTAAAAAGTACTTGCATGTGCAAATTACCAGATTTAACTCCTGGGACATCAGTCCATTGACAGTTCCTGAATCTGAAGGTCCAGATACAATTTCCAGCTCAGAAGGCCCTCACAGCAGTTTGCCGTAATGGGGGAGGATATATTGTGGAACAGAGCACACTGCATGCACAGTTCTTGCACTTTTTGTCTAGACATCATCTCCTGGCTGTTGTCAGAGACCAGGCACTGATCTACACAGCCCTTTGGTCTGTGAATAGCTATGTTCTCCATAAGAGCAGAGCTCTTCCTGTGTTTATGTAAATAACCATGAATTGAGCACATCTAGAAAAGAAAGAAAAGCTTTAGGCAAGATACGGTAATTTCCGGTTTTAAATTTCTTTCATGAACGTCATGCCTGGCAGCGTTAGGTGGTCCCATTTTGTCCTTCTGCTTGGTGCTGCATAGTTATATGTGATCCCAAGTCCATCTCACAGCTCCTGGATGGGGTGGTACGAGAAGAGGTAGTGTCTCTTTCAAGCTTCAAAGAGGGACATTTGAAATAAGACTAGGAGAATGGGAATGTTGGGAAGACAGACAGCAAAAGAAGCTGAAGTACTGCAAATTGGCAGTTGACTGAGCTCTGTGGATCCACAAGGAAATAAAAGGGTGTGCACACTTCTTTTATGCAGGAACTTTGAGTTGTCTGTGATAAGACAATAAAAAGGGAGTTTGAGCAGAAATCACCCAGGCTAGAGAGTACTGATAATATGAAGGTCACAGTCTGTTTTGGTTTAGATAGCTGCAGTACAGCACATCTAGAGAGTCTTGCCAAGAGGCAAAAAAAAAAAAAATACAACTGACAAGAATTTTTTGTTTTGAGAGCAGAAATTCATCTCCATCTCAAAGCAAACAGATTGAGGCAGTTATGGAAGTGGTTGCAGAGCAGGGCTAGGAGATGTTCCAGCTAGCTTGAAACACACCAACTCAGGCAGCAGCAGAGAGCTCAGTATAAGCTACACACCTTACCCCAGAAACTGGGCTACTGAGAGCATCGGAGGCTCCTGGACTTGACAGGAAAAGGAGCCCTTCCTCGTTACCTCATGGGTGTGACTGAACCCCTGCAGACCATTCCCCTTCCCTTGATGTAGTAGTACCTGTGCCCAGGAGTTTGGGCAGTGCTGGGATAAATTATCCCAAGGATAAAGTGATGTCCTGGTGCACTGTGCGCACACCTTGTAGAAGATACAGAGGTGGGTAGCAGGTACAGTACCAAGGCGAGGCATGCGGTGTGCACCTGACTGAAATACGAAAGGCAGCCTGCGGTCTCCGTTCCTTTCATCTGCAGAGCTGATGAGGTGACAGGTTTTATTGCTGGTCATTACACACCAGCGCTACGTTGTGCCATTTCTAGTTAACTGTCCAGATACACAGTACTACTGTCGGATTGTGTATGGTCACCATTTCGTAGTCGCACTCAGATCCACTGAGTGCAGCTCCTCTTGAGCCGCTGCCCTGGCTCTTGAGGCTGCCAAGGGCATGCAGCCCGCTGGTATGAAATGCTTGAGAAAGACTCACACAAGAAGAAGGAAGAAATCATTTGGCCAAGGAAAGGGAAGGCTCTTAAAAGGACAGTGACCCAAAAATGAGAACAGGAGCATGGAAGCTACATGGTAGAGAAATATTTGTAAGCATGAGGTTAGTTAAGCAATCTTGTCATTTTTCAAGAGCTGTTGTCTTAAGGTCACATAAGAGAAGCTTAGCTGCAAAGGCAGTAAAGAACTAACTTAGATTGAGGTCCAATGCTTTTACAATATCTAAGTGAAAGTCAGCGTGTTTTTTTATAAATAGCACTGAGCACCTTTACATCTTCAAAAGCACGCTTTCTTTTAAAATTATGGATTTTAGATGAGTCACTTGACAAGCAAGCAGGATTTAGTGCTCCTTAAGCTATACATTTTTTAATCAGCACCTATTTTTAAAAGCAATCTTGTCTTGCCCTGAAGAGTCTTGCATCAATGCAGAAGGTGGACTAGATGGACTGCAGACATGAACACTTTCATCTCCTAGACTTCGATTTCTCAAGGGCCACTTACTCTCTGTAAGCTGGCAAAAGAGAGGATCATTTCTTTCTGTTGCTAAAAGAGCAGCAGAGCCTGATGTCAGTGGAAGTTCAGGGCTCAAGGAAGCCCCCATATCTTCAGAGCCTTGACTGTGTGCCCCACTTGCTGCTACCAGGATCAGTAACAGCTGTCTAAGTGATGTAAATAGACACAGGGTGGAGCCCTGTGATTTTTAGAAAGAAATTAGTTGAAAATTTGAGCCATTCTTCATCAGGCACTTGACAAGTGCTGGTTGCTGATTCAGAGAGGAATGCGGGCTCATGACGCATTAGCTGACACTTGCCAGCATTTGACCAACCCATTGTATATTTGACACACAATCAACTCCTGTGGTTTTTAATTCTGTTTGACTGGGGGGGGGGGGGGCGGGGGTGGGAATGCTTTCAGGAAGAAGACCTTGCGTTCGATTATGAGACTGTGATGCTGAGGTGCACTGAGACCTTCGACGATGAAGATTTCTGAACGGTATCTCTGTTTGCTAATGTTTCGCCAAGCCTTGCCGGGTACACCAGGCACTTGAAGAGACTGCACCTCTTTCGGTGAAGCACCTCTGTGAGCAGAGTGCGGAGACGCTGCGTTAAAGTGGTTTGCTACCGTTGACTTTCCATTCCCTCATCAGTGTTTCTTGATATATCAGTTGAGTAATTTATATCTTTAAAAGTTCCAGGGTTTAGATACTTATAAAATCTTAAGAAATACTCTCGTCTCTTGCTTTTTAATGTTTAAGCTCGCTTCACAAGTAAACTGAGGCGCGTACAGTAGTGTGGCCTTGCCTAGCATAAGCTGTGGAAGAGCTGCAGAGAGGTCACCGCAGTGACAGCCTGCGCACCCCCATACGATGCAGATCTCAAACTGCAACCTGCAAAAATCACAAAGTGCCCTGCAGCCTGGCAGTGATTACTTTTCCTGTACAATTTTTCAGCTCGGGCTGACAAGGAAAGAAGGATTTCCTCACAGAGAGTGAGATGAGGCTCTTCCATCTCTTTATGAGGACAACAGCAGTGTCCACCCACTCCCAAATGTCCAATTACTGCAGGCACAGTAACACTCTTTGTATTATTTACTTTTGCAAAGTGAGTAAAGCGGAGTGAGCAGCCCTGTGCTCTTCTGCCACAGCTCATTCTTTGATGAGTAGTGCTGCTCAGATAGTGTCTTGGAATTAAAGCTGCTGTGAAGATGAATAAAATCCTTCGTATCTCTGAGCTATCATTAGAGGCTCTCTGCAGACTCAGACAAATTGTGTTTTGGCAGTGGTTATGCTGAGATCACGCGAACAGCCGTCACAAACAGAAAGGCCAAAAGTTTTATTTTAAAATCTAAACTAAAGCTGGCATGCCCAGGTATCTATCAGTCTTCACCAGCCAGGCTTTTAGGCTGAATCCACGAGGGCTGGGCTGTGGCCCAGCACTGCTTTGGTGCGTGAGAACATGGTACATGCAGCTGTATTTAAGCAAACACATGTGGAAAATAGCACTGAAGCACAAGGGGAGAATAATTCCTCCGCAGCACCTCCTGTCCCTGCGGGTGAGGCTGTGGTAACACTCCCAGGTGGATGTTTGCCAGGCTGCTGTGTTTGGAAGTGGGGCTGGGGGGGGTCCTAACTGCAGATGCTGTTTGGGTTTAAGAGCCCCTCCGAGTTCTCCATGTGCAGCCTTGCCTTTCCCTGGCCTTTCTAGTGTGCTTCATGTGCTTTGAGGCTATATGCAATGCTGGATCTCCCCCCTCCTCCTCTCCCTCACATTCCAAAATGCCAAGCATGGGCATCCCCTGGGCAGTATGGATTTTGGGACATGTGCTGCTTGAAAATATACGTACAGAATTTGCAGGGGATCCAAGGTCAAATCATTATTTCCTTTAGCTAGTACAAGATATATATATATATACGTAACTGGAGTAGTAAGTGCTTGCAGTAAATTGTGTAGTTCTGGGGGGAAATAGATTAGTTTTTCTCAGTGTTGAGGCTACTTTTTCTGCAAGTTTTTAGCCGTCGAAGTCTTACAGATTTCTCTCATCTCCAGTTCCATTTGCCACACAGCACTTGGTCACTTTTGTTACGTTAGTGATTCTTTCACCATGTCCATCTTAAATTCCTGCATCAGCTGAGGTCGAACTTGGCAATACTGGCACGTACCATAGGACAGCCATGGGAGTAGATAATGTTCAAGGATTAAGAACCTTTTCTTATTAGCCTTTCATGCACACCCTTTTGAAGGACAGTACAGGACAGAAGTTAAACAGCAGAATATTTCATTTTCAAATGACTTTAAGCCTGCCACCTACCAGAGGAGACAGTTTTGAATGGACACCGTATGCTACGTGGATCCATTCCCTTGATCATCACATGTGAGAGCTTCTGTTCCTTCACCAGGAGAATTTTAGGTTAAGACTGGCCTGAACATCAATGTGAAACAACAGGTGTGTTCAGGTAATGTGAAAATAATAACTCCTCCAGATGGCAGCAAGATTTGCGGGAGGTATTATGGCATTAAGGAGAAGATGAAGAGCACATTACTTTGGTTCCTCCTGTCGCACGATCCTAGTTTACAAGAGCACAGGCCTGTGTGTAACATGGGAAGGCAGTTTCCTCTCCTGCAGAGCCCACGCTACACAGACAGTAGCTGTTCTGAGGCCTGCTCTGTCTTGGCAGGGAAGCAGCCTTAATTCCTGAGCGCATTATTGCTACGTGCGCAGGGGTAGCGCTTTGTGCAGTGCTCAGTGGTTGGTGTGATGGAAACTTTTCATGAAAAAAATCTGGGAAACGTAGGCTAGCAGGCTACCGGGGCAGGGCGGCGGGAAGGAATTAGAGGCAGAAAGGCATCAGGGTGGGAGGAGTGGGAAACATGGAAGCATCAGTGGAAGTCTGGCCATTGCAGGGGCTTGGGCAGACCAAGCTGAACAGGGCAAAGCAGGACCAGGTACATGAATCACAGCTGTGCTGCAGCATGGCAGCCCCTCACCTTACCACACAGAGATTGTAATGTAGGGCAAACCTACCGCTGACTTGTGAGAAAGCTGTGAAAATGAGCCTCTGATTAGCTGTTCTAGAGCCGGTGCACCTACGTACATCACCGGGTCTCCTCGGCCAGAACAGGCGGAGCATCTGCCTGGACTTCCCAATTAGCTGTCTGCCTCTCTGCAAAGCTGCGCACAGGGTGACCCCGCGCCCGGCTGCAAACAGTAAGTCTGGCTGCGCGCAGGACTCCAGAGTAGCACAAAGGATAATACAGTTGACAGGTAGCTGGCTGTTCTCCAGGCAGACCTCACAGTGTTCAGTTTTATACTTGAGGATCCTCTGATTTTCATTTATTTTCATTAAGTAGCAAATAAACAGAAGCTGTGTCGTTGCCCTGCGAAGCCAAAGCTGTTTGCAAACCTCAAGTGGCCACATGTAGCTGGAAGGATTGGTGGCCCTGCAGCATAACCACTGCCTACTTCGTTTTAAAATTTGGAAATGTCCCCTCAGGCAAATAGAAGGATAATTTACGAATATATAACAAACACACCAAAGGGGAATTTTAAAAGCAATTTAGGAGCCTGAGCTTGAAATAGGGACGTAAACAACTTCTGAAAAACTGGCAAGAGCAGACACTGGCTGCCCCAGACCAGTATAGCCCCACACTGCTGTGTCCACCTCCTGGGCCATAGGATGTGCTGGGGTAATGAACGAGCTTCCACTGGGGATTCGGGCCCCCTCGTGCCAGGAGCTGTAAAGTCATGCCCAGCTCTGCTCCAGGAGGCTTGCAAGGCAAATGGACGCTGGGGACACACAGACACGGCAGCAGGACAGCGTAACAGATGAGCAATGTTCTCCATCCTTGGGGTGGGGAACAAAAAGCCAATTGAAGATGGATTTTTATAGGAAACCTGTACCGATGTTGTTTTTTTTTTTAACATGTCCGAAGCACTTGCCAGCATCCTAACATGTCCTATGAGGAGAAGCAAAAAGATATGGCTGTAGCCTCCACAGAGCTGACACAAAACCAGTAAAATTACTGAGGGTTCCCCATTCGTGCTTCCCACCTTGCTTTTTCCATGTGAGGATCCCAACCGTAGCACCAAAGGAAAAAGCTTCACATGGAAGATGGAGCGTCTGAAGGCTACGTAGTACAGCAGGTTTTGGCCCTGTTGGTGTTGCTTGTGTACCTCGTTCATTAGCTGAGCATCCTATTCCCATCCAAACCATTCCTCCAGTGTGGTGGGTCTGGCCAGCAGCAGCCTGGCGGCAATATGGACATGGGACACGGATGTAGACTAACAACTCACTTTCACACATGCGCTACAGCACAACAGAATTCTAGAGGTCCAATGAGTAGGACCATGGGTTTGCCTGCTAGATCCTTTGGGAGCCTAGGCTGGCTCTAAATGAGCTTAGAGACATAGTCAAGGTTGTGGAAGATGAAGCAGATATCAGAGCTGAGATGCCCGGGACTAATCATCTCTGTAAAATCTCTGATTGGCGGTGGGAGGATCAGATATACTTAAATGTGCAAATCATTCTTTCTCCCAAAATACATAAAACCGACAGTCTTCAGTGGAGTCACCTCAACCTGCCAGTAACAGCAATTCATGCCACGTTGTTTCCTCCGTTAGGATCCCAACATTCCCACAACTGATCTAAGACACCGATACGCCCCTAACTGATAAAAACAAGACACATAGCGCTACAGCTGCAGGATGGGACTGAAGATCAGGACTGTAGTAGGCATGAGGAATAAAGGCTTTTCATTGAAACCACCCAGGTTCTGTTCAGTCTTGATGAGAAGGTAAAGGGGGTATCGTATCACAGCCTTCAGCTGTCCAATGGAGGGTACAGAGAAGATGGGGTCAGACTTTTCTCAGAGGGCAACGGTGATGGGACAAGAGGCAACAGACACAAGGTGAAGCATTAGAAATGTCAGTTAGACACAAGGGAAAATGCTTTTCACCATGAGGGTGGTCAGACACTGGAACAGGCGGTCCAAAGAGCATACGGCTCTCCATCCACGGCTCAACTGGACACAGTCCTCTGCAACCTGGTCTAACGGGACCAGCTCTGGCTGGCCCGGGTGACCTCCAGAGGTCCCTTCCAACTGAATTACTCTTTGATCGTTTGAATACTACCTGCCACTCATGATGGCAGTCACCCTGAGAAATATTACACTGCATTTTATTTATTTCCCCCCCCAAAAATATCTAAGTATAAATCTCAATGCAGGAAACACAAGCTTGTGCTACAGCAACAATGTTATTACACATCAGAAGCAACCAGCACCATGTGTGATCCCATTATACATGGCCACATAGGTTAAGGCTGTTTCTGCTGATAATGCAAAAGAGCAAGAACCTGCAAACCGTTTTCCAGAGAAGTGGTTGTCACCACACAGTCACCACACCAGACCAAACAGGTACGGCGAGGGGGGACACAGGACGTAGCAGTGGCAGGGATGCATCAGATGGTGAGCAGAAGAGTTTTATCCTTCAACTTCAATGATGATTCCTTCATCTTTGTAGGGTTTGGTGCCGTGGGGAAGCTGGCTCCCCTGAGACTTCTCCCAGCACCCCGGTGGGATTCATTTCAGTGAAGCTGGGTTTTTCTGTTGGGAGACCTAAGTCTCTGTTTTTCTGTTTAGACACCTAAGTAAGGTCTCTAGATTCCGTCTGGTGTCTAAGGTGGGAGAGACATGTTCAGAAGACAATCGATCCCATTAACCTCAGATGCATCTCTCACAACAACATTAATTTGACTGACCTTAAATTATGGGAATACGGAATGAGATGAATCGTGACCTAGAGGAGCCCGCTCCTTCCCCTGGGTCAGGATGAGAAGTAAGCCACAAGCTGAGAGGTGAGTGTTGCCATTACAGATCTTTAAGGTGATGGGGAGTAGCCTCAGCCCAAGGGATGCCTGAGGGCCGTACAGGGCCCACATCAGGGATGCCTTCTGCGGCCCCTTGAGCAGCCAGGACAGGGGACAGGAAGAGCTCTGCTTCAGCTAAACAGCTGCTCCTTCAGGTCCCCAAGGCTCGGTGCAAGCAAAGAAACTGAACGTCTTTCCCAGGCATTTCTTGGGCATTGGCATTCCCCAAAGAGGGATTATGTTCTTCCTAGAGGTGGGCAGGCAGGAGCAGAGAGGAGAAAAATGACTCCCTCAATGTCACCAGTGATGTAGGGGCAGAGCTGGGAAGAGAAAGACATTACTGCTCTCCTGCTCCAGCCTCTAAAGCTGCCAGCTCGTGTTCAAATGATGGGGGCTGCAGACACGCTTTTCAGACCTCTGCTTCTGAGATGAGTTCACCTGCAGGCCAGGTGCTTATATCCTGGTATCAGCACCTATCTCAGAGTCTCTTTCTGAACTTGCTTTCACACCGCTTTCCTGTCCAGCAGCCTTCAGTTCATCCATTCTCTTGCCACCAGATAGTCTTTTGGGGCAAGCGGGGAGATACCGAAACCAAGAGACAGCGCAGTATTTGGTGCCTATTCCAAACGGAAGATCATAGACCTTGGAAATGAGCTGAGAGTGTTCCACCTCTCCCTTGTGGCTGTTCTTCCATGCCAGGAGCCCCCGCTCCACCTGTGTTCCTGCAACAGCAAAAAGGAGATCGTCGTGTTTAAACCAGCGGGGGTTCTGAGCATAGGACTACCTTGCGTGCTTCACACCCGCTTCTTAAATCGCAGCAGACCCAGCCCAACATACAGATCCCTTGCACCTAAACCCTTCTGGCTCCAAAGCTCTTTACAAAAAAATCACTAATGAACTTCTAGACAATACCCATCTTCCTCCAACAGGTTTCAGATAATAAGCAGTCTTCTCCACTGCTTTCCACAGGGATCAAGTGTCTCAAGACAGGTTTTCACAAGCCATGGGGCATCCAAGAACTGTTCAAAGGCAGGGCATCATACAGTGCCAGGAAAGCAAGGCTGGATGTTAAATGCCCAGATACTGCAGAGTCAGGGAATAAGGTTTAGTTTACCCTAGTCAAGGAATTGCTAAATATGTGTAATAGTTGCAGCAGCCGAGTCCCTCTTGGAAAAGGGAGTGAGCACACCTGTAAATTTTGCCTGGAGGAGCTAAAGATCAAGGGCTACGAGAAAATTAATGAGCCAAAAGGAGATTCGCTTTCCAAGAAGCCTGAGACGGTAAAAGAATATAGTTAACAGAGTGTCCTTCCTGCTCTTTTTCTGTAGCAGAAAAGAAAGTTTCCTCTCCTATTCTTACACCATCCTTCCCCAGGCTCTTTGCTGTTTGAGGGCCAGCTGCAGGTGCTATATCTTTGGTCGTCAGCCTTTCCTACTGCTTTCCACTGCTGTGGCACCAGTTCAGCCTCCGTTTTAGCAGCTCTCATAAGAAGGCATGAGTTGTCTTCCACTTCTTGTAGTTGTCTTTCTCTCTCCTTTGAACCAGCAACATGGCTATAGACTGACATTTTCCCTAAAAGGCATTTTTCCCAAATAAACCTTTTCCATAGACTGGGTTGTTCCTGGAAACTGAGTTAGTTTTTGATAAACTGCTGTTTTCCAACCAGAGACCATTTCAGTGACGTCTCTGGGAGGAGTTCAGTCACGTGGTGTTTCATGGTTGCTAGCACAACTCCTACCCATACAGCAGTACTCACAAAGACAAAAAAATACTAGGAAACAAACCCTAGGGCAGGCACAAACTAGTAGCTCGGCTTATTTCAGCAAATCCTACCTGGAATGGTGTTATCGAGCATAAACCCCAGGAGTCCGCCCACAAACATGCCAGTGGTGAGAAGCACCTGGATCACCTGGTCCAGCTGGATGATTCCTAGCAGAAAAACCAAGCTTTGGGTAGAGGTGCAGAGAGACGCGTGTTTGACCAGCAACATACCCGGTGCCAAGAGGCTGCAAGCTGCAGGCTTGTTTCGACAAGACTTGCAAATCCCAAAGCAGCGCTTAAGATTTGGCAATGCAAGGGAGATTGATCTCACTGCCAGTTTCAGACCTACCGTTTTATTCTGCATAATCATTCACTGACCCAGCTGCCGGTGGGCAGGAGATGACTCATAAATACATTAAGACCCTATTAACAATGCAGACTGCAGCACTGTCCCAGAAAAAGCCACCTTCTGCTCCAAACACTTTCTTCACCTCCACGACATAACACCAAGCAGTTCCCTACAAAAGCACGAGCTTCAGTTCCCAAAGAAGGACAGGTGTATTTAGCACGGGATTTCACCACAAGTTAACCAGGTGTGATGTTTCTTTGTGAGGGCTAATAGACATGAGCAAGCCCGGTGGCACTGACCATCTGATAGACCATCCACAGAGTGTGTGATTTGTGGGCCAGCTCTTTCAACAGCCCATCCAGCTGTTGTACCACCGTGTGTACCTTAAGAGAGGGCACCACGGCCTTTGTGACCAACACATTAGTCACACAAGACACAATGAAGGCGCAAGTGTTGGAGGACTGGGAATTTCAATAAAGTGAACTTGATGGAATTCAGTAGAGGAGTCTGCTCTTGCGTTTTGGAAACACAAAGCTGTGTTGTGTATGAGCATGTAAGCAAGCCTCATTCATTGAGATTTTGATCAGGATTCAGTCCTGGAGTATTCTCCTGCCCAAAGCCCCATCCCGGGAATGTGTCCCAGGGAAGACCTCTGCAATCCTTAGCCTGGCAGGAGTCTGGCGAGATGCAGTCATTGATCAAGAGCAGAGATTTCCGCACCAGAGCTGTGCAGCAGAGCAAAGGGCAAGAACACCCCTCCCAGAAAGAAACAGGCAACAGCCAAAGCACTAGTTTCAGGGCTTTACCGGGAAACGCTGCGTTTTAAAAGATTTCTCTGGATCAGCCTTTGCTTCAGTTTTATGCTATAGAAAATGTTTCTGATGTCGTTTCTTACCTGTTTCCAGCAGTGTACTATTTTTGCTCGCCCAGTTGGGAACTGTGAGGCCAGCAAATACAGAAAATCCAAAGATAAAGATGTTTCTGGAAGAGTTCATATCTGTGTACTGTACAGAGAAACGATATACATTACACGTGGAATTACCCCGATCTGTGGATTACTGTCGTGTTCATGAGACACGCTCGGATGCAAACACTGCATGCCGGAGTGGACCCGGGCAGCAGCCCTGGTGCTGCTGGGGCATTACGATCCTGCTGCCCCCGGTGCCAGCAAGCCCTGCCCTGAGCAGGGAGCCCTCTGCGATTTAGCCCCTCCGGTTACATGCCCTCATCTTCACCCCAGGAAATGCCAACACAAATGTTTGCATTTGCTGCAGCAGGGTTATGTCTGACTCAGCCTGGTAAGAACCTGACTGGAAACCACAATCCCTTCCCCAAGGGATGAAACAGCACTTACACAGCCGTTACCTGCAAATTGGAAATCCCTACTGCTGTGATAACTCCAAACATCACAAGGAACATGCCTCCGATCACAGGGGTGGGTATACTGGCAAGCATCGCCCCGACTTTCCCGAAGATGCCGCTCAGGAGCATGGCGCAGGCACCGGCAATGTATCACCATTCGACTCCCTACCTGGGGCAAGAGGAAGAGGAGGCAGTCACGCACCGACCGGCGCAGAGAGGCGAGGGATGGCAGCCTCCAGCGCCAACCTGCTGGGCAGGGGTCGCACCTCTGGCCAAAGCACTCAATGGCACATTCAGTCGCGGGTTCAGATGCAGCCACCGGTGGGCTGGGATGCTCCCACTGCACGGGAAGCATCAGTATTTGCACACTAGTAATTATTTATCACGAAGGCACTCTGAAGAGCATTTACTTGATGTTACCCTCTTTCCTACTGTTGCAGGACTTCAACAGTTTTGCTGTTAAGCAAAAAGTTTATTCTTAAATTAAGAGCACAGTAATCCCCACAGACAGCTTGGCCGCTCGCTCCAGTCTAGAAATGTCATGGCAGACCCACAGGCTGGCACTGCAGCCACCCAGTCCATTCACTGGACAATTCTTCCACCAGGTTTGGATTGCCGTCTAAAAATGGCTTTCAACTAGATGTCCCACACCAATTCCTCCATCCCCTGGAGACCAAGATTTGGGATAGCAGAGCTGGCCAGGCTGGCTGCTTCGATCCCGTGCTCTGGGATCTGATACATCCTTTCCACAGTCAACAAATGGCTAATAAAAAGTGAGGAAGCTCTGCATCTGCCTCTCTCTCTCTCATCACCCATCTGGCTTCAGTAAAACCATTTTCTTCTATTTTTTCCCCTGGAAGAGCCAGGGTGGCCTTTTCTTGTTTGTGCACTACAACAAAGATGGGATGAAGCACCAAGCCATGCCTTTCATTCAGATCTGTTAGAAAAGAAGAAGAGTATCTGCCAAACAAGAGATGAAAGAGACATTTACAGACTATGGAACTAAAAGAAAAGCAGCAATAATTTTTAGACTTTCAATTCAAGCTACGCCTTGCCACACCAACACATTACAGCTTAAATAATCATGCTAAGATTTACAGTGTTCATGTCTTAGGCACGGAAAGTCCTGTAATCCTCTGAAAACATTTTATAATTCAATAAATATTTTAATCCCTCCCTTTAAATATCCAAGAATGTCATATTACAGGGAGGGCGTTTGTGAATGCTTCCAACAAAAACATCCCCAGTAACTAGAAGTGTCTCTTTTTAAGTATTCTTAAACATGTCCCTTTAAAATATTTTAAGTCTTACTTGATTGTGAAAGATAAATTAAAAAGATTTGGTGGGGAGTTTCAAAATGAAATCATGCATTGCCTTCAGGTGGGCTTTTATGTTCCTTGGCTTAAACCTTGGGACACTATTACCATCAAAACTGTAATTTAATAAAAGCCAACAGATCTATTTGTTTCAGGATTAGCATGAAGTTTCAGATGCTTAATTTGCCAAAATGTTGAATTACCCAGTACATGGTGTTGGCCTTAGAGGCAAATTAACTAATCCATTGATACCACCACTGTGAGCATATGCTGCTAAAGCCTCTAGTTTAGAGTTTGTTTCAATTATGTCAGGAAAACAAGAAAATCAGTTCTCTTTTTTAAGGTCGAAGAAACTGCATGGTTTCCTGATATGTATATGGTGACTCTGAGGTCTTTACCTCTCCTTAAAATCCTCCTCTTCTTTTCTTGGAAATGAGGGCTCAAGTACTGGCATGCTGGGTTTGATAAACCATCTTAAACATAGGTGCCTTGTGCCATTTAAGATGTTGCATCTTGGCAGCTTCCAGCAGCTTCTCCTTTGCCTTATCTGACAGCCCCTGTGGATTTCTGAGATGTCCAAAGATGTTTCAGGTGGTGCTGGACACCTCTGTTTAAGCAGAGGAAACAAGTCCCTTGCGTTTCCATTTGTCATTGAAAAATGTGTTTCCCACATAAAAAAAAACAAATGAAATTTGCCTTGTGCTTTCAGCATCCCCACCCATCCCAGCCAGGGTCTGGATTTAAGGTTGACTGAGATGAGACTGTATTTTCTGCTCTCTTAAGTGTAACAAGGTGAGCAGAGGTGGGATCTAAGGGAAACATCTCTCCTGAATCGGCAAGGGTGGCGCGTCCACCTGAAGGACTTAGCGTACGTGTGGAGAATGTGTCCTATAATCTGATAATTATGAGTCCAGGCACTTCTGCACTACGCTACATCCGACACGGACAACGTATGGAGTAAACTACATGTCGGGAAAGAACGGGCTCAGGTATATGGTCAGTATGCACAGATTTCGTAGTGACAAGGTACCTGTGGTGACAGGCTAAACTGGACTCCACGCGGGCATCCAGGCAGCCCTTGCTGCTGGAAGCAGCCACCTCGGTCAAACACTAACGCTTCAGGCTGTGAAAAATGGTTATTGTGAGTGAGGTTTATAAAATCCAGTGAAATAAGCAGTATTGTAGAGTGGGAGCCGTAAGTCAAATTCTGCGTTTGTTTACTGGCTCGCAGCTCTGCTGACATGACATTGCTTATTTGACAATGATTTAAAAACATTTTCCAGTTGGCTGCTGGATGTACCCGTCCCCTGGCTGTAAAGCTTAGTGAAAATCTCAGATCTGATTGTCAAGCTTATCCCTGGAAATTTCTTTCCCGTGTAAGAGCAATAAAATACTCAAGGGGTTCACAAAACTTTATGGAGGGGTAAAAACATAAAACTTTCCCATCACATTTTATAATCCCAAAGGAATAATCTACCTTTCACATGATTGCCATTCTTGGGTTATAAAAAATATGGAATTTGAAGCCCTATTGAATTTTTTTCTTTTTCTTTTTCTTTTCCTTTTCCTTTTCCTTTTTCTTTTCCTTTTCCTTTTCTTTTTTCTCTTTCTTTTTTTCTTTCTTTTTCTTTTTTTTTTTCTTTTCCTTTTTCTTCTCCTCTTCCCTTTATAAATATATTTAGGAAGACAGATACACAGATAGAGAAACAGACAGATGGCTATTCTTTGATAAAGTCAATCCTCAGGAGGTTTCCAGGTTAGCTCAGATGTAACAAACTCTCTTTAGTCTCACCTAAGCTGGATGCCATGAGTAACAGCAACATGCACTTGTCCCGAATGCAGACCATATGCAGCGAAAGAGAGGGAATGGCCACCTCTGTTAGGTGGTAGCAGTGCTGCTGAGGTGGTCACCAATGTGCCAGGGCACCTTTTCCCAGCATGCCTGGCAGGACGTGGGCTAAGATCACATCCCAGGTCCAGCACCCACCCATGTGCACCACCACACCTCTGTAAATACACCCCTGAGGGAAACCTCTGGGAGGTTCTCACCTTGGTGATGCCCAGGGCCCCCACGTTCTCGCTGTACGACGTGGTGCCATTCCCCGTCCCCCAGGCACCGGCCAGGAGGCAGCCGATGCCTTCCACCCCGATCCCGCGGCTGATGGCGTGCTTTGGCGGCGGCGGGGCCCCGGACAGGCGGGCGCAGGCGTAGTAATCTCCCACGGACTCCAGCATGGAGGAAATCACCCCGGCTAAGATGCCGAATATCCCAGCCAGGCTGACGGTCGGCAGTCCCCACTGGCCTGCAAGTAAAGAGCTTGATGCAGGTAGATGGGGCATGTTTTCCCTGAAATCTATTGCAGGAAGAACAGCAAGGGTGCTTGTGGGTGTTGCCTGATTTTTGGCATTTCATCTCCCCCTGCTAGCCATCAGCAGAGGTGCAAGCTGGAGCAGGGAGCAGCATGGCGGGATAGGGAAAGCCGGGGGCAGCGGTACCTGGATAAGGCAGCCGAAACCAGGGAGCTTGGGACAAAACGTCCCCGCGGATGTCCGTCCGGGCCAGGTGGCCATAGGCGGTGGGGTCCGCAGGGAGGACGTCGGTCACCGTCAGCACGTAGCAGAGCAGCCAGCTCAGGGAGAGCCCCAGCAGCACCTGCCCATCACACACAGCAGTGGGGACCAGTTAGGGCATGGCTGGCTCTCCAGCAGGGTTATGGGGGACAAACTGTCTCCCCGACTGACCCTTTCCCCTGCACATGGAATGGAGGCAGAGGATCCTGGTGGCCCTCCCTCCTTTTCTGCCTCATTATGGTCAGAGCCATGGGGACCTTCTCCCCCTCTGCCCCCTCACTGCACAGGTTGGGCTGGGAAGCACTAATTCGTCTGGACACAAGTGGAAAGAGCCCAGGGCAGGTGAGGCCAATCCCTCTGCCATCATCGCTGGGTCTGCAGCAAACCCCAACGTACCGGGAAGATCTGGAAGAGGTAGACTGGGGAGAGGTGGCACTTCTTTCCTCTCTGGTAAGACGGCAGTGGCACAGGGACATCTTTCAGGTACTGAGAGAACAGAACTATGAAAGAAATAGTCCTAGGAGGAAGGAAAACCAGACCATGAGACAAAGTGGGTGCCCAGCTGCCCGCCTGTCCCCACATTAACTGAAGACCTGCCACCCAAGGACCCAGGACTCCAGAGGACCCCAAAAATCAGGCTCTCAGCACCAGAGGGTGCCTTCCCACTCCTGCAAGCCTGAGGCGGAACAAGCTTTCCATCATAGACATCCATCATAGGATGAGGGGTAATGGTTTCAAACTGAAAGACGGGACATTTAGATTAGATATTAGGAAGAAATTCTTTACTGTGAGGGTGGTGAGGCACTGGAAGAGGTTGCCCAGGGAAGTTGTGGATGCCCCATCCCTGGAAGTGTTCAAGGCCAGGCTGGATGGGACTTTGAGCAGCCTGGTCTAGTGGGAGGTGTCCCTGCCCAGGGCAGGGGGGTTGGAACTAGATGATCTTTAAGGTCCCTTCCAACCTAAACCATTCTGTGATTCTATGATTCTATCATACTCTACTGATAGCTCCTCTGCATTTGCAAATATCTTTTTTCCCCTGTTTGTTTTAAGACTGACCGCCCCGATACTGCATCAGTGAGTATGACACAGTTGCAGGAAGCTTAAAAACGACACCTGAGCAAAAGAAAGGCCTGAGAGACATGCAAGGTCCAGGCAGGCTATGTAGGAAATTGTCCCTGAACCTCTGTGTAATTCAGATACATTGGAAATACAGGATTCATTGGTTCCCTGATTTCAGGTTTACCTATGCTGCTCTGCAAGTGGCAAAAAGTGACAGGGAGTGAAAGAAAGAGGATTTGATTTGGCTGTGCAGGTCCCTGTTTTGAAAGAAAAAACCCACGGTGGGACTGTGGGGCTGCACGTGGTGCCCACAGAGCCCTCCCAGCCAGCCGAGAAGGGGAGAGCACAGCCCTCGGGTCTGCCAGGGCTGCGTGGTGGGGAGGGGGGGGTCCTCCAAGGCAGGGGTGTTCACGTGTGCCCCCGGCAGCACCTAGGGCTCGTTCTGTTGGAAGTGACCATGAGGTGCAGCTCCTCTCCTATCCCCCGTGGAGGACACACAGCTGGGTGTGCTCACAGCAAGCCCTGTCTGCCCACCACGTGTCTTCCCCCGAGAAAGGGCAACCAGATGAAGCTGGAGGCTGCCATATGCGGCAAGAGGGAAGGAACTGGGCAGCCCACCTTGTTTGCTGAGCTGGTAGAACACCTTGGACGTTTTCCTCCTATGTTAACCCAGGCCACTGACGGGCTCTTCATTTTTTTTATAGCAAGCCTGAATTGTATACGTTGAGTGAATTAATCCGGATAGGATTTGGTGACAAATAGACTGCACCAGCTGAAGCGCACTAACGGTGCAGGGAAAACTGGTAGTTTTCTATGGGTGAAAAGGTGCCAAGCTATAGGTGCAGTATTCACGGGCAGGAAGATTACCAGCAGCGCAGAGGAAACGCTAACCTCACCTCTCCGCAAAGACACGCCACGACGTACAGCCAAAGGTTATCTATCAATCATAATGCAAAGCACCAAATGACTGGAGGCAGAAAGTCTGAGGAGGAACTGGTTTCCATGCGTGGTTTCTAAAGCTACAGAGCCCAGACAGACTGCGTCAGTGCACATTTTGTGCATTTGCATTAAGAAAGGTGCTCGGCAGCCTTATGAATCACCGCAGAGCCCTCATCTATCTCGGGTAGGTGTCACTGCTTATTATTCAGGTTGTCTGACACATTCCATTAACAAATGCTATTTTCAGCTGCTTATAATTCTGCCTAACTTTACCCATTCAGGATGAAAATTTCCATGGAAAACATCTGCCTCAGGCCAAATATTTCTGGAAAAATATATCCCAAACCTATTCCAAAGAGTGATGTTTAGGAAATAGACATAGTATATAGCCTGCATTGAGAAGGTAATTTTGCATCGAGCAGTGGCAGGGTCCGCTTATGACCTGGAGCAGAAATCTGAGATTTAGTAGAACTTGTTCTTTGGGGTAAAGGATGTTGCTCTTTCTCACAAAAATCTGCTCAGGTATGCTCAGTCTGTAACAATGATCATTCATCCCAGGTCCCAAGCAGTCAGCAGAAACATCTCAGGCTTTAGCATTTGCAGCCCATAAAGATTCTGAGGCCTTGCCCAGCAATTAACTGTGTATGACCATCACCAGGGAGCAAGCGAGCACGCACTAGACCAACTTCTTGAGGTAACAGTGGGTATCGCCCATCAAGGAGACTCTGGGATGTGGCGGGGCTGAACAGCAGGGCTGAGACCACATGGGTCATGTCTTCCACCTTCTCCATCATCCCTCTTTCCCTAATGACACCCATGGAGCATGGAGAAGGCAGCGAAGGAGGACACAACTGAGATAGCTCAGAGCACAACGGGTGTCTGAGGTTGGGGCTAAGGTGTTGTCCTGGTTTCGGCAGGGATAGGGTTAATTCTCCCCAAGAGACAGTATTCCATGCCATGTGAGCCACGCCCTCACTGAGCTGCCGGGGGAGGGGTCAGGAAGTCACCGCTTATAAGCGGGCTGGGGCGGCCCGGGCTGGGCGGTCGGGGAGTGGTCGGGGAGCGGCGGTTCTGTAATCGGGTCTGTATATTCCTTTATTTGTGTTATTGTTGCTATTTTTTCTTGTTCCCTCTGCTGTTCTGTTAAACTGCCCTTGTCTCAACCCAAGAGTATTGCCTTTTTCTTCTGTTGTGACCCGTATTGGGAAGATCTAAGTGAGCGACACGTGGTTCTTTGTTGCCGTCTGAGGCTAAACCACGACAGTCCTTTTTGGCGCCCAACGTGGGGCTCGAAGGGTTGAGATAACGACAGAATCCAACTAGAGCTTGTAAAACCGAATTTATTGTATACGTTTATTTTATTAGGTAAATAGTCGCCGGTTACCATGTTGCTTGGTTTGTTCTCATGGCTGTGTTATGTGAATTCCTATATGACTTATGTACTCCCTGTGATCATATTTGCTACTTCTGGGAGGGGGATGAGGATTATCATTTTACTGTCCTGTGTGATATCGGCATATGATATGATAACATCACTTGTTAGACACTTAGTTTGGGGCGTTTATGTGGTATTACTGTCTTGTCCATACATCGGGCACCGTCTCTCAGAATTTATTAATAATTACACCCAGTCTATGGGGGAAACAGGGGGGGACACCTTCCCCAGCTTTGAGAACGTTGAATATCCTTGGGATGCTCAAACCAGCATGTTCCTAGTGTTATGTCTGCTGAATATGTTCCAGGTCCTGTTTAGGGTTAAGCAACTATTTAAGACTACCACCCAGAGATCTGCTCCGAGGCAGGATAGTCAGGGGTGGCATGGCATGTGGGAGAACATGGGCAGGTACCTAGAGAACTTCTCGCCTCCAATGGTCTGGGACTTCACCCCTGAACAATTACAGGACCCTGATAGAGTAGTAGACTATCTGAAGGGAAAATGCTGTGGCTATTCCAGAGAGGCACAACTCACCGCCCTGTGCTGGGCCCTGGCCAGTATCTACCAGGCACTGCTCAGTGTTATGCAGCACCCTCAGGAGAAAGAGACTAGACCAGCAGGCGCTGCGGCTCCTGCGGCCCCTGCGACAGGCGCTGCGGCTCCTGCGGCCCCTGCGACAGGCGCTGAGGCCGGCACTGCGGCTACTCCAACCCCTGCGACAGGCGCTGCAGCCGGCACTGCGGCTACTCCAACCCCTGCGACAGGCGCTGCGGCTCCTGCGGCCCCTGCGGCAGGCGCTGCAGCAGCCACTGCCGCTACTCCAATCCCGGTGGCAGCCACTGCTGCTGAACCAGGAAACCAACCCATGCCAGTATCAGTTGCTCCCATACAGAAGAAGAAATACACAAAGAAATCAGTTCGCTTAGTAAGAGATGACGATGAACCAGGGCCATCACAAGGACAGGAGGAAGAGACAGAACCAGAGATAATTACCCGATCCCTATCCTTGAGTGAGCTGCGGGATATGCGGAAAGATTTTAGCCAACTTTCAGGTGAGCACATTGTCACCTGGCTGCTTCGGTGTTGGGATAATGGGGCCAGTAGCCTGGAATTAGAGGGTAGGGAAGCCAGGCAGCTGGGATCCCTGTCTAGGGAAGGTGGCATTGACAAGGCAATTGGAAAGAAGACCCAAGCCCTCAGCCTCTGGAAACGACTCCTGTCAGGCGTGAGGGAGAGGTACCCCTTCAGTGAAGATGTTGTATGTCAACCAAGCAAGTGGACCACCATGGAAAGAGGTATCCAGTACCTGAGAGAACTAGCCGTGCGGGAGATGATTTATTATGACTTGGACAATGCAGACTTACCCACAGACCCTGATGAGGTGCATTGCACAAGGCCCATGTGGCGGAAGTTTGTACGGAGCGCACCATCGTCATATGCCAACTCACTGGCAGTGATGGAATGGAAAGGCGAAGAGGGACCAACGGTGGATGAGGTGGCTGGCCGGCTCCGGCGATATGAAGAAAGTCTCTCTTCCCCCCTTGTCTCAGCTGTGGAGAAACTGTCCCGTAAGGTCCAGCAACTTGAAGAGAATATGTCCTACTCCCCACCTGTACGGGCCAGCATCTCAGCTATTAGGAGCAGGCATTTCCCCACTCAAGAGAGAGAGTACAGAGCGTACACACCACGAGGCACCCTGTGGTTCTACCTGTGTGACCACGGAGAGGACATGAGGAAGTGGGATGGACAACCTACTTCGATCCTGCGGACACGGGTACAGGAGTTGCAAGGAAGGACAACCACAAAAGGGGATCCCTCCAGGAAAAGTGCCGCCCCGGTTTCCAGCGAGCAGCTCCCCAGACAGAGCAGAAGGCCTGATCTTGCTTCTGATCCTCTTGAAGGAACCTCCAAGTCATTTCCGCAAGAAGTGAGTACCGGATACTATGACCAGTATTAGAGGGGCCCTGCCTCCAGCCAGGTGGAGGAAAGGGACAACCGGGTTTATTGGACAGTGTGGATTCGATGGCCTGGCACATCAGACCCACAGGAGTATAAGGCTCTAGTGGACACAGGAGCACAGTGCACTCTGATACCATCAAGCTCTAGAGGGGCAGAACCCATTTGTATTTCTGGGGTCACAGGGGGATCCCAAGAGTTGACTGTACTGGAGGCTGAAGTGAGCCTAACTGGGAATGAGTGGCAAAAGCATCCCATTGTGACTGGCCCAGAAGCTCCATGTATCCTTGGTATAGATTATCTCAGGAGAGGGTATTTTAAGGACCCAAAGGGGTATCGGTGGGCCTTTGGCATAGCTGCTTTGGAGACGGAGGAAGTTAAACAGTTGTCTACCTTGCCTGGTCTCTCAGAGGACTCTTCTGTTGTGGGGTTGTTGAGGGTCGAAGAACAGCAGGTGCCGATTGCTACCACAACGGTGCATCGGCGACAGTATCGCACTAACCGAGACTCTCTGATTCCCATCCATGAGCTGATTCGTCAACTAGAGGTTCAAGGAGTGATCAGCAAGACTCGCTCACCCTTTAACAGTCCCATATGGCCGGTGCGAAAATCTAATGGAGAGTGGAGGCTAACTGTAGACTATCGTGGCCTGAATGAAGTCACGCCACCGCTGAGCGCTGCCGTGCCGGACATGCTAGAACTCCAGTATGAACTGGAGTCCAAGGCAGCCAAGTGGTATGCCACGATTGATATAGCGAATGCATTTTTCTCAATCCCTTTGGCAGCAGAGTGCAGGCCACAGTTTGCTTTCACTTGGAGGGGCATCCAGTACACCTGGAATCGACTGCCCCAGGGGTGGAAACACAGCCCCACCATTTGCCATGGACTGATCCAGACTGCATTGGAACAGGGTGAAGCTCCAGAACATCTGCAATACATTGATGACATCATCGTATGGGGAAACACAGCAGAAGAAGTTTTTGAGAAAGGGAATAAGATAGTCCGAATCCTTCTGAAAGCTGGTTTTGCCATAAAACGAAGTAAGGTCAAGGGACCTGCGCAGGAGATCCAGTTTTTAGGAATAAATGGCTAGATGGACGCCGTCAGATCCCAATGGATGTGATCAACAAAATAGCAGCTATGTCTCCACCAACTAGTAAAAAGGAAACACAAGCTTTCTTAGGCATTGTGGGTTTTTGGAGAATGCATATCCCAAATTACAGTCTAATTGTAAGCCCTCTGTACCAAGTAACCCGGAAGAAGAACGATTTTAAATGGGGTCCTGAGCAACGACAAGCTTTTGAACAAATCAAACAGGAAATAGTCCATGCAGTGGCCCTGGGGCCAGTCCGGGCAGGACAAGATGTTAAAAACGTGCTCTACACCGCAGCCGGGGAGAATGGCCCTACCTGGAGCCTCTGGCAGAAAGCACCAGGGGAGACCCGAGGTCGACCCCTAGGGTTTTGGAGTCGGGGATACAGAGGATCCGAAGCCCGCTACACTCCAACAGAAAAAGAGATATTGCCAGCTTATGAAGGGGTTCGAGCTGCTTCGGAAGTGGTTGGTACAGAAGCACAGCTCCTTTTAGCACCTCGACTGCCGGTTCTGGGGTGGATGTTCAAAGAAAGGGTCCCCACCACACATCATGCAACTGATGCTACATGGAGTAAGTGGATTGCACTGATCACACAGCGAACTCGAATGGGAAATCCCAGTCGCCCAGGAATTCTGGAAGTGATCATGGACTGGCCGGAAGGCAAGGATTTTGGGATGTCACCAGAGGAGGAGGTGACGCGTGCGGAGGAGGCCCCACCATATAATAAACTGCCAGAAAATGAGAAGAAATATGCCCTGTTCACTGATGGGTCCTGCCGGATTGTGGGAAAGCATCGAAAGTGGAAGGCTGCTGTGTGGAGTCCTACACGACAAATTGCAGAAGCCAGTGAAGGACAAGGTGAATCGAGCCAGTTTGCAGAGGTGAAAGCCATTCAGCTGGCTTTGGACATTGCTGAGCGAGAAAAATGGCCAGTACTTTATCTCTACACTGACTCCTGGATGGTGGCAAACGCTCTGTGGGGGTGGTTACAGCAGTGGAAGCAGGGCAACTGGCAGCGCAGAGGCAAACCCATCTGGGCTGCTGAATTATGGCAAGATATTGCTGCCCGGATAGAGAATCTGGTTGTGAAAGTACGCCACGTAGATGCCCATGTACCAAAGAATCGGGCCACGGAGGAACATCAGAACAACCAGCAGGTGGATCGGGCTGCTAGGATTGAAGTGGCTCAGGTGGATCTGGACTGGCAACATAAGGGTGAACTATTTATAGCTCGGTGGGCCCATGACACCTCAGGCCATCAAGGCAGAGATGCGACATATAGATGGGCTCGTGACCGAGGGGTGGACTTGACCATGGACGCTATTGCACAGGTCATCCATGAATGTGAGACATGCGCTGCAATCAAGCAAGCCAAGCGTTTGAAGCCCCTTTGGTATGGAGGACGATGGTTGAAATATAAATATGGGGAGGCCTGGCAGATTGATTATATCACACTGCCACAAACCCGTCAAGGTAAGCGTTATGTGCTCACAATGGTGGAAGCAACCACTGGATGGCTGGAAACATACCCTGTGCCCCATGCCACTGCCCGGAATACTATCCTGGGCCTTGAAAAGCAAGTCCTGTGGCGACATGGTACCCCAGAAAGAATTGAGTCGGACAACGGGACTCATTTCCGAAACAGCCTCATAGACACCTGGGCCAAAGAGCATGGTATTGAGTGGGTATATCACATCCCCTATCACGCACCAGCCTCTGGGAAGATAGAACGATACAATGGACTGTTAAAAACTACACTGAGAGCAATGGGTGGTGGGACCTTAAAACATTGGGATGCACATTTAGCAAAGGCTACCTGGCTAGTTAACACCAGGGGATCTACGAATCGGGCTGGCCCTGCCCAATCAAAACTGCCACGTACCGTAGAAGGGGATAAAGTCCCCGTAGTGCACATGAAGAATATGTTAGGGAAGACAGTCTGGGTTAGTCCTGCCTCAGGCAAAGGCAAACCCATCCGTGGGATTGCTTTTGCCCAAGGACCTGGGTGCACTTGGTGGGTGATGCTGAAGGATGGGGAAGTCCGATGTGTACCTTATGGGGATTTGATTTTGGGTGAGAATAGCCAATGAATCACCCAAATTAAGGACAGATGGACTCTGATGAAAAATTGAGTAAAGCACAGCGGTGATGGGATCAGAACTGACCTCAGCAGTTGGCGCCCAGCGACTTCCTCAAGATCTACATCTTCAGCCCATGGACTGGGTGTGCGTGAGCCACGCCGGGTACACCAGTCAGGCTCCGAAAATACAGCATGCAATAGGCCAGCACCACACACCATCTCACCCGCCCTGAGAGACTGTTCTAACAAATGGAACCCGTAAGATCTGGGCATGGCAAAAATGGTATGGAATAAGGGGTGGATAATGTCCTGGTTCCGGCAGGGATAGGGTTAATTCTCCCCAAGAGACAGTATTCCATGCCATGTGAGCCACGCCCTCACTGAGCTGCCGGGGGAGGGGTCAGGAAGTCACCGCTTATAAGCAGGCTGGGGCGGCCCGGGCCGGGCGGTCCGGGAGCGGTCGGGGAGCGGCGGTTCTGTAATCGGGTCTGTATATTCCTTTATTTGTGTTATTGTTGCTATTTTTTTTTTCTTGTTCCCTCTGCTGTTCTGTTAAACTGCCCTTGTCTCAACCCAAGAGTATTGCCTTTTTCTTCTGTTTTGACCTGTATTGGGAAGATCTAAGTGAGTGACACGTGGTTCTTTGTTGCCGTCTGAGGCTAAAACCACGACAGGTGTCTGAGTCAGGACAGAAAGGACTGGGATTAGCAAGGGTAGAAGATGGGACAGAAATCAACCAGACAAAAAGGGTGACCCAGGTTGAGAGCAGCACAGTTGGGCAAAGAAGTCAAGCAAGAGCCTGAGGTTAGGAGCCAGTGGCTGAAGAAGGGAGACAGAAAAAGGAGATAGTCCAGACAAAGATATACAGTTTGAAGGGAAAATTCAGACTGGCTAAGCAAAGGGGCTAGGACAAATCACCAGAGCTGGAGAACAGGACAACAAGCCAGAGATGTGGTGGGCAAAACAATGGTGAAAGGAAAGCTGGATTGCAGGCAGGGTTTGGGGTCGTATGGGGTGCTGGTGGAAGAGACCAGTTAAGTGAGGAGCTGGGGGTGCAGAAGAGAGGTGTTTTTTGGGGTCTGGGAGGGCAGGTGCAGGAAGGAGACGAGAACGAGAGAAGTGGCCTGGAGCACGTCCCCACAACGGTGTGCTGCCTTCCTGGGGTTGCAGTCAAGCCTGGCCCCCGAGTCTCCACAGGCAGCTCTGAAAGCACTAGCAAACTGATGGGAGCCCATAGAGAGGATAACAACCTGCTCCTGTTCCATGTTATCCCAAGCTGAAGTTCTGCATTAGGTATCTGAATGTGCCACATCTGCAGGGGAACCACGCAGTGGCATTTCTAGTTTTTTGAATTCATTTCTGAAATACTGAAGAAATTCTGCCACCAAGCACACTCATGCACTCATGCACAAGAGCACGCACACAAGTATCCCTGAAAGAGCTCTCAGTGCTGCAAAGCAACGTGCACAGACATTTCCAGAGCCCCCCAGGCCCTCTGTGGAGAAAACAATTCTTCCTCATGTGAAAACAACACAAAGCACCAGCTATTTTATCTTGAGGAATACCTAACTCTGAGTGCTCAACTTTGTCATTTTAGGAATGCCTTTTTAACTTAAATAATGGGTGTGTAAGACAGTGTGTGTTGACAACAGTGATGGAGACTGCCCCCAGGAGCCACACACGGGAAAGTCTTGTTTCTCTACTGACCTATGAACTTCGCATTTTCACAGAAATCAGATTTTTTTAACTCATTTTTGGGTTTTGCTTTGATGCTGAGGGCTCTAACTTCCTGGGGAGGGAGAAGTGTCAAAACTATGCCATGCATAAACCACACATGTGTGCTCAACACACAAACCTGGAGCCCAGGGGAACCCTGCTACAGACTGTGACATTTGTTTTCATCTTAGAGGCAGGCATATTAGAGGTGTTTCATATTAGAGGTAGTGTGTACACTCAGCTTTCCCATGGGGAAGTGAGACTTACATGAACGCTATGCCCCAGTGCTGCCCAGCCTCGTCCCCCGCCGAGTCAAAGAGAGGTAGTGCAACCAAGGTGATGGTGGGGGCAATTGTCAGGGGGCCGATGAACCTCATCAGAAATCCGATCAGGCCAGAAAATCCAACCAAGATTTGAAAGCAGGAAGCTACAATGATAGCTCCTTGCACCTGGAGAAATGGAGGAAGAGAGCAGAGGTTGAAAGGAGCTGCAGCTGTGGACCTTTTTCTTAATAAGTCAGTGCAAAACCAGTGTGAGAGCCAAGCTCAGCCTCCAGTAATGAACCAGCACAGAGGCTTCCCGCTGACTACGGCAAAGCCTGGCTGAGCATTACGTGTGCGGAAGGAACACTAAAGTACCAGCACACCAACTCCACCCTTGGTCGATGGATTTAGTCCTCACTAATTCTGTTCCACAGACCCCCCTCCTCCCTGTCCTCTCGGGCCACCCAAGCATCCATCAGCTTCCCTGCACCCCCAAAACGCAGGTGAAAAGCTCTTGCCCCAAAAATGGGAGCAGGGCCGTAGTCTCCACTCATCTCCCATCGGGGAAAGGCTTGGGGCGCTTCAGCACACTGGTAGGGCAAGTGGGTCATTACAGCCTCTGTTTTTTTCTGAGTATCGGTTTCCCTCCCGGGACACATTTATCACCCTGAACTTTCCTGTGTCTGACAACCACTGCTAAGTAGCCTGCAATTACATCCTGAAATGGCATTCGCTGCTCACGTCAGCTCCAGGCAGGGGACTCTCTGGGTCCAGGCTGCTCTCTGCTTTCACAGATTTGGTGATAAACCCAGGCTGGGTCCTCTGCGGTGCTGAGAACCTTCCCTCCCCCCCAGCTCCAAAGGGAAGAGAAACACAGGGGCTGGGGTGAAGCACCCAGCCTGAAAGGAGAAGGCAACAGTGCCCTTATGATAGATTCACATATATCAGTAGGGAAGGCAGCCTGTGCCACACAGTAATTCCTTCGTGAGCTTGCAACGCTTTGCAAGCGCTTGCAAAGCACCCCAACAAATGGATCGACAGAGGCAAATTTAGCCACTTACTCTGATAAGGCAATAGATGTAGAACAAGGCAGTGAGATCCCTGACATTTCCTCCTCTCTTTTGACTAGCTAAGAATGCACTTTTCTTTAATATTTACACTAAGTTCTGCCCTTGCATTTCTTTTTACTGGGTGACCTGTGCTTAGACAGGGTCCCTTCCTTGGAAATATCTTCCCTCCCTTCCTTCCTCAAGGCTAACCATGCTTCATGGAGAAGGGGTCTGGATGGACCAGTGGGGACTTTGCAGGGGCTATAAATCACCTGAGCTCTGCACATCCCCTGTTCAGCAGCAGCGAAGCATCTGATTTCCTAATGGAGACTAGATGCTCAGGAAGCTGCAACGGGGTGAGGGCCAAGGTCCATTGGGGATGGTGGGTTCTCCAGCACTGATGGCCCTGCCACGGTCAGGTGCTTTTCTGAAAGCAAACAGCCCTGACACAGAGCAGGTGCCACTGAAAATGTAACATACCTCTCGCATCCGCGTCTGCCAGACTTCGATGAACTCTGGTGAAGAGGCATTCACCAGGGTAGCATTCTGCGTCCAGGCAGGGCACTTCCACTTGGGGAGAGACAGCATGGCCAGGGTTGGGGTCAGGAATGCAAAAGTGCCTCCTTGAATAATAGGCAACCTGGAAGGAGAGCAGAGGGAAAAGATGATGAGCAAGAATGTTAGAAACCCAGCTCCATAGGGGAGAGTGAAAGGAAAGCGAAATAAATTCAAAAATTGTTCTGCACATGGCCTCTGGCAATGTCTTTTGAGATGTTCTGGCAGGTCTCCATCACTGAGCACAGGTGGGCATTGCTGCCCACTGCGCTCAAGAGCAAAGCACCCAGGAGGAAAAGCTCAGGTTCAAACACTGCCAATGGAGAGGCTCAGCGGTGCTGGAGTCAAACTCTGCTACCACATATTAAGTAAAAAGTAGTCTTCCTAAGGTGTGATGAAACCACAGAGCTGCACATAGTAAAACAGCAACCAAAGGAAAAAGCTGGAGGAGGGAAGAAGACCAAGGAAGAAAGAAGGTGAGACTCTGAATAAATGCTCAGCATTGACCTAGGCCCAAATCTTCCCAATATCCAGTTGCTTGCTCCGTCCCCTTCAGCTGCCTCAGTTTTCTTCACAACCTGCTCATGAACACAAGGACATGCACTGGCTACTCTCCACGTCACAACCATCCTCAGACTGAGGGCAGTGGAAAATATGAGTTGGCTTTTAGTACAGTTTTTTAAAGCTAATGACTCTGCCCTGTTTCCACCGACACTGGAAAGGAGACCTGCATGGACAGGGCTGAGCGCTCTGGATGGGTGAGACCTTGGCTCTCCCTGCACGCCGTGTGTCTCCTGGCTTGGAGCAATCCTCACTGAAAACCCTCCAGGCTAGCAAGGAGCTCGAACCTCCAGAGCCACCGGCTTTGTACAGAGCTTTTTACAGTGGACCTGCTGCTCCTGTGAGCTACGCCAGCCTCTTCTCCTTCCATGCAGGGAGAAATGGAGGCAGAGAAGCCACCACAGGCATTAAGCCCCACTTACAGTGCAAGGTGTTTTGGCCACTCCTCTAGTGTGCTTGAAAAACCCAAAGTGACCCGAGGGCGCAGGCTGGCACAGCAGCTCTGAACAAGCTGAGGGAAACCTCTGAGGTGCCTCGGCTTCTTCCGTTTAGAAATCATCCTCGGGAGCAGCCCCCAAAGCAACCTCTCCTTGTGCCAGGAGCTCTCATGGTGCCTGCTCGGAAAGGCAGCAAGGCAGCGAGCCAGGTGAGTGCTTCAGCAGGGCACGGATTTCCCTCAACCAGAGGCATTTCCACCAGTCTCTGGAAAGCACTGGAAAATAAGAGATGGCATAGCTGTAACAGCATCACATCTCCGTCACCTAAAACGAATATTTATACCACTGCAATTACTCATGCCATGCACAACTGAAGCAGTCGGTGCTTTTCCAGTAAGTTATATTTGAATATCAGTCATCCGTGGAGTCACTTATTTACAGCACTCGGCCAAACATGTTGCAGACGTCAAAGGATTTTGCTGGGCAAGGCAAAAAACAAACAAAAAGAAACAGAGAAGGCTCAGTGCCACCACTGTTGAATTAACAATAGATTTATAGCTCCTGCTGCGTTGGACCTCAAGCTATTTCACAGCCGGTGTTGGCATGGATGGGCTCAGAGTAAACTGGAGTGCCGAGGCAATGCACAGGGGCATGCCGAGCTCTTTCCAGGAAAAGTTGCCAGTTTAGAGAAGGAAAAGTTATCCTCTGGTCAACACTACATGATGTCCAAGCATCTGCTAAGTGGGGCTCACCATAATGGCAAGCAACCTGTGTCTCCCCTCTTGGATAGTCTGTCCAGCGACCCTCTGGGACCTGACACTGCTTTTTCATGCTGTGTGACACAACCGAGCTGCAGGTTGCAGTGTGTCGGGCTTTTCCCTTGGCTACTGCTTCTGGAGGGCTGCTCCCAAACCACGCTCGCTCTTGGTGGGATCCTCCCCGTCTCCATGGCCAGTTCCCATCCATTCGTTCACGTGCCAACATTGCCTGATCCCCCCCATTTGTCTCCCAGACTAGTTGCAGGCTGCAGCCATACCCCTCTGAGCTGCCACTTTGCCAGGCTAACCAGGCCAACCTCTGCAAGATGAATGGTGTCCCTCCCCATGCCACATTAACAGATCATCTCCATAGCTCCTCTCCTCTGAATTATGCTTTCTTAAATACGGACACTGGGAACTGTGCAGAGCGCTTAGCTGAGGGCTCCCCAGGAAAAAGCATCCCCACCAAGTTGTAGTTACCACTTTTCTGGCTGTCGTCTTGGTGACTTATGGTTATCAACTACTACAGAGTTTCAGAAAACAGTAAAAGAATAAAAAAAAATTTGCTTCTAACTGTCTCCTCAGGATTGGTTTGCCGCCAGACACATCACAGGCTGACTCCCACCTTTCCGACAGGAATGTCCTCATACCTTATAGTTGGGGCCAGCAACAAGGCAATTGCATCCTCAGCATAGCAAAAGCCATTCAAGCTTATCCTACGGGAACAACTCCTTACCGCTTAATTTGATCTGTTCCTCATTTAGCTATTCAGCCATGGAAGAGGCTCCCTGCTACTCTTCTATCCTCAGCTAACAGCAAGCAGGGGACGGCACAGCTCAGGTATTCACCGAGGTGTTTTGGGGGGTGCCTGGGAGGACTCCAGCCTGAATCACACCAGCAGCCACAGCCACAGTCACACATCCCAGCCTGAGTTTAACCAAGCTGAGAAGAACCAGATTCTCTCTTTTTCGTGGCCAGAGCGTCCCCCCTCCTCCACTAATCGTGTAGCAATGTAGAAGAGGAATACCCTCTGGGAAGGGGTCTGCCTACAGCCACTTCTTAAGACAGACAGAGATGGAAAAGTTGCGCTGGGGAAAGAAACAGGAGGAGTAAAAACATTTTGTGGAGCTGGCAGTTGACCAATGATTTGATGGTAGAAGAGTTTTAACCAGGTCCCTCAGATTCGGCAGGCAAAGAATCTGTGATTTTTGCCTTTGTTTCAAAGGCAAACACGGGTTCCCACCATACTGGAGGAAAAAAAATGCTTGTGGAAAGAGAGAGGCAGCCCAGAGTTATGACATGGGGAATAAAAGAAATTTTGCAAGGCCAGCAGAGACACAGGGTCTTCGTGGCAAGGGGAAGTGCGTAGAGTCATGTCTCTTATTATCAGCCTGGAGAAGAGAAGGCTCCAAGGAGACCTTATAGCAGCCTTCCAGTATCCAAAGGGGGCCTACAGGAAAGATGGGGAGGGATTCTTTATTAGGGAGTATAGTGATAGGACGAGGGGTAATGGTTTCAAACTGAAAGAGAGGACATTTAGATTGGATATTAGGAAGAAATTCTTTACTGTGAGGGTGGTGAGGCACTGGAACAGGTTGCCCAGGAAAGTTGTGGATGCCCCATCCCTGGAAGTGTTCAAGGCCAGGTTGGATGGGGCTTTGAGCAAGCTGGTCTAGTGGGAGGTGTCCCTGCCCATGACGGGGGGGGTTGGAACTAGATGATCTTTAAGGTCCCTTCCAACTCTAACCATTCTATGATTCTATGACTATGATTAAGTACTTCATTTTCTGGGTAGTGAATGGCAACTCCACGCTCATCTCCTCACTACCTGCTCTTCAACAGTTCAGCAGCACCGAGGATTTACCTTGCTTACATTCAGATTCTGTCGCGAATCCCTGAGCGTGGGAACTGGTACTGCTTAATGGGATATACTGCAGAGCTCCTCCCTGAGTCCCTAAGGGGTGGCAGATGGGCTCCGATTTCTCCCAGTTATCCCCTGCCCCAGAGCTTCCTACAGGCTCTGTGCTCCCTTGATCCTGGGCCCACATCAGACAGGTCTTGCCTCAGCTGGAGCATCGCTGGAGTAATACTGCTTACTGCGTGTTTCAATGCTTTATTATTTTAGAATTATAGAATTGCCTAGGTTGGAATGGACCTTTCAGATCATCTACTCCAACCACCAACCTAACTCTGACCAAAAACATATCGCTAAGCATTAAGTTTACCCGTCTTTTAAATACCTCCAGGGATGGTGACTCAACCACTTTCCTGTTCCAATGCTTAATAACCATTCCAGTGTAAAAATTTTTCCTAATATCCAATCTAAACCTCCTCTAGAGCAACTTGAGGCCATTTCTTCTTGTCCTGTCTCCTTTTTGTAGGACAGGTTCCTTATAAGTCCAAACAAAGGTGTCTCAAGTATCAGGAGATGCAAAATTCAGAACGGCGAAGTAGCCCTGCACAGTTACCACCTCTAGTGATTTCAGGATGCTTTGCTGATTGCCCAAGGGTAGCAAATGACCCTCACTACAGCAGACTAGTGGCCAAGCAGGTAGTAATTGCATCTACAAACTTTGTCACATATCCCGTTTCTTGCATTTGGCCTACCTGACTCCAAAGAGGACCTGCAGCAGGGTGCAGGTGTCTCAAGTATCAGGAGATGCAAAATTCAGAACGGCGAAGTAGCCCTGCACAGTTACCACCTCTAGTGATTTCAGGATGCTTTGCTGATTGCCCAAGGGTAGCAAATGACCCTCACTACAGCAGACTAGTGGCCAAGCAGGTAGTAATTGCATCTACAAACTTTGTCACATATCCCGTTTCTTGCATTTGGCCTACCTGACTCCAAAGAGGACCTGCAGCAGGGTGCAAATCCCTGAGACAAAGAAGATGGTGCTGATCAGGTGGCTCTGGGTGAGGAGGTCATGCTGGAGGCAAAGCTCTTTGGAGAGGATCAGCGGGATGGCTACCAGACCTCCCATGGCTGTCAGGAAATGCTAGGAGCCACAGAGAAAGACTAGGTGAAGAAGGACACAGAACTGGCTGTATGTTATTACCATGTTGTTGATGGAAATCTGAAATTAACTCACAGATTTGTGTTTGGGCGGTACTTGTATTACCCATCCTCTTTTTTGGCAACTTCAGTGCTCCCTTAGGGGCTGTTCCAAAGCACCTACAAGAACTGTAATGCACCCCCCCAAACTTCTCCTGCTTTCCATGCCCAAAGCCCTTTTGTAGTGCTCTGAACTCCCCAGACCACTGTCAGACACCACCAGTTGACCCCCAGCACCTGCAGACAAAGCTGTCGGTGGGGGCTACTCTTCCAGGAAGGTGGGGACATCCCAAGGTAGGGGCAGAGAGTGATCAGGCAAAATGAGTGCAAAATGAGGTCCATCTCATTTGCAGCACAAAGGATAACACAAAAAGTCAGCAAATTTGAGCTACCCATTCTTTGCTATCAGTAGCTTTTCTCATAGAGTGTAATTACAGATAACCATAAAAAATGGATGCCAAAGAATGGAAAAATTGGGCATTGCCTTTTTTAGAAGTCACAGACATATTTCTGCAATGACCTTCAGTTAATTACAAATGGGAAAATAATTTTTCAAACTTATTTTCACTTTAAATATTAACCTTAGTTGTTAGTTCTCACCTCAGAGCACAGGACTGCAGCAGCGGAACTGGTGGCACTCAGAAACTCACTGTGCTCATTAGAAGCATGTTTTATTAAAATTGTGATGCAGATGTGTTTAGAAAACCTTGGTTTAATAGAGTCTAAATTTCAGACGACCGCTTAAGGAAAGGAAGCGCAAAATGCCCACCAAGCTCCAAGCGCAGTCCATCGTTACCTTAACTGCTCTGAGGTCTCTCTTCCCTGCGGCTCCGTACCCAGCGTGGCATTGGTGGCATCGGGTCATTTAACGCACCTGGGCACAGACTCCAGCCAAAGCATTGGCCCTTCTGCTTAGCTTTTATTGCCACGGGAAGGGAGAAGTTCAGAAGCCCTTAGACATTTGGCTACCTTCAGCTGAGGTATCCGACCTGTTCTTATCAACTATTTGGCCCCAACCCCAGGACTCTGCCTTCCCATTTGCACTTCAAGGGGCACGGCGTAGCTGTGGGCACAAGAATAAGGAGCTCGGGAGGCGGCGGGAAGGACTTAAGTTCACAGAGATCCAGCCCTACAGCTCCATTCATGCCCAGTGAAGGTGAAGCACTCCCAAATTCAGCTTTCACCCCCATTAACCGGCTGAACTTCCACCACCCCACCACCCTCCACCTGCTCCCCCATCCCACCTGAATGCCCAGCAGGATGCACAGGTACCAGGGGGGCACGTCCGTGACGGTGTAGGCAAGCTTGCTGCTGCCGTGGCCAGCGCCTCCGCCTTCCTCTGGGCCCCTGGCAGCGCGATCCGGCAAGGAGCAGTAGCGGCTTCCATCTTCACCCTGGCAAACAGGAGAGACCCTGCGTTAGCCACAGCCTGGAACCACAGGCACCCAGCAGCTGCTTCTCTCGCAGCTGCGCCCCACGTCTTGCAGGAACACCTCATTTATAGCTTCCAACAAGGGCAGGATAAAAAAGAAGAGCAAGGGGAGAAATTAAAATGGAGGCAAAGACACCTATTGAAAATTTTTATATGCACTTGTGTATCTAAACCAGAAGAAACATGAAAGGGTGTTTCAGTCTCAAAGGGGCATCTGGACAAAGTGCGTTAATATCGTTAATGTCTAGTTAAGGATGGAGAAACTGCAACCAGAACCACAGAAGAGTGTGCAGTCGGTTAATCGGTGGAAGCTGCACTGTCCCCTGGTCTCTGTCCCTCCCGGCTGCCTCACCCAGACAGTGCTTTTGATAAAATATGCTAAAACAATTTAGCCACCACTAAGTACAGGGTAGAAGCACGCTTTCTGTTTCATTTTTGTAAGTCTTCTCTTTCCAATCTCCTTACACTCACCCTTAATAAATATTCTGCCTCGATAAACAAGCCTGCCCTTTGTCTTACAAAAAAACCTCGCTCCTGTGGAGGAACCGGCCGAAACACAGGGACATCACTGGATCGGGAGTCCCGGCATCCATTTCGAAGCAGGATTACCAGGGTGCTGCCCCAGTTTGGCCACCTGCCATGGGGAATGGCACCCCGAGGGATGCCCCAGGATGGGGGCAGCACTGGGGACTGGGAAACAGCCTGGGGACCTGGAGCCTCAGGGAGGTGGCCGGGTCTGGAATATCTCCCCAGGAAGGCTCAGATCCCCTCCCAGGCAGCCAGAAGCTCCAGGGCTCCCCAGGGAGCTGTACGCCTTGCAGAGTTTATGTAGACAAAGATGTGTTTTCCCAAGGAAAGCAAAAGAATTGCTTCGCTTCTGTTGCCACAGTTTTCACGCTAAGCAGATGCGCCCCCCCCTCCCCCAGGTTGTCCACTCCCCCTTCCAACCCACCCTGACCCCTGAGCGCACACAGACACATGCACAAACACACACACGCAGCCTGGGCACAGGGACACCCCGTGTGCGCGCACACACACACACACATCCCGCCTGTGCGAGCACACACACACGTGTGGTAGAGGGAGGCTGCCTGGGAAGCCACAAGGTTTTCAGCCAAATGCAAAAGCTAATTAAGATCCCAAACCATTTGTTTCATCGACCCTTCTCCAGCCAGCGAGTCCTCGGCACGCCGGCAGCAGAGGGCTTTTCTGGGCTGGGATGCCCTGCTGCATCAGGCAGGGACAGAAAACTGCTGTCAGGAGAAGCCCAACCAGTTTGTTGGCACCAAACTTCCATTTATTTATTTTTTTTTTATCATCCAAGTCCTGCTGGAACCTGAAGACACCGAAATGCCCAGCAAAGCGAGATGACTGCAATAACGCTCATGGTCTACCTACCACTGGAGGCAAACAGCCAACGCTGCGGTCAGGGAACAGGGATGTAAAATTAATGTTACGTTTAGTTGTAAATTTTGCAGGTGTGGCAGATTAATCCTGAAGGACTTCATCACCTGCCTGAAACCTCCAGGTTTCCATTCTCACGGCTGAGTCTCCAAAGTCCCATTTTAGATCACGCTGTTGAAAATGTGCTATCTAATACCTTTTAAACACAGTGTATTTATCCAGCCTAGGCAGGCTGGGAGCATTACAGATACTTCAAAATAGATAGGTGAAGGCAGAGTTAATTCAAACTGAACTCAGGCATGAACTTCAAGAGCGAAAGGCGTTCCTGAATAACTCCCTGTGGAGACATTTTCATTTCGGAACAAGAGAGCCTGAGCCGTGGATTAACAAATGTACAGCAAGGTACTTAAGATTGCCCATGCACGGAGTTATTTGGGGACAGCTGCTCCTGAATAACACCACGGGTAGATGAATCCTAAGCTAGGAGGACAGCACTAAGCTCCTTTCCTTGCATTGCAACTTTTCCCATGTTAACCAGGAGGCATGTTCCAGCCCGGCAGAGCCTGTGCCAGTAACAGCCTCGCATGACCATCACATGAATGCCTGATCCTCCCCAGGAGCTGGAGGGGAGCGAGCAGGGTTCAGCGGGAGAAGGATGGAGTGGAGATAACAGGATGAGAAAGGACCAGAGGCAATGGGCTCAAACTGAAGCACAGGAGGTCCCGTCTTAACAAAAGGAAACACTTTTTCACTGTGAGGGTGACCAAGTACTGCACAGGTTGCCCAGGGAGGTTGTGGAGTCTCCATTCTTAGAGCTACTAAAAAACTGTCTAAACACAGTCCTGGGCGACTGGCTCTAGGTGACCCTGCTTGAGAAGGAGGGCTGGACAAGTTGACATCCAGAGGTCCCTTCCAACCTCAGCCAGTCGGTGATGCTGAGATGCTGGCAGGAGAACAAGGCAGGAGCTGCCCAGAGTGGGAACAAGGAACCATTGCTGGTGGTTCTCAGCCCAGCTGCTCCCACAAACCCAGGGAACCAGAACGCCCTCCGTGTGCCTCAGTCTCCAGACAAAGCATCAGGGCCCTCAACAGCATCTTAAATAAGTGCATCAGGAAGGTTGTCAGAAACCGAGCTGCTTGAACCAGAGGTAAAAGATGTCTGCCTTCTACCTCCTTTGGAGTGATTCAAACCAGAGGAAGTCACAAGCCTGATCTGGGCTATGGCAGAACAGGTAGAAACAGAGACCATTAACAATAGTGAAAAAAACCCTCTGCATCATCTGCATCAAAGCCTCTGAGCACCTCCCCGAGGCTCTGCCTGCGGCTGGCACGGACCCCCCCACTGCCCCCAGAAGCTCACCAAGAGTTACCTGAGAAATGGGAGACCTGGACACCAAGGGGCTAAATGCCTCCTCCAAGGTTCCCTAGGAGGGTGGTCTGTACCGTGGTACAAAGAGGGTGTCAGGACCCCACTCTCACACCTGCTGTCAGAACATGAGCAGCTCTTTTAGTTTCTAATGGAGGTGGCCCCTGCTGCGAGATAGGAAGAGGACTGCCATGCCCCAGGCCCTTGCCCTGTGCCCGCAGTATTACCAGGGCACCGAACGCCCCTGAACTGACACACCATTTACAGCTTTTACCACCCTGCTGTAACCCTACAGGGTGCTCTCCCCTGCTGACTCTCAAACCCCTTTTCTCCCCACCTCTCTGACAATCTACCCCGCTAGAAATAGATTCAGAAGACAAAGAAACACATTCTTCGCTAGGCTAAATTTCTATTGTAATTTTACTAATTAATACATAAAATGCTCTACCCAGGGACACAGCCACAAGCAGCCACGAGCTCGCTTGCTTTTCAGCACAGGTACACTTGCGCTGCCATTCATCTACGCTATCATTTTAGAAATAATGGAAAGAAAAGAAGTGAAAAGGGCACTGCGGAGTAGAAAGTACACCAAGTCTGCAGCAGCAGCAGGCTGCAGTGAGGAAATCATTCCTCAGATTCCTGTCAATAAAGGAGCCGAGACAGACGTTTACCACGCACCAGCATCCTTGCAGCCAGTCCCAGCCCCCTGGCTTTCCCTTTCTCCTCCTTTCGCAGGGCTCGCACCCGTTTATGCAAGAAATACCCTTCAGAGACAAGCAGACTCACCACAAAGCTGGGGTTATCTAGCCCGTTGAGCTCTTTTTCTGAGGAGGGGGTCATGCCTTCCATTTGCCTTCACCGACTGCCTTGAAAAAGAAAGACTGGTAAGAAGAGGAGAAGCCTCCCAAATTGCCGCTTGTCCCGGTCAACACAGCCCTAAAGAAACAGGGTGAGAAGATGCAGAAGCTGGAGTTCAGGAGTCAACCAGCCCTCGGTCCTAGCTATTCATGTGAGCCGTATTCGCAGAAGCATTTCCTTCCCGTTGGCTTATATAAGTGACTCCTTTTCTCCAGCTGATTAGAGGACCGGCATTCAAACCAAACTGGAAAGCAGCCCTTCCCTGCACTGAGTGAATCAGTAACTGGTGGCAGAAAAAACTTCCTCCGTAGGTAAGGATGTGAGGGGGTATCAGAGAGGCAAGACATTTCCCTGTTTTCCTGGCACAGCCTTGAAACTTGTTGTTTCATTATTGATTCAACAGCAAGTTGCATTTTCCGTGTGGGTTGGGCCTGTTTGAAGAGCTTTGTGTTGATCTTTAGAAAATTCAATTTCTAGATGGTTTCACTTATTCCACATGTAAACTGCTGTGTATTTTAGCTGGGGTACAGACGTCATCATCTTGTGTGATAATCCTATTACAACATGAAAAGAATGTGGATTTTACTGGGAACCTATTTAAAGCAGCAACCAATAATCAAGCCATCAGAACATGACACCAGGAAGGTATGAGAGACATAAGGCTGGAAAAGGACTACTTCAGGCCATCTGATTATCTTCATTCAGCTAAGGATCCTAGCTGAATGGCGATCATCAGATGGCCTGAAGCACAGTTACCCTTCTCTTAATAAGTAGCAAACAGTGTTAATGCTCCATCAAGCCGTTGTAGCCACCCCAGCCCCCCTCAGATTAACTATCTATTTAAGTTATTTAGTGGCTTCCTGGGGCAATGAACTTTCCAGACCAGCTGCAGAGAGCTCCTGCGTGAAGAGGAGCACACTATCCACTATCGCCTACACACAGTGACCACCCATTGGGAACATCTCCTGGTTCCCACGCAGGAAGCAGCACGACAGAAATAAACTCTGGTCCCTATTTCTCCTGTGGAGCTTTGGTATTCTCAGGTCTTCCCTTCAGATCAGGACTGCATTACAGGCCGAGACAACTTTGCCCCAAACACCACCACTGAAGCTATGAGCTACCAGACAACCAAATCTTAAGGCATCAAAATCACCAGATGTTCACGGCCTTGCCAGATCTCCTCTCTGAACTCACATTATACAGGGATCTCCCCGTATTTTTACTGCAGGGGGTGCATTTCCAGCCCCACTGATCTTGGCACGAGGCCACTTTTTTCTGCAAGCTCTAAACAAGAACTCTTTCCCTGGTCAAACTACCCTGGACAATTTCACCCTCGACACTACCATTTTACAGTGCGAAGGGACCAGCACAAACTCCCCCTGTGCAATGTACTTGGGGTATGTGACAAAATTTACGTGAGAGAATGTTTGATTAAAACACAACAAGGGAACAAATATGACCAAAGTAAATTCCCTTAAATAGTCAGGGATCATTCCTGTCTATTTTTGCACCAGGATCTCTATGGCACAGCAAGAAACCGAGCGCAGGGTCCCAGCCAGAGAATTACCTGTGTGCTTGCCTTTCCCCCTCCTGCGTCTCTCAGTTGCCTTTTCTCGTCCAAAGGACCTCAGATATAAAGACCACTGAGGCACACCATCTACGTGCCTGTCGCCAGTTCCCCGTGTAAGCAAAAGCAAGCGTCCCAGGGAAATTGTGCAAGCTGCCGTCAGACAGCAACGCCCACCGAGCTGGGTGCGATGCATAAGCTTCCCCGGCTCTTTTCTGGCAAGACCTCTGCAGTCGCCCAGCTCTCCCAGTGCCTTTTTCTTTCATCATAGAATCATAGAATCACTTAGGTTGGAAAAGACCCTTGGGATCGTCGAGTCCAACCATCAACCCCACTCTACAAAGTTCTCCCTTACACCATATCTCTTAACACCACATCTAAACGACTCTTAAACACATTCAGGGATGGTGACTCCACCACCTCCCTGGGCAGCCTATTCCCGTGTCTGACCACTCTTTCTGTGAAGAATTTTTTCCTAATGTCTAGCCTAAACCTACCCTGCTGCAGCTTTAACCCATTCCCTCTTGTTCTATCGCTAATTACCTGTGAGAAGAGACCAGCACCAACCTCTCTACAATGTCCTTTCAAGTAGTGGTAGAGAGTGATGAGGTCTCCCCTCAGCCTCCTCTTCCTCAAACTAAACAGTCCCAGCTCCTTCAATTGTAGCCTTTTCTGGTTACCCTTGCAGTTCATCTACCTGCGCTCCTCCAGGGACCCTCCTCCAGGCATCCTTGTGTTACAAGGAAGAAGATAAGCGCTTGTTCTTCTGCAGGGCTGGTGCTTTTTGGTGTCAAAGCAGCACAATAACAAACTGTAGAGCTGATGGGGGCTGTGCCAAAATCAGGAGGATGGTATGAGGGTGTGGGCCATACCAGGATGGAAAAAGCACCTACAGGAGATTAAAGGAGGGATCTCCTAAGTGTCACGGTGCCGTGTTGATGCCAGCACACCTCTGGTTGCCTGCCTGTGCCACAGGAGGAGAGATCCTGCTTTCTCTGTCCAGGTGCACCGACATGAGGGGAGGCAGGACACAGAGATGGGACAAGGTGGAGGGCAGCCATGTGCCATCCCCAGGGCCAAGGGCATACTGGCCTGGTGAAGCCATGGGACAGGAGACAGGAGAGCCCCAGCAGCTGATCCGAGCTGGGGTGCCAGATTTGGAGCTGTAAAGCAGGGACTGGAGGAGAATATTATCCAGGGCAGGGACACACTCATGCAGGTGGGAATGTGTGAGAGGGGCACTTCTGTAAAGGGGATATTTTAAATATGGTTCAAAGAGCCATAGGAGAAGGGAGGGGGAGATCCCACCGTCAGCCAGCAGGGAGATTTGAGCGCAGGTGTCAGACACTTTTGAGCCAGCTTTGAAAGCCATCAGCTGAGCTTTGCCTTGCAGGCTGCTGTGGTGGAGGAGCAGGCTTTGAAGGAGATGACCCACAGGTGATCCTCCAGGAAGGTGGGAGTCCTCAGCCAAGATCCTGGGGCTGGGAGGGCTGCAGCCCCTTGGCCACACCAGCTCCCTTGCTACCTCCCCCTTCCTTCTTGCCTTCCCCGCAAGGAAAGGGCTTGCCGAGCCAGGGCACGGATATGCTCCTCACCTGAGCCCAGCGTCATCTCCTGCCCCTGCCTGTACAGCCCAGTGCCCGGCTCCCGGCTCTGTGCAGACAGCCGCCACCAGAAAGCAGGGTGCAGGGAATGGTGTTGAAATCTGCCCCCCAGCGGGATATTGATTTTGCAATAATAAGCCCCTTTATCTCCCTCGGTCCCTGGAATAGCTCTTAAGAGCATTAGCAAGGGAATAATCCATGTCATCTACCAGGCATTTTGAGCACAAACTCAAGCGCGGTTATTGTGTCCCCGGGCTTTTGCTGAGCCCATTCATTCCCTGGCACATGTGACAAGATTGACCGCCGCCGGCCCCGCGCTGGAGGCCACGGTTGCGGCACGTGCTCAGCCCCCAGCTGTTTAGCGGCGGGGCACATCTGGCAGCAGGGAGGGGGCAGAGGGCACTGCCCTTGGCTCTTCCCACTGTCCCCCAGCCATTGGCGGTGGTGGGACCAGCCTGTAAGCCACAGCAGGAGAAAGCACACACAGTACTGTTGCTCAGGTTTGGTGGAGGCACGGGGTCAGGGTTGGTCCCATCCGACCAGCCGGGCACATCCCCAGCTGCCAGCCCCAGGGAGGTGACAGTGTTTGCAGCCAGGGACGTGCCCCGAGGCCAACTCCTCTGCTGTCAGTGTAAGCTCTCACACTGCCCAGCCTGCCTCAAAGCTCGTCTTCACTGCACAAACAGCAAAATCCCCACAGTCAGAAGGGGGGGGAAAAAAAAGAAAAAAAAACCCCAAACACAAAAAAACCCCAAACCCCAAGAAACCAGCAATATTCACTGAGACAGGGAGGTTACACCCCCTCCCTCGGTCCGCTCACCAAGGGGAGCTGAGGAAAGCTCACAGTTTAAGAAGGATTAACCAGGAAAGAGAAGAAATTAAAGCAGTTTTTGAGCAAGATCATTATGAGTCATGGGAGGCTGAAACAGGTTTTCCTGAGAAAGAAAGTAAATCCCCTGGAGAGAAGCCCGGAGAGAAGCACAGCCAAAACCAAAAGGGAGTGTGTGAGAGACAGACGGATGGACAGACAGACGGAGCAGGATTAAGGTGTTCCCAGATCCAAAGGCCCATGGAAGCGGCAAGATACCCCTCTGCAAGTGCAAGAAGGGCCGGAGCATTGCTGAGCCGCCCTGGGTGCGAACAAGAGGGGGTCCCAGTGCCGGGGAGGGACCACAAGCAAGGTCCAGCCACCGCCTGGTCCTGCAGCTCCCCTCCTTGCCACAGACCACCTTGGCTGCACCCCCAGGGTGGGATGGGACGGGACAGGGATTTGGGCCCATCTGACATTTTTATTTCCCCTTTATGCACTGCAGTAAATCACACACAGACCATAAGACCACTGTTTGGTTTTACAAACAGGAGCTGCCCACACATCCGAGGCAACGTTTTGGCCCCCCAGACCACGCTTGGGCAGCCATGCCCAGCCAAGCACGGTGGCTGCAGCTACAGGCCACAGATCTAAAAGAGAAAGGAACAAAAACCGACCCATGGAGACAGGGCATCTCCCTGCCAAGCTGTGAGCGCTTGCAAATGTCCTCACACCCAGCCGCCCAGGCCCCTGTATTTGTGCCAGTGCTATTAGTGAATAGTGGCCTGGGCTTCCACCCCTACACCTGCAGCAACTCCCAGGTTGCCCCAGGACAGGCAAGGATGAAGGACAGGAAGGGCAAAGGAGACCTCCAGGAGGTGCAAGGAGGGAAGACAACAGCCACAACAGGGGATGATCCAAAAAAAAAAAACCCGGTGAAACCCCTGGTCGCACAGCTGGTGCACTGGCTGCTGGGGAAAGCCTCGGCACAGAGGCACCGCCTGCGCCAAAACCTCGCCGTCTCAAGTGCGGGGGCAACGCAGGACACCCCACCTCTTCCTGGGTGCGCACAAGGGGCCAGGTAAGAGCAAAAGAGGAGAGGAGAGCTACTGCAGCCCCTCCAGCTATAAAACATCATAAAACATCAGGGCCCGAAGCGACAGGCAGAGAGACACCGCATGGAGGGAACCCCAAGGAAAAGGGAAAACAGATTTCTCTCCCATTCCCGCAGCGGCAAAACTGGCAGAGTTGCTGCTGCGAAACCCTATTGATTCCCGTGGCACACATCCCACTCTGCTGCTGTTTACAGAAAATGAGTCCTGGGTTCCAGCGGGAGGGGAGAGATGAGCATGTGAGGGTCTGCAGCCCAGGAATCTCAGCAATAAGCTCGAGCGTGGATTTCAGCTGGTAGAGGAGGAGGAGGAGGAGGAGGAAGATGCCTGAAGTGCAGCTCCAGCACCCAGAGAGATGGTGACAGCCAGCCCCTGCAGGAGGGAGCTGTAAAAGATGGATCCCCAGCACTTGCTGCTTCTCCCTCCCTTTCCCATGCCTGGTTTCTCCACGGGGCTTCGGAGACGCTCAGCCGAGCGGCCAGAGCGGGACTGGCAGCACAAGGAGCAGGGACAGGGGGTTTGTGCCGAGGCGGAGGAGAGGCGAGCCCTGGGGGGAGAGCGGCGGCTAGCTTTGCTGCTCAAGGCTTAATGCCCTAAGAGCCCAGCTGACTCCTGCTCAGAAGCAAAGGGAAACCGCAGGCATTCAGGACGTCTGGGCACCTGACGATGCTGTGTTTCCCCAAACCATGACGGGACACAGGTTTGGGAAATGGGTCGCCCTTTGCCTGCTGCCCTGGAGCTGCCTGAGCTTTGCCTGGAGTGATGCTGCTGGGCTCGGGACCGCCTCACCCGGGGCAGGACACGTCAGAAAGGGGCTGCCCAGAGACGCTGCCAACGGGACCTACGCGCACAGCAACATCTCAGGTACTCCAGGGAGCGATCGGCCGCCTCTTCCCCTGCGGGGCTGCTCGGGGCCCCGCCGTGCAGACCCATGGGTGAAGGGCGCAGGGGTGGGTTGGTGATGGCATGATGGTGCTTCTCCCACCTAGGGCACGTGTAGGGGCTGCAGGGCTTTGCGTGGTCCTCACGGCCACAGCAGCTTCTATGATCTGGGAGAGATGTGTCATATCAGAGGCAAAGTCTGGGGCGCAGGGAGGAAATTTAATGCTTGACCATCTTCCTTTAAGAGTAAAATTCTCCTCCATATTAATCTCTATGCATATCACGACAGGCCAGCTCCTTGGCCAGGGGACGGGCTCACTGAACGCCCCCCATCCCCAAGCGCTGAGCTTGGACTTTTGGGAAGAAATGAGGATGGAGATTTTTTTAAAAGCACAAATGATCTCCAAAATGCTGAGGGTGATTTTTTTTTCTTTTTTTTTTTTTTAAACCCACTTCCTAGAGCAGAGCACGCGTTGTTCCCCAGCAAGTGGGACATGGCATCAGGGCTGCCGTGGGGTGACCACCTCCGTGTGCGGGCAGCGGTGCAGAGCAGCTCATGCCATACCATTGAACTGTTGACCTTCCCAAGCCTTTATGAACTACGTGCTGTTTCCAAAATGCCCGTCGGGAACAGTCCCTGGCCCAACTTATCTCCAAATCACGGCTTCAGTAGCTGCTCACATTGCGGAGTTTGCACCTAGAAGACTTATTTTCCAGACAAAGCCACTGGACTTCCCTACATTTTTCCTTTAGGACTACACAAAAAAAACCAAATTCAGAGACTTGCAGGACCCAGGGGGAGCGACGCGGGGGCCAGGCAGCCTTTTCAAAAGCCCCCCCACCAGTAGGGGCTTTGTCACCACCTCCACCTAACGTCTCCCCTTCTCCCCCAGCGCCGTGCACAGCTCTCTCCCCGCCGCGCTACGGCTACTACTACGTGGACAGAGGCTCGGGCGTCTCCTTGGGCTCCGTCCTCGTGTACTGGTGCCAGGAGGGCTACCAGCTGGTGGGCAGCGAGAGGCTCTCCTGCCTCCGCCGGGAGAGCGCTTCATCCTGGAGCCACCCCCCGCCCCACTGCCAGGGTAAGGAGCCCGCCAGGGCCACCCAGCCCCTCTGCCCATTTGTAGGGTCTCGATGGGGTGCAGGCGATCGCCACCCGATTGCTAACTCAGGGGGAGGGACGTCGGCAGCCGCCCGCCCTTGCATGGAGGGTTCCTCGCTCTGGCCAAGCTGGTGAGGGCAGGAGGAGGAGGTGGGGTGCCCCAGCCACCCCGAGAGGGGACAGGGGAGGTCCAGCTTGACCCGGTTGGTGGTGGTCAGCACAGGCAAAACGCCACACTTCAGCGGGGTCCCCGCTACGGCATTTCATGAGCCGCATAAGGTGGGTGGGGGGGGAAGGGGGGGTTGGCAAAGGGGTGAATTCACCTGGCATAGGCTCAGCAGATAACCAGGCCTTATCTTGCTCCCGGTAACTGGCACAGAAGTCACCAAGTTGGGTCCAAACCTGGCACCCAGCTCCAAGGCACAGCCAAAAGCTTTTCAGCCAGGGAAGAGGCTGAGCTCCGTAATCACCCAGCACGTGCTTTTTTGCAAAAGCGCCAGCGGCAAAGGGCCCTCACCTTGTCCGTGCTCCGGGCTCATGGGGAGCGAATGCCTGAACGCCCAAGGATCAAAGTTTATGGCTTTAAAGGCTTTCTCCCTGCGTATTGTGCACCCGCATAAAATAATTTGAGGAAAAATTGCCCTCCAGAAAGTTATATGTTTTTGCAGTGGCAAGCAAAACCGCCGAAGTCGTAACTACTCTACAGCTTACATGTGAATTATATTGCTTATTGCCGAACACTGAGAAATAAAGCCCCGAGACCCTTTCAGAAACAGTTTATGGGCAAACCTGTGGTGCAACAGCTGGCTAAAAAAAAAAAAAAAAAAAAAGTTTGAAATGGAAAAGGTCCGCCACATTCTCTTTTGCCCCTTCTTTTTCACGTGCTCAAGACAGGCAAATCAATTTTTAAAAAGTAGCATCTCACAAAGGTCAAATTAGGAACCAAAGTGCCCCAACCACAGGACATCCCTGTAGGTGCTTCAGCTCAGCAGCACCCCAGGCAGCTCGCCCTTTAAAAGTGAAAACCAAAATAAAGCAATTCGCCTCAATTCAGAGCTGTAAAACCTGATGAGACACAGACAGTGGCTGTCTCTCCTTCGTAAAAGTAAACACAGCAAAACAAAAGCAATAAATTCTGTTGCAATAGATTACGGGTACCCCTGTGGTAAAACATCCATAAAGCTCGTTAGCAAACCTTATCTTCTCAGCCCTAAACGGAGGCTGCAGTTTGTGCGCTACTTAATGCAGAAACAACTGGCGTAAACCAAAAAAAAACCCCTCCAAACTTTAAATCATGCCTTGGGTTCCCCAAAATAAAGAGGCTTTAAGACCGTTTTAAGGGAAAAAAAATAAAATAAAATCCCCATGCACTTGTTCTCTTTGAAACAAAAAGCAAACCTCTGTACTTTCAAAAATCTTAGCTTGGTTATTTTGCAAGTGTCATAAGGTTGGGCGTTTTGAATCTGTGTATTTTATTACTTTGAAAACATAAACGTACCATTTTTGCAGACGTTAGCGAATTCTTTCAGATTATTTTGGCCTTGGGTTGGGAGGCATGTCCCTGACATCAGACATTTACAACTCAAACATAATTTAGGTTCCCTTTATGGTTTGATCAGCATGGAATTCATCTGCTCTTTCCAGACATCCATCTTAGGGCAGGGAGGGATTAGACTTGGATGGACCATACAGCCATCCAAGAAAATTCTGAAGGAAGTGACTATTTTTTATGCTGAGGCTGGTGAGACACTGGAACGGGTTGCCCAGAGAGGTGGTAGATGCTCCATCTGTGGAACCATTCAAGGTCAGGTTGGTCAGGGCTCTGAGCAATCTGATCCAGTTGACGATGTCCCTGCTCACTGCAAGGGGGGTGGACTGGGTGATCTTTAAAGGTCCCTTCCAACCCAAACTATTCTATGATTAGGTCCATCAAAGTTTCCAATTAATTTTTTTTTTTTTTTTTTTTTTTTACATTTCATAAGCCCATTTTTTCTGTCAAATGCTCATGCTCCCTTAATCCATTTTAACTGAACTTTTTTTCCTTTTTAACTTCCCCCTTTTTTTCCTTTTTTTTCCTTTTTAACTTTTTTCCCTTTTTAATTTTTATCCCTTTTTTCTTTTTAACTTCCCCTGATTTTTCCTTTTTAACTTTTTTCCTTTTTTCCCTTTTAACTTTTTCCTTTTTTTCCCCTTTTAATTTTTATCCCTTTTTTCTTTTTAACTTCTTCTGCTTTTTTCCTTTTTAACTTTTTTCCTTTTTAACTTTTTTTTTTTCTTTTTAGCTTTTTTCCTTTTTAACTTTTTTCCTTTTTTTCCTTTTTAACTTTTTTCCTTTTTAATTTCCCCCCTTTTTTCTTATAACTTTTTTCCCTTTTTTCTTTTTAACTTATTTCGTTTTAGTTCCCCCCCTTTCTCCTTTTTAACTTTTCTCCTTTTTAACTTTTCTCCTTTTTAACTTTTTTCCTTTTTAACTTTTTTCCTTTTTAACTTTTCCCACTCTTTTTTCCCTTTTAACTTTTTTCCTTCTAAACTTTCCCCCCCTTTTTTCCCTTTTAATTTTTTTCCTTTTTTTTTTTTATTTCCCTTTTCAACTTTTCGCCTTTTTAATTATTTTTTTTTCCCCCACTTTCAACTGTTTTCCCCAAGGAACAGTTAAGCAGAAGTAAATGTCCAGGAAAAAAAAAACCAACCCAACCAAACAAAAAACCCAAAACAAAACAAAACAAAACAAAAAAAACCCCAACACACCAAACCCCAAAAACCAAGAAGTTCCCATTATGTCTTTATTTCTCACTCAGGGCTCCACTCACGCTACCTTTGTACTTCACGCAAGACACACTCGACGCGTGTTCTGTTCTCTTTCTTCTCCCAAGGGATTATATTCCACCTCCTATCTGAAGAAAACACTTTCTGATGCAATTTGGTTGTTTGGTTTTTGGAGGTTTTTTGTGGTTGTTTTTTTTTTTTTTCCATTCGCTTCCTTATTTATTCAGCCGTGGCCATCCCCCAACGTTTGCTATTACGGTTGTTAATTAAAACGACACCTTGAAGCACAACTCCAGGTTACCCGCTCCCCGCTCATTGCCCCCCCTTTCTGTCCCCGCAGTCGCCCCGCAGCCCTCGGCCACCGCCTCCCGCGCCGCGGTGGCCGCCTCGCTGCTGAGCGGAGCCGTTATCCTGGCGCTCTCCGTCTCCTTCGCCGTCTGCTGGTGGCGGGACAGGGCGAGGAGGAGCCAGGGGGGGTGAGTACGGAGGATGGAGGTGGGGGGTGAAAAAGTCGGGTTTGTGGGGGTGAAAAAGTGGGGTTGGGGCGGGGGGGAGTTTAAGGACAGTGGCTGCTGCCATCTGCCAAGACCCACTGGGGACATGGCGTCTTGCCACTCACCTCTCCCCCCCAAAACCACCCATTTAAAAAAAAAAAAAATATATAGTTAAACCCCTTCCCACCCACCTCTCCTCGCCCCCACCAAAAGGCTTCCCGCACCTGAAACCACCCGTAGCTTGGCTTGATCACACATTAAAAAAAAAAAAAAAATAGTTAAACCCCTGCTCTCTACTGAAGGCATCTTTGGCCCCAGTGAGGAAGAGGAGGCTTTGCAAGGGGTGCCGGCCGGGGGGATGCTGCTGGTGATTGCAGGGAGGCATCCTGCAAGGAAACCTTGCGGCAGATACAATGCTAATTAACAAAAATCCTTCCCGTAATGGAGGAAGAAGAGAGCAGGCAATACGTGGGGGATGGTCGGTGGGAAGATCCCTTTTCCGAGGCCGAATTCAGCGCAACTGCACGTGAACAGCCCGGCAGCTAGGGGGGAAAGGAGGAGCATTCTCCTCTGGGAAGGAGTAGGAGAGAAGCCACGGTGGGGAGTGGGGCTGGTCAAGCAGAGGTACCCCCAGCCAGGACCAGAGCAGCATCTCTGCAGCAGCGCTTCCCTGTTTTCCCAGCGTACGGTCCAGTAGGACCTCTTTGGTATCCCAGACAAGAGATTGTGGCAACAGGGACCATGCAGGAACCTACCTAGGACGCAGCTTTAACCCAGAGCCTAATTCCTTATTAGCGGAAGTCCACAAGGACAAGGAGTGAAAAAAACCCCTGCAAGAGATGACACCTCAGCCTCCGAGGAGCTGCCAACACTCCCTCTCCCCGCTGACCCGCTCTTCCCAGGGCTGGCTGGTGCCTCGCTGGTCCAGCCCCACCAGCACCCCTTTTCCGCAGGGCAGGAAAAGTTTCGGTGCTTTCCTCTGGGAGCGGCGAGAGGGTGTCATAACCATTGGGTGACAACCATTTGGTTTAAGATACAAACCTGTCAAGTCTTTCCACGGGGTGGGGTTGGGTGTGTAAATGAAAACAGCCAGCCCACAGAGCGCAAAGAAAGCGCCTGCAGGGGCTTCTCTCCCCACCTCGCAGGCAGCAGCACGGGAGGAAAGTCAGAGGAGGACGAAAACGCAACGCCGCCACCCCCGAGAGGGGCAGGAATGCTTTTGGGAGACTGAAACACTACCACCGGCGCGATTACCACCTCTCGGCCCTCTCCAGCTCCGTGTTCCCGGGGGCATTCGCAGGCTGCAATAACCTGGCTTTCCAAAGGTAGGGCTCAGCCCCCTCACGCTGGCGCTGCCCCCCCCGCCCCCAGCCCCTCAACGCAGGGGCAGGAGACTCTCCCAGCCCATCCGGAGGCAGGAGTAGCCAGATGTAAAAGCCCACGTCGCTTGGGCATTCGATCCCCTGCCTCATCCCCTTACATGCTCCCCCCCGTAGCACCAACGAAACCCTTGCACCCGCTTTTTCAAGGGGGAGGTGAGCCAGAGGACCAGGGCTCCCCCTTCACCCTGCTTTAGCATCACCTGGCTGGGCTTCGGCCTCCCATCAGCGCTGCAGCCCCCTCTTACTATCTCTTCTCCCTCTTGCCTTTACCAGGAGCCCCGAAAACCTGCCAAAGCTGCCCCTGCAGAGCTGGCACCCCGACGCACAGGTCCTGCCGCCGCTGATGTTACAGCCGGGCACGCCACCCATGGCCGCCCTGCCCGGCCGCCTGCCCCACACCCTGCCCTGCCCTCCCCACCTCCCCCGGGACCCGCTCCCCCTCTACTACAGAAGTTACGAGGAAGAGAAGCTCTTCAATAAGTTCAGGAGGCCGGTTTGAAAAAATTAAACTGGCATTCAACTTCCCTCCCCACCCCCCCCACCCCACCCCCCTTTTTTTTTTCCTTTTAACACCATCAATTTATTGAAACTCTGCAGAGCTCAGGAAAGAATTTCGCGGGAGCCAATTACTGCACCTGGACCCGGGTTGGTTTTCAAACAGAGAAAAACTGACAGCTTCATGTCGAAAGGCTTTTTTTGATATACTCCTTTTGTTTCCCCTCCCCTGTCCAGAAGTGCACAGTTCAAACAGGAGTTCCTGGGGTTACGAGCTACTTAAAATTGACCATTTTGGTGAGATGCGCAAAGCCAAGTCTGAGCAGCCCCAGCTTAAACTGCGGGCTGAGCATGTGCAGACTTCCAGGTTTTAAACAGAAGAGTCTGATTTTCCGTTTCGGGCTCTTTTCAAGGCTGAAAGTGAAGACAGCCAGTTACCAGGAACAAGGAATCCATGTCATTAGAGAACTGGAAGCATTTGCAATTCATTGCACTTGAATGTAGGCTGAGATTTAATTTTTTTTTTTTTTTTTTTTTTTTTTTTTTTGTTATTCAGAACTCACCCTATCCTCCCATTTCTACAGAGACAATCTTGGACTTGCAAGATGCAGTGACAAGTGTGCAAAGATAGCTAGTCAAGAGGAAAACATGAATTTATCTTTAATACAAAGGATGTAGCACACCTAAAAAAAAAAAAAAAAAAAAACACACCAAAAAGACCCCAAACCACCAAAAACCCAAACCCACCAAACTCGGGGGGTTTTCATCTTTTCTCTCCTGCACTAGAAATTCACATCAGCTGTATAGCAGTGCCCAAAGCACTAGTGTAAGTGCCATCATTTGCATTTAGAAAGCAACGATGCTCCTATTTCTGTCCAGGATTTCCTGGGTGGAAAGAGATGGGTGGGTTCCAGGCAGGGCAGGCAGAGCCTGGCCAGCAGCTTCCAGGACACCGGTGCTGGTCTCTTCTCACAGGTAATTAGCAATAGAACAAGAGGGAATGGCTCCAAGCTGCAACAGGGTAGGTTTAGGCTAGACATTAGGAAAAAATTCTTCACAGAAAGAGTGGTCAGACACCGGAATAGGCTGCCCAGGGAGGTGGTGGAGTCACCATCCCTGAATGTGTTTAAGAGTCGTTTAGATGTGGTGTTAGGGGATATGGTGTAGGGGAGAACCTTGTAGAGTGGGGTTGATGGTTGGACTCGACGATCCCAAGGGTCTTTTCCAACCTAAATGATTCTATGACACCTGGGTCCCCTGGGTTTGCGCTGCAGGACAGACCTATGCACGCGTAGCAGGCCCAACGCAGTCCGGGCACACGGGGCATGATGAGTAACATGGCATCATGTGTGCACAGAGATGCTGTTTGTACCTCGGGGGGGCGTTACAGCCTCCGTCAGAAGAGGTGCTGGCAGCCCCAAGGGCTGCTCCACGCACGGGGCAAGGAGTAAGAACAAGCACCCGGGACGTGGACCCCCAGCATCACTTGCCTCCCAGGGCTCAGAGATGCAAACCGTGACACTCAAACGATCCTACTGCTACAAAGTTTTAGTCCGCTGACTTCATTTCCGTCAACGTTTGCATCACATTTCAAGGAAAGCAGCCTTAAAAGATGCAAGGTAGCACGTTTTGTGATAAAGGCAAGACCTACTGATGGATGTCTGGGAAACACTGCCGCTTCTCCCTGGAAAGAGGGCCAGGGACACTGTTTTTTCTATTTCTAATAGTAATAAAGGAATCTCTCCCCATTCCACTTCCTGTGTCCTCTTTTCACATCACCAGGCTACGGAAAGTTTGGTTCGGGGGCTGGCTTTCGATGGGGGAGGGACCAGGTGGTAAAGCTTTTGCAGATCCCTTGCAAAAGACAACACCCTCCGTGGCCATTTACCAGCAACTGCACCACGAGAAGGAAAAACCCTTTCATTCTCCCAAGACAGCTGAAGCTGTAAGAAAGAACAGGAAAAACGGGACCTGCGCCGCGTTTCCCTTCGGGCTCACGTCCTAACCTTGTGTTTTTCTCCTCCCTCTTTTTCCAGTCAAGTCTAACACATAGGGAAGGGAACAATCCTGCTTCAAGGTAAGCTGTTCCTCAGTCCCCTCCCTCCCAGATGCTCCTGAGACTGCCCCAAGCACCAGAGGAAAAGGCATTTTGCACGCAGAGACGCCAGCCACAAATTTGGACACGGCACTACGGGTGTTTTGGGCTCTCACGAACACATGGGCCCCATACTCACAGATTACGAGGATGGGAATAAGACTTTCTGTATCCATTTCCTTCTCTGTTCCTCTCCCTTGTCATGTTTTAAGGAAAAAAAACCACACCTCACTACAATTTCCCCTCTCCCTATGGCGATTTTTGTTCAAAAAAAAAAAAAAAATACATCGATGATCTGAAAGGTCCCTTCCAACCTAGACAATTCTATGATTTGGGACAGAGTTTATGGTTCCCTGGATCTCAGCAAGGCTTTAAAATAAAAAGTGGGATTTTTTTTTTCTACGTAAGATTAGAGATTGACACCTGCTTTCACTGCAAATTGAGATGACGCACATTTTAGATATAAAAATCTTTTGCCAAACGTGTCCAGAAAGGTGCTGTTTTTGAAGTGTCACCGCAAAAAGTTAGCATTTTCAATAAAAAACCGACACAGTAGTTTTTCACACAGAGAAAAATGTAAACTTGAAACAAGCACTTTATACAACTGGTATTTAAAATCTCATTTACTTGACAAAATTGAAAAGTTTCCTTGGGGTAACAGTTTCCTGACTCCTTTTTTGTGTGCAAAGTTAAGCTTTCCACCCCAAAAATTTGATTCCAAAAGCTTGGCACTCTCTGCCAAGTTCCTCCAGCAGGGAGGAGCGCAGCCAGGTCTTCCTCAAAAGGCATCTCAAGCTTGCAGGAGGGTGAAACCAGCAGAAGAAAGATGGGTGAAGGGCAGGAAGCCCAACTCGACCATGAGTCTCCTTACCAACCCCTTAGTCTTTGCCTCGGTTCTTGGACCAGCCCAGCGAAGAACCGCATTAAGGTTATGAAGAGCCACACTCAGCTTCACCCCGAAAGGCACCATCAGTGAAGCATTTATTTACCAAAAGAGGAAGGAGGAGGAAGGTAACTATGCAGGAGCTTTAAGTAATTTGCAAATGGGAAGAAACAACCCTCACAAGCCTATAATCCCATACGTTCTCGCCACATCACTCGGCACTTCCTACTGGACTACCATCTACCCAACCCTTCTTCACTCTGCAGCCCAGAGAAACCCCAGCTTTCTCCGCCCTAGGGAATGAGGGTTCCCGCTGTTGAAGATCCTGGCCTCTCTACGACTGAAGCTGAAGCTCTGAGAGGTTTAGTTGTAATGTTTTATGCAACACCAAATGCAATATGCAGTTATACATTATGTGCCACATTCCTATTTATTCTTTATTTAAATTTTATGCATGCAATATCCAGTAGCAAGATGGGCCCTGGAACTGGAGGGAAATCATCTGAAGATGCATGGAGATAGCTGCAAGGTCAGTTCATTGCCAGTTTGTGTCCCAGGCAAACCTCACGAGCTTTCTACTCAGGGGCTGAACAAAGAGACCAAGTACGCTCATTTTTATTTTTTTTTAATTTTTTTTTTTTTAAACAGGATTTTAAGCTTCAGGCTCCACGTTGGAAACCTCAGCCTGCATGCTTATCCAGAAAGAGCTAAACAAATTTTGGTCACAACTTCAAATTCTTCAGTGAAGCTCAGCGTACCAGCCTCCTAGGACCGTCATCGCCAGCTGAAGATATTTCAGACCCTCTCTGGAGATCTGGGCAAGGTTAATGCTGGGACCTGCAACATTCAAATAAAACTCCAAGAAGATATTCTTTGTGATCTTGAAGAACATCCAACCTCTGCTGGTACAAGCTTTCTAGACTACTATTTGCTGTGCTGATAGGAAGAGGGAACAAGTCCCACCGTCTCTCTCCAGGCATCTCTAAAAGGGAGAGGGATTTGACAAATTTTTAGGTCTGAAGACTGGAGGGAGAAAATAGTAATCTAGCAAGATTCCACAGAAGAAAGCAACAGTAACCGCGCAATGACTGTTATCCCACTGAAAGACCCCACTTCATCTGTGTTCCAGGAGATGGGCTCCTCACGAACGCCACAGGCCAGGCAGATCGCACTCCCATCGGCTTTAGATTAACAAGGACTTTTCTGTACTGTTCTCCTCCACAGCGACACCACCTCTGTTCAAACGACTTACCACACCTAGCATCACTGCGGCAGCACCACCCTAAACCAGCGCTTTCCATCACCAAAGCCAGTAACCGATCTGTCGCTGCCAGGATCACTCAACTCACCTCAAACCTTCACCCTGTGGCAGTTCAGACTCCTGCATCCCTGCAAGTGGCTCTAAGCTCCCTGTATTTGTATGGCAAGAACTTCATTTGAACATTTCCACCTCAGGAGCCTTCACTTTGCCACGTTAACATTACAGCGGTAAGCCTAGGACAGAGGCAAACCCCAGAAAGAAGGGAAGATGAAGATCTTGCTCATATACAGCACCCTCACATGTAGATCCAAGCGTACTGAGGCTACACCATTTCTTACACTCTATCCCAAAGCTAGGACAATACTTCACCTTTTTCCTCATTAGAAGCTTTGTTTACAGCAAAATCCATAAATAGACGAGGACCTGAGAGCTGTTTCCCATCAGTGGAATGCCTCGAAGTGGGGAAAAAAGAGATGCTGTGATTTGGGAGAAGAGGAAGGAGCACAGGTTCTTGCAGTTACTACATCCACATTCAACCCCAACACCTGATAGTAAGTCAGTGAAGTAGAAAGCACTTCTCTAGTTAGCCATATAGAAACACACTGCTGGAAGACGTAAGGCAACAACTACTCTTAATAGACACACATTCCTGTCAAATAGCACTTCACATTACTTGCTTTGTGTGCACATTAAAAATTCACATCACTAGCAGTTGGCCAGCTGGACTGGAGGAGTTCATTCCCCTTGAGTTAGGAGTACGTACAACCTCTTCCAGTAGGGTTGGTGACAACTCCAGTCCCCAAACCCTTCAAGTGCCGTGCCATCTCTCACAGCTTCTTGACACACGTCAGTCCTGAGCGGTAAGTTTTTATTCCGGCACACAACTTGGAGTGAATCAGTCCCAGGCAATACAGTACCTGCCGCGTGGTGGCTTTACAGAAGCTGGAGACCAACACCAAGTCCAAGCTCCTTTGCAACTTAAGGCAACTTCCGTGCATCCTGAGGAGAGGGACAAACGAGAAGCACCCTGGTAACCGTTCTACAATATTTTCTCAAGTGTATTTTCTAAGCTGCCTTGCAAGGGTAAGGGAGGAAATTGGTGTATGCACACCCCCGCATCCCCCCCCCAGCCCTGGAGGCGAAATAGCGTTCAAGCCTAAGAAAGCTCCACGGCAGCACGGCCATCTCTACAAAGCTGAAAAAAACCCAACCAAACAAGCAACAACCAACCAAAAAAAAAAAACCCCACCAAACACCCAAAATGACCACCACCAAAAAAGCCACCCCACACAAGAAAACCCAAACACACTGTGTTTTCCCTAAAATTCAACATATTGAATGCCTACGATGAAATGAGCATCTTGATAAACGCCTTCTGGAGGACAGAGTCCGTGATGGAGGGGAAGGAAAACAAAAATGATGAGTTCAGGAACTAGAATTCAAACTGCTTAACTCCATGATTAAAAACCATCACCGAAGTTGGCAACGGTGTTTTAAGTATAGTTAGAGCAGCCCTGTGAAGACACTGCATTTAAGGGCACGTACCTGCTCACACGTGACTTGCAAGTAGGAAATGGAAGTTACAAAAAGAAAAGGAATTCATGCAATTGCTCTTCACCTCACCTAGAAGCGAGTTTATACTCCTTGCTTTAGTCCAGAAACATCATTGCCTTATTAGATATTCAAATTTTAAAAAAGCCAGGAACCCTTAGCATCAGTCCAGCACTGTTGACCCCGAATTACTACGCTTGAATTGCAAGTTTTTTTAAAAAATGCAACAGAACTTATTGTACCAACACAATAATGGCCAATAACTCCCTCCCTTTGTTCAACACACCTTCGTAACTGCTATGGAGGAGGAGCCTGGTCCATCCTCTCTCTCCAGTTTCATCTCTGCCAGGCACCATCTACCAAATGTGTTGCTAGTCCTGCGTTGCCAGCCTTTTAGCCAAGCACCGGTCTTGGCTTAACGCAAGGAAGAGCCACACGTGTCTATACAATATATAAAACAACAGACCGTGCACTGAGACGATCCTGCAGACAAAGCAGACACGTGGTCGCTCTCCTTTCAGTAAAGGCTCCCGTACCAAATTTGCCACAGGAACAGTCCATCAAGAAGAAAAACCTCAGGAGAAACTAACAGAGCTCCACAGGGTTCAGCCGAGTGAAATGCCAGGTTGCTTCCTGACTGGGGGGATGCAGGAATTGGTAGCTGACAGCAGACAAAAACTAGGCTGAGAGAGGCAGATGCTGCACCCCCCCTGCATCAACCTGAACACTGGTATATTTTAATGTTGTAACACCAACGCCACCCAACAAGAATTCTTTCTTGGAAGGGTGGCACCACAAAGACAAAAATCATCCTAGCTGCAAACCCTTTTCCTGAAGGCTAAGTGTGTGTCAGCACGCGGGCCTCAGGAGCTATTGTACCGCAGCAGGGGATAAGCACCGTCCCGAGCAGCTGGAGCCTATTTTCTAGCAGCAACAGACCACAGACATGGGTTTCCCTCAGCGCATCCTGAACTGCCGCAAAGAGACAAATCGCCTCAGGAACCTAAGGAGGCAGCAGCTTCAGGAATTGCCGTGGTACACAGGAAGCCGTTACAGCCGCTTTTTAGGAGGTTTGCTTATTTTCAGGGTCAGGAAAGGCACCCTTCTAGAAGAGAAATGCTAAAGATGGAAAAAAAAAGTCTGTGTCTAACATCTGGGGAAGAAAAAAAAACCCAACAAAACAACAAACACCCCACAAGCAAACAAAAAGCCCGCTGCATCTCCACCAGCATCTCCAGCAGACTGCTCCCACTGGACTGGGGTTGCTTCCCAGCGCCAGCAGCCTGCGCTGCCGCCGCAGGAGAATGCTCCCAGCCTGCGGTCACAGCACCTCTCCCTCTGCGCCCAGCAGTGATGGCAGGGGACCGAGCAGGGGCTGCCCGGGTGAAGAACACACTTGTTTTGCTGGGGGGGTGTTGGCATCACAGGGTGCGCGCGTTCTCCCAAGCAACCAGGGCACAGGAGTAACGTGCAGCAGCGACGCCTGTCCTGAAATGGTACATGCAGCTCCTTCACGCAGCACTGAATGGCAACACTGCTCAGAGAGGAGCCAAAGCAGGCCACCACCAACAACTGATGTTTTAGAAATCAGAATATTTAGAGTCACTTTATGCAGATTCAACGCCTGTTTCCCCTGTCCGGCCATCGACTCAGGACACACTTCCATTCCCCACACCCCGTCTCCCCCCACCATTCGGTGCCCACAGTTCAGCAGTGGGAACTCCCTTCCTCGCTCCTGCCAGGAGAAAACATTTTAGGAGGGCAGCCAGCCTGAAAGATACAGCTCATACCAGAAACCCTTCTGCACAGCATTTAAAGCACCTCAGGCTCTCAGCCATCCCTCATGAGCCACGCCAGCCCAGCAGCCCAGTCACGAGCTTGCTGGTTTTAAACACCACAACTGATCTTTGCTGGAAGCGTAAGAGCTTGTTGGAAGCCTTCTGCGTGCTACGAGCTCCTCATCCCCTGTTGCACAGTGACATTATTTTGCACCTTTAAGTGAAGGTGCTGATGGAAACGGAGTTGTAACTAGAATTCTCTGCCACTCCTTCAGACACGTTATTGCATGCTATCTGTCCCAAGTGTCATGGCATTTAATTCAGAAAGTATAAACAAGTTTTTCATGCTTCAGACTTGAAAGGATACCACCACCAAAGGTTAGAGACAGACAGCCTCTAGCTATTGCCATGAGTAAAGACAACAATCCCTTTCAACATTTAAAGCGTGTATGGCTTTTTCCACCCTTCAATGCAGAAGTCACCGTGCAAAGCGGTATTTCCATGAAAAAGTAGCTTCAGTTCAGACAAACAGGAGAAAAAAAAACATGCATTGACGTACGGTTTTACCAGATGCAGAAATTCAAAATCCAAGTTTGAAAAAACGAAAAGCAAACATGAAGTCATCATCAAGTTTTCTGTTTTATTTAAGATTTTAGTTTTAATTCTGAAGAAAGAGGTACATTTCCTTGGTTTTAGTTTTAGAGTCAGGTTATAACCATGTTTATTTATCTGTTTCTTTTTTCCTGTCTTTTCAATACTGCACAAACGTCCAGAAACTACAGGGTTAAGTAAAAGCTGCAGGCAGAGGAGGTCAGAGGTTGCTCCTGATGGTGATCATGTGGCCCCAATGCAGTGCTATCCCAGAGTGCCCTAATCAGGTGAATCTTTGTTGGTTTTTTTTTTTTTTAAAAAAAAAAAAGAAAGAGAGATTGACAGAGGAGACAGAAAGACTGAAGTAAGTATCACTCGTGTTTCAGCTGCTTATAATTATATTATGTATACGCTAGGTATTAAATCTGTGAATACTTTTAAAACATTAAAGTTTACTTTAAATCTAAAGCCAAAATTAAAGAAAAATCTTATTCTCCCCTCTTTAAACCACTCTTTAGCAACATGCCCATTACTCATAGCTATAAGTGTTTTGTCTTTCAACACACTTCATGTCAAACTCTTACTGACACAATAAAATCCCCCTAAAAAAAAAAAACAAACACATAGCAATTTCCCTGTGTAGTGCCACACTGAATGCAAAATAAATGCTAGGCCACCGCTTGCCCACATGTTCAGTAAATTCATTTAAATTAAATACCTTTTTCATGTTTCTGCATTTAATTCTGCATCGCAATTTTTCCCCTATACTGCAGATTGACACTTCTCCACTAGGCAGAAATACTCATGTGCAAAAGACATAAGACAGTAATATTCTCCTTAAGCATTGAGACTGCATTTTGATTTCTCTCTCTCTTTTTTTTTTTCCTTAGAACAATTAGAAAATATTTCAAACAGTGTATTTCAAACACTGGCTCAGCAGAAACTTAACAAAAAGATAACGGTCATGACCCTGTGATGGCATTGCATTTGGGGGGGAGGTTTGATCAGGAACTGGATTCTTCAGAAAGAAAGATATGACAGGGAACAGTAGGTGGGCATGGGGAGGAGTCAGGGTGGGACACTTCCTGCATTTCTAACGTTTTGGGTTTTATTTTTCTTTTTTTTCTTTCTTTCTTTTTCCTCCTTTCCTAATGACGATCCAGCGCTGAGCTCTGTAGTAGATCTGTGGGGGTTTTACTGGGGGGTCTGAAGGCTGTCTGAAAGCCTGGGGGTGGGGAATGGAAGCTGGTGGGGTTTGAAGGAGGAGAGTAGGGGTTCCAACTGGCTCTGTGCAGAGGGATCTGTGTGCCGAAGGGGTTACTGTGGTGCGTCTGTGACGGTGCTGCACTGGGGCCATCCACCTCTGTGAGGGCCTGAAGAGATTTTAGCCAATGTGGAGGATTGTCATCTTGAAGGGTGTCTAAACTGTTTCCTGTGGAGGCTGGGATACCTATGAAGAGAAGAAAAAAAACACAACAGGGATACAGGCAGGTCAGAGCAGAAGCAGTAAGCTGAGCACAAAGGAGGTCAATTTAACCTAACAAAAAGCAACAGTGAGAAAACATGATTAGTTCATACAGAGAATGTATTTTACATTATTATATATAATTACCCTGCCCACAAAACATTTAACATTAAATTCAGGTAGGAGAAAGTTCCCCCTCAGAGCACTTCTTCATAAAAACACACATTTTTCTATCAAACATCCTGCGCAAGGACTGCATCCCTGTTGACATGACCTTACCACACCAAACTACCAGTACACCGCATGCTTTGCCTTCTACTCTGCCTACTTGAATCATGCTTCAGCCTCTCTAACAGGGAAAACACAACCAGACAGCCTTATAAAAGAGAGCTTTATAAACAAGTGGAGTACGTCCCTTTTTAAATAACAAAGTCCAGTGAATGCCTTCAGTGCCTCAGGACCAGCGACGCACATACCGGACATGCCATCCAGCAGAAGGGACGCCTACGTTGACCCTATAGATAAGCGCTCATTCGCCTGACTGCCTGCAGAGGTCCCGGGCATGCATTGCAAAGGCCTAGGTGACACTTTGTTATACCTAGCGGTTCCACAAAAATTCCTGGACCCTTGAGGTTTTGTGGATGGAAGCTGGAAGAGACCACCGCATACTGACTTTTTCTTTTTTTTTTTTTTTTCCAGATGTAAATCAGTTTGTGCCAAATACCCATTTGATGGTTTGCCAGCGGAGCTGAAGGAGTGAGAAATGGTTACCTGTGATGATTGCGGGGTCCATCCAGCTGCCAGGGCTGTCCCAATTCAGGCTGTCGGTGGTGGCAGTGTTGGACGTTGGTACACTGTGGTTGGCGTTGGAGGGGGAAGAAGCATTGGGCAGTCCACCAAAGTTGATGTTAATGTTCGGTAGAAGTGCCCTTAGCCCGTCCTGCCATTCCTTCATATTTAAACTCTCTACAGAACTGCTGTTGTCTGGGAGATTTACCAACAAAAAAAAATGAAAGATAAAAAAATAAAAAGCTGAAGTTAGAAACAGATGTCCTTCTTTGGTGGGGTATGGGATTTTGTTTTTACTTTTTAAACTAAGCAATTAATACTTTCCCTGTCCAAAAAGTAGGGTCAATGTTTATATGATTGATGAATTACTCAGATGGCTGGCAGGTTTTAAATCAAGTGTAAGGGAGTGGGAGAAAGATTTAACTCCTCCCCCAATTCGTATTTCCCCATTTTTTTCAGTTCTGAGACTCAAATAATCAAGGGCACAGTGGCTCTCCCTCTATTACTAATAGGTGAAAAACCTACCAGATCCTTTATGAGAAGACCTTTGTTGCAATCTAGATAACCCAATTCTGCTGCTTTATTCATGGGCAGCAGGCTCAAAACGGTTGTTTTCTTTGAAGTATATTAAAATGAAGAAAGGCTAGGTAGGGCTTTGCAACAGAAACCGAACATGAGGAACCACGGAGGTGGAGGAATATCACAAAAGTTTTTTGTTTTGTTATAGCTCGCTCATTCACAGCCCTACAGATGTTCTTCCAAAGGAAGTGGTAATTAGGTTCCCATGAAGTTGAAGGGAGTGCAATTTCCTCTTGCAGTTGAAGAACAGTAGTGAAAATTCTTTAGAGACCTTTCAGAATAATTCCCGACACAGCAATATTCTCAAAACCTTGGTTCGAAGCAAACCAGCTGGACACCAGAACAGTCAAGTCTCTACTATTTGCCTAAGCGTTTCAGGGCATGTACTGAAAAAGGACATCAGGATAACGTGGCTATGAGCAGTACAGCAAGTGTTCCCTGAACACCAACGTGAAACCATGCTATCTAGAACAGGCTATCAGGTTCTACAATCCATCACCTGCTTTAGGTATCTCAAAGCAAAACGAACCAGACACAAGCATCCTAGTATTTATCAGCCAACACAGAAAGTCATACAATTAACTTGTGGTCAAATATATTTGAAAAGAAAGTGTGGGTATCAATTTGGCAGTATGCTCTTTTTGACAAAAATCTAGAATACAATTATTTATTTTTTAAAACCATGTCTGCCTGTCCTAACTGAAAAAAGGACCTTGATGTCAATCAGAAGCACTACAGTGAGATACTTACATAATACTGCTACTTCAACAATGGAAGAAATTTAAGTCTTCATGGAAAATTAGAAGATATCACTAACTTGCAACTCTGCATGGTGAAGAGTGAGGAAAGCAGCCTCCCTTGTTATCAAAGCCTGCCATGACAATTTTTCTAAAGCTGAATGCTCAGAAAGAACTGACATCTCAAGCAATTACCTTTTTGTAACTAGAGTGGGGAAAAAAAAAAGGCAAGTTCTTGAAATCCTGTGCTTTCATGCAGAAGTTTCCTCCCCCGGGCCAGAGTTTTTTAGAATAAACTTTATATAAGATTTTGCTTCTGTACAGAATTACAGCAAGCAACTTCAATCACAAATCACAGCAAGTCACACCTCAGCCCATGTCACCAGCTGAACTTCAAGACAAATTACTGTGCAAATCTGTTACATCCACTTTGCCTATAGAACTGTTGGAGCAACGCATTCATTTCTAACCCTATGCATGCCTAATGCAGCTGTTCTAGCATGAGCAGCCATCTGCATGCTTAAACGCCCTCACACAGCGGCATGGCAGCTGATACCTAGAACGTCCATGGCCAGACAGACTGATGCGGCCCAGGGAGCCTGAACAGAGCTAACAGCACAGGTGCAAAGAGTATACTATAAAAATAATCTTTTCTGCCTGGGCAAGTTTGCAGAATACATTTGACCACAGACCTGGAAGGTTTACAGTCAACTGCTGTTATCCCCACTCACTGCCTGAGGAATATCACTCTTTCTCAGAGGTTACAGCATGAGGTACCTCCATGGGGAAGGCAGACAACTCCTAAGCATTCCCCTAAGCAAAGAAAAGACAGGTCAAAAATCAGGTAGTTGAAGTAAACCTAAAAGCCTGCCCTTTATTACAAGCATCATGTTACATCTGAAGATTAAAATTTTAAGTGCTACAGTAGAAAAAAACAGTAGCAACAGAAGTGCAGCTCTGCCTCAAGCAATCAACTTAAGATCAGCTTTTTAGTAAGACCTTAGCACACAGAAGTAATCAAGCCTCCAGACATCAGTGTGACTGTATCCACACGCTGCGTGCAGCAATGTGCTTTGTGGGGCCTGGTGTACAAGTCGCTGTGGGCAAAAAAAGCAGACTTATCAGCGATTTGTTCTGTGTTTGTTTAGCATCAAGCCATAGTGCATTACAACCGGCTTTCACTTTTTCCATTTTTCCTACTGTAAATCAAATCTACTTCCTGTTCCCTCCAGAGCTCCCACTTTTTTTCTTTGCAATAGTAATGCACATAATAAATAGTTTTTAAAGAGTTTGGTGCAACATATTTTTCATTCAAACCTGTGAAAAACTTCTTTTTAAAAAAAGACACAGCACACAACAAAAACCTAGTTACATGATCCTGGGGTTAAAAAAACCCAAACATTTTGAAAAGCAATCGTCAGAAATATCCTTGATAGATATTTGCTCACAACCCTCTTGACATCCATAAGCCTATTTATGACAAGCTCTAAATTTATTTTTCGGGACAACAGTAGCCAGCTCACCATCACAGAAATAACTGTGCAAGAGGTTCTGCATGGGACACCATTACTTTCCACTTTATTTTCTCACTGCTGCTTCCAACAGCTTGTGCAAAGAAATGCAGCTGTTAAATTACTCGCTTCTACTACAGCGCAAAAAGCACACACAAGATGATTACTAGGACCATGCATGAGTGAACATACTCGGCGCAACACCTGCAGGCTAGGGATCTGCAAACTCATTATGATCTTAATCATGGACATTACTAACCCCCAATATGCCCTCAAAGCTCACGTGCAAGAAAATAAACACATGTAGTAAACTACACACCTGCAACACGTCATTGAGGAAGTCTAATGAAGACAAAGCCACCAAGATGTCATAAGGGATGGGAAAATAAATATAGTAGGGCATTAGGCCATCTTGGGCTAAGAAAATATACATACGTTTGTCATGTTATTCTCCATTTAAAAAAGACATAATACAGCATATGTAAGAGTACAGAAAGACAGCAAGCAGTTGAGATACAAGATTTTCATGGAATGGAAAAGACTGGCACCGTTTGGTGAGGAGACGTTAATTTGTGACATAGTGCACCATTGCTGTGTACCCTTCTCTAACACAGAACAAAAGAAAAGCAGAAGTTAAGGAAGCCTGTCCTTTATCTCAGCTGTCAGTACAAAATCCACTTGGAATCACAGAAGTTAAGCGATAAAAGGCCTAAAATAATTCAGTATCTATAAAAAAATGTATTATTTACTAGCAATAAGGAAGTTTACTTAAGTTTACTTATTAAAATCTCGTGCTCCTGGGTACAAAAGTGACAAAACAGAATTCCAAAAGATTTGTCTTTCCCAGACAGCTGGGTTTGTGGGGCTGAAAGGCAAGCTATGACAAAAACATTGCTCTCTGACACCAAAGAAAAAGCAAGCACCACATTCATTACTCAGATGTCTGTAACAGGGTTTTCAAGCTTGGCCAATAAATGCAGAGTAAAAAAAAGAAAAAACAAACAAAAAAACCAAACCACAACCTCAGACACGACCAAAGTTTCACAGCTTTGTCAGCCTCCCAGCCTTTATGGAGAAATGCTGCAATTATGCAATTAAGTTATTCTTGCAGTACAGTATATGGTAAGTGATTAAAATGCATTAAGGTGTTAAAGTAGATGGGATTAACAGAGAACACAATGCTCTACAACACTCCCTGCGCTGGCCTCCAAGGTCTCAGTTACTGGCTATGACAGGTAAAACACCCAGTTAGAAAAACTCCTGATGCAACCCAAGTACATGAGCAATCACCAGGCACCACACAGCAATACCCAAACCAAACAACTCAATCAGTCTTTGCTGGAGTCCGGCAAGTTTTAAATGAGAGCCTACGTGAAAATGCAAGTCCAACCCAAAGGCAGGAGTTCCTTCTACCACCTGAAGAAAATAAGTATTTTCAGAAGAAAATTACTACTCAACCTTTTTGTTAATTAAGTTTATGCTTCACCATGAAGTAGTTAAAAAATGAGAAAAGGCTAGGTCTCAGTTAAAAAAGGTATTTGCCTATTATCTTTCCCTACTTATAAACTTAATTGGTTGAAGGGAGTAGTTTTTGACTAGCTGGCAGACTTCAGTTGGACATCATAAGCTAGGGGTGTGAGAACCAATACACCACTGTTTCCCTGTCTCAAGGAGCGCAAACACCGTTTCCTCCCATAGCCTCATCCTAATTTAAAACAGTATGGCCACAGTGTGAAAACATAGAAGAAAAAACGTTAAAACCCAGTTGACTGCAATGAAAAGATTTTACACACCAAGATAAACTGGAGATTCCTCCCCCCATGCCTCAGCTTCGCTTCTGAGAAGAAAGAATAACCTAGTGAAGCTCACTGAAAGCACCACTATTCGCATGAAAAATAGGCTCAGATACTTCAGTCTTTACTTAATGCGCACTTCATAATCTTACCTGATACAGCAGAAACGTATTCTAGCACTGAACTTTTTCATGTGTCTGAGGCAGTATGCCAACATGAAATAAAAGTAAAATTTTCAGTCAACCATTGTTTTAAAGTGAGCAAAGGGAAGGAAAAAAAGCTTCGTCACAAACTTAGCCTGTCCACCCAATTTAAATAAAAAATACTTAAAGTTAGCTTAAAATAGAGTATGGTTGAAAAGCCTGAACATTCGTCTGTATAAAAACTGGTCATTTAATGAATTTCTAAATAAAGTCATCGCCCTATCATGACATCCTACCAGACAGTCTGGTAGTGTTACTTCAATATCCTCTACCTGAAATGCCTTAACATTATTCCTTCAAATCAAGCAAAGCAGTGTGTATTTTGGAGAGAGGTATCAAAGAGGGTGACGGCCAAGCTAGAAACACTGTTCTGTTGTACATAATCAATACTTTATAAGTCATTTGCACAAGCATCAACTGCCTTGATAGTGGCTGTTCTGTGACTTCATAAATTCTGAGAAATGACACCACAGTGTAGACCCAAAGGTGTTTCAGATCTGGCTGCACCACATTTGTGATGTTGATGCACTTGATCTTTTATATTGAGTGTAATGGGACAGTAAGTCTTACAGTTTACTTGGCAGGAAACAAGCCCACTAAAAATGAACGTCTACAGAGACTAGACCATTTCAAATTATTGCCTCAATTCTGATACAGATCTATGGTCAAATCCATATCAAAATTCACACAGTATATGCTTAAATAAATACAAGTAACAGCAAAGATCACAAGACCAGTAAGTATAAAGCAAGTGTATTTCTTTGCTCTGCCAAAATTATATTCCAAGCTATTACAAGAGCCCAATTTTGTGCTAACTGCGTAAAGCCATTAAATATCTTTATGCCAAGAGTCCTAAATATTCTAGTCCTGCTGAAAAGCAAGCAGTCCTGCAAATCTAGGTTCCAATTATTTATTTCTTTTCTAAGAACCCATCAGTATGACATGTGTGTGACTAAGGCACACAACAGTGCTACAGAAAAGCTTCAAATAAGCAAAAGAAATTCAGAGGAAAACCATCATAGGAGAGAAAAACTTATTAGCAGTGTCATGTACCTGACCGCACAGAGTAGCTACAAAACAAGCAAAGAGACTATCAAGGTGTATTTGGTAATAGAATGACTGCTGCAATGACCTGCTTGTAAAAAGGCCCTTGGGAAATCTTCAAGGACACTGTACAGTAACAGTTAGTTTTGAAGCCTTATCAAGACAACCAGAATGATAAAAGTTGGGCCCAGGGGAAAAAAGGAAAAAAAAAAAGGAAAGGATGATTTGCCACATCCTAAAATGAAATTATGCCCATCGCATTAGATAAACTCAAAAGCCTTTTGATCCAAAGCTTATATACTTAACCATCAACAAAACAGTTATGATAAAAACTGAACCTGCGTCACTTTAATATGAAGAATAAGCTTGTTTGCTCACAGAATTTTTAAAACCATTAATAAAGTCCTATTTAAACTGCTATGGTCTGAAGGGTTTCACTCTCAGACTTCAGACTTCACTGATTTTGTGTATCTATGATTTCTAGGAATGCCACAATGCTGAAACCAAACGATGCCGTTTCACCCATTCACAGAGGCCCGAGAACATCGCTGGCAGATTAAAGATTGGATCTGTCCACTTTTAAACAGCAGCGCCGCCCATCAGGAATACAAGTAGCCACTTCACTTTAGGGAGATACCAGATGAGAGGAGCGCCAGAAGATAAAGCTGTTAGAAGGGAACATTTAAAAGCCTCACTGACATTCCCTACACACAGGAAGCAACTTGGCAATCCACGAAAGCAGCTTTCTAAGGGTCACTCCACAGTGTGGATTTCCAATGAAAGTCTTACGGTCATGAGCTCTAAGAGCTGGGGAAACAAAAGTAGTGTACATACCTTCATACAGGCACACATATATGTACAAACACACACCTACAAAATTGGCTTTGGTTGTCAAGAGACACCAGTCTGCCCTCAGCTTTAAAACAATGCAAGTAAAGCAGCTTTTATCTTGATTCCATATTGATTTCCATGGTTATATTAATTCCACATGTATCCAATTTAAAAGATAGCCATGTATATCAAAAAAGCACTATTTTTCAATTTAAAATAAATCAAGTGCAACTCAACATGCCAGTGAGCCAAATTATCAAGTAGAAGAGGAATATAGTGAATTCTAAAGTATACGCTTCACAGGGGAAAGTACATTTTTCTAAGTAATTTTCCTTTTTGATGAAGATCTGACAGTAGAACTTTTAGGCTTTCAGTGACTAAATGAGTCTTAAGAGTCAGAAAATTTAATTTATTTTCAGGGGAAATCCCTTCTACCACATCAGTGAGAGGACAGCTCATCTTAGATATTCATATTTGCTTGTATGTACAGTGTCAGAATTGTATTAGGTTTGAGAAAAGCAATTTTACATTAAGTATTCCAGACAGTTCTTGTGATTGACTTATACTTACCATGGGCTCAAGAGACCAAATCTAATACATAATTATAGCAGCAAGCCACCCAATTTTAAGCTATAAGTAAATTTCAAATTGAGATTCTAACTTGCTTTGAAAAACATGCTTGACTTCATATCAGATGCTTCCACAGCATCCCACCATTTTTTATTACTGACTTTTTAATCGTTTATTGCTAAAAATGCATAGTGGCCAACTGCAGGACTTCAATCAAGTTGGGGCCCACTGTCCTGCATACAAAAAAAGTATGTTCCGTAACGCTTCCACCTTTGTCAATAAATAACCTTTTTTGTGCGAGCTAAAAAGATGCTTCTCATCCAAAAAAAGGACTCCGTAAGAAAATAGCCAGTTCTCGCCACTGATAATCTTAAATATTAGCATAAACCTAAACTGAGCGCACAAAGACTTAAGATACCAAAATGAAGGAAATAGATACCTGAATCCTACATACAGCACATTTTGGTTAAAGAGCTAAGACATGCAATTCCATTAGTCTGAGTAAGCAAAGTTCATTTTAACCTAAGTATACCTGCTGCTTACTCTTAGATCCTGCATCAGGGTTCAATCTCACCAGGTTACCCTATCTGTCAATAAAAGAATTCCAAACTTTGACCTCAAAAGAAAACCCTGCATGTACAAGTGTACTTATGGGTACATGCATAAATAAAAAAAAAATATCTGGAATTTGCCCTATGGCTAATGCAACAATCAGAACTGGCAAAGAAAAATCAGATCTTCAAAGTTGTATCGATAATTAGCAAGAGCCTATCTAGTTATGAAGGTTCTGAATTCCAGGAGTACCTAACCAATCTTCCGACCAAGGCTGTGAGACCAGAATTAGCACAGTGAATGCATACTCTGAGAAATGATAAACGCAGTTTTAATTTTTACACATCTGTAACAAACAAATACGGCTGATGTATATTCGTAGATACTTCAGTCATTCTGTTGCAAAATTAGATAAATTGCAAGAAATCTGAGAAGAAAAACAAACCTTCCATGACAAGAAATTCATTCTGATTACTAAATGCTGTCTTCCAATAGAGTTGACCTACTTTTGAAATACATGGTTGTGTTTGGGTTTGTTTTTTTTTTTTTTTTACGTAATTCCTTTGGGAACAAGCTGAAGTTCAAATGAGGCTGTGATGTAGAAGGAACCAAGATATGGCAAACGATGGAAAAGATCATGTGTGTCCCCCCTTCAAATGTGATTTAGTATCGCTGGGAGTAGAAACACTTTTTGTAAAGCTGCTCTTTCAGTTGCTGTTATCCCTTGAGTATATTTCATTTACGCTCCTCCCTCAGTACAATTTTTAAAAAGACTATGTTTGCCTTTTCTCAATGGTTTTTCAAGTTGGTGCATTTCAAAATGTGTTTACACAGAAAGCCTATGAACTGTTTGTGCTTTTTGCTAAAATTCATCAGTCATAATTGGTATTTTGTGAGATGGACTTGACTCTGAAGTTTCAGATCCATGCCCAAGGCGCAGCGTCTTGTTAGACACTGCTACTAACAGGTGGCACTGGCAAATGTACTAATTTCTGGTCTTTAAGAGGAAAATGCCAGGTTTTTAACATCACTAAGTTGATTACATCTTTTAACTCATGCTAGTAGTTTACTGTATATTTTGAAGCGCCATTTTCTAAAGTGTATTTTAGAAAAGCATCCAAGAGGAGACATCACCCTGAGGCTAAGTATCTCCTTGCTGGAGGAGGGAGACAGATGCTATACCTGGCAACGGAGCTGCCTCTTACACTAGTACCCAAGATCTTAGAGGTTACCTACGAAAGGAAACATGAACCAGCTCTAAAGATGAAGGGAAAAGTTCTTGTTCTATAAGCAATAAACGTAGTTTTCCATCCCTAAAACACAGCCCAACATTTAATGCAGCTGAAGTTCATTTGGTGACAAGACTACAGACACAAACAGTCTAGAAATCTGATGTCAAGTACCTCCTGTGCCTGTTTCCCCCCGGTTCTGGGGAAGAGTTACCCAAGAAGCTGTCAGGACTGATGGTCCAGAATGCAAACTGGGTCAGCCACTCAGGCCACCTATTTCAGCCAACACCACATTTATTTCAAGTCTAGCAGAGTTAATGCTATTAGTCATTCCTCTGATGTATCACAGCCAAGAGAAGTTAGAGGATTTTTTGATTTTTTTTTTTACACTTTTTTCTTTTTTTTTGTCACATTTTCTTCTTCCGAAATAAAATAACACATTTAAAAATAGGCATTTTACTACTCAAAAAAGCAGGATGGCTGTCTTTCACTGCCATCCCTAATAATCTTACAATCAAAGATTTTAAGAAAGTTCTAAGAGCTTAAAACCAAACTCCCAGAGATGAGAGCACAGATATTTATATATTGAGCTTTATTTGGAACAGTATCTCCTATACAATCAGAAGAAAAAAAAATCCATGTGGTTTTAAAAACAGTTGCAATATTAGCACTGAAAAGGCACTGGGAGGGAAGGGTGGGTGTGTGAGATGAGCTTTTGGAACAGATGGAGAAGTAGCAGGACTTAAAGGACAGGTGCTGTGGATGAAGTTCTGTCAGAGATCGTGACAAGATTACGCTAAGGCAGGCAGCCCTTACTACTAAGTGTAGAAAGTGTATGGGAGTTAAGGGACAAGACACCAGAGGGAGGACAAGGAGTATCCATAGATTTCAAACAATGGGACTTCAATCTTGACACTGATTTAATATTTTGGAAGTTAATCCAAAAATGCCACTTCCATTTATTTTAAAACTAGCAGCACCACCCTGGGTGCATTAAAAAAAAATAAATCAAACACCTTCAAAAGCAACAGAAGTGAGCAAACCAAAAGTTTATTTTCAAATTGAATTTGTTCCACATTGTGCTGAACACTTCACCTCTTCACCAGTGAGACAGAAAATTAGATATGGGAAATAAAAGGAGAATGAATTTCAGGGGTGGGGGATACACGGAGACACAAGGCACCTCCTAAAGAAGGGGGGTGGAGGACCAAGAGCCTCCATGGAAAGAAGAGGGAAGCAGCAGGCATAGAGACTGGTGAGAAGAACAAAATATTCCGTGGCAGAGGCTGCTCTGAGAACAGTCATCTTTGAGGAAAACAGGACACGTAAGGTCTATATGCAAAAGGTCACTAAAAGCAATACTGGAAACAGCTGAGGGTTGTTTACAAACAGTACTTTTCATTTTATAATTCCAAAGCCATGTTCGGGCCTTTATTTTCAAATGAGGAGTGACCCTGATATGAGGGTAACGCATCCACTTCTGAGAGGATCTGCTCTGCACTCTGGAAGGATACAAGCCTTTGGAGGTGACACATGTAGCACCTACAACTAACAGAAGTATCAGCCAAGATTTCCACCAGATTTCCTATTTTCAACATTTATACTTAATCAGAGAAAGACTTCAGATATAGGCAGCCATGAGGACAGAAAAGACAACATTCAGCTGCCATGCTTTCTCCCCAGCTGCTAGTGGAAAGCCAAATGTCAGAGACAACCATCAAGTGAGCAGTCGTCTTTAAAGGATTAGGACAGAAAATTAATGGACTAATCCATCTCTTACCGTTAAGAGTAAGGCCATCAGTACTTAAAACTGGCGTTAAACCTTTCACACATTGTCAGGTCAAGAGAAAAGGAGTAGAAAAATGTTCTTTCTTTCAACCACTGCATCCAAAATAAAGGGATGTGAGGCAGCACTGTTTAAGTCACATTGCCTGTTGCTATGGGATTAAATGCATTTTGTACACAGCATTTGGAGAATTTTAAGTTTTACAACATGCTGAATTCAACAGCCACATCACGCAGGTCAGACCCTCTTTTAAAAAGTCACAGTAGCAGAAGCAGAACCCCCCCCAAAACTCCATACCAAATTATTACCCTGAGACCACAGAAAAGCATCAGCTGCTATGCTGCAAATTCAATTTTTTTGGTTCCATGACTGTATAAAAGTCATGTTTTGCTTTGTTCAGGAGACCAAATCAACTGTTAAGAATCAATCCAGAGAGAAGAGGCAAAGTCAAAAGGACACAGGTCAAATAAGAAATGTGTGCCTCAAATGGAAATGAGGTTATGTTTTGAGAAAATACAAAGTTAGACAAGGACTTAGTATTAAAGGCAGAGCATGACATTAATTCTGTTATGTCATTCTTCTCTGTGGTCTAAATAAAGTCTTTTAAACAATATGATTGTAGCCAACATCTTCCTTTGTTTTACTAAAATGTTGTCCAAAAAATAGCATTAGGCAAGAAAGGATTTGATGTTCAAGACAAGTTCAATAGCTGGGGGCACAAAGGCCATAAAATCTAAGTGGGAGAAGATGCAACACCCGAAGTGGTTTAGCTAGGAAAGAGCTCAGGACTTAAATGGGAAGAAGCTGGACCTTCTTAATATAACCTTCATTGCTTTGCCCTCTCTGCTACCAGCTATTGCTTCACAAAAACCTAAATGCAGGCAAGACTCAAAAATGTCCATGTGAATCAGTGTCTTGATAAGGAATGCAACACCACCACCATAAAGACTGCTGGATGGCACCCAAACTTAATAGAACTGTCTACCTGTTTTTTTGTCCCAATCTCATCTTTAAATATACATAATTCTATCAATTAGGCTGTGCATATTCAAGAGATATAAGCCAAAACATCAAAACAAAAAGGTCTTGAGAGAACAAAATTTTGATTGTCAGTGAAATTCAACTGCAAAGACTTACAACATTCAAGCCCCCCATTTTGAAGTTTCAGGAACAGTTCACGAAGTCTACTGCAATCTCCACATCTATGGGCTTCATGTCTAAAATAACTTGATGGATTTTACAGTGTTTATCCTCAAGGACAACAGGTAAAACTTGTTTATTCCCCTACCCTAAACAGGGTTTAATTCTTTATGCTTCTATCTGTCTCTGTGTCCACTTGACTATTTCCTCTACCTTAGATTTCTAATACACACACGATATACATAAGTTGTCTGTGTTCAAGAAGCATTTGGACAATGCTCCGAGATGTATGGCTGCCCTGTGTGGTATTAGGACTTGGACTCAATGAACCTTGTGGGTCCCTTCCAACTCAAGGGGTTTCAATGATTTATACAGGAAGAATATACACACAATATTGTGTAGCATTAGTTTTGGAAGAGTTCAAATTTCAAACTATCTCATTATTATTGAATCGATAAGTTCTTAAAATTACGTTTTTTCTCATTTGGAATTATGTTCATGGTAATTATGAAATTAATAAATGAAACAACAGCCAGTGTTTCAAAAATGTTACGTACTTCGTCTTGCATAGAACTGACAGAAAAGGTGGACTAACCATTTACAACTTTTTCCTCATACTTTTAACTGTGTGAATTTGTTCTTATACTTTTTTAATGTAACAAAAATCAATGACTACCAACCACTCAGTAAACTCAAGAAATAAAACTATATATTTCTATTTTCCCATTATTAATATGTATGCATACATTTTATAAGCATCTGTCTAAAAACATACTATTAATCTGAGACCTACTTTGTGATCCAATACTATACCTATTATTTTGGAACACACCACCAGGCAGCAGGGTAGCAAAGATGATAGCATATTAGCTATCAAATTACAAAGAGTTTCCTGTTATCCTAAAGCAACATGAAAATAAAGGCACACAGCCATCCACGTTGCTGTCAGTGGATCTTTCCTTTGGCATCATCTGCAGAATAAAGGATAGCTGCTGTCCCATATTCTTAGGATAGCTTGCACACAATCTAGGGTAAGATCGCTTTTAGCGACAATCACACTGTCCATGAATAGGAAGTCATTGACCTTTTCTCCTGAAGCACAGTTACACAGTAAATCATCTAATCCATCCCATGCCAGCGAACAGCAACACGTCTAAATTGTCCCTTACAATGAGAACATATAACATCTGCTACGGTTTGCAAAATCATATGGTGGGGGAGAAAAAAAATGCTAGTTTGGGAATCACAATGCTCATTTAAATATGGGTTGGGGCCAAATGTAAGCCTGATGAATATGACACATTTCAAGTATATGCATAGTCAAATTATGAAGTCAATCATGTGTCATTGTGTCATTTCATTGGAAACGGTAGAATGAGCTTAATAAATACTGCTTCCTCTGAGAAACAGGCTACCAAATTCCATACAGAAATTATTTTTAAATGAGAGCATTAAAAAAAATTTAGGTAGGGCCTGTGTCTTTCCATTTAAATCTGGCACACATCACAAAACAATCCTACCTGGAGCTGTGAGGTTATGAATACAGCACAGCTGATTTTTGACTAAACAAAAGGTAGCTTCAGAACCTTAAATTTAACGTGTCACACACGAGCATTTCAAATTCATGTGAATACTAATGCCTACCTAAAGCAGAAGCAGCAGCACTTTACAATACCATTGTCTCCATACAAGCTTCCAGACCACAAATACACTTACTGAAATCAACTAAACTGGATTTCGAAAGCCTAGAAAATAGTATACTAACTTCATATAAGTTGTAAGACTTTTTAGATCTGCTTGTTTTCACATAAATGAAATAGAGCAGGGAAATGCATGGAATAAATGAATGTGGGTTTTGGGTTTTTTTTTGTTTTGTATTTTTTTTCTTTTTTTTCTTTCCCCCCTCAAGTGACTGGTCCAGTATTATCTGCTTTAGGAATTTATAGTTCTGTAAAAATTGTGATCAAAGGCCTTAGGAAACATGCAACTTCAACAGCAGTTGAGGGTCTCTACTAGAAGACAGAATGGGAAGTTTCACCTGCACTAGGTTTCTTTTGCCATTACATCTGAAACACATGAGTTGATGACATTTTCTAGAACACCACAATACAGACTAACAAAAGAGCTAACAAAAAGGAGCTTCAGGTATACTACAACTAACCTCTTCATACTGCTAAACAGCTATTATGATACGCACCACCTTCCTAGCAGGTCAGCTAGAATTTGTTATAAAGTACTGTAATAAAGTCCCATCAACGTGATTTCTCTGTACTTATACACCACTTACCTCCCCCAACCCCAACAGATGGCTGTATCTGTAAATCAAATGACGAAACTAGGAAAATTCTATAATTATATACCTGCTACTGATAGATTAAAAGCAAGCATAAAGAACAGGAATTATTTTTTTCAAAAAGAATATAAAAGAGGAGCTCGTTGAGAGACCTGTACACTAGATACAGATTTGAAAAAACAGACTAATCAATAGTTTGGAAACTATTATGTTAGCACACAAAAAAAAAAAGAGGTATGAGGGCACCTCCTGACTTCTAAATTGTTTGTACTTCTGAAGCAGTGAGAACACTAAAGAAAACCCTAGGCACTAAATACCATACACGTAATACAAATCCATAACCCAGCAAACAAAACTAGAACTATCTGAGACTTCAGCTTGATTCTGACAACAGGAGAAGGAGTAATCTGTTAGGGCAAGTGATTCTTTTTTTCCCAAGATATATCAAAGCTGACATGTAGATCAGCTAAGAAGTGTTTGCACTGCAGCAACTGCTGCTATTCAATTGTCAGCCAGGCAACTAACAATGTTTTGTAACACAAGAAATTAGACCAACTCAAAGGAACTCTCCACAGAGACTACAGCAGATGTTTATTTGCTGTTCTTAGCACTGTATCTGCCAAAAATATTTTGAGATTAGTTAGTTCTAGCAGTTGCATACAAAAAGGATATACTTAAGTATCAGCTCCGGTGCCTTAAAATATATGGGGGAAGTACACGGCACAGGCTGTGCATCAACCAACACCACGTAACTGCCTCTTCAGGAGTCATACCAAGAATCTATGAGGTCCACTTTCAAACTGCCAAAGGCAATTAAAGTAATACAAAGAATGCTTTCGCAAACCTACAATCAACCTGTACTACAAAAGGATCTTTTTCAACACTACAGATTTTTTTCTGGTCCTCCTAGTCCAGAAGATAGTCTTATTGGCCCCTTGAACTAGCAATTTTTAGAACTGAGTGGTAAAATTAAAACTTGATGTCTGGCAACATTCCTGGAAGTTCTATGTAGTTTAGGAGAAAGCGTGCAACAATTTGCAGTGCTATGGATGCTGCATTTTTGACTCCACATCAGTTTTATTTTTTTTTTTTTAAACACTTCAGTGTAACCAGTATCAGTCATTTTAGTCTCAAAACTTCACCACTGCCAGTATAAAGAGCCTGAACTACTTGCATTTGTAGTCTGGACCAAGTGTTTATACTATGAATCAGCCTAAGGACCTTACAGCAGTATCGTAGCTTCAACAAGCCTTCCAAGAGGACAAAATACAGGGAAGGAAGAGCCAAAATTAGCTCTTGTACTAGAGCAAAAACACACAGTGACTTTTTCTAGGTCACTTTCTTACAGTGTAACTAGTGCTTCTTAAAAAACGTGAAAAGAAAACAACACTGGCAACATCTCAAGAAGCTGTTTTCGCCATCTCAAGGCTACAAAGAGCTTACAGAGGCTTTCTACCTGCAGTTCATTATACACTTAATTTTTTTTTCCCCGTTAGGAAAAGAGAACCTATTTGGGCCAAGCTAAATCAGAAGCATGAAAGGACCTCAAAGTCCAGAAATGTATTTTTAATCAAGACAATTATTGTTACAATTAGCTCCTTAGTTGTAACGTTTGCTGCAAGAGCCTATCAATCCATTCAGGGCAGCCTGAACTGACCTGACTGTACACTTATTTTCCTCCAACATCACAACCCTCACAATCAGGATGAATCCTCTTACACACATTGCAAGCACCCATTCAGTGAAAGATTAGCATAATATTAAGGCCATCTGAAGTACAGAAATGAACAGCACTGAATGTTTATTGTGCAGCCATTTGGTTATGCGCAAGAGGGAACAACCCAGCCAAGACATCTGGCACAAATTACAATCATTACAATTTTTTGCACAATTTTAAGAACTCTGGTCGGCACCTGCATGTTGACGTGGAAGCCGCAATGCACTTCCAGCGCCTACTCTTAAGGAAAGCCAGTCTGGCAAGACTGAAGAACCAAAATACCAATCTCCTTTGGCACAAAATTAAGCGGGCACAGAATACTCCACCTTCCTTATAAAGCTCAATATTACAAGGCTAAACATCCAGATACATTTTTTTTAAATGGAAAGGGCCTATTTAGAACAATATTCCTCCCTCTGCTAACAAACCTAGTATGATAGTCAAGAGTACCACTCTACCACTTGTAGCTGGCTATTCCCTTTTCCTGTTCTGGCTCAGAGAAGCTGAAAGCATGAATTAAGTCATATTCATGGCTGTCCCGATTCACCTACCTGATATAGGGATCCCTCCCAGACCTGTGCTGTGTTGTGGTGGGAGATTCAAGTCCAAGAAATTACTATTTGAGGTGGGATTTGCTGTGTGGTTCAAGTGCATGATGCTATTGCGTGGGAAGGCCATCCAAGGATAGCGAGCTGCTTGGCCTGGAAAACTGAAGGAGTTGTAAACTGCTCGATGCTGTTGAAACTGTGGGAACCTCTGTGGCATGACTGGAAAGGTGCTACTGAGAGAGTTGGCATTTGCGGGTGCAGCAGGATGCAGGAATCCAGAGCCTGGCCCTTTGGCAGTTGTAGTGTGTGGGGTAGGGTTCTGAAGAGATGTGGGCGAGAGGGAAGGTTGGTCTTGGACTGACAGTTCCTTCTCAATCAGGTCTGCTAAGGCTTTGCGGGTGATGTCAAAGGGGTCAAACCCTAAGTCGTCCTCTTGCTGTTTGGAGGAACCAAACCCAAAAGCCGCTTGCCAGTCTGTGGAGGAGGATACTGGTATAGTTTCTGTCGGAGAGGAGAGGAACGGGATTTAGAACAAGAATTAGTATTTATCCATACAAAAATGTAAGCTTCATTGCACTTGGATCTATGTTGCCAGTTATCTTTCATATAATACTTCTTTAATGTTCCACAGAGCCACAGAGACACTTATTGATCAGTTTAGAATGCCATTTTCAGATCAAACTGCCATAGATTTCTACTTCAGGTGAAGTGGCAGAACTAGCAAACAGCATTTTTACTGCAGAATTGCTCTGTTCCTGAACTACAGAAAAGCCTTGTCAAATAAGTATTTTCAGTAATAGCACCAAGTAGAAAGAGACCAATAAACACTTGCTTAGAACCTACTTTATACCCATATTACTTGATGGAAGTGTGATCAAGCAGATTTTAAATTAGATTGTTATTCAGTTCACTATTTTGCTTTCAGTATTAATACTGTTTTTCAATTCTGCTATGCAAGAAAGGTGGGGAGAAGTTCCCCCTCAAAAGGGGGAACCTCTGAGCAACTGCTAAAAAACCAAAACCAGAAAACCCCACTGTCTACCATTATGAAGAAAAACAAGCCAAATTCTTGAGTAGTCACCTTGATAAAACAAAAGGAAATAAGGAACTGCATTACAAGACACTGTTAAATATTTTGAGACAGTGTTACAAAAAAGGGTTATGAGGATTTCCCCACATTTTCACTTACTACTTAATTTCATTAGACTGCTTAAGTGTCTTATTCAGGTTCAGTGAACACTGCATCTAGTTTCACAGTATTTTTTTTCCTCAAAACTGTGGTAATGCAAGCTGATAAGTACAAGGTAGCATCACTCACAACACCAACTCCCTCTGCTGGTAGGGAACCTGGTCTGCTGCTCTAAGTAGTTAAAATTAAGCTCAGTATCCTCTCAGAAAATCTAGTATCCTCTAAAAATCCATGACGGTAGATAAAAAGAGTTGCTAGACAGACAAAAACTTGTCCTTTGCATTCTTATTTAAATAGCAACCATACATTTTATATTAATTATGAAGCAAACAAGACCTCTGCTATCAGGAAGTTATCTCTCACTGCTACTTAATCCTCACAAAATTGGTGCTTGTAGTACCTTAGCAGCAGGTAGTTTCCTTGGTAATAAATATTGTTTATAAACAGGATTAAGAAGTCAGATAAACATCAAAAGATGACTAAACCCTAAATAAACCAACTGTGTCCTAAACTATCGTTTACAATCTGTTTATTAGTGGTAAGTTTCATTTAATTTTCTAATAATGCCCTCAGATTTATAATTTGTGAGCTCTTAAATACTGTTAACCATTCCCAAGACTATATAAATACACCTAAAATGATGTTTCATTCCTATGAAGCCCTATTTCATATGAACGTACCTAGAAAATGCAGATATTCCAGTTGATGCAATTAACCATATTTTTATCTTTTATGAATGCATACAAACTCACTTCGGAAAGATTAAGCACCTTCAAATAATATGCAGGATACTACAGAAAATTCTGAATTCCACTGCACAACTTCTGATGTTAGGTAACAGATTATTACACCAACAATATACTGACACTATGTATTTTCCCCATTCTCAATAAAAACCTGTAACATTAAATATTAAGTGTACATGTCACATCCTATTAATTAGACAGGCACACGGCTAAGAAAAACTAAAATAATCACTTTGATAATTTAGCAATGCAGCTGGAAAACTCTGTAAAGTTTGCTTTAGAAGAAACCCTTACATCAGTGCAATTCATTTGTAGTTAAGTGACAAATTTTAATCATTTGTGGAGGGGGAAAAAAGCAGTATGGAGCAAGTCCTAGAGTTTTTGATTCTGAACAGTTTTAGGCATCAGTTGCAAAAGGAAGCAATACCCAGCCACGTAACCTGTGCACATACCTGATGTGAAGAGGCTCTGTGGTTCTGGTGCTGTGGGCCAATCATTTGAAGTCTGTGGAGAGCTGGGGAATGGAGGAAGCCCACTAGGGATGGGGTTAGGGTGCCGAAAGTTGTCAGAGAAGAGCGACTGTGATTCTGTTACAGCCCCTTCAAAAGGAGACCGTGCACTGTGATTAGATGAACTGATGGGTATGACTGGATTGGGTTTTGTTAAACCAGGCGGTGGTGAAGGTGTGTCACTGTTTGTTATCTACAGGCAAGAGAGGATGAGAAACAGTTAGGACACGAGTGTTTATATATAAAATATTCTTCACTAACACAATTGAAAAATTTCCTTAAAACTTTTGGCTGCAATTAGGTTAGTTAATACAAAACTCAGTATAAGGTCAAACAAAAATCAACATAGCAGTAGTGTTTTTTAAATTTTGTTTAAAATTACAATAAACTTCAGAAAGCACTTCCTTCTTCAGCTACAAGTTGCGCCATGCCCTCAAACTCAATTCTTACTTCCACAGCACTTATATTCATGTCTTACCTGCTGGGAGCTGTCACCATTTCCTATACTGAGGGAATCTGAAGGTTTGTCGATAGGGCTGCAAAAGTGGGAGGGGAAAAGAGACAATAAGACACTCAAGTATTTAACAGGAAAATCAACATTTACTTTCATAATGGTAGAAAAGCCTTGAAATAAAGGTAAATTGAAATTAATTAGGAGGAATTAAGAAGGAAATAAATCCACTTATTATGTATTAAAGTATTTTTTAAATCATAAGCATTCCAATAATTTGCCATATACTGTAACACTTCTTCCCACCACTCTCCACTCTGCTTGTTGACTACCCTGTTAAGGAACAAAAGGAAAGTTTTAAACGCGATCATAGTAACTCTATGCCATTCAAAAAAACAGGACTCTTGTACTCTGGTAGTATTCTGTAGTAGTCAGTTCCATCTATGCCACTACTGAAGAGAAACTTGGGGAACAGATTTGTTTTCCAAATACTTAAGTTGTCATTTCCCACAAAAGTCCTAAATAAATCTGGGGAGAGACAAAAGATTAATTTAAACTATTTAGTCCTGGTGGCACATTAAGCTTCCCACCAGCCATCAAGCTTCAGCTAGCAGAAATTAGTTCCGAGGTAAGAAAACTGAGTTTTGAGGTGACAGAAGGGGAAAAACGCAGGAAAAGACACAGCATAAACAAGTGCCAACAAACTTAAAGGGAATAAAAGATAAGATACAGCAGAAAACCACCTCAGAAAGCTATTCACTGGGAATTAACATGACTCGGCTGAAATGGCACATCTCAGTATTCAAGATGCTGACAGGCATCTGTGACTTGCCTTAATTATACTAAATACCACACTAATGAAACAGTTCAAGTTCAGGTTAAAATCACTGCTTTATAACTTCAACATATTTTCATTTTTATCAACCTGAAGCAGAAGATGCACATGCATCAGGCTGCACAGCCCAAAACACTGGTCCTACAAACAAGGACCAGAAGTAAGAACATGAATTTCAGTTCCATTAAGAGGCCAGAACATGATACAAGTCAAGTTACAGGCATGATGTGTTAGCACAAGATAAATATATTTAGTTATTATTGTAACTGCGTGCAGACTTCAGATTCTAGCTACACCTTGTTTACAAACACTCCTTGCTGCTGCAAAGTTTAAATATTGCACAGAGCCACATACCAAGGTTAAAAATCCATAAGATTGCATCCTCCCATATTCTCTCCACCCCAGAATAACTGGAGTAGAGACCCAGCAGAATTTCTTCTTCTCCATTCTAAAGAAACTATATAAGAGCAACCCATCAATAAAAACAATTTTTCTGCAAAAGAACACTGATTGAGACAGTATCTCAAAACGAAACCTGAAGCTGAATTATTCATGACTAAAAGAAAAATTAGAGGAATATACTTGCAAACAAGCACTACTCCAGTGAAGATTTACAAATGCTTTCTACTGAGTGGTTGAAGGCCACGAATGAAGTTCTTCCATTTGGAACAAACTGCCTTGGGTTAGTAATTTCTGAATACCTATAGCACAAAAGTTTGCTATAGACTCTTTACTACACAATCATTCTGATTGTAGAGCCAAATTCTTTTCCCAAAGCTGCTGACAGAAAGTCATAATGCTACAGTTTAACAAAGTATGCATAAGGCAACTTTTAATGACAATCTAAGCACTGAAAATATTTATTTTACTTGAACCTGCCTAAGGAGCCTTTAATTGCAGGACTGTCTTCCAGCCCTCAGGAATAAACGAGATTGATTATTTATCAGCTACAATATTTTTACCTACTCCAAAGGGGTGTAAAGTCCTTACAGGGTGATGAGACACTGGAACAGGTTGCCCAGAGAAGCTGTGGATGCCCCATCCTGGAAGTGTTGAAGACCAGGTTGGATGGGGCTTTGAATAACCTTGTCTAGTGGGAGGTGTCCCTGCCCACGGCAGGGGGTCTGGAACTAGGTGATCTTTAAGGTCCCTTCCAGCCCAAACCATTCTGTGATTCTACACATTTCTTTTCAGAAAATGTAAGAAAGAAGCTGTATGTCACTATTGAGATGCAACCATAGGATCTCTGATCACACCTCAACAGGACTGCTATTAAACCTAACAAGAAGGTACCATTTTCAACAGCACTCTCAATGGTAATGCATCGATTCAATATCGATTTAAACTGAAGATCAGCTACCTAATTCAGCAATACCACTTCCTGAAATATTAGTGTTTACCTTGTTATTTTCCTGTCCAACCTCTGAATGAGCCCAACCAATATTACCTAAGGGGAGGGTCCATAAAAAACAAAACAGCATGAGTAGAGACTACCACTGGAACTGCTAGTGATGTTTATGATGGAAGGGGACACCAGTTTTATTCCAGAAGGGCACCAAAAGAGGAAAAAGTGTTGGTTAGCAATAAGTAAGTTGTTGCAAGCAGATGAATTATTTCCTCTGCACAAAGAAGCCTCAGTTGAATCTACTGCCCTGTTGTTCCTGTTACTCAGTGATAACCAGGGCACCCTTACCTCCGCAGCTGTGTTTCTGGAACACACCATTGTAAAGAAGTAACAGAAACGCAGCCCTAACATTTAGCTTCCTTCTGCTGAAGCTTTTCCAAGTGATAAGCCTCCTCATGTATAGCAACTAGCGTGTTACTGTTGTGAAAGCTTCTGTGTAGAAATGAAGGGCTCAGCTCTGGCTGGGACCATGCAGCTATATAAGCCGTTGATCACCCAGTGATTCAGTTCCCCTCAGCCCTTACCTGTACCATCACTTACTAACTTTATGTTAGGGTTCTCCTGCACAATCTGCCAATCGGTCTTTTTGACATGGGCTAGGCTAAGCCCAGCTTTTTGTGACCTGATCAGGATTTGAATCCAGCTCTCCAACCAGAGAGAGACTAGAGAATCATTCCCTCCACACCAATCAGTGAGAGAGAAAGCAAGCTATCTGAAGTATAAAAGGCAGCACAATTACCCGAAATCTGAGTCTGCACCATCTGGAGTCATGTGTTCTGGGTCTGTGCCATTTTCTAATATAGGAGGCGTTTTCCTGTGTTCCATTGTTAAACCGTTGGCTGATTTACTTGAACTCTGTAATGATGGCCAGGCATCTTTGTTATTACTGTTGGGTCTGGAAAAAGGCAAGAGTAAAAAAAAAAAAAAAGAAGAGTTCAAGTTACGAAGAAAGTGTTTTAAAAATTTTAAGCACTGGGGAAATAAATCCTTGTGCCAGACAATCTATAAGGATAGATTTATCTGGATATTTTTTCTCAGATTTTAAATGGTGTTGACTTAAAAAAAAAAAAGAATTAGTGGGGTAGGGAGGGGAGAGAAAACTGGGAGGGAATTCTGTTTTCTTCACTGAATAGATAGCTGCTCTGCCAATGCTGAAGTCCAGACTTCTCCATTTGGGGGAGCGGAAAAAAAAAAATAATAAAAAACCAAAACAAAAATCCATCAACAGCTTCAAGTATCCAGACCTACACACACCTCCTTTAGAATTATTTGCTTTATCCCATGAGTACTTTTAAGTTCTGTAAATCATGAACCATATCACTTTTTAAAAAAAGAAACAAACGTTTTATATTCCAGGCCCTATCAAGCCTGGGCCCAACAGATGAAGTTTGTGTTTCATGCCTACTACACAAGAGTCCACAGCTTTACACTAACAGATCATGAGACCAGCCAGACCAACACACTGTTCATTGAAGTTAGTGCTCCCTTCTTTTCTAGTTTAAAGCCATAATTACTTCCCTTTTATCAAGTAACATTAAATTTCATTTCAGAGTACACATTAGATTTGAAAGAAGTCCAAGAGATGACTCAAAGCCCAAGTTTTTGCTGAAAATAGTTACATTTTATACAAGTTGAAACAAGATGGAATATCATCTATAACTGAATGGGTTCAAATACAGCATCATCTGCTAATCCTACAAACTTCCTATCAAAGATTTGCCTTTGTGTTCTCCAGTTCTTTTACATTAACTTTAGCTTTTCATTTGCTTCAATTAGGATGCTGGTTTTAGTGTCCAAGTGCTGTCTTCATAAGGAATAAGCTTTTGAAAAAAATTTTCAAATGTGTTCCTCCTGATGCGCCCCTTCATTAATATGTTCTTATTACATGGTACAAAATTTACATCTCTAGGTCAATTTACCCAGGTCACAGTCAGAATCTGAAGATTCCCACAGCTGCTTATAGCAACACAAGTGTTCCCTACTCCTATTCAGATAAAATTGGTATTACCAGCTACCCTCAAATCTCACTATTGTAAGATTTGCTATTCTACCTCCATCTTTTCTCATATACCTATACAACATGTACACAGACGAGAGCCTTAAATCAGATTTACAGATCTCATCTTTGCTTCGCACGCATTTGAAATAAGTTAGTGAGTTGATCAAATATTGAACATCAAAGAATGAAGACATATCACCAGCAGCACGATGCAGTCATTTAATATTCTCACCCTTACAAAAATGAGCCGTAATCTAGATATAACAAGACTTTCAATCCATTAACAGATTTATTTTAAATATCAAAATTTATGTCCGCCCCAGTGCAAAGTCATCTCTGTATTAAAACTAACTTTAAAATGTCACAGTTAAAAGTCAGTTTTGCATACAAGGAGAAAGGTAAAGAGAAAGAAACTTTTATGTTTTGGGGTGGGTATTTGTGCACGTGGGTGTTTCTGGTTTGGTTAAGTTCAAAGGTGCATGCTTCTAAAGGGCTGTTCTCCAGAAGACCAGCAAGTGCCTAACAAGTGTTTCCAACTGTAGCATGAAAAAAACCCATTCATTTCAGTTCTTTAGGAAAAGGTCAGCAGAAAAAAAAGAGACCTTGATCTGTTTTAAAATGTGGAATATACCTCTAATTGTAACAGAATGCAGTCACCATGCCCATCAAGTGACATACCAAGAGATGAGTACTCACATACACAAAGTGGCACTAGGGGATTTTAACGTTTGCCATCAGCAGCAAGAACAAAGGTCTGTGCTACGACCCTTCAAATTAGAACACAATTGTGAAAAAGCATTTATGCAGTTTAAGAAGCTGTTTTCTATTAATGGATATTTATAATTAAACTTCTACTATTTAGAACTCAACCTCTGTTCAATTCCAGAGTGAAACAGAAGTCCTGCACCCCAAAAACACAGGAACAACCACAAAATTATCAGAGGCTCTGACAAACTGCCAGAAATATTAATATTGGATCAATGAATCACACAAAAACAAGAACCCAACTGGGCAGAAAGCTGTGAGGGAAAACAACACATATTCACTAGCTCACGAACTATGTTTGTAGTTCCCTGATGAGACAGAACTTGAAACGTTCCAAAATCCTAGCTGTGAGAAGAAATTCACTTTGCAGCCCAAAAGGTGGTGCCTGGCATTAGCAAAGAACAGAGTCTGTGTTGTGGTGATGCTGTTCAGCTAACAAGAGAAATTAACTCCAGACCACTTGTTGCCTTTAGAGTAACATGCCACACTTTCCACAAGTGCCAAAATGTTAGCACCACAGATCAGCCAAGCTCCAATTCATAATTGCTTTCTGAAGGTTTAAAAGTTTGTTGCAGTTTCAGACAGAGCATTCTTTCCTCACTGGTATCATTTGTTTTGCTGGCATCTAATTAGGTTTCAAATTAAGATTAGTCCAGACTTTTAACCTAAAATAATCAATACCCAAATACAGGAAGTGGCGTATTTTCTTCACTCACTGCACTCTACCTTCCAAGTCAATATTGAACCAGAGTCCAAGAAATGGCACAGTCCTTAAGGAAATATCCAAATGGAGGTCCTGACCACTTGCAGTCAAAAAGCATATGACACTTCCTCCAGAAGTTAAAGAAAGTAATCCCGCTACACTAGCTGACATACCATTTCTCAGATTTACATACTGCTTATTCAAGCTCCATTGGCAATATTTTAGATACAGTACCCACTTTCTTGCTTAAACTGTTGTGCAGTGATGCTGCCAGTGTTAAACTATTGTCTGAAAAAATCAGCAGTGGATGAACTGGCACACAACACAAACCCTGATTACAAGGCCAAGGTGTGTACAAAGTGCAATGTAACTTGTACGTTCCACTCTGCCCATCTCATTATGAAAGTTCTACAAAAAGGAGTGGAGGAGATTGTTAACAGTTTTTATTTCTTTACCTTAAATATGACATTTGAGTGGATAATTTATGTAAGGACTGATGACCTTAGTCTTTCAGTTATCTTTGTATGACTCCATACTCTTATGTATGGAAATCTTTTTATAATTTACTGAACAAACTACTTAAACTGAATATTATTTTAACAAGCACTAATAAGTGATATCTGCAATTTCAACATACTGAAAAATATATTTACTAAATAGTTTACTAAGTGAAAAGCAAGAAATCCTTTATTCACATCTCACGAATTCTTACCCACACAAAAGAAACTGATTTTACTTTCAATTGCCAAGGTCCTTACACCTAATGCACTATAAATCATGATGTAAAAAACACATATTAAGACTATAAGGTGTCTCAGCTGTGAGAGTACAGACTGCATTCACCATGACACCATACCAAGAAAGCTGACATCTGGTCTTTAATAAATAGTATGTGTTTATGCAAATATGAAATACAAGGTCTTCTTTCAGAATTAAGAATACCTTGCTCTGAACTAATGATCCAAATGCAGAAAAAAATTTCTTTACTGAGTAAGATTCACTGTGTATTAGAACAAAGTGATGCATATGTCTCTGCACGGAGAAAACCGCTATCAGTATTTATCATATAGCCACTAAAAAGAGCAGGCAACTTAGGGGATGCAACAGGAATAAGAAAGTTTTCTTTAGGAATAACCAGAAAGAAAGCATAGCCAGGCAGTCCAGCATCAGTACTTACGCATCATACCTCTGCAGTGCTGTCAGTTTGTTCTTGTTCTTGTCAACTGTACCCGTAGATAATTGGAGAAAGTTGGGGTTTAGTTTGTATAATTCTTGCAGTAGTTTCTGTTCATATTCCTGGTGCTTACCCGCCTAAGGAAAGAGAAACTCACAATGAATGAATACTGGTTTAATATAAATTTGTCTATGTAAAAAAAAATATTTTCTGTATATAAATGTACCTACATACATCCCAAACCTTAGTAATTGAGCTTTAACAACTTAACAGGTCACTCCTGACCAAAACTCAAAACAGTGCTTCTCAGTCTTAGAGAGGATCTCCATGAATCAAAAGCTTGCCTAGAAATCACTTGGGTATATTTACCAATTTATAATTTTATTGAGACTTCTAAAGCAGAAAAATACTTACAACCTTATTAGAACTTGCTCTTCAGTTCCAAGCAAGACCTTCACAATATATCTTCTAAATCAAAACAGCTAAATCTCCAAGGCAGTCTGCATTTGATGTATCAACCATACTAAGCTTTTCAGAAGATGGGAAGGAGCAAAGAGTCTCTTTTAAACCAAACGTTCCAGAATGGAAGTAATTTTATATTTGCTTAATAAAAACAGCCAAGGTGGTCTGTTAACTATCACATGACAAGAAGTATATTCTGAGCAATAACTGATAAATCATTCTTTTTAATAACTGAAATCTTGAAATATTCTTTTAACTAATTGAAGTAATTGAGAAAAAATTCTTGCTTTCAGAAATTGAGAAAGCCTCCAGAATATTGAATCTGGTAAGTGAAGGAATAGAGTATTTTTCAGCCTAGCTTATCTATAACATTCTGCAGCTAAATATTTAAAGTGAACCCAGTAAGATATATACACACACAGGTAACATTTAATGTGATATCTGAAACAAATTCAAGATGAGCATTCATATTCTTATTATACCACTCCAACTTAAGAATTACAATTTTAAAGTTAAGTAGTGTAATGAATTGAATCAAGATGCAAAATAGGACAGAGAATTTGAAGTTATCAATAGCTTTTAACTAGAGTTTCCAGATACTAAGAGATGTCCTTTACCAAAGGAAGTAAGTGCCAAGATTTATGGTCGAGCCTTCTGAATCTTAAGTCTGGAATACATATGTTGTCATCTATCACATCTTCAGTGTTGATTTAAAAGCTCTCACCCTACTTGTACCCCAAAAAAATATCATTTGTACATTAGTTAATTCATTCCCTTTATGAATGTTTTGTTGGAACAGTAATGGAATTGATGCACAGGCAACATGGACGTCCTCCTAGAAAAATATTACAATCTAAAAGAAAACTATTACTTTTTTTTTTTAAAAAAAAGCAGGAGTATTTGACAAAATTAAAAAAACAGTACTACTGAGAAACTAAATTCCCTTATGGGTTCCTTTAGAAGGACAGCTGCATATCCCATTTTATTACTGCAAGTCAGTCAAACATTATAAATATCTCCAGGTTTTTTCCTACTTAATTCTCCAGTTCTCCATTACTGGTAGATTCTGAACATGTCTTTCTCTACATAGTCAATATACACAACCTTCTAAAAAAGGGTACTGAAACATAGAATCATAGAATAGTTTGGGTTGGAATGGACCTTTAAAGGTCATCCAGTCCAACTTCCCCTGCAATGAGCAGGGACATCTTCAACTAGATCAGGTTGCTCAGAGCCCCATCCAACCTGACCTTAAATGGTTCCAGGGATGGGGCACCTACCACCTCTCTGGGCAACCTGCTCTCCAGTGTTTCCCCACCCTCATTGTAAAAAATCTCTTCTTTCTATCTAGTCTAAATCTATCCTCTTTTAGGTTAAAACCATTACCCCTTGTCTTATCGCAACAGGCCCCACTAAAAATTTTGTCCCTGTCTTTCTTATAAGGCCCCTTTAAGTATTAAAAGGCCGCAATAAGGAGCCTTCTCTTCTCCAGGCTAAATAACCCCAACTCTCTCAGCCTTTTAACACAAGAGAGGTGCTCCAACCCTTTGATCATTTTTGTGCCCCTCGTCTGGACCCAGTCCAACAGGTCCATGTCTTTCCTGTGCTGAGGGCTTCAGAGCTGGATGCAGTACTCCAGGTGGGGTCTCACCACAGTGGAGTAGAGGGGCAGAATCACCTCCCTCGACCTCCTGGCCATGCTTCTTTTGATGGAGCCCAAGATATGGTTGGCCTTTGAGGCTCCAAGCACACATTGCTGGCTCATGTCCCTCTTTTCATTCACCAGTACACCCAAATCCTTCTCAGCACGGCTGCTCTCATTCCCTTCATCCTCCAGCCTGTATTGATACTGGGGGTTGCGCCAACCCAGGTGCAGGACCCTGCACTTGGCTTTGTTGAACTTCATAAGGTTCACACAGGCTCGCTTCTCAAGCTTGTACAGGTCCCTCTGGATAGCACCCCATCCCTCAGGCATGTTATCTGGACATTGAGCCATTGACCACTACCCTCTGGATGCAACCATCCAACCAATTCCTCATCTGCCGAACAGGCCACCCGTCAAATCCATATCTCTGCAATTTAGAGAGAAGGATGTTGCGGGGAACCATGTCAAAGCCCTTAGAGATGTCCAGATAGACAACATCCATAGCTCTTCCCTTATCCACTGATGTAGTCACTCCATCACAGAAGGCCACTAAGTTGGTCAGGCAGGACTTGCCCTTGGTGAAGCCATGCCAGCCATCTCAAATCACCTCTCTCTCCTTCACGTGCCTTAGCATAGCTCTAGGAAGATCTGTTCCCTGATACTCCCAGGAAGAGAGGTGAGGTTGACAGGTTGGTAGTTCCCAGGGTCCACCTTTCTACCCTTTTTAAAAATGGGTGCAATGTTTCCCTTTTTCCAGTCACTGAGGACTTCACCTGACTGCCATGACTTTTCAAATACTGTGGAGAGTGGTTTGGCAACTACATCTGCCAATTCCCTCAGGACTCTGAGATGCATCTCATTAGGTCCCACAGACCTCTGTATGTTCAGGTTCCTCAGGTAGAAACATCTGACATATGCATCATCTTACCCAACTTTGTCAGTTGCTCACAACCTACTAAATACAGTAGAAAAAAAGTGTGCTTCACCTAAATGCAAGCTTTATAAGATATATTGCACCCTGGAAATATTTCTTTATCCACCTGCATGAACAGAATACAAGCAACTAGCTCAGATGAATAAGTCTGCGCTGCAAACTTTAAGGAGATGAGTAAGAAGAAACCTCCCTCGATATCTCATCTTGCTTAATACTCCAGTGGCAAAAGACTGAATGTCATGGCCAGGAACATCAGGCAAGTCCTAAGCTCACTTAGCCGTCACATAAATGTCAGAAAGAAACAACATTAAAATCCTATACAGGAGGTTGCAGTAATCATGCCAGCAATCCACAGGCCAAACTTAACGTCTCCAACCTACCTGACCTAAATTCCCACTTTCAGAGACGTCCTGGAGTTCTACCAGTTTCTCTCAGTTTGTCACAATGTTTAGCTCTATTAACAACTATTGAACCTAGAACGTTCTCAAATAGACCTGTAAATGCATTAACACTAACACAAACTCCAGAAAGCTGGTGCACTGAAATGCACTTTTCAATAGTTGTGTAGTTTCCAATGATTGCCAAGAAAGCAATATGAAATCAAGAAGAAAGTTTAAGGAATGTAACAAGGATCAGGAAAGGAAGATTCTTTTAAGTCACCAAGATCCAGTATAATCTACTCAAGACTCCTGAAGGAGCTCATCTGAAATTGAATTCCTAGGTATGTAGCCTATCAATTTTAACTGGCCATGAGGCCAGAGGACTAATGGATTGCTATTTCGTTCTACAAAAAGGGCTGTAGAAAAGATCCTGTGAACTACAGATGGCTAAATTCAACCTCCATCCCTCTTAAGATTGTAAAGTCTGTCTATCTGGAAAAAAAAAAGTTAATGGATAAACACAATCTGCTAGGAATGAATCTGAACATCTGTAAAGGGGAATCCTACTTCACTAGCGTGATGGAATTTTATAGTGTCAATAAGAATCAATAAGAGGATCCACAAAGTTTTCAAAAAAGCCTTCCATAAGGTTTTACAACAGAAGTTACTTATGAAGCTGCCCTAAGGTACAGCATAGGTTCTTGTGTGGATTGAAGCTGATTCAAAGAGAGAAATGCAAAGGTAAGACTTACTGGTCACTCTTTTAGGATGCAGAAGCAAGCAATGATGAGGACTGATGACTGCCATCAGTTTTATGCCACACCATCAGCATGCATGCATGAGAAAGGAGTGAAGAGCAAGTTCTTTGCCAACAATACCAAGGTCTTTGGGTAGTAAACTGCCATGCTGAAAATGTGTAACTCCAAAAGAAATCCAGAGAACTCGGGCAAACAAGCTTTACCAGAGACACATCAGGTAACACACCAAGGGAAAAGCAGCTTAACTACTAACGCTCAACTGATCTGGAAACTGGCTGTTACAGCTCAGAAAAGAGATACTGAGGTTACTGCCAACAGAGCTCTGAAATTGTTAGTTGATTATGCACTGGCAACCAAACACAGAAAGTGTGCTGGGCATCATTAGGAAGGGCACATAAAAAAAACCCAAAACACACCCCACACTGCACACAGAACATTGAGGACTGCTATATTAAACTTTGCTTCTCCCACATCATGAGTATGATGTGTCTGACCTCTGCATCTCAAGGAAGACACTGTTAGAAGGTACAGAGAAGCGCAACAGAAATTATCACAGAAAGGGAGGAACTGCTTTATGAAGAAGTTTCAAAGCCCAGAAACTGTGTGATTTGGAGAGAAGGCCGAGAAAATAAGATCAAGTTTTACAACATCACAAAGGCAATGGATAATGTGAATAACGGTTTTGCTTTCAGTAAGTACTACAATGCTAAAATTAGGGGACGCTTGACAAAATTAACTGGAGATCAGTTTAACACAGGCAAAAGAAAGCGCTTTACAAAGCAGCTGGTGAACTTCTGGGGCTTGCTGCCACAAAAGACTATAGGCTTGACAGTATCAGCAGGTTCAAAATGGATTAAATAAATTCATGGCTGACAGCTCTATAAAAAAAAAAACCCTAAAAAGCCTAGACAGGAACATCCCCCAAACACGTATAATGTAACAGCTTTAGGTGGTGTGAGAAATACAGGGAAACGAACAGGGAAGGTGGCCTGGTTTGCAGGTTCTCCTTGAAGTTTACCTCCTATTGCCATTATCTGTGACAAAATATATACTACAGGGACTATACATCTGAACCAGCAGGGTATTTTTTTAGTTTATGAAAATGTAGCTGAAATTCTCAGAAATAACTGCCGATTTGTGGAAAAAAACACATTTAATAGATACGGACATTCTTCCTTATTCTCTGGCTTACATCAGTCTAACACATGACATGGTTTAGGGGTGGACTTGGCAGTGTTAGCTTTACAGTTAGACTCTTAAGGGTCTTTTCCAACCTACATGATTGTATGATATAAAATCCACTTGTACTACATTTGTGCTAGCACTAGGGCTGAGGACGACCGGCTTCATAGATAGACCACATGCAAAAAATTACAGCATGGATGAGAAGCTGGCATACTTGAGATTGAGTTTAAAAGCTTTACCATATCTCATGTAGAGGGACAGACCCAGACCCAAAAGACCTCAGAATGCACCACCTTTGCAAAAATAAAGCTATCCATTTACTTGCTTCCCTATCCTAGATAATAAGCATTTTGATGTTGAGATAGCCCAAAACCCCCTGCATCAGTATTCATGCTCTATTACAGTTAGCCTCAATGTTTTATTTCCAATCGGTTTCCATACCCTTCACAGCCTAAATGGGGTATCTGAATTCAGATAGCATAGTCAAATCACAGTACAATAGTTAAGCCATGATAACTGGCCACACACACAAAACCTACAGGAAAACCCAGATCTGCACTAACTTAATTCAGAGCTTTAAAATAGCACGTTACCTTGCATGGTATGAACAAAGGGCAAGTAGCTAACCCAAGGTTATTTGAATTCTTGGCTAAGAGTTTATCATCTTTTTGACTCATGAACACTCAGTGGACTTTTGAGCCTTTAAAAGCAACACACAATGAAAAAATTTAACTGTTCACTTCCAACATCCAACTGGTTAATCTACCTTTTGGATTTCAAAATTCATCTCTGCCATAACATTCAGCAAAAGGCTACATTATACACAGATTAATTTATATACAATGAAATACATACATGCCACATTTCATGTGTTTCCCATTCATTACACTTACCTGCATTTCCTCTTTTGTGAAACTGGCTGCTTCATCTCCCAGCTCATGTAGATACATGCAGTCTGGTTTTGGACACTGCATATTTTTTAGAAAATAACTGCAATATTTTGTTGTACCTAATGATGCCTGAAAAAAAAAAATCATTAAGTACTGGAGGTTAAGAATGCCTTTTGCAGTATAAGAAAAAAAGCTATATTTGCTAAAAAAAAAATATTCCTTCCCTAGATTTGAATTCCATGATAATGCATTTTTGATGCAGACGGATTAGGAAATCCATTTGTAAGAAATCTATATACTTCAGGATTAGATAATTAGGATTAGTTCTGTTTTTATCCCATCTAAATAAACACCAAAATAAAAGCCTTAGTAAATATTTGCATTCATAATCATAAGAAGCAAAATAAGTAGTTATGAGTTTGTATTACATGAAACCGGTTAATAGTTTGTAGCAGGGTCAGGAAATGAATATTAACTAGACGACTTTCTATAGCCACCGATTTGGCCAAGTCAGCCTGAATACCTGCTTAGACAGATACCAAAAGGAAAAAACTTGCATTTCCCAGGAAGCTTTTGAGAGGTGTGGTGTTTGGACTACAGAAATGTTCTGTAAAAGCAAATAATCAGGTTTTCATGCTGTGCTATTGAGCTATACAGCAAAAAAGCCACTGCGGGAAGGGGGTGGCAGCGCATTTCTTTGTCTCAAACTTTTGTTTTAGGAAGTTACCTGTTAACCCACTAAAACATTGCCTGCTGGAAGCTCACTGAACATCCATGTTGTGATTAATGCTAGGAAAATGGGTCAAAACCCAATAAACTGGGCATTTTTGTTCATCAACAGAAGCATATCCATACAAATAAAATTTTATATTATGCACTGGTGTTAGTGCCCTAGCACATATACATAAGAATGTAAAAATATTACCACCTTAAGTGTTCTGCCGTCTACCACCACATTATTGACACACTGTATGGCTCTGAGAGCATCTTCTGACCGGATATAGGTTACATATGCACTGGCACTTGGACCCTAGAAAGAAAACACAGCATTATTCTGTTTCCTTCCCCCAGACAGATCTGAACATTAAATTGTTTTTTTAGCAGCTCACTTCATAAACTGGTATATTCACAGCTACATTTTTAACAGGAAAACTGACAAAAATGGTAGAATTAATAAAAATTTAGATGTGATGCATAAAGAATGGGGTAAAGAAGGAATGCATCAAAATGTTGCTTGAAAGTTCTAAAAGTACTTAATTGGAAGTATTTTATCCCTGAAACGCAGATTAGTGAATAAATGCCACACTGCTGCTGCTTTGAAGGTTCTCACCCCATCTTCAGTTTTTAATCTTTCTACATTGCATCTAACTTTGAGAGTCTGGTTGGACAATGCTTCAGTAACTTAAGAGTAATTTGATTTCTGCAGTGCTGTATTTTTTTTTCCTTTTTACTTCTTTAACCTATTGCTTAATCAGAAATAGGGAGCCCCAGATTCACTCTGCACACATGTATTTTCTCTAAGGGAATAAAAAAATCACAAGGGCCTCTGACTTACTTGTGAGCCTGCGTATGATGTGCTGTTATTAATGACAACTTTATGTATTTTACCAAACTTCCCAAAATATTCTGGTCGTTTCAAAACCTACAAGAAAAGAAAGTTAAAGTGGTATACTGGAAAGTTAATTCATACAAAGCTGTACTTATTCTTCTGTGCAACTGTGCAACTAAAGTCTTTAAATAATAAAACACAGTTCTTTTCTACAAAGAGGAAGAGAGCATATAGATGTAGATTTGTTTTCCAACGTAAAACATGGGTTACTTGCAATACAGAGTACATTGTCACTGCAGTAAAGAACTTAAATGAGGGATATTCCACATTTTGTGTTGTATTTTTTAAATTTCTTTCAGTACTCAGATTACCCAACCCTACCCTGGCAAGATACAGCCCACTCAGCATGAAATATTCCTGTATGTATCTGTTTTATAATTTGAGAAAAAATAAAAAACACATTAATTCCAATTTTAAATAAATAACCATCTTAAACTTGCATTCAGATATATTAACTGCTAGGAACAAGATGCTGAATCCTGACTCACTTGCCCGACTCCAAAGACAGAGAGAATAAACCAATTAGCTCAAGATAGCCTGAAGTTTTCAGAAGGCCAGACTAAGTACGGGAAGACAATATATGGCAATTCACAGGGGAAAGAAAAAACATTTCAGAATCAACATCATACTGAAAATGAATGACTGAATCACATCCCTGAAGAAAAAAAATAATATTCCTGTCTTGCCCTTCCCTGCGTTAGTTGGTAATAATACACCATTTAGGGATCCTGCGCAGAGCAGGAACATCTCCAGCATATTAAGCAACTCTGTTGAATAACAGTTACCTGTGTGCCAATGGAATTAGCAACGTATCTGACACATTTGGTAGCAAAAGCCTTTCTTTTTCTATCCCCGTGATGGAAGGAGGTGCAGAAGTACTGACTACTCAGATTGAAGCTAGATAAGCTAAGGGTATTTTTAGTTCTTAAAAACAACTTGAGAGGTTAAAAAGGAAAATTTGTTTCCCCAGTTCTGTCTTTGTATAACACTGGATAGTACAGTTAAACTGTGCTGATCCAAGACCTTCACCTAACCACTTCCTGTCTCTTCTCAAGGGAGCCTCAATGTCTTCATTTGGAATGTTCTGTAGAACTACAGGGCACGTTGTATAGACAGCTAGTCACTCACTGGTCTCTTCTGACTGCTCTTCACTTGATCTACACCCTCTTGAAAGATCCTACATCCACCCTCGGGCATCATTCCAGAGGAGACTGACAGTCCTCAGTAAAGCCGAAGAGTTTCCTCAAGTGTCTTGCAGATTATACTCCTTACAAGATATGGCAGCATGGCCTTCACAATTTTCACAAGAGTATACATATCAACAGAAGTGGATCCACCTGTACTCCCTTACGATCCACAGATCTATTTCCAGTAACCGCAAATAGCGGCCACTCTCCCCTTCCATACCATCTTTATTTGTGCAGGAGTTTTTTGCCTTCTTAAGTGGAAAACTTAAATTGAATATATTGAATACTTTTTTTTTTTTGGAGCCCATCTCTCTCTTTCATGATAGGTTTCTTGGAAATCAAGTCATCTTGGTGCTACTATATGCAATATTCAGTAAGTACGCATTATCTTCAGGTATGTCAGTGAGAATACTGCTACCACCAAACCTAGTACAACACCTCCACCCCCTTACTACACCAATAAACCCACTTCTAATTACTTCAGGTATTCAGTGTGGAATTATCTGAGGCTTAAAAAAAAAAAAAGCAAACTGTGAATATTATTTCTTTTACTCACAAACCCTCTACCTGGTCAAAGAAACTGAATACATTTTTTGGTAATAAACAGCACCAAGCCAGTGCTGACAGTTGCTAATACTTGTTGCTATATTCTTGCAGCAACTGAAGCATTATACGCCAGATCAGTTTAACTTTGATTTTTCTCTTCCCATAATAATCCCCTTTTTTCCCCCCTCCACTAGAAGCTGCTTTTTACATTTGTTCTTTCACAGTCTATCAAAATGCAGCCCATACTCTGTAACTCCTCAGAAAGAGCCACTTCTATTTGAGATTTCTCCAGACAATTTAGTCCCATCAGGTGAACTTCACTTGGCACATCAGTTTTTAAGACATTTATCTTATCCTGTTGTACATTCCCTCCATATTCTAATTCAATGTAGTTTTACTCATTAGCACTAATTTCACCTGCAGCTGACTGACGACAGAAGTAAATAAAACATTTTAGACACAGTCAGTTTTCTCAAATGAAAAGTTTTTTTTTGATGATGCAGAATAGCAAGCCAACTCTTTCCCAGGTCATCTTCTTACTAATTTTTTCCCCCCCTCAGCCTCATATTCCTTCCTAGTTACACTTCAAGTGTCGGCTTTTTCCTTCTGTCCCTACAGGTTTGTGCTACACTTTATATTTGTTCCTTATAATCCAATCCCATTTTAGAACTGGTGGCAGATGACAGCTGTATAGGGCCATCAGATCCAGCCTAGGAAAACAAGTACTTAAAAAAACTCTTAAGCTTATTTTTAACTTAACAAGCCATTTTTAAACAAAGAGCAATTTCCTTAAAAAAAAAAAAAAGAGCATCTGTACTCCCAAAAGCAAAAACATAAACACTTATTGGGGTTATTTTGGAGGAGGAAGCTGAGTAGGTTCCCTTAATAAGAGTGGGCCTCAGCAGCAGTGAACCCATCAAGGAGACAGACAAGGGCGGGTACAAGGATATATCAGTAGTTCCCTGACAGTAAGTTAAGAGCAAGATCTGCAAGTGTGAACAGCTCACCTCTGGATCTGCTAGACGCTGAGACAGTCCTACCACGAAGACAAGATTCTTCTGTACAACCCGTACACTGGCCAAATGTTTGCGATTCTCTGATATCTTCTGTTTCCTCTCATTTTGTTTCTGTTTCTTTTCATTTTTTATCCTTTGCAGCTCTTCCTGGGAGAGTGGTTTGTACACTGCTGGATCTTCTGGATATGGCTAAATATAACAAATACCATTAAAACCAACCCATAAAAGAAACAAAAGCATTTGAAAATCATTAATACCAATGTTTTAATGCACAAATTTGTTTCTTCTGTTATACTCTTCTGATTGTTATGGCCAGCCACATTATAGAAGTAGCATATTCAATCCTTTGGGAAAGGTGAACATCTCACATTTTCATGGAATTCTCCTATTTATAGATATAACCCTGATTTAGGCAATAGCCACGTTCTAACCCAGCTGCCTAGTCAGTTTGGTAACACTACAAGCAGCTGCAACATGACAGCCAACACATCCTGTTAAGATTTTTCTAACATAGCATAGTAAGCAGGGTGAATGCATGCCCTGCATATTCACTTTATATTTAGTTGTCTGATGCAGATTTGGGTACTTAAGTGTATTAACAAAGTAAAGAATACAGGATAAGAAATCAAAATACAGATGTAATTTCAGTGGCCCACCAAGTTCAAGACCATAACACCATTACACAGCTCAGTCTTTCCACGGTTAACTTCTACTGAAGAGACAGATTTTAATACAGTTACAGTATACTGATTTAATAGTATTCTTGCCATGCTTGTCTACCAGTTCGAAACTTAGGCTTTGTCTTCCCTAGCCAAGGGTGCATTTTTAACCTCAAGATTATCACCTACAGATAACTCCTCAAACACAGACATAACACTGTAGATTTCAATCTCAAAAGTATCTAGCAGAAGTACAAGCGTCCTCAAAGTTATCTAGAAAGACTGCTCTATTTATGCAGAGCTTTGCCGTAAAGGCACTATTTTAGCCTGGTCTTATAGACTACAGTGCACTGTCTTTTGCCCCAGATCACTCCTCAAAGCAGTCCCATATTCCTTACCTGTCCCCACTTTTCTCAGACTGAAAAGTTAAAATTTCACACTTTATATACAAAGCAATGCTAAGCATAGAAGCAAGTATATAAAAATTCATCTCAAACAAAAAGAAGTGTTTCTCAACACTGAGATGAAGTAAAAAATGAGAAGATTACAGGAGATGTGCACTAAAGTAAAGTCTTGAGATAAAGAAGTTCAGCTCACCAATACCTTGATCTATCATAACCAAAGGTTTCAGTGTGGAAGTCCAACAAAAATTAATTTAACTTTTTCCCAACTGTCCTCTATTAATGGTAGAATACAAAACTAGTTGTCATACTAAATCACCTGAGAAAAAGCTATAGCAGCAGATGAAAAAAAGGCTTAAGTTAAAAGCATACATTCATCATACTTGCATGATGCTACTGAAAGAGCCACCAAGTGCTCAGACCTGACAGCCTTCTGAGTACATGCCCAAACAAAACAACATCCCTTTTACAGTTCAAAGAGTTTAAAGTTCAGCATCATTACACTATACTTGAGACGCCTTCTGAAAATATGCTGCAGTCGACTTCAGCAGATGGCATCTCATGGTTAAACACCAAGTCCTCTGGAACACGTTTTCAGTATCACAAGGAAATTTAAACTTGTAAGATAGTTGTGTAACCTGGGTTACTGCTAAAGTAAGCCCTTACCATGAAAACAGAGTAAGAACTCATGTTACCCTTGAAGAACAGTTAAAACCGCACCATTTCTTAAGAAGTTATGTTATTCACAAGTAACACTGAATACCTTAACACAAATTTCACAATATACTTGATGAACAGCCATGACCTCTTAGTAAGGTCATTTGAGATTAGCTATAGCCAATGATTATCTTGAGTTAACACACATACACATGAGGACTTCAGAGATGCAGAATTATTCTGCAGGGTATTTCACTTATTTAAAGAGCCTCTCAAAGTCTGTGTTAGTGAATCATGTAGAATAAAGAATAGACATTGTTTGTTTTAGGGAAGAGAAAGACTGCTCAGCAAAGGAAGAGTTAATTCAGTTACCATAGTCAAGCTGAGTTCAGGCAGGAATAGGAAGAAAACAAGTACATCAGTATAAGGTAGATATAGTTCCAAAAATAAAATGGCTTGCCCTACAGCAAGTGATGTGGTATCACACCCACAATCCATCCTTTCACTAATTCCTTCTCTACATCCCATACTGTGCAAGGCAAGGCTTGCGAGCATGCTGCTCTCTGGTACTGAGCAAGAAATGAATTCATAGTTTTCAGTAGGTTCAGTAAGGCTCCTGAAGGTCTAAGAAAACTACAGTAATCTGTGCCAAAGTTCATCAGGTTCTGTCTTCCCAAGTATAGCCACACTCAGAGCACAGTCAGAGAAGCATGTCAAACAGTATGTTCCTTCTCTGCACAGCTATTTGCTACCAGAGGTCCTGAACATTAGTCAGGAAACATTCCGGGTAGCTCAAGCATAACCCTGAGCAGAATGTTTACTTGTCCATAGTAAAACTAGTAGTTTATATTTGTACAGGAGAGCACAAGAACTGCTGGGAGGCATGCAACTGAGCAGCAGCTTCAGAATCAGAGAAGAGAAACGTCTTCATCTCAGCAGAATGTACGAGACTACCTGAATTAGGATTTCAATCATTAAGTAGCAGCAGCAGTTGATTTGCCACCATGGATAACAGCACTTGTTTGAGCAACAGAATAATAAAAAATTATTGCTAGATACTGTAGAGCTGTACTATATAGGAAATGTATGTTTATCACTCTCATTACATGTTTAATGCTTCTAAGGAATACAAATAATTGGATATCCTGACTTGCAGGACCTGTAAATGTATCTACGTGTACCTCTTGAATCCCAAGAATAAGTCAGAAACCCTGTCCAAAGAAGTGATAGATGATTTCCCTATCTATCTATCTATATATATATATATGTATGTGTGTGGGAGGATGACAGATAAGAGCGATTGCACATTTAAGGAGGGAGGAAGGCAAATAAGCACAGTACCAACATTTCAGAAGCTAATTCTAAAAAATAATAACTTTCAAATGAGGACATAAAGTCAGTCTACAGATAGGACAACAAATGATTTCATCTTCAGAGTGATTGCTTCCCATGAAGCTCATGAACTCAGATGAATAGTTCAACTACAGACAGAATGCATGCAGGGAAGGCTGGTGGAACATGCCTCTGAAAGCCAAGCAAGGTGGATTGGCTCCTTGTGTATCTCACAGTACCATTTCATCTGTTGCTTACTTTCTGTCCAACACTACAAAACAGGGGTAGGACCAAAGCTCTCAGGTCTTGCAACAGCTAAAATGGCAACTCTACTGACATGATGCACCCCACCTTTTTTTTTTTCCTTTTTATTTCCTTTCACAAGAAGCATAAGATATTTGTTTAACCTGCTATCACCGATTCCTTAGCTGGTAGAGGATTTGAGATCCAAGCAAAATGGCTACATCAAGTGTTATCAGCATTTATGTATTTTCAGATGCAAGACAAAGATGTCAACAACACTGATTCACTGACTAAGTTTAGCTGACAGCCTCCACTTAAGTTATACAAATCCTCTTCAGCAAAACCCATGGAAGCCACCTGAACAAGATGTGCCAATATGGAAAATGACCAGATTTTGTTTAGACTAACTGTAAGTTGCCGGTAGTTCTACAAGAACTTCGTAATAAAGTTCAAATGTCTCTTCTGTAGTCTTGTTTCTTTAAATCAGAGATGGCCCTTGATGAATTCTCAGTCTTCCTGACTAAATTTGTCTTGTCATTTAAGTTTTGTTTTCTTTCAGACTTTTTTCCCCCACATTTTCCCAATCGTTGAAAGCTGAGCTGGGATTTATCAAGCACTTTGCTTTTGTCATTCCCAGATGGGTCACATTCCTTCCATACAATGGATGTACCGGCATTTCCCAGTTGTTGCCTTGCTACCCAATAGGTTCTGAAATGAGAAATACAGAGAAAGTCAATAAGGTTCATGCATAGTATACACCATACTACTTATATCAAGAATAAAAACCAGCAATTTCCTATATATTTCTAAATATCAATTGTTGCACTAAACTACTCAGTTGTGGCATCAAAAGCACCAGAGGAAGCAACTGACATTTGGAGACTGTGCATTAAGACCAGGTGTTTCTTTTACAAAGAAGCAGGAGTAGGAGAAACACGGACAAAAATATGCTTAAAATATGTCAGTTCCTTTGTACAGAAAATATAGCAGTTTACACTTTCTCTTCATCTCTAACACAAGGTACTAGGAGGAATAAAGCTCGCTAAGTCAAGGAACTGGAGAACAAGGCAAAGCCACATCATACAAACAGCTGTGTATAAACTTATATTTGGTGGAGAGGCAAAGCAATTAAGAAATGTGAAGGAGTTAGGCTTTTTATTGTTGGGATTTAAAAATTGCAACAACTGACACTAAGGTCTGAGAACACTAGGCTCTAATAGAGCAACACAAGCGACTGAAATAGTACATATTATTCATATGACAAACAGTACATAGGCCACTGAATTTTAAAAGAAGAGAAAAATCACTGCAAAGATAAAAACCACAAGGATAAAAACCAGAACCAGCAAGTCTGGTGACCTGTAAACCAGCTTTTGGCTACAGAAGTCTCTTTTGAGGACAGCATATTTTCATTCTAATTTGACTAGTTAGCGGCTATTTCACTCACAGTTAAGAAATCAATTGACTGGAAAAAAACAGGAAAGCTTGCTTAGCATCTTACAATCGACTACACCTACAATTCTGAAGGGCATCAGGAACTCAAAGCAGGTCAGTTCTATTTTTTAAGGAAGTATGATTGCTAATGATAGTTAATGAATTAAACAGAAACAATCTCCGAGTCTATTTCAGAAGATTCAAAGTTTAGAAAGCTTTTAATGCATTAAAAGTAACAAGTACAAGTTCCCAGCCAGCATTCGAGTTAAATTCTTACTTTCACAAACCAAAACAAAGGAAATATTTGTCTATTACTGTTACTAACAGGAGGAAACTTAAGACATAGTAACTCAATTGGCTGCAACGACGTGAACATATTCTGCACATGCAAATATTAAGCTATGTAACAGTTCAAGCATATAAGTATTTTCTCTTTGGTAGAAAAAGCTGCAAGCTAACATCTTTTCAGTTAGAAGTAAATTAGAGAAGCTTAGGAAAATAATGGCATATATGTAACGCATAGTTAGGATCTATCAAACTAATGGCATAGGTGCCGCTATAGTGTGTGGACAAACTATTTTATCACAGACTTTTCCACAACATCCAAACCTTTCAACCAAAATCCCTGGATATGGAACTTCTTCATTGCTCCTCTCCACAGACTAGCAATCAAACCACCGGAGATCTTGCATTGCATTCAATACCATTGGCACAAAGAGGAGTTTTCTATTATGTAAGTGTGCATTACATACTCAGCCTTGTTCTAATGCATGTTTATTCACAGTCCATTGGGCAGTAAGTATCCTGCACTGGGATACACAGTATAAACATGATGTGCCTGTTGAAACCATAGTACCTACTATAAACTTCCCTGCAAAAATGTTGTTGCTTTGCCATTTTCTATGCTTCAGCATTTTAAGTTGTCACAACCAACACACACTTATTAATTAGAAAACTGCTTAGAACTTTTCCCCAGAAACCTTACTACACATGATAGGAACTATTTAGACACACTGTACACAAAAACACATACCTGGTTCAGAAGGTCCAGTACGCTTCAAAAGGTGGCTTCTTCAGATTTATTTGATGCTGCTATCAACTGTAGCTTGAAATTATTTATTCCCAAGATCCTGATGGGGTCTCTGCACCACAACACCTTTGTCTATGCCACAAAAGCAATGCACTCTTCAGCCTCCTCCATGGAAACCTCCTACAATCCAGCGACATAGCTGCAAATCTACTCAAGAAAACTTTGTTGTCCATGGATGAGGAAAGTGTCAAGAACATAATCCTTATCCATTGTGAAAGAAAATGTCTCCTTCCTCTCCTGGAATGGTCAGCATGCTTCATTCCGATTGTAGCACTCATTCTAGCTTCACTCCCAAAACTGTTTTTCTGAGCAAACTGTATCCAATTCAGCAAAGTATTTGCGCATCCAATCATACACCAGATTATTCCACATTAAGAAGTTCAGCTGTGGTAGTATCCATATTTCATAGAATTCAGATACCCAGAGGCAGTGGACAGCACTTTGCTTCTGCGATTTTTCAGATATATTCCACAAACTTCCAATAATGAACAGGCAGAGATGAATCAAATAATTGTTGTCAAAAAGCAGTGTAATAAATCCAGGTAAACGAAGCGACTTAGACAAGGAAATTCCAGAAATTGCAAGTTGTACCAGAAGAGTGGAAATTTGCTTGTACTACAAGAATTACTATACAGCCAATGTGTCATTTACAGCAGGTATCACATATGGAGACTGATTTGGTTGATGACAGGTGGATCTTCCTTGTAGAACATACAGCTCAAATATCACAGCAAATTTGCACAATTTGTTAACTAACATATGTTGCTGTGGGATAGCCTTCAGGCTTGCAGAGGCATCCAAACACAGGTTAGCAGCAATAGCTCTAGTGTAGCCAAAGCCCAAAAGAGCAGCAAGAAAATGACTGGAAGTACTTATAGAAAGCTGTGGCAGTGAATAAAGACAGTGAGACCAAGTAAGATTACTTGGGGTCTGAAAGGGGAGCTCTAATATGAGACAGGAAGCCAACAAAGGCATAAACTGAGGATAGGAGCATGATTAAATAGCAGGAGAAAGAGGGGACATAAGTAGTTGTGATTACAAGAAGAGGAAGGCCAGGCAAGAAAGTTACAATCAAGGGAAGTCATTAAAGAGAAGAAGAAATTGAGAAAGAATTTTATTAAACACTGAAAATAAGGAAATAATGACGTTAAACAAAACACTATAAGGAAGAAGAAAATAATTCAAACAAAAAAGCAGGCAATTTAGTGAAGCTGAAGTCTGTAGTTGTGGCCAACCAAAGTATCAGCCAGATGTCAATTAAGAGACAGGGAGAAACTGTGACTTTCAAAGTACTACCTTTAAGCATTTGGCAACAAGACCTGAATGTTAGACAGACTTAAACTAGATTTTGAAATGCTTTAAAATTTAACACCGTTGGACATATTTTCCAAAGGTTTTACATGTTTAGTGTCCAGAAAAATATAGATTAAAGGCTCCAGTGCCACAAACAAAACAAGCAGGTGCTTTATAAGCTCGCCTCAGACAGCACTGCTAGTTTAGCTGAACCTTGGACCTCAGCAAACCCCTGATCCAGGAATCCTCACTCTTTCCTGAAAGGACTTTGTCAATGCATGAGCAACCCAACTCAAAGGATTTTTTTTTGGCAGTTCTCCCAGCATCAGCATGCCTTGGTTCTGATCCACAGCTTCCCCTATTAATCCAGTTCTGAATTTAACAAACCAAGACAAGCCATAGCACAACAGCTTCGACACTTATGCAGATAGAATCTGAAAGATCCAACACCTCACCCTTGATCTAGGCCATGACTAGATGGTTTCCCCGAAGGAAAAGGATGTTTTTGGTACCAACACAATGCAAGAGCCTTGTGATATGTGCAAGACAAGCTGCTGTTCCACGATATTTACCTTTCTGCAAGCAGGACAAAGTCCATTCTCATCAGTACGGATACGATGCCAACAGAAACGACAGATTTGGTAGCCACAGGTGCAAGGGAAGAAGTTGATGTCATCAATTTCCAGAGGCTCCATGCAAAGGGGACATTCCACAGGGTCTTCCTTAGCATCAGGGCTGCGAGACATCTTTATATGTTCGCAGAGCAGCAAAAGTTTATAATAACTTAATAGACCGAGAAGGTCAGCACTTGAAGGTCTGCAAGAGAATTACAAAAAAAATGATTAGTATAACTTTTGACAATCTTTCTTTTGCACCTCTTAGTATTTCAGTTCTTCACTGCTTTCTTCCTCCCCACACAAATTAGCTACTAACAAGTTATCCCCTAATAAACTTGAGTGTCACTTCGTACTCACAAGTCACACAAGTAATATGAAAGACGGTACTGGTGATGTACCTCCCTGCCTGGAGAGGCAAACATTTCTTTGGCAGTTCACTAGCCTATTTGGGTTTCAAACTGCACAGTTGCAAAGCAATGCTTAAGAGCGTACACCATACTTTGCTTCTAAGTTCTACTAGCTCCTTTAACTATTGCTTTCTTGAAATCTACAAATTTAAGGTCAAAACCTTTAATGCAGGACTTCATGTTTAAGATTAATTTATACCTTTGCTCAGAGACTTGGAACAATCAGAGATTTGGAAGAACATTTAGGTCATCCATTTAGACTTTTCAGTAGGGTTACAGAATTATCAAACAAAAACAAGGAAAGCTTCTTACTCAGGAGGATTTGGTTCTTTGTCCATCTCATTTTTTGGTCCAAAGATTGATCTCAGAGATCAGCCTTAGGACTATAGTATTAGCCAAAAATTTGTCAGGTACACTGCTTTCTACATGGGTCAGACAACTCTCATCAAGTCATTTATACTTTCCATCAGCATCCAATTCACACCAAAGCCCAAATATATGCATGTGGTCAAAAAACCCCGAAGTTTTAACTTAGAGCGCAGGCACAACAAGGTATTTCTGGATCAGAATCTTGAAGAGAACCAAAATTCGGGTCACCATTTTCTTAACTCATTTCTTGAACTCAGTCATTTGAGTATACTTCTATACTGTCAGTTTAAGAATGCAGCACAAGAAAGTTACTTTCAGACTCAAAACAAGGCACACACAGTCGTCACTGGGATATTCAGTCAGTTTGAGGGTGGGGTTTTCCCCCCTTTTTTATTTAAGTAACACTCTGGATATTTGAAGTTGTATCTAAATCTCAACATGCTGTCTCAATCTGCTGCATGAGACATGCATGTAGATGGGACAGAGTTAAAGGGCAACAGCAGAATTTTTAAGTGGACCTTTTGGAGTTAAAAAAAAAAAAATCAAAGTGAACAAAACCACACCAAAACAAAAAACATTAGAAACCCACTGAGAAGCACTGAAAAAGATGCGACCAGAACTGATAATTGGATGGTTGTCCTACCTGTAATGAAATACACCACTTCTTTACAAATAAAGGAGCTCAAAAGTTTTTAAAAAAACTAAAATTCCTTTTACAATTACGCCTTTCCCAAAATGTCAGTCATGCAATTATAGTTTAACCACACACACAATCTGGAGTCCCCTCTACTTTCCCAGAGCATTTTCTGTTCCATTTCTAACCAAAACCTACTAAACCATGTACTATCCAATCTTTCTCTGGGCTTTCAGGAACAAGTTCACAAATTCTCACATCCACCTACTTGAAGAGTGACATTTACTCCTGTCCTTGGAAGTAAGATGACTGCATGTTTTGAGATCAAACCCTTGCTCACAGATTTCTGTACATTGTAGCATTAACCTTACATAACTTCGGTTTGATAGTTTAATAACCACAAAAAATCAGTCCTGTTTATGATCTTCCACACTCGAAATCATACTTCCTTGAATGACGTCTATCTAGTAAAGCCTAAGAGGTCCCAGTTTAAGTTGGGACCTCCCGCCTTACAGGACAGGATACATTTAGCATCAGTCCACAGTACTTGTCCCTGTCCTGCACATCTCTTCAGGAACAGAAATTCCTGTGCAAGCAGCCGGGAGAGACATGCACACAACTAAAGCACCACCCAAATACACAGCAGAGTATACCACTGCCTGAGAGATAAAAGCTTCCACTGTATGCTCACATGAAAGTAAGGATGAGAGAACAGATTTTAGATGCGGTAAGCATAATTTCTCTATACTGCATGCACTAGCAGCACCACTGTCCTCTTTCTGACCTTCACAATGATTAAAATCAAAAAGTTAAACTCCTACAATAATACAGTAGCTTTTACTTCACCATCTATGCTTTCATTAGTGCCATATTTACAAGCTTTTTGACAGGCTGAAAACCAGGTTCTGGGACCTTAGCAGTGTTTTCTACAGAGAACACCAGCAGAATCTGACCTGAAGGAAGGAAAGAATTAGTTTGTTTGGGAGCTTTGTCTTGTTTTTAATAACACATTCCCACTGGCTGAAGAGTGGGAGGGATTGTTAAAAGGCCACAGCACATTATTTAATTGCTTATTATGCAGATAACTTAACACACATTTCTACAGCAATGCTTACACTTCCTGTAAACTTTTCACGCTTGTATAGCGGCAAAACCATTAAAATATAAAAGTGACTTTGAACCAAAGCGCGGGATAAACTGGACGGATTTTGTTCAGTTTAGATTTGGATCTGACTTTGTCACAGATCTCCAAACAACAGGTCAGTAAGCAGACAGTGTATTCCCTTCAACTGCGTACTCATGCCATCACAGGCTCAGCAGCTTTGAGCCTACTGAAACGCATCCAAATAAAGCTATACCAGTATTAGCAAAGCTGTAGTTAAAAGCGCAATTTGGAAGAAACTTCAGCCACCACAGTAAAACTACTGAATTAAGAAGTTACTATTTGGAATCTCCGCTAAGAAATGTCATCAGTTCATGTGAAAAAAGCATGACATATTAGCTAGTGCCTCTGGGATATGCAGACAAGGTCTAACAAAACTGCAACATGATTAACATTTATGAGCTGTTTAAGTTAACACTAAAGAGCTCAGCAGCTGCTAGCAATAATGCCAATAGCTTGCTCCAATCAGCAAATGGCCCATTATTTTACAACAAGGAGTAAAGAGCAGCTGTGTGCCATGTTTCTTGGAACTAAGTAAGAGGCAATATTTATTTACTTGGGAAAAAAAAAACAAAAAACATTCAAGCATCCCATTTAGAGATTCTCCACTGAAGTGTGGCTCCGTTTCAGGAGGGCTTATATACCAGGGTCTGTGTCCCAACTCTGCATCAGAACAATGCTTGTTTTTTTTAAAACCAGAATAACATGCATAGTAAGGCGTCATTAATGCATTGTTCATATAGAGCTACCAAGAAACACAAAGTAGTCATCTCTACGGCTATTCCAAACAATTCAAGATCAACGTCACAGGAAAAATAACACAGCTATGGCAAAAAACAAAAGGCAGTATTACATGCTGTGTTTAACCTAGAGTATTTGGTCTTTGGGATCAAGTTCAAAGAGACTAAATTAATAGCATCTCAGGAGAAGAAAAGGAAGAAGGTTGCACATGTGTACACACATGATACAGGCAGCTAGAATTTGTCCATACACTTTCCAAAACACCGACAACTGCAGTCAAACAGGGCTCCGACAGCTCCACATCCTGTTTACAGGAGACACTGTCAAAACATTCATGCGCACAGGGATGGAGTGGAGGTGGACAACGTCCAGCAGCATCTTTTAGATTTAGTGAATTTGTAATAGGTAATGATCAAAATACAGAAAAAGACAGCTGTGGGTCTTATCCCTTCCCACCATACCAACTAATAAATTCCTTTTTTTTTTCCAAACACATATGCAAAATGAAAAAAAAAAAGATACTTTCTCATTAACTTTTAAAAATGCTTACTTAGTGGATTTGACAGCTGTGTCTAATCAGCTTCACTGTACAATTGTTTCTCTTGATGAAATCCTCCAAATTTTTCAGTCAGGAAAAAAAAAGAGATCCTCCTATTTGAGGGTACTCACCTAAACACAATTTTACTTCTAATATAGCTAGTGATTTCAGTCCATTTAGGATGCAGACTTTGCCATTGCCCTTCCCTTTTTCACTTCAGGTGAGCAAGTTTAGCTTCCAGCAGTTTATCTTCCCTATTTAATTTTAAAAGGGGTCGTAAAAAAGGGAGAAAAACAACTACTTTGTTATCCGCTCTTTTTCCTCAAGTGCACCCATTTGAGATTTGACACACACTGCCCCTCATCTCCCCATAGCAAACACCAGAATACCTCCACTTGCTAGCAGTTCATTTCAGTAAATGTGTCCCTTAAACTTTAAGTCCTCCCCCAGGAGGGCAGCTAGCTCCAGGGGACACAGACACAGTTGCCCCCTCACACAGTGGGCTGAATCCAGCCTTGCTACTTGCTTTAAAACACTAGAAGCGTTGCAGCCAGAAGTTGTCAAAATCTAGTCGTGAAAAACCCAACTAAAGGACTCGCATCCCAGAAAACATCTGGAGACTTCGGGCCTCTTGAAGGTAAAAAATCCAGACGTGTTAGCTAATGTTTCACTTAAAGTTCAAACATACCTGACACTTGAAGTGAAACAGGTCAGAGACTATGCACCAAACCTTTAGTAAGGGCTCATTAAACTTACGCAAACAGAAACTCATACTTTTTTTTCATGGCCTTGTATCTTTTGAAACTCGTTAGCCCCGAGAAGTCTCAAAAATGCGCTGTGGATGCTGCCTGCATAACGCCACAAGGAAGGCAGCCCCCTGAAACCTCCGTTCCCACCCTGCCAAAGGATCACTTCCCTTTCTGCTCTTCGCTCTGCGGTGGTCCCACGTACAGGCTGGGGGCAGAAAGGCAAGCAGACTACAAGCAGCAGCTGTAATAGGTTACCCCTTCCTTGAATGAGGGGAGTAGCAGCAGTTGTGCCAGCGCAGCGCTCTCCTCCCGGCTGGCACAGTGGCCCAAGGCCCATGCTCGGACCACCTCCTCCTGGTAGTAACTGCTGAAAGGAAACCAACCTTCAGCTCCTTAGGCCTCTGAACTTAAGAAAGGCTATCACTTCATTACATTACAGTGACTGCTGGAAGGGTTACATCAAAACCTGTCATAGGCAAGCTGCAGAGAAAAACCCATTTTTACTTTTTTTAAGCGCACAGAACTGAGATCAGCCAGTGAGTCGCTTGAGGGCCCCACAGGGAACCCATATGGGAGAAAGTTCACATATGCACGTCCCAAATCATGGATGGATGGTCAGATCATTAGAACATCTATCTAGTCTTGTGTCTTAATTCAGTCATCCACACAATTCAGGAAAGATCTGGGGAACTTCCCCAGGCCACCTCTTTGACACGGCTACCCTCTACTTGCCTGCTATTTTCTGGAGTACTACATAAGGAGAGTAATCCCTTTCTCCTACCAGTCCTTCACTCACATAAAAACACAGTGATATTTTACAATCGCCTGGTTAGCAACACTGATATAGGAGACAGCAGGAGTGCTGAAAACTGGCTACACTTTTCTAAATTTTATGGTGCTGTTACCGAGAACAAAGACACCTCAGTGGCAACCAAGCAGGCTCTTGAATTCATCCAAGTTAATTTTCATTTGAGACAGAGGGAAAGTTCACTTCCTACTTCTTTTTCCTGACTGTGCTGAACATTTAAAGCAAACCGTACTACTAATTGCAAAATCATGCCCAGTGATTGCACAGTCCGTTTTCTCTCATGTCTTCTCTCTGGAATAACGTTTATTATTCATGCTGTGGTCTGCAGCAACACTTTGATCACGGTACAAGCAACACATAAGGAAAGTAAAAGGTAGACAAAGTCCTGTATGTTTTGAAAGTATGACCAGGAATCAGGTAGCCACCTCAGTATTTCTAAACACAGCATTACACTCACTAGGATTATCCCCAAGTTATTTAACTCAAAGAGGTCACAACTGAAAGCTCTAGAGCCTCCTCTAAGTCTCCCTGCAGGTGCTCAAGGAGCTCTGTTGTGGTTTCAGACTTTGAACTCTGCCAGTGTTAAGTGGTTGTACTGTGACTTGAACCAATATAGAGATCATGTATGTAGAGAACATGTATGACCATGGCACTCGTCTCTCCACCCAAATCACATTACACGTCACCTGGGACAAGGGAGAAACCTGAGACAAGGCTGTCCTCGGTAAGGGGGGGTTGGACCATGCTAATTCAGCAAACACAAAAGGGGAAAATAAGTGCCCCTCGGGAGGGGGAACAAAGAACAAACAAAAGAAGACGACTGTGCCTGGGAAGATTCTTCCCAAGAAAGAAGGCCGCACCTGGGAAGATTTTTCCAAGAAAGAAGAAGATTATGCCTGGGAAGATTCCCTTTAAGAGACGCTGGAACCAGGACTGGTGATCTCTTTATCTCTGTCTTTTCATTTTTCTATCCCTCGGTTTCTCTTTTCTCTTAGAGTTGTTAAGTAACAGTTAGAGTTGTTAAGTAACGACCTTAAGTACCACTTGCCATAAATTGTCCTGTACCTGTTGTTAAGTAACACAATGCATACCTCACCATTTGCCATAATTTGTTATATACCTAACCAGTTATCATGGACTTGCTAAGACCTACACTAACCATTTTGGGAAGCTAATAAGGACCTTGAGACTTATCTCACCTTAGTTTGCACTGTTGGGAATTTACGAATCTGAAGTCACTTACCCCCCCTCTTTCCTGAGAGTGGGATGTGACACACCTGCTAAATTAAAAAGGAAATAATCATTCTTTATAAGCACAGTGTGAACACAAACCATTTCAAGACAGTTATGTGGAGGGGAAAAAAAAAAAAAGTTACATACCACAAAAATGCTTTTCTCTCATCTAAATTGAGCCAAGAATTGGTCACTGTAGGCTTACTATTACAGGACTCAGATTTTACGCATAAAGGGCTAAATACTATCAGTGACACATGAATGCCAAGTAAGAGATTATTTACTCAAATTACTTTCTTACAAATCATGAACAGAATCAAGGTATTAAGTTTTATTTAGAAAGAAAATAGGCCAAATAATATTCTGACAAATTCTTCCACAAGCACACAATTATCCAAGACAACGACACTATCCTAGCATCTAGGTCAACTCATTCAACAAAATTAAAAGCATAATATTGCTCTGTAATTGTCGAAATTAATTTCCCACATTCATTCACATTAGAACTTGAATGCCAGAATTCCTTATTCCTTCTTTCTGCATGTCCCCATTTCATTTTTGTACATACAGCACCACTATATATAGACACGATACGCTAAAACCACTTGAATAACGAATTAGAAGTGGGTTATACAATTATTATTTCAAATATTTTAAAATCCCATGTCACAAACTGTGACCATCGAATGCATATTCCAGCACGATTATTTCCAGCTCCTCAGGACACAAGCAGGACATGCTCAAGCAACAGGTAAAACAAAATAGCCATACCTATACAGATTTGTATACAGCAAATTAGGTATCACAGATTGTTGTCAAAGAATGTTACAGAGATCACAAACATATCATGCAAAAAAAAAATCTGTCAAAAAATAGATCCATCAGCTCCTGTTAAACATGAAATACGTTCTATCTGAACTGTACCGATTTCCCTAAATCTCTCATTACTGGGAAAAAGGGTGCTACTCCGTTTCTTGTACTTTTTCTTCAGAGCATCTGCTACCAGTCACTGTCAGAAAGAGGATCTAGATAGATCAGCTTGCCAATCATGCAGCAACCACAGGCAGCTACTAAACAGGCTATTTGGGGAATGGAGAGTCTTTATTCTGCTCACGCAGCACCCTAGCACAAAACATTCATTCTGCAGTCGGGGTACCTACACATCAGAGTGCCATAGTTCAATTTTTCCATAACACTGTGTTCTAGTCTTTATAAGGTGATGCACTCTTACACACTTGTGTTCCTTGAAAACTTGTAAAGTACTACTAGCACTGGAAAACTCCTTTCCACATCCTAGTATATCCGTTTTCTCTGTTTCAGGACTAGCATATTCATTTCATTGTAGAAGACTCCCATTGTAGCACAGAAGTGCTATCAGACAGTTGGAACAGTACATGGGCAAAACATAGTGTTTTGTAAAAGACAGGTGACTTAAATTAAAAGATTTGTTAATGCATATATATGTAGTAATTCGTGATATGACAATATTTAATTGCAAAGGTAGTCACTAACATAATAAAAAGCATCCAGCACCAGTGCAGAGTACCCCAGCAGACAGGTTTTTTTATCATCATAATGGGCTAACACTGTTCAGCCACTCAAACTCCCTACAGCAAGGCAGAGAGGCCGGGTGAACAATGGCAGCTCAACCTCACTGACCTGCGCCTCCATCTGTTTCACAGAAGTTTCCAATATCCAGTTTTTCTAGTGCTTTTACCTCTGCAGATCAAAAACTCTAGACAACAGACATTTCACTGGTGCTAACGTGAGTAAATCTGGGGATACTGGCTGGAAGAGCTTTAAGCTTCAACTTACCTTGTGTCGTAGCCCCTTGAACTGTGACTGTGCAACTGAAGCAGCTCACTTAGCTATGATTTTCTTAACCTTCTGCTGCTTTGTACTCATGTTATGAATTAAAATCACAAGTTTTAAGACTAAATGCAATTTAATCCTCCCCTCAATTTAAATTGATTTTAAGTTTTCAACTACAAAGTAAATTTTTTTTCTATTTATAACTACTGTATACATTGACCTACAACTGAACAAAGCTTTTTTTTCCAAACTAACTCAGCAGAAAGGCTGCATTACCCACACTTAGGCTGTTACTGTTTCAGTATGTAATGTGTTCCTCTGATTTTTGAGGGTTTGTTTCTTAATCTAATATCACTAGTGCATTTAATAAGTTCTTTTAAAAAAATCTACATGGAATTTTTAAACTAGCAAAGTGTACAAAAGTCATGTCAAACTCTGCTTGTAATGTAAGACAGTATGTTCACAAAACTTGAAACCAATTAACTTATCTAAAAGTAGCAATGTTAACAGTAGGTTATATCTCCAAATCCTTCAAGATTTCAGAACTAGTATAGCATATCCTCATTTTCCTTTCCTGAAGTTAAAAAAAGAAAAAAGCTTTTTCACCTTAAGAAAATTGGTTCCTTCAATAAAAGTGAGCACATCATTGAACTAGTAAATTAAAGTGACATGGCCTGACCGTGCCTATAAGAAAAGTTGGTACTGCAGGTAAACAGATTTCAGTTCTTTAGCTAGTGAACTCCATTAGTATAATTAATGCTAGAACTCAATACTAGTATTAATCAATGTGTGTTGATTATATATGTTGACTACTAGAGGAAATGCTAATTTAAGTGACAGAGATCACTAAGTAGAAGACTTACATTATAACACTTGTCAAACTGATTTTGATGAGGGGGTTAAGCAAACAAACTTATTTTAAGGGACATTATCTACAGACCAATTTAAAACTTCAAGAAATCCAACCAAAACCCACCAAACACACTGCTCAAGTCACCATATCAGTGCTACCCTTTCCCTTTGCTCAGCAGTTCAGGCTGTTCTCCTCCCGTGAAGCAGCTCAGCTCTCTGCCTGTCTCCTAGGCAGCCCTCTCTCAGTCTCCCACTTTTCATCAGTCTCCCTGGTGGCATTCAGCCTATTCACATTTTCCTAGGATGCCTTCATCCAAAAGAAGAAAAAAAACAGCATTTGCTCCAGGCTTCCGGCTACTGGAGTTTTTATCAGTCTGTTTCTTTCTGCACTGAAGAAGAGCGGTAAGAACTTGCCATTCTGTAATGAAAACTTCTTGTGTTAGCTTGCATTAGATTGCATACTTAATAATGACCAGTATTCCCAGATCCAATTATAAAGAAAAGCTCAGCTCTGGAGAGCTTCACAGCCTTTAAAGACAGACGACCCAGAAATTCTCACACACAGAAAAAAAAATCACCCCACTTGAGGTTGCAAGACTGTATTTGAATACACCCCGGTCTGCAACATCCTGCCAGCAGCCATAATTTTCTGGATAATTTACCACAAGGACCTACTTTTTTTTCTGCTGCTTCAGCTGCATTAGTTCACATCCACTTAATATTACAACTGGTCTGATCTGAAAGGATGCCTGAAGAACAAGAATCATACCATCACTGAAGTACAATCTAGCGCAGAGCGCTATCAATGCGGTATGCTCAAGAAGAAGCATTTGCAATTTTTTTTAAAAACTTGCATTGAAGGACAGCTCAGCTTTTAGATTTAAAAAAAACCTCTCATTTGCATTTTCATGGTGCAGCATTACAAGACCACTCCAGCATCGTTAGAAGTTCCAGCCTGCCTGTCCAGATGTACTCAGTAATTACAGCAGTGCAAAAAACTTGTAACCAGTTTTCTCATTAATTCCTGGATTTTAATGTTATCGAAATGAAGGAAAGAAAATACTCGGCTAAACCTCCTGCAAACAGATCTCCATAGTTCTTTATCATCTATTAGTTAAATACTTTCTTCTATAGCAAAAAGATTATCTGTTACTTGCCCCTGAAGACGCAGTTACAGAAACCGTATCTTTCACAGAAAGCCTAAGGAAAACACCATCTGAGCTAAGGCATACTACACATGAAATTTTCTCTTTGGATTTTTGTTGTTCGTTTTTTGTTTTGGTTTGGGGTTTTCTGGATTGTCTGTTTTTTTGTGGGTTTGGTTTGTTTTTTTTTTTTTAAGGAAAATGACTGTATTCAAGGATCTCCAATTGTTAAAAATGCAGCGCTATCTTTTGCTCTTAGAGGAACAGTACCTCACTTCACTACACACACTTCTGAAAGTATTTTGGGAATAATACTAAAAGTTAACGCTGGGGAAGAAGGGGCACCAAAAAAGGGGTTAAAAGTTGATTGCAATAAAGAGATACATATTCTTATTTGTAGCAACATGCAATATAGAGAGACATGCATATTCCTTTGAAGCATTAGAATTCCCAAAATTACTTGTAGAAAACTAGGTATAAAATGGAAGACTGGATGATCGCAAGTTGAGGCTTCTTGTCTCTACCTGCTAAGTATCTCAAGAACCTTCCAAATTCCTTGACTCTTCCTTATGAACTGCTGAAAAAGTGTCACAGCAATATTAAGTGATAACAAAACAGAAGAGTATATCAGCAACATATTAGTACTGTCAAAAAAACCCCGTACATAACACACATGGCAAGTGGTAAATTTTCTGTTTATACCTAAGCAGGGGGGACTGAGCACCTCACCTGCCATGCCCCCAGATGAGAGCCCCCTTGAACATTGTTCTTAATTCCAGAGACTGCTCAAGATGCTTCTCTTGAACAGAAACAGTGTAAGTGAATGTACTAGGTAACCCTTTTTCAGTGTTACCAAGACATGAATAAAACTAATTATTCAGTCTGAAGCTTAATAACACAGGTGAATACACTTCATTCCTAGGGAATGGGAGATCTGGCCAGTGCTAGCAACAACCCCTCAGTTCCATTCAGTAGCATCCTTGAAATTATGAAAGTATAAACTAAGATACCAGAAAAATCTGAGAGAGAACACACTTTAAATAATTCTCGTCAAATCCCTTTATGTAGATGTTTAAAGTTTGTTTAAAGCAACCTTTGGAAAAAGGATGATTTGTTTTCTCCACACCTTCTCAATTAAGGTATATTTATTCTAGGCTTCAGCTCCTGCAGTTGTTCAACATTTTCAAACGAAAACAAAAGGATAACTTGACCTTTAAGTATTACAGAACGACAGACCTATTATGTGGTTTTCAAGTCATTTTAAGCAGCAAACATGAACATCATATCAGCCTACTTATTGTTTTCTTAGCAACAACGTTATTAGGTCTCCCATGTTTTTCCATAATCCATGAAATAAAGACTTTTTAGTTGGGACGGAGGGGCAAGAAGCACCGAAGCAAGTCTAAGACTGAGAAATCTGCACAGAGAAAGCCTTATACAGCTCATCTATAGGTTCTGGATGAGCAGTGATTCCAGCTTGAGTGCTTCTGCTAATCAAGTAATAATGCAAAGCATTGAGCTCAAAAGAATAAAAACTCTTTGTCAAAGTCCATGCACTCCTCAGTACCCACAACTCCATCTCAAAACTCACTGGCAGCTGATGCCAGAGATTAGAGGACTGGCATGAAGTATGCTGTATGACACATTGGTTAACAAATCAACAACCACATACAGGACTAGACTGAACACGGCTGCTTATTCTTTTACAAGTAAAACACAGACCGCTTCTTCATCACTTCCCTAGTCAGAAACTGTGAAGCATCTATATCAGTGCCTCCCCTCAGTTCCAGTAGCAGCTTGTACTTTAAGTCTAACCTTAACTCATGAAAAAAAAAAAACACCAAGTCACTAATTCTTCACTCTAGAATTACGCGGGTTCTTTACAAAATCTCAATAACATTCAAATCATAGAATAGTTTGGGTTGGAATGGACCTTTAAAGGTCATCCAGTCCAACTTCCCCTGCAATGAGCAGGGACATCTTCAACTAGATCAGGTTGCTCAGAGCCCCATCCAACCTGACCTTAAATGGTTCCAGGGATGGGGCACCTACCACCTCTCTGGGCAACCTGCTCTCCAGTGTTTCACCACCCTCATTGTAAAAAGTTTCCTCCTTCTATCTAGTCTAAACCTTCCCTTCTTTAGTTTAAAGCCATTACCCCTTGTCCTATCGCAACAGGCCCCACTAAAAATTTTGTCCCCGTCTTTCTTATAAGGCCCCTTTAAGTACTGAAAAGGTGCAATAATGTCTCCCCATAGCCTTCTCTTCTCCAAGCTAAATAACACCAACTCTCTCAGCCTTTTCTCACAGGAGAGGTGCTCCAGCCCTTTGATCATTTTTGTGCCCCTCCTCTGGACCCAGTCCAACAGGTCCATGCCTTTCCTGTGATGAAGGCTTCAGAGCTGGATGCAGTACTCCAGGTGGGGTCTCACCAGAGTGGAGTAGAGGGGTAGAATCACCTCCCTCGACCTTCTGGCCACACTTCTTTTGGTGCGGCCAAGGATACATTTGGCCTTCTGGGATGCAAGTGCACGTTGCCAGCTCATGTCCCTCTTTTCATTCACCAGTACCCCTAAGTCCTTCTGGGCAGGGCTGCTCTCATTCCCTTCATCCTCCAGCCTGTATTGATACTGGGGGTTGCGCCGATCCAGGTGCAGGACCCTGCACTTGGCCTTGTTGAACCTCATGAGGTTCACATGGGCCCACTTCTCAAGCCTGTCTGGGTCCCTCTGGATGGCATCCCATCCTTCAGGTGCATCAACCGCACCACTCAGCATGGTGTCATCTGCAAACTTGCTGAGGGTGCACTCGATCCCACTATGTCATTGATGAAGATATTAAGTAGTTCTGGTCCCAAATCTTCTGATTCTTCAGGCTGTAGCTTTATTCCTGACAATTCAAAGTGTCCTATTGGATGCCACGAATCAATGAAGCCTTCACAGGAGTTATTTAAATAAGAACTATGATAACCAGAATAGTCTGAATGGTACAGATTCAGTATCAGCAGGAAGTATGCTTCACTCCTGAAAGTTTCTATAGACCTCAAAAGAAAAAAAAAAATAGTGAAGGAAAAGCAGCCCAATGTAAATATAAGAAAAATCTGTATTCTTTTTAAGATGTCAGAAAATGATGTGGAGAGAATTCCAGAGATACCTAGAAAGCTAGCAGGAACCACACTTCTCTGTTTTCAAGGCAGAAGTTTCCACACCTAGGTCAGCCCTATGAGCAGGAACCTCAGCAGGTAGCTACTAACTAGACTTCTTGGCTTTAACTGAAGACAACAGCAGGAGAATAAAGAAAGAAGCAATTATATGATCAGAAACCAACTGCTAATCACCACACAAGCCATTCTTGAAAAGGTCAGGAGTGGAACAGTGACAGTAAAAGTTAAATTTTAAAACTATTAAATTACTTTATATTTCTGGATTCAAGTGGTACAGTGTACAAGTTAGCAGAGCTGCTGCCATTCCTCTGGATAGTGGAGAGCACAAGGAAAACTGCTGGAGCAGTTTGTTGTTTACTCTATCAGCTTTTTTGCACTACACCATTTAAAATATTTCCAAGTCTGAATCAAATACTTTGCCTTTTAATAACTCTGGTTACACTTGGTCAGACCAAGATGAATATATATTTTTTTTTTTTTAAATCAGGTAACTCAGCAGTTATTTCTATTCAAGTACATCACTTTTTTTGACTATACTATGATCCAGATCTCACTTGTATATAGCAGGTATAATGCAGTCAACTGCAATACACGACAACATGAATTCTCAAATTTCTGATGTGAAAATAAGCCATTACGTTTTGTCCAGTCATTTCTTGAAATAGGGCTTGGGGCCGGGGGGGAGGGGGAGCAGGAATCAGACACCCTGGTTCAAAGTGTTCCTGACTCAGCACAGGAAGAACAAAGCCAGAATTTTCTCTTAATTTTCTCTTTAGGCGCATCAAACCAAAGTTAATGAAGTTGCATTTTGAATTTTCAAGGAAAACATGCAGTTTGCGAAAGACAGTGACAACTAGCAACCAGTCACAGAACACTGATGCACAAATTGCTATTCCCAGTCATTAAATATATCAAAAATATTGAATATATTAAGCAGTAGTCTAGAACTGGGATTTCTTGTCTCCATTTATTAGAAAACAATTTTTACAGCCCAAATGTGTTAATATACATGGCCTGAAAAATTGGCAAAAGAGTTCTGCCCTCAATACCTCCACACTTAGTCTTTGCCTGATAACTTTTTTCAATACAAACTCTACTTGCTACAAATAAGGAGTACAAATTTATGAAATCAAACATAATTAATGTTTGATTACACAATTTTGAATCAAATTTCAGTGGGGTAAAGGAAAATCTTTTCACAAACATCTTATGCAGAAGAACTACAAATTCTAGTCTATATTTCTTTTCAAAGCCATTTTGCTTAGAGTGACTGGGTTTGTCTCTACAAGTTTAGAAGTTATTTGCAGGTTTACTTTCACAGAGTCTGGTCAGTCATACATGTTGATCAGGCAGCTTGGGAGGAGCACAGTTCTTACCTGCTGAGCCTGTACTTCAAAACTTTCACTAAGGAGTTCACACGGATGCTTTAACCAGGAGCTGCAGTAGCAGATTTTTAAGAATAGAAATTGATAGCAAAAATGATTTAGAAGGGACTTTGCACACTTGTAATTTACTGAAAGGAAATGTTGTGCTTAGAAAAGCGTTAAGATATTTCAGAGAAAATAAGACTGAATTTCTTTGCCTACCATTGGATTTACATAATCAGAGGTACACTGGTACTTTCAGTACTACACATTATTTCAGCTTCCAGCCAGATATTAACCATCCAAAGAAGCATCCATTCATAAACAGAAAAACATCAGATTCTCCAGGTGTGAGCAAATACTGCAAAGCTTGCAGCTTTTAAGATTTAGTCTGTAATAAAGTCCAATGACAATGCTAGTTAAAGCTAGAGTTAGCAGGCAGTGAAACCAAAAATCAAAAAAATATCCAACTGTTCACGGAGAGACAAGTCACCTCCCCATAAATTTTTTTGGCTGAAAGTCACAGATCACATGGATCAGAACAATTTTGTTTTCTCCTTAAATTTCAAAAAGGCTTTCAATAGGGTTCTGCTGAGCTCTCTAAAAAACTAAGCTGCCATCAGAAGTGTCTGCTCTCATGGATTAAGAATTTATTTTAAAAACTTGGAAACAAAAGAAGGAACAATGGAAGTCAACCATGGGAGCTCCACACAATTCTCTGATATCACAGACATAAGTCAGTCTATTTATTAGTGATCTGAAAAAGAAAGTGAGGAGGAAGTAGACAAAAGTTACGACACCAAAGGACTTACCATTTAAGACTAGCACAGAAATCTGAAGGATCTCATGAAATTGAAGAGTGATAAAATATTATGAAATAAATTGTTGCTAAATGTCAAATGATGCAACCAAGGAAAAATTACTCCTAGATGAGCACAATGATGCGCTAATCTACCTAGTAATTTTAAGGAAGAAGCTCTCTGAGCTCTCCTAATTATCTCCTGTAACATCAGCTCAGTACTCACAGTCAAAAGCCAAACTAAATACGAGGAATTATTAGGAAAAGAGCACCAAACAATGTCCCTGTAGAAGTTTTCAGTGCACCTGCACCCTGTACTCAGAACAACTCTGCTCTCCTCTCCCCCCGCGTGCAGAAAGAATTAGAAGGTACAGAAGGAGCAAAAAAAATTACCAAACGTGTCACCGACCCACTGGAATAAGGGTACTGTGGGTACACAAGTAGAATGGAAGAAATCAACAGAGAATATGTATATATTCACCTTTATATCTCTTACATTTATATATATAAAAACACTGTGCCTGGTTAAACCGTGAAACTCCTTGCTATCAAAGGTTGCAGATGACAGAATTTAAATGGTTTAAAAATAATCAGACAAGTTGACCAGTGTGGAAGATGCAGTGTAAAGTGAGCAAGCAGAAAATATACTGCCAAGGAAGTGGTCAGGCTAGACACTTCCTTGGCTGGAGAAGTCCACAGACTTAGGGACTGCTATCAGAAAGCATCTTAGGAAGTGTCAGTATGTTCACTCTGATCCGACAGTCCTCCCTAGAGCATCTGCTGCTAGCCACTAACCACAACAAAATGCTAGGCTAGATAGTTTCATTCTGATCCAGTACAGCAGTTCTTGCACAGGGTATTGGTCTAATTTGTTATGAAGTTCCACACTTCTAGAAACACAAAAGGAAGGGGAAAAGAACCAGTAATACCTATCACTGAGTTTGAGTGGTTTTGGACACTGGATTTCTTCCACATCTTTTTACTATTATTTCCTATCCCTAGATCCAACTTCAGCATTTTTATAAGCACACTTTTACAACTACAACTTGATTAAGCAATCAGAAGCATGAACAATTATCTACTTAGCATCTGCTACACAAAAGAAAGTGAAAGAAATGCACCACACAGAAGAGACAGCATATGAAGACTTCCATGTTTAACTTAAATCAAGAAAAGGTATCCCTCCGTAACTTCATTAGAATTCCTGAAGCTGGTTACCAGTCAGGCAACAGATACACACATCGGGAAGTTTCGCAGCTCTTTGCAGAAGTACGTCAGGAAATTATGTTGAACTGGTGAGAAATACTCCCCAATTTTGACCAACAAAAGCTATCAGAAGTTAATTTAGTGTTACAAATCTCTGCATCTTACAGGTAACTATCCATATACTGCATGAGCATATTCACAGCTGCATCACTTTTATTTTCATACTATGGGTACTACTTGAAGTTCCCAGAATTCACTGCTGCCTAGTGAAGCTTTCAGTTACAAGTCTTTAAAGGCATCACGAGCAAATCTACAGCAAAAAGTATTTCTGTGTCCAGTGATACCAGCTGGTGGATGGATGGAGAAACACTTAGTCATAGCACTGAGATACTGTCTCTAAGTAAGCTTTTCTAGACTCTCGTAACAAAATTGAGGAAGACATTAGTCAGATCGATTTCATCTACTTGTAAAGTAGAGCTGTTTCTGTAGTATTGCTTGAACAACCCTATATGCACACACACAAAAAAGCTATAACCCAGGTCCAAAGCTTCAGCATTCACAGAAGAGACTAACTTACCTACTACAAATATCCCTTGGAACAAGCTGTTGGCAAACACACTCTTTTTGGTTTGTTTACTTCTTATTATAAATAAAACTTTGTTTCTTGACACAGTAATATCTGAAATAACCACATCCAAGCACCTCAGACCTCCTAATATACTACAACTTAATACATAGTCTGTAGCGGCAGCCACAACTGAAATCTTAACCATTTGAAGAAAAAAGAAGCAATACATCTACAGTCAGTAGACTTCAGGGCCTCACAAATGCCTGGTGAGAAGGACTGTTTTCTGTTTTTCACACTGGTGCTGTTCCTTCTCTTTAGCAAATGGCTTTCAACAGCAGAGAGAGCACAGTTTTAATCTAAAGAGTGACTGAAGTAAGTTCTGGAAAAGAGTAGCATCAAAATACACAGAGCTCAGAGCTGCAAAGACTTACAGGTACCAGGAACACGTACATGGGAAACGTGAAGGGAAAAACAGTTTGAGCAGCCTCCAGGAGGGTCCCTGTTTATCACCTGGTAGCAAGCCTTACCACATCAAGACTCCCACTAGGTGGAGAAAGATCATCCTCAAACATTTTCTGCTTGTATCCTCTCAGCTGGGCAATATAATCAGGAATTCAAATCCTCTCATTTTCACTTTGCCTTGGATAAGGTTTCTGGGAAGAAAATTAATCAATTATATATTTTTTCAGATTGAGAGTTCAAGCCCACTTCTGCCAATAATTTAGGGCTGGACTTTACAGTAATGCTATACTTAGAAATAAACTGCAGGCAAGCTACAAGAGCCTGTACCCCAGTGATCCCTCTGGTTAACTGTCAGAGTAAGCTTGTCTTCATTGTATTCAGCCCTCATTAGGTATAAAACAGAGAAAGCAGGCTGCCATGGATTAAAATAGACTATCCAAACCTTTAGGATCCAAAGCACAGGGAAGACTCCACGATGGACCAAAATGCCATGGAAAAGACTTTATAGGAGTCCTACTGTAATGGGAAGAATGGCATCCTTGAACCAACATCAGTAGGCACAAACAGTCATCACATGCAACTTGAGCAGGTTCAGAGAAAGCACATATCTCTCCAGCAAGAGCAAGCATCCCAGAGAGGCCAGTATCACAACAAAGAAGCATGAAGAAATTCTTCACTTTTTCTGGTAATGAACAAAAAGTACCAGTACCTAAAGGGGGCCTACGGGAAAGATGAGGAGAGACTCTTTACCAGGAGTGGAGTGATAGGACGATGGGTAATGGTTTTAAACTGAAAGAGGGGAGATTTAGATTGGATATTAGGAAGACATTCTTTACTGGGAGGGTGGTGAGACACTGGAAGAGGTTGTGCAGGGAAGCTGTTCAAGACCAGGCTGGATGGGGCCTTGAACAAGCTGGTCTAGTGGGAGGTGTCCCTGCCCATGGCAGGGGGATTGGAACTAGATGATCTTTACGGTCCCCTCTAATCTGAACCATTCTATGAAACATACAACAATAACAACCAGGAATTGGAGGTATGTCTCTAGAAAGATATTCACACAGCCAGCACACAAACATCTGATCATCTTTACAAATCTGGTCACATCACAGGAATTTGAGAAAAGCCTAAGTTCCTTGGGAAGAAAAACATGAATCACAGCCCAGAGCCGCAACTCTTAACAGCTAATTCAATGCGTTCCAAAACTTTTCATTTACAAGAAAATCCTGTAGAGACATATCACAGAATTTCTCCAACAAGAGAAGTCAGCATATAAGAATTTTGTTTTAACATTTAAAAGGCTGCAGTTAGCCCCACCAGCTAAATGGCACCTTGCATCAAGGTAAGGTCTTTTCCTTGCCTTCCCACAATGCACTTGTATTGTGAAATAGCAACATTAAGCCTTGGAAGTCAGACACATTACCCTGAGCAGCAGACTGTTTGCATAGTTTGTTTTACAGAAGAATCAATCACTTCTAAACAAGGTCCATTGTGCTCAACCACTGTGTTAGACATAAAGGAGACATAATACATTATGTCTACAGACTCTGACTTGCAGAAGGGGAATTCAGAGGGCTGGTGCTAACAAGAAAAGCTGAGGTGACTGTAGTAACGCTCACTTAGGCTCACAAGAAAACACCGTGGGTTTTCCCTGAGATAGGGCTACACAAGATTTCAAGAGCAAAGGAAGAAAAGCATTTGCTTGTAAGAACATATTCTCTATGGTCATTGAATGACTAGGCTGCTATTGAAGCAATTACTGTTTGAAACTACAACAGAAATCTTGTGCCAATGTGCCACGGCTCTTATATCCAGAGTCAACTTTGAGACTACATTAGCAAGTATGTTCCATCCCTGGAAAATCTGTAACACATCCCCTAATTGTATTAGAGACTGGTGCAAATAGACTTAGAAGGCTGAATGTTTAGATATCAGTAAAATCTGAATGCACTTGTAAAATATTTCTTACCTTTCTACAAATTAAGCTGAATGAGTTTGCCTTCTAGCCTTCCCTAGAAGTTGAGATCCTTGCCTTTGCAAAATACAGTATACTGCACTAAGGTTTCACACCACCTAAGCTGGTATGATTAAAGATTGTGGAAACATCAAAGAAAGCAAGCAGGGTGAAAGAAACCAACACCCACCCACAAACCAAAAACTTAGTATGCCATCATGACTTCTCTGAAAAGCTATAGCTCCCTCTGAAAATCCTTGGCTTGATTATCACTTCCCTTTTTCACCCTATGGGAAGAAGCACAAGAAACACAGCTATCTTCCACTGGTAACGGTGTGAGGGTTTTTTGTTTGGGACCAGAGATGTTAGGGTATCAAATCAGTAAAGGAATTTTTCAGACTGTACCCTTATATTGGCTCCAAGTTTCTCCATTCTCAGAGACAACTTAAAAAAAAACCCTGTTTGTTGTGATCTGTTCCGGTGCCAGACTCTGAATGGCCAGCACAGTGATAATCACCAAAGTCCTCAGTGCAAAACAGTGCCAGAACCATCATTGTCCTCTCTAAATAAAAAGTCAGGAACAGACATTCAAGAGAAGTCTCAAAGTAGTACATCTAGAAGATTAAACACAGGAAGAACATCTAAGTTTCTTGATCAGTATAGCAGTCCGTCATAAGCCTTTGAGTAGGATGCTCCTTTTTCTTTCAAGACACTGGCCACGGGCAAGAGGCCTCTATAGGCTCAGGGAGGATCTCCCAGCATTCCTTCCAGAGAAGCTGAACCCATACAAAAACGTATCAAAAGCAGGCCATCAAGAAATAAAGTTACAAGCTGCAGGTATTTCTTTAAAAAAAAAGAAGTATCAGGTGCTTTATTCTGAAAGTCATTATCACTGAACAGCAACCTGAACAAGCAATATATTCCAAACAAGCCTCACAATGAAAGTAGCCATATAACCTACCACACACATCTGAACAATAATTCCTGAATTCAGGTGAGAGAGAACCAGGAAGTGGCTGCATCATTACTTTTGCTTATTCTTTTAGTGGCCCAGGCCAAGTACAGCAGCTCCTCCAGACAGAGCTGTTCTGCATGTCCAGACTCACATACAAGACCCATGAGAACATAATCCACAACGCATCAGAAGAATACCCTTCTCCCTTGCTCTGATCATGTATTTGAGATGTGTTGTTATTCACTCTTGTCCTTCAGTTTTCAGAGCCCAACCATTTTTGACTACTCTTCTGACAATGTCATTCTCTTTTCACTTCGTAAGCTTTATGCTATTTGAGTCTTGGACGTTAACTACAGTGTTACTTGCATATATCCTAAAACTGATTCTCAAAAAACCAGCTAACACTTCTACTTTAGGGAAAAATCATTTGCAAATCCAATTTTAAAAAGGAAAATGGCTAACATACACAGCTATTATAAACAGCTACATACCCCCAGCTAATCAAGAGATTTGAAATATTAATATGTAAATAAACCTACAACAGCTCAGCAGTTGCATTCATCAAGAAAAATAACCCACTTAGTCTATTGTTTTACTGTTCAGAATCTCTAGGGTCTTGGCATCAGGAGGCCAAGTAATAATGAACCAGAATGAAATACAAATGTATGCTTTTTACATTTATGTTTATATTTATTAACTACAGGACAGACAGCACTAGCTGGTATCTGACATGCTGTATTTGTTTTAGGAGAACAGTCAAGCACAAAGCTTAATTTGATGAGAAACAGTCTTCCAAAACTAGTCTTAAAACCACAGAAGCTACATCTGAAATGTGCAGAAACAAGAAAATAAAACAATGGGTCATATTGCACTGCCACTTTTGTGTAGGCTAGTGTGTGATTACAAACCTGTAATAGAAACTTTACAGGGTGGTTTAGTCTTCATCTGCAAGGTGCTGAATAGTAATTAAGTGTTTTAAAGAGCAACTAGAAAACCCTTATTAGCGTTCCTACATCAGAGTGGAGTGGTTTCGCTGCCTCTAATAGAAATGTCCACTTTCAAAATAATGCTAAGTCACCACACCGGAGACTTACTCCCTGGGTTTTAAAAAGATATTTCTCAACATTTATCTAGTAAAGAGCGCAATTATAGAAGCATCTTTCCTGGAGACTTGGAGAGGGAGGGGGGTATCATATTATTCAGGGACATGGCACCCAGATTATCTGCTTCCTGACAAGTGCTATAGCCACCTCACAAGAACAGACTACGCATTCCAAAATTCCAAGTTCTTTTAATGCCTATCTGCATAAGGGCCAGATCTATACAGTAACAAAGAGGGTGTAAAATAACCTGTACAGACCACAACACCATATACAGTAAGTATCTTTGCTCCTCTGACTCAATAAAATAAGACAGATTTTATCTGCTTTTTAAGAAGGGACATTTGTCTTTGAAAAGCAGGTTAGTGTTTTCTCCTCAGCTACTGTAACAGAAAAGGCTTGTGATAAGTGCTGTGCATACAGACAGGTAAATCAGATTTTATCAAGAGTTTTAGTTGATAACAATGCTCTTAGAAAGACACAGGTAGTTCAGATTGCCCATAAAGCATTAACAGGGCAATACTTAGCTAACCATGAATAGTCAGAGGGAATATATGGCACATTTGGTTTTATGGGTTTTCTCCCCAGCTCACCACTTTTTTCCCCATTCTGTTTATTAAAACTTGGTTATGTATGCATGTCTCAACTACATCAACATTCCCAAATTTATGCTAAAATGTCAGTCGGCTAAATTTCCAGCTCTTATGCAAACAGCAAACCTTTGGAAAGGGATGAAGTATTCCTGCTGCTGCTGGAACGTCAGCAACTCAGTTCCCAGCCCCTCTGGAAGGAAATGCTCATTGGGTGGAGTAGGTAGTGCAGAGAAGAAATCCAAAGTCAGAGTAACAAAAAAGTAACATCCTCTCCCAGGAGGAAGAAGCCTGGCAACGTCAGCGGCACAGACGTGCTTCCCACTGCCCCATTACTGAGGGTTACAGATTACAGCAGCTGCCTTCCCTGCAAGGCAAGGGCTCCAAATTGACCATCTGCAGAATTCACGTTATTTCTTCCCTGCGAGGAAGCCCAAGGTAAAATACTACTTTCCAGAAATCATCTTTCAATAGTTACTCGAGTTTAGTTTTTTTAACTTCTTTCATATGAAAATTGTTTCAATGAAAGCCTAAAAACTGTTCTAAGCATTTCTGGAGGGACATTTATAGCCACAGGGTTTTTAATTCCTTGAGACGCATGGCTATGCATGACACTAAGAATGCTAGAGCACACAGAATATTCTCTCCAGATTAAGATCTAGACAGCATATAAAATAGCATAAGATATCACTACACAGAATTAAGCTTTTCGACATGAACTCACAAGTCGTTTTGTTACACATGAAGGCAGAGGCATCAACACCAAAGACAAAGCACGTGCCTACAGGAGCTTTTGTTAAATAGCAGGACACGCATCAAGGACAGACACAAGAAGATGAGAATGAGCATGGAGGAAAAGAAACCTCGTCTTCATTCTAGCTCTGTGCATCTCTGCAGTCCTGAGGCTGCCAAAGATGGAGAAGCCACATCCTTGTACCTCACATACACTCCTGCACTCATCCTACTCCAAAGTAGCCACAAGGTTTATAGGCTGAGATTGTATCTTTTATTAGACCAACATGTGTTAGACCAGTTCATTATACAAGATACTATCTCTACATCCAACAAGATACTACCTCTTCATCCCCCATCTTGCACAAGGGGACAGGATGACAAAATCCGACACTTCCAAAATTCAGTAATTATTGACTGATATAAGTTATAAATAGGCTCTTTAATATATTCAGCACTTGATCCCAAGTTCTAATGTCCCAAATTTTCATCAGAACTAAACAGAAGTTCGTTAAATTTAAAAATTGTTCTTGGGTTACGCACAAGGATTAAAATTAATACTCATTTACCCTGCTATTCTCGGTGAACAGCAAGAGGGGAAGCTTGGTTATTTTGACAATAAATTGATAAAAATCAACTATGGCATAGCAGAGGAAATCAACAGCTACACTTGGTGTGTGGGGGGATAGAAGACATCTTTAAGATACTCTTAGAACAAAAACACATCACAAGTTACCCACTGTACCAAAGTCTTTTCAGACAAGGTAGAAGAAGAAAAATAGAGCCTTCTGCATACTATATTTGAGCAGTGAAATAAGCATCTTGTACGAATTTAAAAGGGATCAAAAATCCCTAAAGAATCTATTATACAGTCATTGGTGTCTGTAACAGGCAGCATTATGGCTGCTGAACATCCAAACTATATTTGCTTCCTATTTAAATGTATTTACAAATCTTGTGTTTAGTCTTTTCTCACAGTTCAATACAAATTTGGGGTCAAGGTGGCAAAATCCATTACATATGGATATGTAAGTAATGCCAAGTATTTTAGGTGAAACTGCAGTCTCATGTACTGCTAGAATTTGTTATCACAACATACTTCGCAAAGAAAAAAAAAAGTTAACTGACACATGTTTAAACTGAAGAAAAGCTTAGGAGTTTACTGCTCGCCACGAAACATAAAAGGTCTGCTTCTCAACTTTTTTCAACCTTTAAAAGGCATTTTGTCTTTCAAAATGGTTCTCTCATACTTACTATCTATAAAAGGACTGTGATGCAGAATTACTTATACAGCAGAAGTTTTCCCCCTCTACCCTTCAAAAATCTCAGTCAAGATAAACATTACACTTGCATTTTTAGACAGAGAAAGAGAATATTATTTAAATTTTATTTTCTATATGTCTAGCAGTCAAAGTATCAAGTGTAATTCACTGCAAAATTATATAAGAGGCAAACTGCAACAACCCACAAGAACAGAAAAGGTACTGTTATGTTCAAAGTTTCCAAGAAAAAATAAAGTCATACATTTAAGTGAAGAGCCTGTCCATCTTCTCTGCTCTTCTTAGAGAATGCCAAAATCATGTTGTTTGCAGAGCACTACAACTCTCCAGTAGTCACTGAATATTTCAGAACTCTGACCTTTTAACTGTCATCCAGATCTAGTTCAGGGTTAGTGGTGACCACAACATGTAAACTACTCATTACACCTATCAGCTAGAGTCCAGGTCTCCAGTACCCACAGTACTCCAGTTTGCCCGTACCATACTAAGTTGCCAGTTGTGGGGAGAAGCCAAAAAAAGGTCAGCCTGAAGAATTAACTACCTTCTCACTCCTCCAAGCCAGAATTAAGGTACACTTTTATGATTATTTATATTACTCCTGCTAAACTTGTTTGACTGACAAAGCGCTGAAGAATATTACTGGACACACAAAAAGTTCTCTCACACACATTCTTTCTTTATGGCATTCTGTAAAGGTATTGGATAGTTTACAAAAACCTATATTAGTTCATCAGTCCCTAACTAGTTTTAGTTTGCAAGTGCCATTAAGCCATCACAAGCCTTAGTATATATGAGTCAAAACAGGGAGAATTATTGTCCAGTGTTTTGTTTTTAAAGGAAATACAAGTACTAAGATACTAAAAAATTATGCGTCTTTCAGCTTTCATCTAACAGTGATATTAACATAACAAAGGGTTATCTTAAAAATACTTTTGTAATTATTCAAACAAAATTCCCAAGCTTGAGAAAGAATACTTGTAAAATATGGAATAACTAGTGTAAAGGAAACTATCCATACATACAGTGCAAAGATTAAGAAAATAAGTTTTGAGTGCTAGGACCAGATTTCCTTCATTGCCTGCATTCTCCCAGGGGGCACTGCGAACAACCATAACAATTTCAACACCTAATTTTATCTTTCATTCAGGACTCTATTCCTAATCCTGTTGATCACTAGCAAGCTACCTAAAGGTCTTAAGTTTAAGCAGAAAATTGAGACTTTAAGTTCTGCCATAAGACAAATTATAGCGTACTTGCAGTTACAAGATGCAGAAGTTATTCTACATTATCTACTATAAAATTGTGCCTTTAGCCAACAGTAGCGAAGTTTGTTTCTCCTACTTTTCACAAAGACGCAACTACAGCAATGAGCATTTAGCCACATACAATGCTGTTACTATTCCTGAGGCTTCGAACAGAAGTATCTAGCCCAAAGGATAAACAAAAAGAAAAACCTTACAGGAGAGAGAGAAAAGAAAAAACCCACAAAAAAATCAACCACATACACAACCTACCCCAACTTCAGTACTAAACCAACTTTTATTCCAACACATTCACAGACTGACTACTGTGGCGGAAGAGCAACGCCTGCACCCGCAGTACCATGGACAGTGTATGGAAAAGTTCTGTCCCTTCTAAGAATTTAATCACTGAGTTTTAAAGCAAACAGCTCAAACTTTAAGAAAAAAAAAAAACAAACACGCTTTGACAGTGCAAGAGATTCAGCAATCTACATTCATAAGCTTCAGTTTTTACATCAAGGAGTATCTTTAAGTTTAAGAACTTTCTTGCATTTCCTGAAGCTGCACTATCTCCAATAAGGCTTTTAATATAGGCCCATTACTGACACTTACTTTCAAGCTCTAACGTGGAGAAGTTTATATTTATGAAGTTGAGGATTTATACATTGTTTGGTAGAGAATCATAGGATAATTCCAATTGGAAAGGATCTCTAGGGTTCTCTGGTCAAGTTCCTGCTCAAAGCAAGGTCAGCAATATTAGTCTAGATTACTCAGGCATTAAAGCATACCCAGTTGGGCATTAAAACATAGAAGGATGAACACTGCAGAACCTCTTTCACCTGTCCCAATGACTGACCCACTACATGGTGAAATACGTTCTTCTTAAATGCAGTTATTTTAATAGATGGTTGCTGTCTCTTATCTGCCTTCCACACACTGCTATAGAGTCTCGCTTGGTATTCTCAATAGCCTGTCCACAGGTACCAGAAGGTTACTGTCAGTTCCCCTTGCCTCCCAAAGTCGCCTCTTCTCCAGGCTGAAGAGCCATTTCCCTAGCAATTGATTAAAATTTTGAACTGTTACTTTCACATGCATCTGCTAGACTTAAAGTCTTCCATTACAATGTAAAGTTTTGATTCAGAGTGGGTTTTGATCTTCATCACTGCACTTCCTCAGATACAACAGCAGAAGGTAAGACCTCATACTAAAACCTGTTCTAGTACAAGCTGAAATGAGTTGTACGCTGCCTTTCTAGGCTGACTATAATCCCTCTCTAAGACATACCTCAACTCTAAAGAGAGAGCATCTCCTGTTCAGCCTGTAACTCTGTTTCTAAACTAGAATTAGAGTTATGGAAGAATTTCTTAAAAAAAAAAACCAAACAACCAAAAAACAACACACTACACAGTTTAATGACAGTTGTGCTGTGTAGAGCATAAGTTTTACAGGCTTATGCACATATACACACTTGGGTACACAGGAAGAAGTAAAGATGCCCTGAACTGAAGGGGAAGAAAAAAAACAAAACAACTATCTCCTCAAAGTATGTAGATTAAAAATATATCAGGAAGAAGAATAAGAGTACACGACTAGGGCTGCTGTCTAAACCATTAAGTTGTTACAAAAAAAGTTAAAGACATTAACAAAGAAGCCACAACTACTCCAGCACACAAAGTAAGTTTCTGGTAAGGCGTAATGCCCTACTGACAATTAAAAGCAAAAGTTTCTGTAGCAGTTTTCCAAATCCTCCATCCAGTTCTATGAAGTTACTTATCAAGCTAATGGCAAGATATTTCAGAAAGTATCAGCTCTTCAAACTTGCTCTTCAGTGAAGCAAGTAACATCAGGAATTGTTAACTACTGGGAAATTCATGTCATGACTAGTCAGTCAATGAATCCCTGAGACAGGAGGGGAAAGAACGGAGGAGAAGTATCCAAAGATTTACTTCAGGCTTCCTAGCAGTAATTGAGATGTGTCCCCGTCCCTGTTTCTCAAAATAAAGGTAGTGGGGTGGGGAGGCTACAAATACTGGAAGAAACAGCAGTGCATTTTAAACAGGAAAAAAAAAGGAATCTTTTCTACAGATCTCAACACCTCTCTGGAAAACCCACATCCTTTTCATTCCCAATGGAAGGGGAGCAAATAGAGAAACATCTGGTACTCCCCATCCAGCCTTTTTTTTAAAAAAAGATCCCAACAAATAAATTAAATCCTTGCCCCTGCTTAAAAAAATTCTTCAGAATCCTTGAGAAGCCACTAAGAATCGCACAGCAGGAGGAGGATTTGGTCAGTCTCTTCAACCTTGTCCTAAAACTTAGGAAACAGCACAGTCACTGCCCTCAGATTCACTTTCAGCCATTCACACTTGTAATACCTTTACAGCCACAAGAGATCGAAAGAAAGCAAACTTGACTTTTGCAAAAGGCAACAACGCCCATCTCCCACCACAGAGGAGTAGCCAAGTCAGTTTAAGCCACAGCTGAATGAACACTTAAAAATATGGAGATAGACTATTAGTTGAATAACTACCTTGGGCCCCCAGCATAAGAAAGGCACGGAACTGCTGAAGCAGGCCCAGAGGAGGGCCACAAAGCTGATCCAAGGGCTGGAGCACTTCTCCTATGAAGACAGGCTGAGAGAGTTGGGGTTGTTCAGCCTGGAGTAGAGAAGGCTCCAGGAAAACCTTACAGCAGCCTTCCAGTTCTTAAAGGAGGCCTACAGGAAGGATGGGGAGGGACTCTTTATCAGGGAGTGTAGCGATAAGAGGAGGGGTAACAGTTTTAAACTGAAAGAGGGTAGATTAGATATTAGGAAAAAATGCTTTACTCTGAGGGTGGTGAGACAGCGGAACAGGTTGCCCAGAGAAACTGTGGATGCACCATCCCTGGAAGTGTTCAAGGCCAGGACAGATGGGGCTTTGAGCAACCAGGTCTACTGGAAGGTGCCCCCGCCCCCCCCCCCCCCCCCGCCAACGGCAGGGCGGTTGGAATTGGATGATCTTTAAGGTCCCTTCCAACCAAAACCATTCTATGAACTTGCCAATGCTTTCCACTTTAAACCTAAGGCAACACTGCAGTACAACAGAACTTAATTGCATTTAGGCAGTGCTCAAGGCAGGAAACCAAAATACTAGAAATTAAGTAGTAACATTAAGTAGAAACATTTAAGTAGTAAACTTCACCGAATGGAATAGATCTATCGACTATAATGAAATTAGAGGGTGCTTGAACCAAAGAACCAGGCCTCCATTTGCAATGTTAGGTGCAAAAATTTAATTTTATTTAAAACAATTCCCTAGCATAACAACTGCCGTTGCACAATATAACAATTTTAGTCTGTAAATCAACACGGTACAGTGGAACTGTAAAGTTACACTGCAAGTTTAATATATATGAGCTCATTTCTACTTTAAAGGGACATTAACATCTACACTGAGGTACTTACACTTAAAATTTTTCAAGGGCGCACAAGCAAATAAGCATTAGCCCCTGTGGCTAGTAACTGCAAAGCCTGATGGAAAAAATACACAAGTGAAGCACTTCAGCTTTCCTGATGTATATCTGGAAAGTAAAGTTGACTGCAAGTATAGCACACATCCTGCGTCCAAATTTGTGGCACTATCAGGAAGTAGGTGGAAATTAGGCCTCTGGCTTATTTTGTGGTTTATGCTGAAAATGGCAAAGGGTGAAGCTTCTCTAAAATCTGGAGTTCTGCAACACATAATTCAAGAAAAAGTATCTCTTTTAACAATTTAGAAAACAGTTGGATAAAACACAAAGTACTATCTACTTAAAATGCAATATCAAATAAACCCAGTGATCTATCCATTCTATTGCCTGAAGAAAAACATTGACTCAGAGTTCAGTTTAAGTATGGAAAATAAGAATATTGTGTTTAGGACACTGTCTGCTTGGGACAGACAAGAGCAGGATGCTACTTCAAAAAGATTCACTGACATCTGAGTCAACAGAAAATAGTACAAACGTCTACCATGTCACAGTGCCACTCACTCACACTTTGGGATTATTGCTGGCTTCTAAAGAGAATACTTAGAATTTTAATTCGTGGGGAAAAAGAACAAAAAAACCACCCACCCCACAAACATAGAACTGGAAAACAGAACAACAAAATCCTAAATCTCTCACCCATGCTCACTTTTTTCTCGGTTGTACTTCAGAATATTACACACCCTAAGACACTGCTGGGACAAGACGACAAAGTATCAGGAATTGCAGGGTTAAATTCACTTCAGAAGTAGCCACTCCATTCACTTTCTACTACTTCAGCATACACTGTAGTTTCCCATAAAATATACCTTTCAGAAGGTGGAAGATTACACTTAATTCAGTATTCGTCAGCCAACAAGATTTCCACCATAATAAAAATCAGTACAAAGCAGAGCTCAGATCTACAAGCCTAAGTATTTTAGGCAACAACTCTCAGAAATTATTGATTATGGTTCACTTTTATCAGACAGAAATAAGGATAAGAAATTCTAAAATCTACACAAATTAAGATAAAGGTGGAAACTACAATCACAAGACTGTCCCAAGGGTAAAAGCTACATTACAAGGAAGTAAACTCCATTCCTTCAGGGCAGAACTTAGGGATGACCTTAAATTATTCAGAAGTTCATTTATTATACCTAAATACAGGAGTTTAAATACTCCAGATAAGAATCTTGCATCACAGCCTTCAAGTGAAGGTTACATCCCCCAACAGGATAGAAAGTTTTAAAGATTCGCAAATTAAGAACAACGAGGTATAACCACTTCCACGTACTCAAGTCTAAAACTTGTCAAAATAAGTGGCAGCATTACTATAGACATCCGTTTTGTATTTGCAAAAAACAAAAAGTTTTATTTCAAAAAGCAAACCAGAGTTCAAATGTTTAACATAGAAACACAGGAAAACTTCAGAGGATGGAAGAATCCCTGCATCGCTCACTCCACACACCCGCTAGAAATCCAGAAAGGTAATTGTTTTGTGCAATATTCACTTGCATCATAAGTCCCAATTCCCACATGTCTAGTACACAAGCTGCAATCTTCTGCTTCTACTTTTCAGGGAAACACATATTTGTTACTAAATAACAAAACTGAGAAAGATCAGGACCTGCATTCAGGGAAGAACCTTTATCTCAATGGGGAACAGAACATATAACTGTTTGAAGATAACCTATGTGCTGTAGTAAACAAATTCTAGAGACAGTTACATACAAAGCAATTGTCTTGAAAAAAAAAAAGGAAGGGAGCACATTAAGAAATATCCTGGACAGAAACGGTAAACTAATTTAGTATTCTCAAAAGAAACAATCTAGTAAAATACTCAAAAGCAGAGCATCAGCTTCCACAAACTTAAGTAGGATGTGTAATATTGGTTTTAGATAAGTGCCTTCTACTGCTGCCTCAGATATACAGAGCTGCATTAACTCAGGCAGGTGAAGTTAAAAGAGTCATTCGATATGTGCAAAGCACTGAATTAAATCCTAAACAAATAATCTGTCAGACTATGACAAACGTATGCTATAAAAAGCACAGAAGTTCAAATTGTCTGCAAATGCACCTGCCCAACGTATCCTTTAAATGCTATGACTTTTTAACGCTAACAGAGACAGTTCTGAGTTTTTACTTATCAAGAGCAGCTGAATGCAGTTCTTTTGGAGTAGCCTAAACCCATGTGAGAGACAAAATAACTAGAAACCATATGAAATTTAAGTAACTGCCTTAAGGGAATGAAGAACTGGCTAAGAGATTTATGTTTCTTTAAAAAAAATAGAAGGAAAAAATACAAAATGAAGACAATATTAAGGAGGCCTCAGAAACATTTATGCTGATGTCAGCTCTGTTTGAGAGGATGCTCTCCAATATCTGGCTTTATATTTAGTAAAAAAAAAAAACCAAGCAAAACAACAAAAATGACAAAAACCACACAGAGAGCAACATCAACTCCATCTCCTTTCTTGTAGTTTGATACACTAACGTCTTTCCCAAGTCCATTATAAGTCTCAGAAAAATATGGTACTGTCAGAAGATGCTGCACTGCACCTCTATGGAAGCTACCTTCACCACACTTTCAGAGTTGGCACACACTGAATACAGCAGAAACAGCAGCTGGTTGTTCCTCTCAACCAGTAAGTGGCTCATTGATTAAGCGTGGATGACTACAGCCCTGCAAGTGCCGAAAGGAACCTGCCTCTCTCACCTTGTCCTACCAAACTACATTTGTTTGAAAACAAATTTTGCTTCACCTCTCCTCAATAGTTATAAATATATATATATGTGTGTGCATGCAAAGAATTTAAAAAGACTCATGGTAATTGGTATTAATTATCAGAGGCAGAATAAGCATTTTATTTCTAAGCGCCTGTTTCCTGATTCTTCACTTTAATTATACACTATATAACTAAGCTCAAAAAATAAAAGCCATGCGACTGCAGGCTTCCTTCTAAAGATAGCTGTACGGTGTTCCCTTTTTGGTCACCGAACTTGAAAGCAGTTAACTGGTTTCCCAGAAAAAGGTACTGTTGCCTACAGAACCAATTCTAAGCAGTTTCTGCCTGAGGTATGGTGTTTTCTTAACACTGGCAGAGTCATATGGTCACACAACACAGCTGGTTCTTACCAAGTTTCACTGTGCTATGTATTTATATAGTAGTAACCAGAGCAATAGTTCTCATACAAGGTATGACGCTGCCCCACCCCCAGGGAATCATGAGCCTCAAGGCTAAATTGGAATGAGACCATGAGCAAAAGAATTAACAAATTAATGGCTCTAAAAGGGCTCAATTAGAGTGGGAAGCCACTACACTGGTGAAAACCTAAGAAAGGACCTACCTTGAAGCATGCTTACAATTATAACTAGTATTCAAGACAAAAATGAAACTGTAATCCAGCCAGAAGATGACACTACCCATGTGCAGAAGACAGCTTGATGAGTATAAGAGCTGATATTTCCTTAAACTCCCCAGCTGTTCTTCCATATTTCCAATGTACACCAACAGTTATGTAAAAGAAAACCAGTGATCATCCTCTAGTTTCAGACGTACCATCTGATGTTCAAGAACCAGTTTGCCACTAACTGTGAAACCACAACATTAATATGCTAAATATATGCTTTACTAAATTAAAGGATTAGCAAAGAAGCTTTCAAAGACGGGAAGAAGCTATAATTTCTCAAACGTGGTTCCTCAGTTTAACTTCCTTGACCCTTAACCTAGGATGAAGTTTCATAAAAGGAAAGCTTACTTTTTTAGGAAATGGATTCAACTTGCTGAACAACCAACAGAAGCACATACAAGCAGGCTCCTTCAGAGGAGCAGCAGTTATATGATAAATGGCAGTAAGATTAAGTCACTAGACAAATTGGATTAATGCTGCTGGGCCCCTCTCATTCAGACCAGAGCTTTTAACAGAACTCCAGCAGTTTAGGGGCCCCTACAGTTCACTCTGGGGAAAATGCATTCAAATTAACTGTCGGGCAAGTTGACCTATAAACACAAATTTTGACCTAGCAAGTTTTTGGCCTTTCATTTTATGATAGTTTAGGAGCTCTCAGATGACACTTTTTATGAATGAGATACTGAAGACTAATTCTAGATTTCATTCAATAATAAAAAAAGAAGTCACATGTAACAAAGCAGTAGCTATTCAAAGAGAGGGAATAGTTTCTATTTTTGCAATGTCCAAAAGCCCAAGGTAACTTCTACAGATCATAGAGAAGCTTTAGGTCTTTAACTGACAGGCACAGCTACAGCTGGATATACCTATCTTCATTCATTATATTTGGAGAGAAGGTAGAGGAAAAAAAAAAAGTGGTAGCTGAACACTTTCCCCACACATCTAGTGATTACTGCTGCGTACTTCTTTCCCCATCCAATTTTTCTAAATTTCTAGGCCGTATTGCAAAACAGAAACTATGAACAACAGCCACAACATGCTTATTTATCTGTGATATTACCTTCATCAAAACTTCTAGCACTTAAACTCCCTCAGGTAGGCAGTTCCAAAGCACATGTAAATATAATTGAATTACTTCCTCCCATTCCTGCACTGAAATTCTGTTAATTTTTTTTAAGATGGTAAATTATTGTAACATGTAATAGGAGATGAGTTTAGAAGTAATAAAACTACTCCACCTGCAAGTGCAGTATTTCACACTCCAGGTGTCTTAGCCGATGGATCTTGCAATTTAAAATTAATATACACCATTCAAACAGGATTCACATTAAATCTACACTGGTGATAGAAACTTAAAACCAAAACACAACATGTTGTCTGCTTTCAAATAAATTTCATCTGTTGAATTCAGTGTTCCTGAAACAAATTGCCCAGCTTCTCACTTTTCCACTGCATTAAGCTAGGAAACTGGTAGAAAGTCTTCCTATGCAGTATATTTTGTCATACAATGAGCAAGATTGCTACCCTTTTAGTTACTACTTTTCCATATCAAATCTTACATGAAAGAAATAATTTAAGAACACCTACACCGGGAAAAGTAAATGCCCCTTCTGTTAAGCAAGGAAGAGATCAGAGCTCAGTAGTCTGAAACATCAGATTAGGTTGCAGTCCACCACAAACAAGGCTTAAAAATGTGCCAAAGTAAAACCAGGATGAAGCACTATCTGAAAACCACAGTACACACGCACTCACTCCAGTCGTATTTTTTGGTCATTCCTACAAAGCTCCTGTGATTCTGTTCAAAATTTGAAGAATTCATTAGAAGTTCGAAGTCACAAAAGGGAAGCGCGCTGTCATTTTTACAGTTTCTTTCTCCACCCACTTCATCTCTTTTGAAAACATCACCCCAAATTCCTAGTGCTATTTATTAATACTTGCAATCAAACCAAATGGAAGATATTCCAGCAATCAAGGACTGCTAAGCTGTGACAAGACAGACACATAAGGCCCAGAAGGGGACAACTCCAGGATCTGTGCCACAACAGAGGACCCCCCCCATCTCACAAAGACATGCAGAAGTACAGTTACTTTATATCAGATATTGCAGTAAATGGGAACCCACTTCGTATTAGGCATCTATTCTTCAGATAACAGCAAGATAGAAGAAACTGATGCTGCGATCACAGTGTCTTAGAAAGCCTCACAGACATGAAGTTTTCCCTTCTGCCCTTGCATGGAAACGGAACCTGATCAAAAGCAGACAGCACTGCTCAGAGCACAAGTCTCAGCCAAGAGCTAAGCTCCCTTTTCACGAAGTTCAGTAGCATGTTTGCTTGATTGCTACATCCACCTTTATTTTTAACTTGGTGACTAAAGGAAAAAAAAAAAAAGATCTCCCTTATGCTGACCCTAACCCCACCTTTCCCCAGTTTGAAAACCAGCAACAGATGAAGTACCTAACAAAAATACATAAATGATTGATTAATCTTTACGGAATTAACACTAACATATTCTGCTCCAGAATAAAAACACAGTACATAGCTTTCAGGGTACACAGAAAGGGACAAGGAGGAGTGTCTTTTTCTCAGGCTGTACTCTCCTGATAGTTTTGGATGCAGGCTTCCTCAAATTGTTAAAGTATGTGAATAAGATAGTTTATGAATGCATTATTTTGAACATATGTGTTTAGAAAACACTTGTATGGTCCATTTAAGTGACAGACTCCTACAAGAAATACCTTACTTTTCACATTCCCAGAACAGACAAGGAGAAGGAAAGAAAAAAAAAAAGCCACCATAAAACCTACTTGATGTTAGTACTATGTGGAAATCACTGGTTTAAATACTAGTTCTTTCCTTTAAGCTGGTGAGGCCGGTCTAAGAACAGCTAGTCAGAAATCAAGAACATGTATTCTGAATGTTCACTAAAGTAGTAGAATCTTTGATACAATTTTGAAGTCAGAAAGTTATAATTCCCTTTTCAAACTCACACAAGAAAAATGTCATCTGACAAAACCAAGCATAGCATCGAAGCTTCTGGTATGACACAACAAAACCCAGCTTGATAAAGACATGCACCTAACTGATCCAAATAGTTTAATGCAAAAATGCATAAATGCTTTTCCTTGCAGAGGTTATATTCATACTTCCTGATAGATACTTGCACTGCCCTTCCAGTTTGCTTACAGGAAGAACCAGAAGGTCTGAGAAGCATCTCAAGCCATGCCAAACCATTTGCTACTATACTTCATTTTCCCAGTCTGATAAGTGTTTACAGTTGTTAAAATCTTAACAAATGTTAACCAATCTCCTGAAAGGAATAAATTCCTGGACTATTCTCCAAGAACCAGAAGAGGGGGACCCAGAGAGATGGAGGCTCTATTTATTCACAGAGCTCTGACTCCTCACCTTGTTTCCATCCAATAAAAACAGGACAAAGCAGGTAGAAAGATACACGCTGCAAAGCAAAGAGAGCATCAACATCTTTTAAGAGCTGTAACATTCAGGACATTAAAGCAAGGTTAGTTATGCAGTCCTCCACATATGCACTTACTCAAGTCATCTCAGCAATACTACACAACTGCAAGTGGGATAAAAGGTGGTTTGTACAACCTAAGATACCATTCACCATGTGAAAGTTTAAGAACCCTTGATCCTAGCAGTCTTGCTGAGCAAGTAATTTCTTTCCAACATGTGGTAAGGCCTACAGATCAGCCTCATCTTACCAGAACAACAAATTTACTTGTCCAAGGCCTAAGATACGACCTATGATCAGCAACTTAGCAGTTACCTGTGCTTACAAAACACTGCCTATTTGAAATAATCTTACTTATTTCAAAGAGGTAAGCAAAATTTTGAGAAACCGTTGCCAGAGTTAAGACTTCAGGGCCCATATTTAAGATCTTGGTCAGAGTAATTTTAAAACTTTTCAAGCACAAAGAATATACTAACTTTCCTGAACAACAACCATGAAGGACAACATGTACCTGTTTACAATGAATATTTTTAATTAAAGAAAAAAGGCACATACTTGTGTACATTTTCTCACCAGCTTCTTTACCTCAAGCCTTTTATTAGCGGGCTCTGTATAGCTGTTCTTAAAACTTTCTCGAGAAAAGGTACGAAGAAATTAATAGAGCGCTATTCCTGACAGGCACTCACCACCTTTTCTCTGTAAAGAGAAAAAGCTGTTAGGATCCTCCAAGACTCATCATTGTAAAAACTAATAAAGATGCACCTGAAGAAACACACGGAGATCATTATATCATTGTATTCCCCCGTTCCAAAACAATCCCTTCCCCTAGAATGAACTTTATTTGCAATTCAGCCAAGTTCAACTGCCAAGCATTTCTAAATGCTTGCATGTGTTCGTCTTGTTTATGAAGTGGAAACTCTATCACAGAATCCCAAAAGCCTAAGGTACAACATATCTGAATCCTAGACCACGCGACAGTTCGTTACATTATTAGAGAGATGCTAAGAAATTAGAAGTATATTTGAGCATTTGCAGGCCATCTGAAGCTAATTCACCCTCTCAAGCCAAATAGTTATTACATTCTCTACTCTTCATAAGCTTGTATTTTATTTCTTTCCTTTTCTCTTTCCTTTTTTTTTTTAAAGCAGAGAGAGAAAGCAGCTAGAAGGAATTTTATTCTTCTACATATTCATCTTTTGGGATGAGTTTCTCTTCTGTTAGTGCCAGTCAACACGCTTACAACAATATGAAGTCAAAGTACAGGGATGCTCAAATCGAGATATTTTAAAACTAAAACAAAATACAGACAGTTAAAATACAGCAAGTTAGAAATCTGTACAGGCTAAGTAAACATATGATTGGCCAACATTAACTTCTAAAACTTTTGGGCAGGAATTTGCAAACATCTGCAGGCCCAGAGTTTCTACCGCTTTAACTAGCTGATGGGTTTTGCTTACATTAACATAGGCTCTAGAGAGACTTGCTTCTCCTACGAACTACGTACTTGATATTACTGTACTGACACAAATATATAAGCCATGGACAATTAAATCCCTTCGGGTACGGTAACGAAGCATTTTGAGATAATTATCTAGCGTATTTTTCCCCTCCCCTTTTACTGTAGGAAGGCACCGGCAGCTCACTTTCGGAGTGGCAGGTAGAGCTGTGCGACCGTGGCTGGAAGTAGGATGAGAGCCCGTACGCAGCCTTGTCATTTGCTTCTGCTAACGCACAAAATGGAAAGAGCTCCTAGGATTTTGCAAGTGGGAGACGGAAAGTTACACACCGGTTATTTTACTGACAGACAAATCTCGGGAGGTTACACGGACGGTCCAAAATAACACCAAAAATAAGGGGCTGCCATTTACCATCTGTTTGCCTCTCTCAGGAAAAAAAAAAAAAAGTGCCGATCACAAGAACAAATGGAGCCTAGCTCCGGGGAGGAGGAAGAAGGGGAAGAGAGGAAATTTCCACGCAAATCCTAAGTGAATCACGCCGCGATCCCCGCGCCCGGCCGCGCCGGCCTCCCCCGGCAGAGGCGAGCGGCTCCGGGGGGACCGTCCCCCCCGCGCCGGCGGCCCGGCCCGGCGGCTCCCCCGTGCCGCACCGGGGCGGCATGGAGGAAATAAATAAAGCCTCCCCCGGGCAGCCGCACGGAGGGAGCCCCCTTCCCCGGCGCCCCCCGGGGAGGAGCCGCCCGCCGGCCCCCTCGCCCTCCCCACGCAACCCGGTGCCCTCCGCGCACGGCAGCGGCCCGGCGCGTCCCCCCCGCCGCCGGGGCCGGCACCGGGGGGTGGGCTGAGGCCTGCGCCGTCCCAGCGAAGCCTCGGCGCTCTCGTAGTCAGAGCGGCCCGGCTCTCCCCCCCCCCTCCTCCTCCTCCTCCTCCTCCTCCTCCTCTTCGCCTCTCCTTCCCTCCCTCCTTCCTTCCCCGGCCCGGCCTTCAGCTCGCACTCACCCGCCTTCCTCCTCCCTGCCCGGCCCGCGGTGCGTGTGCGCGACTCTCCCTCACGCTGCCCGGCGCGGCGGCGGCGGCCGGGCCGGCGGGGGCGGGCGGGTGGGTGGGTGGGTGAGCGAGCGAGCGTGCGGGGAAGGAGGCGAGGGGAGAAGGAGGAGAAGGGTGGGGAGGGAAGGAGAGAGGCGGCGAGGAAAAGAGAGGAGAAGCGGGGGAAGAGGAAAACCGCGGCGGCGCTCCTGGGGCGGGACCTGCGGCGGCGGCCGGCCGGGTGCTTGGGCGGCTGCTCCGACGACCTTTACGCGAGAGACGAATAATCTCCGAGCTCGGGGCGCTCCGCTGCCAGCCCGGCCACCATCTTACATTAGGGAGACTTGCCCTGGACGCCGCCTCCTCTGCGCTTGCGCCGCCGACAGTAGGCGGGGAGCAACGGCGGGACCGGGGGGGGAGACGGGGCGCGACGGCAACGGCCGCGACGGCGAGGGGCACGACGGGAGTTGTAGGCAGCGGCGCCGGGCCGGGCAGGGCAGCGCAGCGCGGGAGGCGGCGGCTGCTGTGCGCTTCCGAGCTGGGGGGGAACGACGGGGGAACGGTCCCTTTCCGCTGCCGCCCGCTTAACGCCGGGATCCCCCAGCCTTCTCCCCAGGCAGGGCCGCCCCACTGCCCGCCGCCCCGCTCCGGGGTGTCCCCGGCCGTAAAACCCGCTGCAATCTTAGCCACCTGTTGCTGGCCATTGAACCTGCGCAGGGTGAAAATACGGTTTTTTTTTGTTTGTTTGTTTGTTTTTTCTCCCCTCCTTTCCCCCTCTCAGTGAGCTTGCTTTAGGCTTTTTTTTTTTTTTCCCCCGCCAGATCGAAGCGACCCCTTCTATCTCCGCCCCCCCCTGCCCCAGACTTCCCGGGTTGTGGGCTGGGTGAGGGGACGTCCTGTCAGCCCGGGCAGCTGTCACGGCGGCTGGGTCGGGGCTGGACGCGGCTCCCCCGACACTGAACACGGGCAGCGGCTTCTCGAAACCCGTCCTTTCGTCTCACACGCCGGGAGAACGGGACTGTGCCCCTGCACTGCCCTGGGACCCCCCTCCCGCCACTGTCCCCGCCTGACAGCCTCCGGGACGGGACCCCCGCGCCAACCCCTTCCCGTTCCCTCTCCCCTTCTCTTCCCTCTTCCTTCTCTCTCCCGTCCCCCTTCCCTTCCCTCTCCCTCTCTCAGTTCCCTCTTCCCTTTCCCTTTCTTTCCCTTCCCTTCCCTCTCCCCTCCCTTTACCCTCCTCTTCCTTCTCCCTCCCTTTTTCTCTCTCTTTTCTTTTTTTTTTTTTTTTCATCACAGAGGACCTGGTCTGACAGGATTGCTTCACCAATGAGTTTCCGAAAGTTGCAAAATTCAGAGACCCCTTCCCTGCCCCCCAGTTTCCAGACTTTGGTGCTGCTGCACCACCAGGCCAAATTTTGGGTGGCCAAAGCCTCCTTCGCCTGCCCAGCGCCTCTCTGTGCCCGGGCACGGCTGTCCCATGGCACCAGGCACACACATGGTGCTGCCCCTTTGCTGTACAGATTGTTGTTGTTGTTATTATTTTTATTTTTTATTTTTTCCCAGGTCCATTCCCCATGTGGAACAGAAGCCAAAGACACATAAAAGGGTATTTTCTTGGTTTTCTCTGTTCACTTACAAAATCCAGGCAAATTCTGTTTTCATGCAGAAGTAATTTCCATGCAGAAGGCTGTAAGTAATTTTGACAGAAGCAACTTCCTGCAAATCCTCAAGGAGAGGACCTCTTCCCTGCCAAAAAGACTGGGATTTTTGGTCTCCGTGTTGAGAAACCCGCACAAACCACATCGCTTCTGTCTTCCTCTTCCTGCAGGGGCCTGTTAAAACTGAACCTGTAACTCTCCCCTCCTTTTTCCTGTAATCCCGGTGCCACGCAAAGGGCCTCATCACCTCAGCTACGAGACAAAAAGAGCGCTTTTACTCACCGCCTTTGTAGCTCTCCAGTGGCTCTCCTGCGCCAGTGTCCTTAGCTCTCCAAACAGGCAGCCCCATCCTGAGTGTTTAATTATCAGTTATCTCCAGCGCACGAGCCATTACTACTTTTGCCATGACAACACCCACCTGAGTATTTTACTTATTTCAGTAACTGGTAGGAAAGAGAGGTGTTCATCGCAGAATGCGCTGGCATAACTATTTCGTTTAGCGGCATGATGTTTTTCTTCTTTATTTTTGTGTCTTAGATTGAAGTGTTGCACTAGCTCAGCCTCATACAATATGCCCGTTCCACTAACAGTAAAGTGCCTTTTGTTGGCATAACTTATTCTCCTTCCTTAAGCAAGTTAACATTACCTTGTGCGTGTTAAGTTTTATATTGATGTAAGTATATCCACAACAGGAAAGCTCTATGAATTAACTTTACCACTCCTGGCTGTAGGCAAGATCCAGGTCTGCATAAAAAGAAATGCTGTTTTCAGCTGTGGTCCTGACATGTGAACACAAAGGCAATGTTCTTTTGAAAACAAAACATACAATGGAATATAAACACCTATATATGTCAGAAATTCCATGTTTCTCTGCATGTATATTCAACTGTAACATATACTTCCTATATATAGCTACATATTATCCAAATTGAGGTGAATATATATATATAAAATAATATATTTCTCAAAAAGTTTATAATTTTCACATTTTCCTATCAAGCTATATATAAAACATTGGGTTCCAGAAGTGCCCATTATGTAAGTAACTTATATAAGTAATGTAATTGTTGACACACCTAATACCTCACAACATTTCCTGTTGAATAAAAGAAAGTACTCTGACTCGGAAAGGAAGATGAAAAATAACATATCTCAAAGCTGCAATTCTTGGTCAGAGTCGAGGCTGTTTATTAAGTGCTTTCTCTGTTGTTTTTTTTTTAATCCAGTATTGACGAGTCTTTCCCTTAGTAAGAGTCTGTTCGTATTTCTTTGCTGAGCTCCACATGAACACAAATTTCAGCAGTATTCAGTAACAACGTGGAAGAAAATCTACGCGGCTGAAGATTCCTTTGGCTAATGTTACTGAAGGTTACCCAAAGCCCTGCTTCCACCTCTGCTTCCACCTGGTAAGAGTAATTCACTAGGCCATCATGTGGCCATTGTAAGATTTAAGATGTCCTTAAATTAATTATTTTCTTGCCTTTAAGTAATTATAATTGTTTTGATAGATTAGTCTTACATAGCCACATTTTGACACCTCATTTGCTTTTGGAAATGTTTGGTTTTCTTTTTTTTTTTTTTTTTTTTTTTAATAGGTTTGAGCAGGACTGTTTCTAAGAAATGGTTTCCATATCTACAAGGAAAAACTTTCAGAATATATTTTCTTGGAAATAACCAATGTGTACTACCTAGTGTAAAAATGTGTATCCATATGATTTATTTATTGTGGTTCCGTAACCGTTTTCCTGTGATTTGTTGCATACACACTGTTGTGCATCGATTCACACCGCATGATGGGGAGGTATTCTCCCGGGGAATGCTCCACAGTCGCTGTCTCATGGAACAAATATAGGAACCCACTGGGATTCTGCAGTTTGAGGTGAAGCCAAGCTATTTTCAGGACTCCTCTGGTGTTAAGTCACCGCCGTTTCAAATGGCTGCCAAGCCCCCAGCAGTGGGGGGAACATAGTGGAGCTCCACAGGGGAGTGTCTTGAGAAGGGCTGAGAAAGAGGCACGGTGGTGGTGTACCGATACTGGCAGAAAAGGAGAAGGTGGAGTAATTCCCATGCCTGGTTGGGATGAAGAGTAATTATGTTGGGAATTCAGGATGGTAAAGCTTGCAAAGCATCTGTACGGACTGCAGTCTTAATATTCATCAACAAAAACCCAATACAGCAGCACCTCTGCATGTGGACATGTGTAACCACTAGTGCCAGCAATCCAGTCAGCTCGCTGCTCACTGGATTGATGCTGGTCTAGCAGTGTGTGTTGGAAATACGTTACGTGTGTGTTTCAGCATGCTAGTACTGAGAAAATACTTCAAGATTTGGAATGTTCATGATCCTGATCTGTGCTGGAAGCAGTGGTTGGACATGTGTGCCTGTATTTCAGACTGAAAGTCAGGTTTCAGAAATAGAAAAAAAAAATATTTTTTCAAGCTTCTGCAAAGCCTCTTTGATTACTATAGAAAGTTCACAAATATTAATGCAGAATGATATACAATAGTTGATGACAGGTTTTTTAGAAATTCAGCCTTGTTTACTGCAACAAAAATAAGAATTGCTTCCCAGACTGCAATGGATGTTGTGTCCATTCGTTTTGTCACTCTGGGAGACTCAAACATCTTTCTGCTTCTCTGGCTAATGATGCCTTTTACTGGGCAAATGTGTTGGAGAAAGGAACTGTATGACTGTTCTGAGTAACTGTAGAATAATAATGAAGGGCTTTGTTGGGAAATTGAAGGGCAGGTGAAGGAGCCTTACAAACACTCTGATCAATATTTACTGCAAGTGGCAGATGTTCACCATGTCTTGTTCAAAATCCATGAGAGAAAGGAGGAGGTGTCCATGCTGCTCAGAGAAACAGGATGAGGGATTTGTCCTGCTCTTAAATGAGAGAATATAGTGGTGAAAAATGAATGTATTATAGCCAAAGATATGAAAGAGATGTATCTCTATTAATGTTTTTGTGTTATTAGGGGACAATGAGAACTTTAGTGGGATGCCTCAGCCAATTTTTTTATGATAATCTTTACTTACTAAGCATAACTCTGGCACAGCGCACCTTGTGCTCCAGGGGAGCTCCAAGTAGCTACCACTACTCTTGTTAACCTCAGGGGGCACTTGAGGTACTGGTATGAGCATAACATTGTAATATTCTTCAGAGGTCTGTTTCCTTCCGCACAGTTTCCAGCAAATTTTCCTGTATGTTGTTTTCCTTGTCCCAAGCTCCTCTGAATCCAGACACTCGTGTGAAAGTTAACACAAGTTGTTCCAAGCATCCTTCCAGGTCTTTTTTTGCCTTCTGGCTCCTGTGCTGAAATCCATTCACAGAAGCCTTGAACTTCTCCTTCCTATACTCCCTTTATTTTTTGAAACATTTTTCATGCATCAAGCAGCTTGCAAGGCTCATGTTCCTCATCATAATGGTGCCTCGGTTGCCAGAGACAAATTGCAAATATTTGTTATTTCTACACTGAACTCGGTGCCAATGATAATTGGTTTCTTTTTTTTTTTTTTTTATTTCTCAATTTTGGAATGTCATTCCCATCTGCTTTTCCAGTCTGGGCTTCCCTAGGAAATGGTTGTTCCCAGGGAACCCAGTGGTGTGTAACAAAATAAGATGCCTCCTACTCTACATCTCCTTTCTGTAGAAACCCTGTGCTGGTGTTGGAATGGGAAGGAGGAAGAAGGTACTGGGATAGTGAGAGGTGAGTAGTAACAGGATTCAGGTTTGCGGTTCTGCATGCACCTCTGTAGCAATGTTACCCTGAAGTGTGTGCCTGAGAGACGAGAAAAAGTCTTACCAAAAAAGGCAATGGATAAATCAGAATGATATGCGCCATTGCATAGAAGGGGACTGAAATATATTCAGCTGCAGGAGAAAGAGAGAGAGACCATGCAGACAAGCAACCAAGAAGGGTATGTTGCTTTGCTCTGTGTGTGGTAAAATGCAATGCAGTCTTTGCCTTAAGGTCTCCTCTAACACGCACAGTCTAGTGCATCGTGTGCACTACAAGGGAACAGACTTTAGAGCAATTGGCCTGAATCCAAGATTTTTTATATCGCTAAAGATTTGATCTGAAGAGTCTTATAATCTCAGCGTTTTGAAATGTTTAATTTTGGTAATTCGTCTCATAAAATGTGAAAGGAGCTAAAGAGTGCTGAACAAACTCTGAGCCAAAGTATATTTGCTATTGCTTTTTTCCTGCATCCGCTGTTGCAATAAATATGCCTGCCCTGCAATCTGTATTCCCTTTAACTCATGCGGTGCTGCCACATTATTTGAGTGGCAGGAAGAGTAGCGGCGAGCCCAGACGTGTAGTCAAGCAGTGCAAGGTGGGGACAGAAGACTGGGTTCTTGTTTGTGGAGCACCACAATGACCACACGAGGGAAGGTGGTGCCAAACAGATGGAAAGAGGCTGATGGTTCATACAGTTCATTTCCACTACTGGTGACGGCATCCAGATACTACCTGGTTTAGAGATGCAGAGCTACAATATAATAGAGGACATGACAGCAGTATTTCCCTCTGCAGCCTTTTCAAGCTGACCGTCTCTCCAGATTTCAAACAGCATTTTTGTAACCTCAGTCTTTGCATTTCAGTTTAGTGGTTTTAAAAAAAAAAATACTAGCTGTACAACTCCCTATTTGAAGACACATAATTTGACAACTGTGGTAAATCACCTGGGTGCATTACAATACTGGGGCTCAGTGGTGACTTCCCATGGATAAATCTTTCATAGCTCATCCTATTCTGCACAGTTAGAAGTCCTGGATGTCCTGTTCACATCCCCTGTGCTCTTGTAGACCAGCCACTGTTATTTTACTTTATGGTGGCACTGGTCCATTTCTCAGGAACGTCTCTCTTGCAGTCAGTTTGGCCAACACTTGCAAATGCTAATATTTGAGGCAATGTCTTAGAGTTGGGGCTGGACGTACTACACACACCCATGAGACAACATCAGAGGAGGAAAAGAGGCACTGCTCTAAAAAAACTGCGTGAATCTGGGGACAAACACACACTGGAATTACAAAGGAAGCCATCAGCATGCAGCTGGAGTGATAACATACCCAATCCAGCTGATTTTGTAACAGAAGAGGGCACTCAGGGGCCAGGCAGCAAATAAACCTTATCACATTATACAGTGAGAGAAAATCATTCAAAAAAGGACAGAATCTTCACACGAGCTTGATACGGCTCATAGCTGAAGGCCATGGGCTGGTGAGCCTGGGTTTCATTCATGCAAAAATAAAGCCCAGTCACTTTAAAACAATCTGTGTGAACGCACTCAAGCCAACTCATCTGAAATATTTGAAGTAACATCCCTGTGTAGACAGGACTTCATTATATTACTTGTTATTGTTTTCAGGGAGTCCTCACCTGCTCTTTAAAGTGCAACATACATTATGAGAGAAAATGATTGCTCATTATTGTTGTATTCCTTAATTGCCTTCTATATTAGTGTGTTCAAAGGAATGCATTTTTTTCTCTTCTGCCCTTCTCTGCCTGCATCCGACAACACTCAGCATTTTCCACAGAGCTCAAAATTGCTCGCATTCTTATGAAAACGCCTCAGCCGTATGGGATTTGCTGAGAGGAAATAAAAAGTGCGTGACTTGAGAAAATGCAATACTTGATCCTGCGTATTGGTTCGATGGCGGCCATATAAACAGGAACTGTTAGTTACAAGAATTTCCACTGACTCTATCGGCGCTGGAGCTTGTGCTCTGCATAGGCCAGGTGTGACGGGAGCTCACCTGTCAAGAAAGTATGACGTTGCCTTAAAGGGCTGGGGTGAACTTTGACGCTTGTAAATATATTGCACCAGCCAAACTCCAGCTGCAACCTTGCAGTTTCCCAGGCAGATCTACTTCCTTTTGCCAAAGGGATGCAAGCTACCGCAGATAGTTTTATGCTATATAAATAATGCTGATAGAGAGACAAGCCTGAAATTAGATAGGTTAGATAGGCAAAATAATAGATTAAATAGGAAAGTCGAAGCATTTGTTAATCAGAAATATGAGTATGTTCCTTAAGGAGCTGCAGGAACCCAACTGTAATGATGACAAATGAGAGATCCCAGGAATAATAAGATCAGTCTTGCATATAGGCAGGAGCGTAACTGAGACTCTGTATGACACAGATGCGCTTGTTGTACAGAGAAATTGCGCCCTTATATTCTCATGGAGAACATTCCCTCTTCTTAACAGCCTGTGCTTGACAGGCTGACAGAGCGAAGGTTGTGCTTTGTGCTGCTCTGCTCTCTTTCTCCTTCTGCTTCATCCTCCCTCCAGTGTCCTGCTGCATGGTAGGGCCAGGCTGAGAGCTGCTGAGGGCAGGGATCATATCCAAGGGGAGCAGAGACCAGGCTGGTATCCCGACCCTATTGTATAGGTTAACTAAGACATCTAAAAGATGGTAGATATTTTTCTGTCTTAATAGATATTTTTTATTCTTTCATATGCATTTTAAAATTTTACTGTGTTTTCCCCTGCAATGTTTTAAAATAATTGGCACATTACTTCATGAACAGGAGAATTTCCTGCTAACAGACCAGATGTAGAATCAAAGCCCTGGGTAGACCTAGTTTGTTTTACTCCCAATAATCTAGCACTTGGGTGTTTTTAAGGAATGATAAATTGCCTCTGATTCTTAAATAGGTTATTTTAAACTGTAGCCAGTCAGCCTTTGATAGGAGCCATATTTTGCTAAACCATATAAATCATGGGCTGATTTTTACTTTAACTTACTTTCATTTTGTTATCTTCTCCTTAATCTCTTTGTATTGGTATCACATCTGGGCAACCAAACTGAATTTTTGCATGGAGAGCTTCAGAACAGATGTGCCACCAGCACTTCCACTGATAGTGTATTGTGTCACACTTGCCTGAAGTGCTTATAATTTTTTTTGTGCAAAATCACTGTATGCTGGGCCTTAAAATGTACTGCACAGCTGCTGGATTGACATGGGGAGAAGGAACGATATCCTGAGGTTTTAGTGTGGTTTTAGTCTATGCCTAGCAGTATGTCTTCTAACTAGTAAATAAAACAGTGTAATCTCTAAAAGCCACAACTTTCAAAACTTTTAGGTATTTATATTTGCACAGGATCCCATGCAGGTAGCCTGATTTCCAAAACAGGTGAGCATTTGCAGCTTTTCCTGAGGTCAATAAAAATTCGTCTTCTCTGAAATACAGTTCCATTCTGCAAGTTTCTCACACAAGATTTCCATGTTGAATATTAGACCTACACTGTGGAAAACACTAGTGTTTTCCACATATCATAATGCTATATAGCATTATGATTAAAAAAAAAAAAAGTTCGGCACCCACCAGATTCTACCAAATGTATCCAGAATCTTCCATGTTTAATCTCTTGGGTGTATTATGTTGGAATAAATTTTGAAAAGACTTCAGCTATGACTAAGGAGAATAGTAGGTAATGAAGAATGTCCTGAGAGAAGGGAGTAGGGAATGTACTGTGGAGTAAGATGCACAGGGTGATGCCTAAGAGTGGGTCTGCCATGAGCATGTGGACAGCTTCATTGTCCTTCAGAGGCAACCCGTTCAACCAACCAACATGGTGGCCCATCACGTTCTTCACTGTCCAGCACAGAAGCAGCAGAGTAAGAGCGCTAAGATTAGGTGGGCAGCCAGCTACTTCCCACTCGGGTGAAAAGACTTTGCCAAAATCAGGGACGAGAGGGAAGCAAGTTGTTTGTTGCTTGCTTCTTCACTCCTCTTTGCAGATAGGAATCTAGACACTGGACTTTCTTCCTTCTGAGTAATATATACCTTTCCTCATTCTTCTGAGCAGTATATACCTTGACTCATTGCAGGCCTACTTCAAAGGCACAGAAATCAGAGGGAGCACTCTCAGACCTTTTCTCACTAGGGTGAGGTCATACGTTCTCACCTCAGGACAGGTAAACAGTAAGTTGTCTCAGCTGAGATCTTAGCAAAGACATGGGAGTTATTTTCTCATCTTCAAGATCTAGTTAAAATCCAAGCTTATCTCAGTTTATTAATGTAAGTGAAAATACCCTGTGGATTTTATTTAAAAGTAGTTGAATAGCTACAGTATCTGTTTATTGAGGTACAACTATTTTCATGAAAAGTAAAACAGCAAAAACAAAGAGCGCAGGTCTTAAAACGTAAAGTAAAATTGCTGGAAGAGTAACAATGGTTCTGTTGTACTCCTATACAAAGCAGAACATGATGGCCTAATTGAGTTTTATTAGGCATGGCTTTCTAATTGTTGATGTGACTGAACAATCAAACCTGTAAAAGGCGCTTGGCTAATATTCTGAGCAGTGTAATTCCTTAAGAAAACTTAGCTATCATACAGTATTCACTTTTAATTAGTAGCTTTCATGTCAGATAACTGAGGAATTAAGAGGATAAATAGAGCCACCTTAGGTTTTCATGGCTCATTTGCATCTTGTATAGACCTTTGAAGTTTAGTAGCATGTTATGTCCTCCTTACACTCAAATAAAACAGCTCTGCATGTCATGAAGCAACCAGTTCATGAAAGACTCACAAAAACTCAGCATACGAAAGTTCAAAAGGATGGTGGCTCTAAGCTCTCTTTTTAGGAAGTGCTCCAGTACTTAAGCTTTCGCACCTGTGAAATTCAAGCAGTTGTTTTAAATAAAAGCTCTAAAAGTAAGCCCTAGCATCTCAGTCTACAGCCAGTTGGCAACTGCTGTGGAGCAGACTGACAGCACAATTATTACCTGTGAGGTGTGCCCCACTGGGAAAAGGCTGAGCTTGGGCAGTTTCTTCATGTCACAGCATGTGACAAAAGCTTACCAGAAAGGTGATTAGTCCTGTCCTACCACAACAGTCCTTGTGTCAATTGGCTCTAGCAATGGCAGCCAGGCTTCCATTGAAGAACTTCTTACTATGATGTAAGAAGTGGCTGGCTTCTTGGCTGACTCCAGCCATGATTTGGATGAGAGAAGGATGTGGGCAAAGAAGCATCATGTCAGTAAGAACATACACTGTCCTGGGTGATACTAGCTATGTGTGTACTTATCATCCCCTTATTTTTTCCCCTTAATTTTAAATACCAACAATTAATACTATCCCCTTAACTTTCTCTAAGTCTGTGTTCACACAGTATTTAAGGAGGAGGTAAGTTGTTTCTCAACAGGGAGTCCTAGCAATGCGGAAGGCTGTCAGTTCTAGCAGGAGAAAAACTCCTCAAAAAGCTCTTTTTCTGGTGTTATGCATGGAAGTCAGCGTGAGGTAAGACTTGGAGTTTGATCATTATTTTGTGGAGCCAGGAACAGAGGGAAAAGACTCAGAACTCTCAGACAAGAAATCAGTTTATTGAGAACACTAGGCCTATATTACTCACTGATTTATCTGAGTAGGCAAACAAAACAGAAAGTATTAGAAGAGTGGCTCTCATCAATAAAAATACAAGCGTGTTTTTGTTTTTGCTGAGATCAGAAAAAAAATCCACCCTTAGAGTACAGATTGCCTTAGTTTGGAATACCTGTGAAGAAAAAAAGGTTATAGCTGGTCAGGTTGACAGAGCTGGTGGAAGTGGTGTCCCCTTTCACATATGGCTCAGGCTTTCAAGAACTCTCCAAAGTAGTAGACACTTAAGTTACATTTCTTTGTGATTTAGGCAGAAAGTGAATTAGTATTTGAGTCTCACATTACTTGAGCAAGAGCTCTAGACAGTTGAGGGCTTTGGGTTGTGCTTCCCTCAGTTCTTCTCATTGATGCTGCTTTTGTCCAAAAGACTTAATCACTGAGACAGATCGCAGGAGAAATATTCTTTACCTGGTGGTCACATTAGTCTTTTGAATGGTGGAATTATCTCTGCCCCATTCTCTGTCAGGTTCCAGTTCCATATCTGGTGAAAGTTTAATTATTTTTGCAAAATGAAGTGGCACTAATGAGAGATCGAGAGCATACAATGCCAAAGTCCCCTCCAACGTTTATGGGAGGTAGGAGATGGATGTTAAGCTTGGGGGGGGGGGCAGAATTTACCAAGCCTCTCACAACCTGAACAAGTGATCTGAACTCCTCCAGTGAAAGGGAGGCATTAATCTTTCCTATAATGCTGTATGGATCTCCCCTCAAAATTGACACTAGAATTTCTGAGAAGTTCTGGGAAATCACACTTTGAAACATGTTTACCATCTGCAAGCATAAAACAATGTCAAACTAAGCCACCAAAAAGGCCTAATCAACTCTTCATTAAAAATAAGGCCATCTCATTTTTAGGGGTTTCTCAGAGCTTAGTGTCCTTGTATAGTTACAGCCTAAATATACCTGGAAGCAAACCTTTCCCTCAGTGTCTCAGAATGAGTCAGTGCCTCAAGCTTCTCCTGGGATGGACCTCACTGCAACTTCTTGTTTCTGCAGACAGGTTGTGCATTAAATAAGACTGAGAGTGATGCATAAGAAAAACAAAATTATATTGTTAATAGGCAGATGCCTAGGAATGCAGCCGAGTGACACATTCTGAGTGTTATTTCCAAGCAAATATTGTTGTTTGTAAAGAGATAGCACAAGATGTAAAGCTATCCTGAGATTATAATCATAATTCACTGCTGTCTACTTAAAGGGAACCGGTATGACCCTTTATGCAGATACCCACCATAACAATGTAGGTAGGTCTTGACCTTTGACTTTCTGTTCTTCAAATCACTATTTCTTGTATGCATGCTTTCAATGGGTTATTAACTTTGGAGTGAACTATTCTCCTAAGTATGCTTCATTATAATTCCACTAAAGTTAATTTACAATAGTAGTAGTTTTGGCTTGCAGAAGGACCTAAAGGATTACCATTCTACCATGTTGGACATTACAGACACACACAATTAACTCTGAGAATTTTGTCTCCTCTATTGGTTAGGTCTCATTTTATCTGAGAGTTCAGATTAGCTGACCAGGTGTTTTTCAGCACTACGTTTCAAAGACAGAGATTTAGCTTTGTCTGATTTAGAACAGGAATATTCTTGAATGATGAGGGAAATTAATTTTGACCATCTGACACCATCTAGAAGAAAGGTATGAGAGTCACATGTGCCAAGCAGCTCAGAAACCTGAACATAAGATAAAGGCTTTCCACTATTCTACTCTTAAGCACTCAGGCAACTGAATGAGCACAAGCCATAAACTCCAGCCTTGATCACTCAAGCACATAATATAGTTTAGTGTTCCAATGTCTAAGGTGTCACCTTGGTAGGAGTTATTGAACATGTGGTCTCAACAATTGCGCCATTAATTGTGAACAGCTAATATTCCTTCTCATTATCCTTCTGCAGCACAGCTGTAACCAAATAAAGCAGGAGGAGACTTTAATAGACATGTGACTTCCAGTGAAATATTTTGACACCAGAGCCAATTAATACAGTTGCCTATTCCAGAAATTGGATTTGTTCAGTCCACATCCTTCAGATTCTTGCTCCCGAAGATAATTCTCCCTGATACTCAGGAAACTTCAACAAAACAAAAATGGACTGAAGCAGAAAGCAAATCCTTTCTTATGGTACATATTCATCAGGCCAGGGAAAGAATTTCAGTAACTGACTGTCAGAAGTGCACAAGCGAAATTCTGCACACATCTTTGGTGTACAGGAGTTTCTTGTCTTGTACCCAGAGAACTCCAAAGAAGTGGACAGTGCTGGGAAGATAATTAACAGTACCGTAGCATAACTTGTGAAACAATTTTACATTGCAGTAGAGATGGCATTGTGAGGTGCCATTTTTCCCGAGTCTCCTATCAAAATCACTGTTTGTCAGTATAAGTACTTATTTCTCAATTTAGCTCAGATAGATTGACTGTCAAGACGCTTCCTCTCCCATCTCCTGTATTATATCCACTTACAGAAACCCTGTCCTTCACATTATTAGCAAAGACATTTTTGTGCAACTTTACACACCTTCAGTGATGCCCAAGTGACCTCATTACACTTCTGTAGCTTTACACCTATTCCAACACATCCATTCTCTGACGGCAACCCAAAAGGATGCAATAAGCATATCATTCAGCCTGCAGAATGTATACAACATGCTTCGGAAAGAGCTCAGCGTGAATTTCAGGACGAAGCCTGAATTTGTGGGACTGGCAACTAGCAAAAACATCAACCATCTGTAAATCTGATACGGAAATCACTGAACAGAATGAATATCAATAAGGCAGTTGATGTGCCAACACTTCTACTTACTATATCACATATCTCTACTTTGGTCGTACTTTGTCTTTCCGTCATTTCCCCTGGTGTATGTTTCTCCACCTCTTGTTGTCAATTACTAGCAGCTACATCATTACAATAATCAGATTATCTCCTAGGCTCGTAACTGCCTCGTTCCCGTCAGAAGCTGAATGGAGAAATTATTACAAAAAAGAAAAGCTATTCTTCATTCTGGGACAGAGAAGAAAGAATAACAAGACAGATAGCTCTATGGGCCCCAAAGCAGGAATTAGGAAAGAATTAACTCACGTGGCCAAGAACAGTATTTTCATTTTACCTCTGAAGCCTGACCAGGGATCATAAAGACCCAATTGTCAAGCAGGAAAATTACTGATACTGTTTATCAAGGCATTCATTTCTGGTCAGATGCCTACAGCCAGTAATTGTCCTCACCTACACAGGAAGGGCAGCATTCGCCGTTGTTCCCTGCTCCCAGACCCTGAGGAAGGTATTCATAAAACTTTGAGGACATTTAGCTCTTCGTCACTTGGACTAGATAAACCACTTACTCAAGCTAGTAACAACCTCACACAGTTTCTCTGACGAGCTTAGATACCATGGTGACAGTAGAAATATCTAGGACGGAAGACAGTGAAGTTACCAAGTTATTTTGTTGAGAATCACCGCAAGGAAAGGTCTTAGACTTTCCTTTGAGATTTAACGCTGAGCTAACTACCTCAATGTATAAAACACACTTTTTGCAACAATTACATGATTATAGCCAGCTAAGAATTTTTCAGGAAAATTAGCCAGCATAGTAAGAGAATTCAGAGTTTTCTCCTCAGACAACTTAATGTAACCCAAAAAATTCTTTTCCTCTTTTCAGTTGGGGCCAGACTAAAGATCCAGTCAATCGGCATTCCAGGCCTGCTGTGAAATGTTATAGCCATTTTTTCAGACCAGTAAGCTGAGATGCACAGACAGAGTTAGTGTCAGTCAAAATAAGAGCTCAAGGAAGTTTTATGGCCTAATCAGTAGCCAGAAATGCTTTTGACATTTTGGGTAAAGAGGCATATTTCACAATGTAAAGACTGGTCTATTTATGTAGGTGCACAACTACAAGGCATCTTTTTCAGCTGCAGTGCAGCAAAGCCTTTTAATTTTCATTTTACTCCATCATGCAGGCTGTGATCACAATTACACTCAAGATTAAAGATAGGAAATTAAGTATGTCCTCTTGGGCATTTGAATAATACTTTTTTATTGCTAATAATCATTCTTCCAGATCATAATAAAGGGTAAAGAAAATAAATTGTATCATCATCATCATTGTCATCTTCATATCTTGATGTGTGATTTGGCTATGAACCACAGTGACTAAATTTAGTATTATTAAAATTTAGAATGTTACACTTGTAGTACATCACAAACCACCTAGAAGTTCCAGTCAAAGAGTAGGTTCCCATTGTGCAGCACATTTTAATTATTACTAGTAGTTATTTCCGCCGACAGAAAATAACATCTCTTACATGAAGGTCTCTCACCACACAAGCAGAATTCGCTACCCCACAAGTGATCTGGGACCTCCTTTCCCTGGAATCCAGAGGAATTAACATCCATCCCAGGTATTTAGTGTCAGCCTGCTTTTGATACTTCACAGATTTCTGTCTAGTAATTAAGGATGAAAGAAGGCAGTGTCCCTCCCTGAACCCAGCTGTATTGGAGAACTTGCTGAGAGCTATTGTTAGGAAGAGGAATGAGGTATTCTTTCCCTATAGTGACTTGGCAAAAATAGTCTACCAAACCATCCAGTGATCCTGGGTAAACAATAAGATCCTAAATTAAAGGACAGCAAATAAAGCGAGAATAAGCAAAGAATTACTATTCACGGACTTGCCTACTCATCAAAGCATGGATGGAAGTAGTTATGCCAATATAAATATGTGCAGAATGTATGGTATGGTGTATCTAGATACCTCTCTTACTTCATCCATACTAGGAGCTGTACAGTCACAACTATTTTGCATTAAAATATCACATTGCTGACAGAGAAAGAGTATCATAAATGCTGTGCAGCTGGAGCTAAATGTGGTATTTTTCTTCTGAAGTTCAGCTGCCCAGTGACCTACCCCAGGCCATCCACTTTTTTCAGGGTGGCTTTTTTCCTTCATGTTGCTATGTGACCGTTGGCCAATTGGCAAGGAGAGGAAAGAATTATCTGGAAATTTAAAGTATTAAATCTGCAGTGGTTAGAAAGGATTTTTTCCTCCAACAGAGATTAAAAAAAGTGTGTGCAATCTGGCTGCATCTGAATGCCAAAAGAAATATGACAGCTCTTAATGCTTGGGAAAGGCTTTTTAAAAAAAAATGAATTAATTTCTTTATTTATCTCTCTCTCTTTTAAAAAAAAAAAAAAAAGTCTTGTTTCTTAAGGAAACAAGGTTTAGGAAATCACACTCTGTCTGCCAGACTTTCAGTAACTTTTGAACCTGTTGCAATTACTGAACAAATTCCAACCTAATCTGATCAAGGGATAAAGGGCTCAAAAATTTATGTCCTCACAACCTTTGTGAAAATCAGGGAATGTATAAAGGAAAAAGATCAAAATTAGGATATCTGTGGTTGGACAGGCTGAAGCAAACCCTCTAGCTATCCAGTACATTTGCCACGGCCAGGCGATCAGCACATGCGTCTCTAAATTTATCATGATACCTGCCTTTCACAGTCATGGGTCTTGGGGTGGCATGTAGGCAGCGTAGGAGCAGAGCTATGGCTTCGCAGTGATGGGTACACATGAGAAGATAAGGAATGCTGTACTCAGGTACTGGTGCTGCTTTAGTTCTGCTGCTTCCTATGGAATAACTTCACTTATTTTCTACTTTCACCTCTTTCCTGGCACTCTTCATTTCCTAAAGTAAAATAAATAATTCACTGTCTACCACTGTCATTGCAGTGGTCTGTTCTGGTTCATGGCTAAGTCTAGCAAAAGACAAATCTCAAGGAAAACTGAGCCCTTTGACTAATGAACAAATTAGGCCAAATCATTGAGAACAGATTTATCCATTGAACTCTGAGAGGAGCTGTTCTTGACAGGACAGACTCCCCTCCCTCCCCCCTTTTAAAATTTCCTTTTCTCTCTCCTCTTTCTCTTCTGACTAATCCTTGTGAAACTGTTTTTCTGGTTTCTGTCTCTTTTTTCTTATTGCTGCCTTGCCAATTCATTCTCACCCCGGGACCACTGCTCTCTCTGTATTGCACCCTCTGCCATCCCATTACAGGGAAGATCTAGAGAAGCAACGATAGTTATTTTGCCAATTTCCCATGGGTCTAGTTCATTGGACATGGTTTTGCAACTGTGAAATATTGTTTTAATAAAGTTCAAGAGGGGAAAATATTGGCACTAAAAATGAATACATACTTTTGGTGGAATCTTTTATCTTACAGGTAATAGAGGAGGGAATTTCTGGAGGAGACTTGATTACTACTGGGACAGAGGGTGGTAAATTGACTTCAGATATGGGATACTTCTAACGTACCAATACTGTTCCTTAGCTCCAGATACAAACACGTACAAATACCCTTTTTGCTTTCTTTTCTTTATTCCTGGTACTTTTTTCTTGCACATATTTTGAGTTTAAATGCAGCTTTCTTCATAGGATAACCCATCAGGGCTACTTTTTTTTCTCTATACAAGATTGTAAACCCTAGTTAACCAATTGAAGCCCAAGAAACATGAGTTTTAAATGCCACACACCTGCTAACAAAGTTAAACTAAAAAAATCAGTTTACTGGGTTTAAGTGAACGGCGCTGTTTTAATTATCTGCATTTTAAATAGGGATCATCCATCACTGCAACATTTACAAATGACTTATTTTTTTGAAGGCTTCAACCTGAAACCACAGAAACTGAGACGGTTCCGGTTTTGGAAAAAAAAAAATAAATAAAAATAGCTGCACTTTTGTGGGCTTTTTTCATTGAAAAAAAAAAAAATTGAAAACGTTCTCATAAATTTACTTCCCGGTGCAGCGTCTGGCTGTAGGCGTTTTGCCTTATTGAATGACTACGGCCGATGGGGCAGGGCTGGGAAGGGCAGACTCCCTTCGGGAGGGTGTGGAAAAGGAACGGGGCAGCAGACAGGGCACGGCACCCCAGCGGTGCGTTATTTATTGACGGCGGAGGAGCGCACCGGGGAAGGCGGGACCCCGCTGCTCTCCCTTTCCCGCAGCCACCTCGGAAACGTTTGAACGCCAACACGAAGCCGACCGGCACCATGAATTATTAACCTCCAACTTATACCAGCAAAAGCCGAACCCGCCGCCACAGCCCCAGGCGGGGCTCCGCGCCTACACCTCCCGTCAGCCCGCGGCGCAGGGCCCCGCTCCGGCCTGCCCCGGCCCCTGCCCCCTGAGGGAGTCGCCGCTGCGGAAACCGCCATTTGTTAACTGTCGCCCGCTGGGCTGCCTCAACCCCGGAAAGGGGGAGGGAGCTGTAGGATCCTCTTCCCGTCCTCCGGCGGGACGCTGCCCTCTTCCTCGGGAGGCGCCGCGGCAGGCAGCCCGGGGTGCTGGTGGGGCCTTCCTCGGGCGGTGGCGCCGCCATCGCGCCTCCCTCTCTCCAAGATGGCGGCGCCGTTGGCGGTAAATTCGGGTAAGAGGAAGCTGAGTGTGGGGCTGTGGCTGCTCCTCCTCCTCCTTCTTCACGGCCGTGCCGCTCGACGTCTTTCCCACAGCCCGCCCACCCACCCGCCAGCCGGTCGGGGGGCGCCGGTCCCACACCCCTCCTCAAAGCCCGCGGAGCCGGGGGCGGCGGCACTGGGAAGGCCGAGCGTGAGGAGGCGGCGCGGCCCGGGTGGGCGGCGGGTTGTGAGGGCCGCGGTGGTGCTGGCAGGCGGTGGGGAGAGCGGCCTCCGTGCGGGCCTCCTGCCCTGCGGTGGTGGCCGGGGCGCTCAGGCCGCGCAGAGGTGATGGAGGTGCGGGGTCAGAGCTGCCGCCGTGCCCGGGCCACCCGGGCAAGGAGCGCATGTAGCTGGCGACGTGAGACAGCAAAGGCCACCTTGGTTCGAGAGGACTGTGTTAGCTCAGTGCGTGTGTGGTGAAGCATCGCTTCTGTATTGCGCTCATCTCTTAATGCTCTGCGCAATAAAAGGAGAAAAAGAAACGTGTCCCGAATTTTGCTCTGTTGTGCAGAAGAAGTCTGGAAATGTTGAGCTGGTTTCTCTTGCGCTGAGCGTTGCTAGGGATTAGAAGCATCAGGATCATTCCTGGTCCTTTCAGATCCTGTCACAAGGGGCTATTTTAGGCTACTAAGGCAACACTTACCCAGTATAATTGGGGAATAAGTCAAATACAAAAGGAAATTACTAGATAATCAGAGGATAACTTAAGAGGTCATCTGGTTCGACATTCCTTTTCTTCCCCCCCCTTAAAGCAAGGCCAGCTCAATCAGGTGGCTCAGGGCCTTATCTAAACTAGTTTTGAATACTTGTAAGGATAAAAATCCTCCTAGAGGCCTCTCTGAGCCTCTTTTCCAATGTGTGACCACCCTCACAGGATATGTGGGGTTTTTTTTGTATTTGTGTTGTTTTTTTTTCCTGAAGGCTAATTGGAAGTTTTGGTATTGCAGCTTGTGTCAGTTGCTGCTCATCATCTCTTGGGGTACCTCTGTCTCTGTTTTCTGTGAACAGTGCCATTCAGTAGTAGAAAACAACAAAGCTCCCATCCCTCTTTAGCTTTCTTTTCTTAAGACTGAACAAGGTTGGTTCCTTCAGCCTCTCCTCATTCATCCCATTCTTCAGCTCCCTATTTCAATGTCTTGCTCTGGGGACCCCAAAACTGGGCACAGTACTGGAGTGAAGGACTCTCAGAGATGTGTAAATAATCACTTCCCTACACCTACTGGCTGCAACTCTGTTAATACAGCTTGCTTTGCTGCGAGGATGTGCTGCTGACTCGTGTACAGCTTTCCCATCTACCAGGACACTTGAGTGTTTTTCTGTAAAGCTGCTTTTTAGCCGCTTGGTCCCCAGCCTGCACTGTTGCATGGAGTTATTCTGTCTCGGGTGCAAGACATTGCGTTTGTGGTTGTTGACACAGGGAAAATAGAGACCCTGTGAAAAGCAGTTGTGACTGAAATATGGGCATGGCCAAAAAGTCTGTAACTAAGATGGTGTGTGTCATAGTGACCAGTTAAGAAAGTGAAAAGCTCCATTCCTGTGTCAAGCAAGGAGTAAATTTTACAGAGAAGATACTTTGATGTAATGGAATCAATTCCATCCCTGCCCCCTCACAGAAAAGCAGTAGTAAAGCAAAGGCCCTTCATTTGAAACGTGACTTTGTTAAAGTAAAAACTGGAGTAGTTCAAATGAGGCTACCCTTTATTGTATAAATTGAATGGCAGGAAATTCTGTAGCCTTATAATTAAAAAAAAAAAAAAAAAAGAGTTTTGCACCCAGCAGATGTGGCACTAGAACTAATGAAGATTTTGCCTTAGGTTATAGTATATAGCCACCACTATAAGGGTGGTGTAAGGTGGTGTACCGCCAACTCTAAGGGTGGTGAGGCACTGGAACAGGTTGCCCAGGGAAGCTGTGGATTCCCCATCCATGGAAATGTTCAAGGCCAGTCTGGATGGGGCTTTGAGCAACCTGGTCTAGTGGGAGGTGTCCCTGCCCAGGGCAGGGGAGCTGGAACTAGATGATCTTTAAGGTCTCTTCCAACCTGAACCATTGTGTGATTCTGTAGTGAGTTCTGTGTGTGAGTCTATAGCTTGGCAAAAAGTTCAAGTGTCAACTGCTATTGTTGCCAAAAGAAGCAACTCAGCCTTTCCTTCCTTGCTGTTCCTGATGGGATGGTCAGCCTTTCTAAAACTGTAACAATAGGAATAGCATAAGTGGTGAAAAAGTCAGCATGATTGCTACAGTCCAACCTGTTTTCCATCCCAGTTGCGTATTCCTTTCTCTGCAATATTCCATCTTTGTGCTAGTGGAGCTTGTGCCATCACAGAGCAAACTGAGTTGTAGATGTGATCCTGCTGAAAACAAACTTTTTTTTGGATTAGTTTTCAGTTTGAGAAGTTAGATCCTTTACTTGTTTTAATGCCTTACAGTACATGTATTTGGGCTGGTGCAAAGCAATTGTGTTGTAGGGACAGGAGCAAAGAAATGGGCCAGGGAAATAGTTGAACAGCTTTTAGCAGGCACTGTGGGTTGCTGCTGGTGTTTATTGGATTTGGTAATTTCACAAGAGTGAAAAGACTGTTTAGAGTGGAAGTAAATCTTTGAACTCTGAAGTTATGTGAGAGAGACAGTTAACAGCCTGGAGTGTGAAATTACTTGTCCAATAGTATCTATTTTTAATGCGTCTGTTTAGGCAGGGATAACATGAGGTGATTAAAACGCTCTGATGTTTAAAAAGGACGGAGGATTTGTCCTTTTTACAGGCTGTCCTCTCAGATACAGCTCTTCTGGCACTGCTAATTGCATTGTAAAGGACAGTGTGTGAGACGGTAGTTTTTGTTAGTGCTGGGTTTGGGGTGAGAGGGTTTCTTTTGGTTTTATTCTTGCTTTATGTGGTTTCTTCCTTTGCAAAAGAATAAAACTGACAAAATTTTGGGTAGCTTATTGCTGCTTCCAAGACAGCTTAGGTACTGGTCAAACTGACCGAGTCCAGGGATCTCGCTTTCTGAGACCCGCTCTTGTCTCCATGCTCACTCGCTGCACTTCAACTTGGCTTATTCTGCCTTATTATTCAGGGCGTCCATGTAGCATTTTGCATTACTTTGAGGTGGTGTCTTGATTGTATGAAAAAGAGGGGCATCTTCACATCAGAGTAGCTACCTTTTGCTTGCTGCCTTAATGTAAGCAGCCTGGTTAAGACAAGCTGCAGATGCATTTGACTTTGATGCACCTATTCAGTGTTACCTTGAGGGACAGAGCTGGCTAGAACAAGCTACATGAAGATAAAATGTTGCCTCTGCGCTTGATTTTATACCACAATATGAACTTGTACATTAAAAAGAAGAGGGAGAGGGGGAAGTTAAGCCAGTTTTGGGTGAAATGTTAGTGTTTTTGTACATAGGCTAACCTGCAGGGCATAGTTCCATCTTATCATTTCTTCAGAAACAAAGTGACTTTCAGAGGTTTCTGCCTTTCAGTACCGTCTTGTTCTTTCCCTCTGCGCTTCAGGTATTGCTCTTTCAGTTGTTCTAATGCTTAGCAGGGCCACTTTGTAACCTGTGTTAATGAAATAATCTGATTTTTAAAAACAAGGTTGGAAGAACTCTGGAAAATGTTGCTGCTTTTTAAAATTTGGATCACTTGACTAACATGACTTCCAGTGCAGGGTCTTAATTAATTAAGGAGGTGTGTGTACGGTTGGGAACAAGTGGTTCTGAATGAAGGGGGGCAGAAACCTCTTAAAGTAGCTTTTCCACTACCAAAATTGTAGCATGCAAAAACCACCGCTAGCTTATCTTTGGGTCAGGGACCATCTCAGTAGATGCTCAGAAACACATAACGCTACCTACAATCAGGCAGTGGTTGTTATGTGGTAGCTTGCAGGCAAACTGAATACAATTGATAATAAATTTATCTGGTATGTTTAGCAGTGACTTGTGGCGTGTAGAATCTGAAACTTTCACAAATACAAATGATATCTAACAAGGGAAATGTTTTGATATGTCTGTTTAATGTGGGTCTTAACGTTTTGAGTTGTGTGGCGGTTGGTTTTTTGTTTTTTTTTTTTATTAATAGGATGTTAATACTAGGTGGCAAGAATAATTTTCCATCTGTGAGGTTTTCAGTTTAGACAACGATTCTGTCAGAAGTCTGAAGACTAGTTTGGCATACTGTTTTCATGAGACCCGAAGCAAATAAGGAAACTTCTAGTGCAATCTTCAGGTTACAGACTTTGGGTCCTTAGTGATAGAACTTCTAGTGAGGAAGAGATCATTTCAGCTGTAGTACTGAGTTCAGATTTGAAGTATGCAGAGGAAACCTTTTTCCCCAGTGTTGAGGAGGAGGAGAGATTGCATTTCTAGAGTAGGGTCAGGTTTATCTTGAATAATAATGTATTTATTTGCTAGCTTCCAGAACTAGTCTGGTCTCTTTTAATTATATTGATCTGTCTATTTCTAGTAAAGGAAATTCATCTCTTTATGAAGCTCTTGTGGACAATGTTAGCAGCAAATGTGTTTTAGGGATCAGTAGTACTTGTTTGGTTGTTTTTTTAAAAATAAAAATGAGATGAGAAAATTTGAAAAAGTCTTTAGGCTTATGATTTTTGTTTCTTATGTAATACTGCCCTTAATCATATGGGTTTGGTTTCTAATATATTTTATTCTGCACAGTCTGATGCAGTGATGCACCAGATCATGATAGCACTGCTATTCATTTTCAGTCCCTCATATATTAGGTATTTCTTTGTTTTGGAGTTTTCTGTCAAAAATGGAAAGTGGGAAGCCTGCCTTGCTGACTGTCCTGATTTTGGCTGGGATAGAGTTAATTTTCTTACTAGCAGCTGGCATAGTGATATGTTTTGGATTTAGGATGAGAATAATGTTGAACATACTAATATTTTAGTTGTTGCTAAGTAGTCAAGGACTTTTCAGCTTCTCATGGCGAGGGGCACCCAAGATGCTGGGAGGGGACACAGCCAGGACAGCTGACCCCAACTGACCAAAGGGATACTCCATACCATATGACGTCATGCTCAGTATATAAACCTGGGGGAAGAAGAAGAAAGCGGGGGATGTTTGGAGTGATAGTGTTTGTCTTCCCCAGTAACCATTATGTGTGATGGAGCCCTGCTTTCCTGGAGATGGCTGAACACCTGCCTGCCCATGGGAAGCAGTGAATGAATTCCTTGTTTTGCTTTGCTTGTATGCGTGGCTTTTGCATTGCCAATTAAACTGACTTTATCTCAACCCATGAGTTTTCTTACTTTTACTCTTCTGATTCTCTCCCCCATCGCGCTGAGCGGGACTGAGCGAGCGGCTACGTGGTGGCTTAGTTACTGGCTGGGGTTAAACCATGACACTGAGTTACCTCCAGATTCAAGGTCTGCTGTCCAGTTCTTAGTTATCCTTTAATCTTACCAAATTGGGTAGAATTTCTTAGGCATATAAGGATGCAAGATTACACCCAGAGATTGTATCAGATATCTTCATAACATGACTTTCAGCCCCAGAACGTAGCTGCATACATGATCTCACCTCTCTTTCTCTAGATCCTTAAATGCAATTAGGCTTTATATCACACCATTGTTGGGTTGGTTTTTTTTTTTTTGGTGCCTTAAGAAGGGAAAACAGTCTATACAAACTGAGATTAACAGTAAGTTAAAAAAGTATCCTTATTGAAAATAGTGTATGAATACTTTGCTTCCTTTGTTTCTTTCTCCATTTCAAATACATTGTTTTTTTTGTTTTATTTCTTCATTTAGCTGCCAGCTTGTGGGGTCCATATAAGGACATATGGCAGACTGTAATGAATGCCATTTGGAAAAGGCAACCTGAAGCTATTCATCGCCTTGACCAGGTTTTAAAGAAGCACAAATCTGACTTCATTTCTCTCTTCAGAAATCCGGTACTGGACTGATGCTCTATTGTGGAATGAATTAGAGGGTTGATGATTTACTCTGTCTTGTATTGTTGGATTATGTACCATTTAGGCCCTGAGGATTCTTTTCATTATATGTTTTTACAGTACATAACACAAATGTGTTATAGCAATCTTGTTCTTCTATAAGAATACAAATAGCTTGAATAATACATATTATTTTGAGTCTTGTACAGGAAGACTTTATCTACAACATATTTTTTTCCCCTCATTACTTGAATGCTATTTTGAAAAGAATATTAAAAGTACTTGATGTTCCGTCAGTCAAGTCTTAGCTTTTTTCACTACTACTTTGTGTCTGAAATAAAGCACAAAGCTATTTTGTCTGGCTTTGGGCCATGTTCATGCTTCAGTCAGGTTATTGAACACACAGAACAAATGAACACATGAATTTACAAAATATATAATGTCTTGTTAGGAATGTGAGATGATGTGGAGAAACTCACTGTTTCTTGGCTGATGGATCACAAGGTAGCAACTAGAAATATGTCTTCTTTCAGTGGTGTTGCTTCTGAAATAGTATATGGCTTTTTAAACTGATAGATCAGAAAATTTAACAGTCAACTCTAGAGTTTTGTCAGTATATTTTAGCGTCAGAGTTTAAAAGAAAAAGAATAATGCAGAAGATAGTGCTTTGGCATAATGCAACAGTTCTGATCAATAGTCCAGATTTCCTTCATTGAGGTGATACCAATTCCTGTTGAGAATTGTATAAAAATTTACTTTGTCTCCATTATTCTGGGTAAACTAAATGTCATCACCAATTTTCTAAGATTATTTTTGGTACATTCCCACAAAGAGACCATTGCTGTGCAAGTGTGAAGCATTTTTAGGATGCCTTTATTATCTCTGTGTTTTAAAAACAGTGCCTTTGTTTTTGTGATGACAACCTAACCTGTCAGAACTGTATTTGTGAGGAAAGATTAATGTGTAAAGCTTTATTCAGTATTTGATCTCGCCATTTTGGATAACTTCTGATGCTTGCTTCTCTTGCAGCCAAAGAATGTACAGCAGCATGAGAAAATCCAGAAAGCAAGTACGGAAGGTGTTGCTATCCAGGGTCAGCAGGGAACTAGGCTTTTGCCAGAGCAACTCATCAGAGAAGCCTTTATCCTCAGTGACCTCTTTGATATTGGAGAGTTGGCAGCTGTTGAGCTCCTTCTAGCTGGTGAGAAGGGAAAATATTGAAGAGCTGGAGAAATAAACTTAAATAGGGCCTTCTTATTTAAGTAAATGCTTAACATGAATGCATGATTTGGTTGAGGCCTTAGCTTCCTAGCACAGAATGTTCTTAAAAAGAAATCTACTGTTGCTGTAATGTAATATGGTAACAGTGTTCTGAACCTCAATGTTCATATTTCATGCAGCTATTGCAAAAGGGGGAATAATTTGAGGTTTTTTAATGATCTACTTTCTCTATCACTGAATTTAAGAATAGTTTAAAAATAATTGATTGAGAGTCTTGCATAAAGCATCGTAATAGATATTGGTTCTTCAAATTATGTAGTAGTTATACATTGATACATGACTGTGTTTAGATTGTAATCTAATAACTGATTAGTAGGAGAAGTATTCTGGAAAGTGACATGTGTTTTGCATGTAGAAAATATATTTCAGTGTTACTAAAGTATAATTGCTAGTTATTAGTCGCTACTGTTCATTATTAACTTTTAAATTCATTAAAGTGGTAGCTTGCTAATTTGTCCCCTTTGGAAAGTCATCTTGAAGTCAGCCTCAATTCCTATTTTGAACTTGAATTTTCCATGTAAATTCAGACACACAATTTCATTTTGAATAAAGAAAAGATATTTTGCTGGTAATTAGCGTGTATTGATTATTAAGATGGGTAGATAGCAGTTGCAAATATAATTTCGATTAGGATACTTGTGGACTTGAACTTCTATTTCTTTTAAATTTGTGGATATTTTAATATAAATTTTAATAATAGCACCTAAAATTTCTGTGCCTGTAACAAACCAAAATGATAGTGAATAACAGCGGTTCTTTTGAATGCTACATTTATATTTCAGTTAGAAACATAAAGCTGTTATCAAAATGTATATGTTCAACTTTCTGTGACTATTCTGTGCATTTTCATTTGATAGGAGAACACCAGCAACCTCATTTTCCTGGTCTTACAAGAGGTCTAGTGGCTGTTCTGTTGTACTGGGATGGAAAAAGATGCATTGCCAATTCACTACGAACCCTCATCCAGTCACGCCAAGGCAAGACGTGGACATTGGAACTCAGGTCTGTATTAGGGTGATGACCTGATCAAAGTTCTTTACTTTCAGTGCTTTTAGAACCGAGAGGACTCAAGGGAATATGAATATTCTCAAATAAGTTTATTTCTCATAACCTGATGCAGCTGCCTTCACATTTGTTTTTTAAGCATAGTATTCTTTTTTCTTACACATATTTTTATTGGATTATAGGGGTATCCATTTTACTTTCAGTTCTTCCACCTTTTGGCAGTGTTTTGCTTCAGACACCCTCCCTGTCAGCGTTGCTCTAACTAGTGACGATTACTCAGTATTTCAGAAACCAAGTTTCTTCCTTTGTTGTGTTCTGACTTCCTGTGTCCTGCAAAACAGAGAATTGGGCTCCTGCCTTTGCTTAAAATAGATATCTACTATCTACTGGCGAACGTAATATGCTAACATTTTTTTACTTGAAAAAGAAAATGTTACGCACTATTTACTTCTAATGCACAGTGATTGCTTGACTAGAGAAACATTAAAAGGTGTGTTCTAGTGTAAATATAAATTCTGAAACATAAAATAAATTATTATTTTAGAACTAGCTCTACCACTCCAGTAAGCTGTATGTAATTGAACAAATTGCATTTACTGGTAAGAAAGAAGCTGTGAGTTTGTGAGTTATGTGCATCTTCTGTATAGTACTTTTTCCTTTTGATAGAAATCTTAACTAGCTGATCCATGTCGTATTCTCATATTCCATGTTCTTGAAACTAGTTACCTAAGGACTTTTTATCCATTCAGCGTAATGTTTTGAAGAGGGCACTGTTTACTGATTAGCGATGCACGTTTCGTTGCTTTATGTTATATAATGTAGTTGTACATTTTCTGGTGGCAAACACATTTGATGGGATTCATTATTTTAGACTTCCTCTGTGACTGGAAATAGTATGATTAATTGTTAAATTTATATTCATTTCGTTATAGTCAAGAGTTAATATCCATGACAACGCGCTTTACAGATGACCTAATGGAGCAGGGTTTGACTCAGAAGATCCTCACTCTTGTGTCTCACATTGATTTGAACAATGAGTTTGATAAACTGCAGAGAGAGCGAGGATTGGGCAGTGAGAAACATCGCAAAGAGGTAAATACTCACTGAATGTGAATATTCTTCTGAATTACTGCACAGATTAGAATACAGTTAGACCACCCAGAGATATGGAGTGATTATTTTCTTTTTTTTTTACTTTCTGTTCTCTGCTTTTGCAAGCTCTTTTATTGTCTGAGGGGTCATAGTAACTACTCCACAGCTTGTGCTATACCGGTGTGGGATTTGAATTACTTCCTGATGTTAGGGCATACCTTAATTTTAGTGAAGAAGTGTAATCAAGGACAGTAAGAAAGTAAGCCTGATATCTGTGCTATGTCCAAATTACTTTTTTTTTTTTCAATTTTATTCTAAAGATTGCATATTAAATCATCTACTCTCACCACTACCATTATCAGCACCATTGGAATAAAAATAGCAAAATAAAATTCACAAATTATTAAACCAGCTTGAAACCAAGTCTACTCAGGCAAATAATGCTCTTCTTAATAATCCAATTGTGTTAATATGAACAGAAGCATTTCTAATAGTGAAGTGAAAATTGCTTGAAAATGAGTTCTCATTTTTGTAATCCTTGAACTTAATTGAGACTGTGACTAACTACAGAGTATGTTTCTAGTAGAAAGAGTTTAAACATTATTGTTTTAATTTCTGAACTTCTTTGTAATGGGTGATCTGTCTAAAAATTATTCAATGTTATAGTCGGTCAATTTGTTTTCCACTAAATAAAGAACTAGTTTTACATTTTTGCTATTAATCTAGAAACCATGCAAAGAATATCCTTCTGATTTACCTTAAATTACCTTAATTACCTTAAAATTAATTTACCTTAAAATTAATTTAATGCTTAATGTTCAAAGTTGTGGGGTGTTTTTTTTCTTTTTAGGTTAACTACTGTATTTCCCTCTATATTCATTAGAACTATTATTCTGCTGGAGTTTGTGTGCAAATCTCTTGCTGTGTTAAATGCTGAAAAATTTTTATCACCATGCACGTGACTTTACTGGAGATAGAATGCTTATAGCTGTTTATTTTTTATTAAACTAGGTTCAATGGGTATAGAGCAAGAACGTTATTAGAAGCTTGTAATTTAGCTAAAAAAACCCCAGTTTTACAAAGACCATTATGAAAGGCCATTAGTGGCTGTTTATTTTTTCAGTTTTTTTTTTTTTAACTTCACTGTTTTCATAAAACTTTAAGCAGTTAAAACTCAGCTTGGGGGGAGGAATGAAGTTAACAAATGAAATAAATGCTTGTCCTTGTTTAAAAACAGGTAACTTTTGGTGTAACTGTTAGAAAAAAGACAAACTTTGTTTTCAAGAGCCACTGTACTTAATTATATCATAGCATGCAAAATTTTGCCAAATAAAAAGAAAAGAAATATTTTTAGTATGTAAATGCTTGGTAGCCTTTATAAGCCAACATAATGTTGGGCATGATATTTGTTCCATACGTAATAGGGGGTGATAGATTTCATTTATGTTTATATTCTAAATTTGATATAAGTATTTGCTCTAAGGGATGAAAGTTCTGATTTTAAATGTCCTCCAGATTGCTCAATGTCTTAAAAGTTAGGTACTTGTAGAGTTAGTTGAGGGGATCTCTTTTGGGGCAAGGGGAAGACTATGACCTTATCTGGATATAACTGCCAGTACAGTTGCATATTAGAGACAGGAAATTTGACTTTTGTGATACGTTTCAGCTACAAAAGTTCTGTGTAGATTCATGTCTCCTGAGCCTGACAGAGATGCTGATTTGCATGTAGTCATATTCCAGGATATCTACTCACATGACACATGAAATACATGGGAATACGAATGCATTTAACAAGCAGAAATGTACCTTTTGTTGTTTAGCAATTAAAAAAACCCAACATTTTCTATAGCTGCTCTCTTTAGGGTAATTTTTAACTTAACCTAGTCACACTTACTGACTGAAAAGTCACTGCTTTTTTTTTTTTGTTTGGTTCTTCTTTTAAAGGTTTCTGATCTCATTAAAGAATGCCGACAGTCCTTGGCTGAAAGCCTGTTTGTCTGGACCTGCCAGTCACCACTCAGTAAGGATGACACGTTAATCCTCATAAGTTACCTGGAGAAAGTAACAGTGGAAGCTGATGGCTCGCTGGACAGCGTGAACTTGTCTCTTCTCATGGCTCTCCTTTACTGCTTTGATGTCAGCTTTCTGGAACAAGGCACAGAGGATCGTGAAGGTAACGCTGGCAGGTTTCCCGAAGAGGTTACGTTGTGCAGATGGATAAATTGTTATTTAACCAGTTTGGTTACTGATCAGTAACAAATTGGTAGGATTTTGCATGTTTGTCTTCACATTCATTTACTGGTTGTCGGTGTTGTGTTCGTTTTTGTTGTTCTTCAAGATTTGATGCACCGTCTCCCTCTGCTAGCAGAAAGGCAGTATATAGCAACAATACACACTCGTCTTCAGGAGTCTCAGCCTTGGAAATTACCAGGCCTGCAAGCAACTGTTAGATTAGCCTGGGCCCTGGCACTACGAGGAATATCCCAATTATCTGATGTGACAGGTAAATTACCCTAAAGTGCAGTTGCTGCACATTAGTATTCCGAGCTTGCAAGTGGTGTAAGTCAAAGTATCTGTTACCTTTTTGAAGTGTTAGTATTTACCTTTATGATAAGATTACCGTTGACACTCTAAAGCTTTCTCAGTATGTGAGTTTGGTTGTTGAGAATTGAATTGCTCTGAAATGTACACAGATACAGAAATAATTAGTTATTAGACAGTAATATTGCATAGTGTCTCATTGAAGTAAAAGATTTTGATGTATTGAAAAATGTGAAAGATCGCATTTTAGCAGCTTTAGTATCATTTGAACACTGAAATTAAGAATACTTTCATGCTTATGACTCTCTACATCTGTAAATGTTAAACCCCAGTATCTTGAGAGGACAAATCTATTTCTAATTTTTTTTTTTCTCTGTGTACTTCACAAGCTTTTCAGGCTCCCTACTAGGTCAGAATTGAGTCTACTCCAGGGTATCTATAAAGAAAGTGTAAACGTTATAATTGATGTTTAATTAAGGTTGGTTTGTGATTCTTGGTTCACAGCCTTAGGTTTGATTGCGTAAACGGATCAACACTTATCAAAGTTGAGATCATCACCCAACATTAACTTGTATTTTCCTGTAGAGCAGAAAAAACATAGTTGATAGAAGCATGTTGATTTACATGTCAGCCAGGTATTCTGAAATATGTTTCATATGGTAACAAATAATTGTAACTTATTTTTTTCCCCTCTTGTGATTTTTTTTGTTGCCCAGCTCTTGCAGAATTCACTGAGGCAGATGAAGCAATGGCGGAGCTAGCGGTTGCTGATAATGTCTTCCTGTTCCTGACTGAATCTGTTGTGGGGTCTGAAAATTTCTACCAGGAAGAATTTTACATTCGCAAAATTCATAACCTTGTCACAGACTTCCTGGCACTCATGCCAATGAAAGTAAGTTGTTTGTGTGAAACAGTTCTTGAGAAATGTGGGCGTATCTTCTGTATTTCTAACATTAGGACAGGTAGCATGGAGATTCAGATATGACCCTCAGCTGGAGGTGCTGCAGTTCAGAAAACTTGCTGGCTTTATGGAACCCATATGTTTTGGGGTTTGTTTTCCACACTGAAATAGAATGTGATGTGCGTTGTTTTTTTTTTTTTTAGATTTGCCAAGCAAGCTTTTGTGGTGATAGTAGTTTTGTTTTGTTTTTTTTTTTTTTTTTTTTACATGATTAAAATTTAAATGAATGCTGGAGTTGATGGTAACGTATGTAGGTATTGATTTTGTTGTTGTTTTTTTCTTTTGATACAGACAGCAGTGTAACCTAAATTAACTTACTGGTTTTGTCTCTCATTTTTAATTTATTCTTTTACTAATGATCTTTTCCATATTTAACGGAGGCATTGTGCTTTTTCTTTCAGTAGTATTAATTTTTGGGAAAATGAGCATCTGTTTTCACTAGAACAGCAGAAATGCTGCAAAAGGCTTTTAAAGAAAATACAATTTGAAGCAATTACAACAGTTACATTTGTGCAAGACCTTGCATCTAGACATGGAAAATTAAAATTCTATGAAAAAGCTTTTATTTAATTGATGGAGGGTTTGTTTTGTGACCTTCATTGTGTTGAGCTGTAGTTGAAGTTGCCAAATAATAACTTCTTTCAGTGTGCAAGAAGGAGGATTTAAAAATATATTTTGTTTATTCTAACATTGCAGAATGAGAACAATATTGGCAGGAAAACCAATATTTGAGCCTTAAGAAACTTTGAGGGCATATATGAACATGTTGTAGACAGCTTTTAGGTTTAATTGTAATTTATTTATAATCTGTTGGTGTTGCATGTTTTTTTTCTCAAGCTGTCTTTTTAACCCACAGAATATTCATAGAACAAGTATAATGTCAGTTCAAACAAGTTTATGTTGATAACTTTACAGCTCTATTTCTTTTGCAATGGCTGCCCGTGTACAACACTTACCACGTTGTAACAGGCTGTGGACATCCTTTGAAGGCTGCATGCAATGGTGTTTTCTGTAATAAAGACACAGTAGCCCTTAGGAATCTTTAGAATATATGAGGTATATTTTATGGAAGTTCCTTAAACAATTGAGTGCAAACAGGTTTGGAACTGGGAACTTTTTTATGAAGCAGTTCTTCATTGGATGGTGTTGCTTTACGAAAGATGAAATGTCTCCCTGTGATGATACCAGTTCTTATGAAAGAGTTTGATAGAGGCCAGTACTAGTTGTTTTACAGGAAAGACTTTGTTAGCATGCAATTGGGATATAGCCCTACAAGGGAATTTTTGTCTTAGCTGCTTAGCGGTTGGCTTATGTACTCAGCTATTCTACTGAATCTGAAATTTTAGGTAGAGAATGTCTGCTTTGCAGGATCTTCTATTTTTTGTATATATGTAACCTTTGTTCAGTTGTATCTAAACTGTAAGTCAGCATTTTATTTCACTCTTCTGTATAGTTTTAACATTTATGCTGCTTGCCAGTGATGATTTGGGTAAATCTTTTGGTGGACTGCAATTACAGTCAGAACTTGATAATTAGCTTTAGTACTTCAGGTAATTCATTATTTCAGTTATCAACACCCAATTTTGTCCATGTATTAATTTTGTTAGTATACTAATTTGGCTAGTTTGCTCTGACCCGTTCCACAGTTATTTCTAGTTTTTAACTTTTTTTTCTTGATGAGACACAATTATTTGGCTGCTCATTCAATTTTGCAAATTAAGGTACGTTATAGACCATGATCCAGTCTTTGACTGTCACTTTGTTTTAATTTTTGGTATATTGAATTGGTTGCTTATTTCTGTTTCTTGTTCCTCAATGTCTGCTTAATATTTAATGAAACTTACCTTTTCATCTCATGGCTATTTGCTTTCTATAAGCCTCTGGTAGGATGTTTTGTCAAAGGCCTTTTGACATTAAAATGAAATGTCAGCTGCTTTTTGTTTAGTAATTAGTTTTTTCAACACAAAGCATTTTAGGATACTGATTAAAGGGCTTTTTTTTTTCCCCTCCCTTCTCTCTTTTTTTTTTTTTCCTATTGTATTTATTGACGTGGTAATGCTTTTAGTTGCAACAGACTGAGTCCAAAGTAATTACATCAATCCAAAACTTTTCAAAACATTAAGTAGGTGTACGTACAAGTAGCCTTGAATGGCTAAAAAGGTGCAATCCACCAACCTATATACAGAAGACATTATTTTACAGTGTTTTCTGTTTCTTTTCAATCCTGGTGGATAAGGGTTTAACTTTCTTTGAAGCTAACCTATCTAGCTTTAGAAGTAAAAAGAGGAAAAGGATCCACTTTTGGGGCCAAACCAAAGCATCTGGTGAAGTCATTTGGGAAAAACTGCTATGGTATAAGTTCAGGGCTATAAACTTGAGGGCCTTGGCAGTAAGAAAGTGATTGAATGTATCTTTGAATGTAAGCTTTTGTGGGGGCAGAGATTAAAAAAAAAAATAAAATAATTGAATATTCTTGTCACGTACGTGCAAGGTCATTTGGTTTCTTAGTTTTTAAGAGGCTGTTTAGACAATTCTGTTATTTCTGTTCTGTTACATTCCTAGCTCAATATAGATCAGTTTTTTTCTCCACTTCATAAATTGTGTAGGTGAAACAGCTGAGAAACCGTGCTGATGAAGATGCCCGTATGATCCACATGACTCTTCAAACGGGTAATGATCCACCTGGTTCCCTTCGGAGAGATCTGGAGCATTTAATGCTTTTAGTAAGCCCCACTTTCTTTTAAATTACTGTGGCAAAAAGTGATTGTGACTTTCCTTCTTCATCAGAAAATCCATATCTGAATGATAACATACAGTGTGGATCTTTCTCTTTTTGGATTAGAGGAATTTTTTTTTTCTTAAATACAGATACTTTCGATAACTTTTCATGTAAAGGAATCAATTTAATGCTTTGGCTTCTGATGTTAATGAAGGGTCATTTAATTCTTGTTTAGTAGGCAAATACTGCATTGTTTCTTATATTTGAAGAATAGCTGAAGAAGAGCTGAAGTTATTTTACAAAATATTTAATACATAAATTTAAATTATTGTAAAATTATCTTAACATATCTATTATCTTAAGCCATCTTACTTTAACATAACTTAGACATAAGAATTTTAGGACTACAGGCTATAGGTGGAGTCAAGATGTGGCTAAATACATGGAAGTTCTTTGGAATGGAACACCTTTCTTTATCTAGACCTTAATGGTTTACACAGTTTTTTATGTTTCTTCAAATGTCTCCCTATTTACTGTGGGTAAACTAAAATGAAGAAATTCCCCCCGCTATTTACAATTATGCTGATAAAGGATTGAAATGTTTAAATAACTTTCATATCTTGACATATTTGTAATGAAAATCTTGGAAGACTGTTTTGTATTTGCTGTAGAGTAGGCTAGGCAAGGTGACCCCATTAAGGCTGTGGAATTACGAATTTTGTAATTTCAGTAGAATTTTGACCACGGGCGTGCATTTAAAAGAAAGATCTTTCTGTTTCTGTCATATTTTTTAATAAAAGAAAGAAAACAGAAATAAAATAAAATTGAAAGATAATGTAAATGTCTATGTTTATTTAAATATTAGTTAATAAGGTTACCTAACTGCGTTTTCAAAAAGACCCCACGTCATAAAACAGATTTGCATGTTGAATTGGTGCATTATATATTTTCGGTTCATGAATAAATTAAAAACTTGTATATTTCCCCCTACTTAGCATGAAAACGTACAAATGTGCAATTTTAAACATAGCAGTCTTTAATATAGGGATTGCTTATCTTTTGCAAAGGTAGTCCTTTAGGTTATAGAACTTTAACAGGAAAATTTGTAGCAAAATGCTTTCTTAAGTAGCTTTAAGGTGTGTAGTGAACTTAAGAACTAGAAATGAAAAGTATGTCTATTCAGATAACGGGTAAGATTTCTAATCCTGATACTGGCTAACTTGTTTTTAAGTTAATATATAGAGGTATGCAAATGGTTATTTAAGGAGAAATGCCACTGTTTTCTTAGCAATGATTTGATGCATAATAATTACATAGAAGGTATCATTTAAAGTTATGGAAGTTTCACTTATATGTTCATTTTGAATTACTCTGGCTGTCATTTGTTCTGATATTGCTATTGACAAGCTGTCATTTTCAGAGAGTTTTAAGGAACAGAACGCCAGCTGTGGGATGCTTTGCCTCTCAGATGTGTTTACCTTCTATAAAAGCAGTGCTTATTGTTGAAGTAGTCATCTTTTTTTATATAGCTGATATTTTTCTAACATCTTCCTTTCTCCGATAGATTGCTGAATTGTATAGAAAAGACCCCTTTAATCTGGAACTTGCCCTTGAATACTGGTGTCCATCAGAGCCTTTGCAGACATCTACCATCATGGGGTCCTACCTCGGAGTAGCTCATCAGCGACCCCCTCAGCGACAGGTTATCTAGATTTTTCTTGAGTAATTACTAGTAACTTGAAATTGAAGTAATAAATGAATAGTCAACAAAGTTTTGGGTAGCTTCTAAGCTAGCTTCTAAGAAGACATTATCTTTTATGAATTGCTTATTTGCACGTGTCCTACTCTGCATGACGTGGTGAACTTTTGCTTGCTGTAAAATGAGCTACTGCCATGTCATTCATGGTAGTCAATAAACTTAGTAAGAGTCCTAACCAAAGCTATTTGAAAATTTTGTTTAGGTCTGATTTTGTTGCAGTTGCCGAATGATTTCTGGTAACAGTGCACCTGTGTTTTCTGTCTGACCTCTACATAACTTTTTCGTGTAACTGAGAAGTTAAATTCCTTAACTATAAAAAAACTTATTAACTGTAGCTGATAGTATTTTGGGGGATAAAAATCCGTGAGAATATTGTAATTATTTAAAGCCTAAAGGTTATAGCCCATGAGGGACGGAACTTAAAATTAGAATGAAGAAGCAATCTAAACAGATGAAGCAGATGTTCCAAAACACTTTGGATACCTGGGATGCTGTTAACCTTCAATGCGTCTTGAAGGACTCTGCAGTGTTAGGCAAAACCTAGTACGAGACATATCAGATGCATCCTGGAATACAGGTGACTTAAGTTAGGGCCTGGTGCAATCTGCAAACACCCTAATATGACCCTGGGATGAACTGCTGTGTGTGTGAGAGTTACTGTGTAGGGATATGACAAGCATAGTGAATTCTTTCCCTGTATCACTTAACTTGCACTGTGAGATGTGTTAATAATACTGCTGTGCAGCATTTATGAGCTGAAGTAAATTTTATCACTAGAAATACAGAATTGCAGAGTTAGTGTATTTTGCAATAGCATTTAATTATTTTGTTTTCTTTATTTTCTCTTGAAACATGATTTTCACCTTCAGGGAAACTGAATAGGCCAGTCTACAAAGGAATTTTTTTTTTTTTGAGTTGTGATTCCACCCCCCTACCACCCCTGCCCCAATTACATTAGAATCTGTTTTCTGACTTTGTCTGCCTATTGTTTTCCTAAAATACTCAGATTTATTGTGTGGGTTTTTTTTTTTTAAACATTGATCTTTATTTGTTCTAGGTTGTCTTGTCAAAGTTTGTTAGGCAAATGGGAGATCTGCTTCCTTCTACAATTTACATCCCATACTTGAAAATGCTGCGGGGACTGGCTAGTGGGCCTCAGTGTGCTCATTACTGCTTTAGTTTGCTAAAACTCAATGGCAGTAGTCACGGTAAGAAAAGTGACACTTCAGCTCTTTCTCAACTCTTTTCTTTACAAAAGTCCAAAGACTCATTTGAGATTAATTGTGGCTTCAAGCTTTGAACATTTCATTGTTAGAACAAAGATGTAATTCACTTGAAAGTGTAATCTGGAAAAAAAATAAAGACTGATAAGGTAATTAAATGTCTGAGCACCTTAGCAAGTAATTCACATAATGAAATAATGCATTTTTTTAAAAAGCTGTGTCTTAACACCATAAGAGATGCAGAATATCGATATTGCTTATTGTAAAATACAAAATGAGTAGTCTTAACTTTAAGTTGTATATTTTGTAAATATAGTTATCTTTCCGGAGCTGACTTTTTTCAGAAGCACTTTGTTTTGTTGGAATTTTTTGATACGTGTAATATAATAGCACTTTCTCAAAGTAAGAGGTGCTGGTCAGTCCAGTATTTTGCATTGATGAAATTGGAAAAAAACCCCACCCTACTTTGAAGATATAAATAATGCTGCAAACATTCTAATTCATAAAAGGGAAAACTTACTTTTACTAGCTTTTCATATTAGCACCTTTTTGTTTCTATTAAAAAATAAAAACCAAAAAAAACCCCAAACCAGAACCACTAATTTCAGAAACAATAGCTTTACTTTGAACTTTATTTTTTTCCTCTAGATAAGAAAGATTTCCTTTCAAATTTAACTAGCCTGTTTGTCAGCCTGTGAAAGAGTAGAAAGAAAATCTTGTCACCTGTTTGTCACTTTCCTAGCGGAAAACATCCAAGGAGCAGGTGGCAGCCCTGTCTCCTGGGAGCATTTCTTCCACTCTTTGATGCTTTATCATGAGCACTTAAGGAAGGACTTGCCAAGTGCAGACAGTGTCCAGTATCGTCACTTGCCTCTCCGAGGAATCACACAGAAAGAGCAGGATGGATTAATTGCCTTTTTACAGCTCACCACAGTTATAGTAAATTGGGTAAGAAACCTTTTATTTGGTTTTCTTTGTTAATACTTTTTTTTTTTTCTTGTAAAACATCATCATTCATCTGTGAAGTTCACTTGAACAAAATGGTATGTAGGGGAAATTTACCTAGCAGTTGTTGTCATTTGGTTAGTGAACTTCAAAAGTATGGGAAGTGTCAGGAATAACTGTTAGGGGACCAAACACGCGGTCTAGGTGAAACAGGAAGAGATGACACCTCTTCCTGTGTTGCTGGTGTTACTGATTTTCTTGCTTTACCGACACTTTGTTGTCATGGAGATGTCTTTCAGAAGTGAGATACATTCAGAAGAAGTGACTACAGAGTAGGAAAGTTCTTTGAAAGGTTCTTTGCATTTAATTATGAGTTTGAAAAGGCAAAAATAATAGATGAATTTAAAAGGAAATGGTAGAAATTTGGCAAGGAAACTCATCAGCTACGAAATTTGCCTCCAGAGTTAGATTTAAGATGTCCCCAAACCAAGAATGTAAAATGTGCCATGAATTGACTGGAAGAGGATTCCAAGAGAATAAAACTGCAATGCAGATTTTATATTGTGAATTGTCTGGGTACTTCTGAATAGTGTGGAATTCGGCTCTTCAGTACCCACCAGACTCTGCAGCCTAAAAATTTTATGATGTAGTAAGATACCCTTGGTTTTGCTGACACAAACACAAGACAGATCAGTGAAACTAGTTAGGCTTTTTAAAAATCATCCTTGATGGTGGTGATAATGGGGTGTTCCTGTGTGAGCTGTCATGTCAGCATTGGATAAGCGTGGGGAAAAAGGAGATCTTAAAACTAGTATTTCCTGGCATCATCAAACCATAACCTGGGAAGATGTAAATTTGTTCTAAGGCTGCAGGGTTATCATTTGATGAGGCTAGAGGCTTGTTCCTGTCCAGTGGCTCATGTGAGAGTCTCAAATGAGCTTACACTGGTGATGAACCTGCTCTTAAAAAAAATCATATAAGTTCCTAGCAAATGTCCAAATGCTATTTGAGTTCATAATAAAAATATTGATAAAGTCCCTCTACCAGTGCTCAAAGAAGCTGTCTAGAGTGTAAGTACTAGTAAGACTAATTCCTTGAATATGCATCTACCAAAAAAAATAACTAGTTGGGTTGTTGTAAGAAGCTTATATTATGCACATAATTTTTCTGTATGGATAGGCACAGTTTTAGTGAGATGTGAATAATCTTCAAAGTAATAATCTGCAGTTTTGTTTTCTGTTGAACTCTGTAGAGTGAGAATGCTCGCTTGGCTCTTTGTGAGCACCCTCAGTGGACACCAGTAGTGGTCATTCTGGGACTTCTGCAGTGCAGCATTCCTCCTATTTTGAAAGCGGAGCTATTAGAAACCCTTACTGCTTTTGGAAGATCTCCTGAAATAGCTGCTTCACTCTGGCAATCCCTGGAATATACACAGGTATTTTAGGGTTTTCAGTGCTTGGAACCATAGCATCCCCATCTGTTGAAACTGTCAGTGTATTTGAAATAGTATTGCATTTCCTCCTAAATTTTCTTGTTGCCATTGTTGAATATAATTTTTTTCACCTAGTTAATGCAGTTCTTTGAAACAATTTTGAAAATGACAGTATGGTTTTGTGCCTCAGAGATCTCACTGGCTGTGCTTATTTTACATAAATCCTAACAGTCAGTCTTGCGTGTTCAATATGTTTTTTCCTCAGTGTATGTTATCAGTAATAAATGTTCTGTAGGTTACATATTTTTCTGGTGGGGTTTTTTTTTGGCGTGTTTGTGTGATATTCTTCTGGTGTGAGTGGTGCTCATAGAAAGAAGGGACTGGCTAAAAAGCTTCACTTTCAGGCATTTAATTTTCAGAGGAAGTTAATTGTAACTTACAGGACATTATTGCCAACTTTCACATTTAGATGGCAAATGTCAGATACATATTAAAAGCCCTACCTGTTAAAAAGTGTTTTTTTCACTTCTGTCTTGATTTCAGAGAAAAATTTTAAATATGAATCCTAAGGAAGATGAATATGAAATAAAAGTACTCTTGATATTGTTAATTTAAAAACCATAATGGGATGGGCTTATTTTATAGTCTATATTATGGTTCAGACTAATTGCTGTTTTATTTAGAAGAAATTGAGGCATTTGGACTGCAACTGCTAGTTTATTGTTAATTACTAATAAAAGACCCTGACAATAATGGCATCTTATAATACTACTATTTTAAATGCTCACCACCTTCACTTCCTAATTTATGATAGTCCTTAAAATATATTGTTGTAAGAGATAAGAAGGGAAACGTCTCTCCTCTAGCCAATATACGACAAAAATCATTAATGTGAAAGTATTTCTACTTTTTGTTTTGTTTATTGTTAAACATGATGAAGATCTTTGAACGTGTAAAGCTAGAAGCATGCAAGTATACAACATATAATCCAGCTTTTCAGACTGAAAAATCTTAGCTTTTTGCATTTTAAGAGGATTTAGGAAACAACTTCTTACAGCTGAAAAGTGATGAGTACCTTTTAGTCCTGATAGAAATGATAGAGATGCACTTTGTCTGAAATGTATTGTTTATCTGTTCTCTTTTTCCTTTCTGTTTTGAAGATACTACAAACTGTGAGAGGTCCAGGCCAGAGACAAGCAATTGGTATTGAGGTAAGGGTTTCTCTGTACCTAGGCAGCCTCTCTGACCCATCTGCAGAGGCTGCATGTGCTGTCATGTCCATGGGAAACCTTTGGAATAGGCTCTGTCATTTCACTGCTTCTGAATTTACTCTGAGGCCTGCTTGTAATTTCTGGAAATTTTATTGATTTATGAATCTAGTGCAGCTTCCTACTAGTAACAGAGCAGCATCTAAACCCTCAAATTCCTTATGAGCACTACTTGTTAAGGTTTTCCTATTTTCCTAGATTTGCCCCACTTTTGTAACATATTAATACAGCTCACTTCACTTCTAATAAAAGTGGTAAATAAAAGTGAAGTATGTAAATGTTAAGGCATATCTTCTAGTAGCTCAGAAATGAAGAGTGTATTGCTGAACTGAAATGACAGTACTGTGGCTTCACTGCTTTTTGCTTTGTTTGTGGTATACCGCAGACAAAAATGTAGCAAAGTCAATTCACTGTAAAGTAATTCACAGATGATGCGCTTATATTATTTGTTCTTACCTGTTTCTTCCTCCCTCATAATATTTTGATTTTTTTTTTCTTCTGTTTTTGCTCTCCTCTTGGGAAGGTTGAATTGAATGAGATTGAGTCCCGATGTGAGGAATACCCTTTAACCCGTGCCTTCTGCCGACTCATCAGCACGCTAGTGGAGAGTTCGTTCCCGTCTAACTTGGGAGCAGGTCTACGCCCACCAGGCTTTGATCCCTATCTCCAGTTCCTCAGGGATTCTGTGTTTCTCCGATTCCGCACAAGAGCTTACCGGAGAGCTGCTGAAAGAGTAATTTTTGTTTGAAAACTTTTTTTTTTTAGATGTAGTTAAAATGATTTGACACTGCTAATGTGGCTTAGATGTATCTGAGAAGCTGTGCGAGTTTGATGCAGCAGAGGTTACTGGTAGCAGTTTATAGTGTTTTGATTCTGTAGACAGGTGATTTTTTGACTCATGGGTCATCAGGATCCATGAACTGCTTCTAAGGAGCCTGTATAAAGTATCCTTTTTTTAAAAAAAAGAAAGGGGAAGTTTATATTATTGCTAAATTTTGATTTGCTGTACAGGATTCTGCAGCTCTACTACCTGGCTAATGACTTCTCAACATCACACGCCCAGATCTACAAGTCAGATTTGTCCTTTCCTCACTGTTACTTAAGATAATATTTCTGACTTGCTGAACCAAGGAATTTGGGTTTACTTTATGATACTTCTGTATGAAAGCACATGTTAAACTGTATCCTGGAAGCTATTAGTGATCTGTTCTTAGCTGTATACCTAATAGAGACTCATTATTGCTTGTAGTTTCAATATACTAATATGTATATTGTATAATAGAGCCTAAAATAGGCAATAAATCTGTTTTAGTGTTCTATTTTACTTTAGAAAAAAAGCTCAGCCTTTCAAATTATTTGACGTGATGAATTATAAGTGTTGTAGCGATAGTATTTCAAAACTAGATAGTCATGCCATACTTCTGATCCAGTACCTCACTGTGCTGCATGTTGTATTCTTTGTCATCCTGGTCTTGTTGCTGCAGTGTCAGTCTTATTCTCTGAATGACTTTCTCCATTTTGTGATTATCTACAGTGGGAAGTAGCTGAAGTAGTTCTGGAAGTGTTTTACAAATTGCTGCGGGACTATGAACCTCAACTTGAAGACTTTGTGGACCAATATGTGGAGTTACAAGGTTAATTTGTTCAGTTGTTCACTGACAAACAGAATTGTAACTTGCTTTGCTCTTTTGCCTCTGTCTTGTGATCTTGTTTAATATCGCAAGTAAGCTGGTGAAAGCTAGACCAAAGCTTTAAGACAGGAAGACATTCAAACAATGTCCACATACTATTGGGAGCTATGTTGCTGATTCAGTAGGGCTTCATGTACACTATATCCTACTTCCCTAGCTCTCCAAGGGAGATGACTTCAGTCTCTCTTGCATTGCTGATTTGATTAAAGAGCAGTGTTTGACATTTAAAAGCACTTTGGTTTTGGGCTTGGGCCTCTGGATTTCTTTGGTCTATATCTAAATCACCACTATTCGTAGGGTTAATTTAAAGGTGTCAGTGTATTTTAAATACTGTCCAATATTATTGATATATTAATTATTCAGAGCAGACAGTAGTGGTATAATTATGATCTGAAGTAATTTAATTCTGGGCAACTGTTCTTTAAAAGGCCAAAGTTGATGGCAGTTGCCTCCTTATAGGAAATTTAAGGTTTGTTTGGGCCACAGATTTTTTTTTTTTAGTACAAAATTTGTTCTTAAGATTGAATGCCAGCCTGATGCCTATTGATTTGCTTGTAGCAGTAGAGAGCTATAAGAACCACTTCTTAAATGGGCAACAACTTGAAGACGTACCTCTCCAGTGAGCTTGCCTCAGTCTGGGAAGCCTCTGTGCCCTGTACTTAAACAAACAGTTTTGGCAGCTTAATTGGCTTGAGCAATTTCTGTTAGCTCATTCCTGACATTGGCTATTCCTTCAGCTTGTATGATTATCTGTGGGTTACATGATACACTGGAGAAATGGGTTAAATCCGGTCTTTTTGGCTAGATCCATTTCTTGAACTGATTCAGTGTCTGATGGCACGTCAGTTGGCGTCTTAGGGGGCAGCACAGACACGGACTAAATGGAAGAAGGGGATTTTTTTAAGCTGATGCCAAAAGAAACTGCATGCTCATTCTCGCATATTAAGAAAAATTCTTACTGCTGTCCTGCTTTTATCCACCATTGTTTACTAGGACACTAGATAAACCAGAAGCATTAGTCTTGACTTTTCCTTTTATTTTGTTTTATAAGGGTCTTTGATTTTTAGGCTAGTAGTTTCATTTTCGCATGCAGACATGCAAGTATCTGTACACTATGATCAACACGGGTTCAGTGGACCTTCTCAGCTTTGATTTCTGGAAGTGCTTTTTCCCTCATCCAGAGTCTTCATGCAGGTTTTGGGGGATGTAAACTCTTTCCCGTTACTTTTCAGTCTTGCAGAAACATTTAATGTAGCTCCAATGGGGTATAAAGTGTTAGCATTGATTTGATGAGTCCAAGGTCAGATCTACTTAGGGAAAGTCTAACTGCTTAAAGGTTACATTGTGCTATTAGATATTGAAAAGTAATGGTAACTGCTATTACTGCTCTTTCCACACTTTTAAAATTACCTAAATGGCTTATGTGTAAAGAAAACCTCTGAAGACTTTGTATATAGTATGTTTCATCTATTTAGATGATGCTTATAACAACAGGGACTGTTATGTTTTGTAGTTCAGGCTAGCTTCAGTAATGGAAGTCTTTTCTATTAGATGTTAATTCTTTTTTTTTTTCCCCATCTCTGTTCGTAGGAGAAGAAATAATAGCATATAAACCACCAGGATTCAATTTGATGTATCATCTGTTGAATGAGTCCCCAATGCTGGAACTGTCCCTTAGTTTGCTAGAAGAAGGGGTTAAGCAGCTTGACACTTATGCTCCATTTCCTGGTATGTGCCTAGTATTTATTTTTCATGTGAAGTTAAAATGTGTACTAAGTAGGATATAAAGCTAACATTGCATATCTTCAACTTGTTGTTTCTCTTGCATGTAAAAATTGTGTTTTGGGGGGAATTTTCCTAGTACTAAAGAATTGACAAGTTCTTTCTTGGTGCAAGGCTTTTGATGAATGAGGTTTATGAATGTAGTCTATTTAACTGTTCCTTCGTTTTACTTATGGCTCTTTGTTGTTTGTGTACTGCAGGGAAGAAGCATTTAGAGAAAGCTGTACAGTATTGCCTTGCACTTCTAAACTTAACCTTACAGAAAGAGAATCTTTTTATGGATCTGTTGCGGGAGAGCCACCTTTCCTTTATTGTCACGCCACTGGAGCAGCTGCTGCAAGGAATCAATCCTCGCACTAAAAAGGCAGATCATGTGGTGAATATTGCTAGGTATGTGTAAAGTACTGAGAAGGGAGGAGTTTTGGGGGCACGGAAGTGTTTGGATCCTGGTCCTTTGATTAATTTTACTAGCCAATGCTTCTCTATGCACAGAGCATCTCTGAATTTTTTCTTTTTTTTTGGTGAGGGGAGGTGTCTTCACAGGGGGTATGATCTGTATATTGTCTAGTGCAAGATTGGGATCTGCATTTATAGTCTATGTTTCCGAATTTTCTTTTCCCCTCATGCCTTCTTCCTGGTTGCCTTATGTGCAGTGATTCCCTTGTATATAATTATCAGTTTGCACCTGACTTTGGTTGTCATAAAGTGGGAGAGTAAAACTTCATTTGGTTGCTGTTGGACACAAATGTTTTACAGTATTGGCCATTAATTACTATATTAAAAGTATCAGGCTAGTAATCTGAAACTCTGTTTCAAATGTAAAACTTCAGGATTTCCACTTCCCTTCCTGTTTGGACAGGACACCTTCTGTTCCTGGTTGATTTTATAATAACTTTACAGACAAACAAACATTGAATAGTAGAATTGAGTGCATAAAAAGCAGTGATACTCTGACATGGAATGTATTAAAAAATTGAACTCTTTGTATATATGTGGTTTTGTCTTCCATTTATGTTACTTTTTTCACATAACAATAGTCGACAAATAGTTTAAAAAACTTAAAAGAATCTTAAAAGGTGCACTTTTATCTTGACTATTTTGCGTATATGCAGTAGTTGATTTTTAGCTAGTTTTCGTCTTCAGTGATGCTCATTTCTGTGTGGTCTGAAGGTATTTTCTCCATATTTCTTGTGTGAGCCTGTGACCAGTTGTTTTAACTTACCCTGCAGTGTTTGAGGTAGACTTGGGATAAAAAGAATGGTAAAAAAATCCAGGAGAGGTTATTATCCCCACTCAGCCTACTACCCTCCTTTTGAAGGAGGAGTGTTAAGTGCTTCATGTGGAGTTAAATTTTGTTTGTAGCTTTAACTTTTTCTCATGTAGTTAAATTTCTAAATGTTTTGGTTCTAAATGTTTCATTTCTCATCTGTGCATTACTATATTGAAATAGTAAAATTCTCAACAATTCCATTACAATCATCTTGTATTTTTGAAGGTACCTTTATCATGGAAACGGCAATCCTGAACTGGCTTTTGAAAGTGCCAAGATTTTGTGCTGTATTTCTTGTAATTCCAACATCCAGACAAAGCTAGTTGGTGACTTCACACATGACCAGGTAAGCACCAGATTCTTTGGATCTGGAAAGAGAAACTGGTGGAGAAATACTGGTGCTCCATAATGTTACTTTAAAGGATAAGTTTCAAGATCAAGTACATTAAAACTGTATTTTGTCTTGTATCTACCTGCCTCTAAAGAGTCTTTTACTGGGGTATTGTGAAAAGCAACTACTTCATTAATTGAAAAAAAGAAAATCATGAATGTTTGCAAGAAGGAAAAGGACAATATTTATTGAGATACTGAGACTTTTTCTTGCCTTTATAGTTATTAACCTGTGAGGATAATTTAGCATATGTAACAATAGTAGATTTTTTTTTCCTGTTCAGTGTCTGATTGCTAACATATGCGTAGAACAGCTACAGCTGTTAATTCCTGCTTATTAACTAGGTTATGTAATTTTTGTCTGGAACTTCTGTCAACTTGTATGGAGGGAATTATGAAAGGTATTGTTTTTAGTAACCTTAAAATTCTCTTCATTTCCATCCTTTCATTGTTGAATACAGAGTATTAGCCAGAAGTTGATGGCTGGGTTTGTGGAATGTTTGGACAATGAAGATGCAGAAGAATTAATTAATCCAGATGAAGGTATGTAAGAGGCTTCTTAAAAATTGCTTACATTGTTGCCTTTTGCATAGAATGAAATTGAATGAAAGAGGTGAAGAAAGTGCTTTTAAGTCAGAAAACCCTTTTCTTGTTTTCTGTAGAATTGTACCTTTAACAGAATGAAAAGCACCAATGTTTTGTTAAGTGACCAATGAACCAATTACAAACTGGGTCTGTTTTCAGAAGACAAGTATTTAACATTGCTCTGGATATATTATTTAGAGCTGTATTAATAGTAATTTAAAATTTTGGTCTTGTATTCCTTTGTACTAATATAAGTTGAAGCTTTAGCTTTCTTGTATTTAACTTGAAGGCTCTGAGGATTATTCCATTAAATGGATTTCTTCACTTCATTATTCACCTCATCTTCCTTTTTTTTTTTTTTTTTTTTTTTAAATCAAGAGCTGGAACCTGAAAAGAAGAGGGCACAGATCCATCATGAAACAAGGATCCATATTCTGAACCTCCTTATCACCTCTCTTGAGTGTAGTCCTCCCAGCCTTGCTCTGTATCTCTTGGGATATGAACTAAAGAAACCTGTCAGCACCACAAATCTGCAAGATCCAGGTATGAAGAGGAATAGTTGAACTGGCATTTAATCAGTTCTGTTACCAAGACTGAGAATATTTATTGGAAAATTCCTGGGGAGAAGTAGTTCCTCGTAATGTTAAGAATAAGACAACAAGCCTTGTTCTAATCCTCAAAAGCTAAATTAAAATTTGTGTTGATGCCCACATGCAGCATTTAAACAGCTTCAGGATTTGATCTTTTGTTTAAGTTGTATTTTGGAACGGACTTGAAATTAGAGTTGTGGGGGAAAATGATAATTCAGAAGTGAAACATTAATTTATTTACTATTTTATGCAGTGTGGTTGTGTCCAGAGTACAAAGAAATTGATGTGATGATCCAAGAAGTACCTACATATGACAACATGCAAATCTACAGAGCAGATTGTCACTTTGAAGTAGTTATACTACTTGGCTACGATCCTGTCCCTCCTCAAACTCCTGTTTAATTATAGGGAAGAAAAACAGTTTTGCTCTTTAACGTTGTTGTAGAAAACCTTCTAGAATATGTGGGTTTTCATTCTAGTGCTAGGTATATTAATATATATTCATAATATATATATTTATATATTCATATGCATTAATATATATAAGAGAATAAGATCTTTAAAACAACAGAAGTGACATTTCCAATGTTTCTTGAATTGGTGAGAAAAATAGTGTATTAGCATGTGTCTTGTTTGCCTCCTCAGCTTCTAAGTTGTGTTTAGTACAAGGCAGACATTGATAAACTTGAGCAAGTTCAGCAGAGGCGGTCAGGGGGCTGGAGCACTCAGCCGCTGAGGGAACGGGGCTTCTTCAGCCTGGAGAAGAGAAGGCTTTTGAGGGGACCTAATAGCAGTCTTTGAATACCTACAAAGAGGTTAATGAGAGGATAAAGCCAGGCTCTTCAGAGGTGTGTGGCAGGAAGATGGGAGACATTAGGCATAAATTGAAACAAGGGAGGCTCCAGCAGGATATAGGAGGAACTTTTTCACCATGAAGACAGTAAAGCAGTGGAGTGGGTTGGCCAGAGAGGTCATGCAGTCTTCATGTTTGGAAGTTTTCAAGACCCAACTGTATAAAGCCATGAACAATCTGGTCTGATACCATAACTGAGCAGTAGTTTGGAGTTGAGACGTCCTGGAGTCCCTTCCAATTTGAAGTATGAGATTCTTTCTCAACTCTTTTAAAGAATGTTTTATATGAACATGTTTGAACAAACGTTTGATTTTAGCTGTTTAGAGAAGAATATTTCTCATTATCTTTAGATTTGTATTGGATGCTGTGGCCCAGAAGTTTTTAGTCCTTCATAGTTCTAAATGAAGGGTAGATAGGACCTGAATTTTATTCGGAAAACAAAAAAAAAAAATCTGAACGTTATTTGATATATCAAAAAGATGGAGAAAGATGCCAACTTCTTTTTTTTTTATCTGCAAAGTAGCTTACAATTGCAGATAGTGTTTTGGGTATTTTAAAATTCCATATTTACACTATACAGGTAACTGATCTGCACCCACACAATTTTACAGGGTATCACATGTTAGGTCAGTGATAGGGGACACTGTCTCAAAGCCATACAGCCTTGCACACCTCTTTGAATTATCCCATTAATAATGTGAAGGAATAAGCCATTTGCCTCGAGATTACGATTTCCTACTAAGGCATAAATTATACCTGTCCAAACAGAGAAGACTATTTCCCCTGTAAGAACTGTGGTTATTGATGCCTTTGCTGCTTCAGGACATCTTTCTGGGTTGATTAAAGAATTAATTGGCTAAAGGAAGAATGCAAAAAGACAGGGTTTTGACTTCAGTATTAAAATCTCCTCCCTGTTCCCTTTGGTTGCAGTGTCAGGTGCCTTTAGGAGCATTAGTCATAAAATGGCTGCAACTGTAAAATAAAGACAGGAATTTAAAGCTCCTCTTTGAAATTGGCAAATGAGTATTCAGTTTAAGTTTAAAAACAAGAATTCAAATTTTCATTTGGTTCATGCAGCATATTAAAGAGTCAATTGAAACTTTTTTTTATAGAACTGAAGAGAAATTTCTTAAGTTCTTAAATAATTTACCCTCTTTCATCAGCATCTCAAAAGCCTGCAGATTAACTATAAATGTTTTCATTAGATTTTTGCTGAAACAGAGTTCCTTCTTTTATTTTAATTAACAGAGGAAAAACCCTCCAGGTATTTTTGCTGCAGCTCTGTGGAGCGCTGTAGTGCAGCACAACGTATCTGAACAATTTAGTTTCTGTAATTCTGTGTACTAAACTATATTAGCTATGGAGGCAAGTAAGATCAAGAATGTTAATAAATTATCTTTATATTTTAAGGTGTCTTGGGTTGCCCACGGACTTGCCTTCATGCTATTTTGAACATACTGGAGAAGGGTACCGAAACAAGAAATGGGCCTACAGCAGTTCAGGAATCTCCTCATCTTGCAGAACTCTGTTACCAGGTATTCAGCATATTTTCTGTTGGTAGCTCTAAGTAAAATTAGCTGCTTCCTGGTTGTTGAACACAGACGGTTGATGATTTTGGTAATAGTTACATTTTCAAAATGCATCTATCAGCTTTTTATGTACGTTGAACTCTTTCTATTCTACCTTTTCTAGTGAAAAAAGTATTATCTTGTAGCAACACAGAAAATAAACAATGCGCACTCATGTCAGAACTCGGAATTAGGATATACTTATAAAACTAACGTTCTAAATATTTCTGGTGAGCCTTTGAATCCATTGTGACCATATGCCTTTTTTTTTTTTTTTTTTTAAATTTTGGAATTGCAGTTTGCCAGCAAGAAAGATAACAATCCTAAATAAACCAATAAGATTATCTTCTTTATTCTGTAGTAGTAACAGAATGTATGTACGTATATTTGAGGGGGTGAGACGGGGAAGACAACTGAATTAGACATATGTGGAAGAGTGCTGATGTTTGGCCTTAAATCATATAATCATATGATTACACACCTGTATCATGTTGAAAATCTGTGGAATCTAGAAAGGATTTTAAACATTAAAAGTGAAAGAGGCCATACTGTAGAAGGAGGGGCAGGGTCAAGATTGCATTTCCTGTCCAGGTGAACCTGGAGACTGAAAAAGACTCATTTTTAAGTGAGCTGGACAAACAGAAAGGCTTATATAGTGTCATCTTGTGGGCAAATAGCTGTTGGAATCATCCACATGCTGGTAGTCCTTTAATCTCATAACTCAGCATCTGTTTTAAATAATATGTTCAGCTTTAGAGTAAGCTGATAAAAAAACTTATTCTAAGTAAATACAGGTAATATTGTTTGAGCAGCAAAACAGTGTTATGCGTCTTTTGATTTGGTGGTTGTTTTGCTTTTGAAATAAATTCCATAAACGGATATCTACTGTTTTTTCGCTTGTCAGGTGATCTATCAGTTGTGTGCGTGCTCTGACACATCAGGTCCAACTATGAGATATCTGAGGACCAGTCAGGATTTCTTATTCACTCAGCTGCAGTATTTGCCATTTTCTATCAAAGGTAAGATTACCTAAGATTTACGCTAAGATGAGATTGTGCATGCTTAAAATTCAGTGCGTCTTTTGACTCCCTAGGAATCATAGAAGAAACATAGGTAGCGTTATTAAACTGAATTAATTACTGCCTCTGCTAACCTTTCAATTCTGCAAAGACTGAACTATGCCTGTTTAGTAAGTTCAGATTATTAGTGCTGAACTTTTGTAAAAGAATGTTAGTAAAAGAATGTTAGTTTTGGAATGCATCGTCTCCGGAAGCAAATCCTAATCTATATTTCAATTATAATTGTAGTTTTGTTAGATTATGCCACAGGAAAAAAAAAATTTTTGAAAAGTAAGAATCCTCTGAAGAACTGAGTGAATAGAAGGCTGGTGGTTGTAATCACCTGTATCTTCCCTTCCTTTGAATAAAGAACTCTTATTTGGTGATGGCATTAATTTTTAAGTTAATAGATGTGTTTTTAATGTTTCAGCCCAACATTTCTCAGGTGTCTTGAACTGAATAAATGTACTTATTCACTTTATCAGACGCTTGACCACTAGTTCTTTGTTAAATGATAGTAAACTTAGCGTTGGAATACATGTATCCAGCATAGGTAAAGCACTTTAGATGATTCTTAACATGAGTTAAGAACCTAAATTGGATTAATATAGAACGTGAAGATTCTTGGAGATCCATGTTCAAGCCTTACCAACTTTGATTAAAGTTATAGTTCATTTTGGGTAAATGTCTGATTATTTTCACTGAAATTAGAACTGACCCTATTTGCTTATAAGCACTGCGTTCTCCACAATGACTGTTAGTACAGGTTATATCCAGATTTTTTGTGTATGTTTATACTCTTAATTGCACGCATGTGTATGATTTGTTTTCACAATAACCACATGTTCATTTAATGGCTTTTGTCAGATCTCTCAGTCCTTTTTTTCTCATAAACAAAGGGTGAGCAGATAGGAAGTCATGACATTTTTTAAAGCTTTCTCAAATGAAAAGTGCTTTCCTTGGAGTAAGTAATATTATTTATGTTCAATTTCTAATTGTTTCCTTATTCCCGCCCAGAACATGAGATTTCAACACTGAACCAAATGTCTTGGCTGATGAAGACTGCAGCTATAGAAATGCGAGTGACATCACTGAACCGCCAGCGCTCCCACACACAGAGACTGCTGCATCTGCTACTTGATGACATGCCTGTGAAACCATACTTGGGTAAGAGGAATTTATTGTGAGGGTAAATAAGCTTGAATAAATGGAAGTACAAGAGACTTTGAATTCTTTTCTCTATAACTTGTGACAGTTCATTTGTCTGGAGTTGACACTGGAGAGATGGGAAGAAAGATGATAGTCGTTGTAGACTCCATAGTGAAAGAAATCAGGGCATCTTTTTGATCATTGCTGCTTTGTCTGTGTTTCATTTTTCAAATGTCTCAGCGTATACGCTGATATAAAAAAATAAACATAGTTTATGGGGCAGAAAAGGGGAATATAAAAAAATAAGTAAAATTATAAAATAATTTATTTTGGGATGCTGTCCAGAGTTGTTACTGTGTAGAGAAGGTGGAAGGTCTTCCTTGGTAAACAGTTTTAGACAGTTCTCTCAGTCTTAACTCCTGTCTGTCACACATTTTCAACCCTCTCTCAGAGAAGGTAGTAGCTACAGGTCAATTTGACTTTTGACGTTATAACATCACAAAAATGATATTTCATCCCAATGTGATGTAAAATGCAATGTTAAATAAAAAGGCAAGATTTCAGAGTTTCAGAGCAGAGTAGAAGTGTATCAAGAGAAATAGGAATAGATGGCAATAAAACTCTTTACATGAAGAAAATAAACAAAATAACTGGAAGATATCATAATGGGCTGCAGCAGTATGGTGTTTTCCCTCACTTTTATAGGTCTGGTCTTTTCATCATTGTGGGGGTCCGAGTACGGGAAACTGTCTCCAGATACCCTACTCATCTTACAGTGTTCATCCAACTGCATTATTCATACTGGAGGGTGTGGTGTCTTTTTAGGCATTTCTGGTACTGACTAATGTATGTTTAATAATGGGCTAGCTTCTGTGACATAAGTGGTGTTTTCATTTTATTAACAGTCAAGGCTGTATTTGTATTGGAAGACTTTCATGTGAAAGGTTTGTCAGTGTCCTCTCCATCTTTCTCTTTCAGTATTAATAAAGCAGGTGGTATTTTTTGCTTCTTTTTTTTAATTTAATTTATTTATTATGTTTCATTACCTTCAGCTGATGGTGAAGGAGGAATGGAAGATGAAAGTCGATCAGTCAGTGGCTTTCTCCACTTTGACACTTCCTCTAAAGGTAAACATTATGGCTGTTGATTATTTCTCAGTAAAGTTTTTCTGATCCTAAGGCGGGGGGAGGGCCGCCTCTAGAATGGACACTTTGAAAAAGAAAATAATGGGCTTTTTAACAGCAGCAGTACATGGAATAATTTTATTTTTTGTGGGGAAAAAAAAATGGGGAAACCTTGGAGTGAGTGGAAAACACTGGACTTGAAAGGAAGTTAGAAGAATCTGTTCAGAAGAGTCTGTGTTTTAAGTATCTATGGAAGGGCAGAATGGGCGGGCAGTAGTTTATAAATTTACTGTTGACAGTAAAAACAGTGAGACTGTTGCTAAGACTGAACAGACTTGTATTTTCATGAAAAGGAATATAAAACCCAAGTAAGTAACTTTGGATTCCTTACAATGTTTTGAAGTCTCAACAAAAGACTGCATGGTTCTCATTGAAAACCAGCCTGCTTTTATTAAGGAGAAAAAATTAAGAGTCTTGTATTTGTAAATATTGGATTAGATGCATACCTAAAAGGAGAACAACGCAGTATAACACAGATTAAGAATGTAAGGCTCTAGAAAATGTTTTTAAGCCCCTTATATAGATTGATAGTACTTTCTGAAGATTTAATGTTTTCTTTTGAAACTTTACATGTTAAGATTTGGATTTACAAAGGTAAGCTAGGCTCCTATTGTCAATTTTGTTTTGTTTTCCCCTTGATGCTTCTGAATACAGTTTGAATTGATTTACATTTCCAGTACGCAGGAAGATCTTAAGTATCCTCGATTCAATTGACTTCAGTCAGGACATTCCAGAGCCTTTACAACTGGATTTTTTTGACCGGGCTCAGATTGAGCAAGTCATTGCTAATTGCGAGCACAAGAATGCACGTGGACAAGTGGTCTGCAATGTCAAGGTGCGCAGTGGTCTGTGTTCTCAAGCTGCATGTGCTATTATATAATTTGATTATAACAATAATAAAAAAGTTTATAATAATAAAAATAATAAAATAAAAAAGTATTATTAATACTTGAAACTTGGTTTCACAGCTGTTTCAGATATGTGCATAATTTATGCAAACTATTTGCATTAGTTTATTTCTTCTGCATTGCACACACTGATTTCTCATTTGCAGTAGACAGATGCATCAGTTTAAGACACTTTCATGAAATATTTTCTACGTTAATGTTTTTCCCATCTTGGAACACCCAAGTGATATTGTACCTTATGTATTTCACTGGTCTCCAATACACAACTATGTACTACTACTTATGTGTACACAACATAGTTGTGTACTGCAGTAGTTCTTAGAGGCTTTAGGTAAGATAGTGTCCCATTGTGACGAGTACTTGACAAGTGTATGATAAATAGTCCTGAAAAATTTGTGATCTGAGAGACAAGGGACAGAGCAGGAGCTGAATGTATCGTGAAAGTGATCTTGATGGTGATAGGAATACAGCTATTCCATATTAGGAAACAGGTATTCTATATTGTAAAATGTATTTTAGACTTGAGAGGGAACAAATCTTTCCTTCTGTGCAAGAGGACTACAGTGGAAGTTGAAGAGAAAAGGGAGTGTGATGGGTCAGAAGAGCTCATGAAAGGACAGAACAACTTAGGACCAGAAGAGAATGAATGAGTGTAAAAAGAGAAGTGCAGTGAGCAGGGAGAGAGCCTAGACACCTAAAAGTACTGCAGTTAGAGAATGAAGTATGGGTGAAACCTAAAAAATGAGTAAAACTTATTTGAATCTCAGTCCTTCAGTTGTATCTGTCATTATGTAGCCATCTCCTAAATGCTTTTAGGAGGAACAAATACAACTTCCTTGTCATTAAAGTTTCTTTTTTAACTTTTCAATTTCAGTACCTTCACAGAGTTCTGGTTGCAGAAGTTAATGCCCTTCAAGGAATGGCAGCAATAGGCCAGAGACCTTTACTTATGGAGGTAAGTATAGAAAAAGTAAACTACTGTTTGTTGTTGCTCTTGGTGCGTTTCATATACTGTCAAGCAGTAAGCTTTACTATGAAAGTTTGTGGATTTGAGTCCTAACTTTGAGTTAGTAATTCCTGGAAGGGGGGAGGAAGACATTAAAATTTGGTAAGATGAACTACTTCTTAACTTACTGTTCTCTAAACAGCAGACGTGGAGTCTGTTTTCTTATTTCTTTAACCTTTTCCCTGCCTATTACTGATAACAAGTGCAGCTCCCACTCCACTGTACAGAAAGCAGTACATACTGATGTCAAGATTGGCTGTTGACAAGTACAGTGTGTAGCAGCCAAGTTCATCTTGCCTTTCTCTCACAGGGGATGCCAATTTATTTCTCCTTTCTTCTACACAGCTATAGTTTCAGTGAACTTGGAGCTTAATTATTTTCTGAGGTTCACGCCACCTTTTAAATTTAGTTGAAAGTGGCTAAATGGAGTTGAAAGATGAAGGAGAAATGACTCAGACTAAAACAGGAAGAAAATGCGCAAGCAGATTTTTCATGGCTGTTTGTTTTAATTTTAAAATGTGTTAGAAAAGAATTTCCCTGATTATTTTTTTGTTTTGTTTTTTGCTATGAGCTTGAGACATTCATGATGTGAAAAGCAGCTGGATTGGCCTATCTTGTTAAAATGATTAATAGCAGCTTGTTTCTGATAAGCTGAAGACTTACCTTTTTTTTTTCTAAAGGCTATTATTAATAGATAAAACTGTTATCTTAAAATCTTTATCTTTGCCATTAACGTCTTCTAGCCTATTATAACTCAGTTTCTTTGTTGTTGGGTGTTCAGGAGATCAACACTATCCTGCAGTATGTAGTGGAGCGGAACAAGCTGCTGCAGTGCCTCCATGCTAAGAGGCATGCTTTAGAGTCATGGAGACAACTGGTGGAAATTATACTCACGGCCTGCCCCCAGGATCTCATACAGGCTGAGGACAGACAACTGATTATCCGTGATCTATTGCAGGATGTGCATGACAAGGTAATGCTATACTGGAAATCAGCCCTCTCCTTGAACTTTGTTGCTATATCTTTTTATGTGAAAGAGAAACTGCTCTTCAAGTAGTGTTCTTAATTGAAATTAAAAAAAAAATGTCTGCCTTTAGTATTCTTTTTAGTTTTCTGATTGCTGCTATGCTGAAGTTGAAGGCAGTGTGGACAAAGGGGACACTGTATTCTTGCGTAGCTACTGTTGAACTATGAACCATATATTGACAAATTTCAAAGACATTTCAGTGTAATCCAGTAGATTCCAGATGTTAGTCTGGAAAGGGTGTGTGAAAAGGAAACAGCCCATTTTGATGAGGAACAGATAAGAACTCATGGAAGGGATGAAGGCAAACAGTACTACAGTTGCTTATTTACTGCGTTTAGATGACTCGCTGCAAATCCTCCCAGTGCTGCTTTTGAGAAAGGATAGTTGAATGAAGCTTCAGAGTAGAAGTAATAAAGATTTTACAATTAGAAGGGCTTTTGGAATAGTGAGAGTTTGCTTTGTCTTAAAATATTTAAAGTCTAGGTGGCTTATTGCCGAATTATAGTAATAATTTTTGAGTCAGACTAGGCAGTTACTACTGACCTGGCCATTCTCAAAGGAAAAAAATTAATGAAGGTTCCTTGTATTGTTTATGCTGGGGCATTTTAAAAAAAATTATTTTGCTTTATTGTGAGAGTTATGCTGTTTGTATTTCTGATTAGGCAAGTTGTGTTTTGAGAAATATATATGAAAATGTTTGGGTTTTTTTTTCAAGCAAAGGGCAACTTTTTGGATTTTTTTTTTGGTTTTTTTTCCATTATTATCTTCTGTAGGTGTTATCTAAAAACTGTTTTTCAGTGGAGTGCTGGTTTTGGTTTTTATGTGAACAAAATTTAAAAAACGGGAAACAAGGGAGGCCTTTGCTAGTTGAAGGAATTTCTTTCTTTCCTAAATTCTTTACAGAGCAGAATTTTCAGACTCTAATTTTCTGTAATACTTAATTTTTAGTGAAGATTTTGTTAATTTGAGAAAACAATTATCGTTATTTTCTTTTGAAAATAACTGATCTCTTGTATTAAGTGCTTAAACGGAAAGCTTCTTGAGTGTCAGTGATAAAGAAACCAGGTTTACCATTTAAATGATGAAGTGAACTAAAATAGTAAATGCTAACTTCTCGTTAGTGTTTCTCTGCATTGTCTAAAATGCTCCTTTGGCGCTCATTTCTTTGATGCTTACCCCTTTGAGTTTTCTAAAGTCTATCTTCACATTTTTAATGGAAATAGCTTTCTTAAATAGCTGTAAAGCCAAGAGGGTGCCTGTTGTTCTTTCCCTAGCTTAGGTTTAGATATTTTACTAATAGAGCAACTCAAATGTAAGCAAATGTAACTCAAATGGTCCTTCCCTTTTCCCCATGCAGATCTAATTATCATCCTGCGTGTGATTTGTGTAAATTAAAGAAAAGAAGGCTAATGGATTTCTGAATTAAAATGTGTTCAGCTCATCCTTCTGAACAAGTTTTTGACACTACTGATTTTGATTTGTTTTAAATAGTGCCATGTTAATAAAATCGTTATGCATGCATAAATGAAATAGCTGTGAGAGCCTAAATTAATTGCCTTAATAGCTCGTGAAATCAGACACTTTATTTTTTTCATTTTTTTTTCTTCTTCTCTATTAAGATCCTAGATGATGATGCAGCTCAGGAGTTAATGCCAGTGGTGGCAGGGGCTGTGTTCACCTTGACTGCCCACCTGAGCCAGTCCGTGAAAACTGAGCAGAAACAGCCACTTGCACTCCCTATGGCGGGACAATCCCAATATGTCCTGATGCTGGATGGTTCTTTTACCTCATCACCTGGCTCTGAGGGCATATCCATGGGTTTTGCTTCCATTGGTGACTCCTCCCTCCACATCATCTTAAAAAAGCTGCTGGATTTCATTTTGAAAACAGGTGTGTTGACTTCTGCAGTTCGTGTGGGAATTCCAGCCGCCAAGGGTAGAAAGATGGAATGAGCTGCTTCCTGTTACTGCAGTGAGGATTTTTATTACAGTCAATTAGGTGGATCTTACATGATTAATATAGATCTAAGTGATGCTACTAATGAGAAAAAAATTAATAAAGGCATATTTTTTTAATCTGAACAACAAGCAGAAGAAAGACGTGTAAATACTGCAACTTTTTTGGAGCAGCATAAAGTTGCTGAATTTACTTACAAGTATTCTTTTATGTGAACAGTAGAACTCTGACTTAAGACATGTATTTGTTTCATTTATTTCTGCCAGCATTGTCATAGGAAAGTTAAATTAAGTTGAAGATGGTGTTATGGAATTTACATCTATTTGGTTTTAATTATGAACATTTCTTGTGAACAGGTGGTGGCTTCCAGAGAGTGAGAACGCACCTTTATGGATCACTGCTTTATTATTTGCAGATTGCCCAGAGACCAGATGAGCCAGACACTTTAGAAGCAGGTAAAATCCAATTGTGTTATGAAAAGGAGAAAAAAAAAATTGTTCTTTAATCCTGAACGGTACAGTTTCTGCATGCTGAGTTGTCTTCTGGAAATAGATATATAGATAGAAACCATCATACTCCAGGAACCTCTGAAATTAGTTGCTTATGCTAAATGATGCAAATCTTCTTCTATTCAGACCTGTCTAGTACATAGGCATTCAAAAGGGATTGTTTTGGATGAGGATATTAAAATTTCTGACATCCAGCACTAAAGAAGATATTTCATTTGGGTCCATCTAAAGCTATGCATCATAGCTAGAGAAGTGTTAAAGGACTGGAGCTTATCTGGACCTACTTGAGAACAGTTAGAGGTGTAGAAACGTATTGCCTCCACATCTATGTGTGCGCTCGTACTGCAGTGATCCTATTAAAAAACAACACACCCAACAAAAAAAAAAAAAAAAAAAAAAAAAAAAACACAAAAAACCCAACACAAAGATTATTTAATATTCTTTCTGTTCCTTTAGCTGAAGACCCCTAGGGGGAAAACAAACAAAAAAGCATCACCCCCCGACCCTGCAAAAAATAAGCCATCCAGAGTTGCTGTTTAATCAAGAGAGCTTACGGTGAATATCACATTAGCTCTGTTAATGGATTAAATACTTGATTTTTCAGTGTTTCTAATAATTATTGAATCTTAGAGCTTGGACAAGCATTGAAAAACAAACTTGGGGCTAGTACATGTGCATGCAGACTCTTACTGCTTTTGATTGATCAGCTTTTTGAGCTACAGTAGTAAAAATACTTTGAATTTGTTATGACCCCATCATAGTTTCTTGCTGGATTTGGATTCCGCCCTTTCCCACTTAAGTCACCTTCTTTATGTCCCTTCAAAGCTGAGTGTTTTGTTCCCAGTGAAAGTTCTTAGGCCTAACCTGTTTGAAATTATTCTAAGATTCAATACATGTAGTGTAGAATATATATTTGAAAGGGTGATGTATGTATACAGGCATAACATTTTTTGTGCTGGCTGGGCTGTGTGTTCAGGAAAGAATGGTTTTGTAGGAAAACATTTGCACTTCAGTCAAAACACCCATCCATTATTTGGGGCATTTCTGTTGCGAGATAGAAAACCCCTGAGGGATGTAGCTTCACCTGTACTGTTAATGCTAAGCTGCCCATCTTTCCATTTTTCATTTTTTGTTTTACTTGCTTTTTACAGCTAAAAAAACGATGTGGGAACGTCTGACAGCTCCTGAAGATGTGTTTAGTAAATTGCAACGGGAAAACATGGCAATTATTGAGAGTTATGGGGCGGCTCTCATGGAGGTGGTCTGTCGTGATGCTTGTGATGGTCATGAGATAGGCCGGGTAAATAAATCTATTCCTTTGCAATCGCTGTTCAATTTGTTTTAAAGAACATTTTACTACTGTAAAATTTCATGAGGTAGAACTAGAACATTTTTTGTAGATACTTAATCTCTTTCACGTTTCTGTCCTCCCACTCATCCTTGAAGCTGTTGAAAGTAGGGGCATACATGCATATTAATTTTTTTCTCACAAAAGCTACGTGTCCTATTCTTTAAAAATAACGATAGCAAGCAGCGCTGTAAAAGACTAGGTATGAACTGCTGTGGCATTTATTATTATTTTTAAGTCATGGACGTACCAGTTTATTTTCCCACTTTGGGGGAAGGTTTGTTGACTTCAGGAAGAAATATTTTCTGATATTAACATCAGTGGACAGGAATCTAGTCAGAATGCAAACTAGTTTTAAATAACAATAGTGCTTGTAGCAATACTTCATTAAAATATTTTTGTGTAGTTATTGTTCAGCAATATTTTGTTAAAGAATGTTAGAGAAAAGGTAATTGACTCATACTATACTAAAACATGAAGAAATCCTAAAATATTTTCCACATAAAGGATTGCAATTGTAGTGAGAAATGCATTCTGCTTTTAAGAAGCCGTTAGAAGGAACTGCTTAGCATTTCGTATTTCTAGGTATTTGTTAGAAATCTGTTTTGATTCTTCTTTTTTTGATGTTTTTTCTTCCCCCTTTGCAGATGCTGGCATTGGCTTTGCTGGATCGTATTGTTTCAGTAGACAAGCAGCAGCAGTGGCTGTTGTATCTCTCCAATAGTGGCTACCTGAAGGTGCTTGTGGATAGCCTGGCAGACGATGATCTGACTCTTCAGAGCTTGCTCACACCTCAGCCCCCTTTACTTAAAGCTCTGTACACCTACGAGTCCAAAATGGTAATAGTATTTCAGAAACAATTTTGTGATATGGTGCTTTTTTTTTTTTTTTGGAATAGAAGTTGTTTGTCTGTACTTCACATTGATTGTACTCAAGAGATATTTTACTAAAATAATAATATTTGAAATTATGTTAAAATCAGGAGAGAAAATAGTCATATTAAGTCTCATTGTGCATCTCCAGTACTTATCCTTCTCTGCTCTTCTCTAGGCGTTCCTCACTAGAGTAGCTAAAAGTCAGCAAGGGGCACTGGAGCTGTTGCGGTCTGGAGTGATTGTGAGGCTGGCACAGTGTCAAGTGTACGATATGCGACCTGAAACAGACCACCAGGGGTAAGTGTTAGTTCCCTGGCTGATTTTGAAATTGTAATATAGTTTTGGAAGCATACGATATCTTTTTATAGCCACAAGTCTTTTGAGTAAGTGTTTGTGGGTATATTTTGTGTGTGTGTTTCTTTAACCTATCAGTTCAGTTTAAAACTACCTTTTATTGAGATAAAAATTCCAAATAAGTGGGTGGGAAGTTGTACTTGCATGTCCATTTACTTAGACTATGTAAAATCTTATTTGTTTGAGACCTTAGGTAGGAATTGTCTAACTATTATTATAATATCATTTAGACAGTAATGTTTGAAAAACAGCCTATGCTGTAAACTTATTTTGGGGGCTTTGCAGTTGGTGAACAACAAGTGCAGAATTTGTCCTCCCCCATAAAGCACTAATGAGTAATGAAGTAAATGTTATTTTGGAAATATTTTATGATGTGTTTAAAAATTAAAAAAAAAAAAAAATTCACAGTTATATATTGCTTGACAAGTTTCTTGATGTGTTGCCATGATCTTAGTCATTGTGAGATGACTGAGAGATCTCAGAGAAGGGAACTGAGTATTTACAGGAAATCACCTTCATCGATTTCAAACCGCAGTCCTTTCTTTAAATTTACATTTCTTAGTGACACACTGGGGGTTCAAACACTTGGGGGAAAAAATGTAAGACTTCGACAAGTACTTTGTTAAAAGGTGACAATGAGATATATAAGATTGTATGAAGCATACAGGGCATTTGTTAGAGGACTGTATTTATCAGTTGCTTTAGAATTAAGCACACCTCTTCCTAAAATATTTGAGAATATTTAGTTTTATATATAAGTAAAGAAAACAGATGTCATATTTCTATATCAAAGTAATCTGATGTAATGTAGTATAGTAAAAAGAAGTAATTTTCTCTGCTTAGAGAAAATGTCTGGCAGCAGCTTCCTAGGTAAATTGCAGCAGCTTTTTATTATAAATTTGTTGCTTTTCCAATATAAATTCAGTTCAAGTACAGACCTGTTATTGAAATATGAATGATTGTGGGTTCTTGAGGATGATTGTAGGCTGAGTCTCTGCCTCGCTAGTGGGCTTCACTTTTCTTGCACTGTTTATTTTTTTTTCTTCTTTTTTTCTTTCTCGTTTTTAAACCTCCTAAGAATGTATGGAATGAGAGATCCCCCAGTCTTCATTCCTGCTCCAGTGGAACGTTATCGTCAGATTCTTCTTCCAGCTCTTCAACTGTGCCAAGTGATCCTCACATCCAGCATGGCCCAACACCTGCAAGCAGCAGGACAGGCAAGTTCCAAAAGATGCTAGAATATCACTGTTACTGCTCATTCAAAGAAATTATGTGTCTTTTTGCTCTGAAAGTAAGCTTTTTTTTTAAAAATCCCATCCTCGCTGGTACGGGAGATCACTTTAAAATTCTCCAGAAGTAAAAGCATTGCTTCCTTTCTGCTCGCTGCTAAATTTTGAGTCATTCATATTTTCCCTTTTCTTCTTGTGGTACAGGTTTTGCAGTTTCTAATTTCCCATTCAGATACTATCCAGGCAATCCTGAGGTGTCAAGATGTTAGTGTTGGATCTCTCCAGGAACTGGCCTCCCTGACAGGAATAATCAGCAAGGCAGCTTTGCCTGGTAGGAACTGCACTTTTGAAGTGTCTTAGCTCCATCTGCATGAATCTCAGGCTTTGTTTTCTATAAAGAAGTAATAAGACATATAAGGGAATATCTACTACAATACAGAATTTTCTTGACATGTAGAGCTCTGGGAAAAATAAATTATAAGTAATTGTTCTTGAAGTAAGTATGGTGGACTTTCATTGGACATACGCATTATCAAGATGCATTTGACTTCCCATTTTCATTATGCCACCTGACAGTAAGTACTTGTCTTTGAGATGACTTGCAAATAGTACTGTTCAAAATGCATGTGGTATCTTCAAAAAGAATTTTCATTCAACATATTCTATGACTAAGGAAACAAAGACAGAAAATTGCTTGCATACCCGTATCTTTGTTAATGTATTCTCCACTTTTTTTTTTATTTTAAAAAGAAAGCTTAGAGAGAGAAACGCTGTGAATTAGCACACTGACAATTCTCTTGGGTGACATATCTTCACAGAGGACTAATAATTACTGTGATGGAAATAGGGATTTCTTCTGCATGCTAGAAGACTTGCTTACCCTTTGAAAATAACTTCTATTTTGATTTAATGGCTTTCTTTGTTCAAAAGAGATGTCTGACTACAGTAGAAAGGAGCGCAGAGCTGTAGGTTGAGCCCAAATGTTTCTTTGCTTACTGTATACTGAGCTTTGCACAACAGCTGCAATTTTCTTGCTAACCTCCCTTCCTCCCCCTGCCTTTTAATTACTTAGCAGAACAGGTAAGCTGCATGCTCTTATGCATGTCCTAGTAGCTGCATTAATATCTGAATGTTTTCCTCAAACAGTGTGCAAAATGTAAGTTTGTGTGTTTGGCTGAAATTTTTCTGGCCAGTGGTTGTATTTAAATGTATATACTGCATAAATCTGTTTTCTTTTTAAAAAAACACCAAACAGTTAGTTAATTTAATGGCTGTATCTTTTATCAGGAGTGCTAAGTGAGCTGGACTTGGATGTTAATGAAGGGACGCAGATGGAGCTACAAGGACATATAGGCCGATTTCAGGTAATGAAGTTGTACATTCAACACTTGTCACTTTAGAATTCTGTATGTAGATGAATTTCTTCCTGTTTTTTTTTTTTAATCTGACTAGCAGCAGTTATGAAAGGGATGTTTTCCACCCTTAAAGAGAATGTGTGGTGGTTTGAGGTGGTTTTTTTCGGGGGGAGGTGGTTTGTGTGGTGTGTGGGTTTTTTTGGCATGTTTGTGGTTTATTTTTCTTTTTATTTTTCTCCCTGGCCAAGTAGAAAAGATAACATTAGGCAATGTAAGAGCTGTATCAGGGACTTCGTTTTCCTCCCTGGTTTAGGATTTACCTTATGTGGAGAAGAAGAATTTGAGGTCAACATCAAAGCATATGAAGTAATGCAGAAATACTCTGTTACCACTTTTGCCACAAGCATGTCTCCAGCCCGACAATTTGGAGTATCAACATGCTAGTGTTCTATTTCTTTCCTCCCCTTTTAAAAATAACCCTGATGTAGAAACCAGAATGAAAGTCAAGATAGAGTAAGCCTTGCTCAAAAGCTGTCATTGCAGACCTTTTTACAGCTCAGCATCCAGCAATGTTTTTGAAGCTTTGTGGTTCATTTGAGCAAAGACTTTCATAAAGAAATATTTCATTGAAGACTATCTGTAGGAAGGGCTGCTCTGTCAAGTACTTCTGATTGAAAGAGAAGGATGTGTTCTCCAGACACTTCGATAGTAACTAGTAGGCTGACCAGCCTGAAGCAAAGTAGCAAGCTATAAATGATTGCTGTAATGCTGGGGTACTTGGGAGTCTGCTGCATCGTGTCATCAAGAAATTCCCATGGGAAAGCACCAAGATTTTTTTTCTCTTATAAGGAGTTTTAATTTGCTAATTTGAAAAATGAGCTGTTCTGAACAAAACTGTGCGTATCAGTCATCTGTTGTTGTAACTTTTCTCTCTAGTTTGTCCTTTTATTTTCATCAAGTGATAAAAGGATTTAAGTGTTTACTCTTCCCCAAAAGTAATTACCAAAAAGATCTTTGATACCTTTTTTTGCTGTTCCACACAAAACTGACTTGCAGTCTGAGGCACTTTGGTGATCTTAACAGCCACATGTGAAGTAAAACCGAATGTATTGATTATTACTTCTTTTTATGAAACTATTGAATTGGTTTTTGCACTCTACTTCTGTGGAGCTTAATATCTTCATATTCAGATTTTGTTAGTTTGTCTATATAGGTAAAGGTGTTTTAAGCGGGAGTGGGGAAAACTCAGCTGTCACTGATGCCTGTCAGTATAATAGTCTGGAAGAGAGTCTGAAAGTGCACGAAGTTGTGCACTTGTGAATGGCATGCATTTCTGAAGGAACTGTTTTAGGGTACCATTATTTTTTTAAAATTAATTAAAGGTGAGTTAAAACATTGTGTTTTAAAAAAATTAAATTTTGTTTACAAAGTGCTAAAAGTTTTATCTGCATTGCTCTCTTGCTGTTGTGTTTTAAGGGATATGTATCACTTAAGTGAAAAGAATTATGCACTCAATTTGTTGCGATGCTAATTAAAGTGTTAATTTCTTCTGGCAGCGCCAGTGCTTAGGACTTCTAAGTCGGTTTGGTGGCTCAGACAGACTACGTCAGTTCAAACTGCAAGATGATAACGCAGAGGGAGACAGAGTGAACAAGAGGGACGAAATTGAGTTGGCCATGCAACAGGTAAGGACACAGGAAGCTGCTAGAACCTTCACTCTCAAATTGTGACATCTTACCTGCTGCGCAGATCTGTTTAGTTGTCATATTTTCATATGCTTGTGGCAATACTCTACGCTGTTTTTTGTTTGGTGTAGGATCTCACATTTTATTTCTATTTAAAGTAAACCTTGAAAATTTGGTTACTTAAACTTGCATTAGCAACCATTACTGTTTTGGGTACAAACTCTGTGAACTTTGAAGCCTCAAATTGATCAGAAATTTTCAAAGTGAAGGCTGGGAATAGAGGGCGATGGCTAACACTTAAGTTAGAGCCAAAGGGGACTTAATTGACCAGAAATTTTAATTAGCAGGTTTGGGAAAGAGGCAAGGGTGGAAGTCCTAGACTTGAAATAGAAGAGACGCTGTAACTGATCAGAATAAGAGAATCACCACATTCTGGGGAGAAGAGAGGAATCAAAACACGTTGTTTATTGACATTTATCCATTCAAAATGTAATGCTCCAAAGTCTGTAGATATTGTAACTGACAAGCTGTCGTATTTTTTTTTTGGCAGATCTGTGCAAACGTGATGGAATACTGTGAGTCACTTATGTTGCAAAGCGCCCCCAGTTTTCAGCACGCTGTTTGTCTGTTTACTCCTAGCCTGTCAGAATCAACCAACCGAGATGGGCCTCGTCAGGGTGAGATTTTTGGCTTGCTGTTTTATGAGACTGAATGGTGTGACATTTGGGCTAGTAGAAAATAACGAACCAGAGGCTGTAGTTTCACATATGCTTAAGTCACTTCATGCCAGTATTGCAGCTGCCCGTTTTCTAATTCTGGAACACGTGCTTGCACAGCCTTGCACTAAGCCAAATCAGGAAACTAATCCAAGTTAAAACAAACATGACCAAAAAATCCTTTTGAATTCACTTCCCGTGGCAGCCTCAGAAACACATATATCAGTAAAAAAAAAGTGTATGTAAATAAATAGCACAAAGCAGGGGAAGGTGAGGCTTTATTTTTTTTCAGCATCTGTGCTGGCTTACATTCTGTGAAACTAGGATGTCATTTATGACATGTAAGATGTGTTTTGATGCTGACGGGAACTCTTCATTAGGCCACATGGCAAGAGTTTACAGTGTGCTATTATGCAGCTGAGTGATTTAAGATATTTAAATAAGCCTTCTGGTCTAGTTACATTTCACATGTTACACTCAGTACTGTACTATGCTGACCGCCTTCTAGTACTGCAGCCACGGAACTTTTTGCCTAGACTTTCATTTGTATTACCTCTGACAGAGAAGTATAAAATTGCCAGTGCTTTCATGTCTTTCACTACTTTATTGACAGAGACCATATCTTACTGATTTCTTGATTTTTATTTTTATTTTTTTTACATTTATTATAACTTGTTCATCATCTTTTCTAGATACACAAGCACCGGTGGTCCCATACTGGCACTTGCCTGGCTTGGGCATTATTGTCTATCTGCTGAAACAGAGCACTAGTGATTTCTTCAGTTACTATGATAGCCATCGTCAGAGCGTTAACAAACTGCAAAATGTGGAGCAACTCCCACCAGATGAAATAAAAGAGGTGATAGTTCTTCTGACTCTGTAGTCTCTGTATTGTTTGTAACTTAAGCATAGCTATAACAGAGACTCCATAGTATCTTAGAGAAGTAAATAGTTACAGTTCTTGTCCATATTCCTTTCTGCTGTTGAGGAAGAGGCCCACAGAATGTGTGACTAAAACTTCGGGAAAATATTGGGCTTAACTTTGTAAAAGCTGGAATTTTCTGGGGATACATTTAATTTCTCCATTTTTTTTTTTTTTTGGTCAGCAAGGTTATGCAAATTCAAAATAGAGAGCACAGTTTCAAAGAGATAGTATTTGACAAGGAAGTTCTAAATACTGATAACTAATTTCATTTGCTTATTTCTTTTGATGCTCTGTGATTTGCTATAATCTTCTTGTTTTTCCTCCTTTTATCACAGCTGTGTCAGTCCGTTATGCCAGCTGGGGTTGACAAAATCTCCACTTCCCAAAAATACGTTTTGGCAAGGCGATGCCTGGTGAAGCTAATAAACAACCGAGCCAAGCTGCTTTCCCTCTGTTCTTGTATCCTTCTAAAATGGAAATTACCCTCAAGGTGATGCTCCAGGAAAGCGGAGAAATAGGAACAGGTTCTTTTTACCTAGGTTTCTGACCAGCTTGAACAACACTTTTTGCAAAAAGGAAATACGAAATTAGTAAGAGGGTATTGTTCTGATATTGTCAGAATGTAAATATTTTCAAGCAATTCCCATCGTGCAGACCCTGCTAAGACTTTCTGCAACATTATAATGGAGGAGTTATTACAGCCCAGCTCTTCAGTGCAGTATCCAGACCCACTAAACATTCACATATGTATCAGTATGGTGGAAGAAATATTTTTAAAAATAATTTTGAGGTGCCTATCAGAGCAACTGGAGTTCCCAGTCTTATAGTCAATCTTGCATGAACACCAGTAATTCTATGGAAATATCTAGTCACACACAAAATAATTGTCTGTAGTGGATCAGAATTTTCTTCTGAAACCCACTTTGGGAAAGATGTGCTCTTGCAGACTTACCTGTTGTAACTTAAGGTGTTACTGCCATCCACGGCTTTATGACCTCAGCTTTAATTCAGTGTCCCTGCAACTGAGCTATCCTTACAAGTCGCGTGAGCGCTCATACTCTGCTCTGGTGCAGTGTGTTGGTTTAAAGCCTTTCCAGGGTGAGTAGCCGTCACTGAAGTAACGTAGCCAGCCCTGCACTGAAGCAGGTAAGGAGAGTGCAAGTGATCCATTACCACCCCATAGCAGTGGGGGTGAGAAGCTTCTGGTGGAGGAGGTGACAGATGGTTGAGCTAACATCTGCAGCTGCTTCGAAGTGTGTAAACATGCTCATGTAGTAAATGTACAATCCAAAGACAACAAAATTAGACTCCTTCACTTACATGTGTCTACAGATATTATAGAAACATGTCTCTTCATTCTTTGGCGTCATCTGGAACACTATCTATTGCATTGCACACCCGCTGACTCCCAAGACCCGCTGCTGTCCTCCAGGTCGTCATTTAAGAAAGGAAGGCTGCAAGGTAAAATTTCTCAAACATCAAAGTGCCTTTGAATAACTTCTGATGGTTAACTTTAAAACTGATTTGCTGCTGTTAATATTTTGCCAGTTATATTTAATAAAAGAGGTTTCGTTTGGATTTGGACACACTTTTGGATTTTCCTCTGGAGAAATGGCAATACAAGTATTGTTGACTCATAGACTTTTGGCTTTTTTTCTATTACACATAACCTCCAAAGAAAAGTAAAATGAACTAATTTTATATTAGCTATGTAAAACTTACATTAAAATATTCTCACACATAATAATTACAGGAGATCTTGAATTGGAAGGGACCCATAAGGGTCACCGAGTCCAACTCCCTGCTCCTTGCAGGACTGCCTAACACTAAAGCAAACATCGGCACACTCCCTGCTGTCCTCAGGCTCAGGGGCTCTGGGCTACAGCTGCCAGTTTGTACTGGGATGGGGCCCAGTCTGTACTGGGAGGGGGCCAAGGGGATGCAGTTTGTACTGGGACACAGGCCAGTCTGTGCTGAGGTGAGGCCAGGGAATCCAGTTTGTACCGGGACAGGGCTCAGTTTGTACTGAGAGAAGGCCAAAAGATCCAGTTCTTACTGGGAGCGAGCAGGGGGATCCAGTGGGTACTGGGAGAGGGCCCGGTGGGTACTGGCCTCAATAATTTAATGATCTGAGATGAAATTAGGAACTAAAATGAAGACTGGTGATTTTGAAAGTATTTTTAGAATTGTAGGCACCATTGATTCACCAGAAGATTTTAAGTTTGTTTGAATTTTGGTTTTAAAAAAGAACCCAACAGTAGAAATGGAAGGAAGTCAGAAAGGGAGAAGTGATCTAGGGAGGAGCTTTTTGCTTAAAGTGCTATGTTATTTATGGCTCTTACTTTAATGATTTGGAGAAAATACGTCAAGTCAAAAAATTAGTGTCATTTCTAATGCACAAGTTTATGGACCAATTTGAAACACTGCTTTTTATACTCATTTTATAACTCGATGTGGAGAAGATAGTGTTGAGCAGCCAACATAATTTTAGCGTCTCATTTTCTATCACTAGATGCCTTTGGTTCCGACCCTAACTTGGATTTCAGTATCGGACTGAATCGAGTGAGCCAGCATGATATAGAACAGGTGAGATGTCACAGTCTCCTGAAAAACACAGAACACGCTTGGTTACCAAACAGCTACTGAGAGCAGTCTGACTGTAGTTTTCCCACCTCTAAACAACCTGTGGGTGATAGCAACAGGATGTAACTTAATTTCGGATTAACAAAATGTTGTAACATTTTTTTAAAAAGGTATTATGAAGCAGGTAGCAGTTGTGCTGCTGCACACATATTTTTCAAGTCTTAATATACAGAGTTAAATGAAAAACGAGCTAGACTTAAAAAATAAAAAAAACATTCTTTTTCTTTTGTAAACCAGTCAAACGGTATGTATTTTTTTTAATAATAGCTTTCTGAAAATGTCACTTATCCTTGAAAGACTTGTGGTATCAGGATTCCCAATTTTCTGTGATCCTGTAGCTGTTTGCTAGAGGTCAGCTGCAGCGAGGCTGTGGAGAAACGAGATTGAAAAGGGCAACAGAAACTGAGGAGACTATAAAATGTGAATACTGGCAAAGAAGTGATTTCTGCTTGTATAGTTTTCTGCTTATATAGATTTAATTGTTTGTGTAAATTTGATGCAGAGGTGGCAGGAAAAAAAAATCACATTTATTAATAAATCCCAGTGACATTTCATTTGTGGGCAGAAAAAAACCCGTGCTTAAAAACCACCTTTATAAGATCTAGAATTATAAGAATGGTTGTGTGTTTTTTGTGATGAGGCATCTGTCTTTTCTTTCATTTGTTCAACAGTAAAATAAACAGTAACATCTTCCTAAAATACTTAGAATGTAATTAATTTTTTTCAGGGGTTGTTTACATATGTATTAATGAAAAAATGTTGTCTACGCACATGGACTCTTAACTTGTGAACAGTCCTTAAAGGACTAGGAAAATTTTAATGGGAAGAAGTGTTTGTATGACTAAACTGAAGAAGCTGATAAGACTGTTTAGTTCCTAAAACAGGAATTTAATTCCTAAAACTTGAAGAGGTTATAAAGTGGTAATATTTGGATAACCTGTAACGGCTCCGAGTCACCCAAAAACTTCTATAGAAAGGCTATTCATTATATAATTTAGAGAAAAACATAAGGGAAGAATGCAAATAGTACTTATTGGGGGAGTCAGAAAAAAACATACTCTTGAAAGTGGTTTACAGAATAAATCACGGTAAAGGGTTGACAGGTAGTTGATGATAGATAAGCAGACGTTCCAGAAAGAGACGATTTTGTATTGATGACTCCAACAAATCTCTGTTTCTCAGCTTCAGATTGAAGCCACGAACAGTTTTGGTGAATCTCTGCAGAAGAAGCTTCTGGACATCGAAGGGTTATATTCTAAGGTTCGGTCACGATACACCTTTATTCAAGCTCTTGTCAGACGCATCCGTGGCCTCCTAAGGATATCAAGGAACTAAAAGACTCTGATACACGTTGCTTGCCCCTTGAAGCGATGTACTAGTGGGCAGGTCTTCCTGGATCATCGGATTTTATACATCATACATTTTCTAAAAAATGTCAAAAATATTTTGTTACTTTTTTGTTTTCTTATCCCTGTGGATCAGTTTTGTGTATTCTTTCCTACTGCTCCCAACTTGACACGAAAAATAAAGGATTGTTTTTAACTGAGTTATGATTAATATAAAATTTCAAGCAAGAAAGAATTCTAGTGGGAGGACATAAAAGAAACTAAGGAGGTTCTGCAGCTGTGATGATGCTACATTTATGGATCCTTTCAGAGAAAACTAAAACGTCTGTGTCTATTTATGCTGTTGTTGCTTCACGCACAGGTTTAATGAAAACAGGGGCTTCAAGTTTAGCAGTTGCAGACTGTGCTCCCTCTGGTGTGGGTTCTGTACGAAAGGTGATGATTTTGCTCTGTGGAGTGCTTGTTTCTGCTCCCTCTTCTCCTGCCTTTTTTCAGCTGACAGAAGTACAAGCCACTTCTCTTCGGACAAGTACATAAGGAGAAAAAGATATGGGGAAAGTCAGGGAAGGTGACTGCCCTAGGTTTGGTTCTTAAAAGTTTTCTGTGCTGCTCTTGCTGGAACAGGAGTATAAAGACAGAATAAAATGCACGAGGAGGAAGCCAACGTGTCTGAGGGGGGTAGGTTGGTTCTGGAGTTACAGCTTGTTCTCATAAGATGCTCTTATCTCCTCCTCTCTTAAAAAACACCAAACCACCAAAAAAACTCCAAACAAGACTGTAACCCCTCGTTATGGCCATGAGCTCTGTTGCATTTCTCTTTTATTAACAGTCTGATCTTAAAGCCCCACGTGTGCCTTGTAAATTCTGTCTCCCCTGAGGTTTTCATTACCTGGCATTTCACCTTCTTTACGACTTTGTACTTATTCACGTGCACCAACCTGTGGCGCCCGGCTGTCAGGCGGCGGTCATTAGCGGTGGGTATTAATGGTTTTCGCGGTTTGGCCCCTGTTGGCTCTGGCCAGGCTGATGCTCGTTTCTCCAGCGCCTCAGTGAGAGCCAGGAAGCGCTGTGCAGAGCCCCTCCTTGAGTACCAGACCGTCCCCTCGCCCTCCTCCTGCCCCACGGGAACCCACCGCGCCCTCGGAAAGCACCGCGGCGCTGACAGGCGGCGCTGAGGGCGGTGACGTGTTTCCGCCGTGACTTCACCCGCTGACGCTCCGTGCCCTGCCCCGCCCCTCCCTCCCCTCAGCCTCGCGCTTCCGCCGCCGCAGATTCGTCGCGTTTTCGCTCTGGCTCGTTTTTTAATATATATTTTTTTTTTTTTAATTTAACTCGTTCCCTCCGTTTCTCCTTGCCCGCCCGGGTGTATCCGCAGGGAGGGCGGTGGAAGCCCCGCCTCTCTTCCCTCCCCCCGCTCAGCCCTTCCCTTCGCCTCCCGTGTCGAAACGGCGGATGCCGCTGAGGGAGCGGGAGTGGGGGCGGGGAGGGAGAGAGGGAGGAAGCGCCTCCTTTACTCGCCGCTTTCGACGTGGAGCCTCAGCGGCGGCAGGGCCGGCGGAGCGGGACGGGAGCGGGTGCCCGCGGCGCGGCGTGGCGTAGCGGCTCGACATGGGTGAGGAGCGGGCCGCAGAGCGGGGGGAGGCGGCGACGGGCCCCGGCGCCAGGGGGTGCCCGCCCCCGGCGGCCCGTGGAGACGTGAGGGGGAAGGCGGCTGCGGGGGGCACCCGCGGGGCGGGCGGGCGGACGGGCCGGATCGGTGTTGAACGAGGCAGGATGAGGGGAGGGGGTCGCCTCCCGGCGGCGGCGGGGCGCTGAGCGCCGGGCCGGGCCTGGTGCGGTTGCTGGAGGTTGCAGGAGGGAGCGGTTGGCGCCCGCCTGCCCTCAGCCGGGGCTCGAAAGGCGGAGCGGGCCCGGCCGGCCCGGTGCCCGGCGGCGGTGCGGGTCGCCCGGCGGGGTGCGGGTGCGGTGGTTCAAGGCAGCGTTTCCAGCGGCTCGTTGTGCCTGTGCGATGGCGAACGGCGTGAGCAGCGCGGCAGGAGCCTGCCTTTGGTCAGAGATCGTAATGGCTTTGCACTCCTGAGACTTGTCTAAATTAAGCTGTGATTCAGGTGTGTAATGGGTTGCTAATAAGGCATTAATTACGAAAAGAGGTTTTGTAGAATAGTAAATAAAATAGAGGGAATAGAAAGAGGCCCTGAATGTAGGGGTTAAGTGATTAACCTACATCTGTCCTATAACAGATGGTATTTGAGCACTTTTAGTGTGGGAAAAGCATATCGTAATATAAAAAGAGGGGATGAGAGATGTTTGGCCATAAGCAGAGTCCATAGACTCATCGAATGGTTCGGGTTGGAAGGGACCTTAAAGATCACCTAGTTCCAACCCCCCTGCCATGGGCAGGGACACCTCCCACCAGACCGGGCTGCTCAAAGCCCCATCCAGCCTGGCCTTGAACACTTCCAGGGACGGGGCATCCACAACTTCTCTGGGCAGCAGGAGTTACTGACTGAGAGAAAAGAGTTCTCATCTCTTAGGCCTCCACTTGAAACGTTTCTACTGAAATACTTTTTGGAGCTTGGTTCTGTTAAGGTTATTTGCTTATCTCACAGTAAACAGTGCCTCGCACAGCACTATGCAAACTGGCAACAGGTGGTCCCTTACACCTTCTCTTTGTTTTCCAGGTCTGTAGTGTGCAGGGTTTCTGGGGTGGGATGGGCTTAGAAGAAGTAAAGCAACCTGTTATCACTTTGAATTCCTTCTTACCCCTAAGCACGCAGCTTACTGCCCCCTCCTTTCCCTGGAAAGGCATCACAGATGCCTAGAAAGGCAAAAACAGGGAATAATTTTTTATCAAAACCTCTTTCAGTAATATTTGGGTTGCAAACCTCTAATTTGTCTCCTCTCTGATATATTTATCAAGTGTGATTCTAGCTTGTTTGGTGTTCCGTTGCCTTTTACAGGGTTTAGGTGGAATTACAAAATTATTATTTACCATTAGCTATATTTGTTACAAAAATAATTGTAAAAAATGTCATTGTTGCTGGCTTAGAACATTAGTGTTGTTTCTACACTTAAACATGTAATAGGCACAAAGTAGATATTAGCTCAGCCACATGTACTCTTACATGCATTTAAAGAATAAGGGAGATGTTTGGTAAAGCTGGTTTTGGAAAAAAGGAAAACAAATAGTGCATTTAAAATCACTCCTAGACTTCTATGTAGCCTTAATGTACTTAATTTAGTGCAGCTTCATACTTCGTAATGGACTGTGATTTAACACGTACCTACTGATTTATACTTAAAGAAAAAGTGGATGGTCCTGTGGGAGACCATAAACATCAGAAAGAATTCTTTTATGCTTCAGTGTATCCTTGTATAGTCTCTTGCATTGAAAAGATAGAGTCGGATACAAACGAAAAAGAAGTTGTCTCAGATTTTTTGGCAAATGAGAGAAAAGGAAAAAAAAATCCTAACCACAAGGAGGAAGCTTGAGGCTGCTGCTGCAACGTGATTTCGCTTGGTTAAGATACCATAAAATAGCAGCATAAAACCAGGAAGATATAATGTGGTTCAGCACACAGGTGTCTGGGTGACAACCTGAGAACTCACTGGAGAAAAGAAACATATTGGTGCTCAGTAGGAACCGAGGTTGGTCTGTCTGCCCTCTCCATATCCTCTGTTATTGCTAGCTGACACTGCACGTCTTCCCGTTCTGCTTTTCGTAGGGGGCTTTTTCTCCACCATCTTTTCCAGTTTGTTTGGAACGCGAGAGATGAGGATTCTCATCCTGGGACTGGACGGAGCAGGAAAAACAACCATTCTCTACAGGCTACAAGTTGGAGAAGTTGTTACCACCATTCCGAGTAAGTGATCGGTCCCTTAGTGAAAACAGCTGATTTGCCTGTAGCTCTAACACGTAAGCTTTGTCAGCCGAACTCATTACATACTTCCTTCATAAAAAAAAAGGACCTTACTTTGTGGGAGCCTTGCACTGTTGTATTTAAGAACTTTATTGTGTAACAGTATTACAGTGTGCTGTAGAAATACTACGAAAAGGAATATTTTTATGCTGCCCTGCTGAATGTAAAAAGTATTATTTGGCCTTAAGATCGTCACCATGATTTGGTAGGCTTTTCTTGATAGGTAAATGTTCAGTAAATGGTAACTGTTGACTGTATAAGTGTTTTGTCTCCAAATATAGCTGTAACGTGTTCTAGAGATCATTATTATTGTACCAAAAAATTTTTACATAGGATGGTGTCAGGGAATCATACCTATTTAATGTCTTTTTTTTTGACAAGGGTCTTCAGTTTGTTGTATAAACATTTCTATTTAACACAGAGAAGAAGAAATCACAATGGTTTAACTTTATATAGAAAGTGTAACAAAACTCACTGTGAGATCTCACGGAAGGAGATGATGCTTATTTAAAAAAATGTAACTGATTTCACCAATTGTCTCAGTACTCATGCAGCCATACCCACCTGTTACAAACACCCAGATGCGTGTGCCGAAGTGGTCTGGCTTGGATCACTCTCTGTAACGTGAAGGACAAGGGAACGCTTGGCTTTTGAGTCACCGTCATTGTCTCTTGGGTTCCTCCGGAATGGCCACGATAAACTGACTTTGGTCAGGTCTTTTCTACCTTTCAGTAGCCAGCAGTTTACTGTGCCATAATCCTTTTGCCCTCAGGTTTTGCTTATTTCAGCCTTCATAAATTTTAGGCAGTCTGCAGCCATCGTTCACTCCCATGTCCTGTTTCTCTGGGCTGGCAGGAAAAGGAATGACGTGTGATGTTGCCATCTTCCAGCTACCGCAGTGTCAAGTCTTCTGCTGAGAAGTTGGTTCTGCTCTGGTCTTGTGAGCGCGCAGATCTGGTGTTGACACAAAGGACACATTCCTTAGTGTTTTATTGCTGTGGGTTGTGTACTTGGCTATCAAAACAGGCCATTCCTTTAACCCTTGCTCTGTTTCTTTCGGTGATTTCAGGCACCCTTCTGTTCATTTTTAACAACCTTAGCATTTGTTACAAATCTCTACGACAAGTTTACAATGTGGTTTTATTGTTCAGAGAATAAAATTACTGCATTATTTTGAGTCATAAATGCTTGCTGGGTGTAACTTTGCAAAGGGCGTGAACTTCATTATGTAGCTACTGAGAATTTTTAAGCCAGAAAATTTTAAACTAAGTGCTGTAACGTTCTTCAGAAAAATAAAGAAAAATCGCCAGCAGTGAAATTGTTTAACTTTGTTGCAGCAATTGGCTTCAATGTTGAGACAGTGACATACAAGAATCTGAAATTTCAAGTTTGGGACTTGGGAGGACAGACAAGCATAAGGTAATAGATCTCTTAAAATCAAAAGATATAATTAAATTTCTCTGTAAAGTGCTAAGTTCTTGGAATTCTCATAGTTGGCACTTCTGAAAATCGGTTCTTAAAAGTTTTAAAAACAGCCCATTGTCAGGAGAGTGCTTTCATCTGACAGAATTCGGTTAGTAAAACACTGGAAAGAAACAAGCCAATGTTTTCACTTGTATACAGTTCTGCTTTGAAAAAGGAGTTTACCTGTGTAGTAGGCAATTGTGTAGTATTCTGAGAAAGAGGGAAGTGAGTACTGTAAACCCCAAAAGATATTTAAATGTTCTTATGCATGCAAAGTTAGGAAGTTGAATTTAGGTATAGACAGTAATTTTTTTTTAGCGAACTTTACAAGTTTTGTAATGAGTTATTATATGCTTAATTGAAGGGATCTCTTTAATATCCCTGTATGATCTTTTCGTGATTCCATTTTGAACGCTGGGTAGTAAGTCGTCTTGCCTTTTTAGTTTCAGTAAGATAATTCTGAAAAATGCGGTTTGTTTTGATCCTTGTTAATTACTTGCCTATATGAATTAGTTATTTAAGATCTCCCTGTTTATCCTTCTTTGGTGACCATAATGATTATTTTTGGCAGAAGCTTGTGTGTTTAAACTTTCTTTGCTTCCCTGTCCCTTAGTTACGGACCTGGTGTCCTGCAGGTCGATTCCCAAATAAATCTGTCCCCAGCACTTCTGTCCTGTCCCTATTTTGCCTTTTTTTTTTTTTTTTCTTTCTGCTATTGAGAGTATTTGTACTGTTTGTTCCTTTTTGTAGCCGCTTAAAGATATCTTCTACTTGCTTCCTGGGGCCTTTCCCCCCAGAGACAGTTCTAACTTCCTCTGGGTAATATCTGCTTTTCATTATCTGGCTAAAAAACACTGCCAAAAAGTGCAAATTATATGACTGGAACTTATCTTTCTTCTGCAGGCCGTATTGGCGGTGTTACTATTCCAATACAGATGCGGTCATTTACGTGGTGGACAGCTGTGATCGCGACCGAATTGGCACTTCAAAATCAGAGCTTGTTGCTATGTTAGAGGTAAGAAAACAAGGATGATGATCGTATCAGTAGAACAGAAATTGAGAAATTAAGACCTTTTTTTGGAGCGAATGTGAAATTTCTGACTGAAAAGCACTAAGTAGGCTGCAGCTTTCTGCAGCATTATCTCTGCGGTAACTTAGTTACACGTAGCCTTTTGGTCATATGAAAACTTATCTGTCGAGCTGCTCAGTACTTCAGTGGTGGCAAAATCAGGAGCTGAAGGATTAACAGTAATTAGCATCCTACTGTGTTTTGAAGCTGAAGAACACATGTAGAACAGGGTAATATGAGTAAGAAGATGAGTTGAGCAAGATGTCTGTTTTTTTTTTTCCCCCCAAAATTCCTGCAAGCTTTTCGGTATGTTTTGTTAAATCCAAGTACCAGCTTGTTCCATAATGTAAAAGACACACCCTGCCGTGTTTAAAGTTGTTCCCATGTGGTGATACATTGGGAGCATCTGGAATTGAAAGTAAATACCATTCTTTCACTGAAGGATTTTCTAAAGACTAAACATCAGCAAACTGAAAATTATGAGAGTTGCTGAAGTTTCTTTTCATTCTCTGGGTTTACTGCTTAAATAAATTCAGTAAAAGTCTCTGCAACAACTTGCACCGTTTCCCTTTATTTTAGGAAGAAGAATTGAAGAAAGCCATTTTGGTGGTGTTTGCAAATAAGCAGGACATGGAACAGGCCATGACTCCCACAGAAATGGCAAACGCACTTGGCTTACCAGCTTTGAAAGACCGAAAGTGGCAGATATTCAAAACCTCTGCAACTAAAGGCACCGGGCTTGATGAAGCAATGGAATGGTGAGTAACACTCTAATTACGCTAGCTTCATTAGAAAAAGAGCTTTTACCATTTTGTTTTTGAAGACTGGATGTGTGGAAAGTCTGACATAATAGACAAAGAGTCCACATTAGAAGAAAGAGCAGCTTTCTCCTGAAAGTGTCTCAACAGAATTGAAATGACTTCTCAGTCAACTGACTTAAACCTTTTTCCTAGGTTGGTGGAGGCATTGAAGAGCAGGCAGTGATACGCAGCTGACCACTGCAAAGGCGTTTCAGCTCTATCCAACACCCCTCTTTCTGCAGTCAAGTATTTCCAGGCCACAAATGCTTGTAAATAGGACAGATTTGAGTTCGATTCCTGTAATGTGGATGCCTCTCTTGAACGGTTAAACTGAACCAAGTGAATGTCTGTGTACATTATGATATTCCATTTCTTTCTTTCTGTTTGAAGGATGTACTTACGTTAATTTGTATGGAAGTCTTACTGGCTGGCAAAGGCTTTTTTTGGTGTTGCCCCCCCCCCCCCCCGTTGGTGGTTTTGAGTGGCTAATATAGTTGTGTAATTAAAACACTAATAAAATCTGGAACGGTCAGCTGTACTCATAGGTGTGTTGCTTGCTGGAGGCTGCTTGCTTACAGAAACAAGTCCAGTTGCTGCCAGTTTCTAACAGCCACGCAGCTGAACATTTAAAGAGGTTTCCTTAAGCTGATGATGTTGTACTCCACAATTCTCCAGTGCAGACAGGCTGTTAGAATGAGGTACAGTAGCAGAGCTAAATACTCTGCCTCGAGCTGTTAACGTAGCATTGGTTTTCTGAAAGGAAAATAAATGTCTTCAACAGCCACCTACCGCCCTGATGGGCCAGGGCCATAATTTGAATTTAACTTCCACCTTCACAAGCTGCCATTCCCATACTCTCAGCTGAGCCAGGAATGACAGCTAAGTTGCTCAGTCTAGCTGCAGAAACTGAAACATAAATCAAAGGCGAGAGGCAGCCTGTTTTCCCTCCAGGAGCTAGGATGTTCACAGGCATGAACAGACATAAACCCATCTTTTAAAAATGAAGTAAAATTTAATATAAAAAGTCATGGTGGTTGTCCATTCAACTGTACATGCTCTGGTAAAATATACAGGTTTGGAACAAAATGCAAAAGCTTTTATTTAAGATCCTAGATGAAAAAAGAGGACATGAAAAAATACTAATAAATACAATTAAAATATGTAAATTTTTTTTTTTAAACAGTAATTAGTTCTTCAGCTTGAAATTACTTTTTATAAATTAATCCTCTGGGAAGGAAAAGCCTTTTCATTCCACCATTGCTAAATCTTTCAGCGCGTGACTTCGAGGTCTCTTGGCCTTGTAGCCAGGGCGCAGGAATTCTATTTTCCTCTTCCTGGTTTCCGCTTTATTCTTATGTCTCTTCAGCTTCCTCCTTGCAGCAATGTCAGGGTTTGCTACAGTCTAGTGAAACAACAATACATTTGTTTGTTTAGTTACAACTAACCACTGTCCGTGTCAACATCGCGTACTTCCTAAGACAGTGGTGACTGGTGAGACAAAATCCAGGTTTTTTTATGCTCCTCAAAACCGCTGGAATTCTGGCTGCTCTGCCCAGGTTTCCCACCCGCCCTTCAGGTCGGTGGGAAAGCACAGCATCCCCGCTGCCCAAGAGCCTGCCCGAGAGGCTGATCTTAAACAGCTTCTTGTGAAGGTTCAGAAATTAAACAATGAAACTGTCCCAATTTGGGATGAAGTTCTACCTCAAACTCACCTTCCCGGTCAGGTCTCAAGCCTTTAGAGAAACCCTATTTCTTTCTCCCAGAACAGAAAGCAGAATCTTACCTGCAATGCCCTCTGCTTTTTCCTCATGGCTCTTTTCTGATTGGCCTGTTTCTGCACAGAAGAAAAGGCAAGCGAAAAAGCCTCCAGGCCAACTAACTTCTTGAGCAGTTCTATGATTTCTTGGGAAAGGTTCTTCAGCGTTGGATCTAATAAAACAAAGAAAATTAGCTTGCTTAATCTTTTCAGCATATGGAATGAAAGCCACGAGCCTAATAAGGATTACCCTTTCTTTACTAAAGGACGACTGTATCGATTCATCTCACCCAACAGACTGTAGAGACCAGAGCAAAGGTGCTTGTGAAATCTGCTGGTTCTTCACCAGCTTTCCCAGAGGACCACAAGTGCCACTTCACACAGGCAAACAAACAAACAGCTTCTGAGGGGCGAAAGTTTTTTTCAGAAGGATAATGGCATCCCAGAGGTTGTATAATGCCACCAGGGCTGCTCTTGAATAGGCTTTGTTGGAAATAGAGATGATTCCGGCTTTGTCAACATCTCTGTCCAGTAGGCACGGTAAGGGCTGGCTTAATGGTTAGAATCACTAGTTAGTTATAACATATTAATTACAATCACTGAAAAAAGATATTGGGGCGGTGGGGGGGGAAGGCTACAAAGGGAAATAAGGGCACACGTTTCCTGCAGTCTCCCAACAGATCCCTCTTCCAAGTGCTTGTACAGCTGCCAGAGAAGCTTGTGTAAGCTGCTTGTCTCCACAACCTCCTTCAGTGACAAGTTCCCTGGGTCTACACCCCCCTCATGATGTGAAAAACCAGCTCTGCGGTTCTTCTGAAACATCATTTGAAGGCCCCTGGTTCTCGTGCTGGCAGAAAAAGCAAAAATTGATCTTTATCCACTCATGATGCTGCCAGTCTCTACCATATCTTTTCCAAGGCTCTTACTTGCTTACCTAAAAAAAAAGGTAGCTGAGGCAGCTGTTCCTTACTGCACTCCTCCAAGTTTTTTCAGTTCCTTTGTATCCTTTCTGAGATGTGGGGACCCAGTGCTGTGCACTGAATTTTCATGGCATATACAAGCCACAGATTTGGAGTAACAGACCTCTTTTTTTGGTTTGTTGTCTGTTCTTTTCCTGACATTGAGTTTTGCTTGATGTAACACATTTTCATGAACTACCTAAACACCAGTGTCTTGCTGAAGTCTTAAGCCAAGAGTTTTGTCTTTCCCTCACCAGGCAGTGGAGATCTTAAGATCTTTTAAACAAACATGGATTTCCAAGGAGGAGCAAGTGGTGTTGCTCAGGTATCTGGCAGGACAGAGCGACCTGGCCTCATCCAGGAGGAAGGGAGAAGTCCCGCGCATTCCCGTAGCAGGCAGCTCTCTTCCCCTGCCCGCAGAGGTTGCTTGCTTTCGTCACTGTGCACAGGTGGCACACGCTAAAGCTCATTTTCTCTATTTCAAAAGGGGGAACTTGGGGAAAATGTCAAGCAACCACCAAAGCGGAGATTCCAACTTGTACGGTCCCTTGCTCTACAGTAACACGAGCTGCCATAAAACACACCCTGTTTTACATTAAAGCTGAAACACACTTTTAACAACAGGGCATGGATCTTCATGCCCCTAAGCCTCTCAGCAGATCCAACAAGGCAATTCAAAAGTAACGGCACTTAGCAAGAGCCTGTTCTAGCTTCCTTAACACCTGCTCTGTTCCTCTCCTCAGCACGGACTCCATCAGTCTTGCCACCACGAGTCCGCCCTTGATTACTACGCTTTTTCCACTACATCACATGCTCAAGCTTTACCCATTTCCACGTAGGAGGAAACTTTAGTCCAGGCCTTTTTGCAGTCCGAAAGTCCTGCCTAACTTTAGTCCAGTCTTTTTTCTTTGCCAACCTGTAGATTTTTGTTCCAGCTGTCAAACACACTCCTCCTACTATTTTGGTTAGACTGCAAGTAGGTAAAATTCACTGATTACAGCATCTCTGCCTCAACAGACAAAAGGAATGACAGGCGGCGTTTGTGCTGAGGCAGAGCTCCGACACCGTTTCCTCACTGCTAGTCTTTGCGAGGGAAATCCCTTACCTTGCTCTGCGTAGGTGCTGTTCAGCTCCCTGTACAGAGGGGTGAGAATTGTCGGAAGGTACGGCTTGATCCTGTCTTTCCCCAGATCCACTGAGATTGCTCCCAGGAACTTAAAGATGCAGCTTCTCTGAAAAGGAGCGTGTGGGACATGAAGTAAGGAAGGTTGGAAGGGAACTGCCTGCCTGAACTGCCACCAGAGCACTGTGCATCACTCTTCAACGTGCAAGGCTCCGTTTCAGACGCCCGACTCAGAAACTCGCTGCTGTTACGAGGTCTTGCTGCAGCCAAGTACAGCCTTTAGATGAGACACCACCCCAGGGGATCTGTAAACCTGGAATCTCTGACTTCACCGGGTTGGCAGCCGTGAACACTTTGAACAGCAGCCTTGTTCTCACTGTCCTGTGCTGAGGCAGCTGAAGACATGAAGGCTCAACCTCTCTAACTCTGCACCGCGGGGAACCATGGTGCTTTTCCTGACGCTCCCCCCACACCCTCCCCTTCTCCTAGCAAGTGACTCCACATTGCCATTCCCCTGCCTGCCCAAGTGTTCTTGGGCTTTCAAAGGCAGTGCTCTGTCCCCTTCGGTTTGGTGCCTTTGGCTGTCCCACCCTTCCACCACCCCACACGAGGGCCTGAAGCAACAGCAAGGAGCAGCAGACTGGCACAAGTCTTTCCTGAGAAGCCCAAACTGAAACGCTTCTTGTTTCTGTGGCACCTACTAATCCCTGCTTCGGTGCCAGCTCCCAGCACCCTCTACAGCTGGTCCCCTGGAAGCGAAGAGCCACAGCAACACTCTCCTGTGCAAGTGCCACATCAAAAGCAGTTGCTCTAACCCTGTTCTTACCTTTAAAGGAACCTTCGGGGAATACGCCGCTTCTCGCTTTGCCATGAGAGAGAGTTTCTTCATTAACCATAGCAATGTGGCTGGCTGGCCTTTCTCTTCCGTGTCTTCTGTTTCTCCCTCTCCTTGAGCAGAAAGGTCTTTCTCTTCCTCATCTTCTGAGGCCTCCTGCTCTTCCACTTCACAGCCACGTTCTCCTTCAGCCTCTTTACCCTCTTCTGAGGCAGGGGCTAGCAAGTAAACAACTTTTGCCACGAAAAGCAGGTTCTTTATAACCTGAAGTGTAAAACCAGAGTAGCCAGTCACTGTGGGTTCCCCCAGTGTCAGCACCAGCAGTGCCCAGGGCTAGATCTGAAAGAGGAACTGGCCAACCCAGGAGGCTCTAATGGGTCCACCCCCTGCCATGTTGCTCCTAACAGGAATGCCCACCTCAGTATCTTCCTTGTAGTCTGGGAGAGTCTTTCCCCATGACAGCCCATGCCATTTAGGCTACAGCACCCCCTAAGGCAGCGCTGCTCCTTCTGTCTTCCCCACCTCTAGCAGCCCCTGGCTCTCCACAAGGAAATCTCTGCCCAGGTAGTGAAGTCGAACCTTCAAGCAACAGCATAAAGCTGGACTAGAAGCTCCCAGCAAACAGCCAGGGTTCCAGTGCAGCGGCAGGGAACCAGCACCAGAGATCTGGATGCCCGCTCCAGGATCTGGCTGCCCAGCCTGGGCTGCAGAGCCAGATTCTCCCTGACAGAAGAAACTCCAGTCCTGCCCTGCACGGCGCCTCCCCTTCTGTCCCTGCCACCTCACAGCCCTTCCAGCAGGCTGACACTACAAGGGGGACTTTTCTGGGCCCCTCTGAGGTACACACCTGCTCAGACGCCCTCAGCGCGGAGCAGCTGGGCCTGCATTGTGTATTTGCCCTGAAACCACCAGCAGCGCTGCTGTCCTGACTAGGAGAGAAGACCCCCTCACGGGCCGGGGCCTGCTCTGTGCCCTCCTGCAGCCCCAGACCTGCTCCTGCTCTTACCTGCTCTCCCAGAGACACGTCCAGGAACTTGGACTGCAGCTGATGGCAGAATGCAAACGCGAGTTCCTTCATCTGGGGAGACGAAACAGGAAAAGGAAATCACTCCATGAAAGGAAGCCAGTAGCAGAAACTCAAAACAGTGTTTTGCAGTCCCCAAAGGCGGTTCCTAGGGGAGGCCAAGGGATTGGCTCAGCACAACTTCTGCTGGCATCTTGCAGCCTAGAGGGGAATCTTTGTGCTGCTGAAATAAGACCCCAGAGAAGCCCCGTCCCAGCAGCAGAGACACCTCCTCAAATGCTTTAAGTGATGAGGATTAGGCAGCAGACAAGCAACTAAAAGAGAAATGCGCATGCCAAACTGTAATGCTGTTTTTGTGTCCCAGCCAGGGAATGGGCATGGGCAGGGGGGAAGGAGAAGTACAGACATCTTTACCTTTTTGTCCAGTTCAGCAGTCAAGAAGACTGTGGATGCTGACAACTCTGCTGACATCTTTTTCCCCTTCCCTTCCTTTCTTTCCCTCCACTTGTTGACAAGCTCTTCTGGCTTGTAAGATGCAAACAACAAGCCAAAGATCTCAGTAGCTGTCAGCCAGACCCAGCTGTGAGGATACCACAGGTGAGACTGGACGTGACCTGGGGGAAAGAAAACCTCTTTCAGCACAGGAGCTGGTCCAGTGAGAGCAGAAAAAGAACCAGGTCCCTCCAAGAACTACCGCAACACATGCCACAATAAAAAGGTGAAGGAAATTACCTGTGCTCATCTGTGCAGAACATAATCAAAGGCTTCCTAGCAACTCTATCCAGCTAAAGCTGGAGGTAGCTGATCCTGACTGACAAGTCACGTTTCTGCAGCAACTATGGTCCCCTCAGGCACACAGTGCCACAGCTCATCTGCCCATGATGTTTGAGGACTGGCTGCTGTGAGACTTGGGTGAGGTGGCCCTGCTACAGAGGGACAGATGGAACCCCTGGATGGAGGCTGAGGATGCTTCAGAGAAGAGATGGAGTTGCCATCTTGTCTTGCCTCTGTCCAAGCTGCACATCACCAAGCAACCCGGGATTTACAAGGGTTATCTCCTGCGTCACTAAAGGCACCTGGCAGGCTCAACTCTTCGAAGACATTAACCAGCCAGATCCAGGCCGCCTGATAGCAGCAAATGAAGCAATTAAAAACAAAGCAAAAAAAATGCCAGTAAGCCCGCCGGACATTGTACGGTCTCACTCACAGGGAAATTGCATGAATCAAATAACCTCTCCAGGCCTTAACATCCCGGCAGACACATGGTGTTTACAGCACTATGACCATGTGTCATCGCTTGCTGGCTGGTATGTATGATCTCATCAAGAAAATCTCATCTTCCCAGGAGAACGGAACGTTTTCATCCAAGAGGATGTAATTATGGTAAACATGCAATAGTTTGCAGCTTTTTGCTCTTGGGATACTAGAAAATACTTCCCAGCCACTGAGACAGAGGGTGTGTTGTTTTCATCAACTACGTAACCTGTTCCATTAACATCTTCGCTTTCACTGTCTAGTACCTCGTGATGTATTAGCATTTTGCAGCATGCAAACCTCGTATGACAAAGTTCAGTTGTTTAACACGGCACACAAAGAATCTTCCTTGTAACGCAGCCATAATAATTCTTGATACTCACCCCAGATACTGCTCACGACGTCGCTGTTCTTGGTTAACTGAATGAAGTTGCACCCTGTGATCAGCTTTGTCACCAGCACAAGAAAGCTGAACAGCAATCTATCTGCAGCCTTCTCCTCCTCCTCTTCAGTTATCTAATAAAACCAGCAAGTCAAGAGAGATGCTTATGAGAACCTGAAGACAGAGCTTATTTACCCTGCTAGATAAATTTCAGATCAACCCTGCAAAGAAAGAGAAGACTGACTTGTACCCAATTCCCAAAATAAACAGAAGAGAAGCAGCTCCCCTAAAGCATTTCCTCTGGAGACTGATCCTCTGCAGGAGAGATTACTACTACAATCATTCCTGGTTTTTTACACAGCTGTTACAGGAACAAACTCTTGGGTTTCTAAATGCAAGCAATTACACACACAGTCTATACCATTTATGTCTATTGATGTACTTGTGTACGTTTGATTCTCATTATTAGAGCCAAGCGGAGCTCAGATTTGCCTGTGTCACCTGGCACGTTGTTACGTGTGCCAACAACAACAACCACCCCACGTTGTTATGACAACACTGCGTGCACCTAAACCGCCTTCAGGTCCTCACCCTGCCTGCAACCACCAGCTGGCTTCATAGAACTAGTCGGTGCTTCACCTACACGTCGCAGCACAGGGGGAGTGATTACACGGAATTTCTCCTCACGGCAGGTATTTTATTTTCATCTCCTGCCAATTTACGAACCCTGAGGCTCTTCTCTCTTGTTCAGCGTGCTCCCTTCGCACATCAGTAACACGCGTGGCCACTCCCCAGGCGCAGTGACGGGGATCCCTTTGGGATTATGACACACCAAGCAGACTCTGAGGCGGCCTGGTTATTCTGAGGTAATCATGTGCACTAACAAGATTTTCCATAAAACAAAACCATGGTCTGAGGTACAGGAAGGGAACTCCTCTGAAAGCTAAAGCTGTAGGTAACACTGAACAAAGCAGACAGTCCCAAGTGATGCACTCCTGACCCCCTACACTTACACAAATCTCTGCAGCAAGCAGACACATTTCCCAGTTAAAAAGATGTCAGTGTGATTGTCAGGCTGTTTTCCAACTGAACGGATTCCCAGTGCTGCCCGTGCACCCCGCCGTTCTTTCTGACGGTGGTTTTTATAAACTCAACTTTAAACAAAACCAACCAGATGTCCCTCCTCTCCTGCCACCACAGCGAAGACCAGAAGCAGTAAAACTACCTCGACACACACACCGCTACGTGCTGTCAACCCATCAAGTCATACAGGTAAAGGCAAAAGCCTGAGTCTCGAGGGCTGTCTCAAGAATCCCTTCCACCCACAGAGATCCCTATGGAGGCCGGGGCGAAGAGGAATGTATCTGCTGGTTACACAGTAGGGCTGCAAGCTCAGGCCAGGTGGCTTTGCAAAGTTCCCCTGCCCCTTCTATTGCGACACATGACACCAAATTTCGACTTACAGACAGAAAATATGGTTGTAGGTCAGTGAGGTCTCCTTCAGAACAAAATGCGTGCGTTTCTGTGGAATAATTACTAAAATGGGCAAAAATACAGCATCGTTCACACGTTACGGAAAGTTATAGAATCAAAAGGCTTCTGAGGTAGACTACAGCCGCAGCCGGCATGCGAAGAACGCAACATGTGCGATTCCCTGTACAGGTTTGCTTGCGAAGCTACACGAGGGACGGGACGGAATGTAACCTCCGTGGCCTTGCCTTGTGACATATAGCAGATACGGGAACCACATGGTACTATGAAACAGATAAGCCGCCTACTTGCTACCCTGAGCCAACATTTCGTCAAATTTTGATGAAATGCTGTCCTTTGTGCGAACTTTGCTCATTATAATGTCATTATAATACCAAAACACACCTCCATCCCGCAGGCTACCAGCCTCCAAGGTGCGACCACTCCTCCTGGAGTCTGCGCCCTGAATTTTTCGCAAACTATACCTTTAAATGTGAAGCAAGAGAATTTTACACCAATCATAATAAAAGTATTTATGACTAAAGTCACTCAAAGTCCACCTTGAAGATAACAAATAGCATAAAAACAGCCTGAGAGAAGGGGGATATCAGGGAAGACACCATCGCGAACAAGTCGAGGGGAACTCCATCACTGACTCCTGGGATCAGTCGATGGGCTGAGCCTTTTTTCGCCCCCATAGGGACGCCTTTGGGTAAGACTTAGACTATACCGAGTACTTCCTCGGGAAACTCAGAAATCTCTCTAGAGAATCTCCTTCCTACATTTATAGCCAGGCCGTATTGTTTATAACTTTGTCGCGCATTTTGTATATTTAACAGTACTTTCATTTGCACGTGCTTTGCAGACGGTGTATTTATCACCGGCAATCATAAGAACCTCTATATCTGTTGTTAAAATAAACGGCACTGTTTAAGTAGCTAGTCGTTTCGGTTTCTCACTGAGCGCGACCGAAGACTCGAGAGTGGCCGTGCTAGTTGATGAGCTCGACTAGACTGAAGGTGCAGTCCGCTATTAGTGTATCCAAATCGTAACAGTTTAATGCATATTAAACGCGACTGGACTGATAGTGCTGAATTGGGCATCACTCAGAATTTGAACCCAGCCGCACCGAGCCTCCCACCTCGGTGAGGAGCGTTAGAAGGCAAGGGGGTTTATCTTCTGCCAAAACCACGTTGCCCCTTTCACGCAACATTTTCATGTCTTTCCTCAGTCCCAAATGGTAGGTCCAACAGTTAAATCTCTCCCCCACTTCTTTTTTCATTTTCTTAATTCTCCTTCCCCCAAACCTTACATGTGGGAAAAATTACTTACGTTTTCAAATTTAATTGGGTTGATTTCTTTTTCAGTCAAGGTGAGGACAGCTTCAAGCCGCCGTTCAAACATTACTCCCTCCACTTCAACAAACAAACCGCATGCCTGGGCAGCCAGCCTCTTGTGTGAGCTCTGCCAACAGAAAGAATAACACCCCTTGTTACTTCTTGACGATCAAATCCTGCAGCTCCCACGTGCAGGATCTGGGAGCAACTCCTACTTCTGCCTGTAGCAACAGCATCTTAAGAGAAGCTGATTATAAGAGTACTGTTGAAAAAAGCGATGCTGCCAGCTAGGCACAAAAGCAGCACAAGTTATCCCCGGAAACACACCCTAAAACTGAATGGCGAAAGGCCTTTTCCAGCCCGGTTCCCAGCTGCAAAGCTCTGGGGCCCACTTTGAACTCTTTGACTCTTCCCAACGTTAACAGGCAGCTCACAGCTATAAACCAGAACTGAACACATTAGAGATGAAAAGGATGAAGTGTTGAAGAACACTTAACTCCACCGTACAGAGGGACTGAACCTAATAACTAAATCCAGTTTGAGAATAACTAAACACCCAGGCACCCAGATCAAAATGGGAGGCCTGCAAGACTAGCTTTGCCACCCCCCAGCTGCCGGCGACGGAATGAAGGTGAGTCTGAGCTCAAGACAGCACAAAAAGCCAGTTACTGGGATGAGAAGAGCTTTAAGGAATTTCCTCAAACCTTTAACCTGAGCAAAGACCACACCTGGTGAAATACCTGACCCAAAAGAGGAACTGTTAGAGAGCAGCGCAACGCAGCTGGGAAGTCTGTCGGCTGACCCACAGTGGTAGCAGTTCCTTACATTTGTGCAGCTTTATGAAGCTGCACCATTTCTTGCTCTTCTTACTAGCAAAAGCTATGGCACTGAGCACAGCTTTAAAGAGCCTTTATTTTAAGCTGAGTCTCGCCCATACTCCTTCCCTAAAACTACTAAGTCAGGTACAATCGAACCCACCAATCCACCCGGTATTAGCAATCTCTCATTTGCCTTAATCTTACTCAGCCCCCAAATAGAGTTCAGACCTGAAAAGACCAAAGAATACCTTCTTGCTGCGAAACCATTCCGTAACCAGTGAAAACATCAGATCTTTTTTTTCACTGTTTATCTTACTGAGCAGAGATTTACAGGTCAAAGCTGCCATCTTTTTGCATTTGGCGGAGTCGTCATTTATCATCATCATACAGAGAGAGAGAAAAAACAGCCCGCAGTATTTGTGGAGGAGATCCTAGAAAGAAACAACCATCAGTCAAACGCACATCCCCAAGGAGCTTCTGGCATTTAAAGGGGAAAAAGAGGGGTATTTGTTGCACAGCATATAGGAACAATGTTGGCTCTGAGCGGGGGTCGGAAAGGACGGGATGAACCAGTTGTTGGAGCACACAGGGACTGTACAGCAGCCCCAGCCCTGCTCTGACTCTGCCACCACCTCCCTGGGACAGCAACGTTGAGTGTCAAACCTTAAAGGGCATCTTCATGCTCAGCTCTTACTGAAACAGGCACAAGTCCCTCAGCACTGCAGCAATCAACCCAAAGGCCCTTCTTTCAGAGACAGCAGCTCTTTGCTACTTTAGAGAGTTGCCGGGAACTAAGCTGAGATACTAAATCTAATCAGGCAGTGGTGAAGCACAGCTTACTGTGCAGAATTTCTTTTCCTTCCTCCCAAATTCTTGCTTGATTGCGCTTCTCTCAGTCTCCTGAATGCTCAGTCAAGCTCCAGCTGCAGAGCTTCGAGGCAGCTTAGCATTTTGTGTAAGTTATCCTGCATAGATGCACGCTTATTTTTCAGTTTTCATTGTGATCCACCCCACTGAGAAGCCCTCCCTCTCCGGTCAGGCCAACAAAATAGATATGGTACATCACATACCAGTTCAGTCAACAACATCCCTCATGAATGTTAAAAAAAAAAAAACAAACACAATTGACAAAACTCTAGAGTTCACTTCCTATTCATACCCCATTTCCTAAACTGGTTGTGTTTCTTCCTGGCATAAATCACCATCAAGTTTATCCAAACTCCAGCTGACAGAGCTTTATTTTACTTGCAGACTGAGCACATTAGATAAAGAAGCACCGCAGACTTTCCAGCACATCATTTCTCTTTTGGAGCAAAGCCAGGTTCTTTGGAGATAAGTGAACATTCTGCTCATGATAAGAGATAATAGGAACTACCAAGTGCTCCCAAAATAAAGTGCTCTGAAAATGCTGTTCCTGCAAGCCGCAGTAACTGCATGATGCTTGGAACACCGAGGGGTGCTTGTTACCTTTGGGAACGTGTCAAGGAGGTACGCAATCATCTCCAGTGCAGATTCCCTACCAGTTTCATACTCGTACCTGTGAGGAAACGATTAACAGTTAGGGCTGGGTTAATACTCTAGAAAGTTGCTAACAATTTACAAGAATGGCTAATGCCGGAAACGCACAGGGACAGGGATCTTTCTACAACAGCTACCAGACCTGCTCTGCTACTTAAGAAAAGAGAAGCAAGAGGCCCACCAGCTCCATCTCCCAGAGAACAGGCATAGAAAGACAAACAGATGAAAAAGGGCTCCAGCTAACTTAAGTCAGCACAGCTGCACTGGTGCTGCGGTGCTGGGGAACGTGGTAAACTACTGTCACCTTCAGCAAGGGAGGGGTCATGCTCAGAAGGGGATTTAAGGCGCACTGCTCCTGCTGAATTGGTGCAGCTGATCTCAACAGTGCCTGCAACTCCAGCTGAGCCCATTGCCATGGAACAGCAGTCCTATAAATGCACCTTCCCTTATTCTTTCTGGATTTTCCAGTTCACCTGGTTCCCAACCAGTGGAGCTGGTTAAACACCACAAAAACAACAGAACCTTTGCTTAGAGAGAGATACAAAACAAAGCCAGCTGTGAAATAAGGAAGAGACAAAGGGCTCGCTTTATCAAACAGCCCATCTCTGAAAAAGGGAAGCTGTTTTAGAGGTAGGAAAATCAAGATGTCAGCCACATCCTCCCCTCCTAACGAACAGCCCTTTAGGTGGCCACTAGAGTCATATTTAAGCAACAAGGTTCTGTTCCGAGAGAGATGTTGGGAATATAAACTCACTCCAGTTGCGCGAGCACGAAATCCAAATTGGGTTTCAGCTTGTCACCAAGGGGGTAGTCCAAAATATATTTTAAGTAAATCTGGAAACAAAAAAAAAAAAAAACCAGAACACAAAAACAAAACAGAGAGGAGTTACAAGAAACATTCAGGAAAGCTTGTAAAAAGGTTACGAAGAAAATGGATGGAGCAGCAAGTTTATGAGAATAATCCCTTCCTCCTGTGTGTTTAAGTTCCTGTTGCACAAGGGGCCAACAACTGCTCTTAAGCTCCCTGCCTGGAACAGGATCTGCGGGCGTTCGACAACCGCCACATCAGTTTTTAGAGTACTGAATTGGGCAGGCTTCTGTTAACAGAGATTCTGCATCCTTCAAAATTCATCCTGCAACTATGGAAATGCCAAATTCGGTTACGCACAGCTCCTGCTGCATCTGTATCCCAATGCTTGAAACGAAGCAACCAATTCTGTCTTTTGGTTGCTTTTAGCTTGGGAAGGAGGAGGAAGTAGTGGGAAGGAATCACGGATTTGTGGCAAGTTCTCTTCTGCTGAGATTCAGAAAAGGGCAGGGCTCTTAGTTACATGGGCCTAAAAGCCTCCAAAGGAGGGACCGGGTCACTGCTGCCGAGCTCTGAAGGCAGGCCACGGCAAGCAGTCTCACTGCAGGCAAGCAGCCTGCAACTCTGCTACGCATCAGTCACAAGAACTAAAGCCAGCCAGGAACAAGGGGAACAAGGATTAGTAAGGAGGGGAAACTGGGTTAGGGGTTCAGCAGGTCTAAGGCACATGTCTGTGAGAGCTGGGATGGCCACACTAGGCCCTCCAGCCTGTGAGACTGCTCTAAGTAAAGTGAGGTGAGAAACGTTCCATTCTACCAACCTGCCTGCACTGGACTCGCACCGGCTCACTCTGACCCGTGATGGCCAGCTGGGCAACCTTCTTCAGCACATCATCAATTTCAGGGACAATCAGCTTCCTGGATAAAATAGCCTAAAAAAGACAAAGCACAGCTGGAGTCGTGTCATCTTGCTTGACAGTGTGAGATGCAGTACCTGGGAATACACTGGTCTCAGGTGATACATTAACACTGACTGTACATCTTCATACATAGCCAGAACAACTTAAAAAAAAGAAAAAAGGGGAAGAAGGGGAAGAAGGGGGGAGGAGGGGGTGGAAAGGGGGGGAAAAAAGGGGGGGGGAAGAAAAAGGGGGGGGAAAGAAAAAGGGGGGGGAAAGAAAAAGGGGGGGAAAGAAAAAGGGGGGGGAAAGAAAAAGGGGGGGAAGAAAAAGGGGGGGGACGAAAAAGGGGGGGGGAAGAAAAAGGGGGGGGGAAGAAAAAGGGGGGGGAAGAAAAAGGGGGGGGGAAGAAAAAGGGGGGGGGAAGAAAAAGGGGGGGGAAGAAAAAGGGGGGGGAAGAAAAAGGGGGGGGAAGAAAAAGGGGGGGGGAAGAAAAAGGGGGGGGAAGAAAAAGGGGGGGGAAGAAAAAGGGGGGGGAAGAAAAAGGGGGGGGAAGAAAAAGGGGGGGGAAGAAAAAGGGGGGGGAAGAAAAGGGGGGGGAAGAAAAAGGGGGGGGAAGAAAAGGGGGGGAAGAAAAGGGGAGGAAAAAGGGGGGGAAGAAAAAGGGGGGGAAGAAAAAGGGGGGGGAAGAAAAAGGGGGGGGAAGAAAAAGGGGGGGGAAGAAAAGGGGGGGGAAGAAAAAGGGGGGGAAGAAAAAGGGGGGGAAGGAAAAAGGGGGGGAAGAAAAAGGGGGGGGAGAAAAGGGGGGGAGAAAGGGGGGGAGAAGGGGGGGGAGAAAGGGGGGGGAGAAAGGGGGGGGAGAAAGGGGGGGGAGAAAGGGGGGGGAGAAAGGGGGGGAGAAAGGGGGGAGGGGAAAGGGGGGAGGGGAAAGGGGGGAGGGGAAAGGGGGGAGGGGAAAGGGGGGAGGGGAAAGGGGGGAGGGGAAAGGGGGGGGAAAGGGGGGGAAGGGGGGGGAAGGGGGGGGAAGGGGGGGGAAGGGGGGAGGGGGAAAAGGGGGGAGGGGGAAAAGGGGGGAGGGGGAAAAGGGGGGGAGGGGGAAAAAGGGGGGTGGGGGAAAAAGGGGGGGTGGGGGAAAAAGGGGGGGTGGGGGAAAAAGGGGGGGGGGAAGGGGGCTTAAAATTCCTATCTGTTTCTTTTGGAAGACACAGAATACCTGGTCTAATGATTAGAGATGTTGATTCGTTAGCAAAAACTTCCTCAGACCCAAGTACAACCTGACAGAACAGCCTTCCAAACAATTTTAAACAGCGACTACAAGTGAAACAGGGAACGCTTTGCTGCTCCCCACCCCGCCCCCGCAACAGAGAGCCTTAACAGCATTCTGGGGCCTGTTCCTGACGTGAGATCGTGCAGCCTTTCACCAAGAGGCAGAATCGCTGCCCTCCCACTGCCTCACAGAGCCCATGCCCCTGCTGCACAGAAATACCTTGAGAAGGCCAAAGGCAGTGGCTTGGCGCGATGAATCATAAATGTCTTCTTCAGCAAAGCCAAGCAACACTTGGAGCTGTTTGCTTGTTATCTGACTCTTTGCATTCTTCACAAGTATTGTTACACACTACAAAAATCAAATTGCGCACTGTCAATACACATGCCGTGACACAAAACATAAGCCCACACCAAAGCCCGACTGTTTATACCACTTAGGTTGGAAAAGACAAACTGCTGCTCTGAAACACACAGCTAACGCTGTTCTCATCACATTTTGCATTCAGCTGGTAATTCTGAGACAAAAACTGAACACCAGCAAACATGCAAATTCAGACTCATCCTTGAAATGAGCGGGGATGCTCACAGACATGAACCACGATGCAGGAAGGCAGCCAGGAAGAGGGGAAAATTCTTCTGGCACTGGCATTCAGCATGAATTACTCTAACTTTCCCTTATGATTGTGAAGCTGTAATTAATTCAGCAGCGCATTTAGAAAACACCTACCAGAAGACACTGCACGCCAAAAGAGTAGTTATTACAACTATTAATTGTCTCCTTCCCTTATCTCACTTCAGCTGCAAGGGTTTACTGCAATTAATCACGTTAAAGCAAGCTATTCAAGTACAAAGGCGGTGCCTCTCAAAAGACAGGGTGGTAACGTGATACTATTATAAGGAAGAAAGAAGGCAAATATGCTTCTATAAAAACACTTCTTCAGATCCAAGCTGTGCATTTTTTAGGGGTAACTTTCTCTAAGGTTTCACTTGGGAAAAAATCAGCAAGGCCACATTTCCCTCACTACCTTGTGATCTCCTGACTGCCTCTCCAGGGACAGCTGCAGGAGGGATCTGCCCTTGGAAGAGTCTCATTCTACAAAGTGTAAGATTAAAGTAGAAAAGGGCAGGGCTGGGTCTGACTTACTTTGAAACAGCTCACAACCAGGTGGAAATTCTGGCCTTTGGCTATTCCTGTCTTGGCAAATTCTTTCAGCAAGAGGAAAAGCTGCTTGATGAGTGGCTCCAGATTCGTACTGACAGAAGGCAAAGGGAACTTCAAAATCCATACAAGGACTGCAGAGCACCAGTTATCACCTGTAAGAAAGAGGCAAATGACAGCACGTGGGTACAATGACACTGACAGAACACTTTTCTCACTCTGTAACAGACATGGTCAGGCTATCTGCAACTGTGGTAAAAAGGAATTAGCTAGCAAAATCAACCTCTTTCAAACCATTCATATGTAATACAAAGGGCTTCTCAGTTCTACAAGTTCTAAAAGCACTATCTGCCACTCCCTAACTCTCTAACTTTGATTTTACCAGGTAAAGACACGAACACAGTGCTGATTCAGCAGGTGGCAGGAACTCTTTCTGAAGCAGAGGCACCTTCAAGGCACAGAAGTTGCTCTACCAAAACCCCAGGTCACCTGAAAGCCCTGCTTCAGGTATCTGATAGCACACGAGGCATGCCTTCCATTCCCAGCAAACTCAAGGATTAAGGTTCCTAGCTCACTCACGCCCAAAGATGCCCCAAAAGGAGGCTGTGTATGGTACTGGGAATAAAGACATTAGAGGTGGATCAAAAGAAACCAGTTATGACACCACCACTCCCAGCAGCCACAGGACCTCATGAACCTCCTCACACGTAGCCTGTGAAGTCTGCAAAGTCCTTGTATGAACACACTCCAGGAGAACTTGTCCATACTTGAACCTGCAGCACTAGGGGCAGAGCATTCAGTCCTCCATCAGCCACAGTCCTTCCTCCCCCGTGGGGTATCATGTCCTCAAACAACTCAGTCTGCACACCTATGAAATCAGGTCTGAAAACTGGATTGCTTTCTCTTCTCTTGCAGATCAACTGCAAGATGACATTTGTGGGCAGGACCCTTTTTAGTAGAACAGACAGAATAGACAGACTCCAGCTCAGAACTGTACCTTGACATCCATGGATTTCAGGCAGTCTATAAGCAGCTGAACAAAAGGGTCTAACATTTCCAAAGCATGCTCCTCAGAAGAATTTACTTTGGACCTCTTCAGGCTCATGTGCAGCAGCTGGTGTAGAAAACACAGGACATTCATCTCAAAGTCAGGCTGGGACTTTGTCAAGTAAGGTCCCACCTTGTTTCAGGTTATAGCAGAATTTATGCCGTATCCCATTCAAGTATCTGCAAAAGGCTACGTATGCTCTCTTTATAGCTCTCTAAGAGGCGCCACTGGAGTTACCACGTGAAAAATAAAGTTAAGGCTAGTGGCTGTATTGTTAACAAAATATATCCAGAATACCTTCCTTTGGATACTCGTAACAAAAAAATCAGATTGCAAAGCTTTGTATCTGAGAAGATCCTTACCCGAAGTCCTGAATCAACCAAGATATAGGTGTTAGTCCTGCTGCTGACACGTGCCTTCTGCCCTCCTCTCGTGGGAGTGGGCTGGAGCAGCAGGCAGCTCTCTGGTGGCAGCCGAGGATCTGGAGGAGGGGCAACTTTTTTTCTGAAAAGCAACGTACGGCAAAGGAGAACATTCAGATTTCAACCCTCTCCACAACAAGCTTGCTGCTGGGAGTGATGAGAGCTGGACTGTGCACAGCAGCTACCCACACAGCACGCAAAAGCAAGTCACAGCCAGAACGCAATGAAATAAAACAAACTAGAGAGCAGCATGACAGACGGGACACTCAGACTTAAGAACAATATCGCTATTACGAAGATAAGAAATGCACGCTGATTTGCGTAACATCCCCCTTGTTTCTTCTCAGTGGACAGAAAAAAGTTTGGTAGTTCCTTCAAGGGAATACACCTCCCACCACTGTTCACTGCGCTTCATTTACTGACATTTATTTCAATTTCTGATGGCTTACAAGAACTGCTCTAAGAAGCCTGCAAAAGACTCTAGAGCATGCCAGCCTACGTAACAAAGGAAATGCAAGACATCCAGATCCAACTCTGAGCAGTGACACCACCAGATGGAGAGGAAATCTGATGGTTCTCCCCAGCTTCTGCACAAGCACTGAACTGATAAAGTGACAGCCCAGAGTCTCTCTTGTTACGGACCCCACAAAAATGTCCAGGACCCCAAACACCTCTCACGTGCCAGTTTGTAGCTCCCTCCTAAACACCGCCCCTCATCCCTTCACCCAAACACCCAAAGGCATATACCAGCTTACCAGATGGTGTAAAAGCCTTACTGAAGGCCTTAAGTACCTGCAAGAGCAGATTCCCATGAGTTCAGAAAGTGATCGCTCCCATTTCCAAGCTTCCTCCTTGCCCTCAGACTGCCCAAATAATTCACTCCCATTGAAAATAAGAGGCAAACGAAAGGCAAGGAAACCCTTATACATTTGATTGGTTGGATGTGAGAGCTGCCATTTCTGCAAGCAAACCTCCTAACCGATAACAGACCACCTGGATAACATCCTGGAACTCACTTGGCCTTCTCAGTGAGCAGAGGCAAGTTTTCACTGATGAGACCATGACTGAGGAGGAGGAGGGATTCTGCGTTCATGTCTGAATTGAAGATCAGCCCTTCCATGATGTGACGCAGCGCCTCATGCACCTTTCGGACTATCTTCAAGCTTGCGGTAGTCTCCAGAACCTGCAAAGGCACAACCATGAGAGTCATGAGGGCAATGATCTGCCATCTGTATTCAGAAATCATGGGAAAGGCCAGAGTAATTCCTCCCTCATCACCTGCTGCCTTAAGTCACTAGTTCTCTACATGAACAGCATCCCATCGCCTCAGCTCTGCCCCAGCACCCCTCCATTTCTCTCCGGCCTCTTCTCAGACTCCAGCCCGTTCACCTATCAACACACCAGGGCACTCCAGACCTCTTGAGCAAACTAGGGCTCCATTTCTGCATGAGTTCGCACTCTACTCAAAAAAACCCAAACAAACAAACAAAAAACCCCTCTGAAAAGGCAATTATTGCACGTGTACAGAGCCCGAACACATTTTGGTGACATCTCCTTCATGCACAAAAGATCAAACCACAGAGCAGCCTTGCAGGACTCTGGAGCTACAGAGGAAACAAGCTGGCAGAAGGAGAGGGTATGGGGAACTTATAGTGGGATGTTTCCCCTCCAGCAGGGGTTGAAAGCTTCCCAGAATGCCATTCCCTGGCCCTGGATATCAATGGTAAAGTCTCATTTTATGAGCGGGGTGCATACTGCTTTCCAAAAGAAGAATGGGAAGCCAAAGCAGGATTATATAGGTAATTACACAGTAGCCACCCGGAGGCCCTAGAGTTTGTTTTAGACCATACAGAATTGAGAGTGCTCAGAGTTAAGAAAGACTCTGGCTGACTTTTCTTACCTCTTTCAGTGGCAGAATAAGTTTCGTCACGTGGCCCTTTCCTATGAACTTTCCAAGAATTTCATAGGAATCATAACTCTTGTTCTTGCGAGCTTCCATGACCTTGGAGACAATTCCCTTCACTTCCTTCTCTTCAGCTACATTCCCAAACAACTCTTGGTTGAAAATCTTTGGAAGTCAGGCAAGAGAAGTGAATGAGAGGAGCAGAAAAGCAGATCCAGATTCCTTTAGTAGCAGCAGAACAACACTACCTTTCCCTACTCACATAAAAATTATTCTCCGTGTTTCCCACAAATCATGTCTACCTTTCCTTTGTCAACATAAAACACCCCAGTTTGAGCACATCAGATGAGGACACCGTTCTCACATGCCTCTGTGGTACTGTGATACAAGGAGTGGGACTGCAGTCAGACCAAGACATCCAAATACACCCCATCAGGGTGGCCAGCTGAGCTCCCGGGCTGCATGGACGCATGACTAGATGTCTGCTGACTGGCTCAGCCATTAGAGTACAGGGAACATAGTTAGGTATCTTAATCTGGAACCCATTCCTTCTCAGGATGCAGGGATCAGGATACAGCCCCCAGAGATACTTTGCTACTCTAGAAGGGGTCTGATGATGCCTCAGTAGACAACAGTCCCCTTCCTTTGCCAGTACACACACAATCAGCCCTGTTTATCAAGTCCAAGACAATCTACACAAACCTTCTCCTCCCAGAACCTTCCCCAGGCACTTCATGATGCTCTTATCCTTCAAATCATAAATAGTTTTCTCCTCAATCAGGATATCTAAGCAGGGGTCCAAATCACCAGTGCTGAGCCTCGTAGCAAGGCCCTTCAGTAACAGGTTCACAGTGAAAGTCAGTACATGGAGCTAGGAAAAAAGACACAGATCATGCTTCCAAACCACTGCATAGACCTCTTTAATAATACTGCATGGGGAAACTCCCATAGCAGAGACACCACAACTCACACACTACACTTGAGCTCTCGTTATATGAGGGAAAAAAAAAAAAAATCACTGGGAGGAGAATCCATGTACCAGCAGCAGGAAGAGGACCCCTGTCCCTTCACACACCGGCAGGAGATCTGGAATCTCCTCTTTCCCCAGTGCTCTTACTTATATTTTTATGCAGTGCAAATTGCTGCTTTCACTGTTATAGCTCATGCTATTCCATTGTGGTAATTCACACAGAAAATTGTTCTTAACCCCAACCACCACGGAAAGATGAATTAATAGTCAGAGCCTTGGCTCTGGACCTAGGAAGCAAGACTTCAATTACCATCACCAGTGCAGTCTCTCTGACAACTCACCTCAGATGATGCTTGGCCCTAATGACCTTACTGGAAAGATTTCTGCTAATCTTATTGGAACGAGAAACTCATCCTTCACCTCCATACCTCAACTCTTCAGTGGAAAAACGGAGATCCTCTCTTTTTCCCTGCTTAGAATCTAAGTTCTTTTGGGTACAGACCCTCATTTGACACGTGGCATAACAAAGACTGGAGTAGGCACTAGCAATAGTATTTAGTTGTATTATACCAAGCTATTCTGCCAGTGCAAAACAATTTCAGTAGTAACTTCCCTTTGGAGTCTTCTCCCAACACATTAAGAAAAACCTAGGGAGCAGAAGAGGAAGAATTTCAGCATTACCTGGTACCCATGCACGAGCGTGGACTGCATCTCTTTTAAGATGTACAGAAGGTAGTGCACTCCCAACACTTCCATGATTTTCGTGAGGGTGTTACGGGCAATGTCCCGTATTTCCTGAAATCTGTTCCTCAGAAACGTGCAGACTTTCAGCAGGATGCTGGAAACAGAGATAGACAGCTTAGTTCACCCCCAAACAGAGCAGAACTAATTACACTGCTAGCTACGGAGGCTGCTTTTCAGGGCAGTTTCACAATTAGAGAGATACTCAAAGCCAGCCTCACAGAAAGGCTTTATTAGAAAGACAGCAGGACACACCTACTGTCCTTCAAGACATTTTATCGACTGTCCTTTCCTTCTGTACATTATTCTTTCCCCAGCTCTGCCACTCTTACCTCTGCACCTTGCTTCACAACTCTGCTCATATTTACCAAGTTCCTTTCAAACCGCTTTATAGAAGTCAAATGCTGACAGAGCAGAATGCCACTATGAAAATGATTTTCCAAAAGAGTATTTAAGGACTGTTAGGTTGCCCCTCTTGGATTTAGCCTTGCACATAACCACAGCTTGAGAAAGGTGCTTGTGCTCATTCCCAGCACAATGAACAGCATCTAAGGAGCTCTGATGGGATTTACCTTGGCAGGTTGGCTTCCATCACTTCCTGAGGAAGACACTGCATCATCCTGACCATTGCAAAAGCTAATGGAATACGAACTACCTCATCATCATTCACAACGTTGGATTTCACAAGCTTGTGTTCCTCGTCTCTTTTAACCTTTTTAAGAGAGCAAGACATAATGCACTTTTAATATACATAAACAAATCCTGCTTTTTCTCAACAAACCCTAGAAGAGGTCAACAAGGCCAATTGCTATCCTCTGCCAACTACAGGAAAAGCCCAGGCAGCTAAAGGACAAGTGAGATGAATCCCTGTGTTTTCAATACAGAAGCTAAGCTGGGTGTTAGCAAGTGGTTGAGCACTTTTGAACAGCCTGCACAAAGTGAGTCATTTCACCTGTGTGTTTCAAGCCAGTTCTCAGCAAGGAAGCAAAGACACCACGGTCACACTGACCAGAGGGTCTGTCAATAATCTCCATGACTCAACAAAGGGGATGAAGCCTCTTTTGTGCTTTCAGGTGGTCTTCAGTTGCATCTTTTTTTTTTTTTTTTTTTTAACATGCTGCACTTCCACTGGGCTCTGAAGTAGCCCCCCAACCTTTATAGTAGCAGCACAGGCCTACAAAAAACCTTTAAAATGCCAAATCCTCACCTTTGCGACAATACACCTGTGTAATTTAGGTAAGATGTTGACTGTAACTGTATCTTGAATGTGTTTGATCAGACACTCCAGCTCCTCTTTATTTCGGGGTAAGAAAGAAACAGGTTTGGACACTTTCTCAGCATCTTCAGATGTCTCAGCTGCTTGCTTAGGTTCTCCCGGCTCCTCAGGGAGATTCTTTTCTTTCTTTTCCTCAACGACCTCCTCTTCGCCTTCACTCTGCTCCAGCTCCATGGCTTCTTCACCCTCCACCACTTGCTCAAGGTCTACGGCAGCAGCTTCTGTCAAGTAATTGTCAAAAGCATAGGTAAATATAGGAGGCCACAAAAATCGAGCCCTTAAAAGAGACTCCTGTGATGGCTTTGTTCTGGACAAAGCTCCTACCTATCATCACCAACAGCAAACAGTCAGTAAGCGCCAGAGTTGTTTTACTGGGTAGAGAATCTCTGGCATGTCGGTTTCTAACAACCACCCCTCAGGGCTAGGCTTAAATCAAAGCCTAGGTGGTTACTCTTCAGCTGAACCTCACAGTCAGCTTAGCAAAGGTCGATGTGCTTGAACCTTGGAGAACTGACATTCACTTATGTTTGAGAATTTCACAAGGCAAGAGGTACTGACAAGAGCAGCTGTGAAATATTTTCCTCCTTCCTCAGCATATCCCAAAGGCCACAACATAGGTAACCACAATGGTGAAAAAGCCACAGATATCACTTCTTTCCATGACTTGGAAGGGAAAGCAAGGAGAGGACTTACAGCATCTTTCTCAGGCTGCAGATAACCACGAGAGCAGCCAACATCAAGGACAAAAAACTCAGATGTGTCAGCAGCCACATGGGTGGGTGCAGACTTGGAGAATCCCCAGATTTGCATAAACCCAGCACAGGCTGTTTTGGCTTATGGAGGCCTGAGATGGAGTGGTAATGTGGAGACGGTTCCCCCACCTCTCTTCATTTTGTCAACACACAGGAGGGCAGTCCACATTGCTCCCGAGGAGGCAAGTCAAAACTAGTTTCCAATATGCACATTTAAAAAAACCGAGAGTAGCTAACCTCAAAAGTAAACAAAAAATTTCGATTAGCTGCACCTTGAGCAGTTAGAGGTAGTGTTTCTACAATCTGAAGCAGAAAGCTCACCTTGGTTGTCAATGGTCACAAGCTGCTTTTCAAGTGTTTCATGGTCAAAGTGAAAGGCTTCCAGCACTGTCTCTAATAAGCTGCAGAAGGAAAACATGAAGAGAGATCAGGTGTCTACACAAAAAGGAGAGGCTGCACAGACCAACGAACAGAAAATCTTAAAAGCTCTTTTTGGAAAACTTCTGACTCAGTGACACTGCATCAGAAGGAGGCTTATACTGAAATAACAACCCAGGAAGTAAACACTGGTTGCTTTTCAGCTAGATGTTTTCTGTGACTTATCTCATGTGTAACCTCACAGGCATTGGTACTGGGGCAATGGAGGTGTCCCAGGAGTAGGGACAGCCTGGGAGAAGCAGAAGATGCTAAATCTGGCATGCTCTCAGTGAGACACAGCATGAAAAAGTAATGATCTGTTAATCCTTCACAGTTGCAGGCTGCAAGGCTGTGACCACTTTCACTTGCATAAGCTCACCTCAAAATTGTCAATCTCTCATCCCAGGGAAGAGGCTAAAATCCATGTGATGCTCCTTAAGACACTGAATTTTGCCATAGCACTCTTTGGAGAAACTTAAAGCAGCACCACTCACAGTACCTACCTGACTCCCAGCTTCGTATTGATCTGTCCTGTTTGCAGGACATGGATGAAATGCTTTAGGTGGTACAAGTACGCCGACCATGAGAGATGTCGGCAGACAGCTCCAACAACTTCAACTGAGGCTGTTACCATATTTTCATGCTGCCCAAAAGACAGAAATTCAGTTGCTGTTAGCATTAATGATGACCACGTGTCAAAAGCATACTTTACTCGAAGCAACAAGAGCCAGAAGAAGTAATGTGTGTCTAGTGGGGATGCTTGGTATTCTGCGCTTTTATATCTCCTCTCCATCACCAGGTAAAATAAAAATAAAAATCACAGCTCACCAAGCAGATCTCCAGACCCACTTGCTCCAAATATTTCTCCACACATTTAACTTTTCTCACATAACTAAATCTATGAGCTCACTTGTGTGAAGAACTGAAAACCAAGATATCTAACCACAGACACATGCACATTGCTGGGCTACGCTGATCAACTAGAAATACACATCATTAACTCATTTCTGATGTGAAATAAAATGTGTTTGTTTCTTCACCAAGGTTTCCATCACTGCATTTTACCTCCCATTGGTCAAAGAGCGACTGCAGTCACTCTACTGATGGGCACAGTCTGTATGGCTGTAGTGCTGGGTCCTGTGCCTAAGGTCTAATTGTTTCGGCGTCAGAAGAATATTTTTGACAGTAAGCGAACTAGACACTTGCTTGGTCTGACATAAGCAGCTCTACTGTTCTCCTGACAGTGTGCAGGGAACTGTACAGAAGTGTGAAGCCTTGCTTTTCCAAGTCGCAAGTAGAAAGTCTATCCACATTGACGTTATAAGTAATTTCATTGCACAGGTTTTCAATAAAGCGTACAGAAGGTGACTAACAAAATGTCACCTTTCAAGCTTTAATTACAGAGCTACTAATGATTTCAGAGATTTTCAGCTGATTCCTGCAGTTCCCCTGGAACTCCAGAGAAAACGGTATTTATTCCCACCTCGATTACTAGGCATAGCCTGTGTTCCCCACCACACACATTCTCCTGCCAAAGAGTGACTCATCTCACAACTGAACAGGAAGACAGTAGTTAGGAGACAGAGGGGAAAAAAATAATAACCTGATTATAAAAAATGCAAACAAATATAACCCCAAGTAAAAATAATAGTAATAAAAAAAACCCCAACAACATAAAAAAACCAAACCCAAAACACTTCAGAGATCCATCTTCGAGAAACAGGGCAGGTTTAACAGATATAGGATCAGGCCCAGACTGCATCTGGACCTTCCAAACCCTCTTTCTGCCACCAAAAGAACAGCAGCACTCTTGTCCGAAAAGGAAACACTCACTCCACAAACCTATCAGCCTTTTAAAGTGGTTATTCTTTTAGGGAGATTAGTACAAGAAAGATGAAAATATTCAAAATGGATGCATTCCATTTCAAAGCCTACCTTAAGCATTTTTTCACTGAAAATGGCAGTAGTAGCGTAAGGCATGACGTAGTTCTGCAGGGATTTGGAAGACAGCACAAGCTTTTTCTCAGTGAGCTGCTTAGCCAGTTTCCTCAGAGCTCGTGCCCTCCTGTGGATCTGAGCCAAAGATTGAAAGACAGTGAATGAGGTGGCCCTTGAGTCACAACTAGCAGGGGGAGCATATACATTCAGCTGTTCTGAAAATGCCTCAATTTTAAGTAATGACATAAACATATCACATTCATTTTTGAGGACGGGCCACGCCTTTCTCCTTCAGTCTTTGGGCTGTCACTAGCCTTTTGCCTTAATAAACATTGCAGCTCAACGGGGTATTTCACTGTGAATTCACAATCCTAAGACTGTGCCGTCTTCAGGTATCAAACGAGGGAGGCAACTGATATAAGATGAGAAGGCCTGATAAAATTACAATGCTAAAATTTAGACACATAACTACAGGTGTAGCAAAGATTGCAGCTCTGAAAGCAGAAGAAAAGATGCATTTTCATACTACAAGAAAAACCAGGAGACCAGGCTTTGTGCAACATTTATATTTCAAAGGCCTGTGAACAAAAAGCGGCTGCAGAGCCTCCACACAGAGAGTAGCAGGGAAAATGCCTCAATTACAAACTATTACAAACAAAGACCTGCTCCCTGCCTATGTCAGAGCGATCCTCAGGACACTGTTGCTGACTGTGGGCTGGGTCACACACAGGTTGCCTGCTCAAGCTCATGAACAATCACTTAAAATGAAAGCAATTCTTTTAGCTAAATTAGGAAGAGGTAAAAAAAACCCGTGCTGCTACATCACAGAGTCAAGAAATTTCTAGATAGAAACATGACTTTGATTCGCAGTCACCCATATGACGATGCCCAAATTCCCTCCCTCTCACCCCCCCCGCCCCATTTTTATTTTATTTTTTACAATATCTAATGACACAGGTTCAATTTCTCTGTAAAGACAGCACACAGATGCTTTGGAAAACGTTACCCCATAGTAAAATGCTTTTGCTTTGGCAGGGGGAGAGAGACACAAGGGAATGCCTGATGCCTTTTACCTGCATGTGTTTCATGTTCTCAAAGAAGTCCATGTCGGGATCATGGCGGTTGGTCAACTGGACCAAATCCCGGAATTCAGGATTTGCTGGGAACGTTTGAATGAGGCAGGAAAGCAATGATGTGTAGTCCTGCTGGATGCTCTGCAAACAGCAAGCAGTGAAGGTTAAGCGCCCCTGAGAGGGGCTGCTAACACTCCTCAGAACAGCAGTGCTCCATTTAGAGTGTTTTAGGCCAAGTCTTATTCTTTGGTAACAGCAAATACACCTGTATTTTGGACTGCATAGAAATTAAAATCACTCCTCCAAAGAATGACCTACAACTGAGAAAAGCTGAACAATGGCAAAGAAACACAAGACAGTGGAGTTCTCTAACTTGTTTGATTTTTATAAGATTTCAAATGAATGGTAATTTTGACTACAGCAGGTATCTACATTGCTTATCCCAGCAACAGACTCAAAGAACTCAGCTGTAAGAAGTCTCATGCACCCTAGCATCCTGAAGACGGCTGGAAATGTGTAATTGGGTAATGGTGCCTTACCTCAGTCTTACTCTTCAGCCCTCTTCTCACGGACTCCAGGAGAGTTTGCTGGATTAGTTCCTTGTAGTCATCTTCTGTGTGTTCGATTTCTGCCAGTCGGTGGATAAAACTGGTCAAGCAAAGGCTGGCGTTGTCACTAAGAGCCATATCCCCCAGCTGAGTGGATGAAGAAATTATACCACATGAGTCTGGATATGACATCTTTTCATCCCCAAAAGACTGGACTGAACAGTACCACAGGACACAACGTAACAGAGCCCGGAGAACAAATAACTCTTGAGACCCTTCCTGCAGAAGTTCTAACCCTGAATTAACGGCCACCCTTCCAAACAGGAAAAATCCTTTTAGATTTACCAGCAGGCCCACAAAACCAGAACATGCTGCAACAAAAAGAAAAGCAGCCTTTCAGGACTGTAATATGCCTTTGATACAACACAAATTGACCAAACAGTTCCAAGGCTCACTGATAGAAAGCTGCGCTGCACTTGGGTGAGCCTTCTCCCTGCACTGTGTCGGCCCTTCTGGACACCCAGGTGAAAAGGCAAACAGTCAAAAACTAAAACCAGGTGTTTGTAAGATGACTCAAATATTCTCTCTGAATGTCTTGCAGTGTCAAAAAATAGCCAACGGAAATAATGTGGAAGTTAGATTCATCATAGACACAGTGCACAAAGCAAGAGAAGGAACATTCAGCCAACCTGGATGGTATAGAAGCAGTTGTGCATAACAGGGATGAGGAAGTTGATATCCACCACTTGCATTTCTTTGATGTGGGCTGTGATTGACTGGAAAGCTGACAGACGTACATCGAAGTCGATGTCATCGAGATGCCGCTGATCGAAGGCATTCAGCTAAGACAGAGCAACAAGTCGTTCGTAAAAAAGGCCAGACACATGACAATACAATGTCGGGGAAAAGAGTCAGCAAAGAAATTGTGCGTACCTTAACAACATCAGTAATATACTTCAATTCACTGTCCAAATCAGATAAAGTCTAAAAAGAAACATAAAGAAAACAGTTTAACTGTTACAATTGTTAAAAATTTAGAGAACTCAAGACTTTACCACTTCAGACAAAAAATAAAGCAAGCAACAGCATCCATTTTTCTCCTGTTAGAAGCTTAACAAGAGCCATTCTTCCACAACCTTCTGTAAGTTGGAAAATGTGTGTTTTCAGTTCCTAAGTTTCTAAATACCTATACTGAGTGTTTCCTGGGTTTTCCTGATGAAAAAAAAAAAAAAAAGTTATCCGAGTTACTTCAAAAAAGTACAAAACAACCTGACTGCTATAAATCTGTGAGAGGAGAATACAAACAAAAATCATCTTCAGGATGCTGAAAGTCACTCTTGTTTCATAAAGATACAGGATTTGTTACGGATGACATGTGCTTTATTTGGCTTCTTTTACACAAAAGAACCCTGATGATGCCCACGTCAATCAGGCTGTAAGCCAAATCTTTTCCAAGTCTTCTTGCAGCTCATTAATTTCTATCATATGCAATTCTTTTACTTTCACTTACCGTGTATGTAGATTATGTAGATTAAAAGGTAGATTATGTAGATTAAAAAGGTTTTTAAGATCATATACAACAAAGATAAATATTGCTCATTATTTTGTTCTTGATCTCTTAGGACAAGTAAAAAAAGCACAGAAGGACACGTAAAAATGCAATACCTGAAATACCAAGCACAATTTATGTCGAGACAGTTTGTTCTGAATGACAGAAAAAAGCTTTGCCAGTGGTTTGAGAAAGCTTGAAGGGTTTGAGCAATGCCTCAGCAAGTTCTGCACTGTCTCCAGAATGTCAATCTCTGTACCCTGAAAGAAAGAGATAACTGTCAATAAATACTGAATCCTCACAAGATTATTTCATTTCCTTGGGAAATATTTCAAGGCACAGAGTGAATTTAACCACTTCGCTGCATTTTATTCAGATCACAGATACTGAATGAGAACAAAGAATTGGGAGGACACACTCAATGCAATCATCGAATCTCTCAGAAGCACTTGCAACCTTTCAATTAAACACAAGCACAGTAGTAGGGAAGAATGCCATCACAACGAAGACTTCTTTTTTGTGTCTTTCCTCAAATGACTCACAGGTCAGGAGAACTAATAGAGCTCTAAAAAGTAAGTCTTTCTTTCATCTGTGAAACAAACATTAACAGCACCATATACTTGTACGATCTCCCCGAGCGGAAATCATATACGGTCCCCTAATGATTCAGAGATTTAAATCCCAAGAATCCTCTGTGAACAATTAAATGATCACTTGCAAATTTGTTTTGTTTTGTTTTGTTTTGTTTTTTTAAGAAAAACAAGACCCAAACCTTGATGCAAGGACTCAGGCAATCAAGCTGGATAATCAATGGATTCATTCGTTGCAGATGGGACTATATTTCTGAAAACAAGGTTTGGCAGAGAAGGAAACCCAGACAAAACAGTTTACCAATATTCTCAGTGCTTGATTTATTTAACGTTTTATAAAAGCCTAAGCCATGGATAGTTCTGTTTCTTTCAACTGCAGCCCATATGCTTTGTGTGCCTGAGGAATTCAGGATTTTAGGGAAGTTTCAGTTCTGAGCTACACTTCTGTATCCACGAGTGGATTCCTTAAGAGCAGAAGAAGAAGAATAGAATGGAAGCAGGAGATACGGGAGCATGTTAATAGCACTGCACAATGTTCGCCTTTCATCCTGCAACAGACCAATGTAGCGGTGCCCATCACACAATATGTATTACACACTCAACCATATGTACTCATGCTGCTGTCCGGATGCTGCGGCTTTGGATTTGGGGTGCCTAAAATCCACAGTGAAGAAGAGCATTTATTTCAAACACTGCAAGGAATTTGGTGGATTGACTACAGTGGCAAAGGAGGTAAAAGACTGCATGAAAACTTCTGCAGACCTTCCCCATGAAAAGGGGGAACAGAGTCAGCCCCGAGCATTGGCATCCCATGACTCGTACACATCAACACGCAATAGCACAGCATGCTGAGCAGAGTACAAACACATGGAGACTTGATTTCAGGCTAATCATGAGAAATGGCACGTAATCGCTAAGATTTTTAACTGCATCTTAAACAAATCTACTTTATTAAAAGAAAAATATATGTTTAATGGGGGGGGAAAAGTAATTTCCACCTACCTGCTCCATGTTACTCTGATAAAGGAAAGGGAGGAGAAGGCTCACAAGCACTGAATTCTGACTCTTTTCTTGTATAAATTTGCTGATCCTGCACAATGAGATAAGGTAATTTACTATTTTATATCAAGCCAATCACCAGTATAGGGCAAAGAAGAACTCAGTCAGCACTAGAGCCGTATCAGAAGGCTTTGTCAGCCCATCCATCTGTGCCCAAGCTAAGAGAGTGTACCCACCAAAATCACGCTATCAGCTCAACTATTCAGAGTTCCACATGACCGCAGGCATTTCTGTACATTTTCCTACACCCAAGAGGCATTGGTTTTTTGAGTACCAGCAATAGAAACTGCTAGAATCAAGTTCTGAAAACTTTTCCCCCCTCAGTCACTAGCAACTTGCAAGGTCAATGACAGACAGGTATTTTCAACTGCTCTAAATTTAAATAGGTTGAGACTTAAGAGTTTTTTAATTTGCAGCCTACTATGAAAAGCCTCTTTCTTCCTCCCCCCTTCCAACATTTTAACTGTTTTGAGCTCTACAGAATCACTTACTTGGAAAGTATACTCAGCTCTTTGCTGACTTGAGCTCTATACTTCTTCTTTTTCACCTTCTCCACACTTAACATTGTTTTGCTGAAGTACTCAAGTATGGCAGGAACATGAGGCAGAACCAAGCGGCAGCCTAGGCTGAGGGTCTCTGTAAGGGATACAACAGTTAGCAACACCCAACTCTGTGCTGCAAGCAACAACAGGGAGATCGGACCCTACACAAACAAAGGGAGAAATGCAGACAAAGGAAGTTTTTCATCAGTGGGAGAAAAAAAAATAAAAATCAATGGGAGCTATGAATGTGTACGGCACCAATACTTGCTGAGCATACGTCTATCGTGTCTGAGCTGGGACCAAAGCAAGCACACGCAGAGAATAAAAGCTGTCCTCACAGATTTCAGTACAGCTCCGCTAAGTGTGGGCTTATCAAAAGGTACCAAGGAGGTTCCTCAAAGGTAGTAACTGTCTCCTAAAATGGCTGGAGCATTTATAGATGCAGTTTTCTTTATTCTACCACTGGTCTCTCGTACAAATCAAAGCTGCCATAACTCAGGCACAGCGATAAGTGCTCTCCTTTCCACCACCTCTGAATGTTGCAGGTGAAAGATGGCTCCACAGCACCAAACACAGCACATCACCCTTCCCATCTGTTACCACTAAAAGAAAAAAGGAATCAATGGCAAGTCTTTCTTATCAGGGGGACAGAGACTAAACATCAGTCATACATGACAATGTGCATATGGGGAGTGGGCTTTTACATAAAACTTGATGTTAGGTTCTGAGTCAAGTCAGCAATGCAGCTCTTGAAGTTATCCTATCATTCAAAGCTTGACAGACAAGACAAGGTTGACAACACAAACATTTTCCCTCTTCATAAGGAATTTATCTGTGTCCAGGACCCTGACACTCAAATGTGAATCTCACCAGGTATAAGGCAAGCAGGACTTTACAGTTTTCAAGCATGCCAAGACAAATTTGTACGTTGACTTTTCTATCTCCACTGGGAGGTTGCCTTCCCTGGTATTCTCAGGCAGCGCAAAGACAACCGCAACATAATCTAACACCTCCATCCAAAGCATCCAACAGGCCTCTCACGACTCTCATGCAGGCATACCTTCTGTCACGTCTCCAGTGACCATGACAGCACAGTCAGTTACGCTCAAACTGGAAGCCTTCTCCGTGGGTTCAAAATCTGGGCTGTTGAGAAGGCTATCAGCTATGTCCATCACAAGATTGGATGTGGCCTCAGACAAATTCTTGGCTGCCAGCACAGCAAACACATTTGACAGTATATCACACTCTGGGTGATCCGGTCGCTGCTTGGCCAGCAAGGGGAAATACCTGAGAGAAAGATTACAAAAAAGATAGGCTGAAAATTTAAGTTTAGAACTTTATAATTCTTTTATATCTCACACAGTCACACAAATTTAAGTCACACAAAAGGATGATGACTCTTCCCTAACTCAAACAGGGAAAAGCGCACAAATCACAGAACAGCAGCGTCATGAAAACTTGATGGTTGAGAAGTCAAGTCCCTTTTCTTGCTTCAAGGTAGCATCACCTAAACCTAAACCTTGCTCCACAGATGTTTGTCCAAGTCTCCTGTTAGTTTTCTCTTAACCTAATGATCCAATACCATTTTTTACATACGTTTATATATATGTTCTTCATGCCTACAAAGGACATGTCTTGAAACAGATACTTAAGCAAAGGAAAAGCAGTGAGTCTGTGGAAGAGGTAAAAATCACTCAAGACAGCTGTCCTGGAATTTCTCACAGTGTCTGCATCAAAAAAAGCTCTCTTACAACTCTCTGTGTCAGAATCTCAGTCGCAGAGTCTGCGCTGAACCTGCTCACATTCTTTCGTAAACTAGAAAGAAATAAGGAATCAAAAAACATGAACGAAATGATATATTGTAAAACTCACTCCCCACCTCCAAAGACTGAGTCATCGATCAAGACACAGACATATTCTAAGAAGCCAGCCCTCCTCCTCGCCTGTCAGCTGGTTTTGGGCTACATATCTGCTTGGTTGTTCGTATGTGGGAAAAGCAGCCCACTAAAAAGAGAGTAACTGCATAAATTGGAAAGCTTCCCAGCTGTATCTGGACTGCTATCAAATGAATAACAGCCCAATGGAAAAAGAAAATACGGGTTTTGACACAATTATTCATAAACTGTTAGAGTAATGTGCTCCTTTTTCCTTGAATTTTGTGTACTCAGAAGTACTCATGCTTCTTTGCGAGGAGAACACCTACCTGGGATTTTTACTCCAGGTGTGAATGAGTTTGAGCAGAAAAGTTGGAGAATACTGACTCTCTGAAGCCAACCTGCAGACCTAAAGGAGACAAAAATCAGACACCAATGCAACACAAGTAGGTAAAGCCACTTAAAAACCTCATCTCTAACAAAGACCCCACTACAAGCTATAGTTTACCTCTTTTAGAAAAGAATTTCATCACCATTTTTCCAGCTCCCTCAATATTTGTGGAACCACTGTTAGATTATCTTACTCCTATTTATACATTACTCCAGCTACCATTTTTGTCCTCCCCTTTAAAGTGACTCCCCATGGAGCCTCACGTTTGCTGCAGAGACCTAGCCACCTCTCCCGAACATACCTATGAGATCTCAAGAGCGACACCCAAGACTCACTGCTCCCACATTTCCTATGCCCTGGCCGCAGCACCTGCCATTCCAGCATCTCCTCTACGTCCCCATGGCCTTGGCTGCTACAAAAGCACCGTCTCTGCTCAGGGGGAGGCTTGAGCACTGCACTGCACCTGGGGAACGGGACCTCCTAAGAGGGTTCTGTGTCCAAAACAACCCCATCTAAGAGTCGCCCAGCCTAAGCCCCACACAGTAGCTGCTGCTCCTTCACATGATGAGGCACAGACAAGAGACGCAAGAGGTCTGGCTCCCTCCTCTCTGCCACTCCAACTCGACAGGCTGCATACAAGTCACACAGCTGGGTTGTAAGCAGGACACCGTTAGTGAACACACAGGGAGAGGAGGCTCCAGTGCATTCGGGGGCAATAGCCAGAACGGTACATGTGGGGTTTGGACTAGCTCAGTCTGGGCTCAAGACCTGAGGATAACAGAAAAGAAGGCTGGTCTGACCATCACAGCCAGCGTCTTAGAAAGTTTCTTCCCCTGCCCCCAAAGGCTGGTAATGTTATTGCTCTGCATAAAACACAGCTTTTCTGAATGATGTACAAGGAAGAGTAAACTGTTAATTCAATCCTGCAGGAATGCTGCTGTGCAGGGTAACGATAACAAGCCTCTGCAGCAAACTCCTGGGGTATGAAGAGCAACAAACTCCGGTTCCAAGTACAACAGGCTTAAAATAATTTGCCCTCTCCATGAGTTTTTATACACCTCAGTTCTATGGCCTTGAAAAGTGAAAGAACATGTCAAACAATTCTTCTGCCAAAACCAAATCTTCATGGAGTTCACCGGCAGAAACTCCCTCTAGAGGGAGCTTCCAGATCATAGTACCATCCAAGCTCCAAAACCAGATGTCAGGAAGACAGAGCTATCAGGACAACAGAAATTCTGACTAAAAACAATTTTACATCTTATTCAGATTTACTCAGCATTTCCAAACACAATGCTCCCCCAAAGGACCAAGTGCTTTGCTTAAAGCCTGAATCACGTGCTTGAACTGCCCTGGGGCTGCAGTAAGAGTCCACTGCTTTGCCAGTGTGGCACCTTGGCCTTGAAAAGACTCCACGGACAGAACAGGAACATACAACTCCTTGTTGCCCAGCTCAGTGAAATACAGAACTATATGCACTGCTTTAAAGTATTTTATTAACTGTTTGTCCACATACACATACTACACACCACACATTGTTACCGGAGGAGCAGAGAAACAAGGTAGGAGTAAACACACATAATGTCTAGAGAAGCAGATCTGGGGTTTCACAGATCACAGCAGTTATTCCTGGTGCTCTTTGACAGTCTTTTCTGCTGCAAGGCAGTTTGACTTTTGGATACTTCAGCAGTCTCAGTGGAAGAGCTCTGCTGGAGATGGCCCATCCTGCTCAGTTACCCTTTGGGTGGAGGCTACCGCCTTTAGAGCAGAGACAACCCAGCAGCTGGTACAGGCCCTCCCTGCTAACCTTAGATGCTGTCAGTGCGCTGACGGGGCCAGCACAATCTCATTTTCAATACTGTGTGTTCTCTCTTCATCTCACAATAGTGCAATTTTCCCAACTCAGAATTGATCTGAATTTCTCTGATGAAGGCCACAACCCTGTGCTTTGTTGCTGTGCTCCCATGGCAGACTCCCAGGAGGCACAGCCCACCAACAGACCCCGCTGGCTCCTTCCTTTCTCGCAGCAGCATTTGTTTCTGCAGTTCCCTACCACAGGCCCAAAAACCGTCACACAGAAAAGCAGCAAAGCACACCTAGAAGTGACTAGCATTATTTTGCTTCCCTGAAGCATCCAGGGAAGAAGTCTGCTTCTGTGGTTAAAGAACAGAGAAATGGAATCCATTTTATTCAGATGAATTAATGTGTACTTCAGCCTGTGACTTGATTATTCCAGGACTAATCAGACATGAGCCAAGAAACCGGCTTTGCACAGACACAACAGAATGCCAGAATATGTCTGAGGCCATATCCAATCTTCTGACAGACACAGTCGACATAGCTGCACTGGAGTCCTCTGCATTGTACAAACTACACAAACTGGTTTGGAAGAAGAAGCAGTACTTACCTGAGGCCATACCACTGCATGAAAAACTGCATCGATCTCTTCCACACTAAAGCTGTAATTCTCATAATCAGAAAAAAATTCTACCACAAGCTTGAGTCCAAGACGTCTCAAATTCTTCAGTGGATTAATCAACCTAGGTTGGACCTGTAAAAATAAAACCCCAGTAAGACCTTTGCAGAACAATTATTAACTAATTGCTCTGAAATTAAATACAGCAACTCACTGACCACAGATACAACCTTTGCTGGAACTGTAACAATGTTCTTCTGTTTTCTCCTGTAACTTGTTCACAGTAGCGATCTACCTCTCACACTGACCAAAATTTTTCTTAAGAGGTGCCTGTTCCTGCACTTAACTCAGTTACACAGTTACTCCTTCAGCTCATGAAAATACATGCTGATAGGTTTGAAGTAGCATCTGCCCTTTTTGCACAATATGGAGAAAGCTACAACACAGTTACGTTTTCAGCCCTGACACTTAAATAATTCTGTTTTACACAGGAAAGAACCCAAACCAGCTCTCAAAAGCAAATTCATACTTCGCACGCTGAGATCTACTGGGAAGAAAAGAAATCAATAGACAAGGAGAAGAGGGAGAAATAGAGAAAGCAAGAATGTGAATCACCTCCTCCAATAGCGTGATGGAGAGCGTTACAGGAGGATGCTTCCTGTACCCATTTAGCACTTACGTTCCATAGCCTTTCTTGGGGAAAACTTTTCAGTAAGGAAATCAGCCACACATCTAATAATGAAGTTATTCATGCACTGCTGCATTCTGACTCTTCTCCCAGAGAAGAGTCTTGACTTGAGTAACCTAAATTATTTCCATACTGTGCAATGCAGCTCACAGCACAAACACGAGGTAGCTTCACGGTGCAGAGGTACTGAACTCCCGTCTCAGAAAGAGCAGAGCTGTGTGAGGCAAATAAAGGCCGCTGTCTGAGACTGGAGTTTGGGTTCCTCTGGGTCTCCAGTACATACCCTGATCCACCACCTAGAATAAACACTTGTATCTCTTATTGTGCAAAGCAGCTTTGGTGTCAAAGCCTCACTAAAGGACATCACCATTTTTTTATTTGATGTACCTGTGCACTTCTGAAGAGACTACCCTCTGTCATGCAATACACTGATATACTGCACCACAGGTAAAAAGACAAAGAGGAGATGGTGGAAAAGGAACCAAACATGCTCTTGCCCAGGACCTCCCAAGCTGTACTGAATGTGTACTAATGGTGCGCAACCACCTTCCAGGCAGCAAATGAGCCGCTTAACGGGGCAAAGAAAGCACTAACCAGGCTGCTGTTGCTAACGGTGACCCCCAAACGAAATAATTTTGTGTCTCTCACTGTTCAATTGCCTTAAGACCAGTCCTCTGAAATCAAGTCTTTGAGAGGACAAAGAAACTCAATAATGAACATGAACAGTAGGAAACGGTAAATTAATAACTTGGCTCAAAACAGCCAAAGTTGATGTTTAACTCTCCAGGCAGTATCAGCCTGCAATAAATTACTCTCAAACTCCAAGGATGTCTTCTAATCATTAGCCAAGATAAACAGATTTCTCACACTCTTCCTTGAGCTTCTAACATCTCACGGGCTAATGAAGTGCTAAATTAAGTTCAGACAAATGGCAGACTGTCACTCCTCACGTTACACAACGATGACGGAATTACTGTGGTAACCCTGGCAAAATGTGATTATCCCAGCAATGCATGAAGCAGCTTCTAAAACCCTTTTGCCAGTATAAAACATGTAGGCACACGCAATCCATTGCTTAAGTCAGACTGTGGAATACCGCTGTCCTAAAATTTGCTCATCCCCTTCGTAAACGAAGACAGTTACAAAGTTCTGTGCAACTACACAGGCAGCTATGGGACCTTGGATGCTGCCTGACTGCAAGGGCTTGCTTTGTCTGATGGACTGTTTTAAAGACAAGTTCTAACCTCGAAGGCTCACAGATGGGTCTTGGCAAGAACATACACACATAGTGACAAAACATTCATTACCTAACACCACTTGCTCAGTCTATTATCACATAATTCCTTTCAACACACCACTTGCTCGGTCTATCATCTTATAATTCCTTTCAACACTGCAGTGACGATGATGACTGTGCAGTGTGCTTGCTTCACACCTAATATACGATCAGGCTCTGCACCGGACTAGATTCCAGCTTTCCTTTTCCTATTTGGATTGAAGCCTGGCAAAGGCACTGGTTTCAGAAAGACTGAAAAGCCTGGCTCAATGTCATAGCTTCCAAACAGCCGGCAACAGAGCCCCTGAGCTACCTAGGCTAGAGCTCAGGATCTGTGCTGCTGTCCTGGACGCAGGGCAGTGGTAAGTCAACATGCCCCATCTTTAGGTGCAGCCAATCTTTAACAGAATGTTTTCCTCAACTGACCCTTTCTGCATGTACAGCCAGTGCACAGCAAGGGAAAAAAACATTTGCAGTGCTCTGCAGATATGTAGCCGAGAACTCAGATTGTAACGCTCTCAATACAGAGCTGAATGTGCTTCTAGCGTGCTGAAAGCACGGCTGGTAGCCATGTTCTCCCTGTGTCTCGTGGCAGGAGACAATCACTGTAGATAATCACTGTCACCACCCACAATGCTGAGCTCCCCGTGAGTCTAGCACTGCTACAAAACACCTCAAAGGCAAGTTTTGCTCTGAAGTCCTCAGGCAAGGAACTTTAAATCCTCTTCTTCCCCTGCTCAAATGTTTTATCCTCGCAGACCAAAAACTACACCTTTAAGGCCAATTTCAACTTCCTGCCATAAGATCTTGTTACATCCTTTACCTCTCCCCCTCCTGCCTGTCTGTCCACAGAGCAGGCAGGCAGCAACACACAGAGATCACTTCCAACTCTCTCTTCAGTAATTCAAGCAAAAATGCAGTCCAAAGCAGCTTTCTAAACATATTAACTCTGCCTGCACTGCCTGAGCCCTGTAGCACTTCCAGAAAAATATCACTGGCCTCTATTCTGACAGACATTTAATTGCCTAGCTTCACTCCATGCTGGCATTAAACTTATCTTTATCTGAACCAGTGAAGGTGTACATGTGAAAGCTAAGGGGAGGAGGAGGGAAAGGAATTTAATTTACATGTTTGTATACATATATCATACCTTCTCTCTTTCCTGGAGGATGCAGGCTACCACAGCTGTCATGCAGAGCAGAATCTGTAGAATTTCAGGCAGGTACTGATGGATCAAATGTCCTATGTTTTTCAACACAACTTCGAGAACAATGAAGAGGCTATGCTGACGCCCAAGAGGCAGGACTTTAGCTAAATCCAGCTCTGACATACTTCGAAGCACTGCAGTCTGGCAAGGCCCTGCAATAGGCAAAGGGATAACAACTTATCTAGAGAAGCACCGCAAAGATACCCACTATTGAAAATAATTTTCAATGAAAAATAGTATAATCTGGCCCTAAATTACAGTTCCTCACATTCAGCTTTTTAAATAACCACAGCTCCAGGTCTCCATCTCTCTGCGACACTCAGATGTCTCCCACTGCTACAGTAATCAGAGCACTTTACAACCTCTGTTTATTGCCATCATATGCAGGCTAGCCTACGATGCCAGCAATTGCTCATTCCTGGCCTGCTAGAGCTTACTTGCACAGCTGTAGCAAGACATTCAGTTTTTCTGACCTGTATAACAGAGCAATTGTGCTTTGTAAGGAGAAGCTCAGGGGAATCCCACTCCTTATCAAAACTTCACTTTCCTCCTTTCATGCTTCCAAGGCACTGTTGGAGACAAACTGAAACACGTAATAGTACTAAGTGTATTTATCCTCCCACATCTCTACAGGTCAGGAAGTACCATCCATACCCCCAGGTTCTCCTGCCTGTACCTACCATTACTGAATTGCTTCACAGCTTCAAAGAGCAGATCCAAGAACATCCGTATCTCTTCTGGCAGTGAGCCGGCAAGAAATCGCAGAACGATCGACATGCGAGTGCCCGCTGAAGACTTGCCCTGTGTTTTGTTCCCTGTTTTGTTTCTCATTCTGCCATAGAGAATTCTTCAAGAGCCAAAAAGAGGTTGCATTAGCTTTCAGCAAGCCATCTGTTTCCTAGTCTCTTATTCTGCAGGAGAAACTCTATTTCATTTAGAAACGTTCCCTAGTGAGAACAAACTGAGTGGAAGTCACCTCCCCCCAGCCTTCAGGGTCTCCACTGAATTACTACACAGAGCCCCAAAACACCCCAGTGAAAGTTCAGCCTCTGCTACTACAATAGAAGCTTTGCTGGAGACTTCAGGTATAAAACTAGAATGCCTCCAGGCTTGCTTGAGGGCAGGAACTGCTGAAGAAGCAACCTGCATGATAACTTGCATCACTGTATCTTAATAAAATTAAGTGGTAATACTCAGTGAACTGAAACGATCTCACAGTTCTCTGTAAGCCTAAGAAGTAGTAGTACTTACCAAAATGCTCTTAAAGAAAACACTATTTGCAGAACACATAAAGGTGTTAATAAGGAAACCATACAGAACATCGCAAACCAAGTCGTCAAACCATACAATTAACCATAGGTTTATCTCCACTGTTTAAAATGAGAAGCAGCAGCATTACACCTCTGCTCGTGGTACTTTGACACTGAACCTTTAGACCTGCACTTCATGACACACCTCATAAGAACAGGGATGAGATCTGGTCGATGCTCCATTTTTACTACTGCAGTCTCCTCAGAAATACTGAAATGGACTATTTCTTCTTTAAAGCTCTTGTCCTCCAGAAGCCTTTGCAGGTTCTCCCTGAAAGTAAGAAACACTATTTGAGGGCAGGTAGGGGTTGTAAAAATAAACAGACACACACATCTATACCTGCTTACCTACCTATATAATCTATGCTGTATATAAAATATTGAAGTACCACGTTCCCACCCTTTTGTAAAAAAAAATTTTAAAAAATCCAGCAAGATCAAGGTAATTACATAGGAAAATAGCTCCTGGACACATTCTGAAGAGATTATTCAACCATGAAGTACAGTTTTATGCTGTCACTTTCTCTGAGCGCTTATAAAGTATTAGTACAAAAGACCTCTTTGAAAAAGATGCAACTACTAAGCACCCAATCTTCTGGGGCAGAATAAAAGTGTTGCCATTTTCCTGTAAACAAAAAAACAGACACTGACCAACCTCGAGGCCTTATTTCCTGTTTTAGATAGGAAATATACAGCTGGCTAAAATTAAAATTTATACGTGTGTCTTCAACAAATACAGGCAGGGCTCTCTCTTTGAAGCAACTGACCCCAAGCAGGCTTCTGATACGACAGCAGGCTCGTTCACCGATGATAATATAAAAGCTTTTACCTGTACGGAAGTAGATGAGGATGCTTGTATGTCATTATACAGTCAAGAGCTATTCTCTGTACATTCTGGTCTAGATGGGACAGTAACTGCAAATGACAAAAGAAAGAACATGAGTCCTTATCTAGGAGACAAAAGTGCTTACTGCAAGTAGTGAAACAACCCAAAAGCTCCAAGCTGAAGCAGGTTTTGGACTAGCTTATCAGAATGGAAACAGAATGCATGTGTTGCCAGTATAAAGCCAAGATGCAAATACACAACTGTCACTCATAAAGCAGATGTGGTTGCTGGTAGTTCATATATACTTTTCCCTCCCATCTACATAGGATAGTTATAACATTTATTTTTTTGTAATTGTCTTTTGGACCACTGTTAGCTTGCCTTTTCAACCGCCAAACCCAGTTACCATTTGTGTATCTGGGCAGACTGGATTAAAAAGCAGACTACCCAAACCATCCCAAGACACCCGTCTTTCTTTCCTGTGACAAACACAAACTACTCATAAGATATGATATGCACTTGATATGCAAAGTCTCACTGAGATTTGCCATCTCTCGAAGATGACTCCTCATAATCTAGTCACTAAGAAATACAGATCATTTCCCCAGGTGGCATCCCTATCAGTTCTTCAGTCTCCTACCAAACAGCACAGGCTAGAATCACCAAAGGTCACTTTGCCATGACATCCCTACGCCAGGCAGACACGCCAGCCATGACAATACATAAGCCAAGACACAGAAACGGACCAACTCTTTTCCTAAGCCAGACTCTGAGGTTGACTGAAACAGAGTGGATTGTTCATTAGAGATTCTCAAATTTGGGGAGTAATGAATGGACCTCCCAACTCCCACACCAGGTGCCAGGTGAAACCCAGGGAACTAACTGGTGCCTACCATTTAATACAGTTCTACAGCCCACTGACCACAACCTTAGAGAACACAAATCGGGAACAACTAGAGCAAATGCCAACAATCTGAACAAATTCACTAATCAGGAACCAACAAAACACAGTAAAATGAATAAAATACCCTTCAAAAGAGCATAGGACAAGGACTTAGAATCTGTCTTCAGAGTCCTATTTTTGACAATGTCTTCAGGGAAATCCCTCAAAAAGGAACCTTATCAAAAGCAATATTCTTCAAGACGAAATTCTGTTTTCTTTTTTTATGCCATTCTTACAGACTGTGACCCCTCCCATCCCATTTCTTCTTAGATTTGTTTTCCTGCCTCCCTTACTTAAAATTGGAAGAGACTTCTGGCTAGACAGGCATTATATAGGCTCTGCTCTTTAATCCGTGTTTCCTGCTTATTTGCTTCATCTCTGTTTATCTTCAGTTTTCATTTTGTTGATACTGACAGTGACTTAAACACTATGCACTGACAGAGCATATGCCTATGATAGGCAAAGGAATAGTGCCATCAGTGACTAAAAACAAACTAACAAAAGAAAAACAGAGAGACACAGACACACACAAAAAATATTTGTATTTTGTATTTCCTCTCTTTCTGCAGAAGTACGCTTTGTTATAATGATGGCCATGACTATCTAGCACCGGGATCTAGCACGTCCCCTCCCCAAGTGCTAGACAGGATGAAGATCACAAATTTCCCACATTTTGTACCTCAAATCATGATGAGAAATGCTGGAACATGGAAAACTGTAGTAATTTTGAAAGAACAGTTGATGCAAAATGATCTGTTGTCCACACTGACCATACTCTTTGTAGGCACAACACTGTAGGACAAGGACAAATCTCCTTGGGTCTTACCCAAGCTTTGAATTCAAAATCCTCTTACAGATCCTGCTGTGCAAGTGGGACAGACTCCCTCTACAGCCACTCCTCCACCTTGCCACAGATGACTACTAGTCTGCTGCCAGATCTGTTTGCCTGAGCCACTCCTGGCAAACTAAGCCAGGTATCTCAAAGCAGGTCTTTGCTAAAGGGGCTCATTTCAAGTGAAGCCTGCTAGGAAGCCCTCTCAAGGACAACTCCTTTTTCAGCTATCATGGCTGGGTTCAGAGAACAACCGGTTTCTGCACTCTCAGACACTGCATTCAAATAAGAACGAGTTCATTTATTAGCAGTAATTCTAAAAGCCAGCAAATAGCGTCACCTGGGTATATAATGCGTTCAACTTGTGCTCCAGATACAATGCACGAGGATTCGAGAATTTAGAGAAAACTTTTAAGTGGGCTATTAGTTGCCTGTAAAACAAAACAAAACAAATATGTTTTTAAAGTGACCAGAAGAGACAATCCTGCATTATCATAAACAAATGGGGAATTTTCATTAAAACTGATTAACAATGAAGAAAAAAACAACACAAGAGGATCCCAAGTCTGTAAGTCTCCATTTCAGAGACACAGCAAGAGGTATCCTGCTCCCCCTCCGAAGCAGCTCCTTCCAGATGTCACTTCACTGCACAGAGAAGGCTCTTTCCTCAGTAGCGCTACATGGGTTCAGCTTTTGGAGAGAAAGGAATACAAACAGCTAGGATGCAGCTTACTTCTTTCTGCCAGCCCAGCCTGGAACACCAAATGGGTGAAATGGGTGAATTTATTTATTTACTTGTCCTTAACTGGTGCCCATTTCACTCCCATCAACATTTAAGAGCCGCATTTAGCCACGGACTGTGCTGGACTTATGCCGGGCTGCAGGCACAGATGGGAGTCAGTGCCTGTAGAAGTGGCTGTGTCACCCCACATCTGCCCCACCTCCACTTTGTGGGAGGGGAGAGAGGTGACCAGGATAAGGAAGGCGAGAGATCTCCTCCACCACATGCACTGTGGGGCTGGCAGAAGTTGCCCTCATCCAGCTGCTCCCCACAGAACTTTACACTGAACTCTCCAGACGCTCGACTGGGCTGCTCTCCTCCATGGCTGGGCTCAGTCGAAGGATAAGTACAACGCCTTCTGGCAACCCCACACCCAGCTTGGGGCAGGTGTGGGTCCTCCCATGGCGCAGCCCCACGAGAGCTCTGCCCCACTGCGGCACAGGCCTGACTGTGTGAACTGTCCAGGGCAAAGATGAAGGGAGGTCACTCCAGAACTCATTAACATGCCTCCAGTAAATCTTTTATGCCTTTGTTACTGCTGCCAGGAACTACTGTTTCCACTTAAGTACACGGACATCTTCAGATGGGAAGTTCAAAAAAAAATAAATAATAAAAATCTGGGACTGACTTTATATTTTAATTGCTGCTAATTTACAGAGACAAGCCAGAATCTGGGAACAAAATGAAACACCTACAAGACACCTGGGATTAAATGACAACACAGGTTACATATCAAATACTCATCGTGTTCCAACATGTAAGGTGACATTTTGAAGTTGTCTGCACTACAAGGGCCACCCTTTGCAAAAAAAAAAAAAAAAAAGTGGCAAACCACAAATCTTTGCGATGTATTTGTAATGGACTTTTGATAGGGGTCATCAGGGTTAAAAGACTCTGATCAGAGAAATCGTAGAGAATTCACACAAAGCGTCACTTTCTCCATGTATTCAGCACTGCAAATAATGACAGCACAACAGCGTGTAGCTCCAGTCTAAAACACCACCGAATAAAAATCTTTGTTCCTATGAAGAAAACCAGGACCAAGATTTATAACAGGTAGGCAATGCCAGAATCCCAATATTAAAATACATAAATGGTCTCATTTTTCAAAGTGTTTGGCAATGCCCATCGCTTCAAAAGACTAAAAGATACACACAGAGAAGCCAGGGGTATGCAGGTACAACGGCCTTCAAAAATTTCAGAATGGCTTCAGGATACCACGTAATTTTTGCTTAAAGTAACACAAATCACAGAGTGTCAGCGGGAAGTGAGATAATGATAAAACCTGGGCAGGGTCTTTGGATGTTTAGTACTGTGCAGGCAGAGTTTCTGACTCTGAAGTGCTTACAATCCACTGAAAAATTAGGAAGTGCAAGCAAAAGAAGAGAAAGGAATATATATATATACACAAGCATAACTTTTATCTCAACATGAGCTGCCGAACCTGCCTTTCCATGAAAGCACTAGCAAGGGAAAACTAAAAATACTTACTTAGCAGCAGCTCTTCTTGTTTTCCTTTTTGGTAGTCCTACAGTAATTGGTTCCCCTTCTTCCTTTTCTTCTTCCTCCTCCTCCTCCATAGCAACATCATTCACCTCTTCACCAGGTATTTCTTTTGTTGCTACTGTACCACTGTTTTTCTTTCTAAGATCCTGAGATGGAGCCACTAGTGAATCTGCTGGGTAGTACTCATTTCTGTTTTGTTTTTTTTTTTTTTTTAAAAAAAAAAGGAAAGAATTAAGAAGCATACCATTTTTCAGGGCAAGAACAACTAGAAACTCCACAATCCACCATTCTCATTATTAGTGGCACTATATGGCACTATGGGACGCTATATGGCTAAAAATTCCCAAAGAAGCGTATTTTAGCAAGTAATATGCTTCTTTGCCCACAAGTTGCAGAGATATAAGGCAGTGACCAAATACACTAAAGGAAACTGGCGGTACGTGGTGGAGAGGAGAAGAGACGTGAATCACTGACTTACTAGAGGTCTGTAAAGAGGCTATGTTGAGGGCACGGGGGTTGCGATTGCTCGAATGGACAGGTGAACAGTGAGTATCGAAGTGTGAGAGTAAGTGAGGAAACTAATCTACTACAGTACGGTTCAATTTTTCCAGGAAGGCAAGCAAAACATAGGTTTTCTCATCATAGAAAAGGAATATCGGAAACCTTGCCCTGCCATGACATCACACCTACGCCCACATGCATCATGCTACCTGTTATGTGCACATATGCAAGTACACTACTGCTGTCCCTCCAGGGGCAGGATATTAAATCAGCCTCTGAAAAACCCAGTATTTTCCCCATCTTGATATTCGGTGATTCCAAATTAAAATGTATTTTCACTTTTTAAAAAAGGAGCTTTATTTCCACTGAAATCACTCCCTAATGGGAGTAATGAGGCTGTGACAGTGGCAAGTCAATAAATGAGTGACTGAGCAGCAGAAACGTACTGCCAGTTTCATTTCAGCCTGCTTCTTGTGTGATGTTTCTTCTAACAGAATCCACGTTTCAATCAAAAGGTTATCTTAACTGGAAAGACATCTCACCAGCCATGCATTCAGGAAATTACATCTATAATGGGATAGCCATAATCTTAAAGCTCAGCAACAAGTTTAAAGCAATGTGTCCTCTCAACTGAAAAATAAATCCTACTTACCTAATAAACCTCAAAAGAAGTGGAGAAAGTTCCCTTGACCTAGGCTCAACTCTGTCTGGAAACTTATCCAGTGCTTTCCACAGTAGAAAACGGAAGTTTGTGTGGTCCAGCCGCTCGCTACAATCCGTTCTAGTCCTGAGCTGCTCCAGGAAGACAGTCCCCACCCCTCCTTCTGGCATCTTCTCGCTTTCTGTTTCAGCAATGCTTTCCTCCTGTTCATCTAGTTCATTTTGCAGCTCCATTTCTGCAGAACAGATGAAGAAAATCTCTTCGGGTTACTTCATAATTGCCAGTGGCAAAGTATCAGTCCCCCATTATGAAAGTAATACTTCTGGTGACTGTAACTGTTTAGACAGTATTTAACACTGACCTGAAAGACCTACATTGCTTAAAAAGTATTCTAGGATGCCTTACAGTCCTGATGCATCTCAATTAAGCTCAGTTCTCTTGAACAACAGAGAATTCCACAAATGCCTGTGTGCTCATGGCTCTACCGTGAAATCACAGATTCCATACACCCGTATGTAAACCTCAAGAGCACACTCAAGACAGACACTATTTGCAGGAATTCCACTGAATCTATGGAGCGGAAAGACAGACAGTCCCATTATAAAGGTTCTGTCCTTGATCCTGATCAGTCTGGGCAGAGCCAGCCTTAAGCACGGAAAAAACTCCCGTATGGATTCCCACAGCCTGCAACTCCCTCCTGTAATGCAGGTGCCTTTTCTACCTACTTCTTGGTGTTTAGGATAGGAGGAGACAGTTTTCTCCCAGGTCTCTCCATTCCTGCCCTGGGCATGACGCTGGAAGTCAAGAGCCCTGGTTCTGAATTCCCCCATCACCTGTAAACTTGTGGCACACAAAAACCCAGTCATGTCATTCACAATTAGCTTGGTTACTGTCATAACAACGTGACTTACCTGCATAGGTAGCAGCCCTCTCCAAATGTTCATATAAGACCTTCCAGAACTGTTTATTCTCCATTTCCTTTGCATGAGAACTAACAAAGCATAAGACAGCATGAAATTAAAAGGGGAAAAAAAAAAAAAAGCCATGCGTCAGTAGGCAAGTTAACAACTAACACAATCAGAGGCTTTGATTACTGCTTTGATGTGGATGTCCGAAGACAGGGCATCCGCACAATACAGCTGTACAGCTGTAGCACTTCCCTTGCCTTTACTCATGGATCCCAAATGTCAATTCTTATTAAAATAATCTGGTTGTATCTCACAACTTCAAATGAACTCAAATTAAGTCAAAATCTTCTCAAGCTTTCCACTGACTTCCGTACAGTAACATCATATATAGAACCAAAGGAAGAATTAGCATGGACATATCTTTTGGAGAGCTGGTTTAATATTTTTTTATTAACTCACTAGCTTGAAGGGAAAATCTCATCCCTTTTAATCATATAACAGAGGGGAAAAAACAAGAAGATAAAGTCATACTGAAAGCAGACACTGACTTCCGTATTTAGCTCAGCTGTCACCATGGTAAGTCTTCCCTGCTCTTTCGTAGGATTTAGATGTTTTCCAGTAAGGCCAGAAAAGTCAGAGATGGGGAAACTGAGAGGGACTTCTTGGTCCTTTAAGCATTTGTGAAACACTAACCAAGTCCCGTTACCTTTGACTCAAAACTCTGATGCTATTTGACTACTTGTTGCTAGTTCCCTTTAATAGTGAGAAAAATCAGAAACTAAGTTAAAAAGAAAGAGTCTACACAGGTTGCGATTTATTTGAGAGATCAAATTCATTTCAGAAGATTTCACATGAAGGTTCTCATGCACAGATCGCTCTAAATCAAACATTTTTACCTCAGCTTTTGTTCACAGAACAATGGAAGGAATGTTCTGTAACACAACCACAGATTGCAGCATCCAACCGCACATACTCACGTTATGAGTTCAATTACAGGATCCCAGAGAGGGTTGAAGTTAATATAAAGCATTCCCAATAAATACCGAAGAGGCACCTAGAATGACATACAATACCATCTTGTTGAGATGTAAAAAACAATAGTTAAAGATCAAACAACCTCTTCTAACCTTTTTCCTCTCAAAGAGGAAACTTTGATCAAAGAAGTTCTCAGAAGCACTACAAGTAATGAAGCGAGTCACGCACATCATCATTCCTTGTTTCATAGCTGCACGAGGAAATCTAGAACCCATTTACTGTAAAAGCCACACTGAGATCTAGGCAACATACCTACATACCACAAACGTGCAAAAAACCAGTTCAGCACAGATCTGGATTGCCTGCCTCCCTCTCAAACTTCAGGGCTGCCACAGGAGCATTAGGGACCTCAGAAAGGAAAGTTTGCTTCATCGCACTAGGCATAGAAGCATCTCCTCTAGACCAGCTCCTTGCTGACCTACATGCAGTAAGACTGACCTACAACCCTTACAAAGAGCTTAAAAGTCAAGGTAAAAAAATTATATAGGTACAGTAATAGCCACAAAATAATTTAAAAAAACCCAAACAAACCTCCCACCAAATCCATGATAATTTAACTAGTAAAACTGTGACCCTTCCAACATCTAGGAAGTGAGGTTCCCTTTAGCCCAGCAGCAGAGGAGATTCAGCAGTCATAAGCATACTAGATTTTCACCCTGCAGCAAGATCCAGAGGCTAAGCTCTCCAGTGGCCAACAGGAGACCCACCAACGTTCAACCATGCTGAGAGTATGGCAAGGTCATGATTTTAAATTTGCTCATGACTCACTCCTTGGAACGGTTTGCCTTCCTTTCCATAACATCAAAACCTGATGAATCTGGTTGTGGGTCACTTATCTACATACCACTGTTCTACTAAATATCCAAGAGAACACAATAGTTCCAAGGACAACTGGAATAAGGAACGTGACAACTGCTTTTTGACAATAACTACTTACCTCCTGCAAAGATGCACTTGGTATTGCAGACTGCACTATATCATATCTTAATTTCCTCAAATGAAGAAGTTTCTCTCTGTAATCATTCACTGTTGCTGGCACAAGTTCTGCTTGGAGCAATACGGCAAACACTGGCTGGAGTTCCCCTGTGCCATAACCCTGAACAAACAAGTGACATGCATTTTGTTAGAGTATCCTTTTCTCATTGAAAGGAATTTCAACAAAACTAAACAGAGTCCCAGCCATTTTGGACCAAAGAACAAAGTTGAGGGACTTGCTCTGTTTTCCACCACTTAGGCATCAAAACTAAAACATCCGAAAACATCAGGAGGCAGGGGGACAAAGAGATAGAACTGGAATGTGAAAGCACAAAAGCAGACAACAACCTCTGCTAGATACGTGCTTTGTTTCTGCAAAGTGGAAAACAGTTCCCACACAACATCAAGCAAAGATGGCTTTGAAATCTTAAATGAAACGTTTTAGCCCTACCTCAGTCTGTGTAGAAGGTAGAATCTCAAAATGGTTTAGAATTCGGACAGTCAACAGTCGGACCTATCCAAAGTGGAAACATACGTCAGAAGCATGCCAGAGAACACAGGCTACGTATGCAGACACATACACTCATACACAGAAGTTAATGTTTTGCACAGGAGGCCGATTTCACTAGATTCCTCCCGGAGTTGAGAAACAGATGAGCTCCTGTAGTCTAGCAGGCAATTCAAAATGAATACATTAGGCTCCTGCTCTGATTCGCCTCTAGGGAAAAGGCAGGCCTCCTAGGGCTAAAAGCTAACCTCTGTTAACTAATGCCCCCCAACAGCCTCTTAGAAATGCACACAGTCCTAAACAGATACTACAGAAGTAATTGCTTTACTTAGTCTCCTGTTTCTCCTTTAGCCTTTGTCATTTAACTCCATTTACTTAAATTGCATTGCTAAAATACAAATCATCTTGCAGATGCTCAAGAAAGTAGATCACCTTGGAAACACCAGTGGAAATATTAGGTTGCAACTTCTCAAACAAGTCCATCAGGTTCCCTTGGGAAAGGGGGTCCTGGCATCCACACAATGCCAACCTCGTGTAATAGAGATCAGCTAGCAGCAACGCAGAGGGGTCCGAAGGGAAAGTGCTAGAACAACAGAGTGTTTTATTAGCATATAGAAAGCACTACAATAATACACAGGTATTTGAAAATAAGGTAGTAGTGATGATAACAATATTAAGGGAAAATTCCACATGACTTCGGACTCTGCTGGCAACAGCAGGCCAACGAAGTCAGACTTCAGCAGCATGCTGGCTTGCAGCCTCAAAGCCCAATCACCTATGACAGCCCAAGAGGCATGAGATTCCTCCTTTGTATTAATCAGACTTGTCAAGCTGGGGATAGCAGGTTGGGCCCCCCACAGCTGCAGAAAACAAATATGCAGAGGTCAGACAAGGGCTGCTGCTACTGCCCAGGTGCCCAGTCAGTGATCAGCTTCGACAAAAAAGAAATAATCTAGACTTAGGTGAGACACCAGGAGTCCTGCCTGCCCACAGGGAAGCCTCCTTCTGCTATCTTACATCCCTTGCTCCAAGTGGGTTTCACACCCCCTGCCCAAAGCTGGCGGAAGAACACTAAACTGAAGCACTTTGCCAAGACTTCCTGCCTGATCTGGGCAAGCTGTTTCATCTCCATCATGCCTCAGACATGGGCACCACGATTTCCTAACTGAGCAGGATGTTTTGAAGTTCAAGCTACCAAAGACTTGGAGATGCTCCAGCCCAACAGTGATGGGAGATGGCAAGTTCCACAGAATTTGCTGGAGACAGATCAACGGTCTCCCTCAACCCCTCCAGCCACTCAGTTATGTGTGCTAATTATAAGTAGAACAGAGTTACAATAAATAAAACAGAGCATACCACTGTGGAGCAAGCACACACATCGTATGTAAGGACATGGTGGAATCCCAACATCACTAGCAGACTGCATGAGTTCAGGCTTTTGAAACAACTCAGAAAGTGCTGCTGTCTCTTTTATCATTATTATATAAGACACAGTTACTAAGTGTAGCACTCCAAGGTAAAACTAGAACCAACTTATTTGACACACTACCCTGCAGCTGTCTAAGAAAGCTTCAGTTTGCAGAGAAAACGTCACTGAACAGGCACTACATCTACCTGGTTCTCCAAACAGAGCCTACAACACCACTACCTTACACAACCACGGTACTGAAGCAACGCGCTGGCCTAACAGAACAAGCAACACACAAAGAGGCATTTAACAACCCCCTACACAAAGGTAAAGCCAACTCTTTGCTTTACCAAGGACAATCACAAAGGATCACATAACAGGCAGAGTTTACTTACGCCAGTAAGCTCTTGACACGCTCCACAGGTAACAAACGGAGTATTTCAGAAGACTCCGCCAAACTAAGAAGAGTACTTACAGCTTGGCAGGCCACAAACAGGCTTCCTGGAGCAGAGAGAGAACAAGAACAGCCTGTGTATTTACTCAGCTCTCAATGACTTGTGTTTTGTATGGTGCATGCCCATCCTGAAATGGCTGAAGTCACAGAAATAGGGCAACATATGGGTCCGAGAACTGGCATGTGTATTTTCTAAACATTATCATCATCATCATAACCCATAAAGGAAATGCTCCTCTGGCTATCAAAGTAAATGCCTACTCCAGGGAGCCAGCATTGAAAGCTCGAGCAGCCCCCAGTTTGCATCTGTTTCCATCACACCCACGTACACAGGGAGCAGAGATCTGGAGCTAAGCACTGCTGCAGGAGTCTCAGACAGCTCTATGCTACCAATGGCACTCAGAAATGAAGAAATGTTACCCAAATTGATACGAATGCAGGAAAATACCAGCAAACCTATATACTGATGCTACCACACAGGTGCCTATGAACTTTGGCACTTCGGCAACACGTTACTGTATGAGATCTTCAAAGCTGTCCACGTACTTAAATACTGAATATTTGTTAGTGAATGGAAGGTTTTTGCTGAATTTTGTTACAGCAATCACGTCTCCTTCCTGAACCTCTCAGCCTCCTTTAGAGATGGAGGGTTTCCCAGAAGCACAGGAGAGCCAAAGCCCTTCCAGGCAAGAAAGGGGAAGGGCAATTCCTTTCCCCTGCCGCTCCTAAGTTAGGAAGTAGGTTGTTTAAAAAAAAATATATAAAAATTCTTCTCTCCTTCATCTCTTTCCAAGCAGAAGAAACACTGTTCCTAAACCAGGCAAACTGAAGTAAGTTTTTAAAGGATATAATTTTCTTACATAATGCCAGCTGCCATGGAAAAGAAGGAGAAGTGAGCATTCATTTCCCACTTATTCCTTTGAAAACGTCCCTCTATTCCAAGTTGCTTCATACCCCAGGCGTGTGTCGAATCCTGCTCACCATTAACCTCCATAAGATGCTCCTCAGAGAGGAGAAGAAACAGCAAGTAATGGCAGGATGAAGCTTTCTGCATCTACAGTGTAAGGGTACAGGTTCCCAAACTGTAATCTGCATACATTTAGTAGTAGTACGTCTGTGATGGACAAAGATAGCAGCTCCCACCTCACTGTGGACACAACTATATGATCAACAGGGTAAGCACTTCTATACAGGCAGTTACCCCTAAGCAGCTCCCAGAGGTAACTTGCCGTTGCTCTGTCCCAGTTGACAAGCTAGCTTCCCTGCGCTCCACAGCAACCGCAGAAAAACACCCAGTTCTGGGACTCGCACTTTGCCTCAGGCTACAGAGGCCGTGCAGGTCAAATAGGGAGCACAGGGCTGGGGTGTGCCTTGCCCAGGCCCTCTCCAGAAGAGACTGGAGTCCTAGTAGAAGGTGAAGGAATTGTAGAGATTATGGAGCTGGAAAGAATGATAGAGGATGAAGAAAGTGTCCAGAAACACTAGTCTGGGAGGAGGGTGAGGAAAATCAAGCAAAGATGGGGCAATAGGAGGCTGGAGTGTAGGACTGAGACTGCATTTGTTTCCTTTTCTCTTATGGGCAAATGGAGAAGTAACAACGTGCCTCTTGCATACGCACAGAGCTGGTGCAGAGCGGCGACTACTGCCACCAAAGATGAGACCCAAGAAAAGAAATTTGGGTACTCCTTTTTTTAGAGTAAGTACATTGCCATTAAAATAATCACATCCTTCAAACAGTATAGAAGAAAGGGCCAAGTCCAAAAGGACCATGCATGGCAAGTATGTAGAGAAGAAAAGAGAAGAAAAAGCAACAGAGCCAACTGGTGGAAACATTTAGGAATGTTAATAAAGGGATTATAAAGGGAAAAGGCCAGACTCCAGACAAGCCCTTTCAAACCAAGGAACAATGAACGCTGAACCTGGGGCATTCCCGTACTTGCTTATATTTGGCACAAGGCCAAATACTTGCAATCTGTCTGAGTAACAACTGCCCTGCCCAATGAAAACTAAGTTAAAACATGTATTATTTTTTTTGGCCAGATGGAAGACAACCAGTCACCACCCATGCCTGTAAGAAAGATGCAGCATTTAGAATTGGTGCTGTCACCTAGGTCAGAGACAGTAACGTCCCAAACTTTGCACTATAGGTTTGAAATAGTCTAATAGGAGCTTGGGAGTCAACAGACTCTCCTTCATTCGACTGCTTCAGCCTGGATCTAGTTTAGATTGATTTCCATCCTCTTTTTTCTCACTTTCTTCTTCTCCTTCCTAATTATCTCCATCCTTCACTTTGCAGAACATCTGCCACCCCATTGTTATTATCAACAGTAAATGCAGAATCATTTCCTGGAGGGTGTTTCCCCCAGGCTTTGCTTTTCTAGTTTTACTTGAGCTGGTCAATAAATTTGGGTACAATGCTACTGCTATTCATTTTCATGCTTTGTACTGCTATTCATTTTCATGCTTTGTGTCATCAAAAAACTTGCTTTATAATTTTTTTTATATATCAACAAAAAGCAAATAAACAGGAAATAACCATAACTGACCTCTGCAGAGGCTTCCTTTGTCAATAGCTGTGAAGAGAGAGTCTATAAAACTTGTCACATGGGGCAGAATGTTTTCTTTGTCCATTGGTCTGTCCAAAATAAATGGGAAGACTTTTATCTGTTACACTGACACCTGCACACATATGAAAGCTTTCTTTCACATCTGTCTTGTATTATATTACAGATAGCTCACCCCAAGTTTGAAACCAGCAGCAAACCATTTTTGCTATTTCCAATTCACAATTTAAGTCGCAGCATTCATTACATCTTATTTCCAACTATTCCTTTCATACAAGAACACCATATTTATTGGAAAAAAACCAGTCTAGTCCTCTAGAGAGTACAGTGCTTAAAACACAGAAACTGAAATACGTCAAGTAGGCAATCAAGAAACTGATATTCTATTCCTGACTTTACTATTGACTTACAGTATTTCCACACAGCATTTTTTTCACCTTCTAACCCCAGTTTCCCCAAACTAGGGTTATTAATTATTGTCCTTCCCTTAAGTAAAATGAATTCTGACAGACAGTGAACTAGACAGGACCACAGAAATACATGACAACAGTACCTTAGAACATCCCTTACCTAATATGTGGCAGTACAACCAAGGCAACCCAAGGCTGTGAAAGGTCAGTGATGTCTTCCTTCTCTGGTAAATGGATTAAAGACAGTACATGCTCCAACACTGGTACTTCTGCCTTTCCTCCTTGTCTTTTGTTTGTTTGTTGCCTTGTATTAGAGCTAAAAATAAAACCAAACTTTTTAGTAACCCACCACTGCATATCAGAGATTGTTCCTTCTCCTCCCATGATTATATTTGTTACTTCTAGCAAAAAGGACTTGGACAACCCAAGAGACTCTTTTCTTTTTAATGTCCTCCACAGCATAAAACATCATCTAGCCATGCTGAGGAGCAAAAACATGGCCCTCAAGAAATTTCAGGTCTTTATTTCAACTTCAAACAAAAAGGAAAGACACTAATTCTCAGTTGGGCACCTTCACAATTAGGACATAAGGTCTCTAGGAGCACCTGAGAGCCATCGCTGTGATTACTGTTAATAAACCATGATCACACTGACATAGACGGACTAATGGATGACAGAAAACAACCAGTGAGGTAAAAGTTTGGGGACTTAAAAGGAATCACAAGCTGAACCCAAATTAACAAGCCTATCTGCAGGCAGAAGGGGTTGACACCATACTGGAACATATGAACAGGAGTACTTCACACCCCATGGACTGCAATCTTTCCATTCCACCCAAGAATTGCAAGACCACAGCTAGAAGCCTGCATAGGCTCCACCCTTCAAGACATACAGAAGCTAACAAAAAGACATCATCAAGAATCATTAGAGGTTTAAGAAACAAAACTTATGAGATAAACCTCAGTGAATGCTCATTGCAGAGGGGGTTAGACTAGATGACCTTTAAAGGTCCCTTCCAACCCCAACTATTCTATGATTCTATGAGTTAGGATTGTTGGTCCAGAGAAAGACTATTTCAGGTGTTTCGGATGATCAAAGCCTGTTATTTGTAAAAGCCGGATGCAAGGAGTAAGAAATAATCTGCTCTTTATGTTCCCCGCAGATAAGATAAGCAGCAATGGATACAAGATGCACTAAAGGAAGTTTAGTTCATTTCAGACTGGGAAAAAAAAACCCAACCAAAAAACCCCAAACACCTTTGTAACCATAAAGACAGGAAAGTACCGGCACAGACTGCCAGGGGCAGCTTGGGAATCTCCAGAATTGGAATATTTAATAACAATTTGGTCAGACATCTTTCAGGACTGATTCAGGACTTGCCAATTCCATCCTAGGTAGGAGATGGGGTATATAACTCTTGAGATGTCTTCCAGCCCTAATTTCTATCACTGACATTGCAGCAGCACAAAAATTCCCAAGCAGGACCAAGGCCCTCTGAGCTATGTACTCCGTACCACTGCAAATCCAGAAAGATCAAAAGACAAAGAAAACAAGGGAAGAAAAACAAATTTAATTCTTTTGACTCAACCTTCTGTTCCTTAAAACCCTAATGCCTCCACTCTATTAAATAAAAATAGGAAAAACCCACAGAGTAGATTGCTTTTAGGAAAGATAAAACCTTACACAAAAGGCAATACAAGTCACCACACTGCCGGTGAAAGTTTTGAATTATCTGAGCTAGAGTGATCAGAAAAATTGGTATCAGTAGATTAGCAACGGTCATTCTGTGCTTCACAGTGGTTACCCCAAATTTTTCCAAAAAGGCTCCAGGGGGAAAACAACCACTTCATTGCAACCAAGCTAGCTTTGCAACTAGAAGCAGTCAAGCTGTGCCAGCACAGTGCCCTATCTGGATTAATTACATGCCCTTTTGCACCCAGCTGTGCTTAGTGGTAAGACTATAGTACTGCGGCCAAGAAAGCTCCTGGACAAAACGTATGTATACAGGGAAGAAAGAAGGGGCACAGGCAGGAGGTTAGTAATGATGACAACCCGGACTGCAGCGCTCACTACAAAGATTAACTGCCCAAGTGTGCAGCATGCATCTTGGTGTAACAAATCCTCATCGCGCACCTACTGCAACCTACTTACTAGTCTTTTGACATCAGTGATAACCTTTCCAGAGCAGTATCTCTTCTCAAATAATCTCAGAAAGAACAATGGGATCCTACTGTATCACTTGGTTTGCAAATCTGCCAGCAACGTTGTCGTTTATGCAACTTCAGCAAATACTGGGGGGCACCTTTTATGTAGCTTGGCACTACATTCAGGCCAGGCAGACACATCTAGCATTTGCTAAACTTGAGAAGTCTCACCTGACGGGTGATTCAGTGAAAACGAGAGGATACTTTTCAAATGCCATTGAACCAATGGTAGGAGGCTCTGCTTTCACCAGAATGAGTTTGGCCAGAATTGCCATCGCCTCATCCTTTGTGACAGCGTCTGTGCCAGAGAAGCAATGCTCAATGTACTCCAGAAAGCACGGAAGAAAATGCTGCAAGGCAGGGGAGAGAAAAAAAAAAAAAAAGAATAAAGTCAAGGATTGGCAAGTCTCTGTGACCAAATCCACAAAAAAACCCCACAACAACCAACCACACAACACCATCCACAGAGGAATCCAAACACTCAAAAATGAGCCAGCAAACCACCAGACTTGTCAGTCCTGGTGTCCCAAGTCACCAGCACACGGACATACTCTTACCCCAGCAGGGACAGTGATTTGATGTAAAAACTCAGTTTTCCCCAAATCTAGTCCCATTAGGACATTCCAGATCCCCGACTTTACTTTCACCGCCCACTCCACCTAATTAACTTGATTCCTCCCATATCACCAGTTCCAGGCCTGACCTATCAGACATCACTTACTCTTCACAGAATCATAGGGTTGGAAGGGACCTCTGGAGATCATCATTTACGCTTACTTTCTCCAGAACTCTTTCTCTTCGTCCCACCCATAACAAGCCCACCCCTTTAATTCCTAACAGACAAGCTTCTTTTTTTGAGCATAGATACCCGGCACCTTCTCCAACCCTGAGCAACATTACCAAGCGTCAACACAATGGCCTAAGTAACCTCTTTCATTCTTACCAGACCACGCCAGAAGTTTAAATAAACATCATGTCAATACACAAAGTGCTTCAGCATACAAGGCAGGTAAATATACTATGGATTTCCCAGTTGCTCCTTTTGGGAACAAAAATAAAATGCACTAAAGCTTCCACCTACCCTCTCAAATTGCTTCATTGTGAACATCGCTTCAGAGAAGTCCAAAAGAAAGCGCCGTTCAAATCCACTTCCAAATACCTGCAAGATGCAAATGAAATGCTGACAGGAACACATTAACAAGAGACATTTTGTAGTCAATTCTCCATTATCCGTGGCACATTTTTGCACATTTTTTGAGACACCCAGCCTGGCTCTCTGTTCACAGCTAGCAGGGCTTATTAGTTCAGGCACACACAGTAATACTGTTTCTAGTGACGATTCAGATAAAGAAAAGCACAGCCCTTTTTAACAAACCCTGCTGACACAGTCCTTTAACAAACTCTGCTGGATCCAAGCTGTCTCTGTACAAAGACAGCTTAGGTATCGCCTTAGTGTGATGTGGAAAATATAAGCCGAAAGTTCCAGGACTGCAGCACAGACACACTAACTGGCAGGAAAAAGCTTAGGCCCAAAAGATCTTTCAACTCAGCATTTTTCCAGTGTAGCAGGTTGCAGAACGTTTACCACCTCATGCGCAGAGCCAACCTCTGTGCTTCTAAAGGACTCAGGATAGGAACTGTCCTTCGAGATATCCAGGAACAGCGGTCCTCAACGCTGAGATGTGCCACATAGAAACACACACCCAGATCTCCTTTCCCTAGACCCTTCAGAAGACAAGGACAGCCTTAAGCCTCCTCCAGTTTAACAGAAGCCCACACAAACATACTCAAATGTTTGAAGGACCACCTCTCCTGAGCAAAACTGGACTCACGACAGAGACAGAACTAACCTTACTTTAACACAAGCCAACACTGAAGGCCAGATGAAATTTGATCTTTTTTTAAAGAATTGCAACAGCCTTGTTTTCCCATTGTATATCATGACATCTTTACTTTCAAATAGTTTTTTACATACACAGAATGTAAATATACTATGTTTTATATACTATGTAAACATACTATGTTAGACTTTACATAAAAGTAAAAAACTTTACAAAAAAAAATTATGTAGTATGTAGAACATATAAAAATATGTATAAATAAAAAAAATACAAAAACCAGCTATGGTCCACACTATAAACTGCAAAATTATAATGTAACACGAAAACTGAAGAGTTAGACTCCATAGTAGCATCTCCTTTTAATCTTTGCAACACTGCATTTGATAAGAATGTATGCAGCTAATCCTGTCAAAGCTTCAGGAGCAACAGTAGTACTGAAATACGCCTACCCCTGTAGTTTCTACATCAAACTGCGCTTGCCTGAACCTTGTTCACAAGGCTAATACATGCTGACTAAATGTTTGGCAGCTTAATGAAAAAATGTACTTTTTTCACTGAGTCCAGCTGACTGACCTGCTTTACAACCTAAAGCAGAACATGTCCCTTCTCTGTTCTCTCTCCTTTCTCTACAAAGGCTGTAGGTGTTTGACTCAGAACCTGGTTTTCACTGCAAAGATGTCTGCCACGATGGCACTGCTACGCTAGCAGCCTGTGTGAGCCAGTCAAGGAGTCACAAGACCACAGTAGACATTATTTAAAGGCATTGGGCAGCTCCTCCCTTAACTATGCAAAAAGGCTAAAGGGAACCTTAAAGTCTATTTCCTAGCCTGAAGTGGAATGTCCTGAAATCAGCCTGCTCTAGGGAACTTGAACTCTGAGAATTGTGCTATAAGCAGCAGTCATTGTTACCTTCTCAATAGCTTCTTTAGTCAAAGAATCAGGCAAGAAAACATTCTCAGCCAACAGCAATGCAGAAATGGCGTTCAGCAGGGTCTTGCAGCAGGATGATGAGAAATGTGGTGTTTGCAACATTTTTATTAAAATCTGCAATGAAACAGAGAGAACTGATGTTTGTCTATGAAGATAGCGATTGTCTGGTCTGAATAATCCGGACAGATCCTGGAGCAGGAGGGCATGGTGTTCTAAGCTTCAGCCCACAGAAATGAATCCTAATGCTCCTGTTAAAGTTTGAAGGCGCTAAATCTAGATTTGAACCCAATGGGGTCAAACGTATGTGAATCTGGTAGAACTGCTCTAGCACTGATATGGGGGTCTAGGTCTCCTCCACAGTGGCAGGAACCACAGCTCAGCATGGTCAGCAGTCTGCTTTTTCCCTTGCCCATTTAAAAGAGGACTACACCAGCATTACAGTACAGAGTTAAATTCTCATGGGATCAGAGAGGTAGCAATACTCACAATAAATGTCCCTGTTCACTCAACTCAAATCCCAAGCCCACTAATGCATCGGAAATGCATACGAGTGCTTCAGCTGAACACATCCTCTTCCATATTCAATTGATACCTCTCTGGCACACCAACCAAAGCGATGGTCTGACCTACCTGACAGACGTCTTCAGGCAGTGAGACTTTGGATCCATGCGCATGTCCCACTAGGATCAGATATGCTTGCAGAACCCTTTCTATCTGCTCTGAAGCCATACAGCAGTTGTCCTTAGTTATTTTCCTCTGCAAGTTTAAGAGCGACTCCTGTTTAAATAAAAAAGGAAAGCAAAATGTTTCAGAGAAACGATCAGACCCTGTTTCACTTACTGCTATTTGAATCATCTCATCTGCCCAACAAACTACTGTTGACTCTCTTGTTCATGTTCAATGAACTAACCCTTGCAGAAACACTATGTGATTCCCATTGTATAAAACCACACATCCCAAATTCTTTGGACAAAAACACAAATACCTCCCAAGGTGAGGGTCTCCTGAAAGGCCAACACATGACATACAAAATAGCAAAGAGGAAGAGAAAGAAATACTTGGCTCCAGACCCACAATCGTATGGAAGCACCGAGCTTCCACTGGAATTATCAGAACGTAAGTACTTTTACACTTCATGCATCATTATGTTAATGTGGATCCTAAGAGGTTATTCATATCATCTACATTATACAGGTAATGGAGCTGCTCTGGATCACTCCCGTTACTGTCCCTTTCTGTTCATGGAATATAAATTCACATCCTTGATCCTATAAATTGAACCCAATTTAGAGAGCTACCATAGACTATGTGAATATTTCCCCCCAAGCAAGATACCCCCAAGCACCCACTGGTTCCCAGGGTAAAAAAAAACAAGCCTCATTAAAATTAAAGTGAATTTCATCACCAGTTTCCAAGATTGCATCACAAGTGCAGATGCTGAGTGACTCAGACCCCAGGGACACAAAATATCCAGTGGCAAACCATCCTGTAGCTAAAGACACTTAGTTCAGCAACTGCTATCACAGTGGGTGAGGTAGAAGGAACAGATGGGATTTTCTGGGAAACTATGGACAGTCACAGGGTGGCAGTTTCAAGAAGGAACAAATAGGACTATTTATCCATGCTGGAAGGACTACCCTAAAGTTCACATGTACCATTTCTTTCAGTTTCCCATTTCACCCCTCTGAGGAGCACAACTGACACAGTTGTTGGTTGCAAGAGGTTTTGATCCTCCTTAGCAAATCCCAGTTCCTAGTAAAAACATATGAATGTTGATGAGGTAAGTAAAAAACACTTGCCAAGCTCTTGCTTATCATTCTACATCACCCTGACTCGACACAGCACAGCACTCAGCCGTGCTCCCTCAAACCTGAGCATAACCCTCAATCAGCAACATGGGAACACTCCGACTGAAAACACTGTGACTTTCAGTACTTGGCTTTGAGGCTTAAACTTGTGTCTTCAGGTTCAGACCAGGTCTTTGCTGTAAAGAGAGCTGCAGGGCAAAAAGCTTCCCCTTTACTGTCACCAAGTCATCTTGGAACCACCAGTATACCTAATTCAGCAATATAAAGCAAGTCCTAGCACTCCAACTCCAGCAAGGGGCCTGTGATGTCTGTCTCTGCAAAAGCAGATCCTACAAAACGTATTTGCCCAGACATGGACTGAGCTCGAAGTCTCACACACAGCAGTTCCCTTCTCACTCACAGCACAGCACAGCCACCAGGGTCACTCTGAACTTCCAAAAGAGGGTGTAAAAGTGTCATGCACATGACACTGTAAAGTTTCCAAAGCAAAAAAAAAAAATTCTGGTCCAATAAGACGCAAACACTTTTCTTGGTAAATGCACAGATCTTTTTTCAGTCTCTCATGAATAAAACAAACAAACAAATAAATAAATAAATCGGTGTACCTCCAGGCACTTAAAGACAATGTCAAAATGCTCCTTATGGATATGGAGTACAGCTGATCTGATCATCTGCTCAAAGGCTTCTCCTACAATTACCCACGGTAGTTCAGTTTCTTCTTCAGTTATAGGCCCCAGTTTTAACAGAATTAACTTCAAAGCCTGCATGGGAAAAGAGCATATCATGTCATTATACTTAGAAAATACATCAGCAATCCAAAAATTAGTTAATTCAATATACTGCTAAAATATTCCAGTGATCGCGATTCTTTCTAAAATGACTACAGGTAAAAAAAAAACAAGGCAAAATACCAGCAAGCAATACTAATTTAATATATAGGAACATCGCATAGGAATTACTAAAACCAACCTTCCTATCTCAAATAATAGTATTCTTAGAAGGCGGCTTTCAGATCCTATTAAGTAATGAACAGCATGTTTATCACCAAGGATCCACTAAGGTGAACAAGACAACACTCAGTGATTTCACTGAGTGGTGCCTAAGGCTCCATTACAGCAACATTTAAACGAGCAATCTTTTCTTGTCTTTACCGTTTCTGCACAAGAGTGGAACATGTTTCGAACACCCTTGCACATCTCAAAAAATAGCTGTCCTACACCTTCCACCTTCTCAGGGTGCTCCCCCAGGTCACGAAGCATTAAATTGAAGATTGCATTTTTATCAGAAACCTACAAAACATAAGGGGAACAAAAAAAAAGTTATCTTCTATCAAGAGCTGCCAGATGGACAGAGGCAATTAAATGGCTCCACAGCACCACATTATTCTCCTAGACCTGCTTTCCCCTAACAGTTCAAACTAATTATTTCTGCAACCACACAAGGAAATTGAAAGGAGAAAAACAATCAGCTCTTTAGTCACTACAGCCTCCTCCCCAAAGATGTACACAGGTCTACTGAGGTCACTGCAGCTGAAATATGTGGTTTTGATTATTATGATTTTAGAGTTAAACATGTGCATAAATGCACCATTAAACTGGTCCCAACTGAAACACAAAGGTTGCTGCACCGGTGTGGAAAGAGAAGCGTACCAGCTGAACACAGAATCCAGTCATCCAAAAACTATAACCATGTGGAATACTGCAAGGACTTCTGGCCCAAGATTTTAAAACCCCGGATTTCTGAGGAGTTGACTTAAAGTTCAGCAATTTCTGAAAACAACCAATCAATCAAATGTGCTTCATTAAGGACTCTGAACTCAGGAATCCTGGCTTTTGTATATTTTGACTAAATAAAAACCAAGAACTACCACTCCCTTTCCTTACTCCATGAAAGGCTGCTGTCTGATCTTGACTGATCTGCCTGGGAACATTACATAGTCTGATCTTCAGGACTGCAAAAATGTTGTCACAAGAATTTCAGTTCTACAAAAGCCTTAAAATATTAGTGAAAAAGGCAGTGAGCAAATGTGCATTTACAAACAAAAGCCTCCCTTTTGCTAGATTACCCTACCATTTCTAGTCATTTTAGATAAACTAACCACAGACACTTGGCGTAACTGCTCTTAAAACAGAGAGTGGTCTTAAAACAGAGGCCTCTATTTGCCACTGCTGATATGAAGTACATGACATCCTCAGTAAAACACTGACTAAAAATGACAACTCAGGGCATGCTGAATGCCAGTTCAGGCCTTGTGAACCCTTCTTTGCAGAAAACCTAATATTACACACGGAATCCAAGAGCCACCACAGAATGGAGATAGCATCAAAGTACAAACACCTCACTTACCTTTCTCATTAGAAAGACAAAACTTTCAGCAGCGAAGTTTCTGATGTGCAGTTTGTGGTGAGCCAGCAGGGTGCTGTACAGGCTACAAAGACACAAAATAATCCATTGTCTTAAAGGCAATGCAAGAATTGACACCAAGTGGTTTTAAAACTTATGTTTTCAGTTTACATAGCCACTTCTTACAAACACTAAGAATCTGTCCTCCTAGAGGGGGCAAGTACCTTCTCCTCAACTTGATTCCTTCCCACACTCCAGGGATAAAGAACAGAGTTTTGCAAAGGTCTCATGACAATGCTAGGCAAATTAAGCCACATTCAGAAATACCTCTAAAATCTCTGGATTCAACTGTAGCACCAAGATTTTCAATATATATTCTCAGCAGCAGTAAGCGAAACCAAAATTGATTTGATAAGCCAGATTTGTGTTTCAGTTGAGCCAACAGGCTCTCCTGTGCACTTGAAAGTTTCTAAGATACGATTTATGGGGGTGATAAATATTTGGGGTTCTCTGTTAAGTATCAGTAACAGCTGCAGGTATGTTCAGTGCAGAGCGAGTGGTGCCTCAGATTCACAACCAAGCAGATGTCTTTTCAATATGTCCAACAGCTTTTGCTGGGTTGAGGAGGAAACCTGTAACCCCCCATTTGCTCCATCTGTTCCAAATTGAAATTAGGAGGAACCAACACGGACCCACTGGCTATGGCAAAAAGAAGAGCCCTGCCAGCACAGTAATGTAAGACTGAACAAGCCGTCACACTGGGTCAGGCCACAGGTCCACCCAGCCCAGTATTCAGTCTACGGCAGCAGCCAGAAGCAGATGCCTGGGAAAGGTTTAAAAACAGGGCAAGTACATACAAAATCAGTCTTCAACCATCTGCAGTTCAGGGACTCCCCAAGCCAGAAGCGGCTCCTGTGCATTTGGTAACTCCCTCCAACTTGGCCAGTTTCCCTTTGAACCTATGCCAACCTTCCACATCCACAGCATCCCGCAGCAAGGAGTTTCAAAGCATACAAAACTGTGCATACCTCATCTGCTCTCTCACTAAACATACAGGAAGAAACGTAACGGGGAAAATACCAGGAAAGGAACAATTAAAGACTACAAGGAATCCATTCAATGTCGCAAGTCTAGGTGTCTACAACTGGGAAAGACAGAAATGATACAACTATGACTGAGGTACCTGACAGATACCCAAGAAACCTGTGTTGAATTTAGACTTCATCACAGCTTTCCAAGACGACTCTGACCATCCAGTGTCTTTCTGAGCTTTGTTTACCCAGCTGAGGTGGATGCTTCCTCTTCTACCCCCACAGGAAAAAAGGGGACCGAAGGCACAAATCTGCAGCCCAACCCACATCCCCCCTCCAACACTGTGGCTGTGTAAGTCAGTAGGATCTCAAAGAAGCTGTGTACGGTAACAAGGTTCAGAGTCTCTCAGAAAGCAGGGAAAGGATGCTAACAAGTATACTGAAGCACTAAGCCAGGTATTCATGTGGCATTTACATTTCTATAGCAATTAATAACTACTGATCGAGACAGACATTAAACACTGCTTTTACCTGTATATATTGTGTATATCCTTCACCATCAATCTCCACAAGTATTTGTAGAGGTAGGAAAGAGAGGTAAAAGCCCATTCCAGCAGCTCTGTGTCCTGTGTATCCAGTAACTTGGTGGTGGCCAGGAAAAAGTCATGAAAGTGAGGATAGAAATCAGTCTGAAGATCTCGAGCCAGCTGCACCACTAGACTGTGTTTCAGAAAATACATCGGTGTTAGTGCATTTCAAAACCAAACCAATAAAAATCTAGTCAAACACTGCATAACCCAGCACAGTCTCTTTGGAAAAAAAGACAAGCATCACCTTTACTTCTCCCTTCTATTTAAATATTACCTGTTAGGCAGCTGCGGATGGCAAGAATCTTATGATTTTGAAAAAATCAAGCAGGTTAACAGTAAACAAGACATAAATGATTAACATCAAACAAAGCACATTAAAATTCTGTCTGACAATCAGTAAACGCCCCGGCTAATCTGCTTGCCTTGTCACAGTTTTGGGGTTTTTTTTGGTTTTTTTGTTTTTTGTTTTTTGTTTTTTTTTTTAAAGACTTAGAACCATAAAGCTCTATCAGGGAAATATGACCATCTGGGGCATTGCATTGCTGTATCTTCCTCATGTACAATAAAGAAAAAGAACACTCACAACAGGACTCATGCTTACTTGTAATAATGTCAAGACTTCTGACTACATTTTGTCACCATATACTTACTCTAGTAGGGGTTGATAAGCAAGACTGCCTTTGACCTGCAAATGTGTCTTCAAGCTCTGCACAATGGCATTCTGGTAATAGACCAGCTGGTTGAAGGACTGGCATTTGTTGGCCACTTCATTGTAGAATTGCGCTGTTTGAAACACAAAAGAGAAACCCTGAAAACTAGTCCAGTTCCTGGTAGACATGTAGAATGTTGAAGAATAATAGCTCTCCAGAGCCCAATCCAAAAGACAGTCAATAGAAGATCTCCCATTGGACTCTGGATGCATGAAGATGCATCAAGATACATATTTTAACAGTCAAAGAAAAGCAGGAAGCATAAATAAAAGTGACATACTAAAATGCTGAGTGAGGTTCAGTTCCCTCCATTTCCGTAGTCCTTCAGAAAAGTAGGTTTCAACCTCCTGTCAAAACAAAGACAAAATAATAGCTATCGACCCTAGTGAATGTAGCCTGCACAAACGAGAGGCTCAAATGAAGAAAACTATCAAGTGCCTTAAATATTTTAAGAATATTTCAAGAAATCTTGATGACTTCACTTCAAAAGGGGCTATGAATTCCCCTGAAAATAAGACTTTTCTTTCTATATTCAAAACACATTTGAAAATATTTTCTGGTGACAGGATTTGTTTACGTAACTGCTTTTTAGATCTCAGTCAACTGGCCTTGGATGCTGAGCCACAGCCCACCCAGCACAAATGCTTTGGGATTTCTTTTGGCATCCTCACAGCTACTGAGTGGGAAGTTCAGAAGAACAATCCAGCAGGCCAGGAGGTAATAACCTGCAAAGCGTTATATTCACAATGATGATCTACGGGACACATATAGATGTGTCTTTACCATCTATAAAGACATGCGCACACATTTTGTACAAATGCTGTGAGTACTGCAACTACGCAGCATCCCTAAGTCTTTGCAGGTCCGGACCTAGGCCTGCTGACTGACACAGCAGCATCTTCCACACTCAGCAACACCCACAGGCCCACCAGCCATATGGAATGGAAGCCATCAGGGTGGCGCTGTCAAAGAGCCTGTATGGCAATGCTGTGACGCAGGTCAAAAAGTAAAGGAGAACAAAGCATGAACCAGGAAAGGTAATTCTTCCAGGTGCTTCTTTCCGATTTTCTTGTGAATAAATTTCTTCAGTGAATCTTTCATGGAGCGTATCCACTTGTGATGCGATTTCAGAAAATGACCGCAATTGCTGTTCTCACCTCAGCGTAGCTTCCAGTTCTGTCAATCCGATGAATAATATCGATATTAACGTTGCTTAAGCGCTCCGAAAAGGTGAGAAACTGTAAAACAAAAGCACATACGTGTTTCTTGCTCAATTCTGAGAACAGCCTTTCTCAGTCCCTCTCAACTGCACATCCACTGCCGGCAGAAACCCCACTCCTAAAGACGGGCTGCCACACAGCACACGTCAATCTGTAAACAATCCTACCAGAATTTTAAGGCAAAAAAATGCTTAAAATGCCCACGAGCAGGACCGACCCTCTCCCCCTTCGCTCTGCACAGCCAAGGCTCGCAGCAACACGGTGAAAAAGATGCAGAGAAATCTACCCGGACTTCAACAAACCGCCCGGCTCTTGCTTTTCCTGAAACAACGCCTTGGTTAATACCCGCGCTGGATATCACTTTTTTTTTTTATTAAATTGTGTCAGTTTTCTACAAGAAGGATGTGGCGTGCCTGCGGCGTGTCAGGGACGGTGGCTCGGCCCAGGGCGAGCCGGGGGAAGGGGTAGGGAAGGGAGAAGCCGGACCGGGGCGGGGGTGGCTCGGCTCCCGCTGCTCCGCCACACCACCCGCCCTCAGGCCTCCTCCCGGAGCCGGGCACCACCATGAAACGAACATCCCAAGGCGAAAACCTAAAGACCCTTCCCCCGGCCACCAGAGGCGGAGAGTCAGGGCGGGCGCTCACCCGGTGCGTGTTCGCCGACTTGTGGGCTGAGGACTTGTTCTTCATGGCGGCGGCGGCGGCGGCGGGCAGCTCGGCCCGCCCCCGGCGCGACGCAGCCCCACAGCGACTGCCACACGTGTGGGCCTAAGCGCCGGGCGCCGCCATGCCGACCGCGGGCTGCCGGGAGCAGGAGCAGGAGGAGGAGGCGGGCCCGCCGGCGGAAGGGGCGGGCGGCGGGGCAGGGTCTAGGGAAGGGAGGGAGGGACACCTGCCCTCGTCTCACATTGAGGGTGCTGGACACAGCAGGTCACCTGCTGGTAGCGGAGGGAGGCCCCAGCGGGGCCCGAGGAGGAGAAGCCGGTGCCGGGGAGAAAAGGTTGTGCGGGAGAGCGCAGCCCTCAGCGCGGCATCGGTGGCTCGGCCCAAAATGGCCATTGCCCAGCCGTGGTGTTAGTGCAGACTTTTATCCAGAGCTCAGAGAAACCCCAGCTCATCCCAGACAAAGTACACACAAACTCAATCCTCACACAAGAGCAAATGATTAGTATTGAGTGAGATATATGGTTAGTATTAGAAGAAGCATGGCCAGCAGGTGGAGGGAGGTGATTCTGCCCCTCTGCTCCACTCCCGTGAGACCCCACCTGGAGTACTGTGTCCAGCACTGGGGCCCCCAGCACGAGAAGGACATGGACCTGTTGGAGCGAGTCCAGAGGAGGGCCACAAAGATGATCCGAGGGCTGGAGCACCTCTCCTATGAAGACAGGCTGAGAGAGTTGGGGTTGTTCAGCCTGGAGAAGAGAAGGCTCCAGGGAGACCTTATAGCGGCCTTCCAGTACCTAAAGGGGGCCTACAGGAGACATGGGGAGGGACTCTTTTATCAGGGAATGTAGGGGTAACAGTTTAAACTGAAAGAGGGTGGATTTGAATTAGATATTAGGAAGAAATTCTTTACTGTGAGGGTGGTGAGGCACTGGAAGAGGTTGCCCAGGGAAGCTGTGGGTGCCCCATCCCTGGAAGTGTTCAAGGCCAGGCTGGATGGGGCTTTGGGCAGCCTGGTCTAGTGGGAGGTGTCCCTGCCCATGGCAGTGGGGGTGGAACTAGACAATCTTTAACATCCCTTCCAACCTGAACCATTCTATGATTCTGTGATTCCAGACTGCTCGTCGCTCACTGCTGCGCTCACAGCAGTGCCAGGGCCTGTGGGAGCTTCTGCCTGTGGGGACAATTGCAGGAGGCAGAGAATGTGCGCTGGGGAGATGGGAGGTGAATAGAAGCTGGATGACGCTTTGGTTTCGGCAGGTGCAGTATGAGCAACCCAGAACCACACGACCATTTTGGGTTGCAGCTTACAAGGCTTGGGAGTTTGTCCCTCCCTAGGCTGCCTGTCCTGCCCATCACAGGCAGCTCAAGGCCACTCTCGGAAACCAGGCTTGCAGGTTATTCAGACAGCAAGACACAGGGTTGGATTTGAGCATGGCTGAAGTTCACTATTAGGAGCACGTAGGGACCCACAACTTTGAACAGACTGAACTGGTTAGACACTGCCAGGTGCATCCAGAAAAGCTGCCCACGGGCAGGCAACAAGCCATTAACATGATAGCCATCTGGACAGGCAGGGGAGCGTGCTCGATCCAGCGCCTGTGAAGTCAGAGAACTACGGTGGCAGCTGTTAGCTTTAAAGCTTGCTTTTCTGCTGCTGGAATAGAAAGGACTTCTGGCATTTGCCTTAAGTGGGAAGAGAATGCCTAATTTAGGCACCTGAGTTCAAAAAGGTTGGCTTAAGTGTTTTCAAGCCCAAATATCTCCATGAGAAAGTGCAGCTAAAAGCATGTGGAGAGGTCTAGAGCCACAAAAGAGCTTTGGCACCAATATGCACCTGTTAAGAGCACAAACACCTCTCCAGATGTGGTTAGTAAATTCACCTAATATGTCTCCTACATTTTGTGAACTTGTGAAAAACAGTGCACGAGATCTTTTTTTCTGTTATGAATAGCATCTTGTAGAGTTGTGGAACTTCCTGGGATGCACACACTCCAAAATCATCCAAGGGAATGAGTGAAATCTAACATTCATGGAAAGCAACGGGGAGAAGAGCTCAGGTGTGCTCTGCCTGTTGCAGAAGAGAAGCCACCAGCAAAAATAAAAAGACATTAGAGGAACTTTTTAAAAGGTTACACATGCTTCTTCACGTTTGTAAACTGGGAACATCTCAGAAGAATGAGACAGGCTAGACCTGCAGCTGCTGATGTTCATGAGAGCTTCAGCTCACAAGAACTACTGAGGGACTGCATTTCAGCCAGCACTGAATACAGCACTTGGAGATATATCTGTGTGAGCCTCAGGGTAGTAACTCAGGTATCGATACCTGTATGGCCATGACAGCAGTCTAGCACTTCAGCTGGGAAGGTTCAGTGACCCAGAAGGTTTCTTCCCCACTTCTGTATGAGTTACAGCTATGTTAACAATATCCTTTCTACATACTCCTCTCTGACTGCAATGCCTCAGGCCTTTTTTTTTTTTTGCTTCTCCAGGAAGAGATGTGGCTCTCCCACCTCTGGGCAGGCCCCAGCTCCAACACCCTGTGATTATCTGGTGCGCCCAGGTGTCGGCAAGTCTTCTTCAGAAATCCATGCTAAGAGCAAGCAGACGGCCTTCTGAAGAGTGATGGCTTATTGGTAGTAATACCTGTAGAGGCACGTAGAAGAAACCATTGTAAAACTTGCATGCCTATCAAAGTAGTAAATCACCTATGCAGATCTGACTTCTTCAAACATTCGCTGTTGGGCTAAAACCACCAGTCCCTGACGGTAGTCCATCAGCACTTCTGGGGCAGGTCTAAGATTCCGGTGTCTTCTCCATTCCTTAGCTTTTTAGTTCTGTTGTCCAAAATCTATTTGTTGGACTCGGCAAGAGCTCGAGCCACTCTATGTAGAAGCAAAACAGGTTTGTCCTCTAGAAATTTGTCTTACCTTGAGTCAGTGTTGCACTTTCCAGTTGGTTGGTATTTTTTTTTTTTTGGTTAGTTTGGTTTTGGTTGGTGGGGTTTTTTTGTTTGTTTGGGGGTTTTTGTAGCTTTTTTTCTTGGTTTTTTTTTTTTTTTTAATAAGTACTGTCAATTTAGCTAATAATAGTAATTTGGGTAAAATACCTCAATATTTAATCCAGGATGGTCTCACAGGGCAGAATTAATCTCACATAACCTGCAATGTTTGCAATGCACGTCTGCCTCTGAGCAGTCACTTTAGGCTCCTTTTATATTCACTGCTGATCTGGGCACATTCTTGTACTTGAAACATTTGTGTGAGAATAAAGAGATCTAGACTCAGAGAGTCTAGATGACCCCATTATATGTGCATATCTGCAGCTCACCCTGTGATTGCCCCCACGACATGGCTCAATAACTACATAAATACACAGTATTCAAATTATTGTAGAGTTGCCCTACTTCCATCATATTTTTATGTGTATTAATCACAAGCACAACACATACTCCTGAAACCTGTATGACACTGAGTTTCTAACCTAAAGGACACGAGCCCCTAGGACAGCCTGTTTTTAACCTCAGGATGTTGTAGATTGCATAGTTGCACAGGTATAAGATCAAATTTTCATTTTTCTACTATATTCATATGGACATGTTGGAGGTGTGCCAGGAAAGGAGTTTGCATAGGGTATTTCATTGTGAGAAGATCTCGCTTTTCAAAATTAAATATAGCAGGCAAATGGATTAACAGAAACACCTGTGAATTTAGCCGAACAATTTCCAAGCTTGGATGCCCAAAGGTAGGTTACTCAATCAATATTAAAGACACTAAATAAGTAACTGGACTCTTGAAGTGGTGAAAGTTACCTGCCTTGGTTGTGAACTCAGAAGTCTTTGCCTGTCTCAAGTCACTGCACAGAACAACCTGAGGTGCACGGGCTGGTTGCACATGCCTGGAACACCGCTGCATCACAGGAGCTCTCCGAAATCCTCATTGAGGGGGAAGCTGGCATGAATTTGAAGGCAGGTTATACAAGTCCATGATGTCTTTGGTGTAGTCTTTCAACTGAAACAAGCAGGGGTTTTTTTATTATTATTATTTTTTCTGTAGAGTAAGAAAAGCCCTTTGAAACACAATGACGTATTTTCACTGCCAGTTTCCTCCTCAGCTTCTAGCTGGCATTTTGCCTTGCCTTGCAGGAGAAAACCCCACAAGATTATGTAGGCTGTTGTCAAGAGCACTTGCATTTTCAAAAACAAAGCAGACAAGATACTGGAATCCTGTTCTGCAAACTGCTGGAACTGTTTGGCCACATTTTTTCTAATATGCCTGAAGCACAGAAATTCTGCAAATAATGCAACTCCAGGTCAATGCTAGATGAGTCCTGGGGATAATTTCACCTGCCTTTAAGTTTGCAGATCAGAGAGGGGTTTGGACAAGGAGCTGGAATATAGATCCTAGATTTCTGCAGCTATTTGGGTGGGGGTGTGGGGGTGTGAGCGTTCATGCATGAAATATCCTGAAGGTGGGGACTTCCCTCACAAAAAGGATCACTGGCAACCTGATTCAGCCCACTGAGACATGTAGGCCAGTGGCTCCTCTATTGGAAGTCAGGGTCCTGCTGCAGAGCTGGAACAGGTGGGCTGTACTTGCTCCAGCTCTAAAATAAACTAAGTAGTGCCAGAGCACAGGGATCATCCACACCGATTAATCATCAACACAGCTCCTGGCACAATTTTGGTTCGTGCCAGCTAGTACTATTCCAAGGTTTCTGCCCAGTAGGAAGCCACACCTTGCTTTTCTTAGAATCATAGAATCATAGGATTGCCGAGGTTGGAAGGGACCTTTCAGATCATCTAGTCCAACCATCAACCTAACTTGAGGTAGAGAAGAAAGTTTTAGAGTTTAATTTATGTTGAAAACAAAAAGGGTCTGATTTCTGCACAGACAGCATTTATACAGATGTCCCTGAGACACAAAGGGATTGCAGTGGTGACCGCTGCTGCTGTTCTTCATCCCATTTCTCTGCCACAGCGGCAGCAGCAGAATTGGCTTCAGCCTTGTTGAAAGCAACAGCAGCGGAGACAGCAGGAGGAGGACCTGCAGAGGATGCAGGGGGCGTGGAAAGGCAAATGAACGGGGAGGATGGAGTCTTGTCCCCCAGAAGGGATGTGGATTCTCTCCTGCGTTTCTCCCTCACCACTAAGAGGAGGGGCATCTGGATTTGAGAGAGGGCATCTGGATTTCAGGCTGTCTGTCAGCTGTCTGAGTCTATTAAACATCTGATGACAGTCTAACTCAGATTTGTGACAACTGTCCCGAAACCTGGCTGTTTGGCGTGTCCAGGAACAAAGCATAAAGCCTTTAGCAGGGAATCTGAAGCTATGCTCCCAAATCTCTCCTTCCACCCCACCCCCAGTCCCTCTTGTTTGTTTGGAAGCTTGAAATGACAGTGTAAGATGACAAATTGGGGCTAAGGGATCACAATGGTAAATTTTAAGGTAAAGTTAAACCTTCCAAAAAAGGGAAGATGGAAAATGGTAAAAAACTCTTAGAAACAGGTGCACACAAGGGAATGCTTCCCTCAAAATTATTGCCACCTCTCATATACAATTTTCTTTCTCTTTTTTGTCCTCTCTTGCTCTGTCTTTATTGGTCCCTTTAGCTGTAAAAGGACACTGAGGAAATACTAAATCAATAACCCAAGACAGCAATTCCTCACAGTGATGCTGAGAAGCTATTTGTGAGTAGAAAACATGAAATCATAGAAAGATGGGGTCAAGGATATTTCCTTTCTCAAATAGTTTCTGCCTTCAAACTTGCAAAGTCAGTTGTGCATGACATTCAGGGGTACATAAGGCCAGGCTCAGCATTTTGTTACTGAAAGGAATGGGATGTTCCTGCCATCGAATAGAAGGTAACATACAAAACAATTGAAACTACTTTTCATATCTCTGCATCCATCTCATTCATACAAGATAGATCCAAAATTTAGGTACATAGATTTGAGGTTTTGGCTAATTAATTTACTTTTTTTTTTTTTCTTATTTGAAGCTTGAGTTGTCCTAATATTCATGCAGCTCTAAGTTTGCTCTCAGGTTCCAATAGAGACAGTACCTCGGTTAACCATTCCTAATTTTGGTGTGTAGTGCTTGAAAATATTTGTGGGTAGCTTGGAAGAACTTATACAACATCAAGAGACAAAGCAGCCCTTCTTGCCACTTACACTCTGTCATCGGCTGTTGGTATTGGCTGCTAAATCATAGATGTTCATGAGGAAGTTCCAGCATTGATCTACATAAACCAGAAAAAAAAATAATCCCCATGACTAGATTCTTTGGTTTGTTTACAAAATTCTGTATTACCTGAAGAAGTCATACTGCAGGAGGACTTTTAGGGATGCCTCAGATATGTGTTCTTAACTCCTAGCACTCCAAGTTTCTGCTAGTCAATGAGTCCCTGGCTGTGATAAAAGCCTTACGAGGAGATACAACTGCACTTTGCTTGGAAAACAATTCCAAGAGGAAGAGATGCAAAATTTTATCACTGATCTGACTGTAGAGATGTTGTTAATGTTAATAAAGAAACAGGGCTATCCTTTCTTTCCACAAAACTTAAATAAGCTTTTGGACCCTGCTGCTGCTGCTTCTAATACTGACTTGTGGGTAGGAATTATGATCATAATAGGAGCCATTAAAACAACGGAAACAACAAATCATCCAGGCGGAGACTGACACTTCAGAAACAGAGAAAGCGTAAATGAGCATCAGCCTCCAAGTGAGGAGAAAAAATAAGACACTGAAGCAGGTAAAGTCCTTGTTGCTTGTACTGGGCAGGCTCTTACCACAAGGGTGCAGTTCACCTCTCTGGCTATAGCCGCCTGCTGCACAGAGGGTCATATTTGACCTGGCATTCATAGACAGTGGAAGAAGATGAGTACTTACAGGGTGCCACATAGATGAGTGCTCCACCAGTGCCTGTTTTGAAGCGAGATGAGATGAGCTCCCTTAAAATGGTCACCGGCTAATGGTACCGGACAGATACAGAGCATCTGCTGGGCCAAGAGAGGGATTCCCTTAAAACTGGCTGCAGGCAAAGCGCTTCTCCTCTACTGCCATTTCTACCTCTGTGCTTCCTTGTGCATCACGGCATTCACCGAGTTTGCAAATTGCTAACGCTATCACATGGCATTTCCACCATAGGTGTTAACCTGACTGTGCAGAAGCTGGGGGGGCTTTATGATATTGGATATGCACCATTCTTTTTTGCACCATCAGGAATGCATGTTAAAGTTCTTATTCCTTCCCCTTTGCCTTAGCTCACAATCCACTTTTTCACCAAAACCCCCTCAACAGCCTGTTTGAATGCATGCTAACACTGGATACCAATACACTACAATAACATAGACATTGACTTTAAGAGTCCCAGCGTGCCTGGATTGGTAAAGTCCCCCTCCCATGGAGTTTTGTCATGAAAATCCACATAACGCATGCTCACTGTCCCCCACCCACCACAGATGACCCACCACTTCCCAGCATCCTGCAACAGCCATCAAACTGCAGTTCAAGAGGCCACAAAAACTACTGTGTGTCCCAGCAGCATACTGGGAGAGACTAAGGATGCTGGAAGTGTTTCCACCCTCTGATGAAACAGGGATTTGCTATTTGAAATGTATAGATAATATCAGAAATAGGTGCAATGAGTCTCATGTTACAGAGGAAAACAGAAGACACAAACCAAACCAAGCTGCAGACAGTTGGACCTGAGGGAAAACCTCCTTTCTTATCTCCATTTGGTGGTGAATGTCGCTTTGAAGAGGTCTGACAAGCAAACCAGTTAAACATATAGAGCTGATGCAAATATGCATAACTGCCTTCAAACATTTCCAAGCAGTGTATGCATCTGTGTGATCTCCAGTGCGGGCAGCCTCGGCAGCATGCAGAAGAGGGACTGGAGGGGATCAAAAAGGAATTTAAACGAGAGGCAAGGCAGTCAGCTCATACAGACACTCAAAAAATGGAAAAATTAACTGAATAGCAAACAGCAATTTTGGGGGAAATGCCTCTTGGGACTGGGGGTCCAAAAAAGAAGGGTTTCAGGCTGAAGAAATGGGGAGAAAAGAAAGAGAAAATTTCTTAATACAAGGAGACGGACGGATGAAAGGAGTGAGGGGGCACGAGAGATTTAGCAGTAGGAATTACAAAGAAGGATGGGAGGCAAATAACAAGGGAGATGTCAGAACTGGTGGCAGACACTCCGGAGTATGAATGGAAGAATAAATCAAAATAATCAAAAAGAAGAGCTACTTAGGGCACTGGGGCAGTGGCAGGGAGCATTTTTTCAGAGTATTTTTAAGTGCCAAAATTAGGAGGCTCATTTCCAGAGGCTTCCTCTGTAGGTAATGGAAAAAGACAGGCTCCTCCAGGGAGCATATCAAAGCAGCAAAGTTTCTTTCTGAAGAGCCTGTCTCCCTCCCTCAGTTAGAGAGGAAACGTAGGGAGCCAAGCTGCATAACCAAAGTACCTACACTGTACACCTAAAGCAAACACATCTCAAAACAACACCAACTAGAGCATGTGAACAGAGGTTGTTTGGATAGCAGGTAGTGGGAAAAGGGAAAACAACCGATATAAAATTAGGAGATTCAGAAGAGATTTGCTGAGAAAAAAAATCAATTTTTTGTTGATCATTCTGGTGAACATTTGACAGCCCTTTCTCATACATTAACTGCAAGTAAGCAAACTAGTTGAATTGTAATTTTTGATGCAAAATTGAACACCTTAAATAAACAAAAGATCCCAAAGCCATGAGAATAAAGTTCAAGCATGTAACTTATTTATCCTTTTGAGTTAAAGAAGTAAAATCTGTACCACAATTTTATTCCCATACTAATTGTCCTCTTGAGCAAGTAATTGTGCATGCCACATCTGACTGCGTGGACAGTCCATAAATAAATTTTGAAATTTGTTCTTTTAAATGAAAGAGCAGAATTCTCCAGCAAATACATTATGGGCTCCAAATCATTCTGATTTAAATGCTCAGTATTCAAGGCTAACATAAGTACTTCCTTCAATCCTGAGGCACTGACTATTGATTTTAAAAGGTGTGTTGGTGTTAGGGGGTTACACAATCTCAAGTTTCCTTATCAAGACCATTAAGCACTCACTTTTACATCATTTGGCTTGCAAATTGCATTAGTGAAAATTTCTGTGGAATGCAAAAATAGAAAAAACCAAACAAACAAGGAGGTTTCATTCAAAATGTCAATAGAAATGTGGTTTATTCCTGTGATTTTTGTGCCTCTCTGACGCTTTTCCCCCCATTGATCTCTTTCTCTGGAAGTCATTCCATCTCTCCTTGAGTCCCCAACAAGCTAAGCATAAGAGGACAAGCACCTCAAGCAAATAAGTTGTTACCTTGAAAGACTTCCCATGATTAGGCATTTGCACTTGCAAATAGCATCACAGTCTTTCTAGTACTCACAAACAGCACAGAGTCTGCACAAGAGGGGCTTCTAAACGTACCATTCTTCTGTGCTTTGGGCACTGCAAATCCAACTAGCTAGAAAGAAGTTTCTAAAAGTATGCTTGGAAATGTACTCTAGTGATATTCTTGGAAATAAAGAGGTGACAATTGCAGGACATCTATATACAAGAAAATCCCAGTACTCAAAATAGAGGTGCCACATGACTCTTTTTAAAGAAGTCCAAATTTCACATGGAATATTGATGATACTGCTCTTTTGAATACCCTTGCAGGGTCATTCTGTCATGTCCAAACACTATTAACAGAAGAAGAACTGACTAGAAAAAATAATTAAGCAGACAGCTAAGAACATCACTAAATAACACTGTAGAAGAGCTCTCTAAAGTAGCATTAAACCAAGGGAAGCAAAGTCAATGATGATGGTAGTCAGGTAATTAGCTGTACTAAGCCCAGCAATCCAAAACATCAGTGTGTGGAAAAGCACAGCAAGCAGAAGTGATTACGGTGCAGCCAAACACTAACTAATCTTCAGAAATATAAAACACCATCAGCAATGAACTTCCATTACACCAAAATCCGAGCAGACTTTTCAAGATGATAAGTGATGCTGTGCAGGAGGCAGTTGCGGTTTTACTAATTTTGCTGGAATCAAAATCTTCCTGAAGTAAAAGAAGTCCATTTTGACTTGAAGCATTGCACTGAGAAAAATCAAACTGTCCAATCAGGAGTCAATGATTAATTTTAATATATTATTCCTAATAATAACAATGACCAAAAGGAAATTTAACAGGTAGCTCCATGAACAGAGGAGTAAATTGAACCTGGATCCCCATAGTGTCTTAGTGTTGGTTGGTTTGTGTATTTCAGAAGATGAGAAGCTTTGCCTGCATTTGGGTGTTTTTCAGGTCCTTTTCTCACATATGGTTTCACTGTTTTCTGATAGAGGTTCAGCTCCTGCTGCAGTCTTCCTTTCAACACGAACATTTACGGGATCTCTCTTTTTGCCCATCTACTTTCATCACACCAGTAGCGCCTTAATATCTCTGAGGCTTCTACCTCTCTGTAAATTTGGTCATGGTGTTCAATGGTTATTGGATGGAGGGCAAACACCTTCCACATGCATGCATGTATGTGTACACACAGAGCATGATCCCACACCCCTAATTTCCTAAGCAAATCATCCAAATAAAAATAAACAGAGTTTTTCAAAATGACAAATCATAACCCTGTTCCCAGAAAAGGCCAAACTGAGTACAAAAAAGGCCAAAAATTAGTTTTTGCAGATTTTGTTTTGAAACGGTTTTCTTTGTTTGTTTGGGTTTGTTTGTTTGTTTGTTTGTTTGTTTTTATCAATGGCCAGCTATTTTCTGGCAAGGTTTCCAAACTGATCCGTGTGTAAGCAGAAGAGAACGGAGCTCAGACTTCGGAACCCAGTCCTGGCCCTACAGAGGAGTACTGTTGAGCATGAACTGCTCTTCATCTGCAAACTCAGCTGAGCTGGTGTAGGTACAGCTGAACCCCACACAGGCTGAATGGCACACTCAAGCAAGGAATCACTGGAAGTCAGAGACCTCTCAGGCTGCCAGGGCAAATCGCAAAGGGTCTTGCAGCACTGCCAGGCAGCATTCACTGGGCCTCCAGTGTTCTCCGACCTCCCTTCCAGTTGCTTTTGCTCATGCCCACATTTGCCTCCAGGCAGGAGAACTCCTCAAAGTGTATTTCCATAACTTGGTTCAGAGAGGTGGGCAGCATGTCTCCAAGTGCAGGGCATGATATATTTGTCTCTTATCTATAGAGGGAAACCCATCCTACTGATCTCCCAGTGCTGTGGCCCATCTACATGAAAAGGAGCAGGGAGGGACTATCCTTCCAGGCAATACAGACACTTCCAGTAACACGTCACAGAGGTGTCCAGTGATGGAAATAAGCCCAATACCAGCACAAGGAAGGAACTGTTTGCACCCCATAGGGCAGTTTGCAGTTTGTTTAGGCAGATTCACAGCCTTTTTAAATTGGGGGTGCTGGAGAGATGCGAAAGTTACACTTCCTGCTATTAAACACCAAATCCCACTGATGCAAATGGATCTCACAAGAATAGTCACAGAACTAGTGAGATGAAGCAACACATAAGACCTGATGGAGATGGGACAAGGTGCTACAAGAAAATAATGAAATATGCTCTCTGAGTTTGGAAGACATTTAGAATGTCTCTTGTAGCAATGAGAAAAAGCAAACACCCATAGTTCTGTCTCTGTTACACAGCACAGGCCCACCATGTTCCATGGAGCTAATTTGATTTCATATGTCAAAAATCCAGAAAAAATACCATTTAATGTTGCTCTCCAGGTCCACTTACAGTGATTTAGGACATGGGCATCATACAGATTCACTGCTGGTTCCTAAGACGGAAACATCCAAATGGGAGGATCCAGCCTTTCTTGCCATATCGGTCATGATGACATTTGAAAGACAATTTGCTTAACGCTCCTACAAAAAGAATCAAAGATGCCACCTGAAACCAGAGTGACGTGCATTTCCTCATAGCTGTTTGTGTTTCAGTTAAGAAACATAATTTGTTTTCCAATACATGTTATCACTTGCTGTGTTTACATTGTGTCAAAAATGATAAAGAAGCAGAATCAAAACTGTATTAGTCCTGTGTAGTTAATACTTTAAATGCACGTTATTGTTTGAATGGTTTGAGCAACATAATACCTGAAAGAGTGCAACCAAGTGACCCCGAGCATGGAGCTCTGAGCAGCACAAAGCTGTGAGTCTGGGCAGCGGGCTGCTTATGTCCTTCCTGTGAGAAAGTGGGTCATGTTTTATGACAACATATATTTTTGGTGGACAACACCAGTTTATTGCACTGTGTGGGAAGGTGCTGGTTTTGACTGAAGCTTTGCTGGGAGGGTTTCTCATCTTTCATGTGGTCAAAAGCCGATAGCAGATAATCAATAGCCTAATTGGTAGGGGTACAGGATAAGTTTCTTGCTCTTACTCAGCAGGACATCTGGAAGCTGTTACTCATTGTGTAAGTAATTAAAGAGCAATTGGGCCAGAGAGGCTGACGCCCTAACCTGCTGTGGTGAGATTGGGACATGCCACTTGCACCACAGTGGCCAGCTTCTCTATGTTCAGGGACATTTGTACTCCCAGATGGGCATCTAGAAGCTAGACCAACACAGGCATGATTTCACAGCTCAACTTAATAACCCTGCCACACCGGACTTCTGCCTGCACCCCCTCCTTCCAACATGCACTCAGAAATATCTCCAAACAGCCTGCTAAATCCAGAGCTCCCAAGGAGATAAAACTGCTCCGTGAGCTGGGTTCGGCTGTCCGGTGTCTGGTCAATCATTTCTGTCTAAGATACAGAAGACTACTGAAAACCGTGTCTCAAACTGGTCAGACGCAGGCAGGTCAGAACCTTGTGCTGAACCCAGAGCACTTGCAGCAAAGCCTGCTTCCAGCAAATCCAGCTGTGGATAAAAGCCGGGAGAGGCTGGGCAGGAAAGGGGCCAAATGTAGCACTTGCTGCGTTAGTCCTGCGTGTGCTTGCTGCCTATAGAAACAGGCACATCTCCACTGCTTGACATCCATGGCCTTGACATCCCTTAGGTGTTTTTGATGCATTCCCCTGGGGGTAAGGTGAAGCTCCATCTGTGATATTCCTGGGCACTTTGACTCTTGAACCTGTAATTAATTGAAGTGCGTTATCAAAACTTCCGTGAGCACAGCGCAGGTAGTGGGGCTTCTCTGACATATAACTGCAGTGTTAAGCAATTTGCCTTGGCAAATCGCTATGATTCAGTGAGTTATCTTCCAGATTACTCAACCCATAGAAATGTATGTATTAAAAAATATTTTCACCTGCTTCATTTAGGGTGATGGCAACATATGCTAATGAAGAAGGGTCAGAAATACCATCCTGGGGAATTGTTCATTGTCTTCCCTCCCAAATCCTGCACCGCCACCCTAGTTTGCAGTGTAACCCCGTTCCGGCGGGGCTCTGCAGTGGGGCCATCCCGCCAGCTTCTGTGCCGCAGGGCCTGGAGGCGCGGAGCGAGCGGGAATAACCCGGGACGGCCCGGCCGGGGCCGCACCGAGAGGATCGCCGCCCCTTCCCGCTCCGCGGGGGCGCTTACCGCCGCGGGGAGGAGCGGGCAGCGGCACCCTATAAGGCCGCCTGGCTTCCCGGCTCCGGCACTCGCACTGCCGCTCCCGCCCGTTCCCCCGGAGGCGCACAGGCGGAGACCTGCGCGGGGCGCACCGCACCGCACCGCTCCGCACCTGCCCCGGCGGGGCGCACCGCACCGCGCCGCACCGCTCCGCACCTGCCCCGGCGGGGCGCGCAGCACCGCACCGCACCGCTCCGCACCTGCCCCGGCGGGGCGCACCGCACCGCACCGCTCCGCACCTGCCCCGGCGGGGCGCACCGCACCGCGCCGCACCGCTCCGCACCTGCCCCGGCGGGAGGCGGAGCACCGCACGGCACCGCTCCGCACCTGCCCCGGCGGGGAGCACCGCACCGCACCGCACCGCTGCGTGCCTGCACCCCACCGCTCCGCTCCCCACCACGCCTGACCCGGCGGGGCGCACGGTACCGCGACACCCCCGCGGGGTCCCGTCCCCATCCCCTTCCTCCTGCGCCGGCCGCCCCGTGCCAGCCCTGCGGGGGCAGCAGCTGCCCTTTTGATTTTTGGAGCAGATCCTTGTCCCCTCCGGTAGAATGGGGCGCTTCACTGTCTGGGACTATGTGGTCTTTGCGGCCATGCTGCTGGTCTCGGCCATCATCGGCATCTACTACGCCTTCGTGGGAGGGGGGCAGAAGACATCCAAGGATTTCCTCATGGGGGGCCGCAGCATGAGCGCCCTCCCCGTTGCGCTCTCCCTCACCGCCAGCTTCATGTCAGCAGTCACCGTGCTGGGCACCCCTGCCGAGATCTACCGCTATGGTGCCATCTTCTGCATCTTTGCCATCACCTATGCCCTGGTGGTGCTGTGCAGTGCTGAGATCTTCCTGCCCGTCTTCTACAAGCTGGGCATTACCAGCACCTACGAGGTAAGGTGGAGTAGAAGGAGCCTTTCCACAGACTTCAGGGAGCTGGGGGGTTTCTCATGCAGGCTTTCTGTGTGTCTCTCCTCAGTCTCTTTCTCCAAATCCCCACGCACTCATATCTGCCCCACACAGTGGTGCCCCACATTTCCGCACTCCCAAGGGCAGGCTGCCACCTGCTCTGTCCCCAAGTCTGCCCACACTGCCTCTGCACAGAGGAGGTGCTCAACCCTGCTGTCTTGGCTCTGGAGCCGTGCGTCATGCCAGGTCTGTTTCCTCACTCCAGGTACTTAGTTTAGCAGGTGGATTAATCCTCATGCAGCTTAGATGGTGACATGTGGTTAATGGTGTGCAATTAATATACCAAGAGTGCAAGAGCATCTAACATAGGAACCAGAGTTCTCAAGTCATGCTCCCTCCACATAGGTTTCTAAGCTCAGGTGCTGCCGCAGAAGTCCCCCTCCGGCAGAGCATGTTTGTGCTGTTGCTAGCGATTTTGGGGAGACACCGTTTCCACCTGAGGCTATTCATACTGGTGAATGTCTTCTCCATCATGCTTATATAGGGAGGTGAGCAAGTGCTCAGTGTCTGCAAGAGTTTTCTTACTTCTACCAAAGTATGGGTGAGCTGGTCTTCAGCTCAGCGTGTAAGGTAAAGCTATAGCTAGCAGCACAGAAACATCTGGGGTGGTGGGACACATCACAGCTCGAGTCTGACTATTTTGGGGTAAGGAAGCATCTGGTCAGGACTTTCTTCTGATTTAGAAGGTCTGTGCAACCTGTTTATCTTCCTCCATGGAGATAGTTCCTAGCTGCAGATTTGGAGGCAAATTGCTCTTTTCACCAAGGACATTGGGAGAGGGGCATTGGTGCAGGTGAAAGTCCTTGGCTAGCTACGTAGGTCTTTTGCATTTTATTACACTGAACAGGGGCGTTACAGCACTAGAGGCTGAAAACAAGGTCTGTGTTGGTAGATTTAGATAAGAATTCACCAACAGAAATCTCTGGTGATTTCCAGTGTGTTTTAAACTACTAATCTTTGGACTGTCAGTTATGATGATACTTAAAATAGAGCTCTTTTAAATAAAGACTTACAATTATGACTGCAAACTCACTGATAATCTTGGGGTTAAATCAGAGTAATGCACCTATAAAAGATGTACCTTCTATTTGTGGACAGAGTTCAGAGATTAAACAACTTTTTGTGTCTGTCCAGGGGTTCAGCACTGCTTCCTTGTGTGGACACACTCACAGATCATGTTTTAAATGCTCAATTCACGAGTGAGCACTTTGAGATACGTCAGTGTTTGTCTGTGTCGACTGAACAGACTGGTGGGCAAAGGAAATCCCTTTTGTGCAACCACACACCCTAGGGGGTTGTTAGGACAGATGGTGGGAAGAAATCTGCCCTACAGCATGACAAACTCATTCAGAGGTTGTGCTGTCCCAGGCTGGACAGAAAAGTGAGGGTCCTGTTTTGCAAAAGGCTAAATTTCCACTTACCGTAGAAGGTGATGAGCTGCTTTGGGCAGTGCAGCAGGTGACATTGCCATGGGAGGAAGCTGCTGATCACTGAAAACCTTCTGCCCTCTCTTGCAGCAGTTCAGATGGACACACATAGTGCCAGAGTTTCCAAATCGACTAAGGCTTAGGAATAGCCGTACTGTTTTCTTTCTCTCTCTGATTTCACAACACAAGTGGATTCTGTCGTTCGCTGGTACGTCATTGTGAACTTTTAGGTTGCACTGTGTGGAGTCAAGAGTTGGAGTCAATGATCCTCATGGTTCCCTTCTAACTCAGGATATTCAATGATTCTGTGGTAATACATGCTGGTCTTTGCCAAGTCATAGTGCACGGCTCCTTATCTATTGAGCGCCTTGAGGCAGTTGGGTAGCACCAGTTTCCATTCTGCAGACTCCATCGTATACAGACTAGCTTATGTCTACTTGCTCGTGTGTCATTACCCAGCGGTGAGGGCTGTAGAGAAATACCAAGTCAAGTTGAAAGAGATATCAGTCAAAGTGACTCTAAGAGTTTTGGCCACTCATGAAAATGTGAAACTGTCACTATGCCCTTTCTGTATCACTCATCACTTCACTCTGGTCCTATCAATAATGCCAAGTTTTGATATAAACATTTGGTTTTTCTTCTCTTTTGCAGTATTTAGAGCTTCGATTTAATAAATACCTGCGCCTCTGCGGAACGGTCCTCTTCCTTATACAAACGGCAAGTAAACTTCAAAGCTGTTCAGTGGTCCTCGTAGCCACCAGGATTCTTCAGCTTAGTGTAACTGGCTGTTTTCTCAGAACGATTGATGAGGTTACCACAGTGCATGGGTGGCTGGGAGTGGGAGAAACAAAGCTCTTTCTGCTCCAAAGCGATGAGGTAGGGGGCGGATGCTGGGCTACCTGCCCTTTTGGTCTCTGGGTGCATTGTTGAGCAGCCGGAGCAATCACTTGGCATCAGCGCCATGCCAAGAGACGAGCAACCCTTCACTGCAGGGTAGCAGTGTGAAGAGCAGCCGTTCGCCTGCCTGCTCGAGAAACCCACCACGGGTTCAAAATGTAAACATGCCCCAATTATCTACAGCGGCAGTTTTCATCCTGTGATCCATGGATTCTAGGAGTCTGACTAATTCTCAAGGGTCTGTGAAAGGTGACAAAACAAGCTGTCAGAAGCTGTCATTTGCGATGCAAGGGTTTGTACCACCAGCACTGGAAAAAAAATGGGTCTCTGCAAACTGAGAAGTAGCAAATTACTGCCTTGGGGAATGTTAAACTAAAGCAGTGCCTGCAATTACTGTTTGCTGTATCCAGCCTATTGAGTGAGGCCGTGTGGGACCACAGCTTTTAAACGTACAGTGAGCATGTGCCAAACGCACCAGAAACAAAAATGTGTTCTTTTCACAGTTTTGAAGTGGACTGTTTGGGGAATTCAAAGCAAGAATTAATATACAATCAGAAAACTTTTCAAGTTACATGCTTGCTTTTTGCCTGGTTTTGTATTTTTAGGACACACCAGGAGTTACAGGGCAATCACGCTTGCACCAATAAGATGGTGGTCAATGCAATGCTAATTACTTCCTTGGACAGTGCTGCTTAGCTGGCATTGATAGATACATAAGCCCATACTAAAGCAGAGTGCTAGCATGTGTGAATCCTGGCACTGTTTCACCAGCAAATACGAAGACATCGCAGTTGCATGCATTGGAAGAAGCCAAGCATAACCTTTGCTTGTGAGGATCAGAAAAATAATTCTATACAACTTAAATATGTTCCCAGGGAAATTAACTGAAGATCTGTAGGTGTCTTTCTGTGCCAAGCACTAACAACTTAACTTGAATAATGCAAAGAATAGTGAGGAAAGGAAATCCCCCAAGATTTTAGTGGTGTAATTTTAACTGTTTTGTGAATATTGGCATGTGTTTAAAAGAAGAGGAAAAACCAAAATGATATGTAGTAATACAACCTGAAAAACCACTGAAGTAGTGGAAAGATTGTATCATCAGTCCTGTTTTAATTTACACAAAAATGTGATCATACTTGTGACAAATTTTAATTTCTGATGGTTCAAAGCTTCTGGCACTAGTTTGCTGCATATGAGAAAACCACTTTCTCATGCTGAATCCTTGAATTAGCAGGACTTGGGAGACCTGGGTTCAATTGATGGACAATTAGATGGATAAGGAATTGGCTGGATGTTTGCATCCAAGAGTTGCACTCAACAGCTAGGTGTTCTAATGGAAACTGGTAATGAGTGGCATCCTGCAAGGGTCTGTACTGGGACCAGTACTATTTAATACCTTCATTAATGACATAGATAGTGGGACTGAGTGCACCATCAGCACGTTTGCAGGTGACATCAAGCTGAGTGGTGCGGTTCATATGCTAGAGGGAAGGGATGTCATCCAGAGGTACTTTTACAGGCTTGAGGAGTGGGCCCAATGTGAACCTCATGAAGTTCAACAAGGCCAAGTGCAAGATCCTGCACCTGGGTCAGAGCAATCCCCTATATCAGTACAGACTAATCCCTTCCCTTGACCACGCATGAACTGACTGAGAGCAGCACTGCTGAGAAGGACTTGGGGATACTGGTGGATGAAAAATTGGATGTGAGCCAGCAATGTACGCTTGCAGACCAGAAAGTCAATCCTGTCCTTGGCTGCATAAAAAGAAGCGTGGTCGAGGGAAGTGATTCTCCCCTTCTATTCCGCTCTCATGATACCCCACCTGGAGTACTCTATCCAGTTCTGGGGTCCATCACAAGAAAGACATGGACTGTTGGAGCAGGTCCAGGGGAGGGCCGTGAAAACAATCAGAGGGCTGGAACACCTCTCCTATGAAAAAAGGCTGAGAGAGTTGGGATTGTTCAACCTGGAGAAGAGAAGGGTGTGGGGAGACCTTATCACGACTTTTCAATATGTAAAGGGGGTTTATGAGAAAGATGAGACTTTTTACCAAGGCCTGTAGTGACAGGACAAGAGGCAATGGTTTTAAACTGAAAGAGATTTAGGTTGGATGTAAGGAAGACATTTTTTGCAACGAGGCTGGAGGGACACTGGAACGGGTTGCCCAGAGAAGTTGTGGATGCCCCATTCCTGGAAGTGTTCAAGGTCAGGTTGGACAGGGCTTTGAGCAACCTAATGTAGTGGAAGATATCCTTGCCCACAACAGGGGAGTTGGACTAGGTGATCTTTAAAGGACCTTTCTCATTCAAACCATTCTATGATTCATCAGCCCACGCTGACGGTCACTGTGTGGACAGCAAGTCAACCACTGACTGGGCTTGGCACGTGTCAGTAGTTGGCTGTGAAGTGATGCAGCCAGTTCTGAGGAGACGTTCCCCAGGGACTAGTCAGGACTGACATCTTTCTTGGCATACAATCAGTGTATGAAAACCTGGAGAGGACTCATGGCACCGAGAGAAACAAACGTGCCCACACAGATGAGGAGTAGTACACAAGTAGGAATAGCTATTTCCCCAGTGGCCCTACCATCCTTTCTGGCATGTGTGTGTATCAGGTGTGGAGTAAGGGGCCAGGGCAATCTGGTCATGCTGGGTGAAGCAGCCCCTCCGTACTAATTTCCTCCCACAGATGGATTACCACTTACTCCAGTTACCTCTTGGCTCTCTGCCTAGCATAGCCACTGGCCATGTGGCAGCACTCTGCCAGAGGGACTGGATTTGACCTGCTCAAAAGCCACAGTGAGTGATCCACCAGTTAGCCATCCTGCTCTGGTTTACCGCCTGTGCCTGGGGCAGACTACACACTTGCGGGAAGGGCGAAGGCTTGCTGGATGCCGGGTGATGTGTGATTCTGCAGCTTTTCCATGCCCAAGTCCCACCCCTGTAAATCAGGGCGTCAGAAGAGTTCAGTCATGGAAAGCTGATGCAAGCCAGCTCAGGACCTGACTGTGATTTAGATCCTTTGAATCAAGACCACTGACCTTCACAGAAGTTGTCTGCACGTGGAAAGCTGTATTCCCTTGAACTGTGCCACAGCTGAACTTGTCCTAGTAGTACAAGGCAGTAACAATAGTAGTAAGAAGGCAAACAGGATTAAAAAACATAGACAAAGAAATTACAGAGGCTATCAGTGTATGAATCCCATTGTGCCCTTAAAAGTGGATGGCGTAGCTCCTTCATTTGTCTGTATCTTTCCTATATTGGGTGAAAATACATGTGTGCTGATAAGCATGCATGGCGTTATTTTACAGGAGTGTAATCCCTTAGAATGCTATCCATAATGACTAACTAATGCTGTAATTTTTGTTCTTACTTATGTGCATTATAGTTGCATACTGAGAGGCATATTGATCCCAAGACTGAGAAAAAAAATTGTAATAGATTCCTTGGCAAACTGTGTGTAAACCTCATCAACTTCCTTTTGCTTTTGTTTCTGCCATATAACTGCAGTTTTAAAGCAATAAAACAAGTTAATTATAAAAGCCAGGAAAAGCTGAAGAGGGATTTGGTATTCAAGAATCGGTGGTATTTGTTTTAAGAACACTAGGCTGTGAGACTGCAGTGCTGATTAGTCTCAGACATTCATTTTCTGACAATTGGAATTATTTCTTGGCTGTTATGAATTTAGGAAATATAGGCTGTATAAATGCTTGAAGAGAAACCATCTCCAAAAGCTATCACCTTTTCCGGGAATTTACATTTCTTTTGATTTTATATCTTTTTTCCTCTTCTAGACTTTATACACTGGTATTGTCATTTATGCTCCAGCTTTAGCACTAAATCAAGGTGAGTATACTGCAACTGTTATATGTTATTTTTTTTTTTTTACATATAGTACTGGTATGCTTTTTTTGGTAATGCACACCTGAAGATACAACTCAAGGATTGACTGTGAAGTCTTCTGTTGATCCTGCTGGGAACTCTGACGGAACGCCTCCCAGTTGTAATCCCTAGTCCCTTAATCCCTATCTGTAAGGAATTATAGAATAGGCTCGAGGGAAAAATCTGCTCTCCTTTACTCTACGTCTCATGCAGTATACTTAGGTCATGGCTACATTCAGAAAAGTTAAGAAGACTTAAGTAAATTTTGAAGGCAATGGAGAGACTAAACACACATTTAATTCCCCTGGTTAAGTGCTCTTCTTCAAGAGGAGAGTGAGGCAAAAGTTCTGTAAATATGGGTTTGGGATGCCTAGAACTGTTTAACTCAGCCTATCATTTTTCCTGGAAAACAAAATCAGCAGCAAAGACATCTTGAACTTAAGATGTTTGTTATGATATTTACAAAATTAAATATTTCCATTTTCTACTTCAAAATGACTCTTTGCTTTGAAAACGAGCCACGTTGGTTTTTAAAAGCTTTTATGTGGAGCCAAATCAAACTTTTAATCTGACACAATTAATTTGTCCACTTGGCAAGAAAAGGCAATAACGAAATGCAAATAAAAAATGAATCATTTTGGCTAGAATGAAAATCACGCTTGTTCTGTTTGTTGGGTTGTTTTTTTGTTTTTTTTTTTTTTTTTGCTTGTTCATTGAGCAAAAAGGAAGAAAAAACCTAACGCTGTCAGCATTGGTTTCCTCCGGTGTATAAGTCCCGCGTTTCATGTCCTTGATGTTTATATTTGCCCTGCAAATACATGCTAAATCAAGCTATGACCTAGCCGGCTCCCAACTAGCAGCAATGATTGTCGTTAGTTTTGCTGCAGTGTTTCTAATTAGCCTGAGCTGTCTGTTGGGGAGCCCCCAGTGCCCTGCCTGGCAGCACGTTGAGCGTGCCAAGCTGGGGCAGTCACAGCTTGTATGCCAGCTGTGGCGCAGCGTTGGCTGGCGTAGCCATGCTATCATGTTTACCTAAAAGAAAGAAGAATAAAAGAAAGGTTTTTAGTCTGACACATTTCTTCCAGACCATGCATGAACCAGCTTGCCTCCGTGGAGCATCCCTGTGCTGTTTCCTTGCTTAAATCCTTGTCTAAGGACTCTGTGGGACTAACCAGGCTTCAAGGGAGGACATGTGTTTTAAAACCTTTCTGAGTCAGGGCCTACAAACGTATTGGATGTGTTGATCGGCAGCATTCACATTAAAGACAAAGAGCTGCTTAGATCCTGAAATGTATCTTAACTTTTTAGCAGTTTCCAATGTCTGTAACAACCGCCTCATTTTTAGAACTGGTTAGGGGAATCCCCTGGTTTAGACACAGGAATCTTTTCATTACCATTTTTTATTACCTCCTGCTTTTGCATTTAACTTATTTCTGTTTTTTTTTCAACAACCAGATTGGGGGTGAAAAATCGACCTTAAGTGTTTTGTGCCCAATGCCTTGTTCACACTCGTGCCATTTCCTTCTCTTTCAGTCACTGGCTTCGACTTGTGGGGTGCAGTGGTGGCGACCGGCGTGGTCTGCACTTTCTACTGCACGCTGGTACGTGGGCCCTTTGCCTGGGAAAAATCTCTGTTCCTTTCACCATTCATATCAAATATGGAATTTATCGGAAAGTAACCGAATAGCCAGGTTGCGCCATGGGAGTACATTTCACAGTGTAGCTGTAGCCACAGGGCCATACTCACCCAGGGACTTCTCTGGATGCAAAGTTAGCCACGATGTGACTTAAACCTTTTCTGTTTTGTTACATTCCAACTTCTGTTGTCGCGGAAAGAACGGCAAAAAGATAGATTTCCCTTCCTAAAAATCCTCCTGTAATTTTTCTTCTAATCTAGTAGGGTTTAGCTGTGTAATTTGTCAAGCGCCTGCTTACTGCGACTATAGTAGTCCTGTCTGTTATTCAATAGAGCCACTGAAAATAGCAAGTGCCACATGAACAGATTGGTCTTTAGATTACTGTTAATTGACCAAGTGTCTAGAAATTATTAAATGGAACCTTAGTGACAAATTTATTTGTATGTGTTGTATTAAATCATGTTTATTTTTATTCAGATGAATGGTATGCCTTCTAGAGTTAGTGGTACTGTATATATATGCAAGATCAGCACTGTTTGCCAATTTTTCTTTTGATACAAACTTCCGAATCAGGTTATGTGATGAAGGAAATACTGGATTAAACTATGTGTATGGCCAAAGTAAATTCTTGTGCACTTCCAAAAAGGGCCAGGATGTCCTGAATAGGTTCCAGGATACAATTCCTGAACACTCCAGTACGGAATTATTTCTATTAAAGAAGAAGATGAAGTTAATCTATTATGCATAATACGGATAGTAAAATTTCTCTTAGTTGAATGTGGGTGCAAAGCGAGAGTGCTGCTGCCCTTTTGTATCTGATACCTGCTGTTCCTCATACAGGGTGGTCTGAAGGCAGTGGTGTGGACGGACGTTTTCCAGGTTGGAATCATGGTCGCTGGATTTTCATCTGTGATTATACGAGCTGTGGTGGTTCAGGAGGGAATTGGACGCATTGTAAATGATTCCTACTATGGAGGAAGATTAAACTTCTGGGAGTGAGTCTGTAGTTGCAGATGATGTGCCTCTTTATTCCTACAAATGGAGCCCTTGTGACTAACTGTGAAAATAAATTGCTACCGAAGGAGGAGGAGGGGAATTGTGACCCCATTTTCATATATTTTTGAGCAAGCCTACCTAGTTTGAGGGATATTTTTTTTAGGTATTTTAAGGATACCTTTTGGATTCCACTGAAAGTGAATGGTGAATAGGAGAGGACAATCATATTAATACTTGTAATTTGCAAACAGCTGATTTGGCATTTCAGCTGCTGAACCAAAACATCTGGGAAAATAATAGTTATTGTCTCATCTGAAAAAGGGAAATAATTTTATTTTCCCTGAAAGAAAAATTAAAGTAGTTTCAATAGTATTTTACCCTAACTAATCATAGCCTAAAAATATCATTTTGCAAGGTCAAGAATATTAATTCTGGCAATGTTGAATCAAAAAACACTTTAATTGTTAAAAAAAAGTTACTGTACTTTTGATGAGAAACTTCACCCAGTGCTACTAGTGAAAGTTTAGTGTGACAAAGTTTTGTCCATCAGTTTGGTATACTCATCAGGTTTTCTGTAAAATTCTTTACCAAGTTCTTCAGTAAATAATTCATTTGTGGGTACTTTTCTGTTCTACTTGTGAACAGGCATTTTTTCAATCTGTTTGGCTGATCTGCAATGGTTGTACTGCATTGCCTCTTCCCCCAGTCATGGAGTTCACAGGTGGGAAGAGTAAAGGAATAAGGGCATGTAATAGGTGAAATAATATTCCATTGTTCACAAAGAGAAGTATAATTTAATGCTATATTAAAGTGTGATTTTAAAAATTATATATTTATGGCCATTCAAAATCTGTTGTTCACGTGGAGCTAAACCAGCAAAATGTTTTACAGAGGCTCTGTCCACATTCTCAAAGGCTGGGTGTGCAAACACACCTTTATATTGGTGTCAGATTGATGTCCCTATAGATAAGCAGACATATTAGGCTTTTTACTGGAGCATCATTTCATCACAACACTCACAGGCATCATTCAGCTTTACCTAAGACTGTATTCTATAGGCAAATAAATCAGTTAAACTTCACCTTTTGGACAGATCAGTGTCTTTCACTACATCAGGATTTCAGCTCTGAGTTTTAAATTTGTTTTCCGTGAGTTCAGATTTCATGTATCTGAATGGTCAAAATCTGGCCAAATTAAGAGAGTTTGTATTAGAACAAGTATGAGGAAATTTTTTCTCCTAGCCATTAAGGTCTTCTCATAATGAGAAGATTTTCTTGTTCTGATTTTGTTTTCTCTTTTCCCTCTCATATTATAGCTTTGATCCCAACCCTTTGCAACGGCACACCTTCTGGACAATTGTTATAGGTGGGACCTTCACATGGACTGGCATATATGGGGTCAACCAGTCTCAAGTACAGAGATACATCGCTTGCAAAAGCAGGTTCCACGCAAAAATGTAAGTCTGCCTACAGCAACTTTTAATGCCTGAATTCAGCAGTGATTGTTCTTTATAAGGGAGATTTTTTTAAAAGGAATGGGTTTTGTCTATATAAAACCCATTTGTAAAGGGTAACAACTTTTGCCTTTTGTTTTGTGGACCAGGTAGGAGAAAAATTGGCACAATAAATACTGGTACTTGAATTACATATAATTGCTGTAACATTGAACTTTGTGCTGGTATTCTTGTATAAAAATAGCTGCCTTAAGTTTATATGCAACCTAAAGACCAATATATTATATATAGTACTTCTGCTGAAGCCATATCAGGATGGCACCTTGAATTGCTACTCTACTAAACCTGAATCATTGTGCAGCAATTTTGCCTAAGTAAAGACTAAAACTTTTTCCATACCAATTAGTATAGGCATGAGAAAGTGCAGAAGTGTTTTATTCAGTATTAACATTACTAAGGAATCACATATTTTGTTTTCATAATAATCATGAATCTTTTTTTAGGAATTCACTATGGAAACTGGCAGAGAGTTCTGTTTTCCTTGAATTTAAACATTTCTGATGAGCCTTTACTCTAGAATAGAGTATACTTACTAACTCTATTATCTTACCTTTATTTTTAGTATCATTCCAGTAGCCGCAACTCAGGATTTAAGAATTATTAGCGAGCTCATAAAGTCCATTTATAAGAGAAATATATAAATGCACATCATAACTATAGTCCCTGTAAATTCTATAATAACGTGACATACAGAGAAGGAGTTTTATGAAGGCTTTCACTTCATAAAGTCAGCAAAATACCCACAAAATCACGCACAGTTTAAAACTGAAATATTTTGGTTATGGCAATAACCTATTTTTCAGCCATCCACACTGCAGACAGGAATGAGCTGGTGCTTGTCATCAGCCACATCTCCAGCATACAGTGCCACATCTCTGACACACCACGTGCCTTCTCCGCAATCTCTGGCACATGGCTGGGTGCCAGGTTCTCGGCACTGCAGAGGCAGGAGGTGCATCCCACATCTGCAATGCTGCCTGGCATGACTGTGTATAGGAAAACAGCCGCATACCTTGTACCAGATTTGTGTGCCAGCGAGGCTGTTCTTCCTGACCACCTGCTCCACTTAGGGCTGTGCTCCTCTCTCGCACCCTCCCTACCCTCTTTGTAAGGAGGGACACTTCCAGGGTGTCCCAGAAGCAGAGTGTGGCCAAGGGGAATCTGGCACCATGGCAGCTTCTGGGCAGATGTTCTGAGCTGTTGCAGCAGCTCTGACCAGCACTGGAGGGTCTCTGGTTCTGGAAGGGTTTGGATGGGATTTATAAGTCATAGTGTATTAGTGGTGGCACAGCCATAATCAGTGGAGTCCTTTCCTACTGGCGTGGGTGGCTGGACTCCATGACATCTTGTTTGTGCCTCAGTTGCGCAGGAAATTTCCCCTGAGTCGAGAAATCATTTTGTATAATGGTTGCAGCTTGTCACAGCTATAGACACTGCCATTCTGTGGTGATGGTCTAGTTCATTAGGAAATGTAATTAAACACATCTGGCAAGTCACATCGGTGGCCTGCACCTCTTATTGGCATTTAACCTGTACACATAAGTGTGAAATGATATCAGGTCAAAATATAGAATCATAAAATCATAGAATGGTTCAGGTTAGAAGGGACCTTAAAGATCATCTAGTTCCACCCCCCCTGCCATGGGCAGGGACACCTCCCACTAGACCAAGTTGCTCAAAGCTCCATCCAGCCTGGCCTTGAACACTTCCAGGGATGGGGCATCCAGAACTTCTCTGGGCAAACTGTTCCAGTGTCTCACCACCCTCACAGTAAAGAATTTCTTCCTAATATCTAATCTAAATCTCCCTTCTTTCAGTTTAAAACCATTAACCCTCGTCCTATCGCTCCACTCCCTGATAAAGAATCCTTCCCCAGCTTTCCTGTAGGCCCCCTTTAGGTATTGAAAGACTGCTAATAAGGTCTCGCCGGAGCCTTCTCTTTTCCAGTCTGAACAACCCAAGTAATAGGGTTTTGTACCCCTGTGGCATTTACTGTAAGGCTTTATAAAAGACAGCACAATAATAAATCAGAGCTGAGAAGACAATTCTTTCACAGATCCCAACTTGCAGTTTTTGGGGAGGCCTTTAACAGTAGCACAAGTGTAGGAATTTTTTCAGGCTTTGGGAAAGGATTTCACCCCATTAAAGAAACACACCAGTAGATAGGAGCACACGCTATCATCCTCAAAGAGTAACTAGGCAAATTGAACATAATGCTCACATATGAACAATAATGGGCACTCAGAGCAGGAGAGCTACATTTTCAGACAAAAATGGGCTACTAACACATTTTTCTGTACTTTCTTTTCAAGGTCAACATCTGGCACGTTTCAGTGCTAAAATCTTAGAGCTAGCCTGAAACAAACAGCCGAAAATAAGCCCTGTGCAGTCACAGTGCCTACTTCACCCAAACTCCACCCCATGTTACTCACCCAGAATTAATGCGAACACTTTCCTCCAATAGTGCTACGATTATTATACTCCAGTGCTTAGTCATAGGGTGTACCATGAGCTGGGATGCAAATCAGAAGGAAAAAAACAGCTTTCTTTTCACTGTCAAACACTGATGCAGTTTAAATACCAGAATTGCTGGTTTCAGACAAATGATTTCTTTTGCTTCAGTGTGTTTCTCTTGACTTTCTAATCTTTACTACAGGCTATAGGCTAATACTGCTATTATGTTTGTTCAAAAGATTTGGATCGATTTAACTCATTGGTTAAATTTTGTGCTAAATCAGCTTATATCAAGGTAGATTATGCCAATACAGGAGCAGCTTCAGATAAATGCAAGACATCCAACCAATATGTAAGCACCTATAAGAAGAGGACTATTTCATTTTTACCAAATTACTCTAGAGAGAAATTTAAAGTGCAGCTCATTCTGTGTTTAGACCGTCCTTAATCGCAAATACAAAGCATAAATGCATAGTTTCCCCTACTTGTGTAATTCAGCTTTTATTTGTATAGGTCTTTTTTAAGAGTTTACATTGTGCTGGCAATAATTTTTCTATGGTAAAAACGTGATAGTTCAACTAGTTAATCTACATTATGCCTTTCTGAAAATGTCCATTTCAATGCCTAACAAGGCCTATAAAGTTAGGTTTACTTCTTTGTTCATCCTGATGGTCCCTTAGAGCAGTCCAAAGGCTGGTGCCCCATACCTTCTTGGGAACTGAAAGCACTAAAAGGCCTCCTGAAGCATTACAAGCATGGATATAATTGCACAGAAAGCAAAGGTCTTCCCAGCAGACATCTTAGCAGTTGGCAAGGTTTGGGTGATCTGGCAGGCAGTTAGATCATGATCAGTGGATGGTACACAGATAACCAGGAGGCAACTGCTGGAAAGGAACACTGTTTTTCAAGGGCAAGCTCCCAGTGGGTGTGTTTGCTTGAGCTGACCAGCCTAGGTGAGAAGAACTTTGTGACTCAGGAGTCATCAAGAGCTGACAAACATCTGAGAAGACGGGATAGTTAGATGGAAGCGAAAAGTCCTCAGTGGACCAGGAGAACAATTTGGGTTTCACTGCCAATAGAGGCTGCCTGCTGTGTGTGGCAAAAGTAGCATTAATGCCTGATGAAAACACATCTCTGCTCTCAGCATTAGCTGAAGCTCCCATCAAGACATGGGGAGACGATGGGGTTACTGGAGCAGACCGGCCTCAAAGTTGTTTAGTTACTGAAGGGGAAGCTCTGGAGTCGGTGGCAACCTCCTGCTCTCTGGAAGTGGCAGCTGTAGGTGGCTCCAGACCAGGTCCCAGGTCCCACTGCCTCGTTGCTACCTCCCATGGAGGCTGTCCCGGGAGGAAATAGGAAATTTGTTGCTTCACAAGGGCAACTCCAGTGTTGTGTAAGCGTGGCACTGCAGCTCCAGAGGCAAAGGAGCGCTGGTGCTGACTAAAAGATACCCCACACTTTGATCTGGGGCACCCCGCCTTACCAGTCTGTCTGGGGCTTGTCTTTACCAAGGGGTGTGGTGAGGCGGGAAGAGCGTCTCCTTGCCAGCTGCCTGCGATGCACGACGTGTGCAGGTGATGAAATGTGGGGGTTGCCCTGTCACTCCTATCACCCCCCGAGCAGATTTGGCCAGGGGACGGGCACTCAGACCACACCACCAAAACCAGAAGTGTAATTTATATACTTAAACACATGATCTCACACCGGGTGAAATGCTGGGAGCCATATTGTGACTCCCTTTCCAGCGGGCAGCCGCCAGCTGAGGAGGTCCCTTTGCTGCAGGCACTGGCGCTTGCTCGCCTGTCCCCAGCGGGGTATTGTAGGACATCGAGCTCTAACATGGTGTTTCTGTGTGTGTTGGTGCAGGGCCCTCTACATCAACCTGGTGGGCCTCTGGGCGATACTGGCCTGCGCGGCCCTGTGTGGCCTGGCCCTATACTCCATCTACAAGGACTGTGACCCGTGGACGGCAAATCAGGTGTCGGCGCTCGACCAGGTAGGGCCTCGTGTTTCAGGGGAAGGTGGTGAGGAAGCATCCTTCCTCTGCAGCCATAATAACCAGACCAGGAGGGGTTCACGAGCCAGGGGGATGAGAATGATGACATGCCGGAGTGCCCTTCAGGTGGCATACACCTGGAAGAAGGCTACCAACAGACAGTTCTTTGCTAGTGATGGTGCATCCTTCCCTCCTTTGGAAGCTGGGCCATCAAACCATGTTGTATCATGCTGTGGAGAAACCACCTTGTAACCGACAGCGGCCTGTCCCTAACTAGGCCCCGAGCAGCAGATTTACCCAAGGAACAAGAGCTCTGAGAGCCCATAGACTGACCAGAGTCAGGACCCAAGGAAATTATACAAGTCTTTTTTTGTGTGTGTTTATGCCTGGGATAATCATACAAGCTCTGGATAACGCCCCACGGACAATAGCTGGAAAGCCAGGAGAAGAGCACAGACAATGGAGTACCTGAGGCTGGATCACCTGGTCTTTAAGGGTAGAATAAAATGAGATACGGAAAGCCAAAGTGGAAACCCGGAGGAAATTAAGCTGTTCCTGTCAGTCAATTTCTTTTGGTGGAAACTGGAAGCAAGATACTAAAAAGATCAACGTGGTGAAAAAAATGGTTCACAGGAAGAAAATCTTAAAATTCCTGTCTCTTTGCAACACTCAGATCTTGCAAAGGTCAACAAGTGACGCGTGGTTTCCAATAAGGAAATTGTTCTCAGATACACCGAGGTTATTGGACTGTACCTAAAAACCTTTTTGTGGAGTCAGCAGCAGACATAAGCATCTACCGTGGCACCCAAGCCCAACGGAGTGATGTACAGTACAGAGTACCTGCTGCCCAGCGCTAGTTTCCTATACCATCGTCACTGGAAAGCAAGCCTGACGGCACGGCTATGTGCTCACCTCTGTCTTTGCTCTGTCTCAAGTGGATGTTTTAGGATTGTTTTTTTTCTGTAGAAAACCAATAAATAGTGCAAGGTGGGATGTTCAAAATCGGAACAGCTGGGCAGAAGGCCAGTGAGAAGGCTATAACAAAAATAATACAGTGACAAAAAGAAAAATTAGAGCAAGATACTAATATTTCTTACTCTCTGGATTTTTCAGCTAATGCCATACCTAGTGCTGGATATTCTCCGAGATTTTCCAGGAGTGCCAGGGCTTTTTGTGGCTAGTGCCTACAGTGGAACTTTAAGGTAATTTAATAATTTGGAACCTAGTGTCTTTTTTTTTTTCTTATTTGTTAGAGCTAAAGTTACCTTTATACTAGAACTTTTGCATTTCATTTCTTTGTCTAGCTAATTTTTATTCTTTATAAAAAGCACTATAGATCTTTTATGATGCAGCTTAAAAAGCCATAGTTTCCAGCAGTGGTGTTGTGAGGTCCTAGGGCTCAAAGCTGTTTGGAGTTGCCTACTAGCAACGTGAGGAAACAGCTAGCTGCACCTGATGTACGGCACTAGCAGATCCTCCTCTCTGTGCTTTTAAAGCCCCTCTGCTATAGGAATTTTTAAGTATTATAAGTGGTTGGTTATGCAAAAGACCTACAGTTTGGGGGAATTTCTGACTGCTCATCTTTAATTTTCCAGTTTCAAACCTGCATAACTTTAAAGCCATCTCCCTTTCTTTATCACTGATCTTTAGAGTCTTGTTTTCAAAAGAGTTCCTGGACTTCCAGTTGTCTTGAACGAACCTCATGAAAACAACAATCACTATATATTTTTATTGAAGGAGACAAATCAATCCACTTCTGTCCCGTAGTGGGGAGTGTTTTGTTCAGCTTTCCCAAGGAACATCTTTTAGGAAACATCGCCCCTCTTGAGGAAGGCTCTGAACAATAGTAAGCAGATACAAATAAGGAAACTTAAGAATGTGATACCAGAATAATTTTTTTGTTCCGAATACTTATAGCTACAAAATAGAGGGAACAGCCAGGATATTTGCTTTTTACGTGCTGAGGAACAGTTGGTAGCTTGAGAGAGCAAGGTACACATAGACACAAGATCACCTGACTGGCTTTGTGCCTTAGGAGTACTGGTGTCTCTGACCCCATAGGGAGCCTGGAATAGTTCAGTTTAGACTAGATGCCTACTTTTTAGATTACTATAATTATATTATCTGAATCCTCCTCTGAGAGTGCATTCAAGGTGATCAGTGACCTGCATGTAGGAATTTTACCTACTCAAGTATATATATATACTGTGTAGGTCATTTGTATATATATCACGTATACCAGTAGCGTTTACAGCTTAGCCACATGTAATAGATATTTTCTTTGACTTCTCCAGGCCCATCTTTTCATCAAGGTTTGTCTTGTCTTTACTAAGAGCAATTATTTTAAACAATTTTTGTTAGCTATTAATGGCTCCACCTAGAATAATAAGTTATTTCAACCAATACAGCAGTTATTTTAGTTTTCTGACACTGTTCTAGACAGTGGCAGTTTCTCTCTGCCAGTAACACGTCTGTTATCTATGATTTCAGCTTCTAAGATAAAAATATTGTATAAATCTTGCCTTCTGTAGTACAGTGTCCTCCAGCATCAATGCTCTGGCTGCTGTGACTGTCGAAGACCTCATTAGGCCGTACTTCAAATCCCTCTCTGAAAAGAAGTTGTCATGGATTTCCATGGGGATGAGTATGTCCGGAAAAATATCTTTTCCACTTTTGCTTTACGAAGTGAGGGCTTGATTCAGATCTTGCTTACGGCAGTGTAAGTCAGGAGTAAGTGCATTCTCACCAATAGGACTACATTGGTGCAATACTTGGGGGAGGGGAGATCAGCTGCATAGGTTTTACACAGAATGGGGAACAAGCTATTTAAAGTGAGCGTAAGGAAAAAAAGAAGCCATCTTGTTTAATCTTTAAGCAGGAAAGATGCATTGCATCTGTATTCAGTATTGATCCACCATACTACAAAGCCAAACGTCCTAGGCTGAAACACCTGTTATTTTTCTTTCATCTGTCAAAAATGAGAAGCATAGGAAAAAATTCTGTAACGAACCTTCTGAACTGGGTGATACACAAGCAATAGCATTGTGTCCCAATAAAAACTTCATGTCTTTTCTGATACGCTCTCAGACCCTCAGTCTGTTTAGCCCCTCTGTTTAATGTAGCTCAAAGAGCATCAGAACTAGGCTGAGCAGATGGTTTTAATCTCTGAAGTGCCATCGCCATCTCTGCTAATTGTACTGTCTGTGACCAGCTGCAGGTGTAGCCCAAGACAGCGTTTGTAGTAAGAGTGGAAAAACCAGAGTCCCAACATGGTGTCATAGCCCATACCGGTGAGCACAGCAGACTGGTGGCAGGTGACAAGTATTAAATATTTTCACTTGAGAGCAGTTTCTCACACATTATTGCAAAGAATGTGTATGCCAAAATTGTTGTTGGCCTTACCATGTGTTGCCCGACACATGACATTAAACAGTGAGATTAATCTATTGCTTGTGCAGCGAAACTCAGCAGGGGTGGAGGTGGAAAAAACAAATAAGCTAGTGTTATGGGTCCTGGGAAGAGAGACACTATGTCCTGGTGACCTGGGATGTTCTTTGTCACGGTGCCAGCTCCCAGTAATCTGCCAGCAGTTACTTTCTTGCTCTGAAGACTTTAGACTGAGAAGGAAAAATCATTCCCTTGAAATAAGGATTATGACACAGGGGATTAACTGAGAAATATGAACAATACATGTGGTATTGCCACTATGGCTAATCCATATGGCTGCCATTTATTAACTAATCTTTAGAAATACACAGGAAGAGGATGTTGTGAAATTTGCATGATCTCCTCTTAATGTAAACAGAAACTTGACCTTTTGGCCAATTCAGACTCTCTTAGAAAAAACCTTGATGCTATCAGGTTTGCTTTGAAGATGTCAGGGGTCATGCTGCGTTCGACAGAAACATTTCCATTAGTGATTTTCATACTTTGGCAGATTTACACATCGTTCCGCCTTTCCCACACAGGCCTGTTTTATGGCGGAGTCTGCATCGCCATGGCTGCACTGGCATCTCTCCTGGGAGCCTTGTTGCAGGTAGGTGTCAGACCGCTTTTTCGTGCCCATGTTGGATGACCCAGAATGAATTATGTAAGAAAATAATTGCTGGATACCATTATGAGATTAGCTTTTATTCTTTGTTGTGTGCTGGTCTCAAACAGCCCATGGCTCAGCCTCTGCTTTAAGCACCCATGTAACTATACCAAGTCCTGCCAGCTGACTACGCACCGGTTAAAAAACCCTCATAATTCCCTTCCCAACATCTTCCTTTCTTGCCGTGTTGGAGGCTTTAACTGTCTTGCACAGGACCTGATAGCAGACTCTCTTCTTTCCTCAGGCAGCACTCAGCATTTTTGGCATGGTCGGTGGCCCCCTTTTAGGACTGTTTGCCTTGGGAATCCTCTGCTCCTTCGCAAATGGAATTGTAAGTACAAATTTAAAGCCCTGTTCATCCAAAATTCACTGATAATTTTGGGCATCTCCTTCCCCCTCTCCCCTCAGTAATTTTATGTTGGGCAGCAAGGGAGATGTGTTTGATGCTTTCCATGAGGACATTTCCCCTTGCTCCCTTTCCTCCTTATCCCAAGGAAGTGAAGAACACGGCTGTATAGGAACTTGAATTTCTATCCTATGAAGAGATTTACATGAACATAGTGTGGGGGGGGGCAAAGTCTGAATAAAAATGAAACTTTGGCAAGGATTTCTGGAAAACACAGTTTTAGAAGCAGGGAACAATGTATCTTGACAACCATTAGACTGTGCAAAAAGAGGGTCAGGCTGGGAAAATGGGGGTCAAGTACTTGCAGACGGAATTGCAGTGTTGTCAGAGTGCTTTGGTATCGTGAAATTATCATTTCCAGAGGAAAAAGTTATTCCATCAAAAAATAGATTTGACAAACTTTGGGAATATGGTCCATGGGTTAGTCTAATAGGATTGCTATTTAGTAAGGTTCACAAATCACTAATCTTTATGTCTTTGCAGTTGCAAATTTTATGTATAGACTAAAAAAATAAAAAATAAAAATCACTATCTGTCAGCGAAAAAAAAAACCACTTTGAAGTAGAAAAGGCTTTTGCAAAAACAGATCACATGAGAAAAAGGAAGAATTGTTTCTGTATTTGTTCAAGGAGGGCCTCAAATAAAGCAGTGTTTTCCCATACAGCATGCAGCCCAAAGCTGTTCTTTGATTGTAAAGGCATAGTGGCAAAATAAAGAGGAATGCTCAGGAGCTGTGAGTAAACACTGTATTTCCCAAAAGGGGAATGAAGTAAACTCCTCCTCTCTCCCCAGCTGTGTATTTCATTTTTGCTATGGAGCCTACAGTTTAGATTATCTTGACTGTTTCTTACTCATCTAGGTGGTGTTTTTTTTAGATCTCCTTTTACCTTTCATGTACATCCAAGTTTAACTTTCTGTTTTGCAGGGTGCATTTGTGGGTCTTGTCAGTGGCTTTGTTATTTCACTTTGGGTTGGAATCGGATCTCAGATTTATCCTCCGCTCCCAGAGAGGACCAAGCCACTATCTCTCTCAATTGAAGGCTGCAATATATCCTCAGTAAATTTGACATCAACAGAAAATCCGTTAACAACAGTCTTCACCACACCAACTCCAGAAAGGTATACAAGTTCATCATATGCGATCAACAAAGCATGTATTTGTTTTAAAGCAACACGAACATCTGCCTAGCATCTGGGTTACTGTAACTATCCCTTCCTGGTTTACCTACCAGGCTGCTTAAGATGAAGCAGTTTTCTCCGATTTTTTTTTTTTCTCCTGTCAGAGTGGAGTTTGTCTGAGTTATCCCGGAACAGAAGTCAAAGTGAATCTTCCTATTGATCTGAAAAGCTTCAGTTCAATATTTGAGTCTAAAGGCTTGGATATACCTTACTGGGATCCACAGTGTCAAAGAAAGCATAACATTTATAGTTATTGGATTAACTTCCACAGTTTGTCACGTGAATTAAAGTAGTAGGCAGTTAAAGGGCAATTTGCCAGCTTAACAGTTACACCTACAACAGGTTGCCTGTGCAGAAAAAGTTCTATTCAGGAAATTCAGAAGAGGGCATAATATATAATGGGCAAAATATAGGGTATTTTCTCCCCTTTGCAATCACCATATGTCTTTGGACAATCACAGTTATGAATGACAATATAGGGAACAGCAGGAACAGAAAGAAGCTGAACAAACACAATTCTAGGGATTCACAATCCTTACACCTTAGAGCACTTTCCAGTCAACAGGAAACCTAGTACACACGTGGGTGCCAAACATCCACTTTCATATACTGCATCTCTCACACGGGGCCTCCAGCATTGCTCATGGCAACAGAGCATGTTGTCAGGGAGAGCAAAATAAGGTGTAACCTGAGGTGTGACAGTTGCCCTACTGTTTCTGGCTGTTTAGAACTGCACGTGGATGATTTCCTACTTTTTGTGTGTGTGTTTCCCCTCCTTTAAATAATGTCCCCCCTTCTAAAGAAGTTATCCCTTCATCTGGATAGCTGGAGTGCTCAGCTCCACGCTAGATTCCTAGCGGAGACAGGACTGTCCTGTTTTACCTGCTCTGTCCCATGCGTGGCCTCGCTGTACCGACCAGTCTCCTCCCATACGAAGGAACTCGTCCTACAAATTTTAGAGCAAAATTTTAGTGCACATTTTATTGTATGCAGGTAGTTCAAGACTACCAGGTCAGTTAGGTCAGAAGTAACTCTGTATTTATGTGCTGTCTGGAAACACACAACATTTTGAAGTTGCTTGGAATAGAGGTGCAGAGATTAACACTTTTTCTGCTCTTTTTCAGGCCTGCCCTGGCAGACAACTGGTATTCCTTGTCTTATCTCTACTTCAGCACACTTGGGACGCTTATCACAGTAGTTGTGGGAATAATTATCAGCCTCCTAACAGGTACTAGTTCCAGAGCTGTGACTGAATGTGTCTTAGATCTCTTCCAAACTACGATGACCAGAGAGCTATCATTGCCACAGGAAGTGCCAGTGACCTTATTGCAATCGCTGCATAAAGGTTACCATCCTAAATCTCATTTCGTCCCCTCAGCCCTTCCACATCCCACTTGCTCACAGCAAAAGTTACTTCAAATTTCTAAGGAAAAAGATGGTTCAGTTTTTTTAACTTGAGGGGTGAAAAAAATAATAATATAAGACATCTGTCTTTCCTGTTTTATTAGATGCCAGCAGGGGCTGGAGGTTTAAGGGTTGTCCCTGAACATGGCAACAACTCCAAGCAAGGAGATACACCCATGCTTCTAGAGGACAAAAACAGTTTTGAGTGAGTTCAGCACACTCAAGGGTTATTGTCTGCACCTGTACAGTGCATGCTTTTCACCACATTCCCCAAGCACATACCTAAGAGCTGCAGACTCTGTGCATGGCTACATTAGCTTCTTTCTCAGTTTCCCTGTACTATTTGTGCAAGGGGCAAAAAGCAGCACCCCACAGGTAAGAATGGGGACTTCAGTTCCAGCCCATGGCCTCCGCACTTTTGCATCTAGGTGAGATGCAAAGCACACCTGTCATCCACCTCATGCATGGCAGAAATAGGACTAAAGCAGCTGCTCTCACAGCTTTCCCCAGTGTGCCCAGCCAGATCCCTGGGACAGCCCTCATCTTTGATGAGGAAAAAAAAAAAAAGGAGACAAAAAGAAAGGAGACAAAAAGAAAGGAGACAAAAAGAAAGGAGACAAAAAGAAAGGAGACAAAAAGAAAGGAGACAAAAAGAAAGGAGACAAAAAGAAAGGAGACAAAAAGAAAGGAGACAAAAAGAAAGGAGACAAAAAGAAAGGAGACAAAAAGAAAGGAGACAAAAAGAAAGGAGACAAAAAGAAAAAGAAAGAAAAAGAAAGAAAAGAAAGAAAAGAAAGAAAAGAAAGAAAAGAAAGAAAAGAAAGAAAAGAAAGAAAAGAAAGAAAAGAAGAAAAGAAAGAAAAGAAAGAAAAGAAAGAAAAGAAAGAAAAGAAAGAAAAGAAAGAAAAGAAAGAAAAGAAAGAAAAGAAAGAAAAGAAAGAAAAGAAAGAAAAGAAAGAAAAAAAAGAAAAAAAAGAAAAAAAAGAAAAAAAAGAAAAAAAAGAAAAAAAAGAAAAAAAAGAAAAAAAAGAAAAACCCCAAAACTAACGCAAGCACACTATCACCCTGCCTTTTGTGGCACAAGATCCCATTTAAGCCTCAGGTGGCAATCAGAGCTAATTCCTGGCACCTGCATCTCCTTTCTTCTCCACAAAAAATCCCCCCCGCCCCCGCCCCCCCCAAGAATAGTTAATCTTCCATGCCTTAAAAATACCCAAACGTCCCATTAACCCTCATCCACTTACCTTGGGGCTGCCCTTAAATAGCTCACTATAAAAATTGCTGGAGGTAGGAGTCATGCTGATAGGAAGCTAAGGACTCAGGCTCAGGCTCCAGGGCAGCCCTTGGTACCACAGCTCCTGGACTGGCAGGGTGGTCCCAGATATCGTTGTATGGGATTCATCATTTTCTGATGATTGCCTCAGGTTTTTTACACAATAGGAAATCTGAGGAGGATCTAGGAAAGTCTGGGAAATGGCTAAGGCATTTCAAATGGACCTTGAGGGACCATTTTATATTTTGAGAGATGCAGGGTATACATCATTGGAAAGAAATGATCCCTAAGGCCTGTGATTGCTTGATGGCTTTTGCTGCATGACTCTGTCCTGCTCACCTGGCCTGGTGCCCAGAGCTGGGCTCTGATGTATCATTTGCTTGTGGAAACCTGGCTGATTGAAACCTGCTTATTTTGCAGGAGGACTAAAGCAGAAAACAGATCCTAAATTCCTGCTGACCAAGGAAGATTTCCTGTCCAACTTCTCATGGTCTAAATCTGAGACAGTAAGTGGAATTATGCATCTCTGATTTAAATCAGTCTTTCCTCCTGGGGGAGGCCAGTCCCTGGCTTATTTTTTCCCATGAGGATGAAGAGCACCTGATATGACTGTCTGCTTTAAGGCAGTAGCAGAGCACAAGGCAGGTAGGTTTAAAGCAGTTGGCATAGGCAGGGAAGCTATGTTTGGCCACAGCTTGACTTCAGCGAACAACAGAGCAGCAGCTGAGACAAGAGACAGTTGTTCTCTGGGTTTCTGCCAAAATACGCCCTTACTAGTGTCTTGGAAGCTGGCCCAAGGCACGCTTTGGACTCAGCAAAGCTTCCTTTGTTTGTAAACATGTGTTCTCTAAAGTCTGGATTTTTTTGCTACTTTGGCTACTGTTTGAGAGAAAACATTTCTAGTCAGCGTATCTATTTCCTAACTCCCTCCCTAAGATATAAGAAACGGGGAGACATTATTGGGTAATAACTTCCTTTAGTAAGGAGCATGTAGGGGAAATTTGTTTTGTTTTGTTTTTAAATAAACTATAGATCACTTTTCAAATAGTATCACGAGGATGCTGAACATTCAAGCTCAGCTTTGTTCCGTGCTTTTGGGTGCTGCAGTACAGGCAATGATTATATCTTTGAGATGGTCCAGTTTGCAAAATGTTTTTCCTCCATGATGACAACTCATTTTAGTATGGTCTCATGTATTTCAGCCTCTGGATCTGAACAGCAGGGAGAGAAAGGGATTTTTACAATACTATTGTAATGCTGTTTGCCCATGTCAGGACTGGAAACCAGCTCTCCAGTTATTGTCATTCACTGTCTTTAATGGGACAACATCTGTTTTCACTATCTGGGAATTTAATCCCTGAAGACTTTTGGGAAAAAAAAAACACCCCATCCACATGGAAGCTAATGTCCACAGCCATACTGTTTTATTCCCAGAGTCAGAAACAAGTGTCTCCCTGGTTATTCAGCTGGGAGCTGGATAACAAGTAGTTGGCATCACAAATAATGCAGAAAGTTGTTGAGAAAAAAATCAGGGGGAACTGAGCAACTTCCTGTACATGAAGAGTTCAGCGTCTCATTATGCTTAACAGAGATGGAACATCAAAGCAATGATTCATGTTAATATGCTCGTCATGTCAAAGATGGGGCAAGGACCAAGGGTTGGGGGTCAATAGCTCAAGGACCTGCTGGGGACAGATCGCTAGACATGAAAACAGCAATTAGAATGTTACACGCCCAAAACTACTTTAAACACTTTGCAGGACAAGAACATTTTATGTGACAAGAACGTTTTACACAACTAGTACCTTATGCAATAAGAAACTTTCCATGCCCCTAGAAAAATATCAGCTACTACAATGAGTAACAGCGTACGCTCTGTCAGTGACCAATCTGTGTTTTCCTGCAAGGCATCCTGTATGTCAGGCCTGACCCTGCTGGCGTGCAGGTCAGAGAGAGGAAGACTGTTTCTTCCACTTCACAGCATGGCTTTTGTCTTTTGTTTTTTAGCAAGAGAAAGTGGAAGTGCTGGCCTGCAACCCGTTTACCAAGGCAGCCGAAGGAACTGACAATCCTGCTTTCAGCCACATTGAAATGGATGTTGCAAGCGATAAGGACAAAGTCAATGGCCTTCATATATGACGTGGGGCTATGTCAGCCCACGAGGACAGTTTTGTTCATGTAAAGCACCGTTGATATTCCTGTGCCGGGTCAGTTACCAGCCCTGCTTGGGTCATGGGCAGGCGTCTGCTGAGCTTCATGGCACTGTCACCCTTGCATGACCTTGACATAAGCCAAGAAAGGAATCAAGTCTTTCTTGCACTTCCTCACTCTGTCTCTCTCACTCTGGATCTTGGTGACAGGGCTTAAGGCAATGTTTCTATGTGAAATATTTGCCTGATATTCTTGAGCCTCCTGGAAAATATCTGCTTTTAATCTCAGTTCACTCTCAGAGTAAATTTTTTATTTGGTAAGAGCACTGTTCCCCCAGACATGGCTGTTTTTCTGGTTTGTTTTTTTTTTTTCTTCTTTTTTCTTTTAAGGCATTAAAAACATGAAGAGATTAGGGCTATGGGACTTTGTCAGATTGCTAGAACCAGTGGGTCTTTTTTTAGTACAGGATGTGTATTTAGTGCCATCTGGTTCCTTTGTAGAACTGATCCTGAAAGCGTATTTATTTTGCTGGATTCGTCATATATGTTTGTTTTTATTAAGTCAGTTGTTCCCTGGTTACCTGCCTCTGTTCCTCTGTGGTCACTGGTGGAAGCTACATGAGTGTCTTTGGTGATGGGTAGAGGCAAGAGTCAGTAATATTCTTCCTTTCACGCCCCATCTCCCTCTTCTGCTGTGTCTTGCTCTTACAGAGCTGGTCCTCATGAAGGAAATGAGCTATCTGGGCTTTATATTCAATGCCATGTAGCAGAACCACAGTAGTCTTCTACTTCTTGCCCAGCGTGCTGGCCCAGGACCACCCTTGCAGTGGGCTGGGCATAGTGCTGCAGAGATGTTAATGCAAGAAGGCGGCCCTCTTTGCCGTACTGGACAAGAGGGAAGGCCGCATCTGCAGTTGCCACAGCTGTTACCTGCAGAGATGAAGCCTCATGTAGCCATTTGTGTTCGTGCAGTCCCTGTTGTCATTCTGGTGATTCACGTTCAAGGTTGAGATCAGGCGAGAGTATGTTGCGTGTTTGTGCAGTCCCCCAGGACAGGGAGGGGATCGCAGAGGCTGTCATTTGGTGAATGCTTCTCCAGGGCTGCAGGGCATGGGATGGCTCCTCCTCTGGCTGGGCTGCCAAGAGAAGCTGAGCAGCATGTCCACTCCAGAGTGTGCACTGTACTTGTGGTTTGGGAGGGTGAATACCCCCATTGCTTCCTTACCTTGTGTGCTTTCTGGTGCCGCAGGGAACACACTCTGACCCACTGTGTTGTCCTTGTACTGCAGACTGTTTTGCCATGGCTATATATGGTTGGTTTAAAACTCCTCTACAGCAGCAGAATCAAGTTGAAAAATAAAAGCCATTGCAGGGAAGTGGAGCCATGAAGTTTATAAAGCAGTCATGCTTGAGAATCAAATGAAAAACTGACTGCGTGTCTAAAATGCTTTCTAAAAGTTATGCTGCATTTGTGCCAGGTGCTGAGCTGCTGTAATGTGGAATATGACACAGCGCTAGTTTATCTACCTTGACTGGCGCCCTGTAGCATCTGAATCAATATGTTCCATGCCCTTGTGACAGAGGGCACTTGATGATCTACTGTATAAGATAAACTGACAGGATCAGAAAACGTTAGGAAGGAAAAACGGACTCCAAGGAGCAGACCTCTACTAGAGGAGGACAGGCCAGACAGACACTGCACAGGTTGGCACCAGGGCCATGTCTCCATCAGCTAACCCAGTGCAAAACTACGAGATGGAGGCAGGTTTCCCCTTTGCCTCCTGAAGCAGTGGTTTGCATGATCCAGTGCAGAATTTAGGGCCAACCCCTTGTCTCCCACTCCTCTGCTGCAGCTCTGTCACCAGCTAAGTGCCTACAGCCACGGTGTGGAAGGGCTGTGAGCGACTGGGATAGATCCCATGAGGTGTGTCTTATGTCCATTTATCTAAGATCCGAGACAAACAATAGCATCCTGAATAAAGTCTTCTGGGATTGAGGTCAGGGGTCTTTGTTCTGGGACTATCCTAGTCACTCTGAGACAACTAGTCCATGGAGTGAATGAGCTGGCTATGCTTCTGAAGCCTCAGAAGATAAGTGCAGCTCTTCCAGCCTCGTGCCTTCTCTTCGTGACAGGGAAATAGATACCGCATTTTGTGCTACAGAGTAGTTTTTGAGCCTTAGGGTGTAATAACTGGTACTTAGCAGGTACTTTCAGCCCATAGCTCTGAAAAAGGGTAAGTGCAGGTATCTCTGCTCTGCTGCAGCGTGCTAAAGTGAAGTGGGCTGGTGTGCCTCTGCGTACCTGTGCTTGGTAAGCTGTGGACAGAGAGAAGAGAAGCCCGTAGTAGGCCCTTGACCTGCATTGCCTGCTGGGATGGCTGCAGCCCTCCCAACACACACGCTGAACTCTCATCTGAATGTTGCTTCTCGGGAGGGTGACTGATCGCTGCTGTGTGCAACAGCATCAGCGTGGCCTTTGTTGCACCGCGCTGTGCCAAGATGAGTGTTTGTGCTGTAATTGATAACTGCCTTAAACTGTCCTGGATGATCTGTGACTTCTACCCAGTTTGTTGGTGAAGACTAATCTTCCCAGTTATGTAGCAAAATGTAGCACCACAAAAGTTTTGGGTTTTTTTTTTTTTTTCCTCAGGGCTTTGAATTCCCATAGTTGTTTAAAACAGAGAAAACACATAAATGACCAACTTATCTTCACTTATTGAAGTCACTATTTGAGCACTGAGCAGTCATTTAACTGTAAATTTGGTATGAAGTGAAGGTTTGGGCCAGGTGATACCTATTCGTCCACAATGACAACGTCAAGATGAGTTTTCACAGGGGAGAATATCTTGCTGTAAGAGGTTTAGAGACAAACGCTCTTAACCTTTGCAGCTGACCCCTGCAACTACCCCATTTCTTGCTAACTAACCTCCCATGATTGCTGCAGAGCTACAAAATGACTCCTTCTGCTTTACTTTTTTCTATGTGCTTCTTGTTCTAATTGACAGCACTAATTAAAGCAATTCATTAATTTTGAATAATATTTTCTCTGGGATCGTATGCTGCCCTTTGCTAGCTGGACTCTCAGCCAGGGCCTTGTCTGTGTAAAAGCAGCAAAATAGTTCTTGTTGTCTCCATCACATTCCTGCACGCTGATCCTTCGTCTCTCCCAGCTACAAGCTCACCCGACAAAGAAATGCAGGATGCTCAAAGCCGATTAATTCCGTGGGAGTGGGAGCACTCCACACTGACCAAATTATATGCAGCATCTGGCAGGGTCAAGAGACAAAACAAGTGGGAACATTAAAAAAAGAACTGAAACCACAACCGGAACAATATTTGACTACGTGAATACACAAAGGATCCACAGAGAGAAAGGAGTGATGGATTTTGGTCCTTTTTGGTCTGCATTTAAATTTGCTTCCAGCTGATTGGTCTGTTTGCTTTCTGAACAACTGGTTAAACAGAAAATAACTCATGAATGCCAAACAGCAAATATTTCATATGCATAATTTATTTTAGAGTTTATTGCGTCACATTATACAAGCATTAAACATGGCTTTATGTTAATGATTTTTTTTAAAGTGTGAAAACTTGACATTCTTCTCCATAGGATTTTTCTATTTACAAATAAACAATCTCTCTATATACTTTATATATATATATTATATATATGGTAAATAACATAACTCCCCTCAGAAAGATTTAAAATAAAAAAGAACTGATTTGTAAACAGGGTTTCTGTTGTAGTATGTGGTGGCTTGAACGCAGATGATGTTCTATACCTAGGCTTTTTCTGTTGTCAAAGTATCCAGGTTGTTCATTTACATTTTTTATTCTAAGATCTGTAAAACCAACATGGGACAGAATGCAAAAAATGTAGCAAACAGGCTGAAAAACAGTCCCGATATACTTTTTTTTTTTTCCTTGGTTTTAAAAACTGGCGTGTAACTGCTCATGAAGTACATGCTTGCTGTCAAGGGTGGTCTGTGGAGATCAATCCTATGCTGATTGCAAGATGATTTCACAGTAAATCCTTTGATGTGTGCTGTCCTGCTTGCTATGTAACATGTCTGTGGCATGCATTGAGGTTGCATTTTTTCTCATTCCCTTGAAGGTAGTGCTCTTGTGGAGCTGGAATAAGTAAACAACATATAGGACGGTCACCTGGAGGTTTAAACAAAACCCATCGTCAGATCACAAAGAAGGGAATGGCATAAATTTGCTACGTAGAGACCACTAAAATTCCATTTATTAGCCTATTATTTGTATTATATTTTCCTGATGAATGAAATAAATAAAACGGGGTGATGTGTCCTGAGTGTTCTGCTATATAGCTTTGAAGGACTCAAGGGAAATCTGTTCTGCAGACCAGCAGCACAGAAACCTCGGTGGGTTGACTGGTCAACGTTAAGTGACAGAAATGTACGTGGGATCTGCCTGGCAGGTCAGACACCCTTTTCAGCATCATCCTCAGCAGCACAAACTTGGGAAGCAGCCAACTCGTGTTCTCATTTAGAGCAGAACAGGACATGACTTCTAGCAACGTGTTGTCAGGAAAATTCAGCATAATGTAGCCACGTTGAGAACTAGTCTCAAAAGCAATTATTGTCTATTGTATTTCTGCTGCACTTTATTTGTTTTGGCACATTACATTGCGGTAGCTGCTCTGGAGGGGAAGTGAGTTTATATTCTACGAGGTTTCAGCTCAGTTCTCGGAAGTTATTGATATCTCTATTGAGAAAGCTGTATCTCACTGCAGGAGTCTGCAAAGGTGCACACTCATGGGTGACACTGATTTTATGCATGACTCGTGTCTTGCTTTACTACTTAGCAAAGAGTTTCTAAGCTTTTGTCATCTGTTGGTTTAGATATTAAACAGAGGGTATGCAAACCAATCCAATCGCTCATGTGAAGTTGGTCTGAATGTGATTTTGCACAGCGATCCTGCCCGAGAGTCCCCAGACTGCAAGTGCAGCACGCGCCCGTAGGTGGTGGATGGCAGATACTAACCCCTCTGGAATGCGTGTGTCAGAGGATGACACGGCCTGATCCCCACCCCCTATTTACAGAGACAGAAATACCCCCATTTCTCCACTGCCCACATGGGCTGTGTCCACGATGGCTGTAAGCTGAAGCAAAGATGAACAAGTTCACTTCCTCCTCAGGCAGGAATGATACACCCTGCAACCACTAGTCATGTTCCCTGCTCAGTTTGGCACCGAGTCAACAGAGAGCAGATTAATCCTGAAATTCCTTCAGTGCTTATGTTGCCTCCCGGGACCTTCAGGCCTGGGCCAGGAGCACCTGAGAAATGGGAGCTGCTGTGCCATTTATCCCCTTCATGTAGGATGATGGGTGACTACTGGAGGAGGTTCCTTGCTGCGAGGAAGCAAAGTGTAGGCAGGCAGTGGCTACAGAGATGAGAGTGCACGCATTTTCTTCCACCCTTCTCCTTCCTCAAGCCATATTACCTTTCATTAAAACTTTCCCCCCCGACAGAGAAATAGCACAGTTCTCCCTTGCAGTGGAAGGAAGTTAACGGATCTAATTTGGCAATACGGCTTCTTGGTGCAAATGATCCTGATCTCCTGTGGAGCTTGAGGCATCCATCCATAGGGTCTTGCATTGTGTGGTCTGTCCAGAAGGGCAAGTGCTAGCCCTTCTATCACTATCAAATGATTTCCAGGAGAACTTGTAGAAACAACTTGCTGAATTTTCCTCTCTCTTAAATATCTTCAACTAACAAGGTCACAATTCCTAAGCTTTCTGAGAAAACTATAATTTTTATGGAGTTCCAGTTATTTGGAAAAGGGCTAAGGAAATGGATCAGCTGTAGTATTTTGTATCTAGCTGTATCCTCACCAGGAAACAGGCCACTTGGTTTCTTACAGTCTTGGCTTTTGAACTTCTTTCTTCGTATTGTGGCTGATCACGCCGCTGCAAGAATTTCTGCAAGAATTTCTGCAAGAATTTCAGTGTTATCACTTTGAGGCAAGAGGTGGTAGAGCTTTCAAAACACTCAGCGTTCTGATTCATGTCGCTCCATCCAACACTTCTGCAGTCTTCAGACCTACAACTCCACTATTTTGGGTTAACGACCTGGGAAATTTTTCATTTCTTAATGCTAAAGAATTTGCAAAAGGATATAGACAGTCACCCGTTTTGCCCAAATCTAATTCTGCAGCCTGTGTAGAATTGTCTGCATGAAGGATTTCAAGCTATTTCGTACTACAGTCTGTTGTTTTATTTTTCCCCTCCACCCCTTCATAGATAACGGAAGGATGAATGAAGAAAATGTTACAAGTGTAGGCATTCTGGATGACTGTGTTCTTTTGCTCTGCTGACCTTGTTCATCCGTTGGGTTTTTTTGGTTTTACTTATGCAGACAGGCCTTCAAGACACAGTCTGTCTTCTGTTATGTGTATCATACACCCTAATTCCTAACGAGGTCTCAACGTGATCTTGCAATACAAATCCACAGGCCGTTCTGGGCAAGATGCCCTAGCCGGATTTGTTTCCTTCAGAGGCCAGACAGTCCTATAGCTGAAAAGGCACTGTTCAAATCTCTAAAACGTATTACCAACTTTTCACAGTATCATTTTCAAATAAATGACCCTACAGTTAGATACCTCTGGCCACATTTAGATGCTTGTCTATCTGTCAGCACTTCTGCACACCTAAATTTTTCAGCGTTGCTGGACTAGTTGATTAGACTCACGATCAAGCATCTCCTCCTAAAAAATACTTCAGTATTGTTGGAGTAATGGAAATGGTCCACATATGTGACCTCAACCCATGGTAAATGCAAGCTAACACAGCTTAGTCCACTGTGGAAGAGGGCAACGTTTCCATGCATGTGCTGCAGGTGGTGGCCGCGCACATGGACAGGTACTGCCATGTTGCTAACGCGCAGTCACTGGTTATGAAGAAGAAACTTTGTAATGAGAACGAGCCATAAGATCACTGAGTTCTGTAAAGCACTGTAAGATATACATATACTGCTTTGGAGTTCAGGGCCTTGAGTTTAACTCAGGGCCTGGGAACTTCCTGGAAAGAGTGCAGAGACTTAAGCATTGGTCTGATCTGCTCATGCTGACATTAGCTCTGGAGAAGGCTAAGTCTTGCAAGACTGCTAATTTCAAAAGGCTTATGACAATATGCACCCTCTTAAACATGGGCGCACACTTGCAAAGTGCACACAACATTGACTGACTATTCTTTTCAGTGCACTCTCCACTGTAGAAAACCAGGAAATTTGTATAAACAGAATTCCTATCTTCTTTTAAGCAGTTTCTTCCTCACCCCGTCATGGCCACTCATTGTGATAAGATTTTCCGTTCTTCTTCCTTTCCTTCCGCTCTTTCTGCAGACGTTCCAGTTCAGCTTCATACATCATTTCCTGAATCAGGTACTTTTCTCTCCTCATCCGATCTCTCAGATCTTTTGGGAGATCCGGGATTAAGTACGAAATCAGGTGTTTTATGCAAAAGACAAGGTGCTGTGAAAACAAAAAGGGATGAAAAATGAAAATCTTAGCAAGAAAACAAGTACTTTCCATATCTTCTGAAAACCCTCTCTTTCCAATTCACAAAAAGATGCTGCGTTAGAACTACATCTACTACTAAAGTTGAAGAAACCAAACCATGAAGATTTTCCCCCACAGAAACTCCATCCAGAGGGAGTGGAGTATGTGTCTCAGCAAAGGTTAAGAGCAGCTGGGTTCAAATGACCTGTGTGTTCAAAGCCCTGAGGCCAAGCTTTGCTGTAAGGTTGCTTGGGCAGAGCCCGGTATTAGTGGATTGTGCGGCAGGAAGAGGAGGATCAAATGATACAGTACTTCCCTGTTACAAGAAAACCCTTGCATCAGTATCGGAAACGATGAATTACCTATGCAAAACAAAACATTTTTTCTTATACTGCGTCTCTCATCCAAAGTCATATTGCCATTTACTAAATATCACAATTAAATATGACGTAACTGATCCTTTGTCCCTCACGTTTTAGGCATGCCACAGCAAAGCCTGAGCGTGATGGGGGAGGGTTGCTTGAGTGTCCTTTTTTGTTTGATCAAAGATGCTGCTTGGAGATTTACTTGCTCCACTTCAGAGGAGGAGCAGAGAAACAGAAAAATCCTCCATCTCAGAAAGGACATTCATTCCAGATTGGAGAACTAAAGGTATTTCTTCTTCTCCAAGAGGAACTCTTACTTTGAGAGCCACTGAAAAGAAAATCTAACGTGTTTTCCCACTTATTCTTCCCTCATGTGAAATAAACCTGCAATATTTTAATTGCAGGGTTTTTTGCGAAACCCAAAAAAAAAGAAAAACAGCTTCTTCTGTCAGGATTGTAATTGAATGCTCAGTTTAGCCTGGATAAATAATTCCTTTTGCAGTGATACGAAATACTTGTGTTTGTGTTTGAGGAAGGTCAAGATAGCCAAAATAAACATACCCACTTCCTCAGTGACAAAAAGGTGTCTGAGCTTGGGTAGTTACTTAATTTATGAAAAAAACCACCTTGAATCACTTAGCTCTTAGTGCAATCTTTTGCTGCAATTGCTGTAGCAATCACAATACACCCATTAGTGTTCTCCACAGAGAAAGGCAGTCATGGTTTCTGCTGCAATTGTGGCTTTCATTTCATAGATATAGTTAAGGAAGCAGTTTGCAGTGCCAATAAACAGTGGCCCCTGTTGAGGGAGACACCTATGAGCCAGCCTGTGACTCTGGCTGGGGCAAAGCAAAGTCAATTCTCTCGTGCAAGTATTGGGCAGACACACGAAGCTGTTCCACAGCTGGTCACTAATTTGGCTGGGCACTGAGACTTCAGCAGGGCCGATTTTTCTTGCGTTGGTTATCTTTGCCCTTTTGCCATGCTGCCAAGATGCCAAGTGTGTATCAAGAAGCCAGGCTCTCTTCAACCTTAAAACTGGTTAGGTGGACCTGCCAAGGTCATTCTTGTAGTCCTTTTTTGGAGATAGATACCCTGGCTCTCAGTACCGACAGCTCAAGAAACAAAGAAGAGATCAAGCCCAGCAAGCCTCTATCAAATCTTTTTTTCTTCCTTTCTTTCCCTTAATGTTGCCCTGAGCATGGCAGAGATGATGGAAGAGCTGATCTCCTTAGGACCAACCCCTAATTAGTTATCCCAGTGTGGAGGAAGGAGAGAGCCCAATCTGCAGTGTCGTATTCCCCCTTTGCCTGGGAAGGGCTGAAAATGACAGTCAGAGGCAATTCACTGCAGACCTTCGGGCTTCTGCTGAGCCACCAAGACATCTCTATGCAAGAAATAATCTAGAAAATGTTTCTCCATCACCTCTCCTCTAATTCAAATATTTCTGTGATCCAAAGAGGTGCTTCGAAATCTCAGTTCAGGTTGAATTTACACAGTACTGTGAGTCAGAAACGCAGTATGTGCTCATGAACATTATGCCAATAACGCCCAGTGATTACAGCTTCCATATCTGTGTTGGATGCTCTGTTGCTATGATTTCAGAGCAGAGGATTGCGTAAAAAGTTTTTAAAAAATCATTTGTTCCCTATTTGGCTTCTTCACAGTGTAAAAGGCATTTCAAACTGCTTGTGCTGGAGAGATGCTAAGGCCCTGGTCTCTGGCAGGGATATTCAGGCACCTGAAACTCAGGCATTAAGAGCTGCATTTTGTTTTGCAAATGATCTCATCCTATTTACCTACCCTCCTGTCTCTCTTTTTCAAAGTCAGCATGGGACTACCAGTCGTGTGAAGTTGCTATTATCTTCTCTGGTTTGTCTTAAAGATTTCTGAGGTACTGACAGTGAGTACTAATATTATGAACACTGGCAAAGGTATTGAATCCTTTTCATTGTCATCATCTTTGTGATGCTAATGATTGTGGGGAAGTGAATGGTACTAAAAAAACAGAGAAAAAAGCTAGATGTAAGTTAAATCATCTTAATTTTTCTGTTGTTCAGATTTAATCTTTCTTCTGTTTCTTCACTCCTTCCTCACTAGTTAGCATGTGGCTTCCCAGCCTAGCCAGGATACGAATGCCAAAACTCAGAAAGTAAATAAAAGCTTCATTTATTCCCCCTCTTTGCAAGTCACTGTTAGAGCTTTCAAAGTGCTGCATTCCCCTTTTTGTTAAGACCTAAATACCTGTGACTGTTCAGAAAACAGATCTGAGAATACAAAGCCCAATATAAGCACCAGAAACTAACACAAAAATCTCAACAGCTGCCACCGTAAATCAGCCCAATGAAAAAGCTTGAAAGGGAAATTTGTTTCATTTTCGTGTTTTTGTTAAAACAGAGAAACAAACGCACTTGCCACCTGAATGGTCACTGACCTCAAATACAATAATGAAAGCCAACCGTGCTGCTAAGACGTGCCAGAACTGCAGCGTGTAGCCGTAGGGCACTGGGGAGTGAGGAGGGTCTCGGTAGTCCCTGTACCTGAAAGACAAGCGGAGTGTGGTGGTTAGCCAGGTCCTGCCCTGCTGCCTGGGAGGAAGGCAAAACCAAAACCCAGCTGCTCTTGATCGTTGCATTTTCTGCAGCAAAGTGACCTCAGTTCAGACTGTACAAGTTACCACAACCCTCCGTGCTTCTTAGGCTGGGCCTACACTAGTGTTTTATTTCAGATCAGGCGCATGCTTTTGAAGCAAGTGTCCTGATCACCTCTGCTTGCCATGCTTTGGTTCACCCAAATGGGTTTATTTTCAGATGAAACCTAACGGTAAGATGCAATCCAGGAGTGCACTTCACGCTCCAGCTGCTAAAGGAAATTCATTGCAAAGGACCAGGGCAGTACCCGTTCGAAGGGAAAATGCTGAAGCAAACACAGAGGATGTTGGGTGCTCAGCACCAGCGGTTTGACCCTACAGCAGCTCCCTTGGCAGCACGACATGTGCCTTGCAGGAACCTCCTCAGAACATGGAGCAGGATGGGATGCTCTGCTGTTATGAGGGCCACTTTCTTCCCGCTACTTTCCCCAAATGAACTTTCCCAAAAGTTCATTTTAAAACCATAAATGTACCCAATTTTGTCAGCCTGACAGCCCTCCCAAAATCCATATAAAACTGCCTCATGGGCTCCATGGGCCCTTGGTCCATTAGTTGGCCATCCCTGGTGTAAAGCATGACTCATCCTGACTTTAGTGGAGCCTTGGTATACCAACAGGGCAAGGCCTGTGTAAGAAAGGGATCTAGTGTCTCACCTCACAGAATGTTTCTCTAAAGACTTTAGGTCTCTATAAAGTAACTGGAAATATCTATTGGGAAAGTTGGATCCAGGAAGACTCCAAAACTACATTAACAAATCACAAATCTGTTTAAGTCACATGTTCTGGAGTCCATTTCTACTAGCAGTATGTTAATTCCAAAATACTATTGCAGAAACTAAATTCAAAAGTAGTGTAAAAGTTGTTTTCTTCTTAATCTGTTTCCTAGATGGGACAGAAAGCCCATTAATAAAAAATACTGAAAATACCATAGTAAATAATACACTTAAGCTTGATCTCTAAGTTAGTTAAACAACTAAAGAAAACTCACATGAGCAAAAGAAATAAACAGTTATTTCATATCTATGATAACCTGTATTTCTCCCTGAAAGTTCACCTTCTTAGGTTGCGGAGGGTGCTACACAAAATGAAATAAACTCTGTCTCGACATCTTAGTCAGCAACAAACCTTTCTTAAGTTGCAGTATCTAGTGCAAGTTCTTAAAACAGATGATCTTCCCTTCTGCAAGCAGCATGCTGACTTCATAGTTCAGGATGCTTCACAATATCCTAAGCATCCTGAAAACAGAAGTCCCTGGACCAAGTCCCAAGTCAGTAGAGTTTGCACTACACATGGAGAAATGGGGAAAACTTTCACAAACAACCAGAATAGCGTGGCCCCATCCGGGTTGCAGACGAGCAGAACTTAACTGAATATGGCCACTGTCTTTTGTTCAGACAGACTGCCTTCCTGGAAAAATTCCCACACTATTGCACACTAGAACGTAATATTTCCTTACCTCACTATCAAGATCTGGCTTGAAGTGCAATTAAAATGACTGATGTTTTAGCAGAATTCAGGTGGGTTAAGTAGCTGATAAACTCAGCTAAAGAAAGTAAGATGTTCATTTTCTTTCAAGGGTAGATATACGTAACAATTCAGTGGCCCCCGAAAGAACAGATTTATCTTCTGGAGATTTATGGCACCAATTTTAATAGTATTCTTTTTATGGGATATTGAGGGGACAACTTTTTTTATTGATGGGATTTCCACCGTCGGCTTTAAGTAGCAGCAACCTCATGCTTGAAGTTGGGGAAGAAAGGAATTAAAGAGGGGGAAGAGAATGATCAGAATTACAAAACTTTATTAAACGGTGCTACGGCAAACAATAAGAAACGGAGTATTCTCAACATGGTTCTGCTCCACAGAAAATGTTATCTATGGTTTCAGTATTGGGATGTTCTTTCTGCCAAATAAGTTGCAATAGTCTTGATTATCAGTTAGTTTAAAAAAAGCATTAATGCCGCCCCCCCAGTTCATTATGCTATACCACTCAAACTTCTTATTATTAATAAAAATGCACAATATCACAACATATCGCTGACTTTTGCTGTATCACAGAGTATCTTTTCTTCTTTTGGCACTCACGAAAGGATATTTCAATTCTTCACAGTGAAAAATACTGGGATTAAGTGTATCTGCAGCTACCAGGACTCATGCTTGTAAACCAATGTTGCAATAAAAAAAATGGTAGCTGTATTTGTTGTTTGGTATTTTTGGTTGGGACCCCATTTAAGACTTTTACGTAGATTCTTGATTCTTTGGACCACTAAAATCAATCAGGTGCAAATCTGTCATTACAGACCAGTCTCGGGCTGCTATTTCTCCAATCTGTTGGCTGAGGACAAAGACATACAGATAATGAACAGCTCATTTTATTTTTATTCAAACCACAAGTATATGATTATTACTAATAATTACACCTGTAAGCAACGATATAAACGCATAAACACAGTAACCATTCAGCAATTAGGAAGTGCTGGGTTTGAGGTTTTGTAAAGGTAGCTTAGGACAGACCCTGTTTATGCCTGGCAGACCTGTGAAATGACTCGGTGTGGCCACTCCTGTGCCACCTCGACTTCCTTGTGCATGTCCTCTGGTATAATCTGATTACAGTTTCATTTTACTGGTACCTAAATAATCAGTCACCTATCATTGGCCCTTTGATACCATATTTCTCCATGATGGTTGTGTCTGATTCAAGCCATGACACCACAGAAATCCTGCATTAGGGACACCTGCCAGATATTCACTTTTTGGCTTCTCCTGTATCTAAGGAAGGAATCATGCTGGTAACAGCCAAGCAGTACCATGAGCATGTCCCTGAATAGCACAGTTAATTCCTTCCATTACTGTTTTTTAAGTTCTGAAAATTAATTCCAACCCCAAATTTACCATGATGCTTCTCCCTTGCAATGTCTTAAAGCAGAGAGGTAGTTAGATCCAATACTTACCTGCAATATTTTAATGGTGAACCAGAGAATTCGCTTCCATTTGATGTTGGCTCTGAACGGTTTTCAAAGTCAGACACCAGAAATACTGATAAACTGGCATTAACATAACCAACCATACACCTAGAGGGGAAAAAATCCTGTTGTCAGGACACAGCAAGGTTTTTCCATTAATTATTGTACCCAAGAGGATGTTCTCAGGGTTTCATGAAACCCACAGTATAACTGTGATGCTTATTAATATTTGAAAGAGACGTTGAGGCAATATAAAAAATGCTCAAGCAGGTCAGATGGACAATAAAAGTGAAGCGATGGTAGACTTCTGTGGGAGAAGAAATGGTGAAGACTGGGACCGGTTACTTTTGAAAAGAAAAGTCACCTAAAAGGTGACACAATAGAGGCAGAGAAAATAACGAGTAGCACTAGGAAGATAATCAGAATATTCCCACTGTTACCCTCGTGGTACTAGCACAACGGGACATTAAATCAGATGGAAAGGCAATACGCTTAAAACAGCTTTTTACATAAAACCTCAGCACACACAGGGTGGTTGAGCACTGGGAGGGTCAAGTAGAGTTTGGAGAACACTGAGTAGGAGAATGTATGTCGCCTGGCAAAGGGCTGCAGGAGTCACTAGAAGGCTCATGTTTGGTGTTAATAAAGCTGAGGAGATACACGGCACGTGCATCGTGCTGTTCGCCCTGCATTGTCCAAGCACAGGGAAGTCTAGGCACACTGCTCAGCTTGGTGCAGAGTATAACCCACAGTAAGGGTTGGTTGATTTTTTTAAACGATGGAATTTACAGTCTTTGAGAAATTACATTTAAACGCCATCTGGCTTTGTCTCAAAATCTCCATACTGATTGGATTTGGAACTTAATTTAATTACAATACATTTTTCTAGTATCACTGGGTGTCATATGGATCTAATACCTGCAGGTGCTTTTTGAAAGAAAAAAGCACCTCTCTCATTTAAGTTATTCAATAGCAGATGTTTTTGACTCCTTAATTTGAGAAAATTCAATATTCCTGTGGAATTTTGAATAGCTTCCTGCTTTTGTAATAGTACTTATTAATAACAGTATCCAGAATGGCGACCTAAATAGTTTTTATGCAAGTTGACTCCTTCAAACGATTACTGTCTGATGGTTTAATCTAGAAATTCACTCAGAAAAGCAGCAGAAGTGTGAAAACACTGTGCAAGAGGTTTGTGAAAAGATGATGAGCTTCCCCTGTGAGTCAAGCTACTTTCCCTATGCAGAACCAGTTTCAAAGCCAGTGAGTTATACTGGAGTCTTCACAAAAATAAAATTTCTAAAGGTGGGTTTTTTCCCATGCACGGCGGTCCTGAGAAAATCAGTAGCAAAGAAAGTTGCTGACAGTGCCTCAAGGTCCTATGGATCTTCATAATGGCACAAGCAGAGGCACATGCTCAGGAACAACTGGCACCAGACCAAACACTCTACTCATGAAGGGAATTTAACTCTTCATGAAAATAAATGGAACATTTCCCCTGGCACTGACTAGATGCCAAACTTCTTGCAGGACAGCAAGTTAGCAGCACCGCTAATCGGGAGCTGCCACGCCGGCTTCCCTGCTTCTGTCAGTATGATTAAACAGTATCGACAACCGAAAGACAGCAAAAAAGCAGCAACAGAAGAACTCGCTTTCTGTAGCAGGGAAGAAAAATCAATCTGCCATATGTCTAATAGCAGAATGTAATCTCTCTGTCACTGTCTACTGTTTAGCTTGGGTTTCTTTGAACAGTAGAGTCCTTGCTAATGGAGCTGCTATGAGATCATTTGCAAACTGCGTCTGTTTGTGTTCAGCTGGATTCAGTGACCTTCCCTGAGTCCAACAGCCTGGATTTCACAAGCTGTCGTGTAGCAGCTATACTCATACTTGCTGGTGGCGTGCACATGCTAATATAATCTCAGTGTTTAGCAACACTGAAAGAAAATCCACTTAGGCAGCAGGGATTCGGTTCACAAATATCTCCTGAAAGATTTAATCTAAGGAGTCTAGTTTTAGAAGAAAAACAAATTACTTTGCTCTGTAAGTGTATCTTGATTTATTAGTTGGGAATTGCTTCCTCTTGTTAGACACAACTTTTTTGAGCAATACATGCAGAATACTATATCAGGATAAAAAGCCTGGTGAATAAGCTTTAAATGGTCATTAAATCCGTAACTGACAAGTATCAGTATCACTTCAGAATGAAAAGAGGGATACATCCCTGTACACCAGCTGGGAAGTGCAGCTTGTGCAGCATACTGTTACACTCACCAGATCTCTGTAACAGCTCTGCCATATTTTCCTTGAATTAATGTCATAAATTATAGTCACTCAGCAACCCATTCTGTGAACATGCAAAGCATCAATATCTGTGGCTGATATCTGTTACCTAAGCACAAGCAATGAATTTGGGCTAGTGGAATCAGAACATACACAGACAGTACTGCTGTATCTATTCAAGTAGTAAGTGATTTTCATGCACATCTGTTTTCCCAAAGAAAAGCTTACTTTTGTCCAGCTTCTCCTTGGCCAGCACAGGGTCCATATTTGTAAGCATAAACAAGGCGAGGGATGAAATCTGATGTCACAGCTATAACAAATGCATTTGTGATAACAGAAAGAATTCCAATGCCTTCCAGGATCCCGTACCAGATTCCTGTTCAACAAGGAGAGTATGTTAGCTCCAGGAAAAACAAGAACCAAAGTGCCTGAGATACTGCATGCTCTGAAGCAGTTGTCCCCACCACCCAAGGTCTTTCAATGTAGTTTCTATCCAAGAGTTACTGAGTAAAAATAATTTTTCTTATTGAACAGCAGGACCTCAGCGGACCAGATTTCTGTTCCCACTGGGTGTGAATTCTGTTTATCTGCACATAATCTCAAGGAAGCTGCAAAAATGCTCATGGAGGCCTTGGCTTCTCTAAGCCACATAACCATGTTGGCAGTTTTAAGAGACACTGTAAGCCTCCCTGGTTACAACGATGGCTATCCAGCCTTTGAGGAGGGTCTGCCAGGGCAGCCATGAATATATGCAATCCGTGATCTTTCTTTCACAGGGGCCTTGTGTGTAACTCATGCACAGCTGCTCAGCACGTACCTATCAGCATCAAAATCTTCCTGGCATGCTAGTGCTGTACAATGGCACAGCCCCTAGCCATCAGCTGGGCTTTTTGGCCCACGCTCAACCATCTGACAGAGCTTGTGGTTCAGGCACACAGCAACTCTGGTCATGGGGACCATCACTGAGAACCACACCAAAGGAGAAGGTCAGACACATCCGTTGATTTTAATGAGGCATCAAGCTGTCCCTGAAAACTCTGCTGAATAGGGAGAAAATGCAACTTGTTTTGAGAAATCATACCTGAATCAGCCTGAAAAAAATTATCTATTTTTCTCTGCTTTAACATTACATTATAAGTTTTTTTTCAGGAAGTATGTCTGCAGTGTATGCTGTGTACTGGCTGATGTCCAGGCTTGTACCTAAACTCATAGATCCACACTGTTCACAAACAAAGCTTTACTCATACAAAGGCTTTAGGTATGTGGTGGACCATTCTGAGAACACAAAGCCTGGGCTTCTGCTATTTCATGGTGGGGGCTACTGGTTTTTTGCACTGCAGATGGACAGCAACGTGTCCTATTTAACACTCCAAAGACACCAGGGACTCAGCGTTGGGCAGATTACTTTGTTTTACAGAGTCCTTCCTAAAGGTGTTCTGCTTTTGCACATTGCAAGGACAGAAGAGATCTATAGTCAAAATATGTTCAGAGAGCCCTTGCAGTAATGTGCGGCCGGGTGACCTCAAAGTTATGTGAGCCCTCTGTTTAGCAATGTAGGGGTGCCTCACTGAGAGCAAGTCGTCTCTTGGGATCGAGACCCACCCTTTCTGACCCACCAGGGACCTAGTGGGCATTGCCACTGAATCACAGGGGAGCTTGGGTTTGGCCAGGCAAATAGAAAACACACAAGGTCCCTTACGGGATGGTGGCTACTTTAACTTGATTTTCATGTTTCAGATGCTCTGCCTGGTTATTATGTTCAAACTGAGCAGTGGCACGTGTTCACACAGTGTGTCTGACACAAGGAAATACCTGCAGAGAACACTGATCGCTTCGTTAAAACATCTTGGCTGTTAAGTCACCCAGAAAATTATGAAAAGACATTTTCCGATATAGGTTATTAATTGCATTAGTAGATTGGCATCAGATACTTGAAGTTTTTTGGAACGATCAGATTATGTGTGGCTAATGGGAAAGATGACTGAAAATACCCTAATCTGCTCTCACGTGAAGTGGTCAATGCTTTGCCTTAAAAATGAAACATACATGTAACAAACACACGTACAAAAAGCTCACCTATATCTTTGGCTCTTGAAGCTAAAGGTCTTCTCCACTGGGTAACAAATTTGTATGCATCAAGCCGAATTTCAATAATATTGTTAAGTAAGGCCAGAAGCGGTGCCAGTGGAAAAGCTGCCACAAATATGGTCGTGAACCCAAACTGAAGAACTAGGGAAAAAGAGAAAAGATCACAGTGTAAACTGTTAAGATCTAATCCCAAGTTCTAAGACCAGATAATATATGCATACAAACATCATGTATAAATATACAAAGATTGCGTATTATACTGTACCATACAATTGTGTAGTGACACTTGTGCAGCAATTCCTTGCCGGAAGTTCGCAAGGAGCAAGGATGACAAGAACAAACACACATCTGTCTGCGGGATGGACACCAACATCTAGATTTTGTAATTTGGAGAGAAATTTGGAGGTGGACAGACTGTGCTTTTAAGAAAGGGACATTTTTATTCAGCATCAACTAGGATCTCTCAGTACCTGCAAAGATTAGGGCTGACATTCCTTTTTATAGTACAGATGGGCAGCAGTTTGAAATTTTGAGTTAAGTTTCTAGAGGCAGGTTTTCAGACTGCTAAATTTCCTATTAATTTGATAAGCATTGTGTGAGGGAGAAAAGAAAAACACAATCATGGCATACACAGTTCAGTCACATAGGGCAAGAACTCTTGTTCTTTAACATTTCTTTGATCAATTATCTTCCCCTCTCCTCTGGACAGAACAATGCCTTTTGACAGCCGTCCGCTTTGTAAATGTGAGGTAATAAATGATAGTGAATTTTAAACACAAACAAGCATACAGGTCTGTGCCACGCAGTTTAAAAATAAAAGCCCAAGGGAAGACCCTTTAGTGAATAACAGCAAAGTTCTTCAGAAATGTATACAGGTGAAGAGGTGCGCTCTGGTTTAGGAAAAAATACCTTCCCCACGCAAAGCCAGAATGAGGAGTGTTTCATAGGTGCAAGGCTACAAACCAGCAGCAGTGTGGTTAGCCACACTGGTTTGATTTGGTTCTGACAAACTCACCCCCTTTCCTCACCTGACCTGTGTGAACAAAAAAACCATTTTGCAGCCTCTTCAGCTTTGTACAGCAAGAGTTAAAAGAACACACCAGCCCACAGCAACGAAAAAGCAACAACATTAGAATCTAGTGCAAGAGAGAGAACTAAGGTCAGCGCCATACTCATTTCTAGGTATTCATCAAAGAGTCCATAAGCATTCATAGGTTGCAGATTGTAGTCCTTTTCCCACTGTGGGAAGCTTGTTTTTCTCTGTGTGCCGTACTCTTGCCGTAGTTTTCTCCTGGTCCACCAGTTTTGAATCAGCCTACGTTTTCAAATAAATTAAAAAAAGAAGGTGAAGAATATCATTAGCTATTCATCACAAAACTGGAAGAGGCTAAGCCTGCACAACACACCTTACAAAATAAATTTCCCAATGCACAGGAAAATAGCACGTTAGTAATACATGTGGCTGATGACACAGCGCAATAGGTATGAAAACAGGTACAGCTGAGGGACTGTAATTCAGACCTGCATGTGGTTAAAATAGAAGAGGGATTTTGACATCTTTTCATTACTTATTTACCTTCTTTTTCCCTACACAGAATGGCAAATCACTTCAGGGTCTGTTTATATGGGAGAATGCGATGGTGTGTGGAGATCGCTGAGCTCTAATTGAGAAATCAGTAAATAGAGTGTTAATGCTTCCTGTGTGTGTGAGGCGGCATCTTTACACGGCTCTACAGTGCGCAGGGGTAAAATTCCTGCCTGGAAGGGAAAAAGCAACCTTGAACGGCGTCTGCTGCCAAACATTCAGAGGAACAAAGGGCAGAAAGAAATGTGCGGACTACTGACAAGACATGATGGCCAAGAAATATGATGGCTGACGTAAGAGCTATCTCCATCTCAAGAAGCGGGGGAGCTGTACTGGACTTCAGAGGGAACACATTGTTCCTTAAGAAAAAACATGTGTAGGAGCACCGTGGGAGGCACTGAGCCATAAGGAAAATGAGTGCTCACATCGGAAATAAACACCTTTGCTCCTCCAGTTCAGGGAGTTGCACTGGTTTGGCCAACAAAGGACATGAGTTACAGTTAGCATAGAAAGCAAAAACTGGTGAATTGCATGTTTTCTTAAGACTTAGAGATGATTTTTCCATTCAGGCCATTTACCGGAGAGGTTATAGCTTTTTCCGTCTTCCTTAAAGTGCAGTTTCAACTGAGTGCAGGACATTAAAAATCTAGAATTTAGAAGTGCGAGAAAAAAATTTAGAAGTACAAGCATGAACTTCAAGCCAAAATTTGGAAATACAGAAAATATTAAAATATTGGTTTTGTCAGCTGGCAGCCAGCCACTAGTGCATAAAAAGGCTAAAAAGCCCTTTCTTGTGAATGAGACACGGTTGTGATTACGGGACAGTTAAAGGCACACCTTTGCAGTCTGTAACACCCGTTGGGACTTTGCCTCTCCTGCCCTGACGATGAGAAAGCGGGAGGGCCGAGAACTGAATTTCTGCAAAGGCAGCAAATTGAGGGGTGAGGTGGGTGGGAAACCAATACGCCAAGACAGATCCCAGTTAACTTCCTTCTTTGTGAGAAAGGAAAACCATAACCAGTGTTACTAATAGCAAAGGCCCCTAGTAAAAGTCAGAGATGCCTTTTTCTGATTTACATGTGAGCAAAATGGGAACAATGCAATGTAATGTAATTTTAATATGGATGCATGTTCTTCCCTCAAGAAAAACATCAACTTGAAAATAGAGTTTCCCACCTCCAAATGAAGCAGTAATTTATGCTTTGTTTCTTAGTTTTTGCAAATATATCTAGGCAGGAGAGGAGAATGAAGGCACACTTTCAGAGGTTTTGAGGTGGTGATTGTATGAAGCAGAAGCACCACTCTGACATGCCAGTGTTTGTATTAAAAATGTATCCACTAAACATTCTGTGTTCTAACACAAACCCTGCGGCCTCTTCTCTCTTATCTTTGAAACCTAGTTTTTAACTCTCGGGCAGAAATTTCAGAAGACAAGCCAATGCCTCATGCATCAGTGAGAGATGTGACGGCATGTGGCGGGGGTTCCTGTCACCAAGGAACACCTGGTGGCATTTCTGACTTGTCCTGCGTGTCTCTGCGGTCCCTGTGGGAGCACATGCCTGCACCAGAGCTGGGCTGCCACCCTGAAATGGTGCAAAAAACCACTCTCCAAAACAGGCTGCTGGTTCTCCTCTTCTAGGGCTGTCTCACAGGGAAATATTCTCTGCTGTCAGCTTTGGCACTGCGCAGTGCTGGCTCTACCTGTGTCTCGTCAAGCAGTAGCCAGCACACGGGTGGAGGTGCAGTGATGTTCTACTACAGACTATAGGATTGCCTCCAAATCCTCTGGCCATCCACATGGTGTTGGCTCCGATCATGCTCTTAGCAGAAACGATCACGGGTTTTTTTCCACACAAAAAGGAAATGCGTTTGCCTGCAGCATTTAAGCCCTAGAAGGTGGACTGAAAGGTGAAAGGTTTGGAGAGAAAATACAGCTCTCATCAGAATAAGTCAAAGCATCTCACATTGTTCTGACTGTGTGTTTTGTGTTCTGATTTTCGTTGTGACTGTAAAGTGAAGAGACTGACTTCACCTGAAGTAGTTTATTCCTATTAAATCACTTGTTCTTAAACAATCTTCCCCGATCTCCTTCAGTCATCTTCTTTAATCCCCTTCTGTGCTCTTTATTAGGTTTTGAAATCCCTATTAATAGGTAGCAGAAAAATCTAATGAAAACTGACAAAAGAGGCAGGGAGTGGAAAGAGAAGGATCAATACGGCTGCTGCTCTTCCCTCCTCCCCACCCCAGCTAATTCCTCCAGCTGCAAAATCCTGGCAAGCAGCGCTAGGCGCAAACCCTGGAAGACGGAGAGATGGCGAGCTTTGAGTGCCTTGATTGCCAATTCCTCTGTGCATTTAAATCATTTACTCTGTTCCCATTACAGCTAGATATGATGAGCGCTGAGGCTGCCCAAAATCGCTGCCGCGACACGTTTACTGCAGGTCGGGGACCAAACTCTGCACTAACTCTGCTGTGGATCCTGCAGCAAAGCAAATCCCTCTGAACTTTACAAGGGCAAACTTTCTGACAATGTCAGCTCTCTCTTCTATTTTCCCACCTACAAATTTCCCTTGATGACCTGCCGCACCATCTCTAGCATCAACTGTCAATATTAATCATATTAAACATGCTCATTAAATACTAATCAATAAGAAATGAACCAATAGGAAATGAATAATCGTCAATCTTTTTAGCTAGGGCACAGCTCCATAATACCCTGAAGATCACCAGGGAACTTGTCTATATACCAGTCAGTACATTTTTCTATCTCTGAGTGTGTATATGCCAGCAGTGCATTTTTTCCAGCTCATACCTGCCCTTTCAGGCATCTTTTATCACCCAGCAAGGAGAAATCCAATTTAGAACTTACTGGCATAGCTAAAAAATGATACATATAATATTTCCTGTGTAAGGAATACAGCAGTCCTACAGTTATTTTCAAGGAGTTTTAGCATGGAACACAATTTAATGAAATCAAGTATTTCAAATATAATATTTGTTTGTTAATAGTTATATTACATTTTCACTTTTGCAAACTATGTCCAATGTAAAAAACCAACCAACCAACCAACCAAAAAATAACTATCTGTATATGTCTGGAAATTTATATTAAGAGTTTTGTATCCTAGGGGGGATTTTCTATTGTAATGACTACTGTATCTTGCTTTTATGTAACTGGTCATAAGGAAAGCATAAACTAACTACTCTTCTGTGACCTATGGAAACATAGGCAAAATATATACTTACGGGTAGCCCAGTTCCATGAAATTATTCCAGGTCTGCTTTAGCACCATTATAATACCCATTTGCATACAGAGATCAATAAGGCATCCACTAGGGTGGCACTACAGAAAAAAAGAAACAAAAAGTTAAACAGAAATAATGCTGAGTTTTAAAGCATTCCTTAAAGACTAGAAATGGCTATTAGATAATTTACTTAAAGGAAATTAAATGCCATTCTCTTCATTTTTATACAGATATAAACTCATGGGAGCATATGAGACTGTATCATACCATGAGCCTTTTAAGCTTATCATCTAATTCTCTGCAGAGGTCAGAATCAGCTGAAACCAATGCGGTTTTCACATTAGAGCTTCTAACATGTTTTGCAACCGTGGGCGGGACAGAGGCAAAGGCTACTAAATTTCTCCAATGATTTTAACAGCTTTTGGGGAGGTTGACGTGCATCAAGTCAAAGAATGAAGAGAAAATGCCTCCTGGCTGCACAGGCAAAGAGTTTATGCCTAGACGATAGGACCAATACTGTTTATTGAGTACTATTTAATGTGTATGACTGAGCAGACTGTGCAGCTATTCTCTTTTTGAAGAACAACAGCTTTTGGTGTCTCTTTCTCAGTGCTTGCTTGCTTTAGCAGTGGGTCCAGACCTTGAAGAAGTGGTGCTGGTTGTGGGAGAGATGCTCAGATAGTACAAATTTAGGTAATTCCACAATTTTTCATCGAGTATTGGAAGAAACAGAAAAGGACAAAAAGCTTTCTGTCCTCAAAGAGCATTTTGCACAATTGTCTTTGAGCATCCAAACAGTCCAAGCTGTATTGTTCAATCCTGGGTATTATGGATAAGTCGAACAGATCACTGGCATAGGACTGGAACTATTTAACTTTTCGGGAGGAAAAATTAGTTATCACCTGTAACAAAATGTGATGTCTATTTCTTATACATACTGATTTATACAGTGCTCAGAACCTAGGTGCCTGATGAGGTTTGTGTTGACCTCATTCAGCTTCTCTTTAGATTAACAGGGTGGCAGATAATTATTATTTTTTTTTAAATTAACTTTTCTGGAAATATTATTAAATCATCATCTTTCCATTTTTAGGAATCAGTCACATGAGCCAAAATAACCTGAGAAAGGTAGGTACAGTATTAATGAAGTAGCAGTGATGTTACAACCATAAAATCACTATATATAAATTGGGAATATGCCCACAGACACTGGACTAGACTATATCGTGTTATCAGATGTCTTACACTTGGCTTCATTCAACAGATGAAAAGAGGGCTATTGGAGGGATATCTGGGCATTTTATTCTAAATTATGTTCCTAATAAGACCTAGCACAGATATGGTCAATATAGCTGAGACTTTTTTTTATTAGACATTTCTTTTATTATTAGACTTTTTTTTTTTCTCTCTGAGAAAGGCAAAATAGTAGGGACTTTTAATAGTAGCTTCCACCAGGAACTGACCCACCTGTAACACCTTGCAGCTGCATTTCCCTCCCAAACCTTGTTCTTTTTTCCTCCCATCTCTGCTTCTGCAACTGAGGTTCTTTCCCTGTTCTCTAATGCCTCTGTGAGATGATTCAGCCCAGTAACTCATCAGAAAACTAATTCAGCCAGAAAAAGAGAGTTTCCTGCTGATAGAGGGAACTGAATAAGCTCCTCACAAGGCTGGACAAGACAGAGCCAGTGCAGAGGAAGAGGAAGGAAAAAACTTCTGGGGAAAGGCTCAAAAGAAGAGCAGAACTGTCCTCTTTTGGCAGCAGCAAGCTGTTAGGTCAGCTCAGCCCCTCTCAGACTTTGGAGGGATGTTCAGTAAATTTCTGTCTGCCCATTTATCAATTTTTTTCCCCTGAATGTACAGAATTCCCCACTTCAAAAATAAGATGGCTTTTTTATATTGTTCTTTTTTTTTTCTAGTGTTTGTATGACCTCTATTAACCAAAATATTTATATATTTGGAAGTGTTTGTAAATTCATGTTGGCTATGTAAGACCTGCGTTTTCCACTTGCCATTTGTCAAGTATTTGCAAATGTATTTGCAAAGCTGTTTCAGTTTTTCAGCTGTGAAGCAGGAAAGAAACCACGGGATTTGAGTGCGCAAACGGCAGCACTGGAAGCTACATGACTGATCAAGAAACCGCTGCTGTTCACCTCCAGTAACTGTCAAATGGGTTTTGAATTCTGAATGTATTTGCCAAAAAAATGGCATTGGCCCTTGAGCGACTTGCAAAGCCAATCCCTCATTGCTCTCCAAATCCATTTGGTTTTATAGACATGGAACATTATTGCAGTAGCTCTTTTGGGAAGCGTGTTCAGTTGCTTTGGTCAATTTTCAAATACATTGTATGTGTCTGGATTTTTAAGTTATCGGTTTATTATTTTAGCTCTCTGTTCAGCAATGCCAGGGAAGCTGAGAGTAAAAGGTTTTTGAGAAGCAAAAAAGTCATCAGATTCATATCTGACTGATTCATATCAAAGATGAAATATTTCCAATGTAAAAATAGAAGCAAAGTTTAAACCATTTGATACCACTATCCAAATGTGATACAAACACTGAAACTGCTAGCACGGAAAAGGGCATATATATTGATAGGTAGATATTTTTGTAGCAGATGGTAGAGTGTCCCTAGCGTGGAGTTAGCAACTGAAAACCCAATAAGACACTCAAAAATACCTAGGCAGTTTTGTGGCTGCCCCTGCTTGCATTCACTGCTTTTGTGGGCAGCAGATAAACCAGCGTGTAGTTAGTGAACACTCACCTCTTCCAGTCTCCACCGGTTTATCAGCCTTAAGTAGGCACCAGGGTGTCCTGTAAATCTTTAACACAGGAATACACATCAACTACGTTGCATGAGCAGTCTGTTCACAGCAGCAGAAGAAAGCTCACACTGGTGTTTTAATCTAACGTCATCTTGGTGTGATTGATATAACTATAAAAGACGTTATGCTGCAAAAAAACTTTTAGGGGATTCCTGGAATAATTGCCATGGAGGACTAGGTATATTTTTACCTCTAGTTTTATATCAATACCAAATACTCTGCTGTTGGATATTCCGCATACGCAGAGAAGAGAGAAAAACTGAATAAAATTGTTTATGTCAGTTTGGAAAATGGCTTTCAAATGCCAGTCCATTTCCTTACACCATAATGTGGGCTGTGATATCTGCCTTTCTGTGAAATCAGTGAAAATGTTAGTTTTCATTAGGAAAACATTATTTTCTTACAATTCTCCCACGTTTTCTGCCAAAATGATTCCCACAACTTCCCACGTGCAAATAATCCATACTGATGGATTCTTCTTCTCAAGCCCTCTCTGCCCAAAGGCTCTTTTACTTTTAGGGGACTTGCAGAGAGAGACATACATATATATATATATATGTGTGTATATATTTCATTTTCTGCGGAAAAAAAACAACTTATAATTCCCTCTAAATGGTTCGAATCATATAACAGAAGCAGTAAAGTATTCAGGCAGTTGGACTAGATGATCATTGTAGGTCCCTCCCAACTGAAATTTAATCTGTTCTATTCTGTTCTGTTCTGAAAAAAAAAAGACTCAGTGTTAAATTATTTACTTACCTGTACAAATCACACACATAAAGACAGGGTGAAGTGATCTGTATAGTATACACATGTATAGCATTGCGGGATGCATTAGTTCCCAGTAGTGAAATTGTTAAGAGTTAGCATTGAGCCAATATGATGCTAGGAAATGAAAACTATGTGTCTGTTTCTGGGCTTTTGAAAGGAAAGTAAAACTGCAATCTGTCCTGCTTTGCTAGTATGGAATTTGCATTTTTAGATGTGTGATAATATGGTCCCATTTTGTTTCATTACAGTCAATTTTATTTTTTCTCTCTACTTCATTTTGCACATATGAGGGTGCAGATCTCAATCCTACCTTCCAAGGAAGAATGCTATATAAAAGGTAGAACTGTTCAGATTGACAAACTGAAAAAGAAACATTTTCAGAGTGAAGCTGTTCTCCCACTCGGATTCGGTACGAGGCTGCTCTGTGAAGAAAGAGAGCACAGTTTGAGAGGTTTCATCAGATTAACAATTTCTCTTGGCACAAAGGCTGCAGGCACCTAGCAGAAGTGGGAAAGTATTTGTAAATTAGCCTGCTGGTTTCAAAATATAAGCTGACAGAAGAAATTGTATCCAAAAGCAGCACACAGCAAGAGGCCTTGTAAAGACCCCTAAAAATCTCTTCTGATACCCGAATATGTATATTCCCAGGAGACAGTAAGAAAGAGGTTGAGATAATGTGTATATTAAACATCCCTCCTGGATTCCTGTGTGCTTTACAGGCTCAGGCTCCTTTTCTGCAACCTACCATAATGCCATTGCCAGAAAGCACCCCACTAGGAGCAATGTAAGTGCCTTTTTGTTAGAGATGTCACACTGAACTGGAGTAAATCCTCCTTGGAATTCTGTTTCATGGATTTGCCTACCATGCTGGCACCTAAGGACTCTGCACAGGTATCAGTGGAGTGTCACTGCATGGCTCCCTTTCCTTGTCCCAGGGAGCTCATCACAGAAGACTAAAAAAAAATATTTTGCAATGGATGGGGTACGGCAAATGGGAGAGGGGAAGACATACTTTTCCCTTCAGGTAGGCCTTTAATCTCCATCTAAAGAGATATCAAGACAGAAGTTAACAAAACAACTTCTATGCCAACACATGAGTACCATGCCATGGAACTACTTTTCAGCTGGCAGGAGCTTATTATTAGTCAACTATTGCTGTGAACAGGAGTAATCAGAGAAGTGGAGGTATTAATGGTGACTCTGAGTAGCATAATGGTAGTACTCATACTGCTTCCAGATTAAATTACCGGAAGTACAGAAACAATGATAAACTAGACTCTCTTTAATTAGAGCCACCCTACCCATGAGGAAATTTCAAATAGGTGCATCAACAAAACCATAAAACAGACCATAAATCAACTACTGTGTTAGTGATTTGGAAATACCTGTCAAGAATCCCAAGTCTGTGTTTATGCCAGTACATACATATTTAGCTAAGCAGAAAGATACAAAGCATTGTGGATTTTTTATGTCAGTCTGTGGGAAGGACAAGTTTGACTTTAACAAGGTTGCTGCAGATGAAACTTTGCTCGTATGCCCATCAGAGGCAATGGCAATGCTCTGAAAAGTGTCATGTAAAGGCTGAAGAAGGACATCCTGAATGTAGCTTTGCTGCCAATCCCACTCTGAGCTTATTACACTGATAAGGATCGTTCAAATCAAATCAGCTACTTACGCCATCAGAGCAAAAGCCACAAAACAGTCTGAACATTCTCAGAACAGCTTGACCCACTGAGTTTTCATACAAGTGCTTTCTGTACAGGGTACAAGAAGCAGACCTACCTTGATGATAACCTGGCAGAAAGTAATCAAGCTTCAAGGTCTCTAGATCATATCTTACTGTCCCCGGGGTGTCACAGGGAGTACAATGGTGTAGCCTTTGCAAATCACATACTTGGAAGTCACATTTCTCAACTGTAACTAGCAGGTATCTTCTCCACGGATAAGGGATGGCAAAATTATTTTAAATTTACAGCATACAAATGGGGGCTCTCAGTCTAATAGGAAACAACAGAATAAAATGCTATCTTACACAGATGTGCTTTGAACACATCAGCCATGACTTCCCAGATGTAGAAAAGCCCTGACATTAGTTAAAATCAGCTCTGTGTTTCCTCTGAGATGACACCAAAATCTCTCCATCTGGTCCAAGAAACCTTACTGAACACCATCAATGTACACAGGTATGCAGAAGCTCAAAATAATCTCCTCAAACTGCTTCTACACATGCCGTAATAAGGTTTGCCTTCAGCAAGAGTCTCACTTCAGGCTTCTCAACACTAAGGAGCCTTTGCCAATTGCCACCGGCTGCTGCAATCTTTGACCATGATCTGCATCTGCAGAGACTCTGCCTAAGCCACGGATATATGAGAAATGGCCTACTGCTACCCCCGTGACAGTGCATGCTGTCCTTAGAAAACATGTTGTTCTTACTCTAGCATGAAGGTCACCATTATGGGTGACCTGAAAATAGTACAGAAATTTAAAACACAATTAGACTTTACGTGTTGGTAAAGCTGATGAGTCACCTAGTTATTTTCTCTCCAAATTACTCCCCTTCTTAAAAGCATACGTTTGATAGAAAACAAGCACCTTAGTTTCAAGCTTTAAATTTGGCTTCCAGAAGCGATTCCCCCATTTCCCGGTCTTCACAAAACCTGGGAATTGTGAGTGCTCAGTCTCTCTGAAAACTCATCCTTTTTCTCCCAGGGTAACAATTTGTTTATGTTCTTACAGGGTAAGGGGTTGGAACACAACCACGCATGGTAGGTGGGTGATTGTTGCCACCACTGATTGAATGGCACTATAGCTTAGTTTATACACTCCTTTATTATAAACTTAAGAAAACATTAATTCCTATAGATTGCAAATTAATCAGTATTTTTCACATTTATACAGACAGCTTGAATGCTATCACAGTATAGGGACGAAAAAATCAGAACAATATCATTCAATTTTGTATTTAAAATTGCTTACCTAAATTTGTCAGGAAAAGAGCAACTTTTTCATACAGCTGTAACAGACAAGAAACAGCCACTTAGATGTGTGACCAGCTCAAAAACGTAGAACTGCTTTCTAGGTAGAGTAACTGCTCTTACATGTTAAATCTGACACCCGGATAGTGTCTGTGATGCTCTGATAATGATGATAATAAAACTGTATAGTAATAATACAACAATGATATAATCAAACAAGGAACAGTAATCTTTTTAAAGCTTATACTCAGATCTTTTCATCCACAATATATGGAGAATAAAAATGCAGTTACCGTCCCTATTTTACATACAGAGTAAAAAAGGGTCAGATAACTTTTCCAAAAACACAAAGCAGAACAATAGCACAACTGAGATTTTTCTTTTAGTTACTTATGGAACATTTCTCACAAAAAAAAGTCACCCTAGTAAGAGCATGCTCTGGTATGTTGGGTATTTTGGGCTTTTTGGTTTTGTTTGGTATTTTTTTGGCGCTGAAAGGAAAGACACTGGGGAGACGGCGTTGCTTCAGAGAAAGTCTTTAGTAATCCCCATCACCAGACACATTTCTTACTCTAAGTCGGTGACATTGTTCTACATCCTAAGTGGTGCTTTCTGTACTTAGCAGATACCATGCTCTCAAACTCTCCGAGAGACTGTTAACTTCATAAAGCTTAGAAAAATTAACTTGGGGGGGGGTTCACAATTAGTATTTGCAAAGGGTTTTTGAACGTATAAAGTACATCACCACCAACATCAGTATCAGTGTAAATTAATACAATGACTTCCATTTGCTTTAAATGAGTCTGGAGCCTGTTCCTATACAATGCTAAATGTCCTTAACTCTCACTGATGCCTACAGGGATACAAAGTTCCTCATATTCCAGGCTCAGGTACTTATTTGTTCCTAAAGTGCATATCAGCAATGTTTCTTTTCATTTGCAGTTATCCTTATAAACTCTTGCTTAAAATTGAGTTATGTACAATTTACAGATCAAACTGCCTGCTTAAGAACTGAAGCCATCCTGAATTATCTCATCCATGTTAACAACCGATTCTTGCTTAGAATAGCTTTTTGCTGCCTTTGGAGTAAACAGTTTTGTTTCAAGTAATGAAAAAGGTGGTTTCTTCTAGGTTTAAAAGCATCTCTTAAGGGCAACTGTAAAAGTGCTAAATGTCTGGGTGCTTTATACCCTGAGCCCAGCAGGGAGTGTGCTATTTTATACATGTACATTGCTCTGAAGAAGGGGGTATCAAAACTGCATTTTGTTGCTATTCCTCCTGGAACAGTAAGACTGTTTTAGAGATTCTGTTAACAATGTTTGGATCTAATTATCTGCTACTGCAGTTTATTACTACTCGTCCCAAGGGGCTGTGTTTAGGATCATAATCTATTCTGTGTTCATATTTTCTATCAGCGATATCACTGGAATTATCAGGTTTTATTAACCTAGGTAAAGCTAATGATTGTTCCAGGCTGCAGGATTATCTGGGAGGCATTATGCTTGAAGGTCATTTAGTTTTGTCACGATGGGTGTGTCGTGTATGTACCTAGGTCTCAGAGAATCCAGTCTAGAAGTTACTTGTTGTCTAGACCTTTCCCCTGATGCTTGGAGAGGTTGTCAACTCACATCAGAATCACTGGTGGTTTTCCAGGCTTCCTAGCAGTGAATTCCCTACTGTTATAAACATCTTGGTCCATTCTGGTTTTATTACTGTAGCTTTGCTTGCTCTCCAGCTACTTTTCTTGAGTCACAGTTTGTAGAAGATTCAACTACCGGAATTGCTCCTGGGGATTTTTTTTTTTTTTTTATTAAAGAAATCCCACTGCTGTCCTTCAGTAAACTACATTAATCCATCATGGGAAGTGAGGGATTATGTTCTTAAATCCTTCTTTTGAAAAGCTCATGCAGTTTCATATTTTGGGGATCTTTTGTTTCCATGAGCTATATCCAGATCTAAGGCTGTGGTGTTTATTGCATGGTAATGAGTATAAGGCTTAAGAAATCCATCTTTGCAGCTCTCTATTTATTTGATGTATTTTAGGAAACAAAACAAAGTTTCTCAAAAGGCACCTTCAAGCCATCTTCCATTATTTTAAAAATTTCTCTAAGCTGTAAAACTCTTTGAGAACCAAATAATTTTGTTTGTGCAATATTTCTTTGTTGCTGCTTCACTGCATATACAATGACTTGTTCTGAGAGCTTGGAAATGGATGTTATACTGACATAGATATATACAGTTTTCTTTTTATTTCTTCTATGCTTATTGTGTGCTCTACATAGGTTAAAGAAAACCCCCAAAAGCTGCAGACAAGAAACAATAAATAAAAAATAACATAAAAGAAGAGAGCTCTTGGTACAAATTCAGAGAGACTAACAGTTTCCACCTCTTCTTTCTGCCCTTTCTCAGCCTATAGTCACACCTTAGGAAAAACATAGGAAAGTCACCAGTTCTTCATAGACTGTCCTAGTCACTAGTGCAGTCTTGCCTATGCCAAAGGAAGAAGTGAATTTCTGCAGCAAAGCCTCTTGGAATATCCTGCTATATAAACAAGGGGCTGTTAAAATTAATTTTTAGATGATGGAAATGCTTGTGTATTGCACAGGAAAGAAAGTAGTCTCCAAGCTAACACTTGGAAATGTACAGGCCTGAAATAACATCTTATACTTCCTCTAGGAAGTAAATCAGCATATCTCCTGAAGCAAAGCCTAACATGCTTCTTGCAGAAGACACTTGCTACTGAGTGGGCAGAGATACTCTACCCTGGCTCCAGTACTTGGATGGTTTGTAGGTTCATCCCCCCTCCCCCTTCATGTGTATTCTTATAATGTCAGTTGACAAAAACCTGATAGTAAAAGGCCATACACCTCCTGCCAAGAGCAACTAATAGAAGACATTGCTATCCCAGCAATATACAGAAGTACCTGCATCTCGATGGAAGGATGAAACTCATTCCCCACCTAATGGATGCTACACTGTCCTACCAGGGCTGTTACCACATAGAAATTCCATTTTTGTCTTTGTCCCAAGTCTGGTTCCAAACCAATTCACAACAATAACCTGATCTCAGCCAGCCAGACCTCTACAACGCACCCTGACCATGTCTCTGGTGTACCCTGGCAAAGGCCATAGGCAGCTATGGAACAAGTCATGGCTGCTCAAGCCTCGTGAGGTTTTCAGCCCAAGGCACTTCTCCTGCATGTGGACATTGTGTCTGTATATGCATGTCCTTACCAGTAAACTACTGGGAAAACTGAAGCTGGAATTACTGAAATAGTATAAATAAGAATTAAGATTGCCCACTGCATTTAAAAAATAACATTAAAACACTAATTAAAAAGAAGAGTATTAATGAAGTGGACTGAAACCTGCAAACATATGAGAGGACAAAAAGAGGCAGAGGATAAAATGGGAGTATGGGCTTGTCTCCTTAAAATGTTTTTTAGAACATTCAAACACACTTTACACGGTGTTTTGGGTTAGGAATTATACTTTACATAAATAGTGAATGATGTCCATAAACAATAATGCCATGTCTGGCTTAGGAAGATACTCCATTCCTGCCGAAAAATGAACCAAAGCATTCAGTGGTCTGCAGGCCTAGATATCTACTCATCTGATGGCTCGGGTATAACTTTGGATATGTTAGTTTTACTCACCACATTCAGTAGCATGATGATGCAAAAGTTGATGCACACTGCAGTCCCTGTAGTTGCAACCTGAGAATTATTCCTGATTAAAGCCCACTTAAAGGCAGCAAAAGTGCTGACAGTCACAACGCGGTAAATAACAATGCCAAAAACAGCAGCAATCACCACACAGATCTAAAGGAAGAAAGAATCAGAGAGAAGAACCTGAAAACTTTCAATAGAACAGGAGTTAACTTCTCCTTGAAACTCTGAAAACTAAAACAATTGAAGACTTGAAAAATACATCCATTTTAATTTCAGATGAAGGTTTCAACATGAATATTCTTCTTATTGTGAAGTCCTTTTCATTTTCCATAATGCAAAATATCTTTGAAATCATATTAAAATATTTTTTTTGTTTTAAATATTTTCTTCAAAATGTACCCCTTAGCATTAATGTGGTTGCCATTCCCAGAGTGTTGCCGGCTCTGGGAATTTGAAAATTTCCTTGAAAATGTATGTTCCACAGTGTGCAAAGGCTAATCTCGAGCTGATGTCCCAGCTTGAGGTGGTGTAGTCTCCGTCCCTGGAGACATTCAAAACCTGCCTGGACGCGTTCCTGTGCAACCTGCTCTAGGTGACCCTGCTCTGGCAGGGGGGTTGGACTAGATGATCTCCAGAGGTCCCTTCCAACCCCTCACATTCTGTGATTCTGTGATTTGGGATCGATTTTGCGCTCTGATGAACTTCATACTTACAGGAAAAAATGTCTCCATTTGTAAGCACTGCCTCAGTAACAACCCTGGCAAGCTACCCTAGCAAGCTGTTTCTTGCTGCAGCTCTGGAACGATTCTGTCCAGGGACGGTAACAAATTCAATTGCCCTTGTAATTTCTTCTCTGATGAGACTTTCAGCACACGTGACAGTTATAATGTGAAAGCCACGCAGCTGAGCCAGGCTGCTAAATCACTTGATGTTCCATATGCACCAGCTGAGTACTAAATGACAACCGCTTTCCGTTGTGACCAATTTATGCCACAGTTTAGCAAGCCACCTAAAGGACAAACAGTTGGGAATTAGCATGGGTGACTCATCTCACAGAAACTCTGACACAGTACCCGTTAGCCACCTTATTAGGTAAGGAGAGAGAGTTTCTTCAGTAGAAGACAGATGATTACTTGCAAAAGATAAGGTAGGTGTATTCCGGGGTTATGCATAGGTAATGTAAACCTATCAGAATTGAAGAATATCTAAGCTAATTGAATGGGCATAATGATTTTGAAAACACTGAATGCTAATCAAGCTGGTTTCATATTTCGTTAGTTACAAAATTGACAGATGTAATCCCAGCACAGAAGAAAAAGAAAAGTGTGTGTGAATGTGAAGGGTTGTCTCTGGATAGTGTTGAGGGGAAGAAGGACCACTTTCTTAACAGGGAATCCCTAACCTGGTTGGAGCTGTGTTTGTTAGTCGTTAGCTGTGTTAGCACTGTGAGAGTCAATGCTGTGAAATTTTGAAAACCACTCTAACCTGAAGCTTTGGTAAGGATAGATCTCCTGTACTTAAAGCTGTAATTTTTAAGGAATATTTTTATGGAAATGGGGGAAAATTCTGGGTTTTTCTAACTCATTGGAAGCTTACGCTATGCCAGCAATAAAAAATATCTTCAGTGAAAGTAATCCTTGTCTTGTTTCAAGGACTGTTATGGGGACAATTGGTGGTGCACACAATTCAGAGCAAGGCTACTCTCTCTGGCACTTTGAGCAAGATCTATCACTAGGCTAAGAAGATTAATGACTGCCTTTGCAAAGGGTAGGGAGTGACAGAAATCTCCCTTCAAGAAAGAAGCGTAGGGAAAACATGCAAAATCAATTCTGAGCAGAGACTGCAGTCCTGAGCAGATGTAAGTGTCTTCAAGGGCTCAGTCAGACACTATGTTGGCTCCTTGTACCCAGTGTTTCTCCACGCATCTCTGTCGATCCATCTGAAATACCAGAGCACAGCTCACCTCAATAATACTCTTGCCTTTCTTGTCCAAGACTGCTTTGGACAATTTTGAAGCCACTGGTTTCTTACAAGCCCTCTTCCCTGTTCCCTCCCATCTCAGTCAAGCACAAAGCTGCTGGGCTAGCTCACCTACCTGCCTTTCCACAGCTCCTGAAGTTATACACGTATATCATTTTCTACCCTCCTGGAAAGGCCCTAGTAAATTCCATAAGGGTCTGAGTTGATGCAAACTGTGTTTTCAAGACCAATCCTAGCACTGCTGTTGTCACGTGAATAACAGCAAACAGCAGATTCAGTTAACTTGGAGGCTGGGGACATTTCAGCAGAAATGCATGCAGCTCTCTGTTAGGAGAGATTTTGCTACTGCATTTAGTTTTGTACCCTGGAAGGGGGAGAGATGCCTCATTTTAGACAAGAAACATAGGTTTCTCCATTTCATTTGGTCTAGGAATACAAAGCCTCTTTCCTTTCCTTGGCAACGCACTGAAAAACTGGAGATATTAACATCATTAAGCACTCCAGTCACCTTAGGTTCTCTCTAGAGTCTACAAAGAACAACTGCCTCTTCCATGGGATCTCCCCCCATCACTCTGCACTGTCTACACAGGGAGGGCAAAGAAATCAGTGAGTTAATTCGGTCAGCTGAAGTTGGTGATTAAATGTGATAGCATCACTTTTCTGGCATGTGTATAGCTACATATATTGGATATTAGGAAGAATTATTTTACTGAAAGAGTGGTCAGGCCGTGGAACAGCCTGCCCAGGGAGGTGGTTGAGTCACCATCCCTAGAGGTATTTAAGAGGCGTCTGGATTTGGCACTTTGGGGTATGGTCTAGGGGCAGAGATTCTAGGGTGTGGTTTGTTTCTTTTTTTTTTTTTTCTTTTTTTTTTTTGTGTGTGTATGGTTGGATTCGATGATCTCAAAGGTCCCTTCCAACCATGAAGATTCTGTGATTCTGTGATATAGCTTTATGCATATAGCCTTATTAGTACTCCTGAATTTGGACGTTGAAGGAAAGACTTAACCAACTGCGAGACTCAGTGAAGAGTGAACTAGTGTAGGAGTTCACAGAAACTTAGGCAATTTGCTGTGTACAGATTTTCAGCCTGCAGTAAACATGCCAGGGCTTATTTCACTTTCAAGTAATCATATCCAATATCCCCATACTCTCTCAGCAGAGAGAATGTTATATTGTACTTTTTCAATTGGTAAATAAATAAAAGTTCTCAAACCATAAAAAATATTCCAGAGGCAGAAACAATGAGCCTGCTGCATTTATCTGCAAATGCTTGATAAGGCTCTGGCTTCCCGGATATGGGGTTCATTCGTTCTTTCTTGGAGTACTTGGCTTCAAACTGCGGACGTATTTCCTCCTAAAGAACAGACAGAAAATGTTCATGTACAGCACAGGTAGGAAAGAGTCTGTAGGAAATTTCAGAGCATTTATCAGATCACTGTTATTGGGAATTACATCTTTGAATTCAGCAGCTGGCACAGCTACTATAAAAGCTGAGCTGGGAAATCAGGTCTCCTTCATGAGAACTAGAATAAATCACCGTACCCCTAAAACCATATTGGAAGTGGGTTTTACACTTCCTTACTACCACATTTAGTAAACTCCCCAATTAGCCACTCATCTAAACAATACTCTTTCTAACTATATGGCTGTAAGCTAGATCATTTTAATGTTGATACCATGTGGTTTCCCAGCCTGGTATTATCCTATTGATACTGGAATTCTACAAGACAGTGAAAAAAAAAACAAAACCAAAACCAAACTCCTTTTTCCAAAGCCAATTGCTGTTTGCTAGGTAATTGGTTACCTTCATATTATCAGCAAAAGTTTCTCACCATTTGAAGAAGGAGCCATGCCATCTAATATTGCTCAGTTCCTTCCTAACTTGCACAACTTTATTATCAGAGACAGCTTTCAGCAGCAGAAATGTCAAGTCCTGCTTTGCCACAAAAACTCTTCTGAAATGAAACCTGGTGATTTCGTAGGAAGAGGCTTGGTTACATCTGTTTACAGCCTTGTCAGAAGACAGGGTTCACTCTTACTTCAAGTAAGACCTCATGGTTTTCAGCTGCAGTAGGGCTACCCCACTGCCCTGTCATCTAGAAGGTTCACCAACAGCCACATGTCCTGCACCACCTCACCCAAGTCTGACATCGGGGATGCTGTTAGAGAAAAAAAGAAAGCACCAGGCGGCAAAGATGGGAACGCTCTGATGCATGCTGGAGAACTGGCCCACGGTACAGCTGGCTACAAAGGCAGCTATGGACTGACTTTGCAGATCACCCACCAGGCCTCTGCTCTGCATTTCTTCATAACAGCCAAGATCCCGGCTTACCAATTTCAGCCACTTCCAATCCTTCAACTGCATTTAATTGAACTTTGACTGATGGAAATTTGTAAATGACCAGACCTTAAATGACTGCATTGACATAGGTGAATGTTAACTGCTCATACAATTCTTTAGAATGTGAATAAAAATAAGATATTCTAAAATCCTACATCCTTTTTATAAAATTTCCCTGGGTGAAAAAAATAAATAGATTCATGCCTCATTCTCATTCTCTCAAATTTTGAAGGCACTTTGTCAATACATTTAACTTCCAAATTCAAGCAGCCACCTAGTAACGTGGTATTAAAAAAAGTTAAGAGGCATGTAAGAGGCAGCTGCAAAGGCTCAGCATGTTTCAGTGGAGCCAGGGCAACAACTTGCTCTTGTTCTACCTTGCTCAAGTTATTCCTGCCATATCAGGGCTGAAGGCCGCTGAGGAGACCATAATCTAGCAAAAGAAACAACGCAAGTAGTATTCCTGTGTGCCCAGGGACATGCAAAAAGACAGTGTGACAGCATTGAAGCAGGGCACTTGAGAATTGCACCCTGTAGGTTGTGCAAGGACTCTGTGCCAGCTGCCTGACTGAGTCACATACAATAAACCCTTTCTTCTCTGCAGCTCTCTCTAAGCCAAGGTTGGATTATCTTTTACAATCTGCACTATAGGGAAGTCCTTATCATATACACCCATCAGTGAATCTAGGTATCCCCTACGATCTTCAGGCAATTCAGATAATGCAAATGTTATTTTTACAGATACATCTCCACACAAAACTGAAACTCTGGCATGAACCTTCGTACCTGTTTAATGACACTCAACAATGCTGAGCGCAGTTTGGGGCAGGAATTGAACAGTACTATAGCTGGCTGAGGTTGATGATATAAAAGAAGTGAAACTGAAGGCAAATTAAAAAGTATGCTGTAAATAGTGACAGAAGCCATATTTCAGCTGGGAGTGCCAGGAACTCTGAGCACTTGGTTTCTCGTTGCACACCCAGCCAAGACTCAGGTACTCTCCATGTCTCCCACTTTGCACCTCATTAACAAGAAAAGGAAATCCAGATACGGAGGGCTGAAAGAGCAAGAACACATTCAGCCCACGTCCCCAGCCTGGGGGACCTGGACACTGCAGGGGCTGCAGCTTGCCTTCATTGGGCGAAAAGCTAAAGCAGTGAGGAATTCACAAAGTTGCGTATCTGAACAAATTGAATTCTCCTTCCCATCGCCTTCATTGTTTCATTTCTTTGCCTCTTCATTTAGAACAGAAAAGCGATAGAAAAGTGATAGGAAGACTTATAAATGTTTCTTTTTTTCAGTCTGTGGTTGGTAGGATTTAATAAGTTTCCCTCTGTAGTAAAACCTTATTTTTCAATTTGACAATGAATATTAAAGCAAGCGAAAGCTAGACATGGCAGATAATGTTAATAAAAATAACAATCTTCATTAACAAAAGCTCGTGACTTAAAATGGTAATTAGAACTCTTTAATTGATTTCTTTGAAACTGCTAACAAAAGAAGTCAGCTGATTTTGTCCAGTGATAACTGAATGGAATGTAGAGAGGAAATTTAATTTGCAGTGATTTTATTAGGAAGCAACATTTTTAGGAGTAAAATTTTCACCTTACAGGGACAAAATTCTCACCGACATCTCACTGATATGTACAACGTCATGATCGAACTCCACAGGATGCATCTTTTTCAACCTACATAAAACAGACCGTTATCCTTCCTTCCCTCTTCTCAAACATGGATCATTCCAATTCTTTACTCACAGGAGAAACCACACTGATTTCTGGAGTATCAGATATGGATTCATGTGCACTGCCTTAGGCCAGATCTTTCTGCACTCTAAATTTCCTTGTGAAATATATCCTTTTCTTTCAGGAGGTTTCTGAGTCCTTTAACAGGTGAATTCTTGCAGGAGTCCTATCCTTCCTAATCCTCTATATCCCAGATGTACAAAAGGGATTTGTAAATGATTGAAAATCTGAATCTTCATCACTGGGATAATGATAGCACTCCCAGAAGTAAGTGTCCTTAGAAAGCCTGTGGTGTGCAGGTCATCCTGCCTGCAGCTGAAGGCAATGGCAAAGTGAAGGGGTGGACTACGAACCACAGAACAGGAAAATGATCTCAACACTTTTTCATCTGGGACACCTTCTTCCAAAGGTGTGACTGTCTCAGGCCAAAATCCTGCAAAAACCCCAGTGCCAATGAAGTGAAGCATTCGATACTCAAGAAGAGGAGGCAGTGATCCGTAGGGCTGACCTTAATGCCAGGACATGTCCGAGTTGTGCAGTAGATATGGGCACTGGCAGCTGTTGCATCTTCAGAGAAGACACCTCCGGGAAGCAATCAGCTCCCACCCTTGGGATCCCACTGAGCGATGAACAGGGGTGGAACTGATGCCTCAAATGCCAATGAGATACTGACGTTCTGATGACTGGTCACATAAATCCTTGAGAAGCAGCCAGTTGAATTCCTATTGGCATCTTTAACCTCTAATTTGAGAGAGAAGGGTACCATCTGGCACACTGTTTCTGAAAAGGCTGATACCTCCTGCCGTAGAGACTTACAAAACTCCCTCTAGAACTGGGAGAAGGTGTTCTGGAGCAGGTATACTCACAACTAGGCCACCTGACTAAGGTCTTGTTGACAGGGCTCACTGGAAAAAGCCTGGTATGAGAATAAAAGCCATCTGACCATCAGCAGGGAGCAGGTATCCTCTGAAAATTACAGTCATGCATATGTCATCCTGTAGGCCAAACTGAAATAATCTGCTGGTGGGACATAATCATCTCTTATAAAAAAATAATATTATTTGATAGACATCATAAAACAAACACATCTCTTTTCTATGAGGATAGTTTCAACTACCAGAACCTCTTACAGGCTTTCTGACTGGAAGAGGAAAAAAATAGCAACTCTACTCTCTTCTGCCTTTTCAGTGTTTATTCCAGCTGAAGGCTTAGTTGCACAGACATGGTAATGCTCTTCCAAAAGAGCATAGAAAGCAGAGAGCAAATCTTCCTTGGGAAAGCTTTCCTCCAGGCTCTGCAAGAGGATACGCACTTTCAGTAGTAGCAGCGATGTTGCAAGCAGGGTTGTGGTCATGTGTGTGAAGAGAGGGAAACAGAATGCGGATCGGTCCTGAGTGGGCTGGGAGCTGTTGTGCTTAAATCTGACCGAAAGACTCTTCCAAGCATTACTACAGCAACCAGAAATCACTTAGTATTATTACATGGGAAAAAAAAAAAAGCAAAAAAGGAAAGCATCGCTTAAGGACAACTTTACCAGGAAATTCAATGTTTGTAAATTAACTGATCATGAAAAATTCAGGTGGATGGGTCTATAAATCAACATAAATCCCAAATTCAGGAAGGTTAAATGGTAAAAGGTACAGATACGTAACATCCCAAATTATAAGCACCTGGAAGATGCAGGCTTCCTGGGAAAAATATAAAAAAGGCCTCATAATGTGTTTGCTCATGTATTTTGTTAGATTAAAGGCTCCTTTTCATTCTAGGGACACTGAGCTGTAATCCTGACTTGGAAATTGCATTTTGGTATATCTGTCTTCTGCCCTAGGTGTCAGCAGCAGCAGCAGTGGCTTTTTTGCAACTAGCCATGAGGTGACAAGATCACTGCAGTTCAATCCTGATCAATATCTGAACCTCAAGCAGGACTGTCTCAGAGTGGTTTCTCTGTGACTTGTCAGCATTGGCAAGAGCAGGCTGCTAGTCTCAGGAGCGTTAAATCAGTGCTAGAGTGTTTTCTAAATATATGAAAAAAGTCCTGAAGTATCACCAAGGCTTGACAGCATATGTGCACAAATAATGATGTTCCTGTTGCTATAAGGAAACCAGTTTCCAGTTGTGTAAGTTATTTCATTTTATGTTCTTGGTTTATTTCCTTAGTCATTAAGCATCAAAAAAACCCCCCAACCCTACCAGCAAATGAGCAATTGTACCGTTTCATGGCCTCACTGACCTACATTGCCCCATAGAAACAAAAATCCCATAACTCAGAAGTCTGTTTCTTTGCTGGCAAGATTAATGAGAAATAAGTTCTTCCACAGAGGCAGCAATACAGAAGTTCAACTGCACTGACACCACTACAACAGCCTCTTAAAGTCCCTCCAAGAGCTTCAGGACAGTCTCTGGAGAGGAAGGAGAGCAGACTCTATGGTCACCTGAACATCAGAATCCCAGTCGAGGAGCACTTTTTCTGCCATACCCACTGAATCTTGCTTTTCTTCTACATAATAAAACCTTCTAGTTCTGCTTAGACCTCAGCTCTCAGTCCCAAGAGCACGCTGCTTCTTTCTGGTAACCACCACAGAAGAAGGTTAAGGCTATTTTTCACTGTTTAGGTTCCTCCCTAAGAGGATTCCCTCTACCAACAGAGGATGAATTAAATCCTTTGAGTTGGTTCCTCTCCCTCAGTCTCCCCACAGCACCATATACTTTGGTAACCAGCACCTGAGCATTCAGAAGCTGGCACAAGCCTCACAGGGCTTTCTCTCCATCAATATTTTTACTGGCTATCTAAAATAGTAGATGAAACTTCATTTGCCAAAATTCGTGGTACTCTGGGCTACCAAGAAGTTCCTTGGATTCAAAAGCAAAATTTATTAGCTTCACCCAAAGTGCATTTTTTTTTTTGAAATCTCCCACAATGCCAGCCACGGATATGTTGAAATTGATTTAGATTTACAAAGGTTAAAAAGAGAGGACAGTTTGGCCGGGGGAAAGTTTCTTCACATTCCAGAGGAAACTTCTGAGCAGAAAAATGCTTATTTCCTAGTTTATGAAGACTTGAAGAAAGAATTGAAAATAAATCCAAAAGAAAAACATGTTTACATTTTTAAACAAATGTTCTTGTATTAAAGATTAAGGAGTACATTTTTTTATACAAACCTCTTCTTCTTCCCAGTCTATCAAGTCCCAGTCATAAGCAATTACCGCTCGCCTTCTTTTCCAAAACTCCAGAAAAACAGTTGCTGGAGCAAAAAAAAATTAAATACAAAATTGTTTTTAAGTCAAGAAAATGTTAACTACTATCACAGGAGTGTTGAATGAAGCTGTCACATTATTTTCATTTCTTTGCATAAATGGGTTCCTTTGAGCAGCAAATCGTGCTGATGATCAAAACTGCTTTCAAAATGCATTGCTTTCTAAGGATTACTTTTCTCATTTCAAGTATGATTGCAGCTTTAGAGATTTCATTTAGTGCTAAATGAGAATGTTTAATTTCTAACCAACCAAGGGAAGACTCAAAGAATAAAATTGTTCCTGTGAGTCATCATTACTAGATATAGCAGATTTCTGATGAAGCTAAAGGTTTCTTGGGGCCATCGTAGATAAAACACTAACTTTCCTTCTTTGAAGACCATTTACAACACACAGAAACCAGAACCCAAAGGAACACATTACAGTGCATGTGCAAACCTGTAGAGTACTACTGAGGAAACGGGAACTTTTGTCTTACACCTTTCCAACCCAGACAGTTTCTTTTACACTACACGAGTGTGTATATGTGGTGTGGCATTAACAGCTAACAATTAAACATTCTGTGCTGTACAGCCCTTATTGACAGACTTCAAGATATGCTACACGCGACTATGCAAAACATGACCGTGCTTCCATTTTGTGATGGAAAGAACTCAGTCATAAAATCATATGTTCATATTCTGAGAGATTAATACTAAGCCTGTTTATGGTTACAGGTTTTTAATTTTTTTTTTTGTCAAAAGAATGTAGAAGCTCCCTAAAGCTAACACAAATCAATGGAAAGGCTTCCTCTTCCCCTGTGAAGTTTGGCTCTTCCGTTTATTGCTCACTGAAAAGCATCAGGCTGATAACCACAGAGAACATAAACCTCTTTGTTCATCAGCTAGCACAGTATCAGCTGTAACAGCGTCACAATAGACTGGCAATATGTTCCGCATCCAGTCCTAAAAGGATCTCCTTAATGGACTATCAGCCCTACTGAAGCGTATTGGTAATGACATGACATGATACTAAGGACTGGCAGAAGTTTGGTGGAAGTGAATTTTTAGCCAGTAGGAATTATTATATCTTAATGTATTAGCCAATGTATTAAGAAATGCTTAGAAAATGAATACTGAGAGCAGATAAGGTAAGATATCAAAAGCGTGTTTAAGGAGGCAGCTATTTGGTTTGAAGGCATTTTCATGTATCACGTCATCCTTCTTCTGAAAGCTGGAGTTACGATACACCAGGTAATCAGCTGCTTTGATTTAATCTAATAAAGAAAGTCAATTCAGTCTCCTGAGCCTAATGTGTCTATGACCTTTTGTGATAGTTGCAGTATGATTGGTTGGGATCAGCAAAACTAGTAAGTGCTAATGGGGCTCCGCTGCTGCTGAACCACCACATTGTTCATTCCTTGACTTGTCTTCTGGTGGAGCTGCTTCTCTCCTATCAGCTCATACTGAATTATTTTGTACAGGCTAAACAAGTAGCCCTACACTTTTTGAAGACCTGGGAGAAATAAGCCTGATTGATTACTACCACTCTCTTTCCATTCCAAAAAACAGCTGGAAGCAGGACTTGAGTGGGTGTATGAGTCCGCAGCATGAACCTCTCAGACACCTCTGTGCTGAGATGTACTTCTTTTCTTTCTTGTTTTTCACACACCTGCAGTGAGGAATCTATACATATTATATTTAGTATATTTATCACCTGCCAGAGTAAGTATGTGCCGTTCCTGAAGCTTCTTTAGAAAGCTATTTATTTAGAAAGCTATATAAAGTAGCAAATAGGATGATGTGCACAGCGCTGTTTTAGCTTTTACTGTGCTACACTTTTCTCCCTCTATCCAGGTCAGTACGCACTTTTCCCTTGCTAGATATTTTAAAATGTGCTATAAATAACCATCTTTGATTGATTCACTGTACTACTGAGGTCTTCTAAAAAGTACTGCATTTTGAAATTTCGCTGCTTCTTTCTTAGTCAAATAGTCACTAATACTCCACACTTCGGCATTCTTTTCTTACTTTGACAGCTCAACAGGACACAGTTGTACTTATCGTTCTCCTGTTTTCCAATCGGCATGTTTAAACCAGATGCTGAGAATGCTCCAAAAATCCTGCTTGGAATTTGGAATCTCTCATTGGCCTTAACTCCCAGGTCTTTTGCTAGCTTTTTCTATACTATGCTTGCCCTGTTTCAGAGCTCAACCTTGCAGCTCAGACCTCAAAGCTCAGTCCTCAACATCCACTTGTACAAACAGCTGTCTTAACACCCTTTCCTCAAATGCTTTTGAAACAAGTTGTGATATTATCTAGTAATGCAAATTGCCTCTTGCAGCAAATAGCTTAATCCCGACCTTCTCTCAGAAATCCTGTCCCTATTGTATTTCAGAACACCATTTAATATATCCATCCTGACTTCTGGAATATATTCTATATTCCAAGAATATTGCTGAAGAACCTCCTTAAATTCCGTCTTCTCAGAGAGCAGATCAATGTGAATGTTTCATGCTAGAGGCAAGGTTTGTAGGAAAGTAATATCTTTTATTAAACTAACTGATATATTTAGAAAAAATGTTTTATGTTGTCATTTCTTATTGCTTGAAAAAAGTGTTAAATTTTCATGCCGGGTCTTTTTTCCCCTCCCAACTTTGCCTTTCAGCAAGTGTTTTAAAGCCACTTCCTTTATCAAAGGAAACGTGCTTCTAGGTAGACAAGAAGAAAATTCAAAAAGGACTTTTCTTGAGTCCCTTAGTCCCCCAAAGATATGAAGAGACAGAGAAACTACCATCAGGCCCCCCTGTCTCCAGCAAAGGATTAGAAATGATAAATAGCTGGACTCTCCTGTTGGACAGTTACAGAACTTTGCTACTGAGCTTCAGGAAACATCTAGACAGTGACATCTTTGCACTAGTTTCCCCCAGTACTTCAATTGGAAAAGCAAAAGCTACAATTCCATCTGGCTTTACAGCAACATGCTGGGAGTCGACTGATTGTCAAATACACTTAGATTTTTTCCTGAGAATGACGTTTTCCTGCACTTTAAATGTCAACATTTATTTAGAATGAACGTCTTTCTCTCATTTTCTATCTTCAGTAAGAATCCAGTTCAGACGGTAAAAAGAGAGCAATTTTTCCTAGAAATGGGACCTATGTTTTTATAAAGCTTGACATGAGTCTTAAAGCACACATGAAAGGCAAAGTGTAGGTGTTTCTCTCTAGCACAGAAACACAAAAAATGCTATTGCTCCCCTCTTTTTGAAAGCTTTGAACATCTGGAAAATATTATCAAGACTGTAGATTCTCAAAAGGAAAAATTATTTTCCAGCTTCTGACGTGACGATATGTCAGTGAGCATCAATGACAATCTGTTCACCAATAAAAAAATGTATTAGTGTTTATAGGAACTTACTGTTTCCTATAAACCACAGAGATTTATAGCTTCGGTCCTTTTGAAACAGTTTTTCCTTTCAACAGAAGCTCCCAATACAGAAAAGCTAATACAAACTACCAGTGAATACCTTCAGTGTACTGAAGCAAGACTATCTTTTGTCCTTCACTACATCAGTTTAAAAAGACAGTTGTTTTAAGTATTGTGTCTTTTGGGTATGCCTTAGTAAGTATCAGATTTTTTTCCTATTATACCAATTACTTCTTACATAGAACTTTGCTTAAACAGGGCAGAAATACAATAAGTGAGAAACGCAATAATAAATGGGTCAATATATTTTTTGAAGAAAAGCGTGTGTCTGTTCCAATATCTCCTGGTGCCCTTCACAATTCCATCCTTACTTTGATAGGATCTACTTATCCCACAACGAAGCATTATAAAAGATGGGTTCCTGTGCTTCAGAGTCCTATAGCCAGGCTCGTTGCTGCTCCACAAATCAAGCAGCCCATACTGATATTTGTCATGATAATTTTTCTCCCTGACCTGGCCACAGCAGTTTGCTCATCACCTGGAGAAGCATTTTATTTATATTTAAAAAGTGAGCAACCCACTTTGTCCATCAATTAAAGACGTCTTTAGAGTAAAAGGAGGAAACCGCTGCACAGACCACCTTTTCATGGAAATCCCAACCTGACCATGCCTGGTTTTGAAAACCTCAAGCAAATGGCTGAGGCTTCTCCCTCAAGATGGGACTTTACTAATGGATCTAAAGATAGTGAAGAAGGTACTTTAGATAAGACGACAGTGGCTAAGCTCAGGCTAAAGAAGTATTATAATTCTAGCTGCCTTTTTTGCTTTCATTCTCTTTTTTTAAAAGCACTGTCATAATTATTTTATATGCTACTGTCTGCCAAACTGGATCATCTAGAAGGCTGAACTTTTCACACCCAGTTTGTCATGCACTTGCCAGTTGTTTCATGCTGACAGAAAAAGCATTTCCACAATCAAACTGCTATCATTGTTTCTTTTCTTCCCCTATGATTTACTGAGATGATGGTAACGCCTGCAGCTGCCAATAGGCCTACTGCTGACTGAAAATCCATTAAAGACAGGCAGTAAGCCAGCTCATAAATACAGTACCAGAAAATCCTTAGGAAGTGTGGCTTTCCTTGTTCTAATGCTGCTTTAGCCCTGACTGTGTGGAAAATACATCCAAAATCTCACTGTTGTCTCAGCAAAGTCTTATTTAAGAAACTACAGTTTGGGTGGAGCCGTAGGATTGCCCCATTCCCCAAGCCATTACCCTGCACTCACAACCTCCTTCCTGTTGCTGTCTCTACATCCCTCTAAGTGGCAAACTCACAAGCACAGTGTAAGCCAACAAAAGCTCCCACCTCAGCTGCGTTCCTATAGTCTCTTCTCCATAGCCAAATTGTCCACAAGGCAGCATTTATTGTATTTTTTTCTTATCTCTCTGTGGGCTTAGGTGCTGGAGATGCATGGATGGGCAGTGCATTTCCCAGGTGGGGAGATATCCCCAGAGGGAATTGGGTCTTGGAGTCTGACAGGGATGCTGAAAGAGCGGGAACAAGAGGCTAACCAAAGTGAGGTGCAGCTCCCATCAACTAGGGACAGAAAAGAGAGAGGACCTACAACAGCCTGCTGAGCCCTCTCCTAGGTAGCGACCATGAGGCAGGACCAGGCACGGTTACCTGAGTGAGGGACTCCCCTTAATTAGAGCTGCTTTTCCTACAACCCTGGTTCTGGGCAGTGCTAAGACAAAGGTCCAATGCTGTGAGCATAGGTGTTTCCTGAAAGCAGTGTTACTGTTAAGGAAGAACAAAAGCACTGGTGCAAAAAGCTGCACTCCAAAGAAATGCTCACCAGCAGTTAGGAACAGTGACATAGGTGTTCAACAACATTAACCCATCAATTTTCCTAGCTGAGATGGAATTCCGTGCCTCTAAACTGTCTTGGAAATTCTCAACTTCGGTGAGCACGTAGAGAAAGAGGTTGGAAAAGTTGAGTAAACATCTAAAAAAATCTTTAAGGCTTAGAAATTTTTGGTGATTCTCAGCTTTGGTGTAGCTCTAAAACAAAGCTGAAATACCAAGGAGAAACAGAAAACCTGTAGAGTCTGTGGATTTTTTCCCTAATGTAATTTGTGGTATTTTAATACCATCAATATTACATGAAATGCCATTAATAAGCTTGATTGGTATATGGCCTAATTTAATTAGTTAACTAAGACAAAAACATAGTTTTGAAGGAAGGAACTGAGACAGGCTGGTAGGCTAATCTATGTTGTCCTGATGGCTCTGATGTTGGCTCCTGGATATCTCTTGTGGCTCAGTAAAGAGATTTGCAGTTTAAAATTGAGATTATAAGAATTACTTGGACACCTTTCCAAAGCAGTTGGAGATGTGTGAGCAAGAACAGGACAACAAGGGGTAAATCAGGATAGCTCAAGCACCTGGAGCTGTGAGATGGATGCCGTTTTCAAGGCACCTCATTCAGCCATTTTCTAAAGGTGTTAATCTTCTCTCAGAATGGCATGGTAGCGCCTAAGAGCCTGGGCATGCTCAGGGAGTGTTTGAAATACTTTTTGTGCTGCCAGAAATTATTGTTTCCTTTTGCCTTCAATTCTGCTTACAAGACCACAGTAGGAAAAATAGTTCAGCCAGAAATACAACTGTCCCATAGGCAAAATTCAGCCTCCACGGCAACAGTTAGACCACTCTCAGATCAATTTGTCATTCAACTAAATCTTCCATTTATTTCATCAGAGTTTTGCTTTAATTACAACCAGCTTGCATGTATTCAAGCTTTACTGCCTTTCTGCAAGGTGGGAAAAGCAACACATTAATTCATTTTAAAATGAATAAACTGAGCTACCCTAAGCTAAGAGAAGCCCTGAGCAGTAACAGAGAAAAGGCCTCAGTGCCAACATACTGAAAAACAACTACAACCCTCCCCCTAGAATCTAACTATCTACATAGACACTACATACTGCACTTATGTTTTTATTTTAATTAAATTATTATCACATAAAAAAACTGATTTCAGCCACTTCCATCTTCCTTTTGCAGAAACAGAAAAGAATCAAGCTGATATTGTTTTTCTCAGCGACTGAAAAAAATGTGCTGGAAATTACAAAGGCCTGTGTTGCATTACAAGCTTTAAGAAGAAGATCGTGCAACTATTTAATATCAAAACAAAAACTTACCCCACACCGCCATGAAAACAGCAAAAAAGACAGTAGCTCCATTGTCAAAAAGGTGGGTTACCTGAGGGATATATTAATAGTTAATAGTATTAATATATTAATACCCAAGCTCACTAAAGACAAATGCAAAGGCAAAATTAATGCTTTTACCAGGAATGCATTTTGTGCTGGTTTGACCAACACAGGACTAATTTGTCTTCTAATGCTTGGGAAAACTGCACTTTTAGAAGACTCTAGTGTCTGAATTTGTGAAAATATTTACTTTATAGACAGCTATGCTAAGTGGGTTTCAAAGTCTCAGTGTTTTCGAGCTAGCCAGGTGTGGGGATGAGGAGGTGTGAGACCTGGGCACTTGAACCAAGCTAGTCAACAAGATTATCTATTTATTATTATCTAATTATAGATAATTATCTGATTATCTATTAATCTGTGATTATTTTATGCCACGAACATCACATTCAATATAAAATAGGAAGTTTGCTGCGAAGTTCTCTCTTCCTTGATAGCGGCAATCCAGAGAACTTCTTGCCCCAGTGCTGGACCCCTGAGCCCTTCCCTTCCTCCTGAAGCCGTAGCGCTCACAGTGTCTGACACTTGCTGTCCACTGCTGGCAGTGCACAGCTTCCTACTGGTATAATTGGCTGAATATAATCCTTGTATATTTTATATTGGTATCAGGATCAATATTGGTTCTTTAGTTAATGTTAATTATTTAGTCTTATTCTATTAAATCTCTTTATATTTCAGCCCTTGGGTTTCTTTAATTCTTTTATGATTCCCCTTCCTGAGTGAGGAGGGGTCATCAAGTGATGGAATAATTGTCTAAATGACAAGAAATTGTTATGGGTTTCTCAAACCATACCATATTTTTATTTGTATAGTTTAAAATGTACCTTGGCATAAACGCAGCTGTCTGACAACCTCATGAATGGACAGTATTTATCACATATAGGACACATAATGATATCTGTAGCTTGGCAGACTTCTTTACTGGAAAAACAGAAAAGATAGAAATTAATAGTTTGATACACAACAATCAGTCTTAAAATGGATTGATAAGTTTCACTAATAGTCAGTCATTTATTGAACAATACTGGTTCTGTAACTGAAGCCAACATGTTCATAACTGCACATGCGTAATTAATATTTGTTGACTGTCTAAGACTTCGGAGTTTACAGTCATAACTGCAGAGGATAGTTCTTCAGGGCCAGCCTAGCAGTAGCTCTTTAACATTTCCGGCTTCTCCTTGAGTCAGAAGTGGGCTTTGGTAGGGGGAGGACGAGGATGATTGCAGATAACATTAAGTTTGACTTATTCTCGTGACTTAAGCGTGCAAGAATGTAGAGATGCAGCCCTCAGCAGAAGGTCCAAGGGGTTCTTCATCTGAAGAATACCTCCCTGTGGTGGATCTTTGGGAAAGGCCTTGAAGAGGGTGAAAATTCCTCACTTTTCTGCTGGCCGGTTACAACAGTAATGAAGGAGCCCTACATTTTTCTTACTTCATGCTGAGTTGACAGCACCATCAGCAACTGGAGCTGAGCAAGAAACATTGCCTTCTATCCCAACTCAGGAACAGAAAACAAGGGAAGCTCGATACTGGGGACCTTATGAGGAACGAGCGCAGTCTTCCTGAGTATTCATTCAACAGTTCAAAATGAAATAATTAACAATTCATATGAAGATCTCTTAAATTATTCATAATAACTCACAGCTGTAATTTCCCTTACAAAATGTGCCCACATTACCTGACTTGGCAGTGGTTCAAAGTGGTGACTCCATACAAAAAGACAAACAATCCAATGAAGGCAGCTGGGAAGAGCATCCCCGTGTACCAGCCTAGCCAGGCAAAGTACAGCCCAATTTTCTCACCAAAGTACCGTCTGTTTTAAAACACAACACAGTGAAGTTACCTGCTAATTAAAATAAATCTGCTTCATCTTCCTTGTTAATATAAAATAAATATTTCTATTACATCTGAAGAGTAGATTAGAGAGCAGTCAGAATTTCCTGAAGAAAAAGCCTGCAACTAGGCTTCTAAATCCACACACTAAAGGACCTGCCTCATGAACTAACTTAAAAAAGGAATATAAAATTCACTAACCACAGCTTACAGTGAGTGGGTGGAGACCTCAGCTAGGAAACACTGAGTTAATTTTAAAAAGCTAGTTCTTTGTGTTTGGGAAACTGATAGCTTCCTTTGCCTTTTGGCTGTGTAACTGTATTTTCCAAATAATTGCACTGAAATCAGTTTCATCCCTTAAACTGGTATAACAGCAAAATTATTTGGCCCAAAATTTTTTCTGAGAAGTTAACTAGAGGTTATTCTCTAATTCAGTTTATTTTCATTTGATTATTTCTTTTCTTAGCTCAGTTCCTGGAGAACTAATCTCATGATTCTACCACAGGTGGAAATTAAAGTGCAAGTGAGGTCCAACAAATATCTTTATGTATCATCTTGCACTTATTTGAGGAAAGAAGTCTGAATTAATCCTGATTTGTTAGCTATATTGCTTAAAAACTAACAGCAAAGTGGCCAGGAAGCTCCTATATGCTACATATTCATTAGCATTCTTCCTCCTCTCAAACACAACCAAACCTTTATTTATGTGTTAAAGAATACATCAAGCATGCAAAAAAACCTGCTGAACTCATCAGCATAGGAGCAGGCTGCATGCATTGTCCTGTGTTTGATCGTCTTGTGCACAGTAGGCTGATAATAAGATTAGGATGCTTTACAAATCAATATGCAATTATCATGATCACAATGAAGATTTTAGGAGATTATTCACAGGATTAGTTTTAAAGAAGGAGGCAAGATGATACTCTTGCACTTCAGAGACTTTGCAGACAACTTAAACTTGCGTATCCACTGAATTCGAGAATAGCTTCTCATGAAAACCCACTTCTACTGGAATGATGAAACGTCTGATCTGTCCAGAGACAATGAATGCAGTGAGCCAGCACTGCTGGCTCCTTTATACTTTGAGAAAACATCTTTGGTCAAACTGTCACAGTGAGAAGGAAAAGGCCCATGATGGGCTCTAGGTCTGGAGGCAGTGGAGAAAAAGAAACACTTGGTCTGGAATGGACAAAATCATCAGTTTTCAAAAGGACATGAAAAAATTTCCAGCGTGAGCAATATCTGCCTGGGCTGAGCTCATGCTCTGCTGCATGATACTGACCTACACTGATTATTATCATTTGAGTTTACCAGCACTGTGTGAAAAGCCAAATATTGTCATGTTGTTTTTATTCTTCCATCATTCAACAGACACTCAAAATTTACAGGCTAAAGAGGTGGCAAGCTAACGATAACATGCTCAGTTCGGACAAGGGCAGCAGATCTAGTTGTAAAAAGACACATTGGAAACTGTTTTTTTGAGCCTTTACTTAAGAATATTAGTGAACCCTTTGGCCTAATTATTTACCTGACACTTAGGATGTCAAGCTGTGCCTGCTCCACTGAAAGTGAAAGCTCACATGCTGAGCTTACGTCCACTGAATATTTATGGACCTATTTTTCTCCAGGTACATAGTTCAAAGTTGTGAAGCAAACCTAATGTTCATCAAGATTTATTTTTTTATGTATTTCATACCCTACATTCAATGATGAATGCTTCCTCATTCCACACCCCTAGCCGGTATTCATGACAAACTTCATCTCCTATCCTGTTGAGCCTTTCCATCTAACAATGCAAATCATAGTACTCCTTTTTTGATCTTGAGATCAAGCAAAGAGCTTCATCCTAGATGAAGACTCAAGGAAGATTCAGTGTGTGCATAAAGAAGAATGGACGTGATGGGGAGTAATTCAAATCTCTGCAACACAAGGAAAAGGCATCTGAGGCCATTTGTGAGTCCGGTTTTAAAAATAAGTGCTGGATGTTGACATTACTTTGATACTTATTGGTTTAAATCTGGACAAACAGCCTCTACCTTCCACTATGTGTGAAGACTTTTGCTTCACAGCTGATATTCCACAGACTGTACAACTGTAATTTGCATCAGGATCAAGTTAATATTTATTTTCTTTTGGCCCTGTAGTTAGCATATTTTTTTGTAAGCCTTTGCTCAGATACCACTAGGCTGAGTGCTATAGAAACAAACTATGGCAGTTACAAGGTCTTTGGAGACCTTCCTAAGTGCCATATTCAGAGCAGTTTCACATTTATTCCAACCCATAATTGGGTTATCCTGGATCATCATCACCCTCAGGAGATGAAGATGTTTAGAGATACCTTTGCCACTCTCTCCTTTCAAGTTGCGCCAATTACGAGGAACAAGCTCTTTGCTTCTTCTCTGTCACTATGTAAAGAACAGAAATTTCATATAGCTCTGCACAGCGATGGCAGATCTCTTACCTGCACGCTGGGACTTGACTCAGAGGTCAGTAAATATACATGAAGGAGTCCAGGGATTTTTTTTTTCTAGGGTGCATCACTATGTGTTCCTTATACCTAAATTTCACCTGTTAACACCCTGGTCAGTGAGGGCCTCTTTGAAATTTTCCACCTTTGATGACATTTGCATTTTTAACTTTGATAATTTATTAACCTCCAATTTTTCAGTTGGTTAATAAGAATAGAAAAAAATGGTTTGTGTCTTTAATGGTTCTCCCACATAAAATTTTCTCCACAACTAACCTAAAAAGCAGAGACATAAAAAACCCCCCAAGACCCTAACAGAAAAATCCATCTCTCCTACCTTCATATATGCTGTACCGTTAGAATAATAATTAAAAAAAATAATTTCAGCTTCTCGGTTTTATGCTAGCATGTATACTAGCCCTCTGATATCACGTACCTTAATGGTGAACTGTATCTCCCCTCACCCCATTCCAATGGTAGAACTACCACTGACTTAACTGGGCCAAGATTTCAATCTCAATATTTATCAATAAGGCAAATTTTAGAAAAGCATTAAGCTACAAAGTCTGATTTCAGACCCATAAAATGTGATACTGGATTCCTCTCTGTTCCTTATATAATCTTTTGCTTTCAGGATGTGCAGAAGGAAGTCATGGAGCTAGAATAGAGACAGGTTTGGACTCAAGACAAGAACCTATCTATCTTAGTTAATCCTTTTGCAGGTCAGAATGAAATCCTATACGGAACGTTTTACATGACAGAACCAAGTTGTGAGGGAGATAGAGCTTTCCAACAGGTGTTTTGGACGCACGAAGCTCTCATGTTATGTCAGGAGCAATGGAGTGGGGAGGAAGGCTTGACAGGAGATTGAAAGGGAGTTGTCAGCTTGCAATCAAGTAATTTAATATAAACATGGAGTAAAATGCAAGTTACTCAGGCACTGCTTTTGCTTTCAGGTTTGTTTAAGTAGCCTTATGAACACTTCATAAATAGAGTTTTCTCCCTCCCGTTTTGTCCTGTAGATAACATGCACAAGCAGCAGCAGGGGCAATTTATGCACAGCCTAGAGGAAAGCAGCTATGCACAGTAGTGTGAAGAAGGTGACCCAAAGCTCCCAGGAATCACTGCAACTGTTTCCATTGATTTATGTGTTCCCACGGCATACAAATATAGTAAGTCCTGCCCTTTTCCAACTGCTATAAATTCCAAGGATCTTAAATTATCCTTGTAAAGTAACTATGGATACTAAATTCCAACAGAAGTGTAATTAAAATCATGGTATCACATCTGCTGATTAATAAGAATGCCTTTGCAATTGTGCCAAGTCTGAGCCTTCATACTGCCACGTGTTTCAAAGCAGAGTGAAAGCAGAATCAGGCAATTCCCCTCAAATGACTTTTTCTCATTTATTTCTAGTGACTAGTATCTCCATAAGAGCCAGGTGATGAGCTTAAATGAAATCTGGGAGGTACCAAATTGACAGCATCAGAGATGTAAGGCCTTATTTTAACAGCTAAGGAATTGTCAGCACCAAGTGTGAACAATTTAGCTTACCATTGTGGCAACTTGACTCTAAGGTGGAAACATCATATCTATTAATGAGGTAATTATATTATCTACATCTAATTTACTCCTTAGCCTTTCTAAAGCCTGTAGTAAAGGGGAATGCCAGCTAGCAGCAGTAAGTTCTGGCCAGGTGTCTGTGGCAGAATTAACATCCATCCACTCCTTTTGTACTGGTGGCAACACTACCCCCTTCAAGCACACCCCCACGTGGCTCTTGGTATGGGAAGAAAATTTAAAAGTCACTCCTGCTGTAGAACTGATACCAAAAAAGCTTCTGTTTAAAGTATGCACACTGAGATACTTCCAAGTGAAATGAACAACAGGTCTTGCTGTTGTTGTCAGCTCTTCAAGGAAAAATCTTCAACTCACTAGACACAGGAGCTGCTGAGAGTGGCAGTAGACAGGAAAGATTTGGCAGGAGCTAAGGAAATGAGAGGGATCTAGCATCTGTGAAGTGAAAAGAAAAAGGCATTCCCTCCCCTTTCCTGCCACCCCTCCTTCAGTGAATTCATTGCAGCCATGGGTGCGCTGCAGGCAGCAAACGGCAGGCTGGGCTGGGGCTACAGCGTTGAACCCTGTGGAGCTCGATGGCTACCGAGACTCATGCTGCTGCGAATACTCAGGGAATCTCACAGGTCCCCTCATCCTCCTTAGGTAAACACCTACTCTGAACCACCACAGGACACCCGTGATCTCAGCTAAGGGGTCTGCTATTTTGATTGCTTTTTTCCTTTGTAAACAGCTGTGGAAAAATCTGTGGATGTCACTGTCCGATCAAAAGTTAAAGCTTCGTACAAAATCTTAAACATCAGACCCAGGCTACTCAAGAAGGCAGCTGCCAAGGTCCAGAACAATCAAGTGTCTAACTTTGCTCATTCTCTTATCATTTATTCTCATGCTTAAAAAAAACCTTCCAGATGCCTGGTGGTCCATATTCATAAACCAAATTAAACCAAAACCCAGATATCGGCTCAACCGCATTTCCACAAACAAGAAATGTTGATGAAGAAGCCTTGACCACCATGGACAAATGATTAAAAAGCATTAGAGATAAGTTTTTTATACTGTGACATTAATATCTTATTGTATACTGGGACATTAAAAATAAAATACTTCAGTATAACTCTTGGCTCCTCAGTAAATCAGGAATTTCCACAGTGTAATTTGAGAAAAATTCCATATTTCTGTCCAAGCCAGTATATTAAAAAATAAATAAGAAACTTTCAGGATTAGATTATGAGGTACAAATACATTAGTTTGTTTTCCAAAGCATTTTAAAAATTACATGACTCAGTAAAGTTTTTTGATTGTATTTCTCTGTGAACTGATTGTATTTCTCTGTGAACATTTTCTCCATGAAAATTGAACACCTCCTTTTTATGAAATGGATAGGTTTTATACAACCTTAATCAGTAACACTGTCTGTCTCCAGGGCCACCCTCTAGAAATTTTTCTATCTGGAAATAATTTTGAGAATCAATGAAAGCAAAGGTTTCTATCAGTTACAGGACTTATAAAAGGGGAAAATAATATGTTGGACCAATTGCATGCTCTGTATGACCCTTCCCAATGGCCAATGTATTAATATCTTCAGTGATCCCAACACATCTTAAGACTTTATTAACAGGTCCTTGTAACTTCATATTTCTTTCTTCAAGCAGAAAAAGCCCATTAATGTCCAATAATAGTTCTGCCAACATGATCAGTAAAGGCTCTGTCTCTCTCTATGTGCATAAAAAATATGTAATCCTCCATTAGCACATACAAACCTCTTTGAAAATATTATTTTAAAGGGTTATAAGAATTTGGAGTAATTTCTCAGTGTTTCTTCTTTGCAGGCTACTTCCAAGACAATACAAATTCAGACTGCGGTGATGTGGCTGGGCTGAGTTTAAGGGAGGTGGTACAGGAGAGACTTCCACCCATCAGCCACTAGGGCTGCTGAACACAGTTATCACACTCAGTGACTACGAACTCCGCTCCATGCCATTTGTAAGCATTGTTAAATTTCATCCAGGGCTCCTTCTGTGGTTGCTTTTTGGAAAAAAAGATGATCTTGTCGATCAGAACCTGTTTTTCACCAAAACCATGCTCTGAGAGGAAAGAAGAACTCTTCTAGTGGATAGACATGCAATCAAATCTACCCAGCCTCCACAGATTTCTCTCCTCTTTTTTTTTTTTTTCTCTCTTAAATGTTCTTCATTAGAAGTTATGGTGTCATGAAACTCTAGAAGGAAACTTGCTTCACTTTCAGGTCCTACTACAAGCTCCTCTATAGATACTTCTTTGAATGTAGCAACACCGTGAATGAAATGGATTCCCACGATCTCAGGATCAGTTTTAAACAAACACATGAATTAACTCAGCTTTTCATGGTTTTGCCAGAAGAGAGGTAACCTACGCTCAAAGCACCTATAAACGTGACATACTAAAGGCAGGAAAGTCTTACCTCACGAGGTCCAGAGGTTGGTATTTATACCACACTCCCCAGGAAGCCCAGCACTCATAGAGCAGGTGTCTGTGGTTTTCTGCCCCATGTGTTTTTATTGAATTCTTACTTCTGTAACTTCCCTAAAATACAAATATGGACATTACTGAACAACAGTAGCAAAAAAGAATATCTAAGAAATCTCTCTCACTAGCGGTATGGATAACACAATTTATGCAAACTCCACACTCGTGCACCAAAAGCTAAATATGACATTAAAAGGACAATTTTCTCTGACTTCAGTAAGATTTGAGATTATTGCTCCCAAGAAATTTATGACAAAGGGTGTTCAAGTCAAAGGCTATAAATTGGAGAATCTCGAACAGAAAACCACAGCATGATATTTTTCCCCTCTGAAAATATACTGATTTATCAAACCCAAATACTTTTTACAGAACAGATCCAGAACAACTCTCCCTATAATCTATTTTTTCCAAGAAAAAAAGCGTTTTTTTTTCCAAGAAAAAAGCATCACTAAATGGGAGGGATGTCAGAGGCAGACGCAGACTGCAAAAAAGAGTAATAACATTAATAAGATTGAGAATAAATGATTACACAATTAAGAATTCATTTCGTGGTAAATGTCTGTTCAAAAAGAAAAAAAAGACTGAGAAAAATACCTCGTGAAGAGGAAATGCAGCTTCATAGGAGCCATTACTGAGCAATCGATTCAGACCTAAGAATTAAAAGTATCCAGTTATTTATCAATAGGAGCAGCAAACCTGCTAAGCAAAAACCAAAACACATTTTCTTAATAAGCCGGCTAAATGAAGTTTGAAGCCCATTGACAGTAAAAAATACATGCAGAAAAATTCATCTTTTATAGGTTTTGATGAACTAAGATATAATACAAGCAAAGACTTGTTAAAATATTAATCATAATCTATCATTTATTATGCTGGATGTTTAAAGATTCATTCGCCAAATCCATCTTTAGCGTAACTTCAGTGAAATCAGGGACCTCGCACCAGGATTGAAGTCTGACCCTATAAATTATGGTCTAGGGGAGCTATTTAGATGAAAGGCCAGATTTCTTGGGAGCTGAAAACTTCAGGGAAGATCTTTACATTTTTGAACTACAGGCCAGTAAAGCAACTGAAACTCTTAATTTCCATATGATAACAACATTGTAAAGTATGTTCAGTCTGGACTAACAGATAGAACAGGAACAAGACAGGCTGCAGTAGTACAAGACCAGAAAACATACTTGAACACAAAGGATTGCTATCTATCTGGCACAAAAAAGTAATCATATGCCCCCCTCAGTCAGGCCTTGTCCCTCTTTAATGAGAACCTCGAGAGAAGTAGTGAATGATTGCTGAGATGTGGGCACTTTTCTCTTGGAAAGTCACCAAAATAGGACTGAACAACTATCAGGCAATGCAAAACTGAATACTGACACTAACAGCCTGAAGGCATTTGAATTCCATTGACCAAGAGGCAACTAATCCTGATTCCTTTCCTAATTCACAGGGGAATGACAGCAGCAAGAACACAGCCATGAGAAGTATTCATTCAACATAAATAACACTTTCAGTGATTGATTAGGACCTGCTTGGCAGAATACGCTTTCTTCCAAAGCCTCTGGCAGAAAAGCAGAACCTGTAGAGCCAAGCTGGGCTTCGCTCTGCCCAGTGATCAATGCAAGGTTGTGTTCGTGATAGGTACAACACAAGCAGATACATGAGGGGGCTTGAGGCAGGCAGGGGCTGCAATGCTTGCTAAATGCAATGGCTGCATGCATTGCGTGGATTCTTCCCTCTCTTCTCTCCCCTCTGCTCACTGTCATTGCTCAGAGCTACTACTACTCTCATCCCAGGAGGTGAGGAAGAACAAGTTCTGGGATGTTTCTCTCTCTCTTGAGGAAGGATGGAGTTTAAACAGCAGGGAAATGAAATAGACTGCAGAGTTTTATGGGGATTGCCTCTCTGTTTGTGATGTCCCAGTCTCTATGTGGTACACAAGGGGTACATGCTCTGTATCACAAGACAGAAGAGGCACACCGTTTTGTACTCCAGGCCTTCCTCTGTCGCTGCCTGCTTTTCTGGATCTGCATATGTGCCACTCCAAAGTTCTAGTCCATCCACTGTTTGAAAAGCATGCTACAGTTATGCATGGCATCCTTTCCACTGAGGACATCATTGGTGAACTCCCTTTTGACTTACAGTAGATACAGAGATACAGAACCTTCCATCTCCCTTAGGGATGGACAGGTATCCAGGGAGAAGCCCTCAGGGTCAGATGTACAGCAGCACACATCTTGCCATCCTTCCAGATACATTTTTCTGAAGGAGTAAAAGCTTTTTTGCATGAGTTTATCTGCTTCCCTAGGGTCCTTAATCAGTACATATTTCTTGCTTAAATCAGTCTCCTTGCAGAGGTGATAAATCCCATGTGGTGACATATGTGCCTATGAAAGTAGCTTGATATTACAGGGAAATGATCAGTCTTCCACGCAAAGCCCCTACAACAGTGGTGGGTGAGATGTCAACAGCTCAAAACTGAGGTGATTAAAAAGGAAGCAAACAAGTCTGTTACGAGCCCAGGCAGACTTATCTTCTTTTTTTGGTGGGACTTAGCACCCTCATTTAAAAGCACGTTGCTCGGCACTTACCAATTTTGTTTTTCCCTTCTTCGTATTTCACTCTCTGTAAGATATGGTGTACAATTCTACTTCTTGTAGCATTATTGAAGAAAGTATCTTTGTTGTGTATGATGAAGCTATATAAAAATACAAACAAAGGGCATCTCAGGAATAGCTAGGAACATGTTTAAAGCAAATATTGAGTTCCATTTCTTTCTATAGCACACTAAAAATCTACAGTATGTGAACAAGTGCAAGGAATATTAAAGGATACCACATTAAATGAGATGATTCACCGGATGTGATGATGTCAGTAACAGTATTCATTCCCTAACAAAAAATTACATGGGGAAGTCAGGAGAAAGATCAAAGATATCTAAGCATTCATTATGATAAGCATCACTTTTAGATAATTCACTGAAAACTACAAAATGCTTGCACAAAAATTTGCAAAAGCGTACGATTTGTAAGTGCAGCTGTAGAAATTAATGTTTGATTTCTCTTTCAGGCTTCTTTATTATGCTTTACCATTAAGAGTCAGATGGAAACATGTACTTGGTAAACCACTCTTACTGAAAATCAAATGCGAAGTTAGAGACAGAAAATATATATTCCTATTTTGGTCCTGGAAGCTAAAATAGAGTAGAAAATTAGCTTCAGAAGCTACTTATGGAGTTATGTATGAATGCAGGTTCGATAGTTTAGACAGAATTGTGATGAGTCCAGGAAATTTAAAAAAAAAAAAAAAGCCACAAAATATATTGTATTGATTAGATTGGCTGGCATAATATATTTTATATAGTTTTCTTATATACATCCTCAAGGAGAACAAGATAGTTTAGCATATCTTCATAATCACTTGAAAAATGCAAACAATATAAGAATATAAGCGTATAGAAATACTGTTTCAGCTTGTCAGTTAAATACTGCCAAAGAATTCTTACAGTTGCTTGAGGTGTGTAGGGCTTCAGGATATGCTTTGAAAGTCGTTTAGACACTTGAATAAGCAGGTAAGTGGATGGAATTTCGGGTTAAGTAGACCTGTGCATATATTGAAGAAACTAATTTTTTTTTTAACATGTGGTCCTTAATAACAGGCTGAATAAAAAGATTCATATTTTTAAAAATACTTTGGATAGGACGTTAAGATTGTTTTCCTCCTCTGTATTGGCAAAGAGCTAGGGAATTGAATAAACTAATAAATAAAATGGTAAAATCATAGAGATGTCATAGGGAGACCAGCCTGTAGGTCAGTACACTAGACAAATCTGACTTTAAGAGAGAGCATCTTAGTGGGGAGCTTGGCATGCATATATGTGTCATCTTCTCTTCTGTACAACATGGGATCTACTGCTCAGTTTTCCCTGCAGGTAATTCTACCCAAATGAAAACCTGCTTTTTCATAAGGAATCTTTACCCATGGGAAATCATACATGACTTTGCACCTCCATAGGCATTTGGAAAAACAGGCAAGGAGTCCAGCTTATGGACTTTGGGGGCCCCATATGCTCCCTCTTTATTATCAAAATTCTCTGTGAAATTTCCCATGCAAGACAATAAGTACATAAGTTCCTTAAGTTCAGCTTCAAAGGCAGATAATAAAAACAGTCCCAAAGTAAAGGTATAAAAGCCAAGTTGCTCCAAGAGCACCATAATTAATGAAACCTGGTTTTCTAGACGTTACTATCTCACGTCTCCTTTCCCACTCCACCCCAGATACTCACAGATCTTTTCTGTGTCCACAGTGTACTCAGTACTTTACTTCTGGCTTCCTCCCACATCCCTACTATTCCCAAAGTCCTACGCGTGCCCTACAGTACCTATTGAAAGTAATTTGATTTATGCGTATTGGCTGACCACCATGTGCCTGCTGATTTACCAATGGGCTGCTACCAAAGAGCATATACAATTTGTGTGCACTGGCCACTGCCTTTTCTGTATCGGCACAATTTTGGGCCACTGTTCCATTTCAAGCTGCTGATACTCACAAAGTAAAGATGACTGTGCTTAACTTTGAGACAACTACACCTGTACCAAACTTAGTTGAAAGTAATCGGTATGTAAAATAATTATTAGTAGGTCTTTGACAAAAGGGAAATACTGCCATCACATAAGTCTTAATGCTTAAGGAAATTAGATAAAAAACCCATCTAAACTCTGAAGAGATAGAACAGCGTTATTTCCATCTGAAGCTGGAGCTCTGTATTTGGCCATTTTAGTAGCAGCAGAAACAAGTTAAAAGACTGTAGTAAACCAGAAATGACCAGTTAGTATTACTCCCACTTTGTTTCATTTTCTTTTAATGTCTGACTTTCCTCTCCAAGATCTCACCTCCCAGATAGTATTGAAGGTTAAAGAACTGTGAAGATAACTTATGAAATCAAAACAGCACAGTAATTTTCATTCTGACTTAGCTATGAGTTCTTGCATGATTCGACTGAGAATTGAATCACCTTATCTGGGAAACTAGCAACACTGATCCAGGTAACACCAATAATGTTAATCTGTTCTCCTTGTGATATAAGGTTATCTTGTCCATGTGTTATCACGACTATGTCATACTGCAACTACAGGTAGTTATTTCAACAGCTTTTTTGGATTTGGGTTAACAGTTTTTCTGCATTTAGTCACTTCTATTTTCGCGAGTCATGAAGGAAAAAAAGGCAATATGCAATCTTAAAAAGAAATAATAACCACTTGTTTAAACAAACACTTTATTCATTTGCATTCATTTGTAAACTTAGCAATTGTGTTGTTATAGCTTTTGATCTCATGTGGCTGAGAAGGAATAACCAGATGTGTTTGTGAAGCAGATGTCAGCACCTCAGTATAATAACTACCATGGAGAACTCTGCCTATTCCAGAACTAACTGAAGCAGTCCTAAAACACGTGTGAGTATGAGAGCTGCAGAGGTTCTGCCCTGCCCATCCTTGTGCCAGTAAAAGACATCTGAGGGCAGAAGGGGCAGAGGAGAAGGAGAACTCACCATGACTAGAGTAGGCGAAGAGCCAAAGAACATATCCTTCAGTGTTTTCCAACACTACTCATGGAGACATGGATGCAGAAGAGACGCTAGAGTTCATCAAAGGTGAAAAAGGAGTGCTAAAATGAGTCCTCTGGATGTTCTGGACTACCCCTAACAATATCATTGCTTTGGGATGGAATTGCATGTGGCGAAGGTTAAAAATAATCCTCACCTATTTTTGAATATAAAAATCACAGTTTTTTTGGTTTTGTATAACTCAAATAATCAGACCATTTCTGTGAAATTGTCTGTAGAGTAGCCCCTGAAAGAGCAGTATCACCATAACCAAGGGGGTAGGGAGCTCTGGCCCAGGAAATAAAAACAGGCAGACATGAGTGGCAGGCATTGAAAGGTTGAGAATATCTCAAGTAGTTATAACTATTTTGTTACAACATCCCAGTTAGAGGTTGACATAAATTAGGACAACACCAAGAAGGTTTCAATTTATCTCCAAAATCACAGGAGTTGCTCTTGTCAGGTGAGAATCATGCAGTTCTGTGCAGCACTTATCTCTCTCTACCACCACCCTTCTCTCCTACACTTTACGGGCATTTGTTCCTCCAAAATTAACATGCTCCAGGTTATCTTCTTTCTGACTGTGGGTGGTAAATCCATATTCACAGAATAGCCATCAAGGCTATTTCATGGTCTACAGCATCCAATGAGGAATTCGGAGGAGAAAGACTTTCTCAGTCTATGGAGAATCTCACCCTTCAAATTTCAGTTCACAGGGGACAGAGCTGAAGACATTTCCAAACTAGGTGTAGATAAGCATTCATCAGACATAACTGAGCTATAAACTGCACAAGGCAGAGGCTTTCTAAAGAGCTTTTTAACCCTTGTTGCTTTCTGATGGAACGGTTTCCTCAGATGTTCTGTTTCTGCTGCCCTTGTTAGAATTTCAATATGCACAAGGGCTTGAATATTCATAAGAGCGATACAGCTTGTTTTCAGGCTCAGTAAGGATTCAGGCTTTATTTAGGAGATCGTTCAGTTGAAGGTTTTGATCACTTTGTCCCCTCATTTGTAAGATAAAAAGTAAGTAAGGATTAATACACTATTATTTTATTACCTGTGAAGTTAATGTATAGGTAGATAATAAAGCCAGTGATTTGTTCCACAACAGTTATAACCATTAGCCTGGTCCTGTAAGTCTTATTTGTGTGAGCTGTCTTTACTCAAAAGGAAAATCCCAATGAAGAGAACGAGAGCACTTCTGGCAGGAAAGGTTCCGGAGTTGATCCTTAATTAAAGTCCCTTTTAAAAATGTCATGGTTGAAATATTGCTCTTACATTCATACTGTAAGCAACATGAAGAGTCAGTGAAGGTTAATTGCTTTGAAATTATATTTGTAGCTTTCTTAATTAGGCTCTGAACTGGAGATTTCAAACTATCTTTCCCTGGATAACAAAGCACAGCAAAACTAACTGTGAAGGCCCTCCAATTAATGCAAATTCAACCATGAACAAACTAACAATGAATTCCTGTTCATACATTCTCTTCGGTAATTTTGGAGGTTGTACAAACCCTTTGGGGGTAAATTTAACTCTTGAATTTTTGCCTAACATCCATTTGGAAAAAAAAAAAAAAGGTCTTACTTTTCAACTTATTTTGGAGAAGCAAAAGGCAGGAAAAGGCTATTTTCTGCTGTAGTGGTAAGGTATACAAGCTGAAAGCTGAATACCCATGGTCTGGTTAGAAAGCTACAAAGTGAGGATGTGTGCACGCACCTATCAACGTGCATCTTTGCTCCACGGGATCCCCAGACACTGAAACACTCAATGTCTGACACTCACCATACGAAAAGCTGTGTTCCACGCAAATGTCTGTTGCTGGAAGAGGTACGAACTAAAAGCACAGATGTTGTCTGAAGTAGCAATCACTATATGAGAAGCGTATTCTTTACTGCAGGAAAATTGCCCAAGCCTCTGCGCTCCCAGGTAAACCACTGGCGGTAGCTAGCTGTCGTTGGCTGAGGCAATAGCAGGTTTTTACCTCATTTGACACAAGAGAAATGAAATCATCAGCTGTAGTAGCAGCAACAGGATGAGCCTGCAGTATTCCAGTGAGAATATTACCGCGCATCCCTGTAAGTTTGTTTGTTTGAAAATAGGTATAATATTATCACTTCCTATTTATTTTCATTTTGCCTGACTTTTAAGGCTGCAGCTGAATATTTTGTTTATCTAAAAGAAAATGTTTATTAATGGTTACCAGGGATTTTTCACATCATGTGCCTAAAACAGAATCACTTTGGGATGAAGAATGTATTAGTAGCTTTTTCTGTTTCAGATTTGGCACATCACAGCCTCAAAACTGCCAAAGTAAAATAGAGAGTCATGAAGTGGTGAATCTCTCCTCCACCTTCTTCTGCCCTTCCTCCCAAATCACCCTGCCACTCAAATCACTTTGTAATTTAAATTGGTTCACTCAGGAATATTCATCTGAGATAGACTGAGTTTTATGTATATTTCAGTGATGCCCTGTTTCATTCAGTGTGCCAGGCAATTAAAGCTTCCAGAATCAGAGAGAATTTAAAAAACCCATTACAGGGCATTTCCAAGTTTGGTTGCACAAAGATTTGTTTAAGATCAGGAATCTTACACAACTGCAATTCCTTGCTTATAAAAAGCCACTTAGAAATGTATAGTTATTATACTGTAGATGTATTTAAATACAAGAATGACCGTCCTGGTTCAAAACAAGTAAGTGTCCATGCAGCCCTGTGCCTCGTCTCCAGTGGTAGCAGCTCTCTGACCCATCCATGATCTTGGGGTGAAGTAGCTCAGGGGGACGTGGGTACAGATCATCTTGGTAGAGATGGGATTTATTAGGGGCAATCTGAGCACTAGAGAAAGTTTAATATGTAACTCCACCCTGAGAGACACATATCTTGGAAATCTGACAAAGGCACAGGACAAGATCTTCACGTACCACAGGGGGACATAGTACAAATGAGAATAATGCTATTAACCTCTAGTATACAGGGCCATTTATGTTTAATTAATCCAGATGCTGTCCTAGTCATCCTAATGGTGTAAATTTTTAATTTAATTTTCACAGAAGAAATAAATATTTATTTTAAGTGGTTTATTCAATTATATATTAGATTAATATTTAACCAGAGAGTTTATCGCCTTTGGAAGAAAAAAAAAAAAGGGGGAAAATAGCTCCTTATATAAAGTTTTAAATCTCTAAACAACAATTAAAAACATTTTCCTAGCTAGTATACAGCTATCTAAGAAATTGCAGCTAATTACTACTGTTACTATTCCCAGTTGACTAGCAGTTTACTATGTAAAATAACTAAGATGTAGTAGAAAAATAACTAATTATCATCATGTCTGATGGAAAACACTTTTCACATATTGTGAACTGTGCATTCTTGTAACTGATAATTTTCAGAAGAAATGCTTTGGCATAAATAAAGCCCTTCCCCAGGCTGTGGCTGCAGAAGAGAGATACTACTCAGAAGTCTATCTTGAAAATTATCATTCTGTATTCCACGCGATTACAACAAAATGCTTGCCTCAGCCAGGCAGAGCTTTTTTCCTCCAAAAAGAGATTTCCTATTACTTAGGAAATAAGATGAATTTTGGTCTTCTCTTGTACTGAGAATTTTGTGATATACCCTACAAGGTATGCCATAATCCCTTTAGGAGAAAACCTGAAGCCATGCTGCAAAAGTTATAGGCACATCTCACAAATGTGATTCTTGCAGTTTTCTCCTTTGCCCGTTTTGGAGGGAGGGCAGATGGTTAGCTGTGTCTCTTAGCAAAAATTTAGTTTTTTTCTGAAAGCTAGCCTTTCTCCACATCTGGCCTTTTCCATGTGAATGGAAAAAAAAAAACGCAAGAAAGAAAAAGAACATCAATATGATTTACTAAAATTGCAAATGATCATTGTATACATTGGTATTTCAAAAATAATAATTCCCATTGAGAAATGGCCCCATCAGGCCTTGCTGGTTTCGGTCTTAACTATTTTCTGCCCCAGACTCTGCATTGTAAGTATTGTCAGTCATCTGTCTTTCCATGCTTTTAAAAGTGGCTATCACAAATGAAGACTGTACTCAGACCATGTTTCAGACATCACCTGTATCAGACTGGAGCCCTAGATATGAAAACTGTGTCTAGATCAAAAAAGATAAACTGTCTATTACTTGCTGAGGTAAAAAAAAAAAAATCGGAGGCTATGAAGAAAGGAAGAAATAAGGAATTCAAGACCCAAATTGCAATATTTAGACAAACATAAAATATGGGCAAGTTCATATGAATATTTAAGGAACAATATTTTAGAAAAATAAAAGCACATAAAACCAGGAAAGAAGGAAGAATTCTACAACCACCAGCTATGTTATGTGGCAAAACCTACAGTGAGGACACGGAGATCTTATTGGAAAACGCAGTATATGGAGATTTATACTTCCAAGGTGGTTGTATTTGTGAATGATTTAGTACATGGCCATTAAGAAATCATTAAACATATCTTGCATAAACGTTGATTTATTACAACCCAGAAATTCTAGATATGTTCAGCTGGCAAAAGTACATATATTGCTTGCCAGCAATACTTGTAAAACAGACAGAAAAGTCCTCGTTAGTGTAATTGAAAGACTGATATATTTTAGGCTCCCATGGCTGTTTCTTAAGAAACAGTTTAATGTACTTCTCACTTAATCTCTTCTTCTCACTTCAGACTCCAGATTTGCAAGAAAATCTTATCTTTTTTACTATAAAATTGAAACTGAAAATCTGTACGTAAGGAGACACTAGTGCCATTTTTCAGCCACCACCTTAACACAGTGCACAAGGACTGAAGGCTGAGGTACTTAATGCCTTCTTTGCATATTCATACTTTCTACGTGGGCATCTTTACTATTGGCTTGTTATATACAGGTCTTCCAAGAGAAAGCTTATGTGTATCTTGGAATAAGCAGCAATTTGCACAAAGCAGCAATTTGTACAAAGCGAGTGAACCCCAACATAATACACTTCTTGACTGTTAACCGATACTAACAAAATAATTCTTTTTAACTCCACATTTACAATTCTTTGATACTTGCACTCCACAATCAAACATTAAAAGCACATACTAAACGTGTTCCTGAAACGGTCTGCTTACCAACATACCCAGAAATTCTTGGAATAATTAAAACGCCTGCATGCAACTCACTAGACAAACATTGAACAAGTCATTATATTTCAAAATTCTACAGAGGCAGAATAAGACAGACACAGCCAACAGGCTGGAGCATGATGAGAACACAAGAATCCTGTCTGAGCCAGCACCTTTTGGGAGAAGGAGGGCAGCTCAGCCAGCATTTTATCAGTCCCAGCACAAAAGGAAAGGAAGACTACACGGAAAGCAAAACAGAAAATGTCAGGCCTGCTGGGGAGTAGAGCTTCAAAGTCTGCAATGATGTAAGAGAAGTGCCAGACGACAGCGGGAACGTTAACGAAACTAACACAGTATTTAATAACATCCCCCGCCAGTTTACCAACACAAACATGAGCAAGGCAGAAGAATGAAAAAAATATTCTGCTTCGTACACGCCAGTTCTCCTTCCAGCCACAAAAAACGTTTATTATGTGCTACAATTTTAAGGGAAGTTAGTAGTTAATCTTAACAAAAATACCAACCCAGACATCCCAGTTCCTTCATTTTTTGTTATCACTGGTCTATTCTTGAACTAATTTGCACCTTCTCTTCCTCTTGCAGGGCACAGTGACTGACTCATCTTTTTGCTCAAGTATCGGAAGTCTCTGTAATCTGAACCTGATGCCTATTCAGGGCACAGACATTTAGCGGAGAAGACCCTGGCTGGTGACTGGTGCTAAGAGCAGACTTCTACTGAAATTTCCCTGGAGATTTGCACCTGGTTTTGTTTTTCTGCTGTATTTAGAAAGACACTACTTATGTCAGAGGAGGTCTATTTTATTCATTCTTATTGCAGCTAATACATCCAACCCCTGAAAAATTGTTCATTCAAAGCGAGGCATTTAAGAATATTACCTCAACTTGGCTTCTCCCTCAATAAAATCACATATTTCACACTTTGAGCTGCCCATAATTCATTCTGCGTCACATGAGTCTCCTGTCAGTATCCTGGTCAGTGCTGCCTATTCTTTGTGATTTTGTTCCTTGGTAGTCAATGATTGTTCCCAGTACCACAAACACTGTAACTACCCTCAAGACACACTTTTTCCCTGAAATTTGACAACCCCGAAATTCAACATGGGACCTGAAAGTCATGTGGGGCTTTCTCCGTTTTTCATTTTGCAGGTGAATAAAGGCTTCTAGTAGTCAAATGATTTCTCTAGTGACATTGGTATGCCATTGGTATGCTTGGACAAGGGCCACCGATAGGTCTTAATACTGGCATTTTGCAAGCAGTTTTGCTTCCATAAAAGTAAAAGAGAGAGAACTACAAATGAAATTACATTCTCTTCTTTCTTCTGTTTGTTCTACCGTTGTAACTAGGAATGAAACGCAATGTCAGTTTATTTTGACCATCAGTGTTAGAAGGTGTAATTTTGATTATGCTAAAGACATAGAAATGCTGAAAAAGAAGTTTTAATCACACCTTTAAGAGACAAAGAACAACTGCAGATATGACCCAAGAGAGAATTAGCCATTTGGCTACTTTATGTATGTAATTGAATTTCCAGTGAATTAAGAGTAACTTTTCCATTGATTTCTTTTAGCTTGAGCTGGACCTTTAATTATTAGAAATGCAGACAGACTTTATGCTCTCTCAGGACTCTCTATGTCTCCCTTTGTGTGGCAAAGAACTAATTTGAAGGCACTAGTCTTTAGGACATGAACTAAGAAATTGATTTTTTCCAAGGTGAATCCAGAAGGAAAAGTTTTCACCTTGTAATCAAGATATAATAAAATACTCACTGATGGATCCTTTGTTGGCTGAATGGAGCAGTATAGCAGTCATTCTCCTCCAGATCTGGCAGTGTCTCCTTGTCCAGTTTCATTGGCTTCCTAGGTAACCATCCTCGAAACCTGCTTATTTGTTTCTCGATCCTGCAGCACATGAAAAGTGTGAGCATTTGAGATAGTGTTTTTTCATTACGTTACAGAGAACTTACAAAGAACACATGCTAGCAAACTAGGCCACTTAATATTTACAACTGGAAAAGAAGAAATGTCTTTTGACTTTTTTGAGGCAGACCAAATTATACATGCTGAACTTGATTATTAATAACCAGCTTTCAGCGGAGGAGCATCTTATTTTGTCTCAACAGAAAAGCAATGCTGATAATACATGCTGCTATAAATCTTATTAAGCCAAATAAGCTCTTGGCAACTCTCTAAACCTGTATTTCTCAGCTTTTCAGCTCGCTTAAATTTCAGGCTTAATTGACACATTAGACTTTGGACATACAAATGTTAGAACAGCAGAAACTGTGACAGAGAGCTTTGGCAGCTAAACCCCAGCAAGTTGCATCTCTTTACTGCTCTCTGTATGGATTCTTACCCTGCAATTGATGCTATAAAAAATAGGCTACTGTTTTCATTTGGTTCAATTGTAGTGTCTTGCAGTACTACAACCTCCATGAAATCAGAATATTCAGTTTATAGTTTAATAGGCGACTGCTACACAGATTCTTACACTTAGGAGGTGAAAACAAACTAAGATCAAGGTGAAGAAAGGGCAGATTTAATTGCGAGTGCACTCATGTAAAGATGCACACTGAAATGAAGGGAAAGGGAAGAACCAGAGCTGATTAGAAAAGATAATCTAAACCAAATTCAAATCCAAACTAAAATGTTATAATGAAAACCACGTAAGAAAGATGAGATATGTCTGGCACAATGAGCCCTACTCTCTCAGAGGTTCCTAACACCTTCAAGTCCTAATCAGTGATCCCTGCCTGCAAAAATCATAGACTACAAATTATAGACTATGCACATACTTCAGTCACTGGATGAATCTTTCCAGGACTGGAACTAAAGGGCATGAATTGACATCCTTTGAAGATTAAGTCCAGTTCTGGATGAAGTTCAAGGACTGGAAATGTAGTTGTTTCTTTTCTTTTGACAGAAGTCAGTGCAATAACTCTATGACCAGCAAACGCTGTGAGCGCTGCACAGTCACTTTGAGGGAGGGCAATCCATACCCAAGCAGCTGAACATGTGGGAATGTTACATGAAATTATTAATTATTTGCATTTAAAATACATATAATGTTTCCTGGAATATTCAACCTTCTCCTGTCAGCTATTTTTATCTTGGATAAGAAAGCTAATGCTAATTTTTAAACATGTGCACATTTCAAAATTGTAACCAAATTAGCTCTACTTTTTTGATACCATTTGTGTATTCCCATTCTGGGAATAGCATGGGGGGCGCGGGGAGGGAGGGGTGGTGGTGTTTATCGTCAAGACTGTCTGGAAGGACTGCAATGTGTATGCAAACATAAGACTTAGAATCGTAAACTCTTCATGGGAGTGTTTGCACTGGCCCAGCAGTTCAGAGTACAGGAGGACGCCCTTTGTAAATGTCTGTGCCCGGGTGCAGGTGAGATGTCAGATCCAGGGCTGTAAGGGGCCTGAACAACCGTAACTCTCCAGTTGCAGCGTCCAGCCTGACAGCCTTGAGCTAGTCTGTGTAGAGACTGATAGGAATGACAAGGGAAAAGTAAGCTCTCTACGGGGGAATTCCCTGTCTCTTGGCCTCCAGTTTTTCTTCTGTAAAGGCTACAAGTCCTGCATTACTGTACATTCAGCAGGCTTACTGAGTCTGGGTATGGAAAAAGGAAGAGGAATCAGGCAGAAGGGTTTTCTAAATATCTCGTTCCGTGCTTATTTGCTGCATAAATTGTTTGAATTCTCTAAGCTATTAACACCCTTGCTAAGCTGCAATCCTTTCCCATCCATCCTGCAAGTCAATGTGCACATTTGAGATACGCGTGCTGCAGGTTTATCACACCACGCATGCACGCATGCAGGCACAGAGTGCTTTCCCCACTTAAGAGCAATGCATTATTCATGTTGGCTTCTCACTGAGTGTACCCAGAATTTGACTGGTTTGCCATTCCCAAGACTCAGATTACTTGGCATGCTCAGTGAGCCTGCTGGCAAACAGGTCTGAGAAGGCTGCAAAGCCTTCCTGCAAGGCCCAGAACATACACTACAGCAAAGCCATCTCTAGGGAAAAAAACCAACTAGTTATGTCCTTGGAAAAGAAAAATGATCAAATACTTAAATTGCCTACAGCTCACTCCAGTGCCATCAGCCAGCAGCACAGGCTTTATACTCTACAGGAGCATCTCTCTCTCAAAAAAAGCTGAAGGAGCGGTGTTCATGCTATCAAACACAGATACACAGTGTTTAAAATCTACTGTGTTTTATCACTTCTTCAAGGCTAATCCATGCCTTACTTTTCCTCATGGAGAAGCTTATATACTCAGCTGAACAGAACAGTGTTTGGAAAGCAGAGCAACCTACACAAGAACAATAGAGCGCATGGAATGACAAAGCACTGTAGAGTTAGCCACAATGAAAGAGGAGAGTGGAAGATCTGAGAATAATATCCTTCTTAAATTCCTTCTTTAAAAACACTTGTTAACCTCATAAAGCAAAAAATCATTCTCTCAATTCACACAGTGTCTCAAAGACAGTCTCTTCCACTTCAGTCCTGCCCCTGCTCTACCAGTCTAGTCTTTACTCAGTACCCTCTTTCTGAAGATATTATTGTGCTTAACTTAAGGGTTTCTCAAATAATTTCAAAGAAACTGTTTTATCATTAGGAAGAGAGGTAGGGATAGAATCATTTTTTCAAAGGAAAGAGGAAGTTAGGAAAATAAAAAAAAAGATGCTTTGAATCAAGACTGATTTTTATATGTGGGTCAGCTTTGACAGAGCTTTATGCATACTGTAGTGCTAGATATTGTCTTGGTTTAGTTTTTAACCACAATGCAGGTACTGTATAGGTACCTGGTACCCCCCTTTCCTCTAAAAAGTATTAAGGGAGTTTTATTATTTTAAATTTTGAGATCACTAGAATTTTTCAGAGAGAAAATTCAAGTCAGGTTGACGAGTTGTAAGTGATCTGCTCTGGGCTTTGCCTTGTAACAAAAGTCCTCTTTAAAATAAATTTTGCCTGAATGTCAATATAAAGTTTGGCTTAGCTCAAAAAATGGACCAAGGCTTCAGTTACTTCTAATCTTCACTGAAATAGGAGTGGAGGAAGTAGATACTTTTATTGCAGCTGTATATCTGAGTTTCACATAAATGAAAATAAAGCTGAATACATTTTCTTTTTTCCCACTGGGACTATTCAGTTATAGCTTTTCCGCCTCGAGTAGCTATTTATAGACCTGAACATAAAAATTGAATTTAGCCAAGTGTTCTCATCACTCAAGAACTAAAATACCAGAAAAAGACCATACCTCTTTCCATACTGACTTCAATTCGCATCCTGACTCATAAGAAAATGAACGTAAAGCAAAATTTCACACACCACATATAAATGTTAGATTCTTCACGTACTCCTTCCTATCTATTGCTTCAGTCAAAGCAGCCATGTCTTAATTAAAATCAAGAAAAATTCCAAAGTTAACAGCTGCTCTAGCATTTACTGTAAGGTGGGGATGGGAAGTGGGGAGCATAAACAAGCTTTAGAAAAATTGTGTGGGTCTTTTAGCCTGTGATGACCAGGTAAAATGCCTTAACTCCACAAAAAGCCCATTTGGTGCTTACTAATATTAAGAAGCAAATACTACAATGTGAGATCAGTGCTGGTACTCTCAAGTCACTAGCACACTGTAATGGAATCTAATATACAAAATGCTTTCTAATATGCTCATACAGTGGCATCATAATGTGTGATTTATTTTCCCATGGATGTTCAGCTACTGTCATTATCTGCAAAGTGATACAGCTGTTTACTCCAAAATGCAGATTTCTCAAATTTAATTCTCCTCTCTCAGAGGTTCAAGGGAATATTTCACTGACCTCAGAGTGACACAGTGAATCAAATGCTAGACCCTTTTAAAAATTGCATCAACAGCACTGTGGCATTAAATACTAACATTTGATCTGGTCTTTTCCAAGCCGGTGTATTTTTTAGGCTTTTTGGAGACATTTTCATTTAATTGTCCAAGGTGTCAAAAAGAAAATGCAAACTGCAGCACTGAAAGTTTTTCATTGCATTCTCAGACACAAACCAGGCAACAAACATAACCTTAAAGAGATTTAATAATTGAGTGAAAGCACTTCAAAGATTCTTGAAAAATACTCGTCTCAAGCTCAATGACATTACACCAGAGGTGAACTTGGTTCATTGCTTTCCTATCTACCAACAAAGTACTAAGCACCCCAACAGAGGAAGCAATAAATAAATAATGCCATTGCTATTACAAGTAATCAATGTGCAGGGAAATGAAAAAAAGCTGTAACTGTGGTATTTTAACCCCAAGAAACTCACTAATGAGCTACATGAAAAGAGAGACAGTGTTTGCACTAACACACTTATTCTTTAAAAGACTCTATCAATTGAAAAATATTTTCCTATTCCTAAAAAAGGCAACACTGAGAAAAAGAATTGCCTCTTTCACATTGCAGATGCCTTAAAAATGCAACTTCTGTATTTGTTTTTGCAGATGTCCTCATGTGCCATCACTGACTCCACCCTTCCTACAAACAAAGCTAATAAACTTTTCCTTCCAACTTGACCTTAACCATTATTTTTGTTATTGAGACCAAATGAACATAAACCGGACTGGCACGTGAATTCTACTCACCTATTCATGAACTTGTATCGGCGGTGCAGGTAATAGATTTTTCTCCTGGAAGAACAGCAAAAATGAAGCCAGTCGAGAAGAAAACCCATCGTCAGTTACAGTATGAACTAGCAAGGAAGGAAAGGAGATTGAAGACAGAAGCCTGTAAGAGGTGGAGGAAGAGACTAAAAGAGAGATTAACAGAACTGTCACAGGAAGCCACACAGACTCTGGTGGCATTTGCATTGCAAGAAGGTCATAATTTTCCCATTGTCTTCTCCTTCTCTGCTCTTTGTCATGTGTGAAGGATGGAGACCCAAAGATGTTTCTATTTCAAAGAAGTCCCTAAACTGTTGCAGAAATTCTATAGGGCTGATACAAATATGCATAAATTATGTCACATCCACTAGTGAACGATCAAAACTGCATTTGGTGAAACACGAAGGGGAATGACTTAGAAAAGCCAGAAAAGTGGTACCTGATGCTGCAATATGCCATAACACATGCAGTACCAACCGGGACCAGTGCTTGCTGTTGGGGTAACATCCCTCGAAACAGAATATAGGCTACACAAGCAAATAAGTATGTGCTCGCCGCCCCCCTCTGCCCCTCAAACAGGCACAGCTGATTTCTGTTGTCGGTGCAATAAGCTGCGTGGGAGCGTGCATGGGGGACAAGTGAGCAGACAAGGGTGCACGAGCAGACACATGCTGACCACACTCTTGGCCCGCTTCCTGACCAGTCCTGCAGGGCAGAGCAGCCCCCCCTGATCATCCTGTGTCGATCCAGAACAGGGAGTCCACCTCCTGTCCCACTCTGATGCTGCTGGCAGCTTTTGTTCTCCTCCTATGTGCCTATAACACCACAGTTGTCAGGATTTGACCCATCACCTTCAGCAGAGAGATCACATCTCCACGAGAGTTAAGAAAATACGAGGGCTTTTAGGTGTGGGTTTGGGACTGATACTCCTTACTGAAGATTTGTGTGCCTGCCTGGACTCTGGTTTCTTCCTCCAGAGGCTGACTTTGTCATCCACTGAAGGTCATTGCTAAAGCAAGGTGGTTTCTCTGTATTCTGAGACGTTCCATTGTGTAACGCTGAACCGTACCACTTATGGAAAATGAATGGCTCACACCACACATATTCTGAATAGTTGTGTATATTGTATGTACTGGAGGAATGTTGTTAGTGCCTTGAAAGCAAGCATAGTTGGGACATTTCTAAAATAAGGCAGCACCGATGCTTTAAAAACTATAGAAAAAAACTGGTTAGTATTCCAGGTTAATTTTCAGAACTTAGAATTTAAATAGCACATAATACTTTGGCATTCTTTTTGTTATCAGTGTCCATATTGTGCTGGTTAAGTGAAATTTTCAAAACAATTTCATGTTGGCCAGCCCGCTTTGGCCAACTCCTCCACAAAATAGTGTTATTTATCTTGCTCTACTTAGCAGGAGCAGAGAAGGGTCAAAGCTAAGTGTTTTTGAAGTTGCCATCCACTTACTGATTTAGCTTCAAATATTCAGAGGTATCCACTGTTTTGGCGCCCCTGCTTCGAAACAGCAAGGATTTTATTCACTGATGTGTGAACCCTGGACAATTCCAACCTAAAATATCGGGAGCTGTAAGCAATCAGCAGCCCTTAAAAAAAAGAGTTAGACAAGGGCACCTGGAAACTGGCAGTCTAGACTGCTGGGCATTTTGTAAAATGCTGGTCTTTGGTTTTAAATGGTAGACAGTACTGTTGCTCCTAAAATAAAATTTAAGAGACTGCCCAGCAGACATTAGTAAATCACCATGATTTCCTCTTAACAATACTGTAATAATTCTCTCTCTGTGGATGTGGAAAGAATGAAGCCGTGGTCCTGAAGCAGGTCAAGAAACCTTCAGTATTTTCGATGCTTTCTATATAATCTGTATGGCATCTACTTTGCTATCTGCTGAGAGACGGATTTCAAAAAAGGGACTTCAGATCAGGAAAGAACAAGTTGCTCACAGTGACTAAAATCTAGAGCTCCTAGTGTATTTCTTAATCATAAGACCTTATCCTCCTACTGGGGCAGGTTCACCTCAAGGAATGCCACAGAAGTCAAAGGAGGTACGCTTTTGGGCCAGCCCATTGTTTCTATGACTAGAGCACTTTTTTAAAAGAATATATGAATATCTTGCAATAACTTGTGATAGCTTTCATATGTTTCTCTTTAGCACTAAGAACACAAGAAAGAAGAGTTGAAGATTTGCTGTGAAAATGAAAATCAAAATACATACAGAATAAGTCTGCAATTTTGTCCTTAATTCATATCCATTTTCCCTAGCAAGTTCTGTACTGCTACAGCTTGTCTCATACCAGAGACATTTTTCATCCTTAAGGAAGAAGAAAACAGAAGAAATCCTACAAAGGACATCAACTCACTAGTTGCATATTCTGGGTCTGATCCTTTTCTTGCTCAGGAGTAATTCCATTAAAATCAATGGAGTTATGCATCTATAAACCCTGCTAATTGAAAGAAGAATCAAGACCTCTCAGTTCATGGGTTTTGATCGGTTCCAGTGGAAGTCTTCAGTCTATTTTAACAGTTCTGATAACCAGCAGAGTAAAATCAATATTTTAGATCGAAAATTTCATAGCCCAACATGCAAAAAATATTAAATAAATGATAAAAATAATCTGAATGACAGTGTGGAATGAATTTGGTTATCAGTAGCATTTAATATAAGTTCTTTATTTTCTCCACAGAAAAAAGCGTTAATAGTCTGACTTGTTCTCCTATTAGATGTGATACTTATTTATAAGCTGTATTTCCATAATTACACACTATAAAAGCAACTTACAGGTGCTGAACATACCAGATACGTCCAACAGACATGCACCTTCTGTGCTGCCTTACGTACCTGGATCTTCTTGACCTCCCATTGATTTCAATGAAATGTCCATTTAAAAAACAGCAGCGCACAAGTATGCAGGGGGCTCCAGCATTGAAGGGGTTAAAGGGCCTAAGGATAGAATACCCCATGAAAACAGCTGCACTGCTACAGCTCACCTTAATTTCAAACCAGTATTGTGCTGAAATTGCAGGCATTAACAAGAAACAGCAATGAATATGGTATCTAAGATACTCCATTTATGTTTTCTAAAGATGTGTGGGATGTTATAGAAGAGCTTTTCCATGTGCATTTTGGTGTTATTATTACATTAGCTTTACAGCATAGTGTGACTTTGGAGGTTGAGACAAAATACAACTACACCTACCTGAAAGGCATTCTTACATTCATTAGTTCAGCGTATTTGCCCAGGACCTCCCAAGGGGCATGCAGCTTCACAAAGATGATGTCACTGTTTGTTAGAGATGACTGCAAAAGAAAAACAAAACAGCCACCAAGGCTTACTTTTTCAAGTAAAAAAGAAAGAAACCATGGTCAGTGGTCACCCCTTCCACTTCCTCTTTCTTCCTCAAGCACGTGTTGTTCTACCAGTATTTTTTCAACTCATTTTCCTTCTGGTTTGCTGAAAGCCATGCTGTGGCTCCCTTCTGGCCTGCGTGTGTGTTTCCTTCACATGGAAAAGACGACATGGAGGGGAGGCTGTCATGGAGTTGTGGGTTACCCAAGTGTGGAGTGGCAACAAGGTTGGCGGGTAAATCTGGGTCTGGAAGCTGGGTCCTGAACTTCAGCTAAAGGCAAAATGGAAAGTCAGGATCTGATTCTGCCAATTGACTTGGTTTTCTGAACTCACGCAGAAGTGCAGATGTGTGGTGGCACACTAGCCATCAAGAAAAGTTTGTATGACAGTGTGGTCTTATCCTTGTTGACCCACGTGGACAAATAGCGAAGTCCAACTACAGAGCCATGGCTTCCAGCTTCCTGTCCTCCAGCTTCCCTCTTGGCCACGTGAATTCTGAATGTTAGAACTAAAGCCAGTGGGGAAAAATGAAATCTGATGCTGCCCACAGCATAATATGGTACAGATTTGTTGCCCAGGAAGGTTGAGGGCCATGACTACGCCAGAAAGATCTCTTCACAGTCCTATCTTCTTTTCTATGGGTTGTATGTAGCATGAAGAGTGCTTTATGTAGGGTATGTGCACCAGAATGGCTGTTACCTAACAGAAGGCTGTCTGGTGAAGGACAGAGAATATGCAATAAAGAAGAGAAGGGGAGAAATTTAGCTCTGTTTGCACTCAGAAGGAGAAATAGTGCTTTACAAGGAAGCTACAGCAGGGTTGGCGGAAGCCGACCTGAGAACACAGACAGCCACATGTTAATACTGGAAGATAACTGCTCAAATTCTAATGAAAATCAATGGAATTCTCATAAAATTGCATACGATACAGCTTTAGATAACTGAACGGATCACATTAACAGGGACAACTACAGGCTGAGTTTGAGGAATACCCAGGAAATGGGTAAAGGTGTACAGGGTGTGAGAAAAAGAAAGTGTGAAGACTGAGAAAACCAGGCAAGAAAATTGTTAGTTGTCTTTAGCGATGATTTCCTAGTTTTTTAGACGTTGTACTACATTCAATGTTCCTCACATTAATTCTTAACACAACTTACCCGGAGTTCTTAAATCTAGTATTATTTCTCTGGAAGGTACAGATAAATACAGGTGGGAGGCTGACATTTATACTTTTGATGCCTATTTGATTCTTCCCTCCACTATTGCGACAGATGCTGAAATTATTGAAACTACTATAGCATGTTCATGTCCTTAGAGTAGCTAGAATGTTATTACTACTTTGTGAAGTGACAGGAATGAAAGCTCCAAAAGTTAAGATATGTAGATATGATTTCCTTTAGCACAGAAAAAAATAATAATCCCAACCCAGCCACTACAGAGTTAATATTTTTTTAAACAAACAGAATATCAGAATCCTCAAAAATGGACACAAGGAAGTATTTGTACCCAAAGTACTATGAGGCTGCCTGAAAAAATGGATTTAGCACATAATGGAACAAGTGACACTCTGAAATTAAAAACTGCAGAAAAAAATCTTGCTGTTCTTTTGCTGATGACTTTCTGAAAAATATTTCAACATGAAAAGGTACAACAGCAACAAAATACCCTAAAGACACGTGCTTCAGAGACAATGAATTCAGTTGGACTCTTTCCATTGACCTTCACGGATTCCAAATCAGGCCTCTGATGATGTTTTTCTTTATAGGTACATTTCATAAATTATCTTTTATTTTCACATGAGACTTTAGCAACAGATACCACAAAACCAAGACTAAGTTTTACTACTCTAAAAACCTCCTGCAAATTACTGTCTTGAAGATGAGGTTAAGTCACCAGTGGCCTGGTAATTTTGCCATAAACAACTCGGATTAAAAAAAAGCAAATGAAACTCACCAAAACTCAAAAGAACCATCTAATAAACCAAATATACAGAAGGAAACTATGGTTCTGACACACCAAAAAATGGAGGAAATTTTTTAATAACAGCCTGTAAATTTAGTGATGGCTGTTAAAAAGGAAATTTATAGGCATTTTCCAGCACATTGTAGTTTAAGCCATACTAGATATGGCAGCCACAGTAACATGACTTGTGGAGATGCTGTTTCACAAGTGAGCACTATCTTCATCTAAATTTGATTTCTTATGTGTTACATGTTTTTACAAAGAAACACAGAAAACTCCCATATAGTTATCACAATACAGATGTTTTAAGAATATTTTCTACTCAGTATCTTGTATTGTTATTTTATCAGCTTTGTCAACAGGAGATCTAACCAAAATACATTTGTGAGGTTCAGATATTTTCAGAAGAAAGAGATAATAATGCTAAAATATTAATATGGAAATCCGTTTCTCTTGAGTTTGCTCGTGTTAAGTGTTCATAAAGGAAAGGACTAAGAAAGCCTGAGAAAAGCAAGATTGGGAAGAGAAGAACAAATACAGATGGCAGAGTAATTGAATGAAATGTCACATCTGCTTAATCTAAGGAGAAAATAGCTAATCAAAATACCTGAAAAAAATATCAAGAGTATCATCTTAGTTACAAAAATACTTCAGTGAATGGAATCTCCTAAACTCTCTTTGTTAGATTACTATTTAGACATAGTATCTTTCAGCTTCTAAATGTTTCATTGAGAGGAGAGCAGCATTCTTCTGTTGTAATTGACTTTCAAGGCTTGGCTCATTAAATGGTTTGGAGAAGTAAACTCAATTTCACATTATGGGAACATGCAAACAAAAATCAATGTAATATTGCTCCCCCTTGGAAATCTAAATAAGATGACTATTGACATGAGCAATCTGCTAGAAAGTGATGTCTAGATGATGAAGAAAGAAAAACAGAGAAATTAAGGGGACAGACAATGAGAGAAAACGCTTTGCAAACACAAAAATAGAATAAATGTTTGGAATTGACCTGCGGCACCAGTCCCCATAGAGTTATGACCATATTATGACTGCCAGGTCACCAACATGCAAATAAATTGTTTATTTCAAACTGATTTCTTGAGGAGGAATATCCATAGCAAAACAGATTTTCTTTGGGTCAGTAATAACATTCTTGCTGGTCTTCAGAGCAGCGCAAACGCAGCGTGACCAAAGATTTATCAGAATCGGAGAATTACGGACTTATGAAGTTGGAAGGGGCCTCTAGGAGTCATCTGGGCTAACACTCTAGCTAAAGCAGGGCCAACTCAGACCAGGTTGCTCACAGGCTTGTCCCACTGAGTCCTGAATATGTCCACAGGCAGAGATTTCACAGCCTCTGGGCGATTTGCTTACTGAAATTGGCTGGAGAAAAAAGTATTTTCTATGGAAGAACTGTACGCTTCTCCAGAGAAATGTTGGTTGAAAACTACAAATTTCTGGATAAGAAAATTTGTGAAAATTTAAAATGTTCAATGCAAAACAGTTATAAAACAACTTGTGTCTTAAAATAACTCTTTATAAATTATTATTCTGATTGAGAAGCACTGGCAAGGTGCGTTTAGTTTAATTGAACCCTAATCTTCAACACAGGTTTGTTCAGATCACCAGAGTCTGGATTACAGATAGTCAATATACAATGAGTTTCAGTGTTCAGTGCCACTAATCTACTATTTGTCACAATCTGTAATTTTTCCCTCCTTCTTCCTTCCACTCCCCAACCCCCTTCTACCACTGGAAATCATATTCCATAATTCCTGAAAATATTCAATCAGTAGTTGATAATCACAAATTTCTATAGCTCATATCTCTGTATCAGAGATATTCACTATTTTCCAAACTTTCTGGCTTCACTGAAGAATCACTTTAGTACCATATAATTGCTGCCAATCCTAGAACACAGGCAGTACCATAAGCCCACATGTTATAAACTTGCCCTTCTGGCAAGACTACCTTTCTTTTTTACCATTAAGTTTATACAGATGCTGTATTTCCCAAGGAAAACAAATCAACCACAAACATATTTAAAAACAAGGCTCGGTATTCTTCTCCAGTATCACTATGTCAGGAGTGGGAGAGACTTACGTACGGGCCATTTATGTAACTCCAAAAGCATAAACACCTGCTTTGGTGAGTTACAGTCATCAGCTAGGCCAAGGAAAACTTGTAAAGGGCAGGTTCTTATTGTCTTTCTGAAAGTGTGCACAGAGTGGTGTTAACTGCTGCTTAATTTAAGTACCGGCTGCTAAACTCACATGTACTCCTGCAGGCATTCTAACTCCTTTTGATGCAGGATTGAAATAGATATATTCACTATTGACCTGACTCTGCTTGTTCTGAAGACATCATTGTTAGTCTGAATGGAAGCAAAGTTGTGCTGACATTGAACGCCTCTTGAAAAGCCTACATTTTGCCATATTTGCAGGCTGTCTTCCAGGATCAAGGCTGGAGGTTAGTATCTTTTGTCAAACACCCTCTTGAACATTCTCCTCCAACCAAGACTTTTTTTGGTTCATTATCAATAATATTGCCAAGTCATTTTAAGACAAAAACAACTGTAGGACTTGCCTTAATGCAAGCATTTCTTGAGTCGAAAGGTTAAGAAAGTTGAGAAAAGATATTCACAGCCTATAACCTTGAAGAAGGATAAAACTACAGTGTCTCCAATCGAATGGTATAATTGTTTATTTGCCTTGAGGCTACTAGACAGGCAACTGCAAAAAAACAATGCTCTCATTTATGTATGCATATAAATAGGGAAAAGAAATCAGGATTTGTCATTAAGGTGTTTTCCCTATCATTATTTAAGAGAAAAATACTCGAGACTGAGGCTCTCCTCACCTTTTAAAACCTTCCTTGTAAAAGGAGATAAACAAGATTTTGAAACAGATCCAGCAACCTGAATTAAACCTTGCCTACCTTAGCAAGACCCCGGCAAGGCAAGTTAAAAACCCAGAATGGGAACAGTTCTTTAATTTTTGGCAAACATAGCTTATTTCTGTTGAGACCATAATGCATGAAAATCCCAAAAAGGAGATAAAATCAGCATCCGTCCTCTAGTAACAATTTTCTCTATAATCAAGCTCCGTATGACGCCTGAGTGCAGAGTATTAAACAGTAACTGCTACAGGTTCCACTGTTTTTGAGAATTACTCTGTTAACAGCACAGATTGATTTGCCATGTGGAATGAATTAAGTGGAAACACAAAACCCAGAAAATTTTAGTTGATTAAACCATTCTTCCTTTGCAAAACCACAGTAAGTGTAAATTCCAAAGGGTCATTCCGTAGAAATGAAAAAGTAGCAGTAATATGCTGCTAATACTTTTCAAAACTGCATACATTACCACTGGGTAATTATCTAGATACTGTCGATATATATGTCCGGTTTCAGGGAAAATATTACATACTCACAAGCATTAACTGCCATGTTCATGGATCAGAGGAATCTAGTAAATAATAGTGCCAATATCTTTCCCGTATATACTTTCAATCAAAGTACAGGTTTAGTGAAAAAGAGGAATATACTGCTCACATTTTAATCAGGATTTTAAGAAGCTTTTGACTTACAAGAAACTGTAGGGCAAAAGCAGTAAGAATGAAAATAAGAGTGAAGAAAGAAAGCCCTAATGAATAAATAGGAAGCTGCTAATAAAACAATTTTGACACGAGAGGATACTGACGTATAAAATATAGAATAACTTGATATAAGCAGACAGAGTCACATGATTACAATTTAAAATTATTTTTATATGAAATCTCATGACAAAATTTGATGATGAGGTAAAGCTTCATTTTTACTTTGAAAAATACTTCCAGAGGTTCAGCTCCAGTGGAGTTAGTAATGCAGGCAGGTGGCTGCCTACTGCCAGCGTTCAGGCAACGTGTCATCTAATCCAACTCAGAGCAGGTGTCATCGTTACAGTGCTTAATTTCTGGCAGCAGTTGACAGGATCTCAATGCTGGAACAGAACAGAGTTAGTAACAAGGGGAAATGTTTGCAAATGTCCTTTCGTGTAGACAAAACTGTGTGAGTGGGAGGGCAACTTAAAGAACAGGATAGGTTACTTGGGTTGATGTAAAATGCAAATATTATCTCATTGCTCAAGTTTACTGTGCAATGATGAGCTCACAATCTGTAATAGAGAGATACAAATTCCTTTGAGATAAGAAACAATATGAGAAAAGATGTCTTTAATTCTAACTAATGTCATGTGAATCCACAGGATGGATCTCACAGCAAGGTAACTTAGATGTAGTAAATCTACCACGGAAACAATATCCTCTGACTTGGACCCCACTTCCTCGAGAAAAGGATTAGAAATACCTGCAGCATGAACATCTTAATGGAAGAGGTTGATCTGACTGTGAGATGATAAAAGATTTCTTGATAATCCCCTTAGCAAATACTGAATGAATACAGGTTTGACCCATCTGGGTAAGATTTCTGTGATAAAATACATAATCATATGGATTTCGTCTGACAAACAGATAGGATGCATCTTTTAATTCCTCTGGACTGGAAAATTACTATAAACATGTGAAATTAATTATTCACACATTTGAAAATGCAGATAACTAAAACCTGTGGGCAGAATAATGTGCTTTTTCTTATGAATACATTATTTGACATTAAGTCTCTTTACATCAGTTACATACTGCAATTTTAGATTAAGAATGTTAATATTTTACACAGTGATGGTCGAGATCATCAAACCTTTTTGACTGTACTATTGGCCAAAAAAGATCTCTTATGTACAATATTTTACTTTTGGCACCACAGGCCATTAAATAGACATCATACAATTGAACTACATTTTATCAGGCAGCTTCCTTTGTGACTTATCCCAAGTGTAAAATATAAAAACAATATTTTTCCAATACAGATTTATGTCTCATTAATAATTTTTTGAAGTAGGAAATACTTACATTTAACGAATTGTCTATTAAATATTCATGTTTGCTTTTAGAGGCTTATTGGAGCAACATTGCTTTGGCAAAGAAAAAGGCAATTTATTTTTTGTCCAACAGTTAATTTCACAAACTTAATAATCAATCAAACACACAAAACGTGCAGGCAGGCTTATTATAGCTTTTGCATACAAATAACCTAGAGGAACTGAACAAGCTGCTTATCGTAGCATCATAGAATAATAGAGGTTGGAAGGGACACCTGGAGGTCATCTAGTTCAAATCCCTCCTCAAAGCAGGGACAACTGGAGTGTTTTTTGAGGTTTTTAATACCTCTGTGGAAGGAGGCCTCACAACCTCTCTGGGCACCACAGCGTCTCTGGACAGAAAGGCCACCACTGACCTCCCATGTGGAGCATTTGGAGCAGCCCAGGTTCTGAGCACCTGCCCATGCTCCAGCAAGACGAAGCTATTTCGTTGTTCAACTCCCTCTTCAGAGTCTTGTTTCTCAGCTCATTCAATGAGACAAAAAATACTTACATGACTATCAACATAGACTCCAAAGTCTTCAGAGTCAGAACTTTCCAGGATGCAGTGAACTGTCCTGTAGCTCTCTGTTACAGTCTGTATACCTCTGTATTTGACAGTGTAATGCAAAATTCTTTCTAAAGAGAGGCACCAGTGAACTCAACAAGACCATGGCTGAGGAAGAGCCTACTCCAAATGACATTATCAGGAGAGAGGCTTTAGTTCAGTCCACGTGGCACAATGAAGCCTCAAGTTCTTCAAGTCAGCTACATAACCACAATGTGAGGAATTACAGGCAGAGATGTCAGCCCTGTCTGTAGAGGGAGTAGTGGGGTTAGTGCACATGCATTTTAGCATGGCTGATTAGGTCGGGTCTTGTCCTGTGCCAATGTTACTATAATACCTGCTAAGTCACTTGGCAACATCTGGTGGGGTCTCTGCATCGTTACCTGGTTGTGCAAGACACACATGTGCCTCTGCTCTACAGGAAAGGGAAAGCCACAGCAGACCAATCTGACAGCACCTTCTCAGATTTGAGGCAGGTCCCCATTTTCGAGGAAAGGAAAGGCACCAAATAAAATGCAAGACCCAGTTAAATGAAGGGTGAAAACGCATGTGAAGAATGTGAATCACTCACAACTCTACCAGTTATAGTTCCCCATAAACTCCAATAGTCTGGGCAACTCAAATGCCTGTTCCCTTGACTCACGTCTCAGTTTTCTGTGTTTTATTTATCTTACTGCTAGGATAATTGGAATTGGAAAGAGTTTGAAGAACCATCTTCTGATAATTCATTTCACATTGTTCAACTCTGTGCTGCAAAACTCTTCTGCCTGGCTCATTTGAAGGCAGAGGCATGAGCAAGCCATTTTCCCTTTCCGCTTGCTTATTGTACAAACAATTGCTATATTCCTTTAATAAGATGACCATAGTGAATTTCTAAGCAACTGCCCTCTGTAGTCTTACTAAAGGTATTCAAGTGATCTGATGCATTGAAAGGGTGTAAACAGCAATTCTACAAGGGGAGTTGCCTTGGAAATCTGCCGAAGCATGTGGTAGAGCGGCCATCTCCCCAGATACAAAACCATTACTACCTGAAAGGGAAGTGCTTTCCAAAGAAAGATATGATGGTGAGAGGAGAATAGGCTTGATTACCACTGTTCAACCCACAATTCAGATTAATATAATTAGGTAGATTTACCTTTTTCTAAATCCCAAAACATGCTCAGACTTCACACAAAATATTAAATATGCAAAACAACAAGAGAGAAAGACAAATAATATGCTGGCTTCACCAAGTCACAATTTCAGTTTCATCATTAAAAGAAATGTTACAGTCCAGTGCAGAGAGAAAATTCCTAATAATTGATGGTCTACCTGATTTTTCATCTGTCTCCACTCAGCTAAGCTCAAAGTAATTTGATTTCTGTATATAACTAGATCATCTGATGTTAAAAAAATACACACCAGAAACAGAAGTTTCTTAAGCAAAGGTAGCATAATTAGAATTTAACTGAAGACAAGATGAAATGCAGTACCTCTAAACTAAGAAGGGAGAATACTGGATCCTTTGTGCATCTCTGTACAAATCCCTTCATTTGCTAGGTATGCTTTAAATGAAACAAGGTCAATATATCACAAGGGCAGATTATGATTTTGCTTTGGACTGCTCTAATTTGTTGTGATAAAGGAACATCCATACATGGCACAATGTACTGAGAAGGCAGACACCTAAACACAAGCTCCACTATGGATCAATTATTGCAGTTCCCAATGTGCCTATTGACATAAGGCGCTGGATGAAAACACCTCCTGTATGACACAGAAGAGAAAAGCAGCACCAGATGGAGCTCAATATTTTAATGGTTCAGATAAATGTGATAAAGGACAAAGACGATTTGCTCTCCTAGTTCAGAGCTCTTATATGAAGATTTAATGAGAGGAGCTGCAGAAAAGAAGCAAGTCTTCTTTTGCTTGAAAGCCAACACCACTATCACATGAGGTAACAATAGTTGTGATCTGATTCCATATGTTGCAAAGTGATGGTACTAATCCTAAAATTGTTTGCTGAATGATATTGAATTTTGAGATCCCTATGATACTGTGAAACAAGGCCACAAGTAACACATACACTGGCAAAGAATCCTCTCCAAATTCACTTGCACTGTGGAACCTGCTGTAATGAAGATTTTTGCTTAATAGACAATATTATCTTTCCCTAGAGATGAAGAAATACTACTTCTTTTTCAGAATTCTCCAGCTAGCAAAAGGCAGATTGTTCATCTTAGGAAAGTGCAAAAATCTTTGTTATCTATTGACAGAAATAACATTACATACAAATGTTTCTAGAATTTTTTATTTTGCCCACTTTCCACACAGGGGGCTATGCCTCTAAGAGCTGCAGCAGAGAATTCACAGTCCAAAGGCGAAACAGCAGTTCCTAAAGTGTTTTTTAGCTCTGTAGTACTATTCAAACACTTTTATTCAGTGTAAAACTTTGGAGTGGAATTGAAATTCTCAGACTACCATACCTCTGGAAGTAACATTCTTACAGCAATCTGTTCCATTCACTTATATGGGGAAGTGTAAAAATGCAACATGAAAATAAAAATAAGATAAAATCTCACTTCACTTAATAATCCCAGTTTTTCTAACACTTTGTAGATGCACTATTATAGACTTTTTCTTCTATTACGAAGATTTTCTGACAGGAAAATTATAATTTCATTACATGATTTTTGAAAAAAAAATCTATATGGCTCATACATGAAGGGCTCTATATCTAGCAATTCCATCCTTTTGTTGAAAGGAATTTGCTTAAGAACAAAACAGTTTGGGCCCAATAAATATTAGAAAAGATTTTTTTAAATGGTGGGAAATTCCATTAGTGTTACATCACTAGACAATGGGGAAAAAATTACCCAAATTACAGAACACTTTCTCAACAAACCACCACTTAGGGAATTATAATTGTTCATACACTGCAGGCTGTAGTTCCTGTCAAATGTTTAAAAGATAACACCTAGCACGTTCAAGAAATGTAGTGTAAAAACGTGCTTTGCATCATTTGATACAACTTTACAGAGTCACTATAGTTACTTCTGCTGTGCAAACACACATACACCCTCTATGCATAATCTCTTTCGAATATCAGAACAGAGTGGTGACTTGGCTAGGGAAGAAAAGGTATTAAAATTGTATGGCACATACCTATCTACCTTCTTGTTACTAGCTACTGAAAGCTTTGAAACTGAATTGTTATCATCACAGTAACACAACTGGTGAATTTCTTTCATAAAATAATCTCATTGCCCTACTGTCCACAGTTGCCATATTAATTTTCAAAGAGGAAAGAAAAAATAAAAAAACAACAAACTGATTTCTGCAGCATAATATTTTAAGCAGCTCCCCCCTCCATCTTCTCTCTCTTAAATATACCTACAGATACACAACTGACAAACTTCTCCCACTCGTATATTTGTTTCCTCCTCCAGAATCCCATCCCTCTGCTTTCTTTGCTTGTCTCCTCCACATCAATCTATGTCGCTTTTCTCTTACCAGGATCCCTCACACAACCACGGAAACAACTAGTCCTACCCATCACTCTCTGACTGTGTATGATGCACAACGGAGGCATTTCCAGTGTCAGACCTCTGCCACTGACAACTTCTGGAGCAACAACAAATTACAGATATCTGGATTTTTTCAAACTTCAATTTGAGAAAGTAAAAGGAAGTCATCTTAACCTTTGAAATGAAGGATCCTTGTATAAAATAATATATATAAAATTCCGCAGACTACCAGGGGAAGAAGAATGTGGGAATTCTTGATTTGCCCGGATGATATTTAAGCACAAAGTGGGAGAAAATTGGAAGTTTTTAAAACATTTTTGTTTCTGGCAGCATTTAAGTGAAGGACCCATCTAGCACAAATGCCATCTCTCCTTTAAAACATGAAAAGGTAACAGGAAAATACCAAAATACTAATAAGGAAAGAGCTCTGGATAACAACTGAGCAACACCACCCTGTGCATGTTTGGTGGAAAGGCAGCGCAGTGACAGCAACACTGACAAGAACATAAAAAGTCTAATGTTGGAAATGTCACCAAGTGCCTAAAGTGACGACCTTATTGCAGCGTATGAATTTTTTTAACGTATAATGAAGAGCAAACAAAAAAGGGGAGAAAAAAAAATCATGCTCCGTGCTTAGGGAAATGGTTTCTCTCATATGACACTCCAGGTCTGACAAACACGCTATGGTAGCACAGAAGGCAGAGAGAGTGAGGGGGCTGGAAAGTAAAAAATGCAGCAAAGCTGAACACACTGTTAGGATCAAGAAGAGAAGTTAGCAACAGAAGCCAGAGTAGGGTAAGGGGCATGAAGAGGAAAAAATATCAAATTAAGAGCATATAGGGCTTAAATTCCCTGGTCCTTTATTTTGTAGAGGGTAAAGTCCAGCCTGAGTAAGAAATATATGGATCAATTAAAGAAAGATCAGCGCAGGACCGTAAGAATTATCAAGAGTTTTGGGAAACGACCTAGAGGAAAAAATTGAAAGAGCCGGGGGTGATCCAAAATACAGAAGGAAAGCTAAGCAGATAACACAGTAACACTTTAAAAATAACTAACAAATACTTGTTAATAGGAAGGGAATGATCTGCTCTCCATGTTACTTCTGAATCAGGCAAAAATAACAGGATTAAATTGTAGCAAAGGAGATTTATGTCAGATACATTAAAAAAAAATCAAGCTGAACAATACTGAAACATTAGAGTGATCTGGCAAGGGAGGCTTCTGGTGTTTAGCAAAAGGTTGGTTAAGGAATTGGTAGTGTGTAGTTGGCCTGCCCTTGGAGCTTTGGAAGGGACTCTTAGCCTCTTGAGACCCCCACACCCTCCCAGTCTCCTCTATTATGATTCGCAAGAGAATCAAGTAGCTGTAAAACATTATGCAATCAAACCTCCCTTATTTGGCACAGCTCATCTTCCCTCTGGCCGAGAAGATATGATATTACAAGATCCAGGAAAAAGAGCATTTCATCTTGAAAGACAGCACACTAGGAAAAATAAGCATAGCACAAACCAAGTACTAGAAAAAGAAAACGGGAATTCAGAGAGCAAATAATGGTGTCACTTCCCTTCCAGATCTGGAGGAGTGGTCCTATGCTTAGAACCATGTCTTCCCTTTGTTAAAGACATACACTTAGAACAATTCAATTTACAAGAGGCTAGGTACTCAAGAGTAAGGCAATGAAACAGATCAATGCTTTTGGATACCAGTAATAGTTTGTTGAAAGTGCTCTGGGCTGTACTGATAGAGTTAAGGAGAATGTCTGTCAGACATTCGGAGAGGGGCGTGTGCACTTTTTAGAAATACAAATTCTAGGTATTCAAGAAAACCTGAAACATATTCATGTTCCCACTGCAAATTTTTAGGATCTGACCGTGACAATCTCTGAAAGTGGGATAAGAAATGTAAGTGCAAGTAATCCATTCACTTCCAAGTATATCACTGATGAGATCTGAACTAAACTGTGGACCTAGCACTGTGTCCCAGGCTGTTGATCTAATTTTACTCTCCTGTAATCACAGGAAGTAAAATGCCTGTGCGGTGAACCTGACTGCAAGGCTGCTGTTCAGCTCATTTTCTGTACGGGAATCTAGTGACGAGTTTAGGAAATGAAGTTTTCTTTATGTTACACGGTAATCTGATGGAAAAATCTTTGATGCCTTATAGATAGTCTATGAAATAAATTAAGAACAGAATCAGTAAATAAAAACTGTTGTTAGCTAGGCAGAGTTAGTCCTATATGAAAATTTCAGTGATAAGCTATGATGCCATTTAAGAAAGAAATGCATTTTTGTTCAACACCAACCTGAATGAGTTATATGAAAATGAAGCAAATTGAACAAGATTTCTAAAAATATGTAGGTAATCACATGAAAAATTTCAATTGATTTTAGCTTAAATATTGTTGACACAAAATAGCATGTTTGGTGTATTACTGGATTATATAATCACTTCTAAACAGTTTCTTTTTTTTTTTTCTGTTTTCTCTTTTGTAAAGGTAAGCCTTTTCTATCAACTAGCACAGCATTTTAATATCAGGCATTTAATTTTGAATCTGTTTAAATGAAATGTTTTCACATTTTCAAAATGTTTCTCTCTTTCTTCAGCTAAAACTTTGCTGAGTCTGATCTATATTAATGACTATTAAGTCCTTGCCTTTCTCCCTTCCCTGCTTTCTGTTAAGTCATCCTCTATAAATACAAAAGATTGTTTCAAGGTGTTAAAGGCTTGTGTTGTATTTCTAAAAAGAATTTACACTCAGATTTTTATAGGGGAGTTATACAGTGAGAAGGGGCCTTTTCTTACTTGTCTGCTGTGATTTAATGCGGATATGCCTCCACATCTTGATACTAGCTTCCTCTTAATGCTTTCTGACCATCATCTTTCTCCCCCTCTTTCCCCAGACTCCTATGAGCTCACCTTCCCCATACCATTTTTACATTGTGCCTTTTGGCTGGAATAACGCATTAGTAAGACACATGAATTCTGTTTCCTTTCACAACATAGAAAAAAACCAGACCAAGATGTAAATGTAAATTGGCATGGCAAGCACTCGTCAATTCACAGTCAAAACGGCAAAGAACAGAAGATGTCAAATAATGGAAAATCTGCAGAAGCGTTAATCTGTTCCATAGCTTGGGGTTTTTAGAATTGAACTTTACAATTGTCACACAATTCTGTTAGCTGTTTGCTTTACACTCCACCAGTACTGGGGTTGATCCTGCAATCCACAGATCTACTCATGTAAGTCCATAGATATCACTTGGGCACAGGACAAACAAAAACACTTATCTTTAATAGTTTATAGATATAGTCTGTGCCAAATATCTGACCCAATTTCCTCTGCTGGACACTGGCAGGCTGCTATATTTGTATCAAAACACTGGCACTGTCATGGCTCTGAGCCCACTGGTCCTGAAAAGCTGCCTGAAGGCTTACTCCCAAGGAGCAGACATCACAGGTATGATTCAGGGCAACTATGTTTAAGTGCCTGCAATGGAGAGGAACAGGCACCTTCAGGGTACAATTCATTTGTTCTATTTTCCTCAGATTGAGATGAACTGCTGCCCAGAAGGGCTTGTTCCTCCCCATCCACGTATCTACGTTGCAAACAGCTACAGTCAATAAGATGGTTGTCTTCCCTCTTGGGGCTCTGCAGTACAGCCACCTTATTTTCCCTGGACTCTTGTTACCTTCCTCACCATCCACCCCAACTTCTGCAGTAGCGTAGACGCTTTACTTCCTAACAACTGCACCTTAAAGGGTGGTTCAGTTTCACTGCTTAGTTGTCTGGGACACATCACAGTGACAGCAAGTGATGTGCAAGACAGCAGGAACATTTTACAGGACCTTGGCTGCCATCCATTTCCTCCATCCCGCCTTATTCACTCTGCCCACAGAGAACACATAGGGAAATACAGATCTGTAAATAACAAAGCTTCCCACTAGTGTCCTCTGCACTTTAAAAGGCCTCTTGATTTTGGTCAGTACTTTCTGTATTTTATTACTTGAATTCTTCTCTCCTGTGAATTTCTGAAGCTAACAATAAAATCCATAAATTTGCACAAGACTGTTGACCCAGGATGGTCTACATAACACAGCTTCCATCCACTAAACTGCTGTTTCAGGACATTTGTGTAATACAATCCTGTTTCAGAAAGCCACAGTTTCCAATGGCAATAGTGTTCACAGTACAAACTCAAGAACTCTGGAGATGAAGGGCCAGGCTGTAGTCTGCACTGAACTGCAGTTACAGAAGAGAAAAGCCATGGCCATCCCGACCTAGCATTGGTGACAGTTCTGCTTCAGGAAGATAACCTTCAGACATACCTCCCCCACCAGCACTCCTATGATGGTAGGAAGCCTAAGGATCCCCAGATTTCCCAAAAACTGAGGTAACAGATCAGATTATTAACTTATAAGACACAGAAAAGCACAGCAGTCTAGGTATGGAAAGACAAGTTTCTGAGTGGAGAAGATCACATACAGAGCAATAACTCTGAGTTATTGGAATTTCTGGAGGTTAGGCTAAGGAATATCACAACTGAGTGATATTCTGTAACGTCTGCCTTTCATTTAAGATAAATATAAAATGTATCTGGGCTCCTTTATGGAAGAGAAAGATTAAAAAAAAAGCAAACATTAAAAATTAATAGGTGTATCCACATGGAAAAAGGCATATGAAAGTCCTGAGCAACATAGTCTTGATCTCATAGTTGACCCTGTTTTGAGCAGGAGATTGGACTACAGATCTCCTGAGGTCTTTTCCAACCCAAATTGTCATTATGCTATGATTGTATAAAAAGGGCAGGGAAAGAGCCAGTCCTCTGGACTAGGCAAGAGTGCTTTCTGATCTGCTAACAAACTTCAGAGATGGTGATTTCACTACCTACCTAATCAATGTGCATACACTGGAAGGAGAAAAATTCTAAGGAAATGGACCTGGTGAAGAAAAGGATCCTTCAGCGATCTCCTTTAGAGAGAGATCCTAAATGAACTCCTTTGTAGAGAGACCCTTTTGGCCTTGAGCCAGTTGACAAGTGCTCAGTATTATGAGCAAATAAAGTACCTTTCATGTGATTCTTCTAGTCTCCACAGAAACTTTATGCATTCCTTTTTAACAAACTGGATTGCAACAAAGAAAAAAAAAATCTTTTGTTTTTCATTGCCTAGTCAAAATAATGTGAAGGATCCTGAACTGGAGCATGCTTGGTGTTTCCTGGTGAAGGGGCTTTCAGACCTAATCTCTACACTCAAGAAGAATAACTCGAGAAGTGCTAAATCCTCTTCAGACCATCAAATTGAAGTCTATATCCAAAATTATCTTATTTGCCTGCATTACAAGTAAGTTAGAAAAAGTAATGCACGTAAACATGTCTGAATAGCTTTCTCCTAAAAGTGGATAAATTCTTTATAGCTTCTATTCTAAAGAAATGAAAAACTACATTACAGAACTTTATTTTTATTGATGTTTGGTAATTGAGTAAATCGGATTTGCACAATTAGTGGAATCATGAGGATGTTATAAGTGTCTCATTTAAATGGCCATTTTAAAGGGAATGACCTGAATAAAAGAGGTTTTAGTAGATTGATTTGAAAGACTTCATGCAATTTTCCTCACAAAAAAAAAAAAAGAAGATGAAAAGAGAAGAATGATAAAAGTGGACAAAAATATCTTCATTGGAATTTAGCAACTATCAGTCAAGCAAATAAACTTGTTGATACAAGTCTTTCAAAAAACAATTTATACTTCTGAAACGAAGAGAATTAAACTAAAAATGTGAAAAGAATACACTAAAATTTGAGGGATGGGTTGTAACACCTTCTTATGGGAGATAATTTTCCAACCAATTTCATTTTAAAACCTGATACCTAAAATCAAACCCTTAAATTTGTACATAAGGAAATAGCATAAACTCAATGTTAGGTATGTTATTACAGACACGGAAAGATACAGGAAAACTATATACTTCTACTTCTTATGTATAGAAGTATGTGAATGTGAAAATCCTTGAATACTTTACCGTTATTACTAGACTACAATGGCAGTTTTTCAAAACATGACATTTGTAGACTAACCTGAAAGGAGAAGGTCAAATAAACACATTGGAAATGAAGAGGAAATATCTCCAAATCTAACAGTCATTAAAAATAACATTAATTTTGCATATTGCAAGAGAAAGTATAGAGTCATGGTTTCCAGATTTACATGTCTCCATTTTCTTCTTCTCCTACCTATATTTTCACTGTGGAGGCTTTTTCCATCATGGAAAGATTTGAATTTTAGAAAGGTATAAGAGATGGTTGTTAAAAAAAGTAAGCACAAAGTTCTTATATTAGTGCTTGACAGTGGATACTTCAGAAAGGAGAGTCACTTAATTGTTATAAACAGAAAGATCTATTTGAGTCTATTAACAGAAATAACAACAAACTGTATCTAAGGGAAGTACCAAATACTGTACCATGAAGAACTCCAAGAAGAAAGAAAAGGGTCTTTACGCTGTTTTGCCTAAAAGGCACTTTTAGAGAGTCTTTTTAAAAGCTTTCATGTAAGAATACAAAAGATATTTGTGCAGAGAAGAGCATTTTGTAAACCAGATAAGACTTTAAACAGGGAGATATGACTAATTGGCTGACAGAAGTTTCAGTCAATGTGGCTATCTCAGGAACATTTTTCCCTCAGGTCAGGCTTTATTAAACTTCATTTACAACATCACTTCATTACCACTCAAACAGCAAGAAATAAATACGTAAATATGCAGTGGATAATGCCGCATTTAATTTGGGCCCGGAGAGCCATAAACTGAAATGTCTTTTTCAATAAAGTCTGAGTATTGAGGTAATTTGACTAGATCTATTTGTGAAGCTCTCACTACAATTAAAACACAGTTAATCTGAGGCACGCAGCACCAATGCTCCACTCTCTCCATGACCGAATTAACCTGGTATAACAAAGAAAGTAATGGGACAACCAGAGAGTCGGGAGACCTTGTGCCAAGAGCAGGTGAGAAAGGGAATTGTCCTTTCCAGGTTCATGTTTCCCTTCTGGGACTACTTCCAGGGAGGGCAGGCCCACACCACTTCATGCTGCAGGGGAAGGTGCAAATGTCCCCTAGACGAAGAAGGCACTGCAGCCATTTGAAATCATCACTATTCGTTCAGAAGCGTAATGCTGTAAATACAATGCTGTCTTTTCAAAACAAGTTCACCACCAAAATCGTCAACACGAAATGAGAATGTAAAACGTACTGCTGGCGTTTCTATATACTCGGTCTTTCTGTTCCCTACAGACGGCTCTAGATTTCTGCTCATTAAGCCAGTAGTATCAGGGAGTGTTGCAGCAAACCGGTCATGCCACCTTTGGGCAATGAAAACTCTCACTGTGCATTAAGTGATTGTAGCCTTGTGCATTATGCTTGTTCCCGATGCCACTGGCAGGCAAACAACATCTCAAAAATAATTGCAGTTTAAGACCAATTATTGTAAAGGGAAAGGTGACTTTTGACATACAGGGGACGACTCATATGTAACCTTCGTAGTTTTTTTTTTTTTAAATCTATTGCCTGTCTCTTTTTTCCTGTGAGCCTGGTGTCCTTCAAAAGAATTTTGATATTCTGATTTGTGAAGATTGATGACAGGAAACTCTTTGACAAAAAAATCCTACTCAAGATTCCTGAAGGAAAAGAAGTATCTCAGGGGCCTTTTTATCCCTTTTCAGTTATCTACATATTTTCTATATTACCTCCATACTGCATGAAAAAGCCATACTTTCTTCAAATGTAGATAAATTTTTCAGCAACTGTTTCTTAGTCTACTAGCTTTACAAAGTCCTGTTAAAGAGTGGAATTTGTCAACTTGGAAACATTTTCATTTCTGGGCTCCCCCAGATAATCAGGAAAGCTACTTTTAAAAACTGCGCACTGAAATTTGAGTTCAGACTCTGTCCATCCAGACTTCTATGTACCTCTTCAAATTTCTCTTCTAAATTGCCACTGCCCTGTACAATGGATGTAGTATCTGAAATGCAAAACCTTTTCCCTCAGAAGCTCAGCCAGCTGGAAACTCCTCTTCTGTTTAGTCACAATGCTTTTTGGTACAGAGCACTCTCTGGAAAAGGACATTGTTCTGTTTGTACCTATACATTTTTCTGTAAAACACTGCTGAAAAGAAACTCCACTTGCTATTTGCATTAGATAATGAACTAATAATAAATCTTTGTAGGACCAGACTGTTTTTAACTTGCTCTGGCTGAATTTGGATTAAATTAACATCCCAATGTTTTAAATTAAATAGTTGGAAGCACTTTCACTTATAATGCATATGGTGGGCTTGCATTTCAGTCTGGTTCCCTTTTTTCAGGCATAGTTTATGTCACTTTGATGCCTCCATCCATGATTTGTGGATGCAATCAGACACAGTGCTTAAACATTAAATAACAAACTGCACCGGCTAATAATGGGATATTATGCTGTTTGAGAAACCACAGCTCCTGCGGGCTGCATAATTTGTATTTTAAGTTCATTAGCTGTATATATTTACATATTGAATAATAGGATCAGGAAAGTGAGAGACTGAAACAACTTACTAGAGTGCATGAAAGCTACTGAATGCTTGATATTAGTTACAGTAGCAGATTAACATTGAACGACATCTGTGGTGCGTTGACCCTGGCGGGACACCAGGTGCCCACCAAAGCCGCTCTATCACTGTCTCTCCTCAGCTGGACAGGGGAGAGAAAATAAAATGAAAGGCACATGGGTCAGGATAAGGACACTCACCAATTACTGTCACTGGCAAAACAGATTCAATTCAGGGAAATTAATTTAATTTATTGTTCATCAAATCAGAGTAGGGTAATGAGAAATAAAATCAAATCTTAAAAGGACCTTCCCCCCCACCCCTCCCTTCTTCCTGGTCTCAATTTCACTCTACCTCCTCCCCCCGAGTGGTGCAGAGGGATGGGGAATGGGGGTTGTGGTTGGTTCATCGCATGTTGTTTCTGCCACTCATTCCTCCTCACTCTCTTCCCCTGCTCCAGGGTGGGGTCTCTCCCACAAGAGACAGTCCTCCATGAACTTCACCAGTCTAAGTCTTTCCCACGGGCTGCAGCTCTTCACGGACTGCTCCAGCATGGGTCCTCCCCACAGGGTGCAGTCCTTCAGGAACAGACTGCTCCAGTGTGGGTCCCCCACAGAGTCACAAGTCCTGCCAGAAAACCTGCTGCAGTGTGGACGCCTCTCTCCACAGGTTCATAGGTCCTGCCAGGAGCCTGCTCCAGTGTGGGCTTCCCATGGGGTCACAGCCTCCTTTGGGCACATACGACTGCTTTAGTGTGGGGTCCTCCATGGGCTGCAGGTGGATATCTGCTCCACTGTTAACCTCCATGGGCTGCAGGGGGACAGCCTGCCCCACCACGGTCTTCACCATGGGCTGCAGGGGAATCTCTGCTCTGGTGCCTGAAGCACCTCCTCCCCCTCCTTTTTCACTGACCTTGGTGTCTGCAGAGTTGTTTCTTCACATATTCTCGCTCCTCTCTTCTGGCTGCTGTTCCACAGTAGTTTTTTTGCCATTCTTGAATATGTTATCACAGAGGCACTACCACTCTTGCTGATGTGCTTGGCCTTGGCCAGTGGTGGGTCTATCTTGGAGCTGGCTGGCATTTGCTGTATTGGACACAGGGGAAGCTTCTAGCAGCTTTTCACAGAAGTCACCCCTGTAGCTCCCCTGCTACCAAAATCTTACTATGCAAACCTGATACAACATCTGGTCTTCTCCAATGGCCAAGAAGGCCTAGTTTTGTCCAAATGCCAGTTTGTCCTAAAGGGAAGCCTGTGAGCCATCAGTGACATCCTCCATGTGGCCTCCATGGCATCCTGCCATGCCTGCACAGTATGGATGATCATCACACACACAGTCATCCCGGTGCTTCCTAGCACATATCGCACACAGTACATGCTCACAGATATCAAAGCTCAGAGGACAGCAGATGCAATTTTGGTGGTGGAAGCTTTCCCTAGCTACTCTTTTCTCTAGTGGATAGGTGGTTTTGGTATGTGCAGAGTAAGCTCAGCATGACAGGGAAAGGATATGTGCACCAAAGGAAACCTAGCAGTAAGGAAAAGGTTCCCCAGCTGACCTGCAGCTTGCTCCTGGCCATCACACAAAGTCTCCTGGCAAGCTGCACATAGTTAGTGGGCCATAGGCTGAGCACTCTGTTATAAACTGTATGCCTGGTTGATTAAATTAACATCTATAGCAGCAATAAATTACAAACAAGTTATTGTTCTTTCAATAACTGAATAAACTGAAGTCATAACTGGAAAAGAAACTTAGAGTCAGCTCCAAAGGCACTGAGATTTTATTGTGCACTGCTTCTCAGAGAACCAAATTACATAAGCTAAGTTTATAAAACACCTTTGCTCACTCTTGGGGTCTGGAAGTCAGCTTAATTCTTTTCTGCCCATGAATCACAATCAGCAATGACGTTTATATAACAGGAGTCTCATGAACAATTGCACTGATGACGCACAAACCAGAAAAAAGCAGATCAGTCTCACATAAGTGTTTTGGATCTGCAGTAATAACAACAGCAGCAACAAAAAGTAGTAGATGTCATTTTTGCCAGAAAGAAAGACGATAATATTTGATATACTCAGGAGCAATAGCTGTTGATTATAACACCTCTTTCACATCATCACTTTCTGAGCACAACTATATTTGAAGCTTCAGTCTTTGAAGTTCTTGGTCTTTTCATACTCATTCTTTATTTCTAACTTTTACATCACTTTGACATGGTCATAAGTCTATTTTGGTTTTACACTCAGGAATGAGCCAAGAGTCACGGAGACACTGTATCGTGTGCTCTTTCTGTCATCTGCAATTTCTCTCAACATTCATCATTTTAAACCAGGCTCCAAGTTGCTGCTAAATATAAGTCTCTGACTGAATAAATGTTTCTAGCCTCTGAAGTCCTGTCCCATTTGGGCAAAGTTACAGCCACATTAAGAGGAACTGCTTTGTAGTACTCCTACTACCTCGCCATGAACCTATCTACATCTGCTTGCAAACTTGAAGAGCCATGAAATAATAGTATCCTGTAATTATATTGCATCAACTACTGAAAAGGATCTCTAAATGTAACTTTCAGACTCAGATTAACATAACTTTCAGACTCAGATTATACCTGCTAGTAGATATTTTTTAATACAACAAAAATGAAGCTTATACTATGCTTTTCTTCCCTGTCTTTTTGGGTTTTCTCCAGAGAACACCTATTGTATGTTTCTACTGCCTATTGTATACACCAGCTGCGTATCAGCTGCCAGATGTTGCACCAGAAATGTCAGCTGCTGCTTGAGGCAGGGAGTGAATGCAATTAGAGATGCCCTGGTGACAGCTTGACACTTATGGTGGCTATGTTCAAATTCTTAATCGGGCATGTAACACAAAAACCACACCATTTGGATTGTCCTGAAAAGTGGACCAGTACACTACACTCACATCATCTTCTTTTATCTGGGACATGCAAAGATCAATGTGCAGGCAGAAGACTAAATGGATTGACTGCTTTTTGTAAAATAACTGAAACTAGTTCCTGAGATGTATTCCACATCCAGTAGCTGTGAGGAGACCTGCTTTTTAAGGCAGGAAGAAATGCTATTGCTTTAAAGCCGTTCATTGCTTTTATACTGAAACGTTAGTATACATTAACATGGACTATATATGTGATTAGTTATGTGATTAGTTTGCCTTTACTATATTTCTATCAGTTTCCATTGGCATGTCAAATGCCTTTTCAAATAAACTGTACCAAATCAATTTACAAATTATACATTAAAAACTTTGGAACACAATAATTAAACAAAATGTATCAAGTACATTTAGTAGTAGAACTACTCTGTATGAATTAGTTTACTGCAGTCACGGTAAGAAGAAAACACTGAAAAACCATGGCAGCTTCAAACTAAATGCAGTCTGTTCCTAGAGCTACGTGACCAGATCCTACCCAATGTAAGATTCATTTTGGATACACATTATTTACTTAAATATAAAGTGACCTCCTGCTCTTTTACAAGTTACAAATCCAAGGGTGGTCCATGTTTGTTCATCCAGCATAGATTTCTTTGAACTACCTTACCTCTATCCTGCATTTGCAGTGCATTACAGTCCCGCTTAAATAGGTTGTAAGTGAACAAGTTATGTACGTTAGCTGCTCCATGCTGGCTACCTCTGTGCATGCTCCAACAGCGTAGTATAATTTAAAGTACCGCCTTACTGAAAGATGTCTGTAATACTGCATCCCTGTACCAGCACAGCGCAGTTACTGTTTACAGCAACTTAGTTCTACCTGGCCATTTAGGACAGGGATTAAAATACATTAATTGAAGCTGCAAGAATAATTTCTGGTTAAGGAATTTAGATGGAGTTTGGCCAAGAGGTTAAATTTATAAATCTTTATTCTTGTGAAAAATACCATGGGCCCAATATAATTCTGACTCTTCATTCTCTCTTGGGAAGATCGGTTTTCCAGAAAAACGCCGGGTTTTTACTGTCCCAGAGGGATGAACGCTATGTTTGAAATGACAGACGCTATCTCTTACAAAAAGAGGTTTTTCTCTTTACAAAAAAGTGATCATAAGTTCTATTTTTCTGAGTGTCAGTGGGCTGATCTTAATCTCAGGTTTATCTTGTATTTGGATAAATATGAAACATACCCTCAGAATGTGGACAGTAGTACCCTGTCTCCTGTTAACCATTTGCCAGTCAGCTCTGGAAGGTCTGAGTCTTGTGTAATATTTAGAGAAGGTATCGGTGCCTACAAACCGGCAATGCTATTGGTACCCCATCTCTGATAAGAACTTGCTCCATGTGGAGACTCCCCTCTCCGTTTCACCCAATAAATATGCCTGTTTCAAAGAGTATTAAAAAATGAAAATACAGTTGGGTCATCAAGAATCCCAAACCCAGGATATCATAGTTATTTATCTCACTTGTGAGACATTGTGAAAAAGGATAAATCAATATAGGAAATTTTATATCTGGCTGAAAATAAAATACAGAGTCTTTTCCTGGAGTGACCTATATTTTCAATTAACTTACCTAGAGCTTCTATGCATATGGCCGCGTGTGACCCATGTTGGACTGGGACAACACAGTCATCCTACCCAGACCCATTATACACTGAAAAGCAGGGAGAAGGGTCAGAAAACGATTTATGCTGTTCCACTCAATCAGCATTTACTCTCAGAGCTCTGTTTTCCGCACCTTCACTAATTCAATGATCCCTTGGTCTGGGATCCCCTCGTTGTTTACTACCAGATATACAGAGCACTAAACCTGGCAGAACTCCAATGGGTGTGGTATAGTTGAAGAATGCAAGTGTGAATTTGTTGGGGAATATCTGCAAAACGTTATCACCTTTTTCTAGAGTCAGAAACATATACCTGTTCAGACTTTTCTCAGCTACATGAACTTGACATTGTGCCTGAAGATATCTCAACATTTATGAATCCATTTCAGATTAATTTTCTCATTTCACGCTGTTAAGTAAACACTTTGCTCCCTGCACTTACCACTTCCTGGGGATTTTGCTGTGCTACACTTGTCAGCGAGCCGCTGCAGTGCATTTTTCTCTCTCTGCAGCGTTCCTGAGGAATATGGTTTTGAAACTGCAGTGTGAACAGCTCTGTTTGTTAGTTTTCATCTCTGCCACTGATTTCACATGAAAAAAACAGGACTAAAACAATCGAATGTCAATATATGAACAGCCAGTAGTCAAAGGAGAATGAACCAACAACGACACAAAATTCATGGAAGGTAAAAAGTTTCTTTCAGTCCAATGGTTACAGTCTGTGCCTCTGTGTAAGTTCTGTGGCCAAAGCCACAGACAATTCTCTCATTTTATCTGGGAACAAACTTTCCCCAGTGGAAGCAATATATTACAGAATCATAGAATGGCTTGGGTTTGAAGAGAACTTAAAGATAATCTAGTTCCAACCCCCCTGCCATGGGCAGGGACGCCTCCCACTAGACCAGGTTGCTCAAAGTTCCGTCCAACCTGGCCCTGAACACTTCCAGGGACATTATTCATATTATATACCAACATTGTTCATATTATATATGAAGAACTAGAAAACAGACCTGCTGTTAAAATATTCCAGAATTGAAACTCAGAATGATGCATAGTCTCACCAAAAGGAGAAGTAAAAATAATGAGAAATAATCTAGGTGTTAACCAATCACACATCTTGTTGTAAACCTAAGTGTTATGCAGCACAGTTGCTACTCTGCAGGGAGGGGGAAGGAGTGTACCAAGAATGTACTTATTTCCTTCAGGATTATAATTCAATTTGGAAACTAAAGTGATCATAAAATATACATGCTAGGGTTTAATTTTAGGTCAGAGTCCTATGTTAAAAAGATCACTACCCTAGATTTTAAAAACATTAGCCTGAGTCATGTAACACAACCTCATTTTGATCATTCTGAGCTTAGAAAATGTACAATTACTGATACTAGCGAGAAGTCACACCAAGGTCAAATGATATTAATAGGAAATAAAACTGCATGTCGGTAGCATAATAGAAACTGAAATGTATAATCAAATGGGCAGAACATTTGTGCAGCCTAGGCAGCAAAGTCCAAATAAATGGGCTTGAAAGCCACAAGAAAACTCTATAGTAAGCACTTAAATCATCAATTTGGAAAAGTTTTCTGTGCAGAAAGTTGCAATAAGTTTCATAATACTTAAAATATAAAGTGATTTCATAGCTTTCACTGCTGACCTTAGCGCAGTAATAAGTCTGCAAAAATCACAAAGTAGGAAAAGATTGGTTCAAAACCATTGGGCAAACGTATCAATGGGGAGGATTCATTCCACATTCATTTTCTACATTGCCATACGTACCAGGAATTCAGTGAAAGAAAGGGAGATAATATACAGCACCTACATAATTGACCAGAGCCTGTGACCTGAAAATTCCTCTAGTGTTTCTATCAGTAGCAGCATGACAATGCATATTAGCATGAGTGTGAGTCGGTCAAGCACAAGTAAAGTTAAATACTCAGCAATATCTATTCTGCATGGAAGTGAGACTTAGGCCCTGTTTAAGCACAGGTATGAAAGTTTAAGGAAGAACAGAGCCTAGGCAAAAGAGAGATGGTCTCTTTAAGCCTCGATCCTGCTACCTATCACATCAATACATTTTTAGACACTTTACATACATTTTTGTACTCTTCTCCAGAAAAGATTTAGGACATTGTGTTGGAAACAATGTTGATGTAAACCATTTGTATGCACTGTCTAATTATTCCAGTGTTTAGGATTAAGATAGAAGGAGAGACTTTAGGTTGTTTTCAAACTACCAAAATACCACTCAAGTCCGTATACCTAAGCTGACATGAAAAGGAAGGCAGGGGTCTGGTTAGGTCTCTGGAAAGATGTCATGGTTTCAGCTGGGATGGAGTTAACTGTCTTACTAGCAGCTGGTATAGTGCTACGTTGTGGATTTAGGATGAGAATAATGTTGATAAAACACTAATTTTTTCAGTTGTTGCTAAGCAGTCAAGGCTTTCTGCTCCTCATACTTCCCTGCCAGCAAGTAGCCTCGGAGTGCACAAAAAGTTGGAAGGTGACACAACTGCAACAGCTGACCCCAATTGACCAAAGGGATATTCCATGCCATATGATGTCATGTTTAGGAAGGGGGGGACGTTTGGAGTTGCGGTGTTTTGTCTTCCCAAGTAGCCATTAGGTGTGATGGAGAACACCTGCCTGCCCATGGGAAGCAGTGAATTAATTCCTTGTTTTGCTTTGCTTGCATGCACGGCTCTTGCTTTACGTATTAAACTGTCTCTATCTCAACCCATGAGTTTTCATTTTTTTCCCTGATTCTTCTTCCCATCCCATAGCGGGAAGGGGGCTGTCGGGGTGGGGAGGGGAGAAGTGAGCAAGTGACCGCGTGGTCCTAGTTGCCGCAACAAAGGAGTACCAAGAGCCTCATGAAAGAGTGGAACAGGTAGCTAAAAGGAAACATAGATGCAGAAATGTGTATTGCACTCAGTAGAATTTAGGCCATCAAAACCCAGCACTTGTTTTCTCTATTGCACAGCACAGTGGATGAAATTCTGTGGCCTACTTGTGCATAAGGTTGAAAAAGATGACTGTAATGGCCTGTTTTGGCCTTCAATCCCTGTGTCTGATTTTCCTTTAGGCTATGCTTTCACACTGCTCTGGCAATAAATAGCCTATATTTAGGCATGCTTAAAAGCATTTTTTCACTGCTATAACAGAGTAAAGGGGTTTCAGAGTAAACAAAATTCATACCCTCAAATTCTCTACAGTTTTAAATTTTTTTGCAAGAAAGCTCTCTTACCTCTTTTTCCATTTGAAGACCTTCTGCTCTGATATTTCTCTCAAATACTTCCCTCTTTTCTGTCTGTGGATTAGATTTTCTGTATACCAGGATGTAGTCAATCCGACATTTCCCATCTCTAAAATATAGTCCATTAGCTTTGTTCTTATCAGGTACTTCCTGTAAAGAGAAAGTCAAACATTTCAGTAATGTTAATTTGCCTTGGTAATTGCTGTATTGCTGTTTGCATCAGCAGTTTTCAGTAATACTCAACAGGAAAGATAAGGAATCAGAACAAGATGTTCAAGTTTTTACGTGCTTTACATACAGTGCCTCTGAGGTCATCTGAAAGTAGCACAGACTTCCCCATTTCAAAACCAGGAGGTCTTCTTAGGCAGATGTTTAGTCATATAGGCATGGGATAGGAGAGAACGGAGAACATAAGCCAACCTTCCTCCCCACGGCCCTCCAGAAAATTAGGAATAACTTCTTATGTATAAAATAAAGCAGAGAATAGTGTTACTGAAGCGTAAATTTAAAATTAAGAACTTAGTATGGTAGAATGTCTTTGTACATGTGAGAAGAATAAAGAATGGCATGAACATTTACTGTGGTGAGAAACAGCTAAGACCTGGCACAGAGATTCTCATTGCTTTGAGATGACTGTAGTATCTCTGCCTCACAGGACATAGAAAGGATATGAAGGTCCTGTACCTACCTCATCATACCTCATCAGACTAATTACAGAGTATTCTTGGCTTAAGGAACAACTGAGGAATCTCACTGGATTTATTTGAAAGTAATTCCTGGTATTTGGTCTAGCAGTACATAAACAAATACATATTTCTTGTCTGTTCAAATGTTTGCTCTGACAGAAAGAAACAATGTGATTTCGCTGTTAATAAGAGGTCAAACAGGTCCCTCTCCTGAGATCTAAAAGACCAAAATGCTGATCTCTTTTCAGAAATTCACGAGATGAAACTCTACAGATCCTCCTCCCAATTTACACTACTTCCACATAATACCAGTCCTGCCCAGGGGTTAAGCTTTCACTTTCAAACAAGTTGAAATTGTGTGGCAGTTTGAGGGCAGGAGTGTTTTGTACAAGAAATGTACACTGTGAATGATATATGGGAACAAACGGCACTCCCTCACGGCAGTATAATGGGCAGGGACCTTCAAGGACCTCAAGGTCAGTCCAGCTTCAAGCTGAAGGGAGAGTTAGGCTAATTCCTCTCTGTTTTTCCAGAATTTGCTCAATCATTCCTTCCAGAAATAGCCATGCCCTATAATATATGATCAAATCTCTGATAAAAAAAAAAAATAATAATTTGCCTTTAACATCTGGGAAAAGTAGGAAATTTTCAACATACTTTCTCCATAGGAGACCTGCTTCTTACAGAATAAAAAAAAGAATATATTCCCATTCAAGAGTTTAGTGTAAGCATCTTCTGATTCTCAGCAGGCATTTTCATTAAGTGGAAAAACCAATGAAAGCTTCCCAAATGTCTCATCCCCTTGGTACATCCAGTTTACTGGAAGGAAGATAGGGGAATTTTTTTAAGATTCTTTTATTACAGTGCCTGATTCCTGACACAGCTAATGCAGACTTGATATAGTGGAACAGTTCTTTGAGCTGCAAAGAAGGTAAGAAAAAGATTTAAGCCCTAAGGAAATAACAATAACAAACCATTTATATCTATATTGCATATCATGCTGACAAATGGTATTATCAGGATATCAGAAGTATTTTTCACCGAGCATTAAATATGAAAACAGCTCAGGAAGTACAGTTATTTTTTCCATAAAATATCTATGTTAGATGATATAAAAAACCCCAAAAGGGTATTTAAGGTTATTTAAATAAAGGAAGGGTACAGTAGGGGATTTAGAGGCAGTGGGTCAGCTTGGTGGTCCTGCTCCGATTTCTAAGTCTCCTGCTGAGCCGTCCTTCCTGGTCTGTAGGTCCCAGAGTCACTATGTGTATTTTAGCAAGTAAAGCAGTGTAACAGGAAAGGATCTGTAGAGCAAACAAACGTGCTGATGACCTGCTGTCCACACTATGTAGGCTTGAGGGCTACTTTGGGCCTACTCCAGTCTGGGTCCAGGAGACTCACTGGAGTACATCCTCACAATTTATTTGCATCCAGAAGGAATCCAGGTTTGAAATCCAACACTGCTCTGGAATGCAAACAGAGCATGGGTAGGTGCAATTGAGAGATTCACTTCAAATGTACACTCCTAACCTGAACCAAAATGTTAGCACAGACCTTGTCCAGAATATGCCACACAGAATGTGTCTCTGTCTGCATGCGTAGTGACTCCACTGGAAAAACAGATTTGCCCTTTATACTTCCTATGTTTCTTCTTTCTCTGAAGAAAATTGGATTGCCCTACACTGACTCATCAGTGCATGTAGAACCTTACATTAAAGAGTGTCTATGAGATTTAGTTGAGTATTTGACTTGTAGGACTTCTTCTCCTATAATATGATTTCCTGAGACAACTACTTTCTCTGGATTTGTGAAACACTCCCAACTACAGTATTGACATTTTTCTCTCAGAAAGGCAGCTGGGACTCTTATCTGTACTTGGAAGGTCCTTTTCATTTTAGAAACACGGTAAGTCAAATCCAAACTGATAAACCCTACTAGGCTGGTATGGCTTCTGAGAAGGAACCCTTTCTGTTGCCCTCTGTTACAGCCTGTAAGGCAGTTTTATAGACTCAGCCTGGACTTAGAAGAACTCTGAGGATCTAACATGATACGGAGAGAGTCAGGCTGCTGCAGCAGTGTCAGGAAATAGCAGCTGCAGGGCTTTTGCCTTGTCCACAGTATTCCAGTCTTATATTATTCTAGACAGAGACTTTTCTCCTACGTTGAGCTTTGCTGACTCTTCTCTAGACATCGCATGTCCTTTCCCTGTGTTATGACTTCAAAATTCAGTTTTCCTAAACTGATTAAAAAAAATCTAGAACCAGGTCTGACTGCAGTTTTTGGTAGGAAAGAAATCTAGTCATGTATGTCAAACCTCCATTCCTTCATCTGAAAAAGGATGCTGAGAAGAAAGTGAAAAAAACAGGGAAGACTTAACTCTAGCAAGAAGTTTAGCATTTCTGGCTATCTTTGCAGCTTTATTTGTAATGCACACATCTAAATTGTCTAACAGGGAATTCTTTTCCAAGGAATGCACTAGTTTTCATATTCTCAGACCCAAAATTGGGAGCCATCAACATTCATAGACACAGGACTTATACATGCTAGGAGAGCATAGAGACTAAAGGGCTTACCCCAAATGTTTCACTATCCAAAATCAGAGGATTCATAACCCTAACAGCTATAGAGACTTTAAATGGAACATTTAAGCAAAAGTTTAGTTGATGAAATCAAGGAATTTGAAACTTTACATGCAGGTCTTTAAAAAGATAAATCAGAAGGGACTCCAATGTTCACTAATTTAATCGCAGATTAGGTTCTTTTTGATTCCTAGTTATTTTGATACCTGTTTATTATCAGTATGGATGCTCAATGAAGCAATGAAGGTCTTCACATTCTAAAGAGATCATCTTTTCCTGCTGCTTGTAGCTACTTGAAATTGGACTTGCATGCGACTTCACAGCTAGTGGAGGGGGTTAATACCTGCACCACTAACAGTGATAACTTATGAAGAAAAAAAGGAATCCAAAACCACCCATCTTTATGGCACATTTCTAATCAAAGAACAAGCATATTTTCTCTGTGTTGCTTTTTTTTTTTTAATATCGTTTTTTCCATTTAGACTATAATTTTGTGTAAGCTACAGCTTTATTTTTCCATGTATCTTCAGTGGTTGCTGTATTCTTCTTAACACCATAATATACTTAATTACATGGAGCTTTTCTAATAATGAAATTATCTAGGCTGCAAAATCAAGTCCTCAAAAGTTAGGAAGTGACAGATTTGCAGTTTTCTGTGAAAGCTTAGATAATCTCTTTCCATATCCATCCTGTTCACTGAAGAAGACTGGGACATTTTACAGGGCATGTAGCAATAGGACAAGGGGTTGTGGCTTTAAACTGAAAGAGGGTAGATTTAGATTAGATATAAGGAAGATATTCTTCATTATGAGGGTGGTTAGGCACTGGAACAGGTTGCCCAGAGAAGCTGTGGATGCCCCATCCCTGAAAGTGTTCAAGGCCAGGCTGGATGGGGCTTTGAGAAACTTGGTCTAGTGGAAGGTGTCCCAGCCTATGGCAAGGGGCTTGGAACTAGGTGATCTTTAAAGTGTTTTCCAATCCAAACCATTCTATGATTTATTATTCTATGATTTGGTGGAAAAAAAATTATGCAGTTAGCTTGTATTCTGGTGAACACACACAAGAAAACTGAACTGAAATTGCACAAGCTATCATAAGTGCCATAAAGAACATCAGATTTCTTATATGGCAATGTGAATATGTTTTTTCTGCTGTAATCTTCAGTGCGAGTTCCAATTTATAAAAGAGATTGTTAAAACAAACTCTATTCTGTGCAATGTTAATAACACTGCCCCCAAATATCAACACTTTGATGCTTAAAGTGAAGACTGTAGGAATGACTCTTACAATTTTAATTTCAAAACTACCTACATTAGATAGAATGTCAAGAATAGGCCGTAAAACTCATTTAAGTAGAAGTCAAATTTTGTCTCAGCTCCATTATTCTCCCTTGTTTGGATAAAGAAAACTAACTTATTACTCCACAGAAAGGCAGGCAGAATGGATGCATACCTAGCGTACAGCTCCTAAACCGCTTTTCCTTTAATTTTTGTCTTCTTTCTGCTGCTTTAGCAGTTCTCAGAAAATGAAACTTCAGTGGACATAGTACAATATTTTAGTGATAATATGTCCTGGATTTAAATTGTAAAGTGTATACCTAATTGTTATATTGGCATATGTAAAAAGTATTTTGATCAATGCACACAAAGGGAAATGTGATTTTTAATTTGCTCAGACTGTAGCTGTGTTTTAATGAAACATAAAACAAAGAAAAAAACAACCACATCTCAGCCAAAGGACAGGCTGAATCCCAGTCTGGTTCTGCATCTCTTAAGGAACTGTTGATAAAGCTCCATCTGTAAAGTCTTCATTGGGTCTTCTGGTTCAGCACGAACAACTAGCAGTTGAAACAAACAATATTTCAACTTGTCAGCTACACAAAAGCGATAAGAAATCTTTGTCCTTGTAAAATTTTTTTGGCTGTAAAGTCATTCTAATGATTTCAGACAGAAACCATATTAAATTATTTGTCTGCAATATTAGCTTTAAAACTAAACCAAACAAACATCAGTACACTCAGAGAGTTTTTCCCTGGGGCCGGATCCCCTATCTTGATGGCATTAAGCAGGACCAACAGGTTCTCTTAGCTACTAAACTAAACTGAAAGACTGACAGGAAGCTTGAAGTTTCAGAGTTCACACCACCATTGTATAGTTGAGCTCCCATATTTATCCATACAAACCATACAACATCAAAACATCTTTTCCTTCAGAAATTGAGCAGAGGCCAAGTACCTTGAAACTCTTCTTGTAAGCTAGAGCATCCCTCAGTTCCCATTAAGACTGTTTTCTGTTTCGTTTTGGGTTTTGTTCCCTCTTATACATATACATGACCTACATTGCTATTTTCCTCAGTTATGATTATGCAAAAAAATAAAATAAAATAAAAAATCTGTTCAACTAGGAAAATATTCCTCAGCTATTTTCCCTTTTCCTTTAAAAAAAGACAAAGAATACATTGAACAGGAAAAAACTTTTTGCCATAACAGCAGCGTACGTTGCTCTATCTCATCCTCTGTCCTTCTGATCATTTTGTGTTTGCTTTTCCTCTTTAACATGCAAAAACCATGTGCCTTTAACCCATGTCCTTTTGTTAGAGACCATATGGTACATGATCCCAAAATGCAACCCAGGAATATCATGTCAGGTTAACCTATGATAGTGTAAGCAGGCAAAGAGGGCCCTTTGCAAGTTGTATGGGAAGCTGGGGAAGAGCGACGAGCAAAGGGAAAGATGAAACTGTGAGCAAGGTCAAACATATCTCTGGGTGCCCTGAATTTTGTTCCTTTAATTATCTGTCTAAACATTCCAGGAGCACAGCTCTCTATGGGCTGAATTTTTAGCACAAAAAAAATCTTTAACTCTCTCCTCAGCAGTGTTTCACAAAACAACTTGCACCACAAAATCCTCTAGCTCCTGAAAAAAGGTAATCTGTAATTATATCTTCTAAATTTTATCTAAACTAATAAACAAAACAGGGTCAGGGCAGGACCTTCAGTAATATCCTATGGTTTTCCATGCTTTTTAATTGTTAGTATGCTCCCTGCCAGTTCTGCTCTGTGCCAGTCAGCGCTCTGACAAAAAAATCCTCAGACACAGCTTACAGGTAACATCAGACCACTTCAGTAAGTAGTCTGGATGCAACCACACTCCTGAGGTGGGGGAAAGGAAACAAGTCCTGGGTGTCCTCACTCCCCCAGGAGATAGCCCTAACATCTGTAGGTTGTAGGGCAGTTAGAGGCAAAGTCAAAGGGTATCATGTTCTTTTCTGCACAGAAGACACATAAAGGAATTTAGGCCCAAATTTTCATACTTGGGTCCATGATGCTTTGCCTGCCTTAAGACATAACTTAAAAGGGACTTTGTGCTGAATGATTCCTCCATGGTACGTTGTCTGAATCACCATTAAGCACCATCAAGTCACTTGTTCTTCAGTGGGAGGGAACGTGTCACATACCTGATACCCAGTGCTTCTTATGACAGATTTATGATAAATTCTCCTCCTCCTTTCTTCCCCCCAAGGGATTAATATAGGGAAAACTTTTCCATTATTTTCAGAAGCAGTGAAGCATTAGACTTGGCTGGTCCAGAAAACACGCGGACAACAAAGGCCTATATAGACTTTTCAATGGGGGTGCATGAAATCAATAAAACCTCCTTTTAACTTGAGATATTTTATATTTCAGATTGTCTTGCACAGAATCAAATTACATTTATTCTCTCTTTATAATGAGCATGAATAATTACTATATTAATAATTCTGTATGTTCTTACCTCTCCCACAACTTCCAACCTGCTGGCATCATCAGAAGTACTGGTCAAATTACCATGGTGAAGCAGGGAGTCATCATCTTTGGAAGGGCTGTTTACGCCTTCTAACTCATCAAAAAAAATGTTGACATCCTTAGCTACTAAAAACAAAAATAAAAATATACATTCAAATCACTGTTGAGCCAAATGAAGACACCGAGCATAACACGTTATCAATAATCCCACTTTTTAGTTCTGGTTTAAGTATCTACTATGTTAAATTTAAAATATGATGCACATTGGAGGAGTGTTTTCTTCACCAGTGAGCCACATAAAGATTTAGGATACCACAATACCTCTCTGATGACAAATAAGTAATCTTCTGTCACAATGAAACATACACCAGCTATCTCCTCACCTTCTGTTGGGGTAAGTGGCTTAAACAATTGCCTTCTGGATTACTATGGTCTCTGAGAAATTCTTATTATAAAGAAACAGTTTTTTAACTTACTACGTGAAGTGTCAAGTTAGAAGTTGTACAGACCTGTGGGACAACCAGAGGCGGAAGACCTCAAATAAATACTGTTACTTGAAAACCACTGAATAAATGGGCCTGAGCAGAAGCTTGTCTTTGCACAATTTGGCATGTTTTCATGCATATAAAGCTGGCTCAGTCAGATCTACTTACTCCACAGCCATCATTCGTGCATGAAGCGACAGCTTAGATCTACAGGATACTGTAGTAAACCCAACTCTGATAAAAAAGGGAAGAGAACTAAGGGCCTGGAGCATATCCCCCGGTCCCAGGGAACTGGTAGTGGGGCTGGGGGCCATGACAGAGCCAGTGCAGCTGAGGGCGGTCCCTTCCTTCTGGTGTCTGTGGGGGGAGACCTTGCCCAGCCATCCTGGGGCTGTGTCTGACCCCCTGATCCAAATGTCAACACATGGGCTGACATCCCGGCCTGGACTTGGCCAGTCCCTGCCTGGGCCTGTTCCCCCATGCTCTCTCCTGGCTGGGGCGGTGGGACAGACCCAGGCTGCCAGGCCCTGCCCTGCCACCCTCCATGGGGACCCCTGGCCTCAGCAGTGCCCTGACGGGAGATATAGGCTGGAGTAAATGGGTTGAATTTCCTCCACCTTTCATGCAATTGCCACGTCATGTGATAATTTTACGCTAATTAAAAGCAAAAGAAAAAAACACTGCAAGGAATGAGTTAAAGCTGGTGCTATACCCAAGATTAGAGTAGTGATAGCTTTAGGGTGATATTCCCTGCTCTCCCTGAAAAGAAGCTGTGGGCAGAGCTCACAGTCCCACGTAAGGGCCACTGATCTGCTGACTGCGTGTCTGTTGGATGGAAGATGCTGGGTGGCCAGGCTGCAGACAGCAAGGTCCACCATTGCACCCCATACTCTGCAGCTCTGGTGTGACAGCGTGATAAAGAGATGTGTGGCAGGGAGAAGAAAAATGCCTTTTCTGAGGATCAAGATTCAACTGTGGATAGAGTTCATCTCTCCAACCTCATGCTTCATAGGCAAAATCCCAAATTGTGACAGTAGAGTTGTAACTGTTAGAAGGGACCCTCAGAGGTCAGCTACTGAGCTTCTTCCCCTCACCAGAGCAAGATCAAACATCTATTACTCTTGACAGAAATTTGTCTAACCCACTATTCCTCACACTTATTTGCAAATTTGACTAACTTTTGGAATCATTCTTCTGCGCAATAACCTCTTGATCCTTTCGCTTCTCCACAGCTTCTCTAACTTAGTGACAGGCAGTTGTAATTCCTGTTGACAAGAATTTGTATTAACAGGGAACAGCCAAAAATCTCTAATTGCTGGTGGCAACTTAGTTCCATTTCTAACTACTGGCTGCAGGTGTAAAAAACCATTCCCCCACTGTGGAGAGACTGAATAACCACCAGAAATGAAAGACCATTAACTGTTCTCAGCCACCATGAGCATTTTGTGACCTCCTTTTCACCTTTCCCTTCTTCAGGGGCTACAGCCTAGTTTAAGAAACCTTTTAAAAGAATCTCTGATGCTACTGACCCCACAGTCTCTGCAGGTGGCCTATTTTTCACTGTCACAAGCAGGAGAAAGTTTTCTTCATAATATTCATCCTGAATATGCACCTATGTTGCAATTTAAATATATTATTCTTTTCCTATCAATCATACACATGGGGAAGAGATTGCTCCCTTTTTGTACATGTCTTTTACAGTATCTAAAGTCTGTTATTACAGCTATATGTAGATCAAAAAGAAAACCCTGTCAAAATATTCAAGAACCCTTCTTCATTTTCATGCATAAAATAAGGACAAGGTTAATTATATACATTCTATTAGCAACTGCAATACTTTTGCTTAGAAAGCCACTAAAAATTTCAGAGACAACAGAAAAGTCTTCACATCCAAATTAATCCACTCTAGATACTAGGCTAATGAACTAACCTAAGCAGCGTAATTTTTAATAGAGATCCTGAGTTTTTAATACTTTTAACAGTATTTTTTTTTTCATCCAGACAGCATAACAATAAGAAATTCTCTGCCAAATTAACAGTTTTTAGGATAATATACTACTCCTCAAGTTTAGCAGTTTTGGGGCTGCATACTGATTCATCCAGCTACCATTCCTTGTTTCCCAATATTCGTATTGAACAATATTTAACCACTACTTAACACTTCACATCATAATTCATCAGCTTTAGATAGTACCCTCTGTTCTGCAGAATCCCAAACAACTTTTATAGGGATATTGCGAGTAGTAGCTTCACCTACTTCACTCTCTTTTATATTGTGCATATCGTCATAATCTGTGAACACATCAGAGACATAAAGTATCTTTTTTTTCCAGATATTAAGTTTCTCTTGCCATTTTAAGGCTGCTTGTGAAAAGTGCCAGGATATCATTAGAGACAAATATCCAGGATGGAATTTTTCACTCCAGCCTTGGCCTCACACCATCCTGCTCCCAGCTAGGGGTTAGCTTGCTGACAGGGGTGGAGAAGAGCATCCTGGCTGCATTCAACCCATCCTAGGACAAACTACAGAGGTTTAAGGAGACTTAGAAGGCAAAAAACAGACTCCAATTTGTACTACATGCAGCAGCAATATTAAAGAACTATTTGCCACCTTGATCCATTTCAATACACAAAAATCATACTAGAGATGCCTATAAAAGACGGGGAACCAGCACAATATAGCACAGTCTAACCACCTGCCCTTCACTGTCCCTACTGTTTCAAAGGGCAAGACTGGAAAGACTCCACCCCATCAGATAATAATCCAGGTGTAGAACATGACCAGCTTTTACATACATGTTCATATGAGAGGAATTTATCTGAACATTCAACATAAAGAATTACTGGAACAGAAACCATATCAAATGACCTGAAACTTCCCCGAACTGAAACACAGAAGATTGCCTCCAGAAAAGAGACACGTGAACCTGTATATGATCAACACCTCAATATAGGATGAAATAATTGTGGGAAATTAAAAAATAATTAAATAGTGAAGCTTTCTGAAGATTATGTGAGATATATATCTGTTGCAGACACAGGCAATGAAAGATCTAAAAATGAAAGAGATTTTGCCTGTATGCTATGCTCCAGGGAATTTGAGCTAGCTTTTTCCTGCCATTAAGACTGCCTTAGCATAAAAGATGAGGCCTTCGAGACACTAGAATTGCTTCTTCCTGAAGTGCCAGTAATGTTTTGGGTTGCAAAATAGATGGTTTTTAAGTGGGTGTTTAGAGATGAACAACTTGGTGTGTAAGACAGTGAATGCGTTTGGGGGTTTCAAGCAGAGAATTACTGAATTATTCTGAGGACTCATAAGGAACAAAAAAAATCTTATTTCAAGGTCACTTTAAAATCCAGCACATCTCAGCAGTGACTAGAAGTTGTGGAAGCAGTGAATCTCAGCTGGCTAGTGAAATTAGCTACCAGGACCTGCCTGTAGCAGAAAATCACTTAGATCAGAAGTACACAGACAACTGGCATGCTGGTTCGTAGCTTCAGCAAACAGGGTAAGCAGCGAAGAGATGTGCTGAACTACCTCATCAGCACTCAAGTTGTCTGTGACTTTATTCCAGTTGCAGTAAGGGTGTGCTGCTGGTCAGAAAGTGGAGATCTTTACACTGCAGATGCCTTGCTGCATTACGTTTTTTGAAAACGCACTGTTAGCATTCCAGTCACTAACACTAAACATGGGGCCCTAACGTTTGCCAGGAACATTCTTCTACCCAAGCCTCATAAAATACTATTCCACAAATCTAAATCAATAATTAAAAAAGGAAATCCTGTTTGCTTTACTTTCATAATGGTGATGGTACTTCCAAGCCAACTCTCCTGCTGGCTGTAGCTATCTCAGCCGCTCCACTCCAATGAACGTGAATGCCTATGCTGCCAAATGTTGCTAAAGGCATAATCAGGGCTCCACGGCTCCACCTTTTCTGTCCCCTTCAAACCATGACATGCATATATCCACATATGATCCAAACAGAATCATATATAATTATTTTATTGTGCATATGCTTTTGACCTATCATCTGAGAGACAGACTGGTGCTAGTGTATAGTCATGTATTTTTAGGCAGTGAAATTTAACAGCAATACAAAGCAGCATGTACATTGCTACAGGAGACATTAAGAATTCCCCTTCTGGTTTTACATCAGCTTAAATATGCAAGCCTTTTTATCCCCCTCATGTTCCATTTTACAGAAAAAAATCATAATGACTTGATAATTCATAATCCTTTGAAGAGTTGAAAAAATGTGGATATACAAATATTTTTATTTCAAATATAATAGAACCACATAGTCTGAAAACTGAACGCTGGGAAATTCTAAGCGAGAGTCTGTGCACAATCTCAGTGGGTCCACAAGCCACTTTGGACAAAGAGGCTGATTTAGTTAGGGCTCAGAGATAAGATAAGTCCTTTAACCTTCTGAAGATGGACATTCAAAAACTGAAGTGCCTAAAAAATAAGAATTTTCATTCAAAAATGGGACCTGACTATGTTTTAGTGTGGCAAGATGGAAGCATGCTCAGAGATCAAGTTTCTGTTAATTAACAGTCATTTTATTACCAACTGTCACACCAAGCCACCGAGTATACTCTAGCTTTGGATAATATAAGCTGTAGATCAATATTCCAGAAACTACTCTTTGGAAGCTTTTAGGCCTATCATTAACATTGAAGAGTGAATTTCCTGAAAAATTCTTATTGTCAATGTTTAAAATAAGTACAGGCCATTTCCACATGTTAATGGTGGTGGAAAAAATTATTGGTGTCAAAGAATACACCTTAATAAAAATCCCAAGTAGAAAACGTCTGTTTTGCAGAGACTTGCAAAGCAGAAAAGTTTGAGTATTAAAAACCATGAACCTTTCTGCATCTAATACTAGGTGTTATCTTTTTACAGCATCTATTTAGATTTTTGGATATAAACATTGTTCTGCACTCAGTAAGGCTGGCAGGTACAATTCACAAATCTTTGCTTCAAGGAGGCCATCCTACAGAGACCATGCAGCCCAGAACTTTTTACCATGTTAAATGCTAAATTCAGTAACTACATAGTGGATCAGCAACTACCTATCTCAGGAAACTCACCGATTTCTGGCTTCCAGACTATGAGAATTAAAATGTGAGAATCAAATGATTTTTTATTAAACCTGTTGAGAGTTAATGTAAACTGGATTAATGTCATGTTAATGTAAACCTCAGGCTGCCCAGAGAGATGGCGGAGGCCCCATCCCTGGAGACACTGAAGGTCAGGCCTGATGAGGCTCTGAGGAATCTGATCTAGTTAAAGATGTCCCTGATCACTGCAGGGGGGTTGGACAAAATGACCTTTAAAGGTCGCTTCCAACCCAACACATTCTATGGATTTGGAAAAATATTCTAAAAAGCCAGAGATTTTAGAATTTTGACTTTACTGCAATGACCATGAAAATAAGTTTCATACATTGAAGAAAATTATGGAAATTACTGAAAAAAGTTTGAAATCTGAAGGCTTTTTAAGGCATTTACTGCTATTCCACAAGAAGTCCATCTTCTCAGTGTAATTAGTAGGAAACAGCCATAAAATCCTTTGCTAGCTTTTGCCATTGCCCTGAGGGTACCCCCAGCCCTGACTTGTCACTGCCTGGACCCCTAAGGCGTCCCCCACCCCCCCAGCCCTGACCCAGGTCCAGGACCCCATTTCAGCCCCCCAGGGCTGTCAGCCCCTAACGCTGTGATGCCACAGCAGGGCCAGTCTCCAGCTCCCCACAGCCCTGCCCTGCCTGGCCACAGCCCCACTGCACCAGGGAGGTACCCGATGACCAGGGCTGGGGCTGCCCCCGGTGCCCCCCCCCAGCTGCCCTGCCCCTGGTTGGAGCTGTGGCATGGGTACAGGCTGCGAGTAGGCAGTAATAAGGAATTCTCATTTATATCTGACAGATAGATCGTGCAGATCCTTGACACCTCTGCTGTCTAGCTTACTAATTTGGTTTAGGTCAGATGCATCACCCTGTTTTGCAATCCCCTGTTTTACAGTGTGTCTATAGCCACTTTCAGATTAGTAATTATTGTTTCTGAGCAACAGATGGACAATAGATAATTTCTGAATATCCTGTGGTCAGAAGAAACTGTTTTATAATGACTTACCAGAAATCTTTAGAAAAATGTGTTTAAGACTCTATCAAGAGCTAAGGTATCTAAACACAGAATTCAGCAGTGATGGCAGAGAAATTTCTTTTAAGTCTTTTATAATAGTAGTATATTCACATAAAAGTAAATAATGAGATAGTAAATCTTTATCTTCAGTTGAAGTCTAAGAGATTCAGTAGGGTAGAAGAGGAAAAAAAACCAATGTAGCCTTAGAGCAAAATGTTTGTTTTAAGTAACTAAATTTACTAAACAGAAAGATATACCAGCTAGCTAAAGTTGCATGAGGCAGCTCCTGAAAAGGAAAATGCTCAGGAAACTCATTTTAGCAAGAAAAAATGTGGTCTTTAAAGCATCATTAACCTTTTTTAATTTTCATTCAATGCTAACAAAAACTGGGAATAAAAGTAATATATAAGTGCCACATTGAATGAAAATTTGGAGTTATTCACCACAAGGATATCATCAGAGAGTATGATATTGAAGTACAACACAGTACCAAGGGAAGCTGAGATAGGGCCATTTAAAAAAGAAGCTGCTTTGGACAAACACTGTTAATAAATCTAATCTTGACATCTAACTGTTTTAAACAAATCATCCATTTTTTATTCTCCTCAGCCATGTGCTTGAAACAGAGAAGATAACTGTTTCTCATATTCCAGTGTGGTCTCTTCCCAACTTGAATTTGCTTATCCTTGTTTGTCTGTCGCATCTATTCAGCCTCTGAAAGACTATAGTGTTTTTTCAGCCTCTCCAGTCCACATCCCAACTGCCCACAGGCCTGTATCTGGGCTGTGTGGGTAAGGAGAAGAGGGGAGAAAGTAAGATCTCATATTTAGGTTTCCTGATGGGAAAAGCTTTTTAAGTAACAAATCACAGAGTTCATCCTAAACCTACAGCTTAAATAATCAGGTGATTCAATTTCAAATGATTACCACTATCATTATACTAACCTGAGAGTTCCCCTTCCACCTCCAAACTAATACCACCACGATATGACCTGAGGCTACTGCTGTGTGGTTCCTTATGCACATGGCAAAAATCAGGAGCAGTGTAGGATTTTATACATTCCTATACATCTTTTAGCATTCAAGAATGTAAGTAGCTGTTTCTCACTTTAGAAAATTGCTACGCAAAACATCCAGTTTAAAATAAACTGGAAAAGAGGGAAACCAGGAATGCAGTTAGCAACGTCGTCATGCCGTGCATTTTGATTCCTGGCCCGCATAAGAGTTTTTAACCTATTATGGAAAATTCCCACTGAAATTCCGGATTCTTTTGGATTCCAAAGTTGCATCAGTTTTGGGGGTGGTGGTGCGTCTTCTGCTGTTGTTAACAAGACGGGCATTTCTTCTAGCACAAGTCTTGATATCATTCTGCTGTTGCATTTAAGAAGGGCGGACCAATCAATTCTTAGTCCACAGCACATTACATGTGAAAAGAGACGGTTTCATATAGTATCTAAGATATATGGGCCTTCAGCTGTTGTGACAAGTCCATCAATTCTGATCCCAAAATTGCCAGCTGCAAAAATATGAATATACCCCAACACCTTGGAATATCTGGAACTTCAAACGTAGTCTTAGATCCCAGACTGCAGCATTTGCATGACATTATTATTTCACACAGCCATTCAAGAGTTTAAATAATGGATTAAAGTAATCGCAATCTTAATATTTCTGATTACTTATGCATAGGAAATATATACCGCTGGAATCCTTAGGTATATAATAATTCAAATCTTACTATGACTTCTCTGATAGTAAAAGATCTCTTACTGGCCTTCAATAACCCATTGAACTTCCTCACAGGTTTTAGTAACACATACTCACTTACCATTCGGTTCATCACTTTGTATGTTCCTTCAGTTACAATTTCAATGCATCTCAATTGACTCTTCTATGATAAACTCAAATTTGCATCCAAGGAATAACTTACTTTCTTGTATTGCATTAAGAATCTCTGAAAAGTCCACATCTGTCTTCTCTATGTCTGGTTTTATCCATATTTGCGTTTCCAGCCGGTTAACCTGCAAATCCTCTCTTCCTTCTGAAGAAACTGAAGAGATTGATGGGGTTTGTGACAGTGCAGTCAAAAATCCAGTGGAGGGGCTTTCAGGTTAGGGAACATACACATTAAATAAAGCTACTTAATCTTTTTTCCCCCTAGCAGAACCAATTTTTCTTTAAACCAAGCAGCTTTATATATAACATGGATTGATTTAAAGCTAAATACAATGAAACAACAACATTCTCTGCTATCAGCAATGATGCAGAGTCACCACTGGCGAGTCCCTCATTCAGGTGAACATGTGCCGCCATGCCATGAGCATCCCCTCACCATACCATCTACAAAACTAACTCCGAAATGTGAAAACAGACAAGAGGTGTTGTTACAAATGACACAGCACTACAGGAACAACCAGGCTAAAATGAAACACGCTAACACACAAAGGACGAATTAATTCTCAAGACAGAAAACAGCCATTAGGACAAAAAGAGTATGGACAGCACGTTCAGCCATGGGACACCATATGTTCTCACATGCCAAGCTGATGGCATGCCATGGTCTAGGAAGCGCTCCATCCAGTACTGCCGTCCATTTTGAAGGGGGTCACACTAGTATGTAACGGTTGCTGTTTAAAAGCACTGCAGAATAAAAACATAGGCCAGCGGGTCATGGTTTCCAACCGATTTGCACATGTAATTAGGTTAAGGTTTGCCCATATCAGTGTTCTTTCAACACGAGTGAAGAAAAGAGGAAGTTTTGCAAACGCACCGTTTCCATGTAAAGAAAGGCAGCTGCATGTCAAGAGTAGACAGGAAAAGGTACTGCGCATATGGGCTTGAACTGCTGGCTGCAGGGTACTCTCATACAGCCAGAGACAAGGAGGAAGCTACTGGGCACATGGCCGGTTTTTAAAAAGCAGCAGCACAACCTGACCTTTCACAAAGGCATCTGTTAGAAGTGATGTTCTTAAGTAACTAATACACAGAGTTAGCAGAGAGCTGCAGTGGTCAGGGAGATATCTGGGAAAGGACTTCAGAACAAAAGGCCATGGTGGAAGAAGAAACCTTCAGGTCATTTAGTCCATTACTACGCCTTCACTAGAGGCTATCACTCATGCTTTTGATGGAAGCATTTTCCTTTCTTCTGCAGTCTGCCTATAACAAGCTGGTCTTGTTTTGAATTCCTTCTAACCCATTATATCTTCCCCCTCCTCTCACCAAAGGACTATCTCACCCCTGCCTTGATGAGACCTATGAATTATATTCCTGGACGCAAAACCACTCAACTCTGTTTTAAAGACCCTTCTTCACTTCTTGGAAATACAGATCTCAAAATGGGTATACATACACCAGCTTCAGCCTTTTTTATTTCCCAATGTTAAATATTATAAATTCAAACCATCTCATGCTTGCCCCAGCGTATTCTTTTGTTCCACAGCAAAGACCCACTGTTAACATCAGAGACAGCTCCCCTTGTAGACTCCCATAAAGTTATCTGTCATAGAAGCAGCAGGAATCAGCATTTAATGATGTAGAACAAAGAGAATTTCTTAAGTGAGACAGCTGATTATTCATATAATAGCAGCCTAGGGAAAGCTGCAGATGGCCTGAGAGGTGGGAGGCTAGGATTTGCCCCAGAAGAGAATTCTGGGGACAACGGAAAAATACTGCAGCTGCTGCAAAAGACTTAAAAGCAATAGGATGGATGTAGAGAAGTAAAGTAATGGACAAAATTCAGTTAAGTCGCTTTGCAAGTGATATCATTCAAATTCTTGTTAAATACTCAGCTACCACTTTTAACATACACAATTACATATATGCCTCCTCAAATCCACCGGCCTTTCTTCTCCATTTCAACCCTAGTAATAGCAAAATAACGACATTACTGACAAATATAAAATACCCCCTCCTCCCCAAAGCCCTTCGTCCTTGTTACACCCAACCACTGCTCCTCAGAACACATGAAGGTAGCAGGATCTTTGCAGCATCTCCAACAGATCAGAACTAATTGGGCCAGGGAGAGAGGAAGTGACAGACGGCCAGCAATGGCTGTCCCAAAGTGCTGGTATCAGATGGACTATGTAACCGCAGGCCTCTTAATAAAATGAAGCTGTTGAAGAACATACATATTCAATTTCAAAGCCACTTTTTAATTAATGAAAAATACTGTCTAGAAAGTGGACAGAAAATGTCCAGCCTAAACCTGGCTATTGTTGACCCCTAACACTGCCTATGAAGCCAAGACAAGTTTTGCTGCATACAAATCTCCTCTCCTGTATTTGACTCATTTGCAGCATGGGGAGCTTCCAACACTCCACACAGACAGTGTCATATGCTTCTCTCATTCACGGTAGCCTTAATATCTATCCTCACTGTACAAGTATCAGACCAACAACACCATCCTCTGATTTTACTCAGAATTGTAGACCATAATCTTCTACCAGTCATTTGTGATTTAATGCATGGCTAATCACAAACTTGCCTTCAACAACACAAGGAGGAAAAGAAATGTATCTGCTGACATCATAGCTTCTAAGTAAGTGGTTACAAGAACAGTTTCTCTTTTCTCCCATGATCTTCATGGTGTCAATAAACAGACTTGAATCAGGGCACATTTGCTTCTTCCCTCCTCCCCCTCTCTCAGCACCCACTTTGCAGGAGGGAGTGCTGCATTTTTTAGCTGAGAGAAACAACCCCAACGTGACAGGTTGTGGACTGGCCAACTTAATGATTGCCGGTTTGTTGGCAGTCAGAGGTTTTAGCCCAGCAGCTCTTTGGAAAAGGCCAGAGTGTTCTCTCCCATGTCCAAAAGAGATTTATTTTCTTTATCTTACCACACATCTCCAACACAACAAATCAAGATAGTATCTGGTGTCATTGTTGCTATTGAGGGATCACTAGCCTGGCTTTAGCACTTCCTTCTTGCTTTAGCAGCTCCTGTTTTGTGCTCTATCGGTGACAGGTCCCACTGAGTAAACTCTAAGCAGCAGAGCCTGTGAGGCTGGGAGGGAAATACCCTCTTTCCATAGAAATATGAGAAATAAACATGTATAAATTAAAGTGAAATAAATATTAGATTTACCAAATTTTATGTGATTTTATTAAAAGATCAGTCTGTGATTTTTCTCAATTTACTGAGACGTTTTAGTTCAACTGAAATCATATTTTAAATTAGCTTGTGGCATTCATTCTGATGTACTCGATGCATAAAGTAATGCATAAAATAGCACACATTTTCTTTTATTTGTTTTAAGTGTCTCTACTAATTAGGTTAGGAAAACAAACAAGATTATATGAAGGCATTTCATTTTTAAAGGCTGAACGAGATAGCTTGTTCTAAACCCGAATTTTAAGATGCTTCTAAATATTAAAATGATCACACGTAACAGATAAGCAAATTACATAGCAAGGTAGTCAATACGGTACTAATGTTAAACAATGTCATTCCCACTGCAGTAAGACGGATTTTGTGTCTGCTTAAAATTAGGAACAGACTCAGATTCTTTGCTGGATGAGGCCTTGTTACATGTATTTAGTATCTAGCCAATTATCACAATCAGGTTTTTAGACATGAACTTTACAAGCAAGTTTCTATTTTCTTGCACAGTAAACACCTGGAGCCAGATTTTGAAAGGCTGAACATTTTTATACATGCCCTGTGATGTGCAAATCATATTTGTAGATGGATACCCTTCACACTGTTGTCTGAAATTGAGCATGAGCATTTGGGTGCACAGAAAAACATGCATAGTTCCAGTATCTGGCACCAAAATAAAGAATATAAAATTAACTGATGGAAGAAGTGCTGCTGTTTCTCAATGCAAAATAAAGGGCTCATATTTTCTCCATATTTTTGAATGGATGTGTGAGAACAGAGCTGATCTTTATAATTCACTGAGGCAGCTAGGGCTTCTTGAAGAGTTTTACCACTTGGGTTCTGCTCATTAGTCGGAATAGAAATACTCAACTCAGTTGCTTTCTGAAATCCGTCTCTCTTCTTTGCTCTCCCTCATGTCCAGTTAACTCAGCAAGCGCAAACAAATGTTTTGTCTACAGCTCTAGAAGTTTCTGTAGAGAAAAATTTACAGCTTCAAAAGATCTTTCTGAAAAGACAGCTAGCCAACGACTTTTATCAGCATAGTGATTTTTGATTTTTTTTTTAAAAATCATTTTGTCAGCAAACATACACTTTCATAATGGTTGTAATTCAGCATGGACATTAACAACAAGTAGCAAATAACTAGTGTGCCATGTGGGTAGATGCTCCTATCACAGGCCCATACACCTCTAACAGGGCAATATTTAATCCTAATAGGAGCAGTTTTGTTTTGCTACATTAAGTACTGCCTGTGGTTTCTACAGAGAAGTTTCTCCTTCCCCCCAGAGCCTCTTCTTTAAAGCAAGCATAAAGTTGCTGTGCGCGGTGCCCTTTTCACTAAAGGCAACCCCAGGTCAACACAGGGTGAAGGATCACCCTCGCACAGGTACATTTTCTACTGGGTTCTCACTGCGAGTGCTAGGCAGGTCATCCACAGTAAAAGCATAGTTTCAAATGGAAATTGTTTAAAATGTTATCTATACATGTAGTCAGAGCTATACACACAGGAAATCAATACCTTTACTGATCTCAATTCTGGGACTGCATTTTCTGCGACAGGAATGAGACAAAATGTACACGACGGTGGGTGTCCCCAGTGTCCATCCCATGGCTGCACTGGACAATGCACCTTAACGCATGAAAAACATATTGGTTCAATTATTGCATCAGAAAAAAAGAAGCTATGCTTTGAGTCATAGGATTTATCCAAATGTATATTAATATACACATCTTCCTGGAAAGATAAAGTTGGCCTGAAAGCAGTGGCTCAGAGAGAGTTGATTATGTATCATTAGGCAGAAGGCTGGCATGTCTCATAGCAAGTCTTTAAAAGAAAGCTGCTTTTGCTACATTGGTCAGAGAGAAACTCGGACTGTTTTCTGTAAGAAGTCCTATTCTATTTGGTTCCTCACCAAACCAGCAAAGTATTGCGATATTCTTTCTGCCTAAGCATTTTTCTCTCCTGCAGCATAAACTGGATGCCAGTGTTACTCTGCACATCAATCTTGCTGCAGTGATTAAATTAGATAGATTTTCATATATTAAAATTACTCAATTTCTTCTTGTTACTCTTAAAGCTGTCAAGTACAGTAGTGCAGAGTTCCACACTGGCAAAGTGTTGTTGATAAGACAAAATACCACGTAACAATTAAAGACAGGAAACAGAGGAATAAATAGTTGTGGGAGAAGGAAAAATTAGGTATGTTTAAAATACATGTGGTCAATAGCCATATTTTTGAAAACATAATCAATTATAATTTATGGGACTGTAATTATGAAGGCCCAAAATTTAGTATCAGCAGCATCATTTGATTTCATCCTGGTCATTTTCATATTAAATATAAAACATTTTTTCCTCTTGCCTTCCTCAATAGAGACAAAAAAGAGGAAACAAAGAAGAGGAAGTTTCAGAGTTTCCTTACGACTCTTTTGTACAGGTGGAAGGGTTTGTCCTCTCCACATACAGCTAAGACAGTTCTTGAAAGTACAGGCTGAGTCCACGCAGAAATGCGTTTTGCATCATGAAGGATAACTCTGTCTTTCAGTGTGTGTTTTCCCCTTGAAGAGATATGAAAAATGCAATATCAGCATTTTTCAGGATCTATTTTTACTTTCCCTACAGGGATTTAAGAACAAGAATGTTTGGAAACGTCAGATGGTCTTTTGGGAGGCCAGGTTAACACTGATGATCTGCAAGCTGCCAGTGCACAGGGCAGTAACACTGGTGAGTCATACTCAGCTTCTTTCCTCCAGTCCTTGCATCTCCTAAGAACTCTGCTCACCCATTGAGGCCTCGATCCCAGCTGGGCTACTGCACACCAGCAAGGTGGCTGCAGATACACCCATACAAGAAGGCAGTTCCCTCGGACCCGCACAGTTTCCCATCAAAAGCCTCACTTAAGACAGGGCAAAGGCTGAATGTCTTATTTCAGAAATATCTTCTCAGGACATGGTGCAGAAACATATACTGTGTCCTGCCTTGAGCTGCCCCTTCTCTGCACAGGAGAAAAAGGCTCCGTTTTCAACCTGCAATTCTTTGGCCCACCAGCCCAGCACTTGACTCCCTTATGGAACAAAACCATTACCCAGAAGCTTTCCTTCTGTCCTTGCTCCTTACCAGTAGCACTAAGCCTCCGCTACCTTACAGCTTCAACACAATTTCAAGATTTCTACAAGGAGTAGGGGAAGATGAGTTCCCTTTCTCTTTCATTTTGATGCTTTTTTCCAGTGTTGACTTCCTTTTGAAGTTCGCAGTTAGGAGAATTACAGGAAGAGTCATGTGTGTAATTCTCTGTTTTAGAGAACTTGTTGACATATCTGTATACTTAAGATAGTGCACCATATCAGGGTAAGCGCATATGTACCTGTGGTGACAAACTGGGAGTATCTTGAAAGGTCTCAGTTTTCCTAATTTCCCTACCTTTTGGTCACAGGATTTGCCACCATTTCTCTACAAAGCACATCGATGATTTTGGAAGAATTATAAATAATAAGTAATGATACACATCGAAAGAGAGGCCTTTAAAGACTTCTGATTTAAATCAAAGCACTCCATCATAACAGCATGAACACACAATATGCTTCCAAGACTGAAAAAATTAGGTACCCTGTGGAAATATTTGCAGACCTTTAAAAAACCTCTGACCTGGTAGATATGTCTAGAAATATGTAGGGACTTGGATATAAGTCTTGATAGTCCTAATTGGTTCACCAGTTACCTTTAAAAAAAGACTATACTCTGTCACTATTCAGAATAGCTAATCAAATCTTCCACTCTGCAGAAAACACCGTTCCTCTTAATGGTTTTCTCATGGATTACGGATAAAATAGTGTGTCTGCATGTTAGTGTCCAGGAATCAAAAGCTGAGTGTAAAAGCACAAAAATGCCTTGTTAGTTTTAACAATGCTTTGAAAGTTATTGGAATAAATACATAGGGCTACTTCATTTCCCATAGGAAAGTCCAATGAATGTTAGGGAAAAAAAATATTAAAACCCCAAATCATTCTATTTAGCATGAAGAACCTATACCATAGCTGTCTCTGTGCACGGTCATGTCAAGGGTATGGTAATAACAATACTGGAATTATTTTTTAAAGGCAATTTAAAAATAGTTTCCCTTTGCATTGTAATACCCTGTAAGGCATGACATATGCTTAAGTACGTTCATACAAAGTCTTTTCTTATATTTCAGAAACAGAAGTAGTGAAGGGAGGATTTCTAAACACCTAATATTAACTTACCACAGACTAGTATTTTGAAGACATATGGTGTCCATTCTCCCCTCCATTATACCCTGGCTGGCATCAGATGCAGAGAAGTCCACTCAGCCAAGAAACTACAGAGAAGTGGGGAGTCCTACATTCTGCGCTCACTCTCTGTCTCTCTGTCACGCTGCGTACACCTTTTCCACAGACATATGGATGCATATCCCTCGGTGCAAAGCCACGTCTTGAAAAACTCTTCTCCCAGCAAAACAGTCCAAACACCAGGCTATGGGGACAGCGTCCTGCTAGCCCTCAATTCTTGCATTTCTGATTCTGTCACTACCCAGAATGAACGCTGGGCAAAGCCAACACCTTGCTCTTATCATCAAGAGGGACGCATCTCTTAAACAGCAAGTTCAAATGAGAAAAAAGCTGAGGAGAGATGATAATCCCACAAGGACAAGCACCCAAACCATTGGACTTCTGTGCAAAAGGACACAAACTCTTCTCATTTCTGAACTTGAAGGTGCACAAATCCGTGGGATCTGATGAGATGCATCCACGGGTCCTGAGGGAACTGGCGGATGAAGTTGCTAAGCCACTATCCACCATATTTGAGAAGTCACGGCAGTCTGGCGAAGCTCCCATTGACTGGAAAAGGGGAAACATACCCCCCATTTTTAAAAAGGAAGACCTGGGGAAGGCCAGTCAGTCTCACCTCTGTGCCTGGCAAGATCATAGAGCAAATGCTCCTAGAAACTATGCTAAGGCACATGGAAAATAAGGAGGTGACTGGTGACAAGCAATACGGCTCCACTAAAGGGAAATTGCATGTGACAAATTTGGTGGCCTTCTACAATGGGGCTACAGCTTTGGTGGATAAGGGAAGAGGAACTGACATCATCTACCTGGACTTGTGCAAAGCATTTGACACTGTCCCACACAACATCCTTGTCTCTGAATTGGAGAGACGTGGATTTAATGGATGGACCATTCAGTGGATAAGGAATTCGATGGATGGTCACACTCAAATAGTTGCAGTCAACGGCTCAATGTCCAAGTGGAGACCAGTGACAAGTGGCGTTCCTCAGGGGTCGGTACTGGGGTCAGTGCTGTTTAACATCTTTGTTGGCGACATGAACAGTGAGACTAAATGCACCCTCAGCAAGTGTGGTGATGACAACAAGCTGTGTGGTGTGGTTGACACACCGGAGGGAAGGGATGCCATCCAGAGGGACCTGGACAGTCTTGAGAGGTGGGCCCGTGCAAACCTCATGAAGTTCAACAAGGCCAAGAGCAAGGCCCTGCGTGTGGGTTGGGGCAATCCCAAGCACAAATACAGGCTGGGTGGAGAATAGACTGAAAGCAGCCCTGAGTAGAAGGACTTGGGGGTGTTGGTGCATGAACTGGTAATATGCCCTTGCAGCCCAGAAAGCCAACCGCGTCCTGGGCTGCATCAAAAGAAGCATGGCCAGCAGGTGGAGGGAGGTGATTCTCTCCCTCTACTCTGCTCTTGTGAGACACCACCTGGAGTATTGTGTCCAGATCTGGAGCCCTCAACACAAGAAGGACATGGACCTGTTGGAGCAAGTCCAGAGGAGGGCCACGGAGAGGATCAGAGGGCTAGAGGACCTCTCCTATGAAGACAGGCTGAGAGAGTTAGGGTTGTTCAACCTGGAGAAGAGAAGGCTCCAGGGAAACCTTATAGCAGCCTCCCAATACTTAAAGGGGGCCTAGAGGAAAGATGGGGAGGGACACTTTATCAGGGAGTGTAGTGATAGGACAACGGGTAAATGTTTTAAATGTTTTCCATTTAAAGAGGTAGATTTGGATTAGATACTAGGAAGAAATTCTTCTTCTGAGGGTGGTGAGGCACTGGAACAGGTTGCCCAGAGAAGTTGTGGATGTCCCTTCCCTGGAAGTGTTCAAGGTCAGGTTGTATGAGGTTTTGAGCAATCTGGTCTAGTGGGAGGTGTTCCTGCCCGTGGCAGCGGGATTGGAACTAGATGATCTTTAAGGTCCCTTCCAACACGAAACATTCTATGAGTCCATGATTTCCCATCTGTGCTCAAAGGATGCCTCAATGTTCTAAGAGATGAAAGGATCCAAACGTCCAGACAGAAGCCCCAAGCACAGCATGTCACATATTCCTATGTCTAATATTTCCAGTTGCCTGGCTCTACGTGGCCCTTATGCAGACCCTTATATGATCAGTAGAGAGACTGTGTTGCAAAATGAGCCTTTGGAACCTACCCCCTATCACTGATAATACAAAGAGATAGAGCACCGAAGTGTGTGCTCTCCTAGTGAGAACAAAGCTATCCTTTTCAGGCGCCACAATGCCTGGGACAGGGATCCACAGGGGACAGCCTGAAAACAGCACAAAGCCACAGTAACTAAGCAGAGAAAATTCTGCACAGCTGTATGTTGCAAATGAGAATCTAGAAAGAAGTCTGAGATCTAAACGGACTGAAAATTCAGCCCATTTCCTACTACTCTTATTTATATAGAAATGACAGTAGGAATGATTGCCTTTTAGTTCTACCTCTTTCCTCTTACACTGTGAGTACACATACAAAACACAGCTATCAAAGATCACTGTCACATATGTTCAAACATTTGTCCATGTTTGAAAAATCTAACTACTTGTGAATGATAAATCCTTTAGTTAACATCTACCTTTAACAATATTGGTTGTTAGCAGAGAATTCATGAAGAGGAGAGGCAGAAAACATTTGCTGAATAAACTGTTTATTGCAAAAACTTTCCCAGTTCTCAAGTTAGCAGTTTACTGATGAAACAAGCAGAAAAGCTGGCTGCACAGGGATAAGAGGCATGACCTAACAGATAACTTCAGGGCACAGAAGATTTACTTCATTATAACATGGGACATCAAGACAGCTTTTATAAGATACCAGATGTCTCTTCTAGGTGGATTTTAATATAACAACCAATTGTACAGACTCATGTTATACCATAGCCTATTGCTGCCTTCACAGTCTGAACACCTCCTGGTAATTCATTTCCACAGAAAGCACCAACAGCTAAACCATTTTGGGAACTTCAGCTGTCCTGAGACTGCTGAGGAATGAACATAGCACAGGAATGTGAAAATGGTTATCCTAAAGACAGGATAGCAGAACAGAGGTCTATCCAGCACAGGATCCTGTTTCTGACAGCAGATGCTTAGGCAAAGGGAATATGAACAGGGCAAGCAGCCCATCCCAAATCTGACCCTTCCAACTTGCAGAGATTTATAGATCTCTGGAGTGGAAGGTTTCATCTAGATGATAATGATTCATGTCTACCAATGCCCCTTTCCTCTACAAAGCTTTTCCTTTTATACGCAATGTCCCTTGTAAGCTAACAGGTACCCATCACACTCCTCCCTCCTGCTTTTACTTGTCTCGTTTCCAGCCTTTGTGAGCCAGTGGGCCTGATCCTCAGTTACAGTGCCATCGTAACCCCTAACATCCAGGCCAGGGGCCATGAAGGTCCGAAATTCACTGTCACTGCAAAGACTTTCTTACTTTTGTCTCAAACAAGAGCTATCACGCTGACCCCATGAAATATACCTTCCTATACAGAAACCAAGGGCGGAGCAGTGAATTCCACCCTAGTCTATCACAGGGAGAGGAAATGGTTCCAGCCTATCAGTCTGAGTGTGTGGAGACCTAATTAGGGAGAGTTAAGGTAAATGTCATCGTTCAGTTACAAATTGGAACTAAAGAATGGAGGCAATATTTATATATTGATTGGATAAAAATATTCTTTCTCAGATTTTTAATTTGTCTTTGAGAGTACCTCACAAGCAGCAGGAATCCTGCCCGTAATACTGGTGCATTTGGCCTTTCTTATAAAGCCCTGCAATCTATTATAATTACCAAGAGAAATAGAGCACTTTGCTATTAAAATGCATGGACTAGTTTTGGGCTGTTAACACAGGATGCCCACCCAAAAGAGATTATTTTCAGTAATTGGCACTAAGCAGGGTAGGAGAACCTCTGAATGGCAAGGGTCATCATTTTCAGGTATTCTGGCAGCACAAAGGGCCTTGAAAGTATGTGCTGTTTTGATGACCCTTAAAAACGTTCCAGCCTCATGGAAGTGCAGGTTACTTCTTTATGCCAGCAGCCTAAGAGGTGCTGAATTCCTCTCCTGTGCTAGGTACGTTCCTAAATCAAGGTCTAAATAAAGTACTGAACTGTAGTGCTATCTCCCTTTTTCTATTTTAAGTATGCTGGATGTTATCAGTAATGAAGACCTCAAAAATGCATATGCTTTGTACTCCATTGGGCCCCTAAAGCATAGCACGGTACGGAACTGCATACCCCAAGGATGTGACTAGCAAACATTGTGCCTCTGTGGAGTTATCCAGCACGCAGGGAACAACTCTGCTTCCCTGGGACATCCAGCCACTCACGGCACAGGGAAGGGCAGCAGTCTGCACGACCCAAAGGGAGCTCTCTTCAGGAGCAAGGAGCAGATCAAAAATGATGCCACCTTTGCTTCGCTCGCTGCCCTTATGCCTGCTGTAAACTGTGATTTTGAGTTTTATGCAATTCTTTTGGGCTTTTGGGCTTTTTTTGGCACCACAGTACATTGCACTGGTTGGAATTTCTAGTAGGTTTTGGTGCTTAGGTGCACTTACCTGTATCATATCTACTCACCCAAGGAGCAAGCCCCCACCCTCCCTTTTTGTTGTTGTTTTTTTTGTTTGGTTGGTTTTTTATTATAAAGAAAGGTCTGGCTTAATTTTGAGATTTCAGAATGAACCAGCAAGCTTGGTGTTAGGATATCTTTTGGACTGGAACGAACATTTTGTGGAAATTAGGAACACCATGCAGCCCCGTTACAGTCAAAACCCTTTTCTGATCTTAAAAGCTTCTCTGACAAAGTAGAAGCTAGTTGTTCCATCTTTTGACAGTCTACCTGCAAGAATCTTTCCTTGGAACACATTAGAAATAGAGGCTTACATAATACTAAGCCCCCTTTTAGCAAGAACTATAGAGCTAAGAAAAAGCCACATTTTTCAGTCAAGCATTACAGGAACATAATAACTGATTATTCAAAGTCGGCCTCACTGCTTCTTGAATGATAAACTATTTTTTAAATAAAATGGGTCATTACTCTCTCAGAAGCGTTGCAAAATTTTACATATTTTGTCTGTTTTCTTCAGCAAAAGTTAAAGTGATAAAGAATTTTCTTAATTGTTTTAGGACAATCATGGTATACTGGTCTCGGGACATTATAACTTTGCCTTGGGATCAGCGCTATTCCCTGTTTGGTGTTAAGCCACACCTGGCTGCCTGTTCCTATTCCGGACAAGTTTGCCCTAGAGAGGAAACTCACTGAGGATGGAACAATCGAGAACATCCAGAGCAAGTGGTATTTTGCAGCCTTTGTGAGGTGACTGCATGTTGTAAACTTAACAACAGCTAGGAGAGCCGAAATCTGAGGGTGAGCTGTACCGATTTTAAAGTAACCATACATAATTTATTCCAAGAGTGAATGAAAGATCATTTTACAACAGCAAACAGGGGACTGATCAAAGCAGAAAGGGAGAAAAAATAAGCCTTTGAAAAGAGTTGAGTTTAAAAATACATACTCCCCAGAGAAGTAGAACACCCTCAAAGTCAGCTCTTAAAATTATTAATATTATTTTTGAAGCCCCTTATTGAGGGCATGCACAGGTCCCAGGTAGGTTCAATACTTGTGTGCCACGTGCAGCACAAATTGATAAAGAGGGATGCAATTTCTGCCTAAATAAAATATTTTTAAACTAAACAAGATAGATAGCATTAAAAAACAGTGCTTTATCTTCTACCTTTTTTTTTTTTTTTAACATGCTGTTTTCAAAACTGTTCTTCAAACTGGTAGAATGAACATTTTAGGAGACTTTAGCTTAGGAACAGGAGTTTTCAAAGAAGTGGCTTTTGCCCTAGAAAAGTAAAGCGATGAATGAAATGGGCTGAATGACTAAGCAAAGTGGTAGAAGATTTCAGGCTCTGCATCATTTGCTAGCTAGTTCAGCTCTTAAGTTCAAAATACTGCATAATCACCATGTGACGACCTGTCACTCAGCCTAGTGACAAAAGGTCCTCATTGTAATTGAGGCAGACTGTTCCTCTTGTTAGGAGCTTTGCAGAGGCTCCAGTGCACCAACAGTCAGGAGAATGAACTGTCTCTGTGTTCAGCAGGGAGGTATTTCCAGCTCACGCTTGAGGTACAGACATGGGAGAAAATCTGTTTGGTACATCAAGCTCGCATTGTGTTGAACACAGGCTCTAGATAAAGTGAAAAGTTAAGTATGCAGTCTGGTTTCTTTGACTTTCATCTCCTTTCTGCACAGGGATGTTTCTTGTAAACATATTTTTTTATAATATGAAAATTAGCTTAATGAAGGGAATATGAAACTTCTTTGAAATCTGCTTGCTTTTTCCATGGTTCATTCCACATGGGAGGAAGTTCTATATACACCCACTAGAAGGCATATTGAAGAAGACTGCACCCCTAATAATGTTAGGCAAGTAAGATAACAGCACTACTGTCAGAGTGAATTCAAATTTTCAGGTGAGTTTCCATCAGTCATTCCTACACCATGCATGCTTTTGCTGCCAAGAAACATTTGCATGACAGGGCTTTCTCGCAGAATTATTTGCAGTTTATTCTTTTAATCTGAGAGATGTATGCCACACATCCTGCCACTCAGCAAAAGAACGACGATGTGATTTAACCAACACATCACATCTAACTAACACAGATCTTCTAAAGACCATTCACAACCAAATGTGAACGCTGACAAGCACGTGTGCATTTTATGATGAGAAAAGGATACCTTTTGCACAGTAAATTATCATTTTTGAAAAACTCAGTTCTAGCTTCCTTGATGATTCAAAGTTCATTAAGTTATGACTAAGCTCATTAAACATACATTTCCTTTTTTCTTTTAATTTTGATTTGCCACAGTTTCAAGAACCATGCATTTTTCCTTGCCTCCCAAGTCAGTTCTGTTGGCCAACACCACTAGCTCTTCTTTCTTATTTTCATGCCCAATAACTATGGGCATCAATAAAAATGCTACAGTCTGATGAGTAACAAAAAAAAGAGGATTCAAAAGTAAAGAAAAGCATGCCTAAAGGCAAACACATCTTCCTTTAACATTTGTAACATATCAGGTAGTATTTGTCATAAAAGGCAAGAGACATCTGAAAAAAGATTGTCACTGAATTCCAATGACCCCACTAGACTTCCACCGTAATGCCAGAAACCAGACATTTCAGTAGGTGTTTTCTTGCAAATGAACATAAAGTTCTTCCAAATATCATGGATATGCCTGTGTCATTTCAGGAAGTAAGAGTTCTCCATTCCAAAATGTACTGTTCTTTGCCTTTGAAGATCTTTTTGAATAGTATACTCATGAAAGCAGAAATTTCCAGAATATTTTTATGTGTTTTCTGGAGTGAAGACTCTTTACATATTTACTAAATTCTGGAAAGAAACGATTTCAAAGACAACCCTTCCTGTTGGATGTGTAGATTTCCTGCAGATCTAATCTATCCAAGTGATACAAATGAATATCTACATTATTATGTATTCACTTCTGTATAAAACTCAAAATGCATTAAGGCTTAACCAGAGGCCTTTACAGGAAGCACAGAGAAAGAAAATCTTGTTGGGAAATCTTTGAATCCCTGTTATTACAAAACGGGTAACAAAAAATTGTTAGCGAGCATTTTAAGTAGAGAAAACCTAAGAAGATTCCAGAGTTTCACACAATGACAGGATTCACTTTACTGCTGCTTAGACTTATCAAATAAGGCAATTTTTCCACAGCCAGCAAATTTAATGACTGCTAGAGAAACTAGGTGTAACAAGTTCTGCAGAGTCTGAGAATAAAGGAATTCGTCACCAACAGAGGGAAGTAAGGTAACATTGTCCTGATTTGGAATAAAGAGTATCAATGGAAAGAGCAGGCAGAAACCCAGAAACTAAAGTCCTGTGTACTCCATAGCAAAGGTGCAATGCCATCAGAAGTGAGGCCAGCATTTTTTTTGCCCCCAGATTTGCCTAACCTTGGCATTCAGGGAACAGACTGGCATGACAGTTTAACGTCCTCTAGGCTTGTTCATTACTTGGTTCTGCCGCTCTTACAGACAACCTAAATGCTGATTACCATCGCTTTTAAAATAAGCCTCCTGTGTGCACCCCAGACACATCAATCATAAACCGTCTTCAGGAGAGGTAAAACAATTTACAGCAGCCAAAGGTTTGCCCAAAGTGCTTTGAACCCTGTACTTCAGTAGCCTTGTACCCCATTAGCCACAATATACCACAACTGCTCGCCTAACTGGGAGATGATAACTGCAGGTTTCTCAGAACTAAAAATACTGCCCCTCCCTGATTCTGTAAGGAATGCATATTTGCCTTAATATCATTGCATCTAAATGTACCATCTGATTGCTTTACTTGTCTTTGCTTTTCCCCTTTCTTAGAGGAACTTCCTTCCCTCGTACTGGTGCACCTGCAAAGGTATGAGGAGTCTTCACCATTAATAGTAATTTTCTTCCACTCATTTCTCCATTTTCCTCTGTGTTTTGTTTCAGTTACTTGAGACCTTCTGATCTGCTTAAAATCAGAACTCAGAAGCTGTGGTTCTGCTTGTGGCTGAGCACTACTTCTTTGCAAGCTTGCACCACACAATTTTTTTAATTTTTTTTTTTAATAAGGCATATTACAGAAAACTTACTGCTCGCTCGCCACTCTAACACCCCGGTTAACAGCAGAAGTCATCAGCCTCAGGCTCCTTACCAGCTACAAATAAAACTGGCAGGGGGGCAAGCTGAAAAGGAGTGCTGTAACACTGAAAAATACCTATAGTTCCTCCTCCTTAGCATGTAGCTACCTATGAACTTCAGTCAAAGGAAACAGCTGTCAATTAAAAAGAATTCATGATAAATAACTAAAAGTGTCAGTCTGGAAAGAAGAAAAGTGGCCAAGGGAAATAAAGTGGTATGCAGAAAACAGAAACGCTGTGCAGTTAAAGGGAAAAAATACATTCTTAACTCTAAGTCGTTTTACCAAGAATCTTTTCTTTCCATGGTTCTAGACTGTCTGATTGATAAGAATTAGAAATGCCCTTTTAAATCCTCAGAATAACCTTCTGTACAATCTATTATACCAGACTGTCTTCATGGTTGGAGTAGTACAAAGGAAATTTCCGACTGAGTATAATGTATACTACTCCAGCAGTGAGACCTACTTGACTGTGAGAACAGCACTCCGATGGAAGGAAGAACCCAAATTGTATGAGTTATTTAAAATTAGACTGAACAAAAACCTGAGGAATTTACTGTATGCAACAGCAGGAGGGTATCTTGGAAGATAGTGGTGTAAGATCTTTTACCTGAGTAATTAATATACATCAGAACATTTTCTCTTCAAAATATCAAACCATTTATAATGTGCAGCCTTAGATAAGGTACTGCCATTGATCAACTAGTGTATTAGGCTAATTATTTATGAAGCCACAGCTGTTAATTTGTGGCTGACTAAGAATGAATAACATGATTTTAGGTTTAAATTAAATTTTTTCCTTAGGAGTGTTATTTATTATGATTGCTGCCTGACCATAATCTTTCTTAAACTCTGCTTGCGTACGGTTACAATTTAACCTGGACACAGAGACAAACCTAGTGTTCTTATAGAGAATTAAAAAGGCTAACCCAAATCATAAAAACATTATTTCATTCCAGATGAAACAATGACACTGTAAGCTGGTTAAGAGAAGACTCCTGTCATACAACATATTACTAAAAATTTGCAGCCTTTAAGGTTCTGCATACTATTAACTCCTCTTAACTTCAGTGAAGCTCATAATACTAAATGCCTTCTTGAACCAAGCTGCCAAGAATGTTCTCTGTAAGTCACAGACGCTGTTATTGTCTAAAGAGCAGAATATGATAGACAAAGCTAATCTCATATGACCATACTGAAAGCTAAATTCCTCAGAGAATCATCATCCAAACGATGCTCACTAACGAGCTCCATTTTAGGCAACGTCTGTGATCTACCTAAAAAGGGATCTTTTCCTCAATCAGATGCCAGCATATAGTCCTTGTATGTTAATTAGTATAAAGCATGGGCTATATCTATCAACACATAGATGTAGAATGTGTAATAGCTCAAAATGAATATAGTTATTGTGGATATTCAAGATGCTTTTTTCACAAACTGTGATGCATTGCTTACTTGTCAATCTTTCAACATGCTGCAGTCATGATTATGTATCTTTAGCAACAACAACATTTTGGTAGTAGCAATTTCTGTACTTGAAAGAAAAAAAACAGAAACTGAAAAAATAGAAGGACGAACAAGTGAACAGAGGAACTGAAATAAACAAAGCATATGGTTATGACTCACTGTAAATTCTTAATTAATCTATGTTGACAAAGATTATGGTGACTAAACAATATGGGTGCATGAAACTCATGGCAGTAGACCTGCATAGCAACCCACAATAAATACTCTCAATTTTCAACTTCTACAAAAATTAAGCCATTTGCTAGGTCTGCAAGGTAATGTAAGCATGCTCAGGGTTTGCAGGCAGAACTGTCTGTCTCACACAAACAGGCTCTGCCTTGCAGCACCCAAGTAGCTGCATACAGGGTGCATCATGCCCTTTCCTGGGCAGCAACACTGGAGGATTATTGCGACCCTTCAATATAGAAGCTACAAAACTGACTTCATGGGTAGCCTTAATTTGGTCTACTCAGGAAAGAAATTTGGAGTTTAATTTTCACTGTGAAGAATGACTGAATATGGCCAGCACAAATGTACTCCCCTGTTATAAGAAAAGATGTTTCTAAAATAGCTCTGGCAATTAACATAACAACGGATGAACTCATGATGTCAATTAGACTTTGATGGTTCCCAGGAGATTCTGGCTTTCTTTTAAAAAGTTTCATTTTGTTAACCAGTTAACGTATGTTGTAACATCTCCTTCGGATCTAGAGCTTTTGTTTGCAGTCTAGCAGCAAGACTTTGATCTACACCCTGGATTGTGCCTTTGTTCAAAACTACGTGTTGTATGTTTTTTTATGGTTAAACTCACATTTTTATTTCCCACTTTCACCTGTCCCAACTGTTGTTACTCCCTATAATCTATAACTGACAAAAATGTACCAAACATAGACAAAACATCAGTCGATAGCTCTGATGATCAACAGATTGACCTCCATGCAAGCACTGGTTATTGATGCCAGCTTCACAACATCATGGCACATTACACAAGAAACGGAACTGAAAAAGTTGTCAAGCCAAATCTGTTACCTGGCTGATGGGTTTTTGCTTTTCCACCAGTGACTGCTGAAATACTAGATCCAGAAGACGAGGCTTCCATTTTTATTGATCTTCTGACTTGTGGGAGTGAAGGATGCCCAACCACGGGCGGACGCTGTGACACTGGGTAGCTTGCTGCAGTTCTCCTCTGACAGATTTGTGCACGCTTTTCAGCCCCATGAATAGATAAACTTATACCTGACAGGAATAAGAATTAGTACTGTTAGATACAAGAGACCAGCACGGAATAACTAAAACATAAAAAATTCCAGGGTTAAAAATGGAGCTGTATCACCCTTCTTGAAAAGAAAGAAAACTATAAAAACATGAATTTTCTATGACAATGAAAAATGTGAACATCTTTGCTGCTGTGCTGCAGACATCAGTCAGCCACACTAATAGATATTTAAATTACTACACAGTCATGGTTTACCGCATTACTGGCCTAGAGGAGGAATCATCATCCATGCCTTAAAAAAACCCACACAGCTCACATGGGATGATATTAATGAGGTAACTACCACAGAATTTATTAAACAACAGTTTTCTGATCCACTGACTAGAACTTGGCAATAATTATTTCCTTTCTTCTGAGTATTCGCAAGTGTTAGGAAGACTCATCATATGGAAAAGATGCTACACTTCAGGTAGTAACTAGCTTTTAAGGAAAAAAAATAAAGGTCTGTTTTGAGGAAAAGTGTAAGGCTACACACAACAATAACATGACCTTAAGCTTGAAAAACCATTCCACTTTCACCAGTCCTGTGAAGCATTACCTACAGCACTGGAAATTGTCTTTCTCACCAAACATTCTCAAATTTTTCACATAGCCAATTTTTAAATAGAAATTGTGATGAAAAACAGGCTTTACTTTTCCAAAGAGAAAAGGAAAGCTGAAATTTCCTATGCGTCTATTGTACCGTCTTAGAAAGAAATATTATCTTACAGCAAAAAATGCTGATTCTGACTTCCTTATGTTCACATTGATGCAATTGCTGCAACTTCATTTGAATTACTCTCAGCATACTCTGGTGAAAACCTTTAGACAACCTCTTTTGGGCGAAAAAGCTGAATGACAATTTTATGCTACAGTTTTACACTTAATTTAATTGTGACAGTGCTTTTATCAGCAACCGCTCTGTTTTAAAACACAAACGAAAAAACCATAACCAGATATAAATGGGCAAACTGAGAAGCAGATGGAAAAGCAGACCCTAAAAACTGGAAATGTGGATAGTGTAAGCACGTTGTAAGTTGCAGTCATTCAAAATCATTAGACATCATTGATTAGACTGCTCATTTCTGTGAAAGGAGTCCTTCACTAAAATATCCAAGAACGCCTTAATGACTCTGCTCTTCTAGTTCCGCTGAAAGTCAATGTACGTGAACCTCCAGGTCATGAAAGGGGTTTTGAGACTCTGAAATCTTAATACACTTTGATCCATAATATACTACCAAGGGGAAGAGAGGAGCCACTTTTGTAGGCAAATAGTGAAAAGAGTGGGGTGGCACACGTGAGGAAAGGCTGTGCGAATTGCTCTCCTTTGAGATGGCTTTGTGCATTCGCAATTGAAGCTGCATGCTTGCTACCTGATTTTGCTGCACTTCACCAGAACTGATCTCCTGCAGGAACTGTGAAAGGACGAGGACTCTCCTGCAGAAACTGCTCGCACACCTCCTGGTTACAGGGCTAATGTAACTGCTGGCTGTTTCTAAAGACTGTTGAAATCACATCTTCTTTAGCACAGACAGCAAATCCCAGTCACCTTATTCAGCTGATTCATCTTGGGAAAGGCAGTGCAGTAATCCATGTGAGCCGAATGACAATGAGGATGCCTGGACAGCACATTTCTTTGACCACGTTAGTCAAATAGCTTAGCCATAAGGGGCTTCAAACAGTGAGAAGCTAAGTCCCAGCTGTAAAATGAGCCTTTTCCATCTTGTGCAGCCACTAGAAGCTCATGATGTTCAAAACATTCTGCAATTATCCCTAAGGTATTAAATAATTCACCACAACTATTTCCTTTTAGCGTCAGCAGTGGTTGTCATATCATTTAATACGACCATCCCTCTGAAGCTTACAATGGAATCATAAGTTATTCTACTAACGCTAAACATGAACCTGGCATGGGCACATACTTACTAGCTGGATCTCAGTAAGACTGTGCTTTCATTTCATCATGAAATGAGCAATCTATTTTGGGAACTGGTTCCAAACATAAACTGATGCTACATTTCTCTGAGGTTCAAGTAAATTGCTTCTTCATGTTCCAAAAACAGTCTATAAACTCTTGTGCAGCTGTGACTCAGCTTTCTAAACTATTTGTGCAGCACTTTTTTTCAGACATCAAAAGAAAAGATACCGCAGCCGGATAATTATTTCTAAGAAAAACAAAATTTGCAGATTGATCAGATCCAAAATTATGTTCAATCCACAACTTTACTCTGGTTATATGCAACCTTTTGTTTCTTCCACTCAAGAGAGGTGCTATAAAATTATAACATCAAGCTACACTGAGGAAGAATGTGCCAGCATTGTTGGAAATCTTACAGATTATTCTTTGGACATCTAAAATGTAAAAGTGCTCAAAAACTACCACAGCTTACACCAAAGCTGTGTCACCAATATATTCAATATATTTGGGAGTTCTTCACCCTACTCTCCTTGCCACTGCAATTATTTTCTTCACACAAGACATTCTCTTGAATATGAGAGTGAATTTCCATTATTTTTTGTGAGAACCAGGTACAGGACAAAGATGCAAAGTGTCCTTATTTAATTACCATTTCAGATTTGCTTTTCTATGTACATTTCTTCTGTTAAACCAGAAGTCTGCAAAAAGGTAAGACAGTAATGCAGCGAGCTGCGGTATTACCTTGTTTTCATGTGGGCGAAAGTCCTTTTAAAAGAGATATTGTCAGTTGAAAATACATCCCGAGATAAGATGCAGAAAAGCAGAGACAAAGGGAAGGCGAGTCAGAAGTAGAAAAGCTATTGGGAATAGCGCATGTGGCTTGTGGGAGATGAAAACCTGGTGAACTATTGGCACTAAGCAGACTCTGGAGTAAACTCCCTCTGTTCTTCCTGCAAATAACCCACACTGCTGATGAATCCTGGGGTTTGTGGGTCGGAGATGCGATAAAACAGCACTGAGCGCTCTGAAGAGCAGATGTTAAAGTTTACATCGATTACGTTTTGCAGCATGACAATACCCACGCAAGACATCTAGAAAAGCAAGTTCTCTAGCAGTACACTGCAGACTGGGTTTCCAATTTACTGTGTTTGGTGGAGTTTTTCTCCTGCCTTTGGTCTTGGCTATACAGCTGCTGACACCAAAATCCCAGTCTCATTGCATGCCTGGCTACATGGCTTCTGACGGTACCTGTCCCTGCAGCATGGTCATTTTTAAGTGAGCTTGGCAGCCTCAGTAGCTGGGTACAGGCACCCTGGCGTGCTCTGACAGGCAGCATGGATACTACAAAACCCAGGAATTTCTTCTGCCTCTCCATCTGGCTTAATATAATGGATGACGAGCACCATTTCAACCTAGGGCTGCAGTACAAAGGCAAGTGAAAGACTTAAATACTGGCCAGTAGCCACAGCTCACTGTTCACTGTGGAGGACTGGCTTCTCAACAGGGTTCTGTCACCTGCACCTGGCTGTCTGCTAATCAAATGATTAACAGCAGGAAGTAGAAGTTTAGTGTTTCGAAGCTGGATGAGATTTGAACCTTCAAGTATCACATGTATCACTCAGCTCTTTTTCTTTCCTGCACGCAGCAAAAATCCTTCTCTATAATTTCAGATCTTCACATGTCTTTCTCTTCCTTACCTATATTTCTATCTTTTTTTCTCATACAAGCTACTTGGCTCCATGAAGAGCTGCTCTTCTTGCTGCCCTTTTGCTCTCCTCTGATGCCTCTCTTTGAGCTTGCAGGTTCATGAAGGAGAAACACCTTAGCTCCCTTCCTACCAACACATCTCAGCTCTGCAGTTTGCCAGCAGGGAAGAGAAGCCTCTGTCCTGCTTCTGGCTAACTTTTATTGCTCCCAGCTATGTCTTTTTATTATAAATTTTTCCAAAGCAGCATTTCTTTCACATTGAGCATATCTTGCATCTTATAAAGTGGTAGTGTGCTTATGACACTAAAGAATTTTTAATGCTGCAGATAAAACCTGCATATGAGAACATTAAAAGGGGAGTATTAAAGTACTTCCAAGTCAGGAAGCAGTAAAGTCAAACATAAAGAAAAAGGGGAGAGAAATTACTAAAAGTAGAAAACACTAGAGTGTGCCTGCATGCAGTCTTATATGATGGTGATATTTGGTTTTTTGCCTTGTCAGAAGTTACAGTGATGAACGGCTGCATCCTGCGCTACTCAGAAGTCATTCTACCAAGGCATCTGATGGGGCATCTACTTCGGTCATAGCTTAGCTGCATGTTATCTTGGGATGTCTTTTCAACTGCCAATATCTCTTTTAAAAGGACTTTCGCCCACATGAAAATAAGGTAATAACGCAGCTTACCGCAATGTTACTGTCTTATATTTTTGCAGATTTCTAGTTTAACAAAAGAAAGGTACATAGAAAAGCAAGATCTGGTCTCTCTCTGGATATAACTGGCTAGCAGGTGTTATGAACCACACACCTCTGCACGGAGCAACACCTGCACCCAGTGGACCTCATCCAGCACATCTGCACTATTTGACTGAACATAGCCCAGTCCTATAGTACTGGTGGAGATGGCTCCGGTGCCAGAACTGGGGTCAGCAGGACACTGTATCCCAGTTATACGGTGCTGGGAGTGAGACCTCTCTCCACCTGGGGAAGCACCCTCTTACAGCAACCATCAGGCCTGGGTCAGCCCCAGTTCTGTTCCACCCTGTACCACTATGGGGTACAAGCATATATTTATAGCTTCCTTCCTGATGTCTCTGTCTCTGGCTGGAGGTGATACGAACATGAATAAGCAATAATAATGCCACACAGAGTTACAAAGCTGTATAAACAATCCATTAGCTAACAGTGCTTAATTAGCCTCAAGTGCTCTGACCCACTTTGTAGACCTTCTCTGGGATAACAAACTGCTGCTGGCAGGTGCAGTAAATCTTTTTGGTTTGGTATCATCAGAGCATCAGTGCTCATGTCGCAGACAAATTACCCCAGCTGTTTCATTCTTTTATGTGGTTTTTTTAGGTTTTATTTGTTTTTTTTTTTCTCTTTGTTTGCTTTTTGTTTGGTTTTTTTTTTTAATTCTGTTTCAGCCCTATGCCGAGTCCTTAGCAGCAGACTGAGGTAGATCCTTTCTTCAAGGCACTTTTCAGAGCAGAGCAAGTGCAGGGGCAGCACACAAAGCAAGAACTGAGGAAGAGAATCTCAGCTGCAATGTCATCTAGGACCACGAGACGTAAAGCAGCTCTGGAAAGCCTGCAGTCATCAAGGCACAGTTAAGCAAGGTCATAAGGAAGCACTTTGGAAGCATGGGCAGAGAGCAGAAATTGAGGCTTTAAGGTGCAGTGTGTAAGTGTGCAAATTGCATATTTAATTCCTTTCAACTTTTACACCCAGGAAAAGAGAAAGTCAGCTAATTTGTCCACCTTAAAAAGCTAAGAACCCTTTCTTCACCTTGTGCCAGATTGCCACGTTTCCCATTAAAGTCAATGATGCTCTGCAAACAGCTTCAGCTTTTTCACATTTTGAAGCTAGCCTTGATAAGGGGGAGCTGAGGAAAGGCAAGCAACGCAAAAGGTTTCTCATGCAAACCCAGTTTTATCTGAGACTCAGCAGAGAGACAGCTATGCTTGGTGCCATGACGGACTCTTCTGCTTGCTCTGAATCCTAGGTGGAAATGAATGAGCACGAGAGAAAAATTCACCTGCTGCCCTCTGTATACCTGTCTGAAAGCACAGTCTGAAGGCAGTTTCCTTCCCCCCCCCCCCCGCCATGCCCTACTTAGGTAACAAATACATCCAGAAAAGCATGGCTATCTTTCTCTACACCTTGTGGGAAAATGTTACAGCAACATTAGGACTTCCACATTAGATTAAATCATTTTTCAGAAGTTTAAATATCACCCCTCTAAGACAGCATCAACTCCCTTGCCATTGGTAACAAATGAGTCATTAAACTGTATCTAAACCCAGATTATGCTTAAAGTATAGCTTTGAAAAATGTTGAAAATACATCAGAAGTGAAAAAAAAAAAAAAAAACCACAAAACAACCCACAATGGCAAACCTTTAAATAAGGAAACAGAAAAGCTGCTAGTTACAGAACTTCCCTGGAACTGGACTGGCTGGGGAGAAAGACTTAACAATGGGCATCTTGATAAGTTACATGTGTTCAGTTTTCTGAGGCTTTCATGGTCTTGCCCCCTATTCCCTCCCAAATATTGGAAAGATGACAGGATTTTCAAGACCCATAGTAGTTTCAGAAACTGTTCCCTAAACATTACTTTTTTCCTATTTTCTATCAAAAATTCTGTCCACCTGCCTTCTGAATTTATGTAAATTTTTAGCATATACAATTTTCCATGAAAAGAAACCACAGAGCTTAAATATACAGCCTGTGTAGGAATAGCTCTTTTTTTTTAGTGTGAAACATGTCATCCCCAAAGTTTTGTATTGAAAGAGATCATCAAGGACCACTTCCCTTTACCTCTCTATTTCACTCATGACATTACAGAGCTGTATTATATCCCCTTCTCTGTTTTTTTATTCCCAGGCTTAGGAGACCTGTTTTATACTGTTGCTCCTCCTCAGTAAGCTGTTGTATACCTCCAGTCATCCCTGGTCACTCCTTCTCTGTTCCTTTCCTTTTTTGAGAAATTAAGACTTGAAATGCTCATTAAGAAAGTTCCAAGAAGTAGCACCAGAAATGCCCATGGTGTTCAGGCTGTGCCTTCAACAAGTATTTACACAGTGGCACAATGATGCTTCTGGTTTTGTTCTTTCCCTTAAAATTTCGTTTGCCCCAAGATACTTGCAGACAGGCTCTGCCTCCTGTCACATTTGCCAGCTCTTCAGGCAATTTTCTAGTGAATCAGGGCTTTCCCTCCTAACCCACCTGCTCAAGGTCCCTATGTCAATCAAAGGCTGCAGAAAGCAATACCGCATTATTTCTCTCATTTGTATCTTGCATCTTTTTCCACTTCGTTTGCTTTCTAGGTCTCCTGTTTATCACTTCTGTAAGAGCATCACTGTACAGCCCTTTTGTATCAGCAAAATAAATCTTCACAAAGGTGTGTATTAGTTGTCACTGCATTTTGTTTTTCAGTTACCCTCCTTCGACGGGAGGAGGACAGCATCATCCCATGCCTGCCAGTCACTGGTGGTGTTTAGGATCCACATTTTGAACTGTGACCAAAGGCATGTCTGAACTAGAACCAGGACTCCATGAAGAAGGGGCTTGTGTACACACTGGGTTTGTGCAGCTTTATCTGCACCGATGTAGAAATGAACAGTTAAAGAGCTGCAGACTCCAGGGGGACATAGGTTTACACTTGCAAATGTGCTTTAGGCCAGAATAGCTTATTGTCCCCTGTAAAAGTGGCTACATTACCTGTGGTATAACTGCATCCAGAGACAGTGTTAATTTAAATCTCTCAAAGTCCTAATGAATAAAAAGATCATACTTACCTTAGGCCCACCATCAAAGGGTTGTTTTTATAGCCCCGAAGGTGGTTTATTAAATTACAAGCAGCCAGCATTCAACAGTGATTATCTAGCATGACTGAAAAACTCCCGTAGTGCGCACAGAGATGCAAGATAACAACCCGAAGTCATGAAAATGTCTTGGAGAGAGTCATAATAGTCCTACTTTAATGGTCTACATGACAGTCTGCAAAACCACTTGTCTTCCTTAGGCATGAGTGAAGAGAAAAGCTTAGCTAAGTGAATATAAAGCTCTCTTTGGTTGCTGTTGACTTATTGGTGATTGTCATGGGCATGTTGCAGGACCACGGTGCCGAACACAAGGTGCTGCCTATGCAAGTCATATAAGCCCGGGTGAATAGATGGAACTTTTTTCCCCTCAAGATGATTAATTTGATTAATTTAAAAGCCTTGTATTTTTATTTCTGTCTTAACAACTCATTATTCAGTTCCTCTCTACAAAAAGAACACACACTGCACACTGCGTATACGCTGATATATTTTCCAGGCTACTGGGATAAACGCCCAACAATTGTGTTTAAAATATGCCCCCCCTTCAGTTCGCCCAGCAAGCTGCAATCACTGTTGTTTGTCACCATCCCAGCTGACTGAATTCTTACCGGGGTTGCCTGCGTTTTTGTTGTTGTGTTTCTTACGTTTCTCTTTTTGTTTGTCTTAGTATCTACTTTGATTTACCTTATTGTTACAATTGGACTTTTACTATTATATCCTCATGCATTGTGAAGAGCAATTTGGAAAAAAAAAAAATAAAAAAAGCTCCTTTGCTTTCCCCTGTATGAAAATAGCAGTGAGAAAGAGCACCTTATCATGAAATCTGATAGACACAATAGAAATCAAAAACTGAGGCTGACAAAACATTTTCAGTAGAATGTTTCTCTATAAAAAAATTGTCAGTTTGTTAGAAAAAAAAAAAAATTGTCCCAAAGTCAAGAGTTGCTGTCCAAAAATTTTGTTTAGAAAGTAAATCTGACCTTATCTGGAGTGGAATATCCTGGATTTTTATTTTGTAATGACTTCACACTTTGAAAAATGTAATCTAACATATCAAATAGAATAAAAATTATGAATTAAAATACCAGTTGCCTCTGAGCAATCCAAAAAACAATCATCATTTCAATTACTGAAACACCATCTGTAATATCCATCATCAGTGAATGTTACCATAATATACAAATAGTAAGAAATAATTCAAAACATAAAAATTAAAACCAGAAAGCAAAACACATCAAAATAATAAACCAAAATACACTGAAAACAAGAAGTCCAACCAAGATGAAATATTTCAACTCTCCAGAAGAAAATTCTCATATAAATATTTTAAGTATTATGTTGAAAAGTGACTACAGGAAGTGCTCAAAAGAGATTCAAAGGGAAAAATATTGCAAGAATGTCAGAATTTCTGTGGATTGGATATTCCGGCTTTTGACTCACTCTCTCTATAAGAAAGTAGAATCAAATGAATGTAGGTTCATACAAAACCCAATAGATTCTTATCTCAGTTTCTGTCACAATAAATAACATCATGACAACATTTCTTCCTTTGATGCAATATCTACTTCTTAAAAAAAAAATCGGAAGATTGGATCTGTCTTCTTAAGTGGTGCTTCCTGATTTGGAAACTATGCAGTAACTCTTGCCTTATTCATTTTACTATATATGTGCAGCATTTACTAGCCAAAAATAAACTCAGGACACTGAGATGATTTAAAACTTACTTTCACTTGTGTTAAGCACTTTGTTCAAAATTGTTTTCTTTCTAAACAACTAGCTATTACTCTGATTTTTAAAATCAAGAGCATTCTTGTTAAACCTGTCTACACTGATGTGGAGCCTTTTGCTCATAGGTGTACAGTAAAAGGTAACTGCACACACGGCAGCGACACCTAGTACAAACATCAGGGCAAACTGCAATGCCCCGTGAAACAAAGCACCAAGTCAAGTCCCACATAGTTTTTACTGGCTGAAGAATGAAGTGAAGCACTAGCCATGCACATGCATTTTGCGTATATGTAGATTTTTACATCTTAATGTGCTGCCTGAATGTCAACTGCCACATTTCAAATACCACAAGTATCATTTTATCTCATTTAATCGGATATTCTCTATAATGCAGAACAGTTCAATCAATCTGAGACATCATCTGTGAAACAGGAAAAAACCCCATGAGACTTCACAGATGGGAAAAAAAGATAGCTCAGGATACGTCTGAATGTGTCTGCCTCCATGGCGTAGACGGTAACGATTTTCAGCACAGCAACTAAGCTTAATTTAACTTCGCCTTTTTGCGCCCTGTTTCAGCGGAATGGTTTGCCATCGGTTCTCTCTCGCTGCTCAAGCGCCAGGCCAGCCCTGGGCCAAGCTCTCCAGGGAACCCCCAAGCAGCAGGTCGAATGGATGCTCCTGCCTTTGCCCAGCCTGTGCCCCAGCTACAGCGCCTTTTACAGGCTTGGCGTCACAATGCTCTCTGCCCACAGAGAGTTTTATTAACTGTTATTTGACTTTTACTTTGATGATAACGTTAATTAGACCCTATACAGCCAACGCGTTCAGAGGCAGGACCTAAGACAACAATAGAATCATAGAATCACCTAGGTTGGAAGGGACCTTTCAGATCATCTAATCCAACCATCAACCTAACTCTGACAAAAACCACCACTAAACCTTATCTCTAAGCAATATGTCTACCCGTCTTTTAAATAACTCCAGGGATGGTGCCTCAGCCACTTCCCCGAGCAGCCTGTTCCAATGCTTGATAACTCTTTCAGTGTAAAAATTCTTCCTAACATCCATTCTAAACCTCCCCTGGCACAACCTGAAGCCGTTTCCTCTTGTCCTGTTACTTGGGAGAAGTGACCCACACCCACCTCGCTACAACCTCCTTTCAGGTAGCTGTAGAGAGTGATAAGGTCTCCCCTCAGCATCTTTTTCTTCAGGCTGAACAACCCCAGCTCCCTCAGCTGCTCCTCACAGGACTTGTTCTCCAGACCCCTCACCAGCTTTGTTGCCCTTCTCTGGACACGGTCCAGCACCTCAATGTCTTTTTTGTGGTGAAGGGCCCAAAACTGGACACAGGACCCGAGGTGGGGCCTCACCAGTGCCAAGTACAGAGGAACGATCACTTCCCTAGTCCTACTCACCACACTGTTCCTGATGCTTCTTCTCCCTATTTCCCCAAATGGGAAAAATCCTCTTATAACCCATATTGCAGTAAAGGATATTACTTGAATAAAATGCTTTTAAAGTAAACATGCATCTGTACAGATGTCTTTGTGAGTAAACAGGTCACATGTGCTGGGTCAAGTCCAAGGCTTTTACCTTCCGAAATGACTGTCCACAGTGGACACACAGGCTGCTCCTACAGCCCAGGACCTGCGGGCACATCCCAGGCCACAGCACCTCAATGTCCAGGGTCTGATGCTGAAGCCCAGCTGGAGGGAAGCCCAGGAGCCTACCACCTGCTCCTGGGAAAGGGGCCCTCGCGCAGGCTGGAAGGACGTGCTGTGGTATGCTCTAGCAGAGCCTGGATGAACATCACTCTGCAAGGAAGCACCAGCCTCCACAGCCATGCTTGCTGAAACACCTAAGTCTGCCATTCACCTCTTCTATGGAAAAGACACGTTAAAAAGGGCCAGTTGTATCAGAAATTTTGAGGCACGTGTACTACTTGTCTTCCTTTCGTGCATCATTAATTTCCTGCACACTCTCTTTTGGCAAGTAATGCTTTTGGTTGTATTAAAGCCTGTGGCGCCAAACTTTCTAAATGGTCATAAAGCGAGGGAGATCCCCGGAGGAGATGGCAGCTGTAGTGTGCAGCAGATGCCAGTGAAAATCCGTGTTCATCTGCCACCTCATCTTTCTGGCAAGACTCCCGGCAATTAACAATAACAAGGTGCTATTGAAAAGAATATGTAAACCTGCCATGTTCATACATACGTTCCTCAAAGGGATCCAATTGGTTGTTATGCTGATCTGGATTGAACAAAGCACAGGTCTTGCTTATTTCACTTCTGAGCTAGATTGTATTTCTGATGGAAGACCAATAAACTCTGAAGGACAACAGTAATCACGTAACAATTGTCTGAATTTGGAGGATTAGTACACAGAGATGGAAAGAAATGCTCTATTGATTGATATCATTTTAAATTCCTTGAGTTCTCTGTAAGAGAATCAGAAGAAATGGTAGGAGGCTATAAAAACGCAGTAACTACATTGTAGGATGTGAGGTCTATAACATACAGATTAATTTCTGCAAAAGGCAGTCCATGCTCTAACTCATTTACTAGACAACAGCCTTGCACAAGGGCGAGGCCCACTGTTCTTTCATGTGTAAATAGTTCTCTGATACATCAGCAATTCAGAAAAAACACGTAAAGTATTAAAGACAGACTTTAAGCTATGTTTTATGCACTACATAAAACACTGGATGTTAGCTAGATGTTCCTACAGGTTAAGAGGAGGCACAGAAGCGACATAAATTTTCTGAAACCACCTAAACCAGCTCGATTATAGAAAGAACCTATAAATAGAAATGTGCCTAAATTTAGCTTCTGTAACTGACATCCTCTCAGTGAAAGGACTTTCACAATTACTTTTTCATAAAACTTCCTTTCTTCACTCATACCGCTGACACTCATTGGTCCGTCACTGTTCATTCATTTTCAAAACCACAAATAGAAAGCAAAAAAAAAAAAAAAATCACAATACGTATGTAACTAACATTGCAATATATTTGCAAGTTTTATTGTATTTGTAAGTATTGCAAATATATTTGAAGTTATATTTATAAGAACATTCTAGTCTGAGAATTATATTGAATTTGTTCTGAATATCACCAGAGTTTTGAGGATTCAAAACAACCAGAGAGTTACAGAAGGACTGTTTCTGTTCACAGACACCATTTTGCCCAAAGTCAAGAACATGCAGTTCAACAGATGTGTAGAATGCAATCTTCATGAACAATTCCTAAACAGAAATTTCATCACCAAAACTCCCTGTAGAATCCTGAAACTTGTAAATAGTGTTTTCGGAGAAAAATCTTAATGGGACTACATTTGAGCAATACACAGTATCCGAATAATTAAAGATGGTTGTGTACTCTGCTCCTATGATGGTATACCATCCACAAAGACAAAACTCAAACACAGGAGCAGCAGCGTATTGAGAAACCAAGACAATAGTGAAGTCCATTAGTAGGGCACTTAAACCTAAAAATACTGAAAAGCAGCCTAGTCAATGAAAAAAAAGAAAACCCAAACAAAAAGTAACATTAAAGTCTTCCAAATGCAAAATCCCTTAAAAAAACCCCAACAAACACACACACAAAAAAAAAAAAAAAAAAAAAAAACCCAAAAATCCAAACAGACCAAAAACCAACCACATGAACCCAACCAACCAACCTACCCACCTACGTCATTCATTCCCTGTGTGAATGCCTGGTTAGATATAACTAGATAAAGCTATCTTATATACTCCCTGAAAGAAAGAGCAATTTGTCTATCTAAGCCCTAGAATCAAAATGGCACCAAAAATCCTGCATCCCCCTGGACTCATCTCTTCCTTTTAATCCTTTATGAACACAAACCTAAATCCTAACAAGGCTGGCTTTAGAGATCCTGTTCTTGTTACATTTCTATGAGGAGTTAGCCACCAATGAAGAAACATTTTTCTTCATTTACAAAGCAATTTGAGGCTGCTTACAAAAGGCTATTAATGGATCACAGCAGTCATAATTACAAATGCACGAACAGCAATCTGGAAATAGATTTCCAAAGATGATTTTAATGCCTCAATCAATAAAGTATATTATGTGCCTAGGAGCAAAAGATGTGGATGAGTTAAAATTGGAGTGGATGAACGTTTGTGAGAAAATGAACGTTAGATAAGAATATAATATGTTAGAGAGTATTTCTTCTCATTTCCTGATATTGTTGATGACATTTTCAGCTTCTTTATGTGACAAATCTGCTTGTTGAAAATTGGGCATGGTCTTCATTTTATGGCTACTGACAGTATCTCCTTCATTGATATAACCATGGCAAAAACAATTGTTACACTCTCTCCCTTTTTCATAAACATCTGGGTTTGGGGTTTGCTCCTGTCTTTGCAACTGTCAAACTTATTCCTCTCATAATGCATTTTTCAATCATGGGTCTCGACTTGGACTTTTAAAAAGTAAATACAAACCAATCAAGACAAAGAAAATTTCATCATCAATAATATTTAGCCTTTCCTTATTTTTCTTCTCAGCTTTTCCAGTTAACAATCCATTTTATAGGTGAATACATCAGAACCTAAGTATTAGGCCAAATACAGCTATGGTTCATGAGAATTTATAAGTTCTAAAAATTGCTGTCAAAATGTGCTCAAGCTCACTTGGTGCTCTTCTCAGTTCCATAACTGCTTTTTCCTTCTTAAAATTTAATGGTATACGTCAACATGTTTTATGTATTATCTTCAATTAAAAAAAAAAATTATCTCAAAGCAGTTAACGCAATCTCCCCAATTTAGAATTCAGTGATTATTCTCCTTGACACTGAATTCACATTCAGTGAATACAAAGACCATAAAGGTTCTTAATTCATGCAACGTGATAATTCCCTGACTGCTTTCTTTCTGATTTACACAAGTGCAAAAGACTATAAATGTATGAAACAAAGTTATTTTCTTCCTCTCTTATTGCACTATGCTACAGCTCATCTTTTTCTCCTTAATTTTAAAAGTACAGTTGTTAGTTATGATGCATGAAGTCTACTTTCTAAATAAATGAAAGCGTATTGTCTGTAAAAACATGACAATAATGATGCACCTTTGACAGTTGCAAATCCCAAATCCAACTTTCTCAGTAAAAAGTCTATGTAGTAGGTTTTGCTACATGTATGAGAAATATTTTGACCTAGCTATAATTCCATCTATCAGAAGCATTGGGGAAGGAAAACATCTGACAACCTGCATAAGGTCAATCCTTCAGCCAATTTTTCAGAAACTCGGTCAACAGTCACTTCTTTTTCTGAAAGGTTCTTGTTCAGCTTGCAATCACTTGGCATGACGTGCTATCAGCTTTCTTGCAGGCACAGTCCCATGCCTCAGTGGTATTTTGTAAATGCACTGCTTGCTGAGCTGCTCGCTGACCAAACACCTTGTCAAGCTTTTGGTTGACTTTGGAATTTAAAATAAAGTTCTTGACAGGACCCTGTACACACGAGAAAAAACAGCCCTTCAAGTCACACTGATCCTATCCTCCATTACAAAAGCAAAAAAGGCAATCTTTTACTTACCCACATTTCACATGAAATAAAAATACCACTGCATGACGGCAGAGACATCTCAAAAGAACACACACTTCAGATAACTGTTACTAACTTTACTGCTAACTTTGCTCTAAAAGTTAAACTTTTCTAAAGATGTTACATAACATGAATAATTCAGTAATTGAGCTTATTTTTAACCGCATTTACTTTTAATTGAACTACTGAGGTACTGAACTTAAGGCTGTCACCTTTAAATGACTCGTTACATTAATAAAACAAATTTTATAAAGTCTATCCAAAACTTTCCCCTGCTTAGAGGTGCTTCATAATCTGTTTCTTCCAGATATGATCTGCACAGAGAAATACCTCTGGAGCGCTGACAGATTCACTCAGCCCTAATTCCAGCAGAATCGGCTTGCTGTCTCCAAGATGGGGACAAGACCAGTGAAACAGAAACGAACTGTGGCCATACAGCTAAATAAAACCAGGCAGTGAGCGCATGGCTGAAGCCCACTGTGCCCACTCCGGCCATCAACAGTGTGGCTGAGCCGGCCACCCGTGGGCAGCTCAAGGCAGCACAATTACAATCACAGATGGCGTGAAAGGAGAAAGGGAAAGTCCTCTACTGACCTGCCCTCCCACCCCCTACATGCAGTGCAGAAACACTCCCCCACACGCCAATACACTTTTGAATCATTATATTCAACCTCAGTAGAGCCAACTGGAATTTTTTTTAGAAGAATGTTTTCCATGGGATTTTTGCAATTTGATTAAAAGTGGCTGTCTCTTGCAAGTCCCTCAGTCTCTGTACCACCTTCTGAAATCTCCACAGAGACGGAAGTTCCCCTAGTCTCACACCTCATTTGGACATAGAAAGTTGCATTCTAAAATGCTCTTATTTTGGCAATTTCAGAATGAAACACCAGAGCTCCCATTTGAGGGAAAGCATCAAGATTTCATCTGATGTACAATATTTTCACTGGGGAATTTCTAGTAGGAAAAGAAATGCCACGTTCCTTGTGTCTAATACATACAGATACTAGCATATAAAATAATCCAGCTGAGTACTGAGAGAAATCAGAGGAACACAAAGATGAGCACTAAAGTTACATGTCACTGAACTGTAATGTATGAGAGATTTTCTTCTTTTATGCATGAGTGACTTGTTTTCTCCCCCTTTTATTCTGTTGGTTCACTTTCTTTTTTGATTTAAAATAAGTATTTCCCAATAAGATTCTGAATATGCATGAAAAGGCAACCCAGAACTAGGAAAAAGAAAAATAATGTTTAAAGTATGAGAGAAACATTGGCAAATTGTTAACTATAAATTCACCTAGATGATATCTAGCAATATCTTATCACAAGTATTACCTCCAGGCTTTATCTAGCTCTGCAAGTCTATTTTAAGCCAGCATTATGATGAGATTAGTTAGCATGCAGCATCCTTAAAAAAACACATCATCAGAATCATATAACTTTTCCTTTCTGCATATAAAAGTCCCTCTAACTGTTTCTTGTAAAATCTTATATTCCCTGGGAACATTGTTAGAAGCTGTAAAAACTCACCTTTCTCTTAGTCGAGCATGCTTCATAAAGGCAACTTTCTATGTTTGGAAATTCACTGTAAAGGTTGCCATGGTGATTAATTTTAAAAGTGAAATTCTCCCCTTTTAAAGTTTTTTCTTTAAAGAAGAAATGCTCCATACTAGGACCCAGTCCTCAGCAAGGCAAATAGGAATGAAAATCCCATCTTAATCTTGAAGATTAAAGGACATAGCCTCTGCGTAACTGAAACTTCAGCAACATTTTCAGAAAAATATTGAAAATATTTATTTTTACCTAAAAATGAAAGAAAAATATATTCATGGAAGAAAGAATTGAGGGACAAAAGCAACATCTTCTAGCGGTCAGACTGCAGCCAGCAGGCCACGTTATACCAGTGAAAGGAAGGAGGAAAGGTAAGGAGGCAATGGTAGTGGCAGCTGGAGCTCAGCAGAAAAACCAGCAGAATCAGCTGAGATGGTGTCATCACGTGGCAAGAAAGAGAAAAGATCCCCACAGAGAAAGTCTAGAAGCCAAAGGTCATTAATGAACAAATCTTTACCTACAGCACCTTCGGTTTTCTTTCCATAGCTCAAGATGCAATTTCACATGGATGTCTCCATCTATTGACTTCTCCTCTGCACAATGCTGCACAGCGCTACACTAAACCTTGGCTTTCCACACAACTGTGCTGGCTGCCCGGGAGCAGACAAATGCACAGCTCTGTTCCTGCAGTGAGAGATGGAAAAGTACCATTTCTTCTCTAAATAACATACAATGTTCAATACTACATCATGCAACTTGTCACTGCGTAAGCTGTCACTGCAGAAATAATAGCAAGTGTTGTGCCAGTTCAATACCCAGGCAATTTATGACTTCCTTATTCACATAAAGATCACAGTACTGAGAGACAGCTACATTATTCATTATGTGTTTAATATTTTATCTCTCTAGACAGAAGTATCTGTACAAGCACAATTAAAGTGTCTGACGTAGACAGAGTTGATTTTAATACAATCAATCAAATTTGTTTCAGAGACCTGCTTGACCTTAAAGCTCTACAGCTTAAACAGAGAGAAGGAAAAACATGCTGAGACTCATGTGGTGCAGTGTCTGGGTGTCACTCATTTTACCTTGAATGACTACCAAAGAAATACTCTTTACTTCATCTACTACCAGAGTCATAGTAACTGTAAGATGTTCCAAGTTATATTAAATTATTTTAAGTTAAACAGACAAGGTGGTGATGACAATGAAAGAATTCACCTTTTTAAAATGGCAGAATGCACAACTGCTACCCTGCCATTAGTGTAAAGTTTAATAAATCCATATGCTTTGTGTTTATGCATTAGGACTTCTAGGGGAAAAACTGTTATCTGCATAGCATCAAAATTACAGGTGTGAATGCAATGAAATTGGGTAGGAAATAGTCATCACTTTGTTTCCCAGCCCCCAGAGGAGCAATGCCGCTCCTGAATTACTGGTCCCCATGCCTTTTTGCCTCCTCTCACAGGGAAGGATCACACCTATCAGCAACTCCCTGCTCCATGAAGCCAGCCCAGTTTGGTTTCACTATACAAGAAGTCCCAGACAACTGCATTGTGCAGCGTGCAGAATTTAAGCAATGAAAAACCCATTTGCTGAGCAAGGAGAAAACTGGAGTCCAACGTGCAAACAGCTAAACTGGTACAAGCATTTCAAGGTTGTTTTCTATGTCATTAACAGGTAAGTTCATTCTTTTACACCCTAATTTTTATAGAGAAAGTAAATAGATGAAATTGCAACTATTCTCCATATTCAGTCTTGAATAAGGGTCTTTTTAAGACCTATGGAGACAAAACACACTTCAGAAACCCAACCTTTAGGCTTCTTAAGTCTCTTTAGAGATTGATACTTTCCAGTGTTCCTCTACTTTTTTATAAGTAAGCTCAGGAGTCTTCAAAATTATTTAAGACAGTTAAAAAACAGCATTTACCAGCGTCAATACTGGGAGAGGTGATGGGGCAGAGATTAGACATAACAAGAAAAACCCCATCCCTAGTGCTATCTTCCTACTGTGATTTTCATCAAAGAAATTTTGCTCCTAGCCCTGAAATTATGTACACAGCTTTCAGCTCAGTGAAAACAAAAAAATAATTACACAAACATTGTCAAAAGGTCCTTTCAGGAGCGCACATTCACACAACAGAAGCAAAACTACAGATTTAACAGCACAAGACTTCTAAATTCTGCAAAGCTCCAGAAACAAAAAAGTTGAGATCTGTGAAAACCAGGCAGGAATTTGAAATATGAACTCCTTCAAATTGCAAGAGGTCGCACATTCTCAGAAGTCGCTTGTCTGAGAAAGCACATTGCTCCATATTCTTCTTGATGAAGATTATATTTGTCCCAGGAAGCCCCAGAAGGGCTTTTCAGAGAGATCATCAGCAACCCCATGTTGCTACCATCGTATGCTGTTAAACTCCAGCCCCTTGCTGGGCTCAGAACTTGTGGAATGGAGAAAGAAACGTCAAAAGCGAGACAAGGACTCCAGTCACTACTCAGCTTTGCTACTCATAGCCAAAGAGCAACTTCTGTGTTCTTGATTTATCTTCATTTAAAGATACGGATGTTCATACCAGACTTGAAAAGCACATCACAAAAGTATGTCATTCAAAGAGACTGAGGTGACATGGCAAGGGGCGTTATGCGTTGCTCATATTCCTCTGTAACCATTTTCAGTGGTCTAAAAATCCATCCAGCCCTTGCCGGCTGCTTCCAAACACAAAAGTCAAACTCCACCTGGGAGCAGAGAAGTTGCTGGAGGTCTCCATGCAGCACCTTTTACCTCAGAACAAAGCTCAGAATGGCCAGAGCTAAATCGCTTCGTGACATCTTTGAAAGCTGAGACTAATTTTATGTTCAGGAGTAAGCTAAGCTAAGAACAGTAGTGAAGCATCATTCACGTGCTTTGCACCTTTTTTTTTCCTTTTCTCTTTCTATGTTTCCTTTCTTTTGACTAGTATTTTCCTTAGGTAATGGCTTGTTTCTCATTTACGCAGCTTCAGCCAATTGCAGAACAGTTTTTTCCTAAGTAGAGTGTTTGTGAATTGCTTTGGAAACACCACTGCTTAGAAGGGATATAAGCGAGGTGGGAACTAGTCCAAATACTGGCCAACAAAAGACCAGCAAAGCCTGTTACAGGCACTTTATTTGAAAGACAACAGCATGTCTGCAACAGGCATCAGATGATGCACAAATTCAAAATCACAACTTGCAGACAAGGCACTTTGAAGTGTTTCGGTGGTCGAGCAAGCTGCATTAGCTGACAGTGAAGGAGAGTGAAAGACAGAGAGATGAGGACTTACCTTCTGGCCCGGGGCTCCCACAAGTCTTGGGGCTAACACCAAAAACAGAAGAAAAAATGGAAGCTATTTCACAGTCCCTCACACAGTGGCGTGAACCTGTTGTGCACTGAAAGGAAAAGACCGGTGCTGACCTGTTTAAGATTTGGCACACAATAGAATAAGTACATTAAAAATGAACAAACACATTCTGTGTAATTTTCCTTTATTTTTAGTTTGCACTGAGGTTTACAAATAATAATGCACAGAAAGCTTTAATTTAGAACCTAATCTAACTGCCACTGCTGTCTTTAAACAGGCAAAGGCACATGGAGGGAATATTTGAAGATTATAAAAACAGTTAAGTGTCTGGTATCTATCTGCTTTTGAAAGTAGATGAAAACTGAGCGTTGGCCTTTCAGTCCTTTGCTAGGACGGTGCCAGCATCCAGAACAAGCAGGCAATACACGAACGTACTGTGGAGGACACTGGCTGGCAAGGAGAGCACAACTGGCTAATTCTCAACACTGTGAAGAGTATGATCCCATAAACGTTGCCTGGAGTTGGAAGTGTGTTTTTCAGCTGAGACAAGGCTAAATGAACCAAATAAACAATAACAAAAAAATACTGTGGATTTAGCTGAACCTTCCCCTTCAGCACCCTTGCTCAAGCTGCTGCTGTTTCCCTTGTGACTTCACCAATGTGTTACAACCAGCTCCTCACACCAAAAAAATAGCAGTTCAAGGGATCCCAGCACATAAGGGAGGTACCTAGGGGAAGGTGGCTGGAGAACCAGCCAGAGAGACCCCTGGGCCACCATGGGCAGATATATGCCAGCTCAGAGTTGTGTTGTGGTCTCCCTTCCCTCCTTAAAACACATCTGAGGTCCTCCCAGGATCTTGCCCACTTGGAAATGAAGGTAAGAAGCGAATGAAGACACAACTGCTGAGTACAACGTCTAAAACATTTGAACATGTGGTAAAAGTTCTGGAAAATTTTTATTCCCATCCTGTGCAAGATCAAAAAGAGATACTGGATTCTTTTACCCCGCTCTCAAAAAGAGGAAAAGACTCAGCATGAGAAATAGATACGTTCATTATGAACTTGGAAATTCCATGCTACAGGTAATCTTGGAAGAATAAGGGAATCATTTAATTAGAGACAAAACTTTTGTGGATGTTTCCAGTTTACAAGAAGGCACTGCAGAGACACAGATCTTAACAAAGAGATTCTTCCAGGTAGAAAGGCCAGCTGAGCCACCCTGGGACTGAACCAAAATGACGAGTGCTAGTAATGCAGAACAAGGAGATCAGGCTCAAACCAACAGCGCCCAGATATGAGAAAAGAGGAATGAACCTACCTGCAGTATGCAGCTTCCTTCCCACAGTGCCTTTCCCATTAGCACTGGGCAGTGCGACTGGTCAGTCTGTCCCCTTCCAATCCAGACCATAGCTGTACCTACCCCATCATTTCCAGTTGAGAGAGAGCGAGCTGCTGTTTGAATGTAGCAAATTCAATGACTCAGTATCCTGCACTACCAGAACAAGCTGCCAGCAATTCAGCTCCTAAATTTGCAACTTTGCTATTAGATCAATATGACCAATTCAGTTCCAGCTGGATGGGGGAGCCACTGCAATGTAATCTCCTGCAGCACTTCTAAGTGGCACCATTAGACTGAAGAATTGTGGCCAAGTGCTATTAATATGCCATAGAAGCAATCCGTGACTACTACACAAATGTATGGCCCCTAGGATATCCATGAAAGAGCAGACATTGCCATTCAGAGTCTGTAGAAGTAGACATGAGGGACATCCTCCAAATTGCATGGAAGAAGTGCAGTGTAAGCCAAGGCCTGAGAGCAGTATCATGAGAGGACAGTAATGTGGTGCCCCCAAGGTGCTGGCTGCTTAGAGCTCAGGCAATAAATCTTCTGTTTTCCCTCTCTGCAGCCCCAAGCTTCCTGAAACACTTGATTGTGTTACCCACAGAGGAGTCATTGAAAAAGTATCTAGCCTGACTGTAATGCAATCACGCATACTGGAACAGCCCAGGGTGCCCTCTGGCAGAGAGCCTTCTTGGGTCTAAAACCACAGATCAAAGCACTGAATATAAATTCCTATTTAGTAAGAATAATTCCTACCTGTGAAGGATACAAAACCCTATTTATCCTAGGGCAAAATTATCCACTTCCTGTGGCATTGGGGTAGTCCTGACACAATGAAGAAGGTGATGATTTTCCTCAGTATATTTGACAGAGAGATCAAAAGTACTGTTGGACTTCGATCTGCTGCAAACACCAGCAGTGGTGTAGAGGTTAAGTGTAAACTCAACCGAGTGTCAAAGCTTCAGCAAGGACACTTTTCTAGGAGAAACAGAGCTGAGGCAGAGACAATCCAGGAACATGATATTAAGTTACGCCCAATTCTTAACAAGTACTTGGAGCAGAATATCAAGGGGGGAGTGGGCTGTCTACCCATCAGATATCTGAGGACACCTGAAAGGCTCCAGTCGAGTCATCCAGGAAAAGCTCAGACCAAGGAGACAAAAGGATTCAAGTAATGATCGGTTATACCTCCATATCCTTCACACAGCTTAGCAGACCCTGAGGGTCCTCAAGGCAGCTAGCACATGCCAGTAAACAGAGATGATGGTCCAAGACCTGAGACCAAACATTTGTCTACGTAAGTAAAGAAATAAGCGAAGCAGTAATCCTAGCATATTACTTTATGATTAATATCAGTGAAGAGCTCCCCCAGGAACTAGGCAGAACTGCACCACCATGCCATCAACCACAGCAGCCTTAGCGCAGTGCCAGTAGCTCAGCATAGATGACAGCAGTCCTGACAATAGAGAAGGCATTATACAGAGACTGAAAGCACCTTGGTCACTGTTGCCAGTAGAAATACCAAACAGCACATACTTTCTACATTGCCACACCAATAGTTCTTTGGAATGGAAGACAGACTTCAGCCTCTGTCAATAACTGAAGGCTAAAGGCAATCTGGGAAAATGGTGAAAATTAAGAGCTCTTATGGGCTCTCAATAATTCTTTACACTGCATGACTAGGCAGACTGCAAGGGGCAAAATGTACCTCCTGCATCTCCAGCTGAGAGATGAGGTCCCCCCTCAACAGTGGATTTTGTATGAGGGGACTTCTGTACAGTCCCAGCAGAATTAAAGAATGAAATCCTGAGATGAATAGCCCTTCACATGGAAGGACACGAAAAAACAGTAGTATGTCAGGTTACCAGTCCTGGGGCATGATGCGTGCCTGAATCATACAGTGCAAGTTAAGGAACAGAACAGAAGGGGGATTCATCAATCTGGGAGAAAATGGAGAGGGTCTCTTCATTTTCAGTAGCAGGAAGCATGTAATCACAGCAGATGACTCCTCAAAATCCTGAGACCCGGGCTATGCAAAGGCATTGCGATCCTTTGGCCAGCATTAACACATGTAAACAGAAGCAGGTGTTGAACTACCCAATGTACTACCAAAATACAACACAAGTTCAACCCCAAACAGAAATTTATGCACACATCATCTTCACCTGGATATTCAGCAATAAAAAAAAAAAAAAAAGTGGCAAAGGCAAGGCAAGTAGGAAGGAATCAACATCTTTTAAAGCCGGTTAGCGGCTTCACTGCTAACTCCCAGGAACTGCGCAGCAGCCGAGCACCAGCTGGAGAAGTAAGGCTGTTTTCAGTCAGGGTGATGTGCTGAGCTGTGAAGCACATGCCATAGGAACAGCCCAGAGAGTACCAGTTGGGCAGATGGACTGTTACAACAAGAGAATAAAGGCCAGAGGCCTCTACACGCAGATGTGCCAGTCCAAACATAGATGTCACGTAGCCACGCAGCAGAAAGAGCAATACTCTAAAAAGCAGCGACCGTAACACTGGGAGATGGCTACTGGTGCAGGAAAATGATGGAGGCAAAAGCGAAGATCACTGCGAAGCAGCTGCACAGTAGCTGTACCATATCTGCATCGGGCAAACTCAGAGCCAGTTGTCAGCTTGTCTGACACCAGCAATTCAGCCCCTCAACAGGCAAGCGGGAAGCTGCCCAATGCCACGCCACTTGGCGAGAAACTCTAAGATGACAGAAGGAATTTTACTGTCTCCTGTGAAGATGAACTAGAAGTGGGAGGTTATTGAGAGCTTATTTAGAGGAATTTGAAGCCCAGCAAACAGTCTGGGCTGATAGGCAAAGCACTAGCAACCTCTGGCCTCAACAAAAGAGCAAACATTTGCAAAAAAAAACCTCTTCCTGCAATGACAAAAATGGAAATAGAAACCCCCAGCAACCGGCATAAGACTTGGAGGGAGGAATAAATCTTACAGAGAAACCAAGTTGAGGAATGATCAGTCTACAAAGGTCTCCATAGCTAACACTGTAGCTGTACTTCCAACACCTTTGCAAATAGCTAATTCAGATGCACACTGTTACATGACTCACGAAACACAGTGGTTTTCTTTTCCTTGCTGAGAAAAAATAAAACATTATTTCTATCTACTCAATATTGAAGTTATTAAAAAAAAAAAAGTGGGCTTAAATTTTCCAAAACAGAGATGTCCTCCCCCCCACTTCAGTGTTCCACTTCTGTAATTAGATATTCTTAGTTCTGTCTAGTTTTAATTTTTCTTCCCCAGGTTTTCAATAAAATAAACATTTTCCTCCCCTGCTTTCATGTTTGCTAACGTATTATCAAATACAACAGAAAGTATGTAATCTGCTTTAAACTTTATTCATATATCTAGCAGTTCTGGAGCTATGGTGATTTTATATTAAATACAACAACTTACAATGTATTATGTCAGAGAGTGTAAGAATAACCTTTCTGACATTTAATATTAAAATTAGTATTAGTAATACTATACAACATTGCAGGAAAGTTAAGAACAGACACGGATCCCAGTCACCACAGTTTCTCTTCACCAGGCTTACCTGGAATCACAAGAAACAGAAAACTTACTGCAAAACTTAGGAAACAAGAGAAGCAACAACAATAAAGGTGAATATCTGATAATGTATCTCATTTACACATCTCCCTGTGGAAGTCAACCACCTTCTAAGCTGAGAGGGGGAGATGCCTCACCACAAATAGAGGGACACCCCAAACAAAAGCAAAATCCCTGGCAATTATCATATACGTTAAGAAATTTCACTTGTCTGAGAGCTCGTTAATTATTTTTTTATTCCTGAAGAGTCATTTTTTTTTCTCAGCAGAGTTACACCATAAGCAATGTCACATTGTAATAGATCATGCAGCACCACTGACACACTGTAATTTGCTCTGAACACAGACATTTATGGTTTCATAATGACCTACTTCATGCTAATGGTATAATAACGTTGACCTGTGTTCTTTACAAGGAAAAAGAAAAAAAGAGTAAATCATGGGCAAACGACCATTGTAGCAAGTAGCCACACTTCCCAGAAGAGGCTCTGCTCCTGCTGTTAATGGTGCCACCTCCTGTCAACCAGCCCAGTCCCAAGGAACACTGTTTAAAAAGTGAAGTTGGCAATGTCATTCTGGGGGGCCCACTGACCACTACTGACAAGAAACAAGCCGTCACACATAGCAATGGCATTGCAATGAGCTGCTGACAACATTGTGCAGCCCTGGCTCCGTACTGATGCCATCCCCAATGTGACCTTGGGCTGGGCCAAGGCAGGGCCAAAGCCATCCTGAGCTGAGGTCTGCTGCACAGGGTTGAAGGCGTGGAGCAACAACCTCATTTCTGAGAAGACACCTCAACCTCAAGTGTGGCTGCTTCACTTCCCCTTGTCTCCCCCACAGGCTGCCTTTCCAGGACTCTGGCATGAGCACAGAAAAAGCAAAGCTGGCTGCTCCCTCCTGCAGCCCTCAGCAGCTGCCCAGGTACCTCTGCCAGGAGCCAGCCCTGCCCTCCCGGCACTTCCACCATCGACCATCGCTTTGCTCAGTTTTAGCCCACATTGCATTGATTCAGGGGCTACTCAAGCTTCCTCAGCAGCTCCCCGTCTTGGGAGCTTGCCACCCTTTCCCCACCCAATCTCATCTGTCACTCAAAGATTTCCCTTCTTTTTTAAAAAGTCTCCCATTTCACTTATTCTCCGTCTCCTTTCAATTCCCTTAAAACTTTCCTCCATTTCCTCTGTCTTTGATCTTTTAATTAATCTGGTTTCATTTCTTCAACTGCAGTACAATGTCTTTGCAGCACTATTTTCTGCACTGTATATTGCCTCAGTTATTTAATTCTCTAAAGCCTTCTGGAGATGGCTTATTTACAAGACATCATATAATTATAGAAGGTTCTTAGATTACGCTGGAAATGAAGTTGTCATTGTGAAAGCAGCACTGAAATATGCTGTGGATTTAATCCACTGTTTAAGTCTTATATCCAGATACAAACAACACCTAAATGCCAAATCCATGAATGTCGGTTTCACAGTAAAAACAATTTACTCCCAAACAAAACAAAAACATGTTCATCCGCTAACATTATCTATTAATTACATTTTAAAATCAGCATTCAGAAAAATTGTTCCAGCAGGTGGTAAACTGTATGTCATTCACAAATATTCCAGTATGCCAAATGGTATTTAGGTATAGCATTTAATGAAAGCAAACCTTCTTCCTCCAACAGCTGGGAAACAGCACTGCTGGGACTGGTACAACACAGGACAAAAGTCTGTTCTGCAGCCTGTGTGACCCACACCGGCAGCACTGTCCTGCTCTCCTGGCATATGGGGAAATCCTTATGTAGTGAATACATATACAACATATTCCTACCTCAGGCTGCAGCAGAAAGCAGAGAAAATCGGAGAGCACCGTTATTTTCTTTCCAGTGTGTTGCTGTTGACTAGAGTCACCAGAATACCTTCTCCACCAGAAATCCTTCAGAATTCTCCACCAGAATACCTCTCCACAACCAGAGACAACATGTATAGATAAAAGGATTAATATAATATGCACTTATGGATTCCAGCTGCCGGACTTTGCGACTCCTGTGCTGAGACTGTCATTCTGGCTACTATCTGATGGTTTACACCAGTTGAAAGACATAAATGCGAACTTAATAAATACTTTTTTTTGGACGAAGATTCTACAGCAGCTTACTATTCTATGTCTATGCGTTTTTGTATATTGCATGCCAGCTTGCAACTGGGATTGCCTAATGCAGCAGTTCTAGTAGGCCAGATTTCTGGATTTCAGTGCAGACTCCTCATTTAAACATCAGCTTCCACTTGGGATTTAAAAGCCAAAGTTCCTCTGGTAACATCATGGTAATGCTAAAATTCTTATTTAAAAAGCAAAAGAAATTAAAACCCAAGAAAAACAAGCTTGCTTTAAAGTACTTTTAAAGAAGTAATTGTAGTTGACTTAGCACATCGTCTCTTGCAAAGAGTTCAAATTATTTCACCTAATATATACCTAACGTGGGGTCTATCTACTTTGAATTCCATCTACCATCATGCTACCCATTAACTTCACTTTGATGGGTCCCATTAGAGATTTGCAGAGTCTTTTCTAGTTTTGCCTTACTTAAATAATTCTTTATCCTGTGTAAATGTTGTTGTATTGGTGTTCACCCTACACACAGATTTTCAGTTTTCTCTCCCAACTGCAGTGTCTGCTCTCTTTCCTGCTTCCCCACGTGCGTGTAACAGCCTCTGCCATCCAGCTATGACTAATCTCCTCCTGCATTGCACCTTTTGCTTTGCCCCAAACTACCTTGGAAACGTGTATTTTTGGTTTGCCCTTTCACTGCAATCCATCTCTCTTTCCTGGAAAATCAATCCTGGAATGACAAGGCATCAAACAAATTTCAGTAGTTTTCGTTCATGACTTCCACACCGCGCTCACCCTCCCTCATCTCTGCCTTCTCTTCGTTCCCAGAGGCTGAGACTTCTCTCCCCTTATTTTTCAGCAAAATGCCATAGCAGTCTCTGGCATTACAGGCAGAAATCATTTAAGTCTCTTACAATCAACTAAACTGTTTCATAGTCATTGCTTGAATTAGCGACATTTAAGATATCATAACGTTACCAACACCGTTATCAGACATTTCCCTGACTGTGGTGCTCCGTGATTGATTCAGGAGTCACCTGCAAACAACTGGAGAGGTTTGCATACCTGGCCTCCCGAGAAAACTTGCACTACTGACATTTCTTTAAATGAAAACGATAAAGACCCAGCTGGGGAAAAAAAAAATGACAAAAGAATAAAAAACATCTACTGGAAGTCTCTGTCCTACCCATAGGAAATCAATCAGAAAATCAAACCAAAGTGAATGTGCTGAACAAGGATTTTTCTGTCTCTCTCTTTCTGTGTGTGTATTTTTATATACATTTGAAAAAAACCCCACAAATGTGTATATTTAACAAGTCATCAGTCATCATAACTATTACTATAGTAACAGCCATACTTGCCATCTCTGCAAAATACAGTTGTAATGATATTCTAAATCTAACAGCATTAATGTTCCTGATTTCCCTAGGGAATAGCATGGCAAGAAGGAAGATCTTACAGGCTGTGGCAAAACGTAGCAATACTGCACAATTCCCTTGGGGCAATCTGTTTCAAAAAAGGTTGCAAAAATAATGACAAAGTAGGTAGAGCAACACTTCCAAACAAAACTACACAGGATACCAGAGCTGAAGATCACCCATGAGGTTGTTAACTTGTGTGGTACTTGGCAAAGCAGACCGCGTCTAACGACACGGGTACATTCAACACGCGGCTCTTGAGCAACCGTCGGCAACAAAAGTAATTCAAGGCAGAAAAATATGCAGTGTATAAGTAAGCTCACCTAAGCTAATAAAGGATATAAAGAGTAAGAGAAGTCAGGGAGGCACGTGGACAGGTCAAGTGGATAAAAATCAAGCTTTGACTCAACTGTTGCCCTGCAGGGTTAGGAGAGAAGCATGCAATGGGTCTGGAGTGTATGCTGCAAAGCAAAAAGCAACAATGCTATGGGCCACAGATAATGTAGATAAAACATTGCACAGTCTGCTAAAACCGTAAAATTTAGAGTGCATTTAGAAACACCACTATGAAAATTTGTCAAGGTCCCGCATTTCCATAACATCAACTCTTCATTCACACATTAAAAGCACAACAGCGAATCTAATATTACCGTGTTCTGACAATCCAGAGCCCAGGTGAATCTTTACATCCTTCACTTCGAAGTTAATCTTTCCATCTCAGTACAGCTTTTATTTTGATGGTCACATATTAGCTGTGATTTATTTCCTAATCCTGTTTTCTACTTTTCTAATGGTAAGCTAGTTAGCAAGCAAACAACGAAAGAATTAGCCACTACATTCTGTGGTCAAGAAAGATAGCTCATCACTTATTTTCAAAACACATTTTCTTTGTGTGAAAGTCATGAAAAAAGTGATCACTCTTTTGTATCTTCTGTTTATAGCAAACTCACAAAATATACTGACTTTTAATTGTGTTTGTAGTCATACTGCATCATTATTTTTTTATTTTTATTATAAAAATGTGGAAAAATTTTCCTCTTTAGAATAAACTGAGAGGAATATATCTATCTATACATATCAGAGGTGAATGAGATAAAAAGTGTAAAATGCCAGGAACCGAAGTGACCTCAGGAATACTAATTTCAGTATAAAACAACTAAGCCTCAGTCAGTCTCATGGTTATCTGGTTCCTGTTCTACAGTGGTGGAACATTATCCATCCACATTACATTTCATTACATTTTTCATTCAGTGCTTTATTTTACCTAATGAAAGCTTTGATATCAGTGCAATATTGGCTCAAAGCCCCCAACCACATCATCAGTGATACTAATCACACATAGGGAACAGCTGAATGCTCACCTAATAATTTCACGGGAACTTGGTAGCAACATGCAAAGCCCTCAAAGACATTGTGATATCTCATAGTAGGTGTGTCAACTTCCAGTGAAGATACAAACACCTTATTTTTCTTTGCTGTTGACTGTGGAAGTCCACGTTGATCTGGGTGAATGCCAAACTGTTATTGTGAAAATTATATCAATAAATCCATGTTTTCTAAGCATGACACAGACAATTTCTGTCTTAATATACATTAACTTCTTTTCATTATTATTTGTCTGAAGTGACCTTAGCCTATGACCTTTACTTAACAAAAAAAACAAACACACACACACACACAAAAAAAAACCCACCAAAAAAAACCCCAAACCCACACCAACTTTTCTTTCTTCTAGTGTTTTCTTTGATTTACAGATCTAGGATTTGAAATAGCATAATAAAAAGCCACTCATTTGGTTCTAAAGAATCTGGGAAAAGGGATAATTTTTATGAGATACCTCTTCTCATGATCATCTTTTTCTGTAGAACAATTGTATTTACTGTAAACAGAATAAAAATTGCTATTCCCAAATCCTTTGCAACAAAGTTCAAATTTCCTTGTGAAAAACACTGTTACCTGGAGGCTATGAAACACAATGAACTAATGGAGCCTTCTTCAGTCATCAGTTGCCTCCAAGAGGAAGATTCATTTTGACTGCAGTGATTTTTGACTACATAATTGCCACCTGTATTGCCTCTAGCACAGTTTTGCTATACAGTTCTTGAAAGCATCAGCGCATTGCTTATCTAATTCTAAGCATGTTATAAAACTTTCCTTCAGATTCACAATAGCAAGCCAGAGTTAATAGTAGATACTGAGCCTGTACAAGAGTCAAAGGCAGGGAAGAGATGGCAAGTGAGCACAGATCTGAATTAACATCTCATCACATGTTCTTTTCACTAGGTTTTATGTCATTTACCACATTATACCCTTAGAATCCATTCCCCTTCTTGTTTAAAGCACATAAGCATTGCTGATAATTTTGCTTAAACCTATTCCGTTTTACTGAGGATAAGCGACGACCAGCTTTTATTGGATGATGAACTTTTTGACACTGTCAGTTAAAACATGACCACTCGAAATGACACAGGCCCTTTTGAAACACTGAGTGATATTTGCTCAGACAACAGCGGATTGTTGTACAGTGGTTTAGCAACAAAGTGCAAGTGACTGCGGGTGCAGCCAAGCTCTCACCGAGAAGTACTAGTTCAGGAAGACATAATTCCTTAGCCCACAGCTGTTCTCAGATGTAGCAAGAGACATTTAAGAAATAACACATAAGAAAGATAAGCCTCATTATGTGAAATGAGGTTACTTAGTAAATAGGGCTCTTTTAAAGTATTACCTGGAGACATGCATCCTAAAGATGTCTCACATGTTGCCTTGCAAACCTGAAATATTAGCAGGAATTAAGAGTCCCTATCCTAAGAGAGACGCAAAGCATTGCAAGGACCACAGGCATGAAAGTACACCCGGCTCAGAGCCTGACAACTTGTCTAGATTCAAAAGGTCAGAGCCTCACCTGATGTAACACTGCTCTGCAGTGCTGTAAAAGATGCTCTGAGGCCTTGTTCACTTAATAGGAGCAGATAATGTCCATAATGACATTAAAACGGTGCCTGAAAGCTAGTGCCATAATGCCCTCAATGACATCAGGCGTGGGGATGCTCACATTGAGCCGTCTCACTGCAGAGCTCAGCAGGCGACGTGGCTCTGTTGGGAAGTACAAGCCCTGCTTCATCAAGGCAAGTGTCACAGCAATGTGGGAAACAGAGCGAAAAGGAGCTTGCAAGGTCTCCCAGCCTCTCCTCTACCCTCTTTGTTGGGAGACCGAAGCTATGCAGAACACAAGCCACTTTAACCCACCCTGGAAAGCTTCCAGGAGAGATTACACAGCCCCCTCATCCCTTCCCAGCCAGTCTTTGCCTGTGTCTCGCTCTCCTCACAATTAGAAAGTTTTCCTTAATGTCCAAAGCTCCTTTGCTGTAGGTTAAGGTCTGTTCTCCTTGTTCTACTCACTGTGGACAGACTATTCCTTTCCCATCTGCCACCACCTTTGATGTGACACAACTGAAGGGACAAACACACATCCTCTCAGTCTTTTCTCTGCTGAACTGAGCACCAACAGCTTCTTGGTGGCACTCTTGCATTCCTTGTTTTCAGGTCTTGACTGCTTTTTCTGCCCTCTCCCAGAATTTCTTTCCACAGCTTTTCCACCTCCTCCTAGAAGGGTAATGCCCCAATGAGGCAAAATACTGCAGCTGAGCTCTTCCTTCTGCCAGCGACAGAAGGAGGATTTCTCCAGGTATCTTCCAGACAGCTATCCTCCTCCTACATCCCAGTATGTTGCCTGTACAGCATTACTGGCTCACACTCAGTTTTTTGTATCACTGTAACTCCCCCTCACACAGATCTTTTTCTAGAAAACAGCTACTTCTTGTTCCCTGTCCTCCACAGTTGCATTTTCTGCCTAAAAGCGGTCATCCCAACTGAATAGCATCCCATTTTTTTTCCAGGCTGTTCTTCCAGTTTATCATGATCATTTTGACTCCTGCAGCATATCTGACAGGTTTGTGTCATGTGTAAATGTACTCAGAGTATATCGTATTATATCATCCCAGTTTCTAACAAATTATTGTACAGCAACAAATACCAGGTGACCTCCCTAACAAGTCCTGTTTGACACAGCCTTCCAGGGTAACAGGTTTAATATCTGTCCTGTGCCTGTTTTTTCAGAACAATGTTGTTCCCAACTTGTAAGAGTTTCATGACTATCAGGCTTCAGTAGTTTGCAAATGAGAGAGTGTCGTGAAAGACTTTGTCAAAAACCATTACCGAAGCCAAGAAATATGTCAACTACTATTTCTCCCATATCCAGAAAACATGTTACTCTGTGGCAGGAGAAAAGCAGACAGCTTTCACACAATTTCTTCTTTACATAATCTGATGGCTGCTGCTCATCTCCTTGTTATCCTCTAAATACGTATCAAAAGTGTACTTGCTTAGTAACATTTCCCAGTTGTTTTTTTTTTTCAGGGATTAATGCTAAACTAACTAGTCAACAATTTCCTGGCTCCCCTTTTTCTTCCTCCATAAAGGTGTTAGATTTCCCCCCCCCTCCTTTTTTTTTCTTTCTTCCCCCTAGTAAACAGTTCAGTATTGTCTTGGTGGACTGTAATTCCTCTTTAACACATTAAGGTCAAATTAACTTCTCTGCCTTCACTGTAAAACAGGCAAGCTGCCTTGCCAGTATTGTGCTCTCCCTCTCATTACCCTAAATAGGTCTTTTTTAAGCCAGCCTCCCCTTTTTCTGTTCTTTCTGCCTTTGAAAACGCCTCCCTCTTAGTTGCTTAAAACGTAACCCCTTTCTATCAGGACTCTGCACTGGAAGGCGTGCTTGGTTTGAAACATCCAGACAGGCAACAGCCATCTTTTAGATGGGAATCTTCCCACTGGTGGGACTGATGGGGTGAGTTTTGCCCATCTGCTGCTGTGGCTGCCCATATCCAGAGCTTCCATTGTCATGGAACTTCAGCTTGGCTTAGCAGTGCTTTGCTCAGAGGTGACTTTACTTAATTTACAGCTAAGTCATACACATAGCTCCCACCCCAGTGGTGCCAGAACATTGAGACTCTGGAATTTTACATGGCAAGTGTCGGGAAAGAGAGACGTATGGTTTCCTTTGAATACGCAGTGTGCCCTCCAGTGAGTGCCTGGGTTTGGCAATTTGGAGTGACTGGGGAGGGTTTAAAAATTATCTTTGTTCCACTTGAGAACACGGCACCACTCCTGCTGAAGTGAATGAGGCAATGCTGAAGGGCATCACTTCTGTTGAAATACGGCATTGCCATCTCCCCAAATATTTGCCATTTGTTTTGTGAGGCTCCAAGTGCTGAATTTGGCTTAAATTTGCAAATCATTTAAATCACCCAAACATTACATATGTTATCATTTAATTTTGGGCAAATGAAACGTTTGCTTTATGTCTCTCTGTTTTCTGTCTCAAAGCACAATTTTATAACTTTTTCTTTGTCTATGAATTAATCCTGATTTTTATAAAATTTTATAGATTAGCAAACAACGAACAGTTTTGCATCAAAACACCAAAAACATACCACCCTGTCAAAGAGCATTTGCTGCAAAACAAAGACTTGCTACAAAGCAAAGATTTGCAAAAGCTGCTCAACAGAATTATTATTAATATCTTATTAACATTAGCAAACAAACACTTCTATAATAGGATTGAAAATAACTTCAACACTTTAGCAGAAACTCTGGAGAGGTAAAAACATCTGGCAAAAAATCTGAGGGATTTTTTCGTAGTCTGCCCTCTTTCTTCGCCCTCGCTTCAGTGCTGCTGCTCAGATGTCAGGTAACAAAAAACGCAGCTACTCACAGATGCACAGATGAGTTTTACCCAGAGAAACAGCTGTTCGGTGCCATCTCTGATACTTATTAATCTGAAGCTTTCTCCAGAAAAATTTCAGGGCACTGGTCCAGCATCGTTCTGTCAGTGACAGCAGAACAGCTAGCAGCTGTAAAAGAGACACCTTTTTTCCTTAATATAAAAAATATGGGGCTTAAGTAACTACACAAGAGTGAGAGAGATAAGTAGGGAGATATCAAGGTTATCAGTAGAGCACACAAAGCACTAATCCTGGGTTTGACCTGAATTTTCCTAGTAAATTTTGGATTAGCTCAGATAGTTTGCATTAATCTTTTTCATCAGACATTTTAATTCCGTGGTCTGAAAGTGCCTGGTTTTGCACAGCTTCCCTCCCAAGCCATTTTCATCCTCACTACAACGTATTCATTTAAAATTATACAAATATATTGCCAAAGAGATAATGGTCTTTCCTATTTATTTATTTTACTTCCCACTGACTAAACTGGAGTCTGCTTGCCTTCTGCAATGTTATATATAACATTCCATTTATTTACAACCAAGCTGCCTGAGGGAATAAATTCCTGTTCCTCCTGGGAAGATATACGTGCACTCTGCACCACACAGCCCATCTAACTGAAAAAAAATGACTACTAAAATTACAAGTTTTCAGGATATTGCAAAAAAACTATAAACGTTTTGGTCAGGTATTCACAATGAATAATTTCATCACCTCTAAATATTTCCCAAATATCTCCTTAGGACAGTTTGTAGGAGAACAAATTCTTTTGTGTCAGTTCGTGAGCGAAATAGAGAAAATGTTCTCACAGGGTAAGGAGTAGATTTCAGCAATACTCAGCTCTGTTGTTAAAGATCTTCATTAATAGATTACAGTAGGACCACTTTATTATGAGTCTTACCTGCCTTATATTGATCTTTAAACTGGAATGCCGTGAATACCTCTTTGGTATGGGAGTTCGGGGAAGTAAAACGGAAAGTGAATGGGGAAAATGAATGAGATTAGATGACGCACTTGCCAGACAAGAAAGGAATTGCACAGATGCAGTTTAACAGCAATATGATTACTGTTGTCACAGACTAAGAATATAACATTTAGTTACATTCGCGTTTCTTCCAAGAAAAGGGATAAAATGATCGATCAGGATGATATATACTGTACTAGAAAACTGGACAGGATGTTATTTTTCCAACAGTCACACCTGCATACAGAAATAGTAAGAAATACGGTATTCTTAAAGCAGAGAGAGAAAGTATTTGCAGAAGTTCCTGAGTTTTCAATACTAGTTTTAACAACCAGAGAAAAAAAAAGAAGGGAGCAGCTGGTAGAAGGTGTAAGAGAGACATCAGCAGTGCCAGCTTTGCCTGGGTTCTCCCCTGGATATTCTGTGGCCTTTCCCTGCAAGCACCGTCCTACCTTGCCAAATGGTTCTACCCTGCCACCCCAGGAAGGCCCAATGGCAAAAAAGGTTGAAGTAGCAAGGTAAGACCCTGCTGCCGGAATTAGGGGAACAGAGGAACAACATACTAATTAAAATCCCTGTCTTTCCACTTCAGCCCACTCAATGTCATCAGCATTTCTTTTGCTACAGAGTAGAGGTGACAGGAAGCTCTGCTGAGTTATGGTGCCACTGCTTTACGGCCAAAAAGGTAAATATATTCATGTTCAAAATAAATATTTAAAGAGATTTCTGTTTCCGGTTTATTTGAATTACCACTGGTTTTCCTCAATACTGCAACAAATACATGACCTGTTCACAACATACGGTAGGGTCACTTGGGATTCAGAAACACTGTACTGAAAAAAATAGAAGCAGTGTCAAAATCTAAGAATTTCTACTGTGTTAAGAAAAACCTTTCTCTTCCAGCAGTTGCTGCTAAGTTAGTCATAATAAGATCATTTTAAGCACCTCCATGATTAGTATCTAGATGCCTTTCCAACCCTGTGAACTCCTGCACCAGGTATGTATTACAGCCAATATTAACAACAGCACAAGTATTCTTAGTGCTTATTTGTAGCTCGCCTGCAATTTTTACCTCATCCCTTTCTTTCTTTATCCAAATTTTCTGTTAGCTTTTTTCTGTATACAACAGCTAGATAAAGTAAATTGCTATAAAGCCACAGAAGTTGAAAAGGCGTTTTGGAGCAGGCACAGCAAATAACTTCACAGGGAAATGAAAACACAGGGGGAGGTGGGGACCACCTACCAGCTGCTTTACCAGAAGCCCACGGTGGACATGAGCTGTACACTCGAAGCATGTGGGCTGTACTGTCAGACGAGCTGTGGGCTTGCACCACAGTCATGGTCAATAGTAGCAGCAGTTGCTAAAGCCAGCCCCAGGTCTGAAGCACTGGTAGTCATCCCCAGGTAGCCAGGAATGGCCCCATGGCAGCCTCCACCAGTGGGACCAGCAGCTACCTAACTCATATTCCACTGCTGACAGCAGCTCCCACACTTGGACCCTCACAATCACTACCTGAAAATAATTTTGGTGCTAACGTACAAGAGACAAGCCTTTCAGAGAGCAGTCCTAAGAGTATTAGGACTAAGCAGAGGGCTAAGGAAATCCCCTCTCCTGTGCTGTCCCCCAGCTACTACCGCTTTTGTCTCCAGTTCTTTGAGATCTGCATTGAGCATCAGGTCAGCTTTGTTGAGCATGGGTGACCAAGGATAAAGTACATAATGAATATTTGGTACAAAGAGCAGTAGCCATTTTCCAACTTGCCTAGGCCCGCAACATCTCACAGCAGGAACAACCCAATATAGAAAACAAAGTGCTTTTTTTTTTCCTTATAATTTACAACTTGCTTAGGTGAGTCACTTCAGCACATCCAAACCTCATTGCTATAAGCAAACAGCTCAAACAGGGATCTGCCACACCAATCCCTAAAAATGACAGCAAATTTGAAAGCAAATGAAAAAAAAAAAAAACCACTTCCAGAAGGATTCCTAGTCTCGGAGAGGAACTGATACTTCATTTTTCCATACATGCTGCAAACTTAGACAGTAGTTGCCTAAACCTGTTTCTCGCAATGGCCACGCTATTCGCATTCAAGAGAATGATCCGTTTCCATTAAGGGCCCTATGACGCTCCAGTCTAAAGGACTCTCCATATACATTCATAAATCAATTTTTTCTTTCTTAGAAACTGATTCTCAGCTTAAAACCTAGAAGACTGATAATGCCCTGGGTAACCCGTTCCAGCATATTAACTCCCCCATGGGAGTGTTGCCTTCACACGCTGAGCACGGCAGACCGAGGCTCGCAGCAAAAGAGGCAGAACAAAAAGCAGAAACCCAGAACTCCACTTCACAGTGCCAGGCAGCGAGGTGCTGGATGCTGTCTCCCATCACGTTCAGTTTTCGAGTAGGCTTGGTCTTGCAAACTCATAAACACATGAGTAATCTTGGCTAATACAAATGCAGAGGAAATATTCACATGAATAGAGAACTGTAAGCTCAAGCCCATTATCTATCGAAGTACACAGCTGGTAATAAAACCAGTCATCTTTACATTCATGAGTAAAGCCCTTAGGCACCAGGCCTGCTGTTACTAATTTTTTTTTTTGTTATTTTTCATAGACTCAGTTGATTTCTTTGAATCACTTAGCTTTCGAGACTAATTAAATAATAAAATTGTTCTGTTTGCCAAACTGCAACACATTGCCCTCACGCAACACAAAGAACCAGATGGGCATTTGTTTGGCTGCTAAAGGGTGTGTGGTTGCTGTTCGCTGTCTTGCTCTCACTTAAAAAAACTGTTAACTTTGGGACACAGTTTTGTCAGCCCCAATTTGCCAAGAGCAGCGTTTTCAAACTGCAAGACCAGGTCTTTGAAATGCCCTTGGTACAGAGCTAACTGCTCTCTTGCAGAAGTCTGTGGACAACTCTAAGTGCTTGGCTCTTTTGAGAATCAGACCATTTACTTAATCTCCAAAGATACAGACCTGGGAGCTCTGCTTTTCTAAAACACCGGCTTCATCAAATAAAAGACCGACAACTCCCCTGTTTTCAAAGGTATTTAAAAACATTTATCCACTTATTTTTCAATCTCCAGTTTTCACTGTGCTAAAATACCTACCAGTGCGTTGAGAGAAAGAATGCAATGATGTGACGCTGCCACTTCTGCTGGAAATACAAAAGAAAATTAATACTTTCAAATCAGTATTTGGCATCCGGCGTTTATTGACCAGACTGTCAAATAAATTCTTACTCCTGAAGAAAAATAGGAGTATTTCACCACCAACATGATATATGTGAAGTGGCAAATGCACATAAGAAAACGTGAATAGAGGAGATACCTTGTGGGGTTTCTAATAACTTATGTTAACTACATTTTTAAAAATATAACAAAGAATTACTGCAACCTCATGAAATGATGCCACAGAAAGACACACTGCTTCTGGTCCTAGCATTAATCTATATTAAAGAGGCATATGGCTCAGCCCCACAGGATATGAACGTCTCAAAGTCTTTAACGGGTTTATCCTCATAAAGAAAACATGAGACAGAAAAGTTACTGGCCTTATCCTACTAGATGCACGCAGCCTCTGTGACACCCCTGTGGTCACACTAGAAGACTGCAGGCAGTCCAGAAACAGCTACTGTAAAGACTTGTCCACCCAGCTACCTTAAATTTATCACTTTCAACCTATAGATCTAGCAGAATGAAAATGAGAATACTCAGGAAAGTAAAAAAGTTCAAGGCTGTGATGTTAATAGATCATCTACCACAAGAGCCAGTTGCAGGCCCACTGGCATAATTAAAGCAGCTCTTGACTCCCACTGTGTAGTCTCAGTTGTAGCGTTACCAAAATGCTAATAAACCAGTACACTTGATCTCACTGGAAATAATTAGTTAATTCTCTGGAACTAACTAAATTAATTTGTGCTTCTGTGTTTAAATAATCCAGAGGTACACATGTGTTTGTATGCCTGTGTGTGCATAACTCCGCTTGCATTTCAGGTGGTTACCTCTCAAAAACTGTCCTGTATTTAATATTTTTCTTTACCTGAAACCAGCATATTTCCTGAGAAGCTACGGGGTTTGTCTGGGACCACCCTGCACGTCAGAGTCACAGCTGGTGTCAGAACTTGCAGCCACCACCTGCAAGTTTTCAGAGAAGTTTGGACTGTGTTACTTCTGCTTCCTCTGACCTTCCAGTCTCTGCTGGACACAGCTGTAGTTTGAAGGATCAATATCAGTGACAAAATTGCCACCTGTTGTTAAAGGGTTCAGTACACAAAGGTATGTTTGACAATTCCTTCACTGCCATCACTGACCATTTAACTGATCTGTGGATTAAATCCACAAATGCTTTCAGTACTGAAAAGCTATGCACTGGGCCTAAGGAATGTTGGATGCCACTCCTGAAACTGAAAAACTATAAATTGGGACAAAATCAAGGCTTAGACAAGAGTGTAAATGCAAAGTAAAAGACTGCCAGCAGATCTGATAGGATCACTGCTTCCCATATTTTGTTCGTGCGTGTAATTGCCTAGATCTCCACTAGGCATTTAAATTGGGAACAGATTAAAATCTGGATTTGTTCCCTTTGGATACCCCTGGTATCTACGTTTTATGATCATTACCTCATCAGTCTGCAGCTATACTCTGCAATAAAATCAATGGCCAATGTCTCAATTTTACAGGTTCATATAAAGACAAATTCAGACTAAATATTTTCTGAAAAAGCTCACAATACGTTGCCAACAGAGCTCTAATTACATCAATACTGGTTTGTAATCCAGGTTCAATCCACCTTTTTTTTTTTTCTTTTTTAAATTAAGTTCTTCTTTCACAAGGCACACTCAAGAAAAAAAATCTCCAATTCTCTTTTCTGGGCTCCAGTTCAGAAAACAGGACCATAGAGAGGATCCCTATCTCACCCTCTCTCTGTTTTCTTTGGGTTTTTCCCCTTTGTTTGATGACATGTTAGGAATTAGCATCTTGAAGAAAGAGGAAAAGAAGAAGCGAAAAGACATCTTTTGTAATGTTCAATATTTTCCTTGTGTTCTGCAGCCTAGTAGCTCTTCAGGAGTAGATTAGCCTGCAGCACTGATTTTTTCCCAGACACCTCTATTACTTTGAATTTGCATCCTTATCCTGTATATTATGTATGCCTATGCGTCACTGTGCCTGAATTAGACTGCAAGTTGCTTGCAGCAGAATACCTTATTCTGTTCACAGCACTACATTCAATTTTGATGTTCAAATAATAAAGTAACACCGGAAACATAATGGCAAGAAAAATCAACCGAAATATGCTTAATGCAAGATTGACTGCAGGTCTAACAGCTACTAGACAAAAATCGATAGGCAGCGCAGCCTAAACCTTCACAGCTGAAGACTTGCAAAAGTAGCCCCACAGACTTCAGAGGATCATTTCTTTTCATAAACGCGCATCGTGGGAGCTCTTCTACCAAGGGAGAACAGCTCTTCCTAAAATAACTCTCTGCATGGAAATGCTTATTCTCAGATCCTAGGCATTAACTCCCGTCTCCTCCTTTTTCTGGCTCTCTGCAAGGCTGGTGGGGTTGGAAGGGGCCACATTCCACCTTGGGGTGGGCTTTCAGAGGGGAAGGGATCCCCTCGTGTCTCCTGCCCAGGGGTGTGTGGTGGCAGAAGGGATACCGTTTTCAGCTCAGTGCAAGGCAGCAGGAAGAAAAAGTCCCAGGACTCTTCAGAACTGCATGCAGAAATCTTGCAGAAGCATAAGGAGGAGATGGAAACGTGCTTTCTCCCGAGCTCAGAGCAAAGACTCCAGAAAAAAAGGAGTCCTGCCAGCTGAGGTAAATACAGGGCAATTCACATGAACCACCCTCTCTTATTTGTTCTCCTTCCCCCATCTTGATTCCTTACACTTCTGACGATACCAAGAACTGCTGCTTGAAGCCACTGGGATCATTAAGGGCATTTTGCCTCATTTTAAATTCATCACATTGACAACCTGCAGGACTCGCTGAGAAACAGGCACCAACAGTGCCAACAGCACAACAGGATTTCAACATGCGCTAGATCACTTCAACTCATTAGTAATTTGGCAAGTTCTAACAATGTCACATGGGAAAATAGACATCGTCCTTCAGAGAAATAAACTAATCACCTCAAAGGGTTAAAAAAAAGGCCTTATTTTCTCAAGTATCACCATAGTATGGCATTAACTAGATGTATCCTTAGAAAGCTTCATTGTTCTTTATAGCATTAAGAACAGCCTGTTGCCAAACGCAATGCAGTAGATGAAGAAATGGTCTGATTTAGCACTTTCTGCTCCACTTTGTAATCATTCATAGATTTGCTTAATCTGCTGTGCTGACTTGATAATCTCAGGTTTTGCACCAGGACCTTGGTTTTTGGAGGTAAGGAGACATTCTGTAATTACACCGCTATATATTATATTGGCACTACCCCCAAGCAGTACCTGAGAATACTGAAGATGAGCAGGATTAGAGGAAGGAAACAATATTTTCTGTCTAGTCAGCAGTTGCACCGGACAGCCCTCCATGCATGGTTTGTTTCCCAGTGGTCCTGACCCTTTTTTTCCCCCACTATCTGTTCTCCTGCATGAGTCCTGCTTTGTGATCTTGCGAGTCCTGCCTTCCCGGTGCAGCTGTGTCTGTCCTGGATGGGATGCAGCTGGATGCAGCCCTCTCATTTAGCAAAATGACTTTTTTGAATTTATGCCTGTGTAAAATTTTGATGCATGCTGCAACACTTACGCAGCAAAGCACAAGTTTTATTATATGGAAGCGTTTCCTTGCACTTCAGCATGCATAGAGGAGTCAGGAAGGGAACTGGGTGGGAGGATTCATCGTCATCTCCCAGCAGTGTATCAGACAGGCATGTTTCCTGCTCTCGACCTGCTCCTGCGGTTTCCCTGCTTGGAGCTGAGCAGAGCACAGGGATGGGAGAAGGTGCTATGTCAGCTACCAGGAGATACAAGCAGTTGTTTCAATGACAGCAATCCTTTCGAAATGGAGAGCAGAGCTTAATCAGCAAATAGCTAGTGACCTGGAAAGGCAGGTAATTTAGTGCTTGGCTGCAAGATGAACACTTAATTGAAGCTTTATCAAGTGCTTGCAGAACTTACTCCCAGAGCTTACAAACAGGCCTCAATACCCCATGAAGTGAAAGGGATTGTTGTTATCTTACACCACCCAAAACAGTTGCCTTGCAGTTCTGAGCAGCCACCCAATCCAGATGGAAATAGATGGGTCTTCCTCACACTTTACTGCTGCCTCCCTCCTGTCAGCAATTTCCAGGGATGTCAAAGCTGTCACAGATTAAGCGCTGCAGTATAAGCACCGATGCTCAAGTTCTTCAGCGCTAATCTAAAGACATGCCCATGTTCAGGCAGCTCTCGTGTTCTTGGTTTAGACCACACGGATACTAAACATGACTGGAGCAGGGTTAAAACCACCAGTCCATTTCTCATCTACCACTAGGAAGGTGACCTGCAGCCTTGGCCAGGCTACAATGCACAACCAAGCAGAAAAAAACCCTGGAAACCAGTTAACATGTGCCCATAAATACTAACTACTCTCTCAGGTCTACTCACTTGCATGAAATAGCTTAGAAAACTGGACTTTACATTGTGGATGCTTTTATAGGTACTACCACAATGTCTCCAACTGTCTTTGCCTCTAGGGCAACATCTCAAAACATCCAACCCAGCAAAAGTAACCAAGAAGGATAAAAATCGAAGACCATTTTCCAGGCACTTCACAACAGTGTTTTGCCACAACTAAATGTGAATAAAAAGATTTAAAATGTAATTGAGCCAATTTCTCTGTATTTCACTGCCCATAACTCCCTTTCCTTGCTGCCCTGTCAATGTTTGACACAAGAGGAACCATTTCCCAGGGGAGCAGCCTTGTTCTGAAATTTTGCCAGTATTTCCTTGCTGATCAGCAAGGCTTCAGAAATACGAATGCAGTAACCACCAACTCCTATCCAAAACTGAAACATAAGCTTATCATATGTGTTATACTCAACTATAGGCTGGAAATGTGCTCCTTTGTTTTGCTCACCCTTTTAAGCATATAAAGAGAAGTCAGATAGCAGCTAACCACCACGTTCCAAGGGATTTTATTTTTCTGTGTGCGTGGACTGATAAGAGCCATGATGTTAATTTTTTAATTGACTTTGGGAATGAATAAGAAATGTTTTAGATCAGCCCCTAGGGTAGCAGCACTCCCCTGTGGAACAAACCTCTGTCATTAGCGCTGTCAGCGAACAGAAATGCCAGGCTTTGCAACGGTCCTGACCAAACTGAGCATAAATCCGCAGTGTCAGTTCTTTCCTCTCTGCATCATCTGAAAAGTACAAACAGGACATAACTTGGTCCCAGCTGCCAAATGGAGATCAGCGGCAATGGAGGGGAACGCTCAGCAGGCGGGAAGGCAGCCAGCGCCATGCCCTGCACGGAGCGGGCAGAGGCAACGGGTTACAGCCGAAGGCAGAAGTCCTGCAGTTCCCTGGTGCTGACTGAGGAGCGGCACCTGCTAAGCCAGGTTTCAGGATGGGGCAGTGCAAGAACTGGGAACTGTCGCTCCTACTCTTTTTACTCTTCTTCCAAGCAAAGAATGGGACTTGAGAAAATCCAGACCAACACTTTAAATATTTCTCCTCACGAAGACGGGAATCTGTTCACAGTTCAGCAATAGGCTTCAGCTGTAAAAGACGTTTTGCTTGCTCGCACCCCTGGATATATTTTTCAGAATACAACAGCATGATAAAGACAGACCCTTCAACTTCTTCCCCAGTAAGAATAATGTAGCAATGGAGCTCTTAGCAACAATATGGCCATAAACAGTGCCTGACTTTGAGTGAATTTGTCAGAACAGCTCAGACATCAAGTTGAAAGTCAAAGCAAAAGCTTGTTCTCCTGGAGGTTCGTTAGTTTTAAGACAGCATGGAAATTTTACGGCCTTTCCTCATGGTTCTCAAATGTGTATTATTGTAGCAATGGATGAGACACTACACTCCAGCTTTTCTGAAACTTCTGCTGTTGTTGCAAAATACACAGTCAATTTAGTTTACTGCACTGGATTAGAGATAAACCCACTGATCTGAAGAAGTGACCTTCAATTTCTTTCTATCAGAAGCTCAGTTAAGTTCTTGGATGTCATTGGTTTGACAGCATGGCAGACCATTTCTCCAACTCACTTGCAAATGTAAGGAAAAATGCACTGAAAGTGAGGTTACAAACTCCAGTTTAAACTTGAGGATTGTATGCGCCACAGTGTACAGTGCTGAATCTGCACACACCGCATATTGCTTCATCACCAATGACCTGCTTCCAACTCTCGTTCCCGTGCCCCACTGCAGATGCTAAATTCCTATCAGGTAAACTTCTTACAGATAAACCAGGCCTGTAGTCAGATAATTAAATTAAGCAAACTTGTGCTGTTTTCCCCTCAATTTAGAGCCAAAGTACATACAAATATATACATTCATCATCCATTTCCAAACTTTGGCTAATCCATCTTTCAAATCTCTCCCCCAGGACAAACCTTATTTTACACACAAGAAAGAAGAGAAGATAGGAAGGGCTGTCAATGTTTCAGTCATCACTTTAGCATTATTGATGGATCCTCACAAGATGAACAGGAAAAGCTGTATCTTGCCTGTATGTGCTGCTCATTCCTATATGGATCTGGTGCAGTTACAGCAATGGCTGTAACTGACCCTAACTAGCAAAGTAGTAGGCAAGGCCCAAGTGATTTGACCAAAACTCAAACTGCAAAATATTGGCAGAATCAGAAAGGAGGTCCCCACCCTTCAGATATACTATGCTGAGGTCAGTCCACTACCTCATTTTCTGTTTCTCTCTAGAATAAATATTTAAAATAAAAGAGCAGTTAAATAATTAAGAAAAAACACAGTGATTCACTACAGTTCAAAACCCTGATCTCATTGTAATGGGAAATCGATCTAAAGAAAGCTACCAACAATGTGCATTTGGCTGAAAACATTTGCTTTCTATTAAAGTAGCCCAAGGAAGACCATACTTAAAAATTCAGGATCTTCCTGCATCTGCAGAAATACTATGATGGTTTTGTCACCATCGTGTTACCGACACAGTTACGTGCTGTTTGATATAACTGTGGTATTAATGAAGAAGTTTCATCCAAGTTGATCATGAAGTCTACAGACCCACAGCAATGTACACTGTCTCTGGCTAACAGAACCCAAACAAATTATCTCAGCATAACACAATAAACTACCCAAAGTGGACAGACCTCTGCCAAGCCAGTGCTTTTCTCCCCTGGTCCGCAGGCTGCCTGTGCAGTGTTCCTGCCGTTCCTCTTGGTTTGGGTTTCAAGATCAGGGTAAGGATTCTGGTCGGATTGCACTGCAGCTATCCAGAACCAAATACACACTACAAACTCTATCGAAACTGATTCACATCATATTAATTTCTTGCTATGCTTAGGGATGGATTCCTGAACAAAAGACTACTTACTGTACCTGTCACTGGGGCGCACTGATGGGCCTCCTTCATTGTTGCATATGTCACCTCCTAGTAGGCATTGGGTTTTCTTCTGAAATCCTATACATCTAGACACATCTCACGTGGGGTTTGATTAAGCAGTTCAAAAACTCTTTCACCACTACCTATATTCCTTGCCTAAATGTCAATATTTCGTTTTCTTTTTCTTTAGAAAGTTGCAAGCCAGCATCATATCCACAGGAATTTTATTTTAATATGATCATCCCAAACTATTTCTTATAGTCCAAGAGAGAAGTTTGGAAAAAAGGAATTTTTATCAGAAGTGCTCTGTGAAATGCTAGAGAACTAAAACTCACCTAATCTAGATTTTCAAGAACATTCACTTTGACAATTTCTTAGACCCTTTGTCTTGAAACTAGCACTCATATTTTATATTTCTTATACTATCTTGTTATGATAGTGATAAGGTCATGGCATGGGACCTGTGGTATTTTTAAAAACTGCATAATTGTCTTCTACTTTTCTGTCGTTTTTAGTTTATTCACTGCATAAGCAGAGAGATAAAAATGTATAACACCTCTCCAGATACTTTGAGCTGTTTATGGAAAGAAAATGGTTTTTATTGATGTTGTTTATCACAATTTTTTAGCGTCAGGTTTGCCCCTACATATTTATTTTCACAACTGACAGTATAAAAATGAAAACACTAAATAAAGTCAGAGATACAATCCAAACCTTGCTTAGGATAATATTGAAAAATGACCATGGGAAAAAAAATATTAAAAAAGAGCTTAGTCTCCTCATGATGCTATATAAATTCTGTTCAAATTAATTCTGCGTAAGTTGAATGCTAATTTACACAGGACCAAATCGTCATTGAGCCTGCTCTGTTCTAATGGGGTTTTTGCTCATGCTAATGTAGCTTCATCTGTGGGTTGTAAACAAACATCGTGACTGTCTCACCTAAGCATGGTCGACATCAATAGCTCTAGAAATGGACACCTTTCTCCTCAGTTTTATGTGACGGCAGAATAAGCTCTTTTATTTGTTTGCAATTTCCTAAACACTATAGTCCTCATAAAGGCTCCTGAGAGACTCCACTGTTACAAACCAGGCAGTCCCTGGCTGCTCACAGGTTTAACCGTGGCAAGAAACACTCCCCACTTCAATCCTGAATTAGGCATTGCCCAATGTTAATTTCCTGGAAACCATAACACATTGGGAATTCCTTCCAGGGAATCAGCTTTTTCTGGCTGCAAATGAATGTCTCACATTAAAAAATAATTATCAAATTAAACTGTTTATTAATTCAGGACTCTTTCTATCCAATGATCATGAAAAAAATACTATTATTAAAGTAAAACAGCATTTCTTTTTTTCTGTTATTAGTTGATCATTCCATAAACTTTAAGCAAGGCATTGTTAATTTCTAGTAATTTAGCCTTCAAACTCAACAGAGGATTTAGAGCCCATAAAAATCCATGAGTCCTCTGTGATTATAAGAGGCAGACCATTTATTTGACTGTAATAACCAAATTATTTCTCTGTGCTGACTTGAGTATGTTTCTGAAAGAAAAAAGTTCACAGCACTGAAAATGCAAGTTTCCTTAAACTATATCCTATCCTCGCACTTCTGTAATTTTTCTGTGCAAATGATGTAAAAAACATACATCGTGTCCTAGCTCATTGTTCTCTACCTTCAATTCCCCTTTAAAACAAAAAACATTTCTTTCTAGAGGAAGAGGAGGGGAAAAACACTCCCCCCATCTTTTTCTTTTTTTTAACCTGAGGAATATAAAAGTCTAATTAAATGCAAAATGACACAGTTCTGAATTTCCTGGCCTTATGCACTTTCCCTACAGCAGGTAACTGCGCCGTGCAGACCATGCTGGTATGCATCAGAAAGGGTCCTGCCTCCAGGGTTGCGTTTCTTCTTGACCCAGGATGAGTCCCAGAGGCCAGGTGACCCATGGAGTGAGACCCAATCATCACCGTGAGCAAGTGCTAATTAACAGCCATAAGTTATCCTTCCAGCGTGGGCAAGAGAAATTCAAAAAACTCTTGCCTGTTTCCCACCTACCTGATTTCTTGAACGTCCTCAGTAAGATCCAGCTCCAAGCTCAATACATCTGCGGTGCTCGCAAACTGCAAACTGTGCTGAGAAAACTCGTGACCCTGCTACTTCTCATCGTTCACACTTCCACTTGTTACTGCCGCTCAGTTCCACTGCGCTAGCAGCGCCATTCCTCTTCAAACACGGGGAATCGGACTCAGTAAAAGATTTACATGGAAACAAGGAGATCTTTCACATTTCAGCTCCACAAAGAATTTCTAGTTAAGGCAACCATCTGTTGTCCAAACCAGACAAAGTGGCTCGATCCCTGTCCCCCCTGCACAGGCTGCTGCAGTGACCTCTGTATTGTTAGGGGTTTTCAGTAAGCAGTGGAGATTTCTCTGTCAAACCTTTGAAACTACCTAAAACAGCCTAAAAAATGTTAGGAGTTTAGAAATCTATCTGCACAGGGCACAAAAAATTATTTGGTTCCCAAAAGCATTCAGATCCCACGGTCCCAGGTGCTAGACATCACATGCTTTTTTAAAAAAAACAAAAAATCTCTTATCTCAAATGCTTACTGTTTTTGTACAAAGGAGACAAATTCAGCAAAAGAGTGAAACTGGGGTGCACTTAACGTGACAAGCAGAAATTGGAATAAACCTAATTTGTTCTCTCTCATGCCCTGCTATTGTTAATTGTATGGACAATTTACTAAAACTTTCAAAATAATAAGATGTACATTATAAAAACTGATACTGATCCATGAAGGAAGATGTGAATACAATCAAAAATATGACACCAAGTCAGGCTTTGAATTTTAAACGTTTTTGTAAATTTATTCTAAAATCAAGTGGACACGTACGCTGCAAATGCCAACCACAGGGATGCTGTTGACTACAGCTGAAGAGCAGCTTCTGCCTGAGCCAGGCAGAATACCCTGGTGCAAGAGCAGAATGAAAAAGGAAAGCCTGCATTTTTACTTATAATTGATCGCCCGACAAACTGCAGCACTAGATTCTATTTCACTCTTTCAGAGATTTTCAATTACATCAGTTGCTACTGATGTTCTTATAGGAGATCAGAAGATCTGCAGTGTCTCTTGCATGACTCCATTTATTGAAAGCACCTGCCTCTGAATTATTTTATCGCACTTGCAATCTGAGCTTGCTCAGCAAAATAGAAATACTAAACCCAGAAGGATGAACACCGCACCGAAGTGCTCAGCATCTGACAGTTAACAGGGTATAAATATTAGCCGTGTGTCAGATTTTTCATATGAAGAGTAAGGAAAAACTTCTCCAGATTTTCCCAAAGTGTGAAATTCAACACAGACGTGACCCTTGGCATAGGTATTGAAGGTTGCAATCCTGACTTTTCCTAGATCAACTAGTAAGTGCCTGCTTATGCTGAAAGGAATTGGTCTTTGTGGGGAAAATGAGCATTTTGTATATCCTTCAGTGGAAATCAATAAGTCTCTAATTTCCTCGACACAAAATTAGGCACTTACTGCCTTAAAACTGCCATGTAGAGTAACTAAAACTACCATCTTGCTCTCCATGCTTCTATTTATGCAAATGGCTGCCTCCACCTTCTGCATGTCAGTATTTTGAGCACACAATCATAAGCGTGATTACATGTAAAAACATTTAAATGATAAATTCAAGTTATACTTTTAAGTGATAAACAATGATTGGAAGAACATCCTTAGTACTGTTTCCTGAGCTCTGCAATTCTCTGTCTTTGGCTTCAGAGTATATTAAGCCCATGATATATCCACTGATATATCTCAATCTAACAAAGAATATAAAGTTATTGAAAGAAATTATTTTAAAGCGTGGAAAATTTAACTCCTGGTTTTCCTTCACCTGAAGTCAGAGTAAGGCATATACTGAAGCCCAACAGGCAGAGACAGGGTCAGGCCCTTTCCTGGGATTATGCATTAAATGCAATTTGTGTTGTTACCCTAGGACAGCAAAGCGCAGGTGACAAATCCCCATAAAGCCACAGGCATCGCAGGACGCCACACTCTGACGTCTTCCTGCCAATGGCTCTCCAGCAGCATTTAGCGGGCATTGCTGATTCAAAACCTGCATTCCCATAACCTTGGCTCACCGGTCAGACGCTCTGGCAAAGCTTCTGAAGCAAGGCAGTGCCTGGGCTATTTTCAAGGGCACACAAGGAAAGCATTAGTTGCTTTACCCACAGCACTTAAAACAGGACAGGAGAAGATCTTTTCAGTTTTTCAGACTTGACCAATTACAACTATACTATTTATATCATGTCCTTTACTAAAAACTATGGTAATGAGGTGGAATGAAAACATTTTCACAATTTAATTGGATTTACTTATAATACTGAAACTGTAAAGGTAGAATTTGGGCTCACATAATAGTTAATCAGCATTGATTTTTCTTTTTAAAAAGCAGCTTTAAAGTATTAACCCCATCAGTAAGTATGCTATAGAATCACCAGCCATGCACATAGTTTTAGAGGTGCCTCAAAATTTAAAAAGCCATTTCTGACTTGGGACGCCTGCTTTGACAAATTTCAGAACAACTTTGCGTGAAATTCAGAGGGAGAGCATCAAGTATTTCAGGCTATTTGAGAACATCTTAGCCCCAGAAAAGCACTAGTAAATTTTGAAGATGTATGCTGTAAATCTCTACATATCTGTATCTAGAGAGATAGATAATATTGTAAAAAAATATAAGACTACCTAAAGTTATAGGCTGCCTAATTATTTTTTTTTCTCTCAGCAATAGATGTGGCAATTTCCCCCCCCCCCCGCCCCGCATTTGCCTCTCTTATATCTCAAGGGGGGTAGAAGATGGCACTTCTACCACTGCGATGGTAGAAGAGCAGACACACTCTCTGCTGGGATCACAGGGCTAGCAGCCACACCACGTTGCAAAGACAGAACAATTACCCTAATGGCAAGATCTGTGATAGTAGAGGACACTTTCTTCCATTAAACTACCCTCAACGGATTATTAGGGAGCTCTGTAGCAAAAGATGCACTCCCCACTTCTGGCTGGTATACCAGTATATAGCTGTGGAATGATAACCGCAGCTATCAGGCTGACTCCACACTATGCTCAAGACCAGCAAGAAGAAAATTAAAGCTCTTAAATATCTGTCCTACATATAGCCGACATTTTTCTTAATATCAGAGGGTGAAATTTCTAGATTTTTTATTGTCTTTTAAAATATTTAGGTGTGGACATATAATACAACTATATCAGAAGACTGTCAAGTCTGCAGTGTCAAGCCATCAGACCTGAGGAAGTGCCAGGATTAAGGCTGCATCTGTGAAATACGCTCAACACTTTTGTGCTTATGCAATACGATACGGGTTTTAATTCCAGCCCACACAGAATTTTTATCCTCAGTATGCACTCAGGACGGAAACTCCTGCGATAAACGTCAGCTCCGTATGGCCTCTCCCCAGCCTCAGCGCAGAGGGGAAGCTGTACAGAAGTAGTACAGTTTGAAACTGCATGAAGAGAAATGTTGGTCTCGGGACTAAATAATTTGAGTTTTAATTTGAGGTACTCGATTGCATACCCACCTCTGCCTTCAGTGCTGCCAAGGAAGCGACTCCAGTGGGCGTATGTCACTGTTCAACCTGATTAATCAAAATTATGGCATTCATAGCTGCGGTCAGTGCCAATGCAAGCTTTATTCTGATTATATTAAATGCTATAATGTGTCAAAGACATGGAAAAAATCACACCCTTGGCATTCTATGTTCAGCACCCTAAGCTAATGAGCATTTTTCTCTTTCATGCCAAACCTTAACTCCTTATCTACAAAGTAATAAGAACAAACATCAGCAAGGGAAATAGTATCATCTCAACTCATATTTTCTGTGGAGAATAATTACTTGCCATCTGGACACTAGCAGAAGTTGTGGCGATTGCCATAAAAGCACATAGGTCAAGAAATATTTGGAGCATGGTTTGAATCATATACACTAGCTAGAGACAGAATGAAATAATTCAGCAGGAAAATAAAAAGAAACAAAAATAACTCAATGAAAAACACTGCATGTAAACATATGACTAAATTCTCCAGGATAATGTGTAAATGCAGCCAACCAAAATTCTGGCATTTATTAATTCTTAAATGCTCAAAGCTGCGCCCTCCTGTGCTTTTCAGTATAATAAAACATCTCTAGATTGTGCAGTACTAGTACCCAAGACTGCAATGAAGTACTCGCAAAGCCATACCTGAGGTATAAAACCTATTTGCGGGCTTACACATGTTTCTAAAAATGCAGTTCAAAAGATGTAAGTGCTAACAGTGTGGCCCCAGAACGCGCTTTTCCCCTGGAGCCTAGAAAGCAAAGAGGACATATGTTTCACAACAGTGAAGGAGAAACACCACATCAATTGCGAGTTACTTAGCCTGGAGTGTACTGCAATCAGAGTGCAAGTGAGAGTTTCAGAGCACATCAAAATCTAACCAGACATTATGGTATGCCCTGGAAAGCAAACAACTGGGAGTTTTTAGGCAGGCAATGACAAGCAGCAAAGATATCAAAGTTATTTACCAAATATCCTGAATATTACTCGACATTCTGTAACAATACTGTAATCTTTTCTTTGTTAAAAATTATCTTTGAGGTCTTCTATCTACTTTAGAACCTAGAGGATTATAACTTTTCTTCTTTACCCTGTATTTTTGAACATAGTTTATTTATTATTACCTGTTACTATTAGAATTTCCTTTTCCCCTATACTGTCCCTGTGGAAAAACAGGCTAGCTTGTCATGAGCAGGGTACTGGCATGGGTTTCAAGAGTCCTGGATCGAACCAAGACATACGTTTCTGTATGATCTTGAGTGAGACACTTAAATCTTTGGCAATGAACAAGTTCCTGTGCAGTAATTGTCATGCTATCACATGATAGCTGAAAGCACGTAGCAATTCCCAGATGTACAAAGTTTCTTTCATCACAACCTGATCTTGAAGCAAAACGTCAAAAAAAAAAATCAGTGAATCTGTGCCACATCCATCTCGCTGCTTCTCCCTCTTCTCTCTCCTGGGACTGAAATGAAGCACATACCCGAATCCCATCTCCCATTTCCTCACTATTTCCCCTCTCAACATAAGTCATGAGCAGAGGTGATACCATTCAGCAACCAATCTCACACGAGGAGCATCAGGACAAGCACAGGCCTATCATCCATCCTCACTGTAACATATATTAAATTTCAGTTTGAACGTTTTTATCTCAGGACATGAGATTATCATACTGAAATCTGCCACCGCACTTCTGCTCTGATACGTCTCCGCATTGTAACGTGACCTCTAACACCCTTATTGCATTTCTTCACAAAACATTAACAGAAAATTGTTATTTCTGTTGCAAAGAAATGCTAAGCTGTGCAACAAGCACCGCTGAAGTACCATAAGCTCAGTGGTCTGACTGAGTTCATTTTGTCACAGCTCAGAACTTCAGGGAAAAAATAATCACTGGTGTGTGAGTGGGACACCTGGACGCAGAAATAGCCTTGAGGAGCAGGTAAAGAACAGAAGGAGCAGAAAGAGAGATGCTAGAGGGGGAAAGGAGCAGAACCTGGAAGACAGTCAAAGGACAGGAGGCCCAGCAAGCGGCAGAAGCAGAGAATGGAGAATTAGAAAGAATAAGATCAGAGACAGAAGTTGAAAAAGAAGAGACAGAATTAAAAAACGCAGAGAGTTACCTGAACACTGATATGATTGAGCTTTAAGGAAAGCAGGTGGATAATTTAGGCCTAAAAATTTGTCACAAATAAATTAGGTTGGGGTATGCTAATATATAAGTCTCTGTGCTAATCAAAAAATTATTAAGTCGTGTTGCTTTTTAGACAAAAAGGAAAATAAAGTAGTATTTTTCTTACACAAGAATGTTTAGGTTGTTTACAGAGCTGTTTCTGGGGACAACAGTGCAATGATAAGTTGCAGTAACAACTGCACCATGAGATATTGAGTGCTCATGTAAGCATCACAAAAGTTGTTTGTATAGCCAGAATTTTACCATAATACATTAAGCAGAATGGTTCAGGGTCTGTTATTATTAGAAATGTAAACAAAGTAAACTTCAGGAAGCATGCTGAAGCAGAAGGTTATCCAAATCTTTTTCCTAGGCATTTCTTAAATCCGCATCACACAAGTTCTACATTATAAAGGAAAATAAGGAAATACCGTCTATGGCTCAACAGCAATTTCAGTGTGACCAGTTCAAAAAAAACTTCTTATACTTAAGCTGACCTGGTGGTCAACATAAAGATGTAGAGAGAGAAAAACAGGACAATTATTATCAACACTCAGCATCACACAAAACAAAAATAAGTCTATGGGTAGAAACTTGACTACCCTAGATTTAATTTAAATGAGATCAGGAATTTCCTCCCATTTATTTCTGGGAGAGTTTGTTATCTAAACGACATAGGTTAGAAAATTAAATACTACAGGTGTTTCTATGGGAACAAAGGACAATAAAAAATTAGAAGAGGTACTCTTTTCCTTCTCCTGAGCGCAGAGCAGCCTTCAACTTAAATCATTTTCTCATTCTCATCTAAAACAAAGAATTTTTATGGCACTAACCTCAAAAACATTAAGCACAAACCAAAGCAGTGTTGCCTGCATGAAACTGCAGAGAGCTTGAAACAACTCTGACCGGCATAACCTGCCTAATTCTTCTACGTTATGGTTCTTTGACCTCAGATTCCACAACTACAGAACTATTTTTCTAGCAGATTCAGGAAAAGAGTATTCATGCTAACAAGGCTGACGTCTTATTGGGTCTTAGGTTCCAGCGCTTTTGTCCTACTAAACCTGCTTATTGTTGCCTCCTGTTCTCCTTTTTTCTACATAAGCATATTGGGGCTGCAGCCCAAGCTCTTCATATAGGAAAGACCATATTTGCGGTTCCCCAGGCTCTGAATCAGGAATCTGCCTAGACTGAACAGAGTATATAGTGGCAACTAGTATGGTAAAAAAAAAACAAAACAAAACAAAACCAACAACAAAAAAGGTAAGGGGACAATCAGCATGTAAAAAACCCCAGCCAACCAACCTAACACAGCTATCATCTCTCTGAAGAAGAAAGAGCCAACAAAAGGAAACCAGAACTAAGAAAAACATGAAGGCAAACCAATATGTGAAAAAGCAAAAAAGTATGTGTCAAGGGGAAACACTGAGAGAGACAGCGACATGGAGCACAAACAAAAAAAGATCTGAAATAAGCCTGGGGGATAGACGAATAACACGGAGAGAGGTTGCATGTCTGCCAGGATACATGGAGACATACCAACGGATTTCACAAAGCTGTGGGTTTCAGCTGGCATTTTATAGGAAGTGGGTCTTCAAGAAGTACCAAACTCATTTAGAAAAAATCCCCAGGAGTCTAGTACAGCATGTGTGAAGTTATGATGCTTAATTTTAACAAAAAGCAGTTTTCTCAAAGAAAATTATCTGAAATGGGAATACATCTCCTGGTGATCCAAAACAGCTAATCACCAGGCTAGCTTTTCCCTACAGCAAACTGGCTCAGAGGAGGTTCAGTCTTGTTCTTCTCAAGTGATTTTCTTAATTAACTTCCTCCCCCAAAAATGAAGGGAGGCACAATAATTTTTCTGTATTTGAAGTCTGTAAGCAGCACATAAAATAAGGAATTAATGTCAATACTGCAGGGGGCTATGAACAAGAGCAAATAGATGAAGTTAAAAATCCCATCCTGAAACGGGCATCTATTTCAATTATCTCCCAGCAGTAGTAATATAAACCCTACAGATAAATTATACAGAAGCCTACTCTTCCTAGCTTCATATCAAACAGCAATAGGCTCCTAAAGAAGCTTTGGGGACACCTATCTTCGACATGTTTCAAATCACGTTCCACATGTGCTAACTTTTGCTGTTCTATCTCCGCAGAGAGCATGAGGAGCCCATCTCCTATGATCACTGTCAGTACCTTCATAATTCTGGGATCTTAGAACACACTTACAGACAGCATGACATGGCTCTAATCTTGTCTGATGTCATCTGAATATCAGCTGTTTGAAAATGGTGGTTTCTTTGGTGCCAGACTGGTGCCCAGATGTGCTGGTGGTTCTAATCTCATGTGGATGACCTGATAGCTCAGATCTGACATGGGACAACCACTACGAAGAGCTAACACGAATACTGGAGTGATTCCAGGAAGCGCATTCAGAATAATTCATTGGGTTTATCATTTTAAAAATATTTATCTATCTATATTTATCTATAGGCTTTTGAAAGACCAAGTTCTGCAAAATTCTTGGACAGCGGGCCTGCCTTTGGACAGTCACATTGTAAACAGTGAGTCTGGAAATCTCTGAACTCATGTTCAAACTTCACCGTCTGGTGGGGACCAGTCTTCTCTCAGGGCTGAATTTGGAGGCACATTTGGCGGTGTGCTTGCTGTAGCTTCTCCTGGGGTGGTAAAGGGAAGCTATTTTGAGACGTGGGCCTTGCAGCATTATAAGTGTCTACATACAGCTCTTAGGAACACGAGGCTTTCCTGAAAATATTCTTTCAGACTCTTGGTCTCCTAGAGTAAAATCTATCCATGTGCAGAAGGCTGTGGGCCATTAGCTCCCCTGTTTGGGTATTTAATTGCAGCGTCGGTGATATTCATCCTGTTCAGAGGTGTTATTCATAGAGACTGAACACTTGCATTACCTGCTCCAGTGTCAAGATCCCTTCCACTGGGATGCTGAGGAACTAGCCCATAATTTAACCAGATCATTATTTCACTTTATACTGCAGACAGAAAAATGTAAAGTGTTTGATACTAGTAATCTCAGATTACTACAATAGGACCACTTAAAGTTGGTTGAGGCAATTTAGAGTTTTGCCCTCGCCACATCTTCCACCAAAAAAGGCTATGAGTGTTTCCACAATCACTTGAAAGTAAACACTTAAAATGTAGTGAAAAAAACTAAAGGTAACATTCAAGTGCTAAAGAAGTCTATGAGACACAGTGTTCCCTTGGAACGCTTCAGCCCTTTGATATTTCCCGGGCCTAATGCTGCTCCATTATTATCACATTGAATCTGGAACAAGGTAATTGTGACTTACGCTATGCAGGGGAAAGCTCTTCAATATACACAAGACTTCTCACCTTATTGTCCAGTATTTCCTACGCAGAAACTATACGTGGGCAAATCTGCACGGCATGAACTGAAAGGCCACAGTTTCCATGAAGAATCACACTATCTACACAAGTTATACAAATGCAGAAAATATGGCCTCCCCTTGAGATATGACAGGCGTCGAGTGCATGTACTTACTAGGAGGGCAGCATAAGGACAGAAGACACATGAGACACGTCTAACAATGCCTGAAAGCTAATCCTTCCCCATAGACACAGAGAAAGCACGTAGCATATGAACACGCTCAGAAGACGGCTCACCTGTTAAGGTCTCCAGACACAGAGAGACAGATTTGTAATATTTGCACCATTAGAGCTATAAAGTCCTTGAAATCATCCTGGACAAAATCTGCACACTAAGCGAGAGAATGTGTCCAGGAAAACCATAAAAGTTAGCTCTATGAATAACAGAGAAAGCCTAGAATTTGTATTCAACTTTTGATTATCCATGTGTGGTCAATGCTTGGGTCAGCACGTATGAAGAAACAGCCAGGTAAAACCACAATTAACATAATATGTATATATAAATACATATAATGTGTATACTATAACTTATAATCACATGTGCTTTGTAAAAACAGGATGTACTGCATTAGCTTTGAAGACATTTAGAAACAGTTTTCAGAAGGAGCTTTGAAAACAAAAATCACTAGCCAGAGCACCGCCCGGTACTGATGACTTCAGCTCTGCACCACGCATATCCCAGTATCGCTTTCCAGTCTGGGGCAGAGAGGGAAGTTGGGGCATGGCTAATCCACCGCCTGGATGCTTCAGCCAGTGATAATCAACAGCTGCCTGCGCAGGTTTTGTCAGAAAGGATATGAGCAGATAGAAAGCATAAAACCACTGAAGCAATACAGAAAAATGAGTGAGCTTTCTGTAAAAACATACCCGTTTATATTCGCAACATAAATGTATAGGATTGAATATGTGTGGAGTATAAAGCTTTAAAGAACTTGCTTCTAACGGACAAGTCGAGTGAAGAATGCATACTGAACGTACACAGGAATAAAAATAATGCAGTGACTTCATCAGACCATTGGGTGATTTTGGCTGGCTGAGGAACAGAGCTTTTCTTTTTTTTTTTTTTTTTTTTTTTTCCCCTGCAGTTGTTTTCTATGCAGTCTTCAGCCACCCTGCAAAGGAATTAACATGACACCATGCTGTGAAACAAGGAAGTACTACGCATGCATTCCTCTATCAGAGCATTCATAGGATTCCTAAGAAGTGAAAAGCATATCTACCTACTTGAATTTCATGTTATTTGGGGGATTTCGCTCTTCTCTCTACCTCTCAAGGCTTTTATAGAGGATTGCATCTGTATTTTTCAAGCCCTTGGCCTGCAACAGGACGTACTCACAAGGATTTTAGGTGCATAGACTTCTCAGGTGCAGTACACAGACAGCCATCAGGTTCCAAATGTAAACATCCCATTGCAAGATCATGTGCTTTAAACTGGAGAAAATACTTCAGGATTATCGTTTTTATTCCCTTCCTTTTGCCTCAAGGCTATTTAGAAAGCACATTACATTATGCACTTCAGCTTTTCAACTTTTATTGAGAGAGACATACGATTATGCACTTGGAATAAAAATTAGCTTTTGCAAGATAGTCTTACTTAGACATGAGTCATTTTTTGAGTGAAAACAGTCCTTTTGATTAAATGTGAGGTAACAACGTAGACTATTTTAAGGCACAGGAATACCTGATTTTATAATAATAATTTTAAAAATAAAAACATGCTGTACCATACTTAACTGGGTGATCTTCAAAATTATTTAGGTTGTGCAGGTATTTTGCAAACCCTCTTGTTTTTTTAAGTTTACAGTAATTTTATAGGGAAGAAAGCGGTCCAGCAAACAGCTCCGCATGCAGATGCACACACACAATGACTTGTTACATTTAATGAAGAAAAGCCTAAGCCTGGTCCCGCCAGGGCAATGTCACAACCTGCAGGCACTTCGGACCGCTTCCCCATGCGTGTTAACAAGACCCCTGCTGGTCTCCTTTCACAGCAAAAAAGTTTTCTTTGCTGCTGTCGTTGTGTCAGCCCTTACTGAAACTGGAAGGGAATAAACTCAGAATAAACTGGAAGAGAATAAAGCTTCGTCACTGATTTTAAAAAAAGTAAATTAAATAACACATAGACCCTACGTAGTGCCAAAGCCTTTTTGTAATAGGCAGCAGGGAGGACTGCTCCTAGAGATAAGTGTTTTTAAACAGTTCATTGAGCTGTTTCAGGTGCCAAGACAGACCTGCTCCCTACCAGAGGGCAGGTTTCCAGCCTGCCCTCACCGCAGCAGTGAGAAGGGATCTCAAGTCTCAGGACGAGCTGCACCAGTGGGTGCAACACGATGCCAAAACGCATGGTCTGATGCGGGGGAGGGGGGGGGGTGGGCAATGAGTTGGACCACTGACATCTGGGCTATGTGCTGGCCACTACCGCTTTTTTTTTTTTGGCGAAGGCAATGCAGCAGGTACCTCACTGCACCATGAAGTCCTCTACCTGCAGATCTGTGGAAGCCTCTTCCTCCCCCCAGTGCCTCTTGCAATTGCCTAACCTGGGCATCCTCCCCCCCCCCACCTCACACACATACACACTATCAGTACAACCAGACGTCACACCCAAGTACAGAAAAGAAATGAAGGGTATTTAAAATAACAGCAGAGTTTTAAAGTTTTTACTCCTTTGGGAGGGGGAAGGAGGTACACAAACTCTGTTGAACTAAACAGCTCATGCGAAGCAACCCCCCTCTGAATTACAGGATAAATCAGGAACAAAATTATTTTATTAAGCCAGAAAGTAAGACACATTGAACAAAGAAAACAATTTCCAGATATCAGCATATCTCTTGCTTAAACCCAGAAAAGGCAATGCAGAGACAAAATAAAAGCTTTATTCTTATCCTACCTCAGTAAAACAAAGGTACAAGAACACTTCACTTCTTTGCCTTGCTTTGCAGGCAGACCAGCCCGGGATGAATTTGAGCCAGTGTTATATCTATGCCTTCAGCAGACCTTTAAAGATTTAGTAAAGTCTTTATTATTCCTGCAGCTTGTAAGGGCTACGCATAGTCAATCCACATAATGGATTCACAACATGAAACACATTTAAGTTAAAAGAAATATTTTTGTAGTTCTCTCATACCAAAGGAATGAGAGAAAAGCAAAGGAATACGTCTATCTATCAGAAATCCTATATTTGCATTCACTTTAAATCTCATGCAACAAACTAGGAAAAAAAAAAGGATGCCTAAGGGCACAGTTTACTGTGGACTAAAAAATGACCTTTCCTATTTACAAAATCAGAGCTGTTAAAATAGCTTAGAGCATGAATTAAGCAAGCACAGATTTTTAAATATTTAAATGCACTTCTTTTCTACTACAGAGTTGTGAAAGCACTTCAAAAGGCTAAGAATTTGCAATTGTATAGACCAGAGAGGGACAAGGGTTATTAGGTTGCCTATTCTGTAACTTCTTGTCCCAGCCAGTCCGCACTTGTAAGACACAAAAGGTCCAACTTAAAAACACCTGATGACATAGGCTTATATTGAAAATGCTGAAAGAGCGCGTCCTTCCTATGCCAATGACAGCAAGTATCAGCTCCAACCACATGCATGCCCCACACTTGAACACTGAGGGGCTTCAGAGTTTTCTAGATGGCTAGTCAAGCTGGGGCTTTGTGTGCCCTTCCAGCACAGTGGTACAGACCTACAGAAATGAGTCACCTTTCCCAAATCTGTAATTCCAGTTCCCCAGAACCTTATCCCGTTGCTGCCACGGGCAATCACGAGCAGTGCTCGAGCCTCCCCGCTTCAAGGACAAAGAGGCAGTACTCAGATCGCAATCACTACTTCAGAGCTCCGGGTCGGAGAGGGGAAACAGCAAAATAAAGAGAAAACTTGTATTTTAGTTAGCCAACATCTGCGATGAAGATGCTAAAAATGATGACTAGATATTGAGTGAAGGTCACGAGGCTTATTCTAAGAATACAGGGGGAGAAAAACAGACGGGGGAAGGGGGAGGGAGAGAGAGAGAGAGAGAGAGCACGAGCACTGCAGCAAAGAAGCTTCGCTCAGCCAATACATGCTGGCACTTACCATAAAAATAGAAAGATCCAAAGAGAATCAGATTAAGGATCCTTTTTATCTCTCTTCAATAGAAAGATTTCCACATGAAGCTCTGAACACAGCTGTCCAGGGAAAAGCAAGGTAATATGATGATACACAGAAAACACTAACACACAAACGGTAAGTCCTTTCACAGCCTTCCGAAACCTGTAAGCAGTTTGTGCTGAAAAACCAGAGGTAAGAAGTCTGAAGACGACTCCTACATAACACTGCAGCTCCAGCAGACTGCTGTATTTCCCGTCACTCAGCCCGCACTGTTTTCATCTTCATCTTCTCACCATTACTTACATCCTAGAGGTGGGCTTGGGGGTGGGGAAAAGAGATTTCTCCTCCAAGTGGGAAGGAGCGCAGAAACGGCATCAGCATTTTTAATCAGTCGCTGGGAGTACCCAATCAGAGGAACTGAGCGGTGCCAGCGTGACAGTTGTCCAACGCAGGGCAGCCTGGCGCGCCAGCACGTTCCCGGCTTGCCCGAGACCACTGAGAGAGGGGCTAATCTGCTTCTTAACCCCAGCAAGGTTTTCCGTCCCCACACGCAAACAAACTGTCTTCACGCACTGCGCCTTCTCCTCCGAGGAGCAGCGCTTTGAAAGCTACGAGCTTTTCTGGGATGCTGTGCTGACAGGCTGTTTTCTACATCTGTGCAATAGTACAAAAGCAAGAAAAGTTTGGAGGTTTAAATATCAGCGTCATTTAACTTGCAATTTATTATCCGGTAGCTTCCCGACGTAAAACATACATTTACCATTGCTTCCTCTTCAAAGGTTTCTTTTTGGAGGAGAAGGAATTCCATAAGAGATTTTACAGCACAGCCCCGCTGCTGTGAACTGCCTCGCTAGAGCCAGCGCTGGCTTTGACATGACACCATAGACCCCTGACAGCACCAGATCCACAGAAAATACACAACCAAGGTCCCTCTCCCCCCATCTGCCAAGACAACGACTGCATTAAATGTTTGTGCTGCTACCTATCATACTACCAGACAGGAAAAGGAAAAGGAAAAGGAAAAGGAAAAGGAAAAGGAAAAGGAAAAGGAAAAGGAAAAGGAAAAGGAAAAGGAAAAGGAAAAGGAAAAGGAAAAGGAAAAGGAAAAGGAAAAGGAAAAGGAAAAGGAAAAGGAAAAGGAAAAACACAAGACAAACTTCAACTTAATTTGCAATAAGGGTAACCCAGGATCTGGAGACAAACCCTTCTATGGCATTTAACCCATCGAACCAATCCGCACAAGAAAGTGATGCAGTCAACATTAAAGCTGCCAAACTTCCAGGGGTTGCTCCTGATTATAAAATACAAGTGCCTGCATTTGACTACGGGGGAGAAATTCTTCTGGTCCTACTGCACAATGCAGTCCACAGTGGAGCAAGCCTAAATACAGCCTGCAAATGCGCATTTACTTAAAGCAGACACTCCGACAGTAGACAAAGTTAGACGCTTACCTTTTCAAAACATGTTTAAAACAGTCAGTGCTGTATTTCTGCTGTGTATTGCAAGGTAAACAGGAATATCATCCATCTGATACATTATACAGTTTTCTCATCTTCTGAAATGCGAGCAAGGGGAGAGTGCGGGGAAAACAGACCTCAAAGCATTCCCAGCAGTGGTGCCCGTATTATTTGATCAGTATCAAGTACCTGTAGAACACACCAGGTAAAAAAGTAAACCTAATGGGGGTGGGTGGGGTGGGGGTGGCCTAAAAAAACCCAACCCCATAATCAGGCGTTCTACACCCTGAAGTGGAGGCTAACATTCTAAAGTGCAATTTAATACAACTAATCCATTCTGAAGTGTTTTGAAAGTGTGAATATAGTGCAAGAGCATACAAATTCCACTAGCAGGCAGCAGTGATTTTTTTCACCAGACTGACATAACATGCTGGTCATAACCAAATTTTTTCCCTTTTTTTTTTTTTTTTTAAAGAAAGTTTCTCCCCTCAGATGACAGCAAATTGGAAGGTGTATTACTTTTCTTGCATTTCATTTAGGTTTTAATAGGCTTGTTTCAGGCTATCAACAGAACATGCATGGTATTTATTCCTCCCTTTTCCTAAACACCATTAGTTCAAAAACCACAAGATAAAGAAGGCACAGGTGAAGGACAGATCAAATGAATAAATAAGAAAGGAGGGCAGTTAAGATATACAAATAATGCATATGTGATATATACAGATAACAGTACATATTCTAATAGATAACCAGAATTAAAAATACAGCAAATATAGGAGTGAGCACAAGAAAAGGAAGAAGCAGCAGAATACATTTAAACTCCGCAGTAAGCTTTCAAAACATACCACAAGGCTAGCAGAAAGACTATTTGACACACGACATGCTTGGTGAAGTAGGCAGTTTCTGTCCCAGGAAACTGAGTGTGGGAGACCTTCAAAAAGTGTCTCAGGATACCCATTACAGAAGAAAGACTGTCCACACGCACTCCCCCTAAAATCATGGTTTAACATTCATTCCACAGCCAAAAAAATAATAGGGTTGGGTTTTTTTCCCCCCAAGTTACATAGTCAAGGTCCTGAATTAGGCAATAAACAGGAGAAATCAGGGGCAAATCCCTTGTAAATAAAACTCTCAATTCCCTTTTTTTTCTTATAAGGATGCATGAAAAAAACCAAACATTGGTGTAGCAGCTCTCTGGAGAGAAGAAAGTTAGGTCACAGGCAGAATTTAGTGGACAATGCTATGAATATTTCACAATGAGTCTCATAGCAAAGAAACCTGGACCTGAACTTCATAAAAAGGAAGGGATTGGGGCAGAAGGGGAGGACGTGGTGGTGTCTGTCCCCCACTTTCCCATGTAAACATGGGAGATGTGTGAAGAGGCTGTGCCCAGAAGTAGGAAGAGCTGCTGTGATTGCATCCGTATGCTCTCTGGTGACAGTTATAACAAACCAAAAGCTATGAAGAAAGGCTAATAGAGTAATTAATTCAAGCTTTCAGCTAAGAGCAGAGGATTGAACACTCAAGTAATTTAGGTTTAAGCTCCTATTGAGGCCACCTTTGAGAATTTGGAAGAAGTCTCTGACAGATGTTTGGAGTGGATTTAGTGCGGGGTCCACGTTTCCAGTGAACAAAAGATCCCAATTTCTTTGTGGTGCTTTAATTATAGCTGAGGGAATGCTAGTAAATTCCTTTGGAAACCTAATTTTTCCTCTCCTCCTTCATTTGCAGATAGTCCTCTCAATATGCCTCAAGCTGTGGTTGGTGAGGCCATAACCATGTGCCAGGGACACTGGCAACCTGCTGAAGTGTTATCTTTCAAACCATTTCAGGGATTAGGAGTAACTGGGGGGAAAACACATATATGTCCAGAGAAAGAAGATAATTCTCTCTTCCATTTCAGTACACCAACTGCTGCCTGAAAAAAAAAAAATATTCCTGAAACCAGCTGTTCTACATCTAGTTAAAGGAGAGAAAAAGCTCGCTCACTTTTATTGTGAAAGGGAGCCAAGAGCATGCTGCCAGTCAAAACTGGGGCTTGTTTTATCCTACCTGTTTGTCCGGAAAGCAAAACAAACTCAGGACTAGATGGGTCCAGAGCTGTTCTCTCTATTCCTCTCCAACAATTTACGGGACAACAGCTCAAATCAACATTCCTGAGCTGGAAGATAAAGGCAATACCCAGAATGTAATAAAGCTCCGATCTCACTACTGGAGCCTCAAATGAACTGCCAACTGCTGAGAAAGAAGTGAAGGATTTAGGAAGGTACGAGGGCGATGGAGTCTGTGCAGGTCCCAACTCAGCAGCGCACACCAACAGGTGAGTGTGGGAACAGGGCACGTTACGGACAGGAGAGGGAAGAAGCAGCACTAAGTATAAAGGAATAAAACACAGATTTCAGGGAGAGGTGTTTAAATTTTCAACGGGTCATTTAGGTGCGAGTGTTTTGTTTCTCCAAGCTGTCAGGGTCACTCCCGCACAGAGAAGAAAATTTCCACGCTCTGAACAGAATGACGCAGACAAGAATGAAACAGTAAATCCAAGAAAGCAAGAAAAGCGTAAAACATTCCCTTCCCTGTTTGGTCAGGGCGCTTGTGAGCCTCCCCAGGGAGTTAAAGCACAGCCCTGGTGCCTGGTGGTATTCAGGAGCTCGATGAGAGCAACAAAAAGCAGCGAAGTTTCTGCTAACTTTATCTTGGCTGAAGGGTTCTGAGGAAAATTAGTATTTGGTACTACTCAGTTCGAACATCCTTCAACTTTCTGATTTTGCTATTTTTATTATCCATTAGATTGCAGTGCTATCAGTTATCAGATTTTTTTAACCTCTACATTGATGCGTTGAGCACTGACAAAAATGTCCCCTTAGTTGTCATCTTGGAAGGTTTAGATGTTTTCTGGTCTGTTAGTCTGTCACATGGTTCTATTGCAATTTTTCAGGATTTTTTTTCTTTTTTGAGGTCAAGGAGGAGTTTAACCAATTCTTTTAAAACATATTAACAGAAGATATCTTTCTGCTGATTCTAAAATAATTCAGTTTGCGATTTCTAGTCAGAAACTATTGAGTGAGTACTGGAATGAATTATTTCAGGTTATGATATAATTTTCCCCCTAAATACAGAACAGAAATATTTACTGAATACTTATGCTTTTGTTTTTACTGAATATTACTGAATAGTGATTTTTTTATTTACTGAATATTTCCATATTATGGAAAATTCTACTATTTCTACAACAGAACTATAACAGTCCAACACATTTGAAGTAAAAATTCAATTCCTAATATATTGTTAAATATTTCCTGGTTATAAGAGGCACCTTACCTATTTTCTACTGTATTAAACACACATTAATATTCGTGTCTATCAATATAGCAAATATTTTTTCTATTTTATCTTTTTTATCTTACAGATATAAAATGAATATATTTTTCTTAGTAAGGCTTCACTCTTCAAAATGTCATTTCCTTGGAAGAAGTAAGATGTTCTTGAATGACTTTCAGATAAATAATTCATAATTATAAAAAAGCGATTGCATTTTTGAAATCTCTTAACAATGAAAAAGGAATTATCAATATCAATCCAAGAAGAAACTTTATCAGTCTTTGCTTTCTAGAAAAGTGGGGGGGATTCACAAGCTTTTGTTCTTGCTGCTGATGCATCATTTGAAATTAGGTAAAGGAGGTTCTGAACTACACGTACAGATGGAAAGGAAACTAAAAAGCATCACGGACTTTGAGAAAAAAGTGTTGGTTAAACAAAATCAGAATTACCACTAATAATTTCTACCTTAGATTCTATTTTTTTTAAGCCATCCATACAGCCATTCCTGAAGTACTAAAAATATCCAGATAGAGGAGAAGAGAATAAGCAATCATCTAGAGAGACTTTCATTTCTGCAACATAAATTTAAATCTAATGCAGGTGGGAAGCAGTACAAGTAACTGACAAGACTGTGTGGATAGAAACAACCACTGCTGACTATGGCATCTCTAATTCTAATTAGAGAGCTTCTAAGACTTATTCTATAAGAATAAAAAAAATATGAGCTTTTCAGTGATGAAGCCAAAACCCCTGGAAGAAAAACAGTTCACAAAAAAATCTCTCAAAAAAACCAAACCCCATGTTTCTTAGCCATCATTTGGCAGAAAAATCTGTAATGACCATGTCTGCATTCTGTGGAATGGAGAATTTTCCTAGCTGTTTTATATAAAAGAAATTATTACAGATATCTTCATTGTGGGAAAGGGACATAGGCTTGTGCACTCCCATTTGTAAAAATACAAGACAAAACACAAAACACACATAAACCCCCACACAAATTCTAACATTTAGTCATAAATATACAATATTTTTCATTTTACACCAATGTGAAAGCGTTCCCCCCACCTCCTCACCTCTTTCTCAAAGGGAACAGTAAAATCAAAGCCGTATAGAGGTAGCTGAGGGACACAACTCATACCAAGCACACCATTACCAGTTCCACCATCTACAGTACCACATTTGGTCTTTAACTCAGGCCATCAGAATAAGACTTTCTATAAATCAAGTAAGAAAATGACATACAGGTAATATTTCTTGAAGTACAGGTTTTCTTAATGCATCTTTCAAGGTAGCTCTAACAAAAACAATTGCAAGCTAAAGCCAAAGCAGAGAACACCAAACTGAAGTCTTGATTTAATGTTGCTTTTTAAAGTGGGGAATCAATACTAAATATTAAGTGGTTAAGCATTTTTAAACCTTTTAAATTCAGTTATTCTACTGCTGTATAACTCCATATTAATGACGTTTCACACAACAAATGTAAAGTTACCATGGACTTTATTGCGACACAAGTGTCATAACACATGAAGCAGTTAAAACACTCTTAACAGATCACAATTTAATCGTACAGAATATTCCATTTATTTCTAGCTATTTCCTTAACTAATAAAATTAAACTTTTAACAATAAACCAAATTTTATGAAAGCCCATAAAAATTAACCTCTCTTCTAAACAAAACACCTATCTATGCTAAATCTAGAACAGATGGACAGGAGATAATCTGTTCAAAATCAAAAAAAATATTAAGAATTTTCCTTTAAAAGTACAGGAAGTCATTTTGCCACACATCTTTGTACTTTACTGTCAATGCAAACAGAAAAGTTTGCTGTTCATTTGAAACAAAAAGGACAAGCCTTTCCAGGATGATACATTGGAGAACGATGATTTACACTGCGCAAAGGACATAATCTCATGATCAAAGCCCAACCTTTATGTTAGTTCCTAGTATGGGTAACTACTGCACTAAGATGACAGTCTGTTGAATAAGGGAATAAACTAGGGCCCACTTACCTTTTATTGCCAAAACTTAGAAGATTTGCTTTCCCACCCCCCAAACAGAAAAGCAAAGGAACAGTTTTTACAGCCTGTGACAACATTTTCTCTCAACAGGCTAGGAATTTAGGGTGGAGACATGAAAAAAAAAAAAAAAGCTTCTTTAGAACAAAGGGTGAGTTCTACAGAAGTTTTTAAAGTACTGAATTACCAGCAGTAGAAGATGGTGAGATCCAAAAGTTGGTGAAGATTCAGAGATAACTGTGCTGCACTGAAAGAGCACAACGAACCCTTAAAAAAGCATGTAAAAATAAATAAATAAATAAATATAAAAATTCTTTTTACATATTGACCCCCAGATATATTTTTAATTTTTGATTGTGGACCAAAGAGGAGTGATAGGATTTTTTTTTACCTGCAAGGAGACGGGCATGTTGCACCAAGTCACACAGCAGGGAGAGGGCTGTGATACTGAGCTCCTGAGAGGAATAAGGAGAAAGATGCCACCTAGAAAGCATAGGGCCAGATGCCAGGAACAGACAGGCCCCCAGACACTCATGAGGGCTTTCCAGCCCACTGTTAAAGCAGGTGGCTTAGAGCTGTGCCAGACCATTAGTCAAATCGGAGGTGATCATACACTAATCATTCGTCTTCATGAAATCAGAAATATGAACTAAAGTTAATGCTGAAGCAGAAAGGAAGGACCCAGCATGGGTAGATATATCTGAATGGCTCCAGCAGACCATCACCTGGTAAATTGTTCCCTGTATCCAGTGCACTGCCAGTTCTGTGATACGGTTTCATAGCTACATCCAGCGCTACTCCTACTGCAATTTGCAAAAGAGATGGTGAGAATGGATATGGGAGAAAGCATTAGATGTCACAGCCACTGAGGCCACTGAGGTTTGGAGAGCAGGTCCATTGGGGTCAGACACCCCAACATGATGAACCAAACACAAAAACATTATCAATTAGGAGATGTATGTGCACATGTGTGACAAGCATTTGAGAGTTCACAATAGTAGAGAGTGTTGCTGAGCACGTAAACACTTGGCACCTTCACTGCTAACTTTTAAGAGGTTTAGGTAAAGAATAATTTAAAATAAAACATAGTAACTAAGAATGCATGATCTCTGTGAAAAGACAAAATGTTTTATTAACTCTCAATTTGAAGTTTACCATTTCTTTATTAAAGGATATGAATCTAATTTGAACTAATCAAATTCTAAACTGATCTAAGCTGTTCCTGTTTTCAGTGGGGGGGGTGAACTAGAAGATTTTGAGAAGCCTTCTAACCTAAATTACTCTACAAGTCTAAAAGAAGAACCAAAACCCACAACCGAAAAACAACCAACTAAAGAAACCTCTCAAATAGAAACAAAACAACAGCAAAATTAATAATGGTAACCCCTAATAATAACCGTAATCATAACCACTGATGAACATGTACACACGCATACATGCATTATAGTCAAAGAGCCCAAATATCTTTAACTGGTATTTCAGGCAGAATCAAGAAAAGAAGATAATTTTATCTTCCGTTCTTCCTCCCAGCAAGGACCCACATAAGTTCCAAAAATTGGCTGATCAGACTCTGGAAAGTGACCCCATCTAACAATGACCTCTTAAATACCATCACAGCTACCGAGGCTGGGATCAGTTCCCCATGTCCTAGTCCTTCATCAAAGTTTAAAGGAGTTTTTTATTCTCTAGAAATATTTTAAGTGCATCTTAGAAAGTAATAGGATTATTTTTAAGTGTTCTCTCAGAAAGGGAAGCTATTTTCAAAATTAACTTACTACCTATTTCAGCTATTTCCATTATTTCCTATTTCCATTATTTCAGCTCATTCAGAAGCACAGACCATTTAAACTGGCTCCATTTTTGGACATTCAACCTTTGAAATGTTAGGAATGCAACAGACATAAGTTAACCACAAAGACTCATGATTTACTTGAGTTTTCCGACTTTTAATGGGTTTTTAATGTAAGAAAAAGGAATTGTAGAAATGCCACTATTAATAATCCCGTTTGATCTCTTTAATACCAAAAGCAAGAGGAAATGAAAACAGAAATCCTGAAGCAGTTGATATGGTTGGAACTATACTTATAAATGCATCACTCCGGGCCACATTTATAAGTATTGCCAGCCACTGACAACAGTATTTCAAAACAACCTTTTAATAGCAGCTTGCATCCCCTTGTAAAAGATCTTTTGAAGAGAGCTCAGAAGAACTGGCTCCCCACCAAGAACTAAATGGTATAACATGGCACTTAAGACCTAATATAATGGACAAAATGTAATAAAATGAGTATCTGTTTGTGACAAACTGAGTATTTTGTGTGTATCTACTGATGACTATCCCTGCCTATACTATAGTGACACAAAAAAGAAATTGTGTGAACTAAATTACACAGCTTAATTTTGTCAGACCATTGTTGATTCTCCACTGTAGAAAGTCACAAAAAGGCAAGAGCCTCAAGAAGTCAACACAACTTTTTCTTCAGCTTGGCAGGTAAACTGAAGAGCTATAGTGAGGGAAAGAAAAAAAAAAAAAAGGTTCTCTACAATATTTTTCCAGGTTCTTTTGGCTTAGTTAAGTAAAGAATCTCTAGGGGACAGTGTAAGCTATTTTGACTGAAGCAGACAGAAGTGCTTTATTTAGTTCTTGGCTTATGAAACCCTTGTATTGATTTCCTTTCCCCACCCCACTCCCCTTAATTTAGTTGTTGGGTTTCTTTTAAATGTGAAAAAAAATAATTTTGGAAAACAGGCAATTGACACTTGTTTTACAAATTTTCAAAATATATTTTTGGAAGAGAGACCTTGAAAAAGAATGTTTGTAGTGTAATACTGTGTCTCTGCCCATCCACCTTCAGCACCTATCCTGGGAGCCTGGTGGGAAATTAATAACCTCGGGGCAGTAGGAACCCAAATGTGCAATGTAATAGGTTCTGCACCTAATCATAAAGCCACTTCTCGGACACACAGGACCAGTGAAGGAAGTTTGGGGAGATCTATCACATTTTAATGTAGGGGAAAAAAGCACCCAAAATATAACAATTTTGGGAAATAACAGTATTTCCCAAGTGAAACATTCCTGTCTGAAAACACCAAAATCAAAGAGGCATCGACATTGCAACAGTTCTGCTTGAATAAGTTGATTGACTAAATCTCACTTGTATTCACTGTTTTAGTTCCCACTTCCCCCCGCACACACACACCCCTCCAAATCCCTTCTGGTGGTGAACCCATAATAAATTATTTTCTTATTATTGTCACTCTAACTGCTGTTATATTTAATTTAAAAATATTTTACCCACTCTAGAGTGTCTTCTCATTTGTAGTAAGGAAAAGGAAGCATTTCAGTCTTGGGATACTTGCTGGCAACATGGAAGACAGATACACATTGATGTGCCATCCCTGGAAGATGGTAAAAGTACCAAGTCCTACTCAGTTCAACAGAAAGAGTCATGAAGAAAATCCAGATGTAGCCTAACAGACCTTCTCCTGTAGGTGACTACAAAGAATTGATACCTGGAATTAACGTTGCTTTATGTCTTAAGCAAGTTGCCTGAGAGACCAATAAATCATATGCAAGGGAAGAAGATTCAAGGGGCACGAATATCGCTGGTGGAAAAAGCTGTTGCGTTACTTAAAATTTGATTGCTGCTGCTATCGCGTGAAACTAGAACTGGGTGAAAAGATTGCTGACTTAGGTGCTGATTACTCTGCTGCTAAAGCATCATGCAGCAGCAGTGTCCAGCTGGCACTAATGATACATCTCAATGCTCCATCTGCAGCTCCCCATGCACACACAGTGGGGGGAATGTCCTGTGCGAAGTACAGGAGATAATTGGGCAAGAGAGGCTAGAAATACAAAACAAACTTAAACACTTTATTGTGATCCACCCTCAGCTTCCCCAACACCACCAAAGACCGATTAACGACTAGTGCACCCTTTGAAGTATTAGCTGCCATTTGCACTCATATTTTTTTCAGCTTAAATACTATTATCATCTGAAGCAAAATGCTATTTGAAGGCAGTCCTGAAAGCAAGGGGAGGTTTTGTATCCAGACATGCTCTGGTTCTCTTTTTCTGTCTTAGCCTGAGAAACGGTCCTTAAAACCAACAGATTCCCCAGACCAATTTTTTGGCACACTCCATGCTTCCTAAAGCCACAGATTCAGAATTTTCTAGTGTTGCTGTTTTGCCCCATTTTTATACTTAACAGTTGTGGATCTGAAGTGCTAGTGTGGGCCCTGGAAGAAGTAACTGTTTTGTTATTCAGATTAATGGCCATTTCTACACTGAACAAAGACCATCAAGAAGTGACTGACTGAAGAAAAAAAATGACGACCATAAGTAGCTGTAGAGCAAGAAATAATGATAAACTAGAAAAAAGATAATTTTTCACCCACACTTATGGACAACCATATAAGATTCTGATCAATTGGCTAAAATCATCTATGACATACAGAAAATAAATCAAACAAATGATTAATATCAATTCTTACTATAAAACTTCTTTTTTTTCTTTCACCTTCCTCCCTCCCATTTCAGTCACTTCATTGCCTGGGGCTCAGAAAGGAAGATTTTGTTACATTTCCCTAAAGCACCAGAACAGTTAGTCTCATAGCCATAAATTCAGAAAAACACATTGATAATTTTAAAGTTAGTCAGACTCGGCGTACAGTTAAAGTCAGAAAAGCAGCTTACAGTCATACTTCCACGTGTCCCCAAGATGACGTGGGGTCATGGTGTCCTGATCGCTGCCGCTGCAGAGGGGGCTGGAGGAAAGCAAGATGGGTTTTGCTCCCTGGTATCTTCCAGTTTATCACTGGTTTCCCTTTCAGAAATGCTAGTTCAGGTGATAAATTCCTGACTAGATGAAACACCTCAATTTTCTGATGCCAGCCTGAGTTTGACAAAAACCACCCTCCGCCATCTGTTCAGGTCAGCGAGGAAGGTGACAGGGAGACCACCACCATCAGCCTTACAGAGGGTCCAAGGGTGGGCAGGCCATCAGCCGGTGGATGGCCCTCACCGGGCCTGATCCTGTCCTCACCCACAGGCCGACATCCCAGCCCAGCCACAGCCTGTTCCTCTCGCCGTCCCCAGAGGACCTCCCTTTCCTTGCCTTATGACCGGGGCTGCCCTGGTACCCCCCAGCTGCCCTGCTTCAGGATATTTATTCAATAACCTTAATGCAGACATTAAGCACAAAAGGACGTACAGAGCAGCACAACCCTATTCCCTTAGGCACGGCCACCCACCCGGGACAGAGTCAGGCTGAACCCAGCAACCATATTCTCTCCTTTGGTTGAGCCGAGCTCCTTCTGCCCCTTCCACACGCTCACGTGGAATGGCGTGGTTTTGCCATCTCTGCCTAGGCAGGGGAATGAGCTGAAGTAGGTTGCCATGGTTCTACCCACAGCTTCATTGCTGCAGGGCCAGGGCGCAGGTCTCCTGCCCCCATGGCTGCCTTGCTTTTGCTGAGGCAGCAGCACTTTCTCCAGGAGAAAGGGGCTGCAAGACATAAACTCCACCGAAGAGACTGCAATGCCAGCACCAGGACAGCACAAGTGTCTCCTCAGTGGAAAAAAATCAAAGCCTCTCAACAGACCAGCATGGAAGTGAAGCTGCTACAACACCTTTTTCAAACACAACATGAGGTGGCCAAGGAAGGACTGAGCTGTTTTTCCACCACCTCTGTTTGTGAGGACACACTAATCTATGCCAGACAGGAAAGTTTCTCCCTGTAACTTGGCTTCTCATGATACCAGTCCTTAAACTGCCCTTGCAGCTTGGCAGAAGGCGTCCATCCCCTCCTCTTACACCTCCCAAGTGGCTGCCTATACATACTCACTGTAATTGGAGGAGTAACGTACATTAAGTTTGCCAGCTTCATTGGGATTCATTTTTAATAATGAGATTGAAAAGGTGAAAGCAGTACAAATTTATTCTGTCAGAGCCAAAGGCTTCTTCCTGATGACAAAGTTGCAGAGGAGAACAAAAGAACCAAAACCTGTTTTATAAGATGACAGGTCCTTCCCTGAGCTGTCACTTGAAACTCCTGAAGGACCTCTTTTGCCATAGGGGAGGAAAAAAATAAATAAATGGGGCAACTGCATCCCCTCAGAGCTGAGACCCATGGGCTGCCTAGGGGCTACTGCAGCAAACCACTTGCCTCCTGCCCAAGCAGAGTCTCCCAGCTCCCATACTTATGTTTATTCACAGCTTCCCGCGTTTCTGTAGTTGCTGGTCTCGGCTGCTTTCTTAACAAGCAGAAAAACCACTCCTGGCTTCATGTTCTTCTTCAGCAACCGGGGCTACCATTTGCCAAGTCTCACCCCCAGACTCTGGGTTACAAAAGCACAGGAGTGAGGCCCCTCCTGTCCCTGCAGCCTCTCTGATCACAGTGCTATCACGCTCTCTACTACATTCCTCCAAGCTTAGGTAGCTTTTCAAGTGCCCTCGGGACCATCCTGCTTTTTCATAACTAGCAAATCATCAGGAATATTTGTCATATGCTTCCCTTATAAAAATTTCCATTTTCAGTTTGCTTTCAGCCCTTCACAGGGACCAACCGCACTGCAGAATAAAAATGTAGGGCACAGGTCTGGCATGCAAAAGGAGCATTCCAGGTGTCCCGCTGAATCGCAATTGGGAGAAGTTTGGTTTTCTTGTATATACTAAGTTCCTCAGCACACCTTCCTCCACACACAGCCGAGTCAAGCACAGAATTTCTCAGCTGCAAGTTGTTATTGAATAAAAGGAAGAGGGAAAAACCTTCTGAAGTCTCAAAGGGGAAGTCAAGCATCAGAAGACATCAAGGTTTTTAAATACCTGTGAGCGTTTCTGCAGGTACTCAACATTACAGAATGTCGACGTTTCTCAGGAATAAATGCATTTTGAGATGGTTAAGTCCAAAGTCTTGGCAAAAAGTTGTAGCATCAGTAAAGGACTTTGTTTCTATTTCAATACAGACCCAATTCTTTCATTGCTTAAGATGCCAAAACAGTTTTCGTAAGTAAAACCTCACACAAGTCTCCTACTGCCATGTTTCCCCACAACTAGCAATGGTGCAATCACAGGTCACGTGCACAGAGAACCAAATGCCCTCCCTGGAGAGACACCAACCAAGATACTGAGCATTCAAGACCTAATTGATCAAAACATTTAAACATTAATCCTAAAGCACACAAACACACCTCCCAAGTAAGATTACTTACATGCTAAAAACACCACATTAGCTAAACTATCTTGCTAGATCATCCACCGATGGTCTCAGCAGTATGTATGATTAATTGCCTTATTTATCTAAGCAAATTAAGGCCCTCTTCTGAGGGCTAAACATAAGGTCTAGACCTCAAATATGCTTATGTTTTAATTTGGTTAGAAAAGAAAAAAAAAACTGTTTTAATAACTTTAAATAACGTAAACATGAATAATCAGATATTAGTATTTTCAGACATGTTTACTAACATGTTTACACTGATTAGCAATTTACTTTTCCCAAAAGTGCTCTGCATAAAGACATATTGATTTAGAAAATTATCTTAGTTTATTAAATTAATACATTTGTCATCATCACAGAAAATTCCCAGTTGGTAAACAATTGGACTGTAGAAAGCCAGAGTATCTTTACTTTGCATAAGGAAGGAACAGATTGAAAGAAAGGGAGGAATTGAACACAAAAATAAGTGTCTTAAATGCAATAAAACAAATACTTTTGTAAAGATGGCTATTGCATACAGAGATGGAGGGGCTTTGGGGTTGTTTTTCTGTTGTTGTCTTTTTTGTGGGTTTTTTTGTTGTATTTTTTAAAGACAGCCATGCACAGGATCCGCAGAGTCAAATGAATGTTTATCACAGTTGTTGAAAAAAGTATGAACATATTTTTAAATGAACTATCGAAATCTGCAAATAATCATGCATGCAAGAAATTTCTAGACAGCTGGCATGCTTGAAGTGTAATGAGTCTTTAAGTTGCTTCAGAATGAAACCTAAATCAGTGTAAAACAACGTTACGAATAAAACACATCTATTAAGTCTTGCAATATTCTATGTCACCTCTCCTCAGCTGCCAAAGAGAATTTTAAACAGTATGCCTGAAAACAAAAAAGTGAAGCTTTTTTTCCTGTGAGGCAAGACCTCTTCTGTATACGCCTCAGACTCATAGATGTTTTAAAGAACTACAAAGCAAGGTAATATTGTCTTATCCTAAAAAAGGATTCTATCAACAGAAAGGAAAAACGTGTTTGATTACTCTTGGGCTAGAGGTCAGGGGGGCAACTCATTCTACAGAGCCCCACCAGCCCCTGCTAACTTCAAAAGAACAGCGTGGCAAAATCTTGCAGTACTTTCCACAGCTAAAGGAGGAAGACGAGACTTTGAATACCCACAAAAAGTAGTGAAAGAAGATGGTGTCATTGTCAGGTACAATTCTGATCAGCAGTATTATCACCTGATCAGGGAATACTACACTAAAAAGTATTGTATTAAAATTATGCTAAGATATAAATTTGATAAACATTGATAAAGAATTTATTGGTAATAATTGATAATAAAAATTCCTTATTTAAAGAAAAACATGTATATTAGCAGTCAAGTTTAGGCGCGTTAAAGTTTGCATTTACGTTTTTTCAGAGTTGGATTTACTATTACTTTAATGTTCCGTTAGTAAATTGCTCTAAATAAGAGTGAACAGTGTGTTCATGATCCAAGAACACTATCACTGAGCTCATAAAACTGCAGACAATGGAAAGATTGCATCCTAAAATATGCACTGAAACTACCTCAATCCTGTATCAGTTCTCCTATATACATAAGCCCATTAAATGAGAATTTCAGGGGCCTATTTCTGTGAAGATAACCTTATCTGATGTTATTCTGAAGTGTCTCAGAAGCTGTTTCACCGAAGCTTACATCAGTCAATCCCCAGATTTTTATGTAAAGCCATCTGTAGTCAGCTGCTGATGGTTCTTCTGGTTCATCTTTCAAATATTTACTGCCTGATTCACATACCTGAACTCAGAAAAACCTTGACTGGCAGAGTTTCAATAATACTTTCAATAAAAACTTCTAACACACCACAAAATTTTCTGGACTAAGAGTCTACAGTGTGCAGACATGCATGAATAACTTCACTGAGACCATGAGACTCTGTGCTGGATGTCTGGATGTTTCCAAATGCAGAGGCATTATTTCTACAAATGGCCAATTTTAGTCACTGCTTTATTGACAGAATTTTCCACATATTCTTTGAAGTAATCGGCCTTTAAACTTGATACATGTCCGAAGACTTGTTAGACACTCCATTCCCTTGCTATAACTTCCATTTGTACGTCCTAGCCTTACATAAAAACCTCGTTTCAGCAAAATGGGTTACTATTTTGCTGAAATAAGTATTTTTCTGTACTTTAAAGGCAAATCTCCAGATTTTGCATTTTCCTCCTTTCTGTCATCTAAAAAGTAAACTACAGAGCAGAAGAGGAAATGGAAGAATTTGAAAAAAATAGCATGGATCATTATTGTAATCAGAACTCAGTATAAAGTATTACCAGATATACAACCACTTCATCAAAGGCCTGGTTTCCACGGTGACCAGCACATCCTCTGCTGTTTTTTGTGTTTGCTTCGTTTTTTAAAGACTTTGCTGTTTAGTGTCACCCGTCCCCATAATTAGGATGCAAAATAAGCTCAGGGAAATGTGATTATTTCCTTTTCCCTCCAAAATCTGAACCAAGTGGAGGAGTTAGATGCCCACACAGCACCAGCATAATGCACAGTGTTTTTTATCTAGAGCAATGTGATCTGATTATGACAACTCACCCGTCCAACACAGTTACTAGTAGCTATTGTACTTTGGTGAAAATGTTCATCAAAGAATTCTTTAAAGCCATCTGGATGACAGTGACAAGCAGGTGAACCACTGCTCAAGCTCATCATGCTCCAGCTTTAAATTGTGTAGGAACATAACCTAAAACGTGTTGTGCTGGGTCAGACTAGAAGCCTTCTAGTCCACTAGATGAAGCATTCTGTCCCCAGTAATAGCCAGAGGTCATCATTTCCTATCATCTGTATCATCATTAAAAGTGATCAGTTCTTCCCTCACCCTATAAACTCAACCATCGCATCCTCCGAGCCATGAGAGAAACCTCATTCTAAGCAGCTATAGCTTAAAAACAAGTTGAGCTCACAATTTCCTACATATGCCAACATAGCTGCATTTTGCTTTTGCTATTTCCACTCGGCTTATATAGTCACTTCCCCACTTGCCACTCATGATATTCAATATAAAGAAAGATTAAAAAGTGCTGCGCCTCATCTCCTTGCACAGAAGGAAACACCTATCACTGGACCGGTCAGACGTGTTTCTTGTCCCCATAGTACTAGTTATAACAAAACACACAATTCCCAGATTATTTCAGTTTTCAAGCAGTTTTTACAACTAACTAAAATCACCAGTAACCCCTAATCACTATGAGTTTACATAGCATTCAAAATTTATATAGTATAGACACCGACTATTCCTCACAGCAAATTGCATCCTCTAGTCAGCTGCCCAGCACATTCAACATATAATTCAGAGCCACATCCTATTTTTAACAATGACTCATTTAATTTCATCCTCACCCTCTTGTCGTCTCAGTTCAAGACTATTATGTAACTCAACCCAGCAAAATATATAGCTAAAAATTTTTACTGTTACAGCTTCATTGCTTGCTCATAATTTATGGCAGAGATGCCTTTTACTCCAGTGTAACAGAGGATGTTTACTGATACAAGTTCTAAACTATCAGCTCTACTAATAACAGAAGAGATAGTATTTTGTTTAGTCTGCTATCCTGAAGATCACCTAGAGGGGTCTGATTTCTCCTCTGACTTTTATCAAACACTACCCTTGTGACCTTGCAGAATAGTTGGATAACAGCTCCACCTTTCTGTTTCTTCCTCCCTCTCCTACCATCCACAGAATAGCATAGTGTAATATCTGCCTAAGAAAAAAAACAAACCCGTAATAAAAATCTGTCTTCAACAAGCTTCAGGTGCAGTACGTTCTTATCCTTACGTATGGAGCTGCACTGATGCTCTCCCTTCCCCCACAGACTTAATCTCCAATAACTTCTTTTCACTGTGCAGTATTTTCACCTTAAAGACGGAAGTTTTTCAAGGATGTGAATGACAGCAATTTTGTCAAGGGACAAAGATGCACCCAGGGGAATTATTTAAAAGAAATAAGAAAGAAGCATGAAGGTATTTGTGCATGAGGTGTGTTTGCAGTTTTTAGTCCTGATGTGCAAAAATGACTGGGCTTTGAGAACTTGCCACTTGCAAAGCAGCGGTTACTTCCGTAACTCCAGAGTGGCATCTAATATGTGCATTTCTTTTTATTTTTCCTATGCAGACGACAGGGAGTAAGTGCCCATTTCAGGGGATTTCTGCAGCTTTATTTCCAGAATAGAAGGGAAGCAAGGGGGCAGGAAACAACGGACAAAAGGAAGCGTAGACATCACAGAGAGAGCGCAGTTGCGTGACAGCAAAATAGGGCTTGTTTTATAAACACAGTAATTCCAAAGGCAACCGCATGAACTGGCAGGAGCCAGTGGGGGGTGGTCCTAAAATACGTGTGAACAAGTTATGCTGTATTTGAATGACAGTTTTGTTCATCCTGGGCTAGATTACTTCATACTGCGGCTCAAGTGGGTCTTTCCATTGATTCCAGCGGAGTTTAAATAAAGTCCTGAATTTCAAACTAAGGCTCAGAGTAAGGGGGCTCCTGCACTCTGGTAATTAGGAATCAACTACGAGTGCGTCAGTAGACTTAGGAATTCTGTCTGAGGATTTTTGCCCCCCACAGTAAACACTTCTCGGTTTTCTCCACCAAAAGACATTGCTTAAACATAAATGCCATGGAAATATTAAAATGGATGAGACACAAGCACAAACAGATAAATCTATTCGGCACCAGCAAGTGCCAAATAAGCCCCCTGCTTACCTATTATAGAAACGGAGGCTCACAGCGGGAAGCTGGCCACAGACCAGCTCCCTGGAGCATGGTGATCCACTCTCCCTTCAGCCCTAATCAGCCAGTTCAGCAGTCTGCCACCTGCACTGGCCCATGGACATCCATCCTTGACCAAGTGAGAGCCCCAGGCAAGGCCATGGTTTGCTCTCCTTATTGGGCTCAGTGTTAACCCTTTCGTTTTCTGAAGCCACGAGCTAAGAAAAACACCTTGGCTGTGAGCCAGGGAGTGGGAAACCACTTCCCTTGCAGCAGCCGGCGCGAGAGGAAAAGCTACATGGAGCTTCCTCCGGCTATCTTCTCCTCAGGGCTGAGCAGAGCAGGGTGAGGGCAATCAGAGATACATAGCTGGAAGTATATATAAGATACATATCCCATGGCAGGGGGGGTGGAACTAGATGATCTTTAAGGTCCCTTCTAACCCAAACCATTCCGATTCTATGACTTTGAGAACTTGCCACTTGCAAAGCAGTGGTTACTTCTGTAACTCCAGAGTGGCTCTGTCCTGGAAACCATATAAATGAGGAAAGCAAAACAATAGGTAGAAAAGAGAGGACAAATTCACAGTACACAGAAGAAAGAGCCAGTCAGGAAAGAGATGGAAAATAGGAAGGGGTTTTCAGAGGTACACAATGAATGTTAGGGGAATGATTAAAGAGGAAGAAATATAAAAATGCAAGAAAAAATGAGCAAAGAAAAGGAAATACAGTAAGTGAAAGAGTAGACAGCATTGCATTTCCCAAATTGGCATCTCCAGGCTTTTTTTTCTGGAAATGGATAATCCTTATTTAATGGGAAGAGTGATGGGAAACAAACCAAGTTATCTTAAACCAAGCTGTAAAGATGGAGGAAGAAAATAAGGTCTTTATTGCAGCTATTGTGCATAGTTCATTCCATTTTAATTATACAGCTCTTGCTCTCTGGCTCAGTCTTGTACTGCAGCGGTACACATGAACACTGCCTACTTGACATCTGAAACTCTGACACGTGTCCTTTTTTTTTTTTAAAGGACCAAGACTTCATTATCCACACCAAATTGAAAAAGCTCATTAAAAAATTGTGTTTTCTTTATGGGTTTCCAACATTAGCCTTTTTTTTTTTCCTGGTTCACTTTCTTTAACACGACTATCAAAAGGAGATGTATTATAAGGCTCTTTTGGTTAAATATGTTCTTCCAGCACAAGGATATATATCAGTTACTTACAGATACAACAATTCAGGGTTTAACTGTGCTATATTCTCTAATGAGCAACAGAATAAAAAGTCCTCTATTTGCAGACACTTCATTTCTCTGGATATAAAATTGGGAAATGTCCTATTTTGATCCTGTAAAGCTAAGAAGAAGATATTAAATAATAATTGTTTGCTTGTCTTTTACTGTACACTAGTATTTTTGTTATAAAATATGCAAGATAGGTAGACTGTTCACAAAGAAAGGTCATTGACGGAAGAGTGAAACAGATTGTCATTTTGCACAGAATCAGTAAACTCCTATTAGAATTAAAGAGCTAATTAAACATTTCCTTCTTTCACTAAGTCTTAAAGATTCTCTAGCACTGGACGTCTGCAGTGGTACAGAGTGGTAGAGACACATCCTTATATAAAAAGCGGTTCTTGTCACTGACCAGAACTCCATCCTAACCCTTTTCTGCATTAACTGACGAGCATACAAAACCAGAATATTGCCCAGAGAAAAGGAGTCTCCATGAAATCTGAAATTCAAATCAATTCTTGTTGCACCATCTGTATCAACGGACATTGCAGAAATGTATTCAAGAAAGAATAAGGCAACCAAAAAGAATGAAAATATATACATCCAAGTCTGTGTTAGCTAAGTAGCAATTTGAGGAGACTGTGTATTACAGACCCTCCCGAGTTTAAATCCACATGAAGTACCAGCAAATGGTGATAGCATCAGATTCCAGTTTAAATTTGTGCAATAACGTGCCAACTGCAGATCAGCAAAAAGGGCAAATACCAACATTCTAGATAAAAAGAAAGGCCAGGTCTTGTAGTTAATTTCAAATGAGACGTTAGCAGAAAGAGAAGGCTGGAGAGTAAATGAACTTCCAGCTCTAAAGATGCTCTCTAAAGACAAGATTGAAGCACACTGATACAGCACTACAGGAGGCACGTCTTAGCACTGCCAGTGTTAAACGCCTTCAAACAACTGAGCAGAATCAGCACTGGTTAGGATTTCTAAATGCCCATGTTATAACAGGAACCACCAGCTCATTGTGCTTAGGCAAATTTTGGTTTCTCATTGGTAAGTGGTAAAAACCATTAGACGATCAGAAAAATCGATTTCAGTGGCCCAACTCTCAAGTCCAAAATTAAGCATACACTTAATTGCTTTGCTGGATCAGAGCCAGGCAGCTCAGCAGCTTCTACGCTTGATCCTACAATAAGGTCAGAGGGCTACAGAAGTTTCATAATTTTTATTTCCTTCCTTTTAGACATAAGTTTTTTAGAATGATCTGTGCACTTAATGTAAACCAGAGTTTTGAGTAAACAATATTACACATCTTTGAATCATAAAAGCAATCATATTGGTAGCCAGAGCCTTTGAAATTGGTTAAGTACACATATTTAGATCTTTGGAAGTATAGACTTCATGGCACTCTCTGTCCCAAGAGTCAGCAAGGACGCTAATGTTACCAAAATACTTAATGTTCTTTTTAGGATCCTAATTCATCATACTTATTGAATGCAGTATGCTTTTTAGCCATTTCGGGTTTAGACTTAAACACATTTAGTCTCATTTTATTCAGGGAAAAAATGCATATACTGCATTTCAGGAGAAAAAATGACAACACAGCACTACAGGAAAGGCATGCCAAAACAAATGGCACTCCCCCCCTAATTTTGACAAAAATAGTTAGCAGTTGCTGGGAGATTCTGCTGGTGGTTGAATGAAAGAATAGAGAAAGATAAACCTCTCCTCTTCATGTCCACAGTTATTAATGAACAGAGAGAGGGTGCCTGTGGTAGCAGACAGGACGGGACAGGAGCGAAGGCAGGCTGTCGGCAGTCAGGGCGCTGAGATAAGCCTATGCAGTTATCCACTGGGCTGCATCATTTCTTAAGTTCAGCTGACTTCAGAGTTCCCAAGTAACATTTTTGCAAATGAAGTTTTTCCTCTTTATAAACCTCACCAGGAGTTCTCTATTACACAGTGATAAACCGCAGAAACCTATCCCTAGTCCACTCCCTTGTAAGACACTGTACAGAGAATACAAATGGTCCCTGCCTCGATGCAAGCATAAAAAGAGAATAGGCACAGAAGAACAAGCAGTCAGCAACGCTGTACGAACCGCAGATTTTGCCCTTGGCCGTTAAAAAAGTATGGAAATTCAAGCAAGGATTCTAATCAGAGATAACGCAGATGTGTTTTCTTTCTACCTCTCGCTTTTGTAATTTCATCAATCCCTTTGTAGCTGGAAGCCATGCAGAAAGAGGGTACAACCTCAGAAATAACCATCACCCTTCCAATTCCCTTCTTTCTGTCTTCACCTTCTTTTTTCCCCCTCCAAGATACAGAGTGAGTATTAGGACTCCTTAACAAAAATCAATGTGTAACTACAAACTGTTAGACCGAACCGAGCCACTGACTTTATTATTTGTTTGCAGGTTAATACACACCAAGCTCCATGGAAATTTAGGCTGGTTACACCCAGGCTAGTGCGTGTTGCTCTGCATCTTTGAGAATGCTTTGAACCACGGTAAGGAGTATCAGCACCATCTTGTGGCTTTCACTTTTGTATGCAGCCCCCAGTTAGGCAGCTCATGAGCCCTTCAAATTAAGATTTGTAACTGGAACTCATTAACTCTAAGTGCTGGCACCAGCAATTGCATCCCTGCTCACTTAGCAGTTTCATCAAACTCTAAAGGCTCCTATTGAGGATTAGTGAATGGATCAGATGCCTGTTCTTCAGAACTGGCTATTTTCCAACCTTTATAAACATTAAAGTATTAAATAAACAGAAACTGAAACCTACCGTCTTGGTTTTTTTTTTTTTCCTTTTTTTTTTTTTTTAAATAGCTTTTGTTTTGCTAGTCTAAACACAGCAAACTTTTACTCTCCTCTTAAGAGATCTCCTCTCCCATATTGTTCTGGTAGTTCTTCTCCGCTTAAGCTCCAGTACATCTCTATCCTTTTTGAAAATAAGCAGTCAATTTGGGTAAACAACTTTAATTTCTCCCTCTGTGGCAAATACTTCACCTGAGGCATCCCCGGCTTCCATTTGCTTTTTCACAGCTGCAGCAAGCACACTTCTGATTTATTGTCCTCTACCATTTCCAGCTGAGGACTCTCGGCTCACAGGAGAGGAAAAAAAAAAATAAATCCTGCTATGCACAGTCTTGAAACATACACTATTTTCTTTCATCATTTTTCCCTTATTCTGTTTCCAAAAGCCATCCATTTCTTCCTACCTGACATTCAGATTCTCCTCTGTAGTGAGGATGTCGCCAAGCTTAGACTCATCAGCACATCTCATCAATGCACTCCTCCTTTCCAGGCAGAAGTCATCCATAAAAATATTAACCTTGTTTCCAAACCAGTACCGGGAAAGCTCCACTATTAATCTTCCTCTTATTTAGTACTCCCCCTCCCAAGGCTGTTGTCATGTCCCCCTCAATCATCTCCTTATTCACCTGAGTCTTTTAAGTCTCATTTTTCTCCAGCAGAACAAATAAATTCCTAGGCAGGCCAATACTACTCCTTTTACAAAATTCAGCTAACATTAGATCTATCGCACTCACTTCCTTTGCATCTAGCTTATCAAATAAATTTAACTGGACTCTTACACCATACTAAAAAGTAGTCAGTGTCACAAGTTATTTCTTTATACAGCTTTTTACTGTTATCATGTGATTTAAAACAGGCCTTAAAAGCTGCATGAAGCAAGAGAGCTCTGTCAAAAATATATGGAAGCTGCAGAATCAAAGAATCCATTTAAGCGTGCATTTATGTATGCATATATACAAATCAAGAAATACATAACAAATTAATTTGATTTTTGTCTATGTCAAATATAGCACTAACAGCAGGTGGCAATATCTTGCCATGTAGAAACAAAGGGAAAATATTTGATGTTATGATTGCACCAGCAAAATAAACTGGAGAAGTTGCAGGAATTTACATAAACAAAATAGAGGACTTGAGCTGCAGCCAGACTTCCAAAGATTTGAGCAATGAACCCGAAACAGATTTTCTTATGTTTGCAAAAAGTTTTGTACCACAATCATAAGAATACTATTTTTTCCAGAAGTGCGTGTTTCTGATCAACTACAGGACAGATCCAGGTGCATCCCTGAAGAGGGTCCAGCTGACTCAAGTCCTCTGCATTTTCCTTGTCTCTGCTGGGAGTACAAGATCTCCTGAAATAGCTCTATTCCATACATGCACACACCAGGGACCAGGCACAGAGCCAGAAAGGATATGTAGGTGCCTACTTCACATTTCAGCTGCCTCGCTGGGATTTAGGAACCTAAATACATTTTAAGAAAGACTCCATCCAAGTAAGGATGGAGTAAGGTCCTGTAACAGTGGAGAAGGGCAAATAAAGTCCTTTAGGTAATTATAGCCCAGTCAGCCTAACTTTGATACTTGAAAAGAGATGGTGACAAATTAGTAAGCAAGCAATAAATCAAGCGGTCTGTAAGCACCTTGAAGAAAACAAGATGATAACAAAGAGCAAACAGATTTGTCAGGAACAATTCATGACAAATCAATATAATTGCTTTCAAAACAGCTGACCTAGCATACAAGGGGACAGGTCCCTGTAATGAACAGACAGCAGAAATACAGTCGAGATGAAGGTGCACTAATTTCGGGTCAGAAAGGGTTGAAAGAGAAGATTCAGATTATTATTGGTAAAAATGGGAATTCATTTCAAGAAGACACAGAGGTCTTTTTGTATTCAATATTTTCATGAATGATGATATTTTGTGTTTCTTTAAAATTTGCAGATGACACAAACTTGACAGGTATTGTTCAGCTCCTGATTAATTTCTACCCAGTGCAAATCTATTCCTCTCAACACAGCTGGTGTTGTCTAGCAAAGTCTTCTGGATATTCTGGAATATATTGTTCAATGTAATTAAGCATTGGATAATGATCATAAGAAGAGACAGAGTTAATCAACAGGAACTCCTCAGGAATCAGTTCAAAAACTGATATGTAGTTATGAAATAGTTATCAAAACTATGTTCATCTCTGGTTCTCCCTCACAAAGTTTCCAGGTTAGGAAATCAGTACAGAATAATTCCTCATGTTTCGTCTCATTCTCGACAGAAGCATGGTTTTTATTAACAGTGCAATCCTCTCAAAAAAACATTATTTCAAATCACAAATAATATTAAAAGTTCAAGAAATGTCTTCCAGAGTACACGAAATTGATTGATTCTGATGTCAGTTATGCTTTTATACCCAAGGACAAAAGTTGACACTACTCTGTAGATTACCTGGCATTGCAGAATGCTAGGTAACAAAACAGAAGCAGTAAATTGAGACTAATGCTTCAAGTAGGATGCAAAGCACCCACCAAGACCTGCTCCCCAAATACTATTAGCCACAGTTCTATCTCTTTCATACTGTGTATCCTAACACACGGAGTTTTACTGTGTCGATACTTTATTTTCAACATCGCTATCTTGTTGCTCTATCTTGTTGCACAGCTTATTACAAGGCCCCAAACATGCCCTGCTCAGCAGGAAGCAGCCAGAATTTTCCCACCACCAGTAGTTAAAAAAAAAAAAAAAATCCATCTTTTAAAACTGCAGTGTATGTATTGTTTGCATTGTATAGTGATGGCTTAGCATAGTTTGTTTTTTAAGAATTTCTTATAAAAATGCTGCAGAGATTTTGATGTGAATTCACAAGACAGAAGCAGCACAGCAAGCCTGTGGCGTGGTATTCTTTTGCGTATCAAGTTCCTGTAAATGAGCTGATCAAGTAGTCTTAGATGTAAATGAGACTGGATATAATTTTAAGATATAGCCTACCTCATTAATCAATCTCCGAGTTACCCTCTGTCTTTTCAAAAACTCCCCCGTTTCAGCTGATGCAGTACTTTTGCCTGAGCTTCCACAGATACGCTGCGGGCTGCTGAACAGCTGCTATCTTTGCTGCAAACAAGCTTTTCAATCATGGCAAGTCAGTCCCTGAAAACTGATAAAGTTTACAAAACTTGAGGAATCTTTGCATTAGAAGCGTTATAATAAGGCCCAGTGGTATGGATTGTCACAGGTGCTGCAGACACAACATCCAGTCACACAGAGAAGCTGCTGACACAACACCCTTCTACCCCTATGCAACAGGGTAAAGCTTAATACTTTTAACCCGTATATATGAAACTCTTCCCCCCCTGCTTACATGCAGTACCCTCTCCTCTGCTGCAGGAGACACCTAGATTTAAAATAATCCCATGGATTATTCATTAGATGTAGAAATTAGGACACTAACTCCTCAGGATGGAGACTGTATCTTCTTGCGCTATGAATCATGCTTTGCACCAGGACCTCCCAGCCCTGCTGGAAATGGACATCACTTCTGTGCTGCCCTGTCACCATGCTGCTATGCTGCTCTTCAGTGCCATACTTTCCTAAAATCTCACTGTGAACTCTTCAGAGACCCTGTGGCTTCTTAAATTAAGATCGAAATTAGGGCATTTGTATTTGGCTTGCCAATATAATATCATACTGGCACCTTTGGCTATGTGCATCCATACTTCAGAACTGGAAAATTGTTCTGAAGTGCTAGCAGCTCCTTATCATGTTTTATTATACTTCTACTATTTTATTGTAACTAACACTTCTCCCCTTCTGCACAACATCACTTCTAGGTGGCAGGTGCCTGTGAACCTTACAGTAAGGCTCAGTTGCCACCTCACTGTCCCAAAACAACAGCTTCACAATTAAAACCAGAGTGGTCACTCCTCATATGGGGAAAATATTAAGTATCTCACAGCAGACGCAGTATTCCCGTCACTAAAACAGGTGGTAAGATAAACTATGATACAAATTAAGCTTCCAGAATATTAGATACAGAGTTCATATGAAGAACACTGGATTATAAGCAGGAGGTGCAGATTTATGCTGCTCTTAATTGGAAGCAGAAAAAAGATAAATGAAAATCACAAGATTAAACATTGCATGAATTGTTTAGCATTTGCCCCAACACTCCTGCTTTGCAAGTGTCACCATCAGAGCAGGCATTAAGAACGGCATTTGAAGGGCTGGAGTCTGCGATTTTCGGCTGCCACAAGCATCCAGCCGGCTCCAGAGGTTGAGCCACTAGATCAGAATGTTCTGGGAAGGGAGAAATCAGTGTTCTTTTGATTGCAGCACCACCACGGAGTTTTTCAGGCCCATTCTTTTTTGGCAATGTGCAGTAATGATGACAGCAGTTACACTAAATTACATTAATGTACTACAGTACTCGCAATGAAAAAAAGCGGCAATACAAACAACAGTAATACACATATTTGATTATATTTTTTACTACAGATTACATTCAGCCACTGTTGTCAGCAAGTATTACAGACATTTTAAGAACTAGGTCAGCACCAGGTATTTAGACCAGTCTTTTTCCAGCATTACCCCTTTCAATACTGGATCCGCTAAGACCCCACTCTCCCTGTATAACTTTCTGCTACCCGGCACTTCGGCAGATCCTTGCTAATTCCTCCCACTTAACAACACAAAAAAGGCAGCATGAATTAAAATCCCTTTACAGGGGTCAGGTAAGGAAGCATGTAGATCAGGGCCTTATTCGCCAGCCAGAAAAATTCACTGAGTTTATGAACTGCTTTCTATGATCATCGTGATCAAAAACTCTCAGATACAAGTGAGAGTAGGCTATGATGGGTCAAGTGATTTGTCCTAACACCACAACCCTTTATCAGATGTCATTTTTCCTGCAGACCCCGAGAGACCTCCAAACCCCAGTCTGGAAGCACCTCATCACTGACCAGCATGCTGTGGTCTCTGAGAGCTTCTGATAGACATAAGCCTTGTAACAGGGTGGGAACACAAGTGCGTTCCCATGAGTGTAACCAGATACTCCTTGTACACCCTATTTTGTGATTAGTCAGGTGCTCATAGCATTTTGGATACATGATGGACATATCAGGGTATCCTTCATCATGCAAAGTTTTATGACAGGCACAGAAGACAGGATACCATCCTCAAATGCCTCCATATGCTACCATGGATCCACCCTCATCTACCAGTTTTAAAGCAAACATATACTAATTATATTATTGTGGCTGAGAACATGATGTTCTTTGTTTCTGATACTTTTTAAACCATGAGGTAAATTGTTTGAATAAGGATTACTTGGCATAAGCGTAAATTCCTTCATGAAGTTTCTGTGGTCTAATCCTTCCTTAGGAGCAGTCAAAGCAGTCTGGCAGCAGAAATAGCTATTTAACCTGAGCACTAAAACTGCTGATTAAACTAAGTTCTGGCATGTAAAAAGCTAAGTTCTGACATGTAAAAAAAGAAATAATCACTTACCTGTAGAGTCTTGACTCAAAGTTTCTTGACTACTACTGCTGTAAGAAGGCACTGGAGTGATAGAAAGTGAAGCTGGGCACGATAATGGATACGATAAGTCATTTTGTGTAGCAAAACATTGAAATACAGGAACATAGGCATCTTCAGAGAAGGTGAGAGGGAGGTGAGGGTTCCCATACACATATGGATTTTTCCAACGAAGCAGTCCTATCGCAAGAGGGCCAACAGCATCAGAACCTGACAACAAACATCAGCAGTTAAAACCTGTGTCCTTTTACTGTAGCAGGTTATAACTTTCAAGAAGGAAGCTATAATAAGCAAATATCAATTCCAGTTTTGATCATTAAGTTAGCCTGCCCCTTGAAAAGGAATGCCATATTTTATTCTGGTCCACTATCAGTAATGCTGTTAAATGCTGATGTACCTCTGACAATATACTGTCACAGAATCACAGAACGGCAGGGGTTGGAAGGGACCTTCAGAGACCATCTAGTCCAACCCCCCTGCCAGAGCAGGTTCACCAAGAGTAGGTTGCACAGGAACGCGTTCAGGTGGGTTTTGAATATCTCTAGAGAAGGAGACTCCACAGCCTCTCTGGGCAGCCTGTCCCAGTGCTCTGGTGCCCTCAAAGTAAAGTTTTTCCTCATGTTGAGACGTAATTTCCTGTGTTCCAGTTTGTACCTGTTGCCCCTTGTCCTATTGCTGGGCACCACTGAAAAGGGTCCGTCCCCATCCTCTTTCAGCGCATGTTCTCCTTGTACTCCCAACAGCATTTAACGTGAAATAAGCCATCACAATTCCAACATGAATCTAGAATTTGTTGTGGCCTTGCTTACACCTGGATGCCTGCGGGGCCTCACTCTCACATTGCAACCTGGAGGTTTCTCAGCAAGACTGGAAAGCCAATGTTGGTGGGTTGTTTTTTTTTTTTTTTAAATCAACATCTTGCTGCCCCAGGCACAATCCCTGCAAGGTTCAGAGCTGAGTGGAAACCAGGAGCTGGGAGGCAGAGACACTCCACTGTCTCCTCAGATCCCACTGTTAGACGCGCAGGCTCTGCCCAGATGCAACCCTCTGCTCTTGTGCTATAGTCCTCAAACTTTCTCTTATCCAACAACCAACAGTTTGATTTTTTTCAATCTACTGCAGTTTTTCTTTAAATTACTCTTGATTTTGTATTCTTTAAATATTTTTTGCACTTTCTGAAGACTTGTGTTCCATCTTACTAACAGCTCAAGTGTATATGACATTGTGACAAAAAACCAATAGGGTTTATGACAGTATGCCACCAGACTCTGGAGGGGACCTGCCCTGTAGAGGTCATTCTGCTGCAGGTGATATCACTTATCTTACCTTCAACGGATTCTTTTAAAGGAAAACAAACACATACCATCTCGTTTTCTTTTTAACTTTCAGGTTCGCGATATTTGCAAGACTGGCAGCGTCCGAGTACAAAATGTCCCATCCACAAAACTGGACTCTCAAATGCAGACAAATGCTTCAAATCTGTGATGGTCCTACAAGCACCCTCAGGCAATTATGGCAATGCTCACCTGAGACTACAAATCAGACTTCAGACATGATCGTGTAATGAATTCTTCTAGAGAAAGCAAAGTATTTAACAGTAGAGCATGCCTGGATGAAACTGGTCAGCCATACTACTGGCCCATAACTTCTGCAAGAGCAATATGAGAGCATCTAATGTAGTGTTACATTTTAGTCTGTCTAAACACAATTCTGTCAGGTACTGTAAATAAGCATCAAGAAATGCACTTGAAGATTGGCAGTGCCTAAACATAGATCCCTTAAAAAAGGGCAGAAATTGATCATCAGATTTTTCAGAAGAGGAGCCTCTAGGAGTTAGGAAATAAATCTCTAAATAAGCGTGCGTGCACCAAGAGTTATTTGAGCTACCCACTAGGCAGATAGATACATACATCAAGGACCGTCAAGCGTGTCTGCTCCAGAGAAAGAGCTGGGTGGCACTGCAGAAAGTTCAGTGAACTGTAGTAAAAGTATTATTCAACACTAGCTGGTATTGCAGTAGACATCATGTTTAACAACAAGCCCCCATCCTCCCTACTTTCATCCTTTTCTTTATACAAAACTTCAGTTTTGTATAAAAACTGAATATGCTTTTTTGGAAACATAAAATTGATGGATTTTCTAGGGAGTTACCTGCCAACATTTTATATTTCTGTTGCAAACACCCAACACCTTTGAGCTTATTAATAGTACCGACTGTGGAGCTAGAACATGTGGCTTTGGCTATACCTAAAGGGACACAGCTTTTTACTCTGCTTTCCTAGTTGTAATTGGGATTCCTTTGTATACAGACACCCACTAACTAAAGACTACACTTATTCCATACTGCCTGACTGCTTTATCCTGAATGCTTAGGAAAATGGGAGCATTAATATGTACCCTGTGTATATAGGATATGATATTTATGCTTCCTTTTAACTGTCAATATAATAATGAAAAATCCATAAGCACTTCTATCATCCTACTTTATGTTCAGATTTTTTAAATATGCTTGCAGTCACTCCTTTCTCCAGTATCATTTCCAGTAGACATGGATTTTCACTTTTACCAATAAAGAGTCACTCCATAAACTCATCTGAAAGTACCTGGAACTGATCATTTCTGAGGAAAAAAACCACAACACAGATATATCACATCAAAGAAACTATTAGTTGTCTTATTTATCTGTTCACCAGTGCAAGGCCATTTTGCCTATACTAAAACCTCCAGCTTCACTTGCAGTTCTGCCTTCAAGGGACCGTATGCTGCAGCTACAAACATATAACATACAGACTCTGAGACTGAAAAACTAAGCTAGACTACGAAAAAATTATAAATAAAACTACTCAGAACTCTTGAGTGAAGGCAAGCTCTCCAGGTTTTTGGCTTTGTTTAACCTCATTAGTCCCATCGGTTAACAACAGCTTTCACCATAACCACTCCTTGGAGCCACATTAAAATAATTGCCTAATAAGAGTAATATGTACAGAAATGCATATATATTGATGATACATGTAAGTGTACCTAAGTATGAATCCATGTTTAAAAATAAACACATACCCATGTGTGTGTGTGTGAGAAGCTGGGACACTCAGAAAGTGAATGTAATAGTTTCAAATTATTAAATTGCAAAGCCGTAACAGTAGTTTCTATTGTGCTTGGTGAAGTTGCAGAAAGCTTTTTTCTTTAATGGGGAAAAAAAGGCCCTGAAGGCTTTTCACTTAAAAAAAAAAAAAAACAAAAAAAAAACAAACCAAAAAAAACAAAAAAAAACCCAAACAAACCACAAACAACAGAAGTCACTTTAAAAAGTTGTCAGAATTAAAAAAAAATATCTTTCAAGGTAAACACAACACCATGGATCATTGCAAAAGGCAAGGAATACTGGCTAACTGCAGGATACACGCACGGGCTGCTGCTGCCTGCTTTGCTTTACCAGCTGACAGCAAACCAACAGCTGAAACAGGAGAAAGCATCCGGAGAAGAAACTTCTGCAGCAATAACATATTTTTTCAGTTGTGCCAAGAGTTTCACAATTCTAACAGCAAAGGAAAGCAACACCTAGCTCTCAACACAGCTTCTCAGCGGCAAGGCAGGGAAAGGGTCGCTGAGACGCGCTGAAGGAGGCTGCGGAGCAGCGGCACAGAATTTGTGGTTGGAAACACAGGGACATTTATGAATCTGCAGACAACGTTCCTGCCGCGAGCTTAATGCCGTTCCCAGGTGTTTAGATACAGCTACGCTTTGGGGAAAAACAAGCACACACCCCCTTTATTAGCAATATGGAAATTAAATTAAATTGTATATCCTGGAACTATCTCCCCCGGTAAGGAGGGCTGAAAGGGGCTTGACAGTCCCTCAGAGCTTTGCAGATGCAATGCCCTGAGGAGTAAATCTTAAAGCTTGAAAACGGATACAAACCTGGTTACCCCAGTTCCTCGGGTTTTCCTATCAGACAACCGCTTTTTATGCGCTCCCTTGACTGCTACAGATGTTTCTCTCTGCAGTTTTCTGTGAAGTTGTTGATTTGCATCTCCGAGTGTTCTCTCTGCTGTGCCCGGATTGTCCCCAGGCTTGTTCTCTCACAGATGCAACCATGCCCAAAAATTCCCCCTGAAAACCTAAAATTTTGTATATCCTCCCAAAGCAGTAATCCTCAAAAACAGTCTCTGATATCCCTCCTCCCCCATTAATGCAGTAATGCCACACAACAAGCACAGAACTCAGTAAACTCCTGCCTCTGCCCCATAATGTCATGATCCAAAATTTAACAGAGATGAAAAAATAATTTATACCCTTCCCAGTCCATGAATTCACCCTACCTGGGCTCCAGGCTGAGTTTGCTGCTGGGTGGCAGCAGACCGTCAGTCGTGACCCATGCACCTGCGGACCCCTCCTAGCTGCTGGTGCCTGGGAATCCTCCATCCTGCAATGTCTCTTCTCCTCTCTGCTGCTGACGCCCAGCCGGAGCCTCTCGCCTGTGCTCCTGCTGCGTCCTGAAGCCCGTATGGCACATGCTGGCCCCACGCTATAAAATCAGTCTTGCCATTTAAAGCTTTTTTTTTTTTTTCCCCCTCCCTCCTCTCCTTTCTCACTTCTCCAGCAAGCCCTGATCCTAGCAATCAGGGACACCTTTCCCCTCCTGCAGCCGAGGTGGAGCAGGAGCTGCTGTCTTCTTCACGTGGCTGCTGCTCCAGCCAGGCTGCTCCATAGGGAACCAAATTCCCTTGGGGCAGGCGGAAAAAGGCACCAACATACACGGGAGAATTTGCAAAGACACACGAGTGTTTATTCACCAAACGCTTTCTCGGTGCAAAACCCCCCCTGAGCCATGGTGGTATGGGATAAGCAGACACAGCTGCCTTGCATGGGGACATGAGGCTGCTGCAGGATGGGCCAAATGCATCTGCACAAAAGATCGTGCATTAAAAAGAAGCGTATATATGGGGAGAAAGCCCCCATGTAGCACATACTACAACAAAGCAAAGCTGAGTCCAAGAGACTTGGGTGACAAGTTTGACTGTTACTTTACCACCTGAGATGCTCTCCCACCTCACCTGCCCCCTGTTCAGAGCAGGAGGCAGAAAGCCCCACGGATTAGCTGGGTTTAGTCAGGGTCAAGACCCAGCCAGCTCCTCTCCTCTGGTGAGGCCACAGGAGGGACACTGTGGCCACGTGTGTTGCACACCCTGCTGCTTTCTTCCAAAAGCTTAAGCCTGGCTGTTCGTGCGCTTGCAGCTTACTGCAAACTCCTAAAACCTCTTCCCAGACCATCCCACTGAGCCCCTCTAACAGAGTAACCTTCTGAAAGGCCTCAACACACTGGGGAGAACGTGGCACTGCTGGTCACAGCTGGACCAGGCAAGACAGGACACTCCTTGCCTCCTGAGGGAAAACTCCCCCAGTAACAGCTCTGGGTTTCTCCCAGGGGGATAGTTAAAAGCTCTGCAATGCAGGGAGGGAGGGCAGAACAGGAGGAGGACCACGCGTGGGATGAGAGCTTGCCTTGCTGCCTGCTCATCTTGCTCACAAACCTGACATGAAATACTTCCTTGGGGTACCTACTCCGGAAAATGTTCTCTGTATTCTCTCATCCTTCTAAGAAGTTAAAGGGGTTTAGACACCTCATTTCTAAATTTAGTTTCCTTGAAATAATTTTTTCTGAATAAACCTTTGCATTTCTTTCCACTGGAAAGATACATTTTGGGAATAGGTGACATATAGATAACATGGCATCAAAAACCACAATAACAGACTGACAGTACCAGGCTTTAAATAAAAAATAAAAAAAAAAAAAACAAAAAACCACAAACAAAAAAACCCCAACAAAACAAAACCTCATATCAGCATTTTTTAGTCTTGCATATTTCTGGTACGTATATAGATATATTTACCCAAATGGGATGACAATAATTACTTTCAAGAAATTCTGTTCCAGCTAAGCATATTTGATATTCATACGCAGCATAAAAGTGAAAGTGCAGACGTGGGACTTTTTTCAAAGTTTGGGTTAGGCAGAAAAGCAGCTTTTAGCCTTAAACTATCCATATATTCCCCAGTTCAAGCTTTTGAGCTTATCGTCTCCTTGCCCGGCTTTCAAATACTGGTGTTAGCTGGTAGACTGTCTAACACCTAACCAGCTATAAAGAATGAATTGACCATGTTATGTTAACAGAGATATAAAGTAGCTAATTTCTTCTCCGCCTTGGCAATCAATATGTCTTTTCCCCTTTTTGGAAAGGGAATTATTGTTTAGGTGCTTTTCATTTGGATACATACTCAAGGGAAAGACAGATTTCCCATGGTTGGTACTAATTGCTTCACGTCTAGACTGGGCAAGAACTGAAATTTATGCTAACATTTGGTAAAAAATAAATACACCAATTTACGTTTCATCTCCTAAAGATGTAAGTGCCTTATATATAAATATATATAAATACATGCATATATTTAAGAAACAAATAGAAAATTATACCCTGGCCACATTGTACCTGCTGACATGTGAGTAATTTCCTGTGGTTCACATCAAGACTACACATACACACCTGAGGACAGAGTTTTGGGTTCAGTCCCAGAAAAGACGCACACCAGACCATGTGGCATACAGCAGAAGGGCATATTCTCGCTGCCTAACTTTGGTTGGCTGGTCACCGTACGTTCCTCTAAAAAATGGAGAGAGCAAGGATCAACTGAAGAGTAATTTGTAGTAAGATCATAACTGTGGTCTGAGAATCATTCTCGGTAAGAGCTTTTCTCTGTCTCCATTAAGTGCGGATACAGCACAGAGGAACTACCTGCCTAATTTAACTGGCTAAAGAAGATAGGGAGAGTAAACAATGACCTCAAGTATCCATTTTGTGATTCAGTCTCCTTCCAATTTTTGTTGTGTTCAGTAAGCACTGAAGAGCGTACCGTGGGGAGGCAATTCCACAAGTGCATTTCCCACTTCTGTGGGAAAGAGCAGCACCAACCTCCACCATCATAGCTTGCCCTCCTCTGCACAGAGGATGCGCCAAGATCGGGACAGAGTGAAAATCATAAGCAGATGATGGAGAACATGAAGTCCATCTATACAGCTCCAGGCAAAATACGATATCAAGGACAAGGTCTTGTTTTGACAGGTCTCACTGCAGAGCAGTGAGCAGAACACCTGGAAGAGCCAGAACAACTGAAGGGTTCAAAAACTGTCAAAGAATTCCTTGTCTTCTTGCCTAAGGATTTTGAGACTGCTTCCTGCAGAAGGAGAGGGTGTAAATAGCAGTTTTGGAAACATATTTTTTGGAAACATATAGTGGCATCTCCATCCCTGGAGACATTCAAAACCCACCTGGACTCATTCCTGTCCAACCTGCTCTTGGTGAACCTGCTTTGGCAGGGGGGTTGGACTAGATAATCTCCAGATGTCCCTTCCAACCCCTATCATTCCGTGATTCCGTGATATTGACAAAAAAAAAAATAATAACAAGAAAAACTTTTGCTCTGCTTACACACAGAAGGATCTATGTCAGTAACAAAAACCTTGGTCTTCATCTGATCGGCTCAGACTATTTATCTGTCAGATGACTTCAGCTGAACTGAGAGCTCTTGGTGAGTCTTTTCATATTCGTGCAGTAGAGTAGACTGTTATGGATGTCCACTACATCAGTGGCGGGCCTGACAGGATGGATTTTTTGATAGTCTGCTACATAAGATGCAGTAGTAGCACTGCAAATCACTGCTATAGACATCCCATAGTAGAGTGACAGGGGAGAGTTTGAACATACTGCATGGGGAAAAGATTTAATTTACAACAATAATTTATATCTACACTAGGGACTGCATCTTCATTAAAAATCCCCACTGCAGAAAAAGCCCATGAGAACAATCATTACAAACGTCTTCCCTGAAAATGCTTAATGCACAGCCTAATGGAGTTCTTCTTACTCACATCCTTCATATCTCACTGAGATAGCAAAATCACCGCCTAAGAGAGTCTCTAAAAGCCATTTACCCCTCCCCTGCGCTGGAGCTAAAATCCACTTAAGTCTCCAGCGCTGCAGGGAGTATGAAATATTCTCTGACTCCTGCTTCCTCCCAAGTTCTTTTCCCCTCGCTGACCTATAGTCCCAAGCACAAACCCAGGCATTTTGCTAGAGCCCAGGCAGGAACAGAGCTCTGTAATTCTTCGTCTGGTCATCACTCCACCTGTAGTTCAATGGCTTTTTCATGCATTTAACAGGAAAAACCATTCTGCTAATTTTAGTATAATTCTCTCATGTTCATATTTTTACACATGGCATATATTTCCTAGGCACATTCAAGTAAGGCCAAGGCACTGAAGAACAGCCTCTAGCAGGAAGTATTCAGAGAGTCTGGAACCTAGATCACTCAAGACGAGGAGCTATTAGTTGTCCGCTTTCCCAGTAGTGGGTTATAAAGGTTTAAGTCATTTTTATTGGTAATACATATTAGCCTTTTAATGAAAAGGCAAGTAATTCAAGAAGAGACTGGCTTACTGCGTTCTGTAGCCTATGCAGGAAGAAACCTTTAAATGCTTTGACATCTAACAGTACCAAAATGCACTTCCCATCGATAACTGTGATATTCTAGCTAAATAAAAGTTAAACAAATCCTAGAAGCTTTACTTTTTACTATGGAAGTGGAGAGTAAAAGATGAGACTTCACAGCAGCATGGCCAGACATGGCCTCTCAACTAAGTTTTCTTATCTAGAAAAAGGAGAACTGTGTTCAGAAAACAGCCTTGTTGCAAGTGCTGATAAATGGATAACACAGGGTTTGCTATAGACCTTGACAAAAAAAGTAAATGAGAACATCAATCACAATCTATTCGTGAAATCTCACTGTGGATTAGATGCAAGTTATGAATGCACCTCCCTAATTTAAGCACTCAGTCAACAGGATTGAAGAGTTAGATGCAGAATGCCAACTGCCTGAAATAGACAGCCTAACATCATCACAGATTATTTAAATATCAGTTTAAAGTTAACTTTTTATTTAATGAGAAGAAAAATAAATTCTACCTTGGCATAAATTCTTGTGTACTTTGAGCAATTATCGTCTTCAACTTTTTTCCCCTCTGGCCCCTTTTCATTGACATCTGCTCTCCCTTCACATTTTTAGCCCAATACTGATAACCCCAAGTGTTTAAAAATAATAAATAAAGAGTAAAAGCTTAGAAAGAAATCAGACCTGTTTAAGCATCCTAAAATTGAGGGGCAAAAATGTGTTGGGACACTTTTAAGTAGCCTTCCTATTTTTGTACCTTTAAGGGGAGGTTAAAGGTACAGTATCAATGTTAAATTTATCTGCATATACAAATGGGTGAGTCTCCTCATCTACTACTTGAAAGGGCGACTCCTCTTTTTCCTTCCTCTGCTCCTGAAATACAGTCAGCTGCCTGTCCATCTTCCTATTTTCCCCCCTTTCCTTTCACCTACTCCACACTTCAGGCTCTTCCATACCCCTTACCGTGTCTCAGAGTGATTTTCCCAACATGGGTCCTGTCCCAAGAGCCTTGGCACCATGGGACTTACCTTCACCTGAAAGTGAGCACACCCAGGGACACAGAGGGGCTTGGAATTGCACAGCAAGGTTTCCTCATCGAGGATAGAAGAGACTGAAGCCAAGCCTCTAGAGAGAGACCACCTTGCTCTGCCAGCAAGACAGACTAAATAAAGCCTTCCCATTGCAAAACAGGTCCTCTCCTCAGCTCAGCAACTTTCAGCAATTTCCTGGCTTGCAAGAGATGCCACACAGCTCTCTACAAGCTCCTAAGAGTCTATGTTGCCTCCAAAGGCTCAGGTACATCTGCTCCACATTGCAGACCCTGCCGTTTGAATGTAGGACAATCTTTCTTGCTCCTCTGCAAGAGAAACATCATCTGAACGTAGCAGGCTCCGTAAGGTACCGCCCAGGTTTGTCAAGCTTTAGCTTGACAATTGACTGTTGTTGTGGGGATAACGAGGGAGAAGGGCAAGGTCTGAACAATGTTTTTATAGAAACTTCAACACAGCATTTTGAGACCATAGGTCTGATAGGACTGATGAATATAACTGCCTTATTGGGGAAGGAACAAAAGGCCTAAAATCAGTTTACATGCTTTTTTTAAGCTTTATAAGTCACTTTAAAACCCAGTTCTTGGAAAACCGATCACACGTTGCCTTTTTGCACAGGCACAGTAAGAGCAAAGTTCTCTCGCTAATTACAGTTCTCCAGGTTCTTATTTCAATTAGAATGTTCACAATGAGTGTATTGGGTTTACGTGGCAAGGTTTTGGTAGTGGGAGGGCTACAGGGGTGGCTTCTGTGAGAAGCTGCTAGAAGCTTCCCCTGTGTCCAATAGGCCCAATGACCAATTTGATAGGTGGCAAATGGAGCAGCTTGGTTTTCTTTGTCATTGGGTAATGTAGTCTTACTGGAAATTTCATCCAAATTTGGATGAGTATTCTGCTTTTCTGAACCCTCTCCTAACCTCAGCCCACACCCACACACAGACTCCTAGTGTTTTTACTTCTATCCCAAACCACATATTTCTGTCCTGTTATTCCATCTTTTATCCCTAAATTACTGAGTCTTAGGCAGTTTTCACTGTTAAAAAAAGTCAAGGGATTGTTTTCTAGTTCTTGGTGTAGGATTATGAGCAAAAGAACAAGTATATACAGTAGCTGCCTTCAGCTTAACAAACTCTCATTTGTTATTTCTGATGTGCACCTGGTGAATTCAATGGCAAGCCTAAATTTTCACTACATTTTATTGCATAGGCATCACTCCCAGGAAAAGGATGAAAGGGGGAGCTGACTCACTTGGCAGATTGCTCATTAAGGTACATTTTTGCAACCTCTTGAGCGTGAGCTTCACTTTATGCACAAAAGGATCCCATTGGCCTGAGCGCAGCTGGAGAATTCCTGCATGCTTTATTCCTATGGGAATAAAGCACGCAGGACAAAGAGCCTGAGCCTTGTTTCAAAAGAGCCTATCAAACCACCACTACATATCCAGCTCGTTAAAACACTGGGTTGACCTAGCATCAAGAGACATCATTACATCCCATGTTTGCCTTATGCTGCCTGAATTTTCACAGATTTCTGCAATTCAGAAAGTGTAACAGCACATCCCTTGAATTTTTATTAGTCTGTCTGTGCAGAATCAGATTTTACAGAGGCCAGTACTTGTTCAGCTAAAACCAAACCCTTTATTGTCACAATTCTTCTTCACTTGTTTTTACAGAGACTGCAATATTTTCCAAAACCCAGATTTCTACTTTGTTTTTAAAGTTTCCTTTGTGTTTATCTGTGTGTCAAGTGAAAGGCAAGCTAAGCCAAATGCTACCTTAATTCATTACCTTCTAGAAGATTTAGTGATGAGTATTTCCAAAGAAGAGTCTTCTCAGAGAAGCGTGTTGGAGAAGTTCATGGAGAACTGTTTCTCATGGAAGGGACCCCACACTGGAGCAGGGGAAGAGTGTGAGGAGTCCTCCCCCCTGAGGAAGAGGGAGCGGCAGAGACAATGTGTCATGAACTGACCACAACCCCCATCCCCCTGCACTGCTTGGGGGGAGGAGAAAGAAAGAAATTGGGGGTGAAGTTGAGCCTGGGAAGAAAGGGTTAGAGTAAGGTATTTTAAGGTTTAGTTTTTATTTCTCATTAGCCTCCTCTGATTTGATTGGTAATAAATAAAATTAATTTTCCCTTAGTTGCATCTATTTTGCCCATGATGGTAACTGCTGAATGATCTCTCCCTGTTCTTATCTCAACCCACAACCCTTTTGTTATATTTTCTCTCCCCTGTCCAGTTGAGGAAGGGGAGTGACAGACTGGCTTTGGTGGGCACCTGGCACCCAGCCAGGGTCAACCCACCACAAGAAGTGTGTTGACTAAGCTGGTAATCACTGGCTAAGAAGATAAGTAATCCAAAAAAAGTAAATAATAAAACATCAGATGTATGTGGTATGCAATTACTCTTTTTTAATGTTTTTCTTTCTTTCGCCTTTGGCACAGGGACTGTACTGTCCCCTTAAAGCCCAGGCCCATCATAGTTACCCAAACCCTGTCTGAATCTAGCTTAACCTTTCACAAACACAAGCACCTACTTTTGTGTGATTTGAACAGGAGCGCTTGTGGCAGTGACATATGGAGTAGAATAGCTCAGTTGGAAGGGACATACAACAATACAATATTTACAGTGTGATACAGAGATACTTCAGGTTTCTTTCTACAGAGCAACGTACAAAACCGTATTAAAAAATACAAATAATGTTGAGGCATCAGACATCATAAGTTTGGGAAGTAACAAAACTAAATTGGTCAGAATTGGTTGCAGCTCAGATCTCTTACTTACATTTAAGACAAGATGAGCTGTAACTTCTCAAAGACTGGTTCTGCTTCCATGGGATTGATAGAAAGGGATGAACACAGGTAATACAGAAAATCTGGACGTTCTCTCATCTCTTCCTCCAGGCAACTAATTTCAGCCTCTAGGAACAAGATTTACATGTTCTTTTCTTTCTGTCTCCCTCCTCCCTGCATGATAGCAGACAAATAAGCCTACCCTTTCATGAGGAGCCACTACTACTCTTTCTCATTATACAAGTGTCTGACTTACACACATTAGTCAAATTTGCAGCACTGCTAAGCACTCCCAGTTGTAAGTAAAGTCACCTGAAGTTTTTCAGTTATTCAGCCCTGTGTCACACTAATTACTTTGAATGGTGAAGAGCAAGACAACTCAAGTTAATGAAGTCAGCTGAGTGGATGCTTTAATCTCAGTAGCTTTCAGCCTTGATTTTCCTTCTATTTAAGGAGATAAGCCTGTTCAACTTTACAGCTCAAGAAACCCTCAGGTGCTGGTGATGAGATCCTGGGAGGACTCATATGACAATGAATCACTGTCTTTAGCACAGGGTAGAGAATTCGGCAAGGGGCCACACACTGAATCCCCAATACTTATGCAGTCAGAGCTGTCTCTTCTATAGACTGAGGGAAAGAGCATCCCAATGAAATTATAAGTTATAATGAAAGTGTGTGTCAAAATACGTGCTTGCTTGCATGCATGCAAGTGAAACAGTTGCACTTACCATCTGAATGATAACATTTGCTAAACTCCGAATGTTTGACTTTACAGTCGTAATATGTTACTTTTACATTGCAGTGTAAATGGACTGTGACTTAAGGACCCAAGTCTTGGAGGAAAGTAGTGGGTTTTTAAGCAGGAAAACACAAAAACTTCCCAATGTTTTTCTTTACACAGTCAAACCCACACATAATCTAACATGGATGTTCCTATGACCATTTTCATATGGATCACTTGATACCAAAAATGCTTCTTCAAGTATACATTTGTAAATAATTTGACATAGCTGAATATCCTACTATAGCTAAGGATGTATTAAAATCCATACCATACAACTGTGTATTCACAAAAATCTCCTAAATCTAATGTATTATACAGGAGCCTAATTCCAGGACTATAGACCCAAAGCACGTACATTTAATTTGATTTTTAAATAAACTCATTCTTCTGCTCTTTTCTTTGGATGCCGCAATAAATGAGGTCAAGGCACCGCAAGGGTCAATGCTGCAGTGTGTACACAATAAAAGTAATTTATTATGGTCTTGCTTCACAGGTGTCTATAGAATAGTATACTCAGCAAAAAAAAAAAAAAAAAAAGGGAAAAGGGCTGTGAAGAAGCATACCGTTCATCAGAATGACACACCATGGTAATTATTTATGTTCTTTTGGGAATATAGGTTCCAGTACAAGGAACTCTCTGTTACAGCAGCCTTTGTTCATTAAAGTAAAAAATAATAATGCTTATATAAAAGATCAGCAAATTAAAAGATTCTAAACCTGAATTTCAACACTTACTTTTATTTTCAAATGCAAGAGAAGTAACGCATGTGCTTTCACGCTGTAAATACGCATGTAACTGGATCTTATATATGGTTCTTATGAGATGCCACCTTTGAGTACTTTAACAAGCACTAATACATGCTTATTTTCTTGTGTGAATATCCAAATATGGTCTCTTTTTTTAGAAAATATGCAAGTTTGGTTTTGTTTTGCAGGACTTCAGCTTTGCACAGTGCTTCCTGACTCAGCACTAAAGGCCAATTTGATGCTACGGTCTGTGCTGCAATCCTACCTCCTAAAAACTCTTAGCACAACTAATCTGTCAATATTTTCTGCCTAGCTACATTCCTCAGAGAAATGGCCAGCTGCTGCCGTCCTGTAAGGTTTTTCTTCCATCTGGAACGCAATACTTTGCGCAAAGTGCCGTAACAGCACTGATTTAGACATCCGTTCCCCTCCCCAGCTAGAAAGCCATCCGCTGCTGGCATTCCCACCGGGTGACACATCTGAAAGTTCATTTCTGAGTTAATGAGGATCACTGGCTAGCTAGATCTGTGCTGTGAGCCGATCTCACCTCTCAAATATTTTAATGTTTTACTTTTTCTTAAGATGTCTGAAATGTAGAAAAGTGTCGAGCTTATTTACATTTCACACAATTTATTTTTCAAAACTTTTAGTAAGGAAGGGATCTTCATTCAGTCTTGGCTCTTCGAAAAAGAAAATAATGAAAAGGAGGTTTTCAAAAATGTATTTGCATGAAATGAAAGGGTCTTACTAAATGAAACGTCTCCTGCATTACTTACTGCATGCCACGTCTGGATTGCGCTAGCTAAAAGGTTTAATTTGAATCAAAGAGAAAGGTTTTGCCAGTGGATTTTAAAAGAAGTTAAAGGTCTTACATTGCCAGAGTAGCCTCTATTAAATTCATAGGCACCAGATGGCCCCATAGCGCTCACTCGTCTAACAAACAGATTTCAGTTTCCCTGTAGGGAAATACAGAAGGAGCTGTATAGTCTGATGTTTGAAGCTATGGCTGCTCAAAGTTTTAGATGAAAACTGCCTTGAATTTCATCAGATTTACATGTGTGTGTATATATAGATATATAAGAAATTGCTGTGCCATAACTGAAGTTCTTTGAACTGCATACATATTTTACTGTGCATTCATGCACGTGTACTTCACCAATCCAAACTCAGGAGTTTTCCATGTATTACTAGGTATACAGGACTCGTGTTTTGGGGTTTGTTTTATGTCAGATACTGGCATAGGAAGGAGAATGAAGTTTTGAGGTGTCACAGTTCTGCAGGGCCCTTGCAGCAGCAAAACAAAGTCTAAGGCGGCTACTGTTTCCAGTGACTTCCTTATTTCTTTAGCTTTTTGCTGTCAATCCTAAGTGAGGTACATTTTAGCCATCTCAAGGCATCCTCCTCTGGGGCCCAAAATCCATTTGGATGGCCTTTGCCTTATGCTTATTTCATTCTGAACAGAATTTGCCTACAGGATGGTCCATTTGGCTTTGTCTGTTATAAGTAAAACACCTTTGTCTATTATAAGTAGCACAGCCAGATTTCACTATGTGAACTATATGGGGCTTTGGGAAAAAACAGAAAGATTGATGGGTAGCTTCACATGAACTCTTCTGCATGCTTCAGTATGGCTTTGGAATATGCCCTCAGGGTACTTGATGCAGTTCAGACATTGGTAATGGGTGACGGACCATTGGCTACCAAAGGACTTTGATAGCCATGCCATCAACAAAAGCAATTATGCTGGTTCAAATGAAGGACTTATACAAGCTGAAAGAACTAGACTGAGGTAACTAGATGGGAACCTTTAGCATGAGTATGCTTAGACTCCCTCAAGTTTTAGTACAATAAAAATCACTGCTAGCTACTCTTTGATCAACGTGAAGAACAGGATCTACGCCAGCTTGTCATTCCAGAAGCAAATATTAACAGAATATTGCAAGGATTTCTCCTTGTACCAAAGGGAATCTGGTCTAACTGAAGCATATAATAAACATTCTTTACCTAACTTACACTGTTATGTAGTACTGACCAGCAGGATCACTCTATGCAGCACTTCTCCAGCTTAAACGCTAGCAAGTAAAGGGAGCACAGATCCAGCTTCAAGCATCCTCCCTTCCTTCTCTTCAGAACAGCAGATCCAAAAAGATATTTAAAGGCTGCAGTTAGATGTACAAAACCCATGGGGCATACAGGATCCAGAATTGTTTTTGACACAGAAGGATCACGATGATAACAAGGGGGAGAAAAGAAAGGTGTTCTGCTGACTGAACAGCTGATCTTTTGTTGAATGTGCAAATTGTCACAATACAAAAAAAAATGGTGCTTTTCTGACAGCCAGACTTACAGTATCTTAATGAAGAATAGAGAATTTTGGTGACTACTGTAGGAAATCTATTAAGTACAAGACAATATAACAGCCATGCAATTACTAGAAAAGTATGGATAACATTGTGAAGAGCGTGACAGTTGCACTGAGCAATATACTTCTGGCAAAGGACATTTTGTTGGGGAGTTCTACACTGTCAGCACAAGGTAGAATGCCTGGCTTTCCCAGATTAGGAACTCCGTGCACGACTAGTAGCCAGAGTCCTAAATTAAGCACCTAGAATGCGCCAGTGAGGCTATTGTGATTTTAATGCACCTATAGGTGTAGTGGGGAACCAGCATTTCCCACTGACTAGTTGTAAGCAGGGCCATAACCCAAAATTAGTCTTCAATGGAGTTTGAGAAGCAAGAGCTTAAGACTTCAGGAATGCCTCTCCACTGAGTTAGGAGAATGGCTTTGGACTGTGGATACTAGAAGTAAGCCCTTTTTTTTTCAAAAAAAGTGAGTACCAATCCTATATACCTACCCGTAAAAAGTGTGAATGATCCCATCCTTTCTATTAAGGTCAAAAGGCTGGAAAGCTAACCCAGGAAGGAGGTGGTAGCTTTAATAAAGCTAACCTAGTGCGGTCACCTTATCCTCATTCAGAATAAACCATGCAATTTCTCCAGAACACGTAATACCTACCAGTAATGAAGGCTGTTTTGCAGTAGGAGGAAAAACCATCTTCCATATCTCTTTTTAAAGCTTTACTGGTGGACAGTAAGTGATTTAAGATTCCCGGGGACAAGGAGGCATGACACTGTTGTTGGATAGTTAGGATACTTACCCGAGAGAGTCTTGGGCTGTCTTCATGTTTTATTGGCCAGATGTAATACCACCATCTCCTAAAAGAAAGCCATAACCAACATCTCTGCAGAGCTTGGTCCTACAGCACGAGTATGGTAGACGCCGCAAGAACGCACTTACTAGACAAGCCTGAAGGGGAAGGATAAGCGTATTTATATAATTAGGCACCAGCCTCAGATTGGCAGGAACTGAAGCCCCTTCGGAACAGGCAGAGAACTGCAGGTACTAAAACATTTTTTAAAAATCAAGTGAGGAGAAAAAAAAAAAACACCTTAATTACATAACTCCAGTGAGAAGGCCCAATTCTCCTCTCAGCAGAGCCAATTAAATTTCTGTTCTTGTTGGCAACAGACACAGAGGTGGGTCTAAAGTTTGTTGGCAAGATGTAAACATGGAAAATATTCGCCCACGAATGCTTTATATTTCAAGTAGAGCTGCAAAGAATAAAAATCTCAGAGGTATATCTGAAACTACTTGGGTACATTGTCAGCTAGGGAAGAGTAGAAAGCTCCTTCTACTCAATTAGTCGTACTGAAACCAGGAGCAGAGTAAAGAGGTCTTGAACTCCAAACAAAGCAATGGATTAGAAACAGCTATTTATATCTTCATAATAGCCTGAGATGGAAGCTATTATTTTTATGTGGTGGTAGAGGGAAAACATAAGCCTTCTGAAATAAGTTACCTTTCCCTCCCCAGAAAAAGACGACAGTAAAAAAAAAAAAGTGTGCACATAAAAAAAAGTGCAGTATATGTTTATTTAAAATAAGTACTCGTACAGAAGGACATTGATAACACATGGAGAATTCAGTCAGATTCTTGCACCAAGTAATCTTTCCCTCACAAAAAGTAATACAAGCTGAGTATTAGACTTGCTATTTGGCAGTGTAAACATTGCAAAAACAGTATGTATTTCCGTTAGGAGGTACTTTGTTACATCTTATTCTTGGCTCACCTCATGTTACATATGACACCCATAGTTAGAATATGACTATAAAGTTGGAGACTGCAATATACACAGAAGTTGGACCATGCTCAAACATACTACTTTTGTAATAAAACCAAACCAAGCCTACCCACATGTAACAGGTGAACCATCTTTAGATAAGCTGATAGAGGTTTCAGCTGTAAAAGCTTAACTTTTTTTATTTCATTTTGAACCATAAAATTCAGTCTGTTACATGAGATAATGGATATCAAAGATTAAGCCATCTGCTTAATTTTCTCTGAAGTTATAGTTTAAAAAGGTTATTCAGCCTGAAGAAAAGAAGGCTCTGGGGAGACCTTATAATGACCTTCCAGTACCTGAAGGGGGCCTACAGGAAAGATGGGGAGGGACTCTTTATCAGGGAGTGGAGCGATAGGACAAGGGGCAATGGTTTTAAACTAAAAGAGGGGAGATTTAGAATAGACATTAGGAAGAAATTCTTTCTGCCCAGGGAAGCTGTGGATGCCCCATCCCTGGAAGTGTTCAAGACCAGGCTGGATGGGGCTTTGAGCAGCCTGGTCTAGTGGAAGGTGTCCCTGCCCATGGAAGGGGGGTTGGAACTAGATGATCTTTAAGGTCCCTTCCAACCCGAACCATTCTATGATTCTATAGGGGGACAGCTTTACACTGAGATCCAAGAGTCTCAGTGTTTAAATTACTGCTAAAAACCTTGTAAATGGTTCGAAAGGTGGTGTGGGTTGACCCCAGCCAGCAGCCAAGCACCCACACAGCTACTCGCTCACTCTCTCTCCCCTCTATCCCCAGCAAGATGAAGGAGAGAAAAAGAGCAGCAAAAGCAAGAAAACTCACAGGTTGAGATAAAGACAGTTTAATAAGTAAAGAGGAAAAAAAACAAACCATCAAGTGATGCAAAGGCAATCACTCACTGCCTCCCACAGGCAGACTGATGCCCAGCCAGTCTGCAAACAACAGCCACCCTGGAAGCACCCCCACCACCCTCCTCCTTATTCCTCTACCCCGCTTCTATTGCTGAGGGTGACAATACGGAAGAGCCCTTTGGCCCGTTCAGGTTGGCTGTCCCAGCTGCATCCCTCCCCACCTCGTGCCTACCCCCAGCCTACTCGCTGTGGGGGCAGAGGAGGAACAAGAGAAAGCCTTGTCCCTGTGCAAGAACAGCCAAAACACTGGTGTGTTATCAACGCTGTTTTAGTCACAGATCTGAAACACAGCACCATATGGGATGCTATGAAGAAAGTTAACTCCATCTCAGTCAGATCCGGTACAGAAAGAAACCCCAAATATTCAGCTACTAATCTGAGATACATCACATCGTAGCTCACTATTTGGAAGCCTGAAATCAAAAGCAAGTCATCTACTGTAAAATGCTTTCAGCATATAAAGCTGTGTGCCAAGTTTATCATTTAACATGAAAGCAGTCCACTACAGTCAATGCTATTCTTAACATTTGCAGTAGTGGCTTTGACCAGTGTGTTTACAAAACGAGTAAGCCTAAGGCCTTCCCCGACCATACAACTTTGTATGCAGGCTTGTGGGTTTTGTGTCCATGTAATTAAAACTGATCTGTTTTCCTCCTACGGTTCAGATAATGGTTTTTACTGTTTACTCCCAGCAGGTTGTAAGCAGTATTGTACAGTAGATACGCATAAATAGAATCATAAATAAAAAAAGCTAACAAGGTGCTCAGAAAGGCAGCTCAATGACTTTGCCACTGCGCATGAGAATTCATCATTAGTTTATGATGCTTGCTTACTCTAGTTCCAGGGGGAAAATAAAAAAAATAATTAAATATACAACATCAGAAGCTGCAGTTTCCATGCATCTCTTCTCCTGCTCATAAGTAAATATCCTGGGAGCGAAGAGCAGAAGTGATGGTCTGTGGAAGTCAGCAGTGTCTCTTCGCAGAACCTGAGAGCTCCTCGGTGTTTGTAGGAATGACTGTTCCTTAGAACTAAAATTTCCTAAACAAGGCCACCCCCAAAGACAGTAGTTTTTATTCACCTACGATGAAACTCACTTCTGTTAAGAGTAAAGGTGTTAAGCACCACAGAAGTTTAACCCACTGAAAGCCTTCAGGAGTTAAGACCGTAAACAGTGCATAGCTTTCTGGCACTTTTGGATGTTTAAAGGCAAATGTAGTCCCTCCTCACCCCTTCGGGAAACTACTCCACACCTCCAGAAAGTAATACAGGAGAGCCAGTAAGGTTGTCTCCATAAATAAAACAATAAAAGGCCACTGCAGACTAAGACTGCCCACAAAAGTTGACCTGTGCCACTAAGAAGTATTTAACAATTCAGTTTTACATGTAAAAGGCCACTCCTGCAGAGCGGTGAAGGCTGCGCAGGTCAGTACTCGCAGCTCTGCATCCCAGGAGCAGGAGCTGCTCTGGGGCTCCATCCCAGGGGAAAGCGCACTCCCAGCAACTCAGGAGTTTCTCTCCATGTAGCAAGAGCTTTCTAGGAAAGATGGGACTCACTTACAGTGAGATTTGAACATGAACTAAGCAAGGTTACTGGCCCAGGGTTTTAAAAGTAGCATTGCTCACTGAAGAGACCTGTCATGAATTTGAGAGGCTAAGGCACAAGTGAGAGTGATCCAGGCCACGATTTTCCATGCCCAACTTAACACAAACCAAGAAGGCTCCACTTCCAAGCGAGCTGAAGCCACTTTAAGGCATATGGGGGGCACAGTGAACACTGGTAATGGCAGCTGTTAAATCTAAACATGACTAGAGATTTCTTTCTTACAAATACACACAGGTGACCCAAATCTGGGTTCTGAGACTCTGGTGAACTAAAAAAAAACCAAAACATAGCTTCATTTGAGGTATTAGAACTTTTAAAGCTTGTGCACAGCTCTATCGCTTGCCACAGGCCTTGATGCAGATGTGCCAGAACCACCAGAATCGCTCATGCTCTGCCCTGGGTAGGTGTTTCTCAGGCAGGCTTCGCTCCCTTGGAAACGAGCGGCAGCAAAAGCAGCAGCCCTGTCTCCCCTTCCCTCTCTCCCGCCTTCCCCGCAGCAGGTCAGACTAGCAGCAAACAGAGAGATTCTCTGTTCCACGGCGCTCCACAGCAAGCAAGCTCACTTCTGAATATAGCCCGTTAGAAGATCCTAAACTGGAAAATAAATACAGTTCTTACCATAAGTTATGCAGAAAAATGTAGGTTATATCTAATATTTCATGGTAAATGTAGTGTTAACTTTTTTCCTTGTCCTCAGCGTAGCAGATGCTAGAGGCCCATTTTGAACGAAATAAAACTTCCACAGAAAGTAACAAATAAGCTTACTTTCTGGGTTTTTTACTCCCTGTCATAACAAAATAGTGATCATCTTGCCTGCTCTTCATAAGAGGACCTTTTGACACAGCAGGCGTTCCTTTGTTACACGCTGTTGCTGATTTTCCCTTAGGGAGAGGCTTCTTGGCTGCTGGGGCCAAGCTTTCATTTGCTTGCAAGTTTTTGGCTGTAGGCTGGCCTTTTGTGGAAGGCTGCATTGGCTTTTTGGTCACTGCTGCTTTGGCTGAAGTTTGAGGGAGTCGTACAACGGATAAGGGAGTGCGTTCAGGAGGTTTGGATGAAGCGGGTCCAACCTGAGGGGGTTTACTGACATTTGGCTGCTTATTGACAGCTGATGATACGTTCTTGCTTGTAGATACCAGTGTAGGCTGTGACTTTGTTGCTTTGCTAACTGCAAGGGAAGGTGCAGAAGCGGAGTGTTTTCGGACTGACGCTGTTTTCAGGTTCCTTGCCAGGTCAGAAGCTGCTTGTGGAGCTTTCTGAGGATGCTGAGACCCAGTGCCTGAGGTCTGAATAGTGTTTTCAGAAGGAGATTTGGCAAGGAGCTGCTGAGAATGTGCAAGCTTGGCAACAGCACGCAGATTTGTAACAGGCGGCCGGGCAGCCCTCGGAGCAACTGAATTCGCTTTGGTTTTAGTGACAGATACAGGTTTGCATTTAGCGGCAACACGCTTCTGCTTTGAAGCCGTCGTTTCAGCTGTCCCAGGCAAGTGAGACGGCTGTTTTTTAGAGGACGAGAGGGCAGGATGCAACGCTGGTGCCGGGGAGCTCTGACCCAGGGCAAATTTCACCTTGGGAGCATCGGGGGACCGAATACGTTTGCGCAATGTTTCGGCGTGAACAAGAGCCGTTCTCGTTCCTGCAGATGAAGAGCTTTTGCTTACAGGTTGCGAAGGAGCAGAAACTGCTGAGCTGTGCGCAGGAGACTCCAGTTTCTTTGAGGTGCCAGCTAACGGTCTGAGAGGAGACTGCACGCCTGTCCCCGAAGACCCTTGTAATTTGGACCTGACTGTCAATGACTTGGCTGTGGAGGATGGGGGCACCGGCACTTTCGGTGATGGCAGGGCAGGGGACTGAGGATGTTTAGATAAAGCCTTCCTGGCACTGGCCCCGAAAGCTGAAACAGGAGTAGGGGGTTTCGATGGCTGCTTTTGAAACATACTGACAGCTGACATTGGATTCATGACAGGAGGCTCCTGAGTTCTCACTGCCGAGTTGGGGACGCTGTCACTGGTGACCCCTTTCTGAAACGCCAGGATTTTTTGTTCCAGAGTTGCAAACTGAAGCACTCGGCACGGATCATATTTAAGCAGAAAACCTTGAAGAGTGTCCCAGCCTCCACCAACACGTACCATCACGTGCTTGCCATGTAGCATCTGAAAATGAGGGAAGAGGGGATGGGAGCAGGAGAAGAAAAAGAGAAACTTCTATCGTGTTTTATGCAGCACTATATCTTCATCTTACATTGAAATCTACTGAAATCGACTAAAAATAGGACCTCCTTTCTTACAGAGAAACATTTCTAAAAAGAGAAATTATGTAATAAATAAGGCTTACACTTCCCAATTCTTTTATTAGGTAGTTTCTCCTGCAGAAACAGTCATTATGTGTCAGGAAATAATTAAAACATATATACAGAAGACAGCTTAACCATTCTGTCAGCATCTTTATTTAGTACAGAGTTTTGGATACAGGTTTTGTTCAAGTTATGGATGTCGTCGTAACATTTTAATCCCAGAAACTCTTATGTCTGCTGAAGAATGACAACACTCAACTATCCTACAAATTATAAACCCCAAGCATCCAGATTTTGAACAAGCAATGTTCTCAGGATATTCTATTGCATTACCTTTATTTATATTGCAAGTTGATACTGAAATTTTAGAAACACCACAAAAAACATTAACTTGCTTAGTTTAGTGTGGTTGTAAAAATCAATAGTTGTAAGATCCAATTAGCTACACCTAGTTTGAATAGGAGATTGGATGATGTGGTGTCCTAACCTAAATCTTTCTGTAACTCTAAAACAATACCATAAAATGAGGTATTCCACTTAAAAGCATTTCTCTCCCCATTATGAATATAAGTTGGAATTTTGAGAAACTACTTACCCGTATGAAGAGTATTTTATCTCCCAATCTATAACGTCCCTCTGATAAGTATTCAATTGAAAATCGATGGGAACAACTGCAGGGAGGATCTTCTGCTATATGTTTAACCTAGTTATTAAAATCAAAAGCATTTGTTAGTATTTTAACAGAAGCTTGTGTTTAACAGTTTCTTGAGGTATTTAATACAAGAAAAGATACCGATATCTTAATCTTATAATCTAAGAAAACACTAGAATTCTATTCCCTCACAAGAAAATCTCAGCTATATAGAGCTTCAAAATGTAGAATAAAAGATTAAAAGAAAGAACAAACTGTATGTACAAATATTTCGAGTCGTTCTAATCCAATTTTCATGATTCCTTCAATTTTATGTTATTTGTACTTTCCTTTTTGTCTGTAACACTGCGTGCAGTAACATCAAATTCTAATCACGACCTTGTAAGACACTGTTACAGTCTTTAGAAATTGAAACAAGTGCCTCAGCCTCTCCTGTGACTGAATCCATTTGCTACACCTGACCTAGGGCTATTTCAGCATTCTCCTTAACTTTTTGTAAGGTTTTTATAAGTCAATCTTCTGTTACACACAAGAAGGAAAGCACTGGGGAAAAAAAAGAAAGTTAGTCCCCATAGAAGTCCAGGGTTAGAGAAGATGTGCCTCTTACAGACACTTAGAAACTTAACAAATTGGAAGGTCAAGACTATTGCCAAGCAGTAAAAATTTTAAGACTTTTCAGAGAGAGCAAGGATCTGGTGGTTGATATTCCCAAAGAAGCAGAAGTTTTATATTACAACACAGAGGACCTTCAGAATAAATGAATCTCAAAGTCTCAACACGCATTTTAAAGCAAAATGGAAAAGTTGTTCATCATTCCTTTTGGACCAATTCCCAAGATGTATACATCATTTCCTTTTCTGCATACATACTAATTTCCAATTGGTACAGCTACAGAGGTTTTATTTAAAGCCTTTTTCAAAAGAGTTTCATCAAAGTCTACTTTAATATTTGATGAAGTTTTATGAAAACATCAAATTGAACAGAAGCATACATTACAGTCTTAGGATATTGACACACCAGAAAAATTGAACGAGAGTATTTCTTATACTCAAAGAAACAATGAAAGGTGGAGGGGGGGTGGAAATCAAGGCAAGTTATATGCACTGACGCACTAACTCCAAAATACATATATATATGACAGCATTTTGCTTACATTTTAAAAAAAAATAGTTGTTCAAAAGAGGTGCATACCCTTCTGTTTTCTATTTACGGAGGCTCAGAAATATTAGATGAAAAACAGCTTTCCTTTACTGAGCCAGATCATACAAGTACTAAAATTAGAGTTTGATTTAAAGCCCATATGACAATAAATAAGTAGTACTTACTGCCTCATGTAGCTCCCCATGGTGACAACATGACTTTGCTGTACTGATAGGTGATGGTGGTCCAGAGGTCATCAGCAGTGTTTCCTCTAGCTCAATTTCCTTCTCTAGTTTTACTAGTACAGGAGGTTCAACTCCGTACCTCAACACAAATACAAAAGTAGAGAGTTTAATTGCTAAAGAAAACAAAAAGAAACCAATGATAACAAACATGCAAAATTCTGAGTAGTTTGACCAACAGGGTACAGCACTACATGAGTCAGAGGAATAACTGCCTTGATAACACAAAGAGAAGGAGCGAATCTTGAGTTTCTAGTAGAAGTCCTCCCAAAGGTGGTCTTGGAGCTACCAGTGAAGGCAGTAAAAATACTGTCAAAGCTACACAATTTAGGTCACATACAATTTATATCAAGTATCTTAAAGCTTCCAGCTCTGCACTAGAAATAAATTAGAAATCTAAATTTAGGGAATGATAAAGACATATCTGCCAAAAAGCTTAGAAAATGAAGACTGTAAAACTGTATTTAATGTTCAGTGACTTCTTCCAAGATGCACATGTATCTATAAGCTGAATATGGTGCTTAAACATATAGCTATAAAAACCAGTGTTGATCAGCACTTCTCTGTGAAAGGAATCTGATAAGTACTTGAAAAAAACACTGATATTGTATTGGTCCTAGAAAAGCTACTCATCATTTTCTGCACGAAATTAAGTGCAATGCAGTAGATGTTAATGACCGCAGATCATCTTAACTTTAACTTAATAGAATATGTTCTTCAATTTCTTGTTAAGAGCCTGTATGGATCACATACCTGGATACAATGCGTCCAATTTCCAACAAACAAAGATACACTTGCCTTGGATCCTTGTGCAAAACTGAAAGGGAAGAGAATAAAAGAGAGTTACAGCTCACATTTACTGTGAGGAGGCCTGTGCAATTAGGTACAGAGAAGGGAAGATAAGGAATAGGTGACTATAACTTTGCCATTATTCTACCCAGAGGCGAGCTACATTATCATGGATAAAGCACTATATGTTTTCCAACTCCAATTTTCTATTCCAAAAGGTGTTCAGACCCATCCTGGGACTCCTGAAATCACTCCTAAGAGAAATACACTTTATTTGATTTTATGCAGTTTGCTCTTGATGTGATCTGGAAAGAAAGAGATCTGAGAACTTTCCCTTCCCTAGCCCCAAATATATTATAGCAGTCTTAAAGATGAAAAGCATTCAACAACTGCAAACAGGAAAACATACTCCATCTGTTCATGCTTGTGCAATACAGACAGATGGGCACATACTCTATAAGGTGAACAACCGTAGGAGAATACACTGCAAAGGATCTAGCTGACAAGTGGATGGCTATACAGCCAGCCAGCCTAATTCATTTAAACCCTTGGCTGGGAAAGACTAATCTGGGTGATTGTTACGATTTCAGTAAGCAACAGATCCTTTTTCTTATCACTTTAAAAGTTCTGGGCACCAGCAGGGTCCATCCATATGGTAGATTCACCCAGTTGCACTAGAAGATACCACTTTGCCAGTGGCAGCTCCCCTACCCCATACTATACCCTCATTTTAACCTTCCTTACAAGCCCCCACCTCCTGCCCCATTCACCCAAAGGTTTTCTTCAGAATTTGGTAACTTTGTGAGCATCTATCTGAGAAAGAGGGTCAAAACCCCTGCACGTAAGAAGGAGGTGAGAATGACATTGGTTTAAGAGGCAAAATCTCAGATGCAAACATCAGATACTGGCTGTGATCACAGAAAAGAGGCAACACTATTTCAGATATGTTAGTAGCAGGGTTTTGCACTAGGCTTTGCTTCTCAAGGACTGTGCCCACATTAACCCAGCCAGTGCCCAACGCCGAGGCTGCTTTACACCCCTCAGTTCCAAGCAGCTCTAACAGCTGCAAGCACTCAACTGTGCAGACACACTAACTCACGGTCAGGAGAGCTGAAGAATGAGATGGAAGAGTGAAGTAACAGCCAAACGGTACGTAGGTGACTGTGGCAGTTTTTCTGGGTTTTCTTGACAACTTTGAAATGAAAACCTTAAATTATTTTTACTGCTGCACTGTAAAATAGAAGAGGCAGGAGGAAAGCAATGTCTGTTTTGGTTTCTGCAACTTCAATCTTTAGGTGTGCAAGAAAAAGAAAAAAAAGAAACAAGGCCAACTACGTATACTGCCTAATAACTCAGAAACCAAAGGCTGGGAGAAAAGTCATTCAACTCGCCTCCACCTGCACACATGGCACTGTTCTTTCCCCCACAACCATCAAGTATAAGATATGTGAAAGGCCGTAGATACAATTTTCATATGGTGTAACATTTATATAAACAAGTCTGACTATCTTCATACTGTGCAGTAACATTATTCAGTAGAAACTGGAAATTCACTCTGAAGAGAAGCCTAATGAGCCACCTCTATATTTACAGATGAAATCTAACATCTTTCTGATGTTCAATTTGATATTTAAAATTACTTTGCTTTACATAAGACTGAAGTGTCTCCTAAAGTATAAGCTGAGTATGAAGTCGGATGTTCTTGTTTACATCATCTACTACAGTTTGTAAGTCTACTTTTTAAGAGTTCTGATTATGAAGGGTAAATTTAGGAAAGGAAGTTGGCACAGTCATCATCTAAAAAGTACTAGAGGTCATTTCGTGTTTGGTTTTGTTTTTTGTTTTTGGTTTTTTTTTTTTTTTTAAAAAAAGTGTTTTTGTCAGCTGTAACAGAAGAGGCATAATTTGCCTGAATTCAGAAGAGAAAAACCTCTATCAGAGATCAAGACATTTGGCTTGATGTCAAGGGGCATCCCATGATGGCTACTCTTCCTTTCTGCTGTGTCAGGAGCCACTTAATTTATTTCCTTCACAGCCATTCACACTTTTCAGGAGGTGTTGCTATATGTATCTGATCAGAAAAGAACAATGGGCAAATTGTCTTTCCCCCATTTTATTCATAAAGAACAGCTTGAAAGTTTGATGGAGAACATCAGTGGAAAGAATGTTTCATCAAGGAGGCTGCAAGTCTGCTCATTTCAACTGCCAAAAAGGCTCATAGAAGATATTTATGCCACAAAGCACGCTTGTGTCAAGAGTTACAATCAGACTTCAAAACACTTCTTGTCTATGACCGAAAGCCACAGCGTTAGGAAATCCTGTCTGCTTATCTCAGGGAGGCTCAACAGGTTCTAGTCACCCATCCACTTACAGGAACTAAGATGTTTAAGCAATGCAATTCATACCAGTTGGACTGAAAGAAATATTAAAACTAATTTTCTTATAGCTCAGTTCTCCTCCTCATCTGCATTTCATGGCACTGCAGAAAAGATACACTCCCTAGTTAAATCAGAATGAGACAGATGCAAATGAGGATATTTTCTCAACTATTTTAAAAGATGACTTATCCAGTCGAGAAGGCAGGGAGGAGAGCTTAAAAGAAAAGCAGTTAATGAAAACAGTGCCTCCCATTTAAATAGCATTAAATGGCACAAAGACCTCAAGAAAATCTAGTAAATATTGTGACTAATTCATTTAAATACTGAAAACAAAGGTACTTCGCAATTTTTTGCTATTCTGCTTAACAGGCAGATATTTTGCCTTTAAAAAAACAAACAAACAAAAAACAACAACAACCAAACACCAAAAAGACAGTATTTGGCTTCCCACTGAAAGGTTTGTATTAATTAATTTTTACTGACATAATAGAAGGTAGAAGAGTGTTTCATTATTTACCATATGATGAAAGCACAGTTCCTCTTAATTAACAGACAAAAAAAAAAATGTATTCCATCTGGAAGTATCAGTCTAGAAGCTGTTTGTTATAAGGGACAGACTGTGCATTGGGGCAGGCATATGCACAGTTGGCAATATTTATTTTTATAACTATCTTATTAAATGGCAAAATAAAAATGGTTTAGAGTCATGTCAAGTAGGTTCTGCAGTAAATGTTAATTACCACCAGACTGTTGCCACTTCAGGCACAAGGCCCTGATGCAGTTACCAAATTTAGCAGTCATGAATGCATTATTCTGAGGACTTTCTGCAACAAGAATGAGCTCTAATACCAAATAAAGGATCTTATTGTGAGTTGACTCCGTGGCCCTGTGGTCTTCCCACACAGGGAAAGCAAAACGCTTTTTTCCTCTGTTTCTCAGTGGGCCTTTTTACTGAAAGAAAAACATGGGAGTTTGCTGCACAGCTGTCATTCCTCCTTTTCTCCCACAGGGCAACTTTTAGAATTTTGGAAAAGCATCATGCAGGTTAGAGCAGTCACTGAACTGATTTTTTTTAAGGTGTTTACATGATCACTGCCTTAAAATAAATAAAAGCATTAGTAGCTTGCAGAAGATATGTACAGTTGTGACAAAGGCTTCACAAGACTACACACAAGAGATCTCCCTGTCCAGGTAGTTATCCACATACAGATCAAAGCAAGTCTTACAAAAAGATTGATTTACCTAAACCTTCAGATTCAAAGAGATAAGTCTCATCAACTCCAATGGCCCTACACCAGTTAAGAAAGTTGGCTGTATTATCTCTGGCAAAAAAAGATCCTGATGCAGCATCCTTCTTACACGGAACTTTTCTCATAGGAAAATTCTGGTAAGGGAAGAAAACAAAGAGTACATTGTGCACATCAACATTGCCAATGGATTTCCAAGCAAATTTGCAAAGGAAAATAAACCCTAAATTCAGAATACAGAAACAGTGGTTAGTAACTATTTTGCGTTCAACCCACCATGTACTCTATTAAAAAAAGATACACCAATGTAGAAGGCGTTCCACCTTACCGTTGTGAAGAGTCACTGAGTGAACCATCCTTAGCTCTGCAACCTCTCCCAGAACTGCCCGTACAGTTGCTTCCCCATTTCCCCACATGCAGGGGTAAAAGTCTTACTAGTGATTTCACAGGTCTAGGTAATTATTCCCACTTCCCAAGCTCTGTTCACAGCAGCAGAATGAGCAGAGAACCTCAAAGCAACTAACCTATACTTAGCTGTCAGATTTCAACATTTTAGAGCCTGTTCTAGAAAGCAGAAGGAATCAGAAGGGAGCAAAGGCCAGTTTCCTTTAAAACAATTCATTAATTATTTGTTTTTAAATAGGTATCTTCAAAATTAAAAAAGCAGTTCAATGATACAGAAGTTGTGCATCTTGTCCTCCTTAAAAAAACCCTAAGGATTTACAGCGTTCATACGGCTCTTGCATAAATACCATTTGGCATCCTAAGGCTGCTGTCTTGTCCCCCCAGTTAATAATAATTCTAATATTAGTAATTATATTACTTACTGATAAATATCCATTACTTGAAATTATTGTTTTACTAGATAAAACGGCAAAAGGTAAACACAAAAAAAAGTTGGCCTGGATAAGGTGAAACAGTTCCTCCTACCCCCAAGGGAAATACTACCAACCAGAGCACATCAGCTGGTTATCTACTATTTGACAAATACAAGCATTTCTGTAGCTATATGGGGTACCTGTACATTGAACATATTCGACGTGCACCAGTGTTACATGGTCTTATACTCCAAAGTGACAGATCAGCATTTTTCATTGGACAAACACAGACTGGAAATTGCTTGAGATTCATGTTTCAACTCAGCCTTGGTTCCCAACAAAAACACTGAAGCCCATCGCCAGGCATATCTCAATGCAGATATTTTCATGGCTAACCTATATACTAGAGTTTAACCACCAGTTTCTGGAATAAAACATTCCACCAAGTACCAATGGATACCTCGTCACCAACCCACACTGATGTTATTGAGGAACAAACTCCAGACTTGAACTAGATCTTCCTCTGGCAAGACTTCTACTGAAATCAAACTAAAAAACTAGTACGGACTTTAGGATTTGGTTAACAAAGAATAAGTCATCTATTGCATAAGGACAGTTTATCCATGTATAAGGTCACACTATTGTTAATCAGTCTCCAGATACACGACACACAGAACACCACTTTGGGAAGCCTCACTCACCTGCTTTCCTTTTACTACTACTTACAATTAAAAAGTTTATAGATGAGTTAAAAAAAAAAAATCACAATATAACTCACCCTTAAATTATTTGAACTACAACATTTTTTAATTGTGTTTTGAAGAACACCAACCAACTGGCAGAGTAGAACCCCATTATCAAGTTCTTCCAGCAGCTGTTCTGCTTTGACTTCTATTCCTTAAAAAAAAGAAAAAAAAGAAGTTTCATATGAACTTAGAGGCAACTCAAACAGCATTCCAGCGTTAAAGACTGAAAATTAGTAGAAATATATAAGTAAACTAAAATTAAATATCTACTTAATCTGATTTTAATTAGACTAACATGATTCAGAAATATAAATTAGAACGATTAATCATCCTACCTCTAAAAGGTGGCAGCTAATAAAATCCAAAACCAAAGCATGCATTTTAATGTAATTCTCCTAGCCATTCAGGCTCAAATACACCAGATCTTAATAGTACTATAGATATTAATGTCAGCATTGACTGGGATATTGGAAAGCGCTTTGAAATTTTATTAGACAGCGATTTATTTTTAACCTCACCCAGCAAGCCAGACAGCCAGATCGACAGATCCTCTTGCATAGGCACCAAAGTTGCTTCGTGCCGCACAGATATCCATTGGTCATAGAGGCAGACATCTGCCAAACCTGGCCCGTGTCTGGGAGTCAGAGGACTTCGGGGACTTAAGGGAAGGTCGTCTCCAAACCACACCTGCAGGAGATTTCAGTGAGCTGAAGACAGTGAGCTCTAATATTTGCAGTCAGACGATGAAAACTTGAAGTTCTGAATTACGCTAAAGGTTTATTATTCAAAGAGTAAGTTTGTGTTCCCCTTCAGACAGATACACCAAACCAACACAACAGTAATTACAAACGGTGCAGCTCTCATTAGTAACTCCTGCATCAAAAGTACTACTACATTCATTCTCTCAACTTCTTTGGATTTAAAATTACATACTTTCCTGAATATTAAATAAAGAAAACACACATTAAATTTGTGTTTGGTTGGTTTTTATTTCCTCGGCACATTTTAAGTAACGAAATCTGCAGTTTATCATATAATTTACTACAGACTACTGATTTTCTTTGATCAAACATTTCAGGGGCATTCTGTGTTTAAATCATTAAAATGATGATGATAAAAGAGGAAACATATTCCCATGCAAGAACATAACACACTTCTTGAACATGAATCCTTAGCATTTCTCTTGATAATTGCATATTTTCAAATTGAGAGGCACCTTTACATTTCAAGAGAAGGACCACGCTTAAATTTCATGTACAAAATTCCCAAAGATAAAGAGTTCCTCTGGTATTCTTAGCTACTTTCCTTTAGTTCAGTGTGTGTATAAAATATTTATTTATTTATACTTAAGTGATTAACTACAATATGGGGGTTTTAAAAACACCTCCTAATCATCAAGCAAGTTTTTAAATAATCTCAGCCTTTGGCTTCAAAACCTTCTTAGGTAACAGCACTTAGGAAGACAAGGGATCACCCATCTGATATAACGCTGGGTTATCTATCTTGTCACATTGCTCCATTTGTAAAGTAAGAAATTATTACTTTTTTTTTTTTTTATAAACCAGAGATTACTCTGGGGATTCTAGCATTTCATCTGCTTCAGGGTAGAACTTTGAATAAATAAAGTACTACATAGAATTCAAATATTACGAAAGGCATTTACCTGAACTGCATTCTGCATGGTCATCTGCATTTACGTTAGCTTCTCCCCCTGGGGAAAGAGAAGAGAATTTTTAATACAGTCCATCCTGCTTTCATGAAAATCCCAAGGAAAAAACGCCAGTGCTGTTTTAGCAAAATACAAGCGAGTCTAATCAGGAATGGAGGGGGGAGAGAAGGTAGTTTCTTAGTAGCTAAGGTTTTGATCCAGTATTCAGTCAACTTCAGTTCTCTGGCCTTAAATAAAGCAGCAGTTATGACAGCACAAAGTAGCAACGAACTTTGTATGCATAAATAATACTCAGAGGTTTGCACGATTTTAAGGAGCTGTAAGGCATTTGCTTTGCCAAAGAGAAATATAAATACTTCAAACCATTCCTGGATTTAACAGTGTTGGCATTCACTCCTTCCTTCTCAGCTATCACAAGTGTATCTTGTACATGCTTGCATACACATATGAGCGTCCTGAGTTTACGTTAAATACTTTGAAGATTATGAAAATCTTAAAGCAAGAAAATAATTTTGAAGAATGAGGTTTTTTTCTTGGGTAGATACATGAAAGGAATCAATGCTTTTATTAATTTCTGTTGGGATATTGACATAGATTGCCAGGCAGCTAGCACATGCTCAAGTTTTCAACAGAATGCTGCAAACTATTGCAGCAATACGGTTATCAGTCAGGACAATTCCCTGGCAGAACAATCCTTAAGGTAAGTTTTAAAGGCAGTCTGGTCAACGCCTTCTCTCTTGAAGCCAGTGCAGTGTTTTCGAGCAATGCTTTCAATCACTGGAAAACCCAGCACAAACTCTGCACTGGGCTGGGGATCAGCAAGTCGCTCCATGTAGGCTCCAGGTCAAGATGTGCAGTATTACCAGGTTAGCTGCACACACACGCACCAGAAGGAATTTCCTCAGCATAATTCTCCACAGTGGTAGTGAAGGGCATTACAACCTCAAAATGTACCTATCTGTGTCCTGAAAGCAGTTAAAAATGACTTTTTTGCTCCGCTACTTAATAGCTGCAATAAAACTTCATCTTACTGATTAGGCTGGCAACCAGATTGCAGGCATAGCCAGACAATTTTAACTCATCTGTTTTCCTTTAAAAACGAATAACTCCCCTCTCCTGTCCCAGATGTTTAAGCTTTATACATGGACAGCATTCTTCTCCATATGTTGCAGAACCTGGTCTTCCTACGGCAAAAGGCCAAATAGCCCACCACAGAAGATCCAATTCTCACAAAAATTCTCCTCCTTCCTCTTACCCAGAAAGCAGAACGGTGCCGTTTCCACCCCATTTTTCCCTCCCACGCTCCATAGGACCACACATCAGGCATTTCAAACAACTTACCTCCACGACCAGCAAACAGTTTGTTTTCAGACTGAAGCCCCTTCCTTGTATCAGGACTGCTAACACTTCTCAAACTTTATCAGAGACACTTCAAGTGATATCATTCCCCCTCCTTTTATTTCTAGGAAAGAAGAAGAAAAAAAAAAAAGAGACATCCTCTCCTTGATGTCATTTTTCCTTCTATGAATGAACAAGAGAAGGGCAGTGTATATACCAAGCATTACTAATGAGCATGTTATGCTTCCCACAGCTTTGTCCAGGGGAATACATTTTCCTTTAGCATAAGAAAGCTATTGTCCCAAGAGAGTCGCAGTAAGAGGCTTCATTGATTAAAAAAAATAAATAAAACAACAGCAGAACAACCAGCAGAGAAGTTGGTCTCATTAAAATAAGGAGCTCCATATAGGCTAACAAGAGCTCTAGCATACTAACTGCCAAGGGAAAACAAAAGGCAGCCTAATTCACAGGGAGCACTCCAAACACGAACAAAGCAAAATATTCACACAGCAGCTATCACAAGAATGCTCAGCATCTGCAGTTTTGTGGCATGTCTAACAAAAACTAGTCTTAAAAAAAAAAAAACCCAAAGAAAAAGGAAAATTGTGGCACATGAACTTCAAGGGTCTGCTCTTCTAAAACAAGTTATTTTGTAAGCCCATATGCCAAAGGGCTCTCTAGAAAGTCAAACAGCTTCACTTATTATCAGGGCATCTGAAAAACACTTAACAAAAAAACCCCTCCGATGATATAGACTACCCTGCACGAATTTTGAGTTGAAAAATTAATATAGTAACAATTACCCATTTTCAGATCCCAGATCCCAAACAGTCCAGCTCTGAGATGGCAGGGAATACAGATTAATGTAGCCTTATCACTTACGAGGAGAGGCATGGGATGAGAAGACCCAGAAGTCTGCCACCTTCAAGTAGTCAGCCTGCAAAGGTGCAGAAGGTGCTGTGGTGAGGTGAATACTGCAGTACCAGGTAGAGTCATAACCAAATCTGCCGCCCTCTCAAACCAGTTGGGTTCCCTGCATCAAAAAGCTGTACATAATGAATGAAGCAAGTATTTGATATTGTATTCAGGCAGCTCCAGCTAGAACCGTATCAGTTTCCACACATGCCAGTTTTATCGGCTCACCTTCATTCAACAGGCATTTGGTGTTCAGGGATCACAGTTGTGAGAGGAAAGACCCCAGAATAAAAATGCACTGTATCATGTCCCACCCACATCCTCAGGCCATGCCATTCCCATTTCCAGGCCAGCTGGTATCCCCGAGGAGGGCTCTCTACCTGCTTCACCTCTTAAAACAGAGGAAGCACCAGAAACCTGCAAGCGCTTCCCAACCAAGGGGGCAATCAGCCCAGCGCCAAGCTCCGCAAACGTAGAGGTCCCCTACCCCCATCAGTGCTCCCAGAAAACACCTCATTTCTGCTGGTTCTGCTGCCAACACGTTCGGTGGGATGGGAAGAGAGGAGAAACGCTGCCTAGTAGCATCTTATGGCTGGATCAATACAGCGACACTGATTTACTGCGAGACAGGCAGTCAGCCCCAAATGATAGATTGGGGAAGGCAGGAGCTGCCTTTGGCTGGCCAACTGCCAAACCTCCGATAAATGACTAGAGCTGTGGATCAACATGAGGAAAGAGAGGTGAGAAAAATGTGGCTATCTGCTGACACGTGGCGTAGGGAGAGGCATTCCTCAGGGAAGGGGGTGCAGACACACCCCGGACATGACCCACAAAGGACAGCCTCGCAAGACCATAGTCTGCCTCTGCTCTCCAGAGATGCCCCCCATTCTGCCCCCAAGCAATCTGAGAAACAGCAAAGTCAGCAAATACTAAAGCACTTTACGCAAATACTTCAGGGTGCTGAACACATGGCTCTTAGATGCTACGCAAGATAGCCTGCTTACTATCAGTCGTATCAGGTTTTATAGATCATTCACTGGGGCCCAACCAGCAAGACGCGCTACACTAATTACAAGCCATCTGTAGCACAAGATGAACCGAGTCCAACCCCCATTTTACTTGACTGCACAGCTTACAAAGAAACAAAACAAAAATCCACAACTCCCCAGAAACCCAAAATATAGATGAAGCGGCCATTGACTGGAAGCAGCCATTCCACTTAACTGGAACCTAAAGGGATTCACAGGCTCATTAGAAAGCCTTGGGTTCACAGACTTTTAAAAAACCTTGGGTAGAAACACTTTTACGTCTTCACCCTATATTTAAGATATATAACACATCATCTTCTATTCCATCAACACCCAAAGGGAGTCACAACAGACTAACCCAGAGCAGCTGGAAACTGTAGATTAGTCTTGACAGTACCTACCGAAACCCACGTTTTTAAACACCCTGAAATGAAAGAAGCTGTCAAGTCAGTATCTGTTGAAACCTACTACAGGATAGCCAAGATTTTTTTGGGTACACATATCCTAACATGCAGAAGAGAAGAGGTAGGCACAACAAGAGACATCCAAGGAGCATGGAGCGGAGCGCTACTCTCTCCCATCACTACAGCAATTACAGAGCCCTTTTGTTGCAACACTGAGTCAGCAGGAGCTCTGCTTCCCTGGGGTGGCCTCAGAGGCAAGAAAGAGAAAGAACCAGACTAGTCGGTCCAAGGTGAAGGGCTTTAAGGTGGCAACTAGCTCCTTACATTAAGGCATGCTGACTGCTTTCCCTAGGACTGCCTTTCCGCACCTCTCCGGGACAGCGCACACGGCAGCGAGCCTGTTCTCCCCTTCCAAAGGGTAGCGAAGGGCCTGGATTCACCTGCCAGGGCAGGGAAACCCAGAGAAAAATCAGGGAGGAGCACTTCATCTCAACTGCTGGCATCCCCACAGGAGACGTCCGGATGGTTCCTTTACCACAGGAGCATCCAGTTTTGGGGAGAGGCCGGATAACAGGAGACACGCTACCCCTTCCCCACTCACTCCCGATCACAGACAAACCCTCCTCTCCCTCCTGTTTCCACCCCACGCTTCTTCCAGCAAAGCAACACTGAGGGGAGCACCGCTTGGTGGCCAAGAAGCAGGCTGCCGGCTGGCCACAGTCAGGAGGCATTTATTACCGGTTAAATATAAAAACCTGTCTTATTATGAAAAATCCACCCAGTACATTTAGAATTGCAAACGCTCAGGCCAGCCTATGCCTTACAGGTCCTAAAGGTATACGTGTATTTTTTTCCCCCCATGTCTTGATCTGATTCTGTGCCAGGGGTGACACGCAGCATCCCTGGCGTACAGCCAGCTTTCGGGCAAAGAAAGGAGCCAGACGTTTTTTCGCCTTACTAAGCAACCTGAACGAGCGTTTTAGCCGACAGCACTAGGGCAAATTTCCTACAAAAACAGCGCCGCATCCTCAAACGCTTGCGTGAGGCACAGGAGAGACTGGTTTGAAGGCTGTTATGCAAAAACCCTTCCCCTCTCCCTTCCCCTGGGTAAGTTCCGCGGCACTTCACTTCCAACACCGATGCCAGAGAGGCTAACTCGCCCCCGGGAGGGTGACCTTGCCCAGCCCGGTAACCGGCTTAGCCCAGCACCGGGGTCTGTCCCCGCAGCACGGGGCTCCCCGCGATGCTCAATACCTTTTTAAGCGCTGCCCCTATAGACAGGCGTAACTGACCGGGCGCCGCCGCTCCGCTGCTTCTCCCGCGATGCACCGCCGCAAGCGGGACCCCCGCAGCAGAGCCGGACCCGCCGCGGGCCGGCTCCGGGGCACCGCCACACCCCGGTGCGGGGGGGGGGGGGGGGGGAGGGAGGAGCGGAGCACCGCCGCGCTGCCGCTACCAGCTACCACCTTCCGCCCCGCCGCCACCGCCGCTCCCCGGCCTGATGCTGCCGGGCCGGGCCGGGCCCCGCGGTACTCACCGGCAGCCACCGCCCCGCCGCGCTCCCCCCGCGCCGCACACCAAGGCGCCCCCGCCCGCCCCGCGCCGGCCGTTCCGTTCGAAAGGGCCAATCAGCGCCCGCGGGGCGGGACCGGGGCCGGGCCGGGCCGGGCCCGCCGCACCTGGCCCTCAGCCCCAGCCGCCCCGCTCCCGTTTACCGGGGGGTAGCGGCCTTTGAGGCTGTGAGCGGGCGACGGCCCCGCTGGCAGCCGGGTCTCCCCCACGGAGGCCGGGTCAGGCCTCAGCCCCCAACCCGCTGCTGGCTCGGGGGCCGCGGCAGATGGCCGGGCGGTTGGGCTGTCAGGAAAGCAGGGGGCCACGACGTCCCCACCTGCTTGTGTCACCAACTGCCTGGGGCAGCAGTTCTGCTTCCCCGGGGCCGTGGTCGGGAATTCGGTCATCGGCGGCGGGAGCGGGGTGCGGGTTCATCCGGGTTTGGGCAACGCAGGATTAATTTCTCTTTCGGCAATGTTAACTTTTCAGTAAGGTCTCTTCTAACGCTTGGAAAAAATGCACTTTTAGAAGACTGTAGTGTCTGAATTTGTGAAAATATTTACTTTATAGCCAGCTAGGCTGTGTGGGATTCAAGGTCTCGGTGTTTTCGAGCTTTTCCAGCTGCAGGGGTGAGGAGGAGCGAGGCCCGGGCACTCGACCCAAGCTGGCCGACTTGATTATTTCATACCATGATCATCACGTTCAATATAAAATACAAAGTTCACAGAGGAGTTTTCTCTCTTCCCATGATGGCTGCGATCCTGAGAACTCCTTGCCCCAGTGCCGGACCCCTGAGCCTTTCCCTTTCCCCCGAAGCCGAAGCCGTAGCACTGGCAGTGTCTGGCACTTGCTGTCCACTGCTGGCAGTGCACAGCTCCCTGCTGGTAGAATGGGCTGAGTATAATCCTCGTGTATTTTATATTGGTATCGGAATCAATATTGGTTCTTTAGTATTATTAATGTTCATTATCTAGCCTTACTCTATTAAATCTGTTTACATTCCAACCCTCATGTTTCCCTGTTTTCCCCAGTTCCCCTTCCCAGGTGGGATCGGGTGAGAGAATAATTGTCTAAACAACAATTGTGGGTTCTTCAAACCCTAACGCGGGTGCACGCCTGCCCACGGAGGAGTTGACACCTGAAGAGGCCTTTCCGCAGCAGGGCACAGAGCCATTTCTGCACCCAATGCCTTTCCCACACTGCCATCAGTGCAGGGACATTGTCTGGAGGACGGCATGGTCGGCACGTGGGTGTCCCAGCCACCCGGTTTCCCATCGCCGGGAGCAGACCCAGGCATGAGGAAACAGCCCCTGTTACCCCCCCAGGGAGCCTGCACGGCCTCGCACAGCATTCACACACACTTACCTCTGCCGGGGATGGTATTTTTCCGACCCACTAAGCACCAAGAATCAAAAGTCATAAAGCAAAATAACCTGTGATGCATTTTCACAAAGTGTAGATACTGTATTATCTTTACTTTGAAATAATAATGCAAATGAAGCTACATGTTTATGTCATGCAAAGGGGTTTGTGTGTGTGTGTGCGCGCGTGTGTATGGCTTTTCTCCATTACATAATTTTTCGTCTTCTGAAGAAATAACATCTTGTGCATCTTACGTGAACACATTTCACAGTTGATCAGCAAATGACGGTGGCGTTAACCATTGCAGCTGGTTTATTACCGTAAATATCTGAAATACATTCTTTAATGGAGGCCAAGCACAAAAACACTGCAATGAAAAAATATGAATGGAAACCTGCGTTTCCCCATTTGTCAAGAGGAACCATAACCGCAATCAGCTTAATTGCAGCAGGAATTAACGGGGTTCCTCTGAGGAGCTGGTGGACTCTTTCTGATCAGAGAATATAAATACAGAGAAAGTTATACTCATGTGTGACAATCTGATAACTATAAAATATTCTGTGTATAGTGAACAAAATTACTTTTATGAATCCATGGCATGTTTCTATAAAAATGTAGTAAAGAAAATTGAATGTACTGTGGGATATTTTTCTATTAAAATAAATGCTACGTGGTCCTTTAAAAAGATATTTCTCCTAAAATAAAATAAAAAGTACCCATCACTGCACATCCCAGATCTCACAGAGAAGAGGTGTGAATTTGTGATCATTCACTCTCCATGACATCAGCATCTCTGCGTGATGGTGGTTAAATGTCCGTAATTCTGTGAGACGGCCCAGAAGACACGCAAAATGTTGAGGGTTATCTGGGTGGTGAAGTTTGCAGAATTTTTGTAGAATATCCAGCAGGGGTTCTTGAAGCCTTTCCACAGACTCTCTGTCCTTTATGTATTGTCGATCTGGTTACGGTTTTAAGAGAAAAGAAATAATTAGCAAATATATGCTCTGATACAATGTAAATATTTACACTGATAAAAGAATATCAAATATTCTAATATTTACACTGGGCACTGATGTTCACACCCACCAAGAATGTTTATTTTCAAATTAAGAGGGAATGAAAATGCTTAATGTTGTCTTTTTGGTTTGGGGTTTTCATGTAAACTTCCCACTTCTAGCTAAGGAAAGCTTTCAACTTTTTCAAAAACTGAAGAGTTTTAACTTGGAAATGTTTCCCTGGGGGTGTATCGCCATCTCCCAGCGCAGTTCTGCACCCGAGTACATCCTGCGATGCATTGCAACAACTGAGCAGCACAGCATAAGTTCTTGGAGGTGTAGTACAAGTCGGGAAGTTTGGCCAGTATAGAAGTGTGTACAAGCAGGTCACCAGGGAGAAATCGAACATCCTCATCCTCAGATGAAATTTCTTTGTTAGAAAATACTTGTCTTTTTATTTTGTTCATATAGAAGTATGTGTTTGGGTATTTGGAGAAGGAGGAAAAGAGAAGGATGGGGGGTTTTTTTGTCACTGAAATTTTTGGTGTAAAAAAATCTCCTAAGCCACACAGAGACAAAGAGCGATGGAATTACTTCACCTTCCCATCTTCCATGAAACCTGATTTGGAAACCTCAGTGTCTGTCTTTTGTCTGGAAACGTCGGGCTTCTCTTCTCCTATGATAGTCAGTTTGTTGGAGGCAATGCAATTTCTCCATATGTTGTAGGTAGAGCTAGTTAGTTCTGTGTTGTCAAATAATTAGTTTTTACAGCAAAGGGCTGTAATCAGGGGTCATCAGGGCTGAGACGCTACTATGCCGATACTTCCGAAAGGTCACTTTCCAACACTTCATAGTCAAGAGGGCAACTTGCTACTGTCCTTCTGCTCTTCCCAGCTGGTATTTGTTCAATAAAGGCTGAAGACCTTCATTGCCATTCTCTATTCTAAGTTACAGGGTTTCCCACTTTCCCTCTAAAAAATGTGACAGTCCGCAATGATCTGTAGTGATGTGCATGTAACCACATCTGGGATTTTCTGAAGAAAGAAGCCTGTCCTGCTAAGCAGTGGAGAGATACCAGTGATTTGTTTTTTAAGCAGGGTATTTAGGCACTTTTTTTCCTTGTATGCAAACCCAGATGGTGTAGCAGGACATTTGGAATTTGGATTTGTGCACTTGTTTTCTGGTTTAACAACTGAACACACTGAATAAGCATGTATGCTCACTTACTCTATGTAGAATGTAAGTTTTTACAAATCTCGGGTCACGCTCCTCATGCTTTCTTATCAAACCCACTAACATTTGATTCTGGATTGAAAGTTACCTGGAGACAGGATAACTATGGCCGTGAGCAGTGCATATTCTTCCTGTGTCATCTTCAGCTCTCCAATGCTTTTATAAAAATTAAACATGGGAGTTATGAATTCATCTGAGATACCTGTGAGAGAAAAAAAAAAGTTATAATATTTTTTAATTACTGAAATAATCTGGTTTATTGCCACAGATAAATTATTTAGTATTTGAAGCCTTGACTGTCTAGGTGGGAGAGATTTACTACACAAATTAGGCCTCATGCAAGACAATTAGTTACAAAAGGACAAGCACATCCTTGTTTTCCAGGTGAGAGTAGAAACAGGCAAGCTCTGGGAATTTTTTTTCACATGGTTTCAAAGTCTTTCTTTCAAGCAAGTCCTTTTCCTCTACAGGTTTGTCTGTCTAGCTCTTCAGGACAAGTCTCATACATGTTTCTCTTGCTGTCTGCTGATATTCTAGCTGTCTTCTGTTTCCAGTATGCACAGTCTGCAAAACAGTCCCCATGTTCCCTATCTTTCCATTAGTTATATGGAAACCTCTCAGGGCATATGGTTTAATTCTAGCCCAACTCTACTCTACAACTAACTGCCTTGGGCAGTTGCTTCAGTTGTCTCCATAAAGAGTCTTAATTGCTCCTTTTATGTAGCCTGAAACTTTAGCTAGGTCTAGGATTACCTGTAGTCCAAGATCAACTTGCTTGCAACTACTACTACCTTCCAGCATAAACTAGTGTATATAAAGTACGGAGCCATAAATAATTAAAATCCAGCCCAGTTTAAGGATGGGATCATGCGATTCTCTTGCCATCAGTGAAACCCTTTGGGGTTACCGAACTGGGGCACGCCGGCTGGGCTTCCTCTTACTGACTTTGTCATCAGGTCACAATGTTCTTACTTAGCCTTAAATTATAGATGTACTTCATTCTGCTTTTTGGTGTAAAAGAGAAGTAGGTCCTGTGACAAAAATATATATTTTTTTTTTAAACTGTTGTGTGAGTCACTCAGACCAGCCACCAGACTGTTGACAACGGCTGCTTGCAACTCTGAAGTAGTGGCACGGACAAGGTGTAGAGATCTGAAGCAATGGTTCTGCAGCAAGAAGCTTTTTGGTCCTCCTTGGCTGAAATGGTGGAAACCTCCTCTGTTCCCACAGACGAGGGCCATAGGATTTCTTGTCATTTTACTCTTAATTTTGAGCTGTTCTGGGAGAAGACTTTATAACTTGGTGTGGAAACTGCATGAAATAATGTGATTTTGGATGTTGTATGCAACACGAAGCTGAAATCCAGGACTGGTAAGGTTTGGAGTGCCTCCAGTAGGGGAAATTCAAAATGAAACTCATCAGATGGAACTCAAAGAAAGGAAACATGAAGTCACTTGACTTAACTACGAACAAGTCACGTTTTACTGTGACAGTGAGAACTTACTTCAGTCAGTGGCATAGTTATGTGTCCCAACAGTGAAAGCATGGTCTTGCAGGGTGCGGTTTATTTTGTGGCTGGATGACTTGTTTAAGCATATGACATGAGCAACCTATGTTCGCTTCAGATTACAAGCCACAAATCTTGTTTTTGTAACAAGTTCAACACTATTAAGAAGAGTCTAAGTGAATTCAGCAGATAGATAGATGTGATGTGGGTCAGCTCGTCCTGTGGCAGTTAGTAACACAGCTGGAGCCTCTACAGAGCAAACAATAGTCATAGCATCTAATGATCTGTGAGGTTTATGTCATTAGTCATCAGCGTTAACTATTTAAAATTTTGAACACTACTTACTGCTAACTTTTGGGGAACCGCCTGTCTCTCTACTGGGCAGTTTTAAACGCCAGAGTTCCTTACAATACAACATAAGTAAAGAACACATACGTATGACATGCCAAAGTCTTAAAGTTCGCGTGAATCTAGAGACAGGAGAAAAAATAAGTCCAGCTGAGCCCTAAAGCAGAGCAAATGAATTCCTTTCGTGGCAATGAATAGCTCAGCAATGACATGAGAAAAGTCCAAGGCAAACTGGATATTTTTAGAAGTCTCTGTGCAAGGTATCGTGCTACTGGGCACGATCGTCTCGGCAGCAGACAGGAAATGGGAGGAAGTGGGCTGTGACTAAGACTCCCACCATTTGTTTCTCATATTCATCATTTAATGATTTTTTTTTTTTCCCCTCTTTCGGTTTTGGGTCAGGCTAGTTTTCAGCTGGGTGAATTCATTGTTTTGCTGACCACAAAGCTCCTCAAGTCCTGCTGTCAATAGGGCAGAAGAGGGGTGAAAATGATGCTGGTGAACAGGGTGCGGGATGACTAATACAGGTCCTCACTGGTCCAGGCGCTGTATAAGCGTGCAGTAAAACAATCCTTGCCCCAGAAAGCTTATAATCCGGCATTAAGAAACTAAAGCAAAAAATAAGAACAGATGTGGAAGCAAATCAAATTACGGCAGAGAGCTGCTCTGCACTACTGTACTCCAAACAGACAAAAAAAAAAAACAAAACAGAAGAGATGAAAGGGGGTAAAAAGGGATGTTACAGCTATGCCACTGATTTACTGCTTTTACTAAAGAGAACGGAACTTTGAAATCTTTAAACAGATATACATCACAAGACAATTATGAATGAAACCATGCAAAATGAGCAATTTTGAGATGAGAATAATGGAAATTTTTCTTGGTTACTAATTTTGCCCTCACCCTATCTGTGCTGGAGTTTCTCTGTTATGCCATCATCCTGTATGCACAAACTGCCGTTCCATCACAAGAGGGGGCTGTTTTCTAATGTGATTGAAAACGCTTCAGTTTGAATTTAATAAGCTCCACCAGAAAGAAAAAAAGCAGGAAACAGATGTTTAGAGTTCTTTCCTTTTTCTTTTTTTTCTTATCTACTGTACAAGATGTTGTCACTTCAGTTCAGGTTATCAGAAAAAGAATTAAAGGCGATTTGGTGCTTGTGAGTGAAAAAGCTAGAGGAGAAGTGAATTACATGACTTTTCAAATGCCATTGTTACAAATCATACTCCAAAAGTGAAAAAAAATCAAATAGATAAAGTTATATACCTGGCATCAGTGAGAACAGAAAAGTTTGCTCTGTCTAACCCTCTTTATTTAGACCAGACGAGCCCTGCACAGTACTGTGTCAGATAGGCAGAGCTTCCTGGGCAGTGTTACTGCTGCCTCCTCCTTAACTTTTTTCCAAAAAGGTTTAAAAATCTTCGTTTCATGCACCGTTACAGCAATAAGAACATGCCCCTCCTTCGTCTTGCATTGTGCAGCATTCTGAATCGCACACATTTCTACCTAACCACCAGCCCAACTCTATCATCTGCGGAAGATCCTGCAATTCATTTGATTGATTTCGCTACGTTAATGCGTGACGGGCTGTAAACCCCACGGAAGTCAATGGGAAACACTACCTTTACCGAGTGCAGACTTGCGGCGTTAGACTGGAGCAGATTTAAACCCCTGAGCATTATTCATTCAGTGCCCCTTACTTCCTGCACGATTTCACTCTTATCTGTAGCTTAAGACACAGCATTGGTTTAGACCTTGCCTTTTTTAGGGTTTTGTTCCCATGATTTCCCTCTGAAGGTAAAAGGACTGTTGCTTTCGTAAGGTTTGCCGTTTCAGGCCATAAACAATTTTCTGGTTAACATGATCCTGGAATAGATGTTTTTTACTGTGATATTGAGTCGCATTGCCGGCTTTTTGAGACCGGTATTCTCTCTTCTATTTCGGCTGTTGATTAAAACTGAATAGATTAATCTATTGCAAGAGGAAAGCTTGAGAGTAAGTACTAATTAACAGTAACTAGCACTGTGTGATTAATATGGATAAAGAGATCTTTTTTTTTCTTGATAAACATGAAGGTGCCCGTGGATATTAAACCAAGGGTATATTAGCAGCTGTTTTATGAAAATAAAATATATTAATTATTCGCAAAATTACATCTTATCTTTCACAGTGTTTCATCTACCAGAATTGCTTTCCATGCTGCTTATGAGCTCTGCCTTCTAACCTGTTCAAATGCATCGGTGGCCCTTTAAACACTGACTAAATTCACCGTGTTGATGCTGAGAGCCGAAAAGGGCAAAATCTAGCCAGTAGAGAAGACACACCAGAGCATGTTCGTGTGACTCTCTCCTCTGTCATCACCTTGTAGATGTTAAATGGCCAACTTAAATGAGAGGTTAGCATGTGCCAAGGAGAACTCATAATCAGGATAGCAAAACCCCACCATCTCAAAAGCAATCAATAGGACCACTGTGAAGCCACCATTGCAAACAAAGAAACCTTAGTTAAAAAAAAAAAAAACCAACAAAAAACAGCACAAAACAACAAACAAACCAAACCTGCAAGGAGGATGCAAATGGCATTGCCACACACCATCCTTTGGCAGTGGCCTGAGTGCCTGGAGGCACATAGCAGCAGCAGCATCTGCACTGCCTTGAGCTAGTCTTCATACGTTCAGTCTATTTAAATAAGTTTTTGGCTTGGAGAAGCACACTTGCGCAGAAGAAAAGAGGTTGGGTCCTCTGACATCTGTTCTTGTTTTCATGGGTATAAATTAACTCTGTAGATACGACTTAAACACTTTTATCAATTTTATTTGACATTCAGGAACATGGCACCGCCTAACTCAGTGTGGTGAATTGTGCACTACTGCATATGAACAGAAAAGCTCTTTCCTATACCCTGTAATTTAAAGTGGTCCTAATTTCTAAATATTTTGGGCAGTGTGCCAGTTTGAGGTCGAGTCATAGAATGGTAAGTGCCTCCTGTGTGGATGCATCTGACCATTCGGAGGGTCAGACCCCTACGATTTGCAGGTACGTTCAGAAACAAGGTGCTAGATACTGAGCAGGTTGCTCTCTCTTAGATTAGGTTATTTGGACTCAGCAATGAGGATCATTGCATTTTGTTTCCCTGCGCAGACCCCAGCACAATGGGGTTTTGAAGCGCTACCGCTACTCAGTACTAATAGTCAAATAATAAAAGCCAAAGGTAGCGGAAATGATTAGGTATCCATTGTTCCAGTGCCAAATTTTGCCCTTGGTTGCAGGAGTGTCTTGTCCAAATCAATGGGAACTTTGTATCCCACATTCAAGGGCAAAAAGTGGCCTCTTGCCAATGCTTTGAAATAGTGGCTATTTCCTTTTTTCCTTGGATCTCCCTGTACTTCAGCACCTGTAACCCATCCAGGAGGACAACAGTATATTTCACAATGTCAGGTGTCCTGCTGCCAATTGAAAATTCAGGTCCAGATTCTTCTGTTTGTGTCTGTATCAGATAGTATCTTATTCCCTGATACTGAAATTAGTAGAACTGCTTTGTAGAATAAAATTATGAAATAAAAATCTGGGGCTCTTCATGACCACTAAAAGCAGGTGTCCTTAGGAAAACAAGCTATAAATTCTCACTGAGAAAACATTCAGTATTTCAGCATGGGTTTTAAAAATACTGTACTGCTAGATAATGGGGAGAGATTGCTTTCAAAATAAGAGAAAGAAACTAATCATTAAATTACTAGGATGCCAGCCTTTCACAGCATGAGTCAGTCACAACTTGGTGTATGCATAGTGAAGCATCAAATAAGATGAGTAAGTGGCACAAGCTCTCATTAACATTAAATAAAATGTCTCTATTTCTCATTAAGTCTCAATATTAGAGTGAGTAGGAGAGGATTTCAGACTCAGGAGCAGCTAATGAAAGAATTTCTATAACACCTTATGAAGAAAGACCATAAGGGCACAAACAAAGGCAGTCACTGAGATGTACCAGGACTTGAGCAATATGCTCAAGCTAAGAAATAAAAATACACCTCATAAGCATGAGAATAAAAACGAAGGCTGCCAATGCTCAAAGGTCATCACCACCAGATCTCTGGCTTTTTTTATCAGAAAGAAAAAAAAATCCATTCCATACAATCAGACTGGGGAAGGCATAAATATTAATGGATGAGAGCAGCTTCCAAGTGGACATGGTGGCAGGTGACAGAAGTCTGAACAGCTTGTGACTTTTATGCAGGATGCCCACCCCCAATTTTATGGATACAGACATCAAGGCTTGACAATGTGACATTCAGACAATTGTCTGCACCTAAAAATATGTGGACAGAAGTTCTGACTAACAGCAATAATTTATGGCTGATGGCCTGACAGTGTTTAGGACCTCAATAGGAGCCGTGAATAATCCTGATGCTTCTTCTTCATTAATTACCTATAAATTTAATTTCTAAACTCTCACTCAGCTTTCACTGCATTTGCTCTGCTGCTCTCTATTGTCTTTGCAGAGTGTTTCAGCTTGCTGCATTTAGTTTTGTTTTTCAGTGAGGTGTATGCAAAAAAAGAAAAAAAAAGTCCTTATTCCCAAATTTATGTGTAATTCTCTTGGGTTTTCTTCTTTATTTGACTTGGGTTTAATCTCTTCTGGCTATTTTATCTCTTGGACCAATCTCTAACATGATAATGGCCAGCTGCAGGTTCTAGTAGCACATGTCCTTACTGGTTAAGGCTGGAAGAGGCTGCTTAAATTTCTATCCTAATACCACATTTAGCACAGCCTGTTAGACTAGAGCCCTGGTGTTGGGTCCTATAACATGCAGGGGTGTGAAATGCATATTTAATATACATGAAAGCTGTATGTGTAAGCAACGATAACAGAAGAATTAGGATGCCTTTCTTTCATTTTGTTTAAACTCAAGACAACTGAAAATGACCATGATTTAAACCACAAAAAGAAGATGTTTCACTACTAGATATTTTCCAACAATTATTCAGTTTGCCTAAATATGTAATTCTGGATTTTATCATGAACTAAGACAAAGTGTGCAGAAAAATTGTGCCACTGCGGCTCTTAAAGTCAAACGAAAAAACTCTGGTAGCTTGTGTGACGACAAACAGCATTTCTATGAAAATTCAGTGAAGATTTAGAAATACACTTGGGAAGCATGAGAGCACCAAACCTGCCTAGTAAAAATCCTTCCTCTTATAAACCAATCTGCTTGCATTTTTGGTGCAAAGGAAGTGATGCCACTAACGACAGGGAGTTACCAGTGCTGAAAACATAGGCAGAGGGGCAAATAAAAAACACATTTCAGCCTTTTCATGCAAGGGACATTGCCAGGTTGACAGGTACGCTCTAGCATGCAGCAATGTCCGTCCAAAACGAGAGACTCTAGAATTTCTGAGTGACCTGTGGCACTGTGCAGTAGCACTTACCATTAAATAGCATCGGTAGCAGCACTTCGCTTAACAAATGCAAAGCTTTACAAGCTGCTTTTGTTATTTGTTGTCACAGCCCCATTAAGCGCAGCCAAGGAAAAAGTAGGCTTGAATTTGCACAGGGTGGAGAAATAAAAAAAGGAAAAGGGTATTTTGTCCTGTGTTCTGGCTATTAATGGGAGGAAAGAATGCAGCCAGCCTCAAGTAAGCTGGATAATATATTATCCTCCTGTAATATAGGGAGGGAGAAATTCTAGCAGCAGTATTTCCTCTTACATCCCCAACTTGATCCTGGGGACCTTGAGGGAAGATGTTTTAGAAAGCCTTTTCAAAGAGCAATAAGATATATATGTGTATATATACACACTGAAAAATGTATTGTGTTTAATTTCTTGGGAACTATTCAGTCCAGGTTTCCTTCTGATCCAGAACTCATTTTCAATTTACCTCGGAGGGGTTTTTCCCGACAGAAAAAAAGTATCACAGGAAATCTTCCTTTGGAATAAACAAGACCACATTTGAAATCGTTACTTGTCTTGAAATTTTCTTCTACACAAAATGCTATTTTTTTATTCTGCTTCATGACAGGTAAATAATATTACTGTAGGATATGATGTCATATTCCAGCTAATCATGTTATGATATGAAATGCCATCTTTAAGTCTAGTACAAACTTGCAAAAAATAATATTGCATCTCATCTGGACTCAACAGCTGCAGAGAATTAACAGGCTATTTTAAAATTATGAGTAAGGAAAATGTATTGGAATGACATAATGCCTTATGTAATGTCCTGGATCAAAGTATTTCCTGCTTTTATTTTTTATGAACAGTTGACACCTTGAACGCAAAGGTTGATACTCACTTTACAGATTAGAGAAGCTTTTCAGTAATCATGTATTCATATGGATCCATTTCTCTAAGACCTATTTTTATCAAAGATTTAGGTTATAATCCAATAGAAAATCTCTTAATGAAGACATTTTGATCCATGACAGTTTCCAGAAAATATCTCTGGCCTTCTTGGCCTACTTCTCTGCCTGCAGAACCTGGACCACAAACCATTCATATCAGTCTGAAAGTCACCATTTCCAGACCATCAAACAATAGCCTCTTATCATAAATCAAAATGAAAGAAATGTAGAAAAACTACAAAATATAAATCTAGAAATGAATGTGCTAGGTCAAACTAAATACATACCTTCAGCAAGTGAGTTATTCTGAAGTTCCCTAACTCCTTTTCAGGGTTTCAAATATGTAAGTGTTGACCTAATTTTTGCATATATCAGTAACACATAACTGATTTTAAGAGTTTTAGAACTGAGTTCAAGCCCACTTCTATGACTAGTATTGAGGTTAAACATTCTCATATCTCTTCTCCTCCTGACCATTAAAAAGAAAGGCCAGGAGCCAGAATCTATAGACAGACTCTCGAATTCAAAATTGGTTTCACATTTGAATTTGGCATAGGTAGCTGAGGGTTGAATAAAGCTTTCTGGTCAATACAGAAAAAGGCAAAACATTCAGTATTGCATCAGCGGAGCACAAAGAATACGTAACAATGCAAAACATGACTTTGCCTGCTTTGAGGAACAAACAATATCCAGCCCTGTTTGGCTTTTCATAATTATTAAGATTTATGTCTAGAACCAGTAGAATTTATCACAGCCACTGAGCCTTTGATGGACATTAAGAAGCAGAAAACATACTGAAAACATGCCATGTTTATAGTTCTTCGATGCACCTTGTGATTCAATTTTACCAAACTGACCCTACGAATAGGTGGTTCCTTTTAGTCATCTCAAGTAACATCTTAAAATCTTTTTTTCTTTCTGTCTTATAATGGTTGCCTTTGAAAGCATAAATATTGATATTTTATGTGAACAATTTGAAATGGTGGTATTTTTTCTTCATCGTTCTTTCATGCTTATCATTGGAGACTTGCACCAGGTTTATTTGATGTGGCGTTATTCATAATACTTGCAACGTATTTATAAATAAACCTTTACCTTATGACCTTTCAACTCAAGGCTGAGTTGGAGTTGTTCTGGTTGATATAAAGAACAACATACAGATAAACCTGTTTCAGTGCTAATAAACAATTTTACTAGCTTTCCAAGGGCAAAATACTGACACAGAAGTGGTGTTTGTTTTTCCCTTGTTAAACAAGATACTTACCACTATTGCGAATTCTTTCTTCTAAAAGGACGGTATGTCCTGTAGGAAGTTTCCTACTGAAGATCTCAGCTGAACGCAGGAACATGGCTTCTACTGCTGAGCCCTTCAGCAAAGCAATCTGATCTTCATGATCAAGGGTTTGGAAGCCTGGGGAGATGTTAGAGATAAGTAAAGCAGCAACAGAAAAGTTCCCACTGCTTTCTGTCCTGAAGTTCTTGTGCGTGAGGTGCTACACATCTGCATAACCTTGATGTTGATGTCAGTAGGGTTGCCAAGCGCTGCGGAAATTGAAACCCGGATTCCAGAAAATGACACAGATTTGGACCTCACCGAAGTTTACGAGAATTAGATTTGTGTTTCATTGTTCATGGTACTTTAAGAGGAACATGATAAGCAAAATCATAACGCTAGTGGTGTAGTATTACCAATAGTGGGGATTTTGTCTAGTCTGGTGCTGCTCCCTAACATCTTCTGCCATGTTTCCATCAGAACTCTCTATATGATTCTCCCACAGCCATGCTGCTTTCAGCCCTTTCCATGCTCTGATGGCAAAATCAACATTTGAAGCATTTAATTTTAACTATTTCATCTTGCCTTTGGACTAATACACTATTTTACATAGAAGCTCCCTGCTGTGCTTTAAATATGCATTTCTCTTTTTGGAGGCGAAAGACTCTAAAATCCACTGAAGAAATCAGGAGAAATTTGGTAACTTGTGCGAATACACAGCTGCTCCTCCAAAGAGGAACGGGGAGCTGAAGATCATGGGAAATTCTCCTCATACTTGCCATTCCAGGTACCCACCTTATACCCACCCCCTGATTCTGTGAGGAAGCACAGAAAAAGATAAAAAGTAGTGAATGAAACAAAAAGGCGATAAATCCTGCCAGATGTACTCTAAGTCAACACTGAAAATTGGAGATTATTCAATTACAAAGTTCCTCCTTTCTTCATTTGCTGCAAGCCAGTATCCCAGTTAGCATAAAAAAATATAGCTACCACTGCAGTGCTAGGCTTCAAAGCAAGCCTGTAACACGCAGAGGAAGGGTCAATATGATGGGAGTGCCAGGAAAATAATGTTTTCATACAGCTAAACCTTACAGTGCACCTTCCTTAATTACAAGGAATCTGTACCATGCCCAGTGTTCACTCTTGAGGTAACATCAACTTGGGAGTTAAAAAAATAATAATGATAAACTCAGGTTTCCAGTGGTTGTCCATAACACACCAGGCAACAACCATAAATATTGGCAGCACCAACTAGGGGAAGTTCTTGTTTGGGACTCACAATTCGGTGGATTTCATGACTTAGAGGCTGCAAAGCGAGTGAAGCGGAGTCTGGCCAGTGTCAGTGGTAATTTAGAGGCAGACTATTTGGCATTGCAGTGATATATGAAAATAAAATCTCTTTAGAGATATGACCCCTTCTCTAAGCATTTTGTTCGTCAGTAGGTAAAGAGTGCCACAGCTCAGAGTGGCAGAGTTTGAATTATTCAACATATTATTCCTCTGAGCACAAAGCTCCTTTTCTTAGGCAGTGTGTGAAGAAGAACGTGTATGTCTCAGAGGAGGAGGCATTTTTATATAGTCTTCAAAATACACACAACAATCACCAAAGGGCAACTGAAAGGCATGTAAAATTTGCAAAAACAAAATTTGTCCCAACACACTGGATATACCTGGTAGTTTTTTTGTGAATTCCACAAGAACCTGCACATGACTGGTAGCCATTTCTGTTAAAATCAGAAAATTTCCTTCAGCACTGAATTCCTCGTGTAACTGTTGGAAATCAAACCAAACAAAATCTGTTAATATTCATTGTCTCTGCACATTTAAGAATGTAAAATGCGAGAATTGTTAGACTGGATCAGGCAAGAGGTCCATCTAATACTGCAATTTGTCTCCAATGGTTGCCAAAACCAGGTATTTTGGGAGGCAACATAAGAAGTAAAAGAAGTAGGCAGTGTCCTTTCCTCTGGAATATCTTCATGACACTTCCAGTGTCATGTCTAGCAATCAATGATTTAGATACTTCCTGAGCTAGAAGTTCTATGTGTACCATAATATTTAACCAAAAGCCTTGTTAGCCATGAATTTGTCTATTTGTCTATTTATTTTTTTAATATATTTTGGTTTTCACGTCCTCAGACTCCCATGGAAATAAGTTACACAAGTTAGTTATGGATTATTCAACTCTCCCCCTGTAAGTGTCTTCCTTTTAGTTTTCAAAGTTGATGACTTAGGAAATAATTTCTACAGTCACTTTGAGTTCGGTTTTTTTCTTAAGTTTGAACATGACAGTTTTGTAAAAAAATATATCTCTTTTAAAGCCTTTTTTTTCCCCTTCTCCCTGTTTCCCAACCTTTTCCCATCCTACCATGAAAACTGTGATCTCTTAAAGGGAAAATGAAATTTCTAGAAGGTAGGGAGGGAAAGGAAAGAAGAGGGGATTAAACAAAAATCCGAACCTGGAAAGTGTTGGGAATTTGGGTTCAAAAAAATGAACTATTTTCAAGCTTCCAGGCTGGTGTCTTTAGAGAAAGGAAGCTTGGCTGCAAGTCGAACTCAAATCACTGCATATACTGACAATGCAAAGAAACAAAGCTCCAATCACCAAATGTTAGATTTGAGCATAAAAGCGTATTTCCAGAGTTGAAAGCTTTTTCTTAGCATTTGAGCTTGATACACAAAGATGTGGTCTAACTGTTGGGATTCTGAGAGATTCTGCCCCACTTGCAGCATGTTTTAACTGTAAGCTTTTATCCACAGTTAATCCATTTTATCCATAGCTCTGCTACTTGCAACACCTACTTATACTGAGCACAAATATTTTCTGCTTGTAATCCTCATCTTCATTATCCACATCTCAAAAATTAGTTCATCAACATACTTACTAGTTTTTTTGACACCTCCTGTGGTATTTGTTGTTTACTGTATGAATCCATGATGTAATCAAGAAGATTCTGCTGTTCTGGGGTAAATTCTACTTTCTCCTATACTGGCAAAAAATAAGCCCATTATGAAATGCAGTCATAGAAATGATCTAGCATCTCTTGTTTTAGGCAAAAGCTATACATCTGTTTCTCACGCTTGGAGACAAGGGGTTTGCTTGTCACTAAGGTTTCTGTAGAAGTGTACAGAAGAGAGGTGTATAATGCTTCTAAACTGCATGAGTTTGTGTGATTTATTATTAGAAATAAGGAAATGGTTAGCAAATAACTAGGTATGCTCACACTTTAATATCACACCTCACCATATGTGATACGTGTCTGACGTGTATCACAGAAAAAATACTTTATGTATTGTATAAATGCTTTACTGAGTTTTGAGTAAAATTATCAGAACTACTTCTATACATAAGGTATTTCCTTGACTTGGTGGGAGGTGGAGTTTTAATTAATACAGACAGCTCCAGAGAGTTTGCAAGTACCCTATATTCACTGTACTAGCCGCATTTACCTCAAACATCACCACTATTGTATGAACTGTTACAAGAATTTTCTTACCCTATATATTTTAGTTGTAGATGTCACTTGTTTCATGTCATGGCCTTCGTTTTCTTCATTGACTGTCTGATCTGGGGGCTGTTTCACATTTTTCCGTAGCCTTTTTGACTTGCATTGTATTTCTGTTAACAGACCTTGAGCACATAATACAACAGATAGCAGTTGGATTTATGTATGCCTCAGGCACTGAATAGGTACATAAACATGCCCATTAATGCCCTTCACACTAACAAACCCACTTACCTATGCACATTATTTCCTCAGTGTGTCATTATCTTTGGATATGAGTCTAATGAGACATACTAAGCACACAATAACGAGGAGTCTAGCCCAGCAGGAGCCTGTCTCCAGAGCAAAACAGTTTGTTCTGGTGACCCAGCATCCACACGTGTCAGGGATATTGCTTTGAACCAGCTCTAATCTGGTTTTACAGACAAAAGAAAAACCATTAGTGATGGGAGTGTGCTGGAGTGTGCCTTTGGTTTAGTTTCATCCAAAAGAAAACCCTTTTATATGCTCCAGCACCTGAACCGTAGCACAGTGAATGGGAACAACTGGAAGACTGTCATCAAAAGTGTGCTCCTCATACGATCCAAAACAGTAATTGAGGTGCAGCTGTTTTTCCACAAAGGGCATTGGATGTTTTCCGTAATCTTTAAGCGATATTATGGCTGCAGCGCAGAATCTTTGCACAGAAAGCCCACTAAGAAGAGAAGATTCCAGGGCTTTATCCATCACAGCGTCACTATACAGATAGACCAACACCTGAAAGTGTAGGCTCAGAAGTAACTCAGGCCAGCAAATGTACCTTTAAAATGTATTTATTTAAAATGTTATCCAGTTGGTCTTGCTATTTTGAATTTCATTGTATTAGAGGACTGAATAAGGCCCTGGTTTTACTATAGAATTTCACTCGCCCTAATAAAAGGATTTTTGCATTTGTGGATCTTTTTTGGTCTAGACTAGATTTCAGTACTTTAGACCAGGGAGCATCCTTGTATGGATGTCATAAAAACTAGCAATTTGCTTGTGCTGACAAAAGAAAGGGACAATAGATACCCTACACAACCTGTGGAAGACAGCCAGAAAGCACAAATGAAAAAGTAAACAGCTAAGTATTCATCTAAAAATAAACCTATCAGCACAGGACTTTCTTTCTTTTTTTTTTTTTTTTTTTTTTTTTGAGCTTCTTTCAAGTATCCTTCCCATTCTTCACCTCTGAAAATGCAGAGCTGGAAAAGAGGCTCATTCAGTGAGTATATGATGGTGGAGGAAGATACCATGAAAACAGTGAATTTCGTTGTGAATGTTTTTAATTTCCTGTTTAAGCACTATATAAAATAACCTACCTGAACCGCTGAGAGAAGAGGAAATTTACATGATTAAAATAAGACCTGCAAATAATACCTTGAAAGGGGGGGGAATAGGAATGGTGGAGATAATAATTGGTATCGAGCCATGTAATTTGTGCTGCCGCACAGCATCATAGATTTCTTTTTCTAAATTATTCAGTGCATCCTTTAGCGGTCTTAATGGGCTTGTGCTGTTTTCTACCAGCTTAGGATCTGGTCTACTACCTTCCAAGGGAAAATTTGGTTTACATTTGCCTTAAGCAATAAGACAGATTTTTCTCATGCTTCCTGCTATTGAGTAGTACCTTGACATCTTATTCTGGCTCCATTTAAGTTATCTGGGAAACTATGTAAGAGACAGGACTTTACTTTTCCCCTCAGAAATAGCAAGGTTTCAATGGGTATTAAGTGGGTACTACCTTCCAGGAAGAGTGGCAGAACCTGGGTCTTCCCTAGGCAGACATTTCACCCAAGAATCTCGCAGTTTGTATCAAAATGCCAGCAAATGACTAAAATTGATGGTTAGTAATTTTGATCTGTCTGTAGCTTGTGTATAAAGGGCAGGAGTAGGATTGTTGAGTAGCCGTGCCATAAATATTTATAAGACTTTACCTCCTTGTTCAGAGGGAAAAAAGAATCCGCAGAGCTTGCAATTACAATCCTACAGAATGAGTAAGTGAAACAAAGTTCAAGGTAACCTTTTATTTCCTAGTAATTTTTTTTTTTTTTTCAAATAAACGCTCTATACTACTAGAAGCTTCGTGTTTTACTGTCCTGGATTGCCTTGAAGTAAAAGCAATTGTATAGCACACTCCTACTTAAAAGCCATTAAATAGTACCTTGCCAAACATCCTCATTGCCGTGCATCAGAGCATGCTTATGGTTAAGTCATGAGCAACACAAGATACCCAGTGTTTCCATTGCAGAGGGAGAGTCAGATGGCAGCGGCACTCGCTGGCTTTTATTTCACGTATGCCAGTTTGTGAAAATGATAGGCCAGTTTAAAAATTTCATGTGGGCCCAAGTCAGTATTATTTACGCTGACCTATTTTTTTTTTTTTCAGTGATGGGTTGTTTTTTTTGTCGTACTGAAACACTTGGGCTATTTTGAACCTTCAGAATTTTGGAACAGTGAATCTGGGATCAGCACCACAGGGGAGTCGTTTTCCTCTGACTCTTAGGGACACATTGAGCGCTGTCATCGCCGTGGTGGTGTCTGCTCATACGTGTACGTATTGCAGTAGAATATGTCATATCTCAGGATCTTTGTAGCCTGTTCAATTTGCAGAATGAAAGATTAATTACATTATGCTGGCAATGCATTCCAAATATTGATGGAGCTTATTGTTTCTCACAAAACCAACAGTTAATATAGCATCTTCTGATCAGATTGAGGGATAGAAGTATATTAAAAATTCCAAGTAGATTAATTTCCTGTATGAACCTAAATTGGTTTCACACATACGTGTATGCTAAAATGATTGGAGCCATCAAGAAAAAGAAATTGTAACCCTGTTCATGGAAGAGCAGATGTTTACAGATTGTTTTCAGGAACAAGCTTGCAAAAATAATGGATTGGCCAGCATTTTACTCAAAATGGAGATTTAAAGGTGTTTAAAGTTGCACTCCAGTATCCCTGTTGTTCTAAGTTACCCAGTGTGAAGCTCAATGAAGCTTATAAGCTGTCAGTCTGAATAGAATATTCACTTGAATATGAAACATTTTTAAAGTCTGTCAGCTTCATTTCTGGCAATGGTTCTACCTATTTGCCTATATGCAAGGCAGGAAAATCTGTAGTACCATGTGAAGAGCTAACGAGACTATAAAAAAGGGCTAGCCCTTAGCAGGCTTTGCCTGATTGCTGGGTGAGGTCTGGGAACGTGCACTTGGCAAGTCCACAGAAGCTTCCTGCTAGCACCAGTCTTCTGTTTTTCTTGAATATAGCACTGTTTGAAAGCCAAAATGTGGACTTAGCAAGCAAGAACTTGACAGGGAGAGCCCCAGAAAGAGTAGCAAAGGGAAGCGTGAGGACTTTCCTGTTTTGGCTTCCACAACATTGCAAACTCCTTGCTCCTGGGGAGTCTCCTGTAGACTCCCTTCCCCTGACGGCTTTTCCTTCCCGCTCAAGCAGACTAATGGCTGTCATCTAGTGCAGGACAGCCCTTCCTTCACCATTTGCTCAGCTCTTACACCCTTGTGTCCCTGACCACAAACTAAATCCCGTTGCTTATAGGTGCATTTTTGTCTTTTTCAACAGGATTTGATGCACAGGCACAGCATCATCTCTAATGAGCCTTCCACCTGCCAGATGACATCTTTATAGCTTTATTATTAAAACCAACGTAATTAAACAAATACAGTATTTGATGCACACGCTGACTATATGATGCAAATACCTGTATACATACATTCAGCCAACATGCCCATTTGCTTGCATTTCCTTAGACGGCACTCCTGGCATTTTCTCCTCATGTACATGTCCATCTCGCAGTTGCCTCCATTTTTACACTTGTATACTGCGTTTTTTGTGATGCTTCTTCTGAAGAACCCTGCACAACACAGCAGTGACACAGGTAAAAGAAAACACTCGAAGCAAAGTAATCAAGTTGAAGAGCACCTCCATCTCCACTGGGTTTTCTGAATGACAGGTGTTCTTCTGCGCCATGAGTTTCTTTTGGTGCCTAGATGACTATATTCTTGATATTTGTACTGACAACAGTATCAAGGTCATATAATTTAATAAATCAACATGACAAATTGTAGACCTAGACATTAGACATTAGCCCAAATCTGTACCCTGCCAGGAGCAGGCTGAGCACCAGCACTAGAGTTGTAGGTTGATACCATACAAACAGCCAGTGAAAAAAATATGAGTCTGTTAAGTCTTTTGAGGTACAAGATACGCAGAAAGAGAGTTGGGTAACTCATCAGCGTTCCCTCAGCTCCTGGGATCTGCAGAAGCTCCACATACTGGTCTGCTTGCCCACCCCCAAGTTTAATAAAGAAGATACATTGTATCTGCCTATTCTACATGTGGCCCCCTCCCCTGTTTACAAGATACTCCAACCTCATTCACTAAATATTGTCCACCTGATGAGTTACGCAGTCACCGAATATCACCTGCGCAGGCAGTTCTCCTGGTATTGTCACTGGATTCACTCCAAAATTGCACAGTGGTAACTGCAAACAGCAACTGATCGAAGAAACTGAGAGGACCTTTCCTCAGCCTGTCCAAATCTCCTATTTGGCTGCCGCCTAGCTCACACCTTCAAGAGTGCCACTGCAGGCAAAATGTGGAGTGCTCAAGATATTAAATGTAATTGAATAAAAGAGTCGTCACAAAATAACGGAGTCTTTGCTGCCAATGATGACTTGAACATTTCCTGAATTTTCAGTGCAACTCAGTGTGCCAACACAAACTTTTTACATTGCACTTCGTATGGCAGAAACTACTTAGGATCAACTACAGAGGAAACCAGTTCTTCTCATCTGAGGGCAGGTTTCTGAAATAGGCTCTTGGGAATTTCTGCTGGCATGTCAGTGATTTACAGTGCACTTCAAACTAGAGCCCTGCGTAAATTTTCATTAACCCGAGCTACTAACAAAGCTTTTGCTTTTGTATCACCAGCGGCTGGCACAATAAAACCACCATCGTTTTCCAACCTGGCACTTCGATGCACTAAGACAGGCACCAGATAAGATCCTGTCTCCCATACTCAAATGGTAGGGCAAATTCAGATGTGGATCTGAATTTTTGTCCATTGCAGGATTTGACTGTGTGTTTTCAGAATGCGTTCAGCTAAGATACTCTGCCGCTGAATCTAGGCGAGGTAACAGATGACGTAATGATTTTGCTATTGTCAGATGACAATTTCCCAACTTTGGCCCATGTGTTTATAGTTGCATAATCTCCTCCAAGAACCAACGTGTAGCTACCAGTAAAAGAATTCCACTACCTGGTCACAAAAAATCTGGCATTTCTCTGAATCTTCTCTAATTCCTGCTTGAAATCTCCTCCATGCTGTCTGTTTTACTGGCTGCTTTTCAGATACAGTTGACTGGCATCAGTTGCTTTTGAAATGCAGATTGCCTGGAACCTCCAGCAGCCCCAGGCATTATTTTTATTCATCATTCACATGGTGTTTTAATACATTACCATTTGCTGGTCAGGGAAGGGAGAAAAAGACCTGGATTTAAGCTGTAAGTTCTCAGTGTCAGTTAAAGGCAACTGCATCTGCTTTACATCATTTATGAATTTTATTTGTTAAATTTAAATCCTGTAACTTATGACGCATATTAATTAGCAGTAAATGTTGAAAAGCTCTGCACAAATATTTATGACATTATAAGTCCGATTGATGACTGGGTCACTCACCCTACCCACAAGGTGTGCGTTTGCTTATTCATGGAGGAGCAAAGAAAAAGTTTTAGTAAATGAATATTTTTAAGTATGTAAGAGTATGAAAGAAAAATGCAAAAATATGCAAGTAAAAGTTAGGAACCAACAAGACTCAAGCAGTCAAATATTTTCTCTTAAAAACAAAGTTTTTGGAAAAGTGAAATGATGTGAAATGAAAAGTGAAATAATTTATTTGGCAAAAAGTAGTTTTAAACCTACTCTTGCTTCAGTTTTATCATGAAGTGACTCTTGAATCATTGTCTTCTTGAACAGATTTCTTCATAATTAATTTTGAAATTAGCTTTTCAGTGCAAACGGAATTTCTATATATATTATTCACTAATAATTCAAAATGAACTTAAACTGCCTGAAACATTCTATGTGTGAACTTCTATACCAGGAAGAGTTTTACAAAAATTCAGAGGTAAAACAGAAATGGCATCTGTTAAATTAATGAAGGGGTAGCCCCAAAAGCTGAAGGTTTTTCTGGCAGTCTAACTTCTATCTGATCTTTCCAAATTACAAAAAGCTTATGTTGGCTGGAAATGTTGAATTTGCTTTGTTCTCTTAGCTAGTCATGAATATGATTAATTATGGCTAGAGCTGCTCCAATGTTACTCATGCTGATTTTTCTTAGTGAAATTATGAATGTTGATGGTGGGCAGCTGTTAAAAGTGTAGATGAAAGCTTTGTAAATATTCCTGTTTGCCATCCTGATGGTCAACCACTTTAGCTTTTTTAATTTAAAAGTTTTTGAAGTTCACAATTGCTAACAGAGCACCTGCTCCACTCTAGCAAGCTATAAGATGTGCTACAGCGTTCCTTCCCCCCATGCCCATGTGGCGGGTGTCAGTGCAAGGAGAAGATGAAAGCAGGACCCTTCTTTGCAAGAAGTATTCACAGTCTGGCATGAGAGACATCAAACATTATCAGGAGTGGTTTGAAGACTGCAAAAACTCATACCGCCAGCCTGTGTAGAGGGAATTCACAACTGGCTTTTCTCTCAGCAGAACTTATTCTGTGGCTTTATTGAACAAGCACAATACTCTGTCACACTTGTTCTGTAACATCTGAAAATCATAGAATCGTAGAATAGTTTGGATTAGAAGGGATCTTTAAAGATATCTAGTCCAACCCCCCTGCCAGGGCCAGGGACACCTGCCACTAGGTCAGGCTGCTCAGATCCCCATCCAGCCTGACCCTGAGTATCTCCAGGGATGGGGCATCTACCACCTCTCTGGGCAACCTGCTCCAGTGTTTCACCATCCTTATTGTAAAAAAATTTCATCCTTATATTTAGTCTAAATCTACCTTCTTTCAGTTTAAAACCATTAGCCCTTGTCCTGTCGCAACAGGTCCTGCTAAAACATTTGTCTCCATCTTTCCTGTAGGCCCCCTTCAGGTACTGGAAGGCCGCTATAAGGTCTTCCCGGAGCCTTCTCTTCTCCAGGCTGAACAACCCCAACTCTCTCAGCCTGTCTTCATAGGAGAAGTGCTCCAGCCCTCTGGTCACTCTTGGTCCTTAAAACCCAATATCACCATACGGGCTGAGGCTATACTAAAAAGTCTTTGATTTCTGTCTGCAAAGGTTGTCTCAGAAATGCCCTCTATGCAGTAGGTTTTAAAGCACAGTCTATTGTTCCCTGTACTGTAACAATGCCTGAACTGCCTCATTCTTTATGAACCACAACTGTGATGCTATTATTGTTAGTCAAGGCAGCATTTTCTAGTGATATATTAGAGGTGAGAGAAACCTCAAGGAAGCCTTTTTTTTTTTTATAGTACCACAGGCAAATGTTGTACGAGAGTAAATGTTCTGTTTAGTCTGTGTTTGCATAATATGTAAAATATCAATGAAATAATTTGTTAATGGATGGTAATGTATTAAAAATATATATAGAAGTATATATCCTGCCCATATCTTTAGATTAGTGTTCTCATGAGGGACGATAAATAAGATCTTATTGTTCCTTCTTCCCAAGAAAGACAAACAAAAAGAATGGAGGGTGTTGCTGAATGCATTACCCAAGAAAGAAATTTTTTAAAAATTAACTTATTTATCAGAGGATTGAATCCCATAAAAATATGTGCAAAGTCTCCCCTTTTAAATAAGAATATCCACAGCATCAATGGAGCAGGGGTGCTGCAAGGTGCACACTAGTCCAGAAGAAAGAGATCTGCATATTATTTTGGACACCCGTTTAGCATGAATTAGCAGTCTTGTTGCCAAAAACAAGCACTAATCTCATACTTGGATGTGAGACGTGTGAGGTAGTTCACCTACTGCACCGATAAGAGCACAACTGAAGTACTGAGCCCAGTTTTGGTAACTATGCTTTGAGGGTAACATATACCCATGTGAAAAATTCCATGGACACACAGGAATGATCAGAGGTCTAGAAAACACGGTATCCCCTTCACCTCGTCAAACAGAATTACTATCCTCAGCACATCTTTTTACTGAATCAGCTGGTACTTTAATCACCTCTAAAGTTTATTGTAGAAACAGAATGTAATTATCTTTAAATAATTCAACTTTTACTATGCTTGATCAAAGATACTATGCTTTGTAATTGATGTTGCAGTCATGAAATGGAGCAAAAACATAAAATAAATTATCCCAATAAAGCAGTAAAATTATGGTTACACAGAGTGATTCAAACTGAATCAGTAGAGAGATGAACGCATATTTCCTTTCACCATGGGTTTTAGTCTGAGTACTTACCTGGTGTTTTAACCTCTCTCCTAGAAACATTCTTTACAAATTCCATAGTTTGTAATTGTAAGTCTCTGAAAAATTGCTAAGACATTTAATAATGAAGCTAGTAAGCAGTAAGAATAGCTTACTAACAGATTAAATGTAATATTACTTGGAATCTTCACATTAAAACTGAGTTTAGTCTGGTTTATAATGACAGCATTCATATGAGTTAATTCATATTTTTTGACTTTGAGACTATTCACATGGACAGCAGAAAGAAATTAATCTCTTATTTATTGGAATTATTGAGATAAACTGTATGACCCTTGACTATTCATGTTTAGAGTGGTTGACCAGTGTGGTCTGTTGTGTCCTCAGAAATGAATTTGTAATAGATAAAGCAAGACCCCAAAATTAGTTCAAAGTCCACTCTCAGTGGCAGTGAGATTCACATTAACATATTTTAATGCTTGAGTAATGTCCATGCTTTAGCCTTTATCCGTAGAACAGAAATTAGAATGAAATATTTATTCTCAAAGTAGAATGAAAAACTGGGGCATTATTTTTTGTTCTATAATGTACCTCAGCCCTGTCACAGAGTAACTGTCTTAAGGTGTAATAGTTATTCCATCAGCATTACTTTTTGTCCCTGTCTGCTAAAATATGTGGCAATCATGTTTCCAATAATGGCTGTGATTTTCTATATCCCATTTATCCTGACACCAACTTGTGAATACTGTTCTCCTAAGAAGCAAGGTGTTTATCCTACAGATACCACCCATCTCCTGAAGAAGATCCCTCCCTAGGGAGTGGGGTTATCCTTAGAAGAAAGTCTAGAATTAGAAACCGAAACCCTTTCATTCCACAAACCTGAGGATGCCCACCATATCCTTTGTGAGCTGGGGGAAAGAGATTCTCTGGGAACAGTCTGCAGGTGGGCACCGACAGCTTTTGCTTCCTTTTAATGCACACTACAGGGGGCATTTAGGCTGGGTTTGCACCTGATTTCTAGGGCAGCCTAGCACTGAACGCCCAGGGGCCTCCATGGGTTTGGTTCCTTCCACAGGCAGAGATCAGTGTGAACAGCCTCCAAGACAGCAGAGCCAGGCTGCCAGGCCCCCACATGGAAGCTGTTCTTCAGTTTATCAAGAGCTAATGAAGGCTCATGAGCTGTAGGTTGGCCAACTGTGCTCTGTAAACACAGGACAGTGGTGGAAGACACTGCCAATCTGTCTTGGGGAAAATACAGAATAGTGTACACCAGATGCAAATGTAAATCTCTAAAATGCTTAATGAGTCAGATAAAGTTAACAAGAAAGAGAATAAATATTCAGAAACTGCTGTGCTTATTAGCTCAATTGTATTCTGTAATTGATTTTGTCCTACCTTTGCATCCTTCACAAGTAAGAGCATTGTAGTGGTACCCAGAGGCTTTGTCACCGCAGACCACACAGAGCTCTTCTCCTTTCACTCTTCCCGTGGGGTGACCCAGTCTGGGCTTTTTGGCTGCAGGGATATCCATCATCTCTGTCTCCCTTGTGAAAAAGGTCTCTGAGGGCATTCTCCTGAGCTCGTACATGCCGGGGGAATACCATTCCTCATGCTGTGGAGGGTAGAAGCCTAGGTTGGAGTAATAAGACGGCGATGAAATCTGAGGCTGAACTTGGGGAAATGGCACGGTGCTGTACTGTGTGTAAGGTGACACATCTGCCTCTTGCACTGGAGAACTCATTGGCTCTGAAAGGACACCTGAAAAAGAACATTGCAATAACAATTTCAATTACGACCATGAAACTGCAGTTACCGGAGAAGTTTCCACTTCCAAACAACCATCTCAAAAACAAGGCGTAATCATAAAGATTGCATTATCTGAGCTCAGATTTGCTGTGGTCCTGGTCCCATGCAAATACATTGAGAGATATTTTAAAAGTAACTTAGCCATTCTCAGCCACTCCTTTATAATTTTTGGAAATGTCTGGCACTGGCACTTACATAAAAAAGTCTTGAAAGATACTGTGCAGCTAATTGTATAAATGTTCAGTTTACAAGGAAGAGCAATCTGCACCACAGAGAAGCTAGCAACCCAAATTAGGTCTCGCAGCAGAATAAAGGAAAGCCAAAAATCCTGTGGTGTTGGTGAAAGTTACATCAAGACTCAAGCATCATGTTGATTTCTATTTAATTCTGAATGAATACGCCATGACAGGGAAAAGCTGCATTGGGGAAAGATGACAAGAGCGAGGCTTAATTAGAAGACTAAGAACATGAAATAAAACTTCAAGAAGAGTCTAGAAGGGGAAAGGGAGGTTACCATGAAGGAACAGGGAAGATATTCCTAATATAAGGGGTGAGATGTGACCTTCTCGCCAGCCAGCCTCTGCAGCCTGGTCCCCAGCCCCTACGAGCCTGTGCCACTCAGTGCATTTTTGAGGTTCTCTTACGAAGCACCTCTGTAAGCCATCACTATTCCCCTCTAAGCCAACAACAAACCTGGCGGTGGTACAAGGAATAGCAACCTTTCCCGTCAGGATCGACACAGTATCTGGAGGCTCCCTTCACTTTTCCCATTAAACAGCAGATTTAAAAATGCCAACAACTTAAGTCTCATCTTTTTCCGTACTACAAGTACAACATCATCTAGCAGTCCCTGGGTGGTGTACTTAAAATCAAGCCCATGCCAAAAAGCTGAAAAGCGTAATTTAAAAGCTATTTGCAAATTACTTCATATTTTCTGTTGGAGAAAGCCACATCTTGCTGGTTCATGAAAACATTGACACAATTCCTTCATTAGTTCCAAGAAGAGACTCTGAGAAAAATAGTGCATATTTCCAGGAAGATGCTGAGTCCCACTTTTATTGGAATCAAAAACAGTATTTACAAGGAAATCATAGATGAACGTTCATTGGTGACCATTGCTTAACAGTGCTTCCGAAGCACTCCAAAAACATTTTTGCTGACAGAAAATCAGTTTCCTGGCAAGTCTCCTTCACTTCTGAGGAATCGGAAACAATGAAGAAATGCTAACAGTTAAGAAGAAGGAACATCTGTAATGACAACAATAATTAAAATCTATAGCAGGGGATTCGTCCCTCTCCTTTGTCGCACTTGAATTAGTGCCAGAAACTAACCTTTTCATTTCACCTACTTTTTCACTCTCAAGGTCTCATGCTTTTGCTCTGCAGCCTTCTGTCCTTCCTACTTTACCATGCTGCAGAAACCATACAAGTGTTTTGGATTTGTGCGATTGCTGTACTGTCCACAGCACATCTTTGCCAATAGCAAATGTTGAGGTCCCAGTTTAAGAGTAAGTAGCAAGAGGTACTTCTCGAAAAACGTGACACAAAAACCAAATGAGGATAACGGTACCATTTATTACTAACATTTTAATTATGGTTGCGTTTAGTTTCTCCAGAAGACGTCAGGGCCCTGAGCACTACGCTAGCAGAAGCACAATAGCAGAAGGCACTCCGCAAACCCAAGTGTATGCCCTTTAAATAAACAGCACAGACATACAGAGAACTCGGACAAAAGGGAGGCATCTGGGGACTCTATGGAAGAGCCTGGAGGTGAAGGTGCAGCGCCTTGCCTCAAATACACACTGTCACTGATACCTGCCAGCTGCAGTGGTGACAAACATGTAAAGGGTGAGGACAGCAGTGATTTGATGCTGACCTTTATTGTTCAGTATAGGTTTAACGAGCGGGTGGTCTTTCTTTAATTATATTTACCATTTGTTGAGACTGCCGCTCATTAAGACTGGTCAAGGTACAAAAACTGGTGTTAATTGTGAGATACACAATCATTATACAAATCATTCCTTTGGAAAGGAATCTGTTCACCATGGAGACCTAAATTGGCATTTACTAGATAGTAATTACTTAGTTGATTGAGTTTGCTGAAGGAAAGTGGGACGATCCCACAATGATAAGGAAGATACTGTTGATTTTTAACTTTATGCCATCCACAGGAAATTCCACAAAAGCTCTATACCAGCCACCTGAACAGCTTGGGCCTCTGAAAGAGCAAGAAGAGAAAGCAACACTCCTTCTGCAGCAAATAAATAATCTCAGGGCTTTTTAACAAACTCAGGACTGCTAACTTAACTGCAGCACATGCTGAGACAAGATTGGGTGTTTATTTGAACCACTGCAGATGCATTTGGGTTAGAGATACGTTTAGAAAAATCTTCACAGTCATTAATTCTGCTCTGCTTCTGGAGCAAACAAAAAAATCTGAGTCTTAATGTATAAAGTTAAATATGGGGGGGGAAAACCCAACCAGCCTGTATCTCCTTCTTTTTCCTTCTATGTCAGACACGTAGTTAAACAATTCAGCTGATTTGAGTCCATGCTCAGAGCAATGGAAGGGAAAAAGGAAGAATAGGCAGGGTCGAGAGAGACCGAGAGAACATGGTTGTGTTTTATGTTAACCAGGTTTACAGCTAAAACTCTGGGAAGTGCTCGAATACTACAGTTATGGAGACCACACTGATTTTTAAAGATAATTGGGTTATAATTATGTAAGTTTTCCCACTTGAGCTTAAAGTGTTTTAAGGGTTTTTTGGGTTTTGTGGTTCCTTTTTTTTTTTTTTTTTTTAAAGTAAATCTGTTTCTAGGGCTTGGTGGGTATCTGTATTTCACCCTTAGAAGTCAGCCAACTTTGGCTGAGTGAGACACCATTCTCTACCCAGAGCAGATCAAGAACAGTTGTCAAGTTTATTTATTTTTTCCACAAAATTGTCAACGAGTCTGGAATTAAACATTGCAAGAAATGGCATGCTCCAAATTAGTGATTTAAAATAATCCCTAAAAAGAATTGTTCAAAACTGTGGAGGGGTTCCATAAAGATGATTTCAAAATGGAACTGTTTCCTTTTTTTCACTTGTCCTTTTACTCTGAAATATTATCTTTTAAAAAATGAAAGGAATTATGAGGTTGAAATAGAAACTGGATGCCTTGAAATTATTGGGACGAAGTATTTCTATGACCTGATCCAAAAAGCGTGGTCCGAGCTGTGTTCCCCAGCCCTCTGCGTGCACGAGGCTTCCAACTAAAGCTGGAGGGGTTCTGCCTTCCCAGGCATACAGCGCACTGCTCTGTCCTGCGTGATATTTGAAAACCACGCTGATTTTTTTGAGTTAATGCTTTGCAAAGTACACGGCGAGTCTAGAACACATAGTTTCTTATTGCAAAAGGAAACTAATCTTATCTCTCGCCAACCGGAACGTACATACGCTTTTATCCAGGTATCTGTAGAAGTCTGAGGTGGGCTGGTCTCCTGCCGCTGTAAGGCATGAGCCAGCCCGCTGACATTGCTGAAGTTGCAGTAGTATAAAGCGGTGAAAGTGAAATCAGACACGAGCTCACAGGAATACAGCGGTATTTTGTATTTGTATGGCCTTAACTATTTTGAAACTTTTATCTGTTTTTCCTTGTGGAAGCACACCTTTTACATCTTTAAAGAAAGATTACTTAAGCACACACAAATGTGATGTTACTTATAGCTTTAAATCGTTTAGATTATGTTTTGCAAATACCTGTTTTTCAATGAAAAGCATTTTACAGAAATCCGGAAAGCTTACCAATATCAATCTGAAACCTTCACATGTTTTTTTCCCCAATACTACTTGCAACTGAAACTGGAGATTTTTGCTTTTTTTCTTTTAAATTTTACACAGAATATTTTACATAAGACTTGAAAAATATTTGACGTAGGCTTAACCACTTGTAGAAGTAAAAGGGAATTTTCTTTGTAGGAACCAAAGAAAGTGTTTTCAATTTGCAGAATTACACTGAGGTTACGTGCAGACTGAAGAACAATGTATTTTTTTCAGAATATTACAGAAATTACGAGAACACATTTCAATGTAAAAGGTATTGTTCCATTAATATAAAGCTAATTAAAAAAATATAAAGCTAATACACAGCTAACCATTCTGTGCTTCTCCAGGGAAAAGAATTCTAAGCGGTTTTAAAATAGGAACCTCTGGCTCTCAGTAGGATATTCATGGAGGAACTTAAAGACATAAGATCAAGATTCAGGATTAAGTAATTTGGAAATCATAACATAACCATTAATGAAATTCTGGTTTAACTCTGAAAAATTATTTGCAGATCTTTAAAGATTATTTGGTTTAAACAACCTTCTAGCATCCTACGGTTTCAAGGAAGAATACAAGATCAGCTGACAAACATGGCCAAGTGTGAGAACACGACAATATCCTACCTTAGGCTGTCTTCGGTCTGACCATTTCTTGAAGAAAAATACTCTCCTTAAGGTATTCAGTGCTCTTGTCCCCCTTTTTTTCTTTTTTTTCCCCTAAAGACTACGTATAAATAAAACTTCTTAATTCTGCTTTGTCCGTTTCCTTTAGACTTCTTTACTGTGAGAACTTTCTTTAAGACTAGCAAAGGAGTGACAGAGGCCAGAGGTTATATAGTTTACTGATTAACTTCATTACAGAGAAACTTGTTTCTAAATATCTGAAACAATAACAATGTCCTTTCCCTGTGTGGATTTACCTGGATAAAATATGATTATCATTCAAAGGGATGTCTCCAGGTAGCCTAGCCATTGTAATTTCGTACCTACTGTGGTTTATTGACAACAAAATTTTTATCAATAAATATATAGCAATGGCAGGTGATTCTGTGCAGTAAATTAGCCACTTCAGTATCACAGGAGGCAGGTTTTAGCTGACTCAATTAACAATTTTTTTTTTTGAGCACAGAAATGTTGTATTCTCAAAAAAAAGGCCAAAGTGCTCGGGCTACACTGGACACATCTGTATGACAAGAGTGCCAGAGAGATGTCCTGGCCAAACATCAAAGAACAATTCTCAACTGTGTAGCTTAGGCGTACCTTTAACTCTCTCTAAAGGGGGCAGGATGGATCTACACTACGTAGCCTTTGTTGTTGACCTTACTCTTCTGGGCCCATGTAGCTTCCCTGTGGCGCTCAGATTTTATTGCTTAATATATGTCATTTCAGTTCAAAGCATCTGTAGCATTGTGAGGGCTGTGTTGGATGCCACCACAGCAGTCCTGGGATAGCATGAAGTCAGAAGATTGCGTGGCATGCCTTGGTTTGATGGCAGCTGATGCAGGAAGGTACAAATCCCACTGAGACAGTGTTAGAGCACAAGTGTAGGGTCAAAGAAGCCAAACCGACTGCAGTCTTGTCCATGCAGCCTATTTGGGAACAGTCCCTGGAGTAAGCCCATGTCTTAAAGACACTAAAGCAATCCATAACAGAGCCCCAGAGCAAGGTAAGAGTTGAGTAGTGTCAAGATGGACAGTCAAGGGTGCTGTGCCTCTTTCAATCTTCAGCCTCTTTCATTTAGCACTGAGATAAGCCCACTAAGACCCAACATCAAATTTGTGACCAAAAATATGTCTAAGGATCAGACCTGGAGGTAAACAGGCAGAGAATCAAGCCCCAGACTGCAAGATTCCCCTTATTTAATAAAAGTCTCTGTTGAAGGCTAAGATTCACAAATGACTCGCACATTCACAAAAGAAAGCATCACACAAATGCTTTTTTTGTTTTGCCTTGCTCAGTGGTGCAACATTCACCCTCAGAGCCCTGTTCATCTGCATTCCTTCTCGTTATTTTTTTTTTTTTCTCTCAGATTGCCACTCTGTTTGGTTTGGCTCTCCTCATAATTATTATACATACACAATTTTCTGTTTTAATTTGTGTTGGCTTGTTTCCTTTTGATTTGGGGGTCTGTTACAGGCCTAATTATCTTCTCTGCAGGGATGAAGCCAGATGTTGCATCATCTGCCAGGTGGTGCTAAAGACAAGTAGTTATTTAACATATCTTATGATCCTGAAGCTGTTTAATCAGTTTGGACACTTCATCCTACTACCTTTTTTTTTTAAAAAAAAAAAAAGCATAACCAGAACAAATACAAACTTACCTAAAATAAGTCAGCCTTTTAAGCTCAACTTATGCACTGTTTATGCCTACAACAATTTTCAATGGCATTTTGTTGTTCTTACATTGTCAAATATTTAAGACAAGTGTAGATGTATTGCTTTCTTTTCCCCTTTGTTAGGTTTCATTTTTTGTTCATTCTTCCTTTCCATTTCAATACAGGTTTTAAGAGTGCACATTCACCCCAAAAAACTTCTTTCTCAGCTAGGGACATGCACAATGAGGGTGGCATTTCTTGCCTGGTTATATTTTGATGTCATATTACAAGAAAACATTGTCAGGCCATCAAAATACTTAAAATAGGTCTTTATACAAATTAAACATATAATAGTACTAGACTTATCTTTCCCGGTTCTTAAAAATAATTCAGTCCCTGATAGCTGAAGTTTGACACTTAATATCTTGCATATTAATAACTCCTACATCAGGTGCTTTCACAGAGAATAGAATGGGGCTATTACTGTAAAGGCCTACTACTTACTTATCATATAAACAACAGCTTGAGTCAAATGCTGTATATATTTAAGATGCCATAAAAATACATAAGCTTACCCTCCACATATAAAATATGGAGACGTTTTTGGTATCTGAAAATTAGTTCAGTCCCTTGTAAAAAAGGGCAAGTGATAACCATCGGAAGAAATAAGATAAATGGAGATATGGGTATTTAACACATGTATTGGCCCTAATATGAAAAACTTTCAAAGGCATTTGAAAGATGTTGTCAAATACATTTTTGCAACAGTCTGTTGTCCCAGTTGAATTGCCTTATTGCCTTTGAACAAGGATTGCCAGCTTCAGCACAGTGCTCTGCTAATGCACCTCAGCATCCTCTAGGTCACAGCTTGTGTCCAGCCAATCTGGGGCAAAGCGGAGGAGCTCAGATCAGTGTGTGTCTACCATGGTGGAAGTGCCCACAGGCAAAATTCATTGCATTAAAGCTCCCAAAGGTTTTAAAGAAGATCAAGATTTCAGTCCTAAATTACAGGGGTTCAAAAATGCAGATTGGTAGGTGTGTTGCTTTCTTTTCATTCAGGATACGAAATTGGACCAGTCTTCACATAGCTGGCCCTGTTCAGTTCAATGGGGCTTGTGAAATAAGAACAGGGTTTGACTGAGGAAGAGAAGTATCTTAGCAGGACAAGTCCTCTGGAGATCCATGCACCTCTGGGATTTCTTGACATCAAGAGTCCCTTTCCCTCACTGGGAAAACCAGAACTGCAAGGACAAAAGAGTTGATCTTTGCATGCACGTGCTATAGAGGATGTATCAATTTATGTATCTGGTTTTGGCCACTTCTTCAGAAAGATATTTTCTGTAAAGACGCCTAGGATGTTTCTAAATCGCCTGAGTAGTGAGGCAGAAAAGTAGAAGCAGTTTTCCAGGAAGACAGGGTGAAATAGCAACATACAATTTCCAATTACTGAAAGGTAGAAAACCTTTTTTTCCTTTAAGCTCTTCTGAAACCTGCTGCAACTAGAAATCTTCACGGTGAGTAGGTAGAAGTGCCCTGGAATTACCATGGTGATGAGGCTCAAAGCACAAGCAACTCACAATTGACAGCGTTTCTGTTGAGAGACCTGGACCTGCTGCTAACGTTTGGAGATGCACTTAGATTTGTTTTTGAAGGTCTAAGAGCACTCTCTCCACAGACTGAGCGAAGCATAATGAAAAGATAATATATTTCCAAGGTTTTTTACGGAATGTGAGTATACATCTTTGAAAAAGACTCTTTTTGTATAAAGGCTGATGTTTGTAAGCAAGCCAGCAATTTCTCACTTGTATTACATCAGAGCTGTAATGCATGAGAAGTCCTGGGAGAAATGTATATTCTATGGGTCACTTAGAAGTAAAGCTTTCTTCCTGTTTCCTTGGGTTCACACGTGTCAAAACTGAATGACAAAAAAATGTAAGTAGTTTACGAATATAAAATTGAGAGGCAAAACCATTTCCTACAAGCATTCTGAAAGGACGGAGTCATATCTTCACGGTGAGTAACCTTCTCCGTGGACTCAGTTGCATAGTATTTCTGATGTTTTTTTCCAGATATAAAAACAAAAGACACCAAATTTGTAAAGAATTCACTTTTGAGACAAGTGACATCCCGCAGAACAGATTGAAGTGGCCATACAAAGCAGAAGTCAGCCTAAGTGAAACACAGCAGGAGAACTAAATCTCCTTCCTAATGGGACCCTTGATTCAACCAACCCCTTAATACGTTATTTCTTTCTGTTACAGAAACGTCAGTATGAATTAAATCTCCATTGTGCTAAGCTCTGAATACCTATAATGGGAGACACAAATCCGTTTCTGAAGACCTCACAATTTCTGAGTAAGATTTCAATGTGGAAGGAACGTATTTTACATTAACATGCTTTCTTGTATTTTGAAGCTACCTGATCATCATTCTTTAAAAATGAAGAAGTTATTAGAGAAAAAGCAGACATTAGGGGGGAAGATCTTCTTGACAAAAATTTGAAGTAGTTCAGTTATAGAGGACTTTTAAAGGGATGACTGGATGTAAAATTTGGCACCCTAGATTTTAGGATCATTCTCCTCTTGTATATCACGGCCTGACATTGGAATTAACAGGTAGCAAGGAAGTGTTTTAGCTATTTATATATACTTTTCAACAATTGTGAAAATATTTCTCCCACCAAAACCCAACACACTTAGGGAAAAAAAACAATAATGCACAGTAATTCAATGTGTTTTGCTTATCATTAGTGATAGTGGTTTAGTTTAGCTCTATGGAGCCAGGACACTGGAAGTGATCTGGTTTGGAGAAATGCTCCCGCCTTCTAAGAGTTCTGCAGCAGGAGTGGTTCCGCCTGTCAGAGTCCTCCATGCTCAAGCCACTATTCTTGTTTCAGATGGAACTGAACTGTTTTCAATTTTTCCAGCACTCAAAAAGACAGAATTCTGGTCTTATTTGGACTGGAAACTTCTGAAGCATTTCAGCTTTCTGTGGGGGTCTGTATTGTGTGTGAGGCTCTGAATGTATCATGTTACTCAATGAAGGTCCCCCTCTGCTGCCAAAAGAAAGGCTGAAAAATGTATTATCTTTTTTTCTTAGCAGTACATATAACAGAAGATAGCTTCCCCATGCTTATAAAATATTGACCAAGAATTCTTCATTCATTAACAGACACATGCTTAGCCTTGAGAAGTTCAGTGGAAGTGGAGCAAGGAGAATTTTCCAGCCTGCATTACAAATTTTCTTGTGCATTGACATTAATAGCATAAGTTTTTAATGGTCTCAATAAGACAAGGGTTTTAATTTAGGTGAAATTACTTTCATAAATTTGCATAAATATGGCCATGCAAATATATTGCAGTATAATTTTATTAGAAATTAACTGAGAATGTATCTGCTCAGCTTGATTTAAATGACTCGCATGAAGATAACATCCAGCCTACATGCAAAGGTCTGTCTTTGCTGAATGGTATTAGAATAGCATTATAAAAACAACCTACAAGCTCTGCTATGAGCAGCGGTGAGAGCAATAGTGAACATGAATAACATGAACACCACAGATCCATTATTTGTTATTCCTTCCATAGGTATTGAAGATTCAAGAAGGTTGGTACATGTCAACCACATGTCCTTGACTTGAGATTTCAGTGCATTTTCTTCTAGGTTTCTGAGTAAAGGATAGCTTGCTATTTTAACCTAATTTGGTGACTTACCAAACAAATGAGGACCTTCAGCAAGAGAAAATCCATCAGCAGTGGCTAGCTGGTGATGTCCTATTAAATTCATTTCAGATCCCATTTATTCTTCAGTTCAGGAGAAATATGCTATTTATGAAATAAATTGAAAGAAGACCCTGAAAGATATAAAGCAAAAAATATTTAAAACAAGGTAACTAATTTTTGTGTACCTGTTGTAAGGCAGGATTCAGGAGGTTGTTTCAATATTTACTGTAACAAAGATTGGCTTGAAGTTACAATACCTAATTCAGCCTTTAAATAAAATGCTGCATCTAGTTTGTTTGGTTTTTGCTTGCTATGGTATATTTTATTTGCCATCCTTCTGCTGTTCATTTAAAGCTAATGGCAGTTTATGCTCAGCCTTATTCAAATATTCACAGACCGAAGCACTAGCCTGACCTGCTGAGGGCACGCTGCCCAGCCCTGCTTCCAGGGAATAACAGTTGTTTGCATTATTTTTTCATCACCCTTTCATCATTTCATTGGTTTCACTTACTGAAAAAGTGTAAGTTTCTGGGTAGGTCAGAAGAACCAAGCCAGGAAACGCGAGTTTAATTTCCAGCAACTGGCTCTTTATCTTGCCTTCAGTAATTACAGTCTGAACAAGATAAATGGCAGCAAAAACAGAAAGCAAAGCCTTGGTCTAATAACCAGAGGCTTGCCCACCCGCTCCCTTTGTGGTCTCAAGCAGCCATAACTCTCGCTTGGAGAGGTTGGGAGATGCATGTGCCTGCTCACTAGCGTACTTTCCTAGCAGGTCAGATGGAGCAGTTTTCATCTCCTAAGGCTGACAGTGCCACTGTACCCAGGTCTTCTCCTTCTAAGTCCAACCACTAGGTTATTAAGGCAAGAGGCCTGCTGTTGCCTCCTACTCCAGCAGAGACTACAGCTAGAGCAGGACCTCATCCAGGAGGAAGGCGTGCAAGAGGCTCCCTTGCCCAGGTCTGGCACATGTGGGTGGGATGGGGCAACTCAAGATTGCATTTGAGGGAGGACCATCAGCAACAGGAGAACATACAGATCCAACAAGGAGATGTCTCAAGGGTTTATGCAGACACCAAGAGGATTCTACATAAAGTTGACAGAAATCTGTTTTATAGTCTTAATTCTTTATTTGGTTTAATTCCCGTGGGACTGTCCCTTGGGCTGCGTTTCCGCTCACTGCAGCCCAGTCTGCTTCCCAGTGAGGGCTCGGCATGTTTCTTGAGCAGAATTTAAGTCATCTGACAAAAACGTGAATGCAGCAGGAGGCCCCAGTGCTGAGCAGACTAGGAAGTAGCTTGTGAGAGTGGCAAGCACACTGTGTAATTATATTCAGATTTGTCCATAAGGATTCATTAAGTCTTTTCTTAACATAAACAAAGGCCCTCTAATTAGACAGATGCATTTTAAACGTCTGCCCACAGATAATTTAAACAGTTTACTCAGAAATGTCAAAAGCTACTTGTATCACAGACCAGATAGGGTTCTTGTGGCAAATAATATGTAAACACACAGTCTCAAATCTAGCACAGAAACACAGTTTTGCAACAACAAAAAACTCCATGTATCTTGGGATGGGGGTTGGCAACCAGCCCAGCCACCCCAGTAGGCCCACGTCTACTTCCAACCATTTTACTGCCTCGCCACCACATTTTCTGGGGAAGGTATCTGCTGGACTCAAGATGCGGGGCTGCCCACATGGCTGCAAAGGTCTTACAATTCCTGACAGCCAGTTTTCTCATGAACTGCCCATGACAGACCCCTTAGGAGGGGTTTCCTCTTACAGCCCGTTACAAAGGCTCTGCAACAGGAGAAAACAGCACAGTCAGGACACTTATAGTGGTCAGGAAGATAAACATCAAAATGAACCATCACCAGAGGGCTCCTGAATGTTTCTCTGGATTTTCTTACTGAAGATGGGAGGAGAGAGGCCATCTCCAACCTCTCCTCATGCCCAAGCCCTTCAATAGCTTTCTTATAGCCCATGGGTGTGCAACCCTTGCAGTTCCTTGCAGGATTAGCTCTCCCTGCAGCCAGACTTGAAGATTACATTCCATCACTACTACTACTTCTTGTGTTTCCTCCTCAGACCCTATATGAGGAGGTAACACCGCAACAGCTAACATGTAAGCATTGGGATTGTGAATTTCTGTATCTTCATAGAGAGCCTAGAACTTATCTTCTTAGGCAATGTTGGATGTTATATCAAAATACTTTAAAGACAGTCCCAAAATGACACCCATTTTAAAGTATTTTGTTAGACTGTCAGTATACGGTCAGACTTTCAATGGATAGCTTCTTAGTTTGTAAGGTATATATCCTGCATCTGTCTAGTCTGTGCTGCAAATAAAGGAGAAAGCAAGTAAACTATATTTTTAAATGCTAATATAGTGTCTGTGTTTTTACAGTCTCTTTGAAATGTCTGTAGACTTCTTTCTTGCTTCTTTGAGGCCATTCCATTTTTTAATATGTCATTAGGTGATGTCACTCTTTAACCTCGAGGTAGACTTAGAATCTATTATTCTTTACATATGCACACACAAAAAACACCCTGGTGCTATTAATACTGCCTTGTTTATGGTAAGAATCTTGAGGATATATTTGTCATAACCTGCCAGTACTATAGGACCTTACAGGTTTGTAACTATACCCCTCCTGCCACATTAATTTTGATCTGGATGGATTCAGTTCGAGTAAAATGTTCATGATGATTTTAGAGTTCCCACCTTTTCTAATATTTAATTTTCTTTAATATATTCAGCTGATGTACTGGATTTCATGGAGGAAGTTAATCCTATCTTCTGGGGATTTCTGCAAGGCACAAGGCATGATCACCATTACAGAGCACTGGGACAGGCTGCCCAGAGAGGCTGTGGAGTCTCTGTCTCTGGAGATATTCAAAACGCGTTCCTGTGCAACCTGCTCTAAGTGAACCTGCTCTGCAGGGGCGTTGGACTAGATGATCTCCAGAGGTCCCTTCCAACCCCTAACATTCTATGATTCTGTGAAATATATCTTCCATTACATGTAGCTTTGCTACTGTTAATTTGCCTGAACACCAAGAGCTACACTAAATACTGATTGACATTTTGCTTTGATTTGCCCCTGAATCCAGCCTGCTGTGAGCCATCTAACCTATATTAGATTTATCCAATTTATTTCACCAGTATTTAAAAGCAGCATCTAGTGATTTACAGCTTTCAGACCTACATCAGATACACAATATAGAACAGTTAAGCACCACTTATTCCACACATCGTTCAGTTCTGGGAAATAGTATAGGTCAGCATCACAAAGCATCACAGATCCAGGGGTGGACTTCACTTTCAAAGAGCCAGTTCCACAACGCACATCCCATCATTAGCCTCTTCTCAGCCTAATCCTCCTATGTTGTGGTCCCAGCTGGCTGCAACTCCCATGGAGTAACTCCGGAAACATTGTCCTGGCCAGTGGGATAGTCACACCCAGCAGACAGAGAGAGGTACCCAAATTGCTAGCAACACAGTCGGGTGACAAAGGGTGCCATGTGTAGCACCTACGCACAGAACCTCTTGGCAGAAGTATTCCTTCCAAAGACAGAGGGTCAGAGGTGGTTTTTTGGGCTGGTAGCATAAAGATTTGTCATCTCAGCTTCCAGAATAAGTTCATCTACAGGAACTAGGATCAGTAACCACTCTCTTAACGCAGATTTCTTTATCCATCAAAACCACACAATAGTGGAATGCTTCTTGGTATTTGCAGGCATCTTTGGTATGACTAAACACTCATAGATATGTCTACCTCATGCTTGCTTCCTTATATGAAGTGTATCTTTTAGCTACTGCTATCAAGATGAATCTAGACGACCTCAGCCAACTGACTGATACTCCATCCTGAGGTGTAACCAAAAAAAAAAAATGCATCAGATATAGGTAAAAGCCAAAATAAAGGCAATAGGTACACAGGAAATCAATATTGGTCTCCAAAATAAGAGCCCTTCAAGAGAAATTAAGAGGCATGGGATAAGTTACAAAGCTTTCTTTTTGTTTTCCAAGTAATTTTAGTTAAGTTGCTAATAAGCCTATTTACTCCACCACCTCTTGCGATTATTTTCATAAGCAAAAAGTATACAGCAAACTAGAATATGTATTAAGCAACTAAAGTATGTATTAAGTAAAATATGTGTCCAATTGCTTGAGATTATTTTCATCAACTGCATATTAAAAGCTCTGAAATACATAAAATTTTATTACATGTACCCTTTACCATACTTCAGAACATGTAATTAATACATATTTATGTATTATATGTTTAACTGAGAAAATTAAGATGTATATTATTATATATGTGCCTTGTTCTTTCACCATACACATGTGCATGCACGTTTATTCAGCTTTCTTACGGGATATATGTTCCTGGGAGTATACAAATATATATGTATACACCTATTCATGTGGGTGTAGGTTTCAGATTTATTGTGGACTCTTATCGGTGGACTACCTCTGACCCCACTATGGTCAACAGTAAAGCTTCCCCTGGCTTCTGTGTAAGCAAAGCCAAGCCTCTTAATGAAATAATTGAAGTTTAAATCAACTGGGTTCACTGAAAGAAAGAAGCATCATAGCCCCATACTTTCAGGTAAAGTAAAAATACGTTTGATCATCAGGAAAGCTCCATGATAGTCTAATTGCATTTTACCTTCAGAAGAAGAATGGTTGAATCTATTTTGCTTACCCAGTAAAGGAAGATATACCAAAGCACAGGCAAAATTTTTCACAAATATTAGTGAGAAAAATTTCCCTCCTTCTGTCTCGTAATATTGTCCTATTCTTTACACATCTGGCTGTCAGTTGCTCAAAGAGAAATTTCAGTAACATCATTAAACTATGGTCAGATCCAAACACCGTTAACATCAATGGGAAGATTCCCATCTAGTTCACAGGCTTTTGATCTGGCCTCATAGCCTTTTTGTGGAATATTTAATGCAGTGCCTCACTTATTTGAGAGGCATTTTTTTTTTTATTTGCTTGCTTGTTTGTTTTAAAGTGTATCAGAGACATGAAATGTTTATGCTCCTTGTTTCTAGCCTTTTGCTGCCAGATCATTTTGGCATGCATGGCACCTCAGGCAGCTATGCAGCAACTGGTGCAAAATATAAGCAACAATACGGGCAAGTTTGAGAACCAGAGCCAGGACTGGTGTTACTGTGTTTGTTTGAAATTTACTCGTTAGATTCTTTAATACGACATTTAAAATCAGAGCAAAGAGACACAGGACACAGAAAAAAAAAATATAGGATATTCTTACAGTTTAATTCTGAAGAAAAAAATAAGTACCGGTAAGCCAGTCACAAGAAGAACTGAAAATCTACCAGAAGTCTCAATGGCATTTCTGTAAGTAGCCAAGTAACTTCAAAGAGGGAGGACCGCTTCTGGCTGCCCTTGGGATGACCTGCTGAACACCATTTCTGTGTCTTCCTTTCTCCAGCATCATGTCTCACCTGATAAAACTGCAAAATCTCCTTTCTTAACCTGTTTTTGGACTCCCTTCTAGCCTAGTGGGATCCCAATCTAGTCTGGGATCTCTAGATTCTCTGTAACATGAGCAATAGCAATAAAAATAACAAAAGCCACATGTGTCCCACCACAATTATAGTTTTCTGAAGATAAATGGCTAGCAGGACCACTTGGAATAAACTGATATTTTCTTAAAAATTGGCAATAGATTCAAATAGTAATTGCTTGAAATGTGAAAACCCCTTTTGCTTGTGCTAGTTATGTGAAATAAGTGCTAAAGTCCTGGACTTTGCAAGATGCACCTGGAATCTGTACACAAAACCGTCAAACAAAGGAATTACTTAAAACAAATATAACTATTCCCTTTCTGGATTGTCCTCTGTTCTCCCATTAATCACATTTAAAACATTTTCTGTTCCTAAAAGGATAACACACTAACAAACCAGTACAATTTTAAAGCTGATGCACATAATTAACTAGATGATAGTGTTATTGCAGGAAAGACTCAGTATCAAAGTTTTGCTTTCTTTTCCAGTGACACAGATACAGAGAAACCAGCTTTCTAAAGACAAATTCCAACACTGTCATTTTTCATGACCTTAACATTTTTCCCCAAGGGGAATTCCTGATATTGAGCCAGTTTTGTAGATGAAATTACTTCTCCTTGTACTATTTTCCAATAAAATCCTAGCTTTAAAAATACTTTTCTTTTTTTCTGGTCAAAAATCCATTAACATCCACTAAATAATTCAGGTGAGAAAATTGCTTTTACACTACACAACAGCAAGAGCTATCACTCTAAGGAATTATTACTTACTGGTCTCTTCTGGAAGACTGCGGATGGCAGGATGCAAGACAGCTCTGCGCTCAGTTCAGTATCCTAACGATTCTCACACAGGAACATTTTTGTTTTGCTTTTTTTTTTTAGGTTTAGCAGAAGCCTGTAGTGATAACACAATGAATCAAAGCTTGGGCTCATTGGCTCAGTGCCCTAATGGACAAGGATTACTCATTAACAATTCTTTCTTTGCAAAACTCTCCAAACACAGGCTGTATTAAAACATTGTGAATCCCAGCTTATCTAGCAGCACAGAGATTTGAGATGCTCATCAATGCTCTAGCAGGGTGCAGGGGGGAAGTTGGCTTAAAAAGTGGGGTGACAGTACCTTGTTGCTGATTATACCACTCTTCTTGCACATGTACATTTTTATGATGCGCTCGCTCTCTCTCTCGGGTGTCTTCCTCACCCAAGGAGCCTAGATGTCATTCCAAGACATGGACTTAATTTTTAAGTATTTCTGTTAGTCTGTACACTTTTTAGGGGATCTAAGCATTACACTGAAGCAGAGTGGGCTATAAATTACAAGGATTTGGGGTCATTAAAGTTTGGTTCCTCGATCTGCCACACACTGTGAAAGACTGCATGATTTTGGTTTGGACTCATCTCATAAAGCTTTAGGCTTTAAACTGAGGCCCTTAACTTTAAACCTAGTAGACCCGTGCAACCTTTGTGCACAAGGGAAAGAAATTGGTACCCGTAGATGGTGAATCACATCCTGGGTGGGCTGCACTGCTTCTGAAAATGTTGATCTCTCGCCACTGACAAAAAGGGAACCTTGAACCACTACATCCCCACTTACCCAACAGAGGAATTTAAAGTAAATTGGAATCAATCCAGGCTATTCTGTTTTAACATCCCACCTACACAGCAAGGGTAATAATTCCCTGTTTTGCATTGATAAACATATCCAGTGAGGATGAGTTGATCTGCCAGTGGTTATTGAGGCAAATTTCAGCCAGAGGGGACAGCTGGCAGCATCACTCATGGTAAGCGAGTTCAAGTCTGCCACAGGGTATATGCTCCCCGTCCTTCTCTACATATTTGCACTGTCTGATCAAGAGTGAATACACAGAGGCACAAGCTGTACCTCCTACTCCAGAAAAGAGAGGCATTGGGCAGCAAACACAGTCCTCTCTAGGAGAAAGGTGACAGCCGCTGGCCCTGAAATTACCAAGAGTACAATTCCCTCACTTTCCATCAGCTTAAGAGAAAAAAAATAAATTTAAAATTATATATTCATCCTCAAGTTTATATCAAGGAAACCAAAACTCTCTATCCTTTTCTTTAAAATAGAATTAATAAAGGGTCTTTCTCATGTGTTATGTCCTTTGTAAATTCACCTGGTAGCCAGCCAAACACACATGGTATGGCAGGATTCTGAAGAGATCAATGGGAGCATAATGCCATAAGGCTGTCACCGGACACTAGCACTCCCAAGGGGGTACTGTTTTCAGGGATTTTATGCCTACTGGACATATGATAAGTACACTTAAGACTAAGGTTCTCTTAGTCCTCATTTCTGACCCACTGGAAGCCATGACTGCCATAAACAATGAGCTTTCTGTTTTACAAATTCATGTTTAGTAAAACTGACAAAGTACTGTCAAATAAGATAATTCTTTCAAAACAACCCTACCCACAGGAGGCAGGTGTTCTCCAGAACTCCAAACATGTCAACATCAACATCCCATCTGACACTTTCCAGTAATTGTCCATTCTGGTGATGCCTAGGAAACACATGTCAAAAAAAAAAAAAAAAACCTTTCTCTTTGGATCATCCTGAGGCCAGTGGTGGGATTTGTGCCTTATCAGGTGAAGAAGTGGAGGCTGAGCCAAGAAGTCCGGTAAATGTTGTATTACATCTCGTGGAGCTTTCCATCTCTCGGCTAGTTCTGAAGAACTTAAGTCTCTTTTTCAGCTTTCAGACTCCTGCAGCATTGGTCCTAGATAGGTGGTGGCACAGAGCAGTTACTGTTTAGAAGTCCCTAGAGACCAACCTTCAATAACGGTTCTTCCCAAAAAAGCATTTTCCTCTGTGTGGATGCTGTTTGTCAGACAGTAAAGAGCTCACCACAAAGGAAGCAGAATTTAATACCCCTATTCACTAACGAATTTGTTGCATTAAAACATTTTTCCTTTCCCTACAATAATAAAGAGGCAAGTGGCAAAGTGGTGCTTTGTCCACTAATCAATACTTTCAAGACATTATTGGAAAAAGCAAAGAAAGAATCCACATGATCAAAAGAGGAGACGTTGCCTGTAGCAACGACGTGTGGCATTACTAGTTCAAGCCAGGTGTTCATATTTTATTGTGGCTGATGTGCAAATGAAAATTGAACAGAAAGGAATTAGAGCAAATCAAATATATCTTCTGTAGTTTTACAAGACACTACCTACACAGCATCAAGGGAGAGAAGAGGAAGAGAAAAGATGCAAATCCAGTTACCTATAAATAGACTATCTTTTCTAAAATAGCATTACATGCTATAGTTTTTAAAATGTCAGAAAACTGACATCCTAAAACTTCTCTAAACAATACTAATTACTTCTGTAACTGACAAATAGCACGTGTTCTAAAATACATCCATGCCATTATCTGTGCAAGTATATGTTCAGCTACAAAAATAGGGTTATACAGAACATTCAGGGCTAGAAATCTGCCTGCCTAGAAAATACTGCTTTATCAAATCCACACTCCATGAAACACTTGTAGCTCCTGTTTGCGCCTCCTCCTGCTACTCTGCCTTTTCTCCACTGACATAATTCTCATCCCACACTTGCACTGACAAGGTAGTTCCACAGCCTCAGCCATGGAAAGGCAAGACAAATCCTGGCAAAAAAGTAGTTTGTCATCAAAAGTGAAAATCTAGCACAGAAAGATATAAGGGGAAGGGAAGAGAAGGTAGGTTGGGCATTCATCTTCAACGTTTCCTTCTCTTCACGGCCCTATGAATGCATCACCTCACATTAAAAAAAATATGAAAAGAATACACCCACAGATGACCAGTACCTTCTCCTTTTTGCATAGAAAAATCTTGTCAACAGCTTTCTGCCTACTCACAGCCAGTTTCCTGATGCTCCAGCAGCACTGTACAAATGACAACCAGTCACAACTAGTGAGAGACCTTGGGTCTGTGTTTGCTTGATAGGCCAAGGGACGTGTGTCTTGACTGAGATCTGCTTGTGCTCAAGAACCTCTTTCCCCCGTGCTGGCAGCTCCCAGCATGAATGCTTCTGCAGACACCCGAGGGCTCATCCAAACCAAACCGTGCCTCAGCACAAGCCACTTATTACAGCCTGGAAAGTGTTCCCACCTTGATTATAAACAGTTGACACTAAACAGTAGAGGCACATGCACCTTTTCTTTCATCCCTGCAGCACCCCTTATTTATTATTGCTACACAGAGGACACACATCACCTACCCCACTTCGGGTCATGGTCTGTCTCCTCAGACCGGCCATTCCTTACTCTGAGGCACTCTCAGAAATATCACTACTCACCGCTCTAATGAATAAAGGAAGCTTTTCACTTCTTGAAGGATGGCCAAAATCATCACCAGCTTACAATAAATTTTATCATATGAAGATAATTAAGTAATCTTAATAGATAAGGCTGCTTCTGTACAGGCTGAAAAATAGGAAAGGAATGGGCTGCAAAGTTTCAGTGAGTTAACTTTAGTAGCTATTCGCCTTTTTCCTCCTGCATTTCAGAAGTGCAGGAATAACTCCACTTTTAAGATTAGTTTAGTTTATTGAATATGTCTTTCATTAATCAAGACGCTTCATTATAAGTTGCTCTCTGATCATTTGAACAGGGCAAAATTTGTTCAACAAACAATCCTGTGTTGTGCCCTGATGAAATCCCATATTCTGTCTTTATCACTTGCATATTTAAAAAGTGGAGTGTTGTGAAAGGGTAAAATGACCATGGAATAGTCTGTCCCAAGGGGGGGAATTCCTCCCTGGTGGCAGGCAGTTAATAGTTAGCCAAGATGGTCTAGCAAGAGCATATATGTCATTAACAAGATACCATCTCACAGCTGCCTGGGCACAAAAGGAGAGCTGAGCGTATGTGGGATCAGCTACGGTATCACATGCTAAACTTCGGTATGGGGAACTTGGTCTACCTTCCTCTAGCTGACTTCAACTGAAATTAAGAAAAAGTATTTTTCTATAAATAAATTCTGGTTATTCCACATTAGATTCTCTCTCGTTACTTTAAATTTTAATTAAGGCACTGATATTACATGCTCTTTTTTCCCCCTCCTGCTAGGGGTTAGAAGTTTAAAAGCGCCTAGAGGAATCACAGCTTTAAGTTAAATATGTTAGTACAGTATTAGCTGATAAGAAGTTCTCCTAGAGGCCTTGGAGTAAATAAATGCTTTATTCTTTCCATTTTTTCCTCTTGACATTTTGATGTTATACAGTATGATAGTGATTGAGTTAATAAGAGTTAGCCTTCATTTATATAAATATTTGGAGAGATAAAAATATTATGAAATGTTGATCTATTCCAGTAAATGAATGCACTGTCCTTTCATTAATAAGTAGTTCTTTTAAACTAGATGTCAAAGGTGATGAGTGAAGTATTATTAATAAATAAATATTAGGATATTTTTAAATAGGCTTTTGAATTGCTGAATACTCACACTAAGTAAATTAATTCTGCAAACATTTGAATCTCTAATTGTTTTTAATACTGTGTCTAGCATCAAAGAAAAAGAAATATATTTAAAAGGACTCATTCAATCACTAACAAGAAATCATTTCATTCAGGATGGGAGAGGAAACGTAATCAAGGCATCACATGAAGGGACAGTGTAAGCCATTGGAAGTACAGGAGGAGCCTCTGCTAATGCTATTCAGCAACGCAGAGTTGCTGTTAGGCTTTTAAACCCTCAGTTCTGCACTCTCTTGTTCTAGAGGAGGCCCTGCCATGCTCTGAAGCATTGCAGACAGAAGACTGCTCTCAGTGCTTGGTGGGGGGGGGAGGCAGGGGGATGCAGAGCAGGCACAGGACCCCAGAGAAAAGCCCAGGGGAACTGCCTCATCCTGCCCCAAGAGGTCCATGACCATCCAGGGAACAGGGGAATATCAAACACTCAGCAGCTGATGGAAAGCTCATTACACTTGCCTATACATCCAGAAGGAAGGGGAACATCAGATTTGGCTACAAGGAATCATGCAGAACTCAGTTTGGAAGAAGCTGCCTTATTCCTTCTGCAAGGAAGGCACTTGTACATCAGGGAGGAGCAAGACTGGAGGAGGATCCATGAGCCAGGAGCTGAGGATAGCCCTACCGAGAGGGTATAGTCCCACAGTACCTGACTGGGGCCAGGGTGTTGATAGCAACAGGCACAGATGAGGCAAGGTGCTGAATCAGGACTAGGGGCTACCCAGGGACCAGCCAAGAGCAGTAGGAAGAAATAGGACCAGACGGAGGACTGGAGACACACTACCTGCAGCATCAGCCTGAGTTCCACTCAGGAGGCAGGGTAGAGGCAGAACTGGAGATAATGCAGGCTACAGCAGTCCACCTGGGAAAAATCACCTGTGAGCCAAGAGAGGGGAAGGCAGTACCAAGCACATGGGGCCTGGCTTGAGCTTAAATAGCATCCTGAGCCCATGGGCAGGGTGTGGGGGAGGCCCCATGTGAGGCTAATCAGGGCTATTAAAGCCTATCAGTGTACTCAGCGGCCTGACGTAAAGCACCTCTCAAGGCTTTTGTTGGCTCTTCCTTCTTCCCTACCAGGGAATTTGGATACATGGTGAACACGGTTATGGTCATTTGTGGCATGCAAGAGGAGCAGCAGCAAAACTAAATCTCTGATGCCCAACTTGCACTGGAAAGACTGAGATATTATAAAAAGTCAATGTCACAAGTTCAGCTGAAGAGTACTCATTACAGAATTGCAGAATGGTAGGGGTTGGAAGGGACTTTTGGAGATCATCTAGTCCAACGCCCCTGCCAGAGCAGGTTCACCTAGAGCACAGGAATGCATCCAGGTGGGTTATGAATATCTCCATAGAAGGAGACTCCACCATCTCTCTGGGCAGCCTGTTCCAGTGCTCAGTCACCCTCAGAGTAAATAAGTTTCTCCTTATGTTCAGATGGAATTTCCTGTGTTTCAGTTTGTGCATGACTCCACCTAGCTAAGGAAAAATGAAGTGGGCTGGAAATTAAATAACATTGGGTCCTGGACATAGCTGAGATATTGCCAAACTCAGAAAAGTGAGGAAGTATATCATATTATCTTTCAATTGCCTCCACCTTAATTCCAGTGGTCAGCCATGACTGTGTTGGTGGAGCCCTTCCCACCTCATTGTGGAAGGTGTTGGTGGGATGATTGGTGAAACTGGTGCACAGCTCCTAGGCACATTACAGCAAAGAGCTCTGAAATGGCCATGGCTCTCCTTAGGACAACCGTCTCCTTGTCCATGTTAGTACCTAGCATGAGGTACTAACTGCCATAATTAGCAGCAACAAGCAAGTGAGAAGGCATTGCCCATGTAGTGGGGGCTAAGAAACACAGGGGTGAAATGGAGGAGAGTGAGGGAGACCACAGACAACTGGGCAGATGTTCCTTATTTCAGATACTAGGGCCCAGGTCAGTCAGATCATCCTCTTGGTTTCCACCCAGAAAACAGATGGTACTGAAGAGAGAAAGAGATCTGAAGGCCAAAGAAAAGTGGGGTGGTTGAAGAGGAAGTTAAGGGGATGTTAAATGATAGATCATGGGAGAATTAAAGGATTTAGCTTATTTGCCTTTCTTTCCTAATCTTCAGTTTACATCATTGCATTCTGAAAACAAATTACTTCCCTTTTTGGAAGAAAGAAATTAAATGCAATATAAAGATTATTAAATTTAAATAACACAATTGAGGAGAGGCAGAGGTTATTTATCTCATAGAAGTATTAACTTGGACTCCCTCTGAAGAACTTCATTTATCAAAACCTAATCTGAATACCCTTTTTGTCCAAAATTTGGTCATATCCCAAAATACGAATCATTTGCATTGGCAGATCCCTCATTTATCTCAAATCTCACTTGGCAGATACATTTCATGTTCCCATCTCATCCCACAACAGAAAAGGTATAACATAAACAGTTTATCTAGAGAATAGTGGTAGAGTAGATTACATGCATGGTAAATTTGTCTAGTTCTGTTTCTTGTCTTTAGTGGTACCTCCAACCAAACCTTCACAAGGAAGGGAATCTAACAAATTCATGAATTTTAGGTTTTAACTGTTTCTCTGAATAGGTGTGTAGGATAAGACAATTCATGTGAAAAAGGGTAAAAATCAGTTCAAAGCATGGCAGAGTAGGTACTCAGCAGGATAAATTGTTGTTCCTCCTTCTGTGCTGGCTCCTCACAAATATGGAGCCTAGTTAGAGGTTTCTATCCTTTCCCTCAAGGTTTCCTCAAAATCGCATCAAGTTAGTGGGGGACTGTGGCTATAACTCTCTGAATTCACAAGCCTTCCCCTAAAACTGTTATTTCCCCTGAGCAATGGAGTTGCCCACTCCGAGGATGAGCCATGCTCATACAGGAGACAGCCCTTTCTCAGCTGCTAACCCATGGTGCAATAAGTTCTCAAGAGCCTGGGGGATTGGTCCTTATGTTTCACCAGCCCATTTTAGCCATATTTGCATTTCTTGGACATAGAAACTGATTACCACAATGGCAAACGGCGAAATGAAGGTGCTACTGTTACAGAAATACTGTCTAGGAAGTTCTTCGGAGCAAAGGCTGGACCAAGCAGCCACTCCTGGTGCTAACCCTTTAGTCTGGCAGGAACTAGCAGAGAAATGGGCTCCAGCAGGAATCAGGGACCCTCCTACCAGCCACTTTGATGTACAGAACTACTTAACAAAAACATCCTCAGCCCACGGGAACCAGCCCCAATGTAGCAGAGAGAATGAAGTTCCAGTTTCTTGATCTCTTAAATTTAAGTGCAAATTTAAAACAAGACAGCACAAATGATCGATAACCAGGAAGCTGCTGTTCTGGTTATCATGTGGACTACAGCTGAGTCTTAGCTGCAGCAAAATTACACATGATTTTTTTTTCTGGCTGAAACAGATGTGTGTGCCCATGTGCAAGTGTTGCTACTCCTACTCAAAGGAACCAGAATCTGTACATGTGATTAACAAAGAAGTTAATGTCACTGACAACTGAGGGGCAAAATCTGTGCACTCTTCTTTTTCCCGTAGTCTTTCCCCATTAATATCTGCTGATGATAAACACAGAAGTGGAATTTGATGGTAGCATCAAAGGTACCAAATACTGGAGCAATAGTATGATTACTAAGTACAACTGATGCTGTTCCAATGTTACTAAACTGATAGCTTCCCGCATGTAATGCATGCTGCCAGAAAGTCATCCTCATGTAAACACAACACAAGGGATTCCTTCCTGGGTGCATGGAAATTACCCAGATACTAGCAGATGATTCTGCATTTTAGATTGTCTCTTATTAATGTGCAGCCAATCAACGTACATCCTGCCAAATAAAAGATTGATACAGGGTAAAAAAAAATGCGTGTAGCAACATCGGATTTTTTTGAAAAAAGAAAATATTTATCTCCTGGATATGTGATATCAACCTGGAAACGTACATAAACCCTGGAACTGCATTTTTTTTTCCATACATCCAATTCGTTACAGAGAGGGACAAGGAAGGATATATTTAGCTCTTACCACTTGCAATTTAGTCTAAGAAAGATAACTCAAAATTAGAAAATGTGAGGGAGCTGCTGTTTTCCCAGTGATGGAATTGCTATTCAAGTAGGTGATGAACTATAGCCTTGAACTATGCAAGACCTCAATGTCACTACTATAGCATGATTCTCTATGTATTAAAAAATTTTTGCTTGAAGAAACATCGATTCTTTAATCTTTTAGGAAAATTTGACAAAGCATAACCCAGTCATGTCATAAAGTTGATCTAAAAATGAAATTTACCAACCATATGCCTCTCCTCTGACATTAAAGATTATACAAAAATAAATTGCCTGAGAAAGAGGATAATTAATAAATATCAGAGACTGTAAATAAGCAGTAGAACAGAAAAATATAACTGAAGTTGAAAATCTTAGTACTTCAACTTACAACTCAGAGAACTGTATTTGTTATACTTCATACTTTCTAAATCTCTTTTAAAACTAGCATAGTTGATACACGTTTTATCAGTTTAATCATTGACTTGTTGCTTAACCTGTCTTGTTACTTAGGTCTTTAAAAGTCAACAGATAATAATATGAAATAAATAAAACCTTTGTCACTCATTCCTACATCGAGTTTTACGTAACTCTCCTAAATATGAGTTGCAACAGAAACCTTTGAACAGCATGCCAGTAAAATGGACTGTATTGCAAAGAAGCTGATAAAGTCATGTTTGGAATATTGTCCATTTATTCCAGGAATTTAACTGTAATTAACCAGATACTTTAGGCTTCTTGAATGTAATAAATCTCTGTTCTGTAAATATACTGCTCCTCGTTTCTTCAACTGGAAAAGCTTGATTTACAACGGACCAGATACAGCCCTTTCTTTTTTTTGAGATTGCCAGTAAAAGTGGGCAGAGACATCGTGATTTCTGTAGGAACATCAGCCAGCAGGTGCTAAAATGAAATGCGACCTTGACTGCCTTTATGCCTGACCTTGGATTACTTCAAGGCAATAACTGAGGTGTGAAAAAGCAGTTTTCCTGTACCCACCCTTGATCCCTCCACTTGATAATCAAAATTTAACAGTATTTTAGCACTCTACTTCCTAGTCCAGAGTTTTAGAAATTAATTAAAAATTCGGAGTGCCTCCATTTTTTGCCTTTAGATGGTGGATACTCATGCACTTCCTGCCAAAAAATCAGCCGCTCCCTAATGCAGCATGGAGAGGGCGGAGGGGGCCAGGATAAAAGCAGTTAGAGGTATGTGTGCAATTGCAGGGCACTGATCTCATTGGGATCATGGAGACATAGCTCATATTACTGGAGTGCTGCCTTGGATGGATATAGGCTCTTTAGGAAGAACAAACTGGGTCAGCAAGGAGGTGGAATTGCCCTGTACATGACAGCAGCAAGCATGCATGGAGCTCTGCCTTGGGATGGAGGTTCAGCCAGCTGAGACTTTACAGGTCAGAATTAGAGGCAGACCAATGAGGGCAATGTTGTGGTGGGTGTCTCCTACAGACTGTGTGAAGAGGAAGAAGTAGATGAGACCTTCTTTAGACACCTGGAAGAAGTCTCATGTGTGCAGTGCATGCTTCTCATGAGGGACTTTAACCACCCCAATATCCGTTGGAGGGACAACACAGCAGGGACAAGCAATCCAGGTAGTTTCTGGAGTGCATTGTTGGTAACTGATAACTGATTATAACTGATAACAAGTGACTGAGGAGCCGAAACGAGGACACACTCTGCTGGACCTGATTCTTTAGAACTGCTTGGGAGCATTAAGGTCATCGTCAGCTTTGGTTGCAGTGACAATGGACAGTGAAGTTTAAGATCTGAAGAGGCAGAAACGAAGCAAAAATCAGGATCATAACCCTGTACCAGGAGAGTATACTTTGGTCTGTTGAGGATTTGCGTGGAAGAATTTCATGGAATATGGCCCTGGAGAAAAAGAGAGGTCCAGAAGAGCTGGTTAGCATTCAAACATCACCTCCTCCAAGCTGAAGAACAGTCTATTGTGAAAAGCAGGAAATAAAGCAAAGGCATCAGGAGGCCCACATGGATGAACAAGGAGCTCCTAACTAAAATCAAACATAGAACAGAAGCATACAAGTGGTGCAAGCAGTGTCATGTGACCCAGGAGGAATACAGAGCATGCAAAGCATGCAGACACGGTGTTAACAAAGCCAAAGCCCACCTGACATGGCATCTGATGAGACATTTGAAGGGCAACAAGAAAGGCTTCTACAGGTGTATCAGCAGCAAAAGAAAACCTAGGGAAAATTTGGGTTTGCTGCTGAATGCGGCAGGGGACCGGGTGACGAAGGACATAGAGAAAGCCAAGGTGTTCAATACCTTCTTTGCCTCAGTCTTCACTGGTAAGACCAGCCTCCAGGAATCCCAGGTCCCTGAGACCAGTGTGAAAGTCCAGAGCAAGAAAGACTTACCCTCCATGGAGGAGAATCAGCTTAGGGAACATATAAAGAGATTGGACGTGCACAGGTCTATGGGTCCTGATAGGATGTACCAAGAGCTCTGAGGGAGCTGCCGATGTCACTGTGAGGCCACTTTCAATTGTTTTTGAAATGTCATAATGATTGGGAGAGGTTCCTGATGGCTGGAAAAAAAGCAAACATCACTCCTATCTTTAAGAAGGAGGCAATGAACCTGATAGCCTTCTACGATAAGAAGACTGGCTCAGTGAACAAGGGGAAAGCTTGACTTTAGCAAGGCTTTCACGCTGTCTCCCATAACAACTTCATTGACAAAATGATGAAGTACATACTAGATGAGTACACAGTGAGCTGGATTTAAAACTGGCTAAACTGTTGGTCTTAAAGGTTTGGGGTCAGCAGCACAAAGCCCAGCTAGAGGCAGTAATCTGTCGTATATCCTCGGGATCAATACTGGGACCAATATACTTTCATTAAGAACCTACACGATGTGACACAGCACACCTTCAACAGCTTTGCAGCTGATACAAAGCTGGGAGGAGTGGTTGATACACCAGTTCATTGTGCTGCCATTCAGAGTGGCCTTGACAAGTTGGAGAAACAGCCCAACAGGAATCTTGTGAACTTCAACAAAGGGAAATTCCAGTCCTGCACCTGGGAAGGAATAATACTGCGCACCAGTAGACACTGGTGGGCTAGAAAGCAGCTTAGCAGAGAAGGCCCTGGGCATCCTTGTGGACAACAAGTTGAACATGAATCAGAAATCTGCCCTCATGGCAAAAAGAGGCTGACAGCTCCTTGGGCTGTATTAGGAAGAACATTGCCAACAAGTCAAGGGAGGTGATCCTTCCCCCTTGCTCAGCCCTGGTGAGATGCACCTGGGATGCTGCGTCCAGTTCTGGGCTCCACAGTGCAAGTAGGACATGGACTTACTGGAGTGAGTCCAGCGAAGAGACATGAAGATGTTTAAGGGGTTGAAGCATCTGACGTGAGGAGAGGCTGAGAGAGCTGGGTCTGTTCAGCCTGGAGAAAGCTCAAGGGGGATCTTATAAATGTGTATGAATACCTGATGGGGTGGAGTAAAGCAAATGGAGCCAGACTCTTCTCAGTGATATCCAGTGACAGGACAAGAGACAGCTGGCATTAATTGCAATACAGGAAAAAGCATTTAAACACACGAAAAACCTTTCCACTGTGAGAGTGGTCAAACACTGGACTAGGTTGCCCAGAAAGGCTGTGGAGTCTTCCCAATTGGAGATCCTCAAAACACAGCTGGACATGGTCCTGGGCAACTGGCTCTAGCTGACCTTGCTTAGAGCAGTGGAGGGTTGGACTAGATGATCTCCAGAGGTCCCTTCCAACCTCAACTATTCTGCAATGCTATAAGAAGTGATGCATTGTGGTGCAAACGAATTAACCTGGGCACCTTTCACTAACACACTAGTTACAGAAATCTAGCTCCCCGAAGAAAATGTAGCATCACTAAACAAATTAAAATGTTAAGCCTACTTACACTTTGGGGAGCACACCAGCTGTGGAAACTCAAACTCTGCACAAGTTTGGCAGATTTTAGTTGCTCATCCTTAGCTATTTCATAGTTTCTTGGGGGAAGCACTAATGAAAATATTACTGAAGAAAACACTATGCTCCCTAGAAGGATTCGTACCAACTGTCCTTGACGAGGAAATCTGCATGTCTGGTGTGTTGAGTTGGAGGGTTTGCTTACCTCCAGTTCTTGCAATTTGATGGCTCAAGGAAACATCCTGTGATTTTTTTTTTCAAACTAACATGTACCTGTGTCCTCTAAAACCAGTCCCAACCATTGACCCAAACCAGAGAACAACCTGTTAGCCAACTTCTCCTACGTGCTTTTTTTGAAGAGGCAGATTCCTTTGTTAAACTTTGGGGAAGTCTTTCCCAATAATTGGCATGAGTCAGCACCATATCTTCTCTGAAAGATAAAATTGCCCAAGAACAACTGCTAGTTAATCCTCCTGCCTAAGCCATGGCATAAGAGAACCAACAGGTTAGTGGGTTTTGGGCCTCCCCTCACCCCTGTCTTATGCATGCTGCAATTTGAGGGGACTCTGCAGTGTTAAGGAGGAGAAGAGCCGCCAGAGCCAGTTGAAGTCATTCAAGCTCCTGCAGAGCAGGGATAAAAATATGTCCTCCCGCTCCACATGTGGGGCTAGGTGCAGAGGGGTACCACGGGCCAAAGGTACGGCTCAAGAGGGCTGAAGCATGGACTGAAAGCACTGCAGAGAATGGGCACTCAGCTCTGCGTGAAGCTTAAGCGACAGAAGGAGTTACCTGTGGGCTGCTCCTTGTCATAAGCAAATATAGCAGCAGAAGGTGCCCCTCAGCAAGGGGCATTTTTAGCAACTCACAGTTTTAATGAAACTGGGATAGAGATGGTTGCTTGGAAGAGGGAGATCTTATAACAGCCTTCCAGTACCTGAAGGGGGACCTACAGGAAAGTTGGGGAGGGACTCTATTTTTTTAAGGGAGTGTAGCAATAGGACGAGGGGTAACGGTTTTAAACTGAAAGAGGGGAGATTTAGATTAGATGTTAGGAAGAAATTTGTTATTGTGAGGGTGGTGAGGCACTGGAAGAGGTTGCCCAGAGAAGTTGTGGATACCCCATGTCTGGAAGTGTTCAAGGCCAGGCTGGATGGGGCTTCGAGTAGCCTGGTCTAGTGGGAGGTGTCCCTGCCCATGGCAGGGGGGCTGGAACTAGATGATCTTTGAAGTCCCTTCCAACCCAAACTATTCTATGGTTCTATGAAATAGTGAAAATGTGGATGGGGGATGCAGGAAAAGACTCAGAAACACCAGCTGCTTATCATGCTCTGGCAGTTCCTGTAACCAATGAAGCCAGCAAGGGCAGGGGACACAGCTCCTGGACTGCAGTTTACCTCCCAGCTTCGTCAGCGACTTTGCCCTCCAGCTCTCTCCAAGCGTGACATTTCCCTTTGTGCCCTGGCAGAGCAGAGGGTGCAGAGCCGGCCAGCGCGGCCTTGACCTTTGGCCAGCCAGGGGAGCTCCTCAGCTACCCGCCTTGGCCTGGCTGCTCCAGCTGCTGCTGCGAGCAGGGACCTCAGCACAAAATGTCCCTATTTGTAGCAAAAATAAAAAATACAAAAATTACAAAATAGGTAATTTGCTAAAGGCAAACCCTTGCTATTATTGACTCAGTGTTGCCCTGGGGTCTCATGTACTATTCTATGAGCTAGCAAGGGTCAGGAGAAGCCATAGGTGAAAACAAGAAGATACAGAGTAGAGATAAGGGACATGCAGATGTCTTTCTTTTCATTACACATGGGAGGGGGCAGGGAACAAGCAGATGGGATCAAAGTCCCCTCCGTAAAACAAGAGAAAGTCCCATTCACCTTATCTTAATCGTGGCATCAGCAAGTTTCTCTGACTAATTCCCTTGGTGTTCATTACAGCTATGCCCAGCAGAGAGAAAGCACCTGACATGGTGCTTCTGGGGATGACTGCCAGCTCCTGAGAGCGGAGCTATCTTTATCGGGTACCTTAAATATTTCCTGGTTTACAAAAGTTGTTGTCTACATGAGGTTAGTTTGTGAGACACTTCTGGGCAACAACAACTCTATTTTTCATGAGTTCCAGTGTTTTCATAACACATATTTAACGAAACAGCCATGAATTTACCATGCAGGTAGAACTAAGCCTAAAACAAGGAGCAAAGTAGATGCCAGAAGTTTGTACAGCAAAAGTCTGAGCACTGACTTTATTGAGCAGATAAATGTGGTTATACATAAGCAAACAGTCTGATGGCTGCTGCAGATACCCACTACACTAATTTAATGAGGGGGAGAAACAAGTTAAATGAGTCAAGCTTTTATTATGATAGAGACTTAAAATATCCAAATGGTATGCTTTTGGGGAAAAATGTGTTGGCTTTTATTATGTTATTATTAAAGATAGGTCATCACAAAGAAGCACAATCTTACTGCATTTCTTACATAAATTTCTTTACTTACGTAATTTTGCATATAGAAGAGCTGTAAAAATGATAAGCAGTATAAACACTAAAACCAAAAGAGGCTGAGATAAAAAAGGGACAGTTTTTTCCTGTCACAGCTAAACATTGTTATCAAATGGAAGTTAAGAAATAATTGGTATCGGTATGTGAGTAATTAAAAGCATTTTTACAAAGAAGCCTGCCAGACTGTCTTCTACACGTACGTATGGAGCTACGGTAGTGTTCGTAGTGTGATCTCACTAGTAGTGTTATCTAATCCAACATAAGCATTTGGACGGCGTAAGAATGAGGAGTTTTTAATCTCTCCGTTTACTTATTCCCAATTTCATGAGAGTTAAGCTTTGAAATGAGACATGAGTGAACTGCCTGAACCTTGGGATGATGCAGAATATCAGGTCTTGACCAAAATTGTAGGGTTTTGACTCAGAAATCTAGAGAACTCCAGATTCTATTTACAGGATTTGGAAGCTGATTTTGTGTCCACCCTCAGCCCTCTGTCTCCATTGGCTCTTAGCTGCAACTTGCTTTCTCTTTTTCTCTTTTTCTCCTTTCTGTTCTTTTAACCACAAGAAATACTCACTCCTCTCTCTTAAAATATATATATAATTAAATAGCACTCTCAAATTAAGGTCTTTAATGGAAGATGGGAAAAAAATAAGATAAGAAATCTGTTTTTTCACAAAGTTTTCCGTAAAAAAATCCTTAAAATAATGACTAAACTTAAAGATCTCTGTAACTATCTGACAACAGGAGTTAACTGGAAACATTCATGTGAAACCACGACACATTTTGCGTGACCTTGAATTAATTTTTGCCTTGCTACTTTCAAATTAATTATGTTACACACATGAGACTCCTCCTGGCATTTGGTTAACATCTGGATGCCCTTGTCTTATTTTTTACCCAAAAATCTGTATACTCTTTTGGACCAAGTGATTATTTCCCTGGGTAACTTTCTACTCAGGTGCGTTTTCTTCATTTTTGTCATTACTTTTTCCTTTCTCACTACAGGGAACATATTGTTTAACTCTTCCCTTCCATAAATAAAAGAGAAGTATTAATTACCAGTAAACTTATGCTAGTAGTGCCTAGAAAACATCAGGTGTCAAGGAAACAGAAGCTGCATCTTTCTTTTTTAAGAAAGATGAGTGGATAACAACACTGAACAACATATAGCTAGGACTTATTGTCCTACTTTTTCTCTCCTCAGACTTAAATTAATATGCTGTGGCCTATCTATTCTACCATTTCACATTATGGAGAGATGACTCTTCTCCTAGCTTGTTTAAGATCTCTTTTCCAATATAAATAAAATTTTGCTTCCTTCTGCCATCAGAAAGCCATTTTCAAATCAAACTCTGAGTGTATGAGCACTGTCATATTCAAAAATGTGCAAAAATTATTTTGGACACGGGGACAGAAAAATATGCAAATAATGCAATAAAGGAAGTTTCATCATGCTAATATTTCTCCTTAGAAAATATCGTTTGAGTTATTTGCACTAGCGTTAGGGTTGTGACTTTTTTGGAGGCAGGTTGGGATATGCCAGCTGTTTGCCTGGTTGTTTAAATGTTCCAAATTCTAACATCTTTTAAGCAGACAGTTTTAGCAGAAACACCCTTGGTGTTTGCGCTTTCTCAGATCCCACAAGAAAAGGCTGTTGGAGCAAATTGCAGATAGAGACGTCCAGCGAAACTGGAGTTACAGAGCCTGTTTGATCCCAGTAAGTTGGCTTTATTCTTGGTCATACAGTATTGTGGAAGCTACTGTGTAGATCAAAGAGTTGATTAAGTAACAGATTTCCATGAAAAAAACCTAACTTCCATCCAGTGCTGATGTTTACACTTCATGCAATGCACCTGAACAATTCAAACAGATGAAAAGGAAAGGGAGGAAGGCAGCCCAAACATCTGAATGCGATTGCCTGGAAAGGCATTGTGGTCTGTGCATAACTTCAGCTGATCAGAGACGATATTCTACCTCTGGAAGCAGTTAAATTTAGAAAAGAAAGAAAGTGCTTATTTAAATGCAAAAGCTTGTCCAAATGTTTTTAAACCATTTCTTTCAGGGCATTAAATAATGCTCAAATGTCCATTGAACTCCAGCTTCCACTGAACTAAATCAGTGCAGTCTATTTGCGGATACGAAATGATCCTGCTAAACTGAGCTCCTCACTGCATGATGTGTCACTTGTGACAGCTGTGGCACATATCTGTAATAGTAAGAAATAGCAGTTACATTCACCACAGAGGCAACCAAGCTCTCGTGTGCCAGCTGGCCATTTCCCAGACTTTCGGGATATTTGTAATTCTTAGTCATGACAATGACATTGACTCCCTTTGTGTTCCTCTTAGTGAGATGGGAAAGTTACCCTTTACCATTACTGGAAAAATTATGCTTCTTCTCAGAAAATATTACTGTTTCTAGAACAGCCCATTGTCTGATCTTCTCTTTACTAAGGCCAGCTGATTCTCTTACTCTTTCCTCTCTTCCAGATTATACTTACACAGATTCTTGTATTAAATCCTTTCATAATAATATTTTCCCTATTAAGAGTTCCTGTAGTAGCTACATGCATGGCTCCGTGGTTGGAGAGGGAGGAAGAAGCTGTTTGGTTTGTGCATATGCAAAGAAGTGGCCCTCTCTCTTTCATAAGATGTGGTGGGATGTTGCAAAATAGTTTGACAGCTGGTCCAGCTTTTCTGATAGACTGGTGAGAACATTTGACTCAAGTTCCTGCCACTTAAATCCCCAAATGTTGACTACAACCTGCACGAAAGGAGATATTTTCTTATGTCTGTTCTAAACATCAGTAGTGAAATAAGCAACTCTAGTCTAAACTGAATTTTATAATTTTGAAAAAATATTCTTTTCTGTCCTAACAGAATAAAGTTATAATGTTTTTGAGTGGCTTATTAGTAAACTGCATTGTGTCAAGGTAGGATTGAGCTGTACCATAACAATACCCATATCATTAAATTATCTGCTGATACCAATTAAAAAATCCTCACTGGAGTCAAGTTAGGCATGCATCTATTCACCTTATTTTACTTCTCATCCGTCTGTAGCTGTAGATTGGATTTTGCTGGGTAGAAAAGAAACCAGAGACATGAAAAGAGAATCAGCTAACTTCCTGGTTTCCCTGTTTAATGGCATTTGTAGGGAAGATAAACCATCCGTGGATGCAAATGAATGTACAAGTGTAATTCCACTCATGGTATTCAATTGCACTTCAACAAAATAGCAAAATGCGTGTTAGAAACGTTCAAATCGCATGTGCATCACAGTGGCTAAATATGGTACATGAGAACAATAACACTGAAACATCACAAAGCACATCATAGGCTAGACAGGATAGCTTTCACTTGAATTTAATGAGGCAGTAATCATAATGAAAGACAAATTAAATCACAGCTTACTGACAGTCTCCATTCTGAATAGAGTATTAATGCCACATCGAGTCTCTGAGTTGCAGCTAACTGCTTGAGACACTACAGCATGCTCCACTGGTTGATTCTAAAAATGGTAGAAAAAGGCTTCGTGCTGTCAAACATACACCAACGGCAAAAGAAAATCACCTTCAGGCATAGAGACTCTGTTATCTCTCAAATGCTGTACAGCACTTCATTTGTAGCAACGGCAAGACTGAGGCATTGAAAAGTTACAGATCCATAACTAAGGGCTTCACTTGTGTGAGTAAGCTCATTCGCCTAAATGAGGACTGTTGGGGTTGAGGCCAGGAGCTCTATCAGTATAATACTAGAAAAATATATTTAAATTACTTCACAATAATGAATTGAGTGAGAAACCTAATCCCAACAGGACTAAGATTTCCTTTCATAAGGATTAATAATATTGCATCACTAACGATGATTTTGTATTCAAAATTATTTCATGCCAGCACAAAATCTTTGGAGGGGTAGAAATCTCACAAGTATCCATATTATTGCCTTATCCAGACTCTGTGGGCTATGCATATAAAGCAGACTGTCAATCAAGTTGAAGGGACTGTTGAAGCAATACTGTGCCATCTCTGCTACATGTTTCTCTTCCTGTTGTTGAGTGTCCGTCAGTAATTAATCACAGCCTATTGCCATAAAACTGCTTTTCTTTCAGCATGAGCTTGCCGTTTGACATGGGTTAGGCAGCTCAAATGACAACCTACAGGAATCCTAAAAAGGCGAAGCAGGACCACTCAGGGCAGACTTCCATGGTACTGAAGCTCCAGTAATTACATATATCACTGTGGATCCACCATCTGATATGACCTTGTCCTTTCTGTCTTCAGGCGAGAAGATGAGGGCACTCCTTGCTCCTACAGTCATAGGCTTGCACCAGGTAGGAGCCCTGCCAGGGCTGGTCATCTCCTAACAGGTGCAGGAGCTCCTCCCAAGGGGGATACGATGGCTGAGCAAGGATTTGCTATCACTTCTCCCAGTCCCATTGTTGTTAGCCCTCTTCCACCCCTTGTATCTAGCCACATGGCCAGACGTTACACAATTGAATAAGAAAATAAATATGGATACCAGATGATTTGGGGCAGCTAGGCAGAAGGGGGGATGGGAGTAGCTGCTATACAAACCTTACAATTTCAAGTATTATGACAAATCTTGAAAATTTCCATTTTCATAATGGTAAGAAGTCTGTTCTTCCATGTCTTGAGTTACTTGCTTTTGCTTTCTCCATTCCCTTCTCTGTACTTCACTGTTTTGACTGGTAGCACCGTACATTTTCTTTGGACTTACAAAAGTCTCGTTGTTCATCTCTGTTTCTTCAGCTAGTTCATCCTGATCAATTATGCCACATTTCTCTTCATTGAGGTTTTCAGGGTCAGCCCATTCCTGCTTCTCCCCAGAAGCAAAGATAGCGTAGAATATCACTCCACTGTAATGCACCAGGGCTGCGATCAGAAAGACGTTTTGCCATTCTTCCCGGGTCTGAAAGAATGGTGCAGGTCTCATTAAGTTTGCAGTAAAAAGAAATATTACTCTCTGAATTAGACCATGGATTAGCACATATTGAACAATGACCATGATCACTGTTTGATTCCTGATGTTACGGACAGAACAATTTATGAGACTCATTGGGAAGATATTTTTTTTTATAGCAACAGCTAATAAAACGTGGGTAATTTTTTTTTCTCACAGTGAACTTTCTCCCTTGCATGTGAAATATTTGTGGAGTTGGAAATGCAGGGATTTCTCTAACAATTAACTTAATCTTATTGGTGGTTACCTTACCAGTGTTCCTAAGTAGAGGAGTCTCCTAAGTCCTGTAAGTATTACCCAGTGGTATGAAGATATTGCAAAGCCCCAGCCTCAGGTGATATAAATTAATATCTCCCTACACAGATAATTAGTTTGTAATAGCCGAGAATCTGGCCCTCCATGATATTATAGAAACAAATGTTTAAAACAAACAACAACAGAAAACAGCTGCAGAGATTGATGATGAAATGCAGTTCCCAGGAAGCTTGAAAATGTCTTAACTTTTGTTGCATTACCTAATCCTTTTCCTAGAAAACGTGGAGAAATGTTACCTTATGTTTCGTCATTGCACCAACAATGAGTGGGCACACCATGCCCGACAGCGTCCCCACGCCGTTGGAGATCCCCATCAGAATGCTGGCATAACGAGGGGCTATGTCCAAGTGATTCACGTTGAATCCTACAACAAATGGGAGACAACGGTCAACTATAAAGCTTTGTGCTTCCAGGCCAACAAGGCTTTCTACAGCCGTTCTGGCTGAAGAAGCCTGAAAAAGGTAGGAAACCACATTACCATATTTATTAGGAAAGAGGAAATTTTGTTGGTGATAAAATGGAAGATATGTTGCAACTCTCTATTCTTTTTCAACCCTCCTTTTTTTCCCCACCTATGGGCATCATGTTGTATGGAAAATATAGTTTTGTTTTGCCCTTGCTTAAAGTATCTGTGCTTCCCATATTCTCATACTGAAACAATACACTCAGCAAATATTTTTAATTAAGGCATGAATACCTCATGTTTGTCAAGTGTCTGATCTCTCTGATTTAGGTAGTAGTGGTTTTTAATACAGGTTTTCTGGTACTTTAAGGAGCAGTTTAACAACATGATAAAAAACCCCAGAAAATAAACCAGTAGGAAAAATAATTACCCTTACTGTAGCATATCTTCTGGGTACATATTTTATTAAGAAATAAATACAAATAGTAAAAATCAGCTCAGATAATTATCTTACTTTAGGTAATGAAAATTAGGCACATGAGCTATGGGTGATCACAAGAAAGGATGATGATTACCGAGTCCAAGGGATTAAATACAGTAAAAAGTTGAGTACCGGGAAAATCCTGCAATAAAAATTGATTAATCAAAATGGCCTGCTATGCAAGCACCTCATAACTGAGTAGCCAAACTGCTTTGCATCTGAATAATCCTGAAACAACTGAAGACAACAGTTACTTTGCCGGTCAATTTTGCTCAAGAGATCCATCTTCTCAGCAGTCTGCTAGCTGACGGCCTTCCATCATAACAAAAGGGTTTTTTTTTAATAACGATGCTACTGGTGGAACAACAAAAGTCAGTCTGAGACTGGTGAGACCCATGAAAGTGTTAGAAGCAGCTGTTTTGGAGAAGGACTGGTTATAGGACACAACAGAGAGAGGACTGACCTAGAAAGAAGAAAGTGGCGGCTGGGAGCGGGGTTGCAACTGCTAACCTTTGAGCAACTATTCATTCCAGAGTAATTCCCTCTCTCTCCTTTTAGGGATACTGTTTATGCAAGAAGAAAAAGTGGCTGACACTGTAGAAGTGTATTAGAAAATAACAGCATAAAGCTGATGTAAACTGGAATCAATAAAGAGCAGGTTCTTTCAAAGCTTCATGTCCTAAGTGCAGTACGTTTCATAGATACTGAAGTAAATTATTTCTGATATGGGAAGAAATAGGGAATTCCCTATTAGCAGCCACATTAAGAGCAAACAGAATAATAGAAATGATGACAGTAACAGCAGTGAGGATAATGACATCACTTTTATCACTAATAGTAAAACCAATAATAAGATTACTTCTTACCTGAAATTGCAAAGCCACTGAAGCCTACTGCTAACACCAGAAAGGAAATTGCCACACCTTTTGTATGAGAATAACCAACCACCAAAAGCAAGGTTGCTTCCATCCCAAAGCCTTCAAATGAAACACACGGCAATAAATGACATTCAAATTGCTATTGGTCACAGAGACACCAATAAGGTCTAGCCAGAATGGCAACTTAAAATGAGGCAAAATTCTTCCATATCTCACAGCTATTCTTGAACATACTTGGCAGCTTTGCGGATTCACAGAAATATTTGAATATTTATTGTTTGAGAATATCCTTTTTTCTCCTCATTACTGTGCAAAGGACTCAAGCCATTGGTGACATTAACTCACTAAGCAGTACAGGGAAACAATGAGGAAGTGACTCTGTGCAAAGCACTGAAAAATTCACAAACACACAAACATGGAAGGGAAAGAAGACAAGTACTTCTTGTCTTCAATTCCTCATGGCTGTAGTGATTTGAGATGTTCTTGGCAAATGGAGCAAAAGAACATTTTTCAGACAAGTGTGCCACCAACACAATAGGCCAGCCCTGAGTATCATGGGGAACTCCCAGTCTCTGCCACTACAGCAAATAAACATTTTCTAGTATATAACACTACAATCCTTCGGTTTGGGATGTTTGATCTTTTGGTTTTTTGGGGGTTTTTTTGAATGGCACTGAAAATGTGCTCTGAAAACACAGTGACTCTGAGAATCCTTTGTGAAGATGCGTAGCCAAGCTGCATGGCATCTCTGACTGCAGGCATCTCTATTTCAGGCAGCCTGTGCTGTCCATAAATAATGTAAGCCAGGAACTGGCAGAGGAGAGCAACTCCGCAGGCTATCTGGCTTGAAATTTTTTGCTCTAATTTAGTATTTTCCTTACATGTAGATGTCATTGATCTTTCAGTTCAGTGACTGAACTGGAAATAAATTATTTTGTGCTGAGTGAAAATGAGTTTGTCTGTCACCCATCTTTCTTTTTTAATCCAAGCCTTCCAGCCTAAACTTGCCAGTGGGTTCTGCTGGAGCAGCACATGGGAACATGGCCAGTGATTGCAGGGTTGTATCCACCGGTTAAATGATCGCTCTAGCACCACGGTACGTAGTTAACTTTGTCTTTACAAGTTTGCAGGGTGAGGGCTATTTGATCACACTAATATTCTGGGCCATTCCCTATTGCCCCTTTAATTATTAACTAGGCTTCTTGCCTCCTCCCTGTTTAAAAGCATGCTCATATGAGTAAGGTTTTATGCCAGGAGGACATCTAACATCAGCTCTCCATTAAATGCTTCAGATTAACCAGCTGGAAATGCAATCTAGAGTAGTTCGTCTCCTGTTACAATTAAACATGGCTCAAACTATGATATTTGCATCAACTGCAGCACACAATTGAAATACCGTATTTCCAGAATCCAATAGTACCTCCGCAGTTCATGACCTTCCTTACAGTGGTAGTGGTTAAAATCTTCCTGCTCCGTAAGAAGTCAGCTAGCTGCCCTCCAATGGGTACGATGATTGTCATGACCATGTGGGGAACTGCCGACAAAAGGCCAACCTGCAATTAGACAAATGAGTGCTTACCAGTCATGTCCTTCCTCAGGATTTAGGGGGAAGAGAATAGGAACCACACTTTTTCTTCACCTCTCCCTCCCCACGTTGGACATAGTTTTATGCTGGATCCTTGTGTGGGATGATTACGGACCTTTCCTCCAACAGAACTTGCGACCAATCCCTGGGAGACCTTAGGATGGAGTGACCTTAGGATGGAGACTGCACAACATCTCTTGGCAACCTGTGGAAGTGCCCAGTCACCCTCAGAGTAAAAAAGTGTTTCCTGATGTTCAGATGGGACCTCCTGTGTTTCAGAATGTGCCCATTGCCTCTGGTCCTGTCACTGGGCACCACTGAGAAGAGCCTGGCTCTGTCTTCTTTGCACCCTCCCATCAGATATTTGTATACATTGATGAGATCCCCTGAGCCTTCTCTTCTCCAGGCTAAACAGTCCCAGCTGTCTCAGCTTTTCCTCATAGGAACTGGAGAGGCTCCAGTTCTTTAGACATCTTTCAGGACCTTCATTGAACTCTCTCCAGTATGTCCATGTCTCTCTTGTACTAGGGAGCTCAGAACTGATCACAGTATTGTACACTTGCTTGAAAATAATTTACAATATAGCAAGTAGGTTTTTTAAAGAAATGTTGGGAAAACTTTTCTGGAACAAATAATCTGAAGTCCTCATTCATGCTCTGAAGAGGGAGTGTAACAATACCCGTCTTTAAGAAGTGGCAGTGGCAGGGAATATCAATCCATACAGAATTTGACCCTTCATTGTGAATGAAAATTAATGAAATAAATAAAAAAAAATAAAATAAAAGAAGAGGATAAGAATTATCTGGCAAATAATGTTAAACTGCCAGAACTAAACAAAATGTGCATTTCTATTTACTTACCTCGTGGTTTTCATGTTATATATTTTTCTTAATCAACTCTTTCCCAAACCAACTTTTCAGTTCTTTCCTTTTGCTAAGAATTTGATGCTATTGAGCTTTTATTTCTGTCAAATGACCAGAAATATATCATCCCAACTCCTGTGAATAACCTACTGTGATGACTCCAGAGAGATCTAGCGATCTTCAAGCACTCTGCATCTCCTTGGGTGAGGTCTGAAGGTCACTGCTTCGTCTCAGACATTTACCTTGCTTATTGCAAACCCAAAGACTTCTTCAAAGTAAGCAGGCTGACTTATAAGGAGCAAATAGAAGGTCCAGCTTCTGCAAAAGTTTGCCACAATGATTGCATAAACTGGCATTGAAGTGAAAAATCTCTTCCACGGAGTACTAAATTTCTAGGAAAAAAAAAATGAAATAAAATTTGAAGGCATTTTTGAGTAGACTGAAGGCAGAATAAAGAGCTCAGTGTCTTTTACTATCAGGACTATCCGGTACGTGGCATCCAATTTACACTGCAAATCACTTACAATGCAAGTGAAAGATATCTCCAGGATTAGCGGCAAAAGACAAGTAGAGAAACTTTCTTAGAATAGTTAGAAAGTTTAAGATGACCCCTGTACTATTATTGCTCTACTTACTGAAATTATACAAGGTCGTCTGGAATCCTGCTATTGGGATAACAGGATCAATAACAGAATCAAAGAAAACTAGAGAAAACCTTGTGCTGTTCCCTACTTTCTAGCATGATGCAGTTTGAGACATTCCACTGAAAGGATTGTGAAAAAAAGGATTATCCAAGCTAAGAAATGTGTGGTAGCACAGCAACAGGCAGCTAGCTGCTTCCACCCAATTCATTTCATTCAGCAAAAAAAGTCTATGGTAGAGGATTTAATTTCCATAACTTGCTTTTGGCATTTCAGGTTTCTATTTATGCCTCGATACTCCATACAGCAGGAACAAAAAACACTTCAGAGCCCTATTCACTTATAATAGAATTCAAATCAGAAGCTGAAATATGTAACTATGGCAATATACATTGACATTCTCCTCTTTTATTAAAACAGTAGTTGTGTTCTACAGGCAACTGTGTGGCTGTGGTCATTGGTGAACACATGGGGGTGGTACTAGGGTCCTCTGCAGTACAGCAAGGGGAAAGCCATGACCTGGAATGAGTGTGTGCATCTCCAGCCAAGGTCTGAGTGACTTCAGCCAAACTTAAGGAGCATGGCCAAAAGGAGAGTCTGGTACTTTACACTCTCAGCAAGGCTATTACACAAAACATGTAAAGAGTTTGGAGTTATTCTGCTCCAGAATATTCTAGAGTAAAAGACAAGAAGGAGCAGTTTATCAAGAAACAGCTTTGTTCTTCACCACTAGCAAAAATGAATTATCTAAGGAAATGGAGAGAAGTTTGATGGGAAAAAGGGTTTTAGTTTTAAGTTTCCAGGATCTTCCAGGAAAGAGAAGTCTTTACAGCTGAGCTGCTGTGAGAGTGAGCAGGGCAGAAACCCTGTCCTTAAGCTTTCAGAATTTCGATCATCCTTAATAAGTGCTCAAAAGGCATCTGGATAATTTAACATCTGCAGCCAGTTTCTGATTTAGCTATTTCCATTAATATTTTTTAGAACAAATATAATAGTTACTCAAGAGCAGGAGATCAGAGTGTGTGGTTCCCCCCTCTGTCCCAAACCCCTTCCCTTCCCTAGATCAAGGACATCCTATGAACTGAGAGCTGAAACAGCACTATGTGTTTTGCCTGTTGCTGAACTTCTCCTCTCCAGCTGCATGAGCCTGATCCTGTAGTTTTTGTGAAAGGAGAAGCCCCTAAACATCAACAGCAAATAGTTCTGCTGCTCTGATGCTATGCAGCTAATAGTATCCATCCAGTCATACACTGATCTTGTGCAAAGTGCTCACAAATTATAACCAGAAAAGCCTTTTTTTACTTACACTTGCACTAGCTAGGCTGGCTCCTTCTCCGATACTTGTTTCTATATATATCCTTTCTTCGTTGGTTATCGTTGGATGTGCAGCAGGGCTCTCATAGGCGTGAAGCAACCAGAACATGTACCAAACAATCCCAAACATTCCTGGAGAAACAGGAAAAGCACAGCTCGGTTTTAAAAACCAGTGAAGCCACGCTGCAGTACCTGCAGGCCTTGAAGTTTGTTTCAAGAGTCAATTAGACCAAATCTGTGTAGGAAATATGCCCTGGGAAGGAAGAAACTATGATAAATAGCTCTGTGTATGCTGTATGCCTGCTTGCAAAGCATTTGAGCACTTTGTCACTGGTATTATGTGATTACATCAAGATGGACATGGACCTGTTGGAGCAGGTCCAGAGGAGATCCACAAAGATGATCTGAAGGCTGGAGCACCTCTCCTATGAAGACAGGCTGAGAGAGTTGGGGTTGCTCAGCCTGGAGAAGAGAAGGCTCCAGGGAGACCTTATAACAGCCTTCCAGTACCTGAAGGGGGCCTACAAGAAAGCTGTGGAGGGGCTGTTTGCAGGGGCATGTAGCGATAGGACGAGGGGCAATGGTTTTAAACTAGAGCAGGGCAAGTTTAGATTAGACATTAGGAAGAAGTTCATTACAATGAGGGTGGTGAGACAGTGGAGCAGGTTGCCCAGAGAGGTGGTGGAGGCCCCATCCCTGGAGACATTCAAGGCCAGGCTTGATGAGGCTCTGAGCAACCTGATCTAGTTAAAGATGTCCCTGCTTACTGCAGGGGGGTTGGACTAGATGACCTTTAAAGGTCCTTTCCAACCCAACACATTCTATGATTCTGTGATTCTATGATATGCATGGGACAGAGAAAAGGCAGAAGCAAAGCTTTATGTGTGACCTGGGGAAGGAAAAAAGCTGACCTGTCATAACATGGTCGGAATCTGCGTAAAAGAACTTCACGATCAGATTATGATGGCAAATCTTATGGTGCGTTCTGTGTCTCCAGAGAAAACCCATCTTAACTGGGTTGCTGATGTGCAAGGCCAGGTTTGAGCCAGCTCTGCCACGTACCATGGGGGAAAGCATGAGGCACCACAGATCAGCCATGAGGCCATACCTCCTGTGACGGGACAACTTTGTAAAGGTGGCACTGCTCTACCCAGGGTGGGCAGCATGGGGCAGATGTCTCAGGGTAGAAGGTTTCAGAGGCATTCAGCTCCCCATCAGCAGCATATGCCATGGTATTCACTGCTAGTGTGCGCTCCAGGACACGTATCGTGTGTTTGTGCTACAACTTTTACAACTGCAGCCAAACCTGTTACTGGGTGACCATGGGCTGTAGCCTGGTCATTACAGTTTTAAAGCATTTTATAACAGATGATTATACAAAATAAAAGCTTTCATAAGTTGCAATAATTAGGGAATAAATTGGAATACCCATTTGCAACATCTTCAGTCCCCAAAACAACTTTGATCCATACTTGTTATACAGGTTTAACAAAACTGCTGGCAGTACCAGTCTAGTCACAGAGATCCATTATGTTAAGCAACTCACCATAAATATAAAAGACTGATGACCATCCTATATACTGTACCAGCACACCTGCCAGCGGCATGGCAACCACCGCACCTGCGTAAGACCCTGAGGAGAAAAAAGGAATAAGAAAACATGTCAGCTGTGATGGGTGAGCCCAGCCCCCAGTGCAGCTGATCCAGGCAGGTGCTGACAGGAGCAGAACTGGAGGGACGCCTCTGACTGATTGGCAGCACGCGTTCTTGTGAAAGTGGGGAATGGGATGGCAACTGTAAAATTTAGCTTGGGGTGGTGGGAAGGACTGGCCCTCACTGGTGTGGGGTCACCAGTCTCATTTGGGAGCAAGAAGGGCTGTGCCCTGTAGGTAAATGGGATTTGCAAAGCAGAAACTGGTGCTAAGCCACCATGCAGATTCCCCCTTGAAGTGGGGAATCCCTCCTAACCCTGTAGCGTATGAGGTGAGCTCCAGTGAAGATAATGGCCTGAATTTCAGAAGCCTTCTTGGTGTCCAGAAATCCTGATGGTTGCAGATATGCTGGAAGGCTCTTGTCATGGCTCTAACCCCATGTCCCCACAAGCGCTGCTGGTGAAGACCAACCCTGAGTCTGTTTAAGCATGTTTAGTTCATATCAGCGGCATGAACAAACAGCTGGAATAAATAGGCAAAAGTTGACAGGGAAAAAAAGGATTAAAAAGTGGTCTGTGCCAAGGTTTCTGATTGGGAAACAGATAATACTGGTGAAATATATTTCCAAGTGACTTGTAGAAAGAGATGAGTATTTAAGTGCTTGGAAAAGAATTTCCATGAAGACCCTAGGGAGAATTCATGCACTATGGATATTTGGGTTCAGTGCAAGACTGTGCCAGTGGCTTCATATGCAAGAAGTGTTGCTTTGAATTATTCTAGGAAATGGCATATTCATAGTTTTGAGAGTATAACATAGCTAATACTCATTACCAAATACTTCTCTGCAATGGTTCACAGTAACCCTTCTCCCTCGTTTCTGTGTAATTTTTTTTTCCTACAGCAATAGCAAAGCCCCAGGCAATAATATAGTCAGAGAAACCAGGAACTTGGTTAACACAGGGTTTCCTAATTTTTTCACTGGTCCCGTGCACTTTTGAAGTGCAAGAATCAGTGATCTGTAGCCACTAAAATGAGCGCTGGGCTGCAGGATGGATCTTTTCTCTTCCTGGTGCTAGGATGTCAAGGAGAGAGCACTGAGGGTGGAGAAGCTTCTCGTTTGGTCTGTTCTTCTGCAGAAAATGGAAACACCTAAATAATCACTAAATCCTGTAGTAAAAATAAAATTCCCATAATATGAAAAGATACTTTTTTTCTCTTGCTTCAGTCCTTTTACCCTTTCTCCTGTATTTTAGTAGTGCTGTATTTCCCGTAGTCTTTCAGTTCCACCGCCAATAGACAGACTTTTTTCATTTGACTTTTACATTTTCTATTGAATATTCTCTCTCACAGACATTCATCTTCAGCTGGCTTTACCCCACCACCTGCATTTATTTTCATTGTTTCCTCCTCCACCTTTCCCAACTACTTACTCTTCAAGGTCCTACTATTTCTGATTTTTCTCCAGTATTATTAGACGTCCACTCACAGTTCCAATTTCCCTGTTACAGGTGGAAAGGGACACATCAAATAATACAGATGATGATGGTGTCTTAGAGGGAAATGACAGAGTGAAGTAACGAGCAGTGCCTTTTCCTTCACTGCCAACGCAGCACATTTGAAATTACAGCAGAACCATTCCTGCCCTGTATTCTGCGTATCTGGAGGCTTTGGGGTAAAAAAGCAAAGGGACTACATTTGGATTATGCCTTACCTTCCTTACATTTAGCCATCTACCCAAACCCAGCCTGGAGCTGGTAAGGAGATACTAACATTCACCATTTTCCCTAGAATTAGCAGCTAATTGCAGACTGCAGGGTTACCAAAAGAATGTGAAGACATCAGTGTGTGAGGAGGGGACAGCCCAAACTAGACCTGGGAAAGAGCCAGACAGGTGTGACACTCACAGTACTCTTTTCTGGTAAGAAACTGTAGTAGCACAGAGTGACCTGTGGCAAAAACTGCTACCTGGAGAATGGAATTAATAGTAGAAAACCATTTTTTTTTTTCATTAGTGTGGCTGTAAGCAAAAAGAGGGTATCTTCCTTGAAGAACAAGGTGTAAAACCTCAGTATTTTTCCTGCTCCCTGCTTCATAACAAGGTTTAAGGCTTTTTCCAGAGACTAGAAACATACCAAAAGGAATGAGAGAGTTTAATTTCTCCCGTCTTTCCACCGGGTTCCTCTCCCCAAAGTCTTATGAAATTTCCCACAAGCCATCTTCCAGAAGGCCAGCTGTCAGCATTGGAAAGGGACCCAGAGAACAGAGCAAAGTACAAGCCTGATCATAATTCAAAACAAAGTGGAGCAGAACAATCAGCCGCAACAAGTTACATCACCTCCACTGCAGTATATTGGGCACTCAGCCTAAAGTACTCAAGTCCTTTTAAAATATTTTTTTTAAGTGCATGCTTGTTTAGGAGGGTCAATTCAACATGTATAATAAATAGAATCCCAAAAGACAGAGCAAATGGGAAATAAAAAAAAAAGGAAGGTGTGGTTTCTCTCTTGTGGCACCTCTAGACCCCTTTTAGTTTACTATGAGAGTCATTCTGAGAGTTGGCTTTACATGATAAAATGGTGATATACTAAACAAAAAGACTCTCAGCTTCCTGAGCTCAGAGTAACAAGCCGAATGCAGCAACGGGCAGAGGGTTTGCATTTCTCTTTTAAGAAATGAAATGAATCAAACGTGTCCAGTAGGAATATGTACTTACATAAACCATATCAGCCAATCAACTTACCACAGAACGATGTGGTGGCCAACCTGCTTCTCTCCAGCGGAGGAGCCCACTTACTCCACATCCCGTGGCAGGCTGGGTAGGTGACGCCCTGGCAGACATTTCACACATCATATAATTTGCTTTCACTACATTCCTAATACAAGCGGTTGCTGATACTCTCCAACCTGTCTAGCTGTTTGTCACCGTGGAATGATATAGGGAGGGTTAGGTAAGCCTGGAAGAGCTCTGTTGTTTGGATATGAATATGTCAAACTAATTTGGATAATCACTTAAATGGTAATGTGTTCTGGGGTAAAAATGCTGTTTGGTACATGCAGTGGATGACAGAAGTAAACTAAAATAGATTGAACTGTATCACCAAAAGCTAAACTTTTTCTTTCTTTTTAAGTAAACTTTAAAATATAAATTGTAATGATCAAAAAATTGTCATCCTAAATACAACTAACTAGTAAAAATGTAAATTGATCAGAAAACTTCACCAAAGGATCTTATGACTTTTTAGAAGCAAATATCCAAAAACAGATGATATATGAATGGACCAAAACGGTGAGTGCTCCTACCTCCACCAGACCTTGCAGAATCCTTACAAACATCACACAGCCGTAATGAACTCTTGCTGCAGAAGGGATGAACATGTTCAGTGTAGATGTTAGAAAGATAGCTGCTCCAAATACCCTATGGAGAAAAGGTTACATGAAAGGGAATATAGTTATTGACTACTTTGCAGAATTGACACTGTTCTCGGGTACAGTTGCAGAGACAATCATCTCACTTACCACGGTCTCACCAACTCAAATACTTGTAAAGTTCCTTTATTGGCAAAAGGGGATAAATCCCCATATGGTCAATACATTTTCTTCTCTGAATGGAACAGAGGTTTTTACATACTTAAACAAAGCTGCTGGATTTTCCTTTTTATCAGAAGAATAGATATGGGTGTTGGTACTGGAGGCTAAGCTGTTTATATGAGTCCTGAACTGAGAGGCATTCCTATCCTGGGAAACACTTAAATTCTGTTATATCAGTAGGGTTTAACTTAAATCGGGTAAAGTCTGCTTTAAGTGCCTCTCTGAACATGGTCGAGTGCTGGTTAGTTCCACTTGATGCTATAATGGGGCTGGTTGAGATCAACTCCTTTCCAACATCACTTCTTTAAATAACAGCTACAAGTGTCCTTTGTGACTGTGACCAAGAAGGGGCATTTCTACAAGACAACTTCTGTGAGAAACATGATCTAATCATTTTGTTAGCCTGCTTGGGAAGAGCACTTGCTGCAGCTGGTAGCAAGTCAGTCAAGGCTCTGAATGCACCTGGGGCCTTTTGGAAATCATTTGCAGCCTCCCAAATGTTACCACCCATTAGAGAAACAGTCAGCAGAAACCTCTTTGTAGTGGTAATGGATCCAAGCAGCATCCCTGAAAGTCCAGGCCACTCGGAGGCCCTGTCTCAAAGCCATGTCTTGCCTCACTCACTGCAGTCTGTGGGAGCTTTTCCCAGCATGGACACGGGCTTTCCTATGTTTAAGCAAAGAGTGGTGCCCACTTACTGCCCTGTGTCAATAATAAACAGCAGTGACACTAGACATGAAGGATAGCTGGGCTGCAGGGGTGGTCATTTCAGGATGGCATGGGCTGCAGGTTCGCCAGGCACTGATGCTGCAGTGCAAGAGAAAAGCATCCCTGGGTGCCCATCTCGTGAAAGGACATCTGGGGAGCTCATTTGAAAACTGAGGCTGCAGCATCATGAAAAACACTACTGGAAACCAAGAAAGAGACTGAGAACAACCAGCTGGAACAATAACTGAAATTACTACCATTCATAGGAATGAGCTGTACTTGATGGATTAGATTTCGTACATCTTCACACCTGGCTGACTGAAACCTCAGGTTTTCTTTCTGTGCAACGAATGGGGTTCAATAGCTGCATCACGCACTCTCTGGATATCAAGAGTTCATTACTCCAGCATCTGTGGAAGCTGATATACACGAGGATCCCCTCTAAGATCCTGTTACAGCACTGAAAAATATCAGAACCGGCAGCAGAAGTTCTCAAAAACGTCCGAACATCATTTAAATTGAATGGATTACTATTAATCCTCAGTAGTTTACTGTCTTCTTTGTGTTGCCTGCAGTTCAAAGCAACCGTGTCTGGCTCCCTGCGGACTGCCTTTGTGCGAGAGACCTTTCATTCTGCAGATAGAAAGTTGCAGCAGTTGGTGGCCCTGGGGACCACAGCACTTAGGATATGGGAGGTCAGCCCAAAGCTGCCCTCTCTTGCTCCAGGACTCAAGGTGGCACCCTGAGAATAAAGCAGCCTCTTTTGTTCAAGGCCCTCAACTCCTAGCTACACTGATGTTAGCTAGAGGCATGCTGCTGTTTGTGGACCATAATTTATGTTCCTTTTTCAAACCACTCAAATTCATTTAACATTAACATTGTTAAACTGACATTTAACAAGCTTTGGGTTGTCTTGTTATGCGTCTGGCATTTCGGAAGGACACGTTAAGCTTCCTTCTGATAAATGAATGGCATTGGACAGATATTTGATCAGAAATCATATGATCTGGACAACAGCGGTATTTCTTTTTATTTTTTTATTTTTCTGCCAAAGACATACACTGATCTTATTATGCATAGCTGGTTATCATGCTCCACTTCAAAATATTTATAAACTTTTAAAACCTTTTGTTGCCATTCTTTTCTCCTTTTTTTTTTTTTTTTTAAGTAAGGATTTCAATTGTTTACGTTTCAGTCTCTTTTTGAAAACTTATTCACAGGAAATATGTGTCACTTCATTTTTTGAATCTGGTCTTACTATTCACAGTGGGATTGATGGTAGTATTATAGCGCAAAGAATCTACAGTCAGAGATGAACACTGTTTTATTTAAATTCTCTGCACCTATTGACAAAAACAACAGCCCATGCCTAGACAGTTTATAATCTGAATGACAAGAAAGCTCTCAACAGATGAACACAAAAGCAAAGAGGGTGGGTAGGCTGGCGGCGAGATGTGACAAAGGAAAGGATTTATATAGAAAACAGTCCGAAAACCTGAGCTAGAATACAAAGCCTATGACCATATCTTGTCATTTAAGAGACTCTTTGAAAGCCAAGTAAACATTTAACTGAGAAATAAGTATTACTTAGCTCTCTATTATGATCAGTGAAGGAAAGAGTTTTGCACCTTGCTTCCTTGCCACTAATAGAAATATCAGGTCTGTTATCGTAACGCTATTGACAGTCTCAGGGAACTACCACGAATTACGTAAGTGAATAGGCACGTGAGAGAATAAGCTGTAAGAAAGAGAACATGTTTAATTATCCAAACAGCTAGCTCTGAAGACTGAGTTTCCAATCTCTGCTGCTTCATTTAGCGCCAGCGCTTAATATGCCGAGGTTGTAAATGCATCATTGATACTGAGTCAGAACCAGTCACTCTTCTGCTACTATTTAAGAGGTTGAGTAGTGTTTCCACAAAGAGGTAGCATCTTTCCAGCAGTTCACTGCCATTTATCCCAAAGAAGCGGGTCCCTGCCATGACTAAAAATATCCCAGTTCTTTTCAATTCATTCGCATATTCTGTTTGCCTCACCATCATGATCCCTGGCCAGCTGCCACTTTGGGATCAAAACAGACTTCTTCAGCGACGGACTCCTCTGCCCAGCAGGGTGCTCTTACTGAAAACCGATATCAGGACGTGCCTTATGTTTCATGTATTCTCGTCACCGCCAAACAATGATGAAATTACGTTTAGATGCATGTTTGAGGATAAGCAGCAACTTAAAGGGCTAATGTCACTAAACGGTTCACGAATGCAGACCAAACAAATTGGGATGAATATATAAAGCAAATTACATGGTGTTAGATGGCTTTGGTGCAAAATTCTTAATATTTTCAGCTTTTCTGAGATCCATTTGAATCCCACATTATTACGGATAATTATTTGCATTAGAGAAGTGCCTGGGGTGGGGGCGCCCATGTATGTTCAAGGTTGCACAGTGCTGAGCAGGACTTAAAGAGGTGACAAAAGAGCCTGTACCTAAACCTGTAACGCCAGTAATAGGCTGGAATAATACATCTCATTGCCAGAGTACAGCTGGGATGAAAGAAAACATTTGTCTTTCTAGGGGTGGTGGGTTCACAGACTGGCCCCAGATCTCCTCATTTCCTGCCCTGTGTCTTAGCAAGTAGCCCCTCTGAAACAGAAACTCAGCACCACTGGTGAATCTACCCAAGCTGTTGGGTAAACGAGGAATAAAGGAAAAAAACATGGAGTTAGCCAGACCTGTGAATCCTGTTAGTGCAACCAGAAAAATCTCTTTGAGCTCAGCTTTTGGGGTATCGTTGTTCCTCAGCAAATTCAACTCCTAAATCCGGTCATGATAGTCAAATCCATAATATGATGTTGTAGTATAGCATTAGATTGAGTCTGAAACTCTCACGGGGACAGAAGTACAGCTTTCTGTGCATAGGCACAACATGTACCTAAGGAAGTAGTCCACTGACAGAAAACATTGAGTTACAGTATAAACATGGTTGATTTTACTGTTTGCAAGAAAATTAAGGACACAAAAGCAAAACTAATATGCCGGATTATTCAGCCAACAGCATGTATATCTGTGTTTTGGGGCCATTCTGCTGCAAAAGCTGGTGGCAAGACTAGAAATGCTGGGAAAATGGTTAAGCTTAGCTAATTTGTTTGGCTTATTCGGCAGATGGAAAAATACTCAGTTTAGGCACTTTTGTGTGGTAGAGAAATGAATAATTGAGGATGTTAGTAGTGCTGAAGAAGCAGTGCAAACTGAACCTTGAGTAACTTTTGGTTACAGACAGAGGGCTGTTGGGACTGAACTTCTGGGCAATTCTCTGTCCTTGAGGCATTTCCATAAGGGCATATAGGTGGGAAGAATGCCCAGGCAGTCTTGTAACACATATAGCTCTTTGCAGAATGCAGAGAACAAAGCATTTTGGCTTGAAGCAAAACAATATATAACTGGTCTTAAAGACCTTTTCAAATTCTGAGAGCATTTGTAGATGTCACGTCTTGTTTGCAGAGAGTGATGTGAGTACCAACCATCTTTTTTTATCTGGAGATCCCAAATGCCCTTAACACGCGCATCTCATGAGCTCATTCACAACCAGCTGTCTTCAGGCAATCTCCCTCTCTCTTGTGATCATGTTCCAAGTTCCGAAGACTTTTTGAAGTAAAGCCCAAAACCAAAGTTAGCTTTGGCAAAATTAGCTACTTTTCTTACTCTCATTTTCAAAAGCAGTTGAACTAAAAAAAAAAAATATAAATCAGCCCACAAACACAATGAGCATAGAAGAAAACTGTATAGATGCTCAGAGTTCACCAAACAGAAATCATGAGGCTCTATTAGAAGTTTTAGGCAATGCTAATTACAACCAGTACTGTATCAGCCATGGCAAAGATATCTGTGTGCATGAGGATGGATTTGTGTCTCCAGAACATAAATCGTTCTGTAATTCCTACATGCCCAGCTTCAGTCCATGGGGAATTTTTAAAGGAGAAAGGTCAAATTTTCTTGGAAAATTCTTGTTTGGTGTCAAATTGAGCTAAAAAGCACTAAGGCAACTTCTGAAAGACAAATGCTACAATCACTGTCTGAAGCATTATGTGTGATTTTCCTAACACTCTCCAGAAAGCAGTATTGTTTAGAGAAGAAATGTGTAAATATTTGAGATGAACAAAGGAAAGTGGGAGAGTCAGCAATAGACCCATAAGGGAAATCTCATCCCATTTTTGGTTATAGACATAAATACTGCATGTTCAGTTTCAGATGTGTATTTCTGAAATACGTTAATTCACTATTTTGATAATCATCATTTAAACACTGGAAAACAGTCATCATGCTGTAAAGCTTAATTCTTTCGATTATTGTTTTCTTACCTGTTAGCAGCCAATTTGTTTGAGATGAACCCTCCTGGAATTTGTGTCACAATGTAACCCCAGAAAAAAGAGCCGTGAATGAGTCCAACCGTCTCTGGATCCCAGTTGAACTGGGCTTTCTGTAAAGGAAAGAGAAAAAAAGCTGTAAGATGAAGCATACTCATCGTAAGATAACCACTCTTTGGAAGTCACACAGAAGTCACCCCTTCCTCCAAATCAAGGCAGCCTCTTTACACTGGCTGGTGTTGCTGAGCTTGAAACCCCCCAGTTAAGGCAAAAGGATGTCCGGTTCCCATGTGAGATTACTGCTTTTGCTCTTAGCTTTCAGTCGGGTGGATAGGAGCAGAGGGCACCTAACACTGGACCTTCATCTTTGCCGCTTGTCACTGCTCCCCCCTGGGCTGCTTAGTCCTGAAACCTTTGTTTTCAAGGCTGCTCAGTGTTATAAGAAGGACCTGATGCCTTCCAATGAACATATCCATTTCCCCAAGATTATCAAGGTTGCTTAGGTCCTTTGGGTGGATCAGCTTCCTGGTGGGGCTTATCCATGGTTCTCCTTGTCAGGGCCAAACTCTGACCACCCAGCATCTGCATTAAGTGGCATGGAAGCAGAAAAGGGGGGAGGGAGGGAGGGTGTAGGGGAGGGGTAACATCTGAAGACAAGGCAATCTGGAAATAAAACTAGGTAACATTAGATATCAGACTAGTTTGTCTTTTATTAAAAGTGATACCAGATGTAGGGCTGGATTTGGATGCAGGCAGCCACAGATTGTTCCGAGCCAAAAATGTCTGCAGCCAAGAGGAATGCTTTCACCATACACTCCGTCCTTGGATACCAAGCAGTTTCAGTTTTCCCAAGGCTCTTCCTGAATAAGGTCATTCCTGTTCCCTGATGACCCTGTTTGACATACTTCGTTCAGAGGAGGGATAGACAAAGCCCAGGGCAAAACATAGACGATCTGAAGAAAAGGAAGGTGGATCCAAGGTGCCTCTCCTGCCCTCCATTCTGGGAGGTCAGACAGGGCCTGGCTCAGTATAAGTACACTAATATAAGGTCAGTGCCAACTTTTCCTCCTTGAATCCTCAGTTCAGAAGAGCTGTTTTGGAGCAAAGAGAAACCATGATGTTTTTCTTCATGATCATTTATATGCTAATCACATGGCAGGGAAGGGTGGCTAAGCATCATGTGAGGAAGTAGCACAGATGTCTCTTAGATTCTGAATTAAAATGTTCACTAGAACACTACAGAAAAATGAAAACTAGAACGAAAAGCTTTAACATCTCTTTTTTCTGTATTACTTTCTCTGTGTAAAAAGAAGAACCAGTTTTCCCCAGTAGACTGATTTTTTTCCCAAACAAGCAAACTGAAAAACAGCTCATCATTTGACCTGCAGGGAGAAAGATGGCGTTAATTAGCCAGGAATGTTTTACAGAGGGCTAAAGGAGTTCCCTCCCCATCAATATGCATTCTGACAAGAGACCCACTTTCCTGAGTGAGTTACATTTCTGTAACCTAATACCTAATTTTCTAAAAATTATTTCCCGTGTAGTTCCTAGTGGAACTAGGTAGTGTTAATTTCTGAAGGCAGAAACACCATGAAACATGGAAAAACTTCCTGTATCAGGAGGTGCTCATGCTCAAACAGAATAATTTGAGATTTGTGAGATGAGTTTGTCCAAATTTCCTCAAACTACCTCTTCTGAACTTCCCAGCCTTTGCAGGACTTTCTCGTTCTGCAGGGTGAAGTATAGAACCAGGAAGTCACAATGGGACCCTGGGGAGCAGGAATTAGACTGAATAAATACAAATTCAGCAACAAGTTTAAGCAGCAGAAGCTGGTCAGAGGAGATTGCAGATGAGGAAGAACTAGAAAAATCTTCATTCACTTTAGTAAATCTTTCTAGGGTTTATTGAGTCTGTTTAGAAACACTCTTCTCACTTTTGAAATTTACTATAGACACGTTCTGCAATTTTCTTGTACCAAACATTAAAATATTTGGGAGAAAAGATGATGAATAATTGCACAGCTTTCCATTCACCTCTAGCAACACGACAGAAGGTATCTGCCTCTCTGGAAGATGTGTTTTGTTTTAGGGAATGTGCTGACAAAGAAGGGGAATCCATGGGCTGGGGGAAGCCTCTGTTCCCTGGGAAGGTCTGATGATGCTTTGTCCTTCTGTAGTGGCTTTCCTCCTAGACCTCAGCCCATTGGGAATCCTCAGGTAAGAGTCAATATTCCTGTGAATAATTTGTTAAGACAGCATCCAAAAATAAATCAACAAGTAGAGCAATTGTAAATGAGGTTCAAGTTCATAAAGTCCGTAAGGGGACTCATGATATTGCTGCCATGTACGAAGGCAGGACTGGGGAAATTAAGATATGCGTTGAACCTGCAGTTCCTTGGATGCATCGTTAAAGGTTTGTAGGTGTCTGTGGAGAAATACATGCCCTGTATTGCAAATCTGAAAATAGCTTGGCACCTAGATCCGAATACCTCTAGACAACAATTCACCCGGTCAGTAACCTGTGAAAACCTCTTGCCTTGTTGTCAGTGACTACTTTAAGGTCTTGTAAGTCACCTACTGGTCTGAATAGAGTGAGTACAGTGCTACATACAGCAATTAATCATTGCTTCTGCAGTAACATCAGAGTGTGCTTTCTTGAGAGATAGTAAATAGTAAAAGCTTCTGCTGCTACAACAAAATCTGTCTATGACTGAAAGATCAGGGACCTGAGAGACACGCAAGCCAACTCAGTTCTCATTTCTGCTGCTTACACCCTCTATGATATTGCAAACCCTCAGGTCTTACAGATTTTTAATTGGACTTAGAGACCTAAATAGGAATTAAGCACCTGCACATCTATGTGAATCCACATTCACACCTCTCTGTTTTTGATTTATGTATACACAGTACTTTGATATCTGGCACTTTGATGATTTTGCAATGGGGTCTGCTCAGAGCAGTGAAAGGAAGATGTTTTCTCACCTGCAGCTCCGGTTTCCCGTTAACATAGACGGTGTTATTGTTCACCATTTCCACGATGGCAACACCCAGGTTGCACCTGATTCCAAAGGAGATGCAAAAGCCCAGGCCGCTCATTATGGCAATGATGTAGCGCTTGGGCAGCCCGCAGCAGTGGCAGTCGCAGGGTGCCGGCTTGCGGGCGGTTGCCTGCACTGGCCGCCCCTCTTCTGTCAGCTCAATGTGATCCTCCTCTACGTTGGTGCCATCGATTTTCCTAAACGGGTGAAGAAAGAGAAAATGAAAATGCCTTACTGTCTCAGTAAAATCTGCTGAAATGTAGATGGGCAGTTACGCGCTCCAGTCAGCTGCTAAATCATTTCCTTTCGAGGCATTTGTCTCTTCGGTGGTGTGATGAGTCAACGCTGGGCAGGCTGTGAAAGGTCAGCATAGACTACACGTTTTCATGGATGACTTCTGAAGTTTGTAAATCCGAGCCACCTAGCCGGACAGCTAGCTGGAAAAATGCTCACAGGCTATTCGTGAGCGCTAAATTGAGCTCTGTTTTGATAAATTCTGCTGGTTGTTAGGAAAATATACATATGAAGAAATTAATCATGATTTCTAATAAGATCCATTAAGCAGAGCTGGCAGCAGGTTTCAAGAAAAGGGCAAATACAGCACAAAGCATGGTTTTGCTGAGCCCAAAACTCCCTGTGAATTTGTTTTCACCTGTGAGACAAAAATCAGGGCTATACTGAAGAGGAGAAAAGGCTCTGGCATCAGAGCCCCTATTTAAGATGTAAAAGAGCCAGGCCCAGACTTTCTCTGCCTGGAGGGATTTGAAGCCACGTGTCCCCCCTTCTCTGAAACATCCTCTCACTACAAGGACTTAAGTCATTGCAAGGTGAACCCCTGCAACTCCTATTGTTGAGCGTGTTGCCCTTTGTGTAAAATGCTTAACATTAAATGAGGTCTGAAGGAAGACGGCAACTTTCTGGGCTGTTGTTTCACCCCTCCTCTGCAGCAGAGGCATCAAATTTTTGCCCGGCATCAAATTTGGTGTGGTAACTGCAGGGCAGTTGGGAGGGAAGATGCCAGGGATGTGAGCTCTCCCATTTACTCGGGATAGGAGCAAACGGTACCCAGCCATTTCAGCCTGCGAGAGGTCACCCACTGGCTACCAACTAACACGGGAGTGCAGGTCTTCGGGCTTTGCGTATTCAGCCCTTCGTTTTCCTACAAGCACCCCAGCTGAGAGATTCATATTAAACAAAATAGCACTTCCATGTAATCTGGAATTGCATGGTAGTGCAATTAAAAATTAATGTGCTCTCCCAATCTGATTGGAGCTATTAACATCCTGTGCTGCAGGACCAGGGAATATCTCTGGTAGAAAAGGTGAGGAGAGAAAGAACGAAACCCCTGGACTGGAGCTAAATGCTTCCTTCCCTTACATTAACTTCCCATGTATTTGTTTTAAATGCAGAATATGGGTTTTCTGACATGCTGAAACACTTAAGCACGTGGTTAGCTGTGAATACGTGACTGTCCCACTGAACGTGACCCATGAGCTGAAGGTTACGTGTTTATTAAAGGGAGACCTAATGCAGCTGCATTAGGAAGCCTTTCAGTTTTGGCATCGCTGTGGAGCAGCGAGCTCAGGATCCAGCCCCTTTTGTGTCTGCCATGGAGGTACTCTCAGTACTGTGAAAATATGAAGAGTTACTTAATCTGAAGGAAGCCCAGCTTGCCGTGTAAGGTGATGAAATGATTTGATTCACTCTTTTCTGATAAGGAGTAACTTATTTCCTTCTTTCACACATATACACAATACTTCTTTCACAAATACACACAGTACTGTGTGTATTTGAAATCTAACGCACTTCGGTTTTCCATATAAAAGTTGGCTATAACGCAATGTTGACAGAGCATACATGGATGTGCTACACCTGGCTGATCTACACAGTTGTGTCTTTTGGGAGAACAGTGTTGGTTTAGTCACAGCTTTCTCCAGTTGCTGTAAGTCTAATGTACTACCCACAATCTAATGGATAGTACTCTATAGTAAAGGGTTTGCAAATATAGGTGGTAAGTATGGCTTCCTGGGGTGCTTCCTGTGGACTTAAATATATCTTTCCAACATGAAGTTTCACTTAAAAATCTCAGCATTTGTAGGCTTTAGAGCTACAGGCTAACTGGTGCATCGTTTACTATATCATTCCTTTTTACATCAAATTATAAAACCATTACTTCAGCTCTAGCCTTAGCAAAAAGAAAAATGTCCACCAGCTCACATTTCCAAGAAACACTGGAATCAGAGTGTTTGGGACTAGAAGGGAACTCCCGGGATTATTTGATTTAATCCCTTGCTCAAAGCAGTGCTAACTGCAAAGTTAGATCGTTAGCTCATTGCCAGGCTGGAGGGAAGACTTTGCATTAAAGCAAGGTAACACAGGAAATGTGATATTACTGTGGTGTTATTGAAGGTGATTGAGATCTTATGATTCACTGGCAGGGAAAGAGCATTTGTTAGTGAAATGAGAGTACAGAGAGTAATGCAGTCAGGCACTTCAAAAAGAAGACACCATGTATTCCATGCTCTGCGTGCTAATATAGGTAGGTGTAAACTGAATAAAATATCAAAAAATAAAGACCTCAGGAAGTGAAAAGACAATTTAATAATTAGTTTTTTAGAACTGTTGTCATCTCAAAGGAGTTATTAACAAACGAAAACAAGTAATTTGTCTTCCTCTAACATAATCTAAGATACTGATTGAATTAAATCAAAGCACAATTTCTAAAATTCTTATACCTTTACCAGACTCTCTATTTATAAGAGAGACATTAGACTTTAATTGGTGCATTATTTTGGGCAGCTGGCAAAGATTAGACACATCATGCAAAGCCAAAACATCTGTTCCGATCCGGACATTTTCAGCTGGCTGTCAATTCAGATAGGCATGAAAACATCCTTCTGCTCCAAATTAACTGTTAAAAGTGGTGAGCCGGGACTAGCACTATGGGCCAACAATGCCTCTGCAAAGAAATTAATTGTTTTGCTATTGTATTCAACTACTCATTAATAAAAACAAGTTGAGGACCGATCCATGGCCCCAAATCCACACAGTATATTTCATACCCCCAAAGCTTAATGTTAAGCCCTCTATAGCAGATTTGTCTTGGAGAAAACTATTTTGCAATAGCACTCCAAATGGAGCCAAGATGAAGCAGACATTCACGGAGCCAGTGTCTGACCTAGCTTTTGGGCTTTATTTTATTGAACAGGTATATAATGAAGGTATGGCAACTCCATGAAGAGATGAGAAATATGTCTTCCAATTGATCCATATATTTTGGTAGTGCCACTGAAAATTTTCACTTCTTGTATGCCAATGACTTATAAAAAAAACGCTTCAGAGCCAGGGCTCTCCTCTAATTACCTGACTAACGCAGGAGAGCATTTAGCTACATGGAAAATGTCCTTACAACAGTTTCCTTTTTTTCAGCAAACACACCACACTTGGCAAGTAAGAAGAGCTAAGCGATTTGAAGAGATCTGCATCCATGCTCTGTGCCCAGATGTCATAAAAACTGTATGCAAATTTTCTCTTCTTTATTGAATGACATTACTCTGGCATACACAGAATTCTGAAAGAACGGAAGAAATTTCAAAAATTCCTATCAGTAATAAATAAAATCCCTAAAACATATACACGTTCAGCAATCTGTACTTATGGGATTCTAGCATAGGAATTAGATATTTCTTTAAATGATAAAGTAGGTGGACTAGAATCATACCATTTCATTTAATTTGATGAGAAACACATAGATTTTACAATAAAGGGCAAATGTTAATACTTGCCATGTGTTAGAACACATTCTAGAATGACTTTTAAGGGATAACACAGTCTTTCACAGGCAGCTGCAGCACAACCATACACAATGTTCAAACCTCACGCCTAGAAATCCAGCACTAGTCATCACATGGCGCAATTACTGGTGATCCTGGTGTAACTTCAGAAACCTACGCACTAACTATTGAAAAATAGCATTTATCCAAAAGCAGATACAATCTTCTGAGATCTCATTTACTCTCCAGGGATTTGCCCAGGTGCTAATTTTCCATACCAAACCCTGCAATTGATGCATTGGTACAAAATCCCAGTGCAGACGGGCAAACCTTTTTAAGTAGCTCCGTGCGTGGGACCTCTCTGCCTGGTTCCTGCATGGCATTTGCATGAAACTCATGGCATGTCTCCAACGTACGCGCCATGGGACTGCATCCCACAGGTGCTGCGCTCCCAGGCTGCAGGGCAGCCTCGCAGCTTCTCCTCAGCGTCGCCTCAATCTGCTGGAGGGATGCCCCTCAGGTGGCTGTAGCCCAGCCCTGCACACGTGTATTGCGCCCTTGCACTAGCACAGCTGTGCAAGGGGCCTCGCACGACTCACAAACCAGTTTGGTCTGGGCGCCCCGCAGTGTGATCACAGTGCTCATGGGCTGCGGCGCACTGCACTCTCTGTATTTGTGTGCAAAGGGAAAATTTAAGAGGACTAAGGCCACGATCCAGCGCAGGTGGAGGAGCCCTGCCCAAGGCAAGGGTACATCGCCCAGCTTCAAGTTGCAGTTTTTAGCAGTTTAGGCTGTATAATTCACCAAGGGACATCTGCAGCAGCCAGGGCTACACCTGTCGGAGCCCAGACTATATATAGCAGCTGGGTGACGTGGCCTATATGACTTTTCACATTAACAGTGACGTTATTGAGTCGTATACCCACTTAGTCACTTCCCACTTCATCAGTAAGCCCACAGTTGCCATTAGCTGGTCCAAGACTCCTGAAATCCTCAGAGTAGGCAGAGCCTGAGATTTTACTTTAGTTCATGAAGCCTAACATTTTACTTTAGTTCATTAATTTTTCTTTCACTACACTAAGTTCACAGAAGGCCCAAAGTGTCTGTGCACACCAAGAAGCTCTGCAGGAAAAGCTTTCTTTTCTGGGAAACTTAAAAGGCTTGAGGAGCTCCAGCTCTGACATCCACTCACCCAAACCTTGAGTTGTCTAATATTTTTTTTGCTGCCCTGCTGTGTTTAACTAATCAAGAACAAACCAAATTTTGCATAGAAAATTATTTTGTACAAAATGTCTAAAACATCTTCTAAGATCTCACAAATGAAACTGTTTGCAACAGCCTAGAGAGAGGACATCCCTCGAGTCTCACTGGTTCAGTCCCCCTTGCCTCCCTTCCAGGATCCAGCTACCCGAAAGTAACCTCCTGTGGGCAGACTCCTGTTTTGCAGCGCCCACAAAACAATTTGAGGTTGCTACACAGCTGTGAGGAGGCAGTAAGTTGCTTTATGCTGCTTGTGCTTTAGCACTTGAACTTATTTGTGGATAATTGCTATGGGGCAGCCGGTATCTGGCAGCTGGTCTTGCCAGACACTGGCTTCTGGATCTGCTCTGTTGTTTGCAAGACAGAGGAAACGTGGTAGGAAGGTGTAGTCTCGTCGTATTTACCAAAGCTAAAAAGTATTTTTCTGCCCACTTTGCTAGTTTTGATCCCACGTCGACACACGGCAGCCAGTGAAATCACACTTGGAGACCTAATCTAGAATGCGCCTTAATATAATTAATCAGCTATCAAATGCTAGAAGATAAACAAAATTCTTTGCAGATTTATATCATATTAAAGCCAGTTGGATTGGATGAAGAGCAAAGTTGAGGTTGCAGCTGGTACATATACATATGTACCACCATGTAAAAGTAGAAGTGTATGCTTTCGCTTGGAGGCTGAGCTGTAGAGAATGAAGTTCAAGTTAAAAACATGCATGTTTCATTCCTTACAGAAACCTTCAAATATGACTGCATATTTCCTAAGAGACTGCTCAATTTGCAGCAGTTCTTACTTAGATCTGATTGCAGACACAGTAAAAAAACTTTTATTGTTTGGATTATTTCATCCACTGGCTAATACATCTAAAAGGCACTGGTACACACATGTTTAAAACAGAAAATAATTAAGTCCAGCAAACTTTCTTGGGTCTCAACTCAGATTTGGTTTGGTTTGATTCAGTAGCAACGTTGCTGAAGTTGGATGCCAGTACTACCAACTGTGTAAGAGCCAGCATGACATCCTTGATAACTGGCTACGAGGAGAGTAATCTGGATAATTTAAGGTTTGCGTACCGTTTCCACATAGCAAACCCGGTGTACTGCCACATCATACACCCATTAAATACAAACCCTACATGTATTTGGTCAAATTGGCCAGCAGAGCCCACAACAAAGAGAATTTATGATTGAATAAATGACTTTTAACCAGATGTTTTAAAAGAAAAACGGAATCCCTGGAATTACTGTAGAGTATCCTGAAAGTAAAAAAAGCAGAATGTCATCCATAACACTGTAAATGAAGAAAAGTTGGGTTGAAACTGTGGGGAACACAGATAATCCATTCACATGGTATAGAAATTGTGTAATGGCAATCTACCAGTGTGTATCAGTAACTTCTTTAAAAGTATATGTGCTTATTTTCTTGCATATACATACTGCATTATAATATAAATAAAATATTATACATTTTCCTGTGATCAAAGGCATGTTGAGATGTGCCAAGAACTGTACCTCGACTCGAAATAGCATTCCCAAAAGAAGGCAATGGGACAGATAAAAAGCAAAGACGATTCAATCACTAAAAATGCATTCAATTAAAATGTTGTCCTGATCCATACAAGGATTTGGAACGCTTAATATCGAGCATGCAAGATATGCCACTGGACCCTCTGGCTCTCATCTATTGATTACACAAATAATTGTTGTCAGTGGCCATTACTAATAGAAATAATCTTCCATTTAAATAAGAAATCTCTTTCACTTTATGAAACTTGCCATTTGTTGCATCATATTTTCATTTATCAAAAAATAAAAATCTTTCAGCTTGTTTCTTCATGAACTGTCAGATTAAGACAAAAATCCTTAATCTTTTTTCTCTTTTTGCTAGCAAACAGCTGCTTTTCCTGTTTCTCTTTCTAATTCGTTACTCTCAGTAAACACACACATACACATCTCTACTTAGTGCATTTTCTCTTACTGATTCGGAACAAGATTTTCATAAAAGCCTCTGTAATTTAGGAACATTAAATCTAATTTCAAGAGTGGCATCATTTGGGAGCGTTAATTGCCATTAAATCATCGGTTTTTCTCATGCAAGCTAAGCCACACAATTATTCACATTTAATTCTTTAAAAGTTTTTTAATTAGCACACTTTTTCATGCTCTTTGTAATATTAGAACACTCCCTTATAACTTATTTTCACCCTTTTTCTGTTTAATATAAATATTCTACCATCTATAGTCATACACTGTTGTAACAGTGCTCCTTTTACATCTTCTCTCTTGCAGCAAGGTGTCTCTCACTATTTGAACTCAGAGATTAATTTTGCAGCTCTAAATTCTCTTTTATGTTTCTATATTTTTCTCTCCTTCTTTTCTCCTTAATAAATTGAACCAATGGACCTGTCTGGGAATTTTCTGTAGGATTTTACCTTCTCAGATTCCCCAGTGAGTCACTAAGGATGTTCTTCACCTCTTCCTTTCCTGCGTTAAAAAATCTTTCCTTCAGGGAACTGAACACTTTGAAAGGCATTTTGTCTTTCTTCTTCAGTAAATCCCTTACATTAACAAGCATTCACTTCTGCTGTCATATTTCCCGATGCCAGGCTCGGGAGCCTCCGCCGGTCCCCTCGGTGACCTCTGCAATAGCAACCAGTTGCTCAAGAAAGGAGCATGGAAGGAAAAAAAAAACCAAAAACAAACCAACCAACAAAAAATAATTAAAAAAAAAATCAAACCGAATCTTCCAAAGTCAGAAAGTCAGTTGGGAAAAAGCTCTGGAGCGAAACCCCCTCGGAAGCGCTCAGGGACTCGTCGGTGCACTTGCAGCAGCTCTGCCGCGCATCCCCGCGGGGTCGGGTACCTCTGCGCGGGCAGCGAGTCCGGAGGCTGCGGCCGGGCAGCTGGAGGTGCTGCCGAGGGCCGGAGTCCCTGGCTGGGCAGGACACGGCTGCCGCTGGCTCCACGGGCGAACCTCAGTCAGTCTGGCTGGCTGGGGCTCATCCTCAGTGCCTGCCTCCCTCCCTCCTTCCCTCCCCTGCTGCTTTCACGCCGAGATCCTGTGCAAGGTGGTGCTATAGTAACGGACACAATACCTGTCCTCAAGCCACTCCACTTAGTTAATAAGACCTCACCTATGGCCAGGGCAAGAAGTTTATTAAACATTTATGAGGCCTTTCTGCGGGGAGGGGATTGTTGCAAGCTACAGTTCCCATTCGCTAAGTGCCCCCCTCAATGCACCCGCTGGTTTGAACCCGGAGCCGCCTGCCCCCAGCCTGGTCATTTATTATTGATGTTCCTTGGCCATGGGGCAGACAGACGCAGAGGTGCATTGGTGCGATGTTGTTTGACTAAGCAGTGAAAGACCAGCTTTAAACTAAGTGCATTGCATTTTTGAAACACAAAGTGGCCAAAAGAGGTGAACCAGTCCAACTCAAGGTGACTTTGTGACGACAACACACTTTTCCTAGCATGGCAGAAAGTATTTAATGAAAACGCCTGTGGAAATGCAGCTGGCCAGCACGCTCGTCAAGCTTGAACGTTGGCTGGAGTCAAATGAAGAAATTCTGCTTTTGGCAAGGCCTCAGTTATTGGGTTTGGGTTATGGGCGGCAAGAAAAAGAAATAAATAATAGGGCATCCATTTCATATTGGTTTTTGGCTCCTGTCAGCCTTTGCCTGTTCCTGGGGTGGAGGGGAAGACAGAAATCTTCAGGTTAGAAAAATGTAGAGGCTTGCGTTTGCCATGTTCCCCTTGTTCTCCCAAGGAAAGTTAAATTAGGAGCTTGTCAGTGCCTCGTCAGGCCCCCAGCAGAAGAACTGGTGTCCCCCGGAAGCCCCCAGCTGTGAGTTGCCGTATGGGACATCCCACATGAACCCATGAACCCCAGCCACCGCTCTGCCACCGCCACCTGATGCCCCTGAGCAAGCTGCTGTGGCCCTGCTCCCTTGAGGTCATCCTTCCAGGCACAGGGGACACGCTTCCTCCCTACCTTCTGTTCAGAGCTCAGTCTACCCAGACTCTACAGAGAGAGAAGGAAAAAAAAAGTGAGAAAGCCATTCCTCCAGAGAAACAAACCAGATCTGAGTTGTTTTCACTTACAGATTCCTCATTTGGGTGTTTGAACTGAGTGAGTGGGATTGAGTGGGATGTAAATCTGGGCCAAAGCAGGGCAAGGACTGTCCGCCCCTCCATTCTTCCTCCGGCTCCTTGCATGGGCCACCAGGCTGTGGGTTTTAAATGTCTCCACAATGCAAATACCAAATGTCTGGATTGTCCCAGCTCCCCTACAAGGAAGGGAATATTGGAAAAAATCACTTCCTCGTGGTTAGGTGAGGCAGGCAAGGAGAAGGAGAAGGAGAAGGAGAAGGAGAAGGAGAAGGAGAAGGAGAAGGAGAAGGAGAAGGAGAAGGAGAAGGAGAAGGCAGTACTTGGGAGGTGAGGAAGTGCTGCTTGGCTAGTCTCTTTTGTTGCAGAACTGGTTACAGTTTCTTTCTCCTCTTTGAATAATTCATATGCTGTACAGCAGTGTTGGAAAACTCCAGGCTCAGCGCAGGTAATTCGCACATTTGTCCTAGCAGACAGTCCTCCCATAGCGAGCAGCAAGTGCAGCCAGGGCCATGGGGGCAGCCATCTCCCTGCACTGCCTACCCCTCTGCCTGTAGCAGGCCTTCTGTGGGTGTATTTCTGTCTATTTGGGTTAAACGGCGACTGCTCGCACTGCCAACTCAAGAACTGCCTGGTAAACTCTCCCTGCAGCATCCCTTGCTGCCCTGGGAGCAGCTGCACCTCCTCCTCCTCCTCCTCCTCCTCCTCACACTGCTCAGGCTTGAATCTGGCCATCCCCACAGCTGAGTAATTCCTCCTGGTTTCTCACTCCAGACCCCTGGCTCTGGTGCACCCTGGCCCACCAGGGGCCTGCTGACAGCCCAACCAGCAAGGTCACCATTGTGGAAAGGATCACAGGACACAATCACACACATGTATTAAAACAGGGTCTCCAATTTTCAGAGGGCACACAGAAAATGAACCCTAGCAGGCTAACTGCCAGACATCAGAGGTATGAATGTATGTTTTTAGGGATACATACAAGTAGAAGTATGTAATGGAATTGTCCTCCATTTAAACAAACATCTATTTGCTAGCATTTGAGGTAGTTTCTTGCATGCTCTTAAGGCAGCTGAACACCTGAAACCATGTAAGAACCCAGGTCCAAACTGGAAACAGTACGAATTCCAGTGCAAGGTATTCACCTTGGAAGGTGAATCTTGGTAGGTCCTTCCTACCATTCCTTCCCAAGGAATTCACCTTGGAAGGTGAATCTTGGTAGGTCCTTCCTACCATTCCTTCCCAAGGAATTCAGCTTGGAAGGTCACCTGGGGCTCAGGTTGGAAAGTGGTGGTCAAAACCCATATCTCCCAGCAGCTGTGGAAGAGAGGTTTTTGGTTTGCCCTTCTTTCTGGACTTCTGGTCCTGCTTCAGTTAAAGAGAGCACAGAGCAGACACAAGAAAGGGGCTATGCTTGAAATTTAGGTTTTTTTTCAATTATACACACGTTCTCTAATCACATTTAGCATGGAAGTGTTAAGTCTGTCCTTCATGCATCTGAGCACGCTTCAAGCAGCTCCCTCAGAGATACGTCCTGGCTGGCATCTGGCAGGGTACGTTCCCTCATGGGTGGAGGGGCTCTCATTAGACATATTGCCCACCTTGCCACTAGCAGAACTGAACATTTCTCACAGCAGGTTTCACCTCTCCCTCCTCTTTACACTTTGCAATCCTTCCACTGCCTGCAGCTCTGCAGTGCTGCAGCCGTGGCCCCCTGTGAAATTCGCTGGCCCTTTCCCTAAGGCTTAAGGAAAGGGTGTTACTCGCTCTTGCTTCTCTGCAGTGAGGCTGCTCGACCGGAGCAGCGCTGCTTCTCCGCTTCCTCCTCCCCAGGTTCACAGAGTAGTGAAATGCCTGGACTCCAAAACGCTGCTGCAGAGATTGTCACAGCAGCCTTGCAGTGCCCGGCTCCTGTTGGGACACCGTCCACAGGGGCACCACCCAATTCCCAACACGGATGCACTGGATGAGGCCACGGCAATCCCTATGCAACTAATCCCAGTACGCGCTTTGGGAGCATCAGCTGAGCAAAAACTCTTTTCCTTAACAAGACCTAACATGGACCCAGCTGTCATTGTTCCTAGTATTTTCTTTCCTGTTTTAACCCTATGCCTTAATTTTCTTTTGCAGAAATTAAATTACCCCATTGTGATTCTCCTTCTGACGTCTCAGACCTTCTTAAAACATACTGTATTATATCGTATCATTGTAAGTTGGAATCTAAGTCCAAGACACAGCATGATTTGGACCTGCACTCGCAAAGAAATATTTTGCAAAATTAAAACTACTCCTGGCTCATACAACTTGTAGCTACCGCTGAAACTAGACTCATACCCCTAAAGACCTCTAGTAAGGCTGTATTAAAACTGTATTTTAGAGCAAATATGGACATAAAACCAGCGTGCAGACAGCCACTGCTGTGGGTTCGTATACTGTCATTACCTCGGGTGCTCAAGAATAAAGTGAGTTGTAAAAAAACCTGGAGACTGGTCAAGTGCATTTATAGGAGATGTACCATGCTGACAACAGCTGTGCCTTGCAGACACGGGGCTAGATTCAGTATTGCGGCATCCCCTAAAGAAAACTAAACATGAAAACGTCAGAGCTAGCAATAAACATAACTCTCACCTGGAAGAAGAGTTTCTACAGGGGCAAGTAAATGTACATCTAGAGGCTACCTAATTTGTTACAGCTATTTCTTTTGTTGAAAAGCCTGGAAAAATCATCTTTATGCTACTCCTGCTATTAATTCCTCAAAATAATGGTTGGGGTAAAGTCTTTGCCACATTTAAAGGCAGAACTTTGCTGCTGGTGTCAGCGCAGACCGGGTAGCGCACACGTTGCATGCGCGGGCGTCATTCAGGCAGCGCGCTTCTGGTAACTGCGATTCCTGATACAGCCTTGCAAGCAGCCACTTCTCCCAGTGCCTGTAAAACATAAAATTTCGAACTCATTACAAACATTTAATGATCGTAGTCATTCACACCCTGACACTAACATCCTGGGAAAGTTAATTTAACCATTCGGTGTCCCTGCTGAACCGACACAAAGATGTTGCACTTCACGCTGTGTGGTCAGCCTTAACAACAACCAAAGGCTGCTGGGGTCCTCCAGTGGAAACACGCGCAAGTGCAGAGCCTTGTCACAGCCTGGGCAGTCAAGGCCACTCTAGAATAACCTTGTTAATTTTTAGTCAGTCTCTTTTCAGTTCAAGGCCATGCAATCACATCCCTGGTGCTCGTAGCTGCTTGTTGGATCGCAGTTTGCTCTTGTTACTCCTTTGGAGGAACTTCCCTTTGGGGCTCTGGGCTTCCCAGGCGACTTTGTCTTTTAGCTCTTGCCAAGAGCTCAAAGGCTAGAAAATCCTGGCTGCCAGTCTCCTTAGCTTAAGATTTCTTAAAATCAAATTGAACTAAAACATTTCAATATTTCAAGATTAAGTCTCTTTGGAAGTTTTAAATACCTACTTTTTCTTCCAAACGAAGGAAAGTAATGAAGCAGAAGTGATGAATAATGCTTTCGTCTGCACGTAGGACATGCAATTGGTAGACTTTGATATCTACAGCAGTGTGAGTTTGGCAATGCTTTTCCCATGGATAAGACCTTTGTAAAAGCTGTCTGGTAGATTTTTGGTAACTTGTCATGTGTCTACTACCCTGCTGTCTATTTTTTATAAAACGTAGCAACATAGGGTCCTAAAAATTTTTACTCCTGTAAAAAGGATTGAAATTGGTTCGAAAGTTAAGAGAGGACACAGAGGAAGAGACATGATGATCATATATGTTTTATATCAGGAGGACACAAAGCTAAAATCGCATTTGGGGCCCTAAGATATCACAAGATTATAGCTTAGAAAGCACGAGAGTTCTTCTCTAAATGGGTTTATTTTACCTTCTTCCTTTCTGAAGTTGCAGGGAGCATTAAAGTCATTCAAAGCTCAAATTGTTACTTCACCTCAGAACGCAGAGCATTAAATAAGGCAAATAAAAATCCTCCAGCAGGAAACACAGCCCTCGGGGAACAAAAATGCTCACGTGACTGTTGCCCGCGGTCAGCTTCGTCAGGGGAGGGGACAGCAGCAGCCTGAGCTTTTTCCTGAAACCAATTATTTCCAAAGAAAAAAATATTAACAGTGGTTTTCATATGAGAGTCTCTTTCATTATACTCCCAAAAGAAATCACAACTATGGATACAGTAAATAAAAGAAATAGGAAAAGAAGTGTCCAGACACGCTAAAAATAACACACATTTAGACATGTCGCAGAAGTGGCCGTGTAAAGATAAGTGTGAGTGAAGATCGTTTCATTCATCATGAAACTGAGTGTCAAGCAGAGTTTAAAAGCTAACCCAAGAAATAACACTTTTCAAATCACAGACCTTACCATCATATGTGCTTGCTGGAGCCCGCGTCAGCCACGTGCTCCCTGGAAACACGGGATTATCGGCATCAGGGTATGAGTTCAGGATTCCAAGGGTGAGATCGGGGTTCCTAGCTGAGTTTCCATATTATCTTCTCAAAGGATTTTCTTTCAGCACCTTGCACGTGCAAAGGTCCACTCAGATGACAAACATATTTAATCATTAGGCATGAAACTTTGGGGTGAAACTATTTCTCCCTTTGTATTTGTGTAGTGCCTGGAGTACTGGAGAGCCGACTTCTATTGGTGTCTGTAAGAGTCATCCTTATACTACATAAAAGAAGCGTACTATAGGAATCCAGCCTTCAAGATCTACAGCATCTGATGTCAAAGACAGAAGGGGTAACCTGGGATCTCACGTTATACAAGGGTTTAGATTAAATGATCAAAACGGTCCTTCAGGTTTCGAAATCTGCGGCTTTACAACATCTGCGCTTTTCGTCCATAAATGAAGATGGACTCAAAGACTTCAGGATTCTGATTTCTATGTTACCGTATATGAGAATTGAGTCCTTTCCTGCCATGCCAAAACACTTTGTATTGAGTCAGCCTAAATCAAATTTTGAGATGTTACGTTTGTTTCCCTGATGTTTGTGCCAAAACCGACATTCATTTCAAATGGCTAAAAAATTCATCTTTAGTTTCTAGTTTCTGCTTCCTGATCAGGTAACTGTTAGAGAAATTTGATCAGAGTTGGAGAATAAATAAATATAGATGTTCCTGGGATGCTAACAACAAATAAAACAATAATGGAAATAGAAATTCTGATTTATAGTTTTCCTTACTGAAAACTGCTAATTAAATGGTAATTTATCACACCTTATACAGTAAGTAGGAGGGCTTTTAAAGAATTTTTATGAGGAAAGCTATTTTGTGGAGCACATCTGTTTCCCCTCAAAAGGGCAGTGCTTCTGTATCATTGTATTAACTACTACAGATATATTTAATGCTAGAAAACATTTTTTAATTTTCTGTTTCATACAGGTTAATATATTAAGCATGAACCTCTTCAATAGAAGACCTCTCTAAGGTAAAAAAAAAGTTCCATATATAGAGCCCATAACCACTGTATAAAAGCATAGTTTTCTTAATCTGATATTTTTGTGGCTAATTTTGCAAACACTCTTCACTGTTCTCCCAAAAGTGAATGGGTCTAAATGCTAAGGGTGACAATACACCTAACAGGGGGTTAAAAAAAAAAAAAAAAAAAAGGAAAAAATAAAGCCAGTATATTGAATATGATGGTTTCTGTGCATACAGGAATACTCTACGCTATTTAAAAATAGGTCCATTTTACTTTCAGAAAGCAGTGTAAGGAAAGCCTTGCAGCTGGATAAGAACATTTCTATAACACAATTTATCTGAAAGTTGCTTGGCTTATAGTGACACCTTATGGTAGTTTTATTATATTTTACAGATCCTTTTGAAAGTTAAGGTCTCTTATAGCCTGTTAAAGCCTGTCAATATCAGCAAGGAACTGCTTTGATGTTTTTAGAAAGCTTTTTGTTACAAGTTACTCAAAAACTCGTTTCATCCCTTCAATTTGTCTGTTTTCCCTTTTGCCCTTATTAGGAAAATAGATTTTAAAGGGGAGCAGTCTTTGGTACTGTCCTCTCTCCATGTGTAACCGATAATCTGTGCCAGGCAGTACACGCATAACATGCCATTCAAAACTACCTGTGGTAATACCTGACTTGTGAATACAGTCTCTTACTGGATCGATTCACCAAATTATACCATATAGTTCATTGTGTCCCTCTAATCCCAGATCTGAGCTGTTTTAAGGAAAACATCATGAAAGTAGTTAATGAAAAAATTATTTTCTTTTGAATACCGTCAAAACTCAAATCTTTCCAATATGTAAGGAGATATCTGAGCCAGCAACTCTATGAAGATGAGAATTTATAAAACCTGCCTTCCTGGAGCAATGCCTTACATTAATTTTCTAGTGTCCAATAGGAGCAATCTCACTCTACAGCCCTTCCCGCACTTGAAGTGTGAAGCTGGCCCCTCTAACGAACCAACGGTTTCCATAAAACTTAGAAGCTTTCCTTACCTTTAGTATTTTAATCACCCTCTCATCAAACAAGGGTTGAAAGTGGGCAATACGCTCAAAGTTGCAAAGGGCTGGGAGGGGATGAGGGAGAAGGACGACTGAGCAGCCACATTGGTCTTAAAAGCAGAGCATAAAATCTCCATGTGCTGCGATTTCCTTGGAAGGAGTTGTGTTTGTGCTGAACTGCAGGTAAGGCTTATTTATATTAAAATAAAATAAACCCCAGAATAAATTTGATGTAGCTCCTTCTTGTTAAGAAATTGATTATGGCATAGAGACACAGCTTAAAATGGCAAGTCAGCTTTTTGTTTCACTGAGCAAAATAAGTCTGTTCAAAATTCATATTTTAAGTGCTGACAATCTGTGTTAGTGCCTAAATATAATGTAATCTCTTACAATCTATAAATTAGAAAATTCAAAAACCAGATGTTTTTGCAGGACTTTTAAGGATATTGCTAAACTAGCTGAAATCACTGGCTAAGCACCCAGCACCAGCTGCAGTTTTTCTGAAAGACTGGAAGGGCTATCAATCAGCTCTGTTTCCATTTAAAAACGCTAGTTTTTCAAAGTTAAGAAACTGAGCAGCACTGATGAAGCAAAACCTTCTCTTACCTTACAATACATGCGTAAAAAAGAACTGAAGAAGAGCGTAGTTCTTCAACTGCGGCATCTTGAAGGACGTGGTGACCAGTAATGCACAGTTCAGGACAATGCTTGCAATTACTAGGACTAATACTCTTATTCAAATAACTTTGGTTTAAAACACACGGGTTTAATAAAGTTTCCTTTTTATCAATCTAATCTCTATGTAGTTCTATATACTGAATATTTTACTTACCTTTCAACAGGAAAGGTCTGCTACAGCAAAACAGGAAAAAAAAAAAAAAAAGAGTAATTTATTCAACTTTCTTATCGCCATCGTTCAATCTAACAAAGTAGTCATTTCCAACCAAAAATAAACACACAGAAATGAAACATTCCAATAAGTGTGTGATGGCTAAATTAAATCTGAGCTCCAGCAGCTGCCCGTCAGCAGCAGGGGTTGTCAGGACCAGTTAAGCTCTTCCATCAGACAGCCGCAGCCCGCACCCTCTGCCCAGGCACCTTAGGAATTAGAACAGAGAGGGTGGCCGGGGGGCACGATCTCAAAGAAAACAGGTCCGTGCTTACGGGGCTGGCACTGGATATCCTGTCATTTTGGCAGATGACAGTTTCCACTCTCCTTTCTTCTTTTTTCAGCCTTTCCTGAGACCTGCCTCTCTGCTCTGCGCTGCTGCTGTATCAACCTCATCCTGGGCTGTGTCAAAAGAAGCACGGCCAGCGGGTGGAGGGAGGTGATTCTGCCCCTCTGCTCCACTCCCCTGAGACCCCACCTGGAGTACTGCATCCAGAGAAGGGCCACGAAGGTGGTCCAAGGGCTGGAGCACCTCTCCTGTGAAGACAGGCTGAGAGAGTTGGGGTTGTTCAGCCTGGAGAAGAGAAGGCTCCCAGGAGACCTTATAGTAGCATTCCAGTACCTGAAGGGGGCCTACAGGAAGGATGGGGAGGGACTCTATCAGTGAGTGTAGAGATAGGACGAGGGGTAAAGATTTTAAACTGAAAGAGGGTAAATTTGGACTAGATATTAGGAAGAAATTCTTTACTGTGAGGGTGGTGAGGCACTGGAAGAGGTTGCCCAGAGAAGCTGTGGGTGCCCCATCCCTAGAGTGTTCAAGGCCAGGCTGAATGGAGCTTTGAGCAACCTGGTCTAGTGGGAGATGTCCCTGCCCAGGGCAGGGGGGTTGGAACTAGATGATCTTTAAGGTTCCTTCCAAGTCTAACCATTCTATGATCACTTTAGGATCTGGATTCGGTAATCCTCTGGATCACTTACCTATAGCTACTTTTAATGTTTCTCCTTCAGTCTCATGCTGCCCATAGAACAGGTAGCAAAGGAAACACAACCCCACTCATCAGCCACGTGCATCACGCAGCCTCGCAGCTTGCCACAGCTGGACCATAGAGCAGAGATGCAGAGCCTCAGGTTACGTTCCCTTCTGCAGCCCCTAATGCCAAAGGAAAAACCTTCAGCTGAAAAGCAACGGGCACAAAGTTCAGGCTGCCACTGTCTTAAATTCAGCATTCTCTTACCAAGTATCACCAGAAAAAAAAAAAAAAAATTGTCAGAGCCCTCTGATTTTTGTTGCCCTTTTACCACTTTACACAGCCGCGCTCTGCCTGTGGGAACTGATGTAGGAAAGAAAACCAAAGAGAGAGAGAGAGAGCTGCAAGAGATGGCTGCACCAGAAAGGGCCTGGAAAAGGAGCAGGCACAGAGTCCTAAGAAAAATTCTGACGAAAGAAGCGCTACACATGGGATTGAGCTCCGTTAAACTGGAAATTATGTGTGGAGAGGCTTCCACTTATTTAATTTCTCCAATGTGCAGAAAATCAAGGCTGTGTACTATGTGTCATGAAGAGAATAAGGAAACACCTCCTGCTCAGCAGCCAGTTAATGATCTGATTAGCTTAAGTAGTATTTATAGTGCTTGTCTGATCAAACAGCTTCAGCTCTATGGCTCTGGTTTACAAAATGTGGCAGTGAGTACAATGCAAAGGTGGCGTTTCACTGTAAATCATTTTCTTGCAACGGTTGTCAATCAGTAAGAATGAAGCAAGGGATTTTTTAAGAAACATAAAGCACATATGCACAATCAAACTACAAAAAACTCAACGAATTTTAAAGAGTTTCCTGCTTGCCAAATAATAAAAAAAGAACAGATTAATCAATAATTTAATCTTGCACGGGATAACAATGAAAAACATTAGTACTTTATATTGAAATCACTTACACTGCAGAAATGGCATTTAGTATCTATCAAGTAAGAAATCCACACCAAAACGCGTCTCTCTTGCTTGTTTTACACAACAGATCAAGGCTTTGAGCACAGCCGGCATCAAAATTGTATGTAGTGTGTTCCAAATATTTTAAAATCTACTTTTAATATTTTGGATAGATTTTTTCTATTTTGTTACCAAGTAAAGCCAGGGTTTCTAGCACAAAGCTTTTTGGGGAAAGGCTACATTTAAAGTTCCTGTTTAACCACAAAACTACGAAAATGACATTTTTAGTGTAATTTTTATTTTTCCTGATTCTCCTGCTCTGATTTTGTAAGATACAATTGTTGCAAGACACAATTATTTTTATAAATTCTTTAAGAAATAATAATCATTAGAAAGAAAAAAAAAAAATCTATCTGGTGCCACGTTAGGAGATAAAATTTACTGCTTTATTTACGGATGTGTCCGATTGCTTTGCTAGCACTTTCGCTTATTTGCACTTATTTGAAACCACTTCTGTGACAGCAGCTAAGCATTTACTCACAGCTTTGGTGCCGTAGATCAGCATTTATTTTACCAGCATGGCAGGGGCAGAAATCTCTTTTCTAGATTTTGGTTTCTCTTTTCCAAATTTTTTTTGAGTTCTCTTCTCCAGTATTTGATTTTTCTGTTCGGCAAATAAGCCAGTTATTCCTCCTTGTGGTACCTGGCTCTTAAGCCACCTGCTGGGAAGGAAGCTCTTCCAAGTTTTGAGTCTGTTAACTCTTAAAAACCACAGCCTTATGGTAGCATTAAGGAGACACGGAGACAGACACGAACAAATGCTGCCTCTGTAGTAACTTCAGCTCCCAACATCAAACCCCTCGGTTTTCAGGTCAAAGATAATAACGTTTTCATTGATATAGTTTCAAAGGAGCTTCTGCTTTGATTATCCTTCATTTGAATGGCTAATTATTGCAGAACAGCGTAAAACCTATTCTTTCGAGCCACCTGATGCTACCTATTTCCACCTAGTCCATCTCTGTCTTCTTTTACTCTCTCCTCCCGTGCCATCTCCAGCCAACAGCCACGCTTCTAAGCGGATCAGATCTCAGGTGTCTCACACTTAATCAATTTATAGCATACAAAAAGCCGAGTAGTAGCTTCCTTCAGGGTGCTGGCAAACCCTAAGCCTGACAAAGTGGTGTATCTTGAAACCCAGGTTTGGAGAAAGGGCTGGTTTCTGGGTAAACGAGCACTGAAAATGCAAATTGAGATCACGATGCGGTATCAGAACCCCAGATTTTCTGACACGGGCTTCGTGTGCTTTTGGAAATGTAAATGCTAATTTTAGAGACATGTAGAACATCAGTTTCCCCCCAGGACTTTTATTCTTTGCATGAAGGCAATACGTGATCACATTTTAACAGCTGTCTAGAGAAAAACCGCTCTAAGAAATGAACTCAAAATTATGTGGGACAAAATGTATTTCAAACTAAATACAAAGTGATAAAGTTTTCTAAATAAGTTACTATTACTTAATTTTATGGAAATTTTAAATAAAAGTATCTTCCAACATGAAAATATGAAAAGTTCATTTATTTCCATAGGCAACTTCATTCACAGTACAAAGTGATATGAATTTCTCGAAATTGTCACTGTACCTTTTACATATGTTTTTAAGTAGCTGATCTAAAAGTTGATACAAGAATAAATTTGTTTTTGAAGAGCTGTCCAATAAACCGGGTACACACTAATGCCATGCCATGACAGTTCTAATTATGAATCACAGCTGACAGTACAGTAACATCACTTTATGAGTCTCATGAGAATTTTAATGTTTTACAATCAAAACATAAAACTGCCACTAGTACAGAGACTGTACGATTAGACAAATAAACAAGTATTAAATATTTCGCACGAGGCCTGAGTTCACTATAACACATTTTGATTTACAACTTCATCTCAGAAATCTGTACAGCAGTTAGAACTGTTTCAGAGAACTTAAAAGACAGAACAACTTCAGGGGCTTATTTGTTCCGTTGATACAAGCGTGAGGCCTGGAAGGCAAGAGGATTTTGGTGTACAAATCCAAGGTTTTACTGCCTTGAGTCACTTCCTTGTAAAGCAGTCAAAACCCAATGGAAAGCAAGGTACAAGGAAGGACCTCACTTGAAAAATCAGCTAACTCATCTGAAATTCTCCAGACATGTTTCCTCACAGCTATTTCAGAGTAAAAGTTCACAAGGAGTATATAAAATGCAGCATTGTCTCTTTAACAAAGAACAAAAAAGGGTCACATATACAACAGGGTATTTTTTTTTTTCCGTACTCCCCCCTCCCATTTCTTGCATTGGAAATGGCACAAATCAGCGATACCTCACCCACCCCCAATAAAAAACTCCTAATCAATAAACAGAGGTCACTCTAAAGTTCAAAAACCTCACCTGCAATGAGAGATCCAGTGTTCATAAGCTTATGTTTTAAAACCTTTCCTTTTCTGCTCAAGTCACGTACATGTAGGCAGACCAAGCATGTGAATTTATAATAGATAACAAAAGTATCATATAGTTGTTAGCCTGCATGGAAGCCTTGTGGAATTTCATTCAAATCTAGCTTCTCCTGTAATCTTTTCTCTTTCGGTGCAATTGAATTGAAAAACCTAAAATCCTGTAATCTATCTATATACACACTTATCCATCTACAGACATAGCTTACATTATAACGGGGGTTATAATACAAATGTTAACGCACACTTTACTTACTTTAAAAGGCCGTTGGGGTATTTGTCAAAGTTCTTCATAAATGTGAAACAGGTGTCGATAAAAAGATAAAACTTAACAGAAAACGAAAGTTTTAAATAATAAGGCTTGAAATGTTGGGCACCTACATATCCCAAAATTCAGCCTTTCACTTGGGGTACTCAGCATTTGTGTAGACCTCTAAGGCCACAACTTCCCCACAACATTCCTAATTCGCATCACCATTGAGAGAGGAAGACATAGTATCTTAATTTTAAAAATCTAGGGCATTCTACCCATGTTCCCAGTAAAATTTCTCTCCCCAACTCCCAAATAATTGGTGGGCTCCTTTACCTTTCAAAAGACTCCTTTGGTACCTACCCTTCCTGCGTAAAGCAGGTTCCCCAGGCTGTTCTGTGCCTTATTCATACCACTTGTGTGAAAAGGAACCAAAAAGAATCAGCTCCCTCCTCCATCCTTCAATGACACCTGCGCCATTTCACTCCCCGTTTCTCTCCTCTTCAGCGAGGCAGACCCAGGGGCTTCTAAGCTAATCTGTAACTCAGTAGTTTCAAGGGTCGTCTCCACCAGCCCCGGCAGAGAAGGTTTTTCAAGCCTCTTTAATACAATTCTTCCATCTACCAGGATTAGTTTGTTTTCTACGACCCAGTTTTCAGAGGATGCTTCAGAGACTTTCATACTTAAAACCAAACGGAACCAACAGTTGCCATATGGCAAACGCTGCTGTCTTGGTGCAGTCACAGTCATTTAGCCAACACCAGAGCAGCCAAAAGGACAACGGATGCTTATGCTTAAGATGTGCAGCTACCTCCACTTCTTTCCTCCTTTTGCAGTAAACATAATATAGAGAAATCAATTAAAGAATAGGAACTGACTCCCTCCTCTTTACCTCTTCTTTACGAATGAAGGTAAAGCAAACCAGGTGAGCTGGGCAGCTCAGCCCAGATGTGATTTCCACAGTGCCATGACGATCTGCTCACAGTGGGCGAGCAGAGTGGGTGCACAGGGTGGAGGCTGTAAGGTGATGATAAAACCTGCCAGGCTCACACATTTTTGTCCTTTAAATTAGTTTGACTACAAAGGGCAGAAATTTTGTGTAACATACAGTTTTGTTCAAGGCATTGTAATAAGAACTTATTTTATATCAGGTTACTTTTTGAGTAAGAGAATTTGCAATTTCTTAATCAGATACCAATTTCAACACCTGTGTTCTCCATTTTGTTTTGCATTAAGGCTGGACAGTCCTGCTGCTTCAGGCCAAGCCAGATGCAACGCTACTTTCCATCCGCATCCAGAAACAGAAGGCCCCTGGAACGCCCACTTTTTATGACATTATCCCATCCTCCTACTCTTTCGCAAACAACAACTTGGATGTGAAGTACAACTGTTGCTCTCAAACAACGGTATTCACTCTGTCCACAACATGAGTTTTCCAGCCTCTTGCAGGGCCTCAGAATGACGGCTTCTAAGGAGAGATCAGCTGGACAAGGCTTCCTAGAGAAAAATTACTGGAGCAGGAGCCAAGTGGCACGTGGCCTTGGTGACTTACCTCTTGCAACTCCTCTTTCCTTTAAGTTAAGAAGAAACAGTTAGAGAACTTCACACACACAGAGGTTCCTGACACACTAAGCAGGAAGCATCTACAAGGAAGAGGGATTTGACCCTCTCAATTTAACTGAAGTTATTTTTTCTTTTTTATTTTTAAATAACCAGAAAAATATGTTATAACTTTCATAAACACCTTTTTCAGTTTTCTTTGTTGTTATCCTTCTACTCTGGTTGTTCTGAAAATTGCAGAAGACAAGAGAAACCAAAATTATGTTCTCAAATATAAGTAGAAAATAATCCTCTTACTTGAGCCAGATAAAGACCTTATTCCATCACATTACCGCTGCATAGAAGAGCATCTCTTAATTTGATCTTGTAGCATTTTTTTTTACTTTGTTCTTACGAAATAGATTATATTCTCAGACAGCCCATGCCAAAAGCACATACCCCAAACCCCACAGTTTAGAAGCTCTAGTATATAAAATCAGATCAAATTTATTCAGTTAATTTTCCCTCCAATAGGCTAAATTAAAATCCAGTTCTGAAAAGCCCCCAGACCAGGGGGATCAGTGAGTGAAACCCCAGATCAGGACACTGACATTTAAGACTGCTTTTACCACAGACGTATTAATTTAATACATTGTAGAGTCCTAAGAGATGTTCTTTTAAATATAAACTTATTTTCCAAATAATTTAGAGGAATACAGATTCAAGTAATTCTTCAAAGGCTTGCCTTAAGTTACCCTAACAAAAGGTAGCTTTCAAAAGTTGACATAAAAGACGACATTAGTGTGATTGAGAGTACAGAGCGCTAGTAACCATAAATGAACTTAAATAGTTTAACAGTTCTAGTATTGTACTTAAGTTTACACAGATATCTTAACATAACCTACAATGTTTACCATGAATATTAACAGCACATAAGCATCACAACATGTTAGGTATTGTTTTCTAAACCACAATTTCACTGGTCCCAGGTATTTTAAAACAATAGGACTAAGGCAGCAGCTATAATACATCAACGGTTCTTTAAGAAATATGCTTAATGTTATTACCGCTTTGAACCATGGAAATATAACAAAATACAAGTCACATTTACAGCATAAGGCCCTTTGGTTTCTTAAGCAGCAAATGAAAGAACAATTTCTTCAGTGAAAGGCTTTGAAAAATAAAGCATGTAGGCTTTCCATAAAAAAGGTAACTAGTTCTTTCCTTCTCAAAATAGCCAGCTATAGTCTTCAAAATATTATGTAAGAAAGCTCCTGAAATTCCTAGGAAAGAAAAAGTTAAAATCCAACAGTAGTATCTGACAGAACAGAGATTCTATCATGGGCAAGCTGAACATACACTTACTGGGAAGTAGAAGAAACTACTGTCTGGTTTTCTGGAGAGCTTTATTAAATTTGGAGTAATACAATAAAAAGGATTTGAAATACCTGTGTATTTACCATATATTCTAGAGCTTACAAATCTGTATTTGAGAACTCACTTCATATTCATCTATCCTTCATAAGGACTTGAGTTAAAACAAATTAAAATGAAATAGTTTATTCTAGTCAAGGCAATTTATGGCACTCTGCTTTTTCACACAACCATGTGCAACTTGTATGAGGCAATCCTTTTCCATCTTCCCAACGCAGCCAAAAATCTATGAAGTAATTCAAGAATATTTCTGTGTAACTAAACAGTGTGTGCTTAGTTACACAGAACTGCTCACTTACACAGTTGGGGCAGTCAACATCTGAATTTTACATAGAACTTTTTTTTAGGAGGTTCCATAACTACTCATATTCTTTTTTTCACACCAGTTAGAAGCAGTATCAAATTAGCCAAAACACTGGAATATATAATAAATGTGATCATGTCACCACATGTATTTTAAAATGCTAAGTGGTACGCTGCTTTTGTTATGGGGCTAGTAACAAGGATCTGGCATTATAAAACAGGTTGTAAACCAGCATGACCATTGGAGCGGTGTTCTTACTCTGTCCCAAACCAGCACAAAATTTTAAAACACCTTATGCCTCCCAAATCTTGTCGTAGTTTACTACCACATTAATTTTAATTATCATGTAAGAGAGGAAATACAAAATATTTTCTCTTCTTGCCTCTTACACAGTTACTGGTTAGAGATCTTTCTACATATGTAGCATGGCTAACAACACTTTTTGAGGCAGCATAAGAATTTGCTTTTTGCAAACTGTCATACGGCAGAATGACAGTTCGTGCCAAATTCAGGCAACACAAATCATCAACAAGAATTTAGCAGACACTGAAAGGACTGGGCTGCAGGACTGCATTCACTAGCGTTATTACACCCTCTGCATTTTTGTTGAATTTAAGAAACAAAATTTTGTAGGAAATTTCATAGGAGTTGATTGAGTACATTTCTGAATAGTTTTGAAATACTTAGCTGCTTCTTTTTTTGGTTGAATATATGCATCCTACCGTCAGTACTGTGATGCTCGGAAAAGAGACAGGCAATCTTTAGCATGTAAGATGACTTTGCACTTATGCAACTCCACTGCAGTACCAGGTGAATGCGAAATCAAGTCTTTTTTCTCCAGTGTAAAAGTCTTTACTTTGCTGAGTTGAAAGTTTCCCCAAGTCATGCTTTTACTAATCAAAAAAAGATGTTAATCAGCTTACCCATGATCCAAATTTCATCGATTTTTGAAAGAAGAAAACAAAACATTTTACCCAAAAAGATCTTTTAAGTCATTACTAGCTGAGCTGTTGTTGGTCATTGTGTTTGCTGGTTGTGCAAAGTTCTGAGGAGCAAAGAAAGGATTACCCTGTATACCAAAGCCAGGCTGGCCTATCATGTTCATCTGAGGTCCCAAGACCGAAGCGCTTGCCCCTGGGGACCCTTGCGGGGGTACAAACTGATTAACCCACTGGCTTGATTTCTGTTGAGCCAACTGTTTCATGCTAACTTTGGGTTTTTGAGGACCAAAAAGATTATCTAAAGCAGACATATCTGGGGGTCTGTTTTGTTGTGTCAGTGGAGACATTGCAGATGCGGTATTCATAGGACTGTAATTTGGCATATTGGCAGTCGGTACAATGTTCATCTTGGTTGTCGCTGTTGCACTTGGGCCACCGAAGAAATTCTGAGTGGTGGGACCAGCTCCCATACTGAATCCAGCAGTCTGAAAACCCATATTAGTATTTAGTCCGTTTGTCATATTTCTCTTTGTGTTGTCAATAGGTGATGAAAATCCCATTCCAACACCCATAGGAGGGACAGAAGAGAAGCTGTTCGAAGATGGAACTTTAGCTTTGTTGATAGAATGGCTAGTCAAAGACGACATATTATCTATCAAGGTATCTGTCAAGTCTTTTGTCTGCAAAACACATAAAACGCAGTTAAATGCTACTCTTGTACAAACACTCTAGCAACAGTCTTCCTCATTGCTCTGGCAGAAGTGGCATTCATTTTTCAGAAATTAGAATTTACTGCGTGGAACTGGGCATGAAATGTAATCATACACAAAAGCAATTAGGTTATTTTCATTCTTTGCTACTTAGAACTAATTCTGATGCAGCTTTAATTTGACAATTAAGACTATACGTGAAGTACTACTGTGACATTTGCTTACATGCCCCATTCCTATCCCCAAGCCCTTTATATATTTAGTTAATAAACTCTTCGGAGCAAAACCTTTTTTAATATGTGCTTTTTCCTTATCTACAGCAATGGCCTTCCAATAATAATTATTCCTTTGGAAACTCCTGTAATTTAAAAAGTGGGATATATTGCTAGTGATGCAATTGGAAAGCAGATTAAAATTTATTTCAGTTTTTCTCAGCCGTACCATTGTACCATCAGTGAAAACAAAGGGTGACTCACAGGAGAAAAAAAAATGCTAGTGCAGTAGTTTGTTCTTTCTCACCTGCTTCACTGGAGGTGTTATTACAGTTGCTTGCGGCATAAGAGGTTGCTGGCTTTTCAGTTTCTGTGCCTGTTCTTGTTCTTTAGCTAACTTTTGCTTCTCTTCAAGTGTAAGTGATGCCTTTAAAGGGGAAAGTACTGACACTAAGTTGCACAGAACGGTTATTCTTACACTGATATTTTTATTTCATAAATAGCACTGTCATTTCAATAAGTAGTAGAACAATATATATTATTTATACAAAAGAGAAAGTGCATATGCACAAAATGTTTATAATATTTATCATATTGTAGTATTATCATACTTAAACATAATGAGAAATTTGAGCAGATCTCAAATAAAGAGGTATCACAACAAAACCATTTTAGCTTTGTCTTCTTAACGTTGGGCACAAGAAAAAGTGTTCTTTGCAGTTTTTGTTTCCATATGGCACTTGACTTAGAACTACAACTGACCATGGAGATGGAAAGGGAATTTTATTTTAAGATTGCTTAAGAGGCTTTTCAGGATCTTAACTGTACTTTTGTTAATGATGATCATTTCCCCTTAGTCTAAAATTAGTGAGAGGGTTCAGATAACTAGAAATGGAAATGATAAAATGTATAGATTCTGGGAAGCCATTTACATAACTAATAACACAAAAAGAATTTTACAATAGTTTATGCTTATATTTAATATTCTATGTCATGCATGCTTTTTCTTCGCTTCCTGTATTTATCCCCACATCATTCATCTTCACTTATCTTTCAATTGTACAGCAAATGTTCGTCTCTGCTACTACATGAAATTCTACATTTTATCTTCATCTCTGTTTGTAATTTTATCATAAAGTTGCCTATTTTGATTTTCCTACCCAAAACCACTGCTGAAGTTTCAGTTTCATTAAAAGCTATAATTAAGGAGAAAGAAAATGACCAAAAACTTATAATCACAATTGCTGCCTACTTTGTACAAAGCTATGTTCAAAGAAAGGCTTTCACTGAAATTCAAGGATATAATTTGAACATTTTTCAGTGGACCTTCACATGTGACTATGCATGGTGCTGTGCTATACAAAAGCAGTTAGGTTTTTCTTTTAAAGCTTTAAATATGATAACTATGTACACATACTCTTTTTGTGCAACCGTAGCAGCCTTCTATTAGACAGATGGATGTAACACGATTACAGAGCAAAGTAAAACACACCTTTTTCTGTGTTGATGACATCTCATTCTCTTTACTCTCAGATCCGCTAGTAAGAAGGTCAGTTCCACTAGTATTAAATACCTTGTCAATCTGTTTAAATTCAAAGAAACAAAACTTAGTTATTTGCAATGTTGTAATTTAAGGTAACATAAATATTGAGTATGCAATTTTAAGTTTCAAATTTCTATATGTAACACAATAAAATATTGTTGCTTACCTGATTACTTGTACTACTAGATCTTGCCTCTTCAGACACATTCATTTGGTTAGCTATATCCAAAGATCTATATAATATAGAGTATACATATTATGAAAAGATAACTTTAGAGTCACATCCACAACACTAATTCAGGAATACAGATTATTCTTCTGCATTTAAATCATCAAAAAAATTGCATTATGAGACCACTGCCATTTTTATAGAATGCCTGTAGGAGACTGGAAAATGTTAATATTCTAAATTGTAAGGGTTTCCTAATGATCATTTCACATAGTCTTAGTTCCTCCTTTTGAGCGGGGAGACATAGACGTTGGGCAGCCCAAGATAATTTGAGTCAGAAATCTCACCTCATATCAGACTCCATAAAATAGCTCTAAAAATCTTCAAATGTATCTGCCTTCTAAAAGGCTGCAATGTTTATGTTTCTCCAGCATAGTTTATGTTCTCAACAACTACAGACAAGCAACTTAGCATGTAGAAGCAAGACATAAACTGTACTAGCAGAGCTTAGTATGAACTTTTACATTTAATAAATTAATTAAAAACTATTGACTCAAAATAATAAACTGTGACTGAACTATATAAAAGATTTTACTCTATAAAACCCACTGGCATCACAATATTATTATAATTCTAGGACTAATAAATCTTTGCTGACAACTGTGCTTATTTGAGGTAATTCTCAACTACTGAAGTAAGAATTTTTTTATTGCTATGGCTAGAGTTTTCTCACATTTGCTAAAAAATTAACTGAAATTTATCTCTGCTCACTTGTTCCTTCTGTAATACACACATAAGCAAACACTTACTTCTGTTGCTCTTGCATGACATGAAGTTGCTCAAGTTTTGTTTTATGCTCTGCCTCCAATCTATTAAGCATGTCTTTTATAACACAGATAAAAGAATTGAACTGTAAAAGAAATATACAAGAAGTTTGGAATTTGCAGTGATGGATTTCAGACATGTATAACTTAAAAAGTAGTATCTCATAGAACTTCTAACACACAATGTCAGATAAACTGCAGATTTTTAAATAATTTATAATCCACCTTCACTATCTTCCATTAGATACCTAACTGCAAGCAGAGTGTATGCTGAAACAGTGAAAAATATATATCGCTACAAAAAAAGCGGGCAACCCAGACAAAAAAAAAAAAACCAAACAAAACACAAATGAATATCACCAGATAAATTTTTTTTAAAAAAATCCTGTGACTGTACTTCTACATTATCTGCAATATTTAAAAACAAGAGCAAGGGAAGAAACATGAAGGTTGTACTTCAGCTTTTAATTTGAATTGTAATTATGTTAATAGCTAACTGCTTTTGCAGGATGTTTGGAAGGTGATAATATTCATTTTGAAATTTTATACTAGGCCAGTTAAATCCACTGAAAAGTAACAAGTTTTAAACACGCAATTACAGTAATACTGGAAGGTTTTTTGGTTTTGTTTGTTTGCTTTTAAAACAGACATAGACATACAGTAATGTATGAATTTTTCTCTTACAACAGTTTAAATCTATTCTCTGCGAATTTATCAGGAAAAAGCGGGCAACATAGTGATGTTCCTACCTGATTGAGATTAAGATTGTTCTCAATACTAAGAGGAATCAGATGGGGCAATACTTTTCCTGCAAGCTGTTCTTTGGTGATTCCCAACTTCTTATGAGTAAACGTACATTTGTAAATACCTGACATAAAACAGCAAAACAGCAAAAATTGTAAACAATGTGAACAAAGTAGCACACTCTGTATGTATCAATCATCTGAACATACATTAGCTCTGTGTGCAAGCAGGGACAAACAGATTCATAAAAGCTAAGTACTCATCTACAACACAAACATATTATAACAAGAGGCTTTGCTGAAGTTCAGAACAAGAGAAGGTCCAAAGTAACACTTTGCAGCTAAGAAATCTGGTATTAGGCAATGTATTGTCCTGGACAATTATCTGAGAATATGCACCTTTGAACGGATCACGAGCAACTGAGTTATCACAAACTGACAAATTGCCACTGAGAAATTAAGCTGCATTAACTATGGATGTGTTCTCTACTGGCATACAGAAGTGTCTAGGAGTGACTATCACACTGCTCTCCAATCGCATTTTACAAAGATTCTTACCGAAATGTTTGGGGCTGTGTGGGAGACGATGGTGCACGAAAGGCATGAGCTGTGTTAGCATGAGTAGGCCCGAAGTAGGCCTGCCTTTATGTGAGGGTAAGAAAGCTAAGAATGTTACTACCGGTCAGAAGATAAGGGAGTGCTGTACTAACCAGAAGAAAGTTGCTGAGTGCAGAAAAGAGAAGAAACAAAAAAACCTTGAAGCAGCATACGTCAAGGAAGGTCGACCAATGACAAAAAGGGTAAAGGCGCGTGGACGAATTTATCTGACCATTCTCAGTCTATTCATTCTAAGTTAGATCAGTTGCAGAAAAATATGCATAAACTAACCGTTGAAACATCTTGGCTAGATCAGTTCTTTAACTCTTGGGGAATAGGTGGTTGGTTAAAAGACTTTATAACGCATAGCCTTTTGGTTTTGATTATTATATTGCTTGTTTTATCTGTATTGCCTTGTTTACTTGCCTGTATTCGTAAATCGCTCGAGGCTTCGATGGAAAAATTGTTTTCCGGTGCTTGGATTGTTCAAAAACAAAAAGGGGAATTTGTGGAAGGATTTTTGGTACAGAATGGGCACCCTGTGAACATTCCAAGCACTGGTAATTTGTTAACAACAGTATAGGCTGTAACAGGCCTTGAAAGTTATGAGAGGAGCATTGTTGCAATTTGAGAATGCTGAGACAAACAAGATATTTGAGCTGGATCAGGCATCTTGGTTGGAGTTTTGGCTAAGTTCTTGGGGAATTACGGAGTGGTTGACTTCCTTTGTTAAAGCAGGGTTGTTAATAATCTTAATTGTTATTATTGTTGCATTATTTGTTCCCTGTCTTGCAGAAGGCATTAGAGCGTATGGTATGAAGAATATGGTATAATCAAACTCCGCTGACTAGGGACGACAACTGGAATGTTCAAAAACAAGAAGGGGGAATTGTGGCAGAATATTTAGACTTAAATAGTCACCCTGTGAACACTCCAGCGTGATTGGTTGCTGAGTAGGAAGTTAGCAACACAGGGAACAAGTTTTAACTAGCTGTAAGAATAAGAAACACGAATATTTAGCCAATAGGTATTTGACGAGTGGATGTAGGTAACCAATTATATTATGCCACGTATGATTTGCTTAATGCGAGTAACCAATCAAGAATTTGTCTTCGTAGTACACGGAACTAGAATACCTATAATAACTGAGCTATCTGCGCAATAAAGTGGCATTAACCTGATCATATTGGTCTGCGTGTTATTGTCCGAAGCTTCCGCGTCAACAGGGCTGCATTACACATCGGATCAGAAATCATGCACAATCTATATCTATTCTAAAATCACTGAAAAAAGAATATTGGCAGGCACGAGGGATCCAGTGTTAAGCCTACAAGTTCTATAATGTTTCTGACAGGATTTCTCTGCCTAAATAGTCCACCTCTGGTGGCAAACACTGAGCATACTAGCACAAAAGAAGAAGAAACTTTCCTCAGTTTCTATGGTTAGTGTTAGAACAGAGCTGTCAGCTGGCCAAAGAAGCTACCACACACAAGACGGAAGGTAGTAGGATTCCAGAAAAAAGGAGAGTCCAAGCATATCAAATTGATTTCACCTTATAATTTCCAAACTAGGGTTCACTTATGCACTGTATCCAAGCAGAATTCAGGAGTAATGCAACTAAAGTAAAAGATACACTGTTCCTCATTCTCAGACAGCAACTACAAGGCAAAGCTGCAAGGATTGAGGGAAACAGGCGATTTTAAATAAGTACTGATAGATACCCTCTTGCTGATTCTGAGCAAACCAAAATAATGCTACTACCACATATTATCACAGTGTTTAATGAGGGCTGCTGCCAGCAGAGCTCAGCTTGTTTATTACAAATGGTCTTCTGCCTATTATTTTACTGTTAGTAAGAGAAACGGTCACTGCCTTCCAGACTTGGCCAGGCAGTCACACCTCTTTCTTGGCAGTGGCTCTGCTCATCTGGTCTCCTTGAGCCCATTCAAGTTGTTAAAATCACACATCCTGAGGCATGTAGGCAAGCGACAGAGTGGCAGTAGGAAAGCACAACTGGGAGTGAGGCCTCCCCTCCCAGAAGTAACCAGCCATTAGGTTTTGTTAGCTGTCTGGTGAAACCTCACCCGGACTACGCTCCATTTCAGTGCAAAGGCAGCCATGTTTGCTTAAATGTCCAACAAAATGAGCCTAACAAAACCTGCAGTGAAGAGCAGCAGATTTGTCGGCAATCATTTACAGCATCTGACATGCAAGAGTGGTAAGAGAAGGCAAGAGAAACATTTTAAAAGCTCCAGCAGCATCTGAAAGAAGACAGATCCTATACTCTTCTAAGCAAAACAGCCTCTCTGACTGTGGACCATACAGTCCATGAAAGTGTCACAGCCCAAGAAGTGCAATAAGTATTCAGAACTGCATTGGGCCTTGAAGACTACAAATATACGTACTAGTGTTCGAAAGTACCAGCGATGCATAAGGTAGCTGAAGAGGGGCATACTTAAGAACCAGAAACAGGAAATTTTTTAATAGTCATTTTAGCGATACACCATGTAAACATTATCAATGATAATACAATGTCAAAGCACAAAAGAGCAGAGAGTTGAAAGTATTACTTACCTAAAATTCCCATTAGCACTGCAGGTTCCTTGGATGGAATTTGTTGTAAAAAAGGTAAAATATCATCAAGCACAAACCATTTATCCAAGTACTCCAAAATCTTGCCTAAGCACACTAGTGAGTTTACCCGGACCTGTGAAGTATGACAAGAATTAAACAAATTCTTTACTATATTTTTGCCTAAGAAAAAAAACCCGTACAAAACTCACACTTAGAAGAAAACAGGTGCTGCTGAAAACTACGACCTTCATCTGAAAATTCAAGACCAGTTAAAAAAACCCTTTTGGGTTGTGAAAGGAAAATATATATAGTTACACAGTGCTCACAAAACCTTGGCTTTTCTGCAGGACAAACACATTCCGGAACAGACTTGAACAATTTTTACAGTATTTTTAGCAACAGTAAGTTGCTAATAACTTGAAAAATGGTTAGAGTAAAAAAGTAAACGGTGCTTTTGTATTTGTAAGAAGTAAAAAAGAAAGGCTCAAGAAGAAATCAGGGCACACCGATGGGCTTTTCTTTAAGGATACAACAGCAGAAAAGCCAAAGTAATTAAAGGTAATAACATTTTCTGAGGACTGAGAAAGACATAAAATTATTAGGATACTTACAGCAAGAGAAGAAGTTTGCAAACATGCATTTTTAATTCTTGGAATTAATGAATTTTTCATTGATGGGTAATCTATTAAATTGGCAAACGTGGGAATTATGTTTAGGCAAAGCTCCTATAAAAAAAATGTGCATAAGTTTAAAAAGAAACATGCATGTTTATTATAAAATTAGTGCTAATATCACTCGAGATCAAAATTAGTTTAAAATGTCTGCTTAAGCTTTCCTTTTAAGGAAATATCATGTTCAACTAAGCTGACCTTAATCTATCAGACTCACATAAATAGCTGGAATAATAAAGTATCATGATATGCAGATAGAACCTTGGAAAATGGATTTCAAAAACGGCATTCATAAATTTATAATAAAATATTTGGATAGCAAGAATATCTTGCATTTTCACAAAACGCCTTTATATTAAAAACCCCTTTTATTGCATCAAACTGCAACATTTTCCTACATAAATCAAGCAAATCTGAATGAGAAAACAACACTGCAACAGCACAATGATAGGCTGAAAGATAAAAGAGCATATAAAGATTAAAAATACTTAAACAACAGGAAAAAAAAAAACCAATTTCAGCATCATCTCAAAAAAAAATAAGAGACAGCAATATTAAGAATAGGTTGCAACTAAATACCTGAGTAACTAAACTACTGATGCAGAAAAACCTCAAGTCAGGTATTTAGAAACAAAAAACTTCCTCAATAATACTGCAAAGGCTTTACAAAGGTGAAAGTCACATCTGATTATCCAAATCCTCTTTAAGAAATGTTTTGTCTGTTTACCTCCCCTTCCCACTCCTGAATGCATTTGGCTAACTAGAAGTTAATACCACTGGAAGAATGATTTCCACAAACAAGAACTGTAGAAAGGCAGAGAAAGCATGAAGAGAATTAAAATACAGATACATAAAAATGTCACCAGAAGGCATATCAATATGATTTTACAGCAAATCAGGTCTTCCAAGGTAATTGCCCGCACACATGTTGTTACCAGGGGGACCTCAGAATAAGCCACCTCTCACTGACTGGTAAGAGCATCCATGCCTGCATAGTTTCTGCAGCACAGGCAATGCTTTATAAGTGCACATCCTACTTTTTGCTATGGTTTGTACTCAGAATTTAGGATAAGTGCATTAGAACAACAATCAAATGGTTACTCCCTGGAAAATAAGGGAACTTAATTTTATTTTACTAAAACAAGTTTTCTTTAATAAAACATCAATCTCTTTCAACATTCAGGAATATCTTTTTTTCAAGTAAGCAAACACAAGGGCATGCAAAAAGCTGGCACATCAACTTAAAGAAAACAGAAAAAAATTGTTTTAAATAAAGGCTGCAATTACTATACCTGGATCTGAATTGACGGTGCTTCCAAGGCTCTATAAACCATAGGTAGAACACTGTTCTTTATTTCATCTGGTGGAGTTTTGGTTAGAAGCAAGTCCATTTTTTGCAGGAAGATCAACAAGATCTATTAAAAGAAGGACAATTCAGAAGCCAAAAGTTTTAACTCCAGAAACATATACTTACAATTTAAAGTCTGTTGTATCATATAAAAACTTCAGAAGTTTTCTTGTAACTCAGTAAATGTGATCACTTACCATGTTGCTTGCCTGAAGGCATGGAAGACAAAAAACACTTTGACATATTATTGCATTTCAAAACCAGCAAATACAAATCAAACAAAAAGTGTGTTCTAGACTAATCCTTCTGAAATACATCATAATGGCTAAGGAGGGAGTTCTTGTTTCTATTTTCAACACAGTCTTTTGTTAAAATCCGCCCACAGAAAATCTTTATAGACGCATCACTATTGAAAAAGCTGACCTTTCAAAAACCTATGGTTTAAATGCTGTCCTTAAAGCATTTAATCACAACTCCACATATAAAAGCTGCATTCCATCTGTATCGAGAATCAAAACAGGGCCACAATGAAGAGAATATTACAGCTACTATATGGACACAAAAGAGCTTTATTATATTTCACGTGGAAATAATAGATCATAAAATGAAAAATCTGAAACAAAAACAAAAATAATCACCTCATGTTAACCTAAAAAGCACATTCACATAGTAGGATCCACCTTCCTCAGGCTTAGCCATCTAAAAGTTAGCTGAGATTCTAGATTACTCATCCAGGCTCAGTCCCCAGTAGAGAGCGCCAGTAGACATCAGACTCATGTCTCATCTCAGCTAGGTGAGACAACTTGCTACAGGTGACACTGACTATCCACTGACATCTAAACTCCCTTTAGAAAACAGGTTAGACTAAATGAATAAATTGTGGTGAATGGTACCACAGTCATAATAAAAAGACAAGTAATACATAGGAGGAAAAGATTTCAATGTTTAAGTCTCAAAATATGTAGCAATCAGTGCTTGTATGTCAAATAAACCGAAGCATCAGAGTGTAGAAATACAACTGAACCAAGACCACATATAAGTTTCCCCTTTCATTTGATTTGAGGGAAGAAAAAGAAACTCTTTTAAACTGCAGGTAATGTGTGCTTTCTTATTCTAATTACCTAAACTGTATACACACACACAGACTCATTCATTCATTCCATGAACAATTTCTGATGCAATATCCCCAAACCTGGGACAATTAGGGTGAGATGGACCAGATCAGTTTTGAAGTTAAATCTGGTAATTATTCTTGAATAAAAAAATTTATTTGTCCTAATATTGGCTTTTTTGAAACATCCATGTACTCATAACATTGTTCACTTGTCTAGCAATCCTGTAATACTGTGGCGTGACAGTTTCTATGTTAACTAAATATATATTTTTGGAGAAGGATTGTTTGATTGTTTTTGCAAATTTGAAAAGAACATGAACGAAACCTGTTATTTAACAACTAGAAAGGCTTCTTTAAAATAAGAACCAGATGTTTGAACTTATAACAGACTGCTTTTAAGTTAAAAATTGTACTATATAGTCATTTAGATTTCACAGAAGCAGTTCAGCTGTTTTCCACTGGCTGTCAATGCTTTTCAACTAAGATAACATAAAGCTCAATTGTTTTTGATCTTTCTCTCTACCTGTGTTAAACTTGAATGTAGTTCATGCTGTTCCAATGAACCCCTTTTATTTTTAGCTTTCTAAGACTGTATTTGATACTTTTTATCTATTTAAGTAGAAACTAAGATGTCACAGATTCAAACACACCACCTCGTAAGCAAGCAGCAGCAGTTGCACTCTAAACAGTAATGCTAAAGACGTGCTTCATTCATTAATACAGAGCCCTACTGTGTTAGAATATGAATTTACAGTACTTCATATGCCAACTCTTTGTGGATTCCCCTAGATATAAATTAAGGGTTTGTCTACACTGGGAGGCCATGGCAGAGTAAGCTAGGATGGTAATTCACAGCATACCAGTTACTCCATGCTAACTCCAAGAATACAATAAAAATGAGTAACTTAACTAAATATTCCATTTTCATATTATAAATTCCCACATACAAAAATATAGTGAACACTGGGTAACAATTTCTTCATAACTCAAGTACTCTACAAAAGCCAAGTAACAGGCCTCATGCAAATCTAAAACATCTTGGGAGAGCGTTTGGAAGAAACACTGACACCTTCCCCATCCGCCCTTCTCCATGAGTTACAAACACACAGGAACTGGACGTTTTTGTCTTGTACAAAGACAGTCAGACCTGGAATTCTGTCCTCTGGCACTATGAATCTTTATATTTTTTTTCCCCTGAATTGCTGGTATATTAACTTTAAAAACCTGTCCTGGATTACTTAAACAAACTTTGCCATACTAAAAAGACCATAGAAATAAGAGTGGAATAAACCATTTAGTACTTAGGCGTGCATTAAAAATGTCAATATAAGGATTTAATATACAGTATCTAGAAAGCTACAGAAAAACTTTGCAAAGCTTGGTCTTTATAAGCTGACCCCAAGTCTGTATTTTGCTTCCCTCATTTCTCAAGAAATAAAGCAGCTTTTGTGCCCATTATGCTCCAGATATAACTTCGAGACAAACTTTTTGCAGTGAGGATTGTCTCACAAATCTGATGTCAAAAAGTAGCAAAACACAATGTTACCTTTTAGGGTGAAACAGCACAAATAAGATGTTCACTGGCTTTCGGCCGGTTAGACATTTAATATTTTCAAGACAACAACAAAGCTAACATAAAGCCCCAGTGTACCAAAAGTAAAGAACATTAAGTAGTTCTAATTTTCTGAGGTATTCTCAGTTACACAATTGTCCCCTTTCCTGCCTCCCCAGTATAACGAGAGTTCTCCGATATGGTTTTCTGAAACCCAGAAATAAAAGGTCTGCTTGTTCATTCCTGTGTTTATCCTGCCCTTTAAGTGCTCTGCAGAGAAAGAAGAGCATCCAGCCATAAAACCAGGTGAGCTAGGAGGAATGCATAGCTGCCTTTTTACCTGTGGAGGCCCAATGCCCAACTTAGTGAGAGAAGTCTCACCAATCATCATGCACATGGTGTTGACAAAAGGATGCAAATGTTTTGTTCCTTTACAGTAATGATAATGGCTTACTACTTTTATGCATGTGAACAGAAAAAAAAGTGTATTTTACTTACACAATACATTTGTCAAATAAAATAAAACAAATTGCACAAATCTGTGCACAGCCCTCAAATAAACAATATTTTATTATCATTATCAACAGTACTTTTAAAAGAGTGCCAAAGTTATGACTTTTCCACCCCATCATCGCAGTGTCAGCAATCTGGATACAAGAAAAAATAATTATAGGTTCAGTTACTGGTAGAATATGTGCAAATATTGTACTGTACAACTCTCCTCAGGTTGGCTAGATAAGTGATAAAATGCTTACAAATACACCTTCTAAAATCAACCAAAAATAACAATTGATTGGTAAATTAAATGCTTCCTTTTTTGCTAGTCTAATCTCATCTATAAATGCAAATATACACTCACAAAACCCATCTAAAAAAGCAGGAGTAGAGGTTTTGTGAATTTCCTGGAAAAAACTGATTTCATATGAATCAAGACTGACTGCTCAGACAACTAGAGAGCAGGTTGGGAAATCTGTGTGAAGCTGGAAAAGGGAAATAGAACAATTAGTCATTTTTCAAGCAAAAAAACAACAAAGAGAAAAACTGTAATCTGAACAATATTAACATACCTGGATTGGTTCTTGCTGCTTAAAAACAGGACCAAGATCAGGCAGAATGAGTCTGATATATTCTTCTTTGGTGCATTCCTCAGCAATTAGGAGAACGTTAGGCAAGACAAAGGGCACCATATCAGGATTCACAAATTCAGAAGTCAAGCAAGGCAAAATTCGCTGAATTATAACACGCTAAAAGAAAAAAAAAAGCCACAAGCATGCATCACATCATACTGCACTTCAGTAAGTTACTATTGTGCCAGCTCAACAGCTTTTGTATTAACTTGATATTTACAAAAAAGTATATAGGCAATTTTCAATTTTGAATTCTTATTTTCACAGTATACTTCAGCTAATTTACACTGTGCTACTTTGCTTACATTTCTCTGCACTCAAAACATAAATGGAGACTGTAACAACTGTGAAGGTCAACAGAAAGCAATTAACTGTACAGAAAATAGGACTTTCAGTCACATACATGAATTTTGAAAACCTTATTCTATATGCTTTCTTTAAAAAGACCCTTAAAAAAGACCCCATCACCCCCCCAAAAAAATCAGTTTTTCAACACCCCATCACTCACTTAAACACATAATCCTGCTACACCTCCCTGTAAAACTCCAGGTACATTCCCTAAATGGGATTCTGCTGACAAAATACATATTTACACTGTGGATGTCTACTGTAGGTTTAGACAACCTTAAATGCTTTTAATGTCAATAAAGAGAAATACACAGTTCAAGGGCACAGACCCTTTCCTCATAAAATATACTTTCAAGACAGAAAAAAAAATGAATGCCCTAAAGATCATTAGGTCAGTCAGTGGCTGTATAAAGTTAGGTGAAATACAACCCATCTATTTCCAAATTCAAAGCATCATTAATTTCTGATCAAAGGAAAAAATTACTAAATTAAAAAGAAGAGAGTATTAAACATGAAGTCTGAATTTTGCATTGTGTAGTTCAAAATAGAATTAAAAATAAAGAAATTTAATGCAATGGTTCAGAAGCTCTGAGCTAGGAAAAGGAGTCAGTCTAGCCATAGTGTCTAACACTACACAGAAAAATGTGTCATGACAGACATTTGCCTTTGAGGTTTCTGGGCACTGCTAGCACAAGAAAGCTCCGAGTCTGCTGAGAGAAGGAAGTTTTGCATCATTCAACATTAAAGTACTGCCTTGTTATAAAAAAACTTGAAGGAATCTAATTGGAAGAAAAGGTGGCAAGATGACTTCAAAGAGCTATGATAACATCTGGAAGCGAAGGGAAAGCCTTGTAAGTGGGGAGAAGCCAACTCCCTTTCAAAGCGGGATGAACTACAAGAGGACATGCAAACGATGGCTCCTTACACATACTGATAGCACAATTTGCCATTTTCTGTTCAAGGAATGATTGATAGTGAGGAGTATTTCCACACCAATTATTTTCCAGTCTCCCCTTCTTTCCTACTACTATATTCTTACAGTCTCATGGCAGTCTATTACGGTATGCAAAGTCCAGCATTCCCAGATTCAGAATGTTAACAGATGTTCACGTAGTTTTAAACTCACTATTTCAAGACGTCATACAGACATACCTTAGGTAGTTTTGGCAGAACCTTTGGTAGACCTTTAAAGAACTGTGATTTCTGAAGGTTATCCCTTTGAAATAATGAATCAAAGTACTGAAGCGTCATTGCTCCTACATCATCGAAGAATGGTATCTAAAAATAAGATTAAAAGCTTGTGATCTGGAGGGAGACAACACTGACACTGTTACAAAGATTACATAATATAATCATGTATTTACCTTCTCATTGCACTACAGTAAACCTTTACAATGACATGCCTGCAACTAACAATTAGAAAAGTATGTTTTTACATACTAAGTAGTATAATATTCACAGATAAAGGTTGACTATTAAGACAGAATTTTCCTAGCATTTTAAAGAAACCCATGCATGTTATGTTTATCTAGGTGAACTTATTGTAGATGAAATAACGTTTGTCTACAAAAAATGGAATGAAAAGTAAAACCCTTGATTGAAAGTTCTCCTAAGAATAATTACGCTACTTAATGTTACATGAAAGAATTACCTACGACACCATTCAGATCTGGCTACCACCCCTGGAAACTTATAATGAATCAACAAGCATTTATGCAATAAATGTGTAATTATATAAATTTCTCTCCAATGTTCAGACCCACTTGTATATCCCATCCATTAGAATTTCTCACATGATCTCCCGTGTTTTCATGACTTCAACAAATAGGCAAAGGTCTTCTTATAAAGCTTATAAAGATGGCACCCAAAAAATACCAGGGGGTTTCACCTATAGCCATGGTATATCATATTAATACTGACAGAGCTGCTTCACTGTTAATGAAAGACTGATAAAAATGCAGGATAAGAAGATTGTTTATATAAAAAAACATCCCCCAAAATTCAACTTTCAGATGAATTAAAAGAGTAGAAGAGCATCTAGCCCAGACCTAGAGAGACTGGAATGAAAAGTTACGTGTTCAAAAACTTGCAGAGGTAAGATTCCTCCTTCCTACTAGCTCTCATTTTTAGGGAGGGATATATCAAAACTCATGGCCTCGCAACAGTTAAAGACAAAGCATGCTCTCTCAGACAATTTAGAAACTTGTTTTCAGTTGAAAAAATTGTGCAAAAAAGAAACGATATAAAAGCATTTAAAGAAGCTCTGCTGTAAGGCAGAAAGAGAAGCTGATAAGAGTATGGCAATAAAGAGGAAAAAGAATCAGAAAAACTGACTGGAGTAGTGCAATACAGAAGAAAAGAACATATCAGCAGAGAACTGAAGCTAGTCTGCACTGTGGACTTAAATTCTGTCTTCCAGATCGCACACCAAAAGGTCTGTGATTGTGGAATTCTACACAGGTTAACACAAACTAGCTAAAACTAGCAAGGTAAACCTGCCCATGTCAAGCTCCGTGTTAGCTCATGTCATGCTGGCCATAACAAACTGATTTTGGAACTAAAGCTCTAATATCGCTACCCTACAATTCAGTCTGCACTGTGGATGTGACAAAAGAGACTTAACACCTTTATAAAACCATACTGCTTATTACAACCATTTACAGATTTGTTTGTTGTAGTCCTGCAGACAAGTGAGTTGAAACCTGAGTAATACTTGCCAATTTCCTCACTTCCCATCTTTCAGCAAATATGTTGGCAGAACCATTACCTCTTCCCCCTCCTGTCTTCACTCCCTATTTTTCTTCCAACTCTTAAGATACTGATTTCTCTCTCTGCATACAATCTTTTTATATGACAGGAAAAGAAGAAAATTGTTTAGCTAAGTAAATCTATAAGCAGGAACTTGAAAGGCTATCAGAGATGAGAAACTAGGGCATAAGACAAAGGAAGAATCATGCTTTTAAGTTCTACTTTCAGATAGAAAAATGCAGGAAGAGTTTGTCAAATTAAAACTTAAATTTTCCTATTTAACAATTAATTTTTTATTTATTATGGCAAGAATACACTGAAAATCATAAGCCAAAAGTTAATCCTTACATTTACTGCCCTTTATCATTTTATGGCTTTAAAAACCTTCCAATAGTTTTAAAGACTGAATTGTATAAAAACATAACACAGAAAATACTTCCAGCTATATTGGAAAACAAAAAGATAGCGTTGCATTACATGATTATTCTAAATTCTGTCTCAGTACCCACTTGTTCCATATTAATACAGGTCAGCGTAAGGACAATTTTTGGCATCAACATCATTATTTCCAAAATAGTTAAAAAATATTCAACATTTCAACTAAAATGATCAACAGGAAAATACTTCAAAATAGCTCTATTGTTTCTACAAATCAAACACTATTTTCCCTCTTTCCTGTGGCTACTGTATTTTCCATGAACTGACCTTAGTCATTTGATCTGCGTCTGGTCTGACTGCTGGAGCTACGTTTAGGAGTAGCTTTACGTGTTCACGCACCTCCTCTGGTATATTCTGAAGAGTACTGGAGCTTAAACGGCTCAGCTGCGTAAGTAATTTAAGCACACATACTATGAACTCAGAAAATCCTGCATAACTATTTCCAATACACATTAGGGCTATACTTCAACAGAAACCCAGTATTTTTAAATAGGTACAAGTTATTATCTGAGATGTTGTCTACGCACATTAAAATACAGTACAAACAACTCAGGCAATGGGCACCCAAACCAAGTTATGACAAGGAAACTTGCATACAAACGTACATTATGTCAGCTGATCCAAGTAACCCTCTTCTGTTAATATTCATAGCCCGCAAAGAACGTGAAATAGCTGATACCAGTAGTGGATACCAATGGGCATGTAAAGTGATCAAATCACTCTAAACTCAACCATCTTCAGTGGTCCTACATAGGTCATTTACTGCCTTGTGTTTCACATTGTTCACCTCAACAGGTAAAGCACTTATTCCACAAGACCAGCATTCAACAGGTTTACAGAGAAATCGGGTAAAAAATTAAATTTGTAGTTTATAAAGTTGGTATACGTAACCTTCTCTACACAGATTTTTATCTCCCGTATCTTGCTGAGATTCTTTTTTCTTGTTATAAAGATAGCATGCAAGGTAAGATACCATTATTGGATTGTTTATGTTGAAGCACTGGTATTGTGTTCTAAATATTTAAATCTATTTTAAAACGGTAACTTTTCAAATATGAAAATCAATGAATAATAGTGACAAATAGAGCACATACCTGATCCAGCTGTCTACTAAAGCTTTTATAAATATCCTGCTTGTTGAGCTCAAAAATTGGTTTCCCTTTATTAAACACTGCATACATAACAGCTCCTAGAGAGTACATATCACTGGCTGTCTCGCAGCTCACGGAGAGAATATATTCTGGTGCCAGATATTCAGGATTTGGAAGACACAAGGATGGCAAGTTTGGATCCCATTCCTTACAAGGGAACTTTGGCTGCAAGAGAAGTAAAAGAAAGTACATTTATTAGGGATTTTTAAAGAGCATTTTAAATATTAAACTCAAGCAGCAAAAAATAATGAATCCACTCAAATTCAATTATGAATGAAGCAGAAATGGAGTAAGGCAAAACTGTTAAGAATCTGTGTCTGTAGCTTAGAGCAATTAGCTGATGCGGTTAAGTCTGAATATTAGAAATGGAAAGTGTAATGTAAAAATCAAAGCACTGCTATAAGAGGGAAACATGAACTATGACAGGAATTCATTTCAGGAGGCAGCAACCAGACACTGAGTGGATGCAAGAGACTAAATTAGGTAGCCTTGCATGTCATCCAAATGCAGGTCAGTGAAAGCATCACAGGCTTCAGCCTCTGTCTGAAACCATCTCTAGTCTATTTTGACTCCACTGAGCCAACTCAGACTCTTTTTCTGTGATGACCAAAAGCAGCACTTCAGTCCAGCCTATGCTATATGTTCAAACTACCTGCCAACAAAATACAGATGCAAATATTAAATAAAAGATTCTCTACTGAAATGCAAGATCATGAAACTGGTTTCAGACAAAGATCTGAATTCAGAATTTAATGATGATAAATGTAAAGATCTGTTACCTCCTGTTCAGATGGATTTGTTGACTGGATACAAAAATCAAAGCCCATAATTTTCCATGCTCCACTCTTATTCAAAATTATATTTTCAGGAGTAATATTTCCATGGACCATTTTCACACTGCTATGCAAAAACGACAAGCCTTCAGAAACCTGTTAGTAAAAGATTAATATTTCAGGTTAAATATTTCCCCAAATATCCTGTAAGATACTTACAAAAATTCTGTTCTTGTGGTCACAATTAAATTGGTAAGTAAACTAAGAAACAATTTTTCACCACCATTTTAGGCTATGTCTTTAAAATTATATATGAAGGAAATTATACACAGGCAGGTAATTAGCAGATGAGATTACTAATGCTGATTAACTATCACAGCATAAGAACAAAAATTATGTTCAAAGTTGATCAACATATTCACCGAGTGAAACATGGGAGCTACTGCTCCTCCACAGCAGGTAAAGAAAAGATTCATGTATGGGAGAGACAACTGTAGCACAGACATTTATATGGAAAATAAAAATTCATTCTATTCCGTATTTTTCATATCAGAATAAGCAAAAAGAGTAGCAACTTAGAGCCTCCAGTGTTCATCCTCTCTTATACTTGCAGTGATCAGGGCACTATCACCTCTCACTTCCCAATTATTTGATTTACTATAGGCAGACAAAACTTTGGCAGTTTACAAATTTATAAAACAATCATTAATAATAAAACCACAAGAAAATTACATGGACAACCTGTGTCATACCTGAAGCAAACCGTATTTGGTCTCTACATCATAAAGTTTGTATTCTTTAATGTCAGATGGTAAAGGAGAAGGTAGGTTGTCCCAACTGCCAAGAACGTTAGCTAAACTTGCACAGACTGGTTCTGTACAAAATGCCAAGCAATCCCTATAGAGGAAATACATAAAAACATTTTGTGTAAATAAATGTAATAAATCTCTTGACTGCAAATAAAGAACCATACAAACATCATATTGTACATTACCAGAGCACTTGGTGCTACCTAAAAACATGTTATATTTCAGGTTTTGAATCCTTCTAAGTAATATTATACTGGAGAGAAATATATAAATATAAAAAGTATTCAAAAAATATTAGAATACAGAAACCAGCCTAAGTTATTTTATTTTCTAACATTTACATACATCACTAATGATGCACACAATGCTTCATAAAAGGTTTTAACAAAACAATGCTTTTCTTGTCCTGATCCAGGAAAATCAAATAACTCTTACTATTATTAAAACTTGTAAAATCAGGCTTTTAGCTGTGCCTAAGACTGAGACGTCCCTAACTGAAGCAATGCTTAACGTGGTCAGACAATGATCAGAAACAAAAAAAATAAAAGGTAAGGCAGCATCTGAATAGTTCGCAAATTAATAGAAAAGAGGTGCAAACACAAACACGCTTGTTGCACGAACTGCAGCTTGCATGTGAAGTGACTGTTTCCTAAATTATTTTATCTATTGCTTTCTTCATGAAAAAATACAGGTCTTGTTTATGCATTTTTGTGTTAGCAGTCTTTGAAAAGCACAGATGAAGCAAACTTCTGCACATAGAAGGGACTGGTTGTAACACTGTGCTTCAAACTTTCAAGTTCCAAAGGCCTGTAAACAACGTATGTCTCAGTTTCATATACTTCATGTAACACAGACAGAGTCATTCTTTATATCCATATCCTTCATACTAGTCTGCACTGCACTGGAGGCCCTGGACAGTCATCGCACCTCACTTCTTAATTGTTTTAAAGTTTTTTTGGAGAAAGCATTACATGTTTGGTAGCACACATACCTGGTTTAAGGATTGAGTAATTCATGAGAACACTAAATACCGTATCAGTATGAACATAGAAAACTGAGACTGAGCAACAGTAATCATAGAATCAGAGAATGGTTTGGGTATATTATATATAAATCTTTAGAAAGTTTTTTTTATATCTCTATAAAGATACTTTTTTTAATATAAAGTTATAGGTAAGAAGACAGAAGCCTAACTTCTTTTTCATTCCATAAAAATATTACAGAAGACACAATGCCTCAGCATGAGTCTACCACATCATTTTTATGTATCTCAGTAATTAACAAGCTTGCTCTTTGAAGTGAAATAAGGCTGATGAAACATGCAAACCTCTTATTACTCATCCAGATTTTAGTTTTACTTCAGTTTTGTCTATTGCCTTTCTGAAGGAAAAACAACTGAAAAATAAAATACAGTGAATCCTAAGTGTCAGACAACATGAGAGAACTTCTTTGCTTGGTTTCTTCCCTACCACTCTGTTAATGCCATCCCTTTCTTGTTTCTATTAACACAACTAGGACTATGAAACTCATTTCTGTCGTAATCACAAAGAAGAATCAGAGCACAGAAAGACAAAGTCCTTCATTTTCAATCTGACTTCTACCATACAGCTTATACATTTAGTTACAGTGAAGGTACGGATGATGGAAAATACTTAGGGAACAGTTATTCAGTTGTTTTCATAACATAAACTCTCTGATTGCTGCTGTTTTGAGGAAATAAAAAGATGGCTGTTTATTTTTTACTTTAGGAGCTAATTAAATAAGGACCCAAACCAGCATAATGGAAGGATGGGGCAAATCTTATTAAAGCAATTGAATATTGCAGCAGCTGATATCTGCCATACAGTGCAGCTTCTTTAACAGCTCCCTGAATAATATCAAAATGACATCCAGAGTAACACAATAAAAAGAAAACAAGTTAAAAATAAAAGTGATGGCCAAAAACGCATATGCTTTGGGAAAAACTGCAACAGATAGAACGTCTAGTAAATTAGGTAGCTGGGACTCTTCACACTACTATTTTTAATGGGTAGTAATGACATTATGAGTGAACTTATAGTTTGGCTTTTTTATCCTTTTCTCCAATAACAAGTTAAATATATAATAATATTGCTCATCTGTGCTGGTACTGGAATTCAATGCCAGTTGTAAGTAAATATATCCTTTTTATATTAAATACTAAGTATAAATAAATAGTTTTTCATTATATGTAATGCATGTAAATGCACGTAATGCATGTAAAAATGTATACATGTTAATATCTATATTTCTATTAAATATAATTATATTTAATACCAGTAATTTGGAGTAGAAACATTCTATTATGAGTGGAAAAGCTACTTAAACACTAGGGTTAGAAAGGTACAGCCTTTCTTTCTACATCTACTTCAGCTGTGCAGGTACATCGAGTATCCCTTTGCCCCCCAAGGGAGGAATAAAGGGTGACTTACAAGCAGTTCAACACAACCGTATGTTACTTTGAAGGCACAAAAAAAAGGCAAGGTACAGTCTAGCCAGAAGGAGCTCGTGACAGATTTCTTCAAGAACAAGCGCTCTGGAAAGACCTGCAATTCTGAAGAAATCTTACAGCCTGCTTGCACGAGCTGACACACACAAATATTCTAAGCAAACGCTTATTTCTATGAATCCCCGCCAAAAACCGTTACATCAGTTTCTGGCACAGCAAGCAACTGTACAGGTTTTTTGCTACTGCTGTTTCTATCAGTAGCTGAGTACGCGGAGTATGGAAAGAACAACTGGAGCCAAGCATAGGGCACGACTAAAAACTCACAAACAAGAAATCTGACATAGCTCACTGTTAATTTTACTCAAAAGGCTTAAATTCTTCACAAGAATAACACCAAATATTTGTTAAAACTCCAAGGTATGAATCTTAGCTTTTTCTTCCGAAGTAGAGAGTTCAGGGAAAAAAATAATTACAGATGCAGTTCCTGAGTCAACTGAAATACTGTGACAATTTTAGGAAGAAGCTTGGGATATACTCTGGGATTTACTTGCATACGCTATGACTGAGATGACCCTAGGCCCTTTAGCATGTAATAGTTTATTTACTTTTGTACAGTACTGAGGGCTGCCTTCAATTACATAATTATTCTTCCTTAGGCTTTTGTGACGGGCATACTGAACCATGGGGGCAATGACAGCTTTGAACCCTTGTTAATGCAAAACATGTTTAGCACTGGAGGAAAGATATATATGAATATGCAAGTGTCATTTAATCCATGAGATCTTTCCCACGGTAGGCATCGCAAAGATGAAGAAGCATTCCTACAGCATTCTCAGCTCCTAGAAGCCAGTATCTTTGGAAAAATACAGGTTAACAGACACAATCAAGAATGTAAAAGTTTGAACGGTAATGTACACGAATCTTTACTAGGCTGCCATTTAGAAAAACTACTTTGGAAAAAAAAACAACTCTAAAACCTTCAAGATCTTCCTCAGTAGGATCAGCTTTCTATTTGAACAGGAAACCTTCATTTCATTTGTTAGATTTTAGTGTGCTGTTATCACTACAGTTGAACAACAGATCTGTAAGACTAATCCATTATTGTGCCTAGTGACCAACCCTACATAAATCAAGCAAGCGCTATCAAAACACACTGAATTTTTTCTCCCTCGATTGGCATTTGAGGACCTTTTAAACACAGACGTGGACACAAAACATACACCAAAAATCTCCAATCTCACATGCAGTAAGTACATACATCTCACAAATGGAATAAATGTGTGAACAACCTTTCCAAAGAAAACAATGTTTAAGAGAGTTCTTTAAAAGCAAAATTAATTGAACTATAATGTTTTCATGCTCTACAGGTCATGTGCAGCCTTATAGCTGCAACTGGACTAAGATCATGCAATATATTATTAATTAGATTCACTAGATTCACACCAGAAATTCATGTTATGGCTTGGGGGGAAAAAAAATAATAAATAAATCTGAAGGTGCAGTGAATACTATTCTCACACAAGTAAATACAGTAAATTTGAATCTCATCAGATGTATGTGTTGAATGTTTCAGATACTTTACGTCCAATAACAAAACAATGGCTAAGAAAGTCTGTTCTCAACTTTACTACAGCTCACCTGGATTCTTCCAATGGATGTTGAACTGTAAGTAGTCGAGGGTGTCGAAGCCTGGTTAGCTGTTGAACACCTCGTTTTAAAGAATCAATAATCTGATCCTTTTCAAATTTTTGATACTTGTCTATTAGCTTCTTATCAAAGACAAAAACAGCCACTTCCTAGAAATAAGCAACAAAATTCTCTGTGTATATAACACAGCGAAAAAACAAGCCTATACACAATTACATAAACACACACATTTTTTTGAATCAACAGTATAATCCCACCAATGCAGTAAGTATTTCAACGTATATGTATATATATATATATTGTTCTTACTTTGTCCCAGTCATAATCATACAGGCTACTGTATATCAACTCTGAATAGATATTTTAAGAGTTAAGGTACTACTGCTCCTTAGCTTACAAACAGTAATATGTAAACTATAACCACTATCTACACAGTGACAAAGCAGCGGATCCACGGGACAGAAATCAGCTTGATTTTAAGTAGATGAAAGCATTTATATTCAACTATGAACAATTAAAATATTCTGAGCACACATTCATTCATTTGGCATTAAACATATCAAGTGGTACTTTATTAAACCAGACCCTGTTCCAGCATTCTGCTCCAAACCAGTACGATCTATATTAACCTAGGCATTCATGAGAGATAATTTATAGTCACAGTAATCAGTTAATCCGATCAGACCATTCACACGATAGAACATTAAGAATTTTTTAACGCTTAGCATGTGGAAAAAAAAAGTCCCAGAAATGCGGTAGAGATCAAAAACAGAGAAAATAGTTCTTCCAACCAACCTCTGCAAATGGATTAGGAGAAAATTAAGAAATTTATATGAAACTTTGAAATTACAGAGGTGGATGTGTAATAAAAAATTAGATTACATCACCACCTTGGAAGCCAGTAAAGACAAATAAATCAACTGAAGAAAAAAGGAATTAAAAACTTTACCATTAAACAGAGAAACTTTCTTATACTCCTGCAACAGCATTATGAATAAAGGTTAGAAACCAGTAGAAAATAATATGAAAATACAGTTTTCAGTCCCAAAAGGAAGTCTGTGCTCTTGTACTGTACATTTTATAACCATTATTCTAATTAAAATCTCACAGGAATAGTACTGACTTTAAAAAAAAACCAAACTTCTAGAAATAGGCTATATAAAAAAGAAATTCAGTCCAATACATAAAAAATTGGTTTATATTTTTTAGCTGGTGCCTGTTTCGTTAAGCCGTTAGCAGGTGAACGTCTATAACTAATTCAACTAAGTACACTTTTCCTGCTTCTATTCCTGCCAGCTCCCTGCTCCAACTCTTAAGTGTAATGGATCAAACATTAACAGTGACACAAGGCAGGGAGGAACTGGTAACAGGAGACTGAAGACATACACTATGCCCACTATTTAAAAACTACACATTTTCCAGTACAAAGTGTGAATGTATTGAGCTGTACGTGACCAATAACAAAATTTTAAACTAATACAGCACTTCTGAAAGCACTTCTGTTTAATGACAAGTCAAAAGAATCAAAAGTAAATATTTAAATCAGATAGTATGGGACACCAGCTATGGTTTGAACATTTTATAATGGCTATTAATAAGTTCTATTGGTCCTTGCTGTAATCCTGCATGGTTTGTGTGAAGTTTGACACAACTTTTACATATCCAAATCTGCTTACATAGAAGTATGTATGTGAAACTGTAGTATTCTAGGTATGAAAATTATTACTATTACATTGATTTTGTAGACTTAGTTATTGTGGAGTGTAAGGAATCAAAATAACTCGAGCCGACAACTTCCTTTCAATACCTTTATTTTCATGTAACACATCTGATACAAGAAAACATAGAGCCTTCTCTGTCTACTCAGGGACACTAAAATGTTAAATGTTCTGATATTAATAATTTAAAATATGCTATTCTGAAATTCAATTCCATAAGCAACATTGATTTTTATATGCAGAATGCCATACCAGCCATTTAGTATCTTAACCCCCATAAGTCACCAGATATTACAGTACAGAAGAATGAAGAAATAGCTGAGTCATGGGCCATAGAACACAAGCTCAATGCACAAAAATTACTGAAACCATATAGTATGCTTGGAAACATTTAAAAATGTTCATGGTTTTATGCTGTGTGAACCAAATAATCCTGTCAAATTTTGGCTATGAATACATTATTTCTGTTTTTCCTTTCCTGTTTTACAAGAGCTGATATTCAACCCCAAGAAGGAGGGCTACTGACTGTAGCTGACAGGCACTCCGTTTCCTGGAATTACTCTCATGGAAGCTTCCTGAGATGAACGCTTGCAAAGGCTTTACATAGCTACTACTTCTTCCCCACAGAAAGCTCTAGGGGAGCTTCCTCTTTGGTTTTTTTTTTTTTTTTCATTTCATAGGTTTGAAGGAAGAATAGCTTCCTCCTCTAGATAACTACTTGTCATTTAATTCTGCAGTTGTGTCGTAATTCCAACTTTGTGATACAAAAATAAATTTAACATAAAAAGAATAAAATATATTAAAAAAATATGACTGCTCTCCACAAAGAAAGTGAAAAAGTAGAGCCAAAGCGACACAAATTTTCATTCATTATGTGACAGAAAGCATGCACACCTTGCTCAACATGCTCTTGTCTCAACACAGTATACTGGTAATGCTACTACCTGGGTTAGGAAGCATGGTCAAGTATGTGGGGGACTAGACTGGCCACTCTAAGTTTAAATCTCAGTTCTGTACACAAACATGAAATTGCACCTTCTGTCTCACCTCCCACAGGTTTAAGCCAAGTGCTTTACTTCAAAGTGGTTCTAGGTAAAGCTGAGTGATGACATTGAGACAGATGTATGTTATGAAGCGTACAGTGTAAATATTTGCGAGGATGAAGACCTTCAAGAAAATGTGTGTTGTTACTGACAAGAATTTAGAATTTTTAACGTGAATCACTGAAAAGGTCAGTGTTTTAGTTCTATAATGCCTTTGCCAAGGAATTAAAAGTCACCTGTGCAAACAGGAGTAAGCATTGTCCACAACATGCAAGACACAGGACTTGGTTTGACCAGGCTATAATCATATTAACTCATCTAGAACACTTTTAGACACGGAAAAGTGTAAATAAGTTCTCTTTGATTGTGCTTGTGTATTTCAGGGGAATCCTGTTGACCATTGCCCCAGAAACCTGGTATTCACTAATATACCCCTTCATAAAGGTTTTTTTATCCTTGTAGTTTTAATCACTAAATGCCCCAATTTCCTTTTGCCAGCTTCTTTATGCAGTTTTTCTTTGTACCGGCTCTGACTGAGATGGAGTTAACTTTCTTCATAGTATCCCATATGGTGCTATGTTTCAGATTCATGGCTAGAACAGTGTTGCTAACACAGCAATGTTTTGGCTATTGCTGAACAGTCCTTGCACAGGGTCAAGGCTTTCTCTTTTTCCCACTCTGCCCCCACAGTGAGTAGGCTGTGGGTAGGCAGGAGACTGGGACATGACATGGCTGGGACAGCCAACCTGAACTGCCAAAGGGCTATTCTATATCACATAACATCACACTCAGTGATGGAAGAAGAAGGGGGTTTTGGCTTCCAAGGTGGCTGCTGTTTGGAAACTAGCTTGACCTTCAGTCTACCTGTGGGACGTGGTGAGCAATTTCCTTTGCTTTGCTTGTTTTCCCCCCCCTTCTTCCTTCACCTACTAAGTCGTCCAGATCTTGACCTATGAGTTTTCTTGCTTTTCTTCTTCCTATTTTCTGCCTCCATCCTGCTGAGGGCGGGGAAGTGAGGGAGTAGCTGTGTGGGTGCTTGGTTGCTGGTTGGGGTCAACCCACCACATCCTCCAAGTCCGTTTGCAATCCTGCATTCCTTATGAAACACACACTGACAGTTTGAACACATGTCCTTTTTTACCCACGTAACTACCTTATAAACCAGAGAATGCAAAAATCCTGCTCCTATCTTAGCCAATGCAACTCCTAAAAATAAGAAAAAAAATTGGGGGGGAGGGGGAAAAGAGAGAGAGAGAAAATTAATTCTCCCTAACCAGAAAAAGGCAACCAAGGCATATCACATTTTCTCTCCTGCCCTCAAAAGGAATGTAAGAATTCAGAAACACACTGGGTTTGTGTGCCAAAAAAGATGCAAATAAAACTAGAAAGTATTTCTAAATTAAAGACTCTAAAAGCTGTGGAAACGTAATGATAATGGAATAGCAATACCTCTTCCTATTGATTTCATTGCATACTGAGAAAACATGTTAACAATACCTGTAAAACATTCAAGCACTATAGTGATGAATGCTACAGAAACTCAAATCCTTCTATTTTCACTGACATTTTGAATACTGTGGAGTAATAATGCAAGAGACTAAGCACAGAACAACAAGCAATAAAAAAAAAATTAATAACTATCTATCCTGTGAACTGAATGTTGTAGCGATCTCAAAAATAATTAAATCTGACATGTTAAAGACTAAGTCATGAACCTAAAAGCAAAGGAAATTTTAAGGTAGCAGAGTGCTTGATTTTAGAAACTTTGTTTGTTTTCCCTTTCATTTTTGTTCCCTATTTTACCCATATGCACTCACACATTTTTTAAATGAATAATCAAATGTAACTCAATATGAAACACATGATGTTTTACCAAAACCTCCCACTGTGCAAAGCAAAATAGTCTCTGAACTAAAAAATACTGGAAAGCATTCCAGTATTACTCTAGTCTTTTGCCAGAAAAAGATTTCCCTCCAGATTTTGGGGGGCGGTATTTTCAGAAGTTTGCCAATGTTTTTTTAGAACCCTACTTTCCCATCAGTTTGTTTCAGTCATAAGGTATACAATACAACTATTTCAGTTTTTAAATGAATTAGCCTTTAACGTTTGAATAAGAGGAAGCCTTCACTTCAAAGCTACTGTATGCAGAGCCAAAACAACAGAAAGGTGACTTACCTACCATTAACATGTTTAGTACTACCACAATAAACACGACTACAGTAGTCTTGAAGTAAAAACCATTATATCCTTAATTCTGCTATTTTTTATGACTGAGCTGCCAAAAAGAACATTAAGTGACCTTACCCTATCTATTTCTTTACGATCACACTTTCCAAGCAGAAAAAAGGCCAAGTGCCAAATTATGCCAGAAAAAATATAAGTGCATAAAGACTAAGTTAAAAAAATTCAAGACGAGCAGAAACATATACTGTAAAATTAACAACTTGTTACTTCATGTATACACATATAACCAGACTCATAAATCTTTCAAACAAATAGCAGCAAATCAGCTATCAAATAGCACCAGACAAACATATGCATACAGGTAAGTAACTTCCTCGCATTCTGTTACCTTGTTATTCAGTCACCTACAAAGTAAGCAAGAAAAGACAAGGCACATTTAAAAAAAAAAATAATACGTAAACATTCAGAAATCCAGGAAAAGCAGCAAGGCAGCAACCAGGCAGAACTCTGAAAAGGGGAATAAAATCATACAAATCTACTGTCACCAGAGATGGAATATTTGTAACTGTCCAGTGACTTAAAATAAAAACCAATGAATCCATACTTGAAATCTTAACTTCAACTGACCAACTTCTGTAAGACTGCTGACTTTCATTTGTCCTGAGAACAAAAGCTTCTGATCAGCTGTACTGCTGTAATGCTAAAACTCCAAAGTTAGCTATTTTATCTGGCTACAATGACTTACATTATTACTTGTGTTGTTGTAAAGCAACAACAACATGGGCTATTAAGCCTTTACTTACTGCTTGTCTGATTACAATGCACATTACTGTAAAAAAGCTAAGTGCTTGTAGCTTCAAATTAGATATACACACTTGCATTACAGCCAATATGTTCATCACTTCACAAGTGACTGCTAGCACTTGGAAAATGAGAGCCAGCCACTTCCATATTGCCCAGCCAACATTCAAAAGATACATACAAAAGAAATAAAAAATACTGTTAAAGAACAGATACATTGCAACACAAAACAACATAACCTGTTTGTATTGCTGCATAGTTTTATTTTGCAACGTCAAACTGAATGCTGACATGTTACCTAACTGGTAATATTAATAATGAATGGTAATTGTATGTGAAATTACCAGCCATCTAAAATTCCTTGCAGTACAACTGCTGCTGTATTTTTAATGACTAATGATGGCATACAAATGCACAGATGTTAGCCAGGGTTTACAGAGATACTGCAGGCGCAGTAACACCTGAACTAAAACTCTACAAAATCAGTGGTCAGAACACCCATTCAAAGCTTGAAGAACACAATCGACAGGAACCAAGTTACATACACTCTGTCAATTAGGCAGTGAAAGAAACTTGCTGCAACTCTCCAGACTTAAAGCCACACCTGCTACAGGTCAAATGCTTACTGGGTGCAGTAATTGCATAAAACCTACCAAAACTACCATACTTTCAAGGTTATCATATCTTTGTATAGTTGAATAAGACCTAAAAAAAACCCAAACCCAATTGGTACATTGGGTAAATTCAGTAAATACTAGATGTATAGAGTTCTGCAACAGCTAAACAGATGCTTGAGAATGTAGCAGAAGTACCTGCCACAATCAGATCACGTATTATCCACAGATTATTTATTCTGCATAGTATATTTCTTCTCAATTTCCTACAGTTTATTTTCCTACCATCTAACAGATTGTATACATGTTTTCCAAAGTTATTCCTTTACATCCATTTCTTTTTGGTACCTCTGTAGCAAGCTGATTCATTGTCTAAGTGACTTCACATCACTTCAGCATCAAGTTTAACTGAAGGCCATAACTTATTAACACTTCTACTTACTTGTTGAAAATTCTGTTTCCTTTCTAAGTTTGAAAAAAGACTTTTCACATTTCTCCAGTACAACAAAATCATTTCCTATAATAACAATTCTTGTACTCTATTTCTGGCAAACCTTCTTCCAAAGTCACAATCCCACTTTCATTAACATACGTGACTTACAGCGAGTCAAAAGTTTATATACTAGTGCTCTAAACACTAATACTTTAAGGAAACTAAAAGGGAACAATACTGATCTGAAAGCAGCACAGGGAAGACACAACTCGCCTCCTCCACAGCCGCCTCCTCTATCCTATGCCTTCCTGTTACTGTATCTCATGACTTAACATTTCCAACCCCTCAATTTCTGTATTGCAGCTGAGCAAAGAACTAGTCTTTTTTGCTGCAAACAAACGATGGCACACTTCATGATTATTTCAGACTGTAACATGCCAGTACTGCTGCCAAAAAAAGCTGCAAGGTAAAATAAACTGGGGAAGCGATCCATGTTAAAACAAACTTCTTCCTTCTTGTCAGATCACTTTTAACCCAGATTAATTCTTGATCTTGGTTTCAAATTGTATGCTATGAATGCAGAACCACTTCTTTCTCCAGCAGTGAAGGCTTAAAGCAATTATCACCTATGTAACTGAGAACACTGTATTTAAATAATGTTGAGTTCTTTGTTTCATTTTACTTGCCCTTAGCATTAGACTGTCCAGTTGCATTTCATTTTTAAATGCAACTTACCAACTGCTACCTATCAGTCTGTTATCTAATGCTTATAAACTTAGGTCTTTACTTGACAACCCACCTGTTTTGTTGATTTTTTAGTTCCATTAAAAATCTTCCAAGCGAGACCATTACCACCACTGGCAATATGTCGGCCAACATCAAATTCCCTGGTAACAGGATTTCCCATGACTGCACTGGTGACATCAGCCGTTACTTTTGTAACGGTGCTCTTCAATTTATTCAGCATGGACTCCATTGTCTCAACTATACACCAATGTATTATCCTACAAAGACAAGAAAAAAAAAAGCTTCACAGTTCTTTCAACATAAGACACATGTTGAAAACTGTATTATTAAAAGACACCTAACCAAGGATGCAACAGGATATAGGAGTAACCCACAAAAAGGATACTGAAATATAACTTCCAAAGTTTTGCAGTTATACGTATTCACACTGCGTACACATATCTCTGCACACACACCTGGGGATTATATGTCATTGCTTCTACTCCTCCTCCAAAACTTTTGAGCCTGTTGATCACACTTCTTCAAATCTAATAAAGCAATTAAGGACTGTGAAATTCAACCATTTCTTGAAAACAGGTGATTGAATAAAGCACAGAATCTATAAACTGCTCCCATGAAGGGAAAGGTTCACACCTTGTATATCAATATCAACCAACAGAGAACCAAATTTAAAGGAAACTGGGCTTCTTTAATTCCAGTGCTTGTGGAACTACGTATTTTCTGAAGGGAAGGATTGCTTAAGATCCCAGAACAGCAAAAGAATAGATGTGTATTACACAGAAGACAATTAAAAAAAATGTGTTCTTTCCTACACTATGTCTGTCAAAATACAAGCCCAAAATTCAGATGGCTGACATTACTATTTGTATGACCTAAGTATTAATGAGCCGATCAGCTGCTGTAGAGCAAGGAAAAAAGAAAACATCTTTTTTTGCTTTATTTTAAAAAATTGTACAAGGAAGTTTTTTACATCACCTTCCAAATTTAGGAGCTAAAAAGACTGCTGCAGCTCACAATTAGTTCATCTTCCACTGTACTGCGCACTTTCACAGTTTCCTAAGTTGACATAATTAGTGCAAAAAAACTGACTTGTCAATTCTGCAAGACAGAAGTTGTGAAGCCTATGTCCCATTTATACAATTGCCTCTCTGATAATGGATACACAAGAAAAATGAAGAGAGGAAAGAAACAGTGAAAAAAAAGAGATAGACATTCATCTTCCTTATCAGTGTGAACAAAGATGGAGAGAGAATGCAAGAAGAAATGATTTTCTGGAATCAGTATTACGCAGTATATTCAAAAGCAACATTTAAGGATATTTCTTCATACCCTCTTTCAAATAAGGTGTGAAGAGTACAAATTTCTTCAACCGACAGCAGCAAATGTAGTAAAATGTGCAGAAATACTATTTTCATTTATGACCATATTTGCCATATACTGAACTCACTGGCACATAATTTGTGTAAAACTATTTCTTTGAAAAATAGAGAATGTCATTCCTACTCAAATGGAAGAGACAAGATTTTGTTGTGATGAAGATGATGTTTGCCAAGTCATGGTAACAAGGACAAAAGAAGTAGAAGGTACTAACAAATAATCCAGTGAGCACGGGGACTACTCAGCCCCAATGTCCTTCTGATGTGATGTGAGGTGCTTGCTTGTATGAATTAAAGCTCTTCCCACTGTATTATACATATTTGTAAGGCAATGTTCTGGTCTACATAGATTATCTGGTGTCTATTAGTATATGCATTTATGCCACAGCTTCTTCTACATTCAAGACACAGATGGAGTTTTGTTTCCTTTCCATAGCTCCTTAGTCTCACAAAATCTGTAGCAACTTATTTTTGACACCTGTATACTTCAGTCAAACTTGATTGAAATCAACCCCGCTAAAGTTATTTAGACATGCACACCTTCTCCCCCCGGCACTATAGATCTGATTCCATTAGAAATCAGGACAAATAATCTGATTAGTATTAAAATGGAAAGACAGACCTGTTTCCTAAAAGAGGAAATAAACATACTAAAGAAAACTTCTTAAAAAGTTACATGAGTCACTGAACAATTCACTCCAGTATAGACGTGTGTAACAGTATTAGCCTACTCCTAAGCAAACTCTATCACAGTGCGGGAAGCAGCACAGCTATGCTGCTCTGTCTTGACTATTGTTGCAGTTATATCCCACCTTCAGTACTCTTCCATAGCGGAATGTAGTAATACACTAATGCTGCAGATCCACAGATATTGCTCCAATTTCCGTATCAGCTACTAAATGAAGAACCAGACTAGAAGTTTTAAGAAAATATATTATAAAAAAGAAAGGTATCCAGCTGCACAGACCTCAATCTTGCAAATATTCAACTTTAAAATCAGAAATAGTAGTTATGGCTTCAACAGTACTACTCAGGAGCAGAACCAGATATGACTACAAGCATGTTCAGGGTGGAACTGGTCTTAATTGTGGGGAGTGGGAGTTTTGGATATGAGAAGCTAAGTCTGAATACAATGAGATAATCTTAAGAATAATTATGTAATTGCTTGGTCTGTATTAAGTGTTTTGTTGAGAACATAGCTGGAAATAAATTATGGAAAAATAGAATTCATTTACTAAGTAATTTCATTACAGTATGTGACAGTTTATTACAATATATTAATTTTACTTTATGAATTGTGCTATGGAAAAATGCATGCAATTCCTAACTATGCAGCCCGAGACCAAACAGCTATTAGACACTGGCTAATATCCCTGTATAAAGGAACTTTTCATTAACCTGTAAATAGGTGGAAACAAGGATCATGGAGTATTCTGGTATTTCCAGCTCTCAAAGATTTTATTCTGCAGCTATTCCACCGGGCACACTCTATACGCTGAAGGACTATAAGATCGACCCTAATGAGTTTAAGATAACCACAAATCTAATTAATTTGTTATTAAATCTCGTGCTTTTTACATTGTTTCATTTACTCCCAGGCATCAGACCTTCTCCAGTGTCAACGCAACACAATCTTGTGTTAGAACTCTCAGAACTAGAGATGCCTTGCACAATTAATTGCGGAGATATTATAAAGAAAATGCATGTGCATGCGTGTTCAAATTCCTTTGTTTAAATCTGAAAGGGAGCTTCTCTGTATCGGTGGTGGAAAAATGGTGTAGTACCGAATAAATCAGAAGTGCCCTCTGCTGTGTGTGACAGATTAACTACAGCGAGAAGCCTGGAAAAGCCACTAGGTGAGAACGTTAACAGCATTCCATTGTCTGAAGGGTTAGGATTTAAAAAAATCTAGCCTGGTAGGCCCTGTCCAACCTGTTCCTCTCCAGCTTGACAGTATGCAAACTACTGTTTAATTTAACTACTGAGTAAGGAGTACTGAGAAACTTACTTCTCAATAAGCAGACTGGGTTTTAAGTGTATGTCCATCTAACTGTAAATTTGTAGAAATCCTCATGTCAACATTTGGACTGTAATCTAAAATAGCGTATTTTGCTTTATAAAAGCAACTGTTATTACCAATTTCAGCAAAAACTCAATACGTGTCAACAGGAACAATGTACCTAAAAAATCCATGCCCTCCAAAAATATATCTATTTTGGGTAGTATGTATAATACCACAAGTCATAATGATTTAACCATATCTGAAATATGCAACTTTAGCTCTCACCTTTATGAAAACTGGCTTGTTCAGTTCTTTTCAGACCGAACTACTATTTATAGAAAAATTAACAACCACGGGATAATCAGGAAAGTCAGTCACCCACAATGAAACTTTCATTTCAAGTTAAAAGGTAATAAATGAGAAAAGTACAAGATCTTAAGAGTAACAGTGTTCAGAGGAGCAACACAGGACACTCAATAAATATTTAAGAACCTTGATTTCTTCCTGTTTGAACTTCATGGGTAATATTAATGCTACTGATACTAAGTCCGTGAAACCTGGAACTAATCCTAAAAAGAAATATGGATGGTCAATGTGTTGTTTTCATGAATTCCTCTCACAATCAATAATGCTTTTTATGCTGAAGTACATCAGCAACAATAAGGCAGCACAATGACAACCTAATCAACCTGTCAAGGTAGTAAGCAACAGCCAACACAGCAATAAGAAAAGAGGCAAAACATTCAGACTATTGAAATAAAGGTAAATCCGAAACAAGGATTCCTCACCACTCCGTAATGCTCACTCATGTAAGACAATAGCAAGATTTAAAACTATTAATTTATCCTTGAACTAATTCATAGCTTCATCTGGTGTATGGATACGGGTGCACGCTGTACAGCGGTGCATCACACACTCTGCCCGTGTTTTGACCTGTAATGGGCTGGGATTTTGCTTTGTGAACCAGGCAGGTGCAGGGGTGCTTCACGTCACCCGGCCCAAATTCCCACCCCACCGATCTGACACAAACAAGGATGAAGAAATAGGTGCTGGAACAACCGAGTCTCAAAAAAAAAAAAAAAAAAAAAAAAAAAAAAGGAAAGAAAAACCCCAAAACACACCACCACCATTTTTCAGGCACAATAAAGCTTTTGCATCCGTTACAAGACCACCAGGAGGATCAAACGCAACGACGCGCTGCTGTGCGCAGTGTAGCTGCCCTCGCTGCAAGACACCTTCATGATTTGGGTTTTTTTTTCAGTATTTCTGTACTGAGCTGCAATCGAAACCCTACCAAAAACTTCCGGAACGAGATCTCTTTGCCGCCTGCCGACAATCCACACGGCTGCCCAGACCCCTGGGCTGTCTCTCACGGGCCAGTCCCGTATTCCCCCGCCCCCCGCGAAGTATTTGCTGTTATTTAGTAAGACCGGACTCGCACTGCAGAGGGAGCCCCCTCCTTCCCGCTGCCCGGAGGGCCGGTGACTGCGCTCACGGTTCGGCGGGGCAGCCGGGAGGGAGGGAGCCTGCCTGCGGCGGCGGCGTTTGCGGGCAGAGGCCAGCGGCGTTTGCGGGCAGGTGACCCGCTCCGGCAGCTCCACGGTCCCCGCCAGGCCCCGCTCACACCCTCCAGGGCGGCCCCCTTCCCCTCCGCCCCTCGGCGCCCTGCCCGCCCCGCGCAACGCCACTAGGCCACGGGCAACCGCTGCTGCCCCGGGGCGCGGGGGACAGGCCTCTCACCTGAGCCCGTGAAAGCCGCCGGCGCAGCGCCCGGCTGCCCGTCGCCCTGTGGGCCCCGGCGGGCCACCTGTCACGCCGGCTCCGTCTCTCGCTTCGGGCCCAGCTCGACCCCGTCCCGCTCCGGCTACTCCATAGCGACGGCGACAGCCACAGCGCCGGGGGAGGGGGGGGGGCGGCCGGAGCGCGTCTCACTTCCGCCCCGGAGGGGCGGTGCTGGGGCGGCGGCCGGGGGAGGTGGCGGAGGGCGGGAAGTGATGCAGGCCGCCGGCTTCCGCCCGCCGCCGTTATGGCGGTTTATTTGACTCCGCGGTTCCGGAGGTTGCGGAGCCAGAGCGAGCTGGAGCCGCGGAGGTGGCACGGGCGGCGGTGGCGAGGTGAGGGAAGGAGGGTCGTCCCCGTCTCGCCTCGGCGGGGAGTGGGGCGCGCCCTGAGGGGCCTGTGGGATGGGCCTCTGGAGGGGCGAGTGCGGGGGGCAGGTGCTGTGCAGAGGAGAGAGGGGCCTCTTCTGTAACCCACCCCCCCCAAAGTCGTGGTTACGGGGGGTGGCAGGCTTAATGCGTTGCGAATGTTGGTTTGTTATCTGCTGAGGTGAGAGTGGCATGTAGAGGAGGAACTGGGGACTGGAGGAGCATCTCCCCCAGCGGAGGCTGGGAGTGCTCAGCCTGAAGGAAAGAAGGCTCAGGGGTCTTCGTCAATGTCTACAAGTACCTGAAGCGGGGGAGAAAGAGGGCGGAGCTAAGCTCTTCTCGCTGGTGCCTAGGGACCTTGCGACCTCTCCACCTTTGGAGGTGTTCAAAAGCTGTCTGGACACGGTCCTGGCTGGCCCTGCTTGAGAAGGGGAGGTTGGACTAGGTGGACCCTAGAGGTCCCTGTGACCCTCAGCCATTCTATAATGAATTAATCTGTATGTATACATGCATATGGTATGTGTAGTAACAATACAAAAAAAAAAAACCTTCTTCACCTGTTTTTAGTGTCTTTTTGTTCTCTTCTGTTGACTTGACCCTAGTGGGTAGTCAGAAGGACTGATTCATGAAGTATTACCTCTCTCTGTCTTTGTAAAACTAAGCTGATTTCTGCAAAATTTATATATATATAAAAAACTTATATGTTTATAACTAATTTCACAGAGTAAAAATATGTTTCAAAACGTTAGTTTTACGGATGCTTATAAATCTTCATATAAATGTTTTGCAGATTGTGACGGTCCTTTTCAAGCAACTCAGCTGTGGAATAGTATTATTCATGCTCTTCACAGTCAGGTGGAAATCAAAAGACGTAGGCAACACCTGAAAACCTATAAAAACTGTTTCACCGGCTCAAATGCTGTTGATGTGGTACTGAGCCATCTTATGCAAAGCATGTACCTGAGCTGTAATGATATTTCTCGGCTGAAAGGAGTCCGTGTATGCCAAGCGTTGATGGATCACAAGGTGTTTGAGCCAGTTGGAGCAAAGCTTTACTTATTCAAGAATGAGAAAGAAACAGAGTTTGAAGACACAAACACTAGTCTCTATAAATTTGTAAATAGCAGTCTTACTCCTCTTCTTCTGAGAAAGAATAAAGACAATGAGAGCTCATCTACTGAGCAAATCTGCAAACAGAAGACAAAAAGACCAAGTTCCAAGTGAGTTATTCTGAACTATCTGATTATTATTTCTTTTTTAAACCTAAGGTGAGTTAACTGTAGATGAAGTTATGCCTGTCTAACCCAGGTATTGGAGACTTTTGAAAGCTATGTGACAGTTTTGAGAAATGTCATGCCTCAATTGCAGATGCTACAGAATGTTTCTTGGTAATGTTAAACTGCTTTGATTGGCTTTTGTTACTTAGAATAGAGTGTGGCACAGTAGCATGAGCCTAGGAATAATTTTGTTTTGCAATCAATTGAGCTGAAAGCTGAGAATTAGAATGAATGAGCTACTTTCTGGAAGTTGGTAAAAGAAATGGAACTAATAAACAGTATTTGGAATCGGTATTCTTGCCCTTTACACAAAGCAGATGTGAATGATTGGTATTCTAGCAGCAGGATAGAACCCAGATACAATGAAGCCCTGAAGTCCTGATTTAATGTCAATTGAGGAAGTGACAGGAAGATAAACGTGTCCTGATCATATTTGTTGTACATCAAATATTCTTTTATTCCCCCTAAGCAGAACAAAGTGTGCAACAACACTTTCAAACCCCTTAGCATTAGAAGCAGCTGATAAAAAGAGGGTAGAGGAGCTTCTTCAATCAATAAATGTTCATGCATCTTTACCTCCAAAGATCATGGTTAATGAACCAACTCATCTGCTTTCAAAAAGAGGTGAGGATTGAATTTTTCTTTTTAAAACTTAATTGTTCTTCACTGTATCTACTTGGAGTTGAGTACCTCATTTCTGTTAAACACTGCCCCTCAGAGTCCTGAATTTAACATGTCACTAATGACAAAATAGCTAAATGAGTGCTAAGTGGGTAACTGCTCATAGTAAGTAAACTGAAGGAAACAAAACAGGACTGAGTTCTTACAGGATGGTGCTATTCTATTTATGCACATACCACTTCAGAAGGAAATAGGTTTTAAAGAGTAAGTACATCTGTATTATACAGTTCCTTTCCTATTCACTTGTCTTTTCTTATACATATTACTGATTAGAGTAGGTTATTACTAATTCTAATATGATGGGGGAGAGAGATGTTCTCTTTAAAGCCTTCTTTCTTAGCATTCCTATTTTGATCCCTTCTTCCCCAACACAGAAACTTCACACTATGCTGTTACCTTATTTTCTTTGAACACTTAAAACATTCTTGAGTGAGTAAAAACAAAGGGTAGTGTTTTACATAAGATCTTGTTTCTGAGGGTGTTTTTTTTTTTATGGTATCAGTAATAGAAGATGTCTCGAAACAGCAAACTCTGCTACGACTGCTGCAGTTAATTGATGTTCCGCTTCTGGAAGATATCTTGGTGTCTTCAGTGAAGACAAAACCAGACTGCTTTGGCAAAGAAGAAGACCTAATTATCTCAAATACTTTCCTGGACAGAGAGGTTACATGTAGCTTAAACTTGCCTGAGTAAGTTATACATCTATAAAATGGGTTTGTTAGTAAACGCTTGATTTTACTCTTGATCAAAGACTTGCGTTAAGTGAACAAAATAGACATTCTTACACTTGTAGACAAGTGTGGCATCAATGTACTTCCCTTTGGCTTCCTTTCAGAAGTGGTAAGGGAATTTACAAAAATACTTGTTTAGGATTGGCCACTTGAGGATTTTAAGTATACATTAAAACTCTAACCTCAGGTATCAAAAACATTCCTAGTTTCTGGACGAGGCACTTCACTCTTAGGTCTCTATAAGAGATATTAGAACTTGAAAAAAATTTGTTGTGAGGTTTTTTGTTTGTTTGTCACAGTGCCTGATGGTGGTGCTGTGAAGATGTAAAGTCAATAAGGCATCTATCGTTAGCAACAGAAAAGGAGAAGCTAAGCTGTAGTACTGAAGAATGCTTATATCATGAGAATATAAAAGTGAAAGTGGCTGCACGTCATCAGTGTTCTTTTCCTTAAATGTTCTCTTATTTTTGTAGTGTTCCCATTGATTTCACTTGCGCTGATCTCTTATCTTAGCATGTACTTCTAATGAATACGTCAAGGCATGTCTCCTCACGCGTATATGTTTTAGTAATGTTTATTTCTGTCAAATCAATACAATTTTTACCTGTTGGTGAGACTGAGGTCAATCTGTGTACCTAAAGAGTACAGCTTCTTACAGCTTTTATCTGTTCTTGCTTTAGGGAGAAACTATTAATATATTTAGAGTTTGATATAAGCTAATGAAACTCCTTGTTCCAAACTACATTTATTGCTGGGTAGCATCTTAAGTCCACAGGTTTTTCCTCCCATAACAGCTTAACGAACACTTTCTCTTGAGCTTAATACTTCTGTTGTACTTGATCCTTGGGTGATTGGTGGGTTTATGTCTCTTAAAATATCTCATATGTAGTTCTTACTCTGTATTATTCTGTGTCAAGTGCCTCTAACATTTGCTAATATATCAGATGAGTGTTAATAAAATTAAATGCCTGCTTTATTACTTTACAATTACTTAAGTGGGGGGCTGGAGTAGCATCTTCGTAGACAGTGTATTACTTACATCTGGCTTATAGCATGCATGAGAAATGGAAAATTCCAGGTATGAAGAATAGCCACCAGTATTACAAGTAGTTGTAGGATTAATTGCCCCCAATATGAAGGTGGGGGAGTAAGCATAATTTATATCTCAAATTTTCTGTCTTCAGTTTCCAACTAGTGTCATGTTATACTTGAAATAATCAAATACCTGCTGTCCACGTAGGTACTTAAAAACTGCAGTCAAATCCTGCTTGCAGTGATTTCTCTGCTCATGGAATCATAACTAAAGGGAGGCCGTGATCCTCTTTCTACTTTATTGTGTTACTGCATTTATGCATCCAAGACTTATACAGTCCTTGTTGGGTGCAGCAGTTCTAACAAAAGTTCATGTTCACGCAGCTGTCCAGTTCGAAATCTTTGTTTCTGCTCTCCATCGTAAAATAAGGTTCTGTGGATCTTAAATAATATTTGCATCTTCTCATGAGTTATTGATGTAGTTCAAATTATTTTATATCCAGAGAGTCAGACAAAAGTAACTCTTCCTCTGCCCCCCACAGTTCTATGATTTTAGGTTTCTTCTGGACAAAATGATTAAGTTAGTGACTTTTTTCCTCTGCCTTTCCAGCCTCTTTGAACAGTGAGTTGTCTATCTGAATTTTAGATTCACCTTACATTTTCTATCCCTTAGTTAAGTCATATAGGCAACAAATGCTTAAGAAAACTCATGCCTTTATAGTAGGTCGTATAACAAGCTTCTTTCCCAGTCTTCTGGGTTTTCTATGATTCTATGATTTAAACTATCTTTACTTTTCTCTGTTTTCAAAATAATTGTCTTGTGTCTTTTCTCTGAAGATTCAGCCCCTTGCTTTTTCACTCTGGTTAGCCCTGGTGGGTTGTCATGGTGTGTGTTCCTGCAATAGTGGGGTGGTGTTTGGTTTTAAATACTAGCTGAATCGGGCAAGTGTCCTGGGGTCAGTGACAGTCTGGCATGAGTGCAGCTTGTTTTGATCTGGGCATACCTCAGGTGTATTGCCTGTAGCATAGGAGAACTATGGAAGTGGCTTATGTTGAGCAGGTCCTTGAACTAATACGGTGAAATAAATTACATAAACTGCTTAATAAGCAACAAGTTTAATGCTGTGGTTCAAATATGTGACTATACCTGCATGGTTATTTCTGTCTAATTTTCTTTAAAATACTCTGCCTATTCTTATTTAATCCTTTAAAGTAAGCACTAAAACTAACTTTTCCTTCTACAGGCTTGACAAATGGCTCTATGCTGCAATTGAATGCTTGGAGTATTTCCCAGACCAATTCATAGTGATGGTTAGTCAGCAGTTACCTCAAAGCACTAACAAACCGAGCAGTCTGAATACATACAAGAAGATTCTTTTTGATATTATAATAAAGTATTATAGTCAAAAGAAGGACTCCCTTCTTGCCACTCAGGATCTCGATATTCATTCAGGAATTATAGAACTTATAGGTAAGAGCAACCTGGAACAAAAAATGCAAGTGAAGGCTGTATAAAGGATGGAACTTACTAAGCATTAATGGTTTGAATCATAACACCATTTGCAATGCTGTTGCAGATGCACTTTAATTTACAGGTTGGAAGGGAACACTCGTGGTTGCTTGTCAGAACCTCTGCTCGAGGCAAGGACAAATTTCAAAGTTGCTTAGGGCTTGGTCCAGCTGAATTTTGAAAAGGATAGAGATTTTGCAAGGATAGAGATTCACCAACCTCTGTGGGTAACCTGTTTCCATATATAACTGCTCTCATTGTGAAAATTTCTTACCTCTAGTCAGAATTTCCTTTATTGCTACTTGTGACTAATAACGTAAAAGTGAAATCATTGCTATAAAGTTTTCTTGTTTACCAAAATAAGGTTTTGTAAATTCTGGGTTCAGGGCTTTTTTAAAAATTATAAAAGGGGCTGTTGAGATTGTGATTCACCCGCCAAAAACCCCTCCCTACATATGCTCGCAAGTAAAAGAGAAGGGTTTAATTTTAATACTAGTTTAAGATTAATCCCACCCTAAATAAACCCCATTACTACTTCAGTTCTGTAGGTTTTATGGAGGTTATCAAAAGTTTCAGTTATTAGAGAACTATGACAAGCTTTCTGGCATAGGAGCACAGCTGGCCTGCATAAAAATTGGAGCAGAGTGCTGGATCCTGTGTCCAAAAGCTCATGAAAATACAAAAGGCAGTATTTTTATCAGTAGTATTTTGCTAAGGAGAAAAAAATATCAAATTATAATGAAAGTTGTAAAAGGGAAGCTATTGCAAAATTACATAACCTATCCACAAAAAAGAATGATAATTTGAAATAACTTACTTAACTACTGGTAACATTTGCTGAATGTTCACTTATGTTAAAAACATTATAGTTCGTATGTGCACTTTAAATACAAAGCTGATATAAACCAATATTAATGGAGTATTACTAAATTAGAGAATCAAAACAGCCAAATCTGTAGGCAAGAGAAAAGACAGTGTCATAATTCTGCTGAATTACTCTTAATGCTTTAGTTGCCTGTCGTTTTTTTTTCTTTATTAAGTATCTGCTTGATCTAAACTACGTGACCCATGAATATCCAGGGCTATTCTGCTTTTTTATTCGTGCTTTTATCGTGTCATCTTTTCAAATTAAGTAAGACTAACTCACAAGCTTTATTTCTTTTTGATGAAGTGTTAGCCGTAATGTTATTAGGACAAGATTCTCTGTTTGCATACATCAGTCTATGCTCTTGGGCTCTCAGCTGTGCTCTAGTTCATACTAGATCACTGTTAGGAAGTTGTGCTTAACTATTTTACAACCATTTTTCCCTCTCAGTGCTATGGAATAGATTATGGTCATTAGTGAATAACAACTTGGATTCTAATAATAATTTTCAAGTAGAATCCAGTGCAGTTAACCTTACCTTGATAAAATGCTGTTGTTCTGACTCTAGTGCAAGAGGGAGCTCAAACTAGCTATGAACATCTACATATTTAAAACACTTTCAAAATTAATTTGAGAAGTGCTGCAGTTAGCTAAAGTACAACTTCATTTTGTTATCAATGTATATACAGTTATAACTGTATTTTCCTCAGTTGTTAGTTTAAGATGGCTGAAAATACAAGTCTGTTGTGAAGGCAGTCATGTTGCTGTGCTTGTTGCCTTTAAAATGAACAGATCTAGAGTGCTTTATTTATGTTACAGATGAATGCGGTTGGTCAAACTAGTCCATATGGTTTATTGAACCTTTTTACGTTGGAACTTTTTTTTTTTTACAGCCTTCTAAAGTAATTCAGTAAAGCTTTAATCACAGATCAGACAAAGTCTTACTTTTCTCTAGCAGTGATTTCACTTCCTGTCTTCATATGCACACTTTTACCTGATCCTGCCCTTTGGCCATTCTCTTTCCTGCCTTTTGTTGCTCTTCTTTTGGAAAAGGGTCACTTAATTGCTCTTTTGGTGTTCTTTTTAAACAAAGATGGTTTCAAATGGCTTGTGGTACACCCCTGAAGGTCCTGGATTATTTCTTGTAAAATATAACCTCTGTCCCAGTAATAGGACAGAGGCCAGAAAATCATACATAGGTTCTATTCCTGTATCTGCCGTCATCTTCCTCTTGCCTTAGAAAATTACTTGGCTTTTTGATAGTTCCTCACTTTCAAAGTGAAGTTAACTGGAATGGCTTTAAAAGGGGGATATGGGGGTGGACACCAACCACCACTAAACAAACAAACAAACCTTCAAAGCAAAGAGAAAGTTAGAATTGTTCACCCCATTAATTACTTTGAGGTTAATCCTGGAATATAATACAAAGATGTTTAAACACAAATAGTGCAAATGTCACTTCAGTGTTTGCACATTGTACACGGAACACAGTAATGTCCTGTGTATATTTTCCAAATACATCTGTTCCCTGACGAGGTATGGGACAAAGGTTTTAAGCTTATGTTGATTAAATTCTGTATTGACTCTTGTCAAAAGGTTTTAGAAGTTACTGAGATAACCTGCTTTGGAGGAGGAAAAAAAAAAGGTTTTTAAATTAGAATTTAAATATGTATTCTTGACTCTGAAAATGAACAGTTGCACTGGATACGCTTTTTTACTCCATTGCAGAAAAAGGAAAAACAGATCAAGCTCTAGAAGCATCACAACTTTATTTAAAATTATTAGCACCAAATATCCGAGAAGAACTGCATAGACTCCTGACATTCATAGCCATTGCATCTGATTCAGAGGGCTACAAATTACAAAAACAAGTAAGTATCTGTTATGTTTAGTGTGGGAAATAGCTTTACTATAGGAAAGTGCTAACTTTTTTTTTTTTCTCCAGAGTTAGAAGTATTCTGTTTACTGCCTTCCAGGGTGATTTGTTTTAAAATAAATATCAAGATGTTCTTCCCGCTGATAGCATCCTGTTGTATTTAGTCTTTGCTGACACATTGCAAGTAAATCTAATGCCAAATCCGAGTTTTTCTTTTTCTAGTTTGATAACAGATCAGTGATCATCAAGACTTGCACAAAGTTCATCTTGCACAATAAGACATCAAAGCCACAGGCAGAACTACTGACGCAGTTTCTGATGGACAATCACTCCGAGCTTTTCAAGGTAGCATTTTTCTTTACCTCATTGGCCTTGTCACTTTAAATGTTAAATGGCATGAAGTGCCTTTTTGGAGATGAAGGTTCTGAGGAGCAGAGTTTAACATTCCATTTGTTACAATGTCATGGTTTAACTCCAGACCGTAACCAAGCACCACGCAGCTGCTCGCTCACTCCCCTCAGTTGCGATGGGGGAGAAAATCAGAAGTGTAAAAGTGAGGGAAGACCTGTTGGTTGAGATAATACAGTTTAACAGGTAAAGCAGAAGCCGCACACGCAAGTGAAGCAAAACAAGGAATTCATTCGCTGCTTCCCATTGGCAGGCAGGTGTTCAGCCATCTCCAGGAAAGCAGGGCTCCATCGTGTGTAACAGTTACTTGGGAAGACAAATGCCATCGTCTAAAACATCCATCCCTTTCTTTCTTTCCCTAGCTTTATATACTGAGCATGACATCTCATGGCATGGAATAGCCCTTTGGTCAGTTAGGGTCAGCTCTCCCAGTTGTATCCCCTCCAAACTTCTTGTGCACCCCCAGCCTGATGGCTGGCAGGGCAATATGAGGAGCAGAAAAGGCCTTGACTGCCTAGCAACAGGTAAAAACACCAGTGCACTGTTAAAAGTATTTCTCATCCCAAATCCAGAGCATAACACCATACCAGCTGCTATTAAAAAGGTTAACTCTGTCCCAACTTAAACCACAACATACAGTTTAATAGTACAGTCAAGCAGGGTGAGAAGCTATCTCAGTCTGTGGAGGACAGCTTTTCGAGAGCTTTGCAATCCTTTATATATAATACCCTCTCTTGTTATTTGCATCATTTGTGTTAAGAAGATATTTGAAGTATTAAGAAATTTTTATAGAGGCCTTCTGGCACCTTGTTTCTGATGGCTGTCTACTAAACTTTTAAGCTTCTTAGTGTCTTTCTCCTTCAGAATTCAGCTGCATACTCTTGAGTGATGTGTAGGATGGCATCTTCTGGTGCCCCAGCGTACATGTACAGCTATGACAACTCTTAAGAGTTCCTTTTGGTATTTTGAAATGTTAACTTCTAAATTAAAGAAAATAAGTAGAACCACAAAATGAAATGGCCTTTCTGATTAACTTGATCGGTTATCTAAATATAGATATATTTTATAGTCTCCTTTACTTACATTCCATCATATTGTCACACATGAAAAGATACAACCTTCTTAGCCCCTGTACTGGCTTTCTGAATTCAACCAGTGCATTAAAGTTGTGATGTTTTGTTACTGTTTTCCTTAACTGTAAAATTCCTCATTAAAACACTAAACTAGATAGAGATGACCTAATTATCTCAGCTGTTGCAAGATAGCTGTAAAATGCTCTAGACATTTATTGTCCAGTTACAAATAAGCCTCATAGAAACATTCATTTGGTTTCAGTAAAATATTATTTTTAGTTCTTATACAATACATTCATTTCCACTTCTGACTTCAGCTGGAGAGACATGGGAGAATTTTATTTTTTTAATTAGCTCCAGTTTAGTTTGAAAGTGTCAAGTGATTACTGTGAGTCTTGTATGTGTTAATACACAGCCAAAGTCAAGTATCTTTGGTTAGGTGTTTTTTGGTTGGGCGCTTTTTTTGTGTTTGTGTTTTGGGTGTTTTTTTTTTTGTTATTAAGGGTTCTGGCATGAGGGGTGGGGCTTTGATTCATGATTGGAGATGGAGCCAGATCTGACAAATGAAGTGCCCACTGCTTCATAGCAGTGACATAGAGTGGATGGTGACTCGCTCTTTTAACAACTGCAGCTGTGTATTATATAAGCTGAAATCAGTTTAAAGTCTACACTACGGTTTTTAAAATAGTTCAGTGAAAAACAACATCTAGAACATCTTGCCTCCTATTTCTTTGGCCAGCAATATCAGGAATAAACATACATATATGTGTTGTAGTGCAATGTTTTGAGAGATTTTGAATGTGTACCTGACTAAATGTAGGCATAGATTCTTCTGCAGTTAATTATGTGACTTTTTTTTAAAATTGGTCATCTGAATGCTTTAGATTCTCAAAAATACAGAAGTACTGGGTTTGTAACTTTTTTTTCTTTATCGGATTGTATTTTCAGACTCCTTTAACTCTTCTGGAATTAACTAGTAGGAGACTTGAGACTTTGCTAGAAGGACAAGATCCAGATATTGATTCAGGTAGATGACGTGATACACATTTTTATATAAACCTTTCTATACAAACCAATTTATCATCAGTTTTGCATAGACCATGTTCTTTATTAGAAGTGAAGCATTAAAATGACTAATGGCTAATTCATGAAATAATTAAATTATCTGCTATAAGCAAAACATTGACCTCTGAATATTAAAGAAGGATTCTATTAATTATCTAGTTTGAACACATTACATACCAAATAACTTCTTCCGGAGAAAATGATGCAAAATGTGCTTCCTGAAGTGGCATGCGTATAATTTGGTTTGTGATGTGATTTTTATATTTAGGAACAGCATTCTCGTATTTCTGCCGCAAGACACCTAAAAATTCTCATAGAGTTCAGTAGTTTGGGGTTCTAATAGGTGACTTGAGCACAGACCCAATTCTTTATCGTTTTGAAGAACTTTCTTCCTTTTCTGGGTAAGCACAAAGTTTATTAAGACTTAGACTTACAGAAGGGTAGCGTAGCCTAAAAGGACAGCATTTGACACTTGGTGTGTATGTGTTTTCCAGCTCGTTCCTTTTATGAGCTGATATTCCATCTGGCCTTGATGCCAAAAATACCTTTCAGCACTGTGGCTAAAAGGGTTGGCTTAAATAATTGAATTTCTCTCTGACTCTTTACCTTCTTCCTTTTGACTTCTGTACTGCCAGTGCATTGTGTGCTTAAATATTGAAGAGAAACGGTTAGGGAACTGAATAACACTGTAACGTATTGTGCTGTTTAATACTATATTTAATACAGTAGCTGCCTGGGAAGTGGTTTTGGTACAGACTCTTTTACCATCTGTGTTGGGTTCTGGAATGTGTCCAAATTGCTTCCGGTTTAGTGTTCAGAGTATCGCATATTGTGCAGCCAAAGAATACAGGAATGAGCAACAGAGGAAGGAGTTGCCTGTCTGCAGTATTCTTGGAGCCTTTGTCACCTCCATCCGCACACTGAACAGACAATTAAAGTACAAACCCCATACTATATTCTCCCTACTAAGTTTTGGAGTTTCAATCTGTAAATGCATATAGATTCCATGTACTTGTTGAAATAGCTAGTTTATTCTGATTGCAAGCTCTCCAGCATGGTGTATTCCTGTGTGCCTCGTATTCTGGTGTCATTTTCCCTTTTCTTATGGAGGAGACAGGAGGAAAATCTTTCCTGGGAGCTGCTGGGCTGTCTTAGCTGGTGAGCTTCTGAAGTGCAGATGGGAGCAGGGGGGGACCCTGATAAGAAAAGGGGTCTGTCTATTGCAGGAAGGTAATTGTTAGGTTTGCTGGAACTATAAAATACTATAAACACTGAAGGAGCTTTAGGGTTGGTTTTAGCCACTTGAAACCGCTGGACTAAAGGATCCACCCTGAAGTTTCAAGAGTAAATCCCTTCACCAGAAAGCTTTCCCTTTTGAAAGAGCTGTCTTTTCTTGATCTGACTCTACTAAACCATAAAAAGTATTTCACATTTGGTGTTTGACAGACTCATTGTAAAAGAAGGGAAGGACAGGTCCATATGAAAATTCTGGCAGCTCAGGTTACTACCACTCTCCTCTATGTGAAGCCTTAAGAAGATGGTGTTTGTACAGAAGGAACAGTAAGAATTTTTTCCCCTTTGGCAACCGACATTTGTTCAACTGACTTGCTCACTAATGTGGAATAGCTGAATGCCAGCCTTTCCTCAGGCCAGAACTCACCTGTTCAATGATGGGGCTCGAATCCTTGCAGAGCAGTGCTCAACTGCATAGGTTCACAACATTTTTATGGCTAAGTAGTGCTTAAGTTGTGTAACTCTCAGGCTCCAGTTCCTTGCTCTGCCCCCACTGCTGCCTGTTCTGTCACCTCTGCTTCTGGTGCCCAAACCATGCTGAGCTGTGTAGTCACCTAGAAGTTCCTGAATCGTATTCCTGAATTCAGAGGTCTGGTGTTTATTCACAAGTATTTATTCACTTGCACTATGTACTGGACCTTGCTATGGATCTGATTCGCTCACAGGGAATCACTGGATCATGACAACTGTGAGGTGCCGTTCTTGTCATGTAGCATTCTTCATTATGGCTCCTGTTTACAAGAACTGTATTGGCTCTTTGTCTTGCAGGCCTGTTTGCAATACAGAATCAGCTGTGATATTTGCAATTGTAACGCTGCTTATCAATTTAACTTTTGCAATTAATGTTTAGATGTTCATCTATGCTTTGTGGAGGGCTATGGGTTTCACATTGTTTGTAGACAGTTGTAATCACATCTGAACTGGACTATTGGTATACCTGTGTTTCTGATCATACTTTTTTTAATCAGGCTCTTGCATGATGCATTAAGCTTAATCTGAACCTCTGATTTCTTATAAAGGCTTCACCTTCTGTCAGCGTGTGACAACTGAAGAATATGAAGACCAAAAACAACAAACAAATCAGTATCTTCTCGCGTTGGTTCAAGAGATAGACAATGACCCCACTATTCCTTTGAAGCAGAAGAAGAAATTAATTAAAGAATTCCGAAAGTACCATTCTCTCATCTATTGTAGTGGTTGTAAAACTACATGTGAATTTTGTACTCTAAATGGGTAGACGTCAATACAGCCATTTTTATTTTTTCTTAAAAGGGGGATGCATATGAAAATTGCTTGTGATACAAACCACTTTCTTCTTATGTCCTTACATCTTCAGTTACAGGAAAGTATCAAAATTAGTATGCTGCTAAAAAGCATTAATTCTAATTAATATCTCTTTTAAGCAAAATGTGCTTAATTACTTTTAAGTTAGTAATAATGGCACGCTGCTTGTGCTGCTTTGAGTTTGGGGATAGGCACTTTTTTCCTTGTGTCCCACAACCCCGTGGCTTTCTAGCTGAGCAAAGTCTGCCTTAAGAGCCACGCTGGTGTTCAGAACCAGTAAGGCTCTTAATCTTTTCTATCTGTAGTTCATAATTTAACTGTAATCTAATCTTAAACTGTAGATTATGGCTCCTGTGAATATTGTAAAAGTGCACAAAGTATGTCAAAAAGGTTCGGAGTGGGTCAGTGGGTTCTGAATCTGCGGCAGGCAGGATTGATTAGGCCGGGGAGCTGTGTGTGCTTGCAGTCAGTAATTACAGCCTCTTGCTCCTTCCCCACCCTGGCAGACTGAGCTGCTGCTAATCTGCTGATTACGCAAAAGCAAGTAAAAAATGAAGTTTTGGGAAAAAAAACTTGAGGAATAATAATCCTGTTTTAGATCTCTCGGTGTACTTAAGCAATTTATTTTAACGTGAGGGTACTTTGATAGTGTCCAGTTATTTGTTATTTTAAACACTTTGATAGTGTTTATGGACTCATAGGGTAAAGCTAGAAAGCACGTTGGCCTGTCTTGATGCATTGATGGTTAACTGTACATTGACAAGGAAATCATGATTCAAATCATTAAATAAATATGCAGTATAATGTTATAGGGGTTAAATTACTTCTGTCTTTATGACAGCCGTTTGATCATGTATGGGACATAGAAACATAGAACTGAGATTGGAAGGGACCCCTGGCTAGTCCCACCGCCCTGCTCAAAGAGGAGTCAATTAGTGCAGGCTGCTCAGGGCCTTTTCCAGTTGAATTTAGAATATCTCGCAAGACCGGAGGTACCACAACTTCTCAGGTGAGTCTGGTCCAGAGTTTGACCAGCCTCACAGTATTTGGGGGCGGGGGAAAACAAGAAAAAAAACGCCACCTTACGTTTAGGTAGAACTTCTTGTGTTTTTTGCCTCCTGTCCTTTCACTGGGCAGTGCCTGGCTCAGCTGTCTTTATTCCCCTCCCTGAGCCTTCTCTTCTCAAGGCTAAACAATCGCAGGTCTTTCAGCCTCATCCTTGTATGACAGATGCTCCAAACCCTTATCGTTTTCATGGCTCCTTGGCTGGACTAGCTCTGCTGTGACCATGATTTTTTTTTTTTTTTTTTTTCTTGTGAATATGGTTCTTTAGGTATCTACATCCTCAGCTGCTCTTCAAACATGTGGTCAAAGTTACCATGATACCAAAGCTTTCTGAAAACAAGTGTTGTTTTCTTTTCTTTTATAAATTGGAATGGTTACACTGTTAGATATAATCAACTATGTGTATAGGTAATAGGTTGTGTTAACTTGCATATTTCAAGTGGCCTTATTTAAATGACCTGGCCAGATTAGAAGTCAGGGAATATAGTTGAAATCTGTCCACGTGTCCCTGTTTATGCATTTGTTATTTAATGGTGACTGTCCAGTGTAAAACAATTTCTGGAAGAGGAAAAAAGACCCAACTTTCACCTTTTGGAGGTGGATGCCTGATTGGTAGACTACAGGGCCATGTATTCTTTTTCTAGCCCTGTGTCGGGGTTTTTGTCATTCTCCCAGAAAAGGGAGCATGTACAGAAGTAGGTTATTGAGAATTGTAAACAGGAAAGTGTTTCCTGATTAAGTGCTTCTGGTGTTGAGTAGTGGGAGAAGGGGCTTTTAGTTTGGTTTTTTTTTTTTAGTTTGGTCTCTCTCTTTTCAGTCCCTTTACTGGGTCTCACTCAAAATACTGAACTGGGTAAGTGGGAGAGGTGGTGACGTGGTAATTTGTAGGTTAGATTAACTGGGAATTGTTTTGGGAAAAACTGTTTTTAAAAAACAAATTCTTGCACTTTGTGAATTGATTAGAATCTTCTTGTGATAATTTAAAGATGATAATAAAACATTGTATAAAAAGCGGTGAATCAGTCTATCGTTTAATACTGCTTTCATAGGGAAGAGATGGCTCCACGGCTGTAGAACCAGGTATCAAAGGGCAAGGAAATGCTTGGTGGACAGCAGGAGTTTATAGCTGCCAGGTGCTTTCCTTCAGCTCATGGGATGAGTCAAGATTGATCTAGTTCTGCAACGGAAAGGAAGAGATCTTGAGAGCCCTATTTTATTCACCTACCTTAACAGAAGGATCTACAAACTTTTAGTCTTCTGTTGAAAGAAACGTGATATTTTACATTTAAGTATAAGGGCCTGCTGAACAGAACAAGTTTGGTGAACTGCAAATTACTGTTTTTCATTGTTACACTTTCAGTTACATTCCAAAATTAAGAAAGTTTTATTGGACTTTAGGAAGGTCTATCACTTTAACAATATTTAACACAGAATTATCTGATAGGGAAACTTGGACCTTTCACTCATTTCTGTTTATGATTTCTAGCATAGAGCTATCAATTTAATTACCAGTATGAATTCGTATTTGAAGTATAAAATTTCTAGAGTGTTTAGTCTAGAGGTGCTTTGCAGTGCAATCTTATCGAAGAACGAGTGATGCCGCCTTCAAAGTAAGGAGGCTTACTTCTGCTCATAGAGCATTCCTGTTTGTTCCCACCAAGGAAAAGATTCATTGTTGCTTTTCTGGGAACAACATGCCTATTTCCTTAATTTTAAGTCCCAGCTAAAGTATACTGATAACTTTGTGAAGCAGTTATTTAAAAAAACTAGAGGTTGGACACAAGGGCCTGCACATGTGGCTATCAGAGTAACACTGTACTAGACTTACTGATGTCCTGCATTTTCTTACACAGAGTAATACAGCAGCTGTATCCCAGAATTTGTAGGTGGTGTTCTCCTGCATCAATACCCTAGCTGCCTCCTGTGTGGCTCATGTAGCTATTACCAGGAGTGAGGAGGGCACCTCTTCCATTCCTTACAGCAGGTTAGACTGGAGGAAAGCCACCATGAGCTGGCAGTCCAAAGTAAAAAAGATATTCAAGAAGAAAGTACATCTCAGAAAGCTATTTAATTGGGGCAGCTCATCATCAAGATCTCCCATTCTTTGGAATGTTGGCTTCTCTTCTATGTTGCCCTTATGCTGAGACCTCTTGCTAACTCCATGTGCTTATCTGAAGTGGAAAAGAAATGGAAGCCAGAAATGAGGATATTTCTATCTTAATGTGATGGTGATCCCGGGGCGGGTGGTACACACCTTTTTTCCCCGTTCACAGCTCTGACCATTCAACTACATCAATTACCCTTGGGTCACAGATAGTCACAAACAACGATTTTTCAGATGGCAATAGCATCCAGTTGTGTTTCAGCGTGTCCCTCTCTGGGCCTTGTCAAGGATCACCGGAGGGGCGTGGAATTCAGTGCTGCCTCTGCTTGATCCCTGCCATCAACTGCTCGAGTCAGTCCGTGCTCTTCATTCCAAGCTAGGTAAGTGTACTGGGTAAGTATACTTACTGGTTTTACATAGGGGCAGACAAGAGAGGGAATGTGAGACTTCAGCTGAGAACAGGATATTCCTCTGCAAATCTGAGACCACCACTGTCCCCAGCTGTACTGAACGGGCAGTTCCCCAGTGCCCATGAACTGCATGAGGTCAAGATCAGCACCTGCGTGTCCAACATCCACCCTGTGCAAGTGCCTGCCTCTGTCCTGGCAACCGAGCAAGCCAGGTGGGGCCCTCCAAGGCTTCTACCTGGCTACTGCCCTGCACGCGCTGATGGCGCAGTAACAGAGCTTCTGATACCACCTTTGCTCTGAGAAGAGAAATACAGGTACAGGCTGGGGCATTAGTGTTTATCTAGAATGCACGGGTAGGACACAGACGGGATTACCCAGGGCACAGCTGCAAGACTGATGTCACCTTTTCAGAAAGGTGAGAGGACTGGCAGGAAGCTTATTTGCCCAGCCATTGTTTAAAACAACAAACAAACAGAAAAAACCCACAACCTACTAACCCAAAACCCATTTCTAAAAAGGAATTGTGCAGATTATTCTTTTCTCAAAGCTTAAGTATACTTTCAATAGCAGCAGTCACATTTCAAGTACATTCCTCTCGTGGCTATTCACTAAAATAACCAAAAATAAAAATTCGTGTATTCCTTTTCAGGATTGGCAATCTCAAAGAGACCTTTTGAGATGTGTTTAACGTCCGTTCAGTTGCATGCATGAGTTAAAATAATATTCATTTGGGAAAAAAAAATAAAAACTCTTGCTTTCTTCTCACTATGTGTTAGTGTCACAGCAGTAGAAGCATTCAATATTTTTATTGCTTCATGCATTGAGGTTTTCTGCAATAAGAATACAATGAAGCTATCAGTGAAAGATGAGAAAGTGAAATGACAATGAACAAACTAGGCTTGTAAAACTTTATTTTTAAACCCTGAAAATGATTTTTTTCCCAACCCACTTAAATACAGGAAAGCTAAAACACAATCCTAACTGACAGAAAACAGGCTGTAGTTCAAGGAGTTCCATTCTAAGTAAAACAATGGAATAACAACGTATCCAACTATGCTACCTATATATCAAATTTCTCTTCACAGATATTGTGTCCATGTTCTTCATAATCTTCTCTAGTTACTACCATGTCTTCAAAATCATCATTTTCAGAAATGAGCTTCCCGCCTTCCCAAGAATAAGTAATAGGGCTGAAAAAAGAACAGTTATTGTTACTCATTCATTTAAAATAGAAGTATGCAGCGATGATTTCAAAGAATTTATTTAACCATACCTATTAAAAAAAATGTTTTTGATTGCTAAATCAAACCATTCAGCTCCAGACAAGTTATGAGACAAAGTTGGAAATTTTAGCGGGGCTAACTGACTTTGCTTTTTATAAAAAGTACATGCCTGTTTGGAAGCCGGTGTGAAGAGGGCAGGAAGTGGAGATGTCTTTGTATTTACTTTGCACAGATAATGATTCTTTAATAATGTTTAAAAACACTCTTTAATAGTACTTTAAGATTTTTTGTACTTTCAAGATATACTACTTTTGTCTCAACTGTATACTCTCTCTCTGCCAAGATGTTACCCCTCCCAAATCCCTGAAGTGACTACATTAATGACATGGCAGCATCCAGATGCTGAAAATTCTTCTAAGTAAAAGACTAAACTCTAATATAGAATACTTATGTAACCACTTAACGATAATACAGTCTTATTTACCTGTTTACAATAAAAAGACTGATTCTGAAAACAATTATATTCTTAACTTTCTTAGCCAAAGTACAGGGGAAGCAGATAGCCTCCAATTTATTTGGTTTGTCTGAAAATATGCCGATTTAAAGCATTCTTGTACAATTTTGGTTCACTCAATATTTAAATTAACCCCTTCACTCAATCCATCTTTTTGATCAGCAAAAGAAATCCTACTTTATAGTCTGTTCTGCTAGAAGGACAAAGCTTGTTCTGTACAGTTTAGAACTTACTTTTCAGGAAGAACAACGGAAACATCATAATCAGTTGGAGTAAGACAGCGAACTTCAGAATAAACCCGATCTCTGAAGCCTGGAAAAAGGGTGTTTCCCCCAGTCAGAACTATGTTCTTGAAGAAATGAGGCTGCATTTCTGTAAAATAAATAAGTAAATCTGCAGTTAGAGACTGCGTATATATTTAAAGGGGGTTTCCTCCATTTTTTATGAATTGGGACAGAAGTAAGAAATACACAGAAGAATTTTATGATCACCTAATAAATAGTTTTATTGAGAAATACAAGAAAGTGATCAATCACCCTCTGTTCTTTGTGACTTTTAGAATTTGGCTTTGATAACTAACTACTGTTTTCTTATATTGTCTATTGAATTTCATGTTTGCCAAGACAATTCCCCTTTCAAAAGGGATTGTAAATGATACGATTCTTTTAAGAGTACAAAATAATAGCCTGAATGCTGTGATACTTATGTGCTATCATAAAACCTATGAAAGTCTTCTTTGTAATAACATTAATTTCATGCACATCATCTATAAAATGAAAGCTTTAGTATTACTTCTGACAAACACAGCAGTCAGTCAGAAAGGTTTTCTACTTTGATGCTTAAAATTACTGAGTTTGGTCAGTTTCATTTTTCTCTTCAGTTTGATTTGTCTCTTCTTCCAGGGAAGAAAGCCATTTTAAAACACAACTAAAACTAATTTCAAGTATATTCCATCATCGGCATCAAAGACCCATAAGTCACATTAGAAAAGGATGTTGAGAACAATTAAGACTACAGCAATTAACTGAAACAAGAGTAGAAACCAATGAATGAATCATGACAAGCCTGTGTTTGCCTAACAGAGAATCTTGTAGACAATCAATTCTAGAGCATATGACACACACCAGAAGACGGAACAGTTCACAACAACTTAGTAACAGGCATATTGAGAGCACTAGCTTCTTAAGACACTTTGGATGCTTAAAAAAACCAACCAAAACCAAAAAACAAACCAAAAAAATCCCCAAACAACACAACACACACATGCTTTTCAAAATACTTGTAGGTTATACCTTCAGGTAAATTCTGAATAGAATAAACAATGGCTTCAGGAATTCCCATCTCTTGAATACCAATATCTGAAGGATGGAACAGTATTTCTGGAACTGCAAATCTTTCATTTGCTAGACGAAGTATTTGCTCACCAGTCTTGTATTTTCCACTTAACACCATCTCTTCCCTGGGCTAAAATAAAGACATGAATAGTAGCCACTGCTTAAGAAAAGAAATTACATCCTAGAGTATTCAGCTTATCTTTTTCACATACTGCAGAGGCAGGCAGCATCTTCCATGTTAAGTGGTATTATCAACTAATCTTTTAAGAATAATCCATACTCTGGTATTAAATCTGAAGTGACTTCGCTCTTATTAACTGCAGTTTTGCCTAAAACAAAATAAAATAGGTATGTATGAGACTGTCCTTAAAATATTGGGACTGCTTTCAAAACTATGGCCAACTCAGTAAATGAGATAAAATTGTTAAGTTGTCTTCATTGGTATGAAGACTTCTCAGGCTCTTTGACAACATGACTTTGAGCCTTCTACCTATTAGGGTATTTAAATGAAACTCAGAGAGACTTACAAAAAGGTATCAAAGCAGAGAAAACATTTTCCAACTTAACTTTAAAAAAAAAAAACAGCAATAATGATGTGGATAGGTTGTACGACAGAGCACAGTCATAGAAAGCTACAAGTATTAAATAATAGAACATAAAATGCTATGCTGGAAAAATAGTATTTAATTTTCATCTCAAATTTCTAAAGGAAACTTTACCATTTAATGTATAGCACAGAAAGAAGTTACAACACCGCGTTAGAAAAAAGAAAGTCTTTTAACCTCTCTACTAGACTTGTGCAGGGGAACAGTCCAAACAAAAAAAATTCAAAAACCATGCTAGCATTACCTTACAAAATCCCTTTTTGATTGTGCTGAAGTCTGGCAAAACATAATCTACCATTACAGTATTTTCCTCTCCTTTCAATCTGAAAGAGAAGAAAGTAAAATCCAACAGAATAAAGAACAAGTTCTAAATCCCAAATATTTTATACTGACAAGACTTCCTTTGACTTGACTGGAAAATTTTCTGATTAAGAATATAGTTTTGTTTGTACAAACAAATTATTCAGAAATACCAATTTTTACATGTAGTACCATTGTATACGTACTTGGCAATGTCCATGTCCTTGTAAAAGTCTTGAGAAACATAACACACATCTTCTTTCACTTGATTAATTACATGCGTTTCATCCATAACATGTAGCTGCCTGTGAAAAACAAAAACAAAAACCACAGAAGTTTGAGAATAATTAAGTCTTAGCATTTGTCCAGAAACCTGTCCAGTTTTCTGCTGGAAATGAGCAACCACAGTTTTCAAATCACAGAAAGCTACTGTCTCAATATTTAAAACTTGGATTCAGTTTACAAAAGCATTCTTGGCCTACTGGAGTTTAATGTTTTCCTATTTCACAGTTCAATAAATACAAACATCTACCTGCATTTGCCCAAAATCTTCATAACAAGCATAGCCATAATCCTGCAATTAGTTCTACTAGTAAAGACCTTTACCTAGATAAAGTTCCAAGCTAAAAAGGATCCTAATTAAAAGTTGATCCTATTGCATTTTATTTGTGATATTGATAGAATCAGTTAACCAACTGACTGATGATCTACTGACACATCTCAGAAAACATGTAAGGACATAGATAATTGTGAATGCACAGGTAACCTCAGCAACTTGAAAAGCGCTGGCACTTTAACAGCCTAATTCTTCAAAGAGCTTAAGCTCATCTTAATTCATTTTAAGCTTAAGCTTAAACTCAAGATGGCAGCGACCAGCTTATAAAACAAAAATTCCCTTCTCCTTTAAACAGTATTTGATCTAAAATTCACAGAACCAGTATGAATATCCCGACAAACATCTAGCTCATTTCATACCAGGTCACAAGATGGTGATCAGCATGCTTTACCTGTAAGAGATGATCTCCTTTAGATGGTTGGTTAGAAGTTTTCCTCCAACATTAATCCTACAGAAAAGGAGTAGCACATGGAATTCTGTCATTATTAACTTCAGGCACAGCAAACAATTCTTCTAGAAAATATATACTGCGGTTTACCTGATGATTGCCTCTTTCTTCTTTTTACTTCTACAATAAGGTACAATGTGTGTAAAAGAGTATCCACTATCCACAATGATACAACACAGCTCAGATGGATTATCCCGGAAATACCTATGCGCACTAAGAGCTCCAGCTGAAATACAGAAAATTTCATTTAATTTTTATATGAATATACACTTTTAGAATTTACATTGATATGAAAGTGTACTTGCTTTGTATTTTAAATACCTTTGACAGACTTCCAAGACCTTGCAACATAATACTACAGCCAACACATGAATTAATTTTGACAGCGGATAAAATTAAGTATCGTATATGCCCCCATTTATTCTTTTTCAGGAATTCCAGTCCGTGTTCAGTTTCCTAAAGTCCAAGCAGACTGATCACATCACAATTTATCAAACCTATCTAAAGGAGTGTTCTATGTCCAACTATCTTTCAGAAGGGTTGTGATGTTATTTCCACCTTCCCTGTAAGATACAATATATTTCATGATTGTAATGCTGCATTTTACTTGCTAATACAAAACAAAACCAAGCAAAAAACCACCACCACCCCCCACAAAAAAGAAAGATATCAAAGTCTTCATGCAAATCTTTGATGAACTTTCTTAAATGCTATTCTGTTTAAAAATCCATCCATCCATCCATCCATTATCTCTGTCATCCTGACTCTCCTCAGATTTCCTTTAAATATATACCATGACACTCTTAAGAAAGTGGTATAAGGTTATAGCTGGAATTTCTTAAAAAAAAATTTTTTTAATCCAGTTAGAGTACATGTAGGAGCATATTACTCAAGAGACAGGAAGGAAACAAAGTAATTTCTTTACTATCTTTTATATACATGTGTGCATATGCATGCATGCATATTTATGTATTTATTTATAAGGTTAACCTTCAAATATATAAATGTGAACTAGAAGGAAACAGACTCACCATTTACTCTAAGAACTGCTTGAAATTGATATTCTTCAAATAGAATTTCATTCATGGATTCTTGAATTGAACTGAAGTTAAAATAAGGTTCGGTAATAATAATATTGGTATCTACAAAATCCACCTATGAAAAACGCATTAAGATTGTCATTACACAAAACTTAGAAATTAATACTCCGTTACCATATTTTGCAGCAGTTGAAGATCACGTAAATTTCAAGACATGATTACCACTTTCCGTATCTGTTTGTAGAAACTAGACTTAGATTGTTTTAGTTTTGTTAAAGACTTCATGAGCAGTGATACAACTTTATCAAATTAGTGAGTAAAAACATAATACAAGAGAACACCTTCATACATATTCTGCTCCTGCAGAACTGTATCCAACATTTTAAAGAGATACCCACACAGGAACACTACATACTAACCTAAGATACTTTACACTAATCCTGTCAACTACAGAAAGATAAGTCTCTTCAACAGCTCAGCACTTGCATCACAGTCCTGCGCAAAGCAGAATCAATAATAAAACTCGCAGTCACCTCTAATGAGTCCAGAAAAAGATCCTGGACTTTCCATTTACTGATATCTCAAACTCCTTTAGAGAGAACTTCAGAGGGTTACTTCAATCAAAAATGGATACAGCCCTAAGTGTATTACCAGCTGCATCTCTCTATAGGCTTCACTCATGAAAAAGAATTAAAAACAAATTCTCCTTGCAACCATGACTAAACTGAATCTAATTCCAAAACTAAAATGGAAGCTAGTATCAAAAGCCAACATTATATATTTTCATGTATGGAGAGTAAGATATTTTGAGGCGTTACTTTCATTCTCAGGACACCATTCTGTCTCCTAGGAGTTACAAAAAAGCAAAAACTTTCAGAGTATATAACAATACCTTTTGGGTTTTTTTAATGAAAAATTAAAAGGGAAGCCTTACTACACTTCTTGTGCTAAATCCAGCTTGTGTCATAAATAATAATTAAGTATCAGATATTTATATTTTATACATTCAACTTACCTATAGGCAGAAAATGGTGAGCCAAAGACGGTTACTTGATGCGTACGTCTTTTGGCCTACTGACCTAGTTCATCACTCTCTTCTACATCAACAGTTTCTTGATCTCTAAACCACACTGTATCTGTCTGTAATCACTATTATTTTTTATTAACTTGAACTCTTAATTATATTGATGTGAACCTCTTAACATATGTGAACGGAACTCAGTATAAATACACACAAAACTGAAAAATTTAAGTTTTTTAAACTCCTACACCAGAGCTCAAAGTAAAAAATTTCTTCAGTTTGCAAAAAAATAAATCCCTGTGATTTCAAATTGAAGGCACTTTCAAAGAGAACAGTAAGATCAGCAATTCTATTTAATATTTGATGTACTTATGTTAACTCCATTAGTTAGTATTTAACCTACATAAAATCTGTAATTAAACAAAATCTCTTACTTGGTACATTTCTTTTCCAAAAAGATAATCCCAAACCTGTCTCTGGACATCCCAGTTCACCAAGTAACCCTGTAGGAGTTTAGAAAAATATTTACACTATTTAGAAAATAAAATCATACGTAAAAAAAACCCAAACCAATTACTAGAGATCAAAAAATGTCAAGTGATTGATAGACTGGTAATATAAAGAAATTTGAGAGTAAAAATGTCTAAATTCACATTTCTATGCTAATGTGTAAATATTACATAACATAAAGAATGTTACAAATATTCCCCTATCAATATGTTAATTACTACACTACAAAAACAATGTAAATTGTGTTTCCTGTGCACATTATTCTCTTTGACAGAAGCCTGTATTCTGACTTCAGTGCTGGGGAAGGTTATGGAGCAGATCATCTCGCGTGCCACCACACAGCACATACAGGACAACTAGCTGATCACGCCCAGTCAGCAGGGGTTTATGAAACCTTGACTAATCTGACCTCCTTCTATGACAAGGTGACCTGCTTAGTGGATGAGGGAAAGGCTGTGGATGTTGTCTACCTGGACTTTAGTAAAGTCTTTGATACCGTTTTCCACAGCATTCTCCTGGAGAAACTGGCTGCTCATGCCTTGGACAGGTGTACACTTTGCTGAGTAAAAAACTGGCCGGATGTCCGGGCCCAAAGAGTTGTGGTGAATGGAGTTAAATCCAGTTGGTGGCCAGTCACAAGTGCTGTTCCCCAGGGCTCAGTATTGGGGATGGTTCTCATTAATATCTTTATCAATGATGTGGAGGAGGGGATCAAGTGCATCCTCAGTAAATTTGCAGACAACACCAAGTTGGGTGGAAGTGTTGATCTGCTTGAGGGTAGGAAGGCTCTACAGAAAGATCTAGACAGGCTGGATCGATGGTTCAACAAGGCTAAGTGCTGGGTCCTGCACTTGGGTCACAACAACCCCATGCAGCGCTACAGGCTTGAGAAAGTGGGGCTGGAAAGCTGCCCAGCAGAAAGTGACCTGGGGGTATTGGTCAACAGCCGGTGAATATGAGCCAGCAGTGTGCCCAGGTGGCCAAGAAGGCCAACAGCATCCTGCCCCGTATCAGGAATAGTGTGTCCAGCAGGACTAGGGAAATGATGGTCCCCCTGTACTCGACACTGGTGAGGCTGCACCTCGGGTCCTGTGTCCAGTTTTGGGCCCCTCAGTACAAGAAAGACATTGAGGTGCTGGAGCGTGTCCAGAGAAAAGCAATGAAGCTGGTGAAGGGTCTAGAGCACAAGTCTTATGAGGAGCAGCTGAGGGAACTGGGGTTGTTCAGCCTGGAGAAAAGGAGGCTGAGGGGAGACCTTATCGCTCTCTACAACTACCTGAAAGGAGGTTGTAGCGAGCTGAGCGTGGGTCTCTTCTCCCAAGTAACAAGTGATACGGCAAGAGGAAGTGGCTTCAAGTTACACCAGGGAAGATTTAGGATGGATATTAGGAAAAAAAATTTCTTCACTGAAAGTGTTATCGAGCATTGGAACAGGCTGCCCAGGGAAGTGCTATTGAGAAGATGAGTATACCTGGCACCTGGGGACATGATTTAGCGGTGGACTTAGCATTGCTAGCTTTACGGTCAGACTTGATGATCTTAAGGGTCTTTTCCAACCAAAACGATTCTATGATTGTTAAACTTCACACTACTGAATGTGACTCTTGTATGATACTACACATACCCTGCAGCTGGGGCACATTGTATGAAAATTATTCCTTTGAATATGAAAATAACAATTTACATTTGACTATAATGTTAAACTCAGGATATCTTACTTACTTTCTGAAAAGGGAGAATATAAAAAAGACCAGAGGGATCTTTAATTTCATCCAGCTGATTTGCCGTGAAGGTTTTCAAGCGTGCAGTCTTTGATCTGAACTGACAGTTGGGAATAACACTGGAAAAGATCGGGAAGTTTCCTATTCATCACCATATGAGACACATCCCTTCTCTTTACACTACTTTAATAGATAATATACTTTCAGTAATATTTTTTGCTGCTGCGCTTTGTCAAGCCAGTTATGAGGGGAAATCTCTGATTCCTGACGCCTCTGGTGCAGAGGAGACACCTCTTGGAAAACCAAGGCAAACCCTCCTGCACACAGCACCGAACTCCAGGTTCCACCACCCCCCGGGACTGAGGGTTTAACGGTCCCGCCGGCGCGCGCCTCAGGGGCGGGGCCACAGGCCGGGCCTCTCTCCGGCCGGCGCACGCGCGCTGCCGGCCCCGCTCCCCGCTGAAGGGCTGAGGGAGCGTAGGGGAGACCTGCCCTGCGCCCGGGCACCGGCGGAGCGATGAGGGAACGCCCGGCCCGCCCCAGCCCGCCCCGCCCCGGCCGCTCACCTGACGTTCGCGTGGCTGTAGCCGATCTTGGCGTTGTAGGCGCCGTTATCCAGCACCAGCGTCGCCATGTTCCCCACGGCGCCACGGCCGCCGCCGCCGTCCCAGTATTGATCCGCCACCGCCGTGGATCTCTATGGTTACCATAGAGCGGAGGAGCGGCGCCCGCGCGTGGCCTGACGGGACGCAGGAGTACCGCGGGAACCACCTCCGGCACCGCACCCGCCGCTGGCGCCAGACGCCGTCCGCTCACGTGGTGCCGGTGACGCTGGAGAAGCTGCGGTGCCTATTGGTCGGGCGCGACCCGGAAGCTCTCGCCAACGAGAGGGGCGGGGGAGACGAAATGGTGTCGCATCCTACAGCGCCGTTGCCGTTCGCTGCGGGCCCGGTGCGCCTGCGCGGGCAGCCCGGCCTGCCCCGGGCGGCGGGAGGGGGCGGTCATGGGCAGCCCCAGCCCTCCGGCAGCAGCGGCCACCCCTGAGGGGGATGGGGGGATCGCACCCTCCAGGCAGGGGCACAGCGGGCACCGGCCCGTTAACGCCAGAGCCTGGGGGACGCGGGCCCTTTGCTGGTGTGTATCACCATTGTTTTAATGTTGTTCTAAGCGTGCTGTAATCAACGCTTTTATTATAAATGGTGTAAGAAACAGTGCTGTTGATACTCGCCGTCACTGACCAGTAGTTCTGTTAAGTCCGTGTGGAATAGCACACCCCTGTATGGAGTCACACAGCCATAGAACAGCCCAGGCTGGAAGGGACCTCGGAAGGCCACCTGGTGGGAAGGGGCGCCGAGGTGAGATGAGCTAGTGCCCTGCCCAGGTACATCTTGAAAACCTGCAGTGATGGGGTCTTCCATCGTATCCCTAGGGAGGTTGTTTCAGTGATTAACTGTTCTTGCTATATAAAAAAATATCCTTATATCAAAATGAAACCTCTTCTTATCTTCTTGTGAAGAGAGAGCCTCTATCCTCTTTGTAGCCACGCTTTTTGAGTACTGGAATACTGTGGTAAGGTCCCCCCCTGAGCCTCTTCTCGAGGAAGAAAAGACCTGACTCCCTCAGTCCTTTCTCACAGGCAGGTTCTCCAGCCCTTTGATCACCTTCATGGTCTTTATTTGGACCCTTTCCAGTCGGTCCATGGCTTTCTTGAATTGTGGGGACCAGAACTGGACACAATGATACCATGAAGCACGTTGCTGAGTTGGCATGATAAGAATGTCAGACCACAAATGGAACTTTAGCTGAACTCATGACCAAATAAGGGTAAAAAGAGTAAGGGTATCTCTCCCTAGTCAACCACCCCTCGAAGAGCCCCTCAAATATGTGCAAATAGTTGCACAAAATATTGCTTCAGATGTTATTAGTAACTAGTGTTGAAAGGCCTTATGTGTATTCTCACTTTTAGACCAATCCTCTTTATGTGCTTACCAATTTCTTAAGGACAGCATCCTTAATCTCCGCTTTAGCAGATACGTTCTTTGGTTCTTGAAGAGAGGTCACAGGAATTACCAAAAGCCTGTTTTTTAGTTCAGGGGTTTCTGGATTCTTTTAAAGAGCACAGTAAATTGTTGGTGGTTCTCTTTCTTTGCCCACCAACAGGTATAGTAATAGTAAATTTTGGTTTTTGTAATCAAAACCCCAAACCCAAAGTACACAAAACATACAATTGTAACATTTAAGTATTCACAGTGTTACAACAAAAGATATTAGTCTTAAAATTATGTAATTGTTGCTTTGTCCTTTTATTAATATTAATAATATAAAGTTCTTAGAAGTATAATTTAGACACAAAAAAACATTAGTTACTGCTAACTTTTGTCATGTGAGATTAAAGGTGAAAGCCAGAATTTAATTATTTTTGTCTCTTCTAGATACTAGCTCCAGCTCTGTGAGATTTCATCTGTTTTCATTTAATGACTTGTATTGAATTCAGAGTTACTTTTGCTTTTTTTTAGTACCTACAGGACAAGAAACAGTTCACTTAGATTTATGTGTAGTGGTTAATGTACATAAATATTTAAAATCTCTCAGAACTAAAGTTGGTATATTTACTGTCATTGCTAACTGACGTCAACTCACATACATATTTATTGAGTTCGTTTAGATATTCACCCATATATTGCAGTGACACTTCTGATAATACTTTTTTTGTTGTTGACAGAGTACCTAACAAAGACAAAGTCAGTAACATAGCAAGGACACATAAATATGCCTTTTAAATGTCCATATAGTAGCAAACCTTATGCATTGCCCCTTACAATAGCTTAGAATTGCTATTCTGTGATGCTCTGTGTGTAGTGGTCAGACTACTTACTCAGCCTTGCACACCTGCATTTGAAGACAAATCCTTCATTATCTTTTGCATTATCCATATGAAGCTGTGCCAAATTTCTCATTCTGCAAGCATGTTTAGGTCATATTTTATTTGTTCTTTTTCCACATTTTCCCCCCCTTTATTTAATGGGAAAACCAAAGAATATTTTTGTTAATTCTGTGACTTTCCTGTTTCTGAAGTCTCTTGGGCTCTAATAGTGTTTTTTTTTTTCTCTCAAGTCCATTCCAGTTTTTACAGTTCAAGGAACCCACATGACCACATGAAAAATCAAACTCCATCTCCACACCCTATACAAAGCACACAACTGCTTATTTGCCCTGCTCTGCGGGCACATGAAGCCTCAGCACGATCAAACAGTGCCAACTACAGAATTAGCAGGTTGTTTAGAGCATCCAAAGAAAGTTATCCTCGAGGAAGATGTTATTGCAATCTTTGACCTTGACACAGGGGAACATTATCCTGGACTTAGCATCCATAAACGGACCCCCCCCCCCCCCCGCACCTTTCTTTGTCTAGGTGATGGTGAAGGGCATGCTGATGGATGAGATGACTGCCTGATGGGAAACTCTGTACATCCTTGGGTTCTTGGGTCTTCGATTGAATGGAAAGAGTTCACAAATAGGCCCTAGAAATTACCTGTGCTAAATATAAGCCAAAAATCTTCTTTGAGATCATTTTAGTATCCTGAGTACATTCATAAGTGGGGTTCTTTCTTGGTGACATGAGTGCCAGCTGCTCCACAAGGGAGGGAAGCCAGGAGCTGAGGGGGATACTGTGGCCAGCCAGGCAGGACCATGCCAGCCAGGGCCTGTCTCACCACCCCAGCCAGGGAGCAGGGCAGGCAGTTGAGGGGAGGGCAGCCCAGAGCCCAGGTCATCAGGCAAGTGCCTGAAGATGAAGCAGGTCTGAGGTCAAGCACAGAAGTTAATCCTCAGGTCAGGGTCAGGATCAGGTCTGGTGGGGTGAACAAGGGCCAGAAATAGCCCAGGGATCACCAGGGAGGTCCATGGTGATCAGGCAGATCTGAAGTCAAGGGGAAAAGTCGGTGGGTCAGGGTCCAGATCAGCAGGACCCAGATCAGCAGCACCTACAGCAATACATGTGATGATCTGCCACTAGAGTCATCCCTTCCTTTCTTCTCCTGTGACACAGTTTCTCCTCACTGGGTGGGGAGTAATTTTGATAAATCAAGAGCAAAGAGCCTTGGTTACTAGATGAAGAAATCCTACATAGCAATGTTTATAAGTGCAAAGTAGTCAGGAAAGCTAAGCCACTCTTTCCTCTTTGTGGTTATCGTATTAAGGTGACAGCTGATAGTACGATTTTCTTCGTAAATAGTTCCCTTGCTTTGTTCAGAACAGGAGTTGGTCTTTGGGACTTTCTGTCAAGCACCATTTTCACATAGCGGTGGTCTAACTATCATGAACATGATAGCAGAAATTTATCTAGCTGCAAACATGGGACTGTGATTAGGAGAATCAGCCCAAAGTCTTAATAAACATAGTCTGGGGTTATCCTGGTATTAATTTGCATCAGGCCGTAAAATGAAGTGTCAGACACTCTGCTCAAACCGAGGGATAAGCTGGGCTCCTTATCACATGTTCTTCTAATTCCCTGGGGCGGGGGGGTTGATCTATGCATCTTCCTCCGTTCCTCCGTTCAGCGTGCACCAGATGGGGGAGAAAATGAGGTCACAATTCAGATGAACCCTGCCGGACAGGCAGAATGCTTTCCAGTTTGACATTGATAAAGAGCCTCTGGACTTTCCCTTCTCTGCCAGAGCTACAATCTTGCAGGACACTTGAAAGGGAACACACAGCATGAGTCCTGCTTTCCTTGCCCCTCGTATTTTCTTTCTTGATGAGAAGCTAATCCATCGTTGTTATGAACATTGTTTCTCCAAGATACTGGTAGAATTTTTTCTGGTTCAGAAAATTGATCTTAAAACAGGAATAAAAGTGTTAGCTTCAAACACAGCTCATTCCCACTTTATAAATCTCTTTAAAGAATATAACTAGGTCAGTATTACACAACTGACTGATTTTTAAACGCCTGGAAAAATCAATTGAAAATGTTCATCTCCTGACCTTTCATCTGTTACTGCTTCATAGTTCTGACTTAAAGGTCTTTGGGGTTTTGGTTCATTGCATATAAATTATTAATCAGTTATGTATATGAGCAGCAAAGAAAATAGTATCTGATGTCTTTCCTCTGCAGCTCTAGACTATATTGTAGAGCCACCAAGCCTTCAGACAGAGGTCACATCTGAAAATCTTGTTAGTTTTACAACTGTTATTTTTTTTATTTTTCCAGTTAATACTACTGTTTAGGGTACTCAGTGGCCTACCACTGAAATTCTTCAAGATACCTTTTCTGAACGAGGGAACCCCAGAAAAGAGGAACAAAACTATTACAGGACATTTATTTTAACTGACTTGAAATTTTTGCTACAGCATGAGAAGCTATTCTCTCAAAATTAAAATCATCTGTGGGCTTTATACTTGCAACAGATACCCAGTGAAATGTAAGCGCCTGGAGAACAACCTGATTTTACAAGTCTGGGGGTTTGAGGAATTGCTGGGAAATCTGGGGTAAGGGAAATATTCTAGATGTGTACATGCATATGAATTTATTGCCATACTATTGTAAGTTTCTGCCAGTAAGCTTTTCTTCTCCAAATGCCGGAGGAGCAGTAGCCGTCCTGGCTCTCAGCTGGGCCAGGATCTGGCGGAGAAGAAGGCTTGCATCTGTTCGAGCCTTGCAGGGCTTGCTGCCTGAGCAACTCTTCCACTCTGGAAGATAAGATGGCAGGGTGGAATTTGTTGCTTCTGGGGTTGTTTCCTTGCTTGGCACATCATTTTAGGATGATTTTGGGGATCACAGGTGGAAACAAATTTGAGAATTGCTTTTTGTAACTGGGAATGAGTATCATTTCTAAAAGAGTGATAACTTTTAATAAAAGGATAGATGTCTCACTTGGCTAAGCAAGGTGAACTTATTGTGAAAAAGCTAGAGTAGTGGAGTTTACCTTAAAAATTTAAAGTAACCTAAAATATTACTTCTGTGAATGACCTCTGCCAGCTCCAATGCTGTGGAAGAGCATGAGGCGCAGGTATTAATGCCAAGGATTAGCACACGTAGGTAATGCGCATTTTATCAAGAGGAATTCTTGCTACCTACTAGATCCAATTTTATTTTTTTTGTTATTGTTGTTTTTGTTAGACATAACACCTTTTAGTGACACTTGGTAACAGATTTTCAACAGTAACAACCGGTGCCGGTCATACGGCCTGCGGGGGTCTGAGGGGAGGCGGAGGCCGGGCCCGCGGGGGACGCGCTCCACGGGCGGGCGGAGGGATGGAGCCACAGGCGGGGACACGGGCGCTGGCAAAGAGTTTTGGAGATCGGGAGGCTGAAGAGGGAGGAAAGAAGCAGCAGGCGGCGGAGCACGGAGAAAAGGCGGGCGGCGCGGCCCGGAGAAGGCAGAGGCTGCGGGCGCTGAGGGGGGGGGGGGGGGGACGACGGCTGCGGCGGGCGGCGGGCGCGGTCCCTTCCTGGGGGTCTGCGGGCTGAGGAGAGGAGGTGCTTCACCTTCGCCTCGCCCGGCGCTGCCACTCCCCCCTCGGCGCGGTGGCTCCGGTTCCGACCCTCCCCGTGCCCGCCCCACCGCCGCCCCCGCCCCCCGTCACTAGGCGATGGTGCAGCCAAGATGGCGGCGGGCCCCGAGTGAGGGCGAGCGGCGGCAGCGGCTCCGCTCCCGGCGCTCTCCCCGCTTCGGGCAGGGGGAGGCAGAGGGATGAGGCGCGTCCCCGGTCCCGGCCGGTCGTCGTGAGGGGCGCGGGCCGGTAGACACCATGGCGGGGATCATCAAGAAGCAGATCCTGAAGCATCTCTCCAGGTCAGTGGGGCGCCGCGCGCCGGGGAGACGGCGGGGTGGTGGGGGGGCGGCGGCGGCAGCAGCTCCCGGCCCCGCGCCTCTGGGCGGAGAGCGGCCCCCGGGGCCCGCCGCGGGGCGGGGGGGACCGGGCTTCATTCAGCCGGCGGAGGGTGGAGCGGGAGCCGCCTCCTCGGGGTGACTGTTGGGAGGTGGAGGGGGCGGCCGGCGGTGACAGCCGCCTGAATGGCCCCTAGCCCCCTCGCTCGGTGCCCGGCGGCGCGCAGGCACTCGCCCGAGGCGAGGAGGGGGCTCCGGTCTTGCCTGGCGCAGACGGGAGTCACCGAGTGAGTCACCGCCGGGCTCCGGTCGTCTCCCCGCCGGGCAGACGGTGGCCGCCCCCGCGGCCCGCCGCGCAGCCGAGCGGAGCGGAGCCGGGCGGGGGCTGCCGCGGCAGCGGGCCCGCGTCCCACCCCGCTCCTTCCCCGGGAGGCGGCGGCCCAGCCCCTCGGCGAGGGCGCTGACGGGGCCCGCGGGGCGCCCCCAGAGCCGCCCGCGGGGGGCGAGAAGGTGTCCGAGGGGGAGCGCGGAAAAGAAAGGGGGGAAAATCCCCAACCCCGTCGTAATTCAGAGGCGGCAGCGGTGGGGTTTACACGAGCCGTCCCCGTTGGCTTGGTGGTGGCGGGGGCTGTGGGAGCCCGGCCTGTGCCCTTGCGGGTCTGCTGGCGACATCCCAGCTGTGGCAGCCGCAGGTGAGGCCGGGTAACAAAAGAGATGCTCGTTCCGGTGCTCGGCAAAGGATGAAATAAGTTCGGCGTTTTCTGGGTGACTGAAATCGTGTCTAACATGCCTTGTGGGTTAAAACAAACAACCAACCCACATCCTACTGAAAAATGTAGCTGTCAACGTGGAGAAAAAGAGGGAAAAACTGCAGAAAGTACACGGTCTGCTTGATACAAATTCAAAAAGCCACATTACATTTCTCCCAAAGAGAGAGGAAAACCTATTAGGTACTTGATCTGTCATGATATCACAGCATTGTTGTTATTCCTCAGAGCTTACTGTTGTACATTAAAAAATATAACCTGAAATATTGGTCCCTTATTTGCTCATTTTTTTCAAAATGTTTTATTCTAATTGTGTGGTATTTCTGTGAGGTATTTATTTTCATCAGTGCTAATAAATAGAATCAAATGAAGGGACAGATTGTTGTTTGACTAACCTGTTGGTGATGCACAAGGAAAACAAAATTCTCATTCCAAATCCTTTGCTATCTGTCCGCTGAAGATGATGTAATAGAATAATTTTTTTTTTCCCCCACCTTGCTCATGAGTTTTGTAGCTGGGAATGCTGGTAAAGAAATCTTGTCTTCCCATGAAAATAACTGAGCACTGTGAGAATGGAAATGCAACACAAAGATGTCATCAGCCTGGAGTCAGTTTTCTGAGCAGAAATGTGCATGGAATCACTGGACTTAATTGACTGATACAGCTCACTTCCTATAGTGCTGTTCAGCAAGCTGTGTGTAAGGAGAAGTGAACTCTAATCTCTGTGCTACAGGTTAAAGTCTAAAACATCTCTAGCAACTGGGCATGAGTGATATGAGCTGGGTTTTGTCTATTTTTTTTCAAATAAACCTAGGTGAGAATTAAGTACCTTTTAATGTCGATAAATCTGTGTTTGCTTTCTTGAGTGATGTGATAATGCTTGTTCAGCAAGACTATGTCAATTGATTGTGACAAGTTTCATCATTTTTAAAAAGCTTGTGGGATATATCTAACAATCTGAGGTTTGCAGGTTGAAGTTGAGTCTCATGATCCACACTATGTTGACATTAAGAGTATGTTTGCTGCCTAAAATATAGACAGTGTTATTATTAAGCCCCTTATTATGGGTGTTTTTAATCACATGATCAGATAGTATCTTTTCTTCCTGCAGAACTGGTGCTTCAGTGGTTGCAGAAGTTATTACACAAGAAAATAGAATTCAGATGACACAAGCACCTGTAAATCTGGTGGCTTTTTACATTTCAGGAACTTGGCTTTTCAACAAAAGCGATAATGTTGTTCTTTATTTCAGGATTTTCTTTAATATGTTTTATAAGAACGTGATTAAGGTAGGCTTCACACAGTGTTTTATTTCAATCTGGAGCCAAATACATAAGGAATTTCCTGTAATACAGAGGGTGCCAAAGGACACTTTCACTTTGTATTCTATTACTGTATTGGTTCCTGTTCTACAATTTTCATAGTTCCTCAAAACTGATGCCTGCTTGCCATCTTCAGTAAAACGGGTATAAGTGGCAGGATTAAAATGTACTTGAAGAAGTCTATATATAATAAAGGAATAGTGGAAAGAATTGTCCTGCAATCTGGATTTACTTTCAGTTTTGATGACTGTGTTTCTCTTTTATGTTTGAACAAAGCCAAATCTAATACGTACTTCAAAGAACAAACAGAAGATATGAACTTGTACCTTCAGTTACAGAGAAATACTTTTTTTGCCACAGATCACAGAATTGCTGAATGGTCGAGGTTGGAAGGGATCTCTGGGGGTCATCTTGTCCAGCTCCTCCAAATCATCATTGATTTAGTAATATTTGCTATGAAGATTGCTGCAATATCTGTTACTCATGTGTTAGCAATTTTCAGCTTTCTTATAATCTGTATGATTACATGTATACATACAGTATACATGATACTGTATATGCAAATTTAAAAGCATTGTGTCATTCAGCAGTATAGTTTCCATTTAGCAATTTACAGTGCTTTTAGATATGCTGATACGGACACTGGTGTTGTGAAGGAGCCTTATCATTCTACATTTGTTAGCTAGGGAAAATTTTTATCTGGATATGAGTCTTTAAGGTCCGAGAACAAGAAGATGACCCAAACTGCATTTTGGAATGGTTTGGGTATCTAAATGACCTTTTACCTTTCTAAAAGGTTTTCCTTATTGCTGTGTTACAGCTTAAGAACAGTGAAAGTGGCAGAGTTTATTTACTCAGCTTGTAACAAATCTGTATCTTAATATCAGGATCTGGTAATGAGTTTTTAGCCTTCTCACAGTCTTTTAAAAACTCTTAAAATATAAGCTATGTCCTACGTCTTCAATATGCGTTGCTCATCTCCAAGGCTGTGGAAGAAAATGAGGAGGAGGGAGGGGGGTCAGAAAATACTTTTTTGTGTGTGGTTTTTTTTGGTTTTTTTTGTTCTTCAGATTATGTGGTGCTTGGCATAGGATGTGAAACTAAATGCTAACTGCTAAGCTGAAGAGATGAGGTGGTCATTTGGAGGCTTGATTTTTTTGTCAGCTCCATATTGTGTTGGGTGTGTATTTTGTGAATGAGGATGGTGGAGTGTCTTTATTTTATAATAGGCGTGCCCTAAAATGAAACAAGTATCTGGATAACAGCATTATCCTTTACAAAGGTAGGAATGAGACACTGTGCTTTGGAGTCTTCTGTGTAGTGTTGGGATCATGTGGTCTTACTGTCCAGGTCTTCCCCAGTGAACTTAAACTTGTGTTGAATCTTCATATGTGCCGTTACATGTTTTCATGAGTAAGAGATTTCGTGTTGCACAGCACCTTTTCTTGCAAGGTTTTCTGTGCACTGCTCTGCTATGATAATAGCAGATACCCTTCAGTGTTACTTCTTTTTCCTCAGACTTTGTAGACAAGTGTGTAAAACAATGATGTTAAAGTTTTTTAGCAGGACTCTAGATTGCACTAGGCAAGTTCACGGTAGTGTTCCTGTTACACTCTCTGTGGTTATAGGGGAATCATCTACACCATAGGGATTTGAATCCTGAGTTGTTTGGATCCAAGCTATCAACAGAGATCAGGTGTTACTTACATAGACTTGAATAAGGGCTTTTTCAGGTTGTTTTCGGTTTTGGCTCTTAGTATCATTGACTGAAATTCCCTTTCTAGCTAATGAGTGGTCCGAGTCTTCTGTGTAAGTATCTGCAATATTCCTGCCTTTCTGTGAAAAACAGTTTTGCTTATCAAAATACATCTAAGAAGCATGAAGGAAAGCTTGCAAACTTTGCCTCTGCCTTAAGTTAACTAGCCCCACTGAATATGACATTCCTCGTCTCAATTAGATATTAGCTCTTAAGTTTACCAATGATAACACATACTTCAACTTCAAAAATCCCATTCTTTGTTTGAATCTTATTTGCTGTTTTCACAAAGAAAACAGTAAGAGGTCTAAAAGTATTTGGTATGGCAGAAACCCAAATTGTTTTCAGTGTTTGTCATTAGTTAATGTTCTGCGTGAACTGAGACTTTTCCTTGCTTTTGCTCACCTGAAGCAATAGATGTAAAAATACTCAGATTTCAATAAAAGAAAATTTCAGTAAATTTTGTGTCAATTTTTTTCACCTCACAGTTGGGAGATCATTCTAAAATACATATGAAGATTAGTTTTACAAAGAATATCATGCTAATTGTATGGATGTCAGGAATCAGCTGATCCTGGTATAAGCAGTGATATGCTACATCATCTGGTACAACTTCATCGATACGTGTCCTACCTAAATATTTGAGCTGCCTATCACCCTGCTTTTATACCAGTAAGACATGCCTGTTTGGTGAGGGATGTTGCCATCGCGAGAGATCTGAGGTGACTCCTTTTAGAATCTACCAGTGTAACTCCTTTATTTGGCCAGAATGGGCATGTTCCTTCCTGTAACTAAATGACCAAAATTGTTTGGATGAACTTTGAAACTTCTCCTAGTAGCAAAAGAAGTAGAATTTTTGCTTCTTTTCAGTTTTGTGTGTTACACTTCTATGTCACTATAGTTTTGTGAAAGTTATCTGATCTTTTTAGCCAGTCGAACACAAAGTGTGTACTTTTCCTAGAAGAAGCATAAACCAGCTTCTCCCTTTGTTTGTACTGAAGATGTTACAGAGTGTATTCCATGGAACTGACTTTATTGGCTTGTGTAGTATGTGGGCAAATTGCAAAACACAATGTAGACATAACAGTCTCCATTGTTCTGAATGAATCTGTGTTGAATCTGAATGCTTATGGAAAGTGTGAGCGTAATGCCTGTCATAAACAAATGCTGCTGCACCAAGTGAAAGAACAAGTCTGAAAAAGGACAGGTAGTAAAGCAGAACTGCTTGAGACGGTTGAAAAGAATAAGGAGAAAGCAATTTAAAGTTTCATTGTAATCTTGTTGTTCTTAAATTCCCTTATGTTTGAAATTCAATACTTTTTGTATGTAAGTGGAGACTTTTGTCTGTGTGAATGCGTTGGTAGTGTTCCGATGAGCAAAAAGGAATCAATAAATGCTTTTTTCAACAAAAATAAAAATCTTTGACTTCTGTTAGTGGCTTCATGCGTCATATTGCATTTTAAGCTTCTGTAACAGAACATCTTCCAAAAGGCCAAACTGAAATTGCTGAGGTGCTTTATGAAATTATAAAGGTATTTTGGATATAAACCAGCAACAATGTATTTGCTGATGGAATTCTTAATCATGACATTTATTAAGATTTAATATTAAATCTTATGTTACATCTCAGAAAGTTCTCTTAAGCTTTCAGTAGCATTTGGGTTAATAAAATAACCTCACAGAATTTGACTTCTAGTTTTCAGTTTGGTTTACATTATTTTTGCAAATATATTATAAATCTGGATGCTGATTCTGCAGACATTTCATTTGTACAATTAAAGTTCTGCTGAAGCTTTGTTGAAATTGGACAACTCTTACACATAATAAATCAGAATCAACAGGAATTGACCATCAGCATTTTACTTGTATAGTACGCAATCATTTTCTTTAAACGATTTTTAGACTAGTTTTACTGGGAAATAAGTTTCAGAATGAAAATGATGTTGATTACTTCGTGTTCAAGTAGCCGATACGCTAGTGTGAAGCATTCTCAGGAAAAAAGATATTTAAATAAAGCCTGTGAGGAATAAAATTGTGTCTTGTGTTCAAATGATTATGGAGTATGTAAGAATCAAAACAAAGCCCACAGGTACTTTTTTTTTAAATTTGGTATTTTTCCTGCTGAAGCCTTGGTGGTTTGGTTTTTTTTTTTTTTAAATATATTAAAGGGATGTAATAGTATGTACTAAATAACTTTGAGTGAGAGGTGCTTGTTAAAGCATATTTTGTTTTATTTTCTGCTTTCTACAAGCGAATTGGACAAAGGAGACTAGATAATTTCTGATGAAACATTAATGGAATGATAAAGGCTTACACGAAGTGATGTATTTTGCAGATTTTTTGCAAATCATGAGAATAATTGCTAACAAGTAATTACACAACATATCTAAGTTGCGGCTACTTATGGGGAAACCCAAGTTTCTCAATCTGGTAGATCCCACAGGAGTTCTTCTGTATGCCTTTGTGGAGCTGATACCTACCAAGGTTCAGATCTCTTCATTCTCTCCTCTTTTCATGAGAAGAAACAGGAAAGTATGAAAAGAACTTCAACTCAGGCTGTGGCTTTTAATACTTCCAGGCTCCCCTGCGTCGGCATAGGAGCCTTGCTCTGTGAAGTGTGCCCCCAGCACAGATTTTGTGGCAGCTCTGCCATGCAGCTTACCATATAGCTTGAGAATACCAGAGCTTTTATTTTCTCAGAAGCTGGTTTCTTCTGTTACCCGACTCCCAAGGAAGCAACTTTGGGATCCAGCTACCCGGGAATCTGGAAGTTACACGGTTGCTTACTTCTGGAACAGTTTTCATGTTGTAGTTGCTCACATTGCTGGAGACCTGAGAAAAATAATCATTCATAAATAGGTATCTGCAATTCACTTCAGTGATAAATCTCCTACACGTTGTTCAAATATCCTAGCAAACTGCCTACCAAGGGCACTGTCCAAATGCCTGCATTTTATTGTACCCCAACGGGTAAAAGTGTAGGAATGAATTATATTTAGGCTGAGGCAGACAGTTAGCAAAGTGCAGACAGTTAGCAAAAAAATTTTTTTTTTTTTTAAAGAACCACATGGTTTGCCAAATTAAAGATTTTAGTTTTTGAGAAGCTTAATGTACTAAAATTTCATAGCCTGCAAAATCAGAATGTCAAACGTGTGCAGGTCTCTGTGGCAACCACCCCAAATACAACAAGAAATCCAAGAAGTCCTGTTCCCTTACGTCTGTAGAGTCATGTTTCTTTAGTGTGGGTTTTGAATAGGTGAAGTTGAGAGCAGAATGAATAGGAATTTCATGAATAGGTGCAAATAACGTGGGCTGAGAAATCTCGGGGTAGGCAAAATAAAACTGGAAAGTTGCCTCCCATTTCAAAATAAACTAAAACCCTTTTATGCTGCATCTCTGGGCTGTCTTCTCACATTTCAAATATACTTACTGAGTATATCTGAAACCATTTGGCTGTATTATATAGACATTTCTGTATGATTAAAATTTTCTCCATAAGCTGTTCATTTAAACGTGGCTGCAGTATTGTAGTATCAGACAGCAAGGGATGTTCTCATGGGAATCTAGCATTTTACCCAGGTCTGTTTCCTTTTTAGTTCGATAATGTCGTGATGTCTAACAAACTGTTGTAACTGCGGTTATCATTAGCTAAAACTCTCTTACATTATTCTATCACTCCTTTTTCCCTTTGAACTTGATCCCTTGTGTGTCCCCTGTGTCCCGTTCCCTGCAGCGATCCCAGCTGGCTCTGGTGGAGATTGGTTTGCTGCGAATATCCTTACTACCAAAATGAGTACCAGAAGCTTCTCAGAAGCCGTGGCAACTGACCACTTGCTTTCACCAGGAATAGGGGCCTTTTGTCTGAATACCTTGCCCTCAGGTAACTTCCCCTCTCCCACCTTTGTAGAGTAAATGTAAGAGGTGGTATGTGTTTATATAAATTCGTGAGTGAAATAAGCTCTAGGAAATGTTAATTGGGTTTTCTCTCCTGATTGTTTTTGTAACTTAACAATTCTGCAAAAAATAATTGTTTGCTATGCAGCTATGTGTTTCATTTTTTTGTTTTTTTTGGTTGTTTTTATTTTTTTAAGCCCTAAACTAAATTTGCAAAACTGGTTTGTGAAGTAAATCAGCAATCCCATTATAAACATACCTTTATGTGTATTTTCTAAATGTAATCTTCTAGATGTTTCTCAATATCCTTAGGCTATTTGACCTTTGCTGTTTACCATTTACACCTACTTAATTCCTTTTCGTAACATGATGTTTATCACCTTTGTATTGATAGATATTTGAGGGAGTGGCAAGCTTTTTACCTAGCTCACATAAAAGAATAGCTGATTTTTTTTTAAACTAAAATAGTCCTTATAGTTAATTTCTTATCGAAAAATGTTATTTTTGTAATGCCAACTGATCAGATCTCACAACATGGTATCTGCTAGTGTCACATAAATTAATGATGCAGTTTCCAGAAGGCAGATGGTTGTCGTGCTTTTATTGCACGGTTAGTTCTTGATTTTAAATTTGTAAAATTATTTTGCATTGAGTGGCTTTTCTTTGCATTGGGTATAGAATGCTGTATTTTGAGTGGAATTTAATAGTTATCAAGTATAAGGAAATTCTCAAAATGTTATTTTTGCTGCCTACAATGTGGAAGTTGCATATACCTTGCCGCATATGATTTAGTATATTAAGAATTTTATGTTATCTTGTACTCAATGTATGCATTAAGGTCTGTCGAGCATAGAATTGTCATGTTTGAAACAAGTTTTTGGGGTTTGATAATATTGACCAGTTCTATGCTTGTGTAAGTGATGTGTGAAAAGCCTCATGGAATAGAAAAGCTAATAATGGTCTGTGTGAGGATTTATCATAAATGAAAGAGAAATTGCTTGAGCAATATTTTACTTACAAGATGATTATCATTCATGCAGTGTAAGCTCCTCATTTATGCACAGTGCTTGGCTATGTCTGCGCAGATCTGCTGCATGACACATAATTAGATAATAGCCACTGATGACAGCAGCTGTTTCAGTTCTGCCTGTACCCAAAGAGCAACCACTATAGTTTTTCCAAACAGAAAATAATTTCCTGTATGTATTATTACAGAATTAACTGGGATAAGCTTTATATACTGTCAGGGGAGTTGGTGGGGATGTCAGTATTTGAGATAGCATGGAATGGGTCTTAGAGTGAATGGGTGAGTGTTCTAAGCTGTCTTTAGGAGCTCAGCTGGAGTAGGAGTCCACGCTGAAGTCTTTCTGTGTTGTGATGAAATGGAAGCAATTATTTGTAAAGCATCAGCAAAGCAGATGTACTGTTCAGCACTCCACCTCCTAGGATGGGAGAGATAAGGGGGGTGGTGTGGCACTGCACCAGAGCACCAGACGTGTTACACAAGTATGGGCTGGTTGTTGAGTCAGGGTCCTAATTAGCGATTTGCCTGGAAAGGAAGATCTGTCTTTGGACTATGATAACTCAGAAGGCTGGTGAGCGTTAGGTGGTTCAGGTCTTGTATAGTAGCCTGAAAAGTCCCACCTGAAGCTGTAGGATTGCAGGTAGTGTTTTGAACTTGTCCAGTGTGCTATAACTTGTGGCCAGCTGAGAGCAGTAGGTCCCGGCTGGGTATGCAAACAGGAGAATGTCCTGTCGTGTTTCTGAGGGTTGGCCTGTGAGCACCTTCACAAGATGCTGTCTAGCAGATCATGCAGGTCCTCTCCATGCAGCGTTCTCCATCTCGCACTCAGCCACCAAACACACACCTGACACTTCTGCAGAAGTTCAAGGTGTGATTAAATAGAGCATGCAGGCATTTGTGTGGGGTGGCCACATTACCCATGGGTGAAGGGGTGAAACCCTTCTCCCGTACAGATCGATGTTGGAGGGTGTAAGAAGGTGCCAGTCAGGTATCACAGGTAGTGAGGGGTGTACTTGAAAAGTCTAGTGACAGATGTAGCTGCCGCAGTTGGTATTGCCATTTAGGAGTCCTCTGTGATTCCCTGTAGCTTGCAGAATGAGGGGATGGTAGCCCTTGCAGTTCTACTGATAGGGGCTTCTTGGGAGGAAACTGCACGGTATTTGGGAATCCATGCAGGACGCAGCATTGCTGATACAGATGACTTCTGGATAAAGGCTGAGGACAGCCTCTCAGACCACCAAAGTTACATCCACTATAGACTTGCCTACTGGTTACCCAGTGGAGGTGAGATTTTACAGTGCTGTGGCAATGCTCCCTTCCTAGTGCAGACTGAGAGTGCCATTGTTGGTGGCAATTTTTTGTGTCCAGAAATATTAAAATTTATCCTCACAAGTGTTTATTTTCAGCTGAATGTACTGTGAATGTTCTTAAGTAAAGAACTTAAGTGTTCATGTGTCAGAGTGTGTTTGGTTAATCTTACTATGTTGTAGGCATAAAAGGTATTACAAACCCTACCACAAGTGCCTTAATTTTATTTCTTTTATAATTCTTTTAAGATTTTGATTTTGGTATTGTAGTCTATCCTGATGTTTTCATGGTCATTAAAGTGTTCTGCAATGAGTGTTTCCTTTTACTGGCTTTAAATATGTTCTCTTTTATTTTCATGTGGTTTTGTTCTTTGTGTTAAGATAAACGAGCATCCAATTAACTTCTTGTGCAGTATTCATTACTTTGTCATTAATGTTTTTGTTTATCCTCTTTTTTTCTAAATTAGTTTTAATATTTTCAAAAATGGATATAGTGTCCAAGATGAGGGCATGCCATCATATTTTGTGGTGATATTTAGTACTACTTACCATTCATTTTTTATACATAGAAGTACTTTAACCTTCATGTATCCCAGACAGTTTTTCATCAGTTGTCTCTTATCTTCCAGCTTTACTTCCTAAAAGCTTGTCTTTCACTTAGAACCCAGTAGTTTCCATGAATTATGTCTTCAGATGTTCAGTATCTTGCATCATTAATGCAGCTGTTGCTGCAAAGCCATTTGCTGGTGGCTTGGGTTCCTGAGAAGGTCAGTTTTCTGTGGACTTGATGAATGTGACTTTAATGTTACCTGTTAACTTTTATGCATTTTAACTCAGCCGGTGGAGCTATAAGTCATTTACTCCAAATCTTAAATAAACCGTAGCTAATGGTTTCTTGCTGGTTAAAATACTACTTAAATACACTGCATTAGAATTAGAACATCCCTAGGACAGCCAGGATTCACTCAAAAGGTTTGTTACTTTGCAGTTCACCAGCTTTTTCTGGGGCATTACTAAATACCTTCAGGGCCTCTGGATTTCTGCATGTCCTTTGGACATATTAGATATTGTTGCTCTTGTGGTCTTCTGAGCAATTTCTACTAATCCTAAGCCTTTACTGTAAAGTTAATTTTTGTGCAGCTTTTGTGATGATTTTTGGTTGAAGTTTTTTAAAGTACTGAAATTTTTTAGAGTACCAAAAGAAGATACCAGTTGCTTGATTCTAACCTTGTTTCATAGGTGTAAAGGATTAAAATAGATATCTTTTACAGAACTTTGTTTTTTGTATTTGTTTTTTTTTTCCCTGGTCTATCACATCCATGCAAAATTTTCATTACTGCCTCACTCTTTCAAGAGAGGTCAGTCAATTGTTGTTTCTGTAAAATCTGTCTATATTCTGTCTGCTCTTCACTTAGCGGCAGCTAAATCTTTAATCCTTTATGACTGTAGTCTCTCTCACCTTTTCTTTTCTCTCCTGTCATACCTGGATCAAGAGGGGAAGGCAACTAAACTCTTCTTAAGTGTCATTGTGCTTAATGTTACTGGTATGTAGAGTTGTTTTTTAACCTATGGAGTCTGTCTTTTTCTCATCTAGGACTTGCTGCCATCTAAATAGACCTAGGCATCTTGGTGCTCTGGACTTAACTAATGATTTGCTGCCACGGGAAAAAGTATAGCAATGCTCCTGAACTTAGTATTTGCAGGTGATGTTTTGTTCCTGAGACACTGATGTTTCTTCTGTCTACAGGAAAGAAAATACGAGAGGAAATGGTTATGTTGCCTGCAGCATGTTATTTGCTGTGGGTTTTTTTTTTTTCTTATTTAAAGGTGGGAGGGATTTAGACTTTTTTTTTTTTTTCAGATCAAAACAGTTATTGAAAATCAGCTTTGATTTTTGGTGTTACACCGGATGGGAGGAACTCACTCATAACGGTAAACACTCTCGTGATCCCAGTGCTGTGTTTCTGTAGCAGATTTGACAAAGAGTTAGTTCTGTTCCTCTTCTCTTTAAACACGAAGTCTTAGAATTTGAAGTGGTGCAGTGAGCAGAATGATAGCAGACCTCCTTGAAAGAAGACTGTTTTTCTTGCTTCAGAAATTGTACAGAGTTCATTAGTGATCTAATAACATGGTTCAGCCAGGTGAAACAGGGGAAAAAACACATTATCTTTGTTCCGTTTCCGCTGTTTTATTATTGGTGCAGTTGTCAGTGCTTGGTAGGTCATGCTTCCCATGTATCTTCTTAAGGATTTCTAGTTCATAACAAGAAGATAAGCAAAACATGTGGCACATATTACAATTTAATTGTCATGCTTAGAACATACATGTAGGATCAAATTGCTGAAGGAATTTTATTTAAAAAGCAGGGGAGGCATATGGTAGAGCCAGGTGGAAGAGAGTGGATATTCAGCAGATGTGCAAAACAGCTGAGAATCCTGTGTGCAAATGAAATCCAGAGTTTGCTATTTCTCTGTTAAATCCAGAGGTTGGAGTTTCTGTTGCCAAACTTGTCAAGGCATCTGGTATCCTGCCCAAACCTTTGTGTAGCACTGCTCTAAGCTTCGTGTGGTCTGTGGCCTTCATTTTATGAACCATAAGCTTGTGCTTTCAGAGAAGTGTTTTCGTCCTGTCTTCTCTACTGTGTTTTGGTTGTTTTTTGTTTCTAGTTTCACTGTTGGTCGTCTTCTCTGCAAGCATGGTGGAGTGCTCCATTCAGAGCTCCAAGCCTGCACTGTCACAAGCAAAACTTTAGAAAATAAATATTTCAGGCACATCTTCCTTCTGTGCAGATTTTTAGTTGTTTTAGAGAGAAAACTAAAAGAACTGTTGTGGTTCTGACAAAGTGATTGTAACTTACTAGTCTACATGGGATTCTTACTACTGTACTGTTACTGTGCAGTCTTTTACACTTTTCACTAAACTCTTAGTCTGTGCGCTGTAAATTAAAGTTGAACCAACTGTCTAACTGCATAGTAGTACTTCGTGCGTGTGTGTATGTGTATATATATTTACCCAAGCTACGTCAGGCTGCTTGTGATATTGATAACTTCATATTTCTGGATTCTTCCATTTAAAGTGTAAAATATTTTATAGCATTAATCTACCTTATAGAATTGAATATTAAAACTGAATCATAATTCATGCTATCGGATATAGCATTTCAAACCTCAGATCATATGTTTTGAGAGAGGACAGGTAGCTTGTGAAATGTAAACTAAATCTGTGAAAACAGTTTTGCTAAGAATATCTTGTGGTATTAGCAAACCAAGTCTGTAATTGCCTCAATAACAACGATGTCTTATGGCCACAGCAAAACAGTGTAACAGAAAGCTTTGGTGAACTCAACCATGTCCTTTATTTCCGTTCCTCTTGCCCTTCCCTTTTACTTTTCTCTGTTCTGCTTTATTCACTTCTAGTACCGAGTGGGTATTAACACTTGGTTCCCTAGAAAAGGACTATCAGTCAGAAGTTCATGGGATGTTGTACAGGGAAGTGGCCCTGTTGTCAAGACCTCTGCTCCCAGTTTGACCCAGTTTTTAAGGAGTAATTAATTCATTCTAAGGAATGAACACCGGGATAAGAAACAAATGGCAGGCTGGGGGAGGCTGTTTGTTTGTGCCAAGCCAGAGAAAAGAATGTGTGCATGTCATGAAGTTGGTGACATTTTTAATTCTGAGTAGTTATATGAAAAGCTCATAGAGACATTTTGAATGGTTTTCCCCAATCAAAGATTTCTAATCAAGAAACATCATGACATGATTGAAGGTTTCTAGTTACTACATAGTCAGAATTGCGTGATTCTGCCCTAACTTTGTGGGCAGTATGTCTCTGCTTTACATAAAGAAATTGTATCATAAATACGATAGAGTAATAATTTCTCAAAGTTCAAGCAATTAAGCATTCTAGGTTACAGTACTAAGAGACACGGTGGTTCTTTAGATACAGAGATAACTTGACAACTTCCAAAGCCGTGCTGCCTCCTCCTTAGGTTTTGCCTGGCAATAAATATCAGAAAAAGTCTCCAACACCAGAACATTTAGAATAATATTAACATTTAATTTAATAATAAAATTAAAAGTTAATGGCATTAAAATACTAAATTGCAGATTTTATCTGGGTAACAATTTTGTCAGTGCTGTTTATACCAGCTCATGTCAAGTTCACTAGAAGTTGCTCTAGATGTACATCAGTGTGTCCGTGGTAAATCTTCTCCCTGAGTTTGTTGACTGAATGCGAAGCACACCGGAAAGAAAAGTCAGAGCACTTAGTGGGGCATGGCCCAGTTTGATGTACCGTGGGATCCTGGAACAATACCGTTTGGAGAGTTGTGGTTGCCCTAAGGCTTTTAAAAATATTGTTAATTCAAAGTGCTGTTCTTTTTGTTGTTTTGCTCTTCTTTTAATTTTATGCATGAAGATCTGCATTCTTGTAAATTCTAATGGGTATGATTACATTGTGTTTTGCAGGCCTAGCTGCCCAAAGAGGCCAGCTTCTCATTTTTTATTTTTTAAGTCAGGGGTCACGGTATAAAACGAAAAGGTTTTCCTATTATATCAAATAGTATGAAATGGTTCTAAAGTGCTGAAAATATTCAACAGACAAATGAAAGTGTACTTTATGGAACAACTGAGTTGAAGGAGCAGGCAACTGGCACAGAAACATAAAGTGTTGGCATCCTCAGTGGAAAATTGGCTGTGGACTAAGCAGATAGGAAAAGCAGACGTTGTTGTTGTATATTGTGAAGTTACTATGGGTTTTAGGGAAGTACCCCAGTCTCCTCAGCATCCATTCATCAGTCACATTTCAGCTGTGGAAGTGAAATGAAGAGATCTGCTGCCAGAAGTACCTACACCTGAAATACTTTCTCACAACTCACCTGTTAAGAGTTTCTTTCTGTGACTTTTGGAAGTGAAGGGTGTAGTCTTACAGGTGGGCATCCTCTTATGTTGGTCTGTGCTGAATGAAGCAGCACTCAGAGCGTTTTTCCTTTTGCTGACTGCTGAAGAGGTAACAAATTCAAAGCAATGCTCTCAGAAGAATTTTTTAAAAATGTAGAAATGCTGGGGGGGGGCGGGAATGATGCTCATTGTTGAGATTGCTTTCCCTGTCCTCCTCCTTGTTGGGAGGGACTGTCTCCTATTTTGTCTGTTTGAAGGATGTTGGAAGTTACTCAAGATTGGCTTTGTTGTCTCTGTTCTCCTTAATGGTATTTTGTGTCTTTCTTGCTGTGAAGTTTGGAAACCTGTCCTTATAGGTCCTCTGGGTTTCACTGTGATGTGTCTGCAGTTGAGACCAAGATGATGGTTAGATCTGTCTCCAAGTTAAGTGGCATTCCTGGTCTGGCATAGCAACAGGGAACCCTGTGGGGGACTTCTTCCACAAAACGTGAGTCTCAGGAGACTCTGTGTGTGTGTAATGGCAGAATGTTTTGGCATTCACTGTATAAATGTGACTTTAAAATGACATCACTTTGTGATTCTTACGTTGACCCTCATTTGGAAAGTCAAGAGTGAGAGATACTATGATGTGACTGAAAACATTCAATACGTGCTTTTTTTTTCTTCTAGGAATTTAAATTAGCTGAGTCAGATGAAACTTGTCAATATGATTTCTGAGACAGGAGGCTTCATGTTTTGTGGTTACTGAAGGGAAAACCAGTTTGCTGAGGCAGGTTATCCAGCTCTTCTCCTTACCCTTCCTTGTTGAAAGGAACAAAGTAGTGTCACCAGAAAATGAAATAACTTTAAGTCCTTTATTCCCCTCATGATGTTTCCAAATGGAGCATTCAGAAGTACATTCATTGTCAAGGAAAATATATTTGTCAGTAGCTTTATCTTAACATATTCTTAATACTAAAATTGTTAAAATTTATTATTCGTGAATCAAAGCTCATTCCTTTTGGATAATTCATGCCTTGTAAGCAATATAGAAACAACTGCAACACTTCTATCGTAAGAAATGTGTCTAGTATTATTTGCAAATGCATCCTGAATAATTCAGACTTGATATAGTAAAAAAAAAAAAACTCAACCAACCAAACAACCGAACTTTTAATTCTGAACAAGCTTCTTCCACTGTACACCTCCACCCTCAGATGTCTTGATCTTTGAGAGTTCCTCTGTGTGGTTAAACTGACAGGTGATGAAACTCTGTAAGTTTATGACGTGTGGCTGAATGTTTCATAGGAATGGTAAAATGTATGTTTGCGTTTTGTCAGGCTTGGTAAATGCGTTTCCAAAGCTTACCATCACAAGATGGGTGGACTGAGAAAACACCTTCTATGTTTCAAGCCACACTTGGAAAGTGTTAAAGAGGCAAAAGCTTGCCAGCCTTCTTCACCTTCTTCCACCCTTTCCCCCTGAGTATCTGACTTAATAAGGACCTCGTAGTAGTTCGGTTAGAAATTGATCTCTTGAATGGGGAGGAAATGTTGGAGTGGCACCTCCTGGGGCCTTGCTTCAGGGCGATGTTCCATCCTTGTGGACAGAGAAACCCCATTGCTCTCTGCCTGCAGAATATCAGTGTGGGGACATTTCGGCGGGAAAACTCACAAAGCGTAATGCAAACAGTAGTATTTGCTACTACCTAATCTTGTAAAATTAGATCTGATTCATGAGCAGAAAGAATTTTGCATGGCAGAATGCAAGTGTGGTTAAGCAATAGCCTATTCTTCGGCTTGTGGTAGATGTAATGCTACAGCTGTTGATTTGAGGGTAGAGCACCCATGATTTTTGTCATGTTATCTCCCAAGGATGGTGAACCATTTGACACAGTCACATAGATTGTTCTATTATATCTGCAAATCATAGCGCCTTTTGAAGTATAATGAAACTTACTGCATATGTTCTTCTTTAAATAGTTACATTTTTTAGCCGTTGTATACCAGATTGACCTTTCAAGTTTTCATCCAATATTTTATATACACCATGCTGCTCTGTGTGTGTAAATATGTATGTATGTATCTTTCTAATTTGTTATGAAATTCTATGACTAAACCTAACAATATTGTAAATAAAACTTTTCATTCAAGATTTTAACTGTAAATATACATATACAGAAAGGTATTATTTATAAGGAGTAGATTTTTGTTACTCCTCCTGAGGTGAATTCTAAGCCACTCCTGCTTACTCTAAGAATGACAGTGTAAGTTGTAGAGGTCTTGGATTATTTTTTTCTCCTTTTGAAAAACCAAAGAAGAGTGAAATAGATTCAGTTCTACCTTATATAGTTTAAAATAAATAGTTAAATACTTTGGTTCAAGGATTTGTTCTTCTGGGTGATGGACAAATTAGAAGATAACTCATCGTATATTTAATTTTGTTTATGTATTTGTAAATGGAGTTAATGAGATGTGAAAATTTAGAGGGACAAAGCAGTTCTATGGTACCATTTCTTTTCAGGGTGAACTTGTACTTAAGAACCTAAGGTGATTTCCTCACCCCCAGACCATTGCTTTAAGTTAAATTGTCAGCTATATGTGGGACAGCTCTGATTCCTTTATATGCGTTTACTCAAGGTGCACGTTTGTTTTTAGGTTCACCAAAAATCTGTCACCTGACAAGATCAACCTGAGCACACTAAAGGGGGAAGGTCAGCTGACCAATTTAGAGCTGGATCAAGAGGTGCTTCAGAACATGCTGGATCTTCCAACATGGCTTGCTATAAACAAGGTCTTTTGCAATAAGGCATCCATCAGGGTGAGTATTTTATTGTACCAGAATGGTAATTAGCCAAGTCTGCCTTTTTTTTTCCTTCTGTCTCCATAAACTTTCAAGCGGCTTTGTATGAAGAGAAAATTGTGGTGAGTGCTTGATGAAATTTTAGAGAAAAACAAAGGTACTGCCAGCAATAATTTCTTGCAAATTTTTGTTTCTCATTCGATGACACGAAATATGTATGGAAACAATGAAAAGAAGCAGTGATTTCTTTAAATTTTTTTTTTCTTTCTGAGTAGAGTTTATTCCTGCATGTTCTGAAATAGGGGTAGAGATGAAAGCTTGTATTTGCCCATGGTAATTAGTCTACTATAATTATTTTTTATTTTATTATGTGTTATTTCTTCTCTTTACCCCTCTCTTTCTATCGCTTTCCATTTTGTTCCTTTCCTGTTTCCAAAAATGTCTTTCTGAGGGATTGTGGTCTCTGTGGGAAATGTAGAAACACTCTAAATCTAGTAGACGTTGCTTTTTTGCTCCTTGTGGCTGCTAAGAATTGAAGCAATGTATATCATCACTGCTAGATTATACTAATATGAGAGTAAGAAATGAAGCTATGACTTGTTTTTGACAGAAGTTATGATCTGGTCAAACTTTGGCATCTCTTCAGTCTTTTGAGGTTTTCTCTTTTTTGTTTTTTCTTTTTTTTTTCCTAGTGGGAGATCGTCCTGATTTTTCTGAATGCAGTAAACTTGATGCTTTGTCGCAGGCCTCCAAAATTATTTGTAGGCCAATTTTCTTTCCTTTTAAATTTAAAAGGATTTTCTTTCCTTTTAAAGGAATGTGGTAGACAGTGTTGCTTTTTCTGATGCTTGACAACTTGGTATTAAAGAGACAGATTCTATTTTGTTCCTCTGTTTTCTGCTTAGCAATAAGTAGATTTTGAAGTTCTGTTTTTAACACCTAAAATAAATTTATGTGTGTGCATCAATCTACTATATAGTATTTTCAGATAAGCTTGATATTTTGAAAGTAGTATTATTGTGAGTTCAGGAGTTACACATATAATTTGTATGCATAAAACATTCTAAACAAATACTTTATTTTACTGTATTTTTAATATTTACTTTGCTTTAGAATAATGTTTTCCCTTGCAGATACCATGGACAAAATTGAAAACACATCCCATCTGTTTGGTGAGTTCTGAGATCAATTGCTAAATATATTCCATGTAGCAGAATTTATCTCAAATATTTATGCAGTTCTCTTGACTTGACTCTACAAATGACTGAAACATCAACAGGCCTTTACTAAGTGTCCTCTGGGTAGTGGCAGATCAAGACAAAATGCCTTAGTGTTTTTGTTGGTAGGTTTGTTTTCTTAATCTATGGCTTTGGGCGCCATCACTATAATGTTTGACTGTTAGCTAATTTCTGTCGAGTTCTTCAGTCATTACATCTTAATTTGGGTTCACCTGAAGGGTAGTTATATGTCCAACTAACCTTTTTGCAAGTTCCTGCCTGTCTTTTGGAGCTACCTTTTCTAAGGACTTTTCTATTCTACATCTGGACTCTCCCCAGTGATCTTGGTTATAACAGGTTTGACATACATAATGTTTACAGGGTTTCTGTAACAGCCTAGTATTCAGCCTGGCTATAAATAGGATGTAAAATGTGTAAATACGACTTAATAACAGTTAGAAGTAATGCTAATTCTTGCATTTGTTTAATTTTGTTCTTTAAGTACACTAAGAAAGTCACAGAAGTGATTTGCTTGATGATGGCTAAACTTTCTTAATTGTGTTTACTTAGGAATGAATATTCCTTTAACTGTCATGCTTCCCAGTCTTGCAGTGAATTCCTGTATGTGCTTGTAATTCCTTAGTTCTGAATCAGGCTTGGGAAAGACATGTTGTTTTGAATACTTGGTGTGTTTGCTAGTGACCCAATTGTAGTGTACTAATGTCTGTACAGCTTCTTCCTGAGGCACAGAGCTTAAAGCGGTAATGCTGAGGTGGGATGATTCAACCTCTTGACTGTAAGATGCAACTGCCAAATTAGGAAATCAGTTTAAGCTGTGCTATTCTTGAAGATTATGTACTCTGACCTATGGTAGCAGGGCCTGATTGTTTGCTTTGCTCCTGTTGGATTTAGATTAGCAATCATTGAGGCTAAGATAACTTTCAAGGTCACCTTTTTTTACATAAAGCTTTCCTTGAACAAGTGCATTAAATTGATAACAAGAGTTCGCTCTTCAATGGTAGAGGTACAGCAGCCTTTTTGACTTCTAAAGGAAGGTGAATTCAATGGCCTAAAGGTCCAACTTCAGCCCATTATTACATCACTGAAGTTCCATTGTTTTGGTGGGGATATTTTTGTTACTGAGAGTTCAATTAAATTGGAATAGTATCCTCTGTTTGCATAGCTTAGGAGGTAACTAGAACCCACTTGTCTAGCCAAAGGTACTTTCATTGAGCTGAGCTGTCCTTTGTGCAAATCCATCTGTTAACATAGTGGCAAATACTAAGTTATCTTTGCTCATGATCAATTTCTGTTTCTATATGATAAACAATATAATTTTGAGGAGCGTTTTGGGGACCCAAAGATGCTATGCAGCAGTTTTTCGAAGTCGAAGTACAGTAGTTGCCAGTGAGGAAAGACGAGACAGATATTAACATCAAGGTCTTCTTCGTCAACTCCTATTTATATAATGTGAACTCCTTAGATCACTGCCCTGATGTTCTTTGCACTAGTCATGTAGTGAAGGAGATTGTTTCAAAGGCATTAATTTAAGAAACCTTAAAAGAGTGGTCAAACATCCCAAAACATTAGGATAATTAGAATTCTTGGCTTCCCCCCCGCCCCATCCTCAAACTAAGAGACTGGGTTTTTTCTTGTTGTTTTTTCCTCTGTTGTTGTTTTGCAAGGCAAGTTACTCATTGAGACAGCTGAGAAAATAATTTTAAAATCTCCAAATTTACTGTTACAGCTAACGCTTCCCTTTAAGCAGCAAAACATAGTTGAAGTATAAATAAATCCAGAGTACAGAGTTTGTGAATTTCTAGGTAGTAGGGTATTTCATGCATAAGAGTAGCACAGAAAAAGGTTTGTGGAGCAAATAATGGATTATGAAGACAGGCCCAATTAACACAATATGATAATAAAGTCCAGTAGGTAGGGCAGGTTGAATCATGAAAAATCTAAAATTGAGGACAAAGCTTTTTGGTGTGGTTTGTCTGACCTAAGAGAGGGGTAAATGGAGGAATTCAGAAGGGGTGGTATAAAGTTAGAACTAGACAGGGAAGTAATATTAGCTGTTGAGTTTTGAATGAGCTTCCAACGGGACAAGATTTCTGAACTATAAGCCTTAAATGAAGAGCCTCCCCAGGTTGTATGATAAATTTAGGTCACAAATATTGTACTGTAAATTAGGAGATTCTTGGATTTATTCAGTTGCCGGGAGTAAGGTTTTGCATTTGGTTTGTTCCCATTTTGTTCACCCTCCGTTTATTACTAGATGTACTGCAGATTCATACACATACACAGAGTGTATACACACTCGTGTGAATATATTATACATATTCAGATTTAGTTTAAAGTGCAGCACAAAACTTCATCTACCATCAAAAATTTTAGTGGACTAGTTTCAAATATTTTCCATTAAAATTTTCTGAACTTACTGAACTATTTAGAAAACTCAGGTGGTATTAAGTATTTCCCTGAAAGCACAACTGTATAGAAAGAAAACCCAGATGAGTACACATTAAATCATGCCACTTTGGAAATGTATTTTTTGAAATGTGTATGATGGATAAATAATACACAGGGATCAAGAATTCTGTAATCCAATATTTGACAGGGAAGGTCTGTTAGAATTCACAAAATTTAAAAATTTAATATGAACAAATTAAAAAAAAAAAAGATAATTCTGGTATGTTACAAAAGTTTGTGGGAAAACTGACGTGGTAAGAAATGTATTATGTATATTTCACAAAAGGTTCTCCAGTGATTTTTTTTTTTTAGTTGGTTGTGTTTTTTTGTTCTTCATATTTCATCTATTTACTTTGTTAGCTGTTAGGTCTCCAATGTTTTTGTTTTCTTTTGTTTTTCAAGTCCTTGGATAAAGTTGTGATGGAAATGAGCACATGTGAAGAGCCACGTGCCCCTAATGGACCCTCTCCTATAGCAACTGCATCCGGACAGAGGTCAGTGATGATGCTTACATGTAATTGATAAAAAAAAGTTTAAATTACCTGTTTTGGATTACTGTGAAGCAGTTAAATCCCCTGCAAATTTCCAGAAGTATATGGGGTTGCAGCTTGCTATTACCATCTCTCCAAAATTTTATTTTATTATTGTGGTTGGAGTTACATATGTATTGTGATAATGGAACTATCCAGACCCAAGCCTGGAAAGAACGTCTGAACTTCCTGGGCGCATTCCATATGGGTGCAACTACTGCATGAAAAACTTACCAAATTTAACTGACAGTAAGTTTTTTGAAAATTAAAGATAGCTTGCCTTCAGCCTATTTGGAAAATATATATAATGTTGGAGTGGTTCCTTTTCTTAATTTTTTTGTTGTTGTTTGGTCTAAAAACAGTATTAAGGGCTATTTGTTAGTGTGGTGTTTTAAAGTTCTATTTCATTTCCTTTATTGTATCAGCCTAATCTTACTGAAAGATTTCATGCACACCATGTAGCCTAAAAGTCAAGTAATTTGGTGGAACAATATAGCATTACCACCGTGATTTCAACTCTCCCCCACCCCCCAGTCATTTCCTTTTTATGGACCCAAAACATTTTCCAGTAAGCATAGAGACCCATATACAGAGAAACGAGTTTGATGATACAATTGCTTTTCTTATTTTAACTTTTGTGTAATATGTAATAGTCGTCCATGGGCCTCTGTGTCTCCTAGGGTACAGTTTGAGAATCATTGCCATAGAGATTCTGTGTAGGATGAAAGTTATAAAAAGGAAAAGGAATGACAAACCACATAAACTGTACTTCTAAAACAAGCAGGAAAAAAAAATCCCAAAGGCAAGAAAATTTAAATGTTAAAAGAATATTTAAAATACAATTTCTGATTCACTAATCTAAAACATTCAGAACATGTAAGATTTTTATTAAAAAAATTAATTGCAGCTGCTTTATCTTTTTTAATACTGGAATGCGTGTGATTTGGTGTAGAAATGTAACCACCATTTAGGATGCCTTTCTTTTATAGAATGAAACAAAGCAAATACTTCATACTGTTTTACATATATGAAAAATATTAGGTATAATGGGTGGAATAGCTTATCTTATAGAGATAAATACTAACCAGATTGGAATTGTCAAATAATTCATTTGACATGAATAACTCCTTATGTACAGATAAAGAAGAGTGAGATTTCTACGTAATGCTGTAGACTGTTGTTCTTATCTGTATACATATAAATTATTTATAATGGAAAAATTATATTAATTGCTGTGCTTCATGGAGATTGATCTTGGTCCAAAATATGTTCTTTAGTAACTATTTTCAGATTAGGATCATAGGATGGAAATTACTGTAAACTAGATCAAGTATATTTAACGAAAATTCATAACTGGAGAATACATTAGGAACTTCTTTTATGGTTTGTTTCATGTTGTATTTCAGCTGTTCAGTAAGTTTAATTTTGTGCCCTTTCATTAGGTGTGTATTTAATATGTTGGCATTTCACTTTTTAGTGAATATGGCTTTGCTGAAAAAGTGGTAGAAGGCATTTCGGTTTCTGTGAACTCCATTATAATAAGGATTGGTGCGAAAGCCTTTAATGCTTCATTTGAACTTTCCCAGCTGAGAATATATAGTGTAAATGCAAACTGGGAACATGCTGACCTCAGATTTACCAGAATACAAGAAGCTCAACGTGGAGAGGTAAGTATTATCTTTTACTAACCTTTTTTTTCCTCGGTTTTTGTGGTAAAGGAGGAGGAAGTTGAAGTACAACCTTATACAGTCTAGGAAACGTGCCGTTGCTGGGAACGGAGCCATTCTGTGCTCAGTAAATTTGATTGTACTCTAGGAACACAAGAATGTAAAAATGGTGGGTGTGAGTCGGATCGAATGTCATGTCTCTAGTCTAGTGGCCAAAGTGGATGTTTAGGGAAGAGCAAAGACCAGGCCAAGCATATGTACTGTTCACCTCTTAACGTTCTCCAAGCTTGTGACCATTTTAAAATGCAAATTAGACCAGAATTGAAGAGTACTGAAAGAAAAAAAAAAGACATATTAAATGTGGAAGGATAAGACGTTGTGCTGTTTCTTATTACTATTACAGTTATTATTTTTAAAGCTTTTACTGGTTATTTATTTGCTTGTGAAGGTTTGCCTAATAAGGATTTTTTTTTTCTTTTAGCAGTTTTAACTGAATTTTAATCAAGTTCCTATTTCTTAGAAAAACTAAATCATATGTATATAAAAAAAGTAATAGCAGTAAAGTGCATACTTTTCTACTGTCTGGGAGAACTTAACATGTAAGTCCTGGAGTGGTGTACACCATTCTTTTGCTTTCTCCTATGTAACCAAAGTGAAACGTATACTGAGTGCAAGGTTGATCCTAATATTGTATGTTGTATTGAGAAAGACTCTGGCCTTGATTAAAAAGGGGTTTCAAATTTTGCCAATGTTTGCCTATTTAGAGGCAATTATTACAGAACAAACAGAGTTTACATAGAGTTAAGGAGTCCAATGGTTGCCTTCTGTGTAGGGAAAGAAGCCTCAAGACGGTATTAGTTAAAAATACCACCAAAATAACAAGTTGAAAACTGTTTTTCTGACAGTTTGTCTTTCCTGCAGCTTACCCGTGTGCTAATGCTCATGTGTCAATGAAGTCTAAAGAGGAAGAATTAAAGTTTGACTAGATGGAATTTTTGTAGTGCCCTTTTTTTTTTATTCTGTGCTTTTTAGGAAGAATCTGATTCTGAATAGTTGCGCCATACACAACAGCTTTCCTTGGGGAGTGTTCCTTTTAGTGCAATGAATTCTGGAAACACAAATTTCTAGAAACTAACAAATGATTTGTTAGAAGTAAATTGCATGAAAACCGACACTGTACTATAAAGATAACTTGTTCTAAATTACATATTAAGGGAGTAAGCTTTTAGCTTTGCGTGTAGCTACACTCTTGATGTTACAAGGAATCTCTGTAGAATTTTTTTAGAAGCTTCCATTCATGCTGCATCTCCTGGATGAGGAGGGTAGGTACTCTGCTTTTCTGCAAATAGTATTTTTCAGGCTGCTTTGCACTGTGCCTTTCCATCTTGCTCACTTCACTGGTGCGCCTCCTTCCCAGACACACTGGACGTGTTTTACTTAAGTCTCTGCTTACATTCACAGAACGTAGGCTGCACAGTTTTCAAATTGACAAGAGGAAAATGACAGCTGAAAAATAAGACACATACCAAACAAACTCTTCCCTCTTCCACTTTCCCTGTAGCTGATCTTATTTTCTTCAGAGACTAATGTAGGAAGGAGTTTTAGGGAAACTGGAATTAACGTTTTTTCCTCTTGATGTCCTGTTCATTTGATGTTCTCCATGATGTTGCTTCTGGACAATCGCTTATTTTCCCATATTTGGTTTTCAATATCCAGCTGTACTTGCTGCTTTTGTAGCATTATTCTAGCATTTGCTTGCTGAGTCTTCTAGAAATCCACGTAATGGATCTAAAGTTTGTGGGTTCTGTGTGGCATACAATTTTTAGCTTTCTCTTTTAAGTGAAATAAAACACTCCAAAAATCTCTCCCATCCTGTAGCTTTGCTTCCCTCCCCACTCTTTTCTTATATACTAGGATTTAGCATTTTGAAACTAAACTACACAATCTTCTTCCTCTACCAAATGGGACCTAGTATGCAATAATTGTGACCCTTATTTTCTTCTGAATGTTTTAAATGCTGCTTGTTACCTCTGCCTGCTTGGAAGTAGCTTAACATTTCTGTGGCATTCTGGAGACAGGGAGAAGGATCAGGGTGTCTTCCTGACACCTGTAAGTGGAATAACAAATGAGTTGTATTTGTTCTGTTCATATGGCTCTGCATGAAGGATATGTGCGAGTGTGTGTATATATATGTACAGACATATACATACACATGCTCAGGCACAAGTAAACTGTCTTATGCATGAAGGTCTTTTTCTCTTTTTCTCTCTCTTTAAAGGTTTTGACTTTTAAGGAAATCAACTGGCAGATGATCAGAATAGAAGCAGATGCAATCCAGAGTTCTAAGCATGAAATCATGAGTGCTCCAGTTCGACTGATTACTAACCAATCAAAAATTAGGGTCACGCTTAAAAGAAGGGTAAAATTGAAAAATTTGAAATCTTTTTCTTATTTTATGAATTCACTTTTAACTTGTGCTCTGAATGCATGCATGCACACGGTAAAGATTTTAAATTTCGGCCATATAAAACGTAGAATTCCCTGAACTAAATTCTTAATAACATATAATTGGTAAGACACTAGAGTTTACAAGAAATATTGCAGATAGTATTTTAAGATGAAGACCTTGCACTGATCCTACTAATGAAATCGTTTGATCTGCAGAGCTTTATTTATGATGATGCACGTTCTCATACCTCTCTAGATTCAGGCAATATTTACTTTATTTACATTTAGAGAAATGCATCAGTTTAATATCCAATGCATACTAAACTAATAAAAAGCGAGGCATAAATATACTGTCTTATGTACTTCATGAGAGGAATACAATTTGAAATAAAAAATGTGTTTGTTATCTATATGGAAGAAATCTGCTTTTTGGGAAGTGTGGTTCTGCATTCAAATTTTTTTTTCCTTGTATTTGAGATAAGAAATATAAGTATTTAATGGACCCATTTGACTTGTTTAAATTTTTATTCTACAGTTAAAGGATTGTAACGTAGTGGCATCAAAGCTGGTTTTGATTCTGGATGATTTGCTCTGGGTTTTGACTGATTCCCAGTTGAAAGCCATGGTGCAATATGCCAAATCTCTTAGTGAAGCCATAGAGAAGTCAACAGAACAGAGAAAAAGCTTGGCTTCTGAAACAGCTTCTGAAACAGCACAGGTACGATAACTGATTGTCTCACTGTATCATTATCAGGTGTTCTAAAATACAACACAGTGCGGTTAGTTGTGTTTATTTTAGAGAATGGTCAGTTACTCATTTTAATTCAGCTGCGTATCTTAAATTCCACTGGGAACGAATCACAGTAGTATAAAGTAGACTTTATTTTACAAGATTTTGTATATTGATGTTAATTTACAGGAAAGAAAAAAAATTCGCATTACTTTATCCATGTACAGAGTATTTAGATTTCTATATTTACTTAACAGTTGACTGTTTAGTAAATTTGCTTTCCAAATATTTTCTGGTTATGAATTAAAGAAAAAAATTAATATACACTAAGGTAACCTTAATGTGTGGATAGATATGCTTACTATAGTGATTTAAAGTGCCTATCCAGTTTGTTTTCATGGTAATGAAAAGTTAGCTTATAGGAAGAGCTTTCCTTCATGTAGCTCTCTTGTTGGAATACATAGTGAAGAATAATCCTACTTTTAACATATTTCTGCTGGCATGGAGGTGATATTGATGCTGCGTGTCTTACATAAATCTTGGGTGTCTTTCAGCACATCCAGCAGATGACCAGCTGGGCTTTGTGAGTGTTGGGGGGAGGGACCTCTTGTTGTCTGTGAAGAAGCAGCACAAATACACTGATAAAAGATAGTGCTATAAAAATGAAACATAATTTATTACTAAGACTGGTTGAGTAAAGTCATTTGTATAGAATCTCTTCCAATAAAGCTAGTGTACTGTAACAGAGAGTTCAGTTCTTGTGGCGGTCCTGATGACTTTTGATGTGATTTGATGGTTTAGCTACAGCCATCTAATGGTTAGCTGGTACTGAGCAGGGAGGTCCTGATTCTTCAGTCCCCTGGTACTGGCACCAGCTCACGTTTGACCCCGTTGTGAGGTAGTTTGGGGAACTAAACTAGGAGAAATGAGCGCAACAAAAAATAGATGGTTTTCTGCTGGTTCAGTTCCACAAACAGCCTCCAACAAAAGTTAGAAAAATACCAGTGCTGCAAGTGACAAGGGTCTAAAGAAGTGGGGGGGAAGAAGAGAATAGGGGATGCATTGGCATTACCTCTTTGTAACGCCTAGCCATAAGCTCAGCTTTTGGCTAAAACAGCACCCTTAAACCTCAGTAATGATCCAAGGTGAATGCATGTGGTGCAGATTTTTCCTTATTTCAAAGGCCTGTTTTGAGTAAGTAAAAGGATACTTATGCTTGAAAGGAAGGATAAACTTTATAAACCAATATGACTAAATATTTTTTCAGAGCTCTGCCCCAGCACCCAGCTCTCAGCAGGTGAAAGCACACCAGACAACAGCAGCACCTGATCAGAACGACGCAATAGTAAAATTGTTTAATGATTTTGATGTTAAAGAAACTTCTCATCACTTAGTAATTTCCCATTTGGACCTACATATATGTGATGATATCCATTCTAAAGAAAAAGGTAACTTTTTTTTTTAAAAATAACATGCCTGTGAACCATAATCATCTTTAGAAGACATTGAGGAATACAGTAATGTTAATCAAGAGTCTTTATTTTAAAGGAATATTCAGAATTGTCTTCAGTGTTGGTAGACATGCATTTACAATTAGCCAGATGCCTCTAAGCAGGACAACATTTCATTATTAAATGTAATTATTTTAGAATAAATGCAATTAAAACTGCGAAGAGTGCTAGAAGCTTTAGTCCTTTTCCTGTCTTCTAGAAACTGATTCTGTTCAGTCTGATTGTTACTGCTGTTTTTTTTTTCTTGTATATTATAAGTTAACTGGGTTATGAAGAATGCAGTGGCAACATCACTGTGGCTTAAAAGGGTCACTATACAATCTGCTTCTATAATACTTCTATAAAATACAGACTAATAATAGAGCAGTCCTCTTTGTGTTCTCAATTTAGAGAATTTGTTATACTCTGCATCACATAAAAATAATGGAACAAGTGTTCTGTGGCCTTATAATTTCGTGTGTAATACTTGTACTTTGTTTCGTTTTTTTTTTTTTTTAAAAGAAAGACTATTGTATATAGTCATATTTAGAACCAGAGAAAAAAGAAGACAAATAACACTTTTATTTTATGCCTTTTAAAACTGATCAGAAGAGAATGACATGTCAGTGTATATCCAAGGAGCTGGCTAGTCACTGAAAAATTTATAGAGGCATACAAGGTCTGCTGAAGAAAAAAGTATTGAAAAACTTAGGTTTTAGTGAATGTATTTCCTTGATTAAGGAAGACGCTTGCAGTGCAGCAGAGCATAAGGTTCACTGGCTAGAGACATATTTCCTTACTGCAGATGAGATTTATCATTCTTAGTGAGATCTCTTCATTGGTCCTTTATTTTTGGCCATGAAGTTTAAATTTGGCAGTAGAAAAATCAGAACAGAGGGCTCTCAGAAGGCCTCTTCACTGCAATAATATTTGTGAAATAGAATAAAACAAATTAGATTTACAGTATCCTTGACAGTAACTGTTGACTTTGAATGTCTGTTCATAATCATATATTCAGTGTGAAAAGTTTTGTTTCAGGAAAACTGCAGTTGTATGTGTTCAAAGAGCTGGCTCTACTTTTTAGCAGCACTTAATACGCAACTTGTTAGTAGTGACTGAGCACAGACCATGGAGTTCTACAAGCTGATTCTTAGAAACCAGTGAAGACTCCATGAATGAAAATTTTGAGGGCAGATAATAAGGTTGTAAGGAGAGCCAGTACACAGGAGGAAGTAGCTGTTAGGTGTTTAAAGGAATGCAGCAACATGAGAACTAACATGCTAAACACAATGTCTGTGAAGCTGAGCATTGTTTTATGTTACAGATTCAAATAGACGTGTTACAGGAGGGGCCATGCAGCTTTCCTTCAGCTATTTAACAGTGGACTATTATCCATTTCACAAAGCAGGTATGAAAGTGAGCATTTTGTGAATTACCTGTGAATGTAACTCTCTTGTTTGAATACTAAAAAAATTGTTTGTGTGTGTATATGTATGCAGCTTGGATTATAATGTTCTAAGCATTTGAAATACATACCTTTTTATTTCCTTCTATATGCAAAACAGAACAACAACCTGAGAACCAATTTAATTTCTGTGAATGAGCTATTTTAGGCCAAATGCTTTTCCTTTCACTGTTCTGTTTGGCCAACAAAATGGTGTTTACACATTTTTGACACAAAAAGAATTGTGTGTTGACAGAGGAAGGCAGTATTGCAGATCGAGAATTCACTAATTGGATATTTGCAAGAGTCAATCTGCTAGAATTTTTTGTCCATAAAGAAGTCTATCATTTTATGTCAATTTCTAAGCAATGTTTTTTATTTTATCTTGCTAAACAAGAATACCATTGTGTAGAGGTTCAATTATATAACCTTTTGTTAAGGAATTGTTATTAAACAGATGTTAGCAATTTGCAAAGAAACATTTCTTACAAATTATTTCTAGTAAATATGTTTTTCATAAATCTAAAATATTTAGAAGAGACAGAATCCGTTTGCTGTTGAGTCTGAGATCAAAGACAGCCTAGTCCAGCGGAGAGGCTTTTAGTTGGTGGGGGAGTTGGTTGTGCTTTCTGTTGCTTTTTACTAAGTAAGACTAGTCATTTTGGAGTGATTATCCACATACATTAAAGATTTGAATTAACCGTAGCTTGCCTCATGTCCTTCTTGTCACTCATGGTTGCAGATGGAATCCTGTAATGTCAATCTATTTCATTCATAAGTAGTAAGTATAGTTTTTGCACCTTAAAAATAAACATACACAGCCACAGAAAAGAATATGCTTAAAAAAAACTGTTTTCTTTCTTTGCTATAGATTGGCCTAATATGGTTTGAAATTTGTGATAGTGGTTTCCTGTTCTGTAAAAGTGTGACCTTAAGTTACAGAGGTTTAGCACACACCTGTCTTGTGACCCAGCTGTGTTTTTCCTTTATTGTCGCTTCTGATTCCTGCCATGTCTGAGCGAGGGTCTGATCTGGCTATGATTTCTGTGTGCTCTGCTCAGAGAAAATACAGAGAACCAGGGAAATAAATAGATTGTTTCTTTTGGAAGGATTCTTGGCCAGATTGAACCATGCACTGTAGGCTCTTGGATTGGGCATGTTAGAAGCTCCCTGAGAATGCTTTTAGGTAATGGCTACATGGGACATAACACCCACTGCATGAAACCAGAAATGGAAAGGATTATCTGCAGAGCAAAGGTGGTGCCTCTAAAGGTAGTGTTCTCCTGCCGTCTTAACTGGTGTTTTGTACAAGTACGTTTAAGTAACAGAAATGTAGGTCTCACTAATAAGCTATGACAAAAAACTGCCAAAGGTGGTGGTGTTTGATCCAATAGTGTGTATGTGTGGAGGGGAAAGGGAACATGCCATAAAGTTTCTTTTTACACTTTAAAATGTCGTCGTCTTCTCACCACTTTAGAAGACTGTGGAAATTCTATGGGCAAACTATCATCACAGAGGGGAGAGTCCCTTTTACTCAAAGTAAAAGGAGCACATATTAATCTTGACAGTTCAAAGGGATTTCTCTAGTCATGTAGCTATCATGCCTCTATATACTGCTGTATCAGGCTATCACCCAATATGCAGAGAATTTCTACCCTGAGATCAAGGCTCTGCAATGTTGCATGCTGAAGGACAGCACTGTATTAATACTCTATAACAGTGGGCAAGGAGGAAACAGCTATATACTTCTGTGACTGTTACCAGGCTGTTTTCTGGTTTTGTACCTTTCTGGCCTATGGAATATTTAGAAATAGCTCTTTTGGTATAGTCTTCTTGGAAATTGTGATTAACCCTTCAGGAGAAAGCCCTCAAAAATTAATTATTTTGCAGATTGGGTTCTTGGGGTGGTGGGGGGTGTTCTTTGGTTTTGTAACAGACCCCACCTAGAAAGACTCTAAAGACTCTGAGGCATAATTGCTGTAGGGTATATTTCTAGCCCATTGAAAATCAAGCCTTGCAACAACAGCCTTTTATAGTATTGGGGACAAATGAAACAGTTTGTGTGTCCATTGACTATGATAACCCTAACAATAAGACAGACTTACTGGATGTTGTAAACCTCTGTGCAGCAGTCCATCACTTTCCTAGACCTGCTCTCTCCCAGACCCCTATCCCCTCCCAGACCTGCTCTCGTAGAAGCTTTTACCCAGATCCATTATCTGTGCAGCTGATGTGTTGCTGGATGGTGATCAGAGAAAGCTGCTGCTTTGGCATCATGCAGGACATTTTGCAGTACAGGAAATTCTCAATCAAGCTGGTATATTGAGACAACATCAGAAATTGGAAAGCATTTTCTTCCCGGGCAACTTGCAATAAATTCTGATGGTAGAAATGTCAGTGCCAGCTCCACTAAAATATTGTTTTCTTGTTACAATCTGGCTTGCTCTTCACTTTTCACAGATAAATGTGGCAATAACATCTCCATATATAGAGATGTAGAATAGTTGAGGATGGAAGGCATCTCTGGAGATTGTCTAGTCCAACCCCTCTGATTAAAGTGATGTCAATTAAAGTTAGCTTCTCACGGTTGTGTCCAGTTAGGTTTTGAATAAGTCCAAGGGTGGAGACTCTGCAGCCTCCTTAGGCAACCTAGTCCAGTGTTTACCACCCTCACAGTGGAAAAGCCTTTTTTTTTTGTTTTTTTTTGTTTGGTTTTTTTTTAATGTTTAAGTGGAATTTCTTGTATTTCACTTTGTGCTTATTGCCTCTTGTCCTGTCACTGGGCACCACTGACAAGAATCTGGCTCCCTCATCTTTGCTTGCCCCTATCAGTCACTTATACACATTGGTAAGATCCCTCTGAGCCTTCTCTTCTCCAGGTTTAACGATCCCAGCTATTTCACCCTTTCCTTGAAAGGTGTTCCAGTCGCTTAAGTATCTTTGTGACCATTTGCTGGACTCATTCCAGTAAGTCCATGGCCACCTTGCACTGGGGAGCCCAGAACTGGACCCAGCACTCCAGATGTAGTCTCACCAGGGTTGAGCAGAGGGCATGTATTGCCTCCCTTGGTCAGTTGGAAATACTTTTCCGAAGCAACCCAAGGTGCTGTTGGATTGCTTTGCATCAAGGACACATTGCTGGTTCATATTGAACTTAGTGTTTCTTTCAGGTTTGGCTTTTTTTTCTGCAAAGCTGCTTCCCAGCTGATCAGCATCTAGCCTGTACTCCAGATGCTGGACTTGGATTTCCCTTTGAAGTTATGAGATTACTGTTGGATCACTTATCTAGCCTTTTGAGGTTCCTCTGAATGGTAGCACAACGACCTGGTGTATCAACCATTCCTCCTAGTTTTGTACCATCTGCAAAGCTGTTGAAGGTGCACTCTGCTCTATCATCCAGGTTATGAAGGAGGATATATTGGCCCCAGTATTGGCCCTGGGGGTGTACCATAGATGATCGTCTCCAGCTGGACTTGCTGATTCCAACCCTCAAAGACTAACAGTCAAGACAGTTTCCAGTCCACCTCACTGTGTACTTACCTAGTCAGTACTTCATCATTTTGTCACTGAGCATGTTACAGTGTTGAAAGCCTTGCTAAAATTGAGGTAAACAACATCCATTGCTCTCCCCATAGCCATCAAGCCAGTAATCTCATAGTAGAAGGCTGTAAAGTTCATCAGACATGATTTCTCCATCATAAATCCATGCACATGTACTCCCAATCGCCTTCCTGTCCTTAATGTGTTTTGAAATGGTTTCAAACCATCAACCAGCTCTCCTGGACCTTTCTTCTGGCCAGGGTTATGTCCCACAATGTTTTTTCAAGCAGGCTAAAGGCTGTGCTCCTGAAGAGAAGGAGACAAGAAATTCCACTGAAGGAGACTTGTCTCCTTGGCTTGTCATTCAGCTTTTTGCTTTGTTCCTTCCCCTCGGAATCCTGAACTCCACCATGTCATGGTCATTGCAGCCAAGGCTGCCCCTGACTTTTACATCCCTGACCAGTTCTTCCTTTTTTGTAAGAATTGGGTTCAGCGGATCATGTGCTCTCTTTGGCTCCTTGATTAGCTGTGTTAGGAGGTGGTCGTCATCACGCTTTCAGAAACCTTATGGATTGCTTGTGTCTTGCTGTGTTGTCCCTCCAGTGGATATGGGGGTAGCTAAAGTTCCTAATGAGGACCAGGGTCTGTGAACGTGATACTTCTTCCAGTTGTCTGAAGAGGGCCTCATGACCTTCCAGCCCCAACTATTCTGTGATTCTATGATCTTCCTAATCAGATGGTCTGTAGCAGACATCCACCACAACATCATCCTTGTTGGTCTGCCCTCTAATCCTGACCTGTAAGCGCTCAGCTGCCTTATCATCCATCCCGTGGCCCCGTTCCATGTGTTCCCACTGATCTCACTGGAGGGGGCAGCTCACCTTCCTTGCCTTCTTGGCCTGTGCTTCCCAAAGAGCCTGTGTCCATCCTTCCCAGCATTTCAGTTGTGTGTGCTATCTCACTATGTCTTTGTGATCCCAATGAGATCAGAGCTGTGCAACTGTGCGCAGATCTCTGATTCCTCCTGCTCCCACATGTTCCTCATGCTGCATGTGTTAGTGTGCAAGCATTTCAGAGAGGCACCTGCCCCTACTAACTTCCCAAAAGGGGTATGAGAGCTTTCCCTGTAATGCTGCTGTCCTGTAGGTACTTCAGAGTTTATGTGCATATGCTTGGGGTGACCCCACTTCACCCCTGTTGTGGAAAATCCCAGCTTCATGGACTCAAATTTAACGTATCTTTGTCCTCTTGCTCTCCTGTTTTCTTCCTTGGTCCTTTCTCTTCTTCCTTAGCTAGAAAGATGTGAATAACTATCAAAAGGCCGTGAGGCAGGAGGGTGGGGAATTGTCTCTTGTGGTACAATCATCTCTTCAGTGGTATCATCTCTTGTGATAGGCGCCTCCTTTAAAGTTTCTTCCATGCTGAAATCTGTGCATTTAGACTTGAAATCACAATTTTTTCACAAAGCATTTTCCTATTTTAATAGCAACCATATCTACTCATCCCCAGTGTAAGTGTCCGAAACCTCATTAAGTCCCAAATAAAGTTAGTTTTCACATGCTGGTATTTAAAAGAGTGATGTACCACTTGAACTTATTTGGATGGCATCCTTATTATCGAACAGGTTAGTAGACTGTCTTTACAGGGACTGTTGGAAGAGATCTCAGTTTCTTTCAGAGGTTTATATACTTGACCAACAGAAACATGTTAGGAATAAAAGAATTCCCACTGGGCTTGATTTTTTTTAAGGCTGTGCTGCAGCACTGATTGAACTTACCTTTGTGTGTGTGTGCCATAAAGGTGGTAGAGAGCCAAGACAAAAAGAATTAATTTCTGGAAAGGGACCAGGAGTTTCTTAAGAGACAGTTCTGGCAGGAAAGATAAGCTTGGAACAAGTAAACATGAGAACATTGTTCTGTTACTTGCTCTTGCATATTTTATTTTTTTTTCAGTGGAACATTTTTTTGCATGTTCTCACATATGACATTAATGTGTCATCAAATTTCTCTGAACTGGAAATATTCGATGATGTTTTGAACACTAGTTAGTGGTGTTAGAAGGCAGGTGGCAATATATTGTTTTCTGAGTGATTTTGTGAAGCAGTGAGACTTGATTTTATGTAGTATATAACTTCTGTTTTAACGTCCGTTATAACTTCTGTTGTTCTGTAATTGCAGCGTGCCATGAGATTATATTTTGAAGAAGAATTGTGAAATAGTGGAAGCTTGTTATCCAGTTCGAAGCAAACTTTGAAATGAGTTAATATTTCCTCCATTCCTCTTATTTGCAGGAGACAGCTGCGATCACTGGATGCATTATAGCGATGCCACTAAAACCAGAAGTGGATGGGCCAAAGAATTATTAAATGAATTCAAAAGCAATGTTGAATTGCTTAAGCAGGCTGTGAAAGACCAGGTCATAGATTCTCCTCCCAAATCACCACCTGCTGTACCTCCTCAAAACCTACAAACAGGTACTTTCTTTGCATCATTAATGCTCTAATTCCATGAAATGTTAAAACTATTCTAAAAAAGACTGTGCTTTTCAATGATTCCATCACTATTCTTTCCTACAGGCAAGGAACAGATACCGAAAGGAACATCTAGGGCTTCCTCTGTATCTTCCCAACAACCAAAGGGCAAACTGATGTCTAGTCCTATTGTGGTTAGACTTGCAGATTTCAATATATATCAGGTACATTTCTTGAAGTTAGTAAAACTGGGGCTACTTTGCCCTTGACTGTTACGTAACCATGTTTTTTAAGGGACAATTCCAAAGCCCATTGAAATCAATAGAAGTCTTCCCATTCATTATTGGATTGGACCTTTATGGGCCTGCTTCTGCTTCGTTAAAACTGGTGGATATTTTCTTACCAACTTTATATTAGATGATACCATCACAATTATGTTTTGTATCCAAGTTCTACTGCTCCCCAGTCCTGACATTTGGAACTTCGCCTTTTCATTGTACTATGTTAGGTACCCAGTATTTGAATATGTATTTTAATATGGCGTTTGTATTTTATGCTTTTCTTATTGTTATCTTTTTCAAAGTACATGGATTATTTTTTTTAAAATGTTAAGAGTTTTTGAATATTTTTGTCCAGTCCCTCCTTCCTCCAGTGATATTCTGAGTAGACAATTTAACCTTTTCTTTTTTTTTCTTTACTTTTCTTCTCCCACCTCCCCTCCAATTTGAGTAGTTTTAGTTGCTGGTTATTCTTCATATTCAATCTTTGGTGCAGATAGGAGGCAACTGGAATAGAGGAGGAGTATATCTCTAAGGCAGAATGGTAGTGATATAGGGGGTTCTACTCTAAATTTCGGGTCCTAACAAAAACGCTTATTGTGTGCCCTTAGTCATTGTGATTTCTACTTGCTTATGTTCCAGCTTTCAATGCTTTTTTGCCGTATTGCTTCTGGTGGAGTGGGAGGTTGCAGCTTGCTGCCAGGAGCCTTCATCTGGATTTGAAGTGGTTTTATAATATTTTGTACTGTTGGTGTTTTCATTTGCCTTCAACTCTTCAGATGCTTGTCTCCTCCTCCTCCTCCCTACACAAATATATTTTCATTTTTTTTAAATGGTCATTATTTCTATACAATTTACAAAAGGCTGTTTTTCTAGATAAATCTGTTGTTAATTGAATATTTGTATGTGTTAATATAGAGGTGTTTGCAGCTTGAAAACAGCTACAGATGAAGCAGGCTTATAAAGGTTATATATTCATTATTTCCAGTGAAACTAATGCAAGTGCACACCATCATATATTCAATATGAATACGTCGGCTAGTTTCAAACTAGCAGTCTGGCCTACTAAGTGTTGGATGAAAGAGCTTTGTTTTGACAACATACTTTTTAAACTAGGGTACATTCCAAGAAATTTAAGGTCAAATATATATCAAAAGGTGATCTCTTTCTTGTTTCATAATTTACATTGGAAAGAAACAGAAATGGGAGGATTACTGTTGTATGGTGTGTTGATTCTCCTGTGAAGTAGGCCTTTGGGCATACATAGCTTTGCCAGGTGCTTGCTGAACACCTTGCTTAGCAGTATACAGTCAAGTTGTCCCATGTACTGGAACCTGTCCTTACGACAGTACAAGGACTTCCTAACACTTCTGTAGTAAACTTATCTAGCTTATCTATGCCTTATCATCTAGATATGGGATCCTTTTGGACGGACGGTGTGCCAGTATACCACGTCCTAGCATAGTTGCTTATACAGGAGCTGTAGTGTTTGCAATAAAGATATCAGATCATTCCAGGCTTCTACTGAACGCCTTTGAAAGTGACCTGCTGGCTCCTGCCTCACATGAAGGAAGGGGATCTGGTACCGTTAATACTATATAGTTTTCTTGTAAAACTGTTCTATGCGGATTGCTTTTGCTACAAGGCAACTAGGTGTTTCTCGTTGTCAGCACTTTGTGTAGTTGGGGATCTACATCTGAGAGCAGTGGAACGTTACCCTGCTAAGGGCAGTGCCTTGCAACTACAAATGCTTAATTATTCATAAAAATGTAATGTATTAATGAAATTAATCTTTTCTCTTTCACAGGTTTCAACAGCGGACCAGTGTCGTTCTTCCCCTAAAGCTCTGATCTCTTGCAATAAAAAGTCACTTTATCTTCCACCAGAAATGCCAGCTATTCATATTGAATTCACTGAATATTACTACCCAGATGGAAAGGACTTTCCTAGTAAGACTTTTTTTTGGTACTGAGCCATAAATTTTATGGGTTACTTTCACCTTTATGAAGCTTAATACTGATCCAGGTTGGCAATTGGAAATAGGTAATGGCTTTTTACAGGGTAAGAACACAACACTGCTCCATTTCCACAGTGCTTGCTCCTGGCAAACTCCTATAAATACTGGGGTTTTTTTATAAACATGGTTTTTAAGTCTGAAAACACTCCCAGCATTTTTACTGACACATAAATCATTCATTCTCCAGCATGCACGTATTGTTTGTGCAGTCCCACTCTCTGGCCACATAGAAGAACTCAGTGGCTACACAAAAGAACTGAAACTGTTGCAGTGGTATCTAAGAAGCAACGAAGATCTGCAGGAGTTATTTTTATTAAAGTGTTATGGGGCTGGCCCTGTTTTATATACATAAATGTCAGGGGATTTCTTGAGGATGGGACTTGAGGACAGCATATCTCCTTGGTCCTGCCCTTCCTCTGTAATGAGGACACTCTCCCCCTTTCCTCAGACTTAATTCTATTCTAATATTAGCTTTTACATTAAAAAATTCAGGTACTTGCTTGGAGTGAAAGAAAGAAGCATCGCTTTAGGTGTCCCCTAACAATTTATTCTTCCTCAGGACCAAAGGAATGGGTTTCCATTCTGGTGTAAAATACTGGTGAAAATGTAAGTCTGCAGTTGTTCTTAAAAAACAAAACAGAAGACAATCTCTAAACGCTTTACTTATTCTCATGGTTTTGTTTTGTTTTTCTCTTTTAGTTCCATGTCCAAATTTGTATGGCCAGCTGAATGCTTTACAGTTCACCCTGGATGAGAGAAGTATTCTTTGGCTAAATCAGTTTGTGTTGGATTTGAAGCAGAGTCTTATTCAGTTCATGGCCATGTACAAGTTAAACGACAATTCAAAATCAGATGAACATGTTGATGTTAGAGTTGATGGACTAATGTTAAAGGTACGCTGTCACTGAGGAGGGGTTTTCTGGTTCCTTGGAAGAAAATACTTTTATTATGAAAAACCATTAGCAAAGCAGCTTGAGGAATAAATGGACAAACAAATGAACAAACCACCCATGTAATAAGCAATGCTGCTTTGGAAAACTGCAGAATACAATGGTTTGAAGACAGACATACCATTCCATACTACTTCATCTATGTCCTATGGGTATTTTGGTTTTGTATTGAAGACCTGAATGGGAGTATTAAATTATTTCACTCTGTTCAATGAAGCTGACGTAGCAGAAGAAAAAAAAATTGAGCACTGAAGTAAAAACAACTACCAAAAAATTCATATTTGTACTCTGTATTAATGCAAGAGCCTCCCTTGTTCCTCTGCTTGTGGTATATCAAAACCCTTTTGTCTTGTTAGCGAGTGCCTGGAGTAAAGAAAGCAGTTCATCTGAAGGTTAATTTCCTTCTCCAAAACCCATTCTCACCGTTTACTGTTTCATGCTGGCCCTTGGAAGTAGTTCATGTACACAGGTTCTCTATCTATTTATTCCAGAGGAGTGGCGCTTGTTAATGCAGCTGAACATCAAATTTTTGCTTCCCTTGTCTTCTCCTTCTGTGGAGGAGAAAGATTATTGGACAGACAATTCCACCACCACCGCCCCGATTTGCATTGGACATTTGTTTCCAAGGTTCAGAGGCGAACAAAACAGTGAGTCTTTTTGATGATGCCCACAGCAGAGGTTTCAAGAAGGCTAAAAAGTCAGCATATGGAGAGATGGTTATCTTCCTAAGGCTCTTGGTGCATATTTAATGGAACTTTAAAAGGACATGGTTTGTGCTGAATAAAAACAATTATTGAGAGCTAACAACCAGGCAGCTACAAATACAGACTGATCTAATATTGAATTACTATATGTGAATAGCCCACTAAAATAAGAGAAGATAAATATAAAAGTGTTCTTAAATCCCTCAAACTTTGATTCATATTAATTATTTCCCCCCTGTATTAACTGCATTATTTTTATTCTAGCAAATTATGAATCTTTTATTATTGGTGTGCTTAATGCTTACATATCATATAGTTAATTATCATATAGTTACATATTTGGTTATTTTGTTGTGAGTCATTTTATTTACATGAAGAAGCTTTATCACTCCAATCTTTTCAGTGTCTCTAGGGTGACTTTTTTTACTCTGATCTTTCTAGAATCTGCATGGAGATGCTGTGACAGGAGGTAGTGTCACTGATACTAGCGAAGCTAGTGTGGCCAAGGTCCTTGTTAACAACATCAGATACAGGATTTGGCAAAAACATATATTTTCTTTAAAACTTGCACTAAGGACATGCAAGTTAAATTAAATCCAGTATACTGAACTATTTTGTTGTTTTTTAGGAGTTGGAGTATATTTTGATTTTTATTATGAAAAAAAAATATTATGATTATCAGATAATGGTCACAAAAATGGTCACCTGTTCCGTATTCTGTATCAGGTAATGGTCACAAAAATGGTCACCTGTTCCATATTCTGCAATGTTAAGAATATTAGCTTTGTTAACACGTTTAATTGTTTCCTTCTATTTTAACACAGAAATAAAATACTGTAGTACTCGGTGTAGTGAAAAACTCTATTTGACAAATCAGATTGAAAACCAGGGAATTGTAATTTGAGTTCAAAGTTGTAAATACGTGGAACACTGGAAGACACTTTCTGCCAAGCTGTTTCTGAGTTGAAGAAACTGGAAACTTCAGCCTAATATAGCTGACCTAAATCTAAATCCGTCAGATAAGAAAAGCCTGAGACCCTTATGTTCTTGTACAAACATTGAGTTTTTGATGCCAAAGCATCCTTCTTAAAAAATGAGAGGGAACACAGATGATAATCTGTGAGCCTGACTTATCCCTGTTCTGTGTTAGCATACTTGAGTTCTCATAAAATTATAATTATATTCCTACATTTTAGATATCATGGCTATTATTTTGTTTCTTGAATGGTATACCTTCTTAATCTACCAATTTCTAACTAGACAAAATATGTTTCTGTCTTGCAGTTCATCGTCCCATCTGAAAACAAACCTGAAATTCATAGAGATCAACCTCGTGCACTTTCCATTCAAAGTTCAGAGATGATTGCTACGAATACAAGATACTCGCCAAACTGCAGACACTCTGACCTAGAAGCGTTGTTTCAGAACTTCAAAGACTGTGAATTTTTCAGTAGAACTTTCACCACTTTTCCTAAGTCCCAGAAGAATTTTAATCTTTTGCATCCAATCTTCCAGAGACATGCTCATGAACAAGATACTAAAATGCACGATGTTTATAAAGGTTATATCATCCCAAAACTGAATAAATATGCATTAAAGACATCTGCAGCTACTGATGTTTGGGCCTTGCATTTTTCCCAGTTTTGGATAGATTACGAAGGAACAAAAAGTGGGAAAGGCCGACCAATAAGCTTTGTGGACTCATTCCCGCTTTCGCTTTGGATTTGCCAGCCAGTAAGATTTGCCAAGTCACAAAAAGAGCTTTTATCGCATAATCAGACAGCTTTGAACATTCCAAAAAGTGAATCTAGTGATCTTGCTAATAGACTGCAACGTAAAAAACTTCTGAAGGAATATTACAGCAGTGAGACGGAGCCCTTGACCAATAGCATTCAAATGTCAGACGCTTCGGGAGTGCTTTCTGAAAGCTCTTCTGATGCAGATGTACATGTTCTTGTCCATGTTCAAAAACATGTAAGCGTGCAGATCAATCATTACCAGTATCTTTTTTTGCTGTTTCTTCACGAATCTCTTGTATTGCTCCTGGAAAACTTAAGGAATGATGTAGAAGCAGTGACAGGAAAACCTGCAAAGCAAACGGATGTCTGCATTGGGATCCTACTGAAAAGTGCAGAAATAGCCTTACTGCTCCATCCAGTGACTCAGGGAAACCCTTGTAAGTCTCCAGTTGTGGAAGAAGGAAGTCCCGTGGCATCAGAACTTTCCCCTTTGGGAAATGGGGAAGCTCTTACTTCAGAGAGTAAATTAGTTGGCAATAAGATAGTGCAAGCTGATATTACTAATTTTGATTACGTAAATGACTGCAAGCCTCTGAATGCAGAAGTTAATAAAGGAATTTTAATGGACCCTCTTGTGTTTAAATCGGACAGTAATACAGATTTTCAGAAAAGAACGTCATTTTCAGATGATGCATCAGATAAAGGTTTGGGAGATACGAGTGAAGGAGGAAGCAGTGGACTTTTTAGTAGAAGTGATTCAGAGGAGGTCTGTGGACCTTTAAGTGAGAAAAGTAGCTTGCATCCTCGGGATTCAGCATCCATTTTAAATAAGAGAGAAGATTCAACTGAATTTTTCATTGATAAAGAGGAGGACAAAAACACACTCTCAAATAAGTTAAATGAACAGGAAGGCACAACTGAAGGCTGTCCTAACCAAGTCACTGACTTGGAAACAGAAACTGCCTTAGAACCTGAAGAGCTTGAAGTCAACAAAGAGAAAGTGACTTCACTTAGAATGTTTGCATCCCAGTCTTCATCAAGGTATAGAAGATTTAATACCAAATCAGTTTTCCCGCTGTCTGAAAATATTTATCAGTCTTGTTGGCCACGTACTTTTAGTAATGGTCACCGGAAGTGAACATCTAGTAGATGAAAATTTTAAAAGTATATAAAGATATAAGGTATGCGGTATCCAGTATTCAAAGAAAGCTAAAATGAACTGTTAATTGATTTAAACTATTTACTTTCCATTTAAGTGTTATGAAATATGTGTTGAGAAGGATGTTGACAAAAATATCTACAGGAATGCGTGTTGTTTCTATGTTTATCTCTTTTTCTTGCCAAAAGATTATTGAATAATCAGATTTTTTCTTTTATATCTTGCCTGGTGTAGAGGAACTTTGTCAAGTAACTTCTATGCAATTCCTTTAATTTGAAATAATAATTTCCTAATATCTTTATATTTTAAAAGTGCAAAGCCTAAGGAACGCTGCCCGTCCGGCCTCCCTACGTTCTCTGTTTCTTACAAGAATATGAAGAGAAGTCCATCACAAGTCTCTCTGGATACCATCTCTATCGATAGTATGATGCTAGAGGATCATTTGATAGAGAGTGACGGAAGCGACAGCCAAAGCTTTCTGGAGAAAGGTAAGTAGGTTTAACAAAATAGCTTTAAGCAATACGTGAAAACGTTCTTTATTACAAAAATAATACTCAAAAGGATTGTAGTGCAGCAAATCTTGGATACTTCACAACACCGTTTCTGTCAGCTTCTCCAGTCAGTAATATCAAGTGTCTTCACAGCACATTATTTCAAGGGAAAGTAATAAGGTGTGCTACTTAAATAGTGCTGCTTAATTAAACACAACTTAATTTTCCTCTCTTGAGGAACGTGAAAGCATTGCAGTGCGATGTTGCAACTCTGAATTAAGCAGAACTGTTCCCTGCTTTGCTTAAAAGCTGTTGCTTTGGCTGTGTTTCCAGGTTTGTACCCTGAATCAGTGTTATGCTTGAAGTGGTAAAGAAGCTTTAATTTTAAATGTAGATGAAAAAGAAATGGATTTTCACTAATACTCACCATGCTAATTACCAGGCAGATAGATTTAGTACTCTCCTTGCAGCTTGATCCTTACAGAGCAGTTCCTAGCTATTGACTGTCTAACAGCAGTTATTTGTCCAATTTTTGCTCACCTGTGCATGAGCATTTGCTCCTGATCTGAGGGAGGAATTCAGGCATATGGTAATTATGCCTATATAGTCTGTAGCATTGTGAATTGTGCAATTGTAATGATCTAGTAGCTCTCTTTGAATAAAGAATTACAGTATTTTTTTTCTGTGGGATTTCTTTTCAGTCTAGAGCAATAATGAGAAGAATGCTTCACTTGCAAACCTGTCATATATTTGGATTGTGGGAGTATTCCTGCATGTGCTTATGTGGGAGCATGCCATAAAATAAATTTTTCATTTTAAATAATCTTTATATGTCTTTTTAGCTTGTTAAGCAATATTTAACTGCAGGTTAAGCCTGCATGCTTTCTTGTTGTCAAGGAAACACTACCATGTTCACTCTAATGAAAATGTATATAGCTTATTTCTCTATATGTAAACCCACAAACATTTGCTCTAAAGGCACTGTGCGGCGTTTTAGATACATGGCTTGGAATCTTTAACCATTTTTCTGCTGGATCAGTTTTATATTTGATTTGGAAGACTAAAAAAGGCCCTTCACAGTTTTTTAAACAATGTAGAGTGCCATTTTGGTTTTGTCACTATATCCTGCCTTACTTGCATAGCATCTAGAACTTTGAACTCTCTGTAAGAGGAATGGATTTGGCAGTTCAATCATAAATATTTGTTTAATAAGCCGTTCAGCTCATCTTAAAAAAATGAGTTAATGTATGCATACAACAGACACTGACTTTATTCGTAATGCAGGAGTGATTCAGGTTATGTTATGCTATGCTAACTTTGCGTTTTTTCTGATGTATATGTGGAAGGTATTACAGCCACAAACTGCCAAAGCCCATCAGAAAATGCCCATGAAGGAGGCACAGTGATTGAAAATTGTGATGGGTCATCTCCAGATGCCATGAGCGCTGCTTCAGAGAATGCCCATGACACTAGTGAAGAAATGGTAATATTATTGAATTCCATTAGCATACATGCTTCAGTAAATTAAACCTTAAAATAGAGCTAAAATGAATGCTTTTAGAGGTGATTTTTTCAAGTAGTTTTGGGAGCTTTTGTTTGTGCGTTATGTAAGCCTATAGATCTAGTGCACTTATATTAGGTGCACTAGACAATTGTAATCCAAGTTACACTGAGTGTCCTTTGTCCTTGTTATCTCCTTTATAGCCACTGTTGATAAATGACAGGAGCCACTTAAAAATGTCAGAAGATATTTCTGCTGTAGCGCGTAGTAATATTTTGTAATATCATCATGTTCTTTTGTGCTCTGTTGAATATGATATTTAAAATGAGCTTTTTAACATCATCAGGTATGGGTAAAAGAAAGCACCATAACTCTGACGTCCCTTATATGGAGGTGTTTCCTTAGCGCTGGTAGCATTCTGTAGTATTTGCAAATAGGGGTGTAACAACTGCCCTACTGGGTCAGATCAGAGGTGCCTCTTGTCCAGGATTATGTCAGGACAGTGCCCAGTATTTAGAGAAGATTATAAGAATATAGTGCATGTAGAGAGAGATTCCCTCCCTGAGACACCATGCAGGGTCCACGTTTTTCCATCTGCCTATCTGCTTATCCCTTGCTGATCCTGTGAATCAATGCTTCTTAGACTATATTCTTGTATCAGTTAAGGTCATGAACTGGAAACCTAAGAGTATATGGGCCCAAAGAAAGACAGTGAATTTACTGAAATCTGTTGTGTTTTCTGATGTGTTTTCCTTTTTAGTAATGTTATTCATGTAATCCTGCCTTTGCTTTAAATATTTTTGGATCCCCTTTGTTTAAAAAAAAAAGGCAAAAAAAAAAAAGCAGCAGCTCATTTAAATGATTGTTTCCTTTTAAATAAGTTTTCAATTATGTGCATATAGGTAGTATGGAAAAAAGAGAATTCATTCAGATTGTTATGCAAATGCATATTAGCATATTTTTTTCTACTTGTGGAATACCTAAAAAGTCATTAGAAAAATGAGCCCAAAATAGTAATAATGATGATGGATGTGTATCTGCTGATACCAAAGTGGGCTTATGAAACTGGCTGCTATGTTTTTTTGAAAGATACTGTAATCCAATAAATAGAGAAAAAGGGCTTACTACTAGGCAGGTAGCCAAAGTTTAGTAGCCTATCGTGGTTCTTTAACCTGGTCTGATTGAGCACCAGGAGTGCTTGGTTGTGCTTATGATACACACGAAATTGAATGCAATCTTAGAAAATTTCAGGTGTCACATAGGTCACATGCTTTTTAGTCAGAGTGGGGAAAGTCTGTCTCACTTGTATGGCTTTTCTGGCCAATTCTGAATTGGTGTTAGTGGGCTATGAATACAAGTTTCTGTCTCTGCATAGACAGTCGAGCCAATGGGGACAAAAAGAAAAGAAGAAGAAACAAGAAAATGTGTTCTTTTCTGTGAGCAAGGGTTATGGATACAAAGATTCTTTCCTTTTTGTGGGGGAAAAGCTTTAGACAGAACTTAAAAAACAATAATCAGTGTAAATTCAATTTATAATCTCATATTGTTTTATCTTGATTTTGTTGACAGATGTCTGTTGTGGTTTTCCAAATATTTGGTGTTAATGGTGAAATTGACATCAGAGGTGACGACACAGAAATATGCCTGCAGGTCAACCAAGTGATACCAAATCAGTTGGGAAATATCAGTGTTCGACACTACCTTTGCAACAGAACTGTTGGTAAGAGCTAACAATGAGATCTATCTCATTATTGTGAAACTGGAGTTGGAAACATTTGTTCTAAGTAAATGAAAACACTGTATTAGCCTAAAAGCACAAAACCAGTTTTATGATAGTACAATAGCATCCTTTTGATGTTGGTTTAGAATATCTACTCTGATTTCTTTCCTAATTGCTATATGTTAAAGGGGAATGAAATGAAAATTGAACTATTTCTGACAGTGTGGGTAAAAATATGCATTGCATTGAATTCTGATCATTAGTTTATTTTTCTAAAATCAAATAAGTTGCATTACATCATGTTATTGTTTTATGAAGGTGGAACTCCCTTACTGCTCTAATGATACTTTGCTTAAATGTACCTTGGTTGGAAGGGCTGTTTCTTTTCTTCAAGATCTATTTCTCTAGATTAAATTAACACCCACAGTTTAAACAGATTTATAATCTGTGGTTTAAGGAAAGTTAAAAATTGAGTGTGTCAGGAAAGATGAGCTGCAAGGACAGCCTTTTTTTTTTTTTCTCTTTTTTCTTTTTAAAGCTTGATAGGAACACAAGGTTTAGCTTCGTGCCAGATATTTGCATAACGAGATCAACCAGTGTATTGTCAGAGCTGTTCTTGGCCATGAGCACATATACATTCTCTGCCAGAAAACCTAGCTCACATACTGGGAGGTTTTTTTCTTGGCATGATGTATTGGCGTGCCACTTCATGTCACAGTTTGCTTTGCTCTCCTCTGCCAGCCTTCCACACGGATTGCTGGTTGCCAGCTCTGTTGCGCTGTAAGGTTTTTTGGGGCAGATCCCCAATGCACCTGCTTCCTGCTTCTGGTTCATCTCCTTTCCCAGGAAACAGCTATAGCGGCTGTTGGCTGCCATTTATTCCCAGCCTTCCAGCAGCATGGATTTTCTTCAGGAAGTTGTGCTTGGTGGTATGGCCTCTGATGCCGTAGGTAAAGAACCCATTTACTGGCAAGCTGAGCAGCTGCCAGCGGCTGCTGCCTGAGCAGCTGTTGCGTGATGTTGCAGGTGTATTCATGCATCTGAAGGCAAGAGGGGGGTCCAGCAGGGAAGACTCATGGCTGACTTTCAGTTTATACAGCCGGCAAACTGATCTCTGGTTGTCTGTCATATCTTCTGTAAAAGCAGGAGGGAGTAAATGGTAAGAACACGCCACCTCCTGCTGTCATGTGGATCTAAAACTAGAACCTGCTTTCTCTGGATCAGCTGATGATGAGAGGCTTGTGCACTGGCTGATTATTTTATGGCGAAAAGGTTATAATGTAATTGGAATCTCCAAATACTTACACTTTCATATCTCTTCCTTTCTCTTTCTGGTGGGTATCTAAATGGGTGGGCCAAAAGCAATTTTTTTTTTGTACGCTGCTGGTCATTCCCATTCTTCTTTTCTTCTCTCCACTGATCTTTTCTGATCTCCAATGTAGGACTGTGCTTTCTCTACTCAGGGAGGAATCTTCTGCAGCTGCTGCTCCTCCCCATCTCCCACATTTATTCTAATAAAAGAACTAAGGGAGAACACAGTTTACAAAAAAAAAAAAAAAAAGAGACAAGCATTCCAGAGGATCAAGGTTGGGAAAAAGCTTGAGAAGCAGATCAAAAGAAACAATTTAAATGAGTTAATGGTAACAAAACACAACTAAAAGAACCAGTGAGCAAAAGTGTAAGAAAATATCGCAAAAAAATCAACCCTGCTCAAGACCTTTAATAAACCTTACTCAAGTGCTGAATTAACAATTGTAACCAGTAAACCGAGGAACTATGCAAAGCAACGAATAATCAAGTCATAATTACAGTCTACAAAGGTGTTCTGGGTAAAAATAACCATTTAAAACCTACTAGACTGTTAATGCAGTAGGTGCAGAAAGGGAAAAGTGTGCCTAATAGCTGGAATAAGTTTGCGGGCCATTTGGCAGATATGCTCTTCCTTGCAGGGCTGGCTGCAGGGGGATGCCTTTATCAGCTCTTGTCTGGCAGCAAGAACAAAAGAAGGGGGGATGGAGCGTGGTAGAGGTACTCTGGAAAGGACAGTGCTTCTGCTGAGACCCTGTCATGCTTGGAGGAGAAGGGAACAGCAGTTCATAGCCGCTCCTGAATTGTTTAATGGAATTTTTACTCCATCCTCTCTTGACTGTGCCACTTTCGGATGCAAGATATCCAAGATTGACTTTCATGGCTGAGACCGAATGTTGAGGTCTTTTCTTCTGCTGTTTTTCTACACTTTGTTGGATTCTTCCGGCAATGACGCGGGCATTCTTTTCTGGTCTGGAAATACTTGGGGCACGTACTGCTGATTTCTTTCTCTTTATTTGCGGGAAGAATATAGATCTTTGAGGGAAACAGTTTCCCAAACCAATTGCAGGGACTCAGTGGACAGAGGGGTCATTGTTCTCCCATCTGGAGAGTCGCCCTCCCTCTCAAGGACTGTTGGTAGCTAATTCTCTTCTGTCATGAGTAGAGCCATAAAAGGTACCTGCTACTTGCAATACTTGCAGTATGTTTTTTTTTTCCCCATGGTAGGGGACATGTGAAATCTAGCACTTCTTAAACACTGCAAGGATTGAAGGATGGAGTCACGGCTGTTAGTGTTGTGGAAACCTCTACTCACAGGGGTGGCAAAAGGAGAGGTGGTGGTTCACAGCAGAGGCTGAAGATTCTCATGTTCAATTACAGTTCTTCCCATTGGTCTTTAACCCAGGCAGACAATATGTTCATCTACCCTGACTCCAGTGCCAACAGATAAGTGCATATGCCCTGACTTTACTGCTGTGCTAGGTCATCCATGAGAACTGGGCAGCACACAGAAAGGAACCCAATTAATCTACAGATAGGAAATCAAATGAATTACTCTGGACTGCTGTAGCTCCAGGCAATGTCTGTTGCATGCTGTACGGAAACTTGAAATTAAGAGTTTTCAGACCTGTACTACGTCCAGGCTGGGGCAGTATTACTTGAATAAAGTTACTGCCTCTTGCTGTGCATCTGTCTGACTGCACTTGGACTAGAACAGTTGACTAGCTTGCCTGTTTTCTGGGATGAATTTAGAAAGTTAATTATCCTGCTCACCCCTCCTCTTCCCCCACTTTTTTTTCTTTTTAAAATAGACGTACACAAAACAGCTACTCATACAGTTCCTTCTGACTGCTCAAACCTTCTTCCCAGTACTCTCCTGGAGCCATTTTCCTGGAGACCGCATGTTTAGTGATGGTTGGTATCCATGAGCATTGTATGCATCTGTTTTCCTTAGTTTGGTTCCCTCTCAGAGGAAGCACAATGTGCAGGAACATAGTAAGTGTTTAACTTTTCTGGGCACCAGCATCCACACTAGGGATGCGGTCCATGTCTCCCAGTTAGGAACCTGGACCAAAGCCAGTTTTGGCCCAGTGTCCTTTGTCTTGTTGTAGGTTCTCATTAGGCCCTTTATAAGCCACTGCTGAAGGTTCCAGAGGCATCTCAGAGTGATCTGGTCTGTAGTTTTGAAAAATAATACATCACATATTGCTTAAGAGGAACTGAACAGGTAACATTCCCCTACTACTGCTTCCCAAGAGCAAACAGGAATTCCTCCTACGTCCAGTGGAGAGCTTGCCGTAACTGGTAACCAGTCATCGCTGGGGCTTGACTCTGGCTTATCTTTCAATGTTTGCTTCTTAATATAATTACTACGAATATGCTTTTGTCATATAGACAATTTCTGTAGGTCAGCCATCATAGTGACCAAATGACTTGAGAATTCCATGGAGGTAATTATTTCTGGTGGTAAACCCTCTTTTTTGTACAACAAATGGATAGTGGCCATCCCCATCTCCCCATATGTGGTTACCTTAAATATTTTATTTTATTTTATTTTACTTTGTTTTATTTTATTTTCTATTTCTTTTCATTTCATTTATTTTATTTCTATTTCTTTCCCCCGCTTCTTCTTCCCCCGCTTCTTCTTCCCCCGCTTCTTCTTCCCCCGCTTCTTCTTCCCCCGCTTCTTCTTCCCCCGCTTCTTCTTCCCCCGCTTCTTCTTCCCCCGCTTCTTCTTCCCCCGCTTCTTCTTCCCCCGCTTCTTCTTCCCCCGCTTCTTCTTCCCCCGCTTCTTCTTCCCCCGCTTCTTCTTCCCCCGCTTCTTCTTCCCCCGCTTCTTCTTCCCCCGCTTCTTCTTCCCCCGCTTCTTCTTCCCCCGCTTCTTCTTCCCCCGCTTCTTCTTCCCCCGCTTCTTCTTCCCCCGCTTCTTCTTCCCCCGCTTCTTCTTCCCCCGCTTCTTCTTCCCCCGCTTCTTCTTCCCCCGATTCTTCTTCCCCCGCTTCTTCTTCCCCCGCTTCTTCTTCCCCCGCTTCTTCTTCCCCCGCTTCTTCTTCCCCCGCTTCTTCTTCCCCCGCTTCTTCTTCCCCCCGCTTCTTCTTCCCCCGCTTCTTCTTCCCCCGCTTCTTCTTCCCCCGCTTCTTCTTCCCCCGCTTCTTCTTCCCCCGCTTCTTCTTCCCCCGCTTCTTCTTCCCCCTTCCCCTTTTAGAACCCTTTAGTTGAATGTTGCAGTTGTCCTTACTCGTTAAAGATACTGAAAGTAACAAGAAACTGTTAGAGGATTTTTAAGGTTCAAATCTACTGCCACCCAAATAATGGAAGCACTATGTCATCGTCTTCTCCATCTGACTGCATTATTGTTTGTGTTCCTTTGTGTTAGCAAGTAAGTTCCTGAGTCAGGAAATTCTGCCTTTCCAAGAGAATACCTGCTCTCCTGGGAGAGTGAACTGACTTAAATGTTTTTCTGAATTAAAATTGAAGGAGTTAATGGAAAAGTAGGCAAAATAATTGTTTTCCCATTGTCACGACATTGAGGAAACACAAATTTTTTGGTGCACGGTTGTAGTTCTGCATTGTCCTTCTCTGTTGTCACAGTGAGGTACTAGTCCTTGGATATATTTTTTATTTCTCTTTAGTACTTTGAAGTGATATAGAAATTTGCTCTGAAGTTCTGTATTTGTAATGCTGTAATTCATGACTAATACTTCTAAAGTACTTTTGGAAAATCAATTGTACAGTAGAGGTAGAAGTAATTGCATCATAATTGCATTTTTGTACATTGCAAAATTTTAATACAAATTTGTTTTTGTTTTGCAACAGGTTCTGACTGTAAAGCTGTGGCTGGACCAGTTAGTTCATCACCTGAGATAAGTTTGAGATGGGAAAGTGGGCCTAGTGCTGTCATGCATTCTTTGCTGGCTGTGAAAAATGGTTTTCTTCAGTGTCACGTAGAGAACTTCAGTGCCGAATTTCTAACGTCTTCCCTCACAAACATTCAGCATTTTCTGGAAGATGAAACTGTTGCAGAAGTGATGCCTATGAAGATAAAAGTTTCTAATGCAAGGATTAATTTAAAAGTATGTTAACAACGAGCTATTTGGCTGCTCTAAAGAAACCGTGTTCTTGTTTCTTTGATGATAAACTACTAATCTGGATACAGTTAACTTCAAAGAAACTGCTATCATACTCTGGAAGGTCTTTAGATAACACTAAAACAATTTAAAAATCCATAGATTTGGTTAGCTCTGTGGTATGCCTGGAGGGGAATTCTCTGCATGACCACGCTATTTATAGGAATTAATATGTTATACTATTTTCCTCCTCTCCCAGTCTCTTTTGTCTGGGAGTTTCATAGGTTAGGTATACCAAGTTCCTAGAGGCACAATATGGGTTTTACTGGTTGGGCTTTTTCGCTTAGATTAGTAATGGTTTTATAATTACAAAACACAGATTTTAGAGGTTAATACTCTCTCCTACACAGAGGATAGTTCTTGCAGTGAAAGTTCAGTACAAAAGAAGGAAAAAGGTTATGGGAATTCCAGTTCAAACCACTTGACTAGTGCTTCTTACAACTCAGATTTCATGTTCTGCCCTACCTAGAAACAGATACTAAATAATGCAAACTTTTCTCACCGTTGTAGCTTAAAATAGCAACATTAGGAGGACACTCCTGCTCAAGTCTCCTAGGGGATTTTCTTTCAGATATTTAAAGGAGATGGTGAATTCTGTGCTGGACAACCATTGAATATAAACATAAGGACACTTTTTGGGGGGGCAGGGGTAACAGGGGAAAAAAAAAAACCAAACGTAAAGATAAGATAATTATAACATTGTTTTGGAAATTAGTAATCACCCATATAAACTTGGAACAAAGTGAGGACTGGAATAACAGCAGCTCCAGTTCTGCATCTGGGGCTAAAGCCTTGATTCTTCTAAGATGATACTTGACTGGAAGGGTAATTGCTATCTCTGCGGTGTTCTACTCAAAGCGCATGGGTATTCCCTTCCTCCGTGATGCAGCTTTTCCATCCCCTGAGGATCATTAGGCACTACTTCAGGGCCATTTCTACTACAGGAGTAGCACAAGCACTTTCTATAAGAGCTGTGGATCTGTTCCTCAGATTTCAATGTATCACAAATGTGAATGCCCAAATGCAAAAAGGAAAGTCTTAACATACAGTTATTTAAATTTGAAAACAGGATTGTGCTGGTTTATTTGCCAGAAGGCGGACTTAAGCAAAACGTTCTTGAGAAAGCAGCTGTTTGGGGTGGGGCATCATAGACTCATAGAATGGTTTGGTTTGGGAGGAACCTTAAAGATCATCTAGTTCCAAACCCCCTGCCGTGAGCAGGGACACCTTCCACTAGACCAGGCTGCTGAAGGCCTCATCCAGCCTGGCCTTGGACACTTCCAGGGATGGGGCATCCACAACTCCCCTGGGCCTGTGCCTCACCACCCTCACAGTAAAGAATTTCTTCTTACTATCTCATCTAAATCTCTTTCAGTTTAAAATCTTTACCCCTTGTCCTGTCACTGCGCTCCCTGATAAAGAGTCCCTCCCCATCTCTCCTGTGGGCCCCCTTCAGGTACTGGAAGGCCGCTATAAGATCTCCCCTTCTCCCCCTCTAACTTTGGCAGTTATATCTCAACAGCTTTCATGGTACGTGCTTAATTAATTATACTGGTTGTGTTATTCTGCTAGACAGGGGTAATGAACTACAAAGACTTCCTGGGGAGACCCCAAAAGAAGTAATTTGTGAAGTTTCTCTTCTGTTGAATGCAGTAATATAACTGAACTTCAGCTGGCGTCATCCCAAACTAAATTCTAAAACGACAAAATCCGCTCAAGAATGAGAGCTGTACTCATTCAATCTTTAAATAGTTCAAGGGAAAATCAGATACAATATAGTGCAGGTTTCTTATCTCTGGCTCTGTGAGCGCCTGAGCTAAAGAATGTCTTGAGTTGGGATATAATCTTTTTGAGTTGTCTCTAAAATACTTCAAAGTATTTTAGTCAGAGTCTATATATTGAATTCAGCAGACTTACTCCGGAGATAAATTTGGGCCTTTAATATGATCCCCGGGGAAAAAAAATGGAGCAAAAGTTTAGTGGAGACTCCATTAGAAAATTCTACTCTGAAATGTTCCCTTTCAAGTTTCATTAAATCCACTTATGTTTAATTGAACATCTTAATTAACTATTTTGATTTCCTGGTAAACTCAATTTTGAATACTTGTTTTTTCTAGGATGACAGTCCACGTGAAAATCTCAAGGCATCTGAGCTGGTACCCATAAAACTACATATTGACATACTTTGGATAGAAAGAAATGATGATGGCACTTTTCTCATTAGAGGTTCGTATGTTCCTGGACCTTGATATCTCAATATTATGATCTAATTATTGTTAATACTGTTTTTTTTCCTTTGTGCAGACATGTGGCTAATAATGAAAAGATAACCAATGATAATGTGTGTAAGTTGTATTGCCATATACCTTAGTTCTAAGTGTAGTCATGTAGAGGAAAACTGCCTTTTTTTGAATAGTGTATTGGTGAAGATAACAACCCACAGCTGAATCAATTTGAGAAATAAAAATATGCATATAACTTCATCAGGATATGCTTCATCAGTGGACATCGATTCATCATGATAAGTCCAAGGTTCCTCTAATTGACTACAAACCAAACAAAAAAATTGCCTTTCTTTACAGAGTACCAAGGTGGCTCCCTGCTGTCATTGTGTTTTTTTGTTACAGGTAGTAATAGACGATATTGTAAAACAAAAGACTATTTGGGAAGTACAGGTAGCAGTTTTCAATTCTGTGTATTACGGTGGTGTCCTGGCAGCTCATGGCTGGGGTTGCACTGAGACTTGTATTTCAAACAGAGGTTTAACTTTGTACTTTTCACGAACCATGTATACACTTACAATTTTTTTTTCTACATGTATGGGCAAATACTAAATACTCACAACAAGGCAATACATTTAGAGCTGGAACTTTACTGCTGTCTTTCACAGATATGTCAAAGAATCATAGAGTGATTTACATTCAAAGAAGCCTCTAGAGGTCATCTGGTCCTACTCCTTCCTCAAAGCAGGGACAGATTAGATCTAGTTGCTCGATGCCCTGTCCAGTCAAGTTTTGAGCATCAAAAAGGCAATACCACAACATGCCTTAAATAATCTTGTCCCAGTCTTTGATGACCTTTATGGTTAAATTTTTTGGTAATGTCTAGTTGGAATTTCCTTTGTTGCAGCTTGTATCTGTTGCCTCCTGCCCTACAACCTCAAGACAGGGGTGCTTGAGCACTTACCAAGCACCTCAGGGAGGTCTGGTCCATCTCCTCTATACCCTTCACTAGGTCAGCGGAGGCGGCATTAGGATCACCCCATAGCTTTCTTCCTCTTCAGATTTGACAAGTGCATCTCTCTGAGCCCCTCGTTTGTACATCATGTGCTCCTGGCCACGATTATCTCGGTGGTCCTCTGCTGTCAGTGTCTTTCTCACACTGGGGAATCCAAAACTGGATCTAGTATTCCAGATGTGATGCCACTGGTGCTGAGTGGTAACTTCCCTCATCTTGCTACCTGTACTCTTGCTAGTACAGCCTGCATGTGCTTGGTCTCTGCTGTCAGAGCTCACTGCTGGCTCATGATAAATCTTGTTGACCGAGGCCCACAGGTCATTCCCTGCAACGTTGCTTTCTGTCCACTTGGTCCCCAACCTGTGGTGGAGCAAGAGGTTATTTACTCCCAGCTGCAGGACTTCGCACAGGCTTCAGCTGAACTTCGGGAGGCTCCAGTCAGCCCATTTCTCCAGCCTATCCAGGTTCCTCTGAAAAAAAGCCTTGCCCCTCAATTCGGTATTGTTCACAACATTGCAGAGTGCACCCATCCTTTCATCCATGTCCTGAACGTATTAATCTGACAATATGCAATGGATTGTATGACTTGAGGAAGAGGAGGCTGCAGGGTGATCTTAATGCCCCCTTCACCTCCCTAATGGGAAGGTATAGCAAAGACGGACCAGGCTTCTCAGAGGCATGCTGTGGCACGATTTGCTTGTATTTTAATTTCTCCATATTATCCCATACATTGTTCGAGTGTTTAAAGATGTTCAGCGTGTTTTTGGTCATCTTTTTATACTGAACATTGGAAGAAATAGTAATTTAATGAGAAAATACATAGTTTTAAGGTTTCTTTCAGCTCATATTTTTTCACCTTTTGCTGAAGTGCTCTAACCCCTGTTCTTGTCATGGACTGCTCAGGTACAGTGACTTCAAAGGCATAGGTCAAATGCTGTCTGCACTGCAGTGATTTATGTATCTGCAGTGCTACATTTTTGAGTCCTCACGTGTGTGTGCTGGGAGGAGGGGGTACTAACAGAAAACTCTTGTTTAGAAGGAGATGTCTAAAAAAAATTAAAAAAAAAAACAAACCCCAGAATATTTTTTAGACTACGAAGAACCATGACCCTCATTTTGTCCCTTGGTGTACAGCAGTGTATTTTAATAGATGTTACGGTGCATTTCAGTTATAAATGCTAGAAAGTTTCTTTAATGCCAAGTCATTTAAGAAATTTTCTCATTTAAAAACTTGATACTGCGGGTTTATTTCACTGTGTCTTCAAATGTAAATGAAGTCTTCAAATCTGATTTTTAACCTGGAGAATATATATTAATAGCAATATTAATAGTTCTCAACCTTCTAATTATTCAGAATGCATATTCTGTAGTGATGATATTGGTCACTATAAAAATATGTTCATTTTCTTCAAGCTGGAAGCCACGTGTTGCGTCTTCTCATGCCTCCTTTCCTTTCTCTCTTCTTCCAAAAGCATATATGACTTAATTATTTTTCTTCAATTTGATTTTGGGAAGTAAATATAAATGTACTTAATATTACAAGTATATTTAAGTCATTTTAATTTTGTGCCGATGAGAATCAAACTTTAAAAAAAAAAAAAAAGACGACAAAAAGCCTTAAGCACTACTCTTAAGTATCTTTCTGTGATACAGACAATCAAAGAGTAAATGATGTGTCAAAGATGAAGAATTCAAGTAGTGCATTGCAGCAAGCAACTGGACCTGGTGGACACAAAACACAGGATCAAGCCACGCAGACTACTTGTGAAATTCCCAGACCCCCTAAATCAAGCAGGGATTCAGCTGACTTCATTCAAAACGAGGTATTAAGAATTTGTTTTGACTCCCCTCCCCCCAAAAAAATTATGTTACAATCATTAATCATCATAATTTTAAAATTATCTAGGGGTGGGCTTGGGGTTTACTTCTGTCTAGAAATTGAGATGGAAAATACAAATTTTAGATATTATAGTTTGGTTCAGTACTTAGGCATGCAAAATAAATTTAATACAGCTTTCTAAATAGGATAATAATATACTGCAGACTAATTCTCCTTTACATTGGAGGGAGTTTTATGAGGGAGCAAGTCCCTTCTTCTCCATATCTCCTTCATCCCTGTACACCACAACTGCCAAAGACAAAGAACTAGACTGTTAAGTCAGACCCATACGGATCTGTCAGTCATACCTGGATTGATGATGACAGAACCCACATACTAATTTGGCTTTTTTTCCCACTGGGTAAGAATCCATTCCTAGAGCTTAGAACCTGGTGTCATTTCCGCTCCTCTCCAGAATGGCAATGGCCTAGCTAAAACATTGGGTATCTTGCCTTTCGAGCCAACTGCATCAACTCTCTCCATCTTCCACACTCACTCACTGGGAATCAGTTGCAACCGGTTCAGCCCCAACAAACCTGCGCTCAGCAATGAATGTGAGCATGTGGTATTTTAAAAGTTACTGTCATGGAAAAAGTTGACAGCATGCAGGAATACTAATAACCCCCTCTTCTAACCCGATCGTTTCAGCTCATTGAAGAAAATGAATGTCTCAAACAGGAACTAGCCAAAGCCAAAATGGCGCTTGCCGAGGTGCAAATGGAAAAAGATGCCCTGCTTCATCGTATGAAGAAGATGAATGTCGATCATCAGTAGGACGGTGTTCTGTTGGTGCAAGGCATCATCAACAGAACTTGAGGTGATGGTGGCATCTCAAATACTGTTTGTGAATCAATGGAAGACACAGTTATTTTTTTTGTCACAAAGTTTACTCATTGCGAACAAAATGTTTGTAAACTAGTTACTATTCTGAAATTATCATTAAACATTGTAACTTTTTTCAGCCCATTTTAAATTGAAATGACTTTGGAAAAATCAGTTTATACTGTACTTTATTAATTTACTGAAGAAAAAAAATCATATCATCTACTTTTAATATTATCAAAGGAGATGTTATTTTTAAAATGTTTTCTGCGAAGTGGATGGCTCAGCAATGAAAGAATGTGCCTAGGTGCGTAACTGAGTAAAGTGTACTACACCTCATTAACAAACCGTACCCCTCTCTGTTACGGTTATGTTGTTTTATTACTACCAGAAGGTATCTGTACAGGAGGTTACACTTGCACTATGATGACATGGGCTAGATCCTCTAGAATAGTATAGCTACTGAAAAATAAAATACCAGCCCTAAACTGGCCCTAAATTCAGTGTAATTTGCCCAGAGAGGATTTTAAGAATAATCCTCTGGTGCTATACAGTTCCATAGACCCTTTCCGTACGCACTTCTAAAATACCACAGTATATACCGGAGAATTCAAGTAAGAGGGCATGCCGCTGGGCTTTCCTTCTGCATGAAGGCCCACTGCATCTGTACGGCTGATGTAATTTAGACATTCACCGTTTGTTTGGTTTTCTTTTTCCTCTGTGATGAGGATGTAGCCCTGCCGTAGGATCCAGCCCTTTGTGGAAGGTGAGCTTTGAGCCATTTTGCATGCGTGTCTGATTTCCGCACAACTCATCAGACATGCCCAAGGATTTGGTCCAATGTATTTAAATATGTAATGTCAATGCTTGTGGGGCGGGGGAAGGGGGAGGGGGAGAAATCCTACGGGGATTCATGAATTGTACATTGCTTTTTTTGATAAAAAAAGCTGTAGAGAATCATTTAATTACCCAATGAAATTGTGAGATTACATGAAATGTAATTATACAGTTTAAATCATGGGTGATTTGTACAAATTGAACGATAGTTTTCAGCTAAAACCTGGTACAGATGAATAAATAAAAAAGCACAACACTGTAAAATAGAGAATATAAGAGTGTGCTTTTAAACAATTTAGGAAACAACATACAAAACCATACAGGCCTGTAAGAGATTGTTTTTGCTAGAAGTAAAAATGGGTGAATAATTTAACTGGTGACCTTGAATCTGACAACTGGAAATCTTTTAATTGCTACCACAATTGTTTCTGCTCCGTGGGATGTTTGAGGGAAGTTTTGTTTGTAGGTACGCAGACAGATCTCAAAAAGTATTTAGTATCCTGTTGTTTGACTTTGCATATTCAGGCTGTCAAACTAGTTTTAACTAAAATGGTTTTCATTAAAACTTTTTGGAGGACACATAATTTACATTGCTGAAAATAGTTATTGAAAGTATGTAGGTTTTAATCAAGAGCTCTATAGAAGAACTGGTTCAGGCACTATTTTGAAGCCTGCCTTATGAAACCCTAGTTGAAACTCCCTTTAATGCCCATGGAAATTTTTATCTTATTATTATGAAAAAGATGAAAAAAATACACACACAAACGTTTCTAATAGAGAAACTAAATATTTCTATTTCAAAAGGTATTTAAGAAACACGGTATTAAATAAGAGAAGTCCAATTTCACACAAATATCATGTCAGATTCAGGGGAGGAGTACTCAACTGATTTAATTCTCATAGGTACTATTAAAGTCAGTAATTCTTACTCAGTTTATCCCTGCCAAGATCTAGTTAGAATTATTCTGACGAAAGGAATGTATAGAGTGCTTAGTAGCATGTTGCTGGAATAATACATTGAGAACTGTCTAATTTTTAAAAAGAAATAAACAGTAATATCAAATGCCTGTCCTTATTACTGTACAAGCTAGTACCTGCTTCTTTTGGCAAAAATCAAACACAAAGCAAACCCGAAACAATCCAAACCAGCTCTTCTCAGTACAGATGTTGAAATTCAGGGTATCACTTTCTTGCACTTCATTATAATGGAAAACATTTCTACTTGATGGCAGTTCTGCAGTGATGAGCATCATCAGTGGGCAGTTTAGAAGAGATGGGTGTGCTTGGTTGTGGACTCGACATTACTGAGACTGAAGGGACTGCGTCACTCTGAAATCAGTTTTGCTATTGGAAAAAATGCAGAGGGAGAGGTAGTTTATTAAAGTTTGAAAGTACAAAGTTAAACTATCCCTTAATAGGTTATACTAAAAATAGCAATTAAAGGCTTCAGATTAAATGAAAAGGCTTAACTCATTCTCGAGGCTCTGCTAGTGCTCATAACCTCCTTAAATCCTAGATATGAAATGTGTACCGTCAGTAGAGCCTCTTGAATGAATCACCGCTTTTATTCTGCAAAGAACTAAATGGAACAGTGTTTGGAGACCTTCAATGTATAGAAAACTGATTCCGGGAGTCTTGTAGGCAGACTGTTACCAAGTTTTATTTTACATTTTCTGTGGAAATTTAAACTGGTCTACAGATTAACTTAACACTCATTCAGCTTGTTTACAAATACTGTTTTCATGTCTAGTAAAGCTTTCAATTTAGCTCACCCTTGAGGAGGCTGTGCCCTTTCCCAGGCGAGGTCATTGAATCTTTCTGGCAGGCACTGTTCCAGTTCTCACAGTAACTTGTAATGTTGTTGGTAAGCACCAATTTTAAATCAAAATTATGCGGCCTTACAGAATTACTTATGAAAGGCCTGTTGGAGTGGCAGCTTCGTAGAGATGATGCCTGTTCTCTTATGTCCCTGCTCCGGCTTCATGGCAGTAGCTATTCCAGTCCCTGGATTAAACCCGGCACGGCTGCTGGAGCCGGGGACCATGGTACTGGCTGGGAGGGAACTGCTTTTTTTTTTTGTTGTTGTTTTTTTCCTGCCAAAGTCCTTTATTTCCTGGTCCCATTAGCCATGTCCGTTTGTGCACTGTCTCCTCTAGGAACTGACTTGGAGTGTTAAACAGGGATCGTAATTAATCTCTAAGGGATAATTGCTAACTACAGAATACTTCCTAAATCTGACATGGTAATGGTTACCTTTGTTCATAATAAGTTCATAATAAATGTAAGGGGAATGTGATAATAAAGGTAAAGACTTCACCGAGCATCTACAATTCCAAGAGCACAAAATGCGCGAATGTATTGCAGAAGCAAACTCCTTGCAGTGACCAGATTTCAGGTAAGTAATGATGGAGAAAATAGTTTCTATATAAAAAATGTGCTTGTATTGGTCTAGTTCTTAAAACATTCATTGCAAAATGCTTGAAGTAGGTTTTTCAGCTCGTTGCTATCTGCAAATTGTAGGGAGTACTTCAGATTCTGATTCAGCTGTTGATATCAATCAGTGTCTCTTTATCTGTTGTAGGAACAGAAGATGACCTTGCTAGTATGTTAAGTAGCGATGGAGTTGTGGGTACTTGCTGTGAAATCCACTAATTCATTCCTCCCAGTAGGGAAACGAGTTTTTTTGACAGCCCTGCAACACCTTATCTTTTTCTTTTTTTTTTTTTCCTTCCTTCCAAATGTGCCACTTCACTTTTGCTGACTATCTTTTGAATAGCAGCCCCGTTTCCTCTGCCTCAGCCGAGACACCTATCGTTGTGAACCTAGTAGCAGTCTCTGTGACGCTGAAACCCATCTCATGGATCGAGGCAAACACGTGGCTCGGAACGGTGCAGGCAGCCTGCGCTAAAGCTGCACTCGATTCAGTTTTGTGCTAGTGTACCTCCTCATCTCGTATTATTAATGACACGGAGTCTGAAAGCGAGAGCAGCACTAAGATCCTGTTAATCAGTACTAAGGGGATGCAAAAAATGTACAGTGAAAGGCTAGGAATAGTGGTCTTGTGCTGGAGGAACAAAGCTCCGTTTCTCAATCAAATTAAGGAGAAACATAAATCTTAATAATAAATAGAAGCTGCATAGTTACAGTTCTATGCGTTTTTTTATCATTCTTTATCTATAAAAACTTAAAAATTAAAACCTCACATTTCTAAAATTATTTTTTCTTTGAAATTTCTTTTAGTGAATTTTTTAAATTCGATGGTCTCCTCAGTGCATGTAGAGGGCCAAACCTTCTGTCACTTCAGTGAAGTAATTATGGATTTATACAAGTTTCAATCCGTTTGAACTTCTTCATAAGCATAAGCAAGGGTTAGACATTGTATCTTTGAATTGGCTGGTTACTAATTAAAAGCTGCTCATTGACTATCATGTATTTTGGATATAAGAAATCAGAACAATTTTAATAAAGGTATTTTTGGAACACTTTAAAATTAATATTTAAAAAAAGATTTTTGCAACTTTCAGCTTTTCAAATAGTATAGAATGTCTTGCAAGTGTGTGTCACGCTACTTGCTAGCGGAAACAAGTTGCAGGAAGTGAATCTTTAAAAGACAACTAAACTCTTGATAGCCTGTGTGTTTTCTCCCAAAATAAGGGGAAACTTCTGCATCCCAAAGAGATGAATCTCTCACATTGCCAGCTACTTAAATGGATAAATGTTAACTTTGTTAAAATGTCATTTTGGTTTTATCTGTTGTTGCCCAAGCCATACCTAACCAGTTACACTGAAGTATCTGTATTTTGTTTTTATTTCACTATCTATCTCCTGCTTTTCTTTCTGTTGCCGTCACTCATTTTAATATGGGCAGAAGTGGAGTATATCTATTTTCTAACGCCTTCCCCACGTAATCTCAGTATTAAATCTTATGTTTTCTAAGAATTCCTGAAGGGGTCATTTTGGAAGTAAAAATAAGATGCATCACAACTAAGTAAGAAACTATTGAAAATGCAGATTGCTTTATAAGGTGTATGAGATAAGGACTAATGCTGTATCTTCTGTGAGAGTAAGCTGGTAGTGTGGGGAGCATAATGCAGTTATGGTTAATGCAGTTCTTCTAGGTTAGAGTATGTTTGAAACCACCACGGTTTGATTTTGAGTTAGATAATTGGCACGTATCTTAAACATTTGACAGAGACACATGAACAAACGAGCACTTCAGAAGTGGTAGTCTGAGCCACTACGTGCTGAATAAAGCATAAGCCTCTAAACAACTTATCTGTGGAACAAATCTGAATGTCTTCACATTGTCTGCAAACCTCAATACACCATTAGGATGGAAAGTGCAACTGTCATAAATACTTTTATCACGGTGCAATTATACTGTAGTAGTAACTGTTGAGGTTTTTGAGCACTGGAAAATACTTTTGAGGTGCAAATTATCATATTGAAATCTATGATGGTTAATGTTTTACTAATTAGAAAAACAGTGCTTAACCTGTTCTCAGAATCATGAATTTTCTGGTCGTTCTCTTTTTAAACACAAGTAAAACCTGGTGGGCAGGACTCTCCTCGCCTAGCCACCGCTAGATGGCAGTCCAACAAGTCACTTGTGGCTTCATTTCCTCGTGGGTACCAGCATGTCTTGTTTCTTGACTCATGAACAGTCTCATTAAACTAGAAAATGTCAGGATATAATTTGCAGTTTTTATAAACTTTTGATGATTAATTTCATAAGATGATTTTAAATCACTCTTTTTTCACTTTTAATTTAAAGAGCTTATCTATGTTTCTACTGTCTTCCTTATGGCATATTAACTTTTTCCTCTTTAAATAAATCATTATAAACTGCCTGAACATTGTTAGAAGACTTTCTTCCTTCTTTGAGGCTTAAATAAATTCTAAAAACATATTTCTGTACACATGATAAACATTTTACTATAAAAGGGACAATATCTGTAGTGCTTCATCATTATCTGTTAAAATAAAAAGTTTAGGAAATTTTTCTGGTTTTCCTGTCGTTGCACAGATGAACAACTCCATCTTGATATCATCAATTTATTTGTTCAACTTCCTTGCTAACTAGAAAAAACTCTGATTTTATTCTACTAATTTTTAATAAAAGATGCATATATAGAGTTTTCCTGTGTTTCTTTGGCAATAACCAAATATAATCCTTTACAAATGCTTATCTTACCTTCACCAGATGGTAATCTAACAAGATAGTTTATATTAACATTATGGCGTGTGGTGAGGGATCTGAATACATTTCTTTTTATATCCTGTTTGGTTATTCAAAAAACTTACAGGCAGAATGACTAAGCAGAGAGAAAAGCAATCTATATAAAATTTCTGTAGGAATCGGGTCGCTTTATTTTTGTCAAATACTTAGAGAAAATAGCATAGAAAGCAGATGTCTTTTCATTCCTCTGGAATCTTAATGTGGCTTGTTCCTTCCACTTATTTTTTAACTTTATTTCTAATAAGAGACTGCAACTCTGGATAGGTATGATTGAGAGGGGTTTTTTTTAAGTGTTGTCCTGCAATGCCACATACTAGAACATGTTGCAGAATTTGACAATATACTGGACACCCAACAGAATCACAGCCACTTCCCTGAACTGAATTTGGTGCAGAAATGAGGCTTCTCTGGTCAAACTTAGCAGGAAGAGTCCTGAAAATTCATTTGCATCTAAAATATAAGATTCAATATTTCTGCAATATTCACACACCCACCCCCCCCACCAAAAAAAATCTATTTACAGACTTCTTGAGTACTTGAAAATATTTATACAGCTTTCTTAAAAAAATTATATAAAAAATACATTATCTCCAGAATTTAATTTCTTATCTAGGAGTAATGTAAGAAATATGGTAAGTTGCAAACAGTCACTGAAAAATTCTTTAAAGCAGTATCAGTGCTATTTGCTTTTACTGGATCCTAAATCCTTCCAAATCACTAACAGCTGGCAACATGTAACTCTCACGGAAAACTGCAAGTTAAGTTTCCAACTCATATTCATCTGAAGATCTATCTGAGAGTGGTCATGACCTGAATGGTGAAGTTCTTAAACCTTCATTTGCAATTATCAGAAGCATTTTCAGCTTATGCAACAGGAAAGTATTTCTTCAAAGTCATAACGTTAAGAAGATTTAAAAAGGCTCCTTGAAATGGGACTTGACAAAATATTTCAACAGGCAAAGACAACATAGAGTTAATCTCTTTTGCCTTTCCATTATGCAAAACATATCCCTTATTTAGCTACCTTAAGTCATTGCTGTCAGGAAAGAGGAAAAAGGGAGAGTATTTGAAATAAGCGTAGGGAAAATACACTAGGACAAATTCTGGGCACCTTATTAATGAAAGCTTGTTCCTATCTGTCTGGATGCTGTCATCCCTAATGTCATTGTGGCTGCCTTTAAATCTAAATCTGATGGAGTCAAAAGCCAGATTTTTATCTAGCAGCAATTAGTGATTTATAGCAGTAACAGATATTTTTTTCTTCCCCATCTGGTGATAGAAACTTGTACGTGGAACAACACCATGTATGTAATAGCTGGCTACTAACTGACAAACACTGCTGTTAAGAGTATCAGTGCCATAATCCCACACTTTGTTGATGTCCCTTCATTTTAAGGACACTTGGAAACTTCTTAATCAGGAAAAACTACATCAAGTGAGACTTAGTTACATCAGGTACTGTGAGATCTCACCCATAGTACCATTCCTGAGATGCATCAGAAATGGGCTGGCCAGAAGAATCTCAGACCCTGAAGCACTGGAGGTGAAGCTACTGGATGAAGCCACAGGTACTTAAAAAAGGATGAGGCAGATGTAATTCAAGCACGTCCTAAGCATGATGTACCCTTTCACTACAGCCACCTAACAGGGTAATCTTCCCTGTGAGAAATACGGAGTGATACTAAAGAAGAGAAGGAAGTAGAAAAGTATTAGGCTAATGCAGGGTAGTACCTTCACTGGGGTATTGCTCAGAGAAGGAATAGTTTGATGAAATGCAAACATCAAAATAAAAATAGGCAGTTCCATATTTTGCTGTTTAGATTTTAAAAATGTTTTATGGTATCTTCACCATAAAAAGGAACGATGTGAGGAAACATTAGTGTTACAGAAGCTCACTAATTTGCCATTAAAAAACCCATTTCCAAGAAACTACAGTGCTTGGCAGGTTCAGAGGTGTGAAAGGGAAAACAAATGTAAGAAAGAATTCATCACAGCAGTCATCAGATTTATGTGACTTAAGAATTTTCCTACTTGAATTATTCATCCTACTTTAGTTATTCACTCTGCTTTAATAGAGTTTCATACACTTCTCTTACACTGCATCTCTCTCTTGGAGGGGGATCTTTTTAGCTCCAATTTGTGGTATACTTAATTATTTGATTAAAGATTACTTTGCATTAATTATTGCATATTTTTCTAGGATGATGCCAGCCTATTTGCATATCCACAGCAGAGTATGTCTCTGTACTATCCTGTTAATAGAATATGGAAATAGAACATCTGTCACGAATAGCCATACCATTTTTCTTTCTATGGAAAAGAATCCAAAGATTAATTCCTAAGTGTGTTTTGCTGAATCAGCTCCAGTTAGAAGTGTGTCATGGATATGCTGGTATTCCTGTAATCCTCTCTGCTATCTTTGCTACTGATGGTCTGGTGTAGGTTAATATGCTATTGTGTTCTTTAAACATTTATCTTATATTTAATATTTTTTGTGTATGTTTCTGCCTCTGAGCTCTTAGCTTTAACTTAGCTACTGGATTAAAATTAGTAGGGCTTTTTGCCTGTGGGTCAATAGTTACCTTTGGCTCAGATAAATAATGAGCATAAATCAAATGAATTGCTGTAGACTTTACCAATTATTATTTTTGACCAAAATCTATTGTATTGTCTGAAGGCCGAAAATGAGATATCTGACACACTAGCAAACAAATTACTCATGATAATATTTTCCTCTGTAATCCAGTTACACAAGAGATAAATGAGATTCAGAAATTCACTGCATAACGACATCCTCTCACGCAAAAAGCAATAACTTTCTTCCCTAGGCAGTACAGGAGTAGCTTTCAAATTTTAATAAACACTCTAGAATGTTGTTTTGTGTGGCTTGGAGAAGTAATTAAGAATGAAGAACCTTTTTACTGTTGGGCTAACTGCATAAAATATGACAGGGGCCCTAATCTTGTGCTGGGAGCAAAGTATCAGCTTCACAGAATCACTCCCTGACAAATTTGGTATTAATTGTTCCTCTTGGCAGATAGAAGTACCCTTAACATCAGAATCACTGTGTGGTTGTATGTGTACTGTACAAAAACACAGTAAACAATAGTTTGTGCATTTAAATTTACATACGAAGACTACATTAGACTATACTCTTACACAAGGCAGTATCCTGAGCCAAGATAGATTAGCAAGATGATAAGCAAAGCTTACATACCTATTGCTTGTGCTGTGTTACTATCAGTGTGCACACGTAGGCAGCAGTCTCCATGCTAAAAGGTAATTTATCAGCATAAGAGCACATGCAACCAAGCATAATACAAAGCAACGCTAAGCCTATTCTGAATTAAAATTTTTGAATGAAAAAATACATTAATGTGTTTTAAGCCTGTCCCCTGACAATTTCATTGTGTTTCCCTAGTTATTGTTCAGGAAAAAATAATGGATAATGGTTTTATATTTACCTTTTCCATACCACTTACAATTTTATATGCTTCTATTATATCTCCCTATAATTATAATTCTTTTAAAGCTGAAGTGGCCTACTCTATTTAGGCTATACGAAGGCTGTAATATACATCTGATTATACCTCTTGTCCTTTACTGTATCTTGATTAGTTCTGATGTAATCTTTTTGGGACAGGACAAACACAATGGTTTTTACATTGAAATAATGATGCTCATTTCCTTTCCTAGTAATTCGCAATGATTTTGTCATTTTGATTACCATATAGCATTAAACTGACATTTTCATAGAAATATCCCCAATAACTTGAGATTATGGAGATGTAACAGCAGTTTTGGAATTATAAAAGGGGAATCCAAAGTCTCCCTCCTATGTTGCAACAGAGAAATTATTTCTTTGTCAATGTTGAACACCACCTCCTATTTTACTGTCTACTAGAACAATGCCATGATGTACGTTTTCATACTCAGTTTTAGTTCAAGCTATTCTGAAATCTGTTGTTTAGTTAGCAAACTTTGCTTCTCCACTTCATATTCTCTTTAGAGACTCTTTATGTGTTTGCTGGACAGTGCAAGGAGAGATCTCTACACAGCTGTCCTGACAACGTCTCACCATGGTGAAAACTGGCCATTTTTCCATTTTACTTTTCCTCCTTTAACCAACTGTCTGCTCACAAGAGAATCGTCCCCCTTACTTGGTAAGTTTTCTTTCTTTAAAGAAAGAAAGAAAGGACCTTGTCAAATTCAGTAAGGACCTTGTCAAAAACTTTCTGGAAATCTGAATACAACCTACTGATTGAATTGCTATTTTCCATATGCTCTTTGACTCCTCTGAAGAACTCTAAGAGATGTACAAGACATGACTTGCTGCTCTAAAACCTATACTAAATCTTCACTATTGTATATAACCAGATGTCTACCAATTTGCCAGGCATGGAAATCAGACTCAGTAGTTCTCCAAATCCCCCTTCAAACCCTTAAAAGTTATTAGCATCACATTTGCAATCTTCCACTAATCTAGTACCAAGACCAATTAAAACAATAGCTCACACCTCACCATTTTAAGTTCAGTTCCTTCAGACTCTTTGGAGAATTTAATCTGGTTCAGGCACGTTGTTTTTATTTATTGATTTGTTTCAAAAAAACCTTTTCTTATGGGACTGTAACTTGAGTTAACCCCTTGGACTTGACCTGTAACTAAACATCCTGGTAGTTGAAATGACAATTTCACTTTTTCACCACAAATAGTTCTGTTCGCTCAACAAGAACTGGCCAGACCCAAGAACCCAATGCCAAATCAGCTAGCTGCATCATTTGTTTCAAGAATAACTATCAAAATTAGAAATTGCAAAGATCTGGAAAATTATAGCTAGTAAGATTGTTCTTCATTGTATACTTGACAGCACTATAGTGGAAAAAACCCCAGAGCTGTGTCTGTTTGGTTCCATGTTAATTCCCGCTGCAACATTAATCATAAATTTCTCTTTGTCATGTATTTCTCCTTTCAAATGTCTTCCTATTATTCCTAGTGGAATCAACCCTTACCCTCCAGCTCCCAGTTTGAGATTTATACCTTTTAAATACATAGAGACAGTTCTGAGCCTTCCCAGATCATTACCTAAATATATTCTATTTCCTTCTGTGTGCATGATTCATTCCCAGTAACCACTCTCTGTTGGACCCAATGAGGTCTGAAGCTATGTGTTGCAGAGCAGCACAGTTAGAATTTCAAAATCATTCTGCCGTACTGGTCATCATAACATGTATCCACAAGCACAAACATACCTGAAGGATGTATGAAGTACAAGGGTTTGCTCAACTGTTTCTGTTAATCCTGAGCAGTCATTTACCACTATATATTCCTATATAATATTTGCTATTAGTAGAGACACAAACAGAATGGAAGGCTATTGCCTTTTAGGCACCACTTTCCCTGTGGTGGCATTCCTGTATGCTGTTGTTCAAGAGCCAAGGATAACATTTGTGCACAATTTTAACAGCTGTCTGTACTTGCAGTCGCAGTCCCTCATCACTAGCATGTTTCAGCTGAGATTTCTCTCAGATCCTTCTTTCAGGCAGTCAAAATCTGACGTGTAGGAATGTTGTACGTATCTTAAAGGGGAAATGAGAAAGGGAAAATATTTTAAAGTCTGAAAGAGGTTACAATGTATCAAAGGTAGAAACAAGGGGTTTTTTTTCATGGCAACAAGCTGTGCATTGAGCAGTCCAGGCAAAGCTTTAATACTGTATTGTATCTGTCAGCACACACTGCATTGGGGGACCTAATCAGCATGCCGCTCTTACCTACTTGTATTCACATTTCATTCTGCGTTTCTCTCTAATGCATGAAAAATAGTCTTAGGCATATTTTGATAGCAAACTGATGTAAACCTACGACAGAGCAGAAGGATTGGATGAATAATTATACTGCTAATCCCACCTGCTGTCACACAAGAAATACATGTAAAGAAATGTACAGATACACCAGTTAATCTTAGCATCTACCATCAGAGCAAAATTGCAATTGCTCTGGAAATGGCATGGCAGACAGATCTGACTTACTGTCAGTACTATCCCATCACCGTTTTCTGGAGGCTCAGCTCTCCAGCGCAGATGCAACCTGCAGCCTGTATGTACTTGAGACTTTCGAGCAGTAGGACATTACAGCCCTCTGGGGAATGCAGCACACTTCCCATGGTATGTTTGGATGACTGGTCAGTGTCCCGATGACAGAATAGTAGTTTAATTTCTTGCTCTTCTTCTGTGTGTTTGGAGCCCCATGAGAATGATGTAGTGAGGTCAGTCAGTGCAAATGCTGAGACAGCGTCTTGCTGCTGTGCAACATCACTAAGGGACCATTTTTTTGCATGTTCTTTTCCATTACAAATTTATGCCATGACAACATGCCTGAAAGCAAGTGTTTACAGAAAACGTGATCCAGTCAGAATTTTATAGTCAGAAATAGGATTGTTCTGCATAAGTCATCAAAAATGGCTTTTTCCTTAAATGTTGCTTCAGCTTCTACTTAATCTGATGAGTCCAAGTGTTCATGCACTCTTTTGAAACCACAGCACTCTTGGTGTTTTTATATTCCTCATGAGTTAGGTTTAGTACTTTCTATCATCTTGGTTTCAGCCTAAAACCAAGGACATGATGGGCGTTGGTGCCTGGCCTCAAGAGCTCAGCTGCACTCCTGGGACCTCCAGTTTGGACTCAGCCTCTGAGCCTGGTGTTTAGGTATCTCCTAGATGAGCAGTGCATACACAGAGGTAGTCATGGTTGTTTGAAGTTCACTGTGTCTTTTTTACACTCTGTATATACTGTAAAGAGTGAAAGACAGTATCAGGCCTGAAAAACTCTTGCCAACTAGGTACACGAGAAATAGCACTTTCTCTCGTGCACTTTGCTACCTTTGTCCCTGACTTACCATGCGTGTACAAAAATGACAATAATAATTAGGCCTATTTAATGCTAATATATTTTCTACTGCCAAACTGATGTGATGGTTTATTCCAGCATTTTGAGCTCTCTCTCAGAATATCTATCAGAATTTGTAATAAGGATCTTAGACCTTCCTTATATCTTTACATGAGAGAACTGATAATAGACAGTCTTGAAATATGATGTTAATATGTTTGCTATTCTACAGAACTACCTTTAATATCACAGATTTCATTTTTTTCAATACTTGCAACTCAGTTTTTCATATCCCTCCCATGCTCCTGCTTGAAAAGAGAGAGGGGAAAGTCATAGAATGTTAGAAAGCACCCATTTAATTTGCCTTTAAGAAGGGAGGCTGCAGGAGGAGGAAATCAAGAAGTTGTCACCCTGAAATGAGAACAAAGCCAAGCGATAGTTGCCTTGTAAAAACATTAAGGAAAGTCCTTGCTTATTACAGTCAATCCCAGTCCTTTCAAATGACAAACCAGTTAAAGAATTTCTAGGTAGGCTAACTGCTTTCTCTGGTATTTTAGAAAATGGAAGAAAACAGAAGGTAAGGCATATGTTGTGTTAAGAGAAATTTTGAGATTGAAAGTGTGATGCCACTTAGACACTGACAGCTGCAGTGGTCATAAAATGTCTTCGCAAACACTAAAATCATAGAATCAAAATTCTACTGTGGTATGGACCAGCACTGCTCAAAAAGCATACAGTGTTTTGAAAGATCTCTTGGCTGTTTTACAAATTATTTTTCTCATCTGTAACTGCTGCAAATTATAAAGCTATGTTTGTACTTTCTATGTCTAGTTAACATATTTATCATTCATATAATTTTTAACATTCCACAATGTTGTCCTGATATTACCAGGGACAAAGAATGTAAGACATTTAAAAACACAAAGGAGTCCACCTGATCTAATAGGTTTGACCATTTACATTCAACTCAGTCTTGGTACGTTTTTTTTCCTTACTACAGTCCACTATCGATTTCATCTCTAAAAACAGACCAACCCATGTTCTGAATTCTTTGCTTCAGTAGCCCTTAGAATTTACCCATGTTTAACCCTTCCACTAACCCCAACCAAATACCGCTGCTTAAATTCCTTTTTATTTTTCAAATGGATAGAATAACTGTTTTCTGCTCTAATTGCTAATGAAACTAAATCCTCTGATTGGCCTTCACCGTTTTGTTGGGCACTAGGCTGATGGGTTTACTGGGGTATGTTTTGAGCCTTGCCACATTCATAAAATCTTCCTGAATTTGCTGGCTACTGCACGCATCTGCTCCATTGATATTTCTGTCCCCATACTTTTCTTCACAGCTTTCTGGATGATCTTTTCAATTAGAGCACAGTCTTGAGATTTTATTTTCCCAAGAAGAATTATGTAACGTTTATACTGAGTCATATTTGCCATCTGCTGATCCAACTACATAAACAATCCAAATTCTTAAAAACCTGAGTTTTCCTTAGTATCTGCTTCTAATCTAATTTTTCACAAATGTGCAGGTTTATGCACATACCCCTGCCTTACGATTAGCTTTCCACAGAATACTGGCACCTCTTCAGAGGCTTTCAGCAAACTTGAAGAAATCTATTCATGCAGAGGATACATGTGAGAAGGTATTTATCGGGTAATGCACGTGATCGCATGCAAAATCATATGCAAGGCAGAAATAAAGGGAAATTATGACTACCTTAACACAGGACATCAAGAAGCTTCAGAAGGCAGGGGTGTTCTTAGTATATGGCTAACTTCTTCAGAACTGGTTAATGCTCAAGTGGCTGGTAACAAGATACATCACTTTTTACTCCAGCTTTAAATTACTGTTTTCCACCATGACTCTGCTATGACTGAGGACTTAAACCATAAATCCTAATTCATGTGATTATACATTTATTTATTTAAACTATAATGAAACACTTGTGATCACAAAATCAGACGTAAATTGCTATTTATATTAGACTCTCTCAATCAGAAAGGCCATAGTTATAGAGTCTCTCCACCTAATAATTTTATGCCAGTGTTCAATTCCGTGTCCTGTTGACAACATTGGAGGAGACATCATTACACATTCTGAAAATGCCAAACTACATAAATTACATTTTCTAGCTAAAAAAGAGATACAGTTTTGATTGCTGTGGACAGATATATTGAAACAATAGGTCTTCATAATGGTATTTTTTTTTCCTTTGTAAGAGAAATGCTGACCCCAGAAAGAAATTTCTATTTTTGAGAGTAAAATTGTATATTAGCTAATAAAAATATGAAAACACCTGTAAAACTGTTACTGACAGGGACTAAACCCAATCATTTGTGAAATCAACAAGGATCTTTCCATTAACTGTAATGTACCATAGGTGTGGAGTAATTAACACTCTCTCTGAAAACATAACATTAAAATCCTGCCTGCCACAATTTATTTTGCCATTGCTGTGCTTTATTTCCATCTTGTGAGCACAGTGCATGGGAGAATGCCACTGATCTCAGTGGGGGAACAGTAAGGGGTCTTAACTTATTTGCCTGTTGTACCTATGTTCTACCTACACAAGTTACTAAACTGAAACAGGAACACGGGGCTGTAATTTGGCTTGTCGAGTATGCACAGTATCAAATGGTGCACTAAACAAGGATGTGCCTGAGTTGGCTAGCAGTGAGTATTTTCAACAAAGCTTGTAAGAATGCAAAAGCCGTAAGGAATGATTAATTTTGGTGCCTGGAAAAGCCATACAATTCAAAAGGTTACACGTTTGAAACCTGTAACAGAACCAGGAGTAGCAGAACAAGGGATGACTGGAGCCGACACCAAACATATTCAGTTATACCCCTCCTCCTTTGAAACACTAGAAAGGCACGATCCTGGCATGTGGTGGGCGTGAGCGGTCCCGTCCGCCCCATTCGCCGAGCCAGCAACTCAGTTTCGCTCCCGACCTCGGCGGGCCCCGGATTTTCCTTTTTGTCTACACCGTTTTGCTCAACGAAGCAGGCTGGCATCTGCGCTGGAGCGTCCTGCCACAGTCCCCTTCACCCCACCCCACCCGCACCTGCTGCTAATTCCCCTGGGGGCGGGAGCACCCCAGCACCCACCTCCAACCTGCCGCCCCCACCCCCTCAGGAACCCGCCCTCCGCGGGGCAGCGCAGCCTCGCCCCTTGCCGCACCCAGGGGCGCGCGCGGCCTCCTCAGCGGCGGCAAGACATCACCCCCCGCGTCCTCCACCGCCCTCCGCCACCCTCACCCCGGCACCCGAGTCCCTCCCTTCCCCTTCCGCAGCGCCAGGAGGCGCCACCTGCCCGACAGGATCCGGCTCCGCTGCCGCGGCGGCCCCGCGGAGCGCTCCGGGCGCTGCACCTGCGGGGGGCGGGGCGGGCAGGGAAAGGCGGGCTAACCTCCGGCGCGCGCGCGCCGCTCTGGTCCGCCGCAACGGGCGCCGCGCGGCACCGCAGTGGAGCGCGAGGCGCTGCCGTTGGCGAGGGGCGGGCGGGGCGGGGCCGGGAGGGCGGAGGCAACGGAGGCCTCGGCGGCGGCGAAGGGCTGGGGCAGGCGTAGGGGGCAGCCAGCCCGGGCAGCCACTGAGAGCGCGCCAGCCGCGTCTCCCCAGCAACGGGCCTGGCAAGTCAGGGCTGCGCCTCCTCCCTCCGTCCCTCCCTTCTTCTGTCCGTCAGTCCGTGAGGGTTGTTATCCCCCTCAGCCCGGCCGGCTCACGGGCACAGGGACTCAGGCTGCCCGCTCCCCCCGCCCGGGCCGGGGCTCGTGCATGGGAGTGTGTGTGTTGGGGGGGGGAGGTTCTTTATTGGCCTCGTCCTCCCCCCCCCCCCCCCCCCCCCGCTTTCTCTTCCACACTCCACCCAGAAATGATCCAGTGAAACTAGGAGGAGGTGATTCTCCTCCTCCCTCCTGCTGCTGCTCCTGCTGGTCTGGAAGGGACTGCAGGAATCTCTGCTCTGCTCTGCTCTGAGGCAGGGTCTGGGGAGGGGAAACCGGTCTGTGGAGAGCGGGGGCCGCGGTGGTGGCCCGGGGTGTAGCTCTGCCAGTGACCGGGGGGCTGCTTGGTTCCTGACCATGGGGAAGGACCAGGAACTGCTGGAAGCTGCTCGCACTGGGAATGTGGCTCTGGTGGAGAAACTCCTCTCTGGGAGGAAAGGAGGGATCCTGGGCAGTGGATCTGGAGCTATTCCCTTATCCAGCTTACTGAGGTAGGGACATCGTTCCCCATCAGATGCTGGGGATATTAACCTCTTCTTCCCTGTCATCATCATCGCCCCTCTCATCTCCATTTCCATTCCTGCATCCTTCATAGTAACAATAAATCGTTCACTCTCTAGCCAAGTACAAGTGTGCCTGTGTTTAAAGTCACAGGCAGTCATTTTATTAATATAGTGATACTGAATTTGTTGCCTTCAATGCGTCTGTAAGGTACTTGCTCTTTCTGTTACTATCTGTGGTGCAGAACTTACATTTTTATTGCTGGGCTAATATGCACAATATACTATTTACGCTTCCTTTGATATTTAGTCTTCAAATTGCTACTTTCAATCACAGATGGAAGCATTAATCACAGACAAGGCATGGCATTGTGGAATTCTGTGTAAAAAGCCATAGCTTCACCCCATACCTTAACCCGTAGTTGTTACCCTCACTTGCAGAAGAAATTAGGCATGCCGTAGTAATGAGCCTACAAAACAAAGAAATGGAATCTTTTTTAACGAGAGATCATCGAGGCAGAGGAGGTGTAAAACTCATGGAGCAGGTTAGGTAAGAGCAGCATGACTTTCAAGATACCTGGATTTAGTGGAGTGAAACTGGGTTACTGGCTATGTTGGGTGAAAGGACTTAACTTTAGTCATTAGTCATCTCTCAGCCAATCTACAGCATGGCTTTGATGTTTAATTTCATCATGCTCTTAAGTAAGAGCATTATCACAAGCATTTATGACATTTGACAGTATTCAAACAAGAGGTCTGCAGCACACAGTCCAGTGTTAGTGTTCAATACTACATTAGGCATAGCAAAAGAAGACAAAATGAACTGAAACACTGTTGACCTACAACTTGGAATAAATTGGGGTTTTGGTTGGGTTTGGTTTGGTTTTTTTCTGGAAAGAAAGGAAAGGCCTAGATAAATGGAAATTGCTTAAATTAAAACATATTTGTGATTCTGTTACCATTTACCATATTACCTCCTCGTCAATATTTTTAGATTATTTCAATGTTCCCTATCAGAGGAAATTTAGTGTAACTGTCCAAATTGTACCTGTTTAAACTCTATTATAAAGCCTTGCTATTTTAAAGGTGGTTTTAGTGCTGTAAACAACAACAGTTCAGATATTCATAGTTTAACAAAGTTCTTTGATGCCCCAGTTCAATTAGTTATTGCACCATTGTTTAATTGCTAGCCCACTGACCAAAATCAAAACGCACCATGTGATTGCTTTTTGTGCTGTACTTGAATAGGCTGCTTAGCAAGGAGTATGCCAGGTAATTGGTTGAATTTAAATATGAGTCTTCTTAAAACACGACACCCATTTTTTGTAAGTACAGAAGTAAGTTCACTTCAGCACAATGACTAGCCATTTATAATCCTGTTCTACTGCATGATTTGTGTAGTGACTTTCTTCAGGGCTAGTGCCTTTGCTATGTTCTTACACTGTTACTTTCATGTTGTATATGATAAGTTCTGTATATCCAGAGGGGGTGGATTTGCTTGTGTTTTTCTTTTTTATTAAACAGCAGTGTTTTACTTTGTGTATACCAAACACATTAACCATGCGTTTTGTATGTACAGATGGGTCACGAGAGTCATTGTTTGTTACTCAGAATTTAAGTATTTTAGGTTGTAAACTCAACTGTAGTCTTTTTTTTCTGGAAGTGCACTTAGCTTAAAGAGAAGTAAAACAAAGTAAAACGTACTGTTTTATTTATGATATTTCTTACTAATGTTATTAAGAATGTCTATGGCTTCTGTAAACTTAACTTGAAAAATTAAAAGTAAAAATTTAGCATACAGCTGCTAAAATATTTCTTATTTAAAATATTTTTTATTTTAAAGAAGTTATTTGAATACTTCAAAAAGAAGAATTCAGTAATGGATTGATACATAAACATTCACAATCTAACATACTATTGAACATAATGCTTTTTAGAGGGAATCTTAATAATTTCATTGACTTCACCAGGAATGCTCCAAGTAGAAGCTACTATGCATTATAAAGAGTGTTTTCAAGAAAGAATTATATATGCTAGGTATTTTAACATACCTTTTTTTGGAGATGTTGCATGATCTAACTGATGCCAGCAATCATGGATTAAGTCCAGAATGAGATGCAAGATTAAGGTTGGATTTATCTTGGTGCAGAACACATGGAAACAAAAGAAGGTACCGAAAGGGAGTCATACTACCATCTTGATCCTTTTTAGGAAATCAACACTTACTGAAAATAGCAAAGTTGTAGAAAAGCCATAACTGTACAGTATAAAAGTTTGAATTTGAGGTTGGGGGGGATCTGAAGATTTTTTTTTTTAATAGAAAACTAATTAAAGTAGCTTACTAGTAGAGCTATACTAGTATTTTTTGCATACAGTTTATTAGACTAAAGCTGCTTTTGAAAGTTGTAACAAAGAGAAAGCAATAGAAAAAATACAGGGACATATTTTTCTTCTTTCTATAGAATCCTTAGGAGACATTGTATTTGACAGTAACTCCTGGTGTTTCGTTGATCATAATTATTGCTCAGTTCCTAAAATGGTGCCCCAAACTGTACGTGTCCCGTTGTGGTGAGGAAGGTCCATGTTGCTTTTTCTTTCTCCTTTTGGCAATGCTGTTCCTAGCGTTAGGTCTTTCAGCATACAAATTGACTCCTTCTGTGCCTGATATGTTGGTCTAAGTAGCAGTACGCTTTCCCTTTGGATTTCTTTTAAGTGCTGAAGACAACTCAGTTTATGTGGCTGAACTCTCCATGGCTTGGTGCCTTTTTTTGTGGAAATTCGCTTTGTAGTAATTATGGACGTTGTGAATGAAATTTAATATTCATGAATTGAAAAATACGCATCGATTGGTACCTGAACCAAGCAACAAACTATCTGAGCTCTCATGTCCTATTTACATTTTTATAACTTTTTTTTTTTTCCTGACTCAGTGTGTTTTATGGCACTTGGGGGAAAAATAGGGCAAAGTTGTTTGGTTGTGTTATAGTTGAACCTATTCACTGATTTTAATTGCAGAGTAAATTATCTAATTTTTAAAGGGCTGACTTCTAACTTATAAGTTATTATATTAAATTATGACAAAAGTTCAGGAAAACAATACTGTTCCAGAAGGCTATTTAAGCACACATATAAATATATGAATGAATTCCTGTGGATTTAAACATATGCTTAAAGCAGAGTATGTGTGAGCCGCATAAAAATTATATACGCTTAATTAAGAGGTCATAAGCACCCAGGTATCTGTAATAGATACTATGTAAGACCTTATGCCCAAATTGATTCATTTAAAGCAGTGACAACAAATCAGTGATATTTGACTGTGTGGACTCTAGAAATTGTTTCGTGAAAGGCTCTGGGTCAGTTTTTGGTCCCCTACCTCAGTTTCCATGCTTTGCTCTGGAATATCACTCACTCACTGAAGGTGAGTTCCTCAGATGCAAAAGTTAGCATAAGTCATTGCAACATACTAGAGCAAGTATAATCCTCAGTAAACACCAGGCGTAGAGTAATTTAGTTGCTTAAACCTGGGCATTGATTGTCATTTTAGATGTCCATGAGTTTCTGAGGCATCTGCATGGGCTGGTGGACTTTAACAAAGAACCATGCCCTGTGGAGATAGAACTACATTCCAGATGGGTGCACCAGGACATCTAAAAGTGTGTCACGTGTGTGTGTAGGCTACAATTTCCAACCCAAAACAGTAGAGCAGTGCTGTGTTCTGTTCTTTTACTATGAAACGAGGGTATTTTGAGACACCTCAGAAAACATTCAGAGTTTAGAAGACTGAACTGTAAGGGAAGTTTCTTTTCTCTGTTTCTTGTGAGATTTCACTTCCTGGAATTGTCACACATTAGTATATTAACTATGTTTCATATTAGAAAACAAATATGTTTTTTAGGTGCATAATAGATTGCAAAGAGAATTTTCAAATTTTTAAATTATTTCATTGGCTTTTATATTATTCCAGTATAATGTGAAGACTTGAGGGTGAAATCCCACAGCCCCTCTAACAAAATGTATAATTCAATTCCTGTATCCCAAATCCTTAAATGTATGTTAAATGAGTAAAGTAGAATCCTTAAATGTACGTTAAAAGAGTAAAGTGTTTCTAACAAAACCGGTATTTTTAATTTGCTTAATTTGATTATCTGCATATACAGAACATGTTTTTATTGACCAACCAGTTTTTCATTGTTGGATAAAGACAGACTTCATTTCTTTCAAAGTGTTTTAGGGAAAATAACTTTGAAGGTTTTCCTGTATCTCAGAGACCTTATATCATTTTGCCACATGCAGTCACGTACATGCCTTTTTGCCCTACTATGTTACAACCTAAAGAAAAATGGGTCGTTCTTTAAATGCTAATTTTTAGTCTTTTTAAACTTTACATGTTAAATGAGCTTTGGATTTTTAACAGGACTATGGGATAGAATATGAATTAAGGTGAACTGGCACAGAGTAGTAGGGAAAGGGTGAGTTGGCCTCTTCTTGCTCTTTGTTGGCTACTGCCATTACACAGCATGGGAGGGCGGAGCAGCCTGCGTGGAGCTGTTTTTTTTGCCTTCTACACTTGGCAGACTGTGGCAGGGAATGGCTCTGTTCTTTGCTTATCCTTAGCACAGCTACACCATGTATAGGCCTGGCCCAAGATATTTCTCCTCTAAAGTATAAGAAACCCAGGAAGCAGATTGTCAGTCTGCAAGTTGCAATCTGTTTCTTCATCTGTTTCTCAGAGCAGTGTCTTGCTTGCAGCAAAGCCGCAGTTTAGCCTGATGGCCTCTGTGCACATTGAGAACCACACAAATCTACTTCTGTCCTCGTACAGACCCCTGTGATTCATTCAGCTTGCTGTGCAAAATCAGATCAACTTACACATGGCTTGCAGTGCAGAAAGTATTTAAAATACTGAAATACTTTACAAAGCTTTAGTTAAAATTTTAACAAAGTTTTCACATTATAATTTAAGTAACAAATGGATCACCTTATCAACAAATATAAAAGCACTAGTTCTATTCTTCATTACAGTGTTGTTTAAAGTGAGAGAAACTTTCTTAAGTTGATTATATAAAGAGATTGTATTATATGAGGCTTGCACTAGCAGGGTTCTGGGCTCACATACTTCTGGGGTCACTTGGTTTCTGTGTTAGAAGGTGTTTATTTCAGACAATCAATGCAGATAATGAAATGGCAAGTATTTGTTACACATAGATCAGTGGGGCATCCAATTAGTGTGTGCTTATTTCTAATTGTAATTGTAAACTACTTTTAGTTAATACATGGAGGTTTTTGTACTGATGTCCCAAGCAGGGACCAGCATTCCCAAATTCCCCAGTTACCTTCTTTATCCTGTTAGAATAGGAAACTTAAGTCTTTCGGAGACATATTTAATTTTTCTTCCTTTTGCCTTTCAGTATGAAATGCAAATTAATGATCACTACAACTCTTAGTTTATGTTGTTCGGTGTTAGCAATAGTTGATTGTTGCCTTGATTCTGCATGTTTGACGTTTCAAATGTATGAGCCTCTCTTAAACTTGATTTTGTTATTTTCTGCCTTTCTTAGACTTATTTTTATTCTTATTTCTTATAAATGCTTTCTATCAAAGTTTAGGCAAAATTTTATTCTTGGAATTTCTTATATTTCTTCACAAGTTTGAAACATTTACAAAATACAAAGTGATATGGGCAGTATCCAGGACATCTGGTAGAAATCTCATTGTTAAGGGCAAGGCAATTAACAAAGTTTGTGTAACAAATCTCCTCTAGGAGCTCAGCATGATCCTGCATTCACAGCTCTTTGCTTCATCTCTATAGATAAAGTTCTCACTTCTCCTTACTCCAGATCTTGTTTTCTGAGTATTGTTCAAGTGTACATTCTATTAATTTTCTAAAATGTTAGACCAAATGTAAAAAATGATGAGCAAGAACTGTAGATCTAGTGTAAAATCTACCAAGGTCATATTATCTGCCAGGAGATAGGATCAAGATAGGGGATGTATTAGCGCTGGGAGGACTGATGGAGTTTATGATGGAGTCAGGAGGACTAATAAGAGAAATTTTAGAAACGTGTTAAGGAGAAGGTAAGGAAAAACCCCCAAAAGTTGAAGTGTCTGTAACTTAAAAGAATTCTTTTAGAATTCTTCCAGAATTCTTAGCCACTAGATGGCTAGTGTCTAACTCTGCAGAGGACCATATAAATGCATTTTGATCACCATCTTGTTTTCCCTCTTGTCTGACACTGATGATTTTAGTAGTTTGGTAACTCAGTAAAATTAATGCTGCTTTATACATTTTTAAAATTGATATATGACATTGTTGCTTTTAAGTGGTAGTGTTATAGCAGAACTAAGAGGGGAAATAAATGAAAAATGAAATAAAATGAAGAATGATGTAATCTGAAAGCTCTGCTATCTTGTGACATGTCAAGGTTGTAAATGTTACGATGAGCAAATACAGATGCTTTTAAGACAAGCATTTTCACAGTCACTGCACTAGTGATCAAGAAGAACGTAACCATCTTTCTAAAAATCCACAGGTAGATTCTTTTATTTGCCTCAGTTACAGTTTGTATGGGTAGTTTGTGTGGGTATTCATGAATGGGCTACGAAGGAACTGCTTATAGCTCTAGGCCATTTTTTTACTGCCCTCACATAGGCACTAGTTGAAGCATCCTGTAAACTGCTTTAATTTATGCTACTGGTGTATAATCCCTAAGGTACAATACATTGTAGAGTGCAGTTATACTCCCTTTCCTTCAGCAACCTTAGCTTGCTCACCTGGGGAGGTGACATATACAAGAGTTCCATAGCTGGAATTCCCTTCTGCCATGGAATTTTTCTGTTGGCCACTTTCAATCAGAGTACACATCCTAGTCCTTTTTATTACTTCAGGGTGAAATATTTTGACAACTTTTAATGTTAAATGTGTAAGGCATAATAAGCAGTGTTAATTCCTGCCTACTGATACGACATTTTCACGTACATGGATCCTTTTGGGAAGTAGGGAATACATTTTGTTTGAACTTTATAGCCTTTATGGGAAGACTTTATGACTTCTTAATTACTTATTCCTGATAGTATTTTCAGTACATTCATTTTGCGTTTAAGAAGTGATATATCTACTCTTCTGTACCTAATTTAACATCTATGAATTTCTAATAATGTACATGTATCTAATATAAGAAAGTTTCAGTGAGATTTAATTCCATGAGGTTGTGCTTTTATTAAAGTCGTTTTACACTGTTTCCCATTTATTGCACATATGTTTTCTAAAGAAAGAAGAAATGCTAAAAATGACATCTTGAGTGCAATTTGGTTCCAATTTAAAACACCCAGTGGTAGCTATGTTTCTACATGTGTTGACGTCTGTGCTAGGTGTCTAAGTTCCCATTATAGCCAATGGAGATGTAATCAATACAGTTAGGGAGCGTACAGAGTGGTTCAGCTAACCCCAAAGTAGATATTGAATGATTTTATTTCAAAGTGAACCACATCCTGAATTTAAATATTTTTTGTAGGTAAAAATATTTCAGTGAAGAATGGGAAAACAAAAATTCTAATTGAAGGTGTATATGTAGAATTTATATATAAATGACCACTTAAATAGCTAGGTTAAAACAAAAGTTGTGTAGAATTTCTCTCCTAATTTATAGCTAATTTGGATGAATTCAGAAGTAGTACCAACCAGATGATTGTCTGATTGAGAGGCAGAACCAAGTGCTAGATGGTTGAAGTTCGAGAAAGATGAAAAATACGTAAAATGCATGATGCTGTATCACATGAGGTTTGTCACAAATGCGCCAAGTGTGCAAGAATGGAATTAGAAAAACCTTATCTGGAGTTCAAACTAGTGAGGGATGGGAAAGGCAAAAGTAAATATGTTGACAGCAAAAGAAAATGTGGACCCACTGCCCAGTGAGGCAGGAGACCTAGGGACAAAGCACGTGGACAAGGCAAGGCAGTCATTGCCTTTTCTGCCTTGTTTCTTTGGTGGTAAAGTTTGCCTTCCCAGGTTCCTGAGCCTACTAGCAAAATTTGTGTGCCAATGAAACACTACCCACAGTAGAGGAAGATCAAGGGAACACTTAAATTCAAGGGACCAATGTTACTGCGAGGCCACTGTTATCTTTGGAAGGTTCACGGCAAACATGGGAAGTTTCTGATGACTGGAAAAGGGAAATGTCACACCCTTCTTCAGAAAGGGCAGGAGGAAGGTTCTGGGGTCATCAGGTTCATCGGTCTAACCTAAGTCCTAGGGAAGGTTACAGAGCATATCCTCATGGAAGTAATTTCCAGGCACATGAAGGACAAGAAGGTGATTGAGAACAGCCGGCATGTATTTACTAAGCTCAAATCATGCCTGACCAACCTTGACTGCTTTCTAGAATGAGATAACTGCCTCTCTGGACAAGGGGAGAACCATGAATGCTGTTTAACTTCAGAGCGGTCTCTTTCAGTCAAAATGGTGAGCTATGGACTGAATAAGAGGGTGGAAACTTGGCTGGACTGTGCATGGCTCTGAGGGCTGTGATCAACAGTACGAAATCGAACTATTGGTGTCTACTAGGGGGTTTCGTCAGGATTCAAGGGCCAATATTGGTTGTGATATATCAAGTATAGCAGGTTTGTAGCTGATACCAAATTAGGGAGAAACAATTAATTCGAAGAATTGCTTTTAGAAGGGACCTGGACAGGCTGGAGAAATGGGCTGACTGAAGCCTCATGAAATTCAGCCGAAACCATTGTGAAGTTCTGCAGCTGGGAGTGAATAACCTCTTGCACCACTACAGGCTCTTGTGCTGGAAATGGACAATTTTTTGCGTTTTTCTTCTTTTTCTGTCATATTAGGCATTAAAAAACATCAATATCACATTTAGTCTTTGAGTTTACACATTAGTAACTTGTTGCTCCTGTAAGAATTGTGTGATTGGTGTGTGGATTTTTTTCCTAACCCTTCATAACCCAGATGAGTGCTGAAATAGGTTAAGTTGCAAAGTATTTGTATTGTCACAGTATGAGAAATGTCCAGGAAATAGATGCCTTTTAGAAAAGGTGAAAAAAATAAGAGTTTTATAAATTAGATTTGGGAATGTCTTCTGGAATAGGTATTTTCCCTCTGCACATTGCCTGAATTTCAGAACTTTGTGATGTAACTGTCTGGTGTGTTTGTTACTGGTAGTTCTGAGAGTTAACCATGGGTTTAATGTCTTACTTGCTGACTTGCCAGGCTCATTGTTTTCGATTTTTAAATGCCACTAGATATGAGCATTGAATCTGTGTGTCTAGGTTATTTTTGCAGATTATACACCCCAACACATTAATACTAGCAGTTTGACCCTAGAATCTCAATTAAGTCATAGGTGAAGTTTCCTAAAAAAATGTAATTTACACTTATTTTTAGTTTTCAATTTTCTTGAGTAATTATTTATCCACTTCCATATCCTCCTTGTCATCTGTATAGCTAATTTGTCAGATTATGCTCATAAGTATTTTGCAATCACTCTGCTTCCTGTTTTGTGCACATTTATTGCAGAGCAGTATCTTGCATAACCAAGTGGTCTAATGATCTGCCAGGGATCTTCTCACATGATGTGTACAAGTAACATTTCAGTGAACCAAATGTACTAAATGTAGAAATAAAGCATATGGTATATACTATATGTACATGTTACAAATCTGTTGTTTTCCTGTCACAATAGTTAAATCTATCTCTATTTTTACTTTCATGTAGACTGTGTAAGTCTTGATTTCAGAAGGATAGGAGTCATGACATACGCAGAGAATGAAGCCTCTAAAAGAATAGAATCAGCATGTGTTCTGGGTGAGGAGATGTGGCTAGAAGACATGTGGAGGGAGAGAGACTTGAATAGGAGTATCTGGAGTGTTTTGTATATAAAAATCTGAAAAGGCTGGAATGCTAGAAATGGCTGGTAAAGGAAATGGGTATAAAAATTGAGACTGGGAATAATAATTGAGACTGGTTGACCATGGAGGTTAGCACTGGTGAGGAGCGGAAGAGGTACGTTTAGGAGACAAGACACAAGGAACAGGGCAAAAGGAGCTACATTCAGCAGAATAAAGAGAGAACGTATATCCACTGAAATATAGTTTTCATTCAAAGGCTGACATTTCCATATTTCCTTGCTGTAACAAATGTTTGTGAAATGCATTTGCAAACTATCTCATTTTGTTTTAGTGCTAAAATAGACGGAGGTTAATAAAGTGCCATCAGTCATTCCATTAGTTTAAATGGAAGGGGTTGTGGTGATGGATATAGAGAGCCTAAATCACCCAGTAAAGTTCTGCGAAGATGACACCACATGGTGAAATTTCATGAGTTTTAGTTTGCTTTTTTATTAATGGTAAAATAAGGTTGCTGGTGGAGTTTTTATTTAGCCCCCTGAATGCAGGCATTACATATTTTTTAATGACACAATCCTGTAGTCTTTTCTTTCACAAGGCCCTTACCTCGGTTGCTGTCCAGGACAGACAGTGCTCATTGAATAAGCAGTTATTCAATATTTTTTATCCTTATTATTCAATGTTTAGCCCTGAGCCTTACTTACTGCACACAATTCAAACTCTTCTCTCGAAAAAGAATGATTAATTTTTCTCCTGGGCTTTTCAGTGGTGTTTGTCACTATAGTATCTGAGTACTTCACAACATTAATGAGTTTACTGTCACAGTACTTCTGTGACTGCATAAGAGTGTTAATATCTGCAGTTCACAAATGCTAACTGAAGCACAGTTAGATTATGGTGAGACGTATCCACTAATTTGGTGTTTCTCAATGGTGAATACAAAGAGCTCATTTTTCACAGTATTAATATAGCTAGTGTAAAAACATAGGAATGGCTCCTCTTGGTCAGAATGAAGGTCCATCTAGCCAAGTACTCTTCTCCAGTGGTGACTGGGAGTTAAGAGACTGCTCTTAGGAGAGTTATAATAGCAAAGCAAGCATATAGTGAATAATACTTCCTCCAGTGTACTCTCACAGCTTTCAACAATTTACAGCAGCTTTCCGAGTCAGATGTATTGTCTTTGTATTTAATAGCTCCAGTGGATTTTTCTTCCATGCATTTGTTCAATTGGTCTTTGAAGCAATGCAAATTTTTAGCATTCATAGCATCTCACAGCAAGGGTTTCACATCTTAATGAAGTATTACATGAAGAACATTCTCTATAAATTTAGTAGCATTTTATATGTTCAAATATGTAAAGATCTGTTCAGATGTTCAGAGGTTTGTTTCTGGAGTACAGACATGGATAGTTCTGTGGTGCAGCATTAAACTGCTGTTCCTGTTCTTGTTTTAGTAAATACTTGATTTAGTAAATACCAACACACCTTTTAATAGCTTTGTTTTTCACAAAGAAAAGAGTTCTTATTCAGTCATCCCTGTTATAGGGGATAGGTGTTCAACTGTTCCAAGATTAGCATTTATTGTGCAGGGAAAAATAATATGGAATCGTGTAATTATTAAGGCTAATAGATATGTGTAAGTGGGATGACTTAGCACCAGCACTTTAATCCTTGCCTTTCCAACCTCAATAAATTTAATGCATTTTTCTGTATATATTTCCACAGAAAGATGTATATTTTTTCAATAGAAAAATGTATTTCTTTTGAGAATATAGATACAGACTACCTGTGTGGTGGTGAACAGAATATACTGAATTTGGAGATGCCTCTATTAATTTACAAAAACTACAACTCCTGATGTGTATCCCATATCCTTATAAAAATGATGTGGGATTAGGGGAGCTGGAGTATATTTCTTATTTTTTTCTTTTTTTCCTTATTACTTTTTGGCAACTAATGATATGCATTTGGACAAGATTACGATTATATTGCCTGAAACAGCAAAGGTGAGGCAAAGAAAATCAAACTTTAATTCTTGTAAACAGTTTGTGAAGAGGGAAATGAAACAGCTGCGTGAAGGAGAAGGATGTTACTTTCCTCTTTTCTTTTGTGGGAAAAAGTTATTGAGGAAAGAACAAGGACATTCCCCAGTGATGAAATGTTTCCTCTTATATGTCATTCCCTAGAAAGATAGTTTGAGGCATAAATGGGATGCAGGGCTGCTCTCATTGCCTTCATCTCCCAGCCTGTACTGATACCAAGGCTTGCCCTAACCCCAGTGTAGGACCTTACACTTGACCTTGTTGAACCTCATGAGGTTTACACGAACCCACTTCTCAAGCTTGTCCATGTTGAGACATAATGCCAGTGTTTGAGGGCACACCCATACTGTGTGATCTAAAGGAGAACATATGGGATAGATTTGGAGCTGCTTATAACAGTCTGAAAATATTAGTACTTGATTGTGACATTATTGTGATATTAGTTTTGTGCACTTAGTGAATTATGGTGAAGATTATCAGAAATACAACCTAGGAAGAAGATTTGTATCCAGATGCAGATTTTGCAGAAAATCCTGGAGAAACAATGACAGATACTCGGTATAATGCCATTGTTTGATCTCTTCTAAATCCCAAGAAACTGATCTTGGGGAGGAGGTTCAGGCTTGGGCATCAGCTGGGTTTAGAGATGGACTATTGAGACAGAAGGAGCAGACTCATGAGAAATGCGGTGAGAACCAGAACCTCATGGGCTAGGGTTCCTTTATTCGTCATTCATTAGGATCTAGATCACATATGTCTCTTATTTAAAAAGTACACTGCTCGAAAGAGAAATTTTCTTTGAAGAGATAGAAGTATGTACTTAAAAAGCACCCACCTTAATGCTTTCTTCAGTTCAAGGATTGAAGTGGCAAATCATAGAATCATAGAATTGTCAAGGTTGGAAGGGACCTTTAAGATCATCAAGTCCAACCATTAACCTAATGCTGACGAAAACCTTCGCTAAACCATGTCCCTAAGCACCATGTCTACCCATCTTTTAAATACCTCCAGGGGTGGTGATTCAACCACTTCCCTGGGGAGCCTGTTCCAATGTTTGATAACTCTGTTGGTGAAGGAATTTTTCCTAATATCCATCCTAAACCTCCCCTGATGCAACTTGAGGCCACTTCCTCTTGTCCTATCACTTGTTACTTGGGAGAAGAGACCAACCCTTACCTTGCTACAACCTCCTTTCAGGTAGTTGTAGAGAGCGATAAGGTCTCCCCTCAGCCTCCTTTTCTCCAGGCTGAACAACCCCAGTTCCCTCAGCTGCTCCTCATAAGACTTGTGCTCTAGACCCCTCACCAGCTTCATTGCTTTTCTCTGGACATGCTCCAGCACCTCAATGTGTGTCTTGTCATGAGGGGCCCAAAGCTGAACACAGTAGTCAAGGTTCGGCTTCACCAGTGTCGAGTACAGGGGGACCATCACTTCCCTAGTCCTGCTGGACACACTATTCCTGATATGGGGCAGGATGCTGTTGGTCTTCTTGGCCACCTGGGCACACTGCTGTCTCGTATTCAGCCACCTGTTGACCAATACCCCGAAGTCCCTTTCTGCTGGGCAGCTTTCCAGCCCCACTTTCTCAAGCCTGTAGCGCTGCATGGGGTTGTTGTGACCCAAGTGCAGGACCCGGCACTTAGCCTCGTTGAACCTCATACCATTGGCCTCAGCCCGTCGATCCAGCCTCTCCAGATCCCTCTGCAGAGCCTTCCTACCCTCAAGCAGATCAACACTCCCACCCAACTTGGTGTCATCTGCAAGCTTACTGAGGGTGCACTCGATCCCCTTGTCTAGATCACTGATAAAGATATTAAACAGAACTGGCCCAAATACTGAGCTCTGGGGAACACGACTTGTGACCGGCCACCAACTGGATTTAACTCCATTCACCACAACTCTTTGGGCCCGGCCATCCAGCCAGTTTTTTACCCAATGAAGTATACACCCGTCCAAGGCATGAGCAGACAATTTCCCCATGAGAATGCTGTGGAAAATGGTGTCAAAGGCTTTACTAAAGGTAAACGACATCCTCAGCCTTTCCCTCATCCGCTAAGCGGGTCAAATGTTTGATAGGATTAAAGTTCTAAATGTTTGCTCAAGTGATATGCAGGTGTATTTTACACCTGTTTTTACATCTAAGAAGCCACTACTTAACGAGTTGCCCCTAGAGAAGGGTAGTTTATTTTGGAATATATGCTTCTGCAGTCCAAGTGTGCAGAGTGCCAAAATCTTCATATTAAGATGGAAGTCTGTTGCACTAGATTTGAAAATATTGCAATCTTTCATTCTTTTTTTTTTAATATTTAAATATATCTTTTAAGTAAAGATAATAGTTTAAAGCAAGTAAATTTTTGTTGAGAGGAAAGATCTGGGAATTTATATAAAGGGCTGTCATCAACAAAACACAAAAAAATTGTTAGATTTCAGAAATACTTCTAAGGCATTAACTTGTGAAAAAAAGACTATGCCATGCTGAAGTGTGAACATCTTCTTTCCATGCTGTATTTTCCCTTGTTGGATGTGTCTCATACAATCAGAAGAATCCTTAGCTTGTATTGCTGTGACCAGTGACTTCTTCAGTTAGTGTTTAGGAATAAGTTTTATTTTGTTGAAATTTTAATACTGTTTCTCACAAAATACTAGACACTGATCTTATGGCTAAACATAATTGATCCAGTTTGTGATGTGACTGTTTTAACAATAATAGATACTCAAACAGTTTTTCTTTTAGTGAGGGCTGTATAATGAAAAATATGCTGCTTTGTTGGTGGTTTTCAAAACATGCTTGGAGTTGACATTAATCACATAGTCTCCCCACTCTTTTGATCAAACTTGTGGGTGTACAAGAACTCCAAGACCTAGACCCTTAGCAGCAGTTATGAGAAGGTATCCTTGCCACAGGAACTGTCTAACTGCTTCAAAACCGTGTAAGAGTTATACAGGTATAAATGTGAGAAAAGTAACAGCAACAGAAATCTTGTGATGTGTTTCCAGTGCATAAATAGTTGTCCTGGTTTCAGCTGGGTTAGAGTTAATTTTCTTCCTACTAGCAGCTGTGTTTTAGATTTAGTATGACAATTACATTGATAATACATATTGGTTTAGTTGTTGCTAAGTAATGTTTGTATTAAGTCAAGGACTTTTTCAGTTTCCCGTAGAAGCTGAGAGGGAGCATAGAAAAGACAAGCTGGCTAAAGGAATATTCCATATCATAGACGTCATGCTTAGTATATAAATGGGCGTTGGTTGGGTGGCAGGAATCTGTGATTGCTGCTTGGGGTGGCTTGGGCCATTGACCATTGGGTGGTGAGAGCAATTGTATTGCATCACTTTATTTTGTATATTCTTTTACCGTTATTATTACTATTATTATTTTCCTCTTCTGTTACTGTTCTGTTAAACTGTCCTTGTCTCAACCCACGAGTTTTTTTCCTCCCTTTTCTCCGTCTTCTCCCTACCCTGCTTGGGGTGGGGGACAAGGGAGGAGTGAGTGAATGGCTGCATGGTCCTAGTTGCTGTCTGGGGTTAAACCATGAGAATAGTTTTTGCCATGAATTGAACTGTTGCAACATTTTCTTCTCCTCCTCTTGCTTTAAAGTTCACCTGGTTGTAACAGGGCACAGGCTCAGGAAATAAGATTTGAGAAAAGCAAGTGAGGTTGCTAAGAAATGTCTACTTTTTAAACAGCCAAGGGAGCATCCTCTCTGTTAGGTGGCCTACTTCAGTAGACAACCTCCAAGGGAATAAATCAGCTAATTATGATAGTTGTAAGAGACAAACAGAGCTTTCTTTCCCTTCCCTCAGTAACTAAGTACTGTTTTCATAGAATTTTTTCCCAGGGTAACTGTTCTCCCCTTCCTTTCTCTCACTGGGACACCCAGCTTGAAAAAGACAGAAAAAGTTAGGAAATGAAGAATCCTGAAGTTCCTTCTGCCAATCTTGAAAAAGATGACCTTGCTGCAGATACTCACCCCAAGGCCAGGGAGTCCAGTATGAAAAAATTGAAGATCTAAGTTAATGCTTTTGGAGAATGCAGAAGGCACTGAATTAGACAATGGCATGGAAAAGTAGAACATAATCAGGGCAAAATTCATTGGGAAGCTTGAAAGAACAGATGCAGTGCTGGGCAAAAGTGATAAGACCAGGGATACAGGATTGATTTGGGAAGTGGGGGATGATAACTTCCTGGAGAGAGAGGAAGAGATCCACTTTCAGAACCTTCCTCAAAGACTGATGAAAACTAAGAAGTGGCAAATAAATTTATTTAGAGTGACAAGAAAATACACACGAGTGGTTGGATGTTGTCTGGTCTTTACCCAACAGACCTGTAGTTTATGTGAATGAATGTGCCTAGCTACTTGGGAAAATGCCAAAACCAAAACCACCAGCTCTAAAAAAAGCCAGAAGGAAGGAGCTGAGTCCCTTTGTGGTATTTCTGTTTAAATGTCTTCTTGGGTTAGAAAAAGGAGAGAACGAGACAGCAGGCCTTGGAATTACTCTTTAAAGGATGGAGCCAGAGTGTCTAGACCTCTTTGGAAGGAAGTATACTACTTTGGCTTGGAAGGAAGTATACTACTTTGGCTAGACTTCAATTCGTAGTAGCTCATTACTCAAATCTCCTTTGAAAATATGACTTTCTGAAATGACACAAGATGTCACCATTTCTGGGTAAGTTCCCAGTAAACTCAAAGGAGGAATTAAGAACAATTATTCCAGAAGGTCACCTCATAGCAAACATCTCTCTCCAAGTTTCACTTGACTTGTAAGATGCTGTGGCATCGTCAGTAGTTTCAGCAAGTGTCATGCAGCATGCACTGTTACAGTCTTCTGAGATTCTTGGAAAAGTCCAGAATACAGCTGAGGTCTTCCTGGGAAGAATGAAGCTTTTGGTAAAACTGATGATTCATTATATTCCTGAAAAGTATATTCAGTTATTTTTTGGTCTTCGGGGATTTCTCAGTTCCATAGAAAGCAATCTGTGTACCAGATTCATTTGAGTTTATTGCACTACCACACTTATTGGGCATCATATGAGCCTCCTATGAAGCATATGAAACTCTGGAAAGAATTGCTTTATTTTCAGTGTAACCAAAAAGCAGATGCTTTCAAAGCAGTTGGATTGACACTCACACAGGGGGTTGTCAGGAACTATTTAAATGAGCGCAGATTTATCAGAGCAGCGAAGGGGGCTGTCCACTCAGTGCTTTCTTCTAATCATATGCAATTTTAGTCACATGGCCTAACATTCAGATCATCACAGGCAGATGCACTATAGTTTTGATGACAAATCTCTTTCCCTTTGCAACTCTATTAGAGCTCATTATTGTACATCTAAGCATACAGAATTAGACAATAATATAAATTACTAAAATATTTGTTTTTCATTTAAAGTTGATATTTAAAACACTCTTAGTTTATGAAGAATTATTTTCTTTCTAAAATTGTTTTCAGTTTAATTTTCATGGGCATCATGCAAAGAGATTTGGCTAGATTTGAAAATGCTGAAAAAAACGGAAACAAACACATTGGACTAAGATTAGTGATTTGTGACCCACTTTAAATTTGTCAGAAAAGGAAATAATGGCCTGACTTTAACTTCTCACTTGAAACATTGTCTGTCTTTTAATTTGGTATTATGTTGCTGTGCTGAAGTTGGCTGTATGTAATACAGTATCTGATTTTTTTTCCCATCATATTAAAGTGATTGTTTGATTTTTGAAGAGATTTTTTGGTCAGTAAGCATATATGCTCTGAGTAGTAATTACTGTACCCAGAGAGAAGTTTGCCATGCATCTCTTAAAATTGATTCTCAGGCTTAAGCTGTTATCATTTATCTTTAGCGTAACAGCTAAGATTTGCACACCTAAACTTTAATTCATGTTCCAAGTGAAAAAATTTATTTTGGCTAACAGCAATGTATTCTGTAACTAGACACGGAACATATTAATGATACTGTGTAACTGAGTGTTACTGCTCCCATTTGTGTTAAATATTATACATCTCAAATTCTGTTAGTGCTTTAATCATTATATTCTCTTTTCCGACTGGAACACTATCAAGTTGTGTTTATGTGTTTCACTATTAATCAATAGTGAGCTAGGCTATCAATTTCTAAATAGGTCAGTATTTTCCACTGCAGTTTAAAAACTTAAATGTAATAATTGTTCACTTTATCCTCATACTTTTTTCTGTTTAGGGGTGTTACTTAAATGCTAGTGATACAGGGCTTGGTATCACCATCCTCCAGAAAATACTGCAAGTAGGAGAAAACATACTGAAGAAATCCAGTAAATAAATTTGAGTGGTGTCTTGCCTATAGAGGAAATGTTGAAAAATCTGGAAATGAGTGCAGTCACAGGTATCCATGTGTCCATTTTGTAGATCTGTGCTTCAGTGGAAAGAGCAAGTTCCTCTTCCTAGAGGCACGTGTTCTTCAAATGATTCAATGACTTTGAAGGTACATGTCCTTTTCCCTCCACCCCTATCGTTTTTCAAGAAAGTAGAGCTGTCTGTCTGTATGTCTGTAGATGTACATGAATGTGTGACTGACATAGCCATGAAGGGCAGCTAATCCTAATGAAACGGGTAGTAAAATTAAAGTGGATAAAGATTTCTTTTTTTTTCTTTTTTTTCCCTAAAGCCAGTTTTAGTGAAGAAAAGCCAGCTTTTTCCCTTGAACTGTACTAGTGTTTATGATACTAGTAGTGATATAAGTTTCTCAGTGTAGAAATGACATGGAGTGTAAGAGAATCCAAAACAGTAGTTAAGCTGATAATCACATCATTTATCTCTCATGTGGAGACTCAGGTTCAAGTCTCTGGTCTGTCAGTATCCCAAGTGTTCTCTACCCACTGTTTTACCCAACACACACTTTTTCCCTGGTCCAAAGATTATATATAGTTATATAAACATATTGAAATACTTTCAAAAAGACTTAAAACCAAAAGGCATTACAGGCATTACTGGTCAGGACACTTGCTTGGAAAACAGAACAATGATGAAGGGGGACTTTAATCTTCCCATCATAGTCTTAAGTTTCACATTCTATTCTTTCTTTTTTAAAAGAGTAGAAACAAAAAAATAATCTAGGTTTCACATAGAAAAGTGGAATTATCAAAAACTCAAAAAAGGGAAGTCAAACACTTTACTGATTGTAAAGGCAGTATGTTGCAAAGTAAGAGATTGTTCTGTTTGTACTATATCGAATCCTTTATAAACTTCACTTCTCAGCTCCATTATTTTTGTGTGATGACTTTTTTGGATGAGTAAGAAATGTGTTAGAGCTTTGATGGTAGCTTAAGAAACGTTAGCACTGTTTGAAGTGGACTGGCAGTTTTCTTTTCTCTGTGGTGTGGACTTCGAAGTGCAGAACTCTGAATTTCTCCAAGTATTATGACTATATTTTTATAGACTTAGCAAGAACTACACAATTGTGCATGTATCAGTCATAGGTTTGATTTGTTTAGGCACTGAACAAGATTTAAAACTGTTCCCTTTTCAGATGGATATCATCAGTCCGTTCTTGTCCATGGTGTAGTTTTATATTTGTACAATAATTTTCATCTGCTGAAGTAATTTCTATTCATATATGACTTCTATCTGAACTGTTCAGGGGAAAATATGTTCATTAAAATATTGCGTTACTGAAATATGTCAATTTAGAGTACGGAGATCTCTCTTAAGTATCTCCTTTTCTTTCTGTCCCTTTCTCCCATATCTCTCTTTCTCTGTCCACTTCTCTCTCTCCTCCCAGTTCCCTCTCTCTGCCTCTCTCCCCATCACTCTCTCTTTCCATTTATCTGTCTTTCCATGCACCTCTCTCTCTCTCCACCTCTCTCCTCCCCCCATCTCTCTCTCCCCTCTCCATCCACATATCTCCTCACCTTCCTCTCTAACTCTCTACCAGTTTCATAAAGAGAATCACCTGAAACAAAAAAATACAAGAACACAAATCAGGAAGCATTGCCTATTGAGCTGGAAATAGTTAGATGGAAGGATATAGTGACAAAAAGAACTAGTCTGAAAAGAGAGAAGTTAGTGTCTTTGTTTAGAAAAAAAATTGGTGTTTCTACCTGAGGATGAACCAATGACAAGAATCATTAGACTGAAACAGGACAGGTCATCCATAATCCCATCCAACATTAAAATAGGAAAGACTGAAATAGAGGAGAAGACATGTTTTGCTTGGAATATGGAAATCTGCTTGGGTTACATACCCTTTTCTATGAACTGAGATTTACCATAATAAGAATAGCAAATATCCTAAAGAATTGCTGGAGTATTTGACTGTTTATACTTAAGTTCATGAAGGAATAAAAGCCTGTGGAGAAATACCTGATAAGAACATGAAGTACTTCAGACATTTAAGAAAAGAACTTAAGTGAGAATGTCTGATATATTTTCAGAGATAATTTAGATGACAGCTAAAAGTGAAAAGAAAAAAAAGTGTGACTAGGGATTACTGGCAGTAAAGAGAGAAAAGTTTTAGATTCACAAGCATTTGATTGGCTTTGGTGGTACTACTAGATTGTGTTGGATGGGTATCACATGTTCAGAAATGCCTTTCTTTTTAATGCATTGTAAACAAAAGAATTTAACAGTCAAGTGCTTCAGGTTTACAATGGAGCTGCTTTGAAATAAGCATGAGAATAAGATAATTAAAGTAATGATTTGTATAGAAAAGCAAAAAAAGTGGGGAAAAGTACAGTGGGTGGCTAATTTACTGGTTTATTACAAACCTGGGGAGATGATATTGTTAGTTAAAACATAAGTGCAGACGAGTATATTCTATTTAGAAGAGATATGAAGAGAAGATATGGAAGGGAAGTTCTTTACGATCATTTTGTGATTGAGAAGAAAGAAGTATTTCATGTAAAGGGTAAAAAAGCCGTCTTGCAAAGGTTGAGGTCATGTACTTCTGCACTCCATTTCCTAAGACTCTCTCCTTCTGAAAGATCTTAAGTCTAGGCACAGGGCCATAGCAGTGGAGAGAGCACATTTAGGGTCTCTCAGACCCAGAAGCACTGGGGAACATGGTGAAGTAACACTCACCTATATTATCTGTGGAAGACGTTATCTGTGTCGGGGTCAACAGAGCCAGCTAATAATCTATATATGGCTCTGCTTAGATTCTTATACATGGAGGAATGACACCCAGCCTAAATCTACACAGAGCAAGCTTGGGTCTAGGAGGACTTCTTACCTCAGATTCAGTGGCATGCAAATGTGACTACAGTTCTTCCAGATCTTTGCTGCTTTGGAAATATTATAACTGCATGCGGTTGGCTAAGAAGTGCTATTAGATCCAAACTGGCTCTATGCAGACAGTTCCTGTGTCTCTGTACTCATGTTTGTCTGCAGATAGTCTGCCCATGAACTGTGGCATGTGGACTGTATGTTGATGGCATGTTGTATGTACCACTGAATGTTGTACATTATCGCATGGTATTCTTCAGATAAAATTCACTCCCCTTTCATAGGATGAGATGGATGGCGCTCCCTTAGTTATTTGCTATTTAGTATTTTATTTCCTCATCATTAGTGTGGTCTTATGCCTTTAGTGAACATTATGCAGATGTTTCTATAACGAGAATTATTTTCCTCACATGCTTCTCAGTAGAGTTTTGCAAATGTAATGCATTTATTTTCAAAACAACCTTGTTTCATGACAGGCTATTATTACTCCATTTTACAAATGGATCTGTGACGCCCTGAGACATTAAGGTCAACATTATTGGATAATTTTAGATGCATAGTTGAAAACACCTAAAACCTGATTTCTGATTTTGCAGAATATTTGTCATCACATACCATTTAAAAGTGCAAAACACAATTTCCTCTGACTACCAGGACAACTGCCAACAGTGCTTTTACAGTCAAAACTCAGGATATGAAGTTGGGCATCCTGAAAGTTACATGCTTAGTGATCGTTCTTGCAAAGTTGGATTTAAGCGACTTTCCTACTGTCAAAAAAACCTCTGTCAGAGGAAAAGCATACATCTCTAGGGCAGCATTGCACTACCCTGCATACAAATTTCTTCTTCCCCTTGCAGTCCTCTAGTTCATTCAGATTATATTCCCCTTTCTGTTTAACTTTACATTTAACAGGTTCTGTTGCTACAGAATCATGACCTACCTTCAGAGTAGGTTACACAGACAGACTGAGACAGGTTTACTAAGGGAAAACATTGCATGCAATTAATAGATAATGGAATCAAAGATTATGCATATATAAGCAGGAATTGAATTAAGATCATAAAGTCTTATTTGTGCTATTTCTTAACTTTTCAGTGTTACATGTTATAATATTTTGACATAATTGCATCTGTGTGATTTCCTGTTTTTTTATTATTTGTAAAAAAAACCTGGTAAATTAGAAATTCCATTATGTTTGTGGCATCAACACAGTAGACCTGTGCAATTTTTGCATCACAGCCAACCAGCTGCATGGTAACAGCTCATGGGGCTAAGAACCTGAGTATTCATGGCCAAAGAAGTCATCTTTTAGGCCTGATCAAGCTTGCAAGCCACTAACTAGGTGAACCTGATGTAGGTCAATAACAGAGATGGCACTTCAAGATGTACTGCACAGAACTCTTATGTGCTTTAGTGGAATGCTTGGTAGCAGTAGCCAGTGGTCATATGCATTATTATTTTGTTGAAACTGTTGCTGACATTTGCTTAGTTATCATGGGATTCCGTTTAGGAAAAGGTGTTCTGGCAGTGTCTAACAAATGTTTCTGCTCACTCAGTGGAAGTTCAGCTCTTTTAATCTGTCCCACTGTTGTCTTAGCTTTAGCCTTTACTCCAAATATCTTGTGTGTCTTTGTGTCTTTTCATTCATAGCTCTTAGTCTTACCCTGGAGGCTGATGATTCCAGTATATTTACTCAGCTATTTTCATTCTTTCAACTCTCCTTCTCCAAATTTCTGGTCTTGTCTGTACTAGTTTGGTCCTCTTTTCTGTCTTCTCATTTAATTTTGTTTTAATATCCTGTGAATTTCCCTTCATCTGCTCACTCACATTTCCTGCCCTCAGAAATCCCCTATTATCTCCTGTAACTCTAGATCTCCTTTCTTAGAACTCTTTAGTCTGAGGTAGTTCTCTGAATATGAAATTCCAATTCAAATAAAGCAGTTTTAGTCATAAACAAAGTAAAATGTGATTTTACACTAGGGAGTGGAGGTAAGGCTTAAGAATATACAGTGTTGCTAGGGTACTTTCTAGAGAAAGAACATCCCTGGATTTGTTTTTTACTGATGGGCAGTAACTGTTTAGCATGGTTTGTACAGGAGACCATGATTTATTTAATTCTGCATGGTAGGATGAACAGATTCGTAGAATGCATTAGTGCGTGAATAGTACACTCAAGGAACTTAGTGTTTATAAAAGACAAGCTGATTATTGTGGTAAAATGAAGGGAATACTGTAACCAAGTAGTATGGAAATAGTTTGAAAAATCCTAAAATAAAGAAAGGGCATTTATTTATATGTAGATAAAAGGAAGGATGAAATCCTTCGGTAAATGAAGTTAATTTTGTTGGTTTAACTAGTTACTCTGGAGAGTGAATGGGAGAAGTCCTTTGTGCCAGTAAAAGCACTATTTTGCTCACATCCAGCATATATGCATGTTACAGATACTTTGTATTACAGTAGTACTGCTGGTACTGGTAACATGTTCCAAGTGGAGAACTAGCTTCGGAATTGCAGTGTATTGAGCACCTTTGTAAATCAGTCTTGACTATGAAAGATACATTCTCGAAGTATTTGACCAATAAGTAATGGGAGAAGACCTTGTAAAATTTCTCAAAAAAATATGCAAATTTCAGAATTCATGATACTTAAGTATTTTTTTGTTATATAGGCTGGATGTTTTATTTTCTTAAGGACATTAGGGACATTAGCTTGAAAATGTACTCCACATCTGAAATCCTTTTTTAAAGAAAAGTGTGAAGAACTGAAATCATCACACAGTATGGTTTATAGTTTATGTTACTAAAACAATTTACTTTGAATATAAAGGAAAAAATCATTAATTATCTAGAACCTGGGCAGAAAGCATTAATGATTCATGAATCATAATTTATGAAAAACTCAGTTCCATTTAAAAATAGAATTATAAAATCATATAATGAAAGGAATACAAAATATGCAACATTTTTATTTTAAATATATAATTGGATTTAAGTAAACCAAATGATACTCTGATTCTTAAAACCTTAATTATGGAAAAAACCCATTGCGTTAGCTTTAATATGAATGATGTAACAGATTAAAGTTTTACTAGATAAGAGACTTTAAAAATAGAGGCTATAAATGATAGCTTATTCTACCAATTTTTAAGGTTAGTAACTAGAGGGTTACTCTAACAGTAAAATAAGGAGGAAAGTGCATTAAAATGTGACTGACTCCCAAGCTAATCTCAAGAAAGTCTGGTATGAAAGCTGTCGTGTTCCTCCAACCTGTTTGTTTCCTTTGTTCAGTGTCTTGAAATAAGTTGTCACTTGGGGACATGCCAAAGTTTGATTCTGCTGAGTATTTTCATTTCGGACGAAGAAACCAAAATTACGTTAGTCAAATTGCCAGATGCTGGAAAACTGGAAACGATTGCAAAATACTTTATAGGACAGGATTAGACTATAGAAAAACCTTGATACCTGCAGGAATGGCCTGAGCCCAGTAAAACTGTTTGATAATTAAAGAATATTTGTAAGAATACAAATAAAATTATAAGGATAGATTATATAAACAATAATGAGTATGCGGAAGTTAACAGATACTTCTGATAACCACTCTATACAGATATTTTTGTTCATACTATCAAAAGAATTGAGAGATCTCAAGAAAGCTCAGGGTACCTAAATTCTCTAGTAACAAATAGTAAGAATGCTCCTAATCCCAAACAGTTTACAATACAAAAATGCAGGTAAACAAAAGTCATAGAAAACCCCGCAACATTTTATCTCAATTTTTCTTCAAGGCTACAAAAGAAGGGTGTGCCAGAATTTTGTTTTCTTTTCACATCTTTTAGTATAGGCAAGGGGTTCTTTCTGTTTAGAATTTTGGTATTAAGTTCCTTTCAACTTTAGATTGTCTACTTTCAGTCTTCCTGTCCCCCCATTTCCCTCATAAGAGTTGTTACATCTTGGTATTTGTTTTCCTCCTCTTTGATGTCTATAATAAAGATGGTGTCACTTATATAGTTGGTGCCTGGGAGACATTCTGGTGCCTAGTTCATTTTGTGTTGAAACACCCAGAGGAATTCATATCTCGCAGTACCTGCAGGTAGCTGGGGCAAAATCTGTTATTTGGTCATGTAGCTGGTCTGGCACAATACCCTAGGATTTATACTAGACATCTCAAATAATGGACATTTCTTAACTTAAATGGCGTACTAAGACTTAGCATATTATCACTAGCAATAAATTGTGATGTCTTTTCAATAATTTCTTAAATAATTTGAGGTTAAATCAGATCCTCAAATACATGAAAATTTTCTCATGATAGTTGACTGCTCATCTAATCTGTGCTACTTTCACTTAATAAAATTATGCCCTGCACCTACAGGTTTGCCATTTTGTTTTCAGAAGCTGTATCAAACCTAATGATAGTCTGACTTTCACTATAGTGAAAGTTAGTGACTACAGGCAGCACCTAACATGTTTGTTTATAATTTACGCTTGCTGTCTAGGTGCCCATGTTTTGAATTAGATCCTTATGTTTTATACTGGATCTGTGACAACTGTCTTCCCTGTCCTTCCACACTAAAGACGCAATTTGCAATGAAGTTACAAAACCACCTTCACCTGGTGGTGTTTGAGGCTGAATCTGAGAACTGAAATGCTTCTGTGAACCTCAAGAAATGTTAAGTTTCTCTTTCAGTACATTACCAAGGCTACTGAAGACAACAGGATCTTCAGCACATCTTCAAAGCACTGCACTGACGTTCTGAGAAGAGTGTTGTATTTAAACAGATGGAATGGGTGCATCATGTATTAGTTTTGTATTACATTGTTCCCTTTCAGGTGTATTAGATTATTTCCTATTCAGGTGTTTATGAATGTGTTTAGTGAAGTGCATGATTGAAAATTCATGGAAAGCTTAATAGAAAGTGAATTAGAAATGACAAGGAGTAATGTCAGTGAAACATCATACTGTTGACTGGTATCAAATTAATCAAATACATTAAGACTTAATTTTAGCAGATCTAGCATTACCTATCCCTCCAAAATCTATACACGTAGTTTACTTTCTAAAGTGACTTTGTGGCCTTTGTAGTCAAAGTAAAGCAAAGCTCTCATTCTTTGTCAGGCTTAAAATTGAACAAAATTCAGAAGACAGTTTGAAGTTATTATTAATATCTCATTTATAAATAGATTAAATATTCAAATATTTTTATTTAGAAATACATCTTACTATTATTTGAGTAGTTCCTATAAGGATAATAATTATTGTTAATGCTTTTATTCTAGTTTGCATTATTAATATGATATCATACCAATTTTTGTTATCAAATTATTCTCTATTTATCTTGATCTTTTGCCCTAAATCACATTTTGCCCTAAAATCACATTTTCAATGGCAGTGTTTTCAAATGAACTTCAATTTCAGTCAGTTTTAAGGAAAAAAATCTAAGACTATCCATAAGTTTACAAGCACAGTATTAGCAATATATTGGCTGATTGGCAATTGCGGAATTCAAGATAAACTGGGAAAGCAAGAATTCAATTAAATCTGAACAAATTTCTTATTTATGTAGACATCCAAAGTCATAGAACTAAGTATATGCATAAGCATCTGTAAAATGGAAGCTTCTATCAAAACTGATTTATCGTGAGGAGAAATAAAGTAGGAGGAGTAAAGGTGGGAAGGAGAAAGTACTGAAATGTACTCTTAAAAACTGTAGTTGCTCTTCAGGAACAAGTGTAGAGTGTGAGACAGTAGAAGCAGGGAGGGTGTCTTCAGTGAGAGTGAAAGCGTGTGTATGTGTGTGGCTAAGTGGATATCTTACTTGGCAGTGGTTTACCCTGTCTTTTGCAAATTGTTTTAATTTAGAAAGATAACATTTTCCCAAGACTATTAAATTTAGAACAGAATAGTAGGGACAGCTGGCTTCAGGATAATTGGTAAATTTGAACTCTGACAGACCAGGCTGACAGCAATGAGAATATCTGAGCTTTAACCCTTTCATCCCATAAGACAAGTGTCTCAGTCCTTAGAATCCTAAGTTAATACAGTTTCCGTACCTTTTCCCAGCTTTCTCCCATATGCTCTCATAGCATAATCTTACTCTTCTCTTAATCTTCTTTCCTTCTGAGAGATGCCTACTGCTCTTTTTCCAGATAAAATCTACACAACTAAATTAAGTTTACCTCCGTTCACTTTTTCTACTCACTTGGTAAGCAGGCACCCCACATGCTGAAGTATTCTGGATCTTTTGACTGTTCTCTCTTCCCTTCTGAGCTGGCTCTAAGAGATTGGCATCCTTTCCTGCTTCCTGCAAGGAGGGTCAGCATTAGTAGAACCTGAAATTAGTTATTACTTGATTCTGGAAGGATTTCGGATTATTTTATCCTTTCTGATATGTAATAATCTATTAGTTTTAAATCCAAGAAACAAGTCAATCATGAAAGTATGGCGCATTACAGGAATAACTTCCGACAGCTACTACAGGCAAAATTGAGATGTTCTAATTTTCCTTTGATGTGACTCCATAGATAATTTTTTTAAATAGATATTTTACCGCAAACTGTGTATTTGTTATTTTTGTTTGACTGTTCTTAATTAAACTAGCAGTCATCGAAAACACGAGCCATTTGCAGCATCTTCTGCAAGATATTAGCCTACGTTCAGACATTCCATGTAGGCTTTCTCATAAAGACTAGTCATAGTTACTGAGAGAAAATCCTTGCTCTTCTTTATGGTGGAAATGTTCAGGTGCAAAGCCAGTGTCAACTGATTTATTATTTTTATGATTGTTTCTGTATTTTACCTAGAATTACCCGAAGATAAAATATAGAGCCATTCACTAGTTAAGGGACTGGAAACTAGGATATTTCTTTCCCAGGTGAATGCTCTAATCTCCCTTTTTAAGGAATTGTCACCATCTTTGAACACCTTGGAAAAAAAGAAGTCAGCTTTTCTCAGTTCTGTGGGAAAAAGAGATAGCTGCTTTAATTCATGAAAGGCCCTCTGAACTATGAGTCTTAAATGGAGAACGTTTTTCTTTAGTCTTGAGATGCCTCACCCTTGAAACATGAGGGGTTTTCAGAAACCCACGTTTTCAGTGTTTCTTCTTGACTAGTTTTAAGGAACTGCACATTGAGTGTTCTCATTTTAGATGATTCTCTGCTGAAGTGTTAGCTGAGGTGCCTAAGTCTGGCAATGCAATGTATGTGTGGGTAACATATGTATTTAACTCAGGGTTCATCCAAGGAAGACAGATATCTAAAATCTATGTATTATCTATCTCATATATGCTGTCCTTTTCATAATTCTAGGCCTTAAGAAATAGCAAAACTGCACTTTAAAATGTATGAAAAATAATTTCAGGTCATGGGAACCTGAATACAAAGCACAGAGCATAGAAGCGTTTCAGCTTCAGCCAGATAATATTTGCTTACAATTTGGTATGCCCTTCTTTTTAGAAGAAATCTGGGAAAATATAAGGGTTTTGCAATAGTGAATTGAAGGATGGTGTCTAGGCTTCAGTCTGTCAATAAGGAAGTAAGATCAGGATTTGAAAGCAACTCATCGTAATCATGGACTTCTATTAAACCATCCATAGAATAAAGAATGTAAAATGATGATTCCTTTCTTGAATCATCTTCAGTTTTTTTAATATATTCAGCCCCATTAGTGTATCTGTGTTTTCTTCAGGAGACCATGTCCAAGAACATTAAGGACAAGAGGGTGAATGAAGGAATCAGCATGGATTTACCAAGACTAAATTGTACTTGGCTAACCTGACTGCCATTTGTGATGAGAAGATGAGTCAACAGTGTGCCATCAGAGCAGAGAAGGTCAAAAGTATACATGGCCAGCAAGTTGAGGGGAGTATGTATTCACCTCTGTTCAGAGAGGTGTACAGTTCTGCACTCCACAATAGAAGACACAGGCAAACTGGAGCAAATCTAGCAGAGAGACACCAAGATCATTAGGAGGCTGGAGCACTGACATACAAGAAGTTGAAAGAGCTGTTTGTTCAGTTTGAAGAAAAGAAGGCTAAACAGGATCTTATCAAGGTGTTCTCAATGACTTCATTTGGTGCTGAGAAGAGCCAGGCTCTCTCAGGTGCGCACAGCAAAGAGAAGAGGGGGACAGATACAAGCTGCAACAAGGAGACTTATGATTAGATAGTAGGGATAAAAATCACAGTGAAGGTAATCAAGCACTGGAAAAGATTAGCAGAAGAAGCAGTGAAATCTCCATTAGTGAAAATATTTAGAACTTGACTGTACAGTTTCCTGAGCAAATTGATCTAACCTCAAAATTAGCTTCAACTTCGAAGTTTTCCCATCTTGTAGAAAGTGGTTGAATCACATGATTCCAAAGGTCCATTTCATATAGTCTATGAGTCTTCACAGTTATATTCTGTGCATGTTATTTCCAAAACGTGCTTCTGACCATGACCATTCTGTCTTTTCTGGCAATAATATCTACAGCTGCCAAGTTCTTTTGGTGCTCATGCTCAGGCATAGGATTTATCGTGATCAGTCATGTCAACAACTTGCTACTCTTATCCAGATTCTCAAGCAGTGAAACTCTTGGACAAGAGTGCTATTCTCCTCCTTACCTATCTTTTCTATAGTCTTTTTTTCTCATCCACTAATTTAAGGCACTTTAAGGAACTGTCCTCACCTGTTACTTTCTTCATTGAGAGTTGATAGAGTCGATTGCCTGTCCCCTTTGTTTTCTGCTGCAAAGTCTGTCATTGTTAAAGGTGGCATTGTCCACAAATAATTTCACAGTAGAGCAGTTCTGGTACCTAGAAGTTCCTTCAGCCTCTGAAAATTAGAGAGTTATCTTTTAGTGGGGCTGAGCTTCTGTTCTCCCAGTCAGCCCATTTACCTACATCGTCACAGACGCTCTGGAAAGATGAAATTCTTCAAATTGGCTTGTTATCCAGACCACAAATATTTAGATTTTCAGGAGAAAATAAATAAGTGTGTTTGCAGGTTTGCTTGGATATTGTCACGTATTGTGGTCTCACTTTTGGTACAAGTCATGTGACTAGCTTTTGACCAGTCTCATAATTCTTATCCCAGTGATTAATGGGAGGACTTTATGGCAGCACTGAATGCAATTCAGTGTATCTATCTATCTATCTCCCACGTTTCTCTCTAGGGCAGCCAAAAGCAGCCTAGATGTTATTAATTCATCATGTATCCTAGCTCAAAATTTCATAGAAAGTGAATGTGGCATCAAGAGGTGGACCTCTTATTAAAAAAAATAATGAAGTACACCTTCATGTAAAATTTATTTATAGAATCACAGAACAGTTGATGTTGGCAGGCTCCTCTGGAGATCATCTGCAGAGGTCAACTAGAACAGGTTGCCCAAGACTGTGTCCGGTGAGATATTGAGTATCTCCAGGGATGGAGACTCCACAACTTCTTGGGGCTTCCCACTCTAGTGTTCAACCACCCTTATAGGAAAAAAAACGTTTTCTTATTTTCGGATGGAATTTCATGTGTTGAGGTTTGTGCCTATTGTCTCTTGTCCTGCCACTTGGCTCCATTGAGAAGAGTCCGGCTTTGTCTTCTTTACACCTTCTCATCAGATACTTAATGATAAGACCTCCCAAAGCTTTCCCCAGCCTAAACAGTCCCAGCACTCTCATCCTCTACTTTTATGAAAGATACTCCAGTCCCTTAGTTTTGGAAGTCAAACAAATTATTTTTTTCTCTCAATAACAATTGGGAACTAACTATGCTTATGTTTTGGACTTAAATTTGTAAAATCTTTTTATTTAATTTCTTTTATCCTGAAAAGATGGCTGTATTTCAAGAAACTCTATCCCTTCACATAAAGAGAATTACCAGGAAAAAAAAATCACCATTTTATTTATGAATTACATAACTATAATTTACCTTCATTTTATGTTTTCACCTTAACTACAAGAAAAAAGAAATAACAATAGAACCAATAAAAATAGAACCAAATGCTGTTGGAAACACTGATACACTGAAACAGAATTACTGTTCTTGTATTGCCTGAATTATTGACAAAGCAGCTTCGCTCATTCAACTTCAAAATATTTTATGCATAATTTATGTTTGATAGGATAGTACCAAATGTTGTAGTAAAAAATAATTTTATATTGCTGTCTTTATGATGCTGAAATATTGATGATGATTTGTATAGTAACTGTGTTGACTTTTGTATAGCTTATTCATTCAAAGCTGAGGTTGAGTTCAGTATAGTAAGATTTTAAATGGCACCTTTATAAGGGTAACCTCCACATACTGTCTTTTAGAGAATATGAAACTTTTTTCCTCAGATATGTTACAAATATGAGTTCTGCTTGATGTAGCTCAATATCTAAGTATGGAAATGATTTCCAAAGAAGGGAAATTACCTTGGGAAGAAGTGAATAATCATACTATATGCATATACTGCTTACTTACAAAACTCTCCACAGTATGTAGCATTTAGAAGATTATTTTATCCTGTGTTTGTAGATGTCTGTCTTTGCTTATAGCAATAACTATATTTAAAATGATTTCAATTTAAAATAAGGTTATGTGATACAGTGTGCCAAGAGATATGTAGTTTCTAACTGTGGATTGTATATATAGGGATTATTGTTCTTCTTTTATATTTCATTTGAAATCCATGGGTTAGTGTCTAAGTTCGGAACTATATACTTCTTTTAAGTCACAGTGAACTGCGTCACTAGTAAGTGTAAACAAAGACTAACAAAAGAATATGACTTTTATATACTATAATTAACTTTAGTTATTATTGTTTGTAATTATATGGTTAACCAGTACTCTGTGTAACTGAGCAGGACCTGTGCAATTTTTTTGTCTTCTTTCCCTTCTTTTCTTTTGAATCATTATTCTTCTCTTACTAGCATCCTTTTTGTTTCTCTTTTCTCCTTACACAGGCAACACCCAATCGCATCTATGAGGGCTTGACTTCTATTCCATTGCCTCATCCAATAAGCACTTGAAAATATTATTCTTCCTAAATTCTGCTCCATGCTTGACTTCTGCATGCATAAGACCATGCAGCTGAAATCAGAACTCTTTCACCAGCAGTGTGTGTAATTCATTACATCGACTACATCTCGTGCTGGTAGACGAGAGGCTCAACATGAGCCGTCAGTGTGCACTAGCACCCCAGAAAGCCAATTGTATCTTGGACTGCATCAGGAGAAGCGTGGCCAGCAGGTCGAGGGAGGTGATTCTCCCCCTCTACTCCAGTCTCGTGAGACCCCACCTGGAGTACTGCGTCCAATTCTGGAGCCCCTACTACAAGACAGATATGGACGTGCTGGAATGCATCCAGAGGAGGGCCACGAGGATGATCAGAGGGCTGGAGCACCTCTCTTATGAGGGCAGACTGAGAGAGTTGGGGTTGTTAAAAGAAGGCTCTGAGGAGACCTTATAGTGGCCTACCAGCATCTTAAGGGGACCTACAAGAAAGCTGGTGAGGGACTTTTTAGGATGTCAGGTAATGGTAGGACTAGAGGGAATGGATTAAAACTAGAGATGGGTCGATTCAGACTGGACGTTAGGAAGAAGTTCTTCACCATGAGGGTGGTGAGACACTGGAACAGGTTGCCCAGAGAGGTGGTGGAAACCCCATCCCTGGAAGTTTTCAAGGCCTGGCTGGGCGGGGCTCTGAGCAACCTGATCTAGTGGGAGATGTCCCTGCCCAGGGCAGGGGGGTTGGAACTAGATGATCTTTAAGGTCCCTTCCAACCCTAACAATTCTACGATTCTGTGACTATGTACAAGTATAAAGAAGGTGGTGCAGCTAGCTAACGAAGTCTTCATATTCTTCTAATGCTTGTAATTATAGGATTGAACTAGTAGGAGCTCAATTCAAAACATTTGAATTTCTGATTTCTTTCTTCCTTTTTCTTGTGTTGTATTTAGTTTATTTGTAATACACAGTATTAATTGCATTTAGTTTTTTACAGGTGTTTTAGTTTGTACCATTAAGTACTGATTAGGGCTTCAAGTCATCAGAAGAGAATGAAAAACTGTAAATGCTTCAGCCTTTTCTCTCTGCTAGATCCCTTTCATTGGAACCAAATAGTCACACCGCATTTGTGAACTCTTCACAGCCTAGGAAGAAGAAATCAGGAGTCTTTAGGAACATATTTCCAATGTGCATGGTGGTCAGGGCAGTGATCTCATCCTCTCTTATCAGGTATTCTGAATTGTTGCAGCATGTAGAGGATACTGGAGAAAAGCAGTAAGAATCCTGGACTAATAGCGTAGTCATTCTTAGTGCCAGGCTTGATGGTGTTGTCACAGCACTCATCTGTGTGCAAAAAAAGAGGTACAAGTACTTCCAGTTTCAAGTTATTGATGCCAGAAATGTTAACATTGGAGTTTTTCAGGGAATTATAATATTAAATGGATGATCCTGTAGATTATATGAATGGTAATGTGCCTCATTAATTACAAAGCACACAACCTAAACAGTATCATCAGAAGGAAAACGCCATGTCAAGGAGAGCTTGTCTCTCTAATGTTTCTCCTTAGTGTGTAGGATCAGGGTTCTGTCTCACCTTTCCAGGAAAATGCTGTTCTGTGCTACAAACTTTGCTGGCACTTTGGCTCCATGAGGAAGCTCACAGCAGAATTAGGATTCCCTTGTGGTTCTGTGCACAGCCAAGCTGCCAACAATGTTTAAAGCACAAAATACTGCTATATGTCTAACATACTAAGAGACGTGCCAAATATTTGTTTGCCAAATCAAAAGATACAGGAGCATGCACGTGGCACTGCCACAATGTGATACAAAATTCTTTCTCTGTGTTGGGAGCTGGTTAATCTTTCAGACTGAAGAACTGGGAACTACTGGAAAGAGTCCAGCAGAGGGCTACAAAGATGATCAAGGGACTGGAGCACCTCTCTTATGAGGAAAGGCTGAGACACCCGAGTCTGTTTAGCCTGGAGAAGAGAAGACTGAGAGGGGACCTCATCGATGCTTATAAATATCTAAAAGGCGGCCGTCAAGAGGATGGGGTCAGGCTCTTCTCAGTGGTGCCTGGTGGTAGGACAAGGGGCACCGGACACAAGCTGAAACACAGGAAGTTCCACCTCAACATGAGGATAGACTTTTTTACTTTGAGGGTGACAGAGCACTGGGACAGGCTGCCCAGAGAGGTGGTGGAGTCTCCTTCCCTGGAGATATTCAAAACCCGCCTGGATGTGTTCCTGTGCAACCTGCCCTAGGTGACCCTGCTTTGGCAGGGGGGTTGGACTAGATGATCTCTGAAGGTCCCTTCCAACCCCTACCATTCTGTGATTGGTATATCCAGTGTAATATTTGCCTTATGAATTCCGAGAAGCTCTGTCAGATAATTTGACCTATTTTAGGCTTGTGAACCGTGAGTGGGTGATTTAGGACAGCACTCTAAAATTTAATCTTATGACCTGAACCTTCCAGAAGCTGATCTTCTTGTCTCAGAGATCAATAGAAAGTGTACCCTGCCCTGCTTCAACTGTAGTCAGGCCTTGGAATCTGTGTTATTGATTCCTTCTCTGATTAAATTTCTCGATGTATACTTTCCTTTCATTTCCATTTCTTCCAGGGATTCTCAGAGACAGTATGACAGGCTGTCACTACGGAAGTGCCTAGTTCCAGGACCTCCTTCATCATGGGTGTGGATATCCAGCTCTCACTTTCATCCTTGACCTGTTCTCACAAAGCACAGACTTGTTCTCCCTTCTGGAGAGACCGGCTAATTAATTGCAGGAAATACTATCTCTGATAAGTGGGCCAACATTCCAATGTTTAACTAGGTCCCTTTCACCTAAGAAGGCTTCTTTCTCCTTGATTTGTGATGACTGGGAAATTAGGAGTGATAAATCTGTCAGTTTAGTAAAGACTTTTGCTGTCATTAATTTCAACTCATTTTCTGCTGGTGGGAGTAATACTTTTTTCCCACCCAGTAACTTCTGGATTCCTCCCATACAATTTGGATGGGAGTTTTTTCCAAGAGCTCCTATTCCTCTATAGAACCTAAACTTGGGTATTTTTCATGTGAGAATTTTTCAGGTCTATGCCTACCTTGTCTTTTCTGAACAATTTTCTAAAGACTGTTTTTTTGGTTTGGTTTTTTTTTTTTTTCCTGTAAGTATCATTTCTCTAAGAAGTTGAGGATATTCGTGGTATTCATGCCGCTGTAGCTATTAACAATATTTTCTTGGAATAAGGTCACTCCAAGTCCATGGTAGATTCCTTTCTTAGCTTGATACCAGAATGAAACTGCTAGACTACCTTGCAGGTAAACTGTGCAATTATGGATGCATCAATGGCATTTCCATCAATGAGTGTGCACGTGGAGGAGAAAAGAAGTAAAAAAGTTGACTTACCAGCAGCAATATATTGTTTGGAATATTCACATATGTAACTTTCCTTCCCTTTACCCTCTATCCTGGAGTCAGGCAAAGGGCTAAAAAAGGAGATGGGGGTCAGTTTACTACTCCTCCCCTCTATGCCCACTGCTGGGAGGATCAAAGGCATAAAGCACAAGTGTGAACTGTGGACAGACGTTCATCAGATCTATCTGGACCCAAACTCAGATAGTATATCTCTTGTATCCTCTAAGCTGAGAAGTGCTCTTGTTGGGAAACAGGCTTCTGCCAAACCTATGAAGGGAATGTGTGGCCACATCTAACTTTAACATGCCAGGGAACATTTATGGGTACTGGAATGTACCATGTGGCATTCTCCCAAGGAATGAGCTACCAGGCAGAGCTGAAGAATTAGTATGGGCCTGATAGACAGTCTGGATGCAGCTATCCTGTTTGGAAGGTTTGAGTAGTGTAGGTGAAGAGCATTCTATGCCAGTATGACCTCAATGCCAGAAAATTGTTCCAGACATGTTTGATTTACTGTTGCTGATGCAGCCCGAGTTCCTAGATGGTTCCCACTGGAAGTGACAAGGGAACTGACATGACATCCGGAGTCTGGCATAATGGAGAGTCTTGACCCGCATACAACCCATGACATAGCTTCTGGGAGCTAAGCAGAGCCAGATAGTTTTAATGATCCAGACTATACTTTGAGATTGATATCTCAACAGTATATAAAAATTCTAGATCCCAGATTGCCCACTGCTGTTTTGTAAAGCAAAATGTACAAGGACTAAAACAGTTGTACCTCTGTTTCATGGAAGACAAATACATTGTATGTTTCCAAGTATATTTCCATTGTATGGAAAATATCTTATGGATTTCAGATTTTTCAGAGTGATTGGGGGATATATGAAAGCCTATCAGAAAAGCAGTTTCTGTTTGCGAATGTAAAGAGACAATCCAATATCAGTTTACCTTTAGGTGAAGAATTTTGTAACCATGGTGGCTACAAAACTGAAGTTGTAAAATCCATCTTACCATTTAAAAAAGCCTCCAAAGACATTCTGAAGTGATTTCATGCCCTGGATTTGTTACTAAAGTTTTGTCTCCTATGTGGCAGAACTCTATGATCAACCAGGTTAAAATTTGTATTTCACTGTAATGAGAATCTATTCCTTCATTGGCTATTGAACTGTTAAAGTTTTCTGTTTTATAAAACGGTCAAAAGTTTTGTTTCTGTTTTTGTTTGCTGTAGAATAGGTATAGTTTTAAAATTTCTACAACCATAAACTGCAACCTAGTATTCTGTTTCTCTGCCCGGGGAGAAATTAACCTTTCAGCTTTGTTTGATTACTCTTTTACTGAAAATGTTAACAGGTTGTCTTTGCATTCAGACTACTCTGGACTGGCATGAGCAAAGTCTGTATGGAATTATTTTGATCATGGCTGGCAATTCTTTATGCTAGTAATGCACCCCCAATTAGTTCAGTGTCTCAGTTACCAGTATTAAAGGAGTACTGCTCTGGTACAATCTTTTTTCTAATCATAAGTGCGTTATCAGTGCAGGTATTTCATGTAAATCCAGGATGAGCCTTTTAAGACACCAAGTTCCTTCAGATCAGTTTGCACTCTTTTCAGGTGGCTTCTTGAAAATCCAGAAGAGATGGATATTCTCATGACTACGTGCTTTTTAAACATTTATGTTTTACTACCCTCCCCCTCCTTCTCCCCCCCACCCCTACCTCTGGGAAAGAAATGCTTCTGGAATTGCACTAACTTAAGCTATGTCACACACACCTATATGAGGTTCTTTGCCTGGATAGTGGGACCAAGGGAGACCAGCCACACGAACCAGCAACTAGTCAAGCCTTACATGAACAGAGCAATTTAAGGAATGAATCGCTTTTTCTGTAGTTCTTGCTGTGTGCTGGATATCCAGCTACTCAGGAAATCTTACCAAAGTAAGTCTTGGTTTAACTTATTACTTTCCTGGGTGAAGCCTCAGCCACTTTCTAAATTTAATTCCATTAGAAGGATATACATATATATATGTTCTTTCATATGATTCCAAGTATTACAACTATTTTTTTGGTCAGGCTTCAGCACTTGGAGGAAAACATCCCTCTCGTTACTACTCAAAATCAGATTGTGCACCCTCTGGTGAAATGATTATTTCTTCATTTAACAGAATAATTATACTGTCAAGATTGAACCTACAATCAAATCTACTTGTTGAAAGTGCCCTTAAAATGAGATGCAGAAAAAGATCTTTCTTTCCGAGATGAAAGATAATTGAAATTTAAAGTAAATGCAATATAAGGTAAGTTCAATAGGGGCCTGTTTTTCACAGGGTTTTGGGTCTGGATTCTTTTAACAGTTGCTACTAAGTAGCTTCCAGAGAACCTAGCCCATATGTATGTCATAGGCCTTCCATCTCCGTCATTCTCTAAAGATCTACATCTTTCTAGAGATTTCACAAGCAAGCATCTTTTCCTTTCTGCAAATGATCTAACTTTAATGACCTTTAATGTAAACCAGCAAAATAACTATGGTTTATGCATATAATAAAGGAAAACAAGATGGAATCTGCCATCTCACAAGTGCATTTCGAAGCCTTTTTTGGTGTATCACTTCCTTTTTATGTTGTAGGCCAGTCTATCCTTACATGTTACGTTTAGTTTAGTACCTAAGATATTTGGTCAGGGATTGTTCTTTTATTTCTGTATTATATGAAGAGCTAGGAACACTATTTGCATTAAACACAGGTGAACAAATCATAGTAATTGTTTCATGAGCCTGGCATGTACCATGGTGCTAATAGTAGATTACAGGGAGAGGGAGTTGGCATGAATCATTTTGCACGGTGTCTTCTACAGTGTTTCTATGTTTTCTATGGTATTGGGAGGAATATTTGCACCCAAATTTGGGTTCTCCAGATATCTCTTACCAAAGAGGAAGTTCAGAAAGAATATTATATCATTCCTTTAATGGCCAAGTCTTATATTTTACATAAAGGTATCTACCAAAACAGATTTTGTGGAGTATCCTGTCAGCTCTGTTTTAAGGATCAGAAAGATGATAAGATTATTCAGTTAACATTCTTGAAATATTTTTCCCCAAATTTAGCATTTTAATTTTAAGATTGCTGAAAAGTTCATGATCCATGGGGCTGCAATTGAACAGAGCACTTGCAATACTTAAGAGCAGATGGCTGCTTCATTTTCTAGAAAACATGTCCCAGTAGAACTATTTGAGGTACAAAGAATGTTTAGTTTCTTTTTTAGTATTTCATTGTTTTTGTAGAATTAAGAATCACAGTGTTCACTTTAGATACATCTAGACATAAGTGTGGTTTTTTGTTCTTCGTAAGCTGTTCAAAGCATCAAACATCAGCCAGATCTTTCTTTATAGGAGAAGTTCCTGTGTCATTTAAACCTCTTAGTCTTGGATTTCATTTCTACATTTGATAAGGCTTTTAAATAGAATAGAAACAACAACTCCTAATGGATTTAAATAGGGAATTCTAACATAAATAGACTGCAGATGTAGTGAATATTTTTACTGTAATTACATTTTGCCTTCTAAGCTATGTGTCATAAATTATTTTGTTCAATAAAAGGCATCATGTTGGATGAGTTTATTTTTTCTGAGTGATCCAAGTGATTACTAGTACACCTTACCAAATGTTGGTGATGTGATGGATACGACCTTTGTATTTCAGTAACGGCATTAATGAAATCTTAAGTGGTGATATTGTTACATACCCAAAAGCTTAGGAAGACCTTTGTAATATGTAAAGCTGTGAAACTTTAGCCTCTCTACTTAAAGTATGTTATTTGTCTTTGTGAAAGTAATTTTGTGCTGATGAAGTAATTCCGGTCATGATCATAGTAATGCTTTGGATGCTCCTGAGGTAATTCTGACCTCTGTTGGCAAAGCACAGCAAATGAAGTGCGTGCTCAGTAGCACACTTCTGCTTTGCTATTATTTATTTTAAGCATGACATGTTGCTGAGAGGACAAATTAAGACATTAATTCTGTTTTTATTGTTGGACAGCTTTTTTTTGTCCTACCATTCTGATTATCTTGAGCATAGGATAGAGGATTTATGCTCAAACCGTCCTTAGTTAATAACATTTCCTGGTTTAGTAGTTTTTTGTATTGGAGAACACAGTTTCATACAATATTTTTCGTATCCAATTTTTCTATACTATGCCAAAAACATTTAAACGTGTCACATTATAATAGCTCTATGTGTTAAAGATTGGATGTTGCAAAGATTCCATTTTAGGTTAGCAGTATGTCTGATGTAGCCACCATTCTATAATGTAGTGTTTAAGCCTCTGAGAAAACGTGCTCAGTGGATTGGTTTTGCTTATTGCAATAGCTAATTTCCCACCAATCAACTTTCTTACTTATTTGTGCTAATCCATTGAAAAGAAGTAAAGAAATACTGATATAATCTAAAGAGGTACTAATGTTTTTTCTGTGCAGTAACTATCATTTCTATAATATATTTGTCATATCTATCTTTAAATTTCAAATGTCTTTCCTAGGTTATGCTCTTGTTAACAATGTTAATATAATGCTATTGGAAAGAATGAGTGTTAGCACTTTGATGGAGCTGATACTCAATGCTAGCATTCTAGCAAAGACATTAAGTGCACCTCTGTTTTGAAACTATGTTACTCCAGAGAACAGAGTCAAATAGTTCAATATTTTATGTTATGGATAAGAAGGGTTTATAGTACCATTTTGAATTCATTTTTTATCAAAGTTCCTTTCAATTATCTTATATCTTGCAAAAATGTACTGTTGCAAGATTCTGATATTCTCTGCCCTGCTCATTGTCTGCTTAGGGCTATGGAGTCTGAGTAATTGAGGAAGTATTCTACCAGAAAGTACAAATGTTGTCTATATGTTATAGGTCACTGATAGACTTCAAGAGCCTTAATATCTCAGGATTCATATTTTGGAAGTTGCTGGAGCTGCACTTTTTCACTGTTCTGAGTTTAGGTTAAGTTTGTGGTAGGTTGTCCAAAAGGGTTGGACATTGTTGCTGCTATTATGAGATGAAGATATGGAAGCTTTGGATTAAGAATATAGGAAATCATATGGATACTTGATATAATACTATGTGGGTGTAAACACGAGATGTGAGACTCTTAGATCTGGTATGATCTCATGTCAAATTAGCTAGTGATTGATTTCATTGATGCATGGATTGAGACTGGGTTTATTTCTGAACCTCCTTTGCAAATCTCAGCATAAACAGATAAAGAGGTGTGGGATGGCCTTCAAGAACCAAGAGGAAATGGAATCATATATTTTTTCTGATGTCTGTTTTGCTGGTGTCTGATTGATAGAATTACTCCACATTTGAGGAAACCCAGATTAGGAAGAACAAGGTATTAAAGCCAGCTGAATTGCAAACTCTATAGATAGCAAGTTCTGTTCTGTGTGTCCTAGAGCTATAATAAAGAGTCTCATCTCAGGTTGGTTTCTAGGATGAACAATCTTTAATTCTGGAATGAGGTCATAGTTCTAACAGCATCCATATTTCAAAAATTTGTGGAATATATATGTTACTCTTCCCAGTGCTGCTTCTGCTGCCAGAGCTTCAGGTATTTCTATTCCAATTAAACAAGTGTCAGTAAGTGTTCCAGGATGCAGAATTAATCATTTAGAAGTTTTAAATTCTCCTTTTGTAATAAATATTGACTTTTTCTCTCCATTATAAGAATGTGTTTAAAACTGCAAACATGATGAATTTATGATGGATGGGAATACTGTGTTGGAACTCCAAAAATATAATCTGGAAAAAACCTCTATAACTTTTCTTATTAAAGATTCAAGGTCAGTTGAATTAAGAAAAAGAATGGCTAAGGGGATATCTCTCCTAGCAAAATATGTCATCCTATCTGTATTCTTGAGAGAAAGAGAAATGGGACTTTGCTTCAGTTTGCTTCTGAGATGAGAAATATTAGTGTTTTCTTGGATTTTAGTGTCATCTAATTTTTACAAAAGAAGAGGTCGGGGTACTCTATTTGAGAATGTGTTCTGTTCTTCCAAACAAAATACTGATGATATATACTGTAGTTCAGTGTTCATAGGTATATTCATGTAAGTGTATCTTAGAATCATGAGGTATGCGAGGGCTTTCAAAACCCTTCAGAAGATCCACTTTCATTGCTGTGCTTACAGAAAAATAATGATTGTTTATATAATTTCACTAAATAGCAGTTGTCTGGGACGAGTTGAAAGAACCCAGCATTTATTTATAAGGGGAGTTGAATATGTGTATATACATGTGTATATACATATGTATGTATGTATGTATTATATATATACTGAAAAAAGATACAGTCAAGTATATCTGATTGTTTTTCTTTCTCTGTTGTATGGCCTAATTTTATCTAACACAGTGGATCTCTGTTCCTGGTTGATCTTGATTGATCTATAGATCTTATGCAAAGCCTGTATGTTTGATTCATAACAAATGTGTAGAAGCCATCTACTTCATGTATGTAGGGAGCTCATGTATCATGTATCCACATGTATCCACGCTCATGATACACAGGGTGTGGAGTTGCCCTCCACAGAAACAATTAATCTGATACACTGATCTTCAGCATTAGCCATATGGCATCCCTTCAGATTGCTCAGATCACATAAGATCATACCTGGAGATATCATTTACAGCAGTTTTAAAACATGGTTCACATTGCTTAAACATGAGTGATTTTACTTATTAAAAATACTGTCTGCTGATCTGTTTTTGGGATGAGTATTTTCATAATTTAGTTAGTAGCTATTTGCACAGTGTTCTTGCACAGGATGATGCCAAATAAGAGTTAACATTTTTCCTATCAGGTGACTGGATTCTCAAGGACAGAACTCTGGAGTGGATCCAAGGATCTGTCTGACTTATCATTGACAAGCTGGAGTTACTAAGGCTCTCTATGAACTAAGCAAAACCTCAGTTTGTCCCTATAGACAACTGGAATACAGAAGAACCCTGCTGTCATAACTGATGAAAGCTTTCTCTCTTTTAGCCACTCCAGGCAAATTGGTCTTGACTGTAAGGATGAGGCAAAGCTAACCAGTATTAGTCAGGAACATACTGCTTTCTGAATATAGCCACAGTATTATGCAGTATACCCAGCTAGTGTACTTCCAAATGAGTAGTCCATAAAGAATGATGAGGCCAAGCTGGTTAGATAAAGGTCAAATGCAAAGTGACCTTATATATATATGACCTTATTTTAATAAAGCATGACTAATTTATTGCATATTCCTTTGTGTGACATCATCAAGAAGTCAAAGTGTTTCTCCTTTACATTTTTACGTTACCTAATTTTTATAATATTTAAACTGCTCAGGTTTAAATTTAAATTTAAAATTTAAATTTTGTTCAGGTTTAGTTTATTTAGTTTTTACCCTGCTTATTACTTAACTGGAGAGACTGAGTGCTCCTCAACACTTTTTTCTAGGTACATCTTTCCCAAACTGAACATATCTAAATTTGCATGTACTTACACATGCACAGACTGTCTGATCTGAGCTCCTAGAGCACACCTCCCAGTGGCCTAAGTCTGCCATACAAGACCACTTATTTCTCTAGGATTTTTAATGCAGATATTCAAAATTGTCTAAAAAAACAAAATACTTTTTGTGGCTTCTGCAGAAGCCTACTGCTCATCTTTTGGTCTGCAAAATTTAACTTTCAGCCTGGTCTCGTGACAGCCAGCTCCTCGTGTGATTGCAGCCTCAGAGACATGCAGACATACAACTGGCTCCCAGGCTACTTCTACTTGCTGCCTAGTCCGGTCTGATCTTCACGAGCAATCACACACTGTCTCACATACTCACACTCCCTACAGTTGTAGGCTCCATGGACACACAGGCTCTCCCACTCCAGTTTCTGGTACCCAGACCCTCATTTGCTCCAGTTTCAGGAAACAAAAACACATGGGTGCACTAACCTATTGTCTGACCCAGTTGCTGGCAGTTGGACCCTCACATACGCGCATGGACACAGAATAGAGTCCTCACCCAAGGAAACAGAAATGGAATGTAATAAGATTGAGTGCAGGACACGGCCAGACAATTGTACTGTAGAGTGAGCTATATACACGTGCTTGGCCCTTTTTGTTCCTCCACAAATCACCTAAATCTCCCCCTTCCCCTACCTTTGGTTCCTCCACTAAACAACCCATAAGAACTCTTGCTTAACCCCATGTGTCCCATACACCTAAACAGCAACTTCTCTCAGTCTGAAATGTGCTCCATCATTGCCTCATCTTGATGAGTGTCACCCCTGGACAATGGGGTAGAGGCTTTCGCAGGACAGCCCTGGGAGGGGCCCCAACAGGGTGTCCTTCCTCTCAGTCCTTAATTTGGGTTCCTGCCTGCTATTGTGCTGCTGTGCTCTGCTGGATTTGTAGAGATGGGCCTTTAATACACTGATGTCTCTTCTGTGAGGAACTTGTGAGCAGCCGGGGCAGGGTATTACTCAGTTCTCCCACCTCGTGCTGTCTCTTTCTGCTCCTTTGTGGATGTACACAGGAGCTATTTGTCACATAACCTAACACTCATGTATGAAATTTTGTATAGTTTCTATCTATCTCGTACTGTTTTAGCCTGTTCTTTGGGTACTTCACAATCACATGTCCTCATATGCAGGTTCTGTAATTTCTTGCCTCAGAAGTTTCTTTAGAGTTGCTTCTTAAGTCCTAACTCTACCAAAATATGCTTTTATAAGACCTTTTCTATTTCCTCCAATTGCAATTCTTCTGTTGCCCTACCTTTATGCAAAGGATAAGGCCTCATTGACTCTCTGAGGGGCCACATTGACCCTGTGAGACTCATTATAGCTAAGGGTATTCTGGATATCCAAGAGTTGTGTCTAGGATTCTGCCTTTCCTTAGCCACACACTGAACTTCTGTCATTTATAATCAGCCTTTTCTTAGTTCTTTCCACTGGAGATGGTGTAGATGGCAGATTGGATTAATGACTGTACCAGCCTTGTACTTCTCCAATCAGAAATATAGTTAGTAAAGCAAGAATGGTAATGGGCAAGTATACTAGGTTATATATTTGGCATTAAGGTTACTTGTATGCTTTTAAATGCTGCCACCCTACTCCAGATTTTAGTCTGGGCAGATGTAGTCTGTTCAATCTGTCAGTGTTCATTTAGCAGTGGTATTTCACAAACTTGAAAAACAGTAATAACCGGTAAGATACTCTTTTTTGGGTCTTAAATTGTTTGACATGATGCCTTTGTTCTATATGCTTTTTTAAATTACCCTTTTCACTTCCATGCTTGTATTATCACTTTAAGTGCTGATCCTGCTGTTTGTATATTTGGAAAAAGATCTTTTTCTAACCAACTTATTGTAGCTTTTCATAGAGGAAAGCAGCATGATCCATAGAAGATAAACATAACAGTAGTGCTAAATTCATAATGTTTTGAGATTATGAATTTTTTCTCTTTTTGTACTGCTTGATACCCACCTTTATGTATATTACAATTACCACACATACCATTCCTTAGGCAGGTTTTTAAAAGCAAAACAAATTCTGAATTCAATCACAACAACTATAGCAGGAATGCTCTGTGATGTTGAGCATTATTAGGTAGCTATTGATGCTCATGCCTTAGATAGGCTAGATGGGAGTGAATGACTAATTTGTCTTCACATCTCTGTTCTCAGTTAACATTCAAAAGGGGTTATGTGTATACTGGAGACTTCTACAACAGCTGGGAGGAAGAAACCCTTCTCTGCCTTTCAGAGAGACATAGAATCACAGATAGACACCTCGGAAGCATCCCAGTAATATTTTTGTGAATGTCTACTATATCTCCCTAATGAAGAATCAGATGGCTCTCTATATGCTCCTTTCTTAGCTTATCCCAACTTGTTCTTTGAGTTTCCAAGTTGAAGTGCATAATTCTTTGATAAGGAAGGGAATGAAGATATCTGAGCAGAATCTTTGTATCATACACATATGCTGCAGGGGATAATTTCCCTTACCTCTGGAAATCTTCACTGCCAAAAAAAGGTGGAGGCTAGATCTACCTTTAATTATTGTCTGCACTCCATTCCAATAATAATTTCATGTTCCATGTTAAATCTTAGACTTATGGAATGAAGGCCACACCTGTAGATCTCGTACAGGTAACGATATTGTAAAACCTTGGCCTTTTGCTGAAATAAGACTTGTTGGGTTAACTTGGTCATATGCCTATAAAGAGGAAGAACAATCTATGGTTATCATCTTCTCTGCTTTAATCACAGGCAATGCATACTTGCAATGAAATTCATTCATGAGATCCAGCTATTAGGAGACTTCAAGGTAGCAGTCCCTACATATGTGGACTCACAGTTTCTCAATGAGATAGATATAAAATTTTGCATAAGCTCTTGAAGGAGGAAGTAGTTTATTGTATATAACTCTACCTCATTATCAGACCACTGTGTAGGATTGAGACCTACTTGTACAGGAGCAACTCTAAGTATAGTAATAAGTAAATATGGTATAATATATAATCAAACGTATAATATTTGCTATATTCAATATTTCATATTAAATAAAAATCACTTGCCAATTGAACAGAATCAGTATGGAAATAAAATCACAATTCAGTGAGGTTTTCCAGATTTACACTGTTTATGGCTAAGACTGTAAACAAATCAAGGTTAAAGAAAACAAGCAGAATAAGGTGCTTTAGAACTTGAACTTGAATAACATACTTAATCACATGAATTGGTTGACCACAAATTTTGTTGTATTATTTATACTGAGACAACTAAACAGCGGGAATCAAAACAAGATAAGAACATTCCACACATTCAAAAATGAAATGGTTTTGATTTACATTTCACACTGATACAACAAAAGCACTTAAATAAACAATTGGAATTATATATACAATAAGCTTTAAAAATACAGTTACTTCTCATTGAATGGATAATCCCTCTGCCCTACTCCTTTTTAATTTTTTTAAAAAATATTCTTTATTATTATGATTATTTTTCATTTTGAGTTTTTAATTCTCAGTTGCTAAATGCAACAGCCATTTTAATACTGAAAAGATCTAAGATAGCCTTACTCAAGACATCATCTGCTTTTGTCACTTTAAGACCTATAGCTGCACTTGCTCAAAAAGAATCCTAAGATGCATTTTTTAAATGTTGTTTTTCCATGTATAAATTTTGGGTACCTTGTTATTTATTAATTATTTATTGTGCTTTAAAATGTGGCTTTCTAAAAGGATTTTTTCCCACTGTCACTAAAGGCAAATATTTGAAATTACTTTCCTTGAAGTAATTTGAAAATGTATCTCAAATTCAGCAAAGTAATGTAAATAATAGGTAAAACCATAGATGAAAAAGACATAAATTCCTTTTACAGGATATCTTATGCAACACTAGATTCCATCAAAAAGGAATCCGTAGAAAGAAAAAATATCTCATTTACTAAAATGAAACACTTCTATATTTGATAAGTAACATTATACATGTTAGAGCAACATGGTTGTCAATTATTTGATTTATTTGTGCATGAAATAGAGAATAGGAGCTATTTTGCTGCTGTTCACAATAACTAACATTATTATTTTGTGTCTGAATAACTGATGATACATATTATTGTGTAAAAGTTTGCATTTTCAAAAATGCTCTGTAAAATTGTCCATCTATTTTGTATAAGCTCAATTTACGTCACTGAAAATGTGTGTGAATGTAGGGAGAGCACTAATGAATACAGGAACCTGGCTATGTGCTCTAATAACTTTACACAATGTGTTGCTGTCAGATTAGCAATAATAAACATGGAAATTTTGAAAGATTTTGGCTCAGAACAAGACAAATTCCTGTAATACATGTTTGTTCTATGGAACACAGGAATGATAAGGAAACTAGATTTATCTGAGCTGCTTGGTGTTTGCCACCAATATCAATGGGAACAGGATGCATCTTAGGATTTCCCACTATTAAAACTGACCTGCAAGACGAGATTCACTGCTTCTATAGTTGTGAGGAGCCAAGGGGTCTCTAGGAAGAGCTTCCAAAGATATTGAACACCTGGGAAAGAAGGTGGGGGGAAGAGTGGGAGGGGTGAGGACTAGGCATATGCTAAGCCTCTCTTGGCTCTCAACAGGGTTTAGACCCTAAAATACACAGACGCGAACACCATGCTCTGTCCATCTCTTCTGGAGCAACTGATTCCATCCAGACAGTGTCATCCTCTTCCTTGCTGCTTCATTTCAGAGAAGAAATAAATTCCAAAGAGAGTTACCAGTCAGTTGTCAGATAAGGTTTAAGTGAAACCAATGGGCGGACAGACACTGGTGTCATCAGGCAGATTTCTACGGCTCTTAAAGACTCTTATCATTGTTTTACCACAATATTTTCCTTTCCCTGTGGCAAAACTACCATATAAAGAGCATAAGTATTACAGCATGGATAATTTAATAATAATGAAATAATGTATGTACAGAGGGGAAGTGTGATGGGAACATTTAAAGTTGTGGTGGACATTCTGTGTATGTATGCATGGTTCTTCTACTGTTGACAGGGAGTGTGCCTGTGTGATGAAGATTGGCTGAATTAACTTCTAATTTCCTTGCTTTTGTGTTCATATATGTGTAACAACAGCCACTTCACAATTTTTTGCATATAGCAAAAAGCATAGCAAAATAACAAATCAATCAACTAACCATCTTTTTCTTTAGACTGTCATTTTCATATCACTTTTGAAATGCTACTTTTTATATGTAATTATCTTCAGCTCATAAAAAAGAAAAAATACTAATTTTCTTACCAAGTAAAGTGTATTTCCAATTAATATTTGATATGTGTTCAAAAGGTCAATATCCTTTGTCCCCAGTGAGAGCAAACTGTAATAAGAAGGTTTTCTGCTTTTGGCAATAGTGTAAGTAACACAACAAACTTCAGTCTCTTTGTGCCTCACTTTGGTGAGTTATAATGGAAAAAACTAATTGACGATCATGTTTTAATTCAGAGTTTTAACATCATTGACTGAAAACTGCTCTTTTGTGCAAAAAGTAGATTCAATTACTTTCTTAAAATTAATTAAGTGCTAGATTTTCCTAATTTACTGATGTACATCATAGGAAAAAAAATATCCTAACTTACTAATGTATGTAAAATTAAGAAGCTTGATTATTGACTGCATTGAAGAATTAGGAGAAACATGTTTTTGAGAACATTCGATATTAACAGTAATCTAAAGAGCTGCTAATCTTGTGTCGAAAGAAAGGCTCTCTAGGCTTTTTCTTTTTCTCCACCCCACTTTTCTGTGACATTAGATGCTTTTTTACAGTGCTAACACACACTATACTTTTGCCTTTGTGTATTCTCATTACAAGAGAAGAGCTTTAGATGAACTGTTCACCACAGCTGGGAGTTTTAGGATGTAAGAATATCTATTTGCAGACTGTCCAGTTTGAATTTGGTTATCCGTTATTAAGGCATAAATATCGAGTGTATACACTGAACCTACATTCATTTTGTAGAAAATAATGTTGCAATGCTGTAGCGATGCAAGACCTTTTAGCAGAGGATTTCTGCACTGGCCCAGGGGAAAAGAGATGCCTGCAGCCAAGTCCTGCTCATGTCTCCTGTGTTCTTTAGTTTGATAACAAAATTCTGATTTTGAGCATGTCTTTCTGTACTGTTTGGGAGCTGACAGTGATTAGTCTGTCCATCCTGTCTCATCTCTCTGAGTCATCAATTGCTTTGCTTTGTTTCCCAACCTGAAGCTTCACATAGGTGCGTTTATATCCTCATTAATAAAGTTTCAGTTTTTTTAAAAAAAAAAAATCAGTAGAGTTTCAGTTGAAAAATATTTCCTAAGACCAGAGTCAGGAAGTACAACTATGCATTAAAGCGTGTTTGGATTAAAGGAGAAAATTAGGGGAGGAAAAAACTAGGTTTTTTGGGGGGGAGGTTGGGTTTGTTGGTTTTTGTTTTGTTTTGTTTTGTTTTTTTAAAGGCCTAATGCATCATGAATAATGTATGAACTCATGGATCCCTTGCAATTTGAAAAAACAACCAACAGGCAAATCCTATCAAGTGTAAACCAAAGCAAGCAAGCAAAACCTAGTAGATTGATATTCTGGTCATTTATGTTTTTATTTTAATATTTAAAATATGACTTTCTGTAGCACTTCCATTTTTCTGCTTCATTTTCCTGCAGGCTGGTAAAAATCAAAAGAAGAAAGTAGATTCAAATAAATAAGAAATTAACTAATAAAGTATTATGCAAAAGTATAAAAGAATTTATAGAATAATGATAGATAAGGACTTCTTTCCTTCCAACAGAAAAGGACAGCCTGTCTTTGCCATATAAATAACATCTGTTTATTATGGAAGAGCTGTCGTTCATGAAGTTAAAATAATATCTTTTAATTGGAAAGATTAGAGTGACTTTCATAGCTGGAAGTTGCCTTCTGTAGAAAAGAACATCTGTAGACTTCTGAGCAGATTAAAAAAAACCTAAACTTCATTTTTTGCTTCTTTGCACCCAAGAAAATATTTCAGTCCTGTTCTTCCAAGAAATTAAATTGCAGCGAGAGGTGAGGTACCCAGCACTATGTAGAATTACGCTCACTGCAGAACAAAATGTGTCACCAAAATAATTCTGTATGCATGCGGTATTACTTATGGGAAAACAACTGTTTAAATTTATGAGCTAATTACTCATTCAAACACACACAATGGACAAGAGACCAGTCTGCAACACCAGTATTCCATTGGTAATAAAACCAGATTCAGTAGTAAAGAATTCTTAAAAAGCATATGTTAAGCATAACTGGTCATTTTATTGATGTAGAACATGAAAAATGTCAGCATGAAAAACTCTTTTTACTATTAGCTTCAGATTATTTTCTTGAAACTGCAGGACTTGATTCTAAGGTATGAAGTGAAGGGAAAATATTGCTTGCCCAGCACTGTATGAGAAGCTGAAGAAAACAGACTGTAATTCAGGACTAGAAGCTGTAATACTAATGATTGAAAACTGTATTACAGAAAAAAAAATAGGTAGAAAATTGCTTCCACAAAGGATACAGTCAGCTTCAAATGTAGTCAGTTAGCAAAAAGCCTGGAGGTACTCAATATGCCTCTGGTATCCAGTTTCCAGGCTTTGGTGCTTTGGTTTGTTTTGTGGGGTTTTTTTTGGTTTTGTTTTGTTTGTTTGTTTCTTTGTTTGTTTTTATTAGAGTACCAGTCACATTTTTCTACTTTGAAAAAAAAATCTCCCTTACTGTTTTGAGAACAGTCCATAATAGATCATGAAACTGGTTACACGGGACATATAATGAAGTTATAAGTGCTGGAAAATACACTAAAATAAGTGCTGGAAAATACAGAACGATAACAAAAAAAAAGGAAGTATCGTTTATTAAACTCTTGTTTTTATATATATGTAATTTATTCAAAAATATAATTGGTTAGAATGGAAGCTAAAATATCAGGCCAAGTAAAAAGAATAAATTAACCATCTCTTTAAAGGATATTATTTAATTTCCCTAATGTTACATTTGTATGAATCTAGACTAACTGACCTAGAGTCAATGAATACATACTTGTGAAAAAAGTAATGCAAAATCAGATTGTATCCTCAGCGTAATTACCACAGTCATACTGGAAGAACAGATCTAATTGAAATGACAGAATAGTTATTAGTCTTTGAGACTGCCCTACATAAAGTTCGTGACTGCTATAAAGATGAATGTTCAAATTATTTTTATGAATAAATTATATTGATATCAACATGACGTTTTAAGTTCTTTTCAAGTTAATATGTCTCTTAAAGTTTGATCACACTTGTTGCAGTGATCTTTAGATTATTTATACATCAAATTTCTGACTTCTGTGTTTGCCAAGCCAAAGAAATAACTTTACAATTGTGCTTTATTTGCAGCATCTGGCGAGGACCAAATATAAACTGCACAGACAGTTCAGGTTATACTGCTTTACATCATGCAGCTTTAAATGGACACAAGTAAGTGCCTCACGTTTAGTTTTTATGTAGAATGGCATTAAACCATGTAACTTAAAAATATGTAGCATAGCACTGAGATTTTCACAGAAAGTTGACAAGCCCTACCTTGCTAAAATCATCTTATTTCCCATGGGATATGTTACTATAAGAATTTTTGATACTGTCATTAATATCAGCAGGTTGTAATAAAAAATAGGAAAAGCACTTTAGAATTTATTGATTCTGTACTGGTTCTTCCAAGTTCTTCCTTGATTTTGAGTGAATTTATTACTGATATTGCTAGTGGTGGCTCTAATGCTTTTTAGCTAGTAGGAAATTACAACAGGAAATTTTGTGGTATACTTGTGTGTGTATGTACAAATGTATCGTGCATTGAATGTTTAAGGAAACAATATCGTGGACAAAAGAACAGTATAGATTAATTGTTATCAAAGTAAAAGTAGGATGATAAGAATATTTAGTAGTTATACACTTGAAAGCAGAAAAAAATGGCTATTACCTTGTATGGGATCTTGTAGCTTTTCCCTCCCTGCTGTCCATCTAAGTTACTACATGCATGTCTCAACAAGCTTGGGAAAACCTGCAAAGTCCCCACTGAGGGGTGCTGCACGGGCATACCAGTGCAGGTGAACTCTTTAAGGCATTAACACGTCAGTAAAAAACTGGAAACTTGCTACATATTTTGTTATTACACTTTGTAATTTGTTCTGTGTTACCTCTGTATTACACGTTGCCCCTTGCTACATTACCTCCATTGTATTATGCTGCCAAGGGCATGTTGTTATTAAGGCAGAAGAAAGAAAGGTTTAATGAGGTCTGTAAAGTTCTAGTGGGATGGACTCCACTGTAACCAAGGACTCTGCTGTAACCAACCAACTCCACTTAATGAACTCCTGCTATCTTGTTTGTAGACTGATGGTGTTAACACTGTTTGGATTTTCACCAAGGAAAATTTTTATGTAAGGCTTCGGGTTATTCCTCTGTGGGAGATAAGGAACTGATCAAAACTCAACTGAATCTGAAAGTGGTTTGCACTAACTTTAGTATGATTTTGAACTCTCCATAAGATAACATATGAATCTATAACAATTATATGCTTAGTTTACTCATTTCACAATTTTTGCATTCTTACTTGGAAAAATTAAAACTTTAATTGTATTCTAGAAGCCTGCATATCTTCTTTGGATGAGATTAATCTTTTGGTGAATATAAGATATTCTGTTTCTGAATAAAGAAATGAAATTAAAATACTGTTAAACTAGATATTGTGCATTTTCCAAAATTTCAGTTCTGTAGGAAGATTCAGAATAATCTGTTAATATATTTACCTCCATGGAATTAGGTCTAAGTCCTTAATATGGTCTAAGTCCTTAAAACTCAGCCTTTTTTAAGAACGGAGAAAATAACCTTTCTCTTGATTCTAGTTTATGGATTGTTTCTGTGCCATTGGCACTGTTTCTTGTACCATTGCACATTTTTGACTGACAAAAGCCCAAGCCTTAGCTTGCGACAATTGCTGGTTTTAAATAGGCAAAAACTGGTTTTAGTATGTTTCATACTGACTATAAACCAATAGTTACCCAGCAAAGTAAAAATATTGCTGAGTCTCTCTCTGAATCCGTCAGAGATTTCAAGTGAATCCTAGCAATATAAACTATAAAATCCCAAAACATACAAAAGCCAAACAACATTTTCAGATACAGCGCTGGCCAAACTTCTGCTGAAGTCAGAGAGAACTTCAAGATACGGACTTATGTACCACAGCAGATATAACTGCTGCTTTTGAAAAGGTCATAATGGCCACTGGCTTCTATGACCTCTTACTCTCCCAGCAGGGTAAGTAGCAGTTCTTGTCATCACATTTATAGCTTGTTATAGGAATGTAAACTGAAATACATCATTAGGTATTTCATGATAAATCATGATGGTTCAGGACCTGCTATCCAAGCCATCATGCTGATCCTTCTATAATGGTAGCACTGTCAACAAAAGAATTGGACAGACACTTGGTGGTTGTAATTTTGTTAGTGACCACAAATATCAAATACATATTTGCTTTACACTTTTTCAGATTTGAAACTTGATATTCAAAATCAATATTGGGTACTATCTGTTGACATGAGAACCTTCTCACTTAGCAGAAGTTCTTGTCCTTTGAAAACTTCTGGGATTTTAATTTTTCACACTTTACGTTAGGATGAACTTGAGAGATTTCAAAGTTTTTCAGGAAAAGTGAGGATTTAAGACTTGATGACCCAACCAATAATTTGTGGCTGGAACACTTGTTGGACACCAGTGTTCAAATCCCTGCTTGATCATTGTATGTGATGAATTCCCTCCTCCTTGGTTATTCTGGGTTAGTTCTCTTTCCTTTTGAAACTATTCTGTTTTATATAAGTAATTAAATCATATCTGGGGCATGGACTTGAATGTCAGTCTTCCTAAGTAATTTTACTTAGCCCAGTAATGTTACTGGGCTAAGGACTCTCAGTCTTCTCCTCCTGAAATTTATTTCTACAAAATGGAAAAGTTCTGACAGAGCACTAAAAAAGACTCACCCTAGAGAAATGTGGTGGGTCAGGGCATTCTTGAAGGACGAAGGAGATCTAGGTTCTATTTTGTAGCTTGATTCTTGCAACAGACTCTTCACAATAGTTGCTGTATATCATTATCTATATATTTCAGTTGTGGAGGGTTTTTTTGCTGTTTTCCCCCTCACATGTTTCAGTTTCTCTTTCCTTTGATTTGTGTCCCTTTCAAACTACACTGTATTTCTAGCCTCCATTAACCATCTACCACAAGACCAACTGTTATGACATGACAAGTCTCTCAAACCTTATTTGTACTAAAAAGTCTCAGGAGTCACTTTTCTGGAACTTTTGGTGTAGCAAAAGTCATTCTGTAGTGGAACTGTTCTTTCTTGGTTGTTTTCATGTTATTTGACCTTGTTAGGAGTAAGTAAAATTCAGCTTAAAGTCTCCCTCAAGGCTTAGATGTGACGACTGCATTATCTCTATGATTTCTTTTGGAGACAATTGGGAGTTCCTTTTGACCTGGATATATTCACTCATACTTGCCACATTTTTCTCTCAACAGGCAATTAAATAAGGTTCTATCAGGTCTGGGAGAACAATTGCCTCGGGATTTACTTCCTATCTTAATTTGTAGTCAAGGCCTTCATTTATAGTCATAACATAGGCTGCACATAACTTCTTCCACACTCGCTCTCCCCCATTTTTTGAGCAAAGTTGGTAGGAGGCAGTATTTCCATATTCAGCAAAAATGTGCATAGAATTGCCCACACTGGATCATAGATGCTGTTAACTTAATAACTAATGAGGCCTGGCTGTGTCAAACTATGAGAAGACAACTGGAGATATAAGATAAAACTGATTTAATTTTTGACATGCTTGATAACCAATGATCATACCACACAATTGATTTTTAAGTTTAACCTTTGAAGTTAAGTACAGGAGACTGCTTAAAAATCAGGGATTCAATATACTAGCTTATACTAATCTTTCATTGAATATATCATAAGCCACACTGAAAATACTGAAAGGAATATAACAAGAATTAAAATAATAAAAATCACTGTTTTCCTCACAGGTTTCAGGAAGCTGGGTGTGGAAAAGGAAAATAGAAGCTATTTTATTTTATTTATATTTTAGATATTATATATCTAACTAGATAATCTTTAATTTGTTTCCTCCAAAGAACTCTTTGAGATAATGCCTTAAAGGAGAAGAAAACCTATTACTTTTAAGCCTTACTGCAAGAACCATGTCCATAAAGCTACGCTCTTGTCTCCCTGCCTCCAGAACTCAGCAATGATGGGGATAGGAATACTTCTCTGCCTTTAGTGCCTGGAAGGTTTGTCTTGAGCGACATGCACGTGGCCTTGACTGGCAAATTCTAAAAGTGATTCCATGGCCAGGTGATCCTATTGAAAGAAACAGATTCAGAGAACTGATGATAATATTGTTGATAGGTATTCATAAAAAAGTAAGAATCATTACAGTGAATAACATTTTGGCTATATTTTACTATCTTTTTCATTCTTGTAAATGATTGGTCTTCATTTTTGTAGCAGTTTCACTTAAAATACAGGGGGTTTTATGTTATTCAGGGGAAAAATTTTGGTAATTTGTATGTTCATGTAAAAACTTAATAAAATAGACTTTCCATCAATTTTTAGATTTAATTCCTGTTTTTCAGGGATATAGTTCTCAAATTACTTCAGTATGAAGCATCAACTAATGTGGCAGATAATAAAGGTTATTTTCCTATTCACTTGGCTGCTTGGAGAGGAGATGTAGACATCGTGAAGATTCTCATCCATCACGGACCATCACACTCCAGAGTGAATGAACAGGTGAAGTGATAAAAAATATTTGTGTACATCATCAGAAAAGAGCAGCACATATTCTTTAGGTCTGGCAGATTTATAGACAGGTTAAAAAAAATTATCTATTTTCCATTGTTTTGGTAATTTCTTCTCCAAGACTGATAAAATCTTCTAGTATAAGCATAACAGATATCTTTCTTCTGGATGGACTCTGACTTAAAGGAGATTAGATTTAAAAAGTATGAAAACACCTTCTGCTTGTTTCTGAAAAATCATACAAATACATACTCTAACTATACATCTTATATATATATTGATGTAAATTTGCGTAAACTCTGTGTCTTTTTAACTTTATTACATATTAAATTCCTGAAAAACTTTGAGATAAAATTAATATTCTTGGTATATTTTGAGTGTACTGTAAATGAGCTGATATGCAGAGATAAATGACAAACCAGATGGACTGCATGTACGCACGTGCAGCAGAACGGACACATAAATACTAGGAAAAAGTGATGAGAGTATTACAGTGGGTAAGTGGATAAATATGTTGCATTCTGTTGTCAAACATATGGCACACCTTCTGCTTTCATTCTGTATGTTCTTATAGGATCCATTTGTAGGGTTAGTATTTAAAAATAGAAAGAAGGAGATTAAAATCTGACACCATCTGTAGTCAGCTGAACTTCTTGAAGATTGGAAGTAGGCTGTGAAATATGAGTAGTAACAATAAGCTATTGAATGTGCCAGGGTAATCAGGAAGTTATTTCAATGTAAAGGTGGGAGTCAGCTCCAAATTCAGATCTAAATTTTAGTGTCTACATTGCCTGTATATGCACCATTTTATTCCACAGAGGCATAGTCAGCGTAAGCACAGGAGCCAACAGGGTTATTCAGGTGATCAAAAATAAGGCGGGATTCATTTGCCCAAACACAGAAATCCAGTACTTTCTAAGGCACCCTGCAGTAACTGAGACATCTGTGTGGGCCTGAAGGTATGACAGAGGATGCTCAGAATTTCCATGTCCTTGTGGAGTGGCTGATGGACTCCAGGTATGGTGCCCTACAGCACCTCAAATGCAGAGTACAGTCTAACAAATGAATCGCATTCAGTGTCTACATTAGTGTGGCCAGAAGGTGAACTGTGAGAAAATAAGAAGTGTGAGGTGCCATTCTTTGAATAATCTATTTGATATTTGACGTTATACACTCAGCCATTGGAATCCATACAGTAACTATAATATGCATATCAAGTATTAGCACAGGAAATATAGGAAAATAAAGTAATAAAATATGCCCATGCGACAGTCTTCTGGGAAATCCTATAATACCCTGGCCCATCCAAGAAGAAATACAAAACCCAAAACTTGTAATTCTGTGGTTTGAGTTGCAGATTAGGAGTTTCTCTGAGTTTCTCATTCTTATCAGCTGTTGCATGTAGGATGAAACCAGTTGAATTGTAGGGTTACCTTTTGTCAAGGAGAATGGTTTTTTTCAGTTTTATTTCTGCAACAAAATAAAAAAGCAACTTGCTGAGTGCATGTTATCCATTTGCTTGAAGAGATTCCTTGTACTCTACTGACAGAAAACTGGAAGCTATGCAGGAACTTCAGAGGGAGGGATAGTGAAAAATACATTTCAGTAAGATCAGAAAGAGAAATGTAAATTCAAACCTACTTCTTCCCAGTCCCACACATACTTCAAAATTTCTAGAATATTCCCAAGTCTCTCTCATTTGATTGCTGGAGAAAATAAGCAGAAATGCATCTGAGTCTATGCCTCATTGACTCAAAAAAAGGTCTTGTCATTAGATCTCCTTCTGTTTATGCATTTTACCCCAAAACTTTATAATGGAAAATGTGTGAGCAATCCTCAGAAGAAATGTTGGACTTTAAGACTCTTAAGAGAGTCCTAATCATATTAAACTTTGAAATTAATCTCATACAACACAGTTCTTCTGACCTTGTAAATCGCCTGGTGTTCCCTCTAGACAGTGACCAGCTATAGTAGGTGGACGGATTTGCTGGTACCACCTTTCCCATAATAATTAGCACTCTACCCACAATAATATTATCTATATCATGGAATGAGGGAAATGCCATGTTGATATAAAGCCATCTCCACTCACATATCCTCAAATAACACCAGAGTGGCATCCTCACCCTAATACCTATTGTACGTTCTTATGAGTCTGTAGGTTTCTGAGGCTTTTGCTTATTTGCTGATAGGTTGTGTAAGGCAGGTGGCTCCTCATAACTCTCATAGCTTCTCTTAGACCTGTGGAGCTGAAGCAACAGCTTATAAGAAATCCTGGGTTATTTTTCTTCCTTTTTTCTTCTGAGAGCTGGGGAGAAGAATAGCCATTTTTCCTGACACCTTTTCACCACAGCAAATAATATACTCAAGTCAGACTTTTTTCCCTGTTTTTTTTGTTTGTTTGTTTTGTTTTGTTTTTTTTTTTTGTAAGGATCACATTAAGAATTTGTGTGCTTTCAGTTTAAGAAAATAGTTTTGATTTAAATTTAAAAATTGTTGCAAATAATGTGTAATACATCTTTACTTTTCATCTATTTTATTAAAATTATATGTAAAAGAAATAGAAATGCTTCTAAAAACCTAAGTGAAAGTAATGAACAACACAACGAAGAAGTAAATGAGAAGCTCACAATGCATAAATGTATATTACATGAATTAATGGATTTAATAGAGTATACTGTAAATTAATTGAACTGCATGCTACACATTTAAAATGCAATTAACTAGCATCATAGGATCATATCCAGCCATATCCAGCATCTCAAGCTCTGAATGCCCCCTACTGTTCCTATTACATAAAATTGAAAAAAACAGTAAAGAGGCGAACAGTTAAATGACAATTATTTTATGGGGGTGGTGGAATGTAGTCTGGCAACTCTACCTACAGAAAATGGTTAAAGCATAACAACTATGTAAGAATAATTCTATCAGTGTTTAATACAGGTGCTTTAGTTGACCTGCATGATGTATGTTTTAAATTACAAAATATGGTGAAATTACAAAACATGTAAGTATTTAAACTTCATTGATGAAGACTTGAAAATATGTAAATTATAAATCAAATGAAGATCAGGTGGGTAGTATGAGATCAAGATTTGTTAGTAAGTAATACCAAATATAATAAAAAGGTGTGCTGTTAACAGACTACTTACTTACATATTTTTTTATGTAAAGGTATCTGGCTAGCGCAAACATTTATTATGGCAACTCTCATCATAAAATTACATAATTGATGAGATCCTAATCAACGACAAAATGAGTGATAAATAACCGCCACATATATGTCAATATCTAGTGTTTGATACTAGGGCATAAAATCACATACAAAAAAGGTGAATGGCATCAGGAATAAATATCAAGTTAAAAATATATTTTTAATACATATTGACAGAATATGAACAGTAAAACTTTTACAGTAAAACATGTGAACACGTCTGAAATTTCTTGATGCTGTTGTTCTCTTTTTTGTGATTCTGCCTGTTTTTCTTTATGCACATAGCATGTCTTTTTCCTTACGTTTATGTATTTAATGTACTGTAGAATTTTTCTGTGCATCATATTGTAGTTGTCATAAAAAACACTCACATTTCCTTAATGCTGTTTGACACTTCTTCTGAAACGTGAAGGAAAAGAGTTGAGGATGCATTCATCATATGTAAATACCTAACATCTAGCATATTTACTCTCTTCTCCAAAACATCAAAATGAAGCACAGACATTATATGCTTCTCTCAGTGACACCTCAGGGTCTTCCAGAAGCACAACTCAGTTCCAAAGTAGCCTGCAAAAACAATCATTTTCATGTTCTGCATTTGACGTCCCCCCCTCTCCCCTAAAATTAGAGACTATGTGGCTGAATTTCCAAATTTCCCTTCAACTCTCCTTATACCCTTTTTGGAAGGAAAAAATGTGCAAAGGCAATCTTTTTGATTCGAGCTGGTTGCAGCAATAAATTTGAAGAAAGTAGCTAACCGAGTTACAAAATTACTTTTTTATTTTGTTTCCACAAAAGTAAAGGCAAATTTCAATAGGAATTCAGTAGGTTTGATTTTGGTTCACACTGGGAAATTTGCAGTAGAATTTTTCCCAATAACTTTTACCAAAATTGTCTTTTTGGAAAAATATTACTGTCTAAATCCAAGTAATCTCTAAATTATGGGACAGCGGCATCTTTATTTGTCATCATATTGTTCTTGTATGGTAAAGATATTTATTATAATATGTTCATAGAATCGTAGAATGGTTTGGGTCAGAAGAGATCTTCAAAGATCTAGTCCAGCCCCCTTATCATAGAGAGGGACATCTTTTACTAGATCAGGTTGCTCAAAGTCCTGTCCAACCTGATCTTGAACACTTCCAATGATGGAGCATCCACAAGTTCTCCAGACATCCTGTTCCAGTCTCACCACCCTCATTATAGAAAAATGTCTGTCTTATATCTAATCTAAATCTACCTTCTTTCAGTTTAAAACCAGTGCCACTTGTCCTGTCACTACAGGCCCTGGCAAAAAGTCTCTCTCCATCTTTCTTACAAGCCTTTCTTACAAGGCTGAACAACCCTAACTTTCTCAGTTCTTCATAGGAGAGGTGTTCCAGGCCTTTGATCATTTCCATGGCCTTCCTCTGGACCCACTCAAACAGATCGGTGTGTTTCTTGTGCTGGGGATCCCAGAACTGAATGTATTACTCCAGGTGTGGTCTTGCCAAAGCAGAGGGGGAAAATCACCCCCCTTGACCTGCTGGCCATGCTTCTTTTTATGCAGCCCAGGATAGAATTGGCTTTCTGGGCTGCAGGCATACATTGCTGGCTAATACCCAATTTTCTAACCACCAGTATCCCCAGGTCCTGCTCTCTGGGGCTGCTCCTAATCATTTCATTACCGAGTCTGTACTGATATTGGGGATTGCCCTGACCCAGGTGCAGGATTTTGCACTTGGCCATGTTGAACTTCATGAGGTTCACATGGGCCCATTTCTTAAGCCTGTCAATGTTCTTCTGAATGGCATCCCTTCCCTCTAGTCTTATCAGATGCACCACTGAGCTTAGCATCATCCAAGAAACTTGCTGAGGGTGCACTCAAACCCACTATCTATGTAACTGATCATCCCAGGGGGTCATCACTCATTACTGGAATGTTCATTGGGAATTAGAATACAGAGGCTTAAACTGTGCCGAGAAAGGAAAAGTAGAAATGGAGCAGGGTACCATGCAGTAAAGGAAAAACTCAGTCAGGAATGGTAGGTCTTCAAAAAAACCCAACAAAGTTAGAGAAACACATCCAGTGATACAATATACAGCTTCTTTTAAATGCCTCGTAGGTGTGAACTCTGAGATTTCTAAATTTTTGAATGTAAGCCTAGTTGTGAATAATTTTTTGTCTGTGTACAGTTGCAGTTGTAGCAGAACAATAAAAGGAAGATATTTAGTCTTGTCTTAGATGCTTTGATTTTTAAATCAATTTTGAAAATATATTTGGAAATATTAGAGATGCCTAAATTTTGATGCTTGGTTTTGTATTTAAGAGAGTACTTGATAAGGAAATTTATGGGCTTTTTATTTCTTTCATGACTTTCAAATTAGACAGGTTCATTGATGATGTGTGATAAGAAGGATGTCATTAGCTATTTTTTAACATAAACTGTAAAAATCTGTGCACCATGTAAAAGCCCATTCCCTTCCGCAAAGAAAAGGGACAATAAAGTCACAATGTTGTTCACAAAAGCTCACCTCGTTGCTGGCTGGCTGTAGAGTTTCCGTTGTAACATTGTTCAGCCTTTGCCCTAGGCATCCAGGAAAGCACTTTAATTCCCATTGTAATTAAATACAGTGACATGCTACTTGCTGAATCAGTTGGGCAAACTTCCTTATTTTTTTCAGGATGATATTGGTGGAACTTCTCAGGAAACTACCTTCCTGTTTTAATAGATTAAGTAAGACCATCTTCAGATCATTCCTTTCTCTATCTTGGATATATTGTCTTGTTCACTTACTTGACATTGGGATTATGTGACAAAGAAATGGCTCAGTGATTTATGAAGTCTCCCTTTTCAAGTTCATCATAAAAATGCTTAGATAATAAAGGAGTTGAACATTCTTTGGAAAGGTCTGTAAAATCACTACTTTATAGTCATTATTGCTTGTACAGTACTTGCATGGACTTCAGGAGCTTTAAAGTACACAATTATGTAGTAAAAGTCCTAAATATATCCACTGTTTAATAGTGGCTTTCCAAGACCTATATAATATTCATGAGAGCCATTCATTCTCTTGACATTTCCTGTACCTCTTTACTATCAGGCAGCCAAGCTACAATAATTATAACATATTTGCTAATCTGTCCTGTAATGAATAGACCTTAAAAGATGTTCCAGATTTTGCGGTGGCATGCATTCTCAGTAGGTAAATGATGTAGCACAGTCCGCAGGACTGACCAGATGCAATGCTGTGAAGGCACAGTTCATTTTGCAGCAACAGAAGTCTGAATTCTGACTGTATGTGGAAAAGAACAGATTCAGAGAAAGGCTAGAAAACGTCAGGGCCGTGCTCATGAAGAGACCCATGTAACAATGAAGAAGAAAATGACAAAAGGTTAAAACAGAATCATGAGACGCCTTTCTTATTTCTGAAAAAGGTCCATCAGGCCATATGAATAACTACTGATTTAAAATATTAATTCTGAATACTATGGACTTCTCTTTCATACTGTTTTTTGAATAATATTAGTCTACTCTTCTCTTTTTGTCTTAAATTTTGTACATTTTAGATCTTTTTCTTGACTTATTCAGTCTTAGGATGTATCTTATAGTTTCTAACATGTAATGAAGTATGTGAAATTTTTAAAAGCATTCTAGTCTGTTTCTTCAGCACTAGATGCATTATTTAGCCCTTGGATCTCAGATTTGGAGATCTAATCACACAGTGGTAACTTTCATGCAGACAATTGTATTTTCATAGCAGGTTAACTGCTTATGAAAATAAGTGTTAACACTTAAACTTTCTGTACTCCAGAAACAACTGTTTACATTTGGGACTGAAAATGTAAACAACAATACTAAATTATTATTATTAATTTCTTCAAGAATATTTTTTCATGTCTTTCAAATGTTTCTTTGAAATAATAAGCTATTTTAGAGATATGAAGACAAATAGTACCTTAAAATCAATAGAGTTACAGCTGGGTTAGCTTTGTCTGCACAAAAGACAAGTCATAAGCAACAGCATTTTGGGGACTGAGGAAATCATGTAACTCTTAAAATATCATCATGTGTTGGGTTGTTTTTTTTATTCTTACTGTATGTCTTCTATAAACAAATGCCTTAAGGAGGAAGTTCGTAACACTGGCTGAGACATCCATGTCCACCTTTCCATGAGGGGTAAGAAGAGGAAGATAGTTTCTTCCAGTCCAGGAAATACATTGTTATAGCCTCTTCCACCTTAGGGGTCTCTCTGGGAATGCTGAACCAACTGTGTCTATCTGGTAGGCATTTCCTCCTTTCCTAAATTTGAAGGTGACAGACTGTCAAAACCTACTTAAAAACTCTATCCTCTCTTCTCAGTAAAACCTCTTGCTTCCCAGGTGATTTATTTTATGTAAGTAGTAGTAAATTGTCAAAGCAGATAAATTTAGAGGGCATTTAAATGAGTTCTAATTCTCTCTTTGAAAGTTAAAAATCGTTCTGTCTTTTATACCTGAATTGAGTTGATTAATTTACATTTTAAAGAGGGAAGGATGTTGTACTATTAAGTTTTCATTTGGTAGTACCGCTCAGCTCTGATAATACAATATATACAATGCCTATTCTGACTGCGTATGCGTAGGTAATTTAATTATCATGTTTGTCCAGGTTGGATTCTTCTATTTTATTTCAGTGATACCTAGTTCTTCTTGATTTTGAATCAGTTTGATTTGTCATTAACTGAAATGTAGCTTTAATTTGGCAAATGCAAAGAAACAAACCATACAAAAATGTTCAACAATGTTAATTTGAAAATAATAACATATTTTTTTAATATTTGCAGATGCTTTTATGCACCATGCTTTTTAAAAATATACTTTTCTGTAAATATGCCCTTGCATGAAAATTCAGCTGGATATTCTTTATTTAGAGGGAGCAAATTTCAGTTTGCTGGGTGGCAGCAGTGATTTGGACTGGTTGGTCTCTATGTGTCTATATCTGTGGCTGAAATTTTGGCCAGTTACCATGTTTTGAGAAAAAGGCCATAGCCAATTTAACTTTTATGTATTTCTGAAAATTTAATCAGAATATTTTTAAACTGCAATATCAGACTATTGGCACAAGATTTAAGATACTTTATGTATTATCCAGAAATGCTTGAAAAAAATTCAAACATAAGTAGATATTAGCTAGATAGATATATCTTTTTGACAATAGTACAGTAAATGTGTATTTTGCTATTTACGTCACAGAATGTGGATATATATTTATACATCTAATTTCTTTGTATAACTATTTCCATTTGAGATGTAAATACAGTAACTGTAGGCACAAATTAGCATAATTGGTCATTTTATGTGCAATTATCTGATTTTCATACTTAATTGTGGTAATTGTGCACAAAATTAGACTGCAATTGCCAATTCGTCTATGCAGTTCTGTCCATGAAATATTGAAAATCTAAAAATAAATTCTAATGAAATATGCTTGGGATTTGTGGGTATACCACTGTACATAAAAAAATTGCTTTGCCCAGTCCTGTATAAAGGATACATTAAAGTCACTAGATCACAAAGAGCATATCACAGGTAGCTGACAGATCATTGCAGCCATATGGTATTTTGATAGTACATATTTTAACCTGAATTTATGGTCTTTGTAATAGAGAAAGGTTACCCAGTGGTCTGAATAATGCAGAATGATTCAAATATTTATTAGTCATCAAGCCATGTCTGCCAGTGGAAACTTCTCACTTTCTACCTGGCTGTTCCTACTTTCCAGCTTCTATCTTGCAGTTTAGCAGAAAACATGTTCCGGTGCCTGGGACCTTGTGCAGTGTTGCAGACACCTGAAAACTTTATCTGCAACATTAATTTATCTGAATGTATTGATCTGTCTCGTCTGTCTCCCAGGTTCTTCTGAGTCATTTTAAATTACAAGATGAGATGAAAATGACAGCAATGTCGTTAAAACCACAAACCCAAGATTTAAGTTCTTGATTATTGAATTAGAAACACTGTTACTAAAAAGAAAAAAAGTTTTCCCCCTTTCTCCCTTTCTAGATATTACTGTGCAACATGGATTTTCTTGTCCTAGCTAGCTTTTAAATAAGAGGCCAAAGCCTCATTTCTCTGATTCTCCCAACATTTCTGTTGTTCAAAAGACAAATCTTTTTTTTCTCTTTTAAGTTCTCTGTCCCCAGAACTTTCTTCAGTTGTTTCTTTGACAAATACAGCCTATGGATTCAGGTTTATTTCTTCTCCTTTCTTTAGAATTATATTCCTACCCTTCTCTAGTATCTTTTTTCTGAATTTACTTTTTTTTTTTCTTTGTATGACACATCAGCTTATTGGCTTTCTACTTTTACAACATTTTCAAAACTGTCACAAAATTTTATACATCATATATCAGAAGAGGCGTTCAATGTACATACTTTTAAAATGTATAGCGTCTAGTCTATTTTAAGGCTTCATAGAGACTATGTAATATATATTAATAATATAGATGGCATATAGAATTCAGAGAGCTCTATAAATTATTTTCTTCCTCTCTGCCCAAAGTTATTTGTCTATTTGTAATTGCAAGTATACAGGCAGAAGTGGAAAAAAACAATTAAAGAAGATACTGCTTATTCTTAATATTTGTCTATTATTAAGATTATTAAATCATGTTTGGGGAAAGACTTGGGGGTCACTGCTTTATAAAGCAAAAACTTATTCAATCCACAGCATAAAAATGCTCATATGCCTTAAAACGCGCATGTGCATCTTCCTGGAGCCCTGAGAAGACCAGCTGCTTACATGATATGCTGAGTCTTTCTAATATCTACAGTTGCTGTTTGGTTTCTTCCATACTTTGATTGTTGTCTTGAGAGTAACTTCTAAAGTGATATATGAAACTAGCCTTGTGCCTGATACATTTTCATTACGCAGTTTTTCTCTGTAGTTTCACTACTCTAATAACAAACTGCTATGATTTAAAACCAGTTATACTGAGAAGACAGACTTAAGATAAATTTCAGAGAATTTCTAAGAGAAGGACTCAACTATGATTTCAGGGGCAGCTGAATGAAGAAGGGTTACATATTTTGGCATATCACATATCATGAGCAGCAAGGTTTTTTGGGGCATGTTGTTAAAAATGGCTTGGGAACAATGTAGACACATAGGGACCTGATCTGCTTGAGAGCCACAAAGCAGAAGTATTAATGTATTATTAGAAAAATTTTAGTGGAGTTATTCTGAAGCATTTAGTATACATTACTATACATTATATTGTAAACTCTGCCTGTGTAGTGATCTCATAGAGGCAATTTATAGAAGCTGAGGAGTTTTATTGTGTGATTAAACATGGATTTCTGAAGCTTTTGTTTTGTTTTAACAGAACAATGAAAATGAAACAGCACTGCATTGTGCAGCTCAATATGGTCATTCAGAAGTAGTTGCTGTTCTGTTAGAAGAATTAACAGACCCTACAATAAGGAACAACAAACTAGAAACACCTCTGGATCTGGCAGCACTTTATGGACGTCTGCGTGTTGTAAAAATGATCATCAAAGCATATCCAAACCTGATGAACTGTAATACAAGAAAACACACTCCTCTGCATCTTGCTGCACGTAATGGCCACAAAGCTGTTGTACAGGTGCTTCTGGAGGCTGGAATGGATGTCAGCTGCCAAGTTAGTGTGTAATTTCTTTCTTCCCTTCTTCCTTTCCACCTTTCTTCCCTTCCTTCCTTACTTTCCTTTATCATTAGAATATGATTCAAATTAAATAACTTCTTACATTTTTTCTTTTAAAATACACTTGCATTTACTGTGTTAGAAATGCTGCAAGGTGGTAGATTTATACCGAATTATTTCTTATGACCCAAATGATGTGTTCAAAGGGATAACTCAAGAAAGATATGTCTTCAATGCTGTGTATATTTTAATGTTGTCTTGAGACATGTAGATACACAAATCATATCAACTGTTCATGTGGGTGTATATATATATTTTTTTTTACAACATCAGTTTTAATGATACTAAGCTGACTTGCTAAAGCTGTGGTCTTTAACGGTCATAGCAATCTGAAACAATGTTTGACTAAGGACTCATTTCCCAGGGTTATCCCATTCTAAACACAAAGTTACTAAGTAATAATAATTTTGTTTTTCTACTTTTCTAAACACTTGTTGTATAAATCTAAAAGAAAATTCTATAGTAATACACTCTTGAAACTACTGACTCCAACCTGTTAGCTGTTTGGGGCATCTAGTTCTATGCACAGTAAATTATAATGGTGTAAAAGGGGTAATTCTAAATAAAGGAGACATAGATGGGAACAGATACAACGTACAGCAGCAGTAAATTTTACGTCCAATTCTTTGTAGTGGAAAGTGTCCAAGTCTTTTAACTACAGAGGACCTGATTCTGTTACGTGTGAAGTCTTGCCTCAGTTTTATGATTTCTCTTGATTTCATTGATGGCACTGTATTTGAGTTTAAAGTGTATTTTGTCTTCAGATTTAAAGTAGCCTTCTTGCTGTCTGAGTATATATAATATGCTTCAAATTAAGGTTGTTTCAGCTTTATATCTATTTTCAGATAAACTAACCAAACAAACATAATTACATCTATTTTAGAGTCACATCCAGGCATTCTTTACCAATAGGTGTCTTATTAAATCTTATGAACTTTGCCTAAACTTTGCCTAAGTTTTATAAGCATGTTAAGCTTTAGGTGCATTTAATCAAACACCTTTGTACACATAATTCCCTTTTATATAGAAAGATTGCACCTGGGTTCCATGCACTTCTTTTATTTCTGGATTCTTCCATCAAGGTCATGTTTTTCAACTCTTGAGGAAAAGAATGTGAAATGGGAAAGAAAAGGCAGATTAAAAGAAACCAAAAACGACAAAGTAAACCAGAAAATATTAACATATTTTAAGATTTAAAATGGATAGTCTCAAATGCCTTCAAAATGAAAATGTGGTAAAATTGTTTTTCTACTTTTATTAGCTGTAGTATCTTTTGAGTTAGTGTTGTTACTTGCTTCAGAGTATTTATTTCAGACTGAAACACTTTTTTTTCCTGTGGTTTGCTTACTTGTGTATTTGCCTACCATTATGCTTCCAATTTAATTTGCTCTTGATTTTCTTTACTAGAAAGTCATACCCTTGCAAAGGTTAACACAAGCAGCTCTTTTGTTTCAGCTGTCCTTTACTATTACTACATCTTCAGTAATTTAGAAAACCTTAATGCTAAAGCAACACATAATGGAACCCTCGAATACATGTTTCTGAATGTTTATATTCTCTTCTATGTTTGGCAAATGAATGAGGAAAAAGTCACAAAGAAACTGAACTGATGCCTGAATTGATGCTTAAGAAATAGAATAATTGAAGAAAAATCGTCTCTGTCATGACAACTTACAAACTGATGCTTACACGAGGGTTGAATATTACACAATGCTTTTATTAAATGTGTTCTTCATCTTATGTAATCTAGATAATTTTAGCACTACTGTGAATTCTCCTAAGCCATTTCTATCTATAGTTATGCCAAAAAGTTTTTTGCTGGTCTTTAAAAAATATAGTATCTGCAAATTTTGTACAATCTTCTTCTAAGAAATGAGAGATTCTTTTAGTAATAGTGATCTGATTGCCATCTATGCTAAAATTCTAGGACTTTTTTCTCTTTTTTTAAATTCCAATTTGTTTTAAGTAATTTATATTCTTATTTTTCTTAGTTGTTCTTAGGCAGAAGGGATTACTTTTTAAAAAAAGTTTATTTTTTGCACTGGGCAATCTTATTTCTTCTGCATTTGTCCTTGTTGCCATAAGGAAATATCATTTATTTATTTTCTCACTGGTATAAACATTCTCCATCAATATGTTCCTTTTCATTCAGCATCTTAGCATATTGGCAAGTTGGCTCTGTACATATTATTAACTTATTATTTCTATAACCTCTGAAAAATTCTTTGTTGATGATTACTGGCAGCTTATTAAACTGAGCAGAGCATACAATATCAGCCTGTTACTTAAAACTGAGCTCATCTCTTTTAATATTAATTAAATTGCTCTGCATCACTGATTGGGAAAGAACAGTATACAAAATATAATCCCATGTGGTAAATAAAACTGTACACATTCATTCACGTTAAATAAATTCAGCTTATCAGCAGTAAAGAGCTCTCAGAATGTTGAGAGGCAATTATAGAAGTAGCCTATCTGCCATTACTCTGTAATTGTAAATATTTATTTGTTTAAATGGGAAGTTTACTTTAGCCATGTTATCTTTCTCTTCTGTACTCCCTGAGCGCTTTTAATCATAGCAAATATTTGGACTAATAATAGACAGCATATAATTTTTGATTGAATTAATCACACATTTTATTCATTTCCCAGGTCTATCCAATATCCTTCAATCTGAAATTATTTAGAAGTGGGCAATACAAATCTGCTTCATCTCTTTATGCTTTGAAGTTTTCATTTAAATTGAAACATATGAAAAATACACAGGTTTTGGGTGAGTGATAGATTTTGGGCCCTCAGTAAAATAAGATACTGCACAGTTCAGTGTGTTTCATGTAAACAGTAATTTTATAATTGTAAATACCTTAAAAACTTGGCCCCTTCTGCTTATCCAACTTTCATCTATCCCTATTTGCCTTCCCTGTCTGTTCCAGTAATGATGGCAATTTCCATTGCTTATCACCGTAGTTCTTCTGCAAAGAGCTATGCCCCTTCCTTTTTGCTGTCACTATGTACGGAGGATATTCTGTGAATCAATTTGCAAAGCTACCATTCCATCTTCCAGATTATGTCTGAAATCCATATCAAAACTATAGTAAACTGCTTATGAATAAGGACTAGACAAGTGACCTAATTACAAGCTCTTGCATATTTACATGTTTAAAAAAATGTCTAATTAATAAAACCCTTGATACTTTTATGTGAGCCTGCAAATTGTATACCAAGTTGATTTGTGTCTCCTGGTGTATCCTGACAATGTCTTTCTATCCTTGCTTGCTTTGTCTGTCCAGCTGTGACATTGTACCTGTATTTAGCTGTAAGCTACTTGGGGCAGGGCCTGTTTTATTATATGTGTAGCACAATTTGGGCTGTAGTTTACCATATTTGATATACAGAAAACTTACGCCAGGGAAACAATATCTAATCCATTGACGTAAACTCAAGCAGACTTTAGCTCACTGCGTTCATGAAAAAATACCAGCATTTTTTGCATTAAATATCACCGTGGAAGAATTTCCAAATATAATGGTAGTGTTCACTTTGCCAAGAAAATATGATCAAAGGCAATGAAAGCTTCAGGAAGTAAAACAGTGAATATTGTGTATAAATCTCAAGTTTGCTTGCTGTAGTATAGGCAACAAGACTATATTAGCACATAAGTACACTGTTATAAGTGACAAAGACCTACCTAAAAACTCTAGCACATATTAAATAATATATAGAAATTATTTGCAACTAAATTTTTTAATCCTTCCATTTTGTGTCACATGCTCTAATGCACCAGAAAAACAACCCATAACATTATTTCTGTCTTCAAGTAGTAGTCGCAGGTACATTTACAATGAGAGATACAACTTCTCAGCCAGTCCTGCAAGTTTCTCTTGGCGCTGTTCATCCTGAGGCTCAGCATTCTCCATATGTTAAAATGGAGTTTGGTAACTGAACTCTCTGGTCACAAGGACATTTCTGCCTTCTGGACAGTTTTTGGGTCGAGGGATCTGATTCACTCATTAATTATTCACTGTTACCATGAAATCCTGCCTAGAGCTTTTAAGATTTACGTCAGCTTTCATCTTCATGACATCTCATGCAGGATTACACATCTGCATCTTGCAAGTGTGCTTTCCATTTCCATATTCCCAGACTGATTTTCTTTCAGTTTCGTGGTAATATTTCCCCTCTTGCTCAGAAAATCACCTATATAGCGGACAGATCATTCCACTTTATATGGTGTGCCTTTCAAATTCCTCTTTGAAACAGACTGCCTGCAATATATACTGCATTTCTGGGGTACGGCATTCATTAGCATTGTCTGATAGCTTGGAGTTGTAAAGCAAAGGCTGCCCCAGAATTCAGGGCAGTACAGAATACCTGTAAAGCATTTCAGGATCATGTTCAGATACGACAGGAAATATCACGGTAGAATAGGCCAAGAAGCGAGAAAGTATAAAATGAAAAAACTGGCATTTGGCTTTGGATTCCTCTCCCAACACTATGAATTATGTATGTAGGTGGCTTAAGTTTTTATACTCCCTTTATACATAGCAGATCTTTGATTCATTGTTACAGAGCTACAGAGCTATCTTCTGGCTTTCAAGTTGCCCTTAGATAGTTTTGTTTGCCTTAGACATCTAGAGGAGATTTCCTCTTCTCATGTTAGTTTTCATTCCATTTCTTATGAGATGTATGCTTTCATCAAGGAAAATATTACCTGCCTTTCCTCTGGTGGGGATTTTTGATCAATAGAAAGGACTGCTGCCAGTTCTGACAATTATCATATCAGGATCTTTTCCTCCCCTTAACTGAGGAATCTGAGGATAGATCCTCTTCCTTGACTTCAAAGCTGTTGATTCAGCATGACGGAACATTAATCTTTCTCAGTCTCAGATCATGCCACATCAATGGATTGTAGATAGCTGTTGTCAGTAATGTATGTCCATTTTTTTCATTACAGAAGATTCCTTGTTAATATTAATACAGAATGATCTCTAAAATTTTATTCAAGGTGCAGCTGGTTCCCATCTCTGGAGTTCATCCTCAGTAGGACTAAAATCAAATGCTCAGGTCTCCTATAACAATTAAACCTCTATGTATTGCACTGTTGGTATATCCCTGGCAGAATCACAGAATGGTTGAGGTTGGAAGGGAACTCTGCAGGTCATCTGGTCCAACTACCCTGTTCAAGCAGGGTCAGCTAGAAGAGGTTCCACAGGACCATGTCCAGACAGCTTTTGACTATCTCCAAGGACTGGGACTCTGTGGCCTTCCTGGGCAACCTGTACCAGGGCTTAGCCACCTGCACATCAAAAAATGTTTCCTTATGTTCAAACAGAACCTCCTGTGTTTCAGGTTCTCCCCATTACCTCTTCTGTCACTGGATACCACTTAGCCTGCCTCAGTCTTCTTTACACCCTCTCTTCAGATATTTGTACACATTGATGATATCCCCCATGAGCCTTGTCTTGTGTAGGCTAAACAGTCCCAGCTCTCTTAGGCTTTCCTCATAAGACAGATTCTCTAGTCTTTTAACCATCTTAGTGACTCTCTCCAGTAACTCCGTATCTATTTTGTACTGGGGAGCCCAGAACCGGACAGAGTCCTCCAGGTGTGGCCTCACCAGCAGTGAATAGAAAGGAAGGTCACCTCCCTCGACCTGCCATTAACACTCCTCCTAGTGCAACCCAGGGTACTGTTAGCTTTTTTGCTGCAAGGACACGTTGCTGGTGCGTATTCAGATATGACAGAGTATTTTCAACTGCAGTGAATATGTGAAAATATGAGAGAGACATCCCTCTTTTCTCAAAACAGTGAGCGATCAATTGTGATTGAGCCCCTGTTTTGGTATTCTTCTCTGGCAGGCTACTGTGCCAAACTTCTCACCATTGTGGCTTTTGAATTTCATCACCTGTCTTTCCAAAGTCAAATATTTTGGGAGTCACAGTTGTACTTCACATCCTTGATGACAAGGAACACTATGTTAATAGTACCAGGTCCGCCCAATGGTCTTGAGGTTTATTCATGTCAGTAAGTGACAAATCCAAAGGAAACGCCATATCCACACAAAGACCTAGGAGGATAATAGGCTGTGTTAAAGCCTTTTTCAAGATTGCTGATGTCAAGCCTTTTTCAGTAATCGGAACCATAGCTAGCAGTGAATTTTGAGAGCTTTTTTCATTCCCAGAAGTTTCTGAGCTGTACCTTAAGCTCTGTGTGTACCTTTGTGATTGCATTATGTCATTGGAGAGTTATCCAGTGTTGAAGTTAATTGCAGTTACTGGAAAACTCCTGTAGATATTGTTTGAGTAAAGAATTCTGAAAGCATCTCTAAGTAAATCTGAATATTTAGTCCTCTTGTTCAGAATAGGTCTGTGAAGGTTCATCTGGATTGCTTCTGAAAATGGAAAGATTAGTAATTGTTTTGAGATACATATTTCATATATATATATATATTCTCTTACAGACTTCCTTCTCTCCATTATACTGTTAGTATACCTGATGTGCTGGATATAAATGACATTGGGCATGCTCTACTTTATACATCCATGTACTAAGTATGAAGAAAAGATAAAAATTGAGTGTTCCTGTTATGGACATAGCATTTTCAGACTCAATTGGTAGGACATATGTACACTTCCTGTGTGCTCGCAGCCCATCTCAGGATCTCTGATTACTTCTAAATATCCTGTCATCGCATTGCTGTAACACTGGTGCATACTGATACAGTTAATAAATAATAAATCACTATTTCATTTCAGAATTTTTTTTTGTGTGTGTCTTTAAAGTCTTTCCACCATAACAAGCATGACAACGGTGCATTTGGATAAAATATAGAAAAAAAAATTCCAGCGGTAAACCCTTTAACATTTGCCCACAAATAAAAAACATTCAAAATCTAATTTACTATCAAAAAAAAAGGACGCAAGCCAGAGATTCAGTGAGATCTAGTAGTGTTGTAGGTAGTGGTAATGCTATAGTATGTAAAGGCATTCTGTTAATATTTTTCAGTAACAGTCAGCAGTATAAAATACTAAGAGAAGCAGTTTGTTATGTTTTTCAGTACTATAAATATTATTTGAGCAACAGTCTGTTCACAAAGAATTATGTATCACAAAAATCTGCAAAATCAGGTTCACAGACATCTAAGGTAGAATTTAAATGATCTAAACATAGACATTTAATGCTGTTGGAGGTGCCTTAGGGTATCCAAGGCATCTGTATGGGGCAGATATGATGCAGATGAAATGTGATCATCAACTGGAACATCAGCTGGGGCCGGGTGGGATATCCTGGGGCATCTCTCACTATCCAACTGAATTGACCTTCTAGGGTGTGATCCAGTTTCAGATTAAAACACCTAAGTGTAGCTGTGCAGATGTAAACTGGCTGACTCTGCTGAACAGCTATGTTCCACTGACGGTATTGACTAGATTTTCACTGCCTATAATAGGAGTTTAGAAATTTTACACAAATGCAAGCTTGTTAAATGGGAGTTGTATTACATCCCTACTATATTTTCTTCTATAGTTATTAATTTTTATAGAAGAACTGACAGCATTTATGTTGTTATCTTGAATAATAATAACAAAATTATGGTAGTTTGTTCTTGCCAATTCAATGTTTTTTATGTTTAAATAAAGTAGAGGGGGAAAAAATACTTCTTTTCTAAACGTATTCTTTTAAAAAGGATTTATTGGTATTTTAATTGGCATTTTAAATGTCACAATATTTTTTTTTTCTAGACAGAGAAAGGGAGTGCACTACATGAAGCAGCCCTGTTTGGAAAAGTGGAGGTAGTACGCATTTTGCTTGAAACAGGTAAATCTAATTTACAGGAAACACTGAACAAATATCCTTAATATTCCTAATCTGGTGTATGTCTCCTCAAGTTTTGGTTATACAAATTACCGTTATCTTTCTCAGCCATTGCAAATCTAATCGCATGTACCTCTCCTTAAATCAGTGTTCTTTTAGAATAAGAGATTACTATACACAGAGAACAAAAGGAATGTTTTCACTAAGACTGAGAAATTCCATATATGACTCAGTGTATGCCAGTGTATTCTGAGAATAAATGTATTCTGAGAACAAAATGGCTACATAAAATTTTGTTATTCATTCTGAAAGACATCCAAGAATATTCTTTGATCTAGAGGCCAGAAGACTCATGTTCACATTTATTTCCTTCACTTAGCTATTCCTAACAAACACAGGATCCTGCTTGCTCCTTCATTTCCTGGATAAACTTTGAGTGACTGTAAAGAAAGGGGAAGGCACTGTGTCTCTGAGAATCACATTTATCCTGAAAGAATAGGAGAAGAAGGATATAGTGTCCCAACAAACACGTCTACTACATAATCATAGAATCATAGAATAAGAGTTTCAGAATTGTTGCAGGTAAATTACTCATCTAAAAATCTGTCTTCTCAGATAAATGAGAAGACCAATGAAAATGAAAATATCTAGAAATTACTTCTCTGAGATACGTGAATTTCCATTACACTGAGGGATCTCAGTGATCTTTATTGTCAGTGCTTGTGGGGTTATATATTGCAAAAGAAGGTATGTCCTACTCACAGCTCCTTATCCAAATCTCAGATAGTGCATACCTGATCTGAGATCTGTTTTCAGAAAAAAAGGTCCTTCCAGGATGCTTTCCTGTTTGGATACATAAGAAGGAGGCCAAAAGAGATCTTCACCTGCCCTCAAAAAGGCAGGGCCTTTTTATATTAATTCACCTAAAAGAGGAAGGACTAAAAGAAGAAGGACTGGAGAACATCACAGAAACATAGGAAGCCCTTAGACCACAGATAAAGACTACCTCTTACGGATGTTATAGCCTCTGCCAGAGTACAATTGTACAAGACAGTGGAGCAGAATCTTCACTGTGAACTTCTTCAACCCCAAGTACTCTGCACTTCTGCAGCACTCCCCACCTTCTGCCTTTTTTATCTAACAATCCCCTTTTCTCTAGTTCTGCTTCAAAAAAGACTCAGAAGATGTTATAAGTAGCTACTACCAAGGAAGGGTGTAAGTTGGTGTCTCTGGCCTCTGAAAATCAGCTGCCACTGCTAATTAACCCCACAATATTTTGGCTTTATTTTCAGTGAGAAAACAAATATCTCTTTCTCACAAAACAAATCAGGAAGCTCTCCATCAGTTCAGGAAATGACAAGAACTGCAGCCTTTTCTGGTGAGCAGACAAATCCTTCCCTGCTTCCAGAATGTCCTTATGGATCCTGCTTCCTCTGATTTCCTCTATTCAGCGTCCTGAGAAGAATCTTATTCTGTTCGTTTTGACCTTTCACGCCTTTGCTTTTTATGAAAGTACATCTAAAGTAAAAAACAACTTCAGTCTTCTACCAAAATTCAAACATTTCTAAAGTAGTCCCTACAAGACAAAGGTGGAGAGTCATGCAGTATCATGTACAACAGGTTCTCTGAGACCTATCCAGGATAAGCCTCAAAATTATTTATGGTTACATTCACAGTTTGAGCCAAACAATTACTTTGACAACAGTCTGAAGAATCTGTGAGGAAATGCTCTGGCTGTTCACACAGCCCTTATACTACGTGCAGGTATTTCAGTCTACTCAAAGCATGAATTTCAAACATGTCACCATGAAGTACAAAATTTTAAGGTTAATAATAATTTTTTTCGGTATTGCTCCCAAAACACATACTGGTACTATGGTCTAGAAAATCCCCAATGAATCAGAGCAGTCTGGGGAGAATTAGAATCCAGAAATGAAGGAAAAACAATGAGTGAAGTTCTTGATTTTACAAAATATTATTTTCAGGATGGCTCTCAGGAACAGTCTGCCAAAATAATCCCAAGTTTGGTTTAAGAAGCTTACTTTATATCCCCATGAGTTACAGAAACATAAAACCAATCCATGTCAGCATGTGAATTTTAGGCTACTCAAGCTTTAAACAGAAATGGATGCTGTACTTCAACCATAACACAGCTGTTAATCTGCTACAGTTGTAAAACCGCTTGCATTCAATTTGCCAGATAATTGAGTCTGATACACCACATTTATAATCAGAAGTACTTGGGGTTAAAAATTCCACCACAGATCATTTTCTTTTTCAGGAATTGATACCAACATAAAGGACAGTTTGGGTAGAACGGTTTTAGATATTCTTAAAGAACATCCATCTCAGCAGTCACTCCAAATTGCGGCTCTACTTCAAGGTAAGTCATATTCAGTTATTCACTTGTTAGAGACAAATCAGAAGAGCATGGAGGAATATTAAGATATATAGTAATTTCTACTCTTTAAATATTTTATTATACCAAAGAGTAATCTTTTGAATTAAAAAGACAAATTTCTTGTTAGCTAGATACACAGAAATAAGTGGCTGAATATTTGAATTTCAGAGCAAACCCTTTCTTTTTGTCTGATGATAGACGTTAGCATGGTATGTCATTTACAGTTACTCTTTGTGCATTCTTCATTACAAAATAAAATATTGTAATATTTCACTGCAGTTCCATTAAATTGTGATGGCAAACTACAATTGAAATCCTTGATTCATTCATAAATAACAACTATGACTGAAAGATGGTGACAAATTTTCAGAACATTTTTCATTACTTTTTTCTGTTTTTTCTTAAGTTTCAAAAAAAATTAAACCAGGCAGTAACTCTTGTCATTATAGCAGAAATAATATAATTTTGTTGTACAGATGTTTGTTCTCATTCCTCATCCTAGTGTCATGGTGTAAAACTGATGGAACTCCATTGTTTACTTCAATTTTTTACTCTAGAAGATGGCAGTAAAGTGATGAAATGTGAGCTAGTACATAACTCAGTGTTAAATATCATTCCTTCTCTTTTATGGAATTTGTTCCCTCCATTTTCAGATTAGTCCTTCATTAACTGTGTTTGACAGAGGAGTTCCCTGCAGGTATCACTGCTGCATCTCTGCCTGTATTGATTATTCCTATCTTTGAATAAGCCATTTTATTCAGTTCAGTGTTGGTTTTACATATGAACTAGCTCATGCTTCAGGCTCCCGCCTAACTGTATTTCATAAGAACGTTTCCTAGAGAAAATGAGGTCATGTGGCCACACTGTGTCCTTCAGGTTTTGTTTTCTGAAATCTTCCAAAGTTGTTAGCCAGCTCCAGTAAAGTTTTCCAGTGAGATGACAGACTGAAGATACAAAGCTTTTATAACTCTAATGAAAATTTTGCAGGCTGGAGGAGAGGTATTCTCTTAAAGACCACATTCATGTTATAGCTGAACTGAATTAATAGCCTTCCTATTTTTTCCCTTTCCCCCATTCTCCCCCTTCCTCTTCCCCTACTTCCAGCTACACAGTTCTCTTCCATATCCCCTGCTTACATGAGATTGCAAAGTGATCTAATTTGGTTCACGAACAAGTAATATATAAAATGCATAACTTATTATATTATCTATATTTATTAGTATGTAACAATAATAAAAAATAAGATTATAATTATATAAATAAACATTTGTTAGTTTTAATGAACTTGCCTCCTATGTGGTTGAGGTCCCAGAGTTAGCTCTGTCCCAGGTAACTGACAGAAATGTGCATCAAAAAATGGGGAGGAAGATACGGGTGAGGGAAGTAGGAGGCTCCCCCCTGTCATCAGAAGGGAGTTCCTAGTTTGACTCAGACTGTATAGTGAAATCTTCAGCCTATATGTCCTCACTGAGCTGCAGCATGAACATAGCACTATGTAGAAGAAAAGGAGAAATTTCTTCAATGGCAAGAAAAGAGTCAGTCAGAGCTTCCACTTTCACATCCAAATCAATCATCTTTCAGATATTAATCTAAGATTCATTATAATGTACCATCAACAACTAAACTAATTTTCAGTTTAATATCTCTGCATTGTTCCATTTTCTCCTTAGTGTGATAACTTTGCAGTCTCATGAACAAAGCTTCTTCAAAGTAACCTTGCTCTATGAAAAATAGAGCACCCAAACCCCTCTCAAGGGCTTGTCACGTTGATGGATCAGTATCTGCCCTTAGTTTTTACCACAAAAAAGAAATACATCCAATTCAAGGCTTTTTGATGCTTTGACAAGCAATTATCACGTGTGCCTTGTAAATATAAGGAAGACTGTTAGTAGTTTCAGCTCATACTAGTATGGTGAAACTGTGCTTGTAACAAGCAGCTGTTTAGTTTTGCTCTGTCTGCTTTATAGTCAGAAGTGATGTACAAGGATGAAAAATGTTTAGAAAGATGCCATTCTAAGTCTTAAGGAAACCTGAGGAGCCCATTCAGAACTCCCCTGTGGAACCCACTGAGATTCTTTTTCATCAACAAAGGGTTCACTGAAGCGTTAAACATCAATGATAAAGTTTGAACTGTGAGCTGAAGTTCAAAAATAAAATCAGTAGACCTACCCTCCTCTAAAAAGCCAGTTGAGTATACTCTTCCTGTAGTGTGGGCATTTATCCTGTTGTAGCTGAAAAATCAGTGAAGCACTGGGATTTTGGGAAACATGAATATACTGTAATTGAGTTCAACTTCAGTGGGTAATGAATTCAATGCAAAGAAAGAGCAATTGCTGAAAGAGAGAGAGTGGCTTCCAAATACATTCCTGTTAAAGCTTCTGTCTTCAGATGGTTGTCTAGAGAAGCTTACATGTCTCCTTCATATAGATTTATAGGAAATAGAAATTAAATTAATGGTGTCAGACAATTACTGACCAGATTTTGGAATTTTCTTCCTCATTTTTTTCTTTATGCAGACACAATGGCATTGAATTGATTCTTTCACCTCGTTGCCAGGATAGAGTAAGATTTTATCATCTAGCACTCTCATTTTTACCATTTCCCCCTTGCATTATTATGAGTGTTACTGTACAGTTTATAATATTAACATAGCATAATATTTGTTCCTCCCACAAGACAATAGCTTTCAAAATATAAATCAAAGGCTGAAAGATGCATATAAACAGACTGGCAGAAACAGACAAGGAAATAATGTGACTAGTATTACTGGTGGGCCTGACAGGTAGTGTTCTGTCCTATATGCAGAGGGCTTAACAGAGTTAAGAAAGTTAAGGAAAGTTTTGAAAGAAAATCAGTTAGTGTTGAGGTTATTTATGAGAAATTTCTTTGAAGGAAAAAAAAAGTAATTTATGTCTTTAGAAGCAATTCATGGAGGTACTAATACTAAATCCATTCAGCTGATACTAAAACCTACAGGACTGGTAGCCTCCTGTGAATGGGGCTCCAAAATTTAAACACTGTGGATAGATGTTTCTATTGGTGCTCTCCCTTTTTTAAAGAATATTTACAAAACTACTTTTCACAGATTATAAATTAAAAAGAAACAAAACCTTTTGCCAGTGGGGTTTTAGAAGTGATCCAACTGTTTCTGTGATCTTTACTTTACATCTTTTCTCACTACCCTGAGAAAATAGTAATTGAAGTTTCTGCAAAAATATTTTTTTTGTGTGTTTGCAAAGTCTGCCATCGTTTTGGAGATTTTGGTGCATTATCTGATAGAAGAAAAATAAATAACAAAATTAGTTTAAAGAGCAACGTGAAAAAGGCTGAGCAAACTGTACACCATCTGAATGTTTTTTTACTACCTGTTAATTGTAGATGGAATTATTAGAAATGACAGTTCAGGTTTTAATTTCTTTGTCATTCATATGTGTCCCATCATTTTCTGTGTCTTGCTCAGGTCTGGGTTGCACTGAACTCAATTAAAAATACTTATTACAGTTTAGATTCTTTATGCGGTAATAAAGAAATAGCTGTACTCAAAGAGCAAAGAATTAGAATACTGTGCCAAGAAAGGCCAGTCTACTGGATGCATTTCATGGATGTAGTAAAACAACAGCATCCAGTGCTGAAGCAGTTAACAGTATTGGCACTTAGGGCTTTATAATTAGGCACTGAAGATAAAAGGGATGCTGCCAAGGCTAGGAGGCCTAAAATTAAATCGACCAGCTGTGTTTTAGTTTTAGCACATGTGAACGTGACGCAGGTGCATGCTATACCATCTTTCAACTCTTTCTTCACAGCCGACTATGTTCTCTATTAGAATCGTGCTGTATTACTATTTCTGGAAGCAGAATTCTTGTTATTATGAAAAAAAGGAAGATAGTAGATAAACAGATGAAAACTGACACGAGCCTCAGGAAGGCACAATAAGCTCTGCTGCATAGACAGTATGGAGGGAGATGTAATGAAAAGCTCTCTCTTCTGCTGAAGCTGCTTGAGAACCTAACATTGTTTGTACATGTTACCAAATTATTCATAAATTGAAAATGCATAAGCAGCTGCAGAACCAGGACTCCTTTCTTCTCCCTTCTGCTTAAATAGTTTTAGTGTCATTAGCACAGGCTTTCTTTTATGTGTTGTCCCTCTCTCTATCTCTCCTTCTCTTTCTGTGGACAAGTACATCTTCCATTCCCTTGAGTGCAGGAGGCCTCACTGGAAGGATGCAATAAGTTTCCAGTCAAGGATTTAAAAACAGCTGTGTGGGATGAAAAGAATTTGTTGTTTTTTTCTGGGGACTTCTCACCTCCTTTTATAGGCTATTGTGCAAAAGCTGTAGAGTATTAACTGTGTTTATGAATTAATTTAACTGCTGTTTTGGGTACTGATAGTTTAGCGGTGCTCTTACCTATCTCAGGATCATAGCAGTACTTGTGTGCTTGTTTCTGTTTATCTTCCCTAAACACATGCACAAAAGTCTCCCTATGTGCCTATAACTTAAACATCTACTGATTTCAGGTTTCTCTGTGATTAAGTCAAACTTGAGTCATTCAGAATTTTCCTCTGAAATTTAGGAGACCAAAGTCAGCCCAGCCTCCATCTCAGCTCAATCCGTCACCTTAGCGCACCTCAAGGTAGCAGTTACCAGTTGGTTTTCTGTAACTGTTGCTGCTGTAAAGAGAAGAGGAACTGGGTCATGATGCCTCAGGTGGCAAGTGAGCTGATTTGGGAGGAGCTTTTAGAGAGCTCATGGGCTGGGGCAGGACTCAGTGGAGGTGCAGGATCCTCAGCCAGGTGCTGGGAGAGCCATGGTGAGGACAGAGTGCTCTGAAGATTGCTGCCCTTCAGGAAGACACAGAGTGAAGGAAGAGTAAGGATCCCCCTGCAGGGCCATGGAGGGGAGTTGTTTCTAAACCAGTTTTATTCCTCTGATCTAGTTACTTTTGGAGAGTCTTTTGTTTGAAAAGGTGAGTGTTCAGATTTTTAGTCTAATCAAATTTGACTTTTTTAGAGTTTAAAAAGCCTTTTGGTCTCTTTAGGGGAAGTCACTCTAGGGAGGAACTCTGTGTGAATCCACCTCATGGCATGGCCAATGTAGGGTCTCAAAACAAAAGGAAAAGGAGCTCATACTTCATTTAAAATAAAAATTAAAAAAAGTTGTTTGTTTTTATTTTTTTCTATTAAAAGGAAAAGTAAAAGCCTCTGCAAGGCTAATGTAACCATTACTCTTAGCAAAGGTTTATAAATAAAGCAAAAATCTTGACCTTCTCACCTCACTGAGGAATTAGGACCTAGAGGAGCTAAAGTTAAAGCAAGCTTTGCACTAGAGCCTGAGCTTTTACTGCCCCTGGACGTTCAGCAGGAGCTCCTGCTGAGCTGGGCCATGTTCTCTTCATGGCAGACCCTCCTGGCCCTGGCTGCTCTGTGGAGAGGCAGCTGTGTTTCCCAGTTTACGTGTTAACGCTTTCCCTTCTGCTTGGCTTTGGCCTAACCAGTGTTACAGAAACTGAGAAAGCTGGCGTTCCAGCGGTTTGAACTCTCTGGTGCTTGTTACTTTCTTCAGTTCATGTTCTCCACTGCTTTTATTTCCACTGCTGTGTGACCCCTTTTATGCTATTACTTTTTGTGCACATGGCCCTATTCAGATTGAGTGGGGCTATGTTAAAATCAGGTAACTGTAGAAAAGAATGCTACTAAGCAGGCAAAGTTTTTGAGATTCTTAGTATTAATCCTTACTGAACTGTAGTTTGCTGTTTGAGTCAACAGAAGTAAAATATTCCATTCTTGCCAAAGCAGTTTGGTGAGGAAACATCTCTGATGTGTGTATTAACATATGCTTCCTTCACCCGTTGTATGCTATTCATGCCGGCTGTCTTTGAAACGTGGAACAGGATGACAGTAAGCTGGTGAAGACAGTGTTATGAATCTGACAGGTTGTGTCCCAAACAGCCTTTACTCCCCTCTATTGTAAGAATGACAGGCTTTTCCCTAAATTCTGTGAGATCGCAGCTGGGGAAACTGTTCTGGTCATTAAGTGGTATAATTGACTACGGTTGGCTTTGTTCTGAATTATCTTTCTTTTTCTGAGGAAAGTGATAGAATCCAGAGCAGTCTCTCAAGTACGCCGTAGTCAGAGTAGATGATGGTAAAAGTATCATCTCTTTCAATAAGTTTGAACCGGCTTTGAAGACTAATTTCTGGCCGGCTGCAGGTGAATAGAATTCAGTCACTGGTGAAAGCGTGCGTTGCTTGTGTGTACTTAATCTTTGGCTCTTGACATATATCACCTATTTTGTGTCTGTTTCTTTGATAATATTATGGGTAAGTATACATTTACCTAGACTATAATCCTCTCACAACTGAGTCCAAGTCTGTATTTGTCTCCTACGTATAAGGTAGAATTTTCAATAGTATAAAACCAAGTTAGGAGTAAAAGTCCCACAAAAGTCCAAAGTTTTAAGGGTTGCGCTCTTACAAGGATGGCATACTCTTGGCCCATTCTAAACCTCTACACCATACCTTGTGCTGAGCCTTTTGTAGAGGTTTTCTGGAAGGAACTCTGCAGTACTCTTACTCTGCAGTAAATATTTACGAGCCTTATGTTGAACTTGGGATTTCCTCCTCAGAACTAGCCTTCAGCAGGTAAGTGCATTGGTCTGAAAGTGGGGCCTGACGAAGAATAAAAATAGAGTATTATTTTAAAACCGTAGCCATATGAATATTCTTCACAATTTCCCCTGCATTTCCTTTCCTAATAATACCTGTATTGATCCAATAATTTTAACACTCCCACCTGCTAGAACTTCATTTTAGGTTTGCTTTTGGTCAGTTGCACAATTATCAAGCAAATATTTTCAGGCATGAATTCCTTTTTTCCTTTTATTTTTCTTTGGGTCTAGTTTCCTTTTTATTTCTTCTCCATCTTGCACGTTAACTTGACAAATAATATAGCTGACAGAGCTGGAAAACATTCCAGAGCATTTTGTCATGCTGCTCGTTTTCTCATGATCTCTTACAGCTCATCTTTGCTTCTTTGCTTTCAGCACTACACAAAAAAAATAAAGTGCCCATTTTCACATGAAGAAATGTATGACAGATTATCCAGGGGACCATTGCCAGCTGTCAAACTTAATATATGACTTTTTCAAATCGTACATTCTTTTTAAAAAAACCAACAACCTGCAAAGCATTCTGAAACTGCATGCTGTTCTCTGCCATTTCCAATTTCATTTTCTCAGATGTCTGTTTTATCACAGATTATATTTGGGGTTTGGGATTTGTTATTTAATCAGGAATAACAGCAAGCTAAACAAGTGCATTGTAGACTGTAGAAATTAAATCAGGGAGATTTCACTTCCCAGAAACTCTTTAGTTCTTCAGTGTGATATTGATGAAAGCAGTTACTGTAGTTTGCTTTTGCGTGCGTTGCAACATGTACTGTTGTGGTTACTATCTGTTTAAGCAACTTCAGAAAATCAAGAAATGGCAGATGCAGAATAACTGCCCAAACTGAGAACCAGTCACTCCACTGGAAAAAAAGCGCCACTATTGCATAAATTAATTTCTAATTCATTATTTGTTCTACAATAACATTCATTCAGGTCTTGGTGTTCCATTGAGCTAGCCGGTATACAAAACCACACAAAAGTAATGTATATATTTACACAGAAATAATAGTAATGAAATTGAAGTTTAGCATGTTCATCATTCCATGGCTTTCTGTTTTTATAAACATCTTCATGAAGGTGGGATAAAGGAAATTTTAAGGAGGAAAAGCACAAAAAACTTCAGAACACTGCTTTTTAGATTGCTAGTTTTAACTAAGTTTTTGGGATTGCATTCTTTTTTCTCATGTGTTATCTCTGTGCTGCAAACAGAATATTTGGTTTTCTTAACAGTATCAATATATACCTACTTATTGTGAACATCTTGAATATCCTGACTGAAAACTCTTAACAAATTTAGAACAAAAGAAGACTCTTTGAACAGTAATAATATAATGGAACAGTTACAGAGGTATTTAAAGGAGACAGGAAAAACACAGGGATAGTCGCAACCCATTACTCCTACAATGAGATTGCTTTAATCTGCTGAAACTGTTACAGAACTGGCCATTATAGTCTTTTATAATACTTTCAATAAATGGTTGCCTTGCAGCAGTGTTTATGAATAATTACAAGGTTGTAATATGAAAAATTAGAAAGGCTTTAATGAGTAATGTAGTAGTAAATATACTTTTGATTGGAATAAGCCCCCTTAATACAGGAGTTTAAGTGTATGTGTATCTTTAAATTGCAGAATATATGGAAACAGGAAATGCAAGTATTTCAGAGGAACGCCCACTGGAATGCGCAGAACATCAGTCTTGCATTTTGTCCCCAGAAGTTCCTCCGTCTCCAAAGGCTAAAAGTAAATACATGTACTCTGTGAATACAGAAGCTGTACTGAACTTCTCTTTAATATTTAAATTATATTGCTAAGACATTCATACAAACATACAAAATGAAAGATTAAGAAAGTTATTGATATTGGGAGGTTTTTTCCACCACGAATTACCTATCTTGACTACATACACTGTAATCCATGTCATACAGGAAAGCAAAGAACTGTATTCCCAAAAGGACAAGTCACTGATGGATTACAATGTATTACATTATTTGATCTTAAATCTTTTTAATTTATCTGGCCTTACACACTTCATAATCGAGTAAAGCAAATGGATACTAGATATGTCGAAATACTCTGCCAGCATTGTTCATGTTCCAGTTAAAGATTGAATGTACTTTATCTTTCCCAGTGAGTACCTCTTCCAATTGTGTTATGTTTGGATACCTTTTTCAAAGATCACGTGTGTATTGCTCTTGCATTCATCTTCTAACATATCTTTCATACATCTTGACTGTCACTGCTGTGTGCATGTGCTTTCATCTTGTATTCTGATTAACCCTTTACCCACCACAGCCACTTAAATAGGGCATTTCCTGAGTGTGGTGTTCTGCTCTTCCATGAAAATCATCCTTGTATAGAAACAAACCTGACCTCTGCCTTCTGTAATCATCCAACGTAAATGTAATTGACTGCTGGCAAATAACTAAACCTCTCTTCTTTGTTTTTGGTGTGTGTGGTTCAGTTTTGTTTTCTTTGTGGTGTTTTTTCTGTTTTTTTTTTTTTGTTTGTTTTTAAAAAAGCACCTTTGCAGGGACAGTTTTCATTAATGAGAAAACTAAGTTTACTGCTGCATGCCAGATTATGATCTTCACGGTGATAGTAAGCAAATGCACTAGTTCCATTCATGTTTCCCATTGGGGTACTTAACAGACATATGGTGTATGAAGATAAATAGTTCCTTTGAGATTAGTAGAATCATGAAGTCTATTACCCTATGCAATAGGAATGTCTGTCCTGAAATTAAGTAGTAAATATTTTTAAAATATGTTTTACTTCTTAATGATATGGTCATGATCTCACGTTGACTTTCAAGGCATAAATAGTGTAAAATGTGCTAGTTGGCTTTTGCTTGTCTATGTGTAATCTGAACCCAAAGGAAAGAAACTGTACTTGATTGTGCTTCCCATCCATCTGTCTGCCATTCATTGACAATCTAATTTCAAATAATTTAAACCAAATTTGGAAGAGACATAGCAGTATCAATTATTTTTCTGTAAATTTCATGAAAACAGCTAGATGGAGAGAGAGAGAGACATTAATAGTACCTGCACTGAAAGAAATGGGCAAAAATTTGTCTTTTATGCATTTGTTCTGACAGTGTGTAAGTGTACACTTACTCACAGGTCAGTCATCACCCTTGCAGTTCCTATTTTGTCGCACAGAATTCATTCTTGCCCAGTAAGACGTATTGCAGGCCGTATGTGGGAGAAGATGGGACTGGGTATGTGAACATGATTCTGTAGTTAACAGTAGCCCTGTTCCTTTTTAGAGCACTTTGTCAGGATTTTAGAATAGTTCTTAATATTTAGGTATTTTACTTCCAATTTTTATTTATTATTTATTTGTTATTATTAATCTTAATCTGGAATAACTTCAGTTTTCTAATTAAAAAGGCAGAATATAAATAAACAAAATTATATCTTTGTTTAAATTTACAAGTTTCATGCAAAGATACCATTGACTAACAGTAACAAGAGTTTTGAACACAAAGTTTCTGTTACTTAGTTATTAAAAGGTAATTAGATTTTCATTTACAAATTCTGTTCTTGACGCTGAAAATTTCAGTCATAACTGGCAATAGTTGTAATATTTTAGAATGTCTACATTTACCTAGCATAACAAACAGTGACTATGAAAAATATAACACAAAAAGAACTCTAAACCTAGCAGATATAATCTTATCTGGGGCTTCTTTAGTTACATGACTGTACATATGTGTGTTGTACGTATGCTGAGCTTAATGTAATCACTCTGGTTTTCCTTTTCAACATTTTATTCCCAAAGATGGAGTAAAATGGAATTATCTCTGTATTTTATTGAGTTTAAGAATTGAAGTTTCCAACAATATGACTCTTGTAAACCTAGTCAAGAGAAGAGGTTTCTTATTTGCCCCTGGAAAAACTTGGCCTTCACTCACATTTTCATTGCTCTTGCTGAAGGTAGCTGTGCAACATGTATGCACTAGATTATCAGAACCCAATGCAATTGTTAATAACAAGTAGCTTTTTACTCTGTGGAGGTCTTCCTGCTGCCAGTGGGCTATTTGCAGAAAAGTTAGCACTCAATGTGATTCTAATACTTATTACTACTAGTATTTCTAATAGAGACCCTCGGTTAGTATAGACCTAAAAGCCCGTTGTCTTACTATTTTGGTAGATTTCTTAGCTAAAGATATTTTAATAATAAAGATAAATTAAGGAGAAAACATGAAACACAACGCAGAATGCACTGAATATGGGTTTCTGGTAGACTGCTGTAAGGAGGCATGTTTTAAACTTGTGAATTTTGCCCAGTATGTCCTTCCACCATTCCATTTAGTCCTGGGAAAGTGAGCAAGAATTTTTTATGAAACATGGCTACTTTGATCGAACAGATTCTTGGAAAATCAGTTCCAACCTACTTACAGTTTATGGAACCTATTTAGTGTATTAATTGATCACAGCAGCAGATACGAACACAATGCAGACTATGGGACATTGATTTTTGTATGTTTGTAGAAACTTTCCTTTCCTGGATTAATCTTACATTTTTGGATAGTTGCTATTTCTAGCCAATTTTCAGGATTAGAAAACAGAGAAAGTGTAAGTGTATATTGTAATTCATCCTAATTAAATGCAAGGTATAGGGGAATGCAGAAGTATGTAGATTACCTCCTGTGATTCCTATTCTGGAATGGGATGCTATTATTTTTGAGGGGAGAATTGTGCATGAAGATCACTGTTTAGATGATAAGGCATGGGATATAACAAATACTCAATAAAACTTAAAGAATGTGCATTTCCTTTTTAGTCATAAATTACCCCTGCTATTCTAATTATTGACTAATGGTGTGTCTGTTTTTAAAGGTGAAGCTGTGACTGGAGAATTATCAAAGCTCTTAGATGAAATCAAATTGTGCCAAGAAAAGGAATACTCTTTTGAAGATCTGTCTCATACAATATCAGAACATTATCTGGACAATTTTAGTAAAGTATCAGAGGAAGAACTTATGACCAGTGGAAGCCAAACCAAGCTTAATGTAGTAAGTAAGATGGGATACAAAGACAATACACTCAGTTATATCTGCTTTATTTATGGCATGTTCAAGAAAGAAAAAGGTACAAGATGGAGAATAGAAGAAGTCTAACATAATAATGGAAAAAAATAACATAGCATGCACTGCTACAGATTTATAATTTGATGTTCCCCTTATTTTACAACGATATTGCCTACCATACCTCAGAATGGCTTTTTATGATCCCACTAATATGACCAAAAGTTCAGGTTAGTTGTTCTTTTGAGTGTGGGGAATGCAAGGAAGGGTTTTTTTAGGAATCAGCTGAAATCAGTATGCTCAGTACTATGCTGAATACTAAATAATTGCAGAATCTGATCAGAAGTGCCCCCTAAAAGAAGCAGCTAAGCATCTTCGGTTACGATTCTTATACATTTTATTACTATATAGCTTTCCCAGTAGCCTAACTGTATTAAAGACTGAGTCTCTAATACTGAAAATTGTTGTGGTTGTGATACTTCAGTGACTTCCAACTACAGTGGAAAATATGACTTTGTTACTACTAATCCTGTGAATAAAGTGCTCTAGGATTCATTTTTTCTTTACAGTGTAACCAGACTTTTTTTTTTTAAATTGAATTCTCTTCCTCAATAAGTAAGTAAATGGGATTGCCCAGGGAATAAAGCACAGAACAGCGGGGAAAATGCTAAGTGCTAAATTTCAATTAATGTTTTTCGTAAGTTAAGAAAAATTATGCTCTCTTATGTGGGGAAAAACATGGAAAAACGTGGGGAGAAACATTTATGTTCTAGAGGATTTAGTACAATATATGTAGAGAGAATGAGATTTAAAAAGATGGTTAGCTGCCTTGAAATGCAGTAGATACTTTTGTAAAGCCCTTCTAGATGTTTGAATGATTAGGTATGTGATCCACACTGAAGTCAGTCTGAACATAGTACTGATCCCATTTAAACATTATTATACATCTTTCTGGTGTCTCTCTGTATTTAGGTGCTAACTGCTATTTAAATCTGCTCAGCTGCTGTTTTGCAGAAAATGTAATCCATATAATTCTGTCTACTCAGACTGAAATTTTTACAGACCTAAATGAAACACAATGTGAATAAGAAGTATTCAGACACTAAATCTGTAATTTACATGCGGCAAGCAAATACAAAGGTAAACTAGGCAATACATTTTTTTTTTTTATATTCCATCTATTTGTATATTGAACTAGATGTGAAAACAAATCTTCAAAAATGGGGGCTGTTTAAAGCATGTTGTGGCTCTCTCCTACAAGTGCACCCAGCTTTTCTTTCGAAGAAAACTACAATCAGGATGATGGGTACACACTCCCAACATGAAGTCAGGGTACAGGGCAGAGCACGCTTTTCCCCTAGAGTAAGCCCAACTATACAGGCCTATATGGAGAGGACTCTGCTGTGATGTGGGATTTTCCTGTTTGATCCAAAACATGCATTTCTTCTTTTTTAAAGTATTTGAAGGTCACTCAGTCTGTTCAGTTGCTACCTGGATGCCTTTCATCAAAAAAAGGAAGTTGCTCCCTGTTTTGACACGCTGTCTTTTAGTTTTGGAGGCATGCTGCCTTATCTTGGTGTGTAGACTCCCTGTATGGTGCATGGGCGATATGAAAACCCCCACGTGCTGTAAGGAACCATCAAAGAGTAATCGGGAAGAAGCAATAAGATGAAGAGATATGTTTAGCTCTGAAAAGAGTTGAAAAGGTGAATGCTGCCAAACTACTCCGGGGGCAGGACCAGCAAGCATGGTGATGGAAGAAGTGTGATGGTAGTGCGATGACTGAAGAAACTTAAATGAGTATTTATGTATAAGAATGTGGAGATACAGAGAGAAAGCGAGAAGTGGAGACACATATAGATATGGGGAGTCAGAAATAGTTTCCTTGGATATGTATTAAAGAAGAAAAAGATTCTTACAGCTTTTTTTGACTTTAGTTTTGTCCTCCCTGGGAACCTTCTGTAAAAAATCTCGGTAGAGTAAGTGGGGGCTTCTCTGTTATTCATTGTTGACTGTGCCAGCATCAGCTCTGAAGAGGTGCAGAAATCGGGTCCCTGGTAATGCATCAGATGAAGCCATTCCCTGGACAAATGCTGTTTCCAGAGATGATGACTGGTGCAGGCTTTTCAGCTTCTCCTGTAGTCCAGTGATCTGAACAGGATTCAAAACCCAAGTCATGACACTTCGTGACCCTTGGGGAGATTCTACAAAGGAACTGGCCGCTAGGAGACATCTGCATTTTTTGCATCATGCTATTGTTCAGAGAAATAGGAGGCCAAGACTGGGGAGTTCCTGTTTGGAATAGTAGCTTGTGAGTCAAAAACTTGGTAAGTTGGAGCAAGAAGCATAAGGAGCCACCTCCTGAGGCTAGCATGGGCATGTGAAAGAGAAAATGTCAGGAAGCAGAGTGTGTTTTTGGTTTAGTTTGGTTTTTTTAACAATTGGCTCTTTTGAAGAGAGTCAAATCACCTGTGGTAGGGCTCTAGCTAAGTAAGGTTTAGATTAATTCAGGACTGCAGAAGGGAGTGTCTGTCTCTCTAGGATCCACAGCCTGTAATTCTGTCCTGAATCTAAGTGCCAACCTCTTTTATTTGAAAGAGCAGAGCTTACTGTTTTTGTTTAGTACAAGGGTAGTGGGGGTGCTTGCTTTTTAATGCAGTAACTTAACAGTAAAAAGCTTCACCTGGAAAGTGGAAGGGTGGGGTTCAGTTCTCTCTATGGCATAAGGGTGGGCTTTAACATCACATTTATAGTCTCCCAAATAAAAGGACCGAGCACCAGCCTGTTGATCCCCTCCAGTATTCTTTCTGGATTTTACAACCACTGGAAAAATACCAGTGCAATCCTGAGAGCAGGATTTAAGACTCCCTATTCACTGTTCCTTTTCTGGCCTCAGATGTCTTGCATTATTTGTTGCTCAGTGATGCAGCACCTGAAGAATACTTAATTTTCTTTTGAAGAAGTTGTGGGTTGGAGCTCTCCTAGGCCAAGGAGAGAATTGAATCCATTTTTCCATTTGCTGAGTTATCGGACAATTAGTCATCCAACCATTTAGCAAGTAGTTCTGGTATGTTTGGACTGATGAATTTCCTTCTTTTTGTAAAACTTTGCATTGAAAACACTACACGTTTTATTACTTAATATGTTTCTGTTGACCAGGTGTGTGATGTAAGGCATTAACAAAACCAGAGGTTTATGTGCTTATAGTATCTTAAAGTCAAATAGGAAGCAAAGTTTGCACAACTCGGAGATCAGGTGAAACTGAAAAAGAGCTTTTTGGATGAAAATTTTGGGTTTAGTCACCTTAATTCCAAATTACTAGTCAGGTCTGTATTGACTCCTAAATTTCCTCAGGACATGGAAGACCTGTATAAGAAAACTGAAGGGCAGGAACTTGAAGACTGGAAGGCATGAACATCTGGGAGAGGGAGGGTACAATGGAGCAGTAAGTAAAAGTAAGGAGAATAAGAGTAGACACCACAGTGTAGATGTGAATAGGAACCGATCTGGAGATGAGTAAAAATGTCCCTGCAGGACACTTCCATTCCAAAAGCTTAAAGGGAAACTGAAAATTTTGGCGTTCTGGAAAAGCAGACTGCGTTAGCTTCCTGAATGAGGAGAGCAATTAAAGAAGAGGATGAAAACTCTGAATTCTTGTTTGCTGAATAGCACGAAGTCAGATGAGAATAAGTTAACGTGATCTTTTGTTTGTACATTATAAAGAATAAACTGAAGAAAGTCTAGTTAAAGCTACACTGGAAACTATATAATTTCAGTGCTTGATTTTTTTTTTGCAGCTCTGGCTGTGTTTCGATGTACTTTTGATGTGCTGGAATTGCCCATTTTTCTCAAAGGCTTGTGCACTGGGTGGGGTTGGTGGTGGATTCATAGATTTTTTTTTTTTTTTTTTTTACTCCCAGTTCCTTTCTGTCTTTTTTCCCCGTTTTGATCATTGTGACTGGAATACACTCTTTAGTTCCCCTGTGTATGCAAAGACGTGGAAGGCCCTGATAGCTGCTGCACAGGTGAGCTGGCAAAGCTTTACACTTGTGTATTGTTCAGTACTGACATACTACAGATTTTCTGTTTGCTAAATACAAAGCTTTCACTCCAAATAACTAGGATTTGATTGTTCAGCAAGTCGGAAAAGGTGCTGTGCTTCAAAACGTATTCCAGAAAACATGAGGCGAAAAAAGATGTAGGAAAATCCTTGATTGTATCACAGTTTAGTTAGCTTAATTTTTTAAAAGGAAATGCCTAAGTTGTCTTAAGTATGATTGCTATCAAAATTAGCTTTTGACAATAACTTATAGTAGTTTCAGTTTTTTTAAAAAAGTATAATTTAAAAAATATTTATTTTCCAATAGATGGCAGTCTGGCTCAGTAATTTCAAGAACAAAAGCAGCCATCTTATATGAGTTTTCCAACTTTTTTTCATTGCTGCGTTTAAATAATGCATTTTTAACACAGTTGATAGTACAAACTGCTTGAAAACAAACACCTGTAATTCTTATAAGAGGAAATTTTATTGGACATCATGGTATAAATTTAAACTACAAACTAAAATATCAGGGTTAAATTCAGAACTGTATTGTAATGCAGAGATTACACATCGCCTGTGTATTCAAACAGTCTGTGTGAATTCAAGAGCAAGTAAGAAAATTTAAATAGGTATAACTCGCAAATGGGGATCCTGAAAAATTGTGTCAGGAAAATGAACAGAAGAATCTCAAAGTGTATATTGTGAAGAATTTTCCTGAGCTCCTGCAAGTAAATTGCTTTAGATTCCTCTGTCTTTGGATTACGAACTAATATCATTACCAGTTTCTTGTCAGGTTTGAGGTTCCTGTGTATGTCTTCATGTGAGAACAAATTATTCTAAATGTCATATTAAAAACAGAAATATGCTGTATTTATTGCAATGTATTTTCTCAATATGCTTCTTACTTCTCTTTTCTGATACCTTTTTTTTTTTTTAAATTATGGGATTTATGTCCATGTAAGGAAAAAATTCCTGTGGATACCGGAAAATGATATATTCTTATTTTCTTTGGACAGCCTGTGATGGCAAAACAAAAAATAGGATATTAAGAACTTCTACACTTCCATACGTGTGTGTATGAGTATACACATATTTGCAAGATGTGTATATATTGGATACAATACATCTCAATCTTTTCCTTTCATAAATTTGATATTTTATTTTAATAATTTTTTCCTAAAATTGACTTTTAAAAGAGGTTCCTCTTATTCTGTGTTCAGAAGCTTGTATTTCCAGTCCTTACTTAAGAATGAATTTGGAGTGTTCTTCTCTTTTCATTTAGTAACAATAACTATTCTCCATATTTTTTGAGGTCATGAGAATTTTTGAACTAAAACTACTTCTAAAATAATAAAAATCTGCCATATACACTTAATAAAACCGAAGGTCCAAACTGAAGTATTCTCCTCAAATGAGTCCCTTCAGTCCTGCGAGGGAGGTGGTTGATTGTAATATTTACTTTTACACTTATGCTATTGTGTTCAGAAGCATAATCCATAGACTACATTATTGATTTGCAAGTGCAAATGCAATATCTGAGTGTCTTTGGATATGTGACATGAGTTTAGATTAAAGAAGACACAGTTCCAGAAGGTGCTTTTGTGCTCTTAACAGCAGAGTTATGTTAAAGGATTTTACTTTTTTCTCAGTATTTGTTCCAGGTAATTAAGTTATAAGGGGCCCCTGGTTTTTGTTGCTTACAGAATAAAACTGAAGATAGTAAAAACATGTAGGATCACAGTGACTGCACTACAGAGGGATTTCACAGAAGTGGCAGCAGTATATCTGATTAAATTTAATGTGGTTATATAAGAGATAATAAAGGCTGGCAGCAGTAATTTAAATTTAAACATGAAGAAATGTTCTGTGTAGTCTCAGGAAAAAGATTTGGATTTCATCACAGGCATATAAATATCAATTTCTGCTTGCTTCTGTCATCCAGAAGGGGAAGCTGATACTTATGTACATTAAGAGAGAGGGGAAAAAATATACTTAAAACCATCTTATATTAATGTTGTTGAAAACAACAATGGTACATATTCAAAGAGAATATTCACTTTTTACTCTCTTATGTCAAAAAATCAAAAAGATTAGGGTATATAAAGTCAATAAAACTATCATCAGGTTTGGTTTGTTTCTAAGGGGAGATGTGAAAGGGTAGAATTTTGTGGTTTTGAAAGAAGATGGCTAAGAATGAATATATTAGAGATAATAAAATTTATGCATGGTCCTTTAGAAGTCAGTTATTCTTATTCATTTTTTTTTTCTCCAAGGCAAAGAACAAGTATTTTTTTTTTATAAAAAATGCACTTTTTTAATTATTATTTTACAAAGTAATAATCACTGAAATTTGTTGAAGAATATTGAGATAAACAATTTAGTAGCATTATTCAATAAATCTGATTTTTTTTTTTTAACATAACACTTAAATAAATAATGGCTGGGCTGAAATATTGTAATGGCTAAGAGTGACCAAATATGCTGGAGTAAAATGATTACTGTCTTGGATGGGAAGTGGTAGCCTTTAACAATATTGTACGCTCACATATAGGCATTATTGAGAGTGAGACAAAATCCCCCATGATAATGATGAGGAGCAAGCCAGAAGTATATACAATGTCTGACTAATGAGGATAGGTTAAAAACACATTCAAGAACAATTTTGGTTACTTATTCATTAGGGAATAGTAAGACAATCAGACCTGATTGTTTGGGACTCCATGGAAAGAAGCAGATAAATTTTAAATTATTTAATGAAGTAACATTTATTGAATTTGGTAATACAGCTTCACTACATTTTTCAGGTATCTATGATGTTTAAAAAAAAAAAAAAGAAATGTATTGGGGGTCAGTGTTTGGAATATTGTTGCTTTACTTAATTCCCTTTTTATAATAGTGATAGATAATTTATGTATTGCCAAATCTTGACATTGCAAGAATTTTGTATTAAATTGCACTTTAACTCTTAGACCTAGTATAGTTAAGAATCTCATTTTACAAGCATATACTGACTCTTATTTCTGTGGGGAAATAAAAATATGAAGGCCATTTCTCCTAGTATATGTAAACCTTACTTTTTAAGATTCCCTTGTTGTGAAGGTCTACCCACTCTCTGAAGATAAGATTATATAACTTTAAAAATTGTTTTTAAAAGCTACCACCCAACTAAAAACCATCTGTTAGTCCCAGTTTCTAATGCACACAGTGGTATTTCCCACTGAGAAGAACTGTTGTTGCTGTTATTTTTTTCGTTAGACATTTATAATGTGACATCTAGTGCCAGGCATCCACTTAGTCAATACAGAATGATATGCTTGCTAGAAGCTACTTTACAAAATTATTTCTAAATTCTATCCAAACATGAGCTGATCATTGAAGAGAAGCAGGGTGAAACGTACTGACTTCATACAAATTTTTGTCCCTTCTGTTAGGTAGTTTACCTAGCCAAGGGAAGTTCAGGCATTTTTAATGTATCCTTTACTAGCCTATGTTCTGTAGTTATTAAAACGGGTTATTTTTTGTATCCATAGGTTACGCTGTGCTTCAGTACAGTGTTGTAAAGATTTCTGTGTTAGAGGGATCCTAACAGCATCCGTGTGGAACTCTACATGGAATAATCTGCCCGCTGGCATGCTTCACAGCCAACTAAATTAGCCTGCAGCTCCCTGCTGCTGCGATTTCTGGTAGAAGTATTGCTAGACAATCCTCCAGCGTGCTGTGACATACCCTGTGAGATAGTCAGCACTTATTTAAGACTATAAAATCCCAAAATATGACAACACTTAGTATGCTTTAAACTTCATGGAGTAAAGTATAACTGTCCAAACCACTAGTTCATCTAATCTGCATTAAAAAGTACCTGCTCCTTTTCCACTTGAATGATTTTCTGGAATATTTAACTCGTCTGTCCAATTACGTATGTGTGTGGCAAATTCCTTGACTATCAGATACTTGCAGGAAAATAGCTTACGGACAAATGAATCTCTCTGAATGCTGTTACATGTTTAGCTTGCACTGGTGAATCCTAAATGTATCATCTAATCCTTTTTCTCCATTCTGTCACATTGTTTACTGCAATGACCCTGTATTACTATGTTTTGCAGAACGTGTGCTGTATGTACAGGCATTTTCTTTTATTTGCTGACTATATGCTTCCTTTTATTCTTATATAGTAAAATCTCATAGAGCAGAAAAGAACAAATATAAAATAATTTGTGCACATGCTCCATAACTTGCAATACTTCAGGATTGTTCTTTCTTAAAGCTTTCTTTTTCCTGACTAAGTAATCCTAGCATTTTCAAGTTTATTTTGTATGTAAATCTTGCCATGCTACCAGCCTCTTCACTTGCCCTGCTCTGGACCCTTTCATCCTAGCTAAATCTTTTACATAAGGATCTCAGATATGGGTGTAGCATTTTTTCCATATAAAGTCATTATAATATAAGCTTTTCAGATCAAAGAGCTTTTTTGTCTTTATGGCTACAAAGCTGTATGTAAATTTGGGATGCTCTTGAAATGATTAGTAATATTTTATCTACTCAAGAATCCTGTTGGACAGCTATGTTTTATTAAATTAACCACAGTGGATTATTGCATTTTTTTTCAAAGGGACCATGTTAGTTCAGAGACTGTTGTATGTTGTACTACTGGGCACGTATGTAATTTGAAGACTAACCTCTGTTTCATTATACTTAGATGAATACCAAAGAAATCTACTAATCTCAACAGGATTAGCAAGGATCTGAGGACTCTATCAGAACTGGTCTTGAGATCTTCTTCCCAATATGAAGTATATTTGCTTTAATTAAATATCTTTTCTCGTGTGTTATTCATTGCTTTAGAGAATCTTCTTTTTCATGCCTACGCTAGTCTCTTCCATTTCTTCCATATCTCAGTGTCCATTACCCTATGAGTATGCAATAGTGTACACCATGGTGTCCATTTTTAAGCTATGGTCTCCAACTTCGTTTGGGATCTTCTGAGAGAATTTCAGTCACTTCTGAAGAACAGAAGGAGAAGATAATACCACGAGATTTCCACACAGACAGTGGGTTTTGTAATATTAACCTCACTTCTCTCTTTTGTCATATTATTACAAAACCAAATCATCAGGAAGGCTGATGACTTTTGCTGTTACTAGGTTATCAGTCACCAGAGATGTTTCCCTCAAGCCCTGACCTTCTCTAGACGTCTACCAAAAATCTGTCATGGATTCCTGCCATGCGTTTCCCTCTGGTTTCTCCTCTCCTCAGACTTTTCACCAGTGTTCCATCCAGAAGCAGGTTTTCAACTTCTCCATCCCCAAAGAACAAGTTCTTTTCATCGTGATCTTCCTTGGTTCTTTTAATATTCATTTTCTCCGTATTTGATCAGAGTATCACAAGTAGGTGCTGAAATTCGACAGGTGGGATCCAGCAGCCTTAACATTAATTATCTCTGTGGATGTGCAAGGTGCCTTTTGCGTGGGGCTGACATGGGCTCAGTCATGCCTTCAGGAGCAGTGGCTAAGAGTCATCAGCTGCCCTGTAGTATCTAAAATGACACTGGATGCCTGTGTTTATGCAACTGACTAGAGGGCTTATGGTGAGATTCAGCTGCCAAATGCAGGTGTCTAGCGCTGTTCTGGTCAGCATCTGAGATATCTACGTAGGACTGGCAGATGTGACAAAGGACTTGTAAAGTTACGGTGTTCTGGAGTGGCATTTAGAATCTAGGCAGAATGCCTGAAGATAGACAGCGGACCTCAGCATAGAGGCAACTTAATTAAGATACAAATGTCCCTCCAGTAGATTGGTAGTGTTAACATTAAGGATTGAGAAATGTTTGTGAAATTTTAGTAATCTATGTATGTATGTGGCTTATCATATTTAAGCAATAGAATACGTAACAATGTACGAGATCTATAAGGAATATGAAGGACCTCTCTAACATTTAAGTATGGCTAGATTTTAATTTCTGAAAACATATTTTTGCCTTCTTGAAAATTTAGTTTTGATAGTTTGTAACAAGCCTGAGCTTGAACATGTGGGAGATTTATTTTTCACAGTCATATATAGATATTTACCCTAGGGGAGAGATAACTGAATAAGGAAAGAAGGAGAAAGAATCCTTTAAAATGTACTTTTTTTTATCTTGCAATCTTGAATAAGGAATAAATCGGTCTAGAACTTTTTGGCTTTTGATCTTTCTGCATGTGACAGAGGCAGGTATTTCTGTAATATTTCTAGAACTCTATCACTGTTGTCAGCAGGTACCAAAGAGGGTTTGATTGTGTTTTTTAAATACATAGCGACCTTAGAATAAATGAGTGTTCTACCTAGCCAACAGGATACAAACAATAGAGGGGAAAAAAGCCTGAAAATCTGAAACATCTTTTGTATATACCTAAAGTCAAAACTGATTTCATGTCTGCTCTATTAGTATAAGAATAAAGTCAACTTGGAGCTGACAGTAAAGCCTGATGATCACCGTCTGATAGGAAATGCATGAGAAGAGTGAGAACCATATGGGTATGCCTCTCAGTTGTTTTCTGCAGCGAGGGGAAGAGCATAGTTTTATCCCTATGGTATAAACAGAAGATGGAGCCTACTAATACATCAGAGCTATGTGAACCCCTACAGGTTCCATTAAGGGGTGGAGATAAGTGTAAATGTATGGTATCACTATATCATGTTCTATGATTCTCTTGAAATTCAAGTAGGTGGTCTCTTAGCAGCAGCAGCAGTCCTAGTTTTCCTTCTTCTCTTCCTCTTAATTAGAGATATACGAGTAATGCTAATGGTAAATATCCTGCCATATTTCACAGGGAAAAACGACCACCCATGATAAGCTAATATAAAAGAATGCTTTCTTTAAAAATTATGTAGTAGCTGAACTTAGAACATTGCGCAGCTTGTTTGGGCTACTTGCTTAATTTCATTTTTATTCTATCCTAATGGCAACAAGCACATTTATTTTATAATAGACAGATAAAAAGGATTAAGTATTTTTGTCTTTAAGTCTTGAAGTAGTTGACCACTCATGGTATAGAGTTTCTTTGCATTCTGTTAGCAGATTTTTTTCAGTCCCTGTGAATAAGCTCAGCAAGTAGAAAATGAATAGCAGAAGAAATATATTGGACGAGATTCTTATACTTCTCCAAAATATGAGAAACTCAGAATTAAGGGGCAACTGCCTGATATTAACTCTGCATTAGAAATGTTTGCCCATGGAATTAATACAGTTCAACGGTGTGCTATAAATGCACTCCTTAGCTTTTCTGTAACTTCACTATATATTGAAACCCTTGGCTGAGTTCAGTGGAATAAATTTTTAAATTGAGATTAGAAGCAGAAACCATGGTTACTTAACCAGGCACGTATCTGTTTTTACACCAGTTTCTTTACTTTTCCAGAGGGATATGAGAGTTGAATGATTTACACCATTTTTGATCATCTGTTTTCTTTTCTTTTGGCATCTGTCCTTCCTAAACTTGTAAGTTTCATTTTAGTGCCATAAGGGAAAACCTCAGAAGAGGCTCTTCAATTTTATTTGCTTCAGTAGTTATTTGAGATTGAGCAGTTTCTATTAATACTACTGCTATTATTTCTGTGGATATTGGTGCTCTGCCCAATATATCTAGAATACGAACTGTTCACAGCCTGCAAAGAAGCAGCCTCAGCACTTCCTGTCAATCTCAGACAAAAATAATATTATTAAATAATAAATATTAAATTTAAAAAAAAATCTTTTATTCGTATGCTGGTCTTTCTTTTAGTTATTAATAGTTGATTCCATATGGGCATTGGAATATTTACTACCTTGCTCTTGTCTCTGTCAAAAATTATGTTTCCTTTAAAGAATCTAAATACTTTTGACAGATGGCTTATTTAGCCATAGATACTTCATAAGAAATACAGCGTTACACAGGAGTTATAGATGAAGGCATGTTACTGACTGACTTGTTTATCTGTATTTTTCAGGACTTTTAAGACACTGTATGATGACTGGCTGAAGAAAGAATTTAAGTGTTAGTTCTTCAGCTACCTAGGAGTATGTCCACAAAACAACATAAACGTGTGCTTGTATTGCAGTAGATCTGTACCCACTATGTTGAATCTACCACAGGCCAAAAGAGCAGTACAGATGAGCTAGCACAGAAGGAGCAACCACTGTCCTAAATCTGCTGGTAGTACTGGTTATTGAGATGACTGCAGTGAAATCACTGTTTTAATTATATAAGACAAGAAAAAGCAGCAGCTTGTAGTATGTGAGCTTCACATTGGTGGGTTTTCCTGCCAGCCATAGCAAAACCTTTGCCTTCCTAGTGAAGATGATTTTGAATTTTACTTCCACCTGCCGTATAAATCAGGCTGCATTTACAGCTGTTGTCCAGTTGATAGTATTCTGCGTCTCTTACAGAGTGTGTGTGTGTGCATGATCCATTTTTCTGATACCTCAGAAGAGTCCAAACTCTTGCATGTTTTACTGAGGTCAAAAGGTAGATTACTATTTGACTGATCTTTTCCAGTTAGGCCTTCAACTTCTATACCACACTGACTTAGCTGTTAAGACATTTCAGCTGATTGTCAGATACTCTACTGCATTGTTTTTGTATTATATTTAGTGCTTAGGTGACAATATGGTAAACTAGTAGTGATTTGTTGCTGATGGGTCTGTAGATGATTTATTACAAACATTCTTCAAGGCCTTTTTGATTATCCACTCTTAACCAGCATTCATCTTCAGATGACTAACTCAGTGCTGTATGTAGTTCCTCTTTAGATAGGCTTTATCTATTCAGGTATGATTTTCTCTTATGTCCTTCATTAAGCCAACAGCAACTTAATGGAATAATAACTGCCATTTTCAGTAACACGCTTTTACTGAGAATATGTATGCTAAATAAAAAGCTGTGCACTGGAGGAGTAATAAAGTGGTGACTTCTGCCTACTCACTTACCACCTGATTTTTCCCCTACTTTAATTTCTGTTCCTTCTGCTCTATTTCATGACAAATAATGTATTTTCTATAAGTTTAATCATTCTGCCACCCACTTACCCACCCTCTCTTTCACAACTTTAAAAAAGGAAAAATACATGTTTTACAGCTGATTTGCTTTGCAATTACATTGCACTGAGACTTTCAAATGTTATATGATAACATTCAGATAGTATAGGGATGTTAAATACAGAGATGCCTCTGTAGTTATTCTCCAAGCAGTATTTTCTTTCTGTGACATTTAAAGCCAAAATTGCTGGTCTTTACTTTGATTTTTTTTTTCCTTTATGCAAGCGTAAACATGCTTAAGCTTTTAATTCTATTTAATATTTCTAAAAATATTAACACTTGATTTTCCTTTACTGCAGGCTCCCATACCCTTCATTATCAGTCTCTTCTTTTTCGACTGGTAGATGAGTTTTTCACAGTGAGTCACATTTTGGAATGAGTCATGTGCATATTGATTCAGGGAGACACATAAGCCTGTCATTAACATGAGAAATCCCATTAAGTTAATTGGAACTATTCATGTGCTTAAACTTCAGGGCTCACAAAAAAAGTTACCCAATTCCTGCATTTTTGCACAGCCTACATTTGTGTATACCCTTCCTACATACCAACTTAGGTCAAATCTACTATGCCCGTGGGATGGAAAAGCATCCCTAGAAAAGCATTTCTGTAGCATAAAGTGTCCTTGCGTGTCCTTGCTGTCTGTATGGCTTGCTGGTTTGAATTCTGTCTTGGGGCTTTATGCTTCAGTGTGCTAAGTTCTTTTTCCTTGGTCAAGCAAAGCACTTGAAGTGCTTTGATATTAAGCATTTGAAATTAATATTAAGTGCGCGAATAGTCTGATTCATGAGTATTAGGGACATGCTCAAATTTAGACAAGTGCTTAAAACACAGGTTCACTTTATTTTACCTAATGTTAAGGGGGAGAAATTAATTTGGAAGACAATTCAATCCTGTCCCAAACACAAATAATAGGATGGAGTAAATAAGTTGTGGACGTGCCTGTATTTCCATGCATTAAAGACAACTAGTTTAATCTATAGATTAAACAATCCCAAAACTGGTTTAATCAATAGATTAAAAAAAAAATAGCCCATATTAAATGCTTAGCTTTCAAACAGTTCAAACTAGTTTAAAAGAATGATGTTTTAAGTCTTCTTTTTGAATCAGGACAGTGCATATTGCAGCTTCAAGCAGCTAATACTTCATCCCGTTTATTTCACACTGAAAAACAAATGCAGTGTATGCTTCCCAAGATACTTAAAAATAAAAATTCTATAGGCTCCATCTATTACATCATTCTTAAAAAATACCTTCTAATTATGGTTAAATTATAATTACTAAAAGCACTTAGTGTTCCATTCTCTGCAATTCTTTGATTTATTGAATTATTGAATTTTCTGTCATTTGGAAATCTTCACCGACATGGCAAAATTGAACAGGAGTTAAAGAAAAGTGAAGTTTCTTACTGAAATGCATTGAAGTGTCTTTTGCTTTGCACTTAAGATATACACAACGAAATATCAGATCACTAAATATGAGTGTCCTAGTAGTGGCTTTTATATAGAGATGAAATACTCTTTGTATGAAGATTACCGCACTCAGTTCAAAAGCTTTTATGTTTAGTGAAAAATCAATTAGCCAAGATCAACCTTTTTATTAATAACTGACAGTCTGTTGCTGGGCCATTTTTTTTCTTTTATGGTTATTTTTTTTATCAAATGAAAAACTATCTTAAGTCTTCAGAAATACTAATTGCTTTATCAATGGAAGAAAAGGTATATTTTTTAATTTATACCTGGTATTTTCTGATTAATAGCTTCCTAGGTTTTTAAATCCTAAAACTTTTGTCATATCGTGTAACTATGCTTCCTTTTATGAGAGAAGTGCAAAGATTCCGAATTGTCTTAATCGTCATTACTTATGTTGCGTACAAGATGAATTAAAAAAAATGAAATGCTTTGAATACTCATTCAGAGGTGCTCATTCATTTTATAATCTCATTTTACTTATACTTTTGACCTTATTCAGGGTGCATTGTACTTGCCAACTAGTTCCGGGATGTGTTTCTTGCATACTGTCAGCTCCTGCTCTGAAGACAGAATGATTAATTTCTGGGGCGTGCATCATGATAGGTGTCAATAGTACTTGCCCACTGAGGGGCAGTAACTACACATGCATGTACTTTTCATCACGTGTATGAATTAATCATGTTTGCCTAAAGTTAATACATATTACTGTTACGTGTAGTAAGTTACCATGACTCTGCTGACTTCAAATTACGGGAATTTCTTCCCAGGTTCAGACATTACTGTTCTTGAGTTCAAAGTTCGTGACTGCTTCAGACAAGTTGTTCGGGTTTTTTTGCAGAGCCCCAGTGAGAAAATACTATTACATGCAGTGGTGTAGAGATCAGGATTCTCCCTGTCTGGGACTGGTAGAGCTTGGATTTTCAGAGCGCTTAGTCTCGTGTACCACTGGAAAAGGTCACAGAATATCTCATGCTTATTCCTGATGTAGCCCAGCACTTCTGCAAACTTGCCTTCACAATTTCAATATAACCAGGAAATGTGGGACACAAACTTAGTGACCTTCTCAGAGGAAGTTCAAATGATGTTCACAGCATCCCACAGGGATTATGGCAGAGGCAGTCACAGAGTGCACTTCTCCAGCATTCAGCTTCATTACATGCAAGACCATCCTTGTTCTCCCGGTATTCCCTTTCTGAATATAGGAGGTGCAATCAAACTCTAACCAGACTCATAGTGAATGAAATGATGAAAGAAATGTAAACTGGGAACAGATTTTTGAAAGAATAGCTGCAGTTGTGCAGTGTAAGGTGAAGGACAAGATAATGAGGATAGGAAATGGAAAAACACCAAGGAGGGAGAAGGCTGTCTTGGGAGATGTGGGAAAGGTGTGCTCAGACCACCAAAATGTTTTGTCTGTAAGACATACCTTCTGTCTTGTAAATGAGGCTCCTCCTTGTCAGGATCCTTACTGAATCCCAGAAGGGTACATTTGAGATGGAGGGATTCTGCTGTGGAAAAATAGTAACTGATGGTGTTACATTTCAAGCCCAAATGCTGCTTTTTTCTCTTCTGCATCCATCAGGCATTTTCCCCTGGGAGCAGCCTGGGCAGCAGCAGGGGGAGCACTGAGAGCACAGGAACACTATCCCAGCTCTGCTGTCACTGGCTTGGCTGCCACAGCAGCAGCAAACAACCTGCTCAGCCTAATTTATACAGGATAATCAGGAACAGTTTCCATCTTTATGAGTTCTTAGTATAACGTAAAATTAGAGTTATTAGAATATAGAACTTTATTTTTTTCGCTTCTATTTCATGACATGATTACATATCCTTTGGGCCAGGCAAAGGAGAGGCAGAGGCATGACTCTCTAATCCAGCGGTTCAGATCATATGAAATATTTGCATGGTTCTATGTCTGACAAACTATTTCTTCAGAAGAAACCTCCTGCTGACTTCATTGTTCCAGAATGAGCGGTAGCGTTTAGTTTATCAAATGTCTGGTTGCTTTCTACCTTCCATAATAAGGATATTGCCTTCTGGATTTCATCTTTGCTGCTCCATTTCAAAAAGCTTATTTTCTGAATACGTGGTGTACTGCAAGATAAATGAATAGTTAACATCAGTGTCCAGAACTATGATGCAATAGGAAATAGTAAAGGTCCTATTATTTTGTATCTTTTACAGTTTTGCTGGTGCTATCTTGCTCTAGTGGATACTGTCTGAAAGGGTATTTGCAGTACTTCTGCAAATGGATTATAGTTATACAAAAACAGATAAAAGAAGTAAAGAAAGATTTTTATGTTTGGGTTTAGATTTTACTGGACTACTGCAGGAAAGTCTCCTTTGTATCCTGAAATGAGGGAATTAAATGACATTTTGCCTAACAATGGCTGCTTACAAATGTCAAGGCAGAAAGCAGACCAGTTTTCATTAAAAACTGAGAGAAAGAGGGAATAAAAGGAAACAAGAGGTTTTGTATGACTTACTGTATTCATAGAGAAAACTTGACTAGATAATGAGGTCATATGGTAGTCAGGAAATTGTTAACGTCTGTAAAAAGGAAAGCCCAAACTTTATGTATGTTTTATACATGGCTTAAAGCTTCTTGAGCTGTGAACTTGGTAGCTTTAAGAAATATTTAAGAGTAAAGGTGATCTCTTTTTCTGTTGATTTTTAGGAGTGGAACAGACTTTCTCTGATTTTTTTTTTTTTTTTTTTTGTCTAGACTCATCATTCTGTCTGTTGCTAAATATTGGCTTGTTCTCTTAGATCAGGAGAGAGATGTCAAGTTACTGCGATAGCCAATCTGATGTATGTACATATACTGGGAGAACAAATAGCTTATTTACGGAATAAAGCATCCTTCAGTCTAACATATCATACTGGGCACATTTTGCCTTTTGTGTAGATGGAGAAATGAAGAGGAAGACTTCTGTGCCTAAATTTTCAAAGGCATAATCTAAATGCTCATCAGATATGAAAAATAGAATTGATGTGTCAGGCCCAGTAGAGTCCAAGGAAAACTTACCATTAATTGTAATGGTCCAATGTCCTTATGCTGGATCTTACCGCTCCCTTACTGCTGTATTATTATTATCTCTTTTTTATGTACGGAGAAATTATATTGTTAGTCTCTTACGGCTATAAGCAATTTTTAATACTTAATTCAGTGTTCCAGTAAAAACCAGAACTTTTATTAAATCTTTTATTCTGTATCAATGTCTTGTGGTTTCCCTACTAACTTTTCATTTTTATGTGTTGTATCTGATATCTTTAAAGGTTTTCTGTCTGTTTTGTTGGAGGATGTATGATGCATGTACTCACGCTTCTTCAAGCTTAGGCAGAGTTGGCCTTTTTGAAGCTTAATATTACAGTTTATGTTGACTTCACCATTTCATAATGTCAAATTCAATTAATTAAGCAACTATGACCTAGGTGCCATTTTCTAACTACATTTACTTTTTCTTTTTGGAGTCAAACCAGTCATGAATAAAAGGTTCTCAGTTGTGTCTGTTTTTCTTTAGGTGACAGAAATCTCTTCCTCTGTCTTTATTTATTATTTTTTTTTTCCTGAGAATGGGGCATAAATAACTTTGGTTTCACTAAAACTCTTCCCACAGGGCTATTTCAAGGCTTCCCAGCAGCACACACAGAATTAGATTTTCATGTCCAAAGGATCTCTGAGGAGGCAAAATTAAATTATCCAACAGAACAGAAAAATGAGGGAGTTCTGGGAAAGGAATGAAGGCTGGGAGAGAATAGCAGGAAGCTGGGTGGTCAGGAGTTTTATGGGCGTGTGTGACAGTCTGAGGTCTGTGGATTGATTGTAGATCTTTCTGTATCTCACCTGTCTCCTCCAAGTTCATCCCTCTCCCCAGGGTATGCAAACCCAGTCTACCCCATTTGGGGCACTTCTGACTCCCCTTTCTCTCATGCAAGTATTAACTCCTTCGCTTCTCCTTACTGCAGCTCTATCCCTGCAGCAACTCCCACTTATCCCTTTACACCTGTCGTCTGGGAAGAACTGGGCTTCAGGCAGCAGGGATGGGAGAGAAAGGTGATAGCGATAACTGTTTCTTGACCGTTCGCTTACATTTCTCCTAATGCTTCCATTTTAGTGCCTTATCAGTAGCAGAAATCTGGGCAAGAAGACAGAAGTCAGTCATTAAGTATAAAAAGAGCTAACCCTACTCTGCAGTAGTCTTTAAATTAGCCTGTATCATGTAATTCATACCTGGATTGTCTAGTTGTGTAAGAGTACTAGTCAATTTATTCCAACAGTGTGTCTAAGGAACTCTGACATCAACTAGTCCTTTTTTGAATGATTAGGAGATCTGCCTATATAATATCCCCCACTTCTTCTCATTCATATTGACAACATTAATTCAAATTTGTGTGATCCACCCTCTATCTTAGGCTATTTATATAAAATAAAACTAATGGAAATACTACAACTTTCTCTCACTCTGCTTGTGCATTTTTCTATTGTTCAGTAGTCTTTTTGCTATGATTTTTTTCTACTCTGTTCCTGTAATGGCTAAATACTCACATGTTCTCCCTTGAATGATTCAAATGTATTGAATTTCATTATTTATCTTCCTTTAGTTGTGTTAAAAATTTTTCTCTGATATTATGTGTGTGTATTTTTTTATCTTTAGAGAGTGCATTGGCTATACTTTTTTGGGTGACTTTTGTCTTCATTCACTTTGGCTTGTAAGGTCACAGCTAATGTGTGTTACCTGCTTTCCTGTACCTAGCACTGCTGCAGTTCTTTGCTTTTTGCTCCAGGGGGCAAGAAGCACTTTATTCTCCAGTACAACAATTCTGAGATTTAAAATATAAACGCAGGGCAACCACCATGGAAAACGGCATCATAAATAGAAGGGAAAGACCGGTAGTCTGCTTCCTTTGTCTATGCAAATGCATAGCAATAATAGTCCTTCACGACCCACACTCTGCAGAGTTAACTCAATCCTTTTAATAATCTGTGTAGGAATATTGGTTGCTATGGCAACACATTCTGTGGTACCACTTGACTGTCAAAATAACCTCATGAAATATCATGCTAAGAATGTTTTAGAAATTGACTTTAAAAATAAAAAGTAAATAAATCCACCTAACTTCAGAAGATATGGATAGATTCATGAAGTCTGCAAGAATGGAACAACGATTTTCTAACTGAGGGGAATCTGACCAGTAGCGATGGATATATCGTGTTTCTCATCTTTGGCGAGTGAGCTGAAACAGAATTTAGAAATATTTTTTGCTGATTAAATTAATGGTATACCAACCACATCTGTGTATTAGAAGTTAGCACAGGAGTCAAAGGTTAAATGATCCTCAGATGTTACACAATTTGAGGTAGTTCCTGTCTGTGCGGTGCCTTTGCTTCTCTTACAGTTTCCATCAACTTGTGTTCATCTTCAGAACTGCTGCTGTTTCTTCACTTCTTTCCCCCCCGCTAATTTTCCTTCACCTCTGCATTCCCTTTCTTACAGCAGACTCCACACATTTCTTTATTCTATTGACTGAAATAATCGGCTAAGTGGTTTGGTTTTTTTCATTATTTTTATATGGGCCTCATAGCAGTGCTTTAGAGCTAATGTTACCACCAGGTTAATAGATGTGGTCAGCCATTTCTCAAACAGCATTACGTTGGTCAGGCAAAAGTCCAGCGACTTCTGAAAGGTTGTTTAAGATAAACAAGCTTTCCTAAAGACAGCATTTAGTATCTGAATATCCGGTAGGCTGCAAAAGCAAATGTCAAGCAGGCTAGAAAAGCTATTACATATTCCAATTTAAATACAAAGAATTAAGATGTGAGTAAAATATATGGGGTTTTGTTGTCATAATGGTTTTTTACATGAGATTTTGAAAATCATTCATTACAGGCTTAACTTTCCTCTTCCTTCTTCTGAAATCAATAAAAATTACCACTGCAATTCATTCAGTTGGGATGGACTATCCTGTGTAGCAAAATAACATCAATAAATTGGGACTGTCTACTCTTCCTGTTTCTGGCTGCCACAAAAAATTAGGATTGTGGTTTAAGCAAAAATCAGCATTTTTCCCTTATCAATGAGACCGAGGCTTGCATCAATCAAGCCTTAATGCTCACAACTGGATGACTTTTGCCCATACCTTTCTTCCCTTCCAGGTGATGAAACAAAATAGGACAGATCATTTTTAAATACATTGGTTTTGCCTACAAAATGAGCTAACACATTTATTGTTGGTAATAAAAAATAAAAACTGAAACCTCATATTGATTGAATTTATCTTTTTTCTGCAAAAACCTTGGAACTGATCAGGCAAATACAATACAGCTGTACTTTTCTTTTCTGAACACAACAGATGACCATTGAAGCAAGATCCCCTTAGCTTATATTATTTCCTTCTTGGGGATAATATTTTTTTTTTATGTATATAAATGTTAGTTTTTATTTTTTTGAGTTATCTTAAACTTAATGATATTAAAGCAAATTTTAAAGTAAAATGAAGTAGAAATTGCCAATTACTTGATAATGAAGAAAATAAACACATATTTTTAATGTAGGATATTATGTTCAATCATATTTAAAATATAATTGCAGATAGGTCAATATGCGCCTTCCTTAGAAAGTGTGATTTTCATACAGCAGATTGACAATTGAGTAGTTACATTTTATTTAAAATAGAGTTTGTCTTTTGGAATTTATAAATGGGAATCTTTTAAGTTTTGCTTTTCCTTAAGCAAAATGTTTTTTTTTTTACAATATATCACTGTATTTAATTTGAAAGTACTGTTTCTTTATGTACAGAGGCCTTCTTCAGCATGTCTATCACCAAGAGAGGAAGAAGAAGATGATGCAGGTGAAAATACTTGTGGTCCTTCAGGTTTATGGGAGGCATTGACACCTTGTAATGGATGCAGGAACCTGGGATTTCCCATGCTTGCACAGGTATATGTTTACCTTTTCATCATAAAACATTAACTATAGAAGAGTTTCTCTGTCTTACCTCTTACAGTAATTTCTAGTTTTGCCTTATTCCCTTCATAATTGTTGCCTTCAGTCTTCATTTTAACCTCAAAATCTGGTTTTAAAATTAAATGTCAAGGTTCGGTTGTCCTGCTGTAACACTCATCCAGATGAGTTTAATATTGAGACTGTTTGATATTTATTACCCCCATTTTAGATAGTTTTTATGTTGCGTAGCTTTCTCTTCTGATTCAGTCTGGAAAGAAATTTTGAAGTCACATAGTTTCCTTTGGGATAAGTACTCTATTTTTGACCAGAGTCTAATTAATATAATGACATCTCAGCTACTTTCTTTATAGAATTAATTGAGGACATCATGCATAACTCAACTCATGTAAGAATATAGCCTAAGACTTCTCTTCGAAGATTATGTAAGTTTAAAAAAAAAAAAGTCCCCAAACATTTTCAAATGCTCATGATAATACAGAGGAGAATAAATAAAAATGTTAATATACTTGGGTTTAAGTCCCAGCAATTCTCAGAGCAGACCAGTCCGCAGTATCCACCAAGGCATGCCAACAGCTGAGTCCTGAACAAGTGGTATTGTATTCCTACAGAACAGGATGATGCTTATTGCTGCTTCTGGGTCTCCAGTTTCCCCCGACTATAGTTTAGCACTCTCATTTTTCCTGGACTTTTCTTGTAGCATTGAACGTAGGCCTGCCAAATTTCTGTTTAGAAATGTCTGTCTTTTCAGTTGCATCCTTACTTGGCACTGCATTTAAATAGCTTTGTCAGATTCTTGTGTACCAGATTGGAATTACGTATCCTGTCTCACCACACTTTATACACTGTTGCTTTCATACCGTGACTGTACGTTTTATTCCATTTAGTCTCATGGGACTTGCACCTGTTTGAAGTCAATGCTAAAGCTTCCACTGCAGTCAATGGAAACAGGATACGGCAACTAATGTGCTTGAATAACAATGAGCACGGCCCTATCTTTTTATAAGGAGCTTTTATATTCCTTTCCCCTTTCAGTAGCTGTTTTCTCCTTCATACTATCTATCATTTTAGACACTTGGCAATGTGCAGAGCTGTCGGAATTATCCTGATTTCCAGTAGGAGTTCCGTAGTTACTAATTCCTCATTTTTAAGAATTTTTTTCAAAAAATATTTCTTCAATGGAACTTTTCTTATCTAAATATGCAACACCTATGGGTTAATTATTGTTAAACTTCCCTATGATGAACATATATGTCATTATAGAGAAACTTCCTAATTTTAAAGAACATTTTGGTTTTCTTTGTTTCTTTTTAATATAAGGTGTATGTAAAGTGTGTTATCAAATTGAGGAATGCATTTGAAAAATAGAATAAAGTTAGCTTTGTTGGTTGGTATCTCTTTCCTTTTTAAAAAGAGAGATCCATTCCAAGAACGATGTAAGTTTTAAGATAGTGACTCCTGAATTAGTTTTATTCATTGTACTTATATTTTAATTTCAACCTTATAATACCTCATCTTTCTTGCTCTGAGAACTAATAAAAATTTTAATTATGGGTACAAAAAAGAGTATATTTATTTTATGTTCATTCATGCAATGAACCATCTAGATTGTTTGTCTCCATAAAAACTGAAGACAGAGATAGTTTTGGTTTATTGTTGTTTTTCTTTTTGTGGAAGAAAGGAAAGGAGTTAAGTAGTGAAAAATCTCCAAATTAGAAACCAGTGAATTCAGTGTATAAAGTGTTGCCATCACTGTATGCAATCTTTCAAGCTGTTAGCTAATCTGTTGGATCTTTCACATTTACTTCAGAATGCAGCAGAGAACATCTTGTACTATGGGACTGAGAACATAAATTATTTATTTCAATTTTTAGAGTAAGACCAATATCTTGAATTGGTCTAAAAAATTATGATAGATATAATCTGCAACAGCATGTTTTAGGTAAAAGTACAAAAATGCGTTTCTGATACTCATGTCAGTCCACTAACATATCAGAAAATTCAGACTTTATCATGAAGAAACAATGAGATAAGGGTATTTGACACGTTTTAAAATCCGTACTCTATTGAAGATCCCAAAATAGGGAAAAGGGTCTATCAATTACTCTTGAACACAAATGACAAGTTCATTTTTACAGTTCTCATCTAGTTAAATATGGATTTTACAGTTATATAAATATACTGTGTTTACACATCAAAGGAGAACAAACATAAAGATTGATTCTTGGTTTATATACACAGTCAGAGGTACAAAGGTAAAATGAAAGTGAATTTTAGGTGAGATTATGACAGAGTCCACCTGTGACCTAATGGGCTAACAGTTTTCAATATGACAAAGAAAAGAGCAGTTATTTCCTTGACAAAGGTGATTTCTTCATTGCAGTTATGGAAAAAGGCTTGGGTGGAGATACTTCTGACATGCTGTGTGGCATTTCTGTCTGTACCGTGCTGGGAAGTGTCATTTTAGAAAGGGCTGTTACAGAAAGTTTTGTGTAAATTGTTCTGCAGATATCATTTAAAACCTAACATAGCAATAATATAGGTATTCTCAGAATAAGTAACTCTCTTTTACAGTCTCACAATTAAAGTCTTCACAATTGGTGAAGTCCTAGAAGAGCTTGATGGAAAATCTTTGTGTCTTGTAGAAATTTCAGGATTTTAGGAAGTGCCCAATTCTACATCAGAATGGAGATAATGACCAGCTTCATCCATTCCCAAAATAAAAAGAAAAGCCTGAGAGCAAGGATACACATCTGGATTTTGGAAGTCTGAAATTTAAATACCTCTTCTTATTTTTGCAGAGAGTGAATTCCATTTGTAGGTTATGGTTTATGGTTAATGTGGAGCTATTGCTTTTTTCTGAAATTAAGCTTTCTTTTTGGACAGCAATTCAATCCTTTGTAAAACTGATACACATTTTTGTGAAAAATGTTGACTTACACAAATGAGTATTTTATATCTGAAAAAACCTTTCTTAGGAAATTCCAGATTCTGAATTTTTATGGTTGATAGTCAGTACAAAAGAAAAGCCTTTTTTCCACCTGTATAACTGAATAACTATCTTCTACAGATTCCAGAATTTTTAGTAATCTTAAATATCAGCACAATGCTTCTACAGCAGTCTCAAATTCTGGCATTGCAAGCTTCACTGGAAACAGTTTACTCTGCAATGACATGTCTGTTAAACTGAGACAAAGCTTTTATAAATGGTATGATAGTACTAGACCCTCTTCCATGGATCTTGTTCTTGTAAAATCTTCCTACAGGAACTACCAAGATTTTTAATGGTTGCATTTCTGGCTATCATAAAAACATGGTACTAATGAACATTCTTCCTGTACGAAAGCTGGAATAAAAGAATAGGATATTTCATACACAGTTTTCTCTCAGAGTAGCCACAAAAATAGGAATTATTTGACAAAGTGTACGATTTAGCTGGTGGCATCTCGCTATGCTGTAGGTAAGTCCTGCAAAGAAAACTGAGATGTGATCCTTAAAAAATATTTGAGCACTGCCTGCTAAGGTAAAAAAAGCTGGACGCATTGTAGTGTCATTATTATTGACCATCTTAAAGGAGGAATTCGTCAAGAGACCAATAATTCAGCTAAATATAGAATGGGAAGGTTTAGAGGTAGAAATAGCATAATCAGCTTCATATGTATATGGGTAGTTACAGCTATGAGGATTTCCAAAGAAGTACAGGCTGCCAGGGCAGATTTCTGCAGGTAATTGGGTTGACACTACAGCTTTGTTTATGCTCTTCTTGAAGGAATCACAGCGCAGATAACGATAGCAGTGAAGATACAGGAACAGGGGTTTCAGCACTGTGACTGACCTTGACTACAAACAAGGTAGCCACAGAGTCAGATTGTAAGACTGTACCACCGCATTGTCCGCAGATTGTAAATTGTAATGATAGCTACAATATAGCTGTAGATACACGGCTACAGCCTCGCTAGCTGGCAGACCTTCAGTTATTGAGCACATGTGCCACAGTCCTATTTTTCAACCTGTATCACTCCAATGGTTGTAGTGGGAGACTGACTGCTCTGTAATCCAATCTTCAACTGATTTTTCTTCCCAGTCTGAATTTCAACAGGCTTCTCATCCCAGTCTGCTCCTTTCTGATGCATATCTTCTCTATGCCAGCCTATCTGTCATTGCTCTCTTGTTTTCGTTCAGGTACATTGTTATTCCACATTGCCTTTGGCTAGTCAGTGAACGGAGTTAAGTTTCTATCCTCACAGAGGCAAGAACAGCAAATTTAGATTGAATAAGGATTCACCCCTTTATATTTTTGGTAAAAGGAGTTTGAATTCTGGTCCCTGCTCTTTGTTTGTATATGTTTGTGACAATTTATGTGAAGTGCCATAAGCTGTAGACTACAGAATTATGGTCACTTTTGGATGCTGCTTTTTCATCTGGTCAAATTTTAACTTGTATCAAACATTTTTCAGTATAGTAGAAGGTTTGAAAGTAGCCCCATATCAGAAAAGCCTGATAAAAAAGCCTATCTATCTACTAATAGGTAGGGGCTGTAAATGTGGATCTCTAAAACAGAAAAAAACTCAAACCTGATCATATCTCCTGTGAGTGCTCTAATTTCTGTACCATTTTGTGCAAGACAGCCACTTCTACCAGCCTGAACTAAAAATAAAAACAAATCAACCCTCAAAACATAGCTGGCTGTTTCCACTGTATCCTGGAAGAAGCCTCATCCAGTAGGGGTGGGATCATTTTCTAGGGACAGGAAGATCACAAATTCCCAGAGAAGGCACGGTGCTTCCATCTGCATAGTGTATTTCTATCTATCTGTCTAGATTGTTCCCAAAGGTTCAAGGGCATTTTCATCTACCTTGTTTTAATGCAGACAACACTGAGACAAAGTCATTAGGAGAACTTTGAGACATGGTGAGGTAAAAAATGCTGGTCCCAAATTGCCCTAGCACAAGCAGAGCCTGTGTTTTCTTGTATGTGTATAGATGATCTCTCTTCCCACACCTCTCAAGTGGATGGACTGCAAGACAGGGACTAGGGGAGCAAAATTCCTCCCACTGTAAGAGAAGATCAGGTTTATGACCACCCGAGTAACCTGAACATACAGAGGTCTGTGGGACCTAATGAGATGCATCGCAGAGTCCTGAGGGAATTGGCTGATGTAGTTGCCGAGCCACTTTCCATGATATTTGAGAAGTCACGGCAGTCAGGTGAAGTCCCCGGTGACTGGAAAAAGGGAAACATTGCACCCATTTTAAAAAAGGGTAGAAAGGAGGATAGGAACTGAAGGGATAAGGAATATGCTAAGTGTAGAGCACTCTTGTGTGCCAGTAATAGAATTGTTTCTCGGTCTTAATCTTCTGTTCTGCAGTGTAGGTTAATTTACTATTCAGCTCCTAATACATTTATTTTACAAAGTTTATCAGTACCCACATACATACTCACATTTTCTTTGGAATAAAGCAGCATACTCCAAATGTACGAAACGCTGTAGTTTTCATTCTATTCTCTTTTTAATGGGTAGCGTGCTTTGAATATGTCTCTGCTAAGGAGCAAATAGGGCCTGATGTACAGAGATAAATATAGGGCTGTCTGCGATGTCAGAGAGATGGGTGGTGCAGACTCCTGTGTGATCGTAGCCATATTATCAGTTTAAAGCAAGCAGCCTGCACACCTTAATCTTGACAGCCATGCCAGCATATTTTCCTAATTGTGATACAAAGTATTTGTGAGATAAGGTAGTTTTAGCTGTGTCCCATTTAGGAAGCTGCTGGACCAGCTTGACTGCACTGTCTCTTGAATTGTATTGTGTGCATAACTTAAAAATCCTGACAGTTATTCCCTATGTTTGACATGACGGCCAACCAGGACCACGTTTGTCTATTAAAAAATGAAAGTAGTATCTGTAAAGACAGCAGTGCAGTTGCTATGGAAAAACTGAACTTCGATTTAAAAGCCATAAGTATGGATCTTCCTGTTGCCAGGAAGCATGGCTATTTACAAAAATATAGACAGATGTGGAAAGTTTACTTCAATATTTAAAGAACCGCTACGTTTCTAGCTTAATGCCAGATTTTCATCTCTTAAATAGACCTTCATGTTTACTTTTAAGACTGATCTGCTTATACATCTCCAGGATTCCTAGAGGCAGGAACTCTAGCATCTTTGTCACAGGTTCTCCTGTGGAAGAGAATTTTCCAAAAAAAGAAGCCTTTTATTTAGAGGGAGGGACTTCTGACTACAATTTTTTAGGAGATAAACTGTATATAATACTATTTCTTTATCAGCATAGGCTGTGATAGGCATATTTAGAGTTTGGAGTTTGATGCATCAGTTAATAGGGTTATGTATTTCATGTATGACTTCCACAAGATCACCATGTCTGTCTGTACTTCTTTTTATATAATTTTAAGAAGTAATTTGTAGTCGGAAGGAATTTTGTATTGTGTTTGTATTATAGGATGTAGGAGCAGATTATGATTATTCTGTAGAAAGCCTGACATTGAAAATTATTATGTTGCATTTATGTTTACAATTGCAAAGACAGTTCTTGATCCATTAGAGACAAATGAGGAAATTAAGTAAGGAGTTAATTCAGTTTTCACATAGAGATCAAGTCTATTCCTAAAAAAATCTCTGTCCTGGTACTCTCTGGAGAGAGACATGACTCTATGTTGCCTCTTTCTGGAGAATTTTAATGCTGGGAAATTTATTTGGCATTATTTATTTTCATTTTAACATATTCTTCCAGTTTGAACTCTTTCTATTTTCAGTTGCTTCTCAAAATTTTCTTAGATTTTAAGCTCAGTGCGAGTGTTAGAGTAATTTTTTGAACTCCTGAGGTGAAAAGGAGGGACTGTAACAGAGGGAGTATTTTTTCTTTGCTCTTTAATAAAAACACAGAAAACCGAAGAGCCTATTTTTAACTACACACTATTGGCTAAAGTATTTTAGCATCTTGGACCCAAGAAATGGTGTCATTCTTCACTTTGCTAACAACTTTACCTCTCAGTGCATTCAGTGGAAGTATGTTTCAAATTAGACTGGTAAAGAAACAGATTTGGCTAATATTACTTGGTGTTGAAGTTCACGAAAATTAGAAATAGAAAGCCTTGTGGCATTATCTAATTTATACGTTACAGGGGAGGAAACCTGCTGTGTTTTTTGGTGATGTACTGATTTGATAGATGATGATCTTAAAGATCCCTTCCAACCTAGACGAATCTATGGTTCTATGATATAGACATGGTAGATACAGAATTATTTTACAGGGGGGACCATTAGCCAGGAAAACTTTGGCATACAGTATACCTGGAACATGAATAGCCAGAGTAAGATTGCTATATTATCTGTAGTATTTTCCTATAATTTCTAATCTTCAGTGAAAAATATTTTTTTTTCCTCTTCTTAATTTTGTGGATTAAATGATGAGTTTACTTAAATGGGATTGACGTATTTCTGTTAAATTCTTGATTTGCAGTGTTGTCTTTTCTGCAGTAAGCTGAAATGTTATTGGTAATTTCAGGAACATGCCACCCACACACTGAAGCAGCTACTGAAAAGTGCAATATGTATTCTGCTTAGAAAGAATCAGCAGGTGATGATTATACCCTGCTGAACACTGATGGGAAATAAGTATATTGAAAAAAAATTGTGCCTTATTTTAGTGCTATGCTACATTTTCTGATTGTGTTTTAAGGAATGAAGCTGAGCGTTTTGTTCTTGTGTATAGTACGTACCTTCTTAATTTCCAATGTAGATTTCCAGTTGCCCATGGCTGCAGATGTCTTGTGGCAAATGCATTTTTACTGTACTAGTTGTACAGTCTAGACACCACTACACAGGTATGTAATGTAGCAGAGATGTAATCTATTTATCTTTGGGTATTTTCAGAATTGACTGGACAAGGCCCAGAGTAACCCAGTGGTTAAGATGATAGCTTTTCTTGGACTGCAAGTTTGGATGTGATAAATTCCAGAGACCTCTTTCATATAATTATAAATGTCTAAATTCTATAATTCTAGATATGTGACCTCAGATGAGCTAATTTCTTTAAAAAATTTGGACTGACTCCATTTTCTTCAATTTGTAAATTACTGTTTGGGAAAGTATGGCTATCCCTGTCTGGCACTGTGTAAATTTGGGCACTGCTGGGCTGTGTTGTCTCTTGATGTATCATGAAACAGCAAAATTAAATTGGATGAGATAGAGAAAGAAGAGAGACATCTAACAACACTGGAATTGTTGATATGTGTCAGAAATCATCTGAAGTATTGATGACCATACTGGTTTTCAAGATGGACTTTAATTACTCCTAAAGATACTCAAATTCATGTAGAAATTAAAGTTGAACACTGTCACATTCCTAACTGAAATATGACAGAGTGATCAACTGGGAAGATCTTAAATAGTATAAGTATGTTACATTATGTAGGTGGTGGAGTCTCCAACTCTGGAGACATTCAAAACCCGCCTGGATGCGTTCCTGTGTAACCTGCTCTAGGTGACCCTGCTGTGGCAGGGGGGTTGGACTAGATGATCTCCAGAGGTCCCTTCCAACCCTATAATTCTATGATTCTATGATTTTGTTATTTTGTGGTTTGCAATTTAGTGGTAAACAGAAGACTCACTTTCAGGGAATGTTTTGCTTTCAGTACTGCCTGACAAATTATGGGAAAATGGAAAAAAAATAATCAATTTGAATTGCACAGCAAATTGATAGCAATAATGCATAGCAAATAGTTTTGTACATGAAAGAAGTTCAGTTTTGTATTAAAAACTTCGTGTTTGAACCTTAGCTGCTTCGTAACAGAAATATTAAAGCAGTATGTTGGAACTTGAAAACTTATGTAGAAGTTCCTGGTTAGTTTGACTGAATTGGGTATACTGTTCAATGTTATATTTTGTGGGAAAAATATCCATCATAAGATATTTTGTATTTATTGTTTCTATGTTAGTAACATGAGGAAAAGAGTTTATGGACAAAAAGGCTGGTATTTGAGGTACCTGGAGTTAAGAAATCCGTTGCGTGGTGATATCTGGACACTGATTACTACATGGATTTACTACATGGATTAGCCGTTAAAACATGCTGTGGTAAGGTTGCAGTTCTGTGAAGGGCTGTTTAATGGCACTTGACATTTTGGGATGTTTTTTTGAGCCTAGCAACTTTTTTCCTCTCTTAGGTTTGTGTTTTTTTTTTTTTTTTTCTTGATGGGGGTACAAATGTGTTTGAGAACCACTGACAAGCTAATACTGGAAACTGTGAGGAATTTTTTTTTTTTTTTACGTCAGTTTTAGTAGTAGGGAAATTCCTGGCTTCATAGAATGAGTCCCTGGAGAAGTCTGTAAAATTGATAGAACCTGGTTTCTTTCTGAAGAAAAGACCGGATAACTGAGCATTTAAAAAAGAACAACTTTGTAGTCTGTAACTGTGAATCCTCTTTTGCTGTACAAAAGAAATTGCGTGCCTTGGGTTTAATGTCGTGTCTGGCTGTTGTATTTCACTGAAAACTTTTATTACCAGTGTCCATTACACTGAGTCTGAAAATGAGATAAACCCTTATTCAACAAATTACTTAAGCCTACTTAAGCATAGGCATTAATGTGCTTAATCCCGTTTGGGCTTCCATACATACAAACTTTATCAGGAATGTTCACGAAAATCCAAACCCAGTCTAAGGCTGAGCTTCTTAAAATCTGAAATTGATTGTTATGTTTTTTCCACTATTAATAATTCATAATTAAGATTGAGTCATGAATTGGAAGTCAAATAAAAGGAAACTGAAATTAAGGAGAGTCCATATTTGGGATATTGAAGGGAAATATGTAAGACTACATATTCTTTTCACTTTAAGGCCTCTCGGAAAGGCAATTCAGCTAGGAAATGAGGAACATTGTGGTTTATGTTCTTCTACCTAGAATGGTGTTAATCATTTGTATTACCGTAAAATGCAAAAGCTCTATTCACTTTCCAGAAGCAATAATCAGTCCTGATCTATGAAATCTTACTATAATAAATAGCAATAACAGTAATACTACTAATAATATAGGGAATAGTTGTGTTGCTTTCGAAAAAGAGGGAAATAGATTTTTTTAAAAACATGTTATAAATGTGTCTCTGTGTAACCAGAACAGTCCACCAGGCATTTTGCCGAATTTTTCAACATAAAGGATATAAGTGTGAAGACATTGAGGTAAATTAATAAATTCACAGTATCAAGTTGACTTTATTATTCGTGGAGGTGCTATAATTTTATAGCATCTGAAGTTTTGATTCACATTGTTTTACACTGAGAAAAAGAAGAGAGAAAAATCTTTAGGCAATGTTAAATCCCATTTAATTCTACCTGATTTTGAATTTAGCAAAATTGAGTCGATAACTCTCACACAGCGTTTTAGCCTACCTAATTGTCTAAGTACTTAAAACCCACTAGCTTCCTCCCTAATCAGCCTTTATATTTAGTCGATACTTAAGTTCTGTATACACATAAAATTTTTTGAGTAAACTATTGTAATCCATTTGTATGTCGACAGGTGCCTAAATTCTGCCTTATTCAGATTGGGTTTATAGAGTTATTGTTTTTGCATTGTGATGAATAGATACTGACAGCAGAAAATTCATTCAGAAACCCACCTGGGTGCTTGTGCTCCCTGTATCAATGAGAAAGTGTGGACATCTCTGAAAATGTTCAATTGATTGCTCTTTTATGTTGAACAGGAAACCACTGGAAGCCAGCCAGCATGAGACATGTAGTAGAGGAATGTGTTTGACTACATGCCTAGCTTCTGAGATGAATTTGTGTGCAAATTAAACACCAGGGCATGTAGAGAGGGTACACAGCTGACAAAGCAGAAGGCTTTCCTTCATCCTTTCTGCCCACTTCCAAAGTGGACAGGTTGAGTGTATCTTTTTTCATTTCTTTTGAATGTAATAACGTTCTATTGTAAAGTGCAAGAACAATTTTTAAGCTGCCTCTTAAGGATAGCTATCTTAACATCTTTCTCCTAAGGACAATTATTTCCCATCAGGACTGTATGACCAAAGAAGAACTGCAGACACTACACAGTTTGGCTTGTAAATGGCTAGAATCTCATTTTCGACCCCGAAAGAAAAATCCACTGCCAAATGTTTCCTGTTGTCCGGCTTTAGGTGGTTCCACATGACATGCAGGCTTTCTGAGTAGGAGATTTCTTTTTCTGATCAACTCTGTTCCCTCATTGTGAAATTATGAAAGGATCTTTTGTTTGCAAATTACTTGAGTGTATGCTAACTAAGCATTTACATTGCTATTTTGAAGCTGAGTTGCGCATTTATTGAAATATAAGAAATTACTTGAATCAGAACCTAGAGCACTAGAATCAGTAGCCAAAAAGTTCTGTGTACTTTTTACCATCTTGCTTTTGCGAAACACTGACATAGCAGTTTGTTTACATATGAAGGAAGGTCACACACCATTAACAGAAAATATCTGTAGTGAAAGTATTACGTACAATCATAGAATCATAGAATGGTTTAGGTTGGAAGGAACCTTAAAGATCATCTAGTTCCAACCCCCCTGCCATGGCCAGGGACACCTCCCACTAGACCAGGTTGCTCAAAGCTCCATCCAACCTGGCCTTGAACAGTTCCAGGAATGAGGCCTCAACAACTTCCCTGGGCAACCTGTTCCAGTGTCTCACCACCCTCACAGTGAAGAATTTCTTTTTAATATCTAATCTAAATCTCCCCTCTTTCAGTTTAAAACCTTTACCCCTCCTCCTATCATTACATTCCCCGATAGAGTCCCTCCCCATCTCTCCTGTAGGCCCCCTTTAGCTACTGGAAGGCTGCTATAAGGTCTCCCTGGAGACCTTCTCTTCTCCAGGCTGAACAACCCCAACTCTTTAGCCTGTCTTCACAGGAGAGGTGCTCCAGCCACAGCTAGTGTGACTGCAAATCTGGAGCAAGATTCCTGAATTCTGGCCAAATAGACATATGACTCTGTGGTAGCTGTTCTGAAACTAGAATCTTGAAGTGAACCTATAAAAAGTTTTCTAAGTTCAAACTTCGTTGAAAATGTGACATTGCTTCTCTTATTCACTTCATTTTATGTAATCTGCACGTTCTCAGTTTCCATTATGCAATAAATAATGCTGAATATTTGCAACAAATAAGTAGATTATCGTACCGTAGAAATCATTATAGTAACAATTAAAGCAGTAGAGCTTTGACATAAAACAGTGGGTTTCCTTATTTAAAGAGCCATAAGGAAGTAGCATGTTTATTAGCCGAATGTTTCTCCTTTAGTGATGAGTAGTGAATTAGGTAACTATGCTGATGTATTGTCCTTATATGTCCTTAGCTAACTGAGTTCAATATGGCCAAGTCAGTCCTCATAAAATTGCTGAGTATGTAGAAGTATGGTAAGATAGCACTGGATGATGGAACTTTTTGCATCCATAGAGCTAAATATCCATGTTGTGGATGTTACTGGGTTTTGGCACATTTTTGGCCAGGAAACAACAGAGTTCATAGGGTCCTATTCAGAACTATGGCTCGAAATCGGAAATTAATGGGTTCTTTAAGAATGTAGGAGTTACGGAGAAAATTGTATTAACATTTTTCTACTACTGTTGTGCATATTTCTCCTGTTGTAATGGAATAATTTATTTTACAGTTTTTAAATACTGATTCTCTTTTAAATACTGAGACTCTGATTGTCTCTTACTGTTAAGAGTTTTCACACTGCTGAAATACCATACGTACTGTAGACAAAGGTCATTTCGTCCTGTTTAATTAGAAAGGAGTAACTTTTTCAACTTCTTGCATGCATCCTGGGACCTTTAAAGACCAATTTCAAAATGTTCTTCCTCTGTTGATTTTCTATCTCATTTTCACTTCAGTTGTGTACCGGATAAAGGTGTGAGTCACAAAAAAAGTTATTAATTTTTGATAATATGAATTTCAATAACTTTAATATTTGGAAAAACATTTTTCTTGTTCTTTCTGTTTTACTGTGGGAGCATGTGTAGGAGGGGTTTCTGTTAAGAGAGTCTTGGATCACACTGTTGCAATAATAACTTTTATACCAAACATACTTAATTTTTTTATTTCTTCAGTATCAAAACGGAAAACTTTTAAACATGGGAGATTCCCTTTCCTGAAAAAGCAATTGTTTGTTTGTAGCTTTTATTAAATCCATTGTGTATGGCATCAAGTAATTGGTTTCTATTGTGCAAATTGGTGAAAGTGTTTACATGACTTCAGAACAAGATGCATGGGCAGATACAGAATATTTTCTAAAAATGCACAGATTATTCGTAACAGATAATGGATTTACGTTATCTGTTTAGTAGTAAATAAAAGTAAAGCTTTCTTTTAAAAGAAAATGTCTCATTTTAGTGATGTTATCTGCTCTCCAGTCAAGTCAGTTTGCAGTTTTCGGGTTCTTTACTGCTTTATGTTAATAGTGAAAATTACTATTCACACTAATGATGTGTTTTACTTCTAGATCTACTTAGGTGTATTCAATTTCTCTCTCCCCTCCATAGCAACCCCTATATTTTTCATTTATTGGCACAGGAATTGATAGGAATGAAACTATAAAATGTGAGAAAATTTCAGCATATCTGTTTAACGTAGAGTAGTGTGTTCATTTTTTCCTGCATTTGCTGTCTAGTAAATACTGACTCCGCTTCAGGGTTTCTCAATATCTAACATTTTCTATGGGTTTGGCCCTCATATTATGAGGGATTATTTTTACTTCATGTTCGCTGCTTCTACTGGAAACCTAAAATTGGTAAGTTCTGGTAGAGCAGGAGACAAAACTTGTTTAAGAGCTGGACCAAGCCTACGGGTCTTTCAGCCGGGGAGAAGCAGCATGAATGGCTCACTGCCTTGTGGCCCAAAGGCAGAACTATAAATTCTCATTTACTCTTTCTGTGCATATTTCATACCTGTTCTCAGGTACACTGAAAACATTAACCCAAAGTGGAATACACTTCTTTTATTGGCTTAAGGGAAAGTGATTTAATGGAGGCTTTAAAAAATTTTTTTTATGATGCTCAAAATGAATCTGTCAGTTGTTAGTCACATATGATTGGGGTCGCTGTAAGTCAAGAGAGCTACTCTTTCTATAAACCTGTTGTCTTCCTTTTCTTCAAATAAAAAACCCTCTTGTTTTTTAGTGAAGAGGTCTGATCATGGAACAAACTGATACTGTGTAAAATGTCCCTTCATAACTGCCTTCAAATCTTTGGGCTGTTATCAAATAAATTCCAGAGTCTGAAAAAGTACACGTGTATTTATCAGTCTCTGGGAAAGTGGAAAGCAGTTTCTTTCTTCTGACTGCAGTACATACCAGAAGAGCCTTCCTCTTGTTGTTCTGTGTGTTTTGAACTTTGAAGCTGACACCCTTGAACTGTGATGCTCTTCTGACCCTCTTCATTCACCTTCTGAGACATCTTCTGGTCCGAACTTCTCACTTTCCGATGAGTTATTTTATCTCTTAATAGAGAAAGTGTTCTATGAAAATAAATGTTTGTATGGACCCTCCTTCATATATGAAGTTCTGGCTATGAAATGATATCTGAATACTTTGACAAAGGTTAATTAGTGGTTTTATTATGATACTTACTAATGCATAATATTCTACTCATAATTTTTTCATCCTGATTATTTTAATTTAACAAAATCTACCCCATATATTGAACTAACTGCTTGTGTGTGTGTATGTGTTTAAAACCTAGGCATTAGAGCATAAGCAACTTGAAAAGAAGTATTGTTTCCATGGTGCTGAGGTTTCAGCTCATTTTATCTTTTTAATATAATAGCCTTTATTTTAAATAAGCATTTTTCCTATAACTTGGTATTCAAACAAGACATGTTTCTTTGTTTAACATTGTTCATGAAAACAGTGGAAAAAATGGGAGGATATTTAACCTGGAAATTACTTTCTAGTTTGTAATTGCATTTTGTTCAACTACGGTAAGAATCATTTATTAAACCAGTTATTGTATTATGCTACATTGCCACACACAACCATTAGCATTTGCAGAAACCAGATTATGTAGACTTGCAGTATATTCTTTGTCACAGTGAGTTATTTATTAGAGGAAGCATCTGCTCTTTTTCGTGGCCTGAATGTTGTAGGCATGGGAAAGCATGTAATGTGACTACAACAACCTAACTTCATTTGAAATTCTGAATATCTGTCAGATAGAATTATGAAAACTCTGTATAAAATACAGTGCTATGTTTCTGCTGTTGAGGTTAACACTGCATTCATTATGCTCACAATTTACCCATATTTTCAGACATTCACAGTTTAGGCTACATTAGTGAGTTCTGTATTATAAAGCTTTGTAGGAACCTTTGGCTTTCAGGCATTGACATCTGTAGAATTTTCATATGAAATTTTAGGTTCTAAACAAGATATGTGAAAATATGCATGTGAAAAGGAGAGGATAAACCTACATTTGGGGTGCTACGTAAATAATGCCCATTTTTCCTAAACCGCAAAGTTTGAAAAAGCAGACCTAACTTTTTTGAATGGTTTCTGAAAAGTGCATCACCTTTACATTTCTAACAATATAAATATACAGGACAACAAATCTAGCATGTTTTTTAAAATGAACATTTTTCTCATTATTCCTACAACAGCAAACACTGTTTTAGATGCTTGGTGAGAAGGTAAAAGAGAATACCCTTTTAAAATCATGTTATAAATACTTTGTGCAGACCAGAGTAGATCCTCCAGTGTCATTACCCTTAAATGAGGTTATTGGGGATTTTCCAGATTCTGTAATATATCATGAAGTGAACCTTATTATCTGTTCTATGACAAATTACATATTCAAGTGTTTCTAGCTGTCATAACAATGAACATTTATCCTCGTTTGACTCATGAAAAATGATTCTAATTACACGATACTATAAAAATTACTTTGGTTAAATTATTAGTAATAGATAAAAGTATTTTTACTAGCCATAAAATTATAGTAATGTTTCTGATTTCTTTCAATGGAGAGGCAGTCAAAATAAATATTTCATCAACTAATTTGTGGTTTTGGGTTATGATGACATAGGAAATGCTTTCAATTGTTTTTGCTCAGTACCTTCTTGTGACAAACTCACACAACACCCTTCAGTTTTGGGCATTCTCACCACCACCTTGCTGTATGTCAAAAAACTATCCTAATTATCTTCAGTCGCTAGTCAGGGCTTTTTTCTTGCTTGAATTCTTGATTCCTCTCAGCAACCTTTTATGAGGTTGCTTTCAACCTTTGAACTTACAAGGAACGTTTCAGTGTGAAGTGTCCCAATCCAACAATGTTATACATCAGTCTGTTTACACACATCGGAAAAGATGCAAACACATTCAGATTAGATATAAGGAAGAATTTTTTTTACAATGAGAGTGGTGAAACACTGGAACAGGTTGCACAGAGAGGTGGTAGATGCCCCATCCTTGGAAATGTTCAAGGTCAGGTTGGACGGGGCTCTGAGCAACCTGATCTAGTTGAAGATGTCCCTGCTCATTGCAGAGGGGTTGGACTAGATGACCTTTAAAGGGCCCTTCCAACCCAAACTATTCTATATTTCTATGATTCTGTTACATAAATGGGATAAATGCAATAGTCATTGCTCACTCTCATGGTAATCATCAGCTTTGGGTTGATGGAGCATTTAGGATCAATAACTCTCCAAAGTTCTATTAACTGAAGTATCATAGTACTGTCCTAAAGAACAACTAGGCAGGATTTACCCCAGTATGATGGAAGAGGAGCTACCTGGATTCTTCATGCTGGTCCTCTGGCATGCAGCAAGCCAGGGAAGAAGATACCATACCCTGGTGGATCTCAAGGGATATGTCAGCATTTAATAGCAGTTCATCATTATCTATATAAATGAAAAAGAAATTTTCTAAAGATGGCAGATGTATTGCGTTCTTCCTTTAAGGTTTATTATTCAGAAGAAATGAAAACCTGGTTATTTTAGTTATACTTCTTGTGCTTATATGTTTGTAGATAGTAATTACAACCGTAATTTTTTCTTTAAAAGTCTGAATTATCTGAAAATATAATTTAAGACCATTGAAACTGCCCCCTAATCATTCTCTTTCAAAACCAGTGCCCTTAAATTATATTTTCAAGTATAAATATGCATAGGGGCATTCCTGCTCCCCATACTTTCTAAAAAAAAGTGCCTTAAGGCTAAAATAACTATTTCTTCTAAACTTTTTGATTTTTTTTTTTGATGTTTTATATAAATTGTGAGGACAGTTAGTGTTTAATGACAAGGAAGTCATATATCAAAAGAGAGGCTTAAGCAAATCCAGATCATAAGTTTTCAAATAGCGGGATACAGTGTGGCCTTTAGCTGTGAATAGCCTAGACTCCAGGAGGTCAAGGCAACTGTTCATCAATTTAGAATTTATAAGTTATAAATAAGTTAATAATTGCCTGGTGAGACACAACATACCTCCGCGAATTATCAGTGTGATGAATGTGATGAGAGAGATGTAACAGTACATCTTTCAAGGGCAGTTTTTCTGCTGTTGCTTATCTGGCGGTCATACCTGACTCAATGTGTTGTCCCATGTTCCAGGGAATGAAAAAACTTCACCTGACCTGATTTCTATAGGACAGGAGATGGATGGTATGAAAGATTTTCAGTTAAATACAAATTCTATCTTGTCAGAATGTCAGTTTGTATTCGATGCCTACTGAGCCTCTATCATTTTATTTCTAGGTCATACAAACACAAATTTGTATATGCTTCTTATATTTCAGTCCTTGAGCATACATCATTCGTATTGATTCTTATAAGGAATGCAAGAGAATCTAGAAGGCAGAAGCAAGAGTAGCTAGAAACTTGGCAGAAACATGGGAAAAAGGCCTAACTCAAGATCATGTAGTTTTTGAAAATTTACTCATGTCACAGAATATTGTTTCACACTTGTGTATAACCATTTGTAATTGCCATATAGGTATTCATTCCCTCTGATCAACAATCACACACACCCCACTTCCCCCTGCTTTCTATTTTCTAGTCCTGTTTAGATTTCAGATTACATGTGATAGGTATTATACCATCAAACATATGTTCAGAAGAGACCCAGCTGGCTGGAGCCCTCTGAGTAAGGGCCATGTCCCTGGCATGTGCTCTGCAACTTCAGTCTCATGTTGCTGTTTCTTTCTACAAGGCATAAGTCTAATTTATCTTTTATTAGTACAGGCAACTGTTCTCTAATGCTTTCCCAGTGACTCACCCACTCTCACTCTTCTCTTTTTCTCTCACTTCTATTGTGGATGTATTTTTATCCTTGCCACAAAAATACTTATTTTAATATACTGGCTGCCTAGCACATTACTTTTAGGAAGTTGTAATGTCAAATCAGAACTAATCCTGACTTGATGGCAGAGGTCAGTTACGTGTGTTATCTTCAACTTTTTGTAACAGTTTACAGAAATTCGAGATTGAATAATCTCTAATTTAAGAAAATTAAACTCAGATTATTTTGATTTCAGGACTAAGGGTTATTCAATTATAATGGAAGAGTATTTCTTTAGAAGGTCTTATTATACAGATGAAAATATCTAGGACACGTAGGATTACTGTAGAGTTACTGTTCATTGCAGTGGGTGAGGTGAAACAACAGAACTGATATTATTGAGGAGAATGCTGAAGAGCTTTTAATCTTAGAATAAAACAGAATCACATTGCTTGATGCCTGATACTTGAAGACAATTTTATGTCATCTGCTAACACCTAACTTGAATTAGTTTAGAGCTTAAAAATTTCTACAGTACGCTCAGTACCTGCAAAGTGGAGAACACGCTGCAGCAACCAGAAGACTTTACATTGCTTTTCTCCAGCAATGAGAAGTTTGTCTCTGTTTTGCTACCTATGCACTTTTTTGATTAAGGTTTATCACCCTCACTTAATCAGTTGATAGAATTCCAGACTTTTTTAAAGTTTTAACAATTCTTTTTTGACTCTCACTTATTTAAATTCTGCCTGGCATGCTATTATCATATTTGCTTTATTAGGGAGAGATTTAGGAAGAATTTACTTGTCAGTAATTTACATTCCAACCATTTTCTCAGTAACCCCATCATCTTTATTTATTCTTCTCTGACATTTATATTACTGCGATGGTAATTACAGAATGTTGAATAACATTCAGAAAATCAAATTGAACGTTAAGAGCAATTAGGAAAGGTACAAAAGAGGGAGCATCATTATGTCAGTGTGAATACTTGGTGAGCCTTCATCTTGAATGCCATGTAATAATCTAATCCCTGTCACATCTCAACCCTATCCTTCTAGACACCTTGAATTATTACCACATTGTGAACTCTCTTAAAAATCAGGTCACAACACAATGAGCAGGAAAAACTGCAAAAAGTTCGGTAGTGTAATGATCCACTAACAGTGTAAACCATTTACCTAAAAAAGGGACTGTTACCTAAAGCCTTAGTTTACCTTAGGTGGTATGAGTTCTTCTTGTTGAAGAAATTGTTATTCTGTATCGTGTTTTGGTCATCACATTCTTCAATCATTTTCTGAGTAGTGCTGTGATAAAATCTAACTGTCAGGGTGCTTTCTGGCTCTTTGCATTTTATTATATCACATTTGATTTATGTGCAGTGCTTGACTTTCCCAGACAGCCATATGTCCAGTGTAAGAAAGATGTGGAAATATGTCTTTGCCCATACAATTGCTTACTGCTGGGATTAAAAAAATAAATCACAAATCAAGAAACTGTGGTGAAACTGTATGGTATCTTCTTATTCATGTTCTAAAGCAGAGACAATCTGCTTGACTGGACATTTTAGTGTACCAGCAAAACTTCTGACTAATTCCTTTTTCCTTCCCTCAACATTTGCTAATGATGGGAATCCACTACATGTATCACTCTTAAGGGACCTTGCGCCATTATTGCCGTTCACTCAAATATAGAGCAGCAATTCATCTTCACTCACAACCTTGGATTCTGCCATCAAGATGTAAATGGCCTGTCTTTAGCTTTCCTATATATAATATAAACATATTGTAAAACCATCCCCAAAGAGAATGCAATTGCAGTAGCTAATGTAATCGTCACTTTCATGAGATATAATTAAAACATTTAAATAAGAGACATTCCCTGAACTAGAACCTAGCAAAGCAGGTATGGCAAGACCAGTTATGTTGGAGCTTTTGCTAAATACAAAGATGAATGAATAGAGGCATTTCTGTAACTAAACAAGAACTATATTACATAAAAATTCTAGCATGCAAGTAATTCTTCCAGTCTGTTACAACTTGGATTTCAGCTAAACGTGGTATTTAATTTGCTGAATTTTAAACTCTGCTAGCCAGAGTTATTGAACCCGGTTCTTCTCCTCTGTCATCTCAGAAATATCTCTCTTACCTGCTTAAATTTTTGCATTTCAGGAATCTTATTCAAAGAAGAGAGGTTATGCATTGGAAGCAGTACCCTCTGTACCTCTGGATGCAGTTCCTTCAGAAAATGACAACAGTCTTTGTGATTCGATAGACATAGCAGTGACAAAAAAACCTTGTTCCCTAGAGATAGCAAGAGTTCCTTCCTCAAGACCAGGTAAATCACCAAATAATCCTTTACGTAGTCTTTGGTATAAGTGTAATGTTATAGAAGGTATAGAATTTTATAGAGAAATTTTTAAGAATACAGTACTCTGTTTGCTTATCACAGCATGATTGTAGTCTTCTGTTAGCTACCATAAGAGTTTAATATCAGAAAAAAGATTAATAGCAAAATTCTGTAGAAGGGAAAGAAAACAAAGAAGAGGTTTAAATAATTTCCTAGATAAAATAAGATTGAAAAAAAAACCCAAACAAATTAGAAATCGAATTTCTTTAAGCCCAACCTTTTGCAATAATCTATTTGCCAACCTGTTTCTGTTTTTTAATGACATGCTTAGCAACAACATTATACAACTAATTAAAAATTTAAAGTACACTGTGTTTCCATGTTACGTAAGGAAGATCTGCTTCATTTTTGAAAATGAAACAGTGATTGAGAATTGATAGAATTATTAAATGACAGTTTGGCAGACTACTCTTTGTATTATACAGGTTTGAAAAGCAATGAGTTACAATAGTTAAAAAACAATAGAATTATGCTGAGTCAGATGAATGATATTATCTGTAAGGACTCTGTTTATGTTCTCCAAAATTATATGCTCTGTTCCATTACCCTCGTTTGAACTCTTCATTAGTCACCACCTGGTGCAGGAATTTCAGAATATAGTCATTTGACTATAAGTAATTGGACTGAGAGTCTGCTTTGGCAAGTGACAGTTCTCAGCAGCACAGACCTATTTGAAACAGGCAACTGACTTTTCGACCTGTGCTATCTTGATTATGAATCGTGATTTGAGAGACACACGAGAATGATAGATGATTGTTGACTAACATCATGTTACGTATCTAGTCTGTGTAAGAGGAAGCACCTTCTTGACTTCACAGCTGAACTAGTGTTGGAAGAGTGCCAGAGCTATATCAGGCGTAGTACATAAGGGCCAGACAGCAAGATATGGCTTTGGAGTCTGCAAGATGAGGTGGAGTGGATCATAATTCCTACTTCTCCGTAAAGTTTGGACTAAAGAAGGCTTAAGGGAACCTGCATTATGAAGAGTGATCTAAGAGGTGTCACAAAATAGCATATATAGCATAGTTGCTATATATATAGCATTGCTATACTTATAGCATAGTTGCACAGAATGGAACAGAATCTGACTCGAACATCAGCGCGACTACTTGTGTAACAGGTGGTTTACTTTGTTGATGTTTTTTTGGACCTGATAATCTGAAAAATTAGCAGACTGTGCAGGACAATATTACAGGTTGTCGTTCAGTAAAGGAAGAAAATGCCAAATTATCCTTGCTTTTCAGATTTCTACTTGATTAATCACCATAAACATACTTATTGCAATGGGAAGAGTGCCATACCACTAACTCATAGATGGGCTGAGGGAGTTCATTATCTGCCTCCGTAGTAATGGGGCTCGACTACAAAGCTTTCCATTGTAATTAGTTTTTTTTAAAAAAAAGGATAGACTTTTTGCTACTTAAAATACCAGGCTTTGGAAGAGTGCTGTCTGCTGAACATGGGCATTTTTCTTAGGCATAGTAAGTCCATTAAGATCAGTGTGAAAACCAGATACTAAAAAGGACATTTTTAGGTCTTAATCTGGAAATATGTTTTGTGTATATAGTTAAATATGGTGTGTATCAGAGACCCAGAGAAGAACCAAGGAAACTGTAGGACCTTCGTGAGGGCACCCATCATCTTTATAAGATCTAATGAGGTCAATGAGTTGACAAGACAAATGTACTGTAATTCCTTCTGTCTTAGTTTTCCATATACTGCTATGATCTTTTCCTTGGCATTTTATTGGGAAGAACATTTGGCTGTATAGATAAGCAGATTCCAAAATGTGATTTTATTTTTAGCTATAAATGTAGTTGTTATCTAACTGGCCTGGCTTGTAAGCCGTATCTGTAATCATGTTGGCTGTTATCTTATACTACAAATGGCCCAAATGAAATCAAGTGTGTCACTCCCAGTTATAAGGTACTTAACACTATGCATGATTGTATGTGAATGTCAGCCTGTCACTTCAGTTCATACAGATTTATTGCTTGAATAAGTTATTTATGATTACAGAGATAATTCATTTAAAACAAATATCTAATTTGCATGCCTTTTTTCCTGAATTTCCCTGGTTTTGTATCACTGAGACATGCTGACTTTGGGAATAGTGTTTCAAATTTCTGTATTATGTCATGTGTAGAGTTCGTTTCAGAGCATGAGGCAGCACTTTGAACATAAAATTGCATCTGTCAGTCTCCTTTCCCTAGATGGTAGGACACTCTGATCAACGCTCCCCACGGTCTGGGGCATTACTACCTCTTGGCAGTAGAAGTGAGACTGAATGCACTCAGTGATTGAAAATTCTCCTTTCCTATATTGAGAGGAAAGGTCATTCTGGCTGGCCTTTCAAGCTTTAGAGCTGCATGTAGATATTATCTGCCCTGCCAGTAAACTAACAGGTTGGGAACGGTCACCTTGTCAGACATCATTCTCTGATCTACTGGGGAAAAACCAAACTGCTCTGTAGTTCTCCATACTATTTTTAATTTCCAGAATCTTATTCTTGAGCTGGTAGGGAATAGCAAAGGATGAGAACTCCATGCACCAAATGGTAAAGGACTGTTAGATATAAGGGAGAAAAACTGAACAGAAAGAAAATAAAAGTAGTCATAAAGTTTTTTACTTCCACTTCTGAAATCCTATGCTGTGTGAGTTTTATGTCTGTTTGCAAGAAATTAGGTTTATATAGGAAAAACAGTTACATTACTGGTTCATGCAGGCAGTTAAAACAATAGCTTCTATTTAGGACTGATCTAAGAGTAAAAAAGACTGCGTGTGTGCTTGAGTTCAAGTTAAGCTGTTCTTTGTTTCTGCAGTAGATTGATAGGACAAGGTTGGCAGAGTGTTACCATTTTTACCATTTCTGTCTCAGTATCTCAGCTTTTAAACTAACAGCTAAGACTTGATAGGAATATTCTGAAATATTGCACTCTTTGAGACAAATTTTTCTGCTAAGTAAAATATAAATTTGGACTTAAAATTTCATAAATCAATCTCATAAAATTAATTTCATAAATGAATCGATTCATGAATCAGTCTTCCTAATCTTTCTGTTGGGCTATTCCAGAACAGTATCCTCATTCCTTAAACTAGACATTTCTACTAGTCATTTTAATTTTTAGAGTGCCCTTCCATTAAAAAAAGAAATCACATGACATATTTAACCTTGAAAAATAACCATAAAATTTTATTCGTTCGTAAGACACGCATTAGTATTGCCCTATTTGATCTTAAGGATATAACTAAATTGTGTGACCTACAGCAGCAAGTCATCTTGGAAAAGGTGTAAAGTTTTAATAAATGGCTAAAGCTCAAGGCACTGGATAATTCTAATGCTAAAGTAGGCATTGTCAAGTATCTTTATGAAGTTAGTGTGTTTTGGTCAGTCTAGAATACTGGTAGCAGAAATTTAGATGCAGCATCATGCCGCATTTGGACCTGTGCTGTTGAAGACCCTTACAGACTTAAATTGCATCCTTGGTAGCTTGGACATTTTGTACCATACATACTCCATCAATACACCTCATAATGTCATACACTTTTATTTATCAGAAATATTGAATGAAATCTGAGCTACATTACAGAAGAAATGTTAATAGATACATTTTTTTCATTGTTGTTAAGTGTATGTCCATAACCAGTAAGGAGATCTTATCTCTTTCAGTCTGCCTCTATAGTTTCTACTGCAGAACTCCCTAGGAGTGAGACTAGGTGGCAGTTTATGTGCTAAATTTTTAATAATAGTGAATGATCGACACTACTACTTACAATATTTTTAGGTCTCATTGAGTATCATTAGGAATTACAGAGGTTTTTTCAAATTCTGTTTTTCATTAATAACTTGGTGAAAAAAAAAATAATCCTCCTTTGGCCAAGTTGATCTTTCCATGTAGATTAATAAAGGTTTTAATACAGCATCTCAATAACAGGAAGAGACATTGCTGTCTGTAAACTGCATGAAAATCATCCCTGGTTAAGGGACTTCTTGTTCAAGGACCTATTTTTTCCACTTATGTTACTTTACGGTGGCTGCAGGTCAAGGAAACCTTAGTGAGCCATCTTCAACTCTGGAAACAGGTCAGCTGTAGCAATGCGGAACTCGGTGTGGGCTGCAAAATCCAGCTGAGAAATGAGGTAAATACTTAGGAGCTTCACTTATGATGAGCTCTCAGCCACCGCACAGTCAGCAATTCCCCAGTCAGCAATTTTAAAGATAGCTCTGGTACAACTACTCTACCTAGTTACATCTAAGATATGGCTTCTGTCAAGGGGATAAAAATGTCCTTAGATATGTGTTGCATTGCCACTAGCCTGTAGCAGGCAAACACAAGGCAAGGAGTTGAAACATAAAGGAAGAGATATCTTAGCAGCTGTTCTGGTCATCTACCCAGCTAAATGTACTTTGGAGAAATCTTGCTATTGTCAGTCATGATGTTTTTGTCATTCAGAAAAATCACTCAATTTGCACTTAAATGCCAGTACCTTGTAAGGAGGACCATGCAAGATAATAAATCTGTAATTAATGATACCTTTTTCTTATAGCCTCGTAATCACAGCAAGGAAACAAGCAAAAAATGTTTGTCACTGAATTATTACAACATATCAAACTGTCCCCAAGGAGGCCTATCTACTGCAACATTAGGGGTTTTTTACTTTCTCAGCCTGGCATACCTCTCCTGTCCTTACAGTGAAAATAAACCTGAAAATTTGTAGCCAGTGTGTCAGCTCGCCTGTGCTTGCATTCTTATGTCTACTGTATAACACTGTGTCATCAGTCTCGTACAGATATCGAGGAGACAGTTCTTTAGAAACCTGAATTTGAAAAATAGCCTAGCTGTGATAACATTTTTATCAAAATTAAAATATGAATCTTCTACATAGGTTCCAAAACCATTAAATATTTGGCTTGGTAAATAAAGTGCTATTTTTCAGGTCATTAGTTTCTGATTGACTTTAGTAACAAATCTTCACAGCACCTATCACGAATATTTGGATGTTTCAATTCTCCAGATTGAGACTACGGTAACAAATGCATCTTTTCTTGTTTAATGTATTTATATCTTCACTTTTGTGCAGTTATTTTCTAGCTATTAGCAAAGCAGTGCAAAGTGGCCACAAGAAGGAACCATCACACTGCCAGATATACAAAATTGCCTGGATGAATGGAAATTCAAGAGGCTAGCCTTAGTCACCCGTGCTTCATCATTTTGAAACTGTAATTGATCTGAAGGATCATGCACTAACCTTTCTGAAGTCCACTCACCCAAATTGCTTCAAACAGAAGCACTGCTAGTAGAGCTGTATTTCATTTAAGCATGCCTTTTAAACCAGAGATAGCAGGATATAGTGCACTTAAACACAAGACCTACAGTCTAACTCCTCAGGATTAAATACTTTCAGCGATTGAGAAAGATCATCTTAGCTGTGTAGAGAGAAGAACATAATGAAGGAGGGAGTCTCTTATCAAGCAGAGTAACTGCAATATATAACAGTAGGTCTAGAACCATCTGAAAATAGCTGAAGTGTATGAAATTTAGCCTAATTTGACACCAATGTTCTCGAAGCAACTGATTGTCCATGAAGGCGTTTGGTATTGCGGTGCATATTCAAGATTGAGATATTGCTTACCTGCTATGAGTGCTGAGCTTCCTAAGTACTAAGTCTCAGGCCTGATGTGTCAGGGAGCAGCAAGGGCCAGCTGCTCCTTCAGGAACTGAGGAGGCGGGAGCGAAGGGGACTACAATGGCTTACAGGGCAAGGGCCTCACTAGTCAGGGCCCTATCTCACCACCTGTGAGCAGGGCAGAACTAGAGGTCATGGCCAGGTTCACCAAGAGCCCAGATCATCGTGCAAGTTTGTGCTGATGAGGTAGACCTAAAGTCAAGATATAAAGTCAATATGCAGGTCAGGATCAGGTCCGGTGATGGCCAGGAAGGTTCATAATGATAAGACCAGATCCAAGGTCAAGCTGGGAAGTCAGCCCATGAGTTGGGGTCTGGATGCACAGGGCACAGGCTTAAGCACGAGACAGGCACTCCTTCAGCATAGCTCAGGAGGAACTAAAGGGCCCAGACAGATTAAATGGTGTCTCAAGGAAGTGGGATGTGAATGGAGAACCTCAGAAGGCTGGTCGGGGCCTTTAGAACTTATTAATGCCTCAGGGCCTGATGTGATGTATGAATGATAATTAATATCCCTTATTCTTCCATCTGTCACTCAAGGAGACAGTATCTACAAAGAGTATAATTCGTCTGTATGTTGAGTGAGAAGTGAAGAGCCACTCAGAGCTTGTCAATAAGGAACATAAAGCATAGGTTTGTATCATAATATGAGCCATGCATCGGTTTGGTGGAGTGGATAACTGACAAAAGAGACTTGTGTTTCCATAACAACCTAATAGCTGAAGTCTTTCTTAGGCAGCAAGTGGTTTCTCTTCAAAGTAATTTTGGCCTTAGGGAAATGCTGCCATTGTTAAGTAAAGTTTCCCAGTTCTCAGAGTGTTTTATACAGTCTAATCCCCCTTTACCTCTAGCACAGAAAAAGATTCATAGGCCATAAGAAGAATGAGCAAAAGTCTCACAGTGCCCTGACATGGTGAGGATACTCCTCTTAAAGGGAGAAAACAGGTTCTAGCCTTTGTGTTGTTCCTTTAATAAAGGTCTCAAGATATATCTTAAAAGCAGCTGGGGTTTTGTGCCTGTTACTCTGAATAGAAGTCTATTTCACAACCACTGAGCTCTGTGCCAGTGATTAAGAAGCTTCTCATTTCCAACCTCAGTGTATTCATGGCCAAGTGAAGTCAAAACAGCGGAACCCTGACGTACTCTCTTTGCCTAAGTCAGAGCTCTCCAGCAACTCTTCAGGAAGCAATTCTGGGCAGCCCCTGAATGATCCTGAAAATCTCTTATTACCCTTATGCATGTGTATATGTGCTGCCTTGTCATGGTAGCTACAGGACTCCAAAGGGTGGTAAAGTGTTGCATATAGGTCTTCCAAATGTGTGTATTCTGTATCACAGTATGTTCAAGATATTTTGTCTTATTTCTGTATGTATGCATCTGTTTAAGGTATTGGCCTCTATAGAAACCTGTATTATATTATCTACATACTGTGCCCTAACATCCGTCCCTTTTTCTGTGTAAGAGGAAAGTTATAAGGATTATAAGAAGACCTGAAGTGGTTGAACCAAAAAACAGATATATTTTTTTAATTAAATGTTATATTTAATACAGCTGGAAACATTTTTTTTGTTTTGCTGTTTTCTTTACCTGCTTTTTAGTGAAATTTACTTTAAAATTAAAACTGAAAATTATCAAACAATTTTCAGCTGTATTTTTCAGTCAATAGCTTACAGTGAAATACAATGCCCAGCCTTAGTTGTAAGACCTATATATCTTTTTTCTCTGCTCTTCTTGTCTTCCTTTAACCTTTGTCTGAGCCATATGGAAAGAATTTGACTATGGTACAGTATTTCTCAGTTTACTTGTTTTAACAGGTTAATTTATAAAGATGTAAAGATCACATTCAGAGCTTCAAGATACAAATCTTTGCAGAACACAGTGTATTGGAATCCAAACTGACCTTCTGACTGAGTTTCAGTGATGACGCATTTCATATTTGTCATTCCTACTGCCACAGTATAGAGTGCACACTTCTTGTCAGAAGCAATTTTGTCTAATGCACTAGCATATGTTTGCAGTTTGGATTTTTTAATTCACGTGGCATTTTAATAAAGCTGAAGGGAGGGCTGATGGGAGAATAAAATATACAATAGCTCTCCTATCATGCATTTTGTTGTTTTTTCTTCAGTACAGCTAGTACTTGTCTTGAGCACCTTTCAAAAATGTAAAAGAAAAGATTTCTGAAAATTATGCCTGGAGAGTGTTGATGTAGTTCTTCCTGTAGTATGAATTTTAAATTTATAATTTATTTTCTATTTTCAAGTATTTTCTGGCATTTTGTAGTTCTTTTTATTTTCTCTAAGTACAAATCCCCAAAATATGGGCAGTTCGGGAGTTCTGTTTTATCATAATGACATTTTCATACCCATTTCTGTATTTCTGATGTTATTATCATAGTTCTTGGAGAAAAACTAGGATGCTTTATATTAGCTTTTTTAGTACTATGTCTCTTAGAGGAGCACAGTTCACCTGTGTTTCTGGTCCTATGTTGATTACTCTTTTGTTGACAGGTGTTATCAGCCTACTGATTTTGACCAGTAGGTCTTCAAATGCTCTGAGTCTCAGAGCCTGGCATATATTCCTAACCTCACGGATGTTAGGGCGTGTTTTGCCATTGATTCTGGTTGGGTTAGATTTTCACCATGTGTATCTTCTTCCACAAGAAGATTCTTTATTAAAATTAGAAATTAGTCAATTAAGTATTGATATAAGATCAGGAAAAATGGGTGTCTTATAGCATAAGATGAAAAATGAGGTAACGTCTGTGAGAATATTTCCCTTTTTTTTTCTGATTTTGTCTGAAATCAGGAGAGGATACCTTTTAATTTATTGTAACATAGTTGGAAGTGGCAGTAGATGAGTCAGTGCAATGTGCGTCTCAGATTTCTGGCCAGTTAGCTACCTCTCTAAAATCACATTCTGACAGCATGTGAAAGCTATGACCCATTTTAATTGTCTTTGGGTAGGTTTCAGTAGGCGGATGAGACAGCTTGAAAATTTTTTCTACAGTGAAGTCCGTTCCTGTGTAGTTCGGAAAAGCCAGCTTTCTCATATCACCTAAGAAACAGATGCAGGTGATCCATATACACTTTCTGTATACAGGTCCTGTTTTCTTTCTTGATATGGCTGTAACCTGCTGTCGGTAGATTTATACCAAGAGTGCATATATCCCCTATCAAATGTTTAAAGAAGAAAATATATCCACTCTTTATTGTTTCAGTTCCTTGTACAATGTAGGAATCATCTTTTTTGATAGAAGTTAAAAAGGGAGATAAAAAGTAAGATTTAACTCTTGTGGTGCAAAATAAGCACCATTTTCATTAGGGTGTGACTCAAATGATAAATGTAATAACAGAACAAATGAACAAATGAGAGAAGATGAAGGATAAAAGACTTCAGTAATAGTTCATCCATGTTCTGTTTCCACTCTAAGCAGTCCCGGCTAATGTGAGGTAAAGGCATGGGTTCCCCTAACACGGCTGTTCCCTTAGTTATTCTATATTTTCAACAGAGCAATTTTGTATTTGAAAAAACTTCTGTTATCATAAAATTCTTGTATAAAACAATAACTAGAAAATTGAAATCCTCAAATTTTGCCATCACTTGAGTGGCAGACTCTAACTGGAAAGCACTATGTTAAAAGTGGATTCTTTGCTGTGTTGGGAATAAAAAAAGTCCTTCTTTTTTGTTTCATTTCACTTCTTGCCTTTTGACAAAAGCAGAATTTATCCAGCAAAGCAAAAACATAACTTCAGTATCACAAACTGAGAAGTAGGCAGTAGAAGCATTCAGTGATTGCTATTCCTAGTGTCTTGCTTTCTTGAGCGATTCTTGCCCATTTAACTGGGACCTTTCAGAATCCCAACAGAGCATTAAGAGAAACAAAGTTTATACAGGTTTTTTGGCCCTCCTCCCACTCCCAATGGTATTTTTAGGATAAAGACAGGTAAAACTGTTACCTTTTTTTTTATTTGGGTAGTCTGCAAAGAGCAAGTGAATGATACAATACAGTGGATACTTCTCATGCGCATACATCTGGAACCATTCATTATTAACTTTTTAAAATTACCTCAGTTGCAAACACTTTAATAAATTTTAATAATCCATATGTAATATTAACCCAAATGTATTATAAAAGTGAATGTCAAATATACTTTTATTAAATAAACTTATGGTTTAATTTAAAAACCAGGTTAACTGATAAGATCCAGTTTCTCTGAAGCAATGCTAATTTGTATGACCTGTGCCCCTTTCATTTATTATTAATGGTGATCCATATCAGCTATTCCATTATTCCTGATATCGGGCTGAAAGCCTATAACTACTGAGGTTACTCCATTAGCTTCGTTTTAGTCTTCTCAAATCCTATCAATATGCCATGTGCTATTAAGAAACAGCACCAGTTGTTGAGATAGCTTCTTGCTAGATCATTTTAAACTCTTGGCATTTAAACTCATAAACAAATTAGATAGATCTGTTAACTGAAAATTTCTAGCTTTAGTAACTCTCACTTAACATTCCCTTTGGATATTTTCATATGAGTTTCTATTTGCCGTAATATGATAATATCCATAATATGGATATTTCATATGAGTTTGATATTTAGGGAAAATGTTTCACATCTCTATTCTTTTATAATGTTATTTCTCCTGCCAGATTTTTAGAGTAATGTGCCATGATTTGGTTTGGTCCGTTGTCCATTTCCCCCACTGCTTTATGTCCTTGATGCAGCAGAGGTCTTGTGGAGGAACGGCATTATAATCATAATTAAAGACTTCAGAAGGCATATGCACAGGAGGCTCAATTGAGGTTGCGCAAGCCGCGTCAATTCTTACATATCACAGCTCTAATGTACTTTCCTTTACAACCTTATCATCCCTCTTAAGAGGTTTTTAGTATATAATTAAGATAATTGCTCCCCATCATGTGCTCCTCTGGATAACATCTCTGATAATATCCTTAACAATGAAATGTTATTCTTAAAAATACTCTGTCATTTCTGAAGTTAAAGCACATGGGAATGACTGATACCACGTGACCAGTTCGTTATCAAAATACATGCAGATCTCCACCCATCCAGTATGTTCCAGTAAATATATTTATATTGTTAAAGTAATTCCACTTTCCAAAGCGCTAGCTTACACTTTCTCTGCAAAACGAGAGAAAAAGGCTGGTGCTTGACATATGCTAAACATTTTCTGATGATTAATTACTTTTTTTTTTTAATTATTTTTCATTAAAGTACAGTTGAAAAAAATGAGCTTTCACGGGATTTTTGGGCAATTTTTGCAAATGAGCGCTCATCAAAGTGCATGCATTCTGACCAATACTCAGTTTCATGCATCCCGGTGTGATTGCCATCTAGAATGATCTCATTATACACTTGACTGCATGCTGTCAGACAAAACCCCTTTTTCAAATCAAGACAATAATTCAAAGGAGCATAATTATTTTGAGGTATTTTGCATTTTAAAACCCATATGCAAATATTATTTAGCAGGCTTTGGGGTTTTCGTTGTTAAATTACTATTAATTGCACCATCCTTTGAAAGTACTTTTGAGACAGGGATGAAATATACTTAGACCACAGACAACATATTCCATTCTAGTAAGTAATCCTACACTTCAAAATGCTGCTGAGATTGTTTTATAATTGAGCAGATGTAAGCGATAGTACCTTTTATAAGTGGCAATAATTTATTAGATATATGAGGAATAATACTGCTATAAAACCTGTCAAATTGCTACTATTAGTGGTAGTAGTAAAACTTCATCTTACCATTAATTTGTTTACATTTTACGTGCATCTGGTATGTTCTAGAGGAATATAAGCATGTGTAATGGGTATAGCACTGCATGGAAATCTTCAGTAGGCATTTAGTTAATATTATATGTCTCCTGGTGCACCTGTGAATTTTCTACAAACCTTAAATTGAATCTTCTACAAAGCTTTTCAGGTTGAATCTTACTCCATATTAGAAGTCGGGAGGAGCCAGTTGTCTTGACTTCATACTTTTTATTCTGTTTTACTCGAGATTTTGCATATTATGCTATTTTGCATTAAGATGAAACTGAGTCCTAAAACTTGAGAGATTCAGTGCTCAAGAGTTAGTGCTTCACTTGACTTATGTCTATAATGCAATAAAGTACTATAAAAAAAAAGCTAAACTCATTTTCAGAAACACTGGAAAGGCAATATAGGTATGTCTTGAATCACAAAGAACTCGTCTGTCTTCTGTGGAAGATGAATTTCTCCACTGTTTGGTCTCCCAATTTCAGATGATAAAGCTGCTTGGCTCTGAATGATTGATCATTGGACACTGCAATATACATACCTTAGGATCACCTAGGCATTCTCAGCTGTTCCAGAAAGTTATGACATTAACAGTGCTCCTCATCTCTCCTGCTCCTTGTGTAGTTTTTCTGGTTTTTTGGATATTTTGTATTAAAGGTTGTAAGTTTAATACAGTTAATTAGGGAGATATTTTGACTTGCTGAAGATGGTGAATAGATGCTTAGTCTGCAGGTGCCTTGTAGCACAGTTATTACTGTGTGATTGCCTTCGATTTAGGTATTAGTTTTGATGACTTGGGCAATCCCTTCTATTTCTATGTCCTATATCAGGGCTCTTATCTGGGATGCGAGGGATCAAGTTGAGAACCTTAAATACCAAGCTATAATGTGAGTGACTGACTATATCTGTATTACAGGACGTGAGAACGCTATTCAGTGCTGGGCCCGTGTTTCACATCCTATCTGCATCCTAGTTCCACGTCAGACTAAGAAATATGAACTCAGTCCCTGCGCCGTTCTGTCAGAATAGGGTTGAGCTCCAGCAGAAGCCATGAACTAAATGATCAAAAGATCAGCTTTGTGAGATACTTGCCCTGCAGTCTTTGTCTTTTTTTCTGCATTAGTCTTTCTTGCAAATACACACCAGGACTTCTATCCTGCCCCAAGAGTTATTTCTGATTAAAATATCCTGAAAATGATACATTTCCCCAAGAAAATCAGTTTGGATTATACGTTAAAAATAATTTGTTGAAAGATTGATGACCAGCTATACACTGCATTTATACATTGATTTGATGGCTCTGCTCACAGACAGATCCTGAGGTCTCTGGATCATAGCTCTACCTGCTCCCCTCTCCCTGCTTTCCATCGTTTCTTCTCTGTGTGGATCATCTACTGCCACACACTTACTGTGCTTTTTCAAATACTGTAGTGAAGAGTCACTGGCTTTGATATCAATGCAGTTAGTAACCTTGCTCTCTTTTCTACAGTTCTAATAGACCCAGCTACCCACTGCCAAACAAACTGAAAACATTTTGCTGCTCCTTCTGACTGACAGTGTTTAGGAGACGTTGTTTTTTTTTTTTTTTTTTGTGACTGACTGCATGAAAATTTGGCTATGATTTAGCTTATATCAAAATCAACTGAATATGCATACTAATAATTTTATTTCAGCATTGACCTGAAACGGATAATTTTTTTTAAAATTTTTTATATCTTTTAGGATAAAAAAATCATATCCTATTTCTACTGTCTTTACTTCTCCAGTAAGTAAAAAATTAAATGTGGTAATTTTGTGAAAAATTTAAGTTATTGTATTTAATATTTCAATACCTTTAATCGTGTTCTACTGGGAACTCACTTTTCTACTAACTTTAGTACATTTGGAAAGCAGAAATCTTGGCATAGCTTGCTAAATTTTGTTAAAATCAAAATATTTGTGAAAATATTAAGCAATTGCTAAAATAAACCATTTTTTGTACATAATGAACAGATTTATTTGTTTTATTCAGTATCAAAGAGGATTAAAAATACAAAAACATTGATTCCTAGTGAAGGTAATCAGTGTTGCATTCTGTAAAAAAAAGATTTTCCCCTCCTGTTCTATTTTAAGTTAAATAAAAAACACTCTTTTACTTCCATTTTCTCTGCTTCTGTCTCTCCCTTTCTGCATCTGCTAGTCCTGATGGCAGTATGTAGCTTGCTGCCAAAAAGTTTCCTTCCATTACTTTACAGAGATTTCATTTTTGTTCTTTTTATACCATTTTCATTTTTGTGCCACCTCAAAAGGAAATTTGAAGTGTGCAAGAGATGTAGGATTTTGCTATATGTCAAAATAGGATGGGAGTGGGTTTGTATTGCCAATCCACAAACGTATAGATGCAGCATATCCTTACTAGCAGCTAATGATGGAATAATTTTCTACTGCAACAGGATATCAAACTAGTCTTTTCCTTTTTTTTCCCGATATGCCTTCAAATACTGCAGATTTGGAGTAACCCATACGAAAGAATATTTTCACACTCTGTTGCTTTATTGTTTTCAGAAAGCAAGAAGAGTCTTCAGAAGGACCACCTCATATTTTTTGCTCTAGGGCAGGGTGTATTAATCTTTCTATATTCTTTCTGTAATATCTTTCTAAAGTATCGTAGCATGCAGTAGTATCTGTTCTGGATGAGGATATTAAAAACAGCTGCTAGTGAAAATATTCTTTCCACTCTAGCTCCAGCTGTTCACTCCATGTCCTTTTCCTTTCAGATATCATTCCCTCGCTGCTGGAAGGTACTTAAATAACACAGTACAATTAAAACCAGTTTCTTGCCAGTAGTGCTAGGATTGAAACTAAATCTTTCTCCGAGAACATTTCCATTATTTTGACATCTATTTCTGTCTTACATCATGATGAAAAAAATATAAAAACTTTCTGTGCATATTGTGTGAGTAGAATTTGCCAAAAGTACAGTTATGTAGGTTGTCTTTCAGAGTTTTTGTCATCCAACCTGTAATAACTTAAACAAGGATTTGCCAGTGATAAATTTAAGAAAAGTGTTAAATGCCTTGTGAAGCCCTTGCAAGCAAAAGGCAATACATTTTATAAATTACCATCCAGCTGCTAGATATCAGCCTGATAAACACAATGTGGAATAAATTTGTGACTCATATTCTAATGGAATAATGATATTTGCAATATGAAGTTGGTGGTGGAATTCTGTGAATCCTGCCTTTTGTTTTGACTAAATACTTACCTGTATTCCAGTGTAATTTAATTGTAATTCTTTATTGAAGTTTCAGAATTGAAGTTAAGGAACGCTGAATAGTTTTAAGCCATAAAACTTGGCAAAAAAAAAGCATACTTTCACTTAATTATGATCTCTCTTTTTGGTATTAGTGGTTGGATGGGATCAGCAACTTTTTTTCTGCCTCACTGTGTTGGAATATTCCTTCTTGTCTGAATATACTGATTTGGCTCTATGTCCAACAAATGGGCCACAGCTGCATGGTCTAGAAATTTTTGATTTATTCATTTGCTATGAATAGCAAATACAAATAGCATACCTCTTTAATATATGTAAAGTTTTGTGCGGTCTTTATCATTCCTTTAGATAGTTAACTGCAGCTGTCAAAAATTCCAAGAATCTATCCAAACTCGGTATCTGTGGTCCCTATAAGAAATGTAGCAGGCTGCATTATTGGGAACAGTTAATAGGAAGAATTTTAAGAAATCTGCAAAGCTAGCTTGTGGATCTTAGGGAATCTAAAACCCAAACAAGAAGAGAAAACCGCTGAGGCAAGCTGCACACTTTGATAGTAACTAAATGAAATATGCTGAAGTGTATAGAAGATGCTAAATACTCAGAGCAGAAGTTATGTAAATCCCACTTTGTCAGTCAGAAGGTAAGGTTAGTAACGCATAAATACATAATACTATTATAAGATATAATTTCATCTAAATTTCAGCAGATAGAAAATAAATTAATGCAGGAATACTAATAAAAAGGGTAGAATTTGAGTATTTTTCAGAAGAAAATGCTAAGTATAAATATAAATATGTAAAGCAATATATAGGATAATTGTTTTGGGGTGTTAATTATCAAAAAAGAGATTTTGGAAATTAAAAAATACAGTCAAGTGATTTGATTTTAGTTGCTAAAAGCTCTAGTGCTGTAGTACCACAAATTAGTTATTAATGGTTGGAAACTGGATTGTGTTGTTCCAAAATTATCCACAGTATTTCCTTTATCTTTCTCGAATCATTTGGATATTATCAGGGAAACATATTGGAGAAGATAGCTGGTCTGCTCTGGTACAGACGTTTCCATATTGCTTTTAAAATTAACAGCAGAGACTTTTAAGATTCCTTGAATTCTGAGTTTGATCCCCAGGGAGTATGGCTATCATCAGTATTATTTAAATGGCTTGAGAGCGCTTAGTCTCATCACCTTTTGCGGTTTATATTCTGAGATAATTTGAAAATGCAGCCTAATAATCTATTGCATTTGCAATAGTAGAACACTTCCTCTGCACAGTAGTTTGGTTATTCTCTTTGGATTACAGGAGAAACCTTGTGAAATACTAAGGCATGCATATGATAGCATTCAGTGGCCTCTCACTGATGAGTTAAATTTAAAAATAAGCACAAACACCCCCGATGTGTATCATTTTTTTTGGAGGCTGTTTTGTTTTATAAGACTACTAGGCATTCTTGTTTTTAGTGAATGACTGAAATAAACAAAAATATTTTGGCACCTGTTAACTACACCCTGTGCTTTTCATTGAACTCCCAGAAACATGATGACTACATGCTGAGACAAGGCAAATGTAGAAATCTATGAAATATCTGTCATAGGCAAGTGCAGTCATTTCGCTACAAACCTTTTAAAAATGGAAAAGCCAACAAAAACCCCATTTCACAAAAAAAACCCCCCAAGTATATGGCATTGTTTTTGAATGTTCAATTAGACATCAACAGCTTGCAGAGGCAGTCTCAAAAGGTTACTCAGGAAATGGTGGAAATCACCCATCATCTCTCATTAGTACTTAATGAGAGATGTTTTTCCAGACAGTTGCCTGGTATTACAAGGGTTATGCAAGCTTGAAGCAGTTCCAAAGTCTATTTGTGCAGGTGGGTGATTAGAGGAAATAAAAAGTTGATAATAGTCATACCCAACTCTTGTGGATGATGCAGAAACAACTAAGCAGACCCCCTGCTGCCACCGGAATGCACTTCACTGGTAATTAATTCCAAACACAATCCTGAAATAGCTGCTACATCCAAGATTGGGCCAGTTACAGCTTCAAGTGCTTTCAACAAGACAGTTGCAGATATATATTTACAATCCTACTCAGAGCAATGGTTATTCAGGTTTAAGTGTGTGGGAAACAAAACAAATTCAAAAGAGCAAATTCAAACAGTTTAGTCCAACTGTTCTCTCTGTGTATCCAGTGTAGCTACCTACTGATTCCATTATTCAGTATTCCATCTGCTCTTTTGAAATGTCTCTTGTAATGTTCATTCCTTGAAATCCTGAAATACATGATTGTCCTTGTCTGTAGTTCCGAGATTTATGCCATGTTGAATAGTCATGTAGGAGAGAAGATTTGCTCTGGGGATTTAGGCAAGTTAGAACAATTTTAAAGCTGAGTCCTATACTATGGATAATTGCCTAGTCTCTCAATTGGGGCTACTATATAACATGTACATTTTTGTTATCTGCCTGACAAAATAGGAGATTTTCTAATTTTTACCTTGATTTCTGTATGAACTGCAGCCTGACTTAATTTACTGCATAAAATTGCAGTGAATGTTTGGAATGGGTCCACCACTTACAGGAGACATCACATTTTTATTACACGTGCTATCCAAGAAATCTTATACATGGTAGCTCTGTATCAAATCAGGGCAATTCCTGCTATTTTGTGACCTACTTTGCTCAGTTCTGGGTCTTTATTAGTATCTTCCTACTTGTTGGCTTGGGCTCCTGCCTTGTAAGTTTACTGCTGGTGGAGTCCAGCAGCCTGGATTGACCCGCGATGAAGGAACTGAACCTATGTAGTGCTGGTTTCATAGAAAATGTTCAGATATATTGTTTTAAGACTTGCACTGAAATCTGTCTATGGGAATGTTTTAGTGTAATGGGGTGATTCTCCTTGTTCTGCCTTAGAAAGAGTTAACTGAGTTTTAATGAGCCCTCTGTAAGCTTCGGGAAGATCACTGTGCGCTTCAGGAAGATCGCTGTGCCTAAACTCTCTTTACCATAAGGAATAGGATTCAGACGATTCTTCATGTGGGTCTGGGTGTCTCTCTCACTTTTAGGTACAGCTCAGAAATAGTAGGAGAGATTCCCAGAGGTGTAATGTAGGCAAGTTTCTTGATTTTCTCCTCAGCACGAGGATATGAGGATACCCCTGATAAAATTTTCATATCTTTGATTATCCCTGGAATCAGAAAATACTGGTTTATCTATCATTCCAGTGTGGTTGTAAGTGTCAAGTCTTCTTTCATTACAGTTATGAAGCTTTTTAAAGGACTAGATGATAATTTCCCTGTTATTGAAGAAGAGCGCTAAAATCTAGTCCTTATGGTGCCATCCATGATGGGACCTACATTAACCTGTTCTTCTCTTAGCCAGCCAATGAAACGAGCCCTTCTGGTGGCCGTGACCTCTGCGAGGAGATGTAAGTATATTCAGTCGATGGTGACTGATCCTCCAGAAATAGTACTATTTCCATGTTATCTCCTTTGTGCCTCGGTATAACACATTTGATGTTAAGAGGACGTATAACATGTACAGACAAAGGCATTCCAGCATTTTTTTTCTAAAGACAGATCCAAACCCATGGAAATTGCCAGACTGGATCAGTGTTTCTGTAGTAGTTTTCTAATAGCAAAGCGAGCCTGCTGTAACTGATCAAACTTAGATCTGTCTTGATACCACACTAGAAAGCATTTGATACCAGACAACCCCAAGCCATCTGGAGCTTTATTTGCATTTTTGCATTATGCTGATGCTGGGGTGTCCAAAACAGATGCAGGGTTTTGGCTTACCTTCAAGTAGTTTGAAACTTTGCATGAAATCTTCCACACTGAGCAGAGCTTGAGGAATAAAAGGAAGTTATTTACCAGTAATTGGGTACCTTTGGAGTTGTTGTCCATATATGTATGCAAGTGTATCTATATATATTTATGCATATGTATATATAGGCACATTCATTTTCCACACTTCTTTTTCTTTTTCCTGGAGTGAGTGTACAAATCTGTCCAGGCCCTGAGGTTATAGTACAAAGCTCTACAAGGTCATAATGATCAGGCTTTGTGCTTCAAGTATTTTGTTCATATCTAGTATTGTAGTTTCAGAGGTTTTAGAATTTGGTATATATATTTATACGCATCATTAGATGTGGTGTGTGGTGATATGATCTATTACTATCCATAAGGGTATTTTCTCTATGCACCCACCATATGAAACAAGACAATCACTCACTAACTGACTACTGATGTCACACAGCACAGTAAAAGGCAAAGTTCCCAGTGCATGATTTTTTTTTTATGGTTTCAGTTAAACAGTCAATATTTTTATGTTTTTGTCTGACATCTTAGTATATGATAACAGTAAAGTAACACCATACTTTGCTTTTACAATATACTAAAAGAAGAAGACAATACTCACTTTCATTTTGGTCTCTCCAGACTCAAATCTGAGGGATCCTTAAAAGTGTAAAGCAGTCACTGTATACATGAATAGGAGCTCATTGCACTCCCCTCTTTTGTTGACCTCCTGTTATCCTGTAAACTTCAGGAAAAAAGCTTACTGTATCTTTTTACCATAATGGTAGCAACAAATTAAGTGTCATTTTCACAAAGACCTTTAGGAAACAATGGTTACAGGTTTTAAGAGTGCGAGCTGGGATTCGTTCCTCGTAATTTTAGGACCTTGATTCTGTTGCCCATAGATAGATGTCTATTGACATTTGAAATGCTTTTGAGTGCAGAACTGTTCCATAGTTCCTGCACCATCTTGCAGGTGCCTCGAATTCCCTTGGACCGCTGAGATGGCATTAGCTAACCATGCTTTGGCAGTTGAATCTTGCCCTATTTGTCTGCAATAGAAGCGTCTGAACTAGCTGTATAGACTTTGTTTAATACATACCTTAGTATAATCAATGAAGTTTAGGGCTTGTTCCTCTGACCTAATATTTCTTCAGTATAATATATCTAAATACAGAATATATTCTAAATTCTAATTAATACTGTTTTAACTGGCTTTCATTGACTTAAAGAAGAGTTTAGCACGATCACTGAAATGTAGCTATATTTCCAAGAAACCCACCTTGCAAATCTGAAGATCAGTTTCTGAATCGCTCAAGACATTGAGAACAAATTAATCCTATTTCTTTGGAAAGCAATTTAGTTACTAGCATATGAATACAGAAGTTTAACTTCAGGCCCTGAATTTTGGTTCCAAAAATCAGTCCTGTTAGATAGACATATATAACACATTACATAATGTAGTTTTCATTTTATTCAGGAATTCTTTTTGTACTGAAAGACTGCATTGCAAATGAATCACTGAGTACTTATAATGTCAGTAGACCAACTGTTCTTCCTATGAAAGGATTGGTTATGATGTTCATTCTCTTTTGTGTGAGACATGAGGTTAGTCTACATTCGCAGTTAAACATTTTTATGAACAAGATAATTGTATGCTTATATTAATTAGGTTTCAGTATTATTGAACTGGATAATAAATAAAGCTGAACACTAAGGTCAAAAAGCATCTTTTTTCACAATTGTATTATTTATGACAATGTGGTGAAAAATAGATTTTGTGGTGTTTGTCTTCCTGCTTCCTTCCTCCCTTAATGTTCTCATAAAAAGGTGCTGTAAAAAATAAACATTTCCCATATTAAATGACTTAAAACTTTTAAATTCATAAATTTCAAAAAAAGCTGCAATGATGTGAATTACTTCTTGTTCAATGCCATTCAATTTCTTTTTATCATTTTCCTGTAAGGATGTATGAAATAACTGTTGGTGAAATATGGAATAACTGGAATAGACCAGTAAAAAGCTAATCCGTATTTCTGGAGTTGATTCCATACTAATAGTTTTAGTGTAACTGAAATGAAGCCACCTGTCCCTAATGAAAGGGTGTAACTCTAATTTAAACGGTGCTTGTGTGACTCAAGAGTAAAAAGATTTTTTAAAATGATGGTAGCAACAGCCTGACCCTCAACTTCAAGCAATGATGTAATCATTTGTAATTACAGTCTTTTGATACATAAGAAAAAGACTAATAAGCACAGGCAAGTTGTATGAAGCACTAGTGTGACCATTGCTGTAAATACTGAGTCTGTAAATACTTCAAAAATTGGGAAAAGTAGTAAGGACTTGGGGGTGTTGGTGGATGGGAAGCTCAACATGAGCCAGCAATTTGAGCTCACAGCCCAGAAAGCCAGCTGCATCCTGGGCTGCATCAAAAGAACTGTGACCAGCAGGTGGAGGGAGGTGATTCTGCCCCTCTACTCTGCTCTCATGAGACCCCACCTGGGGTACTGCATCCAGCTCTGGAGCCCTCAACACAAAAAGGACATGGACCTGTTGGAGCGAGTCCAGAGGAGGGCCATGAAGATGATCCGAGGGCTGCAGCACGTCTCCTGTGAAGGCAGGCTGAAAGTTGGGGTTGTTCAGCCAGAGAAGAGAAGGCTCCGAGGAGACCTTATAGCAGCCTTCCAGTAACTAAAGGGGGCCTGCAGGGAAGATGGGGAGGGACCCTTTATGAGGGAATGTAGCAACAGGACAAGAGGTAAAGTTTTTAAACTGAAAGAGGGGAGATTTAGATTAGATATTAGAAAGATATTTACTGTGGGGGTGGTGAGACACTGGAACAGGTTTCCCAGAGAAGTTGTGGCTGCCCCATCCCTGGAAGTGTTCAAGGCCAGGCTGGATGGAGCTTTGAGCAGCCTGGTCTAGTGGGAGGTGTCCCTGCCCATGGCAGGGGGGTTGGAACAAGATGATCTTTAAGGTCCCTTCCAACCCAAACCATTCTATGATTCTATGAAATAGAATTTTAAGATTTGAGGTGTGGAAATCTGTCTAATCCTGTGAGAAATTTAAGGATCACCATCTTTTTTCGTATGTCCATAACATAGTTAATGGTAAATGTGATCATAACACTTTCTGTCCTTTAAAATCTTGTGTCCTAAGCCAACCAATCAGCCAACAAAGCAAATTATTAAGACTTGCCAGCATGTAATTAGCATAGCTATTTTTATAGCCCATACTAGATGAGTCCAGTTAATCCAAAACCTGAGTTTATCTAACCTTTAAAAAAATTATTCTGGGTGTTCTGGACATAGAAGATATAACATAGTATATTTTCTTTATTCTATCCTATTCTATTTCCTTTGCCCTGAAACAAAGGAACTGGAGGATGGAAAGTCCTTGGTAACCATTTTTAAGAATCAGAATAAGCTCCTGTTACATAATCCTTGTGACATTTTCTCATGTATGATGGAGGCAGGAAGGAATATTGTTAAAGCATGCTGCAGTTCAGTAATTTTTAACAGCCACATAATCCCAGGAGCCTGATGTTATCTGACTTGTAGACAAACATCTCTTAGTTTATTGCAATCTGAGCCAGGATCTAGAAGAGAATGACAGACATAAATACTTCCCTGTTGGCCCCATCTATAGCACCTATCAGAAACTCAGCACGGGAGCTAATTTTTCCAGGTGAATTTGGTAGGTTCTCAAGTTTCCAAGTTCTTTTTGCCATGAAATGTTCCAGTGAAACTTAGAGTATTACCATTATGGTTACCTAAAGGGGAAAAAAATGTTTGCTTTAGTTGTGTTACCAAAGAAAGAGAAAAGAAAATTAAAACATAATTATTACATCATTTAATTACAAAAGGAAATATATTCAGATCTATTCTTAATGAAACTATGAGTACTGTATACATAAAGAGAGAAGTTGCCCAAATTGGTTGCAGGAACTAATTTGATGGTGATATTCTCTCTCTGATGGAGCAGACCCAGGTAGTAAATCATTATTGGTTGCCTAATGGAAAGATCCTACTGTGAAAATAAACAGCTGTCCACAATAAAGAAATTGTTTACAAGATACCATTACATGTCAGACACTTCATTCCCTTGAGAAAGCAGTGAAGGCATGAAATATTGAGCAGTTGGATTTTTTTCTGGGATGTTTATTTCAAAAATGATTTGGATTTTTTTTTTTTTTTTGCAAAGCTTTATTTTTAGATTCTAAAAGCATGATCCTTTTTTTGTGTTACCACTTTATTTTGCTTGGAAGGAAAGACTGTAACTACTCTTTTTTTTGGGAGATTGCTGCCTATTATGTATGTTCCTGAATTGGTTATAGCTGTATGCACCCACTGTAGCTGGAGAAGTTGTTCTCAGCCCTATCTAGTGGGGTGTGTAACAGCCATGCCTCCCCTCATAAATGTCTTCCAATAAATTTTCATTCCAGGAATGTCACTCCCAGTTGGTTTGATGCTTCTCAGGTGGGACTGTATCTAGGGGCAAACCCCAGTCTTCAGTGACCTCTCATTGAACAGGGTCCACAAGAAGTCTTTCCTGTGGAAAGACCAAAATCTTGCTCATATAACTTGACCCCTCATATAACATCTCTTCTGATGTTTAAAGTGTAAGTAAACTAAACTGAGGTGACTATTGACAAGGCCTTGAAACAAGATGAAATGGTGGGCAGAAAGCTGTATTCATTACGATCAGCACCAATCTGTATTTCTAACTATCTGTCCTTTGAGTGATGCATCTTTGAGATACTTCCGCGTCTGCAGGACTTGCTGCTTTCACTTGCAAGGCTTTCATGTACTGAACAGCTAAAGGGCAGCTGTGCTCAAGCACTGCCACACGGGCTTCACAGGAAAAGAATGGTGACAGAAACTCAGGGACTGCTGAAGTATTGGGGAGTTTGTGATCTTTGTAGGTTTAGCTGTTTGTCAGAGACAATCATTCTGTTTGTTTCTCACACTAGTAAGTAAAGAAGTGCACTAAGTACACTTAACTAGACTCGCGTGGAACATTTCTCACTCTAGAAGTTATCTCTTAGCTTCCTAGGTGGTGCCTGTATTACCACATGTCCCGGCAGCAGAATAGGCCCTTGTTTGGTATATCCACAAACACAGTGCAGGGCTCCCTCAAAGCAAGTCTCTGGCTCCTCAGTCAGAGAGGTTTGTTGATAATTATCTATTGATGAGTGTGTCCACAGAGTGAAAGATGATATTTCATATTCTGGAGCAAAAGAGGATGAAACTTTCATCTCGGTTTAGATGCTCCTAACACTCATATTTAGCTTCATCCTCACTATGAGACTTTTGATGAGCTAGGCTGTCAAATCGCAGGATACTCGTTCACATGCTGCATGTAGACAGTTTCTGAGTTAGATCCCAGGTCAGACAGGAAAGCATAAGAGAGACTTAAGGCTTTCTGGAATGCCATCCAAGTTCTTCTGTGTCAGGGATGTTATTATGAGGATCCACCTTGTTCCTTTCTAAGCCTTAGAATTTGTTTGATTCATCATATTAACACACGTTACTTTCTGCATGAAATTAATTCAGATCCAAGATTTCTGTGCACACTTTTGATGATTTAGGAAGAGCCCTTCCATGTGTTAAGACTGTGTACCTAAAAGACTCTCAGTTTTGAACAGATACTTTTCAACAAAATTGGAATTGTCTGTTTCTGTGACAGGGAGGGTTCACTCTGTCAGGCGGCAGGTAACTTCTGGGGTAATATACAGGATGTCTCTGTTTTGGATGTCTACCAAACCGCCACCTGAACTTTCATGTACATTTTCATTAAGTATTGCTGAAACATTCCAGCCTGATATTTCCTTTAGAAGAACAGGTTTTGGTCTGTGTTTCACTAGAAACTTCAAGACCTCATCCAGATATGTAGTGTTTCTGCAGGAAGTATTTCTTAGAAACATCCTTGCTATGAAAGTATCTAAGTTGGAAAAGGCCCTGAAGTTTACATTCTTGCAACTATTCTTCTTCATCCTGTGTTGACTACCTTAATGTAAATGGATATTTCCTTCCCTTTGATATATCTCTGTTACACTTCCAAGAATTCTTTCAGGTCAGTAGGACTGAGAGGGAGAAGCTTCTGTTACTGCTTTCACGGAGGCATTTGCAACTTTTGCAGACGGAGGAGCTTATGTGTGCTCCTGCGGAAGTTGGTTAGGCAAAAATTCTCCATCTTACAGCACTGGAACTGCTTTTGTTTATTTGGAGTTTGGGTTTTTCTGGTGTGGATTTGCCCACAGAATGAAAGCATGTATTGGAGATCTACCTCAATTACAAATAAATAGGCTTTCTTCTGTGAGCTCTGTGGGCTGTCAGTTGAGGCCCACAGACATGAGATTTGGATGTAATCATTGTCTCAATGCAGAGCTGCAGGTGTTACAGCACATTTAGGAACATGGAGCACATGTCTTTGTGACCCACAAAGAAAGGTACTCTATAAATTCACAGACACTGTAAAGACAACCATAACCATGCACAGGCAACGGCATTTTCCCCAGGATCTGAACTAAAGCATTTATTTAATAATACAATTCTAAAGACATGAAGTAATGTGGAGCTTTTGGCCTCCTGCTAAGTCATTCTGGTGCTTGATTACCGTCACAGCTGGGAAGCTGTGCCTTATTTCGTAGTCCCTTCTATCCTCTGACCTGATTTTCACTAACTTTACTCTACATTGTTCAAACAGCGTTAAGAACACTTAGAGAAGGTAAGAATGAAATTTTAAGTCTCTTTGATGGTCTTTCACAGTGCCATTAAATGGTAACAGCATCACAAAATATGTCTGAACAGCAGTTTCTCATGTACCTGCAGGTATGTAGACATTTTTAAGCCAGCTGTAGGTTATCTAGCTGAGATACTGCTAGAAAGGTAGCTACTGCAGTGCAGAGCTTGACGGAGGATAAAAATTTCATCAGAGGAGCCGAGTACGTTTTTGTGCAATTAATCCTCGCTGATCCATTGCATCGCTCGCAGTGTCCAGGGAAGTTGTCACTGGTGGATATTAGCATGCTTTGAATATGCGTCTATATAACTTGTTGAAATGGGTTTTATGTGTTAGGATTTTCCAGGGTGAGATACGAGTTGCATAAGAAAGCTCCCTTTTAAGTCACCCCTGTTACAGTGATAGTATGTGGATTCAAAATTGGTAATTCAGGGTAACAAAAGTAAAATATTTGTGGCTGCTTTGTGCCTTATTTTATTTAGGTATTAAGAGAGTGCTATATCCTGCCTTGACTTAGAATGAATGTATGAGCTGACAAAATAAGTGTAGATATACAGTATATTTCTTGCCAAATACATCTAAATTATAACAGCTTTTGTAAGTTGAAATAGTGTTCTGAGTAGCGTTCTGTTTTCAAAATAATTTTTTATTTTAAAATGTATGAAGTATTTGTAACTTCACATAAATGCTATTTTTATTCACAGATAATGCACCTCAGGTAGCAATTACCGCACCAGGATCTGGTAGCCATAGAAACAGCTCTACAGGCCCAACACCTGACTGCTCTCCTCCATCACCAGACACTGCACTTAAAAACATAGTGAAAGTTATACGTCCTCAGGTAGGTGATCGCCATAAGCATGCTCTTATTAGTTGTGCTTTTATTTTAAAAACAGGCTATGATGCATTTATTCTAAGGGTATGTGTCACTATACGTATATGAATAGGTCAAAGACAGGTAGACAGAAGATAAAATATTTTCTGTACTTAGGAAGCAATCTTGATAGCAGGAGAAGAAAGAATATTTTATGAAAGAGCCCAACAATGTACAGAGAGATATCAGCACATTTTTCTTATAGCATTAATGATGAATGTAATACTTTGTATTTTTATTAACTGTTAGTTTTTTTCCAACTTTATGGTCTGCTTTTATCAGTATTAATTCTCTGCTACTTTTTCAGCTTTTCCTTCTTCTTTCTCTATCTCCATTTACATGGTCCCATAATGTTTCACATGTTCTTTAGTTTACCTACTCATAAAATATTGCTTCTTGACTTTCATCCTTCCTAACTATATGTATTTCTAATAGTGTTTGGTAAACAAGATGCTTAACACATGGAAGACTTGAGTGCTCTTTTTAATTCTTTAGGGGGTGTGGCCATTTAAAATAAAATATTTTAAATAAGTAAGTCTTAGAATTTGATTCAGTAGTATAGAGGTAATCAGCATAGAGGAGTTTATTTTAGAATCCTAGGATCATAGCATAACATAGGTCAGAAGATACTTCAGGGGATTATCTAGTTCCCTGCTTAAAAAGGTGTGACATTAGGTGTGTCAAAGCTAGCTGTGACAACTACACACTGAATTGACTAATCATGAAACTTTTTTTGGTGTGAACCAAAAGAACTTCTATTGCTCTCCTGCCAATTACTGGGTTCAAATGCAGCCATCTGTTCTTCATTGCTGAGCTGATCTCTGCAACTGAGACACTTTGACGCTAGTGGATGCAGGCTTTGTATCATCAGTGTGTTGCTGGCATTTATTTTACTTGAGAAGTAAGCTGATGGATATATTCTATTTTGGTAAGAATTAGATAGAACAGATTGTTTTGGTGCCACACAAGTGAGCGTGTTACAGTGACGGAGGTGGATCTTCCTTTCAGTACTCATTGGAGCACGCAGTTCAAAAGGTCTTGCAGAATTAAAGGTAATTACTAGGTGCGCCTGCCATTTCTCTCTAGGAGCCATTGGTTTCCTATGGCCGACCCTGTCAATATACAAAAATTCTGATGACTAGCTGCGGCAGACCATCCCTCTTTGACACTACGGTAGTTTGGGTTCCACATCCTGATTTAAATCTAGATTGCAGGGGGTTTAAAAAACCAGCTTCTTCTCCTTTTCTCTTTTTATAGTTATTTCTCCTTTTTTCTTATTTCTGTAGTCTCTCTGTCCCTCCCACCTTACATCAGTATAGTACTGAAATGCCTTCTTCCCTCTGAGCTGTTTTTTATAGTAGGCAGCAAGCAAACAGAAAGGTATTGGAATATTGTTGGAACAAGCTGTTGTGTGGTAGCTTATTGAAAATAGCATTTAAAAAGCTGTTTCCATCATGATATTGCCAACAGATGGACCCAGAACACTGAATGGTGATGTTCTCCTGCTAGTTAGCTCTGAATGGATTCAGCAGATTCTGGGGAGCTATTTTCAAATTTAAATCATACCATTTACTGACTCCCAGTGTTCTCATCATTCTGCAGAACAAAAGTTAGCTGTGCAATATATAGGGTCGGAACTTTATCATGTTTGCTAAAATATCTCTCATGAGGCCCTACATGTGGCATACTTCCTATGCAGAAAACAATAGCAGAAGGGCACGTGTAGGCTGGTGTTTAACGTATGTTGTAAATCTGTGCGCTAATACACAAGAAGTTGGATGCACTATGGCATTCGGATCCCATTATGCTTCTCTTTTCTGCATGTGTTTTATGCACATATCTTCAGTATTCTTCCTTTCCTTTGTTTTTGTTGCTTACATAATCACCTCCCCCCAAGATCTCAACCCAAGAATTTAGACAAAGAAGTTTTTTAGATATTTGCAATGTGATGTTTGCAAACCATTACTGTTAATTCTGCCTGCATATTTAATTCCTTTCTTCTATGCCTGCTGCATTCAATTACATGGCAAGCTCTTTGAAGGTTAACACAATGGGATTCTATTCTTGACTGACCTCTCACCACTCCTGTAAAACTAATGAATAGTGTTACACAATGCATGCAAAATAACTAATTTTCTGTCGTCTGCCAGGGCCTCTTTGCACTTTTCTAGCAAATAAACAGATTTTAAACAGATCTAAACCAGAGATCATATAAATTTCCAAACCAACTCTCACTCCTTTCCCCTTTTCGTATGTCTTACGCATCCTGCACAGGAAGGTGCCAGTGAAAGGCAGAATGGGAAACTCTTCAGCAGGTAGTTTTGCACTAGCATGGGTGAAGCTGACAGGGAAGTCTGGCTTTCCAACTCATATTGTTATTTTCATTTATAGACTGACTTATCTTTCCTGGAGGGTTGTGCATATAACAGTTTATGGGCAGGGAGGAGAAACACTCACTGTGTTTCTGTGTAAGCAGCAGCAGAGGGGACCAAAGATTCCTTCCTCCCACCTGTCTGGTGAGGGCACGTGGTGGCAGAGAGTAGAAAAGAAAAACCCGGTGAGCTGGGTTTGAAGGCAGAAGTGGGGGTCATTCTGCCTCCTGTTTCCTTCAGCCTTTTCTTTCTAAGACTGCATGTCAGGTCGCGCGATGGCAGTGCATATACATGATTCATCACATGACAGATTTTGAAGATATTTGTATGAATGTGAGGTTTAGCACAGCACAGTGGCTTCTCCTCTCTCCTGTTCCAGACACTCACACACCAAATGTAGCTGGTGGGGAACCCTGTCAGCTGCACCTGCTATGTGGGGTCCCTGAAGAGGAGGGCGGCTGTGATGCTGCACTGGCAGCCCATGGGGTGAAAGTACCACAGCTGGGAAGTGTGAGACAGGAACAATCTCACACAGAAAGTGTGGACCCAAGGGCTCTGGGTCATGGACCCAGTTAAAGGATTCCTCAGAACGCACTCAAAACTTCTTTTGTCTTTTTCCTTCTAGTTGTCTCTCAACCTGGCCCTAATTATTCCCCTTCTCATAATAAAAACATGTCATCACAAAACCTGGCTGGGAATTTCTATTTTCCCCCAATCTTTCACTCACTTTTCTGGAAATGTATCCTTTCTTCAATTAATTAGGATGAATTTTGAGGTGAGAAACCTGCAGTTTGTTGTGACCCTACCACTCATCCATTATAAGATCCCAGTGCTTTCTCAAATCTATCTAAAACTTTCTTTGGGTATGTCTCAACTATTCAACTCGGCATACTATTGCTAAAGCTGAAGCCTATTTTAACTGAAATGGTGTGTTTTCCTGGCACAGTGCAGCACTCAGGAGTGATACTCACTCAGATCTCAGAAGCACTATTAAGTTCAGTGCCACAGTGCCACCCACCTCTACTGCTTCCAGTCCTGATGCTAGCACACTTAACAGTAATTCAGGGATCTGTGTGCTCTTTTATCTGTGCACCGTAGCTGTCGCTTGTACCTGTGATCTAGCGTTTTGCAAATACACCTCTTGTTTTCAAATTTTCACAGGGTCAGCCTCTGAAAAAGAGGATTTGTTTGAAAAGTTACGTATATGCAGATAAGAAACAAACAGATTTTAGTTCAGAGTTTGAATCACTCGTATATTTTTTTCCAGATTGTCCAGACAAGTCTTAGTAAGTTTTTAACTCATGAATTGCTGATTACTGATGACTTTGAGAAAGTAATACAGTTTCAAGTAAAAGACGTAGACCTCTGAAGTATACTAACAGCACATGGGGGAAAAGTGACATGTGATGGGAGACCAAGTAGGTCAATGTGTTAACTAAAATTTAGGTTCTCTTCCAATTGTAACTTAGTTACGCTAGTATATATAATAAAATATAACTTACCTTATCAGAATTTTAGAAAGTTATAGTAAAATTGAGCTTGTTATACCACAGTTCCTATAGCTCTCCATCTGGGTGAAGCCTGAACAAAATTGGGCTGCATGTGATGCTTCATGTATTTTTCACATTAGCCACTCAATTTAATTTTTCCTTACTTTAACTTATTTATTTGTTCAGCTTCATTTGAACAAATAAACTATGTACATAGAGAGAGAAAGAGCACCTTTTTTCCTAAGAGACTGTTTCTATTGCCAGTGGGTCATTGGCCTATTCTCATGAAATTGAATTCTGACTTTTCACCTTTTACGTTCCTTATTAAATGTACTCCAGCTTTTGCATACTCTCTTCTTGTCTTTCTAAGATACGTTATATGGCTAACTGTAGGCACAGGTTTTTCTATCTAAATGTGGATTATTTAAAAGTGGCTTGGATTTTATCTATCATAAATTAGTATTTTCCCCATTTTATGTGAATAAGTAAACTACCTAAGAGTGTTGTTTCAGTGATGTAAAGAGAGCTTCTGGTAGAAAGACCAAGGAACAGAGAATTTCAGTGTTTCTGACATAATGGAGTTTCATCATCTCATTCTTGCTGTTTTTATTACTAAGATCTGCAATAATCTATTCATTAGAATATGGGATTTTTTTTTTTTTTGTGGGTTTGGGTGTGCTGTCTTTACATTAGTCATTGTTTTTTCTATCTATCCTTTTTAACGCCTTTAAATAAAATTACAATTCCATCTATGGTTCATCATTCCTCTAAGACATTTAGCAATATAATAGAAGATAATAGTTTAAACTTTAGACGACAAAAGAAATTGTCTCATTTTTCTGCACGCAGTAATAGATTCCTGCAGGACATCTGTAGCCTCTGATAGACCTATCGCACTTGTTTGGGCTACCAGGTGTGCCTCATGTACAACTATTTTGTGCATGCGCAGCGAGCCTGGCATAACGATGTAGATGTAGTTCATCTAGGCACAGGGAAAGACAAGGAACAATGATGTTCCAACCCCGTATAGCAGCCTGGACGTGAATGGACAGACCAGACACAGAACATATGCGCTCCAGAGCCTCTTTAGTTGACCTAAATAGTGATAGTAGTTTACATTTGAGGAAATAATATCTCATCCTTTTTGCAGTTAGGTGCAGGAATTACTTTAAACAAAAACAACAAAAAAATCATCTTAGAGGCAGCTCTGGATAATCACAGTTCCAGAAAATAAATTTTCAGAACGAATAGTTCCATAAACAGGATTTTCAAGTGGATTAGTAGCGCTATTTTCCCCGCAGTGAAATAACCTGAGTTCCCCCCGTATACCTGCACCCTACTGCAGTGCCCATAGTTCTTCCCAAATGAAATGCATCCCTGGTTACACTTTGCTTGAGTTGGCGCATACCTGTCTCTGCATGCTTAGGGAACACCGGTTAAATCCCCACTGCAGGCTGTTGCACCAGCGCACAAATGCATGAGAATTCAGTGATGCATCTATTGCGCTTGTTTTGCAACACCAAAAAAAAAAAAAAAAACAAAACAAATCTGCTTTGTTACATTTTATCATAAGAAGGAGGGCTGGAGAACACACTTACCTAATAAGTTCTCACCACTCACTTTCGTAATGAGATCACAGGACAGCTGGGGTGTAAGGACATTCTTTTTCCTATGAACTGCTTTCTGTGCTCAGCCCAAGTTACGGCATGCTCAGCCAGGCAGGGAATAACCAGAAAAATCACCACGGAGAAATACTGCGCAGGCACACTCTGCTTCCTGTTTGGGTGCACTCCTCTTTTTCTGGTATGTTTTGGCGCTGGACTTTTGTGCAACCATCCACAGTGTCCATGCTTAGTACAAGAGGCAAATTAGACTTAAAAAGATTTTACTGAGAGTTATGATTTTGTGGGGGATCAAACCCATCGTCCCCAAGGTAAAAGCCACCCCTGTGTACAGGATTTTATGATGTTCTTAAAGGTGCCGAGCATTTGAAAGATTCTGAACTTTCCCCAAACCCATTAAAATCAAGATGTATTCTATGGTCCACAGATAGGCAGATTTAGCTCTCATCATTAGTGTGCCTGCTTTGGAGATTTCTCCTACATTATGCAGTCTTTCCAAGGTTGGATATATCCATTAGGCCTGCAAGCAGTTTAAGGTAGCTGACGGCAGTTAGTGACCTTGATTCTAGGTATGGAGATATATTTCATAAAATTCTCTCTCTTAAAGTGTCTATGCAAATCTACCGTACACAGTTTGATACCTTCTAATTCTGATGATGTTGAAATGAATAAACAAAGAAACAAACAGATAAATAAGGCTCCTAAATAGCCCTTAAAAAAAAAAAAAAAAAAGGAAATCAAAGAAGTAAAAGAGATACTGTCAATGCCATTAAGGTATGGTTAGCAATTCGTCTATGCGTGACTGAAAATAGGACAGACATCATGAAATTCTGTTATTTGAAACACTGAGTACCAATTACAAAAAAAGTTTATGGTTGGAAGTTTCCCATAGGACTGATTCCCCCCTCACCTCCCTGTATTACTGCAGAATTAATGGGTAGAAGATGTAACAGCTCCAGAGGAGGATGTTTTAAAAAAAAAATTCCTTAGAGCATAATGGATACTCTGTGACTATTTAATAACAACATTAACCAAAATATTATTAAAGAGATGCATTGTAAAAAATGTCCTTTGACAAGTAACTGTGAAACATAATTCTGTTTAGATTATTTTAATTAGAGCTGAGATAATATGAAAGCATAAACACATCTACCCAATACACAGTACTAATGAAAACAGCAAACAGTATGTGTGAGTGCATTTAATTGCAGTTCAACAGGATACTAAAGCACAAGTATAAATTAAAGCAGCAGAACACTCTTTACTCTCAGGACTCTTATGTTTTTAGAATATCACTTCTACATGCATATGTTTTCTTGGTTGAAGTTGGTTGCTTACCTGGAGAGATTCTCTAGGTTGTGTTTCCTGATTCAATACAAACATAAATCATACAGAAGAATTGAAATTTTTTCATATCTGAACTTGTAATAGACCAAATTGGTGAAATACTGAGCATAAAGATAGTTCAGATACTGAAAGATAGGTATGTACATCTACACTAGTAAACCTTCTGAGCTGTGGAAGGTTGTCATCTATACTGTTGAATTGTTAACGCAGTCCTGGATATAGTTTTGGTCCTGTACAATTCTCTCTCTCCAAAAGTATCCACTGCCAGGCCTGACTGGGAATTTGAATGGGCCAAGGACCATTCCTGGTAGGTAATTCTGCTTTGAAGACCCTGCTCTGAAAGCTAATTTAATAGTAGGGGTGTGAATCAATCCATGCCAACTGCCCTGCCCTAGTATGTGTAATGCTTGGAAACAGTAACCCACTCAGAATCTGGAAGATCAAAGCCTTACCTATTGTGCTTTGATGGGTATCTCACCAGATTCGTAGCATTTTCTTTTGTTTATGTGTAGTACTGGGCAGTTTTGAGCACCTTAGTTACTGAGCAATCCTTTATCATCATCTGAAAATGCACCACATCTGCACACATGCTATCCATAGCGTGCAACTTAAAAAACAGCCATCACCTTGACCCTTCAAAATTTTTAATACACAAATGTAATGATATAAGCAATTTTCACAATCTGTAGGTCAAAATGGGAAGTTGCAAACAGCTGGAAGCTGTGCTTTTTTTGAAGAAAATAGGCTTACATCCATTCTATGATATGATCCAATTTGGATCTCATTTCAAGCAATGCTTTCCCAAGATAGGAATAATGATGTGTCTTCAAAATCTGATCACATCCGTCAAAGAGGGAAAGCACTACAAAAGTTTTATCATTCAGGACTGCTACACCTCACAACCCACAGCTGCAATATGGTTGCAATTAAAATGAAAGTAGAAGTCAAGGGAAGAGGAAACTGGGAGGAGATTCATTCTTTCCCTTTTTTATTCCCAATCTGATTTGTCACCTGAGGTAAGACCAGAGGTGGAAGATGAATGGGGGCAGCAATCCTCTGACCTTTGGTTACGTACTCCAGTGGAGGGCTCCTAAAGGAGGAGCTACTATAACATGCACAGAGGAGAACAGAACCACACAAACAGAAATCTCTATGGGTCTTTGGTACCTAGAGTCACATTGCGTGACTTTCTAATCACAGGCTACATGAAAGACCTGTGTCTGTGCCATCCTTGAGTGTGTCACTAGCGGTGAAATGATGAATGTACGCTAATGGGCCATGGGATTACTGTAAAGAAGCATGCACTTTCTGCTCACGCAGGATACGAGAGGTGTCTTTCTCTAAATTAAAAGTCAGTCAAACAGAAATGCCACCATTAAAAATGAATTTAATTTTAAAATGCATTATACTTTTAGTAATGAAAAGGTTCTACTTTTTTTTTTTTTTTTTCTTTTCGAATTCCCATGATCTTGTAAGCTCCCTGTGGTGGCTGTTTGGGATATATTTGTTGCCAGCCACTGTGTAATTTCTGCCTTCTGCTCTTAAAATAAATTAAGATGTTGAGAAGTAAAAACAAGAATGTCAGGATGGGTGCTGAAACTGCCTATGTTTTATTTTTAATTGTAGTTATAATTTAAGATAAGGTTCTATGAAATGATATTAACTTACTAAAAAGGCAGTGTGTCTTCAACTTGTTTAACATGGTATTTTGGGGCTTGACAGGATAATTAATTCAGGAATCTAGTAATAGTTCAGTGCAGTCTTTCACTTCTAGGTGACATGGATGAATCTAACCCAGATCCATCATGGTTGTGGTGTAGGCTGGACTGGCCACTAAACGAACAACAGATGCTCTCTTTTAATCTCTCTCCCCCTTCCCAGAAAAGAAGGAAGTAAAATTACTGAAAAGAAAGTTGGTTCTGTCCTACCTCAAACCAGGGCATTTGTAACCTCCAGTTTTTGCAATTTCAAGGCTACTTGATCATCTTAGTTCAGATCCTATAAATCAAATAACTCTCTGCAGCAACATTGACTGATGAGAATGTGTCAGGCCTGTTGAATTCTGCAAATCAAAACTGAGGTACTGGGGACAGGAGAAAGTGAAGAAGCCTGTCCTCTCATAGGCTGTATTTTATCAAGAAAATGATGAATGTTATGGGATTTTATGTAAGTGTGCATGAGCAAAAGAGACAAAGATAGAAACAAGATGGTAAGTCGGGATGTTGAGGAAGAGAACAGAGGCTAAGCAACCATAAAAGTGATGTGAAAGTTGTATTTGAAAGGGAGGAAAGGTTAAAATTGGATGCATAGAAGGACAATGAGAAGGATGTAGTGACTGATAAAGTCAGTGGGAGATAGGACCGTTACGGAATTCATTTGAGAGACCTTGATGACAAAACCACAGAGAAAGCAGAGAAGCAAGTTTTGGAAGGTGAAGAAGAAACAGATGGGAAGATCTGGAATCAGTTAGGATACTGTGAAGGGTGTTTTAGAGTAAAATAAGTAGTTTTGGAGGGAATATAGCAACAGATAGAAGAAAACTGAGAAAAAGAAAGGGGTGAAATGGAAGATGAGTGAGTAGAAAGAGAATGGGATCTTGAGAAAGAAGGGAACTGGAGAAGGGAAAATTTCTGGAGTGGGAATGAGTTGATCAGAGAATAAGAATGGAATCGTCTGGGCAGGTACCAAAATGGGGGATATATGCAGCCACTTGGCTAAACTCATACTGTGTATGTATATGAGATGTGCCTGGGAAAAGGGGCTACAGTATCTCACTTTCTTTGGTAAGTCTGTGTTTTGTGTGCTAGCTAGAATTTGAGAATGTGTGTTCAGTTCTCTATTCTATCGTACATTTTCTGCATGGTATGGTGCGACATTTCACATTATGTCGGGCAGCTGGAATTTGGCAGTATTTGCCAAATGCAGAATTTCCTCGAGCTCATTGGTTCTCAGTGATTTAAAGAGCCACACATCTATCCCTTGGCAGAGCTCTATACCTTAGTTCAGCATCTCTAAAATGGGGCTAATAGCTCTGCTATAGTGCAGAGCAGTATTTTGAGAATTAATTCTTTACAGACTGTGATGGTGCTATGTACACAAATCCCAAAGATAAAAGGAGGCAAAGTCACAAGTTTGTATTGCAGACTACTTCGATGCTGGAGAAATATTTCGATGTTAAATTGAGGAAGGAATTTTGCCCTAATCCCTCTGCTACATGTGAAAAATATTTGAATGATCCCTTGCGTGCTCTTAGTGTTACATGCAAGTCATGGTAGCATTACAGAACTTGCATGCAACTTCCATTCATGGGAGCACTAAGTAAGTCCTTACTTGTCTTTTTAATAGAAAGGCAATTCAGTATGTGTATTTTGATGCCTTTCCTATTTTGCAGTGTTCAAAGTGGTATCTTTCATTGATATATGTTCACTACTGACATAACATGAAGATATTCTTATTAGACCTGATTTGAAAGTTATTTAAATCTTGTTATTGCAATATCTTTAAAGATTTTTATTGATAAACCTTTGCTTTTGCATTGATAATAAGGTTTCTTCATTAGCCTGATTTGGTATGCTGTTTCAGGATAATCTAAGGTTTCCTAGGTCGGTATTATGACAACTAAAATAATAGCCATGAAGAAACATGTTAAAGTAAACAGTCATTAAAGAGATTACATACACATAACAAGTAAGTTAAACATAACAAGTAAATGAAATACATGAATGTAATGGATAAAGAAAGTCTACTTCAGGACAAATCTGCGTGTTGTTATGTAGTATACGTACTGGGGTGAAGTTAAGCCATAAGTAGGCTACACTTTCACAAGGGTTATTTAAGTGTGTGCAGACTTTCTGAATAGTATGAGGCAGACGTGTAATTTAATGATGGACAAAGCTGGCTTTGGTACAAAGAATAAAGGAAGCATCATCTCTTTGGGACAGAGTGTTTTGTGTTTGTACAATCTCCACAGCTATAAAACCTTGACCCGTGATTACGTTTCCTGGCTATTATGATATTGCATATAGTAAATAGTCTTCTTAGACTTATTCAGGACCTATCTTGAGAGACCTCAAGGGGTAGCTTTGAAAGATGCAATCCAGGAAACCAAGGTGCAAGACTCCAGTAAGTGACTTGTTAATTTCTCACTACACATTCTGCCAGTAAGGCTGGAATTTGGCGCCAGATTCTAACAAATGAAGTAAGGTATGCAGAGTGTCTACATGTGAGCTATAGGTGGGATTCAATCTGGAACTACAACACCTATACTTTCATCTCTGTATATCATAGAATCATAGAATGTGTTGGGTTGGAAGGGACCTTTAAAGATCCTCTAGTCCAACCCCCCTGCAGTAAGCAGGGACATCTTTAACTAGATCAGGTTGCTCAGAGCCTCATCAAGCCTGGCCTTGAATGTCTCCAGGGATGGGACCTCCACCACCTCTCTGGGCAACCTGTCCCAGTGTCTCACCACCCTCATTGTAATGAACTTCTTCCTAATGTCTAATCTAAACCTACCCTGCTCTAGTTTAAAACCATTGCCCCTCGTCCTATGCTACATGCCCTTGCAAACAGGGCATATAAGAATCTCTGTCTGATTTGGATAGCTAATCTTTCATCATGATCAGTAGAGATGCAGGATTCAAATCAGTTGCCTAAAAGTAGGCATCTAATGTCACTTGAGGTGCCATAAAGGTGTCTTTGACATGCACACGGAGGCTTTCAGGTATGATATAGGGCATACGCAGGGGACACCTGCACTCTTCTGGATGGCAGCTGGAGGCCAGGTGAGGTGCCCCAGGGAATCTCCAGTGATGATGGATACCTGTATTAAGGCAAGTTCACTAACTAATACCAAAGTGACTGGGTGAGGTGAATTGTTCTCTAGACTCTGTTGATTTTATTGACTAGATCTCAATTGGCTGTACTGGGAGCTTAGATACCCAGTGTAGATGTAAGTAGCTATGCTATAAATTCAGTTACCTAAATCTGGAACTGAATTTAATCCTAACTGTACAAAAAAACATCTTTTTTTCTGCAGATTTTGTGCACACTGTAGTTTAGAGAGACTCAGAGGGATGCAATAAACACAAGCTGGTTTACTGCATGTCTCTTAGCATATATTAATGAACAATTACCATACTTTAACCACATAACATTTTAAAGGACCCAGAAAAGGTGCAGAAGGCTCCTCTAGTTAGCTACAAAAGCTCAGATGCTAGCTTCCTATGTAATTATGTAGAGAAATTATTGGCACATGTTGACAGATGGACCTTGTTAACTCCAAACAATATAGCAGAAGTGTTATGCTGTAAAGCACTAGAGGCTGTGTAAGGTTCTGTACGGAATCCTTAGATTGGAAAGACATATTAAACTGAGATACGTTTGTCTGACTTAATAATAATAATGTCAAAGCCCAAAATAATACAGGAGGTATTTGGTATCACCCAGGGCAGCAGATGGTTACATGTTATCACGAACAAACAGAAAACATGTTTCTAGCTTCCATAATCACTTTTGAAAATCACTCTAGACTTATTTTATATAATTAACTCATGTCTCCAGAGCAAATAATAGCTCTTTATTGATGGACACATTTTTCAAAATCTGTGAGAATTTGCAAGCTAAATGGATCTTTAAAAATGCTTTAGAATAGTTTGGGTTTTTTTTGTTTGTTTGTTTTTTCCTCCCCCCCCCAGCTCGGTTTCCCCAAGACTTTGCAGATGTTTTTGTGAAATTTTTACCTTGTAATACTACACTAAGGTGTTGTGAAACAGCTGATCATCCATAAGTTAGTAAAAGGCTGTATGATGCATCAGAATGCTGCTATTCTGATTCCGAGAACGGGGTACACAGTTGAAGCAGCAGCTGGAGACCTGACTGGACCAAGACAGAGCACTTTTTGAAGCTCCTTAGGAAGACTGAGCTAGTCCATTCCAGCTGCCTTTTTAGGTAGGAACTGTCTCAGTTTTTGAATAATCGGAGTTCCTGAACATCATGTTACTGGAAGTGTCATCTTTTCAACTCAGAAGTTGAATTCCTGCAAAACCACAAAGACATCATTGCTTGGGAAAAGGCCAGGAACATGTTTCTAAGTGACCACAGGCCTTTTTCAGTTTTAGAAATAATTAGGTCATTGATTAATTTGTTGTCTAGCAAAAGTGTGCATTTTATGTTTAATTAGTACACATGAATATTTTTGGTCTGATCAGAGAGTTATTTTGGCTCAGATCCCAAACAATGACTTTCAACCAGACTGTTTGATGTTGGAGTCTGTCCCTGTTCATTGAACTCCCCCATAAAATTACTAGCCCTAGGAGTCAGCCTTTCAGAGCAAAGGCTGTTTTTAATTGTTAAAGAAAGTAAATCACCCCAATAGACTGTACATGAGTTCCAGGTGAATGCTCAGATTTACCCTTTGCTATTTTTCTCAGTTTTAACAGGACACAGTCAATTCCCATGGTGCCCAACACAACTTTAACAAACAATCAACATTATGCAAACCTAAGTCTATTGTCTGAAATTCCAGTAGAAAGTGAATTTTTAGAGAAAACAGTCTAATTCTCTATTTGTAACAGAAACGTTGCAGGGCTCATAACCTAAAAATGAAATAGACCACAAATGAAATTGAAAATTACTCCACTGGGATAGATTGCATTTTAACAGGTAGTTCCGAGTGAGGGTAAATAGCTTCATGGTCTGAGGAAGACTTTATTGCTCCCAGGGTAATAATTTGGTCTTGACACTAATAAGTAGCAAATTCTTGATCTTTACAAATATTCTGACCTCTTAAGCCTGACATGCCAAAACAAGAAGAATTAAAGCACTCTTTACTCTCTTTCTGTATTTACTTTTCCCAGCTCTAGTTATCCAAGGCAGTAGTTCCTGAGATGTTTTTCACTGCTGTGAAATAAATATACAGACAGCTATAAATATAAGACACCTGGATGCAGAGCCTCCTCTGTTTTGGAGGAGGCATTTAATGTTTCGGGTCATTGCTCCTGAAGCAGCTAGGAGCATCATGGGGCTAGGATATTTTGAGTATGGAGCCAGATGAGTGCTGCAACAAACTATTTAGCATGACATTGCAAACCGTCAGTGGTCCATGGCTTATAGTCCATGACATTGAGCGCTAAGTTTATGTCTGTGTAGTGTAATGAGGATACATCTGTGTAGTGGAAAAATTGTTGCTGACCTGATGATAATGGCATATAGATTTCATTGGTTTTAATTTAGGCTAGCTTTAGTGTGGTCCTGTGGTCAAAAGGCCACAAGGAATTGGAGCACATTTTGTACAGTCCTGTAACGTACCTTATGGTGTAGATCCACCCAAAAGGAATGACTTTCTCATGCTCTGAAGTTGCTCTGCAATCCAAATAACAGCCATTAAGTGGGATCAATACAGAGGTTCACTTCAAAAGCAAATGTTTGATACCAATGAGTATCGAGTTTTTCACTATTCCATGAAAACTCTTGAAGAAAGTTTGATTTTCACGTAGGTTTTTTAAGCTGACGCTTTCCCCCTAAGCTTTTAGACATTTCAGTCTTCGAATATTTAAGGCAGCCCTTAATAAATTGAATAAACAGCAGAGGGTTGCTTTCAAGTGATGAGTGCTTGGTATTATTTTGTAAATTTCATTATACAGGCATCAGCGGTCTAATTGTTTTGCAAGATGTACCCAGCAATGCAGCTGGTGAAGAGCTCCATTACTTATCAAAAGATGATTGCAGTTATTATATGCAAGGCTGTAAAACCCTATTTTATTTTGAATTAAATTGATTAGAATGAAGACATGCATCTTTTCTAATAAAGATTAATCCAAATTTTGGAAGGAAATTACCTCTACATCACCACAGCTTGTCATATGAAAAGATTTTTACTAGTATAACTTTTGAGCTAAAAAACAGTAAAAAGAGAGAAACCCTAGGTAAATTTATTAAATGTCAAGTAATGAAAAGTATACAAAAAGTCTGTATTTTTCACTCCAAACTTCTATTTTTCTTGTAGCCCAAGCAGCGCACATCAATAGTATCTTCTCTGGAATTTCATCGAATGAATCACAGCCACAATTATTTTGAAATCAACTCATCCATTGGCTGTACAAGTTTTATTTCTACTCCTGCAATCAGTCCAGCTAATTATTCCTTTGGATCTCTGGAATACAGCGTTGAAGAGAGAGAACTTCCAGGTATAGAAAAAAAAAAGGTTACTTTGCCTATCAACAAAACTTTATAAAACTGTAGGTCTGTGCGTTTAAGCTGGAATTGCTGTTGTCTTTGGTAGTGAAATACATTTATCGTAAATACACAAAATTATTCCTGAATTTTTTTTCTGATGCTTAAAAATGGGTTCTCATGTATCATGACTAATATCATTAAAATATACTTTTTTCCTGAATATTATATTTTGAATGAGGCAAGCTTTGTTTTACAGAAATGCCTAGAATTTAGATAGTGTAGTTTTTGAAATTATGATGATTCAGGTACACATCTACTTTCATCATTGTGTGGTCAGCACACTCTAATATGAATCTTAAGCTGGAAAAATGTAATTAGAAATGATTATGTAACCATCAGTAAATATGAGGAAGGGAAGATTTCTAAGTAACCTGATATTGTTTCTGCAGTAGTAATGGTATTCATTAAAGCAAACCTTTAATATATTTGCTCTGATGATAGGAATTCAATAGAGTGATAGTGTGATTGTAACTGCGAAAGTTTTATCTACATATGGAAGTTTACATAATGGAAATGCTTTAAAAAGGATTAAAATGTTTTCGTCTTCATGGATGAAAACTTCAGGAGCAAGAAAGTCTCGCTGAACTATGCATTTAGCTACTTCTGTCCCTTCAAATTTCAGATGTGAGTTGCTTTATTTAAGCTAAACTTGTAGCAGAAGAATACAGTATTTGGGAAAGCTGATGTATCGAAACAAATGTCTTCGATAGCTAGTCTATGTGATCTGCAGATGGAGTTATTTTTTAAAGGGATACTGTATTTAAGATCTAAATAGATGTAGATTACTATAAAATGAAAAAGAATACAAATGTTGAAATTCAGTTCAAGCTTATCAACTGGCTTTTGTAGCGTTGCTCTTCAAATGAGATAAATCCTGTACAATTCTGGTTGGTAGGGTTTGAAAATTCTGAAAACTGTTGCTTTTAAATGATTTTTAAAAATAATTCATTTCATAGTTAGATGAAAGGAAAACTATATTGTTAAAGACCTGTTGTGAAATAAGTTGAGTGAGAAATTCTATCTGTTATGTTGAAGAAAGAGTTAAAAGGATCAGAAATTATTCATATTGGTGTTCTTGGACTGACTGTGTCATTATCTTTGAAACTAAAAGAATGTGTTTATATTCATGGATATAGTAAATCTTTCAAGCCTAACTGGACATAATGAATTTGAATGGTATCTTTTACTCCTAGGTCTGGGGTCATTTGATTCTTTTGGTTTTGGGGTGGTTTTTTGTTGTTATTGTTTTTTCTACTGTAAATCCTCTTCAGTGATCGCAGTTTCATTCTGGGTAATTGAATGATACTAAATATGTCTTGACATTTAAAAGCAAAAATAAGAAAACAGAAAGAATGTTCATTGCAGTTAGATAATGAACTTCTCCAAATTTTTGCTGTTGCACAGTTGTGGTTTAGTTCTTCATAATATCTCTATTTGCTTTACTTTTATCTTCTTTGGTTAAATTTACAATAGACTGCACTCAGTAACTTTTAATCACTGCATTTCATTAGGTCTGAAATTGGAACTATAGTCTCATGCTTATTAGAACTGTTCTTTTCTAATTTGTGGATTATTTGATTTATGGATTGAATGGAAGCTGAATTTTTGTCTTGTCTCTGACTAGAAAGCTAAGCAAAAATAACAAAGGCAAAATGATCGGTTCTGAAGTTCTGGGCATCTTCTGCAAGTTTTTCAAGAGTACAGTTTACCATAAGTAAACCATTCATTTACCATCAGTAAATGAAATCATTATAGTAAAAGTGCAATTCCCTCACCCTTTCTCAGATGGTTTCTATCTTAGAATTAAGTAATATATAGGATCACAGATTAGACAGACAATCTTAGCCTGAATGAAAAAAACACTTTGACTATTTAATGATAGATCATAGAATTGTTTAGGTTGGAAAAGACCTTTAAGATCATCAAGTCCAACTGTTAGCCTAGCATTGCCAAGTCCAGCACTAAACCGTGTCCCTAAGCAACACATCTACATGTCTTTTAAATACCCCCAGGGATGGTGACTCAACCACTTCCCTGGGCAGTCTGTTCCAATGCTTAACAACCCTTTCAGTGAAGAATTTTTTTTTCCTAATATCCAATCTAAACCTCTCCTGGTGCAACATGAGGCCATTTCCTCTTCTCCTATCACTTGTTACGTGGGAGAAGAGACCCACACCAACCTCACTACAACCTACTTTCTGGTAGTTGTAGAAAGCAATTAGGTCTCCCCCCATCTCCTTTTCTCCAAACTAAACAACCTCAGTTCCCTCAGCTGATCGTTGTAAGACTTGTTCTCCAGACCCCTTACCAGCTTCGTTGCTCTTCTTTGGATTCGCTCCAGCACCTCAAAGTCTTTTTTTGTCCTGAGGGGCCCAAAAGTGAACACAGTAGTCAAGGTGCAGTGCCAAGTACAGGGGGATGTTAATTTCCCTAGTCCTGCTGGCTCCACTATTCCTGATACTAGCCAGGATGGTATTGGCTGCCTTGGCCACCTGGGCGCACTGCTGGCTCATATTCAGCCACCTGTTGACTGATGCCCCCAGGTCCCTTTCTGCTGGGCAGCATTCCAGCCACTCTTCCCCAAGCCTGTAGTGCTACATGGGGTTCTTGTGACCCAAGTGCGGGACCTGGCACCTGTATGAGGTTGAACCTCATACTATTGCCCATCGATCCAGCGTCTCCAGATCCCTTTGTAGAGCCTTCCTACCCTCAAGCAGATCAACACTCCCGCCCAACTTGTTGACATCTGCAAGCTTACTGAGGGTGCACTCGATCCCCTCATCCAGATCGTTGATAAGAATATTAAACAGAACTGGCCCAAATACTGAGCCCTGGGGAACACCACTTGTGACCGGCCACCAACTGGATTTAACTCCATTCACCACAACTCTTTGTGCCGGCCACCCAGCCAGTTTTTCACTCAGCAAAGTGTACACCCATCCAAGCCATGAGCAGCCAGTTTCTCCAGGAGGATGCTGTGGGAAAAGATGTCAAAGGCTTTACTAAAGTTTAGGTAGACAACATCCACAGCCTTTCCTTCGTCCACTAAGCAGGTCACCTTGTCATAGAAGGAGATCAGGTTAGTCAAGCAGGACCTGCCTTTCATAAACCCATGCTGACTGGGTCTGATCACCTGGTTGTCCTGTATGTGCTAAGTGATGGCACTCAGGATGATCTGCTTCATAACCTTCCCTGGCGCCAAGGTCAGACTGACAGGCCTGTAATTCCGCAGGCCCTCCTTGTGGCCCTTCTTGTAGATGGGTGTCACATTTGCTAGCCTCCTGTCAACTGGGACCTCCCCGGTTAGTCAGGACTGCTGATAAATCATGGAAAGGGGCTTGGTGAGCACTTCTGCCAGGTCCCTCAGTACCCTTGGATGGATCCCATCTGGCCCCATAGATTTGTGTGTGTCTAAGTGGTGTAGCAGGTTGCTAACCATTTCCTCTTGGATTATGGGGACTTCATTCTGCTCCCTGTTGTCCAGCTCAGGGGGCTGGGAACCTGGGGAACAACTGGTCTTACTATTAAAGACTGAGGCAAAGTACCTCAGCCTTTTCCTTATCCTTTGTTACTGTATTTCCCCCTGCATCCACTAAAGGATGGAGATTGTCCTTAGCCCTCCTTTTGTTGCTAATGTATTTATAGAACTATTTTTTTGTTGTCTTTTATGGCAGTAACCAGATTAAGTTCTAGTTGGGTTTTGGCCCTTCCAATTTTCTCTCTGCATAACCTCACAACCTCCTTGTAGTTCTACCGAGTTGCCTGCCCCTTCTTCCAAAAGTCATAAACTCTCTTTTTTTCCCCTGAGTTCCAGCCAGAGCTCTCTGTTCAGCCAGGTCAGTCTTCTTTCCCGCCGTCTTGTCTTTCGGCATATGTGGACGGCCTGCTCCTGAGCATTTAAGATTTTCATCTTGAAGAATGTCCAGCCTTCCAGGACTCCTTTGCCCTTTAGGACTGCCTCCCAAGGGACTCTGTCAACCAGGCTCCTAAACAGGCCAAAGTCTGCCCTCCGGAAGTTCAAGGTAGCAGTTCTGCTGACCCCTCTCCTTACTTCTCCAAGAGTCGAAAACTCTGTCATTTTGTGATCGCTGTTCCCAAGACAGCCTCCAACCATTACATCATCCACAACCTTCTCTGTTCACAAACAATAGTTCCGGCGGGGCTCCTTTCCCAGTTGGTTCAATCACCAGCTGTGTCAGGAAGTTACCTTCCTCATACTCCCGGAACCTCCTAGACTGTTTCCTCTCTGCTGTATGCACTGTAATTATACAAGAGACAAGGAGTACTAACATGTAAAGAGAATATCAAAATCCAGAAAGAACAGATCAAAGTGTCTCTCTTGAAAAAAATCTCTGAGGCTTGTCTCTTACCTAGATTATTAAAAGCTGAATCTTGAATAATAATTGTCAGCAAGGAGTAGCATAAGCAGTGTTCTCCTACAGCTTTTTTTCTTCTTTAGCTAGCTGTTGTTTCACTGAAAGGGTCCTTGTTCCTTTTCTAGATCTACAGTGACAACAATTACAATCATCAGATGTCTTGATTATAATCCTCTGAATTGCCAACTTGTTCTGAAAATTTATGGAAAATCTGCACCTTAAAAGAATGTTTAGTTCAATAATAACTGAGGATTTACGTGCATTTGAGTGTTTCCTTCTATATTATATTCTTGGGTATTTATGTCTCTCATATTTTTTTAAAAAGCCTCATCTGCAAAAAGCAACAAATTATTTTTTCAGGCTTATCAAGTTTCAAGGGTCTTCTGGCTGACCAGAAAGAAACAATATACAGAAGGAACCCATTTTCATAGTAACTGCAGCTAGTAGTTTTCTGTTGCCTTCTTTGAAACAATCAAAATGCTTTTTACAGGATTTCTAAATTAGGAACTGCCATCTAAATAAGGCATTAGTATTTCCCTACTCAATTTTGGTGCTTTTTATGTTTTCTTCAGGACACTTGTGATGATTCATTATCATTCAGATGAGAGCAGGGGACAAATACAGCAAAATAATTATTCTAATTCTAAAATCTTCAACATTTTACCTCTACTCAATAGTCCGTTACCAAAGAAGAATCAATCACTTGTAACTTTTGGTGGATTACAGAAAATTCCTTTTTGTATTTGGGGATAGCAGTTTTACTCTTGGTGTTTGCTAATTCCCTACATCCCCTGATTTGAAACAGGGATCCCAATTTTCAAGAAGTGTATTTCTATCAAGTAGAAAACCACTGAACTCTACCACAGCACTATATTATCCGACTGACAGCATATGACAACATTTTCTGATTAATTAGCTGGAGAACAGTCCACATACAATGGTAAGCATGTGCTTTAGCTTTGGGATCAGATGTCCTTGTGTATCAACAAAGTCCTGTATGTTGCCCAAATGGATGGCAGAAGATACCTTAGTATCAAGTTTCCTGCAACTAAAATGTAAGGATAAAGATTCTGTATTTTTGTTTTGAACTTTAACTGGTGGAAGAACCTGCAACAAGTTGATGGAAACTCTTCTCTCACTCCAGTATACATAGGGCGGTCTGTGAATGCATCTTTGGTGTGGCCTATTTTCATAGCTTTATTTGCAGCAAGAACATCGACTTCATAGAAGTGTTCTCAAATTGAGAGTGAATGATCTTGCTTTTATAGCATTGCATTCCACCTCAAGTTGGAGGTCAGTGGATCCAAATAATGTCAACTACTACCTCTAAACTTTCCATACTAAAAGTGGATCCATTCCATTGCATAAGGAAGTCATTATTGTATGTCATGGCAAGAGGCTAGTCATTTTCTTGATCATCTGAATACATGTTTAGTAGGTTATGTATGACAACACAAATGAAAAATTAAAGACCTGATAATCAGGTGAGGGTTTCGTTTGTGGGATGTTCCTCGTATAACTTTGGCCATGACGAGACCACTGGATGTGCAAGATCATTCACTCCAGAAGAGGGCAGTCTAGGCTTTCAGGGAGATGCGTCTCTAATTTAGCTCTGTGCCTTGTTATATACATCCCTGAAATTCTTTTGAAACTGTAAATCTTAAAGATAGAAGGCAGCAAAATCGTGGCCATCTTGGTAACATCAGCTTGGCACAATCAACACTTGCAGCTGAAATTGTCACTCAGGATTATTTTATTTTTCATTTCTGCTTGATCAGTCAGAATAATGGGTGTCTCTCTAACCCATATTAACTTCATTATGTCTTCTTGTACTGAGTATAATTGGGCTGTGAAATCAAAAAGACATTTCTGCAGATATTCTTGTTCTGTTTCAGATCCAAAAATAGATCTGTACTCAGATGCATGTATGCAGCAAAAATGTTAGCAGTTGTCTGTAGGTAATCTCATTGTGATCTTTATTTTCAGTCCATGAAAATCTTCAAATTTTCAATAAATTCTGTATACCATTCATTGTAAAAGAGCATACAGTTTTTCTCTTATCTCGTTGTGGTACCTAAAGGTATTTACTGAGTTTATTTCTTAGTTACAAAGTCTGTCTCTACTGTAGGACCTTAATGTAACTCTTACTCTTTTTACATGTCTTGTTTTCTGACTATGAGTAACATTATTTCATTCATCTAAGGCTACATTGTTCCTTAGAACAATCCAGAATTTACAATTCAAGAATTCAGTCTTTAATATGTGGACTATAATTTTTCTCTTCTACAATGAAAAAGTAATATTTGAGTCACGCATTAGATTTCTTCTAGAAGTGCCTTCAGATCTTTTTTAAAGTAAACAGCTGATCAAATTGCTTTGTCTCATAAGCCTGATTTTTCTGAAGCAAAAGCAGCCCTATGCTTAAAAATAAGCTTGCAGTTTTATCTTTCTCTTTTGAGAGAATCAAAATAGTTTGCATATTACTGTGGCTGTTAGAATGTATTAGAAACTTGGTTCAGAGGTCTGATCTAAAATTCCTGGCTACGCTGCGTTCCTAGATACAGTCAAAACTTATTCTGCTGCAGGGGCGTTCCTTTATGTGACATTAGCAAAGCTGCTATTGAAGTAGGTCACGTATTTGTCAACATTACTTTCTTATCCAAATATTTCATTTGTTAAAATCTGATATGAAAAGATCAAACTGTAATGTCTATCTAGACTCTTCAAGCCTTGTTTCTTCGATTATAAAAAGTTTTGGAATTACTAGAAGTGAAATAACAAAATGAAAGAAATGCAAAGAAAAAAACCACCTTTTATTGCTAGAGTGTACTTTTAGGTGTGCTATATGTAAGTTCACAGTACACTGTTTTTGTCTGTTAACAGTACCTAATTACCAAAAGAACACATGATTTTCCAGCGACAGAGGAAGGGGAAAATATTGGAATGTAGTGAAATAAGCATAATCAACAAATGCTGGTAAATAAAGCATTGCTATCTCTTGCATATGGACACCTGCACCTCCTGTGAGGGGAACATCTCAAAAAAGTGTTATTATGAGCCTGTACCGACCTATCATTGATTGAGAATGCTCTTCCGGACGGAATGTGTGAGAAGGTCAAATTCAAACCCTCTTTTCTCTGGTTTTTAACTTTCTTCATCATCTTCTTGATAACAATACAACAAAATCTGCCAAGGTATTCTTCAAACCAGGTCAATTTGAGCCTTTTTGTCTGTGAAGATTACGTGTTTTATAGGCAAGTTCAACTGAGTGCAATTAGTAAGATGTAGTGGAGCTATTCCAGGATCTGCTGCTGGGGATCATACTTGATACTGTCTCAGACAATTTCTTTTTTGCTCTAATTAAGTTGTCCAGCAGATGCAGCATGTTAAGGTCTCCTTATGTTGCCCTTCTTTTTGCTGCTTCTAATTCCAGCCTTTGCACAGTTGTCCAAGGCAAAGATACAGTCTGTCCCACAGGAACAGACTGTAGTGCAGAATTAATTAATATTATAAACTTCTATTTGTCAACTATTATTGTCTTTACACCTTCCAGTTTCAAAACAACATACTTCATGAAGCTCATTGTAATTATATCTCACTGTTAACAATACGTCAACATGCTCTGTATAATGTCCAAAAATCTGATAGCAGAAAGATCCAGCGAGGCGATGCCTGGAAAGCTGTAGATGAAACTAACTCCTATAGTTCCATTAAAAAAAAAAAAAATCTTTTTCTGTGTAAGAGACTGATCTTCTGTACTAATGCTTCCATGGAATGTTAGATACAGTAAACCTCTAAATACCATGCCACCTGAACTTAAAAATAATCTTGTTGGAGGCAGTTGTATTTTTGCAACTTAAACTTCATGACAGTGTTACCTAGCTCTTCAGTAATGCCTACACAGTGTTATCTTTCAGTCTTTTCCCAGGCTTAAATGAATTACCTGGGCTAAACCCACTTAGTGTGAACCTGCTCTCCAAACATACCGTCTCATGTGTCACTAAGTGTGTGGATGTTCTGATTCCTGAGTCACTAGTAAACTAATATGAAAATAAAACAATTTGAAGCAGGCATATTGAAGGAATAAAACTGCAGGTGGGTCTCTAAGCCCTGTTGTCAGATATAGCATTGGATGTGTTAATAGAACAAGAAATGACATGAACAGCTAATCTCTTTTCAAATTAAATTCTGAACCATCTGACCACATGTGGATAAGCATGTGTTGAGCAATGTGCGTGCCTATCTTTCATTCAAATGGCTGTTCGTCAGAGGATTTGCTCTTTTCCCCCACACTATTGGCTTACTATGAATAAAGCCAATTAACAATTGTTGACAATAAAGGGGGGAAAAAATCCCATGTAATATGTAAAATGCACTTACTAATTTTGAAAACCTAAATTGGTAGGCCTCAGTCTGGCAAGCAGGAAGGCAGGAAATATAGCAATACTGCGATGATGCTGGAGATTAGAATTGCTTAGAGACTGTCCTAAAATTGGGGAAGGTTTCCCTCAGGATCCTTAGAAACACTACATGTTACACCACAATTGGCTTCAGGTATTAGCTATTTCTTCAACTCTTTTTTTGCCCCTAAAAGTAAACATAAAGTAATGTATGCATGTTTGTATACATGTCTATTTGCGCTGTTAAAATCTATTACGCTTCATTTAGTTGCACACATCCTCTTCTCTGTGAGATGACAGAACAGACATGTAACAGTGGTTCATCACATCAGAAAATGTTTTCCTGAAGGAACATCAGATATTACAACAGTAATCCTGTAAAGAATTTTTAACAGCTTCCTTGGAGGAACAGATTAGGAATGCAATTCTTAGAAGCAATGTATTTTACATTTTTAATTTTACATATATATATATATATATATGATGTGCATCTTTGCACTTGTAATAATTATCCTGACATGTAAGGTCAAAAGAAAAAATATTTTCTGTATATTTCATTTACAATTCTTAGCCATTTCTAGAAGCTGAGTAACTATAGGCAATACTTACATTTATCTGATTATCATCTTAGTCAACTTTTTAGTTTGCCGTTGTGGGTATTTTTACTAAGCTGGAAGCAAAATAACTCCTTAACTTGTAGTGGGACCATTTGCAGAGACAGATCATTTTAGTCTTTAGGCTGTCAACATGCCTTGTATTGTTCCCTTATCTTTCCTTTGGACATTTTGTAAATAAGATTGACCAAGCTCTGGAGCGATGCTCATGAAAACTTCATCAATCAGAAGAATTGCCATTGCAAGATGAGGGCTATGAGAAAAGAGCACTAGGATGTTTTAGTCTTCAGTTCTCCACAGTATTGTTTGTGATACAATTTTCTTTCACTGTGTGAATGCATTTAAACTGATTCAAGCATTATTTAGAATATTGTATCTTACAGTTCAATCTGTTTTTATTTTCTTGTTATCACATCCTCTTATTCATATTTAGTCGCTTTTCTGCTTCTTCTCCTTACCAGAATGTTTATATCTTTTAGAAAGCTTTCTGCTCATCAGCTGTATTTCTGAGCCCTATGTGAGATGATTGGAACTGAAGGAAATGGCAAAAACGTGCCTGGTTTTCTAAAATAACTTTTAGTCCTCCAAGCATACTTAGTGACCTCCTGTTTAAAAAAAACACACAACTCTCTATATTACATACCAACCGCTAAAAAAGAATTTTATGTTTTCTTTTCTCCTAACACCATTCTGAAATAAAAGACTTTTTCTTTTCCTCTTTCTCACTCTCTGCGCGTCTAACTCAACTACATCTTTTTCTATTTGTTGATCCTTAGTATCCAATTGTAATGCTACTGTTGTGTGCTGTAATAAATCTCTCTTTTTACCTTTTTCCACACTGTAAAAAAAAAAAATAATCTATATGCATGGGAAAACAAGCCTACTATACCTTTAGTGAATATCCAACAATTAGGGTAGAGTCAGTCTTACTCGTTAGCTAATTAATTAGGTATTTTATAACCAGCTCTAGTTGAACAATGTAAAGGAGACAAATATCAGAGTACATTGCAGGTGGTAGTATTCCTGTGGAAAATGAAAATTTGATGCCATTTAGTGAAAGGAGAAAATTACACACAGATCTCCCTCATTCTGGAATAGCCACTATCATTTGGTTTAAAATGGAGATGACACCATGAGTTCCAGAATTTTGATTCTAGCCTCGAAAACCTTTTTTTTTTAGTAGGAATTAGTCAATAAATCTAAGACACTTTCATGAACGGTTTCAGAATGACTGAATAGATCTTACTATAAACCAAGATAAAATAGTTATGTCTGTTTTTTCCTATGCTATTGAATAGCTTCTATACAGTAGCTAGTTTGATTGTTTATAATTAGATAAGAATTCAAAAAGATACTGGCAAGTTTGAAAAAAATTAAAAATATTCCTTGCTTTCAGGAGCATTTCTACACTTCGGTAGATAGATGCAGTCCTCGGTGAACTTCAGTGCAATAGATGATTGCACAAGTTCAAGATATAACAAATAATATAAATTGAAACCGTCCAGAGGTTTCTTTGAAAATCTGTAGAAACATTATATGTTATACACAATTTTGGACTTGGTCATAAAACTTCTGTATAAGAGTGTTCATTTTGTATTTCTAGTTGTAATGTCGCTCTAATTGTAAAGTTGTATAAATTGAAAGGATTTTTTTCCATTTCTAATTTTTACATAGTGAGAGACGCTTTATCGTCTTAGAGTTATGCAGAGGGTTCACTGAGAGTTTGAAGTTATTCAGGTGAAGAAAATAGGGTCAGATGGTCATGTCTGGGGAAGACACAAAGCTGTACTCTGAAAATATGTCAGAAATATCAGACACACAAATGAGTAAATCCTCACAAGTTTAATAAAAACAGAAGGACATAAAATAAAAAGCATTAGAAAGGTTGGCCTGAGTAAGAGTAAAGTTTTATCTACCCTGTATCATATTTGACAATGGACAAATATGAATGCCTTTGGGAAATGCATAATTGCAAAAGAAATGCATACTGACACTTAAGAATGTCATTACATCCTTTGACTATTTGCAGCCCAAGGTCTTCCCAAGCCCAAGGTCCTCCTGGATGTTTCCTGTGTATTATGTAACCTTAGTAGGTTTATGTTCTATGGATTTATCCATTCTCCATTGAACCATGTATAATTTTTGTAGCCACAAAATATATTGCAAGGAGTTCCCCCCCTAACTCAATACTTAATCCCCATGAGGGGGTTGCACCTTTTGTCTCCAATCATTTAAAAATTCAGAAGGTTTAAAACTGGGTCCATTGTTTATGTTTTAGCATTTCCATTTGTGTGACTTGCACCCGGCAGATTGTGACATCAGTTGGCTGATGCCAATTTTCTGCATTTCAGCAGCACTGTTCATAGAACTAAGAACCTTAATTCCTGAGACATAGAATTGGGTTTTTTTGGATCATGGCTTTTTTTTTCTAGTTATGGATATTTTTCTTATATCAAGAGAAGCCCTTTGTTAAATCATTTGAAAGAAAAGTCTTATACCCACTTTTGTTGATGTTTTAGTGGCTATTTACTGTTTGTGTATTTACAAGAATGAAAGTATTGAAGACATACTCTAGCAGCATTATTTATGTATGTTATTTCCTAATATTTAAGTCATGCTGAAGTACCCTGTTAAAAAAGAACTCTGGGTTGATCTTGTACAGCTCACATGGAATAATATTAGTCATCACCTGAGGATTTTTTTGTAAAGAAAATATTAAGGAATTACTGTCTCCAGACATATCTCATAGAAATGGCAGGATTCTCTATAACCCTCCCTCCCCAGAACCTGTTGGCAACAGTAGAGGCAACACACATCTCATGTCATCAAAAAAATCAAACATAGACTTCTACATAGTCTTACCAAGGAGTTCATGTCACACTTCTGATGATCAATAATTTGCAATGCTATCTGCAGTCTCTTTTTTAATGTATTGTATTGCTTGTAGCTTTGATAATAAGATCCATGCTTCTGGTATCAGTCAGGTTTTAAGTGGCTGTAGAGAGGTATGTCCTTGCACAATTGTTTGCAAGATGCTTATTTGTCAAGAAAGAAGACTCTCCATGCAGAATATGTGAAAACCCGAACACATACAAAAAATAATTTCATCATAGCATTTTTAGTACCACTTTAATTAAAATCTAGTTTAGTTTTAATTCAACTTAGTTGAATTCTCTGGAGCCCAGTATGCTTGCTTTTATAATTTAAATTTAAGTTTTTCTTCGAATACAATGCTCCCCTAGCAGTTTTTCATTTATCAAGCTATCGAGTATATATATATTCATGCTTGAGAGCTGTCTTGTTGCTGTTACACTTAGCTTACATGAGCTACAATCAGGAGAAAGGTAGATGTAGGTTTATTCAGTTTTAATGTTCACTGGATTCCATAGAATACTATAAAGCAATACTATAATAATTCAATATTTCAGTAGAAATAATTCAATGAAAATGATAAAAACGTTAATTCACTTTTTTGTTACTAGTTTTGGTGTTTCCCATAGCAGGACAGTGAGGTTCTTGTTGGGGATTTTTGTTTCTGATAAATGGGTTTAAATGATGAAAAATCTACATTTACCTAGGCAACAGGCCACTAAGAGGGAGTTTAATATTGTTATTACTAAGGCAAAAGTAAAAACCAGGTATCCTTCAAATGAATCCTGTATATCATATACTTGCTGGATCTTAAAATGTTGTCTTAGAATGTTTAATGTGGAACAATACATCATGTGGATTTTCTACAAAAAAAGTCAACAAAGGTGTAGTGCTCACATTGAAGTGCCCATCTTCCCATTTAATTTTAGCCAGAAGGAATACAGTTCACGCACTCTGAGATTGCTCCAGGATGTGAGCCAAAACACAATAAATGGGAGCTGTCAGGAGATTTCCCATTCAAACTAAAACACTCGTGAAGATGCACCTGTAAGCCTTCAGTGTAAATCAGCTCCTGTTAACCATGAAAGAATCAGAAGAATGAAAACAGTGAGAAAGGAGAGATTCTGAATGTTTCAGGTATAGAAAAAGCTCTATTTGTCCCTTTTACCATGTCAAATATCAGAAAGCCTGACTATGAGGTACAGGTTTTTAAAATCAAGCTCATTGTTTTGCTTTTCTGAGATAAATTCCAGGAAAGCCATTTTTTAAAAACATAAATACTCAATTATTAGAATTGCTTGCTGTTTATTCAAACAGTTAGGATAACTGCACCTGCTTGCTAGCTCACTCGCATCTCTCTGAAAAGGTGAGACGATACTCATGATTGCCCTCTTTTCTCCTGTGGAAGGCATCCTGTGCCATCTTCAGAAGTAAGAGAAAGGTGACACTGAAGAAGAAAGAAATTGGATAACAAAATAAAAAAGAAAAATACTGCCAAAAATACAGGATCGAGGAACAGAGAAGACTGTTTTTCCCCATATTACCAGGCATTTTTCACAAGGGTAGAAGCATACCTTATTTCTTTTGAGCAACACGGACTGCCTGGACTATACTACCCCAAGCTTTTTTGTAGCTTAGGAGCTGGCTTTATAGCATGACCACAGAATAATAAATTTTAATCCCAATTTTTTTTCATATTGTAAAATGGTATACGGTCTGTCCGTCTTTTCTTTCCCTTTCTGAGGGAGGTACTCCCCTTCAGAGCTTGCCATACTCTAATAATTCCTATAGGCAAAAAGCCCGCAATGATGTCATTCCAAGTCAGTGGAACTGACAGCTTATATCTGCCTACCTGGTGGGTCTCCATGTTGTCAGGGGAAGTTCTGCTTGGACTTAGAAGTACTCAGAGGATTTAGGCAGGTAGCTACATGTTGGTGGTTTAACAAGTAGCTGGTCCTTGCTTCATCTGCTGTATCTTCATACTTTTACTCCACAGAAAATGTTGAATTAATCTACTTCACAGTGAAATAGAGCTTGAGTAACGCTCCTTAGCGTCCATGTAGGAGTGCTAAGAGTATACTCATGGCCAGTTACTACAAAAACATTGGTGCTCAAGTGACATGTTGACCCCTGTCAGGTAGGTATACTTCGAAAAAGGATGGGGGAATGGAAATACCACTAATCTCAATTAAAGACAAGGTGAGCAGCACCAAAGTACTAAGTGCCTCACTTAATTTTGAAGAAGAATTTTGGAACAGACCTTTTTCAAGTTCCAATCAAGTGTCATAATCACATTTATGATTATTTCAGGAAATAATCAGACTTATGATTATTTCAGGATTTCAGAAAATTCTGAACTGATATATTCTTTCTCTCAAGAGCATTCTTCCACAATATAGCAGCAATTGAAACATCACCTATAGCAACAGTAGCCATGGGGAAATATTTTTTCTCCAGCAGTGAAAGCACACCACTATGACAAAATGTAGTACATACAGTTATATCAAAGCAAAAATATCTCATGATGGTGCTTACCTGGAATCTCGTAATGCATATTTTAGGGGTTTAGATTTTTAAATGACAGTTTAATAATGTCATGTATTTTGGTCTAGACTAGTCTACTTCTTACTACTCCATAGATGATATTGGGTTGCCTTAAATACTTATATCAGCTACATAAATAATCAGCAAAATTACTTTAGGAAGTATCATATAGTAGTTTCCTTTCTTCACCTTTTGGGATTTAAATAATCTCAGATTATTATGTCTTGAATAATTTTTTAACTTCTCCTTATAATTAGATGTTGTATTGTGTTTTCCGTATGACAGCTTTATTTCTTTTTATGGGAGCTATATGCACTCTTTTTAGGACTTAAAAATCCAGCTTGGTTATTGGATATGCATTTTCCTTCCATGCTCTTCTTTTGCGTCACAACCAATAAGACCACTCATGCTACTAAAGACCATATCATATACTGATACTGAGCTACAATAATTTCAACCAAAGAAAAAGCCACCCACCCGTTTGTGTATAATTAAGTTCTGCTTCAACACCACAGACAACAGATCTTTTATGATTAGCATCCTATCTGTAAGAAAATTAAGCTTAAAGAATTGATTACTGAGTACTGTCATTAAAGTAGTATTGCGAAAAAAATACACGAAATAGTAAAAGGATGTTAACTACGTTTCACAGCTATTAGTCATTTTAGTCCTAAATCTGATAACCCAAAGATAACAGCACTGATGGTACAGGGAAAAAAAATAAAAACTATGTTTCTGAGCAAACAATTTTTCATCTAATGGAAATGCATTTCTTAGCATTCATTATACCCCTCATTTATTCCCTGGAAACTTGAGAGCTAAGTTTGAAATAAACTAAAGATATGGCAGTAGGTCCAGTGGTTTTTTTAAGTAAATGTCAAAGATATGATTATACTAAATCTGATGAGAAATTTAAAAGTACTTTTTATGCTGTCACCTGTCAAAACTGTGTGAGACAGAGAAGAGAAATGAGATAGATAGGTCTAAAACAGGAGAGAAGAGAAAAAGAAAACAAATAGTCAACATCTTAGTGGTTAGGATACTTATCTATGCTAGAAAATCCTTCTTTCAAGTACCTGGGCTGAGCAGGGATTTACACCTCTGTTGTCCACATCACCAATGAATACCTCATTCATTGTCTTGTAGGTTCATACATTCTCTAGTTTCATCCATAAATTCTTTTCTGGACTTAATAAAGTGAAGTGTTATGGCAACCAACAACTATATCTCATGAATCTTGTGTTAAATGAATTAACATTTTCCACCAAAAAGGGCAGAAAATTATGGGAAAAAGTCCTAAATTATCCTTTTCTGTAAAATCAACTTAATGCAGTTACATTATCTTACAAGAGAGGTAAAATAAATTGCTAATATTTTTTATTTGATATAGTAAATAATTTTACATGCTACCACTCACTAATTCATATTCTGAAAAATAAATTAGCCTTTTTATCGAGGAATTTTAATTACATGCTGTAGTTACATATTCTATATTATTCTTTGAAATCACTGTATAGACCCAAATGTGCAAATGTATTTTGCAAAATAAAATATTTGGTAAGATATCTGTGGTTATGACTGTCTTCAGAAGATATCATAGAATACTTGATACTGACAATGTATGCAATTCAGTAAGAAAATGTGTTTAAAATGCTGATTACCAGTTAAAATTCTCTAGGGGCCTGATCCAAAGCTTATTGGTATTAGTGGAAATATTCATACTGAGTTTAGCAGATTTCAGATAGAATCAGACTCCAACACATTAAAAATTACTAGTGTGGAAGAGCTTTTTCTTGCTAAAAGCACTGGAGGCAAATACGTTAGTTCAAAACCAGTGGGATATCATTCTGAACTAAATCTATAATTCTAAAGTAGAACATGTGCATGTTAGGTCTGAACAGTGATTTACAACAGATTTGAATTGGACTGGCACACTTAACTGACAAAACTTGGGATTATTCTGTGCTCTAAAAAACATTTTAATCTGCATGCTTCCTGTTTTTCTAAGGCTAGAGATCAATTTGGGGCATTTTAGCACAGTACATCACTTATTTCTGTTTCAGATTCTAAAAATTGCTTTGAAGTATATGCCAGAAGCAAAATTATTTCTGCCCATAGATGAAATAACTCATTCTCTGTGGCTTCCTCAGATGTGGAGTCAATCTCTGCTCAGGAAAAATATCATTTTTAAAAATAGAATAATACGAAACTCCTAATTTTAAGTTTAGCACTTAGTATTCACGAAACGTTATGGGCTAAAATGCAGCACACAGTCACAAGCTCTTCTGACGGAGGCGCATCAAAGATGGTCTGTCTCATTTGGGTACAATCTGCTCTGGGAAACAGGAGAAAGAGGAGGGTCTGTTGCCCATTACTTGTTATGCCAATGAAGAAGTTCACTTGAATCCTGCTGGAGAGGTGGTTATTAGAAAAGCGTGAGGGTGTTTAAAAATTTGTTCTGTTTCCAGTATTTTTGACCCTTTCTTAATAGTGCAAATTCATGCAAAATAATTTGAGCTTGTTACCTCCTTGCCTGGTATTCTCAGCTATGTAATGTATAACATGCCAGAAGAAAGGAGGATTGGTTTATCTATGCTTCAGTCCCTAGCATGAAAGGAGTTCAGGGTGAGTTGGTGTCTGCTGTTCTCGAACAGCTGCCTTGCTAGCTGGTGTAAGGTCTTGTGGCAGGCTTTCACACATACACAGTGATCAGGAGCAGTACACAGTCTGGCCCCGTGTAGATTCAGAGCAGCATATAAATAGAAAATGTAAAATTATGTTGTATTTGAAAGAGACACTTAGTTCAGACCATCACAGCTATAGTCACATTACTACTGTCTGGTTTTCAGAACAATTTCTTAACACTTTTCTGCATAGGTCTAAATTCTGAAATATTATGAGATCATTGCAATGAAGTGTTATGACACCATCTTTATTGTAGAGCCGCTGAGGGTCAATTATATCTTTCTCTGTTAGTACAGATTATAAGGAGGTTTCATATAAAGTTAAGGCAGGACATGTTATCACTAAGGATGGGATTTCTGGATCATGCTGGAAACTAGTTCTAGAGTTGTGCAGGATATCAAAAGGTTTTAATCAGTGGCTAAAGCGGATCTTTGAAGCTATTCATTTTGCCACCCTTTTGTTCACAGCCTTCCCAGATTTAGTACAAATCCCACAATCCTTTCCTGGTTTGAGGTTGGGAGGACACATTTGCTTTTAATGACCCACCATTGGAGGTTTTGTCTGCATAAAACATTAGTGAATTTGGTTGATGATATAAAATCTGAAGTACAGTTGAGAATAAATATATTCAACGTGGAAATTAATCTGACGTTCTTTTCTGAGCATCCAGATTTGTGTAGAGAGTAAACTGGATGTACTCATAAATGCTTTAGAATACCATGCATGAGAAAGTAGTATAGACTAGAAGATGCTTATCCAAAATTTGAAAGGTGCTTACATCATTTAATTGTAGGTGGCGTAATGTTTGGGAAATGAAAGTATGTAGAATATTCTCTTATGGGATTGTCTTTTGGTGACTTCGAACCTCTGTCTGGACTCAGATATGCACAGTAAATGTGAAGGCTCTTTTGAAAAGTGTGGTTGACTATAGAAATTTACCTTCCCAATGAGGTATTTACTAAAGCTGTTTGAAGCTCAAAGCCTGAATAAGCAAAACAGACGCAAAAGTTGTCCCAGTTACGGTTCAAGTGTGATTCTGCATATTTTTTTGTAATTAGATAGCATATTGGAATTATAGAATTGTGATAAAGAAAGATTTGGTGAAAACTGTGCTGCCCTGATATTTTGCAGAGTTACTGAAAATAAGTTAAGTGTGAAGCATTTCCCAGATGGTAAAAATTCACTCCAAGGAATTTAAATTGATACTCAAAATGTTGCTGTGTTCATGAAGCTTCTTTTGCATCTTTAAAAAGAAAATTGCAATGTACTCTAATCACTGCCAATTGTACTGTAATTTATTACAGGGAAGATTAAATGAACACAAAAATTGCAGGTGGAAATTTGATCTCTGCCTGCATTAAAAACTTGCAGTATAATATCCTCATCTTTCAAGTTTTGACCTATTTCTGCTGTATTATCATGAAACTGAGCTTTCTTCAGGGAAATATCAGTGAAACATCATGCCCTTATGAAACAACTGTCAGTGTTAATTTAGTTACAGAGACATTTCCTTCAGTGTAAGCAAGATTTCTTGTAGTCTCTTGCTGTAGGTATTAGTTTCTAAAAAATATTTTTAGTCAAAGGATTCATCATTGTGTTTAAAATATTTGAGTCTGTTTACGATAACAATCTAGTATAAACCTTTCTTTAAATTCCTTAACATTGCAACAGTCTTACCCATTTAAATTGTTTTGCTGTCTAAAGGACTCAATTGAGGGTTACCACTGGACTTTTTTTTTTTTTTTTCCCTAAATTTTCCATAACATTTTGTTATCTAACATTTGATATGTGCTTTATGCAAACTGAGCCAGTGCAAGGAATGCTTACTTAATTAACGAACAGAAACATATGGATTTAATTTGGTATTAGCAGCATAATAATCAGAAATAATTCATATAATAAATAGCAGATTCTTTGCCAAATGTGACTTACATTGAAAAAACAAAATCAAGTACCTCCATAATTAAAATATCCATAAACTCAATACAGAGAAAGATTTTTCTTAGTTAAGTGAGTACTTGTACAGGCTCCTGCATAGACATGCCCTGTTTCCCCAGGATTTCCCACAGAGAACTTCCACATTTTAGGAAAAACAAACAAGACCAAAAGGACTTCAGCTGTGACTGAGCCTAATTCTCTCCTTGCTCATGCATCATTCAGAAGCTGATCACAGTTTGACCCATATAGGTCACTATAGTTTGTCTATCTAAAATGCTAAGCAAGGGAAGTATATTGTTTAATTTCTGTGCCGGAAAAATATGTGATGCTGCTCATAGTCTGTTGAATAGTTTCCATTGTGTTTCTTTAGAGGTAGCTGCTGTGGTAGTTAAAATGTGTTTCGTGATATTTGGATCAAAGCAGTTGTATGAATGACTGCGCTTCTAATTATTAATTTATTATGTGCATTTTGCAAGGAGAATTATTGCATACATTTCTGTGTACAGATAGTACAGCATTGTGAAAACAAGCAATATGAGCCTTTCAGTTTGTGATGCTGATAAATGAAGGCATTGTTTAAAGAAGGAGATTGTTCTGGTTTGTTTTTTCAAAGCTGACAGTAAAATACTTCCGGAAAACCTGAAAAATTGAGAGATTAATCCAATTCATTTTATAAAGCAGCCAAAATGAGGTTCTCACAGCAACCATATTTTAAAATAAAATATATAATACAGAAGTATTAATTTCCATTTCCCTTAATAGCTGAAATATGGATCCAGACTTCTTGGGCATTTATATCAAATATGGAGAGCAAGAAAGGCATATATCCAACAGCAGAGGAGTATGTCTGACTTTAAGCTAACCTGTGTCACACCAGTAAACTAGTAATTGTTTTATCCTTAAAGAGACATTACGCATAAAATATGAAATTCAGCCACTATAGTAGATGACGTATTTCTTTTCAGATTTCTTATTGGTGGAAATCATACATAAAAAAATCAAGTATGTATTTTTAGCATGTAGTTGAGAAACTAGGTTGAACGCCGATTCTTAGACTTTTACATTTAAACTAAGCTATGTAAAGAAGAGCTGTTAGCAGCTTCAGTATCCACTTAAATGTTTGCCTCGTTGCTGTGATTTAGATTATTTTTCTGTGTTTGATGTTTTGAAAATGACTTATTCTAAGCCACAGTGCTGGGAATTAATCACTGTTTTCCTAACATCTTTATCACTGATCTTCTGGTCTTTAGATGGAGTCCTTCCCTTTCTAAAACACCATGCATCTGCTCTTTTTCTAATTCTGTTGAATATGCTAAATACTGAGCTCTTGGCTGAGAACCCATGTTGACTTTTCAATTGCTTATATTGTTCTTCTAGATTAACATACGCTGACTAGATTTCCTTCTGTATCAAATTATATTAATTTGTTCAAATGAAATTCAGAGTATCTAAGAAGACTACACTCTAAGATACTGCTATAGGATGGTTGCTAAAATTACAGCTAGCTTTATTATAAATACTACTTTTAAAATACTATGGGGGAAGTAATATTAATGGTACCATTAATATTCTTTATTCCATTACTAATGCATATTTAAATAATGCAAGAATAGATTACTGGAATTTTTTTTTGGTGAGGCAGCACCAGAACCACATCAGCAAAGTGGAAGGTTGTACCAGAACTGTGCTATGACTACCTTGATATGGTACAATAGTACTAGTGATTAGATTGCAGAGATTTTATAAAGCCTATGCTTTGCTGTTCGGAGCATCAACTGAGTAATTTAGCTCAAGGACGGCTTATCCATTATATGTTACTGACATAAAACTTCCTGTGAAATTAATAAGAGAATGGCTTACATAAATCTTGCATATATATCACAGAAATTAATCCAAAATATTTTAATGCTTTGCTTATTATGAAGATGTTGTGAAATATCAATGAGTATTTTTGTCTGAACAGTGAATTTAAAATTCCAGTTCCTTAATGATCTGATGAATTTTGGAAATAATATAAGTTGTTGATATCAGTTCTTTTCCAATTTTGTTGGTGTAAAATACGCATCAAAACCAGACAGTTTTTCTGATCTTATGTAAAAATGTACTACTTCATAAACTAGTTGCTGATTCTGAATTAAGTGGATTCCCATTCAGTGAGATTACTTTTTCCGTGTTTTATTTCATCGCAGTGGAGCTGGGTTGCCTAAGCAACCAGTAAAATACCAGGACTGGTATGTGGCTGCTGCTTTCTTCCTCTGTTTCCTAGCCTGAATGCAGTCAGTGCTGTGCAGAGCTCCCAATCTCGAGTGCCCATGTCGGAAGAGCATTGCCCATCACACTTTACAAAGCATAAAGTGAATAAACTCCCCCGGACTAGACCAAACCTGTAGTGATTCATGTTGAGGGGTCTCCTTGGAAATATGGAGCTGGAGCCGTTGCATTGGATGAGGTGAGAGAACCAAGGGTGCATATCTCAGGACGCGGAGCTTCGTTAGCTCTGTTCTCATAGGGGAAGTTCTCAGGGAGAAAACTGAAGCACCAAGAAGTGGTGTGACTTGGTGGGAGACACACATAGAATATGCGTAACATAGAGACGTGCAGACAATCACAAACTCTTCTTGCTGTTTCATTTTCTCTGCATACAAATGGACTCTTGCCCAAAAGATGTGTAGCTCTACGAAGCCGTGTTCCTGGGCAGGATATTTTTCAGGAGTCCTGTTGGTGGTTTTCATATTTCAGCTGTTGTTAGATAAAGAGGCATTTAACTGCCCCTCCTTTTGGATTAAACTGAAAGTGGATGGTAAGGCCAATATGTCAACAGAGTATATTGGTCTGATTTTTTTTTTGCTGCAAATTGAAAATATCAAATTGTTTGAAGTAAATCTCCTGCCTCTTTTTAATCTATAGCGAAATTTCAATGGTAGGGTATGTTGAAATATGTGGAAGATCAGAAATAACATTCTTAACTTGTTCTTAAATGTATTCATTAGATTAAATACTCTTCAGATGCTGTAATATGAAAAACAGAGAAATGATACATTAAAAGGATTTAGGTTTTTTGAGTTTATATAATGAGAAAAGTTGAAATTCTTACGCTAATATGCCTTTCCTGGCTTTACGTACTTGATATCTCACATTCATTTTTGAAGCAATTCTTGTCATGCAATTTTATTTTTTTATTTGTTTATGAATATTTTCCACAGGGTTGTAATAGCAGATCTTATTTACTTCATTTTCAGTAAAAATTGAGGCAATAAGAAAGTGATTTAAGAAGATACTTATATACATTGAAAGGAAAAATGGAAACTTCTATTCCTTTTAGTGGTGAAGAAAATAAAATATGAATGTAGCATAAATTAATGGAGCATAACTTTCCTGCACATGCAGATAATGAACTCCAATGCTTTTAGCTCGCTTGTTTGAGTGCAAAGTTCTGGTACCTGGAGGGAGAGATGATGGGTTTGAGGGTTCCATTTTTCCTTTCCTTGTCTTCCATCAGCTATGAACCCCGATGGTCCATAGTGTAACAGAGAGCATTTTGCAGTCCCCAAAACATTAAAACACTGTGACAGGGGCTCCCTACAAGTTTTTCTTACATAGCCAGGCTGGGTGGGAGTATGAAAAAGCCATGTCTCTGTTCAACATGTCTCTGCTACCAAAGAACTGTGTACAAAGGCAATTTATTATTTAAAAACAACATTTTTGCTTTTGCAAAATCAAAAATTATTTTGCTTTTTGCTTGAATAAACTCTTCTTTATGGGGATGAGGGTGTCGATGATGTGTCTTCTAAAATACTTAAAGCTAAAATGAAATTCCAGACGTGTGGCTATTTTAGTACCAGGAGAAGACAGTCTTTAGAGAGACACCAATCCATGTAACAGTTCCATATATGGGTGGGTTTGATTATGCACACTTAAGCTGAAATTAACTGGTCAGCTCAAATGAATGAAGTTACTCATATACATAATTAGGTATAAATCTAGTCTTTTTATAGAAAAAATGTCAAAATACATTGCTTTTTCTTGGAAAAAAAAAAAGGTTTTCCCAACTTAAGTTTTTTGAAACGCCCTAATTAACGTAAGAAAAGTCCAGCCTATTTAAGAGGTAATTGCCAGGATGTAGAATTGACAGTAAAATTAGTGCTCTTAGGTTTTTATCATATCATTAGTCCTTTCTACATACAGACTGAACAAATCTGGTTTATGCCCCTGATTGCTAATGAGAAACATTAATACACTTACTGCAGGGGAAAACACTGACTAATCACTTGCAGACCACAGTGAAAAAAGGTCTATACTTAAATGTAAATACCAAACAAAATCAGATTTATGGATTTATTTAGTTTTCAATATTTGAAAGCTTAATAAACTGTATTTAAACCATGTACAGGTATGCATTCTATTTCTGAACAGTTTCATTATACAGTTTGCTTTTCGAAGAGTTATGTGTCTTCACAATGTGACACAATTAAATGTAATAAATAAACAGAAGGCTTTGCATCCTGTTAAAACTCTACATATTAGTAATGTGAACAGAATACAAAAATGTAGCTTAATATAATACTAGGCTTCCAAAATAAAGAGTTAAATTACTACATATCTGTTGCTGAAAAATGCCAGAGAATTCTGGCAGTTACAATTGTGTATTGCTAGGAAAAAATTAGTTGCTTCTAAAAATACTTTGACAATCTAGTTTATTTACTAGATGTTCATTAAAGCCACAAATTTTAATTGTAATAAAAAGTATTAGCAGTAAAACATAAAAAAAACCTAAAGCAAATGGTCATGTGAAGAAAAGAAATACAGTCCTTAAATTTGTTCTGAGGCAGTACCACATATTCATTGGCTTCAGTGAGCTTTGCACCAGGCTTCACATGCCAAAGTTAATGGCAGTTTATCACCATTTTATGTTTTCTTAGAAGCAGAATTATCACAAAATCATTATTTTGTAGTCATTCATGCTGTCTGTGAGAAATATGACACTCTGGAAATAATGAGTATTACATTGAAAAGTGGCAGATGTTAGCACCATATGGATTAGTCAGGAACTATTGTAACAGCTTCATGAATGTTAGGTATAACAGAGGATCCTCTGGATATTTTCACCCAAAGAATTCTCTGGGGATGAAAGAACCGAGGACATCTGAGGTTTTTTTGATCTCTCCTGCCAATTTACTGCAGTGTAAGCTCTGGGTTTTGTATTGTATGTCTTAAATTATTTTGAGGAGCTGTTTGGGGGACCTGTGGTTCATGGCATGTCTGAACTCTTCAGTACTAATGTTCTGCAGCACCAGTGCCTGTTCCTGTGAAGGACTAGTTGCAGTGACCCTGTCCTGGGTTCCTTTGTGCAGCCTTTAATGATAGTATTCCTCCATCAGTGTGACATTCTCTTCTTGGAACTGAAGTTAATGGATATCAGTTAATACAAATGACACGTTTCAGTACAGCATGAGCATCTTCTCTGTGAAGTTTCAGCCGCTATTGGAATAAGAAAAAATGTGTCCAGGAAACCCAGAAGACAAAGACCTGTAAATTAAAAGTAATGCCTCTGAGTTAATATAAATGTCCTTCTTCCTTCAATCCAAAACCAAACAGGTGGTGCTCAGTAAAGAAAGGGCTTAGTTTGGTAATCTTTAACACTAATTATAGTAATAGTAGTAGTATGACAATATATAGTTCTTAAACATGTATTTGTATTAATTATTTCTTATACCATCTTAGAAAGGTCAGTACTGTACCCATTTTACAATATTTCTGTATTGTACAATGAACATGTGAAGATAAAACCAGGAACTAGAAGCAATTCCTCTGTAGACCTGTGTGAGGACTAGTTAGTCCCGAGAGAGCGCACTGAATAGACAAAATGCACTAAATAGACAAAAATTACGTTGACAAACAAGACTGTATCTCAGACCTGAACTTCTGTTTTTGCATGACATTGCACCATGGCATTAGGCTTGCAGTTGCATTCAGAGTTAGGTAAAGCACATTACACAGCTGTGCAGCGTTGGTGCTTGGTGTGTTTTCCTTGGTAGGGATGTCAGGTAAGAAGAGTGAGGAAGCATAGAAGCATAGGGATTGAGTCATTTTCTGGGAAGATGAAATGGGTAGGAGAGAGAAGGAGGCAGGTGATGTGGATTGGGATCATAATTTGAAGCGATGAGGGAAGGCTGCACAGCACAGCGTTGATACCCTGTTTGGGAAGCTGGAGCCGTGAAGTGGGAAAATTAAGAACAGTGTTTTAGATGGAAGCTTCACAGATGAATTGGTAGTGTCTTGACTCTCATATTTTCTAAGGTTAGCTCTTGTAACAGAGGCAAGTATAAGATCTCAAGTGATGTGACTTTTTGTATGGAATTAAATTCTTTAGGTCACTCAGTTGACCTTAAATCATACCGGGCTCTAGGCAACAAACTCAATGACTGCCTAGTTACCTAGACATGTATATAAGGGATCTATAATGCTATAAGATAGTTTCATCAAAATGCCTCTTCTAAATAAATACCGCTTTGTTTTTTAGAAAGCTGTCTTGTCAGCGGTCAGCTTTGTCATAGCTTATTAGCAAGCCAGCCACAGCTTCTGAAATAAGGTCATATCTGCTGAGGTAATTTGTGGATTTTCAGGAGGACTTGGTTGCCAGCATTTAAGAAGATGAATACAGTTTTTATTACAAAAATCTGATGATGAATAGAAGTCTAAGAGCTAAATGGGTTGCTGTGGGAAAGACCATAAAAGGGTCAGGTATTTAATTGAAGCTGGCAATCATGACAACATTGCAGACTCCTGATACAATTTTTCTCAATACTTTTTTTGTGTGCGGCTGCTGCAAGCACAATAAATAAACTTTTACATGAACACTGGATTTCTAGCTCCCCTTCCAGTATAAAGTGGCTTTCAAGGACCCTAGAGAGCCTGTTCATCTTAAACAGAACAAAACAGGAGATTGTCTGACATACCAGTTTTCTCAGTTGTAAGAATACTAGGTACCATCTGCCTCTGATTTAAATTCACTGTATCATACTGTGTGAAAAGTCATGTCTTGCAAAATAATATTTAATCATTTAAATCTTTTAAATATTTTAAATTCATTCCATTACAGTTAAACCATAATCATGAAACTTCATATTTTCTTTTGAAGTATATGTGCCTGCAAGTAACACATCGTTATTATAGCCAAAGGGCTTTATAAAACATTCTCTAATTTTTCAATTTACTATATATATAATGACACTTGTTATACTCTGTAGTTAAATTTGTTTTCTCATATATTCAGTTCTTTTCATGTTAAAAAACATTCCTGCAAACATTAGCAGAGAAGTATAAAAGCACAGTATAAGCATTCTTAAAGGACTTCTGAAAAAGTTGGGATTTATGGTGAAGTCTGATAACCATCTTAAAAGATGCTGATAATACTTAGCTCTCATATACTGCTGTTTTCATTGGCAGGATTGGTATTATTGCAGCCAAGGAAATTCAGGCAAACTAATACTAAACTGATTTTCTGAAGTCACCTGATAAACTACTGAAAAGGCTAGGAGTAACTCCTGAGTCACGACGTGGCAGTTTTTACTTCGGACTACAGTTTCTGCATTCTGATTTCCTTCAGTGTGACAGTCTTCCATTATGAGAAATAGGTTGCTTTTAATAATTTGTAACATTATTCTTGTGGATTTTTAAATTAAAAAATATAAGTGTTGGTATTTTCAAAGATATCTGAGCAAGCTAGGCAAAGTGAGGCAAAAACTCTCTTAGTCTTTCTTGGCTGCCCTAGTATTTTACTTAAATTGAGGAGACTATTTCTATAAAACTGGCAATTGTGCCATATTTAAACTGCCTCTAGCTTGAGAACTGGTATTAAAAAACAGCATAGCATAGGCTGAATTGCTCTGGAGTTTGGAGCAATGACATTGCAAGATTTCTCTAACTCTGTAGTGTTTTTTTAAAGCTATCGTGGTCTGTACAGTGCACTGTAGTTGTGAATGCAGTGTGGTCACGTCATGTCCCTGTAAGTAGAGGGGATTTTTATTGCTTCATGCTGACCTTTCAGATCACCTGTTCCTTGTCTCCTCTTACCATGATTCATCTGCAATGTTAAATACTACTGAGATAAGAGGTATTAATTTTAAGTGACAATAAAGTGATTTTTGTGGACTTTCTGTAGGCGTGCTGGTAAGCAGCCATTAAACAAGATAGTGTTGAAGTATTTATGCCTGCAGAGCTTATTCCTGGTGTGTGCTCATATTAATACTTAGAGCAGAGGGATATTTTACAGAATTTCAATGCACACTCTTATTTTCAGTCAAATTAGGTTTCATTTCTTACATTTTTTCCATCATGTAGAGTCAGACAAGAAGAAAATTTGCCATTAAACTAAGTGATGAAAACATTGTCTATGTTTCACAAACAAAGTCTGTGTATCCTCTTCTGTATCTAGAAGGGGTCATGTAAAACCTTATTTTCCCTTAGCGGAAGGGAAATTACCACTTCAGGTAGTTCAGATTTTTCACTGGATACCACAATTTATATTTGGAAGGGGCAACAGAATACTCTCAGTGAACAGCTGGTACACAGTAACATTTTTCATCATTACAGCTGTCTTCCAAGTGATTTTATGACTCAGCCTTAGTTTGATACCAAGACTAGAAGCTTAAATTATGTTCAATTTTTCTCCCTTCATACTTCAAAAAAGGTTTTCTTCAGAAATAAATGACCTATATCTTAATCTCTTGATTGACATAATTATTGACAATGTGTAAAATTCTAATAAGTAGTTGCTGTCTTTCAAGAAAATTGATTCCTCTCCAGTGGAATATGTAAAAATCATGTCCTCTCTAAACATTCAGGTGTTAATTTGGTAGGCTTTGAGTGTTCTACTGTGAAAAAAATCAACGGAACTACATTTTTATTCCAATACAAAATGGCTTCATATTGGTGAATGTAGTTGAATCGTTATTATTATTCAGCTTGTCTGTGTCACGTGCAACAATACCTTCCAAGAAAGCACTTTTGCGTTCTCAAATTCTCAAGCAAAAGCAGTTGTTACCTTGAAAACTACTCTTAAATTAGGGCAGCGGAAATTTGACAATATGACAGATTTATGAGAGAAACATTTACAATGTATACTTACGGACAGATTTGCAGTGTTCCCACTGAAACTGTGGGAAGGGAATTCTTATGTAAGAAGATAGAAACGTTCAAGCTGGAGACAGGATTATTAGAAGCAACTGCTTGGAGGCCACTGTAGAGTGTGGTGCTTTTTGTGCCAGATGTATCATTGGAGTGGGATATGAGAGAAGAGCAACTACATCTAAAAAATGATTGTTGGTGTCTCTAAGATCCCAGCTGTCAATTAAGTGCTCTTGATACTTTTGCTACAGTAAAGGCTCTACCCGATGTCCCTGTGTTAGTATTGTTTAGTCACATAGAGGGTGTGCAAGGGATGATAGCTACCTCTAGCACCCAGTTAGGGCTGATGCTTTCAAATCAATCATACAATTGTACATGAAATTGAGAAAGAAGTCTGCCTAGTTCGCCAGTTTACTTTAAGAATATGTGGGAGCCTAATTGTATTAACAGTCTTTGAAGTTGTAGAGGAAGCAGAAAGATAACAATTTCAGGGCTGAGACTTCCAAAATTTCTTGTGCTCTGTCACAAACATTGGATCTACATATTGTCAGTGTTTCCATTCAGCAGATAGGGTGTGCAGTTTTGTAGCTCATCAAATAACCTTTTCATCTAAAGGCTGAAGGGCATTGTGAGAAGGCTAAAATTCATCCTTAAATTTTGTAATAGTCTTTAGAGTGATACAACCCAATGACTCCTTTACCTGATTAAACTGTTTTCCCTTTTTCCCCCCAACCCCATCTGTTTCTTTGGTGTAACCTCCATGAATTCTTTTGGAGTCTTAGGAGGATGTAGGATGAAACTACATTTTAAGGTTGAAGTTCTCTCTGTAAAGTTAGTGTAAGGAAACGTAGATTCTGTAAATGTATGCATGATTATCTTCTAATTCACAAGAAAGGGATAAGTTCATGAAACAGGTCAAAAACACCTTTGGTATTCTGTTCCTTCACTGTGACCCTTCTGGCTTCTTTTCAAACTGTTGCTTGGTTGAACTTTGCCTTTTTTGACCTGAGTTTTTCAGATATTGAAATTCTTGAAGATTTGTCTTCAAGGCCAGAAGCGGTGACTTTTCCTTGTGTTGGTGCAGAGATCAGCTATGATTTTGGTATCCCCTTCCAGCAATGCTGGAAGCTTGGTTTCCAGCTTTTTACTACCTGAGCTTTGTACTATTTCTTTGAGTTTGAAATGTTTCTTTCTTTGTTTCCATATGATTCTGGAGACTTAACAATGACTGAAGGAGGAGAAAGCGCTTGGGACTGAGGATTTTGATCTGAGGCCTATGAATACAGTAATCTTTGTTCAGGAGTCAAAGCATAGGTCATATGGAAGATTGAACAGCAAAGGAATAAGTTTATAAGGACTGAGAAAGTGTCTCTGATGACTTTGATAAAATTCAGGATTCACGACTGAAGGTTATCTTGGCTTAAAAATCAATTGTCTTTACAACCTGATTTACAACTCAGAACAGCATGGCTGGGCTTCCCACATGGCATAGCTGAAAGGATTGGTAACTGATTATGGAAAACGTTAAGAAAACTCCTGTTGACACAGCTAAACATCTGTGGAAGATAAAGCTATAATATAAAAAGACATCTGACGTAATTATAATAGCAAAGAAAAACTACCTATCACAGAATAACTAAAAAGTATTTGGGGCTATTCTGTTATTTTTAATTGCATCAGCTACTGTAAACTTGTCATTGATTTTTTTCATAAGTTTTCCCATGATTTTTGTGATTGTGATACTGACAACATTATTATGACTTATTCCAGAAATTGCCTATGACAAATCTTTAGGTGTAATTAGAGCAGGAAAATCAAATGTAATACCAAAAATAAAATCATTGTTATTTGTGTAAGACAAATTGCATTTAAACATGATTGACCTCAGGCAAGGTACTCAATAAAACTAAAAACTCCATTCAATTCACTTCAGCTATAGAGAGACAGCAAACTGAGCAGTGTCCATTCAACAAGTATTTGAAAACCTCAGCTTGCACCTGGGCAGTAATTTTGATTTGGAAAGGCTGTGATAGTATGGGAAAGGAACACGTCAGAAATGAAAGACACAGACATTTAATTTCAATATCTGGATCAAATGAGCTTCCTGGCAAGAGACACAGATGTAGCAAGAAGACTGAAATCACTTGCTGAGCACTACAGTTCCGGTAACACGCTTTAGTTCCCTGGATTTAGAACTCAGATTCCCCCTTAGCTTTGGCTTCTGTGTTTTCCCACTCTCCTTTTCTACTTCACTATTCTGGAATTTTTTTTATTTCTCAGGCATTTTAGCTCTTCTTTAAAGTTCTCTTTTACCTCAAATCTTCAAGCAGCTTTTTGGTATATTCCATTTAGAATGCAGTGTGAAATAGAACTTAAGTGAGATCATAGGGTCTTTGCCTTTTACAAATACTTCAATAAACATTATTTTATGAAAGAATCATCCTGTGATTAAAACTGAAAACTGATTTTCATATTTAGTGTCCTTGGAGTGGAGATACTGTCTGATCTGTACAATGTCTTAAGAACTGGGTTCATCTTTTTTAACTCCTTTATGTCTGCTATTGGATGTGCATGTTGCTCAGGGAGACAGTCTCTTCGCTGTATGCTTTTATATGCGGACAGGTACAAATGACACTTTCTGACCTTAATTTTATGAGTTTGAGTTACCAGCTGCTGTGCATGTATTGTACATGTCAGCTTCAGGAGAAGACAGACTAGCATTGCCTTAAACTCTAGTCCACTTTAACCAGCCGAGAGACTTTGTCTGATGCCTGCCTTTAAAATTCATAGAATCATAGAATGGTTTGGGTTGGAAGGGACCTTTAAAGGTCATCTAGTCCAACCCCCAGTGCAGGGACATTGTCAACTAGATCAGGTTGCTCAAAGCCCCGTCCAACCTTACCTTGAATGATTCCAGGGATGAGGCATCTACAGCCCCTCTGGGCAACCTGTTCAGTGTTTCATCACCCTTACTGTAAAAAATTTCTTCCTTATATTTAGTTTAAATCTACCTTTTTTTAGTTTAAAACAATTACCCCTTGTCTTATCGGCAACAGGCCCTATTAAAAAGTCTGTCCCCATCTTTCTTATAAGCTCCCTTTAAGTGCTGAAAGGCCGCAATAAGGTCTCCCTGGAGCCTTCTCTTCTCCAGGCTGAACAACCCCAAGTCTCTCAGCCTGTCTTCATAGGAGAGGTGCTCCAGCCCTCGGATCATTTGTGTGGCCCTCCTCTGGACCCACTTCAACAGGTCCATGTCTTTCCTGTGCTGAGGGTTCCAGAGCTGGACACAGTACTCCAAGTGGGGTCTCACCAGAGCAGAGTAGAGGGACAAAATCACCTCCCCACTATATACTTCTCACATCTTGGTGTATAGTGATATTTCCACACCCACAGTGAAGAGTCAGTCCAAGTCAGACTCTCTAACTGGTAAGATAGATTAAGGAGAACTCATACCACAAAAAGGCTTAGACCTCTTACTTTTTAACAGGAATTCTGAGAGGGTTAGCCATGTAGGGAAAAAATCATATTGATTTACCTGAGAACTGTGAAGTAAAGTTGTACAAGTGTGATGGTCTTTCTCTTTTAATAGTCATTATTAATTAATTGACTTCAAAAACTGGCAAAAAGTGTCAGACCTTGGAAATGACTGTTTTATGATGAGTCTCAGTCTTTTATGTGGTAAAAACATTGCTGTGTTTGCTTTATTACAAAGTACGGTTTAACTGAAGTAGAAGAAAGATGCCAATTCTAAGAAGCAAGCAGTCACCTTGATTCAGACTGCTGTACTTCTCTGTGGTGATTCCTGCATGTCTTGAACTGCTATAAAATGATAAAAAAAAATTAAAGTTCAGATTGATTAGAGATATTTTGAAGGCACTTGCAAATTACAGACTTTTAGGCTTTATATAAACAGTGAGGCTGCGAGGTTAGGTGAACTTAAATCAAGTTTCACTTAAAATGTACTTTTAAATTTCACTAATTAATTTTGATATCTATGGAGTTAATTTTGGTTTGGAAACACCTGGCGTATTTCCTCATATATTTGTAGATGGTCATTTTCTTTTAAAGTTTGTCCAACTTACAATAAATATCCACAGAGGAGGCTGGAAGAAAGGAAGTTGCTTTCAAAAAAAAAAAAGCCTATATGCCTCTTTTCTCTGCAGATTCATCCTTTGTTTACCAGTACTGTAGCTATCCCAATTACTTTAAATTTTGGCTCACCCTTTATTCTCTGAGCAGAGAAGATTTTAATAGCTTAATATCTTGTTTTCCATCTGAAGACTTGATGAAAATTCTATTACCTGTTAACTGGGCTAGAAAGAGGCCAGTATACGTGTCGCAGTTGGTAGTTCACTCCTTGTTCATTTAACAACTCCTGTCACTCTCCTTGGAAATACCTAATGCGTGCCACTTATTCCCACCACCCTTACTGCCTTCTTTCATTTATGTTGGTGCAGATAGGCAGGATAATCAAATAACATAAGCTGAAGTGCTAGTAGTACTATAATTTTCAAGGTAACCTATTCCAGGAGTGACCATCTCAACTTTTTTTGAGTGCTTCTTTACATTTTTTACATTTTTTCGTATTATTACAAAAGGAAAGCAATAAGGTGTTTGCCCACTTTTAGTCAGAAAAGTGATTAAAATCTTTTCATTATAATTTCTCGTTATTTTAACAATAAAAGCTTTAAAAAAAAAAAAAGAAAAAAGAAAACATCTGCCAGGTTTTGTTCTGGTATCTGTTATGGTGCTGTCTGACATGTTGAGCTGCTAGTGATGCTTGTTTGCTCTTAAAGAGAGGGAAAAGTGACTTGTGGAAATTTCTCAGGAGACTGTGATCATTTGGTTTCCAATTTATTCGAAATGAAGAATATGCTAATTAAAACAATTGTAATATTGTTTCTGCAATTATTTGTTAATTATGATTGAGTTAATGAACTACTTCTGCATACTCAGTTCTCCTGAGTGTGTTTGGTAGGTCAGACAATTTGCCAGAGCAGAACTTCATCAAAGAAAACACTGGAAGAATCAGTGTTATTTCAAAGCAAGTTGATCCTGAACCTTCACAGATCTGTATAGCAGCAACAGTGAGCTCGAGGCAATGCAAGGCATTGTCTTTTTCAACAACATAATGCATACCAATGTTGTTTTTTCTACGGCTGTCAATTTAGTTGAAATATACAGTTGTTTTACAATCCCTTTGAATCATGAAATATTGAAACAATTCAATTCTGCTACATGACTTCTCAGCAGAAGTTAAAATAGCAAAACAGTAATAATGGGGCATTGTCAGCACATGAAAGACAGGGATCAATTATTTGATGACTTTGAAGATTTATTAAGAAAGAATTTGTATGCCACAAATTGCCAAACAGTGAGAGCCCAAGCACATAACGTGCTCAGTGCAATAGACCAAGAAGGTGACTTTTGTAGAAGAGTTCTTGAATGGGTCAAGACCAGGGGGCCTGAAGTTTAATAGATACAAGACGATGTTTGGGTAGCAATTTTTAGCTGGGCAGGTGGAGGCCACATTTTAGAAATACTCTGCAGGAAGGTGTGTTGAGGCTTAAACACAGTACGAATATATAGTCTATGGAAGTACGAGACAATTTAGCAGCACAGTGCATGTGAGAAAACAGCAGGTCTGTTCTTTCCCACTGTGTTCGTATGACTTACTGATGAAGAATTTACCCACTTTGTGGTGGAGAGAGTGGAGAGGGAGTGTGTGCAAGAAAGCTGAGTCCAAGAGCTCAGACCATTTTTCTGTAGTGGCTGAAAACAAGTGTTTCAGAAGGGACAGTTTGAAGCAGGCCACTCTCACCAAAATTAATATATACCTGCTGAGAGTGAGTCCCTTTCCAAAACAGAAAAAAGAGAAAGAGGTATCCTAAAAGCTCAAAGGAGAAATGTGAAGCTTTTGACTCCGCCATCCAATACTGAGGAAGTGTTTGAAATCATTGTCTGAGAGATACTTCTATTATGAAAAATATTGAGGTTTGGAAATTTGTCGTCCTGTGAAATGAAAGAGCAGTGTTTCTAAGTTTTCAGTGACAAAAGCTGAGAGAAATGTAGCACATTCTTACACCTTACCCACCCAAATCTTACAGTCAAGAACCACACCATAAATGGGAGGAACCATCTACTGCCTGACTGACTGCAGTGACCAGAGCCAGAAGAATGGGGGACTGGTGTACCTAAAAGGCAAATGGCAGCTCAGATACCTTCATAGGCAGTATTTAACATGTACAAAAATCTGCTGTGTCCAATAGACAAATCCATTGCTGTGAACGCATTGTTTGTTGTTTTCAGTATAAAGGAAGTCCAGGTATCTCCTATGGAACTCCCACTAGAGGAAGGTTCTAATGATTCACTGGATTAGGAGTAAAATTATGGGTCTGAGGAGGTCCAACAGATTGTGACCTATCCAATGAAAATAAATTGCCATATCTGTCATTTCCATTCTCAGCTCTCCTGATCTTTGAAGAAGACAGGTGAGCTTACCAAATTGTCTCAAATGTAAGTCTTCTAACATCTGGCTCATTCTACAAAGATGTTGAAGGGGTTCTCATAAAGAAGAATGAAAAACTTAGATGATGGTGATCCCCTAATTATTTCTCTGCATTCATACAAGTGTCCACTTCCTAGTAGCCTGTCTGAATAGCAGTTGTGGCTGTACAAAGCTTTTAGGAAATCTGCAATACTTTTTTGCATCTCCTCTATCCCTGCCCTCTTAGGTATACAGCCCTCCTTTAAAATGGTATCACTTTAAACTGCTGCATATTACAGTTCGTAAATATGGATTATTCCATGCCATTTTTGAGCTTTCCTAGTTGCAATTCCCTGCCCTTTGTCAGAGTTCTCTTTCTTCGGAATCAGTTAAGGCAAGTGAAATCTTCCTCAGCTTCATCTGATATTTCCAGTTGAAAATGGGAATCCCTAGTTACGTGATTGGTAAATCAAGATAGAATTCACAACTCTGTCTGCCGGTGGTATATGTTCATATATCAGCTCACCTGGTATTTGCGTGGGACTTCCCTGTTGATACAGATTCTGCCCGTCTACGTAGCTACAAAACAGGATCCATTCTTTCCTCACCTGTTCCTCAGGTGAAATGTGAGCACTCTTGCTTAAACAGCAGAAATACATATATGATACCAAGGTTAGATCTGGCTGATCTGAATCCTTCAGCTCATGGGTAAACATAATTATTGATGTTTGTTCATCAGTCTTCCTCATACTGGGTTAAACCTAGGCAAATTAGAGCAGAATGAAGCAATAATAAGATTCTAGGCCTGTCTTGCTTCAGATATTTCTGGTTTAAGGACCTGATGAACTTGCTATAACCTATATTGAAACATTTATTTCCTCTAACACTGTAGATAAGAACTAGTTAACTCTGAAAATAAGTTGCTTTCTAAATCCAAAGTACCTAATTACACAGTAGGGAAGTTCCATGTACTTATTAAAGATGTGCCAACAACTGGATCCAGTTCTCTGGTGAGGAACAGTTTTCTACAACCTATTACTCCTGATATTCTGATCAGGCTGTTACCTGAGCAGAATCTGGGCTATAAGTAATGGGCCTATAATGGGAGAATTCCCACCAATATTAGTGTGTTTTCTGATCCCTTAGACTCAGATTCTGTTTTCCTATTTACAGTTCCTAAGCTTAAGCGACTTTATTCATGTATTTCTACCAGTCTGGAGGATGTTTTTGAAAGCTGTCCTATTTTAAATCCTTTTTGCTTGGTAAAGTAGTCCTTTTTATTAGACGATGCTAATATTTATTGTCATCATGCACATTATTCCACCCGTCTAAGAAAAAGTTATTCTCAGTAGGTGTAACGTGTTTGAAAATCAGAGCGATTTGGTGCCCTAAGGGAGTATCCACCTGACGTGTTTCAGAGTGGAAAGCTGACCCTTACATTGCAGAGAAGTAGCATCCTTTTCTGAATGGCAGAACCCTGTGAAAGCGACTGAAGGTGTTACCAGTACCTCCTTGTCATTGCACATCTTTCATAGGTGGCCGCCCCCAGATCTGGCTTCAGCAGAAGACTTTCTGTGAGAACTTTCTAATTGATCTCAAGCAAAACAAACCAGATGAACTCAACTACTCTACCCAAATTGGCACAGCTGATTTCCCTAAGCGGATCAGAGGCCATTCTTACAAACAACTCTGGCAGTGGAGCTGTTGAATGATATCTTCTGGCTGAAGAGCAGCAGGGTGGGTGGTAATGTTTTTTGTTGCCACAGATATTTGCTAAATGAAACTCTGTCCTCTAACTTTCAGGTGATGCTAACAGAGTATGAATCATTCAGGATTTCTATGTGTAGCACTTACATTGTGTGAGTTTTCAACCAGTTATGAAAGTAGGGGTTTTAATCAGATTAAACTGTGTCTCTCTGTATCAAGCTCTGTAGTTCAGAAACATGGATGGCAGAACCTCGGTTTCTAACCAAGAGCACTGACCTATATTTGGAAATATCAAGGTAATTTCTCTAGGGAAGCTTCTGACCAGGAACTGATTGTTGATTCATACAGTTTTTCCTAATCATATTTTTTATTCGCATAAGTATGCAAAGCAGTCAGAGAAAAGTATTGGTATTTTCTTACTTATATTTGCTCTTTTAAGACAAGAAGAAAGTTTCTCTAAGTTTTGTAAAATCGACTTAACTTAGATACTCCTGCAAGTGGCCTGAAAGAGGCTGGTTTGCAACTTTTGCCTCAAGCAGCTGCAGATGAATCATTTCTCCTCCCTTTTTTCAACTTGTCCTTTTAGGTCCTTAGGGACTTTTTGCTCTATGTTAGTGTCCTGGTTTGAGGTAAAACAGAACCAATTTTCTGATTTGTAATTTTACTTTTTAGTTGGGCCTCTTCTAACTGACTAAAGTCTGAAATTAACAGCATATAGTTCAGAAACTGTTCGCTCTGAGTGATAAGACCTGATTATACCAAGGAATAGTATGCACAGAGGCTCTTGCTTATACTTATTGCTATAACAACCAAGGTCAGATAACTTCGCTGTTTGTCCCGTTAGAGGGTCAGAAGCAGAGAAGCGTAGAGGGGTCCCACCTGCAGGGAGGAGCGGACAGGACAGGTGACCCAAAACTGACCAACAAGGTATTCCATCCCATCTGCATCCTGCTCCGTATAAAAGCTGAGGGATCAAAGGGGCAAGTAGGCTCTGGCTCGGGCTCAGGCTCAGGCTCGGGCTCGTCTTCCTTCAATGGCCGATGTCTGAGGAGGACCCTGTCTGTTCGTCTGCCTTTGATCCCGATCTGAGCATTCCTGACTCTCGTTCTGGAATTCAGCTCCTGGCCATCGCTGACTCCAGTCTGGGACTTTCCCTGTGGCTGCTGGTGACATGATCGTCATCCTGGGAGCTGGATACGGTTTTGTATATATTGTATACTTTTTTCCCTTTTTCTTTTCTCTATTATTATTTACTATTTTCTTATTTATTATTATTTTCATTAAAGTAGTTTAGTTCTTTTTCTAAACTCGTAAATCTCCTTATCTCTTCCTCTCCTCTCTGAGGAGAGAGTGGGGGAAGGGCCATCTGTCATTCTGATTGGCCAATCCGGCCAAAACCACGACAGTTAGTAAGAGAGCTTAGTAAAGTGTCATTTGTGACAGAGCCTGAAAGTTGATAATTGTCTACCAGGTTAATCTACTGCTCTTCCATGTCTGAGCTATTGTAATGTGTTTTTTTTTCCTATAACTAAATCTGAAATTGAACTAGTGCTTTTCTGCATCCTTGTAGCTTAATAAAGCTACATGTTGAGTTCCTAGCAGTCATAGTCAATTCATAGCAGGTTAATTCCTTGTTCCAAATGCACATATGTTTCTAAAATGTCCTGAGCTGATATCTGGGTTCAGCCAACCTTTCATTCTCTGTGCCACTCACGTGATCTGGCTTAACTTGACAACTAGTTTAGTAGAAGTATCCAATAATCATTACTTAAAATGCTGACAAGTTTTCAGCTCCTATCTAAGATAACCGCATCTGAGTCATCTAAAGTGGGGTATATGCACAGAATCGCTTCAAGCAATTATTTATTCTACAGTAATGGTTTCTTTGAGATGTATTGTTTAGATGGTTATCATCATCAGTACTCCTTGTCTGCTACTATTTGACCTCTAAGAAACAGTTCAGGTGCCTAAAGATAGATGTCTAGACCAATTTGGACACTCTAAATACCCTTTCTGACCTCTTGATGCTTTCCCAGAAAGACCCAGGTTTCCAGTAAGTTGTGTGTCACGTCTGTCAGCCCTTGTAGTCATCTTGGATGTCTAAGTGTCTAAAATGGCCATATGTCACCTGAATCTCTACCCTTCTTTTCATAGAATCTGCCTTTCGGCACCCTGCATGTGCCATTATTTCTAAACTAACTACAGTTACTTGTGAAAAGTAAACATCTTCTAGATATTGTCAGTCTGCCTAGAAAGTTAATAAGCTTAGCTAAATTCTTTTGCACATAATAATTTAGATTGATTTTAAGACCGTTTGTGTTTTGTGAATACTTTTCAAAAGAATTTGTGTGGTTATCCTTTCATATTTGCAACCCCTAAATAAATCATTAATATAGAGAATCTATTTTTTATTCCTTCACTTTTCCCGCCCAGTATTAATAGCAAAAAAGATGTAGTAAGTTGCAAGCTTGCTAAAAGACCATGATTTTTAGTGATTAGTTTCAAAAGAGTTACATGTAAGTAATTATATAAAATTTCAGTAAATGTTCCACATAGAGTTGGAAAACTTTGTGGTTTTTAATGTAATCTTCCACAACTGCATGTATCTATATCTAGAACCAGACTGTAATTCTACAGCCAGAGATACTTTCTAGACAGTTTTAATATTTATAAACTTTCTGTCCTCACAGTTTTGTTTCTACTACCTAACAGGACATTTTGCAAAAATTTAATGAGGCCGTTTGGAGTGGGCTGTCTTTATTTAACATTATTTAACATTATTTCTTATGAGAGCACTTATTGCATTCTTGCTGGCTGTGAAACATAATTATAAGATGAGACAGAGCATAGATGAGGTATGGGGAATGAGGATATGAGAGACAAACTACTTTCTATCACGTTAAGTATCTTGAAAATACTGCTCAGATCAGAAATATATTCTTTATCAAGGTTAAGAAAGACAGAAGTGTATGATCAGCGTGAGCACTAGAATATGTACTTTGTATTCTTTCTACTTTTGTCTCATGTTTGGGAAAATTTAATTTTCATTTGGTAAATCCTTCCTTCCAAATACAAGTGATGAAATTGTTGAGCAACATCTCCTTTTAGAAACGGCGTTCTGAAAATCATTCGTTATTTTTCCAGTTTCTTTTGCCTCGACAGTTAGTAAGTTTTGTTCCCAGTTGGTGGAGGACTTTGTCATTCCTTCTTTGCATTTGATGTGTGAAATATCAGGAGTGGAACAATTAATGAGGTTTCATTAGAGTCTTCAACAAAAGGATATGGTTTCAAGAGCTCATCTGTCACATTCATATTGCTTTGCACTGATTTTGGTTATTAAGAGTCACCAAATTTTCCTCTTCTATTACTCTTCCCTGCTGTACTACATTGTCAAATTAACATGTACTTTCTGAGCACAGTCACAGCCCACTCAACTACTAGCTTTCTCCTGCAAGAAGAGATTGCCACAGAATTTCTCAGTGCAATTATATGTGATCTTTCTGCAAAATTACATTTTGCATCAATTTCCATTTATTTCTCAGAATTTCTTATGAAAGATTGCTTGAGTGTTACAAAGAAGTACTGTTTTGGTTTTTTTCTTTTCTTTTTGCTGCATGGTAGAGTTGAAATATTCATGTAGAATTTTAGCTTGAACATGGATGTTGAATTAGTCCAGTGTTTCACGTTATTTTATCTGCCTGCAATTTATAGTCCATAAAAATGTTAACATGTTAGTTTTCTGAAGGATTCTTATTTTGATGAGCAGGTATAAGTCAAATTCTTGTGCTGCAAAATGTGGTGGTTCATGAGAGGCTGTCATTAAGACGTCTAGGAACCATGCCTTATATAGTCACATAGAAAGAAATTCTCATGGAAACGGCATTATGGAGGTGGCAGCTGCAGCTCTATATTTTTGTCTACATTGAATTTTGCAGTTAAAGATTAACCCTTTATGTGATCTGTTTTAAAATTACATTTATGTCCACCTCAAATACAGAATATACTCTATGAGTATGAAAAAAAATTTCTCAAAATGTACAGGAGAATCAATACGTCTTTATAAGAATTAATTTTAACTCTATTTGCACCAGATTACAATCCTATTGCTGAAATTTTGGGCAAGAACTGTATTTGGATATTATAATGTGCTTAGAATTAGCAGTAATTACCAACTAATATCCTTCCTCGCTGAAAGCTTTTTTCCTCATTAGAGGCTGGCAAGCAACGTTCAGAAATCTCCATATGGAACTATCTTTACCCTGAATTCTTTTTTGTCTTTTGCAGTTCCTGATGGGTCAATATGAAACAGATGAGTAAAATATGGACAGTGAAACTACCACAAAGGTAGCAATAGTAGAGGCAGTAAAATCCTTCAGTACACAGTCAAGTACAAACTGCCATGTTAAGGGATTGAATTGGCAGTTATGAAGCTAGACAGAGCAAACACATAACCCACAGAGAATTTTACTGTGATTTCTAAGGGACTGTATGGCTTTGAGAAGCTGGTAATGTTGGAACCTGGGCACAGAGCCTGGAGACCGCCAACACCAGCCTTGCAAACCACCTTCTGGTGGTTTCTTTAGATTTAGGAGGAAGCAGAAGGAGAAACAGCAATCTGGCTGGACACTGTTGCTCCTTTTCTGCGTTGTTGCTGGTGACAGTAGAAGCCCACATTCTCCATTAGTTGCTTAGTAATCGTGTTGTTATATCTCCCACACAGGTCCATGATACCTTGCTATAACATTTACTAGAGTGAGAAAACATTGCACTGCCTCATCAAAGATATCTGCAGCCAACACACTGCCATCAAAGAGCTGGAGCTTGGTCAGACCACCATGTTGTTTGCTGTGTGAAATAATGCCTTCCTGAATGGTGCTCCTTCAGTTTTGAAATACTTCTAATTTCCTGGTTTACACCTTTTCTTGCCGATCAACCCATTTTATGATGTCACTTTGACAATACAACCAATATTATCACTACTGGAGGTATTCTAGTGTGTCCAAAGCAATCTTTACCATGCAAAGAAGACGACTTCTTTGCTTACTGTTCTTCTGTGAGAGCGTGCTCTCCAAATATTACTCAGCTGTGGCTGTTAGTTTTATCAATCAACCCAGTGTGTGGAAAAGGAAGTTGAGAATACATTTTGGGGCAGATATTACACATGTGCAGATTGTGCTGCTAAAAACATATTTCTGGATAAAATGAAAACAGAACTTGAATAGATTAATAGTGCAGGTGTCACAATACAGTTGTTACCATAGCTATAGAAAAAATTTCTAGTGGATTTTTATTTTACATTAGGAACTTGTGCCATGGCAACAGCAATGCCTGTTAAAGATGTAACTCTGTCATTATAATTTATCTATTACAGCTCTTTTCATTACTATTATTAACAACTGTTATTCTCCTGAATGTACTTTAGTTTTGAACATGGAATCTCTTGAGATACAAATGTGAATAAGCTGACTTCCAACTTTACATGAATGCAAAATTCACAGTATTTTGTATGCCCCTGATTGTCTTCATGTGCTCTGTGCTCTTGGAGTCAGATTCAGAAAATATATATGAGTTTGATGAAGCATCTGTGAAGTATAACTCTCAAATACTGAAAGTGAGAAATGGTATTCCACAGAGTTCCGTATGTGTATCACAAGCAACTGTGCTGAAGTGCACCAGGGTGTAAATAAATAGCTGACTGAATTGCAATCTGCTTCCTTAAATGCCAGTTTGGTTGTATATAAACTGGTGATAATAGCAATTTGTATCTGTGGCTTTGAGATGATGGCAAAACTGAATTTATTTGTAGTTCCAAATGTGAATGTTTTCCATGCAACACAGATATGGCAGTATCACAGTGATTTTCAGAAGTAATCCACTCAGATGGGTAAGCTGTATGTGCACTTGCAATAACACTAAAGATCTGTAGAAATGACATCTGTTTATGATTTGGGATACTATTTCTAAGTAAAAAGATAAGGCAGTAAGAAAAGCAGTATTCGATGAGGAAGCAAGGTCTCTTTATGTTGGCTTTTTTTTTTAAGATTACAAAACTAAATATTCTTGCAAAAGGAAAAAAAAATAGTGTCACAAGCAGAAAACTTCTCTCCGTTGGGATTCAATCCAAGAGCTTGAACTTCTCCACCTATTGTCTCCACCCGCAGGGCTACAGTACAGGATGCAATGCTTCTTAACCTGTATCATGACCATATGCTATTTTTTCCTGACAACCCCAGTATTTTTCATTGCCCAATGTAGATGTGGTTTGCTGTGCTCAAAATCGTGGGGTAAGGAAGGCATAGCTGTGAGATCTTTGCTTGCTTTCTTTGTCATATAATAAAGCTCTTAGTTAAAGCAAAAGGTATCAAAGAAAAGAACCGACAGCTGAGGCAGCTGAACACCACACAGGGAAGGTCTGTCTCTGCCAGGGCTTTTGTTATGCTGATCGAGACAGACCAAACTTTATCCAAGTAGTCATTAACAGCATTCTTTTTTTTTTGAATGCTGAATTTGAGACATTAGAGGCCTGACTTATAGAACTACTGAAGTCAAAAGCAACTGTGCTTTGAAAATATTCTGTGTTACATGACAGGGGGGGAGGGGGGAAGCAAATCTTAAAGAATTTCAAATTGGATGCCCAAAATTTGTGGACATTTTCAGCATTATCTCCTTGTGCCTTATCTCCAGTTTATCTAATTAGGATGTTACAACGTTACAGCCTCACCTTGTAAAGATACATGAATTCGTATTTGTGAACCCCTTAGATAGTGGGCATCATAAAAAATCTGAGGAGGTTCTGAAACTTTGATATTCCAAGAAGAATTTAAAAGCTGCACAGTAAATATGTAATAGGACCACTATTTTTGAACAAGGAGAAGATAGAATGTTGAAGAGCTTCTCCTTCACTGAGCAAACTTCATTCTGAACACTAAATGAAACAGGAAGGGTTTTTTTTGAAAAATAGTAGGTGGTCATTTAAAAGATGAAATATAGCACTGCTAACACATAAAAAGAGTACAGGTTGCACAGGCAACCTTCATTTTCATCTTCCCTGGCTTCCTTAAAGTGTTTATGTGTATGTCTTGATGCTCTGGGTATTTTAAAGATGAAAGTTATACCTACAGTAGAATATATATACTTATATATGCACAATACAATAACTGTACTGAAAGATGAAGCTGAAAAGGTTCATACAATACACTTAGAATCTTTGAATCCATTGCAAACTTCTGCTACTTCAACTAACAAAATAACCAAAAGTAATGTTTTGATATTGTGTCACTGCTCCACTGCTAGAAAGTGAGACACACACACTCCCCCTTCTATTGGTAACTACATCTATTTACTGATCACAGAAAAATGGGAGTTCTCAGAAACAACGTATTTTGTCTACAGTAATAAAATGAACAAAACGAGGGCAGGAGACAACATTGGTGCTTGGCAGTCTGTACTGTTAAACTGTTGTGTGGGTTTTGGCAAGGTTTGGCCAATACTACCCACCCAGACGGTAGCCAGACATAGCGCAAGTTTTAGCTGAGGCCAGAGGACATTCCCAGTAATTGTTTGGATGAGTCAACTCTGTCTTGAGACAAAGGAGAGTTTAGTTTAAAGGATGAGTCTAGTAATTCCTTTAGATCCTAACAGTTGTTGGACAGTTTTATTTAATAGCATATATAGCAAAGTTATTAATGAAGATAATGTAGATACTAGTGAAATCCTTGCAATCCAGGTGTCTGTCTGTAAGCTTTTCTTTTTCATGATTTATTCTTCTTTCTTACTTTGTCCTGATAAAAACATTTATCTCTTAAATGAGTTCCGTAGGCAGTTTTAAGACTTACCTCTGGAACAGCAGAATAGGATTCAGTTCATGATTAAGACATCTAAATGTAGGTATCTGAATGCAAACTGGATATCGTCTCCCATTACAGTCGTTGGTAGTCTAGTCAATACAGTTAACAGAGTACAGGAAGTGATTCAGCTGACCAGCCACAACGTACCGTGAGTGGCATCATCCTTTAGGATCCACTGATCCTAAATATCCACTTTATCAACATGACCTCTGACTGTGGTGGGAGCTTATAAACTTCTTCCCCATGTAGATTTTGGAAATGAGATGCCTTCATCTGGAGCAGAATCCCAGCTACTGAGATTTTCATGTAAGGGAAAAACACCAAAGACAATCATTATTTGTATCACTTATTTTTCATTTTAAATTCACCTTCAAAATTGCAGACATACAATTAATTCAGCAACTTTCAGAAATCAAAGAAAGTGAAAATGTCCCATGTCCTCCTTTTCCCTGCTTTTTCCCCCCCAAACCAACTTTTCTGGCGTTATCGATTTCTTAAGCTCTGTCACATCCCATGTTCAACCTTTTGCCGTAACAACCCACATCTTTTTAGGTGCAAAATGTCTTAAGTGTATATTCTGGTCAGTTGTTTCCCAAAGTAAATTTTTTTAGGTTGCATTGCTGTCCTTGATTAGAATTTTATCATGCTATTTTAACAAATAAAGAAAAACATGTAATTCTTCTATCATTCATGTAATCAAATACTGCCTTATTTTAGAAGTGATATTTTGAGATTTGTAGGCTTTTTTTACAGGCAGATATTTTAGCAAAGAGGGGGAAGCCACTCAGTTTCTCTGCAAATTATCACATGATGGTATGTTTGGCTCCTCCTAGTAGCTATTGCTGTGCATACAGTCCTACAGTTACAGTCTACATATGAACATAAAAATTCTAGCAGGAATGAGATGGATGTATTTGTCTTCAATGAATTAGTTATAGAGATGCAACTGTTAGTGGGGACACGGTTATTCTGACTAGAATATGCTAACGTAATGCCATGTGGATAGAGTGCTGTTATTCACACCAAGACTTTAAATGAGACAGTACGGGTAGAAAAAAGTCTCTTAGTTTTTTCTCCTAGTCCTTACAGCAACAGGCATAAAAAGAGCTATAAATTTCTAATAATCTACTCTGAACTGTGCCAAAAGTGCATTTTTCTGTAGTTCTTTTTTTGTCTGTGCGTGCTAAATTGCACAGAAAACTTGTTTTAGAAGGACTTGACTTTCTATTCTTTTTTTTTTCCAATGGTTACTATTACTCTGAATCTATTCTCACAAGTTCCCAGAAATAAAAACATTCAGATCTATTCTTTAGAGACCGTCAGTAAAAAGGCATCTTAGTGTAAATTCACTATTATTATAATGACTATAAAAAGAAAAATTACTAACAATACTTCTGACAATACTGGTTCTTCATGTGTTTTAGTACCTACAAACTAACTAGCTAATTCATCTAACTGTATAATTTGAGCATATTTCAACTCAATAACAAATTAAAAGAGACACCATCAAGTTGATGGAATAGCAATGACCTGTTTTATTTTATAAATTTGTTTTTCCTGGAATTAATGTGTGGCACTGAGTGGTTTTGGCTGTTTTTCAACCAGTCAAGATAAAATAACCAGTCAGGATAAAATAGTCAAGTTTAAGGAGAGAATTATTTTTTAAGAGACTAATAAATTAATTCATGGCATAAGTATCTTTTGTTTCTGTACATAAGAAAGAACCAAGCAGCACACAAAAGGCATTTTGCGGAGCGTAAGGGTTTTGTTTTTTGCAGTATTTTATCATCCCGTTTTTTTTTTACAAGGTACTTTCTCATTTCAGAGCATCTTTGCCAGGGAGAAACATCCACTGAAAGTGAGCTTCCTGAAGGACACCCCGCTGAACAGTTTGCAGGTTTACTTCATGGATCATCACCTGCGTGTGACCCACCTGATAATCCACTCCAGCTGTACAGCAAAGCCAACCAGTGCAGCGGGCCACCGGAGAAAAGCGTTTTGAGCAAGAGCACAGTGCAGCAGATACAGCTACGGAAAGAGAGCAACACTGATCCTCCAGTGAAGAAAAAAAAGCCACCAGTTGTAAACAGAACCATATTTCATACTAAAGCTAAACCAGTAGAAAATCATACATTGGTTGGCACGTCAACAAGGATAAGTGAACAATGGGTTATTACCACTGGGGGATTTGTGGAGCGAGCGTGCACGCTTGGGAGAATACGATCTTTACCAAAGACTTTGCTTGAAATGCATTTGTGCAAAAATGTTTCGAAATCCGATTCTAATCTTATCACCCATCCACCAAACGACAAAAAAGCAAGAAGCAACTGGAGTGAACCCACGCCAAACCAGCAGTGCTCCAAAGGGAATTCGGAGAGAACACCTTCCTTCACCTCAGAATGGGAAGAAGTAAGTTCTGTTCATTTTTAAGTACAAGTAAATATATGGTATTGGGAAAATGCTGTTACTGTTCTCAGTTTCAGAGATCAAATAAAAAGTGCATCATCCACATTGCAAATCCTCAGAGGGTATGTCATAGTGCATGGTAGTTTGACAGCTGGCACAAAATGCAATGCACTTCCGTTCAAAATGCTGCACACTTAATTAAGTCTATTGTTTCCATAGTGAATGAAGTTAACCAGAAGTAATTCAACAATTTGTTATGATATTGAAATTATTTTCTGCTAAAGCCCTCACCACCGACACTAATAAAATTGGTAAAATTCGTTGTAGCTATGCCCATTATTTACATATTTGCTAATTATTTCCTACCATGGCAATGCCTGCCAGAAAAAGGCAAGAGAAAATGGCAGAAATGGAGAGTTTACGTTTTTTAGGTTGATTATGCATTCCAGAAAGCCTCCCTGTGTAACGTATCCTCTAACTGGTATATAGCCTCTGTACACAATATACCTGACTCTTGTGTGAAGTGGGAATACACTTACAGCTACAATGAATTTGTGACTACTAAAAGAAATTTCCACACTGAGTTTATAGTGCACACGTTTGCTCATACAAAAGATTGTTATTTCAGTTTTGGAGCTAAAATTAAAATGATTTTTACACACATTAGGTTTTTGGGGGATTTTTTTGTCTGTCCTGTGCTACGTTTCAAGAATGTAAATGATTCTTCACAGGCACAAAAGTTCCCATCTTACTGAGGTAAATTAGGAGTGGGAAATGTTTAAATCTTTACTGCTATTACAGACAAGCAAGGATTTATCTTTAAAATGACTGCTATGGGGAAATGTATGTATCTAGAGAGTGCCATTTTATTTCAGAAAGCACACAGAGATTATTTGTGTGATTGATTATTTTTACAGAAAAAGATTTCCAGCTCATCTAAATGTCTGATTTGGTAGGGCATCTGAAGGTAATTTTTGTTGTAAAGGAGATACTGTCTCAGTGGAAACGTACATAGGATCAGGTTTTGATCTTAATAACTTGGATACATTGTTAAGAAATCCTGAAACTAATCAGGTCCGAGTTTTCCTTTTAGGGGAACATGAAGGTTTGATTGTTCTGATTGTTTTTAAGAGGAAGAAAAATGTAGTTTATTAAAAAAAAAAAAGAAGTATGAAGTCTAAGTCTACAGATTCTGACATAATTCCCAGGTTTTCTCCTGTCACTAGTGACTAATACGTATTTTTTAGAAAGGAGACAGTTTTCCTAATAGTCCTATTATTAAGCTCAGTAAAACCTGGTTCTCTGTGTCTGCCTTCTTAGACAACATCAGCCTTTTGATTCACTTTTTGTTTTGTCCTGTTCCTTTGGAAAATAAAATAGGTATAATAGTTTTGAAATAGCAAGTTCAATGTAATTTGGAAATGTGCAAACGAGTTTTGGGATCAATGTAGTGCTGTTTCACAAACAGTACCATGCTGTGGTTTCATAGTGGCCTTGGGGCAGATGGAAAAAAAGGAGCTAGGAAATTCTCTGGAAATCGTAATTGAACAATTGCTTTAGTACTTGATAACACACAAAACAATATTCTTATGCATTAATATTACTGCTTAAATAGACCTTAAATGACATAAGCCTATAAAATTAAAATCCATTCTGTCGTATGTTTTAATATATGCATTTTTCTCCTTAGTATTTATATATCGAAATATGACAAAGTAGTTTCAAAGAACAAGATACACCTATATGACCAGTCATTAGTATGAAAGGAACTGTACTGTAGAAAAAGAAATACTATTCTGAAGCTTTAGTTTTTGCTAGTGTAGAAATGTTGCAAAATAAAAATCAAAGTAGAGAAATTAGGTGTCTACCTTTGATTTTTGCATTTTCCAATTGTGACTGTTTTCCTAATGAGAGTAATAATGCCATAAATTTATGCATGAAAACTACAATAAAATAAGAAAGATAGGGCCGATCAATTGTTTTCACTGTTCTCTCTTTTGTAGATTGATAAAATCATGAGTTCAATAGATGCTGGAATTAATACTGGACTGGGGGAGATGAATGATCACACTAAAAGTAAGTAAAACCAACTAACTGTTATTTAATTTTGATTTAATTGTCTGTAGGGAAACTGTGGATAAGATATTGCTAAGTAACCCACTGTGTTGAAATCATTTGTAGGTATTTGAATAACCATGAACAGAATCAATGTTGTTTACTGTTAGAGATGCATTAGGCCCAGTATCCTGGAGCTGTTACTTTAAATAGCATATTGGAGTCATTAAGGTTGTTTGGAAATCTTACCAGAAAAAATATTCCATTACTGTCTTCATACTGAAGCCTTTCTACTACAGGGATATTTTCCAATCTTTTTCAGCTGAGTTTTTGTTTGGAATGATGGGACCCTGAGTATATATAATCCAATAGCTGCTGACACTTTTTTAAAAAGCATCGTATTATCTAATGCTGCTTCGAGCAAATATTTGGCACAGGGCTGAAAATGTTGCTGACAGCCAGTGACTGGTGTTAGCAATGATGGGACAATTTGCAAACCTTCCCTACCACGGTGAATTCTAAGAACTCTCAGTCATGACTAGTCTGTCTGTTGTTGTGTCAGCATAAACCTGCGCAACTGTGCTGATAAGAATTTTGGAAGTATTTTGCTATGTCTTCTTCCTATCTCATGGGAAGAAAACTGACTTGTGTGTCTGAATAATTTGGTCTTGAGGCAAAGCTATGTTAACTCACCTGTACTGGTACGTCCCTGCGAGCAATTGCATACAATTACTTGGGTTTATGTATTAGGCAGGAAACTACATACCTTATAGGTTAAATTTTTTTTTTAAAAAAAAGTATTTTAACAACCGTCCGTTTCATATCTGTATAAGACAAAACTGTGTTTTATCAATTAAAGTCGACATAGAGCTATTTTAACAGCAGCTGGACAGTGAGAAGGGAATCTAGGAAACAGAGAAAATAACTGGTTTGAATACAAGTATAATTGCAGATAAAGCAAGAAGATTCAGATTATTTTTTTCCTAAAAAAGTAAGGGGCAATATCATGAAAAGTGCTAGGCACATTGTCCTGGCAGCCTGTTTTTTGTTTCTGAAACTTGCAGTTTTGGAAGGGAGAATTATTCGTAAGGAAACTCCACATTAGGAGATAGCTGATAATTTCTGAAGATATTAGTAATTCAGGATTTGCTGCTTATTATTTTTTATCATGGTAGTACACAGGCACCAAGTGCAAAATCAGGCTACCATTAAGAAGTTGCACAGCAAGTAAGAGCTATGAAAAAGAAACAAAAGCAACAGTATGTATATGCAAATTTGCATAACTTAGTGATGTGTAAGTACTACGCTACCCCTTCCTATGACTGACCACTGCTTTTCTTTTCCTTCTTTTTTCTTTTAAGATCAGAAAATATCTCACAGCTCTTGTCATTTTGTGTCTACTGCATGCATTATTTTTCTTGGCATTCAAATGTGGCATTTGGTTCTTCAGCTCTTTCAGTTGGCAGGAGATCTACTCTTTTCTTCGCTGCTTCTTTTCCTAGAGGGGACTCTGAGTCCCAGCTTTTTTTCTAATTGGTGTGCATCTTCCTGCAAACCAACATTTTCTCTTGTCTATCAACTCCTTAATGGTTTTTAGCTAGTTTATGAACGATAATCTGATTTTGCTCTTAATGAAGAATGAAGCTATGTACTCTTAATGAAAATACAGCTACTTTTCCTTAAATTTAATTAATTTTGCTGCACATGCAGACTGCAATAAAGACATTTCTTTCTACTATAGAGCTGGCTATATTTTTCATTCCACTTTTCATTCCTTTATGCTTTTTCCAGGTCCAGTCAAACACAGTTTAGGCAGCAAAGCAAAGGGATCTATTATAATATGAAATGCATCAAAGACATGATATATGTCAAGTATATTCTTATCTTTTTATTAACAAAGTAATAGGGTTATCTAGCAGAAAATTAGGAGTCTGTTTCTCACAGTTAGCAGACTGGAGTAACCAATCAAGTGGAGCCTTATTACAGTGGTATTTAAATATTTAACAACAGATTTTACCTGTGTTTTACTTAAGATTTTAGCTTGTGTCAATTGCCATTTATTAACTACAACAAGGCAATATACAGGTTTTTCTTGCTGATAATACAGCCCAAGAGATTTTTTTGATGGGTCTTTGCCCCCAGTGAGGGGGTTGCTTTGAACTTTTCTGCAGCAAATCAACGTTTTTATAAGTGTGCTTCTTCTATATAAGCTCTTATAATTCATTGGCAAGAAGCGTCTCAGGTGCCTCAGTGTTCCTTAGAGGTGCCTCGTATAGCCCCTGTCTAATTACTTACAGAAGCTGGCACTGTCTGGATCCCTATGTGTTTAGTTAGAGTTTTATATGCCCAAGTGTTGCAGTACTGAGGACGTAAATTCGATCTCAGAACTTCTCTTTCACCTTCTCTCTTCTCCTTCCTGGCTCTGTACTAAGCATAACACAGCCAAATACAAAGGTCTGGCCTATGCTTAAGAATAAAAATTTAGTAGTATGGTATCAGGTAATATCATTTTGAAATACTTCATCAGTTTATATATAAATATATGAGTTTTGTTAGTTTTACTTGAATATATGTGTAAAAAGATTATCCAGTAGAGATTAAAAATAATGTATTTAATGTTCAGACTGTACATAGAGATTTCTCTTAGCGTTGAACTGAAAACATCTAGATTATTGAGCACTATATTCAGGAAACTTCGCTTTTCTTTTCTAATAACTTTTTAGCAAATGGTAAAATTTCTGATAATACTGACGAGCAAATGTAACTTGATATGGAACCCTTCATTTTAATATTTACTTAGTCCTGTACTTCATATTATAATTCAGTATTTTTATGGACTATATTCAATATAAGCACAAGTATTCTTAATCTACCAGGCATGAAGAGCTTTTTATACTATATAGTATCTCATTCTCAGTGAAAAACATTTGAGAGGAAATATGTCATACACTGATAATTCAATAGCTATATTTAAAATTAGACAATGATGACATCTTGTGATTAAATCCTTGAATGGATTTACAGGAACTTAAGCCTATATTTTCCTACTGGTGAAATCTGGAAAGACTTCTTTTAGGTCTCCAAGGGAATCTCTTAAGAAGCAATTAGAGGAGCAGTGAAAGGAGGGAATCAAAACTGGCTGAGTATGGTCACGAGGACTTCACACACAGCATGCATTCAGAAATAAGAAAATTAAATCAGAGCTTTCAGTTTCACAGCAGTACAGGGTACTGGAGGAGTAAATTTGAAACTACAGAGAGGAAGATGGCTGCTGATGTCCTCTGAGGGCAAGTAGCGTTCAACATCTGACTAGCTTACCACTAAAATTCAAAGCAGGAGTACTGACCAGGGAGCAGGTAAGAACTAATCTCAATGATAACAGACAAAAAAACCACCACCCCAAGGAATACAAAGCCTCTATTACCAAGAGGAAATAAAAGATGGTGCTGGCTAGCAACCTTCTACTCAAGGTGATGTGGAGAGAGACATCTGCACCACCTGGCACTTTCATTATGGCTGGTGTGTTTCATCACAAGAGTCCAAATTTGCCCAAGTTGCAAAGGGTTCTACCAATCACTAGCACGTGATAAAGAATACTAGAGATACTGCCAAGAATGATCCTAAGCAAATCAAGAGTCCTTATAAGGCTCTGTTGTAACGGATAAAGAGGATGATGATTCAAGAGATATTATTGTCTCTCCTCTTGTGTCCAAGTCAAGCATCAGTCAGATACACCCTAAATATAACTCCATTGCTTCTATTCTGAGAGAAGACAACTTTATATTAAAAACCATGTGGCAAGGACAAAAATCTTCATTTTAAATAATGCAAATTGGACATAGGTCTAACCCCTGCGAAAGACAGGATTATTTAAAATAGGATTAAAGAAGTGACTAGACAAAGAGTGATGGGTCAGTTTGCCAGGTATCTTAACTGTTTGTATACTAATGGTAAAAGAAAGAGGAACAGAGAAGGATTAATGAGGAATAGACTTAATTGAATAGACTTAATTGAAGATTATGACAAAGTTGGCATTGTAGAGAATTTATCATATGTATTACACTAGCAGTCCAGTCATGTAGAGGATATAAATTCTTCAGTAAGAAGGGGAAAAAGAAGAAGAGAGGAAATGTTGGTTTGTAGTTCAAAAATATGATGGTTGCTTTGAGATCTCAAAAATAGGATTAGTTAGAGCTGCTAAATATCTGTTGGTATCTATGAAAGCAGAAAAGAACATGTTTGTTATTGGTATGTATCCAAAGCCATTGAACTTGATAGAATGGAAGATTTTAGTTACCACAGCACTTGGAAAAGAAATTACGTTGACAGACTGGCCAGGAAAAAAAAAGTCTCAAGAAGGTAGATGTCAATAAATTCAGAGAATTTAGTTTAAAAAATATCTAGCATGCAAGTTAAAAAATCTGTGGGTTCTTCAACAGAACACTACTAAACCCCATAGTACATGCTTCACCAATGTGAAGAAAAGAAAGCGTAAAAGACCAGTAAATTGTCATCTTTTCTTTCACCTTAGACATAATGAGGAAAATGTCTCCATTTACTAAGCATGGTAGAATAACACACACATGTACAGGCAAGTAAGAAGTGCCAAAGCACTCAGTGAGATGCAACTAGCAAGAGAAATGAAAATTTAATATAACACAATTATTAGTACATTAATAGGGAGAAGAAGAACAAAGAAATCTTTGGCACCTAAAAGAGGTACTACAGGAAAGGAGAAGCTGCTTATAGTAGGTGCAGAGAAGACAAAAATGTGCAATGACTTTTTATCACACATTTACTGAAAAGGTCATCGGTGAGCATATGACAGGCACAGCTAATCCTAGGGCTAGAACCTCAATTGTAGATACGGAAAGAACAGGTTATATAGGTTAGGTATCTTCAAATTGATTTAATGAACTTCATTTTGTGTCTAAAAGAGAATGATGTAGAGCTTATCTTTAAAAGGGGAAAGGAAGGAGAATGTGGGGAATTCTTTTCAATTCAGAGGAAAGTCGCTGAACAGATAAACTACTTAAAGTAGCTAGAAAATAGCAAAGAAATAAGTAAGAGACAACATGGATGTTCCAAGGGCAAACCTATTAAAGCAATCTAATTCCTGCTAGGAGCAGATACCAGATTTAGTAGGTAAGGAAAGAGCAGTAGATGGAATTCAGTTAAGGTTTTGACATTGTCTTATGTGTTTTTCTTGTAAGCAAATTAAGGAAACATGAGCTTGATGAAAATAATGGTAGGTCAGACAGCTGAATCTTAATGTCTAAATTCAGACTTCCACAGTGTAGACTGCATTGAGTACATCCGAGCCACTAATACCAAGTTAGATAAGCAGGCATTTCTTCGGTGTCATTCATCATATCTGAATGTCTGAAGCATGGCAAATGGCACTGGAAGTATTGATAAAGGGAGCCAGAGGAGCTCCTCAGATGTAGCTGTCTAAAACTAGCTGAAACTCCCTCTCTTCTCCCCAGGACAAAATTATAAAGGCAATATAGTGAAGCATTCAAACAGATTATTAGGGAGATTATAACCTCTGTTACATTCAGCAGCATTTTATAGACTTCTGGATATTTGGCAGAATTAAAAAAATAATGGTTGGGGTATAAATGACCTTGGGTTGAATCAATTGAATGGATTAGGTCACTGGTTTAAATCACTTTGAGTCTATTTTAAGCATAGAAGCGCAGAATGGTTCAGGTTGGAAAGGATCTTAAAGATCGTCTAGTTCTAACCTCCCTGCCCTGGGCAGGGACACCTCCCATTAGACCAGATGGCTCAAAGCCCCATCCAGCCTGGTCTTGAACACTTCCAGGGATGGGGCATCCACAGCTTCCCTGGGAACCTGTTCCAGTGTCTTCACCACCCTTACAGTAAAGAACTTCTTCCTGATATCCAATCTAAATCTACCCTCTTTCAGTCTGAAGCCGTTACCTCGTGTCCTATCACTACGCTCCCTGATAAAGAGTCCCTCCCCATCTTTCCTGTAGGCCCCCATTAGGTACTGGAAGGCTGCTATAAGGTCTCCTGGGAGCCTTCTCTTCTCCGGGCTGAACAACCCCAACTCTCTCAGCCTGCCCTCACAGCATAGGTGCTCCAGCCCTCTGATCATCTTCGTGGCCTTCCGCTGGACCTGCTCCAACAGGTTCGTGTCCTTCCTGTGCTGAGGACTCCAGAGCTGGACGCAGTACTCCAGGTGGGGTCTCACGAGAGTGGAGTAGAGGGGCAGAATCACCTCCCTCGACCTGCTGGCCACGCTTCTTTTGATGCAGCCCAGGATGCGGCTGGCTTCCTGGGCTGCAAGTCCACATTGCCTGCTCATGTTGAGCTTCTCGTCCACCAGCACCCCCAAGTCCTTCTCCTCAGGGCTGCTCGCAAGCCATTCTCTGCCCAACCTGTATTTGTAATGATGTAAATATTTTTTAATGATTCTCTGATGATTGTAATAACATGATTTAGATGGAACCTGTCTACAAGGTAGAGTTTAATAAATGGAACAGCTGTCTTTTTTTACATCGTAGATACTTACACTGATTAGTAAGATACATTTTGCAAAGGACTTAGAAAAGCTAATATGTTTAAATATCAGCCATCTGCATTTCTCTGGTAAAAAGGAGAAACACTTCAATTTCATATTTTCTTTTCCTAATTATAAACAATTTTTTTCTACAATAAAAAAGTCTTTCAAGGCACACATAGCAGAATTTCTGTGTTAGTTGGAGCCGAGTAGCTGTTCAGAGATGTGTGATTCAGAGTTTACTTACACTTGCAAGTCACTTGAAAGGGAATAATCAAGAAATAATCTACTTTGTAGAGAATTTTTTTTTTAACATGGGTAACGGGTATCATATCATCATCATGATTAAAGCAAGAATTGTTTCAAGTCAGAGCAATTAAAATAATGACAAGGAAAATAATTGTTGAAGGTCATTCCATATCAAAATAATCTATCACTGAATCATAGAATACCAGGTTGGAAGGGATGTCAAGGATCATCTGGTCCAACCTTTCTTGGCAAAAGCGCAGTCTAGACAAGATGGCCCTGTCCAGCTGAAACTTAAAAGTGTCCAGTGTTGGGGAAGCCATCACTTCACTGGGGCATTTATTCCAATGGCTGATTATTCTCTTTGTGAAAAAATTTCCTTTTGTGTCCAATCAGAATCTCTCCTGGAGTAACTTGTACCCATTATCTCTTGGCTTTTCCATTTGACTCCTTGTGAAAAGGGAGTGCCCATCTTCTTTGTAGCCCACCTTTAAATACTGGAACATGGTGATACGGTCTCCCCTAAGCCTTCTTTTCTCAAGGCTGAACAAACGCAGTTCTCTCAGCCTTTCCTGATATGGCAGGCTTCCTAGTCCTTTGATCATCTTCGTGGCCCTTCTCTGGACCATCTCCAGCCTGTCCACATCTTTTTTGTATAGCGGGGACCAAAACTGAAGACAGTATTCCAGGTGTGGACTGACAAGCACTGAGTAGAGTGGAATAATGGCTTCTTTATCTCTGTTGGTGATGCCCTTGTTGATGCAACCCAGAACTGTGTTGGCTTTCTTCACCACAGCAGCACACTATTCTCTCACATTGAGCTTGTTGTCTACCAGAACCCCCAGGTCCCTTTCCACAGAGCTGCTCCCCAGCCCATAGATCCCAGCCAGTGCTGCACTCCTGGATTATGTTTTCCCAGGTGCAAGACCTTACACTTGTCCTTGTTGAACTTCATAAGGTTCTTGTGAGCCCACTCTTCCAGCCTATCCAGGTCTTCCTGCAGCGTGGCTGTCCCTTCCAAAGTGTCCAGTTCCCCACTCAGTTTGGCGTCATCAGAAACCTTCATTAGGGTATGCTTGGTCCCACCATCCAGATCACTTATGGAGATATTAAACAGTGTTGGGCCCAGTGTCTGTCCCTGGGGAATTCCACTTGTGACAGGTTGCCAGTTTGAAAAGGAGATATTTACCACCACCCTCTGTGTACGGCTTGTCAGCCAGTTCCCCACCCACTGCACAGACCACTTGTCCAGATTATAACGCATCAGTTTCTCTAGGAGGAGGCTGTGGGGAACCATATCAAAAGCCTTGGAGAAAGCCAGGTAGACAACGTCCACTGCTCGCCCCATCAACCAAGTAGCTTGCTTTGTTGTAGAAGGCAATCAGGTCTGTCAAGCACAATTTGCCCTTAGTGAATCTATGCTGGCTTTTCCCAGTCCCATGCTTCATTTGACCTGTGATATCCCCCAGGAGGATTCATTCTATAACTTTTCTGGGGAAGTTATGTAAGGGATTGAAGGGACTGAAGTAGGACTGATGGGCCTATAATTTCCTGGATCCTCCTTTAAGCCCTTCTTGTAGATGGGGTTGACATTAGCCTTCTTCCAGTCTTCTGGGACATCCCCCGATTTCCATGACTTCTCAAAGATTATGGAGAGCGGCCTCACAATGATGTCAGCCAGCTCTTAAAACCCTTGGGTGGATATTGCCAGGGCCGGTCAATTTGTGGGGATCAAGCTCCTGTAATAGTTCACATACCAACTCTTCTTTCACTGACAGTGGGTCTGTGTTTCCTTCAACCTGGGTTTTTATTCCCAAGGCCTGAGGCCCAACAGTGCTGATAAAGACAGAGGTGAAGAAAGTGTTCAGAACCTCTGCCTATTCTGCGTTGCTGGTGACTAATTCACCTCTCCTGTTTAACAGTGGGCCGATATTTTCCTTCTGTTTCTGGTTGTTGTTTGTGTACCTAAAGAACCCTTTCTTGAAGTTCTTGACATCTCTGGCCAATCTCAATTCAAGCGGAGCTTTTGCTTTTCTAACCGCATGTCTGCATGCCCTGGCCCTTGTAGTTCTCAATGGGTATTCGTCCACTTTTCTAGCTCTGGTACGCTTCTGTTTTGGTTTTGAGCAAACTCCGAAGCTTACAGTTAAACCAAGGGGGTCTCTTGCTCCACCTATCTTTAAAGGGGATGAACTGTTTTTGTGCTTCCAGGAGAGCATTCTTGAAAAACTCCTAGCACTTGCTACCTCCTTTATCCTCCGTGGAAGCTTCCCACGGAATCCCTCCCAATTGAGCTCTGAGCAAGCTGAATTTTGCTCTTCTAAAATCTAAAACCTTTGTCCTGGTACTAACCTACTGATCTACAATCGGTTTAGGACTGTGCTGGGCTTTTGAGAGAACCGCTTCTGTCAAATATGTTCTAGCACATGGACGGTTATTTACAATTTTATAATTCTGCTAATCATTAATTCTTTTTTGGATGCTATCCATAAATGCACTATCCAGTTGCTGTGTGCATACAAGTGCACAAGTGCATAGTCAGAATTTCTTTGGTCAGCTGAGCATGTACCTATTCTTGAGTGCCTTCACTGTTCCACCTAGAGTAATACAGGGTACAGTTTCCTGCGGTATCCTTCAGTTTCTTCAACTACATTTTTGACTTGGAACGTAATACACTGGCAAGCCTTTTTCTTAAAGCTGAATTAGCAAGTTTGGGTTTTACAAAGTTTATTGATTGCCCTTTTGTGAGAACAGTGCCTTTCCCTATACTTGGCGATAATCCTAGCATCACATTCAGCATCTATGTCTTAATATCAATATCAAGGCTCCAAACTCTGCTTGCTGAGTCTACTTATTACTGGAAGAGGTATATGCAACAGAATTATACCATATTAAAAAAAAATCTCTTTCAAGGGAGCTAGCAAATCTTCGGAAATATTTACGTTTGCAGTATGGATTATTGTGTCTACAACTTCAGAGAGACCCATGAATTGTCCCTTCTACAGCAACTTTGAAACCAGGACTCTGGAACACTGACAGCTATGCCTGAGTTGACTTCACATGAGCCATATCTCATATGAAAGTAGCAGAGCTACAGTGGGTTTTGTTGTATTCAGAATAAACTCTACAACTCCATTTACATCAAGCTTTTCCACATACAAGACTTTATTGCTTCTGGATGCATCCACTACATACGCGTGTTTCTATGTCATGTAGTACATATTCAATGCCAGATGGACAGTGGGTCATGGCACACTGTATTAGAATACATTTTGTAGTGTACTTTCTCTGATCTTTCATATTAGGATGAAAGTTGTAGGCGATCATCATACAAAAGTTATTTTCTTTGTTTATTTTGGCTTCTCTACTGATATGACCAATGCTCTTGTTATCAATGACTCGTTCACAGGGTGGGGAAAAATGCAAGAAATTTTACTCTTCAGATTTGCGAGGGATGTGAGTTTGAGCACAAAGATTGGGAAAGTAAAACAGATACAACTTCAGCAGACTAGGAAAAGATGGAATCGTGTGGGGCCACAACCAGAAAAGCTAAATGAGAGAAGTAGGACTTCATGTTATGCCCTGTTCAGCTGTAACATGTAAAGGAAATCACACAGACCTTTGACTGCCAGAGGCTACATGCTCAGTTCCTCTATTTCTTCTGTCTGTTCCACTGCCACTACTCAGACATGAAGCCTTCATCTTCCCTAGTATGATTCTGCCTATAAAAGCTAAAATTTCACTCAGAAGTCAAACTTTCTTTTAACAAATGAAGCCTTGTTAGTCTGGCCCTTTTCTGTTTGCTGCCATATGGTTGCAGTTTTGGCAAAGTGGTCTTCCTCCAAAGCTGTTAATATCCTCCTTCTCCAAAGGCAGAAAACAGATAAAATATAAGTACTTAATTAAGGCAAAATTTTAATTAGGTATGTGTAGGCATGTTGGCATAAGGCAGTTTTCACAGTGGTAAGTTATATACTTGAAAGTATATATTTTAATTGTAATTTAGTGTCTGGTTTGCAGCAGTTAATTCCCCCTTTTTACATCTCCATGTGGTTGAACTGAGAACTTTGATAAAGCAGATTTAATTCATAGACTTTAATAAAATGAGCCGTGTACCCTCTCACAAAGTGGGAGACCTCTTAAGCTTATAGTTTCGAACCCACAGGTCTCATTTTGCAATAGCCAGCCACAACAGCCAGACTGTAAAATAAGGATACAATCACTTCCCTCCTAACTCCCACCTTCCCATTGAAGCTGATACGCTATGCAGAAAGACCGAAATATCTGTAGCATCATAAAGAGGAAAAAAAGAAAAGGCAGGGGGAATCTGACTCTGTAGCTGATAGGAGAGAGACCCGATGAGAGGAGACAGCTCCAGCAGCTGGTGTCTGCTCCCAGTGCTGGTTGATGCCTCCTCAATAGGAAATGCATATGCAGTTTGAAATTTTTAGACTGCAAGTCTGTGAACTCTTTACCATCAATTCTAGGACTGCAGTGTAGGGAACACAGCCACACATTTGGGTTTGATTCTGCACTTCCTTGTATATTATTAACAACTGCAAAGTGAACATGGACTTCTAAGCTGCATTGTCAGAACTGCTGGGGGGAATTTGCGTGACTAAAGTCGATATGAGATATTATGGAAGGCAAAGGTGATTCTTGTTTCAGGCAAAACTATTTTCAGTCACTCATGTTCTCTTATGCATGTCACTGTCACACTCAATACTCAAAAGCACCAAGGTGTCCATGCATTTGTGGCCAAGTTGCTTGTCCGTGGTCATTTGTGTGTGACATGGAAGGCTGACTATTTCATTCTCATTGCATCTCTTGGGTTCCTTTTGATTAGCAACAGCAAACTGGGCTTTGGATAGATCTTTAGGAATCAACAGTTGCTATAGTATGGTCATTTTGATCCAAAATTTTGTTTACTTCAGCGGTGCTCATTGTTTTTGCTTCCTTATTTTGGATATTTTAGGGCTAAAGTCTGTCTTCCTTTTGGCATAACAGGTAGATGAATATCACATGCAGTGTGCTGTAATGTTGTTGCTGCCCTCCTGCGTAGTGTAGGGTCTTCTGCCGATAAATCATCTGTGCTGTTGTTTTATCAGAGCACACTCCTCCTTGTCTTGACAGAAACACATTCCTTATTGTTTTACCACTGTCAGCTGTGTCCTTGGTTATCAATACAGACCATACCTTTAACCCTTTGTAGCACTGTTTCTTCACACATGTATTTATATTCATGCAATATTCATACCAATCTTCATATTTCTTTTACGTATCTCTGCATTTTGAGTTATTTGAATAGTAATTTAAGTGTATGTAATCGACTAGATTATAAAATAGTGGAGAACAGAAGCAATATAGATGTAAACAATGGAGAAGAAACTCTTTGGGCATTTATTTACTGAGAACATGATAGTCATAATGCATTGCATGCCACTGAACTTGCCCAAAGATCATACAAATTCTACAGAAGAAATCACAAATAATTGGATTAATGTTTTGTTGACTTCTACATTGTAAAAGCCTAAACAAGAGATAAAGATGCATCGGTTTTAATGATCCATTGAGTCCCAAAACAAACTTTACAGAAGACTGGGCAAACTGCAGGATAATTGTAAAGCTTTTAGCTATGTTTTATGATAAACGCAGTGGGAGTTGGATGCAAAAAGCTGCAAGCATTTATTTTATTTTCTGTTATTCATGTGTTCCTATTATATGGGAGATTTTACCCTGTAGTGTCATAAATGTAATATTCAGCTATATGCTCCTCATACACCAATTAATCAGAGCCTGCTGCAAATGAACTGAAGCTAAACTGAAAATACAGTAAAAATGTAATTAATCAGACCATATTTACCCATGTGGTCTCCAACTGATGCATTTTCTTTTTACATTTCCACTCTCCTGTAAGTACCTATCAACATATACCTTTTATCTCTGTCCATGCTTTTCTTGTTCAATGTTAGGCTTCTTTTTCCAAAACTGCGAAGCAGTTCAATCATTATATTCACAGACTTGAATAAATGGTTTCTGGCATATGTCTTCTAGAAGGAATAGCGAAGATTGACAGCAAACAGAGAAACTTAAGAAAATGGAACTATAATATTATAAATATTGACATTCATCAGTGAGTAAATGTACAGCCTAATTCTTGTCAGTTTTGTATGTAGTCTACTTGTGACCATCAATTCTCGTCATGCTAAATTTAGATACTCTGCAATACGATTGCATGAGCAAAGGAATCTTCTACAAATTCTCTTTTAATTGGAGGATTAACATGTAATTTTGACTGACTTAATATACTGAGACTTTCCAGAGGTAATGTCACATCAGCTGTAACATTCTAGTGAAATAGCATAGGAGGTTCAAACCCCATTCTGGTACTGATATTTTCTTCTTTGGAAAAAGTTTAATCCTTGGCAGTCTGGTCAGTTGTATTGTTATTTCTGAGTAACCAAACTGTATTTTTTTCTCAGATAATTAATAAAAAAGATGTATCCTTCCTTGGAGAGCATATAGTAAAATGTTTCTCAGACCTAAAGATACTTTTTGTTTATTTCGTAGAAAGACTTAATCTCAGAAAGAGGAGTAATGCATACTGAATCCCTACCATCTCTTCTTTCATTTAGTTATTAACCTGATATCTGATCCTTACACTATACTGTTAAATACCATTAGAATAGAAATCTATATGACTACAGACATGAACAGTGTAAGTGCAGTTTGAATATACTACCCAAATCTATGAAAATTCAAATGGTGTACTTAAGACTGTTCTTAGAGGCTTGTTGCGGTATTTTTAAAACACTCTTACATTAAAAAATTTCCCTTTAGAAGGAGGGAGAGATATTGAGTTATAAAGAAGACATGCATGTTAATAAGTACATATGGCATGCGGTAAACCTATACCATATTCATAAACACCCATAATATTTGGTTTGAGACAGAGTGCAGAATGGTATGAATACACAGAATGCAAAACTCAGAAAACCATTTTCATTGATTTCCAAGGGTGTGAAGCTCAGAAATGTTGACACCTAATAGTAAAATGGAAAGTGAAGTAGTATGATGTTTAAGCATGTTTGGGGGCAATGCTAAGAAGAACTGTATACATTACTGTATTACTGAGGAAATCACTCTTAAGTGAGTAAAAGTTATTCTCCCTTTAAAAGTTGTCTATGGCCTAGCCTTATGAAAATCACACTAATGCAAACAAAACCAGTCAGATCTCAAATTAATTGGTTGTGAAAGCTGATTAAAAGTAATATTACTCACATTACCTCCTGGATTCTATTTGGTAGTAAATTGGTCTCTAACTCTTAAGAGGATTTGAAAACATTTATGAGGATGATAATGTTAATGCTGCAATCTCCTCTTCCTGGTCAGTTCTCTCCTCTGTCAGACCTGTCCCTGAAGTCACTGAGCTGTACGTACCATATCTTTTTGCACCGTAGGGTTGAATATTGCTGAGCTATGCCCATCTAGATAGGAGATAAAAGGATCAACAAAGCTAGATTGCAGACTTCTGAACTTGAAAAAAATGGATTAAAACATTTTTTCAAAGTTATTTCCAGTAGGACTGAGGTCTTGCCTGTTTCTCCACTGAACCATGACAGTCCAGGGGGAGCACTAATAATCTATGTCATCTCCACAAGGACAGTTTGGCTGGATTTCACAAAGTTAATGCCAGAGTGTTTGTTGATGTGCCTAAAAAGTGACAAGCTAATGGTGTCCTCATTCTATAATGCCCTCATAATCATCCTACTGTAATCCCAAAGATTAAGAGATATTTTTTTCAAGCCATGATAAATGACATGAAAGTAACAATAAGATTACTTGAGAGTTTTAGAAGTCATTTGCTTAGGTTCGGCTTTTTCCTTGCAGTTTAATCTGAACCTTGCAACTGTGTAATCATTTACACCCATGTATATTAATATTTAATTCAATTGGTGTCACTAAATTGAACAGCATTGATTCCTTAAAGCAGAATCAAGTTCAATACTAGATTAAAAAAGTATGCAGAATAGGAATTAGCACCTCAGTGGAGTTACAGTATCTGATGAAAAATGAGGCTTTCACAACCTGTGACGAGGAAATACTTGAAAGAGAACAGAATATTCCTAACTTCTAAAATAGACTGTATGAAAACCATAAAGTGATTACTAAGGGCAAATCTCTAAAACTTTGTTCAACATCTTTGGTGGTCTTTTGTATGAAATTATATGGGTAGTACTCTTACAAATATGTTAGGGTTAGAGATGTTGGTAAGTGAGACTGTGATGAAGTTTATCTGTCATAAATTACATAGAGATCTAAGTCTACTAAAATTGAATTAATAACGGTTTCTTGAAAGTTCAGTTGATTCACTCATGTTTCCTTCTTAATCTAGTACTCTTTAGATTTAAATAGATACGATCCTTGGAAGCTCACATTTCTAGTAATCACAAGAACATCACGTGCTAGTTAAAAATCTCTGGCTTATTATAGAATTTGCAGCACACAGGATTGTTTCCAGTTTTAATTCCACCTACAGAAAATGAAGTAATTTAGAATATTGAACTAACTAAAGTGTATTCATTTGCTTTCTAACCCAGACTGTTGACCTGAGTTCATGATTGTAACGCTAGGATCATTATTTTCTTGTTTCATTGCCCTATATTCAGGAAGATATTGTATTTGAGTGCCTTCAAATCCTTCAAAAATTATTTGCTATTTACTACTTGCCACCCCTACTTCATAACCCATGATGCCAGGAACTTCCCAAAACTGTTTTTCTACTTTTATCCACTGCTACCTTTAGCTCTTTATTTTAGGTTATTGCGTTATTACAAATCTGAGATGGATGAGGTTAAATTAGCGATTGCCAATATGAATTTGCATTAAATGCTAATAATAGCATTTAGTGTAAAGTTGTGAATTGTTCTGGTATCTATTTCTAAAGTATATTTACTATTCATGACTACATACATGAGTTTAGATAAATATTTTTTGTGAACTGTGCAATTTGACTGTTTTTCTATTTATGGGATATGATGGACCATCTCAGTTACTTAGTGCTACTTCTGTTTTCTGCTAAGCTATTTGAAATGCTTTATAGAGCATAATTCCAAAGAATAAATTATTTTGTCAGTACACAAATCCTCCTGTTTGCATATGAATATGGCATTCATATAGAGACCAGCCATTCTTCTCAAATTTATGCAAGCAAAAATCTGTGTTCGTGGAAGTTTTCAAACAGCAAATAGCAAGGAATGTAGTTAAGCAGCTCTAGACCAGAATTTAAGAGAATAACTGTAGGTGTTGGTTTTGGTTATTAAACCAGCTCTAGTTTTGATCTTGTTTGTAGTACAGGAAATAATCAGTAAGATGTTACAAAACATTAGTGAAACCAGTCTGACGAGTACATTTTCAGCTAACCTGTACCTGTAGGACCACTTGAGCTCTTGCTGAGATCCATTAGCCTTGACAAAGGAATGATGGAAGGAATGATGTCTGGAGTACAGTTTATTAAACTTGCCTGGAAAGTTGCATTTCTATCATTCCAATTTCTAAAACAAAAAGCCATGCAGGGCTAAGCAAAATGCTATGAGAGGTGTTTGCTCTGTCTGTAGACATCAACACAGATTTCTGAAACAGGATCCCAGGCTCCATCTGTGGGTAGGGGAGGCCAGTTCAGAGTTCCTCCTCTAGAGGAGGGAGAGTCAAGCAGGTGGCATGAGGGAGCCCACAGAGAGGATGAACAGGGTTTATATAACCTCATCCATATGCAAACAGTCCAGTGAGCTGCCAGAGCTGTGCCAGCATGCCACCCACGCAAGTAACGTCTTTATTATTCATTGAAAGATGCTGCAGTTTTCTTGTGGTGTTGCAGAGCCTGTGTTAGCAGTGAACAAATATTACAGAAGGTGGTTAGATATAGAGTTTTTATGTAATAAAGCAAGTTCCTACTGAGAACCTGACTTTTTGTTAGGGAACAGAGATGACCAGTTTTTCCCTAATGGCAGTGAGCTGTACCCTCACACATGGGGTGTAGTCCCATGGGGCCCAGTGGGCAAAGCCAGGTACTGGTAAGAGGCTCCACCTGCCCTAGACAGGCCCCTGAGAGGCGACTTAAGTCCAGGGTCCATTGAGGGAGACCAGCCAGGAGCAAAAGGAGATTGGGTTAGAGACAGAAATGGAGACAAGGCTGTAACAAGGGTTCATAGTCCATGAAGGAGTCAGGGCTGAAGATACGACTGGAAAAAAGCCACTGTGTATGTCTGAGGGGTCCATCCAGGAGATGAACTACCTACAGTGTAAGTCCAGCATCCATCCATTAGGTAGGACCAGAAGCAGGACCCAGAGACTGGTACTGCTGTGGCATTGCTGGGGCAGGGACTGATGGCCCCAGGCTGAACTGAAATGGGGTCCTGGGCCATGGACAGGGTGGGTGGAGGCCTGAGAAGATGTTGGGGATGGACACCAAGACTTTATTGGTGCCCTCAGGGCCCTGACACCTCTGCTTTTTACTCATTATTATGATTTTTGTCTTATCATATTAGTGAAATGTGGTAAATTGTGTCTGATTTATATATTATTATTTTCTGAGATTTTGAATATTCTAGGGAAAAAATAGGTATGGGGTAGTTCAGTGTTATTCTTTAGTAAAGAGCTTCAAGTTAAGTTTGCTCCCATTTAAACATCTTTTGTCCAGTACAGATTTAGAGTATCATCTTTACAATTAGCTGGTGGTAAATGTTGAAGAGCTAATGCATGTAGCAGATGTTGTCCTGTATCTAATCTATAAAACTGTTGAAGTTAAGTTAGAATTACTTCAAATACCTAAATCCAACCTAGTCACAACTCTAGACAAATCTCAGGGGATAATTTAATCTCAGATCAGTAAGGCTTGAAAGGGGAAGTGGGAGAAAAAAAATAAGTAAAAGGAAAGAGGTAGATGTAAAACAAAACAAGAGATTGTTGTAGCTGCAGATGAAGGATGACAAAAGAGCAAATGATCATAACTTACAAGGAGAATAAGTAGAAGTAAGATAAATAGGGAGTGTAGAAAAGGAATTATAAAATGAAGCTAGAAAGAACAGGAAGGAGAGAAGTGAATTCACCTGATCAGTTCAAAGGAGGAGATCACTCTAAAATATGGTGCATCGGGGGCAAGGGAGCCTCTGACCCCAACGAGGCAAAAGAAAACAGAAGACAAAGTGCTACACTGTCTCAGGTGGAATCTGATTTGAAAAATATCTCCAGGAGAAAACCTTAACATTACATCTTGTAATCTTTCAAGATTCGTAATTTCAAAGATATGACAGTTTACTGCAGTGTCAGTACACAGGCCTCTTGTTTCCACAGCTCTCCACAGGACCTTGCAGCAGTTACCAAACCTATGAAATTATGGCTGCCATTTATTCCATGGATGTATTTAACTCCTTGAGATATCCCCATGGAGTGTATTCTGACAAACCTTTTTTGAACAGTTTCTTCAAATATATCTCTGTTAACCGTTCTGCTTGTTTGGTAGTCCAGTGTTGCTTAGCTCGGAGCTGTACCAAGATTTGCTCAAGTTTGAAATTACATAAATCTGTTTTTATGGTGCCAGGAATTATAGCATAAGGGGTTGGGCTTGCATTGTGTTTTTAGCAAGACTATGTATTATACATTTATATATATACAGTTAGTATTCTAGTTTTTCATGGTAGTCTAAAACCTTCACTGAACCAAACAAAATATTTTGATTGGTCATGGTATCATGTAAATTTTCAAGATTTTTTTTCTTGCTAGACAAAACCAGTGAAAATGATTACTCATAGGTGGTAAGTGTAGTGTTACTACTATCCTGTAAAAGTTCCTCAGGCAAGCACAGAAATTGCTCTAAGAAACTAACTCCTTTTTTTCAGAAAATGTTATTAACTTTCATTGAAGCCAGAATAAGGATGTACATTTACACGTTGGATGTGAATACAACTCCTGAAAAAATGACAGGCAACTGAAAGCACTTTGTCCTGCCAAAGGAATTTGTATTAGATAGAATAATTTCATAGTATAGCGGGGATCCACTGAGATTTGGCTTCGTATCACCTGCTTACCAGTGCCTTCAGCAGCAGGAGCTCCTTCAGTGCTCATGAAGAGGGGGAAAAAAGAAGATAAATTCTAACTGCATCTTAACTATCTTTACAAAGTGCAATACAAGGTTCCAGTAACCTATTAGCCTTGTGGTGGCATCCAAAAGGCAAAGAATCACATTCCCTCCATCTCCTCCATTTCCCATTGAACAGAGTTACAGAGGGAGGGTGGAAGATGAATCCAACTCTGCCTGCAATCCTCTTTCTCCCAGCATGTTTAATCAACCACCAAAATGTCTACTTTTCCTCTAAAATTAGATAAAGCTATGGCACAAAAATCCATGAAGGACTATTAAGCATAATGACATTTCTCTTTCAGAAAGGCTTTCATCTGCAAATTGCTGGAAACTGGGAGAGTGCTAGGAAAGGATCACTGCACGTCCATCTTATTCTTATGCTCTTCTGTAGGCATCTAATAGTAGCCACTGTGAATGAAGCTGGTGAATGGCTGAAGCTAGATGAAGCCGTGGTGTGATCCAATGCAGTCAATCCTGTGGTGTCACAGTGAAACATCCATCTGTTCTTAACTAATTCTTGCAGTTCAGCAGGTTGCATCTTGTATTTCTGTTCTGTGGGCCAAAGATTTAAATCTGACTGAAGTCACGGCTATTACGATGCTATATAATGCAGTGTGATTTTCCTGTTTTCTTAGAAATAAATTATCCCCCCAAAGTTATTCATTTAAAATACAAAATAAGAATATAGAAAGACTAACTGTATCTCAAACAATCTTGCTGTATGATGATATATGTTACCATATACCATATATATATTGCTCAGCATCATAGTAATGACAGTCTTCAATAGAACAAGGTGCCCTGAGTCCTAGTCCAGTGGCCATGCTCTAGAAAATAGATCTTTTAATTTTCCAATAAGTTCTGTCCCTCACTCACCGAACAGGATGGGTTCTGAAGGAGACTAAATCGAAGTTGCCAAAGCAATCAACTGAACATGAAAAATATCCTAACTTTGAAGTGTCTGTAATAAATATATGTTTGATGATGGAGTACTTCAACTGAGCTGTTCCTGATAATACATCGTCAGAAACACGAACTCATAGAAAAGCCACTGGGGTTCACAAAGTACAGTTGACAAATTATCTGTCAAGTAAAATGAATTGTCTTTGTTGACTTTGTAGTTATAGGTATTATAGATACAGTTATTGTACTTACATAGTGGTGATGCAGAGTTATAATAAATATTGGTATAAAAATCAGAAAAGAACTGTGAGGATGATTTTGCTAGTCATTGAGGGTTGTTCCATTAGCTCGCATTAGCTGTGGTCTGAGAATTATTTTTGTGCATTCTGAGCCACACATAAGCAATGGAAAGTAACCTTTAGATTATAAATACTAGATAGTGTTATTTAAAATCAAGCTGTTTCTATTGATTTTGTTTTGTTTCCGTATATGCCATGAAAAATGTCTCTAAAAGTACTTTCAGGAAAATATTCAGCATCACCAAGCATGATCATCCGAAGTGGCATCATCATCCAAAGAGCTAGGCTGCTGACAGAAGTTATGTATTTTATGTATAGCATCCAGGTTTTTCAGAGTTTTATGAAAAAGATCATTTAAAATCTAAGAGTTTTGAGTAGCCTAATAACGTGACTGAAATCCCTAAGATTAAAGCAGAACCTTGCGTACACTTCTTGGAACCTGCTATACTTCTCCCATAATAAACTTTCTTTAATTATATTGGTGTGCTGGATGTTAGGCATAGTTTTTTCTCATACAGCATCCTGTTCCTAGCTATTCTTATCTCCTCTCCAGGAATACATGTCGTTAGATTAGTTCATTGACTAGAACACCCAGTTACGCTAACTCTGCTTTAGCACAAGTTCTGGTGCAATGTCGAGAGAGAACTTTTTTATCCAGCTGAAATCATAAATACAAATGGGAAAATCATACCCCATTTAGTGCTGGAAAAGGCTGAAAGCTTTAATTAAAGAAAAAAGTTTACAGTACTTACTCTAGCATCAATTTCTTCTCCAGCTCTGCCCAACGGCTGCCAGCTTAGTTAAAAGATTCATCCTTTCATATGGTGGTATAGTTTCCACTCAGAAATGTCTTGGTCAGTAGCTACTAAAATTCTCCAGGTTTTGATTCCTTAACACCAGAAGTGTTTAGCAATATTTGACAGCTATCAACCTACCAAAGAAAATGTTTTCTAATAATCTATTCATGATGACTGGGGGGGGGGGGGGGGGACGAGGGGGGGGGTGCCTCCTCTACAAATAATCACTGCATTTCTTTCTTTTCCTCATTTGAAAAATAAAGAAAGAAAAATCCACATTGTTAACAGCACAGACAATAAAATAGAGGGGACCTTAAATTATTTTGTATTTAGAGCAAATCTGCCTCACAACATGTTTGAAATCATGTGCTGTCTGATATCACAGATTCAGTCAATTTCAAACCCCACAATAAAGATATTCTGAGTCTCATTGGGAACGAGACGTCTTGTAGAAATTATCGTATAGCATACCAGATGGTATCTTTCTTGCAGACATCACTTCAATGCGCTTCTTCTATTGCCTTGGAGAAGAAAGAACTAAGTATTGCTACCCCTGTGAGAGACTTATGCATCAGTTTTCCAATTCAAGAATAGGTACATCTTTTTTGATTGTGGTATCACAGAAGGATTATCATGGGATTTATGTTCTTTGAAATCATAGGGAAGCACAGTAGTATGTAAATATGTTGCAGGTGAGATCGTCTCATACAGTCTGCATGACATTTTTCATTATCTGGACCAGCTTTAGGCATAGGCAAAGTAGCCACTGCCTGCAGCAGCACACTGGTGGGGTTGGCACTGAATCATAGACTAGGAAAATGAAGAGATAGCCTTCTGGTCTCAAAGAAATAGCACCTGCTCCACGTTCCACTTGTGCTGGCTTGGAAAAACATTCCAAGCAGCCTCCCCTGAGATAAGTCTCCTGGACTTGCAAAGAACAAGGAGATCTAAAGAGCCGCAAGTTCCCATAATGAAAGACTTCACCCTAATCCCCACAATCCTGGCTCTGCTCTGTGCCTGCCTTTGCCTTGCTGCTACCTTTGGCGGAAGAAGGAGAGAAAAAAAGTCTTGCAGATAAAAGGATACTTTAGCAATGAGACAATAATCAGGGATGAGGACAAGGCAGCAAGCTGACTGTGTTTCTCCTTATTTTCTTTCCCCTTGCTGAGCAATCGTATATTGTGTTGGTGGGCTCAGACGTAGTTATACTGGCAGGGGACAGAGTTGGAGGAGAGTGTGCAGTGGGACCAGCAGTACTATAATCATCCAGTGCTGGGGCAACGGAGGTAGACACAGTACCAACAGCTACATGAGGAAATGTGTCTGGGGAGCTGCTCAAAAACTGAATTTTGCCTACACTGTTGCTAGGCATTGAGCCAAGCACTTCTCATCACTGGCAGCCTAACTTCCATGCTGTTTGTAGTAAGGTAAGGAAGAAGCAGTTTGACCATGAAACTGGTATGTTGATTACTGGCTGTGCCTTATTGTGGGCAGAACATTTTTTTTGGTGCGGGACACCAGATGCGGAGACATTTGTGTCTATGTGTGTATGGGAAATAACAGGAGTCAATAATCCTTTCAAAGAGTGGGATTATGCTTCACTAGATCTCTTTCCAATATAATTTTTTCTGCTTATGGGGGAAAGAAGGCAAAGTCAGGAGCCCTTTTCAAAGGAATTCATGATTTCTCAGTCAAATAAGAAAAATTCAGCAAGGATTTAATTCTCATCTTGTTTAAGATAATTTTGTTGTGAATTTGTTCTTTGAAGAGCTTACCCAGCCTTTCAAATTTGCTTACCCAAGGGAAGTCCACTATATTTCAACTCAACATAGCCTACCCTCCTCCTTACAGCCTTGCTACTGGCTGGGCACAACCCTGAAGGGATTATGCTCTGTCTATGTACAAAGATATTGATTCACAGTAGAAAAAACTCTGGAAAACAGGGAAGATTTACAGACAGGCATGAACAAATGCACTCGTATCTCATGAGACCTAGATTCCTATCAATTTGGTATATGTACTTTCTCTGAGAAAAAATAAATCATCCATTAATCGGTTTGAAGTACGTTTAGCTATTTGTGCACGCTGTACTCTTACCAAAAACACATGCTCTATTTTGCATATATTCACATGCTATTGTTATTTAAACACTTTAGAAAACTCCTAAAAGTTTCTTCAGCAATTACAGATTTACCAGCACCTGGTAAGCCTTCAGTACTTTTTTGAGAGACCTAACAAACTTTTCATGCTTCATGTAGCAGTGTATCAAATCAGTAGGAAGACCTGGAGTCATGTAAGATCTCACAACAGACCTGTCTTAGGCAACTTTCCAACCTCGTGAAAGATCTTCTATGGCTCAACTAAAATTATTCTACAAAAGCATTACGGACTTCTGTTTGCATGAGATGTTCCACAAATCCAAGCAGCAATATCGGAGTGACAGGTCATCCAGGTTTAGTCCAAGGACTACTCAGGTTGGAGTTGAAACTTATAGTGTTGTTAATTTTAAATATCCAGCTAAGTTTAGAGTCCGTTCTGCGACGGCTCGGGGACCTTCTGCATGTCAGTTGCAGAGACTTTGTATTATAATGTGTCGGTCAGACTGTAGGTTTGGATTTCTATGAAAGAGTTCTCTGCCATGGTATCATCAATCTCAAATGATGCCTTTGACAGATATCTATAATTTCCTTATGACTGAAATTAAATTCCTCCTTAGAGAGGATCATTGCTTGAGATTCACAGTGGACAAAAAAACGCAAAGAAAAGTAATTAATGTGCTTAATAAATGAAGTTCTGCTGGACCGGATTCTTCTTAGGATTGTACCCTGAATATACCCATTTTCTGCCTTTTTTGCTAAATCCTTTGATCCTGTTATGAGAAGCAAAAGTTTAGTAAACATTTCTCTCAGAACAAAGCTGTAAAATATTTCCATCTTGAGAGAAACTGTCTCAAAAATGGAACATTGATGGAAAGTACGTTGTGAGGTATTTGGTTTCTTGTGCAGAAAATGAACTTTGCTTTCATTTTAAATTCATCTCTTTTTATTAATTTTTTCCATTTATATTTGGTCAAATATACATCCTCTCCAGAAATCATGCAAATATTATATGTCTGCCAGCTATCATTCACATTTTTGTAAGGAAAGGATATAAACTTAAAATTTTATTTAGTAAAAATATTCTTTTCATTATTCATTTGAAATGGTGACCTTTTCAAGTTGAATTATTCTATGTTGGCATGAAGGTTTTCTTGCGTCTCATAATATTTTACGGTTGAAGAAATCATGCAGATAATCTAATTACTTTGACTAAAATTGTTGCGCCGTTTATGTCTTTTGCTGTACTACAGGAAAGAAACTGTGAAATGTATTCATTATCGATTCATTAAAGGGGTTTGCTATTATATAAGCAGAGATGCAGACCACGGCATTTCTTGTATTAAAAGGGGAAAGGGGAAGGCATAGTAAACCATGCCATAGGCTATGGATTATGTATTGCATTTCTTAATGTCTTGTGAAACGTAAAAATCTACAACAAACAGATATGTAAAGCGTAACTGGTATGAAGATTCTATTCAGATTTAAGTGCTCTAGGTTGCTTTTGAATCTTGCTATTTTCTGCATTTGTTTTGACTGCTCTCATCATTCAAGATTGACGCTTGGATGGGTGTGTAGGAGGAAGCAGCAGCAGCAGGCTTACAGCTTGCAGACAAAAAAAAAAAATCTGCCTTATCTGATGGCTATTATTGAAAATGCGAGGTGTAGCCTAGGCTGGGTAATGAAGGGGAGCGAGCGAGGGGGAGCAAGAAGCATGGAGCTGCATACTGATGAGTGTAGGAGTACTTGATAAAAAGAATTCTTGCTGCTGGCAGTGCATTGCTCATTGTGGAGTATTCCAACAATCACATATAACGGAGAACAGCTTAGCTGACAGCTTGATATGCTTTTTTTTTTTTTTCCTACTGTATGACGTACTGGTCTGTAGTAAAGATTAATAACTAAGAAATGTAGAGCTAGGATCAGATCTTACGCTATATACTGCCCTGTAAACTATGTTTTACTTCTGACTTTTCTGCTTGCTGAAAACATTAATCTGTCAAGCTGGCGGGCTCCTTTGATACCAACTTTCCCAGGAACACGATGTGGCAATGCCACCTCTCAGCCCAGGACTACCGCTATTATCCAGTGGATGGTTATTCGTTGCTTAAACGCCTCCCTCTTCACCCTCCTACAGGACCCCGATGCCCTGTCCAGACAGTGGGACAATGGTTGGAAAATATTGGGCTACCTCAGTATGAAAACCACTTGCTGGCTAATGGATTTGACAATGTGCAATTTATGGTAAGAAATCTTCTGTGCGTAGCTGTGTGTATACACTGTAGCTGCCTTTTTTGTCTGTCTCTTATGTGCTCATAAAAACCTTTGAGCTGTTTCTGCATTGCACTAGGAGGATCTGTTTAGTGTTTCACTTTTCTGTGTCTAGCTGAATTAATATGTAAGATGTCCTTATATAAACTTCCAAACTGAACACATTACAAAATATTCTAGCCGGAAATATGGTAAAATAAAAACTGAATATTAACGTTCTTTCTCCCCCTCATCAATCTTCAGATTAAAAAAGAAAAATGCACAGTTCTTTTTAATCCATTGCAGGATTTTCACAATATCTAAAAGCTGTAAACACCCCTATCTGCAATACATTACATTATTATTTTTATTTAAACATTAACATCATTGTAATAATACTTAAATAACATGCAATGCCATTCTTGCATTGAGAGGTATTTTAATAACAGAAAATTATTTCATGAAGTGTGCTCTCTGTGCAAGTGATTCCGGCTGTCACCGTTAAATGTTTTTGCATCTTAGATAACCAGGCTGTGGGATTCACTTGTTGAAACTTATGCCCTGTGTCAAAAAGTAACGCATTCCTTTTAATAGTTCCATGTTCATGTTTTAACTTCAGGCGTTTATCAGGAGCATATGGATGAAATAAAATTTTATGTGCTTCAGGATTTACAGTATTACCATGTGGTGTAAAGCAACAGCGACTTGTCATGCACAAACTTTCTGTTGAAATTAATATTGACAGTAGAGAGAAGCTTACTTGTAAGATTGTTATATAATCACTTTTCTACCTGCTTCAGTATTCCCATTCCTTGAACCTCTTGCAAAAATCCTGACTACGTTCCTTATAAAATACCAGAGCTTCAAATATTATTAATCATCCCTTTTAAAGATATTTTTAGTAACCATATATATCTCGGAACAGTTCTAACTTTTCATAACTTACACCTGGCATATAAGAAACAGAAGTGAAACAGCATGAATATTATGACTATAAAATCATCACGAGTTGTGTTTTTCCTATTTAATTTCTTTTGCTAACATCATTGTATGCCTTTGGGTTACTAATCGGAAAATTAAGGCACAGATCTCTGCCATTTCCACGTTATAATAGTGTAGAGATTTCTTCCTGTTTTTACATGGCTGCCATGTGATCTTTTGCTTATATCAGTAAAAAGCGTTGGAATCTTTACCTTTAAATATTCTTGAAAACAAAGCTGCAAGGGTGTGCTGTCAGCCCAGAACTGTAAAAAAAAATAGAAATAATTCCAAAATGGGTTTCAAGCTACAGTTTCCCCAAATGTGACTACATATTCTTATATATGTGGTAGTGATAGTTACATAAGTAGGTGATTGTTTAGTCCTAAAGAGATTACAGAAGGAAATTGTTCACAAGAAGCTGTAGGTGGCATAATAAATGCAGGGGGATGCACCCACCGCAGGTAAATGAGGAGCACAAGAAGGAGCCAAAGAAACTGCCCTGGAGGGTTTCCCACTCGTCCCCTGGCTGTGGAGGTGCCCGAACCATGTGCTGGGGGAATTTATAAGACTTTCATCTCCTACATCTCTTATTAGTGTACTTATGTAAGCATACAAATTGTATACAAGATTCTATTCTTCAACACATAAATCAAACTTTTCAGATATCAGGCAGATTAAGTTATGCCTGCATACTTGTGTGTTACCTGATGTTCTCCGGTCAGTTTAATTTAAGCCTTTTCTGAAGTGGTTTGTTCTTAAATATATATCGCAGGTAAAATACATAATTACTCTTAATATTAATTGGGGCAGCATGCATATGTGAATGGAAGATTAGACTCTTAAATCCAATGATTAAGCAGAAAGTTGGAAAATTGCCTTGTAATAAAAAAATGCATAATTTCAGTAATTTAGTAATTCCTAATTTATTGATTTCACACTGTTCATCATGCTGTTACATATTTCAGGTTTTGTTTGTACCAGAAATTGAATAATTCCCACATTGTATTGGAAACAAAAATGGTCAGAAAACACAAATTTCTTTATATATTATTCTTTTGAATATATCAGCATTATGTAAGGAAAGCCTCTCATGAAAATTTAAATTAAGTGTTTTTTAAAACATTTTCCATTCTAGTCAAAATGTTAAAGAGAAAATTAAACTTGGAAAGTATATAGGAAAATGAGAGAAGAAAGACCTGCTATGCTGAGAGAAAAATTCGGATTACTCCAAACTTAAATATGTTGTAGTCTTCCTTTAAGATGAGAGAACTGCTTTACCTTTATTAAAGTGGTTTACATATTAAGCTATATTTTACAATTGTACTAAATTAAGCATTTCAGATAGGTTAGCTACTTTACATTGAAGAACTCTAATACTTCAATGCAGTAAAAATCAGTTAGACATATTTGTTCTTCATTCTGTACCATATTCCTGCTTTTGTTTTTCTGGAAGCACATTCTGACCTGCATTTATTCATTCTGTTGCCTAAGCAACAACCATCACACTCCTATTAAGTATGATTTAGTAGTACAGGTCTTACTAGCTGTTCAGAACAGGAGAGGGAGTATCACAATGATATAAGTAATGTCCATGGAATAACATACATCCAAGAACAAATATATTCTGTTCATACTGTTCTCAACAGCAAAATTCTATTAATTAAATTAGCATTCTAATAAAAAGGTGGGCTTCAGATAAAAAGGTTTCATGGTTAATCATTCATTAGATCATAGAAATTAACCCCTTGTTTTTAGTTCCCCTTGGGAATTAGGCAAGTTATTCACTAGACTATGCTTAGAATTAGGAAGATTTATGTCACCTGAAGTCTGTGGACTTTATAGTAAGTAATAGCCTGTTTCCTATTAACTTTACAGTACAAATATTTTTCCATAGTTCATCAATATGTACGTTTTAAAAATACGTTGAAACATAATTCTAAAAAATTTGTTGTGTTTTCATGAACTACTTTATTTCTACTTACAGCGTATTTGCGCGTATAGCAAGTGCAATTCCTACCTACTGTTAGTGTTGTGTAGGAATGACACTTGCATATTATTTAGTAGGCCCAAGGCAGATTCAGTCCCAAGACTTGGTTCATGTGTGCTTGGAGTAGATTCATACCTGAATATGTATGTGTGTGTGTGTGTTTGTGTACATATATGCAATCATTATTAACTTCGATAATTTATTGTGTAATAGGCTGCAGTGTCCTTCAGATATAAAAATTTGTAGTGACTTTGTGCAGAGAGACTCTATATTTGAAGATGCAGATGATACTGCAGCTATTTTGCAGTTAAACTAATCCTAAAGTACAAGAAAACAATTAGATAAGTCATAAATTGCAGTATATAAACTATATATAAATGATAAGGAAACCTAACGAGGCGGTGAACATCTTTTTGATGCATAGGTCCCATGGATATCCCTGGGACAAGCTATAATCTTTATGCAGGCTTGCAGGCCTACATGACTTAGTATGCTGAGAAAAAAAGTTAAATTGCAGAGAAAAAGATGAAAATATATAAATGTGCGAGGTCATTAGATCCTTGCATGCAGCTTTCTACAACTCTGGAGCTCATCAAAGACTCCATTCTGATTTCACAGAGATAAAAGCAGTTCAATCAAATCACTGCCCAGTGGGGACTAGTTCTGATTAAGGACTGCATATGACTATCTATTTATAGGTTGTCTAATCGTTTAAGATATTCTGAAATTTTATCACTTGCTTAATGTTGCAATTTGATGAAGATAATATCTCTTTTAAAGATTTATAAAACGCTGTATGAGAGAAACACGAACCACACAACTAAAATGAGTTAACAGAAAAATATGAAGCATTTTATTATGTTTTTTGACATTCCAAAATATTGTTGACTAGTAACAGTTAATAACCTGAATTGCCATTAGACATTAGACTTGCATTGCTGCTGTGAACTTACAGACATGCACTTCTACCCCTTCAAGTACTTGAATGGCTTGCATTGCCTGAGGATCTAAGTATTGCTTAAGTATTTTTTTTTCATTCTCTCTTTTTCACTGTTGGGAAACTGAGGTATAGAGTGACTGCAGGGTGGAATTTAAAACTACCTATACATTTGAGATAAGAGGCACTAGTTCTTAAGATAGCTACTGACATTATGTTTGAGATCAATCCAGTTGCTTAAACATAGGTATCTAGTACCAGTTGAGATGCTGTAGGGAATCCAGGAGATCCAGACAGCGCTGACAGTTATTACTGAGGACCAGAGACAGCCAGACCCTTCATGATTAGCAGCTGGAGTTCAGGTGGGATACCAGGTGACTCTAGAGTCCTGATGCTTATGAACCTGAAATGAATCTTAAATGTTGTAGGTCACACAGAGCTTGTGACATGTCTAGGAGCTGAATATAGATGATTGAGTTTCCACCTACTATCTTAGTTGCATATGCATTTCTTTTCCTTCTAGTAATTTTCTGTATTTATATTCATCCTGTGAACTTACCTGCAAAAGTGTTTAACTGGTTTCACAGTGCTAGGCATGGACTACCTTCTCAATTCCCTTTAGCTGCCTGTTTTGGATTTAGTTTTGAGTTAAGTTTTGAGTTAAGACTTTTCTCTTTCTTTCTTTGTTTCTTTTCTTTCATTTTTTGCTAGGTCTAGATGTTTATTAGTCATCTGAAGTTTATCTGGAGGCTATCTTCTCTCAGGTGTTGTTCCTGGGATTTGCTGTCCTGGAATACCTAGTAATTCTTCTTGCCTTTAATCTCTCTGGAGGATGTTAGACTCTTTATCAAGTATAAAGGACAGAAGCAACTTTATTTCTTTAAAGTGAAATGCACTTGAAAGAATTTCTCTATGTGCATTGGCTCCAAGTCCTGCACTTGTAGAGACCACCACAGCTTTTATCCAAAAATACTTGGTGCAGAGATTGATGATTTGGGCATTAGATGAAAGCTTGAAAGAGTGAGTCAGTCTGCCAACACCCTTCTTAAATTAGCCATGCTGCAGATGATGAAAAAGAGGCCAATGTTTGACAAGGGTTCTAGTCTATAGTGACTTTAGTGACTTTCAGAAGCCAACTGCTAACGTGCTTAGGAGAGCAGGTCAGCCTTTGCGACATCCAGCTCTGAGCTCTCCAGACCCATAATGGCTACCGGAGGGACAACTCAGGGCACTCATGCATCATCTGAAGCGTAAGAAGATTTAGGGAGCATTGTCTGTGTGTAGCTTACCCAGAAATGAAGAACTGTTTAAGGCAACCTTAAAAGTGGCAGTCAGTGACATGCAGCAAGCCACATTTTTAGCAGAGTAGAAGGAATATGAGTCCCACTGATGCTGGAATAAGCTGTAGTTTAAGGTCTTCCATATATCTAGTAAAATCTTAGAATATCTGCCTGGAACCACGAGTTTCAATCCCCTCCTCTGTATCTCACTTGTAAAACCCATTAATTGCTTTTAGTTTCATGGCAGATCTACAGACACTGAAACTGTGCAGCTCCTCTCAGTGCGAGTGTGGCCCTGGCTTCTTCTCTGAGCAAAGCAGCTATTTGTCAATCTGCTGTCTTCTGAGTCTTCCTCTCCTTCACCTCAGGGACCATTTATGACTGTGGCTCCTGAGGTGGGTCAGCTGTTCCCTTAGTCCAACCTGTTAGCCAGACATAGAGCAGGGCAGAGTTAAAACTCAAATATAGACATCTACATGTGTACCAGTCAGTAGATGTTTAGGACTCAGTTCGGTTGCCCACGTATTGGAATCACTTGAGATGTCTAAGATGTCCGTGTAGGCCTGGAATATATGATACAGGATGTATGGAAAAACCATCTGGAGCTTCAGTTGGATTCTGGGCAACTTACATTTGCAGCACCTCAAACGACTCTAAATTTGTATCTGTAGGCAACTAGGTGAAGCACCTAATGAGCCATTAAAGCCAGTGGAGCATAGAATGCAATTTAACTTACTGGCTGACTAACTATTAGGGTATTTATTTTCGGATAAATTAAAGTGGATTCATCTGGTCAGCTGAATCACTGTCTGGGCTGTATTGATTTTTTTACTGGATCTCCTTACACTATCATGTAGACACAGAAATTTCAATAGCTCAATTTGGGCTAGAATCCATCCAGGGTTCACCAAAAAGGAAACACAAAGTATTTTTATTGAAGCTTTTTCTCTTCCCTCAGAACATCCAGCCCTGAAGCTTCAAGATCTTTTTCATGCTAGTAGGGATTCTTACTATAAAAACTGCAAAATAGAGCTCAGGTGGGTGCCAGAGATGAAGACTGTGCCTGTCTTCCTGCAACAGCAGCAGGTCTGACAAATAATCCCATTCCACATGCTCCAGTTAATGCTTCTGTCATGGTATTCCTCAAGCTGGTTGAGAGACAGAAGAGCTGATTAATGTACTCCTCAGTATCACATGTGGAAATAATAGCTTGCACTGTCTTCCTGTCTTGGGGTCTCAGACCATTCTTCATCATCCTGTGTGAGTGCATGCAGATCCGGAGAGGCAGTGCTCATTCCCCAGTGGAAAGGGATTTTAGAAGAATCTGCTTCATGTTTGTATATGTTTATATATGTTTATGTGTTTTTTATATTTTTTATATATGTTTTTGTATATGTTTATATGTAATGTGTGTGTGTGAAAAACACAGGCACTGCAGGCTGGTGACTGATCCTGCACTTGACATAGGACTTTATGAAAGTTTTGGCAGTAACAATTGCTCAACAGAGGAAAGAAAAACAAGACAGAATTTTTGTGCATTTCAGTTGAACAATTGATTTTGGGTCTTTTTAGTCTGGAAAAAAGACGACTGAGGGGGGACCTTATCAACACTTATAAACCCTTAAAGGGTGGGTGTCAGGAGGATGGGGCCAGGCTCTTTTCAGTGGTGCCTGGGGACAGGACAAGAGGTAACAGGCACAAACTTGAGCACAGGAAGTTCCACCTAAACATGAGGAGGAACTTCTTTACTTTGAGGGTGGCAGAGCACTGGAACAGGCTGCCCAGAGAGGTGGTGGAGTCTCCTTCTCTGGAGACATTCAAAACCCACCTGGACGCGTTCCTGTGCAACCTGCTCTAGGTGACCCTGCTGTGGCAGGGGGGTTGGACTAGATGATCTCCAGAGGTCCCTTCCAACCCTACCATTCTGTGATTCTGTGGTTTATAAGGAACCCATCTCCAAACACACTGTTGACTTCATTAAGACGTCCTGGGCATGGTGGATTCCTTGAGAGTTGGAGGGAGGAGTATGTTTTCATCTAAAACATCTCAACAGTTGTATCTTGAAGTTATAAACAGGGATGGGTCCATCTGCCTGTCTGCTAGGTTCTGCGAAGTTAACCTTTAAGTGAGGGTTTCTCTGCTTATTCTGGAATATTTGGCTGTCTCTATTTAAATGTTGTTCCACAAAGTTGTACATACAAGGCACAGAGACAGGACTTCAGGCTGTACACTTGGTGACAATCCAAATGGTATTTGCAGTGGAATGTCCTTCCACTCATGTCTGTCATTCACGTTAGTGACATCCAGTGTATATGTGCATCTGGTAAGTTCATTCTACGGCAGTCTGAGAGAAAAGAGCTTGTCCAATGTACATATCAGTTTCTTGGGCTCAGTCTCACCCAGAGGACCAAATCCAGACGTTGAAAGCCATTGCCTATACAGTCACCACTAAAAGTGAAACTATTTCATGGTACATAGCTGTGAGTATGGTACTTGAGGACTGGAATTAGTCCCATCTGTTCTAACAATATGTTAAATGTTAATGTAAAATGTTGTGCTTGAGTTAAAAGTCTGCCTAGTGTAGACGCTGGCTTTCATCTTGGTGTACAAGCACTGATGAACTGTATTCTGAGACTACATATGTAAGGAATTGTCTGTTGGCCTTAAATATAAGTTTATGAGAAACTAGTAGCAAATATTTCATCTGAAAGTTAGGTTGATAAAGCAGGTGAAAATTCTAATAATCAGAACAAAGCATGACATTTTAATAACTCATAAAATAAGAGATGTAATGCCGATACAGTGTTCTTGCTCTGTATTTATTTAACGCCAAAACCTTCCAGATGAATTTTACCAAAAAGAACAATGCAAAATCTTCAAGAATTAGAAATGTTTGTGTATAGAATGGTGGGTATAACGCTATTCTTCATAACTAATGAAAGATATGGAAAACATGACAATATGTAAAGGTCATAAAAAGCAACATAAAGTTTAAAGGTTAAGGGAGGCAGAAAGTTTAAAGAGTTTTTGCTCTTCAGAGTGAAAAACTAAAGCTTCAAAGGACAATCAGTTTATAAATGTATTTACATTGTATGTAAATAATGGAAAGCTTTGCAGTGGAAGGCAATGATAGACTTAGAACCAGTGGCCTATATGTTATAGAAAGTTACAGTTTATTCTTAGTTCTTTCCTATGGGAATACTTCTTAAAAAAAAAATTAAAGAAAAATAGAATAAAAGGAATTTAAAAAGGAACACAGTATACAGTTGTGTATGTTACTGCTTTAGAACACCATTGTCCAACAAGAAACAGTTAAATGGAATCTGGACCAGTAGGTAAATTAATCTCAAACAATGACAGATTTCCCTAAGTTAAAGGTGTTTGAAGGACACAGCAGTACAGAGGAGCTTGATTACAGATAATTACATTGTGGTATTCTGAAGGAGTTATCAGATAAAGATTAATGGGTACTAACAGATAACTGGAAATAAACATAAGATTCTTGGACATTTTTTTCCTTTATGAAGAAAGACTGGATGATATAAGAAGAGCTCAGGTAGTTGTATGAGCAAGTATTAATCAGATGAAAAAAAAAAACAGAAGCAATCTAAAATAAAGAAAATAGATAATACATCATGGAAGTATAGATAAATAACCAAAATGCAAAAAGGAAAAAAAAAAATAGAAGAGAAAATGGCATTTCATTAACATTCAGAAAAGGTTTTATCAACATACGATAGCTAAAAGGAATATTAAGAAAGTTATGACCACCACTAGAAGTCAGATAAAACTCATTTTAGTTTTAGCATAAAGAACAAAGTACGAGAATTAGTGAAATACAGTGTTAATAAAGACCAGTGAGATATTAGAGAGAGAGGAAGAGAGAGAGAGAGCACGTTATCGTACTGCAAGCAGGTAAAAGAGTATTTGGTTAATTAAAGTAACTGAATCATCTAGGTTAGGTGATGTTTGATGAAGAGTCTTAAGCAACTGAAGAGGAAATACTAGATCCTTTAGCAATCATCTTTGAGAACTCCTAGAGAATGGACGAATTTAATACAAATGTAGTATCAATATGTATTTCAGATCACAGGATTTTTCCTCAGCACAGTCTTCCAGTCTCCTTACCTCTTTGTCTTCAACCTTTCACCATACAACTAATGCCTTATTCAAGAAGGAAATGGATAGTGACGTTATTAGCAACAGATAGCTACTGTCATCAGTACTGAGTCTGGTGGGGAGAAAATGGGGAAGTGAACAGAATGTCATAATGTAACAGGAAAAGAATATAGCGAAATGAAGTAACTGTGCAGTCAGTATTTAAGGGAGACGTAAAGAAACGTGTAATGTACAACACATTGTGCCTCTCATCATGTAGATGAAAAGCTTTCCTTCTATCAAAAATAATTAAAAATTCAACAAAGGAGACAAGCTTAATTTTGCTGGTAAAACTACAACTACCTTTTAAAATCTGTTCTGGAATGATGTACCAGAGTTGCCATACCAAGCACGCCATTCATGAGTTTGCCTGACTGCTAAATTTCCTGGGCACCTAAATTTCATTTCCTTCAGCGTAGAGATCTTCCGTTTTCCCACACATTGGTGGTTTTTTTTCCTTCTCCCACACACCATGTCCATATATTTTTTATGGTACCAACACCCCAGCATCAGTTTTAACCTTCGTAGTCACAAAAGCAATGAAACCTGTGAAGCCTTTGTAACACGCTATCCATTCTACCTGTTCACACACACACAGGTGCACGCACACACACACATTACACAGAAAGGTAATTCACTAAAATGAAAAATTCCACGTGCTCAGAAATAAAGAACTGGAGAGTTACAGTATCTCTGCAACCTCAGTTCATCCCTCACATTCATATGCCTTATGATACATTCTTCAGTCACAGGGTTCTCTACTAAATTTTTCCCTCAAAATTCCTCCCTCATTCAGTGTACTGAGATTTGAGTATACACAAGCACACATTTCAAAGAAGTAGCAGTTAAAAACAAAACTTATTTTTCTTTTTCTAATGTTGCATTGCTTAATGATTTTATAACCTTAGCCCAATGGTTGTTTACAACAATGGTGAGACCACAAGACTGCCTTCTTTTCCCATTCAGCAGTGATTTTCACTTGTCTGGTATTGTTCATCTGGAACATTAGAATTGTGTTGTCACTCTAATGTACTTACACATCCAAACATGCTTCTCATTTGCATTTGTGTTTTAGAAACTGGGTTATAAAGAGTTAGAAAAGATAAAAGGATAACACTTCTGATGATAACTTTAGGCAATTAAAAATTAATACATTCAGTTAGAAACACTTTTGTCATGATTTTTCAGAAGCTGAACACTGTGCACCTCCAAAAACTTTGCCCAACTGTTTTACATGGGTCTAAGCACAGGTACAGTTCTAAGAAAGTTTGTTGCTCTTGACTTTCAATGGGCAAAAAGAAGAAATTCTTCAACTGATGAAAGTAAGGTGAAAGCCCAGACAAAGCAAGATGCCTTGTATTAACTATGATTTTATTCCACATAAGCGTAATTGACTGAATTAACAACAAGCTTTTATTCGTCGTAAATACAAGGTCACACAATGAAGTTCATACCTGGTCTCTGGTCTTGTTCTTAGTCCACTCCGGATTGAAATATATTTTCAGGAAAACAAGTAATACAAATGTTACTTTACTCCCCAGATAATTTTCTTCTATATGCTCTAAAACACTACATTGAACATTTCAAACATTTTATTCACTATGGAAGGTATTATATTCTGTATCTTTTGCTATCCCTCATTAAGCTGCAATTACTGTGCATATGGGATAAAATCTCCATGCAACAGTACACTGTATTTGTTTTAGACTGGCTAGTACTGGTGAAACTGAGGGTGTATGTACAATTGTACACACAACCCATGACTTAACTGAAATGTCATGTTTCAGACATATATGAATATTATCTTATGCAGTATTTTATTGAGTGATTGGAAACTGAATGATTTAATGATTAGTAACATTAATGATGGGAGCAACAATGTGTTAAATTTGCAAAATATACCATACCTGCTCTAGATTTGTGTTGAAAAGTCATTGACTGGCTAATAATTCTTTGAAAAATTTTTGATCCAAAGACTAGAGCTAGATGGAAGTTTTGAAATAGAAAAGCCAAAGTATTTGCCTGGGTGGCAGATGTGGAGGGATAAGGTTACTGTGGATACAAGTGCTGACAGTCAGTTTAAATATTAAAAACTGGAATACCATGAGTAAAAGTATACTGGATAAATGCCTATCAAATGACCTTTCCGATATAAATACCAAATGGTATTTTCTCTGACTGCCTAGTTAGCAGCCATGAATTGGTAAAGAGTGGCCCTCCGTGCACAATCCCCTTTGGCAATTAGGAAGAAGGGGGAAAATATCTGCATCTTATTCACTGGAATCTTCAGCTCATGCTAAAACCAAATATATCTGCAGCTGGTTACAGCTCTTAAAATCTCTGAAATGATTGATAGCTTCTATTCTTCAGTAGCCACACTATTTAACAGCTTTCTCACTGCTTCAGGTATGCTCTCTCCAAACAGCTCCCCTTTTAATCACATAGAAAGCCCACTTCCTGAAGTAAGTTAAGATGGCGTTTATAAAGAAATAACTGCTTATCGTAGCTGCTATGCTGCATTAGGATAAAAGATTGCACAATACCAAGTTGTTTTTTAGCCTTGATCCATTTTTAAATATAGTATGAATATTATAGTTCTGTTAGCTTCTCTGAACTCCCTAGGCATCCCTCTTGTTGCCAGAAAAGAATTATAAATTGACAATGCAAGTTATTTTATTTCATTTTCCATCTCTCCTGGAATTTGGAAATGTGTCTATTCTGTCCACGAACCTTTTATTTCCTGACATTCTGATTTTTTAAGTACTTGTTTTATTGCCTGTAGAAATAGTAGGTGTTCACTTTCTGCCCAGAAAAATAACTTTATGCAGCAAGAGTGGAATATTATGCCAAAGAACCCAGATACAGACAAATCTTTGATTCCCTGTAATATCAGGCTTTCTGTCGGCAAATTCTGCTCTCCCTGCTTGTATGGTTTGATTTCTCTCTGCCTCTTCACTCTGCTATGAATATAATAGCATCTTGCTTCATATATGCATTTGTTTAAAATGCATGCTGATTCCCTTCCTCCTTGAACAGTAAGAAAGGGAGACTCGAGGGAAAGAGAATAAAGAAAACACTTACTAGCACATGCAGAAGAAGCCTAGTCCATGGAGAATGCATAGGACAATATATCTAAGGGTCTTTTCTGAGGTCAGCCTTTGATTTGGATTATGAGTTTGGGGGAAGATGCTTCTCTGTTTCCTTAATTATCTGACTAGGAAATTACATAATATTGCTGGCCCCAATACATAAAATCAAGAGAGAATCCTGGGATAGAAATACCTGGGTATTAAGAGCTATCTTGTGGCCAGTTATCTGCTTATGTCTGTCCTTTGATAGTAAAGGTTTCTAAGTACCTGCAATTGAAAAGCACAGTTTCTCAGAGGTAACCAGGTTGCCTGAGGAATCTCACTGAGTACCTTCAGTTAAGTTCTGAATAAATTCAGTGGCAATGATTGGACTCAGGCTAAAAATAGTGCAGGAAAATAAAACAAGTATTTAATACTTATTAATATTTTTATGCCCCAAACAAAATTAATCAGGAACATTTTCTGTGTATGTTAAATGTAATTTGTCATTATTTTAATCTTGAATTTCTGCACTTTATTGCTTCTATAACCCAAACTTATGGCAGAAACTGTTTCCTAGCATTCCTTATCTCTCCTGGAGCTATCCGGGTACCACTCTTCCTTTCTCTTTATTTCTGACATTGTATCTGACCCTCTCCCAAAAAATGCATCTGTGTTTCTGAGCTCTCTCCCTCCCACATTACCCCTGCAGGCTGGACTCCTTTTCTCCATTTCATCTTTTCTCCATAGAAATTACTGTGTGTCGATTACAAATCGAAGGAAGGAAGGAAGCAAGGAAGGAAGGGGAGGAATAAAAGAAAACAAAGAGGGGAACGGAGGAAATTGCTTCACATCTACATTCTTTTACTGACTTAAAACATTTTAGGGAGCTTTGAACAAAAGCAGAGGGACATTTAACTGGATGGCTCTCAGAGAGATGTTCTTGTCACTCTTTGGGAGGCAGCTCTGGTCCAACAGAGCTGATGCTGAGTGAGAGCCAGTTTTCTTGGCTGGGCTTAAGCTGACTCCTTGCAGAAAACTGACCATGCTCTCCAGCATGACTTACAGTACCGTATTATTCAGATTTTTCTGTTTTCCAAGATGTCAGGCTTCTGATTTACCTGGACAGCTAGCTACAAATTGTGACAAGCTTTTCTGATAAAGCTGTTGCCTTGCAAATCCTTTGATATACATGTGCAAGGGAAGAAGCAGAATTTGTTTTCGCTGAAATGTGAGTGCTCACGGCTAAAACTGCATTTGACTACAGTTGACCTTTGAATACATATGTAGAAGGATACTAAGTACTCATTGAAACGGAAGAAAACAATCCCTGCATTTACGTACTGAAAACCAATAGATTTAAAATAAAAATAAAACTAAAAATCTGGCCCAAAAAAGTCCTACTTTACTTCTTTATCTGTATCACGTGTATAAAAATGCCACCTTGGCTTGAAGCAGTCTTATAAAATATATTAATTCCTGTTTTGGAGCTGTCTAATATTATTGCAATGAATGTCTAAAAAAAGTCATAAGAAAGTGAGTCATTCTTACTGGTGAAGTCTTCAATGGAAGACTATATATAAGACATGGACCCACACAGAGAATGATAAAGGCTAAAAAAAGAAATATTAGCTATCTTATGTTGTAAGTGCCATCCATCCCCCTGCACTGAATTAATGGATTATTCAGAAATATAATTATACTGTGTGTATAATTCTATGATGCCGTGTAGAATATGTATCCTGGGGTTAAGGGTGGTAAGCCAGTGTTTAACAGTCTTCATTCTGGTATTTTGTAGCTTTGTGACTTTGCAACGTTCCTTTAATGTGTAGTGGGGATCAGCAGTTCTTATTTTGTCTGTTTTATTCATTGCAGTAACCCTTCCTTTTAAGAAGTTTTACTGAAATATAGAAATTATATCAAGTGAAGTTAACAGTCTCCCACAATCTTGTGTCACTAGATCGGGAGCCTACAGTTTTATTATCCAATTTGTTGGTAGTGCTGGTCTGTTTTGGACCCGATATTAGATGCAGAAGAAGCTAGTGAGACTCCCAGGTGTTCACCAGGACCATTAGGGGCATTTTTGTATCACAAAGAAAAGTTAAATTATAAGAAGTTTGCTCACAAAGAAATCTGCAAAGCATCAGTAAAAGAACTGCCTGAATTTGGATAGGGGAAGGCCCCAAAGACTCCCTAAATGTTAGTTGTTGAATGCAGTATCCGTGTAGAGGAAAGGGATTGGTGGAAACGCTCATCACAGTAGCATGAGGAAGAAGAGTGCCAGACGAGGGGGACTGACTTTCATGAAGGTTTCCGTATGACTGAGGGAAATGAAGTACTAGAGAGTCAGATTACTGGACTCTGACAGTAGATATCCTACTTCTTGCGTACTTGGAAAATCAGCTTTGTAGCGACATTGCAGAATCCTTCCATACTGCTTTGAGACTGCATCAGTCTGCGTACATATAATGAACACATTAATACAGATTTTTAAGAAAACACAGCACGTCTGTGGGAAGAATAATCAGCCCCTCAAACAAAAAACAGAAGTTTACCTTTATATAGAAGATTCTTGAAACCAAATACTATTTGCTAGGCAGGAGGGACAGTTTAAAGGGCTGTATCATGGTGGTAAGACTGTCTGTATGAGACCAATATGTGACTTTAAGTTTCACAGCTAGTACTTGCTTTGGCTGGAGACAAGTTGCGTAGTTCTATTTCTGAGAACAGACTTCAAATGTGTGGATTTTTTTCTTATATTCACTGGTAATAAAAGATTACGCCTTCCATTATATATGCAAGTAATTTATGGATAGGTGTAAAAATGTCATGTTGTGTGAGTATTTGTAACTTCTAACTACTCAGTTATGGGCAGAAAACACAAAACTATGGTAGTCTAACTACTGCTTTAGTGTTGTATCTGATATAAACAATACAAGAATATTTGCAAAAGAGTGAAAAATGTGTAAGTACAGCAGAGAATGTGAACAGAAAGAAAGGTCACAGTATTAGAACTATATCTGAATACAATATGTGGATTGGGAATAAGTTACATGGGGAGAAGAAAGGGCTGTGAAGGGAGGAAGGGAACAGAAAGTAGACCGTTTACTATTTGGCTCAGACAGCCCAAAATCTGATTTTGCATTTGTTTGTTTATTTATTGAATGTGTTTGTTTATTTTTAAATATCAGAATTATAAATGTTGTTGTTCAATGGCAAGATACTTAATAATTGTGGGCAAACTATTTTGGTGACTGTGGTAATTAATATTTTATATGAGATCCACTCAATAGCTACACAGGTTTTTTTATAGGTTCTGGGTGACAGTTGCTATATTATTGGTGACATAGCTAGACCATGCTACATGAAATGCTACTGTTTAATATGAAAAATATGTTTTCATGGGTTGACACAGAAATATTAAGAAATGCAGCAATCAGTGAATCACTCCAGAATGCACTTCTTATGCATCAGTGGCTACCCAGTTGTTTTCTAAAATGGAACCTTAAATTTTTACATAAAGTTCGCATAAAGGGAATGTCTTTCCCTCATTCATTGGACTCATTGTCCAGTTATACCTTGTTCAAGTGTTTTAGGGATCAGTAAAGGACAGACAGTGAAATACGCCCTTTAGGCATAGAAGGGACCTTCTATGACCATCCAGAGGGACCTTGACAGCCTTGAGAAGTAGGCCCATGTGAACCTGATGCAGTTCAGCAAGGCCAAGTGCAAGGTCCTGCACCTGGGTTGGGGCAATCAATATCAGTACAGAACAGGGGAGCAATCAATTAAGAGCAGCACTACAGAGAAGGACTTGGGGATACTGATGGATGAAAAATTGTATATGAGCCAGCAATGTGCACTTGCAGCCCAGAAAGCCAATTGTACCCTGGGCTGCATCAAAAGAAGTGTGGCCAGCAAGTGGAGGGAGATGATTCTCCCCTTCTACTCTGCTTTGGTGAGACCCCACCTGGGCTACTGCGTCCAGCTCTGAGGTCGCCAGCACAAGGAAGACATGGACCGGTTAAAGCAGGTCCAGAGGAGGGCCATCAAAATGATCACAGGGCTGGGACACTTCTCCTCTGAGGACAGGCTGAGACAGTTGGGGTTGTTTAACCTGGAGAACAGAAGGCTGCAAGGAGACCTTTTTGCAGCCTTCCAATATATAAAGGGGGATTATAGGAAAAATTGAGACAGACTTTGTATCAAGGCCTGTAGTGACAGAACAAGGGGCAATGGTTTTAAACTGAGGGTAGATTCAGATTGGAAGTAAGGAAGAACTTTTTTTACAATGAGGTTCATGGGACACTGGAAAAGGTTCCCAGAGAAGTTGTGGGTGACCCATCCTTGCAAGTATTCAAGATCAAGTTGGATGGGGTTTTGAGCAACGTGAAAGCTGTCCCTACCTATGGCAGGGGGATTAAACTAGACGATCTTTGAAGATCCCTTCTGACCCAAACCATTCTGTGATTCTGGTGCTATGACTCTAAGTATCCTTCCTTCCATGCACTGTAAAAGTTTGGACCTGTCATTATAACACAGTTCTGAAGGGACTGCTCTTATTTTGATTCTTGTGGAATATATCATCCCAAAGTTAATTTGTAAGAAGACTAGTCCAGGGCTTCTGCCATCTCTGCAACACGTAAAAAGAAATAAGCTTTGCAGCGCAGGGATGATTTGCTGCGATCTAGAAAAGGGATGGTAAATAAGTTTCCTCCAAATGCTAAAGAGCAGCTGAGTCTTATGTATCCGTTGAAATCTATGGTGGATTTGTATTTAGCGAAATCAGGTTTTCTGCCTGCTGTATATCCAGCACTCAGTCTATAGTGTAGCTAAATGCCCATATGGTTAACTTTAAATTAGCCCAAAGATGAGAGTGAAAAAAAAAATGATATAAGACAAATTATTTATATATTTTGCTTTTCTGGGCAGTTTTGGCCACTAGCAGAGACACTGAACCAATGAGTTAGAGAGACCTTTGATCTCACCTAGTATGGTCATACTGATGATTCTTGAGAACTACAGCCTCGATTCAGATTCTCTAGCATGTTTCTGAGGACCAGTGTCTGCTCGGTGCTGAACATAGGCTTCATGGTGCGAAGCAGTCATTCTTGAAGTTGCTACATGTGAAACGAATTCCATCCTAATACGATGCTGTAGTCCACGCGTGACACATGAGATGACCAGTGGACCAATAACTAATCCTCCTGCATGAGAATAGGGAAACGCATCTTCCAAGTTGTTACCGAGAACAATAGCACCGTGTAGTGACATAAAGCACATGGGATCACATCACAGCGATCTACTGGTTGCCGTGGTGATGGGAGTGGGCCCACAAAGCCAGCCGCCCGGCTGCTGAATTGGAAGGGATAAGAAAAACACAGCCCACTTCCCATGCGAAATGAATTACAAGAACAAGCAAAGGAAGAAAAGAAAATTGTCAACCCTTAATCAAATGTTCTCTTATTTTTAGAAAGGGTTTGAAGAAAATGGAGGCCATCTCTGCATACCTCTTGGGCTTCAGGGACCTGGCTAGTAATATCTCTGTACATACTGTAGAAATAAATCACAAGGGTTTGTATAAGAAAAATCACATGTAACAGAAATCTCATCTGTGTGCAGTGGGAGATGACAATACCTTATTCAATCCTGCTATTCATTCTGCCTGCCTTAGCAAGCAAAATCTGTAGGAATATGTTAAAAGGGGTCTCAGCATAACAACTATATTTAGCAGGCAAGCCTGACTGTGTATTTTGCCTGTACCCTTTTAATTTTCACCTAGAGAAAGTTAGTATATTCCAGTTCCTTATTAGCTTACAAGCTCTCTTACCTTTTACCCTTGCTTCACCACTACAGATCAAAAGCAGCATGGTGGAACATGAAACACGTTTAAACATAACAAATCAGCGACATGTAGCAAACCATTCATTTTCCAGTATTTCTCTTTTTTGGGAGCTGGTTCATATTTTATTATATTTAGTAATATTAAACAAAGCGGTGAGTTCAGTTCACCTAACAGCCTCCAATTACTAGCAGCTAGGTCCTGAAAATGGTTTGGGCCTCTGCAAGTTAGGCAGTGCACAGAGTGGACTCCAAACAGCAAGGTGAGGCCTCCAAGACCATATTAAAAATGCAGTTGGCTGCAGCAATGGTGAGCATCGCCATGCTTGCCTCTATGGTTCCTGTCTCTGGGAGCAGGATCCCCACAATTGAACTAGGCACACAAGACCCCGCATAACTTAATAGGAAGAGAAAGGCAATTAAGAAAGGGGTTTGCAATGCTAAGCAGAGGAAGCCGTAAGATGATCCAAAGCAGGAGTTATACCTGAAAGTTTTGCCTCCCTTTGCAGCCCTGCATTAGACGCCATTTGGAGGCTGGGTTTCCTGTGCTGCTTCCTGGATCTTGACATCCAAGTGGTCCCTTTGGATGAGGACAGCTGGCTCACTGTTTTCTTTCAAATTACAGTATGCACCAGAAGCATGAGTTTGTAGCTCAGAAGTTAGGATACTTGGTTGAAAGAAATAGAAAGTCATGAATTTTTAGCTTTTTCTCTGCTTTTTATATTTGTCAGTCACTAGCTGTAAACCAGAAACATTTCTAGCAACAGCATAAGAAGATTGATTTGCCACAGCCAGCTGTGACTGGTCTAAAGGATAATATTCCTTTATGGCTTACTGACAATTACTTCACAGCAATTTGGTTTCAGCAGGAGCAGTGGACGATTCTTCCTCAATCCCAGATTGCACTTTCCAATCAGTTGTTGCATAGCTTGCTCTCTTTTTGGGAAATTCGAGTTTGAGAAAGACACGTGAATCTGATCTCCTGCCTTCTGCATGAATCCTCTAATGCCTGGGCTGTGCTATGAGGAAGAAAGATAAAGCCCTTCCTTCCTCCTCCCGTAACATTTTTAAGAAAGAGCAGTTGCCAGTTCATGCCATGCTCCTGTGTTTCTGCCTTGGGCATGCTCTGAGACTTCCTACCAGATCAAGCTCTGATGACATCTAAGAGGAGGGCCTCCTTCCTAGACTCGCTCCAAGGTCTGACGTGGTTTCACAGCTGCTCTGTCTGCTCAGAACAGAGGGCTCCAACACCGGGCAGCCCAAAGGAAAAGCTGCCGGTGTGAGCAGGGTTCATCTGCAGGCAGGAGATGAACAAGCGCTTCCAAGACCTCAGTCGTAACTTTAGGGCATAAGTGCATGAGGATTTAAGTATTTTCTTGAGCGTGTGTTTTCCTTGCTGCTATTTCACAGACCCTTTATGTGAATAATCTATTTTTAAGACATGGATCCTGCCCAGAATTTTACAGTCGAAGTCTTTGACTCTGTATTTTGTACTCTCCGGGCTGATTTGGGTGGCTCACAATTTAAAGAGCATGGCTAGGGTTAATAAAAATATGAGGAAGGAGATACTTCTGTGAGACATTCTAGGAGATGAACAGAGTTTTTACATTTATTACAAAAACACCAGTGTTAGCTCCAAGGTTAAACAGAACTCCATGTTTTGTGCAGAGCAGGTATTCAGTATTTTTGGTATAGCTGAAAATACCATGTTTGTCCCTTCCTGCACTTCCCAAACTTACACACTTATTGGAGAAAGGAATATTTTTCTGAGCATCTAGTCTGTTAATTAGCTCACAGTAATATTGATTTTAAAGTGGGTCCTTTGAGAAATTTAGCATCTAAGCTAACTAGCATTTATCTCAAGTAATCTGAATAATGGTACAATATAGACTCTCTGGAATTTTCATTACTCAAATGAAGTGAAATTATCTTCACAATATACTTTCAAGACATTAAGATGTAATTTAGGTAAGTATTAATAATTATTTTATTGAATTGTTATGACTAAATAGGCAGACAGAGTTGGGTCAACAGCGTTAGTAATTAAGTGGGCCAAGTGCAACATCAGAGGTAATTTTTTCAATTGCCACCTTATCTGTGCAGCTAATTTGCATGTGACAATTGTGTTGGTTGTAATGAATCAGTGCTACAAGGGAGAGGGGATAAAAATAGCATAAAGTCTTCCTACAAGGATCCTTGTCCCAGCTATCAGTATTGTTTAATTATCACTATATTTTAATTAACTATTACTGTTATGTGAAAGGTCTGAGACTATATGTTCATTTGAATATTAATATTTGAAAAGCTTTTGATGGCACTGGTTACTTCAGATTCACTTCTGGAAGAGGTGAATACGAACCAGAGAGAGACCATTAAAGCATAGGTAGGATGGGACTCGGGGTCTGTTGGGACTCCTTTTTAAACTGACCCTACTTACGTCACCTTCTATCTTTGTGCATAGTTTGCAAACTAGGGCTCTGAATTGCTATCATCCCACTCTTATCTAAGAGTTAAACAGCCTCTTTTCAGTTAAAATTTCAATAGTAGTTTATTATTACTTCATGATGAAATGACAATAACATGCAAAACTTTCTTCCAGTTTTCTCTTTGTTTTTGTGGGGTTTTTAATTGCTAAGAAAAAGACTGGCAATAGAGCAAGGTGAGGACTGAGAATGAGTATCAGTATCAGTAGTTTAAAAGCAAAATAATTGTGGAAGAATGTTATCAAATTATTATCTTGCAACATGCTCAGTTCTTTTCTCCTAACGTATTTTATAATCAATCTGTTTCCCCCAGGGCAAAATTTTGTGCTTCTGCAGGGGATTTTTCTAACATAGTCTTCTCAGGTTTGTAGGTGAAATAACAATTTCTGCAGTATCTCCAGGAATCCGATAAATCTTTCTGACCTGAAAGTACAAGTTAGGCATTTCACTCAATAATCATTCTTACAGATCTTGTTTTCATGTTAACAGTGGCAATACTAGTGAGAGGCAACCTTTGCACTCATACTGAAGCTTGCTAAATTCTGGTTGTTTGCCAGTTCTTGTTTGGAAATGAAACATGTGACACATTGCCTGAAATTTTTGCACTAATAAGAGACAGTGTTCATAATTGAAAACTACATTTCTCTAGTTATTTCATGCAAGTCTCTAAGAAATAAACTCTTTTACCTTGTGGAAAAGCTATGTTGTGGTGAAAATTTATAAACCTTCTGGCATATTATTTAGACAATGAAAAAGAAAAGTCCTGGTTATCCAGTGTGTCCTTAACCGCATTGTGAGGTGTCTCCAATTTGTTCCCAGCCTGAGGGTGGCCTAGATGTCAACTATTTCAGGGGGATGCAGTTTGGAAGGATATTGGAATTAGGTGGGTGAGAAGCAAAGCAGTTCAAACTGAGCAGGGGGCTGTTTTAAGTGAGCTGTTGAGGATGTGCTTCATAACAGTCCTCGTTCCCATTGGTACCAGATGCATGCTCCCTTTCCAGTTATGCATTTGGGGTGAAAGGGGTAAGAAAGAATAGAGCTCTTTGATGCTGTTGGTCTCAGTTTTCTCCGACTTCAGTCTCCAAGCATAAATAATAGAAGAACAGTCCCATCTGCTCCTGCCCTGCTCCCACCTCTCTTATCTGAGTGGCAGGAATGATGATGCTCTCAGACACTCCAGATAAGTGTACCATCTCCCATATTCTCTTTTTTCCTTTCTGTGCCAGGTCATATTTCCAGCAGCCCTGTAAGCCCAAGTATGAGGGCTTAACAGGGCAAGTCCTGTTGCCCCAACTCCATTCAGATCCCCCCAGCTGTGCTCCTGCAGTGTCCAGTCTCAGGCAGCCAAGGTGAAAATCAGTGCAATACACATTGGTAAAGATATTGGCGAGGCACTTTGAACACCCACCAGGCCTTGTCTGTGATATGCATACACCATGATCCTACTTACTGCTGTGTGTTAGGTGCCACCTATACCAGCTCCTCACAGTCCCTACTGATCTCATTATGTTGATGGTGTGGCACCCACTACATGCGTGGCTGGGAGAGGGCAAAGAAGAGCGTAAAGTGCTCCCCACGCAATAAGAGTGATGCAAGCGCCGGTGCTGCCCCATCAACACTGTACTCACCTCAGAAGTCATCCTTCCCTTACCCACACCAACCCTATTCTTGGGTAAACCTATTTTCAGTACATGAGGAGCATAAAAATGTTACCAGAAGTTGTTGCCACTTCCAGTAGTACTTGGCATCTCCAGCTGAACTTGATCTCAATAATGGCTGCACAGCAAATTAATTCAACTCCACCTGGTGAGTAGCAGCTCTTACACAGCTTTGGGCACCAGATTTACTACTTTTCCTCCTCTAGCTGATACAGCTGAGCATAGAAAAAAGCTAGTTTAGTTGGCATTGCCAGCCTATAGCCGGAACTCTCCCGAATCTTCTATTTCTTACGTAACAATCTTTTCTTTTGTAAGGCAGAAAAAAGCTTTAAACACAAAAGTATTTTTTTCTTTCTTTTTTTTTAGTCAATTTTTACTCTGTTTACATAAAGTGATGCATATGCATTTACCTCCCCATTGAGGGTTTTTTCCCCAGAACTTTGAAATGAAAATCTATGAAACCTCTCTCCAACCTTTATTGTGTTTTCAATCTATCAGCCAAGGTGAAGAACAAAAATAAGACCAAAAAGCATATGCAGGTGGTCTATCCCGCACAAGCTGTCTCTTCCAACTTCAGTGGCCGAGTTTTCAGATAAGTCTAGTGATGTATCTGCCAGCTGTTTTAAAGCCTCTGTACCATTTAACTTCAGTGACAGAACCAGGCATTGGAATTTTTCACCATGGATCTCCAGCACAGAAAATATATGAAGGAAGATTAAAAACATAGGTAAAAAAAGGGGGCAATGAGAAAGATACAGTCTTTCCTGCCATAAAATCATATCATAGAATTGTAGAATGGTTAGAGTTGGAGGGGATCTTTAAAATCATCCAGTTCCATCCCCCTGCCATGGGCAGGGACACCTCCCACTAGAACAGGCTACTCAAAGCCCCATCCAGCCTGGCCTTGAACACTTCCAGGGATGGGGTATCCACAACTTCTCTGGGCAACCTGTTCCAGTGCCTCACCACCCACAGAGTAAAGAATTTCTTCCTAATATCTAATCTAAATTCTAATATGTTCTTCTAATCACCATATTTTATTATCTTCAGGGACAGATCTTCAAAGTGCTTTTGTTCCTGCAGGATGTAGAATGCATGTTGGTTCTTTTTTTATTTTAAGAATCTTGAAAGTTGTTCTCTTTTGATAGTAAATGAAGTTGTCTACAAGTTTATGAATCTTTTGCTTTGATTGGGTTTTAGAGGTTCTTTGAGCTGCTTAATGTATTAAAATTAGGCTATTTTTAATACAGAGAGTAATTTTTTGCTATAAATCTGACATACTCCAGATTAAATTGTTTTCTGAAGATTCCATATACGTCTATCTGTACTTACATACATTTGAAATCTAGTATAAAGGTCTAATCCAACATTTTTGGGAAAGACTGTATTAACTTCAGGTGGAGAGTGCCAGAGGTGATTTTGTGTGGAACAACCCAAACAAATGCCAGTAAAATCTTTATCTCATCGTGTACCATTATGCATTTTGTTCTGAACTTATTTATAGGAACTATCTCAGATTTTGGCAAAATTTCGGGGTTTTTAAATTGTGTTGTTTTTCATATGCCTCCAGTCTCCCACATGCAGAGTCTTTTTTCCTACCTTCTTGAGCCCAACTGTTCTGTGAAACTACTGCCTTCTTACTCAGGAGATTGGCTTCCTGTATGTGCTTACAGGGAAAAAAATGGTATTCCTGAGAGCTGTGCAGAACCACAAATCCCGTGTGGGGTCAGCTACACTCTTTCCTAACTGGAATCTCAGAAGCAGGATCTTTCTAATTCATAAGTAAGGCTATCTCTTATGTGGCTGAAGAAGCTGGGATTATTTAGCCTGGAGAAAAGGAGGCTGAGGGGAGACCTTATCGCTCTCTACAACTACCTGAAAGGAGGTTGTAGCAAGGTGAGTGTGGGTCTCTTCTCCCAAGTAACAAGTGATACGGCAAGAGGAAGTGGCCTCAAGTTGCATCAGGGGAGGTTTAGGATGGATATTAGGAAAAATTCCTTCACCAACAGAGTTATCAAACATTGGAACAGGCTGCCCAGGGAAGTGGTTGAATCACCACCCCTGGAGGTATTTAAAAGATGGGTAGACATGGTGCTTAGGGACATGGTTTAGCGAAGGTTTTTGTCAGCATTAGGTTAATGGTTGGACCTGATGATCTCAAAGGTCCCTTCCAACCTTGACAATTCTATGATTCTGTGATTAACAAGGCAGAATTTCAACAGTGTAAACTGAAGTGAGCAAGATCTGAATCTGTCCTAGTGTAAGCAATTTTGATGCATTCTTACTGCTTTAATTCCGAGAAGTTTTCTTTCCAACTAAGTTTTCCTATAGACTTAAGAAACTGCAATATCACAAAGCCTCTTATGTTTTTATTACATAATAAAAGCATAATAACCCCAGTAGAGATTGCTGTCCCATATTTCCTGTTATAAGAACCTGTTTTGTATATAAGCATATCAAAGTTAAATCTTTGGATTCAAATTCTCTAGGTGTCTACTAGAATAATTTATTTTTGGTGGATGTTTCAGCTAGTATAGCTCAGCTATTTTTAAGGCTGAAATAATGTGAAAAGACACTCTTGCATTCATATTCATTTTAATTACATTTACCATGTCACCTCTGTAAAGTTAATTGAGGTTAAATTTGGCCCATCTTATAATAATGGTGTGCATGGCAGCTAAGAAGAGGGAGAGAATTTCTCCTCTTGTCTCTGATCTGCCACGGAAGGAAGTTAGGTTTTCTTCACTCTCAACATAGAAGCCTATGGAAGGAGACTGGAGGAGCGCAAGAAGAGTAATCAGGTAAAAAAAAGAATCAGGGACTGGGATTAAGGGGAGAACAGGAGCAGACACCAGGGAGATTGGAATAGGGGGTACTGTTTTGTTCTCTTTACAGGGTGTCTGCAAAGCAGACAGCAGCTTTCTGCTACTATCAGTTTACTCCTCTATGTTAAGCAGTCCTGGATTATACTATCTAAAGTTTCCTGGTTTGCTCTTGTGGAAAGATGAAGAGCTGGTTTAGCTCCATGGCAGGAGACAGTGAAGTCTGTTTTACAGGAGAGATGACTGTCTGCTACTGTTGACACCGATGGTAACACACAGCAAAAGCTCCAAAACCTGAGCACATTGAAAGACCAGATTGTTGCCTTCTTAGACTGGGGACAAGGAGGCGACATGAATTCCAGGCTTCCCTGAATTTTAAATAGTTAATTTTGTAACCTTGACATACTTCAAAAAAACATGTAATACCAACTGCAAAGAAACAAAATATATGAAGTAATATATAAGACAAAAAAATAGTAAAGAATTAATAAAATAATGCTTTCTCTGCTATGCAGCAACTATGTGCACATAGACAGTATTTTTCCTGTGCCTAAGTGTCAGTTGAATTGGGGTTTAAACGTTGCAATATTTGAAGCTGGGTGCCAAGGTTACTGACACCAGTAAACAGTGTGGAGTAGCTCAGTGATGAGTACACCATGATTATGCGTAAACATCATGCAGCGATGAAAGGTGAAATCTGAAAAACAGTGAAATGAAGTGAAAGCAATAGCTGTAAACAAAATAGCTGCATTTATTAAAATGAATGAAAATGTATAGCCTTTGTTTTGGACTGGATCCTCAGTTGGCTCAGCTTCCTTAAACTCATTTCTGCTAGCTATTTCCAGCAGCTGGAGAATCCAGACCAAAAATGGAAGGTTTTTTTTCCCTGGTTCGTCCTGTAAGTTTACAGCCACCTTTAGGTTATTTGAAGGGGAAAGGAAGAATGGGGAAATTATATTTCGTATGTGTTTACCAAGGAGATGAAGGGGGCATTAACCCCATCTCATGACTATCGCTGTTTGCACAGCCTGTGCTGCATTCACTCTTACACCCTGAGATCTACTTAAACGGGCGTGATTGCACAGCTTCTCCCTCTAGAGCAGGTCTCTGCCTGCGCCTGTTCTGAATGCTGCACACAAATTCTTTCAGGATATGATTTGCAGACTTGTAGTCTTAAATCATACCACTTACTGTGAAATATAATTTTAAATGTAATAGCTCTGCAAAGTTTCCATGATTGCCTTAAAAAGACCTCCCCTAGATTTTGCAGGATACTCTGCAGAGTAGCACTTGAGAGTCCTCAAGAGTACATCTGTAAACTAATCAGTCCATCTGAAAAGATTGAAGATTTAGCAGCTGAACAGGGTGAAGTATTGCTTATTCCAGTGTGTTTTTTGAAAGCAAGCTATGTTGCTGTGGGACAGGAGATTTGATATTCAAAAAGAATTCATACCCATTATCAAGCCCTGATTCAGCAAAATATTTAAGATGTTTTGTTATGCGCCTATTAGCATTTGATTTTGCTGCTGCCTAAGAGCTCTACTGAGTCAGAAGCAACAAGCTAAATGGAAAGGTGGAGATGAAGTTTTTCATGGATTTGCTCACATAAAAGCCTATTTCATGATGATGTTAAATGAGTACAAAAAATAAGAATTCTTGCCTCTGCAAATTAGTGTCATGAGACTCCAACAGGGGTAAGAGTTCAAGACAGGTCATCGGTTTTTTTCCAGGTTTTGTTTGCAACTGTAATAGTTAGAAGCTGCTTTTTTTTAAAAAAATGAAAAAAAAAGCGCCATGTTTTTGTCTACCCTGTGTTTTAGACTACCTAGAAATGAGGTAGTCTAAAAAAGCAATACAAGATTGTCAGCTTACTTAGAACCATCTTGATTTGATCCCTGTCTGCAATTCCTTTTTTAAGCTACTGTTGTGCCTCCTGTGATTCCCAATAGTCACTGCCACCTAATCAAGTACCTTGACCTTCAAATGCTGAACTTACTACGTAGGTTGTGTCAGACTCCTTCAACTTCACCCTGTATTGCCCACTCTTTCGACGAATTCCGAGATCATCTGTTAGAAGTCACATTATTGTCTTATTTGTGTAGCCGTAGGTCCTCTCCTACTCCTAGCGACTCCGAAGAATAGACGAATTGCATTGTGGAAGCTTATTTTATGGACGTTTGTGGGAACTTATTTCATGTATTGTTTGAATAGATGGTCTTTTTCAGCTGTTTGCATGATAGGAGGTATTTGACCTGCCTGCAAGCAGGGAGATAAGAGCAGTGACGGGTGAAGTTAGGACTGCACTGGTACAGTTGAATTCAGGGGGGTGAGGGTTGTATGGGAGTTGTTGATACTACTCCCCCTCTTTGGTTTCTTCACCATTTTACTAACAAGGAACTAAATAATTTTATCCTTATCCACTGTGCTCATCCTATTCTGTGATAAGTACTTTCCAGTCTGGAGAAAAAAAATGAACATAATGTGTAGCTGGGTGAGCTAGGAGGGGAATGAAAAAAACCAAAGAGTTGCTGAACATTTCTGTAGTCATGTCCTTGGTTCCAGTCAAATGAAGGAAGGTTCACATCTGGTATTTGGCTTCAGTGGGAGCTACAGTTTCGCCACTGGCAGTGCTGCCAGCAGTATAGTAATTGTCCATGAGCTTGAGCACCTTCCACCATATTTTATCGTCATGAAAATGGATGGAATCATCGGTAATTTATGATTCTTGTCAGATACTGTAAGTTAAGCAAAGTGTTCTCTTTTAAACAGAACAGAAGGACTTGTTTCAGGCTATTGAAGGCATCTGCTATTTTTTATTTATTATTCTACCTTTTTTTTCCATTTTTAGGGAAGCAACGTAATGGAGGACCAGGATCTCTTGGAAATAGGAATCCTTAACTCTGGACACAGACAGAGAATACTCCAAGCAATCCAGCTTCTCCCAAAGGTATAGTTTCTGTTATTATCCAAGCAAGGGAACTAACACCTACAGCTTTCACAATCTGTAAGACACTTTTTTGAATGGAGATAAACGTAACTTTCTGCTGTTTTTGTAGACATGTTTTTTGCATATGCAAATGTGGCATAAAGTAATGTCATCGCATTGGACCCACTTTGTATAGATGTAATTGACAAACAAAGTAAAGGGGAGTAAAATCTACAATTTGAAGTGATGGCTCTTTGGAATTTATTTTGGTTATTTTGGGCTTTTCAATCTGTTTATAGACTGTTGTTACATATGTGTAAATAAGGCTGTCAATAAATCCCAGATGTTTGTCTTTATATAGCAGTTGACCTGGAAAAACTTTGCCCGTCATATAAGTATTCTTAAAAGCTTTGGTTGAAAGATTGCTTTCCTAATACCTGCCTTTCACATAAGAGGTGGAGATTTCCTGCAGGCTTCATATTTGATTTATTGCCTTGCACATGAATTTCTCAGCTGTGGACAGAATAACTTGCAGTCATTTTTCCAATCATTTTTGGTGCTAGCTGATTAAACTATAGATTTTAAAATCAGTAGTAGAAAGGGATGGGTCTTATATTTTGCATACTAGAATATATCAGTGGAGGCTTCTACTAGCATTCCAAACAATAGAGATAGTGGGCCTAGCATGAAAATTTACTATTTGGTTTTGGGAAGCTGTGTAAGGAGCATGAATGAGGAGAAGTAGACACCAGTAAGACTCAGAAGGCTGCCACATGTAATGCAGATACTTAGTGCAAGATACTAGGGCAGGAATAAAACTTGGTGTAGTGTGTGTGGAGTGCTCTGGGAGCAGAATGTGTGGAATAAATGTGATAAATAGAGATTAGTCTGCTTGCATTTGACAATACTGGAGAATGAGAAGAGCTATTAAAGGACTTTTCAGTCCAGAGTGTGAGGCTGACATTGCTGGAAAAGGCTTTTTGGTGCATCATGGTTTACTAGATAAGTTCTTAGGGATCACTTGTAAAAGAGAACAAGGATTTCTTGATTTCTTTTGTGAAAAATGAGAAATTGTGAACAATTTCTGTATCTGGATGTGCTAGTCAATCTCTATATAATACAAGACAAATCTGTGGACTGAAATACCAAAGATCATTAAAGACAATAATATTCCACATACCGTATTAGACAAGTGAGATAAATGGTGCAAGTAGTAGGGTATATAAAAGTAGCATGTGATGTATTACAATAGATATTTAGGATTTAACTGTGAATTTATGAATTTTCCGTCAATGCTTTAACTAAAACAAAATTTTATAATCTTGATTCCTGCTCTTTGCTGATGAAATATTTTTTCTGTTTTTCGTACTTCTTAGATCAGCTTTTTTGTATTCTTGTTTAAATTGTTCAAAAGTAATGAATGGATTTTTAATATATCATAATTTTAGTGCTGTCTGTGCTCAGTAACTGGTGTTTATGGAAACATTGTTAATAACATCTGCTTTTGGAGAGTATACTAATGCTGAGAGCCAGATTTCTGTCATAAAACTCCAACTGAGGCCTTTTTAAAAATGTGCTTAATGTGAGAAAGGAGGGCATAACCAACATCTCGAGGTACTCTTGAAACCAGTTGAGAACAAGCTGGTTATGCGGTTACATGGAAGAATCAACATCTTCTGAACCAAAGATGATAAAGTAGCACAGAATGGCTTGCAGCACGGGCTGAATAACCCTGAGGTAGTCTTTAGAAGCTTCCCGGTTGAGCTAGGAAAGAGTGCTTAAGGAGCAAGTTCTTAACGTGTCTTTGATGCAAGAACGCATCAAACCAAAGGCAGTCAAAAGCTGAAGCTGTGTATCCCATTTCTTCACTTAAATGGCTCAACAACACAACAGACCTTGCACAGTAAAAATACATAATTCCTATTCAAAACCCAGACCTTTTGAAGGCACAGCTGTTGGAATAGTTATGGGCCCACAAATTGGGATCATGGTGAGTTTTACCTAACATAGCCCACCCTTGCTGTATTCACAAGAGCTTGCTGAAAATCTAAAAACCTTTCACATCCTGCAAGGAACCGTGAAACATTTCTGTGTATCTATTTGTTTGTTGATAAGTTCAGCTCTGTCATCATGCATTCAAAATAGTGCATACTGTCTAAATATTTTAAGATCTCAAACCATAATTGGAGTCTCACTAATTTGAATCTCATTAGATAGATAAAAATTCTTTTCATTTGTTTGTTTTGAATATGTACCTCTTTTCTGTTCCTCGTTTAATTTAAAACTTGATGACTCCTTGTATTTTAGTACTTAATAGCATTGCTGATGGTGTTATTTTTAGTTTTACTATTAATGTTTCCTGTCTTGTGATACTTTTTAACTCAGATTTTGAGGTGGAAGTTAAGTGCTTTATGGAACAACACTTTGTTAGAGGCAAATACTCAGGCATTACTGAATAAGCTTACAGGGTAAAAATCAAGCAACAAATCTATTTTTAAGGTTTTAAAAGAGTCTTTTTTAAAAGCTCTTTTTGTTATTCTCATCAATACTCATCTCTGCAGCCTGAAAATGCAACAAACATTTAGTGGCTGAAAAGAAAGACTGTCTTTTTTTACTTATAATTGCTGGCTTCCTAAAGAGTGATGAGTTTTTATATTTTAAATATCAGTAGCAAGTTTAAGAACCACTTTCCAGAGCTTGAAGTAGTTTTAAATAGGAAAAACCCCACATACCTGTCCAAAGGTAGATGAATTGATCATTGTAGTTTCTTATGCAGCGTTTAAACAGTATGAAAAGGTATGTTTACCCAGATCGCTCAAAATATTTTTCCCTGGTGATTCTGTATTTGAGGAGGACATTTCATCAGAGGGTAAACTGGTATGTTTGTAAGAGATTGACAGAGTTGGAGCCTTTCAGTTAGATTTATGCTTTTCAAAATACCTTTTATTTTTGTTGGATTAGAGCTAGTAGCCCAAATTCTCATCTCGCACAAATGTAATTTAAGTTATTCAAGTTTCACATTAATATTAACTAGAGCACTTTATAGCTTATTATTATTAGATAAGGTTAAGACACTCCAGTAGAAATATCATTTGTAAAGTTAATTCTTGGAATGGAAATATTTTATACATGACATCAGTCTTACAGCAACTTTCTTAGCAGCGTTTGATATTGCATTTAGGACTTCTTGTGTGAAAAGAATGAAATCAATAAATGTTTGGAGAAGGATTTTATGTGTTTTCTTAAAAGGAAGTTCAGATGTGTCAAGAATAGAGGCAATGTCTAGAAAAGATACTGAAATTGCAAGTACCAGGGCTTGAGAAAAAAAATAAATATTGAGAAAGGAATTGTGTGCAGGATATGCTTAATTGACTAAAAAAGTAACAGCAGTCATGATGTAACATTTTAGCCACATTTAAGTGACATAGAAACCCTAAGGAGCATTGTCAAGTTTTTTTTGGTATCCAAAACCTCTGTGCAAGTGACTTCTCAATGGGTTCCTCAAAAACTAAAATGTTTTAGAAAATAAGAATTATCCTAGCTTATCTGAGAACTTAGATGTGAAAAAGGATTGATTTTGTGTGGGATGCTCAGTGTATGGCTCCTTCTCCCAGCGCGTAATGGGAACACATTCTCTCATTTGACAGATGGAAGAAAGATGTTAGCTGAAAGCGGCTTTCTCTTGGCTTCAGAGCTATTCTTAAAGTATGCAGCTTGTTCCTTCCTGCACAGACAGGTCTCAGCATAAAGCAAGTTTGGGAATCTTGTAGCAGTGTTGTGCAGGCAGCCAGCCTCCTTCCTGGGTGCTTTGCAGAACCAGACGAGAAGTAGGATATGAGCACATGCTCTCTGTGAGTAGTGTTATATGAGCAGGAAAGCTGTGCTTCCAAAAAGTGCTGGATCTATTACTCATATGTAACACTCTTTTGTGCAGGCACAGTAAGTCTGGCTTTTAGGAAAACAGAACTACTGTGCATGTGCACATTAACTATGCTGTGGATGTATAACAGAAAAAGACCACATCATATGTTTGCTATTGCTATATTGCTATTGGCTTAGACATCCTAGAGTTTAGCAAGCTAATTTGAATCCTGGTGTTTAATTCCCTCCCGTTCAGCACAGCTAAAAAGTAGATCATTCCAACTTCCATTTCTAAAGACAGTGTCCAAACTAGGAGATGCTGCAAATCGGTATCCTAACGTTTGTGACCCTTTCTGGCTATGACTCATTGGTTCTGGTCCACTGGAAGTGAAGATGAAAAACAGAGTTCAAAGGAGGTGCTTTCTACCCTCCTATTTTTCCTTCTTCTAATGCCTCTGGTAATTATTTTCCTGGTTTGGAAGGAGGCCACTCACCTGCTCATTACACTGCTTATAAGACCTTTAACCATAAGGACAGAAAAAGTGTTAGAATCCAGCATAACACATGAATTTTTCAACTCTGAAAAGCAAAGGTGTAGTCTACATTATTTAAGTAATGCAGCACAATAGGAATGGATCAGTGAAACCAGGCAGCTGGATACATCCATGCTACAGTTCAATGTGTTTACTTCAGACTAGCTTTAGACCGGTCCCATAGACCAAATGTCCCCTCCATGCATGTGCTTCAAAACTGTCTGATGAAAGGGGTCTCACAACCATTTTCCTTCTTAACTTAGCCTATCAGTGAGCCACTCTAGTTATGACATGCTGTCATCTATCTGTATCATGTAGATAACGGTAGTATGTCACTGGTCCTGCCACCATTGCCCATACAGTGCAATGTACTTTTCTTCCCGCTTCTTTTGTACTTTCTTGTTTGTGGTTGACTCCATATTGCCTACTGCCTACTCTGAGAACAGTCAGCAGGGAAGGAAATATGCTATATGAGAGGAAGTGCTATTCTCTTTCTATGGCAACTAGACTAGGATGACAACCTGAATGAGCTGACTTGGATTTTCTGTGCATCCTTTGTCTGAGAAAAAAGACGCGGATAGTTGCTTTCTGAGAGTCTTTGCTGGTGTGGCTGTTCTGCCCTAGGCCTTCACCCCTCATGTGTTCATGAGCTACATAAGGGCTCCTGATGGGATCCACATTGCCATCTGCAACATGTCTGCAGGCAGCTATAAGCCGCAAAGACTCCCACTCAGTTGTCCCACGCCTTTACTCACTGAGACATATTTATGAACGTATTTTCAGGTCATCAAATGGAATTACGATACCTATATGGTCCATAGTTCCAGTGTTGGATTCAGAGGGAACACTAGCAGTTTCTCTATGGGCAGCAATAGTGTTAGCAGCATCTGGATGCTGTCTGCCTCATGGGAAATGCTGTGCACCCTCTACATCACCAGGTCACGAGACCATACATATCCAGAAATGGAACAAGTGCCCAGTTTCACTGTGACCCTGTCTCATACTGTATGAAACTAGACTATGGCTTTGCCCATCTGCCTGGAAGATAGCAGGCTGCATGACAGCCTGGACACAAACATTTCCAATGTTTCCCAAACTAAGGTCTGGGCTGTGTTCTGCACAGCCCCTGCAAGGACACAGTTAAGTCTTTTAAACTTTTTAACAGACTGAAAAAGCAAAGATCAGTTTCTTCGACATCCATACACACGGCCCTCTCTTCTCTTTGAATCTGCTCAGAGCATCAAGGATGGCCCTTGTGTGCAAGCCACTGCACCTTCCAGGATGAAGGGAAGACCAACTAGGAGTGACTGGAGTAAGACAAGAAAAACATGATTAACACTGAATGTCTTTTGCAGTGTTTCAAATGTAAGGGGAAGATTACAAAAGAAATTGATCTCTCTCTCCTTGTGTCAACAAATTCGTATCCCCACTCCCACCTCCACACAAAGGTCTTTATGGCCTCTGAGGGGTACTTTCTTCATCCATTCACTCCTCGATAGCACTGGGTTGATGGATATGTTTATTCTGCCTTTGCCTGCCTACTGGTGTGTGGCTGTTACCTTCTCTCTCCAGTGCCATCTGGAATGTGTGCAGCCCATTTCACTATAAAGAAGTGGCTGCTAGAAGATGGCGAGGTGGGAGGAATGAAAGGCTAACAAGGCCTATGTGAGCAGCTGCCAGGAGCTGGGGAGGGAGGAGGACTTAGACTTGAAGACAGCAAGAGATTCAGGTATAACTAGGTCAGAGGGTACTTTTCTATTTTCCCTCACACCGAGAAACCCTTCCCTATGTCCTCCTCCCCCTCCTCCAGTGCGATAAGAGCTTTTGTCCCATCCCCTCCCACTTTTCATCTATCAAGAGAAATGATTCATCTACCCTGTGCCTGTGGCTTTGGTTGAAACACTCTATGCAGAGAATGACTCTCCCCTTTCAGTCTAATGCTGGGCTGTTAGTACATTGTATTCAAGGCATTGTCCCCCAGAGGGTCCCCAGCTGTACCTCTGTCGCCTCAGAAATGATCTCTGCCTGCACAGCATGCCGTGGCCAACTTCTTTGTAGCTGTCTCACATGCAGAGGTTCAAAGGTCTCCAGAGAGCCCCAGAGAACACACTTGCTAGGAAGACATGCAGCATTAAAAAAAAGTTAAAAATTGTAGTGACACAAACAATTCCCGAGGGGTGGCACAGCCCACCGTGGACTAGCAATGACAGAAGCTGGCCAGTGTGGCCTAATAAAACAGTCAGGAGCAGCACTTGCAGTTGTGGGAAGAACAGAAGAGGTTCCAGCAGTCACCACAGGCTGTTGCAACTTGAACACCTAGAAAGGGTCTGCAAGAATGAGATACATAACAGTGCCTATCCATGGAAGCGGTGTTTCTTCCTTAGGACTGGCCCTGCCTCCTCCTTCATCTGTCTCTCGTTGCTTCTGCAGCTGGCCCACTGGGCACTGCACAGAAGCATAGTTAGACACCTCTGGACTCCTCACAGCAGTAACGAGGTCAGCAGCCTCCTCATACTGACACCAGGTTATCCTGCTATCAGGAAGCTTTCAGCTTTCTTACAGCACAGGTTGATGAACAGCATCATTTCCTTGGGGCTCTAGTTAGCACCCTGTGGGATCTTCTGTGAAGGTGAGGAGATTGATGAGGTTTCTGACCATCACAAAAAATAGGTGGATGATAATAAAATCATTATAGAAGCAACAAGAAATGCTGGCAATCTTAGGTAAGACACTCTGAACTCAGTTCATGGTATTCTGGATTTGCTGTTGAGGCAAGATCCTGAATCAGCCAGTGCTGTGAAGTCAGTGTGCCTGTACTGTCTTTTTATAGTAAACTCCACAAGAAGAAGGAAGGCTTTTGACTAGTGGAAAGAAAAGTCAAACATTAGAACACAAGCTTGAATAGTTAACTTTTTAAATATGTGACGAGGTAGACAGAATAGAAAACCAGAAGGTTTATATACAGCTCTTCCTCACCCACTGTGTCTTTGCAGGCAAGTCCTCGTTTTCACTCAGTGGCTTTCTCAACAGCAGCAAATGCAAAGTCTTCTTAGGTCCTTAGGGAGGTGTGCCTGTCCCCTGTCAGAGCTGCCTTTCTGCCCCCGAACCACAGGCTCAGTTTCTGCACAGGCACCACAGGCAGCAGCTCCACGTGGTGCCCCTGTGCCAGCCGGGCCCTGTGGTCTTCACAGGTGTCACCCTCCTGAGCCTTTTCTTTCACTGTGTCAGAGGAGGAATGATCTCCTCTTCCAACAACATGAGTCCAACTGATCGCATTTGCAAACTACGTAATATATAACAGACAACTCATAAAGACAGGAAAAGAAGAAGTGATACCTCCCCCATTACAATCATCCAGATCGGTAGCTGGTAGTTTGATACAAGTTCCCAAAAGTGCTGCTTAAATCTCTCAGCTAGGCCAGCAGTTTAAAAGAAAGCATTCTGGGCTTGCTAAAAATTTTTCTTGCAAACCAACAAAAGCTTAAATTCACTGTAACCATAGCCATCATTTAAAAAGCTTTAAAAGTCAAGTCATCTCTTTCTCTTTATACAGCAGATAAAAAGCTTAATTTTAATACACACAGTGTTGAGATCCACCAGATAGTGATATTACCTGTGGAGAAAATGGCATTAGTTCCCCACCTGCCTGAGAAGATCAGAGAAAACTGGTAATAGTCCATGTGCCTGAATTCACCTTGATGCTCCTGGTGCATATGTGATTGCTCTGAAGCTCCGTTCGTATTTGTTTGGCTACCTTTCAGAGACAAAAACTCAAGTACCTCCTATCCTAATGTGAAAAACTACATAGATATAGCAGTGATGCAGTTGCAAAAAGACTGAGGTACAGACGGTTTCTTGTAAATGATTTCTCGACCCATTAGGATGCTACTTGACATTGCTATCTTATTATGAGAAACAGCTTTCTGGCGTCTGCTTTCTGTTCATTTCAATAGGACCTAGGAGAGAAATCTCCTATGCTTTGTGTCTTCTTCCACGCTTCGTTTATATCGTATTTTCTTAAACATTTATTTTTCTCTAAATCCTATGGGCTTCATTCCTAGCCTTTTCCGTAGTCGGCATGCTAAAATCATCTGCAATGAAACAGCTCACGCCGATATTGTTCTTTAAAGATAACAAGCGAATGAACTAGTAGCAGTGTCTGCGGAAGAACAATACTGCCCCTATTTATGAGCAGTTAATAGTTGAAAGGCTGTCATGAGTTGAAGCCTGGAGATTTTGTACTGCTCTGAGTCAAACAGTATGCACATAGCTGCTTAGGTGTTTGACACCACTGGTGCACGTGTTGTAGCTGGTGCAAAATGACTGAAATACTATACATGGAAATGCAGTCAGTAGATAGGAGTTGGGTTTTTTTTTTCTTTCAGAAACAAAAATCAATCAGCAAATAGCATCGGCAAGGAAGCCTACAGGGTGGAAATGATCTGTGAGAGGGGTCTTAAGATCATGATACAGTATGAAAAAAAAATACTAACAGTCCAAAAGCCATGACCTATTAACGAGGGCTGGGATAAGATGCAACTGGACTGGAGCTCTAATAAAGTAAAGGGGCAGCACTTCCAGACAGATATTTCAAAGTAATGGGTTTTTTTTATTTAAAAATTCCATAGCATTTTATATGAAAGCATTTACTATTAATGGTACTGTCACATCTAAATAACCAATCTGTCTGTCAATAAGTATTTGAAAGGAAAACATTCAGCCAGCTGTGAATGACAGTTAATAAGCTAGTTGATGTTATTAACAGACAGAACAAAACTTCCCGTACAAGAGGATGGATACCGAAAGTTTAATAATTTTCATATATTAGACACATTTTAGAAAATCTGTTTTGGATAAGAGATTGGTACTTCATTCATGACAAAACAAAATACTGCTTTTGTGCTGAAATTGCTGGCAAATATTTTAGTTCTGAGATAAATTTTCTGCGATAGGAGCAGCAGGAGGGGGCTGCCCTGCCAGGGCAGGGGGTCTGGGAGGAGAGGGGGGACAATGGGGCAGGCAGGGAGCACCCACAGAAGGCGAGCAGGGCAGGGACGGTGGCAGTGACCGCAGACAGCCAAGTCCCAGGACAAATCCACAGGGACGAGGATGGGACAAGGTCAGTTCAGGAGGGTGAGTCAGTGGGTGAGGATCAGCAAGGTGCATGGCTGGGCGAAGATGTACCTATGGCATAGCTCGGGTGAGTGTTAGGGACATGGACCTGAGCTCACATGCAGCTCCTGCAGAAGGTGGGGTGGCCCCAACCAGGCTTCTCACTGCTCTTTCTCACACGGGTCTGATCCAAAGCTACGCAGCTGCACCATCCCCAATGTGGCCTTGAACACAAGCAGCCAAATTTCTGGGACAGGGAGAGGGAAGATGCTTGCAGAGCCTGCTGCTGCCCAACAAAAGGGCAGTGTATTTTCATGCAGGCTGTTGAGTGACACGGTGACAATTTTGTCTATTGGCACCAAATCCAAAGAGTGATATTGTCACATACATTTCAGTTGTTACCACGCTTTTGCTTATTGGATTTGCCTGCATTTGCTTGCCTGCAGCCCTTTGCAACACACCGTAGTAGAGTGATATCTAATTTAACAACCATTCTGATGGAAATCTCCAGTGGGAATTGAGAATTCGGAAACTTCCCATGCTGTGTTTGCTTTTTATAGAGCCGGATGGGTTACCGGAATTGTGGACCAGACTGCATGAGATTTCTCAATCAGCAGGTCAAAAAAAAAAAAGATCATGCTAAAATCAGGATTTATTAAACATAAAGATCAAATAGTAATGAGCAAAAGAAATCATTTGCATAACATGCACCATCTGGGTATGCTGAAAATTGTTTCGAAGGTGCTTCACTTTTCTTTGTTAGAGAAAGAAAACAAAAATACCTTATATCTTTCAAAAGTCATGTGTTCCCTGTGGGCCCTGTACATCTTCTTCATTTCTTTCTATTATATTTTTCTTCTTCAGTTTATCGGGTCCTGTCTTCTCAAGTGTTGGTTGTTTAAGCATAGCTCATTTCATATCAGCTCTTGAAATAAGCTTCCCAGGAGTCAGAGCTATCAGGGTCCTCCAACACTTTTGCAGACTGCTGGACAGGCTACTGTCGGTCTAAGATTTGAAGTAAGCCTGAACGACAATGAAAGAAGAATTTGCCATGCGTTTTACATCTAAGAATTTCATTCTAAATCAGGATGAAACTAAATTCCAAAATGTCAAGTTCAGCAACAAAACTGAATTCTCATTTTCTAATATGACTCCTTTGTTACAGAAGTGACCTGAAAGGCTACGATTCCCATTGTTATTGATGTGATTTTTCTTGTCTCTCTTTTATGGTTTAAGATAATGATTTCGTTACATCATTTAAATATTGCCATTAATATTTTATATCCGACATTTGCAGCAAAAGACCAAAGAGTAAACCGTCATATCAGTGATGCAGTGTTCCTGCATCACTCCTCTCTGATACTGCAGGAAACCAAGATCAACATCATGCCATGCTGGCTTTCTGCGTTTGAACAGACAGATCAACCAGCACACTGCAGCTTTCAAATGCAGACCTTAATTTTTTTCTCTGCTTTGAATTCGAATTGTATTTCGACTAAACTGTGAAAAATAAGTTGGTTCAGGCAAGATATTAAGACCAGAATTCTCTCCTTTTTAAATTACTTTGTCACTCACTTCAAACTTAAACTCAAAGCATTATGTTTCTGTCACACTTCCCTTGTTTCTCGGAAAGCAGGAATGTACACAAGCAGGCAGAAATGGGAGACTGGCTTTCACCATGCACAGTGTCACTCTTGCACAGTTGGGAGATCCTATGCAAAACACAAGGTTTCTAAACTTCTAAATCTTCTTAGCAGTTTACCAGTTCAGCATGTTACCAAGTTAGCAATAGTTACACTTCTATAGAAAGATGATATGCATATAATACTGTTGAAAATCGAAGCTATTGCATAATTTTTTCTACTTCGTTATACTTCTGCTTCTGCCACTATTGCAAATTACTTTAAAAATCATAAAAACAGTATGGTGTAACAAGCTGCACAGGTAGAGGCTTTATACATTTTTATCTTTAATGGCTAGCTTGAAAATCTTCAGTTGTGTCACTGAGAGGCAATTGTGAAAGAGAAATTGCAGCTCTTTACTTCTTAGTAGCTTAACAAAATTCAGAAAAATAAGTTGCCGGTGGTGTTTCTTAGTTTGTTATGAAAACAAGATTTATGTGATTATGCTTTCTGTGCCTGTGTTACTGTGTGAATGCAGGCGGTGTGCTTCTGTGTACGTCATTCTGTCACTTCCATTCCAATAATATTTGGGTCGATTATCCAATCTCAAGCAACTTTACAGACAGAGAGGAATCTATATATTAACTTTGCAGGAGTTCCTTGAACAATGTGGCCAGGTAGAAGAAAGAGACATTTTTAAGCCTTCACCGGGGGCAGAAAAATATAGTGTGGCTTCAACCACTATAAAATATCAGATAACCTACTATGAGAGATATATTACAAATAATATAACCAAGGCAATATGTTTCATTTGCAGTTTGATACCAAAAGATCCATTCCTCGGTCTAAAATCTTAGGTGCAAATCTGATATTTTTTTGCAGTCAGGATATTAATAATGTCTCTTTCTCACTCCTTTGCCTTCCCTCTGATTCTCTGATGTCTAGTAAGAATTGAACACGTGCTGCCGTCTTAGTATATTCTGGTTTGAAAAGCAAGCAGACATAAGAAAAAGATCCATTGAAAACTAAGGTTTTTTTAGTGCTTTTGCTCACAAAATCGTCTCATGTTGTACTAATCATTAAAAAATGTTGATCAGAGAATAAGATAACTCCAACCCAAAGAAAATAATACAAATAACTGCTGTTCTGAAAGATGTTTCATGAATATTATCAGTAATTCTTACTTATTGTTGTTTTTCAGATGAAGCAGATCGGTCACGATGGCTACAACCCCACCTCTGTAGCTGAATGGCTGGATTCCATTGAACTGGGTGACTATACCAAGTCCTTTCTAATTAATGGCTATACATCGATGGACCTTGTGAAAAAAATCTGGGAGATTGAATTAATTAATGTAAGTTGAGAAATTTATAGCAGTAGTTTCTCCTAAATACATTATGGTACTTGCCTTTACACATCAAAAGAGAAAGCACAAAAGCAAATTGCACTACAAATACTGTCATCAAGTACCGTTAATGATTACAGCTTTCATGCCTATACCTGGGTTGACTGTACCCTTTGCTTTCATTTGCTTTGCTGTTGTCTTTAGCATGGTATTTAATCAGCGTGATTGTGTCACTGCTTCAGGATGCTGAATGACATTTAAAAATACATTTTTGTAGTTTATAGCTACAAAGCATATGTCTTTGCTTTTAACGTGCCTAACAACAGTACTTCTTGTAAAGATACTTACAGTTTACTTTTTCCACATGCTCTGGCTAAATTAAACATAAAATAAGGAAACCTTAAATAATGCTAAAGGAACAAAATATTTTATTTCATACCACTTTTGCTTGAAACTTTATTTACATGAGTCAGTTAAATTAGATGCCCACATATGAGCAACCATAAACGTTAATGTGGACTGCACTGCAGAGTTTGGAATTAGATGAATTTTGTAGTGTTACAGTGAAGACACTGACAGTACAGTTTTGCCAATGGAATTTTTATGTAAGTTACGTGTCTGAAACTGAGTTGTTCCCTTTTATAAAAGATAGATGATTATAGCTTTGGATGTGGCTTTTGCAATCAACTGTATTGGCAGTTTGTCTGAACTTTAGGGCAATCCCTACATGGAGAAAAGCCCAATGTCATATTTTATTGGCTCTTCCCAGACAAGAGGCTGTGCTCTTCCTTCCAATATAGGAGATACTGCATCTCTGTCTCTGATTAGTGCCTAACTCCCAGAACAGACAAAGGGCTACCAGTAACCATGGGCAATCAAGCATAAGATAGAGCAGCTGATATAGCTTTATACTGGGAAACAGTTCCCAGTGTGTCCCAGGCTGGAGAAACGGAGACTATAGTGATGGCGTGAAGCCGCGTTTCAACACAGTAACTAACTGGTGCATGAGGCACAAGCAGGCATAGCCCGAGACCAGCATCTAAAGAAAAGAAAAAAAAAGAAGAAAAAAAAAAGAGGTATTTCATATTAACTGAAAGACAAAACCATTGCATGTTAGAATTTCCTTTCTTGCTGTCACATTATAGGTAATGTTAACTAGCACAAAAATGTAGAGTAAGAGTAAAGACCAAACTCTGCCTTACATGTTATGTATGTTGCCTTCAGTGTATGTTGTAGGTGTATAATTGAAGTCAGGATATGTTTGATGCTATCATGGGTGTCTGCTGCTGAGCTATTAATAACTGAGAGTCTTTTTTCTATAAGTGCCTGGAATTTTAATAAGAACTGGGGACCCTTTCCTCCAGAAGCTAATACAGATTAACAACCAGCACTGAGTTGAAAAAAGGGGTAGTCTCTGCTCACATTGTCTTCTGTAACTTAATTTTACATCCCATTTTGCCATAATCAATTCGGAAACAAATTACCCTTTAGCTCCCCCAAGTGGATCATTAAAACCTCATTAAAGGTTTGTGGTTTGATTCCAAACTTGCTTAAACTTAGGAAAAGGGAAGTACCTGCACTGAAGCTAACAGTAATGCACTTCTGTAAAATTAGTATAAAGCAGACCAGTGTATATCCCTCTAACTTTACAGCTTAACATCATGTTCCTGTTTAAGGTCTGTACTTCTTGGGAAAACACTCCCTTTTGCCATGAGTTGCAAGAGGAAGCTGTTAAACAGTTGTTTAAATATTTGTATGGATATAGATACCTATAGAGATAAATATTTCTCCCACCTGATATGTTATTGAATTATGATGTTCAAGAGCACAGTAAACAAAACAGTTCTACATTCTCAGAATTTCTATTTTAGTCCAGTCAATATATATTTAATTCCCACCAATCAGTAGTAGCTAACTGTAATGAAATAACATTCACTGAGAAAACCTGTAGCTTAGAAAAGTATTTACTGTTATTTTTCTATTCCAATTGAGGGTAATCTTTCAGAAATGGACAAGAAATTGGTTTGAAGCATTGTGCAGTCTGGCAGAACAAGATACTTATCTCTGACGAGCAGGCCTGCTGCCTGAAATCGATTTCAAAGGTCTCACTTCCCATTCAGGCGATGGCAAACATGAGCTTATTACAGAAAGTTTTTCATAAAGGAATGCATAAAGGTCAAAGCCACGCTGGAACAGGACTCCTGACTTGAGTAGGTCAGAATCCAGGCACTTGAAAAATGAGAGAAAAAACAGACTCAACATCCTGAAAAGAATTCAGAGTACTCTTGGTTTGGAGGTTCTTCGTACTTAAGTTGTAGATGGAGCAAAAAGTTTCATTTGCACTTACACCAAATATGCAATAAAAATGTATCAAGGGCTACACATATGATAACTTTTTCATTTTAGCCATCAGTTTAAACAGTTGCAGCCACTGAATTCAACATAAAAGCCAGTCCTGCTTTGGTGCAAGGAATCCCTTAGTTCATATTGGGTGCTTCTTTCCATCAAGCCGTTGGGAAATCAAATCATCCATGGCTTCTGGAAGGGAAGAAACAGGTTTGAAGGTAGAGATAATATCTTCTATTAGGTAAACTAGCATAGCTGAAAGGACAGGGAAGAGAAGGGGGCATTTAATTTTTCACAAGCCCTTCTTTACATCTTAAAAAATGCAAATTCTTTATTATCTTCTTTCTAAACTTTCTGTGATCATCAGCTTACATGCCAGTGGATGAAGTTCATGAAGTTTTAGATTTTTTTTTCCTAGATCTAAACTAGTAATAAGGTCACCCTTTATCATAATGCATCTCAATATACTGATGTGAGTTTGACTTATCACATGCCTCTGAACTTCCATGTGTGATGGTGACCAAGATACATTTCTTCTACTTCGGGGTATAAATCTATTCAATTAATCTATTAAGGCAAACAGTTCATTTTTTTGAAAGACAGAAAGAAGAAAGCATATTCTGAAAATCTCCCTGCAGCTGAATGAAGCTGGCCTCCCTAAATTCCCTTTATAAACTATAAAGGATGGCGAAAGAAAGGATCATCCAGAGGATGATTCAGACTGGTTGAATTATGGTTAATTATCTGGATTACCTATTTGTCTCTCCTAATGACATAGAGAGATACTAAGAAGATTAGCTTTAGTATGAGTGTTGATCTGCTTGAGGGTAGGAAGGCTCTACAGAGGGATCTGGACAGGCTGGATTGGTGCACTGAGGCCAGTGGTATGAGGTTCAACAAGGCCAAGTGCCGGGTCCCACACTTGGGTCACAACAACCCCATGCAGTGCTTGGGGAAGAGTGGCTGGAGAGCTGGCGGGCAGAAAAGGACCTGGGGGTATTATGAGCTGGCAGTGTACCCAGGTGGCCAAACAGACCAATAGCATCCTGGCTTGTATTAGAAATAGTGTGGCCAGCAGGACTAGGGAAGTGATGGTCCCCCTGTACTTGGCACTGGTGAGGCCAAACCTTAAGTAATGCGTTCAGCTTTGGGCCCCTCACTACAGGAGGGACTTTGAGGTGCTGGAGCACGTCCAAAGAAGAGCAACAAAACTGGTAAGGGGTCTTGAGAACAAGTCTTATGAGGAGCAGCTGAGGGAACTGTGATTGTTTAGTCTAGAGAAAAGGAGGCTGAGGGGAGACCTTATCGCTTTCTACAACTACCTGAAAGGAGGCTGTACCGAGGTGAGTGTTGGTCTCTTCTGCCAAATAACAAGTGATAGCGCAAGAGGAAACGGCCTCAAGTTGTGCCAGGGAGGTTTAGGTTGGATATTAGGAAAAATTCTTCACTTCACTGAAAGGATTGTTAAACATTGGAACAGGCTGCTCAGGTGCTTAGAGACGTGGTTTAGTGGTGGTCTTGCTAGTGTTAGGTTTAGGGTTGGACTTGATGATCTTAAAGGTCTTTTCCAACCTAAATGATTCTATGATTAAAGTTAACCTTTGTGAGTTACCCCTTATTTCCATGATCAGAGCTTTTGAATCTTCTTATCTTTCTAAAAAGAACAGTCTTACTCTATTTCCAACATTGTTTTACCATCCTTGGAAGTTACTATCTAGGCAAGCACATTTTTTGGAAAACTGCAAGGAGAATGCCAAGCATATGAGAGGGAGAAGGTCTGAAACACCAGTGGTAAAGGCCATCTTCCCTCAGCTTCTCTGTTCCTCCAGCTACCTCATTGGCATTAAGAAACGAATTTAATATGCCGCTTCCTGCAATTTATTGCAAATTATTCCAGCAAGGTAATGTCTGCTCTAACTTACATGCTAGTTTCTTTCAGACTTTTATGTATACATATATAGTGTGTATGTTCCTTCAAGCACAATCAAGCAGCAATTACTTAAAGCATTTGAATTTTGAAAGTTATTCATTTGTGTTTCTTACAAGCTACCACCAGAGTTCTCAGTCCTTTTTCAACAAGCCAGATTTTGAATTTTAAATTGTTTCACTAATTCCTTTCTCATTTAGATCAAGGATTTTCCCAGATCCATTTTCTTCATTGTTTTCTCAGGTGTGTTCTTCCTGGAAAGTATTGTTCTAATTTCCTTATCCTGGGATTCAGAATGCCTTCTCCCAGCATTGGCTTTCCCAGCAATTCTGGGTTTGTCTCCCAGGTTTCTTGGCTCATTAGAGAGGTCAGATTTTGTACCTAGGTTTGGATATCATTTATATAATACTGTAGCTACTTGGAACTTTTCTGAAATATATATCATCTGCTGAAAAAAAGTCCGCTACCTTCTGAAATCCCCTAACCCATCTAAAGTGTGCACCTGTGCTTTAAAGTATAAATGCTCTTCTACATGACTAATCATATTATTCTTGTCTGTTATTCTGCATTTCTTACATAACCCTCCCCCTCGGGAAGTCTCTCTCTACAGGGAACTTTTACCAAAAAGATTCTTCAGGCAAGATATAAACAGCTTAAAAGCACAAAGCAAGTTATTTATTGTCTTAACACACACAATACATTGTAGGACTAATGAACTAGGCATTAAATCAACCCCCACCAAATGAGTCACTAAGTCTTCTGGGCACATAGTCATCACTCAGGTAGGGGAGGGCTGGTCTCTGTTGCTCACTGGAACAGGCTGATCTATGATGTTGCTGAATTGCTGTCTTCTGATTTCCTTTGTTTTCCTTGGCATTTTATACCTTTTCATGGGAGTGGTGTTATCCTTGAATCCTTGAGGTGTCTGCAACTTTACCTTTCTTATCTCACATGCTTCCAGCCTGTGCACTCTCTCACAGCTCCTTCTCACACCCTAGCACTTTTCTCAGAAGAAAGCTGAGAACAGTTGCACAGCAGCACTGTACTGAAAGTAGGCCTTGAATCACAGATAGCTGAACTCCTGGGAGGAGGGTTACATGTAAGTGGCCTGGTTTACATCTCTTCTCAATTAGTTCATCCTGCTCTGTGAGCTTCTTCTATTTTTGTACATCCATCTTTCACATGTATGATTCAGTCTTTGTCTCCTGTAAAATGAATGTTTACCCAATGGTTTCTTAAACTCAATTACTGTCCAGATTGTGAGCTTTTGGGGAAGCGTTCTTGATACTGTCTCTGACAAATTGCATTCCTGGTTTACATTAGGGTATAATGATTGCTGTTCAGGATCAGATCAAAGATACTGGGAGAGAGAATATAGCTAGCAATGGACTGACTTCCATTACTTAATAACTAAATGCTGTGGACCCTCCACAACATCATCGACAAGTTCCACAATTTAATTATATACTGTGCGAAAAGGTGATGCTTTACTTATAGTAAAGGCTGCCACATGATCATTTCACTGCAGCCCGCTAGGTTTCGTACTGTAGGAATGAAAGAGCATGAAAATGGCCATACTGAAACAGATCAGAGGCTCTACCTAACCCACTGTGCTCTGTGTAAAAATGGCCTTAAACAGATGACCACAGAAGGCTACGCAGATAGGAGAAGCATATTATGAACTATCTGCATAGCATTCTTCTAGTCATTAATAATTTTCAGCTCAGGGACTTCTGGAATTGGGCAAATTCTCCCCAACGTGTTTTTGTCTTTCTCACCTTGAATGAGTTATTGTCATCATCAAGTTTTGTTATCTTACTGCTAGTCTTCTTTCCTTTAGAGTTTATAAATATATTGAAGAGGTCCATTCACAGATCTAATTTACGAAGAACCTTCTTCCACTGTGAAAACTGCATTTTCTCCCACAGTTTCCTGATTTAACCACCTGTTTGTCCATGAAAGAACCTCTTCTTATGGCTTAATGCCATGAGTGGTTTTTGTTTTTTTTCTTAAAAGCCTTTTAAGGGTGGCGTCATCAAAAGGCTTTAGAAATCCAGGCAAACAAGCAGATCAAGCAGACCATCAACCTTATCAACACAGTTTTTAACCGTTTCAAAGAACTCCAATACGCTTTTGAGATATGAGGTGCCCTTATATGCAGTCACTTTAACTCTTCCTGGTTGTATTTCTCTGTGTGTCCTCCACTAGTATGCATTATTGAATTCCTACTAATTGGCCTGGGACAGGCTTAGAGGACGGTACTTCCATGAATCTTCCATGATTTTTTTTTTCAAAAATTGTCATCAATTTTGTTACCCTGCAGTCCTCAGAAAACAATAAGGTTTTAAGGGGAAAGCGACACAACATTGCTAGCAATTCAGCAAAATTAATCCTTGAATTCCTTCTCTATTTTGTGTGCTATGGTTCATTTTGCACACTTTATCTCCTTTCAGTCATCTCATTTGCAAACTGAAGAGTCTTAGTCCATTTAGCCATTCCATACTTCCAGAAATCCTTGCTCTGTATCTTTCTAGTCCTAATCCATACGGCTCCAATACACAGAGTGCCAGCTATACTTGTCTAATTTACGTATTTAGCTTGAGCGTATAGCTCTAAGCAATAGCAACCCCGGTATTGAACTTAGGTCTTAAAGCTCTCATGAGGCCTTAGCCAACTAATGCACCTACAATCTCAGTACAACTTATAGTCTCTGCTTAAAGAACTTTAAAATGGACCACGTGCTGCATTCAGATGCCTTGACCAGGTTAGTGTCTCACTTAGCAGCCTCCCCATCTACTCCAGCAAAGCAGATAGCAACTCCACAGCTTGATTGGGTGATACACACCAAATGGATGGATTCTGTACAGTGCTTGCTTGACAGCTTAATTTCCCATGTTCTATAGCATGAAAATATACTTTCTCTTAGGGAGGCTGTCCTTCAGATTCTGTTTGACAAGTTACTCTGCGACTCTTCTTCTCTTGTTGTTACTTAATTTCCCAAGTGTGCCACTCTGCAGAGGCAGTTTTTGAAGAGGAATGAAACATTACAGCTCAATAACATTTTCTCAGACATTGCGACTGCAGATCTGCAATCCCTGTTCCTTTTCCTCCCTACCTCAGAGCCTGTGCTAGGTTGCAGATCACTGAAAAGAATTAAGAGTGCTCGGAGCTACAGGCCATTCTGATCTCCCAGAGACACTGCTGACTGATAATGATGGCCATCGCTCTTCCTGTAGTTGCTTTCTAAATGGCTCCAACAATTTTGATAATCGCAAGAGCTTTCAAGACTTTGAGTCTGCATTAGCAACAGGCTGTGGGATCTCAACTTATTAGGTATTTTGTTATTAAAAATAACTTCTATAGCTTCTATAGCTGTTGAGTCTAGAAAATTCTCTGTACGACTTCTTCTTTGTTCACTCTTTCCAAACATTCAGGAGCTTATTACTAATGCACTTGATTAAGAGAGTACTTGAAGTTAATTGTGAACCAATACTTTTAAAACAGCTACATATATAAACACATGCACACGCATGTGTGTATGTATGTATTTATATATAAATGTATATAACTGAAAGTAAAGAATTCTCCAGCAAGCTAAATGATGGACTGTCATACTTCAAATGCAAATGCCACTTCTGTAGAGACAACCATATTGATGTACTGGTGCAAGACCTTAAGTCTTGTGTTTCAAAATTTCTAGATAGCGTAAGATGCTTGAGAATCTCCCTGACATTCTGCAGAAACAAATGTGCCTGTTTAACTGAGTAACAGATATTTCTAGCCTTTTAACCTTTACGTTTCATGGGAATCTTTAAGGTTCTCTGCCAGACAAACTGAACTTAAGGTCTTCTCATTCATTAGTAGTAAAGGTATAGGATGCATTAAGCTATTTGAGAAAATCTTTTCTACTACATTTGTGGTGGGGTTTTTTTATGTTAAATAACTACAATTTTGAAATGATTAATGAACAACTTTGATTGGTTTGGGGAAATATGAAGGAAACTTTCAATATCCATTCAAATTCTCTGGCTCATCTGTTTGCAGAATTGCCTGAATTAGCATAAATAATAGGACCAGGTACTAAGCAGTTTTTTGACAACAGGATAGTTGCTTATATCTTTCAAATCAAATACTCTGAAGGTGGGTCTGAAACTGAATAGTTTTTGTCATGATCTATTATTTCTTCATGAGGTAAGACATGTATATGGATTTGCTCAGTTGCTTCTACATTAGTAGAACAATGCTGCAAATGAGATTACATTAATATGTGTTAGCTGCTATACAAAGGATAACTCTCTAAATTACTCTTTTTCCCTTTGAAATGGGATCAGTAGGTTCATTGCATGTACGTAAAAGTTGTGAGATATTATACAAATAGCAAATTTTTTTCCATACACGATAGTCGTGTAGATTTCCTTCGCTCAGGGCACCCACAGAGGTCTCAAGAGGGTTTTAATAATGCACATCTTTGTTTCTTTTGCAAGAATTAAATACTTACCAATTGCAATCATATAGTAAATTTGCTCCATTGGATTTTGCATTTGCAAACGGTTCTTACTGCTTTGAATGCTGGTAGCATCTCCATCAGTCACTCAGTTCATAAATGATTGTGGATGTTGCTGATCATTTAGAAACTGTTGTTACGTTGTTGTACTGTAGTGGATGTTTCTAGAAATCTCGTTGCAATCTCTTTATCCTCAACAAATCCATGTGCCAGTATTGTAACTTCACAATATGTTTAACTGATGTACAATTTCTGCACGTAACATTTTGCATAGGTAGTGATCTCATAGCCTTTGAGTGATTTGATGTGCAAACTTCCATCTGTTCCTCATGGTAATGCAAAATACTTTTTAAATATGTCATCCTCTTTCCTCTATACTGCTACTTGCAAAAGATCAGGACATGACATAAACCGTGGCAATTTCTGCAAACCATCTACTGTTTACCTCTTCCTACTCCCACACTGGATCATGGCAGTGCTCAGACTCAGGAGAAGTGGGAGGAAAAACACTTCTTTTAGTTCAAATACATTGCTTTATTCAGTTTACAATACAACATGGCAAAGAAAGAAAGAGAAAGTATTTGCACTGTGGACATTTTCACAGCATTTACTTTTTGGTAGTGTAATGATCCTTTTATAATCTATCTGGTGTCATTTTGCACTAGGGGTTATTTAAATAGATTATGTAAGTACTTTGAAATCATTTCCCTAATTCTATATTTATATTTCCTTATTTTATGGCAATAATAAAAAAAAATTGTTTTCTGAATAAAAAGTAATAGTAAAATAACCATGTTTGATCAGTAAATCTAGCCATTGAAATCTGCAGAATTCTTTTAATGTTTCCCATTGCCTGCATTTATTTTTAAATGTAAGGATTTTAGACATATCAAAATGATATAATTTTTCAACAATCACTTTTACCTCTTTTCTGAGGTAAATCTTTGTTCTTATATTAGAATTCTTAAAACCAGAGCTTTTTTTCCCCCCTCTCTTTTTCTCTTTATTCTTTCCCTCTGCCCCACGCTCTCTTGAAAACAAATTATAATCAGATAGTGATTGGCAGCAATTTTTAGCACTAATAATCAAAGCTGAGCAATTTTAGCACCTATTGTATTCCACCTGCAGGATCATTTTCTTGTCCTGTAACACGCTAGGTAGCACAAGTGATTGATTTATAATGCAGGATAATTTTTTTATTAAAGCAACCTACTCTGCCTGGTGCCAGGGAGGGTATTGTCTCTGAAGTAGCCTAACAAAATCTCCCTCCATTCAGGCAGCAAATAAATTGCCTTATCATCTGATTTTCTGTCTAAAATCTTAGTGTTCTATAAGAAGGTTCATATTTCAAGTTTTAGAATGTGATCTCCTTTCCAGGGAGTACAGCAGAAGCAGCCCAACCCAAGGCTTCTTATTCTCTTTAAAAAAGCTAAAAAAATAACTTCTCCTCGCAGCCCACAAGTTCTCTGCAAAAACAGATAAAATAAATAGTCACTAAATATTTTGTTGTCCTAGGCAACAGCTTGTTCTGCCTTCAGTAGCTTAGAAGAGCCCTGGATAAAGAGTTGTATTTTACCAGTTCAACGTTTTAAGTGTTGGTGAGCCTGCAAGAAAACTGGATTTCTATTTTAAAAGAATGTCCTTTTTCAGATCCTTTAATTTTATATTCATTTAGAAATTTTAGACATATCCTATTTTGAATTTGGCCTCCTAAACATTCAGTCTTAGGATGGCATCCTTCACTGCAATGATATTTGCCATTTGTGGTAAAGGTAGTTCCTCTAGAATAATTTCATTATGAGTATTTAAATTTTGTTTTCTAGACAATATTTGTGCTAGTTTTACTGGAATAAATTGATTGTTTTGAATGTTTGCATTTGCTGTCCCCAAACCCTACCTCCCATAGTTCTAGCTTATGGCATTTTAAAATGCATTATGTTGATTGAAGGTCAATGTGAAATACTTGAAATTCACGGTAGATAAAAGCAAACGAACAGTGATGTTAGTGTTGTAAAGCAATACTTTTGCCTTTATTTTGAAGACAATATGTAGTGATAAAAATCATAAAGAAGTGTCCCCTGTTTGCAAAGAAATAAAGCTGCAGAATTTATTACATAATGTTTTCAAGGACTGCAGTACTATTTTGATGCATTTAAAAGAATACTGTGTTTTTCAACTAACTCTCCCATTCAGCAGTGTGCAAAGGAGAAATCATTCCTCTTTAAAATGTTTTAAAATCTTTTTTTTTTCCTGCTTCTTCATTGCTTTATAGGATACGGTGAGGAGCTGATATTTCCAATAAAAATTCCCAAGAGTGTATCAGATTTTGACTAGCATCATTTGTATTCCGTTCATTACTGGTTTTAATAGTTAAAGGTACAGAGGACTGAACGGCAGTCGTTTTAGCTGTAAGGATGTTGAAGATCAGAAATATTTCAGAAACGTTTTCCCTGTACAGCAGATTTTGTTAACGTTCTCAGGTGTAGGAGGAAATGCAGTGCTCTGCCATATAGACGTATCCGAGTGATTAATATGCCAGAAATAGGACAGCAGCATTATCCTGGGTCTTCTGCCTGATTCTCCCTTCTCATGTTGTTCAGAGCTAGCCTAGGTATCCCTGCAATCCACTGCGTTTCTATCTTACAGATGCAGTGATACAATTTCAAACGCGTGATACGATTTCAAAAAAGAGTGAAAAGCATTATACTGAGTTTATTAATAGAAGTAAGGTCAGAATTTTTCACCACAATAAAGATGAGGGGAAGGGAAGTATTCACTTAGCTCTAAAAAGTTTTATTGCAGCCTACAGCCAACAGGGCTTGAGTCCTTAAAGCCATCTTCAAGGATTTTGTCCTTCCTTGTTTTTAACTTTTAAAGGAATAAGATTTCAGTCACTTTCAATAAAGGGCAATTCAAAATTCTAATAGCTGGTGGTGCCAAGAAACCTTTCATGTTCAGTTTGTATTATTTCAAAATTACATACCATTATCTCTAGTTATCAGTTTTCTACGGATGTAAATAAGACTTTGGAAGCCCCAGTGTTTACACCCTTGAAATAGTTATTGGCAGGTATTTGTGATCCCTTTCAAAATGATCAAGTCATTGCAAGGTTATGTACATTTAGCTCCTGATATGTATTCCTACCTCAGTTTGCCCTTTTTGTTATTCATTGCTTATTTTAAAGAATGTTCTTCATATCATGTAGAGATCTTAAGAATGCAGTATTCATCCAAAAGTAGTATGTTGTATGGATTTTAATTCGCTGCTATAATTTGAAAAAAGAATTTGAGAAAATGCAGTTAAACATTTCTCTGTGCAATGATATTCAAAATGGTATTCAGATAATGAATTACAATATAGCTGTTGCAAATCTGTTGCTCTGTTGACTGAAAATGAGAGATCTTTCTAATTTTATGGGGTTCAAAACAAAAAGTCAGTTTCAAAATCTCTTAGTGTTTTATCTGTGTTTTTTCATGGATGAATTAAGCACCTGATTCAGATGCAGTAATGGCAGAAGTTACTGGAAAAAATATAGGTAGATCTTACTTATAGTTTTTTTTTCAGGTATTGAAAGCTGGATCAGAACCTCTCCAGGCCAGAATCAGGTTACATGAACACACTCATCAGGAAAAAACATACAATAGTTTTCCAGTTAGCAATTTTTATCATTCTGGAGGAGTCAGCCCAAGCTCTCAGCCATCCTGATTTTCTCAGCGTCTAGACTCTGTGCTACCATTTAAGACAACAAGTTCACTAATAAACATATTGGCTAGTTGCAGGTAAGCTGCTAATGGCTGTCTGGCAGTCTCTATCATCAAAAAAGTTTTCTCATCATCCCCTCTTCATGTGCATGACGTACTTAAAGATGGAAAACACAGTCATAGCGTCTTGCTTTAAAATACTTATCCCTGCAGTAAACCACAGAGAAATGCACACGTGTTTCAAATGCACACATAAAGCTAAAGAATAAGAATTATGCAGAGCTAAGTATTTTAAACATTTGTGTTCCCACACGCAATATGGCTCTACTGTGTTTTCCGTGAACATAACCAAACACAAGGTAGTTTGTGCTTCCTGTCTTATCAGTTAAATTTATGTAAGATTTATATAAGCAATAGATAAGCATCAAAGCCATAGCTGAGGAGGATGGATGGCAAAACACTGGGCTAGTTCATAAATTTACATTATTAAAGAGTAGTGATAGATCTGTGCTGCTTCTTTTGTTGAAGCTGAGCAGCAATTTGCAGGCAGAAATAATTCTTCTTACCTGCTTTTAATAGCAAAAGTATACAGTAGCACTAGTACATGACATCCAGAAAAAAAGTTCATTATTTTGGGTTATCTGCTCTGATCTGTGAACATTTTTTTTTTTTTGTTAATTTGTGGCTTCCTGGGAAACAGAAGCATAAGATGTGACTTAATGTGAGAGAAAAAAAAAATGACAGAAGTTTAATATGCCTCTAAGCATATGGAGTGGTTGGCTTTGGAAATGCACTAGAACTGAAGCGTGGGAAAGAGGAAACTGAGAACTGAGGAGAGCTAGTAGTAAATGAGGGAGTTATATGCAAGGATGAGATGTCAAGAGTGGGAAACAACTGCCATTAGATGCTAATGGGCTTAGTAAGAAAGACTAGAAATACATAATGAATTAACGTAGACAGAGTATTTAAGTACCATATAAAACAGAGAAAGACTGAGCTAAAGTCCTTATTTTGTATTTCTCTAAAATGTAAAAAAATGACTACACAGCTATACAGAGAGTTTTAGACATTCAAAATTATTTTCACAATTAGGTTTTCTCTGTTTTCCTTGAGTCTTCAAATGAGCTTGCTGGCTCTGTGGCAGGGAATCATCTGCATGGATTGATAGAGAGCTCCTAGAACGCTCCCTACTGAGTTTCTCTCGGTGTTTTTACTCCTGTTTATTAATAAACAATTACAGGATATCAAAATGATGATTTACAGAAAATGTGAAAGATGACCACATGACATATATTATAGAAGAAATAAAACATTGGATAGTGTTTCAGGTAAGAAGATTTATGTCAAGAATACCTTGATGTGAGAAAGAGTTTAAAAAAGATTCTTTGAAGACGTTTCATTTATGCTAAGGTTCTGGGCAAAATATTTTCCTGGGGATTTTGCTATAATGTACTTCAGCTTTTCACCATAAGCTTTCTAATGGTCTTGGAATTCAGATAAGGAAGAGAAGCAAACTGGCTGCTATCTTCTCTGCATTTCCCCAGGGATTTAACACAGATTATTCCAATGTGTCAAGGATAAAACCCCCTCACTGTTTTGTAGGAGGTGCTGTTAAGCAAAATGGCTGAGATTTTGTGTTTATTGCTGACAATTTGATATATTTCCATAAGCAACAGCAATTTAGCATTCCATTTGGTTTTGTTCTCATAAGTATTTTTTTCTGTGTAAGCATACAATGTGCTACTGTAATTTTCTTATGAGAATCAAAGAAGATATTGCTTGTAATTCAATACAGACCCACTAATAGGACAGTAAAGAATTTTTTTTGGTCCTGAAACTCACTTATTTGGTTTGACTGTGCATGCGGTAATTATCAAGACAGTAAATATACTTAGAGAGTCAGAAATATAAATCTTCTGATAGGACAATGTCAAGGTAAGTTTAAATGAATGAGAGAGTCAGAAACGTGTTTACTGATACTGCAGAAATTCTGTCATCAGAATAACAACAGACATAATCCTGAATTTCTAAAATCTTGTGCTCAGACTCAATCTTTGTCATGTCCTACAGATGCTTTGAAAGTGGGAATATTATTTAAAAAAAAAAAAAAAAACAAGCAAAGAAAAAAATCACCCAAAAAACCCCAGTACCTTTCCCAATTACCTGTCAAAGTGAGTGTAGGATGATGTGGTAAAGGACATACCTTTGTATAACAAATCATGTTACTGAATTGTAAAATAAATTAGTATTACTGATAATACCCACGGTGAGTTTTTACGTGCAACTAGTAAAATAATTATAAAAAATGAGCATGCTTTATTTATTTCAGAAGGTAGCTGACACTTGGCTTTGAGAAATACCATGTGGAATCAATTCTTTTTATTGTTCATTTTGTTTTCTGTTTCATCCTTTTTATCTCAAGAGCAGTTTCCATGAAAATGTTTCGGAGCTCTGTTTGTTCTCACTGTGAGTTTCCCACCCGAGTTCCTAATCCTGTTTAGCTGACATGCTGAATGTAAGTTGTAATGGTGCATGAGGAACAAACACCGGTCAGTACAATGTACATTCTAGGACATATCTGGAGGTTCTGTATCTTCAGAGTTTTCACCAAAGAAGTCTTGCAAGCAGCTGAAAACTTGGCTTCGTTGTAGGGATGTCATGTAGACTGTAGACGCGTGTGTGTGTGCATGTGCGTAAAGTTCTGGAGATCTTCTGTATCTCCTCATAAATTTTATTGGTATTTTAGTAACCCAGCATGTTTATTCAGTGCATTTTTTGCCATAAGGCTCTTCAGAATATTTTAAATGTATGAACTGAAGTGACTGTTGCAGTAAAGGTGCCGTGAGGTTTATAGGCGATAAGTAAAGCTGTATACATAGTAACATAAAAAAGAAGCATTACACAGTCATTTAATGGGGTAATATAATTTAATATATACTGATCCAATCTGCTTCTTGTGTTATGTTTGTCTTGCTGATGTCCTCCCTCCCCTGGCTTTTATTTTTTAAGACTTTTCCTTTGCCAGCCTTCATATGGTATTACAGCACGGGCAATAAAAACCAAGACCAATGACAGCGTTTTAACCCAAGCAGTCTGTCTCTTCGCATGGATAAACAGAAGGAACCTCAGTTACGTTGTTCAGTATTTCAGAGCTAACCAGCCATTCCCAAAATGCTTTAAGTATCCAAAAAGGGTTTTAAGGCACATCTTCACTAAATTGTGCCAAAAAAGGACCATGTTGGGCACAATTCACAACTGTGTCTTTCATCTGTGCATTATATTAATTAGTCTGTTTACATATTCCAGTCATTAAGTGAGTGGAAGTGTAGCAAGGCATTGCATTGTTGGAAAAGCCTATGCTTTTCATATACATGTGTTAATTTTTAAGTTCCTTGCGACAATTGGTGCTGCAGTACTCAATCATGGATATACTGGAAACTTTCCAGATTATTTTATTTCTGCTAAAGCAAAGGAACAAATTGGCTTAAGAAACTATTTTTCATAACATTATCACAGTTTTTAAAAGACAATTCTATTTTTTTCCTTAAATTTATTTTTTAACTAAAAAATTTAAAATGTACCAAATTTTAAAAATTACATTAAAAATATGACATATACAAAAGTATAATCTTGAAACTATATTTCGTGCAGCTAGGTGATCACTTGAAATTTCAGACAATTGAAATAAGTCGTCAGTGTTTTCTTTGACCCGTATTGAACATGCTAGATCATATTCTACTTTAGCAAAAGAGGGACCTATGAAGAGATAAAATTTCAGTTGCTGGCTATATCAGTGAAATTCGTATTTACGACTCAGACATAGTCATAGGAGATACATGTCTAGGTTCTTGCTGTAATCATTGAAGATATGCTGTCATTTTTTTGATATGATTCATCCCATCCTAAAGCAAATGCTTAAATTACATCAGATGAGTCATGCCTCAAAGGTGCCTATTTCTCTCTGCTAACTTAAAGGGACCCTTATGTGAGTATTGAGGTCTCTGTTGCGGATATTTTGCATCTCATAAAATGAAAATCACTGTAACACTGAATGTGGCTTCATATGTGAGAAAACAGAATAGAAATTATTGACTAAAAATGTGATATCCAGCAAAAATAGTAAGCTATACTCAGAGTGGGGAGAAAGAAAGAAAAAGTCCCAGTATCAAAACTTCTGAGATGAGATGAAATGAATACTGTTTCTCCTAGAAACCTGTTTCTCATTTGTGGAAACTTACTGGGAAGTCTTGGTATGTTCTGAGAGTTATTGTAGGACACCATCATATACCAACACATTTTATCAACAACCACTGGATGTATCAGACTGCTAAATTCTGCCTACTCCTTAGGAAAGTCATATATCATACACCTGGGTTTTTTTAGTCCTGCAACTATATGCCTCATTTACTTAGAATCATAGAATCTTCATGGTTGGAAAGGACCTTTGAGATCATCGAGTCCAACCATACACACACACAAAAAAACCCCTCCAATCTCTGTCACTAGAGCGTGCCCTGAAGTGCTGAATCTACATGTTTCTTAAATATCTCTAGGGATGGTGACTCAACCACCTCCCTGGGCAGGCTGTTCCAGTGCCTGACCGCTCTTTCAGTAAAGTAATTCTTCCTAATATCTAATCTAAACCTCCCCTGCCGCAACTTCAGACCATTTCTTCTATGGCAGTTGTATCACAAAACAGAACAACTTTTGCTTTGTCTTTTTAAACCCATACTGTTAGTTATGTATTCAAAGAACGGCCAAAGTAAATAGTACTTCGTCTTTAGTCTCATTTTTCTGACATGCCATTTTTGTGAAAAAGTTTAGAATGATCCCTTATAAAGCAGATTTTCAGATTCTCTTTTTAAATTCCTGTGTGCTACCCAGGACCTGTGTTTCTTATTCAAGCAAGATAAGTCCCATTCAAGCAGCACAGATCCTGATTTTCTAAGGGCTGTGCTCTTTACAGCTATGCTTACAGATTTGAACCTATGTGCACTTCCTAAGGATAAGTCTTATATAAGATGATACTTTATAAACTTCATTGCAAGATAATAAAAATTGATTCTGTGTTTGGCAGTTAAACCAAGCATTTGCTGAAAGTATAGGTCTCTATGCCTCCCAGGTTCAACTAATATATCTGATTTACATTTGAGACCTAGAAACTTTTACAAACATTTTTCTAGTGGTCTCTTAGAAAATGTGTACATATATGGCAAAAAAGTAAGGAAATTCAATTATGCTTTCCTACTCACTGTAAACAAAGGAACCAGATAGGAGGAGCCACCAGCTCCTGCCCATATTCCTGAGATTAGTTTAGAATACAAAAAAGTTTGAATACGTGTTACAGTTATAAAAAGACATGTTATCAAAACATATTTTAAATTGCCCTTGGTATTTCTGTGCATCGTTTTGCACACATCACCAGAAAGATTCTAGGATGTGCTTCTGGGAATAAGAGAAGAAACAAAAAATATCACCAGATATAGTTGAAAAGGCCAATTTAGAAGATATCAGTTAAAGAATTTAATACTGTTATCAATACTGCTATGGAGTACAGAAGGGACATAGGTTTGAAGTGTAAAACCAGAAAAGTGTCAGTAAAAGTCTATTCAAATTTAAAGACAATAAGATTACATGAAAAAGACACCTTTAAATTAATTAAAGGAAAAAATTGTTCATGACACATGAAAAGTTAGAAAACTGTCTCTCAGAATGAGCAGTGTAAACATCATCCTTTGATGTATTTAAAGTAAGAGGAAAACAGTGTACAGCAGACTAATAGCCCTGCATGACAGGAAGACAGGTCGTAAACCTAGGAGGAGTCTCCTCAGCCCTAACTTCTGTGATTCAGTGACGATACCACATATTAACTTTCCCATAAAGCAGCATATATTGCTATACTGCTTACAAGATGGCATTTTAGAGTTATTGTAATAAATGAAAATTCCACTAGGTGGTTCTGGTGCTCTTCTAACAAGGATAGAGAATGTTAGTGCACAGCAGTTCTATGCTCTTTTGCTGTATTGTTTTCCTAACTATTCTGAGTATGTCAGAATCCAAACATTTAGTTATATTCTAAATGGGGGTACTAATAATATATTTCTTCATTAAGGGTAAAATACCCTTGGTCCAGTAAGACCAAGGTATGAGACCTTAATATTGTGAAATTCCATTGGTAGGTAGTTAGCATTTATCATGTAAACTGCTAGAGCTATGTTTTACTTTAGCCTTCAAAATTACCTTCTTGAAATTGCAAACTTGAACTTTAATCACAATGGACTTGTAATTAGGTTTTTTATGCAAGGCATCATCAATCTAGTAGAATTTTAAATTAGTATGTTTATTGCACGTGAAACATTTATCATTTAAGGTGGTATGTGACAACAAAACATGAACAACTGTGCAATTGTGGGAACTTCCTTCTTATATGGGCTGTAATTTAAGATAGGATACTGATTTAAACACATCTCTGCTCTAGAGCACTTCTATGGCCCAGTGCAGCGTCTTGCATTTTTATTAAAATCAGCTCATACTTACCACCTTTTCCCTCTGCACTTCCTCTGTTTCACAAATACCAATGACTTTTTCTCTCAGATGGACTGAGATATGCAACTTGAGAAACACAGCTTGCGTATTCCCGGCTTGTATACGTCTTTAAAGGCTGCTGTTGCTATTTTAGACCTGAAGAAAGGCCTTTGTGCCCAAACGCCTGTATCTCCCAAGTGTGTCAATAGTGTTACTGGTCTAGTAAAAGGTGTTATTCATTGCTACAAATCTCGCCTTATTGAGTAGGTTTGGAGTGTGTTGCTGGTTCTACAAAAGGGTGGGGTTGGTTGCGTTGTCTTTTTTTGAAAAAAAACAAAAAAAAAATATATTTTTGTCTTTTTTGTCATTTCTGTTTGTTATTTTTACTATATAAAATTTTACTTTTATATACAGTTTGTATATAACAGCTCATTATTTTTGTTACTGTAGTACATGTTATTAATGCTAGGTAACTACTCCAAATATTTCCATAAACAGATTACAGAACTCAGTTTGCTTCAGTTGCATTTGCGTTTTCCTAATATGCTAATGAATGAGTTTGAGGAGTGTTCATGGGAGAAATTTACAGAATATTGTGGAAAATGTTACAGAGAATACTACAGAACAGACATGATAAATTCCAAGTCTGCATATCAGAGAACTGATTCTGATAATCAACGTTTTTTAAACTACTTCAGTATTTGTGCTCCTGCATTTTTTCTGGCGGAGGTGTAGGCTCATATGTAGCAAGTATAAGCCTATTGACAATAACCCTGTTGATCCATTAGAAATAACTGACAAACCCACAGAGCTCCACAATACAACACAGGCTCCCACCAGGCCACAAATGAGAGCTCGTATCATGCACTAGCAACAGTTACAGTTCATCTGCCATTAGTTTTCCAGTTTAAATATTCATTACTGTCCTGGTTTGAGATAAAACAGAAACAAGTTTCTGTTCAGTACTTCCCTTTTTGGTTAAGCCTCTTCTAACTAACTGAACTCTCTGAAATTAACAGCATATATTTCAAACGCTGTCCGCTTTCAGAGACTGGTAAGACCTGGTTGTTTCTAATTTATGCCAAGGAATGGTACGCAGAGAGGCTCTTGCTTGTACTTATTGCTATAACAACCAAAGTCAGCTAACTTTGTCGCACGCCCCGTTGAAGCGTCGGAAGCCACACAACCTATGCAGGGAATTTAAACTGGATTGCTACCCCACTTTACCAGAGTAACCTTCTTTCTTCTTTTCATGGTAGGCGTAGAATGGAGATCCACTTCAGTCATTGAACAAGACTAGAGCTAGAGGTATGAGGTGTTTCCCTGTACACGAGGATCTTAAAAGATTGCAACAGCAAATGCATCCAAAAAACGTTCATCAGGAAGAGCAAACCAGTCTGAAAAGCTTTATGGCATGTTTAAAAACACTCTGATTTGTCTGGCAGACATAGAAAACTCTGTCTTTCTACACAAAGGGAAAAGGCACCTTAGGAAAATGCTTATCAGAAAAAGTGGTACGCTTTTTCTAAAACTCATTCTTTCATCGTGCCATAGCCAACCATCCATATCAGAAGTATTGTAAAGCTGTGATGTAAATGCTTTCTAAGCTCTAGAAAGCTCACCTAAAAATGCTACATAAATAGATCAAGCATGCAATGCATTGTGATTTATGTGTGAAATACCCTGATGACCTCTGTTATTCTAGAAACACGTAAGACCTCTAAGAACTAGATATTACAACACAGAAATGCGCATATGGAGATAAATTAATTCTCTTTGTAGCCAAGCGTTTAGTGTAATGTAATTAAGCACTCAGTAGCCAATTTTGGGTGCAGGAATGCATGGATTTGCAACATTTATTTCTGCCAGAGTTTGTTAGTGAAGTTGAAATAGACATGCCTTTGAAATTCAAAAACCTGCTCGGTCTTTATGACTAAAACCCAGAATCTCATGAGTTAACAACTAGTGGAAGTTTACTTTTCAAATATTTTGACTACTGTTGCTTGACATATCCAGGAACTATCATTGTAACCAATACTAAGGCATTTGTGGGTGTGAAGGACTAGCAAGGAGCATTCTCTTTATTTTTCTTTTTCTCAGCAGTACAATAGGTGAAGCATCACTACGGTGCTTCAGTTCTGCCCACAAGCCCTACCTTAAACAAAGGAATAGTACATACTTTTAGAATGCCATTGTTCATGACCTACAAAATTTATGTGTTATGTGAAAATAAAATAATTTTCTCCCAACATTTGGACATTTCAAGCTTGTCTTACTACTCAAGATAAAGAACACAGAGGTGAGTTACGTTGGCATGCACAACTATTTCATATGGTTCATAATCGATATTACCAACATTGACCTCAAACTCAGAAGCCTGAAAGTATATTTCTTTTGTCTTGGTATTTCAAACGAATATTTCTATTATATCTTAAATGGTGTTTGTCATGGTGCACTTCATTTCTAGAGTAACGTCTTATGTTATGTTGTTTCGCAGGAGAACACGTAAAATGGCACAGATGAGCCTTGCAGATTTTAAATTGTCTTGGTGGTTCTTAACACACCAAGACACCTTAGCACAACACTAGAGCCAGAAAACTTTGAAGAATGGTTTTGATTAGAATTCTGATTTCACACACGTTTTGCAAAGCTATTATTGCGTGCATTTCCATCAGGACCACCCAGGATATTACCTCTTAAATTTCATGTAAGTTTCTGTTATTCCTGATAGATTTGTACTAGCCGCAATAATAAGCAAGGAACTGACACAGCCTCTCTGGCTTATGGTACATTACCAAATTAGTTGTGACTTTAGGACAATGAACTCCCCAGCTATGTCTACATTAGTAAATTAAACAGTGTTCAGAAAGTGTCTCCAGGCACTAGAGCACACACTCAGAAAAACCCAGGTACCCTTTTGGCATATACCAATTATCATTCTCCCCAATTCCCAGACACAGATCCGGAGCAGTCCTCTCAAGCCCAGTTCTTCTTAGAATATTTTTTAAGAAGAGCTACTTGAAGAAATTAAGATTCTTTTTTGCTTCTTCCTCTGTTTTTCGGCTCATTGCGTTGTATCCTAGTATTCCAGAAAAGGCAGGAGCATTTGTGTCCTCAGCATGATTTTTACCCTGGTATGCATTAAACCACCTTAAAAATCTCCTGTGCTATCTGCAATGTCAAACATGTATATTTAACTCCCAGTCCTTTTGTCTCAGTTATACTAAAACTCTTCTCGATTACTATCTTGCTATAACAACATTTTATATGAAATTCTAATGACTTGGATCTCAACGGGGTGTTTTAATTAGTGCCAAAAGTATTCCATTTCTGTCTTTCTCACAATACCGTCATATAAGCAGCAGATGAAAGGTTTAAATTTTAATGTGTACTCCAGCATACCCCTTTGATTTGTGTTGTAAATACTCTTTGGCAGCCGGCTCTTATTACTGTGTTTTACTTTATTTCTATACATAACTTTAAAAAAATTACTTTAAAACTTGATACAAAGTATGGGCGAGGTATTGGCTGTGGTACATCTTCAATTAGCATCCTGTTTCTTTCCAACATTTTTGCTCTGTTTTTTAGCAAGTTCACATTCTATGATACCCAGGTTTTTTGGACTGCTTTTGACTTTGACATCAAGCATAAATTAAAGCCTGCTACTTCTTCCATTGCTCATTCTGTAGACATTACTATAACAACATTGTAAACTCCTCAGAGCAGGGATCATCTATTGTCTGCACAGTATTTAGTACAGCGACTTCCTGACTCATGCTCAGTGTTTCTACCCGCTCTAGTAGAAGAAAAATTAACAATATCTCTGTTTTATTATGGGTGATATTTATTTTATTTCCATTTAATCAGGTAAAAAGCAAGCGAACTGGACTCTGCCTGCTGTCCTGCGTCAACAGGGTAGCTCTGATTGTCTGCACTGCAGTGCGAAGGTGTGATTTCAGAGGTTTTGTACATCCTGGTTTACCCGCTGGAAACTGGTTTATCCTTTACAGCCGAATCGTTCAATCCCATGTTTTATCCAGGGGGATATCTGCTGAAATCCATGGTATCATGGATGTGGCACTGTCAGTAGCTGTGCTACCCAGGTATGTCAGCCCGGGCTGAGGTCACACATCTGGGCAGCTGTTCAGTTGATGCTTACATACGTCTCGGCTGGTGACTTGCTTCTGTCGGGAATCCTTTGCCCGTCTCATGGTACGGGGAGGGTACAGGCTCCCATCAGGGGGAGCCTGACGCCACATTGACTGTGCCACAAGCACATCAGCAGCCATGTGTGCCCCACAGGAGGGGTGATGTGGGTGCAGACAGCACCCCCCCTTGTGGCTGCAGCCTCTTTCCCTGCTACTGGCAGCGCCTGAGCCAGAAACAACTCAGCTTTTCTATAAGATGCCGACGGAAGTTTCGAGCACTGTTATTTAAAGTTGTAGTATTTCAAAGCTGAACTAAGCTGACGTGTAATGCATGACGCAGAGACCCATGGTCTGTTTTATGGAGTCACTTTGCAGAAGATTTAAAGCAATGTTTTACCATCGATGATGAAAAGGAAAGAAAGGAATTTGAGAACAGATGGAGGAACAACAAGATTTAGCAGGAGTCTAGAAGCACCAGGGTTTTGTCCCACAAAGCTGGGAGCTTCCCAGGGCAGCAAGACAGGGCTTGGCAGCCCAGGCACATCCCATCCCACCTCCCCAGCCAGGAGCGTGGCAGCCGGCAGGGACCAGAGCAGCCCAGGACACAGGGCAGCTTCCTGGGGACAGGGACAGGCTGAGGCTGGGCTGGGATGTCAGCCCACGGGCGGGTGTCACGGTCAGGCACAGTGGCGAGACTGGGGTCAGACATGGCCCTGGGATGGTCGTGTAGGGCCTCCCTGCAGCGCTGTCTGGGAGCCTCCCTGAGCCCAGGGACACCAGAGGGGATGTGCTCTGGACCGTTACCAGAAGTGTAGAGATAGCTGAATGCCACGTGACAATGACATGGTGCATGGTGACTTCTTGCTGCAGTTAAAATCCTCCAGAATGTAATAACCTTGCTGTTTACATATTTTACACTATATCCTTAATTTTCCATACACCATTTTGTATTGGTGATTCCAGATCATTTAGATCTTTCTACAAGTTCACAGATTTGGATGCAGCAGTCTTCTTGCTTACACCCTTTCTGACAAAATCTGGGTCTAGTAGCAATCACTTTACTGAGGATCACTGGTACATAAATGTAACAGGCTACCATTTTCTACTGAGAATCTCTTTAGGATATAGATAATACAGGAACATTGTAAGTGTTTCTACTCCAGAGTCATTTCTAGGATATCTCACTTTTCTTTGTGTGTGATAGTCTAGCTTTTTTTAATTGAGATGTATATGAAGCATGGTGATTTCATTCTTGTTTGTTTTGTCCGCAGATCCGTAAATTAAATTCAAACTTAGTCATAGGTTTCTAGATACTAAGTTGATCAGACTATGCTTGCTGGTAGAAAGCTGACATTTTCCACAAAATGTCACATCCTTATCATTTAGTTCTTCAGTTTCAAGGATGATGAAATTTTCTGTTCATTATTAACAAAGCAAGATGGTTTTTAGTTATTGTAATATTTAAGTTCATGAAAATGTAGATAGATAATTTGGTAATTTCCCTTTTTGATATCAGTGTATTAGTTTATTATCCTTGCTACTTTGTAGGCACTCTCCAAGGTCAGTGAAAGGAAATAGGTACCTTCCATGACAAATTATCCTATGCTAAACTGTTGGTTTATTTTTTGATGGTGTTTTTGACCTCCACTGTTCAAAGGCTCCATATGATGGGAACTAAAAATTATGCTAAGAAAATATCCAGATTCTGTGTTATTGAGCTCTGTCCTGGTGAAAAATTGCCTCGTTACCTCTGGATAGTGATCTCTTCTGCAGTGGTTGGGGGTGAGAGCAATGTTTGCATCATAGTAGTGACTGAGTGTTGAGTAATGTGCCAGAAAACTTCTGAGCTTTGTGAGTCACCAAACCTGAGTGGTGTGGAGATTCTCTGGGCTGATTTGGACGGGAGGGCAGAAAGCATTTCAGAATGTTTCTGATCATTCCTGTAATCATCTTGAAGTGACCCAGGAGCTTCTTGTAATCAAGTTTCTACTACATCAAATACATCGTATGTATTGAGCAAAGAAATCTTACTCACTAACAGAAGCAGGCAACAGCCAGAGGAGTGAGAATCTGTATGCTTTTTGAAGTCAAGTTTTCCAGGGATTTTGATTTGGGGGTTAATTCAGAGGGCAGGAAGTTTCTTCTAAAAAGATTTGATAACAACTTATTTCTGAAGCAAAATACGTCCAGTCAGGAAAATGTCATATATACTATAGTTGTGGAGATATTTCTGAGTTTGAAAATTGATACATACTCCGAAAAATCTAGTACCGTTTGATATTTCTGCAACTTTTGTGCTAACAGTATATAACTGGTTTGTGGAAATCCTCTGGTTGACATTTCTTGCTATCAAGTAGTATTTACAACTTTGAAGCTTGAATTTTCTTCCTTCGTATTTTCAGCTGCCTTAAGAACTCTGACAAACTAGCAGAGCATATGAGCTTTTTAAGGATTTAGGGATAGCAATTAGGTCCTGTGTATGATGAGGCAGTGTATAGATATTTGAAAGCGGTTAAGGCCATGCTTGGATGATGGATTTAGGGTAAGTTAGGTACTTCTAAGGTTAGAGATTATTTTAAAGGAAGATTTTTGAGAGGGCTAGTGATACAGAGGCTGAGTTAGATTGCTAATGAAACATGGTTAGGGACTGTTTGTGGCCTCTGAAATGAAGTGGCATGAGCTGACTTGTATCCGTTCAGCAAAAATGTCATTCTTACCCAAAAAAAAACCCCAGGTGATCATGTCTTAACTAGCTAGTGAGAGTGGTCCCTGGAGCAGGCTGTCCTATGAACTATGCCTCGGAGAGTGTTAATTGGCCATCCCAGGGAGAAGGCTATCAGTTAATTAACGTGGATGATCAGCAGTGTGGTGCCTGGGTTCACTCCCTGGCTCCATTCCACTGAGCGGTTTAGCCATAAACAGAGATATCCTTTCTGGAGTGAGCAGCTTTCCTCTGCAGGCTTCAGGCCCGGTAATGGGCATTTCTGATTGATCCAAAGGCAAGTTGTGATTTAGTCTCATTTGGTGGGTTGTTTGTCTGCTTCTCTTGCTTTGCTTTATAACACAAATTGATAGGAACCCCTCTGTTGGAGCATTGGCAGAATTTGGTGCCTGAGATCACGGGTAAAAGATCAGCTTATACCTCATTCTTTTTCATGCAATCTTACTGCATTTTTGTTATAAGATAAAGACAACTTCTGAGCAACCTAGCCAAGTAATCTGGTTCTGTGTGTACAGAAAAAAATGCCCTGGCACACAGTCACAAGTCACATTACACAGGAAGAAAGAAAAAATATTAAATTTTTGAATATATATACAGCAGCTTATCAAATCCAGATCTCTGATCTTTTTCCCTTGAGTGCAATGGGTGAATTAGATTTGCAGCAGTTTGTATTTGTTTTTATGAGAACTATAATTCATTCTTTCCCTGCTGCAAAGAAAGGACAACTTTCCCAGAAGAGGTTAGACAAAAACACTAGGAGAATATGAAGCTGTAGTCCCGCTTTACCTTTTGTTCAGACTCTGTGCCAGTTCACACTCCTGTGCCATAGTAGTAGTTTCAGGATGATATGACTCTTCTTCTGTCAGGATGGTTTACAGCAATAGGTCCTTCCTGAGCCAGGAGGAGGCAAACGCTTACCCCTTGAGGTTTAATGAATTCATTCTGATTACTTCGCTGGGTTCTGCAACCTGTATTATTAGTATTTGTAGGTGAGATTGCTTCCTTTTGACCAAAAGAGCTATTTACATGTCAGTAATGACTATATAAGCTGGTTTTACTGAAATTCTCAACTAACCAGAAGATACACTGGCTTTCACACCTTGGAGGAACATTAAGAAACACTCTCAACTTCTCATTTTAAGTATTCCAAGCATTCATCAGGTATCATTCAGGAGTTGGTCTCAGCAACAAGGAGTGATGCGACCGAATACTAAGCCCAGTCTGGAAAACAAATGAATCTCTGTGGTAGGGTGATGCATCTCCTTCGTCCTAAATGACTTGGAACAGATTGTGAAGTTTTTTGCATTTGCAGAGTCTACCATGCTATTGAACAGCACCAAAGAACAATCTCCTGTATAATGAGGGGAGGGCAGGTGTTACAGAAGGCATTCAAAAAGGTGATCAAGAAAAAGAGCACACCTGTTCTGGAAGAGAAAGCACATCTCTGGACCTGCAGGAGAGCTTACTATAAGAAGTGAAACAGAGAGCTATCGAAAAAAATGACACCACCAGACAAGGTATTTTACTTTTAATGTCACAGCTCTTATGGATGTGTGTTTTTTGTGGGAATAGATGCCATATTTTATAACTTCAGCAGACAGCATCCGGGACGTGATATATTTTTTCATTAATGTCTCTACCAACCACCTACATAAGTCAATTACAATATACTTTATAGACCATTTCTTAGTTTTCCATTTCATATTAAGAAGCTTCTGGGTTTTTAATATGCCCTTCTGATGTAAGAAGTATTCTGGCCCCCAAAGTGAAAATTTAATCTCATTGTTACTGTAAAAGATACATGCATTACAGAATGTGAGTATTCCAGAGAAGAAATAGAAAATATTAAATCCATTTACTAGAAAGTAACTAGCCTACTTAGTTATTTGTGGCCTATCTACTATTTGCTGTTAATGAATTGACCAGCATGCTTAGATGAGGGCACTGGCACAGCTGCTTATCCAGTTTTCAATCTGTAATTGCTTAGTTGGCTGCTTCACATTATCAAGTTTTTTTTTTTTCACTGTGCTGGTTTAGTAAATTTGACTTTTGTTTACTGAATTTACTAATACTGAAAGGTAAAGCTTGCAAGGCCAAGAGTCTTCCACATCTTCTATAACTGATGCTAACCAGTGCAAACAGGACCTTCTGGATTAGGACTGAGTGTGCATGTTTGCAGTATCTACTGCTGTATTCTGATGTAGCATTTGGTCCTCTAAAACGGAGAATTTCCATAGAGGTGATTTATCAATATTAAGGTTGAGGTCCTCAGAGGACCTAAATCAGTGTTACGCCACTGCCAACTTATCTTTCACATATCGCATACCTAAAACTTGATGAGAAATGCAGTCCACTGCTAACCCCCTCATACCTTTCATTTTCTTTTCAAGATGTTGCAGTTGAAATTGAGAAGACATTACATGTGGTCATACAACAACAGAAAGAGGCCAGAGGAGAGGTCAGCTGCATAGCAACTGAACTTTTGGAAGAGCAGAAGATCGAGGGACCATGTCTTCCTCCTTTTATGCAAGGAATCATGAAGATAGCCTGAATTACGAAAGCCAGGAGAATAAGGAAGGGGAAGAGAGTAAGCAAGAATAGGATGTGAGCTCCTTTGACTTTCCATAGAGATTACATGCGTGGTGTATCAAAACAGTACTGAAAAAAGGGGGCTCAATAACAATAAAAATAAATACTGCAGAAGAAAGTAAAATAGAAAGAGAAAATAATCTCCTAGGACTGGTTGTTTGAAGGATGAAGACACTTAGTAAAATATTTAGCCAAGTTGTCAATTTTCTTATATTGTCAATGTCCCTGGTCAATTGTGTTGTGTGTCAAATCTGAATTAGCAGAGAAGCAGAAGTGGTGGTGGGGACAGGGGGGAAGTAAAGGTGGAAAAAGATTTCTTTAAAATCAAAGTGTCCATTATCCAACAAGTTACGCAAAAATAAAATGCGTAACAGTCCTTTCTTCTGCAATGTGTGATATTCCATGAGTATCCTGGCTCTGCTTTTTGAGACTAAAAACCTCTGAGAACCTTCTGGAGGAATCTGTACCCTCCAGAAGGCTAAGTCCTCCAAGCTCCTATAACATTTCCTTATTGGTTACTCTCATTAGAAAAAAAAAAAAATATCCAAGCAACAAATTTCTTCTTTCTTTCCTGCTGTTATACAAACATAGGTGTCTGTATTTTAAGACATTCAAGTTGCTGTATTATATCTAGCTTTTTGCCCTTTAGAGAACGGTACCCATGTTTGTCTCCTCACTGTGCTTTTCTGCCAACATGCCAGTCTGAAGTGGCATATGCCTGCCTGTTTACCAGGTATCCAGCATAGTGTGGTTGGCCTTTCTTCAGGGAATAAAAGTCATTCAGAATATCCTGAACTTTCGGTTCTTGATAACGTCATTCACCTGTGACAATAGGAAAGGTAAGCACAGACTCACTCTTTTTGTCTGAGTTATTTCGGGTCTGTAACAAAACATGAAGAGGGAATCATAGTTTTGCTGCTAACGAGCGAAGGCTAGTTTTTTCTCTGAAGCCATATCTTTATTTCCATAGACAGCTTGCCCTTCACGTTATCCTTCTGTCTTCTCTTAGAGAATTAAGGGTGAATGAGAAGTAACCTATTGGTAAATTTTCATGTTATTGTTTATGTCTGATGGTGAGTCATAAGACTGAACTACAGGATAGCACTGAATTATAGAAATAATCAGTTTTCACATTTTGCAACAATTAACATCCATTTTAAATAATTTAGTCTATTAATAAGTGTCATCTTTGCAGTGCATTGCACTGCCCTCTCTCTCTCTCTCTTTACCTTTTACTCCAAAAATGTTCCACCTGAGTGAGATACCTGATATCATATCTCCTCTTCATTCTGCATTACTGTGTCTCTCAGGCCGTCCTCAGAGTCATCTACTTGAATTACGAGTGTGAACTTAAAAATTGCAAGCACTGAAGTAGAGATTACTCAAATAAATTGTTTTTAATGACTACTAATCCAGCTGTTCCATCTTGCAACTGTATGTAATTGTGTTTTGTAGGCTTGAGGGAGAGCAGTCTCCTTCCAGTTTCTTGGGTAGAGAGAGAAAACGTTCAAAAGCCCTACTGTGGGCCATCATCCCCAAAGTTCAAACTGAGGTCCTGGCTCTCAGAAGAACTTTCCTCCTTCCTCTGGAGCATACCTTAAATAGATTTCTTTTGGGGGAATTCACAGCTCCTTCTCAAAGCCCTGTCACAGTAACCATTTGATTAGGTGCAGAAATATTAGCACATCTCCAATTTAAAGTTTGCTTTTCTCACTCTGATTTCTTTCTGTCTCTAGTGACTACTGAGCAATAGGAGATGGTTTTAGTGGAGGTTAAGTGATCCATGCCCAGACCACTTCATTGATTGTAGGTCTAAAGTCATACTGTTGGGTTGATAGAGCATATCTGCTTGGGCTTACGCTATGATTTAAGGCTTCATGCTAAATTAACAGTTTTAAAGGTTACAACTAATTTTTCTGCACATTATCAAATTCAACAGATTAAGTTTTTATTTTGCTGCTTCATGATCTGTTTGCATAGAAGTCTGTGACCCTATTGTTTATCCAAATATATAGTGCATATTGATTATATGCAAATAAACAATCACTTTGTCTTTTTGTTTTTTACAAGAAATTGCCAGAAAGCTAAAGCAAAAACATTCTTACAATAAACTCATTGGCAAAAAGTTAATTTTCTTCTGTTTGTACTGTAAGTCAGGCAGCATGCTTCCAGCAGTTGTAAAAATGCTGAGCTCTTTCAAAAAAAAATATTAATAAAAATGAAAGACTATGTAAAAATGACTGATTGTATTCTGTCATGCCTAAAAATATATGTAAATAATATAATTGTGAGAAAGGGTGTGAACGTTGGCTACTATGAGTGATACTATTCTTGCTTTCAAGTATTTTTCTCTTGCATCAAAAGCTTGGTATATGATATTGGTGATGACTAGACGTTTCAAATAATTCATGGTGAATAATGGATTTAATTAGTTTTAGCTCTGTTTCTGCATGTGATTTTGTCATGAACATCTTATAATTTTCTCAAATGTATTCATGAGATCATTTCTCTGAGTAAGTTTTAGTGTATATATTGTTCACAACTGCAAATATTTGAAATTCGACATCTAAGATGCTTTAAAGAGCTTTGATTGGATGTATGAGTCATATAGTATTTTTCTGTTCCAGGACTGGTTAAAAGAAACTTATAAATTTTTATGACTAATCACATTTACAAGTTCAAAATTTGCTGTGTTCTTATTCTCTAATATTCATTTTAAAAGGTCCTTTTCTGTGAGCTATTCTGCTATTTGACTCCTTTGCCTGAATAGGCTCACAAAATTATACTCAAAATGAGTCCAAACACAGCCACAGGACAGTCAGCATTTTTCCAAGTAAATATCTCTGGAAATTCTACTCAGGTAGATATATTTCTCGTCAACTGGACATTTCAAATGCTTTGATATGCTTTGACATACTTTGTTTAAAGTGACTTTACAACTGGAGTATTTAGATCTTGAAAACTGGGGGGAGGAGGGAGGGTAGAAAAGGTCATTTGCAGTTTTTTGGTATTTCGTGCTGGGGTTAAGGAAAGGCATTTAGTGCTCCTTGGTGTCTGAGTTCATATAATCAACACTGAATACTAGCCCACAATGTCTGGGTGCAACTATATACTCATTTTTGCATTCACAGTTTGCCTACTCCAATACCACTAAAGGAACTAGCCCTTGAACTAATACTTGATTCTAGAATGGGGTTAAGAGCTATACGTGTTTCTCTTACTCTAAGTTCTATAACTAAATCAAAAGTGTCTTCCTGACATATGAGTAATTATATGCAGTGATTAAAAATTAAGTCTCTGAGCCACTAATATCCCAAGGCAGCTGTTCTGTTTTGCTGATACATCACGCTGAATTAAGCTGGCCACTTTTGGGCTGCTCACCTAATTCACATACTCCCTAATGCAATGAAATACTTTACTACATTTTGATTGACCTACCCTTTACCTCTAATAATCTGTGGCAGAGATAGAAACAAACAAAATCTATTGATCACGTACTCCACGGTTGTGTATTGGTTAGTATAATTTTAAAAAAAAGTTATGCATGAGAATATGTTGATTAGTATGGACTTACATCCCCGATGTCATTAGGGTCACATCCAGAATGGCATTTAATATCATGTACTTTAACCATAAGTAATTAAATTTATAAAAAAGACTTCAGTGGGACTAATTCAAAATTCACAATATGCTTAAATTCTTTGTAGACTTGAAACATGTAAGAATTGCAAATACTCTGTGATTTCCACTATGGCTCTTCCTGCTCTGTGGTAACTAAAACAAAGCATATACTAGTCTAACCAGAGGAAATGACATCTATTTTACAGCAAGCTTTAAGTGTTCCACGGTGTTCATTCAACCCAATCCAAGATTCTGTAAGTTTTCTACATCAGAAACATCATACATCTTAATTGTCAATGGTCTTACAGACTCTTATAAAGTAACATTTCCAGGGCTGCTTGTTATCAGCAAGACAATTAGTAAAGTGTCATCTTAAATAGAACCAGTCAGGTTTACTGAAGTTGTTATATTTTAACTTCCATTTTCATTCACTTCTATAGTCTCAGGAAGAAATTAAGAATGTTTCCAAAACATTTAGGAAATACTGCTTTCAGTTATATATTCTCATTTCAAAGTAACTATTAACTTTCTGAAGAGTTATTCTGGAACTACAGGAAGATAACTGAGGGCAGAGTATGGCCAGAGTTTCCACAAACTGCTGTCCCTCTCCAATTTGTGTATCTTAATTGCCTGTTTTTCATTTCACGCAGTTAGCAGATGCTTCTTCTGGCAATCTTACATAAAACTATGAAGCTGTTCCCAGTAAATAAATTATCGTCTTGAATATCCAATAGACACAATTAAATGCATATTGTTTTTCCAGAGCTATTCAACCACTTAGAACAGGTAACGCTCTGACAACAAACACTATCTTTAGAACAAGATGAACTTTCATATTTTACCCTTTGTAGGGATGTGCTTAAGAAAGCAGCAGCACTAGCAACCAAAAAGAGTAATTATAGCTTTCTCCTTCTCTAACTACGTAAATTCGTTTAACAAAATAAACACAAGGATATCCCTTATGTTTTATGATGGCTTGTTCTTCTGCCTTTTTTTCACGCAGAGGGACAACCATACCTTACATAGGATCCCAGCAGGAAAAACCCTAGATATTCCTGGAAGCCCTGCCATCTGTTGGAGCATAGCAGAATGGGAGCTCTCAGATATATAGGAGGTTTTGGTCCATCACCTCTTCTACACTTTCTGTAAAGAACAGAAGATAACACACAGCCCTCCATTTGAATTTTGGGTAAGCCCCTTTAACATAATTCTTGTACAAGGATGTTGCTGGCTTACCTGAGGCCCTCTGAGATCACCAGTTTGTGATCATCATTATTTTATTATATTAAGTAAGAATGAAGTAGTGAAGATGCAGTACACTAACTGGCACCAAATGAATGCAGGTTTTGCAATTTATTTTTTTTTCATGAGCTTCATATCCTCAGACAATAGCTAAAGATCTTTGTTATCTATCAGTATACAAATTCGGTAGCACAAAAGGAATATAAAGGTTACTTCCTCAGTGAATGGCTTTGCAGAGATAGTATCCCACTGACAATCCTTTAACGAATAGAGCAGCTTTATCCAATATTCTTGGCCTTCCACAAAAATACCCTGTGTCTGCTTCTTTTCTCCCTTTCTAAAAACAAAGGTGGGACAGATAGAAGAAGCAGAATTAAATGACACAAAAGTATTTCCTGTGCAGTCCCTTTCACTGTACTACTTGAAACAGATTATCATAGATAGCAAGAGAACCACTCTCTTTTTCAGTCTATATATAAAGAGAGAGAAAAGGTATATTTGTTATGAAGGAACACACAGCTTAAAATAATCTTCTAGCAAACAGCATGGTGAAATAAGAGCAGAAAGGTCACATTAGACAGCATCTGGGTGGATTGTGACAAGGAAGAAATGGAGATGAATGACTAGTCTTAGATTAAAGATTCTCAGAAGTGTCTTACAGTAGAGTAATCATCATTGCAAAGGTGATTAAAATAGCACGCTTAGTCATGTTGCATACACTAATCTGGAGATAAAACATTATTGTACAGCACTTATTCACATATGTAGTGCATGAAGGCAGAATTTTAAAATGGTACGTCCCATTCGGCTTGTGAGTCAAGCGAAGATTATGGAACACCCATTTAATTGCCTCTGTAATGCCACAGCTGCAGTATGTGTATTTCTGCATTCAAATACTAGAAGCTACTTTCCTAGCTATTTTAGCTCATTTTACCTTCATTCTCTTCACTTCCCTGCTAAATCATCTACCCGAGGCCTGCAGTGAAAAATGGCTTTTTTCAGTCTTCCAGAGGAAGGTGCCTCCTGCACCCAGCTGGTCTGCAGTAAATCAGAAACCTCCAACATTTCTTCTCGAAAGCAAAAAAGCTTCCCTACTCTGGGTGAAGAAAGCATTGCTGATGTTCTTAACAGACCAGACACCAATCTGCTCGTGAAATCTTCCTAAGTTATTTTCATCTTAGCAGTTAGCTGTTATGCTATCTAATCTATCCAACCATCTCTTATAATTCATGGAACTAATTCCTCTGATTCTTAATCAGATGCATCATCTGAAAATTCCTGCGTGCAGGGAACTTCAGACTACCACACTGTTGCATTAGTTGTGGTTTATCTTTTTTCACATCGGTTTTAGAGCAAAGATTCTTCATTCGTGATAGTTCCTAACCTGAGGGGATTCTAGCCTGCTTGTTCTCCTTGTAAAGGCAAGGTGACCCTGAATATCCTGCAGGCTCTGAGAAATCTAAGAAAATAGTTAAGTATTAAAAGAGATCTTGTCCAAGTGTCTCCAAGGTGAATAAACTATCCCACATGCACCTTTTTTATCCACTTTATGCTCATATTCTATTGTGCACGTGGAGACTGATTCAGGAAGACAAGACATTCATTTAACTGAAAATATTGCCACCTAAGTAACTTATTTGGAATCTGAGGATAAGAATGTAAAACATAAGGAGACTGTCTTATCTTTGATCCTTTAAATTTGTGGATTGAGAATGATCTCAAAACTAGAATAAAATAATTGACATTATTATTGCAAAAATATCTGTAGAAATAAAAGAATTAGATAGAAAAATGTGTGCATTTTCCTAAGTTCAATACTTCTGTTTGTAGATTAATCAACGTAAGAGTTAAATACGGAACATAATCTTACAGGGAGCTGCAGTCCCTGATGTAGATGGCTTTGTGAAGCCCTAACCTTCAGGGTATTTCCAAGAGACAATGTTGACTTACCTAGCAAGCAGCAATATGGCTGCATTATTGCACTCTTCTTGCTTTAATTGGTTCTGCCAAGAATTCGTGTGTGTTGGACAAGGCGCATCCCCGCTCTGGTGTGACTGTGATGCCGCTAGTCACTGATCTACTCTGTGCTGAATTGTGCTGCATAGCCATAACTGAAAAGGTTTCTTCTTGGATAAAAACGTAAAGATAAGCCATTATAAAAGATTGTCTTCTTTCATACATTATTCTGAGTGATATTACCTGTTCCTCATTCTAGTCTCCTTTTTTCCTCAGATAGAGGAAATTCTGGTGTAGTGCCTGGGAAAATGATTTGGGAGGTGTCATCACTCTCAAATCCCCTGTGATACCCAGAAGATTTTTCAAGATTATCTTGCATAATTTCACTAATAAGGGACAGCTGCCTACAGCACGCAACTATGAAACTTAGTCCTAAGTTTATATTTTTTTTTAATATGTTTTAAGCAGTCTTTTCATTGCTCCAGCTTGGACCATAGATATTGATTACAAATTCAAATAATTTATGGGAGAGATTCAGATAGTCGTGTCCTTTTGACCAAAGAAATAGAACTATTTCTGATACTTGCTAGCCCAGAGATGTCAGCCCACTGTAGGAGCTATGCCAAACTGCCTTCCTCAACTGATAGCATCCAGGGTAAATAGGCAAGATCTTTTTCTCTCTTCTTCCTCCTCTTCATCTGTGAAATGTACTCAACTCAAACAAGAGATTGGCCTCCTCCCAGGGGATCCAGAACTTCATATCCCTAGAAGCTAATATTCCTCTCTGTTCTGCAGCAGTATCATGAATATTATTCAAGAGTCAAGATACTGTCTGTTCTGCCAGAGAAAAGAAGGCTTTTGCCAGATCTTAATCATGAACCATATAACCTAATAGTCTATGTTTAGAAACTTCTCTTCCAGATGGTGCACATTTCCTTTTCTCATCTTAGGATTTCTTCTACTCAGTTGGACTGTTTATGTTATTCCTTCCTGTTTTTCCCTCCGTTTCTCTTCAAATAAGACTCAGAATTAGTCAATACAGTTACTGTAAAAATTCAAAATCATTCTCAAAGTGAAAGTCTCTCATTTGCAATAGGTAATCTGCCTCAGGGTAAAAACTGGTATTTTTAGATGCCGTAGTGCCCTTTTTCCCAGATGACTCCAAAAATATATCTGAAATTATTTTATAAGTACTCTGAATGTTCTGTCATTTCCTTTTATTTGAGGTGGCAGTAATTTTGATGGATTCACATTGCAAGGTTACATTTTAGACTTCCTTGCACTGATAGAAAACAGTAAAGTTTTGAAAATGAGAAGTTTGAAAGGCATTCTTCCTTGGAGACTGGACCAGCAAGAAAAGAAATCATGAATCACTATTGCATAATTGTAGGGGCATACAAGAAAACAAAAAAATTTCAATAAAACTTCAAGCTTACTGAACAATGCTCATTAGAAAGGAAGGAGAGAACATTTTTTTGTTTTGTTATCATGGGAGAAATCATATCATTCTCTTTCTTTCACGGGTATAGCATTTCACCAGGAAAAAAAAAAAAGCTCAGTGAAATGAGCATTAAAACTGCCAGATATACAGTGGGGCACATGCTTTTTCTCTTGGGTGAAATAACCCACCTCAGACTTTTAAAGATGCACTTGATCGCACAGTAGCAATGCAGTAGCGCTGATGGGAGCCTTTCTTTATCGCCGTCTCTTTGCCAAAGGGAAAGTGCTGTTGTACAGGAGCACAGCCCAAATAGCTTTACTTTCACTGTTACTCCAGAAGCTGTAGGAAGAACGGTAGTACGTTGAACATCTGAGAAATAAGAGTGAACAGTAAAAATAGATATAAAGATAAGCAAAAAAAGTTTTTGAGAGAGATTTCGAGATTGGCAGTAGGAATTGACATGAAGTCCAACAAAACATCCTTAATAAAACCTCCATCTCTTCCATTCCTCAGGCATTGACACTGCATCTACTTGTAAAAGAGTATTGCTTACTGTTAGAGTGTTATTCCTGTTTCCATTCCTTTTTTTATGCTTAGGACTTGTAGCAAGATATTCTGATACGATATATAATTGTGGAAAATGGTTCATGGAGCATAGCACAGTAGATAAGCATGCGTATCTTCAAAGAGCATCATCGGATTAGTAATGAGCTATATAGCTTGATGCTGTCTTGATAAAGATGGTAACAAAAATCAATCATGGTAGCCTTAAGTTATCACAGTTCCATTAAAACTTTGGACAGAGAGTCACCAAGGCTTCAGGGGCCATGGGTGGGATTTTTCTCTGTCTCCCTCTCCTACTGTCCAGCCAGTCTTATCTCAGTGGACTAGGATCATGAGGAAACTTTACCGTATGATGAAGGCTGAAGTTAGTCATGTTTGTATCCTGTCATTTTATTGTCCTCCTAGACTCCTTTCCTGGCACATGGGCTCCTGACTGTTTTTCACTCACTCTCTTCTGGGGCTTTACGACACCAGCTCACAGCTATTGTCTGCTTCAGCACTTGTGAGTGAGAGGGAGGAACGCTGCAGGCTGTGGGGAATGATATGCTTCAGGTGTTTTGCATCCTGTGTGTAGGGTAACTATGGAGGTAGCACTTCCCAAGCTGCCAGGACAAATTGTACTAAGAGGTCAAGGGAGCAAAAGCAGATGAGCAGCATTGGACCAGGGAGTACTGTGCAAAACCAAGAACAAGATTCATGTTGTGGTGACCATGATGCTACAGATGCTACCTAATAATTATGGTACAGTTGAGTATTGCCTTCTTTTAAGATCTCAGTGTTGTTAGTTGTGTAGTATGGTAATATATGGTGATATTATGTCTACACTGATGAAGGTAATGGTTTTTTTGAGTAGCAAGGAAGAGTGAACTCCTTTCAGGGCATACATACACATTCACATTTTCTTGCAGTTAGACAAGCTGGGGAATTAGGAGCATGATACAGAGCCTGTTCTTTCTTTTAGTATCTGAAATCCTTCAAAGCTGACACAAGCTGTTAATACCGAGTTGTTAATACTGCCATTTGACGACTCTGGAGTGGACTATGTGAAATGTATTTCATGGCTGCCATTCTAGCTTCTATATTTGTCACAAATTGTCAGTGTTGTTAGTTAAAGACGGTTTGTACTCAAAGGCAAAATTATTTGCATGTCTATGGAGCTGATGCTTCCAAAAATGGTTCTGAAGAGTGCTGGCAGGGCTGTGGTGAAGTTTGCAATGGGAACTGATATACTTATCTGGTGGGGGAATGTGAGCTTGGAAGAATGAGCAAAATGACCAAAAAAGGTTTGAAGAAATACATAGACAGTTGGAAGCAGTTAAAAGAGAAAAACTGAGTTAAGTGTGAACATGAACAAGAAAAAGAAAATATAATAATAAACTGAATAATAATTACTATAGGGAAAATTAGAAAGAACAATTTACAGGACAACTAATAACAAATAGGATCAAAAGGGGGAAAATCTCAAAATTACTATATAATTAATTGCTATTTAAACCCTTGAGAGAAGATTATTTTTAACTCTGTTTTTTTCTCTAAGCTAGTTACTGACAGGTACTGTGTACCTAGATAACTGGATCATCTTTTTTGCTTTTTTATGGTATCCGGAAAAATACATTTCAAGTATATTTTAACTACTAAAGATCATTTTTTCTCTTTCCACTTATTATTCAATAGCCAAAAATTTTTTTAAAAATGGTATCTTTTCTGGCCACAAAAGCCTGTTTACATGTTTTTGAAGTTAATGATAAGGTGATAGTGAGAAAGTGATAGCTAGTGATAAGATCCTAGTATGGGACATTACTTTTTCCATTTTTTAATAACATTCAAGTTTCAGATTATAAAAAACATTTCCATATGTACAGAAATTCACACTTAAACTCAGCAATAGTTTATTTAGGGGATATCCAACAAGGTTGCTTGTTTTTCAAATTAACTAATTTTACCAAGTTTCAACTTTGCAGGCATTTCTCCTTCTCTCATTAGAAATACTGATGTTAGGAAGCTGATGTCTCTTGAGGAGTTACATAATTACATAATATTTTGGACAGATATTGACACATTAAGGGACTTTGCCATGGTGAATATTGAGATATCGACTGAATAAAATTCCTGAAATTACAATCTAACTCCGCTGATTCCTTCATTCTTTTCCCCCTAGCTAGCAATATTTTCAAATTATTTCAAAACAGATTTCAAAACATTATTTCAAAATGATGTTAAACAGCAGGTGGGAACATGGTGATTAACAGCGCGATTCATCTGAATAGGTTGTTCTGAATAGATTAGCAATCGTGATGACTAATGGCTTTGGAAAGCATGGAAGATCGCTAGAACCTTCATGCATCAAGAAGAGAATGGAAGTGAGACCAGGCATTACTTTTACAGGATATTTTTCTGAAGTGGTTCAGCGGGTGGGACAGTGCTGTTTTAGTGACACTTCAGAACACAGAAGGCTGAACACAGGCCCGGCAATCTAGATGAAGCCGTAGCTTGAGCTGTAATAGGAGTGCATTTTGTGTCTTCTTAGGTGTGAAAAGTGCTTAGCCATTGCCATCTGGGAACCTGCTTCTTTTCCAATTACATCAGCCTATAGTCAGACATTTTAATGTTGGTAAATCAAAAATGTTTTAACAAAAGCAGGTACTATGATAAGTCAAAATATGTCTGCACCCGCCATAAAACTTGGAGTAAAAAAGATGAATTACAGGTTTTAGTCCCTAAATTATATAGTCATACGTAGCTAATATTTGCCCTCTTCCCACTGGGCAAAAGACACTGCAAGTTCCAGTTGATTAGGTATGATTGATCCATTAACATTAATAAATATCTGAAAAGGTCCATTGTACCATGACATTTTGAAATTTCACCCTGCTCCACACAATGAAAAGTGAAACTCTTGCCTAATACAGATGTTAATGGTGCTATAATTCCAGACCTTATTCTAAAAGATCCACCTGGTCTCATGCTTCCCTGTTTCACAAAAATTATTGCTATTTGTATGCTGAAAGATGTTACTCGTATCCAAATTACAGAGTGATATTCATTTCATATGGTAGATGTTTGTAGTGTTTGCACATCAGAAAGATGTTTACACAGAGGTGACGGATGGGGACCAGATATAGAGAGTCTTTCAGAATGGTCTCAATAGGCTGCAAAGCTGTTTCTTTAGGTGTCCTCTTGGACTTCGGGGTCATGACCAAGTAAACAACGTGCTTAATTTGGGAAACAGATTTTATGTTTAAATGGTTAATGTTGTGTATGAAATTATTACACACTGCTGTATCTACTTTGATTTTGTTAGCAAAATAGATTATTAGGGAGATATGCAACTTAATGGCATTTTTCAGTTATATGCAATTCTAAAGAGTAATAAAACTATAGCTTTGGTGTATAACAACGTAGTAGACTGGAAAACTAAAGTACCATAGAAACAGTCAATGTGCAGGATGAATGCTTACTTGTGTAACTGTGGACCACAACAATTTGTAGGGGGGACCATACCTGTTCTTCTTGTGATTTGTAACATGGAGAGGGTTGGTCTGTCCCATGCAACTATAAGAATGAAAAGGCTTTCAATGATCTGTGTTCCCAGTAAGCTTCAGGACAGGGTTAGATAGGCCAATATGCTTAAGCGTTGTCAATCACTGTTCTTCAGTGAGCTCACCTCTTCTGCATCACATCAGCATCCATTCCTGAATACACCTTTTTCTGTCCAGTCTTCCTTTTCTTGCCTATTTCTGGAATTTTTCTAGTTCTTCTCCCTTGTTCTTCTCTTCTAATATAAGACTTCTGCTATCATTCAGCTGCTGACTTGGAGGCATAGCTGGGTTTTGTTAAAGCAACGCAATTCTCCTCCTTCATTCCCTTTCTCATCCCTTCGAGGTGTAGCAAGGTATTAACTACAATACCAGGTTTTCTTCCCTTCATGTTGTGCTGTGATTGGTGCTAAAAAAAGAAACATTTTTGATTTCCTTTCTGTGGTATATTTTCCAGGAAGGAGACTAAGATTTTCAAGTTTGGGGTTTGTTTGTTTGGTTTTTTTTTTAATTCTAGTATGTTTTCCCTGCAATACAGTCTAACAATAGCCTTTCAATGACTACCACGGGTCTTCCTAAGCATAGGCAAAGGCCTCAAAATTAGTGAGACTAGTAACTTCATTTTAACCCATCCAAAACAGGCTGTTCTTATACTGAAGTTAGTAGCTGCCAGCGTACCTCCACAATTAAAGTATGCTCTTAATCAAAAAAGGAAAAATTAGAAAGATGCGCTGCATTTGTACTGTTTGAGTGTCCTCTGCACAATAATGATCATGGGATGCACCATCAGAAAATTACTCTTTTAGTTCCTGTGAATCTTTTCCAGCTCTTCCTTTAAAGTTCCTCCATGTCCTGAGAACAAGGATTTAACAAACGGCATAAAACTTGAGAGTGACCAATGAGTGTTAAGCAACATTTTCCTGCTTTTTGTATGCAAGGATAATGACATAGAGGATCAAGTCAGCAGGGAACAGTGCATACGCATGAATAGGCTCAAAGAGATCTAGTTCAATGAGATATATTTAACCTTTTCTTCAGCCCCAAACTGACAAAGATAAGCTGCCGTTATCAGATTCTTCTGCACTGGGGAAAAAATACATTACACTGGAGAAATGCTCTTTCCTTTTTAAGGAACACATGACTAAGATATAACTTACAGTATTACTAATTGATCCTCTGTGAACAAGATAAAGAGATACGTGAAGTTTCTTCATTTCTCCAGCAGTATTCTGCCAGTGGTACCAGATGCAGTTCATAAACAGGATGAGAAAATTTGTCACCCAGGCCCTCTTATTATACAGGGGATAAAGGATTTAAATGGTCCTTGAAAAACCTTTCTTTTTGAGATGTAGGATGATTAATTCCAGGGAGATATCATGGGAGCTAAATGTTTAAACTAGACCCTGACCAGCAGCTTGATCCCATGTGAGTGCCAATACAATGAATTTCTGCATATTTACGCTATTTAAAAGGTCTAGACAAATTTCTGTCTTCTGTCAGAATATCACTGAGCAGCTGCAGCACATCATATCCCTGCAGACAATAAATTTGCTTTTGCACATGATATAGTTTAAAAATTTATGAAAAGTCTTGTTAATTTGTACTCACCAGTAAAAGATGAAGTTCTGTCATGGGAACTTAATTTGGCAAGGATATAGCCTGGGTCCATTTGAAAACATGGTGGATTGTTTCTTATTTCATTTATCTATTTCTCATCAGCTTTTGTAAGGCTCATGACATCTGCAAGGTTAGAGGAATTTGCTAGCTACGGGGACAGCTGCTCTTTTTGAAAAAGTTAACCTCCCCTAGAATCTTTTTTATAAGACAGGCTCTGACTGTCATATTAGTCTTATCAATTTATTTGTGATTCATCTTTCTAAGACTGCCTATTCATAAAGGAGAACATAAATATATGTTTCAGGTTAATCAACAGTTAATTTACAATACAAATAAGAGAATTTTCTAAAACAGCCAAGATTTGTATTTCTTATGATTATGTTTTATCCCCTATTTTTATGACAACTGTAGAAAATGTTATTTCTCAGTCATTATATAGGTGGATTAATCAGGGTATAGAAAAGGGATATAGGGCAGTATCACTTCTTCCTTCTCCAAGAATTTGGATTAAATTGATGACAGCAGCAGTGGACATATAGTTAGCATGTCTCTGACATATTCCTGTTCTTGAAGCATCTCTATTCATATTGTGTAAAACAATGTTAATTAGATCTGGCTTCTAGGTCAGCTGCTTAGTTTGGCAGAACTGTATTTCAATACCCGTTCAACAGTGATTCAAATACACTGTGACTGGTAGTGTATGGATGGGACACCTGAAGAAGGAACGGATGTTACATATTCACATAATTTCAGGTTCCACTCACCTTATCTTTTTTGGGTGGGAGGGAAAAGGATTGTGGCTAGAATGTTAATAAGGTCAAAAGAGGCCCACAAGTTGGCAGATGAGACATTGGAAATATCATGGCCTTCCTTTAGTGGCCTGGCTTTCAAGATAGGCATGAATTCAGAAGGAAGAGTTAATAGGGGCACACGGCCTGTTGGAGGGGAGTCTGGACAACAGCCGTTCTCTCGAGTATGAAGCGGTGACCTCTCTCGATTTAACACTGCAGAAGCAACTTCCATTTTCACAAGATGGTGATGAAGTAGGGGAAAGACTACCAACGTAGCTTGCAGCCAAGACTCTAGATCTCTGTGCTTGGACTTTTCTTTTATAACCCCAGCTGCAAAGCAAAGCAAAGTAGTAGTATCTGTAGTAATTATTTTGTTACCATGATGTATATATCCTGGCACAGATTTTAGTGTTATTTACACAGGAATGTTTGTTGAAAAAACATTTGTAATCCTTGCAATATCTTGCAGCATTTATATGGCTTTTAAAAGAAAGCTTAAAATAATTTAACCTCAAGTGTGCAGTTTAATTTTATTTTATGTATAACAAAATCTTATTATCTCTAAAAGTTCAGGACAGCACCAAATCTGTGACCTTATGTAAATTTCCTACTGGTATATTTCTTGGACTTTTTTTCTTTTGCTTTAATATACGGCCATGGTAAATTCAAGGACATTAATATTTATTTCTGAATGTGTTCCATTGCCAAGTGGAAAAAATAAGGATCAGAAGCAGTTATAAGATAGGAAATAGTCAAGCAAATCAGAAAAGGAGGGGAAGCACTAAATTTTGATCTATAGATAAAGGATTAAAATAAGTAGTGGGGGGAAAATGTCACCATTTTTACTGCTGTGTTTTCTTGCCTGAGTAATACTCTGAATGTGTTATAGCATTAAAAAAAAAAAACTAAGCAGCTGGAGGACTTAAGGGCATTGGAGTCTTGCATATATCTGTCTTCTGTCCTGTCATTACTTAACAAAACACAGAGGTAGCACAGAAGTTTTCAAATCCTATTCAACAAGCACTAATGGGAGATCTAATTATTTTAAAGCACTTTGTACCTACTGGATTAGAGACTTTCTGCAGTATTGTTACTTGGCTTTCTCATAGGCTATCTATCTGATGTTGGGACTCTCACTGGAAAGATAATAGGCTGAAGACAGCTGAAAGCAGATATTTCTCTTGGCTGGACTCTCTGATGGCTTACATGGTCTCAGAGAAATGTTTGATGTATTGCAAGTCAGACCCAAAATATTCAACACACATCATGGTGCTGTGGTGACTGACCGGTAAAAATCTGGTCCCCTGAGAAAGGTTAGTTTATCTTTGGTGTTTGGTAATTCACCTTGAGCACTTTAATGAGGAATTCGCCCCTTGGAAACAGAATTTCTGTGTTTGCTCCATTAGTTGTAATGTGCTAAGACATACATGAAACAGTTAAAGATGTGCCTCTTCTCAAAGGCATGAAACAGCAAGATCTTGTGTCATGGCTATTCAGAAGCACAGGACTTGTGCATGCAGCTTATTCACCATCAATGACCTTGTCATGAGCTGGAATTACCAAGTGCCAAGTTTTGCATATGTCTACGTTCAAATAAATGGGGTATGACATAGGATGAAGGGGATCATAGAACGGAAGAGAATACATAGTTCTCTCAGCAGAGCAGACCAAGTGTGGAGCAATGCAGTTTATGACAACAGTGGCAAAGATTACTTGAAGGGACAATTGAAATAGTTATAACAGCCTCACTCAGGATGAAATAGACTAATGTAGGATGCAATTTTACATAAAGTGAAAATGATCACTTTGTTTTATGAAAATCTTCAATTATAGACAAGACCTGCATTTTGATAGAAAAGACTCCATTTGCCAAAAGGCTTACCTTTAACTCTTCAGAAAAAAAACAAAACAAAACAAAAAAACAAACCAAAACTCTGTAAGTTTCATATAATCAAATATATACATTTAATTTTTGTGCATAACAGACTTTCAGTTTTTATTAAAACTTCACATTTTGGTATAATTGTTCCAGGGAAGCCACCAAAAGCACTTCCACAACTTCAAAAGTCTCTCTCAAATCTGGAGGAACTGGCTATCAAAGAGTGTCAGCTAAAGCACTAACATAATGCTGTCAATTCAAATCATGATCCAAATAGAAAATAACGTTTCACTGTACAGCACTTAAAATAGTTCCTCCTTCCTCACACTGGATATGCTATCTGATTAGCAGAAAACTGTTCACAGTACAGTTCTTTATTCCAATAGTTAATCAAATAACATGAAAATTTTCAGCAATAAGTATCACTGTTGTGTTTTTTTTGTAATTCAATATGGGCATCATCTAAAGCCCATGGCAACAGGAAGGAAAAGTAATGATATCTTCCTGAAACCCATCAACTCATTATGGAATTAGTCTCCTTGGAGATGACATCTGAACCCCTTTCTACCGAGTTTTCTATTGCAAGCATGAAGTAAGGGTGATAATAAATATAGCTGTTAAATAAATTGGTCTGCTTTATCAAGTGTAAGTTTGTTTGCTTTTAATTAGAAAAGCTTTTCTGAAGAAAAAAGGTCTGTTTATTCTTTGTACAGCATCCATTTTTTTGCAAATTAGTGTCTGTTAGCGTGCTCTGTCTAGTTACTTAACTAACTCTTGTCATGCTAGCAGCTGAATGTTTCTTTTTCAAGACATTCCTTATTGCTGAAATTTCTGCAAGAAGGGATGGTAGTATGGATTTTATTATGAAAGGCTGCCATGCCCAGACCTTGAGCTAACAGCTGAAACTATTAAAGTCCTTCCCGGTGACATTCTGCCCCGTACGTGCCCTGGAACTCTTTTTGGAATTAGAAAAAGACCCACTGAAATATTACTGTTATTCTAAATCCAAAAAAAACCACACAGTTCTTATTAAAAATAAGTATTCGATAGAAAAAAAAAATCTGATTATGAACTGAACTAACAGTCAAATAAAGAAGAAATCTTCTGCCTGCTTTAATAACTTTTCTTTTCTTCTTATTTTTTAGGTTATTGTTTTCCTGCTTCAGGACAGTCCTCCCCTCCCCTTAATGTGCCAGAACTGCAGGGCTTAGTCATCCCTTCCCATTCCTCTCCTCCCCCAGTGACAGAACTTTTATGCTTGCTTTCTTTCTTTGAAAAAGCTAAAGCAACATTTGTGTTCTCCTCATGATTTACCCTTAATCCCCTGAAGTTCAAGGAAAACTTGAGCAGAGTATTTTTCAGAATATATGGGTAATAAAATGTGCCTCAGAAGAGCTTCTGAGGTTCTCAGTTTAAAATTCTTGCGTTGCTCTTTCTGCTGTTGTGGAGAAGACCCTAAATAACATTTTAATGTTCATCACTGACTCCTGGTCTAGGAAAACAGGATTCTCTTGAGAAGCCATTAACACCATGTAGTAACCTGGAAGAATTACTGCTGGGCAACATGGACACCTCCTCACCTGTAGGGATTAAGCATTTGGCATCCACAGGCCCATTCGTCTTTAAATTGAGAAACCTGGGCATGAGCTTGATGCTAAATCTTCTTCATGATAAGGCAGGGAAAGTAATTATCATTGGTCATGGGAGCAACTGTCAACTTTTATTATTTTTTTTTTTTAATGGCATGTGCATTGGTTTCCAGTAAAAGCAAATAGTAGCTTGGAGATTTTCATTTGTTCAAAAATGTTACCAAACTAAAGCCACTGCTCAATTATTTAATCTATTTTAGAGGAGCCTTGCTCTTGGGATATCCAATCCAGGTATGAACAAGTGTCATTAAAACATAATGAATTAGACCTCACTGACCATCTTTTTAAAAGTGGTAAATCGATTAAACTAAGCTGATTGGAATTTGGTCAAAAGGGAGGAATCCAGGGTCACCATCTTCTCCACAGAAATTGATGGAGGGGGACCAGACCTTGTTTTCTAGTCTGATGGGAGATGGATCCCTTAGGCATTTAAATCACTGTTTTTCCACAAAATATTGCTGTTTTCCTTTGACAGTTACGTAAGAATAAACATTCCTATAGTAAAGAGAGACAATGTGGCAGAAATTCAGAACCCAGCTACAACAAAAAAACAAATGATCAAAACCAGATTGATTTCAACTAAGTATGCCACGTATCACTGTTGACAGCACAGAGGGGCTCTGTAGGGATGATCACGCGTACTTCACGCTGTCAGAGTGCTTGCCTGGGAACTCTTTAATGATTTCAGTTCCGCAAAGTGCTAGGCAATTTCCCAAGTACCTGTGGCTCCCACGGGCTTGCTTTGGGTCGCCACGTTCAGAGGCATAAACCCAGAGAGAGATATTCCGCCCCTGCTGAAGCTTGGACTGTAAAAGACAGATAACAAGAAAAAGTGATTGCTAGATTGTGGAGAGGAACTGATAATGCTTTCTGCTGTAGGAAATTATCTGGTTTACTTGGTATGTTTTATATTTAGTATGTGTCCTACTGTTTTGACTGCTTCCCCTTTACAGGATATATTTGGGTTGTAAAGGGCATTGGTTACTCCCTATGCATTTGGAAGCATAAAAGCCAAATGCTTATGATTATATGTAGGTTATCATTGATTACTATATTCACTGAAGAATAAAATAGTAATACTTTACATATAGTAGTTTGAAAAATACAGTCATTGTGGCATGCTAGTGGACACATCAGAAGTAACTTCTAACGTCCTTTAAACTTGCATTTCACATATGTGAAATTTGTGCCCCTGGATGCATTGCTATTTTCAGTTTGATTTTTAAGGTATTTATAGTCATGGGTTAAATTAGTATTTCTTCTGAACAGCTCTTCTTTTCCAGAACTTAAATTTTATTTCACAAAGCCTATAGGCCTAAAAGCTACGTGGAAAAAAGAAATTAGTATGTGAAATAAAAGCAAAATGATACAGCGAGTCTACCTATGTCTGCATAGAGAACTTAAAAGAAGTTCCAAGTTGGATTTTAAGGTTTGAGAATTATGAATAGCAGATTACCTCAGTATTTAAGTCCATCAAATGAAGAAAAAGTCAAGCGAAGGAGTACAATCTGGAGGTTACAAATCTTATTTGAATGGCAGCTCATTGTTGGTACAGGTATTTGGACTTAGGAATTACTTCTGCTTTTTACTGTCACTCAAAAGGGATGAAGTAAAGTCCAGCAAACCTCTTAGCCTTAACGGGGAAAAGGTAGACCAGTGCTAATTTGCAGAGAGCAGCGAACAAGCACGATCATAATTTAAGTAAGAGTATCTTCTGCTGAAAGTATCGTATTACTTAGTTTCCACATGGGCAGAGACTGGAAGAGTCAAGGTATTTTGTCCAAATTTCTTCACTGCCATTAAATTATTTTGAATTACACACAGTTGTAGAATTGTCACAGTAAATTTGATATGAAATCTATACATTACTGAAACGAGAGAAAAAAAAATAGTTATCTATTCAGATAGGAGCATTTGGCCTTTAACAATTTATTCTGACATATCCAGGACTTGCCTAAAGGTCACCAACAAAGGCAAATCCTTTGTATTTGTGGGGTTTGTTGTATTGAATGCAGGGAGTTTTCATTCTGTAACAGACCTGGACATGGTCCCTGCTTAGGTCCAAATACCCTGCCTGCCATCTGGGCACAAGCCCTTAATGCTTCAGGCCAAGTAATACATTTCACGCTTTTCACAAGATGAAGTGTGTTGATTAGAAATGTGCTGGAGCCATTCTCAGAGTGATTTATAGTGAAAGAATAACATTTTAAATTAGTTACATTAATTTCCGGTAATTATTGTCTAATAACAATACAATGTGGCAAATATTTTGTCATTTAACTGGGGTAGTTGTTATTGCACATTACAGCTTGCTTGAGATTTTCTATAGTTTATTGACAGGCAAACCTTCACATGTTCATATAGAAATTATAGGAATACAATAAACAAAACCATATTGTATAATGCTCACATCTAATTGCAAATACTACAAGGAACAGCAATTTGAGAACAATTTTTCCATTAAATTAAAAAAGAAGACAACTTTTCTTGAATTCTCTTTTTTCTATTTTGAAAAACCTTTCAAAATTACCTTCTGCCTTTGGTTATGGTGAGCCGAGTTTCCCTTTAAGCGGTAATGTCACTGAAATCCTTCTAAGTAAATGTATCAATGTCTGACCCCAAATCATTTACTTATTAAAAGACACTATATAAAAATCCCAGAATACCCTGGTGGCACTCCATGTTTACCAAACTAATTTATATCCTGCTTAAACAAGTTCCAGTGTCTGAGGGAGCCAGTGGGGAGGTACCTGGGTAATTGAGGGCAGCACTTGGCTCGTATAAATTCATCATTCAAATACAGACATTTTTCTAAATGCCAGCTGTGAACACTGAAGCTAGAGGGTTGTTTGTTTTTTTTTTTATAGTTAACAAAAAAATATTGGCAGGTTTTATTTGGTTTCCTGTGCTGCCCCGTTTCTTTCATAGGATCACAAGTAACTTAAGTTGGAAAGGAACTCTGGAAGTCATCTGGGCCAAACACCTGCTCAGAGCAGAGCCAGGTTAGATCAGCTTCCTCAGGGCTTTTTCCAGTCAAGTATAAATATCTCCAAGGATGGAGATTCAACAGCTTCTTGGGGTAACCGTTCTAGTATTTCTCTGCTCTCCTTGTGAACATCTCTTTTTCTGTTATCTAGTATTTTCGGTGCTGTGACCTGTGTCTGTTGGCCCCTCATCCTGCCACTGTGCACCTCCAAGAAGAGTGAGGCGACATCTGCTCTATACGCTCCCATTAGGTATATGAAGACAGCAATAGCATCTTCATTTGGTGTTGTCAAACAACAGCCTCTGCCATACGTAGCAGCATGATTCCTCCCTGTTCTGGCAGGAAGGAAGCTGGGAGTAGTAATTGAGCACGACAAAGTAGCAAATTGCTGGGGTCTGCACTTCCTTCCTCATTTGCTTTTCCTCAACTGTCCACTACTTGTCAAAAATAACTGTCAGTTTCAGACCAGTCTGTTAAAACTTCATTATTATCAACCAGGCTAGCTAATTTGTTCCAGTTCTCTTCCTTGCCTTCTTTTTCAGAACACTAAAAACACCCCATTTCACAATGACATAAATATTCTACTTTGCCCTTTGCACAGCCAGAGTTTACTTGGGCAAAAAGAATCTCTCTTTGCTCCCAAGAAAAATGTTTGTGGGGAAGGGTAAGGAAAACAGGGAAGAGAAAACGGGAATAGGATAGGGAAGGGAACACATAAATGAATATGGGACTTTGAGGAGAACAGCCATGACAGGGTTCAGTCTTCTGTGTTCAGGAAACCCTCAACAAACAGTCACCATGCAATGTGATTTTATTTAAACGTCTGTTTTTCCTACTGTAGAGATTAATATCAGGAATTTATATGATCCTAGTGTGTATAGCGTACTTATTAGGAATCGTTGTCTACTTTCTTTCTTTCTGCTCCTGATCTAACATACCTATTTGCGTTGGAAGCACCTGGTTGTATTCACTTTGTAGTCTGTCTCCTGCTGTAGTTCTTTTGTAATTTGTTCAGTGGTAATTCTCAGTGGTTGGCTAGGTGTTAGGTTTTGTCTTTTGTTCCTTACTTTGTTGTAGCTATCAGTCAATCTGATAAAACAGTGGTTTCACTCAACCTTGTAAATGCTTTATTTAAACCAAATTGAAAATTTTATTAGACTCTAGGATGGCCGCTGTCTTTCTTTGAACCACCTCTGTAGAAATGGGATGCAAAAGCAATATCAAGCTTTATTATGAGAACAACATTGTCAGGGAAATAACAAAAACTAAAGTGGAGCAAATAAACCTTGGGCTTGAGAGACTAAATACAAAAATCGTAAAGCATTAAATAGCTTTGGTTCAACTAAGGGCACAGATTTTGGGAATATTTTTGTAAGTTTTGATACGTGCACTGTAACTTAATTGTCTGCGAATGATTGAAATACCAAAGAAAGAGAAGAATTTTATTCACAAAAGAATGCATGGCAGCAAAGGCATAAGATTAGTAAAAGAAAAAAAACCCTGAGAGTTCAGTGTTGGTGAGGTAAAGTATCGTTGAGACACAGTGTGTAAGTCTGTTGTGGAAGTAGACAAAACTTTCTCATTTGGAACCTTTTAATCTAGAGTGGACAAAAACTAGAAAATACAGGGAATAGTTTTGTATTTGCAGAGAGTTAATTGGACACTAATAAAGATTCTCTCCAGCTCTAACTTCCGTGAATCAATTTAATGCAGGAAAGTCCAAAATGTTTATGTCAAAGACAGAAAATGGCAAAAGAAATTATGCTTCAAACGGTCACGGATATGGACACTGATCATAAAAAAAATTAATAATTCCAATGTTGCTGTTAGATAGAATCTAAAAGGCATTGATGCAATATCTCGTAGTGGTTAGGAAAGTAAACAAGTTCTAGGGATGTGTCAGCAGAGCGCAAGAGCAATAGCCAGAAGAAACTACCACACAGAGATCCAGTAAGACAACCCTAAAGTACTTTCTTTGGCCAGTGGCACTATACGACAGACCCAAATTAGCCTGGTAAAGATGAACAAGTCTTACCTATGAGGATATATTGTTATGCTGATGTTCCTTAGGAAAAAACCTAATAAGATTCCCTATTATAAGATTTTTATACCAAAAATGTAAGCAAGTTCAATTCCAGTTTGCAAAATTTGATTCTTCAATGTCTTAATTTGAAATTCTAATCTCCCTTTGGGATACTCATCTGTGGAACTCAAAGGCCTGGTGTTTGGGCTTCCATGACCATCACCTTTTTAGGGTTCCTACCATGACTTTCAGGACAGAATGTGATTTTATCTTGGATGTGGAAGCATCTTGGATGCCAGACTTCCTCACTGTTAACAAACTCCTTTTCATATTTCCAATTTATACCAAATCTTGAGATACTGTTCCAAAGGTGATGCTACTGTAACTCTTGCTCATATTTACCGTGATTGTTGTTTTGTCCCAGACCCTGGTTTTAATCCTTGATTTTGTAATACAATTTGTCTTGTTTATTTCTGATGTTAAAAGGGTGTGGTTTATTGTAATTTTTACTGCATTCGATCATGTTTTTAATAACATCTAGAAACTCTACATTCATCAGGGGAGTTCTCATTTGGCAGTTAAATTATTTTTATCATAAAGTGGATACTAGCAGACTCTCTGAGAGGAAGCATGAGACTGAAATAATGGGACAAAGATCAAAGCCAGCAGCTACACAGAGTTTCTTGAGAGGAATCCCTGACTGGAAAAGAGAAGCTGGCTGATGGCATTTTTTTGTACTAATGAAAATTTCCCAAGAGGTTAAACCTTCTAATAATTTGGAAGATGTCAGAAAAACTCATTTCAGACTAATGCAGAGTTCCCAACACTACATATTTCACGTGTATTCAGTTTGCCCTTTACTGCTGGTACTTTTTCGCCACCTTAAGCTTCTGTCCTACAACCATGCACAGAATTAGTCCGGTTTATTTCAGTGGTTATTCCAAGAAGAAGTGTAGAGAAGAGTCTCCTTGATGCTGATTCTTCTCTAACCTTTTTTATTTAGATGCTCTGATCTTTTTAGCAGTATTTTTGTATTTTATCAGTACTGAAATTTAATTTCAAACCTTTTAGCGTGATAGAATAACTGCCTGTGAGTGTATGTATTCTTTTACTAAAATGCTCCTAGATAAATGTAACAATTAAAATTTTAGTAAATTAGTGGGAGCGGTAAAATATTAGTACATTTCCACCAAACTCCTTGATATCTCATTAGGAACTTTTATGAATTCTAACTTGTAATTAAAATCAAGTGTTTTATTCAATTATCTGGAAGATACTCATTTCATATGTATTTTAACATTACTACAAACTGATTTTTTTAATTAAAATAGCTTTTTTTAAAAAGTTTTAAGTGCAGAGAATGCAAGATGCAGAAAATAAATGTGGAGAATAGGCAGAAAAAGACAGGAAAGTAACAGAAAAAAACTGATAATGATCAAAGAGTTAGTGATGTATCAAATGAAAAAAGTATGAGAATTACACAATTTAGGTAATTTATTGAATAAAGTGAAACAAATTATTCAAAGTAAGAGTCAGTCAGCAAAATTTATCTGTTTTCTGGGAAACTTTTAAAAAGTGTTTTTCCCCTTACAATTGCAAGTAATGAGGTATAATGTTTATATAATACGGCCTGTGGTTTGTCTACTAATTTGTTATTTACTCACAAGAAAAAGCACCATTCATTAAACCACCAGAAGCATTTTGTGCAGTATTATGGGTTTTCCTCACAGGAGATCCATCACAATAAAGAGGACTGCAATTATTAACATCTGACAACTGCACAATCCAAGTAATAAATTTAAAAGCCGTTTAACTATGATTCCAGCAGACTGTAACCTGCAAGAATCTCTAAAAATACAAAATACTTCAACGTTTTCATCCTATATGGTCAGTTTTGAACGCATGGGGATTTTCAGAAATGTTTAGAGGCCTATCAGGAAGGTAAATATTACCCAGAAAACGTGTGATACATTTCTCAGTGTCTTGTTTTTTTCAGAGGGGCAGCAAGGGATGGCTGTTCTGTAAGGGAGGGGACCTGAGGGGGAGAAATATAATATATTAAAAAAAAAAATAAATGAAAATTTTTGTTCTGAACTGTGAAATCTCCTTATGCATGCTGCAGCAGTGTGTAGACTGTCAGCTTGGACAGTCTCAGCACCCTTTTCCCTGATATTCAGAAGAAAAGTTCCTACAAAAACTGAGGCAAGGATATTGAAAAAGTTTGTTGTGTATCAAGTTGACATTAGCTGTTTTCTAACTACTTTGACAGTCGCGGTTTTAGTGGAGGTTTTGTGTCATTAAACCTATGCTCCATAGTCTTAAGAAATATGTGATTGTGACTTTCAAACTGACTCGCTATTTCCAGGACCAACCATGTTCAGATACTTACAAGCTGAGTGATGTTTCACCGTAGACAGACAAAAGGGTTGAACAGCTGACCTGACTGTAAGAAAACAATGCTCAATCAACACTCATTTAGATGTGGTAGGGAGTTCCTTGTCATTTAACATATCCAAAATGTCTTACAGTAATACTTCAGCTATCTTATTGATCTAGTCTTTCCATCAGGATCAGGAACTTCTTTTTCAGGGAAAGTTCTTACTGCAAGTTCCTTCTTGGTGGAAGATTTTCTTCGTGTATCTCAAAATTGGCCTTCATTGGAGAACCATAGCAGCAGTTAGTTAATGATCTGAAGTATTTTTTACTCAGCAGTCTTGCCTGGAGAATAAGAACAGTAAATATTTCTCGTGATTGCTTTTGTTTAGCAAACCTGAAAAACCAAAGTATTTCCATGAAAATCATCCAGTTTCTCTCTCTCTCTCTAACTGAATTATTTTCTTCCTGGAAAGGCAATCTTCTGCTTCATGAAGACCACCCTGGCCCCAGCCTGGACTTCTTGCTCTTGGCAACTCTTTGCTGAGGTCTTAGAGTCAGGCAATGTTATTAGCCTTTGCTGCTGCTGTCACTGCTTAAGACCTAATTTAACGTATCCCTTGCTGGCCACACATTTTTAAGATAGACTCCTACACTGATGCTGTCGTCCTTTTTTTTTTTCTTTGTTTCTTTTTTAGCCAATACATTAGATAAGCATGTAACCGTAAATATACTTGTAGCGTCACTGAAAACCACAAGGCTACTTTATTTGGTTACAGATTTGGGGTTCTTTTGCTTGTTTAGCAATATGTGAAGTCTGCCACTAGATAGTACTGTAATGCAGATAACAGAATCCAGGGAAAGGTGGAAAAGGAACTTAATTTTTGTCCTGGAATATGAAAAATATGGAGCAGCAAATAATTTTTTCAAGTTTGAGAGATTACTGGGCTTCCATTCTGCTAAAAGAGGTAATGAAATATACTTTATTTTATATTTCAGAAATACCAGCAAAAGTTAGTTTTTCACAGGAGAACCGTAATTCTGGAAACCAGCTATTCTACTTAGGTCTGAGTATGTCGGTGGCAGAATTTAACATAAGTTTTCACCCAGTAATATATGTGATATTTCATTCCACTAATCACTATTTCAGCTGCTGCTAACACAAGGGAGAGAAAATTTAGAGATGATGATTTATCCACTATTGATTATGCAACAGCAGGTAGAAAAAAATAATTACAGATAATGCAACAGTTTGGGGTTTTATAAAATGGTATGCAAAAATAGTAAAGCTGAATTAATTTCTAAATAAATCCCAAGAGAGCAGTAACTTCTATAAGAAAAGCTAAAATGAAAATAAGTAGTTTCCTTCACCTTAATTGTCTACCAAAACCAGATTGAGCATCTTTAGCAAGCTATTAGCATATTTTTCCGCACTATTTTTATCCAGGAAGGCTCTGTTCCTCTCTAGGCTCAAACTTAAGAAAAGCGTTTTGCTTTTGGATAATTTTACAGTTGTGGTTGGTTGCTCCAGTGGCACGGCCCACTTGCTTTAATCACTATACTACACTCCAGATTGGTAAAGGGTAATTTTATTCTGTTCTGTAATTCCCTTATCCTTTCTTTGCTGACATCTGTAGTGGAGTGCATGTGGCAATGCTTTAAGGTATTATGAAAAAAGAAAGAGAAAAAAATAGTTCAAAATTTGAAGGTGTTACAAATGTCATTAGGATTTCCTATTTGAGCTCAGTACGTTTATTTAAGATGATTGTCTTTTGTTAGGTTATTTTAGCAGAATTACATCTATTGTTGAAATTTATTTCAAGTCATAATTGGCTTTAGTCATTTGGCCTCTAAAGGATATCATTTACTTGATAAGACACGGCGCTTTACTTGAGTAAATACCAGTTGGTATATCCATTATTTCAATGCTGCAAAAGGTTATATGCGTTATATTTATTTACCAACAACAAAACTGCCTGTATCAATGGTAAACAGAAGCAGCTTGGTTTCACGCTGCAGACTGGAAAGCAACTTCAAAATGCTGAATTGTCCCAGAGCTACCTTTTCTGACACCCTGAAAGCTCTTGTTTCATTATCACCACGTGCCATTGCTATTACAGGTTCATAGGTGAAGATGAAAATTGTAGCCAGTGAATCTTCCCATATTCTAACGAAAAAATAACTATCAAAATTATGCACTCCTGAGGGAAAAACAAAAAAAAAAAAAAAAAAAATAAGCAGAGTTTCTTTCTAGCATGTCCAGATTCAGCTAAGTATAACAAAACCAGTATACATTCAGGAACAGGCTCAAGTTTACTGGTATTTTGCCCCATTCTGCCTGAAACAGCATGAAAGCAACAGAATGACTGAGAAAAACTTGTACAAAAAGAAATTTAAACCCCTTTGAGTGCTGTAGGTGAGGCTGTATTTGACCGCAAAGGTGTGGGTAGATTTCAGGCTGTTGGACCAAAAAATCTTTCAAACTGAACTGCCCAGAAAGATGGGTTACCAGAGAGTTACGTTTTTCTGTGCTTATACTTGGAGTTTGCAGTTTGTTATGTACTCGTGACATTAATATAGATACTGTTATCATTAAAAACTTGCATAAAACAGGCAAATCAAGCTAAGCTGTACACCCAGCTAAACTCCTGTTTTCTTTCTAAGTGGGGGGAGGATACTTTATCACCTAGCTGAATTTGATAACAAAAATCTGAATTGACCTGGCTGACTTGCTTGTGCCTCCTTCCAGGCAGTCAAATCCATTTTCTAAAAACGCCACCCTCTGATCCGTCCATTTGCCCCGTGACGAATGAACAGATAGAGAATTGTGTCCCACCTTCACCTCCTGACAGATTTTTGTCTTTGAGGCCCTTTCTACGTTCCTATTGCCATGTGCACCGTGGAGTGACGAAGTAATGCTGGAACCATATTCATAACAACTATCAGACCTTAGATTTAATTAACAGCTAATTAACATCCCTTCTGGCCTTCATAGTTAATACTATGCCAAATTCAAGAAATAATTTGAATAGGTAATTATGAATGCTATTTAAAAATAATGAGTTGAAGCATCTACAAGATTCTACCTTGACAAAAATGTGATTGCTAAAATTGTCACTGACTAATACATATTTGGGAGGAACAGACAGCATTTAAAATGAAAAAAGCGTATTCCCATTGTCCGCAAAAGCTCATTAGAAATGAGAAAGATATTCGTAAGCTCTCCAAAGAAAAGAATATGAAATGGAAGAGGAAAAAAAGTAATTTCTTAGAAATCTTCTTTAATGGATGAAAATATGCAACATCCAATGCCAGTTGCCGGGGACTGGACTTTGCAGCGTGCTGGGGGTGATTGTCTCACCACAATGCATATTACAAGACTGGGGACTAAGTGGTCGCGGTCATGCACAATTCAATGTTATAGGAATTTATATTTCATTTGTACAGCCTTGCAAAAGTTGTTACTTACAAAACCACATGCATTCTTTCATAATCTGGCTTTTCAGACTGCTTTTCATTCACTCATGCCTATAAGTCAGCATTTTCTGTTTATATTGTAAAGTTACACTAACATCCTTAATGTAACTATTTGAAGCAAAGCATTTATGAAAATGAATGGTTTGCATACATAGTGGTAAATGTTTAAAGTACATAGAGGGTGGTTAAAATAGAGGATAATTGTATACAATACAAAGGTGTAAATCAGTCTCACATTTTTGTTGCCTTTTAACAAAAGCCATAGGTTATTGTAGCTACAGGGTTGCTTGGGCTTGAGATGACCTCTAGGGGTCACCTGATACTTTCTCTTATAAAGCACGGGGTTTATTTAACTATTTCTAAATCACACCAAGAAATAAAGGACTTCTTGAACAGTTTTTCACTTTAAGCTAGCGATGGCACAGTCTGTTTTGTATATGAACTCTTATTTGTTCAGGCATTATACAGTCTTTCCTAATGTGTAACCTAAATTTTCCCTTCTACACGTTAAATAAGTTCCTCGGTCTTCTTTGATTAATCCAAAAAATGGCCTACTTTATGACATGCCTTTAATTATTTGTAGACAGTTCCTGTTATGTCATTTTCCTCCGGATGGCACCTGCTTAAGTCTATAATCCCACACAGATCCTGTGTCCCACACATCTCCGTTCAGTTGCGGTCTACCCAGCTTCCTTGGCCAAAGCGCATCCTTTTAAATACTGTGTCCCTAGACAATTCTCTGATCTTTAATCACTGTCGAGTACTGCATAGCCATCTTGCTCAGTATTTGGGTTGTGCTTTTCCAGAGAGAATGACAAAGTAACATCTGAGCCTAAAGGGAACCTTACAAACAAGGAAGAGAAAAAGGCCAATTTAAGGGGAAAATTAAGAGTGATGTTAAGAGGGGCAGCAGCTGGGGGAGTCCTGAAATTCTTTCCCCTGGTTTACTCATGTCAGTCAGGTGTAACCACAGACCAGCAAGAGCTGATGTTGTTCTGGAGCCCAGGAGGAGTGTGTATATTATCGCCCTTCTTGCATACAGGTGTTCCCAGGATGGGAGGCAGGTTCCTTAGATCATCCCCTTTGCCATAAATTGTCTTACGGTATGACATTCCGGTACCTTAATACAGAAAAATAACGTGTTTCTCTCTTTTTGCAGCAGTGTGGAATATTAACATAAGATCAGTTTATGTTTGATCCTGGGGAGACAATTCAAGGTCATTGTACTTTTGCTCTGCATTTGTTATGTAGCAATCCCTTCTGACCTTAAAAGATAGGAATTTTCTGAATCATTAATGTGGGTTTGTATTTTTACAACGTATGTTTTGTCTTTGATTACTTCCTAAGATTTGAATAGGCTTTTCTCTTAAAATGATAAAAATAAAGATTTTTCATCCAGTGGATATTCTATAACTTTAAAATTTCTTTTAACTCTGATTCCTGGCAAGAAACTGAAATTACAAATTATTTAATGGGCAAAGTATTCTGAAAAAAAGTCTAATTTGGACATAGCCAGATGTTTGTTTCGAATTTTCAGTCAAAACAAAATAGTAGCATTGTAGTTTATAAGCCTACTGCATTCGTTTTCATGTGGGATCAGTTTTCATAGACATATTTCATAATAGTCCAGAGTCTAGTGACTCCTCTGATTTCACCATGGTGCTTGTTCAGAAGGAATCTCATGCTGTAGTGAAAGACAGACCTCGAGGGACTCTACCCTTCTGGGAAAACGTAGAAATCTTAATCATAGATCCTGTGAGAAAGTCACTGATTTGGAAAGACAGTCAATGTGTTGGATTTTTTTACTCGGAAAAAGTTATTTAAATGGAATATTATTTTTGTTTTACTCACTCAAAACACACCATTCCAGGAAGAAGTGCTTCTTCCTGAAGTGAAGATGAAAATTCAGCATTTTTAATCAAACTTGTTAATTATGAAGAAATGGCATCTATCAATAAATTAGGATATCCACATAGGCTACTTAGTAATGATACTGTGTATCTTTTGATTCTCTTTTGAATTTTTTCCGATCGTTCTACTTTATAATCGCATCTATCAATCTGTTAATAATATATTGAAAAATTTTACATTGCCGAATCTCAGAAATAGACCATTTGTATCTAATATTCGAATAGCGCCAATATATTATGGCCACCATTACAATACAGTAATTATTTGCGGCATGGCCTTTGACACCAGTACCAATATTTAGTATTGATTTTTTTAAACGTGCGTGTGCATCTTACAGTGACATTAAATAGACATTTGAAGACATGTATTTAGTGTTCGTATACATTCTGTATGCATATGTATGCATTTAAGTCAAGGAAAGTTTCCTTTCTCTTCAAAGCTGATCATCTTATGGTATTTTTGGACTAACTATACTGTCCAGCACATTAATTTTCTTAACTAGCTGCCTCTCTCTAACTCTTTGTGAACCATTTATTCCTTCCTCTGTGACTTAATTTTTTTTAAAATAGTACATTTACAGGGAAAAAAACCAAAAAGGAACAAAACAATTTTTATTATTTTATGCTTTCTTTTTCCAGGTGTCTCCTTACTTCAGTTCAATGCTCCATTATTGCTTCCCTTCTCCCAGTAAAAACACGCACACTAACCTTCACATACATACATTCACTTCATGGGTCTGTTTAGTCACCTGTTTACTAGGAAGCAAGTATTCTGTTCAACAATTCTGAGGTATTATTCCACTTTATACATTTCGTAGTCAGGATTAACAACAGGTTTTCACTCTTTTTCATTGCTTTGCTTTCTGATCACACATTAGATTGTATCTGTTCACTCATCTCTTTATTTTCTTTTCTAGCTAGTCAAAGGGAGAATAATCATTGTGGTCACGAGAATAAAACGGATCCATGTACTTCTGAATTTCTTTGCTTCTTTTAAAGATTTCAAGAATCATTAACATACTTGAAACCAGATTATACTTTATACTCATATGGATATTCCAGATAGAAAATTAAAGACTCTTCAAACTAGATTCTATACAGTCTTTTAGAAACTATTTTTGTATCTTTTTTGCATCAGTTTGGGTTGCAATGTCTCCTCACTTGTGGGGTCTTTTTAGTGAAATAAACAAAACCAAAAAGCCTCCAACCTGTACTACTTCAGGAACTCCCTTGTGCCGTCTTCTGCTCTCAGATAAACTGGCTTTACAAATATTCCATGTTTATAACCACCGCCACCATCAGTAATTACCCAGCTCATTTCTTGACACCTTATTCAAAGGCAGATTAAGGTGGTCTGTAGTTACTCCCCTCCTTTGGCACTCAGGCACTAGCTACTTCTCAGCAGGCAAGAACCAGATGTTGCATGAGCCTGTACGAATGAGACATCTCTATTTGCCCGTTCAGGTGATCTTCAGATATTAAATCTCTTCTTCGATTGATGTTTAATTTCTTTATATGCCCATGAGGTTGTCCTGGAAAAAAAGAGCATCATCTGTGTTTGCCAGTGGGAATTCCTCCCCAGACCCCAGCACACCACAGCACTAGCCCCTGCAGAGACTCCAGCGGTTTCAGATGATAGCCCCAGTTATCTCTGTGGGTACGGGTCCCACGATGACTGCATGGCCACACAACTTTATTTGGACTTGCTATTTCCAAAGAGTCTGTACAGCCCAAACTTGTCAGCTTCTTCGGACTTCTCTCCAACACTGGACAATTTTAAGAATAAAAATCAAAATTAATTCTGAATTATTCTGAAACATAGGCACTTGAGCTTCTGAGATTAGAATTAAAAGAATTGTATAAAGACAACTCTGGCTTTAGTATAATAGTTAGATTTCTTTCTAGTTCTTAAGTTTTCTCCTCTAGGATATTTAAGTTATCAGAAGTGTTTGTCCTATACAGCAAGATCCCATCCTCTGAGTGCTGACCCAGAGCTGAAAATAAAGCCAGCTTACAGGACTGGCAGTAAATTCCCCATGAGACTTCCCTGCTTAAAACAGCGTTCTGAACTTGCGGTGTTCAAAAGATGACAACTTCCTTTCTTTTCTCCACTTTAAACTTAAGTCCCTGCTTCTTACCCAAGCCAACACAAGGTTCTCCCTCTATTTTCAGTCAGTGTATTCCTTTTTTCTTGATTTGTTACAGCACTGTTGGAAGTGTTACGGTCTCTGTCAAGTTATAGACCATGAGAATTATGTACATATATTTTACCAAGTGCATAGTCTTCATTGCATGCGTAACTTTCTTTAAGGAGCATGCATAGCACATAACTCCAATAACAGACTTCTGTGACTCCTGTTTGCAGCTCTCCCTCTCCCCTGCGTCCCTTCTCACCTGTACACTCACCCTCGGCCAGCTACAGGGTCTCTGGGCATCTCGTTTTGACAAGTATGATTTACTAGTAAAACTAATACATTTTTTGTTATCTATTGGATTCACAATATGATTTTGCTTCCTCAGCATACATACCTAAACAATTACTTTACCTCAATATCTGAATATTATTATGTTTATGTGTACTTATAATAACCTGTGGTATGGACTCAATCTGCTCGGTCCCTATTCAGGAAATTCAGAATCAATGTATTTGGCTCTGAGAAAGGATTGTGAAAGCAGTCCTGTTAAATATTTTAAATCATTTTATCTTGCTTTTTATTAAAGATCACTTCCCTACTTGCAAACAAGAATTAATTCTATCTTGCTTTGACTTTCTAGATCCCTTGATAGAGTATCAACCAGTAAGGGTATGGATATCAGCAAAGCAGTTCAAATTAGCAAATACTTATCTCTAACAAAGAGTCGAGTGATTATAACACAGAGCTTTTCAGCTCTGTTGAAAGACAAAAAAAAATAGCACAAACTTTTGGAGAAATTATTTGAACAATCAGGATATAATATTTTTAAATTTTACTAAAAAGAAGCTCCTTCAACTTATTTTCAGAAATAAACTTCATTGCTTAAGGACAATAATTTTTTACAACTAAAAATTCCCAGTATGACGCTAACTAAGTGTTTATTAACAATGAATTTTAAGTAGAAAACAAACTTCCTCCCTTTGTTCCAACAGATTTCATTTTCCCTGAAAATATGTGTAACACAGTTTGTCAGTAGGAAAAATAACTGTTAGGGACCTTTTTGTCTATTTTGACTTGTTCATTGAAGAACGGGGTGGTGATACTTACTCGTGGTTTGAGCCTGGGAAATCTACGATGTAATTAATTCTATGGATGTGATAACTGGTTTCTTTATTTAAAATGGTCTTTTTTTTTTGCTATAGATTAAGATGTTTCTTTTCCGGAAATAATCTAGCCTTCTGATTTCTGAAATCTCATTTGTATAAGCCATTTCTGTTACTTTCTCATGGAGGTGACTCAGCTCTAGAGTCTGTGGTCATAAATGTTTCTGCCTCCAAGTGGTTTCCACAATAATGAGAAACGCCCCAAAGTACCTGATTTTAAGGTACATATGGATACACGTATAGGAAACCTGATCCAGTCCTAGCCATTCTCTAGGAATGGGGACTTCCTCATCTTACTACTCTACTGGTCAGATTTTTTTTTTTTTAATTCAGACGAATAGTATAACGGTAGTCTTTTCTCATGAGGCTAGTTAACAACTAACCCTGCTCATATGAAATTACCGAACACGCCCTAGTTGAATCACTGTTGTTCAGCCCAAGCCACTGCCAGGTTAGGAGAATCCCATGGTGCCTACTGTTCCCCAACTTCTAGAATTTAGGAGCTTCCCTCTTGCATCACATCAACTGCAGTGGATGAAGCTTGCAGGAATCTATAATGGCAACCAAAAAATTATAAAGCCATTCACAAGAACACACAGTTTGTCAGGATTGTCCCAGTGCTGTAAAAGAGAAAGCAAGCTGCCTAATTCTTTATAAGAAGAATCGTGGCCATCAGAGCAGCTCCTCATAGTGAACTACAGATCTACAGATAAATTAAGTGTTGGACTAAGCTCTGGTCACTGTGGTTGGCCCATCAGCACACTTTGCTGATCAGTTCAATGAAAAACACAGGGAATTTTTAGGAATTTTCTATTTCTGATCTACATACTTAAGATTTTGGAGCTTTGAAAAATACTTGCTAAAATTCATTAAATGGATCCTTGTCCCTTCTAGCTAGATCCCCAGTACTAAAATAAGTTGTTAATCTGCCTTCAGGAAAAGACATTCACCACACTTATTGAAACACCCAGGGGCCCACACAGCCCTCAAAACAGAGCTGCAGCCTGTCAACAGTCCCCACTTCTCACACCCCGTCGCTGCCCAACCTGTGACATCCACAAGAAAGTTAACTGACGAAATGCCCCTTCATCGCCATGAGGGAGGCAAAATTTTTTCTCTTTGTAGTAACAGATCTCCCTGACCGAACAGACTGTGAAGCATCCTAACGTACTTCCCTGCTATGACAGAGGTGAACGGTCCAGCGCTTCATTCATTTTTTATCTTTACTTATCAGGTCCTGTCCGGAGGCAGGGCAGCCAACCTTCTCTTCCATTCCAAAACAAGAGCAGGGTGAGCGCATCAGGTACAACTGTCTCAGCTGACAACAGCGTGCAGGTGCCGATGTCTCACTCACCGCTGACACAGCCACGACGCCCACTCAGCTACAGGCGGTCAGAGCTCAGAGAAAGAGCTGCTGGCTGGAAAGGCAAGATGAAGGTGAGAGTGACTGAATGGAAGATGTACCTCGTGCTGAAATCATGCAGGTCTTCCCTCTCAAAACAGTACAACAGTCTGGGTTCACGTTTGCCTCCTCACTGAGCTTCCAAATTCCAAAAAATGCCCTTTTCTTTCACCATCTTGCTAGAAACCTTCACCCTTTCCTAGGTCTTGCTAGTTGTTACACGCTTGCTTCCTTCATGCAGAGCTGCTCCAGTCTGCAATATGTTGCAATCAATGGGAGTAATGAAGTTTATGGCAGGTATAGAAACCGGCTGGCACTTCTACCACGCTCTGCCATCATCTCATCGGGCTCATGCTGACACCCTTAACTTGTTCCTCCTCTGGCTTAGCAATTCCATTAAAGTATTGCTCCTAACTCAGAAAGCTGTTAATGGATCACATCCCACCTATCCTAAAGATCTGATTTCAATTTACGAATGCAGATTGCAAAATCCAGGACAGAGTGATTTGGAACTGTGTAGAAAGTCTTCTTAGCTGAAGGGCTAGAAATGTGGAGATCGAAGGTATTGTAAAACTGTAGACAAATCCATAACCATCATTAGAAATTTTAAGGAAACACTGCCAAAACGTCTGCTTTGAAAAGACCTGTTCATGTCAGAAGAAAAATGACAGCTTGGATGTAGTATTTTATACTGCATTAACGTGTTTCAAAAAGATGCAAAAGAAATGTTTTGAAATGGTCATTTTCATATTTACAGTCTAAATCTTTGGAATTCTATTCAGGAAATGCTGCAAAATGTTTATGTTTTCTCAGGATGAAACTAAACTTTTGTATTCTGTTCAGTCCTTCTCCATATGGGCTACATCAAATCTATATAAACACCAGACTGCGTCTATAAGATGTTATTGAAAAGCTGGAGCTGTAGGAAGAAGCAGGGAGTATTCGGTTCAAACCTCACCCTAAGAAGTGCTTTTGAATTAATGCTTAGGGTTCCCCGACATTAATTTGGCAGAACTAATTAACTAAAATCAGTTATGGTGTAGAAAACTATCTTCACATAGCTTGCTCCTTCCAGCATTCCTTTCACCTCTTAAATAATCAACGGTGCCTCTTAGTGATTCACAGGAAAACTTACTCCGCTGCCTTTACTCGCACTCGTACCACCGCGTTCAACCACTGGGGTTGAGTTGAGTCCGTCCAGCCGACCCGTTGCACGTCGCTGGGCTGGGTGACGCTGTGCACGTCCCCTGCAGTGCTGGCTGGAGAAAAGGGGTGTTACCAACCCCCTTTACAACCAAGCCAACCGTTTATTACTGTGATGGGTTACTTCTTGAAAGGTCTGCTTTCAAAAAAATGCAGCTTAGCACTAGTTTAAGACCTAATTAAAGCTCTGAGGGACGTACGCTCAAAAGAGCCTCAAATAGGATTTATTTTGGTGCACAAAGCCATCGATGCTTGAAGTTCTATATAAGCGCGTGCAGTAGGACATGCCAAACAAAAGGGCTAGTGGATTAGGTTTCTGCCATTAGTCAATGTGAGGCCTCTGAGAAATTTAGGCTACGGACTTGTATGCGCGCTTGGAAAGTTTGCCTCGCCAGCGTAGTGGGTCTGCAGCTTCTACTTTATTCGTCTGTGTTCTTCCTCTTGCGGAGGCTGAAAATCACTGTGCATTTCATCACTGTGAATTGGCTGTGTAAAACCGTGCCCAGAGGGTGACACTCTTAAATTTTTCTTTCCCTTTTTATGTATTAAGCCTTTTATTCCGCAGAAGACGGAAAAGCCGGTTCTCCTTGAGGCTTGGTAGCTCCAAAGGCAGGACCAGGGGGCCCGGGGCACCTCACCGGCCGGCGTCTTGGATAGGTCTGCAGGGAGCGGGCCAGAGGGACGCAGCCTGCCTTAAAAACCGTATATTCCCCGTCACTTTACCTGCCGTAAGAGAGTAAAAAATTTTTGACTTGGTAAAAAATGTTTCTTCTAGCCTCTGCTGGCTGAGCTTGTCAGATAATGTGCTCAGCCATCAAGTGTATAACTTCCTCGGGGAAGCGGAGTGAGAGATAAGAGCCGCCGTGGGGGACCAAAAGTGCAACTCTGTCCTCTGACATTTTTGTAAAGTTAAATTACAGGGGCGTTATCTTTTGTATTTTATTTCCCTTATTAGACAGCGCGGATGCTGCTTAATGGGATGCAGTTACTGAAGTAAACAATCCCGTGGGATGCTTATTTGCTCGTATTAACGCAGGAATTCGAGCTCTGCTAAGATTTATTTAGACGCTAATGTTAAAAAAAAAAAAAAAAAAAAGAAAGAAAAGTGGTTTTACCGAGGGAGCCGGGGAAGGTGTTCGCCAGCTGCCGGCGGGGACAGAGTTTCGCTGGCGGCTCCCACGGCCCCCCGAGACGCCCCGGCCACCCCTCACGGTGGCCCCCGCCAGGCCCGGAGGGGGAGTGGGGGCAAACTGCGCCCTGCGGGAGCGCCCCCCCCCCCCCCCCCCCCCGCCGCGCTGCCTGCGCGGGTGGGCGCGGAGGAGAGGCCGGGCCCGTATCCCCACATCCCCATATCCATAGTAACGGCGGGGGCAGGGGGGAGGCGCCGCGGCAGCTCCCCGCCCGCCGCAGCGCCGGCACCGCACCGAGCCGCGGTGAGCGCGCGCGCGCCCCCGCTCCGCGCTTCCCCGCCCCCCCCGCCCCCCCCCCCCCCCCCCCGCGGCGGGCAGCGTTGCCGCGCGCGCGCTCCCGCGGAAGGGGGAGGTGGAGGGGGGGGCGGCGGGGGCGCGCTTGGCGGCGGCTGGACGGGGAGGGCGGCGGGGGCTCCGGTGTGCGCGGCTCCGCGGCGCTCTCCCTGCCTGACTCACCGCGGGGCGCGGGGAAGATGCTCAGCGCGGAGGGGTAGCGGCTGCGGAGCAGACGTCGGGGCTCCCCCCCCCGCACCCCCCCTTCGCACCCTCTTCCCCTCCCTCCCCGCCCCCGCCGGGCTCGGCAGCTCAGCCCGCCGCCGCTCCTAGGTGAGACCGGGGGGCAGGGGAGGGCTGGGCGAGCCCTGGGCGCGCACGGGGGGCCGGGCACGGGGCCACCGGGCGCCGCCCCCGCCCCGCCGTGCAGCCCGGAGCGGGGGGCGGGGGACGGGGACGGGGACGGGGACAGGGCTCGGCCTCCCCCCCCCAACCCCGGGGAGGGGAAGCGCCGATAGCGGACCCCGGGGAGGGGGGGCAGGCGGGCGCCGGCGGCGCCTGCGGTTGCCGCTTTCGCAGGATTATGTCAGCCCTCGCCTCGCCGGTGCTCCCTCCGCCGGCGCTGGGGCGGGCGGCGGCAGCTCCCGCCCGGCGGCGCTGCGGGGCGCCGCGCTCCCGGGGCGGGCGGGAGTCGGCGGGGAGGCGGCGGAGCGGTGGGCAGCGGGGCGGCCGGAGTTTCAGCCGCCTGACGGAGCCGGTGCTCTCGGCCGGTGAGTTTTCACCGGGCCGGCTTGGTCGTGGGGTAGCGGGGAGGGGGGAGGAAGGAAGGCGCCCCGGGCATCCCCGCCTGCCCGGCCCGGTGTGCTCGCCGCTCTGCCTTTGCGAGCGGCGGTGAATTTCGGGGATGGGGGGGTGGGAAGTGGGGATCCACGGCGTGTGCTGCGGCCGGGGGAGCGGCGGCTCGGCGCGCAGGGGCTGCGGCCGCTGCTTTCGGGGGGGCGGGGGGGCCGTGTCGGCGCTCGCCCGGCGAACCCTCCGTTTGCTTCGGTCTCTGAACTTGGCCGCGATGCGTGTGCCCTGGTCTAAAACTTGTCGAGCGCGGTGTAGGCTTCAAGGCACCGCTGTTTGTCCTTTCGGTTGTTTAAGGAACGCCGGTTGAGCTGAGTGCTACGGTTGTTTAAAAAAGAAAAAAAGGAAAAAAAAAAAGGTGGGGGGGGGGGGGGGGGGGATGAAAAGCAGAAGTGTGTATAGAGATCAGAATGATGGTTTATGCTTCGGTTTCTCGGAAAAGGCTCATGTTTGAAAAATGCATCTTAACGCACGGTTATTCTACCCTATGGCGAGAAGGCAGTGCTGGTATTGGGCGAGAAAAAAAAAATTATACCTGAGAATTTCATTTGGAACTCGATTTGCTGCACACGTGCGGTAGCGCTTTTCCGGAGGATTTTTAGCATGTGGACTGATGCATGTTGCCATGTGCCTCGCAAAATTCCTTCTCTTCTGTGAGCCGTGGCAGTGTATGCCCACATGCACGAAATCAAGGTGTGCTCCGTACCGTTCTTGTCAGCAGCGGCACTAATGAAGAAAACTAGTGTCCATCTGTAGCAGGATGACTGATATAACTGGTATTGTAATGGTTTCTTAAAGAACATTTTAACTTATGCCATTAATGAGGCACAAACTAGTGTTAAAGTAGACCCTGACATAACGGATAGTAACTTCTCATTTGAATGTGCATTAAAAAACAATTTGTGTCATCTTCTGTACGTGCCAAAATACAAAATATAATAACATGCTAAAAAAAAACCTCAGCGGAAGGTTGTCGCGTGATAATGGGGACATTTTTTCCTGAATAAATATGAATACAAATTGTAAGTATTCATGTAAAGGTGATACTTGTTTGCCAAGTACAAAACCTTGATCCTACAGTGTGTAATTACCATAATGAGTTAAACCTCTGTTTTGATGGCATGCTAAAAATTGCAGTGATACTCTGAAAAGCATGAAGAGTGATTTTGACTGATGAATTTTGGTCTGGCGACATTTGTTCACTAAGATATCTATCCTTTTTTGATACATCTACATAACTCATACAAGCTGTGGTGGTGTGGTTGCTCGCAGACCCTCGTAACCTTACACACCTGACAAGTTCCATTTCAAGAATTTGTGCAAATGGTTGACAGATGAGAACTGGAAGAACTCGCTGATGTATTCAAAGTAAGCTCTGCTTTCTGTAATATTGGTGAGCTCCTTTATATTCCTTTTTTCCAGAGAAAGGAGATGCGATAGTCAGGAAGAGATAACTTTATCCAGTAAGAAGGCAAATTAAAATATACGTATTCATTCTACTTAGAAGGTATTTAAATGCAGTACCCCAAAACTAATTCGGAAAGCTGAGGGCCTGATGCTTTTTCTCTTAGAATTTTTCTTGGAGGGGGGGGATGACACCTCTAACTGGAAGTGGGCACGTGGAGTTAAAAAGGGAGGGTAGAGGATGTGAAAATTAGGAACAGAGCTGTCAATGAAGCTGCCATCAAAGAAGGCTGCACTGAACTAAGAAACTAAAGCAGATCGGCTCTAGGTAAGAGGTTTGCTACTGAGGAACTTGAGGAGGAAGCTGTGACCAGGTCAGTTGTGATTTGACTTACATTCGAAGAGCAAGGCATTTTAATGTCCAAGGAATCATAATTCCCTGTTGGAAATGCTCATTTTAATTTATTTCCATCAATTAGGAGGATGAAGATTTTGCTTTGTTTTAACATTGAATAACTGGCGTGTTGGTAAGGATCTTGGAATTTATTTGTTAAATGTTAGTGGTAGGCATTATGAATAGTAGTCTTCACAAATAGTAAAATTCCACCTTGCTTTGAGCAGACTGAGAACCTGCCAAGCCTTGGACTTAAGCTCTTTTGGCTCTTGGTCCTGAGAGACCTGCTCAGCGTGCAGACTGGAAGTTAAAGCAGAGATGGGAGTGAATGTTATCGTTCTGGGTCCAATCTTATTCATTTGCCAGATACCAAGCGTGACTATATTACATTTATAAGACTGGATGTTTTCCCTGATGATCCTATTATCGCAATGGTTTGCTTATTAAATGTTGAAAATTTATATTAGTCTTTCAAATCAACAATCGTTGTGTTGAACTGGCCAGTTTTTACTCGTGAGAGATGTGTTTTGGGATTGTTTTCACATTTTGGGAACAAGTTCGTTTATACTAGTTCACATTTTCAATGTTGTCTTCACAGTTATATGAGCTACAAGCTTATTTTTAAGAAATCACAGTCAAATTCTGGAGAATAACACCTTCAGAAAATTGTACCAGCCTGGCAACTCTTCACAATCCAATGTAATTTTTCTCTTTGTGTAGGCAATAACAGAGGGCTGCTTCTGCTTGATCTTTTAGTCCATGTGCCAACTATGCCAGCTTGTCTACAAGACAGTAGTCTTGGTTCCAAGTATCAAAGGGTTATGCTTTAGATAAACCTGGCTTTGACAAAGTAATCAAGCTAGTGAAAGCATTTCCTTGTCGTAGTTTGATTGCTGTCTCTATCCATAGTCTTTCTGGGGTTTTTTTGCCTTTAAGGAGAAAAGCTTTGAAATGTGATAATTTCAGTAGAGTGTTTCAGCATGTTAAATTGAGTGTTTTAAGCACTGAGATTCAAAGATGGAGGTCTTCACGTGCCTTATTCCCAACAGTTTAGCTCTATACGTTATCGGTCTGCCCCCTTGTTTGAATTGCTCTCAGAGATAGTCTTGGTTTATGGATTGCATGTAAAGACAGTGGGGTGGTTTTGGGTGAGTTTCAGTGGTCAAATCGCTTTTGACATGGAGTTACATACTGCTCAGTAGCCTTAAGAGAAGAGGAGGAGATGCCTGATGCTGGGGTTTTTTTGCTGCTTTTCTGTTTAGGTACTTTGGAGCAATAGAATTTTTCTAAAGGTCTTCCAGTCAACTAGGAAACATTTCTTCCTCTCTCCGAAGATCATTCATTTTAAAAACCCTCAAATTTGGGCTGGATTCACTCTCAGAAGCTTGAGCATAGTGTTGAAGAAAGGATCTTGTTGACACTGTCACGCCCCCCCAAATGAATTTCTCTGAATTTGTGCCCAACTTCATGTTAGCTGCAGATAGAAATCATTATGTCTAGCATAAGGGAGTGATGATACTAGTGTTGAACAAACCTTAACCAAAGGAAAATCATCAGAGAGATAGCCTTTCTTCCTTGGTAAAAGAATAGTGATTCTGGGTTGAGAAGTGCTGGCAGACCTCCTGGAGACAGGATCCTTGGATCACAGAGTGAAACAGGTTCTTACTTCTGTGGAAATGTTCAAGCACAAAGGAGAAAATCCAGGACCATCTCTGGTCTTCCTCTATTCCTTACTTACTGCCTTCAGCCTCCTACTAGTGGGATATTTCGAAGTCAAATTGACTGAGGAACGTTTTGGAGAGTTTTTCAATGCCTTTCTTAAAGACAGATGATATTTGCATAGTCCTTGCTTGGCCCATTCCTGTGGGGCTGGATAGAGAAGTCACAAGAACATACAGGCTGCTGTGCTATCAATGTAATGATGATACCCAGCATTTGTCTATTGCTTGTCAAATCCCAATATATCTCTGCACTAAGAGCTGGGATTGGGTTAAGTCCGATGGCTGAAACACAGCTGCATCAAGGGAAGAGGTGATGAGCAAGGGCTGTGTATCTGAGGATCTTCTAAAGTCTCTGGCCGTTCTGTCACTCGAGGGCACTTGCTCAACATTACAAAGGGGTCTTCAACACTGAGGCGTATTCCCTCTGCGGATGGTTAAGATTTGTGCCTTTTTTTCCCCTGGCAGATATTCATACCTTGACTTGTTTCCAGGATTTGTATGGTCCCTCGCTGAACTACCAAAAGGAAGGGCAGTTTTCCTTTGGAAAAAACAATTGGAAATTCCAGCTGATCCAGAACTAAGTAACTGTCACCATCCTATTTTTTCTAAATGTACCACACATTCTATATGCTTATTAGCAGTGCACAAAATAAGTGTCTGGTGGGGAAAAAAGTCCTTAGGAAGCTTGAGATGGAAGTTCTTTCTCCCAGGCCTTTGCCTTTGGAGTTTGCTCTTTCTAGAAACATGAAAAAAAAGGAAAGATACAACTCTTCAGTTATGTTTTTCCTGCTTTTTGATGTGGGAAATCCAAGGTGATTTGTATGAGGTTTGTTAAATGTAATTGGTTTGTTCGTTCTGTCCCTGATACCTGCAGTCAGCAAACATCCAAAAAGTTTTTTCTGTTGTCTAGAATATTTTAAATTCTGATGCTGTAAAAAAGGGTAAATTTAATAGCTGCAGTAATAGCAGATGAAGTCATCAGGGAATTTTGCCTGTTTGACAGCAGATTTTAGCCCATTATTTAATTTCTGAAGTACTTTTTTCCAGAAAGTACTTCTCTACAGTGCAGAATAAACATTTAGGTTTTTCAATACGTTTAACCATGGTGAAACATGAAGGTGGGAAACACTTGTTTTCCTTGCCTGACTCTGGATGATCATCTAAACTTTTCATTTAGTTGACTGGTCCTCCAGACTGCAGAGTGGACTCAGACCTTCAGCGCTTCTGGGTGTTTGCATGTATGCTACCTTAGCTTTTGGAAAGATGTCAGTGAGAATATATGTCTCTTTTACCAAGGGTATACTGAAGATAATTTCTTCTTCGTGTATGTGTCAGTGAAGAACACTATTACACATCTCTCTCTATTTCTAAGTATTGTGAATGGCGGTAAAAGCCACTGCTGAATTGGTAACCACAAAAATGGTTGGATGTAATTATTCCTAATGTAGGAAAATGCAAAGTCAATTCCAGTTTTCATCAAGATTTATTATATAATACTAAAATCTGTGTATAGGTGTGTGTCTATATGTTTGTAATAGGAATAACTTTAATTATAAAAGTTTTACTGCTGTAATGCACAATCACCTGACTGGTTTTAGGCTTCATCTTATCCTGTTGAAACTGATATTAAGGTTCCCATAATTTTAAATAGATTCATAAGAGGTGCTTGTAGAAATAATTAGCACCTTTTAATGTTTTATAATGTCCTGGATAATGTCACTTATTGCATAAATAAATATGCTGGGAAATGTCAGTTTGCAAATAGTTAAAACACTTAAAATTTAAGATAACTGAAAACTGTCTAATTATCTCCTTCAGGATCCTGTAATCAAAGAGCTTTTATACCATTGTCATGCTTTGCTAATGCTTTTATTTTTCAGGTATGTTTTCAGAGGTAATTCTAAAATCTAGGAAAAGTGTTACTTTGTTAATAGCGCAGTCACCTGGAAAACTCATTATTAATGAGTACCCAATTGGTTTGTGAAACACCTATGTTATTATAGGATAAAAATACATAGAACTTCAATGCTCTGTACTAATATTTATAAACCACCACAGAGGTAAGTGGAGAGTTGAATGAATTGTCACACAGAAAAATACTTGAGCAAAACCTAAGGGGAGTATTGTATGACTCATTTGTCTTTTTACTGAAGCCATTACAAAACTGAATGCAAGTTATTATTTTTCTTTAAAATCAGAATGTGGTGGTCAAGAATTCAAGGATTTTCATAGACCTTTGTGAGTACTTCTCAGTCCTAATCCATGTTATGCCCAGCTCAGGTATCTTGGAAGCAAAGATTGGCTCTACAGGAGGCACATTATAAAAAGATTTCCAAAACTCATCTTTATTTAAAAACTCACGGTAAAAGTATTAAGTTTAACAGGTGTTCACAGGTTTAAAAATCTATTGCACTAATCTTTTCCTGGGGGTTTCCCCACTGCTTATTAATTTAATTAATCGACTGTCCATGTGATTTTTACACACTTGTGCAAAATGGCAATAAATCTTTAATATTGTCTGAATACCACAAAGTTGCACTTCTTTAAGCATGAAAATATGGGAAGAGCACTAAATATTATGACTATCATTTTCTGCTTGGATTCTATTGATTCTAATTTTTGTTGTTTGAAAGGGTATCTTTATGACCTGTGTGAGAGATTGACAGGCCCTTTGCCCTAGCAAAAGATAGTGATTTTAGGGTCATCATGTGGTGCTGTGACTTGAGCGCTTCCAAACCTCTGCCTGCACCCAACCATCTCTGCACACCACCAAAGAGCTCCGAACTTCTCCTTTGAATACTTTGTGTACGCGTTAGTCACCCTCACAGCACAGTCATAAGAAGTATTTGTTTAGTGCTGTCCCCATCGTGTTCATTTTGTAAGCATCCAGCAGCCAGCGCAGGATAATTTTGGGGGTTGTCCTGGATGAAATATGCCCTTTCCACCTCTGGCACTTGGCTGTGCCCATTCCTGCTCCCTCTCTAAGGCTCGCTGTCACCATTTTTGTTCTTTACGGAGCTGTCTGGGACTAAGTGGTAGCTCTGCAGTGACGATACGCACAAGGAAGCATAGGGCAGGAGAAGAAAGTATCACATACCCCGAGGGGTTACACTCAGAGATTTGGAATAAGGTTCTCATCTGGTGTAAATTGTCATAGCAGCATTGATTCCATTGGCTGCACGGGCTGAAGATCATGTCCCACGTACTTTGTCAGGAGTAATATTCTTGGATACTAGGAGGAAGGACAAGGAATAGAGTATGCTCAGTTGTAACTACAGTGAGGCAGTATTCAGGCAGCTCCTGACATATCTTTCTGAAGGTAGTAAAGTATCCCCCTATTGCCGTCACTATCATGAGAGCCCTAACGCTGATAGAAGCCCTGTGGACTCTTGCTAAGATGCCATCTTTTAGTGTGATTTTATTTGCTTCTTGATTCATTTGCATTGACTGATTAATTGGCTCAAACTTCAGAGAAAATGAAATGTTGAACAGGAAAGCTCAAGATCAATGTTTTCCATCTTCGTGGCCTAAAAATTAGGCTCTAAACTCTATGATTCAGTATGTGGCTTTCAAAGGGAAAGGTGCCTTTAGAGGAAGCATTAGCATAGTTGATATTCTCTGTAAATGCCCAGTTGTGGAAATGGGAAGCTAACGTTAGGCACTCCTAGTATGGAAAGCTTGGCTATAGAATGTTAAGTTTCCCTTTGAACTATAGTTCATTTAAATATGAAATACAGCTCTACTATATATACAAGCAAGTGACCTTCCCAGGTCAAAAATTTTGTTGAAATCCTTCGGTCTTGATATTTAAGGATAGTACTGCAGTACTATACTTCTGTAATAAGAGTATTGGTCATGTCCATGAAAAAATAAATGTAATTTAAAACATAAGCTAAAGAGCAAGTCATATCCCCAAAATAGCAATTTTTCCCTTTTAAGTAGTTGACACTATCAAGATTATATTTTCTTTGTTATTATGTATACCAAAGACCACTCTAGCCAACAGAAAGTTGGGAAGCTTCTTTATTTTTGAACAAACAGTTTCTTAGTTGTTTTTAGAAATAAAGAAGAGCTACCACTTACTTCTGCTGGCTCTTGGGGTGGTGCAGCGTTGTACATGTGTGGTACCTGAGGGCTTGGTAATGTCCTGTAGCAGTCACACCACCCCAGTGGAGAACAGTAGCTTGGTCAGACTGGGAAGCGATCCCCCAGCTTGCTGCTCTCTGCTGTCTGAGGTTAGTAATCTGTGCTGGGACTTTTGCAAGAGAAGAATCCCTTTTTATCTGCAGAGCATAGCATTGAATTTGTTTTTTTTTTAAAAAATGCTTTTCTTAGAGAGTTCTTCGAGAACTTCGAGACTTTGTGTAAGAAAATTTCTTTTGCAACAGCAGTTTAGAACAGAAATACTGTAAAAGAAACAATTTGAATTAGAAGCAGCGAATAAATACAAACCAGCAGTTTTCTTTCCATGTTCTTACGCTGTAATGCACCCTAGCTTGAGTTATGTAACTTAAGTAATAGGATTGTTATTTGACCTTCATAATCTCGTTTTATCACTGGAGGTACAAATACTCATGTAAAATGAAATTCCTTCTTTTCTGACCGATCTTCACTTTCCGTTTTCTGTATGCGATGATGATTTTATACTTCATGCAAAACTGTTGATTCATGGAAGTAATCCTGTGTTCATGCATTATACAGAAGCTATATCTGGTATTGTTGCTATTGCTAGGGGCTGATGTGTCACATTTTTATAAATCTTATTTTTAGAATATCTTACTTCAGCCACCACAACCTGTTCTGGTTAAAACCCTGTTATGTTGATCCTAATGCAGTGGTGACATAACTAAGAGGGTGAGGGGGCTAGTTAAAAATTAGTAACATCCCTGAAGTATTACTTGAATTTAGTAGGAATGTAGGAAATCCTTACAAGTTACGTGCTCCTAAAGAGGTGGTAATAGCAAGAAAACAGTAGATTCAAACATATAAATTAAGTGGAATTGGGGACTTTTGGTTTATCTTACATTTTTCTGCCACTCGGCTCCCTCCTGGTTCTTTAGTCTGAAATTGATACTTTTGTATTATGCATCTTCTACTTCAATTATTCACATCTACCATTTCCAAAACCCAAATCCTAACCTTTTGCCCTGGTGCCTTTGTGCTTCTCCGTGGGCAAAGGAGAGGTGGAGCTGCCTTACTGAAGCGCATGTGGAGAATCCCCTTGACTGATGGTCTCCAAGGAGGATCTCACCATCCAGCTCCCTGTCCTTCCTCCTGTTCCCGCTCTCCCACCTCAGCATAGGGCCCCACTGAAGAGGGTGAGACGATGGTCTTAATCTCCCTACCCATGGGAGGGAGAGGGTGGTTGAAGCTTAGCTCAGCCACGAGGCGTCCCCACGTCCTACAGGTTCAAACTGAGGATTAGGGTATCGCGAGTATAACTTTGAGTGACTTTTTCTCGCACGTTGCTGCGGTGAGCAGAGGATCGAGTCCAGCAGGATGAAAACCGGCACAACTGAGTTTGGTCTAAAGGTTTTCGTGTTGCTGCCTTCACACATAAAGCAGTCTGAGCGTGGCTCAAACTTTAATGTTGTGTGTGTGAGTCTGTGTAATCAAATTTGAAGAATATTTACATAATTACTGAATTATCAGAAGTATTAAGAGAGCTGTCATGTGTTATTATGCTATAAAACCTGATACCTTTTGTAGACTATGACACATGGAGTGTTTTTGTTTATACTTCTGACATATTACAAAAGATTGTGTGACGCATTCAGAAATTACATTGACACTATAGCAATCCCTGTCTCCCTTTTCTACACGGCAGTTCCTCAAAAAGAAGAATGTCAGTCATGGTTTTCTATAACCTGAAAAGGGATAAAAGTTGAGGTAGTTCATCATAAATAAAAAATTTTGATACAGTTTTTTCTATTTCTTGAAGGTCTGAAAAAGTAGGCTCCCTCCTAACTCTACAGTACATTTTCAGGCTGTGAAACTTGGAAGTTAGGGGCAGTAAACTTGTTAAATTGTGGATAGGAGTAGTTGAAAACAGGGAATTTTAATGTTGTCTGTATTCTGGAAAAGGTAGTGATGGCAGAAGGGAATAGAAACTTCAGGTCTGCACGAGAGATTCTAGATACTGTAGTAATTGGACTGTAATCAAGGTTTAAATGATTACAGTTTTTAATTTGCATTCCGGTGTCATCTTCCACAGACTAGAATCCAGTAGGCATATTCTAATTTAGATTTTGGTAGGGCTGCTTTGAAACATCATATTGCCTGTTTATGGTGGGGTAGGGTTGTTCTATTTTTTGGGATACAAGACTTACTGAGCTACATTTGTAAGGATTCTGCAAACATATTCTTTTCTAGTATACTCCAGGTGTGGGCTGGGGAACTTGTCATGTAATCCAAGGACTCTGAATGGAGCTTCAGTCCACCCTCCCTAATGTATCTGGGAGATATTTTTATACCCATGTATGTTTACCTTGGGTATGTAAGATACTTCTGCATAACAGGGAGTATGCATATTAGAGCAAAGGGCATGTTAATTTTTTTTCAGAGAGCATCCCTTCTGTGTCCTGGCATCAACTTGAAAATGCAATATTCCTATTATTTAGCTGAATGCCCACAAATTTCTGGAACTGGTGTATTTTGTATTGCGTACGTGCCCATAGCATTGCAGTGCTTGGTCAATGAGAATGTTACGATAGATGCCACTTGGTAGAGAACCCTTGGTCATATGGTGCAAAGTGTGAGTGGCTGAAGGCAGGTAGCAAACATGGCCCATCGCTAGTCCTGTGTTGCCACAAAAGATGTTGCAAAGTCATACCTCTCTTTTTCAGCAGTGGGGAGGGAGGGAGCAGGGTCTCTGAGATGTATGCTCGACTAAAGCAAATGCTCCTTCATGAAATCACTCTGGTTGCTCCTATTCCCAGCTTTCTAGAGAAGATTATAAAAGATTATGCTCGTCTGCTACAAATAGCCCCAGTATCGGTCCACGAGTTTTGATTTTCTTATAGTAGTGATTCAAATACTTCTGCTCACTCTAGTGAATTATCTGTCTGAGGCAAGGATGTTTTCTACCAACCAAACCAAGGCTCTGTCAGTGATAGGGTTGATTGCTCCTCCAAAGTACAACAAATCCCACTGGAAAGCAAGAATACTTTCACCAGGAGTGCTGGGTCCATGATGAAAGTGGAAATGGTTTTCTGGATGAAGTAGATAAGAAATTGAGTGATGCTCATTTCAAACACTTTTATCCTAAACTACTGACCTCCTTTTAAGTAGTCCTGAATTTCTGACAGCTCAGTAAGAGCTCTGGACTTTCATCTGTCTGTTTAGGATAATACTATGTGTGTGATTATTCTACAGTTAAGAAGTTTTTGAGGGATTTATTCCCTGTGTTTGCTGCGCTGCCTGAACCATACCTATCCTAGGAGTTGATTGCAGTATTTATCAAAGCTATGGAGCCCCCATTTGAGCCATCTGTAGGTAGTGGTTGTGCCATCTGTCACTGAAGACTGCGTTCCAGAGGGAGAGGCAATATGCACAGACTTCGTCATGCAAAGCCTGTAGGGTACGCTCTCTGATGTTTGCTTTATCCTTGTAAGATGTATAGGTTGTAGTGTGTTTCGTTAGCTTCTAAAATTTTTATTGCGAGAGGCTTCTGAATGCCACAGTAGCCGATACTTCATCCTCGCCCATCTGTATGCATTATGCATTTTACTGAACTCCGCGTGTTCCTCTGGGAGGTGAACTCTAGTACCTGGTTGTTAAAGACTGTATGAATGTGAAAAAATGGGCAAAACCAGGCTGCAAGAGATTTCAAACTAGTATATAGCACTCGGAGATAATGGTAAGAGCCGCATGAAATGAGGTGCCTTTGGTGGAAGCGTGTCATTTTCTGAATATTTTTGCTATGAATTATCAAGGATTACAGCAGCAACAGATGTTTGAGGCAGCGTGATATAGATTGTCTGTACTTTTGTGTTATGATTAACTGAGCCAATATCCCTGTATTCTAAGAGATAGGTGACTTTAAAAAGTTTCAAGAGAACACGAACGGCGTGTTTCAGGAATACTTTCACTACAGATGTTGCTACCGCGAGCAGCTTTCAAAATTTTTGCATGGTGTTTAGCCATCGTTTCATCTGCGATCAGCAGGTGTGGTTTGTGATTAGCCCCCAAATTTGAAGTGAAATTTGCACCGTCTGCAGATGTATTTCACATTGGATCTGAGGGCAGCGTGATGACCTAGACGATATCGAATGCGAGAACAGTTACCTACAAATGGAGCTGTGGGCCTTCAGGACAGTGATTTTCATGACTTCATATTCTCTCCGTTGCACAAGCCTATTGGCAGTCCTTGTCGCAGTGAAGGGTATGTCTTCATACTGTGCGGTCATGGGGCCATGAATCCTTCTGCTGCCTTTTCCAACTCGGGGTAGAGCGTGGACCGGGCACACGCTGGTAACCAGAGGGTTCAGAGGCTGCTGCCGAATTTGTGTGTTGCCCAGGGCAAGTAGGACTCCTCGGCTACCCTTGTTCATTTTTGACCCTCACAGTGTTGGCAATCTGTCAGAAACAGACATGAACTATAAAGCAACGAAGTGGTGGATTCTGTAGTACATACTTTTTTCTTTTTTCTTTTTTTTTTTTAATGCAACACAAGGAATAATTTGTACAAATGACAGAACCCTAAAAAGAGACATTGCATCAGTAAGAGGCAATACTGTGCATTGCTATGTTAAACGGGAAAGGAACTGATTTAGCATAAGCAAACGGACTTTGAAAAAGCCCTGTGATAGCTATTCTAATACAGATCAGATGTAGCATTAAGAGCCTGTCATGACTTATATGTGTCATGTCTGTGTATTTATATATGCATTAATAAAATATTCCAAGAAATGCATAGCAAGAACATTATATTGTCAGTAAGAGGTAATGCATGTTTAATCTAGACCTAGCTTCTGAAGATACTCACGAAACCTGGAGGATCAAACATTTTATTTAAATATTAAATTTCGGGGCATTTGAGTGGATTATTCTTTGTTCATTATGGGTGTTCTCTCAACGTGAAACCAAGGGGATATATAAATATATATATTTCCTTTTTTTTCTTTTTTTTTTTGCAGTGTAGCAGGGACTTGCTCAGTTGCTAGGTAACAAGGTATTGCTTTATTTGCGGGAGCAGTAGCTGAGTTGATAGTAGAGGCAATGATTTATCCGAAATGCATTAATATATACTGTAGCAGTAATAATGATTATTGAAATTGCTTATTTTTATGTACTGCGTGCCATGGGGAAAAAAAAATACAATCAGTTCATTCGAATATTTCCTTCTGCTGTGTGCAGAAAAACTGCTAAATTACTAAGAGTGTCCAGTTATTTAGTGAAGCAGCAGAATCTGTATCGTTTATCTAGTGTCTTAAAATGAGTTATTTCAAAAACAAAACAAGAAGTAAAGCGTTAACGAAAAAAAAAGGGGGATTTATAAGGAGTAGTTATTTGCCTAAATTGTCCATTCATACCTTTTTTTTTTGGCCTTTCGCAGACGGGCTTGCTTTTCCAGCAGCAATACGTTTACCTCCAGGGATCAAGACCAAACCTGTCAGTCACCAGGGCAGAAGTTGGCTCGTGCCCGGTGGCCGGCTGCCATCTCGGTTCTGCCTCCAAGAAGACCAGCAGGTGGCCAGCAGGCCACTCCACCGCCTCCTTTCTCACACAAGTCTGGAAATTCAGAATGGGCAGAGTTGCCTTCAGGGCAAATGCTAATGCCACCTGCTTCCACTCCTGGCACATGCCTGGCTAGGTGGTGCTGGATGCTGTATCCGTGGCCAAAAATGGCACTGCCGTTCATCGTGTTCAGTTTTGCTGTTATCTGGGAGAGGGAAGCATATACGGGCCTAGTGGTTTCCCCAGCGTCTTGCTGCTCCTCTTGGGTCAGGTTACTCTTAGCCAGGAGTAACAGCCAGGTCTGTTACGTGAGATGTGTTAACCAGATCTCGCTGCTGCTCATGGATCCAGGAAGGCTACGTTTGGGTGCAGGGAGCAGGATTTCTGTAGTCACACCGAAGCAGAACAGTTCTTTCAGTATGACAGAAGCCATATTGACTTAGACGAAAGTTGTCTTTGGCATTAGCCAAATTAGCGAGTGTGCTATAGCTGAGCATTTTTTTTTTAGTATATTTCAAGTCACTCTTGCCTAAATTTTTGAAAACTTTCCCCTTTGCTATTTAATAACACATCACTTGTATAATTCTGCTAGTTTTAGAGCAAACATTGACCTTTTCCCCCACATCGATCATTTTTTAGCAGTTGCAAATCTTTTTAATCCGCAAGTTCACCTGTTGGACTCTGGACTCGGTTCTCAGACATTCCCACGTTGCTCCAGAAAGCTGCGGTTCACCTCCACTCAGGAGTTGCTCCTTGTACTGATTTTCTCATCCTTTCTCAATCTCTCAAAAGGCTATTATCTATAGTGCTGATCATTCCGTTTGGTTTTTTTAAAGCAAGATCCTGCTTTATTTAAGCAAAATTAAAGTGGTGTTTATCAGTCTGTGATGGGAGAGCAAGATTAGTTCTACAAGTGACAGTTGATGGGCAGGCAAAAATTGGATATCAAAGTTGATCTCGATGTCCCTCACCTGTGCTAACAAGCATTTGCAGCTGTGGGTAACATATTATATTGCTGCTTGAAAACCTATTTGTAGCTTTTATATTCTGTCATGCATGACAATATCCATTAGACCTCTAATGACTTCTAACACAGTCATTCACGTAAATAGCTGCAGGCTTGGGCAGTGTCTTCAAAACTGAAGTATTCCTGATCCTTCAGCTTTCCCTTCAGCAAAAGAAATGAGTAGATTAAATAAAAAGATGCAAAACGGCACTCTCACAGTATCTGGCTTCCTGAAAAGTTGCAGAAAAGAAAGAAGAGCCAAAGCACAGGAGAGTTAAAAAGCATAAAAGTTAGAAAGCTATTTCTATATTTATAAATTTAGAAGATTAAAAGAAATAAAAGGAAAACAGAAAGGACAGATAAGAGAAGATGGGTGCAGCAATGAAAAAAGAGCAGCAATAATGCTTCAGCATGAGTCAAAAGGACACATGAGAATGGTGCTCTTCTGTGAATCATCAAAAGGAAGGTATTTGGAGCCATTGCAGGATAAGGCCTTCAGAATATACAATTCTATTGTCTTGAAGTTAGAGGAAATAATTTTTTTTTTTTTTTTATGTTTTCATGTACTATCAAGTGAAAGCTGTGCATTAAGGAAGCTTATGGGTTCAGGGTCGGTCACTACCTGTCTGCTCATCCTCACCTTCATTTTCAGAAGTTTCACCCCTTACGACAGCCCTGTGGTGCTCAGAGCGCAGCTGCCCTGGGGAGCATCTAGAGAGTCTTTGGATCATTCTCATCACATAGAGGCATACTAACCCGGACTATAGGACTCCCTTACCTCCCCAGATTTAGTGAGCTTTGTATACTTCATCTCACTGCTGTTTAAAATTCCCCAGTCGTAATAATCAGACTCTGACAGAGGACAACATTTGCCTGCTTGCTGTTTTCGTTATTTGAACAGTCAGGTTCATGACTTGGTTCTTTTGCTGAATAGAAGATTATCTGTATGGCTATTTTGATACAAATGCCTTCCTCAGTAGATAAATCATCAAAGAACTGGATTGTCTCTAATTTCAAAAAACTTTAATATGGTTATATTAGTGTGCTATAAGCTTAGAAATCAATCTATCTGATGCTTTCTTGCATCAAACCTCTCTTTCCAATCTCAGTCCAAAGAATTCTGCATAGAAATGCTGGATGTACATGCTCAGGTGAGAGAAATCACTGAAGACAGTTGCTTAATTAATCTCTGTTCTGGCATGAGCGTGGAATGACATTCAGTCTACATGAACATCATGTCATTTATGTAGATGCGAATGCACAGGCTGCGTTTGTTTTGCCGAGTTGTGTTTATTGCTGCTGAAGGATAGAATCGAGTCTAAATTTGGGGTGCTTTAACTTTTCTGTTTGTAGCAAAAGGGTATTAAGAGCATCACGCTCCTTTGAGGTGAACGATGGTTAAATAACTGTAGTTATGTTGAAATTACATAAGAAACAAGATTTGAGGTTCTTGCTCTGAGCTATAATTATTTTTAAAAGACATGTATTTTAGAATTTTTGGTCACTGATTTATTCCATTAACGTTTCCTTTTGGGGAATACTTTTTAACCTAAAGAAGTACGTGTTTGCTATTATGCTGTCAGTCTTTTGAACTTCTGAAACGATTGGGCGTTTGAGCTGGAATGGTTGATTTCAGAGGTATTAAGTTACTGCAACTTTCATGGAAGTGAGTAGAGGGAGCCCTTTTAATATCCTCATTGTGGTGGGGATATTGTGCTGGGGGCAGGAAAAACTGCAGGTAAGGAGGAGTAGAGCCGTGATGGGGAGCTGAAATTACTATGAGGACTGGGGAAGCTGGAGACATTACGGAGGAGACGGAGGTACAGAGAAAGGAGGAGCTGTGGTCTGGGGCAAGGGGAGGACTGTGGAGACCTAACTGCAAATCCATAGCAAACCGCATCGTTATGCTCCTGGTGGCACATGTCAGTCACCAGATGCCTCTTTAAAATAAGTCGCTGTGTGATGAGTGGCAGATTGGCTTAAGTAAAAGGGCTCGTTTGGTTGCGTGTAGCTTCTTGTACCGCTCTCCTCGCTCTGCCAGCTGCCCTCCGGTAGCGCGATGTGACCAACAAGGGCCACGAGCGCCTAGCACTCCCGTCTTCTGCCCAGGGGAAAAGCGTATGCCACAGAGTAGCTGGATTTAGCAGAATGTTACGGTTTGTGGGGAAGGGTTCCTCGCTGTGCATGTCGCTATGTAGCGGGTAGGGAAGGCAAAGTCAGATAAATACGCCTTCCACCCAGAATGGAAGGTGGCAGAGTGGCATGATAGATGGCCACGTTAAAAACTCACTTTTGCTTTCTTGTCTCCTTTTAATCAGATATTTTACTGTTTTACAAGGATTATTGTTTGCTAATCCTTGATTGGGCAAAAGGTACATATTTTTATAATTTTTTTTTCCTTTATGATCAGTAAATGCAGTGTCACTTATGTAATCATAATCATTTTTCGCTTAAACTAGCAGTCTGTGAGAGTGTTGTGATTTTTTTCGTAAATACCATTAGCTTATGAGAACAAAGAGCAGTATAAGAAAACAACGTGGAACATCTGGTTTTAGGCTTGCAGAGAGTGAAGACTGTGAACCACTTCTTACAGTGCCTGGCCAGACTGCACACAGGGTGCATGTTTTTTATGGCTCTTATTTGACCCATTCTGGTTGTGTGGATACAGCAAGTAAGGCCGGGATGGTTTTGTGAATAAAGCACGGCATTAGGATTTAGGAGATGTGGTTTTCATTCCTATTAGTATGCCAAGTTTTATCTGCAGCCTTAAGTTTATCAGTTAATCCACATGTGCTTCAGGTTTTCATTTGTTAAGAAGAAAATAGGAAAGACAAATCAAGCTGATTTTTTTTTTCTCCTGAGCACCAACAGAAGCATACACTTAACGTTGTTCAGTGACTCAAGGGCCACACTCTGTCAGCAGTACAGAATGAAGTGACCACATTGCAACAGGGAAAGTTGACTCTATATAAAATTAAAGCCAGTGCATTAAAAAAAATAGGTTTATAATCTGATGTTTATGCTATGGTAAGACTCACTAGAGTACAATAAAGCTTGATCATATGCAATGTAGTATAGCGGATTAAATTTCATAATTGCTAATAATAAGTAATCCTCCTGTCTCCAGGGTATATAGAAGGTTGAAAGGCAGCCAAACCACTGCATTTTCATTGTGTCAGTCTCCTTGGCAGTTCTCTGTGGAAGCATGCTGATGGGCGGGAGGGAGATTAGGAAGAGCCTGTGGGTACGTATGGCATTGCTGTCAGGTTCATAAATTACCCAGGTCCTCTGAAAAGTGGGTGCAGAGTAGCACATGTTGTATATCCTCCTGTGACACTCCAGCGTGGCATTCTTCTAGCTCGGGGGATTCAGTTATTCACTGCTCTCTCCCTCTCTTAATTTCATTTGTGAGCTCGTTTCGCAGGAGTCTGTTCTACTCTTAATGCTTCTACATAATTTTCCTGAATACTGGAAGTATATAAAAGCAGTAAGAGAAGAATAGGCCCCTGAGCTTGGACTGTGTTTTCACTGCACTAAATTCCTGTTTTACCCATTCATAAGCTCTCACTCTACAAAACGTGTGCTGCTGCTCTAAGATAAAATGTGTAGGTTTGGATTTCATTTGTCTAAGAAGCTGGATAATAGGCATAGAAGTGATGCATACAGCAGCATATCAGAGTGGTTCTGTGTTATATTGCTGTATTTGAAAGTAAAGCTAAAAGAGCAAGTCTTTTACTCTTCTTCACATTTCTTTAATCATTTTTTAGCATGCTGTGAAATAAAACATACTGTGTCATATAATTTTCTTCTTAAATCACATTGCTCAACCCTATTCTTATTTATCTAGTGAAGCGGGAGGCCATGTCTGAGCACATGTACTTGGGAACTGGAGAGAGCAGGGAGCAAGCTCGTTTGATGTTCAGTTTACAGCCCTCTTTCATTTCATGGTGCTGGGCTGCGTCTTCTCTCATGCTATAGAGTGACAGAAATCCTGGATCCCTGAGATGCAAGAACAAATCTACCAAATTAGATGCATCCAGTTCCCTTCGTTCCACCGTGGGCATCGTTCTCCTTGACACCTGGGCTGCTTCAGCTCCTTGTAGGCTTCTTCTGTAGTAAAACATGGGTGTTTATGAAGCAGGCTAGAAAGGCTGAGAGTTGACAATATAGGATCAAGAGCAGCTATCAGTAAAAATTGCTATCATCTGCATCTTATACTAGTATATCACTAACATTATGACTGGGATGAGCTGATCTGTGGCTCTTGATTGCCACCGACACCAACAGCCTGGGAGAGGCTCCTGTAGGGTCAAGAGGAAGAAGACACATGTCAAAACTGCAGCTTGTCCCAGATCTGCCTCAGTTTTCCACGCTGTATCAGTGGGTTGGGAGGAGAGGATTAGCACTGACAGCAGTGTCTTTTGCACCTGAGTCTCAACAGAATCCTTTACGAAGCATAGCCAGGGAGAAGTATTGGCACAGCTTCTCTCGCTTGTCTTTGCATGTGTTTTTTTGGTTTTAGTAGCTTGATTACATTTGGGTTGTGTCCAAGCTTTTCTTTGCATCCTTGAGAGATTATAAATTCCTTTTACCCGAGTGAAAGTTAGAACCTTTCATAACCCAGCACTGTGAAGAGCTGAAGACGTATTGAAGGGTAACAGCTGAAGATTTATTGAAGGGGAACAAAGTGCTGTGTTCATTTTGTCTTAGGGACCACAAGGTAAAAATTGTCAAGTTTGGAAATAAAAGGTTTCTCCTAACTACAATATGTATGTTGCCTAGGTCTAATTTGGTGTCTGAAAGGCCGTCTTCCTCGCTTTTACACGGCAATAAGGTTTCTGCAGGCAGTATTTACAGTAGGGCTGCTCCAGCTTGTGCAGACTGGAAGTTCAGTTGTCCTTTAATTAGAGATTATATAGATGAAAAGCTAGTCAACCTCAGGGCTTCAAATATCATAGGAAAAATAAGATGTGGAGGTCCCCTGTCCCGCCCCCCCCCGCCCCCGATATGATAATTCAAAGCTTTCTGTGCAGTCATGGGACTTGTGTGTTTTCCTTCTTAACAAAAACTGAGATTGAAAAGCTTGTGGTTTTGGGAGGAAGATAGACTTTGGTGAAACTCACGATGAAATCACAAGAGCGGGAGACAATATAAACAGGGTATGCTTGCTCTCGCCATAACTGTGCCATCTCTGAAATGGAAACAAAAAGTAATCTTAGAGGGTTTTTCTAGCCGTGAGAATCAGCAGCCATGAGATTGAATATATTTGTAGGGTAGGTCTGCTGTATAAGAAAAGACCATTTTTACACAGCCAACTTTCATTCTAGCATTTCATTTTAACTGTATCCAACCTTTTCAGTTCTGCAATGCAGTGTAATCCCTATTTTATTGGAATACAGGATGTCTAAGTGAGACACTGGCTTCATCGCAGTCAATGGTATTTTGCCATTGACATCAAGAAAACCATGATCTCATCCTTGTTAACAATAAGTGGTATTTGAAAGAGGCTCTTTCACTGGCATTAGATAATTGCAGGCAGGTAATTTATAAACTTGTGGAAAATATTTTAGATACTTTCAAAAGTTCTGATGCATGTACGCTTGATTGAGTTATTAAACTGCGTTAAGCTGATATTCAGTGTACATTCAGAAATTAAAGCAAAGCAAAGGTTCCTTTGGGAACAAGTCACCTTGGACCAAGAACATGTGTGTAAATCCTAGACAAAAGGCAAAGTTTTAGCTAGAAAGCAAACAGGAACAATTTCAACAGGGAATTTAGGTTGTGCAGCCCCAGATGTCTAGCACCCTGGTACTTCTGGTAAGCTGAGAAGGATTCTCAGTGGGTTCTGCTGCTCTGGACAAGTACATAAGTACACAGGCAAGGGGGGGAAAAAAAGAGGCATTTTTATTCTGCTTGGAGCATTTTGTTGTTAATATTTAAGTTAATGAAATGTCTGATCTATTGAATTATTTTCCTAACCATTTATCCAACTTTAAAATGCATGAAAAATTCAATACTACTAACATAGCAAAAATGATTTAAATGTGTGTTCACTGAGTGCATAATAATCTGCACTGTACAGATAACTTTTCAGTTTGCTGCACAGAGATTTAGCTGTGCAACTTTAAGCTAAGTTAAAATAATGATGTACATTTTCCCATTTAATTTTAGATCCTATTTTTCAGCATATGGGTCAGCTCCTTAACTCAGTCTTGCGTTAATCCTGTTGCACAAAGCAAGTTTCGAATATGATCATCCTTCCATGTGTTTGTTTCTTTAAAATACTGAACTGTAAATGAGATGTTTGTACCTAGAAATATAGATGTGTCCAATGACAGTTGTTGTCTTCTTGCAATCTACACACCAAAACTCATGTTTACCCTCTTAAACAAAATTATTTTTACTAGTCACTCGTCTACTGATAAATCTCTGCATTTCTTTAACCTTTCAGGAATTAGAGAGTTTAAAGAGAAAAGATGGTTGCTTTCTTCTCATCATAATCTCAGTTGTAAAGTTTATCAGGTTTTGCCCACGTACCTTCTCTGCTGTTAGGAGGAACATTTTAGTGCAGTAGCTTGTGTCTGCGTTTTTGCTTGGATGGGGGGGGGAAAGCAAAGCTGCCTTGATTTTGAACTTGAAATGGACTATGTGAGCCTCTGTGAGCACATTCATCAGTTACGCACCCCGGAAATTTGAGGCTTACCTCCCAGTTGGCTCTGACGCGGAGCAGTTTGATGCTAATCACATCCAGGCCTTGGTGGCCACTGTTTTCTCAGGCGTGCTGCGGCTAGCTCTGCTGCAGTGGGAGGGGGGGGGTCCCTTGAACATTTCTCTTTCCTGCTTTCTGTTCCCGCGTGTGTGTATGAAGGCCATACACACATCATGCATTTTTTGGATACAGGTGTGTTTGTTCAAACCCCACCACCATGTGTGCACCTAGTATTGAGAATCAGCTCATTTAGAATCAATCGTGCTCATTCAATTTTCATTGTACTCTCCATTTTATGCCATAAAACTACACCTTTACGAGGAGGGTAGTCTGGAACATCTGTCAACGCAGGTCACTGGAAGGTACCGCTGAGGGATACCAGCCCAGGTCTTGTCCGTAGAGCTCTCTATATTTAGGTTTTTGTACTATTCATATATGGAAATGCCACTTGCCCTCCATTTATATTTGATGCAGGCTTTGTTAATGCAAATTTTCTTATTACAGGCACAGAATAAAAATGTGGTTGTAGTTACAAGAATGAATGACTGTCATTGCACAAATAGAAGTGTGTGTGTGTGTGTGTGTGTGTATATATATATTTCGGATATATGTTACCTGGCCTTTAATCTTAACAGGTAATATGAAGTGTTGAGCTGCTAGGTGAATATTACCCTTTTCCCTTCCCTGATTTTAAGACATACACGTGGGGGAAAAAAAAATTGGCTAGTGTATGCTTTTGGCTTTTTAGTGTCTATTGAAGAATAATTCCATGCAGATCTTACGGTAGACACACTTCATTGTGCTTGTCAATTGTTTCACAGCTTTACACATATTTTAAATGAGATAGCTGGACTATGCTGCTTTAGCATTTAAATGAAGCCAAATTAGTATTCTGTCAGCAAGCAGAAGGGGTTTTTATACTAGAAAGGTGTAGGAGGGAGGTGGATAATGACGGATGAAACTTGCTGATACAAACACATGTCATGTTTTCTTAAAAATATGAAATTCTGAACCACTGAAGCTTGTACATTGCTAAAGCTGACCTTAGATGATTTTAACATATATGCTGATTCCCAGGGGCTTACAGAATTTATTAGCAAAATAATACAATGGTAACACACAGAAGTAAATTTTGATATTTTCTAAGCATTTCTTGCATCATGACACTAATCATTTTTGGTTTAGACAGCAAGAAAATGTATCCAAGTGAAGAGATTGCATAACATTTTAAATAGCTAAAAATTAGATGCGCGATTTAAAAAAAAAAAAAAAAAAATCCATAGCATGACCCCAAGGTCACACAATCACTTCTTTCTTTGAAACATTCTTGAATAACCATTCCGCAAAATGCTTCCTATTGGTAAAACGTTGTTTTGTCTATATGCTTTATCTCAATAAATAATTAAACAATCCTGCTATGCCTGACAGTATCCTAAGTCGTCCTAGGTCACGGCTGATGAGGGGAGCTGCTTGCGGTGCTCCTTAGCAGCACCACTTGTGCAGAAAACTTACTGTACAGGCTACGGAAGAATTAGAAACGTATGTGGGTGTTTGTTCTCTTCGTTTCAACGATATCCTAGAGGTGCAAAATAAGGACAGAGATTGCTGAAGAATGAGGCGGTCTCTTTCTGCAGGCTTGGGTGATTATCCCATAAACGACATCTATAACAGACATTAAGCATACATTAAAAATGTTTATTACATGGTTATTTCACTGCTTATGGAGGAGACCAGATGTCGTTAAATCAAATCTGATTTTATTATTAATCCAACAGCTTCCTTTCCGTTTTTCGCCGTGCTTTTTACCTTACTCCTTGGTCAGCAGCTTTTGCTCGTTCTTTTGTTGTCATTTCTCCCTGTCACCTCTGTAGCGGTCAGCTGGACGAGGTGGGAATAGGGTTGCAGATTCAGATTAAATTGCTGAGCTGGGTGGTGGGTGGTAAAGAAATAAAGGGGACGTGGAGCAAAGCTGCGAGGGCAAAAGGAATTTGGGTCTGTTGAGCTGAAAATAAGATGTGAAGAGAGAGAGAGGGAGAAGGCTGACAGATGAGAGAGAAGGAAGGTGAATTTGCAAAGAAGAAAATAGGAAAGTTATCTGAAAAGCCAGAACAGACAAATAAAATAATGTACTCTGGTTTATCACAAATGCCTTGGAGATGTCACCTACTGGTATCCTTCAAATAGTTACCTTTTAATTTTATTGTAAAATGTAAATCCTTCCATTAGCTACTTCTCATCTGATTACTATAATGACCCATTTTCTGGTCTTCCTATTCTTCTCCTGTGTTATTCATCCTCTTAAAATTTCTGGCACTCATTTTATCTCTCCAAATTCCCATTTTACCTTATTATTTCAGGAGCTTGCGTTGGTTGTATCTGCAGTTAAGAAGTGGATTAATAAACTTCACATTTGCATTTTAAGTTCTCAACAGATACAATTCCGTGTACAGTTAGGACTTCATTGTAGCTCGTGCCGTCTCTTGCCATCTTTTGATTTATGATTTGCCCAATGTTTTGTCATTGTCTTGCCGTTCCCTTTGCTCCCTGGCCATTGATGCAGAGGAATCCCTGGTCCATGCGAGGTCTCACTCGCGCTGGCCTGTAGCTCTTGTAATATTAAATAGTTGTAGCTCTCTCCGAAGGTGTTCGTTTCTGCTTGTGTGTCCTGGTAACGAAGCACGCAGCAACGCATTCGGCGTCACCCCGAGCAGTGCTGGTTTGCAGCCGTCGGGCTCTGAGCGGGAAGGACACACCGGGGTGGTGGCGGGGAAATATCCTGCCGAGCTTCAAACTCCTCTATCCAGCAGCTTCCCAGCATGACGGGTTTTGAATTGGCACTTCTGTGTCAATCCTCAGAGGGCTCTGCCAGCAGGGACCTGTTTTCTGGGAACACATTTCAAAACCTCAGGGTGCTTGCAGGTTCACCATGCTCCCTCTGTTTTCCAAACTTAAATACGGATTTTTTTTTATCTCCTGGGCAGCTCTGAAGTGCCAGTACCTCTAGTGTTTTCTTTTTAAAAGTTGTGTTAACTTTATGTATTGTTCTTAATCTTCAAGCATGAAGAATCTGGAGAATTTTTCCCAGTCCATCCATGATGCACTTCCGTGGGAAGACCTGACTGCACCGCTCGTGCTGATTCTGTCCTCTGGGCTCATGGCCGGGGGGGCACCCGAGCCCTGGGGGCTCGGTGGGAGCATCAGCACTTGGTAAATTCCTGGTGATAGGTATTTATTCAGAAAAGATCAGCTCTACCTCTCTTTGGCCAAATTAGGGTGAAATATAGAATGGGTTCCTGAAAATTAAGACATTGCCCCCAGCTGAGTAAGCCCATTGTACGTGATACAGAAACATAACATAACATTTGAAAAGCATATTTTAACCTTTTCCTTAAGTATTTTTCATTCCTACTACTCAAGTAACACAGTCATTTACTTCCAGTTCTGTGCAGAAATTTGGTTTACTTACACCGTTGAGTATCTGTGAGAAATCTGATAAGAAAATATGAACACAAATCATGAATGGAAAATATTTTGTGATTCAAAGGTCCATATTACAGCAGAAACAAGTGAGTTTAAATGTCAGGGTTCTTAAACGACAAAAGCCTCACGCTTTTCTGGATCCAGATCTGGATCACAAATACAGGAAGAATTAAAAAAAAAACAAACCAAAACCAACACATAAATGAGATGTGTACTTGAATAGTAGAGTTTCTAAAATTATACTTAATTAACAATGACCAAATTTAGGCTTCCTTAATCATTTGAGAAATCCAAAATGTTAGTTAATTCTGTAGTACAATTCAGAAATCCATTTTATGCGTAAGCCAGTCATGTGAAGATATCCCAAGTGGCTACATATATTAGCACGTAACAAACGTCTAAGTTACATTATCCTCTAATTGTCCATAATAAGAGGGTTTTTTCTCTTTGCTTGTTATTCATATAAATCTACTCATCTGATTCATTATTAATCATAGTTCATGTGGTGATTTGGTATAAAACGTTCATGGCATTATTTCTGATCTGAAGGGTGATTATTTAACGTTGTAGTAACGTTTGTGAAATAGGATTAAAGTAGAGTATGATCTTCGTGACGCATAAATGGGCTGAATCGGTTATTTAAGATTTAATTGAAGAAATGTGAAAGTGATTTATTTTGGAAGTAGAGATCACATGAGAGAATATAAAGAGCTCTGAGTATATTATGGAACAGCAGTACTGGGGGAATAATCTGGGCAGGTAGAGTAAAGCTACTGGATATTTGGTTGAATATCGGTCAACAGCATAACACACACAAAAAAAAGGACAGTGATATATGAATGTTGTGCTTGCTTACGAGAGGAGTGTGTATAAAAACTTAGAGATTTCTGTCCCTTGGTGTGGTTCCCTTTGTTTCAGCTGGGGTAATGTACTTATACACTGGATTCTTTCTGTCCAGTTAAAACAAATTCAGGAGCGAGAGTTCTTCTTGGTAGAAGAGTTTTGCAAAATTGCACGGATGCTATGATAGATGACTTGCAGGAGAAAACAAGACTGTTCTGTCTTTTTTTCTGCTTTATATTATTTATTTTTAAAGTAAAAATTTTATGTGTTTATATTGCTTTTTAGATGAGGGGAAGAGGGACTGTTGGCTTTTTTCTGCTTCTGTTGTACATTAGAAATCACAGTTGTGTCTCAGTTGGCAAACTTGTAACCAGATACCTGCTACAATGAGCATGTTCCTTCTGGGGGGACACCATTGAGGGTAAATGTAACTTTCTGCCACCATGTAAGTGGATGTTAGAAAGGAGATAATGATGAATTATTTTCATAAATCAGTGAGGACAGACCAAGAGCTAGAGAAGAGACAATTTAAGTTAAATATTAACCAAAACATAATTCAAGAATCAGAATGGTTAATTGTTGGATCAAGGAGATTTGCTAAATTACAATATTTAGTGTTATAAAAAGGCACGACTAGGCATTGGGGAGATCCTTGACAACATTAAGAATGGTTTGGGAATCATTATAGACGTGACTCAGGGCTTCTGACTGGTGGCAGCCTGGGGCCGCTGTCCTGCCATTAGCTGCCTGCACAGGTCTGCTAAGTCCTTTTGGTTTCATACAGGTCCAAAAATCCCCTCATGTAACATTGCAAAATCAGGACTGCTGGTGTAACTGTTACCGATGGGAAAAGTGGAAAATGAACTCCTTGGCACTGTCTTTCATTCTTTCTACTTTATTGCATGGGTTGGATGGGCCCAAGGTAAAGAAAGCAAAGCCTGAGCTGTGGAGATTAGGTTTATCCTCTTTTTGACAGTGCCTTTGAAGAGAACTTTCTTTTTTTCGGGAACTTTTGATAAGGATGAAGAAAAAAGAGAGAAAGAGCAGAGGTGAAGAAAACATTGCTCCACTACCCTGTCCTAGGAGTCCTGTGCAGCCCTTCTCGCTGAGAAAATTCAAATAGAATTTATGGCAAGAAAGCCTTTCCCATGATAACCCATTCACTGGTGGGTTTTGCCAGAATACTTCATTAATAATGTATCTGCCCAGACTGTGGAATTCAAAAGGATACACACATCTATATTCTTTTTAATTTATAAGATAACTTGAAGGACAACAACTTCGAGATGACCAAAGCTTTGCTGGTTTTCACTGTTTATCAGTGAAGTTCAGTTTATCTTTTTTTTTAGCTGTAGTACAAAATCAGCCGCCTGTTCGGAGAGCTCTTCAGTACAGCTTGCCCACTTGCTTTGTTCTAATTTGGTGTTGTACAAAAATGTTTCTTCCTTAAGCTAGACTAATGTTGAATGTTTAATGAAGGAATCTGCATAAGAAGATGTGTATGATCTGAGCGGCCTTGTGGTTTCAATTTATCTCAAATCATGCAGACAATAATCTTTTATGCTGAAATTTGTCACGTTGCTCAGAGACACAAGGGAAGAACTTACTTGAGCTATTGGCAGGTGAATATTTTTGCCACTATATTTGTATCCTTTTGTAACCCCACTTTTTGATGGTGTTCCTTCCTGCTCTTACCTCAAGGCATGAAAGAAAAAGATATTTTGAGAAATGCTTTTGCTGTCCCTTTGCTGCCCCTGGCAGAGTTAATCCAGCCATCCTGCTGTGCTCATAGAGCCTGTTCTCTCCCACCCACGGTGCTTCCTCCTCACAGATTAAGAGTCAAAGTACAGCGTGACGCCGGCTCTGCCTATGATGTGTGATACTGCTCTGCCATGGTGGCCATTGCCTTTTTTTAAGATAGTAGTAGCATTGCTACAGTTGTGATAGCATAAAGGGTATAAACGAAGCAAGAATATCAGGGAGAACTAATAGCTTTTTTTAAAGCCATATCGTGTAGTTGGAAAATGGACAAGATTTGGGGTTCAGAATCTGACAAGCAACATCACAATCCAAACCAAATGTAGATTAGACAAAATTGTTCTTAATTTATTTTAATCCTGCTAATCAGTTAGACTACCTGAAAGAAAACGGTAGATGACTATAGCTGCAGTTGAGATGAATTGGTAGCTTTTACATATGTAGTAGCTTCTTCCATCTGATGTTAAAGGATGAGATTGATGAAGGTGGAGGGGCGTGTGGAACCCCGGGGAGAAGGGCTGGTATCATTTATTTCAAGCCATGATTTTCTTCCAGAACCTGTAGTAATTGTTTTAATGGGTTTAATTAAATAGTTGTTTGATGAGCAAAGATTGCAAACTAGGATAGTATAAGACAGCTGGGAAAATTAGTTGATGGAGGATTTCTTTATTTATTATTTTTATGTAGGGTTGTATGTCATGCCATAAGCTATACTGAGGTTATTGTTTCATTCAAAGTTTATTCTTTTGGGGAATGTCCTTGCAGAAAGAAAAGTGATGAGATTGGTCAGCTGGCTGTTGCTGCAGAGCAGGTAGAGCAGTACCTGAGGACCCTCTTTACATCACGCTGTGCATGTAGGTACATCTTTCCTGTAAAGCAGTGAAATTAAGATCTTGATAGAGGTGACATCCCTGGACAGCATAACACATGGTACCCAAAACAGAGTCAACGGCGCCTATACTAGCACATCACAAAATGTGTTTTACTTTATCCAGTGCGCCAAACGCTGTCAAAGGAAGAGGTATGGCCGAGGCTACGCAGCCACTCTGCAGTAGGGTGAATCCACACCAATCACTGGTAAGACAGAAACAGTTATGAGAAGAAAAACATTTTTCATTAAATAGCTACCCTATCTCTGACAGGTCTTTCCCAGTCCTCAGGGAGAAAATGGCAGACACCTGACAGACAAACTAGGAAATTAAATTTAGTAACTGCTGAATACTAAAAAGCATGGGCTCATAGACCATGGTTTCTGTTAAAACATTGGCTTTAGGGTTCTTTACCTATTTTTTTTTATGCTAGCTGCACTCTTCTTTTTGGGTGGTCTGGTGTGAAAGAAGCTGCATTTTCACTATGGTGAGCCCATCTCATGCTTGGCTTGCACCACTGTAAACACAAGCAGCTGCTGAGAATGAGACTTACACCCCTTTCTCTTTCCCCCGTCCTTGGTCATACTTTGCTGCCCATTTACTTGTGCCAGTGTTAGCTTTTCTGTGGTCAGGTAAGGAAGCAGATGAGGAGCTGGGCGTACAGAGAACTGCTCCCTGCCCACCTCCCAGGTCTGTTTTTAAGGCAGGTGGGATCCCTGGAGTGAGATCCCTGGGACGTCACTCTGCCGCAGCTGCTCCAGCTCTGCAGCCCAGCACCTCCCCTGTCGGACCAAACCCTGGCATTTTCTTCTGCAGATATTCTTTCTTCTAAGGAAGCATTTCAAGCGTTGGAACGTGCTGCCCAGGGAAGTGGTTGAGTTGCCATCTCTGGACGTATTTAAAAGACGGGTAGACGTGGTGCTGAGGGACATGGTTTAGTGGTAACTTGGCAGTGCTACGTTAACGGTTGGACTTGATGATCTTAAAGGTCTCTTCCAATCATAACGATTCTACCATTGTATGATTTCCATGCAGTTTTCACAAGATTTAGAGGGCAATTCACCTGTACTTTGGCAGTGACTTGGGGTGGGTTGTGTCCTTAGCATCATGCCGTCAGTTTGTACTATTCGAGTAATTGACATTGCCACTGATGGCTCTTGCATCAAAGGCTACAAACACTTTTCTCATTTTTATCTTTACGATTCTTTTAGAGCTCTTCCCTTTACGAAGCGGATAAATATTAATGCTAGCAGTAGGACAGTAATGCACGATCAAGTTTGTAACTCTGGGATACTTAATGCTTTAGGTTGGATTGCAGTGTGTGGTGGTCTGTGCTCCATAGCACAGCCGGAACGCAAGCCATAGGTAGCCTCTGCGAATCAATATTTGGCTTGAACTAGATAATCAAGGGTGGAGCCCATGCTTTTAATGTGAATGTTTTACAATACAGAAAAATAATATTACTAAACTGAAAATACTTTAATGCAACAATAATTAGATCTTTGTGCATACGGCTGGTGACTTGTAAATATACTAGGAAGCTGAATGGGTTCTGAATAATGTCTCTTAACAACATTTGTTCTGGTCCTTGGCCCAGGTTCTCCTGTACAGTATTTGGCTTTTCTTTCTGTATGTCGAAGACACTCTTTCTGCAGTCGTCATGGATCTAAAAGATGTTGATGATTTAAAAAAAAAAAAACAAACGCATAGAAGGACCTCCATTAAATTCTAGTATTGTCAGGAGATACTTAACACCATCTTAGGTTTTCCATTAATTTTATTGCCATTTTTATCGGACTATATAATTGCATGATATAGAAATAAACAATTTTCTATTCTAATATATTAATATCAGTATAATTAACTGATATTATTCTCATATTACAGAGCTTACCTTTTAATGACTGTGTTGGTTATAACTGAGCTAGAGTAATCTGCATTTTTACCCCAAGCAACGACTGCCTGTTTGCTGCTTCTGATATTCTGAAAGCATTCAATACTGTGTGTTATTAGAAGGCTTTAAAAAAACCCTATTTATTTACTAGACAAATGTCCCATTCTTTGAAAGGGCTTGAATGTTGGTGTTGATTTTTTTCCCTTTTGCTTGGAATTAAGTCCATGACGAAATTGAATCAAGATCAGAAAAAGGATCAATTTTAAAGCTGTTAAAATTTTCTATGGAGATTTGTATTTTATCTCCCGTTTCTTGTTACGCTAGCTGTATTTCATGCCTGTGTACAGATTAATGTGGTTTGCTGATAATTGCATATTAAAAATAGATAAATAAATGATTAGCTCATTATGAAATGTGTTGTAGTACCAGTAACTTTAATTATAATTTATCTGCTATGTAAGTAATCCGGCAAAATATTGTGAGATAACATGTTGGTGTTGCAATTGCTATCTCGTAGTGCTATATGATAAACATTGGAAAACATCAGGAAGGTTGGCTGGAAATAATACTCCTGGTCTCTGTGGCCACACATTTTCCAAATCTGGTCTGTACCAGTGTCTGGACCAGCACGCAGGTGGAAGTGCAAGTCACTAGTGGAGGGAATACTCTGAGTCTATCCTCTAGGACTCAGTTTGGGAATGTATTCCACCTTTCAAACTGTCCAATATTTTTTCCACTTACTGCTTGTGAAAAGAGAAGGAATGTCTTTACTTTATGTACAGATCTGCTTAGTGCTTGCTATTTTTCATATAAATAATATTATCAGCCTTGTCTCTTAGAATAGGTAATCATTATTGTAATGATCTTTGTGTTTGTATGTATAATGGACTTTTAGGATTTCTGATTTATGGGGTTTTGAGCCTCATGTAATAAAAATGCACATATGCAATATTTGTCATTACAGCTGAGGCTTGCAAAATCATTTTTTTTTTTTTAAAGATCATGGATTTAACTTCTGGTTTATTAAAAAATTGTTTTTAAAAAGCAGTTCAGCACATAGCCTGAGGCACATATTCAGGAGGTAAAGTGGCCAGGTCTCAGTATTGGCCAGGTCTTCTTCCATTGTATTTTCCTGATTTTTATTAATGAAAAAATTAAATTAATAGTTTCTCACTGAAATATTAAGGGTTCTTGATTACAGACAAGAAATTACAATTACTTTTTTTTATCTTTAGTGGAGCCAAAAGTACTAGCACCTGGTATTTTGAGTCAGCCAATTCTTAAACTAATGAGAATTTGGAAGACAGTTTAATGACAAGAATGGCTTGTCTGGCAAAGTCAGGACAAAAATTCCAGTGGCCTGGATAGTACCAAAGGCTGTCCTGAGAATTTCTGCAAATATAATAAATTCTCACGTGCCTGAATCTGACCTGGGATGGCAACGGCTGAACAACGATGTCCCACCACTGCTCTGGCAGCAAGCTTGTCTGCAGCGGTGCAGCTCGGAGGAGTGTAACAACCTGGGATTCAAAATTACCTCGACTCGGAGAAGGGTTTGGGCCTCTGCCTTCTCAGTACCGTTAAACTGGAGATCTGCAACTAAATTATATATTTGAAGGGGTGGGGGGGATGGGGTGGGGGAAACAAACAAACAAACGTCAGTTCTTCATGATAATGTATAGAAACGGGACTTACTAGGCAGCCTTTGTGAAATGCAGTCACCAAGACAACTGACATCTGTTTCCAGTTGGGTAATTAATTCCGGGGGATAATGGCACATATTTCATATCATTATGATATGAAATCATAAGTCTCTTACAGGTCTCTTCATAGGCATAATAAACGATTGCTTCCACTGCAACTGTGGGAACTAAAGAAGTCTTGCAGCTAGCAGGGTTGCAGCAAGTCTCTCATCTCCAGCTGCTTTGGAGCCTCTCCGTTTTCACGTGCCTGCGCTTTGCTGCGCAGTCAGGGCTCTCCAGGAAAAATCCCTGCACCGTTGAAAATGGCAAGGGTTTGTGATAATTGAGGGTCAGGAAGGAATCAGCAGTTGCAGTCAGGATGAGAAAGAGCGTAAAGTATCCCTGTGTGAAAAATTCAACAGAAGCTTCATGTGGTGTGGACTGGATTTGACTGTGATTGGTATTGGTAAGCCACTGGGCATTCAATATCACAGCTGAGTCAGGCATATTTATATTTCAAAATATGCCAATTATTACACCATGTAATCTTGGTCAGTATGTGGGGTACAGAGATTTTTCGCCTTTTTTTTTGTTTGGGGTTTTTGGGGGTTTCTTGTTTTGTTTTGGGGTTGTTTTTTTTTTTTTGTCTTAACTGTTAATCACTGACAGCAGTTCTATGGATAGGATTTGTAAAATTTTGAACAGTTGTCCATGCTGAGAATTTATATAGCAAATGTATGTCATCCATTCCCAAATTTTCATTCATGGTGATCAGCTGAGCTGTACTGGTTGGTCTGAGTTTGCTTCCTGGGTATTCTGGGCACTGCTGCATTTTAGGATTAGCCCTGTGGGACAGCATTGTGGCAGGAGAGTGGTAGTAATCAATGTATTCTTCACCCATGATTCCAGGATAGCCTGGAGTTTATTCCAATATCACCAGCAGTAAAATGGTTAATAAAATTGAATTTAGCTAGTGTTTTGGGCTATTTACTTCCAGAAATCGGAAGATCGCACCTTGTTGACTTGTATTTACCATTTTTTCTTCTTAAACTCTGGTGTGTCTGATGCTGCCACTAGAGAATCACTAGTACTATTCTGATCCCTCTATAGTTTTCCACTTTGTAGCTAGTTCCTAGTGTCTGGTCGCTGCTACGTGTTTAGTCCAGACCACTTGCACTATTGTGGCACTAATTTTACCCCACATGGTAGCTTTTCAAATTATTCCATAAGAAAGGGAATAGATGTCTTGAATTTCAGTAATCTTTATCATACCCATTTCAAGAACCGTAGAATAATTATAAAAATACAGTATTGGATCATATTATTCAATCAGAAGAAAAGATCAGGCAGAAGAATGTTGCGGAAATAGTGCTCAGTTTTAGATGGAATAACTTGTTAATTCCAGCATCTGCACATGTGCAGTCATCAGGGAGTTACTGGGCTACATGTGCTTGTTTTTTAAAACATCTGTCAACTAAGTCGGGAATCTAAATGCAAAGTGTTGCATTGGTTACATTTGTGGATTTCTTACATTTCCTAGTGGAATTTCATTTTGTACGCTGATCGTTGGAGAATATGGAGGTAAAAACTGGATTAAATTTGTGGGCATGTATTTGCTTTGGACAAATGACTTGTCCCATTCTCCTTTAATTGTATTACAGCATCAAATATAAGCAAACGTGTGAGATGGAGTTGCATTATTTTTTCTCAGGTATGCTACTGCCAGTGTGGGAAGAAGCATGTCATGTACATGCTTTTTTTTTTTTTTTTTTGATCCCAGTAATGAAATAATGGGCTGTGGAGGGCCTTAAGCTACTCTGAACAGTTTCATGACATGCTGTAGCCGATTCCTGCAGCCACACCGCAAAGCTCATTTCATTGTCGTGTATTATGCAGGCTGCAATCCATTTGACAAAATGCTTCACTGCATAGCGCTTAAGTGCATTGTATTGACTGTCCCGATAGTTCAGTGTTACTGTGTTCACTGTCACCTGGTACGCAGAAAATATTCATGGGCTAAATAAGTGCAAGACTTTTAACGGTTATCTGATACACAACATTAAGATATTTCTAAGATACTGCTTTAGGCTACTTTACCATTGCATACCGTTGACCTATATTTGTGGTATTTGACATTTTTGGTAAGTACTGTCAAGGATAATCCATCAGAGAACAAGTTTTCAGAGTTTCAGGGCATTTGTTAAATTCTCATAACTCAAATAATATAGAAATGTTTCAGAAAACAGTATTTTATATTTGTGAGTTGAGCAGCAGGTTTTCCAAGTAAGAAAACTACTAGAGAGTCAGTTTCCAGGAAAATACAGCCATGTTGTCCAGATGGGAGGGGGCTACAGCTGCCCTTTGGCTGAGAACCATGTGTTCCTGTAGGTTGCATCTTGAAATTCCTACCACTTCAGAGTTGGGGTGATCACCATTTTAATGGAAAAACAAAACATAGAATAAGCTTAGCAGTGCTTCTGATGTTTAAAGATCTGCATTGCTTTCAAATTGAGCACAGTTTTTTAAATAATATGACCATTTAGACCCGTCTGTTGATCTCTTGTGTGCGAAGTCCCTCAAGACTTGTGTCCTTTTCTCTCCTGTTGTTCAGTAGCTCTGTGAAGTCAAAGAGAATTGCTTTGTGTGGTTTGATACAGCTAATACAGCAGTCAGAGCACTGAGGACCTCGAAACAACCCAAGAACTGTAGCTTGACTTAAAAATCTCTGGGTAAATGCTCTTGATGATGGGGAAGCATTATGAAAGAAGCAAGTTCCCTGCAGTGCGTTACCCGAGTAATGCTTAAAGCAGCTGTGGGTCATTCACGTGTTTCATATAGTTAAATATGGAGATAAACTGTGCACCCTTCTCTTTAACATTCAATGTAAACTGAATACATAACTAAGACTCCTGCATGCCTCCGGCATTTTTGCGTGTGCTGCACTATCTCAGCTTCACGCGTGCTTCTCCAGATTTAGACTAAGAGGAGAGCACATAGCAGGCTTGTGGGATCAACAGCTTGGGGCTGCTGTTGAGCTACAGCGTCTGCAGCAACCCTTTAAGCTGCTTCTTGGAGGAAGGCCTTGATCTGTTTCACGTCCTAGCCCATCGCTTTGTAGATGTGGGCAAACAAGGTTTTCTTGAGGTTCAACTATAGAGGATAGCACAGAGGCATCCAACAGAGGATGTGTGGAAGAATTCATGTGCCCGTGGATTTGGCAGGAGTTCACCCACCAGAATAATGAGGGTATGTTCTTGACATACTGGATCTAAGGGATGTCGTAGGGGAGTTATTGGGGTTTGGGTTTTGTTTGTTTTCATGAATGGTAGCTCTTAGTGGTACTGGTTGAACTGAGGTAGTTGTTCACTTAAGAGGTAGCGTTTTCAGGGTTTTTTGGGGACTAGTATTTTTTCTAGATTGAGTGAGAAATTCCTCTCGACTGAAGGGTTTTGAAACACGGCGGTCCTAAATATAGTGGGAAGTACTGTCTTCTGAGAGGGAATGGAGGCAGCTCTGGTGTATGAAGCCATATATACAGTCTGGAAGAGTTACATGAGGACACTGCTCTTTGCAGAGCAGAGGCTTTCTTCTACAATTAGACCTGCTTTACACTTTGAAGCCATTGTAGCCATTAAAGAATAGCATTGAAATATGGGTTGCTTTTTTCCCACTAACGCTCGAGTTTCCAACTTGCTGCTTCTGCCCTCTCTGTTTTCCTGAGAGCAGTGGTGGCTTTGTATGTGACAGGGACACAGAGAGATACAAGTGGGGAGTAAGTTTGGGACACCTTTTTCGCAGCATTCTTGGAGTTTGGACAAGCACAAGGCATTTAAACCTATCCACTGATGGTCACGTTTGTGTGTGACAGAGATTTATTTTTTTTTTTTCATTGCATCTGATAAAAGTAATAGGCCTCCAGGACAAAGTTTGTCTGTCCTGTGTTTCTTACGCAAGGATGATTCTACACGATAATGCAAACTCTACGTGTCGTTCGAAGATTGCCCGTGAAAGGCATGGTGAATAGATTTAAAAGTGATAATGTTTATTCGTTGTGCAGTTCCTTTTCTCCCTTCTTGCCCTCTCTAAGCATTCGCTGGCTGTTACTCACTCTCTTCCTCATCCCTCCCGTTGTTTTTCCTCCCGCTCTGCTGTCTCGTCTTTCTGTTTCATTTTCCTTTCCTCCTTACTCATTTTGAGTCTATTTTTTTTTTTGCAGTTCTCTACATGTATACCTACTTTGGTTTCTTCCTTCATTTTCCAGGGTTTTTCCTCTGATCTTGCCTCTTGTTTTCTCTTCTCGTTGTTTGCCTCGCACTGCTCTCTGTCTGCTTAGCCTGTGTAGTGGACTAACTTGTTAAAAGGTTTAAAGAGAATATGGCTTCACTCTTCATGGATCTTCATTTAATGATTGCAATGTGTTCTTTTTAATGAGGTATTTTTGTTATTGTTTCATCAGGTCTTAAAAATTAGCTTGATTGGCCACCGGAAGCGCGTTCTGGCATCTTTGGGAGACAGGCTTCACGAAGATCCTCCTCAGAAACCACCTCGGTCAATAACCCTCAGGGTGAGTCCCCATGAAAATTTGTTTGCTTTTCTCAAAAAGTCAGCAAGCGTTTCCTAACATTTGCATGAAAACAAGGGCCACTTGGAGCGGGTTTCAACTTACCTCACTCCAGAAGTTTACAGCGTAGACGTCTCAGACTGAGCTGCTCAGTCGCACCTCCCCATAGAGCCAGCAGAGATAAATTGACATTTTTGCAGGGTGATTCATCTGACCTGTTTCAGACGTCTACCTTAGGATGAGATAAGTAGTGTCTTAGAAGTACCAGCTTATCTTCTTTGCTCAAGAAGCTAGCTCAGGAGCAGGCGCATACAAGCTGCACATCTACATCTGCCCACAGGAATCCCAGCCCAGCCGATCGATATTTTGGACGGAGAGTTACCATTTTCTTCTCATGTTTTCAAAATGCTTTCACTTACTTTTCAGACATATTCTTTATGCCTTCTTTAAAGAGAACCTATTGAAATTGTTGAGGTACAAATGCCATTAGGATATTCCTGTGTATCAAAAGTTACCTCATGTTTTTAATTTTCATTTGTATTCCCTCTTTTAGAAACCTTGTTGCAATGTCCTTGGGTTTTTTCCACACTTGACCAGATTTAATCTCCTCTCCTCACATCACTGATCCAATGCCTTCACTTCCTTGCTGTCTTTTACCCTTATCGAGTTGTGGTCTGATGACCCTTTCGTACTGTGTTCTCTCCGAGGCAGTTCCTATCAACACTTTTTATTTTGATATTTTAGGTCACACCTTTTGCATTTGATTGGATCTGATTATTTTCATGGGGCTGCATTTCTGACTCAAATCTCATTTGGGACTAAATTTCCAAATGTCAGAGGGTGCCCGTGCTCCCAAGTTAAATTTCCTGGTATAAAGAGAAATAGAGGAAGACAGAATTAGGGCTTATTTTAACATACACTTACAATTTCTGTGACCAGCCTGTTTTCACCCTGCTTATTCTCAGATGCCACATAGAGGCATTTTAGATTCCCCCCCAGAATTCAACCTATTCCTAATGCCATGTTGAAAAAAGTGTCACAAGCCTATAACATCCTGCTCTAAGGCACATTGCACAAATGTGTGGATATTTTTCTTCTATTTTATTTTTTATGTGTTATGTGAACGATTCCTGATGCATGTCAGGTGTTAAAACACTCCCAGGAAAGAGGAACCATTTGGAAGTCGCACATTTTTGCTCAATACTTTCAGTGCTCTGGGCTGGGGAATTAGTTGCTCTTCAGCAGGTGGGAAAGTTTCCACAGCCCGTGTTGTTGTTGGGACTGTCTATTCTCAGTTAATAGCCAAGAGAAAACTGGATGTCCTCCATCTGGAGTCAAAATGATAAAAAGTAGTCTGCTGCTCCACAGCTAGAGCTGCTGATGCGGGCAAGTGCTAAATGTCATTCATCACTTCGTGGTATTGGAATCTTCACAGAGAATCCTAAAGAGGAGGACGTGAGTTTGGATAAAGGTTTTCTTTCCCATCAACAGCTACTACGCCATTTCACAGGAAACAAGGACACAGTATTCGGTCTGTAGATTGCAATAATTTTTAGCTTGAAGATTGATTTAAATCAAGTGTCTGTGGCTACTAGAAGATCAATTTGTATCTTTTAAAAAGGTAGTTTAAAGAATCTACATCTAAGGTCCCAAGGTCAACCTAAGCATGGCTAACACTCTTCATCTTTTTCAAATCTCTTTGTATTAGCTTTTCAAATATTTTAAAAATGGGTAAATATTGAGGAAAAGCAACAAACATAAAAATATCCACAAAAAATGTTATTGTCATAATAACTGTGTACTAAGTCAAGGTTATTTTGTTTTCAAAGTCATATACTCCAGAGTTGGAAAATGCTGGATCTCAGTTTACCTGTGCAATCTGGCTTTCCTTTCTTGAGTGCCTTATAGTCTTTAATTACAAGACCAGTTTCCATGATATTCATAGAACCCCGCCCTCACCCTCACTCACTGCAAGGTGGAATTTAAACTGCAGGAATGACAATTTAGACTGAAAAATTGACGAAGAAGCATTACAATAGTAATGATAGTTTAAGACAAGAATGAATTACCTAGAGAGGATTCCTGGTTTTAGGAACGGGTTAGACAAATATCTGTGGGGCTTGAGGTGCTCCTAGGCAGCCTGGGGAAGGTTCTCTGAAGCTCCCTTCCAGCCCTGGCCTGCGTGGTTCCAGCAAGATGTGACCGGCAGGACTTGAGAGGTGGGGATGAAGCAGAGTTCGATAGTGAAATATATCTGATCAGGCATCCCTGCAGGGCACGTATCCCTGCGTTCACAACAGGGTGGTAACACGACATGAACTGTGTGACTAACAGTAACGTGGTACTGAGTACGTGATAGCACCTGCACGGGCGTCCGTGCCTGGTCTGCAGATTTGTTAAGGAGATGGGGAGGTGGGTATGGAGTGAGGGAGAGGGATGAAGGAAGAACGTGAGAGAGACTCGTGATTAAAGGAATATCTGTAGCTGTGAAAATACAGATTTACACCTGCTTTTGCCACAAAGCCCGTGGATAACACTTGGTAAGTTATTTAGGTAATTGCCTCATAAACAGTCACTAATTGTATGTTACCAACATTCTGCATATTTGACTGGAGTCTGGAGTCTGATTTATACAAGTGCTGAGCACACACTGCTGCAAATTAGATCAGTAAGAGTGGAGTTTTGAATACAAGCACTTGGAAAATGAGGCAATGGATATTTTAATTGGGCATCCAAAGTGACTGATATTTTTTAACCTTTTTCTGTATGTCTCAGGTCCCCCACACTGAAGTGGTGATTAGAAAATGCCAGAAGTCACAGGGTGTGGTGAAAATAAGTTGATTGACGTTTGTAAAGCACTTATGAGCATCATGAAAATGACAATATTAGTCATCCTATCTTCAGAGCAGGATTTGAATAGATTTTAAGGAAGGGGTTTGGGGCCAGGAAACGAGGTGAGAATAAAATACTGACTACACGATAACTAATGATAACACAGTGCTGAGTATATGACAACATGCTGCACAGTTGAGGATCCATCTGTGCTGTGAAGGACTACTTTGAGAAAATAGCATAAAATCATACAAGTAAACCCTGTTCCATAATGCACGGGCACCGTAATTCTTTTATTTCTTCACTTTGTAATTCTTGTCTCTATTGCCTTGCCAGCAATCTTCCGATGGAGATCTCTGAGTGACTTTCCCCTTTACGTGCAGTTTGATAAAAATATGAAAAACTGGGTGAGAGCTGGAATCTGTATGTCCGTTGCGCGGTCATCTGTCACTTTGATGTGCTGATGGCCCTATCAGTCTACTGAACAGGGGGTGAATCGTGATTCGGAGCAGAGAGAGGTTACCTACCTGGCCGGAGCGGCAGGTAGCAGTCGTTAGAAAGGATCTCGTTTAGTCCCCCCGTACTCAGGTTATTTTCAGGGCACCATCTAGTCAGGGTTGGGCTAGAGAGAGGGTAGGTTTTAGAGATGATGCCTCACCAAAACCTTCTGAGCATGCGCAGACTACAGCTTTTCAGAAGCTTTTAACTGGGCCAAATGTAGGTGGATTTTTGTGAAGGAGGGAAAAAGACTATTCCTAAGAGGAAAACACTCCTTTCTTTGCCCTGGGAAATGTCAAGTGCTTGTCTCAGATCATAGGGAAGCTAGAGAATTGAAAAACAAAAAAAAAATCCAGTTAATTAAAAGTTGCTAAACAACGATATATCCCTGATTTTAGTCAACCAACATGAAAAATACCAATCCGTTACTGTGATTGCAAGGAACAATGTCACATAGACTCCTACACTTCAAATATTAACATCAGATGTTACTATCACTTGAATGCGTACAGAGAATTGCAATTTTCCTTTCCATTTGGAAGAGATTACAGCTCCCTGATTTCTTACACTATATCTTGTTTCTTAACAGCATGGAGTAAAGTACCTTGATGCTTTTTCAGTATTAGGTTTGCTTCAATGTAATCATGCATGAAATATCCACTTTAATTCTTTCTTTCAATAAAAAGGCAGCGTTTTTTACCCTCCATGCACACCGGAGAAGGTCTTTCCTTCCTCTGATATCTTCAGGTCCCTTCTTGTTGTTCAGCATTGAAATACAGTATTACAGCAATAGGTAATTTAGGCAAGGTCTGTCTGCACTGTGCAAACACAGTCCTGGGTACGTTCTGCCTCCGAAGAACTTACTACATCAGAGAAATCTTTAGTGTTGGATAAATTGAGCCCAGTAACCTGCATCACGAGAGAGGAACATGTTTCCCCATCCAGTTGCGATGGCACAGTGGTTTACTGTCCACCCTGGGGTGGTGGGTGTGCAGACTGGCTGGGCAGTGCACTGTGGCTCTGCTCCCGCTGATGGCAGTCTCCAAGAGCGTGTTGAACGGTGGAGCTGGGCGCCAATGTTTGGAATGGGTGTTTGAAGAAGGGATGTGATGTGCGTGAGAATAGACAGGTGTTTCCAAACACACACAGGGTGGCCGTCTGCAAGCGGTGTGGTGGTGGAGCCTGGTAAAATGTATCATCAGGAGGACGCGTTTAGCTGTTTATTAGATAGAGTTCGTATGTCAATTCACTGTGGTATTTGCGCACTGACTGATAAAGGTCACAGTTCAACACAGATTACAAGAAAAGCCCGGTAAAATATTTGTGCTCTGATGCTTTCATGCATTGGAGGAATTCTTATTTAGCTTGTTTCTGATATCCAGTACTTCAAGTTAAATGGATGTTCTGCAACACCTATAAAAATTGCAAACAAAGTGTCTATATTTTGTAAATGTTCGTGCATTTCTTTTCTCCAGCAAGAGATGTTGCTAGAGTTCACATCACTTTCAAATCACTTTCACTGCTCAGAGTGGCTGCTCAGAAGCAGTGAGAAAGTATTTCATTTTACAAATAGCTAGTCCTAAATCATGGCTTTATTTGGGCCTTGACGAGAAGTAGCTCACTGTTTTATATCTCAAGCAGTCCTACAAGGGAGTTTATATTACACAAGGAGGTTTTGGAGAGGGAATTTGCCACTAGTTCACGTAAACAGTGAATTGTTTTTCCTTCCACGCAGGCTGTGCACCTTAGGTAGCAGATCTCAAAAGGTCACGCACAATAACCTCTACTTCAGGAATTGTTCCTTAATTTTTAAGTATGAATAACTCGAATACACTTTTAAACATGTGGTTTGAAGTTAGCAATATGCTGTTCTTATTATGCCGTATTTTTCTCCTCCCTGTGCAGGAACCCAGTGGTAACCACACTCCTCCTCAGTTGTCTCCATCACTTAGCCAAAGCACTTTCACTACTGGTGGCTCCCTGGACGTTCCCCACATTATCATGCAGGGCGATGCAAGGAGAAGAAGAAATGAAAACTATTTTGATGATATTCCCCGGTCAAAGCTGGAGAGGCAGATGGCACAGGTAGGGTTAAAACGATGCCATTAAAAGGCTGCGCCTTGCTGCAATGGGTTACAGAACTAATCCAAACCACAGCTGTGGGTCATATATGAAGGCTGAATTGTAAACTGCAAAGACTCAAAATTTTTTCCAAGCTGTCTGTTGCAGTTTCTCTTGGTTGTTGGTGTGCAGTTTCTCTTGAGAGGTGGAGTTTTGGGGGTGTTTAGGTGCCTGGAGGCTGAGATGAAGGTGCCTCCTGTGCACCAGCGCACGCAGACTCCCACTGGCACCGACTCTGCCTCTTGTTTCTGTAAGAAGGTGCAGATTCCTCAATTTCTGAGCAACCTAGATAAAAATAAGCTGACATCAGTTCACTGACAGAAACTCAGAGGACTTGGGAGGTGTCGATTGCTGCATTTATTAATGGACAGGGTCAGTGTTCTGCTAAACTTTGTGATCTGGGGAGGATATATCTTGAGTGTTTAAAAAAAGATTTAACTGCACAGCAACTCATTTGGGCATCACAGCAGCACTAGACTGGATGTTAAATTGAACTGTGCATGAAAGAAAGCCTAAAGTAGTCTCCATCTCTAAATTTCTTCACCCAACCACGATATGGTAATTTTAAATCAAGCGTACATTGCCCAGAGTGATGCCTTGTGCCATTCTAAAGGGCAGTAAAGCTAAGCTTTGACAGCCCATCGGCAAAAATGCCTTGGGATGAACTCAGCTTTTTTTTGGCGGTGCTTACGATGAAAGACGGCCAGGCCTTAAGCCGTGCGGTGCTTTGCAGCCTGTGTTGGAAATAGGGCTTTGATTTGCCGTCAGAAGCAGATGGGCAGCCAGCGCGGTTCCTGGAGCGACTCTCTCCGTCAAGGAGCAGGTTGCTGCACGCCACCCTGCGTCAGGCTTCCCAGCGGTTCTCTGCCTGCCGCCCCCCAAAATAGAGCCGCTCTCCAAAATTCAGCCTCGAAATGGAAACAGCTATGCAAATAACTGTGTTATGGTTAGCGTAATGAACAAAAGGCTGCAGTCGCTCAGCTAATTGCATGAACAAGGAGGAGTAATTAAATAAACAAGCAAAACAAGGTGCTGCTGTTACCTGGGAACACAGAAACAAATTGAATTCCATTTGTTCAGAGGACATTTTCGAGGGAAGTAAAATTACATTTGGTTGAGTGGGGCTGTTTCCTTGCCTTTTTTTAATCTCCCAATTTTCTGCTGTATAATCTTATTGTACAGAATTAAGGCGAAAGTTGCCTAGTGAATGAGCTTGTTTTCAAACCAAAGCCTGCTGGGCTTTTGTGACAAGAACAAGGTTGAGCTGAAGTCCAGCAAGAAAAAGCCCAGTGAATGTGAAAATATTTCCTTGAAGGTCATGAAATTTAGGTGTCTGAGCATGAAATGCCCACTTGCTCATGGCTGAGTAGACCGGTTCATCTACTTAGTTTATTTTATCCCTTGGGTCCCAAATCCCTATTCCCACTTCCTCCTTTAGTCACTAACATTGAAGGAAAAAAAAAAAGCTAGCAATTCTTCCTGTCTCCTTTTCACTCTTTTCTTTTCCTGTCTGAAGTCCCGATATTCCCAAGAGGTATGACACACTCTCATATATGGCACCTGCAGATTTTCTTTAGGCTGTTAAAAATTGCTTTTCCAGAAGGAATGTGATATGTTGCATATCCAAAGAGAGAACTGAGCAGTTCATATTTACACCACTCCAAACCACTTCAAAACCAATGAAGTCCTGGGATTTTTTTTTTTTTTTTTTTTTTTTTTGTGGGTATGGGTACCCACTGAATGAATTACTTCAGTGCCTTCTGTCTAACTTTCACCATGGAATATAGCAGCCATCCTTTGGGACTCCAAAGGGGAAAATGGATTCAGATGAAATCTGTAAAGCAGTGTTTTGTGTTAGTCCCTGAACTCCAATCTGTTTGGAGTCTTTCTCAGCTCTGCCCCCAAATTCTGCACTCCTGATGTATGTAAAATTCCCTTTGACTTTAATGGGAAAGTCAATGACTCCCTCTGGTGATCATTCTCACTAAATTGGACTCACCCCATTAAGAGGCTAATCAGGGATTTCTTCAACCATCCTAGCCCAAAAATAGATTTTTGAATTTATTTAGTGCAATATGTGCTTTGTTAAAATGAACTATATTTCCTTCGATCTTTTCCCCCGAAGCCCCTTTGAAATTAAAGCTGAAATAATTATTTCTGGAAAATAAAGGAGATCCAACTGATTCTTAACATGAGCCTTCTGCTCCATGTCGGTTTTTTTTATCCAGCAACTTCCTCCTTGCAGTTTGCAGGTTCCTTTGGCTTTTGTCGGATCAACAACAACTTCTGAGCTGATACCAGTCCTGCTTTCCAGCTAGAATACTTCTCACAAACAGAATAATCTAGAACGATTATTGGAATTGCTTTGAGGATATTCTTTGTCTTAACCCTTCCTTTGCCAGGCTGTTTGCATGCTGCTGTATGAGTCTGCATGTTTACTGGATGCTATAGTAGATGGATGTGCACAAAGACATCTTTGATGGTGTGATTTTTTGAAAGGGTGTTAGGTGTGTTCTTGACAATAGATTAATGGGTATTTTCATGGCCTTGAAAAGAGAGGCCAACATGGTACTGAGAGCTTATTCATGGTATTGCTTTCATGAACTTGATTTTGTTTCAGAAATGTTAGGATAAGACTATTTTTAGCCTCAATTTGAAGTCTAAAATCTGAAGATATTTCAAGAAAATGGTGAGATCTGGTCTTTCCATCTTTACTATGGCCTGTGTTTTCACTAAACTTTTACATGGGGGTCATCAAGCATGTTGATCTTTGCATAAGATATCAACCAGTGTTTGTTAAAACAATGAGCACATCATTTTAAATATCTTTTCTTTTCATCTGCTATATGGGTTTAAACAATTCTCTAAACCATAATCAAATCTGCTTGTAAGTAATACAACACTTTGTTTCCTGGAGGAAGCACTGATTTAAATTTACTTAATGTGGGTGGTTTTGTCTCAAGGCCAGCATGTACCTTCATTCACAGTTCCCTAGCAGACTGTTTGTGCCCTAAGAGGGGAAAATCCTAATATAAACAATGAGTCTAACCAATTTAGGTTCCCCACTGGAATAGGTCTGATCATCCAACTCTCCAGTTGGTTGTCCAACTTCGAAAGTCTTTGATATCTGGTTGGATAATTCACAACTGCCAAAAAGGTAATATAGAAGATTGTGAGATGGTTTGTTTTCCAGAAAAAAAGGGGGGAAAAAAATCCAGGAAGCATTGAATAGTCTGAGTCATCTTTGACCGTGGATGTTGAATTCTGAGCCTGCAAACTGTAGATTAATATGTTCAAATTAACATAGTTTAAAATAGCTGAGTTTGCTCTCAAGATTGGCTAAACCTTTAAAACAGAACGGAAATCATAGAGGCAAAGCCTAAGGACTTTGGAACTGAAATCAATAGGAGGAGTCCTGTTAAAGGGATCGGGCTCTTCATTCATCCCTGAAATCATGGAGGGGGGTGGAGGGGGAGAAGTATACATTTGCCGGGAAGAGCTTTGGAGGTTAAATGGAAGCATTGCTAAGTTCATTGAAATACACCAATTAAAATGTCAGGTCTTTAGGATTCATAATTCTCCAGGCAGCAGAGCAGCTTTAGGTACTAGCTGCAAGCGTATCCCAGGCTGCCAGCCCCGAGGCTGTTGCTATTTATTGCTCCAGCCTGCGGCATATGGTGCTTTTAGCCACCCTGGTCCATAAAGCCCCTTGTCATGGTGTTCAGAGCGCTGCACCCTGCCCCAAGCTGGGACCAGGGGCCAAAAGCATCTTCCCCACTCCCGAAGGACCTCTGCCCACGCCACTCTTTGCCAAAGCAGAGCTGGGTCATGCAGGAGGGTCGGGCATCGCCCCGATGCTGACGGATGCTCTCCCCATGGGGCTGAGCCTGTGGAGCACTGTGAGATGGGAGAGGTCTGTCATTTCAGGAGACGGTGGGTGGGCGCCTCTTTAGGGCTCTTGGGAAAGCTCCAGGCTGTGTCTGCCTCTGGGAGAAAAAAGAGATAATGAGTCAGATGAAACTGTTTGGTAGGATAAACCTAGTCATGGCCCGTATGGGGGGCATCCCAGTGGGCTGTGATGGCAGGAAGAGAATCCTTTCAGATCTCACGGAGTTGGAAAAATTATTCACAAAGGTGGGCAGCAGAAGTTCTTTCTTAGAGATAATGAACCCAGACTTAATTTTGAAAGCCTTTCTGAGTTCTTTGGTCCCATGGTCTGAGGGCCCTTTTTTTTTTTTTTCCCTAAAACACAAGATACTTAAAGGTAAGGTCATTGTAATGACTGGGTAGTAAGCTTGAAGTGAAGTTACCTCAGTTGTTGGGATTCTGCTTTGTAACATCATTTTGTGAGATATAATAACTCCTTGAAGGATTAGCATTGATATGCAGGAGATAGATAGTCATTTAAATGGAGTTAGTATCTGAGATCCTTTATCTACAATAGAGGAAAAGTGTAATAAAAACAAGAGCCAGAAATAGCAAAGGCAGGTTTATAGGAAAATTGTGAAATAATTTTTCTGCTCTCTGAAATAAACCTTCAACTCAATAATATCTTCCAAATACTTCCCAGATACTAATGCATTCATATTTCCAGTGCACTGTGGGGCTATGAGGCTTAAAATTATGTTTTCCATTTTACAGCCGAGAAAATTGAGGTACAGGGATGTTGCAAGATGGCCAAAATGACACTGAAAGTTTGAAGGAGCCAAAAATAGAACCTTGTCCTAGAGGACCCGCTTTTAGTTTTTTAACTTTTAACCACAGTATGACATCTTTTTTATTTGCTTGTTTCCTGTTTGTTTTCCTGTCTCCTTCTCTGCTTTGGAAGGATTTAAACATTTACGGTGAATGAAGGAAAATATGCCCAGGAGAATACTGGTGTGTGAAATGAGATTATCTAAGAAGCAATGAAGAATGGATTTTATGAATGGTTGAAATTACTAGTGAAATGACAGAATTCTTTATCAGTGGATTTAAGAAGCAATAAGTACAAAAATAGGGTTGTGTAGATTATTTCATTCTCTTGTTATTTCTAAGGTTTCTTCCATTTTTTATAAGGTTAAAATAGTGTATGTTGTAAGGATGAACAGACAGCCATTTTAAATCCAAACAAAATGCTCTAAGGTTCATATTTTCAGGTGCATTTTATTTTTAAGATGAAAAGATGACTGAGCTGTGAAGACCTTCAATTTAACATCAAAAGAAAAATGCTTAACTGGATCTATTTTTGTTGCATAGTATAGGTGTTACTGACAGTTGTCTTTTTAATTCAGATATTAATGCCACAGAGGGTTGTATCTTGAACTGTAAATTTCAACAAACTTTCATCTGTAAATCCCTGCAGTATTGTGTATTTAATGGACAAGTAAACCGATAAAGACGTTATGAAAAATCTAAGTAATTTCTGTCTGAATAAAAAGATACAATTTTTTTCAAGAGTGTTACAGCAGCTAGCATTTTAGAAATAAAGCCGTGGGATGTGGATCATACCTACATGCTGCTTCAGCATATGGAATTAAGGAAGCCGCTTCTATATTTGGTATTAATGATCCAAACTTGTGCCATAAATACTACACCAAGATGGGGACAGATGTTCTTTCAAGATGGGGACAGATGTTCTTTATTAATTTACTGTTTTTCACACTCAGTCCTGTGAGCTAGAAGCTCTACATTGGAAAGATTGTATGAAAAATGGAGGAGGATTGTATGAAAAATGGAGAAGACCAGGTAGTTTCTACTGTCAAATAAACTATTCTTATTGAAAATTTGAACTTTTCAGAGTCAAGGCTGAATTTTAATATCTAGCATTTACTTTTTTGAGCTACTGGAAAAAAGTTGTACTGTTGTACTCAGAGGTTGGGGTGCTCTTCTGAAAGAGCCCACTTTTTGTTGTTGTTGGTTTTTTGTTTTGTTTTGTTTTTTTGGCTAAAATGCAGATGCTTGTACCTAATGTTCAGGGACCAGAGTCTCATGATCTTTATTGGTGGTGTTTGTCCAGAAGTTTGTATCTTCTGTGCAAGGCTAAGAGGCTGGGTTTGCATTTGTGGCTGGCAGCACCAGCAGAAGGGGTGTCATGGATCAGAAGAGGCTTGGCTGCTCGTCCCGGGGCCAGAGCCGCGGCTGTAGAGCTGCACCTCCAGGAGCTGGGCAGTGGCAAACTGCTGGGAAGATCCTTGGTCAGTCCTCCGCAGCAGGAACCCGACTGCTGGGTTACGAGATCAAAATCGAAGGAAAGCTGACTGCCTATCAGAGAAGATGGCCATCGCATGTCAGCTGGGTGAGAGAGAAGCACAGCCGTGTTATTAGTCTTTTCTCGTCGGAGGAAAATGTGCAAAGTACAGCTCTGCGTGGAGGAAGAGGTGGAGGTGCACAGGACCTAGACCTTTGACCTTTTTAAACTGAAAGTGAGTATATTTAGATTAGATAGTAGGAAGAAATTCCTTACTGTGAAAGTGGTGAGGCACTGGAACAGGTTGCCCAGGGAAGTTGTGGATGCCCCATCCCTGGAAGTGTTCAAGGCCAGGCTGGATGGGGCTTTGATCAACCTGGTCTAGTGGGAGGTGTCCCTGCCCATGCCAGGGGTGTTGGAACTAGATGATCTTTAAGGTCCCTTCCAGCACAAACCATTCTATGATTCTTTGACCCTGGCATGGGAAGTTGGCTTTCCTTCTTGCCCTGCCACCAGCTGGAGGGGACAGTCTTTGCAGGCTTGCTGTGGTCCTGGGCCAGCCGTCTTCCTTCCTGGAGTGTGGTGGCCGTGGCACACACCTTCTTGTGAAACCTTGCTGGGAGCTGCCGACAGGGTGCACTGACCTGGAGCGTGGTGTCACTGCTCACATCCGTCACCTGCTGCCTTCCTGCAAGAAAGCCATTCCAAGATGGCCAGTGATTTTCTGCAAATCTTCATGTGAAGTATTTTCAGGAGAAGCAAAAGGAATATACCCATGCAAAACACATATACTTGTTCTAATAAGAAGTGTTATTTCTAATTTCTGCTTCTCTAAAAGAAATAATAGTTTCAAATTTCACTTTCTGTCTCTGAAGATCTTGTTTTTGAAGGAGGATCTGCAATTATTCCTGCCAGTAAGACAAGCTCTCCCCAGAGCTCTGGGAACATTGGGGGAAGCAACATCTATTGAGATGGCACAACTGCTCTCCCAGTCCTGAAACATTTGGAGTGACGATTACAAAAGGGGCCAGACAGCCCCGATCATCCGATTTTCATTTGTTTCCTTCAGCTGTTGCACCTTTAAAGATTTTTTGCCATGCCAAGAGTGATTTTTCTGGGAATTGATCCAAAATTGTCTTCATTTCTGGAGCAAGGCTGGATTATAGTTAGTGAGTTAGATAACGGGTGTCAGACGGAGCAGGGTTTGCTGCTGCTCCTCTCCTTCCCTCTACCCCTCACTGGGGCTGCAGTGCCAGGGGATGGGAGCGATTTCCCGAGGCTCAGCCCTGTAGTGAGACACAGAGGGAGAGGCGGTGAGGGACTAAGCCTGGAGGTTTATTTTCAGCAGCTCCTCTTGTCCCTGTGCACTGGCTCTGCAACGTGGGGGTACGAGAGAGGCTGAGCCTTGCCAGGGAGAGGTGGAGAAGGCAGCATAAGATCAGGAGTCACCAACAAACTTCGCAGACCAGCTCAGGGCTGAACAGACCATTGAGGACCCACATTTACCTAACCAGGGCCATGCATTGGTGTTTTCTAGACTTCTGTTTGTTGTTGTTGTTACTCTCTCCTGGATTCCCTCAGTGTGCCTTCATCCTCCTTGAAGTGCAGTGGCTAAAACTGGATGCCGCCCCATATGAGACCTCCCTGCTGGCTGCATGTGGCACAGAAGTTCCTTCCCATATGTTACAATAGGCTACTTTTATCAAATACCTCCTTTTTTTATTTAGGAGAGGAGAGTTGAGTGAAGGGCCACTGAGATGGTTGGGGGCTGGAGCACTTGCCCTCTGAGGAGAGGCTGGGGGACTGGGGCTGGCTGGAGAAAAGGTGACTTTACGTACAAAAACTAAAAGAGGGGAGATGTTGACTGGGTGGGAAGAGAAACTTCCTGCCCAGAAGGACAAGCAAGACAGGGGACAGGTTACTCAGAGAGGCTGTGCAGTCTCTGTCCTTGGAGGTTTCCAAGACCTGACTGGATGAAGCAACCTGGTCTCATCTCACAGCTGCTCCTGCTTTGAGCTGAGCTTGGAATGGAAACTTCCTGAGCTCCCTTCCAGCCTGAATTATCCTGCGATTTATTTGCTTGTTCTTTTGCAAGAGAGCTGTACTTAATTTAAAGTATACTAAAACCTCCAGATCTCATGTGTCCTCTCCCCATCATCCTGTTAAATTAATCTCCTAAATTAGTTGTTATTTTATTTACATATTTAATCTTGCATTCCCAAGGAATACTCTTGTCTTACTGAATTTCATCTGACCGATTTCTGTAGTACATCAAATCCGTTTTCAGTTCATACCCCGCTCTGGAAAGTCCTTGACTCCTGGATCCTCCCTAGAGAGCCCGAGCTCTCCTCCAAGCCGTTGTGTGGGGCAGGTCATCGCAGTTTGCTTTGGCATGTTCCAGTCCAGTTGTGCTTAAATACCAGCAGTCATTCTCTAAATGTGTCTTTCAACTTCTTGTGCAACCAGTGGAGTTTGACTTAAGCTGGTTTGTGTATGGGGCACGTCACGTGTCGCCGCATCAGGAATCGCACAGTCAGCGTCCAAGTCCTGCTGTGCTTCTCCTTGCTGCTGCCGATTTAGTCGGCCAGTTTTCCAACAAAGGAAGGAAATTTGATCTGAGATGATTCATAGTGAACAACCTCATTATAAACATCTTGTATTTTTCTTGGCTCATAGAAGCTGTCTTGGGTAACACATGGCAGGCAATATTATGCTTCTTCTCTGTTATCCTCAATAATATATACATAGATATAGATATACACACATACGTTCACATATTCCCATGTATTTATTTCAGGTGGCCAGGAGCAATGTCAGAAGGTCTCATAGGCCATGAGGACCAGGTGATGGTGACTTGATTTTTAAAGATTTCTAGTAACTTGCTGGTCCCTGCAGTTAGGCTGGCTATAACTTTCCGAATCTTCCTTTTCTCCCAATCTTAAATATCCTTTTAGACCTTTTTTGGTCCTTTCAGTATCTTCTGTGACTTTTTGAGGACAACTGCTCCTAGTTTGGGTAAATCTTTTGCATCTCCTAAAGTGCCCTTGAGTGAAGTACACTGACAGTCCATCAGGGCTGCCTTCCATCCAGCTCCTGCTCCTTCTGCGTATGCTGTCCAGGTATTCTTTTCTGTTGCTTTCCTCCTTTCCTCTCCTTAGAAAGTGTATAACTTCCATGATCAATCTTACTGGTTTGTGATCACTTTCAGTACAGTTCTGTCTTCAGCTTATCAACCAAGTCTTCCATGTCTATAGGGATGAAACCTAAAGTTCGTTCTCCTTAGATAATTTTGTTCACCTTACGAAATGCAAAGTTGTCTCCAACACAGCCCACGACATTGAAGATCTGTATATGTACTGTCCTACAGCTTTTCCAGTAAATATATGAGTAATTAGAAAGATTTGACGCAGATGGAAATGTGCAAACACTTTGTAACATGATTGTCTACTGACTTTACAACAGGTGGATGAAGTAATTACGCCCTATTGTCTTCTGTCACTGAGGAAGTTATAAAGAAGAATAAGAAATACTATTTCTTACTTGAATGTGTTTTCTTGAAATCAAGCAGGTTAAGTTAAAAAAAAATAGAAGTGAGAAGTCCTTAATTCTTTTAAAAGATAGTCATAAAGTGATTAGGAGACCACGTCAGAACTGAGATTGCTGGGAAGTGAAGGGAGATAGATGAATGGAGAGCAGGTAACGCAGAGCCTCACCTCCCTCCTTCCCTCTCCCACCCTGAACCAGCCACCTGTATCTTGGGTAGCAGATGGCAGGAGCTGTGCAGAGCAGGCCATCCCCTTTCCTCCTTCCTTTGTCCCTCCTGCCCGTCAGAGTTGCGTCCCACAGTGACTAGACAAGGGCATCTTTTATGCATGGGACATCTATAACTATCACAAACATGGTATCATGATAGCAGAGTCTTGTTGCGATGTTACTCGTAACCATTTATCTTTCTGGAATAATAAGATGAGTGCATGTTTGACACTAATCAGGCAATAGCTGATGCTATTTTTTTGCTCTTCTTTACCATATTACTTAGGAAAATGTTCTTCATTAAGCTCTCTTTTTCACAGAACCTCTGTGTCAGTGGTATTAAGTGCCCAAGTGTATTTGTGTTTGTTATCGTGGAAGTGCATGCAGAGATTGAATTCTTTTCCTTCTTTTTGAGGGCATATGTTTTGGGAGTTGAAAATTACAAGTGTTTGAAGCCTAATCCCAATTCTCCCTCCTCCTGCCTATTTTCTGGCCTCAGATACTCACTTAACCTTTTCCCGCTCCTTGTTTCCTTCCTCTTCAGCACAAGGGTATGCAACTTTAAGTACTCCTCCTGGGGATTTCATAATTCATTAAAAAACTTCATCACTTTGAAGACATAAAATATGTATATAGTAAATGCTAAATATTTTTACAGTGGTGCAAGGAGAAGGCTGGCTTCTGAATATGAGTTCATTACCTTCAATAAAATTAATGTTCCTTTTGTACTGCGTTTCAGTACCTTAGTCATTCAAACATTAATGAGCGCAGAACTGAGTAATGAGTTTTGCACTGCTGCCCGTCTCACTGGGCATTCATACAGTCACGGGTAATTCTCAGTTTCTGCTGGTCCATTTGATTTATTGTTGACTTAATAAATCAAGTCACCTGTATTTAAAGGTGATATAGCTTAATCCTAGATCTTCCAAACCTGTAATTCTGGAAGTAGGTTTGCGTGATGGGGGCAGTTGACTTAACAGTCCTTGGAGCAGAGACCTGCACCCAGAACTTGCCTCTCACAGGTGAGTGCTCCAAACATCGCTTTTATGCACTCTTCTTCCTCCAAATGATTAAAAATAATAAGAAGGGCTTCCCTTCATAAAAGGGGTTGAAGACAGCCTATCTTCTGCAGCTTTAACCTGTGAAAGAGGAAGATGAAATACATAGGTGTGAATTCCCTCAGTCAGAGAAGGGCATCACATTGGGAGCTCCTGAATTCTGGGGGGGGGGGGGGGGTGCGCTAACCCCTCCAGTTTTTATGGGGGAGAAGATGAGGGAAGGTCAGGGCGGGTACCATCAGGATGTATGAGAAACGATTGATTCCCTGCGCTTTTTTAAAATGGAGCAACTGAAAGCTTGCGGACACACTTACTGCAGGGTGGCGTTAGCTGTTCCTGAGATAGCACCGAAGCAGCCGATAGATGTATCTGGTGTATTTATACGATTAGGTGCTGCAGCACGGTGGGGATGCTGTCGCAGCATCACGGTGGGAGAGCCCCGCACGCCTCTGCTGCACGGGGATGGGCACCGGCTCCGGGCTGATCCGGCTCAGGCAGCGCACTGCTCCCTAAAGAGAAGCCTTCAGGAGGGGAAGGGTTTAAGGATGTGCCTTTGCCTCCAGAATAGCAAGATGGTGAGAAGCGGCTGTATGATATCACAGCATCATGGCAACCTCATGCCAGCCCCGCTGGCGCCAGGGAGAAGTAAAACATCTGGTAGCATACGGTACCGTGCTGCCTTACCTTACTCCTTTCAGGACCCCAGCGAGTGTGTCCAAACAGCACTGCAGTATGCTTCCTTAATTACCAGATGCCTGGGGATGCTGCACCTGGCATGGAAATGCCTTCTCTTTTACTCTTCTCTTGAAAAGCAGAGGCCCAACCTCCTGCCCTGGTTTCCCATTCAGGAATCCTCCCCCCCACAAAAAATAAACATAGGCATCCCAGTGATGGGAATGGCCAGAGCATCTGGAAGTCAGTTTGCTTGGCACGCAGGAAAAAAAAGGTCATTAATGCCAACTAGTGAAATGTCCTAATTCTAGTGTCCAGCAGAAGTAGCTGGAGCGGTCTTTGCTGCTGGCCTTGCACTGGGAGTGTGCGTCCATCACACGGAGGAGGACCATTTTCTAGCAAGTGGCAGAGGATGAGGTAGAAGTCGGTGAACCAAAGTTGAAGTTTTTACTAGCTAATGCTATCAAAATGTAGAGCACTGCACATCACGAAAGAGAAGCAAATAGCTTCAAAAACAAGAGAAGGGAGAAGAAACCGACTGGATACAGGAAAGTGAAGGAATTACTGAAGCTGGGGGAAGGGATGTGTGTGCATGTGTTTCAGATCATGAAGGAAATAAGGGACAATTAACAACACTAGACAGCCACCAGCCTGTCCGGCAGAGCTCAGTAGTCAGTCCAGAGGATGCCAGCTTGCCCTGACAGTAACCAGAAGTGACAACCTAGTCTGTCACCAGCCAGGCAGCCAGGTTTCAGGCTACAAAAGGTAAGAGCAAGAGCCATATTTCTAAGAAGAGTTGCACTTCTCTGGGTTGTCTTGAGCATCGGTGCTAAATTCCTGCTGCTGCTGCTGCTGACATGAACCAGCAATGCACATTCTTGCTGTGGTTAAATTACTGATATATTAATTGCTATCTATTCTGGATGCTGCAGTTGCATTTTTTCGTGCGTGTTTACTGCCTTTTGTTGCTGCCTGCCGAAGATACTGTGGGCAGGTCCTACGTCTGATGCTTTGTTTTAGTTGCCTGGCTACTGTAAAATGTTATCTTAGCCTTTGCTGAGGTGTCACAGATGCTTTCTTGAGGAGTGTCCAAACAAGGAAATATGCAAGAGATGCTGGTGAATGCTGTGCCTGCCTGGTTCTGTTGCTTTGGCTAGAGATGCTACAGTATGCTTACTTTGCTTTGCAACTACAGACTTATCTGTACAGTCACGTATAAGGTAGACTGAAACCTTTCATTTATACAGCAGGGTCATGGTCAATACCAAAGGTAATATTATCTGTATCTTTGTATGCAAAGGAACTGTTGTTGGAAGGAGATGGTGGGCAACTGCTTCGCTTAATTGCAATGCATTCTTTTCTGGTAATTGTTATAAAGAAAACTGATTTTTCCTGTTGACTGTATTGCCAGATTTTTCCCTTCCTCTCTCCCTGTGAAAGTCTCCAAGAGAGAGAGATTCAGATCTCAAAACTTAATTGTGATGTTGACTCCAAACTTCTTCCCTGCCAAAAACGGAAAGTAACCAGTATTTCTTTCTGCTGTCTGCATTTTCTGTTTATGCCTGCATAACTTTGTCTCTTTACATCACCAGCACTTCTGACTAAATTGTTTTCTTGTACTCACAGTTTGAAACCTCTTCTAGGGTCTCTGAATAAGCTATGTTTCCTTCCAGTCAGTCCAAAAATATTTTGTCAGCGAATAAATAAAAAAATTACTTTTAACATCTGTTTTACTTCCTTCTTTAATGTTATTGCAAGCCTTTTCTTAATTATTCTTGCCTTTTGGCAGTTGCGGTGCATTAATATTTACAAGATGAGATGTAGTTTTCTGTTTATATTAGCAGTCCTCTGTCTGTGAGATCTGGACCAACCAGAATGCAGGATATCCTTTCTCATCGATTCATCAGGTTCATAATGTAAGATACAGCGATAAATGGCTATGTTGTCACTCTATGGATGTACAGTCTGTTGCCGTGGTGTTATCTACGGGTGTCACGTCGCTGAAATGACAAAAAAAAAAAAAAAAAAGAAGTCCGTAACTTGTCCGCCCCCTTTTTTGGGATTATGTGTGCGCGCATTCGTGTATCATGCCGTGTGGTTAGCATCTGTCGGCTGTATGGTGTACATACAGGAGGCGGGGGGACTGCCAGCAGCAGTCTCGCTCGCTCAGGGGGAGCTTTGACTTCTGTTCCTGGTGTTTTCGTTGCTCACTTTTCCAAAGCGAGAAACCGTGTAAACGGCTGGGTTTGCACAGTTTCACCCCCACAATGTGTTGTGCTGCCCTTTCTGTGTCAATCCGTAGGCTTCGCCTCGCTGAGAAGCACGCCGTGTTTGCAGAGGCACTTTTGGGGTGTTAGAGGTAATGTTGGCGGTGCTCTGAGTTTTCGTCACTTCTGTGACAGTCACACGTGCTGCGCACGTGAGAGCAAACCCGGTGATCCATAACTGCAGCGTAGTAAGGACGACAGCCAGTCGTTCAGCATGGTTATTTCAGAGGATCTGTAGATATCTCCTAATTTCTGCCATACAACCGCCTGCTTGGAGCATTTCTGCCAAAGAGGGGCTGTTTTGGCCACCCAGCTTTTAGAAACTTCTAAGATGCAAGTACGCCTGTGGACCGGTTTCCATTATTTCAAAAACCAAAGATAAAAGGAGCTAAAAAAGATTTCTCTCGCACTAGGAATTAAAATGTAAGCAAATAATAAGGATTTGGCTGGTCCACAGAACATTTAAAATTCTTACAGGGAGAAAATTATTAATTTTTCAGTCAGAAACACTGTATCTATGTGTGCTCCAATTTATTGTTGTCATGGTGACTAATGCACGTTGCCATAACCAGGCATGAGGCTGTAACAGGTAAAAAGTTGTAAGAGGTGGTCCTTGTTAAAAGTGAATACATTCAAGCCACTCAAAACCAGGCCTTTTTTTTTTTTTTTCTTTTTTTTTTTCCCTGTAGCATGGAGGGTTTTTAACTTGACATTTTATAAAAAGTTGAGGCAGGTGTTAGATTTCATAGAGGTTGTATTCAGATTACTTCTTACCTGGGACTACTTCCAGGTGGCTTTAATGTGAGTCAAATACAGTTCTCGGAGAATGGGGTGAGATGGAAAAATGTGCAACAATTGTAAAAAAAATGACCTAATAGCAGTAATCTGCTTCCGTAGCTCATTTGACATCAAGCATCTGACCCTTTCCAGAGCACTGAGAAGTGCACATCTGCCCATTTTCAGGGTTATGAAGCACCGCAAGAGCATGAGATATTGGTCTTCAAGGCTACGACCTTTATGGTTAAAAGTTCTCACTGTAAAAGGCCTGAATCTTTACCACTCTGGCACCTGACTTGAGACCGTTTTGTGACTGTAAATTCTTTATGTGCGAAATGTGGGGTAAAAAAATCTTTTTTCTCAAGGTGACTGAGGCCATCTCTCTGGCCGGTTAAAGGCATGTCAAGGTTAGAATACTTAAAACACAGGCAGTACAGCAAAAAACACGTGATAAATTGCACAGCTGTCTGATGAGCTGTAAAGTTAGATGAGGAATAAATTATCTCTTGCCTTTCTACTTCATCAGAGAGATAAAAAATCTCCATACGTATAATGTGTCATAAAAAATACATAAGCTTAAATGTTTGATTATTTCTTATAATTGCAAATTAAATATTCAAACCAGAAAATCCTTATCCTATCATATCTATTTTTAAAAATGAAATCAAACATCATAGTTGGTCCTGTACAGCAATTTACGAACATTTCTATACTGCTTGAAACAGTTTTAGCTGCTTATGAATCTCAATACATCACCCATGAGTTGTTCCACACCAGTTCCTCAGGTTTAGAACTACTAGTAATTCATATTTTTCTACCCCAGACTTTAGACTTGTCGGTTCAAGTCTTCTCTAGGTCAAAGATGTTCCTACTTTGTATTTTACCTGAAGTAAATTGCCATCATCACATCCTAAATCTCAGAATTTCAGTATGTGACTAGAGTCAGTCAGCTGAGGAGCTCTTTTTTCCTGTGGAGGTTTTTAGGCCCACATTTATGAAAGTATTTAGCTGTCTAAACCTTGTTTAAAAGCCTTTCTTCCCTTTAAAAAAAAAAAAAATAGGAATTACACTTCTAAACATCTTCATGGATCTGATCTGGGCTTTGGAGACTACCGTGTCATAACTCAGTCTAAATAGGTAATGAATAGATAGTATGGTTTAAAAATCTAAGGAGTTTGGTAAGAAACAAAGGAAAGGAGACCAGTAACCGCTTCTGCTGAATATTAAAAAACATGATACAGGTACAAAAGAAAATTTTATGATTGTGAATAACATGTCTTCTTCATCCATCATAATAGTCTGTACCTACAATGTTTAATTTTATGCAGCTTTTCTTAGCAGCTGCTCCCTCTACAAGACAGACTGAAGGACATGAAAGGTCTTCAGGTGCAGCAGAAGTCCAGTATCTCTGCATGCCCTTAACCTCAGCTGTATCGCGTGTTTAGATCCTCCTAGTGACACGTACAGCAATCATATCAATTCTGTTTCGTCTGATTTAGGAGTAGATACTTGGACAATATTATATATATATTTATTGAGCAATTAATGGATACAAACGAATGGTCTCCTCGCAGTCCCGCCCTAAGTGTCTCGTACGCTAGTTTTATTAGCCTGGTTGAAGATTACTTCTCGTTTCCTCATGATTATTGCTTTCGAGCTCCTTTGTAAAATTGAACCAATATGAGAGGTAATCACTGTTCCTCTTGTTGCCGCCCTTCATTTACATACAGAAACAATGCTTTTAATATCTTTCAAGCAAAGGGGAGTCAAACTGTAAAATGACGTACTCGTTTTACTCCATATGTACCCTGTTTAATTTGTCAGTACTGCCCATTTTCTGTGTGCGAGGAAAGTCATCTGCAGACCAGAGCAACAGAAGGGTTTGCAGCGCTACCCAGAGTTACTTATTCCGTAGAAATTCTGTTTCTACCTCATGGCCATCCCCGTGCTTCCTCGATGGAAAGACCCGTGGTCAAAAAAACTTTTATAGCTTCTCTGTTCTGGATTTACTCCTCTTCCATCGTAATAACCTTTTGCTAAATGGATAGGATGTACCTTCCAAGAACTTCTTCCTTCCACAGAGCGTGCAGGAGTGTACCTTTATTAGGGGGAAAAAAAAAAGAAGGACTATTTCAAGTGGTCTGTTAGCTGTGGCCGTGAACAGTTCATAAGAGCTGCACACACTGAGAATTTGTGATGGGTGCAATCCGTCTTCTCTTGTAGTCAAATACAGACTCCGCAATAAGGATGCAGATCCTTACCCCTTGTAATATGGTTGAAGCCTTATTTTATAAGAACTAGTTCTTAAATCAAATTCCCATTTCAGATTAAATATGATAGGAGGTTTTTACACATTAGTGGTCAGAAGGATTCATTTCTGTGGATACAGAATGCCAAAAATTGGAGCAATTGCTCCTGCTGCTTTCCTTTCCAATTTTGAGGTTGAAGTCATATCCATAGCATATAGGCAACTTACCTAGGCAAAAAAAGAAGTTACAATACTGTATAATTTGTAGATGTGCTAATAGTGCCAAGATTAACTAGGTTCGACTTATTTTATGATGTTCACTCGCTTGAAGTTACCGCATCGGCAGGGTAATGTTGGTGTTTCCAGTTTTATCTCTTGCTTTTCATTGCAGAGTTGTGCAAATGTGTGTCGTTTCATTATTTTGTGACACATGAAAATGATGTACTTGTTTTGTTTACTCTGTCCTGATTTAATTAGTAGGATGTGATAGTTTGCCAGACTTTTGAATGTCTTCGATAAGAATTTTTTCATGTGTTTTTGATGCTTAACTTCTTTTTGCTTTAAAAGTCTTAACTTCTAGCCATATTCTGTGTGAAATGCTGATGACAATTCCTTGCCAGCTTCAACACATATTTTAACAATATGACATGCATAGAAAATACACAGAGATAAGTGCAGATAAAGAAAGAAGTAGCATATTCCAAATTGAAATAATCATACAGGAGAGGGTAAAATAGTGGGAGGAAGGAGGAAGCGGGGAAGAGGGGAGGAAGGACGATCAGGAAGGAGAAGTCTGATCCCCAAAAGACAGAGTGGGCGAGAGAAGGGAATTCAGAGACGGACCAGACAGGGAAAGGGAGAAGTGGGGCTGGTGACAGAGGGAAGAGGGCTTGTAAAAAGGAGGACTCCATCCACAGGTCATTTTCCATTAAAGTGAGCTGACGCTGGTTTGGCAGCATCACTGGTGTAGAGGACATGGGCATGGTTCACACGTGAACCAAAAGTAGGAGAGATTGCAGTTAAAAAAAATCAATAACCTCAAAGTAATGATCTTTTTGCATGGGCCTGCAAGGTGGAAGGAGACCCCAAGGGCTCAGAGGTCAGCCCAGGTCCAATAAAGCCACGTCCGAAAATAAGCAGTGGCAGGTGAAACCCAGACCAGCACTGCGGTGCTGGGGGCATTCCTGTACCCGTGCCTGCGTTGGCCCTTTTTGGAAGGGAGAAGGGTGTCCGGTAATGGGATTTGGCAGGAGACTGCAGTCCTACCCATGTTCTCTGAGGGCTTTGAGGAAAGAGAGGAGATGACAGCTTAGGAAAGCAATCACCTATATCAATGAGAATGATGAATGTGGAAGGGCAATGTTAGTAACTCTACAATGAGACATCAAGAGAAGGTGATCAAAGTAAATATTCATAAAGAGATTAAAGAATGCCTCATATATTTGAAGAATGTATAAGAAGTCTTCAGATCAAAGCCAAGTCCCAGTTATTTAGCCGTTTAGGAAAGTTAGTTATCGGATATATGTGCTGGATAATGGAAGACGTATTAACTGTGTAGAAAAGATGTAAAACACATAGCGGAATTTGTGAATAGCATTTTTGTGCATCTCATGATTTTTTTTTTGAGTGCTCTCATCCTCATATATGTATTGTAAACAGTTATTTTTAAGAACATTTCCGCTGCCTAATGACTTTATTCTCAAACCAAATAGATTTAATTAAAGCCTCATTAAACACTACAGAAGATGACTTTGGATTATAAATTAAATCATGAAAAATGTTGTAGGAGTTGTATTCCCTTATTTTAGTAACATGGCTCTATGTGTAGAAAATAAATTATTGTTAATTGAGCACAACAATGGAGGGGCTACTTTACAGTGAATGTGCACGCAACTTATCTCATATCTCGAACTGTGGTTTTCAGACAGGAGACTGGGGAGAGCCTTCAATTACCTTGCGACCTCCAAATGAAGCCACAGCATCAACGCCTGTACAATATTGGCAACATCATCCAGAGAAACTCATCTTCCAGTCATGTGATTATAAAGCATTTGTAAGTGTTGATAAATTTAGTGGTTTGATTTGGGGTAGATCTATTAATCTTAGAGTCTGATAGACTGTTGGTTTTTTTCATTTATATTTTCAGTCACTTTTAATGAGACAGGCCACTTCCTCTGAAATACTGTAATTATAATAAGTGAGACACAAGGATGCACAGTAATTTTACTATGAATTTTGTGATATATTGCAGTCCATGTAGCAATGGTGTTAGCAAAATGACGGTATGAATAAGTGGCTAAGTGTTGTAGAAGTGGCAGTGAGACCAAACACCACTACTTTTCATCTGTCACAAATCCCTGTCCAGTACTTATGGAAAAATAATAAAACATAATGTGGGATCCTCATGCCTACCTTAATGCTGTGTGCACAGTAGTAAGTATTGCCTTACCTGAATTTTATACACCTGGTTTTGGGGAAGGAAGCTAGGGAAGATGGAGATCAAGGTCCTGAAGCAGTGTTTTCCATCTGTGGGACAAGGGCACATTCAGACCTCTCCCAAACTTATAACTAGATGAAGGTACCGGTAGCAGTTGGTTCCTTCAAGGCAGGGAGTATTTATTTTTACCTCCCAATAGCTGTAGCTGATTCCCACTTCCCATCCCTGGAGAAAAGGAGCTTCCCTCTACATCTAAAGACCATTAGTGTTCTCTGGCTGTTATAAATGCTTGTGAAGGAGAGGAAGGTCTCCTGAAGTACAGCAAGTCATATCGGAAGACCTTGTTTTTTAAATGAAAAACACTTTTCCAAAGCCCTGAGTTCCCTGTCACAGGGCTGGAGGGAGGTGGGGTGGGGCTGGTGCTTCTGGGGAGTTGAAGAGGTGCCTCAGCCCACCTGTTTAAACTCCTACACATTTCCCTTTCCAACTTTGCTGGAAAGTGCTGTTAAGGTTGCTGAAGATGCTTCCCAGACCACTGTGTCCTCCTCGGAGGTGGCCACCCAATGAAGCAAGGCTGAGTTACCTTACACAGGAAAGGAGATGAGTAGTTGTAGTGCCTTTAGCGTAATAGCTGGGGAGTAACCACTTGTCCAGGACATGGATTTTAGATCCTCTTCACCTGAAGGAGCTTGGTCCTTAGTGCTTTTTAGGATAAAAAGGACCATCTGGGTCAGGGCAATCTGAAGTGCTGATATAGGCTGGGCAGTGACTGGTTTGAGAGCAGCCCTGAAGAAAAGGACTTGGGGGTGCTGGTGGATGAGAGGCTCAACATGAGCCATAAGTGTGTGCTAGCAGCCCAGAAAGCCAATCGTATCCTAGGCCGCATCAGGAGAAGCGTGGCCAGCAGGTCAAGGGAGGTGATTCTCCCCCTCTACTCCACTCTCGTGAGACCCCACCTGGAGTACTGCGTCCAATTCTGGAGCCCCTACTACAAGACAGATATGGATGTGCTGGAACGTGTCCAGAGAAGGGCCATGAGGATGATCAGAGGGCTGGAGCACCTCTCCTATTAGGAGAGACTGAGAGAGTTGGCATTGTTCAGTCTGGAGAAAAGAAGGCTCCGAGGAGACCTTATAGTGGCCTACCAGCATCTTAAGGGGGCCTACAAGAAAGCTGATGAGGGACTTTTTAGGATGTCAGGTAATGGTAGGACTAGAGGGAATGGATTAAAACTAGACATGGGTCGATTCAGACTGGACGTTAGGAAGAAGTTCTTCACCATGAGGGTGGTGAGACGCTGGAACAGGTTGCCCAGAGAGGTGGTGGAGGCCCCATCCCTGGAAGTTTTTAAGGCCAGGCTGGATGGGGCTCTGAGCAACCTGATCTAGTGGGAGACGTCCCTGCCCAGGGCAGGGGGATTGGAACTAGATGATCTTTAAGGTCCCTTCTAACCCTAACAATTCTATGATTCTATAATGCTCTGTTCACCAAACACTAGAGCATCTGGCGGGGGGAGTTGGGGGCTGCTGGACTTGATTTAAAGTATATCTGGAAAGGTGGGAATTAGAGACTAAGTGCAGGTGAGACAGAGCCTGGATCCCACAGAGGAGGGGCAGAAGGGGTGTTATAGACCTGTCTCACTGGAGCATGTCTCTGTCTTCCATCAGACCTTCATGGCGTAGAAATTGCCGTGAAGGCAGTGATTGTCCCTGGCCAGTAACTAGACCCTCTGCCTTTATCAGCAAGTCACAGTCAAGGTCCACCTCACCTGCTCTTAGTCTTGCTCTCCTCCTATGGAGCACCTCAAATTGAAAAGGAAGCTTAGTGACTTCTAGTTCTTTAAATATTTTCAGTTTTCAGTAAAATGAACACGTTTATCTCAAGAGTGCTTCATCTCTTTACTTGACCCAGCAGTGAATTCATAATCAGATGTAATCTTTTTGGTAGATTGGAAGGCATGTAGATCATGAAAGAAATGAAGTCGGGATGACCAAGAATATCCAAATTACTGGTGATTAAGGAATTGCCAAATGAAAATATCCAAGTTACTGTTGATTAAGGAAACATCTTCCTTTCCTAAGGATCATGTGTCACTGCACTGTCTCAGCTCCCTGAGCTGTAATGACATCAGCTTTATGGAGTAAAACCCTGGCTTGGAAGTTATAACAGGGGCAGCTTTAATTGTATGCCACATCACTCAGCTGATCTGCTGGATGTCCTCTACATTGCTCCCACATGCTCTGAGTCTTTGAGAAGGAGCAGTTCCAAAAGTACAGCAAGTCAAAGGAAAGCAAAATTCCCTCCTAGAATTTCAGATTTTTCTGACAACTAAATTGAACGGTACCTTTGTGATTTGTTGGTCTATCCCACAGTCCATCCTGGGAAGCATTTCTGAATGCCTGCAGCTGAGGCTTCTTGCTGCTGTGCAAATGGGACAGGAGCTGCTTGTCTCTTCTCTTTCTTTCTCTTGTTCTGCCGTGAGCTCAAAAGCACTGCTGCTTTTTCCCTGATGCCTGACAAACTGGTAGCTTTCAAGGAAACACCAATTTGTTGTGCCATAGTCTATAAAAAAATAATAAAATAAAAAAATTGAAGAAATTAATTGCATCCTTCCCAGAGAAGGCTAAGGATACTAAAGGTGTCAGACAGCAGAATACAGAGAAAGATACAGTTCAACTAAATACACTTCTGTTTAATTTTCTAATTTCAGAGCTTGCTTTAAATTTGTTGTTCTTCTGCAAGGGCGATATCAAGCTGTCCCATCAAATTAATGCCCAAAGCCCTATTCATGTCACCATCGAGCCCCCAGCTGGACTCACAGCTGCTTGGTTTATGAATCTTTCACATCTGCAGTCCTCCAGGAATGCCCTTCATCCGTTCCTTTCTGCTTGTGTTTATCTGGTAGTGTTGGTGTTGTTCACCCTTCCATTTATAATGCCCTATAAAATGTTTCTCACTAATTACCATGTTGGCTACTGCCTACATTGAAATATTTATGCATTTTCTTGCAGGTCAGAGACTCCTGTGGTACACAGTGTGAAGTGAAGGCTTTAAAGAAAATATCTTACTTTAGGTCAGGAGACCAGAGAGTTGAACCAGTACGCTTTCTGTTCAGTTCCAGCTTGTGTTCACAGCTGTAACTGAATTATTTTTGATAGGTTTTCATTTAAGATGAAGCTGGTTCGCTATCTGGTTTGGTCAGCTTAGGTTGTTTCCAGGGGGAGCCAGTGTGGTAGAATGAAAGGGATCAGGCAGCGGTGGTGGGCTGCTCACCTACCCTGTTCTCACCAGCGGCATGACTTCTCTTCACCTCCCACGCTGCTCGCTTAGGACTGAAGACTTGAGAAGCCATGGCATTGCGCTGCAGTGAGGCTGCAGAGAGAGACATCTCTGTGCCTGGGGAGGAGAAGACGAGGGGTGGCTTGCTGTCCTCTTTCCCCTGTTAAGCCAGACTTGCATGTGACACCATATAGAGCTACAGAAGCATCCTGTTTACAGAGAGCTATACAAAGATGTGCGCATCCAGAAACACACACACCTGTAGCGTCTTTAGACGAAATGCGGAGCGTGGCTCTCGCACAGCCCTGTTAGCAGTAACAAGACCGCTCGCTGCTAGGCGAGAACGGCAGGGATGACGCTGCCAGCTCCATCCCTGGAGGAGCGGCGCCATTCAGACACGGTGTAGAGAGGTACCAAGACCTCAGAGTAACAAATCCAGGGGAGCAGAGCCCGCTGTCAGGGTGCGGGAGGGCTCAAACTGCAGGTGCCAGCAAGTGACATAGTGAGGAAGAGGCAGGTAGAAAAGGGGATGTGTCAGTGAGGCACTTGCTGCTTTGTGGACCCTCGGAGGTGGGCAGGCTCCTCTGAGAGCACGGTGGCTTTCAGCCAGCTGAGCCAGGACCCAGCACCAGCAGCCTGCTTCTTCCTCGCACCCAGCCCTCCTTCAGATCAGTAAAGGCTTCAACGCAATAGTTCAGGGTCAGCCTTTCCTTAGGAAGAAATAATGGTTTAAACTAGTGTTCAGTTCAGATTTATTTTCCCTGTTTGCTGACAACGGGCTCTGTTATTTGCACATAAATTAGTTACAGATGGAGTACACAGAGGTTAACGTCGCTGCTGGCCTTCACGTCCACGTGGTTGCACACATAGCAATTTGAGTTTGGCAGATGGCAGCTAAAAAAAAAAAAAAAAGCAGATTCTCCATTTTTTTTAAATCAAATGGCATTTTAAAGATGGAATCTGTAGTATTTGCTTGTTGTTTGAGTGGACTAAGGGGATAAGCTAGAAGGCTTTCAGATGCCATTTCAAGGGCTTCATTACACTTGTTGCTGTGCATTCCTGTTTCTTAGGTTGATTAACACACTGGTTTAAATGATTTATCTGAGAACTGCAGAGTGAAAGAAAAACTCTAAAACTATGCATTAAGTTGACTGCTACTACTATGGGGTTTTTTGGCAGTTTTAGTGCATTTCTGCAGATGTTTGTCTGTCCTGGAATTTTACTTAAATGAAGTTTAATGTATTTTTGTTTTAGTATTTAGGTTCTATGCTGGTAAAAGAGTTAAGAGGCACAGAGTCAACACAGGATGCATGTGCAAAAATGAGGGTAAGTTAGTAAACCTCTTCCTTTCTCTGTCATTGTAGTATTAAATTATATTATCTAGTGATTACTTGTACTGTGCCCTTTTGATGTTCTCTTACCCATTTGTTTTCCTTTGCTCTTGCATTTACATTGGCATTCAGTAGGAATTCTGTTCTACCTTTTATCTTAATTTCAAGTAATATCGAAATTTAAAGGTAGATTTTATTTTGCATGTTGTATCTAAGAAAAAAAGAAAAAGTTATGTTTTCTCTTGAATCTTCGAGTCTGTTTCACAGCGCTTTCCACACACTTTAAATGTGCCCGTATCACTTTGCATCTGTAAAAAGACTTTATAGCTCGTATATGGTAATCTAGATTGAATTTACTACATGAAAATGTGTACTAGTAAATACATTAACATGTTACCGACCCCATTGTTTTTTACGTATGGTCTACAGTCACATAATCCTATGGATGCCTTTATTCGCACGAGTATTCCCATTTATTGTGAGTTACATGCTGATTGGTTGAAGGATGAGAAGGGAACTAATTCAGTTTCACCTGATGGTGGAAAAGCAGTTAGGTTTCCTTTGAACTGGTGAGAATATGTTTTCCTGTGGCTCTTTGGCCTGATATTGGTTTGTAGAAAATTACAACGAGGCTCAGTCTATCTCCAACAAACATGCTGGAAACTCATAAGAAGCCACAGGCCAGCTACATGATTTATTCCCAATTGTTGTTATAATAAGAACGCACCTGTTCATAGACATGACAAACATATTGTGGTCTGGCATGATTAATTAATGAAGAATATAATTGTTTGGGGATCTACCGAAGGTGGAAGATTACACAGACGAATGAGTAAAATCCTTAATTCTGTGGATCGTAAGTCTTTTGTGCAAGATGCCTCAGAGGACTAGACGTAGCATTCGGATCAATTAGAAAGCTGGAAGATGTGTAAAATTCATGCAATCAGACAACCATTTCCTAGTGGTTACGTATCTGCAGCACACAGGCTTCTGTACGAGCTGTTTTAGCTAAGGACTGGCAGTAATTCACGCTTACTAGACTGCCTGAAGATCTGTGGCTTTTCAGCTAATTACATGCTAATCATTCCTTACCTGGGCTTAGACTTCTCTAAAAAAAAGAAAAAACCCAACGACTTGACACAGAGGGATCTACAGTGACATACACGTGTTCTGGGGAGTTAATTGAGGCTGCAAGCGTACCATCTTCCAATCCGGTTTTCAAACTGTCAGATTTAGCAGTTCAGTTTTTTCAGCATATGCCTGTGCAGATCTTAGGGCAGAATCTGACACCGTAGTAACATCTGACAACTTCAGTAAGTTATTTGACTGAACTTGGAAGCTTAACATCAAAAAAAAGTCACTCTAAATAATTTATAGCCATTTTAAGATATTTTTTTTTAAATTAATAAATTGGGCAAATTTAAATTGTATACCTGAAAAATTAGGTGTTTGAAAACAAATTTAATTTAAAATACAATTTTTCTATAAAAATTGAGTTGCACTAGTAGTTTCTAGTGCCATACAGGGTGCTTGTATAATATGGTGATGGGGTTTATATACCTTTATTTTTTACATTCTGTTTTGAAACCATCGAGCTGTGAGAATGTTGGGCTTTTTCTGGTTTGAGGGGTTTTTATTGCAAAGAGATTTGAATAAAACGGTGTTTAATCAGGATTTTATCTATTCTTTCTATGTAGCCCTTTTAATCATATTCCCATTCAAGTCAGAAGCAAAAAACATTGACTTAATGGGAACAGATTACTGTTTTAGCCTAAGTTTCCCAGTGAGAAAAATGTATCTTTTTCCAAAACTTTTTCTCTCTGGTTTTATTCTGAAAGTTGGTGTCTATGACTTGGGAGTCCAGGTTGTCCTAAGTCATCCTGAAGTTTTGCTGTGATGTTCATTATTGTATTTAAGCATCACTGCGTTGTTATTGGGAATGTGGCTTCTTTTGTAGTTACATTTTACTTTAAATGTGCTGAAAGGGACATTTCACTTACAAAAAATAAGTGAAGAGCAGATATATTATTTGACTGCTTCTCAGGTACTGAATTCTGTCCACTCATCCAGTGTGTTCGAAGTCACTAAGATTTTTACGTAGGGTTGTACTAATATGCTAGAGCAACGTTTTTAATTTTGGGGATTTTTTTTTACCATTTATATATTTCAAATCTATAGCACGCCGCAATCTGAAACATACTGGGGGGAGGTACGTCACATATAACCTTGTAAAATATTGAGGTCCTTCCTGGCAATTTTTTAATCTTTCTGGAATCAGGCACGCAGTGGTTTTTAAGGAGAGCGTCTGAACATCAGGTACCTAATTTTTCTGTCAATGTGGCTTTAGCTTCTCCATCTTTAACCTAATGCTGCTCAAAAAAGTGTTGTTAGTTACTGGATGTCTTCCAGTCAGCAGATGCACAAAGACAAAAGAAGCCTATCAGTGAAAAAAAAAGTGTCTTGATCTTCTTTAATCATTCACAGACGCAGAGAAACAACAAAAATGACATGTTTGCTGACTGCAGATCCCTCCCTGATAGTTGTAGATGCTTCCTGTGCTTTCAGTTACGGCAATTGATGGTTTTGGTTCTCAAGGGAAGTGTCATGCAAATATCCCTCGCCTCTCTCCACAGAGGGGCTTACAGCAGCCTCCTCTTATAGCTTTAGAGTGAAGGGACATCCTAAATCTTCTATAATGTAAAAACAAACAAACAGACAAACAAAAAAACCTGGGAACCTCTGTCTTAATAACTCTTCTTGGCTGTCCACTGTGTTTCTCGGCGCTGTGCAGCAGTGTGCTCCAGCAGGGCAGATGACGGATTTGTTTGGGGAAAATCACGCAGATGCACTAGGCTGAGCTCAGCATGGGGGTCAAGGTTATACATGCTTTTTGTTCCCACCCAAATTGCAGATTCTTGCAGCCATCCAAAATTATGGGTATTTGGCAAGAACTGTGCCTGTTAGAAGGATTATGCTTTATTTTTCCATGACATATTTGCATTCCAAGGATGGATTTATATTTTATGGTTTCCTATTTGTTTCCAGCTGTTTTCTCTCACAAACTCTCTCTGCAGTCGACAGCGCTGTCTCCTTATCTCCATTCCCCACCTGCTGTAAACTGACCTTTGCTACTTGAAGATTAAATCTTGCCGTCCTGGCCAGAATAGGTTTATTAATTATATTTGAGAGGTACCTTCAAGAACTTAAGAGCTTTCATCTTTCTCAACGTGGAATAGGAAACACTACAAGTTGTGCTTTCAGTCAGATTACTGCCTTCACTTCAAGTCACCATAGGAACAGGAAGCGGGAATAACATGTGTTTACATCAAAACAAAGAAAAGGAATAAAGTTTAATTGGAGGTAGGAAGAGACTTGTTCTCTACAATGGACTCTGTCTGGCGTTTACACATCTGAATTCCCTGCCCAGGTAGGAAGGAGATGGTTTTATAGTTACTGGCATGAGCACAGCAGCAAGGTAGAGTCCTTCCTTGCAGTAATGTTAAATCGCTAATGTTGCATACACCAATTGCACTGTCTGAACCAATCAGACGTTTACTGCAGCAGCAGGGAACTTTGATTTTGTTCTTGGATCCTGCCACCTTCCTGAATATTATGTATATTGCTTAAATGTTTTCTTGTTAGGAAAGAGGTTCTTAGATTTCGAGTCAAAGTTCTGGGGAACCAGCAACATAATTCTATTCACAAAGCAGGTGTTTATATATCTTGCTGACTTAAGACCAAAATGTCAAAATGAGAATTGCTACAAAATCCGCTTCTCTCATCTCCACAGAGGAAGATTAAGATGAAGTATAGTTGACTCTTTCACTGAAAATAGGCAGGGTCTGGGGCATTCCTTCCTGATTTATCCTTGCATAAAAAAGGAGGACCTGGATATAGACAGCAGTCTCCTCATTTCTACTAAACCCTTTCTACTTTTCAATGTCCATTTCATTTCTCCGCCAAAAGTAGAGGTGTCCTCCATGGTCCTTCTAGTGAAACTAACCAGGTTAATGCCACGTCAGGATCAAATGCTGTATTTGAGAATTTAGATTCTTCAGTCTCTGTTCTCTCAGGACTTGCAGCTCTAACTCTCACGTGTGGCCACTGCTTTGGGAGGGTCTGCAGTGGAACAGGCACATGTATATTACTCAAAAGGAAGAAGGAAGCGTTGGGAGGTCGTAAAGCTGTTCAGTCCTTATGCACATCCACATTATGCCATCCCATGTTCTTCAGAGCACTGTATGCCCTTGAACTCTGTGGCTGAAAGGAATCCAAGGTGCAGGAAGGATGCGCTGCCCTTTCAGCAGCAGATGAGTGTGTACAGATATTGCAAAAGCAAAAAACTCTCATTCTCAAGTAAATGAGTTGCAGGTACATCCCCAGTGCAATGTTCATATTAACGATGTAGCTTGGCGGCATCCACTAATTGTAGAGAAGTAAACAGTCTTGTACCACAGGGATTACAGATGCTATCTTATTCCAAGAGGTATGAAATTATGTCAGTGATGCATTTTTAAGCCTTTTGGACTGAAAGATGTTAGTAAATATTTGTTACAAGGCATATTGTAGTTTCAAAATTAGCTGCAAAAGTAACTGGTCAAACGTGAACTTTACTTTTTATTTCAATTTCATCTCATGCATGATATTGTCAAAGTGATTCACTTAAAAGAAACTGTTTAATAAGGCTTCATAAGCCTAAAATAAGTAACAGACTTATGGGTTTGATAGTAGGTGGTGCCGATACATATTTTGAAATGTGCAGTTTGATGCTATTTGGAATTAATAGTTGCTACCAATATGGGAAAATGTTCAGATTGTCTTAGTGAATTGGATTCCAGTACCTAATTGAATAGGAAAATTGCCAGCTACAGTCCTCAGATAGCTATTAAAAAACAATATAGGACAGAATTAGCAGATTCATTTGCAAAAGTAAAAAGCCAAGATGAAATCTTAAGACTTTACAGACTCATAAACTTGTACTCAAAATTTATGTATGGAATTGTTAGTGACTTGGCATAGCTGAATAATGTCTTTTTACTGTGTATTTGCGAGATCAAGTATAATTACATATGCAGTAAAACCTAAAAATGAACATGGTTTCATTTTGGCCACTGTATGAAAGCTGAGTAATCCAGTTATAAATGTATATATAAGTACATGAAAGTGGTCAACGTGGCAAAGTAGACGTACCAGTGTATCCCATTTCCTCTTGGCAGGAAATAAATAGATGAGATGAAAGCATTTTGAGAGTGGGCTGGGTTACACCGTGTGCTACAGTACATCAAGTGAATGTGTGAGCATCTTACTCGGATGCCATTCTACATGTGCTCCTGAATTTCTCGTTCAGCTGCTTTGTGTGTGTGTATGTGCACAGAAACACCATGTTTTATACACTGCGGGAGTATTCGAAAGTGTTGGATTAGTGCTCTCCATTCTGCACAGAACAAGTTAGTGCAGTACAATCCTGTCTTGAAAGGGTTAAAGGCCCTTTAGGGTTATAGGTTTTGTATTTGCGTGTAGTTACTTTTTAAAAATAAACAGCTAGTTTACATTGCTTTATTCATAGAACAAAATCTTCTGCCTCTTAAGCTGTTAATTATCTTGATGTGTTAGGTACCACTGGCTGGGTGGATCTCAAATTAGTTGGATTTTAGTTTATATTCTAAATAAATGTCTAGCAGGTCTGCACAGCCTTTGACTCAAAATCAAAATACAGGCGGAAATGGTTTACCCACTTAAGACAGTTTGCAGTGTTATACTATGGAAATCTGTTTAAACAGTCTGCTTGTGAGTATGGTGGGTTTTTTCGGTGAGATTAAAGAAAATTCATAAACAAGATCAGAAGCAAGCTTGCTTTCTCCCTCTCTCCCTGTGGCACCACTGCTCTTGCACCCCTTTCAAAAGGAGGAATTGGGAGCAGCCCTGTCCGAGGCTATTCAGGGTTTTGGCACTGTCCTGCATAAGGGCAGCAGCGGGTTCAGATGCAAACTCAGAAGGGCCTTAAATCCAGACCTTTATTGTAACAAGCAAGCACTTAATAACTAGGCAATCATGCAGAAGATGCCCTCCGCCTCCTTCCACTGGATGGATCTCCATTCTGGGTGCTGAGGGGATGAAGCAGCTTGGAAGTACAGGAGAGACTACCATTCCTGGTATTTTTCATTCTGAAGAAAACGAGGTCGTATGTCTTTTGGAGGGGTCTAGGGAAGCTGAACAAATGTCACATTAGACTTAGGATGGTGATGCTTTTGTTCATCTTCCTGTGGCTGCAGTCAAACCTGCTTTATGGTTCTTGAGTAACACATGGGCTGCTTCCCGTAGGATGTGTTTCAGAAGTGGGACCGAAGCTCAGTGTCTCTGGCACGGAGACTCTGCAGCATTAAGACTCCTCGCTGCAGGAGGAGCGCACCTGAGGAGGCAGGGCCTGCACATCTGTCCTTATGTAGATGACCAGCTGATCAGAGACAGGCAATGGCAACGAGCCTAGAATATGCTTGCTGTGCATCCAGATGATTCTCCTAAAGAAGTTTATTAAAACAAAGAGCCAAAATTGCAGTCACAAACCATGGAGTTTGTAGGAACTATGACCGGTTCCAGGCTAGTGAGCACTTGTCCAAAGACAGGGTCCTGTCACTATGATTGCTTCTACATGAGATAAAATCTAATCTTGCTACCATGGTATGAACGTGCCTTGGAGCATTAGACCATATGTCAGCATGCACATGACATCTAATGCCAGCCTTCAGCTGTGGCTCCTATAACTTTGAGCTCAGGTCCATATGCTTCCCATAGAGGCACCAGATGGACAAGAGTATTTTGTCATCTCATCATGTCCTCACAGAGTTGATACGGTGGCTAGAACCTGAAAAGCCTAAGGAAAGGGAATACTGACTCCTGTGTCCCACCGTCTTCTCAGATTTTGGGCACAGGCACAGGCAGAGATGCCCATTTGGCCTGCACAGAGGTGTGAAATGTCTGACCATGAAAGCTGCGGGACTTCATCTCAACATCCTAGGATTTAGAGCCAAAGCAGTTACTGTGCCTGAGCGAGTGGTATTCATATTGTACCTCTGACAACGCACGTTACACATCCTGGCAGCCACCTCCTCCATTAAAAAGAAAGGAACGATAAGCAAATAGTAGGAGCTCACCATGACAACTCAAAACTGTTGAAGTCTGGAAACTGCTTGGAAGCAATAATTATATGGTGGACTTCAGTTACTGTATCGCTGGGAGCTGAGTGCGGTGGGGGAGAATAGAGCTGTTTGTTTTTCACGATAGCACCGTCATAATAACCAAGCAAGTTATTCCACTGCCCAACTGGTTGTTGCAATGGGGGTACAAGTGCAGAATTGTTTCCTGAAGTCATGTTTCTACGCTGGACTACAGTCTTCCAGAACACCTTTGCACAAATCCTGGGATTTGTATGGTTTGCAAGCTGGTAAGAGACATCCACTGCTCCTTACCAGCTGAGACAGTTTGGCTTAATAAATTACAAATGTCCATCAGTCTCTGATTCATTTCCTAATTTGCCAGATATAATTTAATAGTATCTTCATGAGCTATTTTGCTCAGATAGAGTCCCCTGGCAGTTCACGACCTCGATTAAATACTAAAGATCAAGTCTGCTCTAGACAAACCCAGGTGAGTGTGGAGCAGATAAGGAAGATGATTAAATTACAAGCTACTGGTCTAGATGAAAGAGGACTCCCAGATGGTTAGTACAACGTGGCCTTGCCAACAGGAAGCCTCACCTTTGTGGCAAATGGAAGATAGTGCAAATTAGGCCAAAAAGCTAAAATAAATTAACTTAGTAGCCGTGTTTGTATAGCGTGTTGGAGGAGAAGAGGAATTTTGCTGCTAAGGAGGCGAGGAAGGAGATAATTACAATAATCAAAATGGGAGACAAAGAGCTCCCGAGAGTAGCTGTCGGGATAGAAAGGAAGGACGAAAGTTGTATGATTGCTGGGTTGCCAGATGACTAAAGTGATGTTGTCATATTGTGAATATTTTGTCTGGATGTGAGCATATGCGGGGTATATTGCTTGTTATTCTGATAGATGTATGTACTGCTGCTTCTGTACAGTCACTGTCATGCTTTCTGTGCGTTGAAATTGAATTTTATGAAAAGGCTCATTTGAGATCTGTTATAGACACACACACACACACGCGCACACGCAGAGGTGTGTATTTGCTCTGCTTTTGGCAGGGATAGTGTTTCTTTCTCCACTCAGCTGAGAGACATGCAAATCAGATTAGTGTCTTCCTTCAGATTTTGTTAGATTCTTCAAGATGCTTTACCATTTAAGCTTTCATCTCTTAAAAGTGCCTAACCTTCTGGGTGAAAGAAGCTTTCTCCAGGATAAATTGACACTTGATTGTCATCTTGAGTCTCTTGTCATTTGATACCGAGAGATGCACCAGTCCTCTCCATTACACAGATAGGTGGGGCTCTCCTGGAGACTTTTAATTAGAGGTTTTAGCCCTCATGGTATGGGACGCTAACTGCAGAACGTAGCTGGATCTGTAGCTTTGAATTTTATACTGGCAAAAATGGAGTCTCGTTTGATTGTGGAAGGAAGAAGATCTGATAAGGGGACTTGATTACAGGGCTTTTTTTCTTTTCAGCTTTTCTTTGTTTTGCTCTCTAGTGTTACCATCACCTATTTTTCAAACACTTTTTTTTTTCAGCTACAGTCTGTTTTCAAGCTTATATCTGTGCTATTTTATTTTTCTTGCAGAATACAAAGCCGCCACTGCTATTTTTGTTCAGCTGCTCTAATGATCTTTCTAGGTGCCAATTCTAGGCCTTCCAATGCGTTTGCACTCTCATTCCATGTGCTGATATTTCTTCATCTTTGACTGTGGCTGAACTTACTCTTTCCTCTCAAGAAAATGTTTGCTTGAGCTCTGTGGTTGGTTCCAGATACTACCATGAGTGACTGTTCTCTGAACTTTTCCTACATTATTTCTCTAAAGTAGTTTTGTACAGAAGAGTCTTGTCCATCATTGCCTTCCACCTTAAAAGAATTCAAAGCAGCTATGAACTATTACGCCGTATTTTGCTGGGGGGGTTGGGGGTGAGGGGGGGTGGGGGGTGGTGTTTTTTTAGTAAATTTAATCTGTAAACTAATCAACAGGTTTTCTGCAGAGAACTTAAATCTATCCCAAATATTTGCCCAGTCTGTCCGGCAGGAAATATCTTTGCTGTGTACATCACGTTGAAGGCACGCAGAAGTAGACTAGCACAAAAGGAAAAATAGCCTTATAAGAAGACACGAACGGTAGGCAGGAGAAGCTGGCACTGAGGGAATGCAGAATAAGCCCCCGTGCTAATTCATGTGTAAAGCAGCTTCCAGTGGCAGCTGCACTCGAGGAAGCGGAGACGGGTCAGACATGTCGAGGTACAACGTTGGACTGACAGATTGACTGGCAGGCCTGGAGGGCTGCAGCCATACCTTATGTCACAAATACAACTGCAAGAAGGCAAGAGAGCGAAATACTTCTAAATAGCAAGTAATTGCAGCAAAGAAACAGTAGTACGAGAAGTACCGCGCTGTTGGTTTTTGCAGCTGGGAAGGGCAGGAAGAGAGGAGGTGAGGCAGCGATCAATGGGGCATATCAGATAAACGTCTTAAACACGCACGTTTTAGGAAACCCCTGTTTGCATGACTGGCCTTTTTGAGCCTGACAAACGTACATCATTCTCTTCCCATTGTGCTAGGAAAAAGGAGAATTTTTACTGTCCTCACAACAAACTGTAAAGCTCTTTTTAGTCTTGTAACTACAAGGCAGCTGTTTCAAAAGCCCAAAGCATAGTCAGCTCAAGAAAAAGTCAAATATTTGGATAAGGAACCTTTTGTTTAACTTAGGTATTTTGTCAGAAGAAGAACAGAAAGAGCACTGTTCTTGCAACGCAACGCAACTCTAACAACATCTTCATTTTGCTTTCAGAAGTCTACAGAACAAATGAAGAAAGTACCAACCATTGTCCTGTCTGTCTCTTACAAGGGAGTCAAATTTATTGATGCAACGAATAAGGTATGTCCAATTGTTCAATATTAGCTTTTATTTCTCACAAATAGGAATAAGAGCACTAGGCAAGAGAGGGGACAGAGTTGCACTTTGTGTTTTCCTCTCTTTTTTCTCTTGTCTCCAAAATGGATGTAATCTTATTGTCATTCTCCAGAATCTCAGTCTGGAGGCCAAGTGAAGCGGCTTTAATGGCTCATTTAGAGAACATTGTGTCCAACCTTCTGCCGTTAAAAGGCAAGCTTATCACAAAAGACATTTGGCAGGGAGCCTCTGTGGAATTCTTTACCGTATTGTTCCCTGTACGGTTCCTTAAATATGCACTTTATGTATATATTTGTTCATTAGTATAAATTTTGGGGGAAAAAAATTAAATATGTCTCAACAAACAATAAAGATGCAAGGTTTTATGCAGGGCCAGCCATTGTAAGAATAAGAAACGTGAGCCTTGAATGACCTTCTCAAATGTCAGAGCCTCTCTGAGAGCTGTTTTCCTGGGACAAGCCATTTGATTCCCTAAACTGCAGCAGCTTCTTAACAGTTGTTATTCCATATTTTTTTCGTCTTCCTGTGTGGCAATGCCCCTGCGCTTTGTTTCTTATATTTTTAAATGCACCCAACATCTTTTAAAAAAAAAAAAAGCAGAAACTGAGAGACCAGAGAACCCAGTGATGGGTAGAGCAATGGGTTATGGCTTAGCCAAAGTAAAATGCTCTGTAAGCAGGAGTAAAGTAATGCATGAATTTCCCTTCTTCAGATGTCTAAAATGGCAAAAAAATGCAGTCCATACTGATGCTTGCATATGAATAGAAAAGAAATTATCTTTCCTATTATGTGACTAAAATTCACTGAGCAATATAAAAAATAAATCTGACAACCCAGCTACCTGACCAGGTTAATAATGTATATAACTGCTTTGTGTTGCTCAACATTCAGATTACACGATACATCTAAACACGTATCCATCAAACTTGCCAAATCAGTCAGATTTTAAAGGTGTTTAACCAGAAATGGGTTTTAAGTGAAGGAACGAAAGCAGATTTGTGGACTTCTGCTAGAGTCTAGAAGCCACATCTAGGGTTAGAAGACAGCAGGAAAAAAAAATGGAGGTGAAATTACTATGATGTCAAGTCTGGCTATTCGCCAGAGCAGGGAGGCCAGGGATTCCTGTCAGCTCCTTTTTCTTCCAGTGATTCAAAATTGAGCTTCTAAAACCCTCGTTTCCTTTATGTTCTCTGATGTGCAGGGCATAAATCAGGACATTGCAATGCTGTTAATTCTAACTTGGATAAGACTGTTTTCAGCTCTTAAATCTTCCCTGAAGTATAAAGGATGTAACTGTGATGTCCTGAAGTTTTTAAAAAAAAAAAAAAAACAGGAGAACAAAAAGAGCTTCCAATATCTCTTCGCACAGTGCATGTTATGTCATGTCAGAAGGAAACTTGGAAGAAATTTGGCAAATTGCGTTAGGTGGCTCTAGACCTTTCCCACTGAAATCTTATACCTAGTAGTGCGATAGATGTATTTGGTGGAGGTAAATAATGCCACAGTCCTGTGTTTTTTCTCAAGTGGTAGATTGCTTTCTCTCCAGTTCAAAATCTGCACTGCCTTTCCCTTCTGTAAAAACCAGGTAATAGCCTGCAACTCTCCCAGGAGCGTTGTTATCATCCTTGTCCACAGTGTGCTGTACCCAATTCCTTCAAGACCCAAAACAGATTAGCACTAAGGTGAGATCCTATTCAGACTTGTACCGCTTCCATATGAGCTTCTAGTTGACAGCGCTGGGCACCACTTAGCAATAAATGCATACTTTTTGATATCAAAAATATCTAGCAGCTATATGCTTGAAAACTCAGCTCTCATGGCTGTTCATCCTTTTCCTTTATGCCACCAAGCTAAGAATTTGTATTCCGAGTCGTAGCCGGCAAAGCTTCAGGTGACAAAGGGGGCCTGACCTCGTTCCATGACAGCTATTTCAGTGGCGCCTTGAAGCTTGGCATGACACCACTTTGACATGACACCATTTCTTTGCAAGTGAGGCCAGAAAGAAATTGCTGCTTAGGAAAAAGCAGACTAGCAGGATTTTCTCACGGGTCGCAGCTAACCCTAACTTCTGGATGATTTCTGCCAGGAGGGGGATTGTCTGCCATGAGGTAGGGCAAGCAAAAGGAAGGCTGCGTAGCAGAAACCTGATCTCTCAAAGGTATTTCCTTGGCAGAACCAGGACTGACTTCTTTTTTGGAAGCACAGGAGGTTTCTCTTGACAGAGTGACAAATTTTAGAATGACGACTGTGCAGTGTCAGTCAATGCCTGAGGAGTGTACCCAGAACAGCGAGCTGGTTCCTAGACTTGTCATTTCCACAAAATAAGACTATGGATCTACTGGAGTAGTGACCCTAGGAAACAGTAAACGCGTGCACTGAAAACATGTTTAATTTTGAATGGTGATCAGAGAGGATATCCTATAGAAGCTAGGGAAAAAGCTCAATTTCAGGACTAGTTTTCATCCAGGTTTATTTTAGGTATAGCTCATTTTATTCAAAACAAACTTGATATGAATATGTTTCTAAATTTCACTTGGTTTAAACAGACCCTACTGCATCCAGCTCTGGGGCCCCCAATGTAAGAAGGACATGGACCTGTTGGAGCGAGTCCAGAGGAGGGCCGCGAAGATGATCAGAGGGCTGGAGCACCTATACTAGGAGGACAGGCTGAGAGAGTTGGGGTTGCTCAGCCTGGAGAAGACAAGGCAGCCTTCCAGTACCTAAAGAGGGTTTCAGAAAAGATGGAGAGGGATGTTTTATCAGGGAGTGTAGTGATAGGACGAGGGGTAACAGTTTTAAACTTAAAGAGCATAGATTTGGATTAGATATTAGGAAGAAATTCTTTACTGTGAGGGTGGTGAGGCACTGGAACAGATTGCCCAGGAAAGTTGTGGATGCCCCATCCCTGGAAGCGTTCAAGGCCAGGCTGGATGGGGCTTTGAGCAACCCGGTCTAGTGGGAGGTGTCCCTGCCCTTGGCAGGGGGGTTGGAACTAGGTGATCTTTAAGGTTCCTTCCAACTGTAACCATTCTATGATTCTACGAATGTTAAAACATTAAAATAATCTCCATGAGTTTTGACTCAAGTGCAAAGCCCTGTGTCAACCCCAGGTCACCTCGGAAAAGTTTCAGCATAGCAGAGCTCTCTTCACATACATCGCATAACTTCAGGTGATTACTTTGTGGCTCATGATTTGGCATAAGTATTTCACATGATTTGAAGACCTTCCAAGCTTTAATTCTTTCTGCCTTCTAAATTACAATGTTGCGAATACAACATCAATGACAGTATATTACAGCTATATCTATGGATATCTAAATCCCTGGTTTTGGTATAATTGTAATTCTCATCAAAATCTTTATTGAGGGTAAAAGTTATCAATTTAAGAACAAAGCAAATAAAATGCTTAAAGTAACCTAAAAAGTCAATGATTGTTAAGCAGAGATTATACATGTCATTATAAATTGGCATATATTGAAACATAAGTACTGGTTTTGTCATTTTTATGAATAATGCATTAAACAGAAATAATCAAGTATGTTGCAACAATTTAACATTAAGAGGATTATTTCATTTCTTCAGTAACAATTTCCTTATCTTGGGTTTTCCATAATTTGAAATCCAGAATGCTTTTTATTAAGATTTTTCCTAAGCCATGATTTCCTCAAGTAGATATATTAATACGTCTTTTCGAAAACTTGACACCTACATGCAAAGGGGAGAGTTGCCACTTAGCGAATGAAAGAAGGTATGGCAAAGCATCTTAAGTGACTTAGTTGCATATATTTCCCGTTCTCAAAAAAAAAAAAAAGAAAAAAAAGAGGGGGAGGAGAGGAGGTGGGAAGGAAAAGACAAGGGAGCGGGAAAAACAGAGATGCTCACGGATTGTTTTCACTTGGACAGATGCCACTGGGGCAGCAGCAAACGGTGGCTCTGGGAGGGACCGGGACGCGTCAGATGTGACGTGTTCTGTGGCGCAGTAGCGATGCCATGCTGCAGCAGGCTTGTGCTCTCTGGGTGCTTTTGTGGAAAAGCCAGCAGCGCCACAATTTAGAAAAGCATATAAGTTAACCGCTAAGTAAATTCATATGCAATGAATCATTCTTCTCTTTAAATAAACCATTTGAAATGTGTGTGTTGCTGAAACAAGGCCTAATCATAAGCCACTCTGCGGTGTCTTCTTCTCTGGCTTCATGGTTCCTTTGGCCTGAACACAATAATTACATATCAGCAATTTATGTAATGAATATTCATATTTTTCTCCAAAGCTTTAAGACAGCTTTTTTTTTATTTCATCGGACAGACATGCCCCACCTCTGTCTCAATAGTATGCTGTAGCTTACATTGGCTGTTGCAAGTAGTGTTGCTCGGTGCATGAATGGTTTAATTTTTCTACATCTCTCTTACAGGATGCTGTTGTCAGTAAGTGGAGAAAACTTACCAGATCCTTCTGTAGTCACCTTTTTTTTTTTTTTTTTCCACAAAACAGAAGCCTTTCAAGAGCTCAGGGTTTCAATTTTAACTGGATTGGTGTTTTTTTGCTCTTGAAAAAGTATAGCTGAAATGTGTCAAACAACACGTGCAAAATCTGGCTATCGAGCCTGTTGGGTTTCACCAGCTCCTGTGTATTAGTAGACTGAAATGGTGTGGTGTAGTGATCATGATACAGAAAACCAGCAGCATCATAAGATGCTCATATAGTGCTTTGAAACTGTATTTACACCTGTATGCCAGGAAAGGTGTTTCTTTGTCATAGGATACTGACTAAACTGTACAAAACCCAAGTGGACTCATAGGGAAGACTCTAGAATGTAATTGTTTCCTACCAATTTTATACATCATTGGAGAGAGTCAAAATTCCAATGACACGCGTAAGATCACACATGAGGTGTATTAAATCTCTTCTTATTAAGAAACTTCTGAATTACTTCAGCACAGCAGGTTAACATAAATGGAAATCTAAAAAACACCCCTTTTATGGCTCTTTTACATTTAATTCCTAAATTGATTGAAAATATTTTTTTTTAAACAGAATATTATTGCTGAACATGAAATCCGTAACATTTCCTGTGCTGCACAAGACCCTGAAGACCTTTCTACATTTGCGTACATCACTAAAGACTTGAAGACTAATCACCACTACTGCCATGTATTCACTGCGTTTGATGTGGTCAGTTTATAGAAGATGAACTTCATTTAATAGTTCTTTGCAATAGTTCTTTAATTCTATTAAACAGTGTTCAGGGTATGTGGCGATTAATGGGAGGTATTATTCATTTACCACATGAAAAGGCTAATCTGCTGTGGGATAGTAAAAGAACATTTCTGGAGAAGAGCAAAGATTTTCTTTGATATTATCTCATTTCCCCTCTGAAATAACTCACCTCCGCGATCTCAGCTGTTGACCGTAAACTTAGCAAGTAGCCTTTCATACAAGTCTTGACACGTAATTCTTTGAACCTAGGCTATAGCCTTCCAAGAAGTTTGTAACAAGCAGGTTTGGCCACCCATTCTGAAATCTCAGCGCACGCCAAATAAACAAATCGGAACTGGTCACTGTGCGTTATAGACAGTACTCAATCCTGCTAAGAGGTAGACTCAGGAGCTAGCTTAAACTAAGTTTGCAGGGCGTCCTGCAGTTTTGACTATGTTGTAGTGCCTGCGTAGTCGGGGAAGAACGGGTTTGGTGACGCCTTCTACCCTCGTGGGCCCATCCCACGCCAGCCAACAAGGGGTGAGAGGGTTGGGCACTTTCTTGTGGGGGGCTTCTTTGAGCCTGGACACATCCCGTCTTCACGAAGCAGACGTGGGCTGCTTTTTGGACCAAAGGTCAGATGTTACCACCGTAAGTGATTTCTTCAGCTTTCTTACCCTGCTGTTCCATGACTCGTAGTGTTTCAGTGTTAAGCTGGATCAGTCCAAATAACTCAAATATGTCTCTAAATACAGTTTAGTCTTTTTGACATTATATCGATTAAACTGGGCAAACTGAAGCTTCCTCTGCAGATGCGGAGAGAATGCGTGAAAAGTTTTGTGTTTACTTTAACCAGAGATCTGACAAAGAAGAGGCCGCACAGATAGCTAATTACATATCTCAAAGAGGTCCTAGGCATATTTGGCTACCACACTGAATCTGAAAGACTTGAAACATCTGTGATAACAGAGATCTGTGGAGAGCATTGTCCTTTCTGTGTCTCTGTGTAAGAGGTTGCCCCTGTAACTGTCAACAGATTATTATTGTTATCAGATGGCCCCTCCGTTGTTCTCTGCTCTCTGACATGTCAGCGGGAGTTTTAGCCGGACAAATAATGCAGATATGGAATGGGGGGAAATTTGATTTTAGCGGCACCTTTTTCCTTTCCAAAAAAGATGCTTTTATTTTGAAAATAACAAATTAATGCTTTAATTCTTACTTAATTGTTCCAGCCTTCTTGCCTAAAAAATTCTCAAAAAATATTATTTCAGCAAAAGTCCTCACAGCTCCTGTTATTTGGGTGGAAAATGACTAAGTTCTTCCTACATTTATGCTTCTCAGATGGTAATGCACAAACTACTCGTGTTTCAAGAAATCATGAATATATATCAAATAATCAGTCATACTGTTTTCAGCTAAATTTGGTGAAATAAGTAGTGGCTTTACTTTTTAGGACTAAGAGGGCTTATTGTCCAGAAAGTTCAGGAATGCTTGCCATTTTAACTAAGCACAAGAGAAATTCAATACGCTGTTAAAACTTTAAATCATTCCAGACAAAATATTTTAATATAGTGTAATGTGTATGAATTCTTGAAACACGCTTACACTATTATAAATAAGTTTTTAAAAAAAAATATGTCTGAACTGAGACATTTTATCTGGGGAAATAGTCAACATTGCAGAGCGATAGCATGTGGGAGAGTTTAAGTAACAAGATGTACAGGAAGGTAGGTTAGAAAATTTTAGCATTTTTCTTCAGTGCTTTTGTTGTTTAACTTCTCTGCTGCTATTTTAGCATCCACAGGGAGTAGAAAAAACTTCCAAATCGTGTTAAAAATAGATAGACCTTGGTCACAAGATGTTACATTATATAGATTTTAGTGATAAGTCTATCAACTGAAATGAGACTGATTGAGTGAGGTTATTATTTCTCCTGATCCATTTAAATACTTCTTAATGGTTTCAAAGTACTGCAGTTTCATTTATAGGTTTAATAATCAAGCACAAAGAAAGACCCAGGTATAGCAGATGAAATTCATTTTCTCCTTGCTTGGCAAGGAAAGAATAGTGATCCAGGAATAATTACAACGTTTTGCTCACTTTCCGTACCTTAGGAGGAGCATGTAATACCCCAAGCACTTTAAATGACTATTTTAAGCAATACACAACCTTTAATGTCTAACTGTCTTAGTTTACTCCTGTGGCATAAACCTCCATAGGGTGTTACCTACTCAAATATTCTCTGTGTTGCTTTATTTCTCAGGATCTAGCATTTGTGATGCAAGTACAAGCTCCATAAAAATAGGTAGATATTCAGAGCACAAGCATACAGTAAATTAAATTTGCTGTTGAAAGTCTAACACGTCCAGTTTGCTGATAGAGACAGTCTTACTCATTTGTCAATGGATAGAAGTCAAATCACATTAACAAAAATAAGGCTTAAAATGGTAGAAATCCACAAGAAGGTGTAAAAAAGGTAATAAAATATATGTAAAGGTAATAAAATATATGCAGTGATATGAAAAAAAGGTCACTCTTCTTAGGTCCCGCAGTTCCTCAGGAAATGTAGGTAAGAACAATTTTTTTGCAGATAGGAAAGCATTTCAGTATAGTGACATGTTCATTACCAGCATTACTGATACTTACTTTTTAGGAGTGGTTGTACACGCAACTGCTCTACTCAGAGTTAAAATTCTATAACCAGAATTGCAAAAACATCAGACTTGATTAAAGAATACTGAAGGGGACAAGGTTTGGGGGAAGAAGAGGATTTACTGCTCAATATTTGAAATCCGCTTCACTTTCATTCACCTACAAAGCAGCCCTAAAACTACTGGTGAAGGATTCTCTCTGGGGAAATAAAGCATCGTAACAGTTCCTATATCAAATTCTGGTTCATATATGGGAGACATGCAAAGTAATTGCCATTAGATATTCCTTCATTGCCCAATGCACCTATGAATAGAACTAGCATAAATTGGAACAATTTCTGCTCTTGCTCATGCCAAGGTTTCCACTGATGCTCTGCATAACACAAAGGCATTTTTCTTCTTTTCTGTATTCTTTTGTCCTTCATTGCGCAGACTTAAACTGGGTAAGAATTGGAAACTGCTGGCATACGTACTTAGCAGAGAATAAAAAGCATGCTTTCAGGTCTCAAAGTTCTGCTCGTTGCCAGGGGATTAGGGGGCTTTATAAATTTTTTTTCTCTGTTCATGTGATCATCCAGGTACAATCAGTGTGGCATCCCCATGTCTCCAGAACAGAAAACTTCTTTCCTTTGCAGTACCCAGAGACAGCAAGCCCAGGCAGTCGCCTCTCTGGGGAAGATTAGGTGGAATGTGGCAAACCATTCCAGTTGCTCCTGGCAGATGGAGCACGCTCGGGTACAAGGAGCTTTCAGCTCGTGAGCAAATGAATCTCACGGATGGCTTTTGCAACAGCCTGAAAGGCCCACTTTGGAGGCTTGTTACCATCCTCCCATCGCATGCGAGGTATCTTTCTGTACCACGTGAGAATAGAGGGATGGATGCAGAAGAGTTTGCCTTCCACGACTGCTTTAAATCCAGAATGAGAAAGGATCAAGAATTTAAGTTGCAGGAGTGCCTGATCACGAAAGCCTCGTGCAGCCCAGGAGTCCCTAGTCGTTACAAGCAAATGCCAGCCGTGTTGATCTCACCATACCGTCTTTAGCAGGCTGAGCTTTCTTCCCCCTGAATGCACGAAGGCCATCACATTGGAAAGCACGGATGAATCCATGTCCTTTCTAGATCCCCCCAAAAGTAAAAGTTTTGAGGTCTGGAGGAATAAAGCATACGTACACTAAACAGTATAAACGTGTACGTATGTCAGCTCTGCATCTGAAAGAACTCCCGTTACTAGGAAGTAGCCTCTTCTTGTCAGGTTCTTACAGTAGAAACCCTCAACGTTTGACCTTAAAGATTTTGTTATAACTAAGTAGGCAACTGATTTCATCTCAGGGGATGGATATTTTAAACTGGTTTGGGATTTTTCAGATTTTTCAAGTTAAGATTCCATATACTGCTTCAATTAATTTTGGGGTTTTTTTTTTTTTCAAATAAGGTTCCAATTCTGTTCTATCTTTGCCAACTGCGATTTTAAGTTGGGTACCTTGAACACAGAGTGTCCTAATTGACATTCCTACACATCCGATGTGATGGGTAGCTCTCAATAATCATCTGAGGGGCTCCAAAGGAAGCTTCTTTAGTAAATTCAGTCTTCAAAAAAGACCAGATTTGACATTGATCTTAAAGAAGGAAAAAAAAAAATCATCACCCAGAAACAAAAACACATAAAATCCTCATTAAATTAAAAGTGCTTTCCCAAAAAGGCAAAATGTTAGTTTTTCAAAAAATTCCTTCGCAAGTGATATTTAAATTTTTGTAGCTCAAAAGACAGAAATCTTACTCTCTTTCTTCAAATATTCCTGAAGCTTTAGAGAAGCGTGAAAGCACAATGAAGAAGCAGTGCCTGCCGCAACTTCTGCGGTAAAAAAAAGTCAATTAAAATGTAACAGAACAATTAGCCGTTGTAACAGGTTGGCTGAATTCAAGCGGCTGAAGAATCCTGACTCGGACTCGCACTGGGGCATTGAATTGTAACATTACGTGGCAGCCACGGCCAATTTCTCATCTCACAGAAATTGTTGCTTAAAGGTGTTTGTTAGCTTACACTCTGCTCTCTGCCGAACGAAGAACAGGCGTGTAGCAGCCTCAGAACCGCCGTGGTCCTAAGTTTTGCTTCCTTTCCAAGGAGCTAGACGGGGGTGCTATAAGGGTCAATGTCTTCTACAGTGACCAGGGAGGCTACAACTTTTGTGCTAAGCGTCTTTTCGGGGGGTGGGGGGGGGCAGACCTGTTTCCTTCCTTTTGTGCCACATGTTAAAAAAAAAAAAAAAAAAAAAAAATCAAATAGACTCCTCACTCCTTCAGAAGAATTTCCACGGCAGCTTTTGTAGTTTGGTTTTCCGTTCCCGGCCCCAAGGGAATCCTGCTCTTAGCTCTCCAGTAGAGCCCATGCGACAATCCGTGCCAACTCTAATCCTCATGGTCCTCTCCCAGCAGCACAGGTGGGAAATTTCTCAAACCAAACTTACTTACTTCTGTTTTTTTCCAAATACAGTTTTGCAGATACCTTTTTTAAATTTTACAAGGTACAATTTTAAAGCCCTCCTTGCCTCCATTTGCAGAATTCTCTTCATCAGGGCTTTACCGCAGTACGCAATGTATGTACAAGCTGCGGTTCACTTTACATTTTGAATATTGAAGAGAACAGCGAATGTTCTGTTTTCTTTGCTGTATTTCAAATATTTATTAACCGTAGAAACAGATAGATTTTTCCAATGGCTTTCAGGCTCCAGGCAGGCCTATTTTTTTCATTTTGCAGACTACAAAAGAAAGTAACTCATAGTGCCTTCTGACGAGACGCAGGACCCCAACTAGATTTATGTCTCTGCGTGGCGAACTCACGGCTTGTCTCCGCTCTTATCTCAGAGCTTTCCGGGCCTGTCTCTCAGTGACCTCTTTGTACGCCGCACGGGATGGTGCATTTTCTCAGTCCCGCTAGTATTACGGTCTGCTTTTTCTCCAAGCCATTACTACACCCTGTCCTGTTGATGTATTCCTCAGCAATAATAATATCCACTGTAGACAATCCTGTGATGATATAGTACGCTATCTCACTGCCACAACAGCGGATTAAGATGTCTGTAGAATAATATTCTTGTCCTGCTAATAGGCACACTCCATTCCAAACAGTATTATTCTGTACATTTCTAACAATTATACTCTGTTGGTCTTAATTCCGTTCTGCTCAAAGGCAGGGCACTTTATAATAGTCTCTTTAGTCTTTCATTTATTACTCCACTGGCAAACTGCATCCTCAGTCTTTCTCAGTCCTGGCCAGTTTCCTTAAGTTAAAGGGGAGACAATTTGGAGACTGTTGCTGTCAAATCAGGCAGACATTTTTATTTGGGAAGCTGTGGGACTTTGGCTAGCTTGCTGTTGTGACTGCAGTCCTAACAGCTGAGAGCATATCCCAGTGGAGGAGTATAATTGTTTTCTGTCTGACCTAACAAAGACCAGAGCTGGCATCTTTATAAGAAGCTCTTACAATGAGCTAAATATGCTGAATTTAGCCTATGCTGTCTCAATATACAAGCGTGCTAACAAAGGGATGGAATTTCTTCATGACTACAGTGAAATTACAGCGTAGGGCATGAAATAAAATGCTTAACCTTTTAATTGTGTTTTAACAGTTAAAGGGCATATAGTGTACTTCCAAGTGTCTTGCATGGCTTCCTGGCTTATCGCAAACTCAACAGTTAGACTCGGCTAGCTAAGGAGATACCTCATTTAAAATTACATCAGAAGCCTGTGGGAATTTTAAGGGACCACCTAGTTTCAAAGCAGTGCAGGATTGTTTCCAACTACGAGCTACAGAGGTTGAGGAAGGAGAGGGTAAATTCTGATTAATCAAAGATTTATGAATTACTCTACAGGGACTGCAGGACGTAAGGAGGCAAGCCTGCAGGCTTGCATTTGCTCGGCAGGGGCTCAAAACATGATTGGAAAGTTAGTAGCCTAGAAATAGGCTCTAGTAGGAGCCTAGAAATAAATATACCAAAACAAACCCACAAACCTGAAAAAAAAAAATTACCATAAAAATTCACTTGCCCTTTAGATTAAGCTCAAATTTGGAACTCGCAGCTGCTTTTTAGTTGGTGTAAAACTGTACTGGAAAACTATTTATACCGACCCCCTGGTTCCTCATTCATGCTTTATAAGCCTTTCAACAGGTTTTCTTATACATATGTGATGAGGACGTGAAGTATTCTAGCTATATCACCAAACTGGTCTCAGTCTTAAGAGCGTGACTTCTTTGGTCATACACACCACCAGCCCATGCTGACAAGGGTATTCTGACATGCCAGTTTAAGCTCAAACATTTTTACTTCTAGAAAACAAAACCACAGGAAGGTTGCCCCAGCACTTGAAACACGCATCCGACGCGGAGCGCTGACTTTCGCGCAAGCACTGTGGGGGACTCTGCATCTGTGAAGCAGAGCACGGCACTTCCAACGTTTGCTTTTGTCCTTTTGGAAGCGTCACACCAGCGCTGTGTCCTTTTCCCCTGCTGGGGGAGCAGAGCGTATCCCAAGGCGCACTCCTGGGGAAGCAGCCCCTTGGACTGCCACCTCTGGAGGAGGAGGGGTCAAGAGAGGAGGTCCAGAGCAGAGGAAGGCTGGCTGTCAGATAGGCGCAGTAGCCCAAGATGGGTGAGATCTCGGGGGCAGCAGGTACGGGGTGAGCTGGGAAGGCGTGTGCTTGTTCTAAAAAGGGATGACACACACTCACCCACTCCTGTTTTCATGTTTAGTGAGACAATGCTTTCAAGGTTTTGGGAAGTAATTACATTTAGATTGTCTTTAATCAATGAGAAATCAATGACAGACGTAAATATTACAGAGACTTAGCAAGTTATTGCTACTGTGATACTTATTTACATCACAAATCATTTCTGCAGACAGTAATACCCACTCCATGTATCTGATGATAATTCAACCTCACTCCAATTTTAACTGTTCTTGTTTTCTTCCAGAATTTAGCTTACGAAATCATTCTTACACTAGGACAAGCATTTGAGGTGGCCTATCAGCTTGCACTACAAGCGCGAAAAGGGGGCCATTCTTCAACCCTCCCAGAAAGCTTTGAAAATAAACCCTCCAAGCCTATTCCCAAACCACGTGTTAGTATTCGGAAGTCAGTGGTAAGTAGAAAGTAGTCATTAATTTAAAAAAAAAAAAAAAAAAAAATCAGCTATACAGTTAAGAGTTGATATACGTAGAAGCTGTATAAATAAATGTACCTGTTGGGTCAGAAATGCTCCGTGTCTCCGTTGTGACACCTCTGCTCATCAGCCAGTGGGGTTGTGTCACTGCATCCGTGTGGAACAACTGCTCATTTCGGATTCCTCCAGTATAAGACGTTGCCTGGCTACGTCTTTTATAGTAATTTTTTGCCTTTTATAGTAATTCCAGAGCTTTAACTGATTTGGTCACTTCTAATGTATTGTGTTTTTTTAAGTGCTGAAGATCACAGACAATGCGTACCTGTAAAACTGCGGTTCCATGGACTTCCCTGATTTTGAATCGAGAAATAGAATCCGCACCAAACTTGTTTGTTTGATACTCAATCACTGCATGTGTATCCTAGTCAAATTACAAATCCAAATCAATTTACAATTATCTCGTCACACCAAGCAACTTCTTTTCTTACCTTTTTTTATTTTCTTTTTCTCCGACCCTTGGCAGACCCTCCTGTTCCAAAACTGGAGGTACTTTGATGTACCTTTTCAATATTTTCTTTGGAATCCCAAACTCTTAGGAATCCAAGCTCATTGGAGCCTACCTATTGATTGTCTTTAAAGTGCCCTTCTGAAGTGCTTAGATGACACAGAAATATTCTTTTTATGGTAGAGCTTTTAAAACGATCATGAAAACTATTTTAAGTCAAGTGAAAACACAGGCACAGGGTGGCTTGGGAGGGAAAAGGGAAAAATGACCACACACTGCATCATATTCACTCACTATAAAGTGAGAACCATACTCTGTGATATTTAATTGTGATAGGAAGGGGGAAAAAAAGAACTATGACTGTACACTTTGTCATCCGTTGCCACAGAATGTTCATCCATACAATTTTAAGAAAGAACATTTCCTGATGCCGTCATCAGTCTCAGTAGCTAAAGGACTTCTCAGGATCAAGCGTGGCTTTAACGAACTCCGATGCTTGGAGATAGATGCAGCTCTGACCTAAACAGGATTAAGAGGGCATGCGTGGGGTGTAGACCACCGCGCTCGTTGCTGTAGGACTTTGTCAACACAGGATTTGTTCTGTGTTCGATTCGTTAAAGAAAATGCTCGAAACGCTGTGCGCAGAGATGGTAACCCGCCTGTCTGTGTGCCTTTGTCTTACAGCAGATAGATCCGTCTGAGCAAAAGACTCTTGCGAATCTACCGTGGATTGTTGAACCTGGACAAGAAGCCAAAAGAGGCATTAATACCAAGTATGAAACTACAATTTTCTGATACAAAACTGTCCCCCTGTTCCTTGTTGTGCCTTGCACGCCAAGCAGTCACAGCACAGCCTTTCCTTTATGGCAACGTTTCAATCCAGCAGAGAGGAAGACTGCACTGTATGAGTGGCCTTGTAACTAACAAAAAAAAAGGCTGACGGTCATTTCTGGTGGTTTCTTCTTCCTGCAGCACTGACAGAAGAATGACACTATACGAAGACTTTTAAAATTACAGTCCACAAGAGGAGTGAGATACCTTATTTTTCACGCAGTTCTCCCTTGTGACTCTGCCACAGTGCTTTCTTTGATTTCTTATTTTCGAATTCTACTTTTTAAAAAAAAGAAAAAAAAAACCACAAAAGGTCTCTAAACTAACACTACTGCTGCCTATGAGTAGAATATTTGATTGGTTTTTTATTTAAATCTTGGCAGTTTTTAATTGAAATAGAACCAGAATTAATAAATAGAATATTTGTGAAACCACTGAATTCATTAATAATTACTGTGTTGAATAAAGAACTCATTAAAGTGACAAGAAATTAGGCACCCTGATTTCTGTGTGCCCTGGTTTTATATGTAATCATTGGTGTCCTTTGATCCTCTACAGAAATAGGAACCTCTTGCATTGTAACGAAGGATCAGAGTTTTATGAATGGTTAGAAAAAGGTATTAATAATGCACAGAAAACATTTATTAGATATTTTTGTGGAAGAGAAGTACTATAGGAAAACATATGAATATTTATGGAAGGAAGCCAGATTAATTATGACAAATATTGTTTATTTTAATGTTAAGTAAACGACTGCTATTGCAGCATTATGAAAATTGTAAGAGTTGTAGCATCAGTGCACTGGATGTTCCATGTGATCAGTCTGGAATGAAAGTGGAATGGTCATTGTACTACACCTACATATAGTTTATGCAGTTCAACATCGCTATAGCCATGAATTCTACTAGTATTTTTAAAAAATAAATCTCAGTGGTTCTAAAAAAAAAAAAAAGTCAAAACCATGGATTTTGCTATCAAGATTTCTCTCACAGAAAGCTTGTTTGGAAGAGTGTTGATAAAATTCTACTGCAAAACATTTTCTAAATAAAAATAGCGAGAAAAAGAAAAAAATTCCAAAGTAATAAAAATGTTTTCATGGAACAAAATAGTTAAGCATTTGCTTAATATTTGATTAAATAAGATTTACTTACATTTTCTTTGAAGTGTTTTATTTTTTTTAATGTCTGTGGAGTATTTGTATAATACCATGATGTATATTTATGTAGAACTGAAATTATAACAGTACAAATATCACTATAGGAGAAAAATGACATTTTAACGTATATTGTTCTATCCAGTCAAATTGTGAATCATTTTGAAGTTCATTATAGAGATATTGATAAATTGTGTGGTTGTCTTAATGTTTTTTTAATTATTATTTCATATCCAGCTGAGGTTTTCAGTTAGAATCATCAGTTGGTAAATTCCAAAAAATGGATAATTGGACTTGGTTTAAACCTGATAATTGTATATGGTTTAGTTAAACCTAATCATAGCGCTGAGTGATGACATACTTTTAATACCGTATTCAATTTACTTGAACAAAATAGTTCCTTGTACATATTTTGCCTATTCACTGTTGATATGTATGTAGTCAACTGACAGTAAAAAATAACACTAAAAATATGGTACCAAAAGGAAAATTGTATAGGAGAACAGTAAATAGTAGCCTCACTGCAACAAATACTTATGTAAATATGCTTGGGCTTCCAGTTATAAATTTTGTAATTTTGTCATTTATTTATAACCTATAAAAGCACACAAAATAAAATGAAGTTGTACAGTCCCATTGCTTTGTGCACCGTTTTATCATTGCGTAAATGATAATGCGCAGTTCCGTGGACTTTCTTGATCTTGAATCGAGAAATAAAATCTACACCAGACTTGTTTGATACTCGATCACTGCATATGTATCCTAACCAAATTACAAATCCAAATCAATTTACAATTATCTTGTCACATCAAGCAACTTCTTTTCTTACCTTTTTTTTTTCTTTTTTCTGACCCTCGCCAGACCCTCCTTTTCCAAAGGATGCTGAAATCAGTGAAAGTTCCTCCCCTTCCCTTTCCCCAATTTCACTGGGCTTCGGGTCTTGTCCCGCGCAAACCCAGGCATTTCTGTGGAGACAGTTTTGGTTTAGAATACAGATTTTGTTTACAGATGGTAAATACTTCAAAGTGCTTAATTACCTGGTTCTTCGGCGCACTACTCAACCACTGAGTTCCCATATTTATTCGCACCCTGTAAAGAGTCGCACAGGGAGTTAACGTTAAAGCGCATTCACTTCAGGCAGCAAAAGTACAAAGTGGCCAGCTTTTCAGCCGATAAAACTGGGGCACCTCTGATGTAGCTGAGTGACCCCCTAAAACGATAAGGACGAGAGAGGAGCTGCAGCGCAACTCTAATCAGACATACGGGAAAAACTTGCAGGAAGAATTTGATCTGGGTTGATCAGAGAGCCGTCGAGCAGGTAAGGTGGCACAGTAAGCTGCTGAATTTGTTTTGGAGAGATAATTGGGGCAAAAGAGGCTGAGGCTGGCTAGCAAGGCTGATGAAAGACGAGACAGATGAAAGACTGGCGGGGCACGGAGGGAGCGTGAAGAGAAAAGTTTTGGGATGCAGTGAGTCAGTGAACGGTTGGAGCCCCCACAGCAGACGTAAATTGAAACTGGAAGGAGAGAGAGGTGTTAACAGGCATAAGGTACTTCTGTATTTGCAGAAACCTGGGATTTTACAGGGAAACATTTCCATCACTAACTGATAATAGGGTAAGCCAGTTGGAGAGAAGTCCATGGGGTCCCCTCTGGTATGGGACAGTGGTTCAGCACTCCCTTCTTCAGATCCGAAGAGCCTTCTACAAACCTGCAGTAACCCAAAGCAGATACCACTCGATTTTCAGTCCTTTTTGGTCACAGTGAGGTGACTTTCCATTGAAGTTCTCGATATGCTGGAAGTGTATGGGCAGTAAGGGGACAATGGTCAGTCTTAAAAGTGAAGGGAGGGAAAAAGCCAGATGCTTCCAAAAGATCAGAAAGTGAGGAAAATTGCTATTCTGGACCTCTACTTGAGGTAAGAGGGAAGCAGAGGCAGTCAAGGAGAGCATGTGAAGAAACTGGAGCATTTAGATGTTGCAAAGCCAGGAGTTAACTGCAACAACTGCCTTACAGTGGGAGGGTGGATAACGTGCAAAAGAAGAGAAATCATATGGAAGTAGACTGCATTTGACAAGAGAAGATAAGGAAATTGGAAACAAAGTGAGGTAAGTGTGGATGACAAAGGATTTTGAGAATTATTTGGGCAGTGAGGTCTCTAATATGTAAGGTAAAAAAGCTGCTGCTGGGGGAAAGCTTAGACTGGAGAAACTCCTGAGGAAACAATGGGGAAGTTCTGTGCTGTGGAGATGGAGGGTGTCCTAAAGCAGATGTTGCGTTTCAGACTGGACATGGTGACTTCCCCAACCTGGTCTGGTATTAAAAGCCAGAGGAGCTACTGCTCACAGCGGGTAGGAGGAAACACTCGGCGTATCTGGTATTCTGCCAATAAGTTTACGAGAGGCGGCTTCTCCTGCAGAACCACAGCGTTACACATGCTTTGCAGTTTGAAGCCAACATCTCAGCATCAAAAACTGGCGAGGCCATAAAACGGTTACCACTGGGAAGAGAATTAGCAGGTCACGAAGAAGGTTGTGTCAGGCCTTTGGAAAAGAAAATGGCATGCTAGACAACTAATGCACTTTCACATCCAGCTGTGAAATAGTTTATAGCTTCTATTCTAGATTCGGACAGGCAGTTTGTGCCACGTGCAGAACTCTCATTTAATTCTGCCCTAGATTTCTTTCAATGTGTGCTGTTCAGCTGTCCCGCTTCACACTTCACTGGTGGATGATGTCTAAGATATCATCAAGACAACAGTCTGGAAATAGTAACTTCAACTGTCTCCAAACTACCAGCCCAAAGAACAATTGACTCTACGGAGGAGCTGTGTGGCAGTGACAAGCAGGTAAGTGAAAGACATGGCATAAGGATTAGAGAAAATATTTAGATGTGGGCACTGAAGAGGGATACCTGTTATCTCAAATTAAAAGACCAGATGAACAGAGTGGGAGAAAAAAGGGCTCTTAACTTGATGGAAATATTGGCAGGGTTTTCAGCTCACTGGAAAGCAAGGGGGCATAAAGCTCAGGCTTCTACTGAACAGCTCTGTAGTTTTAGTGCTCTGTAACTTCTTTAGGTGAAGCAACTTCTTTGCTAAACTAGCAAACTGGCCTTATCAAGTCCACCATTGAATACACTGGTTCTAGTTAGTGTTAACGCTGGTGAGCTGGTAACCCAAGCTAGACTGAGGCTGACAACGAGCTCAGCTGAAAGAAACATACAAGAGTCACTTGCAGACAGAGTTTACACTAGGACATAGATTTTGTGGAACTGGTGGGTGATTTCCTTCCTGCCGACGAGACAGTCACGCTCGTCCTCATTGCAATCCTGAATGCGTCCAGCCAAACACCACTGTCCTACTGAAGGGGCAGAAAGGGGAAACGGCCTACAGTCCTCGTCTTTCAGGAAGGATGTGCTCCAAATGCAGGAATGGGAAACGGCATCTCCATGCCTGGCTACCGCTCTCGTACGAGCAAATTTCTCTTCAGTCCTACTCGACATGCATATACGCATTTGCTAGTGCCACATCTTTCACCCTTCCACTGTGGGAGTCAGGTAACTACATGCCTTTGAGAATGCAGGGCTGGGTAAAGTGGTAACAACTAGACAGACAAAAATGCTATTGACATGTAGATGAAACAAAATTATATCTCTTGCCAGCAAGAGCTTGGAAAAGAAAACTACTTCTCTATCAATCAAGAAAGCTGAATTCAAAATACTTGACAACCACAGAAGAAAAAGTGAAGCTTAGACAGAAACGGAGGGGCTTAGACAGAAACGGAGGGTCTTAGACTTCTTCCTCACACATAGAAAAGATATCACAGATTTAACATCATAAGATGACTTAATTGTGAGATATATGCCTTTTTGTCATTTTTTTTTAAACATGGCAATTCCTACCTTCAAGTCATTAGAACTGCTCAAATTCTCCAGATCCTTGTCCGAAGCTAAATTTATTCTAATATTAAATCCTTTTAAAAAAACAAAATAAAAAATTCACGCACAATGTTAAGGATGGGTCAATGCTTGAGAGAACATGTCTAAATTTGAAGGCAGAATATTTGTTATCATCTTTTCTAAACATGTAACAGGAAACCCAGAAAGTCAGCGTGAGACAAAGGAAACAGAAATACACTCCAGTATAGAGAATACCCAAAGAACATTAACTTTATCCTATAGTGACACCATGAGGAAAAAAAGAAATAGACTACACTAATTTTTAAGATATGTTAGACGCAGTGCAGTCTTCATTCTTGTGCTTGTGATTATTGGATAATGATAATTGCTAGGCTGCAGAATTAAGGGCTTGGGCATGTCCTAAGCAAAAATATCCTAATGTACATAATTGAGGCTAGCACTACTTATTTCTTGAGTTTACGTTGCAAAGATTAATATTTTTTTCTTTAAGTTACCTTTATATACTTATACTGTTACATATTGTCCGGAAGGTATCAGTGATGGATTAGGTGAAAAATTCTCACTGGGATTGAATGAATGTACTGAAACCTCCAAGTATCTGGGAATGCTGTGCATGAGGGGAGGTTAATATGCAAAGATGTCGGATCACTCACCGTGGCCATCTCTCTGTCACTGCCGTTACATTTCACTCAAGAATTACCTAGGCCAAATACCTCAAACCTAGAGAATTAAACTGAGTGCTATAACAAGTAAGGAGACCACCAAGGTGCCATCATCATCCCCAGCCTCCCATGTGGCTGGAAAGCCCTTAGGTGGGAAGTACCTAAGTAATTCCAGCTGGTGGTACACACAGCCTGCCCCCTATACTACAGAAAAAGACGGGGAAACAATATCCCTGCCAATCTGACTTTGGGGAAATCTGTTTCCCGGCCAGAAGTCTAGTCATTACGTGATGCAGTCTGCAAGGAAACTGCGCTAGGGAAACAAAAAGACGAATACTTGTCGCGCCTGAAGGCACAGCTCACCTGTGTTCAATACTGCCCTTCCTAAAGCAGCCAATCTCAAAGGAAGGGGAAAGGATTTAAAGGTCAAATTATACAGTACAAAAATGAAGTTCTTCCCGATCCACAGATGACCAACAAAACCCCAGAATCTTAGTATTTCATTACAATTGTTTTCCTAGCACAGACAATGCAGATCTGAGACAAGGATCTTAAGTTTCTTTCTGTACCTATTTTTAGGTGAGACATGCAAAACAAGGGAATAAAGATCTTAGCTTTATAATAATCCATAACATTTGAACCATACAGAACAGCTGGGAGCATTTAAGTAAAAACTGAATGACATTTGTTTAGGCGCAGTTTTGCGTAGAGAAGTAAGAACTAATTCCCTTGCTTTACATGATTTTGCATGGGGGTTTTTATGTGTTTTTTTTTTTTTTTCTTCCAGCCAATAGAAGTTTTGTCAGCAAAGCTGAAATGCCCTGCCTCTCTCCCGCACCTCACGAATATGTCACTTCTCAGCCTTCTCTCCGATTCAACAAAACAAATTCAACTCAAACTTTACACTGCAAGACTTTTGCCCAGCCCTGGGATCGCTTTTTGTGCTCCTCTGCTAAATTTTGGTTGAATCGATTTTTGTCCCTGAAACACAAATACCAGGGCTATGTGCACTACTCCTGCTGACGTCTTATTAATGAAGCACGTTGATCACTTCCTCACTCCTTCAAAATAGATCCTCTTTATGTACCCGCAGGCCCTGTCTCCACACCACTGCAGACACTTCAGAGGCCGCGTGGATGAGACCATCCACTTTCATTTCCACACCACCATTTTCAAGATGGCCTCCACTGGCATTCTTAAGCCCCCTATGTATGACAAAGCTATACTTTGTCCATGAGGTAACAAAAACACGCTGTTGGATGTTGAAAGCAGACACGCATCACATTGTGGTAGCTCCTTTTTCTTGCAATTCACTCTTTAGCCAATTTCTATCACCTGCAGTTTTATCATCGCAGGTTTTATACATCATGGGCAAAAATACTACATAACATTGTACAAATAACGTGACCAATATTTTAATCCATCTACTGTTCAATCCAGTGCTGTAGAATAGAAGCTCTTTTAAATCAAAATGCTGTGTTGTAGCAAATCGAATTCCCGCAAGAAATCCAAAGTTCATGTGTTGACACTGATGGGTTAAAAAAAAAAAAAAAATCACAAGGAAAACAATTAGAAATCTGTCAATGATGTTTGCTAAAACCAGTCTCTCGTAAAACCACAACAATCAGCAACGCCCAGAAAAATGCTGTGATGTTCAGAGTAGATTCAACTTTTCCATATAACCTTAAATCTGCCATTACGCTGTATTTACTCAGGACTGACTTCAGGTCAATAGTTGCCTTGGTCACCCCTTTCAAAATGCCAGAATCATCCCGATTCACAATCCTTTAGAAATTTCTCATTTTTTCAAGACGTGATAAATTTTACCAGGCGTGATTCAAAGGACGCTTCATCTTATCCATCTCAGACATTTGGCAATTTATTGTTTGGACTTGCTGATCCAAACTTCTTTAGTTTGAACAAATGCATCCTTGCCACCTGTTCTGTTAAGATTATAAACTTCCTGTGATTAATAGATTCTAAATATATTGTCTTTTCACAACTGTGTCACTGTGATCGATGGAATAGGCTGCTTTTTGCTAATTGCATAGGTTTAATGACATTTACTTTGGTTAATCTCATTCACTTTGATTATTGATATTTCACTGGTGGGTGTACAAATCCCTATCAGTAGCTCATACACTTCTTTGTAATTTACACTCTAAAATCTCTTACACATCTCCTAATACATTTATCTGTGTTTCACTGCAGCTTCTACACTTCTTTTTAAGGGATGTCATGTAAGATAACATCTCATTCAGCAGGTTTTGTGGTGGTTTTGGTTTTTGTTCGCATCTGCGGAACTGTGACTTTTTGGACTCCTTTCAACGATTCCCAGCTTTAACACATCCTACATTGTATCTGTGTCCCCAGCTATGCCAAAAAATCGTTTTGCTGGAATGATCCAAATCTGTACCTCCCTGACCGAGGTGACCCCCTGTTACACAAAGGGTATACAAGCAGAGTACCACCAGTGACACCTGGAAAACTGCTGATTTTTACACCTTGAATTTGATTTCATAATTTGGTTTTGTAATAAAGATTTCATAAAGGTTTACTTTTCAAGAACGTCTCTGCTGCTCCAAAGCCAAGCGCGTGGGTGTTTTTCATCTCGCTATAGTTGATTTAACTTGCGAAAAAGGAGACTTAACTTCCTCTCTATATTTTCTTTCAATTACATAAACATTCCTGTGAACGAGTCAGTAAGAATTTCTGACAGATTTAGAGCTGCTTGGTGATAATTTATGAGTACTTTATGTTGGCCTGATTACCAAAATGTTTGTTATATGGCTTCACTTGTTTAACATAGCAAGAATTTGTTGGGGAAAAAAACAACTCTGAAAGGGAAGGATAGATTAAGGTACCCAGTTTTCAAACTCTACTCAGATTTTAAGGAAAAATGCGAGAATTATTTGAATATCCTATTCAAAATAGCCTCTGGCTTAGAGGAAGAAAAAGCAAAGTCCAACAGTCCACAAGAGCAAAACTTGTGTTTTGAGTGGAAAGCAAAAAGCACCTGTTTAAAAAAATACTGCTTTTTTCAGTCACTGTACAAACACCACCATTATAATTGCACCTTTTCCTTTAATATGCCACTGCAACTGGATTATTCACTGGAACAGGTTGCCCAGGGAAGCTGTGGATGCCCTGTCCCTGGAAGTGTCCAAGGCCAGGCTGGATGGGGCTCTGAGCAAGCTGGTCTAGTGGGAGGTGTCCCTGCCCAGGGCAGGGGGGTTGGAACTAGATGATCTTTAAGGTCCCTTCTAACCCAAACCATTCTGTGATTGTATCTTATCTGTGCTACTGATCTCTGACTGCAGTCACTTATAATTTTGTCTTTACTTCCCCTGGGAAAGCATTTTTGCAGTCCTCCCATTTGGGCCAAGTCCTTGGGTTACGATACCTAATTCAGCTGTTCTCACTTTGAAGTTTTGACTGTGTTTAGGAACTTCCAGTTTTTCCCTTCAAGGAACCTCGTCAGCCATGAGCGGACAGTCACCTTAGAAATAGCAAAAAATACCTGTGCAGTCATTTCAGTTGGGAAAACCACTTTGTTAGAACTCAAATGCTACACAAAACACATTCAAAACAGAATATACTCAAGCTCAAAGCCCCTCACTACTTGTCATAGCAATCAATTCCAATTCCAAACTTTGCTTTTGTGAGAGAGAATAACATATCAAATTTAAGAGTTCTTGTATTTGCTGCTAACTGCTCAAAGTACTCGCTGGGATCAAATTCTCATTTTTCGCGTAGGTTCCTGCCTCACAGAACAAACACATGGACAGATACATATCCTAAAATAATTCCTAACCCATGACAGAAATCAAATAAGGAGAAAAACAAGTAATGCAAAACGGAGGCACAAGCTGCATGAGGTGGATGCACTGTAGTTTAATTTTTGAAAAGCAGGAGATGCAATTTATATGCAAACCAAAAATAAAATAAAAAAAATATAAGAAGGATTATCATTTTTAGAGAAAGTGATCTTAATTTCCTCGATTCCCATTTTAGCAAAAAAAGCAGTATGATGCGTAGTACACTTATCTAACAGTTTGTTAAAGATCAGTCTTTTTTCACTAATGCACACTGAGGAAACCAGTGAGATCCAGAAGACACAGTGAGAAAATGCTCTGTTCCATAGAGCCATTTTTGCAATAAAAGAAAGGATTGTGCAGTACAACTTTGCTACAGCAAATCTTCCTCTGACATTATGAATAATGGAACCCTGAACAGTGGAACACCACCCACCCCCCATTTGAAAGTAGGTTGACAATAGTAACTTACTTTAGAAATGTAAGTAATGTAAAATACGATTTTTTAAAGTTATTTTAAATATTAAGCATACTTTGTGCACGTTTATGCATTAGAAATAACACATGCTTTACCTAAACAGCATCATATTTACTTTTACACGGCTGGATTGGGTAGATTTGTCTCTGCCTCATTTTGAGTCATTTTAAACATCACAATTTTCAAAATTCATCTGAGTTCATATGTTATTAGAGAAACTGGACAAAGCCGAAAAAAACCCCAACAATCACAGAGGGAGACAAGTAAGATGAAAGAAGTAAATGGAAGAAATGAAAAATACCACGCACGTAAACACACGGAGTCTAATTGTGGCATCCTAAGTGAGTGCACATCCCTCGAGTGCAGAACAAGAACCCTCTCTAGCCTGAAGGACTTGAATCTAAGTGTTCTCAGAGCACTTGTTATACGTACAATGTATGTTTTCTTAAGCGGAAACATGCACAGGACGCTAATTTCTTCTGTAAACAGTCAGGCCCCAAGAGAGAAACTGCCTATTGAAACACTTGTGAGATACTTTCCATTTTCTCATCCTTCTGAATAAACACACGCACGCCACTTAAACGGTTCAACTGGTCCAACTCTCACACGGTTGTGCTGTGTCCTGCTAGTGTAACTGTAGGAGACAATATGGGAAGTGCTGAGGTTGTCAATAACACATGCAGATGGAAAAATCTTACTCCTTTATACTCACTGGATCTTTTAGGATGCACTCCAACAGTCCCTGCTCAGGCCTCTGGTAAATCTAAGTTGCAAGGTTTCTCATAAAAAAAAAAACCAAAACCCCCAAACCCTTAGAAGAAATGTGTGCAGTAAGTTAATTTGGAAAAAAAACCACGTCAAAACCCAAGAAAACCCAAACCTCCTCCTCCAAACCCACCTCTCCCCACCGCCCTGCCCAAAAACTTCATGCCAACATGCAAAGACGGGGATAGCAGCACGTTGCACAGCAGCTTTGGAAGTGCTGAAAAGTACAAGTCGACCTACTGCAGAGTTCATACCACCAACAAGCCTGGTCTCAGCTTAACATCATATTGCACATCGGCAGAGCCCGGCATTGTGTCCCATTCCTAGCTTGAAAGTGCAAAGTGAAATTGAGCATCAAAGTCACACTGGAAGTGTTCTGGGTAGCTGGCACCCTCCCTGGTCGCCAAAGAGTAAGGTTCATTGGGCTTCTGCTCTTCTTGAAGTCACAACAGAAATGAGGCGTCCCAAGTCCTCAGACCTCTTGGGCATCATCATCACCATCTATGAGCCAAAATAAATTTGTGTCTTTGTAGTAGACAGAAGAAAGAAAGCAACATGTGGACAAATGCACCCGAAAGTGTGTGCTTTCCCAGGGAAGCTGTTGAGGCCCCATCCCTGGAAGCGTTCAAGGCCAGGCTGGATGGGGCTTTAAGCAGCCTGGCCTAGTGGGAGGTTGTCCCTCCTCATGGCAGGGGGTTGGAACTAGACAATCGGTAAGGTCCCTTCCAACACAAACCATTCTATGATTCTACCAGAGGGAAACACCAGAAACACCTCTCGGCCACCAGGCTGACTTTTGCACTCCTTGGCATCGCCACGGTGTCTGTACTTGCTGTGAAGGAAAAAGGCCAACAGAACAGTTCAGCGTTCTACTAGTTCTACCACAACAGTTCACGTTCTACTAGCCATTGGAAGAACACATTTGAAATCCCTGTGGCCTACTGGTATTCTGCATTTATTAGCTTCTTGAAGATGGGGCAGAGTGGCCTCCCTGCAATGTTCTGTTCCAGGAGGGCAAGAAGACAGCACCCGAGTCAGACTGCTTTCTCAGCCTGGCTTTCCCCTGAAACCTGCAATGGCATCAGTGGCTGTACGACACCTCAGTAGAGCAAAGACGAGGACACACACTCTGTCCTAGCCAGATGCAACCTGGGGAACCGAGTCCCATAACACAGACTTCACTAAATAAAAAAATGTGGGGAAAACCCCCCCAGCAATTAGCACAGCATCCTGTACTAGGGAGTTTACCTGCATCATTTTTTAGGGGAGGCAGAATAATTTTGGGGTGGAGGAAGTTCCTCTACTGGCAACAGGTTACCAGTTCCAGCTCTACCCATGCACTCCAGCGCTACAAGAGATCTATAAATCTTTACATGGAAAAACCTCAGGCAACAATGGCATAGTTCCATTTCAAACGACCGTGTAAGATACGAGAGGGGGAAGGGGAACACTGTAGTTAAAGGAATGGTACAATTGAAGGCAATACAAAGCATCTTGAGCAGCTGTATCGCATGTGGGTACAATTCCTTGTTAATACAGGAAAGGGAAAAAAGAGATTTGTGAAGAAGCTGTAGGATTTGTGTAGAAGCTCTAATTGCCAAAGTGAAGAAACTCAAAACTTCTACAGAAACTGACAGGCATCGTTAATAGGAAGTGTACCGAAAAATTGTTTACACAAAAGCATATTATAATTTCAGTTAAAGAACCAGATAAAATTGGCAATGCTCATTAGTTAAATTTGAATGCCGACTGATTCAATTTGATCTGGCATTACAAGAGATAATGGAAGCACTAATGTTCAATCTACATAAAAATTGCTTCTGGCCAAACTTTCTTTTGTTTCCTTTAAAATACATCTAACATCAAAGAGAACGGCTAAATCTGATGACCCAGCAGGACTTCATTTTTCATTACAGTGAACTGCCCTAACCTTCTTAAGTATTTTAAATTAAAGAAGTTGCTGTCTTGCTTGGCTCTTATTTTAACAATTTTTCATTTAAATTTTGTCATACTCTTCCTACGACTCATACCTATTCTTTGGCTCTTCAGACTTTCTCATCATTATTTCTCTTCTTCCACCTCAGCTACAAAGACTCACAGCCAGCCCCATACAGTTGCACATGACCACAACCATCCTGGCTCTATTAGCACCAGCCTTCCATGACGCACAGCTTCCTCAGCTCCGGCAACAAGTATAATGCCACTGCGCTGTCATTCTTGCAGAATAATTCAAGAATGCACTATTTATCTCACATTTCTTCAAGCTTCTGCGCTACTTGCTTCCTATTCGCTTCAAAATGGAAATAGTCTATGACCTCCACTCATTGACAGGTCACTTTCCTCATTAAACCATGATCAGTTTTTCCGATCACCAGAGTTTCATTAGCAATGTCACAAAAGGCAACTTTCTGCCCTGGTTGCTCAGGTGAAACATTTATCCTGTATCTTTTTACCCAGTTGGGTCTCTAATTTCAGAGCAACGTGGTCCTGTGCGGTGGGAACAGCACAGCCTATGCCATCAAGGGTCACTGGGTGGGAGGAGCTTCCCGTTCCTCGAAGCTTCAGCTATTCCAGGAGGGAACTGACAAGCTCTGTACAAAGTAGACAGCATCTTTGTCCTGAACATTGCAGGACGTGTTCCAAGACTTCACTTTCCCTTTGTTCACTTTTTCCTCCACCCTCACATTCAATACTGTTGCTTACCTGTCAAAGTATTTTTGATGTAGTCTGTAAAGCAGCATTATGTTTAGATTGAAAATAAAACCACAATAAAAGAGGCAGCACTCCCCCTCCCTTCTACCCTGTAGAAAAATAAAAAAGACACTCAAGAATTCAAATTCATTTGCAACTTTGGCCAATATCGCCTGGATTATCTTTATTGAACGCTGTACATACTTAGAATACAAAACATCACGTTTTTTCTATTGAATTTCTTCTCTTCACATTTCTGCCAGCAGTACCTTTATTATACTCACCCGTATTCAATAGCACCTTAGAAATGCTGGAATTTCAAGTTAAAAAAAGAGGAAAAACTGATGATTGTCAAAACCAGAATGCATATTAAATCTTCTGAAACGCACACAAAAAATACTAAAACTGAGAATTTCATTATTCAGTATCAGTTGAGACACTTGCTAGCATAGTTTTCACAATCAAGTACTTAGAGTGAGTGTTCTATTGCCAACTACAAAAGTATGAAAACCATGATATTAATGCTTGTGCTGTTGCGAGGCAATTTACTAGAACAAGGCTTAGTAGGTACCTAAGAAAAATTATTATCTATTCACAAAAAATAAGTATAATTAGTACAAAATGTCAACATTCCTACCCTATACTGAATCTATAAATAGACTGTAAAAATTTAAAAAAAAAAAAAAATAAAAAAAGAAAATCACATATTACCAGGCAAGAGATCCCTGTGCACAGAATCCCATGTAAACAAAGCTGACAGTAAAATGTCTCCAAAGTATAAACTGAATGCTAATTCCAAAAGGAAAAATAACTAAAATTCACACCTTCTAATATTTTTTCGATATATACCCTTTAAATAATTTCCATTCTCAGTTTAGCTGGTTAGCTGTATTCATTCTTTGACTGGAGAAGTGGCACAATTTCTTCCACTTCAACTGCACTATCTTTTCAGATTTTGCCTTGCTAAAACAAGACTCACGAGGTTCCCTTTAACAGGAACAGCTCCTATGTGTTACAATGCGCTTTATCTCCACAAGGTTGGAAGCGCATGAAGGTTCTCACCGCAAGTGGGAAGCACCGCTGCTGTAAATGGAACAGCTCCTTGATTTGTTTTGAACATCAGGCACCAAGACAGCTTGTTTCATTTTTTCAAATGAAGGATGTCCCTGATTCTTTTCATTCCATACTAAATGAAGATCCTTCTATCACAGTAAAAAAAAAATAGATTTTTGCATCTTACACAGTTGTGTACATGGCTAGAGGGCATTTAGCCATCAGCCTTAGCACAAAATACAATTTCAGAGTATTATACTCCTATCATTTCTTCACTGCTATTAATATTAATTTCAACTAATTTGAATAAATCTTAATATAATTTCCTTACAAAACTGGAATCAACATACTTAAGATGCAAATCAAGATTTAAGGATTATAATAATGGTTATTAAACACAAGATTAAATGCAAGTTCATTTGAAAAACATGCATAAATGTACATAAACATACATGAAAACACCGTGAAAACAACAACAAAATATAATTCACAGCTTAATGAGTGTCAGGCAAACACTTAACATAATTTTGTTTCCAGCTTAAAAAAAACCAAATTATCTTTGCAGTGTTCAGCACATTAATCACAGCTTCTGTAATACATAAAGAATGCCAAGATTATCAACAGTCACATACACTTTGAAATTAGGGGACACATGTATTGACTTGAGGTTTGTTCCGTTTGTGTAGAAGGTTTGTAAGGATTCTCCAGTAGTTACATTCCACCACTATAAAAAAATAACAATACACTTTCAGTTAGTTGAAGGAAGCTTAGAATAAATTCTATAAACAGGCTTAGCATGGCAAGCCCAGTTGACTGCCTTCCCCAAAGAGGTAGAATTAAAACTAAAAATACAAGCACTCTTAAGTAGAAAATGTTTAGGACCAGTTACTAGAGGTGTAAGACTTTCAGATGAAAAGAAAATTCCAAAAGACTGAAGCTGTTCAGTTTCAGGAAAGCATACAAAATAATAAATTCAGGTACTGCCACTTACCCCATCACAAAATATGATCAACAGATGTAAATTGTAACATGTCAAAAATTTAAAAGATGATTTTTTTTTTAATAACCAAATGAATACATAAAATGCATTGCCAGACAATATAATTGAAACTGTAGCTGGGTTTAAAAACTTAGTTTGACTCACAAGAGGATCAATCATGTACGCATTTGAAACCATTTGCAGTTTTGTTAGCAGGACAGATTTTTTTTTCGGTGAGATTAGGTTTGGTTTTTTTTTTTTTTTTTAGAATATACAGTACACACTAATAACAAAGATAGAGAAACCTTTGACCATCAGTTTACTCCATGAACATAGACTGAAATTTCACATTTCTAAGAAAAACTGTAGACCTACGCAAAATTGAAGCAAATGCAATCCAGCACAAAGATGTTACTTGATTGTTCCAATCAGAAGTCTACCCTCTATTCTTCCAAATTTTGCGTGCAGTAGCAAAATACCGAAACAGATTACCTTCAGCTTTGATCATCCATAAAAGCAGGTGGTATTACTACTTTTTACCTTACTCATCTCATAAAATATGTAACATTATAGTTGTGTGCATAATACAGATTTGCCACTACACAGCTATAATGTTCTGATTAAAAACACCTTTCCTAAAGGGGCTGTTATTTGATGGAGATCCAGGGGGAAAAAATAAGCAAAACAACAAAATGGCTCTTAATTAGCTCTTGAACCTTTGTTGGTGGATAAACGATCAGGTGCTGGGCCAGCAGGTACCACTCACACAGCAAGTTCAACAGTACATAGCTGGATGCACCTCATCTATGAATAAGATGACTCATTTGTTTGAAGGTATCTTGCATGTAACTCTACAATCCAACTCAGTCCAGTTTTTAGAGAAAACATTCTGAAATGTTTTAGACTTTCACTACAAAAAGGTTGTGTGTGTGCTTTCATGCACATCATGCACATCCATCTGTAGATCTTGAAAGAAAAGTACCAATACAATACTTTGAGAGGACATGGTGATTGAATCTGGTCCCAACGACTGGAAAAAGCCAAATGCCAAACTCATTCTCACAAAGGGCAAAGAAGATGCTGGGAACTACAGGCCAGTAATCTTCACTCCAGTGCCTGGGATTATTACGGAACATGTTTTCTGGAAGCCATTTCAAGTCATGTGAATAACAAGACGATCATGAACAACTAGCACAGATTTACCAAAGTTAAATCATGCTGAACCATCCAATTGACTTCTATTGACAATAATAGTGGCTCTGCAAAAAGCATGACAAGAGCAGTGGATGCAATTAACCTTCACTTTAGCCAAGCCTTCAACATTATCTCCCATAGTGTCCCTAAAGTCAAACTGGAGAGATAAAGACTGTATGGGTGGAATACAAGGCAGGTGACAAACCGGGTGAACTGGCAGATCCAGAAAGTAAGTCAGCAGTTCAGTCACTGTGTGTTGAGCCCCACCCTAGTATAAGAAAGATACCGACAAACTGAAGCAAGTCCAGCACACGTTCATTGAGATGGCTGGACACCTAGAACAGATGTCCTAGAAGAGAGACAGAGCACTGAATCTGTTTAGCCTGAAGAGAAGGCAGCTAACTGCTGTCTTCAGCTACCAAAAAAAGTGTTACAGATGACAAGGTAAGACTCTCCTCCCAGGGCCCAGAGGCATCCCTGTTGGAGTCGGCGACAAAAGTTGACGGGGCAAGGCCTTAAGCAACTTTACCCAACTCTGCAAGCGAATTCTAGCAACAGGCTGGACCAGATGAGTTCCAGAAGTCCCTAACATCCTAAACCATTCTATGACTCTAAGAAGCATCATGACACTATACTGTGTAACCACAAGACAAAATGGAAGGAAGCCAGAAACAGGATGCACGTCTTGCTCCTTAATATAAAATGAACATCAGAAAATGTTTTCAATGCTAAATTAGAAAATTCAATGGTCTTTGTTAAATAGTTGCCAACTGACCTCAAAGAATTAGCTAGGTAGCACGTCCAACAGCTAAACATTGACCAACAGTCAACTAACCTCCAGCACTCTGCACGATGAGAACTCCACAACCTGTCAGTTCACATACACACAGTTTCTACTAACAGGTATTAACTATTGCATGGGGGGAAAAAACAAACTCATGAGAAACTTATAATTAAGAAGAACCAATTCACAGACTGAAAGACCACCTCCACTCCTTCCCAAAAAAACATATGCCTAGTCTGAACCAATGAAAGACTGATGAAAAGACTGATTTCCTCAGTTTCAACATGCCTTCTTCCTAAGATTACTTATAGAATGCCTTTCAAGGCAGAAAATTATCACTTGCAATTCCTTCTGCATTTCTATTTATGAAAAAAATTTAAAACTCACTATCTTAAAAAAAAAGCAGCCTAACATAGAGCATTTTTCTGCCTAATACAAAGAACACAATTGCTGCTGGAATTGAGTGGGTATTAAGGCAAACAAAAATTACTGGGATCTTTAATATCAAAGATGTTAACGAAGGACATTGCTAATAAAAATCTGAAGCTAATGAAAATGGAATATACGGACTTTGAAAACAAAATTCAAGTCTGAAGTCTGAATTCTTAAGAGACCTTTTCAGGGGACTTTCAGGTTTGAGAAGAAAAGAAGTGAAAAGTGCTAGACAGCCACGAAAAAGGAGGAGCTTTGTGTTAAGAAAAACATTTCAGGTTTGTTTCTTTGAATTAGTCTGCATTTTCCTTTAGAATTATCAGAGTATTGCCATTTAATTAGGTATGTTAGGATATTTTATTATCTTAAGCCTTACCTTAAGATAGCCTCCAGATGACACAAGCATTTTACTGTCAGGAGAAAATGAGAGGTCTGTTACCCAACCACCGTGTGTTGGTTCTCCTTCATCGACAGTAACTGGGGAGCAGAAGTGAACTAATGCACCTGTTAAAACGTCCCAAATCTAAAAGAGAGAGAAGATTATGTAAGTAAGTAAGTAAGTATGTATGTATGTAAGTCTCCAGTAAGGAAAGCTGAAATGTATTTTTCTATATTAGGAAAAAAAACACCTTGTAAATAAGCATTCTATTTGAAGTGACCGAATAATCCAAAAAAATGAATTCTCCTCTTAGAACTGTATCATATATGGAGTATTTAATCACATATGCAATTTGCAGCAGAATTATTAGTAAATCATGTGAATCAGTTCCTCAGCATTCATGGAACATAAATCTATTGATATGGTTACAAACTACTGTCTCATGTGGCAAACTTTGCTATTTTCAACTCCGCAATGTTCAGCACTATGCTAACAAATTAGACATGCAGAACATAAACTATGAGAACTCATGTCTGTGAACTGACTATCAACTGAATTATAAAATAAGCAGCAAGGTTAAAGCAGTACCCTTATTTCTCCTTTGTCATCTCCAGTGGCCAATAGTTTGTTATTAGGAGAGAAAGCGCAGCACCGCACACAGGCTTCATGACCTTTCAGCTCATGAAGAACAGATGAACTTTCAAAGCTCCATATCTAAATGGAAAACATTACAGAAGAGTTCAAAAACAATTATGACTTCTTCCTAAAAAGACGTTAGTATTCAAAAGTATATAAGACTTTTTGTATATATGCACATATGTGTAAATTTATGTACGTATTTTACTGTAGTCTGTTTTACTTTTTATTATCTGAATCACACAAGAATGTGTTTGCTACAAATTACTGAACCAACTGTGAGTATATTTTTGTCCTTGCAATATACTCTTTAATGAAACTGATTCATTTACAATTAAATTTAAAGCTCTTCATAGAGAAAGGATTCATCAATCGATTTAAAGCTTTATTTTAAAAATCTAACTGGACACTTTAAAAATCTAATGGGGCAGCCCCAGAATATTAAACTGCTCACTTCTTTTTGCACCTTGCTTCTGAACAGGAATATCAGAAACTATGGACAGCACTTTCAGTGGAAGTTCCAGAAATTTTTCTTAACTTAGATTTCCAAATTAAGAATGTTAGGCAATTAATAATCAATACAGAGAACTAAACAAAGTGTTCTGCACAAACTTGTGCATTAAACATGCATTTTACTTGTACAGAAGTCACCAGGACAGCCTGAAGTTTTATATCCAAGATCACTTATGAATGACTATAACAGCTTTAGAAACATGTTCACCGATACAGGAAATTTAATACCAGAAATACAACAGGATAACTTAAATAATCACTAGTTACCTCATAATAAAAAAATATAGCATACATTTCAGGACAAACAAGACATCATTTTTATCTTTGTACAAAAAGTAACCAACCTTTGCAGTTTTGTCAGCAGAAGTAGATGAAAATTTACTACCATCAGGTGAAACAGCACAGGAAAGGACAGCACCTCCATGGCAAGCAGAATCTTTCTCTGTGTTTCCAGTAGTGATATCCCAAACCTACCAAACATACAGGAAAAACTGGTTACTTTTTTAACACCGTAAAAAAGTTAAAACCCCTGCATCTTACAGAACAATATACAGGAGATAAAACGCAGCTACATGGTTCTAATATGGCCAACATTTTACTATACTTACTGATATAGTTAAAATAAAACAAAAGTGTAAATCTTACTATAAATAGAAAAATGTAAAATTGTGTCTTAAACATCAGGTTATGCTTTAGGATCAATTCAATAAAATATTTGTCAACACGAAGTGCAGGAAATACCAAATCTTAGAAGAGATAAAATGTATTTTATGCAATTTGTCAACACACAGCCTTTTATTTACCTTAACGGTTCCATCAAATGACCAAGAAAGAAGTTTTGAATTCTCCAGAAGTCTGAAATCCTTGATGGCTTCCTTGTGTCCTCTTAGAAATACACATTCACTCAACTGCCAATTCCATACCTAATGATAAAGATGAAAAACTTTAAAAAAAATATTCAATGGCAAACATAAGTTCAGAAGAACGAACTAGCTGATGGATTTTTAAGTCACAGGAATGATAAAAATTCTTATGGAGGTGGCAACTAATTAAAAGGCTAGATAATGAAGATATCCATAGGGACATGCTGAAGATTGAGGATGCCATAGTATTTAATAGTCAACCTGTGAGAGAGTTCTCTACAATACACACATAATCTGATTTTCAAAGTGAATTTGATGCTTAAAATTTACTGGTAATTTAAAAAGAAAAAGCAAAACAATAATTTTCTAGGCACCCCGGAAGTTTTGGGATTTAAACCTTTGTTTATTGCAACAAATAGACTTCCATCATCTGGCATAACTCATATTTTTCATACTTAAATTAAGCTTCTTTTATATTTTTAAAGTATATTTTCAATGAAATGCCATTTTCGTTTGCATTTTTATAACAAAATGACACATCTATTTTTAATTCAACTATTCACTGAAAACTGAAAAAATGTGACTTTATTTTACAGAAGTTATTAAGCATCAATGTAAATGACAATGACTTAATAGTTTTCAAATCAATAGGTTTTCAGCATCAAAGAAAGAACAGAAAGCAGAGGTGTTCATTCAGATGACAATGCTGGAGGCTTAACTAGGCACTATCCACTAGAGGGAGCTGAGGACCCAGAAGAAAAACTACCCACGTTAGACCTGAAAGAAGGATGCAAAAGCCGATAAAGTGGTGAGCTGTCTGTACTGCTTAATTGACCCCAGTGATGGCACTCAAATTAGCTCCAGATCCACAAGTTCAATGCAGAGTTAGAGCGAAACAAACACCAAAGTGGGATGCAGCACAGGTTAGATGTATATCTGCAAGGAGGTAGAACACTGAAGTTGGAATAGATATGGTGAGCAAACCAGTGCTGAGGACCAGCACCCACATGCGTTTTGGAGGTTTTACTTCAAACCAGCTCAAGTTAGTTGTGTGGACTGAACGCTTATTAGTAGCTGGAGCATGTGCTCTAGTTTAGGAATCCTGTCAGCATGTCAAGAGCAATTGCTCTGCAGTGCAAACTAAAGCACAGTGTGCATAAACGACCAGGACATTCACTTCAAAAGCGCATCCCTGAGGTGAGCTAAAATGCTAATACAGACAAACCAGAATGCTTCTGTGGAGCCAATCTACCTTGCTGAGAGGCAGAGCTTATTAGTTTGAGACTATATTAGTGTAGCCATTCTATTTCTAGCTAGTATCTGTATTCAGCACTGTACTGGACTAGGTGGACACACCAGCCTGCTCAGAAACAGGTCTTTTTACCTCATTCCTTCAGAGCCACTCACACCTTCAGCAAGGCCACTGACAGACCTACCATAAATAGACAGTTCTGGGTCGCACCCCAAACCCTTCACTTAGGCAATCAGAACTGTTGAGTTATCTTGTTCCAAAATTAATGTTCCTTTCACCCATCTCAAAGGAGTTGGTGCCTTTCTATCATCCACAGCATTAGTAATAAAAATCGTGCAATATTCTTTATTACGTAAGGTATAAATAGAGGCTACAGTTTCTACAGTCCCTTGCCCTAAGATGGAGCAATACAGCATACAGTAGTCATTTACTGAGTTCACGTTACCTATAGTATAAAAGATCTTTTTAAATAAGTTGTAAATAAGTTACAACGTAATCTTCTAAAATATTTTCCAAACCTGTATAACTGGATCATGAGCACTTGAAATGAGAGTCTGACAATCAGAGGTAAATCGACAATGCTGCACGGATGTCCTGTAGGTCTCCCGGGATTTCAGAACCTTCCCATCCAACACCTGTAATACCTTTATGATGAAGAATGCAATAATTATATTACATACTTGAGGAAAAGGAAGAAAAGAACGTGCAGATTCTTTTTTAAATAACACAAGATTGTAAATACATGATTCTCAATCAATGGATTGGAACAACCAAAAATCCATATTAGCTTAATCCTTGGTAAAATGAAATTCAGAGCTACATTATCTCAGGAGACTGAGAGGGCATCTTATCAATGCTTATAAATATCTAATGGGCAGGTGTCAAGAGGATGGGCTGGACTCTTTTCAATGGTGCCCAGTGACAGGTAAGGGACAATGGGCACAAACTGGAACGCAGGAAATTCCGTCTGAACATGAGGAAAAACTTCTTAGCTTTGAGGGTGGCAGAGCACTGGAATAGGCTGCCCAGAGAGGTGGTGGAGTCTCCTTCTCTGGAGATATCCAAAAGCCACCTGGATGTATTCTTGTCCAACCTGCTCGAGGTGACCCTGCTTTAGTAGGGAGGTTGGACTAGATGATCTCTAGGCGTCCATTCCAACCCCTACCATTCTGTGACTCGGTGATTATTAGCACTACCTTTACATTATTGTCATTTAGGTATCACTCCCAAATGTAAAAACTTTGAAGAATATCATTGTACAAAGTTATTCAAATGACATTTCTTTAAAAAGAAAAAGCGCCAAGAAGGGTGTTTTCCTACTATTTTTAAAATCAAATTTAGGATTTAATACCTTTATTGTTCCATTCTCCTGTCCAAAAGCTGCAAATTTAAGATCTTCACTTAAGCAACAGCAAGAAATGGGGGATTCTTGAGCTGCTGTCTGCATAATAACACTGTCTGTATTTCCATTGATAAGCTGAAAGACAGGAAATTTAAAAATATTGTAATAAATTAATTTAAGCTTAAATAAATTACAATACAGGGTTAAGAGTGCTAAAGAAAATAGTGTACCAGTTTTAAACTTTGAATTATAAAGATCCGTTACTTTTATAAACCAATTGCTTTGAAGGTCAATCTAACTGTCTTCGCAGAATGCTCTCTGAACAGGACAAGTTTGCAGAAGGAAACATATCTCAGTATTAGAGGCTTTTTGGAGTTTACCTGGCTACAAAAAACTGTAACTCAAAATGCTATTCCCAAATTTTAAAAGCCATATAGAGAGCTCCATGCTCAAATTTACCTTGCCAGACAGATTCTACGGCTTGTGCCAAATGGAGCATAAAATACTTAAAGTCATGCTTACAGGATGCACTTTAAACTTGTTAGCACACACAATACACCAAATCTCAACTCAGTATTGCCCTCAAATCAATTCCTCTAGGAAAAAAAAAAATATTTAGAATACAATGATTTACAAACAAAGTTTAAGTTTAGAAAGCTATCAGTGTGACGTGTTTATAAATGAAATACTGCACATCAAAAGGTGACCAGGATCCCGATTTTGAGAGATTACAAATTACAAAGGGTAAAACATTGCGGTTGTAAGAAAAACTACTTTTAGGCATGTGATAGCAGAGATATACTGTTAAATTACAGCACAAATGCTTCACTGTCTTTTCAGTCAATTTCTCTTCTTGTGTAAGGGTGAAAAATCTATTCTCTTTCTACAATGGAGCCTTCTCTCATAAGAAGGCACCTCTCCGCCACCGAGTAGGCTGGGAGTATTCAAGAAGTTGAGAGGGGACACAGCTGGGACAGCTGACCCCAACTGACCAAAGGAATGTTGCACACCGTATGATGTCACACTCAGCATATAAAGCTGGGGGAAGGAGGAGGAAAGGGGGGACGCCTGGAGTGATGGCGTTTGTCTTCCCAAGTAACAGTTACGCGTGATGAAGCCCTGCTTTCCTGGAGGTGGCTGAATACCTGTGTGCCCACGGGAAGCAGTGAATGAATTCCTTGTTTTGCTTTGCTTGCACACGCGGCTTTTGCTCAACCTGTTAAACTGTCTTTAGCCCATGAGTTTTCTCACTTTAACTCTTCCAATTCTCCCCCCTATCCCACCAGGGGTGAGCGAGCGAGTGGCTGTGTCGTACTTAGTTGCAGGCTGGCGTTAAACCACAACAGCACATTTTGTGGGTTAAAATGTAATAGGTTTGTGTAAGCAGCATTCTGCAACAAATATGAAAGTTTCCACTTTTAAATGGTTACAGTCAAGTAGAAGCATAATCTGAATGAACTGTATTGCCTTCACTTCAAAGAAAATCCTATCAACTGACTTTATTTTACGTATTAGAGAATCATGATTAAAAAAAGATTATGTGCATGCATTTGCTATCAGGGAATGGAAAAATATATTTTGAATGTTGGTGTACTTTCTACTTGGTGGAGGGACCCATAGTAGTAAGATTGTGTCCACTATTAATATTTTCTTCAGGACATAAAAGATCCCATGCTCTCCTCAGGCTATAGTCAGAACTGAGCTCACACGTTTCATTCTCCCAATCTGAGACAATTCCTTCAGCTATTACACAGTAGTTGTGATGCATTATGTACATAAGCTGTGTAACACCTGGTCTATACGTGCTGCACACATTACACATTGCTGTGCACAGCTAAGCCCCTTGGAGGGCCCCGCCAGTCGTGAAGAGACAACAGTTTTCTTCTCCTGCATCCAGCTTCAGTTCTGACATCAGCGTGGAAACTTCCCCTCAAACTTCATTTTTGGCTTACTAAACTAGGCAGAGTTTCTAGACACAAAAATGTTATCATACATTAAGAGTCACCTGCTATAGATTCAACTGTCGAAAGTCATGAACAAGCAGTTCTTTCAGTGCTTCCTCTGTTTCCTACTGAGATTTGCAGATAACATTCAAATCTATTAACATATTGAGAAATATAACTTACTTGTAAATGCTTCTGATTGTAAATTGCTAAAATCATCACTTCACCATTGTGAAATACAACGTCTAGTTCACTTTTTAGCACAGCATCAGAAGATTTGCACACCTTCTTTGTTTCCCAAATCTGTTGAAGAACACAGAATTCAATTAGTTTTATTAAAGGACAAGATATGACACTTCCTGAGTAAGACTACCTATAAACCAAAGTCTTATAAACTTGCAAGTAACACTGATTTTTTTTAAATCAGTGAAAATTATGCTTCTGCTATTTTTATTTACTAGGGAAGGCTGTGAAATTACTACAGCGATTCCAACAGATGAAACAGAACTAATTTTTTACAGGCTGACCACTAGACTCCATTGTGTTTAGAGTCAGAGCTATAAAGTCCACAATTTTCTCATCCAAAGAAGAGCGTTAAAATCCAATTACAAAAAATACCAAGTACAGATTTCTATACTTCATCTGCTTTCAAAATTCCAAGAATGTAGTGTTAACTTGGGAGAAAAGGAAAGGTTACTAATGAGGCATTACAATTATAGAAATCTATCCTAAATATTAACATGCAAATATATATAACAATGAAAGTATCTGCTAGGATCCTCAAAAAACTTCACAATTCCTGATTCAGATAATATCTAAGACAAAATAGAAGGTTACAATTACTCTTGAATGCCACTGGACTTTAAAAAAAATCACAGCAATATACAGTAAATTTAGATAATGCAGTAAAAGTAAAAAAGCCAGCTGAATTTGCTGTAGATCTAAATAATTTTATAACAAATATTTAAATTTATATTGGCTATAAACACATACAAGTACTAAATATATATCATATATAATATAAGAATAGTATATATTATGCAATTTTATAATAAATAATTCCTTAAATTAATAATTTAATAATATATATATAAATTCAAGAAAAGAAGGCTCCAGGGAAGCATTGTTGTGGTCTTTCAGTATTTAAAGGGGGTTTATAAGAAAGATAGGGACAGACTTTTTAGTGGGGCCTGTTGCGATAGGACAAGGGGTTTTAAACTAAAAGAGAGTAGATTCAGACTAGATATAAGCAAGACATTTTTTACAATGAGGGTGTTGAAACACTGGAGCAGGTTGCCCAGAGAGGTGGTAGATACCCCGTCCCTGGAAACATTCAAGGTCAGGTTGGTCGGGGCTCTGAGCGACCAGATCTAGTTGAAGATGTCCCTGCTTATTGCAAGGGGGGGTTGGACTGGGTGATCTTTAAAGGTCCCTTCCAACCCAACCTATTCTATGAGTCTATGAAATACACATTTTTCGAAAAAGAAAGATGTCATCTTACACGTATGGTCTGGTCATCAGATGATGTCAGAAATAAAGATCCATCTGGCGAAAATGTCACACAGTGAATCCAGCTCATGTGTCCTCTGCAATATGCTACTTTTGATAAAGATTTTATATTCCATAACTACAACAAAAATATCAAAGAAGAACTCAAATGGATTTAGATTGCATTTACAGAGAAAACAGTGCAAAACAAGTAGTATACATATACTTAATTACTATTTCTTCTAGTATTTTCTTACTTCTCATTCTGAAACCAGATGTAACAAGAATTGTGCCTGCTTATCAGATTTTGATGGTCCGGGAAATTGAATATATAGCAGCCTCTTTGACTGCTATAATTTTAAAAGATAAGCAGAAAAAAGAAAAAAAGAAAAATACAAGTTCAACTGACCATGTAGATTGCAAAAACAAAACAAAACCCAAACAACAACAAAAAAACCAACCCTAAAACTGATACTTGTACAGGCTTACTCTAGCTGTTCCAAACTCCTAGGTGGTTTATTCATTTTTAGTGAGTTGCCACATTCTGTAGCAGCGTATAGAAGGAGAGGGGATTTTGTTTGAGTTAAGCAATAGGAAGGCGTATACTCCTGAGAGCGACAACAGTAACTTCAAAGACATTTTGCAGCATAGTCTTTTTATATAAATGTGACTTTTGTTGCCCAAAATGAACGTATAACTTTAAAACGCTATTTCCCAATTAATATTTTACATTTCAGAAGTGAATGAAGATTAAAAAGAATGAAGCACACTGAAGGCCTGCTAAAATAGCTACAATTGCTTTATCTCTGCATACAAGAAACTATTAAGACAAATGGAACATTTTATACTACAAATACTCCTTCCTGGTATATTGTAGCAAACGCAATCACTTACCTCAACAGAACAGTGAGACAAAGCAACTGCTACTAATTCATCACCGGGACAGAAGTCACAGTATTGGATTGTACTGTGATGACTTACGATGACTTGTGTTAACAAATCACACGATTTAACATCAAAAAGCTGTGAACACAGAAGTACAATAGTTAGCATCCAATAGCATGACTTCACTATAGACAAATAACTTATATGCTCAACTGCGTACATTCTTGAATTTAGAAGGTATTTCTCTCAGTCAGCAAGTTTCTTGCCCACATATTTTTACTTTACACACACTTCAAACCATGCACCTTATATCTGAAACATCTTAATGGCCTGGAATTTTATCTTTAATCAGAATTTCTAACTAGACGATCTTTCAGGTCCTTTCCAACCTAAACCATTCTATGATTCTATCCTACCTCAAGAAAATTATTAGAGGTACTTACCAAAAGCTTATTTTTGGCTACCACCAAAATCATGTCACCATTTCTGGACCAAGAGCAACATTTTACTAAGACCTCCACATCATCTGGTTGCTCATCTGCATTTTTGAAGAAATCTTTTATCTCAATACTTTTCAGTTCATTTGCTGAGCGCGCTTCCCAAAGCTGCAATAAAAAGTAAAGGAAATAAACAAAACTTCTTTTTACTGATGTGGATACAGAATACAAGAGGGGAGAGCTAACTCCCAGTCACTTCTAGGAAAGAAGGGAGGCAGGGGGCAGAATACAAAAAAAGCCTTTGCTAACTTTCCCCGGTCAAGAAATAGCATTAGAATATTCACAAGTCCAGACAACCTAGACCCCAAAAAAAAAACAACCCCCCAAAACAACAAAAAACCCCAAACACACACACACAAACCCCACAAAAAGCCTAAAGAAAAGACCCCAAAAAACAAAAAAGAGGATTACACTGTAGCAGAGCCCACTGCCTGGGCTTTCCCCCTTTCAGCTATCATTCCAGCTACAACACTGTCTGTTAACAGAAGAACAAAAATAAAAATAATATCTGCTCTGCAACTCTATTAAAAGTCCATTCACCATTCTATGGTAAAACGAAATGTAAACCTCTCAATTCTCTTCTAGTGCATACATGAAAAATGGCACATAGAAATTGCTTTTAACTTTTATGTCTACTGATACTCATTTTCAGAGATGATAAAACTTTCAATTAATCTAAAAATTTATTACTTTTTTTTTTTTAAACAAGTTTCACACCAGCCCCCAAGTTTTCTTAAAGTACATTAGGGGAAAAAAAAAAAAGAAAAAAGAAAGATGGTGAAAAGTAAAGGATTCAAAATGAGGTTAGCTAGGATTTATTTATGACTACAGGCACTCAACTTTTTTCCCCTGCTACTGGACAAGCCATTTCAAAATCCTGTATTAAAAATGGGATGAATAATCAAGCATTTCAGTATTTAATTCATTAAAGCTGACCATACAGACACAAAGTTTTCTCATACATATTTTGCGTTTTATAAAAAAAAAATCCATCACCAAAACAAGCAGTCATTTTAAAAATACACTGTGTACCTTTACTGTTCCATCTGTTGAGCAGCTAGCAACATATTCATCATTTGGTGAAAATCTGCAGTGATTAACGGAATTTTCATGACCAATCATCGTATTTCTACAATACTTTTTGTTCAAATCCCAAAGCTGCATGAGAAATAAACATAAAAATATCATCATATTCATGAATTATTCAAAGACAGATTATTCATGTTCTTCTCAAAATGATGCAATGGCAACCAAAACCTCAATTTTTGTTTTTTTTTCTTAGTTTTACCCTGGTGCTCATGGACTCCATGCTATGCCCCAGACTACCCACAATTTACCTCCATCTGCTAACTTGCATGAAAGCTATCGACATCAGAATTATATAGAACTAATTAAACTTCCTGTACAGTGTAGACAAGGCCCTTGAACAGCACAAAGTTACTGAAAGTTTCCTCAGGCTGAGGAAGAAGCTTCCTCTTGCCTCTTTCCCTTTCAACTTTGAAGTTCAGAATTATGTACCTTATGCGTAATTTAAAAAATGAAGTCTCTCACATTTGTCTTGGACAGTCTGAATATTCATACCACTGCAGAATAAGATTAGCATATGCCCTGCAACAAAGGCAAGAATATACAGCCAGGGCAGTAGGACCACCATCTTCAGTGCCAGCTAACCACACAATCTGCTTAGTTGCAGACCAGGCTGGATGGGGCTTTGAGCAACCTGGTCTAGTGGGAGGTGTCCCTCCCCATGGCAGGGGGGTTGGAACCAGATGATCTTTAAAGCCCCCACCAACCTAAACCATTCTATGATTCTATGGTGTTGCACTCTTATTTGCCACGGTCCAGGTCTTACTTGATTCTTCTGTTTTCCTCTTTCCCTCAGATGCAGACTTCAGTTGCTCCATTTCTGCTTTTTCTGTGTACACATACTGCCTCCCAACCCGAACAGTGCCAGCTGGTTAACCTGACAAACCTCTTGCTTTGTTTACTGTTATTTTGTTGGCTTCCTTTCTTTTCTTCCTTTCCTTTCTTTTCATTTCTTTACTATGCCCAAACAATTTAATTAAAAAAAAAAAAGTACCTACTAGACTTCCATAATTTTTTTTCCTCAATCTTTCAGCATCCAGTTTTTTACATCACAAATGTTTTCAATCCTAAATTTCTGCCTTCATTTTTCTTATGCTGTTTTTAATCAGGTATTTCACTCACATACTCTCCCATTCCCATCCCACCCTCTAAAAGTCTTGCCAAAGCCCTCACCTTCATGCCCTACCAATAGAAGACTTGCTCATTCTCCTTTGCTGAGCATGAACACTCCTTCTGTTCTGCTCTGTTGGAATCCGATTACAGACCTGTAGTCAGTACGCTTATTCTGTTGCCATTTCTCTTCTACCAGGCTCATTTAAAAAAAAAAAATGTAGTTCATAGTGTTTAAATATATTTATACATCAATAATTATCCTGTTATGATAAGCAGCATGAGAATAATCTCAACCTTTTCCACTTACTTTGATGTAAGTGTCATTTGAGCAGGTGGCTAAAAGGTACTGACCACTTCCGTTATTGAACTGGCAGCAATTGACCTGCTCCGAGTGTTCTTCATATACACACTTACACTGGCCTGTTCTTGAATTCCAGATCTAGACAGAATTAAAGGATGAAAAAGACTTTTAAATACATTTAAAGTATACTTCATTTAAAAAAAAAAAAAAAATCTGTAAATTATGCTGAAATAAAGTCCTAAAACATTCTTTATAACACCTCAAAAATATTTTTAAGATAAAGGGAAAGCATATATATTTACAATTAGAACTAAGAAGTTATGAGGGGAAGGTCATAATTCAGATTACAATCTGATAAATACTGGAATTTCACCAAGGTTTTGCTACAGTACTGAGGAATTTAAAATTCCAAATTATTCACGTGTTCAGAGAAAAAAAAAAACATGAAAAAAGAATTATGGATATATTAGTCTCGTATTATGGATAGGGTTGGACTCACACATTATGTTCTACTTAAAAAGAATCATCTGATAATACAAGTAAAATAAGTGGTCATTCTGTAAGTATGATGTTAACGTTAAGCATCTTTTACGTTATATAACAAGTAGGGCTTTTCTGTTTGTCTGTTTGTTAAGTAGTGAATTATCCACACAAGATTTAAGACAGTTAAAAAAACCTTTAGTTTTAAGAATCTGGTCTGCCCGAGTTGATGAAAACTGAAATTAGAATTATTAATTTGGCAAAAAATTGTCTGCTCTCCATTTCCTTACCTTCACTTTTTTATCAGCTGAACAAGTTGCTACAAATTCACCATCTGCAGAGAAAGCGCAACAAAGTATTTCATCATCATGGGCATTTATCTCCAGGAGCCTCTCTCCACTTTCTGTTTTAAACACCTAAAACAATAAACAATAAAATCCTTTAACTCACATACAATTTTAAACCACAAGTATAAGTTTGTTTTCTCTGCAAGAGCTCTCTTTACATAAGCTCTTTATAAATGCTTTCAAAAATTCTGTGATTTCAGGGAAATTAACGTAATAATTATTAAAATATTCAATTTGAGCTTCAATTTTGTAAGGATGATAGAAATTGTTAGGGAGAGAAATAGTGAAAACATTTCCATATGCAACGTGTGTTTCATTAATGCCTTTCTCTACTCTCACTCTCTAAGCCTAAATCCATGTCCTTTCTCACTATTTTTTAATAGTAACTGCAAAACACAGTATCTATCAATAAAACATAAACCATTCTTAAAACTTCAAATTACAGGTTTACATATATATATGAAATCCTTCTGTGGAAGGTAAGAATTTCAGCAGCAATTGATGATTTGGGGAACAAACAAGGAAAAAGAAGTAGTGAAAAGTTGTACAGAATGACACGGTCTCAGTCTTGAGCTAGTCATAGGCAAAAAAGGGCATTCAGGACACTACAATTGTGAAGTCCCCGCTTTTTCCTTTACTTTTTCATAGAATGGGAATATCAGTGACAATGAAATGGTTTGTATTTGTTCACACAAGAATATAAATAGTGAAGTAACAGGAAATTTACAGTAAATTCTGCAGAATATCTGTTCTTAATCTAATAATATTTTTTTTATTTTACAGAAACAGTAGAAGTAGCCTCGAAAACTGAAAAGCATAGGCCACTATTAGAGAAAACATGAATAAGTTCAGAGTTAAACAATGGAAAAAGGATTACTGCTAATTTTCCTATTACTTCTTCAACAAAAGTTTAGTTCAAATGCAATCGCAATCCACGGATTTTACTTTTTAGGGTAGAAAATGAAGAGAAAAATAAGCAATATGCAGTCTCAATAATGAGGCCATTTAGTACAGAAGCCCAGCACAGCATAAAATGAGTACATCCACCAGGAATCTCCTTAAGTGGATGCCATGATCACAATATTGTAGAAGCCAGCAAATAAAATAATTAAATAAAACCACAATAACAACACATTAAGTAGCCAAATGAGCAGCAACTAAGCACCACTAATATTATTACTTTAGTACTCAACTTATCAAGCATCCAAAAAAATACCAAAGGCTTGCAGAAACGTTGTTCTTTTCCCTTACCTTTGGCTGTCTGGAATATGGATAGTTTACCAGGTTACTGTCTGGCTGACTGCTAGTTTTCTTGAGAGCTGGCTGGCTCCCCTCCAGGCAGACTGCTGGCAAATTTATATTAGTCACTTTCCTCTCTGTCTCCCCTAATCCACTTCCTAAGCATTTTGGGCCCATTTCCAATCTAATACTCAGCTTCTGGGTTGATTTTTCTCCCCAGATTTATTTACTTTGCATAAGACAATTTACTAATTAAGCACCGAAGTAGCATAATGCCCATTACCATCCCACAGAAATAGTAAAGCTGTAACTAAAACGTCTTAGTGTTTCTCAGTTATGTAGAGGGTCTACTGTGACTGCAAATACCATTTTTGCAAGCAAATATTAAATATACCGGGTGTATTACTTAGGCTGTGAGCTTTTCCTTACCATTAAAAGGCATCTCATGTTCACATATTACACTAGTGAGGGTATAAACTCTGAAATCACACAGTTAAGCTTTTGAAGTAGAAGATAATGCTTACTATTCTAAACACGCAACTTGATATTTATGTAGCAATTTGATGTTTATGTAATAATACATTCCTTTTAATCATTTCTCTCCAGTATGTTCTAAATCCCTAATATCTTCATATAACAGCAAAAGAAAAACAGGACTGTTAACAAACGTTAATCAGAATGGTACACAGCATCTCTTTCCACTCATGCATAGGTATCTTACCTGAAGTGTTTTATCAGCTCCACATGATGCTATTCTTTGTCTATCCTTAGAAAAGCAGGCATGATAAACTGCATCTCTATGTGGACGAACAACCAGACGGTAGAGGTTTTTCAAGGATTTTTTATTTCTACAAGGTAAGATGGTTGATTTTAGATGAATAAGATTTCCTAATGCATTTTTATTATTCAAAATCCCCTATAAAAAAAACCCAGTTTTTCCACGCATCTTGAGCAGCAAGCTTTATAACAAACCAACCAACTAACCTTACCTTACCTCTCAGCCTTTAAGCTAAAGTAATAAGGGAAACACAAATTCCAACATTCACTCAGAGTTTTTATTGCCTTGCAATAGTTACAGATTAGAGATCAAGAAAGATAATACATGCACGAGAAATTAACATGCCACCTTATGGGCAAAGCTGTTGACTGCAAGACACAGCCTTCCTAATGACATTTTTATGATCTGACAAGTGCTATTTCCAAATACAAATTTCTTCCTGAGAATTCTTTTTCTTCTGCAGGTCCCTTTTCAAGCTTATTCAAAAACATTTATGAATTTGTTTAGATCTTAGTAAGTTTACTTAGTTTTCATAGAAATAATTCTTATCATTAGATATTTAAATAAAATCTATGATTATCACAGCATTTCAATCAGAGATTAAGTACAGAATATAACACACCTTAGATTATTCTTTCCTCACTTTAACAAAAACTTAGCATTAGTAGTAATAATGATCATCCTGTTTAGCCAGATCTTAATACGGGAAGCTGTCACTGTAATAAGATGATTTTTGGTGATGAATAGATTGTTACAAGATTAATATTTTTTCTAGAGTCTAAATGAATCAATGTACTTCAAGCTTTTACCATTACCAGTTTCAGTCTTCAGGCTTAGCATTTAAATAATGGGTAAAACATCTGAAACAAAGTAGGTGTACTTTAAAATGCAAGCAATTTTTCACTGCGAAATACTGACTCATCTAAGCCAACATTATTTTTTTTTTGCATATTTTAACAAAGCTAAAATTGCTGGTCAAGAGAGCAGTGTATTCACCTACATATCCTACAAATCATTTTTAGAACCTTGCCCTAGAATGGGAAACAAAAACATCAGTCTTTTCTGTTGATTTCAGTCCTGTTCTTCAGCATAAGTCTCTGACATGCAAGGTGAAAGCCCTGAACTACCTGGAGACTGAATTGTGCAACTTTCAAGCATTTTTGTTAGAATTCTGTTAGCAACGAAAAATGAAATAACCAAATATTCAAAGAGAAGGCCTGAATTCAAGTATGACTAGATTAATCTGCCTGGTTATTACCATAATTACCTGACAGAGTCATTCTGTTTTTTAACCACCAAGTATTGCAGATATCAGAACAGAAACATCAAACAGAAGAATCTAACAGACAGACTATGCTGGAAAAATGTTTAGGTATCTATATTTTTTCCTTAAACAACTTCCAAAAACATGAAAACAGCAAAAATATTATTTAAATAGGAGAAATATCAAGATTGGGTAGAGGTTACATAGCCTTTTAGTATTTCCCATCTTGCCACTTTCAGAAACTTTGCAAGTTAACACAAATGCTCTCACTTTTAAAGTGTATATTTTACTAGAAAACCTAAAAACATACTGTACCATACTCAATACTTGCACTACAATTCTAATTTTATTTCAAAAAAAAGTATTTAGAGAAGTTTCAAAGTATCTTATTTTCATCTTTGTATAGTTATTTAAAAAGAACAATCACTGAGCATACAGAATCACACAGAATCACAGAATGGTTCGGGTTGGAAGGAACCTTCAAGATCACCTAGTTCCAACCCCCCTGCCATAGGGAGGTACACCTCCCACTAGACCAGGTTGCTCAAAGCCTCATCCAGCCTGGCCTTGAACACTTCCAGGGCTGGGGCATTGACAGCTTTCCTGGGTAACCTGTTCCAGTGCCTCACCACCCTTACAGTAAAGAATTTCTTCCTGATATCCAATCTAAATCTACGCTCTTTCAGTTTGAGGCCGTTACCCTGCGTCCTATCATTACACTCCCTGATAAAGAGTCCCTCCCCATCCTTCTTAAAGGCCCCCTTTAAGTACAGAAGTAAATATATTCCTCTATTTATTTCTATGTAATTATTACTAATTTGTGGCCTTACATATCCAGAGTTCCCCTCCTCCCACAAGTTCCTGAAAGTTATTTCATTTTCTTTCCCCATGAAAAAAAACAGTAGTTCTTAAAAAGGTTCTTATATTAGCCATATATTGTATTTAGTTGTACATTAAATGATTGTCTTGGATCAAGGGATCAGCATATCAGTGGATGGACTGCAGCTACTTACATCCATTCCAAATAAAATGCTCCTCTTTCTCTTTGAGCATGCAGCTTGGCTTGTTGATACACCTCTGATGTCTCTGGTTGGCAAAGACCCAGCTGTACAATGTCAGGAAACGGTTGCCGTCCAAGAAGGTGCCCATTTAAAGACAGAAATTCCTGGAAGTTCTCACGTACTGTGCTATCCTGTGTACAGAGCAGATAATACTTGGTAACATAGAACGTGAATTAATTTCCTAAATGCCCTTTGCTTTTTTAATTTTCTATACAGCTAATATTCTTACAGAAGCACTTAGTTCTATTTTTCTATTATGTTCTATTAGCAAGTACATATGATAGACTGAAATATTCATTATCCTATTCAGGAAAGAATATTAACCTTATTTTTCAAATAAAGGATACCGGAAACAGTCATTTACTCAATAAGCAGTCAATGTGAAATATCAGAAAGACTGTCCAAGCTCTCAACAAAATTCTGCACCTCTTAAAAAGCAGAGTACCACAGGTACCCACCATTAGTTATTGTTGTTAACCTTAGTTATTGAGTTCCATGGTCAATTACTTGGGCACACACTGAAGTTACAACTAAAAGTAAAACTGAAAAATAAGTGTCCTGGTTTGAGGTAAAACAGAACCATTTTTCTGATTTGTAATTTTACTTTTTAGCTGGGCCTCTTCTAACTGACTAAACTCTGAAATTAACAACATATTGTTCAGAAACTGTTCGCTCTCAGAGTGGTAAGACCTGATCATACCAAGGAATAGTATGCACAGAGGCTCTTGCTTATACTTATTGCTATAACAACCAAGCTCAACTAACTTCGCTATTTGCCCCGTTAGAGGGTCAGAAGCAGAGAAGCGGAGAGGGGTCCCCCCTGCAGGGAGGAGCAGACGGGACAGGTGACCCAAAACCGACCAACAGGGTATTCCACCCCATATGCATCACACTCAGCATAAAAGGTGAGGGATCAAAGGGGCAAGGCTGCTCTGACTCATCTTTTCTTCAATGGTCGATGTCTGAGGAGGACCCTGTCTGTTCATCTGCCTTTGATCCCGATCTGAGCATTCCTGACTCTAGTTCTGGAATTCAGCTCCTGTCCATCGCTGACTCCAGTCTGGGACTTTCCCTGTGTCTGCTGGTGACGTGATCGTCATCCTGGGAACTGCATATATTGTATACTTTTTTTTATTATTATTTTATTATTATTTACTATTTTCTTATTTATTATTATTTTCATTAAAGTAGTTTCGTTCTTTTTCTAAACTTGTAAATCTCCTTATCTCTTCCTCTCCTCTCTGAGGAGAGAGGGAGGGAGGGCCATGTGTTGTTCTGATTGGCCAATCCGGCCAAAACCACGCCACTAAGTTTTCTTCATTTTCCTCTTCTCAAAGTTAAACTTACTACTGTTTTTATGTTTCAGTTTTTTAAGCTTTCTATATATCTCCCATATATACATACATCCAACAAAATGCAATTAAACATGAAAAAATATATTTGTAACGGACATGTCATTTACATTTTAGTATCATACCTTTTGATCCAGGATTGACCTATATTCTACATATTCATGAATCAGATGAGCAGGCCCTACCAATTCTGTTTTAGCTTTAATCCAGTCCAGAGAAAACATAAGATCACAGAGTTCCTGAAAGAAATACAAATTTAAGTTCAGAGTGTGAGCTCCACAACAGAATCTACTCAAGGGGAAAAAGAAAAGCACAGGAAATACATTAGGTATTGAAGATGCTTCGGTACAATTGTCTTCAGCTAAAAACTTAGGCAGTTTCTTGTTTACTGCATCTTAGTCGACCAGGTATGAATATTCTGGGTATAGACGGTTAAGCTTATTAGTTTAATGCAAAGGATGACTCTTTGATACAGCTAGTCAGAGAAGGGATGGGAGTACAAAGCAAATCTTGACTTGTAGCATGCAAAACCTGGTTTAAGATACAACTCTGATAAAGCTTCTTCTAGTCCAGTTTTGCAAAGATCACTGCTAACACTGATCTGTCGCTCTTCTTAACAGGTGCTGAGTTTGAATAAAAGCAAAAAATACTACAGTTGCATTTAACTTAGAAATGAGAAAGCTACTTAAAAGGCAATCAGAAACAGCAAATAGAATTATTAGAATAGCATATTTCAGTTGGAAGGGACCTACAACGATCATCTTGTCCGACTGCCTGACCACTTCAGGGCTGACCAAAAGCTAAAGCATGTTATTAAGGGCATTGTTCAAATGCCTCTTAAACACTGACAGGGATGGGGCATCAATCACCTCTCTAGGAAGCCTGTTCCAGTGTTTGACCACCCTCTTGGTAAAGAAATGCTTCCTAATGTCCAGTCTAAACCTCCCCTGGTGCAGCTTTGCACCGTTCCCACTCCTCCTATCACTGAATCTCAGGGAGAAGACTTCAGCACCTCTCTCTCCACTTGCCCTCCTGAGGAAGCTGTAGAGAGCAATGAGGTCGCCCCTCAGCCTCCTTTTCTCCAAACTAGACAAGCCCAAAGTCCTTAACCACTCCTCATAGGACATACCTTCCAGCCCTTTCACCAGTTTTGTTGCCCTCCTCTGGACACATTCAAGGACGTCCACATCCATCCAAAACTGTGGGGCCCAGAACTGCACACAGTACTCAGGTGAGGCCACACTAACGCTAAACACAACAGGATAATCACCTCTTTTGACCAGCTGGTTATACTGTGCTTGATGCACCCTAGGATGCTGTTTGCCCCCTGGGCTGCCAGGGCACACTGGTGACTCAAATTGAGCCTGCTGTCAGCCAGCACTCCCAGATCCCTTTCTGCAGGGCTGCTCTCCAGCCGCTCCTCTCCCAGTTTATACCTGTGCCCAGAGTTACTCTGTCCTAGGTGCAGGATCCAGCATTTGGACTTGTTAAATTTCATTCCATTAATCATTGCCCAATACTCAAATCTATTTAGAACCCTCTACAAGGCCTCTTCTCCCTCAAGAGAGTCAACAGCACCTCCCAGTTTGGTATCATCAGCAAACTTGCTAATGATGCATTGAAATCCTGCATCCATATCATTGATAAATTGAAATATGAATCCTTATTGTTCATATTGAACAGAACTGGCCCTAGAATTGAACCCTGCGGAATACCGCTGGTGACCGGTCACCAGTCAGATGCAGCCCCATTCCCTACAACCCTTTGAGCCCTGCCATTTAGCCGGTTCTTCACCCAGCACACTGTCTACCTGCTCACATCATGGTTGTCCCATCTCAAAAAACGGTTCAACTGAAAAGATTTGAGTACAAGTGAAATACAGCAATTAGCAACCAGGACCAAATGCTATTCAAGACAAGAACTCCGAAGACATTCAACTGAAACTACTAAAGTATTAATCTTGCTGCATGATTTGCATAATCTTATACTAGCTCAGGACCTAAAGAACAGCAGGTGGCAAAAACAACTGCAATTGTTTTAAGGTGCTAAGGCAATCCTGGGAACAAGAAATTTGCCCATCTAACTCTTGTTAAATTTTTTATGGCTGTTGAAATCTAGTAATACAGAGAACGGACTTTTACACACAAATCAGTATGACATAAGAGGAGAAAACTAATGAGACCTCTGTAGAAAAAAGTAACTAATCTAATCGAATTTTCTGAAGAAATCTATTTACTTGTATCATACAATAAAGCGAGCTTGTTTTTTCAAAAAGGTTTAGAGATTTCTTATCAAAGCTTCTTCAAAAGGAAAAAAAAAACCCACAAGCTATTCCAATACAAAATAAGAAATCTTCTCAAGAATTGATTGAAAAGACAAGACACAAAGGGTAGAAATTAAGTAGTTTGCATAACAGACAGTGATTAGCAGTGGAATCCCTAAAGGACTCTATGTTGAGTGTTTACCGATCTGCACAAAAGCCTGGGAGAAGAGAGGTTCAAGTGAGAAAAAGCCGTAAGGGTGGGTGGAGAAGGGAAACAGAGAACACTAGTCAGAACTCACCTTCTGCATGTTGGCACCAGCCATGTGATATGCTAGAAAGTTATACCAGTACATGCAATCCTCTTGAGATGGAACAGGCGTATTAAGTTTGTAATATTTCTTGTACTGATTTACTATGTTTTTATGTAGCTCCTGCAATGTGAATCAAAACACGCTTTCAGTTAATACTATACTAAGATATGGACTGGTTTCAGTATTGAGGAATTATAATAATTATTACTATTATATTGTATATAGTATTGAGGAATAATATTATTATTATTTCTCAATCATAATATGTCAACAAACGAATTGAGAAAAGCTTACCTTCTAAAACTGCACACTTAACCTAATTTATTGCTTAAGACTCTCCAGAAACATTCTCTGGATATTAAAAGACAGAAAAGCAAGCTGTTAACCTGCCTTCTTAGGTTGAGAACAGCTATCAAATCAGTCTGTGCATTAAGTGTGGGCAGCCGACAAAAAAAAAAAAAAGACCTTTATATACGTCTAAAAGCTTGCCTTTTATTCATATCTACTCTTTCTGCCCTGTCCTTCGGAAATGATAAAATTTATTGGGCCCAACATATAGGTCCTCTCCCAGCAAGTATTCCTTTAAATTGAAGAAAAGGTGTAAAAAACACTTCTCTGAATTAAAGAATAAAATTCCTATTCTGGTAGGGTCTTGATGCCTTTGGAATCATCAGTATAACATTCCATGTCCTGCTCAAAACAGTTTCAACAGAGAAGTAATGGATGTAGAGGCTTCTCTCAGTTTAGTTTCTTAGCTCCAAATGGAGCCATCATGAAATCACTCCACAGTTTCAAGTTGAAAATAAATGTTTTTAATTAGTCAGCATTAAGTTTAACTGCATTGTGGACCTATTCTATGAAGCTACTCCGGATTTTTTCTCTGGAACATTTTCTGAAGAATACCCAGCTTTGGAGAGCAAAGTTAAAAGCAAGTACATTAGTCAATACCCTACCTGAAGCTGGTTGCGATTCTTCTCCGTAAGAAAGTCAAGTTGAAGATCATGTAAATAATAATGGAATGATTTCCCATTACGATCACAGAACAACAGCGATTTGTTCACAAATTCCTGTAGTATATCTTCAACTTCTTCAGTTTCCATATCCCAAAGAATACAGAGAACCTGAAAAAGCACATTAAGACAGAAAAGAATCAGAACTAAGGGGTAATATGGCTTGTATGAATATCATAAAAGGCTACCAATTAAGTGACAACAAAACACATGGTAACAAATATAGACATATTACAAATGGTAATAAATTCAGTAAGTTACCAATTCTTCCATATCAAGACAGATAATACACGTTATCCCATCTTTTGTCTATTTGTGCTAATTTATGGTGATGATATCTTTTTCTTAAAGGAGACAAATTTCACATAACAGTTTTTAAGCCTTCAGAGAGCTCAATTACAATCTAATTAAAGAGCTATATATGGAATGCATATTAAACTAACATTATGAATACATTTATTCAGTTTCACTGAACTTTTTAGTTTCACTACTGACAATAAAATTCATGATACAATAATGGACCAGACTTACCCAATCTAGCAATTACTATTAACTTACATGCACGAGTAAGTTATACACAACAATTATAAATTTTATTAATTCTTTAAAGTTATTGTTTGTATCTCACTAAAAATGATGAGATTTCTGCATTGCTGTTATTACCTTAGTAGGTACTTTAACATCTTTTGGGAGGATAGAGAGATCTTTATAGTAGTCTTTATGATTGTCATTCAGTTGCTCAACACTTATGGACATTGCTTCATCAAGGGCTTCATAATCATAAGAAGAAGATTTTCTTATTCTTTTAAATTGCTTATTCTGCAGCTGTTTAAGATAGTATTCCCAACGACTAGGGAAGTCTCGTAATAATGCACCTATCAAGGATATCACAAGAGGAGAACCTGAAGGAAAAGATTAAATTAATCTTAGAGGTTTTCAAGGAACACAATCCAATAGTTTAGTCAAGTGGTTGAATAAATTGGGTAAATTTCCTACTACATTGATTAAATCCTTGAGGTGCAGAGAACAGACAAACAAAACATGTCATCCACATAGACACCTGCAAACTCACCAAATTTAAGTGTAATGGGGGCAGGAGGAAGATATACTGAAAAAAGCTACTCAAAAATCAACATGAGACATTTCTATTTAGTTTAAAAAAAAAAGCATTTAACAAACACGTGTGTTTTACTTAAGGCATACAGTATTAAAGAACGTTCCTTCCTCTATCTGTAAATCAAAACCTAGAAGAAAAAAAATACATTCAGTGGTAAACGGTATGTTAAAGAGCGGCAAGTATACCTTTGCATTCCCTTACAAGACAGTTAGCTTGTTCTGGCAGTTCTGATATTTTCATATTCACAAATAGGGATAAAATCTCCAGTCCTTTCTCATGTGCTAGTCCACTTTCCACATGAACCTCGTATTTATTGCCTAGACATAGAAACATGGAAAAAATTTAAAAGAATGTAAAAAATCTTATGGAAATTAAGAGTATTTTCCAAGCAAAACCTGGAGCAAAGGATCTGGCTCATAATTTTATGCATAGTATTTTAAATTCTTAATACTAAGAAGAGTAGAAATTCTACTTATCAGAATCAAGTTTGCATTAAAGAGACAAAAAATCAGATTATCATCTAATAATTAAAAATGCATTATGGGCGCTTCATACTGGTGACTGCTTAATAGCGTAGAGATGATCACTCTAACAGCAGCAGTGTCACACAGGCTAATTTATTTTGTTGAGAATCACTGCACTCTTCAAAGGAGACATATAACTTTCAGGATAACATATAACTTTTATTTCATGAAGAGCATAAAGTCTTACAGAGTAGAATTCTAAAACTTTGCCACTTGTGCAGAAGCTGATAGTCACAGATGCTATCAGATTCTTTTAAAAGTTCACAAGAATGAACTGCATACATATATGCACATAATGTGCGGTTCAGGAGAGGAAAATGTTCCTTACCAGCCACAGCATCGGTTACACTCCTGTCCCTGCTGGTGATAAGAACCTGACATTGATTATCAAATGCTTTTAATACCCAGGAATCCCAAATGTCATCCAGGATCAATAGAGATCTAGTGCAAGAAGAAATATTACAGATTGCAGATCAACTATTAGTCCTGAAGTACCGCATTTTATTTTAATAATGAAACATTTTCAGAATTTACAATGTATCACTGCATAATTTTTATATTAATATGTAAAATATCTTAAGAGAGCATTAAACAGTGCAAGAAAGCTGAATGCAAGTATCTCAAAAAAATGTTTTTACCATTTATTACTTTATAGCTACAATTGAAGCATAAACAATAACGTTTTCAGAAATGTTTCCACTAGTAGATGCCAGGAAAAACAGAAATATTTACTCTGTTTTTCATGTCATCAGATACCGTAAGTGAAGAAAAAAGTTGTATAGGACTACATAAAAACTCTGCTTGACACAGGTTAGTGATAAGCTTTGTGGGAGAAACCAATTCAGTTTCCTTTTGACTCAAGAGTTCTCACTTTTGTTCTTCTGTCTTCAGATACGATTCCTCTTGTGATGGAATTGTCTTGGATAATGAAATTCTTTTTTACATGATATTTTATAGTGACTACATATTCAAATCCTATGGCTAGTTATGTTTGTAGGTTACTACATGGAATCTCATCAGAATAATGTAAAGTAGACCTCCCTACACCTGCCCGTGTCTGACAAAGAAGTTACTGAAAACTGTTTTTAAAAGGTGGGTTCCAAGGGAGTAAGAAGTCAAAAAGATTGGCTGGCAAGTAGACCTATGAAAAGAAATACCAGTTATTTGCATTCTGTGTGGTTTGTGAAGGAAAGAAAATTACTGAAACCAAATCCTGCAAATTGTTTATATTTACTGCCTTTTTTTTTTAAAGGGATGGAGTTTTCAGCTACACTAGTCATTAGTTAAATTGTCCAATTCCCACTGAAGCATGCCAAGACTTCCGCATTTTTCTTCAGCTAAATGATACTTGTGCCATCAATGCTTATACATAAGGATTTTATCCTTCTTAAGAGGTGCATACACATTATACCACATTTTCAAAGTTGCATGTAAGTCTCAGATACCCATGTCCCATTTTTATACAATTGCTCTATTAACACCCTTTTGATAAATCAGATGGTTTACAAGAATACTATCATAGCCATAAATGAGTGATTTTGTGGTACTTTCACACTTGAAAATACCCTGGGCAGCATAAATTACAGCCTGATTTTATATTTTTAATTAATCTGAGAACTTCAAAGTCCTCCCAGTCTTTTGGTACTGGTGATTTTCTTCCCCAACCACACCAACAAATCTTAAATCCTAATTAAGATTGTAAAGAAAACCCAAAAGAAACAAACAAAGAAAAAAAAACAAAAAAAAACCCTACAAAACACTGTGATAACGATCACAATTCTGATAACAATCTAATTCTGAAATTTCTTACTTTAAAGAATATCAGAGCTTCAATTTCTTCAACCACAGTACAATAAAACACAATGATATTTTGCTCAAAAAGTTTTCATTTGACTAATACTTTAATCCCAAAAAATGTACTGGATTCACAATCTGAAGACAGAAATAGCTGAAGTGACTTTTTGACACCAAAGAGAATTCCAATGCAGAACAAGCTCCACAAGCCACAGAATTAGTGAAGCTTATCTTCCAATACACTTGCACGCTGTGAACCTCTCTCCAGTTCGTTCCCCTCTGCCTCTTCTCATCCCCACTATGATTTCCCAGATAACCCATCATCAGCAACACTTTCAGTTTGTTCTTACCACATTCTCACACATACCTAACTGGGCAGGATGGAGCACAGGCCTGTTCCCAGCTCATGGCCAGTTAGCAACGCAACAAAGCGTGCCTCCCTTCAGTTCATTCTGTATACCCTTTTTCACCACTGAGAGCACCTACTTGTATTTCTCTTCTTTATCCGACTGTCAACTTTTCATAAACTTACAGAATTTTCAAAGATACAAAGTTCCTACCTTTAGAGTCAATTTCGGCAATATGATCAAAGTGTTTAGGATAGAGGAGAAGGGAAAGGATAAACAGGACTAAGATGAACAGTGTGATCACATTAACATAGTTTCGTAATGGTGAAAAAGAGTCAGACTAGAAAAGTTTTATAATCAATTCTTGTACCTTCTCCTTGAGGTGCAGTCATTCTCTGCAATACTCCTATTTAATATTCATTACTTTATCTTGAAACAGATTAACAAACATTGCCAGGTGAACTGGCTATCTGGCAGTCTATAAAGAAGACACTGTCACAGCTGGCACTGAAACACCCTCAAATAAAAACAAGTGCCTAACTGTTTCCAAAGCTGGCATTTTCTCTTTTCCACTTAGTTTCCTCATATACAGGAGCTTTTTGACAAAACACAGTTAAAATGAGTCACTTTGTGCACTACAAACAATATCAGCCATGTTAGGCTGTCATGTTACTTGGCTATACGGTAGCTGCCAACTTCTGGAACATTTCATGATGCCATAGGGATACATCTTACAAGAAAATAGCACACAGTTCTCCCTTCTACTTGGAAGGGACTGTAATGTTGTGCATGAATTAAACTTCCAAATTCTTCTGTATCAAAGAGCTTAGTTTTGTTAACGAACAAAAACTAACAAGAGTTGTGTCAATGGAGATAACCACTTGTTGAACGTCTCCTGTTTGCACTTTTCATATAAGACTTCCACAAAAAATGAAAGTTTACTTGTGGAGGACCTGGCAGTGTTTTTCAAATCCTTTCTTCACAAGATTATTTTTTTCCCTGTACAAAAATGCCAGTATTCTTCTACTCTATGTCACCTATAAAGATCACAAGATTGGAGTATTATTACTGAGATATCTCACTCAGGTGCAGGCTTGTTTAGTTTAACACGAGTTTTCCCAGAGAGTAATGAAATCCTCAACAAACAAAAACTATTGCTCAAAGATGAAAAAAGCTGTGCAGTGGCTGAGACGCTGCTTGATTAAATCAAGTCACTTTTCCTGAAGTTTGAAAACAACTGGTTTCTTGGCAATAATTGATCATATCATGAAAATATGCTTTCGCTGTGATAACTCTAGACATCAGCTGTTCTGGAAAGGAAAAATTTTCAGCAGTGATACACACCCTTTTACTGCTGTATGATCCTCACACATCAGTGAAGCGTTCTATGTACACAATGAGAACACTGAAAGTTGGAGCAATTCTTACTTCCAACTGTTCGTTTTCAACCTTCATTATTCAACTAATGATAATTTTTCAAGCAATTGTGACTCCTGCACAGCTGGTTAACATATTTTGTTAGCAGAAGCCTTATTAGCCTACTAAACATATTCATATCCAGGACAAGCCTACAATGTAACCCTTCAGCTACCTCATTACAAAAACCACACATCTAAACAGGGACAGTTATACTATATATATTATGCATCTGCCTCTAGCATTTATTTACCCTTCAGCTTTTGTACACTCATCTGAACTTACTTATTCTTTTATCATATGCAAGTCAGTAGTTCAGAAAATTTTAACAGGAACCCCCACACAAGAATTAAAATTCTAGAAGTATTGTTAACTTCACCTTGAATAACACTTCCTAATTAGCTACAGTAAAACAGAAAAAGGGAAAGCAAAAAGGGGAAGAGTTAGGAAGTTGGGTTTTTTAAAAAAAACCAAACCAAATAACAAACCACACCACAGAGACACGTAACCACAACACAGACACCTAGATGATTAGACCAAAGTTATTGTGTAAAGTTTTATCAGTTAAAGACTAGTGTTTGATTTTACTGACATCACCTGGGATATTTGCGTAGCATCAGCAAACGAAGACGATCTTTAGCCTCTTCAATGTTAAGTGGTGGCCTTTGTGAAAGAGCAGAGTCATGTTCTAATCTGCTACAGAGATTCTGAAGTTTTATTAGGAGCCCTGCTTTGTCCTGTTTTCCAACAGAGATCCAGTGAACTCCTCCTGGAAAGTAATCTATCAAGAAATGCAATGTTATTTGTGCTATACATTTAAAATCAGAAATATTTAAAAGCAGCTTACAATAGCAATCAATGACTCAATTTCAATTAAAATATAAAACTCTAAAGTCTACTGCAAGCCAAACGTGCAACTCTACCATTAAACAGAGAAGGATAGTTCTACAAGACCACTACTTTTTATTTTTAAAGGAACAGGCTCTGTAGAGCAAGTTCCCACACAGAATTCACACTGACACTGATGCTGTCATCCCTCCTCTCTACCTGCCATCCTGCCTGTCCCTTGGCAACCCCTTCTACATCCATCTTCCTGCTAGTCTGACTTAGCATTTACTTTTTTCCACCCTGTTCTACTGCAGGAGTTCAGGGTCTGGGATGTGAAAATTATTGCAAAACAGTGAACATGAAAGCATCTAGAAGCACCAGCTGCAGCAGAGGATCCTGTATCTACCCCTACATCATGTTTTCTAATGCCCAAGTCCCACTTTCTCCTCCAAGTGTCCTATGCAGGGGGGAAAAAAAAAAAAATCATTACATGATTTCATTTATGATCTGCTTTAAGTTATACTAGTGTAATCACTCCACAAATGCTTGCCATTATCAAAATATATGCAAAAGTTAGAGGAAGATTTTTTTAAACTCACAAGGGGAAGAGTCTGAGGACATAACAAGCAACGCCCAAGAAGAATAAAAACTAAATATTATTATTTTGCACAAAGAGAAATAACAGTTTCAAGTTAATTAAGGATGTATCTACTCTCATAAACTAAAGCAGATTCCAAGGTGAAAAGCTACTCAAAATCTTTTCTTTATTAGTAAAATATTTAGTGGTCCTAGAGCACTAAACGGTTATGAAAGCTGTTAAGTTGCAAGCAAATATTTCAGAAGCACCTAAGGAACTTAGAAACCTAAATCTTAAACTACTTTCAGATGACATAAGATACTTCGCCATAAATATCTGATGTGCATATACATGTATTAATTTTCTAAAAATATAGATTTTTTTTTTCTAAAAGTACCTTCCAAGAGCTGATGATCCCTTAAAGCTTCTGCTGTTAAAACAGTCTTCCCACAGCCTGCCATTCCATAAACTGTGACCCAGCCTGGATCATTTCCCAAGCAGCACAGTTTCTGTTTAATAGCATCTACTAGTTTTGGCCGAGTGACAAAAACAACTGGTCTCTGTGGTACACCTCCTTCGCAGAGAATTGTCTTAACTAAAGTTAAAAACAAGATACATGAAAATAAAAATTAAATTAAAGATGTGATGCATCTTGAAACCAAACCAAACAGCTTCCCACCCCAAATAACTAGTGGGCTCCCTCCCCCAACTCATGTCCCATACAAGTGCTCTAAAAACTACTGGACTCACAACACCAAACAGTGAAAAAAAATTGTTTTTTAGAAATAAGTTACTTAGCAGGTAACTAGCCTCCCACCTGCACTAGTGTCCCAGTTAATAACTACATTTTATGCTAGCTAGTTACATCAGTCCCTAGAATTAAAAAGATAATTAACAACTCCAGTAGAAACTGTGGCAAACAGACATAGGTGCTCGACATTACTATACTCAACTGACAAGTCACTTTCTCAACCAGAAGTTACCACCCCATGGATGCAGCAGAAAAGAAAGCATGCTGTTAAGGCTTTTACTACTGGAATGTAGGCTGAGAGATTACAGATTACTCTTCACGAGAGATGTCAGAATTTTGGAGGCTACAACTTTTTTTATGTTAGATTCAGCTTTTTTAGTATATACAAGACAAGAGTCTTGTAATATATATAAAACAAGAGTCTTTCTTTCACATACAACAAAAATGTTACAATTTAGAGAAAACTGTGAAAGCTTCAGGTGTCCCGTCTTTTAAAATAAACATTACTAAATATGAACATTTTCAGGATGACCTACGAAAGTCGTAACTGTTGTAACTCTCCTGCTCTATTAATTATGAAATTCAGAAATACTGACTACACTACTAAAATAAGCAAGTGCACCAACTACTCCTTTTTCATTGGAACAGGTATTATAGATAGTCAATTAGTAAGGAATAAAAAATACAACTTGTCTTTACTTTCAAGGGATTGCCATAGTTATACTGACCATATGAAGTCATTCCATCCATTGAACTTCTTCTATTACCAGAGGAGATGGCAGGGATGCCATCCTGAAGAAGCGCTGCAAGATCTCTGTACCCTTCATGAAGTAGTGCATTATAAAAAGATCTATATGAATTATTATCTTTTTCAAGAATAATGTTTATTAGCATAGCTGCTCGCTCCTTCTGTGTATTCTAGAAGAAAAAAAAACATTGAAGGAGATGTTATAAAAAACTGAGGGACTTTAGAAATTATCTAATCTATCACTCTGTCAATTATAGACTGTTTATCGCCTTCAACTGTGTAATAGCCTTCAACTTGACCAAGCCCTTAACTCAACTGCATGCTAGACGTATGCTTACGAATTTGCTGAATTCGTAATGAGATAGACAGAAAGCATTATTTTTAAAAAGAACGATAAAACATGTGAACAGACTAGGAAGATAAAAAACAGTGAGAGACAATTCTACCTGTTGTTTCACTTTCTCCTCCTCCTGTAACGTCAGTACTTCGTCAGAAATCATACGATCCATAATATAGGAGGTCTTGATGTCTTTTTCCAATGCTTGGCGATTCATAAGTAAATAATTTCTACTCTTCGCATCCATATTTCTTCAGCGTTTAAAAAAAAGTCAAGGCAGAATCAAAGCATAACTTAAAAGTACAAGGAAGAGAGTTTTAAATTAGTTTATAAATTTTGGTTTTAAAGTCAGAAAAAGTAGCAAAGCAGCTGCATCAGTGGAAAATACAGTGAAGCTTCAGGCAAGCTCATATTACAAACTGCAGAAAGCTAAAAAATTTTTTTTTTTTTTGCTTTCTGTCTTGATAAGGACACTTGGCTGGACAGTACAGTAGCATCAAGAAAACACTGGGAAAATCTAATATCATCCCTTTTCAAGAGAGTAAAAAAAGGCACATTGTGAACTATTAAGTTGTAATAGTTCACAAGCTGCTGTGAATATGAATAGGAATTATTCTTGGAATATTATTTAGATGCCATATACTATTGCGTTTAATAAAGACATCCAGCTGAGCATTATTACAATTAATCTGATCACGTTATTTCTCCAATTGCTCCACTTGGAGGTATATAAAGCAGGTATAAAAAGAATTTCAACCTTTAACAACTAATTAGCCTCACAGTAAAACTCCTGTGGTCACTACATGAAAAAAAGTCTGAGTCCTTTTCCACATTTCTATGAATTTACATTTATGAACACTTGCGGAACTAAAGAATCACAGTCTGTGCAAGCTTCTCATATACTAGGAACTTGTTAAATGTATCTATGAAAAGGTCTTTTCTCCTCCCACCACATCCCTCAATTTTTTTTAAGTCCTTGGATCATGTGATTGGGACAACATATGAGAAAGAGGACTGGTCTCATGGCTGACAGCACCGGGCAGAACTACAATAGAAAATAAACTTCCTGTGTACCAAATTCCATGAGATAAAATCAATATTGTCTCCAAGTGCAAGACACCACACAGGCACACTCGGATCTCAACACAGGCTGGAACACCCAACACTGCCAATGACTGATCTGCATCTTCCTTTGTCAGCATCAACCATCACACAACCATAAATTTGCATTCTTCCTCTATGTCATAAAAAAAAAAAAATTATTGCCTGAAGACAAAAGAAGGTGAAAACTATTGCCTACCATGTAAAGGTTTCTGAGTACTGATCAGCTGCCCCTGAGAGTCCCTGACGATCAAAACAATCTCTCCGATCACACTCCTACGCAAGGATCGAAGGCTCCATAGGCAATAGCAAGCTCCTCCACAGAACAGCCTGCAGAAGTGCTCACCTTTTCCTTCACTCCTTCAGGAGCCCGGTAGATGCAGAACAGCTGCCTTTGGGTAAACCCGCGATGGTAGTGCCTCTTCCGCCGTACTGACAGAATCTCCTATTTTCACTGGAAATTACGTGGTTAGGAAAGTCTTTCACCCCACCTTTACTCCACCGCACGGCTTAGGAATGGGGACGTGAGAGCTGCCCAGCCGAAAAACGTCCAGGTAAAGAAAAAAATAGTAATAACCAATCCACACACGAAGCAAACACATAAAGAAAGCACCCTGCAAACGCACAAAACAAAGGGGTTACCTCACACTCAGACACGCCTCACCGCAGCCGCCCTTTCCAGCTGCGGGGAAAACGAAACAGAAATCGGAGCGCTCAGAGCGGCCGCCCGCCCGCCCGCCACCCCCGCCACCCACCCCGCCGGGCCGGGGGGCTCAGCCCGGCCGCCTCCGCCGTTTCACCCCCGAGGCGGGAGGCGCCGAGCCGACTCCTCAGCAGACAGCCCCGGAGCCTTGGGCTGGAGCCAGCCTCGGGTGCGCCATGGGGAAACCGTCCGAGCACGGACCTTCCTCACCCCGTCCCGTCCCATCCCGTCCCGTCCCGTCCCGTTCCTCCTTCCCTCTCCGCCACCTCCGCTCACCTGCCGGGCAGCGCGGAGCCGTCAGGAGACGCCAGCAACAAGTTCTCGCCTCGCCCTGAGGAGAAGCCGCTACCCCGGCACCGGGGAAACAGCGCACCGCCGGCACTTCCTCCTTCCGGCCCCCAGGGCTGGGAGAAGGGCCGGGCCGGCCCGCAGCCGTCCCCGCCGGCCTCCAGCAGCCCGGCCCCCGCCGAACAAAGCCCGGCGCTCCCGCGCCGGCGCGAAGGCTCGGCCGCCTTGGCGGAGAGGCGGCAGCAGCAGCGCCTGACGTGGCGCGGCGGCGGCTGAGGGAGCGGCGGCCAACGGCTGCAACGGGCGCGGCAGAGGCTGAGGGAGAGGCGGCCAACGGCTGCAACGGGCGCGGCAGAGGCTGAGGGAGAGGCGGCTAACGGCTGCAACGGGCGCGGCGCCAGGCGGTGGCCCCGGCCAGAGGTGGGGCCCCGGGACGTGTCAGCGTGGTAACGGCCCTCCGCGCCTTCCCGATGAGGGTGCCCCGGCGGAGGAGCGCGGCAGCGGCCGGAGGGGGTACCGGACTGCCGAAGGAGGGAGGAGGAAAAGCGGCCCGAAGTACTGGGGGGAGTCGGTGGCGTCGCGGGCGGCCGCTGGAGCGGCAGGGCCGCGGGAGGCGGCCGGGGCTGGGTGGCATCCCGCAGGCCCGCTCCTGGGCTGGGGCAGTTTCCTGAGGGTGGAGGGGATGTGGAAGCGCCCCGGAGGGGAGGGGGCGGCCTGTCACTTTCGGTGCCGCGGGCCGAGCTCAGGCAGGGCTGGGGCGGGGGGAAAAGGGAGGCAAGGAAGGGGCTGGGGAGCTCGGGACGGTCTCTCTGGGGAGCTGCGGGTCGTTCCTGTGCCCTGCCTGGCACTGCGCTCTGGAGTTGTCCTTGTTAAAGCCGAGTTGTTGGTCCTGTATTAAACTGTTTCCCTAACTACCATTCACATATCTCTTTTTTTTTTTTTTTAAATTATTTGAACTTCATAATACGTGCTCTCAATCATAAAGGTGTTTTAAAAGTTACAAAATATTTTTGCTATTTTTTTGGAGAGCTCCGAGCACGCTTCCTAGTACTGTGATTCACAAACAACTCTAAACTTTCATACCCTGCCTTTTACACGTGTGTGAGACTATGTAACTATCTGTAATACTTAAATACTTATATTTTGACATATGACTAAGCAATACTGCAAAATTATCCAGAAGGAAGCACAACATTTTTGTCTCAAATTGTGCTAAACTGAATCCACCGAGGATCTAGTTTATTTTGAGCAGCACAGTGGAACATTTTAGCCTTGAAAATTCCACTCTGTGCTTCCACTTGGTTATGAGTTTTTGTATTCTTTGAAACTGGAGATTCATATTGCCTGAATTTATTCGGATCTTAATTTCAACAAAGTGGAAAGTATAGCTTTTCTTTTATCTAGATGCATTATTTCATTAATCTTCTGTATTTTTCTGTCAATGGCTTTCTATTAGCTGATGTCTGTGGTTTTACAGATGACATGAAATCATTACAACAGAACTATTTCTAAAGTAAAGCTTGATTTGCAATCCCATTTTTAAAAATGAGAAAATTAATTTTTCCCTTTAATGTAGAGTAGGTAATTTATTTTTTTGAAAAAATCTACAAGTAAAATAGGATAGTGAAATCCTCATGAAATTGTGACAGTAATCAACTATATAAAGAAATATCATGCTTTCACTCATGATTGAAAATATATCTTCAAAATTGCCTATTGTACAACAGATGAAATATTTGTGGAAAGGTGAAATTAGCTAATGTTTGAAAAAGTTCAGTTTGAGGGAAAAAAATCAAAGCAGTGGTCTATGGTATGGAAAATCAAAAACGTTCACAAAGCCTTATGAAAGTATTATGACACTTTACAAAAGTTCACGTAACTAGCAAACATAGTCAGCACTGAAGGAAACATTTTTGGGGCTGTACTTGTGTAACTAAAGGGCAAAAGTTTGTATTTGGGGGTGCTTAGAAATAACTAGTCCGTTTTGTTTTGTTGTTTGGTTGGTTTTTTTCCTAGGTCTCTCTTTGCTTCTGCTTTTTAAAAACACAAAATGTATGAAGTTAAGCAGAGGAAAAAAGATACTTCTTCATCCAAGACCAACGAGGGTTCACGAAAGGTTAAGAAGCACAGTAACTGTGGGAAGCTGGCAAGTCCCAGGACCAGCAATAATTGGAGTTCCTTTTGGATGGACTCACGGACAACCTTTAGCATATCTTCCCTTGTTGTTTGCCTGGTGCTGACCTGGTAGGTAACCCTCTACAGTGTATTTTAATATTTTCTTTTGCATTCTATACAGTATTCAGTCACAGAATATGTGATTAGTTACATTTGAATATAGTGTTTGGGTTAAACGACTGTAGAAATTTGTTAAAGCTGGAAGGATCAAGAATAGAATAGCAATATTCACAAGTGTGGAAACATTGGTATAGAGTGAGGGATTATAGAAGCTCGGTCTGTTGTATCATGTTGAAAGTTTAAAAGGTGTCTTGCTCATGAATTGTAAATACCTGCTTTGGAGACTACGTGTGACTGTGAAGAGCAACTTAATATGACAATAAGTACCACAAGGGTCATTTGGCAGGTAATAAATAATTCAACAGTAGAAGTGCAGTAGAGTTTTCTGTAAATAATTTGCTTAGCAGTGTGGTAAAATGTTTATCAGGTGGAGTCTTCAAGTAAAGGTCAAATATATTTGTAAAAGATGTCTTAGAATGTCTTACCATGTTAGCAGCACCAATACCTTAGCTCCATCAGAAACTGAGCTTCTTGCAGAAATGATATGATGTAATTCTCGGAACTCTAGTGCGAGAAATTAATCCAGATTATTACACTCTAGACATCAGTCTGAAAATTCAGATAAACTTTGTTCTTCACATCACTCAGATCTCATTATCTTAATCCTTGAGAAACAGAACGACAATAGCAGGATAAAATATTGTGATGCTTCTGCTTACTGTTTTATCTATTTATGCCTGTTTGCATGTATCTGTGTATAGCTAGCATTTTAGCTTTTATTGCCTAACTTTATCTGTAGAGACTGTCATAGATCTTTTGAAACTTCTAATCGCTATTCAATATACTAATAAATATCAGTTCATGAAAGCACAAGTATTTTAAATAAACTCTACTGTTCCAGTTAAAATTGTTCTTACTACTGAGAGGACCCTTTGCATAGTCTACGATAAACCTTTTTTTGGATTAATAAACATCCAGCAAAATTCAGGGTTGTCTCATTTTCTTTTTAACTGTATAAAGTGCTTACAGTTCAGAAAGCTCCCAAATTCACAGTAGATGAATCTCGTATGTATATAAAGTACAGGATTGAGATGTCTACTATCTGTTCAAGGCTAACATCATCATAACAGTAGCTATACAAGCTTTGCCACAATGCATCGTGCGTTCTTGGGTGGTTACAATTAAACAACGTTAGATTTCTTTCTAAATCCAAAGGCTTCTATGCATGATTTTGTGATGCTTTGCAAGGAAGTACAAGTTATTTTTTTGTGTTTTTTTTTCCACCAGTTAAATAATAGTTGATCAATAAAATATACCGTGAGGCAATGCATTACAAGCGTGGAATGGCCTCCCTATGTCAGCAGTCTTATCAGACATTTCTCCTGTTTGGATGGCATACAATGTAGAAACAAAGCACATCTATGGATGCTTCCTTATTTTTCTACCTCTATTGAAAGATAACTCCAGTATGAAGCCAGATTAACTTCATTAAATCCTTTTTTTTTTTTTTTTTTCTCTCATGTATTGATCTAGCAAATTCTGTGAACACAAATTCCTACAGTTACAGATTGTGGTGAATCAGGTCCAGGAACACTTAATTTATGCTAATGATGTAGTTATGTTTACTATTTATTTATTTGCAATTTGCAGGTTCTTATTTCAGCAGTCAAATAAATTTGCTAATATGGAAGAGAAGTACAGTTTCTTACAGCAAGAAGCTGAAAAATTCCTGGATGTGGAAAATAAAGTTAACTTAATTTCTGAAAAGGTAATCATTAACATCTTAATTGGATAAACTCTGCTGAACATTTGACATTGTTTAACCTTGTTGTCATTTAGTTAAATTTAACTCACTGTTTTAAAATAAATGTTCATAATGTGTTCTACTTGCCTGTGAATAGGCCTTTGGAGAATATTTCATGTGACTTAATGTGTCAATCCATACTATTGTTAAAGTATGTGAATATAGTGGTTGTATCTCAGTATTAGTTTTTAGACACTAAGCTATTTTTAAAAACTTACAGGTATGCACATTCTTCATTCTACCACTATTGCTCTGTGTATAATTCTAATATACATTGATTCGAAGAAAATTTACAGGCATTTTGATGTAGTAGACCTGTTCTAATAATATGAAAGACATAATGAAGTGATAATAATATTTTTTCATTGCTATTTTATTTTCTTATCTATGCATGGTATTCTCAAGTAGAAAACTTGGGCTGGCTGCTGAATTATCCTCTATATCTTACAGATAACGATGGGAGTTCAGCATGTCTTATGCTAGTGCTGCTGTTTTAGCACTGATCTCATAATGATGTCATTTATACATGATGTAATTTGGATATTTATATACTACACTCCAGATTGCAAAATGTTGCATGGGATTTAGGTAGTGTGATATATTTTACCAGAAAAAAAAACCAAACCGAAACCACCACTGTGGAAAATAAGGGATTGACAACAAAGAAAATGGCACGTAGTCTATAGAAATTCAACAACAAACATACCCATTTCTGTGACTTTTTCATAATATCAATATCAACGATATTTATAAGATGAAATATGAAAACAAATCATGTAGGATCTTTGTAACAAGTAAAGTGGCTCCTAAGGGACTTTTTCTCTGTTTAATAAAGGCAAGTGGTTTTCTAGTCTTATTTTTGTTAAGTAGACATTGGACGTTGTTTTGTGTTATAAATGCAGCTTGAGTCTTCTGAAAGCATCCTACAAGAAGCTGCCTCATCTGTCTCTGTGATGACTGAGTTTGAGCAGGAAATATCTTCTCTTCATAACACCGTAAATGATATTCAGAACAATGAACAGACTCTCTCTCTAAAGGTGCACAGCATTAATGAGAAGTTCCAAAATGTTATAAATTCCTGGAGAAGAAGCTTGGATGAAATGAACACAAACACTAGTAGTTTAAAATCTGAAGCGAAGTTTATACATACAGAAGTTACTTCCCAAATTAATGAAGTTGACCAAAGAATTAAATCCCTTTCAGAACGAGTGAAAGATTTGGAAGACAGTACAGCCAGAAATATTAAAACACTAAAAAGGCAAGAAGATGATGAATTCTCTAGAATTGAACAGAAGTTGGACTTACATGCAAAGGCAGTTGAAAAACTAGAAGAAGAAAAGAATATTCTGGTAGCTAAGGACACAGACCTGAATCAGAAACTTGCGAACTATGAACCTAAAATTGAGGAGTGCAAGACTCATTTGCCAACAATTGAAAATGCTATTCACTCTATTCTTAGATTAGCAAGTGAATTGCTAAGTGTGGAGAAAAAGATAGGAGACTTGACAACACAGCTATATACTCTGGAAAATGATATGTTGAAAACTGTCTCTGATACAATGGCAATGCAAAAGGTTCTTGAAAGCATACACTACAATGGCAGCATATTGAAAGTGCAAAATAAAATAATGGTTTTAGAAGAAGTAGTGCATGACATAAAAGTATCTTCAAAAGCAAAAGAAATAACTTTAGAAAGTTGTAACTTAGAAAATGACCAGAATGGGGATAAGTGAATTTGGACTCGGGGTTTTCATTGATGACAGAGCACTTTATTTTAAGTAACGTAGCTCCAACATATGTTAAGGGTAGCTGAAATATTGTCATAATTTAAATAGGCATTGGATCAGACTGAAAGAGGATAGAGAGCAAGAAATACTGTGTTGGAGGAGGCAAGGAGTATTTTCTTAAATAAATTAAGGATTATTTTCAGCTTATTTATTAAAAGATCATTTTTATTAAAATGGAATTTGAAGCAAAGTATTTAGATTTAAGAAAAAAAAAAAGTCAAAACCGGAGCTGTCAGATTAAAATTTATATTTAGTTCTCAGTACTTTGGTTTTTTATATTTTTGCTTTTTGTATTATATTCCATGGACTTGTAATGCTTCTTATCTCTAGGCAGATATACATGTACCTTGCTCTTAATGTATTATATACGATAATGATGTTGTGCTCATGGTACAGAGTTCTCAATGTCAGAGTTGTTACTGGGATCTACATATTTTATTACATGCCGGAAAGCACTAAGTACATTTTTACCAGCTGAAGCTTAGATGCAACAGCATTACAGAAAACATCAGTAAAGTAGCCCTTACTGAAAACCTTGTCTGGTACCAGTATTCATAAGCAGGGGCTTACATAGCAGCTGGTGTTATCTTTTATTTCTTAGACCTCACACAAATAGCCTCCTTCAACCTCATTTCCAGATTTTTCAAACTTTGTAAAATGACTGGCACAGCTTTGTTCTGCCATTGAAGTCTTTGGACTACATATAGACTGAAATTCTTATTAACAGATATTTCTGTTATGTTGTTCTTCCATCATTTAATTTGCAAGTTTGGTGTGATCAGTCACTATCAGTTTGGGGTTGTGGGTTTTTTTGTGGTTTTGTTTGTTTTGGTGCTGTTTGTTAAAAACAAGTTTTAACCTTTCCTTCTGTAGAATGTTCTCTGTTAGACACTACATGACATGTCTGGTATCGCTTTGCATTCCAAAGGGAAAAATACTTCAGACTGTCACTGACACTGTTTCCCAAAGTTTGGTGAACCAAGAGCTCCAACAGCAATTAATGAAAGATGTGGAGTTATGTACTTGGGGGCAGGGAATATTTAACGTAGATCTACTTACACCGGACGTAGCACTACCTCATAGGCCTGATAGCTGTTCATTGAAATTTGGATCTCAGGACCACCATAAATTTGTGTCTACAGACTTATGCCTTGATAATTTCCAGTTCCTGATTTCTGAACTCAGGAAAGGAGGTTGCTTAGTAAACAGTGTGAACCCATAATATTTATGACTTAGTCAGGCTTAAGTTAAATTATTGTGGGTTTGTACACTCATTTATCTAGAACTCTACTGAAATCTTCAGTAATTGGTTAATGCTGCCTATTCAAGAGACTATTAAACCAGCATTTTTTAATGTTATGAAGTCTTATCAGTTTCATATAGATTTGTATCTGTTTACAGTCATATTCAATAAAAATATGTTGTAGTGGATTGCCCTGTCCTGCTGCATTATCTAATTCAAAATAAATTGTTCTTCCAGAAGAGAGTATGGAATAAATACTTTACTGTTTAGTGGTCCATTAAGAAATACTATTCGATACGGAAACGTGTTTTAAATATTTTTTCCAAGTATGTTTGTACTTCATGGATGCTTGGGGAAGAGTGATTACATTACCAGTGGTATGCTCCCCAATTTAATGTCTTTCATCAGCCCTAACCTTATTGAAAGCTGAAGATACATGAGACGGAACAGAAAATCCTCACTCATCCTTCGAGGGCATTAACCAGCACAGTTCTGCACAACCGCGATTTTTGTGTTTTGTTTTTAAGCAAACAGTTCTGTGCTAATGAGGAATGACCAACACTATCAAAATGTTAAAAATACTTGTTTCTTTGGTGATATTTTTACTAGTAGCATCAAGAAAAGAATTAGTAACTTGAAACTAATCATAACCTCTTAGAATGTGTTTGCCTGTTTGGTGGTTTTTTTCTCTCCAAGTTCTACACTGACTTATTGGGGATTGAACTGGATAGTATCACTTAGCTATTTCCCTTTCTTCCTCTCAAATTTGAAAACAAGAACCAATCACTAAAAAAAAAACAAACTAAAAAAACCCCAAAAAAGTGAACTAACAAATTCAGCCAGAAATCCATCAGCAGCATGAGTATTCCCTCATTAACATAGCTTCGATGGACACAGGCTGCTTAAGTAATGTTTTTCTGTGAAGTATTTTGGTGGCTGTTCAAACAAAAGGGAACCATGCCTAATTCCTTTGGCTTTTTCTTCTGTGAATGTCACGTTCAAAATACATATTACGGTTACCAAAATAAAACAACATCAGTTAATTATAGTCCATGATTTTTGGATAAGAGAATTTTAAAGTAGGCATCTTTCTAAAATGTTTCTGAATACCTTTCAACATGGGTCTTTCTGGATCGCGCAGGTTATAGGCTTAATACAAAAATTTCCATAAATAAGAAGAAAATTGCGTTTGATGAATTGCGTTTTCAGAGGTCATGCTGGAAAGTCATATAGCACCTTCCTGTAATTTTTGTAATAATAGGAAAAAGTAGTAACATTTGAATTTGTTACATATTCTGAAAGGGAAAAAAAATGAAATTTTTGCTTGTGTTGCAACAGAAGCTTATTTCCTCAATTTCAATATCAGAATATTAAGATTTTTCATTAGAGTATAGCTTTAAATTTGATGCAAGTTGTTCCGCTAGAAATCTTGTCAGATATTTTTATTTGTATCCCTCTAGTGTGAAAAGACGTGGAACTTGATGGAACAGGTGGAAGACCTTCAAATAATTCCTCACGTTAAACATCTGCAGGAAGATATTCATACAATGAAAACAAGGTCTAGCAGCATAATTAAAAAACAAGAAGAACTGCAGAAGAATTTAACAGCTCTTTTTCATGCAGTTTCAAGCGTTGAAGAGAATGCGGCGTCTGTAGCAAAAAACACAACTTTGACGATTGTGACAGTAAAAACTGACATAAGGCGCATTTCAGGCCTAGTCTCGGATATGACTGCACTGACAGATTCTTTGCAAACACTAGAAGATAGAGTAGAAAAAGGTGAAAAGAAGACAGTCAAAAATATAGGTGACCTGCTTACCAGTAGCATTGACCGAAGTACAAACCTACAAAGCTTGGCATCCAGTAACGCAAGAAAAATTGAGCAAATTAAGACAGCGTTATCGGAGTTAAGGAGCGATTTTAACAAGCATTCAGATAGACTTTTGAATCTCGAAGGTGACAGAGCAAAAGTTCTGAAGACGGTTACATTTGCAAATGATTTAAAGCCCAAGATGTACAAACTTAAAAAGGATTTTGCCATTTTCGAGCCATTAATAAGTGACCTAACGCTGAGAATAGGAAGATTAGTGGAGGATGTATTACGGCGGGAGAAGGAAATTGCTTTACTGAATGAGAAATTGGCCAATCTAACAAGAGTTCAAACTGAGAGCAAAGATATGAAGGATGAAATAACCAAGATTTCCAACGTGAACTGATCACTGTGAAAAGTCACTGCCTAAAGAGCAGTAGTGTTTGAGGAGTGTTAACTCCACCATGTGCAGTACTAAGAAGAAAGACAGTATTTAAAGGCTTCGTTTAGAAGCACATGAAACTTGAGATTTATGCTCTGCCTTTGAAAAGCACAGAAAAAAGTCATACTGATTTCAAGGGACAAGCCATAACATGAGCAAAAAACGCGTCTCTGTGTATGTGTTTTTTTTTCTAAAGGACGACAGATGCTGTATTTAATAAATTGTTTTGTACAATAAAACAGTGTTTAAGCATAAAATGTTGTTCTTGCCTTTAGATTTTGCTTTCATGAAGAAAGTAGGGCCCAAGACAGACAGATCTTCAGCTTTCCTTTCCTGCTCCAAAGGAAGGAGTAAAAGTGTAGTTTCCAGATAGTCAAACAAGGGTTAATCAAGCTGCAGTAGCAATTTAATATTGTCTCAATGTATTAACTCTATGATTTTTTTAAACTATAGCACGCTCTTTTTTTTCTTTTTGTAAATAATCGGTATTTACAGAGGTAAATGCAGTGAAGCAAGCCAACGCTCAGGAATACTGCTGATGCCTTGCAAAAAGATTTTCTGTGAGGCTTTTTAATTGTGATCCCATCGCTGCAGCGCTGTTCGGTCTTCAAAACACTGAACTCCGAACAGAAACGCAAAACACTGAACTCTCTATGGGGACAAAGCCTTGAAAGACCTGCTAACCCTACTGATGGCTTTCTCCCAGCCTCACGGTATCTGCCCAGGAATCCTAACAGCGTTATTCATTCAGTGTTTCTGAGCCTTAGCAGAATTAACAGAGAGAAGAACTTAGGTCCCAAAAGGTTAGACTGATACGAGGTGCTGGCAGGATTTCTGTGGTGAAGAGCAGGGGTTTAAGAGATCAGAGACATTTGGAAATGTGGTAGGCGGCAGACTGAAGTAGCAAGATAATGGGAATGGGTTTAACAGAGGAAAGAGGGAAAAGTGCATTAAATAGGAATAAAAATGACTATAAAAAACAACTAGGAGAGGTACAGCAATGAAGAAAATCGCTATAGATGAAACTGTATCAAGAAGTGTAAGCATACAGTAAGGCCTTTGTAAGTTCTCAATTGTTTAGTTGGTCACACCTGAACATCTTGCAGCTACTACTCTTGATTGTATGGAAGATGCGACCATTCCTCTCCCTCACTATTCGCATCCTCATTCAGCATTCCGTATCTTCTGCCCTGCTTCATGTTGCTGGTCTTCCATACCTTCCTTGCTTCATTCCCCTCGGTCAACATTAAATGCTTTGTTTCCTCAAGTTTTCCTCTTTTTGGTATGGGTCCATTCCTACCTCCAGTTTCCTTTAACCCCTTCCAGTCCACCTGAGAGACCACGAGGATAAACCTGTCAAAAGGCAAGTTTTCCTAGAAAGCATCCATGGGTACTACGTGCCAACGAGTGTCCCTTTGCTCTTTCACGCAATTTTCAAGCAAGCCCCTGAAAATAACCAAGTGGCAGTTGAAGGAGGCAGTAAAATTAAAGAACATCCCGAACAATCAGCCATGCTAAAGCAGGGCTTGTGTATCACAGCTGAAAAAATATATATGTACATACATACACCGTAAGAGTTTGGGGGTTTCATAGTATCTCTCATTTGTGTATTAAAGCCTGGATTTCACTGAATCCACCAGTCCTGGGGGGACGGAGATGTCCTGTCAAGGAGAGCATGTGGCACTAAAGATTTTTGGCCCAAATTATGCTAGTAGCTAGGCTTTTCTCATGCAGATACAGACTGCCTACAATGAATAAATCTGCCTTCCACTGTAGGAAGAAACTGAGACTTTGGATTTAGAACAAGGAGCTACACAACCATCACGACAAGTTAGGAAAAGATGAGTTAAGGTAACCTTAGTATCATCATAAAATATTATAATCAGAATAATAATAAAATATCATAAGGGTATCAGAATTTGACTAACGTGATGTTTACTTATCTCAGCAAAATCTCCATACACATTTTATTTACACAAGTGGAAAATATGCTCCAGCTGCACAGTTGATCAGAGAAGTCTTGACACAGCAAAGAGTTCTCTCTGGATGAAGAGAGCACACTCTCACTTTGGAAGAGTAACCAAAAAATAAACCAGGATAAACAACTATTGATTTCACTTCCAACCCCTAAATGAATAACCTCCAGACCTCAGAACACGTCTACCAGTGAAAAGCCGAGTACACAGTCCCGTTCATGGTCTCCAGCAGTTAAATATGCAAAAAATGTTATAGAATCACTAGCTTCACTTTATCCATAGGTGCACGCAGACCACTCCCGCTTCCTTCCCAGGAAGTGCAGGTCCAAAGCATTATGAAGCTTTCAGAAACACTGTTGCCACAAGCAAGACAGAAAAAGTTTAAGTCTCAGAGCTAAAGTTGACCTGCAAAAAAACAATAATCTGGATCTAAAATTTACACACCCGCTGTATTGTCCTCAGAATTAAGGCAAGTGATCAGCAATTCTCCCATAACCTGCACAGGTTTTACAAATCCTCATGCGCCCTTCAAGCACACACCTCCACTGGACTAAAAAATTAAATGAAAGTTTCGGAGTTGCTTTGTAATTACAGTGGTCTAAGGACAGAGGCCAAGCTCTTTCTACAGGGGAAAAAAATGAGGCAGAATAAGGTATTTTTCATAAATTCAAAGCAGGTTACTAACCTCGCCTCCTTAGTTTGGTTCTGTTGGCTGCGTGGAGAGCATCAGCTCAGTAAAGCTACAAACCCTTCGTTAGTTGATTTCTAGGGACACTCAACCATACTCTCTGCAATTTTATTTAGTGATTGAGAGATTCGGGCAATAATGAAAATTCCAGCTACGCTACTTAAAACAGAGGTGCTTATGGACGTGGTTTAGTGGCGGACTTGGCAGGGCTTGGTTTACAGTTGGACTCGATGATCTTGAGGGTCTTTTCCAACCTAAGTGTTTCCATGATTCTGTATCATCCCATGCAGCCCAACCTGTAGTGACACTCAGGAGATCCAGGCATAGAACTGGCCGATTATATTCTTGCCAGCAACTCAGGAGTTAAAAACAAAACAAAACAAAAACAAAACAGCATTACCCCATCAGTGCTGAAAAAATGACACGAGCAAAGTAACCCCAACATGTTAAAATCTACTTTTACACACCGGAACATCAGCTCAGCCAGGAAGTTTCTGCTACTGACACCCTCCTCCCACATCGCTCGGAGTCATAAAAATCGTATTGTGTAACAAGGCCACGTAGCTATTAAGCTCAGCTATCCAAAGCACTCATGTTTGCTATAAAAAAAGCAAGATGTTTATTGTTTTCACTGTGAACTACATCATTTCTATGTAGAAACGTAAATGAATTACAGCTATTTGTATTCTTACAGCCCATTTTAAAATGATATGCGACAAGCATTTCGGCAAGTATCAGCACATTTGACCTGTAGTACAACCCGATACAAACACGGGGTGTGAATGGAGTGGTTATTCCAAATTTATATAGACAGTACGCTTTAAATCAGAAAGCCGATCTCAGCTCCAGTAATAGCAAGAAAGGATGTTTTTCCCCTTCGTAAAACAATATACACAAGCAGCATATACACAATCCATGTTTTACAAAGCACTTTGGGGTTTAGTGACCGGCCTGGAGTTAATTCGAGTTGTACTTGGTTCAAAAGGGAGCGCTCCTTTGCCATACAGGACCTTCTCTGCAGCGAAAGTGCAAACCCATCAAAAACACCGCTGTTCCCCTGCTCCGTCTTCTCCACTTTCGGAAAACGTACCACACATTATGCTATAAAGCAGTTATCGATGACAAAGTTGACCTTTTAAATGCATTGTAATTCTACAGTTTTCCCACAGAAGCTTCTTCAAAACATCAGTGGGTGAACCTTTAAGCAATTAGCATTTTATGTATGTTAAACCCCTTCATCTCAAGCGTCTGAACAAGCCTAGGGCTGAACGACAACAGAGCCAGCAGCTGCAAGGCACAGCTCTCCCCCTCTTGAGATTTCCACTGAAACTCAACACCGAAGCAGCACCGAGTATATTTTCCCTTTCTCGGTTACAGACGAAAAGGGGAACAGCCAGCTGCCCCTTGTAGTTTTATCTCAGATTTACCTTGATAAACTTATCCGAGCATCTTTAAAAAGGTATCATTTCAGGTCTACCCTTGATCCATAAGAAAATGTATTTAAGATGCTCTTATTACCGCACATATTTAAAACAAATGCACAAAGGTGACCCAATTGCAAAGAAAAAATGTGTGATTTTGCTCTGCACATAGAATGACAAGTCTTGAGAAATTTGGCTTTATCATTGGATTATTTGACAATCAGACTATCTCACTGCACGAGCCAAGTTTGTCTCACTCTTGTGCCAGCCTTAAAAGTTGACAGAAGTCCTCAGGACTAGAACAAACTTGAGACGTTTTCCAGCAATCAAAGAAAAGTTAAAGCATGCCTTTAAAGAAACTATGATATTCAGTACACAAAAGTGATACTGTTGTTTTAACAAGTTGAACCATGTACAAAAGTTAACTTCAAAAGCTGATTTAACATCAATCGTTTTGATACAAGATCAAATCATAGTTAACTCTCTTCTCCAAGGAAGCTCTTAGGAGCATTTAATGATTTGTTAAATAATTTCAAAGCTTCCCATTCACAATGGGACAAGGAGATGTACATACTTATATCATGAAATATATTTAATTCAACACCAAAGTACTTGTACAAATATTTTATTTCGACTTCGGGAATTTGACTTCACTGTATAATGCAGCTGATACCAACCACTCTAGGAGTGTGTTTAGTGTCACGGTGACAGGGAAATAGAGCAGATTTAGATTTTACTCCATATTTTGAAAGGCAACCATTCAAAATAAGGCTCAGCTTGCTTGTTTAGCATAACCATCCAAAATCTTGGAAGTCAGAAGGTTTTCTCAGGGGGTTGGAGGCTCAACACTGCGTAAAATGGTAGCAGGAACATCAGACTCCAGTAAGATGCAGAGGTCAGTATATTTATGCCACTCCACTGGTACCTGCTTTAATTGTCCTTTTGACTCTGAGGGACACAAACAGAGGAAGGCGCAGCACAACATACGCAAATGCCAATCTAAGTTCAGTATCATCAGCTCAAATGCTGAAAGGCAGCATATCCAAACAGCTTTGCACAAAAGACACTTAAGCTCCAGCTCTACTAAGTGAACAAAGTAGCACTGGATACAGTGAACCCTTTTACCCTATTAGGCATTTTCTGGACTTTTCTCAATGCGATTATCAACTGCAGGTTCTTGAACAGGCAAAACACAGAAGGCAGCATGCTCATCTTTCTGGAAAAGACTGGAAAAAACAAATTCATTGCCTTAACAAAAGATTGCCATGAATGTCTCCTCTTGCATGCTTAGGAGCCTAGATTTCTTCACATCAAGTAAGGTTCAAAAAAAATTGGTATGGCTTCTTGCACTGCAGAAGTGCACAGTTCAACCAGAACTCAGCATTGCAATTAAACTAATTGAGAAAAAAAACCAACCCCAAACTACAGGAGTACCAAGTGTAGGGAAAAGCTGGCAAGTTTGTCAAACTACAGTAAGAGGCAAGCCATTTTTATTTTACTGTAAAGCTACAGTAAGCTTTTAGTGGTCAGATATCTTCAAGAATCTTTATTAACACCAGCTTTTCTTTTGTTAAGGTAGCAGCTACTGTTTAATTCCACAGTACAACCAAAAGGACTGAGTTCTTTGGTGCAGTTCAAAGCCAGAAATTAGTCAAAGCAGAAATTAGTCAAGTAAGCATTAAGTTAGTTACGTTGGGACGACCACCCCAAAGCAGAAATGTCTCTATTATGTATAAGGTTCCTTTTATCTCTATGGAGAACACTCATATTACGACCAGGACGCCCCATCAGGCTGCAGTCTCGTCTCAGCCATTCAGGAGTTCAGCTATTCTACAGTAACAGCTTGTTATAGGCAAATGAAACAGTGAACTCAAAGTGCACTGAATTGCAGTTAAGCTTCTGCAGTTCTGCAAGGATAGGTTCTTGGCACTTCTCTGGAAACAGTGAAAGCCTATTTTTGTTACAATCGTTTTACAATTCATTCATGAAGTGTAGAATAGGTTAAATTTTTTTTAAATTTTTTTTTTGGGGGGGGAGGAAGTATCTGAGGTATTCACTGCTATGAAATGAAGCTTACATACGCAGTAGTAAACAGACACTAAGCACTCTGTTTCTCATTTATTTCAGGCAATGACAGTGGCAGCATTTAAACCCTCATGTGGTATGAGGGCACAGCCAATAATGACATAATATAGAGTTTGTTTTCTACATAGTCAAATATATAAAAGTTTCATGAAACTCCTCACTGGGACAGCCAGCATAGTCAGTCCATGAGCTGTCTATTCAGTTAGACCGAGCTTCTTCTTCAGAGATTCTGGCATTTCAGGTGGAGGTGGACGAGGAAGTCTGAAATAGACCTTCACAGAATCGTAGATGAACCACTGTAGTGCAGTCAGCGTACCAATCATAATGATACGAGCAAACAGACCTTTCCATACACCTGTAGAGCAAAACATAAAGCATGAGTAGAGGAAGAAGCCAGGAAAAAGAGAAGTCTTCCCCAAAACACCACAAACACTTGATCCAAAATACATGAAAGTAAGGATGTACCTTTGAATCCAAGCCTCATAAGAACTTGTGAAGCAGAACTGCCCTTTTCTTTGTTCAACACAGACACCACGGAATCAGCAGGATGGGAAACAATTGCACAGAACACACCAGCTGAAAGAATAATTTGAAATTAGTTCTGGGGTGGTTTAGCTGTACCATTACTGTGCACACTAAGTACAACCAACTGCAACCACGCCTTCTAATAAAATGCTAATGAATTGCATAGTAGTTACGTCAAGCCTCCTGGTATCCTAAAAGGAGACCAGGTACATACTCGTGACATGAATATTAGAAAACACCTCAGTTCTGCTCTTGCAGCACCTCTTCTGCTGCAACAAAACTCATTCTGAATCTCTGGATACTGAAAATCCCGCTTTCATCCAGATTTCTCTCCTCTTCCCTCAACCTTCCCCAGCCTAGCAAAGATGCAAGCGTTTTCACTTAAATCAGCTGTAGTTTCTAAACTTGGAACATTAACATTGGTAACACACAGGAACAATTAAGAGTATTGCCCTATTACAGACTCAATTTTTCCACTTACAGATTAAATACAGTTTTCCCCCCTGCACATTTTAGTTACAAGTACATTCTCACATTCTACTTATATCTATTTGATATTCTGAAAAGGCTTCTTACGAGTTGTGGTAGTCCGTTAAGTGTAGGACTTAAAGATTCCTTACCAATATAGCCTGCAACAAATGTGACTACCAGCTGTTCTCCTTTTGTACATTCACTTCGTGGCTTGGGAACGACATACTTGTAGAGAGCTTCAACAGTACGTTCAAAGCAGGCAAATTTCATCATTGTGTATGGAATCTGTCTCATCCACAATGGAGCAACACCTTTATAGAAACTTAACCGGAGAAGAGACAAACTTAGTTTCATTTTCTCCAGTATTTAAGGTACTTTTTTAACTTCAAAAAAGTGAGTTAGCTTATTGTTGCTATCAGAAATACAATTTGTAAATACTGACACCGTAAGGCTTAAGTGTCTCAATACCTCCAGAACAGAAATTTAAGTTTCATTAGTTTCCGAGTACTAACTTAAAACATCAACACAAATGAGAAGTTACCCGATGCCTTAACACTGCACAGCTGTTTTTGTAGTCACTTTTCAGATTACAACGCATTGCAGTAATGCAGTACTCATACTACAAGTACAGTAAGGCTTCTGTCTGCATACCAGCCAAGTCCTGATAGCAATAAATGACTTGTGTATTTACAGCCACTTCTATCAGAACAGAAAGCTAACATGCAGTTACAATACTCTTACATGCCAATGACTCAAGCATCTTTGACTGTACAACCAAAAAGTTGCTGAATATCTCTGACTGGAACTGCTAGAAACTGAAGTTATCCAGCAGAACTCAGCACAAAGATACTCACAAAGATGGATCTAAGGAGCATGTGTGACTAACAGCCAGTTCAGCACTGATTCCCTGAAGTACGTTAAGCTGTTATCTTGAAATGCAAAGATCAAAAAATATTATAAGCTAAAGGTGCAACAGTTTTAGCAACAGTCTCTCATTAGGAAAAAAATACTCAACACCAAGAACCTGAATAAAAAGAAAAATTAAAGTCAAGAAGATAACTTACGCCCAGATGCCTTCTTCTCCAAACATTTTAGGTACAGCCTCCCGCAGAGTGTTAGCATATCCAGGCTGTGTCTGAATACGAACTTTAGCAGCTTCCATTGGAGCCAGAGCAATGTCAGCAAAAAACTCCGCACTGGCAGATGCAGCTAAATACAGCGAAGTACGCCACAAATATGCATTTTCCTGAAGTGAATTTAAACACACATTTTTATTAATGAATCGTGCTTTTATGATTACTCTGCATTACTGATACTATTACGTTGCAGATATATAGCCTCATGTAAACTACTTAAGGCTTACCTCTCCCAGCATGTTGCCATACAGGATTTTGAAAACTTCATAGAAACCAAATTTACAAAGCCCCTGCATGGAGTATCCAATAAAGGTGGGAGCCCATCCCTTAGCCAAGCCACGAACACCATCTTCTTTGACTGTCACTGAAAATCCATTGAAGATGCTCTTGTATTTTTGTGGATCAACCTAAACAGAACAGGCAGTTAATTGCTTGATATAGCTTACTATTTCCTTTCTGACACCCCCATCCAAAACAAAAAATTCTTAAATTCCTCATACAGCTGGCTTCCTAAGGTTCCCTGGACAGATGTACTCAACACAAAGTTACACTAACGTAAATGTAACGCTTACTTGCTAGGCTCAAACCCTAACTTATTTTAACAGCCAGTATTGTTCCTCAATACTCAGGAGCAACAAAACTGTCTGAATTTTGCTTTACCTTTATTCTCCAAATTAACAATATGACTTTCTGTACCAAAAAGGTCTACTAAAATCACTATTCCAACACTGACAGTAGTATACTGGTATAATTATGTTTAGATCAGATTGTTTATAAATTTGATAGCTTCTGTCAGCAATCTCATCCTCTCTATGTCACACCTAGGTACACTTGCCACAAACTAAGCCTGATGATTCACCTGATTCTTTATTAGGAAAGGTTATTTGTCCACTGTTAGTTTGATCCCTCCACATAGTCAGACTAAGACAGATGGAACAAAGCAGATAAGCAGATGAAAGAGTACTCAAGAACTTCTACACCTGTACTTTGACTTCACAGTAAAGGCTACATATAAAATATTTTCTGCACACAAAGCATTGAGTGAGATTTCATAAATAACTTATCAGAACTTAAAAAAGACCAATTTGAGTATTTTTTTTTCATGTGAAAGGAAACCATTTAACAAATTCTTAAATGGGTCATTCTCACAAATTTTAAGTCACATCACAGTGTTACTTTTCATATTTGACATCACACAACATTTCCTCAGAGGAATAAGAAGAAAGATACCAAATTATAAGTCAACCAAAGATTTCAGAAAGAGCTATGGGATCTGCAGTGACTGGTATTTTGTCTTGCAGTCTGCAACAACCTACTTGAGAACTAGTTCACCTAAACTTGCCAATTTTAAAAGATTCAGAATTTCAGAAAATTGGATATTTAATCGGGCACTGTAAAATGAGACTATGTTCATGTCAAGAAGCATGCTTAATTATCATCTACATAAAAGGTGACCTCTTACAGGTTTCTTCCTGGAGAATCTAGGAAGGATTAGTAACATGTTCTGTACTGGATCTGTAAAGAGACAAATGCTGACAGGTTTTACAAGGTCACACTTGGAATCCCTCGGAACTCTCCTCTTGCACCTTCCTCTAAGTGCTAGAGAAGGAAGGGGAAGTATCACCACCCTCATCACATAGGAAACCAAGGACTGGTAGCCCAAGCTGAACACACCTACCAAGCAGCTGAAGCCTGGGAAGTATGAGGCCTTACTCCCAGTTCTACATGCAGCATTATGTATGCAGCATTGTATGCGCTCATGCTTTCAGCCCATTAATCCAACTTGCAATCAGATCAAGGACTATCTGAGATGCTACATCTTCTTTACCTATTACCAATCTCCTCCTTCCCATGAAACTTATCCTTAGGCATGAGTAGTTAAGCTACCGATCTTGGATTTTGAAGTCCGTAACAAGAGAAACATGCACTCAAAGCTGCATTTACAGAAATAAAACACATACTCAGCTACAGCTATTCCTTAGTAGTAGAGATAGGAAATCCCTACACAGTTAGCCTCGTCTCAATTTTGTAGAAAGCAGAACATTGCCCTCATTCAATGCACCCTCTGTTTGTCTGATGTATTAAAGGATTACTAGTTTGAAACCAGAATTTCAGGTGTTCTCAAGTACGTGAAAAAGCCTCTCATGTAAAGAATGCTAAATAAATGCCTTCTGGAAGAAAACAATTTTAAAGAATATCACATGCAGTACTCCTAGTGTGACTAGTAGGTCTGACTAATTAGTAGTTCCCTCCTAATTTCAGAAGTTCTGTCGTTACAAAATCACCACTTTTATAATCAGCATCAGCTAACTATCATCCCTAACAGGGAAGTTGTTAACTGCTTTATTTCCAGAAATTCAGAAGTGTGCTTTAAGGTGCTTCATTCTTGAGGCACAGATTTGCTTGAATAAATCCATTAGTACGTCTTTATCATGGCTGTTCACTAGGTGATTTTAATACAGAAGCTGGTTATCACAAATTAAGTGCTATGTGACACATCTCTCACTTCAATCAAGAATCACTTCAAGGAAACTAGCCAAAAGCACAGATGGCCTTACCAATATCATATCAAGCTTTACCCATTTAATTCAAAGTGGCATCATTAGAAAGTATCCAAACCGTAAGACATGCATTGATATCCACAATGTTAATGCATCAAATTATACATGCATGTCACTCCAGGCTAAAAACCACAGATCTTCAAAACACCAAAGATACTATTTCCTTCATCCAAAAGCACATGAATAGTGCTGGATAACCTACCAGATAACAAAAAGTAACATTGTGGTGGGTGCCTTTTAGCAAATACAGTCAGTTAACTGGGCCTTAAATGTAGTCAAAAACAATTAATCCAGATTATCCTAAATGTCTCTGCTTCTCTTGAAAGTGGCATTTTGTTAGTCTCATAGCAGTAGACTGGATAAAAGTAGCATTCAAGTTGGCTCACTTCCTGTCATCCAGAAAAGACTGTGTCCCTACTGTAAACTCTTAATATGCTGCCTACATAGAGAAAAAGTTTAAGAAATGTTTAAGTTAATACAAACCTGCATACGACATTTCACTAAATCCAGTGGTACAACGGCAGTGTGTGTCAGGCCACAACTTAGGACCCCACCAACGCCACAGAGAGCATAAAACTTGAGCGAGCCATATTCACAACTGTATTCTGCAGCAAAAAATAAAGACACACCATGCTTTTACATAAACTCCATGCACTGTTGGACAATGATGTCCAGGGGATAGTTTATACCTCCAATTCATTAGTAGATTAATTATAACACATTAAACATGCTTTGCCAATGTCACCACATACCAACATGCAGAACAAACCTGTATTCTGCATTTAACCAGGTCTAGAGGAACCAGTGCTGTATGTGTTGTTCCACAGCTAATAATCCCACCAAGGCCACAAAGCATAAAGAATCTGCCTGAGCCATATGCACAGCTGTATTCTAGTTAATTGGGGGAAAAAAATTACATATATATGATCAATCATAAATGATAACAAAAATCAGAAAAGAAACAAAATTGGCCGAGTGCTACCTTCTCAACAATATTAAACTGAAATAATCTTCATGCTATATTATTCAACCATAGTGTTTTACTCAAAAATAATTCCCTTGCTTTAAATTACCACCTTTTGGACTGACAAGATTTGATTCTAGGCCTTCCAAATTGAGTTTGTTCCTTTAAAAAAAAAAACAATGGAAGAAAGTCAAGTTTTAGCTCCCAGAACATTTAAACCATAGAAATTAATCCCAGAAGCTGCTAGTAGAAATGATTTAAAGTTGCAATATCCAACATTCTCTTGCATCAAGGAATTAAGCAAGAAGAGTGTTTCTCTAGTATTCCGGAGACAAAGCTTCTTTGGTTAAACAGTCTGTCACAGTGCAACTTCTGTATTTAAGTAGAGACCATACAGATCTACGAAATCACTGCTGGACTTTTCTTTACATGGATATATTTTCATATATTTTTCAGACTCTTTATACAGGTATTTTTAAATTTTCCTTTCAAATACAGAATCTCAGGTTTATACAGCTTCTGTTTAATGAAGCTGCAGAATTTTATTAAATTAATCATCACATTCAATGCTCATAAACAAGGTTCATTAAAGAATCTTTCAGATCACATTTAATTAAGAGATATTTCATTTGCACTGTTACATACAGTACTGTACATAAAACAATCCAGTCTTAAAAGAGCAAGTTATTTTCACAATTCCAATTATGCCTACACTTAAAGTGAGGAATCAGTTAACAGTCAGAACAATACATAACTTATGAGAATTTCTTTGAGATACTGCTCAAGACTGTAAATATGCTGGTTCGGGATGTACCTCTAAAATACCTTGGTTACACTAGCAGATCTGCAGACAGAAGCAACATTCTGTTCGCAACTTGACAGAATGACTGGTTAAACAAACATAAACCAGGCTTTCTATGCAGGTGTAATCAAAGAACAGACTCTGGGTCCATATTATGGAACAGCTCTTCCTAGCTCTATCTTTGGTCTGCAGCACAACAGTACTGCAGCAGTTACCATGCTGCCCAGATACCTGAAGTGTTTGTTCACACTCTCTTTTTCACCACAATTTCTGTTAGAAGTCATACTCCTCAACTGACAGAGACTGACATTTGTAGAAGCCACAGAAAAATAGAGCTTCCTGTATCTGCTCTATTACAATGGTATTCAGACTGACCTGTCTGATAGGTGTTCAAAAACACTAATTAAGAAAAGCCAAGTCAGTATCAACAAGGCTTGAACTCTTTACAGGTACCTAAATTTATAATGGTACAGCCGTATGAGGAAAAAGCCGTATTTCAAGTAGAGTCAAATTTCCTAAAAAAAGTTACCTGAAAAGAGAACTGGCTAAACACGTAGTAGAGGGCAAGAAAGTTATTTTAACACACCTAAGACAAGCTCCCTGAAGCTACTCAAATATATAGCACAAAAACACGTCTCCTCTGTTAAGACAGCTACATCATAACTACTTAATTTCTTTGCTTCTGATCTGACACGTTAACAAGGACAAATTCCAAGAGCTGATGATAAAACATTCTGTCTCTAAGCTGTGTTATGGCTGATGCCCTGAGCTGAACTCACAAGGTCTTGTGGTTTGTACTGACTTTGTGTGACCTTGTGTAAGCTCACATATCATCTGCAACGTGTTACTCTCCCAATACAAAGGCCAGAGAATAAACCCGTACATGAAATAATGAACACAGCAGAAAAGACTACAAAGACTAAGAAAGTGGTCACCTTTGACTGCATCTGCCTACAAACAGGATGAACATCAAGCATAATGCTTTCAAGAAATAAGCACACCTACTGAATATATTTAGCATACTGAAGAGCTATTTAGGGCTTTAGTTAGCTAGCAACAAGATTACTACACTGAAAGTCAGAAGTACTTTCTTGACAACTTAATAAAATTCAACACCCAGTTCTGTCTCTTTCACATATTACATAACTGTTAATGCAAGAGCACTAACATACTTCAATAATGATAATACTGCAGAAGAGGTATCTTGCTGAAAGCACTTCTTACGTCATTTTTTTTATTATATAAAGGCAGAGAGATGCTTTTAAGTTACTAACAGCTTAGAAGAGCTAGAATTTTAACATCTACCTCCACTGTTAGGAGTATCATCAAGGTCTGACTTTTGTAAGTCACAGAAAATCTCCTACATTTAAATCTAAAATGCATCACTATATGTTAGACAGCATAGCTATCTAGTGTATGTCCCACAGCTACAAAGGAGGGGAAAAAAAAACAAAAAAAAAACCCCAACAACCCAGAACAGCTGCAGGCACCTCTAATGTGTCTAGATATTCAGATGTCCAGCTGTGAATAAACGTAAGGGGGTGGGGGGGGGGGAATACAAATAAAAGAAAAAAAGGATGGGAGATGGTCTTTCAATCCCTCCAGCTTCACATGCTGCTCTTCTCCAAGGAAAAAAAGAAGTACGAGCCTGAAGCCTCAGTTCCCGAGGCTGCAGGCCCAGAAGAGCCAGAAAACGCCCTTTTATCCGCAGGGCAGACTCCATCGGGGATCTGTGCAATTACCCTGAGCCAGAACCTTCCCGTGTCCTTTGCCGGTAACACCGGATCCCCGCTGCCACTCAGCACACACCGCGCGGAAGCGGCTGCCAGCGCCTCCCCCGCCCGTGCCCTTCCTCGTCCTCCAAGCGGCCGCGTAGGCCCAGCGCCCTCTCTTGCCCGGCCCGGCCGAGCCCCGCCAGGTGCTAACCCTCCCTCCGCCGCCCCGAGGGGCGCAGGCCCGCGGTAGGACGGGCACGGCCGCCCCCGCCGCCCGCAGGCCTCGCCTCCGCCGCGACCCCTCTCACCTTCAGCGGCGGATGCGGCCGCCAAGCTCCGCCGCGTGGTGGGCGCCTCCGCTGGTCCCGCGCGCTTCCTCGCCCCGTCCTGCACCAGCTGGAAGTGCGGCGCGTAGAAAGGGTTGAGCCGGGCGAGCGGCGCGATGGACGAGAACATGGCGACCTGAGGCGGACGAGAAGAGCAGAGCGGGGTGGGATGAGGAAATCCCGCCACGGAGCCGGGCCGGGCCGGACGGCCCCGCACCCGCCAAGGCGGCCCGTCGCCCCTGGGGTGAGCAGCGGGGCCCCACCGAGCGGCCTCCGCCGCGCCGCCCCGACTCACCTCCTAAGATGGCGGCAGCGCGCGAACCCGCTGCTCGGGCGGCGGCTGGGCGCAGAGGCTGACCGCGCGCCCGGCGCCGTCACTTTGTCCTTCGCCGACGCACGGGGCGGGGCCGCGGCCCAAGAAGCCGCCGGGCGATTGGCGGAGGCGCTTGGCGAACCGGCACTTGCCGCGCACGCGCAGCCGAGGCCTACGCCCTTGGCAGCGGGGAGTGAGTGGGGGGGCAGCCGTCACAGCCCGTCTCCGGGGCCGTTGAGGCAGGAGCGCGGCCGGCAGAGCCCCGGAGGGGCTGTCTGTCCCCGGGGCTGCCCATGGGCTCACGGCCTGGCCCTCGGCTGCCCTCGCCGAGGTCAGGTCGGCGCCGCAGCTGCGACAGGCCCGAGAAAGGCGGTGGCTTCTGACTGAGGGCCCGCCGGCGGTGAGGCGCTTCTTGGGCGTTCCTCAGGGGCGCAGCGGCGGATGCTGCCCAGTGCCTGAGGGCCTCCCGTGTGAGAGCCCAGGGCCCTGTAAAACGAGAGATGCTCCCAACCACCACCGGATCACCCCCACAGCAGCTGGCTTCGGGCCTGGGTTCACACTCTAGAGCGGCTGCACTTTGAAGGGCAGCCAGTTTTTAAGATTAGCTTAAAGAAGTCCTCGGTATTGCCCTGAACTTCAGTTCTGTTCGCTATCATCTAGCAATACTTTCTAACCACACTCTGCTAAAGCTGCAAGACGCATCTCTCTTAACAAAAGGTTCACCCCTCTCAGCGGGCTCCCACCACAGGGCAGTGCAAGACCACGTGTGGTCAGAGGACAAGCCACCAAACCTGGTGGCAGCTGCCACTGCATTTCACCTCTGGAGGACAGGCTTGCAAGGCATCGTGACATGGCCTATGCTGCACCAGCTGCAGCTGCTTACAGAATTGCTAGTTACCAGTTTGTTAAAAAACATTCTACTTTTAACAGAGCACTCATGCTTGGCCTCAACTACCCCGGTTTACATAGTACAAAACTGGCGCAACACAGTTCAGCTCTCCAGCTACCAAAGAGGTAAGAACTCCAAGCCTTCACCGTGTTGACCACATCCCTCACATTATAGTGCTCTGTTAACGACATAAGCACAGAAGACAGCAAAGCAGGAAGCATGCATTGGATGTCCCAGCTATTACTTCTGGGCACGGAGCCATAATGCACGATAGAACCCCTGGCACTGCCCCACTGAAGAAACACCCCTTCATTCTGTCAGCTCAGCAGCTCCTGTCGAACTTCCCTGGAGGGTGACCTGCAACACCAACCTTAGGACTTGGCTCTACTGGCTGTATTTCACAACAAAGCTGATCCAGGCAGACCGTCGTACACAGGCAAAAATGACACATGCCTAATGGCACTGCCACAGAAGTCTAGCTTGGCCAAGTCCCTATTGAGTAGACTCCAGCTGCCGAGTGGGAAAAGGTCAACTGAAACACATTCTTTAAATACTTTCATTTAGCAACCAGCGGAGAGCCTGAAGTGCTTTTCACTTCACTGCCACTGGCAGCAGTGAAGACAGGTCAGAATTGTTCATTTTGCCAGTACTTGTTCCGCTCTACTCACTTGCATCTAAACAATTGCTGGTAGCAATGTTTTATCTGAAAGCTAAACACTGATACTTATTTTTAATTAGGTAATAACATCTAAATATCACTGAAACTTGGACTCTTAGCTTGAAATTACATATAAATTATTGCAATTCTTGCAGATTTTACTGATTTTTAACATATAGAAAACCTCCGCTCCTTCCAATTATGAAGGATGAACATGTGACTATATATACATTTTATATACATCTAATGGCAATTTGTGTGCACAACTAGTACTGACATTTAAGAGTTAGTCTGTGGAACAATCAGTTTCTTTGGTTTTAGCTGACAACTTCTACCAGCTGTACTATTAACAAGTACTATTAAACACCAAAGTCTAACATATCACTGTGAAAATACATGTATATGTTCCTGCTGAATGCATTTTACATCGAAAAGTTCTTCAACTTTTCCCAGATATGAAAGAACAAAGTAACACTAGCCTGTAATTGGAACCATCTAGATTAATCTGATTTCTGATACACACTGAAGGTAGTAATACACGAAGACTTGAAAGTTACCTTTTGGTGTCTATCTCTGTCAGATTCACAATAAAAAGAGCTATTGTAAATTAAATCCATCTTTTTAAATCAGTAGTTTTTCAAATTTGGGGAGTTTAGGAAAATGTCAGTTTGGCAACTCCAGTTTTCCTACCTACATCTCTCCTTCTGTTATTAAAACTCACCACACACCCTCTCCATTCATAGAATCATAGAATCGTTTTGGTTGGAAAAGACCTTTAAGATCATCCAGTCCAACCGTTAACGTAGCACTGCCAAGCTACCATAAGCCATGTCCCTCAGCACCACAATACGTGTCTTTTAAATACCTCCAGGGACAGTGACTCAACCACTTGCCTGGGCAGCCTGTTCCAATGTTTTACAACCCTTTTGGTGAAGAAATTTTTCCCAATATGCAGTCTAAATCTTCTCTGGTGCAACTTGAGGCCATTTCCTCTTGTCCTATCACATAATTCTTGGGAGACCGACCCCCACCTCTCTACAACCTCTTTTCAGGTAGCTGTAGAAAGCGATAAGGTCTCCCCTCAGCCTCCTTTTCTCCAGGCTGAACAACCCCAGTTCCCTCAGACCTGTTGTCTAGATCCCTCACTCACCAGCTTCATTGCCCTTCTCTGGGCACGCTCCAGAATCTCAATGTCCCTCCTGTACTGAGGGACCCAAAACTGAACACAGTACCCAAGGTGCGACCTCACCAGTGCTGAGTACAGGGGGACAATCACATCCGTAGTCCTGCTGGCCATACTATTTCTAATACTAGCCAGGATGGTATTGGCCACCTGAGCACACTGCCAGCTTGCATTCAGCTGGCTGTTGACCAACAACCCCAGGTCCTTTTCCACCAGGCACCTTTTCAGCCGCTCTTCCCTAAGCCTGTAGAGTGTTGCATGGGGTTGTTGTGATCCAAGCACAGGACCCAGCATATGGCTTTGCTGAACCTCATACCATTGGTCTCAGCCCATCAATCCAGCCTCTGCAGATCCTTCTGTAGAGCCTTCCTACCCTCAAGCAGATCAACACTCCCACCCAACTTGGTGTCATCTGCAAACTTACTGAGGGTGCACTCGATCCCCTCATCCAGATCATTGATATTATACTGAGCCCTGGGAACAGCACTTGCGACTGGCCACCAACTGGATTTAACTCCATTCACAACTCTTTGGGCCTGGCCATCCAGTTAGTTTTTTTACTCAGCGAAGCACACACCCATCCAAGCCATGAGCAGCCAGTTTCTCCAGGAGAATGCTGTGGGAAACTGTCTCAAAAGCTTTATTAAAGTCCAGGTAGACAAAATCCACAGCCTTTCCCTTGTCCACTAAGCAGGTAACCTTGTTGTAGAAGGAGATCAGGTTAGTCAAGCAGGACCTGCCTTTCATAAACCTATGCTGACTTGGCCTGATTGTCCTGTATGTGCCAGGTGATGGCACTCAGGATGATCTGCTCAATAACCTTCCCCAGCACCAAGGTCACACTGACAGGCCTGCAGTTCCCCAGATCCTCCTTCCAGCTGTTCTTGTAGATGGGCATCATATTTGCAGGATGCCAGTTAACTAGGACCTCCCCAGTTTGCCAGGACATTTATTGCTGATAAATCATGGAAAGTGGCTTGGTGAACACTTCCGCCAGCTCCCTCAGTACCCTTGGGGGGGATCCCATCTGGCCCAATAGACCCATGTGTGTCTAAGCGGAGAGCAGGTCGCTAAACATTTCTTCTTGGATTATGGGGGATTCATTCTGTTCCTCCTCCCTGTCATCCAGCTCAGGGGGCTAGGTACCCAGAGAACAACTGGCCTTACTATTAAAGACTGAGGTAAAGGTGGCATTAAGTACCTCAGCCTTTTCCTCATGGTTTGTTACTGTGCTTCCCCCTGCACCCAATAAAGGATGGACATTCTCCTTAGTCCTCCTTTTGTTGCTAATGTGTTTACAGAAACATTTTTTATTGTCTTTTATGGCAGTAGCCAGATTAAGTTCTAGTTGGACTTTGGCCCTTCTAATTTTCTCCCTGCATAGCTTCCCACCCCTTGCATTCCCTATTCCCCCTCATTCTATAATCCTTACTGTCGCGGTTTACCTCTCGGTAAGAACCTTACCCAGAGGGCCCTATGCTTGCAGGCAGGGAGAACTGAGAGCTTTGTGACTTGCTTGGGCAACCTGCTTTCCGTCCCCAAGCAGCATACAATGAGGAAATTCTAGACTAGTTCCTGTCTTACAATAACTTTTCACAGTTCTAACATTTTGGTGAAGCCTGTAAGTAAAATCAAAGCTCTGACAAGCTTGTTCTCCAAGTGACTACTTATTTTCAAAAATATACAGCGAGGTAGATAGTGAAACAACCATCCACACTTTTGTTAATCAGGTCAGCACAAGTAGCACCTGCTTCTGTTCTAAGCATATGTTTTATGTACACATTCACTGTATCAACACCAGAACTACTAGACCATGATTCTAGAGAATCAGTAACAGATCAATTCAAGCCGTAAGCCTTAACACTGCAGCATCTCCTTCAACAGGTTCCAAACTATCTCAGTTGAACTACAGCAGTAGCATCCTCTGTGAAATCTCTATTCTTACTATTAACTGCCATACATGTCCTCATCTGATAATCTTTTCTAATCTAAATTCTCCCCAGACATTACATATTTTTCCTCCATAACACATTACCTTTTTTTCCTAAGTAGCAAATAAAGAAGGCAGCATAGACACAGTTTTTAACAACAAACTACCAATGCTCACAAAGAATTTCAAAGTGAGGTGGGACAGAAAATCTGAGGAATTATTCCTTTACATATCAATATATACATAGTACTTCGAGGAGTATACACCACCTTAGGACTATTTTACAAGTTGAATGAACTTGTAGACCTTATATAGTATGAACATGTACATTTATGCATACATCTGTTGTAGACTGCTGTTGCACTGGTGCAAAGCAGCCTGGTATACTCCCTACAGAAGAAGAAAAGCAGAAGTCATAGAAAAGTTTTAGACAAACAGAGGTAGATTTATCAAATAGAGTAAAAGCTATTAACAGACAATAAAAGGTATGCTGAAATGCCTACATTTGTAAACACAAGATTTAAAATGATACATCACAACCTACCCCCTATCTATTTTGATCAGCCAGATATAGTTTTTAAATTTTTTTTCCAAAAGCTTTTCAGCCCAATATGCAACTTCAGCCATATCAAAGGAAGCCAAAAATACCAGGCACAAGACATACCACACAATTTTACAAGCTTCACTTTCAATTACGCATTTTTTCTGCTTAAGAGCGTCCTTTTGGAGCTCTATTATTTAAAGGCATGCTTTTTGTACTCAGCTTTTCTGATTTAACTCTGCACAAACTAGTTAATACTTTTTTTTTTTTTAAAAGATATTTTGACCCCAGATCCATCTGAGAATGTAAATAGCAGGAATTGAGGACTTCAATATTATGAAGACTTTCATTAGTTGTGCCACAAGAAACAAACCAAAACACAGACAGGATCAAGCCTAGGAGATGTGAAAGTATTCTGTAGGGCACTAGTGAGCAGCAAGTAAACTTTGTGAAGAAACATTTCCTTCACAGTGTTTCCTACTTAAACACAAATCAAGACTTCAAAACACATACAGAATTTAAGTTTAAGATCCTCCCTAAGAGTTTGTCTCAGACACTAGGTAAGCTCTCACAGTCTTATCATGGAACAAGTGCCATAAAATTAAGGCTCAACAGTGCAAGTGATATCCTGTAGCGATTTGCAGCTAATACCAGACTCCTGAGACTGGGTTCATGTTAAAAGATTAACACACAATTTAAAGGGAAAAGCGCAAGCTCTGTGTTACAAAGCTTTGATTCAGACAGCCAAATCAAGATCTGCCATGTTTTCAGCCCAGCATTCTAAGCAGTATCACCAATCACAAGAACCCCCCAAAACAAAAAAAAAAACCCAAACCCATTGTCATGCCTATTAACTTACACAGGCATTTTTCCAGACTTTTTGAAGTCCCTTTTAGGGCAAGGACTAAAGCAACATTTACTACATCAGAACTCACCTCATTTTTGCAACTGGAATTTGGATACTAATATCAGTCCATAAAATTGCTCTATTTCATGATTGGTTCTGAAAGTTTAACCTGGCTCTGTCTAGAAGCCAAGATAAACTAATGGAACAAAAGTGAGATTTAAAAAAAAAAAAGGAACACCAGTTCCTATTGCTTCAGCACTTTGATACAAAGACTACAGTATACTTCAGTGTAACTTGTATAGCACTATTTAGAAGGCTTTAAGCACATGCAACTATTCAGCTAGTAGCACTATTTCTACATGTGTTACTCTTAGAATAACACAAATAGATTTAGGAATGCTGGTAAAACCACATTTGGGGCTGGGGGAAGAAGGAAAAGAGGGAAGAAAGAAAGACAGACATTACTCTCAGGGCTATCTCACACCATTAAATGCCTCAAGTGAAAGAAGCTCATTCATTTTGTGAAGATGCATTGTCTTCCAAATACAACTGAGCTACATGTAGATTACTTTGAGGACTTATGTAGAAAAGTCTTTACCTTCTGTGAAGTAACACTGAAGTTGAGAGGATTCTCCAAAACAGTGCAAAAATGAAAGAATGACGACATTTAATTGCATTGCAGTTCAGTTTGGGTTTGTTTGTTTTGGTTTTTTTTTTTTTATGATGCTAATAGTATCCCTGAAGGAGGTCAACTGAAAGTATTTCATGTAACTAGAAGAGAAAGATACATTTCATGTTAAAACACATAGCGAAGTGGGGTGAAAGATAATTTCAACTGAAAAGGAAGTTCCTTAAGCATTAAAAAGCAAATGAAACCTAGCTTCTCCCTCCACCCCACCCCCCATCCAAATTAAAGGTCTAACATAGACAAAGGATTATGGTGCAAACCTATTATTATAGTGCAAGTATGATGAATATTCTTCCCACCAAGTGTTGACATGAACTGCTCTGGGTTTACCATCAGATTTTTTTTAATTTTTTTTTTTTTTTTAAACATGGAAGAGTGTAGCAGCACAAAATGATACCACTCATACATCAGTCATCTTGCTTTTGCTGCTTTTCAGCAATGCATTTATTTTGATATGGAAAAATTGACACACATTAAAGTCATTTTTATTTTTCTGCATTTTGACACCAAGTGAATGTCTTATGTTACAATTCTCTATAGGATGGACACAAGTTTAGCTATTTGGATTACTCAAAAAAGCAGATTAAAAGGAAAAAAAAAAAACATTAGTCTTAACAGACCCCCCCATTGCTTTGCTACAAATTACCATGTTTGTCCCAAAGTTCACAGAAAGTAAAGCTTCCCCATAGCTATAGTCTACACAATAATTGTACCTAGAGTAAAAAGATATTGACTATTAACTAATGTTCTCAGCTTTTTATAAGTAGCACTTCAAGAATAAGTAGTATGATTTATTGCGATTCTGTACCAAGCAATGAGACTGAACATCTGTATGCTGCAGATTAAAGCACACCAAAACGTATACATTCACTTTAAAAATTGTTGCTTATCACTCTTCATTGGTAGTGGTGAAGTCAGCTGCCTGCTCAAGTAAGTTACACAATATAGAGTGTTTCAGCATGCTTGCACTGAGAAAAATATTCAACTGTGTGAAAGTAGTAAATCTCACCTTAGAAGATGAAACTGTAGCAGAAAATGCAGCAATGCCCTCTTCATACAAGAATAAAACTTCATATGGAATTTTCACACTTTGAGAGTACTTCTCTAAATGAATATTCAAAGATAATCACATAAAGCTGTGTTGGAAAGACCTCGCTTTTTAAAAAAAAAGAAAAAAAGACCACTGCTAAAGTCAGAATTTAGACTACTTCAGATAACAACCTTGACCCAAAGAAGTATTTTAGTAGCAAATTATATTGATGCAATTTTTATTTTCCACGCATTTTACTAATAAATAAGTTCCTCTAAGACATATCTTGCCAATTACATTTGTATTCAGCTCCTACAACACTGTAAGCACTAAAATGAAGACATACATTTAAATGATGTTATGCTTAAACAGAGTTACTAATATGGTACTAAGACTTTTACAGAAACGCAAACAGGTTTACAGTTACATTTACTAAAAAGTTACAGTAATCTACAGAAAAGGTGGTTGTTGTACTCTCTCTCTATATCCTAAGAAATCAAATTCAATTACATTGTTACTGAAAAAATGCATACAAAAACGCATTTCCCTTTATCACCTATGTTAAAATCCTCCTCCACAATAATCTAGAGACAAAAGTACAACTTCTTTTCTGTACAAAGGAAAAGCTTTAAAAACACAGCTTCACATTTTACTACATTTTTGCCCTTCTCAGCTTCCAAGTTCTTGCAAAAACAAATATACAGTTTCTCAAAAATCAATTTAAAGGATGTCCACATTAAAAAAATAAAGCCTACAAAAAGTTCAAAGATCTAAAAAAATGTTACTCCTATAGCAAAGTGGTGTCCTACTAGTCCAAAGTCCAGAAAGTTACCGATGTCCATTTAATATTATCTTGCTTCATTTATCCAATTTATCAGGTTCCAATCACATTATTTGTAAGAAGTCCTTGAGCCGATGAGAGGGCAGAAGAGTTCTCTATGATTAAAAATAGGAGATCGAATCAGGTGTGCCTTTCAAAAAGATACTCATTTGGCACCGTCCTGAGAGGCAGTATGCCGATATTTAGAGAAAGGATTTCCTTGATTAGTTTCCATAGACTGATAAACCAAAAACAAGAAGACCAAAACAACAACAAAGAAAAGAATTTTTATCCACAGGGGAACAGAGCGTTCTTTTTTTGTTGGTGGTTTCTCCGACTTGATGATGTTAGTTGAGGTATCGTATTTTGGAGCATACTTAGAGAAACTTTCCTCCATTCTGAAGTCACTGTGCTCTATAGGCCGGCTAGCAGCTCCTTTAATTGGCTTACGGCAGCTAGCACTGTTAATTAAAAAAAATAAAATTAAAGTATTGCACATTTAAAAGAGCAATCTAAGGTATACAGGAAAATTTTAGAACTAAAATTTAGAACTAAGAACTAAAAATTGTTTCTAGTGAATGCAGCACCTGAAATATCTGTCTCACACTCCAACATGTCTATCATTACTATTTTTAAAGCTAATCCTTCAAACAAACACACCTTAAAAAACCCTCAAATACCAATTTATTTCACCTTATCCACATAATCAATGGATCATAACTGGCAATAAAGCTCTAGGAACTGTCTCTATCTACACCTTTAATGATCACTTATGCAGCCCCAACTGGATTTCTAAACCTAAAGATTGTCCCTGGCCACCAAAATATCTACTGATGGCTAAGCTAATACACAGACCCAGAAGACAGAGCAGTAAGGGTTAAGAAACCCGCATACACTGCCAAGCCTTTATATACAGGAGTTGATTTCAGATCTTAACCACAGGGAAACTTTTCTCATATTCTCTTCACAGGACAGTTTTGTGAACTGCCTAATTATCAAAAGGGTTGTTTCAAGTTTTTTTAAATACAAAGTTGCAAAAAGAAAAATTTAATAGCCCTTCCTAGATGCCATCCTTATTCATGCTGAGAGTAATTTTGACTACAACAGGACTGCTGCTTAAAGAAGAAAATATGGTATTTAAAAATTCTTTTTGGCTTTCAAAAAGAAAGCTTAAATCTATGTTGGGAGATCTTCCCTTAATTTAACAGTAGGCTTAAAGCAGTTGCATCTAGTCAAAGACTTAAATATTGTGAGCCATTACCACTGAGAAGCTCTTCACATTTAACTCCCAGCATCCAGAAATTCCAGTAATGATTCCTACTATAGTACTACCCTGTCCTCCAACCCCCAATTTAAGTAGAGACTGTTTTGTCTACCAAAACTACATATGCAGGACAGAAGACCTAGGCGGTCATCTCAACTGACACTGAGCAGGAATGCAAAAAACTGTTCCTCCAAATCTACCAATATAATCAAAAAATACTTCTCAGCTTAAATAAGTTTACAAGACCAGAGAAACAAGCCCCCATAAACCTTAGAAATACCTAATTCCTGTAGGCGTTGATACTTCATAAGGGAACATTTCCTTAAGAATATCCCTTTCTACTCTTCGTTCTTCTGTATTAGTTTTCTCCAGGACCTAGGAAATGAAAAACAGTTATAGGCCTACCAGACCACAAACCAAAAAGCTCCTGCATAGCTATATCAGTGACCATAACCATGTGCAATTTGTAAGAATGAATGAGTCACCCAGTGACATTCAAGAAGTTTACTTCTTGGGTTTTAGAAGTTAGTTGAACCTTTGTTAGTGGTAGCTGTCTGGTCACTTTGGGTGTCTTAAAGCGTTCAGTGCTCTCCTCAGTTTCCTTTAACATAAAGAATAGACTGTATAAATACGATACACTTGCCAGCCAATGATGTAGATGACCAAAAAAAATTAACCATCACCTCTATCATGGCTGTGTTGAGCAAATCACAGGATTGGTTGTGGCCAACATGATTAAAAAAGCACTGATGTGGGCAAACTGTCTCTTCTTGCTGTAATAAACAATGCCACAGTATAGCAGAATACTAACTGGAAAAAACTTACGCAGTTTGAAATAGAACATTAAGTTCTCCCACAGTCTTCTATTTGACAAGTAAGTCTACACTGCAGTCACATTATAAACAATAAAGCATCCCATTTCATAGATCTCAGACCCACTGGTAGAGTAGGCTTCACCAGTGTTAATACAAGTTTCATCTACAGTAACAACATGAAGCAATGAATTCCATTTAAATTCAGCTAAGGATTATCCTGTAATGTTAAGCTTCCACAATATTGCAGTACTACATTCATACAGTACTACATTAATACATTACATACACTTGCAAATGCTTTAGACAGTTCTCCAAGAGGTACACAATTTTGACAGCTTGAAGAATTATTTTCCTTCTTGATAACAGACAGGAATCTACGGATGCTTTTCAAAATCAGGCTTTTGGTCTAAAAGTAATCTTACTCTTTGATTCCCTAAATTAAGGTTTTTCAGGATAGGCTGATTTAGAAGATCAAAGGTAGATAACCTAATTTTGCTCTGTCTTTGAGTTATTCAAAGAATTTAAAACATTTACATTTTGTACCGAAAAGCAGCAGCACAAGGAGAAATAACAACCCGAAATATTATTCATTTTTAATCCTAAGGCAAAGCAGGATCTCCACACACAACCCCCCCAAACCTGAAAGGGGAAGATAATTATCTTATATTCTCTTTTTTATGCTAGCCTGTTTTGACTAGTGCCACCTGGGCAGTGACGTCCTCCACCCCTTCCATACTAATAAATAAGCACATGCACACAATAATTTTGTTCAGAGAGAATAAGCAATAGCAATCTAAGTTTTAATTTATTTACTTCAGCTGTCATCAATGGTTTCTTTGGTGTTCTTCTGGGCATGTCTGAGAGTTCACTGATTGACAGTGTAGGAGCTGAATGCTTGAAATTTCCAGTCACCCTATTGACAACCTGCCGAGATTCAAAATTGTTCAAACTCAGAATCAGCCAAAATACAAAAATAAAAGGAAGAATGGCTCAGAACCAAACAAGGAAACCTTTATATGCATTGCATATATGCATGTTAGGAGTTAACTTAAGAAGGTTATGTAACAGATACTCTGAAATAAGCATAGGAAACACAGTGCTTATCATTCCAAGTAGTTTCTTTTAAGCCATTTAGAAACATAAAAGCTATTTAGTTCACAAGTAAAGCCAAACTTAAAAGCAGATATTCTGCATGTACTTAAAGAAATTAAGAAAAGATCTGAGCTTTTAGAGTGGTTCTTCTCAACCCGCCCCCAGAAAAGGCATTAGATGAGACCTAGGTGTCTACCTAGTTCCATCTCAAAGTGAACTGCATTAGATACCAATGCAGATACTGAATATGTGGTTTCAAAGACTACTGAATAGAAGACTGTTTTAAGGAAAGTATGACTATCTGTTCAAAACAGAAGGATTCTATGAGCAAAGATATATTACAGAAGAATACTACTTGCATGTTTTATTAAACATATTTACTAAGCATATTTACTAGGGTCTCGTTGCTTGCAGTCAATATAGTTTCAGCTATGGGAGTACTCTCTGTTATTACAGCATCATCTACAGGCAACTGCGCTGTAGCTTCCACCTGTTTGTTTAAAACAAACAAAAGAAAACAATTGAATAAAATAGCCACCGGGACCCTAAGAGTGAGAAAAAAAAGATTGTCTATTATAATAAGCCTCTCATCACCCTTTTCCTTGGTGTTCTTCTTGACACTCTTGTAGACTCCCTAGAAAATGCCTGCAGAGGTCCACTTTTTGAAGATCCACTTGTCCAGACAGTCTCAGTAACTCCATCTTGAGAATAAGTCTATTCAAGCATCAAACACATGATCAAATATGTGAAAGCCAGCTCTCAACATTGGATACCCACAACCAAAAGCCAGAATAGCATGCATACTCCAGAAGCAGTGTTTACAATAAAAAAAATTTTGGATCCTAATACAATCAATAATGAATAGCTAACTAGATTAGTAGTGTTGACCACAATACTTACATTAAAGCACATTGTTTTTCAAATACAGAACTAACTAGATAATGCTCAACAGTGAAAACTGATAGTCTGCTCACTGAAATAACTAACGCTCCAAATAGTTACATCAAGTCACAGATAGCAGATACCCTAGCTTTCAGGACCATTACATTACCTGCCTACATAAAAAAATTAATCTATGCACATAAGCAGAAAGCATCACCTTGTTCTCTACCCAGATAGGGATCTATTCTCCAAAGCAGAGATGGGAATGGTTTAGGCACAATCACCTAGCTTTCAACAGGAACTAATCTCCAGCCACAGCAGGCAGGGGGAGATGTTTTATAATCTTTAGAGTTTCCACATACAGAGATGAAACTCATAAAATTTTGATGTAACAGGGGGTTTAAATGATCAAGCCTGACACAGATCTTCACAAGTCTAAGTAATAACATGAAGTTTTATAGCCATTAACAAACACAGATCATTCCCTATGCCTTATTGCAAGTGTCATGCTCAAAGAAAAAACCCTCCTCAAAACTAATTCCAAACACAGACCTGGAGGGAACGGGAGATGAGGGCCTGCTTCTTCTATATTGTATACAAGATTTTTTTTAATTTGGTTAAGTTTAAAAATAAAAATTATTACTTTGTTAATACTGAAATCTTTGCACAGTAACACCTCATGCATTGATGTATTACCAAGTTTTTGGAAGTTACACAGACTGGTACAACTGTCAGTTACAGGTCTAACAGCACCAATAACTTCACTGGAACAATATTAGCCCTCAATGTTTTAAGAGAGCAAGGCAGAAAGTATTTTTTTATCAAGAGGGAAAAAAGGTCTGACAACGCCCTTCCATTCCCCACTTCTATCTTCAAAGTTACTCCAGTGAAACTAGCAGCTGAGCAGCTTTATGATTCTTAACGTACACTCTGTATTACAGCTGCCACATATCCAGCAGAGGGAGCAACAGTGTTTTGCTTTACTCCAAAGTCACTGAACTACTTTGAAAACAAAATGATGTATATTTATGAACAGACCTCAAGTCCAAACAGATTCAGATGTTTCATATAGAATCGTAGATTTCAGCCTAAGTCTACAATATTCTTTTCCATTTAAACAGACTTCTGATGAAAGACCTCCCAACCTCTCTTTATATATTCACCAGACACTGGCTTCTCTTCCCTGTTAAGAAAAGCTTAACATGCAACCTTCAATCGTGACTCCCCACCTCACACCCATACACTTTCTATTTGAGAGGTGTTCTTCTTTAGAAGCTTAGAGAAAAACACTAATTTCAAAGTGGTTCCACTCAAACACATTCCACTCAAGAAAGTAGTTACGCAATTCCCTCATCCCACTATCGGAGAGCTCCCCTGCCCCAGGCTGTTTGACTAGGAACTAAAGTACTGCAATAAATAACTGCCTCTCTCCTTAGTTCTTCAGATGCTTGCCAGTCATGTGTTTTCAGTACCAAGTTTCAATTTTTTTCTTGCATGAAAATACTAGGAAAAAAATACGATCTACTGCATAAGACCCATCCAGACCAGAAGAGCATATTCAACAGTCAAAATAATAAAAAAAACACTAAATAAACCCTACTAGAATGTAACTCTCATGCCCAGGGACACCAACACCCTGTATATAACCAGAGAGTTACAATGGTGCAGTACACATGTACCTAGCTATTCAGCATGTGCTTTTAACCATCATTACTCACAAGCAGTAAAGCTATAGATCATGATTTTACCTGATCTACCACTTACCAAGTTTCCTACTGCGTGCATGCCACATGAAATTTGTACACCAGCAGCTGCAATGATGCATGTTTTATTTTTAAGAAGCCAAGCTATATAGGTAGGCAAAAAAACACAGGTAGGAGTACAAGAACACAGCACATGCAGAATGTCACTATACAAAGTCTCAAGGAGGGGTAGTAGTTCTACATTGCTTGGACTCCTTAACATTTAAGTTGTTTAGCCAGCCTCTTTCTGTCCAGTGCCATCTACTATGAGGCCTTAGGCTCTGTTTTGAACTCCAACTGTATATTCGTCTACCTGACTGGAAGGGGGCATTCAAATTAGGGTTTTCTTCCAGCTTTTCCAGTTCACTACAAGGAAGCAATTAAGCACAAACAGCCAAGCTCAAATTCATCTAGCCCTCCACTGCTAACTGACTGATAAGACCCAGACGCCTGCTCAACCTCTCCACCCAATTTCTTTTGCACCACCCTGCTTAAAGACTATCTATTTGCACTCTTTTCTTAAGAGAACAGCAACATCCATCCGTGCCAAAGGACAGACAATCCTTTCAGCTGTGTATGCCTGGACTAAGACTAATGCTGGGGAGGACCTAGAAATGACTAACAAATCTACTCACACCTCACTACCAACCAGTTCAGCCCCACCACTCTTCAGAGCCTCATAATCTTTGAGCCAATGCCACACTGCGCATGACAGCTGTGTATAATGCTGCAGAATGAGTACAGTCACTTGACACATTAGCTGCAAACTTAAGATCCAGTTTCACAGGAAGAGGGAAAGAAGAAAAAGGTAACATTCCCCATCATTTACTTTTATTCTCAGCGCAAAATACATGTCTACAGACACTTGCTAGCCAAAACCACCGAGCTGTTCTTGGCTTCAAGCAGCTTTGAAGTTTTGTTGGTGGGAGGGGTTTTTTTGTCTTGGGTGGGGTTTTTTGGTGTGCTTTTTTTTTTCCTTCAACACAACAGTCTGGAGTTGAAAGGCAAGATGTTTAACAAGCTAGGGAGTTAAGAGTTCCTGAACTAGTATCATTTTTGGACTAATCAAGTGATATTCCTTTGATTAATTAAAATATGCAAGTCACAAAACATTGCATCTATACTGCACATATAAGTATCCCTGAAGACTAGGAAGCTTTATCTGTTGATAGCTGAATTATATATCTCTATCACACTGAGGTTAGCAGGAATTTCTGGGTGAACAGCAATTTAGAAAAAAGTAATCCTTAAAATACAAGAACCTCAAGATTCAGATTCCATTATAAAGACCAGCACGAGCAGAAGTTGCCTGAATAAATGAAGAAATATTTTGAGTGCTGAACTATGTGTGTGTTGACTTGTAGAAGTGAAATCTGTTCAGCTTGTACCCTAAAAATCCAATTAAAAATAACCAGAACTAGTTATGGATCTCCATAACTGTGTTGCATTACGCAAGCTCACATAGCAGCATGTTACCTGCTTTAAGAGACATCCATAGCAAACGCATGTTTATACATACATGCACACTATCTAAATAGGAAGTATCTGGCTTTTACTGTACTATAAAGCAGTGAGAAAAGTCAGCGATCTGATAAAATACATCAAGCTATCAACAGGTCAGATTCTGAGTTTCCTATACAAGTCCTTTACTGTAGTACAACGCCACTACTTATTGGTCAGATGAATAACACCTTAAAAGATCCTAAGTAACCTAAAAACAGAGTATTTAGTGACACTGTCACATCACAAGGACAGAGCAGCCACCAACTACCGAATCCAGTATTCAGCCAGCAGTTTGAAAATCTGAGGTGCTTCTGTAAAATCCCTCTTCCAAGACAACAGAACTAATGTTATTTATAAGTAAAGGACAAGTGGTACATACAACGAGATTTAAACTTGTTACTTATTTTTATTCTTAGGAGAAGCTTTCCAGCAAATTAATGTCTACTGCTGCTACAAGCATAGTAGGAGGAAAAATATTATATAGATAGCTAGTGCACATGTGTACACACATATACAAACTGCTCTCTATATATACACCTATAACTATAGGCATATACAGAAGTACATTACTTCATGTATTATATGTAAATCAGTCATTGAAAAGATGTATTTAAAATGCATACACATATCTATATCAAAACAGATAGACAGGAGTATGATGTATGTAAATGTATTTAAAAACACTTCTAGAAAAAACACATACAAAAAACCCAAAATGTTTTCCAAACTTTTTTTTTTTTAAGAAAATAATGCTTCTTTTATCGAATCAAGTTGTTTACAAACATCCAACAGGATGACATCAACCCATCTGACTTAAAAACCTGTCAAGTTTCCAAAACTAAATATGTTAAGGTTGCCTATTATTTTTCTCCAAGAGGTGCTAAAGCAGCTGACAAGTCAGACAAACAGCTTTTAACAGACCATAATTTTGAATGTTATCGGGCAGGCTAAAAACAGCAGCTATAGTTAATTCACAAGATTTTCATGCTGTATTAGAACAGGCTTTCTGAAAGAGCTTTTCAAAACCAGCACAGGCCACTTAGTCAAATGTTATTATGTGAAAAGTAGTATGGTGTTTAGTAAGCCCATCACCTGCAGGTAGTAGCCATTCCAGACACCACTAAGTTAAACATACCTGATTGTGTTCAACAACTCTTCTTTGTTTGAGCGCTACTGGAGTCTTCGTCCTGGCTTTCAATGGTTCTCTCTTCTCAAGCCTCAGCTCAGTCTTCGGATCTGTAACCAGTTTTAATATAACAAGTTTCTAAAATACTACTGGTTGTTGTACTAGTTTAAACCAATCATATTTTAATAATTTTAAGAGGCAACATAACTCTGTTATGAGTTAACATTTCTGTTAAAAGTTGTGAGATAACAGGTAAGTTTCTCCATTGAATGCAGAGGAACAAAGACTGTTGAAGAATAACCTTAATTATTTTAAAACACTGATTTTGGTTTTGTCCTGGAAATCCTACACTTCAGATAAGCTTTGACCAATGCAGCAGTTCCATTTAGAAACTGGTACCAAGTTGCATTTACTTTATCCAAAGCACCATTATAATATTGATTATAGTAAGGGTAATGAAGCTTTTCAAGATTGTTTAGGCTGGTAGTTTCCTTTCCTTTAAAATAGGTCCTTTTATACAGAACTTTCTGCTGCAGGAGTGGTTAGCAGCAAGATTCTAAAATCCTAACAGCATTACACCAACATATTTAGAGTTTATTTAGGAAAACTTTTTTTTTTTTGCCAGGGGGAGTGTTTACTTTGGTTGTTTTGTCCCCGTCCCCCCACCCCACAGCATTTGAACAGTTTGGTAATTAGATGAAGCATACATAAGTATAAGTAGTAGCTGTCAGTTATGACTGGGCTCTTAGCTGTCCTAAAAATAAATAAATCTCTAACAACATCTCTCCACCTGAAAGTGCAAAAGATTAAAGTTCAAAACCAAGCCCAAATACACAAAGGAGATCCATCAAGTTTCTAGCTGTATTTCAACTCTTTCTGTCCTATCGCCATGGAAGTTCCTTAAAAAAAAAAAACAAAAACAAAAACCACCCACCCCTAAAACCAAACCACACAAAAATAAACATCTTCTAACATTCCATTCAAGACACTCTCTTAAGCCTACATTATTTTTACTTTTTGTAATAGGTATTATGGTGTGTTTTAGGTTAAACTTCCTCCACTCCTATGCTTTTTGATATAAACTTTATATTAAAATTGCAAAAACCACATCCAAGACCAATCAATCAACCCACCCCAAACTAAATCCATAAGGAATAGAACATAGAAGGGATTGAGTCATACATCAGAGACATTAATCAACATTTAAAAAAGCACAGAAGTTTAACAAACATTCATACACTATCCCACAGTAAAGACAACTACTGTAAGCACCGTAAAACAAAATTGCACTTGCACTTAAAGGTGAAGTACAAAGAACATTGCAACATTTCATACACAGTTCTTCCTATCTGATTTACAGGCTCCAATCTGGGGAAAACAGACAAAAGGGAACAGTTCAGTAGCAAAAAAAGTTTCCTTTCCCAGAACAGGCATCTGGATCACTGTGCTAGTACTGCATGATCAAGTACATGACTCACATGGTCCACAACAGTATCTTAAAGCCTCACCTAACAGCAAGATCATACCCCTCTTTAGATATTTCTACCGCAAGTATTGCTGATGTATAATTAGAATAGTTTACACACAAGTTCCACCCAAGTCTTACCTTCTTCATTGTCACTATACTGGTCAGAATCATTATTTCCATTCTGTCTGGTGTTCTCAGCAGCTGAAGAAACCGCTGGGAGAGGTACTGGTGCCTTCAGTTCTGGACCTTGCTCCATCAGTTTCAACAGTTTTTTCTCATAAAGTTTCCTAGTGGTAGCTATAACAAGGAAGGATACATTCTAAAGATACAGTTTTCATCTCTCCTGATCTGATTGCTAGAACTTGGGTGATACATATTCCTTGGCAATCTCTGAACATATGTTTTGTATTTTTAATCCATCTGTATGGCCCAAAACATACACCTCCAGGTATATAACTCTACCTCCTTTTTGGTTTAAGAGAATTCTTAAGATAAACCTGGACCCCTGAGCACCCTGAAAGTTACAAGCATTTATCTATGGAAAGGGAACTTACCTGCTTTTTAGGCTTTTTAGATGTTTTGTTCCATATGCTGCAATACACAAGTTATGCTCATGCAAAAAAAAAATTGTGAGATTGATATTGCAAGGGCAACAGTTTCTATGCAGATTCCACTATTATCTTCTTAATCCCTTTACTCTGGAATTAACACCCCTTCCCCTTTAGTTTGATCTTTGCCCTGTTGGCAAGTTCAGTCCAATAAGCATCAGAGGTGGTGCAAGTAAGCAGCAACAACAGAACTTCCTGTTTGCTGCATCTAGTGATCAGGTTGGCTCACCTGATCTAAGAGGACAGACGTTTAAAACTAGAAGGTATTAAGTCTAGCACATCCATGTCAAGACTGTGCTGGCAAAAATCTGTAGAGCTGACTAGTGCCTGAGCTGTTAGCTGCAGAAAAATCTAACCTTAGAAGATTTCAGATAAGAGGATGCCACCCTTAAAAAGAACTGGCAGAATCTCACAAGAAACAGAATCCATACCCTGTAAGAACTAAGGCTTTCACTTAAGACAAAATTTGAATATCTTCTCAGTGGGCTGCATAGGTACTTGAATTTTTCCAGAAGACTTGAGTGCTATCCAGGAGGAACAGGTTGAATGGGAAGGCATACAAAAACAGCTAACAAAGTATTATGCATAAGACTTTGAATACACACAGGAGTCCAGGCTCCATCCCTGACACTTCCACCCACCCAGGATTCCAAGAACATTCCACAGAAGACTCTGCACACTACACACAACCATCTTTTTTTTTTTTCAGAGTTGTGAAATCGAAGTCCCTTGCCGTTAGGCTAATGGACAATCTGAAAGGCAAGGAGCTTTGATCCCACATCACAGATGAGTGCCCAAGGCAGGAGATTAAGCTGTGGACAGGACTTCTCCTGACTTAGGTTAGCATGCAGGATAGAACACTAGGTTCAAGGGGCCAGAAAAAAAAAACAAAAACCAACACCAAAACAGCAAAGGACATTACTGCACAATGCGAGTAGGAAATTCTCTAGGGAAGGGGCAGTTCCATGTTCTCATTCCGTTCTCAGTGCTATTAGCTTATTATGTAAGACGTATTTTCTATTTAAGCAGGCCCCAGATCTCAACCTCTGTATCAGAGGACCTAATTATCCCAGCACTGAACTTTAACTAATAGTTACACAGCTTCAGAACAGAAGTTGTAATATCTCCAGCTGGCCTAGAACACAAGAGGAACAAACTGTGGACTTGCCTACACTGCAATGCTTCTCAATGTAAATAGTTCAATGAAAACATCTTAAGTGGGAAGTAGGACTGCAACAGTATTGGTACTAAACTTAATAAGCAACTGTATCAGAGAAGGTTAGAGCACTCAGAACTGAGGTTTAGTGAGAAATATGTTGAAGTGATGAATATTTGCTGTTTCAGTTGACCTACCTACAATTGGGCCAGGATTTACTCCATACTTCACAAGTTGCTCTTGAAGATCTTCATTACTCATCTCTGTTATATCTAGGTCATCCTTCTCCTCTGGTCTGGGTTTGTCAGTCTTTTTCGTGGCTTTCTATGAACGTGCAAGGGAGACAAGAGACAGAGCATTTCCAGTTACACAGAACACATTTTTCTTCTAAGGGAACAGGAAGATATGAGAGTTCTAATCATACAAAACCAGAAAAGTAATTATATTCTCCCCATCCCTCCCACAGTAAAGCCTATGTGAAACACTTCAAACATTTACACCTACTAAACTAAACAAACATGCACAAGTTTCCTACTTCTATAAGGAAATACCCATCACAAGCCTCCTCTATAGTTAAAAAAAAAAATCTTGCTCATTATTCTGATCCTTTGTTGTATGCTTGAACTTTAAATTAAAAGAGAAGAGGATTTCTTTCCTATGACTGGAGAGGTAAACTTCTAGACATTTCACAATCAATACTCTTAAGCTATAAATACGATGTTCCATTGGCATTTTTTCACATTATTCTTCTACCCAGTAGGTCAATACTTCCTCCTCTGATGACATGGAACAAATTCTTCAGTATTCACACCCTCTGAACCAAGTTCCCAAAATCCCCATTCCCCCTTACCCGGGTGTTTTCTGTAAAGTTACACGATGTTACAAATTGAGTGCAGGAAAGGCAACACCAGAAGCACCCTTAGGCTTTCAAAATCCTGCCTGTTTGCTCAGGCCACTGCTACAGGAGCTCTAACAAATCCTAAACCCAACTCTGGCAACACTACTTGAACAGTTGGCAACACATTACCACTACATACAGATGGTTATCAAAATAATCTGCCAAGATGCTACTCCTAAATTAGCAGTTTCCACTATATTATCCAAACAGAGTGATCATAACATTTGTTCAACTTGGGAAGCCTTTGTTACTACAATAGACATTTCAAGCTCCAAGATCTGCAAGAGCGCGAGGAGGTAACACAGAAAAAAATATGCTTAGGATCTGCTTGCTCTCAACTAAGAAAGATCTTGATACTGCTTTGAAATTAGTCATATTCAGATCTCAAAGTTGTAGGATATAAACATATACAACTTCTACACTTGACGTTTTTCTCAACTTGGTTGCCTGGAGGACCTATCTGGGTTTTTGGTACTTACCAAAGACTAAAATTCCAAATACATATACATTATAACACTCAGTCAAAATTAACAGTTTTCTTTCTTGTTATACAGGGTCACTAAAGCAGCAGATTTGACTAATGACAGATGTACAACTCACTTTATCAACTAGTTTATCACAAAAATCTAATTAATTTTTGAAATAACCGAGCCTACTTATCTAGTACACAAAATACAACTAACCTGCACCTACAGGAGACTTGTATTTACTTTTGAATGTGTTGGTCATAACCATATTTCAAGTTAAGTATCACATTAAAAAGAATTTCTTATTCAGTGCATTTTTTTCTGGACTACTGAACTGTCCAAACAGTGGAAAAATGTTCCAAAACACATGCTGAGCTTTCTTGTTGGCATCTGTTTAGACTATTGACAGCTCTGGTGTTTGCACACATCACCAAGCAGATGAACTAAGATGTTACTTCCATATTGCAAAAGAAAACTACAACCATGGTGCAGGACATCAACATTCCAATGGCACTTAAAAGTAACTGGAATCCTAATTTAATGTATTTCTGCCTTTTGAGGCCATAGAAGAAACTATAACAATATACACCAGAAGAATTGTGCAGTATTCTACTAGACACTTCACAGAAATCTTACCTACCAGAAAGCTAACTGCAACTAATGAGTAATACGATCCTCCAACCCAAGTCAACTCATTTATCTCATAGTATCTTTGGTATTTTTTCTTCTTCCAAGTACCATTTCACTTTTTCCTGCAGTATTACCACACATTAAGACCATCAGAACAGTCAGTTGCAGCAGAGAAAAAGGGCAGGGAGGGGATGAAAAGTTGAAGGTAATCTACGATCTTCATTAATATGGCAAGATGCATTGATTACATTGTGTTCTGTGAAGTCTTCAACTTTTATTTTTGAACACCTACTCTCTTAAAGGAGAAGCAAGTGACTTCACTTGTACAAGTAGAAAGCTGCCCTTTAACCACTCACTGGACAATAAAAAACAGTCCCCAGAAGCACAGGCAGGACAGAATAATTTTTCTCATACCCTGGCTGTGGTATGACAGCATTAGCCTCAGCAACAACAGTAGCTTTAATTACCATTACTATTATACTATAAAAGCACCACTACATTTTCTGTGCATCATCACAACTTATCCATGGGACTACCATGTGAGACAGATAAAAAGAGCTAGCTTTAAAATTTACCATTGCAAATTAAAACTAAACAAAAAAACCACATACCCACATTTTCCTGATCTGGTGACCATTAGTAAAATTAAAGTTGGCTTACTGTGGTGCAGAGGTGAAGTGCTTAAAATGAAATTGTGGTGAACACCAGGGTTTACCAAAGTAAGGTGGTGCAGCTGATCACTTTGCACGTAATGTAAATATTCTTGCAACACTATACCCAAACCAGTAAATCCTCATCCGAAGATCTTCTAATTCCATCCAGAGCTAGCAGCATTAAAAAAATACTTCTAGTCACTGCCATTTTCTAGAAAACAGAAGATGGAAGAAGATCTACATATTTCATTTGAGAGATCTGTTCACATCAAAGAGATGGCAATTTGGTAGTGCTATCTGTCAGGCTCAGTTTCATATTAACTAGGACCCAACCCTTCAAACAAGTACTGAAGTGAATTATAAGCATGGGGCTCCCAGACAGCATTCTCAGTTCTAGGGCCAAAGGAAAACACGAGTATAAGAGAAGTTTATCTTCTCAGGGTGTCATCTCTCCACAGCAAAAGGCTTTCACCTTCTTTCACTAATGAGAGGAGCAGAAAAGTGCAAGTGATGAGAATTCAGACCTGCAAGCTACCCCCTACCTCATCTTTGGCATTCCCACTGAATGGAAATCCAACAGCCACAGACCAGTTTGTCAGACAAAATTTACAACCAACTTTACTAGTTCTAGCACTACTCCAAACACAAGCGTAACACCTTGATGAAGCCACTAAATAATATAGCAACTATTGGACATCACCAAAAGAAGCATTTTCAAATATCAAGTTAAATGACACCTACATTAGGATATTCAAGGACTTAATCCCAAACAGGTGCAGCTTCATCACTAGAAGCAGGAAGGCTCAGGGCTTCTTTACTATTTCTCCAAATGAGGTTAAGACAGGCTAAGAAAGCCCAAATCATGCTAACAGAATGCTCTCTAATTCTCCAGTTTGTACAGTGTCATCTCTGGTAACAAATAGCAGTATTTCTCTTAGGGGAAGGGAAAGTAAAGGACTGCACATGCAAAGTCTCAATGATAGACTTACACTGTGAAATACAGAGGTCTATTCCCCTTGCACTTTTTATTCTATCATACACAAAATTTCCTTCAGTAGAATTTAAAAAAAAAACCAAACAAGTCCTAATGAACTTTTTAACCTCCAATGCCTTTTACTAAAAGCTACAGGACAGACAAAATAAACAATGGAAAGGAAATTATGCAGCATTCAGAGATACTGATGCACTCAACTTTCAGAATTCTCTAAGTTTTTGACCTTAGTAAGTGCCAGATTTAGGATTTCCAAGCCTATGTATGGTAACAGTCCTAAATTCTAAGATTAGGGACTACTTAACCTTTCCACCCCCTCTGCCCCCCAGACACTAAATTCCATGTTACTCAGTGAAGGGAATGGACTCTCTCTGAAAACAGATAAATGCTGCATAATGAAGAGCTGTCTCCAGAGAACCCAAGTCAAAGACTAAAAATTCACAACAAAAAACAAATCAAGAAACCAAACCAACAGATGGTCTCATGGCTCAATCAACTGAATGCCAACCTGGAGATCTGACTTGTGTATGTGCCCCTGCTGAACAACTGACATGCACTGCTAGAAAAAAATTACTTCAACAGGATTATTTTATTTAAATATAACTGCAGTTATTACACCAGCACTGTAACAAGCATGTCTCCCTAGTTCATGAGTCTAGAACTGCAGAAAGTCTGAGGTGCAGAACAGCATGGGAGGACTTCTCATTGTAGCAAGAATTACTCCGTCACCTCACCCCTACTGCGCACAGCTGTCACTCAGACAGCAGATGAGTGCCACTTAAAAGGCCATAAAGGTGTTCATCTGTATTCTGGGTCACATTTGTACAGCACGTCATAATTAAGAGATACAGCCACACAGGAAACACTCAATAGATTCTCTTCCTTACATTCTCTCACCTATCCGGGTGTTCAGTTTCACCTTCTACACTCCTAATCTTCATAAACTACCAGCTTTACTATTACCTTCCCTTTTCCAATAGGGAAGGGGGTTGGAACCATATAGTTACCTTAGCTACATGTATTATCACTGCCACACCATTCTGACCATAAAGACTTGAAGCTAGCTCTTAACTTACTTGACTACTTGATTAAAAAACAAATAACATCTTTGCTTGATAGGAATCTTCTATAAACTTTCAGACAGGCCTTTCAGGTCAAGATGCTCTCATTATACCTTCATCAACAGAAGGGAGGAGGAAACACCTGACTGATCTTTTTCAAATCACCACTTTAAAGGTCAAAAGTATCACTCAGTGATTTAGAAGAGATTAATCCAGAACATGAAACGTACCAACAAGCTCAGTCATAAAAACCTACACATTGTGAGCTCTGAACAGCTCTAGTTTGGCAACAATGTCAAAGTGATATTTTTGGTATGTGCTTTAAAACAATGCTCCTGGAAAGGCCAAAATGCCATTTCATAGTTATTTTTCCTTTGAGCTATCCTGATATTCAGCCCATATCTAATCAGGACCAGGAGCATTCAGATGCAGATGGTTCCCCCTGCAGCAAAAAGGTGTCTCACATACCAGCCACTGTCCTCACACACCACTATGCTAAAGAGGTTTAGGAAAAAAAAGTTGCTCAAAAACCTTAGTAGAGCTGGAGAAGCTGGCTCCTCCAGACAATGTTATCAGACTGCAGCCAAAATAAGCACAATTTTAAAAGCTCTTCCTCTCCTGGTAAGTATATATAGTCAAAGTAAGCCTGTTCCCATCCTCCCTCCCGCCCCAAAATAAGAGAAGTATTACATATAGAGAAGTGGCCATATTTAAAATGATACTTTCAAATATTTCAAAGGAAAGCACTTTTGAAAAAAAAAAAATGTTTGGGCTAACAATTTACTTTGATGTAGTGAATTTTATGGATTTGACAGCATTTGAAGCCATCTTCTACAAAGGAGACTGAACTTTATGCAATATGAGGGGGTTTTGCTGCATCACATTACAATGCATAAAAATGCTGCCTGAGTTTCACTGAAGGGAAGTCAAATCTTACTACGGTAAAATAGTTTTTTAACTTTAGGTGCCAAAAAAATGCTAACTGCCTAAAGAGTTTGCTGTTCCAAAGTATGATGGTTTCAGGGCCTGAAAACAATGCAGGCAGAACAAAACCCCTGTAAGTTTTGATCTGCTCATACATACATGTTAATCATCTGTATGTTCACTACTGTACCAGAATAAAAAAAAAAAAGGTCAAAATAAACCCAGATGAAATGGCGGCAGCATCACTATGGATGCATGACACCTGCCTCACATTAACTTTACATCACTAGCATATTAATGTTTTCATTTGTTCTGAGAGAGGTGTAGGTTGTATATAGTATTGTTAGAGCTGTGCTGGAAGACTAATGGATTTAAAAAATATAATTTGTAGTAGAATTAAAACTATAGGGTTTTTTCTCATTGCTGCACAGCTTTTATCCATAGAAAGCATGCACCTATGTGAATTATCAAATGCCCAGAATGTAGAAAAAGAGAACACTAAAATGACAGTGTAGACAGTTTAAAATTACTAATGACTACAGCAATGTCAAAACATTAACTGTCAGTATCAAGAGACCTGATCTAGCTTTACTGTCTTTTCAATGACTGCAACATGGATATTCAGAGTATATGTGCTCCTCGGAACTTGTTCCTCATATCTGTCTTAGGAAAAAAATACTGCTCTCCCCCCTTCACCATCCGTAAATCATCTGGCAGATCGAGTAAGGTATGGAAACAAACAGAAGAGAACCCGCTCGTCCCCCCCCCTTAACCCCCCCCCCCCCCCCCCCCGACACTCGGAGGGTGCCGCGGCAGCAGCGTCCCCTGGCGGCCGGCCGTGCCGCTCTCCCCCGCCGCACGGGCGGGAGCGCCGTAACTCCCCGCGGCGGCGGGCCGGGAGAGGGTCACGGCTCCGGGCACTCGGTAAAGGGAGGTGCGAGCGGGCCCGGGGCGGGAGCGGGGAAGGCTCAGCGACCGGTAAACCCCTCCAGCGACTGACAAGTCGGGACCACCCTTACTCAGGCCTACACGGAATCCCGATTACAATAAATTTCTCCACATTAAAAGCCACATTAAACAATATTTTGTACATCTTTGATAGCCTATGCCCATGAAGTAAGTACAGATTGCTTTCTGACTCTAATCCCAATCCTTTCAGAGGACTTGAGCAACCAAGACGATTGCTCACTCAAGGCACTTGGATTTCAGCAGGGAGGCACACAAAAAGTTCAGTACTCACAACTGTTGTCTTAGTATTGCTACGAATAAGCACAAAAGTAAGAAGAAAAAGATCACATCTCTCACATGTATTGCTCTTCTCTATTCAAAAGTACCTATTTCTTTGTTCCAAGAGCAATTTTGGCCCTTTTCTACCTCTCCCTCTACACATTCAGTGTTCATTCATCCATCCCAGGAACGGGAATGAGTCTTCACTCCTCCAAATCAGTTTGTTTGGGTTTTTAACTGTTTTTTTTTTTTTTTTTTTTTTTTTTTTTTTTAAGGAGTTGTATAATATTAAGCTATATCCAAAGAAATAAAAAAAAACCCAAACAGACAAACAAAAGAACAGCAGAAAGCACATTAGGACAGAACCCTCCAAAAAGCAAACCTATGTAAGTGCTCTTCCACATGTTTCCACAAGTTAACGCCAGCCTTGACTGAGTCATCTGGATTTAAGATACCATTGCAATTTTCAAGTTAAGCAGTAATTCAAATTTTTAGACTGACACAGGAAACACAGAAAAGTCCAAACTTTTTAATCCCACAGAAGAGACCTTTGTAATATAACAAAGTATTCTGCTGTTCTAAAAACATATTTAGTTTATTGCCCAAAAGTCTGAAACAGCTGATTTATATTGTTCCCCCTCAACATACACAAACCAATACTACAATTTCTAGGACCTGTAATATACATAAAACTGGAACTAATAAAGCATTGGAATTTTGTTACTCAGATCTCTACCTAACAACAGAAAAGAGACATGTTATTATACCAGTACATGTTAGAAAGTACTTTCATGCACCCAGTGCAAATTGTTTTCTGGTCCTTTTAAACATACACATAAAAGGAATACTTAAGATAAAACAATGAAGTTACACACAAGAGTGAAAGCCAGAGGATGCTGAATCCACCTTTGTTTCCGGAGCCTACAAAGTGACTTACAGGAAATATGGGATTCCTTTATTTTATTCCTCTCTTCCATAATGCCTCGTATTCCCAACTTCCTCTCTTTGCCCCTTATTTCTAGTTTTCTAGGTTTGAGTGCTTTCCCTCCTGTCCTCCCTTTATCTTATCAAGATATTTCACCTAGTTTTCATACCAGAATCCCACTCCCCTGGATGTCAGACTTTCTTCACTCTACATCTCCCTTTCAACTGTTTTGGGGGTAAGTCACTACAGAAACCTCTATGTTACTCTTTTGGAAGGACAGCAGATCAGAGAAGCACCCTTATGCCAGAAGGCATTAACAAGGACAACAGCCTTGTTTCAACCTACAAGCAGTTTCAGAACTACCTCAGTTGTATTACACAGAAAACAAGCACACATCTGCTGAGCTTTTATTTTTAGGGGGGGAGCAAGCGGGGGGGCATGTGGGGGGTGAAGGAAGAGCACAGGCCCCAAATACAAGCAACTGGCACCAGACTATTCACTGAAGTTTTAGAAGTTGTGCTCTAATATTAACCCACAAGACTAGCAGTAATAGCAGAGCCTTCCAGACATTGTTAAGGAAAGTGTGAGAGTACCACCCATTCTGTAAACATAAAAAAAAAAAGTCACTCATAATTGTTTAAGCACTGGGGAAAGGAAAGGAAAAATCAGCCCTAGGAACTCCAGCAGTTGCAAGACTTTCCTTCTCCTATAAGTATGAAACATATCAGATTCAAGCTCATCCTACTTTACTGAAAAGAACTTTACAAATGCTACAAGCAAGACCACTATAAGTCACAGAAGTGTCTAGCTCACTGTAAAGTTTCTCCAGTGAATGCTAGTTAAGTATTTGAATTAGACAGACGTTAAGAGGAGGTAAATAATTTGCTTAGAAATCTCTTCCCCTTTTAGTTGCAGTTTTCAGTTTCTTAATTCAAGAACTGTTTGTTGGGTTTTTTTTAAAGTATGAAAGACCTTCAGAGGAGTCAGTTTGTCTGCACTCTCTCTACAAATGAGCTTTGAAAGACAGTATTTCAGATACTATCATTAAATACTTGTAGTATCACACACATTACAACTCCAGTAGCTGGCAATCATTATACAAGCCTTTGCACGAAACTAGACAGCTTAGAATTATGAATGAAAAGACTGCTTTCTCAATATATGCAAATTTACAGACCACTTATTAAAAATTAAAAAGGAAATCACATTTTCCAAAAGGGAAAAGTTCCAAGTGGCATCAGCTCCTCCCCTTTTTCCTTACATGATAAAAGAAAGTATGTCTAAGAAAGCATGTAACACCAAACGAACATGCAGCATAACAGACCAACAGAAAGCATGTACCAGATCAACCGAACCTCTAACATATGCTTAGAGGTGCGAGACAGCTACATTAAGCAGACCCTCTTTACACTAAACAGCCCACTTCATTAAACGAAACAAACAAGCTGTTCCTTCCCAGCTTCATCCTTTCATCTGGGGGTATCTGCACAAAGTAGCGCTGCTCCGGTAGAACCGGGACAGCTGATGGGAGTCGCCTTTCCAAAGTTGCGGCCTCGTGCAGAGTTTCTCTCGCTTTACTCCTCCAACTACCAAGCACTTCACTTGCGAGACCGCCCGCCAAATCCGAGGGAAGCCTTCCCGGTTTACAGCCGGGGGGGGTGGATTGTCTCACGCTCCACGCGCGATCGCGCTGCCCCTCCCCGGCTGGAAGGGCCCCCTCCCCGGAACGCCCTGCGGCCGAACCGCTCCGGAGCCGCCGCCACCGAAAAGCGCACACGCGGGAGGGGGCCCGCAGGCGAAGCCGGCGGCTGCCCAGCCACCGAACCCCTGGCTCCCGGTTCGCTTCCCGCCGCGGGGCGGCCGCCTGGCAGCGCGCCCCTGCCCCTCCGCCCCAGGCGGGAAGGACCGTCCCCGCCGGCCACGATCGCCGAGCCGGACCGCGCCTCAAGTAAGGGGGGGGGGGAGGGGGGAAGGACGCGGGGGGAGCCGCGGCGCCTCACGCCTGTCTCCCAGCAGCGTGCGGGGGCGGCCGGACCCATTCGGGCGGGAAAACGGGCCCGAGGCCGGCGGGAAGCCGAGGGAGCGCGGGCGGCGGCACTCACCCGCCCGGCGGCAGCGCCGCGGTTCCTGGCGCCGAGAGGCGTGGGCTCCCGCTCCTCGTCGCTGGAGAAGTCGGGCTGCGCGGCGACGGCGGGCGGGTTGCGGGCGGTGAGGTGCTGCAGGTAGAGCTGCACGTACACGTCCTTGCGCTGCTCGCCGCCCGGCAGGCTCACATTGTTCGCGATCAGCTCGCTCTTCAGCTTCTCCTTGGTCAGCACCGAGGGATCGGCCAGGAACTCGGGCATCGCCGCCGGCCAGCGCCGCCGCTGCCCTCCCGGGAGAGGCACCAACAAAGCGCGGGGAGAAGGGGCGGGGGGGAGGAGGAGAGAGAGGAGGAGAGAAAGGAGGAGAGAAAGGAGGAGAGAAAGGAGGAGGAGAGGACTCGCCTGCCCCGCGCCAGAGACCCAGCTCTACAGCGGGTGGACGCGCACACCGAGCGCTTCGCGCAGCCGGCAATAAGCCGCTCCCCGATTGGCGGGGAGGGGAACGACGCGCCCCTACTATTGGCTGCCGGGCGAGAAAGGGGAGAGGCGCGCGGGACCCAGGAGCGTTAGTGCTTTGCGCGAGGGAGAGTAACGCAGTTTAAATTCGGCTCAGGCGGGAGAGGCGCGGGGGGTGGGGTTCGCGGGCGGCAGCGCGCGCTGCTTCAGGCGGCCGTAGCCGCCCCTTCCGCGCCCGGCGAGGCGGGATCCTCGTCAACGGCGCTTCTCCCTGTAACGCTGCCGGCAGGGTCTTCCCGGGGTCTCCCCGGGGTCTCCCCGCCGCCCCTCCCGGCGATAAGAAGGCGGTAGGCTGTTTTCCTCTTGGCGGGAGAGAAGGGGCGGGAGCGCCCCGCTGGGGTGGCTGTTCGAGCCCGGCGTCGCGCCTGTGAGGTGAGGGACAGTTCAGGAGCTCCCGGTAGCCTGCTGTGATCCTGGTGACCTGCTGTGACATCTGCCACCCTCAGGCACCGGCTTGCCTGGCGCGATCGGCTTGGCAGAGCTTGCCCGCCGGCTTTCCTTGGGTTTGCTGAGGCGGCTGCCGCGCAAGGGCGGGGGTTCTCTCGCAGAGTAACCGGACCTGCTGCTGTCGCCGGCCAAGGACTAAACTTCACCGTAATACGTTGTCAGGCTTGAGAAGAAACCCAGCCGGGAAACTGGTAGCTAATCTGTTAGTGTGACTGTTGCTGTTGTGATAATTTACACGTTAAAAAAAAAAAAACAACCCTTCTATAGTATTGCAAAATTTGAAGGGTGTGTAGTCATTTTATTGAGCTTTCACAAGTGTGTCCCTGCTGGCGAAGTAGGAGTGAGTTTAAGACTGCATGGTTTTTAAACAAGCCAGTTAAACCTTCCTGTGTTTACACAGTGCTTGCTGGGAACACACGCTGCTATAAATTTTCCTGTGTTTTATGATGGGAACAGTTTAATATATAGATCATAAAATCGTAGAATCATAGAATGTGCTGGGACCTTTAAAGGTCATCTAGTCCAACCCCCCTGCAGTAAGCAGGGACATCTTCAACTAGATCAAGTTGCTCAGAGCCTCATCAAGCCTGGCTTTGAATGTCTCCAGGGATGGGGCCTCCACCACCCCTCTGGGCAACCTGTTCCAGCGTCTCACCACCCTCATGGTAAAGAACTTCTTCCTAATGTCTAATCTAAACCTACCCCGCTCTAGTTTAAAACCATTTCCCCTCATCCTATTGCTACATGCACTTGCAAACAGCCCCTCCACAGCTTTCCTGTAGGCCCCCTTCAGGTACTAGAAGGCTGCTACATGGTCTCCCCAGAGCCCTCTGCTTTCCAGGCTGGACAACTCCAGCTCTCTCAGCCTGTCCTCATAGGAGGGGTGTTCCAGCCCTCGGATCATCTTTGTGGCCTTCCTCTGGACCTGCTCCAACAGGTCCATGTCCTTCTTGTGCTGAGGGCTCCAGAGCTGGGCACAGCACTCTAGGTGGGGTCTCATAAGAGCAGAGTAGAGGGGGAGAATCACCTCCCTGGATCTGCTGGTCACAGTTCTTTTGATGCAGCCCAGGATGTGATTGGCCTTCTGGGCTACAAGCACACATTGTTGGCTCATGTCCAGCTTTTCATCCACAAGTACACCAAGTCCTCTTCCACAGGGCTGCTCTCTATCACATCATCCCCCAGCCTGTATTGATAACGAGGATTGTCCTGACACAAGTGTAGGACCTTGCACTTGGCCTTGTTGAATTTGACAAGGTTTGCTCAGGCCCACCTCTCTAGCTCGTCCAGGTCCCTCTGGATGACATCCCATCCCTCCAGCATGTCGAGCGCACCACTCAGCTTAGATCTGATTGATCAGATTTAAGCTGAGATATGATTGATTAATCAGATCTTAGATCTGATTATATATCCTATGCTTTTGATATACTGCAGCATCAGAGATAAAAATTGAAATGTGAATATTTTAATTTGCCCATCAATCATGCACATGAAATAGGACTGTTAGTGTTTGCACCCACTCCTCTTTACATTCCAAAAAGAGTTTTCAATTGCTGTTGAGGAAAATAATTTTCTCCATTTTGATTTGCTCCATCACTAAATATGGTAGCTGTCGTTCCTGTTTACCTTGCCATTACCACAGTATCAGCTAGAGGAAGGTGCTGAGGGTTATTTTCGTGGGAGGTAATTTTGAGGCAAATCAGGGACCCACCCACAAGAAGCCTGCTGCTTCCAACTGAGGAATCGGTGTGGTGTAACACAGTAATTAGTACAAGGGAGAAGTTTAGCTTGGGGAAGTTAATTTACCTAGTAGCGTAAGTAGTGATATGAGGTGGCCATCGTTGGCAGTTCATTATAATTTATATCTAAAAGTATTCAGTTCTTGGTGTTGTATATACTTTACCTATTCAGTTTGTTAGACAGTGAGGCTGAACAGTCCGTAGAAACATCTTCTTTCCATTGATAGCATATGCTTACAAAGCAAATATTCATATACCAGTGTGGATTGACTACCACTTGTAAACCCAAACAGAACAATTTAGATGGTTCTGTTCATTTTTCAGCATATTTTACCCAAGTTCTTCCTGGAACATGGGTATCATGTGACAAGTGTTTTAGAAATGCTTAAAGGAAATTGAATTCCTCTCCAAATGTGATAGTAATAACTTAAAGTGTAGATAAGTGTGTTTCACCTTGAAAAGCCTCTAGGAGCCTTGGAAAATAGATCCTTTAAGAATTCATATCTTACTCAGATATGAAACCAGTTGCAGACAGACACAGCATATTTCAGAAAGGCAGCAGCAGAGAGATTCTTCAGCTGCCGTACTAATGTAAAAACTAACAACCTCTATTTGTATCAAGTAAAAAATGTTTTAGAGCACTGTAAGGGGGAACTAGGTCTGTGAAATTTTAACCAGTTAACAGTGGAAATGCAATCTAAAAAATTGGTGCAGACACCATCTAACGGACAAAACCAATACTATACTTCAGGCCTGAAGCTTGTTTTCTGACACTGCTTCTTAGTGGACTGTAGCCGCCACTTGCAACTCCTTGTACTGCTCGGAATATGGAATACAGTTGGTGCTCGCTTTTCTTGTGAGTGACCCTTAGGAGTGAAAGGAATGAGAACTGTTGAGCTTGAAGTCAGTTCATACCTTTCAGTCTAAGCACATTGATGGTAAATCTGGTTTTAATGGATTAAGTGTAGCATAAAAAACCACAACAGTAATATAGTATGAAGTAGTAAATCACTAGAAAGTTACATTCCCAGTTCAGCTTTGCTCATAACAAATGGTTGGGTTAACTGCCTTTTTGTTGGATCTGTATTTTTTGTCTTTTTGCTGTCAGGTAGAACTGGTGTAGAAGCATAAAGAGACCAGAAACTCAGCACTGTATGTTTTGGCTAATTGCTCAAAATCCAATACAGTGGTTGTGGAACCACAGCCTCAGATTAACATTACTTACAGTTCATATTTACAGTCCATTTATGTTTTGAAAGTTATTTCTCCAACTACAGAAATATGCATTATCTTTTGTGAATTATTTTCTCAATTATATTGTTACATGAATATAACTCCCTTGCACGGACACTGGATTCTCTTATTGGCTTACCTTTAGCTGCTTCTAAAGTGACAAAAGTTAAAAAAGCATCATATAACACTTTAGTGTCACCCTATTTCAGAGCAGTAGACTTCTCTGGGAAGCAAAGTCCATAAAAAAAAATCCTTGGCACACAACTGTCCTTCATTCCCTGGCTCTACACTTTTTATTGTTGCTCCTTGGGAGGAACAGGCATTCTCCAGGCAAGGTAAAGACAAGGAAAGTAATATGAGAAAGCACCAAAATGTGCACATATATAATGATTAACACTGGAATCTGCAACTGTCACCTCAATTAGACCTTAATACAGCTGAGGATCTGCACCTTAACTGTTTGTTTTGTTTGAAGGAAAGAAACCTTGCATTTTATAGCCTAATGCAGCAGTCAAAGGATGCAAGGGAAGGAGTTCATTATGAACGAGCTCAAAAGATCTTTCTGATGTTTTTACAGGGGGAAAAAATCCCCAGGAGGTGGTCCCATATGCCTATTAGACAACTTGCATCTTAAAGGTTGGAGCACAAAACTGTTTTTTTGCCGTGCCTTCTGTGAAGCATTCCAGTACCTGAATTCCTAACAGCAAGTTCTAGTTTTCAAAGACCGGAATACCTGCCTCTACCTGAGAAACAAGTAGTCACATTTTACCTCTTGTCAGTATAAATCGTGACAAGAAGAAAGTTTAGGAAAAAAGTGCAAATGGTGTGAGACTATGGCCATTTTCAGTGGTTGAAAGACTGCTGTAAGCTTGCCTAAAAATGTGAAATATGCTGAAAGTAGAAGCCAAAAATCCTTCCTTTGTAGGACCCTCCCAAATGTCTGGAATTTGTTAGCTTTCCTGAGTGTGAGAAAGAGATTTTCAGTCATATAGTCATCTTTGACATGAAAACACTGAATGCCTTCTAAATTATCTCAGATTTCCGGCTTTGAGTTTCCCCAACTTCCCCTAACTTCTAATGCCACCCATAAAAATGAGACAGGTAGTTTATATTGCACTACACTGAAAAAAAAAGAATTTTCTATATCTGTGTGTTCAAAAAAGTATTCTAAATTCAGTGGAGGGTTTGGATAACATTTAATCATAATGAAGCATAGATGTATGATTTGCATTCAGATGTAACATTTGCCTCATAATAAAATTGTGAAGGCTATAAACCAATTCCTGGCAAAGGCATTTAAGGAAGCGCTACAGACATGCCCTTGTTTTAGACTGCAGTGATATGGAAATCATGTTAGCTAAAGGAAATGTAAAAAAACCTATATGAAGTATTAATTCAGTCTTGGTGCGAGTTTCACAATGAAAATAATACTCTCTCTGAGAAAGGCAACAGAAACTGTAAAGCAGTACTATAATTAAAATAAGCATTTGCCTAATCATTATGGCACGGTGTAACTATACTTTCTAGAATCACTCATTTCTTCTCCACCTTCTTGATTAATTTAGAAAAATTAGGTGGCTTTTTAACAGCTCTCGCTTTCTTACCAGAAACATTTTTTTGAGCGTAATCCAAGTAGAAATGACAAAACGATAAGAAAAAAGCGTGCCTTACTGTAATGGAGCATATTGTCCCTGTGTTAAAACTTCTTACTGCTGACATTGTCATAGACAAAGGCCTGTACCCACAAGGACCAAAAGCAGAAGTATCCACTCCTACTTAAGTACAGTGACAGGAATGAAGTGAAAAGGACGGTTTACGGGGCACTTTCCCACACTGAATCATTTCCAAACAAGCATTATTTGGATATCTATTTTTATCATATATGGACAGAGATAGTGCAGAAGCTATGTTTACCATATGTAAGCTATTACTTCAGCTCCAAGATTTTTGAACCTTATGTGGATTTAAGTTATTATCTATATTTAGCTAGTAATAATTTAATAAGAAAAAAAATCTGTGTTAAGAGATCAGTCAGGTTACAAAATGAAGTATTTAAAAGTTAGAAAGAGACAAAAGCACAGAAGCGCACATTCTGTAGAAATGCTGGTGAGAAACAAACACCTACCAGTGTACTTGAGTGCCTCAGAATTAATGGAGTCAACAAAAAATCTGTGAGATTAAAGAAAATTATTATCCCCATTTTACTGATAGGAACTTGTGAGGGCAACTTTGCACATAGGTAAGGCGCATTTAAGTATTTAATTTAATTTTGAAACATCACTAGATTATTTTTATCTAGGATCTCCCTCCAAAGAGCAACTGACAAAAAATTTAAGCGACTCTTTGGAAGTTGCGGTTGTTGAGAGGGATGATCCTGATCTCTGTCCCATCTCAGGCCGTGTTCTCCTGACATTTTCTGTGTGTTGAATCTAGTAGTTGTGCCGCCAGATCTGCACGCTGAGCCGGCAGCTGCTGCTGCACAATGGCACAACATGATCCAAGTGGAATGGGGGAGACAGGCGGGCACGGGACAGGGATGGACGGGGATGGACAGGGCAGAGCAAGACCCACCGTTTTGTGACACTCTGCACTCCTGTTACGTTATGTATCGCGTGAAACCACACCCGGAAGACTTTGACTCCTATTAATACATCTTTTGTCTTGTCATTAGATGAACTGCAGCCAGAGATGATATCTGGCAACAATCCGGAATGCTGCGAGCAGGGCACCTGCTGTGGTAGCAGTACAGGATTGCAAGCAGATTGCCACCACTTCTTCACCCAGCTCTCTCCGATGGATGGTAAAGCAGAGGCGTAAGATATTTTGTGGGACCAGGGAAACATCTAACAAATTGTGCATCCCATAAAAAATGCATCCATCTAACAGATTATGCATCCAAAAAAAAAAAGGACTAACCATGTAAATGTAAGTCCGGTCAGCAGAGGAGACGAGGCAGTCTTCTTTTATTCAGACCTGGTAAAATCCGAGTCAGCTGAAATACTGTGACCAGTTTTGGGCACTTAAAAATGCAACTAATTTGGAAAGACTCCAGAGGCAAACGATACAAATAATCAAGAGGCCCAGCAAACACGGTCTATTGAGTAATAGAACGGCTACGGAGAGGCATAACGAATTTCAAATATGTAAGATGTAGCTATAAAAAGGAAGGGAATAAACTGTTCTCCAGTGCAGCAGCATGAGGGCTGGATTTAAGTTACGGCAGGGTAAGAGACATCAGGGTTAAACCACACATGGTCACTTCGTAACAGTAAGGATAGCAAAGCACCGGAACAGAGCATTTAAGGAAGAAGCAGAATTTCTGTATTTGACAGGTTTCAAGGGTATATGGAACAAATATTAGCCCATAAAACCAAAAGTATTTATCTTAAAAAAATCCACATATTTTGATGACTCTGCTGAGGCTGGTTTCTAAGACTTCTGTATTCTCTTAATTTTTTGCCACGGTTTACAACACTAATAATCAATTCTTACAAACTTAGAATCTTATCTCTGGCATGTTTCTCGCTGTCCCTCAAATCCAGGCCCTTGGCAAACTATTCTGTTTCCCTCCTAATGAAATTTCATTACGTGTCATAAGCTTTAGAAAAAAAAAAAAGGGTTCACGTCCCTCCGTTTCCTCCGAGACGGAGCCGGCAAAAGGCGGCTGAGGAAATGAAGGGAAAAAACACCCAAAATAAAAAAAAAAAATCTAGTGACCCCGACGTGATTCGAACACGCAGCCTTCTGATCTGGAGTCAGACGCGCTACCGTTGCGCCACGAGGTCCTGCTGAGCAACGCCCTTCCCAGTGTTAGAACTCGCCCACCAAGGGCCGCGGGCCGCGCCGCCCCCGCCCGGCAGGGACAGGGTCGGGGGACCCTCGGGGTCCGACCGGGGCCGGGACCCTTCTCACCCACGATGGCAACCGCAGCCCCCGCGGGGGCCCCTCCCCGCCGCCACCGCTTCGTTTCGCGTCTTCCCCCGCAACTGCGTTAACTCGCACCCCACTACCGGCCCCCAGCGGCAGGGGCCTCCCGCTTCCCCGGGGGTGCCGGGCTCGCCTCCCGCGGCACTGCCGCCGCCGCGCGCAGGCCCGTGTGGCCGGTTGCCGCTGCCCGGAGGTCGTCCTCCTGCCCCTCTGCCGAGTCCCTTCCGTTACCATTGCCCACCGCGGAGTGTGGGTTTACCCATAAAGGGAGGCGTGGGGAAACAATTACTGCGGCAGCTCCTCGTTAGTATAGTGGTGAGTATCCCCGCCTGTCACGCGGGAGACCGGGGTTCGATTCCCCGACGGGGAGGCCATATAATGCTTTTGCGTCGGAAGGGCGCGGTCCATCACCCCATCCCCCCCCTTTTGCCGCCGCGGGGGCCAACGGGCGGGCCTCGCGCTGCCCGGGGAAAGGAAACAACAACAATAAAAAAAAAGGAAACAGGCGCACACGCGCCTCTCCCCGTCGGGGAATCGAACCCCGGTCTCCCGCGTGACAGGCGGGGATACTCACCACTATACTAACGAGGAGCCACGGGGCAAGGCCGCCCCCCTGCAGCCCCCCGCCAGGGAGGTGGCGGGGTGGGATGGAGCTGGGAGTCTCTCAGGGGGCACCGCAAGCCCCCCGATCCCCTCTCTCCCCTCCTCCCGCTGGCTTCGGGGAGGCTGGGGCGAGCCCAGCAGCAGCCTAACGCCGTGCGTGGTGTGCTGCCCCCCGGCGAGGGGAAGGGGCCGTGCAGGCCGCTGCCGCGGCCTTGCAGCACGGGGAGAGGGCGGAGGGAGGAGAGAGGCCTCCAGAGGGCTCGTGTTTGCCGGGAGTCTCCCGGCCCTGGCGTGGGGCGGGAGCCGTGTCGTGGCCGTCCCCCAACCCGTGTGGCTCAGCGTCGTCCCGCCCGCCCCGCGGCGGGGACATCTGGGGACCCGGCGGCAGGGATCCGTGGAACCCGGGTTGCGCGGAGGGTGGCGGCCCGGGGCGGGGAGGAGCAGAGCGGCAGCTCGGGTGTCCGCCGGTCCTTGCCTCTCGTTCACGCAGCCCGTTTCTCTTGACGGGAACCCGAGAAGTGCCGGAGTCAGCAGTCCTCGGGTCGAGGGGACTCCAGCACCTGCTTCTGACCGACCGAAAAAGGGAAGGAGAGAAATGGAAACCGGTTACTTTGAGATATGAGAGGAAAAGGCAGAAGGACATGTTCGGTCAGCAGTAACGCAGTTGTAGGTCTGCATCACAGGGGCGTTAGGCAGGACACTATATTTAATTCACTAGCTTGTTGGATGAAGAATTAACGCCAAACATAAATGGGCGATTGGAACAACCGGTGTTCCCTTTTGAGGTATTTCTTTGGATAAAAGGACCCCAGCATAACTAAAGAACAAACAGCAACCTATACGTAGACATCTAAATATGGGACCTGTAAACGAAGCATTTTTAAAAATTGGCCTGCTCATTTAAGCGTTTGAATATAAACTTGTCTTTCTCAGTGGATGCAGCAGATTTCAGTGGATGCAACAGAGTCAGATTTTGTCCTGACGTGAAAAATAACAACTGAAGTCTCATAGTAATTTCATTACTTGAGAGGTAGTGTAATAATGAGATGAACCGGTGATAGGCTTTAAACCTCACAGAGCAGGATCAAAACCAGTGTTGCTAGGCTGGTCTCAACTTGCTGTGTGGGTTCAAATTTTATTCAAAAGATGTTGATGGTTCACTTTAAACTGAGAGACTTTCTGGTGGATCAGACATTGCCTGTGGGACCTGACATTGTGGGACCACTCACACTTAGCTAGTTCAGACCTTTTTGCCAGTCACTTCTCAGTTCCTTCTCTTCCTTGATCCCTGTGGTCAGGTAGCTGAGACGTGACCGCTCGTGTACGTGGTGGTGATTGCTGCAGTCAGACCTTCCTTAGCTGCTGCTTTTTGCCTCCAAGCTGGTTTTGCCACAGGTTCTTGTACAGACCTCTGCTCGGGATGTCTTCTGCTGGAAGAGGACTTCTGCTATCTCCATAACATCTCTTGCAAATTTTTGGCATTGCTAAGCACTTTCAGAGTACTGAAGACAGACTCACAACAAGTTGTGTAAACATTTTGTTGTGTTCTTCACTTCGTCCATGAGGGCAAAACTGGATCTGACTGGGAGTTCTGGACCTGCTGGAAATGTGGGGAAAGGCTATAGTGTGACAATCTCATGAAGCATTGCGTAGGTACTTCAGCAAAGGTACAGGAGGACTCCTCTGCAGAGCCAAAGCCAAGTCTCTGAATCATGGAATCATAAAATGGTTTGCGAAGATCCTCTAGTCCAGCCCCCCTGCCATGGACAGGGACATCTTCCACTAGATCAGGTTGCTCAAAGCCCCATCCAGCCTGGCCTTGAACACCTCCAGGGATGGGACATCCACAACTTCCCTGGGCAACGTGTTCCATTGTCTCACCACCCTCATCATAAAGAATTTCTTCCTTATATCCAATTTAATCTGCCCTCTTTCAGTTTAAACTCTTGCCTCTTTTCTTGTCACTACAGGCCTTGGTAAAGGTCTCTCTCCATTTTTCTTATAAGCCCCTTTTATATATTGAAAGGCAGCAATACAGTCTCCCTGGAACCTTCTCTTCTCCAGGCTGAATAACCCCAGCTCTCTCAGCCTGTCTTCATAGGAGAGGTGTTCCAGCCCTCTGATCATTTTCATGGCGCTCCTCTGGACCTGCTCCAACAGGTTCATGTCTTTCTTGTACTGAGGACTCCAGAGCTGGACGCAGTACTCCAGGTGGGGTCTCCCCAGAGCAGAGTAGAGGGGCAGAATCATGTCCCTCGACCTGCTGGCCATGCTTCTTTTGATGCAGCCCAGGATGTGATTGGCTTTCTGGGCTGCAAGTGCACGTTGCCCTCCCATGTCCAATTTTTCATCCACCAGTATCCTTAAGTCCTTCTCTGCAGGGCTTCTCCTAATCATTTCATTACAGAGTCTGTACTGATATTGGGGATTGCCCTGACCCAGGTTCAGGACCCTGCTCGTGGCCTTGTTGAACTTCATGAGGTTCAGATGGGGCCAATCCTCAAGCATGTCCAGGTCCCTCTGGATGGCATCTCTTCCCTCTAGTGTATCAACTGCACCACTCAGCTTGGTGTCATCTGCAAACTTGCTGAGGGTGCATTCAGTCCCACTATCTATGTCATTAATGAAGATATTAAATAGTATTGGTCCCAGTATGGACCCTTGAGGGACATCACTTGTTACTGGTTTCCATTTGGACATTGAACCACTGACTAACTCTTTGGATGTGGCCATCCAGCCAAGCCCTTATCCAGGAGGTAAGGAACCGAGGTAAGAATGTTGTGAGGGCCCGTAGAGACCCTCTTTTAGACCAAAGAGAGTCTAGAAGAAGAACAAGTGGCCTAACGGCCATCCAGTCCAAGAAGGGGGCATCTTGCAATATTATGAGGAGCTTGAACGAGGTTGCTAATACAGTTTTAGAACCATAGAATCGTCTATGTTGGAAGGGACCTTTAAGATCATCAAGTCCGACCATCAACCCAACACTGCCAAAGCCACCACTAACCCATGTCCCTCATGGCACTGGCAATTCTGTAGCAGAGCAGAAATACCTGTTCTGCAATTCTCTATTTTAGGGAAACCCTGAGATGAACATAAGCATGATAGGTAGTCTGCATCAATGGAGGAACCCTGCAAGAAGAAAAGAAGAAAAGCAGAACTATTGACAGCCAGGACAGGCTTTTAATTTCCCAGGTATTCTCTGCAAGGTCCCACAATCAAATGACACCGTTTGCAAGAGCTTACTTAAGATGTTCTCTCCTTATATTTTCTTTCTGTTATGTTTTTCTCCCTTTTCAATAGCTCAGTACATTGCTAAGGGTGTTTATCAGAAAGCAACTAGTTTAGTAATGAGAGTCCTTGGTCATGCTGACTGCTCTGCTTCTGCACACCCCCTCCATTTTTGAGATAGCTACGACTGACGACATCAGCCATCTTGCACACTCTCCACTTCTTCCAACCAGGGCAACCCTGAAGCAAAAGTGCCAGTCAATATGCTGGCTCATGCTCTTGCACAACTTCCTCCCACTCCCCATTTGGCAGGGAAAGCAAGCATATCTACTAAAAATACCTACTATGACCTGAGCTGGTGATGGCAATTCTTAAATAGCCCTAAACAAGTGTTAACCAACTGTCCTGCCATGGTGAAAACAGGGACCACCTTTGTTCTCTCGGTGAATCCTATATGCACTTCCAAAGCCAGACTTTCAAAGGCATACTCTGACTAAGATGACTTGTCTGCAGTTGCCTAAGAAGGGGAGCAAGAAGAGCCATTGAGGTATGAGTCAGCAAAGCGAGAGTGCTGTTTTGAAGTGGCTGGACTATTACGATGCTGTAATGACTTGCAGTTACAGAGCAAATGCATTCCCTGCTGATTTGTCACAGAGACATGTACGCACAAAGCAGAACAGGTACTAGAAACTAGTGTCAACGTTCCAAGGTCTGTGAAGTATCTGCCTTCTCCTCGGGACCTGCATACAGCTCTTCCACGTGTCCAACAACCTTGTTCCATGCTTTCCTCATCATTGCACCAGCTTTGTACTCAGCAGTCACTAGAGACCTGCACCCTGGAGCAACAGCCATCTGCAAGAGACCCTTTATGACCGTAAGCAGGAAGGAGTAGGGCTGGGATCTAGTGCACCATTGTAACTGGAAGCTAGTTACCTCCCCTTCCTCGCTTAACTTGCAACTTGTCCAGTTAAGTTTTGAATGTCATCATGGGTGGGAGATTCCGCAAAGCAGAACACAACAGCTTGAACGCCCTTATTGTGAAGATTTTTTTTTCCCTTGCATCTACTTGGAATTTGCCATGTTGCAACTTGATCAGTTGCCTCCTGTCGTTTTGTTGTGCACCTACAAAAAGAGCTTGGCTCCATCTTCTCTATTGCCTCCCACTGGGCAGCTGAAGACTTAGATCAACCAGTAGCTTTCTCTTCTTCTGGTTGAACAAACCCAGCTCTCTCAGTGTCTCCTTGCTTGTCACGTGTTCCAGCTCCCTATTCATTTAGTGACCTTCTGTTGAGCTCATTGCAGTCTGTCGATATATTTCTTGTACTGCAGTGCCCCAGACTGTGCCCAGTACTCCCCAGGCAGTCTTACAAGTGTGACACAGGGGTGAGAGCAGCAATCACTTGCCTTGATCTGCTGGCTATGCTGTTACTAATGTAGCCCAGTATATGATTAGCGTTCATGGCTACAAGACCAGTTGCTCACTCATGTCCACCCTTGTTGTTCACTGGGACCTCCAGGACTTTTTCTGCAAAGCTGCTGTTTACCCAGTCAGCTCCCGGCTGTTGTGTGAGGTTATTCTATCCAAGGTACAGGACTTTACATTTGCCTTTTCTGAATTTGAAGACATTCATGTTGGCCCATTTCTCCAGCCTGTCAAAGTCCCGCTGAATGACAGCCCTACCCTTGAGTGTATCAGTCACTCCCCTCAATTTGATGTCATCCACCTGTGTCACCTGCTGGCGTTTATTTGCCTTGACAAGGAACATATATTGGTAGTGGCATGGTGAGGTTCAGCACAGCTGATACCGCCCTTGTCAGTGTGATCCGGGATGGATCCATGTTGTTGCAGCTGCTTGTACTTCTCCTGCCGCAGAGAACTGCCCTTGCTTCTGGCATTATGGTTGCTCAGGTGCAACGCCAAGGCCGTGGTTTCCTTTTGCAGATTGGAGACACAAACTACGAAGTGCAGCAGTGCTGCCTTGGAGACACTGCCTGGTGTCCCAGGCAGAAGGATGGGCTGCACAAAATATCCCGACAGTGCAGCTGAGCTGGCATCCTGGAGTCCAGAAGCAGTGGATTTGAATGTGTGTGCTCATGGGTGACATTGGTACCAAGTCAAGGTGCTATCTCTGATTTCATGTAGCCACTTAAAATTTGGCCATGTAATGGTGTCTTGAACTAGATCAACCTTCTTACACCAGGGCATCTCTTAGTACAAACTGCTTGTTGGACCACACTCAGAAAATGATGCCTTCTTATTAAATATGTTAAGCTTTCTTTTTTCACATAAACAACTGGACTGGTGACCATATTTTATACAAATAGGAAGCTGTTTGATATTGTGATTACTTTCTGTTTTCTTCAGGTACCTTTTGGTTAGCTTAAGATATATTCATAGTTAAAAATACATCTGCTTCAGATTAGTCAAGGTGAGTACTGAGTGACACCTGCCTTGTGTCACCTCTAATGTTATCTTCTGGGCTTTTCAAACCAGAGTCCATGAAGGAAGCTGGGAAAAGCAAGCTAATCATCATAATTGCATTTAGATTTGTTGTACAAGGGTCTATAACCCCATGAGAAAAATGTTAGAGGTCCAAACTGAGGAAAATAAAAAAAGCTACAGAAGACCACTTCTGTTGCCTCCTCTGCAGTTTATGGAGTGATCTGGAAAGTGTCACTGGGGGAATGCGCTAAGTGCAGGACAAAATGTTGTTAGGGCAGCTCCTTGCACCAGCAGTTCCCTCCTAGCTGTAGTTGCCCCAATGACCTGGGTGGCCTGAAAGAAATGAGGACAGTCCTCAGAACCAGCAGTTGCTGACAGCTAAGTTTTGTGAGCAGTAAGTCAGACCCTCACCTCCTTGCCAGACTGGAAAATGGCACAAGTAATTTCAGCCCAATGAGTGTAATTTTATATTCGGGGGAGGGGGGGAAGGGCCTTCTTTACCTGCAGAAATTAACACTTCTAAATCAATGTAAACATACAAACCCTAGATGAGAAGTGAAGCTCTTCACTGATGTGGTCTTTAGGATGCCCCAGTCCAGAAGAGCTACTGCAAATTGAATAGATTTGGTTCTGATTACTCTTCATAGCTATTTTATACGCTCTTATTGCTGCCCATTGACACATGTCCAACACTCCATCTGCTCTTTGTGTTCTGTTTTCCTGTGCACAGGACAGTAAGAATGTATGAGTTATCAAATGGCATATTAAGTTACAGGGCCTCTTTCTGGATAGTTTTTGGCCTTATACAATTTCTGTCCAGTGTAATGGATTTGTTGTGTGGTCTGTATGCCTTAGTGATCTCTTTCCACGCTAACATATTTTAATCAAGCTAAAATAAAATTTCAGAAATTATCAGAAAAATTATTTTGTTAGAAAAATCAATTTAACATTGCTTAAGGGAATGAGTGATCAGACATCCCGTGTAAAATCAACAGCTCAAGAGCTGAAGAAATTCAAGGTAAAGGGGACTGTGACATTGTATGTCAGTGCCTGCTGGATTAGTGGGAGGAGGGACTTAGGGGGCTGTCCCCTATTAGCATGCCTAGTGTAGTTTATACAGCACTAAATGCAGCCGCACAGCTGGGCAGCTTCCTCTCCTTGTTGCATCATGTGAACTGTCTAATAAATAGAGCCTTTTAAAAACTCGTTGGAGGAATCTCAGGGCTTGAAAATTTATGTCCTAAGAATTGTGAAACAAAATAGACAAGAAGTGCCCATGCAGAACTGCATTTTCTGTTTAGGTAAAAAGCACTCTGAAAGAAAAGCTGAATAGTTGAATCTAGCCATTTCTGTTCCTATAGCATGGTTGAAATCCAATGGATACTCCCTATAAGAATGAGCTGCTTCTTAGAGGGAATCTGCATTCTGATCACTTTTCCCCTCAAAAGGCGTTGCCACGCAAATTACTGAAGAGATACCATAAAAAAAATAGAAAATTCAAAGCAGGAAAAGTGGAGGCTGGCTGGTTCTAATGAATAATTTCAACTTTAGAATAGTAAAAACTGATAGATGTCCTGCTTATAAATCAGAGGATAGGAGTCAGTAATTAAAAGGAAGAAGATTGATCAAGTTTGTATGCAAAACACACCTCTTTTGGTGTATGAGATGTATTGTTTTGGAGTAATTTCAAGAGAGTGTTTATGCAGCAAGGCCTTTAGAGACATATCAGGACACTGCAAAACCCGAATAGACTGTGTACTATGTAAGTCATTCCTGTGTAGCGCAGTTCTGGATACTAGAATGTGCCTACCATATGACTACAGGAATAGTCATAACTTTCTATCTGTGATGAAAGACTGCAAAACAATTTCACCATTGGTCTGACTTGGTTTGAAATATGGCATTTCTTAGAATCTTGAAATTGTCAGTAATTTACTTCAAAATAGACCAATCACGTAGTGCCTAAGAAGGAAAATTCTAAGAAGGAATTCTAAGAAGGAATGAAAAAAATGAAATCCTGCCACGTACAGCTATAATATAACTATCATGTCTGACTCTTGCATCATATCAGTTCTAGGAGGAAACAACTGGCATTCCAAAAAAAAAAAAAAAAACCACCTAATAAAGCAAAATGAAGTGAAGAGACAGGAAAAACACGGGATAGCAAAACTCACAGAAAATAATACAGGAAAAAGCACCATAGACTGAAGTTACATATCCAAAAGAAAGATGTAATGAGATAGAGGCATCACACAAAGGAATTAATTATACTTTAAAGAGCATGGGGAGATATTTAAAGGTTTTACAAAACTCTAAATGTGGGAATATGTGATGAATTTAACTTCATCTTAGAAAGCTGATCATCACAAACTTCTTTTTTGCATTCCAGTGCTCACTCAATATAGACATCATTGACAAGTGCAAGCCAAGTAACTATAATGGGGAAACTGGACATCAAAACCGATGATGCGCAAAGGGAGGAGCTGCTATTAAAACCAAAACCTCTGTTCTTTCTTAAGGTATGAAATTAGAAATACACAAAAGATCCTGCAGAAGACTTAAAAAAAAAAAAAGTATGCTCCCACATCGGAAGTCACTAATGCCCCAGACCTTGAACAGTGCTTGCTGTTTTCTAAGTTTGACAGATTGTACTGCTGCAGTACTGAAAAATCAGTGGGTAAAAAAAAATTCAGTGTGCTGAGCCAAGAATGAATAGAAGTCAGTTCAGTTTTTATCCAGTAGTTAACACAAGGGAAACTCACCTTGAAAACACTATCAGAACATGTCATGGAAGTGTAAAAGGAAATTTATGGATGTTTTGCTGCTTTTGTGAAGGTTTTGAGAAGTTTCAGCATGACAGACAGATATGCATCATTGAAAAATGTACTGATGACTCACAAAATCCAGAGTTTAGAAAACACTAGCTGAGAGAGAAAGCAGCGTTGTGATCAGATATTGAAGCATCACAGTGCATCATCAAGGTACATTTTGTCTGTGAAAGCATTTGGTATTAACTAGAAAGCATAACAAATGACAGTTTGGAATCTTCTAAATGGCATCTGAATTAATGGATCTTATATGAACAATATAATGTCTGTTAGCAATCTTTCTCGAAGAGTTCGATTGGAAAAGATTGGAGAAGAGCTTGATGACTGTTTTGAAAAAAATTATGATAAATCTTAAAAAACTAAGAGTGCTAAGAATGGTCTCAGCAAAAGACAAAGTTGACAGCTCATTTATTTTGACAACCAAGCACTAGATCAAAGCTATCAGCATTTTAGCAATTTGTTGCAGTGCTGGCTTCACTGCACTCCTGGTCCTCCACTCACCACCATTTGTTGTGCCTGAGGAACAGAACACACCTGTTGTGCATAAGGAACAGAAGAATAGCTCCTTTTCTGGACAAAACTATGGCTTGATGGGATAACAGTTTCCTCCCTCTTCCTTTCCTTAGGATACAAGGGCCACATGGCATGGAAGCCACATTCTTCTTTTCCTTACTCAGGGGTATACTCCAATGACTGTTGTAGACCTTGTGCACAGGGAAACCTTGAGAAACCCCAAGTGGTCCACATGACTAACAAAAACCAGTAAGGCTTTTGTTCATTACCAGTAAGGCTCATTTCAATAGTTGGTTTTTATCTTTGCCATGTGTTGTACTATTAATCCTGCTTCTGGCTTCTCCACTCTGCAGTCTTTTTGTTCTCCTTTTCACTATTCTTCCTCTCCCCCTCCCCTTTTTTTGTTTTACTCTTTCTCCTTAAGAAAAAACAGGACGCCCCTTGTCTTGTCCAAGTCATGGAAATGCAAAAGAGTCACCTGAAGGCTGGAGGAAACTGCTGGTCCTGTTCAGCTGTGCCAGAAGATTATGAGATTGGCTTCTTTTGCCCCTGACACCATTTTCAGTGGGCGGACGAGCAATAGAAGGGAAGTGGATAGGTTTTTAGATTTAGCAGATGGAAGAAGGAAGATGGTATAAAATAAAACATTAAAAAGCCCTTACAGAAATTAATTGCCATTTCCAATGTTATTCATGATAGAGAAAAGCAAATGTGCACATTCACCAGAGACTGTTGAAGATGTGATGGATGGTTAACCATCTTCCTCAATTGTAAAAGCCTGACACTTAAAAAAAGATGGGGAAATGAATCACAGTGCACTTTAAATTTGAAACGAGATGAATATTTAAAGTCAGTTGTATAGCCAAAACCACAAATGAGGAACTGTTGAGAATGGTGTGCTTAGAGCACAGCTGCTTGAAGTAAGAGCTTAACACTACTGTGTATCGACAATACATTGCCTGACAATCACCAAATTACTCTTCATCCTAGTAAAATCAAAGAAAAAGCAGGAAAAGAAAAAATACCAGATGCATTGCTAGGTAGAGTCAGATTCAGAGAACAAAGGACATTTTACAGCTTTCTCACAGCTGTTAAGGATGGGAGATGAGAAAAAGGCTGAGGAATTAGTGTGGGGCAAAATGTGAAAAGGGATATTGCCAAGGTGACAATAAACAATTAAAATAAGGGGATATTACAGTGCAGTGCAATGCAAAATAAAATAACGTATCTATTTCTGGGAAAAAATAGAAGCAGGTTCTTTTTTTCCATTTACATTAGTGTTCCTCATTATGTGTGATTGGAATGTGGAGATTTTTACTTCAAAAGGCACAAACACTCTGCTTCAGAAACATAATCTTTATTTCTTTGCTGTCTGCTATTTTGCAGGATAATGATGTTTCTGTAAGTTGTTTTTTTGGGTTTTTTTGTTTGTTTGTTTTGTTGTTTTTTTTTTTTGCAAAAGAACTAGATTTTCAAGTTTGCAATTGCATTGGCTCCCTCTGGTGGCATTCTGAAAAGCTCTACTTTATAGTCCAGTAAAACTACTGTTTCAAAATTGGCTTGACAGCCGAAATGTGAGGTTACTGTTTTATGTAACTGTTGTATTAAAAATAGGAGAAAAAAATATCATATCTCTTAAATCCAATTCATCTTACACAAAATGAGCTCATAAAATGAAATTCTAGCAATTAGCAATCTGGGTCAAAATGGCTGGAGAAAACATCATTCATTTCCCCTCCCTCACATTCTCTTAACTGAATTCATGGACAGCATTTTGCTAGTATGTGTTTGGAAAGGAGTTACAACAATGTCTTAACTATGGGACTGGCCTGTTTCACTTCGCAGCAAAAATCAATTAGTCCCTTACAGAAAGTTTTAATAAGAGAATTTCCATTTTGAAATTAAGGCGCTTGGCAGCTGTTGCCACTTGCATCCTGAGAGTTCTTGCCAGAGCTGAACCAGATGTGCAGTTAATTCCCATTTTTGTCCATTTGTTATTAATGATGAATACAGAAATGGGAAGAAAGAAAGGATAAAGAGGAGCAGGAAATGGGGAAGCAGTTAGATCATTTCCCCTATTTATGCATGTGGGAAGGACCCATTTTGGGCATTTTGCAAAAGATGAAGCTAACCCTTTTGCCTGGAGTTGGGTAACTCTGCAGTTGCCCATTCTCAGTGTAGCAAGACTGACTGAGAGGAAGAAAATAATTAAAGTTGCATCATCATTGCATCCCAGTTCCCTATCTCTGCAGCATAAGTCCTCATTACTGAACATGGTAGGTTCCCCAATTGTATGAATGCTCCTGCCCCTTCTTTTAGTTAATAATAACTGAGAGTTCAAGGACTGTTGCCTGGAACCAGAGAGGGAGAATTTTTTTTGGTCAATTTGACTCTGCTGTATGAACATTCTCAGATTGATACACTGATATACTGTTAATTATATCACTTTAGAAACTATGAAAAGAAGAAGACAGGAAAAAGTCAATTTTTTTCTGTAGATTAACTATTCACATTGGAAGAAATGATGTAGGCTTTCTGTTTAATGGATGAGGGAGGCACAATCTTTTCTGACATAGTTTAGGAAAAGTAAAAAGGGAAATTCTAAAGATATTTTTTAGAACCATTGTTTTCTAAATTGCACGAAAACTAAGCTTTTTGAAAGGACTTCAGTGCTAAATACCAATAATATTTTGCATTTCTGACAATATTCAGCTGAAGATATCAAATTTTTGCCAAGTTTGACACAGGCAAAATCCTGATCCTAGAAACTCTTCTGCTTAAGCAAGAGAAGTTAAACAAACTTATTAGATAACTTTTTAATGAACTTATTGAGCTACTGAGTCTGAAATGTCAGCTTTTCAGAATTATTTCAGACAGGTTATTTCAGGTTTTCAAAAAACCCACAACCAACAATACTATGGTAAGTAAGTACAGTAAGAGCTGTACCTCTGTGAATAGTATATATATTTATTTGTATACCACAGAATGAAGAATTCTCTATGATTCACTTACTAGTATATTTAAGCATAATAGCGTGGCATTCTTAAGGCCTATTTACATAATTCTGCACACCTGCAAGTGCTTGGAACATTTATTTAACCTGTCAGACACACACCAGCAGATAAGCAATATATTGCATGTGTCAGCATGTTATTCTAAAACCTTTAATATGAACTTTAGTATTTCTAAATCTTGTTTCTTCATATCAGGAAGTCCTGTATTATTCAGCATGTTCTTTACCTGACATTTCCACAATGTGTGTTTGTTTTACATCTACAAAACCCACTAGCTTTGGACAATGCCTTTTTGTTTTTAAAATCAATTGAACCAGTAATAAGTTACCAATTTTTTAAATAAATCTAGCTTGTGAGTCAAGAAGGAATACAAGAAATTTCAGCCATGTTTAAAAGGCAAAAATGATTGAACTGTGCATTAAGAATGGAAAGTCATTCATAACTCTGCATCATATGATTAAAAGCTGAGCTTGATTATTTATAGCTAAGCACTGTCAAGAGCAATATGTGTGTTGATGAGAGAACCTGACTGTTGGTACATTCCTAGATTAGGTGCGTGTTAATGAGGCCTGTACAGTGCAAGAAAAGGGATGAAGAGTGAAGATAATATTTAGAAGCCTGAAAACATGTTTAAATTGCTTAGATACACAAAATATAAAATTGAAGGCAAAAGGAGCTGAAGTAGGTACAATTTTCACTTTCTAACTATTTGTAAAGCAATTCTGCTTTCTATAGAGACATAAAAATGTAGGATCACAATGCTTTAAAAATTTACTTCTAACAAATAATTATAACTGGTATTTTATAATAGTAATAAATTACTAATAATAAATAAAAACCCTGTTAAGTAAACAATGATGAATACATTCAGAGTGTATATTTTCCTGAAGGTATTTTCTTAAACAAAGGCAAGAAAGCAAACACTTCAAAGGGACTCAGTTCCAATACAGTGCTGAAGCCAAGCTTTTTAGGTTTGCTTCTATCTTAATGTGTCCTATATTAAGGATAATTTCATGATAATTGGCAAGCATCAAGGCATTCGACTCTTAGGGGTGTGTCAATCCTTAAAGCTGGGTGTGGAATCGCTTTTATGGTGCCCATCATCTGGTACAATTCCCCAGAAGATTTCAAAGTTGATGGGATGCAGCTTTGCAAGACTATTTAAATCAGTCTGGTAATCTGACCAAAAGTTATATATTCAGGGCTGAAGGTATATCAGAAGATAGATCAATGGATCAATTGATCAATCTTCTGGTCATCACTTTTATTCAGAAAAAAAATTCCTTAGTTTGCAGAGAGTTCCTAAATTCTGACTGTCCCTGTAGAATAATATTGTATTTTCGTAGGAAGAAAGATTAAAACACCAAAACGATACAGTTGTTTTAGGTAAATGGATTGTGGATATCCTGTTACAACATGCATTCTTATCATATGTTACCTCCTGTAACTGCAGAGTGTAGCAATCTGTTTTCCCTATATTTGGAAGTGAAAGAACAACTGTATTCAAAAATTGGCACTGCAGGGCCAATTAATAATATCCCTGTTCTCTTAACTAGAGACATGCTTGTGTGTCAAGTTTAGATCTAGGTCTGAGTTTGCCTACAATTTATGGAGGGACAGAAGAGCACTGCAGTTCTGCAGACCGGATGCAGAACTTCAGCTGAGGTATTTGAGAGAAGGATGTTGTGGATAGATACATATCTCAGATTCGAATACCTTTGTGTTTCAGGATGCATTCAGAATTTGGGTGTTGCCTTGTGCTAGTTTCATATTTAAACTTCCTCTGTGGTAAAACAATAACTTAGTTGGAGATTTTAGTGAGTGAAATAAAGAGAATTCATGGCTTTTGAAAAAGACAAGGTAGTGAAAGCTATGTTTATAGAGAGGAAAATATGCACAGAACTCATGGAAAGAGGATATGAATTTTGGAAAGCTGCGACTGCAGTTTCTGCAGTCCATAAACCACAACATTTCCTTCATGTGTTCAAATGATACAGCCAAGAGACGGTCACTGTGCAGCGTGCTCTCTCCCTGTGCCAGGTCACTTTCTGAAAGGGAAAGCAGCATGAAGTTACGCATCAAGAGCGGCAGTTTCATGGCTAGTCCTAAACGGTTGGATACAGTGCAAAGAAAGGATGGGCATGGGTGATGGTATCACGACAGTACAAGAAGAGCAGGCGAGCCATGCACCTTGTCAAAAGTTTACTGGTCAGAGATCCGAGCAGCTCAGCTGGCTCTTGTGCCTACATTCATCTTCCCACTCTGCGGGCACGTAACGGCGATGCCCAAATTGCAGTCACTTATCTCCTAACTCCTGACTGCAATACTTAATGAGCACACTCTGAATACTCCCTCCCTGTACAGTCAGTATAGAGACAGAGACAGAATTTCAGTGTCAGGCCAGCAGCGAGTTACTCTGGGCTGCCTACAATGTCCAAAGTCAGGTGGGATAAAGGTAAGCTTGTTTGACTAGGAAATTGTTATTCCTGCTTGTTTCATATACCCCTCCTTGCCACAAGAAGTTACTTCCTAAATTTTTTCATGATTTCAGCAACATAGAAATATTATCTACCCTGATCTATTTTTTTTCTTCCATGTAGTTTGTCTACAGGAAGATGGTCATACACAAAAGCTTTAATTTATATTCTTAGTATTTTGTTACTAAAGAGATAGTTACACTGGGAATGAAGATTGTTTTATATTGAAATGTATTTCATTAGGTTATTTAATTGATGGGTTTGGTGCTACCATAAGACAATTCCCAAGAAAAGGGAATGTTTTACCTTAATATCCTATGTATAAACACCTTCCAAGCCTGTATGGTAATTGCTCATCATGATGTCTGAAGCAATGGTCTTTTGGCAGAATCTTAATGACTGTAATTCCACTGAGCAAGCAAAGGCTCTGGTATTCACTTACTGAGTTATTGTCTTAATTCTTTGTGCCTGGGTGATCACAGAGAACATTATTAATAATAGATTGGAAATGAAGGATAAGAGGGTCTATTCATCAAAGACCTTATCCAAAGGACATATGAACTGGCTTGCTGGACTGATTGTTTTATGCAAGTGATAGTGTCATTTGTACAGCAGATGCGTCACAGCAGCCACTGAAGAGTCACTGAACTGCATTGTTCTCAGAAAGATGTATGCGTCGTACCATCTTTGCAAATTGTAAAAATAAATTTATAGAATACAAATACATTTTCAGAGATAAGACTGCTTTTCATAGATGAGACTGCTTTCAAGCAACTAAAGATGTGATATGATTTAATTTCATTACATGTCTAGTTATTCCTTGCTTTCTAAATGCAGATGAACTGGAATAGAGAAAAAGTTTGTAGCAGATATACAGCAGACGATAACATAAGAAAGACTCTAAAAGGTTTTGGAAGTATTTGTATTACGAAGAGTTCTTCTATCATGCATGTAGTTGACATAGCTGTGGCTCCTGTATTTTTCTGAAAGGGAGAGATTTTTCATCCTCTTTTGAAGTGCCTTAAAATAGTTGACCTTTTATATATCCACTATTTGCTTTTCTACAGCCTGCAATGGGAGAGATTTTTTTTGTTGTTCTGCAAGCAGCATTATTTTCTCCTAGATATAGCCATTTACGAGGAACTCACAGGAGGAGTACATCTTACAGGAGGAGGGGTTTGAGAAAGTATGGAAAAGTCAGACAGCTGCCATGTTGCGAGAGTACCACATTTACAACTTTTATTTAAGTTGTCCTAGAAACCATTTCGCATTTTCCTGGAGACCCAATGTATTAAACTCCATGTTGGGTGGGATGGGATACAGAAGGTGGCATGTGATGGAGAGCACAGTGATGTAAGCACATGGGGCACGTGCTTGGTGTATTGGTCATGTTACAGAGAAGAGATGAAGTGCTGCAGTTCCTACTGCTTGTCAGGGCCTAATTTCAATGAAGGGACAAAGAAGATAAGAGCTACAATGCAAAACCATTGCATTCTTTTTTTTTTTTTTTTTTTCAGGACCCCGGGCCTGAAATACAGCTCCTACAGAGATCATCAAGGAACTGCATTGGCCTACATGACTGCAGAAGGTGAGAGAGGTTGTAGCGCTGCATTCCCAGCGAAGTCCAGGAGCTAAGGTAAAATCTACCAAATAAGCAAACCTCATGCTAATATTTAGCAGTTCTACAGTTCAGTTTTAAGACAACCCCCCTCATTATTAGCTTACACGGAGGGCATCAATCACTGGGACTGAACTCAGTCTTGTGAAACCAGCAGCAAGGAGAACAGTAAGGCAGTATTTACTAAGAGAGCAGAGCAGAGGAGAGCAGTGTGGTGGGACTCAGATCACCAGCAGTGTTGGATTCACAGCAGCATGTGGCATGAGCAGCAGTTGACTTCATATTTGGAGATGGCCATGGAGAATTAAGATGAGAAGATGACAGTAAATACATTTTACTATTATTTGTGGTGTTTGCAGTGGCTGAGGACATATATGCTTATATTGAACCTGAAACTTCCATCAAATGTGAAATTTGATGTGCAGAACAAGAACTCAGGCATTCAGTCAGCAGGATTGGGGATTCCATGGAAAAGCCATCCCTGCAATATAGACAAGCAGCTGTATTTGACTGGATATAGATATATAGATGATACAGATAAGAAGCTGTGTTTCACTGGATACTGTCCTTACTCCACAAGGGCAGTGGCTCCCTGGGGATGGGGTGCTGGGGTCTCCCCGTGGGGGATGGGGGGAGTCAGCACAGGGCTTGGCAGCCTAGGCTGGTCCCACCGCCCCAGCCAGGAGCAGGGCAGCTGGGGACCATCAGAACAGCCCCAGCCCTGGGCACTGGCCATTTCTGTGGGGATGAGCTGAGGCTGTGCTGGGATGTCAGCCAAGTGATGTGGGTCAGGATCAGCCCTGGTGAGGAGCTCTGGGGTCAGACACAGCACTGGGGTGGCTGGCCAGGGCCTCTCTGTGCTGCTGTCTGGGGGTCTCTTCCCATGGACACCAGCAGGAAGGGGCTGCACTGGCTCTGTCTTGGCCCCGAGCCCCGCTGCCAGGTCCCCAGGACAGGGGAAGATGCAGTTAGGAGCCTTAGAGATATATTCAATAAAGGCACTACAAAACAAGTGTCAGCAGGGAACACAGCGTTTATCACAGGATTTATAATAATTGACAGGTAGGAACCATACCCTATGAAGGCTGTGTGAGAGCTGCAGAGCAGGTGAGGAGACATTGTCAGCTGGGCCTGTTGCCCTAGCAAAACAAAGACATGCTTCCAGGCCATGAGCACGTCTCTGTAACTCATCCCTCCCTCTCTGCAGCTCAGACATCTGAAATGGAGAGTTTCTGTTTCAGCCACCGAAGGAGGAAACACCGAGACTGAAAAGAAGCAGCATCATTACACCTGCTGAAACTAGCACAGGGTTAGTCAATGGCTAATAGTGACCAAAAAGTTCAGAGAAACCAAGGACATTAGGACAGGTCTAACATACGCTGCCAGTCAAACTATCCAGCCACTCCCCTTGGGTGAATACTGCTGGGTCTGAATGATTACGTGATTTGCTGATGTAGATTCCTGGTCTTCAAGTATAACTGATGACATTCTTTTCATAGGAGAGAGAGAGATCAAGAAAAGAGTGATTTAAGAGCATGACGGTAAGCTTCAATTTTTTCCAAGCAGCATTATTGCAGAATATCAACTTGAGACAGAGACTGAGGAGATCGGAGGCCCAAGTGTCAGAAGTCAAAGATGTGAATGAAATGCATTCAACTTGTCATTAAATATTAATACCTCCATCAGGCAATAACAGGGGGTCTTCTGCCAACAGCATTTCAGACCAAAAGAAAGGCTTGCATTGTCTGAAAATGTCTCATTTTTTTCCAGCTACATGAATTGCAAAAATAAAAGACGCTACCTCTCATTACAAACCATGACACCTTGAGGCTTCATAAGAAAATTCTCTGCGACTGAAATATTGGTTAAGTACATTTTGTGAAATTTATTCTGCTGCTAGCCATTGATTTTTAATTGTATTTCCACAGTACTTCTGAAATGAAAACATTAGGGAGACAGTTCTCTGCAAATACGAATTTCAGCTCCCCACACCTTTGCATCATCTTCCTGACACACATGGGAGAGGCTAATCTGATGTTTAGTGAGAAGAAAGAGATGTATGAGCCAGAGTATTGACAAAAATCATTGACAAATGGTCTCTAGTCAGAGCTCCTGAGGGGCCACTGCAAAGTTGAAGTGTCCATCCATGATGCTGAAATAAACATTGCAAGACTGAAGTGATCAGAAAATACAGAGCCTCACTTGTTTCCTTAAGAACAATGAGCTCAGTGTCTCCTCAAGTGATTTTACTCATTTTTTGAGACAAAGTAGGTCTTGGTGCAGGACTCCTCCTACTTATAACACTATAAATCTGCAGAAAAACATAGCAAAATATGTCAGTCCTCAGAAAAACTGTTGCATCATCCTGCCATGCCCCCTTGTACACGTAAGCATTAGGAGTCCCAGAGGTAACAATTAGATATGAATATCTGCAAGTCTAAAATCTTCTCTTAGTCCCATGGCTTTTCTTCACACCTTTCCCAGCAGTATCTTTCCATACTCTTTTCCCAGCTACATCCTGAGATTGCATTTCTAGAGTTGCAGAGGAGACAGACAGCATCCTCATCAAGTTTGTGGATCAGATCAAGGGGGCTGTTCGATACACTGGAGTTCTGGGCTGCTCTTCTGACAGGCTGGAGAAACGGACCAACAGGAACATTATGAACTTCATGAACCTCAAGAACCTCAACAAAGACAAGTGCAAAGTCCTACACCTGGGAAAGACAAACCACTGGCAACAATACAAGCTGGGGACTTGCAGGCTGGGAGGAGCTCTGTGCAGAAGAACCTGAAGGTTCTGGCAGTCAGAAAGCTGAACATGAGCCAGTGTGCCCTGGCAGCAGAGAAAGCATCCTGAGCTGTATTAACAGGAGCACAGCTTGTAGACTGGAGAAAGTGTTTATCTCCCTCTACCAGCATTTGTTAGATCAACCTAGATAGTACATGTTTTGGGCTCCTCAAAAAAAAAGACATTGATAAACTTGATCAAGTTCAGCAAAATGTCACCGTGGCAGTCAGGCTGGAGGAACTGCCCTGTGAGTGGAAGCTGAAGGAATGGGGCTTGTCCAGCCTGGAGAAGAGATGGCTTCAGGGGACCAAAAAGCAGGCTTCCCATACCTGCAAGGAGGTGACTGAGGAGGTGGAGCCAGGATCTTCATAGCAGTGGATGGTGGGAAGCCAGGAGACAAGGGTTGTCACTTGAAACGAGAAGTTCAGACTGGATGTAAGAAAAGCCATTTTCCCCATGAAGACAGCAAAGAAGTGGGACGGGAGCCCAGAGAGACTGTGCAGTCATCATCCTTGAAGGTTTTCAAGATCTGACTGAATAAACCCCTGAGCAACCTGGTCTGATCTCATAGCTGACCCTTGTTTGGTCAAGAGCTTGGACCAGACAGCTTCTGAAGGTCCCTTCTAACCTGCATTATCCTCTGATCCTATGAAATTATTTCTGAAAACCTTCCTCCCTTCTCCCCAAGGAGGTGACTTGAAGAGGGTTTAAGGGGAGTGAGAAGAGAAACTAAGAAACTAATGTTTTATTTCAGTAAATCACATTAAGATTTTATTATTAGGGAAAGGGAAGTGGAAGTAGCAGAAACCACAGGAAGAGAAAGCATGGAGCAAAGTATTTTGGAACAGAGTCTGTAAACAGTTATTCATGTGAGCAAGGACTGATAGACAGCCCTGATTAGTGTACAATTGTAATGGAACTTCACTCTTTACAAGATCAAAATAGTAAAGTGCTCCATTACAGCAATTATCTATCAAAAGATGAAAGCACAACAGCTGAAGTTACTAAAATACTTCTGTGTTCATTAGCCTCATTATGTTGCAAATATGTTATAGGGCACTATATGCTAATGCTGTACCTGACAAACGGAAAATATTAATGGAAATGATAGAAAGACAAATTATAAGGAAGCCAACCCATGTTCAGCCATTACAAATCCAAGTACATGATCAGCCTACAAATACTTATTGATTGGTGTGTGGTCAACTTCCAAAACCCTTTCATCTGATCCAAGTTATAAGGGGATTGAGGTCATGCAGCATCTTTCTTGTGACATGGTAGATCAATAATATTCTACTCAGAGCCAAGACTGAACAATTTTGACTTTTAACTTAGGGAAACAGACAGCTCTTCATTTGACCTCGCAGTTCATTGGAAGGCAAATAAATGATCAAGCATTGTCAAGCGTTCTTTGGTTAAAAGCTCTTTGTAGTCATATTTGTAAACTGAAAGACCCAAATAACTTGGATTGAACTGAACCGCAGCATTTTAACAAGGAACCTTAATAATATCACCTATATACAGGGATGTGGGTCCCTGCTTTCTGTCATAAACATGTCTTAAGGTTTTGCATTTAATTATATTTTATATAACATTTTATTAAAGTAATTACTTTTGGTTCTGGTCAGGAAAAAGCCTTTAACTCATCAGCTGCCTGTGGATTCAGACATGTTTTAAGAATTTTACAATGCCCCTGTGTGGCTGAGTCAGGATTTCAATATTCACTCATGTCTGGGGAGAACAGAAGGTACGTATAGATTTTATCACTGTGGAACACATTCCCTCCATAGTGGTACTAGTTAACAAGCTATAGGGAGGAAGGACTACTCCCCAGCTCTTTCTCAAATCCTTCCAGGCAACTGCTTCCAAAGCTCTAGAGTCATTCAACACCTACATTCAGAAGATCTAAGGGTTCTAATTATAACCAGTTCTTCACCACTGACATAGATGATGAGGAGGAGAAAATGAGATCTCAGTGTGTTTCTTCTGTATTTTATTCACCTGCAGCGAGCGTCAGAGAGATAACTGGCTTTTATTGATTGCATATGACACCACCGTCTCAGGATACTAGGAAAAAGTTATATGAATGGCTGATTTGTGTAACCGATTTGTTCTAAATTTGGTGCTCATTTCTAGATTAAAGCCTCAGAACACAGATCTGCATGTACAAACTCTCTGGAATTATCACATTTATGTCAAGAATTAAGCTGGTGTAATGCTGTTGCACAGGAAAAATTACACACTAGTTGTAGAGGAATAAAAACACAACAGGACAGAAGTGCATAATAAAAGGAAAAAAATGAAGATGCAAAAAGGAATCGGTTGTTTGTGAGGTTAGGGGAATGGGGCTCTATGGCTACACCCAGCTGGCCTGGAGGAAGAGAAAAATAGGGTAAATAAAAATATGTAGGAACGAGGCATTGCCCATTAAGTTTTAATATGATTTGGGCAAGAAAGTAGCAATGTTTAATAAGAATCTAATTAAGCTTGAGTGTATTACCTGGCAGGGGCAAAGATCTGTGAGGGAGGAGTTCTTAAATAACTAGCACATATATTTGCTGTTCTCAACAATGTATTTTCTCCAAGGAGAATTTCAAAATATGACACTGTTATCCCAACAGTCCTCCCATTTCCTGGACCAGATTTTCTTCCCTTTTTTGAATCTCTGCATGTTTTAATAGCTTCAAAAATGTTGCAGAGGGATAGTTAAATTGTTCAGTAGTTACACTTGCAGACAGTAGTTAGGAGAGATTTGCAAGCTGGGAGAAAGAAAACCAAAAAGTCCTGAATAAAGAAAGAAAAAATAGCAACAGAGATCAAAGTATGCTTTGGGCAAGCTGTTCTTTATGATTTTAGCAGGTGCAGCAAGTGATGTAGCTTTGCTGTGCAATGAGGATAAGATAGGCTACTGTGCACAGTCCCAAAGGGCCTTGGCGTATGAGTGTCACCTAAGCAGCACAACACTGCCTTGCCATAGCTTACAGGGATTGGATAAGACGGTCTTGTGACAAACTGGAGGATGACGGGGGCCAGAGAGGCTTATCAAATTCCCTAGAGACTTTTCTAAAGAAATAATGTCACCACAGTGCCTTTAGACCAATGCAGTTTCTGTGGGCAGGCTGAACTACAGGATGCTTTGGGATAGAAAATTTCTCCTTATTTCCTTTCCCTACTGTTCAGCTGGGAAATTGCTCATTAGTGAGTACTAACACTGGCTTAAGCTTCCAAACTTCTCGTAATTCATATCCTCTGTCCGGAATGTCCAAATGTGATTTTTGAGCCTTTGGGAGCTCATGAGCTATTGAAGCAAAGTTGCTCTGCTGCTGTTATGTCATGTGGTGAGTTATGGGGTAGCACTGGCAATGAGTCTGTGCGGTGATCTGAACCCTCAGCCACTGGAGCAATGTGGTGGGACAGACAGCCCCGGGCCACAGACGGATTCAGCTGTCTGTCTAACCCAGCCTCAACTGGGAGAAGGAGGCAGTGGTGCTTTGTGGATCTACTGTAACCACCTGTCTGTGGACCAGTGCTGGATGTCCCTTCTCTTCAGCTGTCATGAAGCTCCTCTTTGCAATATGGGGTTTTTGGCATGATGCTTGTAGGCTCTGAAAGATTAAGTACATTGAATAATGTATATAATAGATGTTGCATTTGATTAAAACCCCTCATATGATATCACTAAATTCAATTTAAATTGCATGTATTTTGAAATTGAAAACAATCTAAAATGTTGGATGATTAGGATGCACTTTATAAGAGTAGACTTTTGCATATTATCCAAACTGAAAATGCCAGCACTTGGACATGTAGCCAGTTAGCTGCAGAACTTGCAGCTATGGGATCAGAGCACTCCACAGAAATCTTTCAGAGTTTATAAATCTATATTCCAACCACTGCCCTAGTAACAGTCTCTCTGTGTTCACAGTCATAGGACCATATAAGCCTAACCTACACTTTTTGAGCCAATATGATGCCAGTGCAGTTTCACATACTCTCAGCATTGGTGTCTGTTGAAGCCAAGGGCTGCAGTGGCCTTGACTATGCTCCCTGTTCTGTGCAGGCTTGCATAAAACTGGGGGGAATCAGGATCAGACATTCAGCTGCTCTTGATGCATTTTCCCTCCCTTATGTTCATGATGATAAGAATATAATCCACATGGTGGCCAGGTGGCATGAACTTTAAACCTTCCAGGTGTCCTTTTACTGTTTCTAAGGCAAATAGCTTGTCAGAGTTTCCCATAAAAACTGCTCAAAAAAGGCATACAAAGAAACCATTTTAGTTGAAACAGGGAGGAAGATAGCTATGAATTTTAGAGTTCACTTTTAGGGGTCAAAATATTGTGACAAAAGCATTTAGGATGTAATTTGTGAAGTGAAACCAAGACGAAGCACATTCTTTGGGAAACGAGAGAAAACGTTGCTCAAGCTTATTACTTAGGACAGATTACTAAATGTTTTTAGTATGACAGTAACAGATCCTTTGACATTAGCAGACACATGTGCAGAATACCAACACCTCGACCTGGGAGATAATTAACAGGAAAAGAAAACAACACGGCCAAAACCTGGTCCCTCTCTGCTGTATTGTATCATCCCTTCTGGGAGGCATAGGATGCAGTAATACCAACAAGTATTAAGCTAGGGCTTAATCTCAAGCCTCAGGCTCTGCCAGCTTCTACAACGCTCTATAAATCATCCTCTCTTCTTAGCAGAGCTTGATTGGGTATTAAGGATGTGTTTATATCTAAGCTTCAAAGTCAGCACTCGCTGATACAATTAACTAATCTACATCTCTCAAAGCTGAAGCTAGTTGTTTATTTTTAGGTAGAACTATTTTTCACCCAAAAGCACTGATTTATCAAAACTGAAGTGTTTTGTGGGAGGATGTTTTAGTAAAAATTGAATAGAGGTGTCTGCTGAGGAGGCATGTGTGAGAGAGAACCTGCTAGTTTGTCGCAAGGGGCGACAGCATGTTGAAAGCCAGGTGTGTGGCTCCTTGCAAGCTCAGCTTCTCTGTTCTCGGTTTTTAAGTATCTCATCTTAGGGCTGCCAGGAGCCAGCAATGAGGAAATCCTCAGTGTTCAGCCCTGAGCTGCCCAGCCACCCCAAAGGTTGGTGTAGCAAGGCTTGGGGAACACGAGGGATCTTTGTGGAAAGGTAAAAGCACAGAGAGATCTGGACTTTTGAAAACTGTAATTTTGGAATTTCTTTGCTGTGACAACTTGAGTTTTTAGTCTGAAAGAGAAGAGGCTTTTCTACATTCTCTCAGTGGAAAAAATCCTGTCTCTAGACAGACATTTGTATATCTGCAAATGTATGTATACAGCATTACCTTCCCATTTCCTAAGCTGTCTCCACAGGGCTTCTTAAACCCTACCAGTTTCAAACATGGAAATACAGGTTCTGAGACACACAGCAGAAATCATGAAGGGAAAATGCTAAGACAGCAGCATGGTATGAACTAGCCAAATAGAAATTCCACATTGCAGTTACACCGCTTTATGAAACAAGTCTAAGAATGCATGCATTGGTAGATGTCATTCTGAGGAATTTGGGGGTACATACACACCCCTGTCCCACTCTTTCCAGCTCTGGGTTGCTGCATTTAAGACTTGCAGTTGCACCTCATTGTATTTGCCTTTGGACAAAACACAAGCAGAGCATCTGCTCTGTTCCCCTCAACAGTGACTCTAAAGATCTAGGGTCAGAAGCTGTGAAATAACTACTCTCAATTCCCTGAACAAGCTTGCTATTGAACTGACTGCTTTGTTCTTACCCAGGGAGAGTACTCATCTAATTTCCTCGGCAGCCAAACCACAACCTCCTCCTACTATTCAACATACTCTGAAACTATAAAGCATTGGTTTGAATACTGTTTTATAGTGCGGAGTTATATAAAAGAAAAGAGACAGACAAAGGCAACCAAAGTACTTGTCTACGTAATTACACTACTATAATTATACTTCTAAGATAATACTTGTATAACTCACCTAGGATGAGTGTCTTTTTTTTTTCCCTGCAGCTTTATATCTCTTTTAAAGCAATATGATGATGTAAGTCTTGGCTAGACTACAGTATTGTGTTTGCTAGGACTTGAAACTTTCAGTATTTAGGTACTCGGATCAGTAAAGGATGAAAATTTGATTGATACAGGATGGATCAGTGCCTCCTCTCAGACTTGTCCTCCTGTCTCTACGAGCACTTTCAATAGTGTTCAGCCCAGTCTGCTCTCTTGGTGTCTATATTCAAGAGGCCTCAGGACCTCCCCCACTTCATCTAAAACTTCCTATAAACTGCCAGGAGGAAGACTGCAGGGGGTAACCTCAAGGGAGGAGTAACAACTATCAGAAGGGGGCTGCTCACTTTCCTGGGCTGCTGGCCATTGGTTTACTCTAACCTCACATTGCTTTCCCAGTCATCACACCGTCATACTGAAAAACCTGCCATGACTATCAGCCATTCCTTGGAGTATGCCGGGAAATAACATACAAATTTTAATTCTTGATTGGCCAAAATATGCTGGGTTGTACAGTGGCAAATTGGGAAGGAATGTGATAAAAGTGCATGTGAAGAATTGTAGTTCCCAGCACATGCTTCTGGCTTCTGATAATCTGAAGTTTATGAATGTCCAAAGACAGAGTTTGTGTGGTATTAGTGTTTAAAATAAACAGTATTCCTGTCTTTTTATGCACCTAGGAGCCTGTTTGGAGAAGCAGAAGAGCATATAGGAGTTCGTCACCTTTGGTCTAGATTTTTCTTCTTTAATAGGAATCAAAATTTCCATAGTCTATGTCAGACCATGAGGTTCTTTTCTCAACCTGGATTTTGGAAAGCACTTATTCAGGAAATACCTTATTGTCCTTAAGGTTAATTATATATGGAATTTAATACTGGCATATCAGGAGCTAGAATGAACCTCTTTAAAGCTCAAAGGTGAATTTTAGATTTTACAACTTCCCTTTCTATCTTTCTAGTAATTAAATGATTCATTTTCATATTGCCCAAGATACGCTTACATCTGTGTAAGTGTTGTTACCACTGGGCTTTTACAGCTGAAATATTGTCAGTTGTATTCAAATTTGTGTTTAAATTTGGGATAATGAAACCACATGTTTCTGCTTTTTCCTCAATAGTGAAAGACATTTGACTCCCAAATTATAAAACTGTCGGGTCTGTTTTACTATCACCTGTATTCCCTTCTCTATCCTTGAATGCAAATAAATTTTTTAAAGAAGGCCAACACTGTGAATGTCACGTAACGACATGAACTTTGCACTGGAGCTAAATCTAATGTGGCAGCATTTTCACAGCTGTGGGAGGATCATCTAAAAAGGTTAGGCAGAACTACCATTTTTTTGGTTTGAATACATAAAATGGATGTGTTCACAGTCAGTGGATGTCACCCCTTTTGGGCTTGGACTCACTGGACCGTGTCCAAAAATCACTGATGTACTTTCCTCCACCTACTTGTATCTGCCTGCGGGGACAGAAAAGTCTGTTTGCCAAGTACAGAAGCCAAGCAGTGTTAACTTAAAACTGGAATTTAAAACAGATGGTGGCCTACGTTGCCCCTGACCTTCAGCACACGCTCATTACTCTTCTTGTCACCCTCACGCGGTGGTTGTGATGTGACCCAATGTGCAGAACAGTTGCGTTTCTTTGTTTTGTGCTGTCCTCCTTGTCCGTCACATGTTGTCTCTGGTTTTATACTGAAATTTTCGTCTCTCTGTGGCTAGGGCTGGCGCTGTCGGTCAGCATGGAGGAGCAGGGAGACGGCGCACACGGTGCCAACCGGCGAGCTCTGGGTACGAATGGAAAACAGAGTTCATTAATAACACAATTAACATTTTGTCAAAATGTTAGTAATGCAAATACACTATTCGCTCTCTATCTGTTTGTTATTTTTAGTATAAAGTCTTTCTTTTATCCGAGTCTATGTTCAAAGCCACGCCGCACAGTTTAGGTGAGCGACAGCACCTGAGGTACCCGGGGACAACTGGGCCTGCAGCCTGCCGGCCCAAGGCTGCCCGTGTTTTCAGCATACAAAACCCCAAGCTGGACCACAACGGGGGGAAAAAAAAAATCACCACAAATATTAAACTGAAGAGTTAATTTAGCTGTAAGACAATTTTGAGAGCTCCTCGCCTCTGCGTGAAAGCCACAGCTGTGGCTGGCTCTTTGTGGCGGCGTTGCAGGGCGTGTGTCGGGGTAGGGAGGACATCTTGTGGTCAGCCTGGAAAACTCGCCCTCTCCCAGCAGGCTGGCGGCCCTCAGCTGCCACCGAGGAGCCGGGGACACTCGGCGGGGCCCCCGCCTGGCCATTTTGAACCCCCCCAAATGTGCTCAGCCGGGCTTCACAGAGAGGAGCGGCTGTCCGCGCCCTGGCGCTGCCATCCACTTGGTGAAGGGAGGCTGGCAGGGGAGCGAGCTGGGAATGCCTGTTCCCCGCTGAGGCTGGGGAGCCGCAGGCGCCCAGGGCTTCTGAAGATCGTTGCCAGGGATTCATTATCTCCTTAATCTACACCTGGGAGACACAGGCATCAGCCTGGACAAAGTCTCTCCGTGCAGGGGAGCATTTTGTGTCAGCAGGGAAGCAGGCGCTCCTGCAGCTCTCATCGGGACACCGGCATAAAAGCCTGCCTTGAAAATGTAACTGAAGCAGGGGAGTGGGACAAAGCCGCTGAAGCAGGATGCTCTTAGCACTCATTAATCAGAGCCTGATTAGCAGGATTATGACTGTGAACCGAGCGCGGGGCCTGCAGCATGGTCCTGCGGGCCTTACCCAGGCCGGCCTTGCAGGGCACTGAGCCGAATGGAGGGGGGGCAGGCCGAAAGGGGACCAGGCCGAAGTTTGTTTAAACTGTTTCAGTTTAAAACCGTTACCCTTTGTCCTATTGCTACACTCCATGTTAAAGAGTCCCTCTCCACCTTTTCTGTAGGCCCCCTTTACGTACTGGAAGGCTGCTATAAGATCACCCTGGAGCCTTCTCTTCTCCAGGCTGAACAACCCCAACCCTCTCTGCCTTCACAGGAGAGGTGCTCCAGCCCTCTGATCATCTTCTTGGCCCTCCTCTGGACCCGCTCCAACAGGTCCAGGTCCTTCTTATGTTGGCAGCTCCAGAGCTGGATGCGGTACTCCAGGTAGGCTCTCATGAGAGGCAGAATCACCTCCCTCCACCTGCCGGCCACGCTAATGGAGCATGACCAGGGAGGGCTGAGCAGCAAGGTCCCAGGGCTGCCTGCCTGCAAGGCGGGATTGGAGCTAATGGTGTCACCAGTCTTCTGCGCTCATCCTGCCATCCTCACACTGACCTGTGTTAGGCACTCAGCAGCATGAGGAACAGGAAGAAAAAAGCAATAATTTATCAGTGATGGGACTGTCGTGTGTGTCTGCCTGGGATGTCCTCTGCAGACGGAGGTTTGCAGGTACTGTTGCTACTCATGTCAGACATGCTGAACATGTGCTGCACAGACATTGCACAGGGACCGGCACGGCACACTCATACTATGGGAAATCACCAAGATTTCTACTCACAGCTTTTCCTTTTGGACCATGTGCAACAGTGTGCCACCAATTCTGTCTACCCAGACGCATGGAAATCCAAAACAAATACACCAAATCCTCAAAATCCACCGGGTAAACATGTCCAGAGGGAAAAGGAGAATCTAGGGAAACACAGGTGTCTGTCAGTTTTAATCAGGGCTACAGAAGGATGGAGGAAAAGAACAAAATAGAGGGACAGCAGTAAAAAGCACACTGGGCTTTTCTGGAGCAGGTAATAGGAAGCCCTGCTCTGTGCTTCAAAAGGTATTAGCTAAACCTGCACCTAGCTGTCTGTATGCTTTCTCCCCATTTTTCATATGTCATTTTGGGTCAAGGACTATCTGCATTGTGTTTGTACAAAGTCTACCACAATAAGCCTGATTTTTATCTATTTTATATCTGTTTCTAAAAATAGATTAAGAATGATCAGCTGCCACATTTTGACACTCTAGTGTAGAAAGGTGAGATCAGCCACATACGTGAAGGACATGCAGACTGAACTTGGTAAAGCCTGCTTTTTATGGAACTGACAAAAACAAACATGGAAAAAATGTAGAGCCTTGTGATTTATTTCAATTTAATTCTCTATATGGGATAAGCAGATGCACACTAGACTGTTTTAATCACTGCAGTCAAACATTTATTTTGATATATCAGTTTACTATAATAGAGGTAAATCTGTTGGGATGATGCTACGTTGGGTCATTTGTTGTCCAAGGGTATTTTGTTTAAACTTCTACCCCACAATCCTGTCTGAAGTTCTTTGTGGCAAATCCCAAGATTCGGCAGACACTCACTGTACTGTACACACCTTTTATTTCACTGAGTGTTACCATCTAACCATTTCCTTGCACTCCCCTGTGCCACTGCCTGTGTTAACATGATGCAAACACTTGACCATGTAATTTTCATATTCTTATACAATACCTAACGCAATGAGGTCCTGAGGCTACAAGGCATTACCACAGTAGGGCAGAAGTAATTACAGTAACACCAGTAATATACTCACTGGCCATGAATTTTGCTGACATGATGTACCCTTAGCAGCACATCCAGCTCCTGCTGCATTGTGCAGCTGAGAATTGTGGACAGAAATCGGAAGCCAGTCTTCTGATGGAGATTTCTGCTGCCTAAGAGACCACCTTGAAATCTTCATCCTTGCAGCTTAAAATAACTTGAACATTTCTTTAGAATTCTGTAGAGATGTAGCTCAGTTGCTGAAGAAGTAGGAGCTGTTATTAATCTGTCTGGAAAAATATGCACAATAATACCAATGAAAAGAGAAATTCTGCTCAGCCTACTTCCATCCAGGATTCAGTTTCAGTAAATAGAACTAGCTTAAGGGAGACAAACAAGATTTGCCTCTGATACTGGTATGCATACAGGAACATGGGCAATTTTGTTTTATGACTGCATTTTCTTCTATTTCCTGTTTCTTTTTTTTTTTTATTATACCCATTTTCTATTGCTAGAACTCCTTGTATGACATTGAAATGCAACATTTTCTTGGTTTGTCTTTGATCTTGGAGTAGTAAGTTTTGAGTTGGGTTTTTAAAATAAGAATCTTTATGCTTATTTTGCAGGTAGAAAGACTATCCAACTAACAAGCCCTTTGGACTTATTTCAGTTCTAGTCCTCTATGTTTATCATTCAGTAGGTTCCCAAAAACCATGTGTGTTTTTCTCCATGATCAGAAACAATTTAAATTCCAGGACTGTTTTTAGTTTCTTCTTCCAGTGTCTATATTTTAAACCATTTTGCTTCAGCCTGCACAGTTTTTTCTTCTTCTAGAGCAGGTTGTATACATTACTTTCCTCAGAGTGAGATATCCTACATATTTCATTATGAGATAAAATAAGAGTAATCCACAAGTGATCTTTTGCCAAGGCAAGAAGGGCAAGCTGTAGCAGGTAGAAAAGCAAATGTGAAATCAGAACCAAACTGCAAGGAAACAAACATTTTCCAGTTGCAGAGAACAGTAGTTTGTCTGGTAGCCTATTGTTGCCTATTTGCTAACATACAGAGCGTATCTATCAATATCCACATATTTAACACATATCTAATCACATTTGCAACAGAAAATAGACTTATTTTACACATTCAAGGCCTAAATGTATCTTTAGGTACATCTGATACCTCACTAAGTTCAGGAATGGCTTTCTTTGCATCTTACACATTCACACTAAAAGGAATGCATGAAATTTGACAGTTCTGTCACAAGTATTGTGTCACAGATTCTGTGTATTTTGTAATATACGTGGCCTGTGAATCAAAACTAGACAGCAATCAAATGTCTGCAGTGTACATTTGTATGTAGTCTGAGTCTATGTGCTTTCACAGGAAAAATGGTGTTTCATACTACACTGCTAATCCCCCACAGGTAGGGAAATAACTACACTGATTTAGTTCACCTTTATTCTGACTTTTGTTATATCCATCCTGCAGCTTTTGCCATGCCTTGCCGTCAAGCACAAGAGTCTAAAGCATGAAGTGGCAGATGTAGCTGTCGCAGTTGTTTCGGAAGCGTCGCCTGGGGCTGTCTGCCTTGCCCATCCCATGTGGGAGCTGCTGTACCTATAGCATGAGTGGGCGCAGTGTAGCTCAGGATATAGTATGATATGGTTTCCCAGCTGATGTGGTTCATAGCCTAATACATCAGTCTGCACAGTTTTAGTGAAATGGTAGGAATAGTTGAATACCAGAGTCTGAAGTGCAATGGCTGAGAGCCAGCACACATCTGTGGGCAAGAGTCTCACAGAAAGTTATGGGACAGAGATCCCTGAGACTGAAGCTCCCCATATATTGTGAATCAGAGCCCTTTGGTATATTTTAATCTGCACAATGATTTTTCAGAAAATGTTTGCCATCGCTGCTGTTCCCAGAGCACTGCCTGCATGGGTACTGATGGCTGGAGCAGACCACTGACCAGGCTCTTCTCATCTGTTGGTGGTGTTAATGATATGTCATCAGAACTGTCTGAGACTGTTTTGTAACAAGCCGCTGCACTTTAATACATTTGTTTTATTTCTCTGTATAAAAAAAACGATTTTTGAAATCAAAGCTTGCAGCCTGTTCCCCCATAATGTAAATGAATCACTTTGGTATTCCTTTTTAGATGAATCCAGCAGCTGTGATAATGACACTTTTGAAAGTGGCTGCTGCCTAATGCTATGTAATTATTTTTAATAACAATTGATCCATAAAATAAAATTCACACCATTCTTAACACACATTCTGACTAGAAGCAGTGATGATGGTGTGTGTGCAGAGCACGCATATCAAGTGTTTGATTCCTTGTTTCATGGGGCATATCAAGCCCCTGGCTGGTGCAAAAGTAGGTATTCTCCTTTGGCTGCACTGGAATTTCAGTTGCTATCAGCTGCACAGAATTCAGTCTATGATCCAAACAAGACTCAGGCTCCAAAGCATGTTATAGAAAATTAAAAGTAGAACAGTATTATCTGTGGATACTTTACTGTCTATCCTAGACAGTGAATGAAAAGAAGTCACGAGGAACACAGATAGTGTTGAAAATCCCCTGCTTATACCAGATATGTTCTCTGTGATAAAGTAAAATGCAGTTCTGGTTAGTTTTTCAGTCATAGGATCTTAGGCCAGTGTAACACAGTCCAAAAAGAATAAATTGTGGCATATTTTGTAAATGAAAAGAAACATGTGCATAACTTTTTATTTATAAATTGTCTTCAAAAATTGAATACTCTACCTACTTGGTCAAACACACTTGGCTCAAGTACTTATGTACAGGACATGCCTGAAGGTATCTGTTATTAAAGACAATATGAGGAGGTTAGGATGAGTCAGAAGAGGAAAAAGGCTTCTCTTTATTCTTGGGTGAGCATAGTTCAAATAAAATAAATACCTAAGTAAGCAGTATCTTTTTATGCTGTGAGGTGGAGAAAGAGAACATTCCTTTCAACCCTGTGAAATATTCATGTCATCTGCTATGACGTGGTACCTATGCAGGCATTTTATTAAGCAGCATCACTTGGCCACTGGGACAGTAATCTAGGCAAATTCCTGCCTGTTACTGTAATATTATTCAACTTGTGTCTTTTCACAAAGTCCAAGAATATCTTTTCTCTGTTGTTGCTCTTTGATGGAAGCTCCATTCTCCTAAAATCCAAAGATCTGCTGAATACGGGCATCGGTATTATTTTTAATTTATGCATCTGCTGGTTTATAAGCTGTTAAAAGGCATTGTACGTTAACTCTAATTTGGTATCTACATTTCTTAACAACAGTCATATTTTCAAAGCAACCTGTTGTACTCATGAATACAATAAAGTGTGCTTTCAAGAGCTGATAGGTGCATTGAGTTACAAAGACTTCTCTGGACTGTGACATTTTCTGGCATTAGCACGTGAACTGCTTTCAGAAGGTTGACAGTTAAAAGGGATCAGTTCATCTGTGACCTACTGAGCATGCATGGGATCCAGCCCTTTGTTTGCAGGCAGATGCTAATATCTGAAAGACCAAAGCACTTGGGGGACATTACCAGCAGAAGAAAGAAGGTGGGGTTTGTGCTTTTTTCGTTTTTTTTGATGTTAGAGGTGCAATGAAAGGAAACTAATATAGTGATAGAAAGTGTTGCATCTCTAACATTACTGTTATTTCTCCTCTGCATGCTTCAGGGGGGCCTTTGGTAATGAGGGACCCTAATCCTGGAAAGCTCCACTCCAGCCTTGGTCCTGCTTTGCTGGGACATTTGCTGACCAGCTGTCTCTACAGGTAAAAACATTGCCTGCAACTGTAACTGGTGGCTTTGTACCAACTGAACCAGTCCCAGGGGAGAAACTCAGAATCTAAAGTCAACAAAATGCAGTTCTGTAGAAGTAAATACAGAAGATGATAATAAGGTGAAATCAGGCACAAAATGGCCAATGCCTGGTAAGACAGCAGAGCTGCAGAACAGGGTCTGGGGTTTATACTGGGTCACAAACTGAAAAAAAAAATCAGTAAGATACTATTGCATAGAAAATCAGTCTCCCTCTGGGATGTATTAGCAAGAGTGTCATGGAACTGAGCAGAATTTACTCTTTGCAGAGCTGGTGTGACATCATTTGGAGAGGTCAAAGCACCACACATTAAAAGGAAGACACTCAAAAAGAGCAATGAGAATAGTCAGAGATGTGTAAAAAACATTATCTGGGAGAAATGAAAGAAGAAAGGATTTGTTGCTTTCAGAAAAGAGGCAACTGTGATTGGGGAGACGTAATGCTGATAACATCTCGAGCCTGTAAAATTTAAAAGATTATTATTATTAAGAGGACAGTGATTAATCGTTCCTTCTGCTTATCAGCATAGACCAAGAAAATTAGCAGATGAAGTTTCAGCAAACGCAACTTTGGCTAAGTATTAGGAAAAAAGTCCAGCTATAAAGGTGTTAATGTTCTGGAACTGTCTATGGAGCGGTGTTATGTCTCCTACCAAAATTTTTCTGAGTAGGCTGTATAAATGCATGCCTCTTCATAACAGGAGGCCAAATAAGAGGAGGATACTGAATGTCGTTAGGTCCTTTCCAAGCCTACAGTAGGAATGCCAGTAAGAACTGCAGGGTTACCTCTGCTACAAAAGCCTCTTCAAACTGTGAAGCTGCATCAGTGCATGGTGTTATCAGGTCCTCACCTTGATGTGGGCCACTGCATCGTATGCAGGGCTACCTTCAGGCTATGAAGTTTTAATAACCTTGGAGGTTATGAAGGTTTTTCAAACTACCAGGGCAGTTCCCATGATAAGCACAACCTACAAAGAGCTGCTTGCGTGACACCCCACTTCTCTCTGAGGCACAGCAATACTCCCCTGTATCCTCTTTCACAGGGTTAGGACATGGACTTGCGGGATCTGGGACAAATCCATGAAAACAGCGACTGCCAGTGAATGTAACCATTGTTTCCCCATTTTGTCTGCGGCCTGACTTCCTTTTAAAAGCCTGCATCTGTTTTCCTACCTCCTGGGCTGTGTCTGAAGCAAATAGAGATGAGCTGAAGGACTTAATGCTGGCAGCCTGGAAGGCAAATAATTCTGTCCCTGGGACTGCAACCAGGCAGCTAGCCAATATCAACTTTGGTAAATCAGTAACACTCACTGCTCTCAGCAAAAATCACTTCTTTCTCTAAAAGAGCTCATTCTTGGAAATCTACACTCAAAAACCCTCTTAGGAACTTTCCAGACAATTAATTTACATCTCTCTGGCTTTTAACCTCGTCCCCCCTCAAGTGGTTACAAAATTTGGGCTGCTCAAAAGGCCGTAGCAATCGCAGCAGGAAAGCTCAACACCACTAGGAATCTGTGCATAGCTCTTTTGAATTAATACACTCTTTCTTTTTTTTTTTTTTATTTTTTTTGAGCTGAGGACAGAAGAATACACAGTATTGTTTTGATGGGACATAATATATATGGGAATAATTTGTATGTAATGACAAACAGCCTCTCAAATCTGTTATTACTCCTGGTTCTTTGGCAGGCATAAAAGCATGTGGGGTGCTGTACAAGCAAGGAAGAGGTTCAGATACATATTCTAAATAGTGGGTTGGAAACGGCAGGAAAGTCTTGGAGTTGCAGGGGCTCTGTGCAGGTGAAAGGTGACTTTTTAAAAGTCATTGTCCACACTTCTGCTGTTACATGGGAATCCCAGGGCAAGTAAACTCTATAATCTTTGACTGACTCTTTAAAAGATAATGCTAGAAACTGAAACATGCTATTTCATGCAAGAAAGGTTTCCTACATTTTGGATTTAGAAAGTCTGATTGCTGAAATGCTGCTTTCATACAGCCTTCTCGTCTAAAAATTGGTTTTCCCAAAATGATCCCAAACTTTCTGAAATAACCTGACAAATCCTAATTCCTGTAGAACTTTTTTTCTCATTTTTGGTGTTATCCTTGGTAAACATACCTCTAGTCTGGTATTAAGTGGCAAACTTTTGACATACTTCTAATAACTTTTAACACCTGCTTTTTTTTCACAGCAGAGTAAATCCCGCTGAAAAATATTTATAGTGATCATCATTTCAGATGCCTTTACAGTAAGTCCAGAGGACTTAAGAAAAAGTGTTGATCATTTCTGTGGGCCTCCATAACTGCAGAGAGTCTGACTGCAATAAGTCACAGCTCTCAAAGGGGCTTTATATAGATTCAAATGCAGAGAGAGCAAAGATAAGCCCAGAAGCTGAAAAGCACTGAATCCTGCATTAAAATTAACAATCACAAAAGCTGTGTCTATTTAGAGCTTTGATTTGACTAAGTCTCTCAAAGCACAGATCAATCATAGGGACGGTAATGAAGCCCATCACCATAATGTCTAAGTGAGGATGGTTATCCCAGTCTCATTGTTCCCTGAATTAGTCTAGAGATACGGTAGGATCAAGCTCTCTTGTTAGACTCTCAGCCATTCCTCCCTTTGTATCTACAAATGACAGACAAGGGACAGAAAAAGATACGTCTTGGAGTCCACAACAGCATATCAATATTCCAATCTGCATAGCACACAACAGGGGTCACCTTGCAGATGGATTAGTGTGCCAGCTCCCTGTTGCAGCTAGGTAATACAATGGGTTACATAAAAGTTAATTAGCAAAGCAAAGAAAGCAGAGAGCCCAGGAAGGCTCTGATGATTTCTTTAAATACTATAATCCTCTGATGTTCTGCAGGTTTACAGCGGGACTCATGGATTCCTCTTCTTTATGGCAGAGGGTTACTGCTTGGTGAATTTGACTCTTTAGATGCATAGCTGTATAATCTGTAAGGCATACTTATAAAACAGGGTAATGCTTCATGAGTCAGTCCCAGAGCTACCTGTTGTTTAGTGTCCTTTTTATTTATTCCATGAAGGTAGCATTTAATAGGACTGTCAGACTGCTCCTGACTTTGGCTAGCCAGCGCAGATCTCCAAAAGGAAAAACTTGGAACAGCTTGGGCATACAGGCCTATTTCAAAGCTTTTAATTCCTTTGTTTTACTTGCCTGAGTATTGCAATCCTATAGTTACTTTTATTTTTAACAAAATAAAGTACATTTTTGTACCAATCCTTTTATCTTTAGCAATAAATGTGGCCTTTAATTTAGCTGCCATATACGCTCCAGCCTGATACCACAGACAGAGCAAATATTTACCCTCAAAGATCTTGTGTCCTTTGGGATGCGTACCATCCAGTCCAAATGCTGCAGCTCTATAGAGCTGAGGAACAAGCTTTAATCTTAAGATACAAGGACTGCTTTGCAGCAAGGTGAGATGATGGCTGTACTTGTGGGCATCAGTTTCCCTTAACGGGGATCAGGACTTCATTGTCATGGGATTCCAGGCATAGCAATGTGATGACTGTGTAGGATGAGAAAACAGATCTACACAACCTGGTGAAGATCAGATGAACGTGGTGATAAGAAGAAAGTAGAACCAGGTGGTTTATGAACCTGTGAGATGAGCAGAGCTTCTTAATTTCCACCTAATGTGGTCCGTGACTCAAAGGAACTGAGTCATAGTAATAACTAATACAGCTATTCTCAATCTCATTTCCTATGGATTAGCACTTCCATTGCAAAGATGTGACTACTGCTGCTGATACTTTTATTAACAACCAGCAGTGTTCTCCACAGAAATTAAGCCCTCGGTTGAATTTCTGCAGCTGTGCCTCTAACTCCCTCTGGCCATCTGAAAATCCCAGGGCAGCTCCACAGGGGGACAGAGGACTTAGAAGAGACAAAGACCAACTGTGGTCCCTCCAGATCAGTTCTCAGGGTGTGTGACAAAGTGGCGGAAGAAAGCTACTATCTGCCCGTGCTCTAGATGTCCTTTGGTAAAGCAGAAGAGTTAGTTCCCAGGGGCAGCATGTGAAGCTTTCAAAAGTTTCAGTCCCCTATAAGAGGGAAAAATCTGTGGTGGAGCTTTCAGGAAGGAGGAAACTCCAAGGAACCCAAGGCACTGTCAGGATGGGATAAAGGGGAATGAGCAACAACATTCAGCCAGAAAAATGATGTTTTGTTGTGATTTCAGGATCTGGGCTGCATGGCCTTTGGCTGCCCGCTTCAGTCCTTTGGGCTTTCACCCCTCAGTTGCAAACTGTTCTTTTGAGGGATATACCATAGATGCAGAAGTGCCAATTTTTTTCTGAGAGCTAAACGTCAATACAATGCGTTGCTATAAGAAACAAATGTTTACTTAAAAAGCGCACAGGTAGAAAGAACTGCAGACCCTCTGTATTTGAACTTTCTCTCTAGAATTGTGGTGCTAATGCAGAGGCCACTGTGGTTTCATAAAAGAAAAGAAGAGGAATGCCATAATCTGTAACATTTTTCTCTTCCACAAATGATTTTGTGGTAGGGTTGGAAATTGTACAAGCAGCCACTGGATGGCAATGTTTCACACATAATTTCAGCCTCAACGGTTTAATAAGACTTGGAGTGCAGGTGCTCACCTGATTAAAACTTTCATCCAAATCCTGGTCTAACACTTATTTCAATTCCATGTTTATACGGCTGACAAAAATTGAACTGACAGTTGTATTATGGAGAGGCTACTGGCTCTGCATAGCCAAGGTCGAAACTTGTTTTCCATTATAAACTCAATCTTGGCCTCACCTCTGAAATTCTCAGTAAAGATCATTTCTCTTTCACATATTGGGCCCACAATGAGTAGCAAAGAGAGATGTTTTGTTCACATTTCAGATAAGTTAGACAAGGTATCCATTTGGTTCAGGTCTGTGGACACCCAGGTGTTGAAATAGGTTTTAACTTTTTTTTTGCCACACTTTGCAGTGTCTCCTCTGTGAAACTTCCTATAAAATTCAAGACCCTGAGGACATCACGTGCTGGGGCTGAGAGGCTCACCGGATAAAATGGGAAGTGGAGTTCCTCCAGCTGAATTCAGCCTTCTTTCCTTATGTTTGCCTGAAGTGGAAATTCACCTAACATTTCTGAGCATTTTCAGAAAATGAAAACCTAGTGACAAGTAACACAGTGACAGGTGCAGGTATTCTCAGGAAGCAATTTTTTACACTCATCTGTCAGTATTCATGCTGGGAGCACTCACACCTGGATTCAGCTAGGAAACAAACACAGCACAAATCAGGTGACTTGGCTGGCAGATTACAGCTGACCAACATGGCTCAAAAAGAAAATGCTGAATGCTTAGAGAACTAAGGTGGCATATCCATCCACGTTCTTTTCTTTCTCTTTTAAAAAGAAAAATGTAACATTTTGGGAGAAAATATGAAATAAGAAAGTTGAAGAATCCTGATCATTAGAAGTATTTATTGTGAAAAAGCCAAACACTAAAAATCACTGATTACTACTACCAAAAGCCTCCTTTCTCTCTATACGCTTGCTCTTGATATCTACTGCTGACCAGCACATACCTGACAGGTATGCCATATGCCAGGCAAGAAAACAGAAAATCACTGTTCAAGGGAAATTATCGACAAATCTTTGTTTCTTGTTTCAGTGGAGGTTTCAGTAGTAAATGTGGGAATCATGTTTACAGTACATTCCTTCCTGTCTCGTCCAATTTAATATGGTGTTTACTGTGTCTGAGGAAACCGACTCCTTTGGAGGAGGATTGTCTCTTGAGATATTTCTTGGTGCTGCAGCCATCCAGGAATGGATACACTTTCTACTCTGACACTGATTTTGAGCAACAAGCTTTTCATATCTGCCCTCAGAGAATTCGGAATTGCTCTGTATGGGAAAAACCCAATCTCATTCCTAGATTGGCACAGCCTATGAATCCTCTGCTTTACTTCTAAAGATCATTGAGAATGCTCCTAGCAGAATTTGTGTAACAGATAAAAAGGTACCCAGACGACTGAAAGCCTTGTATTGCTGTGTAGGAGAGCTAAGGTTAGAACTACACCTGAAGATCATTTCCACTTTCAAGCATTCTCTTTTTAGTCTTACAATGTGTTCCCTAATTTTGTAATGGCTCTCTTAGAGAATTAAAGTGCTCTTATATTTTCCTTCTCTGATACTGACAGGCACTCTCAAGCTGTACACAACCTTGTATCTGGGAAGTACATCACTTCTTTTTCTTCGCTGCTGTGTAGAGTTAAATTCAGAAGGTGAATCTGTATTTGATCAAGCCATTTCAAACTTGGCACTTCCACCTTTTTTGATCATGAACGATAACGTGCCACAGAAGTACATAAACTATTACAACACAAAACTGAGGTATGGTGAGGCAGTAAGGCAGAAAATAAATTAGACTTACATTGCCTAGACCTTGCTGAAAAAATGATGTAACCTAGTCCTGGCAGTAGTATAGTGATACCATTCGCATCACTGAAATTCATTAATAAGGTCAACATTTCTCTAAGGAACTATTGCATCAGGTGTCAGTAATCTGAGTGTAAATATTTGTTTTGACAGGACTTTAATCAGTTTGCATATATTTAAGTCAATTATTTAAAAAGGGAAATCTTTTAAAAATAATTATAAGTGTTCACGTAATTAAAGCAGATTGTTAAACCCCTGAACACCGTACCCAAATATATTTTATAGGGTATATCATACAGGAGTTTTTGTTAACTAGCGTCTGTTGATGGCCTAGGAGCTCAGGTTCTTGGCTGATGCAGTAGGTTGGTCATACAGAAAGGGTAAGTCTCAACAGCATGCCATTTGTATAACCCGCTCAAAATACCCAGGGCCTGACTTTTTAAAGTGTATGATTTTATTGAAATGAGTGAGTTCAAGCCATAGGTCTAATATACAGCTCCAGCTGTAGATCTCGCCCCAGAAATTCACATTACACATTCTGTATATATGGAACATGCAAATAGTGGTCACCTGTTAACATTTTAGTCTAAATGCCCTGACCAAAATCAGATAGGACCTCTTTGGCCGGGACAAGGGAATACTCTGTGCTACTGAAATAACAAAAGATTTAAGTAACTGTTTTTCTTTTTCAAAAACATCAAAGTTTTCCTCTTTGGATCAAAACGGAATATTTTATTTTGGGACCTTAAATCAGGACAGACTGCCTATTGACACATGTGGGTACAAATCACAATGAGAGTTGTCCTGGTGTATCCCTTCAAGCACTGAGCAGTTCCTGAATTAACTATGCATATGCTTGAAGCTAATCAGGCAGATGTATGTCTTCAGCATCAAGCTTATATGTCAACACTGGAGTTCTTTCGTATGTTGTGGTGGGCTCAGATTAGGCAGACTTCCAAAATATGGTACCTTCAATTTTACATTGTAGCAAACCTCATACTGAAGTCATCAGGACTTTTCCTGAATAAAGAATATAAGATTTCCCCCACTATTTGTGGTAAGTCAAACAAGCTAGTAATTTTCTCCTGTCATCAAAGGATACATTTCTAAAATTCCCTCCCAGCAGAAGCACATAATCAGCTCTCAGCAAGAAAATGAAATTAACAAAACACAGAGAACAATGAAGAACAATACTTCCACAAGTAAAAGTTAGGGGTGACTTTAGGATAGAAAGAAGGAGGGCACTCAATATATCTGGAAAACATTTCTACTCACTTATAAGAAGCTTCTGGATATGAGCACTATATTTCCTATGGAATTACAAAAATTAAAACAACTTTGGGATATTAATGTCCCAGTATAAATATTCTAAGAGGCAGTAGTCAGAGTTTCTTAGAGGGAAACCATCTGTAGTACATCGTCACCAAACACAGAAGCGGTCCAGAAACACTGTGAAATGTAAAATGAGACTGGCATTTTTCTGTGTGGTAACTTTTATTGTGCTATGAAGTCAGCTAGATGTGATGGAAATAGACTGATTTGAAAATACACTATTAATATTTTTTGCCAACATTAATGATATCAAAGTGACTCGAGAGATTGCATTTATTTCCTATTGAAAATAACAATATCCTGATATTTTCTCCACATTGGATTTGTTAATTTTCTGTTTACTGACATCTGTTTAGGGATAATAGTTGTCAAATCTAAGAGCTTATAAAATAATGGGAAAAGGAGAAGGAAGGACAAGACTCCATGGGAGGACATGTAAGACCTAGGATACTGTTTGGTGTTGTGTGCCTGTAGAGCTGGGTGGACGGGACTGCCAGGATGGAAACTCAACTATTCCAGGACCTGACAGCTACTCCGTGCCTGAGACTTTGAGGGAAACTTCAAGAAATGTGATAATCAGGGAACAATTGACCTTCTAGACAAATGTCTTCCTTTGCTTCATCAGCTGTTGGCTCATCAGCTCTGCACAAAGATTGAGATTAGAAGACAGTTATCCTCTTTATTGCAGGACTGGTGTTTCCCCTCCAGGCTGCTTTAGGAAAATGGTGCTTCTCTCCTCAAAGTGTGACACCTCTGAGTGTCAGGGATGTTGACACCAGTATCTTCTAGAAAGATCTTTTAATAGAAGAGCTGACTGAAGGGAAGTGTCACTGGCGAATGCCAGCACAGCCCCTTTGCTTTGGGGCTGAACAAGGGCTGGAAGGCATCAGCAGGACTCCAGACATGGTCCTTCAAAGCTGGGCAGCAGCTCCTCCCTGGCCCCCCTGGCCTGCCGCACACCTTCATCCCATGCGTGATGCCACCCACCATGAGGCACTCTATCCCATCCACCACTCAGTGTCAAACTAATGCAGACAGACAAGTGGTTCTGCAGCTTTTTTTCTCTTTGACCAAAAAGGGAGGCTATGGGCAATGGGGACACGTCAGAAATACGTCCCTTCCCCGCCTGGAACAGAAAGACCACCTTGCAAGGAGATGGGGAGGACAAAATTCCTTGTGAACAAAGGAGCAAAAGAGGTGGAATCTGAAACCGTGTGCCCACTGAGTTCAGAGGCAAATTTCCCAGGAAATCCCATGAGGCCAGTCGCATACCAAGAATGGGAGGCAGAGAGCCAGAAGCTTGAAAGTGTTCACAAGGAAGTTGGCTTTTTGTTTTCTTAGTTGCACTGCAAATTAAACCTGGGAAATATCAAATCTTTTATGCCTTGGCAGAAGCTTTTTTTCCCCCATGGGAAAGAAAAGAGAGAAGGATTCCCTAGAAAACTTTTAAAATGGAGAAGGTGTTCTTGGGTTTTGTAAGCCACAGACCAAATGTTTTGAATGTTGAAAGGGAATATTTTCAGATTTGGTTATTTTGTCAGCAGCAGCCACATGTTTTACTAGAAAACAAAAGTCTTCACAGCTATTTTGTGCACTTTCATTTTCTAGGAAAATGTTTTCATCCATTTCTTTTCACATCCTTGCAATGGTCTCCATTAAACTCTACTTTATTTTGCCATTTCCTGCTTTCATTATATTGGTCCACACACAACTTTGCAAAATGGACCTACAGAAATGTTTGGGTTTTTTTTGTCAGAGAACCTCTGTCAGGTTTACAAAGAGAAGGTGGCTCAAGCAGTTTCTCTCTAAAGTGTCAGAGAATCAAACGCTAAATGGTTGTGTCCCCTCTCTCACTGCTGCTCTCCTGCTTATACCCATGATTTTGGATTCACATCCAGTTTTCAGAGTAGACAAGATTTCTGGTTGTTATCTTATTTTAATATAGTATATCTCCAGCAGTGGCATAATCTCTGGCTGTGGTACCACTTAACAGTTCATATTTTTTGAAGCAATCCCTTAAATTTTAATCCAATAAATGGCTTCTCTTAAATATCCAATGGGATTGTACTGTTTCTTAGCTTTGTTTGAAAAAGCCTTTAGCTGTAAGTCTATAAAGAAAGCTTAATTTCCACCTTAATTCCAGACTCAACAGAATAAAGACTGTATACCTGTTTTACTGATATATGGGAGAGACTTGAAGAAGGTAACCCTTGCAGAGATTGATTCTGCAGCCTCAGCAACTTTAAAAGTAAGTAACGGGTTTAAAATCACCAGCTTCAGCAGTTTGAGAATCTAAAAAATTCTTGTGAAAGTGAAAAACATCTTTCAGTCTGGAACTACAGGGAACAGCATCTGCTACATTATGGCTTATGAATGATGATAAGAGAAGAAAGAACAAGCAAAGAGGTTCATATATTTAGGAAGGCCTTATTTTGGATCTGAGGAACTATTTCTCATATGAAAGAAGGGAAGATTACTATATCATGTCCAAGAAATGTGTTTGTTATAATATGCCTAGTTATTTTCATAACTTAATAGTCAGTATTTTTTTTTCTTAAACCAAAAAAGGGCACAGTCTTTGGAGAACCTACTGTTAGACATACTCAGTGTACACAATCACAGCCTGGTTTTGGGTGCTTAAGTGGCAACGGAATTTGAATAGATACCCTGGGAGAGCCAGAGGATCGTGCTCCAGTGGTTTCTGAAAGCTCCATCGGCAGGAATCTCAATCTTTTGGTTCTATTTTTCTTTTCTGTAAGGTGTCACATGCCTGTCGTGCTGCATAAACAAACAAAATGCCCTCACTGATCAGGACAGTGAGAGATAAAAATGCACGTTGATAACATTGAAATGCTAGAATGATTCTTCTTTTGCATAACCAGAATTAGCCTGTCTGAGGAGTGGTCTGAGGCAAAGCATCAAGAGACAAAAGCTTCTACTGATTAGTCCTATTCTGTGTAAGGAATTTGCATCATGGTTCTTGATAGCAATTCAATCTTTTTGTACAAAATTACGCTGATGATGGATTTGCCAACAGGTCTGTTAAAGCCACTGGGGATTGCCTGCATAACTCTCTAGGGCAGCTCTGGTAATCATACTTGTGGAATTACGGGATTGTTAGGGAAATATAATTTAAAAAATTAGATTATTCTGGGCAGGAAAAAGACAATCTTGTTCAGCGAGTCCAGACCTCTACTACATCTTGCTTTTCCTTTTCCTGTATTTCTGATTTTTCCATTTAAACTACATTGTTAATTGCCACCATAACTTTTAGTATTTGCTTAATTTGTATGCTGGAAACTGGGAAGGGGGATCAGAGGGTGTCTTATTGCCCCACTAAAATGTTGCCTTTATATCAGCTTGTCTAGAGTTTGCTGGTTCTGGGGAAGGCTGATCACAACACATTTGCACTTCTTGTTAGCAGTTCTGTAAGAGCCTCGCAGGAGAGAGAAATGGTTTTAAGGTATTCCTCGTGAGAAAATTAACAGATCACTGTGACTATAGTCACAGCTAAGGCGCTCCGAAGACGATTCATTCCTCATACCAGCATGTGGTCCACGCTGGCTTTGCAGGACAACCCTTTGATGCCTGTAATTAATAGCTCTCTTTTCCAGCAAAATGTTGGAGCGACGTTCACCCGTCAACACTGCAGTGAGGATAGGTGAAAACTACTTATACATAGCACCTTTTCCTTTCACCAACTTTTTTTTTTTTCATTCAAAGCTACCAGCTGAAATACAGCCATACACTCCGGAGCCTGTTGGGTTGCTTTGCCAAGGGACACTCTTCTTTGCATAATGGGACCAGCTGGTCATGGCAGGTTATGTGATGCCGGCAGCTGCCTCTTTTCAACCAGCTTTAGTGGCTCCTAGCCCCTGCCAATTGCAAGGTTGAGACACGGGGTCCTTTGGGAGCTGAGTCTTTATTAAGCAACATGGAGAAACCCCGTTGTTTTAAAAATTTGAAGCAAATTAGAAGGGTGATTGACTACTTCATGGCTAGCTCTACCAGCATTTCTGTTAATCCAGAGAACGATCAGTGAACAAAAGGGAGTAAGTGGGGTCTGCTTTTCATATGTTTTTAATAGCTAAGAATTTTTTCCCCAAAATCTTTTCTGCATTGGACTAGCTCACAAAGAGGTGCTGCAAACATTTACTACTTTCCAGCCTGGTGTTAATTATGTCAGTCGCCTGCATTGTTTCTGCTCTCTGATTGAGTGACTTAGGTAATCAACCATGTCAATGAAAATTATAACAATCAAACTTAAATGTGTGGTTTTTTGGTTTTTTTTTAATGAATATCTCAGAATTCAAAGGTGAAAATCAATGTTTTGAACATCAGTGGAAGTGAAGCTTGACTGCATGAATATTTACTGACAGCAAAGATGTCAGATTGGCAAATCATATGAATCAAATTTGGGTTTGCTTGTTCTTATTGTTAATAACTGGTTGTGTGGGAATATTACTTAATATTCTTTCAGTGTTCAAAATATAGTGAAAGCATACAACTAAGTGATAATCTGAACTTCAAAGAAGTTACAATCTAAGCATAAAATACAGGGGGGTTACTGGCTTTGGAACAAATGTTTGCAGAATTTCCCTATTTTGTCCCTGTCTCCTGTCTCTCACACACGAAAATACACTTTTCCCAATTATAATTGATTTAATATTACCACTATATATTCCCCAAGATAGGGCTGCATAAAGCTTTTAGTTTCTCTAGCTTCTACAAGTGCTTTGTTTTAGACAGAAGAGAGGAATCAAATCACACTGATCACATTTCTGTGATGTCAAAAGATTCACTTATAATTCTGATATGCTTTTATATTTCATTCTGCAGAGGGATCTGCTGCAAAAAAATGTCCTTTCTCTTAGAGCCAGTATGGAAATCTATCATCTCTAATAGTGGTTTTGGTACTTTATATAGCTAAGAGGGTTGGGTAAATATCCTTAAAACTTTTCTATGTATATTAACAACCTTACAGTTCAACTGTTTAGACTCTGTTTAAAATCTTCCAGCCGGAATAATCATTCAAAATCGAAACTTCGGCCACTGAACTTTCTGGCAAGATTGCTTACTGAAAGCTCATATTTTAAGTCAATTGTCATAAACTGACTAATAGGTTCATAAGTAAAAAATATACTGGATTTAAAAAATGTGAGCTTTTAAAGTAGAAATTATTCAATACAGTGTTGAAAGTAATGCATACATTCAAGAAATCCATAGTCCAATAACGACAAGGGAAAAAAATTGTATATATCTTCTCCACTTGCAAGAATTGTTTGTCACTCGGAGGTGGGATCAGCCTCAGAATTACCAGCAAAGTGAAAGAAAGCTTCAACAGACTTGGCTAGAAAAATGCACGTTCCTACATTACCTGATGTAGCTGCAGTACCCTCCATTTAAGCCGGGGTTGTTTCCATCCACGCAAGGATCAGGTTTTTTTTTTTTTTTTTAGCTAGTAGTTGAAGACCCTCATGACACAGGCATGCACTAACTGCAATGCTAGAAAAGACTGAAGTTCATAACCCCTAGCAAGATTACAGTAATGAACCGTATGAAATCAGAGGGAGAAGAGACAGATGATACAGAACCTGGTCAAAAGCCAAAGGAAATCAATGGCACATCATCTGCAGGCTTCAGTGTGGTGGGATTGAAACCAGGGCGTCTAATCTCAAGTCTGATCCTCACTTCGTCTGTACATTTGGGCAAGTTATTTCAACTTTATAGCCTTGGTTTCTTTCTGGAATGGTTGTGATGCTTCACTTATTGTTTCAGTAGAGTGTCAAAACCTTAAATGAAAATGCGATGCCAGAAATACGAACTAATATCAACAACACAAAAATATGGGCTTTTAATCTTAACTGAAAACAAGTGGCAGCAAGATGATGATATGTATAAAGTATACTATAAATGCACTTCAACTTCCGACTTACAGATTCAATTAGAAAGAGAGGTATTGCAGGAGTATTGATGAAATATTTAAGAGTACCGAAGAAAATCCATAAAACATCCAAACCACCCAAATGCCTGCCATATGAAAACTTTCCCCAACATATGCAGAAAACCCACAGGTACTGAATTTATTGGCAAAACAAAGGGAGAAGCATATTTCAAGTAGCAAGCAGGTGCTTGCAAAAATAAAACCATTCAGGGAATCTCAATGAATAATAATATGACTACTTATCACTTACATGATGAAAGAAACATTTTTGCCAAGGGCTCAGTACTAGTGCAACCTAGCAAAATTGTGACTGAAGAAAAAGGAGCATTGTCAACATGCATATCAAAAGGTTATTGGATTTCATATTAGGATATTAAGAACTTCCCTTTCTGAGTCTGAATCCTCCATATTTCTGGCTCCACAAGAGTGCTTCACTAACAGCTAATTAATCCTTCTGGTTGTTCAAATATATATATGTATGTAACTGCACCTTTTTGCATAATTTTAGCCTTACCATTTTTGCAAATGAGGAATCATTTACTCAGATGGATTAAGCCAAAAGGCTATTTTCACCGAATTGAGGTGATTCTTAAAACTGTATTTTATAATCGTGCTGATATTGGGCAAAGCAATGCTCTGCACTTAGAGAAAATTCTGTGTTATCCACTATTGATCTCATACTCTGAAATGACAGTTTTCTTTAAGTTTTTCTGTGTTCCTGAACCATATCCTTTCAGGCATGTTTTTAGGTGCTCTCACTGTCTGTTGTTTGCTACACACTAAATATTCTTGGGCCAGTAAGCACATTTTTCACAAGTGTATTTTTGTCAAGTATTTCCATGGAGGCAAAAGTACGTGTCCTTTTGTCTGCTAACTGCAGTAATGTAAAAATTCAAAGCTTTTTTTTGTACAGATCAATTTGCTCAATATATTAATAATTGATATTTTTAAAATTAATTTAAAAAATAATTTTAAAATTACATTTTTTATATATGTATAAAAGGTAATGTGAGATAGGTCTACAAAGCTGAATGATGCTGATGCTGAAAAGCCACTGTGGTACTTTATTACCATTCTCTGACAGCTGCATAATGAAAAGTGTATACAACAATAACATTTAATTTTTTAAAAGGGTTGAATTCTCTATATGTTAATGAACGCCTGAAAAATGTGACCGATTTATTTGGATTTCACATGAAGAGAGGCTGGTTTATCCATGATAACGTTGTATAACCCAAAAGGATCCCATCTGACAGCTGTTGAATAGCATACGTAAAAGATGGGATGTGGGAGCAGTCAAGTCCATTATAACCTATATCGGTGCCCCCCTTTGGCAATTTTACTATAGAAATCAAGACTTAGTGCGCTGGAAAATAATTACCTTCTCCTCACTAGAGATAGTCCTTCTGTACTGGGATAATGCTCTGTGGACAATGGCTACAGGACTGCTTTTGTCATGCTCCTCATGCAATCTGTATTTGACTGACAAACAAAGAATTTCAAGGGCAAAAGTTCAGGTTTTTACCAGTGCTAGATGTAAACCCACAAGGTAAAATCCTCTTCTCATACGTGTCAAGATACTCTGTTCTCCCTCATGTATGAGCCATCTCAGAAGGTGGGTAGCGGAGAATAATGACTATGAGAGCAGTGATGTGGCTTTGAGATGAGACTTTTGCTGTGGGAACACTCAGTTCATTTAAACAGAAAAGGACTCGTTATCCTGCTGTCTGTGACAAAACTTTAAAGGCTAATTTCATTTCAGTCCTTTTGTCTGCCTGTGGAAAACTAACCGTTCTAATTCCTGTTTGCTCTCATTTGCCTGAACAGGGTAATTTCAGGCTCTCCATTTCCTGATTTTAACAACAATTAGACCTTTGGGCATTGCTGAAGCGGCTTGGATTTTTACAGCTAAACTGTCATACTTGAAGGGTTGCGGAAGCCTACAAAAATAAAAAACTATCCAGCATCTTCCCCCACGTGGGGGATTGCTTAGCTTACTGCTGTTACAACACTCCCTGTCCTGATGCACCTCTTCTAGATCTGCTTTTTCTCCTTCTGAAAGGACAGGGTGTGAGAGGGGGTTTGTCAGGAAAACATAGGACTCCAAAGCCCAGTACGGGATCGGAAGTCGCCTGCAGGCACACACGGGCCGGGCTCTTCACCTCCCCTGCGCTCCATAAACCTTCTCCAATACTCTATAGCAAACTTCAGTAGAAAGAGCAGAAGCCTCAGAAGCCACTCTTTGCCCCAGAAAAGGAGCGGGCGTATCAATACTGCCTTGCATTTTTCCAAAACCAAGGACTGTGTGAGGCGAGAATGTCTGAATGGTCCTGAAAGAGGTCTGTCCTCAGCGGTACCAAGGGAAGTAAAAAATAAAGTATGTCATGTTTTATCTCCGCGCCACTTTGTCTCTCCCTGATTTCAGACTGACGCACTCCCCTGATCTTTTCAAATGCTGAAATATTTTGGTAATCTCATCTGGCTCCCAGTAGACACAACAACTGCACGTCGTAGCAGGCAGACTCGGGACTGAGCAACCGAAGACAGTGAACGGAACTCTCACTGGGGAGAGGTGTCAGCGTTGGAGCTGATATCGTGTTCCTGCTGGGGTGTGGGAGTGAGATCAGGCAGAAGTTATGCCAGTTTAGACTCTCTCTGGCCTCTAGTCAGATTCACTAGGGTCATATTTTTGGAAATGCATAGCACCTGTCACTGGGACCTGGTTTTTAGATGTGCTTCCAGTTGAGCATGGAAATAAGCAGGTAGATTTCAAAAGAGCTCAAACTCCTGGGGTGAATTCTTCTGAAATTCTGGCTCCATTTGTGGGTGGTGAGCATTTGCAGATCTTGCTCTGAGAGCTTTTGAAAAATGACTCCGACTCTTCCTGTAGAATAAGAATTACAGCTGAGTTTCATTTTTGCACATCTAAGGAAGAGTACAGGCAGGTGCTGCCTGAAATCTTTCCTTTCTCATCCCATCGATGTCTTGACTCAAAAGTAATATGAAAGTTGGTCTACCTGTGGCTTATTTCATCCATTAAAGCAAGCCAGATCTAAGATGGTCTGCTCGGATAGGATCTGAGCTGTTGGCTCAAAGCCTGTTGGGAACTTATATGCCATTTTTATTCTGTTCTGCAAACACATGCATGAGAAAGCTCCTGGAGGACTAACTTGTTAGCTACACATGAATTGTCATTTTGGTCTTGTCTGGGTCAATAAAAAACTTCTGAGAGATCTGCTAATATGCTGCAAAACCTGTTAGTTGAAGATAGTAATTCTGGAGTGTCCCCTCTGGGTACTTTTCTGGTTCCTGGAAAGAAGGGAATCATTCACACAGGAAGATATTAACAAAAATGAGAGACCAATAAATGCACCTGTCAATGTTCAGTAACAGCTAAAATTAATTCACAAATCCAAACAATCTGCAGAAAACTGAACACAATTATATAAGAAATTAAGTTATACAGTTGCCATGACCTTTAATCAATCATTCCAGCTGTTAATGTTAATTTTGTGATCTGAAAATCATAGTTCTATTTGCATTTTAATGGCTGTTAAATGAGAGTCATCAGGAAGAAATAGTAGCAGCTTGGCCTTTTGATACCAAGCTCTCCCTTCCTAATGTGATTTGGAAGATTTGGAATTCCTGTTCAGAAGGGGTTTTGTTTCAAACTGCAGCAGGCATAGGGAGCCAATTTTGCAGAGGGAAAACAGGCAATTCAAACCAAATCCCTTTTCAATCCAACTGTAGCTCCAAACAGATCACAAAAAAACAGGTAAAAGCTATAACGGCAACTTCTTTACCTTCATACTAACAAAAAATCTAGTGTCTTTTAAAACCCTTTCCACAGATATATGCTATTTTAATATTTTTTCCATCAGCAGGGTCTTTGTACTTAACTCACAGAAATTTTTCTCAAATGGGAAATGAAATAAAACCCAGCAAACACAATAAACCCACTAAATAACCAGGAATTTTAGGTTTAGTTCAATTAGTTTATTTTGTATTTACCTGGCAAATTGTTGCATACAGGACTGTCTGATAACATAGATACTACTCATTGTCTTGTTTTGCAGATAACGACTTTAGTGGTATCACATTGGATCAAAACTCTATTTAAATCAGATTCCCACTCTGGAATAACTGTGAACTTGTTGATTGCTTTAATTTTTAATAAGATCTAAATGTCTGCCAGCCTCTTATGCTAGCATTTTCCATTTTTAACATTTTCTTATTAATAGAAAGACCTTCATTGTTACATGACAATTTATTTGTATGCGACGTGCATAAATCTGATTAAAATGTGATGTTCTGCTTAAATCTTCATCTAAATCTCCTAGGAGACAGTCCCCAGGTGAATCTTCTTTGGTTAAAAAAGGAGGTCTTGGAACTACATGTTCAGAAAGGAAAGCAGTGAGCTGCAGACAGATTTCAACAACTGGAAAGCAAAGTCGGTATTAACAATGAAAGAAGAAAATGGTTTAGCTCTATCCAAAGTCCTTTTTATTTAAAACAGGTAAATTGTGAGAGGAAGAAAGTTTCAGCAGGTGTTTTCAGGCTGAGTTTCATAAAGGATTGAATAGCAGTAGGAAAGAGGAACATTGATAAATGCCCTGCCTTTTATCACACAAGTAGGACTTGTGTCCATAAAGGCAGTCTAATTTGAATGCATTGAACAGCACACCCTCTTTTTTCCCCAAGCAGAGAACCTATGCATTTTCTGCTTCTACATTACCTCTACAAATAAAACGTGTACAGGTGGTATGCATGCTAATGGGGCTGAGCTCTGAAGTCAGAGCAGTGACTGATGCGGGAAACTGTCGCAGGGCAGAAGGACTCCCATCCTTACTGGGACAAGCCCTGCCCTGGGTTCCTATGCAGACATACTGCTGTCCTTCGAGCTTCCTATTATTTTAAAAGCTAACCAGGATACAAGGCAGCTACTGGCTTTGGCTGAAACACAAATCAAAAGCAATACTTTCAGGATGCCAACATTTTGTTTTTGCTGGACTTCAGGAAATCTGCTGCCTTAGAAACCCAAGGATTTGTCTGTCTGGCCAGTAATGTTCCAATCTGTAGTACGGCTTCGTGCAAAGTCAGTGCAGTCGTGTGTGCGTGCGTGTGTGCCTATGTGTAAATGTAAGTAAGCGTCAGTACTCTGTGCATAAATGGTGATAGAAATCCCTAGCCTGAAATTCTGGCTCCCCAGAAGTCAGTGAGAGCTTTGCCACCAGTTTTGGTGGAACCAGGCAGTCACCCTGCAGTCTGGAGTCCTTTAGTCCAGATTAACAATGGGCGAAGGTCTGAGGGCTTCTCCACACTGCACAGACTTGCTTGGTGTGAAAAGTTAGTTTATTCTCCAAGATTAGTCAGATTCTAATGAATCTGCTCAGATAACTAAATATGATGTTTATTAGTATTAATTGTGGCCTTTTTTCCCCATTGATATATGTCTTTCCATTGCAGGTCTTGTCATATTTAAATAGGAATAGACAAATCTCCAAAGACTTGGAGGTTGATTTGGCCAGATGCTCAGAAGGTCTGTGGCAAATCCTAATTCTCTTCTCTGGACCTCTTCAGTTAAGACATCAGTCCACAGATCTCCTGAGTACAAGCTCTTTCATAGCATTCCTAGTAATTCCAATTCCAATCAGGTTAGAAATAAGAACCTTTTTTTTTTTTCCCCCCAGGTACTTAGGATTTCTGTGCACATCAAATAAATGGATATTAAACAGTCTTCAAGTAGAACGGCATGTGGAAAGGATTCACCTGGATTTTTTCCTAAGGAATCAGTATTCTCCTTTTTTACTCAACCATACACATCTGTCCTGAATTTTCATTGCTGGATTAAAGGCATTAAAGAAATCCAAACAGAGTGATATCTTAATTTATTATTTTCCACCTGTTGATAATCCCTGGCATTTAAAATGTCACTATTTTATTCTTGAGACAGAGGTTTCTCAGGAAACCCTCTACGTGGTGTTTATCATGCAATACATATCATGTTCCTCAACAAACTCCAGGAATCAAGCCAGCAGATTAGCTCCAGGAGAACAGACAAATCTCAAACGTACATTTGTAGCTATATTGCAGGTCAGAAGCTCAATGCAAAGGGGACCTATTTTGCTGCTCTCAAATTGCTGAATTGCAGGAAATGTCTACATTAATACCCTAAACAAATATATTCTTCCTGATATTCTTGATCATATCTTATTTGTATTGCCTTTTTAAAATCTAGATAATTTAGCATTAAATTGAAATGGTTTTAACAAATCACACCCTGGGGTACTGTAGAGTTAGTTTTCAGGTAGTCAGGGCTTTAATTCACTTTTGTTCTCCGATTTCATAATTTTTTCTGCACCCATCAAAATTGCTACCTGCCCCTTTCAGACATATAAAAGCTTAGGAAAACTAAATATTTTTCATTATATTTTTATCCTAATTTAAGACATTTTTAATGCTTGATAGTCAGAGTTTTTGATGATGATCTAGCCTGGGGACTAATGCAGGATGTGGGCTGAAAAATCTTTATGCAAAAGTAAGCCCATTTTCAATTTCCTTTCTGAAAGCGTACCGGAAGCAATGATAGATGGCGCACAGTCTGGCTGTCAGGTACCTTCCTCCTCTTCATGAATATGCTCTTTTTTTCTTCAGAATACTCTGGCCAACCTTGCTCCATCTGATCGCAGACGTTTTTTAGAAGCTTTACATCATTAAAATGCACCGATGGTAGTTGTGAAAAGGAGTTTCATTTCTGTCCAGTTCCCCAGATTGTTGGCAGTAGTGCTAAAACACACACAAAGGCCATCTGGCCCATGGAATATAGTTTCCATACAAATAGTTTTACGCCCAAAGATTTATGTATACAAAGATAAGTAAGAAGATTGTTGAGACTGAAGGAGAAGACTTGGTAAAATACTGACTACTGGAGGTTTTATAGTTTTTTATTGTGACAGTTTTTTATTGTGACAGTAGAACTGAGTTTCCTCATATACCCTTTGGGAAGACGGGCTGGTTGTATGTAATCTTGATTCATTGGTCTTCTAAAGGGACAAGAGGAGAGATTTGAGGATGGGTGCCTTCCTGGTCAGGCAGGAACTGGAGAATAGCGACTGGAGAGAGTGAACAGAGACTCCCACTTGCACTCTTGAAGCGAAGAGTAGAATCATGGTCAAACCCTGAGGGCAGCATTGCTGAGACAGCTGACGCTGCATCCAGAAGTGAGAGACAAGAACTGGCCTTTTGACTGATGGGCAGCTGCCTCCAAAACTGGTATGGGAAAGCTCTGTTGCAGAATCCTTGCTGGATTCATTAGCCCTCAGCCTCTCACCCTCCTCACTTTGCCCAAGAAGTCCTCCTGGGCTCACAGCATTAGTAAAGTCCCCTCCTGGGCTCCCAGTGGTTATTAAAAAAGTTAGTAACCTCACCTGTTATGGTAATTATGAAAAATGGATAGATGGTAGATGTTTAACATGGACCATGCTACAACGTCCCCCAAAGTGGAGGTAAACATTTCCTTAGCCACTTGGTGGAAGGGTTTATCACATCTTGTTCAAGTGGTAAGTTTGGAATGGCATTTGGTGTCCTGATCTAATGACTTCCCAGACCATAGGGTTTCTCATTTGCTTCAGGAATGAGTCTTTGAAGATGGGTTTGGAGTGCTAGGCTTTGCAGACCTAACGGTAGTAGAAAAAAACTGGAAAACAGTGTAATAAAGTGAATGAACAACAAAGTAAATGATAGTCAAATAAGTGAAATAAATCTCTGAAGAGAAATGATGTCTCAGCAGAGAACCAGATTTAATGGAGAGAAGAAATTTATCGGGAACTTAAACAGGATCTGGAGGAAGGAAGGTTAAAGTGAACTAATCAATAAACATTTAGAAAGTTGCCATTTCCCCAAGTCTCCTAACACTCACAAAGTCCTAATCCCAGCTTTTTAAGCTGTATAGCACAGCTGAGGTTGCAGGACAAGATAGTATATCTAGTCTTGTGCTGGCAGACTTAAACAAAGTTCCCTGTATTTTCTTCATCCCTGGGACCTACAGGTAGGCTAAGCTGATTTATCAGAGCTGAACTTCTGACATAATAGCCCCAGAGACTATAAAACAAGCTTGGATTTAGCATTGTTATTCAAAAAGCTGCATTTAATGATTCAGGACGCAGATGATTTCAGCTAGAGATATATTTTAAATAGCTTTCCTGATTTGACTTTTAGACTAATGGATAGGAGCATATCACAAAATTGTAATAAATATAACTCTGCATTACACGAAGTACTACTAATACGTTGATTCTAGTGACAATGTTATTGCTCCTTATATGTGAGAACATACTGCAGGTGTCACGGGTAATTTCTGGAAAAAAATTTCAGAATATTTACTGATAAGCCTGATAGGATTATTGTTTTGGATGGGAAAAATCAAGAATAGTCTATCTTCCGAATCTTGTATGACTGATCATAAAGTGGTTAACAGAAATTCTCCATCACTGCAGAAATATTTACAGCGAGGGGCAGCTTTATCAGCACAAGAATAAGTAAAATCCATTTTAAACTAGGCTAACATACAGCACTGTGTATGTGAGTATTCCTGATTCGGAAACTTTTGCAATATGATTACTCTCCTCTTACACAATCTGGAACATAAATTGACAGCATTAGGAGGAGCTTTTCATTCATTGGCATAATGGTTCAATGTGTTATGGAAATAACTTAGATTCATTTATATTCAAGGGCTTTGGAAGGACTTTTATGTAGAATGGTGCTCAAATGCAAATTTCCAACATATCCAAATTCACTTGACATATTTTTCTCTTAAAATGAATTATCAAACACTAGGATAATATTACGGGAAAAAATGCATGTTTTAACCAGCAGTAGCCATCTTATTGTGGAGCGATATTCACATACATCCTATTACCATGAAAATGTCAGATATTTTCTGTATTTTTTTTTGCATATCCCCAAAGATATGTGTGTGTTTTGTTGTACATTCGTTATTTAAAGCTTTAGTCCTGCAGCAGGGCAGTAACAGCTCCACACTTCAGTCTGAGAGTAGCCTGCTAACAGCCAACTTCTGAAAGGGAGCTGAAACCCAAATGCTTATGTGGACCATCCTGAGAGCTGCTGCATCTCATGAAGATGTGGGGCAGAATTTGGCATCCAAAGCAGAAGTCATAAGAGACTGCTTTGCTGGAAGATGAGTTGGTGCTAATTAATGTGTCGTCTGAATTTTCTTTCTTATTGCCATTATCTGATACCCAGAAAGGAAGGGTGACCAGCTACAAAGTCACTTAGATCAACAGATGCAGACTGTTGTCAGATGTAAAAATAAAGCGTAATGCTGATTCCCCGTTCGACCCCTATGCTTCGCCTCCATCAGGAAGCAGTGGAGCCCAGGAGTCCCAGCTCTCAGTCTCTGTTGATACAAAGCCATGCTTTCATACATTCCGAAATCTTAGCAGTCATTAACCGCTGAAGTCATCTCTCCTCTTCCAAGTCAGAGACCGCAGAAAACAACAGCTGAATAAATAAAACGGTCTGTAGAGAAGGCTAGGGTCTTCATTTGCTTCACTGGGAAGCTTTCAAGAAGTATTGACACCTGCACCAAATGAAGATATCTCATCTCATAATAACAAGCTTCTGGTCGCCCAGAATGTCAGAAACTAAAACCATCATAGGATACAAAACAATTTGATGGTAGGCTGCAGGATTTACGACACTGCCAACTGTAGTGCGTTCATCCATCATGGCCCTAAATCCAGCCTGGATTATCCAAATTGGCCGCTTTGCTGATTTCTCTTGGAGATTTCTGAGAGGTTACTAGATACCATTGCTTGTGTACATTCACACAAGATCCCAGTGCTTCTGTGAAGCTAATTAAAGGCAAATGGATGTCTATTTAAAGAAATGAAAAATGTAAATGTGAAGCGGGGACCTGCTTCAGTCAAGTGACCACAGAGAAGAGGTGAGGGAAACATAATAAAGCTCTGAAAATCCCACTACGGAAGAGCTGACTTACAGCCAGGACAGGGAAAATGAATGAATGCTGAAATATTTTCAATTTGAGTCTAAAATAAACCTTTAAACTAAACTTTAAAATACCACTGAATAGTTCAAGGAAGTTTCTGTGAATATAATAGACCATATCGAGGATCCAAAGTGTCAAATTCAACCCGAGAGTCTGCTGCCACCACTGCAGCTCAAACAGTGATGTCCCTCAGGCACTAGCTGTGTCTTGGTCATACCCTATCCATAGAGTACCAGCCATCACAAGCCAATATATAGATGGCCAAGGAAATAGACATAGGTATCACTTTGAAGAATTGCCTTTTTGAGGGCACAATAGCCTACCCAGGAACCTTCAAAACACCATTTTCCAAGGATCTCAGATTCCTAGGAAGCCAAATAGACCCTGTTTACCCCAGCAGGACAGAAGCTGTGTGTAGAGACACCGAGTTGTTACCTGCCATGTTTATTCTCGCTTTGCTTGTGCTGCTTAGGCTAAATATCACTCACCCTTTGCGATCCACCAACTAGAAGATTTAATTGCCATAGTTTTGATGTGCCTCTGCTTAGGGGGCAGCCTCTCTGCTCTCTTTTGCGCAGGGAGCAGCAAAGGTGGCAAGGAGGGGAGGAAAGGAAAGACCTATTCTCCCGAAAGGGGGCTGATGGACTGAATCCCATGGTCTTCCCTACAGGTCTGTCCCACCATCTTTCCCTTCCCATGATTAGTGCCTGATCCCTCTCTACACAGCTGCCTTGAGGCTCCCTACAAGCTCCCCCATCGCCTGCTTGTGCAGGATGTAAGGCATTACACACTTTCCCCAGTTTCTCAGGGGACCCCTCTAACCACAAGCGGTTTATAGTTGAATGTATATTTGCAAATTGATAATTTTGCAAGGAGTTGCTTAGCCCTGGGCAATGCTGTATTAGGAATGGCATTAATTCCCCCATGGTCTCCTGAGCAGAAACTACAAAGACTGGAAGTAGAGCAGAGAGCTGGTGCCAGCGGTCTCAGAGGGAGCTGCTGACAGCCCAGAGTGGCAGAGCAGGACTCAGGGTCCTGGGACACGATGCTGCAGCCGACTGAGACGTTCCCTTTCTTCCCATGCATCTGCTTAATGAAAGGAAGGAGTCTGACCTCTGGGACTGGAGCCTCTCTGGAGGAGACAGATAGCCACGCTGCACTCTCATGGCTTCACTCCCAGTGGAGTCGCCCAGCATACCATGTGTGCCATGCACAACATTCAGCCTCAGCAGGAAAACACAGGCATTAGCTTTGCCCTGCACTGACGAACAGAGTATTCACTAGCTTTGCTGTCAGGTAACCTCCCGAAACCTGCAAGCGGGGACGTGGGCAACTCTTCCCTGCCAGCTGTAGAGCCTCAGGGCTGCAGTGCCACTTTCCCCACTTCCCCCCCCCCAGGACGAGAAAATATAGCAAGAAAGGGGAAAGGGAGAGTCTAATCAGGGAAGTAACTAGGAGGGTGTGAGAGATGAAGGATACTAGAAAGGAAAATGTAGTTCAGTGTCAGGAAGTCACGTTTGTATTGAACAGTGCTGGAGCTGGCTGGGGAGGGAAGAAATTGAATAGCTCATGCGTTAATACTAGCTGGATGGTTATTGTGCAAAAGGACTTGGAAATTCTCGGTGATGAGAGGAGGTCTGATGTAACTGTCATTGCAGAGCATTTACAGGGTGATTCACATGAGTGAAAGCTTCTAATCTCAGGGTGTAGTTCCTGTAGGTAGGACTGAGGGGGAGGGATGGCCCTGCACTTCCCCCTTTAAAGTGATCAGCAGCTGGAGGAGCGTGAAAACATGCAAACGATAAACTCCATAAGGGATACTGGGGGAGTGGGGGGGGGGGTGGATGAAGAGATGATGTCTGCTACAAAACACTGAATCAAGCCAGAAAGCAGGATGAACTACGCCTAAAGCATCTGCACTGGGGAGTGAAAATCGCATTATTATAGGGAACTTAAGTTTGGAAGATCTCATGCAGCTGGTAGTAAAACATTATGAATTTCAGAGATTTAAATCTTTTTTTTTTCTCCCCCCCCCTTTTTTTTTCCTCCTCCATGAAAGGAGATTGCACTTGACGGCTATCTATTTAGAGACTCATTCTAACAGATGATAGTATGTTAATTTTAGGACTACAAGTTGTTGATTGCCTAAGGCTTATAGGGTCTAGTTACGTTCATTATGAACAAACAAAGGACAGTCCTAACTAGTAATATTTATATTTGGAGCTTCACAGAACTGAACTTCTCATCATTAAGGAATAGTGAGAGAATTTGACCAGATGGTGGATACAAGACAGGAAAAAAAGTCTGAAAATCAGGAGCTGTTTAAGAAGTTTGCTAGATGGGCAAAAAGCCATGGCCTAGAGTCAAGAACAAGGACAACTTTGGCAGAAAGCTCAGGATGGTTGAGAGGAAGCCCCTGATGACAGATTTCTTAAGCACAAAGGGCTATAAAAGGGCAGTGAACTGTTGCATGGAGACAACCACAGCATATGGCTTCTAGCATGGCACATGGATGTCTTTGGATATTGGCAATTTTTCTACAGCCCATCCGGCCTTTTGGAGGGATCTGCTGCAGCAGTCCATCCTCTAGGAGGATGACCCTGGCTGAATGACAAGGGCAACGTGTGCAGCAGCAGTGGGGGGCTGGCCTCAAAAAGTTAAAAGTTTCCTTCAGTTTCCTTCCTGACATCCAAATTCTGACACTGGGAACAACAAGTATCTTCTTTGGTGTCCCTTGAGAAACTACATTTTCCCCTTTGCGAATGATGACCCTGTGTTTGAAACAAAACCAATTCTAATGGGAGGAGGAAAGGAACATTAATTTAGGGATAAAAAACTAATAGCAGCAACAAATCAATGGCTCAGCCGTACAAATAACATGTGAAACATCTGCCTACACAGTAACCTCCAGCAGTCTTTTGTCTCCCTCTTCTCAGCTGCCTGATTGACCAACAAATGACTGCCCTTTCACACGCTGCTTTCCTCCCACACTTTGCTTTTTGATGCCCCACTCTTGGTCTAGCATCATTAGCTGACAAAATGCTGCATCCGGACTTTGGCAGGCTCGTCTCCAGCCCTGAGGAGAAATGGTATTGTGTTTCTGTGACTGGGCTCCTAGGCTGTTTGTTCCTGAATGATGGTTTTCCAGGTGATTGTCACTGCAGAAGCCACCCTCTGACAGTCTGGTCCAGTCCCGTGTGCCAAGGGCTGCCTGTAACAATGGGGATGGCAACGCTCTGCATAGAGGGCAAAAAAGAGGGAGACACAACAGTTCTGCAGGGCAGTGCTGCCTTCTGCAGCTCCACAGCCCTCATCTGTGAACATGGCTCTGTTTCCATCCCAGCTCCAGAGGTGGGATGAGCTGCTCAGGACTCAATACGATCAGGTTATTAGGTTGGACGATGGGAACACAGTTTCCCGAAACCGTCTCCAATCTGTTTGTAAAGACTCCGTGTATTTAAAATTGCCTTCTAGCCTGGCAAACATGCAAACCAGGTTAGTTATTAAATCACCTTTTGGAGTCAAGTTTGTGATGGCCGTATGAGGCTCTGATTGAAGGAGATCGATGTGGGACTGTGCACAGCTGGGCAGTTAAAACCCCATTTATTACCACAAACCAAAACCAGCAACGCAAGCGGAACTACGAAGCCTAAACAAATCCGAGCCAATTTGCTCCTGCGCGGCAGAAGAAAAGCCCGGAGGAGCTGAGAAACCTCGGCCGAAGCTGTGGGAGCTCAGCCTTCCTCACCCGTCCGCGAGGAAGAGGCGTTCGTAAGGGAAAAACGGTGCGATGTGTCGCGACACCCACACGGATGTCGTGAGCGCCGGAGGAGGGAGCGCGGCGGGGCCGCTGGGCCGCCAGGGGGCGCTGCCCGCCCGGCCCGGCCCTGCGGTACCTCCCAAATTGGGGGGGAAAACCCCAATAAAGTTAAACCCCCCCATAAATGAAACATCCCGCCCATGTAACGCGACAGCCCTCATCCCCGGGAAACCCGCCTGCCTCCCCCATCCCGGCCGGCGAAGGAAGCCCTTCCGTGGTTTTCTCCCTCCGGAGCTGGGGAGAGGCGGGCGGGAAGAGGCTCAGGTGGGATCTGCGTGGGATTTAGGGAGCAGCGTGTTTTGGCTTTTTTTTTTGTTTGTTTGTTTGTTTTTTTGTTTTTTACAGGGCTGGCTTGCAAGATGTTTCACTTTGCATGAGCTTGCGCTTGCATCAGCATCTCTCATGCAATTACTGCCAAATTGGACTAAAACTTCACAAATGCCCTCATTTTACTGGGATTTCAGTTATGTCCAGGCCAGAGCCAGAATTCTCTCCCCCGCCTAGTTTAGGGTTTGATCAGGCATTTAAATTACAGGGACTCTTCACACACGACTCTCTGCCGTCTTGGGTGAAAACTGCTAGTTCTGCTTTATATGAACTTCTTTATGCTCTTGTATAATTCCCCTTATAAATACTTTCTTAAAGAGGAAAAAGCTCCATAGAGGGTTTTTTTTTTTGAGACTTATTAAATCCAGAATTCTGAAACCTTATGAGTGTGTACAATGATGCAAATAAGTTGTTGGGTTTTTTTTAGTAGAGGTGAAAAATTCATCAAATTCCATTAACATACATTTCTTTCGGACGTGCTTGCTCCCTTTTTATTTTCCTTGTTTGAATACTCTATGTTATAGATTAGCTAGCAGGAGTGATAGGTGAAACAAGTGACATTTTGAATGATTACAAGAGAATTCTCATCGAAAGTAATTTTGGAATTAAAAAGCATTAGAGTTGGCATTGGAAAACTCTTACTATAAGAATGCCATCTAATCGGGCAACAGAAAACTATCATCTGATATGCACTATCAATCAATATTAACCAACAGCTCAACAAAGAAAGTTGAATGCTGCTGTAAATTTCTCTTGAACAAACTATAAATCAAGAATATATGCTTAAATTATACGGCAAATTCCAGCAGTGAATTACATTGAGGGGAAAAACTTCTATATTGTTTGCCAGCAATTCACAAAACAAGAGCTAAAGTCATGTAGTCATTGTGAAAAATAAACCCAGTTCTAATTTTTTGTAAATAGTTTTGCAATTGCGATTACATTTTCTGAAACATAGAATCTATTTTTGCAGATGAGTAATTTTGATTCAATGAGATTCAAGCCAAAAGCCCTCTGTTCTTTTAAAAATGATTGCTGTGTGCATGGTAATGTTGCAGGGCTCAGATAAGTGCTTCCTTGAATGCGTATTGCATGAATATTAATCTAACAATATATACTGATGGTCATGTGGGCCTAGAAATTATCACCTTCTCACATAGACAGGAAAAATGAAATATAAAAATGTTGTCCAGCGTTTACTGACGTTGAGAAAACTGAAAATGGACGTAACGTTGACAAGCTTTCAGAACACCAGAAGTACTTTTGGTGCCAAAAGGCGGGCTTGGCGATCACAGCCTTACTCCTGGTCACCTTGTAGCATCCTCAACATCACTGCCAGACTCCCCATACAGCACATGCATGGAAGGGCTTGCCTCGAGATGGAGTCCAAGGAGCTGCTCTGCTGTGAGAAGATGAAGATAGGCAACAGCACACACTAACAAATAGTGCACATGTCTAAATCCTGTTCCTTCCTTGGACCTGAGCATTCAGGAAGGCTCTTCCTTTCTGGAGATAGGCTGTTGAGTCTCACCTGTTCGTGAAAGCTGCATTTCAGGCTTCTGAATAGCAGGATGTTCTGGGTAACTTCCTCCCAAGCTCTTCTTGGATAATGACTATTAAATACCTCATGACTAACTGGGACCTCAGACTACATCTTTTCTGCTTTCAAAGGAGAGCTGAAGCACATGAAGACAGCATCAAGTGCCGCCTTTCCCTCTCCCATTTCCAACAAGTATTTGGTGATTCTGTGCAGAGCAAAACTTGCCCAGAGCAGAGTTAGTCCAAACCCAGCCTTGGGAGATGGCCCAAACCGCCTGTGGGGTCCAGCTGGCTGCTGGGCAGTGCGATGGGTTAATCCCTGCTGGTACAAGTCAGTGAGTGCAACATCCCAGCTGAATCCCTGAAAAGGGGCGCTGGTGCTGGTAGAAAAAGCACCCCTGGGAACCCCTGCAGAAAAGCACAGCCCCTATTTTAGGGGTCCCAATTGCCCCCCTGTCTGAGATGGGGCTGAGCCGCTCACCGGGGCTGGAAGAGAAGCTTCTCTGGGGAGAGGCAGACTCAGATACTGGACTAGAAAAAGATGATGTTCAAGCCATAGAAGCTACAGCCTTCAGGTGCTTCTGGAGTAAAGGGAATGGGGCTTACAAAGACCTGAGTTCTGGAAGCAGCATTTCAATGCTTGTATGGAACTAGCCCTCTGCTTTCTGGAAAATAAAAGGATTTCTTTGTTCAAATGCAGAGGTAACGTATGAATGGAAAGATGACCTGGATCTTACACTGAAAACAAGGAGAAGAAGAAAGGGTTTGATGGTTAGGTGTCTTATACCCGGGCCACTGCCACTCTGGGCAGAAGTTCCCACCCTCAGGCAAGATGAGAAAAGAGCAAAGAGAACAGCCTAAACTTCTTACCACCACAGAGTCGGTGGAAAGGTTTAACAGAGGGAGCTAGTCTGAGTGCATAAAGTTCCTTGTGCAGTCAAGGTGTCCTGGTTTTATTCCCTCAAAAAAAGTCTCCGTATCAGTCAGAGGTGACTTGTCCTCCCCCATCCCATTTCGGCTGAACTAAATAGCTTTAGGGTATATCGATGCCGTTGCTCATGATCGCTCTGCTGTGGTTACGGGTGCTCGCCATTAATAAATACATGAAGGTCTAAGGTTTCCTTAGCTACAGGAAACAAACTTTTCACAGAAAAAAAAAGCTTCCTCAAAGGTTTTTACCTTCATGACACTAAAACAGAGCCTAATTAAAAGTGTTTCAAAACAGAACCAATAATTTAAAAGTGGTTTTGGGACACCATGTTAAATGTTTTTCCTGTACAAGTGCTTTAATGGGCATACAAGTAGCGATGGGACAGGCCCTTAAGCTTTTATACAATAAAAATTCACACTGCAATTCACGGAAATTTTGGCCTGAGTGGCCTGAGGAAAAAAAAAATACTGAAGGAATTTTATCTTATATTGAGAAAGAAATAGGGTATCTTTTCCCTTGTTGTGTGGGCCCCTCATATCAGGGTATCTGTTCCTCTGAGGGTTCCTCGTATCACTGTCTGGAGAAGGGAGGCTGGGCAGCTCACACACCAGGGCTCTGCCCAGGGGCTGGGAAGAGAAGGGAATTTGCTCTGGATTGCTGCTACATGGTGACTGTCCCTGCTGGTCTGGCACGAGAAATCCTCTTCGCTGCTTCCAGGACTGGCCCAAAGTCTCTCTGCTTGAAGCGAAAGGCAGAGGGAACTGAACCGTGGTTATCCGAGTCGCAACATGACCCCATGGCTATTCCACATACCCGAGTTAGGACTTCAGTGCCCTCGGAGGTGGGTAAATCCTCACCCTACAGGCTCCAGGGAATTTGTATATATCCAAAACTGCATGATTTATATAAAGTACAAATATAGCAGATAAAATACAGCAGATAAAATAGAACTATAGATATCTGGCTGGACCAATCTGTTTTTCCGTACACACACATGGCAAATGCAGAGTTTTTAAACACACATGTGGTTGAAATGAATGTTTTCAATGTATTTTAACTAAAGTTGTACAAGAAGACGTTTGCTGTTAAGACAACACAGGAAGCTCAGTTGGTAGACACTGCCCTTCGCTTAACAAAGATATTATGACAGTTTCAATTCTAAAGCAAAATACTACCAATTTTAAAAGAGCTTTTAGAAAAGAAATGAAAGCCCTAACAGTGAGCAGCTGTTAGCTCCTGAGACGAGGGCTTCAGCACGGGACATGTTTTATCTTCTCAACTGAAAACAACATCAACAAGTGCCAAGGGTGTGTTGGTCGCACATCCTTTTGTCCTGGGCTTTCTCCACACTCACTAAGAGAAGGAGTAGTGAAGTTTTCAAGAGCCTGGCAGCGTCCACCACGACGTCCGAGTGAATCCAGACAGTGCTGCTTATTTTAGGCATGGCAGCTTTCCATGCAGGAGTCATCACCGCGGTCATTCATGGCTCTCCTGTCATTAAGCACACCATTAGGATGGGAGAGTCTCCTGCATGACTGCTGGGGGATTTGCGTTAGACTCGTTAAACATAAAGGTCCCCCGTGTGATTACTCATATGAGCGATCAGGTGATTCATTTCTTCTTTTAAGCATTTAGATGGGGAGCAGAGCATCCGGACCATTGCTGTTATTTGCCTTTGCAGCTGCTTGTAATGGGTTCACTCCTAACTGCCCGTGCAGTGCCATTAGTGGGTAGAGTGTATTACTGACACAAAGACACACTTGCCCTGAGGAGCCTACAGTCAAAAGCAGACACCAGCACAGTGAAGGCTACAAATATTCAAAAAGCCCAGGAATGCGAGAACAAGGGCTATAACGCCGAAAGATTATGAGATACGCTTGTTATGTTCACCTCTTGCTAGCGCCTTGTTTTTTCAGCCTGTGCTGACACCTAACGTGAACGATCTTGCGAAAGAATCATGTTCTGAATTCATATAACTTCTCGTGATAAGCTGTTCGTGTGCTAGTGGTATTTTTAAGACACAGAGGAGACATGTCAGAGAAACAGGAGCCTGATTGCACTGCAGATAGAATATTCTAATCAGCGAGCAGCTTATCAGCACGCTTATGGGCAGCAAATGCTTCACAAATCCTGGGGAACGCCAGCTGAAAATCCCCATCATTACTGACATAACTTTCTCGATAAGCCTCCTCAACAATATGAGCTATTGTTTATACCCAGAAGCACTGCTGAGGTTCAGTGGAAAGGTGTGTGGAGCTTTTTCCCCCCAAACAAATGAGGCGCTGGATTCATGGGTGAGAAGCAGACCTGCTGGCATTCACAGCTCTTATTCTATTCAACGGTCACAGCAAATGACACCCTTTCATTTTCCCTTCCTGCACTTCATAGTACAAAAGAAAAACTTAAACCTAAACCAGCTATTTTTATTTTTGATTAAATCTTTCTTTCCCCTCTCCAGATGGTACGTGCAGGGGCACGACATTAACCCGAAACAAAAATGAGCAACCAGAAGCAAGTGTGCCATTAGCTCAGCTCAGTGTCTGATGTGTTTATTTTCAGTGGATCTGTGAAGCAGGCTGACAAGCAGAATCTTTTGCTTCACATATCACTTACAGAGCTCCACTGAGCAGCCACCATATGAAACAGCCGGAGAAAAAAGCTTCAGCAAGGCATGGCCACGTTTGGTTTTTTTTTCTTTTTAGGCACAGATACAGTTGATCAAAACCTCGATCAACGAAACAGACTCATCAGAGACAAAATTAAGATAATTGCATCGTAACTACAAACTGTCATAAGAGACGTTTTATGACACAATTTAGCTGAATTTGATACTATTGACCTCAGAGGGGTTTATCAAGGCAGGGGAAATAAATTAAGAGAGATACGAGCACTCTGAATGCAAACGGGAAGCTGTGTTTTCCAACCTCTTTTCAACTTAATCGAGATCAGGCGGGATGCTTTAATTTACAGTCACCAAATTGAAAGGTCCAGATTTTTAAACTACTGTCGTGCCTGAGCCCAGCCGTGCCAGAAGGTTCACAAAGAGACATTATATGGCTTTGTCTACGCTAGTAGAGCAGGCCATGGGCATGGGCATGTGTCTGTGTCTTGGCTTGGGATCATCCATACTGGAAGTTGCATGGCAAGGTCCCTGACATGGTTTTGGGCAGCATCCCCCCCCAGGTTAGCACAGGGTAAGTACCTGCCTGATGGCAGGCCAGATGTGGCCCCCTGTTTTGAAAAGGCATTTGGCCATATGGATGAGAGCGGTGTGGACCTCAGGGCCAGAGAACCATCCTTATTTACTAATGTGGACGTTCCTTGCAACGTCAGACGGAGAAGGGGTGACAGACTGTCTGCTGCACCAAAACCAACAATGTTCCTGTAAGTAGCTGGACTTTCTGGCTACTTCATGTTGGAGTGCTCCACTCGGCTAAAGCATCTCAGCAGGCATGGCTGATTTGGAAATACTGGCTTCCTTTGGGCTAGTTCCAGCACTGGACATGCAGAAGGATGCAATGGACAGAGGGATGCATGCCCATCACACACGAGCCAGTGGCATGGTTTTAGCTAAATTAGCCAATGGCCATCAATAGATGCTCCACCCCAGCCTCTCATACACGGAGAGGAGGAGGGGAGATAGAGATTTATGAGTTTAGAAGAAACTGAACTACTTTAATGAAATATTAATAATAAAATAAAAAGGAAAATAATGAAATAGACACAGTATATACAAAATCATGTTAAGCTCCCAGGACGATGTCACCAACAGGCACTGGGGAAGTCCCAGACTGGACTCAGCCACGAGTGGGAACTGGATTCCACAGATGGAGTCAGGAACACACGGATCGGGATCAAAGGCAGATGAACAGACAGGGTCCTCCTCGGATGTCAGCCATTGAAGGAAGAGAGCTGACCCTTTGATCCCTCAGCTTTTATACTGAGCGTGGGGCAGATGGGATGGAATACCTTGTTGGTCAGTTTTGGGTCACCTGGCCTGTCCGCTCCTCCCCGCAGGTGGGACCCCTCTACGCTTTTCCGCTTCTGACCCTCTAAGGGGCAAATAATGAAATTAGATGACCTTGGTTGTTATAGCAATAAGTATAGGCACGAGCCTCTCTGTGTACCATTCCTTGGCACTAAATGTAAACATTGGTCTTATCACTCTGAGAACAAACCGTTTTCGGCACAATATGCTGTTAGTTTCAGAGAGTTAGAAGAGGCCTAGCTAGGAAGTAAAATTACTGAACAGAAAGTTGGTTCTGTTTTATCTCAAACCAGGACAGCCAGCTTGCGCCTGGAGGTGATGTAGGTATGCCATGGTTCTGCAGCTCACGGGAAGAACCTTAGCTGGTAAAGACTGATGGCATGGAGGTTTTGGCTCAGGTCTCTGCTAGCTGGGGGAAATGACGATGTGGTGCAGTGCCCCAGCAGCACGTCCTTTCCCAGGCTTTCTGTGTCAGCTGGGAAGGAATTTTTCTTAGGCTTTTGCACGCTGCTGAGCGCTAGGGTGAGAGGGGGTTGACCAGAGGGTTTAGCTGCTATTGAAGCACAAGTAATAGATAAAAGCAGTCACTAACAATGAAAATCAACGAATTAATTAATTAATTAATGAGCATCAATCAACGTGAAAGTCCAACTCACCTTAAGAAACAATTAGTGCCTCAAATGCAGGCAAAATTGAGATGCCCTCTGCCACCTATAACTTCATTAAACCTGTGAGTTTTTTCCCCTGGATGCACTTGGCAAGCACACCATAAACCCTCACTGAGTTCTCTGCTGCTTTCAAAAAGTGGCATCTCTTGGGACCTGGAATCTGCTGACACAGATGTTACAAAAGACTTTTTGTGGGATTGACGGCAAATAAAATATTCTGCTGCTTATTGCAAGCTTTTTGACGGCATAATTATGGGTATCCTTGCTCCAGGCTTCCTGACTGATTCCCACCTGACAGGCAGCCTCGCACATTTTATGCATTCAACAAATGCACTGGCACTCTCCCCCATATTTCAGCATAAATCCAGGAATGGAACAGGCATCAGGTGACTGTCTATTTTGAATCTGTCGTACAGCTTTTAACAGTCCCGTCTTTTCTGTGCTGTTACAGAAAGTCTCGCTCTTGCCTCTAAGCTTTCTGAAACAGAAGCAAAGGGCTGTATCACAAACGTCAGAAACAAAAGGCGGTTCATGGCTGAACCAGGGTGCTGTATGTGTACATTAGTGTGAAGAATTCAACATTATGTTTTCATTAAAGATAGCTTAAAGGGGAGTTGAGAGAAACTAGAAAACCAGAGCCTTCTCTTCCCAGGTGTTGGGCACCTGAAACTTCCATTAGCTTTCTAAAGGCCTCCATTTCATTTAGGTTCAAGGTGCTCTGGGAACAAAAAGCACTTAAGGGAAACACACTGCTTTTTAAATGGCAGCGGCCCATGACAGACAATAACAATTTGAGGAAGGACAAGGAGCGCTTTTCTGTAAAAAGACAAGAGCACCTCTGAAAAAAACAGGACAACCTGATTTTTCTCGGCTTATTTTAGCAGAATGCTCCAGAGCAGACCTACTAAAAAGCTCCACTAAATCTTATTTCCATTGAAGAGTAATATCATTTGTGATCAGGGACACCATCTTTAGCTTTGGATTGAAGCACACTAAGCTACTTGTGCCTTCTCCTTTGTAACTTTAATTGTGCAGTAAAGTATTCTTAGCCTCCTCATGTGGCACTCTGCTAGGAGTCAGCTTTCTACTGTACATCTATCTTCTTTTATCACATCTTCAGTTTTTCTTTATCTTTCTGTAGCTATTGCATCTCGATACCACTCTCATTTGTTGTAACTTGTAGCCTAGCTTTCAAAAATCCCTCTCTTTTCAAAATAAGCTTTATACCTTGCCTAATCGTCACTTCCTACAGATTCCTTTCAGAGCAACAAATTTCAGTGCTAATGTGCAAAGTGCAACGCTCAGCTTCCTGTTACGCTTGTGTAACCCGTTGAGATCCGAGGAAGTTGTGCTGGTGTAACAAAGGCGAACTCAGCTCGTTATATTTGCAGTCCCAAATGCCTCCTTGCTGTTTCTCTGAAGTGTGCATCCTCAGACATCTTTCTTGCTCCCACACGTCGTGGAGCCCCAGGGAGCGATCCCTTAGTGTGGGTGCTGCTTAAAGGCAGCAGCTGAGGATGCAATGAATAGTAGAGGCTTTTCTTCTTCTGATCTAGCTCCTAACACTACTCGTACCTCTGCATTTGTACTTACATTCTCCTGGTTAATGTAGAAGCCTGATAACTGAGTCTGTAGTCCTGAGACCTTCTACTAGAAGGTTTCAAAAATAGTGCGGCTACACCAATGCTACTTTCAATGTAATTGGCATATGAAAGACAAAATACTGTAATTTTGCATCCTAAGCCTGCAGAGAGCAAGGCTAGATCCCCTTAAATCACACCAAAATTTGTAATATTCCTGTAAAGGGGGTGGAAACATCCAGCTTAATTTTGACCTTTCATAAACCAATGGATAAACTAAAGAACTACATGGCATGGAGGTGACAAGTAACATGTAATTCACAGTTCACCGTTTATTTCTTTCCACTGGTACTTGAAAATGTAGCTGACAAGTCTCTTCTCATAAAGAACATTATTTAGGAGAGGTGCTGTTTAAGCATGGTTCAGAAAGCCCTGAACTCACGCCTTTCTAAAGCTGTGGAGAGCTGTGGAAGACCCATGCTATTCCACCCATGTTCGTGCAAATGAGGGCAATGACAATTCCTCACCTTCATCACGAGGGAACACATCACTCCATGAGGATGAAGAGGGGTAAACTATTATTTGAGATTTCTTCCGTTGTCCTTCATCCTCCATATTCTAATTTTTCTTCACCTTCCTAATTATTAGAAAAGCTTTCCTTTTTTTGAAGAAGGGAACAGGTACAGGTGCAGTAGGAGGATATTTAAGAGAATTAAAATGTTCTACTTCGCATAGGGCTTCTGTAATTTTAATTTCCTATTCAGGATTTGGGCATAACAGTTCAGAGCTCTTAATACCTGGGATTCAAACCTGCCTAATCACAGTGCTCCCTGTGCCTTGCATTCCCTGAGAGAACTCTGCTTTCCCAGGAGTGTGTTCCTGGCTCTGAGAGGTCCAAAAGGAAACTCACGTTTCTGCATTTTAAAGAAATATGGAAATACCATTGCCATGCAATAAGTAAAAGGTGGGGTGAAAAGATAATCTCTCTGCTTCAAGGCTCCGATATTTCTTTGAAGAGATGCAGTACACCAAACACTTCATCCTATGTAAGCGTTAAGCTGAGGAGGACAACTGAGTATTGACTGTGGAACATGCTGGACTTTACAGTGAAAGAAGGAAGGACCAAAAGAGCAAAAGAAAAATTAGTCACAGAGGACTAAGGTGCTTTACGAGGCTTTAGTTACCACCAGTAAGGCACTGAGTGGTAGGCCAGTAGGTAGAGCAAAAAATAGCAATTTTGCTAGCTATCACTGCCTGTTATAACGCAATGAGGAATGACCACAAACCATTGTCTGGGAAAAGATATTGCTTCTTAAGACCAGCAGTGCATGTTTTTTTTTTAGGGCATCAAAGTACATTTGTACAGCGGGGCTACAATGCAACATCTGGCGAGAAGTGCCACCACAGGGTTTGTCAGAAGCAGGCTCCCTCACAGAGGGAGCACCTAAGTGCTGCGGTGAGAAAAACCCAAAACTAGTGTCATCATTGTCTCTACGGGAGTCCTAAGCCTGGAAAGACTCCACTGCGCAGGACCTCTGATGTGATGCCCCAGTGGTGCTGGCTACCAGGCCCAGCGGGTGTCTGCCACGAACCGGGGTCTCTTAGGTGGAGAGTCAGAATTAAAAGGCAAAAAAAATATCTGCGTGTGCAGCCTACCAAAAACTTTGGCACTTCTCAAAAACCGATGAGACAAGGAGGCAGCGGGGCAAAAAAAGTGTAAATGAAGTTCATTTTGCAGGGAAGCAGCAATGGCCAGAACACAGTGGCTAGCCCTGAACTCTTTCTTCAAAAGTAGAAAGACCCGCTGAAGAGCAAAATCACGAATGTTCAATCCCGTTAAGTGAGCTCACAGCAGGAGTAATTTTTAAAATGAAAAGCATGCCCACTGTTCAGAGATACAAGCGGGAGAATGGCAGGGGAATCTACAAAAGGAGAGAGGTGACGAAGAGAGACAGCAGGAAATCAAACTCCGCTCAGAACAGCAACCCGCAAAGTTCCAGCGCAGTCCAGCCTGCAAAATAACAAATAAGCTCTCCCCAAGAAGAATAAACTGCTAAATGCACCGGTAGAAAAAGAATGATTTGTACCTACAGGTTCCTCGTGGCCCTTTTAAATGGTAACAGTTAGAAGTCTGGATGTGAATACAACCCTCCTTTTCTTTCTCTAATTCATATTATACATGCTTTTGTAATAGCAACATATGGAATGAAGAGTTTGGCAACTCAGAAAAATCATTATATTTCAAACGACCTACATCAACAGAGTCTTTTCATTTTCTTCTGATATATTAATCCTTCACTGGAGGGGGTAGCAATAATAGACCCAAATAACTGTAAATCAGGTACCCTCACATTATATTTATACTTAGGTATAGTAAGTGAAGCCAGAAACTAGTGTAATCTCTACCTTAATCAGAAGATGTCTGCTTAAGAAAATATTCTTGATTTGTGGGTGTTCTCACTGCCCACTTTCATTACTCAGGTGTAAAAATTGCTCCATTGCATTAGCATGGAGGATTAGCTTTCTGATAAGGAATCATCAATGAGTTGTCTATATTTTACCTTTGAAATATCTGCAACGTTCACGTTAGGAATATCAAGAATTGTGTCAGGCAGATAAAGCAAGAAGATTCATTTTAGATTTTTTTTCCCCCACCTTTATTGCCTTCACCAAGTTCAGAGGTAGCTACTGTACCCTTTTTCAAAGTTTGGGATGGTCTAAACTCATTAGAGATAGGAACTTTGATTGATCAGGCACGGTACATGGCCGTAAGGACTCAATTAGGAATTTAAAGCCACAGCTCAAAACTAGAAAAATGGGTTGATTTCATTAGTATTGACAGGCAGGTCATTGAGGAGTTCACCACAGGAAGAACTCATTTAGATAATAAATCCTCACTGGTGTTTACAAGGTAAGCTTTAATTCCCATCCAAAAGAAAAAGGAAGGATTTCTTCTTTTTCCAATAATGAAGGTGGCTTTAGGATTTAATGCAAACATATTTGGATTATAGGATGGTCAGCAGGTTCACCGGGAAACTTTGGACAAACCTACCTAGGCAGTAATTTTCAGTAAGTACAGCACTGCCAAGTCACTTCTGCTTCGAGCGCTAGATATTTCAGTACTGGAGAGAACGAGGATTGCAGAGCAGGTATGTGCTTGCTGCGGGTATCTGTGAATTCTTCCTGACCAAGAGGCTTGGCTTGATTCAATAGTAGAAAATTGCATTTCACTTACTACCTCCAATTAGCTTGTGCAAATTACTTAGCAATCCTAAATCACTGAAATGTTGACAATAATGACTTTGAATTTTTATTTTGGGCCATTTTCATTAATACCATTTCATTTACAGCCAGCTAGAGAATTCTAGCGAGGAAAAAACTTGTGCTGGGATGGTATTTTCTCAGTTCCCACAGGTGTGGTACTTTAGGTTGGTGTATGTCTGTAGGTGTCCCCTTCCACCAGTACGCTGTGGGCAGCAGACCGAGGACGTCCCCATAGTGTTTGGGGTGAGATATCTAGCAGCACATTATCCAGGATTCCGCAGGGTTGACAGAAGTGGGGTCAAATCCAGAATAAATCCCTCCTCTGCAACTTGTGAAACCCAGCAAAGACGCTGTGGCAGTGACTGAACAGTGAATGCTTTACTGATTTTTAGTCAGTGGATCTGTGTATATCAGGACCCCTGCAGGCACACTTGGACGCTTCCTTCAGACTGTCCGCCTTTGTGTTACTGCTGCCTTAGCTAGAATAGCCGTGAATTTTCTGATGCAGATGGCTAATCTTCCACTGCTGCCCTGCAGCAAAACCCAGAGAAGAGTTGAATTTCTCCCAAGACTGATTTTCCAACTGGCTAAATCAAGCACCCCAATTTGGGGAATTTTCAGGAGGGTTGCAAACACGATCTATTGGGATTGTTTCAGTTGCATACACAGAATGAACTGTCTCTACAGCTGAAAGTGATTGTCCCGGTGGTCTTCAGTGTACTGAAATTGAAGATGTGCTGAGCTTTGAAATTACTGGCAAAAGCAACTGTGCACCCAAGGATATTCATGACAGTTGCACCAATTTAGTGTGTGATCAAGATTTTGAGATTGCTATGATAATCAGGTTGGTAAGTATATGCCCAGGCACGTAATATGTCTGGCTTTGGAAGTAGGCTGAACATGCAAATAAGCACTCTTGTTAATCCCTTACTTTGTTTAAAGCGCTGGAGATCACTAGCTGTACTGTTCACTTTAATAGGTCGAGTAGTACCCTCTCCTTCCTTCCTTCCTTCCTTCCTTCCTTCCTTCCTTCTTTCCTTCCTTCCTTCCTTCCTTCCTTCCTTCCTTCCTTCCTTCCTTCCTTCCTTCCTTCCTCCCTCCCTCCCTCCCTCCCTTCCTCCCTTCCTCTTTCTTTCTGTTTGTCTGTTTGTCTCTCTCTCTCTCTCTCCTATAGGAATAATTTGTAGGCAATTTTATTTCCAGAATGAGGTGAAAGCCAAATCAGGGAAGTAAGTGTGCATACATAACCGTACTTGTACAAACCACAAAATCCATACATATATCATGCTCAAATGCTCAACCGGACATGTTGAAAGGATATGATTTATGATTGTTTACAAAATCAAGCCCTTAAAACTTAGGAAATGCGAGAATCAAGTTTTCTTGTGCACATTTAATTGAGGTCTGTTCTGCTTTTGCATTACGATGAGTGCTTGATTGTACAGCTACATGTTTTTTACCCACAGGTGTCAGGGATGGATTAGGATCACTTGCTGGGCAGCTTTTCAATATTCTGTTTTATCTTCATAGTTCAGCACGTGGCCCCACGTCTCGGGTATTGCACTCTATTCAAGCTGTGCTCTGGATACATAATTATTAATTTCATCAGCAGCTTTTTGGTGGCAGTCACTGCTATTGTTTTCAAGTGGCTAGCGAATAGCTGTGAATCCTGTTTTGCCTCTCTGAGCTGAGAGGACATTGTTATCTTCATTTTTCAGGTGGAATGAAAAGACGCAGGAAGATTAAAGTCCGGAGGTTCCACTAATTTCAGCCACCGAAGATCTCTGCTAATTACCCTTGTGGAAAGCTGATAGCGTTAGCAATAACCTTTATGTTGTCCAGTGCTAACAAAGCCTCGCCAGTGGCCGTCACTGATGGGGGAGGCACCGAAGGCCTGAGCGCCTCCCGAACTCTTTGAGGCAAACGCGGTGTAAATAGACACAGGCTCGTCCGCTGGTCCCCTCCACAGCAGATGATCCGCGGGCAGCCGGCTCCCCGACTCCCCATCCTTGCCTCCAGCTGCAGAGGGCAGTTTTGTCCCCGTGCCACCGCGAGCGAGCCGAGCCAGGGGTCTGCTGCCAGCCCCGGTGACCGTCCCCAGCTGAGTGGCAGCCGCCATAGGCAACAACTGCTGGGTGATGCCAAGACACCCCAGTGGGGACCGTGCCCAGAAAGCACAGACTCTCTGAGGAATTTAACTGCTTTCCTGTGCTAAGTGTGCTCGGACTGTGATCTTAGGAAGGTGTATAACCTGGTCAAATTTGGGTTGATTTGCACAGGAGTAGGAAATGACCTATTAAGCTTTCAAGGAGATGAGGCCAGGGTATATATTTTTCCTTAAACTTGCTCTTAGAAAAAAAAACCCAACAGTCTGGAGTTGAATATTTCCCTAAGTATATAGCCTGCAGGGAAATCTGCCTAGAAGACTTCGGCCCAACAGGTTAAAGTCTGGCAAAATTGTTCGCAGATGAAACAGGGAAATCCTGGATGACTTTACTGTTGAGTAGTTCTTGTAGTGGCCTTGCTGCTAATAAGAAGGCATATACATGCACGTAGGCACTCACACACAGGCTACGTGCGCATACACGAGCACAATAATTAGCAGGATGCTGAATGCCCTCTCATTTATTTCACTTGTTCTTTTCTGTAGAGCTTAATCTTGCAAACGGTTCACTTTAATCTTGAGTGGATGGAAACGGCAGGAGTTTGTATAAAATTGGTGCAAGTTTTCAGCCACTGAGAGCAGAACGCATCAGAAGGCAACGCTGAATAAATCCAGAGGAATACCATGGCATTAATTGTGCCCCATGCTGAGCATACCTACTGCGGCAGAAGGTGAGTCCCACCCCAGTGATGGATGGGATCCTGAATGAGCTAGGACCCCCTCATGTTTCACCAACGCAGAATTGCTTAAAGTTTCATGTCGTGGCCTAATTCAAATTAATTGAATTTAAATGGTAAACACAGAGTCATACAAACCACTGAAGTACAAAGCGAAGGAACCTTCTGCAGTCATTCCTCTTTTGGAAATGTGGTAACACCTTCAGAGGAAAAATTGTGAGACATGTAGGAAAAAAAGTATCATTTGCCTATGGAGAAAAAAAAAAGGCGTTAGGCCTTTTAAAAAAGTGACCTGCCAGAAGTTTTGCATATTAATTATATCTTTATAATCTAAAGGGAGGGGGGGCTAATGAATGTATCAGTAAGGGCTCAAATTTACAAGGAGAGTGAAGCAATAATTTTTAATCCTCCTGAGATATGTTGTCAATGCCAGTCCTGTGCTTTTTATACACATACAAAATTCAATGTAAACCATCTTAACTGTTTTCCTTCTTATTAAAGTCTTCCAAAATCTATAATTCAGTGAGACATTAAGCAGTTGGCATTTGTTGCTATACAATCCCATTCCACAAGCCCCACTGTGAATTCAGCGGGGCATTCGGTACTAGCCAGCTTTTGTTATCAGTAACTCTACATGAAAGAGCTTGCATTTTCCTGCTAATGAAACAAACCGAAGAATAATAAAGTTGTTCGGTATTTTAAAACCTTAGTTCGGATTGCAGCTCTGAGATTTCAATGCAGAGAACTGTTGAGATACTCTCAAATCCAAGTGTCTCTCACTGCTAAGTGCCTGTATGCTTTTATCTCCTGCAGATGAACATATACAAGTTATAGCAACATTTAGACATCGGTAGGATAACATCACTAAATTCTGATAGGGGATCTCAAATGTTCAGTGAGCTGTATGTATATTAGGGAATTACTAGTTTAAAAGGCAGACTAGACCCTTGGATCTGAAGATGGTGAGCAATACAGGCTGTAAACACAAGGTAGAAAGAGCAGATCCTGACACAACATATCCCCTTGTCTTCCCAGTGTGATCATTGCTTTTTAGGAGCCTTGTTTTTGTAGAATGGTAACAGTTTTGCCCCTCATGCTGTTTAATGGCTGATAAGTGTGTCAGTGGCACTCTGGTGCCAGACAGTGGCCTCCAAAACTTCTTTGGACTTAGAGTGCTCTGATGTCCCAACAGCTCCTTTATGGCCACCCATGAGTTTGTGCAGTGCCTGCCACCACCTCTCCTGTGTAAGCCCAGCTGGGCTCGAGGAGCTGGGTTTTGTTGAGCCAAGCGGCCAGCGTTGTTCCTGAGATGGACAATGTGTGATGGACACGGCAGGCACCATGTTGCTCAGGGGTGAAGTCTCCAGGTTGGATGTGGTGGTGTGGGGCTGCAGGACTCGGGAGCTCCTGGTGCAGTGCAGAACATGCTGGGGTGTCACCAGTCCCTCTAGCTTCTGGAAAGGTCAAAATGAGGATGATGAGAAGATGAGTCAAATTATTTTAAACTGTGGCCTCCATCCCATGCTTCTGAGGCCATCCCTGTACTGTCACTGTGCCCGAGGAGGATCTCTCCATCCCCTTTTTTACTTTTTGGTTACTTGCCTGAAGAACAGGGTCTTTACCTTCTGCTATGACACGTAACACCCAGCTCATTTCTCAGATTATCATGAAGCAAAAGGGTACAACATAGTTTTTGGAGAACTGCAGCCCTACCCTACTTCCTTGGGTTTCATTGTCCATCTGCCTCCATCCTGCTCCACAGAAGAAGAGAATTAACTGGATTTATCAGCATTGTGGGAGTAACACGCAATGTCATATTAAGCTAGAGAAATTCTTTCAAGTGGGAGGAATTTCAATTTAGCAGATAAACCACCATTTTGGGGAAGCAAGTGCTCTGAGTTTGGACTCTGTCAGTGGAGAAGAGCCTGTATCCCACAATCAGTAATATTAGGGTGAGTTTGCAACGCTGAAATCAGGACGAGTTTTGCTGCTTATCTACAGATGGGCAGGCCAGAGACTTCTGACTTTTCTGAGCTTGTATTTTTCAGCTTTTTTTGCCTAGATGAATTATTGCCAGAAAAATACTGCTGACATCATTGTCAAGAACCAACTGAAAATGCCTGCCTTTTACAGAAAAATGCTCCATCTCCCTTCCTTCTGCACCCACCAATACGAGATATCTCATCTGCTCTTCTTGCTGAGGGACATCACATCAGAGCTAGGAGGAGAATTTTGCAGAGTGAGGGAAGGAGCAGTCAGCAAAGTCACAGAAGCTGTTGCATGGGGTTTGTTTTGCCCAGCACAACGTTGTGCCAGCAGAAGGTTTCCAGGCTGTGCAAAAAAAATATGTAGAGCATTAATGATCCTCATTTTTAATGAATTTTAAAATGAATTTCTGCTGGTGCAATCGGTTTTGTTAACTGCTGAGCAACAGTATTTGTGTTCACAATTAGTTGGGGAAGTACAATGGCAGGCATGCAGGTAGAAGCTGGATTTAAACCAGCGTGTTCCAATTAAATACGCGGCTGATAACTACACAACTGGAGACTTCTAACAACGGCATTGTCAGAAAAGATCAGACAGGTGCTTGAAGACACGGCGTGAAGGCAACTTGAGGGTTGAAATTCTCTGTGATGTCTGTGAGGAGAGCTGGATCTTTTCACTCCGAAAACCTAAAGTGTGGGGGTGAGTGGGAAGTAATGAAAAAGGCCATGGACTTCTGACTGTGGAGGGTTGCAAGGGCTCTAAATATGCCAGGACAGCAAGGTCTCAGGGCCTCAGTTTTGTCCCTTGGTTTAGAAAAAAGGGGTTTGTTCCTCTTATGGAATACTGTGGAGACACAGCATTAGCCCACATTAGCCCCTGTGTGCAATAATTGCAACTTTAAACTATCCTGTTCGGATAATATTTCTTAGGAAGTGAGTTGTTAAGTATATGGATTGCTCCAGCTGAGGACAAAGAAAAGCACTGTATTTTAGAAGATGTTCCTAAATGTTAGGACACTGGAAGTTGGCATCTGTTGCCTCAGAGCAACAGATCTCAACAACTCAAGATCACTGTGGCATTATTTGAATTACTTTCTTTTTTCTTTTTCTTTTTTTTTTTTTTTTTTTTTTTTTTACTTTGGGACATACGAGGATGGGGAATAGTTGCCTATCTTTGACTTCTTCAGGGAAGAGGACAAGAGTCTTCTTACGCTTTGAAATTGCGCTGTTGTGTGGCAATTCCTGAGAGAAAAAATATGGAGTATAAATGTTCATTTGCCAAAACTTTTTTGTCCATCTCTTCTTGTAGGTCATTTGGCAATGCAGAGTTAAGATGTGTGCAACACATCCCACCAGCCTGCCTGCCATGGTGTAGGGTAATGTGCAATTTTCCGTCAGGAGACCCATCTCTGTGGTGCCCTTCAGGACAGTGCAGTGGCTTTGAATAACCTTCAGCCGTGCTATTGTTGTTCTACATGTTGGAGAAGAGTTCCTGAGCTTCCTGAATTTGTGGATGTGTGGGACAAGCAAAGAGTCTTTCTCTGTGAATTGTAGGCACCCCACAGAGATCTTCCTTTCCTTCCTGCTCTTGGCCACCAGCAGCTGTGCAGGGGGATGGATGAGGACCCCTGAGTCACTTCCCAAGTCACTTCCTGAATGACTTCCCAAGTTTCTGCCATTGCAGAGGGGGAGTTGGAAACCCTTTGTGGGTATCCGCTGTTGAAAGCCAACGCTGACTTCTCTGTCTCACCGAGTCTGAAGGTCTTGTGGTAGGTCATTCCCATGAGAATGATCTTTTTCCTAGCAATGAGGTAGAAAGGGAATCTCGGGAAAAAAATGGGGAGAGCGCTGTAGAGATGCAGAAAGAGCAAGGAGCCCTTCTGCCTGTCCATCCAGACCCAGACTCCTTGCAGCCAGCATGAATGTCACAGGACACTGGGAGATACCCAAGACAGAGAAAACATTGGCCAAATTTTTTCTTGTTTGTCTTTGTTTTCATCTGCATGTAGCCAGCTGAAGACACAGAAAGCAGCCAGTTTATTATTTCCTCAAAGAAGTGTCTATTTCTTGGCAGGGAAAATGCAGGCTGGGACACAGTAAGACACACCCCACACGTGCCAGGAGCAGCAAGGAGATGGGCTTGGAGCAACGTCCATCTCCAGCAGCGAACATCTGTCCTAGCTGCTGGTGCTGCAGAGACGGAGGGTAAGTGGAGGGGCTGCCTGTGGGCTCGGCGCTGAACAGGACACATGCCGTGATCCTGGCAGCCCAGTCCTGCTCCAGGGGTGCACAGACCTCCCAGAGCAGGGATGAGAGACTGCGAAGGGGTCTTGTCCTCTATTATCCTTTGAGGCAGGGATTCTCAGCGCTAAAGACGCGCAGCTATTCTTCTGGGCAGCTTTGCTATTCCTGTTTGATTGCCTCTCTGCGGAGGAGGCTGCCCAGCCCTGACCAAAGGGGCCAAAGGGAGGTCGATCAGGAAGAGTTTAAGTCACTGGGCTGATATTACAGACTGTATGGCATGGAAATGGCATGACATGAACAGAACAGAGCAGAACAGAACACAATATCTTTTTAAAGCTGATAGCTGCTTCACCATCCTATTCCCTGGCCTCCTGATCTTGAGGCCGCCTTCTCTGCTGTGGCAGAAAGAGCAAGAGAGGTTAACTGTGGAATTAACCACTCCTCATACAAACAGCTCAGTTTCTACACCAGAGAGACATAAGCAGCAAAATGAGTGATTTTCAAGGAAAAGTGCTAGTGTGGATTCCTGTCAGGGTGGGGGAAATAAAGGGGTTTTAGTCCTTTGGACTTCGGGCTACAGCTAAGTGGCTTTGGGGCACTTGGTCTGTGGAAAAAGAAAGACTGTGCGCATAAAGGGGCAGTTCAGGAAGTATTATTTAAATGTCAGGATTACATGACAGCTAAACAGTTAATTTGTTATTTAAAAAAAACCCACCCTGAATTTAAGAGCATCCCCTGCCTCAGGTGGGTAGCCAAAGGGCCCTCTTCTTACGAAGCTTGTGACAGCATCGTGGGGATTATTTGTCAAATCATTGCACAACTGACAATGGTATCACAATAGCCAGACTTCTGCAGCGCGTCAAGGTCCTCCCCAAGGAACCTGCTGCAGGGCAGAGGGGAAGTGGCCTGGGGAAAGTTGCCCATTCTTGAAAAATTTTATGAGGTTGAAAAATTTTGCTTCTGAAGAAAAATGGACCAAGACAGAACTAAATCTATTCTATATGCACAAGGCTGTAAAAATAAGCTCTGTACTCGCTTTGCATTGCCTGTCCTTCCCCACATACCTCTTTGTCATTCAAAGTATGCTCATAGGAAACTTCAAGCAAAGCTGCCAACAACATTATCAACATCAAGAGAGACAGACACACCAATGACACAGGATGTAAGTGAAAGGATACCACTGAGAAAAGCTACACAGATGGTTTTATAGATCAAAAAAGCTGGCATTTCTAAAGCTCAGGATTGTTAAAAACGGAGACAGATAGAGGGGGAGAGGGTGAGAGAGAGGAGTAACTTACTTATTCAATCCTTCTGGTTTGATATTTCTGTAGGCCCCATCTGTACTTTGCAAGAATGAGTTTGTGCTTTTGGTTGCACTCCCAGCTTGTTCTTCTTGGTGTTTATAGACTATCCCAGATGTCAATTTCTTCTTTGCAAAGCAAGTTGATAGCTCCTCGCATCAAGAATTGTTCTGTTCTGGGACTGTGCCAAGGCATTTTGCATTTATAAAGTGATTTACAGTCCAGAGAAGTCCTGCGAGGAATGACTTTGCTGTTCCTACAGCAGAGGAACACTAGGTTTCTCTCTCAGCCTGCCTTTTTTTTTAACTGGAACAACAAGTTCTTAGTTACAGCCATTGTTCATTCATGCTCTCTTTGCCTAAAATTAAATCAAATATTCTAGTAGTTCCCAAACCATGGTCTCTTGTACCACATCAAACAGCGCTTTCTAGGGTGCTTCCCACTGAAGGCTTCAGGAAGGGAACACGTTCTGAGAAATTTTTGTAGTGCTATATTTGAACAAAAGTTTTGGAAAAACAAACTGACTTTGTCTCTTCCACAAGATTTCTGGTATTACCAGCAGTGGGATTTCGACAAGCAGATAAAATGGTAAGAAGGGCCTCACAACCTTTCTAGAATATTTGCCCAAAGTTGCAAGGTTCCAGGAAGTCTGACTTCTGGACAAACTACAACAAGAGACCTATCTCCTTCTTGCTAAGTAATTTATGCTAAATGGGTGCCACTTCTGGGCACCCAGTCCATATGTCCTGGCACCATCCCTCCTTCTGGCTCTTCTGCCAGGTGCTGCACCCAAGCACCCCCCAGTTTTGCCACACACACCTAGTGTCTTGCCTATGATCCCAGCCAAAAAGAAGGCAATAAAGAGATCCAGAAATATTTTTGTCTGTCCCAGTCCCCTAGCTACCTTAGGTTGTGCTGAAGTTTCACTTTTATGTCTATACAACATCCATAAAAGTAATAAAATTGCTGCTGACTCTGGAGGTCTCAGAGAGTCACTTGCAGGCAAAAATTGTCCTTGCGTCACCTGCAGCATCTTGCATGAAAGAGGGGCTATTCCAGGCAGCCGATCACGGCATTCCGTCTCTCCATTTCGTAACCCAAGCCAAGGTAATTCTGCATCTCTGTCAGTGTCTCTGTTTAAATGTTTGGTATCATGGCAAGTGTTTGATGCAAAAAAACCCCCAACATTTCTAAGTGAACAAACGTTATTTTCTCTCCGAGGACTAGAATGAAATGAGCTTCTGAGAAGTAAACAGACAGACAGAAATGTATAGACCGACAAATGGGCGGATGATAAAATTGGTCTTTTACTCTGATCTGTTTCTAACATATTTCAAAATAGCAGCTTTGGAAGATGGCACTTCCTTTTACAGTCCTTTTCAGAAATAATAAGTGCAGTTTGCTAGAATTTTGGTCTAACTATTTAATCACCATATTACCTTTAAGCAAAGGTTTGCCTCCTATCATTAAGTAATTCACTCAAGGTAACAAGTGAGATAAAGCCTGAGGGATATAGCAGTCTCAGATGTAAGCCTTATTTTACAACAAAGAACAGTGTGGTTAGGCTTTCTCCAGAGGGTATTTTTTTTTGTGTTTTCTTGCTTTGTTACAGCTTGCAGGAAGCAGGGATTACAATACGTATCTGCTGATCAATATTAAACTAGGAGAGTAAAATGTCAAGGAGAAAAAAAAAATTGAAATCATACTACATTTCAATACCAACAGAGAAAATCCCAGCATTGTTAAATGGCAGCAATAAAACTAGCAATTGTTACTTAGTTTTAAGTAATGAACCAAATAAAAAATACAGAACTTGCTACATTGCCTCCCAAATGGAGCTTATTGCACTGCTGCTTGAATGTTTGTACAATCTTTAATTTAAACATTTTCTCTTCAGGTCTTAATAATAGGCATGGGTAGTTGCAATTTACTCCCTCTTCAAAGGCAAAAAATGAAAGAGGAAAACAAAATGCTTTAACAACTCACATGTGAACAGAAGTGGCTCATTCAGCCAGAGGAGGTTGGTAAGGTTGAAAGTCAGAGAATTTCACCCCGCGATTTATCTTTCAGCCAGGTAAAGGCAGGATTAGCATGTGGGCTCTCCAAAGCTGCCCCCCCAGTGAGAAGGAAGAGGCATTCATCACTGTTTACTGGGCCTTTGTTCTGCTGCAAACCCTCGCAGAGAAGAAGTATAAAGAGTAATTTGTGTTTCTCAAAAGGAGACCGACACGCAATCTCATAGATGCTTCAAGGATTTTTTTTTATTATTATTATATTTTTAATATATAAACAACCGAGGAAAGCATTTGGAGGTGAATGTTAATATATTCCACTCCTCGTGGCCCACAGGATTCTCAATTCTCAGTTCAGTTTTTTCATTATGCATCCTTTGTTTCTGGAATTACTGTGATAGTTTACTGGTTTGAAGGATTTTAGAGTTGCAGTCATAAATAGGAGTAAATCTTAACCTTGAAACTTGAATGACAAAATAATCCTGTTTGAAACAACTCCTGAGTGGCACATGGAGGAGAAAGAAAGAAATTAATTCCCTTTTTTCCTGTACATGACTACCTCAAGCTCAAGCTGCTGTTTAAAATTGACCATCAGACAAAATCCCAAATTTAAAAGTGACTGGCTCTGATTTTTTTTTTTGTGAAAGAACAGAGGTGGGGTGGGGTATTTATTCCTGGCCTTGGGACCTGTGGATACATGACCCTCTGCTTCCCGCCTCTCTTTGGGGCCCTGGTGCTTACAGCTCCACGTGCAACCAGAAATCATTTTGAAAAGATTGGGTTCAGATGCGCACCTGCAGGGTAAATAAGGAAATTTTCCTCTTGGGCTACATTTGATTTCTTTAAATGTTTTTGTCCTTTGGGTTCTGGTGTGCCTTTGCAGCGAAGCATGGCTCGTTATTCACCTTGCTGCACTGGAGACAGGATCCCAGTGGAGGGGCTGCTGCTTCGCAGGGGCACACAGCCTCCCTCCAGGCACCCGTCTGTTCATCTGGGTGGCTGCAACGGCCAGGTCAAGCCTGGGAAGGAGTATTTTGGGGAGGCTGGAGGAGCAGGGGACCCCCCCTTTACAGCCTAGGACTTGGCTCAGGCACAGCTACGAGGGCTTTTCTCTGAATCCATCCTTGCCCTTGTCAGTGCTGGGTGGCCGGGAGATCTCAAGCACTTCCCTCTGTGACCCACAGCATGGCTTTCCATGGGATATGTAAAGCTAGAGTCTATGAGCTTTTTACAAACTACTGGAGTGACCTTTAATAGGTCATAACATACAGAAGGACAGATTAGAGAGCCTTGTGCATCATTTGGTGCTAATTTTTATTGAACCTATAACCTTTATCATTCTGTATAGGAAAACTTCCCTACTGATGGTCACATTGGTACTAAAAATAGGGAAAAATAAGAATGTCCTTAGCACAGTAAAGTAAATCAGGCAGTAAAACAGCATGCCATGAAAGAAGATGTTGCAGGTAATCAGGCCCTGACTGGCTGCACCTCAGGAGCATGCAGAGAAGCCAAAGCCTGGCTCACCCTTCTGGCCAGGCGGCTGAGGACACCCCTTGGGCTGAGATCCCCATACACCCTCCTGACTACTTACATCTGTCTTAAATGGTTCTCTGGAGCATACTGGGACAATCCCCATGCTTCAGACTGGTCATACGTACCTTTATAAGCTCGGGGACCTCTCATAACCTTTTCTAGGTGTGCAGAAACCTCCAGGACAAGAAAGCTGTCCCCTTTACCTGTAACAGCTGATGGAAGAAACCAGGAGCATGTGACAATGACATCTGGCAAATGCATCCTGAAATGATGTCCAGAAGAATTTGGATTTGGCTTGCTTTTGCAAGGAAGCTGATAGAGAATATGTGTTTAGTAATAAGATATTATGGCAAGGATTGTACTAGAGGTCTAGAACGGCTGTATAGTACCTGAGGTAGACAATTGTGCTGAAGTACTTGCACCTACATAATGCTTTTCAACGTCTAGGATTTGTTTCAGATAGACTCATACAACTGTCGTAAAACATGTTGACATTATGCTTTTTTTTTTCCAGATTAATCTAGGAAACAGCTGGGAACACAGTATTCATTTCTGTCTTACTCATTGCATTGAGAATTTCTAACACATTCAAACTACTGGTCAACCACTATTCTGTAACCGCAAGAGGCTGGCCATAAGAAATCAGGACAGGAAATTATTTTCCAAATTACGCTACAGACTTTTTCCTCAATCAAAGTTAAGTTAAAGGAAAAAAGCAATTAGAAAGGTATTATTTAAGCCTGAGTATATACAAGGCAAAGAGACAGATCTTGCTGCCAGCAACAAGACTCTTGGGATCTATCCAATATCCAACGTTGAAGATAGGCTCTTTAAAATCCAGGACCAATTAAATATCCAGACAGACTACAATTTAAAAGAGAGTAGAATTTTCAATTATGCATAAAAGGTTACCTATAGTTAAGAGGACATCATTCATTGCTACTTATGCTGAGGGATGGAAACGTTGAAGAAACAATGCCAGGTCTGTACGGCAGACAGAGAAAAGTGAATCCTAAGTCTAACTGGTTACCTAGTGAAGTTCAGAGGCATTATGTGATTGTAGATAGTCAGAAGAGAATGCTGTAATAAAACTAAACCTCAAGTGCTTACCGTTCTCAGAGAGAATCTAGCTTAGGGAAAAAATAACACACATACACATGTATGTGTACGTATATACACAAAACACAGGATGCTTTAAAGATAATCCAGCATCAACATTAATGTGGAAGACTTGCAGCCACATCAAGTAACCAGGAGTGCATGGGACACAGCTGGAGGTACTAAACCAGGCTGCAGTCTTCATAATTTTTCTGGTAATTCATTGCTTCTTTTAAATCCAGGATTGTTGCGTACCTGCATAAACCTGGGGACCAGCGTAGTGTTTTCCTGGTCACCCAGGCCAGCAGCAGTACATAAGCCAGGGAATTTCAGGCAGTACTTCCTACATCTTAGGATCCTTCATCCTTGACTTAGAGCAGGGGATATCCTTGGGGCCTCCAGCAAACTAAGTAGGCACTCAGCCATGCAGTGGTTTCACAATGATTTCAGGAGACGTTAGCACTTTCCCCCAAAGGGAAACAAAGTTAATCTATTTTATTAGTGACTACATCAGAAAAAAAAAAAAAAAAAAAAAAAAAAGAAAAGTAAGTTAAGCGAGTTTGAGTATAGCAGATAAAATTGAAGAGTATTCTATCTTTTGGGAAGAGTTTTTGAGTCTGGCTCAGATTAATGGAGATCAAAAATACATTCTTATCCTTAGAAGGCAAGAGAATGCTTTTGTCTCCGGCCTTTGCTTGATGACAAAGGTTAGGTTTTTGCATCTACAGATCTGACCTGAGGCTGCAGAAGTGCTCAAACAGGAGAACGAGGAAAGCGAGGAGGAATTATCTGCAGCTAAAAGGCAAGCCTCTCAACACAGGTTAAAGCTTTCTTGCTTTCAGCTGCTGTCTCTCATCTCTGTTGTCTGACCTGGCATCTAGCTGGCAGTTGGAGACACCCTGCAAAATGAGGCATAACAAAGCTGGGAGACAGGGGAATCGCTTCCCTCTCCATCGGTGGCTCATGCCAGGGAGGAGAGGAAGCCATGGGCGTGCGGTCTGAAGGCTTTGTCCCTTGCTAGGTGAAAGAGGAAGAGCCTCAAGGTGGGAGCCTTGAGAAAAAGTCCAATATTTACAGGGGCCACAGAATAGGACGAGAAATTAGATAGAGTTAAGGAAGGGACACCCTGTTTGAGTCAGGAGAAAGGCAGAAACGTAATCTTGAATGAAGGATTTCCTTGGAAGGACAAAGCAGAAGAGGGTGGCATCCCTGCTTAGAAAACAAGACCGAAAGGAAAGACAGACCAAGAAAAAGCTGCTCAGTTAGGGAGGGAAAAATAATCACGGTGGGAGAAATGATGTGGTTTGCACATAACAGCAAGCACTAAATATAGGAGGGGAATGAAACTTTTTAAGAGAGACAGTGGGACTCGGTGCTTGTTACAACTAATGCCAAGCAATATTAATTTACCCCACCAGGTATTAGTGAATATTAATATTATGTCATTAGCAAGCTTTCAGTACCACTGGCAGTATGTTATGTCTTTTCTGGGGTGAAATAAAAGAACTCAGTTTCTAGCCCTACTAATTTTATATCTTTTATGAGCAACACATTCACATTTAAAAATAAAATACAGCATGAAAAAGTAGTAATTTACAGCTAAAGCAACTATTTTCTGGTGTTCTCATTAAGCCTATTTTATGCACCTGTCTTCTCTTCACTCTTTTGAAAATGTAGACCACAAATAAGTGTACTGGGAGTGAGTAATTAGCCATAATTATTGTTTCTTTGTAATATTTTGGGATGTTGAGAAGATTTCTTACATGAAGGTGCCCTTTGTGAGGAGAGAAATATTCATAGTGATGCTGAAGCTTATGACTCGAACCTGCACATCGCCAGCAGCCTGCACTGAGGAGAGCATGAAAGAATTAAAGGGAGGTGCTTGCGACAGCAGGTTTCGCCAAGGACAAATCCCAATATGGTTTAATCACTGCTCGGTTCTAAATAATGTTCATGGAGTATTTGCATTTTTATGTCTGCTAAAGACTTCGATAGTTACAAGCTCTTTGATGTCCCAAATTTGCTATAATGGTGCGTATGTTTAAATACACCTGTATGTATAATGATCTTTAACGTCGCTGATCCTCTGTGTAATGAATTAGACTTTTCACTGTTGTAAATAAGACCGATGCGAGATTAATAAACCAAGCCAAAGAGTATTGATACATGGAATTGATATAAAGCAGGTTAGAGGAGAAGCTAATTAACACGCTTGAGTGATTTACAGTCTAATCCTATACAGAACATTGGAAACCACAATTGTGAACACTGAAACAAAGAGTTCCAGCTGAAGTATGTTTCAAATTCTGGCATAGTTTCTCCCCTTAACACTCCTTAATATTACACCAAGTATAATTTTGCAGCCTAAATGTAAGCATTGGTATTTATTTTAAAATTGGATTTAATGTGAAATCTGTTCTTCACAAGGATTTTTTAAAGAAATGAGTGGATTCCTCCATCAATTTGCAAATCTAAACTATTCAATTCAAACAGTAACTGCGACAGTGTGAAAAGCTATTTACAGGTCTGCAGCCATCTCTGGTTTCATCAATTTGTTTTTCAGTCTTTGTTGTTATTTCTTGTTTCTTATGGATCTCCTGGGACAGCTTCTTGCTTGAGGAGAGAATGTCAATAGCTCATTTGTCCTCCAGGATGTTTCCTCACAACAATGAGAACACTCCCCAAATTTAATCTGGTTCTTTTGCCTCTTTTCTGTAAAATCGAGGAAAATAAAAAAAAGTTATTTCAAGAAACATGAACATCATCTGAATAAGGCTGATCTGTAATAACAGCCTGGTTTTGCTTGGTTTGTAAAAAGGGATATTAAAACAGGCTATAACTTTCAAAAATCCATTAGTGAAATTCCGGACCGTTTTAGGCACTACGTCCAGAGTAGTGTAGATGCTAGACAAAGTTCATCTGAGAACGGCTTTTTGCTTTGTTTTGCTTTTTAATTCACCAACATATTCATCAAACTTGCAATGAAACCTTGCGTACCTGTAGGCTAGTCAGCTGGAATATTTATTTAAGAACTAGTTTCTGTTTTCCTGGGACCATAAGATATTTCTTAGCCTTTGCAATGCGAGGATGCATTGTGATGTTCGTAGTATTGTTTTCAAAACAAAGGCAAGGAATTATGAGCATGAATGCAGACAAGTATTTGTATTCTAGATGAGTTCTAGAGAGAGGTAAATTTGAATTAGATGTTTTTAAGTTTTCTAAGTTAAGATGTTTAAGTTTTCTAAGATATAATATATGGAAAAAGCACCTGTTCTTTATGTCTTTACCTCCAATTTATAAGAAAAGATAATTTCTTTTGTTTGGGGCATGTCTACCAGGGGAAATTAACTACGATAGCTATTCTGGATTAATTCTCCACACAGATGCTGGGTTAATATCAAACAGAAAAAGGGCATTCTCATTCCAGAATCAGAGTGTATACATAAGGGAAATAGTCTTGCAAACTTGTTCCACATTCTGTTCATGCTTGAATTTTATCCAGATTCATTTCCTTACAGGCATCCTGGAAAAAAACCTTTCTTTTTGGCTTTAGGAAAAGACCTCATAGCAGGTCCTCTAAACCTGGGTCTGAACTGTGAGAAAAGGAGAATTACCCGTGCACTAATTTAAACTTATTTCCTTGTATTTACTACTTCAGTTCCTATCTGGTTATATTTCTGGAGTTATTGAGCATCAGGATGCTTGGAGCTGCATAGAACAGACATAAGCTCTGCGCTGAATCCGTCCGAAAAAAAATAAGTAACTGAAAATAAAATTATGCTACCTGGAACAGATCTATAACAAAAAAAATTTAAATCATAGCTGAATTTTGGTGTGATAGTAATGCATAGCAGCTGAGTCTGTGACTTCCCTCTCCACATCTGTAGATATCTGTAAAACCTGTGAAATTGCTGAACCTTTTATCTTCTGAGACTCCGACAGGTTCTTTCTCTCTTTGTTAACATAAATGACTACTTGGTAGGGGGACCAGCTTCTCATATTAGTTACATGATTATTGTCTAGCATATTGTAGCTTAACCCAACTTTCCCTCCCCCGTTCCCCTCTAACAAAAAGCCTCTAAAAACCTATGGGAAATCAGGTGAGAAGCTGTATTAGAGAAAATCAGTTCATATATATACAAACCAACAACCTTTTGACCTTTCTTGCCAGAATGCACACAATAAGGGTAATTGCCAGCACTGTTATTTGTTCTCATTTTATTAAGTCTGTTTTTACAATAGGTGTTAGAGATAAGTACTCTGATGGCTATTTCTCCAGATGTCTGGTTTAAATGTACCATAAAAGACACTAGATGGTGTATCCATTAACACCATATAGTGACGAGAATAGCAGATTAACATTAAACATTGTGTTAAGGGGGAAAATGTTTCTAAATTGCATTTGCTTGGGTTAGTCACAGCAACTGGAAGTAATTAAAACTGAAACAGTTAAAAAAATGTTTCCATTTATACACAGTTTACTTTTTTCTTTTATTCTTTTTTCTTTTCTTCTTTTCTTCTTTTATTCTTTTTTTCTTTTATTCTTTTTTTCTTTTTAATTACAGGATGCTTACAGAATCAGAGTCGTCAGATCTGGTGCTTCTGGTGCTGTGCAATGGAGAGAATATGTTTGTGCTTCCAGAGTTGGGAAGAAATCACAGATATTCTGTCTCTTACTCCCTCCCTGCTCCCTCATTATGCACAGACACTCTCTGCCCATGCACGTTAGGTTATTTTATATACAGGGTAGATGCACAACGCCATGACAGGTTCACACAGTTGTTAAAAAAATCAAGTGTTTTTCTGTGTTTTCAGTATTGCTGCTCTGAATGTTTGCCTTTGAAAGCCTTATGTATCCCAAACCTAACTGTTGGACCTACACCGCAGAGAAACAACTCAACTTTTTAGCCCCTGGAAAGGGTCAATAGTCTTTAATTCTAAAAACGCACAATGCTTTTTATGAAGCACACTTTTAAATGTTCTTCCAAGCGTTCTCTCTCCTCTTTTGCTCCCCCAACAAAACCCAGAACATTTTATACTTTCTGTGTGCATCGCTTTGCCGCCAGCACCACCATCCTGGTTATGCCTTTCAGCTTTGGTGTTCTGCTCTGCCTTTTTCTATAACTCCTAAACAATAGTCTCCAGCTACTTATTCCTTTCCTTTTTTTCTTTTTACCCCTTTCTTGGATCATTTCTCCTTTCTATCTCTTCCATCAAGTATTTTGCAACAACAACAGTATCTGATTAGTCCCTGTGATTTCCTTTCCTAGTGACTTGTATAGAGAAAACATAGTTTGACAGATACTTCGGGCAGATAATGAGGATTTTGGAGATGGGTGGTCATGTGGTGCTTGAAATCCCTGCTGTAATGAATAACAGCCTTCCCACAACTGGATGTGTTCCATTTCACTTTGTTTAAATGTCTGTCTCAGCTTCGCAGACTATAGAGTAGGATTGAGTTCCTCTGAAAGGTTTTCAATTAGCACTGTGTTCCCCAACTATCAAAGCAAAAATGTATCAGAAGGAAAGAAAAAAAAAAAGCAAACAATTAGCAATTTTATTTCAAAAGCTTTAAACCACTTTGGTTGCTTAGCATAGCAAGAAACATCATTTGAATGGAGACTAATGAACTAATTTCGAGTCCTGTGCTTGTCAAGCATTGGGTTTTTTCCCTTTAAATCGATACAATGCATTACTTTTATTTCTAAGCAGTGAGCAGGAATAAGTGAAACATTTTAATTGACAACAGAGCTTGTATATTCAGCATAACAAAAAAAAAAAAGAAAGAAAGAAAAAGACAGGGAGCAGGAAATGTTTCCTTTGCATTAGCAGATGATGAAAAGTTATCTCCTCTTCTGTTGGAACGTGACTGGATTTTCATTCCCTGGTGTCAGCGTATTACATCCACGCACAATGATCCAGAAATAATTTTTTTTCCCAACTTTGGATGTTTCCCTCTTTTTTAAAGAGACCCACAGGGCGTGGGATGGCAGCACAACACCTGCAACACAGGAGGCCGGCCCCTGGATTTAAACTACTTGATGCAGTGGGAGCTCCTGGCGTGAGAAGGGTCCACAGACACATGAGACTGGGTGACTGATGACTGCCCGTGTGTGGCTTTAGGAGGTGACCTTCTGCAGTGTCCCATCAGGTGGGAGAGGGAACGGGCATTGCTTTACTGAAAGGAAAGACTCCAGGAGATCAGTTTCCTGGTACCTACATGAAGAGATCTGGTAGAAAGTTATTGTTTTCTGAAACCGTAGATGTTTCCAGCTGTGTTGTGTTGCTTTTCACTAGGGATGAAAACCCACTGGGCTGATGCCCAAGTCAGCCAGCACCATTTTGTACCCATGGTCTTCAGCAGGAATGCAGGCGTTTGGCGGGTATAATAGGGCTTTTGAACTGCATGGAGGTGATCCTTTTTCTGTCTTCTTGTGCCTGGTCCCAAACTCAGGTCTGGGATACTGGCTGAACATAGTTTTCTGTGCAGAGTGGCCATTTGTCATCATCTTGAAAAGCTGCCTTGAAAAGCTCCAATTCCCGACAGGAATTGGAGAAATGATCCAAATTTGACACCGTTTCCTTCTTCCTGACAGCTCACCAGCCTACTCCATAGTGTTTGTAAGAGAATTTCAACACAGCAAAAAGGTAGGGGGTAAGATTTTCTTTAATGGATTTCACTGCTGTGATGAGCGGGGCTTATTTTCACTTGTAATAGCCCAGGTGTCTTCTGAAACTCCAGTGTTTTCCTGTCAATTCAGACATTAAGGTAGGTAACATCAATGTCTTTTCCTCCTGAGCAACTTTTCCTCCTGAGCTAACCTTTTCAGCAAAATTAGCTGATCAAAATGCAGATTTATCACAGCTGATACTTGGATCTGAGATTTGGGGAAGGCAAGCAGGGGCTGTTACCAGCTGATTCTTAATGCCAATGTCATGAAGTTGTTAATTCCTGTGTTTAGGTGCCTCAGCTTCCCATAACACGTGATGACCTTGTCCCCTCCATGTTGCGTGGACACATGCCAAGAGACTGGAGGAGCCACACAGGGCATAAGAGGAGCTTGGACACGCCAGGGCCCACAGGTTTATGATAAAAAAAGGAGAAGGTGAGTGCATGAAAGACAGGGAGCTAAAGGTGAAGAGGAACACAAGGAAGGGAAAAGAAAAAGAGGATGAAGGAATAGTTACGGTAAGACAACAGGGAGTGGATGAAATTGTCTTGCAGCAAAGTGGGAACTGGAGACATAAAACCAGAGTAGAGAATGGATGGGAAAAGATGGAAATCCCTCCATCCTCTGCTGTGACTGCCAAGAACGCTGCAGTGTCTACAGTGACAGAGAAAGCTGCAGCTACTCATCCAAACTATGTTGTAGGGACTGGAGGAAGAAGGCCATTTCTTGATCTAAATACCCATTTAATATAAAAGGAAAATTTGTGCAGGATTTTAGAGGATGATACTGTTTTGTTCAACAACTTTTCTTTAAAGTGCTCTTTTTAAGTGGTGCAACGTTTTACCTGGTCACAGGAACATAAAAATTAAGTCTGAAAAGTTAGGCGTTTGATGCACTGAAAAATCAGAGGAGCAAATTGCTTCATGCAGAGTGATGAATATAATGCATTCCATTTATAGCAGTTATGTTTATAACAGATATGTCTTCAGAATAATAAAACAGGTTTATTAGATAAAGTTACGTGCTGTCCATTTTTTGCTGGTGATAGAAGTTGTTAAGGATTTCCTGGTCTCTTTTAACATTTCTTTGTGACTAGTACTTCTCACAAAATTCTTGCTACTGTGCAAATGCAATTAAGATAAGCTTTCTGAAACAGGCGTGCTCTATCTTCTGGATAGAAAACAGTAGCAGGGACCAATGTCAGTGAATAAATATAAAAAACAGGCCAGCCTTTGAATTCCCTAACACATAACTGAATAAATCTTTTCCCTATAAACCAGTTCTGTAGAAGAAAGACTTCATGGTGCTGCTGGACACGGCAGTAATAGCTACCTCTTTCCTCTCTGTCTTGAAGTCTCAAGATCTGGCAGGTTTACCTTGACTTCCAGCAATAAGCTTCTTGCAAATAAATACCTGTTACCCTGGGTACAAATCGACGTTCATCAAAAACAGACACAAAGTCAAAACCCAAACAAACAGTAGTGATATGTTTCAGAAATGCCATGAGTGTGTTTTAAAAGTATGGGACAACATAAAAATTTTGTCCTCCTTTGATAGTATTGAAAGCTTATAACAGGAATCGGGAAAGTTTTGAAGTACTGCCTCTAGATACAACTTTTTATTGAAGAAACATATTACTGCTCAACAAGAAAATCATCTATTGAACTCCTCTGCTATTAGTTCCCCAGACCAATAAGTAGCAGCTGGACCTAACGTGGGCCTTTCACATGCCAGAGAATATACCTGCTTTCACCCAGCCAGGGAGGGAGCATTAATACTCTGCTGCAGCCAGGAAAACACGTGTTTGCTACCAATTAGGAAACCTTTCAAAGTGTGGCTTTGCAGCCCATCTGCGATCTGCAGACCTTAGCTTGGGAACCATTATTCTCTACTAATGGCACCTGGGGAGCGGGAGGGATGGAAAACTGTGGGGTTCACGGGAGCAGAGTCTATTAAATGCTATGGCAACAGGTAGCAAAACAGCATTCTCCCTTTCTCCCTTACTAATTAGTAGCTGTTAGCATCTGGAGTTGACTGTCTGTTGGTGGATGTAATTTGCTGCACTCCATCTTGTGATGGTGCAAGGAAACTGAAGGACAATGCAAGGAGCAGCCAAGCCAAAAGGCAATTGAAATATTAGGGATGAGGTCCTGTATACTTATTTTGCAATACCATGTTTAAAATAAAATCATGCTCCCGGAGGTCTGAGAGTAATGTGCCTAACATAGCAATATTTTCTACCCTGTCTGAATTGTTTTGCTTATATCCTCTGCATTCTTTTGGCAGAAAATAATCTAATACTGATCTTTTCACTTGTTCGAAATTTCCAGAAAATGAAATTGCCAGTTGCAAAGAACACTCCCATGGGTAGGTCTGAGGATAATCTTTCTCTTTAACTATTGGTGATCCAAACCCATTGGAAAGGAGAGGTTTCCAGGCAGGTTCTGGTCTGGTGGCATGCTAGTAGAGGGCCAGGGAAGGAACCACAAGCGTGGGAGACCTGGGGAGGAGACCACAAGCACAGGAACCACCTGTCCATAGGGAGGAGGTTCACTGCAGGTTCACTGAAGTCCTTCCCCAAAGAGTCCATTATGGAGTCTTCTTACCAAAGCTGAATGTTTTGAGATCACCTAGACATGATTATTATTAAATAAATTTGGCCTATGGGGTTCAACATTGTTGAGAAAGAGGAGGAAATGTGTCTGAAAATGTAACGTATTTTCAGAAGCTTCATTTCTTGAGAAAACCAAGGTAAAAAGAAGAATTTCAGACTTAAATATTTCTTATACTCAGTATGTTTGAAATTAGACCACTTTGTTCAATTGCATTGGTATTTTTTCCTAATTGTGTTAATCTCTTTAATTCAGTGCTCAATTACTACCAAGATCAACAGTTTCCTCACTGACTGGCCGGAGAGGAAAAGGGAGCTGGCACCGAGAAATGTCAAAGGAAAAACTTGTCAGCTGAAACTGAGGTTTCAGCTAATGCATTAGGTTTTCAGACCTAATGCAATGTTTCAACGATTCTATACAAAATTAAATGGGGTGGTTGCTATTCATTACTTAAGTACGAGGGTTTGCCAGGTACCACCCTGACACACTACAAAAAGACACTTCTTGTAAAGGTCTGGTGGTCCAAAGCATGTTCAACCTTCTGCTCATTTCAGTAGCCGAGAGACTGCGGTACACGATAGAGTTATGTCCCTTTGTAAGATTTAACAAAAACCTGTGCATTTTATAGGATCCTAATCTGCACAAATTTATTCATAGATTTGTTTTTATTGTTGTAAGAAGTTCTAGTTACACATATAGGCATTTGGAGAACATAGGCTGTTATCCTGACTTCTCAATATATAAGCCAAAGTGCAGCCTTCCAAGTTACATCAGCTGTCTGTCATCTGCAGGCGGACTATTTCTAGTTATTTAATAAGCACAGTTCTGATTAGTCATGTACTTATATTTTCTTTTGCTTCTTTAGGTGGGTTTTGAGTTTGGAATAACAATGCAGCAGCTCTGCAGGAACTCAGATGTCATGAGAAACCGTAAGAAAATTGGAACTCATTCTCACACCAGAAGTTGCAGATTATTTATTAGGTAAACAATATGGCTTAATAGAAGTAGGGCATTTCCATTTTTAACTGTGCCTAAATAGATGCTCCAAAGTTCAAATATCATCAGCTTTGCAGAAATGGATTTTAATTTCCCCCTGTGTTTTTAATTCTGTAGCAGCTTGACCTAGAAGGCCTGCCAAAGAGATAAAACTACCTACTGAAAATGCAGAAGAAATTATAAAAACTATGGGAGCTAGGTGATGATGGGCATTTGAAAATCCCACTAGACACCTATCTGCATTTTTAGATACTTAAAATAAAAGCCTACCTTCAAATCTGTAAAGCAATCAGTTGCTTGTTGGGCCTCTGTGATGGCAGATTTAAAGATCTGCAGGTGCACTAATAAGAAATCAGCAGGATTTGAAGTAACAAGAATAACTGTGTTATAGGAAAGAACTGAAACCGTAAACTGGGATAGGATGCAGAAATGACTCAAAGAAAAAGTATCCAGTGAAGTCTGAGGAGAAGAACCTCCATAGGGGCCATAGGGAAATTTTTGACTTGGGGGTCTTTTGATGCTCTTTTATTGTCAGTACTGTTTGGTTCATATGTTTTAGACCATATAATCTTATAATTTTTTTTTTTTCCAAGCCCAAATTCAGCAGTTCAATGGCTGGCAGTGGGTTAAACCCTATTGACATATATGATAAAGCAATACTGAAATTGTTGTGGTTTTTTTAAACTAAGCTGTTGCGAGGAAGGGCGTGGGATTCAGGCATTGTCTGTGAGACACGCAGATTACAGAGGGAAGAAAAAAAATCTATACAAACCATACCAAAATAGTCTTAATTACTACACTGGTTTGTAGTGCCCAAGTAATTGAGAAGGAGAAGAATGGCAGAGAAAGTGCAAATTAAATGAAGGTGAAGGAACACAAAATTAATTCTAACATTTTCTCTTATCTCCAAGTCCTGCTGGTGGCTTCTCTACATTAAAAAGATATTTTTGAAGTACCATTTCATTCAACAGAGACATGATACCTATATCAGAGGTAGCCTAATACTTTGCAGGACTAAGTCAGGTATTCCCAGCTGCAGGATTTTTCTGGCTGTGATTATGGAAATTCATTTGTACTGCATTTTTATTTAGCTCAGTGGCCCATTGTGCTTGCTCTAGTTTTTTAGCCTGCAAGAACAATGACAATCATTTTATGAGAATGAGGTTGTAAATCACTTATTTTTTCAGTTCAGTGTTTTCCCCCACTGTTCTTCTCTGAGAGCATTCAAGAGGCCTGGGCCTGGAGGACACTACGTAGCCACTCAGTCCTTACAAGTGCCATTGGCGTCTTGTTGGGTCTTCATATGTGTGTTTAAGACAGTTTTTCTGAACTTCCAGTCACTGTCACTTTGCAGTGATCTTTAAAATAGATGTAGAAAGTAATTATCTGTTGCCCAGAATGGCATACAAGCTCGAGAAGCAGTTTTGGATTTCTTTCATTAAAACTCACATCAGAATGTATTGAAAATCGTTCACGTTCTTCCTGCAGGCACATTGTATTCGTGCTGTAAGTCATCTGGGCTGCCAACAAGCCTGATATCTATCCCAGAAACACACCACTGCTAGCAAGGGCCTTCTTGCATTTGTCCTGTCTAAGTGGTCTGCAACATGCTCACTGGTAACCCTCTCATGTAGCCTTTCATTAATGACTGTGGTGCTGAATGAGGTTGTTAGTGTCCGCACCGACCTCTCTGTGTCAGTGCAGATAACTAGGCTGAGGCTTGCAAGACCAAAGGCCGATGGATGACAGGAAGCAGGACAATCAATAGAGCTCACAGCAAGGGAGTCGATGTCCCATTGCCAGAGTCTAGTGATTAGTTGATTCCAGGGATTTTCAACTGGTGCCAGTCATATCTTGCAGCTAGCTGCTTGAAGACCCTTTAATGGGACCAAGTCATCCTCCAGGCTTGGGATGATGGACACTGAGGTATTAGTTGCAGACAGCAATATGAAGCCAGATGACTTCTGGTTCTGGAGGTGCATTGCCTTCATTTTTGGTTTCCATCAAGGTTTGGAACTCGGCATATATGCTCTCTGCAAGGTAGCCACATTAGACAGTTAAGGCACAACAGTTTGGCATCAGCTATAACCAGCGTCGTAGCAGAGGTCTGCAAGCCCATATGCCATCTGGCCTGCTCTCTTCAAAGTTTTTGGCTTTGTTATAATTTTGGCAGCCAACCCAAACAGGAAATGGTCATTGAGATCTGATCTTAAATTTCTTGCCAGCAGACCACCTCTTGCTTAACCTTGAAATGCACGATGAAAGGTTTCTACTCTATTCCTAAGCAGTGTAGGTGCAATGGGGGGAAAGCAACTTTGTGCTTTAACATGGAGCGGGAGGACGTTCATTTTCATCTGTGGCACCTTTGTGACAGGACTGGGCAGATTCATGCAGCCCTCAAACTGGAGGAGGTGGTTAGTAGTAAGGAAAGGACATCACGAAGTCAAGAAGACAGAAAAGCGGTAGAGGTAGAAACACATTGATAACGCAGACTGAAATAAAATCCAGGTTCTTGGTATACCAGGGGTCTCTATACGCTAACGTGAGCTACAGTCATCCTCAGACCCATGTCACAGGTTTCTCCTTTTGGCTGTTAACTTTTTTAGCCTGAGATGAAATTCCCCCATAGGGTTTACTTTAAAATAGAAGAGACACCAAATTATAAACTTTAACAAAACCCAGCACCACCCTTTCTCCCTCTCCTTTCAAATCCCAGTGCCAGGGTTAGAGTTTACAAATTGCTAAAGAATATAAATAAAAGTAGTTTGGTTTGTAACAGAGAACTGTTCTCACTTCTTTAAGACAAAGCAATCTTTCACGCCTGCGTGCAATGAGACACCTACACTGTCATCCTGGAAATTGTCTCAGGGACTGTTTTCACTGACTTGACTCCATTCTGCTTATATTTAGCTGCAGACACAAGCATGCTCAGAAGTGATTTTCCAGGTATTTTTAAATTACTTGATTTGTAGGACCTTCACTGTGCAAAATCAAGCCTTACATATAGTGGCAAGAATATTGGTTTAGATGTGAAACTAGAATGTTTTAAACATCTTCACAAGTCACCAAGACTCAAAATGTAAAACTTATATGTAAACATAAGGGAAAGAAAGCTGCAAGGGCAAATAAAAAGGGTCCCAGCAGACTTTTCAGAACCAGCCTGCCTAAGTCAGAGACCTTCGCATAGCTGTCTCTCCCACATACATTTTTTAAAGTTTTATAGAAGATGTTTTCCAACTTAGGATGTCATAACTGGAAAATATTCTTCTGGAGAGAATCACTTCTGGCTTCTTGGTTGATGGTCAGTTCCATACTGCATGTTTTTATAGAAAGAGAGTTTCTTTTAGTGGAGATAATTAATAGTATTTTGATCAAAGTAAATTGAAAAGAAAATAATATAAAATATTCCTTGCTTGATGCCTGGGCTTCTCAGACTTAGAAGCCAAAAGAAAGATTTCTTCTGAACACAAGTCCCCTCTGACATTTTATCTCTTGACTCTAGCCTTACTGAGCTGATTTCTTTCTTACATTTGCATGCTAATCAACTGAAACTACAACAAAGTAATTTGACTTGTTCTTATAAATACTACTTGTTTGTCCTGGAGGGCAAAGGGGCCCAGGACAGCTGGTTGATCACCAAGGACAATCTCCTTAGAGCACAGGAACCACCATTTTGAGGTGCAGGAAGTCAAAAAAATGAAGAAGGCAGCCAGCATGGACGAGCAGGGACCTCCTGACTGAGCTCAAGTACAGCAGATTAGGGCATGGAAGGAAGAAGTGGAAACAGTTACCCAGGAGTAATATGGAGATGTTGCCTGAGCCTGCAGGGATGGAGTTAAGAAAGTTCAATTGGAGATGAAACTAGAAGGGATGTGAAGGGCAGCAAGACGTATATTGGTAGCAAAAAAAAAAAAAAAAAAGGAAAATGTGGGCCCCATGGCTCAGTGGGACGGGAAACCTAGTGACAGAGCATGGATTGACTGAGGGAAAACTGTGCCTAACTAACCTGATTCTTTTCTGTGAAGACATGAGTAGATCTGTGGATCAGCTGAAAGCATTGGAGGTTGTTTATATTGTCTCCCATAGTACCCTTACAGCCGAACTAGTGAAAGACAAATGGAATAAGTGCACAATACAGTGACTAAAAATTTGACTGGACTGCTGGGCTTAGACAGTTGTGATCAACAGTACAAAGTCCAAATGATGATGTCTTACTGGCAGAGCCACACAAAGACTGATACCAATGCCAAGACTGTTTAATGTCTTCACTAACAACCTGATTACTAGGATGGAGTGCACCCTCAGCAAGTTTATACGTGACGCTAATAAATGGGGAGCAGGAGAGTGGTTGATATGCCAGAGAGCAGGGCTTGTCTCACCATACTTAGCACGAGTGAGGCCATATCTGCATTTCTGGATCCAGTTTTGGAGTCTCCAGTATAAGAAAAATACTGACAGAGAAGGGCTGCCAAGATGATTGGGTACTGGAGCACGCGGTGTATGAGGGGCTAAGAGAAATGCATTTGTCAAATCAGAAGACAAGAAGGCTACCTGGTGATCTTAGTGCAGCCTTCATCTACCTAGGGAAAGTGTATAGCAAAGATGGATTAGATTTCTCAGAGTTGCTTAGTGGCAGGAGAAAAGCAGTAGACATGAGTTGCAATAATGCAAATTCTGACTGGATATTAGAGAAAAAAAATCTACAGTGAGAGTAATAAAACATGAGACAGGTTGCTCAGAAAGTTGTGGAAAATGGAGAAAATTGGAGATATTTAAGACAACTGCACAAGGCCTTTAGCTAACCTGAGTTAGATCTGCTTTGAGTAATAGATTGGAATAGATGACCTCAAGAAACCCCCCAACCTAAATTATGTTGCGATTCTGTGATTTTATTATTCTTGCCCTGCAAGTGGTTAAAGGAGAGGAGAAACAAATGAAGGAGCAGATTGAAGCAGCTATTCAAATCCATTCTAATATGTTCTTTGAGACAGAGGAAGAGGATTGTAGAGAGAAGTAACACATTTTACTAGATCAAGTAATATAGCTGGAAGAGAAAAACAGACATATCTTTTATTAGGTTTGGAAAAGAAGCAGTGCTTTTCAAAGTGAAAACAAGCAGAGGACAATTGCTCTAAATTTATATTTATATTTAGCAGTGAAACAAGGTAGCAGGTATTTTTAGACCAATGAAGAATCATAGACTAGAACAGAGAAGTATCTGTAGAATAGAAAGAGCACCTCAACACCAAGACCAGCTAATGCATTTTACCCTTAGTCCCCCAAACTTTGCCTTCAATAACAAACACTTTCTTCAGACATTTTCACAGCTAGAAGAACAACGTGCCCCAACAATATGCTGTAGGAATCGCCATGAAAAAGAGATTCTAAATAACTACCGTCAAACCTAAGAAAGCTTCATTGTCTGGACTGAAAACCTAGAATCCCTATCGATTTCTACCACAGTTTCATTAGTCACTTTCTGTACAAACACTAATTTCCTAGTCACAACCAGCAACATAGAGAATAGATAGAATACATCCAGAACCAAGACCAGTGCACCTACCTCTGCAATCATTTAATCACCAGTCAATCGTTTAAAACAAAACAAAAAGTTTGGGGTATACACTCAGATCCTGAAATACCAGTGTATTAGCTTTGAGGAAATCTTACAACATCTGCCCAAATCCCCCCAGAGCTACCAAAAAAGGATTGTCACCTGTGAGGCAATTCTGTGAAAATGCCATCTTTAACCAAACCACCACATTACTGTATACAAAGTCTCTTCATTTAAAAAGTCACATCAGTTGTATGCAGCAAGGCCTGGGTAACACCCCAACCTTGAAAATAATATTGAAATCATCATCCATACTTGAAGAAAGTTGGAATTTATTTCCTTCCTTGGAAAACAAATTGGCAGCGCCTTCCCTCCCACCACCACCTCCCAACCCCCTCCAGTCTCACTAAGTTCATTGCCCAGAGCAAGTTCCCTGGAGATCAACATGCACCACTTGTTCAGGGCATTGTTCAGGAAGACTGGGACTTTTGGCAGGAGGCCCACTTGGCTGAGCAAGGAGCTTCTTAATGAACCAAAATGCAAAGCACATAAGAAGTGGAAACAAGGGCAGACAGCAAAGGAAAAATATAAAAGTACTGCTCAGACATGTTGGGACAAAAACAGAAAGACCAAAGCCCAGTTGGAGCTAAAACTAGAGAGGAATATAAATGCTAACAAGATGTGATTTTACAGGCATGACAGAAGTGAAAAGAAACTCAGCGAAAATGTGCATCCATTTCTGAATGGAAGAAAATCTAGTGATGGGCAATACAGAAAAGGCTGACGTACTCAATGTCTTTTTTTTTTAGGGAAAACCTCCTTATAGTTCTCTGCACACACCAGTGTTACATGGGAAGGAGAACAGCCAACAGCATATTGAAATCCACAGGGCTGGGTGGGACTCCTCAACAGGTGCTGGAAGATATGGCTGGTACGCTTGTGAGGCTGCCGGCATTTCTGAAAACTCATGATGTTTGGGGGAGATCCCTGATAACTGGGCTGATGTTATACCCAACTTTAAGAACGGCCAGGAGGATCTAGGGAACCGTAGGCTGATCAGCCCCACTTCAGTCCTTAGAAAAATAGCAGAGCACATCTATTTCTGAACACAGGAAGGACAGGTATTAACCAGAAGCAGTCAACAGATTTAACAAAGCAAATCATATTTATGAAGTTGGACTGAGTACTGGGCTGCATTAAAAGATCACAGCCAGCAGGTTGATGTGGGCTGGTGATTACTTCCCTCTTTTTGACACTTGTGAGGTCACATCTGGAAGACCAGTTTGACCACCCCATTTCTCCCCTATGTCCTCCATATAAAGAAAATACCGACATATTAAAGTGAGTCTTGGGGAGGGTCACCAGGATGACTGGGAGGAGCATGGCTAGTTCAACTTGGAGAACAGAAAGCTACAGGGAGATTATTGATTTCTACTGCCTCATGGGAAAGTACAGAGAAGGCAGAGACAGACATATAGTAAAAGTACATGCTACAGCAAAGGCAATTTCGGTCACTGGAATGACCAGAAATATTCAAAGCTCAGTTGGACAAGCCCCTGACCAATCTAATCTCTGTTTTGAAGTTAGCCCTGCTTTCAGCAGGAGTTTGGACTATGTGACCTTGAGTTCACTTCCAACTGAAACCCTCCAACATTTTTATGATTCTGTGTTCAGAAAACCCGATTCCTTTCTGTGGCGAAAGGACTGATGGCATGGATGCAGGGAGAGTGGTGAATGTGAGCTTGTGTCATTCTTATCTGGAAACTGAAGAATTGTGGGCTGGAGAAATGGACACTCAGATAAATGGAAAACTGGCTGGGCCACCAGGCTGAAAAGATAGTAATCAATGGCTCAAGGTCAAGGCAGCTGCCAGTAGCAAACAGAGTGCCCAAGAGTTTGATAACAAGGCTGATACTGTCCAATATCTTCATCAGCAACATGGGTGATGACACAGAATGAACCCTCAAAAAGCTGTGGAAGGTTTGGTGGACTACACCACAACAGTCTTGAGCTTGGGGCATATGGCCAACAAAGAGGGATTGAAGGACTGGGGTTGGTTTAGTCTGATAAAGAGGATCCATAAGGGGAGAATCTAAGAGCAGCCTACAACAGCTTGAAAGGGGAGTTACAAAGCAAACAGAGCCCAAGTCTCCTAGTAGACAGCAGATGGTATGAAAACGCGCAATGGCCGCAAATCACAGTTTGAAGGTTCAAAGTGAATGGCTTATTCACTAGAAGAATAGGACAAGAATGGAAGAGGCTTCCCAGAGAGGTGGTGAATCTCTGTCTTTGCAAGTTTTCAGTACTTGCTTGGCTAGACAGAGCCACAAACTCTGATTTAGTGTTTGCAACAGACCTGCTTAAGCAGGAATGTGGACTAAGTCAGCACTCTTCCAATCAAAATTTCAGTAGCTCCATGCACCACGCTGCGCCTGAGCAACACATGTGAGACTTGCCAACATGTCTCCATGACCACCACGGTAAATGTACCACTACAGAAGCATCAAAACCTCTGGCTTCTGCCCAAGTACATCCTAGAACACACTATGCACTGGCCAATGAGATAGATAGATACCCATGCAGTTTCCATAGCAGTAAAATAACAATAACCACACAGTGGAAAAACTCACAGAGATCATCAGTAAAGGACAGAAGCTCCCAGTTAGCAAAAGGACTTTTTTTCACAAAATAGCCACTCCATTTGTGACTGCTCAGGCCTAACCCTCCAGGGAGATCTACAAAGCACCTTTAGAAGAGGAGTGTGGGAACTAAAATGCAGAACACTAAAAATCATCAACTAAATGGAGAGATTTGCTCTCTGGTACATTGTAATTCCCTCCCCAAGCCCCTCCATCTTTTACAGACAATAAGTTACCTGTCTTTTTATCTTTTTACCCAATAGGAGCTAATGACCTTATCAACTTTTTCCTTGGCCACTTCACTCTGCTCAAGTACCAACCACTTTCTCACCCAAATAGTCTGACTATTTAATGTACTCAAGTTAAACTCAGACCAACTCTTCAATTGCCTTTAACACCAAAGATGCTGCTTTTATTTCAGCCTTGAAAAATGGCTCTTGTAGCTGAAAGGCTGTCTGGTTTTTTCCCAACAATCTGCTAGGTCTAATAAAATATATTATCTCCCCCTACAAACCTTGCCTCATTTATACCCATGATTATCATGCTATAACAACAATGCCACTTTTCTGAATTACATCATTTCAAAGAACCATCTTTTCAAAGAAAAATGCACAATCCCCTCTGCCACTACCACCCATTTCCCTGTATGGATGAGCGTGCCCAGACTCTGCCTGTAAACTGAATTTTCTAGTGGAGCGAGATGATATGACAAAAGTTTAATTTACTCTAATTTGGAATGCTGCCGATCTTAATCCTGATATAGGTTAAAGCTTACTTTTCACAGTCTGCTGAAGGCTCATGTGAGTCAGCCATTGAAAGTTACCCGTTTGTCTTTATGAACTGCATCAATCTCAGACTCGTCAGTACAAACACAAACAAGACTATGTTGTAGCAGACTTCTGTGCTCCTGGAAATTGCAGAGCTGAGCAATTTATAATAGTCAGATGGTCTTTCAAGTCTGTATTCTTTAGGGCTAGTGATCTTGGTTGACAAGGAATCTTTTCAAGCATTTAATTTTTAGTTTTTTACTGATCTTAAATCAGCCCATTACCTGGTTGCTGGAAATACAAGGGAAATTCTGAGGCAAAAAAGGAGTCAGAGTCCTCTCTTTATGGACTGTATCCCTTGTCATAGACACGTCATTTCAATGTAAGACTAATTTAAGATGAAGGCTAGTGTAAAATTTAAATATTGCATTAAAGAAGGATTGCAGCAAGCAACAGTTAAAGTATACTAAATTCTGTAATTTCTGTAGTTGTTTATAAACCGATTATACTTTTGCTGGAAGCCAGCACCATCATTGGAACTATTACAGATTTTCACTTTCAACAGTTTCACTATAGGTCAGAGTTCACTATAAGCTGCTCCACTGTATAATGAACTAAGCCAGAGGGGTTGGCTTAGTAGTCTAAGTATCAGCTTTGAAATATCGAGACACCCTGGAAACAAAGGTTTAAATCTCAGCAGGGTTGGCTCAACCCTTCCACTTTTTGAGGTAGATAAATGGTGTGCAGTGTGCTAGACTATCCATGGACCTCTCTGGTAAGGTGAGACCTGAAAAAGAGACATGTGATCTACTCTCTGCGCACATTAAAGGGCTTATCGCCTTTTTCTTAAGGGTAAGTTTGTTTGAAATTCTTGGCCAAAATTTTGCAGCTCCAGGAGTCGTGCAGTTCAATCTGTATGGTTTGTCTGAGTGACTGTTGCCTTCCATTTTCGACAGAAATGCTCCATTGACACTGCCTGCACTTCAGCCTGATCCAAAGCCCAGCAAAATTAAAGTCCTTATAGTAACATTTATATTGATTATTTTTTTGTCAGCACCTTCCAAAACAACCTACCACCTTCCCCAAACCTCAAATATTATTAATGACAATCCCTGCAGTACAGCATATCAGAAGCACAAATGCCTGTGTAATACCATATATTTATGTCCTCTTAGCTATGCATCTGTGCACACACCTAATACGAAAATGAAATCAAACAAATGTGACTCAGTCCTTCTAGCCACCTCAGCCCACTTGTCCCAGTTGTGCAGCATATTAGCATTCATCTCACAGTGATTTGCCTACAGATATTTTGCAAGATGAAAGTTTGATGCATAAGAAGAATCTCAGGACAGAGCGGTTCCCTTAGCAACCTTGCAGCCGGCTCCAGCAGCCCTGACCCAGCTACAAAGCCTTTCACAAGCCGAGGAGACACACTTAATGACAGCTGGCTGAAAAATTTGGGAGTACTGATAAACTGCCTTCTTATCTGGAAATCACCTTTGAGGAATATTATCTTTATTGACTTCCTTAAAAAAAAAAAAAAAGCCCTCAAACTGCTGCTACAAATTAGTACATAATAATAAGCAGCAATACCAATTTATTAGTGTGCCCTCCCTCTCCACCAGTAAAGCACCTGGGGCACTGAGTAACAGAGTAAAAATAAACACGGCGTAATTAATTAACACTGATTACACTCCCTCCCCTCTGGACCATCTCAGATGTAGCTGTTTAGTCCTGTCTGGCTCACCCATTCCTCTCCCCACACCACCTCCGGTGGGAGACCCTTGTTGCATCCCCCAGCTCTCCGTTGCCTCTGCAAGCTCTGGCCTTGCCTCGTACCTCAGAGTCAGAGTACGGCTTTGTCCTTTCTCTATTTTTGTCAGTTATGCCTCTGCCTCCCATCCCTTGCCCTCATTTCATAAGAAAAGGCCAGTTTTGTCTTTGGTTGGAGAGGGCAGTAAAGTACAGGTATGACTGTATTGAGGTAGAGGGGAAATATTTGGAGAATGACGTGCAAATATTGCTATGATTTCCCAGGTCTTTCTATCTGCAATGGTAAAAATAAGTATTATCAATAGTTTGCCTTTTAATGACATATTCACATGGTATTTCTGGGCCCGAACTGAGCCTCCTGGTTGACTACTGTGTTGTCCAAGTTAAGAAAAACCAAACATCTCTCTCCACATAGAGGTTGCTGGCATTGGTGCTTGGGTGAAAGGTGCTGCCCTCCAGACAAGTTTCAACCTGAGTTTTGTACATCTTCTCCAGTTCACACTAGAGCTGACTCATGGACAAAGACAACATTTATCTCATAGGGATTGCAGCAGAAAATTTTCGTTGTGTTTGTGTGTGTGCATATTGGACACAAGGGAGGTTCAAGAGAGCTCTGTCGCGGAGTGCAAGAAAAGGCATTCTCTATAGGTCAGTCATCGTGAAGATAATACTAACGAGAATACTAAATTGTTGTATGTCAGGGGGGGAAAAAGGTCCTTTACCATTTCTCCAATCTGCTCCTTTTCATGCTCAGCTCCTGTCACCACATGTCGATCTCTGCAAGGATTAACCAGTGAAATCCCCACTGAAGACCGCAGTGGACACACTTACAAGAACTCCGTAACGCTTTCCAGCCTCTTAAAAATAAAAAGAGGAAAGAAAAACTATGGAAGTTTTGTTACATATTACATTAGTTATTACATGCTGTAAACTGTTACATGTTGCAACAAGTCTGAAGGCAGCGTGTAGTTACCTCATTGCATTATTCATATTACTATTAAGACGGTAATGAAAAAATCTTAGCAAGATTTATAAAATTCTGATGGGGATGGACCCCCCCGGTCTCCCAGATAAAAGTTGCCCATGCAAACAGAGAATCTGCATGCCAAAGGAGAATATTCCCTTTCACAGCTTGTGTTAGGCAGGAAACTGTAAAAGTCGTGGTTGAAAAATGAGCACTGTGTACCCGTGCAAGACTGTGGCCGGGGGTGCGACAGTGCATGTGACAGCAGCCTCAGCGTTTGTTCACGCCGGGGTGAGCATGAACCTTCTTTCCACAGATTTGCATTTTGAAGGGGTGGTTTGTGGGGAAGATGAGGTGTTTTAGGACAAATACGCCCAGCCTAAACCACCACTCATTCTAAGCCTCAATTCTGCAGCTGTAGCCCTTCAGAAATAGATATGAGTGGGTTCAGATTAAATGCTGATAAATAGGTAAAATATGCTTCCACGTCTCATGTTATTTAAAGTGATTTTCCTCAGCTCACACGCCAGTCTCCACAAGCTAAAAGATATCCCTTATTACAAGTAGATACAGATACACAGTTTATCATTTTGAATCATCCTTTCACCTTGAGATCAGCTGGGGCAAAGTTGAGGCACAGGCAGAGCAGGCAGCTGCCTTGGACGGCTTACTGTTCGTGGCTGTAAAATTATGATCAGCCCTGGCTGCCACAGTTTTGGCTCTTTTGCCTGCTTTTGCCTGTCCTTTCCACTGGGAGGGATGGGGACCAGCTACCTGAGCCCCCTGAGCTGCCCTCAGAGCGGACGTCTCTCTCTCCTTACATCGCTGGATGTGCCACTGCACTGTGGTTGAGGTCAGGGTGTGGTGCTGGGGGAGAAATTTCTCCAGGGTGGGAAGAGAGAGACAGGCTCATTGGTCTCCTGATCTCCATGTCTTTACCTTCCCCCACTTCCCCACGCCTTTCGTCTGAGGGCACACATTCATGGAGAGAAGGGAGGAGGGAGCAGACCTATACCATCACCCAGCACTACCAAGTGTCTTCCATAATCTCCCCAAACCACTGAAACTTTCCATCTCTTTGCACCACTCAGCCCTCTTCCTTCCCTCGCTTTTCCCTAGGCATTTCCCATTCCTGGTCCATTTCATTCCTGGAAGTAGTTCTTCACCATGAGGGTGGTGAGACACTGGAACAGGTTGCCCAGAGAGGTGGTGGAAGCCCCATCCCTGGAAGATTTAAGGCCAGGCTGGATGGGGCTTTGAGCAACCTGGTCTAGTAGGAGATGTCCCTGCCCATGGCAGGGGGTTTGGAACTAGATGATCTTTAAGGTCCCTTCCAACCCTAACAATTCTATGATTCTGTGATTCTGGTCCCTGATACCTCTCTTCCCCAACCAAGACGTCTTTCCCCACAATCCCTGTGCTGCACCCAGTTGACCCTTTTCACTCCAGGTTTCCATGCCCCTACCTGTGCACTTGACATAAACATTCCTGACCTCAGCAACGTACTCCTTTTTTCCCACCCTCGATGTCTTAGCTCTGCCTGTGCGCTGGCACAGCTGCTGCCAGCCCCAGCTCTTGGTGGGAGGCCACAGGGGAGCAAATTGGAGCCGTCGGGTGTGCACCAGCCCCACAGCACCATGATGCCAGGCCTGCAAAGCTGACAAAATCTCTGGCCATGAAAGCCACTGCAACAAAGAATTTACAGTATCAGCAGACAGGACGAGCAGAGGCTTGTGAGAAGGGAAACGGGAAAGCAGAGAGAAGAAATACGACAGCCTAACACAGAGGACATCGGTAATGTCTTCAGAGCTAGATGTGCTAAGATGGACCTGCGTCTCAAAAAGAACAAGGTACGGCTAAGGGACTGTCACTCCCAGAGAACAGGGTTACCAAGATTTTATGTTTGACCATGTGATCCTTGAAAAGGTTGAATTTAACCCTCTAAACACCTAGCTCAAATGAAAAATAATTTAGTACATTACAGTCGGAATAGAACAGTATGACATATTAAATACCCACAGTGGTCCCCTCTGAGTTTATAAGCCACGACTATTGAAAAGTTTAGACTTTCAGAACAAAGATGAAAGGATTGACTTCAGTGATGTGTCACCTCTGATGTAGACCAAAATAATTACAGAATAGGTGGCGAAATATATAGGATAGGAGAAAGGACACTGTTGCTAGTACACTGCTCTAAATTCAGCATGATTGAAAAGATTTCAGAAAGATATCGGTAATTTTTCATGGAATGGAAATTGAAAGAAAAAAAGAAATGCGTTTGCCTCAGATATCTCAGTTTTGTGTTGTTTTGCTGATTAGAAACAGCCCAATTTGTTTTATGATATCATTTGTTACTGTACCGCAAGGTTCCAATAAACACTTTAATAAACATTACAACCCAAGAACTCATCATCCCTGGTTATGTCTCCATAAAAATTTATAACAGCGTCATTCTGCCAGGGTTTCTGACTGAAGAATTTAACTGAGATGGTTATTTATGATTTTTGGGTGGGGGGAGATGTATTTGCAGAACCATTGAATGCAGCTGGCTAATCTCATCAGCCCCACACATCCATAGTGGCAGACATTCAGACTTTTTTTTGGATGTTTTGTGCCTCCTGCCTCCCACAGTGGCCTGGCGCAAAAAGGGACGAGCAGTGGAGTGGTTGCAAGCCTCAGCCTGAGCTCCAGCTCAAGCCTGTGGATGGGACACTGGCTCTACCTCGACACTGCCCTGCTGGTTACAGGTGGTAGTACTGGGGCTGGTGAGTGACTGTAGACACTGGAAGTTGAATTCCAGTCCGGGACCCCTGCCTCTTGGGATATACCTAGAACCCATCTGATCTTTATGGTTGAAACTGATGAGGAAATGCTTGAATTGACATCACCTCACAGCCCAATTCTGGTCTTTCCTTCTGTTCGTGGTTCCAGCTAATAGTTCTGCACCAAGTCACAATCAAACAGTGAAATTATTTTCATACATATCTTAACAACACTTAATGCTATCAAATACTTAAAAATTAGCTCTGGTACAAAGGCAGAGACAGACTACAGGAGTAAAGGAGCAGAACAGCTGGGATGGAGGAGCAGCTCAGCCAAGGGGAGCGGAGGCTGGACCTGCCCAGGCTCTGGGCTTGGTGGGAACCGACAGCACCAGTGGAGCAATTCATAAGGGGAGGCACAAAACCAATAAGCAATAGAGGAAAAAAGATCTTTGTGTTATCCCCAGTGAGGATATCAGAGCTAGTGAGAGCCTGATCCCAATGCTCTGGGCAGGCGCTGGGTGTCCTCAGCTCCCCTTCGTGCCTGTGCAGTGGGTGAGACGGGAGTCTGGGTGAGCACTCGGCAGCTCTCATCCCTGGGAGCTGTTGCTTGGAGCCCCCCCCCTTTTTAACTTCTATTTTTCTTCCATTTCAGTAGCATCATGGAAAAGCAAAATAGGAGGAAGGGATTTGATGCACGCAGAGATAGTGCAGTTTAATGGTGGCAACAATCTGTCAAATTCCCAATATTAATTGGCCATGTTTGTCTCCTCAGTTGAAAAGAGACTTTATCAGGAATGTGATTTATATAAAAGATAGCTGGTTTTATACCTCCTTATACAAAGCAGACAATCTTGGCATAAATCAGCATTAAAGCATTTAAACAATAAGTTGTTAACTCATAAAACAGTAAGTCAGCTTCCAGCACAAACCAAAATCAGTCACTGTCAGGTTCTGCTCACTTGGTAGGAGTCTCCAGGCAAATTCTCTCACATCTGTGCCTTAAAAATAGATTTATCTCAACGCGTGAGGGATTTAGCTCAGATTCTCATCACAAAGAGGTCCATTTCCAGGCCATTTTTATAGCAAAGTCATAGGCACACACAGGTGTGGGGCTTTTATTTGTTTATTGGCTTGCCTTTTTTGTTTTTTAAAGGAAATGTCACTGTTTTATTTTTCATGGGTATTGCACCACAGAGACCAAAAGTATATGGGCTTCACCACTACACCTTCATTTGTAAGTTCTCCTATGGCTCAGTATATGACTGTTCTTTACTACGTTGGCTTATGCGGCTTTTTCCTTTTCAGTTTTCTTAGCATTACTTCCTACTGCATAGCTCAAGACTAAAAATAAAGGATAAAATGACAATAAAGGCTCCCAGGGAAAAACAAAAGGGAGGAAACATGAAAAGGACTTGAGAAGAAAAGGGTACAAAAGCACAAAGTACAAAGGAGCCTAGAGTTGAAAAGATTATAGAATTAAGGGGAAAAACGTGCTAATGTAATCTTAAAAAAAAAAAAAGAGAAATAATTCGAATGAAAAGCCATCAAAAGGAAGATAAAAAGGAGGAACATTTGAAAAAACAGGGAGATATTTTTAGACAGCCTGTTTAACCTGAGGGGACAGCCCTCAGGAAAGCCAGATGTAGTTTACTGAAATTATTATCCTAATAAAATGTGTAACAGAACAGAGAGCACCATAACAAGACTTTTAATGGAGAATACAAAAACATGTTCTCCCTCTCCTTTCATAACACCTTTGTTTGGAGTAAATCATGAGCACAGCTTTCGCAACGAGTGCTGCCATTCCCAGCTCGTTAATTCTATGTCGAAATAACGCCTGCATGACTTGTTCTTATTTTCCTGTGATAAACATCGAAAACTCAGTTTTCCCAACCTGTAAAATGGGGATATTATTTCCAGACCTGTCTCACCGTTGGGGGAGAGGAGGTGGATTAAGGGCCGATGGGGAGCGGTCCCCAAGTCCTTGGCATCTGGAGAGAGCAATGGGGATGCATCCCTGCCAGGTGGGAGCAGCGTCCCCAGCCTTGCCTGCACATTGCCTTTTGCTCAGGCCCATCCCAACAGGTAACTTCAATTATTTATGTGGTGCTCTTAGCAGGGTTAAAATCAAGTGGCCGCTCTGAGGCCAGAAGGGGAGAGTCAGGTCAGCTTGCTAAAACACAGTCATTAATTTTCTACATGATAATCTTTCAGTACAGTGCTATATTTAAAGCTTAAAGAAGTATTTTTCTCCCCCCTCTTGTTCAAAGCCTTTGTTTACAGCAATGTCTACATTTCCTGAAATACTACATTTTTGGCTGGGAATTGTTATGTTTCTCCTAATTTCAGAAATGAGCTATTCTGAAAGATTTTAAAAACAAAGTGTAACTCTTGCGTTTAAATGATATCAATATAAAAAAATAATGGAATGAGGATTCTCATTAGTAGAGCCAGTCTTCATTTCCCATTTCAGTTCACTGGGGCCCAAGTATAAAGCAGTTGAAAAGGCAGCTAGATAAATTAGCAAAAGAAATGTCCATCAAAGACTATTAATCACAAAGGTGCAAACTCAGTTTTTGGCTTAGGAAGCCACTAAGCGAAGTCACTAAGACTACTGGAAACTGAAATATCACTTGGTTCTCACCTTGATTTAATCTTTCTTTAGACCAGACGGAGCTGGTCTAGATGTGCCACTGCGTGCAGCTTGGCATTTTAATGTTATAAAACCGGAGAACAAAGAATCAAAAATACTTTTTTAAAGTATTTGTCATGGGTATTTCATTGGCGTGTATTGCATCAGAAGAGCCAGATTGTTGCTGCTAGACACACCATTAAGGGCAGGGAGTACGAAGTCTATGTTTCACACTGGAACACCCACCTCTGTCTCGGTTAGAGAAAAAGATGGGCAATGGAGAATCTTCTTATTAGGCCTGCACACGTGCTGGGAAAGGCCTTGACAAATGAGTTAGAAGGCCACAGAAATATTCAGAAGTGCAGTTCCCAGGCAGGCTAGGAAGTTGTTTCTGATGTTGATTAACACTTGCTCATCATGGGTTACGCACGGCCAAATTGTACCAATGGCTGACCTAATCATTGCTGGGATGGGGATAAGGGAGGGGGAACAAGGCTGATATCAGGGGAGCCTAGACAGGAGGGAAATTAAAGGTGAAAAATAGACCACTGCCAAGCTGTGTTTGACATTTGCCATGTGCAAACCCCTGGCAGTTTAGAACGGGTCTGCACAGTCAGGAGCAGGTACAAAACCTCATTTATGCCTGTGGTCTCATGTGGTCTCTGTGATGAACCCCAGCTAATAAGCCCTGGGAATGGCATTGCCCTCTCCTAGGGACAGCCCCAGATGCCTGACCCTGTCTTGGTTTCCTTCTCATTGCTCTTACTGAAGAAAATACCACTGAGAGCGGCATTTAGTAAGCCCAGAGGGATCTCCCAGCAATAGGAATTCCTTCATCTGTAGCTGTCTTCTTGTTATTTTTTTTTCACATTTTTATATTCATAGCACATACGTTGAGGAAATGGAAGTGATAAGAAAGCAGGGCTAGCACAGGTGGAGCACTAATCAATCCTCCACTGGCAAAGCAGCCCTCATCACCATTTCGTTTGTGCGCGGAGCTTCCCTGGTTTGTCACATTTTGGCTCGGCTTACCAGGAAGAAAACGCTCCGTCATGTGCGGTGCCACGTAACCAAGACATGGAGTCAAACTGGAGCAGTAATGAAGACGAATTGCACAACACCACTCTGCATAGCTCGTGAGCTGATGTATATTTGAGTAACATCGCTTACCAAATCCACCGGAGAAAATGAGGGGTGGTTTGTGAAATGCTCAGGAATAGAAAAATAGTCTGCTAGAGAAACTAGTCGCTGATGGCAGATGGATTTGGCAATAAGCAAAATGGGACCGAATGGGATGCAGCAGGCAGTTTCTCTCAGAAGGAGGTGCCTTTCAGGAGCAGAGCAGTAACGGAACGGATGCAATCAGAAAGTGTTGGCTGGTTTAGCAATTCAGGCCCCCAAGTCTGGGACTCCACCTGGGCATGTGAGTCTGTTAATGCAGGACTGTGGCTCCCTCAGTTAAAAAACGTAGTCCTGTCTACTGGCATTAGTATAATGAACCTGTGGAAATGAAAATACATGAAGCATTTCCCAAATGGTCATGCATATGGTTATGCTTGACTTCAAAGCTGAGTGCATTACTATGACCTCTCTCCCCCCGCACTCCTTTTTCCCAAAGGAAGAAATTCATGTCTCCGTTACTTTTGCACCTTCCTTTGAACACATCTTAATGTTCTTAACGTTAACTCCATTCTTCTTTAACAACATATTCTCCTTTATATAAGAAGTCTGAAAGCAAACTCCCACGTGAAGGATGGTGTCAATATTCCCCTCCACAACCTCCTTGTCTTTAAACAGTAAAATTGTTGACACATGGCTCAGAATATGAATATTTGATCAAAATGAACCTTCAGTGATTCCAGAAATTTCACATCCCCAAGCGTCTTTTTGGCAGATGGCCAGTAATCATCTACATTTTTTTCCATTTGGATCCACCTTGTTTCAGGTTTAATGCCCTTAGAATAGAACAACCATTATGGAAATTAGTTAGCAGCTGCTGTACATCAATGTTTAGAAAATTAATATTACCCACATTACACAGCACAGAAGCTGAATTTTAATGAAGCATGGAAACTATAAGCAAATTGACCTTTCACCTCATCAGAGAAATAGTCAAACACAACTTTGTCTGAGAAAACTTATAATTTCCACCAGAATTCTCTGGACACGATAACAGAAATATAGTATTTTCATTAAAATAAAAGGAATTAAATGCCTCAGCAGATTAAAGATGACAATAGAATCTAAACCATTGTGTGTTCTTACTGCTAAGCTTTAGAAATATTTTCTCTTAGTTGTGTGACAGTGGAAATTACAATGCTTTATAATAACAGACCTAACACATGAACAGAAATGGTGAGATATATGCTGGGAAGAAAACTGATCTAAGCAGTCAGTTGAAGTATCCCCTGGCTTAGGAGCCAGTGCCTTGCTGGCTTTTTGGTTGCTGGCTTCTTTGCTTTGTTTTTCATCATTGTTTTCTTTTCCTTTTTATTGAACTATCCAAAATGTTCAATTCTGACCCCTTTAATTTAAATCATATATCTTCTGTTATATTCGAAGACAGTTATAACTAGATCACAGGAAAAACAGAAGGGCTAAATTTATTATCCTCAAGCAATGTATCATGGATGTTTTAATTTCAGCCAGAAGCATTTGGTTAATGTATTTTTCTCTCCTTTTTTCTAAAAAATAATTTGCAAAACCCACTTAGGAAAACTTGCAGGGTGTCTTTCTGCAGAGACTTTCTAAAATAATTTTGTAGCCTTATTAAAACACCCTCCTAGTGTGTGTTTCTGTGTATGTGCTTGTGCAGTGTTGTGCATTTTGTAAACATGCGTCAGTATAAATTTACCTTGAGGGTACATTCGTTGTATAAATGGCAGCTAGGACAAGAAAGTCTTCCCATGGAAAATTACGCACAGTTTCTCGCAGAAGTATTTACTGGTGTTCAAAGTTAGAGGAATGGGCCTGAGTGCTGTAGCAGCCACATTTAGTTTTTATTCACATTCAGTTGGCAATAAAACAGCTCTGAAACTCTCAAATGTTAATAAATGTAAAAAAATAAACTCATCAGGAGGACATTACAGGACTCAAATAACTGTAAAATGAACTGACTCACCTGGCTGCAGCAGGAATCCTGCTCCGTGCGTAAGCATTAAAACTAACAGAACTTTGGAGGAAGGAGAAAGTCTGCTTATCATTTCCTTCAGACACAATGCTGATTAGAAGACTGCAACAGAACCATAAAGTGCTATAAAATTACTTAAAGGTCATTGCAGGTTGTAATAAACTGTAACCTAATTTATTTTTTTTAATGCTGACATGAATCTGCTGAAACTAGAAAAGCAGGTAACTTTTTCAATTAATGTCAAAATGTTCCATTTTATTTTATAGGTTGTTTTACCCATTCTAAGTTAAAATGATGCTTTATTATGGCATTATTTTATGAGCCCATAGAGACATTTTGACATTTAGCATAATCTTCCAGAAAGTCAAAAGAGAAATGGTTGCAAAAGACGTACTGAATATAACACCCTGAAACAAAATGTAAGAACGATGACGTTATAAATAGGAGTGGTGATTAAAGTATTGTTTTGTTCCCCACTTCAAATGTGGGGGCTCTGTTTCCCTCCGCCTTCTTAATACTCTTCAGCACCGTCTTTGAAATAAAAGGCAAGCATCTTGCAAGAGAGACCTTTTAAAAGCAATAAAAATCCTTCTCCAGCCTTCATTTTTGTCTCGTTATTTTACCTCTAACCATTTGATGACAGTTTAGTGCAGGGGTATTATGGATTTAAACTGCAATTTATGGGCAGTCTCTGCTCCTCACTGGGGCACCGCGGGTGAAGAGATGAGACATAAAGGCTTGAATAGTCTCACTTAAAGAGCTTCTTTCTCCCGGCCCTCTTTGCGGTCGAGCACTCCAGCACCCCTGTTCGCCCCCACCACAATGCGGTGGCAGGAGGACGCTGGCCGCCCCTCTCCCCCCGCCAGCCTTTGTCCCCTGCTCACCTGCTGCTTCCCCACCCCATTCCACAATAATCCATCACTGGGGCTCACCGGTGGAGGGAGGTGATCTCCAAAGGGATGTTTAAAAACACCCCGTAAGGGTTATTGAAGCCTGGTGCTGTAGGGATCGGCAGAGGGTTAGTCCCTCCTAATTAGAAGGTTTAATTTCCTTTTGAGCCGCCCCTTAGGTCCCTGGAGCAGCCCTGGTTTCCTCTGTGTGCCTTCCAAAGGGCTTTTCCCACTTCCCTGTCTCCATCAGAGACCCGAGAGGTGGAAAGTGATCCTGGGAAGGCGCTTCCTCCTGCAGGCAGAGGTTGGAGGAGCAGATGAAAGCAGCGGCAGTGGCCTGGCAAGATCCGTAGGAACCAGGGCTAAGCCACTGTCCGTGGAGCTTCATCTCTCCTCACTGGCAAGGAAAAGGGAGGTTATACTTCATTAAATATTAATTTCTAAATGCTGACACGGGGTCTGGGGTTTCTCCGTTTTAACAGATGCTGCTTCCAGGGACCCCGCAGCCACTCACAGTTGCCTAAGAGCAAAGATTGACTCTTGGCTGCCAGTGGACATGAAGCGTTTTAAAACATGGGATGTTTGTGTGGAGGCAGCAGTCCAGAAGGGCGAGGGAAGAGGAGTAAGGAAAGGCCAGTGCCAGACCTGCCTGGGGGACCATGAACATCTGCTCAGAGCCAGAGATTCCACCTCTGGGACTGGGAAGAGATGGTAAGGGCCAGACACGGAGGAATGGACACACAGGGGGACAGCGCGGACACAGCATTCAACCCCTACACAGCTGCCGTGGTGTTTGGGGCCCCCAAACAAACCGTGCTTTGAGAAGTGTTAGAAATGGGACCAGCAAGACCCAGAGTCCACGTGGTGAGGCGCCAAGGCCAACCACCCAGAAAGGCCGCGGGCAGGGGAGCGGCGCGGAGCTCGCGCCTGGGACAACGTCACTGTTTTCTCGCACAAGGAAGAAGCAAACAGAAGGAGTACCATCACACGCCTGCATGCGCCTCGGAGATAACGAGGCTTGAACTCAAGTCAGTTGGGCAAGGGAAAAAGTCTGAACCAGTCTCGACCACCACAGGAGGGGTATTTGGCCACTGGGCGATGGGAGCAGGGCGCGGTGGATCACCACCGTCTCCCCCTGCCATGTGGTGGGGACCACTGGTCCCTGTCTGCTGCGGGGCCCAGGTGGGATGTCGGTGCGGAGCAGCTTGTTGAGCTTGTCAGCAGCAATATTCTTTGGCAATTTGAACACTGCCCAGTGATAGAGAGGGCTCAGAAACCTTAATTTTGGACAAAGAAACTTTCATCTGCAGTGAATTACCTGTGGCTTCCTTATAAACCTTGGGTATTTTCTGCTCTGGTGGTGCTTACTGGAAAGGCATGAAAATACAGTGCTGGAACAAAAGGAGGAAAAAAAAAGAGAGAAAAGAGAAAAAAAGAGGAAGGCGTGGGCGTTGCACAGCAAAAGGTGAATGTTAGAAGAGAGGGCATATAATTTGAGGTATAAGGCTGGAATCCCCATTGATCTCATGAGCCTCACAAGCTGCTTTCTCTCTGTGTGTTAAATCACCAGACCCCTTCCCCGGTACACCTTGTAACACACAGCCAGGCGGTTTTCATCCTGAATGATACGCTTGCAAAATCTCCAGTAGGCCTCATTAGCAAGGAGTAGCTAGCATTCGCAGACGTGTTGGGTTTAGCTTGTATCTTACAGGCACGTTTTTAATGTCCTTGTTATGACTGCAACTGCAATTTTGAAAGATTATACCAGCTCCAAATGACCGCAACTTTCTGCCTGCCCCCAGGAAGAGGAGGGCAGTCACACCATTTGAGGTCAGTGAGGAGATGGGGGCTTTCTGCTCTTCTCTGTTAATCAGAAGGCAGAATCTGAAGTGCCAATTTTGCAGAGAACTCTGTGTCCAGTTTTCCTCCAGCCCTGACGCTGAACTGTCTGATCAATACTAAATCTAATTTATAATGATGGCCCCTATGAAGTTTGCAAATGTTATGTCAACATATCTTAATAGCTTTGGCTTCCTGAGTAGCCTTGTTAGCTGCAACCTTGTTTGCTTCTGCTACTCTCTTAACTACTTCCACCTATGGAGCCCCATCTGTGACGATGTTGACCACTTCTTCCGTCCTTCTTGCTCTCTTCTATCAGCAGAGGCTTCCACGCTGTCAGTTCCTGTCGTGTGAGAGCTCTCCCACAAGCACATGGAAGAAAAAGAGAAGAAGAGGGAAGAAAACAAAATTAATTCCCTTGCCGATTCTCCCCCTCCCTGCAACTGATGAACCAAAGAAGGAAATAATTGCTACTCTCTTTTAATAACGGCACGTTTACAGAAATTTCCATAAAGATGATTCAGAAAGGAATGCATGGATTTCTTCTCAGTGGGGTGTCCAAAACGGTTTGTATTGTTCTGTAATGTAATGTTATTAGTGCTCCATCTAATTTATATTTGCATTTCCCTGTCTCCAGGGCAAATTTTTACAACTCACTTGCAAAGTACTAAATGAAGAAGTGCTGCAGTGCTAAAGAACCACATTTTCTAGCAAGCTTTCAAGCCATCCATTAATTGCCCAGGGGCTGAACTTGAAAGGTGTTGAAGGACTCCAAAGAAACACTGAGTTTTCTCCATCCTCATGTGGAGTGGAGAGCACACAGCACCGTAGGAGGTCAGGAGAAGTGGTTGTTCATTACAGTTGTTGTAGCATGGAAACTGGAAACGTACGCGCTCTGTGTCTGTAGCCTGTACTTCCTATAAATGAGAGGGCTTTGACTCCCCACTTACCACTGGGAGGGAGGTTGAACATGGAACAGAGGCAAGCACATGATGAGTGACAGCTGGAGAATCACCATCTATCCAAGGTGTCTCATTGCCAGATCATGCGCCACACTGGCGTGCGTGGCAGGATAGTTTAGGCAAACCAGCTTTTACTAACTGGATAAACACTTAAAGAGCCCCAATTATAACAGGGTTTCTCCTGCCAGCTACTGTGTGGCACAGAGTCTGTATCCCAATGGAACAACACAGGTGAAAATAGGAAATAATATTAGTATTATTAGTGAATTATTCTGAAGTAGCAGTAAAATCTCCTTTACATGCACCGGGAAACTGATGCAAAGAGATGTAAATGACTTGCTCAAAAGTCAGATGAGAAATGAGTGGCAGTAGGCAGGAGGAGGACACAGATTCCTCCCGGCTTCAGTCATTTCCTTCACACTCGAACAATTTCTCATCTTTCAGATATCATCAGTATAAAAAAGTATAAATATCTGTACATAAAACCCCCCTTCATAAATTAAACACCACCAGTGGATTCTTAATTCAGAGAGAGGGTGTATGGTATTTCAAGAATTTGCCCAGCATCTCAGGTCAAGCTAATTTGGATAGAGCGACAGAAGCTGCAGACATGCCTGAATAGTCACCAAGGGACAATGGTTACTTTTTTCTTCCAGAAAAGAGATCAGGCTTCATAGTCCATGGAAAAATTTTATTAAAAAAATCACTAGGTCTGTGAGAGAAAGAAGCATAACGTGAGCTTTCTGTTCTAAATACCTGATCAAAAGACAAGAAAAGAAAAGAGCAGCAGCTTTCTAGCCTTTCTGGACAGCAGTCGGTCACGATGATTTCTGTGCCTGTGATGCCAAGGTGGCTGCTTGGTTTTCTAATGAGAGAATATTATAGTTCAGTTCAAACAGGATAAACTTATCGCACCTCATTTTAATGTCAGTAACTCTAGGCTGCAGCTTATGGCAAACTCTATCCACACAACAGAGAAGCTGCACCTGCATCAGGTCTTAATTTGGCAAAAAATATGGATGCACCTCAGATTTTTACAACATGACTCTGTGTGTTTCATTGGGTGCTAACCTTTCAGATATATTTGCAAAGCAGAAAAGTGTAATATTTCAAGCCTTATGTTCCAACATTTTTAAAACCTCTTAATTAATTCAAGGTAAGGAGTTGGAATCGTAAGTTTTTTTCTCAGCAGGGATTCAAAGAGTCCATCCACCTGTTCAAAACACAAGATGAGCCAAAATTTCATGTCAGAGTGACAATTATCTCTGTCAAAGAAACAAAGGTTCCACTCCCCTCTCCCGCCCCCGCCTCCCTTTTCTTTGTCCCATTCTTTCCATTCTGGAGCGAAGGTGCGATCTGCAGAACCAGTCTTCTACACCTCAGCAACGCCAGCAAGTATCATTTGCAAATGTTATGGCAAGTTAAAAACAGCAACAAGAACAAAACCTAATTTCCAGCAGTATGAGGGCTGTGTTGGAGGGAAAGCAATGCAGACACTTGTGTTTATGAATTTTGTATGAGCTCTAACACGTAATGAAAGTTATATTTTAAAAATTAGGTAGATGCTGGTCAAGAGAATGTCCCATCCTGTAACTGTTTGGACTCCAAAAATAAAGAGTGTGGCTTTCACACTGGAAAAGAACTACATCTGTCTCAGGGCTGGCATCTCCCTCTCCCTTTGTTCGCTCCTCCATAGATCCATCCCTCTCTCTTCCTCTGGCTTTGGTTGTCAGCAAGCAATTTTCTCTTTGGCAGGAGGGTTTCTGTGTGTCAGTGATAAACATCTCCCCACTCACATCCGTGAGATTCCTCATAAGGAAGAAAAATCTTATATACCATCTTCACAAAGCCTGTTTCTATATACTGGGATCCTAAGGGCAATGGTAGTGGACGGAGAGTATAAACATCCTCTAATGTTTAGGAACAAGTACCTGTGATAAGAATTTAATAACTAGGCCGTGTTTTCAAGAAAAAGACCAGAAACTCACAGTAAAACATGGAAACTGACCTTCAGCTCAACATTTACAGTTTCTACACGCTGGGTACCTGCAGGCTTCGAACACGACCTTTGGGAGACCCAAAGCCTGGCTCTGCGTGAAGGGTACCTCAATGAATCCCTGAGGACGATGCACATTGCAAGACAGAGCATCGTGTGTGGCTTTCCTGCATCTCCTCTCCAGCTGCATGGATGTGCCCCCATGCTCTCTGAGGGCTTTCCTTTCCCAGGGATTTGGTTCAGATACAGTCCTGCAGTTCTGCCTCAGAGAAAAACCCTCGCCGAGGCCTATGGATTTTGCCAGGCTAATCAAACAGCCACCACGCTATGACATTTTTTTGAGGGCTGAGTCATGTGCCATGGATGCCCGTGCTCCTCATTTGCCTCAGTGCAATATCTGCTGCCTTAGTTTGAACAGCATTTAGTGGTACCTTGAGCTGACACTGCACTCAGAGGGAGAAAAGTCCACTGAGGTGATGCTTTCAGCTGCGTAAGAACAAGCAGCTGCCAGGCTGTAATGCCTGGTGCCCTCACAGCCACTGCTGCAGTGGCCGACCGTGGCCATGGACGCCTGGGAAGTTTTAGCTAGGTCGGATTGGTATTTGTAAAGGCAATCTGCCTTAAAAGTGCCTGAATTTTCACACAGGTTAGAAAGGGTTAGCAAACGTTTGCGGACGAACCCCCTACAGATCCCAGTCTAGACAAAGCCAGCGAGAGGGAAGGGGTGTTTAAGTCGGATCTGGAGGATTTGGCAAGCAGCCAAACTGCCTCTTCCCTATTGGTAGCAAACTCTGTTAAAAATAGGATAAGGTTCGGAAGGCTCAGATGTGCCCTTAAAAAAAAAAAAAAAAAAAAAACAAAAAACTCCAGATAATTGAAGAGTTTCTCTCACTGACACGTTCCTATTTCTGTTGTCAAAAGGAAAGAAAAACTAATAATGTTGGGGTTTAATAACAGAATATCCCCGACATACAGAAGGTTCTTTGATTTTGATTGGGGGTATACAAGGTAGGCTGCTGTTACCTGTGCTTAGGAAATAGTGCACAGTAAAATCATAACTGAAGGGCTGAGGTACAGGTCAGATGTGCCACAAATAAAAAAATAGGGGAGAGCTATGACATCTTTCATTTCTCTTTCACCCTGCAGGGATTTAAGAACAGTAATAAGTAAATAGGTTTACAGCTGTCCACAGGTAAGGGTTTTTTGATCACCAATACAGCTATATGTTATGGATCTGATATGTTCAGAACCAGGGGGTTTTAATGACCAGAACTGGTCCAAATTTCAGCCTTAGTATCTCAACAGAAGTTCAAGGTTACCTTCTAAAACCCTGACAAGAACGAAAGTGGTAAAGTAGTCATTATGGGATCTGACTTGCTGCCTGGAATCCTTATTATTGGCGGCAGTCAAAAAAAAAAAGTACCCATCTTAAAATGGCAGCTCGGTGTTATAAATAACCATTCCCTGTGAGACTTTTGAGAGATATGCATTCAGTTTACTGAAAAAAACATATTTTTCTTTCTGTCACCAGAGTAGAGGCAATATAGCTACACATGAACATACTGCATTCTGTCTCAAACACTTCCCTGGAGAATTTCCAGTTAAGTTCTCATTCTACAATTTTTATAGGCAGCGATGATACATGAAGTACAGAAATAACAGAGTTTAACTTGAAGCTACCAGGCTGAATCTCTACTCCTGATCAAAGAATCTTGAATTGACTTTAAAACCGAGTGAATTTCATATGGAATTTATGGTGCAGAAATATGTAGGGAATGTTTGGGTGTCATTTTTATAAGGACATTTCTTATGGTAGCTGAAGCTGCTATAAATTGAATTATGGGATATGAAAGTCCTTAAGGTTTATGGTAGAGTTTGTGACTGCGGAAATGAAGACAAAGAACTTGAGATAACAGGTGTGTCAGCAGCACAGAGGCTAAATATGATCCATTTTCATGTAAAATTCAAATACAGTATTTTTGCAAATATTTGAATTCCGTTGTAGGTGAGTAAATGTTAGTTTTGTATTAATTCATACGGAAAAATATACTTGCCTCTTTGATGCTGAATAGACTATACTGCACTATAAAGTTTTAGTACTGTTAGTGCTTTTGCCACAAATATTTGCAGCATTTCACAGATACTACACCGACAAACTCCTTGGACTTGAAAATATGTTCTGTTCCCGGATCCCACAGAATCTGTGTATGCATTTCACTCTCCTGAGTTTGTTCATTAGAGTAGTAATTATTTACAGGACCAGAGCTTGATTTTTCAGGTCCTAAAACATGCTACTCTACTCAAATTAGGTTCTTTGAAGCTAGCACATTCTGTAAATAATTCAAACAAATCTGATTCGTGAAAACAGGTCCAAATGCCCTGTAGAAGTAATTTCATACAAAACAGAGATTGGGATACCAGTTCCTAAATTTCTGCCTCTTCTGAAGCGTTGGGGTTGCAACAGGGACTGCTGTTGCACTGGGAACTTTTGGGACCATGTGTCCTGGTGGCCCCAGATACCTCGTGCCAGCGTCAGGCAGGCTGCGGCCTCGGCTTTGGCAGCAATACAGCAACTCAATATTTGTCTGGTTCACACAATCTTTTAGTTCTAATGCAAACTTTGTACCTGTATCTAACCATTACTGAAGGGAGAAGGATGTGTTTGTCAAGCAAGCAGCTTAGCTGAGGTTTTGCAAAAGGCTATGAGATGTGCGGTGGATACAAAGGAGAGGAACGAACCTTGGGTGCTTGGAGAGGTGAGGTCAAGGCAAGTGTCTTCTGAATGCTAAGTATGACAATGGGTATTGCATTTAGTTACCGCAGGAACAGGTACTTTTGAAAGAAAATGGAGAGATATTTAATGTTGGTGAACACAGTGCTTTTGAAAGATGCTGCAATGGAAATTCTGCCTTTTTTTTTTCCCCCCACATGGAACAAATGCACCAAAGATAGCAGCCAGATGCAGCAAAGGTAGGCCAACCCAGCAGTGTGCTGCCAGCTGACTCAGAGCAACTTCGAAGTCATAAAAGTTGCTCATTTCTATGGTCGCTAGCTAATGCAGATTGCAATAGTGTTTGGGTTTTTTTTTGCAAGTCAATTCCTGCAACAGTATGAAGCAAGCAATCCCATTTCTCACATGGCACTAAAATATTCACAGAAAAATAACAATTTGTGATTGACATCAACTGAGGCTACAGCTGAAAACCCAAACCTCACGTGCTTCTGAACCAGCAAAGCTTCAAACTAAGCGTTAAAGCGCACAGATGCTCTCTTTAGTGTTGATAGGACTGTCCATGTGCTTCCAGCGATATGTGTTTAAATGTCTCATTGGATCAGGACTTCACTGAGATTCCTACCTTAAAGACCTTGTTTTCAACTATGGCTTTTCCACTTTCTGCTTTGATGTTCTGGAGCACCTCCTTGAGAGGCCAAAAAAGCCCAATCGGGGATAATGTCTTCCAAGTATTGAAAGTGAGTATGGAAAAGTAGCAAAAAATATATAGTAAAGCAGAAGTTTAAAAAATTCTAATATATTGTTCATAATGAAAAGAGAAATGTGATAGCTTAAGATACCTTATGAAAATGTTTTAAAAGCTGGATGCAAGTACTTGCATTAAAAGTACAACTCCATTTTTAATTCCCTTAACACATTTTCATTTTTTAGACATTTCTAAGCTTTTACCTCAGAAGTATTTTGTGGCCGTGTCTTCTGAGACCATTCTTATCCACCACAGTGCTGGTGCTGATACCTTTTAGCTTGTGGGGATCTCAACAGTAGCAGATGTGTGTGGTTGTGTGCATATGCTTTACACAGTCAAAGTCTGAGGGAGTAAGATTGTACAAAACAACAGTGGAGTTTTTGATTAGAAAGATAACCCTAACAGGACAAAAATATTTAGTGGTTAGACTTTGGAAAACAGACAAAATGTTCCTTTCCATCCTGTAAAGAACCTTCTGACTTTCTTCTGTGACCTCTTTTCAAGCTCCAGCCAAGTTGCCACGAGCCCATCTCTATGAGCTTGCAGACAGACAAGAAAATCCCCAATAAGAGCCACCTGCCACACAGGCACACAAATGAAATGCACAAGAGCTCTGCACTGCATTTATTGAACTTGTTTTCCAACTCAAAGCCAATTTACTTTGTCCAAGCTGCACTGTAAAAAGGACAGCTGAAGCACTCAGTTATACAAGAAATTCTTACCACTTACCTCTTCAACAGAATCACAGGACAGATGGGGTTTTGGGACCCTCTAATTCTATCCTAAAAGGCTCCTTTCACCCAGCCCAAGCTGCATGCACATGCCCACATCTGACCTTGGGGATAGCCAGGGAACTTGCCACTCTGGGTGGCGAGTCACGTCTGCCACCTCTGCTGTGTTGTGGTGTGGGCTGGATGCTGGCGTGCGCACCAGCCATGCCCAACACAAGGCGGGGAATAAGAAAGATTTTACAAAGGGTTATGAAGTTACTGTGGGGATCGTTCCCATGATCTCAAAGGTAAGAGCCGCCCCTGCTCCACTACCAGAAAGATACCAGTTTGCACAATTAGTAAAGTCATCTACAGAAAGAAAAGTATGCAGTAGAATTAATCAGTCTATATCTTAGAAACTCTGAAGTTATGTGTTTAAAATCAGCTATGTTTTAGGAGTCAATGAAATATAAAATCCTTTTAAAATGAAGCTGGCAGCATAGCACTTTGATATTTTCTCTTAAACAAATAGAAAACAAGTACATAATGTTGTAAAATTGTGGGATTTCAGAGTCTGCTAAATTATTAATCCCAGCTAAAAAGACAATAAAAAGCAATACATGAACGATCTATATTTCAAAAGCGGAAACATAGCCCTGCTGTACTTCATACAATTAGTTTTGCTGCAATGCTCATCCTGTGTAGAACTTAGGAGATCCACTTTAACATTGAACTTTCCAAGTACGTACTTTACAAAAGGCCATCTCATTACGCACCCAATTAGAACGATTTGTTTGTTCATGATGGAATCTAATGCAGAGATTTGTTTTCTTCCAATAGATACCTTCTGCTAAGAAGCCAAATTGGCGCAACTTTATAATTGCACTAGTTCCACTGGGAGCTACAAAGAAGTTTGTGAAGCTGATAATTCTTCAGTGCAAATGTACTAACAATAAAGACAAGCCACTTATAAAATTTTCCACTGCGAAAATTCAGACATTGTAGCATCCAAAGAAAATGTAGAAGATTAAAAACCCCAGGACTGTATTATATTACCATCTTTATCGTATTATGTTATAATATTTATTATATTATTATATTACCATATATATTACATCATCAGCTTTATAGTTGATGCATTGATGAAGTCTTTGTCATGAAGATTTTAAGACTGACAACCCAAAATGGCAACCCCTTGTTCTAGGGTTCAAGATACCTGGTTCAAGATACCAAAGATGCTATAAGAGTTGTCACGGCGGCAAAGTTTTGGCCTCTGTTGCCCACATAGACCCATTAACAATAAAAGCCAACCTGGGCATAAAATTTAGTGACTCACATGAACGTGTTTTAAAATTGCAAGAAAAACCTATAGAGCCTTATAGCCTTTGCTTGTAGTGAATGTGAATAGTAATTTGCTATGAGGCATGCCGAGCAATATGCACCCTGCACCGAGTAGCCTGTTTATCAAAACTGCAGTATGTAGAAACCCGCGGATTAAAGTACAAGACACAGAGTGAACAGGAGGAACGGGGATGGAGTTTTTAAAACACTAAAGATAAAACTGAACCCTAATGAACATGGGCACAGGTTCTGAGGAAAAAATAGGGCTTTCCGTAGCTGACAGTGGAGCTGACTTTGGTGTGGAAGCTTAAGTGGCATCATTGCTGCAATAGAAGCGTTTGTGAAATACTTGGGTACTTTTTGTCTCTGAAGTTTGTTTTTCACTTTTGAGTTGGGGTAAAAAAAGGAGCAGAATAAGTACCATCAATATGGTCAGAGACAGACCTGATCTCCCAAAGCCGGTGGAGAGACTGATGGTCCTTGTTGCAGACCACACTATCACAGAGGAAACGCTGAGAAAGCCAGACATGAAAGACTTACTTGTCATCGTCCTCCTGGGCGTGGGTGACTGCAGCAGTGGCAGCAAACTACCTCACAGGTGCTCATGATTCATTCCTCAAGGGACTGAAAAAAGAGGGGTGCTGTTGGCAGTGCCGGGGAGAGGATGTGACCCCTAACGGTACTGACAAGTCGTATTTATGGGTGACCAGAACCACACGATGTTCTCTCCAGGAACAGTTAACATTTCAGGAGAGGCAAAAAAATAAATATTAGTACTGAAGAGAGAGGAAACCATGCTCCCTTTCATCCCTTCTCCTCACCCCTGCAATCCAGCCCAAAACTGAGGGAGGTGAAGGAGGCCTCCGAGGGCTCTGGGGAAGGGCTGCTGCACACCTGGAAGCTAAGCAGAGCTCCAAGGGTGAGGCACAGGTTTTGTCACAAGTGAGCCAGTGGCCCGGACCTGAGGGTTTTGTCCACACCACGGTATTAAGCAGAGAATTGTGTTCCCTTTTCTTGAAGGAAAAACTTTGTTTTATACAATTTGCTTCAGAAGATTAAAGTTAGGAGCTAAAATGTGGTGTATACTCAGACACTTCCAAAGGTAGGAGTTTCCCTCAGGGCATCTAAATTGCCTCAGGCAGACCTCTTTTCATGGTTACAAGTGTGTGGAACTAGCATGTCCCTTACCTTGTGACTTTATCGTCTTTCAAGTCAGTGCAAAGTAGCAGTCACGTACCACCAAGACAGAAGTGTGTATCATTGCATTTTGGCTTGGTAATTCTCCAAGGTGCAGAAGAAAAGTTGGTTTGTTACAGTTTTTGAGCTATTTTCCTTTGGACAATAAATGCCATTTTGAAACATCATTATTATTCTTACTGCGGATAAAATTAGAATTTAGACTTGGAAAATATATGGCAGCGGCTGATGATACAATAAAATGAAGTTTTGGAGCTGATGAATAGTTTATACTGTGGATGCTCAAACAAGATAAAGAATGGAGTTAATGCTGAAAAAAATGAGCTGGATACATCTCATTAAGGGCTTACTGCTGTATTTGCATTTTTGTTTAATACTCTAATCCTGAAGCACTGCAAATGAGCTGTAACTTTGCAGTCCTTAAAAAATAAATAAAGATTAGATAAATGCAGATGCTATGCAAATAGTCGATCAGCAAGCAGGCTACTGAGCAGCCATTAACGAGTGCTGGGAAGTTACACAGGTGAGCATGAAAGGCCTTTCCAATAAGTCTAAATGACACAGTGATGTGTAGGTTCCTTCTGATTCTTCCCTTGAATTTGTCATACAGGCTATACGAGGTAATCTGAAGTTATGCCTTGTTAGCTGGGGAGAGATGATGTATCTGTAGGTGGGGAAATACTTGTAGAATTGCAATCACGTAAAGAGACAAATAGTATAATTGCACAATGCCTGAATTATTGCAAGGGAAAAGAAATAACCTTTTCTATTATTTCTAGTTCTTCTTCATTATCAAGTAACATATGAATATCATCTCCCGCATTCAGGATTGTACTCAGATCTTCTAAAAATGACTCATCCTCGATCAGATGAGACAGTTGCTCATTTATACCCCAGATTACAAAAGCATTTTAAAAATCATTCTTTCACTATGCATTTATTTGTCTGCCCCACACTTTCTTATTGGTTGTTCGTTATGAAAGAGATTTATAGTTTAAAACTCGATCTTATTTATCCCCTTCTTTTTAATGAGTAACTATAAAATAAGCATCATTTTCCTAATGTGCATTTTGAGTGTCAGAAATAGGCAATTTAAATGTGAAGCTTCAAAACACTATTAATGCTGCAATTTAGTGACAAAATATCTCTCAGTTTTCAGTGCCTCTTGCCACATTTCTTCATTTCAGTGATTTATGGTATTATTTCTCTGCCTGTAATAGTTAGTGCCCTAAGTAGCTGGTTTATTTTTGTGTTTCTCCACAAATTAATACATTTCAGTAATGGCTGGCTCTACCTTTGTTTGACAATCAGCCAAGGGGAACGCGACGTAAAGCTCCCCACATCGTGCCAGGCCCTTCTCGACACCTTTTTGAGATCGTCTCTCCATTCACCGGCTGCGTATGACTCCTGAATACTAACTTGGAAAAGCTCAGCCTGCCATAAATGGCTCTGGTCTCGCCAGAGAGCACCAACCCCTGCTTTCTCCTCCTGATGACAAGGGGGAAAAGCCGTCACGATGCCTAACGTGAAAACCTAAGTAATGGTAGAGATTAGAGGGTTTCTTGATGATTAGCTCAGCTTCATCTGCTCCAAAACCTTTAGAGAGGATGAACTCTTGTCTCGAGAAGAGCGCGGTTGCTCGGTGAGTTTACCAGTCTCTCCGCTCGAATGTGCTATGAGCACAAGTAACACCTTCCTACTCGGTGTGTGGCATGCACAATTTCAGGGTGCTGGATTACATGCCTGCCTGCATGAGGCACAATGTAAATTATCCAGCATCCTGCTGCTATTTGAAGATATCAAAGGGCTGTTTCAATTTTAAGTATGCATTCAAAACCCAGAGACTATACCATCACACCTGCATTAGATATACACTTGTCCTGAAAATGTTTTCGGAGAACTTTATACAAACGGGTCATTTGCGAAAAATATACTGTGGTGCCCTGAAAGCTGCGAAAGGACAAATTGTGCGTGACAAAGCCCTCCCACCGTCTTCTCCTCTTCTCCTCCAAAACTTCAAAGCCTGTAAAAACAGTATAGGTACCCTCATCATATACATACTGAAGTGATGGAGGGATGGCTCAGCCTCAGTGTTGCCATTTAGGGCTGAGGAAGTAAGCCCCAGAGATGTGAGGTACCTCTCTCAGTGTTGTACAGCAGATCTATAAAAAATTTCCTTGCTCTGTGCACTAATCAAATATTCCTAAATGGCATTCCAGGGATGGTGTCTTCACAGACAAGTAAATCAAGTTAACAGCAACATTTCCACTGGACAAATACCTGTTGCCACAAGTTTGGTCCTGAATACAGGAATCCTGTGCCCCTGGAGATCACAAGCACTTTTTTGTCGAGATTTTGTCCTGTAGTTGAAATGCTTGCAGAAATGCAGGACTCCAGTTCTGGGGGATAAGCACAGGGAAAGGATAGCCCCCTCCTCCGTCTGAGCATTCGAAAAGCCTGGAGGGTTATTTCTGGAAAAGGACAAAGCTGTTAACTTACCGACATAAAAAAAAAAAAAGACGGCGTTGCTGTGAAACTGCATCGTTTCTTGTGATCAACAACTCATTTTACTGCCATAAGAGCAAAGCGCTTGAAATTCCCTTACAGCTTAGTGTTTCTTTTCCATTTCTGCCAGGAGAAGGAAGCCCATCACTTTAGCAAGAGCATCCCCAAAACCAGAGCTCCCTGAGGTTCAGTGGAGATGGGTTGGATGGGAAGATCTTTAGCATAGCTCCTGGACTATGGACTGGACAACCCCACGGAGCAGGCCTTGAGTGAATCTCCCAAAACTTTGAGATCCTGTGCAAAACTTGGGGCACCCAGGAGTTGGGACACTCTTGCCACCCTCTAGTCACTTTAGAGGTGACTGATTTTATAAGACCACCTGTGTCTGAAGTTCTGCCATTAAGAGCCCACATTACATCCACCTGTGATTCAGTCTCATCTCAAGTTTTACCGTGATAAGACTTAAGTTTGCATGGAGCCTGAAACAATAGCTCGAAAGACATACATTCCCCCCCTGCAATAAAATAAAAAATACTGAAATTTTCTAAGAGAAGTACGAAATGTCATTTTACTGAATGAGTTCACCTGAAAGAACACATCAACCAGAAAATTGTTCTCTACATGCACCTGAATGCTCTTTGATTACCACAGTCAGTCACAGACCATCACATTAGTCTTTGAAAGAAGAAACTGCAGACTAACTGCGGAGGCTTGAGGACATTAGGCCAGCAGGGCTTGGAGACACTCTGAAAGTTTCTCTCCCCGCTCACATGGCGCGGCACTGCCGCGCATTTTGCAGTTTAGCTGGCCACGGAGGGGACTGTCAACTATTTTTCCAAGTGCTAATCACGACACTTTTGTGCAGAATAAAAGAGGGACAAAATAGGAAGGAGGGGTGCCCTGGAACAAGAGGATGAAGCTGGCCCAACTGAGAGCATCGTTTCAGGCACACATGCCAGGTCTGTGGGCCCAGGCTGCCCAGTCCTTCAGGCTGGTCCTTCAGCACAGCAGCGCTATCTCTTTCTGCTTCTCATCCAAACCAGTCATTTATTTTTTACTCATTTTAATTATTGGGTAAATTGGTCATCTTCTTAATCTAACATTTTAATTTTCTTTGAAGAGGCAGATTTATTAAAGGAAAAGCTACCCAAATCAGCATCTTATATCAGTGCCCCTCGAGATGGGAGCGTTTTTTTTTTTCCCTTTGAGTGAAGTTTGCACAATGTTCTGAAAAGAGGAAGGTCTGAATAACTCACTCAATCTATTGTATCCAAAAGGCACATGGGCTGTACAAAAAACATTTCACATTTTTACCACATTTTCCAGTAGAAAAAGAAAATCTGGAAATAAATGTGGAATGATGTAGTTCAGGTTTATTAAGTCTACTTGACCCTTATGTCATATACTGACATTTTAATTTTACTGCCTGACATTTAACAAACCCTTAGCAGTCCTGGAAAAGTTAATGATTAAAAAACAAAAGAAATCTCTCTCTACAGTTAACTTAAATATATGCAAATAAAATAAAATAATTAGCAGCACCTTTTGTTTTATCATATAAAATTATTCACTATGGTGGTTTTTAATTGCATGTTCAGCATGTATTTATCCACAGCCTTTTATTAACAGCTTGCCCTATTTATTTAAGTAGTGGTTGTTTCATTAAATAGTGATATTTATAAAGGCGATAGGCAACAAGAAGGAGAGACTGCTATAATAGTAATTTATAACATTCCTAACATTTGTCAGACTTCTCACTTCTTCACACAACTGACCTGGGGAGACACTATTACTGGAATGAAAGTACTACGATGCCTTTGCGTATTTCCTACAATAGGATCGTGTCCCTCCCAGCTATTTGCAGGAAGTCCTACAGGAACAATTATGAAATATTCTCATTCATTTGGCACAATGGCATATGGAAATTTCCTGCAACACTAATTACTATGGTTGCAATTTTTAGCCAAAAATGTCAATGTCTAGGATTTAATTAGTCTGCAGCAGGATTTTAAAACTGACCTTCTAGTTTAGTTAATTAATTTGCCAGTTCTTTTCTTTTTTTTTTTCTATTTTTTTTTTCTTTCAGAGAACCCTGTCACATCAGTTTTTAGGAGATTTTAATTAAAAACATCACTACTTCCAATGCTAGCAGAATATCTAAAAGCAGTTGTTAAACATTTTTAGCAAATAAAAGAAGTGAGGTCAAGGTCCTACTGCTTCAGAGTGCCCCCCCTAGTCGTTGCCCACGAGTGCTAAGATTGCTACCGAGGTATTTCTGAAAGGCAGTTTGCAAAATGTAAAAGTATAATGAAGTTTTTCCCCAATTAACTATTCATCCCTATGCTTGCGTCAGCACTCTCTGCTGATAGTGGCTTCTTTACAGGATTTTTTTACAGTATTAATTAGAGATCTGTTTGAATGAAAACACTAGAAACCAACACACTGAAAGTCTTGGAAAGTCTGAATTGTCTCAACGTTTCCAATGAGTGTCTGAGGCCGATTTCTCGTTCGAACCAGAAATCTTGATATAAATTCAGTTTCAGAGTTATAAAGACAGAACTGTGAGATTTTTTTTTTTTGTTCAGTTTTATCTTGACATGAGCCAAAATATGCCTTTTATTCTACCCTTTTTCTTTGTGACAGTTACTCTGCTGAGAAGTTACACATTACTCTTTCCTGCAGAGAAAATTAAAAACAAGCTATCTAGCAGTCCCAGCTCTGCGGCACATTCCAGCTACTGAACTGTGTCATACTGTTTTAAAAGAAGAACTATAGTACATCTCCTGAAATGGAAGCAGCTGTGACTTTTTAGGTGCAAAGGAATCAATAAAAGGATGAAAAGTACACGGACGTGCCTGAGAGTGCTCTTGACGTACGCGCCCGGACACAATTATGAGCTATAGTGTACTATAATGGTAGGGGTTTTACAGCTAAGATTTAATTACTGGGAGCACGAGTGTTGCTAGCTAACCCATGCAAATGTACCTTACACTTGTGAATGCCAGTGCACTTGTGTGTGCAAAACAGAAAACTTTGGCCGGAGCCATTTATTTGCTTCTAAAAACCAGAGTGTATTAAGTTGGGTGAAATACCTTAATAAAACAACGCAGCTTCCAGTAACTCCGCTTGCCATTTTACAGTGTTGACATACGTAGGAGGAAAGAAGACTAGGTCTGTAATAAACATTGAGAAGTAATTACATTTCTTCCCCATCAGTGGTGTTGCCCTGGAAGGCAGCCCTTTCTGCTCTGCTGGCATAGAGAGACAGGTCCTTCCAACTCCGCTTTACTGGTTTCATATCCAGCTGCAACTTTGGTGTGTTCTTATGTCTTTTTCCATACTTCTGCACTGTATTAAAGAGAGATTTTATTTGCAGTTTTCAGAATACTTTTCCTTACTTTTTTTCGCGTTTTCCCCAGAAAAGAGGAGAAAAGCAGGTGAATTCATCTGATTCATTGAATCTGAGATACTCCAGTTGGAGACAGGCACTTTTCAAAGACGTGTTCTAAGGCCTACCTAGTGTACTCCAAAGAAAGGGATGAGAAGCTCCATGTGAGTCAAGGCATGTCTAACTGTGGAAAGATGAGATTGACTTGGCTTTTCAGTAGCACTTCAAAAGCTGAAGGCTCCCTGCTAGGCCTTACTGCATGCCTTATCACGTTCATGCTACATGACTTTGCTAGATGAGCTGAGTTGTCCTCCTGGTTCAGTGGTTGTATGGGTGACGGAGCACCTTCCAGTAGGTCTCAAGAATACAGTGATGGATTCTCAAGGAATTTCACTGTCCCTGTTACCCAGCCATCAAGTCCAGAACACAGCTAAAACTACAGTTAACCTTAACGGACTGCCTTTTTTCAAAACAGTGATAACCTTTAGTCTCTGTGACAATACATGTGGTGGGTCTCTAGTCACAGGCCCACCCTGTTTCCCCCATATCCTGGATGAGACGAAGGACTTAAAGCACAAGTACAATAATGGCATCATTGTGATAAAGTAATCGTCTTCCCCAAAAGCCCCACTGGTACATACTGCCAGAGCTATCACCTAGGATATCTCATCAAGCCACTAGGATGAGCAACAGCTGTATCCGTGCGTAGCCGCAGCTCAGTATGCCTGTATCTGTCAACTTGCCATTGCAGGGAAATGCTTCCCTTACAACCACAAAATGCTGCTACACCTTAGAAGCGGAAGAAAAGAGACCCTATTCTTTAAAGACCAGGTTGTTGGAGAGGTGATGAATGGAGAGGAAAAAGCAGAGGTAGAAAAGAAGTAAGATTTGAAGGAGTGGAGAGAAGAAAAGAAAATATCAGAGAAAATAATTTCAGGGAATATGCCCATTTAAAGTTCGGAAAAAAGAGTCACAGCTTCACAAAACCTTCTCCATTGTTAATGTTGCTGGTATTAGGCAGCAATGTGTGCTTGCAGCCCAGAAAATCAATCATACCTGGGCTACATAAAAAGAAGTGTGGCCAGCAGGTCAAAGGAGGTGATTCTGCCCCTTTCCTCTGCTCTGGTAAGACCTTACATGGAGTACTGCATCCAGCTCTGGGGTCCCCAGCACAGGAAAGACACGGACCTGTTGGAGTGGGTTCAGAGGAGGGCCACAAAAGATGATCAGAGGGCTGGAACACCTCTCCTATGAAGACAGGCTGAGAGAGTTGGGATTGTTCGTCCTGGAGCAGAGAAGGCTCTGGGGACACCTTATTGTGGCCTTTCAATATATATATAGGGGACTTATAGAAAACATGGGGAAAGACTTTTGACAAGGAACTGTAGCAACAGGACAAGGGGCAACAGTTTTAATCTAAAAGAGGTTAGATTTAGATTGGATATAAGGAAGAAATGTTTTATGATGAGGGTGGTGAGACACAGAACAGGTGGCCCACAGAAGTTGTCAATGCCCCATCCCTGGAAGTGTTCAAAGCCAGGCTGGATGGGGCTTTGAGCAACCTGGTCTCCTTAAAGATGTCCCTGTCCATGGCAGGGGGGTTGGACTAGATGATCTTTGAAGGTCCCTTCCAACCCAAACCATTCTGTGATTCTATGATTTGCCAGTGAGCAAGTTTGATGGCGAGCTGAGGGCCTGCCAGCTTCAGTGTGCTTGCTCAGTACAACATACATAGCTCATCACTGATGAGTTATGAATATGGTGTCAACTCAGTTTTCGTACACAATTTCTCTTGAATACCATGACATCTCCAAAATGCAGGAACCTGCATCAGGTGTTCCATAATTTCCAGGCATTTGCTTTTGATGTTGCCCTGTTTTTCATTCATCAAAAGGGACCCTCTGGACCTTTACAAACTGCACGTGCCTGCTTTCATTTCTGGGCAGTGATCTTGCCTGAAGACACAAATTCTCTTCAGATATATTTTTTTATCACATTGCTGGTCTCTTCCTGCTTCATTGCATGATGCTAAGCTCCACTGCAAGAACTACCAGAAATGAGGTGGGCTCTCTCTCCTCTTTTAACCTGTTTTGAACACTGAACAAGTCCTCTTGAGAGAGCTGGAGAGGCTTTGTTTCAATGTGACCGAAAGAGGCTGTGTGGTTGCAGTGTTTGTTGACTCTTCTTGCTCAGCAGGGGAGGGAATTTCCAGCAGCTCACACCTTTAGCTGAATGTTTCACAAGCAGCATCACTAAGTTAAAACCAAAGAATTTCTCTCCCTTTAAAACAAGAATCACAGGGAAGTTATTGCCTTTCAGTTGCACGGTAACTGTTGACCATTTAACAGTTCAAAGCAAGTTCTGAATAACATCAGATATAGACTTTGCTTATTATTATATGCTAAATGAATGGGTGACTATTTCTGTCTCAGAAACCAGAGAGCAGACTGGCAGTAATCACTTGTGAAATGAAATTAAGCTTACAGACAGCTAGACTGAATGCCTCATTTCTACGCTACCATTAGAAATTTTGACTTTGCATTGTACAATGTATGTTCCAAGGGCAGAATTTCATTAACCTGAACATATTTTGGGCTCATCCAGTTAAAAAGCAAGCAAGCAAAAGAAAGAAGAGTCAGTGCATCTTTCATAATATTTTTCCTGTTTGAAGCTCCAAGGCTTTCAAGAATTGCCTGAAATCATTAGCTGATTTTCTCGTTACCTTCACAGTCTGGAAGGAAAGTTCCCTCTCTACCAGCTTTGACTCTGTAAAACTTTATCACAAAGGACCCAGTAGACTTCCTGTACCCACAGTTGCATTAATTTTCATGTTCCTTCAATAGCTTGAGGTACTGGCTCTGCCTTCAATAAAATCACCCCTTACCAATCAATAAAAAAAGCAGAGAATATGAATCTTTCAAAATCGATAATATGTACAATAATTACACAAGTATACTAGTGACAGCCAGAGTGTCAAAGCAAATCCCAGGACCTGTGATCTCAAAACCTCCAGAAACTAGCAGAAAATGATGCAGTTTTATTCACTTGTACTTTTGTATGAGCCAGTGTCAAGATTAGATGATGAGTGGGTGTATTAACTCCTCAGCCTATTCCCTCAGCTTTCACAAAACAGGCTCCACTTAAATGCAAGGATTTTCAGTTTGATCAAAAACTTTCTACTGCTGGCTGCCCGTTGAAATGGCAGAGTTCAGATGAGGTGGCAAAGAATGAAACAGTGTATGTGAATGCTAACCCCTCACACTAGCCATTTATATGGCACAAAAAAGATTCATGAAGTAGCCTTACAAAAGGAAAAATCACGAGGCTAGTTAGACATGATTGCAACAATGCAAGTCGAAAGCAGCTTGGAAAGCCCATGTTCGGCAAGGAGCTAGTCCTTTGGGTGAAGGGCTGGGGTACTCCTCTTCACAACATTTTTCAGTCATATTAGGAAGTTAGCTGGTGGGTGCTCTGGGGAATGCATTGCTTCCTAAATAATACATTGATGTCATGTGTTTTTAAGAAGCCTGCAGTCCTCAAATTCCAAGATATCAAATAATTTCCATGTAACTGTACAACCTTTTCAAATACAGAGGCTTTTCTGAATCTGAGATGTTTGCAGGCTATCACTGGATTTCCTAAAGTCTTTTTTGGCACTTGTTCTGAGCTGCACGCTCGCATCCATTTGCTCTCCTACAAAGAAAGTACTGCGAGTTTGGCGGTAGGAAATGATGGGAGACAAGGGTGGCTGGCACAAAAGTGTGTGTTTTCGTATTTGCGCGCACTGCAGCAGTAGTGCTTGTTCAAGACTAGCCTCAGTTTCTGATGTTCTTACTTTCTGTTGGGTTGGTGCATAAAACTGAAAGACCAGGTACACAACCAAGACCTTCCTTACTTTTGACCGTTTCCTAAGTACAGCATAATGGAGTAGACACCCTCAGCAACCCGGTCCTCCATGTTCTGGTGAAGCATAACTTAAAATGGGCCTCTAAACTGCTCTGTAATTTCACCCCTACAAGTATGCTCCACTCCAGGAATATAAAAAGCACCAACTTCACCCACCCACCAATCCTCCTTTTTTTTTTTTTTTTCCTTGGGAATACAAATTTCTACCTACATCTTTACAGTCACAAAAATATTTTCACACGGATTACATTTAGCTATTTCAAACTGAACATACTACCCAGAAAGTATGCTGAAAAATCCCTTCTGGGGAATGTGTAAGAAGATTTACATAAACAGCAACCACAGCTTGGTCATTCATGTATGTTGTTGCCCAAAACTGTTGTGGAATAGAGGTAAGGTGCGAATTGGAATAAGAGAAGACTTGAAGAATAAAATAAAATAAAATAAAATAAGATAAAATAAGATAAGATAAAATAAAGTAAAAATTTAAAAGTACAGCTATATTGATGTTTCAGAGCACCACATTAGAGCTCAGGTTTATCAGCAGGAAACTGGATACACTGATATCAAACAGCAGCTCTAACCTGTCAGTCAGGAGTTCAGCCAAATCTTGTTTATGAATGTGTGCAGTTCTTAGAAATCCTTTGGTGATAAAGTGAGCTTGGACGTAGCCTGCATTTCCTGTGTCCTTGGCCTCCAAGGAGACCGATCAACTTGTGTGAAAGGAAACTTTCCAGAGTTATGAACATCTGTCCTTCGATCATATTTCTAGACAATCAAGCTGGAGAAGCTGTAAGTCAGATCAGACAACAAGACTAAACATGGTTGTAACCAAAAAACAAGAGAAAGATAACCAATTTGAAGAACTAAATGATAAAAGGACATAAAAATTTAATATGATGACTGTTTTATCTTTTTAAATGCATTTTTAATTCATCCATGGCTTTCTCTGCTATTTTCATTGTTCTTAGGTGTTTTTTTCCTACACCATCAAAGCATCTGTTTTCATCTTCCCCATTTTTCCTTCTCATTTTATGTTTTCCAGGTATTTTTAAGGGCTCTATCAGCCTTTACAGACAGGAAAGACTGGGAAAGGTACACTAGAGAAGCCAAAGAATCAGCAGGAGGGAAGAATTTCTGAAAGACTGAAAATCCAAATAGAACCTAATATTTCTTTGGGGTTGGCCATTTGCAGTTGTCTTATTATCTCAGTCTTATTCTCCTATTCGGGTTATTTTGTGCAGTGGCCTACACCACAAAAAAAGCCAGGCAAGCAGAGATGAGTGTCCACAGAGCTCTTTTGACATAAGTGCGTTTCTCTCCCTGCAGTGTTGGGGCTCCTCTGTGAAAGTCTCCCTATTCATTTCCACAGTAGGATTCAGGACCAGAGAGTTTGCCTTGTTAAAAGTTCTCAGTTTCATGCAGCCAAAGTTCTTAGGAGATATATATATATAGGGGTGTGTGTATACAAAGATATTTAAGTACAGATTTGATTTATTTAATTTCTTCTTCACAGCTATGTCATTTAAAGATGCAGGCAAGTAAAACCTGAACATGAAAAAACATTAAGGGAGATTAAATCTTTGAGTACAAGTGCCTGTGAAAACAATGCCAGAGACCTATTTTGGAAAGAAGAAAACAAAGAAGCATGCAAAACTTTATTTGGCTTGATTTGGTTTTCCGGCTCACAGTAGCAGCCGGAACCATACTGCCATACTACCATGCAGAGAGAGAGTGGCAGATCTGTAGACTGGATAAATAAGATTTGCAATTAAGTCCTCATTGAAAAAAATGCCAAAATTCACCAGCAGGACTCTTTGCAAAGAATTTGATCTTTTTTTAACCAGTTCTAACAAATGAGGTAACAGATGGCCCCAGATACAATACAAGGTTGCACCGGCTCATGGGGCTCTGCTTGTTCACGGGCAGCAGCTGAACCCCGGGACTGGGCTTCACCCTGGGAGGTGCCTTTTGTTTTAATGGGTAATGCTTCACATTTTTATTTCACACCCCCCCCCCCTTTTTTTTTTGTCAAATCCTCCCAGTGGCTTGAAAATGATCCCTTGCTAGGTTTCATTTTTGTACCACTGGCAATTGTTTTGTCCTCCTCCAGTTCTTAGGGGAAAAGACTTGCATAGCTTTTCCATAATGACCTCCTTATCTGTGCAGCCAGCAGCAACATTGGCAGTGCTGGAAATTGGGTTTGCTAATTAAACTAGTGCTCCCTCTGTTGGCTGGATGTCAACACCACGCAACAAGGATTTGCACAGCCAGGGAATGCATTGATTTTTTTTGGGGGGGGAAAAAAAAGGTACTCTGGTAGAGTCAGAGCCCAGACGGTATCCCAAAGTACAGTGTTACAGTTGTCTTGCAAATGAAAAGTCCTGAATAAGCACCTTCACTGAGTGCAGCCTGGGAATATTACAAAAAAAATGAGTTGTATAATTTTGAACTCTTTGCAAAATATGAATTCTCCTTTTTGAGTGTGCATGCCAAAATTGCTTCCCCTCCCTTTACATTGACGTCAATCAGAAATAATTTAGAGTCTGAAGTTTACCTGGCAAAGAAGAGACATAGTTCAAACCTTTCATGTCCTAATGCTGATGAATACCGAATGAAGGCTGAGAACTGAATTTATTCTATGTCAAATTGGGCTGTGCCCAAATTCAACTCAGGAAGGTTTCAGAGACAAAACTCAGCACCTGTATTCTAGCTAGAGTACCATCTTCCAAGCAGCTGCACAACTGCAGAAGATGAATACATGCCAATGAGGTTAAAAAGGAAAAAAAAATGCATCTTGTTCAGGTTGTTTAAGACCTGAACTTCAAAGCTGCATTGCACTTTGTGAAAAATTATATACAGCCCACTTTGCTCAGGTTTGAGGGTTATACTGTCTCAGTGGTTTCTGTTCTGCCTCACTTGCTGAAGAAGAATGAAGAACTTTCCACCAAGGAACTGAATTACATATCTGGAAACTGATGGAATATTTTGGGTCCCTGTGTTTATCTCGCTCACGTTGATGGAAGGTGAGTCAAAAGAGTGTAATGAAGTTTTGCCCTCCTTGCTCCATTATGACACAGTGACGGAGAGCCTCATTATTACTCTGCTCTGTTTACGAGGATGGGACTAGACTTTTGAAAATCTGTGATTAAGAAGGCTTTCTACACAAAATTGGATATCTTCACTAAATTACAAATCTTACGTTTCAGAACTAATGCTGTTCTCCATTTCAAGAAAGCTGTATGTATCAACTTTTTAATTAATTACTTAGCTGGTGCTCTGTTGCAAGACAAATACATTTGAGGTTGTATTATTAGCAAACAACATTTATCTTTTATGCATCCCATTGGGTTGTCAAGCACTCCTTGCATTAGAGGAGTGTCTTTGCTTGTTTGGCACAATGGAGTTTAGGATCATTTGAACTTCGCAAACTGAAAGGGATGCAACACAAACTAAAGAAAAATCCTAAGATGTATGTGCCTCAACTAAACTCAGGAATTCCTTTAATCCTACCTCTTAGTGGGACACTGCCACCTGCAGAGGCGTTTCTTGGCAGGGTTCTGGCACTGACTGCTTTCCTGAGCCTCTAACCTGCCAAAAGGGAGTTGTCACACCTCATCCAGTCTTGCTGGACATGAGATACATTCCCAACTAAATCCATTCCTGAAGCTTGTCCACCTAGCTGCCTCACTGAAAAGATATCCCTCCTCTTTAGAGACTCTTTTCTTTCCTTACTCCATATTTTATTCTATTTCGCTCCTATTAGAGATATTTAGCATCTCAGTTTCGATCTTTTTTATACTTGCTGCCCTTGTAAAAAGCATTTGCTTTATTTGCTGCTGAAGCCATACATTCTGCCAGCACCTACCCCTCCCCACCACCTTCTTCGGTGTCAGTCTTTCTCTCCATTTCCCATTTGTGTTAGCTCAAATCTCGCTGAAATAATTTCTTGCATTTCAGGTACCGCAGGGAAAGTCAATACCAATTAGGAGAGTGTATTGTAATAGAGACGTATTAAAATTTTTCATTCTTATAGGCCAATTTTATTCCTACTGAAGGGTAAAATAAGGCAACAATTTAGTGACAATTCCCTTTTCTTGAACAGGGCTATATATCAAGTTAGCTAAGAGCTTAGCAGGGCATGCTGCATTTGCCTACAGTGAAAGCCTTATTCCTTCCTATCAAAACACTTGCTCTTAGTTACTTTTGGATATAGAATAGCACGTTAAACAGACCTTAGTTATGACCTAAATGTAGGAAATAGCTAATATGTGACTTACAGCCCTGAAAAACATTGAGAAATTATATTAATGAATGCATATAAGGGCTTTTTGTTAACTTTATTGGAAAAACGGTATAATCATAGCGCTGTTTTCTTCTTTCCAGGCAAATGCAGAAGTCCCGTTCACTTCTTTGGGGTGCAAATCCTTGGCACAGGATTTGGCTCATATTGCTGTCAGTATGGGCAGGGAAGGCAAGATACGTAGTTACTAAGCTTTTAAGCTTGGATGTGATTTCAGAAAAGCATCAAACTCCGCATCAAAATGCTCAGTCAGCTGCTCATGGAAAGATACTTGTCCTGTTTTTGTCAGGGAAGGAATCTGTGGAGATTACATCAAAAAACGGCAGGGAGACGGAGGATTCTCTGTATGTCTTCCACCACCAGGAGGGGCCATAGCTGCAACCAAGAGCGTGTCCTTGACTTTTACCACACCCCTGTCTTCCTACATCAAAACCAAAAATGACTTAATTTTTTTTCATGTCGTTGCCAAATCCCCAAACCCAATGAATTTGCCAGCTCGCCCTCCACAAACTCTCCTTAATGGATAGCGTAAAGCACCCCACGCTATCCCTCTGCTATTAAGTGCACCTCGGAAAGCAGAATGGAGTCATAGCACAAAATAAGGACAGACTATGCTGTTTACTGCAGATGAAAGCGGGGGGCTGGGCTGGGGGGGTGAGCTTTTCACAGCCTGGTATGAAAAGGTAACTGTCTGCATCTCCGCTGCTGTCAGGAAGACCTATTCTCTAAAGCAAATGGATGCCTGGCAGTGTTTATTCTAACAGTTTGGGTTTAAAATAATGACCTCAGACTTTAGTTAAGCATTTAACAAACAGCAAATTACGATTTGCATTCTCAGAGAAATTACTGGAACGGGCCTAATCTGTGGTCTGCCAATCAGGCACATGAAGAGCATTACAGGAATAAATTGCTGTCTCCAGTCCTCCTGCCGGCCTCCAGACAGACAAACCCACTGCCCCAGGAGAACGTGCTTTGCCCAGATTTGTCCTCTGAGATGGGCATTATTCCCCTCAAAAGGCCATTCTTTTGTAACACACTGTAACTGAGTGAGGTTAGAGGACAGTCAGTGCATGCAACATTTCCTCAGTGTTTGCACTAGCCCAGCCACCCCTTTCCCCTCTGCGTACTCTGGAGCTCTTTTCTCCGGAACTTTGTTTAGGGGCCTTTGCCATCCCCAGTTCCCACGGCTACATCAGGCTAACAGAGCAGATACTTAGTCCCTGTTTTACTAATAATTCTCAGACTCCCTCTTGAAAATCAGTACTTCTCCCCTGCTTTTTTTTTCGCTTGCTTCTTTTATTTTGTTCAAACAAACAGCCTTGACAGTAATTCTGTCAACTCACTGTCTGTCTCTTCTCCTTTTGCTCAGTGCAGCTTTTCTTTCTGTCGCCCCTTCTCCCCGCTGCCACGGTAGCAATGCGTTGCCCATCCGAAGTCATTGGAATGTGCCCATGTCACAGATCTCGAACTCCATTCTCTGAAAAACTGCTGCTGAACTTCAACCGAAAATGTGCAGTGGGCAAGGAAAGAGCCTGGGCCGCAGCGTCAGAAGGCTTGAAAGCCTCATCATGCTTTTGTTCCAGTTCATAAAGCTACTACCTAAGGGGGAAGGGGGGGTGGGGAGGTGGTATGGGGGGCAGAAGTGGATGAAGCCTGAGCCTTAGAAAAGTGCAGCGTGGCTGGTGCTAGACCAGTCCATCTGGTGGTTCAGCTTCTTTATGGCTTGCTGTGAGAGAATCGCACGGCTCCATTCACGCATGAAAAAAAGCAGAAGACAGAGGGTCGCCGCTGTGATCTGAAACGCGGCGCTGTCTGATGCCACTGACAGTCTGAGTGTCACCCCAACCTGCTGGGGCAAGAGGCAGAGAGCAGCGAGAAAGGGGCAGCACAACCTGACTGGGGGTGAGAGGGCGATGTTGTTTTCTTCACTGACACACAAGATTCACAATTGTCAGTGTTTGTCGGGCAACTGTTCTTCCCCTGAAAATTGCTATTAACAATTGGCGAGAATTTAAAAATAAAAGGAATGGAAATATTGATTCCTGCTTTGACTGCGCTCGGCAGGTCCCCGTCTCCTGATCCCTTGTCAGGCTTCCTCTGTGCAGGCTCCCTTTCGCCCTTTACAGAGGTGGGGACCCAGGGTGTGACTGCCAAGCTCTCAGCAGACTGCCACTGCTTAACTCAAGATTTTACCAGTGTTCAAGCCTTGCAGAGTCTTTTATTTGCCACTTAATTCTCCACAAATATGCAATAATCAAAAAGTCCAACAGGCTTTGCAGAGGATTCTAACCCCACTACTCTTGTACACCAAGACTGCACAAGAAATAAATACATGCAAAATAGTCAAACTCTGACCTGCTTTTCCCTGATTCAGTTTCCTTACCAATCTAAAATCTCAGACTCTTTTAAACCATTCAGGAGGCATCTTCTCCTCCATCCTTGAGGCTCGTCCTGCCTCCTTCTCTTCTTGGGCTGTGAAATAAACCTGTCCTTCATGGCTTCCCATCAGGCTCCTTCGTCCCTACAAAGGCTCATTCAATTCCCCCACCATGTTATGAGGCTACAAGTGGACAGGCTTTTTAAAGCTGGTTAGCTTCTGACCAAGAATGCTTCATTTCAACTGAAATTATCGAAGTGTAACCTTTTTCCATAGTCAGTCCCCTTCTTTGTCTCTGAAATGTTCCCAAGCTGAACATGAAAACACACTGGAGAAGGCAAACAAGGCCCTGGCTCAAAATGTGAGCTGCGTGGTAGGTATAGGTTATGTATAAAATTATACTATTGAGTTTGGGAGCACTTCTGACTGAGAAATAAAACAGCAGGTCTTACTAGAACAATAACAGAGTAAGTGAATACGTGATCGTTTTGTTTAAAAAAATTAAACAGAATAAAATAATAATATAAACCAAGGCTAGATAATATTAGTTACGTTTCAGAATTTTCAATAGAAAAGGTTTATGAAAAATTTCTCAGCTATTCATCCTGTGAATCCTGTTGTTTATCCTGTGATAACAGGATATATAATAGTGAATCCTGTTATTTATCAGGATTGCTTTTAATTTCTTTTAAAAAGTCCTTATTTCCTGAAAAAAAAACACATTAATTTCTTGGCAGGAACTTTTTTTGTTGTTAGAAATGTCTGACACTGATGTTCATATTCAGTGAGTAGTAGAACTGAAATAATTGTGATAGGGCCAAAGGTTAGGTCCTGTCTGCATATGTCAATTTTCTGTTACATGCATATGCTGTTTTCCAAGAGCACTGATGTAAGGAGTAGAAATAACAATGCTCCAAAAATGTCAGGCTAACACTTCTGAAACCATCATTTCAGAAACAACAGTTCTGGGTTTTTGCACATAACTTTTAAACTGTGTTCATTCATCCATGACCTCCAGGAATCTGAGTTTTCAAACCATGGACTGACCGTAAGATACAGTGGGAAGTAACTATCATTCAAGGTGTGGTGGGTATATTATGTTACAGAAACTGAAAGAACTTGAGAATAAAAGAGGGAGAAAGAGAAATACAGCTAGGATCCTTGCCTAGGCTCCATGGAAAATTTTGCACTGAGTATGTGAAGGACCAAAAGGCCGTTTGGGGGCTGCATTTAAGGGGAAGAAATACTCAGTAACTGCGTGGTAGCTATCTATCTGAAGAATCAACCAGGACAGCACATAGAATCATCTTGCATCATGTAAAGAAGGATTTGTGGGGATAAGGCCACTGAGAAGTGGGGCAGAAGAAAAACACATAGCTAAATCTCATATGGTCTATCTAAGCTCTATCATGATAGGCAGGGATGGACAAGTACATTCAAACCTCCTGTAAATCACCAATTAAGGAATCCATGGGGATGTGTCTGTTTCCATTATACGGTTCCCTCTTGGAGGTGTTCTGTGTGATGTACACAAAGGCTTCGCAAGTGCAATGGCGAATGACAAATCAAGAGAAAGAAAGGGGTTTCTGAGCTGAATCTTGTCTCCCCATTCTGTCCTTTGCAAAGTCTGAACCAGCTTTCTAAGGGGGAGATAGCGATCAACAGGAGCGTGGTGCGCTCTTTTCCCTCCTGTACTTCTAAAATAATGTGTTAGATGATGGAGGATTAAAAAGATTAAAGCTCTGAAACTTTTCTACATGTAAATACTCTTCAAAATCTAGAATCCAAGAAAGGACTGAAACATATTTTTCTTTTCTTATTTTGTGCCTGCCAAGTGAGTTCTCATTAATAGATCAAGTATAAATAGCCCACACACTTGGGTCTGGTAATTTTCAAAATATGATATACATAAATTTAACTTTATAATCTCATGATAAGTATGACTGTACCAAGAAATAATAAATGATACACTCTGTAATGCATCTTCAGATGCTGCCGGAATATTTTATTGCTGTAGCAAGATACATACCATCTATCACGTGAGGAGTAAGGGGAAGATGTTTTCTCTTCTCCTTGTGTGCCCTACAGAGAAGCCAAACCATTTGCAACAGTCCTTTTGCAGGTAGCTCAACTAATTTTCTCTGTCCACATTGGGGATTTAGCACTTTGGTCTGAGTTCAGCCTGGAGAAGGTAAGGACAATTGCCAGGGACCAAATGTTGTTGGTTTCACGTGGCTGTGACTTCTCAGAACCACCTGAGATAGAAGAGTATGAAATATTATATCTGAAGTTGAAAAAGTGTGACTCAAGGGGTTGATTTTTACAAAGCAGAGGTTGGAAAGGAAACAGGAGGGAAAATTGGCAGGGCAGGAACAGAGGAGCAATGGGTATAGAGACAGGATATAGAAGATGAAAAGTTGCAGAGAAGTCATCCAATCTCCACCCAAGTTTTCCACATTTCATGACCTTTTTTGTTCATTAGCAGAACTGAAGCCCCAAACCCCAGATGTGTACATGCTTAGGATTGCTCTGCTCCACAGACACTGCTGTGACTACAGTCTCCAGAGGCGTGCTTGAACCCATATTAAATGAGTTAGCTTGGGTAATACTGTTTAACTGGGACAGCGCAAGAGGCGCAGACAACGAATAGACACAGACAACTGAGCATTTGCGCAGATTTCCAGGCAGGATTTGCAGCTCATGCAAAGCCCATGCAAAGCCCTGCGTTACCATGACTGCCCTTCCAGTAGCTTCAAGCTACTACAAGCGGGGCCAGCCCTGACAGCAGTGCAGAGTGGCACTTGCCTGACTCTTCAGAGTACAGTCGCACAGGTCTGTAACGCAAATTGTAATGCTCTAGACCTCTTGTCCTCATCCAGCATGGCTGATAACTCAGGATTTTTCCATCCCTTACCAAAACAAACAGCCTGCAGCAATTTCTCAGTTAGACTCTGCTGCAGTTTTCAGAGTTCAAACAGCCAAAGTCACAGGATTCTTGAGAGATGGGCATGGAGGAGACAGATATTTTTCCTAATTTTCCTCATTCTTCCTAATGAGTTAAATGAAAGAAAAGATGCTGATTCAATGAACAACTGTTATAATGGACAGCTTCCCTACTATCTTCATCTCTACATAAAATGGCATAAACATCTGCAGAACTACTTGTTATCTCTATGATAGTATATTAACAGTATTTATATATATTCATACATACATATATATATATATGCATACACAGATATATATATATACACACGTGCATATCTCTTTCTCCTTAAAGTGGTTAGCAGCAAGTACTGGACAGATGAAGCAGCTGTTTCTTGATTAATCCAGGAAACATGTGTGATATTTACAGGAATAGAAAATACTACATAAAATGTGTGCCAGAATCCTGACCTTTGTCAAATGTGTAATATCTTCTGGATCTTATGGCATACCTGAATGGAAGAAGAGTGGTGAGGAAGAGTGGTGAGGAGAGCCTTCTGTCGTCTTTGCCTGGCTGACATACTTCCGTTTGCTTGTCCCCAGCAAGAACTGCTCTCCATCTGTTTACCTGCCCTGGGAGGGAGCAGATTCTTACTCTACCTGGAGCTGAACACAACTATCTTAGATGGGTTCAGTCAAACAACCCAGTAATTCATCCACCCATATGATTTACAAAGGTCCAAGTGAACACATCTATTATTTCTTTACAAAATCCTGCAATTACATATTCCTTCACACCAAGTTCAAAGGCCAAGTCCTGCTTAATGAAAAAACTTCCAAAACCAGGACTGATACATCTAAGCAACACATCCACTAAGTTTCTCATCGATCACTTGAATTGTGCCACTGAAAAGCCATAGTAATATAAATTGAGGACATAGTGAGGTAAATTAAAGAAACAAGTCTGTCTGGCCAAGCGCTGGCTGTCCAACCTGCTTCTGAAAGAAAGAAGACTGAGAAAGAAGACTGAGCTGCAGTGCACTTAAAATTAATCTTTTTAATACAGTCTTTCCACAGGGACAATATTGGTAAATCAAGCAATGAATGCCCATGTATGCAGAGGAAGACAAAGGAGAGAGGAAGAGAGAGAAAGAGAGATTCACACAAGTGAGAATTCATTTTTTTCCTAGCATCAGGAAATAACAGGCTTGTGTCATGATGGGAAAAGCTGCCTGCCTCACGGTATGTATCTTAAGGGAGGATTTGTTCCTTTTTTATTGCTGCATGTCCCCTCCATTTCTCCACTCCTACGACAGTTAAGCTTTCTGCTTCACGTTGAGCCCATCCTTATTTTGCCACCTCAGAGCCATTTTGTAACATATGGTCTATTAGGTGTAGACGTGCAACCGCTTACATAACTTAAGGCTTGCTGGAGTACAAAGACCTAAGTATACAACAGATGCACAAGCAAACACGGGGACGAACGTGCTGTGGATACAAAATGATGATGATACTGCTCAGAATCAGATTTATTCTGCTTCTCCTGTGGAGTACACCTGTCTTCAGCTGGCGATACGTGCGGCTTCAGCCAGCAAGGATTCCTCATCCAAAAGTAAACTTAGATCTTCCTTGCCTCATTAGCGCACTCGCGACTCACCCTCCCACACCTCGTTTGCACAGGGCACCTACGTGTTCGTCAAAGCATTTCATTAGCGTATTCAAGACATACCCCCAGTAGACCTGAATGTGATGCACACAGACGCAAACAAATAAACCTAGATGAGCAAACACAAGTATACCGTGTGGGTTTGCAACAGGCTTTAAGCAAATTCCCAGGAAAGAGATTAAAAGTCATAACAGCTTTAGTTGTTAGAAAGTGACTCTTGTTTGTTACTTCCTTCTGGCAGTTCACAACCCCCTTTAAAAGGTGCCGTGTTCCTAATGCCATGAAGGGAGCTTCACCAAAGGACCCTCAACTGTGGTTTTCTACCAAATGGAGCTACTCCAGAAGCCAGATATCGCTTCCTGGCATCTGCTCCTTCGCTCTGCTCGGGTAGTGCAAAAGTGACGGAGCTACTCATATCCACCTGGGAATTCTTTGAGGAGCCTTCATGTGGGGTAATTCTCTTAGGAATGAGTTCACACCATCTGCTTTTCCCTCCAAAGCAGGAACCTGGGCATGTTCAAGGTAGTCTGAGTACAGAGCTTGGTATGTCGGGCTCCAGCAGTCTGGAGGGGGATATTTAGGGGACTGAAATCTACCCAAGGCCTTAGACCAGTAGAGAAATGAAAATATGCCATGAAGCAGATTGTCCAGAAAAGTAGTTGCAAAGCTCTCTTGGTTATTTATTATAAAAAAGAACTTTTTTCATGGACTGGGAAACCAAGGGACCTTTCACCCCTTCATGTAGCACTACAGCCTCAGGTTCCCTAACATGTCTCCCATGGCCCTCCCACCCCAATACCGCTGTGCACACTACACGTTGGACCTGCTCCTGCACCACTCCCGTCCTTCCCTCACTAGGGTCACAGCTCATGTGTTTAGGTTGCTTTTACATCTCCAAGAGTGCAATAGTGACGAGCGGTGTTCCCCAGGGGTCAGTACTGGGTCCAGTCCTCTTCAATATATTCATCAATGACCTGGATGAGGGGATAGAGTGCACCCTCAGCAAGTTTGCTGACGACACAAAGCTGGGGCGGGTGGCTGACACACCGGAAGGCTGTGCCGCCATACAGAGAGACCTGGACAGGTTGGAGATCTGGGCAGAGAGAAACCCTATGAAATTCAACAAGGGCAAGTGTAGGGTGCTGCACCTGGGGAGGAATAACCCCATGCACCAGTACAGGTTGGGTGCTGACCTGCTGGAGAGCTGCTCTGTGGAAAGAGACCTGGGAGTCCTGGTGGACAACAGGATGACCATGAGCCAGCAATGTGCCCTTGTGGCCAAGAAGGCCAATGGCATCCTGGGGTGCATCAGGAAGAGTGTGGCCAGCAGGTCAAGGGAGGTCATCCTCCCCCTCTACTCTGTCTTGGTGAGGCCGCACCTGGAGTATTGTGTCCAGTTCTGGGCTCACCAGTTCAAGAAGGACAGGGAACTGCTGGAGAGGGTGCAGCAAAGGGCTAAGGAGATGATTAGGGGACTTGAACACCTCTCTTATGAAGAAAGGCTGAGGGATTTGGGTCTCTTCAGTCTGGAAAAAAGACAGCTGAGGGGGGATCTTATCAACACTTATAAATACTTAAAGGGTGGGTGTCAGGAGGATGGGGCCAGGCTCTTTTCAGTGGTGCCCGGGGACAGGACAAGAGGTAAAGGGCACAAACTTGAGCATAAGAAGTTCCACCTAAACATGAGGAGGAACTTCTTTACCCTGAGGGTGGCAGAGCACTGGAACAGGCTGCCCAGAGAGGTGGTGGAGTCTCCTTCTCTGGAGATATTCAAAACCTGCCTGGACGCGTTCCTGTGCAACCTGCTCTAGGTGACCCTGCTGTGGCAGGGGGGTTGGACTAGATGATCTCCAGAGGTCCCTTCCAACCCTATGATTCTATGATTCTATGAATAGCTGTGTCAAAACTGGTTCACAAGTTGTCAGGGAGTGGAGGTTGACAGACAACGCAAACGCAAGAACATGATTTCCTTGGGACTTCTTACCTGCATGAAATCAAGAACTTTTTTCGTTGTCTGCAGTAACCATGCAGACAGTGTGACAGAAAGCAGGCTCTGAGGCAGTAGTGGGTCTCTTACTAGCAAATCTTTCCTATTTAGCATCTTCAATGGCTTTGCCGCCAACAGTTTAATCACCTTAGAAAGCCACAGATCCTTCTGACAGTAAAGGATACTACCTAGAATTACCTCAGCTGCTTCTTCCTGTGGCTATATTGTCAGACATTATCAGCAAATATTTGCTTGTTATAGACTGTCATTGGGGGAAAAAACATGCCAGTCTTCTTGCCTTCCAGGTAACTAATGCTTTGTTGTTTATCCAGCGAAGACCATCTTCCCCGAATTGTTCTTTCTGTGTATATTGCTCATCCAGACAGGCTGACAAGTGACAAGCTGCACCCACAAGCAGAAGTAATTCCGAGTAGATAAAGGAGCGAAACCTTTGTATTTAAAATGGCATGAGTTTGTTTTCTCATTGTCCCCACCTGCTTCTTCCCAACCTCCATCTCATGGTTTATACAGAGGGTAGTGTAGTATGAACATTTCTGACAATGAAAAGCCTTATTGTTCCTAAAAGGAAAGAAACTCTGCTGTATTTGTTAGAAAATGAGGGATTTTGGAGCAGGAAAACTACATGCATTTCAATCACTGTTTCCCAAGTTCAGTATAAAATGATAAAAAGATTCTACCTAACACTTTAAGCTTCTAGTGCAATTTCACTTAGAAAATATTAAGAAATGTTCTATAGCTTTGAGAAAACATCAGACTTGAAAACACCCACATTTCCCTTCTTTTATTTCCCTGCTCTTTTGTATTGTACTACAGAACAGCTGAAGCCTTTATTTTATTTCGTTAAGGGTAAAGAGAAAGGTAGGAGTTCCAATTGAAATGCAGACACTACCTGCCAACTTTCATGCCTCGCTTTTGAAAAGCACAGAGGGAGCAGAGGCTGAGACTGCCACGTAAAGTTGTAATACAATATTAAACACCTATTACTAGAAAACAGGATCTTCAGTACAGTAATGTGTGTAATGACTGGTTTAAGCGTAATTGTGAACCGTAATAATAATGAAACATACAAGAAGTACCAGTTCTTAATTAATGGCCCATTCGTTTGGTAAAAGTGCGGCTGCTTTATACCTTAGGTGTATATAATTAAGTGTATCGTAACATATGGTTACATTTGTCTAATAATCAAGCACTGTAATGGAGCCTCCATGGCTGGCTGCTATTTTACTTTTCCTGTTCAAATCTAGATTTTTTTAAAGCTGTAGATTAACTAGGCTTGCTCTTAAACAACAGAAACCTCTTGTAAATCCAGACATATGAGACATAAACAAGGGAGAATCTGAAGTCCTTCTAACAACCAATATTAACATGAATTGTGCAGAAAAGTGCCTGCGTCTGTTACTCGCTCTTCCGCTAAGCACTGACTGCATGTTAGAAAAGCATCTTCAACTGCATTTTAACCTCAAAGTCATTTGCTGAAAGACAAATGATTTTGCTTTAGTCCTTAACAACTGAGAACTAAAAATTTATTTGAAACTGTTTTGTGCTGGCTTAAATACGGATGATGTTTTCTCAAAAACACAAAAATGCGTGTTGTGTCTCTCTCCCGTACAGGCTTGCCTTTCTCATGCTGTAATTCACTGCAACGTATAAGCCTTTATTCCTTTTCCTATACAGGGAGTCATGTAACTCGGAGTGTTTTCCTGTTGTGACTGAGAAGATGAGGAATTATAAAAGACTAACACTACAATTTAACGCTTCAGAGAAACAGTGTATATCATTACTCCTCTGTAGCCAAGCACACTAATTAATATTTATTGCACCTGTCAAACCAGTAGCCATGGTCAATCCATTGCTGCAGCAGTTCAATGGGAGGCTGGGCACCATATTTCTCCTTGGCAGGCATGTTTAGGTCATCAACAAAGACAAAAGCCCCTTTCCCCAGTGGAGCACTGTAAACCCTCTACTTTCTCCTGCAAAATTAAACCATTAATTTTATTCATGTTAATTTTCATCTTACTTTGAAAAAGCAGGAAAAGAGAGAGAGAGGGAGAGAAGAAAAGAAAAGAAGAAAGAAGGAAGGGAAATCACACACTTTCAGGGGAGCCTGCCTGACATTATTATTAGAACCAGTTCTTTTGGAATCCATGACCTTTTATTTTTATCAGATGTGCCGTAAAGGTCACAGAAACATGGGGAGGACATAGTTATAAATCCACATGGAGTTTAATCAAAGGTGGCACGTTGTTCTGAAGTAAACAAGCTAATAAAACTATCCCAGTTTAAACAAAAAAAAAAAAAAAGGAAAAGGGAAAAGAAAAAACCTTTGTTAAAGACTGTCAACAAAACTCTGATGAATGTGAATGTATCAATGGAATTAATTAGGCAAGAGGGATTATAATAAGCGAATTTCGGTGTTGCACCTACAGTGGGCACTTTGGCACCCTGAGTGAAACGCTTTTATTTCCAGCCCTGTGCCTTGTTCCAAAGCATGTCACAGTGCTCAGCGTGCTGCTGGGGAGCCGCATTCACTCCAGCTAATTACAAAACAATGAGAACTTGAACTAAAGGCAACTACAGAGCAGATTGCTTCAGTATCCTGATTACACCACGAACACTTGTGACACTTGTGAAATAACATCATAAATGGAAGAGAGCTGAGATATGACACCCTGCCTTGCAAGAATTCCCCCCCCCCCCCCCCCCCCCCCCCCCGCCTTTTTTTTTTTCCCCTCAAAAGTACCTGGTTGGGCTGTCAGCAAAAGGATGCCGTGCTCCAGTGTGGGTACTAGGTAAGCTAAGGAATCAAAAATAAGACATTGGTTCTATTTCTACTCAACCTGGACTTGTGCTGCATCCCTGGGAAAAGTCTAACATACTTAAGAGACAGCAGGGGTGGGCAATGCAACCACAGGAGGCAGCGCTGAAACACCAGCTACCAAGAGTGGAAGGGGTGAAACAACCTGAAAAACTACAGGCTGGAGGCGGAGTAAAGCATTTTTTTCTTCTTCTGGAGAAGACATAGATCATCTTACTGAATCCCAGTCCTGCAGGAGTCCTTGCGAGCACTGAATCAGATGCCAAGGCTTACAGAGTATATGACGAAATGGTCAGTGAATGGTATAGGTGCATATGTATAGCATCATGCTTCTCCCCGCAAAAGACCATGTGCTGGGTTTTCAGTAGATGTGCAATACTCACAGAAATAGATAAACGCTTTGAAAATCTTGCTAGCTGTCTAAATAACTCTTTGAAATAAGAACTGGCTGTCAAACCTACCGAGGTACATTTGAAAATCACTCTAGCAGTTACATGACTCAACAGATGTCTAAATACCTTAGGAAATACAATCCTTTATGGTTAGATATATAAGGACAGACGTATACATATTCTGTCTCACACACTGGGGCTTGTTACTCAGATGGGTCTAGATCCACAGGGAAGATTTAGGTCATGCCGCACACAGCTTTTAGGCACTCTGCCTTCTTAAGGAAACCACAGCCCCAAGCTGGATGCTGCGGGTTTCTCCATACAGTGGGGAGAACAACAGGTTCAGAGCTACAACCTGCCAATGCCACCGTCCAAGGACCTTATCCACCAGGAGACCGCAAGTATTAGAGCGAGGCGAAATCCCACCTTTTTGAGGAGAGTTAGGCGCCCCTCTGCTCTCATTTCTCATCAGCCCATGTAATAGCTTGTTCCTTGGTGCAAGAAGCAGAAACTGTGCCAATCCCAGGAAAACGCCCTGGGTAGGGCAGCTTTCCTGAGAAATGGCATCAATCCCTGCCCAGGTGGAGGGGTGCCCTGAGCCCTGGTCCCCTGGCTCCCAGCTGGGGAAGCGCAGGCAGGCGGGGAGCCGGAGGCAGAGCAGGGGAGGTGGGCTGCGAGTGCCAGGGGGGGCTGAAATGAGGGCTAAGTGCCGGCGTCTGTCTTGTGAGTCTAACCTATATTTCCTGGCTCTTTAATTCCTCCACAGGGTTTATTACACGAGGCCGATGAAATGTATCAAGAACTACACTGTGGGCTGAATGTGGAAAGAAGCCATTTTCCCTGTGCAAATAATTATAGAACTAATTCTCGGGTCTTTTGTCAGCTGTCTTGCCTCTCCCTTAAATGTTGTTGGATGGTTGTAGTGCCATAAAACAGGTTCAAAATAATACTTGAAATTAATACAGCTTGATTTAGATGATCATTTGTTTTATAGCCCTAGTTAAAATGTCGGGGAGATTTAACAGAAGATAAACTTTGTATTTGGCCCTTTATGCTAGAATAATTCTAGCGGCTCAGTGCCTTGTTCTGAGGGCCTAGTGTTAACAGTACTTTTCCTTTTCCCTGACGAATGAACTGATAGTCAGCCATCAGTTAATTACTGACAGACAGAGGGGATATATCAGGTAATATTTTGTATCAGAGAATCACAGGAATTAGATGCAGAAAAGGCTTCTTATGTCATTCAATGTCCTTACCCATACGGAGCTGTTTTGTATTCTGTATTTCTGTATAGTTCATTTTACATGACCTAAGAAATGCTGCTTTCATTGTTTCTCCTGGAGTCTATTCATTAACAGGAGGTTTTTTCCTAATATGCAGCTTAAACGTTCATTACCTTATTATGCTTCACAATGAACTGAATTCAGTGCTTCCAGCATATAGTCATAATTTTTACCTATCAGCTGGAAGTGTACTCTACTGTATGAAAACGTCAGAATTACGATACAGCTACCGCCTGATAAAACATTACTCAAATCCTGTAATGTTTTCAAATCTTGAGCTATTAATAATTTAACATAATTAATTCAAAACACTTCACTCAATGTGAACCAGAGAGAGAGACGATGGGGAAATGGTGCATATTCCATCTTTCAAGGGTGGAATTAAATATGGAAAACAAGGAAAAGATAAAGAGCTGCCAACACTTACGTGGAGTGTAATTCACCTGTTCTGAACTTGCTATAAATTTCATGTTTCTAAGACTTTCAACTAACTTCACAGGCATAAATAAAAAAAATCCTTTCCCCTATCACAAGTGAACAATTTAACATGGTTAGAGCTGTTTGTCAAGCATAAGAAGAAAAGAAACAAATTAACAAATGGGGAGATTTTTCTACAAAGGGAAGTAACAATTAAGCAAACGAAGTCTTGTAGAAAATCCTTTAAAGTGCAATACACAGAGATTCCTTACTCTTCTTGTTAATGCTTATCAGCAAGGAGTATTGTATCACTAATGCTTTTCCTTGATTAAACCTTCTTTAGAAGCAGCTTGTTGTTGCTCTTTTAATGACAGCGTTGCTTTTTTAAATTTTATTTATTTAAATCAAGGCTGGACCCAACCTTTGTTTTCCTGGTTGGAAATTCTTGCTGTTAGAAAGAACTGCAGGTGCTAAATTATGGCACAATACATCGCAGCTGCAGAAGTGCACCTGGAAAAAATTAGGCTAGTAATGAAAATTTCACCTGAAAAGTGCCAAATTGGAAGTCTCAGAGATTGAATGCTTCCATTAAGCCACCACTCAGGAACAAACCAAGTAATAAATATTGAAACTTTCTCTCTTCTTTACTTTGACCATGAGGACTTATTTCAGATGTGTTTTGCTCTGTATTTGGGGAAAGAAGGGAAGAACACAGAGAGAGCATGTTCGTCTCTCATCTCCATTAAATCCCTAGCCAAACTCTGCTGCCAATAGAGGTACCAATTAGTGCTAATTGTAGTAGACACTAATAGTGTAGACACCTGTCACTATCTATTGAGCTGGGACCATCAGTAAATTCACAAAGCCCACCAAAAAAGCATCTGGAATAATAATGATCATCATCTTGGTACTGACCCAGTCTGAAATTAAACTGTTGATTCTGAGGTGAAAAGCTGAGCAATGCTTTTCGAAGGTACAATAATCTAATAAAAGTAATGCACATATATATATATATATAGTTTTTTATTACAGAAACACACAAAAAATGATACAGGACTGGTTGCCATAGCAACAGTGCTTCCTGCACTGCACGGACCAACAATCCTCACTATTTTGGAGCATTACAATGGATTCATGCTTTATAAAAAGAAGCTGAGTGGCGAAACCTAAATATTCCCCCCCAGGCAGTGGCAGGACCTGTGTGGGGAGAGTGATGAACCCCAGCCGGTCCTGATTCCCTGCACAGCTGACGTGTACATCACTCATACCCACATAGGCAACGTTCAGGTTCTACTACTTCACGTGTAATAATGTCATAATTTCGTATATAATGTGTCACAACGCAATGAAAGGTAGCCACCTTTCATTTTGACAAAAAGCATGCAGTCTGTCAGCTTCAGCACAACAAGGGCAGTTCAAGGGCTGAGCCTGAGTGTGTTTCCAGGCCACCTACCGATTATGTGATGTAAGTCATTCCATTAAATTCCCCCTTCCCTCAAAGTGGTTGTGGGAAAGACAAAAGCCCCTATGATGTGAATCACGCTAAATCAGCCATCCAGACGCAGGACATGTGCTGCTTGGCTTGGGAACAGGAGCCAGCACCTGTTGGTCTTGGGGGAGCTTGTATTTCCCGCAGTTATTCTGCAAGCACTCCAGGCACACTCTGCAAGCATTACTAGAGTGATAACAAGCCCATAAAACACTGAATGTTAGAGATTACATGTAAGCATGATAGAGAAAAATTAAATCCATTAAAAATCCCTGCCAGGCTGCGATTAGCTATTATTATATTTTAATTCATTGTAATATACACAGTGCATAAAAGAAAAGCTAACAAACATAAATGAGAGGCAAGTTAACAAACACATTAATTTCCATTTTAACTTAGGCCTCTTGCCTGGAATAAATGGAAGCAGTAACTCATATAGATGAGTAAGATCTGTTCTGATACCTTCTGGATGAGGGAACCCTGCAGAAATACCAACAGTGTGCAATTTGCGAGAGGCTTCTCTCTGTCAGTGAAGGGAACTGCCTGCAGTCCGCAGAACAGGTCATTTTTACGCCTTGTGGAACAGACGGACAGCCATGGATGCTCAGGCAGTTTCCTTGCATTGAAGGAAAAGGCGAATTGGGAGTATGGAGGGTTCCTGCAAGCTGTTTCCTTCTTGAAAATGAGCACAAAACAAATCCACAGGAATATATTTAGATAAGTGAAGCCTTTTTCCAAAGACAGACAGGTTTCATTTTCAGTTCACAAAGTACCTTTTCGGATTTCTGCATGTTGGGAAATCTGCCACGAAGCTTCTCTCTGTATCCTAATCTCTCATAAGTATGCATCGCTGGGCCAGCAGCACACATCAGCTCCAGCACCACCTGATGGACCCAGGGCTGCTGTTAAGGACAGTCTCTTTTCTTCATCCTTCTCCTGGAGGAAGCACAGGAAAGGTTTGTGTTAATCAGTAACTCTCCAGGGAGAACTTGGATCTGGAGTTCCCTTTCGCTCACCAGAGGGCTGTGCAGACAAGCATGGAAAAGTGCTAGTTCACTCCTTGCCTTTCAGTACAGCACTTCACATTCCCCAAGCAGGCGTGAAGTGATGTGCTTAACAGTGCAACCTGCCTATATGCCCTGATGGAAAATATTGCTGCAAGCAGCTAAGTTTCCACTCAGGGGCCTAAGTATACACCCTGAAAAGACCCTGTCTGTGAGAGAAGTTACTTGGCAAAGATCTGCCTCTTTTTTTTTCAAGAATTAATTAAATGTGGTCACCAAGGAATGGTGAAACAGCTCAGGCAAAGAACTTCAAAACAGAAGCTGTAATCAAACTATGAAAATCACTCAACCCACATTTGCTCCAGCAGGTGGGTAAATGCAATGTGCTCTGAGAGAGGCAGCACAAGCAAAACTCCACAGAAGAAGATGAAGTTGCTTCTCCTGCCCCTGAAGAGCATCTTTCCCTATCTCATGTTCCAGGGCAGAGTATGTTGACTGACACAGAAGAGGGTACACTGCAGCCCTCACCTCCCCCTCACTGCCCTTCAGCAGAGAGTTTGGACAAGTTACAAACCAAGCAGACACGGGCAAAGAAGTACAGGGTGTCCTTCCTCCCCCACCAGTTCAAAGAAGGGCAGTCCAATCTTTGTCATGAGGGGATGAAAGAAATCTCATTTTTGAGAGCACACTGTGCACTAACTGTTAGTCCCCTTATTTATTTGACTGCGTAATTCAGTACGTGACTTCAGGCATGTAGGCAGACGTCTGGTGTTCATTTTCAGTCAGTTGACAAAATGCCTGGAAGTTTGAGTCATTTGATCAAATACTTCACTGAAATAATCACTGACTGAATCCTTCTGACAGATCCAGGATGGGTTCTCCTTTAGCTGATTTCTTTATAGACCAGAAAGTTGCCTTGTGCTGTATGTAACTTAAGCACCTCTTTGATCAGGCAGTTTGGTGGTGTTTGTTACTCTGAAGGTACACCGTGCACTGCTGTCACAGCCTCCTGCTGCCTCCACTCTGCCTGAAAACCATGTATGACTGACTCTTTCCTCCTCCCTCCTCTGAGGCCACCACCTCCCTCCTCCCTGGTCTCAGCCGCTGGCTGTCCGGATGGACCTGTATTCATTTGGCTTCCTTCATCTTACTCCAGCTTTTCTGTGCCCCCAGGAGAGGCCTGAACCCCGCCTGGGCTCCCCTTGGTCCTCACCCATGAACATCTGTACTGGAGATGTTTTTTGGGGGGGAGGGGGTGTGTGTTCTCTGATGCTACAACCACCCACAGCCTTCTCTTAACAGTTAGGCTGCATTTTCCACATTGCTACCTGTGTTTCCAGACATATAACTTTCACAGCACCCACCTCAAGATGACAACCAACTCTACCATATGGACCAACGTGGGTGCTGTGTCATTCCATCATTGACTTTTACTACACTAGATTGTGTTGATTTGTACATAAAATGCAACATGTTTTGTGCTGGGGCTTCCAGTTTAGCAGCAGATGTTTAGCAATTAAAAAGTTAATAAAATACAAACAATGACCTTTCTTACAAGAATAGTTTCTGTGTTCTTTGCTTTTACAAGTCTTTGTGATCAACTGGAAACCTTAAAATGAAGCTCTGCAACATCTGTACTACAGTTTGATTTCATTGCCAGGGAGTGCTTGTAGATGCATACATTAAAGATTCACTCACTCTGAGTAAATATTTCTGAAATGTTCGCTTCAGCTGAGGGGGCCAAAGTAACTCTATAGAACTACGATACAGGTTGTACCACTGTGATCCTGACCTCTAATAAATAACCCAGAGTGATTCAGGCCAGGCGTAATAAGGGAAGAAACCTCACTAGTCCATAAAACTATCTAAGCTGCGTAGCTGGGGTTTCTCATTAAAAAAGTACATTTCTTTCTATGCTTTTGGAACACCACATTTCATGTTCTTCAGCAGCTTTTGACTCAGAAGCAGACACAAAAAGAGTATGAAAGGCGCTTTTTTCAAAATATTTAACAGTTTTTCCAGACATATATTACATTTTTCAGAATCTGCATGTTCTTACTCATTTCATAGCTAGTCCACTGCAATCCATCACCCAAACAGATGGACCTTTCAAATAATTTTTATGAACTGGGAAATCAAATGTGAGTAATCAAAAACTGGCAATTTTTGACCATCTCTGCGATGAACTATCACTTTTCTAGATTCTGCTCAAGTGCTATTTTATAACCAGACCCACAGGGGTAGCCGATTCAGAGCCTGTAAGGCATCTCGTTAGCATCCTTACTTAGGAATATGCTGGGTCACGAACAAGGCAGTCAGTGTCTGTGTGTGATGGAAACCACGAGGACAGGACCCAAGGGAAGAGGTACTGGAAGGGAGGAAAATGTATTTTAATGTATCCATACTAGGCTTTTTTTTTCATCTCGATGTTTGTCAATCTTTCTTTGCATACTATTCGTTTAAACTCTAGTTGGATTGTCTTTCTTGTGGCATTTCATATGTACTTTATGTAAATCAAACAGAGTCCCCTCCTGAGAATTTTCCTCATTTGAGAGAAAATTCCTATTTTAGTTTGGGCTAAAACAGTGCAGCTGCCTACCTTAGAGAGCACAAGCTTATGGTGACCTTGACAGGATAGGGACCGATCATTTTTCGATATTTAGTTATTCCAAATCTTCTGCCTAGACTGCCTTAACATTCTCTTTGATGACAGAAGTTTGAAAACACAGCTTAAAGAAAAATATAATTATAAACCAAATATACATTGAGCAAGTGGTTTTATCTTGACTATCCAGAGATGAAAACGATCATGACTTGTGAGCCCCTCAGCAAATACCCTCATGGCATTTCCTAGTCCTTTGTACTGTTGGTAGGATATATTTCTCCATTCACTAGAACCTGTCAGTTTTCATGATAGCATTTACCAAACTCCAGCATGCATAAAAGTGTATTCTTTATGTAGCTGAACTATTTATGTTACAGCTGAGTCAAATTCTTAGTTCTGTTTGCTCAGGCAAGCTGCAATTATTACAGGAAGTTTTAAGACCAAAAATATTGTCTATAATGTTCTTAATGACTCATGCCCACACTGAGCACTTTCAGCACTTTCTCCTTACTTTTATTATTTATGCACTAATTGATGTGTGATGTCGCTCACAGATCTCATTTCTGGTGCTTGCAAATACAAAGTTCCGAGTTTTGCCTGGGCTGGCTGGCAAGCAACGCTCTCCGTATTGAAAGGTGCAGAATACGGTATGAGCTCCCTTTTATCATGCCAATTAATGTTTGACTTGTTTGTCTGCCATGTGATGAATTAAAAATGCATGATTTAGATGCTGGAGAGCTAGCCATTTTCTAGATATAATCCCCTGGATGCTGCCATTCTTCCAGTTGATCTTTTTGCCCTCCGTGTGTTGGCGAGTACCATATATAGCCTACTGCTCAGATCTTTCCCTAACAGATGGCTCTCTTTACTAGTTGGGACCCAATCTGGTGATTCCCTTTAATATGCTTTAGACTGAAGAATATCCAGGGACAGGCAGCTGATTCATTCTCCCGAAGCAAAAGCAGCTACGAAGATAAAGTTAAGTAGACGTGCTTTCTGGGCTATGTGCTGTTCTATATACCCCATAAGTCAGAATATTTGTCAACATCAATTAAAGTGTAGTTTCCCCAGTAATAAACATTACATGGAGAAACAAATCAGCTTTCATTTATTCTGTCAGAAGTGGAAGGAGAGCATTTCATATTATTTTGTGGATAATCTCTGCGGAGTAAACTAAGCACAATTACATATTTGATTTTAATTAAAACTCTGGGTACCTTTCGAGTTTCGTTAGGGAGATGTCCTGGGTATGATTAGCTGAGGCCTGCGCTGAGAGGTTAATTTGACACACAACATATTTTTCATGAGGTAACTGTCGCAGGAAGTTGTTTGTAATAGCTATCTTTCCCAGGCCTGTGGGGGCAACAAAAAGTAATGGCTTATCCTGAAGCAGCAACTTCTCCGGTATGCAGTACATCTGCATAACAGTCCCAGTGGTGCTCACAGTAATGTCATTAAGCTGGGAGAATAAAAGAAAGAACCAAAAGATGCAGATAAAGGTGTTTCATTACCCACTGTACACAGAACAACAATAGAACTCGGTCATAGAATAGTTTTGAGTCACAATAAAAGCAAAAACCGCAGAAAATACCTGGGAATGACAAAGGAGTTACAGTTTATGAGCAGCGGGCCGGGTGGAATTGCCAAGTTGGAGACTTAAGCACAAAAGAGCACTAAGAAATCCTGTTTGGTATTGTGGGAGGGAGGCTATTATACCCAAAGCTGGTAATGAGAATGCAGTGTCGTTAACTGTTTTCTTTTACAATATTTGACACCAGGATGGCTTAATGCTGTGTTGTTTTCTCTTCAAGCTACAGTTTTCCTTTGCAAGAGTGTGAGAGCAGAATTCTAATGAGAGTATACACTGGGAAAAAGGGCCTCGCTGCTCTGCTTTGTCTTTTCCAATTTCTTCCACTTTAACTGGAAGGTCATTTCATTTATTACACACAGAAAAGGGCAGGAGCCAGACTTAAAGCTTGGTACGTACTCGTATATCAAACTGGCACTTATTTTGTTCTCCCTTATCTGGGTTAGCCTCCTGCCCTCTTCGCTGCTATAGGTGCATGCGTCTGGCTAGAGAGAGGTCAAAATGACCTCATTGCACGCACTCCTCCTTCGCACCCTTCCAAAGGAGTTACCTTAACTTGGGGTATTGGCAATAGAATTGCTCTGCTGATCCACGGGGCATTTTCTAACCTCAGCAGCTATTTCTCTGCATGAGAAAGCTACAAGGAACGTGTGCTTCGTGCATCAGGTTCACAAAGCAATTTCATCTATTCACAGCTGGCTTATTAAGGGAATCTAGCAAATGGCAGTATCATCGAAGCATTATGTTTCCTGCCCTTTTCCTTTTGAACATAGCTTTGAAAATGTAACCAATATAAGCTGATAGAAAGCAATTGCTGGGGTTGATAGCTTGTCACTTATGTTTCCTGAAAACCAGAAGCTATTCACAATCCCCTCTACTGGGGTCCAAATTGTGCTTTGAGCAACCATGGCTGCGAGTACCTCATTTTCCGTGGCTGTCCAGGCCTGCATGCAGTGCCGTGGCTGCACTGCCTGTCCCGCTGTGTGGACTGGCAGCTCTCCTCCCAGCTCAGCCTGGCCACAGCACAGCTACCAAACCTCTGAGCAGCCAGTGTGGGCTCCACTACAGTAACTTTGGTCAAGGCGTGGAAGTGCAGAAGACTGAAGAAAGAAAACTCTCATGTAATGCTGTATTTTTCATAGGAACTCTATCTTTGGTGGAGTTCAAACTGCTCAGGCTTCCTCCCTTGTTTGTCCTGGATTAACACTGACAATGCATTTGCACCATGCCGGCCGTATTCCGCGCAGCAGCTAGGCAGCACACAGACACACAGGTAAAGCTAACCCACCCCTTGCAAGAGCCTGTGCTGTGAACTGACAAAGCAGATAAAAGCTGAGAGGGAAAGTCAGAGAGGTGCTGTGATATCCCAAGGTCAAAACATCAATTCTGGGGCAAAAAAGTCAACAAAATCCCCAGCTGCCTGTGATTCACTCCAGGGTCCCTTCCAGCAGAATGCTGTGGTGAAACCCACTATCCTCTAGTGAGGATGTCTGTAACATTTATAGAGTGCCATGGCCAAATATACAAAATTCATCAGTGCGCAGGGATCTAACAACATCCCTTTCATTTTAACGAGAAGCCTTTGAAGCCTGTTAAAGCTGCAGATTGAAGAGGAAGCAGTTGGCCAATGCTACCACGGTAGAATATGACCTCTCCTCTGGGATTCCCACCCATTTTTGTAAAAAACAAATTAGTTCTGTTTGGAGTGTGTCCTGCAGTGTATTGTCTGTCTAATCAGCCACCTCCCTGACCAGAAGGTGGCCCTGGGCCTGGCTGTACATTACCGATGGGCTGGAATTAGGCGTCCTTGCAGATGGGCAAACATTTTCAGTATTGCCTCACCCCTGCACAAATCACATACCAGGGGCCCTTGTTGTGCCCTTTAGATGCAGAGCTTGAGGCTGCCTTAGAAAAGGGGAAAGAGAAGAATCAGGGGAGAACAGAAAACTCCAAAGGCTATTTAATTACCACAGACGTTTTGTGGCTCTGGAGATGCGCACTGTATACACCTGTGTGTATACAATTAAGCTGTGAATTAGCCACAGTTTGACCTGTACAATATTGGTAGCTGTCCTTACAGATTGGTTTCACTCCAGCCCAAATTCTCAGCCTAAAAGGTTAAATATATAATACCCCATACTGTCGATAATCCATTTTTCCTGCTTTCAGCAGTAGGAAGAAGGTGAACATACAGCTAATTAAAATACATTTATTGAAAAGGTCATTCAGTAAGCTGCAGTTCAGCTGAATAGAAGGATTATGATCCTATTCACCCAATCTGGTGACAAACATACTGAAAATGGAGCCCAAGATACAATTAATCTGTTTTGCTGTCACAGAATGGGAAATGGCTCAAATTTAACGGCATTCAGGTTCTAAAAAAAAAAATCCCAATCCTTAGTGTTCCCAACATGCTCTGGTACAGTGGTAATAGGCTATACCCATGCTTTTCACAAGGGATTTGAGGAGTCAGCTGCTCCAATTCTATTCAAATGCAGTTTGAGCATCTCATTCACGTTCCTGTAAAAATACCAGTTTACTTTACAGAAGTAATTTGTACAGTGCAGTCACATATTAGTGACTACTACCTCCCGGCAAATAACTGAGCAATTAAAATCCATGCTCAGTTTGAAACCACTGATCATCTCCTTTTTCCTGGGAGAAAACTTACAACAAACAAAGTTGTGTGTGCCTACATCTAAATGTTCCGCTGTGGAGTCTGATCTCAGTTCAGGAGTCTGATATTTGACTTTATCAAAGACGGGAACTGTTTTATGTTTAGATTTTCAGCAGCCACCAGAGGAATCTAAAGGTACCTCCTCTGCATGAATGCATAAAAAAAGAAGTTGTGAACATCACATTTTTCATGCTATTCACTGTTCTGAGTCAGAGACCTCCATGACGCCATAGGCCTGAGAAGATTTTTGTGCCAAGGATAGTTGAACATTAAAGAGAAAAAGATTACATTCATCAGCCTCTCACATTATCCAGAAGAGGTTTGAAAAGCCACATACTCGTGCTCCTTGTGATCATTATTTACCCTGGGGCTCTCTGTTGAAGTGCCAGCTCCCCGTCCTAGTCAGGTTTTAACACCAGGGCTCCTGCAGGAACTAAAGGAGCTCAGCAGCTCGCAGAGCCTCTACGCGTGTGTGACCTATGAGGTGATGCTGTAGGGCTGTATGACCCATTCATTCCTGAATAGTCAGCAGCGTGCCAGGGAAAAAGATGCACTGTTATAATCTGTACTAGAGCAAAGACTTCTCCCTGCATGGGAATGCAGAACACCAGCAGAAACAGTAAGGGAGTGAGAACATGGTACCAGCTGGATTATATTCAGAGGTCAAAATGCAAATAGGCAGACAGCAGCTAGCCACAGATACTGGGCTTGCTGAAAATGAAAGGCATTCCAAAGCAAAATCTATTTATAATTCTTCAGGTTGAATTACAGGAAGTTTAAGTTCATTATACAACTATAAAGACTGCCAGAACATGGAGTTTCAGAACACTCAAAATAATTCATGAAAAGACAGACGGTCAATGACCAAGACTAAAAGTTAGGTTCAAAATAAAATGGACTAACATCCAGATCCCAGAGTGCTGGACTCATAGCTGCCTTCTCCTGCTGAGATTCAAGATCCCTCATGCAACCTAAAACGTTGCTAGCATAGGTGATCTTGTACATCATTGCCACTCAGGGAAACACCACGCAACATTTCACCCAGCTATCTCCAGAATTTGAAGCAGCCTTGAGAAAGAGGGCAAATTGGCATGAGCGACAGTGCTTCGGCACTGCAGTGGTAAACAAGAGATCCAGATCAAACACGGCACGGTAGAGTCAGATAGCCATGGAGCGCCCTGTGCAATAACTACTCCCTGACTGCATGATACACAGCTCCATTTCTGCAATTGACAGTGCATCCAGCCTGGTCTCCAATGGCACCACAGAAACCACGTGTCACACAGGCATTCTCACATGCAACGCGGGCTCAGAAATAACCAGCATGCTGGGCAGGAAGCTGCCTACAGATAATTGACACATGCAGGTAATGACAACAATAAGTCTTAAGTCTTGTCCCTCAGGCAGAAGTCGCCACCAGAACTCTCTCTTGAAGACTGACATCTGTACTCTTTCTTCCTTCCCAAAGCCTGATCAGGATCTCAGTTCTTGATGTCAGTTCCACTGCTGAGGTAATTCTTATTATTCTTACTACTCCTTATTATTATTATTCTCCTTCTTATTATTCTCCTTACTCCTTACACAAAGACAAAACCAGGAATCTAGGATGCTATGGGGAAAGGATGCTAAGCAGCCCCTATGTTGAAAGTATGTCACTATATAAAAATCATGCAAGATAGGTACAGGAACCAGGAAGAAGGGGCTGATGAGAGATTTTTAAAGAGCAAACTTGAAGATATTATAAAGCCCATATCTGAAGGAAAGGATGCTCACCTGTGAGAAGAGAGGCCTGGGTTCCAGCACTGTTTAATTCAACAGCCCCAGGACAAGGACCAAAGTGTAGCATTTGTCATCCCAAGTGAGTCTCTGAACCAGTACAGTCTATAGCATTATACGTGGTCTACTACATCACCTCTGAACTTGTTCAGTGCACACTGGCACAGCCTCAGAGGCACCTCTATCCTTGCCCCAGAGCAGTCTGAAAGTTAGAGGATTTGGGGGGCGTCCTTCAGGCAAAAAGTAACTGCGCAGTGGTCGGTTGCCTACTTGGCAGATGAGCACAGTAACCACAAGGAATGTTGTATACTAAGGGAAAGAGGAGGCAGGAGCTCTCAGAGCTGTTCTGAAGGAGGACACAGTTGGATTGGCATCCCCAGGGAGCCTGATCTGGCTGTCTATGGCTGCCAAAGGCTGCTCAGGCTGGCCCACAGATGACTCTTCAGAGGGAAAGTCTCCTCTGGGTTTGATCTCAGGCTGTGGATGGGCTGCTCAGCTCTTTCAAAACTGGGGAATTTCACAGGGATCAGAGTCTTTAGGCATTTTCGGAGTCAAATGAATAAAATAATTAACCAAAGTAATAACTGAGTAAAAGGAGAAATCCTGCAAGTGATGCATCCAAAAGCTGGTTTCTGCTCTCTGACAGAATATAAGGTCTGACTGGAGCTTTTGGAGACCGCAGCTGGGATTTGTTATTCCCTCCTCTCTCTCAGTGTCTGATAAGGATTAAGCTCATGCTGCAGGTTTTCTCATAGTGGGCACCCTAATTAAAGTCTTACTCCTCTACACAGCTGTTTATTTTCATCAGACGTGTGGAATTTAATATATTTAAGACTGTCATTCCGCTTTCAAATCTGGCTGAAACTAAATAATGAGTTCAAAATGTACTTGAAGAGAATCTGTAGGTAAAACAAATGTATACTGGATGATCACATCAGTCTTACTTCCTTAAGAAATTAGGCAAACATCTGCAGTACCTATGAAACTTTGGTACTTCCAGAGGTAGGTCGCAGTGAAGGGGAGTTCTCAGTGGTATCTTTTGGAATCAGATGCTCGAGTTTGATTAAGTCCCACCAGATGATTTATTTCTGGGATATTTTTCTTCATTAAAGACAAAACAAAACAAAACAAAACTAACAAGCACTCCAGAGGAAAGGACTCATTTGTTTTCTTACCATGTTAAATAGAAATCCTCTTCTTTCGACCCACATGACCCTGCATAATGTTAGCTACAGTAATTGTAAACAAAAGTCACACTGTCAGAATAAAAGGGAGATGAATTAGCAACAATAGAGTTCATTAAATCTTGTTAATCTTTAAGAGGATGGGTGTGATGTAATTGGAAGAAAGGCTAAGAGCTATGTGGGTAAAATATTTCAAGGGAATACGTTTCACTTCAAGTGACAAAATATAATTAAAAGTGAGCAGTTAAATCAACTGTCAAAAGCACAGTTACAGCTGTCTTTTTTTTTCTTTAAATTTTAAATGCAGTGATATTCTTTTGCCAGCTTTCCCAGCCTTTCTGACCTACTGTGCTCTGCTCTGGTTTTAGCTGCAGGCTCCACAAGACTGGTGCTCATTGTTCCGAGGGCTACCATACCCTTCGTGCATTTTCCTCTCTTTTTCCCCTTTGTATCCCACCACAGGTACTTAGCTACCAGGTTATCCTCATAACAACATCTGCTGCAGCTTTCCTTTTTATCCCTGACCCCTACTTTCCTTCCTTAGCAAAGCTGATACTCATTTTGACAGCCAACCATAAAATCTACTGTGTGCCAGTGAGTCTCTCCTGTCTGTCAGCCAGACGTGCAGGGACCTGCAGTCTTCTGCTTCAGTCCTTGAGAGATCCCTCTACGTCAGTTGTCTCAGCCTTCTCTTCTGGACTCTTCCTAGTTTCACTTTCTGCTCATAGCCCTCATCTCCTTCTCTGCAACTTTGCAGTCACAACATTTTATCAACTATCGGTTCTTATTCCGCTTCCTATTTGAGATGCCTGAACTTCTGCTAACAGTGCTTTTTGTGGTTTGAATATCTTCTCTCTCCCGCTGGGAACAGTAGTCTTGTGGTTACGGTTCAGGTCCTCTCAGCCAGTGCGGTGCTCCGTTCCCTGGACAACCTCTGCTATCACTGCGGTGCCAGACTCGTCTATCAGCCCGTACGTAGGGAAACCTGGGAAGTGTAAGCTTAACGCCACAACATCTGCACCCACAGCATACACTCAGCCAAGAGGATTTTGCTTGTCTCCCTTTGCGTTATTGCATGCTATCTCATCTCTCAGTTTAATGCTGCTTCTTCTGGCACTGCCTATCTCAGCTAGGCAGTCAGCTCCTTGAATCACAAGCTTTTATGTATAAGCTATCTAAACAGCACACATATACTCAAGGTGTCTTTTCCTTCAAACATAAGCACATATATTACTCTCACAGTCAAAACAGGTGCTTTCCAGGGAGGAGAGACAGGACTAAATAGCAGCATGCAGTGATTTTCCCACCATATCATTACTTCTAAGTGCTCACAGTCGTACCTCCGAGCTCTGGTTTGTAACCAGAGGCTGGGTGCTTACACACACGCACCTGCATTTGGGTATACACAGAGAGCTGCCAGCGACCATTGCCAGGGTTCTGAGGGCACTCCCAGCACTCCTTGTCTGGAACGCTTGAGGTTCCCCTAACCCTGCCCAGGTCCTAGGACCCCATTTCAGCTCTCCAGGGCCATCAGTCCCTGCCTCAGTGAGGCCACAGCAGAGCTGGTCTCCAGCTCCCCACAGCCCTGCCCTGCCCGGCCATGGCATCCCTGTGCTGGGCCCACACCTCAGCCTGGCCTGGGCCCTTCCCCATGGCCCCGTGAGGCCATCCCAGGGCTGTGTCTGAGCCCAGATCTTGTCCCCCACCCACAGGCTGACATCCTGGCCCGGCTTCAACCTGTCCCCAGAAAAGTTGACCCCGTAGCCCCCGGCTGCCCTGCTCCTGGCTGGGGTGGTGGGATGGGCCCTGGCTCTGCCACAGGACCCAGACATTTGTACCCCAGGGTCTGGCATTTTCTGCACAGAGAAAATATTGGGAATGGTTGGATCTCTGATGCAAGTGCTGCACCTGGGTCACCACCATGCCTGGGCCCACACTGAAATTATCAGAATCTGTCCGATTTTTATATAATATACGGAGTTTTGGTACTTATTATTTGTGGAGGGCTTTTTTTTTTTTTAGTGGACCAGTGCAAAGAAACCACCCCTACATCTTTTGGCATCATCTCGTATTGGCCTTGCTGTCTGGCTTACCACGCTGCCTCTTGGTCAAGGCTGCACCAGCCTGATGCTCCTGAAGTGTCAGACTCTGCCCTCCTCACACCGACACCTCACGACGCCTCCCATGTTCGGTTAGATGCTGAATGCTGATTTCTTTGACTGTAAATAAGAATCCCCAAGGAATCACTTGATAAGCTATGTATTGTGAAACTGCTATTCTATTAAAACCCTCTGTTCTCACAGCTGTCAGCGAATGAGTTTTCTGTCATTTTTTTACTGGAGTCACCTATTACAAAGCACCTTCAGGTCTACAGGCAGCATTTAAAGTGTGCTCCATTGACCAGCAGCAGCAAAAAGATTGTCTCTGCAAACAAATTATATGTCAGCTGCTCTACTAGTATACAGTTTCTGGGAGAGGCACAAGTCTAATTTTTCACCCTAACAAGGCAACAAGCTTTTTGTTCTCGTTCTCCTTCTCTTGGCTTGGAGTATCTGGCTCCCAACTAAGTGCTGGGAGCTACCTGAGCACCTCAGGTCCTCAGGGCTCTGGAGCATCAACCCACCCCTTTTGCATGCCAGTGGCATTGTTTCATCCCCACTGCTCCCTGGACCTGCTTGTGGTGGACTTCAGCCTCAGCCCACGCTAGAGTGGTTGACATGCAGAGGAAGGCCCACACCAGCACTTGTGTGAGCTGGATGCTGTGGTAGGCCTTCCATAAAGATGTACCTCTGGACTCTGCTGTGAGATCCAGTGCTGGAAATGAATGCTGGAGATCACAGATCCTCTAGGCACAGTCATAGCTCCTGCCTCCAACACAAAGATCTGAACCAGCTTAGCAACTCCCAAGCAAAAAGATGGCATTTTTAAAAAACTTATCATCCCACAGAACATCCCACAACAACCTCAGTGTCTCAAAAGCACTCTAAAGAGGTGGGGCCAGCAGTGCACTGCTATGATGTCTGCTGCCTGCTTTCATCAAGTATGGGGCCAGTTGTGGGCACAGCTGGCTGTGAAATTAGCTGGGATGGAGAAATGAGAGAGAATCATAAAAAAGGCAAAAGGAAGACTACAGAATTTACAAGAAATATTTCAGTCATGGGTTTGTATGCTTGTATCCTGTCCCAGCCTCCTCTTACTTATTAGTAATAACTCCTCAGCAACAACACCTGACTTTAGGAACGAGGAGTTGTCTGAGTATGTGCATGTAAAATGTCTAGCACTCTGTGCATTCTATATAAATAATTCATGATGTTCCTAATGACATGAGAATACTATTCACAATTTTCACAATTGTCATTTTCATCCTAGCCAAATAGGCAGATAGAAGCTTCATCCACACTAAATGAAAAACATCACAAAAAAAGAAAAGTATAAACAGAAATCAAAAGAAGGAAAAACATCCTTCTTTCTAACATACCTGAATCTCTCCCCCATGAACTGTAAACACTTCTGTTTCAGGCTCAGGTTAGTGTGTGAAATAAGTGAGACAAAAAATCTGCCTAAACATGAAAAGTTCAGGGGTCCCCAAAAGTCACCTGTTCAATCCGCATGGGAGAAGTAATGTACCAACCGAGGTAAAATCATTAGTTCAATGATATTTATACTGCCAGCTTAGGCCATCTTCCAGATGAGGTATGTATAATAGTAGTAACAAAGATTATTACTGCAGGTTAATTGCATAACTACAAGTGTACACAGTTGTTTAAATAACACTGCTGTGAACACAGATCTGCTTGCCCACTGACACTATATTTTAATATGCTTACTTGCAACATGAATTATGATTAATAAATTTCTAGGTGAATGAATTACAATATTGTGATTAAATGCAATACATTAGAATGTCTCTGCTAGCATCTCTGTATTAGAAAGGAATTACAGTGATTCTTTAGTCTTTGATTGTGTGAGGGTTTCTAAAACATATTTTAGCATATGTGATAGTTTTAGGAAATTGGAAGGGGTTTCTTCCAAATAAAACTTATCCTTAAAACATGTAAAAATAATTGATAAGGAAGAAACTATAACATCCTTTTAGAACTTCTGAACTGTGACTTTTGGCATGGGTACATTCTATCTTTGGGGACTTAATACAGAGTATTTTTCATTTGCTTTCTTTTAAGCCATACCTTGGTGTATTAAAATAAATGCACCTGATAACACCAGTTCAATGAAGTTCTTGAGTAGCATGTATCTCCACTACTGTCATATACATAAAGTTCTGTATAGACTTATTTTTTTCACGAGAGCAGGAAGTTTATGATCATTTCTAGCCCACTGAGAAAATACCTCATGTTAAGAGGCTCATGATTAGGTCTGGCAACAAATCTAACAGCTCAGTCATAATTAAAAATGGAAGTACTGACTATAAATAATACATAAAGAATTCTTTTAAATACTTAGTATTTTTATAAAGAGTTTAATTTTGTCTGAAGCCTTGAAGTTTTCTTTGCACCACTGTTTTAATGAAAAGATTGTTATTCACCCTGTTTTCTGATTGGAAGCATGCAAAAGAAACATACACATCCTGATTTTTTAATGTTTTTTCTTTCTGTCTGATCATAAGAACATGAATGGCATTTTCCCTTTGGCTTTTTGTTTTATTTGTGTTTTACTTTGCTGCACATAAGCCACATAAAAACAAAAGCCCAAATAACTATTCCAGCCCAAGGATACAGACTGAAGACTAACAAAGAAATTATTCTGTTTTCAAAAGATTTATATTTCAAAGGATGATGTACTATGTTGCAAGTACAGCTGATGGAGTACATTCTCCTTAAATATTGCATGCTAGTCTTAAAAGTCAAAAAGGCGCAACCCCTCCACAAGATATTGACAAAAAACTCCACTAAATTGTTTGTGCCACCTTCAATTCCCTGAACAGTGGCCCTTTAATATTTTTTCTAATAGGAATCATAGATCCAGGCTGCAGCATACTAATGAGCCTAAGCCTACCAATTACATTTTGCTCTCCGTTTCAGATTAAATGACTGTCTGTCTACGCACTCATGCAGCCCACCCCCTCCCCACACCACGGTGTCCTGGTTTTCAAAAATAGAAATAATAACAATAATAATGTACTGTATCTTTCCAGTTAGCTACAACTCTATATGCTTTGTTAGGCTAATGATAAAGAAAATGCCTGAATCTCAATGTTATGGTAGCTGTTTCATGAGGATAATCAACTTGCCATGCATCCCTGATGCTTTGCACAGCAGAACAGAGAGATAGGCTTTAAGGAGTCAGAAACAGCAAAGTGCTTATGGAAAAGAAAAATAACCCACAGATTAAACAGCAGAAGAAAGCTGATGGGTAAAAAACAGTAGAACTGCTTGGAATTTTCCACTTCATTATTTTCCTCTGGAAAAGACTTTTTTCCATGAAGTGCCCTTTCTGTTATTTTCCTTTTAAAGAAGATCCCTTCCAGCTTTCGGGCATCCCTTTTCTCCACAGAAAGTAACTGAGAGAGCTCCTGTCTGCACTCCGTTCACCCTAGTTGCCAGAAGACCACTGGTTTGGGGTTCTCAGCTTCCAGCAACACATGGGAAGTTTGCTCTCACTTGCCTGCCAGATGCAGGTGGACACTGTGCAGCCGTGCAAAAACATTATACCTTCTTTGAGCTCACACCCTGTACATCTGCAAAAGCAAGGAGTTTCAATCAGACCCATGCCTCTCGTGATCTGCCCTCCACTTCTGTATGCCTGGCCCCCATCTTGGCCATCACCTTTACTTGGTGTTTTATTAGTCATGCCAAACCCATAACTACACCAACTTGGGTCTTCCGAAATGGTAACACAGGCTTTGCTGTCGATAGAAAAATATCCCTCCTGCTCCCCCAAGCTCAAGCCCCCAAGCTCTTCAGTTTCAGAACAGATGGGGAAGTAAGGGGACAGTGAGGTTGCAACTATCGGCTACTTTTATGACAGCCAGAGGTTGGGTTTATGTAGAGTAGCTGTAGGAAATGTTTGACAGAGACTGTAGGAGATGCTTATAATATTCCAGAACTTGAAATTCACACCCATCCAAGAGTACCATGGGCAGGGTTAGAGCAGGACTGCCAATAGGCAAGTTGTATAAAATCAGAGGCAAGCTAAGGCCTCTCAGTGTGCCTGTCTTCATGCATCCCGCTGTCTTCACAAACATTTAGTCCCTGATCTGCAGGAAATGTAAAGCATGCTTCCAAGGGATATTTCTCACAGCTCTGGCCCATAGGTAGTAGCCTAGTTCATTCCCTGCATACTGGGAGGATGTTTTGGGCCAGGGGGATGAGCATTAGTCCTATGGACCTGTAGCAACCTGCCTGGGTCTGAAATGTTAGTGGATGCAGAGTAGTCTGGGGGCTTTGATGCACCCATCTTCACAGAGGAGGGGGTCACTGTTGCCCTCTGAAGCCTCCCAACGTTCACCTTATATATGGTAGTAGGAAACTAGTTTTAGGTTGATGGCTTCACTGTTGGCTTGTGCGTAGTTGAGGTCTGCATTGACATTTTGCTGATGGAGACCTTGTGGATGTGAAGATCGGGGGAGCACACTGAGCAAAGAAATACCCCCAATACTTGATGAGACTCCTATCGCTGTGCATAGCAGGAGTTCAGAGCTGGGGCCATTCTGGAAACTTCTCTTTGACTCTAAGTGCCCTGGCCTTGCATTGCCCTTGTCTCAGCCGGAAACCCCTGTACATTGTTTTTTAACAAATTCCTCCTGAGCATAATATGCATTTCCCTTCCTTCCTTTTTCCTCTGTCTCACCACAGGTGGACTCCTGCCCCGTGACAAACTCTTTTGCTCTGATTTCAGAGAGAAGAAAAACACCTCTCTCAAGCCTGATAGCTCATGCATGAAGAGACGAAAATGGGATACCGACAACGGGTTGGCAAAATGCCTAAAGAGTGGATGCAGCAGCCCTCAAGTTGGCTGAAATTAATGAAGGAGGATGTCTGACCTATGCTATAGAGCCATTCCTGAATTGCTTAATGATGATGAGGAAAGGTAATAAACTTACTGCCTAAACCATGTATCTCTCACCCTGTCCTGAGCCTCTGAAACATTGAAAGACCGGATGGGAAGGATGATTCTGTTTCTCAGCTCCCTTCCAAGGCTGATAATACATTCCCAAACTTCTTCCTGGCTGTTGTACAAATGTGCTGGCTGGCAGAAAGGGCCAGGTATCCAATTTCATCCCCATCTAATTCTCATATGGCCAGTCCACTTAGAGGGTTCCTGGGCCATCTTCTAGTATAGATTTGCATGACAACTCTGATTACCTTCTCTGCACAGACTCCAGAATGAGAGCAGAACTCACCCAACTGACACACAGGAGGTTGCACGATTACCCTACTGAAATTAGTGGCAAAACTCCACATGTGGGAGCCATAGGTAAGTTTTAGAGAAATCACTGTTAGGTTAGAAGTCACTAAATGAGTCCCACTGGTTTTGAATCAAGCACATACACGGCAAGAGAACTAAGTGTGTTAACCTACACTGGGGTTGTTAATTTTGCCTGGTAGGCACAACTGAGAAAAAATCCCACCACAAAACTTAAAAATTATAGGTATTCTGTCTGTCCCTTTGGAGTTCAACCACATAAAATGCTGAAGTGGCACAGCTACAGGAGGGAGCAGAAAGTCTTCACAGAGGAGGGAAAGGGATGGAGACTTTGTGGTTTGCATTGGGAGTTTTCTAGGGCAGATCGGCGGTTGCTGGAGGAAGACTGTTCCATGGGGAAAGACTGCCTTTAACAGTTCTTCCATCTACCCTGCTCATCTTCCCCTCCCTCCAGGGTGCCAAATGCCAAATCAGATATTTTGACACCTACGGAGAGGCAGGATCAGGAGACCTTCAAAAGAAATATCAAAAGAAAAAGGGATTATTATTTTTGAAAGTGATCATTGGCAGGCAGGTGCCCACCTAACAGCCCTAATTTGGACTTGATCGAACAATCTTGTTGAAAAAAAGAGTCCTCAGGGGCAGCTCTGCTTTGATTACAAGTGCAAAGCGACATCACGGCCAGTTGCAGTTTGTCTTTGACTTCAGTGGGATTAGAATTTCACCCAGTGAGTGTCTTTAGTTGACATTTACCATATTCACATACCTTTACATTTCATTCCCTTCAAATCTACTACGGTCAACTTCCAGTCAGGAATACAGCACCAGCTGCAGCCTTCAACATGGTTAACTCTACGGCAGAAACAGTTTTACTCTCAGGTAAAAAAAAAATCTTACTCAACTGCATCAATAACCTATCTGGAAGAAGAGTCATTTGCCAAGAAAGGTTAATTGTCAGTCAGAGGGCCTGAATTATATGGAAAGGTGAGAAACCTAAATATGACTAGCTTGGCCAAGCACCAAGTATGAGTGGGAGGATTCATGAACCATCCAGAAGTACCAGAAACACCTGAACACTAAGGATGGAAAGGAGTTGATTAAAGTGGTATCACCGGTAAAAGCAGGAGCAGTAGTAGGATCATCTTTTCAGAAATGATACATTCACAGATAGATATAAAACCAAGCTTTGATAATGAAACTTGCTATGTAGGAGAAGAGTTTTTCACAGTAAGGCATTAAGCCCTGTCTCCTGAGACCTTAAACCTAGATTTAGAAAGTACCTTATAAAGCAGGGACAAAGCTACCACAGCCTCCAGTATGGAAAAGATGACTCAATATATCTTTTTCTTCCGTAATTTCTATAATTCTATGAGCTTTCATATTTTGAAAATAAAATTCATTTCTGTTCATCAAATGCTGCCACTGCCTGTTGCCTTGTGAAAGCAGAAACCTCTCCCCAAAAAGTTTCAGCTTTTTTTTTTTCCAGCCCTTTATTGCAGTCTTTCGTCACTGTCACATCATCGTCTTCAGGCTATCTGCACCAGAAAAAAATGTTTAGGAACTAAGATTAATAACAGGTTTATTGGAAGGGGGTGAAAATGCAATAGGATGCATGATTTTCAGCCTCTAGCTGTTAATGCAGCATCTTACATACGTTGGCACTCTTTGCCTGTGCAAAACAGGAATGCTGTTTCTGCTGATACTGGAAACGCAGCACATTCACAACACTCTGCTCTGAGAAGACAAGTAATTGTTGACCAGTTGCTATTAATAAACAAAGAAACCCTGACTCAGAGTACAGCAGTGCTTTCTGAGAAGGATGTTTTTTCCAGCTTATCTAACCTAACATTTTTTTTAGCACTCCTGAAATGCAATGTGTCATTTTTAAAATGAATTAAGGTTGAAATGGAGTAGAACAGTAAAAGAAACTGTGGGAATGGAAAGGAATTCTTGATTAAAACAGGAATGACTGAAGCTAGATATAATAAAAAGGCTTGCTGTGGAAGAAAACTGCTCTGTCTGTAGAAGGTGACTTTCTTTCCCTTAGCGCTTGCTATGAACTACACTCTCAGAGTGAAATCAGAATTTCAACAGGACTCAGTAGGGCCAGAAAGGCAACACAAAGGAGACCTGGACAAACAACTGTGAACAAATTCCCTGAATATTTTCTCCTGCCCTCTCTTCCCCCCCCCCACCCCCGGTAGTGAAATATCTTCATCCTACGTATTTACTCATTCTTGTGTATTGTGTGCTAAGTAGTTAGTCCAAATTTCATGGAGTGAAATTTGTTCCACTGGGAAATAATTGCTCAGCTGGGGGTGAGGAAGGGAATGCTTTATTACACATTTTGGAAAAGGAGATGTGTTCGGATCATTAAGCCATTCTTTTCTCTCTGGATAAAATCAGATCAGAGGGCACTGGAGACATGACAGCAACAGGAGCAAAGATAGATGGACATATACACAGATAAGATGGATAGACAGATGTGGCAGACTCTGATAACCGGGTTTTAATATATGAGGTAGAAGAGATTACAAAAACTACAGTCTTCCTCTGGCCGGATGTGGAAACTGTTTTCTGGAATGTTACATTTTGTGTTAAGAATTCTGTAAAAGCATTAAAGTGATCTGATGTATATGATTTATAATAACTATAAAGAAGCTACCAGCCTGTAAATGGAAAAATGGAAAGGCTCTGAGGAGCAGAAAATCATGGGACAACAGAAATAATTTGAAAAATAGTATCCTCAAGTAATATAGACGCTTTCTCACAGGTATCTCTAGAGGAGAAACTTCTTACTGAAATACACAGAAATCTTGTATCTAGTCCCTGTAACTGATTACATCATCTGCTATATTTAGAATACCTCCAGTGTAACCATGGAAACTGCTTTTGCTTAAACTCACATTATTCCATTCAACATTAGTTGACACTATAGAAATACTTTCGGAAGCTCATAAAACAATTAATGTACCACTGTTATTATATGCCTGTATATATAGCAAGGTGGTTTTTGTTTTTTCTTGAAGTATGCATTATGCATACCCGGAGATGTCAGATTTCTGACAAAGACTACAAAGAGCCAGATGCATGGCAATGGAGTGAGCGTACAAGACTACAGGAGAATTCAGAGTACATCCTCTGCACTTTGCTTTTAGCCCAGGTGCCTAAGGAAAGGGCTCATGCTGTCACCCTGCATGCACGTGTCTGTGTGTCTGTCTTTGCCACGCAACTTTTGAACCCAGTTTCAGCCAAATTTGACAAATACAAAAAGAGGAGGTTTTTAATCTCCCGCAAGGTTTGCAAAGATAAACAGCTGTGCAGAAGGAAGTCTTACCAGTCTTACCCACTGAAAGACTAACAAGGGCAATCCTTATTAGACCTAGGGGAAACTACAAAAAAGAGGCTGTGTGATTTCTGCAAGTCATGGAACTACTTATAATAATGATAATAATATTAGAAACCCAATAAAAAGTATACCTATACATTGCATCAAAAATACATTCTTATGTTTCTTTATAAAAATGCAACTTTGCAGAAATCATTAAGAAATCCCAAACAAGTATCAGAACTTCAAATGAATACCAGAAAACCTAGAGAGGAATTCAGAAAAACACTTACTAGCAGAAGTCCCAGACTCAGCCTTCCAGACTGGAGGCAAAGAACTACAATCATTTCAATATGAAATTGCTTTAAATTTCTGCAAGTGATTATCGGAGATTGAAAGCTAAAGTTAGTACTACAAAACAAAGTACTATACAAGGTAAGTAGAGATGCCCCGTTTTCACCGTATGAGAATGTTACCATGAGGTCCCAGATGCATCTGTGCTCTTCAGCATATTTAGAATTGAACTATAAATGGGAACGAGGTGACCACATTTGCAGACTACAGTTGATTGTGAATAATTGCAGAAGGATCTACTGATATTATGTGGCTGAGCGATAAAACGGCAAATGATGTTCTGTGGTAATAAGTATGAATCAGAGTATGCGCGTGGAAAATAACCCAAACTATACATGTGCAGGGCTGACCTCTAACTTAGCAATTATTGCTCAGAAAGAGATGCTGGATTTGTAGGCACCTCAGCACAATGATGGGCAACAAAGGCCATTTAGATATTCAGAGTTATTGGAAAAGTTATCAGCGCAAAACAGAAAAGACCTTATGTCACTTGCGAATTCAGGACGCACACACATTTTTATGACTGTGTGCGATTTTAGTCACATCAGAAGCGATGGGAGAGAACTGGCTAACACAAGGAGGAAAAAGAAAACAGAGCGCCAGGCTATGGCATCCTTTTAAGAAGAGAAGAACAGATGAGAATTCCTAAGCCTGGAAGAAAGTCGACTGAGGGGCGATAAGATTAAAGCCTGCAGAGACAGGGATTGTGTGGAGAAGATGAAGGGGGAGTGACCTCCTTCACGCTGGGGAGAGGATGAAATGGGAAGAAGGGAAATGACCTTGACCCCGACTTCCACTTCATGTGAGAGTCCTGCCAGTGGTGCGTCTGTTGCATTTGTCCCAAGTCCTATATCCTGTCTCTGAGTGGTGCTAGCCAAGAATGCACCGCTACATAAAGAGACTGCAGAAAAGCAGGGGAATCATTACAGAAGCAGGGAAGAGAGGTTTTTGGTGACTACATGTCTAAATGAGCAAAACAGTCATCAAAGACATTGCTTTTACTCCATTAGAGCTTCACAGGTAGCGTGCTGTCACTAACAGTATCCCAATTCTGCAGTAGCACCATGGCAGGACCAGCTGGATCCTTCAACTGAGTGTCACAGAACTTGCTTTGAAAAGACTACAGTTTTTCAGCATTTTCACTCTTTTTTCTCAATATCAGCAGCCAAAACTTGCTGTTGGCTACACCTACAATTACCAAGTCATGGCCTGAGACCAGACCTGTAGAACAAAACAGATGTTGCTGAAGATCTGACATCTTTGGTACATGGTTTGGGGAAGTGAAGGTGCTGCAGCTTAGCTCTTGTCAAGTACCATGGTCTGAAGGCAGCAGACCTCCTGCTGCTCTCCCTCTGCTCCCAGGAGGGCAGCCAGACCTCCCAGCCCTGCTCCAGGACTGTCCTGGCACCTCTCTGTGCAGCCAGGTTGTAAAACATGTTGCTGAAATGATCCAAATTAAAAATAACCAAGGAGAAAAATCTATGCAAAATATTGCCATGCTGCAAATGATGGCCAACACCTTGCCAGATGCTGGGTGGGTTTTGTCCACATTGACTTCTGCAGGGAAGGAGCCAAATGGATTTTCAGTGCAGCAGCTGAGCAAAGGAGGACAAAATGAAATGATAGTTACAGTCAGTTGCTCCAGGATGCCACCAAAGTGACCAGAAAGAGACACCTAAGAGTCAGTCCTGCAGTGTTGAGTGTTGGGGTCCCTTACATAGCATGGGTCAGGGAATGAGTCCTTTCTGCAGAGAGGAACTCTGCAAATCCTTGATGGTGGCAGATCACCAGTTACATTCTGTAGCAGCTTTCATATTGAACACACAAAATCTGTAAGTATTCCATGTTGAAAGAGAATTATCACTCACATGTAGTAGATCGATTGTCAAACAAAACAACTCTGACAACTTTTATGTTTTTAGCAAACTTTTCCCAAAGCACTAATCCCTCTTCAGTCTTAGGAGTCTCAAAGATGCTGGTTTGAAAACCATAACCTTCCAAAACATTTTGCAAGCATTTCATAGTGTGTCCACTTGTACCGGTGGAATCCTTTAACAGAAAAATCAGATTCTTACCAACAGCCAGAAACTAATTAGGAGGGAAAAGTACATTTCAAACTGCAAATATACCTTTTTATACTCCCAGAGCATTACAAATTGAATGACAACTTGATTTTCAACCCCCACCCCCTTCTGCAATGTTAAAAATGTGACTGGAAAATAATATATCACCAACCTGAAACCTTGTTTTACAAATACAAGTTTTAGCCTAAGGCTAGTTTCAAACAGTCAAGTGGGAAATCCTGAAAATAGGGGCTGGAATGTCCTCTTGGAGTGGAGAGGCACCCTGAACTAATGCATTGTCTGCATGTTGATGTTTTATACCATCTTATTCTTTCTAATGGGGCAGAGATGATTTCAAATCTACATTAATTTGCTAGGCAAAGTCATTAGACACCTCCAAGTCATTTGCCTCTCACTTTAATCCTTCAGTGTAACGTAGACAGTTCCATAGCCCCATGTAATACGAAGCAGCTGAATGGATTCCAATTTATCAAGAAACTATAAATTGCAAAATATCAAGCTGAAATGGCAGTAACAAACCCAGTGATCACTGTCCCATACATTTTAGATTGTTATTTAAGGCCTCCTGGGAGATCAATGCTGTATAACCTATTTCTCAGGATTCCTGTCAGCTATATGAACTCTTTGCAACTGCTTTCACTAATATATTATGATTTGTTTATGATACTGAAGAATAAGTGATGGGATCAGCATGGTCACGGTGGAATGGGAAATGATGTGGAAATTGTCTGGAAAAGGTACCATTTTTTTTCCTGTGTCTATATGCATATGCTGAAGGACAGTGCTATTACTAGCCCATCCCACAGGCATCCCATTTGGGTCCTTCAGACACTGTGTTTGAACCTAGATGTTCCCTCTTTGTGAGAAATAGGGTACCTGGTATACTAATTGACTCCTAAACAATAATCACAGAATTCAGAATCAAGATTTAACTTGAAAATTAAATTCAGAAGTTACCAAGAAGATCTGTCAGCAAAATTTTAAATCTGTGGATTTCTTCACAGATTATGTGGCTGCCAGGCAAGCAATACCCAACTTGTCACCAGCTGATATAACAGCTCATTTCGACCTCCGCTGTGTCCCTGCCTGCTCCCGCTGGTGCATACAGCTTCCAGGAACCAGGAGGCTGAGTCCCTCCGGCAGAGATTTCCTGATGCAGACGAGGTGGATCCAACAGGTTCTTTTGGGAAAGTAACACACCAAGTTCCCACTGAGCAGGAAATGTGTAATTACTCCTCCATTACTTTCCCAATCCCTCAACCAGCACTTCCCAGTGAATAAGCCAAGCCTCGTCAGCAAGGCACTGGGAAGAGCAAGCAAAAGGCAAAGTCAGTCGCCTTCCCTCCCTTCTGTGGGAGCAGCTTCTGCTCAGGAGGCTTGGAAAGCAGTTGTCACTAGAAATGTCAGGGAGGGCAGCTCTGGGACCACTGCCTGCAAAATTTCATGCCTCTTCTTTCTGATCCTTCTCAAACTTTCTTGCTCTTTGTTCCACTCCTACGTCATACCTGTTGATATCCTGATGTGTGACCCACAATGTTGTCGGCACCTCGGGAGCACATTGTTCACTCTGACAGCAAAGGGAATCATGTCCCTCGGGAGGCTGGCTGTATGCAAGCTGTTTTCAACATTGTATCACGGATTTCCCAAAAGGCTCGTGCTATCAGTACAATTACTCCCATTTTACAGAGGGCATAACTGCATCTGAGAGCTTACTGATTTTCTCAGAGATTTCTCATGTGAATTATATTTTTAGCTCAGGAATACATTTAAGTATATACTTAAGTCCACTGACATTGCTCTCTAGGACTACACTATTAAGGACTTATTTTAAAGCCCACTTTAAATCCTGTTGATTAAAGTCTATATGGCTTTCTGAGTAAGAAAACTTTACCAAATTGGAGTCTTGCATATAACATGGATGACTAAAAAATAAAATGCTTTTCACTATATGCCCCTAACAGAGGAAAGAAATATATCAAGGGCTTTCATACTTGGTGTCAGGCACGATCAGATTCATTTTGGGTCTTCCCTCTCAGCAGAAAAAGCACCAGCACACTGAAACTGTAACACGAAATAAGAGAAATAAACACTATGATCTCATCCGATAATGAGAATGCAAAATGTTTTCTCTTGCCTTCCTTTCCCGCCCTGACAAAAAAAGTCTATTTGTTTTCCACAAAACACTAAAAGATAATAAAACCATTTGTCTAATAATGGAAAGTTTCATTTCATTGTTTTCAATGCCTTAGCATATCCTGCATCATTCCTACAAGGTAGTGAGTTTTGCAATCAATACGGTCCTAACTGTGCTTCTGTGACAAGGTGCTTTAAAAGATTATGCTCTACCATCATTTCCCATGCAACTCGTCTGCTCCCTCTTTCTTCCCTCCCTGCACAATGATTTGCAGGACGCAGCCAGAATGAGATATTTGTAAAGCCATCACCTTATTTCATACACACAGATATACAGATCTCTCACAGCAAAATATTGTACCGTGCACTGAAATAAAAGCCAGGAGAAGAGGTAAATTGTAGGATGTGTTGTGGTTGTTAAAGAGAAACTATTAAAGCCTTTTTCTTTTCTGTCACAAGACATGGTATATATCTTCACAGTATTATAATTCAAATAACTATTGAATTAAAGTAGTTAGCTTCAAGTTCTGATTCTTAATCTGGTTATCTGTGTCACACTTTTATAATGCTACATTAAAGGGCAGTGTTTCTTTGACCTAATGGAGAGAGGCTAGTTTTTTGAACTTTTGCCCAACATTACGATTCTGTCTTGCTCACAGCTCTTCATCATAGACATATGCATGCTCAGATGTGCGTACAGGCATTGCCTAACTCAAGCTGTCAACAGAAGTGCCCTGCCTACCGATAAAACATGACCTTTTGAGGGTGAAATCTTGCAACTATTTAATGGCATGCAGTCATGCACATTAATTTTAAGAAGCGGGGGGCTTGGCTACAAATGGAGCTGCAAGTAGCAAACCGGTCACAAACCAAGATTTGGCAAAGCCATCAGGATTAATAGTCAGAGGCTTAAAGACAAAGTTGTCTGCAGCGCACAAAGGTGGGGAGACCCTCAGCTTCTTGGCTCAGTTAAACCAGAGCATTTCTAGCAGCACAATCTCTGCTGCCATTTGGACTTGGTACTGACTCAGCCTGGACCTACTAAACGCCCATCACTGTTTTATGCAGCACGGAGATATTTCTTCTATACACTTATGCAGCACAGGCTGACAGTGCTCAGTGCACCTGATCCAACTCTGGCTGGGCTGGCTCGAGCACAAGAAACAGCCTACATGAACTATACGTTGTTCCTCTCCTGCCTTGCTAAGAGGCATGTGGTATTGATATAGGCTTCCCACCTAAGCAATGATTTACTTTCTCCTTGCCTAGCATATAAATTCAGATAGGATCAAAGTACCAGCTGACACGTCTGAAAACTAATCAGCTTATAATTTGCACAGGGTACCATGCTAGTATTGTACATCATTAATAAATATGACAAAAATCAGACAGCTCTGCTTGCTGATCATTCATATTACATAGGAAATTGACTGAGAATGTCATTAAAAAAAGTCTGTATTCACTCAGAATCAGGAGCACTTTTCCCCATTTTTCTTTACAGGAGTTCTCCAGATCTTTAAAAATATAGCAAAGCAGTTGCTTTTATTTTGTAAAATGTCAGCTATCCTTAAGTGGCTTTTTTTCTAGATTATGAAAAGTATTGACAGGCTTTCTCATTTGCAACTCTAGGAAAGTTCCACAAATCATTTTTTTGGGGTATGATTTTAAGTCAATAAATATCAGGCTATATGCAGAGGAAATCGGATAAGAGTGAGGCAGCTGAAGAATCATCAAGTCAATTGCTCTTTTTCAAAGATATACTAAATTAGAACAAAATTTTTGAGACACTGGAATCACTCAAAAAAATCTTTGAAACAGCTCCAAATCCCTTCAACGGTAAAAATATTTTGCAAAATGCAATCCGAAGAGTCCCTCTTTCTCCTCCGACTGTAGATACGAGTGGCTTTGAAATATTTTAGCAGGCGGCAAAAGGCCCTCCTAGCAACCCTGGGAGTTTTCTGGTGAAAACAGCAACTAAATGAAAACGAACAGAAAATTTAGGATGTTGTCAAAGTGCAACCCAAGGGGGTAAACAGGACACTGGGTTTTTGTGAACACTGCATGATGCCACCTGCCTTCTACCTTTGTGCTCTGGTCCCACCCCAGTGGTTGCCCATGGACTGGTGTTGGGGGGAATTTCTCCTGCTTTTCATTAAGCCTTTTGCCCCTCTGATGCCAGCCGTGCTGCCAAGTCCTCTGCCAGACTAGTTGCTTCCTCTGCAAAATTGTTTTCCCTTCGGCTGCCGGCCAGGCCCGTGTCACTTTGTGAGGTACCTGGAGCTTTGTAGTGCATCTCTCCTGGCCGACTTGGTGTGATCAAAGGCAGCTGCTGTCTGACACGTTTGGCAGTTTCACTGCAGAGGTAGTGAGGCATTTCATAGTCAAAGTGAAATTTGGAGCTTTTGAAGACCATGTTTGGCTAGTCTTTCTCATTAAATGAGTAAGTATCAGCAAGGGGAAAATAACTCAGAGAAATTATAGGGTTTTTCAAAGCTAATATCACACATAATATATATTTTTTTTATGTTTTGGCTTAGGAAGATCAATTAACAAAAAGAATAGACTAAAATAATCTCTAAGCGCAAGCATCATGGAAAGGACTGAACGCTTAATAATTTCAGGCCATGACCAATAATAATTGAGAATAATGGTTGTCTCAAGCATAATAATACTAAAGGATAGCACCACCATTTTAGCTGGAAAAAGTGGAAGGAAAAAAAGAGTTTGGTCTGCTTTGATATTTAGGATACAGTCTTTGACTTTGTTAAGATAAAGTTGAAGAAGGAATGAATTATTCATACAAATGTTGCCTTAGTAACAAGCCAGCAAATAAAATAATGAAAGCAGCTCCTTGTTTTTAAGGGGGAAACAACAAATTTCAGCCTATTGGCTCTGGAAGCTCAACACTTTGTACACTCTGAGGCAACTCTAACTTATGCCTACACCTGCAACATATCAGATCTGCATGATGCTGGTTCCCCCCATGATCATTTTTAGCTTTCAGAGGAATGCAGGATAAATTGCCTCAGTGACCCCCACACTGCATGAGATGGGCATTTCAGCATCACCCAAAATCTAGTCCTGCAATGAGTGGAGAGGGGTTTTTCTCCTTCTCTTTTTTTCTAAAAACCTGGATTTCTCCATTCAAGATGCTTTATTAAAAGAAAACTAAGGCCAAAAAGAAAAACACACCAAATCAGAAAATTTCAGTGCAAAAATGATAATGAGAAGATTTTCAAATAACACATTCTTGTGGAAATGGACGTGGATACATAGCTTGGCATTTTCAAAGCAATTAATTAGGGTGAAACCAACAAAAGGAAAGGTTTTCCGTACTGACTAGTGAAAGCCAGAGCCCTGTGCTTGAAACATGAACTCCCATTTGGTGCTTGAGGAAAATTCAGTACCTAAAACTGTTGCAGCTGGCATGGTGAGACTGGGTTGCCTGAAATAAGGTGGTGGAAAGAAGGGAGCATCCCAAGCATGCCAGCGTGGGGAACAGCAAGATGCCAAAGGGATGATCCCTAGGACAAGTGTCTCTGCCCCAGACACCCAGCCAGAGAGCACTGTAGGGTGAGACAGCAGGCAGTGCCCAACCTGGTCTGCTGTGGGGTGCTCACCCAGGCTGGGGGGCAACATCACAAGAAGCTGAGTCGTTAACCTCCCAGAGCAACTGTAGTACTCAGGACACTCACTTGGGAATGGGGACCCCAAAATTTCAGAGAGGACAGGCCTAAATCAGAGCACTGGGAGGCTTTCTGGTGGTCTCGGATGTTCCTGCTGGCTTTCAGAGCCCTCCCTGACCTCATTTGCTAAGGGATGAGCACGTGTACAACAGCTCCTTGCAGCTGCAGGTGCCTGCACTCATACAAAAACATTCACTACTCTCTGTTTAGTGTTTAAAATGGAGTTATTGTTCAATTGGGTAACAGCAATACAACTTATGACCACGGCACAACAGGGAATGCTCACCAGTCAGCATGGACAACCCATGGTGTGAGACTTATTTTCCTGAAAGTTGTTGTAGTTTTAATCATATGTGCTTTGGCTTATTTTGCAATTCTTTTTCTATTCAGCTTTTTCTCATTAAAAATCATCTCAGCAACAGTATTTGGCTCTGCAAATAAACCTGAGGCTAGCCTAGGAGCAATACCAGTTTATACCACCAGAGAACCTGGCATATATTCTTTCATATTCTCTTCCTCCCCCCCCCCCCCCCCCCCCCCTTAAAATATTTCTATATTTGAAGTAACTGTACAAAATATGAGAGAAGACATAGTGCAATGTGGTATTTTTGTAGCACATTACTTAATGTCCCAGGTGTAATCAATTGAGACAATCTTTAGCAGTGGAGAGTTTAAATGAGGGTCGGATTGATGTCAGGAAAAACTTAAATTCTTCTGCTTTCTAAGAAGTTTTTAAAAAATATATATATGGTTTGGACAGAAAATCTAATATGGATAGGTGTTTTCAAACACAGCATCAGTATATCCTCTGTGTCTGGTGTTTTTCCCTTCATTATCATCTAAGCTTGGCTTTACAGACTACCTTACATCAGATCATTTCAAAGCAACATCTGTTAGTTTCAAGGTTAAGCTTGCTGTTACAATAAAGTACTGCTGAAATGTTAGCTCTCTGTAGAAATACCTTGGCCAAGGTCCACTTTATGCACAAATTATTGTCTTGGAATACTGCATGGAAACTAGAAGAAAAGATAAGCTAAATTACACAGATATTTGTTTAGAGCAATCACTTTTGTTTGCAATAGCTTCAGTCTGAGAACACTGAAAGATCCTGGCTTTACATAATTTTGGAGTCTGTGTTCATGTAATAGGGCGGATTACCCCAGTGTTCACACTTCCCCAGTCAAAGTGGCAAAAGATCACTCCACTGGAGCGACTGCATCTTGTTGGCCAATGCAAAGGATAGGCAGGGCTGGATGAAGTGGGGCAATGGCTACGGCTTGTATGGGAATCCCATCAATGTTTCATTGCTGGAAACCACCAGTGAGTTTGAGTAGCTCCAAATGGACGCCCCAAAATAGTGCTGATGAATTTTCACAGACCCATTCCAGGGACAAAGCCTCAGCTGGGGCAGGACTGACTCATCAGACTCGTAAACAAAAGTATTTTAGTTGCATTTATGGTGGTTATTTTCATTCTGCTGGATTTAATAAACTCGTATTAGACAGACTCTTGGCAATTTTCATCTTATCAATTTACCTTGCTTGTTATACATATACTGCCTTTTGTTCCACCTAAGCTATTTGTTAGATCAATCTGTGAGGGTAGCAATGCTTGTGAAGGGCAACTACCTGGGCATTGCCACTGCTACATTTGTTTTTCGTGTCAATAGCCTGAACCCCCAATCTCAGAGTGGGGCAGATTAATGTTTGTACCCGTCGGCTCCACCAGGATCAAGGATTTCAAAAATTCTGCTTAGCAAATAGAAGTTTCATTAGAGGTTAGAAATATAAATTGGTGAAGTGACAGATTCTGTGATATGATGGAAGCTCAATTATAAGTGGATAACATAATATAACAAGTGCAGATGAAATCCTATTAAGGTCTGAAAATCCAATATCTCATCTTCCTGACTTTTAATTGATCTTTACACATATTGTCATTGCAGTCAAATATTTGAAATGATTCCTGTACACATAAACAAATGTAAGCACATTAACTCTGTTAATAATTTTAACAAGTAATTTGTATTTCCCATTAGACTGTCTTACAATTTGCTTTACTATAATTAAAGATATCATCAGTGATAAGCTTTAATGTGTTATTTAAAGTCTGCCTGTTTATAAGATTTGCTTTTATCATTAACTGCAGGTTGATAAGATCCACACATACCCTCATTAAGAAATTAGATTTTATGTCTAAAGCAAATAGGATGTTCAGGTAGGGAAGGACTGCTGATTTTTTAATACATCCTAAATATAGATCTTTCTTCCTAAGGTTGATCCATGGTAAGCCAAAGAAGTTCATTACACCATGGCTTTCAGTCTCCTTTACCAGAAAAGCAACACTCTTGACAAACAGCATGTCCTTCACTCGCCATAACATTGCACATCTCTGTGGTGTCTAGAGCACTGATGGGCAACTTCTCTAAGTTCTTCACATGAAGAGAATTATGGAAACTTGCTGTGGAGAAAAGTCACAGGTCACTTTGCTTTTGGGTGGGATGAAAAGCTCTAAAGAATGGAAATCCTTTTGCCTGGATGCCTCAAAGCCCAGACAACGGTGGCTTTCAAGCTAGAGAAACAAATGTGATACATGCGATATGGGGCGCTGGTTAAATCCTTTGTGAGTACTTTTCTGCTTAGCCCTTCCAAATCAGAGGCAAAACAGCCCTCCTTTATCCTTGAGTAATACGATGGGAACTGACTATCCTATTCTGCCCCTGCTCTGTTTTGTGCAATTGCTGTGTCCTTCCTAACACCAGTGTTCCTAGCTGACTTTCGAGATGTTTTCTTTTACGTTACTCGCCAAGAAGAGAAAGAGAATTAATATGCATGTTTCCAGTTTGAGGTCTGAACTATTTGCTTGTGGTACAAATATGACTTTTGGGAGTCTTTCTTTAGATATACCCAACACCGCCACTTTGTAAACAAAAACAACTTTTGACACCAGCTATGACTAATCCATTCCTTCAGTTCAGTAAGTAGAACATACGTTCAATTCATAATCAAACAGCTGAAATTGCCCTGCAAGGCTGGAAAATTGACGAGTGGTTTAGCCTTTTTATTTTTTTTTTAAGGTTATAAGACTTTTAGACAGAAGTAAATAATGTCCTAGTGAATAAATTGGCAGAGTAGGTGGAGGTGAAAGTAATTTTCCTTAGTTTATTTTTCACTTGTGGTTTGTTTGGAAGGGTTTTTTTGTCCTCGATTTTATTTTAAGGGATGAAACACTTACTCCCCAGCCTCAGCACCTGCTGCTTTACTGTTCTTATTTTTATGTAGAGAGGAGATGATTTGGACCTTAATTAAAATTGGAATCACTTCTTACCACGGAATGTTATTAAATATTTTGCTAGCAAGAACTAGCATGCAGTAAAAACTTTCTCTTGCTATTCTTTTGATGACACTTTCAAGATTCCTTCAGGAGATGAAAAAAAGACTACAAATACATCACTGGCAAGTAATAGATTGATGCTCTTCCATTCCACTTGGCTTTCAGAATAGCAAAATCATTTGCGTCTTCCTTCCCCGAGATCTCAGCTACCCTTCCTCTGAAACTTAAGCTTTCCAAACTGTCGAGAGCAGAATAGATTCAAGTATAACATTCACTGAGAGCTGTTTAACTATTTATGCTGCTATAATTTTGTATTGATTTTATGTAAACTTTTAACTAAACACAGATTGCACTGCTTAAAGAAGACTTTCCGGAGTCCCTAATAAATTGCCTTTCTGATCTTTAATGGAGCATTAGTAATTATCGGATACAATGTGATTTAAAGTCATTTAGAAGCCACAGAACAGTAGCTTGATACAGTACATTACTGCCTCACTATTAAGTTGTTATATGCACTTTATATCTGACAAAAAGTAGTAGGAAAAATACTGACAATAATTTATCTTGATTGTAAAATTCTATGTGATCATCACAATATCATATGTTATATAATATTTTCATGAGTAACAACTACTGTAGTGATTTAAGCATTTCTACAGGAAAAAGAATTAACACAAGTAGGGTCAGATGCACAACAGAAGCTTGCAGCAGAAACTTGTCCTATTTTCAACAAACTCTAAGTCAAGGGAAAACAACCAGGTCCAAAGCAAGTAAGAAAACAAACAAATAAAAACACACTCTTGCTTGCAGCAGGCAAAATTAGAATAGGTTGCCAGTACAAAGATCAAAACAGAGAGAGGTCTGATTATTCCTAAGCTAAGACAGAAATTCTGGTGATGACCAGATCTTTAGACCAGGAGCCAAGGAAAACCAATGAACATGCATCCCTGGGCAGCATGGATCGTTGGGGAACCAGAAGCTGCTGTGACGCAGCAACTGGATGCAAATGCACTGGAGTGGGACACATGAATGGCCTGACAAGTCCTCTATGTCTTACCCATTTTGTTTCCAGCCCTGATGCTGGCTTTAGATACTGAAGGCTTCAGTAATTTTTCTACAGTCCTCCTGTCGGTTGCCTGGCACAGCTGGTTTAAGGAGGCTGACTGTGCAGCGAATTGAGGATGTGCTGGGGAGACAATTCACTTCTCTGTGTTGCTATTGCAACAATACCCATATTTTCAGCAGTCTGTACCTAAGGCAATGATTTTTTATTAGGCACCCCATAGTCATGGGCAAAGGCCACATCACCTCAGAGCTGCACACAAGCCTAAGAGAAAGTGTTTCCTACCTCTTGTCTGCAGCATGCTAAGGATGCTACGGTTTTCAGTTCATCCCTCTGTCCCCGTCACAGCTCATTACATTCACAGCCTGCTCACAACACTTACTGTCCCCTTTCATCATTGCTCCCTTCTTTGCTGCTCATCTCCACATGCCCCTGAACCCCCCACCCATGTCCCACTCAACTGCTCATGCCCATGTTCCAGCCTCCCACATCTGCCTTTTGTGCATCCAGCTCCCACCTACACATATTTCTCTATCCAGTAGCTGAATCACCTCCTTAGTCTCCTTTCCCTGTTAGCCTCTTCCGCTTTGTCTATCTGGCTGTTACTGCCACTCAATTCTCCTTCATATTTCCACTCTATCCACAGCAAGCACTGCCCAGGTCTGCAGTAAATTTCAGCTAACCCATTTCTTATTCCTTCCATCAGTCTACCCTGATGCCTTTTATCAGTTTCCTCCCTAGGGAATTACTTGCCCTTTTCTTGGCCCCTATAACGCTGTTGGAGTAACTGTATTCCTATCAAGTCTACCCATTTGTCTTCAGCATTTATGGTGCTCAGGTCATTACAGAGCGTAGGCACCGCTACCTTTCCCAAAATCACCAATTACCATTGGAGCCACTTCTTTAGAACTCAACCCATTAATTAGATATTCTTACTAGGAGCTTCATCGCTTTCTCACTACCTCATATATATATATTTCAATATTTTTACCAACCTATAAACAAAGGAACAAGCCTACAGGACTTGTATTTGTAGGTGTTTTCTGCCAGGCGTAGCTGCACAGGCTGCCATGACTAACAGTGCTCCCCACCTGCTTTGCAGATTGCCAGATCCCAAGGCCTGGTGCACAGACCATAAAAATCGGTCCATTGACTCGAGTGGTCAGTGAACAGGGTCTGCTGCCTTATTTCTTTGTTTGTTAGAGCAGACAGGAGCAACACGATTAAGCAAACATTCTTAAGATTTAGGAGAAGATTTCTATTCTAACTGCTTATTTCATGGTGTACCATAACTCATGGAGGTCATGGGCCTGACTCTAGAAAGCAGAAAGCCCACAAATATTCCATACAGCACTTGCTGGTGGAAAGAAACACAAACATTCACAGCCAGCAAGCAGCTAGCTTACCTCATCCATTACCTCAATCGGCGTATTCCCATGTGTGCAGGAACCTTCTTAGGTAGATCTAAAACAAGACAGTGATTGATTATGGAAGGAACTGTTATATAACTTAGACATTATCTCGGTTTCCACAACCCTAATCACAAAGTTCCAAATGCATTCAAGTGACAAACCAATTTAAAAACAATTTGACTCCCAAGACAATCACAACAGGGAAAGACTTTAAACTGAGCAGGTATTACAATGCAATTAGCACAATTAACCCTTTGTCACAGCAGCAAATCAAGAGTTTCCACCTCTTAGCATTTCTTTAAAATGTCTGCGATTGGAAAATTGACTTCCAGCAGGGAGGAGTTAACACTATGGCAATCTCTTCCTTACAGATTTTTAACAGTCACCAGGTGGCAAAATCTATTTATACACCATATGTTTGTAATAGGATCTCAATTTGTAAGATACAACATTAAATTTCTTGAATGAATATACTGAACAGAATAGCATGACAACTGGAGCCGCAATAACATGATGAAACATATTAAAATCGGTGTTAATATAATAATCAGCTGTGTTTTGTTCCATATGGCAATTTATGTTAACAGTTAAGCTAAACCCCATCTGTTTCTTCAAAAGCTGAATGTAATAAAAGAAGAAAGGTCACGATCATGAACTTCTGCCTCCAAGTCACACTGTGTGTATTTAATAATGAATGTATAGCTCACTGGTTTTCTATAGGATGTGTGCCAAGTTAAAAGGCAAGTTTTTTCCATGTGTAAAAAGTAGCAGTTTTGGAGAGAATCTCGCTTCCCACCTCCTAACTTATTGAAGAGCCTTGAGGAGGTGCACAGATGGCAGCAGAATGGTCAACAACAACGCAAAGAGCAGACCTAAATTTTTTCCATGCTGAAGATCCTGTCATCTCAGGGTTCTGTGAGGTGACAGGGTTCTGTCACCTGGTTCTGTGGCTGTGACAAGGCAAATGGTATATTCCACGCATCTAACAGGTGTGCTGTGCTACCCTTCTGCGTGTACTGAGATGCGCTGACAGTACAGCAATGGAGGACATTTGTCTTTATCTTTATAACAACTGACAAGATGCATGATTACTGCTGTAAGGGTATCAGGGATAAAAAAAAAAGGCCCTGTCCATGAGCCTAGCTATTAGTCACATGCTGAAATGCTGACCAAGTCTAGCAGAGTAGGAATTATTTGTAAAATTGCCTTCAAAGAACATTATCTCCCACCTCATTTCCAATAAACGGACCAAACAGATCTCACCTGCACCAGCTTTTCATATGTTTTTTTAAGAATTTCTGGCAGTTTTGTAACTTAGCCAAGTTCAAACTATTAATGGCCACCTGAAATTCATCACATCTGTGGCTTTATTTCTTCAACATTTGAGAAAAATCTAATTATTACTATGATGGATTTTTATCAACATGAACATCTCAGAAGAGTTGCAAACTGTGAATTTTCCCACTATGGGAAAAATACATATACTGTGTTTGGTTTTGAAGGCAAACCTCTCCCAGGATACCTTTGAGGGAAACTATCAATTTATAATTATCAAGCCCCATATTCAAACAGAGTCTCCTCACCTGGACATCTGCCTGACATCTACTGCACTGAGATACATAAAGAAAGGGTCTAGGTTGTCAATTTTGTCATACACATGAGAAACAGCCTATTGAACACTTCTTATGTTAGCCCTTTAAATAGTCCAGTATTCCCGAACCATCCTCCCTAACGTGGATGGATTCCCCACTTGCTGCCTGGAAGTTAACCCGGAGTGTAACCTTTGTAATTTCTATGAATACATTGATCTGTGAATATAATCCTGCTGCTGATTAACAGACGCAGTGTCCTCTGCAATGTGCAACAAATTCACTGTGTAAACAGCTCCAGGCTGCCCATTTGGATCTAGGAGATGAGATACATAAGGGTAAAAGTTTGTGTAACCTGAGAGACCCCTGCCAGCTACATGAATGAAGAGGATTACGAGCATAGTTTATTCCTACCAATTATAATTTAAGCTTCGTGAATTGCCTCCCAAGGCACAGTAAAGGCAATTGTGGGTTTTTCCCTGCCTATGAAAGCATAGTTTTAACTAAACCTTTTCCACCCACAAGGAAATTACAGATACAGCACAGCTAGCTAGTACACAGGCAGGAGATCCTCCCGTTCCTTCAAGGATGTGGGTTATGAAAAGATCAAAGGTCTCTTGCAAGATCTCCTCCAAGAACCCCTGCAAGCAAAGGTACATGGTGAAGACGGTCCGTACAAACCAGCGCAGCTGCCCTGACTGTACAGCAGCTAACTGGACGTAGGAGCACCAGCAGCTTCTCTTCAAGGCAGAGCATGGGTGTGATGTTTGAGTCTCCAGATGGTGAATGTTGTTTTCAAGGTGTTTTCAAGCTGTTTTCCGCACAACAGGTGTTAGCAAAAGGGATAACTGGTAAAAAAAAAAAAAAAAAAAAAAAGGTCTGTCTCTGGAAAAGCCCAAAGTCCCAGCACTGCTCAGAACCACACTCACGTGATCTTGCTTGTTTCCCTAGCAAGCCTTCTGTTTCTGTTGCCTGTCCTCTCTGTAAGCTTCTTGGCCAGGTATTTTGTCCTTCTCTGCTTGCAAAAGCTATCAGTAAATTGTTTAACCAGCCAAACATGCAACTAATAAATAATAATCAATTTGGAAAGTAGGTCTCTAGATGGGTGGTAAAGATAATTTCTACCATGGGCAGATATTACCCCAGGAGAGCTGTTGTGGCCTCTTTCCATATTCACAGTCCTGCGCTGTTCTTTTTTATTCATGGCAAAGTAAAACAAAAGTGAATTTAGAGGGAAATGATATCACTTCTATGCCATTAAAATTGAGATATAAACCACAGAAGCCAAGATATGCAAAGACACAACTGTCATTTTTCCTGACACCATGGAGTCTGACATAGTGTCAGACTTTGAATTTCCTGGCTTTGGTGGATTCTTGTTCTAACCCCGAGACATCATTTAAATGTAGTTTGTCGCTTCTGAATATAACTGCAACTCTTATATTATCAATAATAACAGGGTACCTTCTGCTTCTCAGGGGCAAACTCTCAAACAAATAGCTTGTGAATCAATAAATACGCTAGTGTGCTGCAGCTGAATTTATTTATTCATGAGATGTTTATCTCTCCGTAAATTCCTTAGGAAAAATCCTTAATCCTACCATACTGAATTGACTATTTATCAGTTTTAAATTGGACCTTATTAATTTTTTTCCATGCTGGAAAATGTCTCTCACGCGATATATCTTCGTACGGAATTAAATTTCTTTCCGTCTCCCTTTTCTCTCCCAGGGAATAAACCCAGTGGTTAAGAATGGGAAATAACAGATGGCAACAAGCTCTCATATACAAATCTGCTGCGTCTGAGCGTCCTGTAAGCTCTCTTTGCAATCTACTCGCAGAAGCCTGTATGCCACGGCATAAGCGCAGTCACATTTGGCTTCTCGCTCATCGGTGACAGGCTGAGCTGTTTCTGCCTTTGTTTTATCGCCGGCTCATTGGCAGCTGCTGTAAGTAGAGATCAGCTCCATCACAACCGAACGCAATTATATTTATAGGGTACAAAGGTACTTACAAACCCTTAAGCATAAAATTGAATTCGATGCTAAGGTTGCGATTCAGGTTTTACCTAGTGACTGTGGCAGGAGATGTCTTCTCAAGATCGAGGAACTAAGAAAACAATGTTCTGCTGTGCGCTCATTTGCATAATCTCACCACTCATTAAACACAGCTGCAAGGCAAGGAATGACAGAGTTCAAAGGCAAATCAGGGGAATATATTAGTAACAAAATTATTGTCAGAGCCTTTAGGTATGTTTCCCCAATATTCCTCAACATAATGCCATTAATTACAATAAGAACAATTTTGTCATTTGCAAACACTTCAAAAGGTTAGAAGAATACTCTGTGCCCATAGCCCAAATGTCTATTTTTAGAAACACTGTTGCTAGAGAATTTGAAAATGTTATACATTTTGATTAAGGACCAAAAGAAGGGTTTGTTTTGGGTGTTTGTGGCCTATTTCATTTTATATGATTGGCAAGCTGTAGAGCCCAGACAGTGTGTTCTTTTCTAAAAATGGCAGTTGATGTGGTTTAAAATATATTGCCTAATCCTAATATTTTCAAGAGGCTACAGTCTGCAGGAAAAAAAAAGCAGCAGTCAGAGATTCACACCAGGTTATGTTTTCCTTGTGTTTTTACATATTATTATCATCAGGCTACTTCTCTGGCCAAATGGCATCCACTGGCTCATCAGAAATGCACCATTCTCTGCCTTTTTGGCAAACGTTCCCTGATACACCTGTTAGGGCAGGCAGCGAGCACAGCAATTGGGCAGTCTCTGTCCCATTCAGTTCCTGTGATCAGAGGGTGCCAAAATGCTTCAGGGCTACCAAAGTGTTGACGTCTCCAGTGCAATTTTCATCACTCTCTTTGCTAAATAAAATAAGCTTTCCAATATGGCTCAGGAGATTGGAGTAGTGTCTTTTTTCTTCTCTGCGAATCAGAACTGCTGCCATTCTTTAATATTTATCAACCGGAATCCAGAGGGAAATATTCAGCCTCTCGTTTTCCAGAATATGTGTTTTTCCTCACCCAAAAAAGCTGCTGGATTCTATGAGGCAAAGAAATTCAAATGCGTTTGATTTGGGAGAAGGGGGATATTACGAGTGCTTGGAGGACTATGTGGCAAGTGGCCATTTTTCAGATCTGCTATTGTAATCAGAAACAGAGTGACTGGAAGGTATTTTCCATGAAATACCTCTCTGGAGCTAAATCCAGGGACTGGGGCATTGTTTGTGAAAACACTGTCATTTTTAAAGGAAATGTACTTGTTTACACATCATAAAAAGTTTAATAGATATTTCTCCTTTAGGGAGAAGTGCAGACAGCTAGAGCTGAATAAAGTTGCTTTACAAATCCTTCAAGTGAAAAGGAGCACTGGAAACTAAAAGACCGTAAGTGCTACTTATGGAGTCTGTCACTTGAAACTTTTGTAGAACTTGTAAAGGAAGCGCTTCATACGGAGGAGATATAAGCACTCCCAATTAGACCTTGGCTTACACAGCACTTAGGCACCTGCTTATCTTTCAGCCTGTGAGTAGTAACGTTGACTCCCAAAGGACATGCTTACAGCTGAGCATGGTCTTCAGCCTGGGCAGAGAAGAGGACCTGGCGCAGGGGCAGTGTGCCATGCCATGCTGTGCCGTGCCATGCCGTGCCTCTGACTCCCCTCCTTCTTCAGGCCAGAAAGCAAAAGGCCCTTCCAGGCACCGGCTTTATTCCGCAGAGGAGATCAGCGGGCACACAAATGAAGTTTGGTCATATTCGCTGCTGATTTAAGCCTTGTTTTGGTCCTGCAGATGCTTTGTTTAACCCTGCAAAGTCATTTGCAGGCAAGTTCGCAGGAGAAAGTCCTTTATTAACAACAAGCCAACACCAGCTGCTTTTAGCTTTTCTGTGTGGGAACAAATGTCATGAAAACAAAGGAAAAAGAACAGTTTTTCTTTTTTTTTTTTTTCATGGGGAATTAAAAGCTCTAAAAGCCATGGGCCTATCTCACTGCACAATTTAATTAGACTATTTTTCAGTGGTTTGTTTAGTTCTCTTATTTATATTTAATGTGGCTGCAAACAGCAAGCAAGGAGTTTGGTTCACCAGCATAATGATGCATTATGCTAGCGACTAAACTCCTGAGACTTTGTGATCCTGGCATTTCTGGTCAGGTCAGCTCCTATTATTCAGTTTCTGGAGTCACATGTGAAGAATATTAGCATTTGTTCTTCTAGCGAGGGGAGGAAGAGCACACCACCAGCACGCCGGTGGATGCTGTTGCTAGGCAGGAGCCAGAGTCCTGCAGCGGGGTCACGCTTGCTCCCCCCGCTGCCTACGATATCTGGTGTCATCACAAATTACTGAAGATGGATTGAAGAAAGCAGACCCGAATTCTCTGGAAGGACAGAGCATAAAGAATAGATGGAAGAAATGCAGTGTTAAGAGCAAATTGTTTCTATTAGTTGGCAACGCTTCTCCCGAGCTTGTTCTGCTGGGAGGACAAACAGCACAAAAGGACAGACAGAGCTGGTTGCGTCTGAACAGCCCTGAACAGCTTGATACCCCCTTCAGCCATGGGGAGAAAGTATGGGAACTGAAACGTGCACCCGAGCATTCAGATTTCCAATAAAAGAGAACTGCAGGTGGTGGGATTTCAAAATCCTTGCCCTCATCATCCCTCATCCCTGTTAACCCAGCCTGCTGCCCTGGAGTTTATCTGAGCTCCAAGATCTCTTCAGACACCGTGCTCCAGGGTAATAGTTTCTGCCTTCTGAGATACAGAAAGCAGAGTTGCCTGGGGCATCTGCCGATAGCACAGGAACGTGACAAGGGGAATTTACGTTTTGATTTTCTGGGCCTTTCTTTTTAGCAATTTTTTTTTTTTTTAAATCAAGCTCTGATAATCTAGTGGATGAGGTACAATTTTCCCAAGTTGGTTTTATTTTGCAATTTCTATAACATGTTTCTGTGAGTATATATAACAGATGTTGGATTTCATTTAACAGGAATGGCTATTTTTAGCAATTTTTTTTGAGGATGCGTAACAAAAAGGCAGGCTGACAATGCCAAGGCACCTTTGTCGGGGTTCTAGAAAGTGAGAAGACCTATTGAGAGGTCTCAAATATTAACTCTCACTTCTAACTAATGTAAGAAATACAATTGGAATAGGATAATAAGAAAAAATTACTAACCACTTCTCATGTAGAAAAGTTTTAAAATCTTCATCCCAGAAAAGAAATAACTCTCAGGGACAATTAATATTCCAATCAAGTCCTACATGCTACTGCAGTCATATCATACAGCATTGGTATAATGGATTAGACTCTGAAAGAATGAAGGCAATAAAATCTGATAATCTAAAACAGCTCAGCATACACAGGGCTTTACATCCCCAAACAGTGTTAACATATTAGATATACTTAGCTGGAAAGAAGGCAAGAAACAGAAGTCTAGTGATGGTCTTGTGCTTGGAGAATTTTTTGGCCTCTCTACATATCTGAAAAAGAATGATACTGGCTTTGAAATGAGCACATAAAAATAGAACGGTGGAAAAATCCACGGAAGAAACTCAAGCTGAACCTGAACACTATTTTAAGCAGTGGAAGGCAAAAGTCCCTGTGTAGAAAATGGGGGAAAATTCTGAAGAAGGTTGATGAATATGTTGCTGGTGCTTAAGAGCAGACTGTGTAAAACTGTCAGATGCCGTCAATGCAATACTTTCACAAAATTAGCATGACATATTTTAAAAACTAATAAAACTACAAAGAAATGCAAAGCCTGTAACTGGACTAGTGGGAGGTGTCCCTGCCCATGGCAGCGGGGTTGGAACTAGATGATCTTTAAGGTCCCTTCCAACCCTAACAATTCTATGATTCTATGTTCTGGGGTTAGCATACAAGTCGCGAGCAATTGGTAAATGCTGTCCTAAGGTGTGCCTGGTGTGGGTTTATAGCCAAGGAGGCAGTACCCTGTGCTGGGACTTGTTTCCTGGCTATCCCCCTAAGGAGGTAAAGTGTTGAATACGCAGCCTTGCTCCGTTAGCAAAGAATGGAAAAGTGAAAATAATTAACCATGTGGGAGTTCACCTTGGGATCAGGCAGGCCAGTCAGACCTAGGAAACTACACAACAGATCTACTGGATCTGAATATCCCAGGATCACACATACAGAGCTTCATTAATGTTGGCATTTCTTGTCTGGAGAAGACCATCCAGCAAAAAAGGAAGAAGATTAATTCAGACCCTATGGGTGTTTTAACATGAAAATGAAGAGAAAACTCTCAAGAGGTGCTCAGAAATTTCTTAAGACTCTGCCTAAGAGTTTGAAGACACATCACAATTATTCATCCCTTTCTGTCTGTATCCAGAGTTTCCAAAAAACTGTTATTGAAACACAACCTGCTGGAGGCTGGAGCTCTGCATTGATATCTGTTCTGTGTATATAATCAGTTCCAAGTTCAGGGCAAACTGAACTGCTGTTTCACAGAGCTCTTTGGTCCATGGGATTATATAAATATGTACGTGGTAAAAATAATGATAGTAAAATGAACAAAAAATTCCATGCACTGGAAATGCAGACAGACAGACAGACTATACTTTGCATACAGCATTTGCATAAAAGGATTGTTTCACTCCATGGCTTGACAGAGGCTATGGAGCAATCCTACGTAACTTTTTAACAGCATCAGCGGTGCTGACTGATGTGTTAAGATGGTTTATGTTACACAGCCGAAATGACTGAAGTCTAGGGATGCGGTCTGCAGTAAGCCAGGCTGGACTGCAGCCAGGATACTCAGCTAAGTAACGCTACTGGAAGCTCATGAAAAGCAATCTTGGGATCTTTAATGACTGCAGAGGAGCAAGCTAACTGTTTTGCAACTCATCTGAAAAACAGTTCATCATCACAGTGGAGACATTCAGTCTTATGGCTAAGGCACTCTTGGGCAGTTGGGAGGTCTGGGTTTAACTCCCCACTCTGCCACATTCTTCCTGTGCAACAATGGGGAAGTAAGTCACAGAATCACACAGAATCACAGAATGGTTCGGGTTGGAAGGGACCTTAAAGATCATCTAGTTCCAACCCCCCTGCCATAGGGAGGTACACCTCCCACCAGACCAGGCTGCTCAAAGCCCCATCCAGCCTGGCCTTGAACACCTCCAGGGATGGGGCATTGACAACTTCCCTGGGCAACCTGTTCCAGTGCCTCACCACCCTTACAGTAAAAAATTTTTTCCTGATATCCAGTCTAAATCTACCCTCTCTCAAATCCATCTCTCCATGACTCTGCTTCCGCCAGGACACACATGGCAGCAACCAGCCTCAATTGCCTCCAGCCTTTGCCTACTTTGTCAAACAAGTGGAAAATGAGTTGTGACATGTGTGTTTGTATGCATCCACCCTGATGTGGCCCTAACCTTCGTGCAGGCTAACCCTGCTCTGGGAAACCACCTTCTGAGGCTGAGGCAATGTGGTGGGACTGAGCACCATGTCCTGTGCACGTGGGAGAGCATATGGTAGAAAGTGAGATGTACTCTAGGGGGTACCTGCAGGGTTGACCCTGACAAGGAAAGTCCTGCTGGAGGCTGGAGCTCTGCATTGATGTCTGTTCGTGCAAGAAGGTCCCCATGTCAGGCACACTTCAGTAGAAGACCTCCACAGCTGTTGCTGAGGCTCTAAAGCAGGAGAGATGAGTCAGGACTGTAATGCAAACATGTGAGGAAGAGATACCACCATGAAAGAGCGTGAGGCCAAGGCCAAAAATCAGTGACATTTGACAGGCCTGGTCTGGCAGCATCGGCAAGAGCAACAGCAGCCAGATGTTGGAAGAAGGGCTTGTGAAGAACAAGTCAGAAATACTGAGGGACTTGCTGCTAGACATATTAATCTGGAATTAAATAATCTTATGTATTTCAAAGGAGGTATAATAAAATCCCCAGATACATTACTATAAATCGTCTAATTTTACCCCCCTAAAATATTCATATTTCTAAAGTAGTCTGATATTTAAGTCTAGAGATAGGGCATTCAAAGATTTAATTTAATTAGCTATAGAATTATAGGCATTTAGTCTAAATCAAGAAAGACAGCTCTAGTTTTTGCCTAAGAATTCAGCTCATTCAGACTAAAATTGCCTCATCACAAACTGCCAGCAAGCTTTTGAAATAGGTACTACTATATGATCTGAGATGCGGAAGAAAATACTTCAGAATTAATCATATTAAATAATAAACTCAGCAGATTAAGGAAAAGAAAATGTAAATAAGCATGCACAGTTAGGAAACTGAAAACACAAAACGCACTGGACCAGAAGGACGAAGAAGCTATTCTACACAGATTCTATATCAGTGGAATTGCAGCCAAGCAAACTGTTACATAAATCTGAATTGCTATGCTAAGGTGGTATAGACAGAGAAGCATAGCTATCCAAGTTCTAGTAATTAATATCATTAACATAAAAGGAAACTGATTGGGTTAATTCTAACAACCATTTGAAAGCTTTGAATAAAGAAACTCTGAGACGACAAGCATCTACAAAAACATATCCACAAGGTCAAATAGTAATAGCTGTTATAGTGATATAATGAATTAAATGAATGGTTATTTCTCTGTTACAATAAGAATATCTGACAGATATATCAATACTTCTCTCAATTTATATGAGCAGATGAAATATTTAAGCTAGACATTGAACATGTTAATCTGTACCTTTTCATTCATGCAAAAGGGTCATTCTGAAAGAAAATTAGACATTCTACGCAAAAAAAAAGGCAAGCTAAAGAAAACAAAAAGCCAGTTTAAAACCAAGCCCCACAGTTTTGAAAATAAACATATTAAATAATGGTAAGTGCACATGTTCAGACAGTGTTATGTGATAAGTTGCCAGAAGGGAACCCTTGAGGGCACAAAGGAAGTGTCTGGGGATCCTGCTTCTTCTTCTATGTCCAGGTGTATAGATCTGAGCTGATAATGGTGAAGTCAGTCTTTAAAAATCCTATTAAAATTCCTCTATTAGCTTTCCTTGTCCTGCTTTGAATTTTTCATTTGGGTGAGCATTCAAAACAAAGTAAGGCATAACGTTGGAAAAATGGCAAAATTTGGGTACTAAGCAGAACAGGAGAACAAATGGATGGACTCTGGAGCAAGAGTTATTTCAAAAAACTGGACTTGGAGGGAAGATCTGACTTCTGCCAGACAGCAATGGATCTGTGGGGCAGTAAGTTGTAGACATATCTCCTTATACAGTTTATACAGAAAGGCAGGGATACCTGTGGTGTCTAGTGGAAAGCTCACTGAAGCCAATGGCTGTATGTCTAGATTCCCTCTCAAGTCAATGGAGTGAATAAACACTCCAAGGGTAACTTCATTTCATCCTAATGTAGGTGACTGGAAATAGGTCAGATTATTCACACTTTAAAAACTGCTTATTTCATTCATGTGGATAAAAGAGATCTGGCTGATACAGAATACGTGGATTTCCAAAAGACATTCAGCAAGGCTCCTAAAGTAACTAAACAGGCATGGGACAAAAAGGAAGGTCGTTGCATGAATAAATAATTGATTAAACAATTGGAAGAAAGGGTAAGAGTAAATGGCCAATTTTCACAGTGGAGGGAGGTCACCAATGGAGTCCCACAGGGACTACTCTGGGACTCATGCTGTTTAACACATTCTTAAACGCTGTGAAACAGAGGGTGGGTGGCAAAGTGACAAAGTTTACTAAGAATACTGGGTTATTCAGGGTAGGAAAGTTGAAGACCAACAGCAGAAAACTTATAAGGACCTCTTAAAGCTCAATAACGACATCAGAACTCAATGTAGAGAAAGGTACAATGAGGAAAATGAGGAAAACCTTCTGATATACAACCATGCAATTTTATCTGATGTTACCATTCTGGACAAAGATCCTAAACTTCTAATGGATAAGTAGAAAATTCCTTGAAAATGTTGGCAAGATGTGGAGTTATGGTTTTTAAAAAAAAAAGCCAACATAAAGAATTATCAGGAAAAGAACACAGAACAAAACAGAAACCAACATGATGCTTTGAAAAGCAATGACTGAGGGAGGCATATAATTGGAGATTATGAAATTGTGAAGGGCAGGGAGAGACCAGCCAGGAAAGAACTATTTGGCATCTATTCCTGCACAAGAACAAAAAAGTATCAAGTATCAATTGGTACTAGGAGGTGGTAGGTTCATCAAAAAAAATGAAAGCAAGTTGTTCTTCACACAGCTTATACTTCAGCTGCAGAATTTCTTGCTTTGGATTGTTGGAGATTTACATAGAAGTTTAAGTAGATTCAAAAAGCAACCAGTGCAATTAAGAGAAGAAAAATTGTGCGAGGGTACTGAAATGCTAAATAAATAAATAAATTAACAAATAAAACCACCCCAAAACACCAGTATATTGGTTTAGGAAACCACTGACCTGCAACTTGTAGGATGGTTGGAGGATATTTCAGTATTATCGTAGACGGCCAACAGCTTTTCAAACTCATCCTTTGGCAACTGCTGTCAGCCATTGCCAGGGGTAAGATACTGTGCTGGACAGACCTTTGCTCTTCCCAGTCTGGCCGCTATTATTTAATGTGAATACAGGGACATTCTTGACAAACCTTTGTCTATTGTGCCACAGTGATTTCCATGCTCAGTGCTAGACTTATGAAAGTACATCTCAAAAGTGAAATAGAAAACTGAGTAATTTCAAAGAAGGACAAAATGCAGAACAGAACAAAACGAAACAAAAAGCCAAAAAAAAAAAGTATTTGGAAGAACAAGCACACACACTGTCATAACCGTTACCAGATCTGCAAAACATGCGAGCTGAAAAACAGAGAGAAACTGAGAGTGACAATGCAATGAGTCCTTTAAAAGAAATAATAAGCTCAGACTGGGGTGCACAGAAACTAGTTCCCTTGACTACCGGAGACTTTTGGAATGGAAAAAACCCAGAGGTGACTGAGAGAATGAGCAAGTGCAGAAAAAGGGGGAAACAGAGACTCCAATTAAAATGCACCAGGAGAGTCTGAAAAAGATTCATGAGGACACCTCAGATGGCGTTATGCAAAAGACTGGGCAACAAGCAGACTTTATTGGGCCAACATGAATGCACACACAGTAAAAATGGTCAGAAATCATTGCCACCGTGCAAAGTACCAGAGACAGAAGCACCGGGAGGCTATGACAATTTGTGATGCACCCAGCAGAGCTTGGCAGCAACTGGCAATTGATGTATTTGAACATGGAGGAAACCACCGCCCGCTGATAATTGATTATTACAGTTGTTCTTTTGAAACTAATAAAAGCAAGCAACACATTAGCCAGCACTCTAGTGAATCACACTGAGGTAACAGTCACCAAACACTGTATTTGCAATGAGCTCATTTGAGATAATGGCTCACCATACATGTTGGAGGAATTTTGAAGATTTGTAAAGTACTGGGGCTTCAAATGCAGCTGGTAGTTCTTATTGCTGATAGTTTAACGGGCTGGCCAACACTTAAGAATAGCCAAACTAATGCAGACAAGCCCTTCCTTTAGGTTTACTGACAAGCCCTTATGGACTCAGATGCTTTACTGGCTGAGATGTTAATAAGCTGAAAATGCTACTCATAAGCCCTGCGGCATGCCCTTTCCACAACCCAGAGCTGCAAATAACAGCCAAATAGGAGAGAGGGGGAACAGTGGCAGCAAGCCCAGCATGATCATTCAAGAAACTACAACACAGTTCTAGGTAACTCAGAGATAATGACATAGCTGGTGGCACCCTTGTGTGGAAAAAGTACCTGTGGAACAATTCACTTTATCTGCAATACGGGTAGAAAATGGAGAGAAGCAGAATTAATCTCAGATGTTAGGAGACAGCTCTGGCCATGCAACTGTTCTTCTCCCCCCCATAAAAATCTGATTCACGATGCTGAAACAGCATCTGAGAAAATGACCAACTACAATCCCACCCTGACTTTAAATGCCACTCGCTGTGCAGAAGGGAGATGACTCAGGCCTGAGCATCAAATGATGCTTGAACTACACTGTGCCACTCAAAAAGTTCAAGCCCAAAGAGCTGATGTCCTAATGCTGTGATTACACAGAAACATTGGTAAGAGCATCTCCAGTTTTATGTCGCTTTCATGCACCGTTAGGTAATTGGTGCAACATCATTTACAGAAAGGCTCTTAAAGTGACTCCAGGCGATTGTTTCCTACTCACTCACTCTGCATGGGTGCCGGGTTCAGATGCAAGAGCAAAGAGTCCTTTTGAAAAGCCCAGATAAAAAAAAAACCCTGTTTAAGTTTACATGTGTGGAGCATTCATTCAAGTGAACAGTCCAAATAAGTCAAAACAAAAGTCAAGTAAATAAAAATGAACTGTTACATCCAAAACAAAATTTCACATCTGTGCTGTGGAAAGGTTGGGAAAGATCTGTATGGCTGAGCTGGATCTCTTTCATCTCATAGGATGAGAGGAAAGCCTCTGTGATACTGCAGCCATGTCATAGATATTCCTTCATACAAATATTGCCTCAACTAAGAAGATAAATTAAGGGCATTTTGAAAGTTACGAAGCAATGCATTTAGGTAGGAAGGTGATTACCATACCCAGTATAATGGTTCACTGGAAGAGTAAGTGCCTTCCAGTGCAGGAGTTCCTTTCCATGCCCCTAACACTGTCTCTGGGAGCAATCTGGCTGATAAACCACTAGTTATGTGAGCTATTTAGATTGGCAATGAATAACTCTTTTGATTCCCCCGTCTCAATTAAATTTCCACTGAACGCAGCAGGAGCTTAGACACGCAGAGCAGATGAAGAGACACTGAAACGTAGCCACCTAAATTTAGGCGTCTTAAGCTGAATGTCATGCACTGTGACTATTTCTCTTCTCCTTTGTGTCTGCCCTTATTCTCTTGCCTTTATTCATCCTAGTGAAAAAGGAGCAAAATATTGTAATTCATGTGCATTAGCAGAAGTTAACTCTTCTTCTCGTTTCCTTGTTTGTATGGTCTATCTCCAGTCCCCTTGCCTCTGTCTGACTGGAAAAGCTAGGGATAGTTTCTTTTTTATGCTTGCCAGAATCTAGCATAATGGGATCTAGGAATCAACTGGCTTGTTGGACTATATCACAATATAAATTTATATTACTGATCTTAAGCTACTGGTTACGTATTAGATCCTATATGGTGTCAGAACCACAGAACTTGGCTCTTCATCATGTGTACACTTAGAATTGTAGTCTGACACCTTCACCTGTCAAATGTCAGACTGGAGAATATGAAGCCGCTCATATATATATATATATTTATATATATGTATACACACACACATATATATGCAAATGAAGTAGTTGTGACTGTGCTTATCAAATTTCAGTTCTTCTTAATTACGAAGTAATTATCCGTATTTTGCATAAACAGTTGCAATCGCATTAATTTTTTTGAAAACAGTATGGTCAATTAATTTTAATTAACTGTAATAAGCTTTCCTGTTGTTATTTTCGTTTCCTAATAACCTCTTGTTCTCCAGGCTTTCTTTAGCCCTCAGGATTTCCTTTAGTTTTCTATTCAAATATTGATGAAACTTAACCCTGGTTAGTTTTCACATCTGACAAGATCATAACTTGATGTGTACTGTTATCCATTAAAAGTCACTTAAGGCAATTGCTGTTACCACTGTAACATGATAAACCTGACAATAGACTGTTAGTTCAAAAGAACCCAGTAATTTCATTTATTTCCCATTCCTCAAAACATCTGCAGTGATGTGAAGGAAATGTCAAGTTAAAAATAACAATTCATGGGTCGCGGTATCAACTGTGTTTTCATTACATTATGCCTGTGAGCAGACGAAAGCTGCTCTGGCATTCAGACAATAGGTGAGCTGGTAAGTGAAGAAAAGCTTGATCTGTTCCACTTTAAGATTATCAATTATTCAAATACCTACAAAGAGTCTCCATTTTCCCCGTGTTCCTAAAATGGGAACACAAGATGGTCTGCACAACAGGGGGCAGGCAAATGCTGGTGGGCTTTGCTTGCAGTCTGAGCCTGTGAGGTCTGCATTAACCCCGAGCGGGACGCTGGGAGCCGGTGGCTAGCGTGGTGCTGCAATTGGCTAGCCTGCCAGCTGGGGAAGCTGGGACATTAACTCAGTTTCAGCCAACGTGGCTTCCTGCATTTTGTACGGGAGCCGCGTTGCACCCCGCAGGCAAACCTTGCCCGTGTCTGCCTGCACTTGCCCATGATAGCATACCTTAGCCGTGGGGCAACTGCTGTTTAAAAGAAAGATCTTCCCCGTCCCTCCTCAACACCTTGCTCCCTATGCTGAAAGGCAATTATTACAAAGCAGCTACCTTATCACTTAGAAAAATTAATACATGAATACAAATTGAACGAGCTGGTGATCTGACAAAAACCCAGCAGAGGAAAGTAGGGGTAACACCTTCCCCCCTCCATGCATTTATGGCGGCTGTATTGCTGTACGTCAGACTGACAGGGCTGGGTACGCTCATGTTCTGCCTGAGACACCTGTGTTAAGCAAGTGAAGTTGTACCCTTCTTTCAGAACTACATTGCTTTAAACTAGCAAACCTTCACGGCTGGCCTTACTTTTGGAGAACAAAAATTGCTTAGTCCTAAGTGAGACAGACAAAGCTGAAATCTAGCAGAAGAAGTGATATTTCAAGACATCCCTTGCTTTAAGCTATCTGCAAGAAAAATTAAGTTTAAATACAAGAGTGATATAGGCACTTTAGAACTCCCCTTACAAAAAGGGACAGACACTGAGAGATACGGACGGTTATAGGTCCCCATTTCAGAATGTATCCACCTAATGTCACTGCCCAGAATTTGGGAAGAATGGATCTCATATATAAAAATGACACAGGCAATAAAAATTTAAAACATTCACAAGCAGAGAAAATCCACAGACGGAGAAGCATTTCACCAGGTTTATTTTTTTTTTCCTGAAAGCATCATGTCTGCAGCTAGTGGCTGAGTGCATGCACAAATTAAGTTTACAGATTTCATAAAGCAATTCATTCTGCTTGAATATAATAGCGGTAATTTTTCATGTAAGTCAGCAAAATACAATCCATAAAGGAAAAATACTGCCATTATTTTAAACTCTATTGTTCTTATTCAATCCAAATGTGAACTGAAGCTAAATAATTTACTGTGTAAATTTCATTTTTAATTTTATGCTATTCCAAAAGAAAAGGGAGTGAATGAGAGAGAGAGAGAGAGGAGCTTCAAAGCTTTAAATCCTTGTATCCTAATGTCTCAACCGTAAAATAATCTAAGGAGCGTGCTTCAGCAAAAATGATTGCTGGGATCTATAATAGGATTGTTATAACTCAATAGCGTTTTATAAATTTTTGATTCACTCCGAGTTTTTGACAGCTTGCCAAGTTCCAGTTTTTATCTGATCATCTTCGCATTAATAATACATTACAATAAGTTTCTCTGAAAAGTGGCCACTTTTTTCTCGCTGAATACTTTACTTTCGCCAGCAAAATATTGACTTGGGTTTATAATCAATTCCTGTTTGGCTTGATCATGCTTAGCATGAAACTAAAATATTTGCTGCTAGACAGCTGCCAATACAAATGTCATCATTGTACTACTCTAACGAATTCCATCAGTTGCTAAATGATCTGCCTTGCAGGTTGCAGTATGTAACGGACTGAAGCCCAGAGCTTCAAAGACACCAGGATGTGAGTAGTTGTACTTACATGAGACTCCTGTCCCCCTGCTTCAGAAACGCTTCCTCCCAGAAACAGCATCCATTTCCATACTGTCAGCCTCTGAGTCACCTGTGGCTCGCTCACTGACTAGATTCAACCAAGGCAAAAATACTGAATAGAAGAAAAAATGTCCGAAATCATTTTAGTCACCTTCCCACACCTTCTCAGACATGAATGAAAATTAATTTTCAAGGAAAAGAAAACCAAACCCAAACAAAAACCCACTTGAAAAAGGACTTATTACTCAAGAAATATTTCAGAAAAAAAGTTGTCAGCTAGATGTAATTCATGTATCCTTATCTTCCTACATAATTATAACATTTATATACATATTAATTATGCTTGATTGGTATCAGGGAATAAAATAGTCTGAGAAATACTACTGTTTAATCTAACTTAGTTAACTTACTTTCTGAAGGCTTAATATTAATTACCTCTTCCTTCACATTAGCATGCCATCTAGGAAGCCCCATCAGGTTCTGGCACGTCAGCCACAGTCCCTGAGTTTCCCCTCCAGGGAATGGAGCCAGACATCCTGCAGTTCGCTCTTTCTGCCTTTGAAGTTGACAGCACAGCTCTTGGAAAAGTCCAAGATCGCACTGAGCCAAAGGTCTACACTCTTGGCAAGAGATTACTTTGCTACACCGCCAGACCAGAGAAGACAAGCGTTCACACCTCTATAAACTCCATGATGCTGATGGATATCGTGTGCCCTCGGAACAAGGGAAAACTTGCAGCATCCTCAGCTACTCCTGCTGTTAATAAGGGTAGTCCGTGTGACCTTTCTCAAACCCCAAGATGAGGACTGCAGAGAGTGAGAACCTACCTGCAGAATATAAACATTGGAGTCTGGCCTAAACGAAGCTGTGCTGAGGTCCATGTGTTTGAAAGGCCAAACAAGCATGCAGAAGTGCCACAGGCACAGAACGAATGCCAAACAGCTTACCTGATCCTCGCAGTGCAGTCTTTCCTGATGTAGATGTCACTTTGACAAGGTTAAATGCTCTGATGCTCTGGCACCTTGTGTGCGTCTGCAATTGATATCATGTGTTGTTCAGTTCATGCCCAACGTAAATATCCAGAAATGGTGAGGAAGCAAAAAACAGGCTTGGACAGGCACTGCAAATCAACAGATTTTGCATGCCAAGGGATGCCTTAGAATTTCATAAAGTCACTCCTGATGTCCAGCCATTCTTTGTAATTAATTATTACCTTCAGAGTGTCCTGTTCAAAAAAAAAAAGAAAAAGAAAAAGATAACATGAAGATATGAGTTTACATTTAAACACAATTACACATTATATTTATTGCTTAATAGAGTAAATTTCTCCTCTCCCCCAGGCAACAGGCAATTGCTCTGAGAAATACAATATATGCGAGCCACTAAACTATGCAGGCCCATTAAAGCACTGCATACATCTATAGTGTCGCAGTCGCAATGACACTGCAAATTGTAATGTAACAATATGCCCTTTCTGAAAGCCATCTTCCTAGACCTGGCCATTACGCAGGTACTTTCAGAACTATGTTTCATCTCTCCAAAACTATAAATCCCTTTCAGAAAAGCATGTGAAATTTTGTCCCTGAAAACGGTAGGGCTTATCTATGGCAGTCCTGTGGCACACGAAAGAACAGTGCCCCAAGTCTCGGCGTTAGTGATCTCAGAGAATAAGCTCCCTTTATATAGTTTCATCTCACTTGGGGCAAACCAGCAAGACAAGAATGTGAGTTTGCTGCAGCTGCTATCTCCTGCCTGGAAGTGGCTGTCAATCAGCTTGAAAGGAAAGGAAGATGCATCCCTCTCATAGCAAGACACAAAGAACTGAATATAGTGGGAGCCCACTAAATATAGATGGTAAAAAGAAGAATCGTTTGGAACTAAAATTGGAAACAACGGGGCAGCGGCCTTCTTTGATGTCTGTGAGTAATCAATACTTCTCTGATGAATCAATTAATGGTTGATAAATGGTATACATATTATGAAAGTCAAACAGCAGAAAAAAATTCAATTGAAATAAATAAGCCTGCACATATACATCAGTGAAAAAAATTGCCCTGGAATTCTGGAAAACCAGTGCTCATTATTTTTAATGTATGCTTTTCATTTGCTAGAGGTGGGCTTCCCAGTCCTCAGGTTGGGTAAAGGTGGCAGATGGATGGTGCTGCAGAGAATGCTGAATACATGTGACTGACACATGGGACTGAGTTAAAAATTATCTTTTGTCTCACCAAACAATAAAAAGATGACAGTTTCAGATCACTCACATCACTGTCTTTTTGCAAATCCACAACAGCAACTCCCATCATTGACACAGGGTATAATGCTCCCCATTCCAACACAGGCAAGCATAACCTACATGCCAGCAAAGGAAGTTGGGAAGCAAGAAATGCCATCCTAATTTCCCTTCTGACAGTATAATTTGTATTTTTCAGATATGAACGAGTCAGTGAATTCACTGAAAAAAAAGGATGGGAAAGAAAAAATTAAAACTCTCTCACTGTCATGCACATACAAAATGAGACATATCAACCCCAATGCAATCAAGCACATGGAAAACAATTTCATTGTTTATACAATAAAAGTAAATAAGCAAGTTCATTCATCCCTGGCTTTCCAAAGTCTCTTTTGTTATACTTTCTTCCAATAGGAAGGATTATTTGGTTTTGGTCTTACTTTCCATTGAAATATCAAAAGATGCAGCTGGTCGGTGTCCCTTTGTCTGTGAACTCTCATCATGACCTGAGCTGAGCTCGATGGTTGGTACTTTGCATTTTGTTGCACAGAGGTATCCTTTTGGTTTCACCAGCATGAATAGAAATGACCAGAAACACCACCAGGCTGCAAAAATGCATCAGATGTTAACTGGAAATATATAAGCAGGAGTCACCAAAAAGAAGAACAACCCTGGTAATCACTTCATCATTTTGCCAAAGGACAAAGAAGTTTTCTGTTTTGTGGGTTGTTTTTATTCCCCCCTGTTGAAATAGTCATTCTTCAATTAATATACCCTGGTCATGACATCGTTGGTTTGTTTATGCGATTTCCTAACACTATGGATGGCTGTGAGGTTTTGTCCGAGCACCTTGACACCTCATTTTCTCTGACAGCAATCGTCCCTATCACAAATGCCAGTGGAGAATGTTACAATGGAAGAAAGTGAAATTCAGTGCTTTCATAACCACACATCATTGTTACAGTGACTGAAGGTCAAGCATCAGGAGTACACAGGGGTTTGTATGGCTGCAGCAACAATAACAGTGAGTGGCTGATGCCCAGGAAATCACCTTTTATTGGTTCCTTTTGTGTTACACAGATCCTTGTGTTTTACTGTAAACTGACTTGACCTGTGGTGAGGTATGCGCCACCTGAAAATCGATATCATGGTCTTTCCCCCGTTCTCTGTACCACAGGTCAAACAAAAGGAAGGTGTATTTGCTTCTCCCTTTTTTGAGAGTTCACCTAAAGCGATCCAGTGGGTATCAAAGAAACTCGAAAGGAAGCTGGTTCCATTAGGAGGAAAAGCATTCAGAAACATGATGAGTTTTTCATCTATTAGATGCGGAGCTGACTCACACAATTGAGGAGGGGACCAAAACCCAGGTACTTATCATAAGAATATCACAAGTTCTCCTCTTTGGCCTGAGGCAACATGGGCATTTCATTACATCAGTGCATCTCACAGCGTTTTGTTTATAGCAACACTGCCATATCTCAAGATGATCCCTACTTGGCTGTAAATCACGCCTCCTCCAGCTTCTGACTCAAACAGCAGCCCCTGAGTACACAAGAGCAACAGATCGAAACCAAACTGATTTTGAGCCACATAAATTTGTATTTTTAGTTGCAGATATTGGACAAAGGCTCGGTTTGTTTTCTAATTGAGCCAAACCAGTTTGTCCTCTCCTGGTGCCAAGCCACTCAGATGTAGGTCCTTGGTTTTCCACGTTCATAGTGTCTTGGGGAAAGAGGACCATGTTAAATGTGTGGTTCCTACTTTTGCTCAGACGTGCTGGGAAGCAGAAGATTCTCTAAAAAGCTGCAGAGGCTGTGTCTTTTTCTCCTCTGTATTTCTTGCTCAGCTTCTTTGTTCTCGTACTTTCCTGCTACTGGCACCGGCATTTCTTTAAATGGCACTTTGACATAGATATTCCCCTATGTCTGCCATTCTTCCTTGGACTAACATTTGCATGGCAGATGGTGCAAATGGCCCAGCAAATATTTACTGGATCAGTGTTAGAAAAGCAAAGCAAAGCAAAGCAAAGCAAAGCAAAACAAAACAAAACAAAAACACCCCAGCTGCCAGACTGATGACTTTCTGGCACCACACCGTGTGCCACCAGTCACCAGGATGGGGAAAACACCACAGGAAGATAATTGATGTTGAACTTGCTGGATTTTTCAGAATATCTTTTGAATATTGCAGAGGGAAGGTACAAGGACAGGAACTTTACTCCTTCCTTCTTAAAGTCTGCCTTTTTCTCATTGCTTAGGTGAAAAAGCAGTATTATGACAGATAAGTGCATTCCCCTTTCAAATTAAAAACAACCATACCTGTACCAGAATTGTATTAATTACAGAAAACAGGTAGAGTTGCTTGCAAATGGAGTCTGCTGAAACTCTCATGGCAAAGTCTGGGATAAATATACTAAAGATTTAAACAATGATAGAAGTAGAGTAGGTCATCAGTGTTGAGAATAACCTGTTGCTGTTGGAGGCGCTTACTTGGTAAGGCTTATCACAGGAAAAGCACAGAGCAGTGAAGTACCTTGCCAATTAAATTGCCTTTTAATTTCCAGGTTCCTGTCAATCACTAGTCCTCTGTTTTGCCATTTTCTTGGTAGTTGAACCAACTGGGTGTGAACATCTTTGATCGTGAAGGACAATGAAATACTGGGAAGACTTATGGAGCAAAAGCCCTTTTCTCTATCACAGTGATACTCTATATTATATTTAATGGTGCACAATCAGTGAATATTATATTACTATCCAAACTGAGGTTATTTTCTAACCAGGTTACATACACTATAGTTTAAAAATCAGTCTGTTAAGATTCCAAGGGGAAAAAAAGGGAAACAGGAAAAACAAAAGCCAAAAATACCTGGGACGCCATTCTAAAAAATAGTTCAGCAGATGGTCAAAGAAAGATTTGTATGGAATCGGATAGAACAGAAGAAGATGGAGCACATCTGAAATTCTTCTTCCAACTGGAATTCTGAGCCACCTGAAAAACAAATTACACACATTCTACAGTTTATTTTTAATTGTAATTACAGTCTAAGAAATTTTTAATAAAGTCTTTGGATATACATTTGTTTTAAGGAGAACATATTTTCCTTCTCCCATCAGTCATAGAATCATAGAATCATAGAACCATGGGCTTAGAAGGGACCTCTGGAGATCATCTAGTCCAACCCCCCTACCGGAGTAGGGTCACCTTAGAGCAGGTTGCACAGGAACGCAGGAAAGATTCAATTTCTCTTTAAGCCTAAGAGCAGGAAAGATAGAAAGAGAATATACACACAACAGATATCAGACAAGAGAAGAAAGAAAATTCAGTCTCCTGTAATTGTATGTTGCCCATTTATCTTGCACTGTAAACTGTGAACTAAATGAGAATACGCCATGAACCGGAAAAGAGAAAAACAACACAGTCCTGATTAATCTAGTTCACCTAAAGTTCCCTCCTTGATCTCATGGCATTTCAGAAGACAGTGTTCATTAGTTGCCAAAGCTAATAAAATGTCATTGTATCCTCAGGGCCAAAAGAGAAGAGGAGAGGTCCTCCACTGGAAGATCAAAGTGACTAAAAAATCCTTGTACACAGGCCATGGAAGGTAGGGCTGTTTTGGGGTCCTCTCTCCAGCAATGCTTTTATGACTGTCAAACAGATCTTGATTTCCAAAACTCATGTGCCCTACCACAAAACCTGGGAACATCTGAATTCACGTCCGAAGTTTGAGATACTCAGAACTGCAGCATCAGATAACAGGCGTTCATGAAGAGTGAATAAGTTTAGCTATAGACACTATTCCATAACCTAGTGGATCCTCCTCTCCTACTAGGTAGATTCATATAATCTAGAAAAAGAGTAATTCTTATACAGAGAACAAAGTTCAGAAAACCATCAATGAGAATGGTCTATTTAAAGGCATAGATTCGCAGACTGGCATAATGAATGCAGAGAAGATGGACCAGGGTATTCAAAGGCCTCGAAAGCCAAAAGGAAAAAAAATAAAAAAGGAAAAAAGGCAAAAAGCAGTTGGCTTTGAACCTCATGCCTGTCTACCGGCTTATTAAAAAAGCTTGTCACCCGGTTCTGGACGTTCAGGGGTTCTCATCTTGCGTGCCAGTAATGCTCAAGCTATCTCAACTTGGCTGAGTTTTCTGCTGAACTTCAGCAACCATATTCAGCTAAAAGATTGTATAACTTACCCAACCAGTCTGTAATGATTTCTCTAAAAGAAAATTAAAAAATACATCAGCGCTTAAGTAATTTGTCAATGTTCTAATCTTCTTCCAGCTGCACACCAAAGAGATTCTTTCTGCTATCATTTCTACCGTTTCCTCTCAGTGATTCCTAAGCACAGGCTAATCTCCCTGAAGCACCTGCAAACCACCATCTTCATAAGCCAAAAAATCCACCAAAGGATATTGGATATTGAATTTCACTGGCCCAGGGTAGAATATCACCAGCTCTTTATTTTAACTCACTGCCTTTATGTGGTAAACAGAAGAGGTTAAGCAAGGAAAGGGAAGATCTTATTTTTGTGTCCAGTTTCCTTTTCTTTTTAGGCAAAGTTGGTTTAAAACTACACATGTTACTGCAAATAGACATGCTACAGAAGGCTTTAGAGTTTAATATGCAGACAGAAGGTCTGGGGTTTAAAATAAAAATAATTCATGAGGTTTAGATTTTGGCAAGTCAGTCCATTGTATCATTAAGGAAGCAGCCGTAAAGTCACTGACCAGCTCCTCAGCTGGAGGAACTTGGCAAAGCTGCTGTGAAGCCCAGGGAAAGGTTGCTCGGGAAAGCGTTTAGCCCTGTTTCTGTATACAATCTCTTTGTTTCTCTGTACATAGGTCCTTCCATATGGATCCCTACACATGGATGTCTGCATGTCAAGTACATCTCATGTGCACGTACGTAATTTCCCACCTATATAAATACTGCAGGAAAGGCTAGTCGCAGCTTCTGTAACTGAGAGTGACAACTGTCACTCTTGTGTCTTACAGAGGCAGCACTGTGTTTTCACAGAGCCTATTGCCCTGTCAAAAGCACCGAAGTTTTCTGTGTGGGATTGCTACCTAAAATTTCACTGGTTTTTGAAATTTATTTGAGCCACAACTTTCAGCAAGTAAGATAGGGGGAGAAGACTCTTTTGCCCATCTTGAAAAAAAAGGTTTCTCTTGAAAGGAGAGAGGATAAAGCAATTCAAATGAATGTTAACACCAAGGATAACAAGAAATGTTACAGGTCCCTACCTTTAAAAGAGGGTCAGCTGCCCCTGCTCTTCCCAGGGTATTGTAGAGATTCATTAAAGTTTGTAACATGTTCAGATAGAGTGAGAAGAACTGCAGAACAGTCGAGTAGGAAATGAATTATTCTGTCTTTAGAGCCATGCCTGAGCAGTGTGCAGTAAATAAGGCCTGGGGCCAAACGCCAAGCAATAAGGATAAAAGAACATATTGAATAGCTGCTCATTAAGTGAGCACCATCCATCCTGTGCCCTGCTGAAGCAGGTGTCCTGGGGAAAAGTAATAGTATGCAACCTTGTAATTAAAACTGTATCATAATGCATATTCACCAGGAGGTGAAATTAAGGATGCCCTGAGAAATTCAGTCTGACATTGCCTAACTTTTCAGTGCTGGACCTTGCAACTTTTATGTTCCTTTTGCCATATATACATAATTTTATTTTTTTTTTTTTACTGTCTTCTGTATTTCAAGAGGTGGAGACATATGATAGGAGATAGCAGAATATAGTCTTTCTGGACACATATCCGAACAAGAATAAGAATGACTTCAAGCCAGTGGACTGAAACTGAAGCCACTGCATGCGTCTGAAGAGCCCAGAGCAGTGCTGCAAGGAGGAGAGGGGTAGGACTGAAAATCCGTAAGCAAAGTAAGGAAAGTCTGAGGGCCAGAGACCACCAGCCTATGGCCTGTACACAACAGGCACTGGTGCTCATCAGGGTTAGATCTTGGTACATGCCTTGTCTTGCCTCACTGGCAATCTGTTTACATTTCATTGTAAACTCCAGAGAGCAAACCTTCTGTTGAATAAACTCCATGTTCTTTGACTACCTCCTACTTAATCCACGCTTTTCTTTCTATCTTGTTCTTTCTTTCTTGTAATCACATTCATAATTAACTTATCCCGAAGAAATTGTAAATAGTTTTCCATGTTTATTCTCTCAGTCTTCAAGCACCTTTTCTCGTTTGGTACCCGGGGGTGATCTTACTTGTTATCAGCACTTTTTCTCCTTGATATATTGATAGTCTCTCTATACCTACACATATCTAGCAGTGTGAAAATGATTGAAAATGACTGTAGAACTACATTTATATTAATATATGCATGCATGTGTGCATATGTACATGTATCTTTGGCGCATATATAAACTGGATGTTAAAAGAATGTTAATGTCACAGAGACAAGGTCATGGCAGTGAATGGCTCCATAAAATTGTTTGAACTTAAACTACAAAAAACTTCCTCTTTCTGTTTATTGTCCTTTCAGTGTAACTACCTTTGCTTTTAATGAAATGGATGTTTATTCCTTTGTTGACCTCCAGGTGCTCTGGCTGAGCAAAGGATGTTCCCATACCTCTGTACCCATGCCCAGCTGGGGCTGAAGACCCCAGCCAGGACTGTTCCCTGGTCATGCTGGGAAGGAGGTGACCCAGCCATGACATCTGCTTCTACCAGGGACATAACCTTTAGGCAACCGCTCCGCAAGTATGAGGATTGAGGAAAATTTTTTTTAACCAAAGACTAAATTCATCATCCTCAGCCTTCACCCTATGGGCCCACGCTCTGTTTTCTGCACATGTCAGACTTCACAAACAAAACTAATTACTTTCTCATGAGCTTCTGCTCTTGGGATTTTTCTGGGCGCTCAACTTAAAGTGCAAATACCTGGTGTTGGGGGCTTTTTGTCAGCAGTATCAAACCAGGAACTTTCTGTATTTCAAGAGGAGGAATCTGTTGTTTTTAACTTGCTCAGAGAAAATGACTGCCTAGCAACTTTCTGGCAGGGCACAAAGCCTAATTTATCCTGAACTGTCCCCAGCCCACCTTGGGCTTTCTTCTGAGCTTAGTTTGCTCTGCTCTAGCTGAAGCTAAGGAACCACTGTTTTCCAGTCGCAATTTCTAGACTGACACATCATTCTTTAGTAACATATTTTTTATGTATGCTACATATTTTATAGATTACCTGTTTCAGGAATCTTTTGAATCGTTGCTTTTTAGATACGTCATTTTCCCACCTACTTATTTATAAAGCAAGAGATGTTTTAATACTCCAAATGCTACTTTATAGGCCTTGAGGGAAGAGAAAACTTATAGAAGTTTCCAGAATGATTTTTTCATTTAATAAGTCAATAAATTTACCTTCTAATATCTAATTCTGGTGTTCATTCAGCCCCTTTGAAAGTCTTCCCTTTCCTAAGAAAACATTGCTTGAGGTTAAATCTCAAGAGCTTTTGACTTTCAGCCTCTAAAACAGTTATAGTCTCTAACAAAATATTGCATATGCTGTGGCTTGGGGCTAGCACAGTGTGAAGACAAAATCATATGAGTTGGAAGGAAGAAGGAAGGTGTCCTGGTTTCATCTGGGACAGAGTTAGCTCTCCTCCTAGTAGCTGCTGTGTTTTGTATTTGGTATGAGAAAAATGTTGACGAATGTTGATGATATTGTTTTAGTTGTTGCTAGGTGATGTTTGTATTAGTCAAGGACTTTTTCAGCTTTCCATAAAAGCTGAGAGGCAGCATAGAGAGGACAAGCTGGCCAGGGGGATATTCCATACCATAGATGTCATGCCCAGTATATAAATGGCGGTTAGCCCAAATAGGGACAGGGATCACTGCTCAGGACAGGCTGGGCAATCGATCATCGGATGGTGAGAGTGACTTGTGTTGTATCACTTTATTTTGTATATCCTTTTACCATTATTATTGTTGTTATTATCATTTTCCTCTTCCGTTACTCTTCTATTAAATGGTTTTTATCTCAACCCATGAGTTTTCTCCCTCCTCTTCTCCCTCTTCTCCCTGCCTTACTGGGGGCGTTGGGGGGAAAGTGAGCAAGCGGCTGCGTGGTCCTACTTGCTGGCTGGGGTTCAACCATGACAGAAGACAGAAGGAAACAGTGTTGTGATTTTTTTCCTTCAGACAACTATTTGTGAAGAGCAGAACTAATGAAGATGAGTTTCCAACATATCTGTGTCTTCTGCTTGGTCAGCCCCGTGGCTTACAAGGCGCAACCTGCAAGCAAAGCTTTCCCTGCAGCTGGGAGGGTCAGGCGTACACGGCGTGCTGCGAGGATGTCTCACTTACACGGATTTGCTGTAGTCCAGCACAGGATGGGCTCACGCCACAGCCTTCCCTCCAGTGTGAGCCACTCCAGAAATCGTAGTCCTCTCCTGCTCCTTCTGTTTGCATAAAACTTGAAGAATTTTAAGATTTTTTTTTTCCTGTCTGGAGTATGGAACACAGAAGCTCTTCACAGTCTCTGGTGCAAGAGTGCCAGGCACCAGGGCAACACCTGGGCTCAGAAATGAAATCTTTACAGAGGGTGAAAAGGTGAATTCCTGTCCTTGTACGAGGATCACAGGTTGTCAGGCTGTACCACACATGGGCAGGAAAGTGTGAATCTGTCTGTGAATGTGTTCTCTGATCCCTGTGCCTCTATGGCAGTTCTGACTGACATTGACCGACTGGTTCACAAGTTATTAGACACAGAAACATGCAAACAACATCACAGAAACCTTGTTTGTGGAGGAAACCAGGGTCAAGATACCATTAGCCTACAGAATCTTTGGGATGCATTTAAGTACTGGGAAGGAGATATTTTCACCATCAAGATACAAATCACATAGTCAATGCCTGTCCCACAGTCTCCTTCAACTATTGGTCACAACAGCATCACCAAGAGCTTTTAAGATGAAGTGCAAGAAAAAGTGAAAGAAACCACTATGAGATTGCAGCACTACCTTCCCTGAGGTCTAAGCACAGTCAGAAATTACTCCAGGTTGTGGTTCTTCAGATTAGCTCAGGGAGCTTGAAATTAAAAAAGAGAAGCAAAAATTTAGCATGCCCAGCAGTTACCCCTGGCAACCCCACCACCAGTTTAGAGTCCACATGCAGAAACCTCATCTGGCTTTCTCGCAGCTGACAGCCCCGTACCTCCACCTGATGCTTCAGGGTCCAAAGGTTGTGGTGGTTGGTGCCATAGCAGCACAGTATGCCAAGACATTTAGGTGATTTAAATGTCTTGGAGCCAGGCATCTGAAAGAAAAAGAAAAGGTACACTGATAGAGAAGCTGTAAGTAACTAGGGGGCCTTGCTCTCTAGTCAGATCTGTTTGGTGTGGGAAATTATGGTCCCAGACCTCTGGACTTCCCACAGCCTGACACCGAGGAGCACTTGCTCACCGGGGTCTTTTCACTGACTCTGCTGAACTCACTGCAACAGCAATGACTACTGTAGAGATTCAGCAAAACTTGTTGCATTTGGCAGCTGCTTGCTAGATATCAGCTGTGAGCGCAGAGACACGTTAATGTCTTTCCAAGCAAAACCAAAGTCGGGATTTGGGCGCTGTCGGGAGAACCACAGATTTAGCAGGGAAGGAGGAGAACACAAGGACAGCTTGAGCAGAGAAAATGCAACACGGCAGAGGCAGAGAGGAAGGAGCAGCCAAGCTTTACCCTATGCCGCTATGCTGTGGAGGGATGAGCACATGCTTCGCTGTGGTCCCTGAGGAGCCAGTTCTTTGAGCAGCCGCTCGAAGAACCAAATCTCTGCAACTGAGGGACTTCCTTGTCTCTTCTCTGGCTTTATAAAGCCTACCAAGCAAAAGAGAAAGGAGCAAAGCCAGTGATCAAATGTGAGGGAGAGAAACAGTGCACACGTATGTGGCTGGCTCCTCTGTTTCGCATCCAAGCCATCCCTTCTCATGTTTAGAATAAGGGATATTTTTTCAGCAAAACTGCTGAGAAGAACATTTTCTTGCAGTTTGCTTCACCTGATTCCAGGAATAGAGTGGTGGCCTCCTCACAGACCACTCAGAAATGCTGCCAACACTTTTGGAAAGCCACAGAGACAACAGGAAAAAACAAGGGGAAGGTGGGATGGAAAGCTGAATAATAATAATATTAATAATAATACCCACAACCCTTGTTTGTGTTTCACATCGACAGGCAGCACAAACCACAAAACATCGCTGCATTTACCCGGAGCAGGGAACTCTGACCTGGAGGGGTAATGAGTGGTCAAAGTTCACCCTGGCTGTGCAGGTCCTCAGACATACCTGTGCTCTGAAGGTACGTACATCGCTGGTCTGCCACATCCAGAGAAACCAAGATTAGTTTAGTCATTTTTTGTTCACAGTGCAGTAAAACTGTAATTGTTCCACTTCTTTTCAAGATGAGAGGAGTGAAAGGACAGAGGGAGGATTATGAAAGAGCAGTTCAGAAAGTTCAGTTGCTTGTTCTTACTCATTTCTTCTTCATGTGAGACCTTTCCAAGAAGGGTCCTTTTGTGAAAAACATCTTTGTGCTTTATACTACCAAATTCCACTTAGAGCACATAGAGGTTCCAGTGTAACACAGCTTCTACATACCTGCTTATTGATGAGCCTTTATTTAAATCACATCTTTAGTCAGCAAAGGATTCAAATCCTTTATGAGCCTCAAGGACTTGCAATTACTTTTCAGACTGGGGAATAATACATCAGCGTAGGAAAAAGAGACCTTGAGAAACAGCAATGTGACATACGGAATCAGAACCTGAAAGGTGCAGTTTTAAATATCAACAATAATAAAAATTTATGCCTAGGATATGAGAAGAACTGTCTCAGCACTTAATACTTAGTTATTATTATTCTTCTAACATGTTAATAACACCCTTGTCATCTGGACAAGACATCCTACAGCTCTATATTGGTAGTTTAGCTCCAGGCAACTGGGCCATATGGAACAGAAGTTTAAAGCGTGTTGTGGGTGCTGTAGGCCAAATTGTCCCCACCAGGATGTTCATCTACATAGCCAGAAAAGAGCTTCACAAATGTGGACTTGGCATTTGCCCCATGGTAATGAAAATTCACAGTTTGGTGTCAGCAAATGCAGCAAGCGCGGAACACATCCTACAGACTTTATTAGCACTGTGAAGGTTTTATCATTTCACTGCATTCAAAGAAAAAAGACAGAAGAAGTATCACAGACAATTTTCACTGACAGTCCATCCTGTTCTAGGATATGAAGTGAAGCTACTTGCTCAGCATTACGGCATTTTAGTTTAGGTACTGGACACGTCATGGGAGCCTGTTATATATTTATTTGTACAAACGTGGACCTGTGGGTTTTATAGCACGAGAAGATAAAAAGCAGAGCAACATCCAAATTAGGTCTTAGCTTTTCTGAGTATTTTAAAGAATGGTTTATGTATTAAAAGAAACCTGAATATTGGAAATAAACAAATAAATTACCAAAATGGCATAATGATAGTCGCTAGCTGAACAGTTAACTTTGCCTCTCGGTTAATTTATCTCTCTTACATGAGAAATAAGTTAGCTTATAAATCAATTTCTGCTTTGAAAAAAAAATAGAAAGAATTAAATCATAAGTCCTATACCAATGGAAAAAGTTAATAGAAATTTTAATGAAAGTACAAACTACATAGAGTTTGAACTCAATATCCCTGAAATATAAGGCATCTATCCCCCAGGGCTAAACAGCTTTTGGTACCATGTACAAACAAGATGCACGATTTTCACAGGCTCTCCTGAAGAGCAGAGTTATTATCATACATTACATTTTGCTTCTTGATTAAAAAATCATATTAATTAAATGCAATTAAATTAAATTAAATTAAGAGTTGAAGATGCAGCAATCCATTTATTATTATTTTCTCACAGTGTGGGCCACATTCTAATAGAGTGATCACCCTCCCTCCCAGCCTCCCAGTCACGATTACACAACATCCCCGGAGCACTCGCAGTAGCTGTGTGTGCAGGATAGACGTTACACAAGTATTTGCAGATTTTAATTCCTTTTAGTGAGATTTTTCTTGCATGAAAAAAACCTGGTTATGTGGCCTCCTCTTCATCTTTGGGGTCCTCTCTTCCTCTGAATTATTTTCTCAGTGTCTTGCTGTCTCTGAATTGTTTTTTCTTTGTCTTGTTGTGTCATGTCTCCTTGCATTGTAGCAGTTTACTTCGCTGTATTCACTCTGGAATTCCCAGAAACCTTCTTGCTAAGGACAGACATCTCCGCTGATAGCTACTCTTACTGCATCTGTGTTGTACCACCATTGAGATGGTACATCTGTCAAGAAGGGAGAAGTTGAGAAGAATAGAACAAATTCCTCAAAGTAAGAACAAATAAATATTTTTTTTTTTTTTTTTGGTCTTGAAGGCAGGATCAGTCATCTAAAAAGCACTTTTGCTTCATGTACAGACTCCTGAGCAAACTTTAATCAAGTCACGTAAAGACTAGAGGTCCAGGATATGCCCATTTGGTTAGGAGGGAGAAGCTCCCCTGCTGGCAGCGTAAACTGGCGCAGCAGCAGGCGGTGGGCAGACTGCTCCTGCACAGAAGTTACTGTGTGAGGTCCTTCTGTCCTACTCTACGTAGGCTGGCAGTATGAAACACATGGGCTGCCCCCCTAAACCAAAGCTGAAGAAACGTGTTGGGTGCCCTGAACCATGACACGGGAATAGGTGAGCTACTTCGCCCAGCAGTATGGAAGTGTGTACTGAAGTCCCAGCTGGCTGAAGAACCCATAGCAGGTGAGGAGTCTGGGGCAGAAAAAAAGATCTGCACCAAACAAACCATTTCTTGCCAGATAAGTCTCAGAGCAGTCCCATTGCCAAACCTGTGATCTCGTGAAAATGAACATGTTCTCCCTGGATTTTTATTTTCCTGAAAATATGAGAAAAAAAAAATATTATTTGCAGTTCTTCATGAGCAGATAATCCTCATGTGGGAGAAACACTGGGAGCCTGAGAAACTGCCCCTACAAAAGTAAAACCGGGTCTTCATTGATGAACGCACAGACAGGACACAAAATTACACCAGAGCCAGTTCTTTAACATGCATATAATAGAATGTGGAATTATTTTCTGCTGTTGTGCTCTCCTTCCTTCCACTAAGCTGGCAGTGCCATCCCCCCTTTTCTGAAACGCCTGCTACTCTCAGGAGCATTCACCCCCCGCTCCACACTCCCACCATCTGCGAGAAACTTCTTCCTATATCATCTGTCTCACTCATTTTCTATCTCACTTCAGTTCACTGCTGGCAACCTGTTCTCTCCCTTGCCCTCCTTAATTTCTTTTCCTTTCTCTCAGCAATATCATTTTATATCTTAATATTGTTATTTAGTGTTGTCTCAGGTTCCTGGATCTAGGTTATACCGAAGTAGCTTGTTGCATTGCATTTGCCACAGTATCTTTATACATTACGTTTTTATCTCGTATGGCAGATTTGTTTCAAGGACATTATGAAAACCAGTCTGTTCATGATTATATACTGCTGATTCAAGACACAATTTTGTTTTCCTTTTGGAAAATCATGTTGGCTAAATGTCTTTCTTTTTGATATCTCTGGACAGCTTCTGCATTGTGCTCCCTTATGACAGTTTGTTTCAGAAACAGATTAAACTATACTGCAAAATAATCTCTTTATACTATCCAATTCACAGCAAATGCTAACAGGGACTGCACTGAAAGTAAAAGGCATTCTGTAAATAGACTGAGTCCATAACAGTTTTTCCTCCAATATTTACATAGTCAGAAACACGGGCTCAGAATTCATTCTCCATCCCATAACCAAATCCTGTTCAGATCTTCAACTCGCTTAACCATGCTATTACTTAGGGACACACCAGCCTGTAAATTAGAGCAGGAACCTTCCCAGTAAGGCCAAACCATTGCTTTACAGACAGAGAGAGATGCACATGTATGCTTACAGTCGTCCTGTCCACGTCAGTCCTGCACCGCAAAGACAATTTCTGAACTAAGGAGAACAGTAACCAGGCACTTCACCACAACCAGCTCCTCAGGCTTTTGCAGTTCACTTATTCACATTGAACACTGCTGGTTAAGACTGGCCTTTTACTCATTATCACATTCAAAAATAGTTTTAAGGGTTTATTTGTAGGGTTTATTTGTGAGGTTTATTTGTAACATATGTTCACACATGAAGCAAAAAAGAGAAAGCTTACCAGGTGTCCATTAGTTTTCAAAGAAAACCCTAACCAAACTAATCTCCTGAGTCTGAGAAATCAAATTGTAAACCTTTCAGGAAAATTGCACTGTAAAATAGGCCACGCATGAAAATATAATTAAAGTGGGTAGCAGTTTTCACTACAGGAGCCCTGTTCTCTCTGAAACACCAACCATAGCTCCATTCATGTGAAATTGGATCAAATCTGCCATACAACTGCTCCATAGCGATACTTCTTGGGTACATGAAAACACGCTCTACTCTGTGTTCAACCATTAGACCTTTTCCTTCCTGCTGTTCAAGAATCCAGTAAGTACTTTCAAAGCAGAGGTTTTTGCACCCTAGAGTCCTTCCCACTATCATAAAACCATACCAAACTAGCACTCATTCATAGACTTTTCAAAGACAAAAAAAAAAATAAAATCACATGTACTTATGGACATAAAATGCTTAACCAAGAGATCATTCAGTTTTCCACAACAGCAGTTGCTATGCATAGTCTAAATTTCCCTCCTAAAAAGACAAGATTAATATTATTTCCTAAAAAAAGTCATTTTGTTTGTTAGTTGTTTGTTTTCTAATGGAGGATGGCAGAAGAATTGGTAGTACACCCCTGAAGTTATAACATGCAATACATAAAATTGATTCAATATATATAAAAATATACAAAGGTTGGACATCTAATAAGGAATATATCACAGCTTTCCTAAATAAAGAGAGTGGGAAGGAAGGAGAGAAGGGTGGATTTAAAGGAAAGGTTGTTTTTCTCCAGTGATACCCTTTTTCATTTCTAAAGCTTTTGCCCTGAAGTCCGTTTATCAGCTTGCTTAAACAGTGCATATACACAGTTCAAAACAATAACTGTTTAAAGATATCAAAGGCTATGTGTGATTCCACTGAAATGTTTTCACATTATTTTCTTAAACCAAAGAATTCTGCATTCACATTTTTAAAGTATTAAATAGAAAGATGTCCTGGTTTGTATTATCTAACCAATGAACCAGGGAGCCAGCTGCAGATTCATTTTCTGTATGATTTCCCCGATGGATACATTCAGGATGCCGTGGTCAGGAGCTGGTAAAACAACCCCTAGGAAGAAGTCAGAAATGATGCTATCAGAGAACAGAATGCTGTGGGACAGTCACAGAAAATTAAAAAAAAAAAAACAACCAACAAACCAGATAAGGAATGTGCAGCCAGGGCCACCACTACTGTAATCATTTTAGCTTCTCTTATTTAAATCTGCTTTAATCCTTCATCTACAATTAATAAGATTTGCTATTTAAAAAAAGTTCAGAGGGTTCCACATTTATTGCTGAAACATAAAAGTAAAATTCTGGCCTTTCATCATCTAAAATATATATAAAACTTCATGAATCAAAAGTCTCTTTCAAACATCTCTGAGGGTGACAAGTTAAAAAACTGCCAAAAATGAACAGTTTATTGTCGAAATCCTACCACAGAGTAGCAAAGACATAAGCCAAGATGATACACGGTGGTATACTGAGCTGGCATCAAAGAGAGTGAGCGTTCCATCTATTTTGGAAAATAATTTTTCATTTAAAATAAAAGGTAACCTATTACAGGTGCAAAGATTATCTTTCTCATACCTAATAGTGTCAGACAGATAGGGTACAGGGAAGGATGGAAGAAATAAGTACCGGGAAACGACCCCAAATTAATGTTAAATGCGGACTCTCATAACGGCAAGGACAAAAATAGAAAGACAAAAAAGGAGCTGTACGTACACATATTTTGTGTTCTTTTAGACCCAGATGAGATATTTGCACATGCAACTCACACAAAAGGGCTGTTTTCGTAGCCCTGGATTGCTAAACAAAGTCCTGTTTAATAGACAGAGATAAGCCTGATGTGGTATGTAAGGATGGCGAGCGCCTGTGTGCCTTCCCTTTATTAGCCTAACACGGATCGGTGCAGGTCTCAGCCTGTGCACGGGGAGCTGAGGGAATGCAGCCAGCCCCAGCAGAAAACCACTGCATCCTCTTGTTTTGCTTCCAGCCCGGCTGCCGGCTGAGGCGGTGCACCGTGGGACATGCCCTGCTCGGGTGTCCCTGGCTACCGAAGATCTCTGGCCAAGGAGCTGGTGCTCCTCTGCCAGGGGATGGGAAGGTGCCAGTGGGGTGAGTAGGGGACATATAGGCACTGCCACCCCTGGGGGCACAAAGCCTATTCTGCTCACCGGCCCATCTGAGAGACTGTAATACTGAAAGGAAGCAGAACAGGGAAGAGCGAGAAGGACTACAAAATGTGGTCCCCCTTCTGACCAAAGCCAGAGGCTAATGAGAAGACACCAGTGTGCTGCGGCCACCATGGACCAGCTCCAGAGCTACGCTGCCATAGGAAAAAAGGTCTTTTCCATTCTTCTCTACGTAGTTGCTTTTGATTGAACTGTTTTTTCATGTGTTATACAGCCAGGACTACCTCTTCCACCTTCGAATGTCTTGTTGTGTGGTAAGAGTTTCTGGGGGAATACATTAAAAAAAAAAAAGACCCTTTCCTGATTGTGTTTCAGAACTGGAAAAGAACCTTTGCATCTAAAAGTTTTCTTTTTTTCCCCCCCCATAAGGGATATTTCTTCTAAACTTGTTGCCATCAGAATGACCTACAGAGCGAGCAGTGGTGCTGCCTTGAGAGATTTAGGACATGGCATTGTTTTAACATGAGAGGAGACATCATTATTCTTCATCATTTCTACTGTTCTTATTGTATATGTAGAGAGAGATCTATGCACCCAGGAAAATAATCTACTCTGGACTGGTCCACTCAGCCAAGCACTTCCCCATCTCCAACAGTGTGTTTGAAACTGAACCAGGAAGTTTCTACATTTTCTCCTGTAGCTTTGAAAGCAGATGACACCCTACCTGGATCCAAACAAACCACCTCTTTGGTGCCTGTCTCCGCTCCTTGGTTTCCAGCCTCATCCTCCCAGTGGATGGCATCAGAATGAGGTAGAGGTAGGAAATGCAGGGGGGAAGCTCACTCCTTCTGACCACCACTTGCACAGAGGGATCCTGGCGGAGACACCCCCTGTGACCATTAAACAAGCTAAGGAGGCCTTAGTGATGATATTGCAGCTATGGAAGATGGCCAGCACCAGCAAGCTGTTGTTTTTCAGTGGGATATCTGAATAAACATATCTCTTGTTTTTACCGCTGCAGTGCAGAAGTATATGTTGTGTATCTCTCTTAAACGATGTACCTTTTTATGCGAGGACAAAGAGCAAAACACAGTGTATGTTCGTATTGTATGTTGGATATACACGCCAAAGGCTCTCAACAGCGAATTGCTTCTGGTTGTTCAGTTTCAATAGACCTGATTTGAACAGTTAGTTTTCTGAGATGTCCTAATTTGATCTCCCCTCTCGAGCTAGCAGAGCTAGACTGAGTTTCACAAACAGGTAGCTTGAAAGAACGCTACTGTTTCAGATAAAGTATGTAAAAATGACATTACTCACATTTCTAAGATCACACATGCCACATTACTCCAACACACAAGAAACTCTAAAATCCAAACTTCAAATGGCAAAACCATCTTGTTTGTCAGCCTACCTTTAATCCTATCAAAGATTAGGTTGCAATCACACCCAAAAGAAACAGTTGAAAACTACTCTGTGATCAAATCGCATAGATACCTTCAACTAAACTGCTCACTGTGACATTTAAAACACTCGGGTTGCTGCAAGGCAGTATAAACACACCGAAGGGAGGTTTCATACCATAAAAAAAAAAGAAATTTATTGCACAATAAACATAATTCAGATCAACAAGGAGAATGGCAACTTACAGAAGAAAAGCTTGTCAATCCCTCTCCTCACACACATGCATACAGATGTGCATCCAAGGGAAAATAACAGTTCATAGCTTCCTTTAAAATATATATTTAATAACTCTACATGGCTGTACTGATACTTTGAGATTTTTCAAACAATAAAAAAGCATTTCCAAATGCATTTCAAGGAGTAAAGGCTACTAGCAAATTCCCTGCCAAAACAACTTAAATTACCATGCCACTTTTCCACGCATGTTCAAAAGCAAAATGGAGATGAATATGAAACACCAAGTCTAAGATCTATTTTTCAAAGTCTTGAAGCCAACACATGAAAGTGAAAAATTTCTCAGTCTCCCTTACTATAGATCCACCGCATTAATGCAAGACAACGACTAAAAGCTATACCAAAGTGTTTAAAGGCTAAAAAACAAGCAATGTGGTTTTCTCAAGGAGAGCATAATAAATTAGCTGTAGAAGAAACAAAAGTGTTCAGAATTCTCAGGCAACTAAAAAGCTGCCTGTTAGACACTGAGGAATACCTAAGTGTGAAATTTCAGAACCTGAAATATCTAATTTACTTCTATTTTTAAGATGCCTGTTCCTCTTAGGAATATGAAATAAGGTACATGCACAATAACCTGAAAAACTCAAGAAGATGCAGAGACAGATGGAAATGTAAACAAGTTTGAAGGATCTCTGCCAAAAGTCTGCTCTAATCCACTGTCCAATCATTAAAGAATAAACACCACACAAAACCCTTTGTTTTGAATGAATTACAACCTGGAATTACTTGGCAAATACACAATGCAGAACGCCATGGAGATAAAGAAATAGAATCTAGCATAGAGGGACATATTTGCAAGTCATCTCCTTCTGTGCAAGATCACAAAAAAGGTAAAAATATGTCTTTAGGCCTCTTTTGGCTGAGGGTATAGAAAACAAACTTTTCACTTTTTGCTCCGTGGCTCCGGCAGCAGCAGGTTGGAGGCACCGCAAGCTGCCGGAGCCATGGGAAATTAGACCATCGTACAAAAGTTGCCTTGGAGCTGCCCTTGGGACCTGACCTTCTGCCCAAGCAGGCAGGGACCCTCCGGGGAGGCTAGCACATCCTGGGTCAGCTAGCCTGCAGGGCAGCTGGCGTTCCAAAAGGGACCCGAGGAGCAGCTTGTTGCAGCTGCGGGTGCAGGAGACGTGTGGTTGCCATCCTCCTAGCTGCATCTCAAATGCTGCATCTTCAGAAGGTATGTAATAAAGAGACTAACTTTAATTCTTCCCCAGACCTAGCCCCCTGGTAATTTCGTTGGCCAATTGCCCTGCTGTGATTTACATCTCTCTAACAGTAAAATACGTCTTGTTTTAGGAAGAGAGAATATCCTTAGCAATTCCCTATTTACTCCACTCTCTTGTGACAGCATGCTTCTTAAATTAAGGGTTATCATCGGAGAAGGTGCCCAGCACAGAGATTGTACTTCATAAAAAGAAGCCGTAGATGTCTACAGAGCAGAGAACTAGACTTGCAATGAGGCCATCAGTATTCAGTCCCTCTCTAACTAGTTTTTTCCTCTCAGTGGTCCCGTTCATTTGGTGGCGTCAGCAACACCTACCAGGAGCTGTCTGGCCAGACAGGAAAATGGACACATTGCTTTTAATTACATGACTCATTAGCTAATGAAATTAAGTTTGATCAGCAAAGAAATTCTGTTCTATTTCTCTTTTAGATTAGACTGACTAGATTCACAAAGGTAAAACCTTTTCTCTTTCAAAATACCCAATATCTGCAACAATATCCCAGACACTCCCTGTCTACATATGGGAGAATGATTTTTTGCTGACAATGGGCACAGAAAAGGACAAGACGTCCCCCTCATCGATGCCAGCATAGATTGGAAATAATTCTATTAAGGTCTGCGTGAACCTGTCAGATATTGCAAATCCATATTTCCCAGGGAGAAAAGAAAGCAGGAGTTGGAGGCAGGAATTCAGTAGGAGAGTAGTAAGCAATTGTGCTAGGAAAATATGGCATGGGAGAGTATAAAGCTTTGATTGTAGTTATATATATACAGACACACAGACAATATATACCTGAGCAAGAAAATAGATTCTCTTAATCTAGAGGGGAGGTCTGGTAAGGATGCATTAGTACAGACCTGGTATTCTTTGTCTAGCCTCATCCCAGATGGTTTCCTCTTTTTCCAAGGAACTTTGCCTCCAAATTAGGCAAATATTAGGGTCCTCTCTCTGTAATAAGTTATACTTACATAAGCTTTCTTTGTTTGACAGGAGTGGCTATGCCCAGCTGAAATGGCTGCTTCCCACTGGTTTCCCACCGGCCTGTTTTATCAAATAGGCAACTTTCAGTGAAGAGCTGCTGACTCTGCTCACTGATGCAATCATGCCTTTATTTACCAAAGAGAGATGGTACGTATACGATGGTACATATATAACCCTGTCCTTAGGCAATTGGCAGGGAAGACCCGAATACCAAGGGGTCTCTGGAGGAGACGGGTGTGAAAGAGGGTGATTAGGGAAGAAGCTAGCAAGGTTCTTAAGAGACCCAATCTTAAATTTCCAAGGTCAGTTCATGTTCAATGCAGGAAATAAGGTAAGACATCTAAAATGTCCTCCTCCCCACACACATATCCCAAAAGCAGCTGCTGGACTGGCTGATACAAAAAGGCGGCATTCGGACACCTTGCACACCCCAGCCGTGGTGCAAGGCAAGTCACATCAGATGGACAGTCCTGTTCCATCCCCTCACACCTCTCTTGTCAGCCTCCTTCCCACATCTCCTTCCCCACCTCTTGGAAAAATTTTCCCTTTCAATTGCTATTTCTGTACAAGCAAAACTTTTACAGAGTTCAGGGGTTGTTCCATGTGATGTTTTTGCACAACATAATTGGGAAATGTGTTAAATCAGCTGTTAGCTTTAGTAATTGAAACACGCTGACTGGGGCCCATGAGGTGTGGAGTCCCCCAGCTGGGATTAACAACAGCCTTGGAGCTGGAAGCAGAATCCGGGAAGACCCAGGAGAGCAGGCAAGGAAGGCAGCTGGAAGCGGGGAGAAAGGCTTGGCGGGGGATTTGCAGAACCTGGCTTGGGGACCCCATTGTGCCTGGCATGGTACAAAACACAGCACGGAGCCAAGAGCGGCCACCCCCCTCCCCAGCTGCCAGCAAAGACATAAACGTACCCATTAGCTTCACTGCGGAGTAGCAATGAGTGAACCTCGAACAGTTTGGAGGTTGTTTCACCACGTGGCAGGGGTGATTAGCTGAGCCCCTTGGGCCTGCAAGACCAACCTTAAATCTCATGTAAACAAGCTTAACCGTGAGATGGTGAACGTTTTTACTCCCCCTTCCCAGGCGGTGCAGAATGGTTTGAAAAGGCAATGATGATTTGAAAAATTCATAGAACTGAACTTTTTAAACCTGAGGAGGACATTACTTCATTTTCACTTGCAGATGAGAGCTCGTAATGTTTCATATTTCATCAGAAATGCTGGGCATCCCCACACCCAGATAAGTGCAGTATTCACTAAGCCTTACAAGCGCTCTTTTGGGGCAGCAATATTATAGCACTTGGTATAACGTGTCCCTGTATTAAGGAAAATTGATTTGCAGCATTTCTCTCTGTATGTTCAGCTGATCCAATCTAGTGTCTATCACCCTTCCCTCTCAGCCCCAGCCACGCAATCTCATTGGCATTAATAAAAATATTAAGATAAGACAAGCCTCATATTTGTTATCCACGAAACAGTCCTGATTTCTTAATTCTTAAGGCTTTCAATCTGCTTGAATTAGTTGTCGACCGGGTCCTTGCTTTCATATATAGTTTTCTGAGTAAAATCCATGAACAAGGAATCTATAGTACAGTTATGTTTCCACTCAAATCACTACTGCATGGGCTTGTCTGCCCAGCTGCACGTACTTTACCCATATGCTCAACACCTCCTCACTCCACGGTCTGCTGAACTCCCCCAGGTTGCTCTCTACTGAATTGCACTGCTGAATACAACCTGTGAAGGCCAGCATCTTACCTTGTTGTCTGGCTGTCAGCCCTGCACACGCAGATGCTTCCACTGTTCTTTAAACCTTCCCAAATCATGTGACCCTGCCATCCAAATCTGCTGGAGTCTGCACTGGTGCCAGGTTTATGTCTGTGGGGAATACTTGCCTGACCTAGAGGGGCAAAACTATGCCAAATTACCCTGATTCCTAAAGGGTTGCAGATCTCACAGGTTCCAGCGTGCTAAAATGGGAGATGCTCCTTCATTCCCTTTAAAAGCTTCACCAGTGAAGTCTCATGAGAGACTCATGAGTCTCATGAGTTTCCTGGCTTTTAATTGATACATCCCAGGGACTGCTGAGGAATAGATGCAGCGCTCCCATCCGCGTGGAGTCCAGAGGTTGCTTCAGTGCAGCTGTGTGCAGTGTTGCACGTTGCTCAGGCAGCCCTAAAACATATACTTGGTTAAGTACCCCTTTTACAGCATGTATCATCACCACAGGGAACTTCCCCACCTCTTCCCAAACCACATCCCAAGGGCTATGACAGGAAGGAGCCTTAGCGGGGCAATCTCTGCTGGCTATTCCCAAGGACTCGCACTGCGGTGACGGGGACAAGGCACGATCAAGTTGTTCCCCACCTGCCCACTATTTGTGCAGAAATCATGCAGTTAAGCCTGGAAATTCTAGGTGTGGAGAGAAACTCTTAGCCTGCAAAGCCAAAGAGCTTCTCCAACAGGTGAATTTGATTTTTAAGTTAAGACCAGAATCGCGTTCCCCTGTTGGGCCGGTGGGGGGAGGGTGACTTGGTGAATCCCATTAACTGCTCATCTCTCCCGGTGATCTGCAGGTACTATCAATACACCTTCCACCGCCTCTCCTGGGATAGCTGAGACACTTGGCAATTAATTTGCAGGATCTCAAGCAGAAAATTATCTCTCTGTAGAACGAGCAAACCCTGACCGGTCTCCATTTTAAGACAGATAGTATAGAAATGGCTGCTATTCCCATGAAATCCTGAGCGTGCACCCCTCCTCCCGCTTATCCCTTCTTACTCCTTCTGGGATTTATATAGATGATAAAGGACAGTGCTGTTGTACAGAAAAATCACAGCCTGAGCAGGGCCAGAACTGCACCCAAAACTGAGCAGCAGCTTTTACAGAGCCATCTGACTATCACTGCCGGCATCTGTGTGAAAATGCTGGTTCCAGCCGTCTCTTTGGAGCAGGCTCAAATAGCTGGGTACACAGAAAATGTTTTCTTCTTCCTTTTAGTTTTCACCACGGAAAACTGCGCCTTTAACACATAAGAATGAGGAGCTGCACCTTGCAGACAAGAGACAGAATTTCTATTTTCTAAGCGCAGAGAAATCATTGAAGCGAATATGTTTTATTGATTATTTTGATTGTGGATCTGGAGAATAGGATCTATTCCAAGTGACATCTGCCATTTAAAACTTTAGCAACATGATAATTAAATAAAAGTCAGTTAACTTTTAATTTATTTCTATCAATTTATTTTCCAGAACCACTAAACTGTGCTCCAGACTAGATAGTGCGCTCCGCAGAATTTAAAGTATATCCTATTAAGGTTCTTTATAGATAGTTGGAATTTCCTTGCGAAATTGAAATCTGTTGCTATGAATACTCATGTTCAATACAAGTAACTATGACTCTTACCATGCAAATCAAGAAGAAAAATGAATTCTAACTGAAAGGAATGTTTTTCTTGGAACAGCTTCACAGGGATATCAAAAATGGTAATAAAATGGTGATAGAAAAACGTATATAAAATGAAAAGTTAAATGCTATACTTTCTATTTAACATTTATCTAAAATAAAAATCCTAACTTTCTGTGAATACTGCAATCTGCTTTCAGTTATTATAAATATGATAACATCTGCTCTAAGAGGAATTTTCTTTGACTGTGGGGTGGGAACTTTGTAAATTGATCAGGTATGTGAATAATAAAGAAAAGCCAGCTCAGTCCAAATCTGGTGCTACTGATTCATTTTCCCCACTTCCAGGTGAGTTAGTTCACAGCAGCTCAGCAGCTTGAGACTTACATTCTTAATGAAATCACGAGCATTTCTTTAAAGTTGCCACAAAAGCGGTTAATTCATAATCAGGGCATGAGCAGTAAATTTCTTTTCTCTCACCTAACATTAAAGTAACATTAATTACCTAACATTAATTAAAGTAATGTTAATTATTTTACCAAAGGAGCTTTATTCTCCCAAGCTCCCACTCAATTAAAGCCTCACCCATACTTTGAACAAACAGACCTTAAAAATAAACCAAAGCAAAACCCAGAACCCCTGGAAGTGCTCTCCTGTCTGGAAATGTCCTGGCAAAATCTGTTTGTGTATCCATTTGAGACATTGATATTGCCTCCAACTGCAGGCTTCCTGAGTACCTCTCTGTATTAAAGATGTTTACCACCCCACCTCTCTGTGCCATTATCCTGTGCATCAGAGGAACAAAGCACGGTGTTTGTCTGCCCTAATTTGAGTAGCTAAAGTTAGATGTCACCCCAGGCTCATCTGCTGAATAACCCTCTGGAAACATCCCCTTCTCTACCTCTGCTGCCAGGGCAGTCCAAAGTCATCGTCTCAAGCTTAGACAACTTAATATTAGATCAGAGTCAGATGAGATGTAGCCCAGCCTAAGTGATTTCCCTAAACTGCAGTACTGGGAAAAAGATCTCATCTTTCAAGCCCAACTAACTACTAGACTATTCTTGCTCTGTCGCCGTTCAAAATGGAGCAACAGCCATCGTTTCAAGCAGTACTTGAACAATTTACATTTTTTAATACTCTAGCATTGCCGTGTGGTTAACTAGGCAATGGGTTTTTCATATGGAAAAGTTAGAGAGCGTTTTGCAACATACCCACCTAACATATAATGTTTGGGAGGAGATTTTTTGTTTGTTTGTTTTTTTACATTATAATCACTTAAAATGTTTCTAATACAGAATTCACAGTAACTTTCAAAATTAGGTGAGATTTTATTATCAATTGTATATAGGTGGGCATTCACAATTTTATTATTGCCACAGAATTATTTGGGGTGAATCCCAGGGGTGTTCAGTGCATCCTATTTTTGTATAAAAATTGGAAGAGATTACCAGACAGTTTAATGAGTCAGCATACTTGATGCATGAGCATAAAGTGTCCCACAGGTCTATGAGGTGAAGAAAAGAGCAGCTACCAAGGACAAATGGTCATGAGGACATGAACAGAATCAACATAAGTAACACGCCAGGAGGTATGCTATAAGATTTGGTTAACCACTAGGTAAAAAAAGCCATTAATCTTTTATAATCTGTTTATAAATAGAGCTTCCTTGCAAAGTCTCACCTTAAAAATCTATAAGGATTTAAAGAAGCATCACATCAAAAATATCTTCTAGCTACTTTTATTGAGAATTCTGTGCCTGATGTCCCTGGCCCAAAAGATGCACCTTTCCAAGTCTGGCCCATCTAAAACCAATCAGCAGCCATGTGTTTGTAAATAGAGTTGGCAATAGATACAAAAAACCCTGTATTTAACCCAGAAATCATGTATTTCTCATGTTACAAACAAGGAATAAATGCTCAGCAAAGCAATTCCTTAACCAGACACAGTTTATTATGCATGTACTCAAGGTTAGGGAGATCTCGGGAGATGTAAGTAACAAAAATCCTTTGGATAATGCCTCTTCTCTTCCACAAACTTTGTATTTGTTCATTCTTCAGCCTGGATAGAGGAACCCCTCCCCACTTTCTAGTCTGCAGGTCGATGTGGTAGTTGTTGGCCGTTCAGCAGCAACTTTTTGATAGTTGTTGAAAAGATGTCTCTGTGCATACTGGTTTTAGAAGGCTTCATGAATATGGTATGGCTACAACTATAAGGGACAACCCCTTTCCGTCATCATTTTCATCTCTCACTTTCAGACTGCAAAACAAACCAAAAATCTACTCATTAACTTACTGCATCAACTCTATTAAAAAAAAAAAATACTCAGATTTGGCAAATTGCTCCTCTTGTAGGCTTACACCTTCGGAACATAGTTGCTAAGCCCTTATTGCACAGAGCTCACAATTTTTTTCAAAACTGTAACAAGAGATTGAAATTGCTCCTGCTTTATCATCTACAACATAAGGTGGATCTGAACTGTGGGTTTCATGTCAGAAAGATGCTTGATTGATTTTAGAACAGAATCTTTAATGTTTTATGCAGATTTTTTTCATACACCAGTTGAAGTAAAAATTCAACTCTGATTCTACAAATTGCCTGCTAAGAAGAAAAAGAACACAGAGGTTTTTTGCAGATATTTATTACTAGTCCTTATGAGTCTCTTGGTATGTCATTATAAACTGGGGAAAACATGGACTGGAGATATTAATGGCTTTGTTCTCATTTTCTTGTCTTAGAAAAGGATAAGATAAAATGAACCTAATTCAAACTTGGTGTGAGCCTCATGAATTTACATCCAAACGGATGATAAAAATAAATAAAATGAAATGCTTCTACTTTGATGAGCTACATTGTTCATCTTGGATAGAACTGTCTTTTATATCCTCCTCAACATTACTTTTTGTAAATTCCTGTGTTAGGCTGTGTGTTAAACTTTTTCATCAGTAACTGTAAAGGTAAGAAAACATAACATTTATCTGAGATGTGAGTGAGAACAAATTGTAAACAAGACATAAACTTTAAAAATCTTCCTTGGAGAGTTTCCAAATCCAGCAATGAAGCACTGGGTCTTTTATTTCCTTAGTTTTAAAGGCCATTTAGAATATATCACTTTACATTTCCAGTAATGAATAGCTTCCTAAAATAATTTTGATTTAAAGGGTCATATTGCCAACCATAATGGGCCATACTGAGATGTGATTTTTGATATACAGAGATCATAACTAGTTTAAATATAGTGGAAATCACAGTTCAGGGGTTGGCTTATGCAAGAGGCAAGTTTTTTTCTGGTGACTTGCTAGTGTGGTTCTTCTCCCGGAAAATGTTGTGTAGATTTCCCCAGAGAAAAAAAAACAAGAAACGTATTCTTGATTGTTCAAAAACAAGTTGGGGAACAACACTAGTAAAACAAAAAAACGTAAGGGCAAAGAAACCTTGTACAAATGGGTGGGCTGTAAGAAACCGCAGTATTTCACACACATGTCCTGCTCAGCATCCACAGGACAGGCAAGTTGGTTCCCGTCCACCCCCAGTGGCACCGATAGACATAAGCTCTCAAGTGAATGAGACCAAATTACAATAGCTTAATAACTTACTGCTTCTCAGTTGAGCGATCAAACCACAACTTTGATTTGATAGAGCCTTCCCCATTGATGAGCCAAAACTGAGCATCATGAGCCAACAATGCATGCTTGCAGCCCAGAAGGCCAATCATGTCCTGGGCTGCATCAAAAGAACCATGGCCAGCAGATCCAGAGAGGTGATCCTCCCCCTATACTCTGCTCTCGTGAGACCCCACCTGGAGTGCTGTGTCCAGCTCTGGAGCCCTCGGCACAAGAAGGACATGGATCTGTTGGAGCGGGTCCAGAGGAAGGCCATGAAGATGTTCTGAGGGCTGGAGCATCTCTCCTATGAAGACAGGCTGAGAGGGTTGTGGTTGCTCAGGCCGGAGAAGAAGGCTCCAGAGAGACCTTATAGTGGCCTTCTAGTACCTGAAGGGGGCCTACAGGAAAGCTGGGGAGGGGCTGTTTGCAAGGGCATGTAGCGATAGGGTGAGGGGCAATGGTTTTAAACTAGAGCAGAGTACATTTAGATTAGACATTAGGAAGAAGTTCTTTACCATGAGGGTGGTGAAACACTGGCCCATGTTGCCCAGAGAGGTGGTGGAGGCCCCATCCCTGGAGACATTCAAGGCCAGGCTTGATGAGGCTCTGAGCAACTTGATCTAGTTGAAAATGTCCCTGCTTACTGCAGGGGGGTTGGACTAGATGACCTTTAAAGGTCCCTTCCAACCCAACACATTCTGTGATCTTAAACTTCTTCCCAACTGCGTTAGACTCAGCCTACTTTATTGAGGTTTGGACTAACCCACTTTACCTCCCGGTTCAGCCAGACTCACCCTGCACACCGGGACAATTAGGGCAGCTCCTCTGCCGGGTGGTAACACCTGACACTGCCAGTACTTAACCTCTGACAATCACATACTAGTCTCGTCTCCAGCCAAAGCTTAACCCTTCTCTATGATAGATTATATTTACTGTATGTGGTCTTAAATCATCCTGACAAAACATGGCTTTTCCTTTTTAAACAACACATCATGCTAGTTTTTTAAAATAATACTACCACTGCATAGCATAAATAGGAAATCAAACATATCATAAATACATTTATATATATATATGTAATTTTATTATATGCTATAAATTTATGTTCTTTATCAGTATATAGTGTGTTGCTCTCATAGGCATACCCTCCAGCCACACATTCAGCACCACATTTCATACCTGCCATTTATGTTTTATTCCCTCCCTGCTCTTCTCTCCAGGGAGAGAGCAAGGAGTGCAGTGGAGCGCTCACTTCTGTCAGGGCCTTTGGTTTGGTTTTGGTTTTAAACATACACCTTGCTCCGTGCTTTTGTCAGGGGCCGAGAGGTCCAAGAGGCGCTTCTTGCTCTGGAGCAGCAGGTGAGGACGTCTGGTCGGTGCTCCTGCGGGAGGACATTTGCTCCCAGCCCGGCACCGCAGAGACACTCAGCCCTCTGCACAGAGGAATTTTGTAAGCTAAATGTATGAATTCACACGTAAAAAGGAAGATGGTTTGCCGTGCAAAACCATAGCATAAACATTCAAGGAATCTTTCTGTTATAAAGAATTAGTTGATATGTCATGACTGAATGTGCTAACGCACTTGAAACGGAAATAGCTTCACTGAGCTTTTTTCTCTGTAATGGTCAGAAAAGGCATTTCAGCAGCGGGGCAGGAGGAAGTCGGCTCTGTCACTCCACCGGTTCCTCCCGAGAACAAGCAGACAATAGGGAACGTGAGCATAAAATAGATGCCTCCAAGTAAAATGCCCTCTGCCACCAGCTCGATGAGTTAATTTTGGCAAGCTGACATCTCTGATTGTTTCACTGGGAACCAACATTTCCTATGTCTGGAAATTAACTTTCAGATTTCCAGTGAGGACGGGGACAGATTTTACTCTTGTCACTCATGGGTTGCAAAGACAGATCTTGTGACAAGAACTAAAAGTCTGGAACTCATTTTAAAAGTATATCTGATATAGCACTAGCCATTGGAATACATCCAGCTTATAATTATAAGACTGGAAAACTTTAAATTAGGTCAAACTTCGGCTCCAAATTAAAAAGAAAGCATTCAAGGGCTTAATGCATACCAGCAAGACACGCAATGTTGCATCTGCTTTCACACTGGTGACTTGGAGGCTAAATTGATATTAAAGGCAAGAATGTTAAATAAGTGGATTTCTTTTTAATCAAGGGTTGGTGTTTTCTTTGCTCATCACTTTCTGCTAGAGGGCCATGAAACTATCTCAGCAAAACTGTCAGTGCTTGCAGTCTCTGTAGCCTACTCCCCAGTGAAGCTGAGCTACATATTTAGCTGTAAAAATGTTTCACTAGTTGGAGTTTCTAAAATTATACATGGAAACAAGAAAAAGGGTTGATAACTCTCTCCTGAATATAATGGCAAACCTCAAGAAAATTACCTTTAAAAAATTTATTTACCAGAGACAATTCACTATAGATGAAATATTTGCTTTTCCACAAGGTTTTGCTTTTTCACAATTTAACAGCAACGTTGGCTGCTAGAAAGAAAAGCCGGTGAGTTGCCACAAGCCACGTAATGAAATGGTGGCTTTGTTTACAATAGATGCTAGAACGCTGCTGACTCCTGCATTTTTAACCCTCACCATCCTGACATCCTACTGCGGGCTGGTAGGAGACATACTGGGTCCTTTTCTTCTTCCAATCTAGACTGTGGCAGTGACATGGGGAGAGAACTGGTGATGTGCCCCGTTCTCTGTACGAGGCTGCTGGGCACAGCTCTGTAATGAGCCGGTAAGAAATAAAATAAAATAAAATAAATTAAATTAAATTAAATTAAATTAAATTAAATAAATAAAATAAAATAAAATAAAATAAAATAAAATAAAATAAAATAAAATAAAAATATAATAAAGTAAAATAAATTAGTCAGAAAAAGACACCCAGTTAATGGGAAAATAATTTCTAGTTGGGTTATGCTCAAAATCTGCAGGCTTTGGAGTGAAACAAAGCCCTTCCCTAAGCCGAAAGGGCAAGCAGCTTACATTCTTGTTGTTTCTCTTAAAATTCCCATTTTATGACAGTAAGACTAGTGAACTCTCTACCATGAACCCACCTCTCAAAGACATTTCATCAAAGTAACAAGGTTACCTACTGGAAATCTAGCATCAAAGATATGGTGCTGTCATACAGGGCAGGGGCAAAAAGTACAGGGAATTCATTGTTCCCAACTTAACTGCAGATAGCAAGAAGGAAGTTCAGTGATTATTTTTACAGGGTTTTTTTCATGTGTGTGTATGAAGGCAATTACACCAGAAAATGACAAAAAAAAACCCTAAAAAAACCCACCCCAAACCACAGACACTCCCCCCTCCTTAAAATATCCCCACTAAGTTACCGCTACACCTATTCAAATATATCTATATCTTTTCCCTTCACGTATTTTGAGAGCTGAAATAGATTGCGAATATTAGACACCATGTTTGGATAGTACAACAGAGAATTGCTTGAATTAATTAATGCAAACTATTTTCCACTCCGTCCAGGGATGCAAAAAACAAATGTAACTAACAGATGGGCAAAATAATAAATATTCCATTTTATTTTGACTTTTAATCACTTTCCCCATGTTGTATTAAAAAGAACATAGATAAACAGCCTCTTTTTAATATGAGCATGCTAAATATAACTTGTTCCTTAAAACCACAATACGCAAAAATAAATAGCTTACTTGAAACTGAGGTATTAGCTTATCAAAGCTGGGGCAGCAGTTAGAAAATTTGCTCAGAAGTTTGGGATTTTGTTTTGCTGCTTTTTACGTCACAGGCTATCTTGGTTAGGAATGTGGTTTTAAAAAAGAAGAAAAAACCCAACCCAAACAGCAAGCAACCATTAAAAAAGAAAGGGAACAGGCAACTACTTAACTGGGGTTGAGGTATCTCTGTATCTGTGCCCCTGCAGCCTCCAGTGCAGTATCACACTTTCCTCCCGCTGCCCCCAGGATGTCATTGCCCTCCCCGGTGCCATCGGCAGTGGCTGTCTCCACGGCGTAGCGAAGACGCCCGCCAGGTCAGGGTGTCACCCGCAAAGCCATCCTGGATGGAGGTAGAAGCGAGGGCTCAGCCCCATGGTTTGGGGACACAGCCCCCTGGGGCAGGACGGCCATCCCTGAGGTTGCTCAGGCCTGGGGCTGGGTACGGTCCGTCCTTGTTCTGCACAAAATTCCAAATCCAAACACTTATTTATCTTCTTGCTGGGGTAATGGTCCTCTGGGGGCTTTTTTGCTTGAAGACCAGAGCCGTGTTTCAAAGGTGCTCTGTGTTTCTGCTTGGAGGCAAAGGCAGTGTGGTGGCTGAAACCCGCCACCCCACCACGTTGCTGCCCCCATTACCTCGCTCCTCGGGATCTGCATCCCGCTTTCCATAAAGGACAGTGCTACACCCGTTTGTCATGTCCTACCTTCAGGGTCTGGGGGTTTTTTTTGCCTGGTTTTCATTTTGAGTGGTAGTTTATTCAACACAATGCTTGCAAGTCTTTGATGGCGTGAGGTAGGAAATCATCGCACAGAGTGTAACTCCCGGCAATCTGAACTCTACTTTTAACACAAAGCAACATTAGCTTTATCAAAAGATATATTGTTTCTACCTGCAGTTTAGAACCTTTTTGTTTTCCTTTTGCCGAGCCGTTCCTTATGTTTCTTTCATCAACTGCCTTTCAAGAGAGGAAAGAATATAGCTTTCTTCCTTCAGAAGCAGACTGCCCAGACAAATCCCCCTTGCCCTAGAAATCCCTATTTAGGGTCAAATTTCTTTCTTGGATACTTGATTAGGGACTTTCAGAAAAATCAATGGGAGCTGCTTTCAGGCCTTTAAAGTCTGGCCCTGCTGAAGATAAGGAAACATAAAATTCCAACAGAAGAATCGCCTTTTCAGAAGAAATCCTTTCAAACATTCGAGTTAACTAAAAGCTTGTTTTTCCATTCACTTTCAAAGAAACAGAGCAGTACACTTAAGTATAGTGACCTAACTCATCTTTTAAACAAAAAAAAAACCAAACAAGAAAATAAACATGGTCTTGAACCCTTAGTTTAAAAAAAAAAAAAAGGTCTCTCAACATTAGCTGCATGAGGAAACAAAATATGGAATGTATATTCTTTGGGGAAAATATTGCAGCCTTTCACCAGGATGAAATATATACACAGATGTGTGGTCGTCAGTTTGGTAAATTTATATACTTGAGATAAATACCATCATAGTCAAATACATTGTTGAAATGCAAGTGAGTCTTTTACATGCTAGAAACATATCGGTCCCATTACTCGAGTGCAGCATTCACATACATTTAACGACAAATAATCTTTGAATCTTTGAAAAATTAGTGAGCAGTTAGATCTAAAATGACCAAGGTAATTCTGCTACAATATCATCTTCGGGCCATTCAGAATATCTACTCCTTGCACATAAAATAAACATGCAAAAATATAGCAAGGGAAGAATAGATTTTAAAGTAGATTTTGATATAAATTTGGCAATATGTCCATGAAGAAAATACCACTCTGATGTGTGAATTGTTCACTTAAATGTACGACCATTGTCCTAAACAAAACAACTGTCCAATAAAGATTCAATGTTTTATAGGACTATAATCACAAGGGAAAAATGAATTTAAAAGCACATGTGGTCTATACGTTTTGAAATATGCACAGATCCAAGCCGCAGTCAAAAAAACCAATTTGAGTAGTTCTTCTCATTAGTCACAAGCCAACATGCATTGCTAAGAGACATGCAAGAGAACATATAACGTTTTCAAAAATTAATGGCAAGGATTTTTTGGACTGCTGTAAGGTCAGGATTTCAAGTTGCTTTACTACATACACGTTAAACATTATTACCAAGACTAGGACTGCAGAGCTAGTGCAGACTTTCGGAGGAATGATCTAAATCCTCTTCTGCCTTCTGCGTTGTTAGCAAAGGTGCTGGCAAGCATTCCCAGAGCACACTCTTTGCACTGCATAAAATTCTAAGTAGCAGAAAAAAGTCCAGATCCGTGTTAAGATGTTAGATCTTAAGATGCTCGGTGTTCAGTCTTCTAAACTGTACACACTTGATATAAAAGAGAGTGAGAGGTACATTGCATGAGAACTTTAGGAGGGCATAGTAAAGGATTATTTTAAAGTATAATTACTTTTGAGGCAATAATAAATGTTTTCATACTTCATTTTTTTGAAAAGAAGTCTATAAATAGCTGATATTTCATCCCCATAGTCATGAATATCAAGACAACCTGTAAGAAAAAATGGGATTTCAGCATTTAAACTAATTATCCTGAGTCGTCTTTGAAGCTTTCAAAGAAAGAGTATTGAAAATGTTAGAAACAGGACAAATGAGTTTAAAAGTTTTCTTATGGAAATAAGTAAACAGCAGAATGTACCCAGGACAGTTTCAGTGGCTACAAACCAGCTGAATTTATGAAGTGACATTTGGAAAATGAATAGGAAAAGTCAGCTATTCCCTTCATTTGTGAGGAAAAATGATAATGGCATGCTCTTCTCAAGGTTGCTGTGTTAACACGTGCACATTTCAAAAAAAAAAAAAAGAAAAAAGAACAATAGTAAAGTGATATCTTGCACAAGAGAATGTTAAATAACAGCAATTGAACAGCCTCGCAAGCTACCATAAAATAAAGTAGTATTGTAAAATTAACAAAAAATTGACAACCATCACTGATATGCAGAGATACACACCAGAAGATGTTTGACTGATGGGAATAGCAAATTTTTGAAAGAATTCCTGCAGAAAATTTACAGGGCCAGCATTGGGACAGTGTATGGGTATGGGGCAAGATTCCCTTAGCACTCTGCCTGCTTAACTCAATGCCTTCAATTGGCCATGTCCTGTACTTGGAGGCTGTCACATCTTTTCAGGATGGCAAAAAGCTGGGGATGGTACTGGAATCTGTTTACCAACATTTTGAATGCACAGAGATCAATGTGCTAGAGTGGGTTTCAGGTGAGGGAACTGATTACAGATCGAGAAATCACACTTGAGAGCACGATAGATCTTCCCTTACTTCTGTCTCAATGAAGGAAAAAATGCGAGCTGTTTGACTCTTGTTGATTTTGGTCTGGAAGTCACAGGCTGTAAGTGAGCACCTCCCAGTAAACAGTATTTGTGTTTCTAAAAAATAATGTCTCTAAAAATGAGAGATGATCTTGTAATAGAAAAGTCTTTGCATGCAACACAGGCTGCTGTTGTAGACCTCAATGTGACAGTTTCAGTGGTACCCCTGGGAGCAGACGGTTGCTCTGGGGCAACTGAAAGGGAAGGTTGCATCAGGTGGAATCTGTCCTTTTCTTCAGATGTGGGAGGAAGCACTAATAAGTCATCTGGTAGGTGAGCCTACCAGGGGAGGTGCCTCGCTAGACCTACCGTTCACAAACAGAGAAGCACTAGTGGGAGATGTGGTGGTCAGAGGTCGTCCTGGGTTTAGTGATCATGAAATGGTCAAGTTTTCAATTCGTAGTGATGTAAGGAGGGGGGTTAGCAAAACCTCCACCTTGGACTTCTGGAGGGCAGACTTTGGCTTGTTCAGAACACTGGTTGGGAGAGTCCCTTCGGAGATAGTCCTGAAGGGCAAAGGGGTCCAGGAAGGCTGGACACTCTTCAAGAAGGAAATCTTAAAGGCCCAGGAGCAGGCTGTCCCCAAGTGTCGCAGTCTAAAGGGCAGGGAAAATGGCCAGTCTGGATGAATAAGGAACTTCTGATGGGACTTAGGAATAAAAGGAGGTGTTAAATCAGAACCTGTGTGCATGCTTCAGCTTCTACAAGATAATGTAGAAATAAGGAACCCAAACTGGACTTTAATCAGTGGCAGAGAACAGGCAGGTGAGGTTAGGAAGCTGGGAAGAGAAGGGTGCTGCTGGACACGGGGATACAAAAATTGGCAATGAGGGAAAGTACACGCTGGGGTTCAAATCAAGCAGGAGGCAAATCAAGTAGGGAGGCAAAAAGAAGAGACTTATTTCTTGTTTTACCTTGTGTGAGTTGGGAGTAAATTCCACCAATGTCTCTTATTTACAAATGCCATTAACAAATCAGATATTAGCTTGAGACCAACTTCTAGCTCAGTGATGGGCTGAAGAAATTTTGCATCGATGGCTACCACCTTCTTCAAGAATACTTTATAACGTGGCATAACCGAAGTGTGTGTGAAGCAGCTTTCACATATGTCTTCTATTTCTGCTGGTTATCTGCAGAAATCCAGATTCATCCACGTGTGCTGCCTTCATGGTGGTGGCATGGCCTGATGCAATGCCTCCTTCCCCCTCATGTCTGAGCACGACACCTGGGTGATTGGCACCTTTAGGGTGGGTGGCACCCTATGGGAGCTCCAGAAGGAGAATGACAAAGAAATCCTGTTGATATACACTGGAAGACTGTATTGCTTATTTCTCTGTAGCTCCCTCACAGCTACTGTTTCCACACTTGGAATCGTGTTACTTATTCAGGCACTGTAGAAAAAACCAACCAGGAAACACAAAGGAACAGATTAAAGAAAAAAAAAAAAAAGGAAAAATAGCTGAGGCTAGTAATCCAGCCACTTTATTATGAGTAACAAATATTGTTGGGGTCAGAAAGCAAAAGGTTGGATTTCTCTCTTTTAGAATATTTATTATAGAAATTAAATCACTGTTTTTATCTCTAGTTTGGGGATGCACTTGCAGAAAAGATGAGTTCACTTCTTTTGCTATCTACCAGCATGATAATGTCCTATTTCATTTTCCTGTTAGAGTATTACTTTTCTTGTGATTATAGCTGTGTCAAAGTGTACTTTCTTTAAGCACGCAGAAGCAGCATAGTATCTTTCTATGAAATGAGAGAAATTCTGAAGTTATTTGAATTGTGTGATCCATTATAATGTAATATCTGGCCTGATGCAGAGGCGTACTAGCTAGCTTCCTCTACAGTCTGAAAGTCTTGTAAATACTTACCCCTGTGACACAGTTTCAGGCCCTGCAACACACCAGTGGTGAACTCACAGTCATTTAGATCTTAGTCCTCAGATTTCTAAGGGAATATTTTATTTCTCATTTCTACCATTTGTTCTTTCCTACAGTGTGTCATTAAGAAAAATTTCAAGTGTGTGACTTTAAAAATATTTAGAAATTTCAAAAACCCCACTGCGTATTCTGAATGTTCTTGTGCAAATACTCATACAAAATTAAGAATGACAGTATTAGAGCTTTGGAAGAGCAATTAAAGATGATGAGGCAAAATTTTGGATCTACTCACTTTAATGGCAAAATTCCTGGTGGAATTCCCAATGGTTCTCCCTGCAGGACATTTACAGTCTCTGTGTTTTTATCTCATCCGTTTTGACACTTACAAAGGAATGAATAACTGTGAATTTCTAGATTCAATAGAGGATGATAGTGGCTTAGCTGAATTTGTGCAGAGGAGACCGATGTCACGGTATTGGACTGAGGGAAGAAACCAGACATGTTGTAAAGATGATATTTTTTTTCAGTTGAAGTCTACAGACTAGGAGCTGCGTTAGATCTGAGCTCTTTTTAGGACATGAAAAAGCCTCAGAAACCCCAAAGCCTTTCCTGACTCACAGCTCTGATGTTAGCGCTCCAACACAGACCCAACTGTCTTACTGCCAGGCAATTACAGGGATAATGAGCGGTGGCTGGGAATGATTGTGGGGATTGACCAGGAACCTGAACCAGAAGAAGATACCTACTGGCCTCTGACGGATTTCCAGGCGCTGTTCTAAGTATGCGATAAAAAGCTTGAAATGATATTAGACCATTCAAATATATGGATGGCCTCTACCAAAGTTATCCTGTACCAGCTCGCTACGTCTATGGCAGCCTCTGGGTGCCAGAGGCTGAGAAATTCCTTAATCAGGTATATTGCCTTTTGGTTAGATAAAATCCTTTGCCATTTGTATGGCGAATCTTTCTTTGGAAATAAATTTCTTCAGCGATTTGAGGACCAGAAATACCACGTAGGTAATATTTAGATCTCCTAATGGTTTATTTTCCAGTTTGAAGATATCTAGAACTCAAGTCAGGTCTCAGAATTAAAACAAACCAAAAAGATAAAAAGATAAGTAAAATCAACACGGAAGAAGTGTAATCCTCCAGTTCAATCTCATCAAGTCTACATCATTATATCCAGTGTATGATAATATATTAAAATAACATAATATAATACGTCAGAATGGATCAAAAAAGTGCTAAAAAACACATTTAGGACTGCACACGTATGCGGTTTAACCCTAACCTTAACTGCACCCTAGCCCTAAGTTAATGTAAGAATCCAGGTTCTGGTGACCTTACATTAAAAGAAAGAAAAAAAGAATATCCCTTTGCAAGCATGAATCCCATTCAAAAATGAAACTGTATGGGATGAGTTAAAATAATTTTAATTGCCAGCAACAAACCTTTTACAGAAAAGGAACTTATTTTTTAGAAATAAAAACAAGAAGTATTCTTCTGGTTGTTGATTAGCGGCATGCAGAAATTACAGCGAATGGTAAGTATCCTAGTCATCCATTCTAATTAAAATTTAAATTGAAAACTGGGTTCTAATGAAGAGGAGCTTAGTGCTGGTCTTGAGGGATCTCCTGTCAGTGGGCAAAGGAAAAAAAGCACACAAAGGCAAAAGAGATTTCACTCAGGCATTTACTTGGTGTATGCTGCACTCTAATACAAAAAGGAGTGCACGCTGCCCTTTTTTTTTATTAGAAAAAGAACCAATGCAGGTACAGTTGCTCTTCATGGTACCGCAATCTAGTGAGAAAATCTTTCTGTCTAGCAGAGGAGCAAACAGTGATAAGGAAGAAATGATCCTATAATTCCGTCCACCCTAGCGAAGTCGTTATACTATTGCTCCTTTTGGATTGCTTGACAGCCCCACTCTGCCAGCCCACCCAAATTGCTGATAATGAATGCAGTGAAGGGTGAGCCCAGACATATCTTCCTACACCTGCACCTGCTCAGACCCCCATGTCCGAAGGGTCAACTTTTGCTGAACAACTACAAAAAGCAACAAAGGGAAGTGCAAAGCACGCTCTTCGACACACTTTTGGTTTGAAAACACCGGTACATTTGTTTTCAAACTTTAAACCGATGTTTTAATGTTATACTAAATGTAATGAAAACAAAAATCCATCACACCCTTAAGCTAATAAATTGCCCAATGCATTGGAAAATTCCCTATGCATCAAATGATAACCTGCTAAATGAATGAAAATGCTAAAGACATAGCATCTTCCAGAAATAGCTATGTATCTCTAATGATCTAATACAAGATAATGGAAAATAGAGCAAGCATATTGTATTTTTAAAGCCTGTTTCTGGGCTACCTCAGGAACAGAAATTTAAATGAATGGTTATAACCTAATTCAATGTCAATACCTTCTACCAAGGGCAGCCAGTAGCTGTGATTTAAAAAGAAAGAAAAAAAAATCAGAAAAATGTAGGAGCTACAAAAGATCAACCAGATCACCTCAGTTTATACAAGAAAATAGGTTATGAAGTACTTCCCTATATGGACATTTAATTATGCTTTGTGCAAACATAAAAAATTACCTTCTTAAATCTTACTCTGAATAATAAAAAAAAAAAACAAACCAAACCCGAAGCTCTCATTTGTTGCAGATCCCTCTTCGCAGGGTTGCTTTTTTTTGTTGTTGTTGTCCCCCCTCCCCAACAAGGTAATAAATGCGGTATTAAAGCAGTCTCTCTCCCTGGCTGTGAGCTTTCTGTAGATGAAAGTTAACTCCTGTCTTTCAAAACACAGTGAGTGGCAGGTTGCATACCAGTGCAGAAGAGAAATCTTGCCACTAATCTATCATGAACAAAATACAATGTCTCCCCACAAACATCCCTCTGTCACTGTGCTCAGAAGGTTGCAACAGCAATATTTCTCTGGCTACATTTACAGTAGAGAATGCAGAAACCATAAAAAAATCACAGGGACAGATTTGGCATAGACAACCGGTTGAGTTTGATTAAAATGTACTAAAATTGTATGTTTTTTTTTAATGTAACAGTAAGCTTCAGTCAATGTTGTTTAATGTCAGTACTGTTAATGAAGTTGTCAAGCTTGTCACTTTCGTTGAATACCAACTTTGCTAAGAAACTGGTACTACAATTACCTCCAGCTCTATACGATTAAATTCATCAAAGCACACCAAGGCTCCAGATTGTGCCAGACCTTTGAAGAATTTCCCCATGGCTTTGTAGTCTCGTCCATCAGAGCAGTTCAACACAATGCACTGCCAAAAGAAAAGAGCTTTAAAAGAACATTTTTTTTTTATTTAAAATCTATAGGATTTGGCAACATTTGCTTTTACTGCCTGTGATTCAGCCTCCCTGCCCCGCCTCTCTCCAGCCCCGGAATTTCCCCTTATTTATCCGATCTAAGTCTGTAATATAAAAGCAGCTCATGCAGTTCTTAACTAACTCGATCTTTCACAGTAGCATGTGAAATGTATTTACACACAATTTAAAAAATAAATCTCTAACAGCAGGAAGACAAAGTTAAAAGAGGACCAGCAGCAGTTTCGTGTCCACCCAACTCCTGTGCTTGAATATACTTCTCAGCATCCCTCAGCAAAAAATCAATTCTTTTAAAGAAATCATGTAATTTTCAGAAAAAAAAAAAAAGAAAGAAAAAAAAATATGCAAAACTCCTCCAAAAGTAGTGAGCAGGTGAAGGGGGAATGCTTCTTGCTTGAAAAAGTCAGTAGCAGAAAAGAGGTTCCTGGATTCCTCTCCTTTCTCTGCTGACATAAGGAAACCCCTCCAGGATGAGGTGACTCCTCTCACCATGAGGCACCTGGTGAAGAGCTAACCTCCTCCTCCATCCCCAAGTCTTACTCTCCCAACAGACTGCCTGGTAGCTTGAGAAAGATCAAATGTCCTGAGTGGAGCCCAATTCCAGCTGTGCAGCTCGGAGGCAGGTACCTCTTTGGGCACAGCCTGGGCTGGGGACTTGTCCTTGGCAGCCTGGAGAGGACACACCAGCAGTATAGCAACCCAGGTGTTCCTTGAATTTTTCAAGTCATTGATTTTGCTCTGTGTTCTTTATATCATTCCAGAAATGGATATGCCTCATCTCCTGAAGGCCAAGTAGGAGAAAACACTACCCACAGATGTGGTTTTGTGGAAATTGAGATATATATGAAAACAAAGACATAAGACATGAAAAATCTAAAAATAACCATGCTGATTTACACTGTGCTGGATGCACACTTGTTGTGCTGCTGTAGCTGGGTTGAAGAGTGCAGAGGGTGAAAAGGTGAATGCTGTACCACTGGTGTCAAAACTAATTTAAGAACACAAACTGTTGTCTAGAGCAAAGCACGGTACTTACTTGGGCTACATATACCATACAGAACAAAATTCTCAAATATATCCACAGAAAAGTTCCATTAAGAGGAAAATGAAGTTCTGAGTCTACATTGCCAAGTTCAAGGCCGTGTTGTAATTTACAGACAGCTGCTCACAAGCTCTTCCACAAGTAACCACCAGTTTTGATTTGGTGAATGGGTAACACAGAAGGACATCCAATGCAGCTGCAGAGAAATTATTTCCTCCTGGCTTCCTACGTGCTGCACTTCCCTCCCTGGGCTGTGCTTATAAATAAAACACATCTAAAATTCTCAGGTTTATACTTCACGACAAATGAAGTAGAGAGGCTTTGGCAGATAGATCATCTGTGGACCATCAGGCTCCAGCTCATACAGAGGCAGAAAGCACCAAGTAGGGTCTCACCTGCCACTCAGGAACCTCAGCTCTGACGTATATAGAAATATAGGAGATGCAGAAACAGCCCAAACGGGTCACACCAGTAGCCCCTCTAATCCACCAGAGGTCAATCTTTGCACATGAGCCAGTAAAGCCTATGTGAGTTGTCTTTGGGACTGAAAGGGAGCGGTGACAAAGCAAGCCAGCCACCATGGATAAGTATTAGCAGGAGTTATCTGGTCAGGACGTAAAATTTTGGGAGGATAGACCTATTCAAAACAGGATCAGAAACAAGACAAGGAAGAGAGTAATGGATCAAATTTGCGGATTATCTTAGACATCTGCATACCAATACACAAGTATGTGGAATAAACAAGGGAAGACTGAAGTCTTCATACATGACCAAAAATATTGCTTATTTGGCCTAAGAGGCTTAGTCCAGTTACATTCTTAGAATTAGCATATGGGGTGGTATGAAACTTACTCAAGAAGTACACGTAGATGAAAAAGGAAGCATCTGATATTTCAGATATTAAGGACATGTTTATTTGCTCTGAGATCCCAGAATGCAGAGGACTTTTGAGCAGCTGAAGAGCTCTTAAGTAGTGATTAAAGGGAAATACATGTGGTGGAGAATCTATCAAAGTCCACCAAAACAGGATGATCTGGTGGAAGAGCCTTTATCAGCAATAAGCAGAATTATTTAAATGAAAGGACTTGGCAACACTCAAGCATTTCAGCTGCACAGGCAACTAATGGAAACTGGATATACCAGGACACAGAATTCCATTCTCCTTCAGATGCTCTGGCAACAACTACTTGATACAGATGGCAGAGAAACCTCCAGAAACAAAGTATTTCTATATTTGATTCTAACTAATGGCATGAGTCATTTGAAAACCTGAACATAGAAAACAGCTCAGGTGAGCATCGTTGTGGAGGAAGAAAAGCAAAACAGAAACCAATGGACTTCAAGATATTGATAACCTCAAAAAATTGACTGGTCAGGTCTCCAGGAGCTAAGCTGAAAGGGGAAAGATAGTCCAAGAGAGATGGCAGTTCCCCAACATGACTGTACTAAGGACACAAGTGCAAACTGTAATAAGCAGAAACTAACAAAGAGAGTTCAGTGAACAATAATCTTTTCACTCATCAGGAATATGTGAAAACATACAGGAGGCAAAAATGTCAGCTTACAGACAGGCTTACAGAAATAGCAAAAGGCGATAGAGATGGACTCACAAAAGCATGAAATAAGATACAACTATGAACTGACATGGTGCATAACTAGAAATCATTCAAGAACATTAGTAATACTAGGAGATCGAAAAATATGTTGGAGCACAAATTTCAAAGGAAAAATGATCAACAGGTAGTGATGGCAAGACCAAAGCTTATTGCTTTTTTGTATCTGTCTTTACTAGAGAGACCTCTTGCAATACAGTAGCCAGTAATACCAATGACAGTGGGGCTACCTCAGGTTAATGCAGGCATGTAAGAGTTTAAAAAGCAATTAGCGAAGCTATTGTATTTAAAGATCTTGCTGAAGAAATATCAGAATCATTACCCACTATCTTTGAGGATTCATGGGTGACTAGTGAGATAATAGAAAATTGGGAAAAGCCAACAGAAAGCTAATATTTATACAGGAGGAGCCAGAGAATTATCAGCCCTATTTCAAATGCCCCCAAAGCAGTGGAACAAACAATTAAACAAAGGACTTTTCGTAAGCCCAGAAAAGAAAACAAGATAAGTAACAGTCTGAGTTGATTTGTCAGGAACAATCACATCAAAACAATCTAATTTCTTCCTGTGACAGGAGAATGACCACTGGATATGGAAGCTATAGTAGATGTCACACATCTTCTCTTCAGTAAGGCTTTTGACACCGTCTCATGAGAAAGCTAGGGAAAACTGTTCTGTGGGAAATTATTTCAGGCTGGGTATAACTGCTGGAAAAACATAGTTTAAATGTAGCTACCAGTGGCTGATTGTCAAACAGAGGACTATATCAAGCAGGGCTCTGCTGTGCACTGCACCTGAGACTGCTGTTCTCTGATATTTCCATTAGCCACCTGCATGACAGAACAGAGTGTAAAACTTAAAAAGCATACCACCTTGCTAATGTGAATAATCAAAGCCCTATTGTTTAAAAAATGCTGTCATGAGAGGTCAAGAAGCATAGAGAGATGCTCACAAAATAATCATCCAGCACTGAAGAATCTACAGCTAAAATGCTGTGCTGAGTTTTGAAGAAACTGAAGAAAACTGTACACCATTGGAGGACATCTAGAAAGAGAAAAGGGAATGTTCTACAATGAATCATTTCATGAGGCTGAAAGATACAATCATAAGCACCAGAAAAAGGGTTCTTTAAAAACCAAGAGAATGATCTATTTTTTGTGACAGTGGTGGATGGGCAGGCTGTGGAACATCCATGCTTTGATCTCAAAGACAGGCAAATGTGCATGAGGGCACACGGCTTTATTGGTCCAGCTCTGTCAAAGAGAGACAGACTAGGATGATCTTGAACTCTTTTCTTAGTCTATCTTTTTGCATGATTCTAAAATCAGAGAGAGGTGCAAGGCAACTAAGCTAATCTCTGACACTGTCAGTATTAGGGCAGCAGGCACAGTGCAGTGCCATGGAGACATACCCAAACTCTCTATAAACACAGCAATCTCAAGTACCTGGAGTGACAGAGAGCGCAATTCTGGGTGAGATTTCTGCCCCACCTCTCGCTCAGTTAATTCAGTCATATCTGCACAGCACTCCCTCCTGCAATGGAGACATGCTCCTGGTGATCAGTTCATGCCCAACAACTTCAGTTTTTATAATCCAAATCAATAAGAATGGTGTAAAAAGAGCATCCTATCTGGAGATAGGATGGAGTTTTTCATTGCCCATGCAAATGATCAGTTCTTGTTTCAGCTTCCAGTATCTGGAAGTATCTTTTGTGACTGGATATACTGGTTAAAATAATCTTTTTTTAAAAAGTTCATTGTTTTTCAGCTTCACTTTGTCTTATCACATATGCTGTTAAGCAAAAGGGGACACAGGAGTAAAATACCTCTTCTGGGCAATGACCCTTCCATACGTAATAATCCTGATATTTTTCAGCCTCTTCTCATTTCAAAAATCATAGAATCATAGAACAGCCCTGGTTGGAAGGGGCCTGAAAGATCATCTGGTCAAACCAAAATCTGTCTTAAACTGTGCCAGAAATTTGTCTTCTGAAGCATTTCCCTCTTGTTGTTATATCTTTCCAAGACAGAGTTCCTTGAGCTGAAGAACAGCATGGAGTTGGAGGGAGAAGGGAGTCTTTTCAAATCATGGAATCAAAGAATAGTCTAGGTTGGAAGGGATCTTTAAGATCACCGAGTCCAGCCGCTAACCTAGCACTGCCAAGTCCGCTGCTAAACCATGTCCCTAAGCACCATTTCTACCCGTCTTTTAAATATTTCCAGAGATGGCGATTCCACCTCTTCCTTAGGCAGCCTGTTCCAATGTTTGATAACTCTTTCAGTGAAGAAATTTTTCCTATTATCCATCCTAAACCTCCCCTGGCGCAACTTGAGGCCATTTCCCCTTGTCTCATCGTGTGTTACTTAGGAGAAGAGACCCACCCCCACCTCTCTACAACCTCCTTTCAGGTAGCTGTAGAGAGTGATAAGGTCTCCCCTCAGCCTCCTTTTCTCCAGGCTGAACAACCCCAGCTCCCTCAGCTGCTCCTCATAAGATTGTGTTCTAGATCCCTCACCAGCTTCACAGAGCTGTCAATGTTCTCAGTATTATTCTGTATCCAGTTTGTTAGATAACCAGTTTGGCTGGGTCACTTCTTAATCAACTGCTTCACATTTGCATATTAAGCAGAGGTTTACAGTGACCTGTCCACAGTGATATCCTGATCTTTTTCCTTAGTGGTTATAGCTCATCTCAAAGCAGCAAAGTGCATGAATACCTCAGATTATTCTCTCTGAATTCCATTAACATGTCTTCATCAGCACAGTTTTCATTTGCCACCGTGCTGTCTGGTGCTTTTGTTTTGGTCTGCCTGAATTTCATGCTTTGCTTCATCAGGGCACAGGGCTGGAGAACCAGTGGGGAATGGCACGGGCACAGAAATCTCCCCAGAGTGGAGACCTAACACCAATGTCTTAATTCTAAGGAAAGGCCAGGACATCACCTTGACTACTCCAGAAGTAGACCTGGATTTGGTCCCCTCTGTGGGTCTGACACACATACCTGCTCTGGTAAAGCCAACTTCAGTAGAGCTACACCAAGCGAGGGAGATAGCCTAGCATGTGCCACCAGCTGTTCTCAGCTTTTCGTATCCCTCAACTATCATTTCTCTGCATTGCATTTTCCCTTTTGTTCATTCCCCTGCTTCCTTCTGTTACTGTGAGAACAGAGGTGTGGGTAATCCATTTTGTCATTTTTTTCTTTTAGGTCTCAATTATACTTTTTAACCTGATTTCCTCTTCTGTCAGCATTTCCTCTTGCTCCTAACCTTGTGTTTTCTTCCGTTTCCTATCTGCCCAAGACCAATTTAAATAAATCCATGGGAAAGTAATGCAAATGGGACTGTTGCAAGTGACTTGCTCCACTAGCACTGCATTTCTACACCATACGTGCTGCGGAAAGTTATATGCACATGGTCAGAAAGTGCATGTATGTGGAGACAAGGAGGAGAGCTGCCTAGAGCTTTTTGTCCCTCACAGAAGCAGCAGCCCTAACCATATCCATGATAGGGGCCCAAAGGATTCCTTGGAAATGTCTCAGCCAACAAAAGTGTTAAATCCTGAGCATCACATGACAGGTGAAATGGGAAATTCCACATTTCAGTCTCTTAAACTTTCTAATGAAGTATCTTTCTCTGCAATGTTCCTATGACTGCCTTTTCTGAACCAGCAATGTCTCTCAAACCTCTTTCAGTGTTTGCTTTGTCTCTCTCAAACCTCTTTCAAGTGTTTGCTTTGTCTCTCTCCCCCCGCCCACCATGCTTTTGTCCCCATACTGTGAACACCTCTCTGTCTTCTTAGCTTTTCCTTTTACCTAAAGCCTCTAGTCTCCTTTCAGCTCAGGAAGATTGGAGAGCTGTGCCATTTTGCACTGCTCAACAGTTGACATCCTCTGAGATACTAACACTTTGCTGTTGTTGAGCAAGAAGTGCTGAACAGTTGAAGTATGTCTGCCAGGAACTGGAAGAGCAAGTCGCTGAGCACAAGCATTCCTGTTCTTCAGTAATAGTTTTTAGCTCTTAACTTGCGACAACCAATCTGTGACTCTCCTCGCAATTCTCCATGAAGTACAGGCTGAGATCAACAGCAGAGCATCATAGACAAGTCAGGAAGCTCCTTTCCCCAAGAAGGAGCCTGAATTCGCTGGCCTGAATGGGTAAACAAGGACCTATAACAGGGATTTCAGCAGGTGGCTTGCGGCACTACACTGGTAGTTAGCCCAATAGGATTTTATTTAGACAATAGAAATAAACATGCTCTTAAAGTCAAACACACACTGATGAGTCAAAATTAGCCAGAAATTAGAAACCATCTGTGGGATGTTTCGCTATTACATATATGTCTATGTTGGGACCTGTTTCTTTTCATTTGCATGTGTTTATGTACTTCAGAGATATTCATAAGCAAATCCTCCTTCTCCTACATATTTATTTACTTAATGAAAATATACTGTAATTTCTTACTTTAGAAGCACTGGACTTTCATCTCTCAGATACAAGGATTTTAGATCATTTCCTTATGTCCTTATTTCTGTATTTCCTTCCGCTTGTATTTTATGATTTAAGAAGAAGATGAAAAAATATCAACAAAAGATATCTAAGTGCCATCTGAATGCATCTATTATAAAAGGAGGCAAAGCTCCCAGTCACATTACTATACGTTCCCAGCAAATATTAATAACTGTTTGTATGCATAATAAAAATATATATGTATAATACATTGTATATAGAGCTATACAGCAATGAAAAATATCCCTCTGGGACTTGTACTGTTATTGTCTCAATGAAATTCAGATCCTCTTTTCTCCACTAATTTAGCAACACACAAAACCAGAATCCTTCCAGTCCCACACTGTGCTTCAGAAACGCCTGTGTACACAGACTGTGTTTCTTTAATCAGTGTAAATTCACCCCGCAATTTTCTCTCCCCACTTCTACCCCCTTGAGCAACAGCTTAATAAATAAATAAATAAAATCCGTCTAGCTACTTCCCGAGTTGAGTGCGGCCAGACATTCTCTCTAGGTCTTTAGGTAGATGAGCAACCGTGCTGACTCCAGTGACTCACATACTTGTAATTATGTGCACACAGGGAATCTACATCCTTAATTTGTTTTTTGCCTCCTGTGGTGTTTAAATCATGAGGCTTTTTTTTTTTTTTTTTTTTTTTTTTTTTTTAACCTGCTTGTTGTTCTAGTCAGGTCTTAGCAAGCTTCTTTTTTCCCTGTTCTAGCTGGCTTTTCAGGTGCTCCAACAAAGTACAAGTATAAGGCTCCCACCAGAGTCCTTAAAGAAGAAAGATTTCCAGGGTGAGTATAGTATATTAATAAATGAAACCCAACCTTTTAAAAATTACACTGTCAGGAAAACCCATTAGGCTGTAAAAGAGTTGAAGTAAACATTAGATTTTAATATCTACTGCTGCTTAGATTTTTCTGAACTGAAAATCCCCAGTGAGCACTTAAAACTTCATTACTACGCTGAAAGGTTGTGAAAGGCTATTTAAAGGTTTTCAATTTTGCTGAAGTCTAGAGGTTATTACAGCTTGAAAGAATACAAACCCTAATATTACATGGAATGAAAGGAATCAAATTTATGTTCTCATCTCCCCTGTAGTTTAATCCAGTTCTATTAGATTCAATGGAGAAAATGAGGGTAGGTTGAAACTTTTTAGAGGGCTGATGAAAAATAATATTTGGTCATTGTAGAAAACATTTCTGTCTATTACTCACACTCTAAAGGATATTCCTATCTCTCGGTCCCACAGACACAACTTACAGTGTTATCAGCCTCCTGCTCATAAACCCATGGGCTATGACCTGTGTCAGACTCATACCAAAATGTTCAGAATTACACAAGAAAAATGAGAATATCTGACTCCATCTCAGAACTGAGGTTATCTATAACTTGATATGCAGGCTTTCATTATAAATATTTTAAGCTCTTTTCCTCCTTTACTTAATTTGGGAAGGAATATTGGGTGACTCAAATGTTATGGGCTATCTATCATCACAGGAGACAGCTATAATGGATGTTAACCAAACAATGCCGTGCAAATTATGATAAAGAAGAATTTTTATACTCATCTACTGAGCAGTCCATCAGACACCAGGTTTGGCCAGTCCCAAGTGCTAAATGAAGACAAGCATGTGCCCGGTGAGCAGCTGTAGCTGTGTGAAGAGCGGCTCAACTCCAACCCTACTGGAACTGGGGAGACTGGCAGCCCATTTCTTATCATTGTGGTGGTCTAGCCATCTCAAGCTCTCCCAACTGAGAGGGATAGGGACACAATTACAGAGATTTCCCACAAAGTGTATTATCTTATCATCATAAAATAGAAAAAAATACTTTGAGTTTTGCTTAGTACCACCCATACCTGAATGTCTCTATGCCAGTGTTTCTACCTTGAGTCAAGATACTGCCATTTATTTTAAAACACACCTGGTGCTAATTGCTTAAATGCTTGTACATGATGATAATTGTTGTGACCTAAATCCTGGAGGGCAAAAAAAAAAAAAAAAAAAAAGTCCAAACAGTCCTCTGCATTAAAAAGCCCACCTTTAGCAAATCTGTCCATTAAAAGAATACCCTTAGTAGAGATGGGATCCCTGTAAAATGAAATAAAATTACTAGATCACCTTTTAATGGCTGAAGCATATCACCCTCTCAGATATAGCAGTAATGGTGCAGTGGAGGAGGGAAGAACAAACAAAAGTCTTGGTGGTCTTTCTGCCTGCCTTTGGCTGCTGCTTTGTGACGTGGCAGGAAGCAGATCAACCCATGAGGCAGCTACGCGACATGATGGTTATCTCACTCCTTGAAGGACTGCTCTTGTTTGTATGACACGCCAAATCTCAGCATTCTCCATTGCTGCTCTTCCACCAAGCTCTTGGTAAGACCAGTCCGGAAGATAAGCACTTCCCACCACCAGCACTATCCTGAAGAGAGTTTCATATATCCGTATTACATCTTTTATACAACACCGTTCCTCACTCTCTTAGAGATGTTCAGTTCCAGACGTTGGTCCTAATTTAAAAAGGGCGTAGAGAGGTACTAGCAGTGTTAACAACCCTAAGCCTAACAAATTTGTGCCTTTGACTTCTCCCCTCACCCCTCCTTTGCATCAACTGTTAGCTCTTTAACTCCTTCAGAAATCACACGATCCTTAAAGCAATGTGTGCATGAGCTGGCAAGGAAGCACAAAGTATTTCAGGGACTCACAGGACAAAGTAGCTGGAAGGGATCTCCAGAGGTCATCTGGTCCAGCCTCCCTCTCAAAGGGGGTCCAGAGACTTGAGTTTTGAATCTCTGGCATGGAGATATCACCATCTCTTATGCCTTTGGGTGTAAAAGAGTATTCATCTATATTTTTATATAGGAGTATCTTCAGCTACAAAGACACAGAAAGACATACTACATTTCCAACAATTATTTCCTGTCTTGAAACCCAGAAGGCATGCAAATAGGCACGATGCTGATATCAACTGTGCTCAATGAGGTATAGTGGTTTTAAGATGCAAATTGGTCTTCGACTTCAAATCTTAACTTTATTCACTTGAGAGAATTGCAACTTGCACTTAATACGTGGACAAAAACTTTTACTGGCATTTTTCTGATAGTGTTGGCTGTTACAAAAAATCACTTATTCAACACCATTTCAAAATATTCATCAACTTTTCAAAATTGATACATGATTCACATCATTCTGATACACCTTTAAATTTATATTAAGTAAGTAGGATTTCTATCCTTTGTTGATAGGAGAGTTAATCTTCATATTTTTGCCCTACAATAAGTGCCAGAGCACAAATTCTGCTCTTTCCTTTATGTTTGTTTAGAGAGGAGATATAAAAAGGCATTAATTTCTTAAATATTGGCACATGTGTAGTTTTCACCATTCCTGTAAAGGTCAGTGAGTATGTTGTCAGTGGAGGAGAAGCAAATAAGTGTTCCTTTGCCCAGGAAGGCAGGTGTTATTTGAATCATTCTTGCTAGGCAATTTTCATCTTCCTTTGAATTTATTATTTGTGTCAGCATCAGCGACAATAAATCAAGCACAAGTTGCCTGTCCGCATGGACACTTCTGTTGTCTCATAACGTGGGAAGCTAATGAGGAGGAGGAAATTACACTGCCTGGGTGATACACGTAAGCGTGCTCCCTTGGGGACGGTGTGAGGACAGTGTTTGTTCCAGCTCCCACCTATTCCAGTGCAAGAGGAATGGCTTATGGGTTGTCTTGGGGCCATGGACTTCTCTTCCCAGCAGCTTCTCAGCTGTGGAGTCCAGCTGAGCTTAGTATAAAAAAAAAACATTTTAAGAGAATTTAACTTACAACAGCACCTTGGGATCACACGGGAATACAAATTTTATATTAGTATATATAAAGCGCATGTCCTATACTACCGTACAAGGATCACATTAATTTTCAGTCCTCAGAAGCAGTCAGGTCTTCAGGGAAGCCACAGCTTTGGTCAGCTGGATCTGAGTCTAACCCAGTACCGTGCCGTTGGCGGTGGCCAGCTAACCAGCAGCAAGTGTTTCTTTAGCCTGACACTGTTTCAGGTCTCTGTTGTTTTCCTTAAAGCCCTAAGAGAGCAGAAACCAAGTTATGAGCTCGATGACCTCCGAGCCCTTGGTCCTCTGAAGTTACTGTCTCTTGTGGGGATGCAATGGCTGGCATCATCCATCCTTGAATCCAGTGGGGCTCTGCAGTGTTCAGGAAAAGCAGATGAGTATAACATAAACAGATGCAACACACCAAACTGAGAAAAATGTAGAAGTTTTTAGGTGGGTGGGGTTTTTATATGCCTCTAGCAGGCTTACTTTCTTTTACAAAAAAAATAAAAAAATAAGGCAAGCATTATCTCTGCTGACACTCTGTAATAATTTGCAAGTAAGAGACTTTGTGGTTTATGCTCATATCTCCTGATTAAACTGAGTTGAAAGATACACAGTTTCAGGCTGTTTTCCCTTTCGCTTATGGTGTTTCCAGAATACGTTCCCAAAATATACATTTCAGAATTAACAAGGGCTGAATGGCTAATAAATGCAAAATGCATCCCATGGACTGCAGCAGATACCTCCATAGCTTCCTCTGAGAAAAGTGCTACACTTCTATAATACTTCAAATATTTCTTCAAAGGGTAATAAAACGGGATGCTAATGCACACACGCACACGGAGAAAGGCAGATGCAGTCAGCATTACTGGGCTGACTTTATAATACAAGAATCCATCCACATTAACTTCATAAATACCCTTTGCTGGGGAATCAGCAGTTTCTTAACCCATCCAAACGCTTCGGAAAGGGAGCTGCTTCTCCCGTCAGCGCTCAAATACTTCTTTTAGTAAATGCAGAGAGAGGTCTGAGAATGCATCCAGGAGGAGACTTCCCCTCCGCTCTGGGTCTGGAGCACACATTTCATTAACTCAGGGTACATATTCTCCATCTGTGCAACGCTGGCGCACAGGTTTCAGGGGGGTGACTTTGAGGGGTGTAGCATTTAAGGGGTTAAACATATAATGATGACATACTGAAGTTTCCAATGCTAATGTTTAAATGGAATCTGGTTGATTAATGAGGTCTTTCATTTGCAGTCACTACAAAAATATTTTTTTTTATCTTACTTGCACAGTCTACAGTACTTTCAAAGACATCGGCTGCTCATTATGAATAATCACAGTGTTCATGAAAGAAGAGTACACTGAAAATGACAAAATCCTCAAGTTATTAATGTGCAAATATTCAGTGTAAAGTGAAAATTATTTATAAAATACACTCTGAAATCTTGTAACGTTATTTGTATAATTTCACAGTGGAAAAAAAAAGGGGGGGGGGAGGACACATGATCTTACTTTTTATCATTTTTCTAATATTTGCTATGCCCAGGATTAATTTTCAAGCAAAATGTAAGTCTTCCTTTTAGACAGCTGCTGCTTTGAGACTTAAAAAAAAAATATTTAAAGAAAACAATTTTGCTTTAAGAGAGTAAGTATATAAACACTGCACAATTAGCTGTTAATGATATTGTAAATCTGTTTCTTGAGAAATATATTTAACTCCTGATTTTAGAACCAATCATTAGTTTTACATTAAAATATATTCTACCCTCTCATTTTCTGTTCAGACATTCAAAGGTGTCCTTTTTCTCTGGAAACATAATGATACAGAATCATTGCAATAACCTATTTTGTGTTTCAGGTATTAAAATAATAACAAAGAGAAAGAAAGCATGGGAATGTGATAACGTCAAATGTAACAAATTCAAGGAGAAGTCCTTCCCACATGGTGAACATTTAACTTATAGAAGATTAGAAAAATAAAAAGCATCTTGGAGGCAAGGAATAGACTTCAAGGTGGGAGTTAGCCTGCAGATGTTGGAAGCTGGCAGGGAAATTATTAGGGCTGAATATTCCATGCCTACCTCAAGAAGGAATCCCTGCCCCTTCGCCAGGTAGTTGGTAACAATTAGCCACATGAAATTAGGTGTTTAAATGTAGGCACCTGACATTATACTAGCTACATTTGCATCTATAGTATATCTAAGGTGCCCACTACCTCAGGACAGGAGGTATCTCTCATTTGAGATGCCCTTTTCCTAGAGACAAAGTAGAGAGACTAGGACTGTGAGCACGACACCCTGTGGTGTGTCACATGGAAGGACACCAAACAAAACAAGGATATGACCTGCGTATGTCATGGTTGAAGTAATGCAAGTTGCAGCTTTGAGGGAAAAAAAAAAAAAAAGATTTTAAGCCCACAAAAGTAATGAATTTGCTTAATTTTCCTGTCATGGAGCTATTTGCTGGCATCTGTTTGCTCATCTGGCAGTCAGATTTAATATTTGATAGTATTACTTGACATACCTAGGTCTAGGGCTCAGAGATTTCTAGGAGACATTTTTTACTTCCCAGACACAGTAAGTACACGCATCTTATCCTGATGCAGATCTCCACCTTTCAGCCATGCTCCTTAGTGATATCAAAAGAAAAGAGAGGTAGGAAGGGCTGTGATTTGAAAATCATTTTAGCCTCTATAGGGTTTTGAAGGCCTTTGAAATGTGTTCTGAGTTTCATGTAACACCGTTTCTCCAAAGCAAAGAAAAGTTGAAATTAGTGTTGCTTGAGAACGTTTCAAGACCGATTTTTCTGTAAATTAATTTCTTGCGCTATTTTCACTGCTTTTGGCTTGCAGTAATTTAATCAGAGTCTGTAATCTTCTATCAGTTATCGTGCCACCCTATAATGTTCCTTTACACTTGAATGGAGTCCCCGAGTATGCTTCCAACCTTTTGAGGGAACATATTCTAGGTGCTGTTGGTCCCAGACTTCACATTTCAGTGTCTGAATAAAATAGGTCGATGTCAACTTTAAATATTCTATTTTTCTCATTATGTGCACTGAGGATAACTTACCCTCACGGACTCATTTTAAGTCCTGTATTCTATTAATAGTCGTGTCATGTCTCAACGGAGATTGTTTGAAAAATATAGAGATTCCTTGGATAGGAGTATATGAAATATCCTGAAAAAGAAAAAAAAAAAATCGTGATTGTGCAGACCAGTTGCACAAAAAAAAATTGTTTCTGGCTGTAATTTTTATTTGTTGTTTATGGCAATTTACTGTGGGCTTTTGCCACAAATCCTGGGCAGAATCTGTCAGTCTTTCTGCCATAAAGTAAAACAATGCCTCGCTCCCTTTGCGTGACCCTGGTGCTGTAATATTTTTCTAATTAAGATCACTGTAAAATTCATTTTTCCTCTACTTACTCCTCCACATCCCACTCCCAATTTTCTCTCAGAATAAGAAGGCTACCATTTCTGTCTACTATCAACATAAATCAATTCATAGCAAATAGCCTAGTGTGATATCTATTAACTTGTCACCAGGGATAAAATTTATTTAAAAGTTAAGAAGTGTTTTGCAATATAAAATGCTACACAGTGCTGCAGTAAATAGTATATGCTTTCTTAATAACGCGCTTAGAAATACAATCTTCCGATACTGGAAGACTGAATGAAATTCACGTACCATGGACATCTTTAGTGATTAGTGTCTCAGAAGTAACACTTACTTTTCTGGACATCTTGCCTTGTATTATGTCAACAAGATTTTCCATTGGTTTACTGCCCCTTCCTTTTTTCTTGTTTTCCCAAACAAGATAGGGATAGGGACCTAAGAAAAACACAAAGCAGATGGATAGTCCGAATAATTTTCTGATACAAATCGTGGCATGGAACTCAGCTAATTCCATTTTTCTTTTCTGTAGATTTTATGGTAATTTGATTTTAGTTGCACAAATATGAATGCATTTGTTAATCAACTCTGGCATGTCCAAAACTGTGTAAGAAATGTACTCATATTTCCTAAGCAGATTTGAAGAACTCTTTTTGGAGGAAATCACCTCTCTTGATAGGCGTATAAAATAAAGTAGGGTAAAATATGCACTATAGCATTTGTTTGCGTAGTCACATCACTTGGATTTTTCTGTTTTCCTCTGTTTATTAATATCTAATGAGAAAGAAGAAAGAGAAAAAGACATAGAAATCATAGGAAAAAGAAAACAAATGACAATAAACCGGTATTTCAGCAGATTACATGCAAAAAGGAAGAAAAGAATTCATCTCCAAAGATTTACATGAATCTTTTTGAAGATAACAGGCATAAAGAAAAGAGTTGGCATTGCATGTTTAAGTTCTCTTTAAAATCCCACTCATTCGTAAAGGAGAAAACATCGCTGTATTTTTCCAGTTCCATGTACCACCCTGTGTTAACTTCTCCTCAGAGATATGTTGGATAGGTCATTTAGCAATTTTGCATAAATTGGAATGTTTCAGATTTCCCTTATCTAAGTATGATTCATTTAGCCACTAAAATTGCTATTGAAACCCATTTTGCATCATTAGCTGGTATTACTAAATCGTTCAGCATGCTCAGAAAACACAACCATGGGAAAACATATGTTCATGTGAAGCACTTTTGATAAGCTGTTATAAAGAGAGTTCCAGTACATAAACCCATAACTTCTGCCTATAAAACAAAATGTGCAACAAGTAGGTCAAATCTTGATTATACCTCTGATATTAAAGCTGCAATTTTGGTTTATTTTGACACGTGATGATTAAGCCATCTGTGAATGACCCCTTTAAAGTCCTCTGCAGTCTTCTGTACAAAGTGGGAAAGAGCCATTTTTATGGTTTGCTTTCATTTAATATTTAGATTTTGTTTTAAACAATCCCAGTTTGTGATTTCTGGCCTGGCCTGGGAATAAGGAGGTCTCAGGTTTTCCTCACAGCTCTAAGGCCGTAATGCAGTTCTGGGATGAGTGGATGCGCCCTGCGGCACTGGGGGGACCAGACCAGGAACCTGCCAGCAACTGGGCAATTTCCCAATTAATAGATTATGGTGGATAGATCTCTTCCTTACTCATAACAGTCAAGCAAGGCAAGAACCAACTCTTTCTTATTCATCGTAGTCAAGCAAGGCAAGAACCACCATAAAACATTTTTACAAGCAATCAGTTGCCACGCGGTTATCATTTTTCTTTGAAAATCCGCAGCACCCATATTGATTCTTTGCTGGAAAAAGGTACCGGAGAGCCAAAGCTATGTGTATATGCTCCTTTGACTGTATGATCAAAGCTCTTTAAAATACAATAGAGACTCCTTTCCAGAAATCCAGTGCGTGAATTGGCATAATTTCTACCTCGCAGGTTTTTGCATGTTAAATCAGAAGACAGAACATTTCCATGATACTGCCTGGTCCAAAGCAGTGGTCTGGCATTTGATGGCAGATCTGCTCCAGCCAGTCACTGCCCCATCCAGCCGTCTTTTCCAATAGCTTGGTCTTGGCCATGAATCATTGTGTCCCTGCTGTTGCACTTGTGTCCATGTGGTCAGGCAGGCTGGAGAAATTGGATCCAGCTGAAAAACAACCTCTGGAAGAAAATAAACAAGAGTGTTTACTTTCCAGTTTGCTTCACTGCCTGCCTGGAAAAAAAAAGCTGTGCCAGCACGGGACTGCGGGATGAGGAGAGAGGCATGAAACACAGGGCAAGAGCCAGCAGCAGGGGCACCTCCTGCTTGCATTGCTGTGGCCACTGAAAAGCTGTTCAGCATGCCATGCCCACAGCACCCTGCCTGTCACCTATTTGATTGTCATCATCCTCTCTCTAATTGAAGTTCTGTCTCCTTCCTTGTATTTCTCAGCAAGCAATTCCTCAGTGTGTAAAGGCTTAAGCTCCACTTACCACTAATGCCTCTATTGCTCTGTGCAGAGGGAGAAGTGCCAGCACCAGCTCGGGCAGGTCGGCAGAAATAGCCGTCCTTCTGTTTGGTCAATGGCATCAATGAGGTCGTAACTGCCAGCAAACATTTCTCCACTGACTCGATCTACCAGCAAAACAAACCTCTCATGAAACCCAGTTAAATATAGCAAACCCAGTGTTTGTCTTCCTCCCTGAGAGATATCACAAGGACATTTGGAAATTAATCTGGATGATCATTAAGCGCTTTTCCGACACAGGGTAAAGATCAATCTTGCCAGCAGGTAACACACACAGGTTGTCAATGAGGTGCCCTTACAGATGTAACAGAGGGGAGGTGTAGAAGTCTTTGGGGATGCAGTGCTTCCCAAAGCCCTTTCCCTTGCGCTACATGGGTCTTCGGGAGCGCAGGGGAGCTGGCATGGCTTGGTTCCTTCAGTGTTGACAGATAGGAAGCTTCCAGCAACATTTTGCAAGGCAAGTTGCATGTACTAAGCAGTGCTCTAGCAGGCAGATAACCATCAGTTTAGAAATATTACCAGCACGGAGAGCTAATTTGAAACAGCCGTAAGTGGTGAGAAAATGCTGGGAATCACCAGTGTCTGCACTGCGTAACTTGAAGGCATGCTGGGGAGGGAAAGGGCGCTGGAAGTGGGGTACCTCGGGCCAGGAGTAAGTTGCTGCCAAACACTTTTGAGGGATAAGACGACCCTTCCTCTCTCTCTGGTCCCCGCAGCATCACGGCGAGACAGAGACATCCCACAGCTGACGGAAAGTATAATACTATTTTACCTAACCTGTGAATCATCAAAACAACCTTATTCCTTGATTTCTGGTGAGGATAACCCCTAGACGAAGCCCCCGATGGTATGCGCACCGTGTTCACTGGAGACTATCGCCTTTCAGTACAGGCATGCAAAAAGATGAGAGGTTTTTAAAAAATATTGAAATGCCGCCACTGTATGAACCTCCACAAAGCAAACGGAAAGATTTTCTCCTTTCTAATGGCACAGCAGACTCACTTAGTACAGCTGCTTAGGTGCTATTTTTGTATCATATCGCTCAAAACCATTGCGTCTCACTGCAGAGAGGGGTGTTGGGCGGTAGGATGAAAGAGAAATAGCGATGCTGTGTCTGAGGAGACATTTTAAAAACTCCATGAATTCCGTGTAGCTCCACAGAGGAAGGGCATGTTGCTAGCTGACAGGATACTCTGCCATTAATTAAAGCCTGTTTACTTAGGGATCATATCTTGATGCAAAGGAAGAGAATTATTTTTACAGAGATTTCACCTTTATTGCCACTGAATGAAATTAGCGTTAGCTGAATGGCTCACTTGGAAACATAAAAAGCAAAAGCAACTTAGAGTGCTAATTACAAGCATAAGGTCTGGAACGGCTCTCACCAGCAAGCAGCAGAAATCAGTCCTTCTGCAACGACTCCGCAATGCCCTCTCTCTCTCCTTCCCGCTGTTGAATTTCCTGGCTTGTGATTCTTCAAAATAGCTAATTTCACTGCAGACAGAAGCAAGCATGATTAACCCACTGTCCAAGCTGACCAAAAGCTATCCATGTTCATGGCAGCACGGCTACAACCTCAAACCTGCCCCTTTGAATGAAATCATTATACAATATTTATTCTGAGCTGTTTGCCTGGTTTTAGAGTGTATGTTTTGATGAGCTGGAGAAGCACCTTTCCCTGATGAAACCAGTCAGTTCAGGGACAGCTTTGATCTTTGCGTGTCTTCCATCCAGCAAAAGGATTTTGCAAACAGTAACCTTGAAGGAAGCTGGCATTCAGCCATGAGCCAGGAAAAGTAAATAGTACACATCAGTTGAGAATTTTATAGAGAATTTGGGGATAAGACTTTGGTTTAATAGAAAGCAAATTTGGGAGAACTGAAATTTTTTTGTTGTGTTTCAATTTCTGACGTGCAAAATGAAAGTGAAACAGATTGGCTTAGGTTGGATTGATCCATGCAGAACTAATTTAGTTTGCTAAATACAATTAAAATATCTTGTCTCAGGACAGTTCAACATTAATCTTTCCTTGAGCTGCCACAACACTTCACGGGAGCTACAGTTTATTCTCTTCTGAGAGACCGGTATCTGACAGACCACATGCCTCATGGTCCACATGGTTTTTAAATGAGACTGGGCAAATAAAGCTATTGCTTTGCTGAATTTCATTTTGATATCTTACCTTCGGTTAAACCCAAAAACGCAGTGAAAGTTTGGATGAGAATTTAGCAATCCACCTGCCTAGAAAGCTAAAATTTCATTTGTACCAGGGTGTGCAAAGCGCAGAAGTAGATCATACCTGGCCCTCCAGGAAAGTGGAGAACCGCCTGTCTCTTTGGAAATGAATGGCTACTGCGGGTAAGTTTGGAGAACAAGGACAGTGGTGCATAAACAACAGCTCGGATCCCTCAAGGTGGACTGGGAAAACAGCCTCAAGGTCCATCACCTAGACTTTTACATTGCAACGCTTCTCTGCAGAAATCATCTCCCGTGATTGCAAAGGTGTGATTTTATTGCTCTAAAAGCTCTCTGAATTGTGCCATTCAAGAATAAAGGCAGCAGCTCTCCCCTCCAAACATCTTTGCACGGCTGGATACCTTGTCATTGAATACTTTCTCTCAGGTTTTTTTTTTTTTTTAGTTTCCAGCACAGTTTCAAAATTGATCCCTTTTCTTTCAATAAGCTCAGGATTTTGAAGGGTTCAGCTGTAGATGTAACAACCAGTTTTCACCACTGAAAATGCAAGGGTGGAACAGTACATACTTAGAAGTAGAGTTTCAACATTTTATTTTCACAGAAAGGCTATTTCTTTCTAGGACACTAATGAGGAGAAGCCTGTATAGGAAAAAAAAAATCGACATACACAGGTGGCAAAGAAACTGCAGAAGAGTTTCATCCTTTAGTGAAGGCATATTAATGCCAGCCCGCTGCTACTCCAGGCTGCTGGTTGTGCTGAGCCAGGTTGCTCCAATTGCTCCCGCTGGAACTCTCTCTCCTGGGGAGACCAGGAGGGCAATTCACGTGGGGGAGTCAGCTGCCGCTGGGCATTGGGAGCTGAAAACTTCCATTTGATCTTTCAATTGATCTTTTATCATGGGGCTTTAGAAACACTTAGTGGGTGTGTGGGTTTTGGGTTATTTTTGGGGGGGAGGGGGGACGGGGACATTAAAATTTTATAAAATCTTCTCTAGTTAATGGTAGTTTCATTATTCCAGTGATAACTTTGAATCTGCACACACACGCATGCACACACCCTCCCCAGGATATTGTTCACAAGATAAGAAGCTTAGAGATAAACAATTACCTTCTTTTCACTTCAGCTCTAGCACGAGCAAAGACAAATACATAATGCGACAAATCCCCAAGCAGTGGAGTCAGTGGAGGACACTGATTTACACTAGCTAAGGACTTAGAGAGGAACACTCAATTTCTCTTTTCTTCAGGGAGCAGATTCCTTATTTCTTTTCTAGGATTTTTCCTGTAGGCTATGTGGATCATTAGAAATGAACTAATTATACAGAATGTTTTAAAGACATTTTATTTAACTAGCAACGCACTTCTAATTTAATCAATACCACATGACAGGCCATACATTACATTAGATGGAATTAGGTGTTCGGCATGAATCAAGATACGACATTTCCCTCGCCTAACATGTCTACTTCCTAGCATCTCACTGCAGGTGTCTTTTCTAACTTCCACAATGTAGTAACTTCCTGAATTTTGCTGGGGGACTCTATATCAGAATCCAGGTAAAGATTGAAGTTAATACCTTATGTGTTTGTGTCTCAGTTTCAAACAAATTTATCCTGTATGCCCTTAAGCCTTGCCAAAAGTCATTTGTAAGCTTTTAAGTGCTCATTGTATTGAAAAGTAGATTTAGATGATTCTGAATACCTTATCTGCTGCCCAATGCATAATGAATGTTAGCAGTGAACAAATTATTATGTTAACATTATTGCCATATTATTTTTAAAGCTTCATCTGGTCACAGCTTAATGTTCTGTTTAAGTTCAGCTTCATTTGCACTTATTGATTCAAAGTGTTACTTAAAAAGAACTCATTAATAAATATATTTTCCTGTCATTCTCACTTACTCACTGTAATCACAAGACAGAATTAATTTTATCAACAACAAAATTTAAAAATATAGCAAAAAATAATGACAAAAGTCAGAGATCACTTTCAGGGGTATAAACTTTGAAACATGATTACTCATTGGTGACTACAAAGGTATTCTATATTTTAAATACTAATATTTATGAGTTTCTACTGGTGGTAAAAGTACTGTGTTATAAATAGTGTCTTTCCAAAGGACCATATTAGCAGACAGCGCAGTGGGCATGATTCTGATTTCTCTTGTGTAAATACTGCAGTTTATCCTGCTGCAATTGGCACCTATGTGCTGATATTCTCTGCTTCTAAATTTATTTCGCCATTTTCACTGCATTGCTTTAATTTGCCTTCTAATTATTTTTGATAATATGTAAGCTGGGGAAATTGGAGGTCTTGCTCTCCCTGTACCTGGAGTTTGCAGAAATCCCTCCTGCCCAGGCCTGAGAAAGCAGGGATGCCAGCAGGCAGGAGACATTATGTCAAGGGGAAGAGGACAGGATCTTTCTTGTCTTGATGCATCACCTCAGATCCCATACGATATGCAAGGAGTCATCCTTAGCAGGATTAACGGTTGTTTGAAATATTACCTCCCAATCAAAAGATCTGTGCATGTGCAGGTCCAGGGAAAGTTTTACACTTGTGCTGAGGAAGTAGGGAGGATAAGCACCTGAGAAAGATGGGATTTTTCTCTGACTGAATGGTTTAAAAGCTGTGTATGTTCAATCCACAAGCACCCTGTCCCTGTCCTGGTCCCCACCCCTCACAATCCCTTTCAGATTCTCAGATGTGGCCCTCGAAATCACACAGGTTAAGGAAAAAAACATTACGTTTGATAGCAAATTTGAAACATCTTCTCCAGGCTGTCAACTCAAGCTTGAATGAGCTGGAGAGAAGACAGGATGCCGTGCTTGCACTGGCTGACCTCTGTACTTCAGGGGACAGGGACAGGAGAATAAACCTGGCTGCTCCATGACTGCCTGGACTAAGATGAAATACTAGAATTTTGTTTCAGTTTTTGCAGAGACTACAAGTAAGAGAACAAAAGATGCTGGAAAAAATGGAACTCGGGGGAATAGGGAAAAAAAGAGAGAGAAGGCGCCTGAAACCAGCATTCACGCCTCTGTTCTAGATCAATCTGTGCATGAGAAGCATTCTGGCTTTCTTTTCATTACCCAATATTCCCCGAACCAAAGGGAAAGACTGAATAAAAGTATTATTGACTAGGATGTGGGAGACCCCATCCTAATCTCTGACTGAGCCAAGCAGGCTATATATCTTTTTTAACACAAGGATATCACCTTTGCTGAAGGAAACTCTCAGCCTCCTGGAAGCTCAGGGACTCTAAGCTGTCTCTGTAGCATTCTCTTGATCCTCTACTAGCCATTGATGCAGACAGAATACTGCATTTGGGGTATTTTGGCCTCACCCATTGCATCCTTTTCTGTGTTCCTGGAGGGTCAGGGATGGACTGCAAGCTCCATCCTGGACCTGAGAAACATCTTTTAAAAAAAATCAAAAATTAATTGGTAAATCTTGCCTAGTTATGCAGGAAAAAAATCCTGTTTCGACAAATCTGCATTTTACAATAAGAAGTTTTTTATGAAAAGACTCATGACCAGATCTATTTCTCACATTTTTGTCAGCTGGGTGACTCAGAGGTATCCTCGGGAGGCGCTGGACTGGATTTTTCTCAACCCCACTGTATTCTTACTTAGAAACAACATCCTCTTTTCACAGTCAGGACAGCCTAGGGAAGGTAAAGTAAGGAAAAGCTGATACCACTGGGTTTTCTGACTGAGCGACACCTTCTGTAAGATCACCGGAGGCAGCCACACCAGCAGCAAGCAACACCAACAGCACTAGGAATAGCACCTGGGAAGTGGTGGTGGCCATGCCAGGGTGCCTGCCATGTGCCCCTCACCTGTTGAAGAATTCCTCAGGCTCCAGTGCTTTCAGGAGTGATCTCCAAAGGGCTTTATTGTCCCTATGCTGCCCCTGTGCTACAAGCTGAACGCAGGCAGCAGAGACGCAGCTAAGTGCTGCCCAAGATATTTATGAAACATTTCATTGGCATCTTGTGATAAACATAAAAAACGGTCCGACTGTTACCCAGCAACATTTTCTCTTCTCAACATTTTTGTTGTTGTGGAAGGTAGGCATGACCACACTGAACATCTGCTTGGTCCCTCCAGCACTGTACCCCTGCCTCAAACTTTCAGCAGCTCAGAGGGTGCAGGGGGAGCAACCCTGCACCACGGAAGCTCTGCTGGATGCCAAAGCACGCTGCATTTCTGATATACAAGATTACCACTGCTTTTATATATATACATTTTGTACGCTGCTGAAGTAAAACAGCTGGAAATCCAGTCTATTAAGTAAGGCTAGCAAGTAAAGCATTTGTATTTCATCTTTATAACTATAGAAGCAAAGGGAAGTGAACGAGTTAGTGTGGAACATTTTACTTCCATTGCATGAAAGAAATTGAAAGGTCAGGTTGTATGGGGTTTGCGCAGCAAGCTTTAGGTAGTGGGGGGACTACAGGGGTGGCTTTTGTGAAAAGCTGCTAGAAGCTTCACCTACGTCCAATAGAGCCAGTGCCAGACAGGTCCAAGTTGGACCCGCCACTGGCCAAGGCTGAGCCCATCAGTGACAGTGGTAGCGCCTCTGGGATAACATATTCAAGAAGGGGAAAAAACCCCAAACAACCGTGCAATTTCAGCCTGAGAGAGGAGTGAGAATATGTGACAGCAACAAGTCTACAGACACCAAGGTCATTGAAGAAGGAGGGGGAGGAGGTGCTCCAGGCACTGGAGCAGAGATGAAGCTCGTGGAGAAGCCCATGCTGAGGCAGGCTGTCCCCCTGCAGCCCATGGAGGTTAACAGTGGAGCAGATATCCACCTGCAGCCCATAGAGGACCCCACACTAAAGCAGGTGGATGCCCGAAGAAGTCTGTGAACCTGTGGGAAGCCCACGCTGGAGCAGGCTCCTGGCAGGACCTGTGAACCCATGGAGAGAGGAGCCCACGCTTGGGCAGGATTGCTGGCAGGACTTGTGACCCTGTGGGGGACCCACACTGGAGCAGTCTGTTCCTGAAGGACTGCACCCCATGGAAGGGACCCACGTTGGAGCGGTTCGTGAAGAGATGCAGCCCATGGGAAGGACTCAGATTGGAGAAGTCTCCCATGGAAGGGACTCCGTGCTGGAGCAGGGGAAGAGTGTGAGGAGTCCTTCCCCTGAGGAGGAAGGAGCAGCAGAGACAATGTGTGATGAACTGACTGTGACACCCATCCCCCTGCACCACTCAGGGGGAGGAAGTAGAGAACTTGGGAGTGAAGTTGAGCCCAGAAAGAAGGGAAGAGTGAGGGAAAGTGTTTTAAGATTTGGGCTTAGTTCTCATTATCCTACTCTGATTGAATTGGTAATAAATTAAATTAATTTTCCCCAAGTTGAGTCTGTTTTACCTGTGATGGTAACCTCTGAATGATCTCTCCCTGTCCTTACCTCCACCCTTTTGCTGTATTTTCTCTCCCCTGTCCAGCTGAGGAGGGGGAGTGATAGAGTGGCTTTGGTGGGCACCTGGCATCTGGCGGGGGTCAGCCCACCCCAGAGGTACTGTGAAGGATCATAACAGGCTTAGGAAGAGAGAACAACCCTCCGCGATCGTCCTCCATAACCAGGGAAAGACGGCTGGCATATACAGCTAGTGCATTTTATCATTAAGCAGCATCTTTGAAATGCCAAACTTATTTACTTGAACTTACAGTTCTATTTTAGCTCTTACAAGCAATGCAAATAAGTAATATGCTTCGTATAGATTAATCCCTGTAATTCTACACTGCTTACTCGCAGAGATAGCTCTCACTCACTTTGTCTTCTCATTATCTAAACAGACATGCCTTTCCTTAAGTCATCAACAGAGGTCATCACACAAATGCCCTTGTGGAATATTCATTAATCAAACAACTAATTTGAAATGGATCTTCAAAGCATTATTCATTCCCCATCATTCTTCATACATCAATTTAAATGCTTTATGTGTATAATGATTAGGCTGATGTTTAATTAATTGTGAAAATGTGAATTAAAGCTAAATTACAAGACAAATTATTCCACAGCACACAAAAAGCTTAATTCTCGATAGTTAAGTTTCGAAATCTCGGCAAGTTTCCATGAACACCTTTGTCAGCTTTGCACTGTCAGATTATAGCAGATCAGTTGGCTACACTGTTTAATAAAGGTTATAGTCTCAGTGCCACTAATTTACTTCCTCCAGTGGCAGAATAAACAAAGGTTAATGCAAATACACATCACCTATTTGTAATTATGAATAAATAGGATATTCATCAGTTAAGAGGCAACTCAGAGGGCCCAAAACAGAGGGAGATACACTAGAGATGTTCTACTTTGGCTTGAGAGTTTATCTAATCTCATAAAGCCTTTAGATCTAATAATTAATCTCGCAGAAATCACCAAAGCAGGTAATACTCTATGTGACATATATGTCTCAGACATGGCAAAAGTTAGTCGGTTTTATGACAGAGTAGCATCCAAATTGTAGCACATTAGTTACACCTGTCTTATTTACAAACCAGTGGCTCTGCGCTTCAACTGGATAAAACATTATTTATGTTCCTTCCTACAGGTTTTCGCACATTGTTGCTCTTGCAGAATGGATACTGCCTCTAAATGCCGGGAGGGCATTTCATAAATGGATGGCTGATCTCAGTACACTGCAGCCCAAAGTACTTTGGTATGCCTTCTGCTGAAATACATAAAGTAACAATACAGTAAGCTGATTTGCAAACAGAACTTCCCAAATTTACACATGAAAAACAGTGACATATTTTTATGCAACAAGAATTAGAACAACTTAAACAATTCTATTTCAGTGTAGCTGAAATACATATATATGTGTATATATATGTATATAAATATACCCAAAGAGACTATATATGGCCAGAGAGGTCCATAGCATAATACATGATTAAAAAATAATTATGGTAGGTAGGGATCACAGCTGATTTTTATTACAAACGTAAATATAACTTCTGAACAGATTTACTTTCATCTGGTTATTAAATGGAGGCAGGACAAAAAAAAGGCCACAGATTAAAAATTTTTCTTCTGCTCACAAAACAAATATAACAAAAGCTGTGCAAAAGGCATCGGATTGAATTCAAACAAAATCAGGACAGGGAATGCATTTTACAGGAGAGGGTGACAGCAATTGGTCCCAGTGTGGCAAGGCAGTGAGCACGGGCATTTTTTAGCACTGTTCTGAGCCTTACTTGCATAGGGGTCACATATGCTCTGGCAACAAGATCTAAAGCCACATCCTTTAGGCCTCTCCATATGCAGCATTGCACCAAATTAAGAATTAATGTTCCATTAGCTTAAATGTATTGTACAATAAGGCTACATTATTGAATGGACAATGCCTGAAGGATAAGCAGTAAGATGATAAGCAGCAAGATTTGAACGGGACTTCTCAGAATGAGGGAATTTTCCTTTTTTCTTTACAAAAGCCTGCATGAGCTAGTCTGAGGCGCCTCCTTATTTGTAAGGCTCAACAATGAGAAATGCCGAACATCTACAGCTCTCACTGATTTAGAATCAGATGCACATACAGTAATGGACCAATTCTTTTAGATTTACTTTCTGTAAGCAACCAAGGAAAAACATCGACATCTACAAAACACTGCTATTTCAGCAGCAAATCCTTGAGTGCACAGACCTGGGCCACCAAAGCAATATGAATATTAAGGATGCTGACTATTAGTCAAGATGAAATTTCAGATCAAATTAATGTCAAAATACAATGCAGAAAAAGCCAAATAGTCAGGCAGCATTTCATTAATTTTCCTGTTTGGGGAAAGTTCAGTAGAGGTTTTCAGATGAACCAAGAGTTTTCAATTTGCTCAGCTGTCTTGAATAATAAGTACTTTTTTTCCCTTTCCTTCTTTTTTTTTTTTTCTCCTTTTTTTTTTTTCTCCTTTTTTTTTCCCCTCCAGCTGGGATAATAGCTTTATGGTCTACAAGCGACACATGCTAAGAAGAAGCAATGTCCAAGTTCTACTTCAGCACATCACAGCCCTTAGCAACTGATAAAGCAACATTAATAAACCTGGTCTCATCCAAGTCAAAACAGATATTCAGAAGACGTAAAATACAGCAAAAAGGATTGAAGTATATGTCTAGTTTTCAGTGATTTATTTATGAAATTCCAGGGGACGTAGCCACACAAAGGTCTCAAAGCTGTGGTTTGTGGTAAATAGTATGTCATAATATATTTAACAAATGATGATTCAAACCACACAAAACTATACAGGGAAAGGTTCAGAAAATGTTTCCTAGCTGGGAAGTTACCGAACACTTGGTTTTAACAGTTTTATTATAGCTTAGGGCAAAGTCACTGCTGACTCTACAAATAAATAATTTCCCTCCTCTGTAGTAGCAGATTTTTTTTGCTCACATTAAGACTGTTCAAATCCTAGAAAAATTACAGGTCAAGATGTAGAAGTTTCTGTGAAAATGTCCCTGTGGATCGTCAGACACTAATGAAGGAACAGTTTCATGTATGTCAGTAAGCTTTCAGAGGTTATGCAGAACCAATAAGTATAGGAATAGAATATGAGCAAAAGAAAATTTATTTAGCATCAGAGAAAACCCCAGGTGGCATACCATCCTGGCTCACAGAGTTAATCACTGAAAAATAAAGGGAAATACCATACAGGTTTCTGTATTTGATTCTATAGTGCCAAGTGTCTGTTTGTAATTGTAAATGTCCTGTAACTGTAAATGTCCTGTAACCATAAACAGCGATCCTATGCTTCTTCTCAAAAGGTCATTCCCTCATCTGGTACGGCTGCTAAAATCAGCATTTACAGGGAATCAGTCAGAATTTTCCAGCCCCCTATTCTGTAGCATTATTGCCCTTTTTTAATGCCATAAGCAATTGTTTCCTTCCCTTGATGCTCAGATATGCCAAGTACTATATGGGAAATACCATTATCAAACCTCATTGACACCTTTCATTGTACATCTCTCTTGTCCTGCTGCCTGCTGCGTATCACAACCAATTTGCTCCTTGCCACGCTGCTGCCAGCCTGCGGACCATTTCCCAGGAGTTGTAGCTACATCGCCTTTCAGTGTACCATGCTACATTTTATAGGATATATGCTTACAGGATATATGTTTTCACTGCTGTCTGCTTTTACTAAGAGAACTCCACAGAGGATCCGCTAGGTTTACATTTTTAAAAACACCTGAATAATGTCAAGCATTAGAAAAATTTTACAGGAATTTAGTTGGGTTTTGGCTGGCATATCCTACTATGCCAGCAAAAGCTTTAGGCTGGAAAGTCTGTCCTGCTGTGCCTGCTCTCACTTCAAATGCTTAGAGAGGAATGATGCATGTGGAGAAACCCTAAGCTATGGATTTGTGTCAGAGGAAACCTCTGTGACTCTGCCTTTGGTTATTGCAAAAAGCCCATGCCAAAGTCCATAAGGGCTCTGATCAGATTCTCTCTCTAACATAGCTGGGTTCTGACTTTCCTTTCCCTGTTGCTCCTTTCTTTCCCCTATTATTTCCACTAGGTTTTTCTATTAAAAAATCCAAACAACAACACAAAAGCCATACACAGTCTCACTAAGCCTGGATACAAAGTTCATCATATGCGAGGACTGTGCAGAAATGTCATTCTCTACATGCAAGCAAGTTGCTTCAAAATCCCAGGCATATCTCTGCCTGGCTCCCAGGAGATCATCTTATAACTTGTTATATTCACATTAATTAATTCAGGGCTTGTTTGTTTTGTCCCAGACTTTTTTTTTCTTCCTCCTTTTTTCTTCTTCTTGTTCTTTTTTTTTTTTTTGTTGGTGTTGTTTTGGTTTGGCTTGGTTTTTTGGGTCTTTTTTTTTTTTTTTTTTTTTTTTTTTTTAAGGAAAGGCTACTGGATGGCCACAATGAAAAGGGCAAAAGTCAGATAGATAGAGTCTTCTGAAAGGTCAAGCCATTAAGAATTTTCTTATATCCTTCATTGTCCCTGCACTTTTGCTACTGATACCCAAAAGCTGAGTCCCAAAGCTGAGCAGGAGAGTCAACTCTCCTGGTCCCAGCAGATGCCACATCAGCCTCCATTCATCTGCTCTGTGTAACTTGGCTCCACTCAAGGTTCTCACTAAAATTACCTCCAGTGTTTACCATCCCAGCCCTTCCACTCTGCGTAAACAATTCAAAATATCAGAAGCCATTAATAACCTCTTTAAAACACTGCATCCTTGGAATCCTTGACTACTGTGACAGAGTGAAGAAAAATACAGATTTAACAACATATTATCAAAAACCTCAAAATGACTACAGTGAGGGAGACGGTATACCTGCCACCAATCCTCTAGCCTTTTTGATTGTCTGCTTTAAGACCTTTCTTTATTCTTTTTATTGATTGAAGGGTAAAATGTTTGAGAATGTCTATATTCCTGCTACACGCAGATTGTTGTTGAGTAAAGATAACAATCATTAAAGCAAAATAAAACACCGGTTTATTCTCATTTTCCCCTTTAAAACTACCTGCTCAATCAAGAGAAATATCAGGAACAAGAGATAATGAAATAAAACTCTTTTAGAAGAAAACGTTTTTACTAGCAAGGAAAACAGCCTGTTCAGTTAGCTTTTACTGTTCACTTCTGCTAGAAGCAGTTTTGCCACAGACTTCTATTTGCTCCTGGAACTCCAGGAAGATAATTCCAGCTGATGACTTGTGGAGCTTCCAATTCCCACCTTTTATTCTTTAGCAAGCAGTAGAGAGAAACATCTTTAACGCCTTAAAGCTTCAGTTCTTTTACAAGCGCTATTACTTGTCTTCAATATATGTTTTCCATCACCCATCCAACATAATTTCCCAGCGTTGGTGCAATACAATAGCAAAGCCTGTGGTTTAGCAGTACATTTCACATTCCTTGCATTTAAAATATTTGGTACCAAACCCTACTGTCTCTCAACAATAACCCCATCGAAAATGTTTGATTAGCTGACAAAGCAATCTCTCTCTCTGTCTGGTTTTAAGATAAATAAATTTCAGAAGCAAGAGATACCTGAAACAGAACTCTGCATTTTAGTTAATTTCAATCAGTAAATTGTTCTGAAGTCACTGGATTTAACGTGACAGACTCAAATAATTTTTTTTAAAAAGATGATGGGGATATTTAGTGGCTTTTGATGGCATCATGATGATGGTTTTGGGGTACTTACAATAGTAACTTGCCTAAGCTAGCAGGAACATTGCTTTGGTACCCTCATATAATCAAGCCTCTGCTGTTTTCCATCCAGAATATCCTTCACTGATTTTTGCTTTGATTTCTGCTACTCTGAAAACAGTGTGAGACATGAATCTTTTCCAGGTTAATCATGCAGCCTCTGAGATCTCTCATTTTCCTTTGATGAGATGAAATGTGAAGGTCTCTGGATTTTAAAGACACCTCAGGACAGTCCTAAGTGTGATGGCTTTCAGATCTGCAAGCACAGTACTGAGCCAGCAGTTTCTCCAGGCTGTGGACTGCAAACCAATGGTGGTGCAGACACCATCTATAGGTCATTTGGAATTGCTCCGTAGAAACGCCTAACCCCTTTGTAGGAGCTTACAGAAACTTTGGAAAATAAGGGTTCCTGGGGTTCTGTGATGAATTGTGAAGAACGGCAATGGTCCTTGAGCCAATACTATCCCCCAGGACATCTCTTAGTTGTATTTACAACTGTTGCACTTCTAACACACCTGGACCGGTCATCTCAGATCATGGCATCAATATTACAATTACATCTTCTCTACCAGCCACAGCTGACCTGGGTCTCAGCCTTAGCACTAGGCTCACCTGGAAACAGCAATCCCAGGAGATATCACCCACCCCTTGCACCACTGTGTTTTTTTTTTTTCACCATAAGTGGCTAATGCGGTTCCCCAGCAGTTTGAGGCAATCCAACAGTCATTTGGGGATAAAAGGATAAAGCCCTGACATGTGTGTGGTCTTAGTACTCCAGGGTCAAAACTGGGTCTGAACACAGATTCACTCACAGAAAATGCTTTCATTGGCACAAGTTATTCTGGTTTTAGTTCCCATAGCGTAGCAAACTATACTGGCAGAAGGTACTGTGGTGCTGATCTAATGGTGCCTGTGCTCAGAGTTACAACTTTGGGAGACAAAAAGCTCATACCGCTATCAGAGTTACAGCAATTAAAAAACTGCAGTCAAGTGGAAGCCTAGAACAACATAAGCAAGACACACGCACAAAAGCTGATGACGTTTTGCTTTTGCAGACCTCAGGCCGGCTGGGAGAGCACAAGGCAGGATGGCCGGTGCCAACCCCCTGAAACAGAGTCGCAGCTCTCCTGGCCACCTCCCAACCTAATCACACACACACATTTCAGCATTATCAGCACAGCTGTTTCTGCACCACGCAGCAAACCAGCCTGGGGGTTAATTGGTTGAAAAATTAACCCAGAAAGTGAAGAGGAAGAGAAAATTGTGGAGTTTTTTTCCCTCAAACCACAAGGCTGTCACATGCAAGCAGTTGAGCTGGCACTGATGGAGAGGAGGACATTCCCTTTAAGGGGCATTATCCTGGTTTGTTAGCAAAGGTTTTGCACTGTGAAGTCACAAGCTGTGAGGCTGCCTTGTCCCTATCATCATTCTACAGATGCATTGGTAGTCTCTCTTCCTAGCCAGATGAGGAGCTACTTCCATTGCCACACTAAGCGCTTCCCCCCTGCAAAAAACAGAGCACATATTTCAAGTTCTTTAGCAACAGGTTTTCACAACACACAACATCCCATTTCACTGCTTTCAACCTGTTTTGGAAAGGGGACAGAACTTGTATATCCCTTTTTACACATTTCCCTTTTAGCTCTCTAGTTACAGCCTCAAGTACCTGGGTGTGTGTCACAAAGCTCTTATAATATCAGTTAGCAAAACCTGTACGTAGTTTCAAGCAATATCCGCCCTTCTTCTACTCCTCTGTTGTAGTCTAACCACGATTTCACTTATCAAAATCACTTCTGCTACAGGGAGACAAGACACCAGCAATATTCTTGATTCCTTCTGCTCTCTTCCTATGTGCTACATAGGTGGATGAAAGATGGACTGTCTTATCTTGATGGGGTGCCTTCCATAATTTTCAGTGCACTTCTCTGTCAGAGCGAGGTTTGGCTGAAAAGCTCCCTTAGCAGACCACAGGCACCACCTTCACCACAATTGCCAACTATGCGAACATGGGTATCTGGCATTAAAATTGACCCAGGCAGGATTTACAAACCATTCAAACAATGACAAACTGCAACAACAAAATCATAAGTCTTCCAAAGTAAGTGACATGAAAATGCAGAAAGACAGACTGCTCTTAGCTGCGCTGGGAAATGGGGATTCTTACTTCTTTTAGAGGCTCTGTTAAGAACTTTAACAACCACGGAGTCTGAATTTCAGTCTCAGTTGCTACATCCATCAAGCCAGTGTTGCATCCTGCTGCTCTGGACTACAGCCGTTATCTCAAATATTTGCTAACAATTCAAACAGAATCATCTTGGAATTCCTCTACACATCACACTATTGTTATAGTTTTGATCTCATTCACCTGATCAGTGATTGAAGTGATAAACCTTGGAAACTCAGTGGAATATGAGAAAGTACTTAAGAAACAGGGCCAAAATCACACTTGAACAGTGCTGGCTATACCTGCTGGGAGGAAATCTCTAATTTCTGCAGTTCAATTCTGGACAAAAAGAAATTTAAAAGGCATTATGATTATCTGTCCTATCTCCCTTCAGCATATAGCTGTCATCTATATAAGTCAAGTGGTACTGGTTATGTTGCCAGCTCTCATGCTTAGGACTAATGTATATTTTTGCCTGTAAATTAAAAGATTAAATAGTTAAACAAAGGACAACAGTTCTCCCAAGTGTAATAGCTAGCATTAATGGAAACGCAACAGAAGTCTCAGTACCCCTTGGGTACCAGAATTCTTATAGTTTAAAGTACAGGTCTCTCACACCTCTCTCTTCAATTTACCTCAGTGAGAATTGCAGGGTCTTAAAACTTCCCATTTTAGAGACTGGAGTCAGAAGCTTTCTGCAGCACTGAAAATTTCACCTCTATATATGAAAGTGACAGGCAAAATGTTATATTTCTCTGTAGGCGACAGGTTCAGGTGTTACTTACCAAATACAGATGATGTCTTCTTGCAATATTGTCCACCAACTTCTTCACTCCTCAGACACCACCTGTGCCAGAGCATTCATGAAAGTAAGTCCTCTGTAGCCTGAAGACTCTGAATCTAGTGAGAAAATTCTGAGTTCAGAAAAGCACTTTTAGTGGGAGTATTTCAGGATGTTAAAAGCACCAGACACTGCAGATACCCAGTGATGAGGAGGTTTGTGGTGATCTCAAGTAAAGCTGGGAGCTGTGGGGAGAACTTAGGGGCTCCCATTTTTCTTTCCCCTGAAGTTATGAGATAAGGATTAATTTTTTCCTCTTTGTGGAGTGAGTCAGTATCTGTTCTGAAACACTTAGTGAAGTCCTCTGTTAACCTTGCTGCTCCTTGCCATAAACTTTGTCCAACTCACTCGTAAGGATGAGTAATACTGCAAAATAATCCAGAATCATTCCTTTTGTCTCCCACTGTGGCTTGAAAGAGCTATCATATTGCAGATCTTTTTTATTGAATTTTAAGGCGTTTCAAGAAAGATTTTGATGTCAGTCTTTGAAAAGGATATTGGACTGTGAAGAGCATGCAATTATGAGGTACATACCCAGATGTTGACTCAAGTGTTTGTTTCTGATATTTTTGTAGCATATGACCTGACGGATTCCTGTCTACTCCTGAGTAAAAGCTACTGAATGAATGTGCAGCACAGCAACCAAACCAAACCAACAAAAAAAGTGCTTTTCAATTTAAGTAGTCACTGAAAAGACTGGATAAAACCTGAGGATGAAGCTTTTCCTTCATCCACCTTTTACTCCTACTGGGGTGAAGAGATACTACATCTAAGTATTCAACACAAACTCATTATTTCAGTTAAGTAAAGTAATAAATTGCATGCCAGCCTAGCACACTCAAGGAACGTTTTAGCAGTACCTTTGGTTTGCCTGTTGGAAGAGATATCAAATACTAAAAAAGAAAGTCCAGGAAAAAACATTGTTTCATTACTGTAAATCGGGCTGTACCGTACAGTGGGCAGAACGCATTTCTCTTCTGCCTCTGGTTTCTGTAGCTCTGTACCAGAAGCAGCAGCGAGCGTGGAGCCCAGCACGGCTCCTCCTGCCACCTGAGAGCCCCCAGCACCCCAGTCAACACTGAAGTTTGACACAGGTTTGAAGTAAACAAACTCACCGAGCTAGACCAAAATGAATGTTAGTGAGATGGATAACAGGAAAAAGCGTAAAAGCATTGAAAACAAAGACCACAACGATGAAAAAAGGCAAAATCTTCTTTTTGGGGGGGAGGGGGTCAGCCAGGTTTTAGGTGGTCTCTAGCATTTTCACACATTTATATCTCATTGACAAAAAATGTCTCAAGAAATGTTCCCTTTGTTCCCAGATTTCTTTTCCTTTCTCATTAAAGGGTAAACCCACAGTAGTATGAATAAACACTAAAAGTCAAACAATACAGGAATATTAACACATTTTTTTAAATCTGAAGAAACCTCAAGTCACACCTTCAGATACCTGAGTGCCGGGTTGTCTGGATTCAGAATTTAGTCTAAAACTATGGATCAAGGTGAAGATGTCAAAAAAACAGACAAACTGAAATGCCAGATTTTAACCTCCCCAAAAGGAGTGTTTCTGTCCAGGGTGCAGCCAACATCCCTCAGAGGCAGCAGCAGAGCATGAGAGCGAGTTCAAGGCATGTTTCGGGGAAGAGGTGAATGCCAAACCTCTGGTGGTTTGTACACTTCTAACTCCTGCCCTTCTCTCCACACTCCAGGAAAATCCTCTTGAAACACACAATGTGCAGTGATTTGGGGAAGATTCCTGCACCGAAAGTAAGAGGGCTGAGAAGGAAGATGAGTAGTATTCGGTCAGCAACATCTGCTTGGGGAGGGAGGGAAGGAAATCTAGAAATATGGAAAGTTTTAATTCTTAATACGACAATTGTCCAACAGGACTTGAACCCAGAAGCTGGGAAATATCATAGTCTCCCTTTCCTCCCAGCACAGGCTTGTGCTAAGGGCTGATGCTGCAGCCAGCTCTGGAGCAGCTGCTGGAGGGGTGCTGGAGCATCCCACCAAGGTAGCGCCATGCAGCCAAGGGACTGGTACACCATCAGTAACGAAATACCTTGGGGCTATATTACTTTTAAATGAAATGGGACGCTGCTCCTACTGTTGGCAGCAGAGGACCTGAACAATCACAATTTTAATTGCGCTCACCGTGCTGCAATTTAAAGACTTGAAGAGACAGATTTCCAATCTGTCTTTGCTGACCCTGAGGCCCTCCCTATTTCAGGTTCACATTCACGCGTGTACCTTAGGTCAGACAGATACAGAAGTCTCTCCTCTCCGTGACCTAACTGCTCACACGATTTAATTTGTGGATTTGTGCTGGCAGAATAAGAGGTCAGCTCCTGAAAACCCAGCCTTAATGTGTCCTGTTGACAGCTTCTCAGATATTGCCTATCTGCTACCCATATCACAGCGCCTGTATTCTCTTCTCATAGCAGTAACAAACCTCCCTTCATTGTCCAACCTGTCATCTTTTCACCCTGTGAATTTCCAATAACGTCCTAAAAAAACAGCAGAGGCTGCATGAAAGAGCCGAGAAAATACTGCAACCGATGCTATGCTCCTGCATAATCCCCTAAACCATGGCATATATTAATATAAATCTATAATAGGAGTAAAGCCTTGGAACAAAACAGTACAGGTTTTCCCTTGTTTATTTGTTTGGGTTTCTCTTTGTCACTCCGTGTATGTTAATATAAAAGACTGTAAGCAGCGGTACACAACCAGTGCATTACTCTCAGCTAATGCGTGCCTATGAGGCATTCCAGCTGCTCCTTCAACCTGAGCTGCTTTGTAATGCATGTGAACCTTGTTTGAGCTGGCATGATATAGTATCTGGAAGAGCAATTTAATGCAATCTCTCATCTATTTCACTGATTGCAACCATTTAGTGCAATCTTAAAGAAAGATGATTAGAACTCACTGGTTCTTAATGTTTAATTTATTTACATTCATGTCTGCTAGAGAGCCATTTCATTCATCTCCTAAATGATAGCATAAAATCATTGAAAAATGATGTGCAATAAACATTATTATTATACTGCTGTCCTCACTAGCAGATAACAACTGCTGTCATTCGTAACACTGATTGACCTATATGGCACAGCTCCTTAAATTCTAGCCATAATAAAAACATTACAGGCATAACAGTTCTGTATTGATGCCTGGCACAATAACAGGTTTTTAGTTAAAAAAAAATTCAAGGAAGACTGGCGTTTCTGTGCAGGTAGGTTGAAGCATGGCCTCTCTTCGAAAGAAAAAGACCCAACACATAAATGTCATATTAGCTGAAAAGAAAGGGTGAATTTTTGGAACCAGGACTGCATGCTAATTGGCACTTCTGGTGTTGTTGCCTGGTGCAGAGGCGTTCATATTAAGCTGAACAAATGCCACATTTGCATTTCCGATAAGTGCTAGCATTTTTCACATTTCTCATGCATCTCTTGTTTAAATAAGCATACCTGAAAAGTTACCTAAATTAACCTGCCAAGATAGCTTACGATCTCATTCTCATTGGCAGAATTGTGGAATTTTTTTAATAACCTTGATTCAAGGTAAAGAACCCTGCCAACAACATTTGGGCGATTAAAATAAGAGCAACATCAAAAGTTAAAGTGACTGCAATGGGTATCTTCTAACAAAGCAGCAGACAACAGCCTGTGCCAACAAACGCGAAGTATTTAACAAAGTTTACAGCAAATGAATGTATTCATGAGTGCAAAACTTTTTAAAAACATAATACAGATATTTTGTGACTGCAGTGTTATAAAATGCTGTTTCTTTTATTTGGCATAATAATATTTGTCATATTATTATTTCTTTCAAAGGCCCTGCACTATTATAAAAGAAGGTATACATCTTTCTTGATGGAATCAAGGTAATGAATAATTGAAAGTTACTTTTCATTCCAGCTGTGCAGTGTGGCTTCTAAGTTTCCAGTAAAAAACCAATTGGACATAAAACTCAGTTACTCCTGCGTAATGTATGGATACATACATAGATATACAACAAACAAACAAACAAACAAACAAATAAATGAAGGTATAATGTTTTAACTCACCCCCTCCCCAGAAAACAACACTGATTAGACCTATCAAAGCGTTCCTCTAATAAGGAATCAAAATGCAGCTCTCATTCAGGAAACGACTATGTGAAATGGGCGCTTTCCCCTTATACAAACTAAAAAGGCATGGTACTTTCCTTGAAGTCCCAACGTTGAAAGAGACAGACAGACATACAGACAGAGGGATGGATGGCCTCTCTTCTCTCCACATCACACCACATTGCCATCTGAATTGCTTGCCAGGTTTCAGCCTGACACACCTGGGCAAACCCTGGATGTCAGTGAGGTTGCCCAGGCGTCGCTGCCGTTTGCCAGCCCAGCTGTTCTTACCAGCAATGACTCAGGAAAACGGAGCCTAACTCCGACTTTAGGCTGAACTTTCGCAGCTGAAAAGCAATGGAACAACCCATCTCATTTAATGCGGGCTGAAAATACTGCACACAAAATTAGTCAAGTGAAAAAAAAAACCCCAAAACCAGAACCCACTTCAGGTCCCTTTTCAGAGAACAAGCTAATGCTAGTTTTACTAGTCCACATTTTTATGGATTCTTGGGAATTCACAAAGGACTAAATCAGGGTTGGCAAGTAGTTCCCAGCACTATTTTTCACTATAGCTGTGTTTAATTATCTTATCTTTATGTTTGCTGATACTATTTCTGTATATATCTGCACACATACACACAGAAGGGGGTGAGGGAGGAGTTTGGAGAGAAAGCTGGTGAACTTGCCCATTGTGACAGCGGTGACATGTGAGGGATCTCTCAGCACCAGTCTCAGCTCCACAGAGCGATGGCTTTCTGAGGGGTACAGACCCTGTGAGCCCCTAGACAGCCGCCCCCATGCAGGAAGGGGATGATCCTATAAAGCTGCACTCTCTGCTCTTCCATAGCAAAATCTCATACTGCCTCTATGAATTCCTTTTCCATGGCATAACTCTTGAACAACCAGCTTTTCTAAATGGAAACATAACTACTTATACGACTGTAAGAAAACTCAAAAACCCAAACAAATAATCTACTCCAAACAGTGGAGGTTCAGCCCAGTCTCAATGATGTACAAATAGTGTTGGCTTTTCCTTATAACTTTTGTGTTTCTCTTACCAAATTTTGTGTCTTCCTTTTAAAGTGCTGGGTCTTCCCTGCTCTAAATATTGTGTTTGCTGGAGTCGGAGGTTCGGAGCAAAGGCTGCTCAGGACATGGTGCAGCTGCTTCCCTTTTCTCACCACTGAAACAGAACCCTTCAGGGCAAGCAGTAGGGGGCTGTGGCACCTTTCAAAATTCACGCCCATCTTAGATTGCATCAGCTGAAAAAGAACAAAACAAGACATGTTTCTCTTATGTCCTCCCAGTGTATCTGGCTGTTATATGCTGGCCTGCGGTGGCAGGCCATCAGGCTCTGGAGTATCTTTGGGTTTCAGTTCTCTGGAGATTCTTTAAAATCCCATAAAGCTTGCTTGAAGCCACCAGGCACAGAATGACCTGCCTTGTTAAATGCAGCAGAACTGCTCAAGGAACATTTGCTTTCTACTGGAAGTAAAGCTTCACTTGTTTCTAGTGAAATTTGAGCAGCTTTCATCGCCTTGGCAAGAGATTAAGAATCCCCTCCCCACTTTCCTCCACTTTGCCTGGCCAGAAGGAAGAGAAGAGCAGCTACTTCAGCTGTGCTGTGTCTCCATCATGGCGTACGCGTGGTCACCAAAAACAGCGTTCAACGGCCGGATAGCTGTCTTTCCTGGAGAAACAAAGCTGTGCTAGATACTGTCAAATTAGGAGTAGACAATGTTTTTTAAAAAAATCCATTTCCCTGATTTCCATCGGCCATTATCATTGCTTCCTGCACCCAGCTAAGACTAAAACAGCCTGACAGCTCCGGCTGTGCCTGTTCCTGCTTCGTCATGCTAGCACAGGGCAATCGAGTGGATTCAAAAGCTCTGGGACCCCCACTGTACAGACCAGCAAGACTTTCCATTAATGCCGTGAGATTGCTACTACCCCGAGTACTACCCTGATTGCTACAACTGTGAGTTGGGCTTTCCGATAAAAAAAAAGGTTTGGTGTCAGGTTAAAAAAACCAAACCCATACAACAGGTTTAAAATATGTACAATATCCACCAGAGATGGGGGAGCAGTGGAGGCGGCCATTAGTCAACCAAGTTGCTCTGAACTGGCAAAATCCAAACCAGGGATGTGCAACTGTACCAGACAAGCAGAGACCCTCTCTGCCCCCAGTCTCACACAAGTGGCATTCATCCCTTTAGCTGCTATTCCCCGCTTCCTGACTACATGAACAGTTTAACTTTTGGCAAGATATGTCGATTTTTAAAAGCTGCAAATGACAACACAACTCTTAAAAGCACCGCAGGCTTACCTGAAGAGCAGCAAAAACACCAGCGGATGAGTCAGGGCAAATCATGTCACACTTCCAATCACTTACTTGCACAGTGTAATTTGCTTCAGGTTTATGGCTTTGGTGTCAGCTCCTTGCTCAGGGGTGCCTAGTCTTACAAAGTCTGAGCTAGTCACACAGCAAGATTTAATGCCAATAACTCTACCTCCCAAATCCTTGTTATGCGTGTGCTGCGGACAGCACAGGACGGAGCAGGGAAAAGGCAGCAGCTACTCTCTTAAGCTCCTTTTGAAGCTTCTGGTATTTCATGCCTATCCGGGTGCCAATTAGGACTCTGATTTAAAGTTTCTGCAGTCCCCAAGGACAATAGCAGCCACAGCAGAAAAGTAAATACTTGAGTTTTCCTTTGCCTTACGCTGATCAAGAAAACACTGACACCAATACATTTTCCCATTTCTCTGTGACTATTATTTGCAACCAAAAAAATAACTTCTAGCCAACAGAGTAGAGAGAGTCAGAGCAGAATGGTGCATAGGGCCCTGTGTGGTTTTGTTCTTAGGAAACAAGCAAAACTATGACGTTGTGCCAACCAGAACAAGGCTGCAAGAGTCAACCTATGTGGATAATTCCTTTTATCTCATTGCCTCTTATACTGTACACACATGGAGAGCAGTCCCTCTTCTTACTCATTTGGCCCATTTATTCTCCCTGCTTCTTTAGAAATTATTGAGAAAAGCGGGCAAATTATGGGCCTGGAAATCTACATGGTTCTGTTTTGTACAAAGTATTGTGACCTTTTTCTGCTCTCCAATAACTACAAAGTATCTTGCTTTTAAAAGTTCAAACTTGTCATGTTCTTATTCCTGGATGACGACAAGCACACACGATATATTTGAAAGACATTGGCTGGAAAATAAGAATGATATTTATATTCAAATTGATTAACCTTTGCAGGGATGTCATACTATACTGGCAGAAGATGGGCTGAATATCAACAATCCTATTTTGGGTGTCCAACTGAAGCGCTCTGATTCACCACCCTTCCAGGCACCCATTTCTTCCCTCTGGCTCAGGGGGAAAGCTGGTCTCCTCATGGCATCTACTGCCTCTTCCACTGTTTCCTTTAACATTCTTTAAGGCATGGAAGACCAGGGTAGTAGAGAACCTTTGTCAATCTGCCTACGTGCTTATGGTTTTTACTCCGGGCTAACAGTTTGTTGGAGCACCCCACAGGTACGGTCCCACCTCAGGTGCTGGGGCTCAGCCCAGGGAGCTTCCTAATGCACCTTTGCCATGGCCACAGCCAGCACTGGGCACAGCTGGCAGGGGATGCTGCCAGCTGCCCCTTCCCGTGGAAGACCCAAATTTGGCTTTCTGAATGCTCTGTTGGTGTTTCAGCAAAGAGGCAGCCAGCTCAGCTTAAAGGCAATTGTGTCAGTCTCACTTTTCTAGCAAGCAAGGGAAGGACCAGCCTGCTTGAAGCTATTCTCCAGTGAGGCACAGAGTCCAGCTGGAAAGAGCAAAGCCTTCCTTATGCAGAACTAGAGGGTCAAAATGGTCAAAATTGCTAGTGAAGATATCTGTAAAGCCTCTTAGATTTCTGAAATTCCCCACAAAAGGTAATAAAAGTATTGTCATATCTGCTATTCAGTTTGGGTACCAGAATTTGTGTTGAAATGAGTTTTGATTAAAAAGAAAAAAAAATTATTTTTTTAAAAGAAAAAGCTCTTGAATTGCTTCTTTTAGAGACAGCTACATCACCTTTCTTTTTAAATCAGTGTCCAGGAGAGTAAAATGAAGAATGAGAAATCTCGGGTGCCTGAGAAAGGCAATGAAAGTTGGTATCCATAGTAGTAGGAAATGATATATTTTTCCTCATTTCCTACTCCGACTCCATGTGCAAGATGGGACTCACACTTGCAGCATGGGGCAGTATAAACCAAAAGAGCAAATGGCAAGAATGAACACACCTTGAAAAGAGAAATAAGAATTAGTGAATGGGAGCTGCCTTGCAGAAAAGTGTAAACTGCACTAGTTTTATTGCTATTGTATGTCCCAAAAAGGGGACAATCCAGTGTAGCTAGGTGGGGAATGATACGTGTCCTAGCTTCAGCTGGGATAGAGTTAATTTTCTTCCTAATAGCTGCTGTGTTTTGGATGTAGTATGAGAATAATGTTGATAACACATATTGTTTTAGTTGTTGCTAAGTAATGCTTAGATTAAGTCCAGGACTTTTTCAGCTTCCCATACTAGCTGAAAGGGAGCACAGACAGGACAAGTTGGCCAAAGGAATATTCCATACTGTAGACATCATGCTCAGTATATAAATGGGGGTTGGTCGAGGGGCAGGAATCGTTGATTGCTGCTTGGGATGGGATGGGCAATCGATTGTCAAGCGGTGAGCAATTGTATCACATTCCTCAGTTTGTATATTCTTTTACCATTATTATCATTATCATTATTATTATTATTATTAATTATTATTATTTTCTCTTCCATTACTGTTCTATTAAACTCTCTTTATCTCAACCCACAAGTTCTTTTTTCTTTCTCTCCCTCTTCTCCCTATCCCATCGCAGGGAGGGGTTGGGGGTTGGGGAGTGGTCCTAGTTGCTGGCTGGGGTTAAACCAGGACAATAGGGTACATTACATTAATTCCAATTGGAAAACAATCTGCTTCACACAGATTTCACAAACAAAAGACAACCTCTACTTACTTAAATCCAAAAATGTTTTGTATTTAGGTTTGTGCTGCTTACGTTACCCTCTGTAAATGGACAAATGATACCAGTCTTTTCATTACCTAGAAAGCAACATTCAAGGAAATAAAGGCCTGGCTAATAGCTGTACCTTAAAAAAAAAAAAAAAGTAATATGCAGGAGAAACCTGGCTGGACTTAAAGGGTATTCAGGTTCTTCTCCAACCTACACAGCAATTGCCTTCTCAGGCTATAAATTGTGAGAATGGGAACAATTGGAATCTGAAAGTGCTTTTACGATTACCACTTACTGTTTGTGAAGCTGGTATGTTTTCAAAGGTATCACCATTACATGGCAAACTCTGATTAAAAAGAGAAAAAATAAGAGTTTTATTTATAAGTAATACTAAATAATCTCCCGCTCCTTTTTATTGCACATAAAACTAGATTAGAATTTAGGATTTCTATTGTTAAAGCTGCTGTTATTAGCTGGACCAAAATATTAAAAGAATGTTAACTAAATCATATGTAAGGCACTAAAAGTGCATAGAGTTCAGGTCCTGTTTCTATTTAAATGAGTAAGCACTTTGTCCCTGGCTTCCAGAGGAAGGGTTGAATCTGGGGACTATGTAGGCAGCAACGCATCCAGTGCAGGACATCTTTCTTTTGTACAGCTTCACTGCCAACCTCCACCTCATTGTCCTGGTTTCAGCCCTCTGATGGGCTCCAACAACTTAGCAAAAAGGTTAGAAGATGAAGAGGACATCGTCTCCTCACTGTGCTAAACACCGGGGTGAGGTGAGGAAAGCCTGAGGAACTCCATCCCCAATCTGCAGCATTATCAGAAAATGCTTCCTCCTAATCTGCTTTTGGGGTACCAGACAACCAAATCACCTACTGAACCATAACCAGCAACACACACAAGCTGCTAAACATACCACCTTGCTTTCCTTTGATAATTCCTGGGGTACTTCCATATTGTTAATTCTTCTCTAATCACAATCATAGTAACTGCCTCCTCTTGTGTTAGCATGCCAGTGTTATTTGCAAATCTTTAATAATTTAGGCACCATCTGACTGACCATATTCTAAAATATTATCTTCTTTGAAGGCCATCAGCGCTTCTTTCATTTTTTGCAGTTGCAACAGATTTACTCTTGGGGTACTCTTTCTTTTCTTGTACCTTCTTTTTTGTCCTAAATCCTTACTCTATTTTCCACCCCTGCCCACTTCCTAATGACCACATGCCACGTCCCCTCATAAATATAAGAATATCCATATATTCCAGTACAGTGCCCTTCCATCTGATTGCAACTTGAAGGGCCAATAGGCATATAAGCAAACTGTACAATGCTGTACCTAGAGGCACAGAGGTCTGCTGTACAGAGGTCTGGTAGTCTCTTGCCCCCAGATAAAGGGAGGATAAGAAAAAAACGGCATATTTACATCACTGAATTACAATGCCTCCAAAGAACCTCCAGTCTTTCATTAGGCCAGTTTTGACAGCGAAAATAAAATTGCTGCTATTCCAAAACAGGTGGTGGAAGTTACTATGCTCTTCACATTCATCAATATCACCATGAACTGAAACTTTCTTATTGCAGGTATTTCTCTTCCTTAAATGAAGAGGCTCCTTTCAACACACTCTGAGCCAGGACATCAAATTTCTTCTCCATTCCTCTGCCAAGAGTGCAAAGCCCCATCCAAAACCCTAGCTGAAACCTTACCAGTCCACACCAAGGCCACTGTTCTGTGCGTGCTGCTGAAATCACTACCAGACATCTGGTAACCAAAGTATCTTTCTGCAGTGCTCGGCGCTTAATAAACAGCCCCAGACAGTATTCAACTGTGGCCTGTGAAGTACTCCTGACACCTCAGCTGGTAACATTCAGTTACAGGTCAAAATCAACTCCGTTTCTTCCCCATGACTGCAACTGACTACTGAACATACATCCACCATCGCTGTGAACTGCGGGATGGCGGTAGCTTTGCACTTGAGACAGGGCTGAAGAGACACTACTGGCCGCTCCCTCCCTGCTCCCCGCCACCGCCCAGCACTAGCAGTTACCAGGACATACAAATATCTGGCCTTTTGTCCAAAATCATCCACTGCTCTTCTGAAAGCAAAAGCACTGTAAATTCCTGCCTTTCATGCACTGTGTACAAACGCAGCGTAGTGCTGCTATTCCCCTGCACAGGTTTTGATACAGAAAAATGTAGCGCCAGAAAGGGGTATATAAGTCCTCCCTTTCATACCTGTAAGCCAACAGACTTTAGCCACAGCTTTCTGAGCCAGTCAAAGCAGTAGTCACAGCACGTTGCCCGCCACGCAGAACAAGCCTAGCGCTCACCAGAACGACAGTACCTGTGCAATTCCCAAGGCACCAAGGATTTGTCTTCCTCCTTCGTCACTGCTGGGCTGGAAGGAGACATTTCTTGTTTTCCATGGGTGGGAAACAAAACCTCCTCGTTTCTTAGACCTGTATTAATATAACATATTAAAGTCTCTCCTCAGTGGGTAGGACTTTTGGGTTTACGTTATCAGCAAGGTTGTAAAAATATTGTGATATTCTCTGCCAAACTTCTTACTGGAATGAAAGCTACATACAAGTTTTTTTTTTTATAATCTGTAGTGACTTCCTGGATATTTTTTATTTATATAGTTATATACATGAAACTATTCATATCTCTATACAGCAACAGACACAGAGCCCACATATTTCTAGCAAATGAGACTGTTACTAGATGTATACTACGAATTGCCTGGAGATACTACCGCAGGACTGTATGTTTTATCATGCAAGTTGAAAACTAAATTGTTTTGTACCCTTGTAGACCGCAATACACACAAGGAACTCTGTAAACTCTAAATTACAGCTGCCAAACTTTTGCACATTCCCTAGTCAATTCAACAAAAATAAAATGGGTTCTTGAAATCGTTATAATCTGAAGAAGCCTGGAAAATATGTAGGTGGAAGGAAGAAAAATGCGCCAGGATACAGAAGGAAGAAAAATGTACCAGGATACATGTAACAAAAACACATCTTCCTTGAAGTTTACTGCCTACATGCCCATTGATGGAGAGGCACGCAGAAGTTGAAACAAATGACATAGTGCAAATCTGAAACCAGTTATGCTTGGTATGCTACATAATGCCAAGGTTTCTAATCTACATTAATGGTCCCCGCATATCGCTTTTGATGCTACTTGTTAAAAGCCATGGAATCACTAGAGTCCCAAATATTAAAACATGGTCAGTCAAAATTACAAATGACATTTGCAAAGCTGTCCTAAGAAATTAAGATGAAAGGCTCAGGAGCTCAGCAAAGTCACCAGAAGATACAGCCAAAAAGCCTTCTTCCAGTCAAAAGAGGAAGATTGTCCAGTCTCAGCATCTGTGAAAGAGAAGGCATTCCACCACCATTTGCAACAGCTGCTCAAAAGCCATAAAAATGGGAAAAATATGGAGAAGTTATGGTCAGTATCTGCAGTTAGCATATTTTCTTCCATTCCATTATGGAGGGCAAATTCTTTTTTTGGCTGGCTGAAAATATGAAGGAAACTTTTTTAAAAAACTATGGACAGATCAGCTCCAAGCATTCAAAAATCACACACAAATGCATGACCTTCAGGAGTCATAAATTCAGCTTAAACATCTGAGATGAAGACTGATTCTCAGTGAAGTAGATGGCAGATTTGATTTCAACAGACTATGGATTCCGCTCTGTCAGATTTCCTAAAAAGCTTTAGGTTGATTTTATTTGCAGTTCAGGTTTTTAAGCCTGCAAGGTGCATTCAGGTTACATTTTCAATTTTTTCCCTGCAGAAGAGCTAAAAAAAAAAACAACTTAGATTTTGGAAGAATTGAGATTCTCATTAAGAACCAACCAAAGAGGCACAGACCTGGAACTTTAAAATATGCCACATTTGAGACACACAATGAGGCAACACTTTTGCAGTTCAGGGCTGTCAAAATCCACCTAGTTAATAAACTTGAGCAGGAAGGAAGGGACTAGCATTTTCAACTCTGCTGTAACCTTTGTTTTGTTTGGTTGTTTTTTGGGTTTGGTTTTTTGGTTTTTTTGTTTGTTTTTTTTTTTTTTTTTTAATAATGGGTTCTAAATTAACCTGGTAAAATAAAAAGCTTAAGTTTCATTTCAAGAAAAGTCATTTTGGGGTATGGTACAGGAGTCCCCCTCCTCACCTGGTATACACCAGGGTCTGGAGTTTCAAAAAATCAGCAACGAATTCTACTACACACCTTAGCAAGACAGGATGTCACATGGGGATAAATTCTCTTCTACCTAGGCAGGTAATTTTTGCCAGCAACCTTTTTGAACAGAAGTTGTGCAGTGCTAAAAATAATAAAACCACAACCTGTTAAATTTATTAATGATCAGATACAGTGATAAGGAGCACAATTTGTATAGAGTAGTCACATTTAGAGAACAGAGGAGGGTAACAGACTCTAATATATTTTTGTTGGGACACAAATTTAGGTCATTACAACCTACCAAAATGGAGTTTTTGTAGGCCATTAAGAACCAAAAAGGCAGTTTGTCTTCCAAAAGCTAAGGAAAGACAGGGCAAACCATTAAAAAAAAAGAAAGAAGGAAAATATTTTAAGCAGCCCACCCAAAACATTACTTGACATAATTTAGGTGGTCCACAGGACTACATGAGGAAATACAAGTCCCCCAAAAATGTGCTCATGACGGCTGTGAAATGCACAGCCTGTTTCTCAATTTCTGCTTTCCTATCTCTCAATAAATCTGATTAAATTGTGCTTGCTTAGTGAAGGGCAAAGGAAAGAGGAGATGGAACTGGCTGGGATTGAAAAGAAAAGCAAGGAAATAAAAAAGGCAAGAAACAGAAGTTGGGTTATTTTTTTTAAACCTTCTGTACCCTGTGACAACACTGCAACTTAAAACAGAGAGGGGTTTGGAAAAGCTCAGAAGAAATACTGTAATACAAAGGAAAAAAAACAGCTCCAGATAAAACGTTTTTCTAAGCCTGTGCCCCGATTACATTGTAATAACAAGCAGAGGCAGGGGCTGATTTTTAAGTTACCTGTTAGACTCCAAATGAATCAGCCACGTAACTAGCTTAAAAATTTGGAAGCTTTTGTCCACTTTGAAGAGTTACAGAGTTAGACATCAGCTCTTCAGACCGCTATATAAGGTTTTATGTCATGACCACTGAAAAGAGTTCTTCCAAATACACTTCAGACACAGGCATGGAAACCAAATACAGAAAGCAGGGTTTTTTTTTGTTTTAATCCCCTGAACAAGAAATCATAGGCTGAGAGGGGAGGTGAAACTCAGTTTTCAAACCCTACGTTCGTTCAGGGTGCAGTGTTACTGTCTGTTGTGTTGATGGCTGCCCTGTAAAGGAATTTGCGAAGGATTTTCTAAAAAGAAAAAACAAAAAAGCCAAAAAAAAACTAATAAAGAAAAATCCGCACCACTTGATCAGGTTCACCGCCACACTTTTTAGCTGACTACTCCATATGATCTTTTGTCTGTCTCCACTCCTCCCCGTCTGTTCAGATGGAACAGTGCCCACTCGCAAATTGGACAGTCCCTGTTGCAGAGATGCCAGATGCAGAATGAATACTTGAACAACAGGAAAAAAAAAAAAAAGTAGCTTACAGACACTTCTGACTGCCAGCGAGATACGGCTGCATTGCAGAAAGCACATAAAAACCTAGACCAAAAAAACCTAAGAAACAACCGTGGCTAACTTTCAAAAAGATGTAGCTGAATTACAATTGCGAAATAGACAACTGCTGCCTCAGCCATGCGTGTGAGTGCATTGGCGGGCCAGCAGGTACTGGCAGCAGAAAGTTATCAAGAGTTAAGGTTTGCTAGATGCATTAATCAAAGAAAAGAAAACTTTTAAGCGGGTCAGCCCAGTGGGTGCAGTATTTTCAAGGTGCACCTCGACGCCAGGGGAAGTCCTGGCCAACAATTGTTTATCACCACTAAGATTTCTCACACTTCTGCTCATAAGGTAGTGATAGGCTGCAAACATCACTAGGTCTGGGGAAGTAATATTTCCTACATTTTTTACTGCACTAGAGCCCCAGGAAATGCCGCTTGCCTGCACATTTACTTCATCAAATATTGTTTGTTTGTCAATAATTGCAAAGCAATATATTCTATTTTACAATAGGGAAATGAGGAAAAAAAAAACCAGGGACACGAGGGGAAAATCCAGCCACTGAAAAGTGCACGCAGCAGAGCTCCAGACAGAGTGATGCTCCCCCCTACCACCATCCTGGAGTCTGCACCTATAAAAAATACTTTTATTTTCAGGTTTCTTCCGGTCTCTATGGAAATGGGTTCAGGGAAACATAAAAAGCAGCCAGTTAGATATATAAACAGGGTCAAGGCTTGTCAGAAGTTCAGGGAAAGATGTCTAGAAGAGGAGAGCAGCTTTTGATGATGGCTGAAAAGGTGGTGATGATCCATTGAACCACTGTTTTGCCAGGATGAGAGGTGAACCTGGAGGCACCATTTGACTGTTTTATGACCACAGTGTAACTTCGTGTAAACAGCTGAGATAGATACTGCTTAAATTCTAGGCTAGGTGGTATAACTTTTAGGCTCCATCTTACAAGGGCACAGTCCCAACCGATTTCAGTGGCCTGTCAAAAAGCCCGACAGATGCCATTGCTTCTCCCCCCCTCCCCAGCTTCAGCTCTATGCCCTTTTGCTTTAAACTGCTACAAAAATGACGGAGTAGGGAATACATTTTTAAGCAGGGAACAGTTATTAAATGCTAAATTTCCACCAGTATAAGTCATTTAGTATTAATAACTTCACTTCATAATTAACTTTGCATAACAATAGTAGCCGGATACCCTCATACTGTGATAAGCAACAGGCTCCTCTGCCCTGGAGACAATACAATCAAAACTGACAAAAGAGAAAAAAGGGATAATGTATGGAGAGATTAAGTGAATGTCCAAGGTCAGAAAGACCGTGTGCCAAAGAGGCTGGAGCTGAACCCAAAGACTGAGATTTACTGACAACTGCTGTTATTTTAATGTTCCTAAAGCAGACAGCCCTAAAGTGGCACAGCAAAGGAAGGTGTATTATGGATATAACTTCCATCTGAAGATTAGCTGTCCCTGAGGTCAACCAAATCGAGCAGCAGAGCAGGGTCTGATCCATCTGCAGTTTAGGAGGCGGTCCTTTATCGATCACAGCTCTACAGTGAAGGATGAAAGAGTTAACAGACATCTTTGGTGGCATCATTTAATTTGATGTTTTAGATTGACTCTGTTATGAAAGCTACTGAGACAATGTGAAAGTAGATGAATGTCACAGCAGTATTAACATGGAGTGATGTTAATGTTTATTAACCTAAAAAGGTTTGGGAAGCATCAAGGAATAAAAACAGTTGGGTGTCCTGCAAAATCTTTTTCCCTGCCAAAGCCTTGTCTCAATTGACTGTTTGCCACCATGAGTGTCACCTACACCACTGTTTCTGGCTTTCTGAATGTCTAAGCATTTTAAATATCCGGTGAGATAAGGACTCTTCTTTATTTACGTGATGACAAAGAAAAGACAGGAAGGGCTGGCACTGCTTATCTGCTTTTTTATTGTTGGAGTATTAGCAGGTTATCAGTATCTCTAAACGCTATAGCAATTTGATTTTGAAAATGGTTTCATTGCTGCCTTTTCCACCTCATTTCTCAGAAGATTTGGTGTCAGATCTCCATTGCGTCTCTTTCTCTGACCCTTGAGAGATTGAAGAGATACTTAGGTTCAGATGTAACATTCACTAAAAACTCGAGAAAATCTCCCTACACTTTCACCATCAAGGCTTCATTTTGATCAATGTCCTGGCCTATTTATCAACATACATAAACATGATAGTGATTTTTAGTATATTTGTGGAAGTATCCAAGGGCTGATTGTTAAGGTATGTTCAACAATTATCTGCTAGCAAAACACAATCATGTATCCAAATAGAACTTGTAGACAACAAATTCAGCCATGTTCCTTCTCCCATGCTGTGAGCAATTGTACATTTTTTTCCTTTCTTTGACTGAATCTTTGATACACAGATACGCCCAACTTTGAGCGCCATCTTTTAGATCTGAGGAAAGCTAATGATTTTCAGTGTTGCCTTCATGAAGAGCAGAAGGTATTTAGTTGAAAAAATTATCTTTAGAATGCGAAGATGCTAAGGTGGATACTCTGCACTCCTTTTACGCTTGGGAGGAGGGCTGAGCACATCCCTGAAGCACTTCGAGTAGTTATGCCTGAACAAGAAAGCTTTAAAATTGATCCAGTGTTGGTAAGTCAGTCAACAATTTTGGCTGATAAATCTCGGCTACCTTTAGTACAAATGACAATAAAACCATACCCTTCTTTTGAAACACAGTTTCTGATCATGTCCCTGGTTTTGGGCAGCACTTTCTACAGTTTTCTCTGCTTGTGAAGGAGGTAATGGCTTGTAGAAAATGAGTCACTTTTCTGCATACCACAGAAAAGCTTTAATTCTTGTGAGTGATATGTCCTTGTATTGAAGCAGATTGCCTATTTCTTCTTTTCCAGCAACTCACAGGTAAAGGAATCTCTGTGTTACTGCACCAGAAACATCTATGGAATGCGTATGTTCTATTTCATCTTCATCACTTATCCATACAAATAATTTCTTTACCTGTCACTGTATTACCACCGTTTTATTCAAAGTGTATATCCTAAGAAAGAAGTTTCTGCCATCAACCTCTTCACTTAACCAGTGATACCTACCTTCAGATAGTCTGCTACAAGTTACAGCCAATACTATACCTGTATTATTTTATATGACATGATTATGAATCACTATAAAACAAAAAAACATTCTTCATCCCAGACAGGCATTAAGAACAAAACACACATTGACAGTAACTTCACTGCACTGACATATTCTTTTTCCTTGATATCAGATTATATTAAAATCTAAATCACTCCCATAAATAAATAAATGAATAATAGACCAGGGAAAAATCTGATTCTTTGCAAATGAGAAACTCTGCTACTGATATCACCAGGTCAGCCAGGAGCAAACTGAGGTTTTTCAACTCGAATTGCCTGATCTGAGGTGAGTTCCCATTTTTAATAAGACATTTACTAAAGTTCTGCATATATACAGAAAGCTAATTTACTTCTTGAGAGATCAGTCATGTTACCGTTTCAATGTAATTAGAGCAAATTGTCTTTAAAACAATATTGATTTTAGATTAAAGCTTTCCATTGTATTACCAGTAGGCAGCATTTCCCTTATTTAACCTTGCTGACAGATAATGTCAAATTCAACAGAAAACTATTTATTAAAGAGCATAGTCAAAGCAATTTTGACTCTTAAAAGAGAAAATTATTTTAATTGTGCTAATTGTTCTATCAAATAAATATAATATATTCTGTTATAAGGAGAAAAGTTGCATATTTCTTTTTTTCATACATAATGTTTCAGACACATTAGAAAATGTTTCTGCTGCACAGATAAGATTTATTTGTTTTTTACTGTACCTTCAGATCATGGTTTGAATCCCGTGCTCTGTTTCACTGTTAAGTTTCATGACCATTCTCAAAGGTAGGTAGAAACTAGTATTTACCCATGTGGTGGTGTGTCCAGTTAAAAATCTATTTTTTTTTTCGTAAAATGTACTTTTGCCACAAGAAATCATTACTTCTGAAAGGGACAGGCTAAACCAGAAGGAATCTTTCAGTCAGCCAGAGCACAGAAGTTTGGAAAGTTAAAGTTTGGCACATTTATGAATGGAAACTCAAGTGCCTCTTCCCCAGTAGTTTGAAGCAATGAGAGAAGTTGCTTCAGTGCACCAGGAGAAGGGCCGTGGAGCTATTCCCACTTCCATCTTCAAAAGTACAGCAGACAAGTGCAAACGGGAAACTGAGGGCTGGCCCTAGGCTGAGAGCATTTATTCACACCAGATGTCTGCCAAAGGATTGCAGGTGGGCAACACAGATACTTGCCCATGATTGTAAATAAGCCTTGATTTGAAGCAACAGAAGGAAAAAAAAAAAGTCTACTGTCCCACTAGTGCATTCAGTAGCCGACAAGCCAGGCTGTGAACGCACATTAAAAGATGATGGCGTTATGACCAAGTGGTACATCATCTTCCACTAGCCCCAAGACAAGGAGGATGAGGAAGCCACAAAAAAACCCCACAAGTATGGAGAAAATGAGATATTTGGAAAGAGGGCAAGCAGTAAGGAGAGAATAATATTCAGCTTGACTCCAACTAAATATTTTAGCATTACTAGAGAAACCAAGATGAAGAGAAGCAGTTTTCAGAAGTATGTTTGCAAGATGCCCGATTTTCAAGCTGATTTGTGCATTCAAAACATGCCTACACCCCTCAGCTACACTCATCATAGTAGACTGAAATAGCTGCACTCTTGCAGGTAATGAGTAAATTCCAGTTATTTTGGTAATGTTGTTTTCAGTTCATCATGGTTACAATCCATATTTTCTTGCCACAGACTGTATGAATGATGGAGAATGTTGACAATTTTACATTTACTATCATTTTGGGTGCTGTATTCTTGGTAATATAGGAACTTGCTGTTATAAAAGCAGTCAATGTGTATTGTATGTTTTTATTCAGTACAGTTTAGTGGGCGTCTGGTTCCCCAGAGAGGATCTGGAAAGCTATACCTGGCTCCAATGAATACGTACAGATTACCTTTCCTTGCTGTGACTCTAAATTTTTTCACGTATTTAAAAGAAAAAGTTATTAAGGGCATGTTTTTATATTTTTACATGCCTGGTGACCTCTATGGGTTACACAAACAGGTGCATGACGAGAGCCACGTTGCTGTAATCAGTGCTCAGGACTGAGATGGAGAATTGCATTGCTAGCACAGCGAGGTGGTACCTGGGGGCAGGGACAAGAGCGATCATCTTCGAAGTCCTTCCACTAAACCAGTGTCTGATTATTGTTAGTCCTCATTGTCTGTTCTCATCTCCTCCTCCACGCACTTCAGGGCTTCACTGAGATAAGACAATTTGAAGGCCATTTATCCTCTGAAGTTTGCCTTCTCATCCATAAAAAAAATTAAATAATCCAGAGGTGCATTCCTTTTAAAGAGATTCTTGGCAGAAAACAACATTTGATTATGGCCCTGCTATTTAATTAGGATGGCTAATCATTATTTTATTTTTAAAGGGGAAAAAACATCCTGTAAAATCCAAACACAATGATTCATGTTATTAAAATTATATTATGCTACAAATAGAAAGGAATAGAAGATCCTCTAAAGGCAGTACCCTTCCCTGGTCCTTGAAGTCTAGTTGTGTGTTTTCCATCAATAGCACTTACATTCTGAATCACTGGCTGAGCCACCCAAGGTCCCTACTCTTGCAATATTAAGTAATGACTAAGATTTTAAAATGTAGCCCTTAGATGCTAAATCTCTCTCATAGGCTGTAACTTCTCCCATGCCCAGTATATTTAGCAGGGTTTACATTACTTGTTGCCAGCCATAGATTACCAGCAGCAGGCCTAATTAATTCCTATGAGTTTTTGCTAAATACTAGCTGAGTCATCACACAAAAATCCAGAAGAATTAAATGAATGGTCTGGAACCTCAGTGAGCTCTACTTTTGCTTATCATTCAAAATAATAACCAGGCAGGCTTAAGCAGGCAATCCTTTCTTGAAGGTACGAGGAAAACACCATCTGCAACACGTTCCAACCAACTCCTGTCCAACCAACCACTGGGACTGCAGAGCGTAAGTCAAATTACCTCATTCTTCCACTTAGCACCATGTGGGCTGGGTAAGGAGGCATCGCTGCATCAGAGATCAGCCTCTGACTGGACTACTGGGTGCTCACATCCATCGCTTATTCTGATGAAGCTAAAGGGATTTAGCTCTGAGCTGGATCCCCACCCCCATAAGCTGAAGAAAGGCTGACAGTCTGCTGGGCTGCTGCCCTTCCAGCACCTGCTGCGAGAAACCACTCGTTGGTCCTAAAAATAAAATGCATGTACCTGGGAAATGAACTGGCCACTGGACTTGGATCAGGATATCCATGGAAAGCGACACCAAGAAACACGAATTCCAAAATAAAATGAAACACACCAGCTTATAAACCACTAAAACATAACATCATTTTTTAAAGTACCTTCAAAAGACTTGAGTGCATACAAGTGAAAATTCACCCGTGTCTCACCAAATGAGAAAGTGGGTGGAGAAAGTAACAGAGATTTCTAGGTGCTGTTTTATCACAGTATTTAACATTTGAAGATATTTTTACACTTAGCTAGGAAAATAGTCTTGTAGAGCCAAGAATCTTCCCTGTTGATGGACTGCAGATCAGAAGTAATGGGATTACATTTTATTAATTCTTTCAAGAGTTCCACTATCTACTCACTGCAATACCTCTACTGGAAATAATTGCAAATGTTCTAGTACCAATACAATTACTTTTAAATTGTCAAAAGATAAGAATATTTTGTGCTGAAGTTCATTTTTTAAAAGATATTTTGAAGTTCTGTGTAGTCATTCCTTTAGGTTTTCACTTCTTTATTTCCTGCCAAATCTTCCAAAATGTTTCACAATAAAATGCAAGAAGAATCATTCAGACTCTATTTGTAGAGTAGACGATATACACACAATGAAGTTTATCTTCATGAGTGTCTAGATTTCTAAAAGGAATGTTGACCAACTTAACCTGAAAAATTAAGAAACTTTAAAATCAGTTTTAGCATCAGTATTTTCCCTTTCAGTAGCAGCTGCTGTCCTTCCTACCCTAAATACACTCACAGGTGAACTTCTGGACCAGTAGTTGCTGGATATTGTTTTCAAAATGAGTGAAGTACAGTAAATCTCATTGACTTTCAGTTTTGCTCAACATGGCATGCCCCCTGAACAGTAAGTGACAGATGTGTCTATTGTCCACAGTAGGACTTAAAAGGCATCAGTGCCTTTTTGACAGGATTCATTTTCCCACCTAAAATGTTCTGTCAGACAGAAGCTGGCAAAATTGCTATAAAAATTCCTTCTTCTTGGATCACAACCATTAAAACAGAGCTTTTAGAAAGACATCTGGAGGGCTTCTGGACCTGGTATGCTATCCTGCGTCCAAGAAAACCAATGCATCTTGCTTGCTGATAGATTCAGGAAGAATCCAAAGCTTTGAACTCCTTCCTGTGAAAAGAGAACTAACCCGCTGTCATTGGCACTGTCATTTGGATGTATAGGAATAAGTCTACTTTGTTTAATTTGTGTGATGCTATTTGAATTTATTCTGAAATAATACCTGTTTCTGGAATGGCGGGGCACTTCCATGCCTATTGCCCACATATAGTGAAGGGTTTGGCCTTTTTCACCGACCAATAGCAGAAGGAAGGTGAGAAGGGATTTTGTAAATTTTCTTGGGCTAAATGACCATGGGCACCATGGTACAGCCACAGCAAAGAGAGGCCCCAGGGAGCATCCAGGTGTGGCTCCCCAGAATGGCCTGGGAGGAGGTTAGGGCTGCCGCAGGGATGCTTTGCTTTCTGATGCTGGCAGCAGAGCAAAGCATAAGCCATCAAACTTCCCAGTGCCTTTGGTACAAGCAGTAACTAGGTCATCATTACCAGCTTTATGCCCATATTGAGACCCCCTATAAAGGCAGAATACTTCTCAGGGAATCTCTGGCCAGTTTAATGCTCCTTAAGCACACAGTAATCAGTTCAAAAGTGTGAATTTAATGAATTCCATTTTAAAAGCTAAATTTGTGCAGCCGTGTCATTTTTCCTTGCAAGTAATCCCTATTGCAGCCCCCAAATCTTGTGCACTAGCCTCTGTGTGTAAACCAGCCAGATCTCCAAGGAAAACAGTCTGTCCTGTACAAAGATTTTAACAGCTGAGGCACAAAAGAAAATAATGGTACCCGGCAACCAATCTCTCTATAAATGTTTTCTTTCAAGTTGAATCTGCTAGCAAAGCTCCCTTTTAAGTTTGATAGGCACATGCTGATTGCACCATGGAGACAGTTTCTACACGTTACGACAAAGTAGTGAGGAAGAAGACAAAAGTCTGTAATATTCAGGGAACACCTTCCTCTGCTAATCAGAGAAAGCTGAAAGATCAAATACTTGCTCAGTGGGCAGTTGTTACCAGGTTTGCTTTTTAGTTCAGTTCAATAAATTGACTCGCTCACTTGTTACTGAAGCAGATTATTGTTAATGGGCTTCTTGGTCAACAGCACCTCTTGATAACATTTTAATTAAAATGAATATGTGTCTCATTTACTTTTTGGGGTCTAATATGTGACACTTCAGAACACTGACAGCGTCAGATGCCATTTTCCTCAATTAATCGCTATATAATTATTCTCAAATGGCTGGGAAGAGTGCAACTTTTTCCTTTGTGCCACATTTACCACTTCCAGACAGCGGAGGGGGAACACCAGGCACCAAGGGACACATCCCTGCTCCTGGATCCTCCCCAGAGAAGACTCACAGCCCCGGCTCAGGCTGGGGCATTTCTGGCCAAATCAAGGCAGCCCAGCCTACGGCAGTCACAGCTGGTTGCGCCTGCAGGTTGGGAATACCAGCGCCACGCCATGCAGGATCAAGGTGGATGTGTGAGAAAGAAAAGAAATAAAAATATTAATGCAAAGCAAACGCAGACAGGCTCGCTAATCTTTTCTTTCCTAAGAGGTCTAACGGGAGCTCTGTCTGCTGAGCCGGAGCTCCTACTGGGGCCATCACCGCAAGGCACTCGCACGCAGACCTGAATAAACTTAACTCTCGCTGCTGCGTTTAGTGATATCCTCCCTCTTCTACATTAAGGAAACAAAAGCACAGGGACTCGTTCAAAGACAGACAAAAAAGCTCTCTGGGCAAAAGCAGCAAAAGGACACGGGCCTCCCATGTTTCAGGCTACCAGATGAATCACTCCACCAAGTTTCCCCCTGGCATTAATGATAAGTAGTCAGAATCATCGTTTTAGATCTCGTACCATGCATCCTTCTTGTAAATATACATCTAACTCCTATCAATGATAGATTGTTCCCTCTGACCCTATCTGCAGAATGGGGACTACTCTTTCCCTTTTGTACCAGTCACGCTATGCTAAGAAATAATGATTAAAAAAACACGGAGATCATCTCACTTCTTTAGTCCTGGCATCCCCCTATCATTATAAATATTTTTCTACACTGTTGCCGTTTTACAGGTTCTGTAATGAACTGTTTGTTCATCAGGGAGCTAGCTTGTAAGCTGTAAAGATCAGAGCTTTATTTCAAAGGGAGGGAAAACATTATAGCATTTCATCTTATGTGCATTTAGGTGAATTTATAACTCATGAAAGAAGTTACACGAGCTTACTGACAGGCACTGATGCACTGCAGCGGTGCAGCAGAATTTAGACATTTTAGGCATCTCCAGAAAGAGGTGTAGACTCTATTTTGCAACACACATATACGATGATCAGAGAAGTTACTCTGCTTTCAGTGCCCATGAACTCTCCTTTGCTGCAAACCTCTGTTTGTGCAGGTGATTATTTTTTTTTTCCCTTGTTGTGGACACCTGTCCACTTGGAAACATCTAAGCCACGAAACAGCTGTCAGACGGTAGCAACTTTTGGTTACTCTGTACCAGGGCTGGATTCAACCCAACAATGACTGAGAGGTGAGAGATTTGGTATCATCTTATCAATTTTCTGAGCCATCTGGTCCTAAATGTGCAATTTAGCAGTGAAACATTACCATGAAGAATCTAAGAGCATTTATGAAGTTTAAGACTAGAATTATCTGCTGAATGATAGATACAATCCTATCAGCTTCAGCATATTATGCGTTTAAAATATAGCTACCATTCACAGTTAAGCAAAGATGGCTGTATATCATGAAATCTAATGCAATATAAAATGATGCCCATATAGAGTGAAATCTCATCCAAGTACTTGATCTGATGTCAAAGTAACACATGTAAATCAAGACAAAGATATCAACACAAGATGAAGAAGTTAGTAATAACATCTGTAGAAACCTCCCTCGGAGTGCTTCACTTTTCACACATGAGGTAGAAAACATTATCTCGTGTAATTGCACTGTCTGCGTGCAGTGCCGTGAACTGCAGCAGTGAACGACAGCCTTCAAAAACTAAAGGAAGGAATTTAATAGATTGCTTCCATCAAACTCACTGCTCCAACTGGTGAGTGGCCCACAAACCTCAGCTTAGTCAGAGCACTTCCTGCTAGGATATCCCTTTCAGCTTCCTTCTTCCATCCCTCCTTATGCCCATTTTTCAGATGGAGAAATGAAGCCCAGGCACTTGCTGAAGATCACAGAAAGAATCTCTAGCAGAGGACTAAGCTGACAGCCTTCCTCCAGCTCTAGGTTTGCGTCCTCGCTGGACGACTGCGTGACTTCTCATTCTCCTTCTACAAGGTATGCTTTATTCTTAGGACAAATACTTCCTCAGGAGTTTGGAAGCGTGGACTTCAGACTGGGTGGGGAGTCCTTGCAGTCCTTAGGAAGCTCTATTAAAGTTATTACACATCTAGGAAGGGGAGGGCTATTCTCCAGATTGGGATACTGAAATAGTACTTTAATATTATTTAAGATTTTATTTGAACTTCTAGTAAAATATTCATTCATATCCCGATCCTAATATAAAATTCTTTATTATGTAGTGATACTGATTTTCAGACTCTGACAGTTTTAAAGTAGGCCAAATGTTAGGTTTAAAAACCCTGAAAATGTCTTTCTAGAAGATAATAATCAGTCAAATGTAAAATTGAGCTTGAAAGGTAACACATCTGTATGGATCAGTGCAATTTTTGAAGACTAAATTATGTCTAATGAACTAGGCTGAGATAGTAGCTTTTTCCCCACTTCATATTTCATTTCATTGTTAAAAATCATAATCTCTACATTAACCAGCTCTCTACCTGAAATGTGGGGGAGTGCTGCTTGCAGAAGGCTCCAAACACGGACCTAAAATATAAGGCTGTGCAGTTCACCTCAGCTAAGAAATATGTCAAATGCTGCTCTCTGCTTCCCTGACGCTGGCTTTCAGGGAAGGATTCAGCTTGAAAACCTCTTTGAAGTGGAACAGAAACTTCGAAGGCAGCGTCAGAACAAAATCACGTTCCACTCTTCACATCTGTCTGTGCACTTGGCAGATGCCGCACACCAATAATTTAAATTAAGGCATTTTTCATTCTCGGGCATTGTGATAATTCCAGGGCATTTCCTCCATCATATTTGTAACCTATTCATTATACCATTTTACCGGATAATGAAGACAAATGCCAACAGTTTAGCCACAGATTTGGATAATGACAAGATGTACAGTAACGCAGAGTAATGTGACCAGGCCTGCAAGTTCTAATTGAATGTTTTTTCTGATCCCGCTTCCATTAATCTTTCCTCCTGTTTCATTTTTCTAGCCATTTTGCGTGTCGCCTGCCCCCTTTCCCCTTTCCCTCCTCAAACCGCCTGCTGAAAGCATTTTCAAGAAATGGATTCTGCCTCCATTGTGGAGTCAGGCTTTCTCCTTATCAATATACACGGCTCACTTGCCGATGAACCATTGAGCTTCTGATGGAGGAAACAGCGCACATCCCAGGCGTGGTGCTTAATTGGTATGCTGGCCCATGCAAAAGCTATCTGATTGCATGCAGTAACTGGCAGGGACAGAAAGCATTTCCAAGGGAAATAATATCTAGCTGTGAATGTGGAATATGTGTGTAAGAACTGAACAGTAAACACCAGCCTTAATTTTAATATCTCACATTATGCAAAACTTAAAAAAGATGAGTGCTCTGATATTCAAGCAGACCCCTGCGGGATAGGAATGTTATCATAAGAATATTACAGAAACCAATGTAAAATATCCAGCTGCTGTGAGAGTTTTAGGGGCATCAAACGTTTTTGAATCACCATTTTCCTTCCACAAATGAAAGTATTTACCTATTAACAGCAGCAAAACTATATTATTTTGCTGGGCTGTACGACCGCAAGCAACATTGCCTTTCAGTTTAGGCTTTGATAGGGTAGCGCTTAATGTCCCTAACAGCCCTTAAAAGCTCCAAGGTGAAAATGTAAAACCATAATCCAGCCCTAAATGGTCATTTAAAAAATGATCATCCCAAAGCTCAGGAGTGCCTTTATCTGTTTATGAGGCATTCCAGTTAAAATAGTTACACTAGGAATGTGGGGAGGATGATACCTACTTAATTTTATGGTGTTTTTCTCTCTCTCCAACGATAAAAGGTGGCTGGCACTGCAGCAAGAGCCAAATCCTGCTTGCCTTATTCACACAGCTGGTCACACTGACTACAGCGGGTCTGTTTGGGGAAGGGATTTGGCCTGAACTCTTACTGTGTCGATTATCTTTCTTTACAAGCAGGTTTCTCTTTTCGTCCTACTCTCCAGCCAAACTGTTACTCATAGGCTTCCAGATGAAATGTGTGACAGGCGACAGCAAAGATGTGAAAGCAGCAAAAAGAAACATCAATTCAGATCAGTGGGTTCAGATTAAAAACAAAACCTTGACAAAACAAAACATCTTGCTGACACAATTTTTAGGGAATTGGTCAGGGCAGATTTACACAGAACTGTTCAGACAATACCTGTATTGTTCATCCCTTAGGATTTACATCTGCTTTCCCAGAAATGAGAAGGCAGGAAGGAATTTGTGATATTCCGAGACAATTCGTGTGCAAATCTTGACCTTCATAAAGATGTCCAAATGTTCGCAAGCTGATTTTTTTTTTTTTTTTAAAAGTAACCGGTGAAATAAAAAGAATTAAGTGCCTATCTGGCTGGGCAGTCATTTAAGCCAGGGCGATAAGTAAGCACAACCTGCCAGCACTGTACAGCTCCTTGTTTGAACCCTGCCCAACGATGAGCTCACGCTGAGAGCTTTTCACACCTCAAAGATAAACCTCAGCAGCCTTGCTCAGGTCCTGGGTCAGACACCTCCAGAAGCACCCCGGGAGCGTGGTGCTGAGAGACGGTCGCTGCCCTGGTTTTTGCTGGAACTGCTGCTGCTACCGAGAAGGACCTTTGCCACTTCAGACACGCGTCCTCACTTTCTCAGCCTGATTCCAGCTTCGCTTGCTGACTACTTTCACGGTTGCTCCTGAAAATAAAAAAAAAATCAGTTCTCTAATGCTCTCCCTTCAGACCTCTCTGCTTCAGGGTGAGGAAGAGGAGTTGGCTTTTTGTGACCAACTTCCCAGACTCTTGTTGAACTCTCTGCTTTTGAGCCGAGGCCTGTGAGAGGAGGAGATCTTTGCATCACCTTTTTTCTGGGCTATTCCTCAGCAAGAACAAGGAAAATTTCTCTGTAAGACCGCAGACTTTCATTCTGAGAGACTGAAAACTGTGACACAATATCGTACCCTTTTCTGCAAGCCTGGAAGAAGTGCAAAGAGGGCTCAAGAAACTAGCAGACCAAATGAACAGACAAATTTTCTCTGCTTATATTCAGAAGTCTTGATACCTCCCAAAAGACAAAAAAAAAAAGAAGACAGAAAACCCCCATGTTATTATTTCTGGTGCATAAATATTATAATTTGAACACCTGTATTTACTGAATCTTCCAGAAAGGATGTGGATTGTGTATTTATTTGGGACTAAGTCTCAGTTATCCTCAGACATTGCAGATCCCTTCCTTCTTGCAGAACAATAATGGGGAAAGGTGCAAAACTTAAACGATATTTTAGCACTGGAGATAATAGCAGCAAATTCCCAGAAATGGCATAAACCTTCAATTTCCCATATTTAAGCGTTCAGTTTTCTCCAATGTTGCGCATTAATGGACATAAGGGAGAAAAGATTCAATAAACAGCTCTGCACCCTTTGTGCCCTATTCTGGATGTGAGTGTACGCTGCAGCAATTCGAGATGTCAAGTCTAGCTGTCAAGGCAAAAAGGAACAGAGATAAATGGTCACCCTGTCGCACAGCCGTGCTTACTGCAAACTAAGCACAAACACGGTATTTAGAGCCCTAACATTTGAATAGGTTACAAAACACCTCCGAATGAAAGAAAGTTCCCGTAATTAAAGGATAAAGAAGTTGACACAATTTCTTAGCCTACTTGTATAACACTTTTCTAAAAGACAGAATTTGAGGGAGATTGGATTCGCTGCAGCAAGGTATGCTGCACAGTGAATTGTCTGATGCTTCCCCAGTACGTTTTGCCAATTTGATCACCAGTAGTAAATTGGGTGAACTTTTGAATTTCAATGCATGAGACTCCTCATGCGTCAAGATGAGATAATTCTGTGACTTGGATGATTACTTCTGAAGGCAAAAGGCCAAAGTTTTCTCCTTGAACTTTACATATGAATTGATCAAGTCAATGCATTTTACATAGTTTAAGGTACCTCCCTGCTTTGCCTAGCCACATCAAGGGAATACAGTGGTAAAAAGCCATTTTCTTTCTACTTGCAGAACATATTAGCATTTGAGAGGGAAACATCTATAAAAGACCTTATAAAAGTCTTCAGAAAATCCATTAATCCCAGACATTTTGTCCATAGTTCCTTGCAGTGCTATCGGAGTGTCTAGGCTATTGACCTATAATCCATTAATAGGATTTTTAAGAGTTCTGTTATGGTTACTCTTCAGGAGATGAGTGAACAGATGGATAGGATGGTCACCCACTTGCTATAACCTTTGCCTAACAAAGCTGATTAATTCAGTCTTTCTAGTTGATAAGGCATCAAGTGTGGCTTTGTCTACACATAATTAACTAAGATACAAGGCAGAGGAGTCAGCAGAGGTGAACAGTAAAGTGAACTCTCTAGGCTGAATCCAACAGATTGGGGACTGGAAGCAGAGGTGAGGTAAATGATGCTATAAAGTATACATCAGTAAACCACCACTGCGTTAACACAAGCACTCGTGAGCAGAGGCAAGATGTAACCTAGAAAACAAGCAGGTGGTGAGAAATGCCAGACACCATGATCACTAACTGGAGCTCCGACAGGGTACCATCACTGCAGCCCAGCATTTCACTCACCGCTCATTGCACTTACCGTCCCATCACCTTGAAGCACCTGAAAACAGTCCACCTGCACCAGGCGCTACTGAACCCGTGGCGTACAGCAGCACCCCTGCCCTGAGAGCATGGGGACAGCTCAAGAGCAAGCAGAGAGGAAGAGCGAACAGTGCCCAGATGCCCTGCCAGCCCCCGCAGACGTGGTTCCCTCCCTTCCCGTTTGCTTTTGTTTGGCTGTTTAGAGTGTTTCCGTGGGCCCAGGCCTGACCGGAGGCTAGCAGCTGTCTGCCTTACCTCATTAGACGTGAGCGGTAGGGGTTGCAGCCATCTACCACACTTAAGACATTCAGAAGCTCCCAGACACATAATTGACTCCTAGCTCCTTTCAAACCCAAAGCAAGCTGACTACAGTCAACAATGATGAATAAAGAAAGAATTCAGGCCTGGTAAATAACCTGAAGTAGAACAGCTGCAATGGGAAGGGAAGCAGCCAAGTGAATTAAGCCTCCCATGTTCCTTGCTTAGCCTTGCTTTTCTCTCCCTGACCTACAGCTGAATACAGCCTTTTACCACTGCTCCTCACAGCTTGCAGCTGCGTAGCTCGGAGCCTGCCAGGAGCCTCTTAACTCTCATCTGGTCAGTAGTAGGGAATTTGCACAACCAAGGCAGGTACGCCATGGCGCTGCCCCTTTATCTGCTCCTCTAAAGCCATGTCTGCCTTCCTTGGCATCCTCCCAGCTCACCTCCCAGGCCACGGCAGCACACACCACTGACTGCATGCTCTTAAAGCACTTATCCTAATTGAGCACCTTAGGAGGCAGCCTCAGCCACCACTTTTCAGCAAGGGGGTTGGCACAGCCGTAAGTTAGCTGGTTCACTGCCTCACCTTGCAGTGGGGAGCAGAAGGAACACACAATCCCTGCCTTGTCAGAAAACTGGAGGACAAACTGTTTCTCACATCTTCAGTTTTAGATGAACACTTCTAAGTGTTGCACCTTACAAGTAGCTGTGCACAGGCTTTCATTCTGTTTCTGAATGAAAAAAAAAATCACTGTAAGAACACAGGCTGAAATTTTGTCAGCACTGAAATAGGAGGTTGTGCAAAAGCTTTGGGCCACAAACCACGCGTAAACCCCAAATTCTGATTTATAAACTGTTGATCCAGCTTTGAAATAATACTATAGCTACCCAAATATCTGCTTTGGGATTTCACAGTTTTGCCTCAGGCAGCTCCCAGAAATATCTCAGTATTGCCAAGACAATCCAGCTCTAACCCCATCTCATGCTCATACCTCGTCAGAAGGCACAACGACACAGCCCTCTTCTCATAGGCCAATTGCAAAATTGAAGGCTCCTCTCTGGTGATACCATGCCAAAGCTGTCTGACTGAAAACAATGAATTACGGTTCATTTTCTGTCTCAAGATCTATTTAACGTATTTAATTCTCTTCCTACTTAAGGTAAACTATATAAAGCAGCCTACGTTAGAGACCAGAAACCAAACAGATGCTCTGAGCCATTAGACAAACTGACACATGATCCCTTCCACGAGGAGCTACAACTGACCCTCTGGAACACCTTGTACTTTTTAGAACATTTTATTAGAAGCTGGAAGATTCAACATTAGTGCCATGCAGGCAAAGAAGAAAACTGAACTCGGGTCTCCCTTGTCCTAGACGAGCACTTTGAACATCTAAGTAACGCATAAAAAAGGTGGTAGTGACACTGGTACACGCACAATGTTTTAGTTACAGATAGGAATGGAATCCTATCTTAGCCACATTTTTAAAATCTATATACCTACATACTAACTTATATTCAGGACAGTGTATAAACTGAATTTCAGGAGAGAGAATTTCAAGGAACGTGCACAGTTAAGCAATTTTGACCAGTCAGTTATGAATGTTTGATGCCTTCCTGTTTAGCAAGGGTGTGCTTGCTCTCTTTACTCAAACGAGCGGTACCACCAAAGACGCTATTCATGTGAGCACAACAGCATGATTTAGCCTTGCCTGATTTCTACACCTCATAGTAATCATGCTATGAGCTTGAAAATCAGGGCTGACTAGGATATTTATTGGCACAATTATATCTGCAACCCGTTGTAGGCTGAACACAATTTTTGTGGTAATTTTCAAATCATTAGCACACTGTTTTAGTAACATCTTATCTCAGCTATTAGGCAGGCTATCCTAAAGCGAAGTCATTAGCAAACACTCTATTACTGTATTGTTTTGTAGTATGCATTCAGTATATTGGATTATCTTGTAAAGTAAACAGCTTCTGCATATGAAACAAATCAACATATATCTACAAAATGTAATTATAAAGCTTAACTAATCTACTTCATTTTGCATTATATAAAAAATATTTTTAACTTTCATATGAAGTAGCTTCTAAATAATAGAATTTATTGTACATGATTAATTATAGCAATGATGGTCATCTATCTGTACTAAAATATGACAGTTTAATCTTCTAAATCACATCAGGAATGAAACAATTCTGAAACCGAGATATCTCTTTATGGGTTCTAAGTACAGCTCATAAATTACTATGGCTTTTAAATCTCATCTATATTTCTGCAGCTGAGGGGCAAACCAATACTATCTTCAAGCCTGTAGTCTTCTTCAAGTAAAATTCCTGTACATTTAAATATTTTTGAGGTGTTTTCACAAGAACAATGCCATATAGCTAACTTCCTCTGGAAGAACAACTTCAATTTTCAGGTATTTCCTAGGGTAAGTAATCTTTATCCTTTGGGATTTTTTACAGAAAGCCAACACAGTGCTTTCATCACATTCAATTCTCTTCTCTGGCAGAAGGATCAGCCCTTGCATCATGGCTGGGAACTCCCCATCCCCACCAGTTACTTCAAATTTTTCCCCACCTGAAATTAAAAAATCCCAAAACATGGTAGTATCTCTCTCTACCTCTTTCCCAAACTAACAGGTTCAGAAAGATATGAGTTTTTTTGGTGAAGGGAAGGAAGGCTGGCTGGTTAGGAGCACAGGAGCTGGGGTTATTCTGTTCATGAGTTACTGGGGTACCTTCATGAAGGAAGGTACCAAAATGAAACAATGCTGTCACCAGTGAGCTGGGGAATAGAATGATTCACATATATGCGGGAAGAGCTTTATTTCCTCCTCCCCAGGCTCTGCCACACAACATGTGGACCATTCCTGTATCACAGCATTAAGGGTAGGAACAAGAGCAAGAGGCCACCTTTCCTCTGGTTCCTATTTGTCACTATGTTCAAAAATACATTAGCCTTTCTTCTTTGTGATCAGTGTGTTGGTACCAGCCAGGTTTGTAATGCATCCCCAATGACCACAGGTCTTGGGGCAAGATGCTATGCCATGCCATGCCAGAAGTGAGATGGATGCTGATAGAGATTAAGCATCCTGAGTACCGTTTTAAGCCAGGACTGGGTTTGGAGTCTGAAGCAACCTAAATGTCTTAAGGTGTGATGGGGGCTGAAGCTTCGCCTCAGCGTACTCCTCTGTCCGGTGTCATCCCTCCTCCAGGCTGACTGAGGTCTTGAGAAGGATCTCTTAGATGGCAGCTTTGTTGCACTGCACAGGGCGAATCTTTGCTGAGAAAACCCTGGAATATAAACCTCAGGTGTTTAGTTCCTGTTTTTTTACTAGCATAAAAAGTTTATATAAGAAGCAAGGGTCTCTTGCTTCATAAGTGTCCTGAACCATGACTTCCTCTCTGGATTGCTACTGGTTATTGCTGCCCTGATCCAAGCAGAGGGAGCCTATGCTGACTGCAACCACAGGCAGCTCTGCAGCTAAGCTCAGGGGAAACCTGTCCCTTTCCACAGGCCACTGTCTCAAGGAGACGCTTTCTAAAGCAGTGCCTATAGGGCAATTTGCTGATCAGCTCGGAAGCAGGGCAGTTTGCAGAGAAGATTGCTGTTCAGCAAGTACAAGACAAAAGAAATAAGCATGGACATTTGATGCTTTCATTTGGAAAGAATAGTTAGCTCAAACCTGACACAGTAGAACCTAGGTTCTACCTTTAGTTTTATCAGAATAGTGCTGAATAGCATCTGGATTAAATTAATCTGGTAGCAAAAAGCAGAGCAGCATCATAATGTTGCTGAGATGCAAAAAAGCCACATCGGATCACGGAACAACAGTTATAAAGACCTGGGATTTCTCAGCAACCTGTAGGCAAAAGACGAGCAAAGACATGAGAAGCTGCATCCCTGCACTTGCATTTCTTGTGCTTTTTTATTCCGCAAGGTTGGTGACAGGGAAATGTGCAGGGCACAGCCAGGTGGGAGCAAGTTCAGCGCAGGTGGAGTTTGCCAACTGCTGTCTTCATTCACAAATCTTTGCCCATACACCGTTCATGTGAGAAAGACTGGTTTAAAGATGAGGCTGGACAAGGCTGTGTAGCTATGGCAAACCTACTTTTCTTTCATTGACCATTTCCTAGGACTTGACTGTGACATTGCCCAAAACAGCCACACTATCCCATAAAGGGGGAAAGGTCTTACAAAAAGCAACAGCAACCGAAGTTCCAGCATGGATGGCAGAAGAGTAGAAATTATGGACAAGTTTGACAATAACATTTACAGAAGGTGTTAACCAGCTGAGCCACTGCCTTTTGCCTCTACTCCAACTGTAAAAATATAAGACCAGTGGGAAAAATAACATTCACTGTACAAATATTTGGTTATAAATGTGACCAGGAAAAATAGGCTGTTGTAGCAGAAATTCTTATCAGGATGATGCAAAGGAAGTGCTCTGTAAGAGCTTGTGTTATAGCTCCTGGAGCCCTAAGAGCATTACTGTGCCTCATGCAATGCAGACAAGGAATTACTCTGCAGCTGCCTATCAGAACAACTTGCTATCACTTTGATCCCTTTTCAAAATATTTTAATGCACACATCACGCTCAGTAAGACACTTGGCTGAAAGTTGTGGTTGGATATAAATTTTCACAATATGAATCAAATTAAGTTTCCGTGTACTAAAAGCTGAAATTGTCCTCACATGTCATACATCTATTTCCAGTTTTCTTCTCCAAGGTCAGAAGAACTAATAGCTTTATGGGTAAATTGGCCAACAAGCAACTCCTCTCCTGAGTTTTCAGTAAAAAATTCTTTTTCTGTTTAACAGACTGCCTGAAGGTAATTTGCCAAACACAAGGGAAAAAGGTAATTTTTTTTGGTTGTTCAAAAATGTTTTTTAAAGAAATCTAATTTTGCTTCCTGGGAGGCTTTCAATGAAAATAACATTTTCCAAAACAACACTGTCTTTAGAGTTTTCATTTGGCTGTGTACCTTTACTGCTTTCAACAATTTCCTCCAAGTTGTCCCTGATTTGAAAGCAAATGCAAGGAAAGAGGAGACTGTAAAAAATGTGAGAGACGAAGTGAGGTCTTGAGAAAAAATATGGCTGAAAGAAGTACTTTTTTTTTTTTTAATCCAACCTACATTGCTATTGCCTAAGAGATTCATGAGAAAATAGCACAGTAATACAATATACTATTATGTTAGGTGCCCAAATGCATAATCCTACATTGCTGCAAATATGGATATCCTCTTAGACGATGTCGGCTATTTTGCATTCCAAGTTACTTTTAAGATTTTTTTTCTCTTTACTTCTGTATGTCAGCTCTTGAATTAGCTTCACCTTTTATGTTGTAATCTGCTGTGGCGTAAGTTCATGGCAATCCTTATTCCTTATTTCTTCCTTATTTCAGTGCCCTATATCCAGTTCCCCCTTCTGAGGGCATCCTCATGAACTCTCAACAGCAGCAGGGGAACACCAGCAAGTAAGCTGCATGAAACAGCGTCTAGGAGCAGGTTGTCCAGGGGACAACCTCCGCTGCTCGCTCCCATGTTGGCAGCTTTCAGCATATTCCCATGAGCAAGACCTTGTACTGAGAGAAACACACTAGAAATGGTATTTTACTTCTTTCTTCATTCAGTTTTAGGCAGATCCTTTCTCAAACCAACTGACAGTTGATGGATTTGATTCAGGAATTCATGCTATGCCACTTAATAACACACAGGATCTATTTCTACACTCTTTTATCTGCTGTAGCAAATGGATTTGGGGAACCCCTGTAAGCAAGAATTTGGAAATATGACACAATTTCCATCTCTTTGGTTATTTCCTGCTTTTCCATAGTTGTTCCCACCAGACATCAGTTTTAGAGATCAGTATTGTTACTGCACAAGTTATAACATCTGAACTTTTATGCTTGGCTAGAGAGGATCCCTTGATTTATTGCCCTAAAGTATCAGCTATTAAAGTCTATCCTAGCTTAATCAAGTATACATCTCTTTAGTGCATTAGATGCAGTAATATCATGACAAATATCCACATGCCTGGGATAATCATGAATGAACCATTACATACAAACTTACTAAGGTTTTCTAATAATGTAAATAGAGTATTCATTCTCAGTTTAGCACATTTTGAATGCCACTGAATAGTGATCTACATATTTACTGAATAAATTACACACTATATTCCTCATGCTGCTACTTCATGGGACTTAATTTCCTTGCTGCACCTTTTGAAACATCTTCTAATGTCACTACCTCCTCTGCACTTTCTAGAATCTCCTCATCTTTGCTAACACTATGCTATATATTATTTATAATCGTGTAAAGAGCAAAATACACATATTAGACTCTTTAGAAGTTATAAAATATACATCACTCTTCAGAACTGCATATTTTTATCCGGAGGAGCTGGAATTTCCACCAAAGTGAAACCTGAGACCAGACGATCCCATGCTATGATAGTATGGCAAGGGAAAAAGCACATTCTCTCAGGTGGAATGAATGCCTCTGGACATCAGTGTCTTCTGGCCGGCTACATGATAATGTACCGAATGCAAAGAAGTATTTGTGGGTAAAAGAAAGAAGATACCTACTCAACTCAAATGTACCAATTCTATCAAATTTCAGGTCAGGTGGGATATAGGATAATATAAACTATAAAAACAACTAAGAGCTACCTATAACTTGATCCAAAAAGAGATCGGTGGGATTTGCAGATATGACAAGACTGAGGTGGCAACCTCATCAGCTGAACTGCTGGTGTACTGCAGTTTCAATATCTGTTACAAAGAAAGCATTGCACTTTTCCCTTCCGCTGTCTCCATTCAAACTTATTTACACAGTTCACGTGTGTGGAATATGACATGACAGGACACACCACTGTCGACAAATAACTCCTAAGGAGAATCGTCTGAAACACAGTTTGCGCAGATGATTAATAGAAAATGCTGTTGTTTTAGTATTATTCAGTTTCACATTTACATTGAATAGAACCACAACTGAGAGTATTCATTCACACATGCTTCAAGACTTATTTCCCTCTGCCTGGTACCAGCTCACCACCAAGGCAAGGTCTGGCGAGGTCTGACCACCCCAGACGAGGTCTCAGCGGTGCCTACAACAGCAGTGCTCAGGCAGCCCCACTCCCAGCCTCACAGAAAGGATCTGGGAGTCCTGAGATTCTGGGGTGCAGTGAGGCTCCCAGCTGCCTGGCATGAAGCTGGTGCTCAACCTCCACATCAAAACAAGGACCGTAACAGCTCCAGCACACCCAGGCTCCCCAGAGGGAACAAACATTCTAACGGTGCCATCTCCAGCAAGCTATCGGGAATGAGGCAGGTTTTTAGGAAACTCTGCCTTTCATTAATCAGAGATTTGTCAAAAAAAAACCAACCCTCCAAAATCAAAAAAAACAAACCACCAAAAAAAGAAACCCAAAAGAAACCGAAAAGCAAAAGAAACCACCAAACCTCTTCAGTCCAACAGATCGATGTTTTTGTCAGACAGCAATGGCTCCACTGTCACAGCAGACAATGTTCTCACACCTAGCCCAGGATCAGATGCATGATATCGCTCTCAGTGAACAAGTGCTTGCAACACTGATGTAGTCTGCATTTGCAAAAGACATCACTGAGGTATCAGTGGAAAAGGTGCTATCAGAGACTAAAGCAGTGGTACACATTAACTTTATTGACCTGCAAAATTGAGAGATCCGTTGCCTTTGGTAGGTAGCTATAGCCAGGAGAACCTGAAGAATAGCAGCTTACAGGAACTGCCACCGGGTAAGACAGGATCAAATGACATGGTGCACTTTCATACCAGGATTACTATGTCCTGACAAGTGCTCTAGAAAGACACTTAGCATCTACCTCAATTCCTGGTAGAGCCTCATTGTCAAGAGACCTGAAGTGTCCTCAACAGTACAAGAAAAAAAACCAACAAACAACAACAACAACAAAAACCACCATGAAGGTTGTTTTTTTTGTTGTGAGGTTTTGTTTGTGTTTTGTTCTTTTTTTTTAATCTTTAAATGCCAATATTGCATGTTGGCTTGACGTTTGAATCTCTCTGCAGGTGCCGTTCCAAAAAAGCAGTGTCCCTGGAGAATTAATAACATATGATCACTAAAATAACTTTTTCAAATCACTTGAGTGTCTGTAATTAACATGTTAAGCTGCACTTAAAGAGAGTAAAGTATCATTATGCACATAATAAATAATTTCAAATTACTGAATTATTTGTCTGTACAATTACCCAGGTAATTATCTAAACTTTACTAATAAAAGGTTTCATTAACTACCACTCACTCTGGATAGAACTAACCCATCAAGCTGTCGCACTTAAATATATCCACAATGCAAAATACAATGCAAATGCTATTGCCATTTTAAAATAAAATCTGAATTATATGTTAAGTTCAGTTCACTCTGGGGCTGTATTTTTGTTACATAGGGTACATTTCTACGCTGAGCTAACTAAAGATAGACACTGCAACATAAAGCTTAAGAAAGGAACCGAAATTTTTACGAAAGTGTAACTAGCCCAAGTGAATCTTAGGCCTAAGATACAGGGTTGCAATTGAAGAAAATTGACCTGTTGCACATTAAGCAAGATTTCATACCAGTGTGGCTATTTTGGTTTAAAATCAGAGCCTTTCTTCAGCAACTTTATGTCCTACTATAGGCCATTTGCATGGTGATAGGCAGTTTTATGCTAATACAGAGATGAGAGAATAAAGTGGGAACTAAAAGTGACAATAAGGTGGCATTACCCAAAGGGCCTTTCTAAACAGCACAGGTGGCTGATCATACACATCCCACTGCTCTGAGGGCAACGAAACCTGAGGGTCTTGCTCTTTCTAGAGCTGAGGCACATCAGATGCAGGTATGTGACCCAAAGGGGATGACCTGGCCTCTAGAGCCATGGCTTAAATCATTTCACACTAAATACAATCGCTTTATGATCTCATTATAGGTAAGTTGTAAAACCTTTGGGAGTTTTCGTTTCTTTCATTTTAAAACAAGTCAGTAATGACTTTGTCACAGCTAGAACCTGCTGCATTTGCAGGATTCATGCATGCACTTCGTACTCTGCTGTGGCCCCAGGTTCAGCCCCATAATCCAGCGGCCACACGTCAGCCCAGCTGCAGTAACTGCTGCCAGCCCCCAGCGAATGCAAACTGAAATGACTGAGGTGGGACGCGTAAGTGCCAAGTCATATTTCTTGCCCTTTGCAGCAGACTAAAAGCATGCACATGGACAGCTAGAACACTACAAACATCCCCTCTCCAGCTGCCCTAGCCGTCATTCAAGCACACATCTAAAACCTCAACCATTTGAGCAGGTGTTGAGATATGCAATGTTTTATCCACAGACTCCCTTGGCCATTTATAAGCTGCACAATCACATTTTTTTTCCCTACAAATCTCACTTCCGTTTAGACAGCTTACCAGGAATTAGGCATGGAAATACCTTTGTTTTTTTGGTCCCAGGACTCTACCAATTCCTAAACTTCCTGCACTAGCTGTTCCCCTCTGAGATGTTCCAACCTCAGCTGCACAACTGGTAAATGTACTTTAGGTATTCTAAACCCTTCCGACTTCTCAAAACACCACATCTCAGAGGCGATACTGGTGGTGTTCATATTTTCTTATCCAGCTGATGAATTGTTAGGGTGCTCAAGACTGCCTAAGAGCTCTTGAACTCATATCAGATATGTGAGGTGGGATATCTGGAGTGGGAATTCCTCAGTCTTTCTAACTGAAGTTGTTCCACTTCAGGTGAAACATTGCCTGTCTCTTGAGCCACAGAGAAGTTTAGAATCTGAGTGTCAGTTTCTACTGGGTTTGCTACGCTGACTGGGACTTATGATTAATGTGTACCTGAAGACCTTGTCAAAATGCATGTAAAAGATGGCACCTCCCTTCTTTTGAGGTTTGTAGGTTCTTACATTCCTAAACACAGAATTGGACACCTTTGCTTTCTTCTTTAAATCTGTGTATGTTATTTCCTAAGTTTTTAAGCCACAAATTCCATCATATGAAACAAATGTAGTTCATTAATAGTGTTGGAAAGGTCATACTCAGTGCATAGACCCTCACCTCAAACTAGCACGGCAATGCTGAAACTTTTTTTTCCCCTCTAAGTGGATTGTGGTTCTGGGGTTTTGGTCCAGACTTTTTATTATTTTTTTTAAATCTGCCTGAAAACAACTCCAGGCACAGAAAATTTCAGCCTGAACAAGGTACTGGCGATTGAAAGACTCATATTGTAACATAAAGCTCTGCACAACTTTGACTTCAAGAATCACTACTGCAGATGAATAAAATTATGATCATACATAGACTTACACAGTGGTTTTCATCCTTAGAGTTTAAACTGCCTTATAATAGAGGACTATTAGAAACACTGGCTTTATCTCAGCTAGAAAAATTGTCAAAGTTGGGACAGACTTGGCTACCAAACAACTCCCAGTTCAAGCTATAGCTTCAGAAAAAACTTGCTGATTACTGTGATCCTGCTCCCACTGCCAGGAAGGGAAGTGTGACAGGCAAGAGAATCACCTCTGAACCACTCATAATGATGGGAAACAAACTTGGATTTTTAGACACACAAGCAGAACATCGTACATTGGAGACACATCTCTAAATGCCTGGAGACTGAACAGAACGCTAGCCTCTCTTCTTCCCTTGGAATGGGAAAATGAAAGAATCACATCTTCACTTTTGTAAGGTTCGGATCTCCCAATTTTCCCTATTCAAACATATTTCTCTATCTTGAAATGCGTAAGAGACAGAAGATGGAGCATAGCAAGTGGTGGCTTGCAAGGAAAGTTTTATTTTAAGAACAGCAAGCGGTTTGCGTAGTCCCAACTTTTTCATGAACCCACCATGTCTCAGAAAGCCTGTCTGGAGCTCACAGAAGCCCTGGTAAATATTTTACTGCATGTCAGAAGCAGCCCGCAGAGCTATGCTCCATTACTGATGCAGGCACACGGAAGGGATTTTTTTCAATAGAAATTTCACCACGGCAATGGGATTGCTGTAGCCACATCCTCACACTTGTGTAGGTCCAGACTGCTGTCCCCTGCCCAGCACTGACAAGGATTTCTGCCATTAAAATGTATGACTGCAAGACACTGAAGCTCCCTCTTCATCTATGCACCTGCTACCTACCTCCACCAAACTTCTGTTTGAGAAGCAGCATGGAGCAGTACAGCCTATAACATGCTAGGTACCCTCATGAGCCGTTTTTCGATAGAGAGAACTATGCAGCTACATTGAAAATATGATTATTTCGTCCAGCTACCGCTCGTTAATGACGTTAAGTGCAGTTAGACCATGTATTTGCTCACTGGTGTCAAGCTGATGATGGCAAATGACCTCCAAGCTACCTGGCTATCTCTGAGCTGTCCCCCAAAATTACTGCATGACGTTGTCTACTTCCACCCAGGGCAGCAGCAAACTGAGCATTGCCAGAAACTGAACACAGACACCCACCGTTTCGCTCAGCTTCCCGCACTCCAGCAAACGCCAGTGGTGTAAGGGTTAAGAGCCTCTCTGATAGCAAAACGAGTCATGCCGAATTCTTCTGTCACACTGTTGTGAGATATACAAAAGTGTTTTTCGAGATTACATATCTCCATAGGTTATACTGTCATTATAAGGAACTGCATTGACACAGTAGGGGAATTTAAGTTGGAAATGTGACACTGCTAGTAAAAACGTGAACTGGAACAAAAATCACCCAGGAAAGAAGCACCTTAAACCTTTCATTTCAAAGAATCTGTGCTAAGCCTGAAGAGAGCAAATAATGAGCAATGAAAGGAGTCTTTGTTATGCCGTGATTTCAAAGCTCTGCCAAAATGTCAAATAATCCATTTAATCAATCAGAAAATTAAAGAACGTGGTAAATTCCCAAGGTAGTTTGAGGTTTTAGCTGTGCCAAGTAATTCAGCTAGCGTATAAAGCTTATGTCACAATAGCAATTACTTAATAAGTCATTTTTGTCTAACCATGTTGATGTAAAAATACAATTTAGTTTTCAAATTATTTGCAGCTGTGTTCTTATTGGGATACAGCATGCAATACCTCAGGAGATGTTTACATTTGTCACTTCAAGCACTGCTTTAATTTAATTTTTATCACACTATATCCTTCAGAAAGTTCCTATTATCTCAATACACGAAGAAATTGATTTCTTAAAATGGGTGTTCATGAGCTCCTGTAAGAAAATGAAGACACTGTCTGTTGATTCACATACAAGACTCATTACACAAAACACAAAACTCCTATCATTTCAAATACAGATTCTTTATGATGTTTACATTTCAAATTGGGCGATTTATTTCAGGACAGAGTTTAACACTCTTGAGAATCCTGGATTATCATGAATTAAATTCTGGAAATGTAAGACAGGCTGCACTGAACATTTTTTACATTATAGACTATTTATTTTCTATCCTTCTCAAAGGACAAATTTGACAGACTGGTTACAAATGTAGATTTTTGCTTCTAATAAGCCTAATAAAATTACAGATCCATTTTGTTAATGTGAAATTAAATACAAATGTTTTATTAAAGTAAAAAGTTCAAAGAGTATTTAGATGCAATATGTTAGTTCAGAAAACTTGAGAATACTTGTACTGTCTGCCAATTTTATGTTTGCATAAAACTTATAAAGTTCAGCTTAAATTTAATAAGCCTTAATCTTAAATTAGACTATTTTAGATTTTGTTCTATTATCTACACATTTGCATACGGATTTCCAGGAATTTCTTTCGAACTTTACTGTGTGTCAGCAGCAAGAGACGCATCCTCTATCTACCTGTAAAAATATGGACAGTATCTGTTTTTCCTCCTTTTAAAAACTGAAATGCTGACACAAAAGAATCACCAACTCTATCAAATATATATCTACACTTCAGCTTTTAAAGAAAAAAAGCATTCAGCACAGCAAACAAAGCCTGACCTGCGTTCACGACAGCAGGTTGTGAGTGTCTTTGTGATCCTGGAGCCTATTAGCATGATCTCCTTCAGTGGCCGGATGAATAGGGACCTTCCTTTCAGAAGCCACAGTGAGCTTCACAAAAGCCTCTGTGCAGAGGAGGGCTGGAATGAATCCAGAGTCATGCAGCTTTCACTAACCCACTGATCCTTTCTTTGGCTCCCCATCTCCACCGCCTACCAACCTCTCCCTGTCCCTCTGCATCTTATTTCCTGGAATAGTCTCATTTCCTATTGATAAAGACTACAGTGAAGATAGTAAAAGTATCCTACAGAAATGTATTGAAATGGGCCATAAGTTGAGAGTTCCTCGGTGTGACTAGGACTTGCACTCAGAGCTTCTTCATAAAATTCGAGAACTTGGGCCAAAGAGTAAGCACCAAATTTGTATCAACTCTGAGTACTGCTAGTCTCCAGATTTTATCAGGCCAGGGCACCTCCTCACACCTCCCCTTCCAATGTCCTTCAGAAGCACAAGTGCTTCCAGGGCTGAAGAACCAAGGAGACACCCTCCTTGTAGTTTTCTTGCAGGGGTGGGAAAAATTAACCTAGAGAGCAGGAAGCATAAGTGAAATAACAACAAAAATCCTGTTTGTCCCAAATAGGTTTATGAGATAACTGTTTTTTCTGTAATGATTCTTGGAGTTTCCCTACGTTCCAAAAGTAACCAAGTTAACTCATTCAAAACGCCATTTCAGGTTGACCAAATCTATTGAAAACTTAGGTCCAGCTAAAGCATTTGATTTCAAAGTTGAAAAAAACAAAATCCTCTCAAAAAGTTCAGCTGCCCAAGCAAATAATCAGGAACAAGGACCTCAAGTTCTACCCAGAAATATGGGTAATGACATGAGAGACAGATTTATAAGGATATGCAATATCCTTAAGTAAATCATCAGATTGAGCTAGAAAAACGGGCACAATATGTGCTTTTTTTCCATGGAAAGAAAATGCTAGTTTTATTTTAGCACTAACTGTTGAAGAGTAGAAAACCAGAAACAAACGCCCCCTGTGCTGACAAGGTAGAGAGAAATGTCAAAACTCAGGTAGCATTTGCCAGATAGGCAAGTTCTGGGTGATAGCTTGTAATTCAAAAGAGGTAGAGGACTGGAAAGTAATACACTGTGTATAACGTTTTAAGAAATCAAGGAAACAAAGACCATTAGAATACATACTAAATATTGTAAGGGGTAGTAAAGCATCAGGCTGACAAGGTACCTTTAAAACTAATCCTAGGAATTCAAATAATACTGAAAAATTTGATCAGAAAAACTTATGTATCTCTCTCTCTGTGTACAGATGCCCCCCCACCTAACACCACAAACTGAAATAGCACCTCAACTTCTTATCTCGTAACGTCGTACCTATTTTTCTAAAACCCGACATGGGGTTGTGGATGAACAGTCAACTGACGCTCACATCAGCAAGACACCGATAATGCCAGGAGAATAGGTAAGTGCCGGTCTCCAGAAATAGCCTTTCCAATTTTATATTTATACAGCTATTGCAAACCTCTCTTCTCTCCCCAATGGCATGGCCCTCCCCAACAGTTAACAAAGCTTTTCTTACATACAGATTGAATTGCTGTAATTTATTCTCCATGATGCTACCCTTGAAGACTGCTTTAAAGCACTAGCTCCAGCAGAAAACAACTGCCCTTCATTTTATGTTCCTGACCTTAAAAAACACATTACGCCTTTTTTCAGAGATTTCCACCCTTTCACAGGTGACACTCAAGCTGTTTGCATTGTCCTAGAAAGACTTAGGAAACCCTGCTTGGATCTGAGATTGCCAAGAGGTTGCTTCTCCTGAAAGCTGGCATGTGCACTACCTAAGACAGTATTTTGAAGGCATAAGCAGCGTATTGTCTTGTGCTTGACTCAGACTGTTAATAAATAAAGAATGCACACAATATGGACATTTACAAAATCTTAAACAAAGTGGTAACTTTAACATTTCATCTCTGTGACAAGACCTTGCTTTTTTCTGACAAGTGACTACCTTTTAAACGCACAAGCACACACTTTTTACTCAAATCGACACTGACAAGAAAAACACTCTCTTTGCCATCACGGCAAGGTGTCACTTAAAACTTTGATTGTCAAGTTCTTATAATATGTAATTCAAAGAGGTATTTCTGATGTCATGTTGCAGGATTCATAAGAAACCATATTCCTTGCTCAGGAAAAAAAAAGGAAATAAACAGATCAGCTCCACCCTGGAGGCAGGGGGAAAGGAAAATAATTAGGGTAGAAATAACAAAAAATTTCAGGAAAGAATAGACTAAAGAAGCTATCTACAATCTCTACAGATGAACTACTACTACAAAGAAAAAAATAATCCCAAACCGACCCTCTCCCTTCCAACAACCAAAGAAAAATACATCAGAACCTCAAAAATGTGTTTAAGCTATGACTATCCCGGGAAAGGTCATTGCTCACCCACTCCCAGGTAGAACACCCACGGCACTCAGAGTTGGTTATGGAGTGAAGACAGTGGAGTTACATCAGCAGACACACCGCGAAGAAAGATATCCAAGTGCAATAGCACTTGGCCCGTTCTGGCGCCTGGTGTACAGGAATATATTTACCTCTGATGTTATTTCAGAGAACCGTAACTTTCCTGGCATCTCTCTCCATACATCTTAGAGCACCGCTCTGCGACTTCTGTTTGGAAAACCAGAGCGCTGACTTTATTTAGGTAGTTTCCAAAAGCCGTGCTTAAATTTTCAGCCTTATCCTATATTTCATTAGGCAAATGGGACAGATAAAGTTGGCAAGATGAAACCTCCTACAGGTATGCTGAAAGGCCTTATTATGGCAGACATGGACTTGTCCTGCTCATGCTCCAAGGAAAAAGGTTTGCTCTCAGCCGATACAAAGTGGTGTAGTTGCATTAGCATGAAACAGAGCCAAATCTTGTGTTTTTAGCATCTCACCCTGGAAACAGGCAGAGTAACCCCATGTCAGCGACTAAAAGGTCAGGTAGGCATTCCATGTAATTTATTGGGGAGTGGAGGCGTGGGGTGAGGCGTGTGGAATAAATTTTTCTTTACTGGCCAAATCTCCTTCAGATCATAGAAAGCACGTACATTATTCCATGAGTGGACATATCACACCAGTTTGTACTATTGGATGTCCCCCACAAAAACTGCGGGTATGACAGTGGCCCCAGTGACAAAACTTGCCTTTTGAAACTCAATTCTGAGTTCCCTCCTTTAATCCTTACTGTTTGCCAGGACTGAGGAAACTGTTTGCACAGTGAAGTTTATGCTGTGCTAATAGAGCAAAGTGCCTCAATCTATTTATACCAGGTTACCTGAGAGTTTAAAACCAGCATCAATGTATTAAGAAAATATGTACATTGCATTTTCAGAGTAGTTTCTGCTAAAATGCACAATACTTTTTAGCTTCCTTTGACCACTGCAGAACCAGAAATACTACAGGAGAATGAGCTGGATTCTCCTCAACTGTTAACAATTAATATGTTATTTAACAAGTTCCAGTCACACCTGTGTAAATTTATTGAAAACAACGGCATTGCAAAGGAAGTAATGTAGAAAGATTAATGAGTTGGTACTGCTTAAACTGAGGACTTAACTTTTGGTCAGCAGAGCCTTCCAAACTGGCACTGATATACAGGGAAAGTGCTCCGCTTTCCTTTAAGATCCCATTTTCAACAATTTCACTTGGCGTTTAAAAGAAGCACTTCAACTTGGAGAACATGTGACTCTGGAAGTAATTTAGAGACAAAATACAGTTCTGAAAATGCACGCTACAGGTGGGACTGTGGACTACTTTTCAAAGCACAGCCTGCAGTAAAGATGACTTGCGTATTATTTAGGAGTGACAATATGCTTTAAACTGGGAGAAATGGAGAAAAGCAGTACAGGAGACAATTTTAAATTATTTAAAGAACTTTGGCCCAGGTTTCTGCAGAGTAATTTCCAAATTGAAATATTATTGAAAGTATGAATTGAAAACATCTGGGGGCAAATGATGAAGACCGTTTTTATCTTAGCCAAATCTACAAAGTCGAAAAATAAGCCCAATTTATTGTCTTGGCAGGACATCCTGGATACTCTTGGGAGCAATTTTGTTAAAACATAAGGAAGAAAATACTTTGTCTTTTAATAGGAGTCTGAAAGCAATTTGTTTTTCATGTGGTTTTTTTTTTTCTTCACATGGCAGCATTGGTGCAAACTGGCATCTACCATCTTTGTAGATTTCTTGAAATCTTGAAGATTTCATCTTCAAGACTGACATAACTGCCACACAACATCTGTGTGTGGTTTTTGTTTTGTTTTGTTTTAATCAAGGTTAAATTCTCTGTGCGCTATTTGATTTAAACCAGAAATTCAAATTTATAATAAAATGGGAAGCACGCCTCCTGCCTAATTAGTGCTGGGGCTTTTCACCAAAAGATCGTCCTTCGTTACAACAATGAGAAAGTAAGCAGCCAAAAAATTCACACCTGAGAGAAATAATAAAGGAGTCAAAGTACCAAAAAAATCAATCATGTTTTATTAACATATGCTTCAGAGAAAGAATACAGAAGGAAAATCATAAACAGTAGTATCAGAATAAGTAACATTCCCAAAAATATTCCCAAAGGAAATTGGTACCCAAGAACGAAGCAGCTGGAGCAGTAAGGCAATATGTGGAATGGCAGTACTGTAAGGGAATTGTCAGAAATTGTTTTCTGCCCCCAACACTGTCAGCCTTTATCTCAGTTCCAGAGAGAGAAGAGACCACGCACTTTCAGAAAGACACGTAAGCGGGGAAAAGAATTCTTTTTTAATCCCCAGATCATCTCTCAAATTTGCACGCAAGCATGGAAATAAAGACCTTGGACCACTTGCTAACAGGGTAGACCTTGCTTTGATTCCTTCTTGATTTTCAAGTGTTTAGAAATTCATCTGCTTCTCTTTGTATTCATTTTGGCATGTGTTTATTTGCTATATTAAATTCTTAGCTTAACGTTTCATATACAGTGTTATCTTTGGCAGAAAATGAAAGATGTATGAACAATTTAAACACTGAACACTGATGTAAAGATGGATCGGCTCGTTACAAACTGATTTCCTCTCATCAAACTACGTGGGTGAAGGATGAAGTAACAAAATGGAAAAACATGGTCAACGTGGTGACATACTAAATCATCTTCCAATCATTCTCAATAACTCTACAACTACAGCATGCTATCCTGATGGCCCCATCTGAGTTGATGATTTTTCACAATGTATTTCATGGCTTCCATCCCTACATGAGACTTTATTACTATCACATAGGAATAAAAAGCCATAAAACACTAGAGTGAATTTATCTTGATCAGATGCAATACTTACTTTCTTCACATGATTTCACCACCATTCCAAAACTAACCAATGATTTCATGCTACATTACTGAACATTTTAAACTACATTTCAACGACAAGAAAGACACTGAAATGGTTACATCACAAATTAACAGAGCTTTAGCCTTTAAACACATTCCTACCTACGAGAATCAAGAAACAATCACAAGACACAACCATTTAATTCACTGATAAAAGACAGGACACCACAGAAAAATATCACTTCCACATACATCTTTCAACACATAAGGAAAGACGAGAGACACAGAAGAAACTGGTATAGATTAAAGCTATGAAAGCACCACTACCAGCATCTTTTAAAAACCATATTCCATAGTAGCTTCCTGGCATGCATTATAAAAAATTCAGACACCATCACTAAGAAGTCTTTCAGACATCTGAGCTTAATTGGAGAAACAAAGCAAAAATCCCTGCTTATGGCACTGAAACAGCTACTACCACAGAGCGGCTAGCTAATATGGCTCACTCCTCCCTAGGACTTCTACCTTCTTTGCTATAATAAATTTACTATAGCCCCAAAGTCCATATTTCTCCTGATCAAAGACCAAATAAGACAAATTATAATATACCCTTATTTTCTAAGCCAGACTATGATACTGAGGTCCTGGTCTGAAAACAGTTATTTATTAATGTAATTACTATTCATCTTCTTATTACTACTAATTGGCCAAGTTGAAACACAAGTCTCTAGGGTCATTGAAAAGTCAATACAATAATTTAACTGCCATTTGAAAATAATTTTGCTTGTACACTTGCAAGCAAACTAAGCTGCATCAGAAATGTCTTGTTAAGCTAAAAGCCTCTGCTTTACCAAAAATATTTTACATTTTCCCAGCCTATAACCCCACTGGCATGGTACCAATATTAATTCTGATGTACTGTTGACACTAGAACTAAAAATTAACTCAAGTTTGATTTATATACTGCTATCCTTTCTTGTCTACCAAATCCTATTTCTTGCATAATATAATGTTGATAGCATAGAAAAGAGCAAGAAATCATTAAATGAAAGGAAGTGCATAAATAAATTCAATTATCATGCATAAAACATGCAAATGATTTAAAGACTGCATATGAAACTCTAGTTTATATTCATTAATCTCAGGTTGCACTTTTGAGGGAGAAAGAGACACTAATTGGGTCCAGATTAATGCACTCCCAAACCTTCCAATTTGTTTTTCAGTGAGGGTTAAATGAGATGTATTAAAATAAACACAGCTGCTCACCTTCCCCAACCCTGTTTCATTTGTGGGAGAAGGTGAAAACTAAAAGGGATATAAGTAAATTGCAGGCTTGGTGTACTGAGAATCTGGTCTTTTTCTGGACACCTCAGGACTGCCACTTACCCACTGCAGCTCCTTCTTTTTTTTTTTTTTTCTTTTTTTTTTTATTCTTTTGTTTGGCTACTATGATAACTTTGTGCTGAAAACTAATTCAAAAACGAGGCTAGTGACTTGACGTGGAGAACAGGGTGAGTAGTGCTTGGGCTTACCTAAATCCTGCTCCGTTTTCCTGCCTTCCCTACCCTGAATGATGCTGCAGACAGACCATTTCAAACTGCGTGCAGTCACTTCTCAAAGGGGCTCAGTCCAAAGCTGGCATGTTGCTGCCCTGTGGCTCCATTACGTGGACAAGGGGGACTCATGAGAGGACTTGAGCGGTTTGGCTCCGTTCACCCAGCCGGCAGAAACACGACACATAATGGGGGCAAACCCCTCCGACCTGCTGCCTGCTCTGTTTTTTGATGTCCAGGGATTCCCCCCAGCCTCTGCTGAAATAGCTGGGTATAAAAATCACTCTCCCCTGGCTCCCCCTTTCCTCTCCTCTGGCTGGAGCTGGGTGCTGGTCCCTGCCGCTTGCCAGCCCCCTGAGGGGCACAGGGGGAACCCAGGGACAAGCCACCCAGGACAAGACCATCACCCTCAACAGCGGGTGAAGGGGAAGCGGTGCTCCTGGGGCTGGTCCTGCCCCAGGAGAAAGGGAAGCACGTGGGAAGGAAAATGGGTTTTTGGCCCAGAAACAAAAAACAAGGGAAGGGCCTGTTCCCTTTCCTCTGCTGGCAGAGGAAGGTTAAATAAAGCTAACAAAAAAAGGTCACCAAACTAATTTCGTACTGAAACCAATGAATTTGGATGAGAGGCCCAAAGGGGAAAGGTTAGGGTGTTATCAGTGACATAATTTCTCTTCCCTTTTGTTAAAAGGATTGGAAATTAAACCCCTCCAACACAATGGGACACACTTTCTGCAGGGTGGGAAGCATTCAAAATCTGACATTTCTCTGATTATTTTTTAAATGTTATCCTCTTGAACTACAGACATTACACCACGAAAGCATGAAAACACATACATGTAGACTCAAACATATATTCACATACATGGTTTCAGACACAGACCCGCTTCTGCTGACAGCCTGACTCTGAGAGCTTTTTATTAGAATTAATTTCTGCAGGTTTGCAGATGCTAAATTAGTTGCAATAAATAACAACAATAAGGCTGAAATCTGTCAGCATCTTGACAAATATTCAGAGAGCCATTTAGTTAGGAAATATGCTTATGATATTCATTGCTCCTAAAAGAGAAAATGATTATACAGTAACTAAACCCTAAGTAAGAGCTAAAGATATTCACCTCATGAAGCCATTTCTCAACTAGCCCCTTGGCACTTGCTGGAATTATTCGCAGCACGAGCTCTACTTTTTCATTTTCTGCTGACTCCATGTGGGTAATTTCTTTCTCGTGATTAAAACTGAGCTTGGCAATTCCTTCAAAGCATTTCCTTAGGTGTGGTTGGATGTGGAGTGGATCCTTTGTCTCAAAAAGGATTCCTGAGAGATCATTGCTGTATCGAGAGAAAAAACCTGAAAAACGGTAAAAAATGAACTTTAGAGGTATTTATATAAACATATTTTACACCAACACCAACAGCAGACAGATGAAATGGACTGTTTACCTTGGAAAGAATAGTCTTTTCTTCACCGAATAATCATTCAAGGCCTTCCTGAATGTCATCCAAAAGCCATTCTGCCTCCTTCAACTTATCCAGCATCTGGGGCTGCAAGATAACCCTCGTGGCATTGGTCTCCTTCACTGACTCCTTCGTTATTAGCCTCCTGGTGGGTGAGATAGAATACAGTGAATGTAATAACCATACTTCACACAACAGGCTCTCTCTCTCTTTTAAATTGAAAATCCCCTTATTACAAAACAAGGGGTGTTCTTTTTCTTCTACCTTTAAGTAGGACTGCCACATTCATTGCTTTTTACAAAAAAGCAGCTGCTTTTTAAGCTACAGATAAATAGAATCTGCTAGGCGGTAATTCTGCTCAGTCTGAATGCATTATTTTCTAAGTCACTTTGGCAAGGGTCTTTTTATTATAAACTGGAATGAACAAGAAAAGTCCTTTTCTCAACTAATTATGACTATGCTTTGTTCTATACTATTAACTTACAATGCCAGATTAATCAGCTTTTTTTTTTTTCCCCTTCAGCCAGTTCAATAAATTAACATGCTTTTTCTGGGAAATTAGAGAGCTAATTATTAAGACTTTATAGACTAATGATGAAAATATAAATAACACAGCACAATAAAGAATGGTGTATCAATAACATTCACACAATCCCTTTGATGTGCACAATGCAACCTCCCATTTTAACACCACTGATGCATGGATGGGAGTTGCTTTGACTCAATCTACAGAATTTTCTTCTCATAAAGATTTGTCAAACTGGATATTTTCTAAGAACTGAGGAAAAAGAACAAAGCTGAAACACCATTTTTCATATACCTATCCCTGGCACCCATTTTGTTTTCCTACTGTTGGACTTCCAATTTATAAAAATCAAGAATGACAGAATAGAAGGCAAAGCTATAAAGACATTAAACCAGACAAACATCAGGACTTCTGTTGTTACTTTGTTACTTTTCCTACTATAAGACATGATGTAGTATGTTTGATCTGTAAAGCAGTTATGTTTATTTTTTATTTTTTTTTAATCAGCTACTTTCAAGAATGGCTTAGTTTGCAAAGAAGAGTAATACTAAAAAGCAGAATATAGCTCTGAGGTTTCTGGACCTTCAGCAATGCAGAACACTTGGCTTTGACAAAGGAACAGACACTCAACTGCATCCCAAGTGAAAAACAACACATTTAGCTCAACTGTCGTCCATAGCTCATAACTACTGGTACACAAACACTCCAATAAAGGAAATGTAAGCATTCAGATATCGTCACATGGTACCTTTTATGCAACATACACTGTGATGAACTCAATTCAAATAAATAAATAAATAAGAAAAAGCCTTTCTCCTTATTACTTCAAATTCATTTGCAATATTTATGAGTGGAAAACCGTCAGCCTGGTAGAAAGACCTGTCGACAGAACTGCTTCTGTCCAGCATTCAAGATTACAAATTAGAAAGGATCCTGGAAACAAGAAGTTGCTCAGTCAAAGAAAACTCACGCTGCCACAATCTTAATATCCTGCTTGCATTCAAAATAATACCATCCCTATTTATTTCTGCCTGAAACATTACAAGGGGTATTTATTATACATTTTTCAAGCACCTACTGTATGAAGATCGTCAACAACAGTGTCATTGCTTTGAGGTGCTAAAACTTGCTACTTCCATGAGGCATTTCTCAGTCCTCTGACACACTTGGCAAACTATGGCCCCTTTTGGGTTGCTGGTCTCCGTATCTGGAGCCCAACCTGGATGCTGGAGTGCCAGGAGAAGCCTAATTCATGTAGAATTAAGAACAGCAAAACTGTTCTACTAAGAAAGAACTCTACATATATCAGTGGAGCTTCCAAGATGCGGGAGTAAGTGAACACATCCATACATACATTCATTCAACTGACTACACTTTATTTTAGTACAAAGCTGTGTGTTTGCATACACTCAAAATATGTCCTTTCATATTCTCTCTGAAACAAGGACACTATCTAGGATACTGCCAACTTAGATATGTTATCTTTTGTACTAAAATAACAAAGGAATTTTGAAATGCTTATTCCTCCTTGCTTAAAAATATATCTGGATTTGTCCATTTAGCAACTCTTCTTTTCGTGACGTGTCAATAAGGATCCTAAAGAAATAACTGTGAATGTGAGAAGGCTTGCCAATGTGGGGTACTGTTTTCCTCAAATTAATGTCAGAATTAAAGATATTCTCAACAATTCTGTGGTCAACTTCCAGGCATATGACTGGCCTTCAGATTATTGAGTATCCCACTTTTAACATTGCTAGTATCAATGGTGAACAATAAATTTTGGTTAAAAAGGAACCTATTTTATTTCATCTGAATCAACTAAAGACAATGAAATAGTCAGGTTGCACCCTGTGCTTATCCTCTGCCAAGTACTAGCCAACAGAAGCCAAGGTTACACTGCGAAATGATTATGTGACTCGACAAACATTACAGCCCTATTAGACAAGGGACAACATCTATAAATTCCAGTTCTGTACTTTTTCCATCTGACCATGTTTCCCTGCACTTCAGGAGGGAAAATCAAAATGAAGATGAATACAGGAAAAAGAAAAAAACAACACGACACATCTTTACCAAACCTCTTTATAGCTACTGCTTTGCCTTGAAACTATATATGTTAGCTGCATATGTCTTCCAATATATATCTCGCATGATTAAAAGCGAGTGTTTTACAGGTGCATTTTGATATGCACGCTCTTTCAATATTCTGCAGGTCATTCAATAGCACATCAGATATAACTAAACACAGACTTAATACTCTGGGGAAACGATAGCGGCAAAGGGCAATTTTTATGATTTTCCCCTGCCTGAAATTAAATGAATCTTTAGGTACTAACCATATGGGGAGTAAGTTAACAGCCAAGAGCTTACCATTTCTTATTGACAGCTCTCCTCGTGCTGTCCTGGAGTTACTTGTGAAACAGAACTTGAAGTCACTACTCCATAATGCCCTGTGTAAGTCACAAAAATGAAACCAGATATCCAACTGAGTTGAAAAGAAAGCATTTTCTCCCAGACATAAAAAATATTTGACATCAAAATTCTCTAATAAATATTTTGCTAAAAATGTTTTTTACCTGTTTCCAGTTTTACTTCATGGAGAACAATGAGAAACAAGCCATGCACAAATGCCTGTTTGCCTTTCTCACTTGAACGGTTCACTAACTTACTGGGAGGCTGCGTCTCTATTGTTTCTGTGCTCACATCACAAAAAACTAAACAGAAATCAATTTAAGAAAATGAACTTTAAACTTTATTTCCCCCCTCAGTATTCTAAAGCTGCACGTCTAAGTTGGAAAAGTTTTAAATAATGAAAGTCACTGAAGCCTAAATCACATACAATAGTGAAAGCTGAGATGTGAGATGGAGATGAAATCTAAAAGCTAATTAAATTCAACAAGAGCCTCTCAAAGGCAACATACCAGCTTAGCCTCCCATGCTAATATTTCGTTTTGAAGGGTGCAGTAAATGGAGGGCCTTTCATGGCTGCAGATTTCACAATGTGATCCACCAGCTAAACCTGAGAGGGGAGAAAAAAAAAAGATTAGATGCATGGATTACTGTACTGAATAGATGCCAAGGCCAAGATAAAAAGAATAGATAAGTTAGGGCTTCTGAGGAGCTAAATTTGAAGCCAACCAGCAAAACGGATTGAACCTTATTACCTCTAGTCACTGAGAAATTCCCTAGACAGTTGGATGTAATTTGAAAAGGTCAGAAAAAAACTTCCTTCACAGTATTATTGCTTCATGGTTTAAGGGTGTACATTTGTGAGATGCCAGCTCTAATCATTTTTATTGACTTGCTCTAGAGAGACAGACAGATGCACAGGGAAGCAAGACAGATGGATAAGACATATCCTACCTTTGTTTCCAGTTCTAAAACATATCACAGTATTAGGTATGTTTTAATGTTAATAATTTCAGTTTATTCTTTGCCATCTCTGAGAAGAATGTGCCTTGTTTCTCTAAGTCAGCCACAAAAGGGGGAAAAAGCCCCTGTGCATATCATTGGAAAACTTGCTACAATTTTTCATATTTGATCTGAGCATTCATTGAATTCCATGTCAATCTGAAATATATAACCGATATTCAATAAGTATAATAGTATTTTCTAGACAAATTTAGGTGTGCTCAGTTGATTTTTATTTCCACCTAAAGGAGATCAGTTCTCACTCAGCAAATTATAAAAATGACCTTCCACACACTGACAGTATAAGCTTTGTTATCAACATAGCTGTCCTGGAAAAAAAACAAAAACCAAAAAAACCCAACGAACCAAAACAAAACAAAAAAACCCCAAACGCACCCCAATTAAAAGCATTTAATTCTTTGACTTAGCATACACAAATGCTTGTAATCAAACATGAACATTTGCTAACATTACACTTACAGTCAATTTTTTTGTCATGCAATTAAAATCAAAGGAGATTTAACAACACAAAAGCAGAATTATCCACCCTAACCCCTGGAAAAGTTTAATTAACATTAGATTTTCTTTTGCTCAGAAGACATTTGTCTTCCATTCATAATACAAACATCGGTATTCACTGTATCCTGGCTCTGAATGCACTGCAGAGGCAATTTTAATGGCCATTAAAGTATGGCTCTGTGAGTTCCTCTACTGAATTATGTTTATGGAGCCCGCCTGAAAGCTGACTAAAACTGTTTCCACTTGGATAAGAAAGCTGTTTCCATATGGTCATGTTCCCTCCCTTCAAGCCCCATACATTCAGAGAGTAGCGAGAAATTGCAGCAGAAGAGTTGCGTATATATTCACTCCTCCAGAACCTTATAGCTCTGAAAGGAAAACAGAAAGCTTTAGCTGCAGGGATGAACAAAAAGCATGGGGAATCGTGGAAGATGATACTTCGAACTGAAATGGGATTGTTCCCCAACAGGAAAGATACAGACACCATTTAAACATAACACCTTCTTCAACAATTTAGGAGGAAGCTTTCCAAAGAATTCATGTGTACCTGCATATATGAAAAGAGGTCTGGGGAGAGATAATCACATACGAGATTATAACAATTGATTTAGATTCTACTACTCTTTTTTAAATCAGAGTCCCACTGTCAGCTTCAGCATGACGCTGAAAGAGAATAGGAATTTAGTTTTTTAAGATCACAGGTGTGTAACTACAGAGGAACCCTCCAGTTTCTGTGGCAACATGACAACATTGTGATTTTTATTCCTCTAACTTTTTTCCAACAGAAGGAGTGATAGAGAAATTAAGTTCTGACATCCTCTTTATCTAAGCTCAAAGATGAGCTCATGAACCCTATGTATCTTTTTGCCAAAGCCCCACCTTATTCATCATGAAAACAGGGAATGTTCAAGACACAAACATTTAATGTTAGAAACTCAGTTTTCCAAAGAATATTCCTCCAACATATTTTGATGCCATTTACAACCCAGTAATGTGATGCTATCTCACTCCACCTTTGCAAGACCCTCACTTCTTTTGTCTCTTTTTGAGTATTTTTTTCTTGCCTTCTCAAGAGCAGCGCATGTTAACAGACAAGTAACTTAAATCCTGAGTCATTGTACCAGACTTAGAAGGGAAGGACAGCAAGAGTGACAGCACTTCTCTTGCACTATTAGTAGAGTCCACTTTCTAGAGGGCCTGAGTAAGACCAGTAAGGACATCTTGCCTTGGTTTTAGACTTAACAGCTCTACTTCCTGTGGGAAAAAGGATTCTGCTTTTTGCTGGTTTTGTTATCTCCTTGCTGATCATTTTGTAACAGTGGCATGGGATGTTTTATCTCGCTTCTTGGATGGGATGCTGCATGATCTCAAGTATTGTCCCTTCTCTCAAATCAGCCATGACTCAAAGACCACTTAAAGAACAGAGACAGTGTCTCTAAGATTTTCAGTATGGCATTCTTCTCATTCTCTCTGAGCCAACAAACATGTGGGAGAAACTGGGACTTTGATAAGACAACCAGTTCATGATGCTCTATCCAGAGAGAGCCAAGCCAATCCCATCTAATCCTCACACATTGGCGACACCACTCTCCCCCTTTTTATAAGGCTGTCTGCCTCCCATCTGTGGCTTTTATTTTCCATGCTGATGGTAAAATTACACAAAACTCAAATTATTTCTAACTCTCACTGTAACAATAAGGTTAGTTAACCACTGAAGCAGATTGCTCAGAAAGGTGAGAAATTTTCAGTTACTTCTAGTCAAGGTCTATTTTTAAACAATATTCTCGCGGTTCAACCACAAGTTGTTTGGTTAGGTGCAGAAACCACACTTCTCTCCTTTCCAGCCTTTAAATCTATAGGGTTGTGAGCCAAGTGGAATGCCAGTTGGTGTAAGAGGATTGCACCATAGCAGTGATCTGGTAGGGTTTCTTTCTTTTTGTCTTTCTGTGTGTGACCAGGAGACTACGACTTTTACAAATATGAAATTTGAAAATAAAGACCTTGCAGTCCCGTGTCCTGACAATGACAGAAATGGTAGCTGCCTTTGTCTTGTGAACATTGGATTACTGAAACCTGTTCAGTACATGATTTTAACTGTAGTCAATGAAAAAATGGGAATCCACACAATAAACTGTATTTCCTAGTGGAAGCATGTACCCTTGAGAGCTCCAAGACAGGTATTCCCTATCTGTCTTTCGTTAGCTGACTTGAATGCATCATCCCCTTAATTTCAGATGCAAAGCCTCTCCTCCCCACACATCTGATATCAAAGTGAAATGCTGTTTGTCCGTCCTGACCAACAGCCAGACTCCTCGCAGGACTTGAGGGAAGGTTGGATTCTCCTTTCTGTTTTACCCAGTCTAGAGGTTGCCCATGCACTATTAAATTTTATTCTGATCAGCAGAGACGCCCAAGCAGTACTCCTCTTCTTAAAAGAAAAAAAATCCAAAACAAAACAACAAAAAGGTGGCTATAGAGCATGTCCCAGACACAGTCCTAGTTTTAAATGAGCTCCAGTGTCACTCCAACCTGCAGCAGGCCATGTTCCTCACCTATACAGTGCACACAAAAGAATTACACAAAAGAATTAGGTAACCACTCTACAGGTAAGGAGGAAAGGCTTGAGAGATGGATATGACTATCACTAAGATTAACTCCAATAAGCAAAGTTAGCTGGTAGCTACCAATTTTATTACTTCCAAGTACTCAAAGAAGTCCTCTCCTTTCTGAATGCATTAGCTACTAGAAAAGGCTGACGCCTTTTTTTTTTTTTTTTTTTTAAGCTCAATATAGAAAGGTTCTCAAAGAAACCACAGAAAGCATTCCAGCTTCTTACTGGAATTGGGGCATATTGGGGCAGATAAGCCTGTTTTGCATTCTTCAGAATATGTCTGAATATCAATGATCTTAAAGGTCTTTTCTAACCTAAATGATCCTATGATTCTATGTCAGTTAAACATTTACTAACCATTTGCTCTGTCTTAAAAGCCACTCTGTGATGGGCGTAATTTGAACGTGTCATTTTTTTGCTATACAGAAGAACTAAAACACTCTCAAAAAAGGCTCTAGTACACTTATTAGATGTAATGTTTATGTTTTGCATACCAACTCATTATTAAAATAAACGAGACCTTCTTAAAGACATAAGGAAAAAAACCTCAACTTGTGTATTTACTATGCATAAAAGTCCACCTTGCCATATTCTCTCATTTGAACACTGATTCAGCTCCCAGCTCTAATCATTAAAATTAACTTCCAACAAATTAGGTTTGGGAACAATAAAATGCAATTAAAATACTTGTAGGTACTGCAGCAGAAACAGATAAGATTTTATGTATGTTTAGTGGGAAGAAAGAAAGAGAAAACCTTTTATTGTTATTAAAGTCACTAATGAAGGGATGTCTAAAAATATATATAGGTACAGGAAGAATTTATAACCAATTTTTTCTCTCAGCATTTCAACTCGCAATTCAATGTTGGTTGATCACATGGAGAATGCAAACCTGAATATTTTAATATCAACAGCTGCTAACATATGAATTCTTCTGTCTTTCTGAGATGAAAAGTGAATATATTTTTCCAATCAGCAGTCATTTTAAAAGCATTCTCTGAAACACAGTCCTTAACGATTTGGGCATTACACTTCAACCTTTAAGCCTTTCACCTACTTTTCAAGAGTAATATTTAAATCTACAGCTAGAAAGAATCTTTCTTCAGTGTACTGTTGAATCATCTCCAAGTTGTGCACACTATAAATAATTATTTAACAAAGTTGAATCTCGATTTTTGTACATTTGGTTTTTGTTATTAGAACTGATTTTGGAACCCGGAACATATGGGCGAGTAAACTGCTTGGCTGCCCTACAAAAGTATAACGGAGATGCAGCCAAGGTTCTCCTCATGCTGTTCATCATCTCATCAAGCGATGTAAAGTTTATATAATGCAACACAGACACCACAGGTTTCTTTTTCAAATTTTGTATCGCTAAAAGATGCGTGTCTTTTTCAGGCCTCAGGCTTCACTCTGAGTCAAGTACACTCTCTGTGGGTTCTACTCCAAAAATTTAACTATAAAATCATTTAAACCTAGTAGCCGTGGTAAGAAAACCTCTTTTTAAGGCCAGGCTTTCTTTGATCTCTACTGTTAATTTAGGAGTTTGATCATGTCTTTAGCACAGATTTGGTGAACTGCTTTTGACTTTCTGAGCTGACAGAGCACTGACCCCTCTCCAGCCACACCAAAGGTAGACAGCAGTAACATGCACTTTCTTTTTGTTGGATTCCCTTTTTTGTCAAGCATAACCAACCTTTCAGTTATGTCATATGTGTATATAAATTCATATACACCTATAAGTATGTAATATTTATATTACAAATAAGGCCCCAAGTGAAGGACCAATGAGTTACTGTACTTTGTACGGTACAAACAAGAGTGGATATGCCTGTTGCCCTGAATAGCCTTCCATTAAGCTAAAATCTATGGTGTTTTGATAGTTTTTTAGGTGTCAACGACAGTCTTGTGACATTTCATTATTTGTTCGCTTACAGTACATTTGTCATTGACAAACAAGCACAAAACTGTGAATGGTACTGTTGATATTTATGCCTCCCCTCCATGCCATGCTATTTGTATGAATGCATTATTGGCTTTCATTATTTGTATCACAGTAGAGCCCGGACCCCCCAGCTGAGAGCCCCACACCGCAGCACAAACTAGAACCCACCACACTCTTCACTTTGCTCTCTCAGAGGCCATACAACCAATCCAGATGAAACAGAATTTTGAGATGAAAGAGAAACAAAGTGACTTGCCTAACGTCTTGCTTTTATCCCTCCTCCACACATGCATGGACACACACTTTTTTTAAAGAGATGAAAGAGAGCTTACACAGAAATATATTGTACAAGTAAGAAATAAAAATTTGTACTATAGTGAAGAAATGGAGAAAGAATTAAGATTGTGCATAACATTTTACAATACACTGATACTGATGGAGGCAGACTCAAGTTGCATGGGTCCAAAAGGAAAAGGACAATCATGGCAAAAACATTTTAAAGTTATACAATCTAACTGCAGAAAAGGCTAGGTAATGATAACATCAAGATTTTATTTTACACATCTGAGAACTCATGTGCTTGGAAGGTAATATTTTGTTCCACTGGGAATCTGGCTGAGCCTTCTTCCTTCTTTCCAAAAGTACAATTTCCATTCTCATACCCAGAGAGAAAATTAACATAAAAATAGTCTCCGATTTAAACATGGTCTGATACTACTCTGGAGACTAATAAGCATACAGAAAATTTGCATCTGAGAGAAAAAGAACTTTTTTTTTTCAGGATATTTGCAAAAAGACACTGTTAATTGTTAGAAAATGCTCCAGATTTTGGAATGATGGTCACCCAAAGCAGAATTGGCAAGAAAAAGGAGAGAGAGGTGGTGGGAGTTTTTATAAATTTCCTGCATGGTCTTTGCCGCCATTTTGATGGGCTATGCATTTGTACGTACATACACATCGGAGTATACCAAATACAGATAGAAACACACTTGCCATACAACGCAAAACAAGACTTTTCAGACAGGTCTTTTCACTAGTCTAGATGCACTTAGGCATATTTTTATCTGGCCACCCATTTTCCCTCCTGCGAGTTTGTAAGCTTGGAAAAGCCATTATTCAAAAATCATGTATCTTATAGTAGATATTCACCCAAATGATATGCCCTACATTTATGGCACCATAAAAATGCCACACACAGATTGGTTTATAACCACCACACAGGCACCCAGTCAGGATGTATATACACACTTAGGAAAGAATCAAACTAAACACAAATATGCATACTGCTTATTCTACTTCTCGGTTTGCGCAGCTAACAATTGACACCTGAAACAGTTCATTAATAGACATTCTAACATAAGAAAATTTACGGCCTTTTGTTGAGGCTTTATTCTTTCCATGACAGTCCTGTCTGAAATAGGAACTGGCCCAAAGTATGTATATCATAGTTTCACACATGCGCACAATCACACAACACACATTCACAGTATTTGCTAGAAGAGACGGTTGCAGCAGCATTGATTTAATCATCAATGGCCAGTGCAGATGGAGGAAGCACGGTAATTAATGAGGGACTATTGGAGAAGATGTAGTAAGAGTGGAGCTATGCAAGGAGAAGACGACAAGAACTTTCAATTTAATGTGATTTCCAAAGAGCTAATAGGGTTAACTGAGAAAGGAATTTATTTACGTAACTTGAGTCTGTCTTTCTGAGCAACTCCCCAGCACAGACATGGCCAGCCACACAAAAAGCAGAGTATCTCTAAGCTGACAGAGAAGACAGTACTGGTCACTCTATTTTTACTTCCCTTACTATCTTGTGTAGTTTTATATAGTTGAAAGTAATTTTAGATTAAAAGCAGACTGTATTGTAATTCACGTACAGAAATAATACAGACTACATCATTCCTGTTACAAAGAACAGAGAAAAGTTTTTGAAATTTAATTTAAAAGTAGATGTAGCAAAGACCAGCGATGAGAGAAAGAATTATCAGTTATCAGTCTTGATTTGATGGAATTTTGCAGATAACACACAGTTATTGCACTTGCCTTTTTGACATATACTGGTGGCTTGTAATTTAGACATGAAGTAAATTAACAGATGAAAAACAGTAGGTTGAAGCTGAATCTGAGCAGAAGAGAGATAACAGTGTCTAGCAGAGAAAAGCATTTGGAAGAGTTCACATACATACAAAGTGAGTGTGATTAAAAACATTACACAGAAATAGATGATTGATTAGGAGTTTGCAAGTCTTTTTGAAATCCACACTGACACGTGACTCAGAAAAAATTATTTACCCTTGGTGATAGTACTCATAGAGGTCTACTGTAGCCTACTAGATTAACACTTTGGGTTTGCCCATCAAAGGTACAAGATCTTTTTTTCAGGTGCATAGCATCACTCACACACTATTAGAAAGAAAGAGCAACAGCAATAAAGCAAGACCAGCCAAAAACTCATGGCCAGCCCAAAGATCTTAAAGTAGAGGGAAAATATGATCAACAGGAGAAATCAAAATTACCCAAATTGTGTAACAAGCATAAGGAGAAAGGGACAGAGAGGAAATAGGATCAAGGTAAATGATGAGGTAAGATATAGTTACAGTACAGAAACAGAAGTCAGAGTGAAAGTAAAAACAGCAACTGGGCTATAAGAGAAAAGGAGCTTGGAGAAGGGGGGGCACATAGAGCCCAGAAGAGACTAGACGACTTCACTTATGACAGGGTCCTGAAGGATGAGTTTTTAAACAGGGACCCTCCACATCAATGGATACTTGGAGCTGGATCGTGACTATAAAGAGAAAAAACATACTATATATGCTTCTCTTCTTTTTTGGGAGTGTTAATTGCATAATGTTATACAATTTACTTCAAAAATAGAAATTATTTTATTGATTTAAATCATATAGATTCATTGGAGAATAAACACATTCACTTAGTTTAGCAACAAGAAATTGTGCAATGGATGTAGACTAAAACTGACTTTAAAAAAAGTTCAAGTGAGTAACTGAACTGTAAGTGCTTTTGTACAAGTGAACTCTAAGGTGTTCCTGTAAACTTATAACAAAAAGACTACTTCAGAACACAAGCAGACCGTATCTTGAAAATCCAACATATTAAAGTAGGACAGACATGAAAAAATGTCAATTATTTATAAAAGCAGACGGTGCTTTTCGACTTGCAGTCTATAAAGAGATTTACCAATACAGCAATAGCATGCTCCTTGTTTTGAGAAGTACCTTGGCAAGTCAAAGAGGTAGCCAACAGAGGCAATACTGACATGTTAATTGCTTTGAAGAACAGGAACAGTTCACAACAGCAGAAACCTTGAATCCAGTCGAAATATCAGAACAGAGGGGATTAATACGTATAGTCATCATTCACAGAGCAGTAACCAGCACACCACAGTGCCTCATCTTTCCTTCCAAGTGGACTCTGTATGACAAGAATTACAATAACGTAGGCTGCATGCAGCAAAAGAAAAGACCATAAGCATCTAAGAAGGAAAGGAAGCGAGACTTTCTGCATTAGCAACAGCTTGGTCTTTCTGCTGTAGAAGAATAAAGTGAAATTCAACATGAATGGTTGAGTAACGAGCAAGACAGATGAGTGGAAAACAAGGTTACATCTATGCAGTGCCAGAAACCATTTCTATTCTTAAGATGGGCTTCCCCCTAAGCAGAGCTGTAATGTCACTACGTGACATGGGGATGTCAGCCCTGCGAAGGTGGTGCTGAGTGAGGAGGAGCAAGAATCTCCTTTTCTTTTCTTCCTCTTTGGTTCACGTCTGCAGTTTGTGTTAGGTACATTTCATCAGAACCAAATCTCCTGTATGCTCAGGATGGTTTTCTTACGGTGCTTACGCATGTCTTTTGCTTTTGCTTTAAAGCACTTCAGTTTCAGTAGACCACAATGGATCTATTTTCCATAGGAATTTGATGACCACTCACTTTTACTGCTGAAGATTCTTTTGAGAAATAATAACAAAACAAGGAGTTAGACCTTACACTATTTTATTTTTTCTGCATGTTTTTTTGTGTCCTTCTTATTTGAGGGTTGACTGCACACCTCATAAGACACTGGCTAAGTTTAGAATTAGAGCACAAAGCCTAAAGAAAGAGATAATAAAGTTTTACTAACATTATTAGTTCTCTTCACTAAGCAATCTTGTGCATAAATTGCAAAATGCATAGTTTGGACACAGCAGGTGACAGCTTTTGTGTGTCAGAAGATACCAAACACACCTTTAGTTTGTTGGATGGAAACAAGAATCCTTTGTAATGCTAAGCCAACTTTGTCAGCTGTATCATGTAGATGCCCTGAGTAGCAGCTGATCAACCAACTGAATTAAAGGTTACAGAGAGGTAGCAGTATCATTCAGGTTCTGTATGTTCTCACAAATCGTTCATCTGCTATTGCTGCCACTGAGATTCTGGCCTGAACTCCTATTGTGAAGGCTAAAAGCAAATACCACAGACTCCTTTCTCAGTGATTTTGCTCTCAAATGATGGTTGAGTAAAGGTCAAAGTTTGGAGAGATTTTCTGCATCCAGTGCTGGCTTTCTTAAGACCTTTATGTGGAAGTTGCTACCTTATTTTCTTTGAAAAAAGGCCTTAGTAGATTCTCTTAAACAACAGGTTGATCTGTTCTTCCTTTCATCTACCAGTCTACTTGAAGATCATCACCTGCCCAGAAGAGCTTGTCTCCGAATCATTTATTCCAGCATTTTAATAGTGAAAGCAATAATTGGATGCAATTTTTCATTAGTTTTTCAAGCTCTATCTTAAAACTAGTTTGGATTTCTGTGTTTGCCTTTCCCTTTCCTTGCTCTAGAAGGTGATGCTTCTGTTGGAGAAAGTCCAGGGGAGGGCCATGAAGATGATCAGAGCACTGGACACCTCTCCTATGAAGACAGGCTGAAAGAGTTGGGATTGTTCAGCCTGGAGAAGAGAAGGCTCCGGGAAGACCTTATAGCGGCCTTCCAGTACTTAAAGTGGGCCTACAGGAGAGATGGGGAGGGGCTCTTTATCAGGGAGTGGAGTTATAGGACGAGGGGTAACAGTTTTAAACTAAAAAAGGGTAGATTTAGATGAGATATTGAGAAGAAATTCTTTACTGTGAGGGTGGCAAGACACTGGAACAGGTTGCCCAGAGAAGTTGTGGATGCCCCATCCCTGGAAGTGTTCAAGGCCAGGTTAGATGGGGCTTTGAGTAACCTGGCCTAGTGGAAAGCGTCCCTCCCATGGCAGTGGGGTTGGAACTAGATGATCTTTAAGGTCCCTTCCAACTCTAACCATTCTATGATTCTCTTCCTTATTTACTCTTTTAGCTACACCTTGCTTGAGGAAGTCAAGCTCTATTAAGGGTGGTGGAGCACTTGTCATTAAATGGTCTAGTATAACATTTCATGACTCAGAACTCCGGATAAATATGACTTATCCAGGACAAAAGCTCTTTACTAGGTCAGATGTCTGGACTGAAGAGACAGTTCATTATAGAGGATCACTCATATTTTGCAACTGTAATAGCAATGAAGTGATTCTTTTATCATAGTGGTCCAAACCTGACTTGCACCACTATTGTTCTCCTCTTTAGACCCAGTTAATTGCCAGCTGAACAATACAGTTATCTGTGGCTGATTTATTTAGGAATATGTTCCATCTGAAAAGCCTACACCAATGAAGTACAAGAGGGCATGACTAAAGGAGTCAGGTATAAAGCTTAGGAGCTTAGATAATTGCTTGTAGAAAATACGATCAGCTCTACGTGTCAACTCACACAAAACCAGAACTACTGAACCTTTTGAAAAAAGAATATTGTGTTCCCAAAACTGAGTAACCAGGCCAAATTCTATTCATCACATTCACCATGACTGTGGAATAACAGAAGGAGTTCCCCCATTGCAACACACAAACACACAAGAAAATAGATTCTGACCAATTTATGTCAAAAGATTTGACACTTTTTATAACTATAACCATAGCTACCTACATTGAATTAGGACCGTTACACGTATCTTGAGAACATTTATGCAAGAGTTGTCCAAATATGAAAATTAGAACATTACAACTGTTATTTTGGTACGAATAGTTAGGCACAGAACGTATAATCCTTGCCTTGCATTTTGACAAGACATTGTGGGAAAAGCTTCTGATGGAATTACTGAGTTTCACATGGGAGCTGACCTCTGCATATTTAAGCTCTGAAGCAAAAGTAAGAACAAATGGATTGAAGACTGGGTGTATGCAGTACAGCTGCTGATCTATAGTGAGAACACTTAAGACAATGTATATGCTCTAGATATTCTTTTACACTACTTTCAAACTTATTTACTGTTTTGCATCCAACAGAACTATTAAGAGGGATTAAGTGCATTATCTGAATACCTAGATCTATACTGTTCTAAATAAAATTGAGAAACTAATTTGTAGTTGTATTTCACAACACAGTTTAATGTAATTAAAAGCCTTCCTACAACAAATTGAAATATGAAGCCCAATCCTCCTCTTATTTGAAAAACTGACTTTTTTTTATTGCTGCAAAACGAAAAATCTCTGTTGCAAAAGATCTCCACATTAATGAGATCTGTTTAACCTTTCGGTTCTTTGGTTCTATTATACTTACTATCTAGCTTTATTGAATTTGCAAAATAGTTCGTTTATCTTCATTCTGGGAAAGTAGGTGGCTATAATTTGCAAATATGTCGGTCAAAAATAGACCAGTTAGATGTTCTTGGCTGGCACATTGTCAACGAACACAATGAGTTCCTCCCTCCTCTCTCCCTCTCACACACTTCTTTCTCTCTCACATGCACACACTCAAAAATGTCTCCAGTAGAGTAAAATATTCACATTAATACTGGAAGCGATGGAGAAGAACCCCGTCCGACATCCCATCTGTTCCCATGAATTAAATTTAGAAATCATATGTAATATAGACATTTCTGTCTGAATATCATAAAGCCCTGACACATTCAGGCTTTCATTAAAAAGCTCTGAGATGTGACTTGAATAACAATCTGTCTTAGCTAATTAGTATTTTCAGTTTAGCATATTCACTTTCAGACGTATTGCTGTTTGCACATGGTAATTTAGGTAAACAGAGCCCATCCACAGCTGCATCAATTAACACTGCTAATCAAAACTGAATTCAGGTAATTAGGCACATTTATGCAAAAAGTGTGTAATTTGTGGGGAAAGCTAGATTCTTCAGTAATATTTCAATAAGTAGGAGTCTCTTTTTGCAAATAAGACAAGGAAATAATGGTAAATCAGCTCTAACATATACGTGATGCATACTCAGTGACAAATATCTAAATTAAATCTCACTAATTGGTCTGTATTTTCAGAAACTGGACTATATTTTTTCATATAAATGTTTTCCTCGGTGTTTCTACATGGGGAAGTGGATTCATTTCTGACTAAAGGTTTAGTGATTATTCAAACAGGACTTTAAAAGTTAATGTTTCCTCAAGCAGTTTTTGAACTGTTGAACGTAATGGTCCAACTTGTTCTCATCTCCAGTCAGGCAATTTTTAATGAAAATGCCCTCACTTCATTTTCAATTTAATTTCATCAAAGAAGGCATATTTCAGTTTACTTTAAAGAAAAGCTTCTAGAAATTTCTTCTACCACCTATTTCAAGAATGTAAAGTAGTAAATACTTCAAAAACATTCTTCCTTGACCCACAAAGTTTTACGAGGAGAACTACAAGTTTCACACCCTTTCCTTCCCTTCCTCTCACTCCAAAAGTAGAATTTGAAACCCTCCAAAAACTACAAAAAACATCAAAGCAGTGTAAGAAACTGTGTATTCATAACAGAATTGTCATTTCTACTGAAATGGAAAGAAATGTTCATTGTAATATTATACTCCAAGAGTTTTCATATGCAGCTATTCCAGTTACTCAAATTCAGTTCTCTGTTACGCACTCTTTCAGAAAACAACACAAGTCTGATGGACAAAAAATGCCGGTATCACCTTGTAGCTAATCTTCCATATATTTTAAGACTGCCTAAAAAAAAAGTACCTAGGTAATTACCGATTTTTAACAGAAGCCTAAAATAAATCTACCAATTTTACCTACTTCCAGCTCATTTATTCTTTCCAAAACAAACAAATAACACAAAATAATTTTACTTCCAAACTAGTATAATACATTCACTCAGACTAGTCAGCATATATCTTATGCCCTTATCTCAGGGCAACTTTTGGGGAGGGATATACAATACATTTTCATCACATGTAGATTTGCAATGGAATATGTAGGTTTTGCTGAAAACTTCAGTGTAAAGAAAAAAAAAAATTCTTCACAACTTTAAGTCTAACCCTATATAGCTATTAAAACTGCAGTGTGTTTTGCAATCATGTGCATGCAAGTGCATGCATCACTATTCAGAAAGTTCTTCTCTGCATAGAAAAGTGTGATTTGTTCTATTATGAAAAAACATATGAAATATGCTTAACATATTCTGTAGTTAAAAGGGTATCAAATCTCCAATTTTCATTTAGCTATTGGCAGAGCAGAATAGTGAGAGAATACTGACAGAGTTCAGAAGGCAAATAAAGCTTGTGGAAGAAATACAATTTTGAAGTATTTTCTATTCAAATAATCACAGTGACTACTGCTAAAGTGGTGAAATGCTAGAATGCTGGACAAAACCATCCCTAACCAATTATCAGGCCAACTTAAAAGTATATGCAGTTCCCTATGCCATCCTTGCTGGGGGCAATAGGAAACAACATTATAAATTCACCTTTTTTCCATTTTTCTGTTGCAAGAGAGAAACACTCACCTATGTGTCATACCACACGCTAAGCAGCTGTCCAATCACTCACATGGCTTATTAACATTGACATACAGTGAATATCATCAAAACAATCTTATGTGACCTGTCTCTGAAAGAATTTGCCCCGCTCAGTAAATGCTTTTTCGGAAGAGCAAAACAGAAGGTGTAATGACTAACAGTGTTTATTTTAAATGTTATACTCCGTACGAAGCAAGTACAGTGACAACATCCTAGCCTCCTCCCCCCGCCACCCTCCATGTTAGTACTTTTTCCCTAAAGTAGTCAGATATAGCAAGTATTCCAACAGACTTTCCAGAAATATTTTACTATGCTGCCCTGTCTTTTCTGCCTGACTACACCAGTAAATACAAAGACACACATTTGTGCATCTCTTCACTTCATTTGGGCATCTCTTCACTGAATGCAGATATAGCGTACGTTATTACGTCATCATGACTTGTCCTGCTGTGACACCCATTTGAAAACTTTATATGGTGTTATAGTATCATTATTTCTTGCAATTTGGAATTTTTATTTGGTGTTGAGGTTTAATAAATGTTTGGCAGTGTTAGCTGGTAATGGACAACTGCATAATGGATATCTCAAAAAAGAAAATGTCACATAAAAGCTGGCTGTTACAATAGGAATTTCTCACATATGCAGCCCCCCTCCTTCTCCTCTCCTGCATTGCTCTGATGTAAAATATGCAAAGAGATGGAAACATCTAGCTACTAAAATTCTAAAAAAATAAGTTGGGTGCTATATATCTACTGTTGTTAACTAACATAGAATGGATACGTATGACTAAAAAGATCCTATAAATGCTGTTTTCCTCAATTTAAAGAAAAGTTTCATCATACTTCAAGTACTCTAAAGCATTCCAGCATTATAAGTAAAACAATCAATATTTAAAGTTCATATTTATTTTGCCTATAGAACATGCAACTCATTATTCATAATATAGAAAACATGGAAATGTTTCATGTCCCTGGTATTCACAGGGTTAAATCAAGAACATGCAAACATTTTAGTTTGAGAAAGCAGAAGCAAGAGCCCAAAGCCAACAATTAGTACTCTACACCTTACAAGAGGAAAAAAAGCTCAATAATTTACAAATGTTGAGGGAAGTGCTAGTTCCATAATTAAAAATCAGGCAGAGATCCTTTTGGCAAATGGATCTCTTTGTTAAACATCCTACTAATCCAAGCCTGAAGGTATAATTCAGTACCCTGGAGGATCCCCTCTATACTTTTGCCAGCTGTTCCATTTAGGTCACTCCACCACAAGTTTAGCTTTTATCTATTCCTCACTTTCTTCACCGGGTCCCAGAAGCAGCAGCCCATCTCTCTGAAGGCTGTTTAAAGTGTAAATGAAAAGATGAGACAGAAGTGAGCCGCTACCTCAGGGTCCTTAATTTCTGAACTGCAATTCCTTGGACTTCCCTACCTTGACAGATGCAATATGAAGTCTTCCTTGATGAAAGGTGAGGAGGAAAGCTGAATATGGAATGCAGATAGCACGTTCATTATCATTTTAATGCTTTGCAGCTGCATGAAAGAACAGGAAAGTGGCAGAAAGTCCACTCAAGGCCCAACAGTTGCAGCGGCCCTTTTGCCCTGCAGCCCAAATCCCAGCGCTACTGCTGCTGGCATGCAAGAAAAAGCCTTCAAAGAGACATTTTATCTCTTCTCAGATGTACAGAGAGAGGCGGACTCAGGGAGAGGAAGTGGGGAAAAAAAAAAAACAACCAAGAAAAAAAAAGGTGGTAGTTTGACCCAGTACGCTGTGTGCCAAGGACCATGAAGAGCCCTGATGTACTTGCCTCCCTTGTCAGACCCACCAGCGAAGGAAGGAGACAGTGATGCTTCAAGGGCTTGTTTATGCAAAGTGAACCAACCTCAAGTAACTAAACTGCTTCTAATTTCTAATTCGGTGCAAGGCTTTTAACAAATACATCATTTCTTACCAAAAGCAGCAAAAAGATGTGAATTTAAAATGGATCCAGTTGTAACGGTTCTAGTCTGTGCAAAGTTAAGCCCTCAGAGAGTCACTGTAGTCCTCCAGAATTGCTTGTAGACAGTATGCTGTTTTGTAACAGCACACTGATCTCTTACTCTGGGAAAATTATGTGTAATTCATTACAAAACAAACCACTTCCCTGACATTCATTTGTCCGTTAAAAAAAATAAAGAGCAAGGCCGATACTCTGGGAGGAATTTCTAAGTGTTCAACTTTTAATGAAAGATTCACAAAGAATGCAGCAAGCGAATCGTTGAGGTCTTTCCAATTTAATATTAATTAATAAAGTTTGGACACACAGATACCAACTGTAATGTGAAACAGAATTATAAAAATCTATTGGAAATAAACTTTCTAGTTTTTCAAAGGCTGTTCAGTAGCCTAGGCACAGCGACTCCGATGACCACCTGCATGACTTTACATATGCAAGTAATCCCATGGGTCTTAGTCAACTGCTAAGATCGTGTCCTGATCCTACCCATCCAGCATGACACGCTGGCTCCAGCCTGAGAAACCACTTGTGCATAATTTAGTAGGAAGGACTGGAATCACAGTGTCTGAGCAGCGCAATGACCTGCACACAGCGCACACCTGCACTCAGCCCGCTCTTGAGGAAGTTCTCTGACAGTCAAAAAGTGCAGTTCCGCAAGCGTGTAAACCTGACTTTTAAGGGTTAGGGAGAAGGAAAAAAAACAAGATAAAGAACAACACACATACATGCAGCTTTACTTCTAATTCCACGATGGCTCCCACAGGTAAGCAGCCCAGCTCCGGCGAGCTGCCTTGCGAGGCTCAACAGGATCCTCACCTCTGGTACGCTGCCGGCTCAAGGTCTACACTACCCGGTAAAACATACCTACAGTGATTCCCACTGCTTACCTCGCTGATGTGCTTCCACACATCCCTGCCGACATTCCTGCGTCTGAAGGTTTGTTGCAGGCGGCTGCTCTCAAGTTCGGCGTCCCCGTGGCGGGGCTGCTCCGGCGGTGACGAGCAGAGCAAAGGCAGGTTGCCACTGGCCAGTTCTACTGCAGCCCAATCGCGCGCCGTCTGCAATCACATCTCTCTGAGTGCAAAAGGAAAATTAAAACATGTTTTTCTCTTACACTTGAATGACACAGCATACTGTTCTGTGTTTGCATTTAAATTGGACAGAATAATTTACCACTGGCTTTTAATTTCAGAAGGGTTAATCACCTCAGCAAAGGTCAATCAAACTTTAATCTCCAATAAAATTGCAGTAGCTTCAGTCACCTGCAGGACATTTATTATATTCTTATTTCCATGCAAAAGAATGCATCGCTAATCTTCTAACTCTTTACATTAGCACATTTGCCATTAACATTTTACTAAAATTATTAATTCCTCCAAAACTATTACAAGAGCTCATTTCGACACATCTCAGAAGATAATCCTGTTAAAAACCAGCCACATCTACTGTGACATTGCTTTAGTTGTCTGCTCTAATCCTCACAACCGTTTGATACTCCAACTGAGTTCTAACAATGCACAAAGTCTCGATTACACAAAATATTACAGGGTTTAGTTTAGAACAACAATATACTGTTTTAGTAACTTAATCTTCCCTATTGTCTGCAATCACAATACTAATCTATTTTGCCACTGTTCACAGCATTTTCTATTCAAAACAAAATATAGATTTTTAATTTTGCCTGTCAGTTCCTGAAAGGCAGTATTTTACAAGGATAAGTTAAAATCTAGAATCTGTTAGTGACTGTAGGAATAATCATGATGATAGGAATATTTTTCTGGCCCGGAAAAAAGTATTTTCCCACAAATCAGAAGCCTCTTATGAGGCATAGCCCATTAACAAGTAAAGAAATAAAGAAAAAAAAATATGAAAATATGTTTTAGTTGGTACTTCCAATTTGGTCTACTAATTAAAAATAATTTATCTGTAATTAAATTGACTGAGAACCGCAAAATATCACTGAAAAATTAAAATCAGGATTAAATTACCATTGCAATAATATCAGCTCAAAACTGGAAAATTATTTAACTCTAAACAGAAAATCAAAAAATAGAAAAGAGCGCATCCCCAAAATATGTTGTTCTTAAATAAACATCAGCTACTTTAGCTATACAGCAATACAATCCTTCAAAAGCCTACTGTAACAATTTCGTCTGAATGCTCAGAACTATTCTACCTGTAAAGATACAGAGAAGAGGAGCAACAGAAAACTCAGGGAGAGCTCATTACAGAAATGAAACACAATGCAAACAATTCATTTCCCAAATTTTAGAAACTGGTACCAAAAAGTCAAAATTACTTGGGCAAAAAAATACTAGTACCACCAAAATAAATGAGTCTCCCTTATTCTCCTACCATGGCCATATTAGCTCCTGTGAGAAAGAGAAGGAACCGTCATATGCCATCTCATTTCTATTTAAAATGGATTTTTTAGCCATAATAACATTTTGACATACCGTAATGTAAATAAACTGTTCTTTCCCATCCCAATATTTCCTTCTCTGTCTCTCTGTCTCTCTCTGTCTCCGTCTCTCTCCTCTTTTTGTTTTAATATATGGCACACAGACAGACACACGCCCCCGTCACTGTCAATATGCACACTCATTAGCAATATGTCAGGCTGGCATTTTCAACACATACTCCAGAGCATAACTGCACTACCACGCAGAGCGCGCGCACACACACACGCGCGCGCGTAAAAATACAATTGCAGAGAAGAAGAGCTCAGCGGAATCATTTTTAACTCGGAAAACTAGGTAAACGTACAAAAGGAATGAGTGAGATTCTCAGGCAATGTTTTATAAAGGTGCTGCAAAGTGGCTCTCCAGCTAACAGCACCGATGCTGCTCTCATTTCACACACACAAACATGCATATACAAAAGCGAATATTTTAGCAAGATATTTTAATGCCGAATGACAAGCACAAGTGTACGGGGTTTTCCCCGATTTTTTTCGCTTTTAAAATTACATTCTAACTTGAAGTAATGGATGAAAAGAGATATTACAAAACATAAACCTGAACTGAACTACAAGTTCCTAGAATATGCACTATCAACAGCATCTGTAGTTTCTCCAACTGAGAAAATTAGCTACGAAAACAACCACATCTGTATTTTTTGCAAAAAGCATCTGGCAAGACAGCGAAGACCACTTAGAAAGGGTGAGTAGCACTGAACTACAGTTTTGATTATTCACCGTTTGATGCATTGATAAAACACATTCTAGATTGCTATTGCAACTGCTTTAAAATGCAACAGAATAGCTTCACGTGGCACCCTGAAATGAAAGACACCATCAAAGGACCATCTACTTCATTTTTCAAAAGAACAAACGGGGAGAAATGTATGGGGAAAGAAACATACCTTTAGTTATCCCAGTGAACGACTTCTCAGCACATCTTCCTAGTCCTGCGGCTCCACCAGTACAAAAGTCGACACTGCAGCGCTTGTGATCTCTGTGACAATGGCATCATACTGCCGGCAATTTTTTCGATTAAACTTCTCAGACATGGTAGCAACTTTGTTAATTATGATATTAGCCAGCTGGCGGGTACAATCAATCATCCACTGTAAGAAAGCCAGACAAAGAGACATCTAATCATTGCAACCAGAGCAGATAAATTTTGTTCCTTTCTTATACGTGTCACAGATTCTATCCCTCCTGACCCTCTACACAGCCATCGACTGTCAAATTTAGATTCAGCAAGCTCCCAGCTTTTCTTTATCCCTGCCTTAGATCTGAAACTCCTGGTTATCAGGAAGACAAGCGTCACCAGCTGTCTCAGAACAGGAAGGCAATCAGGTGAATAGTACTTATTATCTCTCATTGCCTTCTGAGGAGCGACAAGATTGATTTTGGACCAACAACACGTCCAGATCTCAGGCACAGCTACTACGGCGTCACATCTAGAATGTGGTGCATACGTAAAGCTGACCTCAACTTTTATTAATAGTGCGTACCAAAAGGTTGAGGGTTGCTGGTTTTTTTTCTGTTTTGGGTTTTTTTGTTTCTCTAAGAGAACTCTTAAAGTATTTTTTTTTTTTCTTCACAGCTGCACTGGATATTCCCTTATTCCAGGCCTCCTTTCCCCCCACCTCAAAAAACCCAGGCAAGTCGACGGCACCGTTACTCAAGGGACTGTGTTTCACAGTTGAATAGTCTTAATTGGGCCCACAGAAGCAGTTAGCTACCATTAAAGGCTTCTCTGTATACATCTTCCTCTCAACTAGTCTGATCGTCTGGAAATCCCAACTAGTGAAGCCTACGCTTTGAGAAGGTTAAAAAAGCAAATACATTATTAGCCCAAAATATAAAAGCATCCTAACAAAATTTGAGCTGATGGTTAATCTCAGCATCGCTCTAGAAAACAACAGAATCTTTGAGCTTTTCATTTACGGCAGCATTAGCCAATCATTTACGGCAGCATTGGACAATCTTGCACTTCTGCTGTAAGACCTTTTTTCACAAAGCGAATACACTGCAAAGTACTGGAAGACGATTCATATAAAGTAGAAACAAAGGTTACAATAGCATAAATGCCATCCCAGTAACGTATTTTGGTACAAAAAGAACCCCCAACTTGGTAAATTTTGAAATGCCTCCTGACAGTTCCATTTAATTAATTAGACCAGAGTACATAAATCAATTAATACAAATTTCTAAGGACATGCAAAAATTTTTATGACCACTTTTGGATTCATGGTACACTGGCTGCCCTGGCACTTGGACCACAGACTGCTTTTCCAAAACCATATATTTTCTGACAATGTGATCCTATCTTTACTTCACCTTAATTTAAGGCTAGTTTAATATTAAAGGTACCACACAGCTATGCTGTCTCAATCTTGAACAAGGACACGCTCTGGACTTAGCAGCATAAAATTAGCCCTGTTTTTATTAAATCCATTGAAAACAGTAAATTTTTCTTCAAAGTTTTCACATACAATTCAGATAAAATTTTCACACTTTCTTGAAATCCGAACAGAAAATAGCGACAGTTAGAAAACAGCAGCTTGTGGGAGTAACAATTATACCCTGACCTCACTCCCTTGGAATTTCAGCATTGCCAGAACCTGCATTGCCTTCCAGAAGTCAAATTTTTCTTTTATGAAACTGTCTCTATTTGGAAAGTTTACAAGGCCAAATACAGGAATCGTTATGGTGTTCATTATTGGTCAGAACACAATTAATTGATTTCTGATATTTGTCGGAAAGGATGAGTGCAGGAAAATAAATTACATCCTCAAATGTAATGTCGTCACTCCAGTCATTTTGGATGACTGATGAAGTATTCACTCAGCTTCTCAAGCAGATGAAGGCTACGCCAGTTATGCACTGCGACCTATACCCAAACCGTTCAGAAGCTGAGATCTAGCTCGAGTACCTCCACACCACATTGTCACCAACGCAATGGCAGACACAGTGAAAGAAAGCTCAGTCCTAGCCCAATTAAAATTACTATTTCACTTCATTAAAATATCTACCGCCATGAGGATTTTACTCAGAAGTTAAGGAAGCCCTTTGTGCATTATTCCTTCTCATTTCTGTTGCTGTACTCGAATCAGATCTTGTTTTCTTTAGACAGCCTTTAAATACCAAGAAGTTGTCTTGATCCTAGTATGGAACTTTAAGGCAAGAGGAAATAACCGAGCATAGCAAATGAATGAAGGACTTGGAAAGGACACAAAAATAGGAGAGGCTGCTGTACAACTGATTCATTTTTCTGGAAGGTGAACCAAATGCATCAAATACATAAGGCTATCCATAGCAGCACCTCCAGTCAGCCACCAGCATAGACCTGACCAGGTTTCTAAGCTGTCAGAACTGATCTGAGACAGCAGAATGGGAAAACAAACAGGATGGTGTCTGACAGGTCCAGATTGACAGTTATTTAAGAGTAGCATGAAAGAAGAATCAAACTTGGTACCCCAGAAGCACTTACGTTTGTCCATTTTCAATAAATACATCAGGTTTTTCTCTCACTCACACTTTTTCATTACTTCGGAGTTCACTGTGGAAAAACATGGAATTAATCTCACCGACCCTCAGATATTATAAACAAGGCAACTAGGCTCTTCTCTGTCATCACTAGGGTGAAGGAGAGCATGACAGGGATCTGCTGAGTATGAATTATTACACCCACATCCATACTTAGATACTGGTGGAATGACTCCTCCACTGGATGCACTGCTCTCTCTATTAACTGTCACAAAGACTACAAAACTCGTCTGAATTCAGTTTTAACCCTGCTTGGGGCAGGAGGTTGGACTAGTTGACCTCCTGAGGTCTCTTACAACCTGTATTATTCTATTAATCTCTGAACTGGCTGAGGCAAACGCAACATAAATAGCAAAAGTTATGAGATGATCCGAATTATACGTGTAATTCTTTCAGAAGGGTAGGGCAGCTCCTCTGGGTAGTTTGGCCCACACCTCCCTCAAACCTTTTGAAAAAGCAGCCAATTTTTGCTTTTTTTCCTGCCTCCATTGAGACAGAAAGATGAGAATTACCAAATTACCTATACAACAAGAGGTTCAGAGAAAAGGAAACGTATGAAAGGGAATACACAATGAAAGTACACAAAGACCTTCAAGGAAGCAACTAGACAATATAACCTGGTATAGGAGGGGAAAAGAAAAGTGAGGGGTAAAGGAAAAGTAAACTCAGGGACAGGTAAAAGAAAAATTTCCTTAGCAGGGAGGGAGGTACAGCAAAGGCTAGCCCACGGTTAACCTAAAGCACATCTAGTTTAAAAAACCACAATCCATCACCCTAATAACGGTGGTCTAGGCTCAAATGAGAGGTTTGTTCTGGTAAAGACAAGATTGCTCCAGGATTTCCACAATATTTGCTGCATTCTCAGAACACAGTAAACTGCCACTAAAAAAACGCCAACAAAACCAACCTAGAAGGAAGTACAGAAAAGAGTAGGATCCATGACCTAAAGCAAAAAAAGAAATTAATATCCTAAACCATGTTGCACAATAGTCACAATAGTGTTTCACAACCCCAGGTTGACTTAAATCCATTTAGTTTTAGTTACGTACACCTATTCATAAGCTTAACCTTCAAAATGCCTCTCTAATAAACCTTCCATTTGTACTCTTGTAAATCCCGTAAATCTTCCATTCAGTACCTCATTACAAAAATTAAGTGAAATTAAACGATAATATATGTAAATTATACATTTAAAATAATGGGCAACGTAATGAAAGGAATGTTCTTCACATTGTAATCCAGTGGGCTTTTAAATTAAATTTTAATGTTCAGCGGCTGCCAATTAATAAGGAGCCTACAAGTTTGACTGTGCTACAACACACAAACTAGGAGAAGGAAAGAAGCAACACAAGGGCACAAAGCCAATGCAGGATGGTGCAGGTTTAGGGGAACACACATGGCAGAACCCAGGTCCGAGAAGCAATGTCCCGCTGCGGTGAACCTCTTCCTGAAATCAGGAGCTTCGAAGGCTCGGTGACACACTGACCCTCTCACTCACTGATTCCCCGCATCACTCCAAGAAAGAGCATATGTAGCTACAGACAGAGAGCTTATGGTATAGTTTCTCATTTTGGCACATCATATGCGTCAAAAATAGTCACGGATTTCTATTTTTTTTTTTTTATGATTTATTTTATTTTTAGCAGTGCAAATCAAGAGTTAGCCTGCATCATAACCTGCATGTATATTCCACTGAGAAGAATGAAGCCATAAAGTTTCACAGTGCAGAACAACGTCTGCAAAGGTCACACGTAGCTTCTCGAGGGGGAAGCGCCACGAGGCAGATGTGAAGAGGCCACATGTTGCGTCAGTCCTTAGCACAGGATGAACAGAGGTGAACTATCAATGCGCTGCGAGGAAAGCAATCTTGCTTACGTGCTAGGAACTGAACGAGGAAGAAAAAGGGGAAAAAGACCATTTCTCCACCTGCATCATGATAAACAGCGCCAGTTTTATCCTGCTACAATATTGTCAGAACACATGAACTAAAGGACTTTTGTTCTATTCTGCTGTGACCAGCTCCAGGCAAGCCTGAACACTGTGGATTTTTTTTCCTTGCCGCTCCCTTTTTCTTGCACCAATGTTCTGTTACTCTGTTACCTACGCTGGTAGCCAGACATACCTCTTTTTAAACTCATCAGTAAGAATATCTACACCGGCTCAGGTACCAGCATCCTGCCTTTGTCCAGTAGCAGGAGTCCAGGAAAAAAATTTAAGAGCAAGCACAGAGCAATTTTTTTCCTGGTATATGCTCCCAACTTCTGCCCACCCATGGCATGGAAGTCTATTTAGTACATGAAATGTCAGGATGTCTTAATGCAACACAGTAGACAAGATTTCAACACGGTTCTCCTGTGCCGCAGAATGACAAAAATCAGTACCAAGAGCGCACAGTTAAATAACGGACAACGTAACTGTAAAACAGGAAGTTTCATGTGAATATGAAACTGAGCTGAAATCTATTTAAAAAAATTATATATTAATTCAAAAAAGAAAATGCAAGACATTCATTCACATTCAGACTATGATTCTGGATTAGAGTGTTTTATTTGTATCATTCTGTAAAGATGTGACAATAAAAAAACTTGCATTGTCCTAACGGAAAGATATTTTTCCTATATAAAGCACCTTCTCAGAGAGCCCCTCACTAAGTCGAGTGAGACATCTGAGCACCATGGCTCCAGGAGCTGGCGATAGCTCTTCCCTAAAGGCAGGGTTTGCACCATTTTACAAGAAACTCACGTGCAGAAATTCATTCACAATTTCGCGGTTAAAAAACCTTTTCTTAAAGCCTGAACGCTTCTCCTATGCCAACATAAACTTACTGACATCCCAGTTCTGGGATGGCAGACAGACAGACACATACACAGAATGAATAACAACTGAATTAAACAAATGCTTATTCTGGAGACAAGAACACAAAATATGTTGGGAAAAACATACTGCCGTGTTACAGCAACACAATCTCTTTAGATTATATGGTACTTACTTTTAATGTGCCATTTTATATTTTTTCCCCAAAATAAAAAATGCACTCACAGCTGAAGTAGCTTCCTAAAAGGATCCATTTTGTCTGAATAAAATTGAAGCATGTAAAACACTAATAATGTGGCAGAAACAAACTCCGGTACATGACCCATTAGAAAGGTTGTATCTGCAGTGATCCAGGCAAAGAGACATAAGCTAAACCACCCAACTAATAGGAAATAAAAAAATAAATAAATAAATAATCCAACAACCCAAAACACTAAAATCGTTTTATAATTTTAATATAATAAATATTAAATAAATTTAAATTAAAAATAAATAAATTTAATAATAAATAAATATATATATATAATATATAATGTTTATAATTCATTTTTAAACAAAAAGTAAAAGAGCTAATGTAGTTACATTTTGAGTCTGGATTCTCCAAAGGTAGGTCTCAAATTGTGAAACTGCCCAACACAGGCATTCAGGATTTTAATAATTTTCTAAATTGACTTAATGAGCTCCTTTCAATACAATTAGTTAATTTCCTGACAGATAATACTTTACACCTGATTAATTTCAGAGCAGTTAAAAAGCAATAGCTCCAAAGGCAAATTAAAAAAAAAAAAAAAAGAGAGAGAGAGAACAAGGAGGCCAAGTCAGTAATAATTTTTTTCAAATTCCTATTTTCTTTCTTACATACTCTAAAACTGGACTTTACATCAATGTCTGTTATCTATTATTTTTAGTATTGGAGGACAGCAAGCTCTTATAGAGTCTTATGTCGAGCAGTACCTAAAAGATCTAACAGTAAGAGAAGCATAGTTCTGGGTTTTGGGGTTGGTTGGTTTGTTTGTTTGTTTGGGGGGTGGAGATATTTATTATACCATACCATGCAAAAATTATCAAATTACCTTTTTTTGCAGCAGATGCAATTGCATCATATCAGACTGAGGTCCTTTTACACTTTCATTACAGCAAATGTTGTTAGAATCAGTGGTACCTACCTATGCCGCAGTGAAATTAAGCCCTTCAGAAGTCATTTTGTGAGGCCAATTTAAAAAAAACGAAAATCTTGCAAAGTCTTGCAATAAGAAATACATGACTGTGCTACATGTCACTGAAGCTTTCAAAGCTGCCAAAAGGACACGGATACTCAAATCTTCCAGATGTTCAAGTCTACTCTGCATGGTGCTGCGTTCCTTTTAAATAAAGCCTAATAAGTGCAAAAGGAAAAACATTGCCAATCACAAAAAATGAGTGTTTTATGCTGTTTTTCACTTTAGAAAGATGGTATTTACATGAAGATGTTAAAAGACTCCCATGTAACATGACTGTTACGTCATATGTAGTTGACCAAAGAAGCACCACTGAAGGATCCCTCTCCAGGTGTAAATGGAGGGTTCCCCATCACCTAACAACCAACTGCCCCAGCCTACACTGCACCAAACAGGGGGGTGAAGTTCTGCATACAGCACCCTCTCCTGAGAAAGAACAAAAAAAAACCAACCACAAAAAGACTTCCAAATGATTTCTAAGACAAACATATGACCAGTATATGGAGCAAAACAGGAAATAGTTCTGAGTATGCCATGTACGTAAGATGCTGGACTGCAGTGAAATATATCAAAACTCTTACGAGCAAAGACTCTTTAAGATTTTAGCTCCTGCAGACCAAAAGCTCTTTGCTCACTTGAAAATGTTCTTGCCACTCTAGAATTAATGATCACTAGAAAAATTAAATTGCTACTGTCACTTAAAACCTAACGCTGATTTAAATCTTTTTGAGAAGGGAATTTAAACTCTATGGTATAAATGCAGGAATCAAATATACCATTATAAAATGCTCTGTTGATAGTGTTAGTTTCAACTAAAAAGTATAATCAACATTGTTCCTTTGCTGGTTTCGTTTGAAAAACAGTAATCCCTTGCTGGTTGTCATATTTAAATTCAGGGGGGGGAAAAATGAAAACCCAAAACCTAACTGTATCTCACCATTAAACTGAGCTAGAACAGGAAAATTCGAATCATAACTGCCTGCAGCAGAATAAACCCACAGTTAAGGAGGAGTATCGCTGCTTAATAGTACCTAAAGAGCCGCTTAATTTTGAACAGGAATTTAGAAGGGATGAACTTAAATATATGCTCACGTGTTAGGCTGCTGAGATGCTAAACCTCAAGAAAGTACTGCTTTATAGTAGTCCTGCAAAGCACTGCTCAATGCTGCTCTAGTTCAGGTGTCGATACCTCATAGCAGGCTACTCCAAACATATATACTGTTACGTCCTATGTTTCTTTGGTATTTCCCCTATTTATCACAAATATCAGGTGTGGTAATCTGCAAGTTTGTAAATAATCGCATGAATCCCATTTAAGGATTCCTATCAAGGCTCTAAAACGCAAAGTGCCAACCCTAAACGAACAGGGCTCTCTGGGTCTTCGCCTGTGTTTTTAAATACCCGTACCAACTCAATTATCCTTATGTTAAAGTTGTGCAATCAAGTTCCTTGCACATAAAAAGGCACGCCAAAAAGAACAAAGTAAAATGGATGGATTCAAGGGAAAAAAAATTAAAATAAATAAAATAAAGCGCTAGCTAGGAGTTAGGAAGATCATGCATTAAGATGAAAGATGAAACAGATGCAATACACAGCAAAGATCAAAGAGCTCCATCAATTCATTCTGAGAGTCAAAATCCAGCTGAGCATGGGAGCCCTGTCCGCATAATAAGAAAGGTTGACTAAAACATAAGGATTAAACAGATGAGCTGTCTCCAGTGAATGTACGGCACAGGAAGCCCTGCTGAGCCACTTGTAAAGACACTTTGGAATTGTACACCTGCTACTCCACAGTGAAACCTACAGGAAGCCAGCCTGGAAGGGGAAAGAAATCCACTAATGGACTAAATAGCTATCTTTAAGAGAAAAAAGAAAAGAGTCGATACAAGCAAACGGCAGCTAACAGATTTGCTCTATCCCCTCCGTTTAGTTTATTTACCAAATATTTCTATCAAAAATGACTATAAAGAAATTGTTATCGCCATCCTCTCGTTCCATTAAAAGAAAAGAAAAAAGCTTAGCACGTGCTTAAACTATGAACACAACCATCCATACATAGCAGTGTCAGCCTAGGATTCTCAGTGAAAATATCTGTCACAATATTACTGGTTTGGAATCTCTTTTTGTACTCCAGCACTTTTGTTGAATGGCCAGAGCTCTAACAACTTCAGTGCTGCAGGATTAAGAAAGTCTGAGGGTCACTAAAATTGATATTGTTTCTAGTACTGATGGCATTTTAAATAATGTTATCTATAAATCTTCACTTTTCTTGTCTACTTGTCAGATAGAGATGGAGATACTTCAATCATCAAAAAATATAGGTAATGATTAGCTTCTTTTCTCTTATTATTATTGGTGATGAGAAACAAAACTAGAAAAAATAGCTGTTAATAACGGGTAAGAAACACTATTCAATTGAACTAATTAATTCAATTCATTCTCGTATTAAAGTAAAATCCCTGTGGTGTGCATTTAGCCATAAACACAACCCCTACATAAGGAAAAAAATGTAGCGCTAGCCGTCACTCCATTAGTCAAAGGAGCCGAACTGCAGAGGTTTCTAAAACCTCCGAAAAGATCGGTGTTACACGCTACACCATCTTGCAAGGAATGGATAAAGGAAACTCTCGCATCAGAAGATGGCAAACCATGACTTTAAATGATCAGGGAACAAAGCCAATTGAACCTATACATGCTTGCAAGTTTCTTAAGGCTTTGCTTTCTGCTAGATGTTCAATTAACGTCAACTGCCTGCTACAGGTGGCTCTTTATTTATTTTTTAAATGAATGCTACTAACCCGCTTGTCCCACGGATGTTATTTACAATCACATCTTTTATTCTCGTTTTAGTTGACAGGACAATCTCTTCAAGGATCTGGGCAGAGCTGATATATTTGATTTTCAGGTTATCTACTGCCTGCAGATACAAGCACTTTGATTGTTTACAATGCAGGAGTAATTGGTAACTGTTAAATAACTCCAGAGACTGATTTAAGAGTCCTTCACCTACTGCATGGAAGTAAGGCTTCATCCCACAGCCCCTAATCTGGCCAAATACTACGAAAACAGGATATTAAAAAAATAGCAAATGCAATGATAATTTAAATCATTGATCACGCGTAAGCATTACACTCAGTTTTAATGATTTAAATTTAATTTAGATTTCAGAGTGGAAATTAAAAGAAGAAACAAACATTTTCAAATCTCTCATTATCTTTCCAAAATTAGTTGCAAATATGAATTTCTATAGCACAGTTTTAAGCAGAATTTGCAGTGTTTCTTTCAGCACACCAAGCCAAAATGAGAACAGTAAAACAAAATTCAGCAAGTATTCCTATGAGGAATTTTATGCGTTGTTTCACTGGTAACACATTACTTCCTGATTGCATAGGTTCAAGCTGTGGATAATATTTAAAATAACTTTTCGAAACATTTGCCTAGCCCTAAGCAGTCAAATAGAATTACTTTGCTATAAACAAATCAGGCTAATCTTCTGTTTCAGCAAAAAGTCACAGAGCGCATTTTAACTTTTATTTTCTGACGCCATTTTATGGCCACTGAACTTCACTGCTTCACAAAATGGTGTGGGAGCACGATACTGTTACAGACACACTGATTGCTGATGAAACTCCTCGGAACTTAGCATTTTGTACCAGAAAACAGTAATGAAAGACATCATTGGAGATGATATATATTTCCAGGCAGCACCATCATGGACATAGTCTAAATCAGACGCTAAAGCACACTGTGGAAGGCCACCTGGTTAGTACTGCAGGGAGTTCACCATGCTCGTGTTCACCATGGAGCCTACACTGACCATGGTTTAAGGAGCAAGGTCGAGGTACGCAGCAGGACACAGGGTATCTCTGGTCCTTCTCTGCCCCTGCAGCTCCTTTGGGGAGTGCTGTACCAAGACTTCTCCACTGCTTCTATATAAAACTAATTTGGGTCCTAAAGGGCTGAATAGCGGCAGCGCCCCACGAGTGCAGTTCCACCTTCTCATGGACCAAAGGAGACACTAGCGGCAGAGCAATGCACGCTTGTGCAGCACTGTGGCAGCTCTCAGGACTCACAGGATCCTCTTCAGCTCCACACAAGTCTCACTGCAGCCTCTCAATCACACTTGGACATAGTTCTCTTTCCAAGCAGAGGAAAACTTACGGAAAACTAAGATTGCTCCTAAATCTTTAGCAATGCCAATTGCCTGACCTCTTGGGGCATAAACATGCTTCTTAGCGCACTGTAAATCAGTCAAGAGGAAGCCCAACATTTTACAATTTACAGCCAACAGTGAACGACACCAGGACTCCTGCAAATCCCAGGTGTACATCCTGCAAAAATCACGTAAGATATGTAAGCAGAGACTGAGCCAACCTCTCTTCCAAGTAACCTGGTGGATATACTATAACTAAATTTTTACCGCCCATGGGAAAATCACAATACCTTCAGACCAAATCACAACCATTTTCATAGAGATGTTTCAAAGACATTTGTCTTAAGAAATGCCACCTTGCTTGAGCATCTTGAGAAATGCTGCCACCTTGAAAAATTTCAACCTGTTTCCCCAGCTGTTTTGGTACTACAGCTGTCATTTAAAAGGTCATGGCCATTCTTTTTTATAATGAAGGCATTATTTTACTTTCTCTTCCTTTAAATACTACTAGGCAGTTTTAGATACACTCCTGAAATAACTTTTGCACTGAAAGTATACAGTAGAAAATTTTAGAGCAGTATGCGGACAGTTCGGAAGCTCATGATCAGTCAAATGCAGAAATTGGATCTAGTGCTATTTTAACCATTAAGCTCCATGCAAGTTCCACAGTGGGATGTGTGTACTTGTTTATTTGTTTCGCTTTTTATTTGAATACTACATCCTCAGCTCTGTTGTTCTACATTTTTTTCAACATGTATCTATACAGAGTCAGCAGAAAGGAAACAATACATTATCTCATTCTTTCAAGTAACAAAACACAACAAGCTTTAAGTTTAAGCTTTATAGTTCACCTGGGATTTTAAGAAAAAAATCATCTGAACATACTTGTAAGTATGCTAAACAAAATCCAAAAAAATGCCCTCACATCTAATTCTGAAACACTTCTTTGTGTTTGGCCTCAAACTACACTTGGTTTTGGCTCGACAGTTATTAAGAACTGTGATTATTTACAACTTTTTTTTATGGAGGCAGGACTAAAATTTTCCAAGTCATACTGACACGCCACACATGCAAGAGACACACAACTAATTAGTTTTGCATACTACTCTGGCTTGTCTCTGTAAACTCAGTTTGCTCTAGACTAAAAATATTGTTCTTCATATTTCTTGATGGAGAAGATCAAAGAATAAACTAAATGCAAAATGTAGTGCCATTTCAGGGACTATAGCTACGAGTGTAATCTTTTTTCTTCACTGTCCTACCTTCCAGTTTGTTTGAAAGTCTTAGATCCATCATACTCTAACCTTAGTTTTTCAACTATACATCAGTCAGGAAAATATATTTTCCAAAGTAAAAAAAAGTATTTAAATTGATACAAGGTTATTGAATGAGAGAGGTGAGTTTGAGTCACATCACACACACAAAACCCTGCCTACATGAAAGTGTCCATAAACAGGTTTTGTTTTGTTTAAAGATAAGACAATATATAAAATCATATACAAATTGTAAATGCTATTGTACCCAGCATGAATTCTGTTGTTATAACTTGCTTTGATACAATGTCATGAATAATCTAACTCTGTGTCAAATTCAAATATTCAGTCTCACCTTGAAACCTCACTGTCTATCTCCCCAGCTTCATTTAAAGACTGGATAAGGTGTGAGAACAAAGGTAAAGGAGTTTGACCTACAGTTTGTTATCTCCAACAAAGGAGATAACAACATGAGATGCAAACGAAAATTAACAACAAAAAAAAAAAAAAAAACCAAAACCCAAAGAAATATATTTCTTTTTAGGTTTAAAATAAATGCCCCTACACAAAACCTGACAATATTTCCTCAGTCTTTCAGGTTCAACTTCCACTGATCAAGATAGCACTGCAATATTCACTTGTACGTGATCATGCATACCTAAATCCACAGAAAAAATTATCTTAAAGTCTTAAAAGAGTTCAGAGTCTGAGCTCTTCGAAATAGATTACTAGCATTTCACTAAGTAATTTCAGACACCAGATGTTATAAATACATTCAAACTTGCCTCACTTCAGCAATGATCATGCATTTACTGTAGTTTTCATTATATCAAAAATGCTTCAGCTTCATCAGCAACAGATGAATTCATTAAATTCTTTATTAATTCAAACGATTTTTTTCAATTTTTTATAAGCCCCAAGGTTCTCTCAGCAATATCGGCTCCTTCTCTGTTCCATAAAATCGTAATCAATCTCTATTATTGTCATGAAAATGGTATTTGTCACTTTGCTGAGAAAAAAAATAATCAATACGTCTTGCAGGGTAGAACAGGCATTTAATGCAGTGAATTGATGCCTGTTAGAGAAATTTAGCTTGCCAGCAGTTTGGGACAAGCTAATAGAAAACCAGAAAATTCACTGAAGGTTGACAGATGAATATACAGACATGCCACAAAAATTAATATTGGGGCATTTTGTATAGCCTGTCATTTCATATGCTGGAGAGAAAATAGATTTAGACAAGCAAATCCCTAAGGAAATCATTTTGGTTTTTAAAAGGCAAAAGCCAAAAGCATGTAAAAAAATCATTCTTCACTGTATTACTTTTATGTTTATATATGTTTCTGAAAAATAAGTATTTTGAAACAATCTTCCATTTACATATTTTGCTTCAGACATGATACCGAATATAAAAACACTGCTGAGTGATAAAATGGTGCAAAGTCTCTGAGGCAATAGTGAACTCCTGATCCTTCTGGAGAACACAGCATTACAAAAACAAATCAAAGCATTGCTTCAAAAATTTGTACATAATCTGCACGATGGCATTGCTCAGAAAGTGCTCTGAATCTTGAAAAAAAACCCAAGTACAATTGTCATAACCAATATCTAGAAAGAAATCCGGTCATACTTCTCATGACAAATACAATACCCTCACAAGAGCTGCTAGAATTATTTGAGCCTTATTAATAAAAAGTTACACTTTAGGAATGCAATCCTCCTTTCTGTCTACTGCCATCTGCAGAAGCTGTCAAAACACTCCTCCTTCCAATTACGTGCTTTCTGTCTTTCACTTGCTCTACGATAAGCCTATAATCTGTTTAATTCCCTTGTTCAGTTGGTTTAATAAACAATGCTTTTAAGTTGCAGGGCTCGACAAACCCAGCATCCACAACAAGCAAGTTGCAGTTATCCGTCCCTCCAGGAGAGCGTCATCACCGCTGACCGCAGAGACATTACACTGGCCACAGAGGGAAGAAGCACAGGGCACCCCATTTTGGACTTCCGTTGCAAGGCTACCACTTTTATAACTCCATTCTTCCTACGAAATCCCCCTAATTCTGGGTTGGATATGAATGGGACAGCCTCTTGAGGGACCTGCCCGTGGCTCCCAGCGAGCTCTAACAGCATGAATTTTAAACTTTAAGGTACCCACCAGGTCACAGAGCAGCAAACGTGTCTCTAAACGCCTAAGAAGGCAACCAGCCAGATCCTCGTGGTGAAACAATCATGCTCTATTTCCAAAGACTGAGCAAATGAGCCTGGTGTATGAGTGCCGTTTGAGGAAGAGGAACTGTTTTTTTCATCGTGCAAAATAGCATTCTTGGGCAAAAGGAAGGGATGCTAACGATGCCAGTAATTTTACGTAACTTCTGAACAGTCAAACACCCATGTTCAAACATAGGAGAACAGAAGGGACAAAATTTAACACCTCCTTGCCTGTAAAACTGAAATAAGACCAGGCAACAGAAGTCTATAATAAGGTGGACATTGTGGAAAATCTGTATCACCTACTGCCTTCACCATTCTGCCATGGATTTAAAAATATCCGTGTAAATTAAAAGTCTCCCCTGCCGCTACTGCACTCCTTTCTGATGGCAGTGGTGCTAACACCGAAACACTTCGTAGCCATCAGAAATTAGCTAGGAAGTGGAGGATGGTTAACATTACTGAGGTTCTCCAAAAATAGGGAACTTAATCTAATTTTGTCCTCATTTGTAAAAGAATTTGACCTTCAGCCTGATAAAATTCAGGCCAAGTTTCCACCACAGCAAAATTTAAACTAAACAATAAAAGGAAAATAAACTTCTATCGAAACATTATCACTGACAATTTTGCAAGCCTAGTAGAAGGCAAACAGCCACATGATTTGCAAAATTTCTGAATAAAACCCCCCACGAAATGATGTCGTACTCCACAGGAATTTGGCAACACTAACAAAGGGGTCCCCAAAAGTCAACTGTATGATTTTTATCTCACAACTGAGTTCCAGCTGCTATTGTACATTACAGGATCATGCAGCTGGTGGGAATGACAAGAAGTCACTGTTGCATGACACTGTCAACATTTATATTTATGCTTTGCATGAGTGCAAACATTTGTAATTCACCCTAGGAAAGTTAAAGGGTTATTACAGCAGATGACATAGTGTTAGTAGAGCTGTTTCAAAATGGGAGATGTTCCGATATACGCTGTCAAGTCTGATGTGTCAGATTTGCACACACAATGGTTTCGGTTGGAAGTGACCTTTAAAGGTCATCAAGTCCAACCTCCCATGCAATGAGCAGGGACATCTTCAACTAGATCAGGCTGCTGAAAGCCCCATCCAACTTGACCTTGACTGTTTCCAGGGATGGGGCATCTACCACCACTCCAGGCAACATGTTCCCATGTTTCACCACTGTCATTGTAAAAAACCTCTTCCTTATATCTAGTCTAAACCTACCCTCTTTCACTTTAAAACCATTACCCCTTGTCCTATCACAACAGGCCCTACTAAAAAGCTTGCCCCCACCTTTCTTAGAAGACCTTTGTAAGTACCGAAAGGCCGCGATAATATCTCCTCGGAGCCTTTTCACATGTGGTGAGAAAATGAACACACATGATATGGCCTGGAAGTTACATACATATTTTTGTCAGAAGTGCAAAGCACGGTTTGGTGTAAATGCAACTCTTTACAGATTTACCAACACTGGAAGCACTTGCAACATCATTGGCTCCGTATGAATTTATACACTGAATCTGTTTCGTGATCAGTTGTAAAGATATAAGCATAAACTCAGTATTAAGTATGGATATTTCTGTAATCAGTATGGTGGACCCTGAGGGAAATATCCTCATTGATTTTTCCTCGGGCTTTCTAAGATGATTTGTACAAGACTGATGATGAATTTGAATAGGTTTGAAAGCACAATCCCACTGAGGAAAAGGGTAAAAGGTATTTCCCAATTAAATTCTTTCATATTAGCTCACTGACAAAGGGGCATAAATTTGAACCCACAGCACATATTAAAATTAGATGAGCTTTTACTGAATATGGTAAATTTTCAGAAGTTTTTTCTTACTTTCACAGACATTTTTCAGTCATTTCCATATGACCAGCCAGAAATTTTGCTGTAATTACAGAAGAGTCAAGTGAGTAACAGCACTGGCAAAGAAATGCTTTCCTTCTTTACTATTATCCCCAGTCAAGTGAGAACAAAACCACGAAAACATTTCTAGCACTTGTTATTAATGCAAATTATGATCTACTTTAAAGTTTTCTTCCTCATTCTCTAAACATGATCTTAATGTATTCTGTTTTCTCTGAAATATGAAACATTTTGAGGATCTATGTGAACACTTTTTCCAATAAGACTCAATAAAATTATGATGTAAGGGCACGATCCTACATCCACTGAAGTTAATAAAAAGTGTACACCAGCACAATCACCACAGGAAGAAAGGCTAAAAAAAAAAAAAAAAAAAGAAAATACAGCCAAAAGAGAGGGCTTGCCATCTAACATCTGGCCTCACTTACCACAAGTGCCAGTCATGACCATTGAATAAAGGACAACTTACCAAATGCCTCCAGCTTCGTTCTCTGTGCAACTACAATGTCCATTAGCATGAACAAACATGTTTTGCTTCAGATGGAAAATAGTTTTCCAAAAATACCAAGTAGGTGTCATCTTGATTTCTCATTTTGCTATTGACCAAATAACTGCTAACTGCTAACTACTGAGTCACCACTAGTTGAGTTTGGATTTTGATTTCTACTATGTAATAGAAGGCTTTATACCATACAGCTTTTCTTCTGAATCATCTCATTCCCCTCCCTTCATATTTGCAAATGAACCTGACTGACCAGCAGACAAGGGTTCACATGGTATTGAATAAAAACCCACAACCAATGTAAACAATCTTCTAACTCCTTCTCAGAACCTTACCTTCATCTCCAAGAACAACTATGATAGGTACTTTACACAATATGCACTTTAAAAACTACATGATTGAGTTTTGAGAAAAGTTTTTGAAAGGCTTTCCTCATTTAGTATCCATTTCTATTCTGTTTTTTGTGATGGGCATTACCTTAAAGCTTCTTACAGAATAACAGCAAAGAAAAGGTAGTCACATATACGCACAGCTACGGGCAATTCTAGCAAAGAGTAAGTTGTCCTAGTTCCATTTTGCTTCCCCCTACGAAGTGTGTTAAGTCTTCTCATTTTGTGCTGTCTACTCAGTTAAGAGATTTGAAGTCAAAGGGTCCCGAAAGTTGTCTGTCTTTGCTGCACACACAATAACACACAGCAGAAATTTACCCGTTTTGATTGTTAAGAAAAATGCCTATACTGACCAGTTAGAAATGCAGAAAGGCATTTGACAGCAGCCAAAATGGGCCATGCAACACTCCCTTCTCCTCCCTAAACTTCTCTTCTTTTCTTCATTTAAAGATTTCAAAAGATGTTAGTTGCCAAGTCCTGCCTTTGCTCTGTCCTGCTCTGCTCCCCCTAGCTCAAAGGTAAGTCAAGGAAAGGGCCTGTCTCCACAGACACCAGCAGAAAGAGACCATGACCACCACTGAGCAGAAGGGACAAACTTCGAAGAGCTCATCTGCTGCCTCCTTGTGCCCACCTGGTAGGATCCATCAATAGGACCTCAGCTCCTCCCAGAGTACAGATGTGTGAATGATACGGCCACTGGTCTTCTTGGAGCTCCCCACATTTTCTCTGATTCCTATAGGCCCCCATCACAACTTTCAGCGCACTGGGGAGCGCATAAACTTTGGAGTCCTACTAGAGAAAGAGGGAATGGGGCAGCAATATCAGCCTTTTTATACTCAGTATTATAGCCCAGTCCCTGCAGCTACGAGACCAAGGGACTGAGCAAACACAAGTGCAGCAATAGGTCAGAGAGATAATATCTTTCACTTTCCCAAGAAAATTATTTCAGATCTTAGCTCTCTCTTTAAATACTGGGATGCCAGATAAAACCACAATTCAGTAAACTTCTTTGACAAAACTTTTGCTTTGCATATTAGTGGCAAAATGTTGAAGGTATTTTTGGTGCTATACCCCAATACAAGCTGTTAGAAGCCATTTAGTCTACTGAAATGTATGAAAAATACACCATGTCCTTGGATTGCAGATTTACGCTCATTAAATGAATAGTTTTGTACAGGTATAATTAGTAATTAAAATGTTTTTAAATGGTTAAGGAACTTAGCACCTGTATTTTTAATCTTGAGTGATCATAATTAAAATTCAATTGTTCAAACTTTCCGTATTTTTAAACCTAAATCTTCTGCAAATTTAAATTTGGGGCGGGGGGGGGGGGGGGGGGGGGGGGGGGGGGGGAAGATGCAATTAGACTAAGTTATTAATGAACTTTAATCTACATAACTTGGCATTTTTTTATGTATATGTATACCCACAGGCTACCTGAAGTCAGGTCTAAAAGAAATAAATTAAACTTTTCTGTTGACGGTTTGATTGAAACAATTATACTGATTTTCATGAGTCTGTAGGATAATGGAGAATGGACCCGAGAGTCAAAAATTAAAGCTAACTGAGTATTTAGCCTGAAGGCCAACAACTTTGGTGGCCATCTGCCACAGTAGCTGGTGATGTTTAACACGTTGTGCAGCTGCGTTGGTTTGACTACCTACCGTGGATACCAAAGAAGCTGATATACAAGGGAAACATCCAGGGACATTGGCACTGATTTCAGTAAGCGAATCTTCCAACACGTAGAGAGCAGAATACCTTGTAGCAGCTCAAGTCTAGTTTGTACTGCACTTGGACAACTGTGCTGCTCTAACAGCAGCGTTACATCCTGCCTAACTCCAGAGTAGTTTAGATGTTACAGATGTTACCCTGGTGTAAATTAAAAGTTTGATTTAACGTAACACGGAAAGCTATAGTTCACATAAGATTTAATGACAGTCCATGCCTTCAGATGATCAGGAATATGGCAGATCAATCTAATTCTAAACCTGTTTATGGTCAAAAAACTTCGCAACGAAACTAAGGCTAAAAATTTATATCAGAAATAAAAATATATACGTACGTTTTAAACAGACTAGTAGTTAGTCCAGAACCATTGACTTAGGAAGTACAGAAAAAAAGCCAGGCGAACAAAAAAGCCTTGAGTAGGTTAAACAGGGAAACACATAAGATGCCCCAAAAGATTTAACTTTGGACTATTTGTCTGTCTTAAGGAAAAAGAAAATACATAGAAAAACAGTCAAATTGCTATTCATTTCTTGACAATCATGAATGCTAAAACTTTTTAAACACAATCATATTATAATTACAGGGCATGTTGACTGGACAGAATCAAGACAGTTTAGATACTGTAATGTTAAAGGCCTGTATTCTGTTGAGTACACTTTTTCTAAAGTGGAACTTCAAATCTGAATGCATCAAATTTTCTGTCCCTCTGTACGGGTTGAAAATACCCAACTTGAATTCCACGTTAAAAAGTTGACTGTTCTGCTCTACAATGGCATCAATTCATGAGAAAATGGTTCTAAAATAACATCATGAAACGTTCTTCTTTATACTTTTCAAATTGAATGAAAATTCTAGCGTAGCAGGTAAATACAAGATGAAATCACAGCATTAATTTCCTTCAGTTTAATGAAAACTGCTAATGCTATCCATTTCTGTATAGACTTATTCAATCCGAAGAGCAGAAGGATGCTAGAAGTTATATATAGTGTGAGAGAACGGAGTATTGTCATTATACTACGCCTACCTTGTGAGTCAATTCTTAATACTGTTACTCTACTAAATGTGACATTATACTGTTCCATCATCTTATTTTAAAAGAAACCTAAACATAATATCAAAAACTTAACGTCTCGCTGGTGTTCTTAAAAAAGGCTATCAATCTGTGCCTCAGAAACATCACTCGGCTCCTTCTTTCTCAGCTGCAATGTAGGCAAAATATGTTTAATTCCCAGTTTGACTCCTCGCTTCTTGTAAGAAGGCCACATGAGGACTTTTGCTTTTGTTTCATTAATAATAGCACTGGGCGAGAGATGAGTTGGTTGTCAGGAGCTGAAGGAGAGCGCTTTCCTGTGGGCTGTTCTCAGTGAGGCTCTGCTCTAACTGGGAAAGCCAGAGAAAGGAGGTAAAGATCAAGAAAATGGCAGAGACCAATTAGTCAACGCAGCCTGTCAGAGCAACCCGGCACTGGGAACCAAGAAGCTGTCTCACTGCACATCGAGCCATGGAAACAGCAGGTGAAAAAAAATGTATATTTGGGCAAAGTGAAACCTAAAGGGCATTTCTCACACAAAGAAAATAAAGGGAAGGAAACTACCTTTTGCATAATGTTGTTGGAAAAAATGTATCAAAAAAGAAGCGCTAACCACCAAGCTGGGATCTGATTAAGGCCCTGAAACTGTGATACTGGGATTATGTGGAATACGAAAATGACAGCTAAGAAAATGGGGTATTTGGAAAAATATCAGTGCCAAGTACAGCATGGATGTATTTGTCCAGCTTTCCTACATAGCGATCTTATCACTTTGCTCTATCTGCCAAAAAAAAGCTGGAAAAGCAGTTCTCTGTGAAAAGTGACTGCAGCAAAATCCTGCACATAATGCCTTCTCGCAGAAAACTTGCTTCAAGCAGGGGAGAAAAAAAAATTTAAGACTGGGGAAATTATGGCAGGTGGTGGTGGTTGGGAAACAATGTCTAAAAAAAAATAAAAAAACAAAACCAAAATATATCCCTGTGTGTGTATGTGTGTGTGTGTCTACCAGAGCAGCAGTTTTGAAAAGAAAAAGGGAAAATCACAAACCCATCTCTGAACCAGTGTCCCAGGGCTTTACTCCAGTAAAGCTAGGGTAAAGGCATACTTAGATATTTAAGAACTCCGCAAAAGCAGACTTTACTTCTGTGTGTAGCATTCATTAGGCAAATAATAAAAAGAGCCTTATACGCCAATTTTATTTTTTTTTTTTTTTTATTTAACCATTGAGGGTAGAAAAGACAAAACTGATTTGAGCTCACCACTAGTTAAAGCTTTCACTTAAAGAACTAACTTCTATGAAACAGTTCCGGGAAGGGAAGTAATTAATTTCAAAGAGAAAAAATATACTTTGCAAAAGTCAAGGACAAATAATGGGGTTGAGTGACTACTAGAACAATGCAATGATGACTTGAAACTCCCTGCTTTTCTATGCCCAGTCAGATCAAAAGTTGTCTTTCTCTCAGAAGTTATTAAAACTTACTGAACTTAAACCATCCTTCCTTGATTTCTTTAGAAAGCCAGTTTTAATCCTGCTTTAACTGCATGAAACAACAGTTTACTGTTGTTACAGTGCATATAGCAATGGCACGTGACTGAGAAGGCACAACACCGTTCTCCCTCTATTTGCCTGGTTCTGATCTGCAAAGTAACAAATAAAGTGATGCCGTGGATGGAGGATAAACACTGAAACTAAGCTTATTTCTTAAGCAGTTATTAAAATAGAGTATAAATGTAGAACACACGAATATCAATTGTAAATAAAGCCTATCTTAAGATGCTCCCTCTGTGTATTCCCCTGCCTGTGTATTCCCTATTCCCCACCTATATATATATATTCCCCACAGTGATATTCTCCATTGCCAATTCTGCTCAATGGAAATAATTTGAATAGGGACTGACTCTGAGGTCTTCCAGATTTAGCATAAGATAGGAAAACAGATTCCCAGTATTTTGACTCATTCAAACATCAGTAACAGTTGCAGGTGATGGGGGAGGGGAAATCATGTCAAAGCTGGAAAAAAATCAACTTCAAAAGCTTGAAGCTGTTGTTCAAGTCATGCTATATACATTATGTGATAGTAACCATTTTTTATACAGTTTCAAAGGCTTGGCTTTATTTGGCACTTCAGTGATTAAAAAGTTGGCCTTTTAGGGCCCCTAAACGGCTTGAAAAATATGCTTTACTATTTCACAGAAGTATGGACTGAGGCAGTTAAAAGAGAAAGAGCATCTTACATCCATGGCTGTCTCTAAAATTAATTTAAACATCAAATAGATGCAAAAACCCAAACCCATACATATTTAAACCACTCTTTCAAAATATCAGGACATCTGTCTTGTAGGAGTTATTGCTCTTGGTGAAAATACTCACAGCAGAACAAGGACTTCTGATAATTAGTTGAGTCAAAACAGGCCTACGTATTACAAACAACAGAAAATAAAGCTCTTTCTTACTTCTGCCTTCTACATTTTGGGTTTATTTTGTTCTCAAACAAGGCATTCCCATAGTGGTACCCTGTAAAGCTGCAATCTCTCTTGTGACTTTCAATCATAGTATCAGGAGCACATTAAGAATGTTATTTCTGACTCAAAAATTTACCTGAGTTAGCTATAGAAATGTAAAAGTGGTATCTCTCATGATTAATATAAAACTAAAAGGCACAAGCGGGCTACAAGCATGCAGCGGAAGTGCTACCACCCACGATTAACCAAGTAGAAATTAGTATTCTCACATGGTGCTTCATTGCACACTTGCAAGAAATAATACCAAATAATTCAATAAAGCAGTAATTAAAAACCTGCCTCAATTCTCCTGGTGCTGTGGCAATCATGCTTCCACAACCTCGCAGCTGAGCACGGAGAACTCAGCTGCCTGCACCGCGCTGCAAAGAAACAATCCACCCACCACTGACTCCTGCTGTTTCATAGGGGATCCAATTACTGATATCATTCTGACACTAGAGATTAGCTGATTGCCAGTTCAGTGTGCTTACAAAATCTTATGTGTCACAGGAGGCCCTTTACTTGTTTCTGTAAGACAAACAGTGTTTTTTCTAAATCTATTAAAAACCCACTAGAATATATTCTCTCTCACGTGTAGCACTGCAGCCCCATCCTGTTGGACTCAAAGCGAATTCCCCCTTTAAAATTGCTGTAGATCTAATGTGTGGTGACAGCAGAGGCACAAATACACTTTTAATTGTGCTTTTCAAAGAAGAGACTTAAGAGAAGCAGGAGCCACATATGCTACTATTTCAGTTCTCAGAAAGGCCACGGATCTATTTGAAGCCCGAGATCACAATTAAAATTTTTCCTAATTAAAAAAATATTGATAGAACTTTGCATTGATCTTTTTCCAAATCTAAGAGCATGTTGGAACAAGCATTTGTGAAAAACAAATGGTTTGGTTTCTGTTAGAAAGTGCTTTTCTAATCTCCAGTGCCGTAAATAAAATGAATTAGGACTGCATAATAACAGTTGGCTACATTCGGTTATCATTCAATGAAAATACATCAATGGGGCTCCAATACTGTTTTCCCGTTCCAGCCGTTGAACTGAAACAAAAAGAAGAAACGGAAAGACAAACTACAAGTCAGGCAAATTAATATCTAAGCATGAAAGGTCAGACGCTAAGAAAAATGGTGAAGAAAGACAATGATGAGCAAGAAATATTTCTATTTTCTCACCACCAACACTGGCATACTTACAGGCAGACATTCTAATGACTCTGCTGATTATTCAAGTGTCTAGACTGTATCTACATATGAGATTCCAAGAATACCCTCTTTAATGCTCTGCTGAACTTTACCATCCATTCTAGAAAACGTCTTCATCAGCTGCAACCAGACACATTATAGTACTTTGAATAGCGTAGGATTTTACTGTAAATAACACCTTCTCTAGAGAACAAAAGTTTAAATTGGTTGTGGGAAGTGATGTAATGCCGCGTAAACTCAGAATAAAAAGGATTTTATCTTTATACGCTCCTACATCCAAAAAAATGGAAGGGCATTTTGCCACCCCCATGTTAATTAATTTCATCAAATCTTCCTTAAATTAAAATGGAACTTAAGCCATAAATTTCTGAGGTTCAATTTTACCCAAAGACAATATGCAAATTTTGGTTCAAATGATTAGAAGAAGACTTCATCCACAACATATGAATGAATAACACAACTGCCAAATAATACAAAAGCAGGGTTTAAAAAGTATGAAACAGACATGCTGCATTTTCGCAAGTCAAATCCAAGGACTATTTTCTTAACACCCTTCTTGGGAAAAGAAAGCTACGGAAACTTGCTGGCGAAAAGTATATTAAAGCTTTATCTTATACCCTAACAAGAGCAAAATAAGACACACAATCGTAAAACAGTCTAGGGTAAAGAAGCTGTTTCATTTCAGAGTTTCTAACCTCCCTGGGTCCCAAGCACAGCATAAAACTGGCCCAGGGTGGGTAGGGATGTCAGGAGGACATCTCGCCCACCCCGCTGCTCCCCAACAGGACCACTAACCTGCCTCTGACAGATGTTTGCCTAACTCATTCCCAAAATCTCCAATAGAGACACTGCAGCATCTCCAATCAGCTGCTGTCCTTCCCTAACCTTACATTTACAAAGGTTTCCCTAATGTCTAATTTAAATCTCCCTCACTACAATTTCACTGTGTTATTATTCTTGTCCTCTTCCCCATAGACAAAGCAGACAGTTTATTACTTTCCTCTTTGCAGCAACCTTTCATGTATTTGAATCTAAATCCTAAATCTTTTCTTCAATAGACTAATTCTTTCAAATTGTGGTTGTTGTGAAAGTTTTCTAGAATGTTGATCCTCCTGGTTGATTTTCTTTGGACTTGCATGAAAGTCATGGACCAACTAACGTATGATATGCAACTGTAAACACACTGTTAACTTCCACAGCGTTATCCTCTTCCCTGCCAACATACACAAATGGCACTTGCCTACTGCACTTAACACTTGCTGAGTGCTGCTGGTTTTAAACTAAAACTGTCCCTCGGCAGTTTTTTTACTAATAAAACTGCTGAATGGGCAAAAAACCCCAACTATCTGCCTAACTTAAAAATCACTTGAACAAAATTGACCCCAAAACACAAACTTCATTCATTTAAATTTTGCTCTCTGTTTTGTGCTGTGACTTACTCTTGCATCATGACATCACCTATCCAACCTATCCATATTGTTTTTAAAGTGTATCGCTTCATTAGCTAAGTACTTAGGTTGACAGTCATTTGGCATACACCCATCCCGAGCTGCTACTCAAAAACAGGGGGCACAAAAATAAACATCATGTGCGCATACACCTGAAGAAAGTTATTGCCATTGAGCAAGAAATATAAGGAAGTGCAATATACTATGAAGATAACGGGTTCCTTTTGAAAGAAGTGACAGTGGCGGTGAGCTGTAAGCAATAGGGATGTACTAGATGAGAGGGATTCTCTTGCTCCTCACATCTCACATGGGCTAGGTGTCATCCCTCCCCTGGCTCGTTAAGCATTACCAGCCAAACTTGCTAGCCACTGTCCCCAAGGCAGGGCTGCTGAGGCACTGAATCTAAATCATCAAAATAGAAGTGGCGACACTACATGTTAAGCCTAGGTGATTCCTTATGAAGTGTTAATTTTAAATGACATTGTTGAACTGTGTCATCTGTCGTTAATGAAACCATGAACCTCTGACTACATACCCTTCACTAATTCAAAGTCTATCACTAGTTATTAGCAACAGTGATTTATTTTTTTTCACTGAAGCAATACTATTCTCTTTTGACGCTGGCGTTAAGTATTCTACCATACCGTATTTGCCAGCGCTGTGACATTAGCAGAGTGTGAGCATCGCTGCACATTGCTCCTCACTAGTCAAAGCTACCCAGGAAGCCTAAGTAGATGTATTACAAAATAGAAATATATGTATGAGATAACACATTCCAAGCAGGTTTGCCATTCTGTGGCACTAAACATTTCCAACCGCTTATCAACTGTAGAGTTGCTATTTGCATTTTGTGCTCTATACTTGAAAGCATTACAGCTGCCTGTGGCAACAAAGGAAATGCAAAACTTGTTGGAAGAAAAATAAATAAAATAAAACCGTTTCCTACGGGACAATTCAAAGTCTCACCTCATCATCCTGAGACATCAGGGATTCTGTCTTGTCTCTGTTTATTATCAATAATACAGCAACAGTCTTTCAACCACTCTTTCTGAAGAGGAACTTTTTCTTTGGAGGTGATATGAGTCATGTGATTACCTCATTCATCTCGAGCCAAAGGCTAAAAACTGATAGAGGTTCTCACTATCAACTAGTCTATAATTTGGCACCCAGAGAAGCAGTAATAAATGGGTGTTTATCTACTCAATGGGGAATTTCATTTCACTCTCCGCCCCCAAAGTCATTACCTGCACAATAGGAACAAGCAACAGAAATTCACAACATAATAAACTATTACAGGCTTACTGCCTAAACTGCATCTCAAAATAATTTTCTGTACCGGAAGCTATAAGCAAACGATAATCCACTACATGAAAAGAGAACTTTGTTGATACGATGAAACAAAAGGTATTTGTGTCTCCTAAGAGCACAGAAATGTTTTATACTCCAGATAAACAGTTTCTGCTGTTCTCAGTATTGTTTTCCTTGGTGAAAAAAACATCAAATATTCCTCATTTTTTTTCTTAGAAAACATTTGAATTAAACAGTGTCATTAAATAAAAATTGGATAAGACTCTGTCGAACTGAGAGTTGAAATACATTTTCTATCTTGTTGAAAAAAGCTTATGTGCTCAATAGGGTAAGTAATATAAAAATATTGTTCAATTAACTTGGTATACCACTTACACTTATGCTTCGAAAGCATACTGCCAGTAAGAAAAGAAATAATACTTTTAACGTAATATCCAGTTAAAAACATGCACAGTAACTTATTCTGAGTAATAAAATTTATTTTTCTAGACTCGGCAGATTACTAGGGAAGAAATGAAAATATTTCAAAGAACACTGAAAATGGTACACAGTCAAAAGTCATATTTTTATTCAGTTTTTTGTGAAATGTTTTGTGGTACCATTTTATAACTAAGATACGAAAAGCTAGCACAGTTTCAAGTAATACCTCTCAACTGCCTTAATCTTAACAACCTGGGTTCTAATCAGTGTTATATTTCTTCAAGCATGAAAAGCATAATCTTTTTTTCCCCTTTTTTTACATACTGTGGAGATATTTCAGTATAGAAATCTAACATTATCTGTTATCACTGAAGTAGCTGTGTAGTCATCCTGTGATCCTATGCAAGAAAACACAGCAAGAAAAGTACGTGGTCATTAAAGGAGCAACAGAAGCCACTTACATAAATTACTGTACAGTAAATCAAAAGAACATAAGGAGAAGAGATGTTTGAAGCTTTTGCTTTGTTCTTTCAGTCTTGAACGTATTACCTGCCCAAAACTTGGGAAAGAGACCATGAGGTAACTCCCGTTTAAGTGAACAACTCAGAGTTTCTGTGTTGTCTAAAAACAGTTAATTTAGTTTAAGCAGCTAATTTGGTATCCCTACTGCTTCTTACTACTTCAGAGGGATTGGATTAAGTAACTCCTTCAATGTCAAAACAGGCAATACGTCATCATAGCCTAACATGCTTTTTTCTGTTCTCTTAACTCACAAAGGAAACCGAAAGTGAGAAGTACACAATCCTTTCTCCAACCAAAGGAAAGGAATGTCTTGTAAAAACATGTTTGTTTTTATGAAAATACTGTTTCTTTTCCTAAAACCTACCAACACGATAATTTACACACTTTAATTTTTTTTTTTTTTTGTTCTATAAGAAATTAAAGACCACTGAAAGGAACCGAGAGCTCCAGAAAATTTACAGTGAAAATCAAGTTCTTATCCCAGAAGATACCAGCTACGTGCACGAGATGCAGAACTCCCACCAGTCTGGGTGATTTCAGTCACCGTGGAAAGCTCACACCCTGGACTTTTCCAGTCCCGTCTTCAGGTTCAGAATAGCGACAATCAAATTATTTCAGGTTATTTAAATTATTTCTCAGGGAATAAAATATGTTAATTCAATGTTTCTCTCCACATGTCAGTGGATAGTGTTCTCCACAGTGATGTTGATCATTGTCATTCTCAGCAGAGGACTAAGACAAAATGAACACAAATTTCCCTGCAAATCTGAGTGTTCCCACACTATCAGCCTTTATACTCTGACAGAGTGCGGAAGTCTTTTTTCCCTTTTTTATCCACCTTTGTTTGACTAAAAGAATAGTGGATTTCAGTCTCTAGCTATGAAGTATGCACCTTTCGCTGACAGAAAAATTGAAAAAGCTTCAGCTTGCACCTGAAGAACAATGGTAATAGCTTAGAAAACAAAAGTCAAGAAAAATACTGGAATTGTTAAAAATATGTCTCCATAAATATGTATCTCCAAATATGAGGCCTGACTCGTGTTTTATCAGAGTTTGGCTTGGGTTTTTATCAGAACTTGACTTTTACCAATCACTGATTCATGATTTATCGGAAATGAATCTATGGTCAACATCAGCTCTCTCTCTGTGTGCTCTCTGGTACTGACTATCTGAAACTGGACCTTTACTAAGAAGCCATCAGAAAGGCTGAGCGAGATATGGAAAGGTGCAGCAGAGAGCAGGAAAGAGCAGGATGGATCAAACCTAAACATTCATCCTTCTTGTAGAGCCTGAACACTTATTCTTTCTCTAAGTCTCCCAAAAACATCAACAAGGAGCAGAAGAAACCCCTGACATTATATTTTTAATAATTATTTCAGGACATACTAATTAATTGTGCTCTGCCGGAACAGAGGAGTGGACAACATAAAATTTCAAAATCTTCAAATTAACTGTGTGAGTTAGAAGGCTGCGTGCGCTATGGAGGGCAAGCGCTGACATTTATTTTGTATAATGGTGCGTGTCTTGAGGGTAATTGCCACTGGAATATTATCCCCACTCTACATGTCAAACATTAATGTAAAATCAATACAGAGCCATATTCCCAACATTTTTCACGCACCTGTGTTACCCCCCAGAGGGTTTTGCTGCTCTCAGCTTCGGGCTCCCCCGGGATGTGGGAAGAGGCTCGGCACGGCCTCGCTGCCGAGGGTCCGCAATGGCTCAGCAAGTCCCCGGCATCTGTGGAGGGAAAACGCAAGGTGAGACAAAGATGATTTCTGGTAACTTTGCTGCTCTGTCGGCAAAGCCTGAGAAATAGAAAGTATAAAGGTTGTTTTCCACAATGTAGATGACATCCTAGTTTGAAATGACACAGTTGGAGTTGCTTTGTGACAAGCCTGGTGTTAAGACATGACAGAAATAAATCCACAAGAGCCATTCTGCCAAATACACTTAGACTCACATAAAAGCTTGACTTGATAGATGCCTATTAATTTTTTTTTTCCCCCAAGATCATGGTTTCCTTTCAAGCTCATTATAAATTAAGGGTTTTTTTCACTTTATAGCCGAACTAGGTCTTTAGCAGGCTCTACACTTCAGTTTACCTCATGATGAGACACCATCAAAAACTTCAGAGTTAATCTACAGTGTCACAATTATGAGGGAAGAAAAATCCAGAAACCCACAATGCACTATTGTTCTCTGCAAAAAAGCTGTAGCAGATCTCCTTCCTTGTTTCCATTCTCCTGAAACACTGCTCAGGCAGCTGTTTATCAGCTCAACATCGCAAAACTGCCAGTCTCTGAGGAGCTTCGTTTTGCCATACAATGTGCATCCCTTCTAAGTCATTGGCACCTTTGAAACCAAGATTTGAAAAGACTCCTATATATGTTAAAAGGTGTTTAAATATATAAGGGTGCAGTTCTAACATATTTCTTCTGGATCAGGTTTGTGTACCAACCTGTTATAATGTATATAATCAGAAAACTACTACAGTCTGTCATCCTCAATTGAAATTACACCAGCTAAGGCCATTTCCTGCTCCTGGTTGCTGAGGTGCCAAATCATTGTTCCTAAATATGGTGATTGTAGTGCTCAGAAATACACTTGAATTCCCACCTGGATCCTGTTCCTGGATATTTTGCTTTCTGGAACGGAGCTCAGTTACTTCTCTCCTTTTCCTCCACCTCAAGCTTCCGAAGCTCAAGGCCAACATTTTACTGAGGCACGTGGGAGAAAAATAAAGTAAATTCCATGGCACAGATGAGAAAAAGATCATAACCACAGTTCTTCACCTTCACTGACTGCAAAAGATACCACGCTCAGTTATCACTGCCAGGTTATTAGATATTGTCTAGTCCAATAAGATCAAAGAGGGGACTACTCGGAGAAGCAGCTCCTTCATGTCTCATTACTGAAGATGAGGAGGCAAACATGAACCCAATATTACATGAAACACGTGGCAATTTCTACTGCTTCCTCAAGCAATCCACTCCACTCTCCCGCTAAAACTCAAAGGCGAGAAAACTTATTTTCCCAGACTAACATATTTGTCTATTTAAAAAAAAAAAATTTTTTCAGAAGAAAAAGGATCACTGTGGAGAGATGACAGCATGTTTGGTCTCATCTGTGGATGCATACTGGCAGCAAATCCTGTATGGGGATGCCAAATGAACTCACAAACTTGCGGGGCCCATGTAGTTTGTTGCCTTCACTTTCATAAAACAACAGCTTTTACAACAAAGGACCTTACAGACTGGAAATAAGCAAGCCTAAGGGAAGTTTTGAACCTACTGAATTTGTATGGTTGGGTCATAGCACGCGATGTGAACTCATCTAAAACGTGATAGCACATGCCCGTTTCCTTGCTGCAACAGATCTTTGTTTTAATCAACGCTCGCAATGTTTCTGAAAACAGATTGCAACTTTTCAGAGATTTGAGGGCACCCTGTGAATTGCTGCACAGACAAGTCATTTCACCAGCCGCTGAAATGAAACTTTGTTCAGGATGGCTGGTAGAAAAGAGCGGGTGTAAGCTACGGGCCTATGACTAAAAAGGAATTTGGCCAAAAGGAAGAGTTTACCATCACAAAAAGAGCAATGATGTGTTTTTGTAGCCAAAAGAATCCTGGATTATAGGTGCCTATGGGAACAACCTCCACAGGAGAAAATCTCAACAGAGATCATGCTATAGGCTTTAGAATGCTGAAGGACCAAATGATCCTTTCCTGGAATCAAAGCCATGGTTGCAAACAATAGAAGTATTTTAAAAAAATCAATGCTTAGATACAATTCTCCCTCAAAGGTCAACTGGTGAATGTAGGACACCCTGCTGAAACGCAGGCTTCCTCACACTGCTTTTAAAGAACCATGGTCAGAGAATGGAGTATCTCAAGCAAAAATTGCTGTATAATGAAAATAGGACATTCTTATATATATGCAGCATTTAATCAAGCTAAAACAAACAGCACATCTTTATACTAGCCAATAGTTTCAAAGTGCTAATTCAGCTCCCCACCTAAACCCCACATAATCATGAGCTGAGAAGTTAGCCCCTTCCTATTCCTAAGAAAGAGGCATGGGAATTCCTCTGCAGTCTATTAGAAATCTCACTTGTCTCTGTATTGGTACCTACCTGAGTAAGCTACTGAAAGAAACACTTCTGGCTACAACATTAAACTTCTTTGGCATACATGAACAACAAGTTATTCCTGTATCTGAATATACCAGAAATACAAACTGCAGGAAATAATTCCTCCAGTCCTCATGGAATAGCCATTAAAAGGTTCAACAAAAGATATTATCTCGATTGTACATTTACTATTAAATATTGATGAGCTACTTCTATTGTCATTTGTACTTGAGTTACTAGAAATTAAAGCAAATACTGAACTTCTAAATACAGCGTGCCTGGAAAAAACATATGTTTGTAAGCTCCAAGATTCCCCACAGTCCCGAAGGGATTTTCATAAGCTCACAGGTATCTTCAAGTCCTAGAATTTGCATTCTGCTTCCCAGCTCAGCTTGCAGATGTTTAAAAATACATGCAACAAGACAACTCGCTTTTGGCTACACATCTAAGAGGTTCAAACATCTGAATTATTCTGTCTGAGGTCAACTACAATATATGTGCCAAATTAGGCTGAAATCCAGCTGGGAAGAGCTATGAAATACTAAGATCTTTGGTGCTTGGGAACTTGTGCCTATTTCTGCCCAATGCACATTGTCTCAGATTTTCTTCCAGGAAAAGGACATATTTTCAAGAACAAAATCTGAAATATAAGCTTACACCTTATGAATCTGTAGGCTTCAGTCATTTAAATTTTGCTGTGCAAACAGGTATAAAATGTTGATTGTAACAGTGTTCATTGGTTTCTGGAATTCTAGAAGACAAAGGATGCACATGCCATCATATGCACTCGCGTACCAACAAGATTTGCAATAAAAATAAAACACAAGCTTCACTGGGCTTTAACAATCTATATCTCTATAATATAATCAGAAAATGAGTTCAGGATCAAGGCATATATCCTGCTAAAGAGGTATACACCCAGGGTAAATCCCCCAAAATGTTGTTATTCTGTATAGATATAGTACTAACTATATATATATATATCGATATAATTCAGCTAGTTAACAAGAGAACTAATGGTCAACCCCAAATTTATGGATTTTTTTTTGCACAAGTCAAAATTGTGAACTAGTAACTCAAGTAACTCTTGAGATTCATACTCTAAAATAATTTCACATAAATTTCTAAGTGATGGATGATATTTCAAATAATAACTATCTCCTGAAACATTTCAACACAATTAAGGTAGAGCTAAACAGAACTCAAGTGGTTTTGCTCTTCAGGGATTCATGTTTAAGTAAATTCCCAACCCCCAGTCTAAAAGCAATCTTTGCTTTCTCTTCTCCTGGAATAGATAGCACCAACATTAAAACTACTCTTGGGAAAGGACAACTTAAAACAGAATTATCCGTAAATGAAAATGCTAATGATACTAGCATTTTTTTCTTTACTAAATATACTAGATTTCAAAACCCAAGCAGGAATTCTAAACATCTGAAGTAAAGTGAAATAGTTATCTGCCTTCAGTATTGTTAACCTCTCTCCCACTCACCCCAGTCCCCCGCCTCTAGCTCCCCAGTCTTATCTTCTCCTTCCAGAACAGAGAATAGAAAAATCAAAGAGTGGTGGCGAACGGACTGAGATGCACTTGTAAACATTTGTTTCAATCCCAAAGAACTCAACAGTATAATTCACTATATGCTGGCAACATTTTTTCAGAAATAATAAGCATACTACCATAAACCTGGCATGTAAGGCTCAAATACGCTTTAATTGATCCATTCAAAAAATGTCCAAGATTGCCTTTTATCAAGAAGCTACAGAAAAAAAGCATTTCTGTAAGAAGTTATTTCTGATATTTTTTTCTTCCCTAATTATCTGAAATCAAAATCTAAATAGATTATTTCCAACCAAAGTCCTCTATCTTTACCAGTATGAAATTAAAGAGGAAAAAACCCATCATCCTTATCAGGGACCGAAAGAAAGTCAGAATCTGTTACATCCATCTTGTCCGACACACCATTACCTAAACAAATTCACAATGAAGCTGCTTATGATATAATTTTAAAGGACATAAACCATCACAAAAGTAGTATACAATGGTGCATCATGCAGTTTCTAGAAATATGAAATTGAAACACCAGTTGGATCCATTCTGTAAGCTGAACGTGCAGTGATAAATACATAATTCAATTCCTACCCAAGACATACAGACCTGCTCAAAGAGTAGAAGACTGCAGTAAAAGATCCAACTCCCCTGATCGCTACAGGTACCTAATGAACATCTGTGCATTGTCTCCTTACGCAAGTCAGAACGGAGCCTGAGTAACATAATTTGAAAATCTATTTTCAGTGCAATATTAAAAAACAAAAAACCCCACAGAAATATACAGGGAAACAAGTATCTCCTATTTCTGGAGAAAAAAATCCAAGGCCCCTAACCTGCAAGAATAGTTGTGCCAGTACCCTGAATGCTGTCCTTGATCATGGCTCAGAGCAGGCAGTTAAGGAAGAGTATAAAACCAGGATATATTTCTCCTACTTTCTGTTAAACCAGAGATTTAAAGAGAACTTGAATAAGCAATCTGCATCTGGACAGTTACGTTTTATAGCCACCATGGAAACTACCCACCATGAACCTCCCTAATTCCATTTTTAACTCACTTATATCTTTGTCCTCCTTAATTTCCTCTGGCATTGAGCTCCACAACCCAGCTTCACACTGCCAGGAAGGGTTTTAAAACTTGCTTTTCCTGGGCAGGCAGAAGAAACATTAACTAGCTGTTCTCTGGTTGCCTTCTCCTCACACATTCTAGTGGAATTGTACCCTAAGAGAGAGAGATTTCCTGGACTTTTCTTTTCCCCCTTCCAAAAAAATTCTTATTTCAACCTGTTCAGCCTGTTGTGAACATAGCAGTAAATTTCCCATACAGAGAAACTCCCCTCTTCTCCCAGCACACTCCTGCCAGAAGACTCATGACTGCTTCAGCAGTCAACTCTGGTATGTCATTTTGGTCCCCGAGTCTTTCAGTACCTCTCCTAGAATCATAGAATCGCCTAGGTTGGAAGGGACCTTTCAGATCATCTAGTCCAACCATCAACCTAACTCTGACAAAAACCATCACTAAACTATACCTCCAAGCGCTATTTCTACCTGTCTTTTAACTTCCTCCAGGGATGGTGCCTCAACCACTTCCTTGGGCAGCCTTCTCCTGAGATGACAGCTACATCTAGTTACAGCTGTATCTAAATTAGCCATAATACTTGTGAGCATTAAAATAACCACTCGGAAAAGCCCTCTGACCTGCTAGCTGATTCCTTTATTTTAACATCTGTTTAAACTGCCCCAAACTGCCACTTTATATATACAGTCCCAAGAAAGCTGGAGGCTCAGGGACTTGCTCAGAAGTGGTAAAAAAAAACTCCTCAGAGACGAAGGGCGTTTATCCTGACCCCTACCAAAAAGAATAAAATGGGGGGGGAAAGAAATTTATGGAGGATTATAAAGTTTAAAAATAAGACACAATTTCTTTACATTTGAGAGAGTTGATGCTAACTGAGCTTCTTTGCCTGAACCAGTGGTCAAGGGAACACACTTGTCTGTGTTCGACGAGATTCTGTAAATCACTTAGTGTGATGTGGAGGGTGTGATAGTTTTAATGAGATGACTTTAAGAAGGGAAAAAAGTAAGATTGAATAGTAGAAAACACCATCAGTTAGTGAGATGCGTTAAGCTAAGAAACAGTCCTCTGCCACTGCAAGTTACATTTCTGAGAACATTTATAGCTGAAAGACAGAAAAAGCATTTAAAGAGATAATTCCACACAGGGAGGAAAAATGCAAAATAAAAATTAAACAGACCTTCTGACAGGTTGCTGCCCACCTGTAGCACCAGTGATTCTTTAATAAAAGCTGTACAAATCTAACCTCAGCCTGAAACAACCTCTACGGAGTTGCAGATGCTGATGGATGGCTATCATATACTCACAGGGCTGACAGCCCCTGCGGAACAGGGATAATCTGAGGGATGAATGCGATTAGCTCAAGGTGCTTAAAAGCCCCCTTCTCTCTCTCTTTCTCTCCCTCAACAGGCACTATCTTGCATGAAGGCAACATTCCAGAAGAACAATAAAATTGGTAAAGCAATAGAGGGAAACCTCATGAGGATGGATTAAAAAAAAAACCCCAAACCTACACAGAAGCAGAACCAAGGCTGTAAAATTGCTTCCTAACTCTTTCTTCCAAAAGAAACATTCAAACAAAATGCTAATATTTGCTCCCCACACCCTTAAAGCACCCTGCGATAGTACTATCATAAGTTAACACTGTTACATTTCTACAGACATGTGTCAGGACCTATCGCACTAGTATCTAAGCAAATTATATCAAAACTGTTATCTTCTTTTTTCCTTAGTGTGACTCATGCCAGCTGGACTAGTCTAAATATTATTAAACATCATTAAATATATTATATTTAAGCTTAACTCATGCCAGCAGGGCTAATTAACAGGAAGAAAATAAAAAGTACTATTTTAATAAATCATGTTCAGAGGCTGTGATGTCTGGTGCTACCCTAAAAATGCCAGAACTTACAGTCTCAGTTATTTACCACAAACGGACAGGTATGTCTACCAATCCTTCTGGCAGCATTTCCACTGCTGTCACTTGGCAGAAGATTTAAAAGGCAATCCAGGAAAGTCTATGATTTGCTATAAAAATTAAGAAGTGCTTAAGTGCCTTGATCACATTCCAAGGGGAACTTTCACACTTACAGGACTAAATTTCATTGACTACCCCAGGAAAGGGACCTGCTTTCCCTACTGCCAGCAGTATAACCCTACTTTTACCCTGGCATCTCTAAGAGATGCTCAGAATAACAAGTCCTTGTCAGCACAATGCTGAGGAAGACAGCTATTACAAACTTAGTTATAATTTCAAAATCCGCAAAAACCTACTCAAAAGTGCTTTTAGACATTATGGTATCTACACCGTTGCAACACTCAATATTTTTATTAGTTTTCTACACTTATATCTGTGTATCTGTACAAACACAGCAAGATATAATAAGTGATGTTGTTTGGGTTTGAGGGGTTTTTTTTATGAACTAATGATGTTTATAGTTTTAGAAGCTTTTCAAGAGTGACAAATACAGTATTTCAAAAATTGCATGTCAAATCTACCATGCCTCTGGGAGGACAATTCAGCATGTGTTACATCTGCAAGTCTGCAAGCACAACTGTTAAGTATATTATAATCAACAGGAGGAATGCAGAGTACATCAAAGGGAAAAATACTCATAGTCATAGTAAATAGTAACCACTTTCTTCTTCTCTGTAAAAAACACAAAGATGCTGAAAATTGCTCATTCTTAAATCACTATTAATTAAAATAAGCCTTAGCTGCTCCCTTGCTCCCTACTCCCTTTCCTCTCCCTCCTCCCCAAAACAGACTGAGAAAAATTGAAATGTGCGTGTAATGGAAACTTACACAACCTCCAGTGATTTGCATTTAGAGGTGAATTAAAACTCCTTTGGTTTACACCAAGTGGAGCTTGGTGTAACAGAGCTTGGTGTAACGGAGCGGAGCTTCACTTTTGGTAACTTTTTTCTAAAAATAAGTGAATTTTCCATATGAAATTTAAAAAAAAAAACCCAACACATTTACTAAATGCACAGAGAAAATAACTTAAATGCCTCCCCTGTACATATGTCCTTTTCCAGCAAAGTAACTTTTCTCCATCTACTTAACCATCCACTGTGTTCTCTGCCCCCACTTATCCCCGCAAGCAGATTTAATTTTTTTTTAAATTTCTGAAGTGCCTCTTAACTGAGGCATGAAGTGCAGGGGTTTATTCCTTGCCACAGAACAGAACTTTATCTAGATCACCCAACAGAGCTCCCAGTTTCCGCAAACTGTTGATTTCTGATCTTTGCCACCACTTTGTTTCTCCAGAGAGTTTTCCCAGCTGCATCACACAACTACGTGGTCGCGGACATGTCTGTCAAATACACGAGTGGTCCTGGGAAGCAAGTCGGACTCTGGGTACGATATGGAGAGTGGGAATATTCCTGCATGTCCAATAGGACAGAGAAGGCAGCATCCCATTACCTCCACCCCAAGCTAAGGCATCAGGCAGAGGGACGGGACAGGGTGGTTATCAGGACAGGAGAGGCAGGCAGATGCACAAGGCCATCAGCTAGCTGGTTTCCTCATTCTGGTTCAAGCATCTGTGTGGATGGGACCTGCCATGTAACACTCAGCTGTGGAGCTCCAGCTTCTCTCGAGTTCTCTATTTCTTTTTTTATTTTTTTACATTCTCAACACATTTTTAAAAATTGATTAAGAAGTTGAGGCACAATCTGATCTAGTTCCTGTATTTCAAAGGTTAATACAAGTGGCCAAGAGTCACATTAACATAACAACAGCAAAAATCAATCCAGCATGAGATAGAACACACTAAATTCAGCCTTAATGCCAACTATGACCTGTTGTATCAGTTTTCAGTTTTATATAAGAAATTGTTACAAATCATAATACCCCACCTCCTAAACCCTTTGAGGGGAAAAAAAAATTCTAAGCAATTTAAATAAAACAGAGGACTGATAAAGAATTCCCTTTTTCACTGATACATAATAACATTTTTCTAAGATCCTTCTTGTAAAAAGCTTCACAAAAATTTTCTTGAAGCATTACAGGTCTACAAAATGAGAACTTGTCAGCATAGAGACAATGCTGGGAAGGACGAAGAGGAACAAGGTGCATTAAAGGAATAACAGACCTAGATGCTGTTTGCAATATGAGTACAACATACCAAACAGTATTTTGCATGCAGTAAAATACACGCACATTCTGCAAGAGTTAGTATCTAGTGTAACTTCATGGTTTAGAAACCTCCTTTGTGCCACCCTTGAAGTCAGTGCATTCAAAAGGATGGAAACAGGAGTGGAAGAACACCTTTAAAATGCCTTTTACGTTTTCTTCTAGTCCAAAATTACAATTACTACACACTTTATAAGCCTGCAGCCAGTTTTAGTAAACTGCTACTTACAGCTCTTGCATGACAGCCAACAGATGAAAGCGGTGAGTGAGAGCTCTCATTCATTGCTGCTAGCAACCCACTGCCTTTCTGATCCCTTTCTTCAGAAACAAAGATTAGGTAGGGGGAAATAAGGTAAAGGGTTATTTTTACAAGTCCGTATTTTTAAATCACCATCCAGGAGCTGGCTGAGTTGAGCTCTTATTAGTTGCCTCTCATCTCCCACTTCTGTTTCCATAGAAACCTCGCAGCAGCATCGCCTGCCTCACTATCCTGAAGTCTTCAGATTCAGCCAATGCCAAACCTGGCTGGGCAAGCAGGCAGAGGATGATGGCAGCACCACTTCAGTGCTGAGGTCCACGTTGCCAGACTCACATCACGTGGAGACCACGTATATAAAACAGAGAAGTCACCTCTGCCATGTTGTAGACTGGGACAGAAGGCTGATGCAAATCCTAGCTGCTTCCCTTTTCTCCATCATCCCCGGAGAGATGCATATGTGGACCAGGATGAAGGACACACCTCAGTCCTCACAACCTAAAACCCATAAGGGTTGGAAAATCAGTTAAATGGTGGGATACTGATCTACATAATCATCACAGTGGAAGTCAGCCAGCTGCTAAGCAGGGACTTCTCCAATTCTTGCTCCCTTTTCCCTGCTTCTAGAAAAGTGTAGTGGACAGTGTCAGGAAACGGATTTAGGAAAAAAATGGTCAGTCTGAATATTCAGAGGTGCATCGTAACAACACCTGTACTGTGGAAAAACACACTTGGGAAGCCTTTTGTCCATGGTACTTACTTGTCTACCTGAATTAGTTCATCGAGGAAGAGGAACACTCCTTCTAGAGTCAATCACTTGTTTTATTGAGAGAAGATACTGGCAATTAATTTATATTTATTTATTTATTTAAATGGCCTGCAAATGAATAATCAGCTACATTTTTTTTTCTTTTTTACTTTCACCTGCTGCAACAATAGAATATACCAAAAAGGTGACATTTTGAGATGACAACTACAAGTCACCAGGTGACCAAAACTGACTAGTCAAATGCAAGAGAAGGTGCTACTCACTACAGACTGCCCAAGGGGACTACTAAAACCCCCAAGATGGTGAATTCCTGTGACCAAAAGGAGCAGGCACATTCAGCAAGCCAGTCCTTCAGTATGGCTTTCCTTGCCAACCCCAGTTTGAGTAAATTGTTCTTAAAATAAAACTCACCTTCTCTGAGGCACACCCTGATAGGGAGAAGTGGGTTATGGAAACAAAAACACAATAAAGACTCCTACCCACTTGCTAACAACAAGGGAGCTTATGGAAACACTCGAGACTGAGTAAGAGGTGGCAGAATCCATCCTGTGGAAATCCAGAGAAAGGAGGGACTATACTTACATGTCCGAGAACTGCTGCAATAATACCTGAACACGATTCCTCCTCTTTGTACCTATTAGGCCCTGCAGACAGTTTCTGTTCAAGAGATATTCCCACAGTGTGCCAAATCTCCTGACGATCCAGAAGCACGAGAATTGATTTTTTTTAATTTTTTCTAAATTTTTCTAATGCATTAAAGCCTCAACCTCTATATGAAATATGTACTTACTGAAAATTCAAACCACACATCACAGAATAGATTTGGAGCTTTGGTGGGTGTGGGTAGGTCTAGAGGTTACACAATAAACATGATTAACATGTGAAAATATATGAATATACACCCTCAATGTGTAAGTTATAGATACTCCTTATCTATTGTTTTTAATGAAATGCTAAAGCAAACTGACAATCCAAATGTGTACCATGGTGCAAGAATGTATTTGCATAATTGGCTTTTATTATGTCTAGAGTTGTGAAGGCTTTCTAAATATAAAGAACGTATATGGAAAAGTATTATTTTTTAAAGTGAATTTCATGGACATGGAAGGTGAGAACTGAAAGGAAAAATGTCAGTTTTGTGCAATAACAGGTTTGAACCCATATGCTGAATGCACAGAGCAGTGACTGCAAGTTACTTCTCAGGAAGACTGTTATTTTCTACAATATCAGTACACATTTATTTACATCGGCAAAATTTTGTGACCAAACCACTTAATAGTTCCTTCTTCCAGAAAGCAATTTTCTAAAATCATGCACTTCAACATACTAGTGAATTATTTGTTTTCCAATAAAACTTTTCAAAGGTATAATTTATGGGGCAATAATACTCAGTATTATGGATTATTCATTTTTTTTAATGTCTGTTGCATTTAAGTGAATGTTAGGTGTGAATTTGGGTTCTCATCACAGAAAAGAGAGCGCAGTCTGCTCAAATTGGAGTTCCTGGTATGGGACAGAACAGTTCCCCTCTGCGTCAACGCAAAAACCCTACTGAGACACGCCAAGCTGATCGTTTCATTTGTCGGAGAAACTTACGGTGCCCCAGTCACACTCGTTCTCTTTCGATTTGCCAGATTTCATCAGTGATGGAAACCAAGGTTACTGCTATACTTAAATGGCAAAACAAAGGCTGGCTCAGTTTCCGACGAGTTCATTTTTCAAATCTACAGTTTCCAGCTGATGGTCAAGTAAAAGTCTTGGAGGCCTCAGTTCTCCATTCCCAGATGCAAAGGTCCTGTCACAATAACAGGAATTAAGATTTTTAAGAAGATAAGAAGATATTAACCAGTAATGAAAATAAGATTGCTACCAAGTTATTTGTAGAGATCACGTTGTTGCCTATAAAGTATAATTGATGGAGCAAAATTTAAAAATTTAATGCCAAAAGCTGAGAATAACACTATAAAAACGGATTTCTTCAGATTCAAGTCAATGCCATCAGCAATGAACACACTGCCACATTTTCTGATGCCACAGGCCCAGCGGAAGATGACAGTTGTTATTGAAGATAAAGATGATTTTGTAGAATGCTTGAGGAATTACTAGCAAGAAATGAAAGAGCAAACTTCTCCTACCTCTTTAAAGGAGAGGGCTGGAACCCATGTAATCAGTAACAGCAGACTGAATAAAAGCAAAAGAAGCTAAAGGAAACACCTTGATGGGCTAGAGAAAAGCCCGCAGAGGTAAGAGACACCTCTGGAAAATGTAACCTATCAATTTTAGTAGCGCACTTGCAATTTAATCACAGGATGGCACACTGAGAGCATTCAGAATTGAATCTGGTATTCAAGGGGGTCTCCATTCTCATTCAGGTTTAAGAGAATAAAATCTTTGTCTAATAGACTGAACTACAGACTGAACCAAATGTGTTTTTTTGCAAAAACGACGTTACCAATCTGGAGCAAGAAACACCGTATCAGACCCCTTTCAAGATGCAAGTGCAGAGAAAGAGAAGTCTCCTAATCACAATGCTGTTTGCCACTAGAAATCACCAAGGCAGGCGGCTTTTGCTCCAGGAAGCACGGGAGCGAGAGGGATGGCGTGGTGTGCCGGAGCTGCTTTTCCACAAACTCTTGTTTCAGCTCCTGCTGGAGCCCCACGACTGCCCCAGCCGAAAGGGCTGACCTCCCCGCTCCAGCCCGGTGCTGCCTTACAGACGCTTCTCGGGTGCTGACACGGGGGCCTGAGCAGCCGTGCAGTCAGCTGGGTTGGGCCATTGATCTGCCTGAAAACTAACCCTTGCCAGGCAGAGAAAAGAAAGATTAGTTTTCAGTTGATCAGCAAGCTTTAGAAGTCATTGCTGCAACAAAGAGGAGGCAGGACTGGCTGCTTTCAGTGGCATCGCCGGCCCAGGTCAGCTAAGCTGCTTCAAAGGCTCTTGCTCGCTCCTTCGTGCACGCAACCACCACGCCGCGACCCTGCGTCAGGTGGTTCCCCATAACCATCTGCGTACGCACCCTTTCGAGAGGTATTTAGTTTAGTGGAGGGCAGCTTAGCCCGCAATTCAGACAGAGTCGGATTACCCAGCAAGCCGCCCCAGAAGGTCTCCAGCCGAACGGATGGAAACTGCTGCTTCTTTGCATTTTGCAGAGAGAACGATATGTCACCCTGTATTTGGGGCCTGAAAATATTTGATATAATTGGTCAATAGTATCATCGGGATGATTGAAGATGATTAAATTGATAGAGAGAGACAAAGCGAGCTGCTCCCGCTCAGCCAGGCTCTGGCAGAATGTATTGATTTACAGCAAACAAAACAATATGGGAAACAATATTGAGACAACCTTGAGGGTTTATTCTGGTTGCCACTTTATTTCAACAAAATGGATGGTATTGAAAGCTGTAATTCTCACAAACTGTAAATTGACCATACATACACTATATATATATAAACACACTGAAATTAATCTTAAAGATTATGATAGAGAGTGCAAATTTATCAAACAAACAATAGGAGAGGTACCAAAATTAAGGCTGATCGTGAATTCAGAACTGGACCTTGTGACGCTGTGTTTAATTATGCAACTACCTTTTTCCATTTTTTTGATAGGACTCCTAGCTCATTAAGTGTAGATGAAGACTGTTACTGAGTAATGGATTATTTCATCCAAATTACTTTGTTCTCAGGCATCTTTAGCCTGCAAAGCGACAGACAATAGTAAAGATGGGAAAGACGTCCATTGGAGAAGAGGGATGATATAGTGATGATACCTGGGTCAATCATCAGATGCTAAAAGGCTTTGTTCTATTACCATTCACCATCAAACCTAAAAGTCCTCTTCTGCAGGTAAAATAAAAACCACCCGAGTTGCCCAGACCCGGCTTCCACCCTCCACAAGACTTTAGTCAATGAGACATCTCAAGAGAGAGAGAAGAACATAAAGTCCTGTGGACAGTCAGACTCTGAGGTATGGCAAATTACGCCAGGAAATTAAGAATAAGAATAGATTAGTAGCCTTAGACCAATTAGGTAAATACAAATGCATGTCTCATGACAAACAGTGGCAGGGGCAAACACACGGTGTTCGCGTGTGAGGGAGGATTGCCCCCAGCCTCTGCTCAAGTGGGTGGCTCAGCTGTCCCAGGCGAAGGGAACAGGATCCAAGGGCTTCTTCCCCAATGAACCACTGATACCCCGCTCACCATTTGTGGCCAGGGGCATTAGAAGGCTGGGTAAGCCAGACCTCCTCTGGTAGCTACCTCACTTGGTGTCCCCGACACGTGATCAATGCCAAAGTTGCCAGAAAATTCAAAGGCAAAAAAAAAAAAAAAAAGTCTTTCATTTATAATCACTCCGCACTGTTTTACCTGTGTATGACCTACTGTAGCCTGGTATGGTGTAAAAAACCCTACTCAAAACTATGTACCTTCTAGGAATTTAGTCACACACAGTTTTGGCTTCATCCAAAATTCAAACAGTCATGGGATTTGGTTTTACATGTCACAGCTTGCTCTCTCTGGGTACCTGTGAGAGAACATGCGTACATCTCATGAAAAACATGAGGGAGACAAAAAACCACCTAGATTTATAATTAGGTACTGATTTATACATTATATTATGATAAATTCTTCTACTTCTCTTCCAAAAGAGAATATTAGTAAATATTGTTAAAAAGAGTCCACTGTGAATATATCCAAAATATGTACATGTTATCAGCAAGATTACATGCAAAATCATGCATTTTAAAGAGCGAAAATACAGGTTTCTCCACTGTTACACCTTTATTTCAAAACCTGGACTATAAATTAGCCGATAAGGCAGCTGTTGACAAGGAAGAATAATGACTAACTTTATTCACAGATGACCGTTGATTAAAATAAGCTTATAAATATTTCCTCTTTTCCTGCAACAATTTGCAATTTGATGAATCTTATTTATATTAAGTTCCATAAATAGAAAGTCTGCTACAGAAATTGAAACTGCAATACCAGTAAAGAAAACTTGTTTCATAAGCTGGAGGGAGTCCCAAAAAATGCAGTGATTGTTTTTTTCTCTCACTTTTTTACTCCACTGAGGTGATGATGACATTTTTGCCAGTTAATCAGCACCCTTGTGTTATGCACTGTTGAAATACAAAGACATAATGTCTGGATTCTATCTTTAAGTGGAATTCTGGAGCGCTAAAGAAAGTATTTCCATTATCATGCTTGCATTTTAGAAGACCAAAATGTAACAAGAACAAGACCGAGGACATACTGCATGTCCTGGTTCCACAAACCCTTACCTCCAGAAGCAATTTCCGTCTGTGTATGCAGAAACCAGGTGTGAAAAAGACCAAAGATATACACACCCTTCAACAGAACTTCTTTAATCGTTGTGCTATCAAATTAATTTTTTTTCATGAGATTAAAGAACTAGCTATTTTTTCTTTACATTTGTAGAAACAAATAGTGAGCACTGAAATACCATCATAGTCACAATAAATTACTTCTGATTAGTATTTTTAAATGTTTTTCTAAGACATTTCTTTTTCAAAAACATTTTAAAAAACAAGGTATTTTTCCTTCCTAATGCTTAAATTTATATATATGTGTGTATATATATATATATATATATATCTCAACAGGTCTACTTCCAAGTGTGCAGGACTGGTTTAACCATTTCTTATTGCACAAAGCAGCCAATATAGGAACACGGGACTATTACAAAGCACCTTTACAAGAACATCATCCAGGTTAGTCCTGTAACTAGCATCTCAGACCATTTTTAGCAATAGCTACTAATAACTGTTACTCTTAAAAGCCCTGAAGCAGTAGCACTATTGTGAACTAACCCCAAGGAACTGCCTCTGCAAATTCTGCTATCAATCTGATGCTGAAAAGCAGCTCAGTGGTTCCAGAAACCTTTGTGAATTCCATCTCTTTGAAAATTTATTCCAGTAGCAATTATCATCCACAGAGTATACCGGGGAAAATCTGTCACCGCTGTAGATTCAAAATTTAAAAATTCACCTCAGGAAGACTGAAAATTGGCACAATGGGCTCAATTAAAATACTAAGGCTCACTCCAGCCTATTATTGAAAATAAGCTATGAAAAAGGGAGGCTCCAGGAAATACTACTTTTACTTCAAGTACACTAGCTCAAAAACACATACAATGGAAGAATTATTTTTGCTCCACATGTGCTTAGCTATACTGAATTCTATTACAGCAAGCTATTCCTTACGTTTTTAAAAAGCAAGTTTGGGGTTTTTTTAAGCAAGACATACTGGCAAGTACTAAGATCAACAATTGATCTGTCTTTTCCCTCTATGGACTAGTAAATCTACGGTAGCCAATTTAGTAGAAACCATATTAACATCCAGCTCCATGTAGTTTTATTTATTTATTATTACTCTATCTTAAAACAAACAAACAAAAAAGCCACCACCAAACAAAGCAAAAAAAGATTCTGCTTCTGCTACTGTGTATTCAGTATCACATTTGCTCGGTGTATGTACAACCTGAATGACTTCCAGCAATTTTAACGCAACAAAATTATTACCGCTCATATTATAAAAACCACTTTATATTCTCCATTACCTCTTACAACAGCTCCTACTGAAAGAAATTGTAGTAGACGTGAAATACTAAGCACCATTAAGAACCACAGAAGTAGTACGTCTAGTAGTAACAAATATCTGATATTACTTGAATACAAGGAACTTGCCTAAGAAACTGGGAATTTCCTACACCCAAGCCACAGTTTATTTGACTGCAAATACTTTTACAGTTAGTAATAACGAAGTGGCAGGCAAACAGCATAAGAAATCGTATTCCTGACTTTTTAATATCTGTACAGAATAAATAAATTCATAATTGATCAATTATATATTCAAGCGGGGAAGAACAACACTAGCCTTTCATTGTCAATTGACATACAGTCTCATCACCAGAGAGCACAAATGAAATGCTAATGGCAGAGAAGATGAATGCCAATTTCCTTCACTTTGCTCCAAGTTTCAGTGGCTCTCTACAATAAAAGATAGCTGTTTGTGGAGACTGGCTTGTTCCATACCATTAACTCAGAACAAAACATATTTTTAGTGGGACAGCAGTGTTTACTTGTAAGAACTGATGAATTGTACACCACCATTTATCACTTGTAGACAAAGACATTCAGGCACAATTTTGGACATAAATCAAGGTACATGCTCCTAAATAAAAAAGGGATTGCTTAAGTCCCTAAAACTGCATAGATTGAGGTCAGATTGGCCATAGCAACCAAGAATGGTACTTAGGCCTCCAGTAAGACTTAGCAACCAATAAATGAGCTCAGATCTCTTTTCATCTCCACTGGTGTGAAAGCCAAAATTAAAAAGATTAGATCACGCTGCACCCATCACAATAGACTTCACAGTGAAAAAGTCATTTCTAGCCTTTGATTCACATCAAATAAATAACATTCATCCCTTCCATAATGAACAACTTTCAAAGTAAATTGAATCTCCATAGTGCTGCTTTCCCTTGCTGCACCGTATTTACATAACAATATATCACAGGAAGCTCTGAGTGGGTCTTGCAAATGGAAGACTGAGTATAACGCGTCTTTAGCGCTGATTACACTATATTCAGCTTTAAAATGCTTACCATTTAAACATAATGCACTGCAGTTTATAATAAATAATAAGCAATGCCTTAAATCTTGCGGTATGAAACTTTGTCATTATTGCAATATGGAAATTTCATAGTAAACAGCTCCCTCCCCCTTTCCTTTCCAGTCCTTCCATTTGAGGATATTCAGCAAATTCTACTTTCCAGGAGTGCTGCTGATACTATCTGTCTAGCGTTTCCAGGAAAAGGGATAAGACATTATTTCATTTTTACTGCCTGTTTTCGCACGGTAGCTATTCTCTTTTATATATATTTTCAAGTACTCCAACAATTCTTTTTAACATTCCGAACGCATCGGTAACTTATTACTCCAGTCTCACACAAAGCATTAGGTATTGCTATTTTTCCTCTCCCTAGAGCAGTAGTTATTTGTAAACAGGTGAAGCTGATCACAGCTGCTGGAATCTAACACAAATCTAACACATAAAATCAGAAAATGTATCCAGCAAATGTTTGCGTTGTATTGTGACTCTATGCCCTGTATTTCCCACACTCAATTTGTGATTATTAAAAATGGATTTTCATTCCCTTCTTACCGCAGGTTGCATGAATTGACATTTAAAGGAAAGCGTTTGAAAGCAATGTATTGGAACAAAAATTCTACACCTACATTAAAAACATGCAGAAATAATTTCAGCCCTCTGCAGCAACAACTCATGTAGATTATACTATTTGAACTCAGCAGGGAACCTCATTAATTTTTAAAACTCTCTGACCCCAGTGCAGTTAAGGGTGTAAAAATAATTACAAATTAGGGTTGAGGGAGCACTGTTTTAATATTGCATGTGCTATCAGCTATGCAACATTTTATCAGATATGGATATTTATCATAGCTAAGCATAACTTCAACATCGCCAAAATGAAGCTTCATCGTTCATTTTAAAAATGCAAATGTTAGAAATGTTGTATTTTTAAAAACGTAACTATAGTAGCCACCACTTCCACGGAAAAACCCTGCCTGCTTTCTGCAAACACTCTCGTAGCACAAAGCACGGCAATTACAGGTTTAAAAGCTAGTAACAGCCTGGATACGGCAGTAAACTGAAATATTCTATAACAAGGCACGTTTGCAACCTAACAATTTCTAACTTATTTAGAAGGCTATAAAATACTTGGCTGAGGGTATAAATATTCTCTCTTACCTAAAACTTGTCAGAAGAAAGATCCTTCTCCATTGTTGTCACCTCCAGTGCCCCCTCTTGCCACCATGGAGATTGGTTCTGCTATGTTTATTGCTCTGTGCCTCAGTTACAGCCGTGACACTAATCTGCCTGCACAGACCAGCAAAGGGGTGCGCGTGAGTGTGTGTGTGAGCGTGTGTGTGCGTGCGTGTGTGAGAAACGAGAGCCTGCTGACTTCAGGACTGGGAACCTAAACCTCAGGCCAAGTCAAGGCTGAATGAAAATGATCAAAGCTCTGTCCCTCATCAACAGAGTAGACAAGATTCCTCTCCCTCCCCCCCACCCCCTCTCCTCACTCCCCCCAATGAGAAGTAGGGCTGTCATTAGGGATTCCCACCAAAAAGCCTCTAACAGAGGCAGACCTTCTCCAGATTGCTAGTGCCTGCCCAGCAGTCCGTGCAGAATACAGGTAGCTATTGTTCCTGAGACAGATATGTAGCCAGCCACTCAGACTCTGACAGATCTCAACAAACCAGTGAGCCTGCCTTCAGTTTAACTCTTTATTTACTAGCGCTTTACTTTTTACAAATATCTCCTTTTGCTCTGAAGAGGGAGGGGCGGGGAAGGCAAAAAAACCCAAATAATATCAGTGAATTGTTCTGGTTTTGTTAAGAAAAATGTTTCAGGTTTCACATACATAGGCAGTAATCCCATGCAAATTTAGGAGTATCGATCTTCATTTCGAAACCTCATCTCGTCTGTTGTTGGACAACACAGCAATAGCACACTTCAGGGGTAAAACAGGATTCCATTTCTGTAAGGTAAATAATCCCTGCTCTGCCTTCCTCTGAATTCTCATAATTCATGAGGAAATAGAACAGATTGAATAGATATCATGCATCTTTGCTCAAATGTTCTAGTTATTAAGGAACAGAGCAATTTAGTGTAAAATGCATCAGCAGTTTTTCCACCAGAAATCAGTTTTCAGCATTGGCTGGAAATGAAGTTAGTGTCTCCGACAGAAAACTGAGCTGGAACAAGTAGATAGTTAGCCAATTAGTTGGCATGAGAAGCAAATACTTGTTTCAGTCTTGCAGCAGTTTTATATTTCAATAAGGAGATTTTACTTGCACAAAAAGAGTTTTTTCTTTATTTTATACGACATGGAGCTTAAGAATTTATTCACAAAGACACAGTCAATGAAGCTGTTAGAGAAAATACCCTGACATTTACGCTCTGTGTTTGACTTTTAGGAAGTAATGCGTTATTATATGAACAACTAATGATTCTGCATTCTGTATAAATATTGTATAAGTTCAGCCCAGATGTAGACTTCAGCTTTAAAACACTTTTTTCCCTTCTTCTGTTTTAGCCAGTCTTAACGTCATTTCAAGCAGGTCGCAGTAGGATAAGTATGTGCATGGGTATACTTGCCTTAGGGTGGGTGGGCTGGATTGTTTTAAGGCAATTTTAGGGTGTAAAGGTTGAAGACTACAAGAAAACTTCTCACAAGGCAATAAAATCAGATTTATAAAATGCAGAGTTTTTAAAAAATAGTCAGACTGCTAGCACAAGTGCAAATTAGAGACGTGACGTCAAAACCAGTATTTTAACCTGGCAGAACCTATCAACTCAGAGAAGCCTCCCTACCCATTACATAAATAATCATTTTATCAGCAACTTCAAAACAGCATGTTAAAAAAACTGCATGTGATTTATTTTGAAAGTTCCCAGTGGTCACTTTACAGTGTTTCAAAGCAATCTTTTCTGCATGTTTGAGAATTTAATTACTCCTACAAAAATGCCAGGCGCCCAGTGCCTTTCAAAATTCTTCCAGTGCAGCGAGGAAACAAGCAGACAAACAGGAAAGCAAATCAGTGTTATCCAGTGTAACGCACCCTGTGTGGCAGAATACCTCTAGACTACCCGATGCGTTTTAAAGAACCAAGACTCTGCATTCACAAACCCTGTTGCTGTTTAATTCCAGAGTACCTCGTTCATTTCATTTGGAATATCAGTCCTTAAGGACAGAGACATCCACTGGACTGTACTTTTTATCATCAGCGTACGTTAATGCCTGGCACTATGTAGGAAAAAAGCTTCCAAATATAAATATATTTACAAATTAATAGTGTTCTTAGATAAAAAGATGAACTTATTACAAATCCTGAAGCATCCTGCACTGGCTTCCCTTCTGTTTTGAGCAAACCGGTAACAAAACGTTGCCACTAAATGGAATTAAAAATTGCTGGGGAAATACATGCCGGGCAGATCCTCTGCTGCTAATGTAGAGTGTGGAGGAGCTGTGCCAGCCCCTCGCAGGTGAGAATGTGGCCATGAAGCCGTAACACCAAAGGGCTGTGGAGTACACGTTACTGCCTGGAAATGTCTACCCTACCCAGCACATGCATACCGCTGTGAAATGGAGACCACCGATACTGCGCTGTGGAAAGAGTGGCCTGAAGCCCAGCCAAGGGCCACGTGACAAGCTCCTGAGCATGGTCACATTTGATTTCAGCCGCTGGTTAGGCCTCACCCAATGTAGTACTCTGGGATATTTCACCCTGAACCGAGCCTCCCACGCGTCTTCCAGCGCCGAGTTATCCTGATACGTCCCCATCGGCTGCTGGCTCGGGATCTACACGAACACGCACCACAGCATTAAAAAAACATGAGTTTATGGGAGGATGAAAAGGACAACTTTCTGCAGCGAGCTCGTGTTAGAGCTGCGCACCTCGTGGGAAGACGGAGAAGTCGGCACTTGCTGTGAAGGCACAACCTCCTCCTCAGAAACCCTCCCTGCTTTGAATGGAGCAATCGCCAGGCTGCATCTATGAGGGAAACAACTTTCATCAGGTTTTGAGAGAAGAGTGGAGAGAAGTTTTCTGCCCAAAGACTTTCCGCACTCTCTGGAGGTCACCTTTGAACGGGAAGATGGCCACTCTTCCTAGCCAAGTCTACCCCAAGACACCGGTAACAGATGCCTTGCTATAAAGTACAAATTATGGGATTTATATAAAGGGTGATGTTTGTTTATACTGACTGGCACTAATTTATTTATTTTATTTTATTTTAAACAACAAAAACCACAGAATCACAGAGGGGGGAGGAAAAGGAGGCGGCTTAAGGGGGAGGAAAAGCAAGGATTTTTTACCTTTTTTTTTTTTTCTAAATTGTACAGCTCATCTAATAAAAGCAGGCATTATGGGCACAACATTGGATAACTAGTCTCACATACAGTAGGATATTTGAACAGTTTGCACTGATTTCCCAAAAGGAGAGCATACAGAAAGCCAGGTATGTCCTGTATAACAACGCTGCGTCTGAGAAATTTTCTTGAGAACAGACCGCTGGAGTCATTTCTTTCAGCTAACCCACACAGCCCCACTTCGGTGAACAAAGCCACATACTGGTATCACATATCCATTTTCCTTTGGAGATTCCATTTTAATGATTCTTTACTAAATACCTTTGTATTCAGAAATTATTCATAGCAGGTATAATAAAAGCACAGTGTTTCAGTAACTGTGTTATAGAGGTGAAATGGACATTACGTATTCAAGTATGGTAACCTCAATTAACCTTTTGCCTCAGTTTGTAGACAAACCTATCTATAAAAAGGGAGCTCTCCCCGCGATCAAAAATCAGTTTTACAACATCACATTGTTTGTGGCTAGTTCCCTATATAAAAGAATGTAACATGAGGAGACCTTCATGAGATGCAGTTCAAACTCACTGTTATTCTTGATCTTCATTTCCGTAATATAAAAGCTACTGTAAAACGTCATATGGGAAAGCACCAATTTTTTTTTTAAAACAAAAGGTATTTATTTAAAATGTGGTAACTAGACTTTATCTCAGAAAATACTTAAAAACACAAGATAGCAAACATAAATATATAAAAATATTTAGACTGGACCCAATGTCTGTTTTGCTTAGAATGTAGGCAAGTACAGCATGCAGTTTAGAAAAAGAACTTACAATTAACATATACTCAGCTATGTTTGTACACTGTGATATAAAACAACCAGGAATTACAGTTGGTAAAGTATCCTTAGCCTTCCCAAAATTTGATATATATACTATTCATGAAGTACCTTTTATTTAAAATGCTGTGCTAAAGAGCACAACTTTTTTTTCCCCTCAACTCTTTCACAGAAACATAATTAGAGTATTGCATTCTCCACTAGATGCTTTATGAAAGCAAATGTCAGGGATTACGACTCAGCAAGATAATTACAAACATTCTACATAATAACACAGGAAACCAGCATCAGAGGTGCATTTCACCAGTTCATGTTCTTCTTACAGATTACACTTTTGATACATGATCTGTTGGGAAAAATGAGTAGAAGTTGACGGTACCTTTTTTTCCCCTCCCCCCAGTTACTTTAGAGCTAACATCAGGACACCAAACCACTGTTCAAATAAATGCTTTTCTTTTTGTAAGGTTTCAGATTATGAATCCCACATACATACATTACAAAACCTCCTTCCATTCAATACTGAGCCCAAACACTTACCTAGCTAACTGGTAGTATCTGAATTACAGCAATGGGGCATATTCACACATTGTTGAGTAAATTAAACCATCTCTTTTCAAAAAGTTTACTTTTTAAATCAATGTTGTACCCAGTTCCATATCAAGACAAGAGATAACTAGAATAAATAGAACAACATATCGCCTTATTAAAAAACAAAAACAACCCAAAGAACAAAAAACAACCCAAAAAAATCCCCAAACCACCTAAAACCCCCAAAACAACACACACCCCCAAACGTGATGAACATTAACAGAATTTTTCACCTTGGCTCCTTAAAAACAGTGGATTAAGTATCCAGATTACATTACAGATATTCCAGTCTAAAAATTCACTTGTTAGCAGGAATTTATAGTTATTGTTTTCACCAGTTTAGATGGATTTGGACCTACCACTTTAAGTGCTGATCCATAGGAACTGCTGGTTTCAAAGGGCCATAAGTGAAGTAGCTGGATGGAGAAAAACCAGTCAGTACTGCCCTTGTAGCTTCAACCTGCCGTGCATGGTTTTCTTCCTTGGAACCTTTTGATAAAAGTCAGAATACAACATGATTTATTAATGTAGCAAAGTCATTACAATTCAGAGCTAAAAATGTTATTGGACTTCCCTCCAGCTACTGCTGTTTAAGGAAGCCTTTAAAAAGCAATTTAATTCCATTCCACAAAGTCAAATTTTCTTCACAGATAATTGGTTTTCATTATATGTATAAAAAGCTGCAGTGAAGCCAATATGTCAAACTATATCTTTTTTAGGATTTATATTTATTACTGAAAGACTGACCTGCTTTTGCAAGAATTGTATTGTCTCTGTTTTGCTACTGTTAACCTGAAATTTTTACTGTTAATAACATAAGCACACACTATAGTAGCATTCACCAATGTACCATGAAATCTGAATATAAGCAAGAATTCTTCTGGCCTCTCACATTTATAGCCAAATAATTTCATGCTGTCATCTGCCATAGATTAAATCTTCATATATAAACTTATTCAATATGAGTTAAAACATCCACACTGTTTTGAGAGCTTGAAACACTTAGTTAGAAAGTACTTGCCTGGCTTGGGTCGTTATCAGTATATTTTAAAACCGCCATACTAAAACAAATGAAATATTAAAGCCTGTTACTGTGTATATATACAATATACAATAACATGTGTTACGACTGGGCACGTTTACATTCAAAGAGCCTAGGAACAACAGTGCTCTTTTGAGCGTCTTGAAACATCAAACTTGCAAAGCTTATACACTAATTACAGCAGAGCAACAAAACGAAGAAATCCAAAAGCTATCAAAGTTGGAAATGCAAAAATAGGCATTAAATTTTTCCATAATTTAAAAAACTTAACAAAAAACTCACACTCATTCGAGCCCTAATCCTGTTTAGAGCAGATACATATATATAACTGAAAATAATCTTCAAGCTAAAGCAACCAAATGTAATAAAAATACTTACCAGATACCTCATCTTGCTTAGAATGGATGTCTTTTTTCTTTTTTCTTTTTTTTTTTTTTTAAATAAGACAAGGAGATTCAGATTTAAAAGCCGTGTTAGTTACTGTCCTCCTGTTCCTGCAGCTCTTCAGTTGTAGGTACAGAGGAGCTTGGCTGGTATTGTTTTGAGATAAAGAGAGTGGCCTGTGTGAGCCAAGATATTCTGTACTGTCTGAGGATCTCTGCAGTGCTCTTAAACTCCTCCACCGAGACAGGTATTTGTTGCTGTCTGTTGTCCAAACAGGTTCATCAGAGCTCTTACAGTCACCTTCATTTTTCAGTCGTGGAGGCCCTGTGTGCTGAGAGGAGAGAGGTTTCTTTCTCTCAGTATTTATTTGCTTTTGGATTGGAGGAACGGGCTCGGAGATTTTCAATTTGAGATCAAAGACAGGCGCATGCAATGGGACGAAACATAGTTTTCTCAGTTGTGCTCAGAATAGTAGTCCCTGAGTTCCCACGTTCAGCATTCCCAATTCCATAAGCTTCACGGGGAAAAAAGATGGATAGTTATATATATACACGCACACAGGCGCACAGAGACACACACACACACACACAGACTTTAAATATATTAGTTTTCCCCCTTGCAGCACTGCAGTCTCTCTATTGTCGAATAATAACTGTATCTGAAAAGAAAGCACTTAATAAGGCTAAGGTCAGACTGCTTAGACTTGGCATTTGCTGCGATAACAAATCAGAAATGATAGCATCGTACAGATTTATGAATTTTTTGCCCCCGCAGTCACAAACATCAGACGTTTACTTTATAAAGAAAGCTTTTAGATTCTTCCTGCAGTTTCCATAGTGATTTCATTTTTTCCCTTTTATCGCAGATTGGCTGAAGTACTGCTACCCTTTGTGCTTTAAAAGGCTTGTGCTACCAACTGTCGATATAAAGGCACTGTAGCTAAAGCACACAAGCAACACACACTGTCAAAAATAATTGAAATAGATAAATGTTGGCTAAAAAAGGTTTTGGTATTTTCTCTGCTTGCCCTGAAGAGTACAGTAGAATAGTATTTCATCTGAATAAATGTAATTAACTTGAGCCAACCACACTACTGCTCCGTTTCCCATAACCTATGATACTTCTATCACTTGTCACACATAAAATAATCTCTTCACAAAAAGCTTTAAATACAACTTATATCATGCAAAATGCCTATGCTCGTTAGATATAAATGAAAGCACTTTCATTAATTTTTCGAATCTTTTAAAGACAACACTTGTGCCAATGATCTTTCTCCTCTTTCTAATAAGTTTGTTCTTTTAGAGAACATAATGGTTTAAGGAACAATTACACTGTTTCTGGCAAAGCAAACAATGCTCTCTCTTGCTGGAAAGATAACCACCTTTCAAAGTAAGCCTAAAGGATTAGTTTCTATTTAACCCCTTGCTAAACAAATGAGACAGTGGTCTCCTGGACAAAACAGAACTCAGCTAAGTAAACACTTTTTTATTCAGTTATCATGCCTTTAAAAACGTAGTCTTTAGATTGCAGAATGCAAGCGCATTATTTCACTACCTCTCTTTCAACCAGCTTAATAGAAAGTGGGTGCGTGGTTAACCCCAGCCAGTTGCTCCAGTCTCACGAGAGTTTCTATTCTTTTAAGTCAGAGACGGTCTAACTTATTCAAAATCCTGAATTCATATCATGTAGTGTTAAAAATATTACAAAAATAACCCCAACTCTCAGAGCTGGCAATTTTCCACATGACTATAAAAATAATGAGATTCCTTATTTTCATACAAAATTGGCAAAGTTAATGCAAAATTCACAGGGACAAACATTTTAAAATCCTACAGAATACAGTCCAGGCAAACAGATATTTTAATTTAGGAGAAAACAAAAAAAAAAAAAAAAAAAAACCAAACAAACAAAACAAAAAAAAAAAAAAAACAAAAAAAAAAAAACAAAAACAAAAAAAACCCGAAAAGGTAGGTAATTTTCTTTTGGATGTATTTATTTGGATGAATTATTTATTTCCAAACAGATTATCTACGGAAAACTGTCAAACTCCCCGTTTTATTGTCATCTAGTTATGAGGGGAATTATACAACTGGCTTTTGCTGTTGGGATATTAGAATCAACCGTTAGGCATTCACATCCACAGTATGTGAGCATAAAGTATGTTAATGCTTACTGTCAATAAAGTTTATTGGAAGAAAGAATTTGCAGCATGGTGTAAGTGAAGGACTAAATGTAACATCGATTACCAATCAAGATTTAAAATAAAAAGCAGACAGTTATTAAGATCACATTGATTTCTGATGTACTCCACAAGTGGTCCCGGCAGGTACAGCTGATGCTGGCCTGGGACAAGAGGGAAGGGGGCAGCCGAGCTCCCGAAGGTCCTGTTACCCCTCAGAAAGCAGCCAACAAACCCACTCGTAGCAAACCTGACAGAATGCGGACCTACTCTTTGTACCTCTTTTCCACCACAACCATCTGAAGGGTTATTTAATGAGCCAATTAAGCACTGCATTCAAGTAATCAATGTCACCTGACTTATGATGATTCTTTGTGCAGAATTTTTATGCACTGGTAAAAAAAAAATAACCCATGCTAAACATTAGTGATCGGATCCCCAACTTTCTGATAGGATTATGACTTTTCACACTCCCTTTTTTAAACATTGTAATTATTTTAAAAACCTGCATGCACACATACTTCAACACAAACCTGATTTGCTCTAGGAGAATTTCTAGGCAACAAGGGGAAAACATTGTCACTGTTTAAAAATAACTCATCAATAAAAAATAGAAAAGATTTTGTTCTAGAAGAGTAAGGACGAGAAATCTGTCCTTTACAATACGAAAATCATTGAAGCCAGTTTCATCCTACCTAGAAACACTAAATCATGTCCTCATAGGACTTTCTTTCCAAACATTACACATATAACATGTTCAAACACTTCCTGCAAGATTCGGAAGGCAACTGACTTTCTGGGGATTGTATAAAACTGTTGAATTTATCCACTCTCTTTCTCTAAGCCAGGGAACCCTCTATTTTTATAGAAGGAAAACACAAACTAAGTATTTTTTTTTAACCGTTAGGGACTAAACAGGGCATTTGAAATGAAGAGCTGACTAACAGTTGAAGTTTTAAAAGAGTTTCATGCTCCTTTACACACGGCTCTGCATATTCTCCTTGGAGAAAACTCTTAAATACAGCAGGAATGTGCTAACTAAAGGAAGTAAATATTTGTTGCTATACGCTTTTAGTTAAATCTCTTTTAGTATAAATGATTCTTCAGTCATGCAGCTGATGGGTATCCAGGATATTCACTCATTCTCTTCATCAAATAAGAAAAATAGGTCAAGCTCAGAGTGTGACAGTTCTTCCTCCCCAGACTCTGCAGGTAGACCTCACGCAGACATTGTTTGTCTTTGAGCTTAGGCAGAAGAGGCTAATACTTTCAGATCTCATGCTTATTCATTAAAATACATAATAAAAAATAGTAATAATCTAAAGAGAATTCTCCTTCTTCAGCTGTTCTTCAGCAACAAGACCCTTCTCATGCTCCAGACTAGGGGGAAGGGGCAGAGGGAACAGACTAGGTAGCCAAAGAAACAGACAATATAATTATTGGTTTCCCCATATCACCCTGCAAAATACCCCACACAAAAAAAGAAAAATACTCTTCCAGTGTCATTTCTGGATACATAGTGAGGGACCATATTCCCCTTTAAAAGAGAAAAGAAACATCCTCTGTTTCACTCACCTAGTGTTTTCTTAATTTTTCCTCCTGGGGGAAAAAAATTGCTACTTTCTCAGATTTACGAAGATTCTCCTCTGCACCAAGTGCAGTTATTCAAAGACTGAAAATCTGCAACCTACCATGAGACATGAACTACAAAATGTTTTAAAATGTACGGCCCTAGTTCAATCTGCCAAAAACTCCACAGCCTTAAATCACAGAATCATAGAATATCTCCCGTTGGAAGTGACTCATAAGGACCATCGAGTCCGACTCCCTGCTTTCAGGTCTACCTAAAACTAAACCATATGACTAAGACCATTGTTCAGACGCTTCTTAAATTCTGACGGGCGAAGTGCTGTGACCACTTCCCTGGGGAGCTCGTTCCAGTGACCAACCACCCTCTCAGTGAAGAACCTTTTTCTAATGTCCAATCTGAACTTCCCCTGATACATCTTCATTCCATTTCTTCATGTCCAAACGAACTTCTGACTTATTGACCCACCAGCTCTAGAAGTCAGTAGTCTGTTTTCTACCAGCCAGCGTCAAAGCCAGTGACTTATGTAGGGTTAGGAATATCCCTATCTGAGGTATCAGTCATTTCCTGAGATAGAACAACCAAAGCTCTCCACTGAGACCTTGAAATACATATTTGGAAAAAAAAAAGGCAGCCATTTAGGCTATCTTTAAGATCACAAAGATGTTTCTCTTCTACAGTAAGCGGAATCTAAGAAGTCACTTTCTTCCTAACAAGAAAAGCAATTACCAAAGTACATGAGGCGCCATCTGAAGTGTCAGACTAGTCATTGGAAGCTAGTTCTAAGCTCCTGAAGTTAAACCTTCACTTTATTTGGGCCAGTGTTAGAGAATACAGAAGTTCTTCGCTGCTTTGTTTTCAGTGACGTCTCAACTTGCTAAAATATGCAGATATAAAGCTGTTTGTTGGGAATCTTCCTTAATGAATGAAAGCATCAGATGCATCTAAAAGAGTGCCAGCTCTGAAGCAAGGACATAACTAACTGCCTATGCCAGTTCAGTAGAAAATTTGCACAGAGATTTTTCCCTTCAGATAGATGGAGAGACATAACTGTGCTACACAGAAAATCCTCAAACATGTTTTATCCATTCATTGTAAAAAGACTTTTCAGACGTTCCAAATTTTTGCTAAAAGACAACTAACCTGAATTCCATTGCTGGAGTATCTAACAACTGCACCAGGGCACAAGGGTACCTTCTCATCATTGGAAATCAACAACTAATCACCAAATTCCTTTTTAAACCATATCTATTTGCATGCTACATGGGAGTGTGCTTATGCGTGACTACTTCTGTACATGCATCTACCACAGCTGTGAATGCAACTATCTGTAGTTACTACAATGCATGCATTAAAAACAACAACAACCACCGATTCTGGAATATCAACTACTATACACACATTAAACCCTTGCCTTAATAACACCTGTGCATTTTCTAAAAGGGCATCCAGCAAAAATGATTCATACCTATCATGTTATTTGGTCCTCTTCCCTTTTACCTGGCTGAGAAGAATGTTTGAAGGATTAAGATGAAGGGAACCAGGGTTTTTTATTTTATTGTTTTCTACATATTGCTGTGTATTTACACAGGCAAGGTCAAAAATGTTCCTACCGATTAAAGCAGAGATTTAGGATGATTCTTAGCTCCTGGGAGAACCACAGAGTCTGGACATGATCCTATGTCTTACAGAGATGATTTTAAACTCTACCAAAGAAGCTTACATTGCAGAAAAAGAATGGCACTTTCAACCGCGTCTTCATCTTGGAACTTTAGGCATGGGAGGAGCTTGCTTGGAATCCCTGACTGAAGTAACATTAATTTTAATTACATACCATAATAGCAAGAAGTGGCCTCAAGAAGTACAAGAAGAACAGTATTTAGAGAAAAAGGGAAATCACATTCAACACACAGACACATAGAGACATCCCTGACTTTACAGTAGACATAGATAAAGTATCTGTAGTTTCTGGTGTCAATAAAGCTCCTCCTAGAGTCCTCTAAACTTTGCAGAACACATATTGTTCCTTGTTTCTATGCTGCATCTTTTAGTTCTATTGATGGAATTTTTCCAGTAATAGCTCTGATTTTTAAAAAATGTGATCTGTTTGCAGCGGGTCTGAAACAAGAAGACAAAGAACTGCGATACTCATCTTCCCAGGAATGCTGACAAAGGGATCTTGGACCTACAGTCTTTCATGACAGAGACCAATCTGATTAAACACGATGAGGCACAAAGCCAGGCGCTCTAAAACCCCAACATTTTACTATTTATCCTCCCGCTCTAGAAAAATGGAATCCGTTTTTACTATGTAATTTGTTTTTACTTATGAAATGTTGAAAGAATGCCAAGTGTGATTTTAATTTATGTTCTTCCTTTATACTGGAGCCTGAATAAAATAATTCAAGAAAATATCTGAAGAAAAACATTTTACATATGTTAATACAATAACAAGCATATATTCTTCAGAAGGAGAAGACCTGTACAACATTTGCATTTCAAACACTATGTCATTCAAGAAAATTCTGATTACGTGCAGAGCTCTACTAGTTTTATGCAAGTACAAGTTAGCTTTTTGTTAAGACGAATTGTAAGTGTTTTCAAGAGTTATTTTGTTAAATCCCTTATTAAATTCAGGAGAGGCTTTGTGAAAATCTAAGGTAATCAATACTGAACCTTACCCCATAAAGCTGTGAATTAAGATCCAAACTTGATCATTTTAGAATGCAATAGATCTTTTTAAATAATACTCAGCATTTATTACCTACACTAATTAAGCTTCAACATGCCTGTGAGGCAGGCCAGTAAAACCTCATTTTACAGACAAGAACATTTAGAGTAGACAGAAAGGTTATGTATATTGTCACTGATTAGAAAGAAAAATCTCTGACCCATAGTTGGAATTCTTTGAGCAAATTGTCAGCACACATCCACACTGTCAAGTTCCTCCTTCAGCAACTTACAGAGTTTGCATTAAACACGGAATGAGAAAAAGCTAGACAAATACAGAAATGTGAACATATTCTCAGGCCAAAAAACACCTCGGACAAATAGTATTAGAAGTCATCAACAGCATGACCTGGCTTACTTCCACTTCCTCAGAGTTCAAGGAAATACAAAGGTGGAAGGGAAATGGGGAGACATTAAAAAGTATTGATAATTCTAAAAATGCTGAAACCTGTCTAGATCTATTTGAGGACAATTTTCTTATTAGAGGTCTGTGATTACCTGTGGGTCGGGCATGGTAGAGAAGTGCCTACAGAGGCGATGCTGGATTCTACTGAGTAGAAAAATATCCCTCAGGGAACTAGTTTGCTCTTTTCTGAAGCAAAGCGGAAAGCACTTGGTGTTCTCTTGGATAGAAAGAGCGATCTATTTGTGGTGTTTGCTCCCATCTGAAAGAGTGACTTGATTACTAAGTCTTTCCAAACTCAGCTGTATGAAGAGCTGCTCCTGTTGTTAACTTCATCTGGATGTACCCTGTCTAGCACGCAGACTGCTGCAGAAGTGATGAGCAGGTGAATGTGCCACTTTCAATGACAGATGGCCTCTCAGCTGAAAAATCTGAAATACACTCCATTGTGGCAATTTTGATGTAACACACCCACAGTGGTGCTGTGCTGGAAAGAAAAGATTTAAATGTTAGTATGACAACTCTGTTTAAGTTCTTTTATACATAACCAGATCTCCACTTGCATGCAAAGCTAAACATAGTAAGATTAGCTAAATTCTTCAGCATGTTTTGGAGGCATCGTTATGTAGAAGAATTGCAAGAACTGGTGTTTAAGAAAACACAAACAACCATCTCTGACTCTTCTTTCAGCCACCCCCATCTCCCATCACCCAAAGCAGTCTTATACTCAGCCTGGCAAAACAGGACTACTAGAATTGGAAACAAACAAAAAAAACCAAAAAACCACAAGGTATCTCAGGTCTTACATGTCCGAGTTGCACAATGTGAATCCAAGTATCTCCAAACAGTGCCTTGAAAGTTGAGATTGCATTACCTGAGAAGCGCAGTGACCAGACAAAGTTTTGGGGTCATCTAAAAATGAAAGAGACTTAACCGGCAAAGAATCTATAGACATTCTGTTGGTCTTCACAGCTAAAGTGGTATTTCTTTCAATTTATTCACACATACTTAGGATTTAGAATCAATGAGGTGTAGTCTGTTTTTTTGCTAAAGAAAATTGGATCTTTTCATAATCTATGCTTTCTTCTGCTAAAGATATGGAAAGACTCATTTATTATGCCTTCTTCATTGAATTACTGCCTCATTTATTAAATATGTCAGGCGAAGTAAAGAGATGAAATGGCAGAGTTTTGCATGGGCTAATAAAGCTCAAAGCAGAAACATAGGTATTTACATACTGATTTTGATTAAACCAAATCACAGAAAGCAAGCATCATGCTAAAATTTTCTTGCCAGCTCCTTAGGGCTGCTGTCACGGTCTCTCTTGCCTCCCTCTTACATTTGTCAGGAGAGCAAAATAACCACAGATGAGCTTGTATAAAAGCCATACTAAACCAAGAGAACTTGAAAGTTTACAATTCTAGCATGCTAAAAGGCAAATTAACATAATTTAAGACCAAGATAATATTAATTTTCTCATATACTTTTTTTTTAAAATGACATCTGCTCTGTTTCCTCATCTGGTGGAAGGACTATGAAAGAAAGCCGCAGGGTACTGAAAACATAATCAAGGCCTTGAGGGAATTTGAAATAAGTGGCCTGCCTGGGCAAAGTTCACGGAGTTTGTAAAATAAACACCAGGTAGTTTGCTGATATCAGGAGGCAGAGGGTTCTTCCACAGCTACACAGAGGATGTCCCCTTATTTTGGTCAGAGTTAATACAGAGTAACAGGAAGCAACACTGACCACTGGAAGGAGTGAAGGCACAGCATGACACAGAGTCCAGTCCCTGTCTGGGTCATCCTGAGACAGTAGTCCCTTGATACAAGGAAGACTTCTTTTAGCCTACACTTCGCGATATTACAAGGCTGTGATTTGAAACGTGGTTCAAGGCAGTCTGAATCTGATAGAACCTGACTCTCAAACTGTTGCTCATGCCCCTAAACCAGTAATGATTCAAAATCTTCTCTCAACATTATTCGAAGAAAGCCCAAATGAGATTACTGCACTTCTATGTTGATACTTGTATGTTCTGAAGAAGATTAATGCCTCAGCTTTATATTACATTTGCATTCTATGTACTCATTCCATGGAAATAATGCATTAAATAGTTAGCATGTAATTTGAGTGCATATCAGCAAAGCATGCATCCTACTCTCAACATTGGCTTCCCACATTAACATTGTTGCTAGACACTGAAAAGATTAACTACGTAAGTGAAATATACTCGTTAGCCTTAAAATGATCATAACAGATCTACACCGTATCTTCAAATTGCTTTTCAAAGCCTGGTTTCTATTTTTATAATCAATTTCCTAACTAAGCTACATTCGTCATTATGAAAACAAATCATGTAAGTCATACACACATTTTTGTCTCCCTGTGACAGACATTGATTGAGAAAGGAACAAGTAGTTTCAACCTCCAGTAAACAGCTGGTATCCTTAGATAAGAAAATCTCTGCACACAACCAAGCTTCCAATATTGTGACAAAATGATTCAGTAGAAAGAAAAAGACAACAGAAGCCCCAAGTGCTTGCATGAGACAACATAATTTATAACCAATATTCATAACAAAACTTAATTATAACATTCCTTTTTATATTCTGCCACTAAAGTGCAACTACAGCTTCCTTTGGCATCACTGGATTTGTTCCTGGGAAAATAAAATGCATCACAACAAGAAATATCTGACTTCTGGTATGAGAAGATCAGAGGAGAACGGCTGAAGGATAAACTTATGCAATAATTAAGCTTTGATATATGATAGTTCATCCTTCATGACTCATTCATAAGATCTGCATGTTCTGAAAAGTCAGAGCCAAGCTCAATCCCACTACCATTTTAGCAAGTATCTCAGGGTAGAACTGGAGTGTCTGATTGTGATTTTAGCATAAATACTGTAAGAGCAATTCAAATATGTTTCTCTGCTTAGAAGTCTTATCAGTGTATTTAATAATTTTATTTAAAGACATACCTTTTATAAAACAATGACTCAGATATCAAATTGGGCAAATACATTAAACAGGGCAAATAAAGACTAGAACTTGACTAGAGATAATTATTGTTCAAAGCCACTTTCTGGCTGATTCATAGGGATGGCATATAAAAGGCCTATCATCCAGCCTGCAGTGACCATACGTACATTTCTTTCAAAATAAATTAATGAGAAAAATACTACTTAGTGATAAAAGACTAGAAAGTAGGGGATTTCTTTGTGAATAAAAAACCCTTTCCCCTTTTTGTAAGGAAAAGAAAAAGAGATGCGGGAAATGTTAAATGCTCTCCTTTAAAAAAAAAAAAAAAAAGAAAAGAAAAAGTACTTTCCATATCTTTTGCCAATGTAAAAGGAAAACAGAAGAACATTCCACATACACTTAATCTAGACTAGGCCATCACAATTCTGCCTAAATAAGGGACAGAGTACTATAATCTCCTTATTGGCTCCCCCCTTGCTCCAGGATGCCAGTTAAAAAGAAATCACCAAAGAAGCTGTTGTCCCTTCTATGCAGTGCACCATACTCTTGGCAAGCTAGGCAGGAACAAAAAAACATGCATGGTCCTCCTTCAATTAAGCACTCAGGGCAGACAAAGTGGCCTTCAGCTTCCATAATTAAAGAAGAAAAAGGCAATTGGCTTTCAGGCCATAAACTCTTGCTGAAAGAGCAGCTAAGATACGAAAGAAGCAGGAAGAACTAAAGATCCAGATAACAAAGCTTCTAAGTAGAAAGGGAAAAAAGAAAAAAGAACAAAAAAGGGGAACAAAGACAAATCATGCATATAGACAAGTATCAAGAAAGGCATTTTGAAACTCTTATTTTGTTTTTTCTTTAACTCCTTGCTCCTTTCCATCAAATGCAATTTATTTTGATTTTTAAATAGGCATAATCAATTTTCAGAGATTGTAGATTGTTTTCTGTTTTAAAGCAAAAATTTAAGCTATTGATCTATACACATCAACATTAATAAACCATACCTCCAATATTTTCAGTCAATGACACTCAGCATGATTCCAAACATGTTTTTGGTTATACTGCATTTCATGTCATTCTGGAGGCGCTTGTTGATTGGTATATATTGTAGTAAGATAGATGCCGGTTGGTTCATAATGGCTGGCTGCAAGATACGTTTCCCATACTCTTCAGGAAAAGATCATTAGAGTCAGGGCCTGCTTGCGGGACGGGAATAGGGATCTGGGAGTTTATGAGTTTGACTACTGATGAACGCCTTACCACTAGAACAGTCCAGGAACACCCACACACATAATGCAGCAGGAGGCGGAAGTCAGTTACTACTACTTCTGTTACTGAAGAGAAAAAAAAAAACCCAAATCACCATCTCCTTTTCTTTGGGTTACTTATGAAATAAGGTGTTGATTTCACATACTGTAAATCCAAAAAGGACCAGCTGTTGGGTCTGGCTGGGTTAAAAAGTAACAAGAAATCGCTGAACATTTTTTAAGGGGTCTTGAGGAGATGGAAAGAAGGAGAAAGAGATTAAAGTCATATGGAGTCATAATTGTTCTTTACCTATGCAGTAAGCAGAGATCTTTAAACAGAAGCTGCCTTTACAGACTCCCTATGATGATACACCAGTAGACTCATTTGGTCCAACACCTCATCTGGAAAACACCTAAAACTCACTGCTGCTGTTGTCCTGCACAAAGAGTCAAAGGATGATATCAGACCGAAAAGTCTGCACAAAGAAACTTATCCTTCATCTCCTATGCCTGATCCAACCAGAAGCATCTGCTCACACTGTCTGCCAGTCTGTTCTACAGACCTAGTAAAAATGTACAGCTGAAGAGACAGACTTAATTTCAAATGCATTAAATCATAGCCAGACTGCTATTTGGCATAATCAGAAAGAGCTTGCCCACTCCTTTTCTGTTTATGTATAAAAATGCATTTGTATTGCCTCTCATTATTTGGACTGACTGACCTTGAGGGTTTGCAATTTTTGTTTTGTTTCTGTTCCTTTTTAATGTGCATGCTGGATAAAAAAAAATACTGCACACTGTGACGCAGGGGAAGACTTCGATGGGCTGAGTTCTCGGGTTTGTTAAAATAGTACATCTTAGGTGTGTTGTCCTGATGGGCTGAATTTCTCTTTTACCCTGTTCGTTTCCAGCATATGTAAAAGGACTGATTAATTGCTTTCACTAAGTGACATTTATATGACATTCACATAAGCATTTTAGCACGTGCTCCCCGCAGTATTCCAGTCCTTGGAAGTATTGCATGATGTGTGTGGCACTGCAGCTGGAAGACTGAGCAAAGCTTCTTCCAGAACATTAGCTTTCTGAGGAACAGGAGCACATCACCTGTGAAAGCCACCTTCTGTCTGATATCTAACACCAGCCAATGCTACAGAAGTCCTTTTCCTGAGGTGAACACAACATAGGCACAACATTGTTGAAACCAAAATGATAATAAATGCCTGCAAGGACATTGGCCAATGCATTCCTTAATGTTTAATGATCTTTATGAATGGCCATGATTCCAGAAACCTCTTGTGTGGGAGAAAAGTTGCACTTCATGATTTAAGAAGGCCACCACAGAGATCGTGTGTGTGCATGTGTGTGTGAGCATGTGCAGGCCATAACCAGAACTATATACATATATCTATATTATACAGAGATATATACACGCATACACCCCTTGTGTTACAGCTCCTCAGAGTACTCAATGCCAACAAAATAGTCATGCAGCATGAATTTGGGAGGACTTGTCTCTTTTTTCACTGAGATCTCCTCTTCTCAAATGGAAAAACACTTCAAGAATTCTAAAGCACACCAGCCAAAGCAAAGGAAGGAAAGTTGTAGCTAAAGTGTTTACCATGAAAAGTTGTAGCTAATGTGTTTACCATGAAAGCAAGACAGTTATGAGTAACTGGGTGTACGAGAAAGATGGAAACGAGCACCAGCTGCCAAAGACTTGCAAGCTGATGCAGAGTGAATAAGAAGGATTAATTGCAAGGGAATGTCAACACAAGGAGCTGTAACTTTATGTCTGGAATACTGAGGTTTCTTCTTTCCCCTTACTCCACATGTGTGCGGTGGCAGATAGGGGAAGGCTGACTCCGAAAAGAATTTCTAAATTATATTGTATTACCTGCAGAATCTGTAGGGTAAAAAATAGTCTGATTTGAGTTTATAATACCTGGAGACATGCATTTAAATTCAAGTCAAAGGTTATTCCCTTGGCTTTAAAGTTTTCCATTGCTACATCTGAAAGGAGAAATTTTTGACAACTGAAATTTAGATCTTTGAGAAAAGAATAAAAAGACAGTGAATAAATGTCTCTGAATATAACACTGCAGGGGTCCTCCTCACAGACGGAAAGATACCCAAATAACAGTTCTAGTCCTGTCCTTTTCTAATATTTTGTCTGTTTTCTTGCTGGAAAAGGTATCTCTTTAAAAAGGGAAATTCACCATCTTTAACTCAGTTTCAGGAAACAAAATGGATCACATTAAGAATATTGAAAAGAACCAAAAGTGACCATCCCACCTGATGAACCTGAGGGACAAAAAGAGTCTGAGGGCACATTTTTGAACTGCTTAACCTTCAATTAGACAATCTTCTTTCATCCTCTGGAATTACTTTGTTGAACTATATCCTCTTCCATGAGCAATATTAATAACGTTACATCACGGTCTATTTGCTATTCTTTTTCCAGTGTAAACAAAGGAGAAAACCATTTCTCTCTCCTTTCTTTCTTGCACTGTTTAACAATAATCAACAAATACAGGTCTCCTCCTCCTCAATTAGCTACTGTTGGCCTTCATATCCATGAGGGAAGGAAGTAAGGTCTCTCAATTAATCACTATTCATATGTCAAACAACACAGCTTCACAACTCCTACAGAAAACAGATGAGAAAAGAAAGGTGAAATATTTAGGCTGTTGACAGGAAAGGAAAATTTACTATTTCAGGGAGCAGCAAAAGTGTCAACTACTGGACGGGAGGTTTTCTTCTGAAATTAAAGCAGAAGTTTTCGAGTTACGATAAGTCTATTACAAGAGTTGAGAATCTTAAGGCATTCTCAGAAGTTGACTTTTCTCCAGCTCAGTTTTGCTTTCACCTCTGGTTTCCAGTATCCCCCACAAGGCATCACCTCCTCCCTTTCCCCTGAGAGCATTTGTCGCTAAGATCAGAATTGCCACCACCAGATCTACAATGCTCAGATCCACACTTGCTCTGCTGACGATAGGAAGTCTTGCTGTATGGGTTTCAAAGGTGGCCAATAGAGTCAAATCCTCTCTGGGAGAATTTCCCACTTGTGCCAATTCCATGCGTTCTGGTCCCATTCTCACACTGTTTCTCAGCAGGGAAGGCAGAGATGGACATTAAACTCTATTTACATAGATACCCTCTCTCCCTGAGTGAGGTACAGAGGCACCCCGCAGCCTTTCCCCCGACCTGTCCCGGGCTGTAGCTGCCTGTGCTCAAGGCTACCTTTGATAATGGTGCCGCTGGGTAACTTGGACCAGCTGCTGGGAAAAAAGCTGTGAGAAACCTGCCTCTGCCCCTCAGCTCAGGAGCTGCATTTAAGCTCCAGCCGTTGTCCCTTTCCTGCGCTATGCTGTAGGTACACCTGCACCTTGCTGATCCTCACCCACTGGTCCTGGCTGGACCTCACCTCCACCAGTCCTGGTCTTGCAGTGAGGTTCCTGGCCTCGGTAAGGGATGTTCACTGTGAGCAGAAGCTACAACAAGAAGGAGATGCAGCAGCAGAGGGCAGCACACTCAATGCTGAGGATACCTCTTCAGTCCTCAGAAGTGCAGAAAAATCCGGAGAAGCACTTTAAAAAGCCCTGCTGCATGATCTCACTGTCCAGCTTGCCCCAGCCAGCACAACTCTTGCAAAGAAATACGCAGAGTATAGCTCAACTACATGACAGCTTTCATTTATAAACTTCAGCTCTATAATTTCTATTAAGTATGTTGGTAAATCATAATTGTGAGTGATAACAAGACTTGCACAGAAGGGTAAAGATAGGTGAGCTTTGGGTGATGGGAGGAGGATAAGGCTGAGGTGCAGACCCTAGTGAAGCACAGGATATTGAATGATTTAGCTGCTTATTCCCTTGCTTGTTGTGTTTTGCATTGGAGGGATACAATCTAGCACATTTCACTCACGCTTGATGACATTTTCGGATGTCCTGGTTTATAGTTACATTTCAAAACATATACACAGTTAAAATTAAGGTTACATCAATATCGTCGAGAATCAAGCCTCAGGAAATGAAAACCCGCTTCTACTAATTGAACTTAGCCAAGCTGTACATCCCATCCGTTAATCATTGCTATTAGTACGGTTTATTGACAGCATACAGGAGGCAATGTATACCTTGCAAGAAAGGCAATTTCTTCCATGCGGAGCAAAACAAATGGTAATATAATGAGCATTAGAAATCCACAAAAAAAAACATTTTAAAAAATCTATTTGTGTAAAGCAGCTGAGCTGGTGTTACCATGAGAACATTCACTTTTTCATTTCCTGACTTCAGAGTGTCAAAAAAATTTACTGTTATTAGAAAAACTAATCCAAATGTTATGAGCTCTCCCAATTTTATTTGTTTCTCTTCCATGATACAGACAAGCATCACCACAGATGAGTCTGCTAACCTCCAACTTCTGGCTCAAACAACATATAAACCCAGATACTTCCCCAGTTTTTCTAAATAATTAAGGTGGGGATTGCAAACAGAGAGAAAACACCTGCCTTGTCATACCTTTATAAAACAAGAGTGACATATTGTGTCCTTTTCCAAAAGAATTTGAAGGAAAATGGGTCGAGAGTTGTGCTCTTGCTTTAGCTTCAGCTTCTACTGTATCACTAAAATAAATAAATAAATGATTTAAAACCAAGCTATACTATCAAGTTCCAAGTTCCACCAGAATTTTGCTCATTCATTACAAGAAATTGTCTATGAATCACTACAGTACAGCCAATCTGGGGCAGTCAATGACTTAGTAATAGGCAGCAGTGAAAGCCAGCCTGCCTACCTATTTATATCGCACTTATCATAACAGCATACATTTTCCTTGGAACTATAACTGACTATGAGTGATTCCCACTTCCTATACCACATGACAAGGAAGCATTAGAGGTTATGTTTAATTTTTATGGTTTCTTTAACCCAGTTTCCTAGCTAAACAGGTTTATGCAGTCAATACTATCTGCTCTGTCAGCCTGCTTACCACCCTCATTAATCACTTTCTGAACTGTTAGTTTTGCTGAAATCTAACTTGGGGGTGGAGAGGTTAAACACATTGTTCCCATAGGTATTGTCAAAAGAGACTTCTGGTGAAAGGGAGGGAGCTCTAACTCACACCTCTAAAGAGGGATGAATGTAGGCACCAGAGAAGCCACCACAGGAAAGAGCTCAGGCACAAGACCTATAAGAAGTTTTGACCAGGGTTTGAATCTTTCCAAGGCTCCAAAGGGAAATTAACCACAAGATCAAATCAGTAGAAGAGATTTAATTACTACCAGTGCTCAAGGAACTAATTGCTTTTATTATTTTTACAAGGTGTACAAAGAAGAGAAATGGTCTTCTTACATAAGAAATAGTTTTTATCATGTAGTGAAAAAAGCGAAGTAAATGGTAAAATGGTGGTATTGTAAACAACTTTGTATTTCTTTTGTATGTGCTGAAAGGAAATAAATTATGTCATACTGTTGACTTTGGAATTGTTTTTCATTAAACAGCAAGAAAGGATATTGCCAACCTGTTTTCTCTTTCTTTCCAATTCCTGTTTGGCAAAAAAAAAAAGCAGAATGAAAAAAGAAAAGCAGCATTCATACATATACAACTTAATAATAGCCTTCTGTGCATTGAATGGGGACTGCTGCTTGCGTTAGTATAGACAACTAAGGGGAACCCATAGCTAAATGATTTTTTTTTTTTAAAGTTGTTGCAAAGTATACAGCTAAAACTACTTTAGAAACATAAGAGTCCCATGTTCTACATAAGAAGATAAATATTTTTAGTTTTTATTATTTTGGTCACTTATCTTTCTTAACAATCGTGTTGTTAAAAGGAATGCTGTTGCCCCAGCACCCATGTAGTAGCATGCATATCACACAGATTTTTAAGGTTATCACAGAGGAAATGAAAACATTCAAGGAATTTAACATCTCTACACCTGAATTTTGTGGACACTGAAAAATGGCAAGTTCCAGGGAAGATTTCAGTGATCCTATCTAATATGAAGCTTCTCACATTTTTTCCACCAGCATGGGCTCCCTCCAAAGACAGAAAAAAACCCAGTATATATAGGAATATCCCCATTGCTGATTTATAGCATCTTCACTTACATGCACTTGGAGGGTGGGATTTTTGAAGCTTAAGTTATAACTGCACTCGTACTATATATCAAAGAGTCTCATAGGAAGCAAATCAAACTTCCAGATGAAGAACAATATTGCCTGTCACCAAAAACAGACTTGACAGAATTTATAGATGCACAAAACTTTGCAGAAGGCAGAGGATAGACCTAAATTAGAAAACAACCTTTTAAAAAAAAATATTGTTGATTCCATTTGGTTAAACAGCTTTAAATGGTTCTGTGAAATACTATTCTCCTCTCTTTAGCAACTAGTATTACTTCTATTTTAAGTCACTGAAAGAAATTTGCTTAACATACGATCACAAAAGAATATACACACAGCACGATTTTGTCTTCAGATAGCAAGAGAATAAATGGAGCAGGCAGGCTGCAGAGCAGACACTATGCTTCCTTCGAGCTTATTAAACTTCTACAGTGAAGAACGGCCCTGAAGCACACAGCAGACTAATCTTACCAAGCATCATTTCCGAAGTGTGCTATTTCTTTGTAAAACTGAGACCGTTCTCCAGGAAGCTCCACGCCAGGTTGCTACTGCTGCTGCTGACGTCCAACTCCTGCGCACGGTTCGCATCAGCAGTTCCTCAGTTTGGGTCCACGCACTGTAAGTCAGGGAGTATTTACAAATAGGGTCACTAACCCAAGGGATATTCGACTGCCGCAGGTGAATCGCAACCCAGATACATGTCATGAGCCCCTGAGAGGGAAAATTTGGGAACTGCTGTTCTCGTCATAAAAATGAGAGCAGTAGTCAGGAGGGATGTGGGACTAATGCGCCAGTAGCAGGTGGTTGCAATTCCTTGACTAAAAAAGGCAAAGAAGATGAAGGGGAAAAAACCCTGTAGAATATGGCTCATTTCCTCAGAAGGTTCACTTTTTTTTTTCTTAAACCATGTGTCTAAAAATGACAAAATTTATGTTTCTATCAATCCTGCCATAACATTCTGTAAAAAATGAAATTTGGTTTTCTTTTGTCCACTTTCCCCTCCACTGACTTATCTGCCTTACTCCTATGGGACTACCATGGTGCAAACCTTGTCTTCCCTGGGAAGGAAAACCAAATCCATGAACAGTGATATGGTTCAAAAGGCCATTCAAGGTACTGAGCAAAAGCACCTCCAAACCACAGCCCCTCAAAACCCCACCCCATCGTTTAGACATCATAACACTTCAGTTTTTCATTGGAAAAGAAACCAACACGGCATATATATCTGGAGGGGTTATTATGTTCTCCAGCCTGTTATAACAAGGTGGCTGCAGGACCCGTCCCTCCCAGTGCCAGGCACAAACTATGTTACGAACAGTCAAGGAAAGCTGGCAACTACCAAAACTTGACCCCAAAGGCTGCTGCGATGACAGTGGCAGGGAGAGAAAAGGCAAGTCCTCCCAAAATTTACCTAGCTGTCTTTGGAAGCAAAACTGAAACAATCTTCAGAGTGATTTGAGACTGACTCACCCAAAACAGAAGGATGCGGTAGGAGTGCAATATGCCAATAGAGCATCCCTTTTATTTGTATGCAGATGCACAGAATTACAAGCATAAAGACATTGGAAAGCACCTGAAAGAATATATTTTCTCCCTATAAAATATTTATGACTGATCTAATCTTACGTTAAATGTTTCTTAATATCGGCAAACATTTGAATCATTATAGTCAGTGAATTGCTAGGGAATGCCATGAAACTAAACGCTTAAAAAGTAGAAATTACCTTTAAGTCATCTCATTTGAATGAAATTATAAAATAGAAGATGTTCTATTCATTATTTTATGTAGGTTTTATTATAATAAACAATGTGGTTTGGTTTATGTAAGAAAAATATCCTAATTAGATTTTTCTTAAATAGATACAAGCGTATTAGTTAATGTATCCTGGGTAAACCATTCCAGCTAATGCAGCTATCACAGCTAATGCCATGTTTTAATTCTTGCCAGTTGCTAGAGGAGTTATAGATATGCACAGCTTGGAAGCTTATACTCATGCTTCTTTGATTGCACATGAAAATAAAGGACATGCAAGTAAAAAGAGAGAGAGGGTAGGAAATTAAGAATTTTAAATCTCAAAATACCCTACATTTTCAGTAAGAAAAAAAAAATAGATGGGCATGGCATGATAAATAAAAGATGTACTTTAGCATTTCCCAGTTTTAGTAGGCACTTTGATTTATATCTCTCAAGTAAGAGACAACAAGGAATACTTTGTTTTTTTAAAACTGGCACATTACTTAGAAGCCAGAATTTTTTATTTAATTGCGATAGTTGTCTATTAATATTCTAATGCACGCTAAAACAGTAGAAGCTCTTCTTTGCCTTTTCTCTTTCCCAAGTGTGACTTTCCTTATGACAGAGATAAATTTGCTCAAACTCCCTTCCTTCCAGCTCCTTTCTGTCAACACAGTTTAAGTTAAACAAAATCAGTGAGAAAAAGAAGAGGAGGAGAAGCGTTTTGTTTTAAAGTGTCATCGCTTATGTTACAAATTCACAGTTATCAAAGTAAATGAAGACGACTGACGAATTATAGATGAGATCAGCCAGTAATCAATCCCCACTCCCACTCCAAGAAAAAGCCTTAGTTCTCTTTAAAAACACTGATCTAAATACTAAACATATTTCTTCATTTCCTTATTATGAGCACTGTATCTTTTTGTCTTCTTTTAACACTGCATTGGCTTGATTTCTGAAGAAATTAGGCTTAAAGAGATCACATTTTTTCAAGGTACAATGATTTTTTTTTAACCTGTTGGCCAGATTCCACCAAATCTGGGAGTTGGGATAGTGATCTCAGTTCTTAACAATAGTAGAAGTATTTTATGATTTCAGTAGCTTACTGTGGTGAGCACACCCCGGAATACAAACCCGCTTCCCCTCAAATGCACAGCCTGCTGAAATCCAACAGTAAGCCCTGTCAAGAAATCCCAAAGAGAAGGTTTCGCATGGAACTACTTTTATTTTCCCCTCATTCTTCCTTTTAGTGGAAAACAGCTTTACTGAAATTTTGACAATAAAGAGCATGGTAAAATGGTAGCTTTTCCACCAGAATTTTAAAGACAAAAATTCACCTGGGCATTCTGGAATCTCCATTGAAGTTCTAGCATATTTTTATTATCACAGTTCGTGATGTAAGTATTATATTTATCACTTATTCATGATATAAGTATTATAAACATAAAACGATTTTACATATATGAATATGTATATATACATATATGATATATTGAATGCTTACATATGTTGAATACATGCATACATATGAATATGTATATTTACACACACACCCCTAAATATGTGCCAGTTGAAACTTTCCATCTTCCCTTAACCAAAAGATCTTCTGTTTGTACTATAATGTAACACTTTAGAATTTCTAGAAACAATCAGATTTTTGAAAACACTGTGAAAGGATGCTTAAATGTAACAAAAACCAGAGCACTGTCATGGGTTCTTGGAAAAACTGAAAACAAAACCACATGCCAAATGGATTTTCCTTGTGAAAATAAACATGCATAGGTTTGATACACACAAAACCCCAGGAACCTGAATAGCTCATAACACAAGATACACACAGGGAAATGTAATGCACATAAGTGTGTACAAGCCACAGACCCATATAAATATGGGAAAGCAAAATTAGTCCTATTCCTCATCACATTATGCCTTTAAATTGTTACTCACCAGTTTCAGAAGCAAACACTTTATCGCCAGTTTAAGGATCAGTTACTTTCCTGCATTGCCTTTAGATATAACATAATACTGTTCAGCTCTCTCAAGTTATTGGCCTCAGGTAGGCAACCCCCATCTTTGCCCTCTTGATATACTGTAATCTCACTGTGTCCTCTCTATTTAATTGTAGTCTATATAAAAGGTGGACTCTCCCAGCTATTATATCATAGGAAAACATAAGAATTTGAAGAAAAAACAGGTAACTATGAACGATATTTTATTTAGATATAAAATATGAATACATACAATAATATAAAGATTTTAAAAATCCAGGCTACGGTAGCTGAAGCAGCTAGATGACAAGATGCTTGGCTAACAACTTTCTCATCTTTTTTTTTTTTATCCATTGTTGTTATTTTTATTTAAAGCTCATCGTCCTCCGAAGACTTCAAACTCCTATTCAAGGAAATGACACACTTTGTATGTGTAGACTACAAAGATTTCATTCTCTAAGATGCAGTATACACCTGAAGTATCTAATGATCAGCAAAACTATTTTACACAAAGTATTGAGATTATTCAGTGGATGTCTGAAAGATTTCATGTAGGCAACTATAAAAAGATATTGTTTGTTTGTTTGTTTGTTAGAATTTAATCAAATATTTCAGTTTTGAAATGAGGATATGAAGAGAGATTTAGGGTGAGGAAAATACAAAAAAAAATTCTACACAATTTTAAAGACTAAGATCAGGAAAACCTTACATGAGTAATGTAAAATGTAAATTTCTGTAGAATTAGGTAAACAACATGACTAACTCCTTGGATTCAGGGCCCATTTATGAGGAGATGTGGTTTGTTGTAAAATGGATAAAGAGTAATAGAGAACATGCTAAAATAGAAGGATTTGCTCAGTGCTTAATCTCCTCCTCAGCTTCCTCCCTCATAATTGCATAGTACAACACACTTAAATAATGATAGGAGGTATTATCGCTTTTAGTATAGGAGGTTATAATTTAGCAACATGACTGCTCTGTTAAAATTCAAGAAGTTTAATTCATGGTACACCTAAATAAAAGATCTTTGCTTATGAAAATAGCATTAGCAAGCATACTACCCAATTATGAATCATGGGTTACACATTTCAAATAGATTCCCAAGGGTACCAATGCTGGTATAGGAAAAACTATCACCATGAAAAAATATGATCTTTCATTTGTCACTAAAAAAATAAAGTCAGAAAACTATAAATTTTTTTTGTGTTAAAGCAAAACGAACACATGGTATGAGTACACTTACCCTTCCTTGGAAAATCCATTTCTTCTTCTTTTTCTTTATATGGAGAAGTCTAAAGCAATATTCTACCTTGATCCCCCTGTCTCTTTTGATCACTTTCTCCTAGACAGAAAAATAGCAGAAGTAATGAACCGAAAAAAAAATTACAGATCTCAAATTAAACATCAGAGACCTATTTAAAATAAAAAAGTTATCCATTTATCACTACAAAATTTGGCACTACTGTGCCAATATGGACTAGAATTTCAAACCTTGTGGTCAATGAAGCATAAAATAGATTGTCAGAAATACTGTCTGAAATATGAATCCACTGGAAAAAAAATGCTTGAAAATACCTTAGATAATTTAAGAGAATCAAAATTGGCTGAATATACCTCTAAAAAGTCTCTACCTCCCTTTCTCAGTTCATAAAGGACTTTCTCCTAGGTGACCATTTGATAGAAGTAGTAAAAATAAGCTTCCAATTTCTACATTTAAAAACACCGTACATTTTTGTGGTAAGCCAGATCACTCCTTATCTGGAAACTGTTTTCTCTGCAATACAAACTAATAGCAAAATAGTAAGCTTTCCCTCACACTGAAGCCATCTTCTCAGAAAATTCAGGAAGCCCACTGTCACGAAGCCCATGGTGTACTAACCATGATGTTGTATGAAGCAGAACATTAATGCGGAAAACACAACTTCTTGTCATGAAGAGACACACTGAAATTATTTCTTTTTTGTGGCTTTAACTCAAAATGGAATTAAAAGAGGACTTAACAAAAAAATTCATACTCCTTACACACCAGTTGAAAATAATCATCCCTCAACACATGTCTGAATTTTGGTCAGCCTGAATTCTACCATTCCACATTAAAGCTCATTAAGGATAAAACTGGCTACTCCAATTTGCAGTGATTCTCTTACCAGCTTGGCTGACTTGGCTAGATAACCTCCTTAGGCCTACTTCCACGACACTTGGACAAAAAGAGGTTAATGAAGTGCTGTGTACCCCTCTTATTTGCCATTTTGGCTGAGATGGTTTTGGCTCTGCTGACGCTATTCCACGGCTGGGCTACTCTTTTGTTTGAGATCATCTTTTCGTTATTAAACAAGGATGTTGCAGAACTAAAAAAGTCCAACCCCAAAATAAGAGCAATTGTGTCAAGAAGGAAAAGGGTAACAAATATCCATCTAGCATTATCCATTTACTACTACCAATAATGATTAAAAACAAAGAGTGTTTAGCAAGCTTTGAGTTCCTTCTTATCCTGATAGTTCATTAAAAATGATCACAAGCTAATCTTTTGATATACTAAACAAGGGGAAAAAATCCATATATTCTGACCATATTTTTCTCCTTTAAGAATAAATAGAATGGAACAGAATAAGATTAAAAGATTGAAAAATATCTGGAATTATTTTTTAATAAGCCAAAATTCATAAGGAATGAAACAGCAGCTGCATTCATATTGAAAAATATCAGTCTAGACACAGAACACACAACTGTGGCTCTTTTCAAAACACGGACAGTCTCCAACAAATAATTCCTGAATTTTGTAAACAATCTCTCATCTTTGTTTCAGCCAGTGGAGATGAAGGGCTGGGGAGGGAAGCATACGAACAGGCTGCAAAGAAATTGGAGTCACTGCCACAGAAAGATGGCAATAATCCAGGATTGAACGAACCCTGCCTCTGGACACCAGCACATGGAGGGACGTTATTTGCAGCTGGAAATAGGGGATGTCTGACTGCTGACAGAAAAAGAGCTGATGGCCAGATAGGAGGATGGAGAATGAAACAATTTGCCCCTTTCATCATGCAGCTACTAGAAGGCACTCCAACACTTCAAGCTTTTTTTTTATTATTATATTTCCTTACCCTCTCCCCCACTGCTTTCAGTCCCTGTAACCACACAATACCCAGAACCATTTGCCAGATAAGGAATCAGGAAAGATTGGGTTTGGGGGTTTGTTTCCTCACTGAGCCCAACTGATAAAGATCTGGTAGCTTTTTGCATTATTTACAGTGATTCAGAGGTAGGGTTGTAGGAAATAAGATTAATGTTTATTTGAAAATTTGAGAGGCAAGCTAGGCATGAGTATCCCACTGCAGCTTGCAGCCCATATTCAGAGGCAAAGACATCCAATAATTCTCAGCAGTAAGCCCCAGGACTGTAAATATAATGGCAATCTGAAATCTTCATGAGTTTCCATTTAGTATTCTTACATCGTGAGTAGAAACACGATATTTACCAGTGATTGATATCCAAGGAACATAATCTGTCTTACACCAGCTTATTTATTTATACATGAAGAGTCCTGCAGCTCTGCCTGGAGATGGAGCGGATGCCCTGTGAAATGGAATGGATGTCTCTGTATGCGCCGTACTCAGTGCCAAACCGTGACCTTCTATCTAGAATTCCTTGGGTGGTGCATCTTCACTCAATCTTATGGACAAAGCAATGTCTTACTGATGTTAGCAAAAGAGTGCGGCCAAGAACTCCTGTCTCCTCCTCCTAGTTCAGATTCCTTCATGGCTGGGATTCTTCTTGCACAGAAAAACAACCGGCAGTATTTAAAACATATCTTTTGGTACTCACTGCTGTATCTGCAAACAAATCAAACCGTGAACTCAGGAACACCACACACACAGGAGCACGCTTAAAGGCAACTCTTACTCTTCCGCTTGAACAAAAGATGAAAGCATATTTTCAGCTTAGTGCAATGTTCATTATTTGTATGGAAGGAAAGTGAGGGAAGGTAATTTATGAGCATCTGTGGCCAACAGCATTTCAAAATTATTAGCTGCTTAGAGGGTAACTGGGTCCATTCCGAATAGTAAAAGTTTATTATTTAAAATGTTATGACTTTTAGATTAAGGGATGATTCCTCAGTAAATTCCTAAGTAAATTGCACCAGTGGCAAGGATTGATCCTCAGTTTTCCATTCCTTTGATGAAAGCATCTAACACAGAATTCCCACGCACCCCTTCTCAACATAGAAAAGGGCAATATCCACAGAGATGTTGTTGAGGGTTCTGTTGTTAATGTTTATAAAAAATTCTTCAATGATGAAAATTATTACATAAAGTCATATTCATATATGCCATGTTATCCTTCCATTCAAAGTTCAGAAGGCTGCAAATCTGAAAGGCAGGCAAGTCTTTTGTTTCCACATCACAGTTATTCCTGGGAGAATCACAGGAATAATTAAAATACATAAATAAATAAAAGTTTTAATCTTGAAATACCTCAGACTTCAGAAACATGCCAGTCTACCTGAACTCACATTAATATATTTGGCACCTATGAAATTGCCATCGAGCTCCTTCAGGGCATGCTGCTGTATGGGGTATCTTTATATGCACATCTTCAGGCAAGGACTTGATCTCCCTGTGATTGATAGAGACACTTACCGCAACAGAATCATAATCAAGACCGGGGTCCTCTAGAGAAATAAGAACAAATAATAATGACAGTAATGCTTTAATATCCTATTAAGTAAGAATCATCTCTGCTTTCTTGTAACTTAACATTTTTTCCCTACAATTTACATAAAATGTTGAGGCTAACTGGTATCACTGTGACCACACTCTGGTCTCCTGCAGAATACCAGCCATAATTAAACAGCAGGCTGATGAAACAGCATACTCATTCACCAAGTCTGGGAGGTTTTTTATATAAATATTTCTGAAGTTGGAGAACTTACCTACAAAGCAGAAAGGAGACGCTTGAAAGAGCAAAGGACAATTTTATCATTCCAAGAAAGCAAGAATCTCAGCATTTTGGACCACCACTGTATGTGCTTCCTGAAAATGGATGCATTTGTGAATTCTGGAGGGACAGGGGGGCTATAAGAATCTGCAAAGATTTTTGTGTTTGGAGGTATATGAAATGTGTTGTTTTGGGCCAGTGGGCAATGGCAAACAAACAGCTAGTAAAGAAAAGCTGGGTTAGGGGCTGGATTTAGAACAACAAGGGGTGAATTACTTGGGGCAGGGGAGAAGCAGTTAACAGTGACGCAAAAGCATTTGCACTTCTCTCAGATCTGGGGTCATTCTGAACTTTATGGACATGAGAGGTTGGGAAAAAAAAAAAAGAAAAGCAGCAGCTTATTCCACCTTTAGGTGCTAAGCACCTTGAACAGAAGGGAAAAGGGGAAGCAGTACAAATGGACACAGCAGATGTAAACAGAGAGAATGCAAGAACAGTGCATCCTACCCAACACAAGAATATTTGTTGTCCCTCTCCTTCTCTGAGGTCCATAAGACACCCACATTCCCTGTTAACCCCGGCAAAATGCAGGTAAGACACAATGTTTGATGAAGATAAACTCCAGATCTTTCAAAACAAAAACATACCAACTAAACAGCTAAATATTATATGGCAAGAAATATAGTTAGGGTAAACAATTCTGTTGATGCAATGCAATATGTAATCGCATTTGCTGATTTTGGAAGAACATGTTTGTTCAGAGCCTGCAATAAACAACCAAATGTTCTTTTATCAGAAAGCGCAAGTCAACCAAGTTAGTTAAGAACTATTCTAAGAACACTTAATAGGATCCAGGTTCAGTGACTGACTTTTCTATTTTAAGCAGGCAGAGAGGTGCAGCACAAACAATCTGCAGGATAAAAGCCTGACGGTAAAAACTCCACGCATACCAAAGACAATAACGTGTCTATGACAGCTACAACAGCAGCAGTTTTCAGCTTCTTACACTACTCATGCAACGCACTTTGCAGTCATCCCTCTTGCATAAATCTCGACGTTATAGTTTTGCGTTCCAATGGATCAGTTTGTATGCTCCGTACCTGCAAATGAGCCAGATAATACAGCCTGTGAGAAGTGATTTGTGGTATCAGTGACATCAGGAGTTTTGCAGCTGTAGTTATTAACAGATATTTTTTCATCCAGCAGCATGGACTAAAATCAATCATTCTGATAACTAGGCATGGCATGAGCTGTCCGCCCTGTCATTTCAATCTGATTAATCACACATACACAGACCTTTACCTTAAAGGAGCAATTGTTCACATTTAATCACGAAGATACATTCAAGCATACCATCGCAGATTACTAAATTTAAGTGCAATTTATGTCTTATATTTTGGCAAACACATTTATGATAATATGGCTTTGGCATATAGATGTATTGTTTCATTCATTTTACAAACATTAAAATCTAAGCTAATGTGTTGTATGTTGAATCATTTATCACATCAGATTTGCAGCTTTTGAAGCTTCCATTATACACGTATCTTTATCCGCAGCTTTATCCTAATAAACCAGGTACTGATAAATTATTAGTTATTATGTCTTCTTCAGACTGTGCTTGCTAGACAGCAGGTATCTTCTTCATCATAGATGAAAATTGACTTCATTTTACCTGAACAGCCTACATTCTATTAACTGGTCCTTCTTTTGTTTCAATTTTCCTTTTTAACCTTGGCACAAAGCACAGCTTTTCCCTTAAGAGTTATGCAGCACTTGTTCTTTCTCCTTTAGGATTTTGGGTGTGTTTTTTTTTTTTTTAATTTGTTTGGTTTTCTTTTTAAAAGCAAAGCCATACAAGACAGCCCTTACACAATCAATCATAAAACTTCACAAGACAAAGCAGACTGCTCCAGTGAAAACACACTGCTATGCTAAGAACAAGTCAAATTTGAGATCTGTCAAACCGATACAGTATTTGACTGTGCTAGAGACATCCTACATTCCAGATACACTTCCTGATTAGGCCTAAGAGCACAAAAGCGTTCAAGTGTCCCGGGGTCCACCGCTATTCAGCAAACCACATTGGCGTATGCTTCACTTTCAGCTTAGAAGCCAATGAAATGTAAATATGTGCTGAAATTTTAGTATAAGCCATTCTGCTGATACAGGTGGACAAAACCATAATCTTTGGCTCTGCTGCTAAACTGAAGCCATATGTAGCAGACAACTGTGTTATTTGTTATGCGTATCCAGCAGGTGACTCCTTAAGCTTTTAGATTCTTCAAAAGTATAAATTCACCAGCATTTCACAATTAGGTATATTTTTCTGAAGACACATATGCTAGAAATTACTTTTTATTTACTCTTTCTATGCTAGGTAGTACTTACGCTTTATAATACGTACTTCTTCAGACTGTTGTACTTGAGTATATATGAATTGCCTGATTATCATTATTATATTTTACATTTAAATACATAGACTTTAAAATAATTTAATAAATCCTTTATTCAAATAAGGCAAAATACTATTAGTCAGAAATATAGTGGATATAAACTGGACCTTTCTTTCATTTTGTAGCCCAGTGTGCAGGAGGCCCCCGAACAACAGGCGTCTGTTCAGGCTGGTGCCCAACTGGGCTCTCAGAAAATGACAGGCTGGGTAGGTTGACGGGCAACTAACTTGCAAGGGAGGAGAAAGCATTCTTCTGCCAAAGAATTTTGAAAGAAAAACCAGAGGCAACCAGAGAGTGGAGGCAACCAGAGAGTTGTTTATGTCTAAATAAATTGCAGAGACATAGATTCATGAACAGAGTGCAAGTAATTACTCAAAACTGCACAGTGCATTTATTTCCTCGGTCCTGAACTGGGATATAGAAGGATATTGCTTTCTACCATGTATCATGCACCAACAGTATATACATTATAACACTTCCCGAGGTTCAATCATCGCTCAGTAATGCAATCAACAGTAGCTAGGCAGAATGTAACAGGAGCATAATCGCCACTAGAAGCCTTAATGGAAGTGCCCCTTAAGATACAGAAAGATGACTTTTCAAAATATTCCTTCTCATCACATCCTAAAGTATTTTTCAGAGCAAGAACAATTGTTAATTTCATTGTACTCACCCAGTTTAGCAGCAAAACACTACAACTTTGGTCTCGATGTTGCAATCCATCTTTATCAAGTAGAAAACAAGTATCAACGAACTGCACAGCAACCTATATTTTATGCAAAGTACCTCATGGGGATACACTACAGCAAGTGATTTCAGATCTTTGTTAGGCTCTGGAAAAAAGATTAAAGTGAGGAATTTTGTCCATATAGCCATATACAAATTGGGAATCTAGAAAATGCAACCGCAGATCAGAACATTAGTCCATGTAGTATGTAGCCCATCTCCATAGCTGCTAGCATCGAGGAACGTGCAAAATACCGGTCATTAAGTAAATGAGGATATCTTCCAAGTCATAGCTCGTGTCCACACCATTGTCTTTAATAGCTACTTATTAGCCAGTTCTCTGTTGATTTTCCAATCTCTTTTTAAATCAGTTTGTACTTTTGACCTTCCAAAAATTGTAGAAATGCATTCCACAGTTTAAATTTTGTAGTTCCAGGGCAAAAAAAAACCAAACTCCTGGGTGGTTTTTTTCCCCACCAAAGCCTACTAGCTCATAATTACACTGGATTCCCCTGGTTCTTATAGAAGATGATGAACAGCTACTCCCTACTTATTCCCTCTGCAGCAATCATCTTTGTATTCACCTCTGCCATAGCACTTCCCACGTGTAGCTCTTCTATGCTTAAAAGTTCCAGCCTGTTCAGCCTGCCCTCATATAGAAAGTCACCTAGGTACACTTTTTTGGGCTTTTTTCTTAAGACCATTTGACAAAGAACTTGATAAAAAATAGTCTGAAATTCAAAGGAAATGAGAACTATGTTTCTCTCTTCAGAACCTGAAAATCTGTGTTAACTATTCCCCACCACATCACATTTTATTCATTTAACTTATTTTCAGTATTATACAACAGCAGCCCTCTGGAAGAACTCTTTCAAATATTTGGAATCTGTCACCTTACTGTTTTACTGAATATGCTGTTATGAAAAAAAGCTAACAAGAACTATCCAAATCATCTTTCTGAAGACAAGAAGTTTCAGCCTTTTTTGATTTCTCCTTTTAAAAGTGTTTTTCATGCTCAGATTTTTTTGTATTTTCTCCAACATTTTTGTGTGAAACAGGTTGATACAATATTGCATTGAGCATTTCAAAAGCCATTCCTGACACTGAAATAGAAAGGCATGCTAACAGGTTTTAATTTCTTATTTATTCCTATTCCTTATGTGGTATCCATGACTTTTCACTCTGTAATTAGAAAACTGACCTGCCCTGACTGATGGCAAAAAAGCAAATGATACAAAAAAAGTACTTTTTAATGAAGCAATGCACTTTTAGCCTCTTGAAAAGAAACACTTACTTTCATTACAGAAATTTAGTTTGAAGAGTTGATTGCCACAAGACATCATAAAAGCCAGGAACTTCAGTGGGCCTTTTCTTTTCTCCCAGATTACCAAGAATATCCTTCAAGAGAGGAGCCAAGTAGGTATCCATTAACTGGGTATGAAGAATTTCTCTGAACAGACAAATTACTTTGTTGTCATCCAGTAAAGTATTTCTTGTATTTTCCTATGAATAACACAATACAGGCAAAACAGGACACTAAAGACAAAGCAGTGGCTTGATGGATTATGAAATGTATTACTTACACAGCAAAGGCCCTTGACTTCACAAGGAGGAATGAGGCAATTTGCCTGGTCATGATTTTCTTCACTGACTAATTGGATTATACTGTGAGGGTTCGGGGCAGGGGGGAAGGGGTTGGTTTCTAAATATGTTTTAACTGGTCAATGTATTTTCAAGATCAATTTCTATTCCTTCATTTTTTAATTTCTAATAATAATAACAACAACAACAAAATTGAGATACAAAACAATACATTACAACTTCTCAGTTGGGTTGACCCCTTTTGCAACTTCTACTATATCAATATACTTCACCTGTAAAAAAACATCATTTTGCCTCCTCAGAGAAAAGAAATTTACCAATAATGCAACAATATTTTAATCAACTACAATTTGATATGACCCAATTTGTAGAAGGAAGATTTAAATTTTAGTAGGATTTCAGTGTAAGGAAAATTTAAAGAAAGAGTATTCCCCTAAATTTCTAACTTGAAAGTTCTCTGAGAAACTATGAATGTGGCTAACACGATATTCAACATATTCATGTAGGTAAGGCATTTGCAAGACTATAATGTGGTTTTTCAATATACTTTTCTGAATGTGCCCAATGTCACGTTTTATCTTACCTGTAACTGTCATATTTATTTTTAACTCATTTCAGAAATAGGACTACATTTAGGAAGCAAGGGAAGTTTAATTTATCAGAACTGAATCTGATACATTAATATGGTGTAAGTAATTAATTGGGGAATATTAATGGCAATCTATTGCTAGCGTCCTACTCCAACGCAATGCAGATTACATAGATGCCATGGAATTCTCAGAGCTTAAACATTTTTTTCCTATTTAGTGTATTTCAGGAAATCAACATAGTCACCATTTTCTGAATGCTGTCATTATGCCCTCTTATGCCAGGCCCCTAGACATGAAGATTTCAGAGGGGAAGGTTCTTACTGATTTAATACAATTACTAGATGGGGAAGAAATTAAAACAGTAGAGAAAAATTCACAGTATCTGTAATCAATATTAATAATGGGGGGAAAAAAAGGACCAGATCCAAACCAATATTTTAAAATAAGGTCACTAAGATACATTTTGTGCGTCTTGTATTTTTAACTGATATGAAAATACACCAAAACGCTTACTAAGAATGCAGTATTAAAAAAATCTAAAAATTGTGTGGTGTTTTCCAACTGCTTTCAACTGTCAAGTGAGACACTGATGGTCAGACAGGTCTGAAAGCATATATAAACTTTTTTTTTTTCTTTCTTTGTAATGTATTTGCAATTATGACATTACCTTAATTCAGCCTCAATAACATAAATGAAATCAAGACACTGTGCATACAATATATTGCTACATATATCAAGAAGCATAAGAGCTGAGCAGGCCTTTCCTTTTCGTTATGTAGCAGTGATATGGTCATAATTGACATTTTTGTCACGTTGCTGCATAAGTCCCAGTTTGTGCTGCATAAATGCACAGAAATTCAGCTGCATTTCACCGCTCTCTTCCCCTACCTGCTATTTTACTTTCTGTTCTTTCCTCTCTGTCTCTTCCTTCCAATCTTTCATCACATGTGAGAATTCAGTGTTTTTCATTCTGCTTGTCGACAGGAAGAAAAGCGGCTATCGTGTCTGCAGAATACATGGTCCTAAACAAAAATCAACAAAACTGCAATCAACATCCAGATAAGGTCCTCTAATTTCATTCGGAATATGAAGCATAATTAGAATCACAACACTGCTAATGCTGAAGTTAAAAACAAACAATAATCACACACCAAAAAAAAAAAAACCCCACCAAAAAAAAGAACATGTTATTAAATGACAGAATCAGATGTGATGTATGCTGTACGTCCAATTCTAATTTTTATAGAATAGATTTAAGATAGGACACATCAACCGTATTAATATTCAAGTCTATCCCTTTAAGTATCACACAGTCACTAATCAGAGCTGAAGGGGACTGAGCTTTTCTCGCAGTATTCATTCTCATTTTAAAATGACTTAATTTTGAACTATTTTATATTCAAAACACTTTTCTTTATCTGGCACGTAACCCCTACAGTTCAAGTAGTTAAACAAACAGCATCTAATTTGATATTCTGTAAAATTAATTTCAATAGAGAGGCTGACGTAAAACAGAAAGGTTTTACTATTTTATAGGTATTTCTAAAGCTTGTCCCTCCAGAATTAAATCTTCTTAGCAGCCACTTCATAAACAAGATTCACTTTTTTATGAAGTGTTACTTACATATGCAGTAGAATATATTTCAAAATACATCTGATTGTGCTGTTAACGTATAAGCATATCTTAAAACAATTAAAATAGCACCTATTGAAAAGCAAAGATTTCATCAGAGAATTACAGAGCAATCGTGGTACCCAAAACCAAATGGTGCTCCTGGCACAACACTCATACACGAGTTCTGTTTAGCAGCAATGTTTGCTTCACAGAATTATCACCTCTCACCCATCTGAAACTCTCAGCTAAGCTTTTGCTTTACAACAGGCCCACTGAAGCTGTATCTACTGGATTTTCAACTCACCACCATTTACCTATTCCCTTGTATTTTAGTCTTTTTTTTTTTTCTGATAATAAGATTCAGCTCATCTTGTCACACTTGAATTGTCTGAGATAATCCCTGCTTTCCCAGGCCAACATTGGTTACAAAACATCAGAATGCCAAGGGAGATTTTTTCCAAGTTCTATTCAAACATCTGGACTAACAGGATATTTCCTTTTGATCGTCATGTAGAAATTTAAAGCATCTAAGAAGAGAGACAAAACTTATTATGGCAACATGGAAAGAGGCAATATGAGTATCTTAGCTATTTTTAGCATTCCAAAAGCAATTATTTAGTCTTTTATGTATACTGGGCCCAGCTTGAAGACACATCTTCCCATCGGCTTCAGGCAGCTTTGCACAAAGCCCACAGGAGTAGTGAAAGGTCCTCCCCTCTGCCTCAACCACAGCAGCACTCCAAAAACATGGTTGCACATATGTACAAGAGAGAGCTCTTATCCATCAGCTTTTGTTTTGCTCACTCACATGACTCAGTGACGCCAATGCTGTATTCAAAACAGCATGAGGGCACAGAATGAGAAAAGCCTGGGCTGATGCTACCAGAGAAGAGAACCTCCGAGGATGGAGATGGCCATGATAGCAGTTCGGACCAAACCTTTCCCCGCTCCAGCAGCGTCTAAGCAAAATCCTCCTACTCATCCAGTTCAGAAAAAGGAGAAGAAACTCAGAATGCTGAGCTAGGAGGAGACTGAGGGAAGTGTGTTTTCAGGCAGTGAATACATGCAGCATTCACCTTAAGAGCACTAATGGACCCTCAGACTAGGTACCAATGCACACAGAAGAAGAAGGGCCAGCTTGTCTCTGAAGTACCCTTTCAGATGCATTAAAATCTAATTGAATACATCAGTCCCACCACTTTTCACCATATTTACCTCTGGTTCTGCTTATATAATAAAGCCAAGTTCTCATGGCAGTCTCTCCCTCCCTACTTTGCCACATTACTTATCAAATCACACACAGACTTCACTATGGCAGAAGGAAACATGCAGTGAGATCCTTCCAAATGTGGACAAGAGACAAACAGACCCCTTCTAGGACTTCCTAATTTCTCAGTATGGCCTATAGTATTGCAATTTTGGCACGAGTGTCTGATGTATACGTCTTCTCTCTTCAAACCCAGATATGTTACCCACCTTCTCTCCTTTTTGTGAAGTCTGCTTGGCCAGACAGCACACTCCCTGAAGCCCCTTACGCTGTAGCAGGACAGCAGCAACCACAGGACACATTGCAGATGTTAAATGAAACTTGAAAAAAGGAATTTTTTTCTCTCTGAGCTTTTAGAGGAAGAATTCAGAAGGGAGAAAAACTGTGACATGAGTAAGAGCACTTAATGCTTTTTGAGCACGTTTCCACCTTAGACTAATCCTGTCATTATACTTCTGCTTTTCACTGAAGCTACAAAAGCCTCACATATACAAAATTCCCATTCTCTGATCAAAGGGCAGGCCTGCATAGGTACATTGGTTGGACTCACTTTGTCCCATGAATTTGGACGCTGGTAACTCTCCCTTCAAAAGCCTGCAATCAGTACCATGTGGGAATAAATTATTCGAGGGGTTATAAAGCATTTGGAGGAGAGGGAAATTTTCCCTACAGCCCACACTGCTGCCCATGCATTGCTGTGATTCCACCCACAGAAACAGTCGGGAGAGGCCAAGTTTTCCAGCAACACCTAGCTTCTTCCATGCAGAAACCCCCTCTGCTGTTGAGGAAGCCTTTCTTTGTTGAAAAACAGCTTCTTCAGCCTTTGGTTTCTTATGCCTTTGCTGTACCAACATTGTCTCTTTACAAGTGAGAATCGTCTCCCTTTGAGTCGCATTTCCCATGCTATTTTGTTCCCTTGTAGATTGTCTATTAAATTATCAGCTCAGTCACAGAGGAGCAACTTTGTGAACAGTTGTAGTAACAAAATCACTCCAATGCCAGCATTCCCTCCATACGCATACCAGTGGGGTTTATGTTATGCTCATAAAAATCGTTGGAGCTTTCTTGTGTATTTTCCACAGAAACTGGGAAAAGATACACATCATCTAATCCAATAAAAGAAAAAAAAAAAATATATATATATATATATATCTCCTCCACAGACTGCCCCTTAACCCATCTTACAGTTTGACTGCTCTGTTCTTTATGCTGCTTTACACATCATCAAGGTGATCTAACCCTGTCCACACCATTGGGCTGGTGCCAGGTACCTGTACAAGCCACACACGAAGCCACATCACAGCAACCTCCCCCCAACTGTGTGCTGCACTGATTAACGGGGATCAGTGCCCAAACATGCATAAGGGTATCGAGAAGCGTCCGACAACTGTTAGATTTCACGAAGTTTAGGTGATGACACTTCCCACCCACCTTCTCCCCTGTACGAGATCAGAGCAGAGGAGCGAGGCTGGTTGGTTAGACCACATCATTGACAAGATAAATGCACGCCCTTGAAAGAGCCACAGTCCTATTGACGTCAAAAAGCAATGGATTGGGTCCCTTGTCAGACACAGAAAGCAGACATCTGCTTCGCTGCGAATGCAAAGAGGAATTCATTAAGTCAAGCATAGTCTTATTCCAAACCAAACACTATTAACATTTGAAGTGCTTAAAATTTTTAACTAATGTAAATTCTCTTCAGAGTCTCTTGATTTCCTGTGTTATATAATGATAAATGTTCAAATCATGAATTTTACGATTCCTTATTATTTTATTGTTTAATTTTGTTGAGGCTTCTTGATACTTTCCCTGTGCTGCTCCCCCGCCCCATTCTATGCATTTCTCCCCCCCGCTGTGTGCATCTGCTGTGCCTCTCTCTCACTTGCTCTCTCCCCGCTGTGTACATCCACTATTTCTCCCCGCCACTCCTATATGCGTGTTTGCCATCTATCTCTCTCCCCCTCCTGCTGTGTGTATTCACTGCCTCTTCCCCCTCCCCCCGTATGTGCATCCATCCTGCATCTTCCTCCGCTGCTGCTGTGCACATAAGTCTTTTCTCAGCAACTCCTACAGGCATGCATGAATACCTTCCTCTGTCTGCCTGTCTTCCCTCTTGTCCTCTCCTCTTTTTCTCAGCCCCCCTTTGCGTATCCCTTATCTCTGCTTATCTTCACCCTTTTCTTCCTTCCATCTTTTTGATATTCTGGTTCCTTCTCCCTCCTTATCAGCACCACCCTTCTCTCGGTCTCCCCTTTGTACCAATTCTCTCTGATCTGTTCTCACAAATTGATTCTACAGGAAAAATGTTCTGCTGCCGTTTGCAGAGGTGTGCCAGCCTGCATTGCAAACCGTTCAGCACTGTGTCAAATCTAACGGTAGTCAGCTTAATTTGCAGAAGAATCCTTGCTTCCTACCAACAGGCACACAGGGTAAAGCCTCCCAAAACACTTTCCCTGTCCTTTTTTCCTCATATTACTGCACTATTGGGCTCATTTCCACGTAAAGCAAAGTAGTTAAGGTGTGCATACCTGTCAGATTCTTACTGGAAAAAGAAAAGGACCTGTTACGACACTGAGCTTAACTGTTGCAGTTTAGGTCATGACAAACCAAACACATGCATTAATTACTACAAAATAGCTGGGTAGATGTGAAATATTTTGGATGTTTATTGCCTCTGTGAAGGAGAAATCAGTAATGCAGAGATCAATACAAAACTATAGAAACTTAGTTATCTCTGCTCCCCCTCTCCTTGCCAGAAGGAGCAGAGGTCATCACAAGTGGTGAGGAGGAGGGTATTACAGGCATCCGTGCTGGCGACACAAGCTTAGGCCCAGGCATCCCTGGGGACCCTGCATGGTCAAATGTCCCCAAGGTGGCCAGGCTGAGGTGGATGAGTTTTATGAGACCGGGAGCATCTCCCTGACTGGCTGACCTTTTCTGGTTGGTGACTGCTCCGAGCTGCTGCTCATGATTGGTGTAGCAAGTCGCCAGACAAACGTTCTTGTGTAAGTTTCGTTCTGCTATTTCTGCCAGTTACAAGGTTTTCTTCATAACAACTGTCTAATTGTGCTTTATCTAACAGAAGTCACATCCCTAACAACTACACAGCAACACACAGGTCAACACAGTCAGACCTCCAACATCGGTCCGACTACGCTAGTTACATCAGCTCAGGAGGCCAAGACTCTGACTGCAGCTGCAGAGATTTACATTTTCCAGCTCTCAGTATAATCAGGGTCAACATGGGTGGTAGTTGTTACATGCACATGCCTTATTCACCATTTAACCAACCACCTCTTCCAGAGAATTCCCAAATCAATTACTATACCTATCTTGACCACAAAAAGAATGAAAGTAGCCTTCCCTTTCTTCCTCTCTTCCAAATAACCCTGGCAGAAGAGGCACACGGAAACTAGCAGTTTTCTTGAAAGACAAGAATTTACTTATGCAACCATGTTCATGTTTTCATCCTTTCTAAACAGGCTGATGAATCTCGATGGCACAGCATCTCCTGGGCTTTTACCTAGCCCAGTTCTCTGCTATTGTGCGTAACATTTTGCTTTTTTTTTTTCATAAAGTTTTCTTCCAACACCATCTTCAAACTACTTCACAGTCTTGCACTGATCAGAAGGTAAAACTTTCCTACTCTGTTGTTAGTAAGCTTCTAATTCCCAGGTTTATCCTAAATTTGACATCCAGGTTATACCTACTTGTTCATGTGTTAGTCTCGTCTTTCAGATTAAATGAACTGTTCTTTCCCCTGGAATGAAAAAAGAATATTCTGCCTCAGATTTTGCTAAACCAAACTTATCAATTTGTTTCCTGACAAGTAAACAAAATTGTCAATTAGCACTTCTAAAATACACCTCTCTATTGTGTTGAATAATGACAAATACTTCCTCTTTCTGTACAGAATCAAAATTCAGATCCATCCTATGATTTTTCACTTCCCTTTCCAACTGATGTATAATAATCGTGACTTAGTCATTTAGTGATCAACTAATTGACTCATCTCCTTCTTCCTCCAACATCAACAAATTTCATCAACTTGCTTTCACTTTTAGTGTCCGAGTCACTTGAAGAAAAATATAGGAATGATCGCAAGACTCATCCTTCAGGAACTCTACTAATGACACTGTCCTGGTTTGAGGTAAAACAGAACCAATTTTCTGATTTGTAATTTTACTTTTTAGCTGGGCCTCTTCTAACTAACTAAAGTCTGAAATTAACAGCATATTGTTCAGAAACTGTTCGCTCTCAGAGTGATAAGACCTGATTATACCAAGGGACAGTATAAACAGAGGCTCTTGCTTATACTTATTGCTGTAACAACCAAGGTCAGATAACTTCGCTGTTTGTCCCGTTAGAGGGTCGGAAGCGGAGAAGCGTAGAGGGGTCCCACCTGCAGGGAGGAGCAGACGGGACAGGTGACCCAAAACTGACCAACAGGGTATTCCATCCCATCTGCATCACGCTCAGTATAAAAAGCTAAGGGATCAAAGGGGCAAGTAGGCTCTGGCTCGGGCTCGTTTTCGGGCTCGGGCTCGTTTTCCTTCAATGGCCAGCGTCTGAGGAGGACCCTGTCAGTTTGTCTGCCTTTGATCCTGATCTGAGCATTCCTGACTCTCATACCAGAATTCAGCTCCTGTCTGTCGCTGACTCCAGTCTGGGACTTTCCCTGTGTCTGCTGGTGACGTGATCGTCATCCTGGGAGCTGGATACGGTTTTGTATATATTGTATACTTTTTTTTTCTTTTTTCTTTTCTCTATTATTATTATTTACTATTTTCTTATTTATTATTATTTTCATTAAAGTAGTTTAGTTCTTTTTCTAAACTCGTAAACCTCCTTATCTCTTCCTCTCCTCTCTGAGGAGAGAGGGGGGGAAGGGCCATCTGCCGTTCTGATTGGTCAATCTGGCCAAAACCATGACAGACACCTACACAGCCCTGTACATTCTCATTCAGCACTAACCAGTGCTGTCTCTCATTTAGTTAATAATATATTTTACTTATACTGATCCCAGTTTTCCAATTTTGTCTATTAACATCCAGATATTAATTTCCAGATATCCAGTACAGACAGATGACATCAACCACACCTCCTTGATCTAGAAATTCATTAATTTTAGCAAAGAAAGATATCCTCTCCACGTGGCATAATGCACCTTTAGTAAACCTCTGCAGCATTTATCCCACTTTGCATTATCTTCAAGCCTTAAATAATTATATTTCACGTCAAATGTATTCTATTGGCTTGCTGAGGCTTTGTTTAGATTTTTCTTTTTCGAACACACATGATAGATTCGCTATATGCCCACATCAACTTTTTTTATTGGTCCTACAATAACATGTACTCGTTCTTTTCCAAAGTCTAGGATGGAAACTATGCAATCTTTGAGCAAGAAAATAGTTAATTTTCACTTTGGCTCTTCTGACTTCCACTCACATGCCTAGGCTGCTGATTTTCACTTACGTAAGTGGAAGCCTAGTCAAGTCACATCTCCTTTGTCACTTTTGTTCTTCATGGTCACCTCCGCGGTTACCTATTTTGTTTGAGATTAAAGTCCTAGGCAGCTTGCTAACTGCCCCCCTAGACCTCTGCTAGTGCATCTTTCTCTTCCGCTCCCTGCAGGTGGTTACATCTAGGAGCCAGAGTGGCATCATGGCACAAGCAAGACAACTGGAGCCCTCGAATGCTCTGCCCTTCCAAGCCCCTGAAATACGACAGTCATTTCACAGGCAAGGAAGGTGTTCCTGGTTATGTTACTCCCACGTCTGCAGTATGACAAGCCCAGAAGCACTAACAAAACGCCACCAGAGACTGGCATTTGAGAAGGCGTATATTGTGTTACAGGCTTGCATATGTATCCCCGCACCTAAGTATTGCTCAGGCTTTCTACATCATCATCTAGTTAAAAGTATACTTAAACTGCAATGTTCCCACCTGTCGGTTCTGACCCTAAACTTGGCTGAACAGTTCCCGCTCCAAGACCTGCACCCAGATCTATAGTTTTTTGTCAAAGTCTACTATTATTGTGGTACTTTACCAGACAGATTGGAAGTACTTCCGCAGCTCCTGATAAATTTTATTGAACCATATGTGAGTTGGTAAGACAGTCAGTAAAATATTCCCTGATAGTAAATTCAATTTACTTTTCTTCCATCACAGAGAGCACTGCTAATCTTCAGTGTTTTAAATGAGGCAGAACTTTATATTAAAATGCATAATCACACCTGCTCTACATTTTGTATTAAATAAGTACATTTTGTTTTAAGAGTGCATGCACAGTGTCATTGTAGCAGGAGGAAATTTTGGCAGTTGCACAGAAAAAAGGGATGAAGGATTTAGTGCTTCAAAAATGACCTGGGATTGAGAAATAGGCTCAGTTGCCGAATACCTCTGTGAAAGTGATCAACACAAAAATGAATAACATTGCCGCTGTGATTTTTATCACACAGTTTGAGTGTTGACACTCCAAAGAGATAATAAGAATGGTCCAAAAGATCAAAGTTCCTCTTGCAGGCTTTCTGCACTTTCAAGGAGATGATGGTACATCAATTTATACTTGGTTCAATATTTAGAAATGTTCTTTTTCTTTCTTTATTCAACGAACTTTAAGACTCATCTACATGACTTTGTGCTAATGAATAGATTCTACAAAGAATCTCAAAATAGGCAGGTCCATACCTATACATAAAAGCTTAAAAAGTGAATTAGGATGTTTCTAATGAAAGGCACTTTATAAACATGAAAGAACAGTGGGAAAATATTAGGGATATTCTTTTCCACATAAAAATACCTGCAATATTTTTGTTACCTTCCTAAAATTAAAAACTCCATTTGTATTTTAAAGAATAAGTCACCACCATATCCCAACTAGACTAAAAGTAATTTTATCTTGGTCATCTAGAAACAGATCAAAACAGTTCTGAATTTCCTGCCTTTTTTGCCAAACAAACGTTCTTCATCTAAGAATAAATTTCCATGCCCTGACGGAATAAGCTGCTCACAGGAGAGTGATCTAACAAAAATGACTGAGGCTCAGGATATGAATGTAAAACTGATTGCTTGACCTGCTCTGTAACACAGCTCATATCATGCATATGCACCTGAGAAGCTATTATGATTTGCACATCCTCTGTCTGAACGACTGCCATCCTATCTGTAATAACTTTACCAGTTAAATCACCATCTGTTTCACAGGCTTTCTAATGTTTATATCTCCCTTTTCTGTCCTAGAAAAAGAACAAAATTGTTTTCCTGTATTGTATGAGAAGAAGTATCCCTGCACTCAGCTGGAGAGCTAAGCTAACGTATCTTAACTATCTCTACCAAACCAAGACACAGATTTTAGCATTCAGATTAAATGAAATTACATCCATGATCCTGCTTACCATATAGAAGGCAAGATAGACCAAGAAACACATTATATATTTTCTTTCCTTCTTCCATCCCATCTGGTAAAGTTTCTTAAACGCTAATGTAACAGGTGATAATGAATGCACAAGAAACAGATCCCTGACACGTACCAATAGAAGTGAAACAGCATTTACAAGGTAGGTCCACACATAGGTTTTAGGTCAATATAACCAGAGGAAATTGGGATGCTCCCAGCTAAGTTATAAACTTCGGAAACAATAGGCTCTGTCCTCACAGAATCATCAGCTGGAGATTAAGTAGCTTCCATACTGCTACTCAGCTCTTCATTATTAAACAAACAATAAAAAACCCACAAAAACAACAACAACAAAAAAACCCCACAACACCACCCAAAACACAGCAAACCAAAACCCTACTCGCAAACCCAAACAAACACCAAACCAAACCCAAAAAATCCCAAAGCCAAGAAATCCACATCAATCTAACCTCATCTACAAAACTCAAGGAAACAGGCCACATGCCTTCCACCATCAGGGGAGTCCATAATCTCATTCCTTGCATTTTTGCTACACAATTACAAATGCAGACAATGCTGGTGTCTGCTATAGGTGGCTCAGACATAATACAGTGCAGGTCAGAGACTTAGAGGTCTGGCAGGAGAGGGCTCAAAGGGAACTTTTGCAAAATATGTCTCAATATGGATTTGCAGAAGCATTCTGGCACAGTCAGAATTGCTATTCAGCTCCCAGGACCCTGGATTAAAAAGTCAGAGTAGAGATCATAGTGACTATATATAAAATCTTTCACACTGGACAAGATTAAGATTAATCAGTTTGTCTCTTTTTATGCCTCTCCTAGACATAGTCAGAATCTTTTGGTTTTTGTTAATGCTGAAAAAAGCGTTACTCAATTAAAATGACAAATACACATTAGAAACTGACCACTTACAAAAGGAGCTTCTGCTATGCTTCTGTATGCTGCTCTATTATTCACTTTTACTGACACAAAGAAAAATTACTTTCCACTAGTTGTTTGTCTTAGTCTGCTCTCTTCCCTCCCCATGACAAGCAGTTCAGAGAGTTAGCAACACGGTGCCATCTATCAGGAAGCACAGAGGCAAAACAGTTGCGAAATCATTTTCCTAATGCATATACACCCTTAGTCCTCCCCTTCCTCTCTCTCACACACACCCCTCTTTTGTTAGAGAGATTTAAAATTTGTTGGGAACTGCACCCGTATCCAGGATGGATAAATTTCTCAAATAAAATAACAAGTGATCAACAAGCCCTTCCTGTCCACACCACGGTTCTACCCTCTTCAAACTGATAAAGAGCCTTCAGAGCGTTTAGTTTATAACTTAGAGAGGTAGGCTTAACGCTCACTACTGTAACACTGAACTATGCTGGCAGAAAAGCCAACAGCCCAGGAAACCCTTGCCTGATCCCAAGCAACATGAGGCAAATATCACAGAACGGCATGGCAATCACAAGGAGTCATCCCAGGAGCGCGCTCCGTCCTTCCCTTGCCCCAGGGCAGAGTTACCTACACCAGCCCTTTCCCCAGCCAAAGGACATCCAGCCAAAGGACCTCCAACAGCAACATCTGCACAGCCTCCCTTTGCACACACGACTATCTAGCAATAGTAACCTCTACTTTGAGTCAGCTTTACTGTAGCCGTTAACCAAAAATGTTTCCAAGTAGCCAAGCAGGAATGAAAGGCTTTCAAAAGAAGTCTCATTGGCAGCAGTTGCAAAAGTTACCGACACAGAAGGGAGAGAACAAGATGCGTAGTAGTTCAGAGCAAATTTTGACCAAAACGGTTGAGAAAAGCACATCTACTTAATTTTTTTAAAAGAAAAAAAAAATAATCTCAGGGAAAAGGGAAATTACTGTCGCTTTGAAGTTTATCTGTCCCTTGCTACAAGAAAATGGAAGCTGTTAATGCTACTTAAAAAGTTGCAGAGCATTCTCAACAGAGTTCCCTGGGAATGTGAAACCAAAGCATGGCTCCCACACTGGTATTCCACGATTATAAGCAGGGCCCTGCAAGCTTTGAGACGTTAACCTCTCTTTTTACTTTCTAATTCTTTTTTAATTGCAAGACTACTAGCAGGGAGAATATCTTGGGCATACAGACTTTTAACAGCTCTAGATAAAAGAAGTTCCAAATGTTCAAGAGGAAGCTGGAAGCTGGCAATGCTACACTGTCTTCTCACCTGCAAAAGGAAAGAATTAATGTACAAAGTCAGCATCTTCTTGCTATTAAAGCAAGAAACAGCTGAAAAACTCTGCTGCACGAAGCATCTCTACTCATCTTCCTTGTAGTCACCTTCAAAAGTCACCTAGGATTTTGAAGTACAGGGCACTGAAACAAATGTTCAGTGTCTTTTTAAGTGTCCAGAAATGAATGAGCTGCCAGACTCATCAATTTCTAGAAACCAAGGTGACAGAACTATCAAAGACCAGAGAAGTAACCACTGCATTGTCTTGCCTGACCTTCTGTGATGATGTGCAGAGGAATGCAGGAGCCACAGGCCTTATTACAGGGAAAGAGCGCTTTGTTCTTGTAGCTTTCAAAACAAAGTAGAATGATCTTTTCCAATGCAGCTGAAGCAATTCTATCACCAGTGTCACTTTTTCTGATGTCTGAGCTGCCTCCTTCAGAACCAGTTCTCTCCCCAAACACAAAGAGCCAGCGAAAAGACAGGACGTGGGTAGCTGGGCTTTCATCCACAAACCCAGTAGCAGTCCTCGTTAAAGGAAAGATGCACAATAAAAATAGCAGCGATGGTCTGCATATGGTCATTATTTTTTATTTGCTGTTGGATGCAAGTCGGCATCTGGAGGCAGCTCAGCACATGGTCCAGGTCTCTTGCAAGGATGAGAAGCCCACTGCTTGGAAGGAGACGATGAGATGAACAGACACTTTGAAAACCAGACTCCCCGAAATCTGCATACAGCTTTTTTGGCACTCAAGTGCCCTGACTGATTATTCCAGCTTCTTTTCAGTCTCATAGGACAGACCCTGTCCTAAAACCTGCTCTGCCCTTCCTGCTGCCCTCCCACCCGTTCCTTCACTTCAATCTTGGCCTTTTTATTCCTCTTTTGTTTGGCGTTTTTTTCCCCCCTCCTTTTGTTTCTCAGACATAAAAAGAGAGAAAGATGATGGGTGACCTGAGGAAAGGATCAATCTAGACACTGAGAGAAAAGAGGTCTGACATGGTCGTCAGTAGATTACACAAACAGGATGATCTATAGTGCTAAGTGCCCTGACTACCTGTCCTGCAACAAAAGAACAGTTCAAAAATAATTATTCTGAGAGAGAGAAATTCAAATATGACATCCAAGCACAAATATGTATGGAATAATTCAAGTAAAGGTTATCTGATAATAAATTCACCAGTTTTACCTATTTAAAAACGAACGAGCTCCTTAATAAACCTTATACTTCATATGAAAATTTGAGAAAATGTTGATCAATTCTTACACCAGTCATGTCCAGCTACAATACCAAAATAATGTAATGCTTAATTTATGATCAGACTGTCTGCAGGTAGGCTTTTGCTTTAAGCCTGTGCTATAGAAAGCTGAATTTAAGCTAGTTTGAATTTTAAACAAGAAACAGGTAGTCAGGGAATTAGTATTGACATATTTTGCTTCCTGAGATCAGTAAACTAAACATAATCTCCAGAAGGAAATTTAAAAAAAACACTTTTTATTAAAAAAAAAATTGTTTATAAAATAGATGCTAATATAAAGTTAAGAATAGTTATGGTTAAGACTGCGACTTAAAAATCTGATATAGCAAGAAAAATTAGAGCTAAGATTTCAGCTGTCTTTTTAATTAACGTATTTTACCTCTTAAAAGACATTTCAGGAGCACAAAAGAACTTGAACTGCATTCTGTTCTCAATTGTCTGACATAACCTGTCAATTCAGAGAGATAAAATGAAAGGGTATCCATAAATGCTGAAACACTGGACCATTTATTAATAAGTCTGCTTTTTGAACTGAGCTTTCTATTGATATATTATGAAAACTGAATTTGTTTTACATAGAGAAGCATGTATTAAGTCAACAGTAAACACGCTGTAATTGCAAAAACAGTTAGTGCTTTTATATACAGTATAAACTGACATAGAAATTAAAGGAGCAGATGTACAGAGTAACAACAGTAAAATAGTGCGAGACATTAAAAAGCCTAAGAAAAAAAGAATCTTACAGACATACAAGATCCACAGTGTTGAATTCCAGTCTTCTCTCTTGTATATACCTGACCATCTTAACCCTGTAATGAAAAATCACAACTTCCTAAATAATGTCACACATATATTATGCCTGCTCCTCTTAATCTCAACCTAGATTTGTACAGGTACAGCCCTCTATAATGACAATTACAGCTCATATTAATTTGCTACTCTTTTTGCATACTTATATTCATCTTATATTGCATTCATTATAAGGTCCATTTTACTTTATTGACAAAGGGGCAAAACCCTTAAAGAAACATTGGAAGCGTGAGTGCTGTTACGCTAAGATGGCACTTCACTGTGTGTATGCCCAGATTCATGCTGTCCCCTACTCCTCTACCGACAACCATGTACTTCTCCCTTGGGTTTATTAGACCTGCTATGGAAGGCCCCTTTCAGCTTCTCCATGAGACAATCCTTATTCTGTGTAGGTCACCTGGTAAAATGGGAGAAAATAATCTGTTTTATGTGCTTACTTGTTTAGTTTCTTAAAGATCATTCACCTTTTAAGGATGCTGAGCTCATTTTTGCTTTCCAAATTAGAAGTTAAGCACGACCGTAGACAATGCTGAAGCCAAGGATCTCACTGAATTCGGCGGGAGCCAGTAGCCCTTTACAAATCTCTTTCCCAAAATATCATGAGTCCCAGGTGCTGGCTCTGAATTGACCCTACAGTTGAAACTTGCCCCTGTGCCACCTTTAACAGGAGTGCTGCAGGCTGTTTCTCCCAGCCTGACGCACAGTGCTTGTGAGGTATCCAGGCAGCAACTTCAATTAAATTTAATTTCAGTAGGAAAGACCTCCCAAGTGTAACAAAGAAGATATTACAATACCTACGCTTAATCCTTTTTACCAGATTGCCCTACATTGCTTTGGGTTTATGACTTGGAGTAAAAAGTGACTGCACGCAATTTTCAGAGGATGCAAAATGACTGATAACAGCATACGACACCTTAAGTAAAAAGTGAAGGAGACAGTCCGTCACCACATTACCAAGACAAACAGCAATACTCTTTCCTTAAAATGAAAGAAATCCCTTTGCTAAGCAATCCTCTCACTTCACGATGCCCCCGCCCCAGTAAGGATCTTTATTTCCCCCTCTTGCCTCTGGGACTGCATTTTGCCTCCAGAGCAAACACCTCCCGCTGATGCCTTCCCGTCGGACGTGGGGAGATGGGGGTTTTTTCGGCTGAGATGTGGCAGATGGCACCCTCAGAGCTGAGATGCCCCAGGATCCTCTCCTCGTGGTTGCCATGGCTTGTTAAAGCAGGCAGTAGCAATGCCAGTGCTCGAGGACTGGCTGCAGCCTTGTCTTTTTTTCTGCAGCAGCAGCAAAGGCATTTCAAAGGAACAGCCATTAACAGCAGATTTCTTGATTCACCCTGACTGGCTGTTAGGAGCCCTGAAGAACTGATACCACAGCCATGGAGACAGATCCAGAGATGCATCACATGGCCCCAGTCACTGACAGTCTGTGGCTTTTCCAGAAATGTCAATGCTCACAACATCTGAGAAGCAGGAAAGAAAACGTAGAAGCTCCTAACATAAAAATAAAGGGAAGGAGCTTTCCTTTCCTCCCTTTACACTAGGTACACTAGGCATATAATACCGAGGTCATGTAGAAAATTACACTATTATATCATATATTACAAACATTACTTGATGCTTTTTTAAAAAACAAAAACAAACAAAAAAAATCCCCACCAAAAAAAAGCCAACCAACCAGAATTCATGTATATATTTTCTTTTAAATACAGCATTATTTACTCAGCTTCTGAAGTGTATGTAAACATGTACATGTACCTCAACTTACCAGAACAAGCACGATAAAGCTACAGAAATACATTTAAAACTGTATTCACCATGCACCTCTGACCTCTTTACTTATGATTAACATGCTAATTTATATCGATCAATACCGGTTATGTGATGGCAAGCTTCACAGCTTCAAACATCTGTCTCTATGGGGAAAAAAGACCCCCCAAAAATAAAAACAAAATCAAGAACATTCAGAAAGGATTTTTCTTTTTATTCTCAAATACATAAATAACCCTTCAAATTGTACTGCCTTTAGGCTTCGATAGTCAATACCGATTCAAAGATTTATATTCTTTCATTGTATCACAGACAAATATGGGATCTTTCATTCCTTCCTCCGCTCTTCCTGACATTAGATCTAACAGATCACAAAATCCCAGACCCTAAACCCTTCAGCACTGCATGCTGCAGTTTTGCACTGCCTCTTAAGCGAGTCTTTGGTTAGACGGCTCTCTTCCTAGTCCTTAACTTCATCAAACAACAGTAAATCTAAATAATTCTATTGACTTCAGAGATCAATTTGGGGATTCAACGCATTTCTGGATGAGGGCCCAGGGGGGAAGAGGGGGAAAGATGGGGGAAGGAGAGGGGCTACAAGGGGACCTGGGAACCACGGTACTCAATACAGCAATACTGCATTAGAAAGCACCATAAGCAGGAATTATAAAGCTCTGGGGACCTTTTTTTCACATGTACGAGGAACGTGCTTTAAATAAAAGAAAAGCTGAATGCCAAAATGCCTAGAGGGTCAGACAGGCTCTTTGTGAACTGCCAGACAGAACCAAGACACTGGAAAAACAGTCAAGTGCCACTGTGGATCTTGCTGTCAGTTATTAGGCAAAGAAATAATACGACCTGCACAGCAGAAAAGGCCTTGCTTCAAAATGGATACAGTAGCTCCGAGTATATATGGGTACCCGTAGATAAACCATCTCTCAGCTTGTTAACAGAGGGTTATATGTCCTGGCAGGTCTCTGGAGACTGCGTTGCACAGACCGAAAACATCTTTGTAGCAGTTTCAGCTAATAGGCCTTTCTGCTTCCTAATGACTCCAAATATATCTTTTGTGATACAAGCCTCTTGCTTTTAGCTAGCCGAAGTTTGGCCAGTGACTTATCTCCAAAACATCAGCAGAGATTATTTGTATGAGCCCAGTTCAGGAAAGCAGTCAATACAGGCTTTCTTAAATCAGAATAGGTCTGGCAAGAAGTTACATCAAACTACAGAAGTTCAATACCAAACTGCAGAACAGATAGCTGGGTGCAGTAATCATCCGAATGGTCCAACTCCCAGTGGCAATTACCAAGGCTGCTTTAGCATCCTTAGCATCCTTTATACCTTATTCACAAATGACAAAAGAAGTTAACATTATTCTAAGCAACATTATTTCACAGTCTCTCTGAAAACAAAAGGATAACCATAATGAAAAAATATATAAATTCAACCATAATTAAAAGAAAAAAAAAAAAGAAAAAAAAAACACCAAAAAACCAAAAGACGCCAAACCAGCTTACTTATATATAGCTCTCTCTGGGAACGGATTGAAAAAAAAAAATCTGCACTTCAACTAACTTATTTTGTAATAAATAATGGGAGCATAGGTATGTCTCTGTCTGCAATTAAAAAGCCCCAAGAAATTCTTCTCTGCTGGCATTTTGGATAAAATTTTAGCAGAGTCTCCAGACTGTCTAATTGCTATGATACCGTACGCAGCCTGCCTCAAAGCACGGAACATATGGCATCCTCAAAGGATTTGATATCATTTTTTCTTTAAAACGTGCAAGTCAGTTGGTCATTGTTACCCCTCTGTGGAATTACTCAAACAGCTGCTACCTTCCAACTAAGAGGTAAGAAAATCTTTGTCCTTTTTGTTCCTGTTAATTTCACTGACACACTTCTGTCATATAATGAGAGTCGGTAATATGCCCATAATGCATTTTAATGTTGCATATTTGATCCATGGTGTAAACAACACTTTGTTGCAAACTGACATCTACAAAAGGATGCTTTTCATGTTGCTTGCAAAGTAGTCTGAATTGTGAGGCACACGTTTTAAATGGCAAGAAATTCATTTAATATCTAAACCTATATGAATAATGGTACGCTGTTGATGTTCACTTCTACAGAAGCGCAATTGTGACACTTGAACCCACTTAAAATGCATAAAATGTACTGTCTTTAGAAATATTTTAAACTCTTTATCACCAATAGATCATTTCTTTTAAAATTGTCCTTTACTTACCAAATAATGATTTGCTAAAATGTACTTTTAGTTTATGATTGGAAAGTAGATATGTCTAACGATACCTTATTCATTCAGCAGGGTTATGAATTTCATAGTTTTCTGAGTTCTTATCTTCCACGGTTCACAGATCCCATCTCTCCTTGATCATCAGGGTATCTCCCCAAATTGAACCTTTTTTTTTTCCTTTCTACTCTTTCAAACTGACAAATTTTTCATTCTCTATCAGAAGATTAATGAAATAATAACTAAAGTGAGAAAAAGAACACACGACCAAAAGATACAATGATAAATGACTAAAAAACCAAATCTCACAAAGTAGAGGGGAAAAAAAAAGTGGAAATGAGAAAGGGAGATAATCAAATCATCATCATGCATCATAGGAACCACATATGAACATCACGTCCCCCCACATGTGATGAGGAAAAAAAAAAAAGAAAAAAAAATAGAGCTGCCCAAAATACTTTTTACATTAAGTTACAGGGGCATCTTTATAGGGATCATCCTGGATCTAGCAAGAGAGTTGCCAAAGCTTTGTTTTCCCTTTTTTTTTTCCCCCTTCTTTTGAGTCTTAGTTGTAGCTCACATTTCTTCATGAGACATGTGACCTTCTCTTGTGGTGGAAGAACACTAGTGAAAACCAGCCAATAGTTAAAAGTTCCCAGAACCAGTGCAGATGACAAGGATTATATTTATAGCCTAAAGACTGCAGTTTTACTATCGTTTACTAATAAATAATTTATACTATTATAGGGAAAGTGCATAAAGTCCCTCCTGATACTTCAAAGGCTCACATTAAACCACATTTTCAAAATCTTTATGAAAATCTTTATATCAAAGAGCATCCTATTCTGAAAAAAGACTATCATTTTATTATATGTTAATTGCCAACAGTACATTCTTGGCCCTGTAACAGATGCAAGTGAGCAGGCAATAAATTACTGAAGAATACTAACTATGTAAAAGATACAAAATGACACAACAAAGGAAGAATTCACGAAGCATCTGATCCACAGCGTACAGCCAGTGGGAATCTTTCCATTAACTTCAAAGACTTTTAGATAGCTCCTAACATAGATCAGCAACGCTTTTGGTTGAATATAATTACCTGCCCCCCTGCCCTCCCCAGCTTCAGATGTAATGAGAGAGGCAGAGAACATACAAGTTAAATACGCAATGTATTAGAATCTCAGCAAACATAACCTTCAAAAGTCTCAGAAGTACCAATGATTCAAAGAATTTATTCGAATTTATAATAGTGCAAGATATGTCCTTTCATGTTTAGGTCCTGCCCAAAACTCAAAAATATAAAACACTTTTAAAAAAATTAATATATATATATGTGTATATAAAAACAGCCATTGTGCTGTGATGCACCATTCTTCCTAGATTTCTATAGTTCCATTCCTATACTCTCATAGAAAGACATCCATCATCTTTTTTATCAAAACTATCTTCTTTTTATCATAGCTCCCTCCCAGAAGAATATTTCTATTAAGTTTTTCTTTTACTTTTATGAATGTAGGGGATTGTTAAGAATATCAAACTCTTTTCATTGGGATCTAAGTTACCTTGAGAACAGACATGCATTTTTTGCCAAGACATGAAACAGACATTTCTCAATTACTTCAAATTTCAGGAGTTATAAGAGATAGTTGGGTACATGCACACGCACATTTACATTACACACATTGTATGGTAAGGATATATTCTTGTCTATAAAGCCCATCATCAGCTTGAAAATAAAATTACTAGTGAGGTGACACTATCATTCTCTTATGGCACAGCCAAAAAGTTTCAGATAATTATAATCATTTTACAATTTTCACTAATGGAAGTCAAGAGTTTCCATGGTGCAGAGAAAAAGATTTTCTTGTCAAATCATTTGTAAGACCTATTTGAAAGCAGCTTTACTACATACTTTTCCAAGTATTATTTGCACTTCAGCCTGGTAGTGTAGGGAAACCAAAGACATTTAAACAGTAATACTTGAGGTAGTTTGCCTGCTTATTAGGTGGTGAAGTTTAGTTAACTTTAGAAAAAAAGTAACCACAGTGCATCTATGCAGCTCCTGGAATTAAGAGCTGTATAACAAACAGAGTTCATCAATCGTTAACTTTAATGCCTTGGTAAGCTATATGAGCTCTAAAGCAAAAACCACCTTACACATAACACATGGTTACAGCTCAAAGCCTGCACAAAAATGAAAGGGAAGAAATAAGCACACATGCACACGAATGACACCCCCATCCCCTAAGCATTCTCTTCTGCCCTATGAGGACACGTTAGATTTTGGTCTCTCCTGTCAGAGGCCATACTTTTCATTTTCCACCTGCTTCTAAGCAGGGGAAGGAACCCCTACTCAGAAAACTTTAAGAAAAAAATTTAAAAATCCTAAAGCATTTTGACTAGTCAACCAAAAAGTCAAAACTAAAAAGCTCCATGCTCCTCCAGCGGTGGCATCAGGCTGGGATGGGGAGAGAATTTCAAGACTTCAAAAGACAGTTCAAAAGGCGAATCCCTGGTTCTCCCAGTGAGTGATAGCCTTTCATTGCTGATGACACTGTAATGGCCCTTTCACACCTTTGTGAACTTTCTTCATTAAGTGCCAGCGACCTGCTAAGCAAATGGATGATCTACTTCAGTGACTCTCAGAGCAGAGGACAGACCATTTCTTTCAGCAATGCCAGCTGAAGCAGCTTCATCCCCTCCACCATCCTTCTCCCCCTCCCGCCCCCCAAACCTCATTCCCTCTTCTGCATTGCCATCTCAGTTAAAGAAAAATGTCCTTTATTGCCATACCTCTAGATATAATATTTGGTAAGACAAAAAGGAACTCTGAAGGACGTCTGGTTTTTATCATTACAGATTGATTTCTCAGCCTCTTCTGTATTAATAAGTGAGCACCATGCAGTTAACATAACACTGTAGCTCGAAACACAGTTTAATGAACTTTAAAAAAGACCCAACAAAACCACTCTTGAATGCATGAATGATTTTAAAACACAATATTCAGCGAGGAAGGAGATGGTAGGATAGGACTGTTAACTAGCCATCTATACGGCTGTGAGACTGCAGCACAGGACTTCAGCCTGCTCTGACCACACATGGATTGCAGTCAGTACCCCTCACGCGTACGCAAGGCATCACCCACAGCTTCCCAGGTTACCCACGGAGAGAAGGGAAAAGCTAACACCTCCCTTTCTCACATATGGTGCTAGCATATGCTGAACAGACACCAGGATTGTAGAGCTGCAGACGGGGAAGTAAAAACCTCTGCTTCAATCAACGGAGTGAACAGGGTCAATTCCAGCAGTATGTCAAAATACGGTAGACTGAGCTCCCGTGGTAAAATGAGGTAAAGATTTAAGCGATGATCAGGTTGACAGCCTGCAGGTCACACTGTTAGAGCAGTTACTGGTAGGATTACACAGAGCTGACAAAATAGCTCTGGTCTCTTTATTAGAGGAGGCAGACAGAAGGAATGCTGAGGTCAGTTAGGACAAAACCATATAAAATTCTTAAACATAGATTATAAAACTGGAGTATTAGAAATGAAGGAAGTGCTTCTGATTTGTATTTCTGAGAAATGAAATGACAAAATAGAGAGAGAGGGAGTTCCAGACTAGATCACGGCATTGGTACATAATATTAAGCAGCAAAATATTTTCAATTTTAATTTATTTTTGGCTTAAAGATTTCAACTGTTGGCTTCTTTTTCCCCCAGTAGGAAGAAGTATTCCACTGTTCATTTAGTGAAATGGAAAATGCTATTTTACTGTCACGTTACTGAACTCTGGATTTTTACCACGGGGGCTGAAAACTGTTAAAAAAAATTGCCTGGTGCAGTTTAGACTGCTGCCAGTATTTATTGGCTACTCTCAAAGAGATGGCACGTTTGTGCCCAAAGAATATATTCTCAACATACAGGTGTAGCAGAGAGTTCTGGGCTGCAGCCCACTGTGTTAGGAGATACTGATTTTGTGTGCTCAAATCACAGCTGTAGGTCTGGTTATCTGCAGAGAAAATCAGGCAGGTAGCAAAGCTACTGCAAGTGCTGTGCCAAACCTAAGTACCTGATAATCATAGTCAGTATTGCCCCAGCCCATCTTGACATACCAGCCATGTTAAGCATCTATCTGCTGAGTAAGAACGAGGCTTTATTAATGCTGATCAAATAGCTCAAAACCACTGACAGGGGTGGTCCGTCCTTCCTCTGTGCTCCTCACCCCCCAGAAATCTCTCCTTGTCCCAATCCTCTCAGCTAAGCTGGTCCAGACTGTTGAACAGGAGAAAGCAATTCACTCTTTTTCCCCTCTTTCCGTAGGTTAATTTTCTAATAGTGCAGTGAACTGAAGTGATTCATCAAGGACCAGATGAGCACCAGTACCAGCAAGGACACAATTCCTGTTAAGAGACCCGGGACGCATGAAAGCCACTCTCAGCAGCAGAAGCCATGAGATCACTCAGGTCACTGTGTATTGTCAGCCTGTGTCCAAAGGATCAGCGATTATGATGTGAGCTGTGGCCAGAGAAGAGGGGCAAGGAAGACAACTAATAGAAGCTTTTCACGCAGCCTTTCACAGCGATGAGTGAAGTATTAATTCTGCCCATCTTTTGCATAGGCAGGCGCAAAAGTGCTTTTTCATAGCTACAGACTAACACTTAAATTTAAAAGCACTACAGAGACACTTTAGTACAGAGCACTAATTTGACAACTTTAGAAGCAGCAAGTGAGTTCAGATGCAGAGAAAGATTTGAGGCTGTATTACTGACTTGGCTGGGAAGCTAAAAAAAAAAAAAAAATTGAAAGCAAAAGCAGTCTGCAAGATGCCAGAAAAGCAATTGATCTAAGCTAAACTTGGAAGTCCATTCTAGTTGAACAGAAAGCTAAGAACAATTTTATCCCAATCCACTGATAGTCTGTTCACCCAGAAGAACGCAGAAAGTTTTGAAGCCCTGAGTCAGGGAAACCAGGGGTCCAACCACGCAGCAGCTTAAAATCCAAAAGGATTAAACAAACTGGCTGTACACTTCGCTTCAAAAACCGTCAGCTGTATGTTCCAGGCCTCACAAATATCATGTTCTTTACATTATGAGCACTGCAGCTTAGAGAAATCACCACGCCGCCTAGCTCAAAGCTTCAAACAAAATAAATAAATATATTAGCTTTTTAAAACAAGGAGAACAATCGCAGTGTAAGATCTCACGGAGTTAAGAATCCTGCCAAAGATTGGCTTTTGGGGCTTAAACACAGTCCAGGGAATACAGACCGCTACAGATCTCTACAGGATGTGCAGTTTTGTTTGTGATACCGTGTCTTGAAGCGCACTTCCCGTATGAATTCTAAAAAAAAAATGGCACCAAGGGTGGGATTCTGTGTTTACTGCCTCCTAAGAATCTATCATTTCTAAATGAAAAATGCAGTATTTGTTAAAAATTAAGCACCAGACCCTTCAACTCATCTCAAGATCTTATGCAGAATGGCAGTTCCTTCCTTGCATCATTAATTAGTGTTAGCAATAAAAGGAAACACATCTCCAAAGATGATACTCTGCCACAGCTGTCCAGTAATTTCATCATCTTCAAACTGTATTCTCTGTTTCACCAGCACAAAGAAAGAGCCTCCAAAGATTTTGCACAGGGATAACTTGCCAAAAATGAACAAAATCCATCTCACTTGCTTTCAGTTACTGCTCATTCTTCTTAGCTTTGGACAGCCAAAGGTAGGACAACCTTTGTTGTTTGCCTTGCCTTTTTTTTTTAAATAAATTAAAGCATACAGATACAATCATGATTTCACAAAATGAACACATTTAATGGGGAATAAAGTACTTTGTGGGATCACATATCAGAGTAGAATTGCTTTTTAAAATCAGTTATATCATCACCATTCTCTGTAAATATATATGACTAACTGCAAGCCATGCCTCTATTAAGCAGAAATGTAGAGCAACTCACTTTTCTGTACTCTGATGATGCCAGATAACAAAGATTAAAAAAACAGGAAAAAATTGCATAAAGGAAATACTGGGAACAGTCTTGCAGAAAAGGTGGAGACAGCTAATGGGGACAGGGAGAAAAGGAAAATTTACTATCTTAATTTTCCCCTTCAAACCAAAATCTATAGTAGTAGCAATAAAAACGGACACAACCAAGTGTACTCAGATACCTTAAATAATAATATACTAAATAATAAAATGGTAAATCAAATTTATTTGGGATGTCAATGTCATAAACTGAACTGGAACTGTGATAAATTCAGCATCAGCAGTCCACAGAAAAGTGTGTATATACACTGTGCATACACCTCTTGCTGTGGTTTCCACCTCTAAACAAATTCTTGCCCAGTTCTACGTAGCTACTAGTCCCAGTTGCTGCTGAAAATCCACACATCATCAGTCAAGCTCAACTGCTCACACAGAATGTATTATTGGAAGGTCTAATACTAGACAGCCAAGGTAATGTTGATGAGAGTAAGACTATAAAGTAAGTTTGACATTTTTACACTAAGTCAATTCTGAGTTATGTGTGGATAAAAAAAAAAAAATTAAAAAAAAATCCACAATTTTCTATTTTTTTTTGCTTCCCAAAGTGATAAACTACCACTGCTTCAATCATTGAACAAAACAGTCTGGGCAGTTATCCTCACAGTTTCCACAAAGAATCTGTGTCCTTGCATAGGCTACACATAACCCATTCTGTGCAGAAAGGAACTTCCCGTACCCTACAGTTCACAAGTGGAATAAATCAACCTCAAGTTTAAGCTGATAACTGTTAACATGAATTAAGCATGGATCACCACAGCATTCAGACATTCCTTAGCACAAAAAAGCAGTAATCCTACTGCAAGACTTTTCAAATATAAGACCAATAAAATCCAAATAAGAAAAGTATTATCTCTTTACTAGATGAACTAAACAAGCTCCAAATGACATGAAAATCTCTCTCTAGAATTACACGAATATGTACTTTATCTCAGCCTTCTCCGTGGCAAATTGCTATTGTATCAGTCTTACGTTTACACTTGACCTGTTATTGTGCACCATGGGTTCATACCACCTCTCATCTCAGCTAGAAGGTCAACAAACAGTTGAGAAATTATGAAGAGCAGCTTTTTGAACCATCTCCCAGCACAAATGGACAAGAATTTTTAGTATGCTTCAGAACTTTGACAGATATCCTAACAGCCCAACTGCGGTTAAGGCTTGTTTCACCTTGGCCTGAGACAGACCTCAGAAACTTTACAATCAGATGCTAAAACTCCGCTGGGATGCCATCATAGCTAAGAAACAAGCACTGTACATTATGGCTACATAACACACAGTGTATGTTCATCCATGAGATCAGGTCCCTGTTCCGTTACCTTCATCTTATTGCTCTGCTCCAGAATAAGCATGTTCTGGGTGACTTCCAGGTCAATATGAGGCATGCCAGGGTCCAAGATCTCCATATAGGCACAGTCAAAGGCTGTTCACATCCCTCCTTTCATATGCAGTTTACTAAATCATTGTGTCAATGCACTACATTAGAGAGAAGGAAAAAAGATTATGTTGAACAAACAATTATTTATTTTTTTTTAATACCGCATACAGAAGATTCTCTCTGACAAATTGCGGTCTGTCAAATGTGGTTGCAGTTACCAATTTACAATATGAAATAATCCCCCAATAAAACAACTTAGCTAGAGGAATATCACAGAAGCCTACAAATGATCTTCTGAGAAAAAAAACAATATTTCATTTACAAAGAATATATATTGTACTGAGACTAAGGCATGCCAGTGTCAGCTAAAGGAAAGAAAGAACTCCAGTGATGACCCAAAAGGACTATAATTCACAGGATGAAGAAAGTGGATTACTCAAATATATTCTTAAAGAACTGATCTTTATATGACATTCTCGAGGAAAATGTTAAAAATAAACCAATGAAGGAACATAAACAAACAAAAAGCATGCTTAACCCAGATAGATGCCTCAAGTGAAAACATAAAACAGGATGATCAAAACAGAGTTTCTGTTACCAGAAGTCAAATATTTGGGGGGAAAAAAAAAATCTCCTCTAGTCAGCTGAATACTAGAAACTTTTGATTTAAGAAAAAGTTTACTCTGACTGCCAAGGCAATCATACTGCCTTGACTCCCATGAATATAACTTGTTCCCCCGATGGGAAAGGGAAATGGCAGAGAATTTCTGAAAGCCTCTTGGTAAAACAGGGATTCCCAGGCTTCTCAGGCTGCTTGCTGTATCACAGTGGGATGCAAAAGCTTCAGGAGACTCTGATTAAGACCAAGTGCTGATGACTTTCAGGCACTGAGCAAAGTCAAGGAAGACCATAGTCCTTGTGTAGCCCACACCATACACTGCAGCAAAGCTCGTGCTCTGGCAAAAGTCTGTTAAAATTGAAACATTTGCACATCTCTGAGGTAGCATCTTCCAATGTAAAATTATTTCCTTCAGCTTTTAGTAGAATTTTAAAAGAATTACTAACAGCAGGAAAATGATAAATTCGAAGTCGCTCAACTATTCAGTGGAAGAGCTAGGAATAAAGCTCTGCAGTCCCTGCCATCTGTAGTTGTGGTCTGTTATCACAAAATCTGCCTCCTAAAATCTCCGCCTGCTGCTTCATCCAGCCTCTCATAATTTCTTAACTTTCCATGAGGACACGCAAGATTGGGGAGCTGGCCTTGTTGGGTGTAAGAAATGGTAAAAGATGGGGAACACTTTGTTTCATATCACTGGGCTGTTTTTCAGCTGGATCAGTCACTGCCATGACCACCACACCGGCACTTCTGCCAATACAGCTGAATGGTTGACAGTGGGAATGGGCATCAGGGAGCAGCAACATCAGTCCTGCCAGAACATTTTACAACATCAAACCACAGTCTTTTCATTAAATTAATTAACCTTGATTTAATTAACAAGTGAATTAAATAACTCCTCTTTCAGAGATGGAAACCCATGTTGTCGGTAAGGTCCCAGACTCATGACAAGCTCAGATTCTAATGTGCTACATCTGCTCTTGAGCAGACACTGTAGGCAAACACTGGAAATATTTAACAAGGTCAGAATCTGTCAGTGTCATGAGGGCTTAGAAATGTTTTACATCTCTGCATCAGAAGCCCTCAGAATGCCTGATCTGGAAAAAATAACTCACATGCTACATCCTCCCGCTGTAGCTACATCGCTTTTCAGGTCTGGAGCTAAGTGGCTACTGTTAGCTCGGGAGAGATCTGCACGTGTTCTTCTTGCTCAGAGTGAACATGCCGTTGCAGCCCCAAACAGCCTCAAGTCTGCTTTCTATAGTTAGGCAAGAGGTGGAAATACGTTTTTGAAATTTAAGCTAATTATTAATATAATCTTTTCTGAGAACAGAAATAGTACAATTACTCAGTGTTACACTTGCTAGATTGCCTCAGGTGAGAAGTGTATATCTATATATCAAGTCTGTGGATTCTCTTTAACGTCTTTTACGTTTATCTTTTACATTATCATTGCCTGATACTTCTTAGCAATGCTTTGCTTGGGGAGCATTATAATACATCATCAAGTACCTTTTACGCTTGTGCAAGTACTCATATCCTCAGCCTTAACTCTTCATTAATAAGACTGTCAGCTGTTGTTTTGGGGGATGGAATTTTTAAAGCAGAAATAGAATGTATCAAAATGATCTCATGTTTTAAAACAACAAGAGTGGTGTAACTAAGGTAATCACTTCTCCAGTATTCTGCATTCAATCCTATACAAAATCAATAGTGAGAAACATCACTAGACAAAAGGATACAATGCTGATAGATTATGTGTTGATTTACACGAACGTCAACATATTGGGAAGCATTACAAACCATTTAATCTACCATCAGAGTAGAGAACATTTAGGAATGCAAAAAAAGACCAATAGTGCTTCATACACAATTTGGCTTTAGGGACCAGATGTATTATAGCTTCCATATGTCTCAGCCTACTAAATGCATTTTTAATGGTAAGTTCTTGCAGAGCAAAATCTGCACAGTAGCTTGGGTAGTCTGTCAAAAGGCAAAAATCATTTCTTCCAGATTTCCCCTGAACTTTATTTCAATGATGCTTCTGAGTGTTCTGGGAGCCCCACAGGGGTCACAGAAGGGACTGAAGCTTTAGAGTGCTTTATTTCCTAGCACAAACCATAATAAGCCTTTTCGGACATTCTACCAACGTTAAGGGCATTAAATATAGATCACTGTTCTTATGACTCAGTATCTCAGGCCATACTAAGTATATTGAAACTTTCCACAGATACTGATAGATCATTAGTACTGGAGCCAATTACCCATTTGTGTATGAAAACAAAACTGTTCCAAGCAATTGTCCCTCAAATAACAATGCTCTGGGTGCTGCAGTTCCTCAGGCCTTTCAAATTTAGAACAATTTTTCTTCAGTACTGACGCTAAAAGCCCCAAAGATCCCCAGAGGAATCAAAGCCAGCAGAATCCTAAGTTTCGTTGTACAAGCAGAAGCTCAAGATAAACAAGGTACAGAATATTAATACCTGAAAATTACTTTTGCCAAGAGGAATGAAGGGTTAAGCACGTGCTACTTGGTGCAACCCAACTTGCCATTTGGGACACACTGGTATTAGGATCCCTGCTCTGCGTTCCGTAACATATTGTTCATTGAGCCAGCAGAATAAACCCCAAGTTTTGTAGAATAATTCATATTCCTTTAATAAGTATCACAACGCTTCAGTGATTTAAAGGCCAAACTTCTACTTTTATAATAATTATCTGGATGCATAAGATCTCAATTCTAATTGAAATCTAGTAGGACTTAGAATTAAGAAACACTGACAATTAGAACACCTGAATGGGTTACCACCAGCCAGCTGAGCCACTACAAGCTTCTACATGCACTCAGCTGAGTTTCTAGTGCAAAGACAATGCGATCAGACAAATTACCTTGGATCTGCTGCATGCTAACATCACATGCATAGACCATTCACTGCAGTGATTTTTAGCAACTGTAATTTAATTGCATACTCGATACCACAGAGTAGTATTTCTACATGCCTAAAAACATGTGTTCAAATTATTGTTTAGTCATGTAAGAGCGTTTTTAAATATGGAAAAGTGCTAAGACAGAAGTTTCCTCGGACTAATTTTGCAACCAGAAAAAAAAAGATTAAATTAGGATAGATGAGGCAGTAATTCTGTTGTAACCTAGCAGAACAAATAGGTCTTTAAACTCATGTGCTTGTAGCCTTTAATATGGTTAATTGCATAAACAAGTTCCTGAACTTCCAACTCAACCTGGAGATTCCTAAAGAGATTTTCACCTGAATGGTCATGGCTTATCAAATAGATCATATTCCATTGCAAGCCAAAGAAAAAAATTCCCTACCTTTGGAATGCCAAAGATGGGGTTCTCCCTGTCTACCATCTGCAATACCATCTGAAGTACCTTAAAAAAACATTCATCCTCTAATCATTATTTTCCTGCTCTTAGAATCCTGTAGAGAGCAATCATTGTATTACTGTCAGTAAGTTATCAAACAAATGCTCTCTAAAAAACACATATGCATATTTTATACTCAGGAAAAAAACAAGCGTCTTTAAACTCATGAAGAAAATAAAAAATAGTTTCAGATACGATGTTTAAATCAACTACTAGATTTACAAGATGCCTCACACAGACTTACACTGTTAACTGCAGGATTTATTGCAAGTGATTTAACATTATTAAGATGCCTCTTGATTCTGTAATTTGCTCTCTGTTGCAGAAGCTTCCACCGTTTTGGACGTGTAAAGTTCTGTGTTCGTGCGAAGATGTGCTTGCACAGATCGGACTGAGTGATGGGGATGTCAGCCAACGATAAGTGAAAAGAAAAAAAAAAATTATACTTTAGTATAGTTGCCAGTAAGTTATCCTGAAATCAAAATTCGACATCCAATCACTTAATCTAAGCAGCGTAAGGGACATGGAAAGAGAAATAATTTTGAGGTTTGGTTGTTGGGCTTTTTTCGCTTGTTTGCTGCAACTTAGGTATGATCCTCTTTTTGTATTGGCTTAAAAAAATAAAAAGTTGGTATATACAACTTATACTGGAGAAAGACAATAGGAAAAACTCCCAGCACACCTGCTTCAGAGCTAATCAGTGAAGGCCATTTCTAAACTAAATATTGCAAGTGGAAAATTTCATGTTAAAGTCTCATGACTCTTCATTTCTCCTCACATTAACTCTGAATTTCTGCTTCCTCTGATGAGTATGTTTATTGAAAACTAGAAAAAGTAAAATTTTGATGAAAGACAGACTTTGCACCTGGCACACTCTCCTAAAGCATCACATCTGTCAGACACAGGTTACTTACAGTGTTACATCAAATGCCTTATCCCGGTAACTAATTATTGCCTTTCTCCCCTCTTCTGTCAACGCTAGCAGATTCACTTATTATTAAAACCTTCACACGCACCAGATCTTAAATACCTCAAAGACCACCCTTCAGAATGCCTTCTGTTTCTTAAGGAAACTATAAACAGCAAAATAATTTTGCAGTAGCTTGGGCTTGCTACAAGCACTGAAACAGATCAGAGTTGCTCTAGCATAATTACAAAGCAAATACTCTGTAACAGTATCTCTAAAATTGGATGTAAGAGATACTTTCACTGTGGCATGACAGCCACAGCACCTCAGCTGATAAATGCCAAGGCCATATGCCAATATATGGAAGATGTATTATACTTAACTTTGCTGCCTCTGAAACCAAGTATAGGGGTCTGCACCATCTACAGAAAAAAAAAAAAATCCTTATGAAATGAGATACGGCTTCTAGATAAGTAATTAATCCTTGCAATCAGCAAAACTTCTTTGGAGTCACGGAAGACTTTGGCGTAGTCAGAAAACTGACTCACTGGCTAAAACCAGTTCCCTGGAAATTCAACATCACATATTTCAACTTGTATCAAAGCAGCTCAAGTCACCTTAGAACTTAATAAGACAGAAGGCAAAATACAAGAGAAAGGCAATCAGAAGTTTTCTACCCTTATGTGGGTTTACATAACATGCTCTGAATCCAGAGTCCCACGCAGCTAAAATCAGCTGCTAAAAATGCTCTTTGACCAAACACAGAGACATGCAAAGCTGAAAGGCCTACACAAGCATGGGGTTTGGAGAGACTTAGGACTCCCAAGTTCCACCTTCTGCAACTCCTACTATGAAAAGCTTTGGGGAATTTGGTGTTTCTCCACCTTGGCAGTGAAGGCACGCTCAGAATGTGGTAAGTCATGAACTAGCCAGATCTTGGTATTTTTGAAGTTGCAGTTGCGCTGTATTGTAACAGCATTCTGTAACCTTTTAGGAAGAACTTTAAATTCCCCAGATTTTGAGAGGTTGGAGAAACACCACTTCAGAGCTTATTTTTTGGTTTATTTCTTTCTGTATTTTTCAAAAGCTTAAAAAAAACCAACACCATATTCAATTCTTCTTTGAAAGCCAGCATAAGGAAATAGTGTTTAAAACTACACTAAAGCATATCTTTATTTCAGCCAGCCAGTAAACTGTATCCTCATCTTAAAAAGGCACACCAAATATCTAATGTCCTACCCAAACTATATTATTTGCTTGTATTTGTAAAATGTTGTTTTTTCTTCAATAAGGTTTTTTCTAACTGCTGTTACTGTGTCAGAATGAAAAAAAAAAAAAAAAACAAACTAATTTCTGCTTCAGAGAGAGAGAGGGTTGAAATGACCTACGCACAATTAGTTATTGATGGCACATGATGTTCTGACACAAGGTCAATTATAAAACCAAGGTATCACGTCAGTTAGTAGCCATTTGATGAAGTAGGAGTAATGTTTGTATTTCGTCAGTTAAACTCAGTATTTCTCATTAGGAAAATATACACCTCCTAGAACACGCATCCTGTTAGAGGGCCAATAGTCAAGGCATAATACAGGCAATGGGACACTGACTTTTACCTCATTTTGATACTTTTTCCAAAGTATTAACCAATCAAATTAGATCTCCTTCATCCTAAATTAAATGTTTATAATGTAACTACTACCCATTTAGGATCTGTACTAGATATCAAGTCCCCCCGCTCCATCATAAAAGGCCTAGAACAAGATCCATCACCTACATTGGGCGAAGTGTGTAGTTCCCTGTCCAGTCACGCTGTCTTTTCTGTCTAGAACGTAGAACATATTTCTTTGTAGGTCATTGTCAAATGACGAATTTTTATACTCAGCTGATCATCCAACATTATAGTGGAAAAAAATCATCTTTTTTCTATATTCTGACATTAAAATTCAAATAAAACTCAAATATGAAATGAGTTATACATAATAGATTTTCTTTATTTCCCCTCCAATGCCCTCTAATAACAAAAGAGCATTTGAGATAAAAATGCAAGTTATAGGGGGCTGAAGGACACCAAATCAGCTGTGTATTTACAATATCAGATACTTATAAGTACCAACAAAGTATTAGGAATCTTCAAGTTGTATATCTCTTGGAAGCAGAGCAGAATACCTTTTGTAAAGAAAAATCATATCATTCCTTTTCTTCATGGTTCCTGAAAAGTTCACCATAGCACCAGAAAAAGGAGAATGGATTGATATTAATTTCAGTTTCCAAACAGCCTCTGACAAAGTTCCCTGTAGAAGAGTTAAGGAAACTAAATCATCACTATATGTAAAAATAAAATCACATGCCATCATCGAACAGAAAATAGCCAGGGAATTGAAGCCCATAAACTGTGAATTTTCTTTTTCATTCTTTTTTCCTTTGTTTTAAACTAACATCTAAATCTACCACCTGAAATAAAACTTACAAAACAAAAATACTGACAGTGACATATGCATGAAAACTGCTTTAAAGCATTTTCCTTAAAGACCTTTACAGAAATAAAGACTTCAAGACACTTTGATACTAAAAACTGAGCAAAACATTTTTAGTCGTAGAAAGAAAAGACTTTTGCCTTCAATAAGCTATGATTATCGGAAAGCAGACAAAACAAGCATATATTATAAAGTATAAACAGCAACACCACACCAAAAAAAAAAAAAAAAATGACGTGTTCCTAACTGTCAAAGCCATTGACTGCAAAATGGCAGCTCTCCATGTCTGGTCAGCTCAGGACACAATCTGCACAAGCCATTTGTTAAATTCTCAAGCTGAAACCTTCATGCTCTATCTTGTGATGCCCTCACGGGTACAAGAACTTCCCAAAAGAATATCTACACAGCCAGGGGAACGTCCTCTTTTACTTTCTCTCTTAAAACTTTGCTATGCCTGGCCCTCATGGTAGAACCCTGCGGCCCAATGAAAGAAGCCAAGATATGCGTACCTGTGTGCAAACACCACACATCCTTGTGCTACAGGATCGCTCAACAATCACATTTCATCCAGATTAAATATCAGCACACGATCTCCTTTTTCTTACATTAGCAAGACCACACAATATCAAGTTTCTGCTGGCTTTATATTAGCTCTAGTAGGAAAGATGAAACCTGATCCGGTACAAGACCTGACAATGTAAAGCTAACTTATGAAAGCTTTTTAAAACTATATTTAAAACAAATGGTTTCATTACCACTGCCTATGACCCTCAGCGGGTCATTACCTTCTTCTACTGTACGAAAGGGCTGCCTCCTGTTTTTTAACCCTTTAAGGGGAAGGTCTTTCATTTTCTCATGACATTGTAAGAGGCTACCCAAATGGAATCGTAGTCTAAAAGTTGGGATGCTTAGTCTTAGTAGAATCCCAAGACACTGCAATATATAAAAACATAAAGAAAATTGTTTTCTCTTGAAAAAGAAAACAATATATACTTTGAAAAATATGTTGTCTTTTCTAAAGTAATACTAGGTAATGTATTAAATACTCTAACCACATTAATCACCTTTGCACCACGTATCAGAGATCTGAAAATCGATCACCAGAACCAATCAGGAAATTATCTTGTGAGCCTAAGCACACAGCCTCCAGGAAAAAAAACTTGTCAACCCTCACTTCCTCTACAAAAGCCATGGTTAAATGTCAAGAATACAATCTGCTTTGCTTATTTTCCACTGTCATAATGTAAAGTAAGTTTAACTGCAACAAAACCACTTCTGATAATCAGGCAGATGTTGTTTTTCCTCACTGCCCTTAGAGGTGTAGTAGAGTTCTCTCTTCAAAAGAAGAGATAAATTTTCCTACTGAACTTAAAGTCTACGGCATTCCTTCATATTGGAGGATAAACATTTAGAGTCTGGTATGCATATTTTTAACTTTATAAAATAAAACTTGTGGTTTTTTCCCCCCTACCCACATCAAAATAAGGGAGAAAACTTCAAAACAAATAGGGGTAATATACTGGAGTATAGGGGCAAGTAGTAACCAGACAGCAAAACCTCTTGATAGTTGTCTAGGCTAGTGAAAGTAGAAGAGACACTGAAAAGCTGTAGAAGAGATTTAAGAAAAAAAAAAATTGTTGGGTTGACAGCAGAGCTTGAAAACAGCTGCAGAAAAGAGCATTTCAATCACTGCTGCATGTTGATGGGCTCTTAAATAAACTACAAAACTATTAAAGGAAAAAAGAAGTTAGAATTAATAAAAAAACGGATTTGACAACAATAGTCAAAAAAATACTGCCCAGTTTCATTATGATTATGATAGAGAATTAAACTATATTGTTATGATAATATTCACGCCCCAGTACATATTCTTTATGGGTCCTCAATTCTGCTTCTTCTGAGAAGTAAAACATGAGTGGTAAGAAATATAAAAAATATGAAAAGTCCAAAGAAAAGCAAATAACAATTACTCTGACATTTGAGGACAGTTTAAAAAAAAAAATAAGATTTTTAAGGTTACAAATGGAAAAGCAACATGATAGGAATAAGTGAATAAAAATGAGAATATCTCCAGTATCATTAGGCCGTATAGACATTTACAGGAGACGCAGCCCCCAATACATTGCAACAGAAGGGAATAGGTAGTACCATTGCTCGTTTTTCCACTATGGAAGTTTAATACCTTCCACTGAGGGTGAACTTTAACACAGAGAATGAGGACTACTGGTCTAATCCATTCAAGCAATTCCTGCTTCATTTCATTTTTCACGTAATTTACCAGTATATACCTCAAGATATTTATCACATAATTTACTACATCATCTTAAAATGGCAATATGGGCAATTTAGTCAGCTGAAGAAAAGGAGAGTGAAAGGGCAAGTGAACTGATGACAGGAAAGATTTTGGTTACAAATTCAGTAGATATAATATGGGTAGTATAGACAGTATTCGTAACCATGCTGTGAATCATTAAGAAAAGATACAGATGCATCTGTAAGCCTGTATGTATCCACAAACCGACCAAGTTTTCCTAACGCAACACTTCTTTGATATCAAACAAAAACTAAAGTAAAACTAGTTCACAGAAGTTGACACACAAACTCCAATAAATTGTGGAAGAAGAATTAAAACAACCACTCAGCAAACAGGTCATGTTTCTTGTCATATGCATCCTCCAAAACAGAAGAAGATATCGGGTTTTGTTCTGGAGCGAGCTCCTATATTTTGTCAAAAAGTGTGCAAAAAACCTTGTTTAGAATAAAGACTCATATGGGTCAGACAGAATTCAAATATGTCCTCTCATTCAAGAGGCTCTGTGAGTTTAAGAGACTGCCAGCAGTTAGCCTGAACATTTGGAAAAACTTCTATACGTTCCACTTCATCGATTTCAATCTGGATAGGAGACATGACACTTAGTGAGACGGATTCTCAAACCCATCTCTGATTTAAGATGATATATGTGGTGTTATTTTCAAAACTCTAGATTTTTACACATTTCTATATTAAAAATAGATTATTTTTTTTTAAATCAAAGTGATGAGATTTGCTTGTTTATTCCGAAGGCACATTCTCTGTGAACAAATTAACTGGAATGTAGAAAAATTGCTTTCCTCTTGACTTACATAGGGAGCTCTTCAAAATTTTATTGAACATATAACATTCTTTATACATATAAATACTGCCATTAAATTACTTTACAATTTCTTTTATAGAACAGCTTGCACCATTTTGCTTATATAAACTGCGGGTGAACTAGTCTTGCCCTCAGTGTTTACCCTTCAAACTGTTCCAGCCATTTTGAAAAGAAAATGTGGTGCAAAGAGAAGAAACAATACAAAAGAGCCGTTTTCATGCAAGTAAATCCTACTTTCTTCTCCCATTTAAAAATAATGTCTCTGAAGATAAGTTCTTCAAAGTTCTTCAAAGTACGCATGCAAAACAGGGACATTTGACATAATTTCCCCAATAAACTACTAACACATCTGTTCTTAAAGCAGTCAAATGGATTTATAGAGTTTAGGAAAATGCTTAAGCAAGAGGGATTAATTACTACTAAAGTGACTCCCAAGCCATTATATTTTATCAAAAGCAATTTCTTCAATCAGATAGTTCTTGACAGCTGACAAAATGTTAAGCTTTAAAAATATCACCAAGCCTAGAACTACCTCCAGAGGATTTTGATTTTCTTACTAACAACCCTGTAAGGATGGCACTAACAGCTCCATACTGATAATATTCTTATTTTCAGAAAATTCTTAGGGAATAAAGGCACAGGATATCATACAAAAATGAAAGAAAACTTGAATTAGAGTTTCAGAGTTAACAAAGTGATCTGGCAAACATTAAAATTCAACTTAACAGATTATCACAGCTCTCACAGTCCCCACAGTTTGTTCCTGCTGAGTAATGACGACTGTCTGAAAGGTAACAGGAGTACAACAGCTTGATAATATTACAGCATGATCGCTGTGACAATGCTCCCACGATTGCATTTTGCTTAGCTATTCAGTCATTCAGGTAGGGTGCTTAAGTAGACTGCTGACATGTAAAAACACTACTTCTTTGAACATTTTAAGCGAAGCATTCATCCTGCAAATGTCATTGTTATTTTGATCGTAGTGTTCATGAAACAGCAAAGGGCTAATGGAAGCTCCAAGTGAGCACTCTGCAATCCAAACCAAACAAAAATAAAGTCTCTGAAAGATTATCAGCCTTCTCCTGCACAATATTACTGAGTTGCAGCACAGCAGAATATCCCGTGTCCTAGCCAAAGCATCATGCAAAACTAAAAAATTACTCAGACTTTCCTCCAGCTTTACTGAGTATTTAATATACTTCTCCTAAAATACAGAACACTACCTCTGCAAGGAATTTTTTAGCATGAGTCTGTCTCTATTTAAAGGAGAAATTAATTTTAAAGTGCATTCCCATTCCTCAAGGAAGAAATTTAGGAGGAAAATTTTCCATTAAAAAATTTACAATTTGTTACATCTAACATCTTTTATTCTATATAAAAGGTTTTTTCATTAATGCATATACACACTGATAAACCACAGAGCTCTAAAATTAGTTGTCCTGATGGTGCATCCTTAACTGCTCTATTCATAACTACCTTACTCATAACTTTGTCTTCTACTTCTTTTTTGCCTTTTTTTTTTTTATTTGATGGTTTACAGGGCAGTTTCTCCTAGCTTAAACCCTGCCAAAGACAGACTTATTTGTATTTCTTCATCTTCACAAAATCCCTTTGGCCCAAGATGACGGACAACTAATAGCCAGATTTAATATACTAAAGACCACTCTACAATAGAAAGGGAAGCTTCATACCACTGGAAAAGATAAGTATCAGTCACTGAAAAGGTAGGAATTAAGGCACATTGCTGAACTTGCTGCCTATATCACAAAAAAAAAAAGCTATCTGAAAATTGTTTTCTGGCTATGACAAAAACATTTGATTTTTCATTATTTACAATGAGAATTATGAATGCCTGCCTAGACCCTAACAGTAAAAATCAGTAGATCAAACTGAGAGATAATTTTTAGAAAGCCATTCTCAGGGATCAGGCAAAAATTCATAACTGTTCAGCTGAAAACTGAGTTTCTGCCACGGTGATTTGCAGGAGCTATAATATAGTTGTCTCACAATTCCATGCTGTAGGATCCTACATGGGATCTGGTGTCCCTCGCGGAGGTACCGCACAGCTGTCACATTGGCCCCACACCCTACCAGCCCTGCAGGCACAGGCTGGGTCAGAGTCCCAGCCCCAGGGGAGTGGGAAGTCCCCAAGTGCTGCCTTCCCCCAGAATGTCCCACAAACAGTATCTCAGCCCTCATCTTACCTGTTTGGAGGCAGCAAAACTACCCACAGGAAGGGTTAAAAGCAACTAATCTTCAACTAGCAGTGTTCACAATTAATCCAGCAAGCTGTCAGTGATGGAGATTTCATTGATGGCTATCAGTTGGAACAAAATCTTGTCACTTTAATTTGGTGAAGTGGCCAAAATAAGTGTTACAGACCTGTTTGCTTGCTTTGACTGGAAGATTTCCAATGAATCCCTGGACGAGGATGTTTGTTGGGCAGCACGAATGCCTGGGCAGACATCTCAACCACCCTGCAGCTGCTCCCTGAGAGATGGCAGCAGATACTGCCACAATCAGAAACTTTCATCACTTTTAGGGACTGCATTACTAGAACTTGCCCACTGACTTACTGAAGTTGCATTAGGAGGATAATATTTGTGCTCAGCAAAATGTGACTCAACTTCCAATTTCTTCAAAAGTGCAATACAAAGCATTCATTTTAATACATTATTTGCAGTCTTGCTTCCTTTAAGATACTACTCTCTGATTTCGCAAGATCCACAAGCAAACAACCCAAATGATTACGACCTCTCTAAGTAAACTGGAAGCAGTGACTGGATGCTTTCCACCAGAAGACCTCTTCAATATATTCATCAATGACCTGGATGAGGGGATGAGCTTCCTTCAGCAAGTTTGCCAAGGACACAAAGCTTGTGGGGGGTGGCTGACACACCAGAAGGCTGTGACGCCATACAGAGAGACCTGGACAGATTGGAGATTTGGGCAGAGAGGAACCCTATGAAATTCAACAAGGGCAAGTGTAGGGTGCTGCACCTGGGGAGGAATAACCCCATGCACCAGTACAGGTTGGGGGCTGACCTGCTGGAGAGCAGCTATATGGAAAGAGACCTGGGAGTCCTGGCGGACAACAGGATGACCATGAGTCAGCAATGTGCCCTTGTGGCCAAGGAGGCCAATGGCATCCTGGGGTGCATCAAGAAGGGTGTGGCCAGAAGGTCGAGGGAGGTCATCCTCCCCCTCTACTCTGTCTTGGTGAGGCTGCACCTGGAGTATTGTGTCCAGTTCTGGGCTCCCCGGTTCAAGAAGGACAGGGAACTGCTGGAGAGGGTGCAGCAAAGGGCTACAGAGGTGATTAGGGGACTGGAACTCCTCTCTTATGAAGAAAGGCTGAGGGATTTGGGTCTCTTTAGTCTGGAAAAAAGACAGCTGAGGGGGGATCTTATCAACACTTATAAATACTTAAAGGGTGGGTGTCAGGAGGATGGGGCCAGGCTCTTTTCAGTGGTGCCCAGTGACAGGACAAGAGGTAAAGGGCACAAACTTGAGCATAGGAAGTTCCACCTAAACATGAGGAGGAACTTCTTTACTTTGAGGGTGGCAGAGCACTGGAACGGGCTGCCCAGTGGTGTAGCCTCCTTCTCTGGAGACATTCCAAACCCGCCTGGACGCGTTCCTGGGAAACCTGCTCTAGGTGACCCTGCTCTGGCAGGGGGGTTGGACTAGATGATCTCCAGAGGTCCCTTCCAACTCTATGGTTCTATGATTCTATGATTCTGTGATCACATAGGTGCTTTCCTCTGGAAAAGTAAGACTTCTCTGTGTCCTACAGACAGTTAATAAAGAAACCTTTTTTTTTTTTTTTTCCAGTTAAAACACACTGCCAACACAAAATTGCTATTTTGTCAGTCCGCAATCCATTGCACTCCTGAAAAAAAAAATCTCAGTACACTTAAGCTAGAGATTCAAAAAGAATGAAACTACTAGTTATGAATTCTGGTTCTAAAATAGGAGAAGAGTGTTTACGTTGGTAAAAGACGGGTGGTGGAGACAAGAATTCACATTAAGACATGATTAGATGCACATGAAAGTAGGCAGGTGAGAAGTAAAAGTAGACCATGTAGAAAAAAGTAACATAGAACTAGATCATAAAAAGTCAATTAGCATCCCAAAGACAGGAAGCCAAGGAGCGCAGCAGAGTGATAATTATAAGCTGCAAAAGGGAACATCAGGATAGCAAGATGATAACGCTGGATAGATGAAAGGAGTAACTGTTAAAAAACAAGTCAACAACAAAGGACAGAGAAAAACAAGCTAAAGAGAAAGTATCTGCAATATGTGACAAAAACTTCTGTCTCCAATTGATTTAGTATTTCTTACTTTCTTCATTTCTGGTTTTACACTTTCTCAGTCTCACAGTATCACATACTTATAATCCTTTGCTCCAGTAAAGAAGAAAGATAATGATCATACTTTGTACAATAATCATTACAGATGAATTTTGCTTTTTATCCTAAGAAAGCAGTGGTGCTGAGCACGTACCTAACAACTCCCTTCACTGACAGAAAGGTACTTATGCATGTAGCCTGACCATTCAGCCAAACTAGTCTAATGACCACATGCCGCCATGGCTAACTGTGCATTCAACACTGGGATTTATCTATTCATGGCATGGAAAATTAAGCAACTTAAAAAAAAAATATCCAAGAAACTAACTCTAATATCACCACTGCCATTCCACACAATTTTATCTCCCTGAAACAGCTAACTGTATCAGATAAGTAAAAATACTCATCTAGAACATGAGACCAGATAAAAGGATAGGAGCAAGATTACTACCCTGCCCCAGTGGCAGGTAATTAAGTTGGATTAATTTAGCTGAGTCATGAAAGCACATTTGAAAATCCTGAGCATTTTCCTTGCCAGGTGAAGATCTCTCAATGAAACAGCCAAAACAATTAGAAGTTGAGTAGCTTTCTGTAAGATCTTTGTCAAAATGCACCCCTCTGGCAGACTCTGAAATATTATCCATTTTAGATGTAATAATCTGAAAGCCACTGGACTAAGCATTAGGTGCATTGTCACAAATGAAGTTAAACTGGACTGTCTACATCTCATCTCTGACCTCATTTTCAGTACTACCAGCCCTTCCAACACTACACCTGACCATCACCTGCTACGTCCTGGAGCAACGCCAAGGTCACTAACACTCACCTGAAGCTCTCAGCAGCTGGCAGCTCTGGAAACATGGGACCCTCAAAGCAGCTGAATCAGTACCTCTGTTTTTTAACAGCCTTCCAAGAACTTCGTTATCAGTATCCAGCAGGTCACACTTGAAATCTGGCCAACCTTCCAGCCTCAGCCGGAAGAGGATGCAGTAATTATATTTTAAGTGGCCAACAGACTTCCCCTTGGCTGCTTTCTCCCCTGGCCAGGAGCAGATGAGAACAAAATCTCTTCCAAGCGTCAAGAGCAAGTTTATCCCTAGGCTGCTGTAACGTTATCACTTACAGAGTCATTGAGGGATCGGGTACTCGACAGACTCTTGCAACAAGCGGTCGTCCTTTGCTTCTTTTATAGCTCTGAGCTTTGGGCTGTAAGTATCCACTGAGAACTCGGATAACGCCATGAGTGCTGTCTGCAGCGGGCTATGGGTATCCATCCGGGTGACAAACAGGATGTGACAAAAATTCATATTCTCTCGCACCGCAGCCCATCTAATACCAAAACTCTCATGCACTTCCTATCTTCATTGGGCTGGGCAGGCAGTGAAAACGGAAGAATTCAAGGTCCTAGAGAGGCTTTTGACAGAACAGACATTTCAATGCTAACCCAAAATAGCTCAAAGTCTTGTCTTCAAATGTATCAATAACAAAGAGGAAAAGCCTCCAGAACATAAAAGCTGCTGACAAAACCGTCAGTGCTGCGTGGTGTTTGACAAGGAGTACAAGAGCCAACCTGGAGCTCAGGGGAAATAACTACCCAACCTGCAGCCACTCAGAGCTCACCCCTTAACCTGTAACCAGGCCTGCCCCTCATCCTCTGGCCTTGACCACGCATGGACAGTGAAAACCAGTAGACACACTACACAGACAAAATTGTCCTTATCACTACAGCTGGATATAAAACCTTTAAAAAAGATTCACCATTCACTTTATACTAACAGCATGAGAAAACAAAAGCCTAGCGTCCTTTAAAGACAAAGCACATCTCGATTTTGAGACTGAAAGATGTAGAAAGGAACACTATAGCAGAAGTAGCACACCATTCCTGATTTGAATACCCATTCATTTCAAAAACGTAAAGGAAAAGTTTACTTCATCTTCCTGGTCAATGAGAAAAGAGGGGACTGACTAATTGAAACCTTACTTGCATTACAACTATTAACAAAAAATACTTCCCCCCCATCCCGCCATGTTAATAAGCAAATAGTACTAGTTCTTTCTTTGTAGGTCATTCTTTTCTGTTTTTTATTGGAAAAGCGGAAAGAAATTTGAGTGGAAAACAAAAATAGGAAGAACAATAGAAAAATGGTAATCTTCCGCTATCATCATAAAAAAATAAATAGTTGGAAGAAAATCTTTGTTGTTAAAGACCACTAGGAAATGAAAAAAATGCAACCAATTGTATAATGATATCAACTAATCTCTTAAGATTCATAAATTAATTCAATACGTTCATCCTCTCAGTATGAATCTATTCTGTTGCTGCTTCTTAATAACTACTATAATAAACATAATAAATTTAAGTAAGTTTCAGCTACAAAGCATGCTCTACTATATCTTCATTGTACATTTTCAGGTTTCTAGAATATTGAAACTATTTCTTAACATTTCTATATAAAGCATTTACTTCCCTTAAAAGTTCAGCAAAAACAGAGATTTAGGGGGGAAAAAAGCCTTTCACATTCTTCTCATGGAAATTAAAGCTCTTTGACTTTTTTCTTTTTGTCCCTCCCATTTTCTTTCTTTCTTTTTTTGTTTAAGGAGGCCTACTAGAGAAAAAGCTTGCGCTGTATGGAAATGGAATATATTGAAAAGCAGATTGAAAATAATTTCTGTTCTCTAGGATGTGGGTTATTTCCAGACTGTAATATTTTAGCCTTAGTGTTTCATTAACATGGGGTTTTGTCTGCTTGTATTTCTAAAGTTAGGTTTTATTTGGTTTGCCACTAAAATGAAGCACAGATCTTGCTTCTGTAGCCTAAATAACATACAGTGGAGCTACAGAATGATCTTAGGTTTGACTTGGTAGTTGTGAGAAGCTTCGGGAATCAAACCGCCTGTTTTGGGGGAGGAGAGAATGGGGAAGAGAAGAGGTTGCTTTTGTTTGTCATCATTCATATGATAGACCTACACTCTCAAATAATTTCTATTTTGTGTGTGCCTCCAGCATAAATTTTCAATATTATAGTTTATAACTTTATTGTGTTCATTATCACACTAAAAGACCCCGAGTAGCTGTTTCTGTATAGAAAACAGAAATATAGCCTTTCTCAAAACAAAACCTTTGATTTACCAGTGTTCAGCAATGCTGAAATACAACACGACATGTAGACTTTACCCAAACATTAATAACATCAACTCTATTAAAAAATAATACTAATCTCGAACAAGAACTAAAATTGAAGCCAAGTCTCTTGACAAAATTCTGAGCAACTGAGAAGAAAGCACCACATGAAAAACTTGCCGCAAACCTTGGAACATGTATTAACATCCCTAACTTACAGATGAGGAAATGATGCACAGATGTTATACACAGAGAGGAACATGTACTTAACTGAGAATAAACATCCAGAATTAGCATGCTCACCTATGCGGAGATATATTGCAGAGCTGCACTCAACCCCCATCTGTGTAATTGCATCAAACCAATATCTCAGTTAACGGGGTTGTTGCTAGGATTCCTAGGGATCTCTCTTGCAATCAGCTCCTCACTAATTCAAGCCAATGATTTGATTTAGGATGCTTTCAGAGAGAGCTGGCTTGTCCTATAACAGCAGAGGTGTTTTTAGCTCACAGACAGGTTTAGAGTCGGCATTTTTGCCTTGGTAGCTTCCTTGTTTCTGTTTGTTTCTGCTGGACCCATGTTATGACTCCAGTGGATAAATGCCTCCTGTTTTTGTTGTTGCAGCTGATAGAAAGATGATGATGGAGGGCAGCAGAGATGTTTTACAGCATTTAATCCAGGCAGATTATAATTCTCTGGCACTGGCAGTAGTGACAATACAAACATTGACAAGGCAAAGCAAGACACCTACTGTATGATTCAGTCACTCAAGGCTCTTGGTTTTCAAAAACTTGCAAGCCTGTGAGAGGATGGCTGGTGTGCTGGAATCACATCTATGTTCAGAAACAGCAACAGCATCACATAAGAAAGATTCCCATTCATGGAACTGTGTGAGAAACTTGCCGTGACCCACGTTAGCAGAGACATATAATACAGGTCCAGGGCTAGCCTGTTCGCTGTTAATAAATCAAGTGAAGAGATCTGTAGTTTATTCCCAAAGACACTGCTTATGCAAAGGAAATTATATTGGCTCCCAAATGGCCTTCTGCATCTCTCTAAAGCCACCAATTGCACATGAATGCCTACTGTTTTCCCAAGACATAAAGTAATAAGACCCAAACATTATGCATGCATTAGTCAATCAGAAAGGAAGGGACACAGGCATCAACATGAGCCACACAAAGTTGGCAGTACCAGTTTACAGAGGAAACCTAGTATTTACCTGCTTTGATATTTTTGTTGGATAACACATTAATTAAGCAGAGTATTTTCTCAAACATTACAAGGAACCCTGCCTTGACATATAAACATGTACTCCAACATCCAGGCACAATTGCTGTTTTCCTTGTCCTTTTCTGTATTAACAATGTGAAAGGTACTGTGCGCACTAAATCCCTGTTTATTACTCTTCCAATAATTCCAAGAAGAAAAAAAAGGATATTTCTGTCTTTATATACCTTACTTGTTGTTGCAAGTGAGTTCCTTCAGATTACAGATCATCTAACATTTTAAAATTTGAGCAAGGATTTTCATAATCTCTGTGCTCTTACTCTTCACGATATTAAACAAAATCTGCTGTCTTAGATACAATTTTCTTTCTACGTTAGTAATATCCAGAGATCTCCAGGTGCCATGTTAACAATCATTTCCCATATTTGTAGCAATAGAGCTAACTTTATTATTATTTGGCAGAAGGACACTGTCATACGTACTCAGAAAACTTCTGCTTAGAAGACAGATGCATGCGCAAAGGACTTAAAAGTGGTGATACTCCAATTAATTATTATTTAATTACAAATTAGTCTTAATGATTAATTAATGTTTATGTGGAAGATTTAAAAATGTAGGAAACAAATTTATTAGTCTAGGTTTCCACCTTGCCCTGGATCAACAAGAGACTTTCCAGACTCTTCTATTTTTTTCCTTTTCTTCTGTCATTTCCTTTCCATCCTATATTACCGTTCCATCTTTTTCAGGCTGGATCTTCAGAGACTTTCTGTTTTAGTATACTTTTTATCTGCAGTAAGTATCACTCCACCATTTCTAATCATGACTTTTCCCCTTCTGATCTTTGTGATTCCCTGACTTGCCATTCTAACAGTATTTTACAAGTGCAAGTCCCTTTTTCCTCCATTAGCTAGGTACCGCTAAACTCTGTTATCAGTCTACCAGTGGTGTATATAGTAAGCACGTAACAGTTGTGTTATCCTTTTAAAATCCAAACTCTATCTGGAAACGACACTGGAAGGAGACAGTTAGGGCAGTATATACTAACTGAACTTTTTCTCCTTAGCACCATATTCTTTCTCCTACCTAGAAACTAATTAGCACAATAAAATCAGGTATTTCCTGTCTAGAAAACACATCAGTTTTATAGGAGAAAATAATTTGTATTGTGAATCATTATCCACTGCTTAATCATAGTTTTTATGTAGATTAAGTGCTTTAGGTTGACCCCTCATTTGCTACTCCTTGTCTGTATCAGTAAAATCACACAAGTTATATAAAAACTTTAGGCAATTTAAATTATTCATCTAGGTCGTTAGAAGTTTGGGGCTTTTTGGTAGGCATTTTTTAAAGTATAAGATTGCTAAATGACCGTTTCAAAGGACTTTTTTCTCAGAAAGACATACAAAAGAATAAAACTCGGTTGTAAAAATAAACTCATGAGTATTGCCTAGCTACTACTTTAAAAATTCAATGCACAATATGAACTTAATACTTCAGCGAAAGGTGCTTTACTCCAGGCAAGTCAACACACCTGGTTTTTCATGCTGACACTTTGCATATGTATTTATGAAAACATTACGTTTACAAGCAACATTAGCTCAGACCACGAAATATGCTATCCTGACTCCAAAACTAGCTTTTAAATAGAGGCTAATTAATTGGTTATCACTGAATGTTGAAACTCTGTGCTAAAAGCACTGCAAAAGTTGACAACAAAGCTTACGGCAAGGTAGCCTGGGAATAAAACACGATATTCCTCTTCACAGTTCCCTGCTAATAAAAGCATTAACTTTAGAGCACATATGAAAGGAGGTGAGGACCTCCTGCTGCCTCTCTGATACAGTATTGGTTGCAAATGGGCAATTTCCATATATGTGGCAATTTACTAGCGCTACAGCCCATACTCAAATGCCTTGAGGCACTGAAGTGCCAGTCAGGAGAGCAGGACCAGCATTAACATATGATTATGAAAGAAACAGCAAAAGGGAAAAGAAAAGAAAAAAAACCAAAACCACAAAACAACACAACTCTGAATGAACGCTTCAGTGAAAGTTTCCTTGTAGAAGCATTTTCAGAGGCACGATCTGAAATTTCATGTTCTCAGAGGCACAATGCAATTCACTCTTTTATGAAATATTAAGCCAAGGCAGTAACCCTTCATTTCCCTATGACCGCTCCTCGGAGTTCACAAATAGCTAGATTCATCCGGAATTAAGTGAGCTGTGGCAAAAGTAAATAATCTTGCTATGAAAGGACATGCATGTTGTAACAGAAACCAAAAAAGTTTGCAAGACAGGGGGCTGGGCTCAGTCGCTGCCATGTCAGAGTTCATGAATAATTCAAAATACCCTGTGCTTGCCTTACAGAGGAAAATACCACAGGAAAGAGAGATCAGTTGTCCTTCTGTTCATTATTTATCATCCTGTAATGTCTGGGAACTGTTTACCTTACTCTTTAAATGCACAGCTCCAACTGATACTACTAAGACAACAAATGGTCTATCCCACTTAAATACACGCTCTTGAATTTCAAGAAACACTGTCAAGTTCAAAATCCCTCTGTTTAGGAGGCTAGATTTTTTTATATTGCCAAATAGCAGTGTTAAAAGCAGCATCTAATATTACCATAGGTAAAATGAGCAACGCTGTTGACTTTTCAGATTATAATCTTGATTTTTCCATTTGTTCACTTCATATAATCGGTAACTTGACTATAAATAACTGGATGTTTTTCATGAAAAACACCTAACCAAGTTCTGAAGCTGGTACCCAAATCAGAAAGTAATTGGGGGAAAAAATCCCACAGAAAAATGCAATAAACAATGAAAGGGACAGTAAAAAATAGATGCAGTAATAACAACCACTTTGAAGTTGTTATTTTTTAAAAGTTTATAGATTTCAAATTCATGAAATATTTCTTCTGTTCAGGAGCCAAGCAAACTACAAGCTGCTTGAAGAATTTTTTTTATCCCTTAAATTACACGCATTAATTTTATTCTGTGACACAAAAAAAAAAAAAAAAAAAAGAACTGGTATGTAAATCCTTTGGCATATGCTTAGAGTTTTATGGTTTACTGGGTTCTAATGACCAACTACATTCTTTTCTAAAATTGTTCAGTCTAGGCCGCATACCTTTAAAACATTCTTTTTCTTCATGGGACATGCGTATCTGGAGTTGTGCTGAACAACAGTCCAAAACATATTCCTTGTCGCTTTCTGAGCGGCTAACACGTTTTACTGGTTAACAACAGTCCATCACGTTTCCCTAGAACAGACACATCCACACACCCAATGACTGATCAAAAAGTAAATGTCTTTCCTCTGTACTTTCTAAAGCAAATGTCAGGTGGCTTTCACTGTAGTGTGAAGCCTACTGCTTCAGTACACAAATCTAACTTTCACATCTCTTCCAATATTCCTATTCCTTCTTAAACACTGAGCCTTTTGGATGAAGCTGTGCTAAACAGAGCTGTAACAAAGATAGGCACAGGTAATACCCCACTAAGAACATTAATAATAGCCACCTGTCCGCTCAAGTCATGCTGCATTTGCAAGGGAGACATGTTTTATGTTCAACATACGCAGCATCCAGCTCTTGAACGCTCCCAAAATTTCCGCATACATTTTTCATATGCAAGAGGAGTATCTAAAATGTCTTGGCTCCCCGCCACCCCCCTACTTCCTGCAGTGCGATTTTTGAGGAATTAGTTCTTATCCATTAAGTATTAGGACACAGAAAAAGCAAAAATTTGTGCTCTGAGGAATTTGGCAAATGAGCAGTAAATATTTACCAGCTGCTAAGATCATCTGGCTGTTTTGAATTTAATCTAAGAATAATTAAACAAACAAACAAACAAGATACCAGGATTGCATTTAACAGTGTGGAATAAGACCATTCAAATATTCTTCTATTTTAAAGTTATATCAGCATTAATGACCATCAATGCAAATTATTTCTTCCACTGCTAGACGAGTACTAGTTTTTGGTTAACTAACAGCTAACACCACAATAGCTTCAGAAATCATTGCCAGATATTTGTAAGAATGCCATCTGAGAAGCATTTCATTTTTAATAAGTTCACTGTCATAACATAAAAACAGTTTGCCAAAGCAAACTTGTCTCCAAAGAAATCATGGTTTTGTTTAAATGAATATCAATTCTTCATCTAGCAAACATTTCCTAAATGAGAACTGTAGCTTTTTGGCTCGCTTTCTTGACTTGGACTTTTGCCCGAAGCATTTTCTTTAGGAAAAATCATTAAAGTTTGTCTCATTTTTTGTTAAAAAGCATTTGAAATCTCAATGTCAAATCTCAATTTTCAGGTTTTCAGACTGTAAGCCATACATTAATGGAAGGAGCAAGCGGGTTTGAGTTTTTAACAAAGCACAATTTTTTTCAAATTCATTCAGGCACTGGAGTTAAATAGATGCTGGTAAAAGCGAAGTGGTATAAGGTATTTAAGGCTTTTGATGTCTTGTCATGTCACTATGCCCTATCAGTCTTGGAGAGGGAAGCGGGGTGAAGAAAAAAAAAAAAAGTTGGAAAAAAATAAAGAAAACATAGTATACCAGGCTTCCTTTTGACATGAACAGCTGGTAAAACAAAAAAATAACAAAAACCAATTCTCACCCACCTTAGCTTAGCTTTATAAGAGATATAATCATTGTTTTTACGGAAATCTGAGTCTGCTGAAATGATAAAGATTAAAATACCTTTTCACAGCTGTGGAAGATCTGAACTTAACTAGCACATTTGTTAAGTAGTATTGGCACATATGTTATGCCTAGGATTAAAAATGTTAAATTCTACAGTACAGGATGAGAAATGGCACTTCAATTCCATGGCAGCTAAATCCCTAGCCCAATACCCCATCATCTCTACAATCTCATAGCACAGAACTATCAAGGTTTCTCCTCCACGAGCTTCAGGAAAACAGCTTTTTAACACGGAATTCTCTGAAACAGCCTGATTTTCTAGCATCTAGCATGCCCTTTGTTTCTGTACGACTACTTGTGGTGACTCATTGCCCTCGTTTATTTACAGATTTCCTGATTAAATGCAAAAAGATAAAAAGAAAACCTACATATATTTAAAATCTTCCTCCTCAAAATGTATGCACATTCCCTTTCTCCTTCTAATTCTTGTTGTTATTATTTTTAAATCAACTAATTCCATATGTAAGATTGGATGAAAGCTGGAAAGGAAGTGAACAAAGAAACATGCTCAAGCCAGTGCCTAGATCCGCGCTCAGCGGCTTTGTTTATTTAACTTTTGTCACTTACTGGATATTCATTTTGTTAAATCTTCAGGAAAAAGATAATTCAATGACGGAAGTAGACTAAGCATCGAGTTTGACAGTCATGTAAGGACACATTCTATTCAATTAAGAAGGTAAATCTAACATGCGTCTTCCACCACTCTGCTCAAAGCAAGCATACGGGTTGCAAGACTGATGTATGGAACGTAAGAGGGACACTACGCCAAAATAAAGCTCAGTATGAAGAACAGACTGCGCATGGTCAGAAAAAACATGATGCAGATGAAACGGGATCTGTTCTAACAGACAAGTAATCAAGTATTTCCCTTCAGTTTCTAAAGGGCAAAAACTGAAAACACCAGAAACATGCAGCTGAATGTGTGGTAACTATTAACAGTCTGCTAAAAATTAAGCTACTCATTCAACACACAAGGTTACTGTCATACTATAACATTGACACTTGGTATTTTCTTGATCACATGGGTTTCTAAGCTCAGCTAAGAAGAAGTGAGATGCACACATAGCTCATCATTGCACATAAAACCTTACATTAGGGGTCCTTACCAGAGGATGGGAGGTGGAAGTCATTCAGGTATCACCAGTTTGAACCCCAACGCTGAGAGAGAAGAAACTAAAAAAAACCAGTAAGGCCAAGAGAGAGAAAAAATACAGTGTTGCCTACTGCATGTCTTGCTCAGCATTTCCAGCTGTGGCTAGGGGAGGCTGGGGACTATTGGCCTACACTGAGTACAGATGCACCTTTTACAAGCAGTCTGGTAGCTGGAAGTGGGCTAATTAGCTCTTGGGTGCCAGTGATTCGGGATTCAGTTCAGCTTTTAATTGTATTGTATCTCCATCCCTGGAGACACACAAAAGCTATCTGGACATGGTCCTGGGCAGCCTGCTGTAGGTGGCCCTGCTTGAACAGGGGAGTTGGACCTCCAGAGGTCCCTTCCAACCTCAGTCCTCCTGTGATCCTGTGACTAGGAAGTCACACTCAAGAGAAGGAATTAAACATGTGCCACTGTCAGGGCCCTGACCACATTCTCCTTGTGGGCTTTAAGCTAGCTAAGTCCAGTTTAGCTGGCTGAGTCCATGTCCAACTCTGTTGCTGACAAGAGTCATTGTGAAGAGAGCTAGAAGGGAGGTCTTGCCCCACCTTTCCCTTAGGAGCCACTTTTTGGCTGGGGCTGTACTGCTGGCTCCCCCCTCTGCCTCACCATAGCTGGGCTGTGGCTGTGCCAGCTCTCCCACCACCCTGGTTTTCACCCTGGCCCAGACCTGCTGGCTCAGCTTCAGACATGCCCCGAGTCACTGTGGACTTGCTGGGCAATCACTGGACAGAGTCTCTGACTCTGACCACGGTCTCCAGACCTAATCCTGACCCTGACTCGCCGCCCAGCACCCTTGCTCCTTGTTGAGGAGGTCACTGCTCCCCACATGCCTTGTTACCATGCTCGGTTCCCAGCCCACCTTTGCTGGTGGAGCAGCCTGCCCTTGCTGCTCCCCAACGCCCCCAGCGTAAAGACAAATTAATTTAATTGGTAGGAAAAAAATGAAGAAAATTCAGTGGTATATTGGTACTAAGTGTCAAAAGGCCAGGAATCACGAGTACAAACAAGTCAATATTTCTATTATTTATGCTAGAAAAATTTGAGATAAGTGCGAGGCAACAACCATATCTGCAAGTACAGTAGAAATTCCCAGCGTACGCTAATATGTACGAAGGATAATACAACTGCAACTTACAATATAATAAAGTCTAAATGCACAGAGGACAAAAGAATGCTAGATTTATCTGGTAATACTACAAGGAATGCAAGATAATGGTGAATGCTATATTTAAATAAATGTTTTATTTGGAGTCTGAAGGAGTCCAAAATACTCTGAAAACTATAACCACGTTACAGCGAAAGTATAAAATGGTCATCTCTTAGCTAGGTGTATGGGTAAGGTTCGGTCAGCCAACGTCACAGTAAGTAGCAGGGGAAAAGAAAAAAAAAATCTTGTTAAAACATCAGGACAACCTCCTATTTTAACAAAAGTTTCCCTTTGATCCTTAGGCCTATGAACAAAAAAGCAAGGTTGTTTTTTTTTTTCATTAGAGAGAGAAAAAAGTCTGAAGTTCTTCCAGAGTAAACTCCACAGTTCTCAGTGAATTTAATTCCTTAGGAAAATATATCAAGTTCACTCTGCTGGAACTGGTGGAGAGAAAAGGAAAAGGAGATAATCCCACAAGCTTCAAAAAGAATTTCTTTTTACCTGTATTGTACTGAGATGTGCTCAAAATGAAGCAACCGTGAGGAAAATGCTGGTACTACTGAGCTTCAGACCAGCCTTTTCTTAATGTACTGTAAATTAAACAGAAAAGCCAATTAGGTGGAATGCTGGGCTCTTGCTTTTATTAGAGATAGCTTTTGTTCAATTTGCTAAGAGCCTAGAAAATTTGGTGGTTGGCAAATTTCTAAGAAACAAGATCTTTTGTGAGTTTTCTGCCCTCATAACCTGCTGCAGGTTGGCACTCTTTCTGCCTTCCAGAATTAACACCTAGCAAAGGATTCCTGTGGTCGTGTCCCCAACATCATTCACGCCTTTCACATGAATTTAATTTTAAATGTCACATTTTAAACGTATATGCTTAAAACCAGGTATTTAAATACCTAGTCGAGCATCTGAGCAACAGAGAAGCAGTTTTCAGAGCTGCTTATCAATGCCAGTGGCCACACAGAGCCAAGCTGGAGAGGGAAAGGGAGGGCTCTCTTCAGAAGAAGATCTGACATTTCAGTGGAGATCAAGATGACACACAGAAGGTGACTCTTTCTTGGCCCACTCCTATAGCCATGAATTTACCCGATGACCTGGGCTCTGGGCTGACCCTGCTGCCACCGCTGGCCTGCCCGTAAGCCTTCCAATTCTTTCCACATCAGAAGTGTATTTCAGTAAAGGGGGAACCATTCATTTTTTGTGGTTTTATGTACCGTTTCTGGTTTTTGGCAGAATTTCTCTGAAATCATCAAAGCTCCAAACCAGATTTCTGTGAGTCAAGAAAAATAGTGAGAATGAGATAAAATTGCTTCTTTCCCCCCCTGCAGCTGCTCCGGGTATTTTTCCAGTAGACCTTTCATAAAAGATCTCCCTTCTCACATTTTCAGTGGTGCATCACCTCTTGACGTTTGACTAGATGCACTGTTAAATCTTTTTCTGGTGAAGGAAGGAGGAATGCGTGATGAGGAATGCAGGACAAATTAGGATGCCAAGGTACAAAAACCAGAAGCATTTAAAAAAGACATTTAAATATCTTCAAGCTTGAAAGATATCTTTGTAATTCAAACACTTTCGAAAACCTGAAATATCCTGTGGTTGGTACGCAGGAGGCATATGTAATGCATATGCAATACATTCAACAGCTTTATTTTTACTAAATAAACAGACTTGTTCCTCCCTTTGCGGGGGAGCCTCCTTTCTAACTCAGTTCAAACAACGCTGAATTGGGGAAAACAACACTGCAGTGCTTCATGTAGTCCCACTCACAAGCTAAATACAACCAGCCTTGGATGACTAAGTAAGAAGCTACTCACAAGACTTGAAGTTCTTGTGCTTGGGCCACCTCGGTTGGTATCTCCATCAAGAATCACACCATTAAAACCAACCAACCAAACATCATCACTATCAGGCAGTTAAAATCCCCCTCTCAGTTGAAATACCAGTTGGGCTTATGCCAGAGCTAAGGAAGTCTGGAAATGGAAACTGCTGCCAGACATGAAGTTTCTCTCTCCCCACCTGGAGAAAGCCTTGTAGAAAAAGAAACAGCAAACACACAGCCAGAGAGGAAACTGGATTCTGTAGATGGCCACTTTAGAGTCAAAAGAGCTTGGTTGGTTTTCAGTTTTGTTTTTGGGTGAGGTTTGGGGTTTTTTTGTTTGGTTGGGCTTAGTTTTGTTTTTTGCTGGGTTTTTTTTTTTTTTTTAATCACTGAGCATCCAATACAATACCATCTGTGCTGCTCAAAGCTACTGATTCAGTCTTCTTAAGGAATTAGGCAGGTATCATTGCATTTCCCACTCATGGATCCAAATTCATATACGATTCTGAACTACAAATATCTCAGGGACAAGAAATCCCACTAAAAAAAAAAAAAAAACCCACCACCCAAACCTAACAGGTCTGGCATAGTCTAGAACTGGCAGCATGCAACAGTGCTGCAATCAAAAAATTTTGCTAATCTCAGCTTTGCGAAACACTCATGTTCCAGCAGCCACATGTTCTCATGTCTTCTCATCTTCTGGGCCTGCAAAGGCACTTCCAGGGAAGTGGTTGAGGCACCACCCCTGGAAGTATTTAAAAGACATAGTGCTTAAAGATATGGTTTAGCGATGGGTTTTGTCAGAGTTAGGTTGATGGTTGGACTTGACGATCTGGAAGGTCCCTTCCAACCTAAGCAATTCTATGATTCTATGATTCTAAAGAGTATCTTTATATCACTGAAAAATAGGGAGCTCCATTTCCCAGCTGAATGGACTTGAAGACTTGTAAAGTTTCTGAACAGAATAGAGGTAATTTTTAAAAGGCCAAACTATTGCACCTCTTATAAGCCACTTCAATTTACTATTAAAGTAACATACAAATAAGATCCCAGTGCATTATTTGGGATAACATGGAACATTCCCACAGAACACCTCTAAGCAACGGTAACTCCCCCAAATTCATGACAACAGAAAACTTTTAAATGACAGGTATTTATGTCCATAAATTCCATGTAAGATACATTATATGAAATTCACTCATTCTAGGTCTGATCCCACTGACATCAATGAAGGCTAAATATGGCCTTTAACTTTTAAAATAATTATGACCAGTATTAAAGTAGAAAACTTGAGTGGGAATGTTCTGCCAAGACACCTACCTGAAAAACTTATCACAGAAATACAGAATAAGCACTGCTGGAAAATACAAAACTTCAAATACCCATAAGTATTATCCTTAAACACAAATCACACACAGGGGATTAAGAATAATCCCAACAGACTGGAGAAAATTTTATTCCGAACTAAACCTGAATATTTTCTTCTGTTGCTTACATGGACACAGTCCTGTAATAGTTTATATCCAGTAAAGCTTAGAGGGTTTATTCCAAATAGGGATATCAAGCTAGAAAAGAGTTAGCACCTGACTCGAATACAAAGGCTGAGTAAGTGGCAAAAAAATTGTTCCATGTATATCTATAGTATAATACAGGTGTGGGATGCTCATAAATTAATACTAGTGAAAACAGGGCTATCAGCCACTTTTCTCTGCCATCTGTGAATTCCAGTTTATGAAAAGTACTGCTGTTAACTCCCTCAACCGCAGTTTCTTCTCTCCATCTCACCCATGGGAAAGAAAACAAAAAAAGAGCAATGTAGCCAACAGAAATAGGCTGTTCTGGAAGAAATATTTTTACTACAAACTAGTCTGTGGAGACAGAGAAATTGAGATCACTACAAAGTGACCTCCCAAAATGTTACCTGTTCAAGAGATTTATTTTTTTTTTACCTGCACCTCCCTCAGTTAGGGTCCTAAGGAAAAATTACCTCCTATAGACTTACTAGTTCAATTTACACAGCCATCTCAGATTCCCCAAGGTGATGCTGCTAGTTGCTGGAAAAGAAAAACTGTGCTGAAGTAAAAGTTTTGGCAGATGAGACTTCTTGGGCTTTTTGGCAAAATGATACTTAAGAGCACAGATGTTTTAATAAAAAGAAACGTCCCTTCTAAAATCTCATTAGTATCTACCTATGATTCATCAATTAGATGTAGAACACACACTATCTCTAAATACTACTTAATATGCTCGTGTTTACATTTACTGTTGAATGGTTAATGAAGAATACTGGCTTCATCTTCAGCTTAGTAACTGTATGATATTTTCCAATTGTCACATTCTAGTAGAAAGCATTTATTCAATCCTAAGCAGTGCTAATAAACAATCTTTGCTGCCATTTTCTAACCAGAAGTGCTACCAGCTGTCATCTGGATAATGTAAATACATGCATACAACTTAGACACACAGGGACAGAAAAGAAATCTAAACTTTTACAATGCATATTATTGGGTTTTGTAATATTTCTTTTTAAACAAACAAACAAAACCACCTAAAATAACTGTTCTTTGCCTTCTACTTCACATTGTTAAATGTGTTCTCTGGGATGGTCTTTAATTTTTAAACAGTGAGAAAAACCCAAGAATTTTGACAAAAAATGCTCAGGTGAAGAATGATTTTTCACTGCCACCTTCTCAGCTTATAGAATTTCCTGTCTGGAACATTTTTCCCCTCCCATAATTTTCAAAAATCCACTTAATTAGAATTTCCTTTATGGGATAATTAGACTTTAAAAGCCTAAACAAGATACATCGTCGATATATACACATATACACAGAGATCAGCAGTGACCTCTGGGGTTGAATGCATGAGGAATGTGCAGCCTCGAAAGTATCTTACAAATATGCTACTACTAGTATCTCACGCATTCATATGCAGATTGCTACTAGAAGGAAAATCTACCTTTAGGATTCTGTAGTGAAAAATCTGAAAGCATCTTATACTGTCTGATCTTCTAGCTTACAAGTTGTCAGTAGAAGAACATGTTAAAGAAGGCCCATTAGATAAACAGAGCAATGAACCACCCAATGCTTTTATATCAAAGCTATTTCATTATTTTATTATCAGTCAGGACTAAAAAGAGAGAAATCTTACACGATCAATTAATATTCCTACAGCGTTGTATCAGCTTTCCTAGTCCTTGATCATAACAATACACATACCTGCACAAGACTAATAAATACTGTAAAAACACTTGATATCCCACAGTATCATCCAGGGCTTAAATGGGTTTTCCTCCAAAAGTATTTCCTGTGCATATTTAAGTTGCTTGCTATGAAGTACCAACTTCTCCAAAGTTTGCCTCAAATTCTGTCATCACGTTCTTTACCAGAAGTTCCTTAGGCATAAAATGAAATTCCATTTAATCTACATTTTTACAACAGAATTTATACAAGTATCACATTTTTTCTACAATTATGTGGAAAAATATTCATAATATTTTTACCATTCAACAAAAACCATGTAACAGCATTAAAATAAAGTCGTTAAAAATTAAACTGAATATCAACCATGCTGCTGAGGTGCGGTTTTCAAATAATTACTGATTTTTTTAAGAGTGTGATCTACAGCAGCCTTTTAAACTCCATTTGAAAATATAAATTCATGCATGTTACTATATTAATAACAATTAGAATATAAAAATAAATAAAGATAACATAAGAAAGGCCTCTTGCCTAGACACTGACCTTTTCAAGCTTATTCCAGTACTTTACTTGCTCCTAATTATTGTTCAATACTCCTTTCCCAAGAGCACATTAATAATAATAAAAGGAGGCTAACAGCTATGATGGCTGATTTAGAGGTTCAAATTCTTTACTGTAGCAATGAGATGGTTTTTAAAAAGGCAAAATGCCAGTCATGAGATTCTACCAGACTATTGGTAAACTACTGACAGCAGCACTCCAGCAAATCAATCAACAATGCAAAAAGCTGACAAAGAAAGAAGAAAATAAAGGCTTGCACAACTTTGCAGTTTACAGGCTTTTGTTGATAAATTGTGCTGCCTAACGACATTTTATCTTGTATTACAGGAGAATTCCAGATTTTGGTGCTAGGACAGGTCAACAAAATCCAAATAAATTTCAAATTTAGGAATACATGCAAAAAATAAAATATTGTCTTCAGATGCACAAGAAGAAGCCGTAAAGACAGTCACATTTCAAAACAGAAATAACTATTAAAAATGGCTTTCAAAACCAAAGAACTCCGTTAAATTCTTTTTGCCATTTTTCCAGATTGCCATTTTTAACTAAACTATTTGCATTAAACTGGAAATCTAGTTGGGAGTTAGAAATCTCTCAGTTAGGGCTAATTGACTTTGCCTCACATGCATAAAAACTCACTAGATTAAATTACAAGCAATCAGTGGTATTTTTCATTTGAAACAGCCCTCGGTGAGCCTCATTTATAAACAAACAAGACACAGCATTATTAATTTATTAATGGACTCAGTGTAGTATATAATGGCATCATTAATACCAAAGTCACTTCTCTTCATGTAACTAATCAGAGTTGTGGGAGGGGGAAAATTAACGTGACAAATGTTTGGGAGAAAATATGGAAACAGTAAGTATACAAAACAATTTTTTAAAAGGCCTGTTGAGACCGGCGGCTGACGGACTTCTGAAGAGAAAAGGCTGGGCACAGTGGACGAAAGGGAAAGGCAAAATCGGCCTGCCCATCTGAAGCACCCCAATATCACACAAGTATAAACTGTCTAAAATACTGATGAAAATAAGCTTTAGAAAAGATCAGTACTAAGTATTGTTGCTTATTTTCGTCAGGACCCTGTTGAGTATCAATGGATAGGTCTCGCTGTCCCTGCCCAGCCTCCCCCTACCCTGTTCGTGGCCCAGGACGCCATTTCAGCTCAGCCTGGGGCCATGAGGCCCTGCCCCAGCAACACCACAGCCATGCTGGTCTCCAGCCCTGCCTCCTGGATGGACCCTGGACCGCGGTCATCACCCCCCTGCCCTGGGACTGTCGGTGGAGCCTGTCACCAGTGCCCAGCTCTGGGTGCAGGCCCCTTGGGACTGTGCCCCATGGGTGAGGGACACCCTCAGCTCCACATCCCTTAGGGATCAGCCAGCTCCTGCTGCTCCCCAACAATTTTAGCTGAAACCAAAGCAGAGAAGTACATTAAAGACAGATGGTGGTGTACTGAGACAAAGGTTTTATGTTCACAGAATGAACAGAATTTCCAGTTTGTCTGCCTATGCACACATTTAAATAGTTTAGCTTAGGATCCATTTTTTTAAAATATATTGCTAGATTTTGTTGCTTACTTGGAATACAATCATTTTACAAAGTTCTACAGAAAATTCATAGACCTTTTAAGTCTACAGTAAACACTGGTTTAGCACCTCCGTTTTAATTCGTGCATTCGTGCTTGGTTGTTTTTTTTTTTTTTATATTCATGCTGACTATGTTAAAGTTATAACTAATTCCATTACATGTTGCCTCATTATTTTTTTTCCTCTCAAACCGCATGCTTGTGGAAAGGAATATCCTCCTGTCCTGCTGTCCCTGCCAAACCTACCAGCTCCCTGACTCTCAGCTTTCAGAGGCAGCAGGAGATGCACCTCCTACATCTCCTGTGGGTACCTCTCGCTCTCCATGAGGCTCCTGAAAGACTCTCAGAATTACCCGAATAGCTGCTGGGCAACCACTTGTTTGGGACCAGCCATCCTGCAGGAGCTTCACTTGGCTCTTTGGTGATGGCACCCAGAAAATATGCTACGGTTGGTAATGCGCCCTGTGTAGCAGGTGTGCAGAACAGCCTCCCCCAGACCTCTTTGATGTGCTGCTACTGATTCACCACCGGTGTTAGGGGAGCACTCGGCAGCCCAAGCCACGCTTCTCTTGGGCAGACATAAAACAGAAACACGGCGTTTGTTTTAAGACCTTGCAACCTTTTTCTGTGGAAAAAAAAAAAAAAAAAAAAAAAAAAAAGAAAAAGAAAAAAAAAGAACAAGTGAAAGAAACAGAGGTGTACAAATTAAAGCAATAATTTATAAAATGAAAACCTTGTCCACCCAACAGCTTTCTGAGTCACAGCTTGCCTCCCGGCTTGACATGGCCCAGCTGGCAAGTGCTCACAGGCACCGTGTCAGAGACGACCAGCAGAGGGATGCAGGGCAGGGAGAGAGCGGGCAATGCACGAGTTAGAAGAGATTACAAATTAGACAGTGAGCGAAAATGTAAGAGACATGAGGAGGAGAAGCCGAGCACTAATAGCTAATAGCACAAGCGAACAGAAGAAGCTGTCGATATTGCAACAGCTTGATTAATTAGGCATTTTCAGCTGTTAAAAGTCAATTGACAGCCACATCCTCCATCTCTGGCAAGTTTAGAAAGGAAAACACTCCCTCCCCCTTTTTCCCAGGCACATTCCCACTTTTACAGGCAATTTCATTTCAGACTCTAGAAACTGTAAATTTCTCTGTTATAGAAAGCGCAGCCCCACCAGTGCCACCGACAGAGCTCTGCCAGCCACCCGCACGTCACCCTCACACCTCGCCATCAGTACTCTCAACACCCCAGCCACGTTCAAATGGCTACTGGTATTTGCACCACCATGGAGGTCAAGGCAGCAGAGATAAAGGCTTGTGAGCCCACTGGTCAATTTTTACTGCAAATGCCTGCAGAATGCAGACTTCAAACTCTTCGGAAAAAATTTTCTCATTTTATAGCCAATGTTTCAAACTCCTGGTGATTCTATGCAAAGGTATGGATAAAGCAGAAAAATGGGGGACATTACCATGGTTTCAGTTGGGACAGAGTTAATTTTCTTACTGGCGGCTGGTATAGTGCTGCGTTTTGCATTTGGGATGTGAATAGTGTGATAGCACGCTGGTTTTTCTGGTTGTTGCTAAGCAATCAAAGCCTCTTCTGCTTCTCACACCACCCCACCAGTGAGTAGAGCGAGTGCACAAAAAGTTGGGAGGGGACACAGCTGGGACAGCTGACCCCAACTGACCAAAGGGATATTCCATGCCATGTGATTTCATGCTCAGTATGTAATGCTGGGGGAAGAAGAAGAAATGGGGGGACATTCAGAGTGATGGCGTTTGTCTTCCCAAGTGACTGTTACACGTGATGGAGCCCTGCTTTCCTGAGGATGGTTGAACACCTACCTGCCAACGGGAAGCAGTGAATGAATTCCTCGTTTTGCTTTGCTTGTGTGCACAGCTTTTGCTCTACCGATTAAACTGTCTTTATCTCAACCCATGAGTTTTTCCTCACTTTCACTCTTCCGAGTCTCTCCCACATCACAACTGTGGAGTGAGCGAGCAGCTGCATGGTTCGAGCTGCTGGCTGAGGTTAAACCACAACAAAGGGGCATAAAGACAGCAAATGTCTGATGCCACATTTCAGATTCATGCTTTTTCCAAGAACTGTGAAGAGTACTGTGTGCATTTTTCTGCATTACTGAGGGCACGCATTAGGTCTTTCCCAATAAGCACAGGTTGCTTCCCTCCATTAAACCAATTCCGCAAACTTTTTATCAACCCACAGACATGCTCAGCCACTGCTGTCAGCTTTCCCAGGGGAGGGGAGGAAAAAAAAAAAGCAGAATCAGGAAAATTAATCAAGACAGCTGGGAATATTCCCCTCCCCGCCCCCAAAAGGACAGGACTAGAGGAAGGGGAAATACCACTTCAAGAACTTTGTTTACTTTTAAAAAGTCATTCTAAATTGATTTAGCCTAGAAAGTTCAAACCTACTTTAATACGTTGGATTATAGTGAGGGCTTGTCTCTCTGATTAGCATTGGGATACTAAAAGAATTGATTAACATTTATTCCTGTATAAATTATGACAGCAATTGATTCTTTAGTCCCATCTGCAATTGATCTGAAAGCACATGCGATGGACCCAGTCCAGAGAAGCAGGATAAAATAGTGTCCCTGTCACGAAAGGGAAAGTCTGACCTAAGCTAGAAGGTGACAATCAAGCAATCAAGCAATAAATGCTTTCTGTGCATATCCATATATCCTTCTCTTGCCATATTTTGGAAGATAACAGGTAAAGAAATGGCAAAAGCAAGAGCATGAGCTATACCTGATGAGCAAAAAGAACAGCTTCATATAGTGAGAAAGAAGTTGAATTCACTGCTGTGCCACTGCAAATTGAAAAGCATAAACATTCTATATATCTGTTTTTATAGAAATTATTCCATTTACAGATGTGCCTATATATGATAAATATTAAGTCTGAAAATTCTATACTTTTAATAATGGAGAAAAAACATTGAATAACAACCAAAAATGTTTTGTTTGTTATTTACTGCAGTGAGAAAACGCAGCTCATCTGTTGATGCTACAGAAGCCACTGACAGGAAAGAGCCTGAGATGTATTCAGGACGTGTGACACACAGCCTGGGATAGGGAAATGTTTGCTGGGTAATTCCATAAGAACTATCCCTGCTTTTGGTGGCCTAGGTGATTGATAGAATCGTAGAATAATTTAGGCTGGAAGGTAGCCTCCAGAAGTCACTTGGCCCCAAAACCTCCTTCAAACTTGTTGCTGAATTTAACTTCAATGTTAGATCATGTTGTTAGGGATGAGTACTATCCAGTTAAGCTTTGAGCATTTCCACTGATGGATATATCCTTTCTGGGCACTTTTTCTAGAACTTAATCATTATCATATGTGAAAAAAATATTTCCTTCTAACATCTAATCAGATTTCTCTTGTAATTTGAGCCCATTGCTTCTTGCTCTTTGACTGCACAACACTAAGAGCCGTCTTCTCTATAGCCTCCCATTACCTATCCAAAGATAGCACTAAGATTACCCCCAAACCTTCTCTTCTCCAGACTGAACAAATCCAGGCACTTTAGTCCTTTCTCACTTACCATTTCTCCAGCACTCATCTTAGTGACACCACACTGGACTCTCTATGGACATCTTTCTTGTTCTGGGAGCCCAAAGTTGGACATCGTACTCCATCTGCGGAGTAACAAACGGCAACAGAAGATGAAAAAAAAAAATTATTTCCCTCAACCTCCTGTCTACATTCATCCTACTACAACCCAACATGCAGCTGGTTTTCATGAACGCATGCACTGCTGACTTGTGTTCAGCTTGTGCAACACAGTGACCAGGTCTTTTTCTGCACAACTGTCTTCCATACCGCCCTTACAGTCTGTGCTGTTGCACGGGATAACCGCCAGGAACAGAAACACCACCATAACCCTACTAATTGCTTCATCTAGGCCAAAGGTCTGAAAGAGAAAGCCGTCTGCTGCAGGATAAACTGGCATATGAAGGTTGAGGGCTCTGTCACAGAAAGATGGATGGATGCTCTTACCCCAGCAGCTGAAGTCTTTTCTTTCACCAGTCTATCCCCACTCCCTAATGAAACAACCTAAATCTAGAATCTAACCTGAAGCATATCTAATCTGCTTGCAGCAAGTTGTTCCATTTCAACGCAAAATTGAACTGCCAAAAGAGGAGGATTTATCAGCTTTTGTCATGTGACAATATTGGAGGCAAATGCTCAAAAGGTATTCAGCATTTCAAATTTTACAACTTTATAAGGACTGAACACAAACTTTTATCTAACATACAGACTAAGGAACTATAAAAGACCAAAGTAAAATATTTATTATACGTGTATGCCACAGAACAGCATATCAGGATGGGAATTTGAGGATGCAAAAACCAGCCATTTTCCTCATGTGAAAATTAAATACATGTATTAATCAGGCTAAGGATAGGAACTTCACAGGCCTTATCCACACCTCCCTTCAAAGTTCCTCTCCCTTTTATATATGCATTGCAATAGCAATACAAAGCAGAAGGTACATATATTCAGTATGTATAATCAGGATATATATTCGGCAAATTACATTTATTTCCCTCAAACATCTGATAATACACTTGTTACTTCAATTCTGATTCAGTGAGGTATTTTACCTAGCAAGCTATTATTGTTTCAAAGTCCTCCCAACTTCTTGGGGCTTCTCTATGATCATAATACACTCCATTTCAGATGTTTCCAGATGATACCGTATTGTCCAGGGGAATACACCAACACTTTACAATAGACACTAATGGATCCTACTATTTAAGCAGCACTTTCTTTTTGCACAGTATTTAACATCAATTGCATCAGTTTGGTACAGCTTATTATCCCAATAATAAGGAGCCTCTCCTTCCCCATGTCAAAAATCAGACAAACATTCAAACACATGAGGTGCCATCCTTTTTTGATAATGGATTAAACAGTGGAGTCGCACTTTCCTTAAGGATGGCTAAACTAGAGACTACCTGGAAAGGAGTGTAGACCCGGTTAACATGAATGTATTCCTTAGCTGAGCAAATAGAACAGACTTTTTAAAATTCTTCAGCTGGCTAAGAGATTGAAACCAATTCAACAAACCCTTAAAGAGAAAAAACATGATCTGTACAAAATGTTAACATGAAAGTTTAGCCATGCTTGTAGCATAAGACATAAAATGGACAGCTAAATGGTTAGTTATGACTCCCAAGCTTCCAAAAATTATAGTTAAATCTCTATACATATTTTCCTGCTATACTATATTTCTCAATGAATGGCAACTTTTAACTATTCTATGCGAAAGCAGCAGTGCTAACCCCCTCAACAGTGCAGCTTCTCAGCATGCAGAGATTTCTGTTGAGTCTGTCTGAAAAGACAGTGTAGAAACATGGGAACCAGAATGGAAATGCAGCCAACATGTTGTTCAAAATGAAATGAAAAAGGAATTCCAGTCTTTTCAGTAACTATAAAGGATGTTTCCATAATTAAAAAGACAGTTTAACTAAAACTAACTTTCATATTTTATTGAAAATCCCTTTTGATTCTACTCTAAAAACTGTCAGCTTCCTTTTTACTCTTGTTCTTTGAGTCTATCCAGTAACTTGCCATATTTACATTTTCCAGTAAAAAAAAATTTCTCTTGAGTATAGATAACTACTGATTGTTGCACAACACACAGTTTTTCACCTATACAAATGCTCCAGACATAATATTTAATTAAGCATTTTTTTTTAGTGTTATATTTTTTAGGGGGGTGGAGGTGTCTTCTTTTGGAGGGGGTTGTTTGGTTGGGGGGCTAAAGGAGGGGGTTGTTTTGTTTTTAAGATAGAAACCCTATTCCTAACCTCATGCTATTCCTATATCCTGTCACAGGAAATCTGTATTAACAAAAAAAGCTTGGCAAAAAAAAAAAAAAGAATAATGGTCCACCACACTCTGCATTATGGCTTGATATAATACTGTACACAATTTCCTGTATTTTAAAAACATTAGGGTATTACCGAAAGAAGGCTTTTATATAAAATAAGGAAAAAGACGTTTTGGTTTTCCACAAAAGAAGCGCTCTATGCTCCTGACACATGCATCTTTCCTTGAGCCATGACATTTGTTTACCAACCTGTAAAGACTGACCCATGGAACTGTTTAGGTTAATGCGTAAGTCACAACCACCACCAGGTAAGAGAGAGAACCGCACCCGTAAAGCAAAAGAGAGAGGAGTGTGAAAATTCATATTGCATTTAGAACAAAGGGAACTGTACTTTGTACTCTAAAATAACACTGCATAGAAACTTAAACTACACTGATTTCTTGAAGAAGTTCCTGAAGTTTTGCAGGAATGTGGTTAACAATACAATGAGTGCTCTGTTTCATGAGAAATTTTTTTTTTTTCAGTTCAGCTATTAAAAAAATAAAATTCCTTTAATAAAAATCAACGGAGGACAGCTTTGCCAGAAGCAAAACTCTCAGGCTTACCATCCTCACTTAGTAACTGTGCACTTGATGCAACTGTAAAATATATCCATTGCTGCAAGCTGTTATTTTCAGTGAAGTAAAAGAGAAAGTTTTCCAACTATTTGCAAGCGATAGATCATTAAAAATGATACCATACACACAGTCACCAGTAGCATCCAGAGTTATAGTGTTTTCCTGATTCCTTTCTGCAAGCTTCTATTACTCTTTTTAACTTTAGACTACAAAGACGTTCTACAGGTAAATTTTAGGTTATAATGATTTGGAAGAGCCCACACACATTTCTTTAACATTTGCTGATCCTTTAAAATGACACTGACAAAATTTTAACCCCAAAAGTATCAAATATTTCTGTGCCCCTTTCCTTGTAAACTCTGATTTCACACATTACACTTTCCATAAAGTTACTGCACCTTGTACAGGCTAAAGAAAAAAAAAAAAATTAGACCAACAAAAAATCTGTGAGGGCCACCTGAGGTTTTAAAAGACATAGGGAATCAATAAAAAGTAACTGTCTGGCTTCAGACAGTTTTCAGATGGGAGAAAATGCAAAGCGTAAGAACCTGTACTTCATAATGAAATATAAGTACAAAGCTCTACATACAACAAAAAGTAGAAATACCTGTTTCCTTTCAGACAGACCTGTATTCACAAACTCTGTGGGCCTCAAATATCAGCCAGAGTCAAAAGACTTCTGTAAGAGCTGAAACAGGTAAAACAGCCTGGCTTCAAATAGGGCTACAAAATATTTTTGAGTTGAGCAGTGTCATCAAATCCTAAGGGAAGAGTCGCAACAAGTCAACTGAGGTCCCAGTTCGATAAAAATCTTCCAGACAGTCTTCTTGCCAAGCCTTTCAGGAAAAAAATGACAAACAACAAGCAGCTCAGCAGTAGCTCTCTACCCACTGGCACTGACACTGCTGGATCTCAGCATCATCATCTATTTTTATACCAAAGAGCAAGAGACTTCCAGATCCACGTTTTCAAGAAATGGCCAAAACTCATTTACTTCAACCATCTGAAAGTTTCAAAAGACAATAAATTGTTTCCCAGAAGCATTCCAGTGTGAAGTCTGCTATCTTCCACCAGCCTTAGTTCCCATGTTATGTCATGCTCCTTGTTTAAAATAAAACTAGATCACGTCACTTTACATGACCAAGGATTTCTCGGCTTTCCTGTCCTCTGCAGGACACACTCTCTCTCTCTTCTATCCAAAGACCACTCAGCAACCTTCTTCCTCTCAGCCACACATACTATTGCTTTTCCCTCACCGTACTGAGGAGGGTCCCAAAACCCCATCCCCCATTTCCTCCTCCACCCAGTACATACTGTGATCACCCCATCTTCCATCCCATCTGTCACATCAGAAGCCTGATCCCCATTTTCATCCCCTGTGAGGGCTTGGGTACACCTGAATCATCTCCTCACAGTGCCAAATCACTGTTTTCTTGCAGACCGAGAAACAAATCATTATGTGAGTTAACATTTTAAAACCAAAAAGGGGATGGTGATGCTTTTTGACTGGAAGGTAACCATTTGTTCAAGGTAACCACTGACCGATTTGTGTTCTACAGATGTAAATAGACAGTGAAGTTGATGGTGTAACTATTCATCGACTCTTCCAGTCATCACCAAAATGAATAAAATTCTACACAGAGTTGCCTGACAGAGTTCTTAACATTTTCAGATTGACCGGTGCTTCCAGAGTTACCGTGCCAGGGACTTGCATGGAAATGCCCTTCAAAGCAAAGCACTGTTTTTTTCCTTTGTTGGCTCATTGAAACGATCAAATGTCAAAATATTTCCAGTTTTATATTGCTGTCAATTCAAGCCTAAATATAAAATAATGATAAAATGCAGAACTTCCACTCTAACAGTCACTGTTTGATAATTCTCTATAATTTTAAATCACATGTTTAATAACTGTACATGAGCATATGAAAGACATCAAATACATGTGAGTTAAAATTACACAAATGAACAATCAGTAATAACGTCTTATTTAAATTTAAATAGGCAGTTCTAAAAGAACTAGGGGAGAAAAATATTTAACAATTCAATGGGAGAATTAACTAATGAAACATATGCATTTAAAGTTTCTTGGTCTCACCTTTATTGTTATTAATGTATTAATCAAGCTACAATTGCAAAATGGGATTGAAGTATGAAAAACTGCCCCACAGAACTGATGACTCAAGCATCAGGGTAGCATTTGAGGAAGTTAACTATTAAATAAATAAATAAGTAAATAAAACCCTCAACTGCTCTCTTCTTTCTCTTCTTGTGGCAACACCCTCATGAAGCTACCCACCTATCCAGTTGCTGAAGAAGGAAGGGTCAAGAAATGGAAAGCACAGTAATCTTGTTCTGTTAAATGTTTCCACCCAAGCATCTACAGCGGAAACCTAACATCTTTCATTCTCCCCCCCCATTACACATATTCTTATGTCACATTAGGGTGGAAGAATTCACTTTCGCTGAGGCAATTTCCATTTTGACTGAGAACAGGAAAAAAGAGAAGAGAACGATAACAGTACACCAAAAGTAATGCTATTAGTAGCTCCTCTTCTGCGCAAACCACAGCCTGAATGCAGATGCCCTCAGAAACTTCCAGCAGAAGCTGGCACCAGTGCTGCCAGGGCTGGCTTACTGTCCGCTTGCAGCCCAACTTACAGAAAAGAGTGTGGACGCTGCCTGGCGGAGCCTTGGGACCTCAGTCACCCTGTTGTCCTACAGCAACTTCAGTAGCTGCATCACCCCTGGGGCTGGGCAGAGCTCCACACCGCGCTGCTTATCCAAATGCAGGGGGTAGCATCACAACAGGATTTGCATCCCCATCTGGTCCAGCTCCCTCCTCCTTCCCCAAGACTCCAGTGTTTACATTAGTAAATAAGTAATTAGCATTACCTTCATGAGCACCATGGGGATGCTAGGATGGATGTCCCTGACCGTGTCTCCTCCTCACAGCCCCTCCAAAAACAAAGTGTGACCTGCTCTCCTGCAATTATATATGGTAAGTTAAATAATAATGAAAGTCATGCTTTTCCTAATTTCTCCTTTGATTAAGTTAATGTCATCTGTGGTTTTACGGTAAAAAAATGAAATGCGGTAGATTTTTCAAGGATTTTACTTTTAAAAAAATCCTGTGAAAGTCAGGAAAATACATGGGATTACAAATCTGTATCAGCATTTATTTGGGAGAAAAAACCAGCAAGTCTTATAACAATGCCTTAATGCTGCTTACTTAATTGATGAGGCAAATCTTATCAACGTTAAAGTTTATATAAAAATCAAGTACTGATTTATAGAATGCACCTACTTCTGTGTATTTCTATCTTTACATAGCACAAGTCTCTCATTTTTAAAACCAAGAGATACAAACGAGAAATCCATCATGAGCTCAGAACAAAATACTGCCCTGGATTTGACAACAGGTGGGAGTAACACTGTATTCATGTTTGCGTGGCTGTGCATGCACAACAGCACTATAAAATGCACAGATTAACAGAAATACATCCCTGGTTGTTAAAAAAAAAATAATTATTCATATGACAGGTTAATTTTGATAGAGGAAATAAGAAAATTGTTTGGCCTGTTTAGAAATACGTGTCTGTAATGTTAAAGTCCATGACAGATTAATGGGTAAAATATAGGCAGGACGGCTGGGATTTTACAGTAAATGAAGTATTTAACACATCTGACAATTTTTCTATTGCATGTAGCACACATATACATATATACTCATTTACAAAGCCCTAGTGGTTGAATTAAATTAAACCATTTTCTAACCCCTAAATTGGCCAATTGTAAGAAGCTGGGCTGTCTGATCTATTTTAAAGGAAGACTCATTAAGCAATAGCCTCCATTTCTTTCTTTGCAAGACACCAGGAGATGCAGTTAATGACTTGAAAAAGAATCTGTAGGCTGCAACTAATGATCAATTTGTGTTAAAGTTTCTATTGAACTTGTTTATTTCCATTTACAAGAGACTTCAACCTCTTGTAACCAAAAGATGGTTCCATTTCTTGGTCAACGTCCTCTCACTGATAGTCCACTGGCTCTGCTAAGACTCCATTTCATATGAAATTTGCATATTTTGGGGCATCCTCATCAAAGGCGAACATAGTAACATTGTTTTAACTTGTTGATATACATTAAGGTGTAATCTTACTGCTTGGAGAAGACTCACCAGGAACAGCTCTTTCTAAAGTTACTTTGTCTTCTGCCTACGCACAGGATAACTGTGGAAAGCCTGTTAGATAATTACTGGTTTTGAGTATGTTAACTGCTTCAAGGCAGGTTTATATTAATCTGGTTACATAATAACCAATGAAAAGACTCATGATGGGGAGAAAAAGGGTGATTAAGCTGGCAGAAGCATCCCAACTGTGAAATGCATAACCACATCAGAAACAATTTCCTATGACTCCAGGTAGAGAAACAGCCTGCCCAGGGAGGTGGTTTAGTCACCATCCCTAGAGATATTTAAGAAACATCTAGATTTGGCACTTCAGGGCATGCTCTAGTGACAGAGATTGTGTGTGTGGGGGGGGGGGGGGGGTGGAATGTGTGTGTATGGTTGGACTCGATGATCTCAAAGGTCCTTTCCAACCATGAAGATTTTATGATTCTATGATTATTAAAGTGATACTGAACTTGCTTGGGTGGAAAGGGGGGTGAGTAAGGATAGCTCTACCAGAGCAAAGGACCAGATGAAGGGGAAGGGCTGCAGCTATTTTCACTAAGTAGGATACAACAGGTAAACATTTTCCCATTCATTTCCAAAGCCATATGTTCATGAGCACACTTGCTCTGAGGAAAGGCTTTTAAGAACAAATTTGCCACATCTAAACACTATCATATTGCTCATTATATCTAACATCACCTTTTCACCAGACTTCTTTAACTGGGAGCCTAGCTGGCCAGTCAGCATTCAATTCTGTCTTCCTCTCTGATTTTCTTCAAAGCTACCTGATAAACCAGCACCAGAATTCCTTAAAAATCAAGTTTTTATTACTCCTTTGTTCATTGTTCATTGATGCTGCCATCAGATGTCACTTATATACACACACACATAAGTATATATATATGCTCATGATAAACCTCACACCAATTTTGATGTCAACATCTCAACCCAAAAGAACTTTGCTGCAACACTGCTAATCTTTTTTCCTCAATGACAACCAAAACCAGTCAAAGCAACAAATAAGTAAAAACAACCAGGATGAGTCTGGAAGCCATTTCTGAAAAGCCAGCATTTGTTCTGATAGGTAGGTTTCCTACCAGGTTGCTATGAAGAACTTCCTGCAAAGAGATTTTTTTCAGAGGACAGAGCTCTATTATTTTCATTTGCTCTCTCTTGCCAAAATCTGTCCTTTCAAATTATCAAAGCTTCCTTCAGCTGGTAACTCCTCAACCCAAAACAGCAGATTGTTCCGCTCTAGAAAAAGATGTTATACGACTCTGTGAAGAGTAGTTATTTACTGTATCAGATCAGGTGCATATGTGCATACTAAGGAATCTCTTCCAAGTAGGTGGGTTTTTTTCCTGAGGGTGAAATAACTGATGCAGAAGAAACACTCTCACCATCAGAGCCTCTTGTTTACTAAGTAGGCAGAGTTGAGTTAAAGGATGGCAACTCTGTTAAACCACAATAGGACGACCTAACTAGGAGGAAAAATAAGATGGAGGTTAAATGTTTACTTCCCATTTTTCTTCATTTTGTTATATGCCAGCTGGAAAAGAAATTCTGGCTGGAACACATTGCCTCATTACCAGATAGAATTACTATCTTTCCTCCAACTCTTTTTCTACATTATCGCCCTTTCCGTTTCTGATAACTACCAAATATACAGTTCTTCTAGAGAATAGCAAGGTCAGACCACTCGCTACCTTTCAAGAAATTGAAGGATTACGGACTGAGCTCCTGACAAAATTGCTGATTGCCCTCCTATTAAGATCCTCATCTGATATAAATGATCCTGAACTTTATATCTCAACTTTCGTTGGATTTCAGCATACTTACAGTCTGCTTCCTCTTGTGGGATGCTATTAACTATCATTACAAACAACTTTTGAAAAGGAACATAACATATCCTAATACTCTGGAGCACTGTATCTGCATGTTGCAGGTACCTCTATTCTAAATTATCCTCCCACTCCACTATTACCTCACCTCCCACTCTTTGCAATAAAAACAAGATCTGCTTGATTTATAAAGGAAGTAAACATACTGTTTCAGTAGTTTATAATAGCATAAAATGGACTGAGTACGGTTCAAGGATACATCTGCACAACTGCTTGATCTATAATTTAACCACATTGTATTATTTCAGCTTTACACTTTAATTGCCTTCGAAAGAAAGCTAGAGAAACTGCATTTTTTTATGTAGTTTATCCAAGATGGAGTCCTGATGTTTTCTAACACATAAAATGACATTTGACATAGTGAACAAAAGTAAGTCTCAGAGGACACCAAATGACTGAAGACTGCCATTATTTAGGCTCAACAGGAATCCCATTCTCTTTTTTAGATTTGTATGAATAAATAAAGATCTCCAAGACTACCATCGCCTTATATTACTTGTTTTATTACACATATAGTAAAAAATCAAAATGTTACAATTTCCCAGTGCAGTTTGTTCCCAAGACATCCATGTCCTCACACATTTTTGCAGTTCAGATAAGTTTCATCTCAGAAGTTAAGAAAAAAACAAAGCAATCCAACTAAAACTCATCCCATTAAAAATACATTTCTCAGGTAGATCGGTTCCCTGGTCTGTTCACAATGAAGCTACACAATGTTTGCTGCATTGACCAGGTAGGGATATGGGGCTGGGGGGGCGGGAAGAGAGGCAGAGAAAAAAGAACAGCACACTGCTGTGCATTTGGTGGCAGTGCCAGCTCAGGAGTAGTTCACAGAATTAGTTTCAAATCACCGCTTATTTGTGGCCCTGCTTTTCCCAGCTGTTTAAAGTAAGTTTTGGTGAAGAATTATGCTTCCAGTAAGACTAGCCATTGGAACTGGATGGCCAGCATCTGCTAGTCCTTCCCTGCTGAGACTTTGAATCATAGCATCATTCAGTTTGGAAGAGACCTGGGGAGGTCGTGTTGACCAAGTCCTCACTCAAAGCCAGGCCAACTTTTATGCTGCATGAGGCCCCTTAGGGCCATGTTCAGCTGGGTTTTGAATATCTCCAAAGAAGAACGGAAGAGAGACTGAGACTGTGCATCTGTAATTTAAGAGAATCGCACCTGGTGCATGCCAGCTGCAGGCTAACCATTTGCACCAATCCTCTGTTCTAATACTTTTATTTATGCTCACTTATTTAAAGAGTCTGTAGAAGCACCAGCTTCTACTTCACATCACATTGCTGAAGAGCCAAAATCAGAGAGGAAAATGATGAAATCACCACCGCGGCTCTCAATAACATAAGGATTTGGAGTCTTTCAGGAGAAGAAAAACAACAAACTTTTGAAGAACTGAAATGCGATCATTTTAAGGGAAACAGAACATTCTCACAGCCATTTGCATCACTTCACCTTAGTTTAAAAAACAAACAAACCAAAAAAGACAGTACACGTTCTAACTATGGAAAATGCCGCAGCTTCACTGGAAAAGCAAGCTACAGGAGAAACAAATTACTATGGCTGCTAAACACCACCCACTTTTGAAGCAAGCTAGACAGATACTTCTCTGAAAAATGACTCAGCTAGTGATGCTGGATGCAGACACCTCTCACCAGTCTAAATAAATCTTAAGATGGGGAATTTGAGGAAGCTGATGGGGTAGCTCCAGTGACAGTAGAGGAAAGACGAAGAGTAGTGGAATGAGGTTGCCTCTGTCTCATTCAATCCTGTTTCCTTCAGCTCCTGCCTACAACAGTGAGGAAAAATGGAGCGGTAGCAACAGTGCCAGCACCGGCAGCAAAAAAGAAGAATTTGGCACCTGAGACCAGAAAAGCCTCAGGTGCCCCACTGATACTGATTACCTTTCTCCTACTGCTGCCCCTAAGAGACATAAGAAAAGATTTGGTTATTTATAATGCTGTGTATGTTGAAAACACCTTTGTTGACTTGAGCTCAACATATTTATAGCTTATTAAGTAAACGGGATCGTTCTAACAAAGAACAAGCCACTGGGACATATTCCAAGGGAGAAAAATACATAAAACCAGATGCTTACAATCAATTTAGTTTGTTTTCAGAACTATATAGTAACTGCACAGTTATGGCAACCTCCTTTTATTGATTTATTTCACCTTTAAGAAACATTTCAGGGAGACTAAAGCATTTCACGTAGTTAATGGGATAAACAGCTTTTTCACCTGTACTTCAAAGGCATCCAATCCCTAGCCTGCATTGCTAGGGACTAAAAGACATTATCATCTGACAGATCTTCACTGACTTATGTAGCAGAGTACAGCAGAGTGACCTGAGTAAAATCATACTAAGAACTCTTCCAGATACCTCTCCATTCCAAAGGGTACATTTCATTACCACACCCCGAGTCTGAAAAAAAGCAGAAAAACACAAAATAGTTTGAGAGGCTGACTTGGAAAAAAAAAAATGAGAATAACTGATGGAGCCTCTCTGCCAGTCACACATGTAAACCTGTGTTACTTCCAAGTTGGATACCTAATTAAGTCTACTTAATTAAGATACATTTATCATGATTTTCATGAAGGCTCATGAAGGCTTCTTTGATCAAAATGTGCTCAGACAATATGGCACAGCTCTCACATGCAATAAGCTTTCACATTAGCCTCCCTCCACCCTTCCCTGCTGGCACGTTTGGCAATATTACTCGACCAGCTCGGCACATAAATGTGTAGAGCGTGCTTGCATACTCATGATACGTGCATGCATACGTATCCTCCTCTCCACTAACCCATACCCTTCACTCAGGTTGAAATTCCCGTCCATACTCCCATTCTACTCAAAAGCACACAACTCCTCTGCTCCTGAAAGCGTTATGTACTGTAACCAAAACTCTTGCTCCTCACAACTCTTGCCCCACCTCTGCTCATTTTATGTAAGGTATATTCGAATTTGTGAAATGCTATAATAAAACAATCTTAGGTAGAGTACTGGATCCCGTGACCTTGGATTTGTTGGGATTTTCTGGTGAACATGTCCTACACTATTACTACTTCAGTGAAGGTAAAACATTAATAAGAAAATCATAACCATATATTTAGCTCTCTTCTTTCCGTTGGAAAGACTCAAAACTAAAAAGGGGAGTTAAAAAGTATGAAAAATCAAGAACCCAGCCTGTCACCTAACAATGGTCCTTCTTGGTTTCCTACTTATGACAAACCAAGTTATTTACATAAAAAAGTGGCAAATTTGCACTTTTTCCTATTTCGGTTATTCATTTTTGAGTATTGCTTGCAAATAGTATCAACCGTGGACTCACAAAATGGTCTCTTGTGTACTCTCTCCTTTCTCATCAGTAAACATCTTTAGACAATATAAAAGATTGTCAGCATCTCTATTTCACTTTTCTTCCTATAACACATTATGGGAAAGTAGTTGTCCTCTTCCCTTCTTCACATTTTAGAAAAGCATAAACAGTCTCTCAAGGCACATGTAGAAGATACATCCATAACTAATTTAAAATCCTTGGTAGGATTTTCCTGCACAACTTTGAGAACCTTACTTTTAGCACAATCCTAGGAAAGCACCGGTCTACTTCTTGTCATTTGTATCGAACCATGAAAGATTCGTACAAGAGAAATTAGACTTTAGAACATCACAACTATAAAAAAATCTCAAGTACCTGGAGGAAAACTGCAGACTTCACAGTCCCTTTTACACGGGCATCAGCACAGCAAATGCTGGTCACTGCTCAGATGTTTAGCAAAGCAAAGTGACCTACAGTGGAGTCCAGAAACTTGTTCATTTTAATACTAAATAACCACCACAGCAAAACGGCACATTCCTTTATGAAACAGTCTCTGCAAATAGTTTTTAAAACAACTTTTTACTGAGATAAAGAATAAAAAGCCTGCACACTAGGGCAGCTGATACTTGTGGAATTTATTAAGTTCAGCATAAACGTGAAGACTAAATGAGCTTCTTTAATTTCCATAATGAAATTGTTTTTGTAAAGTTAAAAATACTGTAATGAGGCCAAAACGGTGTGCTTTCAGAGACTCCCATGGTGAAACAAATGAGATTTTAGCTTCTCTAATTGGGCATACTGCAAGCTGGGCTTGATGCTGTCCTCAGCACAGGATGTTTGTTATCCCTAACAAAAAGAGGTCTACAGCTGTCAGCATAATACCATATAGCTTTTCTGAAGCCAAGCCATCAGGAGGAAGGCTGCTGCTCTCTGACTGGGACCACCCAAAGGGAGAGATCAAGTAGAAAACAGCTCTACTCTTCCCTGATTAAGAAGTTATTCGTACGGTAATTTGTTTACAGCTATCACAGAGAAGCTTTTGAAGCAAGGATTGAGTATTCCCAGAATCCTCCAAGAGAATTTTATTTGATTAAATAATGAATATGGATATTCCCTTATTCTTTCATTCCCACCCACCCTTTTTCCCCTTGCTTATTAGATCTCATTACCTGTCAACACAGGCCTTTGGAGCCTGCCTGTTCCAGCAGGAAAAAGAAAAATGTTAGAGGCATTATGTTGCGTCTGTATTGCCAAAATCTGCTGGTTTGCTGCCACGTGCAACAGCACAGTCCTGACCTCCAAGCCTTTAAGAACTTAAGACCTGTTTTGAATAAATATTATTTTCATTTCTCCCCTACACTTGTTTTCAGGTGTAAACAATAGAAAAAGAAAATAAATACCCAACTCAACCATTTTGCAGCAGTAAAATCCAACCAGTTAGTTCTTTCACACCTACACCGTGATTTCATATTTGAAGCAAGAACAATAGTTCTATAGAGGAAAAGAGCAGAGTACTGTTCAGGGCTGAAACAGAGGAATGTGACTATACATACTTTAAGAAGCTAAACACAAGGATATTTAATTCTAATTAGTTACACGAAGAAGAAAGGCTTCCCTATAAAGGCAGACTGATGGAGATTATTACTCCTTTGCTCTAGACCTAAGCCATCATTGTAAGATCAAACTGCTTAACCCATGCCAGAACATTTTACTGGACTAAAAATGTCAAGCCATAATTGTAAAACAACTTCCTTACTTACTATTTTAATTTTACTATAATGATTCTATTCATTGTTTCACTGTCACATTCAGAATGTTTACACATTTTTATATCTAACCTTTCATTCCTTTCCTGATTTTCTGCTCTGCTTTCACTCCTCAGGCATTCAATTGTCAACCTACTACAAACAAAAAATGGGGTTTTTTTTACAGAAAAGTTTTCAGAAGCTTGATTGTTACCACGTATTCCCCAATTCACCCCTCTGCATAAAAATACAGGGAATATAGTCTTTGTCATCAGAGAGCAAAATGTAATGAAGAAATGAAAGTGAATTAGAAGCTCATTAGAGACTAAAAAAAAAGTAATACAAAAAAATGAAGGCACAGGAAAAATAATAGTATTATAGGCAAAATTTTAAATCATCAAAATCAATAAATTTTAGCAAATGTATTTAACCTTCTCAGGTTTTTGACAGTGCAAAAGCGTGTGGCAAAGCTGCACAGAAGGAATGAGAAGTAAGGTTCTCCATCAGCAGTCAGAATGTTGCCAGAATTGTAGAAGGCATCCATTTTAAAATGTATCTTAGCAGGTAAATGTTTAGAAAGTCTTGTGAAGTTATGCTCTTCAAACTATTTCCAATACCCCTGTGTAATGCATTAATATTTTGTAAGGGAATTGTACGGAAATATCAGCAGTAGATAAGTGAATCATTAAGTTTTTTCATTTTAATTCAAACTTTATTCATTAAAGCCTCCCAAACAACCTCTACACTACACGAATCAGATTTAAATAATGAGATATTTTAATTAATTTGAACTTGGAACTTCACTTTGGATCACAGAAACCTTCTTAGAGAATGCTCAGAAGACCAGCATGGGGTAAAAGCAAAATATCACAGCACTGGAAGTTCAAAGAACACGTATCTTGAGAGCCTCCTACAAAGACAAGGATGATTCCAAGGAAAAATAAAGAATGAGAAATCTATGACAAGCTTTTGCACAACTGGTTTTAAGAGTAACCAAGAGTACATATCTTTGTGTCTACTATGACACAGTAGGCTAGACAAAAATTATATAGTTATTGCATACAGTTTATTAGTATGTGTGAATTAGTGAAATTAGTGAATTAGTCAAAGTTTACCCTGTAACATTCTTAGGTTTTGAAAGAGCATAGGAAGTCTGAGCAACTCCTCCCTGTATACTGACATGACACTATAAAAGGTGTTATTATGCTGCGTATCCACATTAGCTGAAGCAAGGGTCTAGATTATACAGCCTAAGGGACAAACGTAAACATTAAAAAACTAACTGTCTCCTGAAATAGGCACAAGATAGATTGTAACTGGCAACTGGCTGTCAGATTTCAGAAAGAAGAATACCAAATGATGATGTATTGAAAAAAACCTAAAACATTAAGATATAGAGAATTGGTCCAAATAGATCTACTCCAAAATATGCATTATCTCAGTGTTAACAATTATTCTAAAAATTTTTTACTAGCCCATTTATGTCTTAATATTTAATTCATATCTAACAAATCTACTAATTTATTTCAGTTAGCCCTTAAAAACAATCGGATATATTCTAAAATCTTCCTCTTATTATTCCCCTTATGAAAGGGGAAAATGCTTAAGTGCAAAATATCTTCATTCCACTGTTTTCCTTTTACGTATTCTTACTACCATGAACAAATTACATTGTCCCATCGATGGGCACATCTGAACAAGATCTATTCTGACATGAAGCAAATAATAAATCTCCCCCTGTAATGAGTTCTGCTTTCTAATAAATTCACCCATTATTTTGGTTGAGAAGATTAAATGTTCTAAAATCTACAATACGAAGCACACACAAAATGTATATACATATATACAAATAAAGTTTAGGGTTAAGCCACATTTTGGTATTCGCGTTATTTCACAAATAACATGTCACCTTTATTTAAGCTGATCGGACCAGCATTTCTTTTCTATCAACTGAAGCAGCTAATTTACTTTCATTGACCATCCAGCAGTATAATGTACCACCTGCTTATTGTGATTGTCTCTGGCTAGACATTAAAAAAAAAAAAAAAAAGAAATCTTTTTTCTCCCCCCATTCTGTAATTTAACTTTCTACAAATGTAATCTTAAATTCTTCAATTCTCTGAGGCATTCTGTGAGTGGAAATGCTGGGATTTTTACAGCACCACATCTGTGCACGCACACTGTGATTAATATATGACAAATCCTTCAGGCATATTGCAATTGATGCAGCAAAGCTGAACTTATTCGAAGCACAGCAAAATCATACATTTTTTCCACTGCTAACTAATTTATTTGTTCACAGCCAGACAGGTATAGAAGATAAAGCACTATTTTTCATTGCTCTATGGAAGTAGAAGATGCACATATGGCGGTAAAAGGGCAGAAAACAGTGTGATTATAGATTCTAATAATTTGCTTTCCATTCCAGTTCAATATTTTAAACAACTTAATATCCTTTAGAAGGTTTGCCATAATGCGATGAGAAATCCTATCTGTCTAGTCAAGTTTTCTTCGCTGTTTTTGTCCCCGTGTAAGACTATTTCTACGGCTCCGTAAACATTCACAACCCCACCAAATGCTAGATCATACTTACTGCTGAAAATCTGAAAAAGGAGCCAGAAACACGCTACGTTCAGTCTGCTACTTCATTTTGGGTTAAGAGACTACAGTTTTGACAGTAGGGCCATCTGCTGTTAACTTTCCTTCTCATCATAATACCAGTCCAGTCAAAAGCAATTAAGTGTGTTTTGCCATTATAATATGTAGATAATTATGATAAATTACAGTTTTTAAATCAGCCTCAAATTATGCATATGGTAGGTATTTTCCTTGCAGTTACTGATGTAAAAAATATTCCTGCATTTGCAAAATATTTCAGCTATTTTATTAATGATGTTAGGTCTGTAATGAGATATCCACAAGGAAATTTCTTAGGCACAGAGCCTGACAGTCATTAGAAATGTATTTATATCTCAGCAAGACATTTTGCCAAGTAGATAGAGCCGTAACATTCTGCACTGCCATTATACAAAACACTCAGAAAATGGTCTATTTTATTGTGTCACAAAAATCAAAAACATACACAAACACACCAATAAGTAGCCAGAAGAATATTTTCGGGTTTTTTACAAGATGGAATTATTCAAGAGTCTAACACAGGCTAAAACACCTGATAAAAACATCACTTGAAGAACTAGACACTAATGCTGTTTTCCGTCGAGCTCCCTTTGACATTGCTCAAGTGATCCCCAGGATTAGCCAGGCATAAATAAGTAACAATTCAGCCTATATAAATGTTCAGAGTCAATAAAACTCTTCTTCCCTTGTAACGCTGGACTTATCTTGTGGGTACTTTTTTGATGGGGTGTCATACTGTAATATTTTCTCCGAAGTTTAACTGAAAAATCACCACTGTTAATATTTTTATTTTTTACAATGTTTCCTCAGTATTTTCTTGCCAGCGAATGGACTTCTTGAGAAATAGTCAGTCCCTACAATGCGACCACATGCTTTTCATGACCACACCAGCCCTGAGTGATAATCCAGGACGCTTCATACATTTAACTCTCGCCAGGAATGTGCTACCCGCTATGAAAGCTGGCTCATAAATCCTGAGCGCTAACAGCAACCGGCAGCACCTGAGTCATGGCTGGCCACAGAGGAACAATGAGGAAGAGAGGAAGGCAAAAAAAAAAAAAAAAATGACACAATAACGTGGGCAGCAGCAGAATCAAATCTCAGCTCTGTTAAACCCACGGAGATGGTGTCTGTCTGGCAATGGCCTTATCACCTTCTCCTCATTATGGCCATGCAGTGTTCAAATGCAAGTCAGAGAGATAAAAGTTAGCAAGAGATAACTATCAGTTCAATTGACTTCAAAAACTTGCAGTCAAAGACATGAATGGTATGAATTGATATTTAAATATTTTTTCGTCAGAAAACGCAGTAGAGGCATATTTCCATGCAGCCACGATACGAAAGGAAAATCAGTGGTCACTATATGCTCTGCTTAAATGTCAGCTGGCTGGCTCTTCAGCTGTGCTTGCAATAACCACATAGATTCAGAAACATGACATATCAACAAAACAATCGCAGAATATCCCTATCTATGTCTTCTGATTCTGAGCACTTCAAGACAGGAAAGGATAAGATCTCTAACTAAAAGGAATGGAGCCTTTATATAATTCTGCTCATAGAATAGATGTGTTTTCTCCCCGTATCTCTCTGGTAGCTGAGTCACTGCCGTTAACAGCTGCCAGCGCATTACCATACTTTTTTCTCCTTGGCAGGACAGGCAAATTGCTCCCCACAGAGCAGATGCCAGTCAACATGGCAAAAGGAACTGCGCTGCACATAATTCCTCTTCCCATAACACTAAGTTGTTTTCAAAATGTTTGGTTTCCATCAGACCACTGCTTGGGGTGAGCTGTTGCTTCTAGATTTGTTTTCTTTCAAGCATAACGTTAAGTTGTACTCAATTTCCATAATCAATTAAGAAAATGCAGTGGATATTTTTATTTCAGCGCTGCTACAAAATTTAACAAGCCATTCAACTGAAAAAGCTCTTGTTAAAAAAGCCATTGAAAACTTAATGTTTAGCTAATTTATGTTTACAAGATTAGTTTTGCAAGGTATCACAAAAAATAAGTTTTATTACTCAATATAGTTCTGTACCAAGGATTTCAGAAGAGGCTATTTGGATCGCAAGGCTTCAAGTCTAACACAACAAGAGATTGCAATTTGAGTGGGGAGAGCTGCATGCAGCCTATAAACAGCAGCGTATAAATACACACACACAGAAAATCTATCCACACCTTGACTGCTGCTTCAAAAGAAAATTTTTGCCCTTTGTAAAAAATACCATTTTCTGAATGAAAGCAAGAACTGCAGCCTCTACTTGACTAATTAACTTGAATTCATGCATGAGCCAGCCCCCCCTCGTTCACTAATGCAGGTATCTGTTCAGAAGCATGCAGAATGATAAAAATGTTCACTGAAACTCTTTGGAACTAGCAATGCTGATTTCTGCCTCCTTAAAAACATATGCCAAGACCCAGAACAGCTAAACAGAAAAGCAAGTAAAATTCAGCAAGAAAATCCTCTTTTTAAGCAGAGAAGTTCTCGGCATACTTTTACCCCAAATCTGCTCTTGAAAACAAAATGTAATTAGCAGCATAGCTAGAATTAGTAATCAGTCAAAGGAAAATTGACTTACGCAACACAACACACTTTGAACAAAGCTGGGGAGACTATCTCAATGGGGATGTTTCAGTTTGGAATACAGTCATGCCAATTATCAGTCATGCAAAGCTAAAACTTCACATACAATGCTGTAACCAGCTAAGAAACACTACCCCCAAACTAAAGTTCATACAACTTTGGTACCTCCAATTCACAGGCAAAATTTTCATTTTCAAGCACTCGGTATTCCTGTTGTGGTTCAAAAGGATGTCAAGGTGGGAAGCCCATGCACAAGCACTTACAAGAGGGAATCCAATTTGAGGGGACCGTGGCACTTGAGTAATTCCCCAGTACAGCTACAGATGCCACCACGTACAAATCTAGGAAGAAAAAAAAAATAATTTCACTATTGTCCTCTAAAATACTTATAACTAAGAAGTAAAAAATGTTTATTATTAAACCTGGAAAGAGACAAACGACAACAACTGCAAAACGTTATCCATCATTAATGCCTAAGTGACCAGTTTTGGCAGCTAAGGCAGAGTGAACATGTGCTCCCTCGAAAGCGATGCCTTGGTGCTCTGCACGAGCAGAACAAGAGCACGGATCTTTGTGAGCACGCCAAGCTCATATCTTGTCTTCAGCAACCAATTTGGGAAGTGATTTTTTCGGTAAGATGGAAAGTAGATAGGATGTTTGAGTCAAGCCCCATTTGGCACATATCTACTAATCCAAATAGTGAGATGCAAACAAAATGGGAAACTTGAATTGTCTGAAATTAAACTTTGAAGATACCAGTCTTCACCACCGTCACTTGCACCAACTGTATTTTAAAATTTTGTCAGAGCACCTATTAATCTCATTTCCATGGCATTCCAAACATTTTCTACAAAGTTCTACTGCAAGTTTTAAAGATCTACTGCAAGTTGTAGTTTTTAGTAAAGACTGAAAAAAACCTGATATTTTTCATTAGAAGAACCAACTTCCCAATTTTATTCAATATTGAGGTCTTCTGTGTAAGAAGGTGCAACTTTCTATGAGCATTCAGAAGGAACTATTAGCATTTAATAATCGTCTTTAACTCTCTTCTGTAACTGCTCCCTCTCTTGTGGTCCGTTATCCCTCAAGAGTGGCTTCATCTCCCTGAAATCGCCCTTCTGCCATGAGCCTGGCAGCCAAAACCCCTGCAGCACCGGGAGGGAAGTACAAAGCGGGCTGGAGAAACCTCTGGCGCAACCTTTCAGAAAGACAGGGCGTCAGTCTTCCCAGGACTGTCAGAGACAACAACCAACACAGGAGAGCAATGTCCAAGCGCACAGAACAATGGTGGGGGGAAAAAAAGAAGAGATTAAAAAAAAAAATGCTAAATTCACCTGTTTGGTGTACCTAACAAGGAGATAAACTCAACATCATTTAAATGCCACTGGACGTGTGTTGTTATCATCTGTTCTCACGCTCCACTGAAGCGGTTATCTGCGTTCCCAGGCAGGCACAAAGACCTCAAAGCCCTCAGTAATATTAGCAGTGCAGAAGGCACCTCACAGGCAGCAGGGTCCCCAGTTTCCAGATGGGCATTGGTGATGACAAGAGTTAAAACACATAAAGCGTGCTTGCCGAGTTGCACACTTATGCACAAGACCTGTCATTTTTGCCCTCAGAGCACTGTGTATGCCTGAAGTGCTTTGAGATAGGGCAGGAATCACTGCATCCCCAGGAAAGAAATACTATGACTGTGTTATTATCTCAAACCTATCAACTACCAGGATTTACCAAAAAAAATCTACCTAAAAGCACAACTTGTTCAGTCTACCTTAGCATAGGCAACAATGAAAGTAAAGTCTCTACCTTATTCTCTTTTCAAACCTGCCCAAGTAACAGAGGAACAAACAAGATAATCACACACAAACAATTCTGAGGACTACAGGATTATTTTTTTCATAGTACAGATATTATGTAGAATAAAAGAGTATAACTAAACTACGCAGGTCCTCACTTGCTGTGTACTGCTTATTTAGGGATTGTCTTTGGACATACAGGCATACAATACAGCATCTCAAATATCTTCAAAATGCAGACTCTGCCTGTGAACCCTTCTTCTGAAGCAGAATATTTTCTGGAAGAGGGTATTCATCATTATTTTTGGATGCCTGTTATCCAATGTCAGAAAATCCCGTCTTTAAGCAATGCAGGAATGAGCAATAAATTGGCTGACAATGCCGTCCTTCAACTCAGATTCAACACTAGCCCTGGCTGTACCCACTTCCAATACATGCCAATATGCTAGCACAAGAGAAATGGAAATCCTCTGAGTTCCTTTTACAATTTTTATAACATTGATTCAGATCCTTGGCAAAAGAAGCAGAAGCAGTAAAAGTAGAAATATTCACTCAAGAGTATCTGAAAAGTAAAGATAAATTTCAAAACGCCTTACTCATGTTTTAAAATAAAAATCTGCTGACATCTGGTACGGATCAGCTGGCTAAATTGCTTTGATTACTCACCCACAGCCAAGTTCTTTTTTATTTATTCATTTACTCATTTATTTCATGGTTATAAAAATGTGTTTCATAATAAATATGGAGAGTGACAACACAATGCTGATTAACAAATCTGATGTTCTCAATTTCTTTAACAGATTTCAGTTTTTAAAAGGAATTGTGTGTCTGCAAAAATGTCAGTCCTAAATTTTATCCATGCCTTTGCTGTCACAACTTGTTTTTGCCTTTCTTTGGATATGCTAAATTTATAGGTGTTGACAAAGTATTAAGAACCACAAGAAGAAAGTGTCTGTGTAGAGCACTTCTATGAAACTGTATTATAAAGACTCATTCTCCTCTAGCACAAGACAACCCTTGAGCTGCAAATCACAGAAAGCTGAGACTGTCCTGGGGAAATACAAATACAGGCATGTGTATATTCGATCTACTCTAAACACCTACTACAGGCCACCACCAGACGGAGCTTATCACATCTCTGGTGTGAGCTAACATAGTATATCTGTGTGAAGCAGTTTCCCAAAATCAGCAGAAAGGACCAAAAAAAACCCCAAACCTCAAATAACTAGTTCTTAGATGGAGACGACTCGGTCGATGAACTGAAAAATATTAGAAATGTACAACAATTTGGGTTGAAAGGGAGTTCAGGAAGGTACAACTTCTCACTCCAAAAAGAGACAACTCTGGTGCCAGATCAGCTTGCTGAGGGTCTTGCTGAGTTTTTAGTGTCTCCAGAGTGGAGGTACCATAACCTAGCTAGCAGCCTTTTCTGATGTTGGCCATCATCTTCCCCCCCACCCCCCCAATTGAACCTGCATCACTGCAACTTTTAGTGCTTTTCTCTTTTCCTTTTAATAAGCACCTCCAAGAAGAGTCTTGCTCCAACTTCTCTATAATCTCCCTTTAGACAATTGAAGACAGCAACTAGAGTTGCCCCTCAGACTTCCCCTTCAGTCTTCCAATTCTCTATATGGAGCCAATCCAGCCCTCAGCTTTTTATGATTCAGCTCCCTTTTTATCTTGGTGTTCTGCAAAGCTGCTTTGTAGCCATGCAGTCCTCAGAGTGTAGCGTTGCGTGTGGTTGTTCCATCCTAACTGCAGAAATTTGCATTTACCTTTGGTGAAGGCAAAGTTCCCCTGAGCCCATTTCTGCCCCTGTGCTCCAGCAATTTGACCAGCAATTTGTCCCTCCAAAAGAGCAACATACGGCAAAGTTACTGAGATTGCATGCCATAGAATCAAACAGGTTATTATGAAGATGAAAAGCAGTACTGGCTCCAGCACTGAGCCCTATGGAACTACTAGGTCACCAGTAACTGGCGACCACCTGGACTTCGGGCCATGGACCCTAAGCCTTTGAGCCTAGCAGTCATGCCAGTTTTCCACCTATCTCATAGTCTGCCTAATCAGTACCTCATCAGTTTAGCCACCAAGGTACTACTGAACCCTGAAGTGCAGGGTTCTAATCTTGCTATTCACTTCCCTCACTTCCCTCATGATCTTAAACTCCATCACCTCGTGGTTGTGTAGCTGGGGCTACCACAGACCTTCACACTCTTCACCAGGTCCTCTTTACTCATAAGCAGCAGATCCAGCAGACGACCTTCTTTGATTGATGGGGCCAGCATTTGCACCAAAAACCATCCTCAACACATTCCAATTGAGATCTCCGCGATTGCTTGCACTGCACCATGTTACCCTTCCAGCAGATGTTGACAGGTCAAAGTAGCTCACAAGAAACAGTGTTTTCTATCAAGCTTGCCCAAGGATGATCCTCACATTAGAAGGACATTAAATTATGTTCATATTGTTGAAGAACAGACCCACAAAAACCACAGAACTACAAGGTGTACAAGATGCATGGCTGCTCTCGTGATGAATTACTGAAATTACAGGAAGACAACTACTGCTGGCTTGGTTGTGCAATGAGATAAGGATGTACATTACCCTTTCACCACATGTTCCGACAATGCTGCTTTTTCTACTCCTTCATATCTGCACGAAGCAGAATTTTCTGGAAATGCTGTTGTTAAAAACAAGTACAGTAACCTGCTGAGTACTGAGAATGAGCTACTTTTATGTCTGAAACTTCCCACTGCTCCTAAACAGATTTGTGACTCCAAGCAGACTCATCTATCTCATTAACAAGAAGTACTATTAGGGGAAAGACAGAAACCTTTGAATTTAATTAACATTGAAGTACATTTTGTCTGAATGCGCATTTTTATATAGGTTGTTACATACAAAAGGAAGACTATTATAAAGTTGTATCTACCAACTTGTTTACAGCGAAAGAATAATCAGCTAAAATTTTGAGAGAGTACCATGAAAACATTCAAACCGGGGGGGAAAGGCACCAACTATGAAAGTTTGGCAACTCCTGCTTATAGCTTATTTTTGCATGCCATAGCCTACTCCAAAAGTTACCCCGTGGAAAAAGATGCATCGTGATACCATAACTCCAAAGTGATCTTCAAACGTGTTAGGCTGGAAATAGAAACAGTTGAGGTGTAGAGGAGCATGGAAATCCACTGATCAATCCTGACTCCTGTTTCCATTATCATTTGTGACTAAGGGGCTGCACTGATTTAAAATTCTTAATCATACAAACATATTTTTAAGTAACCTTTTAATCTCTTAGAGGAATACTTCACAGTTCCTTTAGCTAACTGGTGACCTTTGTAGACTGCCTGCATAATGTGAAACACAAAGCCTAGCCACTGTAGGTTTTGAAAAACATAAAAACATAATTTTAATTATATGCTCAGTCAATATCACCAAACCTGTGATCCCATTTCAAAAGTAAAACTACCAAAAACATGTATTACCAAGAAAATACCCAGAGGGAAAGAGGAGGCTCATGAAGGTGTTGGGGAGGGAGGAGCAGCGGAAAAGCTTAAAAATTCCTTTACCTACAGAAGACAAAGCAGAAAATAAAATCTAGAAGAAATAAGCATAAAGCTAAGTCAGAATGAGTTCCAATTGTTCTTCATTTAAATTCTGAAATATTTCTACTGACATCACTGAAAGCACACTTATCTTATCTTTCTTCCCCACAAAGTCAGGAAGGAGAGGGATTATCCGGGGAGGTTCACTGGATTTAAGACAGTTAATGAAAAATTCTGCCCTCAATGTCGTACACTCTGTTTTGCACAATAATGGACAAACACAACGAGATTCAAATAAATAACCACTTAGTTATAGATTCCCTACCTACAAAAAACAAGCTGAAGGCCAGTAAAAAAAAAAACAATCAAACCAAACTCAGCAATAACAACTTCAGTGCCTTAAGAGACCCCCTACTTCAGAAGCAAAACCCATCTGAAGAAGCCCATGCAGTTGGTGGGTCTCTCCTACAGTCTGAGTATTATGTACTACAGGTGAAGATGGAAGCTTTGAACAAGTGTCCTGAGGAAAAGTCCCGTTGACTTTTACTAGTCCTTTGGTGAAAACAGTACCCAAGGGGAGACGTTTGTCTTGCTCTTGTTTTGAATTCAAATACTTTCTGTGCTATCCAGTCTCCATGTGAGAAGTTGCTGAGGAGACCCTCTGGTCTCTTCTGCACACCTGGTGTGGAGCAATTGTGGATTCCAAGAAGCACAGCTACCAAGTTTGGCCCAAAACAGCTTCTGGAAGCACAGCTTCTGCAGTCTGAGCATGTCTGAGCCACCTGTCTGCAACAAAGGTGTCCCTACCTGAGGCTGAGAAAACATTTCTCACTGACTCAGAGCTTAGCAAGCAGAGTGATAACACCAATTTCCTTTGAGCAGGTTGCCACTGTGGCAGAATGGGAAAGACAGACAGGGTGATATGACCAGCCCCATACTTAACGACAGTGCTGCTGGACTGAATGAAGAAGCACACAGCCCTGAAGCCACATAATGGGCCCACCTGGCCCATCTCTAGAAGCATGCACTGCTCACACTGCTCAGTCCAAAGCATTCCATCAGTTTACCTACCCAATACATATTGAGGTGACTTCAGTGCTAACAAGCTCCTGGACTGCAGTCACACTGTACCTTGTAAGTGGTGATATCCAAAACTTAGAGTGACTAGGTCCCAATGGTAGCACAGGCTTGAACATGACAGAGATCAGCATCCAGCTCAGAGGCTGTACTCCTAGAGGCCAAGATGAAAAAGGCTGTAAGCCCAATCTCATAACAGGTTACAGCATGACCAGGAAAAACAGCAGCAATGACGTCCCTGTGATCTATCAGGGTCCCACACTCTTGAGATCCAGCACTCCAGAGCAGGTCCTGGTCAAGACAGCAGACCCAGCACAGGTAATGAACCTCCCAAACACCATTCAGGCAACATTCTTTTCTGGGTCAGATCAAGAGGCCATCTAAACCAGCAGAAAATAGCTCATGCTCGGAGAAAGCATGTAAGAAATAAGGCGAGTATGGAATGGTCATTCTCAAGTCTTGCCTTCTGGCTTCCAGTGAAGACCATTGTTTTCTTTTCACTGTAGGCATTCCTCCCATGAAATTCTACCCCAACAAAGCGCACTGGAAACTGATAAACACCAAACCAAACCCACAATCTTCTTCTTTCAGTTCCACGCCTACAAACACCTCACCTTTATAGGAGTAACAGCCTTCTAGTTCCTGAGATGCAATACTGAGCCTCCCTTCTGCTGACAACACTCATTCAGTACCACATTTGCACGAGTCATTGATTTGACAACTTAATGTCATTCACGTATTAGACAGAGGCTGACATTAAATCTGTGGTACCTGGTATTCCAGACAGGACACCTTATTTCTGTAAAGTCATCAGTCTTTTTTTTTAATGAAGAAAATTGGCATGAATTTTTTTCATACAAACAAAAGCTGTATGCCAAGAAACATACTATCGATTCCCAGAAGCAGCAGGCCCCTGTGAGAAAAATAACAACAACAACAACAAATCTAAAAAAAAAAAAAAACAAAGAACCCACAGCACACAGAACAACCACGCTGTTTGTACCATGTAATTTATATGGCAAGCAGAGAGGAAGAAAATTGGAGAAGGACCAAACTTCATGGAGGCTTGGTCCCTCAAGTCAGGCTCCCAGAAACTTGCTCAACTTTTGCTTGCAAACTTGAGAATTCAGAAATCTTGGAAGTTTTCCACTGCAGCAAATGGCAGAGCTTTAAAAAACTACAAGACTTTAATTAGACATTAAGTAAGATAGCCTTTTCCCAGCTCTATCCCCTAGGATATGTTCAAAGGGAGCTGCATTTCACACACTGAAAACATGAACAATTTTCAGCACTTGTAAACAGCAGTCTGGGGAAAGAGAGGAAAAGAACGCTAGCTTTCAAGACTTTGCTTCTACAATCTGACAGAACCAGGCAAGCTGGAAAACTCTACGAACCTATCTCTGAAATACACCACAACATTTTAATTAAAACAATTTTGTGCTTCTATCTTTGATCTAGGATCAAAGCGATCACCCCATATAAAGCTGAACCAAGTATTCAGGTATTTCAAATGCTGAATGACAGGCCAACTGAGGATTAAAGGTCAGGTCAATAGCCTGAAATGCAGTAAAAACAGACAATGCTAAAGAACACTTAGATCTTCACAAAACACAAATAGCCTTCAGGCTTGCTATAAGTTTACTCAAAGTGAAACAGCATGATCTATTCAAGTTGCGCTCCAGGATGGATGCCTAAAGACAGGGTTGCGCTCATGGCTATGGTATCAAGTCTTTTGGATTCATCTGTATTTCCCTTCTGACAGGGCAGATTTATTCTGCAGTTTCACATGACTATCATGGGTCCAGTTCCCTATGGCATGTATATCACTTTACTTTGGGCTTCTTGTTATCTGTCCTTTTGCCTGCTAGTTTTTCATACAGCTAGCTGGAAATGAAGCTGAGGTCTCCTCAACAATCATGGTTTCTCAGGGACTATATACGAAATTGTTATTGTTCACATAATAAATTCCCAGAGTAAAGCATATCGATGAAGCCAAGAATGCTCTTTCCAATGATTTATTTAGTTGTTGACTTTAAGTTTCCTTGCCATGTAAGAGCTTTTTGGGGGTTTTTAATCAGAGATAAGCAAGTCTCTGAAAAGCTCTTCTAGTTTAATACTGCGTTATCAGATAGTCAAAGCATTAACAATAATTCATTAAGAACCACTGATGGTCTTAATTATCAGGTTTTTCAAAGCATTAACAATAATTCATTAAGGACCACTCATAGTTTTAATTACCAGGTTTTGACTGCGATTGCAACAACCAATGCAGCATCTATCACAGGTCTGAGCAGTAACTTTGCCAACATGTCCTGAATCTCTCCTCTACCATTGTTTTTTTGCATTATCTCCTGCCTGCAATTTGCGTCATCTGTCTGCAACAAACCTCATTCCGCTACAGGTGATAAGTATTTCTCACTGTAGTATCATAGGAAATAATTATCAGTACTTTTACTGCTTGCATCAAACTGATACTATAGTACTACTGCACAGGTACTACTTCAAAATATGAGGGTATTAACAACAATCTCACACACACACACACAAAACAAAACAAAACCACAAACAACTAAAAAGGCAAAAGAAGCGCTAAAAAAATTAAAGTTTTGTCTGGTTTCCAGAGAGGGTGGATATTCACACCAATGAAGTTCAGGTGCTTACGTAGACAGCTAACTTCCTGTGGCTCCTCAATACTCAACAGAGAAAGAAAGGCTTCTCCAGGAATAAATTCAGAGCAGAGACCCAGTATAAGCACTCTGTAGAAACAATTTCTTCTAGAAGCGAAGGAGCGCATAAAAGGAGCACAAGAGAGACCAGCTGACTGAGGCTAGGTTGTTCGCACTGGAACACAGAGAAATAGGGGAAAAAACCTCATTATGTCATACTTTCTCTTCAGGCTGGCAGAGTTCAATGAATCAGACTTTTGATATGACTGCATTACTGCCTTCTCATATTCTTTGAGGGGTCTTGCTCTCTGCAATTCTGAACGATGGCTACAGGAAATAGATTTCATGGGTATTTTGATAAGAAAGTAAACAGAGGTCACATCCTCCCAGCATAGAAATGACATGTATCTAGCGTTTGGCTTCTGTGGCTATACAATTTAATTAACCTTATGGTAGTATCAGCATCATCTGCAGTAGAATAAAAGATTTTTTTTGAAAAAAGATCATTTGCCTCACTAATTTCAATTTTACTGTGAAGTTTCAAAGCACTGATTGGGAAATTTGAAAGGATAAGATATTTCCTAGACAGGAAAGAGTCCTATCATATTCTATGAGATTCCTGAATGATACAAAAAATTGATGTGAATTACCTTAAATATGTGAACAACTGATCAATTATAACATTTGTTATTGCACCAGTGCGAGGGGTATCTTTTAACGTTACCAACTTAGAGAGCTACATCGTGAAAAGGTGATAATGCAGGTTTATGCCATCCAAGACTCAAGGATTCATGGGTGCTCATCATCTACACTAATGATCTTATTCATGGTCCTGGATTTGTTTAGAAAGCAGATATCTTTACAATAGAGGACTTGGGTCTCCTTAACTTCATTTTATGTAAACCATTAGATCACAAGCATGAATTATGCATTTTTAGAGATGTTTTTATGACAGGTTGCTCTATGAAGAGCAATGGTAACACAACTCACCTTGAGAACACTGGAAAGTTAGTCAGCATATGGTGAGTAAATCACACTAAGTGGTGGTGGACAAAATGGAGATCTCCCTGTGGAATGGAGATCAGATCTCCAGTCCTGTAGATCTTCAGAGCTTTCACAAACAAAAGATTTGGTGATTTTTTTTTTTTTTTTTGGTATTATTCAGACGGTTCAACACTTTCCAGATGAGTTAAGTTATTCAGGAATTTGTTACAGTAGCATTCTGAGATGTTAGTCTTGCTTCTTGCCTTTTATTCTTCTTTTTTTTAAAAATAAAAAAAGTAAAATCTTTTAATTAGAAGAAAAAATATATAAACCTTGACATTGTTAGATTTCTTCATTTTCAGACTAAGCCAGTTGATAAGCATTTGCTCAATTCTTGCCCAAAACACTTCTGCACACAGCTATAAAAAACACTTAAGATTCAGATGAGTTGCAGAGCATGTAACAATCCATAATCCTGGCTATAGCAGTTGACATCTCCGTATCTGTTCCTCCATCTGGTAAATCCATAGAACCATACCAATCTTGGAGAAAGATGAGGAACCAATTATGGTGAAGTTCCATTAAGTCACATATGAAATAAAGAAGTTTAAACACTTCACATACTGATGTATAAAATATCTTAGGTACTCCTTCAAATGTGGATCGCTTGTTACTACTTTTAAAATATCTCAGCTGATACTTAACAAATAGAAAGGAAACAATGTGCAAATACAAGACATATCATATCTCAGATCTCCTCTTTCACCCAAGACTTCTTCCCTCCTCCAAGTAATTTTTGTAAGAATAGTTATTTTCACTACGAATATTCTTAGGAATATAAATTGCTGGCCAGTGAGATCAGATGTGCAATCTGCCTAATACCATGTGCTGGATATAGATAATAATGTGTTACGCCTTATTTCTAGTTTTATTTTTGTCTGTGGATTTGTAAGGCTGGACTCGTCTATGGGTGATGTGATTGCAAACATATGCCTTAACATCCCCCCCCCCCCCCCCCCCCCCCCAGGCTGTTCTTCAATGCTTGTTACAGAACAGTGAGTGATTACTAACATTTCTTAAAGGAAAGGCTAGAAGAAATGGGAAATGCAATCACAGAAGTGCCATAATGGCCTGGAATTATTTCAGAAGGGAAATGGAACACAGGACACAACATTTTCTATACTGTATTATGAAAGTCTCTTCGGTACAACCAAAGCATTAGCAGAAGCTCATAAACATTATTGTAGTCTTCTTGGATTAATTTGCAGTCATTGTCTGGTCATCTGTGACTGCATTTCAGCCAGCAGAAGGAATAATTTCAAGAACAGAACAAGTAAAGGACCTTAAACTTACTGTTTTTTGAGCACCTTAACCAATTAGCCTGGTGCCCCTCACATCCCTCACGATCCCCTGTATTCCTTCATATTCCTAACAGCTGTCATATCAGCCCAACATCCACAGAGCCATGCCACTGTATATCCCATATATACATACATATATATATTCCTAGACTCCTCACGACAGTACTCTTATTCCATTTTCTCCCAAACAGCGATGCATCTAGCTCCTAACAATACACACTGAAAATAAAGGTGATAAGAGCAGAACTCTCCCTTCCTTCTTCACAGTGGGGACATTAACATGGGTCTCTACTCCATGTCAACACCAATTTTGGTATAACCTCTAAGATCCCAACAGTTTTAAGATCTTGCTTTAAATTGGCCAAAAGATCCATAAGCTGTTAGAACACAGACAGAGGTGGAGTAATGGCATATGCCTCATTTCCTTAAGCGGGCAACGAATTAGATAAAAGGATGCACTTTACAGGTCATGTCACTGCTGTGTGCCATCTAACATTTTTAAACTTATAACTTTTGTCCCCTCATGCACATTCCTTTGAAAAAGGCAGACAAAGGAATAATGTCAGGATGCAAATACCCCAAAAGATTTCTTCAGCATAGGGATAAACATCTCAACAGTATGAGGCTAGTTTAACTAAATAAATAAATGATATCAGTAATATTTATCTAGATAACAGCAATAAAGTTACCAGGGATATGCTTTGCTGCCTTGACAGTAACTCAACATAAAAGATTTTTTAAAAATGTTCCCTGTCATGTAAATGAGCTAAAATGCTGCTTCCTGAATAATAAAAATATTTGGACCATGCTATGCTACCGCAAGTCCCTATAAACAGACTATGCAGTTAACAATAGAGATAATGGAAAACTGACACCTTATACGCTTTGTTATTTTGCACTGTTTTCTGAAAGAGTAAAGTGACATGACACACTGCAGGGAAGACCAAGGAAAGGACTCAGCAATTAAATTTCCCAAATGAATGACATTTTTGACATTTCGCTTCCCTTAAGACACTTCACGAACATAGGATGGGGTTTTGTTCTGTTTTTCCCTGGGAAAAAAACAATCATGATAATGATAGTAATTGGTAAACAGATGAGTGAGAAATCCCAGACGCAATCTCATATTAAAAGGCCAAACTGGATATTACGGAGGAATACTGCTCTATGACATGTTTGGTTGACTCATAGATGTTTATTTTGCCTTTTTTTATTTTTTTCTTTAAAGAAAACTTTCCAGAAAACAACACATTAAGAAGGTCTCAAAAGGTCATTTAATCCAGCCCCTACCCCTGGCAGGATCAATCACTCCTGCTACAGACATCCACGTAACTTCTCCAAGATTTCCAGCCGCAGAGACCCCACAGCCCTCCCCAGACGTTAGATGAGGCTTCTTCCCTCACTCACTTTCACAAAAGTCCTTTCCTGACAACTGACCTGAATCTCTTTCATTGCAATTTAACTCCCTGCTTCTCCTAGTCTCGATAGGCCTTGTAACTGCTCCTTTTCCCCTTTTCTTACCTTCCCGGTTCTGCTCTTTATCCCATCTTTCTTGAAATTCAGTGCCCCAAACTTGATACATCAATTCAGCCAAGATCTTCTTATACATAATGTAATGTAATGTTATTTATAATTTATTTTTTTTAAACAGCAGAACAGTGTTGATTCACATTTAGTGTAGCATCCAATACAGCTATTATAATCTTTTCTTCAGTTTTGTCTAAGCAGGTGTTCCTCCACCCTGTATTTGTGCAGTTAATTATTCCAAAGTGTAGCAATAGTCCTTATTAAATTTCAGCCAATTTTTTACAGACTCTTGCTCCAGCGTGTTTACCCTAATCCTGTTCTCCAAAGTTGTTCTTGCTGCTTCCTCCTCATGACCACCTGCAAAATAAGCAAGTATTTTGAGCACACCCAAACTAAATCCTCCAGAAATACATTCAGCTCCCTATTCAACAGCAGATGCTTCACACAATTAGTCTACACAGTTTCCTGACTACTCGTTGATTCAGCTTGCAGCTGCTTATCTACCATGTATTTCTTTTGCTTGCTTATAAATACAGCACGCCAAAAAAAAAGTGTCCAGGTGTTTAAGGGAAGATGCATCTCATCTACAGCTTCTCTGCCATCCACAAGGCCTGCCACTTCCATAAAATCAAAATAGACCGGTTTGACAAGAATTGCTCTCAACCAATACACACTGTATTTTTTTTTCCAAAGTATTCACCAAAGGTTGTGAGCTCCAGCACTTTTCTTGAATTTAAGTTAGGTAAATTGTCTGCAGTTCTCTGATTCTCCTCTTTCACTTCCATTCTCTTACCTCTTTCCATCTTTCTCAAAATTCACCCTCCCTCAATGTTTTTTCAAACATAAATATTTCACCCATTTCCCTAAATGCTTAAGGATGACATTCATCAGGATCAGCCAATAAAACAGCCATCTTTCTCTTCCTCTTTCTACCCGTCATTCACAGTAATCGTGCCAGCTACAAGGGAAGATCACCATTAAATCCCTTTTTTCCCTTTTAATCACAACCCATAGACACTCAAATTCAACTGCAGTCTGGATCTCAGGACAAGCACGTACAACCTTGATAAACCAATGTCACTCTTATTAATAAGGCAATACAAATATTCAAGCCTCTGAGTCACTTCACCAAATTTGTTATAGTATACAACTTTGACTACCTAATGAGGATTTCAGTTCTTCCTCTTTATTTCTTGCACATCTTGTATGGCATTTAGAAATTTAAGATGGGCAGCACGCTGATGCTTTTTCGTCTCCTCTCCCCTATGAGTCCATCAATCATGAACTAGACATCAAGATATCCTGAGGTTACCAAGAATATATACTTTTTAAACATCACTATGCCATTTTCCCAACACTTCATTGACTCTGATATCAAGTTTTCCGGAACAGATAAAAGCCACACTCCCATCCTAACAACCGCAAACTCAAATTAATCTATAACCAGCGTAATTCTTGCCCACCTACCAAACCAGATTTTAACAATAGCAACCCCGGAAACAAAAAGCCCAGCTTGACAATGCAGGTGTGAATCTTGGCTATAAAAACAGAGTCCCCCCCACAGCACAACCTGCCTCCAATTATTTGTATCTCAATTCCCAGAGGTGCTGTGATACACAGAAAGAACTGGCTTCAGTGGAATTTGGGGTAGCCAGTACAACAAGCACTGTTAAAACAAGGATCTTCAGGAGGAATACTAACTTTGAACATCCAGTACTGACAGGGTTTAGATTTGTTAATTGATGGACACAGGAAATTTAACAGAAAACTGAATTTCTTCTTGTCTTTCCCTTCCTTCCTCTCCTCCCGCAATAGTAGATACTAAATTAAGTTTCCATATGAAGATACTCATTTTAAACTGTTGTTTGGGAAGGAAGGAAGGGTTCCCCCTTGTTTTCATTACAACTATAATATTGTAATATTAAAAAAAAAAGCACAGATGCCAAATAAGGCAACGGCAATAACTTCTAGGAATTACTAATAGCCAGATCCCGCTCCCCTGCAAAAGCAAGGCATATACGAATTGCCTGTTTGTTTAAAGTAGTATTGTCTGAGCCAAATTCTCTCCTATGGTTGTCTCACCCAACAAGATGTACCTGTCATCTTAAACATGAGACCCGCTGAACCTCAGCCCCATAGGTAGGAAGCACCCTGAACCTTGCTTCCCAAGAAGTGGAAGGCCGTCAGCTTGCCTCTACCCCATCGGACACGGGTACAGAGAGAAGGGAGCTGCCTGCCTGTGGTGGTAATTAATTACACAAGCATGCCTTGTGTAAACCTTCCAGGAGAATTCTAACCCACGTGCCCCCAAAATCCATTCTCAAATGCAGTTTTATGTTAACTCCCCAACATACGCAAAACTTCATCAGAACGTAAAATGGAAAATGCAATTGCCAGTAAGCAACATAACTTCACTGTCAATACTCTCTCCCTTTTTCTGAATCCCAAAGCCAGTGAGCTTTTTGCAAATTTTTACCTTTCAGCTTTTTTCTTTTGTCACTGCCTCAGTATTGCCTCAGTGCAACTGCTGTATTCGGCGGGTTGTCTGTTTGGTTTTTTATATGAGATATTTGGCAAAGTCCAATATCACTCACAATATACCAAAAACATAAATATTAAAAACTAAATTATATGGAATATTCTGTCCTATCAGCAAGCCTCTTTCTTCTTGCTATGTAGCCTTTTATTAAAATCTAATACTAACACCAGATTAATGTGACAGCCATGAGTGTACAAACCAAGTTACAAAGGAAATAAGCTTTTATTACTTTTCCAAAGATACAGGTAGCTTAAAAGTAACAGAGGGATGATGAAAATCTCTAAGGGAAAAAAAAAAAAAAAAAAAAAGAAAAGAGTGTTTCTGGAAAAAATATTCAAATTGTTAAACAGTTAATTGGATTGCCAGGCTTACAGTTAATACAGCAATCCCCCTTACAAAAAGTCTTTACTTCAACTGTGTGTTTCCCCAAGTACAAAAGAATTTAAATCAAACTTTTCTTTAGCATTAGAGATGTTGAGATCTATGATGGAGTTACGCACTAGCACACGGTACCAATACAGACAATAACCAGGACCAGTAACAAGAAACAGAACTGGATTAGTTCTATTCCAGAAATATGAGAAACAAACCTCCCCGAAATAGGTTTTGTCCTGCTGGAATTCTCCAGGAGTGTTATGACTTCAAATGCAACAGTTGCAGAGCTCCAGCTGGAAGAGTCCTTCTCAAAAAGTCGTTAGACATCAGAGAGTGAGTCACTCTTTAGTGAACATTAATGATAAAAAGTTTTAGAGCCATTAGTGAAGCCGAACGTTAAACTTCTTCTAAACCATTAAACAGATGTTCCAGCCTTTATGCTAGCATGACTTTTTTCCTAATTGCCTCAATTACGTCCTACTAGGAGCCTGTTGTTCCTGCAACTCTGCGCAGGACTCGAACTTCAGCCGAAACTTTTCTCACCTCCTTCCACCTCTGCAGTTCCTTTTGTCAGTTCCCTCGTAGAGGGCAACAGCAGCCAGCAGCTACGCTGCTAACGAAGCGGGGTCTCGCAAGGGGATCAAGGGACAAGGCTACAGAAGTGACGGCAGCAGAGGAAGGAGGAACGTGTTTCCCAGGTGGGTCTGAGCACCAGGAAAGCACAGCGGTGGGACGGGAGGAAGCGCACAGCAGAACGGGGCCAGACACAACTCCAACTATTCTCTTTACATTTAGTCTCACAACAAAAATTGCCCTGGGAAGGAAGTAGCGGTTGGTGTAGGTTAATGGCCTGGTAATCACAGAACAGGTGATTTAGAATGAGCTGTAATTAAGCCTTTTCTCTCCTTTACTCCCCCTTGCCCTTAAAGACCATTTACTGCCCATCTTTCTGCCCCTTAAGAGGCCCATGAGGTGGGGATAAAGGCAACAATTCTTTATTTTTAAAAGACATGACTGCAAATGGCTTCCAGCTGAAATGTTAGAAATCTTTTCAAGTAAAGTGACTTGATATGACTCATTTGCTAATGTCATAAGCCTGTGGCACAAAACATCTTAAAAGAGATAGTTTTGTCTAACTGCTTATTAAATAGAGTCAATTTTTATATTACTATGTTTTTGTTTTCCTTCTACATCTCAAATAATCTAATTTCTCAACAATTAAGCAGTTTGTTTTAATACACTCCTGCTGATTTAAATAGGAAACAATACAAGCAAAAGGGTATAATCTTTATTAGGTCAATGGTAGTTTTAGTAGGTTGCAGTAAATTAAAAATTTCATTATATGCAATTAAGCAGCTTCATTAATATAATTGCCATTTTCCTCACTCTTTTGGCTTAGTATATTTAGTATACACAAATAATTATACTGAGATATACATGCAAACATGCACAAATATACACTTCCCACCTACTATCCCTACGTTACTTGTAGGTAAAAATCAGCAATGGACTTCTGAAAGCCAGTTAAGAAACTACACTTAAAAAACAGCTTCCCACCAATAAAAGCTGCCCATCACGGGCGACAGTGTAAGAGCTACCCTCACAGCTCTGTGAATTAAACACCTGGGAACATATATGTGCCATACTGTCTCATTACTTATTAATTCTCTTAATAAAGCAGAGCCTATTTGTTTTCTAGTTACGGAGCGTGGACAAGGGTCATAACCCGGACTGCAATCTGAAATGCCACGCCACTGTGAAACGCCGCTCCAACAGCTGATAGAACATCCATCTGTTCTTGGAAACATGAAGTTTTACTTTGCAGAAGAAGGAGTTATGTTATGAAACCAGTTAAAAAAAAAAAAAAAAAAAAAAAAAAGTCCAAAAATGTTATGGTTGTCTATCTTGCAGAAGGGAAGCAATTTTCAGCCGAGTAATTGGTACATTTTCTTAGTGCATTATGTTTCTCAAAACATGTTACTGTAGGTGGAGATTAGCATCCCTTTTCTTCAAGAGGAAAATTACTTGTCTTCTCTAGTGACTGGAGCTGTCATTCCAAGAGCTGACAAATGTTAACAATCTCTGGAGATGTTCTTTACAAACATCGCAAAAATAAATAAATAAATATATTCGGATCAAGGATCCAATGACCAAAGAAAGGTTATAAATAGAAGGAAAATACCACAATTTGAATATTCATATGCACCGTATATCCATCCATTCCGTCACAAGTAAAGCTATTTTAAAATAGCTTAATTGTCACATTAACAACTAATACTGCACTTTGCCAGGGAAAGGACATAGAAATATTATTTATTAACAAAACAAAAAGTTTGCTGTACTTTCTCTTTTGCAGGTAATACCAAAGAAGAAACGAAACTAGACAACAGTTCCTTTCCAGCCGTCCAGTCTATTAATCTGTGCAGACAGATTAGTAAAACCCATACATCTGCATTTAGAAAACTGTAGAGATGTTTCTCTTTACAGTGTATTTTTGTTGCTCTCCATCACATTCTCACTGCAGTCTCTTGAAAGCGTTTCCAATGCTCACACCAACAAAACATGAAGCTGAACTGCAATTATCCCACATGCTGAAAGCAGGTCCACAAAATCCAAACAAACGAATTTGCTCAAATTAATCTCTTAAACTACAGTAACTACTGTAATTTGTTTAAACTATGATGCCAACATCCCAAGACACTGTCTATATGTATAACACACTTAAACATTTAAAACTTCAACAATAAAACTCACCTTTGTTTAAAAAATTTATAGCAATACACTAATATACAGAACAAAAAAAGACACACACATGCTTTTCACTCTTCTTTGCAAGAAATTGGCAATCACAAAACAAGGTGCTTTACTGAGAATTTGACTAAGAAACTGTCTCTTACTCTTTCTGTAATACTTCCAAATAGCGGCTATTAAAATCAGAACCAAGTGGTAAAGCTGCTTTTCCCCGAGTTGAAACTTTTGCTAGGAGCCAGCTACCAACATGTCAGAAAACTTTAGCTAAAATTACAGCTATGCCTGATGTAGGACAACCTTCACAGAGCTATAATCTGAAATATAATCAAAATAATAGAAAAACATTTCCACTAAAATTTCACTAATGTGAAATCCAAGACAAGTAGGAAAGGAGGAACAGACTGGGAGATTCTCATTATACTCTCAAAAGTTTTAATTTCTCAATCTCCCAAAGTAAACCAAGGATTTAGTTTTAATATAAAACTAGTGTCCTATCAGACGAATAACAGAAATATAAATAAATCAGCCTTGCAACTAGCTTAGCCTAGGACTATAACCAGCTCTTTCAAACGAGGCAAGAAGCACACCACAGAACTCTCAATGCATCTAAAGAATCTCCTTCTTGGAAGAGATGGACCTTCTTCGTCCTGCTCAGAGTTAAGAATAGAGCGTTACCTTTGAGCACATGATCATTATGTGATGGGCTCTGCCCAACACACAACTCCCCATGAATCCATAGACTCTAAACAATGGGATTTAGCAACAGCTGACTGAAAAACAGGCTGTGGGAAAGAGGAGATGAAGGACTTAAGATATAATACTTTAGTATTACTACAAAGTTAGTATCTCAGTGATAAAGAGAACAAAGTAATATGGATTGAGGGCATACAAACAGGCAATGTTTCCTAGTGTCAGACTATACCTGCTTTGTGTAGTTAAACACAAAAATGACAGCTTGAAATCAAGAACTGCAAAATACTCCATTGGATACAAAGCAGAAATTAATGTTTTCTTAGCCCTTCCTCTTCTTCTCCATGAGGAGGCCTGAACTTCCTCACCAGATGCAGTGCCTGATTTCAGCATTTTCTTTCAGTTACTGTGGAGACAGATGCAGATTACATCCCCTCATTCCACAGATGGAAGGGACTCAAGGCAGCTCGCTATGGATGAGCTACACCTGCCCCACCTGAGGAGCATGTCTCATGTATCGTCCCACACTTAGCCAATCATCTAAATGATGCGAAGTTTAAGAAACAGAATTATTCAGCAGAATCAGACTTCTTGCAGAAAGGTAAAGACATCAAAATTGTCTTCTGCTGATTAAATGAAAATGGGAGGAAAACCTAGACCATTTAAGCCTCTGAAAGGTTTAAATGAAAGACTAATTATCATTTACTTCAGTTCATTACATAAAAGTTCATAGAGTGGAGAAAGGAAGGAAGCTGGGATACCTTATCAATGAATGAAAGGTCATTATTTTCAAAGGAAAAGTAATTCATGAAAGGATGAATATGTATTGCAGAAAATAATTATGTAATATAATATTCAGTATTATATATAGAATACATTCTGGTATGTATTAAGAACCTGTCTGTTTCTCCTAAGGCCAAAAGTATTTGATAACTCCATACGGCCAAAAGTATTTGATAACTGTTATGTCTTTCTTTAAGTAGGACTGGGATTATTCATTATCGGGCTGAAGCCTGCACTATATCGCATGCACTGACTTGGTGCAATGCCTGTTATTAGTGACTTTTTAAATCATACAACTTCCTTGTTTGCAAATAGGAACAGCTTTTTGTCATTAGTCATGGTGAGGTGCCATTTACCTTATACTGGAACAAGGAAGATGCAGGAGTCAGCCGAAGTTAAAACTTTGTGATATTAAACAGCAGGTTGCCTGATGTCTTCAGCATTAGCATTTAAGTTCGCTACAGCTCAACTCATTTTGTACCAGAGGAGATTTATATCAAGCAGTGGGAAGGCACGTCATCTTCTGGTTCTGTCTTACAGAATTACCATCAAGAATACAGATTATAATAAGCAACAAATAAAAGCATTGTTAGGGGAATATTTCAAGTGCTATCAAAACTTGTAAAGGTTACTCTGGTGCTAGAAGTATTTTCTAAATATCTTGCTCTTGGAGATACTTCTTGAAATGAAACATTTTCTTTTCTCTTATAATTGAAGTGGATAGTGTAGTGGAGTTTTCTATGCATACAAGCCAGTATCAAGCTACAGAACTTGCTTTGTCTTATACCATTCTGAAGTAAAATTCACTGTTCATTTGTCCTTTTGTTCCCACTTGAGGCTGAGATCCCAAAAGGCGTAAGACAATGCCAAGTGCAAACATTCATAATGGCATTTTGATGATCTCCTGTTTAAATTGAAGCTTGGCACGTACCATGTCCTCACTTACATATTATCTTAGAATGGTTTGGGTTGGAAGAGACCTTTGAAGGTCATCTAGTCCAATCCCCATGCCACTGGCAGGGAAATCTTCAGTATTATGAAGGAGGCACCATTTTTTCTTCACAATTCTTCCCCCTGAAAATAGGTACTTCTGCTTTACAAAAGTTGAAATTTTTATTTGAAAGACCAAGCTCACTTTTCTTTTATAAGACAAATAACTATGCTACAAAAAACTTTCACCTCCGTTGGATCAACTTCAGTCGTTTCAACAACAGTTATGAGGCTTTCCTACCAGATCTTCTTTTCCATTTCATCTTCATTCTAGGGAGGCTGGAAAGTCTGTCAAATGCTAACTACAAGCAGTAAATCCAAGCTTAATTTTACAACAGGCAGCCTATGCCTTTATCGAAGGGACTTGCACCTCATTTTAGATAACGTTACATTTCTACCTCACACACAGTCCCAGAAACTACAAGTGCATTCCTACCTCCTATCAATGCAGCGTGGAATGAAGATGGCAGAACACACGCTGCCACCTCCTTGATAACCACGTAAGGTATAACTTCCTATGTGAGACAATCTGAGCAGTGAGCACGGACACATAGTCTGCCACGTTAGACCAAACTTGCTTTCTCACCACGCATCACAAATAAAACATTTTTTCTAAGGTATATAAAAAGTTTTTCAAAGATCTTAGTATTTAAGTCACAGAAGCATGAAATGAAAAATGACAACTCTCCCAACAACAACAACAAAACGTATTCTTTTTTTTTTTAACACAGAAAGGTTAAAAAAAACGTCTATCTCATCAGCATGACAGAAATACAGATTTCATCTTTAAAAAATGGCAAAGTCTCATACGGATTATCAGTTTAAATAACGGTATATCAACACTGCAGCTCTGACAGCTTACATTAATTTAGCAGCAAAGAAAATAATTAGGGTTTCTTCACTTAACCAATTAAAAAACAACGTAGGATCTACAAGACTAGCTACTGAATCAGGAGAGTGGGTTTGGAACAACTTAATTGTTGCATGTTAGACCTGCATAAACTTTCTTCAGGAACTACCATAGGTCCTAGTCTTGCTTTGCAATTTTTGCATTATGGTATTTACATCTTTTACCTTTTCTTCAAAAATTATTCCTATTATGAGCATTTTCTGATTTTGAAAATGATAGTATTAGACTACCCAAATTGAGGAAAAAGCACCTTAGGAGTGAAACCTTGGTAATTTAAACCCTGAAAAAGAAAATCAGAACAACAACAGCCTGGGAAACAACAATAAAGCCCAAGCAAAGATACTTCCTCAGAATATATACTTGATTAACAGCAATTCTTACGAAACACTGATTCATATGCAAAAATATTTTCAAAAGCATTGAAATATTTGACTATGCAACACACATACATACGGGGAAAAAAAATCTCCAAAACTTTTTTTTTTGTTCAAATACACAGCAGCAAGCATACTTTTTCAAAAACAGCACCATTTCTTAAAAGCAAGGAAATTTCACTATGTTAAGACAAAACTTCTTTATTGGAAAATGTTTGACATCACCAAGTCAAAAAGAGCCCACATCCAAAAAATCCCTCACTATTGTTCTGCTGCGTTCCATTCCTGTTACATCAACCCAATATTTGTGACAAATTAACTCTGCCCTGCAGGCCAGTGAATTTCTGTTAACAACTTATTATGGAGGAAAGTAAAAACAGCACAGTCAAGAGCTCTACCAAGGAGACAAAGCCAGCTGTCATTCTGCTTAACTTCTACAACGAATGTCCTCAGACCCACATGAGAGAAAAGAAACACCATTTGGCATTTAAACTTGAGGTGCCAGGATGCATTAAAGCAGAAAACAAGCCTGGATTGATTACTCCGATTTTAAAAGGTCAAGAATTGCTAAGGGTTTTTTTGTTTGTTTTAATGCATTTGTTTTAAGTTGATTTACAAGGCAATTGTTTTAAATTGTAAATTGTAACCCTGTATAATGGGTACTGCCTTAATTAGATTTTAACTGTATGCTAATCTGAATATGGGGGGGCGGGGTGTTTCATGCTTTCTCAAGGTCTGCAAATAAAGACTGTATATCCCATAAAAATACTAAATCAGATCAATATAACTAACATTTATAATGGATTATATGTTTGTAACGTGAAGTGCAGGGCTTCCACAAATTATGAACATTTTGAAACATTTAAATTTCATTTGAAAATGCCATTTTTGCTTCCTTCATATGACCAGTGATTCATACCAACCATTTTCCAAGTGGACACGGAGAGGGGAGCAGTGCAGAGAACACAACTACAGTAAAATAAGCAGAACCAACTCATAAAGGATTCATCTTCGCTGTCTTTCAAGATGTATCACTAAAATCAAAGTCAAGCTAGGTCTTAAAATCAAAATGAAAGATCTTCTAGAATTAACAGTATAAAATTTATTCACCTTCAACATTTCACTCGGGATTTGCTCATAGACTCAAACAAACCCGTAACTGTCCTTTTTCTTTTACCGATTGTACTGATTTTCAATCCTAACAATTTTACCACAGCGATGACCAAAGAAAAGATAGAAAGCTTATCAGTATAATCAGTGGTAAAACAACGGCAGTGCTATTTTCACTCATGATCTCATCTTCGAAAAACAAACTTTTTTCAGAAGCATTTCTCCTTCAAGAAAACAAACGCTTTTCAGGCAGCGATGTCAAATTTAGGTCACTGGAAATAAAGGATCAGACGTCCTGGTCTTATGCATGTACACGTACAATCTCTTAAGAGTATGAAATTAATAACATTCAAACCGGCCTCACCCGTACTTGTCTGGATTTGGGGTGGCAGGTCCCAAAACCAGAGGCGCACTGCGTCAGAAGGGAGCAGAGGACGGCTGCACAGCTAACGGGAGGTGTCGCTCCAGCACCCAGCCCCACCGCAGGAACCGGCTGACGCGCAGCCACCACTCAAAAATGTCTTCAATTTGGTGGTTGCCACCTATCTCTCTAACGTCTTGGTAACAGGGGGAAACATAAATACGTGCTTAAATATGCAGCTGACATCATACAAAAGTTAAAGGCTAATCTCAGTTCCTTCACATCAATTACTCCAACGGAAGATAGGTACGGAGGCGGTCCTGTCGAATCTGACCTTCACAGCTGCGTCGCTGTCTGCAACCGCTGACCAAAATTACTGCACACACAGACTGTTCCTCCCCTTCCCACAACTCAGTTTTCTGTGTATCAGCCATCACATTTCATCTTTAGAGCTTTCATGAATAGACGTATTATCACGTGGATTAAAATATATTTAAGGAAACTAGTTTAGACCTAAATGTTTCAGGATGGCTTTACGTTAGAGCATGATTAGCAGCTTCTTTACAGGTAAAGCTGTCACTACACAGCATATACAAAACCTCTAGTACCTCCATCATGCTTCTGAAATAACCACAGACCAAAGATGTAATGGGAAGAAAAAGTCATGCCGATACTCTTGTCGTCATTATGCATCACTTCAGAAGCTCTCTTCTGGACCAAAGTGCATCTGAAGTTACTTCTAGAGGTTATACGCTCAGAAGTCCAGAAATGAATCCAGCAAAATGCTCAAATAATCACAATGTGCTCTAAAATCTGAGCAATACTGCACAGGAAGTCATACTTGGCAATGCAATGAGATGTGGGAAGCAAATTAATCTTCATTTGCCAAAACTGCCCACCCAGAGCTGTTGTGACTTCTGCATTTGCACTTGTACTTCAGAGTACACTGTAGTGAAAATACGTGCTCTTCTTGAAGCTGCACACCTAACTTCCATCTTAGCACAAATTGACTTCATTTCTATCACGAGAAACATTCTAGACAGCGTACTTTTGGCTTTTGTTATGACTTGAGTTTTGGTTTGTTGTTTGGGGTTTTTTGTTGGGTTTGGGGTTTTTTTTGTTAACTTGAAGGCATTTTATTCTACCCTTACACAAGCAAATTGCTCCTTTCCATCGTGCACTGTCAACAACAATCCTGCATAATAAAATGGTGCTAACACTTCACAATGAGATTTTCTGTTGGTGCCCAGAAACACATCTGCAAGAAAGGGTTTATTCAGAACTAGGTTTGTACACTAAAATAATAATGTTCGTGTCCCCTCTCCCTCACAGCTGCTGATGATTACAGGCTGGAGATGAAACATATGCAGAGAGGCTGGTTCTGAAAATACAGCCCTTGAATGTTGCCCTTTTATTTCACTGCTTCCCTTCTGATCTGACTCTTGACATCTACAGTTGATAATCGACAAACATTTTTAAAAGCTTTCACATTTTAATTAAAGATACAGGCAGAAATAGTTCAGCAGAACATGGAAAAAAAGCCCTTCGGACCCATCTTGGGGCCATCTGTCTCCGAAACCCTGCCTGCCTACTTCACCCAGCAGATAGGCAGAGTGCTGTTGGGAGGGAATTTACGATGTCTTCTGGTGATCATAACTAGAATTTCCCAAGTCCAAGGGAGCTGAACAGCGACCTGTGCCCCAAGGCGCCACGTGCAGCACTGCCCGGCTTCCCGCACGCCGCAGGTGCCTGTCTGAGGGGATGCATTTCAGCGTTTCCGAAGCCCTTGCCTAGCAATGAAGCCAATAGACACTCGGCTTTTAGGGATGAAATGACCTTGGAGTTTAAGCACATCATCCAAATACATTTTGGAAACAGGCATTTATTTAATGTACATGCTTGTCTTTTAAACATAACCTTTGGACGCCGGTGTTTGTTACATTAACAGTGATCACCATCAGCTCATTAACATGAGAGAGAAACTGCTTATGCTTCGACAGGATGAGAGAGTAAACAGAACTGATACAAACAATTACCAGCATCTTTCTGACTAATTTAACAAAATCATTCACGTTGGAAGGCTCCTCTGAAGGTCACCTCATCTAAATCCCCTGCTCAAAGCAGGGTGCTCAGGGCTGCATCCAGTCAGGTTTTGAATATCTGCGAGGATGGAGATGCCACAAACTCTCTGGGCAGCCTGGTCCAGTGTTCAGCCTCCCTTAAAGAATAAATTTTGATTGCATTCAAACAGAATTTCCTGTATTTCAGTTAGTGCCCATTGCCTCTCACGCTGTCACCGGGCACCACTGAGAAGAGCCTGGCTCCATCTTCTTTACTCCTCTCCATCATCAGGTGCTTACACACATGGGTAAGACCCCCCTGAGCTTCCCTTCTCCAGGCTGAACACTCCCAGCTCCCTCAGCCTCTCCTCATAGGTCAGATGCTCCAAGCCCTTCCTTTCATCATCTCCAGTAAGTCCGTACCTTGTACTGGGAAAGGCAGCACTGGACCCAGCCCTCCAGCTGTGTCTCACCAGGGCTTAGTAGAGAGAGGAGCAGGATGAGTAAGAGTGTAATTTTAACTAGATTCACTGTTGCACATACCTTTCCTGCCTGGCTGAGATGGAATAACCAATCCAACAGCGAGCACAATGCTTTCTCATACTTCTGAACTACAAGGGTCGAATTTATGCTTCAAAATGTTGTCATTTTATTTTGTTCGCTTTCCTGTGAAAGTAAAACCACTTCAGTCTGGTTATCCTGAGGTGTAAACCTGAAAGCTAACAAAATCTTTGTGCTTGTCACCCACATAACCCATAAAGTACAGCACAATCAAAATTGTCCTTTCACTTGTCCAAGCCCATCAAGCTAATGCCAAAAGTAGTACACCCGAACAAGTATATTCCTACAGTACCAGAGAATTACAAAAGGCAAGAAAATGATAATTCATATAAAACTATTATCACCTCCAGCCTTCAGAACTGCCAATAAAATAACATTAGATTTACCCTTAGAGACTTATATTAATAGCTAGCCTTGGCCATGTGAAATCTACGGGACTGCATTTTTTGTATTTGTGTATGTATATAAATTAAACACGTACCCCCACACACAACCCTAAAAAAAAAAGACCCAGTTCATCTTAGAGCACAGATCTTGTAAAAACTTCTGAGCAAGCACAGGAGTAAATATAGCTGAAGTTTGAAGCTCTTCCTGCGATGATTCACTTGCACAAGACACATGGCAAAAACAATGGGATCTATACATTACGGCAATGAAACTGTCTTCCTCTGCGTGGGCAGTACCTAGTGTGCTGTCAGGGCTACTGAAATATGAACAGAAACAATAAGACTAAAACCAGCTTTTGAACGCAAGATGTTTACACATAATTTAGAAAATAAATTTCCTGCCCTTTTTTTTGGAAGCTGAATTCCGCCTTACCAGATCACACAGTTCAACTCTTTGTACCAGAATTTTATGTAAGACCCTGCATTACAAAACCAAATGACGTAACAGGCATTTTTAAAGGAACACCAGGGTAGTTATTACAATAAGCCACTTGCGCCTTAGCACGCAAACAGGTTTAGACTGCCTTTTAAAAAATGCTTGTCTTCTAATTCCATATAACTTTCATTTCCTAATGCTTAATATTTTAGAACAGCACTGAAAAAATAAACAAAGGCATGAACGCATCCCATTTTTGTACTACGAGGAGAAATCCTTCTAATATAATGTGGTCCCGTGATTCAAATTCTTGTCCAGGCCTCCGCTATACCTCCAGAACTGTATGTAATAGCATATGAATGGGTGCCTAGAATATACAATCATGGAATCACCTAGGTTGGAAGGGACCTTTCACATCATCTAGTCCAATCATCAACTTAACTCTGACAAAACCCATCACTAAACCATATCTCTAAGCACTATGCCTGCCCGTCTTTTAAATACCTTCAGGGATGGTGCCTCAACCACTTCCCTGGGCAGCCTGCTCCAGTGCTTAATAACCCTTTCAGTGTAAAATTTTTTCCTAATATCCAATCTAAGCCTCCCCTGGCGCAACTCGAGGCCATCTCCTCTTGTCCTATTGCCTGTTACTTGGGAGAAGAGACCAACCCCCACCTCTCAACTTAGGAAATACCAGAGTGCCATGCATTACCATAGCCAGTAGACAACCTGTAATCTAAATAAGCACCTGGTTAACTTCAAGTAGCTGCCCTTTTCAGCATTATAACTTTTTATTTGTCATCCATGACTATACATACGCATGTGTATATCTATTTATCAGCAAAGCTTTACAACTACAGCAGTCACTAAGTGCAAGCTCACTCTGGCCTTCCATTAGGAAGATATTTCTTAGTGGGGCACAATCAGTTTGGACACAGCACCATACATACCACAGTCCCAGAGCTTCTCTGGCTTATTTCTGGCTCCTATTGTGCACCAGGTGCCTCTGCGTTGGGTACCTATTCTCACATGCCTAGGTATTTTACTCACCTTTTTGCTTTCTTAAGATTTTTCTAGATCTAGTTATGGAAGAACTAGTCAGTCAAAAAATCCCATTCTTCTAGCATTTATTCATAAAGTTGGAGTTCAAAGAACAAAAAGCTCACATAAGCCTGTAATGCCTTCTTTACCACCTCCTAACGTCCCACTGTTGAATTCTTGGGATTCAGCGGAAGGTTGTATTTATACCAGGAAAAATTATTTCAAGTTAAGATAAAGATCTGCCAATGAAGTTCAGCCAAAGCAGAAAATATTTTTTCAGGGCCGATGCTACCAGCATTTTATCTTCTGCCCCAGTTTCCGATTCTCAGGTCAGTACCTTTATGGAACTGACAATTTAGTTCGCTGACAAACAGAAACTGTTTTGAAAAGTAATTCCTCAGCAGTAACTAATTATTCCAAAACATTCACCCAAAAGACTGTCACTAGCATAAACTAGTATGATTTTAATATACACACCACTGATACTCTTTCTTTACATTATAGGATCTTTAGGTACAAATTTGAATTTGACTTCTCCCTGCTTTGCAGAAAGAAGTAACAGAAATGATGTCAAATCTCTTTTTGTTCAGGTATAAAACTTGCTGCTAGAGACTAAACACTGAAGTTAGAAGGCACAGACTTATTAAATATTAATATTCTGCTAGATTTTTATATTCCATTTCAATATATTTGTGGCCAATAACCATCCATTTTCCCTCACTTGCAGAAGCCGAGCAGGTGTGCAGGTAGCTGGTTACCAAGACAACATACTGGCAAGGGATTAGAGCAGACACTTGTATGTGTATAACTCTGAATAATGCAAACACTGTTAAGTGATACATTTTTCATTATCCGAACATCACATGATGTTTTATGCCATTTATTTTTTTTTTTTGGCCCGTTGAACATGCTCCTGTTAAGAACCCAATTCAAGCCTCACAAGCAAATGTAATGATAGTTTCATTATAACAATGAAAATACCACTTTACCCATTTCTTCCATGAGCTAGGTAAGTAGTTATCCAAACATCTGTTCTGTTTCCTACGTCTCACATTTAGAAGAACTAAGCAGCAAGACACAGTCATTTATAAAAACAAAACTACGGTGAAGAAATGTGATATTCTATCAAATATATCCGCACTTCACCAAGAAGGCTGGGTGCTTTGAAGAGATAGATCTCTGCAGTAATTCTCACCTAGCTGCTCTAGAGACAGATACCAGTCCATTAATAATATCTTAAATTTTGTTTTGTTAAGCTGTAGAAAGCACTGCAGAACATTTGACAGTGTTGTATCAATGAACTATGAATTATAACATTAAGCAACAACCTGTTAATTAAAAAAAATATATATATCAACACAGGTGAATAGAAGCCACGTATTAAAAGCTTTTCTGTTCTTAAAGACAATTTGAAATTAACCTATTCAAAGCAAAACCTTTACATAGATTATTATATATACCACTGCATGCTAATTTTAATGGTTCATTTCTATTTTTCACATACTGCCAGAGAACAGAAAAACTGTAGCTTTCTCCATACTTCTCGTAGCAATAGCACACTTCAACTATACCCAAATATGTCATCTAGGAAAGCACAAAATAATGAGAAATGGCCCTTTTCTGATCCACTACAAATCAGATCAACAAACGCATACAAGATCAAACAGCTGTGTTTTACAATTCCGCAAACCTCAGCCTCCACTTTACTCATTAGGATCATCCATAATATCAGAGAGAGAAACGCTGAATTTTCCTCTTGTGGACAGAAACTGTTAAGTGTTACCGTCATTCTATCCTCGGCAACTTGAAGGAGAAAGAGATACAAGTGCACAGTCCTTCAAACAAGTATTTCTAGAATTGAAACTAGGAGCCAAAGGTTTAAGTGCCTCTACTTTAAATTTGCAGGTTTCAAAATGAGGAAGATAAAACCTGATGTATTTTAATGGAGACACCTACACTTTTCAAAGGCAAAGACGAACAGAAAAGACAAGTTCATCGTTCTTCTATACCATAACTGCTTCCTGCTATGAGCAAACCACCTTTCCTTGCCCAAACCTGAAGCAACACTTTTTCTGCCTTGACAAACGTTTTCAGGGATGTTTCAAAATCTTTATCAAATTCAGATCTCCCCAAAATGCTGGAAGTTACCTGTACCTGTAGTCTCATTTCAAACTTCTAACCGAGGTGTTGAGACACCTGGTGGATAAAAGCATTTTTGGTAATTGAAATGTGTATCCTCCTTTCAAATACCTGGTAGTTAGGTAACTCACCTGTCCTGGTGTCTCTGAAAGTCCTGCCAGAAATATAAATAATTTTGAAAAACCTGCACTTTCAGCAATTAAAGAACCTCAACAGATGAGTACTTTAAAGTGGGCTTAGGCTGCTGAAGTTTGTGGGGGTAAAGTAAGTGCCTACATATTTCCCAGGACTGTGGCTTTAGGACCTTCTTCAGTATCACAGAAAATCGACAGAAATTAGACTCCCTGAGCTTTGACATGCCTGATCTTGAAAAACTTTAGATCTTTACAGATTAAATATTCAAATCCTGGAAACACTTCAGCACACGTGACTGATCACTGGAGAGATCCCATTCAGCTCAGTGAAGCAACCTGCATGGTGAAAATGATGCTTATAATTAACTATCTCCAGGATTAGGGTTTTAAATTTTGCTGCAGACTGCTCAGAAAAGATGAGAGACTCAACCTGTCAACTCCTTAATTAGACAGAGTTGCAATTCTCTGACTAGCTTCCTCCAAAGAAACAGCCATCTGTTTCATGTTGCAGACATCCCTAACCTCTCATCCTGCTTTATACTGAACTTGTGAGAAATGCCTCTTAAAATCAAAGTCCGAATCATGCAAACAGATACTTGTAGAGTTAATGCCATCCATAAACCCATTGAAGTCCGCGCAACTTTACAGTAGAATTATTTTTTTAAACTGCTCTAAGTCTTTTGTCACAAACTTCAACAAAACATTAGACAGGCTCTGTCAGGACCCCAAGGGCACCCCCAGCCCTGACTGTCCCTGCCCATGTCAGCCCCCCCAGGGCCATCAGCCCCTGCCCCAGCAGCGCCGGTCTCCAGCTCCCCACAGCCCTGCCCTGCCACGGGACTGAATTCTCAGCTGCCCACAGTAAAGGGGGGAAGATGAGAGAAAATCCAGATTAAGCAAAATTCCAGATAAAAGAAAAACATACTAAAATTCATGCTGTCATTTTTAAAGAATTCAACCAGCTCTCTGCTGCTGTTGCTTTCCACAGAATAATTGTTCCTAACACGCAACAAGTGGTATAATATATAGCTAAAGCTTCTTGACATGAGAAGGCAGACCACTATCTGCCTCTTCCTCCAGAACCTTACGTTTGCCGTGGGTTAACTCTGGCAAACAGCCAAATCCCCACCCAGCCGCTTGCTCACTCCTCCTCCTCAGCGGGACAGGGGGGAGAAAATAGGATAAGAAAACTTGTGGGTGGAGATAAAGGCAGAGATACTGCTCACCAATCACCTTCACAAGCAAGACAGACTCAACATGGGGAAAATTAATTCAATGTCTTGCCAAGAGAAACATAGACAAACATTAAAGCAACACCCTTCCTCCCTTACCTCCCAGACTCCACTCCTCCAGACTCCACAATCCCCCCACCCCTAAGCGGCACAGGGGGAATAGGGGAACAGGGGCATTACAGTCCGTACACAGCGACTCCTCTCTGCCACTCCTTCCTTCTCTTTTCACCTGCTCTGGCAGGGACCCTCCCTAAAGGCTGTTGTCCTTCATGAAAAATTTCATCTCCAGCATGGGCTCCTCCTCGGGCTGCAGTATCTGCTCAAGCACCATGAAGCATTTCCTCCTCCTTCTCTGACCTCTGTTTCCCTCTGCCATTTGTCACACTTTTTCCCCTCCTCCTCTCTCTGTCTGGTATTTTTTTCCCCCTTTTTAAAGAGTTTTTTCCAGAGGTGCAACACCCATGGTTGATGGGCTCAGCTGTGTCCTGTGGTGGGTCCACTGGAGCTGGCCATGTCCACCACTGCAGCTCACCACCCTCAAGACCCTCCAGGGATACCTGAACAGCATCCAGATGCAACACCACAAAGTTTTTGGAAAGAAACTGAGACTGAACAGTATACCCAGAGTCTCAAATCTTGGGCAGAAGTTAAACGTCGTGGCATCACCCACGAGGAATTACAGATTAGAGTGGGGCAGAAGAGGAAAACAACCCTTGTGACTGCAACGCAGAGCTCTGGGATGTTAAGGAGTAGCAGAGCAGAATCCACTTTCAAAATAGGACCAGGAAGAAAAATGTTTTGTTTTAGCTCTTGGGGTTGGGGGCATGGTTTACTGAACCTAAAACCTGGTCACCTTCACAATATAACCACGATTTCTCAAGCGCATTTACAGCAGTAAGACTGCAAAAGGCAAAGCAATGCTGACCTCGGTGGCAGCACGGAACAGACTTTGTCCTGGAGAGATCACACGAGTCTGAATAATTATCCACTCTGCTCCACACAACCCCTTTCCCTCCAATCACTTCAGAGCTTTTGGTTGATGAGATTTTGTGATTCTTAACCTTTACCTTATTGTGCTCATGTTGTGATCAATTATATAGATTTTAGGTTAGGGCATTTGCCTAAGAAATTGCCTTTTCAGTTATCATCTCTGCTGTTGTCAAACTTTGGTCTCTAAGCTTTCTTCGTTAAAAAGCGTGTTCTTGTATCAATATATACTACATTTGCCTACAGCATTTCCCTTGCTGAAGGGGGCTCTCTTGCATGCTTTCAAAGATGTAATATAAACATGCCCCTGTTCAATTTTAATTACAACGGAAAGAGGTATTCCCTGTCGTCTCTGGCAATCCTAGTATTACAGAGCACAGACTTCAACTAAGAGCTAATCAGATTTAAAAAAAAAATTGTTTGCAAACACAGTTTTAGTTTAAGCATCCAGAAGATTCTAATATGTTATAAAATATTTTATTTCCTTGAGGTTATGTTTGTTATCTATTTAAGCGAGAATCTAATTCTACATTTTTAATAATAAACCTAAAGCATTTAAACTAATAGCTTTAAGAGATTCAATATACATAGACCAATAACGGCCATCCTATTAGTCATTATCGCACACACATAGTTGCTTGTACAAACTGTGATGGCCTCCAGTAAACAAAACTGAAAGAGAAATTAAATTCTCACACTAATATAAATACAACTCAGCAGCATCTCATTCATAAATGATACCATTTATATATCAAGGTGATCTTTCCAGACAAAGGAAATTATAATACCCTACAGTACCATCTTTCCATATGTTTTGTGGGGGTTTCTTTGCTTTGTTTTTTAAATCAAAGTAATGCTGTAATTTGATCTTCTGATTTGTTACCATAGCCTGAAACTTCCAGATTGCAAAACACTAAGTTCTGCATCCTGCTGTTTATTCTTCTTTCATTAAAGAGAGCAAACATTGCTGGTCATCCTCTCCAGCCGTTCAAATACCGTTTACGTAATCAACCTCATAGTTGATTCCTATTGAATCCTGTAGAGCTAAACTGCACGATTTCTGATAAGGTTTTTATCAAATGCAGTGCCATTCCAGAAACTGAGCATTAACAGTGTTTACAAAACTGATCCACCATTTCCTCCCACCAACGGGGGAAAAAAATAAATAAACCAACTAAAAAAGTTATAAAAAATTCTAGTAGTTGTCTCCCGTACTTTAAGTCTCTGAAATTGGCAGAGTTGCAATTGCTTCACATCTCTGTCTTCACAGCAAGAGACAGTTACAGGCACCTGTAAAGGAAACATTTTCAGCTGAGAGCTCTTGCAGGGAGAGTTGTTCCTGGACATCCATTGCCGTCAATGCACACATGAAGATGGTGTGTCTTACGACACCCTCAGTGGCAATTTCTCATCATGCTCTCTCCTACCTGCCTGACCATCCAGAGGAACAGCTAATTGCTTTTATAGTTTTGGCTAAGCAGAGTGGCTAAAATTCAGTCTGCGTGAAGCGGAGGTATTATGGACAGAGCAGAAGAAAATAAATGTAAAACTTTGTCAAGGACTTCAACGCATGCTCCAATGGGTATGCCTCCAGTGCGTCTTACACGCTGAGACCGTGTTTTGACAGTCAAATAGAAAACAAGTAACAACATTATTTCTGCATACACAATCATCTGTTCTTTGTGCTCACCTTTACCACAGATGTAAAACTTCCCAACATCCTAAAACAATCTCCAGTTGTAGAGCAGAACAATAGGAGACACCAATCCAGTGTGAAACAGAGAGAGTCAGAGATCGAGGGGACTGTCAACGGGCACGGGGGACCTGCAATAGTAGGGACCTAGTTAGATGTGCTTTCTCAGAGGATCCTGGAAGTAGAAAGAAAGTAGACTGCATCTATAGTGAAAAAAAAAAAAAAAACAGAAAAATCCCATTAAGTTCTGCTGGCTCCTGGTAAGCAAGTCACAGAATGCTTGAAGCCTGCCTAGCATTTGTATAACAGGATCATGGTACACAATACACACATAACCAAACATCTGTCCTTTCCTGAATACTAAGAAAAGAGACAACTAAAACCATGAGCCTAAGCTCTTGCTATAGGCTCGCCTCTACCTATCAGAAGACTTCTTCCATAAACGTGTTGAATATCTTCTAAAAAAAAAAATCATATAAACACACACACACTAGTCTTGGTAAGACAAAACAGCCACCTACTGCAGACGCAGCTCCAGCTAAACCAGATTTTATTGCCTGCAAAGACACAGGTGGGTCTGCATTGAATCCTTCAGCACTCTAGCTCTGGGAAGGCTGGCTAACCTGGCATTAGCATAGCATAGAATCATAGAATCTTCATGGTTGGAAAGGACATTTGAGATCATCAAGTCCAACCATACACATACAAAAACAAAACCCTACAATCTCTGTCACTAGAGCATGACCTGAAGCGCCAAATCTAGATGTTTCTTAAATACCTCTAGGGATGGTGACTCAACCACCTCCCTGGGCAGGCTGTTCCAGTGCCTGACCACTCTTTCAGTAAAGTAATTCTTCCTAATATCTAATCTAAACCTCCCCTGCCGCAGCTTCAGACCATTTCCTCTGGTCCTGTCATTATTCACCTGGGAGAAGAGGCCAACACCCACCTCTCTACGACCTCCTTTCAGGTAGTAGTAGAGGGCAATGAGGTCTCCCCTCAGCCTCCTCTTCTGGATTCATTTCAGGTCTAGTCCTCCAACCTGACAAACTGTCTAGAAACCCAAGCAGCTTTTGGTGGACCCCACCTGGCCCTACCAGGGCTCACAAGGTCAGGTGATGTCTAGAAACCATAGTACTGCTGAGATGACTTGGGAACAGCATGGTTCAGTCTGAATCGCACAGCAGTGGAGCTACCAAACCCTGCCAGAACCGAGCAGGTTCTTCACAAGGCCAGCTCTGCCATCTTCTTTTGTAGTCTGATCACACGCTGATAGCTGGAACCCGATTGTATTCCGGTGCCACGACGCAAGATGTGGTCACCTTCCTCCCACCGCTCAGCACTATCTCCTTATTCTTTCCCAACCTCCTCTCACCATGAGCAGTAACTGCTTACCTCCACTTCTGTGTCTTCCTCTGTCCCTCTCCGGGGGAGGAAAAAGGCCAATTGGCAGACACCGCATGACACCAAACCAGGCTGGAGAGCTGACTTATGATCAGGCTAGTACAGTAAAGCCCTCATCCTCTTCCTCAGTTCACAAACTGCTTCAGCTTCCAGAGTGCTGCAGTTTGTCAGGTGGATGGCTCACAGTGAACAAACGCATCTTACACACGGCAGCAGACGCGGACCTTTGAGCAAAGCTGGCAGCTGCAGCATCCCACTTGCAATTGTTTCTGTGTCCTTTTAAGCAAGGTACCCTTTCTTAATTTCTGTGTTTCCACAGACACACCGTATGAAAACTAAAAACACTTCCCTGCTACTTTGTGGTTTTAATTTGCTTGCAGAAGGTAACAAAGCATCCATGAATCGTCCACACAGAATTAGACTTGGTGCAGTTTAGATCAATTCAGGACTCGCTGTGTAGCTCGGTCCTTGGCATGGAGCAATTAGAGCTGGCTAAAATTTTTGAAAAAGCATGCTGCTTCTGCACCCAGTCCAAGATTCAGATCATCCTTTGTGTGTGAACTTTCTTTAGAAAGAAAAAGCTGACATTGAAAGTCTGCAAAGCCTCTAATTGCTAGACTTCTAAAAAAAAACCCAGAAAGACAGATCAATGCATTCAAATTCTTCCACAGAAACATTTTAAAATTCTGGGTTTTATTTTGTGATATGCGCCACTGGCAATGGAGCTGCTCTGGAGTATTTCAGAAATACTGGGCCTTTTCCTCAGTGGGTCACAAAAGGCCCAAAGGTCAAAGTAGTATCTAGCTTCAGATTCATGAGAAGATCTACCTGCAGTCCAGAGTACTTGTTACAGAGGTCCATGAAGTTGCTTTCACTGTGTTCTTTGTTATTTGCAAGACAGCCCACATCATCCTTCTTCTCTCCCACAATCATTTTTTTTTACTTCCACGAATACATTAAAAATTCAGAGACCCTCCATGAAGTGAAGCTGAATTTCTTGGAAGGAAGCAGTGCCACAGCTATTAAATCAGCCTCTACCCCAAAGGAAGAAAGTCTTCTAAGAGAAGGGTCCAGCCCCAACTGGGTACTTAGTCCAAGGGAAGGAGAAACACTAAAAAGAGATCTCACGCATGGAAAAAGGTTAAGTGCTGAGTTCCTTCTGCTGTCCTAAAACTCACAAGCACCTATGTCCTCAGAGTTCATGAGATACAAAGATGATGGCACTATTGCTGTAAATGAACCAGACAGACGGCAAAGAGAATGTAGAGTACGAGACAGTCCTTTAGCCACATTTTAATTAAAACCAACCAAACAAAAAAGCAACACACACAAAAAAAAAAAAACCAAACAACAAACCACCCCGCACCCAAAAACCCCACCACCCAGTACATGAAAGAAGCACGAAGTTCTTAACTGGAGTAGGGTAGACTTCACGCGAAATGTACGCGCAGCTCCCAAAACAAATTACTGTCTCCAACTCATTTTCCGAAAAACAAACTGTTGCTGAACAGTGGGCCAGACACATGACAGCTAGTAAGAACGAGTTCTCAGAGATAGAAATTACTGAGAGGGAAGCAAAATCCAAAGAGCTTATTGCTGTCAAGTCTGGGTGGCAGAACAATCTTAATCACAGAACACCGAAAGAACTGGAACATGAAATTACAAGTCTGATAGCATGGATATTAAATAAATCCATCAGATGAGGGAGTACCACATGACTGAAGGAAACCAAATATGGTGCCTATACTTGAGAGGAAAGACGGAGGGGAAGAAAGTCATTTTGGTAGTACAGACAGATCAGTCATCTACAGATAGCACACAAATCTTGAGGAAAGAACGGAAAACAAAGGAAATCAAATTAATTACAGAAGACAGATAATGTCACACTAGTCCAGAATCTTTCTTTTCTATTTTATTCCCACAAAAAAAATGTTGTGAAGGTAATCTATCTGGATTTTAATAAATTATTTGCCAAAGCACTATATAGGCTAAACTGGAAAAAGTCAGCAAAAGTTTAAGATGTATAAATCAGATAAACTACTTAAAGGAGAAACAAGAGTAAGTGGAAAGTACCAGGCAGAAAGCTCCTTACGGAGGAAGTTCCTTCAGACTGGTCTGCAAGGACATGGAGTTGGGCATCAAAAAGGAAGAAAGCACGACAATGAACACGAGACAAGGTTTAACAGTGCAAGATGCAGGGCCTGTCAGAATTCCTACAGTGCAGGATGATTCCAAACTACAATCATGGCACAATGATGAGACCAGGAAAGTGCAGCCATGAGAACAGGCAAATGCAACTGATGATGCTTTCAGAGCTGCTTTGGAGAAGGGCCCTGAGGTAGGCCAGAGTTTTGAGGTGGATCACATTATACTGAGCCTTCTAAAGAAGACAACAAGTTTGCTGCAGTGGACTTACATCTTCAAGCTCAAGAAAGCTACGTTCTATCAGAAAAAAAAAAAAAAAAGAATACTCAAATTGAGTAGGGAAGACAACAGAAGTAAGAAGGGACTATACCCTGGGCTCCCCTTGCCCACCAAACACTTCCAAGGGCACGTCTCTGATTTCTGACTTGATGATTCAGGAGCTTTCTGAATCCCAACAAACTCTAACCAGTCCTCTTGGAGGCCACGACTCTCCGTCCTCCCCACTGAAGTCTCTTTCTCCTTCAGCTGGGGACTCCCCTCCCCGCTCACAGAGAAGCTCCTCTGCCTGGGCACCACCACAGCTCCCCGCAAAGCAGCAGCCTCTCCCTCCCTTCCGCAGGTTGGGATCTTCATTCGGGCTTCTTAAAGCCATTGAAGAAACAGTGCAAGCAGAGGAAAAACAAACACCGTGCATCACAGGCAGCCGCAGGACGCCATTGGCAACATCATCCAGGCATGTGGAGTGCTTTAATTACGGAGAGCATAAACGATTACGGTCAGCTCACCATGAAAAAATGAACTCGGGCAAGTGTAGAGAACCCCTAGGATACTCACACGAGCATGAGGGATATTCAGGGGGAAAAGCCTGAAGGAATATGGATTCTTCAACCTCCTCAAAATCCTGGGTGCAGCTGCGAGCACAGCTAGGCCAGCACAGCACACGGCACAAACAGCAAGTTCCACCCAAGAAACTTCTTGAGCATTAAACTGGTTACCTGGCACTGACCTTCACACCGTGGCGACTGTGCCGCTAACAGTCTGCCAACCAGCGAGCTCAAAGCTGTTCCAGGTGCCTACAGAGGCACACCGGCAGCAACAACTCTACTGTAAAGCACGCTCAGGAGGTAAAAGCCGTGCTTTTTCATGTAAAAAACACTGGGATTTGTCTGTGCCCAGATGAGAAAGAACAGTCCTTCAAACCAGAGGACAAAGATGAATACATGGACATTTATTAATAAGGGCAAAAATAAATTTAAACTCAAAATCACAGGGGTCTGACTGCTAAAGAGTTTGTTTCTAGAGCAGCTTTTCAGTAAAAGGAACCAGGGGAAATCATTTGACTGATGCTGGGATGGAGCTAAACTGTTTCCGAGGAGAAGCTTCACCTGTAGAGGGCATGCCTGACCCTGTTAGCAGAGCCTGAGCCCGGTGACGGGGTGGCCCTGCCCACCAACCTCAACACCAAACCAAGCCACATCTGACCATGCCATCCTGTTCCTGCCTCTTCTTTTCCCTCCGCTCGTGTGTGTCACTTACTTGCTGTGCCTTTCTCAGTTCAAATGTCAAACCCTCCAGGACCATGACTGTGTCTTGCTACGTATACATATGGCTCCTGACAGAAGGCCCCCCAGCAAAGCCTCAAGGCTTTACTAAACACACTTAGAAATGATGCAGCCGTGGATAAAGCAGTGGAGCTTAACAGGTTGGCAGGACCCACGAGCGTGACCGGTGAAGCTGGTGTCCAACACAGCATTTCAGTGGGAATTTAGGTTAGCTGAGCTTTTAGATCACACCATGTGTATTTGCTGCCTCCTGTATGGAACCGGTAAAACCCACGCTACAAATTCAATCACATAAAACGTTAATCAAAACACTTTGAAGACATATTAAAAAAAAAAAAAACAAAAACCAAACCTCAAAACAATTCTTGTTTTGGATACCTTTCATCCTATTTAAATCGTGTCTCAGGTGCATGTCTACTAATAAGAACATGTTTTCCCAAAACAAGGAAAGAATGGAGTAAAAATAATATATATATAATCAGATCTCAAATAAGGTACACATGAACACTTTACGAGACAAAAAGTATAAACATCCTCTCCATCTCAGTGCCAACAGACACTTATCTCTGCATGAGAGAACTCAAAAGTGCAGATGCAGCGGTAGCGCTCGCGCTATGCAGACAGGCAGAAATCAAGGTGCGAGACCTGCTACCCAACCCCTGCCCCAGAGACAAAATTTGGGCTCTCGCATGGACCCCTTTCTCACGCTTGTGCAGCTCCTTATAGAAACCAGAGAGGGATGAGGGTTGAGGACCTAAAAAGAGGTTGAGAGACACATCTCTGAGCAGCCACAGCATCTTCCAGGCAAGCTCCTGTCTTCCAAGGCAACCTCCGTCCCTTTCCCACCCTGAGTCACCACAGCCCATGTCCAAATCCCTACCATCTCACTCCTTCCCTCTTCCCACCTCCTGACACAGCCTGGCTTGTATTTCTTCTGCATTTAGACAACCTGACGATCACTTGGTGCTTTGGAAACAGAAGCCCCCTTTTCTGTTTCAGGATGCAATTTAAACCCAGCCTGCAGCAACAGGAAACTGCTTAGGAAGGTCTGTTTGAGCTCCCAAAAACCTTGGGATGCAACATTCTTGCTTGCTCAGCAAGGATGGGACATCCACTGTTTAATTGCAGAGAGATGACAGGTAAGCTTTCAGCATTTTATTGCTGGCACACACGTTTTCAGAGACTTTTCTAAACTTGGCAAGAATTAAATAGAAGCAGCAAAAGAACCATTTTCCTCTAAAAATGCAGGCTTCTGCCAAACCTACCCTGCAAAGCCCATGACACTGTGGTTGCAACTGACAAAACAAAATATTTTTTCCCCAGAAATTCATGCTCAAAAAGAATCCTAAACATTTTGATGAGGCAACAAACAAAAAAGGCAGCTGGCATGAAAAACTTCAATCCCAGTGCTTAAGAGTTTACTGCAGCTTACCAGGAGGGAGCTTGCAGGCCTGATAGAAGAAGAGTGTTTCCATCTTACAGTTCAATAAACCAAATGTTTTCGATGCCACGAGTCCCATAATAAACTCTCCAAAAAGTAGACTCCATGTAGAGCAAAAGACGTTTACTCTAGCAGAAATATCAGAGACCATTTAGAATTAAGAAAACTTTACAGATAGGGCTTTCCCTTTAATTTCGGAAAAGACTAGATAAACTCAAGAAGGGTTATCTGGTACAGATGAAATTGGGATGAAATTTTAGGCCAGGAAAAAAAACACGATCAGCACCAAGAACTACTTTCAGCTTTATGGAAACCACAAACGGGAGGCTTACAGAACAGAAATACCAGCTCAATCAGCTCCAGGGGGAGCTGCCGTCAGCAGAAACGCTAACTCCATTGTATTAAGAAAAAAAAGAAGGGGGGGGAGGGAGAGGCACACTGACTAAGATATAAACATAAGGTTTAACATACAATTGTGTTCAGAAAACTGACTAACGGTATACGCCAGCCTGGTACCCGTCAGACTGGTTCTCTCTGTACACTCCAAACCCCAGTAGCACCGAACACACCGCCTGCACCAAATGGTCGCACTGCAAAGCCCATACGTGTCAGAAGGAGCAACGCAGACAATTCCAGCTTATACTAAAACTCCATTTATGAAGGGACAAATTTCTCCCATTTGACTAGGGTTAGGCAGCGTAACAGTAAAAGTGATGATAACGAGCCTATGCAAGTGCTTCCACCTTTGATGGCAAGGCTAGAAGTGAAGGAGCACTAGAGGAAACAGCTGAAGAAGGCCTAACGATGATAGCAACACCTGCACCTTACAGAAGAGGGAACCCCGACAAGTTTTTATGGCTGCTGATGTTTGCACAGTATGAAGAGTTTACCCACAACTTCCCAAGTTAGCCAAAACTGGCCATCCTCCCGGACTAATCTAAGATGGCTGAAAACACACCATGCAGTCTGACAGCTTCTGCTCCTCCAATAAATTCTGAGCCTGACAGAGTTTCAACCAGGGCTGAAAGCACAGAAGGGGGAGGAGCCGGGGTACTGCTCACTGGTTTTAGAGGTGTGTGGGAGACTGCAGGTGATGGTGGAGAACTGGAAGAAAAGGAGAGGTCCTGAAGGATAAGGGCAACTGGGGAGTGGTGGATGATGGACATCAACTTGGGTGGATAGCTCAAGGGAGAGCAATACTATAGGAAACCAGGCTTTGTTGACTCAGATATTCACAAATTACTGCTTCTTCATTGCTTGTGGTTATGTCCCACAATCCAAACTCACCATGGTGAGGGATACAGAAATAGGGAAGGAAGAGGTCTAACACAACGCTCGTTCTGTAGCCCACTCTGAAAGCCTGTGCTTCCAGCCCCTGCTACTCATGCATACGGCCTTTCCCACCTTCACTCCTCTCCGTGATGCAGTTTTATAGGGGCGTGAGGAAAAACAAGGCTTCTGGAGCACACAGATGGGACTCTCACATCTAATAACTTCTCAAATATTACTGCAAATCCCTCGCCGTTCTCTCTAGAGGCATCTTACTCCACTTATTATTTCATTTCCTGTTTGTTCCATTGTAAGTTTCCTTCTATTTAATTTCATGCAGCTTGGCAGAATAGCATCAAGCAATTAAAATGAGGCACATATAGCACTCACAGAAACACTGCCGAAGTCTCCAGTGTTCTCTACATATTTTGAATTAATTCACGTTTCACAGACACAGGCCTACAATGCCTCTTTCACTCTGCACTTCACTCCCATTTGCAGATATTATAGTTAAATTATATAATTGAATCAATATTCATCAGTAAAACATCTAATTACCCACCAGTTTTATACCTTCGATGTCTCTCATGGTAGAGGCAGCCCAGAGATGATGTGAATCCCAAGGCAGGAGAGTTTCAGCAGCCGGAACGCAACCATCGATCTTGGCACACAACCACGCATTAGGCTTTCACTCACGGTAGAAATTGCTGGAGAAATCGCTCCTTGAGTGTGGGACCTCACCAAAACGTAACCTTTAATTTCAAAACAAAACACATTCCCCTTTCTCGCAGTGCGAAATTACTGACATGACCCAAATGAAATCCAGGGCAATATCATCTTCCTTACTCTGGAGACAAACCTGAGCAAATCTGGGAAGTTAAGAACAGAGTCGTTCATCTAATCAAGTTGATTCAAAACCTAAACTGGGGGGCAGGAGGGGAGAGAGGAAGGACTTAATCAATTTTGTGTCCCTGATGAGCTTCTCAGGAACATCCCATTAAAATTCTCAGTCTAAATTCCAAACTGCTGAAGTGCTCACTGTCCTTTACTAAGCTATAAAAAGTCCAAACTCTTTCCAGCTCCTCTTCCAAAATTCAACAATGTAGTTAAACAGAGTCAATATAAAAGCATAGCATCTTGGCAGCAGAATATGCAGAAAAACTATTCGAGATGGAACTCGGTTCAGAAGTTTCAGGCATCTGTTTACAGGCTGCACTCCTCTTTCTAAGTATCCATCTTGCTTTTCAATTAGAAATTGCTAATTTTTTTGATAGTTTACTACAAAATTAGACCAGGATATATACCATACCTTCTATTACATCCTTCTAACCCTATCCTAGTGCTCAAAAGACTTTAGCACGGGAGCCTGCAGGGAAAGCTTCACCGCAAGTCTGATTTGCCCAGTGATCTTGTAACACAGAACAATCTCTCGGAACTCCATGTTTCAGAATATTATACATTTATTCACTCAGTCCTTACAGTTAAAACATGCACGAGAGGTTTAACTTCTGAAGCCACTAATAAATATGATCATCCGTAACTCCAAATCACAAGGGAAGGGGGCACTGCGTGCACCGCACTATTTCAGCGCCAATTAGCACATTGTTTGGGACTGAGCTCTCAAAGCAACCAGTGCATTATGTTATGGAAGTAACGGTTTCCCAATTGTTCTAATGAATACAGAACAGGAAACCTGAAGAACAAATCCTCCGCTGGTATAGATCCATCTACTTCAGTTGAGCTCCGTTACAAATAATTTCAGCTTTATTACTGAGAAAGTATGCAAGTAAAGTAACAATCCATTTGAAATTAAAATTCTCTAGTGCTTTGTGTGGATCACCACATGACTAATAAGACAGCAAAATTAATCACAGGTTTTTCTATCTCAGCCTTGGTGGCTTTCATGGTTTCCACTGTTGTTGCGGCGAGACTACACTTCTCTCTGAAAACACTGCCTAGAAGTTAAAGTGGTTTCCTGAGTATTTCCATTATCACAGTCGTTCCCAGATGACAAAACTCTTACGCTTTGTACCAGTTGGTTATGTGTCTCTCCCCTAATTTCCGGGTAAACAACTCTTCACGTGATGCAGCTTTACGATCTCAGAGAGCAATTCATCTTCAGCCAAGAAAACAAGAAATAAAGTGAGCATAATAATTTTCACTTTTAAAAGCTACTGTTCATTAAAAAGGGCTAATGTCCTAACCTGTTTCAAATTTATTTACAAGTTCTTTATCTAACTCATGCAGCTTAAGAAAATTAGAGGTTCCTTATTCTGCCCGGCCTCAGCCACGTTTTTAGGTGCTTTATTTTCAATTGAAACCTCAGGTTCATCTCGTCTTGCTTTCGTAATACCCGTCAAACTAGATAACCATCAGCCGTCACATATGGTCTCAAGCATCCGTTTGACTTTGTTTTTATTTTCCTCTGCTTCAACACCTCCTCAGATTACTCAGCTTAATTCTCTCATACCAAACGCCCATTAGCATTCAGTCTTGTTTTATTTACTACCTCCTCCTGGGTTTCACCCACTTAAGATCTCCCTTATGGTTCTTCAAACCCGAAGCCGTATAGCGCCGAGCACACGGCGCCTGTTTTCCCTGTACGACAAATTCATCCTACAAGCATCCGTGTGACTCAACTCCAAACGAGCATTAGAACGGCACTCGCATTAATTGTTAGTTATTTCTGACGGCCCTGGAGACTCTTCACGTTAAGAAATGGTCTCTTGAAACCATTTTAAGTTCGCCCCCCCATTACATGGCAACGAAAGGCCAAAGTGAAAGGAAGCAAACAAATAAGGGGCACGCACTAGAAATATACATTAAGAAAAGTCACAGAGAAGGTAAAGAAGATGCCACTCTACTCTGTTTTATCAGAAAATACATACCATGAAACTACCATAAACTGAGAAGATCTTGTTCTAAGAAAAAAAAAATAATAATCACTGAACTCCAAGTAAATTGTCACAAACCACAATGCCCACTGTTAGGAGTAAAAGCAAAGTCATTTACATTGAATGGGAAACGTTCCCCATTATACTATTTTAAAGTAGAAGATACATTAAAAAAAAAAAAAAGAAGAAAAAAATATAAAAAGCAAATCTTTGTCCAACAGACCCAAGCAAAACTGTCCTTCTGGGAGGGTTATTCAGTAATCAGTCACACCACCATGTCTCACGCCTTCCCGAGGCACTAGATTCCAGCTAACATCAGAAACAGAGTATTAATCCAAACCACAGTGCTTAAGCCAGGACTTAACCCTAACAATTCAGAAACATGGAGTAAAGCAGCAGTACGCCTTTCTCCAGCTGACAAACCTTGCTTTTATGAATATTTGTGACACTGGCTCTTTATTCCTTTATTTCAGCCTATTAGTCAGAAATACACTGCTTTTCTCCAAGTAAACAGAATAGCACTAGATTTTCTAGAAATAAAAGCAGAAGCTCAACACCAGCGCAGTGATAGATGAAGAATAAACAAAAGCCATCGCAAAGTAGCTAGGATGAAGAAAAATGCTTTAAAAATAAATATTCACAATGGCTCATAAAGAAATATGCACATACGCTGCTTTAACCAACATTATTAAAATATATGAACTCTGAATCATTGCTTTTGCTTAACGTCATACGAAATGTGGGTGTTCTCTTGTTTCTGTTTCAAATGCCAATGGCCACCACCATTAATAAACAAATGAAAGATAAAAATAGTCCATAGACTGTAGGGAAGAATCAGAAAATGGGAGAAAAAGGTCTTTCAGTCATGTCAAAATGACTCCATGACTTCACTGGCAACTTCATTTCCTTGTCCTCATTCCTTTAAGCATACTATTAAATAGCACCGTTCAGGACAGGCAGCAAACCTGAAACGAGCCAGGACATGGCTGCAAATGAGTGAAGGAGAGGATGTCTACGTACGACCCAACTTTGAGCTCTTCACTTACCTACCTGGACTTCCAGCCATACCCACAATGGAGAGAAACATTCCCCCAGGGAATTACGCTCCCATTTGCCCCCACAGAAGCAATGTCTCTTCAGTGGCTGCAGAGCAGGCCCAGCAAGGCTGGCCGGCCAAGTTCAGCATCCATCCCCTTCTCCAAGTGTCCAGGACACTTTCTTAAGCCAGCCACCCTAGGAAGGTAGCCAAATAAAGTCTCAAATGCTACATTCAGTTGTCAGTGCCCAGGGTCCCCCTCCACTCACTGCATGCGAGAAAGCATGCATCACCATATGCATCACCATATGCATCACCAGCGAACCAACCCTTCTGCACACGGATGGAGGACATACATCCGCACACATTTCTCCTGGCCTCTTCCACGCTTCCATAGCACCTAGCACCATCAAACTTCTCCTTGTGTCACATCTATGATGCTACCACGGACACAACATCTCCAAATATCTTCTCCTACCCAGAGTGCTGTTATAAGACAACAGCCCAAAGGCCCACTGGTCAAGAGCCTCTTGAATATGTTACTCAGGTGTGTTGCTCTCTCCTCCACCTCTTGGCTCTTCACTGAACACAAAGCTTAGTTGGAGTCTGTCTCTCCATAAAAAACAGGAACAAAGACCTTTGTAATACCAGAGATTTTTTTCACCCTAGGACCACAGCTCCTGTCACAGTCGCATGCTATCAAAACTAAGAGACTACCCCAGGAGAAGGCAGTCCCCGCTATGGCATCCACAAAGCCATGCAACTCACCCCTGAGGAGGGGGTGAGCGGCCACAGAATCCACTGTCTTCAGAAATGAACACAAATTTCCTTCCCGCGCTACAGCCATCTCACACATAAACACAGTCTCAGAAGAAAACTCCTGTCAAGTTAAAACAGCTACAGAACACGAAAAAGGTGATTCAGCTCTGAGGACATGCTCTGCTGTGCTCCAATAAGCACTGAAACCTAAAAGAGTGGAAACTAGTGAGACAGAGGTTTTAAAAGCTCACTGTTGCCTTCACTTCTATTTCCTCTCCTACTGACCAGAGGCTGATAGGAAATTTTTTTATTGTTGAAAGATACAAACAAGACAGTTGGAATGGCTCAGAATCCAATCGATACTTTAAATTGTGGCCACATATAACACTTCCAATCACAATTTCTCACGCCGTATAATTAGGTTTAAGGTCATCTGGCCTTATTCTGGGTATCATCGCTTCTGTAGATGTTTTTTTTCCTATCACATCGGTAACTCCTTTAACCCATAAAGAATAGCCTGACTCAAATTTCCAACAAGTGAAAACAAGTGTATGAATACCTGTGCTAAAGCTCCAAGACTGTTAGGTACTTAAATGCCCCTTTACGCAGTTAAGTCCCAAAGGTGAGCGTTCAAGTTGCCACCCAGCCCCCATAAGCACCTGGAAGATGCCCGCTGTCTGCTGCAAGGTACACAAAGAACTACCAAAATCCTGCCGACACTGAGCTACCTTATGCCATAGCTTCCATACATGCTCTGGAAGGCGTTAATATGACTGTCCCATGACTGGGCTCACTCATAGGACTAGAAACGTGAAGATTTTGTGTGTGTGTGTGTGTATATATATATATATATATATATGCCACACAACAGTGGCCATCAAGAAAGCATAGATTCTATGAGCAAGACTTCTCCTTTTGGAGTTGAGAAATGCTGTCTTCAAATCCCTTCAAAACCCAGGTCAAAGGGAATGGGAAGATGAAACTGTACGTATCCACTCCTTTAAAAGAAAGGACTGAGCCATACAGAGCCCCCGTTCCACCACAGCGTGCACTCCCACAGATGCTGATGCAGCCCGGCCACCCGGAGTCCCGTCTGGCACTTTCTCTTGGTTATCTCGCGCAGATGCGGCATTAGCAAGGATGTCTCTTCTCCCACAGCTGTCGGACCTCACGTTAAGCAGGGAACAGCTCTCCCATCCTGGGACTATTTCAAGACTTAAGATAACTTCTCTGGCGAATGAGAGGGAATTCGATAATTACCAAAAGCTTACAACAAAGAAGACACGCTCTTGGGCTACTTCTCATGAACGAGAAGTTTACTTCTAGTCCCTGCACTACCTGATTTGAAACAGGAATACTGACTAATCTTTCTGTTTGACGTGCTCGAGCTCCACTATGTAACCACTCAATGCAGCCAAGAGTTGAAGCAGGGTACCCCACAACGTCGAAAACCTCACTAAAATAGTTTAAACGAGTTTTTCCTTGCTCCCTTGCTCTTAGCTTTAGGAAGCCGACTGTTTTCACGGTGGCAGGAAATGAGCCAAGGCAAAAGAGATCACCTGGTACCATCCTATTTCTTCTTTCACTTCTTCCTTCCATCCCTAGAAAATAACATATGTCCTGGTGAGTACCTCATATATTAATTACCGAGAACAATTGCCAACAACACCAAAAAAATCACTAAAGCTCTTTGAAATGCATGCTATCACTTTTATGTAACTCCAAAATTAAATCTAAACTATTTTGCATCTCTTCCACATAAGGTGCTGGAATGACAATGTATTTAAGGGGCTGCTTCAAACAGGACTTAACCTGCTACACAAAACCAGTTGCCCATTTCAGAATGAACCGCCCGGCGTTCCGGCTGGCGCTGGCTGAGGCTCACGCTCATTAATCACTTACCGACAGCGGCAGCCACCGCTCCCCGGCCCCGAGCCGCCGCGGCGCCTTCCCCCGCGCACCCCCGTCCCGCAGCCGGCCGGGAGCGCGGGGCTCGCCCGCCGGCCGGGCGCGGAGCGAAGCCGAGCGGGGAGGACGCGCAACCGCCCGACCCACCCGTGGGGCGGCAGCCGCCGGCAGCGGGGCTCGGACGCGCGGGGCGGCCCTGCCCTCTGCGGGGGCCGGGAGGTACTGCCGGCCTCCTGCCTGCCCGCTCTCCTGCCTGCCTGCCCGCCCGCACTCCTGCCCGCACTCCTGCCTGCCCACCTGCCCAAACTCCTGCCTGCAGTACTGCCTGCCTGCCCAAACTCCTGCCCGCACTCCTGCCTGCCCACCTGCCCAAACTCCTGCCTGCCCACCTACCCAAATTCCTGCCTGCCTGCACTCCTGCCTGCCCACGCTCCTGCCTGCCTGCACTCCTGCCTGAACTCCTGCCCGCCTGCCCAAACTCCTGCCTGCCTGCCCAAACTCCTGCCTGCCCACACTCCTGCCCACACTCCTGCCTGCCCACCTGCCTGCCCTCCTGCCTGCAGTACTGCCTGCCTGCCCAAACTCCTGCCTGCCTTAACTTCTGCCTGCCTGCCCAAACTCCTGCCTGCAGTCCTGTCTGCCCACCTGCCCAAACTCCTGCCTGCCTGCCCAGACTCCTGCCCACCTACCCAAACTCCTGCCTGCCTGCACTCCTGCCTGCCCACGCTCCTGCCTGCCTGCACTCCTGCCTGAACTCCTGCCCGCCTGCCCAAACTCCTGCCTGCCTGCCCAAACTGCTGCCTGCCTACACTCCTGCCTGCAGTCCTGTCTGCCCACCTGCCCAAACTCCTGCCTGCCTGCCCAAACTCCTGCCTGCCCCCACTCCTGCCCACACTCCTGCCTGCCCACCTGCCTGCCCAAACTCCTGCCTGCAGTCCTGTCTGCCCACCTGCCCAAACTCCTGCCTGCCTGCCCAGACTCCTGCCCGCCTGCCCAAACTCCTGCCTGCAGTCCTGTCTGCCCACCTGCCCAAACTCCTGCCTGCCTGCCCAGACTCCTGCCCACCTACCCAAACTCCTGCCTGCCTGCACTCCTGCCTGCCCACGCTCCTGCCTGCCTGCACTCCTGCCTGAACTCCTGCCCGCCTGCCCAAACTCCTGCCTGCCTGCCCAAACTGCTGCCTGCCTACACTCCTGCCTGCAGTCCTGTCTGCCCACCTGCCCAAACTCCTGCCTGCCTGCCCAAACTCCTGCCTGCCCCCACTCCTGCCCACACTCCTGCCTGCCCACCTGCCTGCCCAAACTCCTGCCTGCAGTCCTGTCTGCCCACCTGCCCAAACTCCTGCCTGCCTGCCCAGACTCCTGCCCGCCTGCCCAAACTCCTGCCTGCAGTCCTGTCTGCCCACCTGCCCAAACTCCTGCCTGCCTGCCTGCAATCCTGCCTGCCCAGAGTCCTGCCCACCTGCCTGCACTCCTGCCAGCAGTCCTGTCTGCCCACCTGCCCAAACTCCTGCCTGCCTGCCTGCCTGAAATCCTGCCTGCCTGAACTCCTGCCCGCCTGCCCAAACTCCTGCCTGCAGTCCTGTCTCCCCGCCTGCCCAAACTCCTGCCTGCCTGCCCAAACTCCTCCCTGCCGACGCTCCTGCCTGCACTCCTGCCAGCAGTCCTGTCTCCCCACCTGCCCAAACTCCTGCCTGCCCGCACTCCTGCCTGGAATCCTGCCCTCCTGCCTGCCTGGGATGCGAAAAGCGCCAGGATCTGGGGTGCGGCACGGGCACGCTTGGCTCGGGCGGCCGGTCTGTCACCCCGCGCTCTCGTCAGGGCGGGTCTAACACGAAGGTACAGCCGGGCGCGGGAAGCGCGGCCCCGGGGACCCGCCGGGGACCCGCCGGCCGCGTCTCAGCGGTGGCACGTATCATCCCGACCCGCTGATAACCGACCCGGGGGCAGCAGAAGCCAAACCAAGTACGTTTTGGCTTCTGCCTGGCAGCCGAGCGCGCCCCAGCCCCGCACACCGCGGCACGGCGAGCCCGCCCCCGCCGCTCCCCGGGCGCCGGGGAGATGCCGAGCCGCCGCGCCGCCCCCGGGCCACCGCCATCAGCCCCGCCGCCCCACGCGTGTCCCACTGTCCGTCCCGCCCCGCGCTCACCGGCGGCTGCCGGGGCCCCGTGGAGAGCGGCTCCCAGCCGCCCCGCCGGGAGAGCGCCGCCGGGGAGGGAAAAGGCTCCGGCCGTGCGGCCTCGGGAGGTGGGCGGCGGGGAGAGGGGGCCGGGATGCCGGCGGAGGGTGCTGTGGGAGGGGGCCCGGAGCCGAGGCGTGGCAGCACCCCCGTCCCCACTCCCAGATCTGCCGCCTCCCCCGTGGCCACGGCTCATGTCCCCCACCTGAGCTGAGGTCCCGCTCATCCCTCCCTGGCAGGTACTATTTTTTCATTTTTTATTATTTATTTATTTACTTACTTACTTACTTATTTATTTAAAGCCCTCTGAAATTCGATCACTTAAGGTATCGCACCCTGAGGGAAGTTAATTTGATCCCTGATGCTGAAATACTCCTGGGAGCAGCTGACTGTGCTGCTTTCTCCGGAGATTGTCATGGCATTATCAGAAAAAACCCAGTAGGTGGCTGAGGTAAGTGTATGGATAGAAAAGTTTGTTTACGCTTAGCCTTGGCGTGATGGAGTGGATGCTCATTGAAAGAAGCATTTCAAGGACCTGGAGGGCTCCTGTTATTGAATCCTCAGTGCTGTGACTCCGTGTGTGGCAAGGGCTGTAAATCCTCGGAGAGTTGTTTTCATTCCTGGATGCTCTTAACACGCAGCAACAGTGGCAAGAAATGTCTCCATCTTTTCCTCTGCAGTTGAAGCGGGCTTCTATTAGCCCAGCCTTGCAGTCCCTAGGATGGGTTACTACCGAGCAATTTACCAGGAAGAGCGAAGGCCAGGAAAGCAGCTTCACTATAGAAAAATATGAAACAGCTGATCTGCTGTGTAAGGGAGACATTAGAGGAATATTTTTTTTTAAGCATCTCAGTTGGGAAGAGCTGTTGCGCCAGTAGTTAGGGTTTTCTCTTCAACTGCAGATCAGCTTCAAGGTTCCCATCTTCAAAGCAGATTAGCAGGTGAACCAGGTTAATTGCTTGGTCATCATTACGCCTGTCTCTCCTTCTCCCTCCCTGTCTATGATCAACAAGTACAGTCAGATTTCTCCAGCCCACCTTTGATTCCTGGGAAAGGAGGGCAAGATACGCACAAAGCAGTCATCTGAGAGGTGGTCTCTCCCCTGTGGTCATTCTCTCCGTCCGGAAAGGAAGCTGCTAAACTGATTGACAGCATCGTAATCAACACTGAATTTCTCAGAAAAACAAACCTCCGCAGTCCTGTTCAATACTCTTCCTAATCTCTCTGGTACTATCTATGCAGGGACTAAACTGATGGAAACAGGCAAAAGTCAAAAGCAGAGGAAATCAGAGGGGAGATCTAAGGACTAGATGTGAAATATTTTGGTTTCTTCACCTTGCACTGAGTGAGACCTCTTTTACAAAGATGATTATTGGGTGGTGAAGAAACTTTTGTCATTTCTGCAAGTATAAAAGCCATCGTCACTGTTGGGACTGAAATACTGACAAGCTACCAGTCCCTCCCAAACTATTCCCATGAAGTTTGCCACCCAACTGCCACTTAAATAAGGCAGAAACCCAAGTCAGGCTGCTTTAAACATGTCGTGACTCGACATTAAACGTGTGAGAGGTCAGCAGCAATAAAGTACTTTCAATTGACTACATGAAATTTAAGCACGTTTCAACTTTACAAAGATAAAGATTTTTAAAAAGGTAGAACGATGCTTATCTTGTTCAGTCCCAGTGGTACTCCCACGTGGGTTTTAGATTTAAGGTCCCGTATTTCTGAAAAGCGTGGCGTAGCTTTCAAAGCATTGGTACCACTGACCTCTACGCTGCAGGTGGAGAGACCCAACAGTCCCACCAACGCCCTCGCTCCTTGCCTCATAGCTGGTGTAGAAAGGGACCTTTAAAAATAACTAAACTAAACGAAATAAATAGCAAAATCAGCTGTGGGATGGGCAATTAGAGAAAGCGTAATATCATCGTTGGAGAGCGCTTGTCTGTCACAGCTGGGGTTTCTGTCGCTCCAGATTAGCACAGGGCAACTCAAGCACATGTCACTGAAGTGCCGTTAGCTCCCTGCATCCTCTCCTGGTGTTCCTGGCTTTTTTTGCCTTTTCCTTTCTGAAGCATTAAAGTTACTATGGAAACAAGCAATGGCATTTACGTAGCTATTCCTGAGCCCCACCCAAGGCACGCCACGTGAAGTGACCCTCCGTTAATGGTGTGACCTACACCTGGTGGAGCTCGTCCCTGTGGAAGGAAGCGCTGGAGCGGGGCACAGGCGCTGGCAGAAGGAAGCTGAGGGAGGAGACCCGGAGGGGTGGGGCATGGAGTGGGGCCAAAGACCTCTGAGAGGAAGGAGACTTGTAATTTCTTCTGCCATTGCCGAGAGGCAGGGAGCGAGCGTCTTTCCCACAGCCGGAGGAGCTGGTAAGACATCGGACTCAGGGGACAAATATTTTGCATGCAGGACAGTGACATTCCTTCCCCACGCTGAGGGGAAGACGGGGTGGGTGAGCTCCAGTACCACACGATTCCTTTAGGGCCAGCGTGGCACGGGAAGAATTTTGTGAATCGTGGCTTGAGGTTGCAGGGTCTATTTCAATTAAATTTGCCTTAATTTTTAAGACTTGCTGACTCTTCTCGTCAAGAGGAACGACTTCAGTAATAAAGTAACTATAGGACAAATCTGCAGATGCTGGTGTAATGTTGGAAACATAAAACTTGCGTGGCCGATAGTAGGTAGCTCTGACTGTTAAAGCGTTAGATCTTGCACCACTTTCTTTATTCAGGTAGACTGGGATAACAAATTGCATCAGCGTTTTGACTGAGAAGGAAGTTCAGCGATGAGAACTGGAACAGCATAAACACAGAACCACTTGAGTTTCGCAGCTATGAAATTAGGGGGACAATTCCATCTACTCAGCCCCAAACTTTGAAAAAATGATTAATTGGGTTTGTTTGCCCTGATTTTTGATTGGCCACTCTGAGACCTTAAGAAAATATGGAGAACTTGCTATTCAGAAAACACAGCTCACCCTCTGCAACTTAGTAATTATAAAAAACATCTCCAGCTGGACACCTCTGGGTATTCAGCCATTCTGGCGAGGTGTGCTGCAGTAACGCAACCGAGCACTAGTATTTATTTATAGCACTAATTTTTAAAAATGAATTCTGAAACACTTCTGCCCTGTATTAGCGAATACGTGGTTTTAGAACCTGTAAAGGCACTCATATGTAAACAACCTGTATAGGAAATTGTGTTCTTTTCTCATGTGTCCTTTTCTCCGTGTAATTTCTTTCCTTCTCCATTACTCAGAGGACAAGGAGGGATGAAAAGAATAAATCAGAATTATCGTTCTTGCAAAATAATAGGCTGAAAAAGCACTGCCTCTCAGTAATTTCCATATAGGGACAGAACTTTCTAGTGTAAGAAATTGGACGGGAACCATAATAACTTTCAATTACATGAGCTTTGGTACTTCTAGCTAGAATGAGAGGACAAATGATGAATTCAAGAGATGCAGAGCCCAAAGCACGGCCATTTGTGCTGCAACTCGCACCTGTTAGAACTAAGGGAGAACAATATTCTGCTAATAAGAACAACAGAAGTTTCTCTAACTAGAACAGATTTCACACGATCCTGAGAGGTACGACGACAGTTACAAACTCCCTCCAAAAGCAGTCACGTCTACAGCAAGGCCAGTGGCTACGTGGGACAGCAGGTGATAGAAAGCCGGGAAGTTGTTCCCAAGACTTGCTAGCGCTAGTACGTGATGGGGAGTGGATGGCTTAGGACACTAATCAGCTGATTTTAGAGCCCCAAGCCAGACGTTTTGACACGGTGGAGCCCCAAAACACCACGGGCGTTAGTGTTTATGCTGCACCAGCGTTTGGAGACCAGCACTGCTTCAAGATGGGCAGAGTCCAAAAAAAAAAACAAAGGGGCAGTTGTTGCTCCACCAAACATCTCCAGTCCTGATACAGTTTGTCCAGATGAAAGGAAGACACTTTCCACTTGAGTGGAGGTCTGAACGTTTTAAGGACCAATGAGGCTAAGGAATAAGTACCAGCAGTCTACATTTCTCTTCCCTTTGCCTTAGTCACCAGCTGTCTAAATCCAGGTCAAGAGAGAATAACCTGGAAATTTCTGCAGATTTAGTGGAGGTTTCTAAGCTTGCTCTCAAATCTGAGGTGCCTTCCCCACCAAGAATATTTTTTCTCGTCTCATCACCTCCCATCTCATAAAGATGTTTTTGAAAATCCACAGTTTATTATATGCACTACCCCAAAAAAAAGCTTCTGTCAGTTTATTTTGAAAATATTAGGTATGCGTTTTAACCATAAGCTAACTTTCCACAGGAAGAAATGAAAACATCTCATATGAGCCCGTAACTTCCGACAAAGTTGCTATTTATCAGGAAGTGTTATTGGCAACTGCTACAACCAGGATACTAGATAGGACAACTCATTGTCCGCACCTGAATGACTGTTCCTCACAGCTCTTAGTCCCACAAATATATCACTGTTTGGACTGCTAAAATGAACAAAAAAGGATGTGTTTACAATGACTTTTGAAATCTTCAGCAAGGATGATTCCACTGTTATGCTTCCTTGTACTACAGCTGTGCCAGCTGTAGTATGAAAACATGAAGTGTCAGAACACAGGTACTGCCTGCACTTCATTGTCTACAGAGAGACGTCCACATTCACAGCTAATTTCACAGAAAACACTTCAGAATTTTTTATTCTTGTCCCTCTGGCCTCATATCTTATCTTTGCCAGTGCCTGGCAGAGGATGCTTAAGGAAGAATGTGAGATTCTTTCCATAGTTTGTTCTTCCAGAATTTGTTAGTCGCCATCCCCCAGATGCATTGCAAGAGCTAAAATGCGAAAACGGCTGTACTGAGCCAGAGCAGAAGGTGCAGCTCTTGACACGCAGCAGTAACGATCACACAGACACAAGTACGCTGGTGGGCAAGCATATAGCACATCATCTGTCAGCTTTAAACATCCAGCAATATCAGATCTGTTACCTTTATATCCAAATAATCCACAACCATTTGTCATCTTAAGTTCTAGTATCCAGGGTATCTTCTACAGTTTGTCGGTGGAGCCTGTGAAGCATTTTCTTCTCTTTCCTAGGTCCTGTTCCTTGTACATAAAGAGGCAGTGAGCAACTTCCAAATTCTTCATTGTTGTGGTGTTTATGAACAGCACAGCGTGGGTAGGAGGCACTGGTGGGCTGATGCCAGGAAGTACGGTTGTACCATCATTTTGCATTTTTATGAGAATAAATCAATCAGTCAAAAATTAGTTTTCAAACCCTACATACCTTGCAACTGCAAATAAACTTCCTATCACAGAAAGTCTGATGCATGCATAGAAGTTGTGAATTAAAAAAAAAGAAACATGCATAAGCTAAGTATTAGGAAGACGCAGGATCTCCAACTCACCAGGAGCTTAGGTGACAGGATTATTCCCCCCCACCCAAAACATCTGCTTGAACATTATTTTTAGATGTGAACGTGATCTCTCTGTCATGACTGTAACAGTTTCCAAGTTGGAAGGGGGAAACTGTACATCTGTTCTTTACTCCAAAAGCATGAGGTAATGCGAACATTTCCGCGAAAGTGATCTGATGGTCTACATCAAGCCAGAGGCAAAAAAGAGATTACTGAAGAATTTTAGGTAGACCTCTACCAATTCTTTGCATCAGGCGCAATTACAATATAGATTGCCTTTAATAAGTAGGTCACCACAGCATTTTTTTTTTCTCAAAAAGGTTAAAACAAGCTTTATTTTAACATACAAATCAGATTTGTGTACAAGGCAAAACACACCCCTATAGCGGTAGGCATACTGGGTCTCCCCACAGCATGTGTAGCCACTTGCACTACAGTAATCCTGCAATACGGAAAAAAGCCCTAAAAATATTTTTTAAAAGGCCAAAATGTCTCCTTTTAATCACTCTTGCTATAATCACCTCCATTTGGGAATTAAGAAAAACATTATGCAGTTCTGAGTCAAGAAAACAAAGTATCTACAAGCCAAATACCCAAGATACTTGTCTAATTCCCCGCTGTCAGCTGGGTATACCAGCAAGAGCACTTCGGGAACAAATCAAGAGATGGAAATATGCAAGGTTACTTCATTAACACCGCAAAGCACGTGGAAGAACTGTAAGATATTTTTGCTATCTTAAACTACGATCGTCTTCACAAACTGTGTGGTCAGTGTCAAGCTTACACATCCTAGGAACTTTTATAAGTTCTCTACACTGTGTGTTAAGTTACTGAAAAAAAAGAAGTAACTTAGTTTGCTTCCTTTTACCATGAAGTTATATGTCATACAGAAATATTTTTCAAAGCTTATTAAAGCAGTAGAACTACAGACATTTAAAGTCCTGTCCCTAATATTAAAGACTACTTGAACACACTCATTTTGCTACGAGATTGTTGTCATTAACTGACATGAAAAAAAAAAAAAAGTCTCTTTTTTTAAAAAAAGTTAGTGAAAAGGCATAGATAGGGGATTGGTTTTTTAGTTTTACAACATATAAAAATAAGTTACACTATATATTATGGCTTTCTCATTTAGTAGAAGACTGCCACCATTGATTTAAACACTAGATGTTGTAACTAATTAACTCACTGTGTTCTCAGACTTACCTTGTTTGAGTTCTAATGATCATGGGAAAATAAAAAACAAAATATTAGTGGGAAAATTAAGAAGCCTCCAGAACAAGTTAAATAGCAAGAAGCACTTGTAGAAGTCTTTCAGAGAAATTTGTATTTAATTTAAAATTTTAATTTAATTTTTAAATTAATTTAAATTGAAGTTTTAATTTAATGTAATCTCTTGGCACAAAGAAAGGCCAAGCCAGGCCTCCCATGAACTTCAGCAGAGTCAGGGCTTCATACTGAGCTTCGTTTCAGAAATGTTCACACGCAACTATGATACCATTATGCTACTGAAGTAATGGTTTCTCTTTAATGTGTGTTATGTTCATCATACAGCTAAGAGACTAGTTAGATTTGGTTTGGAGCTCTCTCAAAAAGGCTACAGTAATGCTAAACCAACAAGGTTCAAAACTAAAACACAACTGCTCAATATGAAGCATTGTCCACTATGAATAAAAAGGAAGAGGGGCGCAGATGCTTGACTCAGAGACTGAAAGATGGCATTTACGCAATGCTATATTATTAATGGCTGAGTATACTTACATTTTGAAGTCTAAAGTTGCATTCAAATTGGACAAGCTATGACAGTATTCAAATACATGTAAATAAAAAGCATTCTAGTTTCATAGCTAAAGTTGTAAGAGAAATCTCACTGTGTAGTTAAAGTAGGATTTGCAACATCAAAGTTCACAGCAGACAAATTTCAGATTTACGAATATAATAAGAAAGATCATGGCACTGAATTTGGGAATATTTTCAAGCTCTAGTTTTACTCAGGATAGCAGAGTTGCCAGCTGAATAAAGTTAACTGAATACAGTACTTTCCAGCTCCTTATAAACAAGGCTCCACATCACGCAGATGAGCTTCTCGCTCCTCTTTCTCCAAGAAAAGTATCTGAAAGGCAACCTACAGTGATTGTTTCTGATAGCAGTAAAATAAAGAAGCCGATAGAAAAGTAGGTATATCAAAAAGTTCTTACAGAAAAGGCATCCGTCCTGGTTTGATTTTGTTATAAAAAGGCACTTCACATATTGCTAAAACTCTGATAATGTACTAATCCTTTTCGTTTTTCTGTTAGAAGGATGTATTTCAAGGTGGTTAGGATGAGTATGCAAACGTTCTTTATACAGTGTTTATCTATTAAAAATTTTATAGTTACACATAGTATCTTACACCATTTATTTAGAAGAAAAGATTCACGCTCAAAATAATTGCAGGTCTTCATACAATACTTCAGGGATGATGGATGATCTGTCATAAGGAACACACCACCTGTAGCGAGTTCATGCTAATAAAATTAGCAGTGTAAATCTTTCAGAAGTGAGTCCTCAGTCTTTTGTTTTCCTCTCGCAGTCTCTCAATTTCAGCTACTAAGCTTTCATTTACAGAATACCTTTCAAGTAAAGCGTGCATTTCATTCTAGAGAAAAGAAAAAAGCTCCAATCAGCAGCTATAAAGTTAAATTAGTCCAGTTTTAGACTATCAATTCTCATATCCCTTTTGTAAATTAAATAACCTAGATAATACTGTTTTTAGAAACTTTTGATAAGAACAGTATGAATTTTTTTTTATACTGACATACAGTATTTTGATCATTAATACATTAGTGAATATTTTATCAAAGGATATTTTGCACTTCTTCAGGATGAGACTCTACTAATGCAGGTTCCATTAAAATGTTCAGAACCGAGACAAGGTCTTTTTAATGCAGATCAAAAGAACAAAGATTCATAAAAAGATTAAGTTAAAGAACACAGAACACAGTTCAGTATGCATGCAGTACCTATAAGTGAAGCTTTCTATTTGAATTCCATCTGTCTCCTCCTTACCCCAGCTCTTTCTTGGTCCTTTCCAAAGGACAGCTGAATTTGTTCCCCTTTTGTCTACCTCCTGAAATATGGAATTCGTGATACCTACCCAATGCATATCTTCCCTTTATTTATCAATGATAAACTAGTTTAACAGATTCCAATTCACAGTTTCCCCCTCCTTCACATCTAATCCTCCCTTTGTTACTCTTAGTAAGCAAAATTGATTTTGTTTTGAGAGAAGAAGTTAACACGCCTTGGTATTACTCAAAATGAAAACTGAATATACTTCCCACCATGTTCTGTGCACATACCAACTGCATATGGAACTGCTTGATCATCTCCACTTGCAAATTCACAATATCTCGATGACACGCTTCTCTGGGGGAAGAATTTCAAAAGGACAATGTTTAGTTTTATTTAGAAAGCAGTAATTCTCTCCAATCCTCAGCACCCAGAACTCCACACTTCCTCACCTTCATAACACAGTGAAACATGGGTCTAAAACCGTTTAAGCCATGAAATGTACTCCTCTACTGCTTATTTTGTTATGACATTGACTTTCATAATTACCAGTTTTTCGGTTTATGAAAGACTTAGGATCTTTTCTGTTTAGAAATATAAAAACGTATGTGGTGATATCAACGTTGTGGTTTTTTTTCACTGCTCTCATTTTTACCATTCAAAGTTAATTTTCAATCCCTCAATCACAAGTATTGCAGAGAAAGATATTTATCTATAGCTGAAGATACATCTTTTCGGTACATCGTTTTCAGCACTCTTCTCTAAGAGGGTCCAAAACATCAACAGTGATAAATGACACATGATCCTCGAGCCCACAGAATGCTCCAGGTTAATCTACATAAGAAGTAGTGGCAGCATTGTCCATGAATTGGCATGAATTTGTCAATTCATGAACAACTATTCCACACTATAAGAACCAAGCTTGGAAATACCCTCTGAACATTACACCAGCATTCCAGACGCTAAGGAAGAACAAGGGGAACAGCTCACAAAAAAGCAGGCAAGCTCATATGCTCTTCCTGAACAGCGCATCACAGTGCAATTGTCTGAGGCCAAATACTGTGCTACAGGTACCAATGGCCTGAGAAAGTCTTAGAAGACACACAGAGATCTTATTCCATTCTCCTTCCCTAAAACATACAGCAAACCCAAAGAGAATATATTCTTCACATTCTATTTCCACAGGTTATTGTGCTTCAGACCTCCTATTAAAGGCAGTCTTCAATTGTATTTGGCATAGATGCCAGCTGGCAGCTTAGAAACTCAAAGATGTAGGTTATCTCCCAAAGACAGGAAGTTCAAGAAACAAGCAGCTTTTTGGAATCAAATGAGTTATATATTCCTCCTGATCCTTTTCTAAGGTCCTTGCTTTTTCCCCCCATTACTTGAAGAGAAATGGATTCCAGGCAAGAGTGATAAAAATCCTTTCCTCAGATTCCAGAGGGTGAAAGCAGTTATCAATGAGAAGCTTGCAATGGCTCCCTTCCCTCTTACTGACCTGAATACAAATCTTTTGCATTTGGTTTTAATGTATCCACAATTTACAACTGGGAAAAGGGCCAGTAGAGCCTTCCAGTCACTCCAGAAAGTATAGGTCAGAAAAGAAACACCATCTCTGAGGCTCCCGACCTCAGATACTGAAGTACAAGGCTGACAAGCATACCTTCCAACACTGGGATGCCTAAACACAAACTTTAAAGAAAAAACATCTGCAATCCATAGACTGCGATTTAAATCATGTGAAAGTTACAGTTTTTAAATCAGATGCATGATTATTGCCAAAAAATCCCAAGGGAGTTGTACTATACTATATTCTTATTTAAAGACATTTAATAACATTCAATGTATTTTTCTGTTGTCAGATACAGAACAGGCATAGCACATGGACCTACTACTAATCTAGTTTTGCACTGCTTTTTGTCATCAAGACAGCAATACTTCCCCTGGTCTTTTCCCCTCCACCATGTCAGTCAACCTACTTCACCTTAAACATGGTCTGGGAAGTGAACCCCTAGATACAACTGTCCTCTCAACTTCTTCTTTCTCAATTCTCTTTCTCAACTTCTTTCATGACAAGTAGAATGTTAGTTAGGTATCCACAAACACAAGATAATCTGACACCAACCATCACTTAAAGAACAGACATTATTTTAATGACAAGCTTCACCAGTAGAAATACACACAGTATTTTGCCTTATACATATCAAGCTAACAATCAAAGCCAATACAAAGTCAAGCCAATACAAGAGTCTAGATCAAACTCTCCAAAATGTCAACTTTAAGAGAAATTTCTCCTGCTGGGGCAAGACATGAGCAGGGAGGGAAAGAAATCAGTATAAGGCTTCATGAAAGCATTACAGACTTCATTATGCAGATAAATTTACCATCCAAGAAGTATTCAAGCACTCATTCTGAAAATGTTAGCAACATGCATTAAAAACCCTCAGAGGCATCAGTATAATTAGTCATTGGAGCTACCCAAAATAAAGTTTCATACCTAGATTTCCAAGATTAGGCCTATAAATGGTGTCATTTCTAATGCAAGTAGGAAATATGTTAAAGCAGATGCTAAAACATCTTACTAAGAAAACATGTCATTGAAAACAAAAGTCTTCTGCATGAATACCAGTACCTGAAGTCATCCATTGTTTCTTGTATCATATTCTGAATGAAGTTTATTTGGATTGATGTCAGAGGTGCATTTGGTCTGCTGCTCCCAATGGTTTCTACTATTTTTTCTGACAATGAACTGGCAACTCCAGCAGTGACAGGGGATGTTATCTTTGGACCTTTACAAATAAAAATAAATAAGAATTAATTTTTAAAAAATCAGCATAATGGAGTACAAGTGGGTGGGGTTTTTTATTTCTCCTGATGCTTATCAATATTTTTTTCTCAAATATTACCTAAAGAAAAGTCTTGATTTAGAATAAGCTTTTTCAGAGGCAAATAAATACGTTCTAGGAGGGCTAACTAAATTTACAGAAGAATCAGGATTGTATGTTCTGTTATAAGGCTAAGGCTATTTTATCAGGTTTCACATCAGTTTGCAATCAGCCACGCCTAAAACTGGGCCAAAATGATCAACTTACTTATTGAGGTAGTACCATTTACTGGCAAATCATATGCAGGATGCACCTGAATATTCTTCACTAGTCTCTCATTTGTATCAGGAGCCTTTACAGCAGTGGATGATGGTGGAGGACTTAAAGTTATGGATTCTGCACTTGATGAGCTCGATTTTGAAAGCTGACAATAAAAATAAGAATAATAACAATAATTTAAAAAAAAAAAAAAAGAAGATGAACTCTACTTAATTGCACTTGAAGACCAAGTTTTCAGGAATGCACTGTCAAGCATTTTTGGTTTCAGGAATCTACTCACAAATCTGTGTTTTTCATTTTCTAGCAAGACATCTTAAAATTGATTGCTAAAATAGTCAAAATTGCCTCAAGTGCGCACACATAGAAAGGAGTGCAAGAGGCAGGGGCCTCTTAATTTTCGCATCAAACATTTTGTGGTGAAGTTATAAACATCATTCCTAGCAAACTCAGACTTCTCAAAAGCAATATGAAGGAAGCCAAGGTCTCAGCAGAAGCACATCAAAGATAGCTCAAGGAGGAAGAGGAGGGAGATCGAGAATAGGGAAAGAAGAGAGCGTGGAATTGACCTAATAAGTGATAAGCAATCATACTGGTGCAATCAACTAATGATAGTTCTTGATTTTCTAGAAAAATCAAAATATTCTTCAAGCTAGCCCAGTTTTGTTTCATGTGAACTTTTATAACCTGAGCTTATATAAAGAGAAGCATACATTTTTCTTGCATTCCTGAAGGTCAACACACTTAAATTGAACAACATTTTACAGATTTGTGTCAATAGTGCGAACAGAGTTGTAAAATAAGATTAGCCAGGATGACACTAAGGATTTTTCCTTCAAGTAGTAGTATTCTATCAAGATTCTAAAATGACCACTCATAGCAAGAATTAGTATAGTATACCTGCTTTAAGACTTCTTTAGATTCTTGTTTTCCAAGATTTATTTTCTTAGTGTCAGTCTCTAGATGTTCCCCCTCTTCTTTAACTGGAGATCCCACAAGTGCATGTAATGGGCTAGACCGTATCCCTTGCACGCTACTGCCCACTGGGTTTCTCTTTACTGGTAAAGCATTGGTGAGCTGTGGGAGAAAATCCAAACCCAGAAGGTAGGACTGAAAATCCAGACCTAAAAAGGAAAAGGGAAGGGTGAGACACATAGGCCAAAAAACAAACACACACACCAAATCAAACCCACAAGTAAAATGCCCGCACACCCACACAAAACAAATAATCCCAAGAAAATCACCCAAAAATGCACCCCACAAAAACTAAATCCTTAATGAAAGTAATAAAGCATGAAAAGCCTCCATATATCACTATAAATTGCATAAAGGAAAAACAAAATCACTTTAGGCCCATACTCCTGGAGTTCCCATTACCATGTTGTGTCTTAGCACCTCAACGCTTTAGACAATTTCCAGAAAAGTTCGTTTGTTTCAGCATCTGCTTTCATCGTACAACAAAAGTAGCATGCAAGAACTGGCATAGGCCTCCAAAGGCCTACCACTGACAAAGGAAAATATATTGAAAGTATGTTTACCGTCTCCTTTTCCTTGAGGATCTTCATTCAGTTTACTGCCAATAACATCTACAAAGTATGAGAACATAGATAAATTAAGTGTTTATTAAATGAAATCTACGTCAATATTCATACCATTGCACCGAGTTCATAATCAAAGACAAATTAAAATACCAAGTAGGTACAGTGGTCGGTAACGCACAAGTGTCAAAAAGCCATGCTATACATAGATGAATGATGCTTTACAAATTTTAGTATTAGCAACTTACCATCTCTGACTGGAGAAAACACATCTCCTAAACTATTTCGACCCAAATCATCAAAATTCTTTAAATCAGCACTTTTCCCATGATCTGTTTCTTTAGATGGAATCACATCCAAGCTGCAACTATGGGGAAAGCCTTTAAAGGGACAATAATGTTCAGTTAGTAATTGACATTTTCCAAAAGTAACACACATTATCCCTAAACAATGTCACAGTCAGCATGATGCCTGGTAGGTGCAGAAAGCACTTCAGAACTTTCTACAGATTCCAGTTAGAAAGTCAACTTTAACTTCCTCATTTGGGCTGTCAGTGCAGGTGAATATAACTAACAGTTAAGATGCCTATTAACAAAAATAAGATACAGTTGGATTCGTTTCCTCTTTTTAAAAACAGTTGACAAACTGGAGAATGCACTAATTTTCAGATATCTACATGATGGATGCAGCAAATTTATGGTGTATCAGATGAAATGAAAACTAGTGAATGCGCCTTCTGCAAAGAAGGTAACCACATTCAGATAATCAAAATTTAAATCTATTCTGCAAGAAGATAAATCTGCTTCACTGGGGCCATTCAGCATTCTAAGGAAAATTCTATAAAACATTTATTTTAAAGCTTACCTGATGTTAGGATATTCTGTGCTTATTTCTAAGATTAGGAAATCAGAGGGGGGTTACAACTGCAGACAAAAGAAACTTGTTCCACCCTCAAGCCCCATCCTGGACCCAATCCGGGGGAAAAAAAGATAGCTTTCATATGCATGGTAACAGGCGCAGTTGTTTGAAGAACGAAAGTGTATCTTAAGACCAAAACACCCCCAGTAGTTATTAAAACTACAGTTTTCAGATGAGGAATACATGGAGAAGTGAACTGAACTGCTAAGATAACCACCTAAACTTTCACAATTTAGTACGTTTGAAAACCAGATCAGGACTGTAAGCAAGCTGCAGTTCTTCCCTCACTGAGCTCCTAACTCTAAAAGTGCCTACGTTTTTTTTTTTTAAAAAGTTAAGATCTAGGCAAAGGGCATTAGTACTGTGCAATACATAAATAAGTCTCCTACAAATAAGTCACCTGTACATACAAAAGCTTTGCTTTGTACCTACTTTAATTAAAAAAAAAAAAACCCACAAAAAAAAAAAACCAACAAAAAAACCAGATCCCTGTAACTACTCTGTGTGGGATTACTTCAAAGTGACCCAAATGTGACTGTGTGGATGACTACAATTAATTATGTCCAAGTATTTACATCAACCGGAACTTGAGTCAGGTTTAAGATTTCACTTTTAAATGTATTAATATATCACATTTTCCATTTCTTCAGATGTGTCAGTAGTGACGCATACATAGGTCTGCACTTGCCTGTCAATTAAGTAACTACTTGGCATACTGAGTCAAACTACAAGTGCAGTATCAACCTGTGCCAGAATTTACAGAGGATCAACATGGAGGAAGCATAACATAGAATAGGTCAAAATGCCTTCTGTATATTTTTACCCATTCACAGTAATCTAAGTGTAGCAAGTACCTAAACTAGAGGACGGCTGTTAAATAGAAGTTTATGTGAAGGCAGCTCAAAGTGCATCCAAACTTCTCATCACATTCTGCCTTCATTTATACTTTTGTACTTTAAAATACATGTGACAAAAAGCCCCAGTCCATTTATAAGCTACGAACGGGTGTTTTCTTGTCTTAAATATGCTATCAATCAGATCACTTTACTGAATGCCTCTTATTTCTCCAAAGCTAAACCCCATAATCAGAGTCTAGAAGAGTTGTCACAGAACAAATGAAGTCTGCAATCTCTCATCCATTCCCATTTATAAGTTTAAAGACTGTATCTTCTGAAGTATACAGAGGTGTTTACTTCTGAAGTGAACACTCAGTTTAATGAAAAATATTTGTTATACTTGGCAAGCCTTCATTTTCTTAAACATTTATTTATTATGCATGGTCCTGTTTAAGGGGTAACAGCCATTACATCTTCAAATAAAGATAATAAATCATATATTTTAACTGAAATGAAATTTTCCACACCATTCAGTACTGTTGATTAGCAACACTTCTTGCATACATTGGAAGCATTCTACTTCACCTCATACTTCACTGTCTACCCAAGGGAGGTATTAATACACATCCCTATGGACTGCAGTGCTTATTGCCTAATTACTGTTGCTAAATGTATTTCTCCTTATTTAAAAAGGGAGGGAAGAAGTGCTGTTGCATTAAAACGGCTTGAGGATTTTTTTCAAGAATCAAACTAACAGTGTCACTGATTTGACCATATTTTCAGAACTTTTCAGAACTCTTGAATAAAATTTTAAAAGTACATTTCACACAGTGGCAGAGTTTTAGAATAATGCTCAGAATTCTTAAAAAGAACTTGTTAATTTCAGAAGCATAAATAGCAAGTACAGTTATACAACTAATCATACTTGCAACTATATTTAACATCTTTCCTACCATGTGATATTGGAATCATGCCTCACACAAAAATACAGTTCAGTTCTCACTTTGATTTTTAGACTAGGTTGTGGGTTTTTCTCCTGTATTTTGTTTGGTTGTTTTTTTTTTAGATGACGTCTGTTACTCCTGTTTATTAATGGAATTACAAACCATTAGCTGTGCATTCCGTACAGCCATCGCATCAAAAAATATATTATGTACATAAGGATAATCTATAGGAAATCTACAGAAGGCAAGAGATAACCCCACAATATCACCATAGAGTTTTCTCCTTTAAAGTTTAAATACATACTTTTACTTCAAGTCTAGAATTTTAGACTCCACATGTCTAAAGCTTGGAGTAGGACCCAATTCACTTCCCACAGCCTCATAGTATGTCTAATGCAGTAGGGGAGGGATAAGAAGGTGCAGATGTGCACGCACATACACACAGGTCTTCCAAACAAATGCCCTTCCCTCAGTGAAGTTTTTATACTGTAATTCTCAAGGCATGAAATATTCCTTTCATCTTCTACGTTATACTAAATATGGTTATAAGAGTAGGAAAAATACACTACCTGTTTTCTCCTGAAGAACCTCTCCTCCTTTATTCTCATTTGGCAATGTCAAATGAGATGAAACTGTTGCTGATGCTTGAGAGGCAAGGTTTTTGATGCCAGTATTCTGAAATCCTCCAGGATTACTACCAGATTTGACTTCTACTCTTTTGGATACAGGTTTACTTGAAGAAGCCGTAAGGTTAGACTGAAGATAAAAATAGAACAAAGAGATGTTATAATTCCTTCAGCTAAGAGTAAAAATATAAGCCAATATTCTTTCTGTCTCAAAAGACTAAAAAAAAAAGTTCAGTTCAAGTTGCAAAGGAGATATGCAAAGTTTCCTAGGAGATATGCCTTTAAAAATACAAAAAAAATGTAACTTCAAAGAACACGAGAAACATCTGTATTATTATGTGAATACTGCATGGACCTGCAAAAGAATAGCAACAGAACATAAGGTAATACTGGAGTGACCTGGCAGGAGCCAATTTTGATCCTGGGTTTAGGCATAGGAAAAAATAAGAGATTACATTATTAGAGACTCCAAGTTGTAAAGGAATAGTCAACTACCAGCAGCAAGTATGCTGGAAGAGGAGGAAAGTCTCGGAGTGGTAAAGAATCCACTTCAAAGGTTCTCTCTGTGTCTACTGAATGGATGTGTGGGGTTTCTGGATAGAGCAGAGCCTAATTAATTCTTGGAAGAATCTCTTAAGCCTTCTTTATTATTTAATCAACTTCACCATCTACATGTGCCTGCAAAAGGTCATATATAAGACCATGCAAAATACCTTAAGAGGGGCAGCTATATGTCTTCACCTTAAGCAGAAGGGCCATTACACACCTCTCTGCTACTCCCTACAAATGAATCTAAAATGCCACAAACTGATCTGCAATGGCAGCAGATTCACACCAGGAAATTGTCATTTCTACACTGAGGCTATGAGTGGGGACAATTCCACATTAAAACCCCCTAAAAGGGCACTTAAGACTGAGCAGTTTATAATTTCTGTATTGGTATGAACTACTTTTGTTGGCATCTATAGTGCTTAGAAACTGAATGCTAACTTTTTTTAGAACTTAAATTTATGCTTTGCTTTCATTAGTCCGCATGTTGAGCAATAAAAAGGAAAGTTGGTTTGTTATTTTTTTTTACCTTGGAAAAAGTGCTACTGAACTGAAGACGTATGCATTTCACACAGCCTTTGTGAGCGATAACTGTTTTCACTGGTGATGTCAGTTGTCTTAAGTCATACTGGCAGATTTTTCCCCGGGAACATCCTATAGCCAAAGTAGTACCATCAGGCATGAAGTCTACTGTTGTGAGAGGAAAATCAGCTACTATTGTTGTCAGTAACCTTCAAACAGGAGGAAGGACAGGATAAAGAAGCTTTTAGAGTTCAAAAGTTAGACTTTTTGAAACAGTGTATCTAAAAAAAAAGCATAAAAGCTTTCATAATTCAGCTATAGGGCAGTAGTTCCACTTTTCCAGTGCCAAGTAAACTCAGTGAAATATCTTACAGAACAGTGGATTGCGTTTATACTAAGTGCTCATGCTTAACAAATTAAAGGCTGCATATGCCCCAAAAAGATTTCACCAGGACAGGATCAAATTGCCTTCATAACAGCAGCTCTGACACCAACATTATTTACTGGTATCACCATTTCCAGCAGCAATCAAAGTACATACATCCACTAGCTTCCCAAGCCTATTGACTCTAACCTTCCCATAACTCCAGGAAGAACTTGAGGTCCTAATTTACATCCTTCTACTAAACCCCTCCAAACTAGAGCTAGACTTCTATTCAGCTAGAGTGAAAGCACAACCCACACTAGAACCACAGACCCATGAAACCACTTGCCATCCTACCCTCTTACTACACAGCCCCATCACCTGTGTAAACCTATGTACTCCACCCTGTATTTCCTGCTTTTTCAACCTATGCTCTCCCATATTTAAGGCTCACTATCTCAGCAACTCTGTGCACCACAGTTATGTCTTGTATCTTGAACTAGAAAAGCAGGCAAGCTGAGCTCAGGTGGCTGCAGGTCCTCACGGGCTGTACTGCCCCTCACAGAAGCTAATTGCTCTGTATCGACAAGAGAAGCCCGTACACGAGCACTTGGGAGCAGTCACTCATACACAGCACCTCAATTAGAACCCACATACCTTGGGGTTTTTTGATTGTTTGGTTTTTTGGTTTTTTTTTTTAAATAAAAAGGCAAAATGGACTATGGGACACGTTCTCCAGTAGTGATATGCCAACCACTTCAACCATTCTGAATGGGGTCTAAATTAAGTATTTCACGTCAGTTAGGCATGCTTTTTCAGTTTATAAAAGCCAAATAAGGATCCTATAAAATCAAAGGTTTTTAATATACTCACTTTTTACTTGAAGTGTCATAGAGAATAATTCTTTTATCCAAACCTACAGTTACAAGCAGCAGCTTATTGACTGGAGAAAAGCAGATTTCTGAAGCTGGTGCTTTATGAGTATTTTCAAAATTATGGTATGGGCTCTGGCTATTTACATCCCACAGAGTTACAACACCACTGTCAGAAACGCTGCCCAGCAAGGATTTCTTAAAGGATGAATATTTCAAGTGTCGAATAGGCTGTAAAACAGACATAAAAAATGAATTGTAATACCACTATTAAACATCACATTTAGTTATTTTGCAAACACACAAACACATTAGGAATACAAATGTTACATTAAGTTATAGTAGTGTACAAAGGCTGGCCACTAAAAAAAAAAAGTAAAAAAAAAAACAATAACAAAAAAATCCCCACAAAAAACACATTCATTTTGCATTACAAAGCCATTTTTGCTATCGGGGGCAGACTTTTGTGTGTGTGTACCAGTATGGGGTACCATATGAGCTGATCAGAAAAACTGGGGGGGGGGGGGGAGAAAACTTCTAGAAAAGTTTCTTGATTTTTCAGCAAGTATCATGCCATCATACATGCTAAAAAAAAAACCAAAAAACAAAACAACAAAGAAACCCCACACAACACACCACACCTAAAAATAAAGAAGTTAAAAGCTTGTGAAGAGCTACATTATTTCATCGATTGGTCTCCTGCCAAGAATGTTAAACTTAATTCCCCTCCACTGATATGAAGTACTTGGACATAAGCCAATTTCATAAGACAAAAAGACTCCGAAGTCATGCAAGTACATAGGTCCTGCAGAAGAACAGGTTTCACCCTGTGAGCTAGGACCACGGAAGAGGATAACATGCCTAGCTTACCATGTGCAGGCTTGTTACCACAGAACCATGTACTACAGGAACTTAACTTGCCTTTCAGAAACAGGTAAGTATTTTGTTTCCACCATATTGCTTCAGAGCATGTTTCAGAACCCCACTGCTCTAATATTAAATTACAATATTCAATTTCCAGATTAATTTTATTTTATATGACCCATTTGCACCAATTCCCTCCTGTGATATGTGTGGGTTTATATGCCTCCAGTGTAACTTCTACCATGACCATGAGCCAGCAATGTGCCCTTGTGGCCAAGGAGGCCAATGGCATCCTGGGGTACATCAAGAAGAGTGTGGCCAGCAGGTCGAGGGAGGTCATCCTCCCCCTCTACTCTGCCATGGTGAGGCTGCACCTGGAGTATTGTGTCCAGTTCTGGGCTCCCCAGTTCAAGAAGGACAGGGAAGTGCTGGAGAGGGTGCAGCAAAGGGCTACGAAAATGATTAGGGGACTGGAACTCCTCTCTTATGAAGAAAGGCTGAGGGATTTGGGTCTCTTCAGTCTAGAAAAAAGATGGCTGAGGGGGGACCTTATCAATGCTTATAAATACTTAAGGGTGGGTGTCAGGAGGATGGGGCCAGGCTCTTTTCAGTGGTGCCTAGGGACAGGACAAGACGTAACGGGCACAAACTTGAGCATAGGAAGTTCCACCTAAACACGAGGAGGAACTTCTTTACTTTGAGGGTGGCAGAGCACTGGAACAGGCTGCCCAGAGAGGTGGTGGAGTCTCCTTCTCTGGTGACATTCAAAACCTGCTCTAGGTGACCCTGCTCTGGCAGGGGGGTTGGACTAGGTGATCTCCAGAGGCCCCTTCCAAACCTACCATTCTGTGATTCTGTGACAATAACACCCTTACACTTAAATTGTTTCTTAACTCCCCATTGTTGCTTTTCCCTGTTTTAATAAACAGCCACCTCACCTTCTTTCAGGCTTTATTTTGCTATAAACAGTAAGTGAGACTCAGTCTCCTAAGACTGTTTTTTCAGTACAGTCTCTTTGCAGCTCTCCCAGTTTGAATCTTTCTTGAATAGACAACCAAAATCTTCTATAATCCTCAAAGCGTTTTGTTACTGCCTTTGCAAAGGTAGTAATACTTCCTCTGTAAATACTCATCCTGACATATCCTAGATTGGTTCACAAAAACGAAAATGCAATCTGTTTTGGTTGCCATTTTATGATCAAGAAGCCTGAGTCCTTCTTTCCCTTGGGAATTTTCAAATCCTAATCTAATAAGAAAAGCCTCAGTTGTGACCTAAGTCTGATACCTTGATTTCTATACTGTCATAGTTGCTCCCATGGCTATTATTTCAATCATTTTTGGATACTGACACAATCCTCTCTTAGGGGCAGTGCATTCCAACTGAGCCTCATCATAGGTCTACTTCTCATATCATAACCATTACTGAAAATATTAAACAAGATTAGCTACTGATAACCCAAACAAATATTTTCTTTCAGTATTACCTACTGTATTCTTTCCTACAGCCAATTTCTCACCCATCCTCAATTCCTTTCTAACTTCTATCTTGTCTAGTATTTTCTCACAAGGCACTGAATCAAGTGCTTTACTCAAGTCCAGACAGATGAGAGCCATTACATTTTATTTGTCTGAAAATGCTCTCAAAAAGCTATTACATTATTCTAGTAAAGACCACACTGCAATGCACTGTATTGGATTTTATCCTATTTCTCTCTTTAACTTCATTTTAATGGAGATATGTGTTGGTTTATATGCTTGCAACATAATTTCTAGCACTTGTATTGCATGTCTTGCTGGAAACTTAATTGCTCCACAAAGAAGTGGCACTCTCAACTGCCTATTCAAACAGGACAGAAGATGACTTTTTATAATTAATATGGTCCTCTACTGGACATGATGGAGACATTTTTATCAGCATTTTTCAGTTTATTTACACTAAAGAAATAAACATTGAGAGACTCAGGAACAACAGCCTCAATTATGTACACGATCTACATGAGAAACACGGCCGTCCCTGAGTTCTCTCAATTCTTCACTTCCAAATGCTTTCCTTACTGCCCTGGCATCTGCTCATGCTCCATTTTCTCCCTCCTCTGTCCTCCTGCCCACCAAGATTACTCTCTCCTAGCTCTCCTCAAACCTCCCCTGCTATCCTATCAAGTCTCCCATTTCCTTTTCTCATTTTTCCTTCTGATCTCACAGGCCCAAGGCAAGTTCTCCATTTTCTTTCATATATGTACCTTCCCCATATTACCCGTTCCCTGTTTCTCATTGAAGTCCTGGTGCTTCCTCAGAGCAGCTTAACAGTTGTTCAGGTTGCCAATGAAGGAGGTGTGAGGAAGCTCCTATTCACTACCCACTTTCACTGAATTAGCTTAGCAGCAAACTTCACTTGCAACAACACAATTGCTAGATCAGACTCAAGGAACAGAGACCCTTAAATTTGTGCACACTTTTACCTGACAATATGCTACATGTCTGAGTTTCAAACTCTTGCCCAGACAGCTGGAGGCATGAAAGAAACTCATTCCAGAAATGAGTCACCTAATTTGAAGTTTTTAAAAAACACAAACCAATCAACTTTATCTGAGAAACATCTGGGTGAAAAAATACAGCTTTAAGATTAGCACAGTTCGAAAGAGCAGACAACCAAGCCTCATATGGGAAAGCATCAAGTTTTAAGATGCAGGTGGTCAAACGACATCACTTACAATAAGTCATAGCTACATTTTACTCATTTCCCACCCCACCCATAATCAACTAGAACCCGTATTTTAGAAAAAGAATCGGCTTTGTGAAGTAGCATTCTGTCTTTAAAATATTGACTCAACTCTACATGAATTCTATAACAAGACAAACAAAAAACCAACACGCTATCCAGGGACCATGGGAGTGAAGTTAAACACACAAACAGGCACTATGAAAGCTGACAAGTATACACAGAAAAGTATCTTTTTTGCAACCCATTGCTGCAAGAGAATGGGACTCCTTGCACAGGAAGAGATGAACTATTACACTTGATCAGATAGTTCAGTTATTTAGTCCTATAACTTATGTATGGAAGTGCTTGATACTGAAGTTCTGAAGAAGGTAAAAGGAATTCCTCCCCACCCACCACAGAAGACAGATCCAGGATAATCTAATGCTAGGCATAAGTCTCTTCCAATTAGCTAAAACTAAAACTTATCTCCTTTATAATATTCCTTCTGCTGCAATTCTCAAGTTACTTTTCCAACCTTCTCCCTCTGATTAATTTTATTGCCAAAGAGGGCGTTACAAATCAAAAATCATCATGATCAACTGTGTGTTCACAGAGAAAATGTTACCTTTTTTGTCACTGAATTTAGCATTATTGTTTAACTGTGTATCCTTTTATGTTGTGTTATTTAAGAAGAGTCTATTTTTTCAGTTCCATTCTTTTCTCTTTACCAGACTTCTTCCCTACTTCTAATCCCTCTGTAACTCTGCCAATCCTAATTCTGTAAACTTTTTTTGAGCTGTCACACATACTATTCTAGATCAGAGTCTATCAACTATTTTTAATTTTAATACATGTTTCTTTATCTTATTTTTTGTACTTTCCAATGTTTTTGTCTATCTTAGTGACAAGAAACTAACACGTAGTCACAGTCTTCACCAAACAGTTTTTTAAAAAAAATGTTGATTTTTGCTTGGCATAATAAAGTCACACAGAACTGCACTACACTCCTAGTCAAGTTTTTTCCTCTGAAGCAGCTGAACTTCATTTGTCATCTCCTGCCCCTTTTCTTAAGTTATGGTTTAGAAACAAGAGTTCTGTTACTTGGATTTTGAACACTAGGGCCTCCAACCCAGACTAGGGGAAAATAGCCCCAATACAGTTGTATTGTACTGCCAGCAATAGGAATCCCAAACCTAAAAACGGCACACAACCCATATGGTTTAACTGCAAGGTGTACTAGTTACAAGAAAAAAATTAGCTAAGGATGTGGGAGACAAGTTAAACATTGGTACTTTTCTGAAAAGAAGCCCAAGAACATTTACAGATTACAATTTCATCCCCAAAAATCAAATGGCAAAAGCGTGGGATGTGATTCATTCGGAAAAATCTGGCTAGGCAAGCTTAAGTATCTTATCTGAATTGGATCTAAGGGGATATTTAAGATTGCTTTATTTTAAGTCAGTATAGCTGTTCACTAGGCGAAACTCAAATATGCTTAAGTAAATGTCTGAATAGAAATGGGAAGGGGTCATCTATTTTCTAATTATTTTACTCACTAACACTAATATCATTTCAAGATTATTAGGAACTATTGGAAAGAGTTATGTTTTGGAACTAACCTGTCGAGACTGGAAAAAAAAAAGCAGCAAATATGAAGGCAAGTTTCACTACATCTTAATAAATACAACTCCTGATGATCTCCGAAATTCTGCACGCACAGAACTACCAGAAACATGTGTAGCACAAGGTGCTGAACCCACAAAAAGAAAATTAAGTCCTCCTTGGAACATTTTCCCACTCAATGTAGCACAAAAAGCCACATACATCTTTTTGCCTTAGCTGCGATTGTAGAAAATAAAAGTACATTTTATCTTTAAGCTTCACGCTAAGAGAGCCAAACAATGAACAGTTCACTTCAGAAAATGGTTGGTCCATTGCTAAGAAAGACTTCTTACACTTAGGGGTTTTCACCACTGGAAAACAAGCAAAAAGCCCAAAACTAAACCAAAAGTAGTCTAGTATCACTGATTACCTTATTTAAAGATAGTACAGTTTCTTAATCTCCTTTATACCTTAGTGAGCCTTATAAGTGAGAAGGTAGATGTAAACACAGTTGATAGCTTTAAAAGCTGAAGGCTATTTCACCATATGGAGTGACCAGAACTCATCACACCTCTTTACAAATCGGCCAGCTGTTCAAACAACTAAACTAAATCCTGTTGCTAGGAGAACAGCACCAGGCAGTGAAGACTTGAACAAACATTATGTTTCAAAACAAACCTTAATTCATCCTCACAACAGCAAGCAGATAAGAATCTGGTAGTCTAAATGAATACCAACAGCAAAGACAAATTATGGGATCTGCAAACAACTCTATGCAAGAACTCAACTCTAATAAAGCACAAAGGTGTTTCTAAATCAAAATCAATTAATAGAATATAGCCCAAAACTCACATGAAAAGAAAATTGTTTAAAGTCACAGAAAGCACTGCAACCTTGGGCTATTCTACCACTTGTAGAGTCTATACAATATCAGAAATTAACTGGCAAGGAAACTACATTCCATCATGACAAATCAAACAGAGACAAGCTAAATTTTATTAGCTTAGTTTGACCTCACATTCCCCAGTTGTAAAAAAGGTTACTAGGGAGTGATGACCCTTACTAAGCCAGACATCTAGTGCCAGGATCAAGCAGGACAATAAACTGTGTATCTATTCAAGCGTACTCTTAGAAAACTGGGCCCCTGAACTATAAATCGAGTCAAGGTTTCTTAAATTTCACAGAATTACAGAAGTCTTCAGATATTTGCTTCACTGTACAATTAATCCTGCAATTCTCAACAAGTAGCAATTAAAACCCAATACCAAGAAAATTGAACTGGTTTTGCACACAGTGCACACAGGAGCATAGATAATTTTTAGGATATAAGATAAGCTGACAAACTGGGACATCCAAGCAGACATCCCATTACACAATTATAGCTCAGTCCATTTTAAATTAAGGCTGCAATCAAATAACTGCCCCCCTTTAGAAAATATTATAGACCCTTTAGGAAGTGAACAGTAGCTCTGTGCTTGCAATTACTTTGATTTAACACTTCAGATATCTTTATCCATCTTAAAGGTCACTCAGCTTTGCAGTAGGCCTCTTGATTTCATCTGCCAAAATAGCTATTCACTGCATCACTTATTCCTAATCACTTTTTGGTGGAAAGAGTTGAATATATCAAACAGGTTGACGCAAATCATTCTTCTAAGAATTTTTTCATTTTCTATTTAACTAGCAACACAGTCCCCACTCTGGATATTCACCTCGGCTGTGCAATCCAGCCATGGATATCCCTGTAGCTCCTGCCTCATTTTTTTATAAGATCACAGCAATCAAATCAGAAAAAATGGACTGACTATATAGATGGATTTTTAAGATCAAACCAAATATGAAGTACAATTTTGCTTCAAGATAAGTATGAGACTACAGTGATGGATCAAAGACACTGCAGCACCTAAGAGCAGAGACAGTCTGAATTTAATGGAGATTTTTCAAAAGAAAGTATACCACAATTCCCATGATGTTATAAAGTCGTAAGATTCTTCATCAAGTCATATTGTTCACACTAGACATAAGAAAAATTTAACTTCACACTCTATCTGCAATCTAGGACTGAAAAAGCTGCTGCAGCAACAGAAAATGACTAAATAATAACTTCAGTATTCCCTGTAACATTAAAGGCCAGGTTTAGGACCAAAGTAATGGTTCTGCATCCCCTAGGCAGCTTCTACCTCAGTAAAAATAACTCAGTAAGAAAATAAAAGAATGCCTAGAACAGCAACACTTGCCAGTGCCTAAGACAATACTCACATTAAGAACACACACTGGAACTTCTGATGGAACAACACATCTCATTTACTACCGCAGGTGCCCTTAAAACAAGGGAATTTCCCTAACAGTACCCACTAATCCTCCAGTATCTTTTGAGTCTGCAAAAAGGAAGTGCAGTGGAAAGCCCTACCAAGGCCCTTCAGTAGCACACATGCTTTGCGTTTGTCTTTTGCATAGTTTTCCTTCAAATTAGTTATCCAAAATCCTACCTAAACACCTAAGTAGGTAATGTAAAATCTCATTACTTTTCTCTTTGAGCAGCTGTGCAATTTTAATCTCCAGATTAAATAAATTTATTATTTGCAAATGCAGGCTTATATTCACTCGTACTGTACAGATGCCTGTGTTCAATTGTAAATCTGATTACTTTGGATAAGTCAGAACTCAGGCTACACGATCTTTGTTCCTTGCAACAATACACATTGAGTTGTGCACTCAAATCCTGCTTTGGTTTGTAAAGCCAACTGTTTTTTGTTCAGTTCTAAGATATGGAGAAGTTTGTTCTTGAGGCACCAGAGTCTACAGAGTAAAATTTGCTGTAACCTGCATACAAGTAAACGTACTTGAGAAATCTGTATTTCAATGTTACCTACTATTTATGACTAGAATACACACAATGGTCTGGTTTTTCCTTTCCATAAGTGAACTCTTAAAAATTAAAAGGAAACAGATTAACCAAATTTAAAAGCTCTTGTTAGGTACTTTCAATTTCTAGACACTGTGAATTACAGCTTCATACCTGAAAGGAACTTAAAACAGATAGCCTACCTGACGGCTGCTATAACCAAAAGGAGTACTTGATAAATTGGTGGTAACACTGTGTAGGATAATTTCACCGCTCAGTGACCCAGAAGCAACATAGCAATCATTCCAATTATATGTAACACACGTGACTTCATCTTTATGATCCTGTGGGGAAGGGGTGTTAGAGGGAGAGGATTAAAGACATTCAGGATAATCATATTCCTTCCTACTCCGTGCTTTCGCAGAAAAACTTCAGCTTGATGTTTTTTCTGACTATCTGTAACATTTAAGAATATTATTTAAGAGTTATTATGGAATATCCCAGAAAACAGCAGCAGAACATACTGAAGATCAGCCATTATATTTAACGACTGTCTGGTTGTTTTCAGATTGCTTTAATAAATTAATAAAGATGCTGTAAGTATATACAATATTTTAATAAGACAACCATAGAGATATCTCCCACAGGTGTCATTAATGTTATTTTCAAAGTAAAGTCTTCCAGAAACAAGTGAAATTTTAATACACTTTCTGTTAATCTGATGTGCTATTGCCAGCTTCCCCTTCTGTCACTTTGGTATTAACACATATATTTACCAAATAGCTTTTCAGTATAGTCATTTGCAATGATGATATTGTGTTTTTCTGAATATATAGGGGAAGACAATCAAGTACTTCTAGCCCCAAAAAGGAGAAACAGATATTTAAAGTATTGTATTAACTATTTATTAGCTTTGGTTCAAACTGTAACTTTAACAGTTTAAGAAAAAAACAATAAATCAAACCCAAGGTTTTATAGCCACTTTAACAGTGGTCCTAGATGAAGGCATCATGGAAATATACCAGCCCATCCTAAGTTTTGTGCATCGTAACAAGGTTTTAGAGAATTTATACTGGATCAGTTAGAAGACAATCATGTCCCAGTTTTGCATAACATTAGTTCCACTACAGTATTCTAAAAATACAAAAGCATTTTCTTGTTTGACATATCAGAAACAGCAATTATCTGAAATGCTGCCCTTGGAAAAAAATCCCCCCTCAGAGAACATCAATACAAATTCGCAAAGAAGCCTATTCTGAAAATTTAAACATAGATTATTATAGAATAGTACTCTGAAGACATCAAGTTAAGTAAGCTTGTTAAATTAAATTTGCTATTTACAGCACGTAAAGAACACGAACAAGACACACGTGCACTAGCTCTTATCTGTGAGCTTGATCCTACAGATACAGGACTTAGAGAAAGTACGTTTTTTACTGTTGGCAGCAAAACCTGGAAGTCATGAAAGCTACAGTTCTTCCTCCTTCCAAACTTACCTTAAGGCTACGGTAAACTTTTCTGGATTTCAGATCCCATATATTAACTGTGTTATCAAGGCCTCCACTCACAATGTATGAGGAACTAGAATTCAAGCTCACACACGTCTGTTTTGCCTGATGGACAAAATTAAAAGAGTATGTTAAAGATAATTAAGGGACTTATTCAAATCTACTTAAGAGCATATTGATGTGTGTTTTCGTTTTCACTAACACAAATAGTCCCACTGACTGATGGAACTATGAGTATACTAAAGTAATTTCCTATAGAAAGGCATTTAAAATCCAGTCCAGTTTGGACACATTTAATCTACATTAATTAATAAACTCTCAGATGTTTACCTTTCCCCATTTCAATTTTTTTTAGCATCTTTTCCTTCAATATGCATTTTCCCTTTAAACTATAGCTCCCTAAAGTGCAATCATAAACTCCTATTCAGGTACTGAGTTTTAAAAAGAAAATGCTAAGTTTAGAAAAAAAATCCTTAAAAGAAAATCAAAAAGTTGCCTAAGCTATGTACTTCGCATTCCCTAAACATTACAAAGAATACTATAGCAGCAAAACTCATAATTCAGTAAAGTGATTCTTTTTAAAATAATCATTGAAGTACAGCTTTTGAAAAAAATGTCAATCTTACATCGAGGACAAATTATTATTCAGTTCTATCATGTTGAAAATTCACTTTAAAGTTCCTCAGATTTGAATTAAGAAAAAAAACAAGTCCCTCTAATTATTGACATGGTAAAACTGGAAATGATTGCATTAGTTATAGATCAGATCTAGCCAAATCTCCAGGACAAACACTCCATCTTTGAAAGTGTTTGCTTCAGCAACCTACGAGCCTGGTACAAACAACTTCTCAGAAAAATTTCCAGTCCAAATTAGCATTACAATAGCTATCCAAGGAGAATAATCAGAATGATTTAGAACACTAACAAGTCATTCAAGTAACCATGTCAAGAGACTCTTCTAAAACCAAGTCCAGCTTTCTGAAGAGTTTATAGGGCCACGCTTCCATTTAACAGGGAAAAAAAAAACCCCAACCATTACAGTAGTTCTCCTGTTTCACGTATTTCCAGAACCTAGCGCATGTATACTCCAGAACAACCTTTATATAGACTCTTATGTTTTTCAATGTACAATTCATAGGCATATGTAATAGTGGCAATGAAAACACCAGTTGGAAAGTGAAGTTCAAACTTCAGCTCTGTTGCCTACGCATTAGATCAAGTTTGAACCACTGACTGCCTCGGGCCATCACACTGAGGCTCAACAGGCACATTCCCCTAGCAGAAAGCTCTCAGCAGCAGACGCTAGTATAACTGCATTTGTATTTTCTTACTGGTAGAACTATTTTAGAAGCCCTATTCCCCTCCCTCTTTACATGTATTTAGCAATACACAAGGAAATGTTTTAACATACGTGGCATAACTCTAACAATACTAAAATGAAATTGATCCCAATATGCCCAACAAGTGTAACACAGTGCACAAGTGGAGTGTGGGAAAAAAAAAACAAAACAAAAAAAAAAACACCCAGGGAAAAGCATCAATCATACTTACTCCTTCAGCTATTTCAAAGAGTGAAACAGGTTTGCTTTTACAGCTTGAAACAACTATTTTATCACCAGCAGCAGAAGCAGTGGCCAGGTATCTATCTTAGTCACAAGTTATGGACCATAACTGTATTGTACCAGTGATTAATAAAAGCAACAGTAAGTTTCCCTTACTGAAGAGAAGGCAGATTGGTTAAACAGTCTGAAGTACTGTACCTTGAAGGGACCTAGAAATAGAAACATAAGGCTATTTTCTAAGCTTTCATTAAGAAGCTCTTGCATTAACTACAGCCCTTACTTCCCAATACAAGGCAGAGCAATTTCTTTCAGAGAGAAGAGGAGAAATATCTGGCAGACATTATTTAAGAGCTCTTCACCACTAAGGCGGCTTATCCAGTCTACGATTTTGTTTCCCCACCACCCCCAAGTAAGAGCCTATTTATCACTAGAGTTCAAAGGAATGTCTGTTGCTGTTAGCATGCTATGGATTGAAAGAACAGTCCTGTTTGTGACAAATGTTAAACTACTTCAACATGTAGATTCTAGAGCACAATGAATGTTTGCTAATTTGTCTCCCTCTGTACTGAAGAAAAAAAAACAAAAACAGCAAAAGAACCTTTTATGACACCAAGTACCTCAAAGTAGTAAGAAAAGCCATCAATATAGAACTGCAGAGCAGGGAAACTGCCTCTGCACCCCCATCATCATTTAGATCCACATAATGTACATCTACAGGCCGATGTCCATTGTGATTTTATATTTGCTTACTTAAGAATACAGGTTAATTGGCTGGATTTAACACCGAAGAACTGGTAGGCAGATTAGTGCTTGCTATTTCTTTCATTATTTTAAGGCACCATTTTAGCTTACGGAATTACACATAACCAAACCCAATGCTTTACCCCTAACAAATTAACAAAGATTCAAAAGCATATATAGTAAGATACTCCATTGTTTCAGTTTCAGCAGGTGAAGAGGAGACTAGGTGAAAGAAAGCATGATATGACAAGACAGACTGTATATAGCTACAGTTTACTAAAGAACACATATATGTATATAATTTTTATATATATAATTATACCTATGCTTCAATTTATCTGCAAGCTCCATAGCTAACACATTCATTTGTGCTCTGATGGCTTTAACTTTTTTCTCATACATCCACTTATTTGCAGACTTAGAGACAGACGTATTCAGAACTTGCAGGACATAATTGTTACATGCCAGCATCCCGTCTTTCCTTTACACCAAGATGAGACATGGCTGCCTTTTCCTGTGACAGCCATACAAGCTATTCACCTGACAGTGCACTGTTTTCATGAAATGTCTCATATATTCACTGAATGCCTGGCATCTCATATCAGTATCCTGTAATAGGCTTCCAAGACAGAGGTGAAAGGTCTAAATGGGCCAGATCCATTTTCATGCATAGATCACCACCATCCTACAGATGTTTTTCTACACATCCAAAATATTTGTGCTTCCTCTGCAAATGCTACAAACAGCACAAAGCAAACCAGTGCCTACTGAGTAAGAGATAAGTGTACACTATCAAAGACTATCAGAATCAATGAGAAACTGCTCAAGGAAAACAAACAAACAAAATCTGTCATTACAATTTCCCTCTCTACACTATGTATAGAATTTACTACACTAGCAACTGCTTTGTTCAACCTTGTTAGTAAATTAAGCACTGCCTTGAAAGTGAATATTGCAATCAACTACTGAAGAAACAAATGAGTAAGCTTTACAGTTGGTAGGCAACCCAAGCATATCATAATCATTAAAAAAGCGTTAGCCTCCTAAAGGAAGGGAAACTTCTTCAGAAGCATTTACCAGCGTGAGTTGATTTTGTAAATGACTTCAACACAGAGAACCACAAAATTTTCTTCACACTATATACAAACATTTTTATGCAAGACCTCAAAACTGCATCAGACCTGTGACTTACAGACACTTGAATAAAAAAAAAAAAAAAATCACTAAAATTTTGCGTAACGCCCACAAAACTATGGCTGAAACTGTAAAGGATACTATTGCTGGCCCAACATAGTGAGCTGATTGGATGTGTGGGTGTATGTGGGTTGAACTGCTCCAACACAGTTAGAGATGAGGAATCCCATATTTTAACGTCATCTCCCGATGAAGCAAAACGTATGCTTTCTTGCATGGCTGCACCTGTTTTTTTCAAAAAAAAAAAAAATTAAAATACATACATATAAGAAGTAAAAATATAAGCCAGAAAACTTCACAAGTCAAAAATAATTTCATCTGTACCATTTAATATTGTTTTCTTGATAACCAAGACATTTATTTGGAGAGTTACACAATTAGTACCATTCAGCTGAAGACACTACTGGAAGCAGCAGACACTCCACACTTTTGTTACTTGAATTCTTGCAGAAAATGTATGCTTTCTTTCTCACAAAGGAAAAACTACCCCCTCTATAGTATCAAGAGACTAAAATGGTGCTTACATCTCCATAGACTTTACAGCTGCCTAACACGAAGCCGTGAGTATCTCAAGGACTCACTTCCCACCAGTAGATGGAGATATACAAGCTAGAATCAAACCGACTGTTGCAGGGGAAGGCTGGAAGTTTGGACCTAAAGGACTCACTTCAGCGTTCATCTCACCACCCTACGGGAGACGTAACAAAATCATTTAAACTATAACAGCAGAATACGAGGGACGACGAGTCACTTTTCAACGCAGCTTACACAACGTTAAAAAAAAACCAAAGAGACCACCAACAATGACATACTAGTATCTGTTTTGACTGACACCGTTTTAAGAGTGAAGGCCAGGCTAACCGATCCCAGGTTTGTACAGTTTATTCTCAGCTGGGTAATTTTAAACTAGCAACAAACAAGGGCTCGAAAGCCAAAGCCTTTCCTTCACCTGAAAGCACAACTACCTTGTAGCCAAAAGTTTCCGGGATGTTTCTACGTGGCTTCAGGCCACTAATTCTCACAGACGAGGATGTCTGGGAGAGGTGCGTGACACTGACAAAACTACTCAGTAAACTCAAGGTCCACACCCGCCTTCACCCGGCCGCTGCCCAAGGCATCAGCCCGCGGGTCTGCTCCCCGCTCCCTCGCTGCTCCCCCCGCCTCACACGGGGCTCCTCTCTCCGCTCCGCGCCTTCAGACCCCGGAGGCCGCAGGACGAGCCGCTCCGCGCCTCACGGCGCCGCCGCCACCGTCCGGCCCCAGCCCCGCTCCCGCCAAGGCGGGGCCCTGCCGCCGGCCGCCACCGCGTTCCTCGCCCTCCCCGCGGGGCGCCGGGTCGCTCATCGCTCCCGCCGCCGTTGCCCACCTGTGAGGGAGGGCAGCGGGCCCAGCCCGAGCCCCTTCCCCTCCCGGCCCGGCGCCTCCTCAGGGATCGGTCCCGGCACCCGGCGCCGGCCGCCGCGATTGGCTGAGACCCTGCTGCTCCCAGTTCTCTACGGGGTCCGGCCGCACTCCCGGCCAATGAGCGCCTCCCTCACGGCCCGACTTTCCGCGCCGCATCCAACTTAACAGCCCGTCCCAACAGCCCCCGCGCGCGCTCTCTCCGCCGCTTCCCCCGGCGGCTACGGTGGCCTGGAAGGGGCCAAGGGGAGGCCGGGCGCGCGCGCCGCCCGCAGGGGTCCGTTCCCAGCGCTGAAGCGACACGCGGGGCCCCTGCGGAGGCCTGGCCTTGCCCTGCACGGGCGGCCGCATGAGGCCCGGCCCGAGGGCGTCTCGTAGTGTCGGGCCGTGGCGAGGCTGGAGGAGCCGCCCGGTCGGGGCTCTGTGGGGAGGCGGGATCCGTTGGGGGTGGTGGTGGGTCACTGACCAGCGCGCAGCCGCCCCATGGAGGCTGCTGAGGGAAGCTGGAGCCGGCCGCGCGCTGAGGAGTAACATCCCGCTCTCCGCCATAGGCCGGCTTCGGGGGATACCGCTCCGGCATCCGCCGCCTTGTGAACTGTAAACTTGGAGGACAGGTTGCATTTTCAGTACTGAGTAAGGAGCATCCAGCACAGCCCAGTCCTTACCTTTTCACTGGGACGTCTTGGTGACAGATCGTCATAAATAATAGTAGTAAATACATGCTGAGAAGTTCTTGTACCTGCCAACTCGAGGCCGTTCTTAATTATGTTCACAACGTACCTGTTTGTACCCCATGACACACTTTATGTTTACTTCCAGTAACTGATCAAGTAACAGAAAATCATTGCATCTGTATCCTGACTTAGAATATAGCTCTTATTCTAGTCATGCTAAATTTTGTAGGAGGGATTTTATTTTATCTTACTTTGTTTTTCATCTGGTAGCACAAAAGCTAACCTTTCTTCAAAAGTAATACGTATTTTCACTGTCTCTGCTTTCTAAACCTAAGTAGAAAACTATATAGTAAAAGATTGCCTTTAAAGGGATATTAGACAAGAAAACTGCAGCAAAACTAAGTGTTTCTGTAGGAATCTGGTTTCAAGTGAGCTTTTACCTTGCATATGGCCCTCAGAACTGGTAGATCTGAAATGCCCTGTTCACTTTCCTTTGCCGATGGGAGTTTTGACTTTCCAGGTTCATTTTAGCTCTAGTCTGTATAAGTGAACTCAGGAAAGAAACTCGTGCCACTGTTACACAAAATGCCATTATTACTTCCCTACAGCAATGAGGGTCATGCCTTTATTGCATCTACTCATCCTCATTAACCAATCATTAGTCATATCATGTATCATCTGTGTTTTCAGCTATCTGAGCATTAGGGGACTTACAGCATTCCCACAAGTCTTTTACCCCCACTCCGCTTCATTGTCCTAATTTTGCTTTTAAACCAACCATGTTTCACTTCTAAGGCCAATACTCGTTATTCTGTTCTGCGAATCTTCAAGACAGAGAATCAAAAGCTTTTTCTTGCCTGTAACAATATCCTCTGGCTTTTTTTCCATGTCTCCTCACCATGTACTGTAACCTTGTTTACAGACAGGTAGGTGAGTACCTGCCTTCCAAGCCCTGAAGCCTCAAAGCTCAGCAATTAGAAATTTTTGTTTTCCTTAAGGAAACACAACCAGCATTTTTTGCTTCATTCTGTGACACCCCCTCAATTAAATCAGTTTTGCCTGCTGTTAGGACCTTTGTTGGTGCTTTTTTGCGCCAGTGACTGCGCTGTGTTTCTTCTTGGTGTTTATAAGAAACCACTGGGACATCTCGGTGTATCATCTCTGGGGAAAGGACGGCAGCAAGAAGCCCAGTTCTTAGAGCAGAGCGGTGCTGCCCCCGAAAAGGATGGGGGCCGCCTGAGCAAGGCAGGCCTCTCCAAGCAATTGTGCAAGGCTGTAGAAGAGTCTCCCAGGAAAGTTCCCTGACATCTGGATCAGGTTTGGAGGGAAACTGCCTTGCAGGTAGAAGGCAAATCCACTTCACAGAGCTTTCCAGATAAGGAGAACTGGGAAATCTCTGGGAATCCCAGCCAAATATACAGCATCTGACCAAGGATTTCCCTCCACCAGGAAATGAGGAACTTCCATCTTCCAAGTGCAGGGTGCACTCCTTTCATCAAGCTTTTTGCTGCATGCACATTCAGATTTTAGAATGGATTAAAAAGTCCAATCAATTTCCTACCACTGAGAAAAAAATCAAAACTGAGGTATCTATACATAGATATCTATATCGAGATTTTATCTATCTATCTATCTATCTATCTATCTATCTATCTATCTATCTATCTATCTATCTATCTCATGATGTAGTGTAGAGAAATGCAGCCTGGGCAGGACAGCAGAGGCCTTGAGAAGCGGAGGCTCAGGACCAGCAGAGGAGGATGGGCATGGGATGGGATGAGAAGAGCTGGGCCACCAGGACTCCCTGGTGCTGGAGACCCCATAGCTGCAAACAAGTCACCATCAGTTAAAGACTCACAGACCTCCTGCTGGACAAAACCCGTTTTCATGGGAAACAAAGAGAACTAAACCCAATTACCTAACATATGTAAACCACCACATATGTTGAATTTAGATGTAACATGGAACTGCAAACCCATGAAGAAAGAGCAAGGTGTAAAAGTGTGTTAAACATATAAAAATGACTCCAAATTGATCCTAGAGTGAGGAAGAAGCGACATCAACAGAGGGAGAAGAGAACATCATCATATCCTTCCTGGCCCATGGCTCCAGATGTGATGACTTGCCCTAGCAGCTCCTCACACACACCCCAGCGTGAAACCACTGACCTTCAGGCCCAAGGGAGCAGTGGAAGTGTGAGCATGACACAGGTGAAGGGGGGTAAAAATAGTAACAGTTTAAAATTATAACTGTATAATAATTTTAACTGTATTATTACTATTATTAAACTTTTTCTGCATAGAAGTATTCTTTCTTTTCCCATAATAATTAGACCCAGCTTAATAATGATTCTTAGATTAGGCTAAGATTTCAATTACACTGAAAATAAATTTTTGGCTTTAAATACAAGTTGCATTTCCTCTTTGCCCATAAACGAGGTTTTCAAGGTAACAGCAGTGACACTAAGTTCTGAAGGATGAGCCACAGAATTCCTGGGGCATAAGACCAGTCAGGAAGCTGGGGGAAAAAACCACATGGATTTCTTCACGGTTATAATTGTCCTTTAAAGCAGTTTTGAAATAGTTGGTATCATTCCACTTGGTAGTGGGCTGATAAGAACATAACAGAGCTAATTATTACATTACACGTATGATAATGAAATGTATCCAGTAATTTTATAGAATAAACAGTTGATTTTTTTCCCAAAGCTATGCCATCTTCCAGCTATACGATGCCAGTATCCATGGGGAATGAAGTAAGGTGCGAAGTATGAAGCACAGACCTCATTCTGCTCGCGCGTCGCAGAGCGGCCACGAGAGCACTTTTGGAAAAAACACATTAGAGATTCCTATATCGACGCCCAGGCCTTGGGGAGGAGAACTCAAGACTGCCAGAAAGCAAGGAGCTTTGCCTAGGATGCTGTTAATTTTTGGTGTCTGCTGAAATGTTCTTTCCAATTCTGGATGTCTGTCCAGGAGCTAAACCAGGCCTGAAGGTGCATTGGTGCTTTACAGAGTTTCACCTTCCACACAGCTGTCCTGAGAACAGCGCGGACAGACTATAGAGCCAGATCCATCCCCTTGTGATGATTTCTTATGTCGCATATTCTGGTTTTCCACTGCGTGACACTGAGATTGTTGGTGTAATTTGCTTCAGCATGTACTTTTTTTTTTTTTTGCACATTAAGTAGAATCCTAAATCATGCTGACATGGGAGACAAATGAGAATAATTCTAATTATCTCTGGGGTTTCAAAGTGGAAAATTAAATTGCAGTGGTAAATATTTGACTTCAGCACTTGCCTCTGGACCCTTTCACCCACTCTATTTTAAAGATTAACCTATGCTTCATATTTTCACTTCTCTCATTTGATGATGTACTCAGTATCTTTAACTCAAAGAAAATCTTTGGCAAACATAAATGGAACTCTTTGCTGGCTTAATTAGTTCAGCATATTAGCCTGTAATTCCAACAATTAATTCTAGTTCCATCATTATTCTTTTTAAAAATCTTTCTTCTTGTATTTCACTGAAAATGGATTTGGAAACAAATGACTATCCCTTTTACATTGTGTCTCAATTGAACAATAACTTAAATTCCCTGCCTCTTTCATTCAAGGATCTGAAAATATTTTCCAAATGTTGATGCAGAAAACGTCAAATCCCTCACTGATGAGGGGATTACTGTTATCTTCAGATAAAGAAACTGAGGCACAGCGAGGCTAATTACTAGGATTATTTTGTTAGATTGATGTCATCCAAAAAATAGATAAATACTTAATCCAAACAAAAAATGAGTGTGAGCTGGAGCTATAGTGGAATTTAAAAACCAGTCACATACAATTGAATAAATCTGTGTGAAATTACTAATTTCCACATCATAAAATTAATTTAACCAGAAATAATTTCAGGTTGCTATATATTTGTAGGCATGAGACAAACCCTGTTGATGCCTTGAATATACAACTCTCTATCAAGGCAGCAACGTAACTTAAAACTATATTGAAACAGTATTTGAAAAATGAAGTATTCTAAAACCCACTCAGACCTGTGAATGTTAAGGTCCCTGTTCAATTTCAATTTGAGCCCTAGCACAATCTTGTTGCTGCAGGTATTAATTACAGGACCAGAAGCTGTTTTCATTCTGAGGACGCTTACTTTATTCAGTTCACAGAACAGACAATACCAAAGGAATTAAAAAAAAAAACCCAAAACAAACCCAAACTATTTTTACTATTCTTTAGTTCCCTGTAGGATCCTTCTTATCCCTCATCCAGGTGATGCACCAAAGACAAAATGTCATTCAGTTCACAATCGTTTGAATTTGTCCCCACAGTGCTCGCTCGCTCGCTCTCTGTCCCCTCTTGCCCCATCACAGAACTTATCAGATAGGGAAATACTACCCGTTCCTTTCACAGGTGTGGAATGGAGAAATATTTCAGTTAAAATTTGAAGAGACTTGGTGAACGTGCCAGTGGTTCAAATCTGTCAAGGCAATAAGTAGCCCTTGTGCAGTGTTGTAGGGGCAGATGACGGAGCAGACCTTCACATAGATGGAGGGCCCTCCCTTACACTTCAGACTGTGAAATCGAAGAAGGTGCCCTTCCCCTCTTCCTTTTTAATTTTGGAGACAGTGTCACAGACAAGTATTCTATGGAAACTTAATTGAGCATGGTGCTGACAAATTTATTCTAGTCTCACGTATTGAAAGCTTTAGTCTGCATTCAATGGTAAGGAAAAACCCACCCAAACTATGAAAATACATAAAACAAGAAGCAATTTACTTTGCAATTAGCCTTATATTTTTTTTCTGTGCAATTACTGGAGACATTTAGATATGAGCTTTCTTCTTTACAAGCAGATTTTAACTAAAGAGTTTAATTATATGCTAAAAGAAAAACGTTTTCTCCAATGTTTTCTTCTGAAGCCTGCATTGAATACTTAATGCTCTGTTTATGAGTAAAATCTGCTGCTATGGATACAGTGAGGTCAACATTATTATTTTACAGTGCTGTGTTAAAGGACGTGGTAGGATAATATTTTTGTTGAAACAAAAATACCTTAGAAAGTGTAATGTATTTTAAATTCATATGCAAAGCATTTTGTTTGATATTTCCCTTGTAAGTATAGGAATTATAACAAGGTCCAGAGTGGCAGCACTGAAGATTACACCTCACCTATAATAGCACTTTACTTTCATTTTCACCTGATGCTATAGAGTATTTTACAAATATTAAGCTGCACAAAAGTCCTATGATAATCCTCAAGGTGACTCCAAAAAAAAGAAACGTTTTCTTTTACTTTTTACAAAGCATAGGGAAAGACTGAATGGTTTTTCCAAAAAAAAGCTGCAATTTTCTACTTGTTCCGTGTAAAAGAAAAATGAGTAATGTCAATTTTTCTCTCTCCTGCTTTTTGAAGAACTGCAGAACAATAAATTCTTTTAATTGAAAGAATAATGCTAAGGAATATCTCCTCCAAACTGGCTGTTAGGCATTGAGTTAAATAACCATTCTAACTCAGTTTTAAAATGGTCTTGCAAAAATACCTTCCCTATCAATTACTCGGTTTTTACTTTCTTTTTATTATCGTATCATAATCCTTCTAATTTTCCTACTACTTAGAGCATTACAGAAAAGGCTACACAAAATAAAAAATAGCACAACTTTGAAAAAGCTACACATAACACAAATACATCTGGTCTTCTTTCTTTTATAGGAATAAAGAAAAATAGCAGAAAACCTAACACCATTTCTTCCTGTTACTGAACACATTTAAGATACTCATTATGCTGAATGTTTTACCTCTCTCTCTGCCTCTGTAAAATAAACTTCACTGGTAAACCAGGTAACATTTCTCTGAAAAGCACAAACCAAGGTAAATCTGCAATTTCCAAAGAGCTCCAAATATATTATTGGTCTCTCACTGGGCTAGAGCGCAGTGAGAGCCTGACTGAAGGGAAAGGGGCTGGCGTTTCAACCCTGTTGTTTATTTTTCACAGAAACTGAAGCCAGGAATAGTAACTCTGAGTCCTGAATTTTCACGGTTACGCAGAAACATGCCTAGTGACGGGACAAGTCTCAAGCAGGACAAGCTCCTGCCCAAATGTCCTGGGGTTTTTACTGTTTTTTGCAAACAAATTATTGTAACTAGCGAAGAAGTGCTTGGCCTTGTGGTGTGAGCAAAACCAAAGGGCTGTGAGCTCGCAGTCCTGAATCTTACTGCACTCTCCTCCATGGCCTTGTTCAACTAACTCACTTTTTCCTGTGAAATTCCCCATCTCTAACACTGGGCACGCATATTTCCTCAGGTGGCTGTTGTTAGGACTCATTAGGATTTCTTCAGCGCTTTAAGATAATATTTACAACATCGATAACATAAGCAGAGGTTTCTGTTAGCATTTTAGAATTATGACCAAAATTGTTCTATATAGTACCACTTTATTTTCTAAATTGGCTTTTTTTCAAACAAATGCTTTGAAATTATGGAGACATCTGAATGATCATTTTTACCCTCAACAACCTGTGATGGGTTTTTTTTTAACAAACGACAGAAAAGTCTGAAATGCTAGTTTCCTATTTGGAAAGTGTAAAAGAACAAACTCAAGAGGTGATTTTAGGCCAAAAAAACATTCTCAACCTCAAAAGTAAAACCAACTCTTGATAACTGTGAAAGCAATTGAAAACTTGCTGATGAAAATAAAACTTCAGGGAAAAAGCAGAATCTATTAACGGGTGCTAGAAGGCTACAATCCTGTTCAGCTTTTCTAAACAATAAGAAATTATGGAAAAGCTAGAAAACCCCTAACAAACTCACTTAATTATAGATGACTGAATAAATCACATTTTTAATCCTCTTAAGAAACTACTTCTAATACTTTTAATTCCTAAAAATGTATTTAATTTTAAAAAACTATTAATTTTTAAATAATTAGAAATAAGCGAAAAATCAAGATTATCAAACACATTAGGAGCCAAATCCTGGTGCGATTCATCAGGTTGTTTCATTAACACCAGAACTTAAGTCTAAATCTATAGCACTCAGCAACTGATTAAGTTATTGCAAAAAGTAGAATTTAGTGAAACAGAGAAATGATCCAGTTGAAAAGACTTTCTTCAGTTATTATACATCCACTGGCAGGATCAAACATATCTTCCAAACTTGCTATTGATTGCAAAGTAACATCAAATGGGATCTGAAAAAAAAAACAGGGGAAAAAACCATGAATAAATAACTTACAGATACCAAAAAATACATATATATAAACAGCTCCATATTAAAGCCAGATTTCTGACCCACAACCAGTGCATAAGCTAGAAATACTCATTGCCTAAATATAAATTTGTGGTTAATGACATCTCTTGCAGGGAACTAGTAGAGCAGGATTAAGGGGAGGTAATTTCCATGAACGCTCTTGCTGACCAAGTTTCTTCTGATTGTCTGTAGGTAAAATAAAGATATCAGACAAGAGCAGCAAGAATGATTAATAATTTGGAAGGCTTTTCCTAAGATGAGAAGTTGAAAGAATTGAGTTAACTGTAAAAGGTGAAATAGAGGGCAATGATAAACTGGTTTGCATGTCCATTGGACATGGAGAAGTATTCAGCTGATTTAGGTATTAAGAAAAACTAACTAAAGGAAAAGAAGCTTGGAACAGGCCATCTAGGGAGGTTAACTTTTAATGCAATTATTTTATTCATAAATTTACTTTTAAGAATGGAACTCCCAAACACTATACTTTATTATCTCCCTCAAGAACATAGCTGTTCATTAAATAGCTTTAAAACCAAGCCAGCTGGTCGATTTTTATTCTTAAAACATGAACAGTCAAATAATTTTACATGAATAATTCAATAAAAATGCACTTTTCCCACTTAGAAATACAATTCAGTGCTGAATCAAAAGCACCATAAGACACATGAACAGAAAAAAGAGGATCAAAGAAGAGAAGCTGGAAACATGGTAGGAGTTAAAGTGTGACAGCTCGGAGAATGAGAAAACCAATACCACAAATTAGAACGGAATTTGTCCAATTAATTCACAGGAAGACGAGCAACAAAAAAGTGTGTGGTGGGGAAAAATGATGTAAAATTACATACAAGCAATGTATCTGCTGCCTTCTCCCCCGTGCTTAAAAACAAAGGGAATGCACTACCCTATAGTATGCATCATCCCACTGGACAATGCACACATACGGCTTATTTGAAAGTTTGGAAATACTACTTAGAAATAAGCTATATGTAATGAAGTCCTGAACACCCTACAAGTTCTGTTGGCTTCAGAGAAGAATGAAGATACTCAGCATCTTGAAGGATTAGGCTTCACTTGCTCAACCAAATCTGCCATATCTAATAGGATCTTAGTTTGAAGTCTCTATCTGAAACTTTGTGATGAAAATCCCATCGTTCCACCTGTTGAAACATTTTGGCTTGCTGTAGCATTTAGCCAGAATAAAACAGAGCAGTTAACATCATATTCTTACTGGAAAAACACCACTAAATCTGCTCCCTCACTTTCACCATAGACCCAAAGAAAGAAGCAGGCAAAGTGAGGAAGGATTCGTGAGAATTTAAAACAGGTCCGGGAGGTCTGTGTGATTCTAAGGAAGCTCAGCTGTACCTTTCCCTAGGTACCTGTCAAATCTCTCTGCCATGGAAGGTATGTGTAGCTTTGCAAAATTAATGTCTATGTATTTTGATGCATTGATGAAACCAGATTGAGTGATGTGAAGGTCTGGGAGTCATCTGGGAGAGACCTTCAGGATGGATAATATGGGGTGGCAAGAATGGTGCAATATGTATAAAAGGGAAGTATGTACTCCTAGGTACCAGCCTGCAGGAAGCACTGGACAGCTTTACAGCCTCTCTCTTCTATAACAGGCCCCTAGCCAAACTGTTCCCAGGTAAAATTTGTGATTCTCTTCTGGTAGGAAGAGCTACCTGACTGGAAAAGAAGGGTACAGTGGATGCCTTATCCATTGTCATTCCATTGTGACCGATTACAGGCAAGATATTTGAGGATTAATAGGGGTGTTGATATGTTATGGTGGATTCCAAAATCTTCCTTGGAGTTCCTTGAGCCCTGGCAGCAGTAGTCCTCTCCTGATCGTCCTAGAATGTCTGAGAACACCGAACGGTACCGCTGCATGCTATGGGCCCATTCCCATGGTATCCTCTGGGATACTGACTACAACTGGGTAACAAGATGAATACAACAAAAAATGGCATGCTAACTCTAAGGATGTCATGGGCAAGGCAGAGAAAGTTAGAGAAAATAGAGGAAAACCTGAATAACTGTGAAAAATACCGAGATGGAAGGAAATTGCATTTGGCAATTGCATCATGGAAATTCACTGGAGTCTGTGTAAACAACGACCGGAGAATGGCAGATAAACCAGATGAATCCATTGTGAGTGAGATTAATTTTTAATACATTTTTCTATGTATAAAAAGGTGACTCTAATGAACAGTGAAGATATTCACAGTTTGTAATCATGCACATTGGTATTTTATTTGTAAAGATGAAAAAATAAAAGCCAAACAGAAAGCCCAACAAATGTATGAGAAAAAAAATGAGAAGATACTTAGTGGTATAATCCGTGTTTCAGTTTAACTGAACAATGGTTTCCTTTTAGAAAACAGATTTTTACCATTAATGAGAATAGCATACCTCAGTTAATGGCAAGGACAGCGCTGGAACAACAGACAGCAGTGCTTTGACTTCAGATAAACAGCTTTTAGCCATTTCCTAATGGTATAAAACAAGAAAAAATGAATGCTGTGCTATCAGTCTCCTCTGATAAGCTAACAGATGGCTTGGCTTTACCAAATTTTTCAGAACAATCAAGTTTTAGGTTATTCTAGTTGAATTCACAGCAAAACCCTTAGCAGATACATATAAATTTTCCGCAACACAAATAGTTGTGTTTGCTTTACAAACACAAGTGCCCAAACCTTGCAGTTTCTAGTGAGGCAAAATTGCCCCTGGCTCAGGTATTAAATCCAGTGAGCAAGCATACTTTTGCTACGTGTTTACTGAAGACGTTCTAAACAAACGGACTGACAAGATGGTATTTATACACGGCATGTTGATCTTATTAGTATTCTAAACATTGTTTTTCCAATTACTGACATATATTAATGAAAGTTTGAGCAAAACCCTTCAGGTAATCAGAAACACCCACTAAGGGACAGCTCTGTCTACCCTCCTGAAAACACTGCGATTGGCCAAAACATCGTTTGTTCTCCAAGCTGGTCGAAATACAGCCTCGTAATAATGGCACCGTGCACAACTGTCGCTGTTTCACAGCATCCATCAGACAAAATGACAGCCTCTACATCATTAATCATTTCATATAATAGATATAAAGAGAATCCTGTCACATGATAAATGTCTCCCACTTTGAAAATAAACGTCTATTTTGCCTTGGCATTTATCAAGCAGCAGTTATGCTGTGGCAACATTCTATTCCAATGACATTATCTCAAACAGAGCACATGGAAAATTCTGAAATTACCTCTTTTGTGTGTGTGTATGTGGGGGGAGGTATTTGGTTGCGGACCATATTCAGCCTCGCTAATAAAAAGAAAAGAGGAAGGTGGCGTAGAGAAAATGAAAATAAATTCACTGCCACTTTGAGTCTTCTCTCAATAATGTTTTTAGAAGGTTCTTATTTCACAAACCACCACTGCCCATTTTGCATTGAAGATGTGTAACCAATTTCTAAAAAGCACTTTAGGGTTGATCGCCATGCTAATTTAACACTATGCCAAGCATTTTCAGACGTAGATTACTGTAAATTAGGCACCAATTTTCAAATCTATGTAACTGAAGATGTAGCTTTTATTTTCAAGTGGAAGGTTGAAGATGCCTGATATTTTTGTAAAATGACAAGCAATAATAAGGAAAAGAAAAAGTTAAAAATTAAATGAAAAGTGAAAATATTTCAACATTTCTTGAAAGGGCTGAGGGAAATTTAATCTTTTATGTCTGCCTTACAAGTTACTTGTCATTTATTTCCCAAAACGGCATCTTAAATAAATGACTGTCAGACATATTTAAGAGCAGAACTGTTCTTACTTACTTCTGTTTTTTCATCAAGATGTACTTTTGCAACATTCATTTGGGGTTTTTTTGAAGGAATTATTTTCAAAGTTTCACTTTCTGCAAGAAAACGTGTAGGTTCTGAAGCTGAAGACAAGGTTTTAGAACTTTGCATCAACATTTCAACTTGCTGCTTCAGATTAGATAATTTCTCCCGTAAAGAAATAACTCTGAAAGAAAACAAGATTTTTCATTATTGCTGTTATAGAAGAACAGTGTTTGTTATTGCAAGGTTATATTTAAACTGACCCAGCCTTTATTACATATTGTTTCGGTTCTACATTTTCTTTCATTTCAAGACTGATCTCACAATTTTACAAAAAGAAGTTTTCCCTTAAAGAAAGTGGAATTATGAAATGCATTAGCTTTTTGCCTTAAAAATGGTAAGCGGTATTTTAAGCATGCCTCTCTAAGAAAAGATTTTCTCATCTGAGCAGCCCAAGGTGGGCTGACAACCGGGTGGCAGGGGCTGCAATTCTTCTTGGCCCATTATTGCTTCCACGCAACCTGCTCAGCAATTCTAAAAATTCTGGGGCTAGATGAATGGCAAGGAAGAAGTAATGAAAAATGCCATAGGATGTAAAATGAAGTGCTACAACTGAGAAAAATTCTTGCATGCTCAGGGTTGTACGACGGGATGGGGAAAGTAGCTGATCCAGTGACAGAACGGGAATAACTGCTGGGACTGCTTCTTAGATTTGCTAGTTTTTTCTTACATTGCTATGACAGTGTCATATAATTAGCATGTGTTAGTTCTTTAAGAATCAAAACTAAAATGCTAATGTACTGAAAAGGCATATGTTTGGACAGGTTTATCGCTGTGTACAACATCTTACAGTTTTTATAGCGAAAAATCTCTGAAAAGCGAAAATGTATGCTTTTAAAGACTTAAAGAGCTCTTCAATATTTTGTACTTTATTTTCTGTCATCCTAAATGGTTGACTGATCTCTAATATAGCATGAAATAACAGGATAAAGTCAGTGATTATTTACCTAGCCAACGGAATCCACAAGTGGCCTGAAAAAATAGACATTGAACTGAAAATCTTGATGTTGCTAATCTTGACAGGCTTTGTATTATAAGCATAAAGCAGTAAAACCTGCGAAAGAGATGGAATAGGTAAACTGTAATTTAGTATGGTATAGCAGACCTGTTTCAGTGATACTATATTATAGTAGCTATCAAACACAGTGTACTGATGAAGACTTAGATAACTGACTTTTTTGAAAGGGAGGAATGTCACTGCGTATGTATTTGTACTGTACTCCATTTTTGTAAGTGTTAAAACAATTTAATTGTGCATATAATTTATAGGAGTTTGAAAATTAGTTACACCCTATACAATCACAACCAAAATCCTAGTCTTGTCCTGATCTTGGTCAATCAGTCCCACTTAGGCTCATGTCCAAAGCTCCAACTTCAGGTAGGCTGCATCAAGAGCATTTACTGAATTTCCAAAGACCCTTTGTAATTAGTTACGTTTGCTAAGTGGCCTCATGCGTGGCTGTCATCATACTAGGTTTAAATCTATGAAGTGTACATAACTCACCAATCTAATAAAGCTGAGAGAACAAGAAAATGAAATAGAATGTTCTCATCGTTCACTGAATTAATTTGCTATTATTATTGAAAGTATGCTTCCTAGTGGTAGCTGAATATTTTGACTATATGGAGAATGTCAAGAATATGGCATTCATATATTAGTCGCTTTCAAGAATCTCTAATGATCTGTAAGGTCATGCTAAAGTAACCTGCAAAACTATATTGAAAAGTACCTTATTTGCATTAACTTCAAAAGGGTCTAGTAGAAGTTTTGACACCGATCTGCTGTGCCAAAAAATTTTGGAGATCATGGATTTCTATTGCAGTAGCAGAAGTTTTATCTACATGCTGTTCCCTTGTTTTAAAATAAAACAAATTCCATGTCCCTTGCTTTCCTGCAACCCTCCAATCTCTCTCATCTTTCATGTTTAGCCTGCTTTCTTAGGGAAATGAGGTTTACAAAATCCCATTTTCCCTGTATATTTATATCTTTGCTTTTCTGACAGCCTCCCACCAAATGGTATTCTTTGAATTCAGCTCTAACCAAACTTAAAAGAGTTAAGAAGCTCAGGAAATGGGCCCATGTTAACTTCATGAGGTTCAACAAGGCCAAGTGCACCTGGATTGGGGCAACCCTCAGTATCAATACAGGGTGGGGGATGAAGAGATGGAGAGCAGCCCTGCAGAGGACTCGGGGGTACCGGTGGATGAAAAGCTGGACGTGTGCTGACAATGGGCATTTGCATCCCCAGAAGGCCAACTGTATCCTGGGCTGCATCAAAAGATACGTTGCCAGCAGGTCAAGGGAGGTGATTCTGCCCCTCTACTCCACTCTGGAGTACTGTGTCCAGCTCTGGAGCCCTCAGGACAGGAAAGACATGGACCTGTTGGATTGGGTCCAGAGGAGGGCCACAAAAATGATCAGAGGGATGGAACACCTCTCCTGTGAAGAAAGGCTGAGACAGTTGGGATTGTTCAGCCTGGAGAAAAGGCGGCTCCAGGGAGACCTTATCTTTCAATACTTGAAGGGGGCTTATAACAAAGATGGGAACAGACTTTTAGCAGGGCCTGTTGCAATAATGTCTTTAAAGGTAACAGCTTTACACTGAAAGAGGGAAGATTTAAATTAGATATAAGGAAAAAAAAATTTACAATGAGGGTGGTGAAACACTGGAACAGGTTGCCCAGAGATGTGCTACGTAGATGCCCCATCCCTGGAAACATTCAAGGTCAGGTTGGTTGGGGCTCTGAGCAACCTGATCTAGTTGAAGACATCCCTGCTCATTGCAGGGGGGTGGACTGGGTGATCTTTAAATGTCCCTTCCAACCCAAACTATTCTATGATTCCAAGACATCAAGGACCTGCAAAAGGCATGAATCCAACATGGCATGGAAGCTCTATATGGTCAACAAAGTCTTTCTTTGGCCTGCCACCAAAAAACTGTCACAGCATTCTGTTTATCCAACATAGCAGGTTTGTGGCAGAGTAAATATATAGCTCCCTGCTGTGCAGCTTGCCAATCAGCATATGTATAATTCAATAAAAAGCTGCTCAGTCAGAACACAAATATTCATTGGAAATTAGACTTAATTTGTTCCAATAACTCAATAACTAAGGAATTGCTTTGGTGTAGTTATACCTTAGTCTCTGTATCGTTTGATGGCTTTGCCAGAGAAGGAATGTACCACTGAATGTTAATTTCCTTATTTGAAGCATTTGCTGCCCTGCTCTCCGTCTGACTGTCTGCTTCTGTGATGACAGAAACCGGAGAAGCTATTCTCACATGTGACATATTTGATGTAGTTCCAGTGATTTCAAGAGACATCTGAAACACAAACGAAAATTATAAATAGCTTTTTTTCTAGTGTAACATGCAAAATCTGCTATAATCCAGTGTCTACTAGAATCAGAATGACTTTCACTCCTGCACAAATACATGCTTATTTAGATAAATGGGTAATTTTAAAAGGTGTCCCTTTTACCAAGTTACGGCTTTTCAAAGTTCACGTGATGAGACGTTTCTAACCGTAATGCAAAGGACTTCTGGGCTGACTTAGAGACACCTACAGTAACAGTGATGGTTACCTTTGATTTATCTTCTTTATGGCGTTATGTTTTTTGCTAAAAGATATTATACGGACATGCTGACCATACAAAATCTAGTGCTGAAAAAGTAATTTGTCTGCTATAGATATTGATAATTAAAATAGTAATCAGAATGCTAGACTAATGCTTCATTTATGTTTATCTATTTGTTTTCTCGTTAGCTGTGCAACTAACAAAGGGTGATACCTACTAAAAATTCAGTAACTTAATTTGTGAGGATTTGTCACATGTCACATTTACTAAAATATATATGGATCATTAGCAGGCTGTTCATCAAATAATTACTGTTTGGCCATCATTTACCAGTGAAGCAATGGAGGAATACTGTCAACCCACATTCATTCATGAATAAAAGCCTTTTTTAAAGTTGTAAAATATTTGATTTAAAGGCTGAACAGTGCCATACCATTACTACTTTTTGAAGCGTTACACAGATCTGCAAAGAACAGAGGGGGCCAAACAGTGACATTTTGGGGGAATCTGAAGCTATTTGAAAAAGTTGTTTGAGTGTCCATCATTGATTCCAAAACGTGGACATTGAAAACAGCTGCCTAGGGAGCTAGTTCTTTTTTAATTTTTAATGTTCATTGCCGAAAAAAATGGGGAATTTTACCCACTTTATTTTCAGAAAATACAGCTCATGACCGATACAGAGCAGTAAATCTAGGTGAGCAGAAGATGGATTTTTCATGGTGATACAATCTTACTTCATAAAGCCAGTTCCCATCCCACATCAAAATATAGTCGAAGTGAAGATAAAGATGAAGTCATGCATGCTGAAGTCATGCATTCGAGCATACGGATATGCCTTCAGCATGGCATGGGACAATTAACTGGGGATGACCTATGCCACATCATAGACTCTAAACACTGAGGCAGTGATAACAGTGGCCATAGCCCATGGTATGCCATGAGATGTGCATGGATCACACACCTGTTACAAGGATCTTCTACTTTCAGGATCTTTAGTTTGGCAATGAATCACCAACTATGTTAATAGAATGGAGTGTGAACAAAATTATGAGAAAACATATATATGGAGGTGGGAACAACCTAATTTATGTCATGCCCCTGAACGAGGGCTCTTAAAAGTCCATTTTATGATATATATTTCTTTCTAAAGTGTGTGGTGTGTTTTCTTTTTCACTGAACTGCATCTTTTGTTATTTACATCATATTGAATCTTTTTGAGGAAGGATATTACAACTGCTTTTGTCAAACTGGAGGGTTGCTGAATTATATACATAAATATTTATCTATTCAACTCTCTCAAAAGCCTGAAAACAACAAAGTCTCTTAGTTAAGTGTTTCCAGTCCTACATATTATCATGGAACCGAATAAAAAACAAGCACGCAAAACGTAACAGGGCACACAATTTTAATTATAGCCTTCTTAATGTAATTTGTATTCTTTGTTCAGCAGAGCCGAAAAAAAACTTTGAGTCAAAAATAGAATTACAAAGACACATGTAAGCGAAACAAATGTGTACATAAAAATCATTCTTTCAAAAATTATATCTATTCATACTGTTAAAAATCCAAGTATCAAATTATAGTAACATCTTAAAAATAATTTATATAGCCTTCTGAATAGTTAAAGCTTCTAAAAATGTTGTGATAAAAATCAATGAAGCTTAGAATTAAAAAAAATAAGAGCTTTATGCTTGTTAGCTGTCTACAACAGTGAAGCTAACACATGATTATGCAGCTTGCACCTGTCACGAACATGACAGTGAGCTCTGAAGCTTATTATTCTAGGACAGTGTAATACTAATTATGTCAAAAGAAGAGCAGAGTAAAATAATTTTTGATATACGATGGCTGTTATAAATGTCACATACCATATATTTACAATTTATTCAGTGGCACAGTCAGCTCTTTGTTGGGAAATGACTAATGATATGCTGTCCAACACTGCAGAAAGTTCACCAACTCTAGAAGAATTACTTTCACAAAACTATTTTAATTCATTTTTATACAATAACAAGTTCTCACTCCTCAAGGCTCCCCTGTCTCCATCTAATACTGAACATAATAGGTAAAAAATAAACCATACAGAGTAACCTGTCATTTTAATTTTTTAGTATTAGGATAATTATTAATGTGAAAAGTGGGACAGAGAAAGTTTGAAGACAATTATTTTTACATTGAATATTTAAAGACTTTTACCATTCAATATTCAATACATATGCCATGGTCACTGTAGACTCCAGATTTCCAATTCAAGATTTCTCTGAGTAATATAGTCTGAGCTGCCTACATTTGAAAGCTCAAATAGGCTGTTCACAAGCCAGAGATCTGAAAAGATTGATTTTCTAGCCAGCTGATAATCAGTGAAAAAAATTGGCACACAAGGCCTTCAATAAATTTTGATAAAATATAAATTACATATTTCTTGAAAATCGTGTTTTTATTATAGACCAAATTAACAATATAGAGATTTGTACATACAAATTACAAAGCAAACATCAGGACATTTTTGGTATGAAACATGGAGCTCTACAAGATTAAAAGCCTCAGTCCTACCAAATAACACAGCCAACTTAATTAACTAATAATGACATCTTCTTAAATATCATTCTGCTTAATCTTCTAGGGTCTAAATACACTGGGCATGGGCTAGAGATCATTTTTTCAGGAATAAATAACACAAGGATATTTGCATTTGTTAACTATGTCCTTCACTACTCGCACAGGATTTTGGTTTTGCACTGATCCTCTGCATAATGAATTTCATTCTTCTGTAGCGCTCTCAGAAATATCACCATTGGAACTAGCAAGAATCTGAGCAAAATGCAAGTGTAATACATATCTTTGAAATGTCAGTAAGAAAATAATTACCTTTAAAGAATCAGCTGGCCTACCAAGTTGCAATTCTACATCCTGTAGCTCTTCTGGGAAATTCTCAAGACAACACAGTGAATATTCAAACAAATGCTTTTTAAGAAATGAATGCATTTCTGCTATGCGTAGAACAATTCCTGTGTCAAAAACAGAACTAAGGTGTCCATCTCTTGCAGAAAATGATCCAGGTCCTGAGTTAGGGGCAGCTGTGAAAAGAGGTTTTTTTATGACATCATCATTTGCCATTAAAAAGTAAAGTTTCTACAGATACTAAATTTTGAAAGTATAGTAAAATATGTAAATTGATTCAATATCAACTAAATGCTTTTCCAACAATTATACTGCTTGTCCTTAAATATTACTAGGTTATGCTATTTGTATCGCAATTTTTCACTGGAGAGCTGATAACAAAACAAGCTTTGTTTAGACATCGTAAACTAGCATAAAATGGGAGATGCAGTTTTGAGGTTTAGGTACTCAAATTTAGATGTGTAAGCAGAAGTATGCTCACTACGTGTCTAAGCGCCTACTAGAATAAATGCATATTTATTCACTACAGTCAAAAGAATCTCTAAGAGCTCTTAAGACCTAATTTAGACAGCTAGTGGCTGATCAGCTGGGTCGCTCCCTAGGCTCCATCATTGGTAACTACAGCTGAGATATGCATGTGCATTTTGACACCTACATGTAGATACCTTATTGTCCTTATAGTTCTGTTGTGAGGTAGAATACTTTCTTTTTGTTTGGTGCTGCAAGGCAAAAAACCCAACCCTCTCTGAAATTATTATTTTCAGTGTTACTGAGTTTCACTCCAGGCAGCACCTATATGTACAATCTAGTTCTGTTCTCACCTATCAGGTTGTCACCTGGATATCCAGCAGCTGGCCATCAGGTATGAATGCATAGTATTAGTGCCCTGAAATTAATGGATTCTTACTCTATTTGAAAAAAGTAATGATTCTTACTCTGTCCTATCTATTACCGTCTTTTGTTTACAGTGAAATAAACCAAGTACGTACATAACATCTGGGGTTTTAGTCAAAATACATTCAATAATGCTCAGCCTTCCCATTTACACTACACTCAACTCTCACAAACAGGCCCCCAACTGAAGAGATCGATTTCTGATGTGACTTAAGTCTCATATATCTAGAACTAAAAATAAATATAGATTATGTATTTTTTAAAAAATGCTTCAGATATAGTAACAGCAATTAAGTTTTGAGGGATGTATCATGAAGGCTTATGAATAATTATGAAAAAAGGTAACATCTTCACTTACAACATTTGTAAACTGACATAAATCTTGATTTCTGTTAATATTTTTTCTCATTCATACGATTTAAAGGAACTCAAAATGAGAGTATCTATCTCAGCTGATGGCCTTTGAATCTGACACTGTTGGCCCCCAAGAACAATATCTCACCAATGGCATTTTTCTAAAAGGAAGGAAAAATTCATACCTAATAGAAGGTTTGTGTTATAAAGTCTTTTTAAATAACTGTGGTAGCGAATTAAGTGAACCCATGTTATTGTCTCTTTCTTCTGGCTGGCCTTGGTGGCAAGACTTTCTCTTCCTTCACTTTGGCTCTGCTTGTCTTGTGTGATTTGCTTGTTTTCAGTAGAAGATGCTTTGGGACTTTCAGAGACAACGTTGTATTCATCTGCAAATCCAGTAACAGTTCAACAGTCCACATTACGTGAATGGTTGCAATTCAAAAGCTATTTCTGCATTGTGTTGGAATTCACTAAACTGTAACTGAAAATGTAACTTTTGAACCTGGTTATATTTCTCGTAAGAGGAAAATTCTTTCTATTCTGCTTTAATATTAGTCAAACTGTTAAAGAAAATATTTCTCAGATCATGGCCAGGAATCTGACTGGTGCTTGCAAGGAGCTAAAAGGGGTAGAGAGCGAGACCCGCCCCCCCCGCCTCTCTCTCTCTTTCTGAATTTAAATATAAACACATTATTTCTATACATTGTTTGATAGAAACAACACTAGGAGTCATCAGTCATAACTACAGCAATTGAACTTTGCAGTTATATTGACCTGAACTCAGAACAGTTAGGTACTCTGAAATGTTTATTGTTAGCTTCAATCCAGTCCCTTATAGATATTAAGTACATTATCAATTAAATGGGTTCTTGACTATGAACTAAAAAAATAATATCTTTTTTGTGCTATCTAAATTTATACTTATGCAAAAAGAGGAAAAAAAATCAGTACAGTTATCACTATATCACTGCTCATATGCAGTATTTTTTCACTGTATTAGTACGTGGCTCTCTCAAAAGCCTACAGAATTCTTATGCTCTCTTTCTCATTCCAAATTGAACAAACATTACGTTACAGTAATTCCTAATAGTAAACTTCTGGAAAATAATTTTGCGTGCTTCTACAAAATATGAATGTCTCCATTATTCCTGATATTTCACCGTCAATTGTAAAAAAAGTATTTCGTTAAAATGGCCACATTGTTTATAGTTGAAACGTAAACAATGTGTTTCACTAATGGTTTTACAGAAAATATTTAGCATGCTGTGCTGATCATTTCCATTTCAATTTACCTTTATATATTTTGGCCTACTATTGCTTTTCTACATTTTCTATTCTTTGTATTGCCTAACAGAACTATCAGGAGAAACACCTGCTGCATTTGCTAAAAGAAAAAAAATTACCTGTAATTATAAGCAATGGAGCTAGTACACAACAATCAGACTGATGGAGAGTCTTAGCATATAACACTTGTTTTCATAAACCAATCAAAACACATATGTTTAAACACTGTACAGTAAGCAGACATTGCTCAGCTTTGCCAGCAACTATCAGGCAGAACAATTCAATCTTTGTCAGTCACTTGGGATGACTGAAATCAAGCCACTGAACCAAAATTTTAGCCCTAAACTAGTGGTTCCCAGTTTAAAAATAAATATAGATATTTTGCCTTAGTGCTTATATAACATCTAGCAACCATTAACCCAGAATTCCTAGTTTCACTGATTTTTTTTTTTTAATCAAAAATTTCCATTTCATCAACTCCATTAGCTGTGAAATAAAGGCAGAAGTTGGAAATAAACCAAGCAAAGGCAAAGTTCTACTAAGCTAATAGAAGCATCTCTAAATGATAGTCCACTGGACTGGAAAGACAGTGATGTTTTTTTTTTTATTTTACTGACTTTGCCTTTTAGAATACAGTACCCAGGCAGATAACTTCATAAGAGTCTGGGTTTGTTCATTTTGGGGTTTGGGGTTTGGTTTGTTTTTGGGGGGTGGGAGAGGGTGGGCAGGAGAGACAAACTATTCAACACCAATATGTCTGCAAAATCAAAAGACAAACTGAAACTCTCCAAGGAAAAGCTAATATACCTAAGGAAAAAATCTGTTCGAAATCAGTGTTTGAAAAAAAGGCAGTGATGACTGATAGGGGGGCCAAGACCTACTCTAGAAGTCTGGGGAAGTCCTGTGACAAAGGTCCATCTGTTTTTCTAAAAGTATGTCAGTATGTGCACTCTGTCTTGCGGAGCCACAGTATGCAAACAATGCAATTTTTCTTAACCTGTTGAACGCCAGCACAGGCTGATATTTAAAGACCCGTTAGATCCAGTCACTATTTTGTACTGTTATGCAGGATGAGGATTTTGCTTTCACTTTCCAAATTTGACTTAAAACTTTTCATAAATGAAAATTAGGTATTAAATGTATTACTAGATTACAAGGCATATATAGTTTATTATTATTTAATGTTCTAATATTACTAGGTATAAAGGAATACCAGATAAGAAATCTCTGTACGAAGCAAGAAGATCCATGAAAGCAAATTCTGGGATTTTCTGTTGCGCTGCATCCTCCATGCTGTGTTCTTTAACACTCTTCATTCCAATTAATAGCTGAGAAGCAAGCACAGCTTCGCTAACCTAAAAATAATGTTTATTTTATTCAGAACCATTTCACTACAATATTTATATAGATTTTAAAATCTGAGAGTAGCAAGATGATGACAAAAAATTAATTACTCAACTTACTATATTTTTAGAAGTCAGGAAAATATTCTATTTCTCTCTGACATATCGTACGTACTATACTTAAATAAATCATTACTACTGACAGCTTAATTACTACATAAGTGATTTCAAATCAGATATCCTCACCTGGATGCCACTGATGTCTACCCACACGTCAAATACATGTGCACACATATCAGGCAGTGTGCTGTTTTATTTGCACTGAATCAAAGTTGAAGTAAACAGAGTCAGATCTGTCCAGGAGAGATTAAATGCACTACTCGGACAGTGTCCATTTTAATTTCCTCAAATAAGACCCGTGCCAGAAATTTCAGGAAACCTTAATTCTTGTCTTGTTTGGATTGTCTTGTTTGCTTCTGTAAGTAGCATAAAATGAAATTTAAAAAAACACAAAAAATACCTCTTCAGAATATTGCACCAACCTGTGTAGCTGCTCTTACTGCAATCCAGGCTTGTACTTTGTAGGCTTCTGATTTTAGGGCCTGCTCAGAAGACAGTTCTCCAGAAGAGATCTAAAATTACCCACCAGTTCACAATTAGAATTCTAAATATTTTATGGTAAAATATATTTTAAATATAGAAAAAAGCCCTCCTACTTACAGAGTTATTTTTTTATTTGCAAGTTGTAAAAATTAGCATTGATTGTAAATCCATGGATTAATTGCTAAAATTGAAAAAAATTACCCAGAGCATACTAATTGGCTGCTCCCACCATTTTAACATGGTTAAAGCCTTTCATATTTCTCATGCTGTCACTCATATTTTTACTGAAAAACTGAAATCTGTTAAAGTATAAATATTACCACTTAAAAACCTGGTTTGAATATTATGCTTTCTTTGCAAGGTACGAATTAATTAGTACATAATCATAAATGAAAATACCATTTGTTCTGTTTCTTCCTATTTTATACCAAAAAAAAAAGATTTAAATGTTATCATTTTATGCAACAAACATGAGAAATAACATCAAACAAGATAAAATTCTATTGCTGTACTATATGAATTCTTTGTGTGATTTTTCCAGTAGGATTTTCAGTATCAGTATGATTTATAAGTCACTGTTAAGTCAGTCTGGCAAGGTGCACGATATTCTACGAGAAATATATTTCCTGCTTTGAAGAGGACACTACCCAAAAGATAGAAAACATACGTTTGATTTGGAAGACACCGTCTTATCTGTCTGTGACACATCCTCATTGTTTGTGGCAAAATGCAAATACAGTAGTGCTATTTCAAGGTATGATCGTCTTATTAACCTGTAAGAAACAACACACAGATCAATCAATGTTACTGTCAAAGTAAACGTTACAATGATACCATCTGACTCCTGCATAAGACTAGCCATACAGCCTCACCAAATAATCATTCATCCAACCCGCATCATCTACTCAAAGTGTACCTTCTTCTAGAAAGCCATGCAATCCTGTTTTAAATTCTTAGTGAGTCTAAAACCGCCCTATAGTATGCTTAACAAATAACACATTGATTTAAGAGTATGTCAAATATAAATTGCATTATGTGCAACAAATATGCAATAAATAAATGGCAAATATTTAGTAACAAAACTGTAAGTCTGCAAGGGAAGTGATCTTTTTGTACAGAATCTGTATGGGTTCCTCTTCCTTCCTCGAGTTAAGGCATATATCCATTGTCCTGGTTTCCCTGAAACATGGGTGGCTGAATTTGGATATTGGTCTTCAGTCAAACTCTTCCAAGAATCAGCAAAAATACCCACAGTGACCAAAACAGTCTTTCATTTCTTCATTGGCCTCAACTGAGGAATCTTGTGAGTTCTGAGTTCTGTACCAAAATACTCTACATCTTCAGACAGACTGTGCTCACCAATTCCTGTTCTCCTTTTATTAAACTTCCTTCTCCTTTCAGTTATTTTTAGAGTAGTACTGTAAATCAGGCAAAAATCATAGAATCATGGAATGGTTTGGGTTGGAAAGGACCTGTAAAGGTCATCTAGTCCAACCCCGCTGCAATGAGCAGGGACATCTTCAACTAGATCAGGTCGCTCAGAGCCCCGACTAACCTGACCTTGAATGTTTCCAGGGACAGGGCATCTACTACCTCTTTCTGGGCAACCTGTTCCAGCATTTCACCACCCTCATTGTACATAATTTCTTCCTTATATCTAGTCTAAATTTGCCTTCTTTTGGTTTAAAACTATTACCTCTTGTCCTATTGCAACAGGCTCTGCTAAAAAGCCTGTCCCCGTCTTTCTTATAAGCCCCCTTTAAGTATTGAAAGGCTGCTATAAGGTCTCCCCGGAGCCTTCTCTTCTCCAGGCTAAACAACCCCAACTCTGCCTCTCCCTCATAGGAGAGGTGTTCCAGCCCTCTCGTAATTTTTGTAGCCCTCCTCTGGATGCACTCCAACAGCTCCATGTCTTTCCTGTACAGAGTACTCCAGGTGGGGTCTTATCAGAGCGGAGCAGAGGTGCAGAATTACTTCCCTCGAACTGCTGAAAATCGCTATATCTGGAGAACTTCTCCAACATTTCTATTCGCTGCAGGTGTATAACAGTTTTTTTATGCAGATTCCTTCTGGCTCTGTAGCTCTCTCCAGATCTCCCCTATGAATTAGTTCCCTAAGCATAGCAACAAACTCCTGCTCATGTAGTTACTATTCTGGACAGGCTCGTATTGCACAGAGTTGGCTGTTCTATAGTACAATAAATTCCAGCTTTGGTGTGATTTGTGTAACACAAAATACAAAAGTCAAAGGCTGCTGTACAGTTCAAGATAGGGCAAGCTAAGTGGGAAGACGGCAAGTTCTACACTTAGTTTGTGACAATTTAGTTAACATTTCTAGTCTTGCTAACAAAAAGGATTTGAGACCTCAAGAAACAACTTTAATTAAACACTCCCATAGATATAAGAGGGCTTGTATAAGGATGATTGGGATGTTTAGTTCGCTAAAATAAGAAAGCCAAGGTCCATCGATGTTGCTGTACATTCTTTTAGAAAGATGGTAGCAAATTAAACAAGTGTAGCAAATTTAACTTGCATAACATCACCGCAGTCCACTTCTGTACTATCTTCCATCATGCTGACTGCTTGTAGAGGTTTATTACTGTGCTACTGCTTCTGTGTTCAGAGTTCTGGTTCATTAACTTAAGTAACAGAATACCCAAACAAGCAAGGTAAATTGCTGCCTTTACACTCTCTGTAACCAGACATTGCACATTATTCATTAATGTGGTCAAGAAACTGAAAAAAACTAAAGTCCAATGTATCAGAGCTGCTTGACAGAATTTATTGGCTGGCTTGGCTCAGCTCTTCAGGCATCTTCTATTCTGATAACTAATGCCAAAGTCACTGTCCTGATATCTGTTACAAACACATTTCCTATGCTCCTTCTGCCTGTGTTCTTCTGACTGTTTCTGGCTGCTAACCTTTTCAAGCTGGATTTCTGTTACCTGGAAGGGGGCAGGCCACAGCTCATCTTCTGAAATATGAATAAAACCCCTGTTTAATTGATAGCTCTGTTCCTGGTGTTGACAGAGAGGGTACAAATTTGAAAATAGAACAGAAAGCTGTAACTTTGGGTACTCTAAAATATGCTTTCAAATGTTCTCAGCATTTGTTTTAAATAAGAGAATAAGTATAAAGTAGCTCTTCTATACTGCAATAGAAGAAAACCCTCCAAAATATAAAAGATGCGTCATAATAGAAGTCCCACACCAAGTCGCAGAAAACTGTCAAAAAACTATATTAATGTGTGATTAAAATTATTTTGAAAGTTATATAGCTAGTTTCTTACTCAAATTTTTGATCATGTTGCTGGCTGAGTTTTATAGCTTCCAACAGGGTTTCAGCAGCTTGAGATGACTTGCTATTGCCTGCTTCAGTTATCTGGCATTCTACCTTACCTAAGAAAGAAATATAGAAAGCAGATTTGCAAGATTTTAATACTTTTTTTCCGTAAGACCACCCTGTTTACCTCTGTGAAAGTTAAACAACATAATGCATTATCTATTCTCTTCCTGATAAGCAAAGTCTTTTCCAGTTTGTTTAGAATGTAATGCACAATGCTTGTATAGCAAAAATACTTCATAGAGTAGCTAAAATAATCAAACTTTGGTATCATAATGACTCCTAACGCGTAGTGATCCTACCTAGAAGACCATTGTACCTGGAGGAGTTAATGCATAGGCACAGGCCTGTTCTGTGCTGCTGTTATGCTGTGTTGTGCTGTGCCACAGGATAAATATAGCCAGCTGGCTGGAACAGGAGAGCCTGTTGGCAGCATCCCCTCAGTACCAGTGATTATACCACCTGCCCTTTCTGTAAAAGTGCAGCAAGAAGTTCTTATGTGAATATGCTTTTTGTTTGACAGTAGAAATGATGAGTAGAGTTGTTTTCTTTTAAGAAAATCCTCTAACAGCTCAATAGACCGAAATGAGGCAACCTTTCCACAGACAGGATCTGCACATTGTGCTACGCCCTGACTGGAGGCCCATTCAGTACCACACAGCTTGGGGTTCTCAGCATCTGAAGGGACTTCAGATTATTTACACTATCCTCTTTTTCTTTGTAGTGTTGGCTTCAATAAATGACATTTTAAGAGATACTTTACAGAGTCTGAGTGCCTTTCTGTCTGGGATCCTAACAAACCAACACCTCCTGGTGCAAAATATAACGCCACTAAAATCCAAATGCATGCAAACACTGTGTAATTCATTAGCTTTGTTAAATGATTTAGAAATACTTCATGAGCCTCTCATCTTCTTTAGTTCAGATTGATGCAAAGAAGCTAATTAGCTTTCTGCAGTGTCCTTAATCTCATTGGCTACACCCTTTGATCCCTGATAACATAGAGGTGGGAGAAGTTCCACTGCAGTTTTGAAGTTATTCATCGTGTAATGCATGCTGAACTATGCTGGTGTAAACCTAAACACAGGAGAGAGATCTGCAGCTAAACAGGGTGAGGAATATCCAAATCTGTTTTGTTTTTACAGTAAAATGTCTCCGTTTTAAGAGAGGCCACATGCATAACATTGCCTAGGAAGGTAATCATGATGTACAAACAGGGGTTTATTTACCTATCTGAAAAAGAAGTTCAGCTTCCATATCTAGTTTTTTTGTAGCAGATGCTCTGCAAAGCCTCAATGCTGATTCTAGATGTTTGAGAGCACGTAGCCATTGCAGTGGATCTCCTCTTTCAGGTGTACAAGCTACTTTTTCAGCTAATGTGTGTCCTAAGGAAAGAAAAAACCAAAACAGTTCATAGTAAATTATTCAATAAAAAACCAATTTATGCAAAAAGAAGCAACTTCTGTAGAACAAATGCTGTTATGTATTTACTGTTACAATCCAATTTTCAAAAATCTGACTGATTAATGGACATAAATACAGAACTACAATGTTGCTTCACTACTTTATGATGCCATTAAGGTTTACCTAGGCCATCCAAAAGAAGCTCAGGCTACACAAATCAACCCTTTCACAAACTATCTGGAAAGACTAACAGTAGGCCACTTCATAACTTTATTTCACCTGGCAGCTGTAGGCAAAACCTAAACCTCTCTGAGCATTTCCAAACTCCTTTTGTACTAACCAGTTCTAAAGCCTTCTTTGATGCATTGCATGTCTCTTATACTGCACTCCCCAATATTTGTATGTATTCATAGGATCTTTCTAAAAATGTAGATTCAGAAACAGGAACTGGTCAAACACAGCCGTTACTATGAGTGAGTCTGGCCATGCCTGCACTGACAAGTAGCAAAGCACAGTAAGAGTGGATCTCTAGAGCAAACCAGCTGGTGTTGAAGATCTGACAGCCACAGCAGATGCGTTTCAGAGTGTTTACTTTGGACTACCGCTATTCTAGTCCTAAAGTAGTGGTTAGGGTGCACCAATATGCTCCTGTAGCATATCTTCTTGAAAAAGAATCCAGAACACTCTGAGGCTGCTCCACAAAGCGAACCAAGGTGCAGTAAGTGATTTCTAGATTTTCTAGTCCATTTTAAGTCAGATACAGACCAAATTAAGTTTAATAGAAGGAACATGGAGACAATATCGCTTTCCCTTTATTTGCTATAGAGTAGCAAATCTCAGACAGATCTTAAAGGTCATCTTCTGTTACTATTCAGCATTATTTCCAAGTTTCTATATAAAGAAAAGTTATCAAGTTGTTAAATTAAAGGGTGACAACAATAACAGACACTATTTATCTTATTGGGATAGAGAATTATCAGTTTTATCTGATACAGAATTATAAATTATCATTAATTGGTTCCCATGTAACTGCTTCCAGAGAGATGGAATGTATACAGGAAGTTTTCACAAAATGAATGTTCCCATTAGTTTCATCAACCTATAAGATTAATATTTAAGCCTTTGTTGATTATAGGTCCTGTAAGAATTATACCTTGCTTATACACATTGCATGGAGCCAAACAGGTATCTACTGTTGGTTTTCAAAATATTTTATTTGTATAATGGAAACAACTGATTTACTATATTCACTTCTGATGCATCAGATTATCTGCTGTTGCATAAAATGTTAATGAAAATCAACGAAAAATTAAGAATAATGACTTGCATTTTTCTTACCGATTCTCATTTTGACTTGGGCTAGCAAGTTGATATGTGGCAAGTAGATATTTTTTGCAGGTAGGGCCAGGCAAGTCAATGTACTGTCTTCTATTTGCCGTTCAATGGGTTCTCCACAAACAAAAATCTATGAAAAGAGTAAGCTTTGTAAAATCAAGTTGCAGACAGCAAATTAAATAGCAATTTGAAAAAGTAAGTTAAGCCCTGGAACTCAAATGTGTCTTGTAAAAGAGCACTAGAAAAGGGCTTGATACTCTTGAAGTCCTTTACTTCAGTTTGCAGAGGAGTTTAGTAGTTAAAGAACAATTTCAATGAACTCTTCTTGATCAGATTTATTAATGTTAGACATTGGTTTCTAAAAGCAAACTCTCTCAAATCAGTCTTTAAGAAATAGATTTCCCAAGTAGCCCAAGCCCTAGAAAGAAACTGTCATTTATACAAAGACATCTGACATCCAACAAAGGCCTGAAAAGAAAAAGAAAATAACATGTATGGACCAGTCAAATTTTTCATTCATGGAAATTAAGATACATTCATGGAAGTTAAGATACAAAGCTAAATTCTTAAACTTGGATGCTCAAGAATTAGGAATTTTATGGGATGTACATCTTCCCTGAGGTACTGAGTATGAACATATCCCTCATTTCAAATGGGAAAAGGGAGTGTTCTGCATCTCTCTAAAAGTCAAACTATATTTTTAAAGTGTATGAAAATACCAGACTACATATATGAGTATGCATGATAAGTATGCATAAATAAATTTGGTAAGATTAATTACTTCTTCACTCTATGTAATCTAGGGAAAATTTAAGTGATCAGTTAATAGGAATGGCTCTTTTAAATAAATTGTTAAAATAGCCTTCAGAGTAGATAATTAAGATTGCTGGAAGGATTTGCAAATGCTGTGTAAATCACCAGCATATACTCACTGCTTTAACGGTAAGCTCATGTGCCAAAATTAGTAAATTCAATGGTTCCACTGTAGAAGAGCAATGTTCTGTATCCTCTGCTGTTTGGAGTGTTAGTATGTCTGCCAGCAGAAGCATACTTTTCACAAGAGTCAAAGAAGCTGGAGGGGAAATAAATGTATCCTCTTGGAGTAAACTGATGATATTCTGTTTGGACACAGACAACATAAACCAAAGTAGTTAATACTTTTGCTGTCTATTTATGAGGACAAATCACACAAATTGAAAAAAAAATCTATTTTAGAGGCACTATTTCAAGCTTATTTAGTGCTGGCATCAGCTGTTGTGACTACATGAAAAATACATTAAAGAAAAGCGAACAGTTTCTCCTTTGTGCTCAAACCTCCAAAAGAAGTTTAATGCCTGCCACAGGACGTTTTTCTTGCAGGTCAAGAATAGTAGCTTGCACCATCATTTCAGCCTGAGTCTCTGTATCACCAAAGGCTTCTGCCTCTATTATTACTTCTTTTATCAGACTTCTGCGTTCGGCCACATCATTTTCTAAAAGAAGAGAATATATGAATAGTAAAAATACAATAGTAAAGAGTTTATGGTATCTTCTACCATTCTTAAGAAGTCACTTTCATACTAAAAAGTTACAGAAAATCTGACATTATAGATTCCACATTTACCATTTCGTTGATTCTGTGCCAAATTCACTTTCAAACACTTAAGTTTTTAAACTGCACTTGGTTTAAGTTCATCCAAATACATTCTTTATATAAAAGCCACCAGCATAAATAATTAGATTTTGCAGATCAGATGTAATTCTCACCCATAAAACATATTCTACGTATTCAAAAATCTGATCTTAGTTATCATTCCAAAATAGTAACACCCTTCACAGGAATTATCCAGAAGACATTAAGTAAGAGTTTGGCTACAGACCTAGACTGTGATTTTGACACTTAAGTGAGCGTCAGAGTTTATACTAACTTCATGGAACTAAGGAATGAAACCCATTTTATTCATTACCAAGCTGCAATAAATGTATTTTGTAGTATTTCATTTAAATTCTTTAAAGAAAAAGAATCTGGAACATTTTTAGGACATATATAGGAACATTTCATTTATTTGAGATATAAAAAGTGAAAAAAATTTTTGAGACTTTTAAAACTAGAAGTATGTAGCATCAGCGTTTTTTTAATACAAGCATACTTATTAGATTAATTACACTAGAACATTTGAAATTTTTTCAATCAAGTGATTTATCAAAAGATAATGATCATTAAATGAATATTAATATAATGCTTTGTGTTTACATTTCCTAGGGAAAGATTGTACTCAGAAATATATTATCTTTCTTGCATTGGATGAATTTAATGCAAATTGCTCAGTGATTATACAACCCCAGAATTAATATTTTTATTTATTAATAAGAATTGTGTCTTAATAGGCTCACTTGTCCATTATACTCCAAAAGTCTAAACCAAAAAAGGCTCATACCGTCAATATCACAAACGCCATGTATCTGTGTTACTAGTGCAGTCACTAGCATCGTACGACACCTTAGCCACAGATGCACGTTCATATGATCTTGTGCTGTTATACTGTGAGGCAGTCGAACATCTTTAACATAAGAGTCCTAATAATTTCCAAAAGCAAGAGAAATGTTACATTCTGTGTCAACTACTTTATAATAAACAAAGCAACAGGGCAGCATCAGTCTAAAATAAACCAAATTAATACAACTATATTACAAATAATAACATAATTACAACCAGAAGTTTATTGGAAGGGTAGATACATATTTTTTTTAATATCAGGAGCCCATTTATTATTTAACTTTTAATATACAGAAAAAAAAGAATCGTAACAAATGAAAATTAAACCAGCTTTTATGGGAAAGTTCATAAATATATCCATATACTATGTCTCATGGAGAATAATTCTAACAGTTTGGACTTTATTCCTCTCAAACAGGAACATTATACAAAACTGTAAGGCACATAGAACTCTAATTGTGGAGCAGGATCAATATCAAATTCTGGTACATAATATAATACTGGAAGAGTTCGTGAGAATTCTCAGCTCAACTCCCCGTGCCATTTTCACATATTAAAAACAGTCTTTCCATTACTAAAATTCTACAATCCATAGTCTAAAGATTTGTTCCAGCAAGCAATAAATGGACACGGCACCACCTGTGTTTTACTAAAAATCATCATGAATGACTTGCATTGATGAAAATGAGGAAAAAAAATAGCCATAACTCAGTTACAGGGAGTCCTAAGAAAATGTAGGAGCAAGTGCAGTAAGACAGAAGACCCTGATATGCAACACAGACAGAGAATAATTGCACTGCATGCAAGAAAGTTGAGTCTCGTTATGCGTGTTACAAAATCTGGCCTCACTGCTCAATTGCTGTGCCCATGTGAGTCAGTTTGACTTACTGTGCGCTCCAGAGTGAATGTGCACTGAATTACCAATAGGTGTTGCACGCTGGCTTTCCAAAGTACCACTGTGTGTTAGACAACAGTAGTCAGATGAAATCTTGCTAAATTTGGAACACAGCAATGATGTGAACTGGTCTGTTTGGCTCTTTGAAAGAGGATACTCTGACGTTGGCTTTCAATCAAAAACCCTAGAATACCTTAACTGAATAATACAAGATAGCTATTTTGATAGCTGTTTTTTCCACTTTCTGTTTGTTTGTATTTTTTTTTAAACAAAAGGGGATTTTCAATGCTGGCATTTGAGAGTATACAAATAAAAACTGTAACTCCTAACCAGATACAAATTAAAGTTATGTTTATAGACATATTGAATATACTGTAGGCAAGCAGGTAACTAAAGCATGTCATACATCATTTTCTCCCCAGGTTAATGGTAACCACGTAATACAAATGACTGCTACGTTCTAGTATTCTGAAAATCACTCAACACTTAATACAAGACTTCACATACTAATAAACAGTAGTTTAAAACAAATATCCACACATACCGAACACTCCCTTTCATCCTTTTCTTCTTGAAAATGTGTCACTTCAATCCTAAAAATTTTTGCATCTTGGAGAAGTTGAATTGCAGAGAAAGCCAAAGCAACACTGTGATACAGAAAAAATATTATTTTAAAATAGTAATTATATTTGCCATTTTATGCTTTTGTTGTAATAGATACTTAATTTCTGACTGCATCAGAGGTGTCTATCAGCAGTTATCAATTTTTGCTTCAGTAGAACGAAAAAAGTGCACTTGGAGAATATTCTGAATTTGTAGGCACTGCAGTATGAAAGTGAGAAAACACCAGTAAGAGAAAAAGTTTTGCCAATAACAGACATAACCTGATAATAATGGATAAGCCAAGACATATCACATTCTGTTGGAGCAAACAAAACAGAAATCTACTATAACTTTCCGTTACACAGGAAATGCCCACCAGGGATGGGCTTTTAGAAGTTAGAAGATGCAAAAATACTGAAAATGACAAAAAATTAGGAGAGTTCTGTATCTCAGCCACAACACCTTCCTCCTTAAAGCCTTTCCAGACTACATGTTAATCCTTTTGTTAAATCCACATGATGAAGTACTCACAGGATCTTAGTAAACACCATCAACTAAAAATTGAAGCAGGTGCCACCCTGGCAAAACCTTGTGAGCAATGACATGACACTGAGTCTGCTGCACCGCGCCCCCCCCCCCCCCATCCCAGTCATTAATCCTTTTCTGGAGTTCACTCCAAACAGCATCGAGAAGGATACAGACACCATTGGGACCAGTGCAGCATTCAACCCCACATTTCAAAAAATTGTGAGTTGGGATCCCAAAATATTGTCAGATTTCTTAAAACATTAACTACTAGATTTTTTTTTTCCTTTTTATGCTGTCTTTTTAAAGCTTTCAGATACACTGTTCAATTTTCACGACATCTATAGAAATGTTTATCTCTAACAGCAGACTTTGTGTATACTATTATTCTCATGATATGAAGACACTTGCAAAAACAACATAGTGAGAGCATCTTTTTCACAACAGGATTTGTTGCCCAAACAAGACGCTACTCAAAATATTCGGAGGACTGTAAAAACCAGTGTCTCATGGTATTAGTTTTCCATCTTTAATGGTACATTTTCCCCTACATCTGTAAATCTCTACTTTCCTACCTCTTATCTAAAACAATTTTGGGGTTGGGTTTTTTTTTGCGATTCTCCTTATTCTCTACCCACTGAAACATACTTTCCTAATGGTGCAAAAGTACCCAAGGGTATCCCTAGCTCACCTTTAAAAGATTTTTCAGCAGGTTGTTAAAAATGTGTAACGAAAATTCTCATCTATGCTGTCTTTTTACATAGAGAGACTCTCTTTACATAGAGACTGGTTGCTATGAAGCAAAAGAAAAAAATCATTTATTAACACCCTAAGTCCTTTTTACACTGCCAGAACACTGTAAAGAGCTTTTAATGCAAGAGAGATTAAGGCTCTGTGTGAATTTACTGCTTTTGAGAAGTTCTAGATTAATTGTTGTAAAGGCAAAGTTCTTGATTTATGCACAAAGAAGTCAGAACAAGAGCAGCGCTACTCTGAAATGACTCACATTATTCTGCCAACATGTATCTAACCACAGGATGGATAACCTCCAGAGATAAGAGGGTAGTTAAAGTCTTCCTGTCATTTCAGATTCTATCCTGCTTGCTGTGTTTGTGATGCTGAACTGGATGGATTACACCAATTCAGCACAAATAGACCCCAACGTAACAATGAGAACCAAAACTGTTAATATCTTGCTTTTCAGTTCTCAGAATTCAGTCCTTATGAATCTCCTTCATCGTGCCTTTACCTCAGTTTTATTCAACAAAACGAAACCGTAATAAATCAATGTTGAATTTGATGATAACCTTCTCTCTAACAATGGAAACTACAAAACAGAATTTGCTTATAAAAGCAATAGAGACAGTAAGGATAATGCAATGAAATATCCCGACTGCTTTTCTTTCTTTTTATTAAGAAGAGTTTTCCCCTGAAACCAGGCATCAAAGTTAAAATTACAGCAAACCTGACATTTTTCAAAACATTGTTTGAGATGTATGGCTAGCATTTCTCAAATGTTGGAAGGCGCAGCACCCAAGAGTATATACAGGCTTTTAAGGAATATTAACCTCACTTCCCGAGCACCACTGCCTCCAGGTAACTGCCGTTGTCAACATTTAGCAATTCTGAAAATGAGGCCATTTTTACCTACACGCGTACATATAAATTTCATGAGTAAAATGTAGACCACAAGCCCAAAGGTTCGTATATGTATTGTTTTAAGCAGTAATGTATTCACATAAGCAGACAAGCAGATATTTGGGTAATTAGAACCCTCACATGCTTAGGGGGGACACCATGTAAGTACTCTCCTTGAGATCAATCAAATTAGTCCTACACATAATCTTATTCTGAGGCATAAATTTTTTGCAAGACAGAGGCTGTAATGTAGAAGCTTCCCTTGATGAAATTTTTGTGACCCTCTTCTGCTGTCAACAAGAGTGATGTGTCTATATATTTCCCTTGACAAAATACACATCCTTTTATCAGCTGAATCAGAAAGTGACAAGATGATCAAAATCGGAAAGTACAGCTGACTATAACAATTTCACCACTAAGTCATTTCGCCAAAGGAAAAAAAAAATGATGAATTTCTGTAATATCATGCAAAGTTTGATTTCTAGGCTGGCAGGCAGGAAGCATTCAGCTGTCTGAAGGAATGTTTCATTTGTATCTGAGGCAGATATATCAGCAGTTTCCATGGATGGCAGTGCAATAAAATTGTAAAATAGCTTAAAAAAACCCGAAACCATTACTTTGTTTGTTGTTTGGGGTTGGTTGTTTTTTTTCCTGCTATCTGACCACTATCAATATATAAGGCCCATTAAATACCCATCAAAAATTTGAGAGTCCCAAAAGATGATCCATAGAATGCTTGACATCCACTGAAACTCTTGATACTCTAAAAAAGTTTTTTTAATCTGAGACAAGTCATAAGCCAAGAGACAAACTGCACTCTAGGATATAACTGCATGTCAAAAAGAAGGGTCCTGCACTGAAAATGGCTTGCATACCATCAGTTTAGCAGGGTGAGAAAATTTGGGTCAGAACTCTACTAATACAGGTTTTACCAAGCCTAGTGTCAAGCTACCTCAGGCGTATGCACAGGGTATTTCATAAATCTGAGTACTGGTCCTTGGGTACTAATATGACCATTTTATAAAATCCACATGGCACTCAAAAGCACGAGGAGGTCACTGTCCAGTGATTTGTTGTTTTCCCTTTGTCAAATTTCTGGTAAATTAATCTAATTCAAAAGGCACTGAAATAGATTAATATTTCATGATGAGAAATGTCCACAAATAGCCTACAAATTCTTACTTCCCATCTTCACTAATGACATTACTGCTGAATTATTACAGTCCTAATATCTGAACTTTTGGGAAACTTCTGTCTTTTAAAATAACATAAAACCCAGGTAAAACACCATGCTGCAATACTCTTAATGTTTTCAGTTCAGTAATCTATACAGAAATGTGAAGTTCCTGTCCTTGTTAATTTATCTTTTTTATTGGTGTACCATAGCAGCTAAAAAGGCATTTGTGGTATTGAAAGGCTATCTATCTGATTTGGAGGTTTGTTTATTCACCTAAGACAACTGGGAGAAGGAAGACAGTTTGTCTTTGGCATAGAAGAAAACTTTTATTTTTTGTTAATTGGGTAAAAAAGAAAAAAAAAACCCTTGAGACTGGTTTATCTGTTGGCCAGCTGAATCATCTACCAGTTCATCAGTAAGAATGTTACAGCAATCACCACCGGTATTCCAACAAACAAATGTTAATTTTGCTTTTTGCTTGGTGTTTACTATAATGTAAGATTTATTGTAATAATTTTGGTGTGTTTAGTCAGAGTTGCCCTAACAAAAGTTACAAATACTGATTCTACTTAATCTCAATACAGTTTGGCAAGTGACAGTGCTACACCTCTATATGCTGCATCTCTAGTTAACATTTTGTACCCTCAGAGATTTTTCAACCTAATAAAATATTAGATAAAAAGAGCTTGACACTAATGAAAAAAAAGATGATCAGAGGGCTGGAGCACCTCTCCTATGAAGACAAGCTGAGAGAGTTGGGGTTGTTCAGCCTGGAGAAGAGAAGGCTCCAGGAAGACCATACAGCAGCCTTCCAGTACCTAAAGGGGGCCTACAGGAGAGATGGGGAGGAACTCTTTATCAGGGAGTGTAGTGATAGGACGAGGGGTAACGGTTTTAAACTGAAAGAGGGGAGATTTAGATTAGATATTAGGAAGAGATACTTCGCTATGAGGGTGCTGAAACACTGGAACAGGTTTCCCAGAGAAGTTGTGGATGCCTCATCCCTGGAAGTGTTCAAGGCCAGGTTGGATGGGGCTTTGAGCAACCTGGTCAAACGTTCCTTCCAACTAACGATTCTATGATTCGATGAAAAATTATGCATTGTTAAATTATTATCCTTCTTGTACAAATTAATTTAAAATTACAGGTATGCTAAACAGAAGAATCCTCCTAGCTAAAAGATCAAAACAATGTTCAGAATTTAACTTCTACAAAAAGTTAATATATTTCTGTATGACCCATGTATTAAAAGAACAGCACAACTGTAATTTCATGAAGTTATACAAAAGAAATCAGAACCTCAAAAAAAATCACAGAATTTGGAAATTATAATTTGGAGAAAATATCTGGCAGATCATGTAAATAGAACAGTATTTTACACCCTATCACTAACAGTATAATTAATGACTGCTAAATCTATTCTTACATGTTAAAGGTTACATCAATGCTTTAATGCTTTTTAATCAAATTAATTTGAAAAGTATTATTTTAACATTTTAATTTGACACCAATAAGTACATAAAGAGGAAATGTTCTTTTAGGACAGTAACACAGGGCATTCTAGAACAAACTAGAATTCAGTAGTTCAGAGATAACAATAGTGCTCTGCTGTACGCTTTAAAATTATAAAAACACATGACCTAACATATCCAGACTTTTACTTTAACAAAAACAGTGAACACTGCAGCTTTTTCTCTGATTTTGTATAACACTGTACCACAAAAACAGCTCACAGAGAAATCATAGGCCAATAACTGATGAGCTTTTAAGAAGTATAATAAAGAAATAATAAAAAATGAAATGGCAGTGTAACTTACATTTGTAGATATACTAGCGGGGTTGTTAGGGCTGGTTACTGAGACTTAGAATATTAATGTAGACATAAAGGATTGAAAATGTTGCTGGATTTTTTTTTTAATCTTCTGTAGTTAAGGCTGTGCAACGTTAAGGTTGTACATAATATTACTTACGTGAAAGCTGCTTGATGCCTTTGCTGAGAAATAGCAGCAAGCTGAAGTTTGGCCTCAATAACAACCTCTAAATCTTCAGCAGAACACCGAGATATCTCCCCGTCATATTTGTCCTGTATGTTCTGTACAAGATGGCTAAGACTTTCTTCAGCTTCTGTCAATAAAATCCCCTAGAGAAGAACACAGCTTTGTATGATTTCAAAAAATAATGAAAGAAATAAAAAGTTTCTTTAGAAGTATTTTTTCTGTTATAGCTTACTATCACTGCACCCTAAACCCAATCAACTTGAATGCAATATGCCTTTTCTATAAATACCGAGGCCGGGGAGGGGGGGTAATTTTGCGTTTTTCAGGTTTACAGATTCAATGTGTTGAAAGTAGCAACATCTTAACTGTGCTCGTATTATTGCAATTTATGCTTAACTACATATTTTATGGCTCAATAATTTTTCATTCTTTTCTTTATCTTATAGCTATACTTGATAATTTCATACTATACTTCTTACTATTCTTAGTGATTTTAAACAATACAATATTAAAATACAACATTAAAGATGTTACAAAGAGTATCACATTCTTTTCTATCTATACTTTTGCAGATCCTTGAGTGCAGTATGTATCCTGAAAGTTCACCTGTAATTTAGTCTTTCTGACAAACAAAGCTGTAAGAAGCTGTGAAAACCAAATCTAAAAGAAAGTTAACTTTAACTAAAATCTCAATCACAGAGCTTTCATCAGAATTCAAAAATAATTCAAAGGTTTCTATCATCCAATATCTTTTTTTGACCAGTTTCCTCAATGAATTCAAAGCTCTACTTAAAAACAAAAGCAAAAACAGAAGAACAGAACGGTTAAAGAAAAATCAGAAGAAATATATTATGTCTCTTAAACAAGCCCCATTCAAATTAATTTAACATTTCTATTTTAGTGATTTTCATGATGCTGTTTTCAAGTTATTTTCAAGCTATGCTAAAACTTTCAAGTTTCTAGTGTATGGCATACAGCAATTGCCATACAAAATCATCCTCCATTTCTCCAGATGTATTTTGTACATTACTTTGTTTGTAACGATGACCAAAAGTAGATACTTCTGAAGTGGAAGACCCCTCTGAGAGAAAAATATGTCAGCCCTCAATTTTGGTCTTTTGTGATGTGAAACTCCCAAGCATGAAGTTCACAATTAAACAAAACAAAACAAAAATTAAAACCAGAACCAAACAACCAAAGAAACAAAACCCCTTCAAACAAAGCTAATAAACTGTGGTATATTTTCTCCAAAATTAAGTATCAGAAAAAGGAACATGAAGAAACCGAGACATTTCACATATGGTAGAGAAGGGGTTCCATTTAGTTACAGAGCATGCTGCCCCGTCAAAGAGTCTCTGACATGTTCTACAGGTGCCACCCTTTTAAAAGATTATTTTATCCTTGAAATCCCATTCAGTCTTTACCCTTGCTGCTGAAACAGTCATACTGAGATCCGATTGTGACAATATTTCCCATGGACATTTATATATCATAAACTAGACCGTTTGAAAAACTCCACCAAACCACCAAAACTTCAGGTATGGCTAGTAAGATTACAATCAGATTAGGAACAGAAATTTCTAGTCCCCTTATTCATGCCATCCTCCTGCCATAATTTCTGTTACATTGAAAACATTACCAATGTTTTTGGAACAATCTGCAGTTTCTAAAGCCTTTTTTCCTAAACATCAAAATTACCTTCAGCATGGCCATATTTAGTTCATCTTTACAGTCAACGAGCTGCACTATTGTGCCTCTTTGTTCCTGTTGTCTTGAATTCTTATCAGCATCAACTGTCAAATACATTTCAGATGAAACTTCAGATAACAGATGCAGAACCAAAGCATTCTTAATAATTTGAAGAATATGCCTCTTTTTTCTCTACTTAAAATTGAGACTTTCAATATCAAAATAAGTGATGAAAAATGGAATACAGCTCTAATAATATTAGAGATATTAGCTAAAAAACCTTGAAAAACCTTAATGCTTATTATTTCAATAATGACTGATTTTTCCAGCAGCATTTAATATGGATATTGTTTATAATATTTCACGTTAATGCATATGCAGTTAAAAGTGGAAAAACTATGCTTGAAACAAGTTGCAGAATAAATGTACTTTTCCACCACCCTTATAATTACCTTTTACATTTGATGCTCTAATTTTGCTTGGCTCCTTCAAGCTGTTGCTCTCAACAGAATAGACGTGTTTTTCCACTTTTTCAGGTATATTATTTATTGTGGCAGAAAGGCAAATGATGAAATGCATTTTGGCTAAGGTTAATTTATTCATAATTTGTTGGTTGCACAACGGCACCATTGTTGAAGACAGACTCCAATTAAATATGTCTTCCAGTACCTACAAGAAAGTTAACAAATGGGTCTACTTGAAATCACTTATTTTATATTTTTGTTGTTCATGGCATATTCTACTTCTATTAATAAAGATGCTTATAACAATTAACACGAATAACATTAGTAATATGCTCTTAGTCATTATGGATGAGTTGCTGTTTTCCTTTCCAAACTTAATTCACTGCTTAGTAGCGCTTGCTACAGCCTCAGTGATCAGTTTTCCAGTAGAGGGTGCATCTATGCAGTTATAGCTATTACTCTGTGTGAGTTTTAGTTTTAGCACTCTCTGAGCTGTGGTGGTCACAGAAAATATGTAGGTAAATCTGTAGTTCAGAAATCTCAACTCAAAGGAAAGTCTGTTGTTACAATTCGCCTAACTAGAAAGATTAAGCATGGAAAAAAATTCTTGTATCAGACCATTCTAGCGTATTTCATAGAATCTTTTTGTTATTATCCTTGTTTTATCTTGAGTTTAATATTCTCACTTTAGATTAATAAATTTAGAAGTTGAAAGTCTACACAGCTTTGCAAAATCATAAGGAGACCAATAAGAGTCCTGTATAGACAGTGAAGTGTTCAAATCAAAAGCTCAAGATAAAGCACAACTTCAAAATAAATCTGAAACTAGTGAGATCAAAAGCTGTCAAGATAGACATCTCATTTCTGTCTTCTAATATCGACTGTTGTAGAAGACACACAAGTTTACTGTAAACAAAAGAGACAAAAGTGGAGGGGAAAATTTATTTCTTTTCTACTTTATTGGTTTGTTTTTATGGTACAGCTTCTTTTCCACATTCTGCTAACATTTACCCCTACTGGCTCAATGGATCTGTGACAAGGCAAGTGAAAGAAAATGATTAAAACTGAAAAACAAAGAAGTCATTGGTGAACATGTGATCTTAATTAAAATGATGAATGACCGTTCATTAACTGGTTTACAGATTCACCTTTTATTTTCCCCAGAAATGGACTTCAACCCCAATCTGAATTAGGACAAATCTATGAAGAGAGCTCTGATTGATAGAAATTATAAGGCTAGATGACTGATGTTCTCAGTATTTTAGCAGGATAAACACCAGATCCTACATATCATGACAAAACCTGAATAATTCTACCAGCACACTTTGCATAGCCAAGTCACAAATTTGTACATATTATGTCTCCCATCTGAAAAATGGTGATGATGATATTTGCCTCTCCCTTGAGAGGTCAGCCATAACATTTAAAATGTAGGAAATGGTAAGGAGGAGGAGAGAGGAGAATATGTTTTCTATTTACTGTTTTTTACTAATAACAAGTGTATTTTCTGAACCAAATACCTCTAACTGATGCCAGAGAAATAAATATTTATATCTAGCATAAAACGTTTAGCTCTTTCAGATCTTTTTTACCTGTAAATTTGTAACGGACAGGAGAGATTCTGAGGAGTCAAATTTCTGTAAAGCCTGTAAAATGGACAAAACCAAAAAGAAGTGATGTGTTACAATATGAGTATAAAATAAGTGAGTTAGCAGAGCAGTGGATAAGCGTAGTGCATTTCCAACTACACTTTGAGGGCTCTGAAAATACCAACAATTTCTTGGCTTCTATGGGCTTTACATTTCTGAACCATAACCCGAGACCCAGAACTATCCCTACACCTCCTATGCCATTCCCCAGAATTCTTCAACTTGAAGCAAGGGGAGTTTTTCTCCTTTGTTGGGACAAACCAACAAAAATCCTTTTTCAAATTCTAGGAGTTCCAGACACCAACCATGAATTGCCTTTAGGTTCTTTACATTTCTGAACCTCAATCTAACTCCAGACTTAGCACATGCCTTCTCCACTCTTCACCAGAGCATAGATCTCTGAATGGAACGAAAACAAGAGCTACAGGTCAAGATGAACTTGAGACCTAAGCCTCCTTGAGGGCTCTGAAAACAACTATTTCTTCACTTATATGTGCTTCAGTTTTCTGAACCCGAATCCTAATTCTAGTCCTTGCTCAAAAACCCTTTACCTTTTTACCAGGAGACAAATCAGTCTACTGAGGGGAAGGAAAAGGCAGGCGTAAAGATCATTCCCAACGTTCGTCATAACTGAGCCCTCTACACACAACTGTCACTTGGGTTCTATGTGTTTTTTATTAACTCTTTTATTAAGTCTCTACTCCAGATGTAGCCCTCTATCATCTCTGTCATTCCCTGGAACATGGGTCCTTCTTATTCTGAGAGCTGTGCAAAAGTCTAGCAAGCACTTACCTTCTACGTGCATCACACCCTAACGAGAGACCTAATGCTGAACCCCCTCGACCGTTCACCCAAACATTCACCAGTGAACCCAGTTAGAAAAACACAAGTGACAAATCAACCAGAGCACATCCTAACTCTGTGAGCTCATCAGAAAATAATACACAAATTAAGGAAAGGACTTAAAGATGCATTCTAAACTGGCTAGCATCATTAAGGTGTAAATAAATTCCTTACTGTAGCCATGAACAGGGGAGCTTTGCAGAACCAACTCCAGTGAGGATGCTGATAACTCTTTATGGCTGAACCTAGTGCGAATGTAATGTAGCTTCTGCACTGAGGAAAATCACTAGATTTCAGTTTATCTTCCCATGCATGTGAATATGAATATGAATATGAAAGTGTCATTGGCAAATTAAAAAGGTCACCTTTTTTGATAAACATTTTAATTTTACTTTTTATTAAATTCGTGTTTCATTTAAGATGTAGTACCACTCCAGGTTATTCTAGGAGCAGTGCTTGTCCATATTTCTGGTTTTTTTAACTGTAAACATTTGACATCCTATCATAAATGTAATTGTAATTATTCCCTTATTATATAGCTCGGGCATTGATTTTTTGGCTATTGCCAAAAAAGATACTGCTGCTCTTTGCTGGTTATAGTCATTGTGAGGCTGCAGGGTAAGGACAGTCAGGCCATGGGTCGGCTGGAAACTCCCTCTCAGGGTTGGGGAAGTGGGAAACTTCCCTTGAAATCAGCTCATTAAACTCAATCTGCTCTGCAGTGCCAGCTTCATTGTCTACAACACAGGGTAAGGGAACCAAATGTGAAGTTATGGAGGTGGGCTAGGAATTCCCCTTTCAGCACCAGCCTGTAATTATCACCAGATTAGAAATATCAACCTGTTGCATGCATAGAATGTAGCTGTGCGAACAAGTTAAATCCAGGCTGCTGACAAAAGGGGTGTCCCTACTTGTCCCACTAGTCTTCTATCACGCATTCAGTCCAGCTCCCTAGTGCTGGCACATATACTTTGTCAGGGGGTGACACCTACCCAAAAGCACTGCTTAGATAAGGGAGACCTTGATTACATCTGTCCAGGAATAACTCATTAGATTATTTTTTATGTGCTTGGAAAACAAAGAAAGGCTACATAATTGTTACGGGGGAGGCCTGCCCAATAGCTCTGGATTGTATCTGCCTGCACAGGTATGCTCACAGGTAAGACAAAGAAGCCCAGGTCAATTGTTACCAGCTTCATAACCTTGTAGCACATTAGTGATCAAGGTAAGATCCTTACTTGGCTTTAGATATGGAGAAAATCAAAGAGATTGACCTGGGGTGACATGACTGTGAAGGCTCTGAGGGCACCACTAGCTCTTACTGCCGAGCATGTTCCAGGCTTCCCCCACCCTGCCCAGGTGCAAACACAGAGTATGTGCAGTTTCATGAAGAGCATTGAGTATTATACTTTGATGTTATGCTTTACTGGTGCTTACCTTCATTTGTTCAATTTTTCTGTAACCTGCAGGTATTTTCCATGGAATTCTCTCTCCACAATTAAGCAAAGACAGTTCATGAAAAGCCTCCATAAAAAATCCTATATCTGTAAGTACTTTAATCTGTTAAAAAATAACAGAGACTTTGATTTAAATGATTTTCAATTATTCTTTTTGCTCAAAATAAAACGTATACAAAGGTAATTTTCAAGTAGATTTGGCTACTGGAATAGTACATTGGTGGAGAATGTTCTTCAATGGAAAGAAATCTTTTACGATTTTACTAAATGAATGAAATATCAAAGATGGGTCTTTCACATTTAAAAACAAAAATGAATAAAAAAAACTCAAACCCAAAAACATATTCTTCAAAAACTTGCTCCTGACAAATGAAAAGAACTCAATTCATCTGGCTAGAGCTTTGAGTGTCAGTCCAAGATCAACCGCTTATCAAAATCTGTTTCATAGATTTTACTCATTTTAGTCTCATAGTATTCATCTACTCTCCCTAACCCATATCAGCATTTCCTGAAAACACTTAAAACCAATAATACTTCAACTCTTACTACAAGTTAGATTCCTTAAAAAAACAAAACAAAACAAAACAAAAACCAAAAAACCAAACCAAACCAAACCAAAACCAAACAAAAAAATGACAGATGGATTAAAAAAAAAAAACAAAAAACAAAAAACAAGGGACAAGGGCACATTAGTGAAATGACAACAGTCTGTTCCACCATGATACTGATAACAAATCCAGAAGTGAACATTGTGAACAAAAAACCATTTCTGTTTTGCACTTAAGAAAACATTTAGAAGAATGGTGGAAAAAGATAAAAAAAATCAAGTAAAAAGTTTGGATCTAAGAGGGAAAATCTTATGAGGAGAATGCTTGTTAAATGAAGAATATAAATAATTGAGAATATAAATAATTGCATTTAGAAAGTAGTCCTACAATCTGTTGTGCTAAGAAACACTAAGCAACAGCTGAACTTTAAAGCATTACTTTTCATAGTAGTGATATATGAAGAAATATTAAATTGACTACATTTAACAAAGAAATCATACGTTTATTTGAAATACAATGTGCTGTGATAAAAAGAAAGTTTCTTTGATTACCTTGAAGATTCTTCCTTCAATACATTTAGCTGGGTCCTTACAAATCTCAGAAACAATATATTGGTATAATGTGAACAATGGTAAAATCTGTAGGAAAATATTAGGTCATCTAGTTATAAATGTCATAAAGGGTATACAATTATAGAAATGTACATTTTAATTGTATATTACAAATATATAGATAATATAGGAGTACTCCTTTCACTGCCACACACCACCACTACTTCTCTTATGCTCTGTGAAGGATCAATGTGTTCAAAAGTTCCTCAGCTGGCTAAAGCTAATGCCTTATACAATCTTATATGTGATTCACAATGTAGAAAGTGAAGTTTCCCCAAATTATTCACTGTGTTCAAGGTGGGTTTTTTTACTGTACCATTAGTGAGTAAACGTACTGGAAAGATATTGATATAAGGGATTTCTAACATTGTTCTGCATTTTGATGCCATCATTTTTTTCAGTTTAAGTAACAGAATAATAGAATTCTGTGAGCTTTAATAAAATAAATACAATGAAGTCCTGCAATTGTCTAAGTGAAATGATACCAATTTTAAAATAAACTGGATGGTGATGGGGCTTATTGACAAATTTATTTATATTCATTTCAAATTGAAGGTTTTTGTAGGGGCAACTAACAAAAAACATTTTAAAACTGAGTTCTAGTAAAATATACAAACACTGTTTTTATTATTATAAAATATTTCAGAAAAAGCAGATTCTTTCCTAACAGATGTATTTGTTTATTCAAAATGAAAGAAATTCCAAAATTTAATTACTGTTCAGCTTTTACATTTTTCTTCACTTTAAAATGTCCCCAAGCTTGGAAAATGCTAACAGCATTGTTACTTTCTTGTCAAGTGCTCTTTTAGTTTTTCATAAAGTAGCTTAATACTTCTGAATTCGGATTACAAATGCCTGAGGCAAATGTTTTAATTGTACCCATACAGTTTCCAACGGATATTTGAAGTAGTTCAACAAAATTAGTCTTTGAAGTCTTATTTTTAATAAAACTTGAATCTTGATGTGTTTTGATTTAAGTGTCAAATCAACTTAGTGCCCACTATCCAAAACATTCCCATACATTAAGCCTTCAGTGGAAATGAAGCTCTTATCCTGCTGAAACTGCAATTGCTTTGACCATGATCCATGACCTGGATCTATATTCTGCTAGTACAAGTCCAGAAAGAATCAAAAATGTGCATGGGCATGTGAAGCAAGCCATCAAATTAAGTGTCCCTACTTCCAGGTAACTGTCTGCTCCTTGATCTCACTTGATCTCCCATAGTGAGGGCAGTTAGACAAAGCTCAATAACAAAGTGAGCTCCAGCAAAGCAGGATGGGAAGAAGCAACAACAGGAGGTAAGACAGACACTTAGTCTGAAGTTTCAGAAGAAATCAATCCAACGAATCGCTTTCTGATAAGAAAGGGGTAACATCTTGCTGCCTCCTCCTCTCTAACTCCTCTTCCATCTCCACCCCCTAACCTTTTCTTCCTCCCCTGCCACCAGTCACACAATCTTTTCCCCTCCCTTGCACTGCCTCTTCCACTTGCAGAACCTTTCCATAAGTGGATTCAACTCCTTAAAGCAGGAGAAAACTATTTTTTTCTGCTGGGGATTTTTCTGTCACGCTGAGAGTTGATTCATAGAGGTATACAATAATCACCTCACACGAAAATCTGTTATAGCATACAGGACCAAACAGGAACAGAGGCAGAATTGCACCTCTTTCAGTACTAGTAAGTAATTCAATCTATTTATTCCAATGTCCTGCGCTGCACCTTTGAAAGAAGTTGGATTAAAATGGAGGAAATAAGCACATGATCAACATAAGAGGGAAGCTGTAAAACCATTCCATACAGAGGAATAAGAGAATATGAGAAAGAGAAAGGCAGAAGAGACTTTTATTTACTGAATGGAAAAGTAAAATTATTGAAAGTATTCTCGACATACTGCATTTAAGGTAATTCTCAGTACGGTCTATTTCAAACTGTATATATTAGGAAATTTCCTCTAAAATGCCTAAGCTAAGTGGACCATGTGTTGTCATCTTCCTGAATAAACAAGTACCCTGTATATTCTAAAAATTGTAAGCAGCAAGCTATACCGTGCCTCCATCTTAGTGCCACAGAACCTAACCATAGAGGTGTTTTTCACTAGAGCTTCTGAGCTATCTCATAGGTACACCCACACACAAAAATAAGACTTGATAACTTAAAATTCATTTCCAGAGTATAAAAATAATACTTACTATTAAATTTTGTTTTGCACAATGTAGTTCAAACATAAGGAAATTCAGACTTGCAACTACAGTGGAGATATCAGCTCTGTAGCGATCAGAGAACAAGTCAATACCAGGAATAAGCATATTTGTTTCATATTGTGCAAAGTCACAGTCAGATGTCGGATGTGGAAGAGAAGCTCTAAACAGGGTCTGAAAGCAACAATAATGAAATACTTGTGAAAAGATATATAGACGCTAGCGAAACACTACAAAACTCCAACCCTTGACACTCATAAATTACTCCATAAATGAAACTTAAGTATCCAGTTGTTTCCAGACAAAGCCATGAAAAATCTTTTTAGAAAAAATGCTTTATGTGTCAACTTGAAAAACAGGCTGTAAATAGTCTAAGGACAGTATTTCATAGAATAACCAAAACAGAAAAACTAATCTAGGTGTAGAAAAATAATCATGAAAGATTCCTCAGCAAGTACTCTCCAGTACTTGAATGAAAAATCTTCCTAAAGAGCCAATGGCATTTCTCTCAGATTCCAAGTCTAAGCATCCCAAATAAATCTCTGGAAGCACTGGAAAAAAAATAGTAAATCACTAGAGGTTCTCACAAAGACTTCTTAGGCAATTCTTAGGATAAGCCACTGATCAGCAGACAGAAAGATCTCAATAATTTATTCAAAGATCTCCATAATCAAGGAAAATGCTTAGGAAAAATTTGTTGAGATGATTCTGGGGATGTGTTCAAACATTTCTGTACCAGTCTGAAAATATTTCATGGAAAATGTTTTCCATGGGAAGAAACATCTTTTTATTTTCCCCACAAGCTAAGAAAGCTAGTTTGATTTTACTTAGCCTTAAGTCCTTGCCCTGCCATCATCTCAGCCGTTGTTTCTGGGAGAGTTGCTGACTTTAAGGACAGTTAAAAGCTAGTTCCACCCTAGTTCTGCCTTTCACTAGGTCAGCTAGTACAGCTTAAATCATATAACTTAAAATTGATGTGAACTTTAAGGAAGCAACTTAAATGTTCCTCCTTTAAAAAGGGAGGAGTGCTAACATTGTCTCTGATGTTGGATATTCCTTCCCAATTGTGTTTATCTTCTTGTAATTAGCAATGATTGCTACAGAAATATGCATTTACATACTCAGATCCAAGATATTAACAAGCCTAAAGCCTATACCAGAGGTGGAATTCAAATAAGGTTATAAAAGCTTTCCAAATCAGGGAACAAATTATGGGCTTGAACTTCACAAGGTACAGTGACAGTAATTGATTATATTTTTCAAGACACTCACCCTGCAAGCTGCTCCTATCCCAATTAATATCAGACCCGCTTCAGTCAAGTCACAATTATTTCTACCATTATATAACTGGAACAAATGCTTACTACTATTTCTGTCAAAAGGAGGAATCAAAATTTTTCAGCTTTGTATCACCAGCAATAACAGTGCTAGAAGCTAGTCAAAATTCTCCTTTACCTTTGTTTCTTCAACTTGTTCTCCCTTTGCTGAACTCAACGAGGTTTTAAACATGGCCTAGCACAGGTCACATAGGTCACAACCATGGCACAAGATGTTAGAAAGCAGCATTCGTTTGTTGCGGAAGAAGCCAACTAACTTCCTGGTGCTGCACTGGGATAAGTAAGCATTTATCCCAGTGGAGTATGACTGGTAGAATACTTGCAGGTCCTTTTCCTATATCATTTCTGTTACCGGTATCTTAAAACTTCCTTTTAAAAGTAAACTGGAACCCTTTTTTCCTTTACAGGTGGTTGCTAAAAGTTTGAAAACTTGGTTTTAATGATCTTATTTTCTTTGTAAATGAAACTGAATCATTTTGAGTATCCTCTATTTTTAGAGCAAACTTGTTATGGTGCTAAGATTTTAGTATTACAAACCAATATCTTTCAATGCTAAAAAAGATTCAAAAGTTTCTTTTTCTAAAGAGTCTGTTCTCCTAGTTGAAAATTTCATTCTTTCTCTGAGACACTAGCCTCTTATTGAAGTGATAATTTTTAGGCTATACTATAGGAATAACGTTAAAAAACAGAGAATAAAAACACCTAATCTAATGTGCATAAATTTTCAACTACCTCTGATCTCCAGTTTTCCTTTACAATCAAAATGAAAAGAGAAATATTTTAATAGAGGGTTATTGAGATTTAAATTTTAGAAGCAATTTGTCGACTTCATGAATTCTAATTGAAATTGTATTCTTACCTTAAAAAGTATAGCAGAAAAATAGCAGTATTTAGTTCTTAATCTCATCTTTGATGTTGTTATATACCTATAGTGCAACAAATAATAAGAAGTATGAATGTGCCCATCAATATAATTATTCAAACTCTTTTAAAAATTTATTTAGTATAATAATGATAGTAACACCATCTAGATGTTTCCCATATTGGAAAACGGCTGCCTGTTCTGTAGATAGGTGCTCACCCATGCCATGCAAAGAAAGAAGCATTTGACCGAAGACATGCCTAGACAAAGGGAGTTGTCTAGATTCTCTTTAAAGTTAGAGAAACAGGCAATCTAAGGGCAAAATTCATCTCATACAAAACTAGAAAGATAAAGCAGGTCAAGCAACTCACAACTTAAAGTGTTTCCATAAAGGAAGCCTAAGATAACTAGCACATGAGGACTTTCACATGATAGGTGCCTAGATTAAATGAATCCCACGCAGTACCTCATAAGAGCTTTGAACCATCCTGGTAGCGGGTACACCTCTGATCTACAATACGGGAAATCTTTAATACTAAATTAGAGTCCTCTAATCTGCATTTTACAGCCTGAGACTAAATTGCTCTAGAAAGAGCAACTCAAGGGAAAGATATTTAAAAGCCCAAGTCAGGTCTGCCTTAGGGAGAAGCTGAGAGAGGATACCTCCCTCCAGAACCCTGCCAGGATTTGGAATGGACATACTAGCAGTAAACGATAGTATGCAGTGTGGCAAATAGGTGCCACAAGCACCTGTAAAAGCAGCTAGGGATTGTGTCTTGCCTCATTGGACCTGAGACTGTACCATAGCTCAGAATTAAAAGAGCTGTGGTTTAGAAACATCTTAAACTCGCTCCCTTTCCTCTTGGGTGCTGATTCCTACTGTGAAAATGCCACTTCATCCTGAAATACCCATGCTAATATTTTCAAAGCTACCTTGGCTTACAGATATTTTACAGTGCTATTAATATGCCCTGCTTCTTAGGTAAGACAGTTTACTCAGATAAAGCTCTGCCCTTTCATGGGTATAATGCTTCTAAGGTCATTTAATCATTTAAAGCTGGCTTAAATATTCCTAAATTTTATATTTTGTACATTTTTGTATTGTACAATACATTGAGGAACAGCTCAGAATTACATCTGTAGTGTTTTACCAGCAGTCAAGGAGTACTGGATGGAAATATTTATTGATGGTAGACTTTAATACAGTAATTCAAATTTCATTTAGTTGTAATTCACCAGAAAATGAGTGCTTCAGGCAGTAAGTCTGCCCTCAAGATACATTAATATTTAATATGTGCAATGACTTGGGAGATGTGATATTTCAATTGAAAATCAATATGACTGTAAAATCCTTGCGCTTATGACTTTTTATCATTTTGTTTTATTTCAATGATCTCTCCATATAATATACAGCAGCAATTACGATCAAAGATGAGCGAGCACTCAAGAAAAGGGAACAAACAACATTCTCCAAAAGAGCAGCTTTCTTCCTGAAAGGAAAAATTCCTTTGCTTTTGATGAGTCTTTTTTTATAGCAACTCATTAGTGTTTTTCAATTAATTTCAAGTTCCCTACTCTCCTGGATGAGCAATTTGTTTAAAATATGAAAGAAATACATAAAATACTTACTGAGCTATCTTAGCCACTAAGACTGCTGCATGTAAACATCCCCAAACTCCAGCCTGAGAAAGAAATTTCTGACTAATATCAGTCGATCTTCCGACTGCAAAGCAGTCTGTAGCATTTTTCGGAAAACCTAACTCTTGCCAGTTGTTAAGAGCATCAGCAATGTTGAGTGTTTCATCAAGGGCTTGACACCAATATTTAAAAGCAACTCTGTAACACATAAAAAACATACTCATCATATTGCTGACATTTTCCAAAGTGGAAGATAAGACTTGCTTCATTTTACCTTTATTGCCTGAGTTATAACTAATTTTGATTAGGTCAAAAGTGGAAATACAGTTTCTATGACACAAAAAGATACCATACCTGGTCAACGGACTTACTGGGACTTAGAATAAAATTAAATTGTCAAGCAATAGATATTAATTCCTAAAACCACATAGAGATGCTTAATTAATTTACTTAATTGCAATTAGCTAGCCAAGAAAAATAAACAATTTATAGAAAAAAGCATCTCAAAATACAGCTAATAGTGAGTTAGATGAAAGAAGTTATACGGACTTGAAGACAGTACAAGAACTTACAAGACAGTTGAAGGGTATATGAGTGCCAATTAAAAAAATGAAACCATGCTCTTTTTGAATCCAATAACTATGTACCTTTTGTTTCCAGCATAAAAGTGAAGATTTCCAAGTTCATGTAGAGCCTGAACCTTGAGGTCTCTCTGGTTGTTTATTTCAAGGATTCCTGTTATTTGTTTTTCAATCAATTAGAAAAAAATATTGTCACATCATTAAATCAGTTACTGAACCTTGAGCAAATTTTGCATGAGAAGTAGACAGGCATTCACATGTAATTCAATGCATAAATATATTCATTAGGCTTGTATATTTTACCTTCAAATGTACAATTTCTTATTTCTACTAACTTTAAAAGCAGAAGTAGGATGTATTTATGGACGTGTTTATCTAAGCTTTTTTATTTTTATTTTCTCAGACTTATCAAATTTCTTCGTCTTCAGGAGATAAACAGGGAAGCAGGTTACCAGGGTCCTGCTAAACAATATTGCCTGCGTACAGCACAGTAGTACTGTCCCTGTCATTTCTAGATCCTTACTTCAAATAAAATCACTTATGGCATCTGTTGACCTGCTACACTTCACCTATTATGTCATACAGAAAGAACAGATAAGCTTTAACTGTATGAGTAAAGTCATACTAGAATGTAATATGGAAGCCAAGCAACTAGGTCTCATATTCAAATGCACAGGCTCCAAAAGGTCTGTTTCCTAGAAAAAAAACTTTCATGGAACTAAAATGAATCTGCTGAACATTACAGCAGATTTTTAATTTGGGATTAATCAACATAACACCACTGAAGTAATGCTTTTTCATAAGATGAGATAACTGTAGAGGTTATGAACCAACTAGTGGCTTGTTTAGGATCTAATGCAGATTTTCTGAATCAACAGAAAGAAGGCTGTATAACTCTCGAAACCACCTTTCAGACAGTTATAATTGGCAGAGAAAAACAACACAGGATTAAATATATATGAACACAAATAGGCAGACCGATATTACATGTTCGCTGTGCACAGAAATTTATTTTTAAAATTACCAATTGTTTGTTCATAGGAAGAGATAATGACTGAAAGCTGTGACTGTGGTATTGGTTTACTCTCAACCATACTGGAGAAATTAAATTTTTCTTGAGAAATGTCACGTGGTGTTGGTAGAAATATCATTTCAGGTCCCACACTAAATTCCAGCCTTCTATTCGAAGAGATATGACTGCTGATTGCTCTTCCAGCATTTTCTAGATCAGAAAAGCGATTTATACAGTCAGTTCTGATAAATATTGTACTGTTTCCACCACCACAAATATTTCTGCACCATATTATTCAAACAAATATATGATTCCTGTGTGCCCATTTTTATCTGGTTTCCTATGCTATGATTCTGTCTTTGTGTCTCCCGATTAAACTCGTTGGACATAACACATTTGTCAGTGCAACCAAATGAAAATATATGCTCTGTTAGAGAAAAAAACTTGGGAAGATCTTCCAGTCAGTCCTCTGACAGAGGTTTGGCTGCAGCCAGACAAGTGACACAGCTAGATAAAAAAAAAATCTATCATACAACCATGAGACACAAATCATAGAAAATCAGGCTTAGAGCTTGTGCTTACAGAACTTCATAACTTTATATTCTATGCTTTTTCTAATTGTCAGTAACAACTAAAACTTGATTTGTAAAAAAATCTATTCCTTTCACTGTTCACTATTTTAACTGCATATACACTTAAGTGAGAAACAGTTAAATAAATAACTCACCTTGTGTGTGTGCAAGAAATAATGAAAGTAGTTTTCTGCTGTGTCTCAGTGATCTGCTGTGATATTTAGATTTTTGTAGAGTTTCTCTAAAACATTTCAGTGTCTCATTCACATCGAGAGGTACATAAACTAGAGCTTTTGCTTGACTGCAATCTAAAAGGAATTAAATTATGAAGAACAACTTTGCATTACATAAATAGGTACTTTTAGTAAACCACCCCTCCAAACATAAATTTGAACAATTCCACAACTTCAAAACTGAAATAAATTCATGTAATTGTCAGCTTTGTTTCCTGTTGGATTATGAATTAAAGCAAAATTATTAACCGCCAGGAACACTTCTGAGCATTTATATCTTTTTCAGTGTTAAATTCCTGTTTTCATATGACATCTATATTCCCTGAATTACATCTGCCCTGGGCATGTATCAGCTCAGTTCTCTGCTCTGAATTCTGGTGTCTGAAGTCTGGAAACATCTTCTGCTACAACTGCTGATCCCATTTACTATAATTCCCATAGTTTCTATGTACCAAACCTGTGAGTTGTCATGCTCTCTCCACTGAATGCATAATATTATCTACTCTTACATACAGCATTATTTATTGTTTAATGACTTTTCTCATCTGAATTCAACACAAAGCCTTGTGTGCAATGCCTTAACATCTCTGTGATACGAGGAACTATGCTTTACAAACTTGCATTAATGACTATAACAGTTTAATCCTGACTGGAAAGCACAACAACTGTAGGTAAAAGAGGTGTTTTGTCACCTGATAGTTCACCTCAGTTTTTTCTATTGATTCTATCACTAACAGTGCAGGTTCACATTAACTTCTGGGTATATTGCTGGATATCCAACAATACTGATGGAAAACTGAAATAAGACCACCAAGCTCACTCAGCATACTGTAGGTCATCTGCAATCTGGATGACAATTGCTTTTCTCTGCTTTCAGATACAGTCTGAATATATTTGCAAAGGTCCTGACAACATTACTATCCACCCCAATTATCAAGAATAATAGTTTGAAGGCAAAACTGAATTTATATTAAAAGAAACAGATTATAGGGGCAGTGGAAGACCTATGATGAGGATGAAAAAAAATATACAGGATGAAAAAAAGGAAATTGTTTGGGAGAAAAGAGAACTCATGATATTGAAGTGCGCTCTGACCTGTATAATCCTTTTTCATCTCAGGATAGAAAAAGCATCCAGGCAAAATCTGTTCATTAGCAGAATGGGTGACAAGCAGCTGTAATTTCTGCCCTATGTAGTTTCTGCAACTCATCTAAAAAGCAAATTTTCTTTCATGATAATTGAATAAGATTCAGGAAAAATCAACATTTCGTGCTTAAAGTCAAATATCTAAATACACAGTCATATGACAAAATAAAATAGGACTAACTTACAAAGACACCAATGACTCATAACTAGTATCCATGCCAGTAAAAGGTGAAAAAGGCACAACACCTAAATATTGGATATAACATGTAAGTGTTAGATTTTAATGAATTAAACGATTATGGTATTTGCTATAATCATGAGCAACTTCTTGGTGTTCAGCATATATTCCACCTTTCTTTGTCTAGGTAAATGCATGCTTTCGAGGACCCTGTCAGTGTAAGTATGCCTAAAGGGCACGCTGCCTGTAAAGCACAATGTAATGCTGCATAGGGATATACAAAATAGCTCTAAGCAGGTAAGAGAAGCAGTCTAACCCTGTCAGAGAAGCAAATTTCCAGACTTCTGTAAAGGGCTATTCCAGCAAAGATATTTTATTTTGCTAATGCAGCTACATCACTTCAGAAGCAAAAGAACCAATTCAGAGCTACTTCTAGTCTCTCTGAACTGCATTGCGAAACGTAGCCATACCCTCCAGATTTCAAACCTGATGCTGTCTTTTTTGAACAATTCTTATTACTATTATCTAACATTAGTCTTTATTCTGTAAGTTGTCTTTCAAAACTGTGATTACTTTTCCACATTGCTCAGATTACAGCGGTATGCGGTGGTTTGCCACACAACCTTTTTTTTTAAAGACAGAGGACTATGTTCTGAACAGGAGGGCCGGAAAGAAGTCAGCAGGAAACAGCCTTACAGAGAGACAAGAGAGAGCACCTCAACTGCCCTTGGCGAGCCAGGAGTGCCTGCTGGATTCCTGCAAGGACTGGGCAGCAGCGCTCTGTCTCTAGGCAAGCCAGTGGCTCCTGAACCCCATGTTCATGTTCAGAATATACCCATTCAGAATTCCAAATCTCACTGTGGAATTCCACACCTCTCCTTCAAGTCCTATGTTTATATTAGTCATAGAAACATATTAAAAATATCAACCATGCGACTGACTTTAGTAAAACTTCTTAGAAATAAACCTTAGGTCAAAAAAAGAAAAATCCTAATTTTTAATAGCTAATTTAATGAAAAATTTCCAAGTGGAAATTTCAGTTTACTAAGTATGTAGAGGCATGGCTTTTAATGAGAGGAATTTGCTGAGCAGCTCAGGGGTTTTTTGTTGGCGATCAAGGTTTTCAATTTTTTATTGGTATTACCAGTGTTTGAGTTAACCCAATTTGATTAGTTTTGGCTTTAGGAGCAGTGTTTCAATGCAGAAACAAAGCAATCTTTTTGTATTTAATTTTAATTAATCACAAAGATTGTGCAATATCCAAATAAATGGCTTCAGGTTAAAAGAGCAGCATCAAGAGCTAACATGCAATTACATTTAGGCTCCTAATATGGAATGGGTGCATGATGCATGGAAGAAATGTTCTCTGGGTCATCAAGTCCAGACCTCTGCTGTTGCTGGAATCATGTCATATAACCCTTTTCAGGCACTTCAATCAATTTTGTTCATTAATTTATTATAATTTACTATTTGTAAACATTATGGAAAACTATATTAATCTAATCATTGAAAGTATTTCTCTATATTTAGAGTCAGAACCCAAAAAAGAAATCTGTGGTTCACCTTATGTGCATTATTAGATAGATGTTTTATGAAATGAGATTCATGGCTGTCATGGCCACTGAATCGCTGTATCCTTTCCAGCAGCTGCCTCTGAGCATACACCAGCAGCGGACTCACTTGTTCCGTGTATCTCTCACTGAAAAAAAAAAAACCCACTACAGTAATTAAGCAAAATAACTGTATATTTAACTATACAATATTGCTTTCAGTTTTTATTGGAATTGGTGTGACTTACTGTGTAAATATGTTAAATTGCACAGCTATGTGTACCAGTGCTTCCCACTTCTTCATTTGATATAGCAATTCTATCGTTTTAAGAATCAGATTACATATCCATTTCAAGTCAACCACATTCACGTCATCCAGGGGAGACTGTGGATGGAGATTAGAACCACCATTCTCATCAGTAATACCTCCTAAACAACTGGGAATGCAGAAGTCTCCTTCAGGATCCAAAATCTACGGAGAAGAAGCATTACTCTACCTGTTATTTTCAAACTTCTTTTTAAGACAAATCAAATTATAAAGAATAGAAAATACTGCAATCCTCTAAAAACTTGTTACAGAGTATAACTTGGAGCTATCAGAATACAGTGCAAGAGAAAGAAAACTACCTCTACTCAAGATGTGATAATAAAGAGTATGCAGTCTTATTAAAATTAATTTTTACCTTAAGAGACCTGCTTGCTTGTAGTTCAGTTATCATATCAATGATCATGTCTGATGCCAAATAAAATGGCAACCAGATGGTGTTCCTAAGAAAACCCCTGGTAATGGGAAATGCATCCATATCGGAATGTGAATGGTTAGCAATCAATTGTAATTCTCGAGTATAGTTCCAAAGTTCTCGACAAGCATTTTGAAGCAACGTCCAGTGGCCACCACGGTGAGCAAGAACCTATGTATATCGTTCAAAATAGAATTATACTTAGGAAATACAAAAATCTAAAGTTTCATTCTTTTACTGCAAAGCTTAGGTATAAGTAATCTTTCAAAATTACAGTCTATGGATCATTCTTAATAACAGATTGTTCAATATTTCAATTCATATAAATCATTATAGAACCTTAATTTGGAAATTTTCATAGACGCACTGATTTATAAATTAATTCAATTGTTGCTTTTGGTGTGAGAATAAGAAATAAAAAATTAATTCACACCACATATACATGGGTTTTTACTTGGGTTTAGAAGGGTTTATGGGAAGAGTAGTCACTCTACATTTCTTTTCAATCACTGGTCCTTCTGTTTATACTACCAAGGCATTCACAAAGACCTGTGAAGGGAAAGGTAAGTCTGCAAGTATTTCCGGAAAGATTTAAGAAACATGAGAAGGAAAGTTACAAAGACTAAATGAAAAATAAAACATTTATATAAATTATTATGTTTGATAGAAACATACATGACAAAAGGTGATGTGTGACACATTTCATACACTGTACTTGGACATTTTGCAGAAGATGAGAAATCACTGCTTTTTCCCACTGAAGTTTTTTTGATATTTCTAAAGTGTGCATTTTTTTTTAATGTGGAAAGTAGTAAGTATTGTAATGAAGTGTTTAGTAATGACTAAAATGTTTAGTAAGCAAGTTTATCTTACCACTGCTCTTCTTAAATGCAAAAAGATTTTTGTAAAATGCTCCAATAAAATGGTATTTGACAGAAACTGCTTGCGTTCTTTGGGGGAATGAGAGACAGATATTTCTGTATCGTTTGTCATTTGAGTTCGAGGAGTATCTGTTCCACTCAGGTTAATGCTGGACTCAGAAGATTTAACTGTACCTGAAGACAAAAGTTCATTGGTTAAAAATGAGTTAAGAGTTCACAAAAAAGTAAAAAAGAAAATATTATCAGCCAGCTAGGATTTTCCTGTGGCAACTAAATACTGAAATGTTAGGAAATGCCAATGTTAACGTTATCATATTTATAAGGTTATGATATTTAAAATATAAGATGCTTCTACTTATGTGTTGGGAGAAGCAGGGAAAAAAAATAGTTTGAGCAAAATAATAATGTATACCCAGTAGTTTTCAGCCTCAAAGACAAAACACAACCCTCACAGAAGTTTTAGGAAAAAATCACTGTGTGGCAAGCTCCCAGCAACCTTTCTGAAACTGAGGCCTCTTAAAAGGAGAAGTTAGGAAGAAGGGAAGATTTGTGACAAATTCTGTGGTTTGTGTAGAAATGCTTCATTGTTTTATTCAATACCAAATATCCACCAAGGGGAAACACAAAGGTTCATGGTAGGGGAATACAGCTATAGGCTTCAGGCAGAAGCTAATTTCAAGCTAAACTCTATGTCAAACTACACACTTCATGAAATTCTTGTATTCAGAATTGCTGCAAAGGCTAGGAGGTAATAAACAGGATTTTCATTAGTTTTCAGTAACTTTCAGTGATTCGGTTCTCAATGACTTGTAAGCATCAAGACAAAAGAGTATAACTAAAAGTAAGCTGTTGCAAAGAGAGCCAGTGAATTCAACTGCTAGTTTTTGTCATACCTCCTTGGAAAAGGCAAAGAGGCTGGTTGATTCCTACCTAAGGAAGTCCTACATGGAATGTTAGGAGAATTTTGCTCTCTACAGCTGTGGCAATAATGTGTTCCCTGAAGTGCTATTGAAGAGACCAGGCTTCTGATTTCTTCCTGAACTTACGGCGGCTAGGCAGACTAATTTGCGTTGACTTGTATGTTACCACGAACATCTTAGGTTATCAAAGTCCTATATTTCACAATTACCTACACACAGGAGCCTTTCGGCTTCTGTTGAAACCTTAAAGGATGTTATTGGAAACAGCTGCAATAATAGAACAGTCAAATGTGAAAGACAGAGAATTGAAGTAAAAATAGTAGAAGATAAAAAATTGATCCCGAGATAGCTTCTGCCACAGGAAAACACTGGGGAGCAAGCAGTGGAGAAAGAAACCTAAATTATTCTACTTAAAATTTGGAAGATAATAATAAATGTCAGTCTATAATTTTAAGACAGACTTACAGCTAGGAAATCAAAAGGAAAGGACAGACCAATTAACAGCCAAAGAAACTTATAAAAACTATCATTGCATTTAGAATAATCTGGAATATTATCAATTTAATAGGTCTAGGTAGCATGGCTTCTGCAAAACAAAAGCTAGTATCACTAATTTATTAGACTTTATAAACTTTTTTACTAAAGTATAGGATAAAGAATAACCTCTTGATAAAAAGTAACATATTTATCAATACAATAAACAACCCTCAGAGTTATTAAAAATGCCCCATTATTGACTATGACTTCATTTATAATAGATATGCCAGAAAGAGAAAATACAGAGGACAGTTTTGAAATCCAGAAACATCTTGTCTTTAAATTGGCGTAAGTGTTTTTCCAAAGTTGTTGTGGAGAACTAATGATGGAAGTCAGGATAGAAATTCAGAGAAAGAAACAGGTAAGTTGAAACTGATTCCAGCTGTGCACCTATTAAAAGGTTCTTACAGGTTTGTTTTTCGTTCATTCCTGCCTTTTTAAGGAGAAGAGAAGTTGGTGTTTTCATATTATTCTCTGCAGCTTCTCTAACCACTACGGTGCCAGAATTATTTAATGAGAATATTTCAGGATCCAAAATATTGTATCTGCAGAATGGAAGAAAAAGAACAAAGCACAAAAAAAAAAAAAACCAAATATAATATTAAAAAGAATTTTGATACACACACACAAAATTCAGTTTCGCAAAAGAGAGTTTTGATTACTTTCCAGCATCTTTAGGAATCAGAAATAATGAATGATAGACAAAAGTTACAAGGAACCAAAAAATAGCACAGTATAATATATTTCAAAACTTTCATCTGATCAGTCAAGTGAGAAGTCACCTGCCATATGATGGAAAACAAAACTTTTTACAAAGTAAATTAATTTGTATTTGGAAGCTGAACTGTCCATATGGCAAACTGACTGAGGATATTGTAATTCAATCTGTTTGCATTAATGGCAATAACACAACAACTTACATTAATAGCAGTCATTGATAATGCAGTAAGATATACCTGTCCAGATGCCATGAACCACAAATTCCAATATTATATTGCTCTTCCAGTTTCTTTCTAAATAAATTGTAGTGTGCAACTGCCAGATAGATATTCATCTGAGACCTCCAGGGCATCTCTTCAAGACATACTTGATGAAACTTCTTTCGGTTTAAGTAATCACTCACGATTGGTTGCAGAAGTACCACTAAGGTGTGACGAGCTACTTTTTGCAACTCTTCCTTGCATTTCCTAAGCCAAAATATATGAAGTAGCAAAAAATGAAACTGTGTTTTCTTGAAGTTCTAGAAAATATTATCATGATAAATATACACAGAAGTCTCCCATTGCATATCCACAGACTTTTATTAACTGAGAAGAATATGACATATTTCTAAGAAAAGGATTTTTGCTGCCGCCAAGAAAAGCAATTGTGCTATCCCTCTTAAAGTGCACTTAACACACGCTATACCCTGTATTTTACCAACTTTCGTAAGGTGTTTATCTTAGTATTTACAAAAAGTTTAGCTCTGTGTTTGAAATTATTTGTACCTGAATCATCCAAACAGATTATTATAGCAAAACCAGCGTGTTTCACACAGTCGGTTCCATAGACGGCGCGTCTGCTATTATACTGTAAATTTGCATCATTTGTTTTATTGCTGTGTTTTGGTAGCTAATCATCCTCAGTATGAAAACATTTTATTTCAAATATGGATGCCTGGCTTTAATTTTCAGCCATGGATTTTTTTTTTTATGTTTCTCTGCCAGATCAAACAATTCTGTATTACCTCGCATTTTCTCTCTGTGAAGATACACACAATGCTGTAGTCAAACCAAATCTCACATTTGCTTTTTTATAAACTGTAAACTGATCTCCTTATTAATCTGAATTATTTTTCTGCCTGTTTTCCACCTTTAAAATGTGGGCAGAACAGTATACCATGTGCAATGTTGTTATATTATACAGCAATGTTATCATGTAAGATACGAAAGACTAGCTGAAAGAGGAAAAAGCCCAGGGTAAGTTAAACATCCCCTCTTCCACTGAAAGCCATGAAAATCATGTTAAGTAAAGTGGGTTTTTTCTGTCAAGAAGGAAAAATTGACAGTTTGGATAAATATTTAGAAGACAGTGTATGGAAGATTTTTTTGAGGTTCTTTATTTAAAACATTTCCAGAATCAGTTTTGTGATTGCTTATATTCAGGTATTTCTAGTTTTCTACTTGCTAATTGCTGGAAGCGTAAGTGACCAAAGCACCGGGTAATGAATGCTACAAATTCTTTTAGGTCAGAAGGTACTGTTATTAGCAAGTTAAGCAAATACATACAATTATCCGCCAAAAGAAGAGGTGAATGAATTATCATTCATGTATGTTTCTGTCAAGGAACAGTTTTCTAAAAGTTAGAGACCAGACAATCCAAAAAGACTAATAAAAGGATGAGAAAAATCACTCTGAAACTACCTGAACATCAGGAAAAAATAAAATATTCTTTATTTTATTTCTAACAGGAAAGCTCCCCAACACAGTTTGAAAAGCATTATAGCATGCAGATTAACATAGCTCTTCCACTATGATGATCAACATGCTCAAGCTAACGTAACTGAAATGCAGTCTTTGATTATTAATACAAACAGTTATTAACAGTTATTCTCTGAAACAGAAATGAGATAGATTTTGTCCTCTTGAGTGGAAGCCAATTTTATACCAAGCTAAAACAGAAAAGTGAGTGAACTGCACACAGATTCATTCCTTTGATAAAAAATGGTTTTAAAACACACACAATTATAAACTAAATTTCAATCAAAATATTTGGGTTCTGTATATGAAGCTGATGACATGTTCATTTACCTTTCTGCTTCTGGACATTTCGTTATGTCTGGATGTTTCATTAAATACTGTCTAAGAGTCTGTCTTCTTCGAATAGGACTCAAGGCTTCTTTTCTTGGTTTCTTCAAAGTTGATGCCTCTGGTTTCTTTAAACGTGAGGTCTCCACACTCTTTAAAAAAATCTTCCATGAAAATCTTAAATATACTTCAAATACTTATTTATACCTACATTATAAATTACTTGAGGTATACACTGGTCTGGCTTATGCAGGAACAGAACAAAACAGAAAATAAATTCTGGAACTGTTTGTCAAACTAAAACAGCAATAGAAATATTTAATGTTTCAGAAAGCTTTACAATTTCTCTGGAAGGTATATGTCAAATGCCTGACACTAAGAAGCCAGCCAGGTCCCCAAATATTTTCTTTCATATACCAGTGTTTTTAATCTCAAAAAAAAAGATATTTTTCTATTCTTCTCTATATTCTTCTCTATAGTCCTTTTGCTATTACTATAAATAGTAAATCTATATTTTAATCTATATTATAAATAGTAAATGTTATAATAGACCCCTAATCTGTCTCAAATGCTAGCAGTATAAAGGCATTACCAGAGGGTTGTGAGGGAGAAAACTCTTCCTCCAAAACAATACAAACCCATTAAGATTATTCTTACCTTCCAATAAAGCAAAAAATTATTTTTAAAAAGTTCTGAACAGAAAGCCTCTATTGTGCAATTAGAATATCTGCACAAGGAGTTGCTCACAAAAAAGTGTAAGTACAACATATTGTACAAAAATGCCTAAATTGATCTCCTTTTCTTAATGATCTCCTTTTCTTAATGCCTTTTCTTAATGATCTCCTTCTTTCCCCAACCCAATATTTTAATATCCTATTAATAACATCCTATTAACATATTAATATTAACATATTGATTATTAACATAATGATTAATATTAATTAACATATTATTATATCCTATTAACATATTGCTTTTTCTAAAGGGAGCTGATGAAAGGCAAGTTTTCATTAATTTTGGAATGCATTACTCCGACCCATCTCAGATTCCTCACAATTGTTGGTCTTTCAGATAAATCCCATGCAAACTTTTCCTCCTGATTTTAGGAGTGCAGAGGTGAGCTGAGGACTAGAGTTTATATCCCAATTTTTATGGGATATAAAAACTCAGGTTTTTATGAGACAGCTTTTAAAAATTTGTTTTTGTGCTTATGGTATTGCTGCCCAGTAAAGACATACATGTCTCCTTAAAAATAAAACTCACTTTCTGAAACCCCACCACTCCTGTAGTGTTTCTATCCATGCCTTCTGACAGAGTTGGAGAACTTGTTTCTTGTGTTGAAATTCCATTATTACAGAGAAGGTGGTCATTCCTCCTGACAAACAAATAATGTTAAAATCATCACTATCATCATCATGTTAAACTCCTTTCATAGTTAAAGGGTTATCTTTGGGAATAGGTAGAGCACATTGGGAGTTTTCAGCAAGTTTTTCTTTCCTTCTTCCCCTTCAAAAAATCTGAAGTTCTCACCTTAAAGGTTTATTATTGAAATCTGAATTTATAGGTAACAACTATCTTACCTTCCTAACTCCTAGTAAAACAAAACATTTTGCTTCATCACCCAAATTCTACTATGAAATTCTGTAAAGAACTTCCTCATGTCCAATTCTTTTGGTCTTTTGTAACAGCAATACCTGTTCCCTGTAACATATTTCTTTTTCATTGATTATTTCCTTTTCAAATTTTAGAAAAGCTGGTGTGTGTTTTTAACAAAGTTGTAGTTAAATTTCTTTGAGATCCTGATAGGTAAATGTCTACAATTTGGTTCCACTTACCTTTTCAGCATAGAATTTTTTTTTAGACACTATAGTAGCCCCTGATCAGTTTGCTTTTGATTTAACCCAACATGCTTTCCCAAGTTATCCCACTGCCTCATAATAATAAGTTTAATAGCCATATTACCAAGTGGTGTCTGTGAAAAGGAAAATCCTGGAAATTGATGATTGTAGACGGGAGTTTTGAACAGACACAGCCAAGGGAGAAGTCTCCATGTGTAACAAGGTCATAATACAATATTTTGTGTATAATCTGGAATGTAATCCTCTGTGCTCATGGAATTTCTGCAGACTATGAGCCATGGAAATGGTTCCACATGAGTCTTCTACCAGGTACAATTTACAGGTTCTGCTGTGACACTGGTGAACCTAAGTAGTAGTTTTTCGCTACTACTGTAATAGAGATCTACCTTTTCAAGTAAACTTGCACATTGCCTGCCCATTCCAGAACGCATTGAAACTTCTCTTCATTCAGGATTTTGTGCAAAACTTGAACAAAGAACTCAAGAAAACGTGATTTCTTTCTGAATTTCATCACTGCAATAAAGTAACAAAGAATTAACACAGGTTTTGTATTTATGCTGTAAAACATTTCCGAATTCAACTATAATTACAGCTATGTATGTCTCAAAGCATGTATTTATGCCATGTTGCACGCTGATGAAGAAAAAGCATACTGATATTGAAATCAGATATGTCACAATACACAACAGCAGTTCCTAAATACTTCCTGTTGTGACCGGGCATCCAGAATCACAAAGTTCACTCTATTTGCAGTCCTAGAATGACAAACATTCTAGGGACTACAAAAACAGGTTTGGAACTATTTTTGTATCATGCAGTACATAGTACAAAAATATTTTATAACAATATTCAACATGCCTAATTGTACACATGCCTGAAAATCCTGCAAAAACAATAAAGCAAGTATAAACAGAGTAACTGCATCCTATTCACTTAGGTTTCTCTTCTCAATGACACATTAGTATGGAAGCATCACATAGTTCTCATTGCGGCAGTGAACTGTGTTGTCTAGGTTTTAGGCAGCTTTTTAATTGTTTGCAAACTCCTTTTACTGTTTGGCTGTCTTCATAAATTTTTACCATCAAGAAATAAATATGTATTTATCGTATCTGAAAGCTATACTAATTTTACAGGCTAGGCTACATTGTTATTTTGAACACCAATATTAAAAAAAAAAAATAGGGAGTAACAAAGGCCACATACCAGAATCCTAAATCCTATTTCAAAAACACAAGTGTACTCAGACTTTTGGGAATTCCTCTTTCAGTAACATAATTTAATGTGGAGATGGGGTATCTCAATTTAAAAAGAACATCCCACACAAACAGAATCTTTGAAATCTTGACACAACTTTAAAAAATGAGCTCATTTTTAAGGTCATTAGGAAATAAACATTACTCAAATTCTTTAAAATATTAATATTTTATATAATTAGCATCAACATATAAAATTATATGTTACAAGTATTTCATGCAGCTCTAAATGTGACAATATTAAGAACTTTTTTCAAGATATGTTTTACTTGGTTTTGTATATTTGAGAACAAAATGAAGAGAAAGTTTCCAAGAGCTTATTCCAAGCAAGAAGTAGATAGCTTTGCTGGCAACTTTCTGAAGTAAAGAAGCCTTTACAATTAAAATAGCCACCAATTATCCTACCTTCTCGATAAGCATTGTTTGATGTCCAACATGAAATTACAGGGTAGAGGAACAAAGGATCTTCCTGTCCTGTAAGCTCTGATCCACGAGCTACATCAATAACCAAATCAAATCCATTATGACAAGCAGAGATAGTGTACAATAGAAACTCTACCTGGAATCATAACTGAAGACTAGAAAAAGCCTTCTTTAGCACAGAGTTTGCTTTTAAATCTCTCACTGTCATCCAGGGAGAAAATCAAAAGCTTGCTCTTTTCTTCTAACATAAGTAGCTCTGCCACTTAAATAATGAAGAGCTTATGTATGTGACTGATGAACTTCCAGCTACTAGACAACGAACAGGATGTCTGGAGTTCATCAGAGGTCTAACAAAGCTCCATACAAATCATCTGTGGAGGAGGATGTGCAGTAAGGACATGTCCAAAAATGTATTTAAGGCTATACAGAATGAACTGAACACATGATGCTACTACTGACTAGTGCTTACATACACGCTCACCATATGGATAGCATAAGTAGGTAAAGGAATTTTTTTTTCTTCACATAAACATCTATATAAATATATGTATATGAATGTATTTCTATTTTTTAAATAATATATTAGATATGCTGTAAATGATACATACAATATATAGCTATAAATAGTATATATAATATATGGGAGAACAATAACTTGGATTGAAGCTTCTGAGAGTTAAATACAACTGTGTTACTAGCTGATGAGCACCAGAACAATGTTACACATGTTAGCTGCTATTTTGCCTTAACAAAAAAACATGGCCTACAAATTTTGTGCTTAGGCAAGTTGTGGGGTTGAGAAAGATCAAGGCAGCCAGTCCCTGAGAAAAGCAAGGTTAAAAACGCACTCTGGAACAACCAGTTGTGATAGTGGATCAATAGCTACACCCTCCACTGGTGCCAGTCAGTTGAAGTCTGTTGAATGCAAATCATGTGCAACTAAATAGGACAGCCAGCACGACAAGCAGATCTTTTTTAGTTCCTTTTTAGGAGAAGTCACACCCTTTATTAGTACTCTCTCCTATTTGACAAGTTCAAAAATATATTCCTTCAAATGCGCATTTTCACAAAGAAGAATACCTCCCAAATTTTTTTCACATTTCAGAATTTAAATTGTACTGTGTATTAAATATTTGGGTTTTCTCAGTTTCTTATGAAAAAGGCAGATTAATTTCTTTTATATTTTTCTCATAGACTATCATCAATGGAATGCTAAGTCTTGATCTACTTTTAAGGATTTCCTATGACAGGGTTTTTTCCAAAATATTTTTAACAGCATGCCCTACAGGTGTGCACATTGTCCTAAATCACTTATACATATTTGTATATCTATAAGATAAGGGCAGCTCTAACCTTTGTTATTTGTTTTGCATGGCCTCAGGAAAAGAATTTTCTTCGATTTGTATCCTGAAACTTATTGACGAATACACTATTTCAGCAACAGAGCAGACTTCAGCCATCAAGTATTTGCCAGTTACTGAAAATGTGTTCTTCTCTAACTTATCAACCCATTAATTTAACTTTCCATTAAGTAAAAATGGAACATCATTTTATTAAGTAATCAATGTAATTTTCAATTAACTTACAGAATTCATTCACTCTGTAAGTTCTTCTGCAGGAACGCAGGCATCAATGTTAGCAGCAAAAAATCAGTGCACAGATGAATGGAATTTTTGTGTCATTCTTTTTATTCTATTTATTACAGAAATTCTTTCTCTTCTTAGACAAATGCATTGTGGGTTGGACTAGATGACCTTTAAAGGTCCCTTCCACCCCAAACTATTCTATGATTCTAGAGATGATGGACAATAACTAGAACATGAGTCAGCAGCATGCCCTTGCAGCAAAGACCAGTTGCATACTGGGCTGTATTAGAAACAGCATAGCCAGCAGGTCAAGGGAAGTGATTATTCCTCCCTGTTCAGCACTTGTAAGACCACATCTAGATTACTGTGTTTGGTTGTGGACATTGTAGTACAAGGCTCTGATGTACTGGAGTATGTCCAGAGAAGGGCCACCAAGATGATAAGGAGCTAAAGTGCACAACAAAGCAAGAAGAGTCTGAGAGAATTGAGTTTATTCAATCTTCAGAAGGCTAAGAGGAGTCTACACCTACCTATAGGCAGAATACAGAATATGGAGACAGGCCATCCTCATTGATTGCACAAGAGGCAATAGACGCAAGTTGCAAATAAGAAAATTCCAAATAGACATAAAGAAAACCTTTTTTTAACCATAAGCATGGTCAGCTATGTGAACAGGTTGCCTATCTTTCTTCAGAGAGATTCCTAACTTGACTGGACAAGTCCCAGAGCACCCTGATCTAATTGTACCTGTTTTGAGCAGGGGGTTGGAATAAATGACTTCCAGAAATGTCTTCTAATCTAAATGATTTTATGATTCAATCCAGGCTCCAAGGAGTACAAGGTGCCATGCAAATACAATGGAAGAAAAATCAGTAGTGGCTCTGTGTCTTAAGTTCTAATCAAATTTCTTTTATAAGTCCTACTTATTCACCTAACTTTGGCAAAACTATTAGCCTGAAAAATTTTCTGCTTAATCCATACTCTAAGATATTTTAAAGTTGATATATTCATTCCTGAGTTACAGGTAATGCTAGTATACATGCAATTCCTTCAGAAAGAGGACAATTTCTATTAACTTTCTTCAGGAAGTCTTTTCTCCACTAAAATTTCCTGCTGTGGTCATTACTACTAGCAATGGCAGGATAGTAAGACATGCTATAAATGGACAATGGTCTTTGCCACTGTATTTTCTGATTTAGGAAAATAAAGCAAGCCTAAATAACACAGAACCCAATTTACATAGATTGAGAGAACACATATATTTGCAGAATAGAACAGAACCAACCATTCCTTTCTGGGAAGGAATGAGCGTTTTGGTGGAAATGATGAAAAAGATCAATAAAAGTCATTATACACATCACTTCCAGGGATAAGTAATGTCACTGGAATTATTATTTTGGTTGACTTATCATGCAAGATGTATGAAACTACTTCTTCGGAAAATAATTTTTACAAATATACCATACAAAAATACATAGAAAAAGCTAAGAAATGTTTTAATAGTACACCCACCTGGTTTTGTCAGTTTGAGGAGATTTGATTCAAGAGCACTTAGATTTTCTGTTGCTTTTTCCATTGCAGCTAAATGGGATGTCTTTGCAGAAGTGGTCTGAAATATCCAATACTTAGTCATGAAAACTTAGCTTTTACCGAAGTAAACCCAGCAGGTCAATAGTGGAGTCTGGGTTAGATCCCAAGTCTTCTAATGCTATATCTGATAATTTCAGCAATATTGTCTTATTTTTCTTTTCAAGTGAAAATTGATGTTCATAAACTTTTTAGTATGGCTGGAATAACCTGGCCATGATTCATTCTTGACTGATCACCAAGGGAGTGGAGTTTCTCTGCCACCAAATACATTTTTAGGAAAGTCCCACATGCTACTACAACATATTTGAACAGATTGTTTGACAAAATATGTTGTTTTCCAGAAAAATTAATATTTTGTAGATTATTTACAGAGATCAAAATCTTCCTCTGTAAAGAAAGTTCTTTTTTTTTCACTTCTGAAAATATAATTTTCAGTCAGCCCTACTTGGGTCAAGATATTATATTGTTCCTACAGTCTTAGATTACTTTCCTTTTTTTGCTTTGAACTTGGGAGCAGCTAACACAAACTCAGCAATAAACAATGAAGAAAATCATTTGTCCTGGATCCTATCAGCATCCTACAAATTTTCTTCTAAAAATCCTTCCCTGTGAGGTGATTGACTCTTTGTCACTGTCTCCAATATATCTGTTTCATGCTCACATTGCTTCCTTTCTTCCTCTCATTATTCCTACTTTCTTACTTCTTTTTCAAATCTCGTCTCTAGTAAAATCTCTTCTAAAATTATTTAAAGAAAAAACAGACAGGAAAGTACGGAGAATCAACACTTTACTCTGATTCTAACTTGTAGGATATCCTCACAACCTGATGCATCTCTTTGTAATTTAAGTATTCAGGTCTTTGAGGTTGAAAGTTCTTCCTCCGTTAAGAAATATTTTTCAGTCTACACAACTCTTAAGTTACTCTCTTATTATGACCCAGTTTCAAGCAGCTGCTACACTAAACGAGAGGCTAAGTTTCTACATTATTTAGGATATTTTTGCTCTTCTTTACTTACACAATTCTTTAGTTACTTTTTCTGTCTAATAAAGCATTCCTGCAAACTATATATATGAAGATCAGTTAGAGATGCTTGTATAAGTATCTGCAGGATCCCCATGGCTCTGAACTGTAATGTTGCTAACCCCTCTCAAGTTCAACAACATGAGACCCTGTACCCACTGCAATCTGCAACTGGTCTTAACAAAGATGGCTACAATTAAGCAGAAGCCTCTCAGCTGTACTTTGGGATCTCTTATTCTATGAGGAAACATTTCATACAATCACTTCTAAACCAAAAAGTTAATAGATGAGGTCTTCAAAAATAATAAACACAGGATTTAGAGAAAATAAAAAGTGAAAACCAGAGCAGTTACTTTAACTTCTTTGTTAGTCTGTGTTTCTTCAGTTTTCACAGCTCCTGACTGGCAGGGTGAGATTGCTGGTGAGGAATCCAACAATTTTTTCCCATAGTTAACAATAATTACAGCTAGTTCATATTCTTGCCATGAACGTAGTACCTATTAAAGAATCATGTTATATATTTTTGTTTTCCATAACATGTAATGTTTCATTATTGTCTACTTATAATTGTCAAAATGCATGAATACTATAAATAGATATTAATTACTCAATACTGAACTTTCCTTTAATAAAAAACCCAAGACTATAGACCTCTAAAGTAATTGGAATTGCAGATATATTATCTGTGTATTCTACTTTGGCTTAACCTATCCCTCAGAGAATAGAAAGATTTAACCAGAAGTATCTATTTCTGTGATTGACATTCTCCCTGTTCTCAGGCAGTACTGCTATCAAAGAATATAAAGGGTAACTAAATGATCCTCATTTACCTCTCTGCTATCAAGTGCACATTTGTAAATCTCAACTGTATTAGTAAAAGGAGTGGTGAAATTTATTTTGAAAATTATGAAATTTATAACTGAACAGTGTGGGGAATGCTTTTAGATGGCTTTACATTCTTTAAATAGAGCTATGAAGGCCAAAGTACTTCTACTATATGCAAGCTAACTTCACATTAGGATGTTTGTCTTCGGATAGAAAATAAGTGTATAGATTACTTTAGGATAAATACAGTACATGGCCTGACTATTCTGTTGAAATACTATCTCTAAGGAGAAAAAAAAAATCAGCAGTAGAAGCAGACAGTTATTTAGCTGGGGAATCCAACAACAAGCAGACACTATATCAAGGTTCCAAGGTTCCTAATAGGCTTTGTTGGCCTTGATAAGCCTCCACCTGGGCTCTCCCCCATGGGGCCAGCAGCTCTCTTTCAGCTCAGGCCTAAGCCTACAATCCCTGCCAGCTCCTATCTGGCAGGAATGATGGTCTCCAGTGCACTCCAAGTCATGCCCAGGCCTGGCCATGGATCCACTGGTCTGGACACCTGACCTGCGGACTGACTTCTCAGCTTGGCCTCAGACTGCTCCCACCATGATGGACCAGCCTTTTGTGCTGTGTCTGACCTTAGCTACCGTCATCAGACCAGATCCTGACCTGCGGGTTGACTTTCCAGCTTCATCTCGGATCTGCCCCTTCACCACAAATTCACCCAATGATCTGGACTCCTGGTTGAACCCGACAGCCAGGTGCTTCCCTTCCAACCACGGCACTGGCCTCAGCTCCTGGCTTCGCAGCCCTCACTGTGCCCTGACACTACCCTCACACCCATGAAGTAATTGGTTAATACCAAGAAAATGGCGACACTAGGGCTTAAAATATTCATCTTTATAAATCTGAAAAGAATGGAAACTGTGTCTTCTTGCAGAGCACTTTTAAGGGGTTTTGACATTGATCTGGTCTTGTGAGGTAAGCATAGAAATGCAGCTCCTATAAAGACTGGGGGGATCACCAACATGGGGGAACCCCTCAAAGCATCAGCCACAGCTTGTCTTTGGTATGAGCTCTTAGCTGAGGTGTACTCAAAGCTAGAGGAAAGCTGACTTTTTCAGCATCATACATTTACCATGGCAGGTACTTTAACTCTAGCATGACTCCACACCTGAAGAAAAGAATCCTACCTGTACTACATTTCTCATCTCACTAAACAGATTGAGTATCTAAATCATAAATTGATCTACAGATAGGTATTATCATTGAAAGTCAAGGTGTTTATGTTCCTGACAGCACGTGGGACCAAATTGTATAAAGTCTCTTGTATCTAATTAGCAAATAAGCTATGTATGTTATCCTGATTAAACTATAAATATGGCCTATATGCAGCAAGTAAATTTTTAAATTTATATATTATATATATGCCTTATTGAAAATAATACTGCCTTAAATGTAAAAATACATGCAATGATATAAAATACATATTTAATGTCATGGACTAAAAATTGCAGTCTGTTTTCTGAACAAAGGATAATTCACAGTTTTATTAAAAAGTCAAAATGTCATTATTATATAAAATGCCCTGGTACAAAGATACTAGTAAATATTTCTATACCTTTGCCCTTTAAGAGTGCTCGTTTTCTAAGATATCACTCTGAAGGCCAGCTTACTAAAATTTTTTTTTTTCTTTCTGTAAATGACAAGAGCTATATCTTAAACTAAACTGTAAGCACAATAATCCACACCATACCTTTGCTGTATAAAATGAAGTACAAGCTATCATATGCTGAATACTCTCGTAACATCCTGCCTGCCTCCTCTGCAAAGTAGCACTTGGAATTTCTTGAAGGACAGCCAAGCATTTAATGAGAATCTGTTAATACAAGGGTTAAAACAAAGTTTGAAGTCTGCAACACAACTTACAAGCTTGTACCTCTATATAATCTATTGCATTTGATGGTGAACTTTAAAAATACTTTAAAATCTAACGGATGGGATAAAATGCTAGCTCTACAAAAGCCAACAATAAGATTTCCATTGAAATTAACAGTTTCAAGATTTCAAACACAGCCCTTTGGAATAAATGACATGTTCACATAAAATCACAGATATTAAATTACAGATACATGATGATTTTTGCTGATTCAATTATGATGAAATCAAAGAATCCTTAATTCGGTAAGAAGACATACTCCTAGTAGAGGACTACTTAAAACTATATTGAGATGGTTAGAATTTTAAATGAGAGAAAAATGTTTTCAGTATGGTCTAAAAAAAAGGCTTCTTTCCCCATTTTTGTCTAATTGACATGAAAAGAACACGTGACTAAATTATTTTTCCCTTTCATTAGGAAATCTGAAACAGAAGCCATTGCCAGTGGCTAGCTATGCCTTTGGTAGGTCATCACAGCCAACTACAACTTAAGCAAGAGGCTATCCCTGTACGTAAACAGATTTTTATTTTTTTTCTAAACGGTCCTAAAAACTTGTCAGAGCCCTGAGTGCCCCAATAGTCACTCCGTGAGCAGCCTCACTTGGAGCCTCCTCCCACACCTTCTGTCCAGGGGCCCAGGAGTCCCAATTAAGCTCAGACACAAGCCTCCAGTCCCTGCTTGAGCTATGGTATTGGTGTGCAGCTCTTCAGTTCTGTCTCCTGGATGGATCTTGGACCTGTGTTGTAGACTTGTCTCCAGCCTCTGGCTCCAACTCCTGCAGCTCTTGACTTTTTCTCCTGGATGGACCATAGGCCAGCCCAATAACTTCACTTTCTCTGGACCTCTTACAAACACCCTGCTCTGTCTGCCATGTTCAGGTGCTGCTAGTCTGTGCCTTGCCTGCACTGCAGTCACCTCTCCCTTCCTCATAGAGCAAACACGCTCTTACTGCTGCTCCCTGACAAAACTACCTAATTACGGGGAAAAAAGTTGCATGTTTCTACTCTATCCTTGCTGAATCTAAAAAACACGTCTGCTGCTTCAGAAATGGCAGGAAAGGATTCAGGTACTCTGTTTTCAAAAAGAAGGTGCTTGCTTCCGGAAAGGAGCACATGCCTGAAAACTAAAGACTCCATTATCAAAACACTGAACAGCCTTCTTTTTTTAAGAAGAAAACTGGATATGAATCAAACATTCAAAAAAAAGCCATAGGCAAGTGCTACTTTTCTGTCCTCAAAGTTGCCATCTGCAAATAGCATTCAAGTAGAAGTTACATTATAGATCCTACTATAGTTTAAAAATACTAACAAATTATCCCAAAGACACAACCAACATTCTGCAGTTACTTTAGCATATCTGATGTAGAATCTATGCAGCTTACACTGAACATATACGTGTTGGGAACATGTAAAACCATAAAAGGCTTTTCTTTCAGCAGCTACTAAGAACTCAAAGCCTAGATATTTAGCTCTCACACTGTACGCTCCATTATAAGTCTAATTTGAATCACTATAACTTCAGGACGTGGATGCCAGCTGCTTTGTCTTAAAATGTTCTCACCTGAACTACTGGCACTGAAGAAATCTTGTGGTAAATAATTGGAGCAAGGAGACCATAACATTGTACAACAGACTGCAGGGTATAACTTGCATCATTCAAACAATTGCTAAGTTCAATTGCCACAGTCATTCTTTCACATTCTGCTAATCTAGCAACCTGTAAAAGAAACACATTTTGATTCAAATATGAATTCTGTTGCTTTAAATCATTTGAGAGTGAAAGAAGGCAGATGGTATTGCAGTTTAAAAAGCAGTGTAAGCAGCAAGATGGAAGTTTAAAAATGAATTTACATTGACACCTGTTAGAAGTATATAAAAAAATGCAAAGTTATTCATGGTTCTAAAGGAAACAATTGTTCTTGACCTAATTGTGCCCTCTGAATTTGCCCATATAATTTACAAAGCCCGGTTAACAACCTCAACCTGCGTGGAGTGGAAATTTCACATGCTAACCTCTCAGAGTAGGTAAGAGAAGGATAACAATTTCTTCCTTTCCCTTCCAGTTATCTGCTGCAGTCCTTGCATGTGTCAGGAGATCCAGTAAAGTCACTGAGAATCGACTGCGCACATTTTTATGAGGACTTCAGCAAAGAAAGAGTGGAATAGGAATGTAGTAACACAGGAAGCAAAGCTTTACTATCCAAGTGAAAAATAAAGGGGTTTGTGTCATTAACATGCCATTATACTATAAGAAAGTCTGAAATAAGATGAAAGAAGTTTAGTATATTAAAACCATGAAACCCTGTTAGAAGTTCAATATTAATGAAAATATATGTATTAAATAGCAGAAATGTTTAAAATTAAAAATCCAAGGTGCTTCTTAGTAGGACAAAAATAACAATTACTGTATTTCTTCCTTAAGTTATAATCTACCATCACTGAAGTCAAGGAAAATTCCTCATCAATTGGAATCAGTAGGCTTTGGATTAGGCAATAACTGATTCAGAAGCCATCTTTCCACCAGGATACAAAATAACTGACAGCTACTAAAACACTTCAGAAAGAAAGACCAGATAACTCACAGAAAAGGAAGTATTCTGTAAACAGGACTAGTACATTGCAACGTTTATCTTGCAATGATGAAATAAAGCTGATCAAAATGTAAAATCAAATCCAGTAAACTATTTTAAACTGCACATACTTGTTCCTTATAAAGTATCTCATTGGAACAGATGGAATCACAGAAGAGTGCTCCTTCCATGACATTAATGTCACAGACAGCAAATATATTCCTCAGAAAGAGGTGCAAGGTAATAGGAGAAGTCTGAGATACAGCTTCAAAACGTAACCTACAAAATAAAAAAGCAAAACAATGGCAAAAGCATGTTAATGATGATTCTGATATATCATGCCTGAAGCTGAATTATATTGAAATGCAGCCTTTAATTTTAAAATGATGGGCAAAAGGGATTACTGTAGCTACTCCTAGAAATAAGATTTATATATAAAACTGAAAAAAAAAGTTTAAAATTTCTAACATAAAAAAATAAAAGGGCTAAGACTCCTTTTCAAATTGTTGTCCACCTCCTACTATCCTAAGACAGTTTTTCCTTAGTTGTTTCATCTAATCCAGTGAAACTTCCTTTGAACTTTCTTTGAAAACTTCAGATGCTACAGCTTATTTATTTTAACTGTCTCCTTTTACACATTATTTTTCTGTATTCTGACAATGATGCACGCAGTTGTGAAGCCCATTACTAAGTATTAGTAACAGACTCCTTTCCATCACTGATGTCTTTTATTACAAGTCTCAAAAGAATCTCTTTTCTTCTGCCTGCTTTTTTGTTGGTTTTTTTTTCCTTCCCTGGGGATAGGGGGGCATTTGTCTTTGTTATATTTTTTTAAATATTTTTGTTACAGGAAAAATCCTACGATTTTGAAGTATAAGAAGTAAATTCCCCCTTCTCCTCGATTGTGTTTCCTAAAAGAGACTGAAACTCAAGAAGGAAGATCAAGTCAACACATTCACATACTTGACATTACCAGAGTATCAACCGGGCTTCCAGCTGGAAACAAGAGGTTTCCTTTCCTTCCAGCTCCCTCTACTGCCTCTGTACTTTTAAGCTTGTCCAACTAATTTCATAGCTACCGATCAGTAAGACTGAAACTGGCTAATTTCAGGTCTGATACTGCAGCTTTGAGAATGTTCCGTATTAATTGGGGGGAAAAAAAAAAAATCAGGCTTGGACATAGCTGTCAGAAAAGTAAAATCTGCTTTCCGTGGCTGTTTAAAATTTGCAGTCTTCATTTGATTTATTTGAAAGCAGGTTCATTCAGAAGTTATCTTTAGAGCTGCATGTGTTTAAAAAAAAAAAATAAAGAAAAAAAAAAGAAGCATAATAACCAGACTTGTATTCCTGCTTTGTTGCCCAGGCCAGGGATAAATTTAAAACATCCACATAGTCATGAGATAGGATGTCTAGTGATTATCTGCCTGCATCAATGCAGTCCACAGGCTGCCTGTAAATCCCAAATGCTCCTCCAAATGCTCTTATGGCATGTAACATCAAGCCCCTTGGTCAATCTGCATGCTTAGTATCAGACACATGGTGGCACTTGAAGGGCAGACAGGATACATGCCACTGGTCTGGCTGAGCCCCAAATAAGAAGTACGTTTACACAAATTACTTTCTCCTGCAACAGGATTCAAAGCACACACAAGCCTACACTATCTGCTTCCATCCAAACAGCACTACCGTGAGAAAACCGTGGGCTTTGATGCAAGTAAGACAAAACAATACAGAGAAAACTCTGGCTACATTATATGTCTCAGAATAGCTGATTACTGGTTATTCTGTCTGTAAAGTGGAAACGGAAGTATTATGATGAAGAGTGTTAGGAAATCCCCCTAGTATCTATTTCTTGAAACAAAGATCTTTATTTCTTGAAACGTTCAAGAACTATTAACACACACGCAATAAGGTTGCTCCTTGTCATTATGGTTTCAAGACTAAGCCAGTCTGTCTAACTGAAACAGAGATGCTCTGAAACTTTTTCATACTTTCTCCACATGTTTGCCTAAGCTTTCCTAATGAAAGAATTAGTCTAAAAAGAATTCCACACAGGTGAAGATGGTGATTTGTGCTCAGTTATATTGGATGTTAATTCATTATCAAATTATAAGCAGTTGACTAACATCTAAAAGTATTAATTTTTATTATAGTATTTCATGTCTATTATTTCATACAAGTCTCTTTTATCTGGGAAATAATTAAGTTTTGATTTGCTTTTGCACTTGGATCTATTGAATTTCAGTGAATGTAACCACAAAATTTCTAACTGGGCTTTGTCATAATGAAAAACCTATAATATTATGACTGAACATTTGAAATTTATTTATAAATGAATTAATTTTAAATATCTATTCTAAAGCACTTTAGTGTATTCAAAGATTGTTGGCAGATGTATATCTGCCCCAAAACAAAATTAGCAAGGATTTACCCCTATTGGCTGGTGTTCTTGACAAAATTTTCAGAATTTCTGAACTCTACTGCTCCCTTAACTGGAAAGTCACAAACACAGTGCATATTACATATTTTGCATATGAAAACGCATCACACAGAATTAATCACCACTTGATAAATGTTTCCCAATTATCTTAAGAAAACAATTACTATAAAGAATTAAGTGTGTAAATGCTAGCAGTTCCATAAATAACAAAAATCCTCTGCTAATTATAAAACACTGTATTTTTATAACACATTTCACGCCTTTTTTTTTTTCCAGAATGTTTTTCATATCGCAAGTCTGAACAAATTTCACAACCTGGTACTCTTTAAAAGAAAATGTGCCCATCTATAATTAACTATGATTTTAATTTTGTTGTTGCCAGTTACCTGTTTTCAGATATAGTCAAATTACTACTTGCAGAAATAACAGGTGCATTGGCAGGCAGTGGAGAAGAATTTGAAACAAAATAATCCCACATTGGTGAAAATGCTTCTCTGGCTAATGTGTAGCTGCCAGTCTGATAGGCTACCTACAAAAAACCCAACAACAAAAAAATTTAGCAAGTTTCCATGTTCAACAAATAACCAAGCCAACTATGATTATAGTATAAAGAAAGGTTTTAAAACTGCCCCTCCAACATGTAAATTTACAATTTCTGTAAGAATATTCTAAAATATTTGAATTGAACACATGTAGTAGCAATCTTATTCTACTAATATTAGTTTGCTTTCAGAATTAGCATCAGAGAAGGCAAAAGTGTTTCTTGACTGCTAACCAAGGATCTAACAGCCCTTTGTGGAATACTTTATATGTATTGTGCTGCAGTTTTTGAAGGCATATCATTTCATCTAGGTTCATTTTACTTTTGCTAATAGTGCAGAATGCCCTGCCACTCTGGATAATGGGATGTAAACGGAGCCACACAAGTAGGCATAAATTAATGTGGATACCTCTTACTCTAGAAGATTTTAGGAAATCTTCTAACAGTTCCCCATGATCTGATCTACAGGGCTAGACAATTTCACTCTTCTCCATGTCACAATCTGTTTTAAATTTTCTTTATTAAGAATAAAGAAAATTATGATAAAGGTCTGGCAGAGCTTTTGTGGTCTTCCACAAGACACTACAAAAATAATTTCAATATGAAAATAGTTGGATTTGATACCTCATACATTCAATCACATTCTTCATCCTGTACTGTAATGACTAATAAGGTGATTTCTAGCACTTGGTCTCAATCACAAAAATAAAAATAAAAAAAAATTATAAAAAAGAAGAAAGAAGTTAAGTGCAGACTGAAAAACAGGAACTGGGATAAGAAAACTAGCTGAGTTCCCTTAAACTGGAATTCCCCTTAAACTGGAATTTCCAATAATTTTGAATTAAGAACTGAGTTACTCAAATACACCATTTTTTGTGTTAAAATTGTGATTTGAGCTTATCAAGCTTTTGGCAAGGAAGTCTTGAGTTTTTACCAGAAAAAGTTTTAGAGCTACCAGTGAAAACAAGTAATTACAACCAAATTAAAGTATGTGTTTATTATCAAAGACCCTAACCCTACCTCAGTTAGATAGGCTCGAACAGTAGTAGCAGAAAGAGGTGGATATGCAAGGATTGGCTTAGTTGTTTCCCCAATGGCATCACCAATAAGTTTTCCATCAGAAGAATATGCTGCGACTGCAAATACGTATTTCTCATTGGGATCTAAGCCCTGTATTTCCAAGAGGCTTTTCCCATCAGCTGGTATCTATCAATAGAAATATTTTCTTGTTACATCCACTGTACATATCAAAACCAAATCTCAAACTCTAAACTTTTATTGTTAAATAAATAGTTTAATGGTCTTGGATACAATCAAAGTACAACGTAGATTAACAGACATGTCATGTTTCCAGATAATATTAGGTTCTTGAAGACAATGAGAAAACAATGAAATGACAGGGGAAAAAAGTATCAGTTTTCTCTGGAACGCAGCTGAGTATACAGAGAACATAACCTAAGAGAACAGTTAAGTACTAGGACCTGGAGTTTCTCTAAGACATTTTTGTCCATTTGCACATTCACACCATGAGTGTGAATGCTTTTGCAGTCATTGAGATGGAAACTTTCTACCCCTGAGTTATGCTTCCAGAGAAAGGGCGTATGATTTCCACCATAGATGTCACAGGCATGTGTTAGATACAGGCAGAGGATGTCTCAGATCCTCTCAGCACCGTTAACACAACTTTGGAGTTTGTGTATATAAACAATATATTTTCAAGATCTTCTCTTCATGTTTCCTTCAAGTAATTGTCCACCTGCACTTTAACATCATGGTTCACTCCTAACAGGCTTTTCCACCTTTCTCTCCGTAACCAGAACAACTTACACACAAAGGAAAGTCTTAAGGTCTTGAAACAACAAACAACTGACACAGTGACTGAAGCGCAACATGAGAAATGAGAAAAGAGAAATGAGTAATGTAGCATCAACACAGTGCACTTATTCAAATTCTGTCTGGCCTTCATAAGGAGACCTCTGAACAACAGATATCTCTTCAAATGTTGGGGATGAATCCTGAACCAGCAGACCAGAAATTAGTGAAAGGCAGTCTGTAGTATCCCTTTAGAGCAAACTTTTCTCATGTTGATAAGTTAATAGATCATTCCACCACAAAGAATTCTAAACTTCTTCCATGGAGCGGGCATATAGTGACTTTGCAGATCAGCATTTTGCAAAAGCATATCCTAAAGCAATCAGAAGCTCCATCGCTGAGACACATGGTCTGTGCATCTCTAATGCCTGCCAGAGCTAAGACAGTCAGTGGCTTAGACTGCAGCAAGTTCACAGAAAGAACAGCTAGCAGTGGGGTGAAAGTCTCCAATGAAACACTAAATTCACCTGGAAAGAGTAGTGTCTGGGGCACACTCTATAAATACATCATATACTTTTTTTCCCTTTTATATTTCTTAGATGTCTCTCAAAAACAGTTATAACAGAAGGGACAGAGACTTGTCTAACATGAAGCTTTTGAATCATTTAATTCATTATTCAAAAAAGGTTCTTAGAACTTTTTTTGGGTTTCGGTATGCCTTCAGCCTATCAAAATTTCAATTGCTTAAAATAAAGATCAAAAGGTTTGTCAAAGGCTTGGCCAGTTACCTGATTAAAAAAAGATGGCAGATGTATACATTTAGAAAATTGGGGTTTTTTTAAGGAAGAGAGAATGACCTAAAGGAGTTTTACCTCTGTCTTACCTCTTCTCCTGCATTTGGAAGTTTATTGTTATTTAACCTTACTTTCATATTCCTTCCTCCTGCTACAGAGCCCAAAATACTGTACCACGAAACCTTTGAAGAAAATGAAAACAGAATGAGTTGATACATAATAGTATTACTGTATTACTAATTTTGTAAAAACAGTCTCTGGGAAAAAAAAAACTTCGGTATAAAAACGTATACTCCAGCTGCACTAGAAAGACTAATTAATTGATTTAGCTGGAGAACTAGATATACTACAATGGCAAAAAAAGCAGATGACTCTCTATTAGCCTATCTCCTACCTTAAGCCACCCTATACTTCCTGTAGATTTAAAGTCTAGATCCCTTATTTCATCCTTGCAATGATATTCTTCTGAAGTTGACATCAGCTTCTGATACAACCTACTACTTAAGGACAAATCCTTAAAAGCAGGCAACAGAAATGCAGATATGATGTAATGCAGTAATATTTTCTAAACAAGCTATACTCTTAGTTCCGACTGAAATCAATGCTTTTTTGATGCCATCGAGCTGCTGATAATCTAATTGGGCATATCATCTACACTTTTCAATATCTTTAACCAAAGAAGAACGTGAGCATGCATTCCTGGATCAGGGCTTAGTCATGTCCAGTGAGATCAAACATGGAAACTAATTTTGATTTAATCTCTGCAGAACTGGGCAGATGGATTTCAGCAAGTTACACATCTGATGAAGTTCTCTTGCATTAAACTTCTTCTCCTAAAAACTGTACTAAGTCTATTTACTTTTAGTAGGCATTTCAACAGACCTGAGGTTTGGCAGAGGAGGTCATTTTTCAACATATAAAAATTCTGAACATCTAAATTGTTCGTTTTTCTTGTAATACACATGATTTTTCTTGCAATGCATCCTGACTGTTTTTTAGAAGGAGATATTGAAATAAAGGAGATTCTTTTCAGGAAATGACCAACTTTAAGATCTGGAAATTTTAGACATAATTTGACTTCTAGTACAAGAATTATGTATGTCTAATGAAATCCTAAGTATCCATTTCCACTTAATAAGTTCTTCATAAAAAATACCTTTCACGACTGTTCAACAGCTATGTGTATCTGTTGTGGTTTAACCACAGCTGGCAACTAGGACCATGCAGCTGTTCCCTCACTCCCCTCCATCCTCCCAGTAGGGTAGGGAGAAGAGGGAGAAAAAAGAAAAAAACCTCATGGGTTGAGATAAAGACAGTTTAATAGAGCAATAATGAAAGAGAAAAATAATAATAATTATAATGGTAAAAGAATACACAAAATAAGTGATACAATGCAATTTCTCACCACCCAATGATCAATTGCCCAGCCTGTCCCAAGTAGCGATTGTGGATTCCTGCCCCTAGCTACCCCCATTTATATACTGAGCATGATGTCCATAGCATGGAATATTCCTTTGGCCAGCTTGTCCTGTCTATGCTCCCTCTCATCTCCCATGGGAAGCTGAAAAGGTCCTTGACTTAATCTAAGCATTACTTAGCAACAGCTAAAGCAATATGTGTTATCAATATTATTCTCATACTAAATCCAAAACACAACAGCTACTAGGAAGAAAATTAACTCTATCCCGGCTAAAACCAGGACAGCATCTTTAGAAAAAAAAATTCTTCTAGAATAGCTGGGCTCAAATTACAATAAGAATAATCTTCTTGCACCATCTAGTGGCCCAATATGTTACATTCACCCTCCTGTATCGAACAAAATGTACTAACATTTACTAAAACAGATGAACTACTAGACTTTAAATAATTATATTTTTTTAATTTTATGTTCATTAGGGATAATAATTAAGAATTTTTCCCTAATTAATTTATTTGAAATTCATTAATCAAACTGCAATAAAGCTGCAAGTTATGAAACAACTGTTCAGAAAACATTCTTACCATTATTAATAAGATTTGAGTTTTTACTGGTTTTATACACCTCATTATTTTGAAGCAGCTTGCAAAGTCACTATGAAAGCTTGTCTCTCAAGAAAACTGCAACCAGTGAATTTTTCATACTTCAGCCTGTTTGAACCCTTTCTGGACATATGAAGGAGAATAAAGTGATTTGGAAAGGACAGCATGGATTTACCAAGGGCAAATCATGTCTGACCGCCATGATTGGCCTCTGTGACAAAATTTCTTGACTTACAGATGAGGGGAGAGGAGTAGATGCCATTTACCCCAATCTTAGCAAGGCACTTTTTCCAACACTGTCTCCCAGTATTCCTATATCCAAGTTAGGATGATACAGTATGGGGGTGTGAACAGATAAATGGGTAAAATAATGGCTGGAAGGTCAGACTTGGCGAGTAATTGTTAATGGTGGTACTCTACCTGGAGGGTGGTAACAAGGGGAGCACTGCAGGGGACTATCCTGGGACCTGTCCTGTTTAATGTCTATAGCAATGACCTAAGGGACAAAGTGAGCACACACTCACCAGGTTTGCAGATGACGCCAAATTGAGGGAAACAGTTGATATCCTTGAGGGAAGGATTGCTATTCAAAGGGACCTAGAGAGCCCAGAGGAATGGGCCAACAGGAACCTCATGAAATTTAAGAAGGACAAATGCAATGTCTTGCACCTGGGAAGGAAGAATCCCTTGCAAGGATACAGGCTGGGCACTGACTGGCTGGAGAGCAGCACTAAAAGGATCTGGGGGTCATGTTAGACAGGAAGCGGAACATGAGCCAGCAATGTGCCGTGGCAGCAAAGCAACCTAAAAGCAACTTGGATTTTCTTAACAGAAAAACAGTTAGGAGACTGAGGAATGTGATTATCCCCCTCTGCTCAGTACTCATTAGACTACATCTAGATACCAAGGCCAGTTTCCCTCCTGCCCCCCATCATTCTAAGAAGAAATGTTAAACAACTAGAGTGATTGCAGCAGAGGACCATCAAGGTGAGCTGCACCTCTAGCCCTGGTAGAAGAGGCTGAGAGAGATGGGCTTATTCTTCCTGAAGAAGAGGTCACTTCAGGGGATCTACTAGGAGCTCTTGAGTGCCTGCAAGCAAGTGATGAAGAAAATGTAGCCAGGCTTTTCACAGTAGCGCACGTCAGGAAGATGAAAAACAATAGACCTAAATTGAAACAAGAGAGATTCCAATTGTACATAAGGGAAAAAGTTTTCCTTGGTTGCCCTGTAGGAACAGGTTGCCCAGAGAAGCTGTTTGGTCTCCATCCTCAGAGGTTTTCAGAACTGACTGGATAAAGCCATGAGAAACCTGGTCTAATCTCACATCTGATCCTACTTTGAGCAGAAGGTTGGTATAGAGACCTCTCCCAAAATCCCTTATGATCCAAGTAGTTCTGTGATTCTAGATGTTCAACTGAAGGTAGATTTTTTCCACCTGAACTGTGGCACTTCAGCAGAGGCTTCAGTGTGGTACTTTCTAGCATCACATGATGCAACAGCCTTGCATATCTTTTGAGGGTAACTAGGAGTACATTAGCCTCTAAGCGAGAGAATGAGTTTTTGGCAAGTAGAATAAATAAGTGTTACACAACAGAAACACCAAGGATCATGATGCATGAGACGAAGAAAGTTTCATGCAAATGTGAAGATTAAAACAATGAGTCACAATTGATTCACAAGGAGGAAAAAAAGCAGACTTAATTAAGTCAGAATAACATAATCTTCTCAAGAACAACAGAGAGAACTGTGATGGTATAGCAGTGTTGAAACAACTTTTGTTCTCTTGTGTATTGTTTAATTATTTCTTATGCAGTCATCATGAAAAACATTACCTGAGTATCTGAAGAGAATGGGGCTGGCTTAAATGTCATGGAGCAATGTGATCTAGAAAGTAACAGAGGAGGAGGAGGAGTCCTGCTTTTTTTCTTGCTGCTCATAGCTTCTTTGAGACTCTGATACAATGCACTTTGTTCAGCTTCAACTTGCTCAATTAAAGTTAGTGCTTCCTATGATTTAAATTAAAACAAAAGGGGAAAAATATTAGAACATAATAATCAGACTGATTTAACACTTCAAAATGCTTTTCAAAATGACCTTATAAAAAATTCACTGCTATGTAGAAAACTTCTAGTAGATTTTCACATCATCTTACATCCTAAATTAGGATGAATGGTACTTTGTGTAAGCCTTACATATGCAGATTAATTTCACAATGTATGATAAAGGGAATGCAGGGTTGCATATGAAAGAGGCAGGGCTGATGCATATCCAATTTTGGAAGAACCTATAGGAAAAAAGAGAGTAATCAAGTAATGTTGATCAGCAATTAGTGGCAACCAGTGATTAGCTCCAACAAGAAACAAAAAAGATATCAACTCTTATTTAGGAGAGAGCTGGAGACCTAATCTGTGGAATTTCTGAAGGAGCTGTAGAAGTGGTTACACTGATATTCTGTATGCCAGAAATAGAGGAAAGACATGAAGTCCAGAAATAAAAAAAAAGGGAGGAGAATGCATGCCTGGAAAACACAGGGCTACGACATTTCCCTTGGTTAGCTGGAGAGAGCTGAGAGCTGACTGACAGTCTATTAGTGTCTTGCAAAAATGTGGGGGCCTCCTGAACACAGTGATTATGTGGCCATTTGGTTGGAGATCAGCGTACATTTTTTTTTCTTACTGGACTGAATGGAAAATTGGTAGATTTCTTCACCTTGTTTGCATTGTCAAGATAAGAGAGAATTAACTTGGAAATTTAATATTCAGAACTTTGTAATTTTATGTCTTTACTTGTGAGCTGTCCAGTGCAAACCAAAGCCAAAAAAGGCCAGTTCACAGAGATAAAAAGGTTAGGCATGCATTGAACAAATTACATTCTTCTGGAAGAAGAGAGGGATGATATATTCCTACAACTAGAGGTTTTATTTGAAAAATCTTAGTACCATACACTGGACCAAGTATTTAGGCTGAACTGAGCCTGAAAGATAAACTGAAAAAGAAAATTGCAAGCTATTGGTTATTCAGTGACAGTCCTGTAATCTTGTGCCTTAATAGTTCCTTGTTTCTGTCCTCATACATTTATAAGGCTATAAGAACAATCACACTGGGTCAGATCACAGACTGAATAAGCCTTGTATCTCATGTCAAAAAATTACCAAAAACTAGTCACAGATTTATAGAGAAACGGGAAGCTAAGATTTAATAGAGCCTTAATCACATCACATCGCATAGCTTGTCATTTGCACATGCCCTCACCTTGCCCCATTCCCTCCCCATTTAGATTAGGGTTGCATCCACCCTAGTGAGAAATGTTTAAGGAAGACTATAAGACAAAGAACAAGATATGGAGTGACTCTTTCCCTTACACAACCATTCAACTTTTGCAATCGGTAATTAGAAACTTGACTGTTTCCTTAAAAATTATAGTTCTTTGTATTAATCTGTACTATGATACAATTTTTAATTAAAAGAATCCCAGACTCGCTCTTCTCTGAGGACATATTTCTTATTATGATGTTCTACAATAAAAAAGGCAAAATCGTCTACTCAGAAGCAGGAAAGGTATGGATTTGCTGTTCATGAAGTGAGCACCATCCACCTCAAGGAGGAAAATTAATTAAGTATATAATTAAATATTTCATCATAGTACAAATATCAAAGATGATCATGCTAAGTTTGTCCAGGCAGAGTTAATTCTGACATTTTCTGGCAACAGACTGAAAATATATTATATTCTTTTACCTATATCTTTCTCTGTGAAAAATGCACAACAGTAAAATATAGTGAAGGTCAGTATAAGGCCTTTGCAAATGTTTGCTTGGGATAACCACACAGTCTTGGGAATTGCTTGTATGTCTTCATTGGTGACTACAGTTACAACTTTCATATCATATCACTACACCTTATATTCTTAAATACCTTATATTTTTCAAATATATGAGAGAGATTTTTAGTGTGTGTCTTTTCTGATCCAATTTTTGCATTCTTCTGATGTAAAAGATATGTGTGTTAATTACCACACTTCCAAATTTGTAGCACTTAAAAGAAAAACACTTTCTAGTAACTTTTTGTTTAAAATACTTTTTCATATATTATATAGTGAGAATTGCAGATTCTGTTATCTGTTGTACAGGCTACAAAGAAATTTTATTCCCCGCTGATGAGAAGGCAATTTTCCTGGACAGATGCCAGTAGAAAGCTCAATGGAAAGACTCCCATTGATTTGAAATGAACCCATGAAGAATCTACTTTTAGCCTCAATAAATTCCCAAATCTCCAACTTTTAAACTGTTCATTCAATAGGAATGAAATAAAGTCCATGTCATCATGGACTTTATTTCAACCAGCCAAAGTAATCTAGGACAACTCATAAATCTTGGAAAAAGAAGGATGTTGAAGGTTGTAATGGGAAGAAGGAAACTTGAATGACATTTTGGCAAGGCATATGTTCATCATTTCAATAGGTGATTAAGTGTAGAAAAAAAGATCATCTCTTCTTCCAGGTTTCCTGCAATCTGTATGTGTGCACAAGATTTGGGGATGTGCTCTTTCCTTGTTTTAAGTAACTTTATTCTTTCATCATAATGAAACTTCTCAGGGAAAATTCGACAACATGAATTAAAAACATCCAATGACCCTCAAGTTCCTTCCATGTTTCTTCTTTTTGTAAGGAGTAATCCAAGTCTTAATTATACAGAACACAAATAAACGTGATAACGATAAAGAATTTCTACCATAAGATTTTTTTTTATTACCTCCAGTAGCTGCCTTTGGGAAGAAGTGGTTAACTCTTTAGGGAAATTCTGTGCAGCCTTTTGCATCAAAAAGATTGCTCTAGATAGCTTATTCTTTTTTATTTTTCCCATTATAAATGCCTCTGTAAAATAGATATTATAAGACATTTATAAAACAGCAGTAATAATTTATTATAGTCCTAAAATCTTAATTAATAAGCCTTACCTGTTAAATAACTGAAATCTTCAATATTCTTCACATGAGACTTGCTAGACTTAAGACTTCTGTCATCCTTTTGAGCACCTATGTGGGAAGGAAATCCCTAGTTATTCATTCTGACAGTGCTATTGAGAAAAATTCAGTGAGAGGGGCTAATACATAGTTTTGTAGTAAAGCTCTGCTTCATCTCATGTTCTTTTCTTTGATTCAAGGAGAATTTCTTGGACTGATCATGCCACTAAAAATATTCCACCCTCATGCTCTAACATCTTCAGTAGTTATACTAACATCACAGGAAAAGCAGGATCTTGATCACAGGGAACAGTGCACAGAGGAGCTCTGTAATGTCAAACTAATACTAGTTTTTAATTTAAAAAAAAACAACACCAGGAATGGGAGACCAAGTAGAGTTTTTTCAGAAGGCATTTGGCAAGAGTGGGATATCTGCTGACTCGGAAGACATAAGGACAACTTCACAGAAGCAGAAATTCAGATTACAAAGAGCATTGAATAAAATATTCGAGTTAATCTCTAGAGAGAAAATTTGCATTACAGAAAAAAAAATTCTGCAGAGCATCCCCCAGTTCTCCATTACTGACACTGTAACAGTTAATAATATAACCGCAATACCACAGCAAACTGTCAGAAAGTAGATACTCCTTTATTTCTGTGTGTTATATTATTAGAGAACTCTGATCAAGCTATGAAGATCATTTAGCTTTACTGAAACCTACCTTGTGTCATTTTAAGAAGTTTCACAGCTACTCGATGTTGGGCCTGAATGAGCTCCAAGTGCAAATCCATTACAAAACCATTACCTGTTCCTGTCTTATCATTGCCACATCCCAAAACAAAATTCAAATTCTGATCATTTGAGTCCACCTAATAAACAGGAAGTGGCAATTAACAAACGCAAACTTTTATTACTCAACTTACTGCATTTATCTTGACATTGATATTACTATTTCAGTATTTTTTCAGTAATATTATTCAGTAGAGTTACAAACACTGAAATTTGTCTTGTTCGTGTAATATACAGTCATTCAAGAAAGCATGGAAGGAAGGAAAATGACTATCCGGAGAAAGCATTGATGACGGATAAAAAAAACTAGACAAAACTAGATAGAATCAATAGGAAACTGGATTAATAATAAATATGAAACTGCAGAAAAACTGTTTTATTGTGTCACCAGTCCACAAAACAAAGATCATATTGGTGTAGAATGATACTATTTAGAAAATCTGAACTTTCCTCAACAGCAAAAATTTCATTTTAATAATAGACAGTTGCAAGCAATAAATATGAAAAGGATTTCTGCTTTTATTTTATAGGGAAAAGCTAAAAATTATAGCTATTTCCAAAAGAAAATTACGAAGAAAACTTAAAAGAGTTCATAGTTTATTACTGAAAGAGAAAAATGCTATTTCTACTACACAGAGATTTATTTTTTCTGTTCTCTTCTTACATGGAGCAGGAAGATGAGGTACATGTGATAAAGCCAAGATTTCTAAGTATGAAGAAAATATGAGTTGTGTGTCATCAAAATCCAATACATTATTTACAGATTTTGTTACAGTGTAGCTTTTTGTAGATTTTACCTTTGTACAGCAGTTGTCAAATATCGACTTTCCATCTGGTAGAAGGGTCATTAAGCGAGATGTGTTTATTCCATTAATTGCTTTTTCAAGATTTTCATAAGCAACTTGTAATTGTTCTGTAGGACTTTTCTGAAAACACATACAAACACATTTTATTAGATAGCAACGTTAAAAGCTATAATATGGGCTGTCAAAAGTAAAGTGCTATTATTTTTAGCTGTTGCAGTTTAAACTCTGTCAAATAATCTTTACATAGACACTGCTCCCCATGCTACTAATATCAATGTTTTAAATTTCAAGTAATTTTAATTTTCAAGGACTGATTTTCCTTCAGCTCTTAAAAACCAATTTACTTACTCAAAAAGTTAGCTTATAGCAGAATGAAACTGAACTTAGAGAACTGACACAGTATTTTTCACAAGCAGTTTTTCAATTTTCCATTAGATGCTGTTAAGAAAACACTGATTTTTTTAGAAAACACCACCTTTAAGTAGACTGTCACTGAATTAAATCTTCTCCATGTGCGTAAGCATTAAGACACATCACTGACAAAATTCCTGAATGCTCAGACTAATGTATGTCTTTTCTTCTTAATATGTTCTAGTAAGTAATTTTGAACTATTTGATTGGCTACTTCTGCAAAGTGCTGAGCACTGAACACACTGAACAAAGCAAGGACACTCAGGATGTTCTGCCTATTCCACATCACCCTTATAAAAGCAAACAAACAAAAGCACAACCCAAAATATTTTCCAAAATGAAGCAAGACTTAAAGTTTGTATGATCTTTAAAAAATGTGCTATTAAGCCATTTAAAGCTGGTATTATACGTTGACATAAAACAGAGTGGAAATCAGTATGATCACACTGTAAAAAAGTTTCAAATAAAACTTCTTCCATTCACAGATTACTATAAAAGACTACAGGAAAGCTTTCAGATTTTATTTCATTTGGAAAAATATCTTTGCTTTTTTCCTCTGCACTAGCATCATTGTGTGAAACATTTCAGCTTTATAAAACTACAGTTGTATTTATAAATACAAAATTGTATAAATATTGTATGAATAAATACAAAATTGTATGAAAAGCTTTAAGAAGAAGTGTTCTTACGCTATTCAAAAACACAATATTAATGAAAATGAATGAGACATTACCATCAGTATTTCAGGAACATCACAGGTTTCATCTTGCCAGAGAGAGGCACTTCTTTTTCCTTTTTCGTAGGAACAAAATCAGAAAGTGAAAATGAAATATAGTCAGAAAAATTTAGTACCATTTGATTAGCTCTACTACTAACTTAAGAGTCTGGAAATAATTCAGTTCTTCTGTACTTGAGTATGAGAGGTAATTATATTGTTTCTTGAAAAGCTTTTTGGGGTTTAAACACAATAGCTACATATGTACAATTATACTAACTCAGTGTATGATTATCCAATAATGTAGTATTTTTAAATGTACCCTATATTTCATAGCAACATTACACCTAAGCCAATGAAACTTGGACTCATTTTGTAGTTCCTCACATTGTTGTAGCATTCATATAAATTTTCCAGTTTTAAATCAATTCAAATCTATTGTTATCTATTCACAGTAGTTTGAATGCTAATTTAACTTATAGGAGCATTTTTAAATAGGTGAGGTCATATTTTTATGATATTATGCTATTTCAATTTAATAAAAGGGGTATTACCACCCTTTTAATGTTTTTTTGGATTGTCTACATTATTTTCATTTATAAAAAATGCATCCAGACTTATGTTTTACTTTCCAAGATAAGAAGCAGCAGCCAAAACAAGAGGAAGCAGTTTCTTTGACCTTGTTTGCAGCCCTCCAGCCTGTCAAAATTTTATTTCTTCACCAAAATAAATTCATTTTTCGTCCTTTCAGGGGGACAACCTTCTAGTCACGTACTCCTTGTGCCACTTTTGCCTCTTTGTTTCTGCTTGTTCACTGTCTCTTTCTCGTAAATAAGAAAATCTATATTCACTCAACACTCATTCAGTAAAAAGACTTCTCAACATAAACATGTGCTTGATTCGCTATTTATCAGACTGTTTTGACCAATGGCTCCTACCTATTCAGCTTTTTTTTCCTACAAAAAGACATATTTAAACTGAATGAAAAAGAATAGCAGTGATGCTACAATGAGGATTCATCCAATCTCCAACAGAATGGTATGATATTCATAACATCACAGAAAACACCTACTGTACCTTTGTAATGAATAGTAGCGTTCCAAGATTTTCTTACTTTCAAAAGAGCAAAAGGTATTGTCATTCTCTTCTACTCCTAGATACGCTCTAAAGCGGCCCTTAAAATCTAAAACTTTTATGAGAACTATGATTCATATTCCAAGGTCGTACATCCACAACCACAGAAAACTTCTAAATGTCTAAATATTCATATTTTACAGCATTAGTCAGGTTTTGGAAGGAAATTTGTTTAATGTGATTGCAATTGCATTATATCCCAATAATGTCAGCCAAGTTAAATTCAATTTCAAAGACAATTGAATTCCTATATAAAAATGAAGACCTGTGTAGACAAAAGATCCAAATTAATGACCCAGTAAAGCCAAAGCTTCAGTATGATCTCAATATTTCCCGCTTCTGTTTGGCCTGCCACTGGTCAACCAGCACTTAAATGCTCCAAATAAGCTGCAGCACATAGTGCCTTCTGCCTAGTCAATATTCAGAGAACACGTGAGTGATCTGAGGCTACTCTGAAGGGGCTGAGACATGTAGAAGACCTGTGGGGAGGGTGAGTCATAAGAGATGTGATTCAAAATGGGGTTACTTTGGTAGAGCTGGAAATGGAAGGAAATAAGGCATAAAACCTTTGACAACCAGGTTTCATTAGCTCTGAATATGGATGAAGTTGTGTGTACAAAAAATTATCATTCTACTTTTAACAATCTCTTTACAATAGTTTTTGAATATGTACATTTTTCAAAGTTTTTATTTCAGAAAAGTTCTAATCTTGAAAGTCATTCCTGAAAGAAAGCAATTTTTGTTGAAAGGTTTACCTGCTTTTTTCTTCGACTTACTTGTAGAATCAGCTACGTTTTCCAGTATTGTAGTTAGAGATAAGGTTATCTCTGCAAGTATTACAACATTAATCTCTGCTATGATGCTCTTCTGAATTACTTCATTTATTATCCAGAGTACACGAACCCACTAAAAATGGTGGGAGGGGAAAGAGAAAGAATGAAGACAGAGTTAAAACAAACTTTTGGAATATATTTATGTATTACAGAGGTAGATAGGGTTTTGCACTCAAAATTTTTTAAAAAGACTCATAAACATGGGCACAACTTTCTTGGATTTGGCTTATTTTTTTTAAATGCCACCAGACTAAGATGCTGAATTTATGCTGCTCCAAAGCCTCTATTTCTTCAGACAGCAGACCTTTTTTATTTTAGAAGATTATTATTTTTTAGTATTTTATAAAGGTTTATGAATGTTCTGTGGGCACAACTTTTATATCTTGTCGTAGTGTGGTAAGCCTTCCAGCAAATTTGATCACTTGCCTCTCATTTATCCCTGTATCCTACCACTTAAACAGTACAAAAGAGACCTGAATGCTCCTGTTGTACACACAGAGGAAAGTAACCGTATACTACCTTCTGGTGAATCTCTGAACAATTTTACTACAGGGATCAGGGCCACAAAATGAGCTACTCCAGAAACTGTTTGGTCAGCATCAACTGGCAGCCCAGAGAAACTAGTGTAAATTATCCTTCAGAAGACTGCATTTCACCAAAAGCCTCTCAGTCTCAGGAAAAGTTCAAGGTAAGGCTGTGGCTCTATCCAGTGGGCCAAATACTATTGACCCCCATCTCCCTTCTCTTAAGCCTTAAGGTTTTTGCCACTTTCTTCAACTGATCTAGGGAACTTTCTTGAAATACATTGATATTTTCCATGACAACACATCAAATGTGTCTTCTTACATCATGTCCGAATGCTTCCACTATTTTAGCTTCTTTCCACCACAGACCACTGGCAGAGAATGGGTTACTTTACTGGGAAAAGGTTAAGAGATATTTTGATGCTGGCATATGGCAGCACAATGTGTTCAAAGTGCATATACAATTCACATTTTCAGTGAAGAAGATTCATCTGCATTTTACCATAAGAAAATGTACTTAGACTGGACACCAGTATTTTATCTTGGCTTTACTATAACAGACTGCATTTATATTAAGAGAAATGCATTATAATAAAGGAGTACTTGGTAAGCTTTGTATTTGTGGATATATTTTAAGCAGTCACTTCCACTCAGTCGGATTTGCTGAAGTCCCATTTTACACTTCTGCCACAAAAACATTGTTACATCAACAAGTATTTCCTTGTCAGGTTGGATATTCTGGAAAGAAAAAACAACATAATTGTAGAAAAAGGTATGTATATAAACCCTCTCAGAGCACTCAGTACATAAACAGTCTCAAAATTTTTCAAAGTAAATAAATCATTACCATATTTTACTTTCTTATAAGGGATGACAACATTTTGAAAGCTTAAGAAATATTTTTTAAAAGTAATTTCTGGTAGAGCACTCAAGCTTTTCTTCTCCCAACAACACAAGTGGGTTTAGAGGGTGGGTTTTTTATTGTTTCTTTTTTATTGTCAAGCTCTTAAAAGTAACACAGACAAGGAAAGCAGTGAGATGAAAATTACATGGGAGAAAAAAGCAAATTAACTATCTGTGAAATGTTACGATAGTCAATACATTCTGGGGAAACTAAATAATGTAATTTAACAGTTTTTATTTGTTTTATTGCAGTGTTTTTTAATTACAGTATTTAAATATTTGCAGAAGAAGATCTAAATTAGTAGGTTTGATTTTGCATTGACAGAGTACTTCCATGAGTGCATCTCAGATGAGGGAGAAGTGTAAGAATAACTCAAACAATTAGAAAAAAGGTTGAAGTGGAATATCTAACAACTGAAGGAAATGTTAAAACACATCTGCATCTTGTGAAGAGAATAATTAACCAATTCAAAACTCTATTCAGTTAACCTCCTAATTAAAACATTCTAAAAGGCAAGAGAGTCCATCTACACCGTGTTAAACACATTCTGAACGGTGATTAAGGATCAGTACACATCTTTATTGCCATTTGTATTGGAGTTGGACTCGTTTCATTGCATCTTAGGTGCAATGAAACTCAAGCCTGCTATATTCACAACTATCTGTACACTCCTATGTGTATGAGCGTAAGGTTTCAGGGATACTGAGAAGTGGGGGGAGAAAAAGACTGAAAAAGAAGTAAATCAAGATGACTTTTGCCACTCGTTTGGTGGCAGCAAGCTGTTAGATTGGCTCAGCTATATCACGTAATTTCACCATCAGTGAATTCACTGTTTATCAGGGGAGAATGAATCTTTCTTCCCCAGACAGATTAGGTACCAAGGAGATTTGTGGGAAACTGCAGAAGAAGCAGAAGAGTTTAAATCCAGGTAACCTGCCTCCATAATACAAGGGTCATGTAAAAAAATGACAACTCATGCTATCTAAAGGTATAACTACCTCACAGGCGGGGTATTTTGACTGAAAATATTACACTAGAGCTAAAAAATGTGTGTGCCCCAGTCATACTCAAACTGGGGCACTATGCAAATTATATCTAAAAGTAATTTTGCAGTTAAGACATACACCATGTTAGCAGAACACGTTTTTTCTAAGGAATATTTTTCATTAGTCTTTTGGATCACAAACTACTTCAGTGTAAATGCTACTGGAGATATTGCACTGTAATTTTTTTTCCCTCACAGTAGCACATTAAGGGAAATCTCAGTTTGAGCAAGTGAGCTAAAAGTGGTCACTCTGGGAATAAACCATCAGATATATAATGGGATTATTCTGTAGTACAGACTTCAGCACAAGAAGTCCCACTCTCTTTGTTTTGTTGTTGCTGATGATTGTTTGTTTGCAGTGAGAATTTACCTTAAATTGCAGGCATACCGCTGCTAAAACGCCATTATCGTTTCTTAGGGTCACTGTTCCTATTTCTATAACAATTGCAGAAATGTTTTCTACAGCTGAGCATATATGCTCACCTAAATCTAATATAAGACATTTGATGAGTGCATTTATCATGCAATTAGCTCTATGATATTCCAAATGGATTTAATAGCTATTTTTAAGGTAGCCTGAGTACATGGCACCAATAAAATAAAAAAAAATGAAACAAATATTTTTTGTTAAATCACAAACTGATCACATCTTATGGGTCTATTTTTTCATTTTTGCTATTTCATTTTTGTAGTTTGTTAATCATGCAACTGATTCCTTTGGTCTTAAATTATACACATTCATTACAGATTATGTGATTCATTCAGAAGAAATGTCTCTCATTTTATTATACCTGCTTAGATGTGGAGACACAGGAATACACCGTTGTTGCCAACATCATAAGATCATGAGAAGGCTCTCCATGCCTTAAGGAACCCTCTACGTTCAATGTTTATAAAAAAGGAAGAAAAGGAAAGGCAAGACGTTATTTCTACTTACAAACCTATGTTTGAAAACATCTGAGTGAATCAATTTACCAATTTATCCCAGCAGATAATATACTCTAAGAAACAGAGTGACAGATATTCCCAAATTTATTCACTTTCTGTGAAAAGTGACCATTGCTATTTTTGGAAATAGAAAGTTTTCAAGATACTTGGATTTTCTGGAATGTTATACAATTAAATTACAGTTGCTTTTCTTGCAAGTTTTTCTTGCTTCAATGCCAAGAAATTTTACATAAATGAAGTGGAAGGACAAAAGAAAGTCAAACATGTTTGTTTCACTTTTTTCCTGAAAACCTATAACCTGAAAACATATAACATGATATATGTTAAACATGCATGGTATTTCACACTCAAGGAAAATGGTATAAAGTCATGTTTTGGCAAATGAAAACCAGACAAAATTCAGTAGGTTGCAATTACCCAGTTGCTAGTTTCTGTCATAGAATACTGCATGCACCATATTAAATAGTTTTTAAATAATACACAAAATTTCTTGGTGCAAAAATATTTCAATGCCAAAACAGCTATAACTGAACAACACTCACTTCCAAATGTTTGCTTGTTTTCAGAACCGTGAGGCAGCCTAGCTTCTTTGGTAGTATTTTCACTAATAGAAAAACCGTGTTTAAATTTTCTGGGAAATAGTAAAGGTTGCATCAGTGTAAGAAGTTTGAGTTCCATTTCAGCTTTCTTCCATGTTGGGTCACCTTGAGCCTAATTGACAGAAACAACCAATAGAAATTTGACTTTAAAATATGTGCTTTGAATAGTCTTCCTTACCCTCATAGGAAAAGACTACATAAAGAATGTCTAAATAGCATCCAGATTACCTGAAGAAAATTAACAACAAATTCAATAGCAGAATCAAACACGTCCCATTCTTCATAGCTGAAAGCTAATTTTATAAATTTCACAGCAGCATCTCCAGACACCCCCTTTTCTCCTGCAGTGATGACAAAAATATTTTATCTGTTTTATATACATATTCAGAAGTTTAACTTAAGCAATAATTTCGGTATTGATAAATACAAAGATAAAGCTCCACAAGTGTTTTTGAATAGTCAGGATAATCTTGAAGGATTCTTTAATAGCTCTAAATGATACAATAGCTTTATTACTTTGCTGTAATGTCTATGATATATACTACTTTAATGATGTATCTGCAATGTCCTGTTACATTCCAAAGATGCTGTACTATTATTGATATTACCGTACCTGGGTAGAGGATATCAAGGACCTAGTCCTTTCTGTTGCAGAAAGAGCTTAAATATGGGTATCACCCCATAAAGACTCTTCTTTCCAGAAATTTTGAAAAAAAAAAAAAAAGCATAGAAACATGAACAATTTCTTGCAAGACAGGTGAGCGTTTCTCATTACTGTATCAGAAAATGTGCATGTACACATAGGGAGTCTATTATCTCACACTTCAAGTTTATCCAAACCACACTAAGGCAGAAAAGGGATTTCCTGGTCCTTGGAACTCCACGCAAGTTTCTTAGCTAGTATATTCAGCAGTTTCGCAGTCCTAAGAATATGTCACAGTCATTGTCACATCACCTGGGTCACTTGGCTAAAAGATGTTAGCAATATTAACTTTGTAATAGACACCTGTTATTTTCCATAGCAGTACAGTGATTGATCCAAGGATTTTAACAAGCTTACAAAAGTCCTTCTGTTACTGCATCCTTCTTCTCTTCTATGAGAACGTACATGGACATCATTGCAGAATTTGGCCTTTGAACAATTGTTTAGGGGCATTAACATATCTAGATGAACTGCTATGCTGAACAGTATGTGATTACAATGTCCATATATTACTATATGATATTTAAATAATACTTATGTTAAGAAAATCCTAATGATATCTGTACATAATAATCCCTTTTGAATGCCTTAACATTATATATATAAACAAGCATATCTCACTCAAAGAGGACAGCATTTTGCAATTCCTTTATGCATAGAACTGCTATGAACATGAAAATTGAGTTCTGCTCACCAAGCATTTCCATCATTGGGTACAGAATCCTTTGAAAATTCAAAGCTAGTTTACCTGTTAGTATCAATTGCAGAAGGGTTGATGGTGGACTAATTATACCAAAATGATCAGTGCAATAGCTTCCTTGAATACCAGTACTGCTCATTCCACCTTTAATATAGACAGATCATTAAATCAGTTTATATTGTATTTGACTTATTATATTCTAATTATCCAGTAAACATAGCACGAAAATATGATTCTGAATTGTATTTAGTCTCTATAAAGTCTTTTACTAACAAAATATCTCTATACCTTTGGCTATATTCAGTCCAGAGCCTAGCAAAAAGGTTTGGAGGGAATCATCAAGTCCAGTGTTTTTCTCAAGTTCTTCAATCTAACTTTCAATGATTTTATTTTTTTTTTTTAAATAAGGTATGAAACACCATGATGGGTTGCCCTTGCTGGGCCTCCAGAGGCCCACCCACCTGCTCACTTACTCCTCCTTCCCAACTGGACATGGGGAGAATATAAGATGGCAAAGCTCATGGCTTAAGACAGAGACAGTTTAATAAGAAAAGCAAAAGCTGTGTGTGCAAACAAAGGGAAAAAAGGAATGTATTCACTACTTCCCATCAGTGGTGAGATGCCCAGCCACTTCCTGGAAAGCAGGGCCTCAGGATGTGCAGCAGCTGCTTGGGAAGACAAGCATCACAACCACAGATGTCCCTCGATCCTCCCCCTTTACGCCAGCTTTCATTGCTGAGCATGACAGCATATGGTACAAAACAGCCGCTGGGCGAGTTTGGATCAGCTGTCCCAGCTATGTCCCCTCCCTACCTCTTGCCCACCCCCAGCCTACTGGCCATTGTGGGGAGGAGTATTGGAGAGGCAGCCTTGATGCTGTGCAAGCCAAAACACTGGTGTGTTATCAACACTGGTTTAGTCACGAATGGAAGGACCAGCACCGTATGGGTTGCTACAAAGAAAGTTAGCTCCATTCTATTCAGAAAAGATATGCGTAAATTACTGTAGATTTTTACTGATATAATAGACAACAGAGATAGGCCCACAGTTTTATCTTAAATTTTATGAAGAGAAAAAAGATTGCCTGCTCTTACAGGTGCTATTGTTAAATGAAATATATGTCTTCAGGCAAGTTCTTTCATAGCAAAGAAAAAAATAGTAAAATTGAGGTCTGGGCTCCTCACCAACACTCTTTTTGCTTCTTTATGCTGTTACCTGAGAGGATTTCCAGGCCTGCAAAAAAAAGCTCTGAAATGACATCACGAATTTCAATTTCATCAGGAACAGGTGGAGCAGGGCGCAACACATGCCTGCTGCTATCAGACAGAGCTTCCAGGATGGCAAGGAACTGAGCGGCGGCACTGTCGAACATTTCTGTCAGCAGCCGTTCAGTAGTAGTGCGAGGCCACGGCAACTAAGTAGGAAAAGGTAATGTAAGCTTTGTACTGTCTAAAACGCGTTACAATAAAGCAAGATTTCTTTCAAAACAGTTCACCTTCAGAAAGTAAGTACACATTTAAAACAGAAAATAATACACTGTAAAATATATTGTTGTTATGAATTTTATGCTTCAAAGGCATAGCAAAGCCTCATGCTAAGTGGGTACAGTGCTTAAGAAGTGCCATAATTTCATAGCAACCACACACACTGCTGCATGGTATTTTACCTAGAAAATAATACAATAGAAATTATGAGTGAGAGTATTAAGGCCATGTAGTTTAAAGCCACCCAGATCTCTCCTTATAATGATACAGACTTGACTATAACGAGCTAAGTTCTACACACTTTGCAGAAAATCACAGAAAAATTAGGATGCTCAGCACTGCAGTGAAAGCAAAACACTTTTATATTCTCTCACTTGCACATTTCAAAGAGCATAACGTAAAAATACAAGGCAGAACACACAAAAATATACTTGCACTACTGACAGCTGAGAAATCAGATAGATTTTTCTTATATAGATGTAAGAAAATAATTTAAATTTTTATTTCAATGTTCTGTTTACATAGTTACCAAACCACTACCAGACATAAGGTAAATCAGAGACACAGTACTTTAAAATGTTGCTCATAATCCATCCATGTTTCAGTTCTATTTATTTGGCACTTTCCCAAGTTAGATCAGTTTCCCATTGTCAAAACGGTAAAAAAGAAGACCTGGGGAACTACAGGCCAGTCAGTCTCACTGCTGTGCCTGGCAAGATCATGGAGCAGATCCTCCTAGAAACTATGCTAAGGCACATGGAAAATACAGAGGTGATCAGTGACAGCCAACATGGCTTCACTAAAGGTAAATTGTGTCTGGCAAATCTGGTGGCCTTCTACGACAGGCTTACAGGGTTGGTGGGTAAGGGAAGAGCAATTGACATCATCTGCCTGGACTTGTGCAAAGCATCTGACATGGTCCCGCATGACATCCTCGTCTCTAAAATGCATGGACCACTCAGTGGATAACAACTTGATTCTATGGTCACACTAAAAGAGTTGTGGTCAACAGCTCAATGACCAAGTGGAGACCAGTGATGAGTGGCATTCCTTAGGGGTCAGACCAGTGCTGTTTAACATCTTTGTCAGTAACATGGACAGTGGGACTGAATGCACCCTCAGCAAGCTTGCCGATGATACTAAGCTGTGTGGTGTGGTTGACATGCTGGAGGGAAGGAATGCCATCCAGAGGGACCTTGAGAGGCCTGAGAGGTGGGCCCGTGAGAACCTCATAAAGTTCAACAAAGTCAAGTGTAAGGTCCTGTATGTGGATCAGGGCAATCCCAAGAACAAATACAGGCTGGGCAGAGAATGGATGGAGAGCAGCCCTGAGAAGGACTTGGGGGTGTTGGTAGATGAGAAGTTCAACATGAGCCAGCAACGTGCGCTCGCAGCCCAGAAAGCCAACCGCATCCTGGGCTGCATCAAAAGAAGCGTGGCCAGCAGGTGGAGGGAGGTGATTCTGCCCCACTACTCAGCTCTCGTGAGACCCCACCTGGAGTACTGCGTCCAGCTCTGGGGTCCCCAACATAAGAATGACATGGACCTGTTGGAGCAAGACCAGAGAAGGGCCACGAAGATGATCAGAGGGCTCGAGCACCTCTCCTATGAGGACAGGCTGAGAGAGTTGGGGTTGTTCAGCCTGGAGAAGAGAAGGCTCCAGGGGGATCTTACAGCAGCTTTACAGTACCTAAAGGGGCCCTACAGGAAAGATGGGGAGGGACTCTTTATCAGGGAATGTAGTGATAGGATGAGAGGTAACAGGTTTAAACTGAAAAAGGGTAGATTTAGATTAGATATTAGGAAGAAATTATTTACTGTGAGGGTGGTGAGACAGTGGAACAGGTTGCCCACAGAAGTTGTGGATGCCTTATCCCTGGAAGTGTTTAAGACCAGGCTGGATGGGGCTTTGAGTAGCCTGGTCTAGTGGGAGGTGTCCCTGCCCATGACAGGGGGGTTGGAACTAGATGAACTTTAAAGTTCTTTCCAACCCAAACCATTCTATGATTATATGATTCAAAAACAGTCTCTCAAGACTTAAGAGAGTTCTCCAATGTAAGTACAAAAAAATTTAAAAACACAGTAGCTTTTTTCCAAATAACCGCTTTATCTTCACAGTAATTTAACACAGCAGGACAAACTCAGGACTCCCACACACTTGGTATGAACAAGAGTTCTCTTATTTTTATTGCTAACGTAATTGCTAAAGGAAAAAAATGCTAGAAAAATAAGTATTTTCTACAATAGTAATTACTACATCTTCCCTCAAGTTTGTTCTGAGTTTTAATAATAGTTAACTATGAAACTGCAAAACTTTCTCCTTGTGAATAGCACCATATGTATTAAACAGAATTATATCACACATTCATCACATGCAAATAGTAAACAAAGAGAAGGATTATACAAAATGTTAGACTCACATTTTGTGCTTCTTTCAGGCTAACTCTTAACTTAGGTCGAAAGTAGCTTTTTGGCTTTCTTCTGGATTCATATACTGCTCTCTTGAAAATCATTACTGACATCTGACAGAAAAAAAAAATTAAGTAAATAACTGTGTTACATGTTCTGTTCATAGAGATTGTAACTACTCTACCTGTTTATAATGAATTGCAGAATGATACCTTTAGAGTGGCCTCTCTAAAAATCTTTTTTGTCTCTGGATTTTCCAACGAAGAACTGATACTTGATAATTGCTTCAGTTCATCAATTTTAATCAGACCACGGCGAGCAAATATCTGTCCAAAGTATTAAAAAAAAATTATACTATGTTTTCATATTCCGTATGTTGGTATTTAATTTTAGAATCATATCATTCTTGAATTCAGACAACTGCAAAGAGCTGCAATGAAACCCAGGTCATGAACAGCAATTGAAAAGGAAAAGAAAACCTTTGCAAAATACCCTTTGTATATATGCATGGGGGCTGGCCACTACTTAATGCTAGAAGTCTATGACTATGATTATATTACAAAGCACTTTTGTATTTAACTTTTAATTGATTACTCATTTACATACGGAAACACACCTCCACTTTGCAGTTAAATTTTGGAATATGGGCAGAACTCTAAATACATACGATCTGATAATAAGCAGGAATATTTAAATAAATATTTGTTTCCCATTTGATTGCATCTGAAATCAGGTTACCTCTCCATGAATGCTGGCTTGACAATCAAAGTAACACTGAGAAACTGCAGTATATAGGGTTGCTCTCCACGTCAAATAATGTACAGATAAGAGCGGAATGGATGATTCCATACATATACTGGCCCACAGTAAGTATTCCAGGACCTGTATAGAAGAAATCCAGTTCTAAACTGAATGCGTTTTAACGTGTATAAATGTACTTCCTATTACTAAAGGACACATACAAAGACTTATCCTGATCCAGTAGGATAAATTAAAAGAGGAAAAAAAATCACAGAAATTGTATTAATTTTTAACATGTTTTATTGACTACAAAGCATTCTTCCTGCACATTATTGTTTTTTTCCCATTTGAAACTGTGGTCGAGCATTATATTTTAGCCTCCAAGCTACCTTAACCACTCCAGTTCACTATAGCCTAGCCACCGTGACAGAGGGGCTGCCCTTCTCTCTCACCTGCTCTTATCTTGAGAGTTATCCCTCTCCTTTGTGTCAGCTCTAGTGATAATTTTTTTCTAAGTTAGTTTTCAACTAGACTAGCAAGCTTATCTGGGATGCAATGGAGTCTGCCTTCTTTGGTGACAGCCATCAAACTGCACTACCGGCTCTTAATTTTACGGCCCATATAGCCACTGCAGCAGTATAATTTTAAGAATTAGTTCTACTAAATTGATTGAACAGTATCTCCCCCTTGTATTTTCTTTGGGTCAGCTGTTCCCTGAGGTACACAAAATACACACAGCCTTAGTCCTATATTATGTCAACATATAGATTTTCTTTTTGTCTGAATTTAAAGAATCTGAAGTACCTACAATCAGCTCCTCTGTTTCCTGTAGAGTAAAACTCTGAACACGTTAAAGGAGGTGCTAGATCACTTCTGATTTCAATAAAAGATGTTCAAAGAGAAAAAAATCTTTCCTGAACAATGAAAGATTAATATAACGAACAGATAAGAAAATATACTGGATTAAGGCTTAGACAGACTTTTGTCAAGATTTAGGAGAAAAAAGTAAAGCTAAGACAAACAAAAATTACATTTTGTAAGGGCAGGGAGGAACGGGCAGGTCATTTTTAGCAAGGATTTACAACTAAAAACCTAGCCACCAGGTGTCAGTATGTTTCCACATTTTAAAAAATAAAAGACAATTCTTGGGACTTCATATGGCTGACAAAAAAAAACACCTAGAGCCCTCTGAAACAGTCTAACATATCCCATCTCAAAGACAGCAAGACATTATGTTGGGCTCAATTCCACAACTGAACAAAGAGCAGAGTCATAAAGGCATAAGGGATTAGAAATCGGCCATTTTGCAATCTAGACATTTTATTCCCGTGTGACAAAGTGCTACTATTGGCAATGACAATGAAATAGAAAAGTCAGGATACAGTGTTATGCAAAATACAAGTGCATTTTCCAATCTTCTGTAAATTTTTAAAATGTTTCTATTTATCTTGCCATACCTTAGCAGACTGACCCATCATCATCAAATGTCTGCATATGGTGTAAATATGAATAGTACCTGCAGAAATAAATTAAAATAAATAAAAAACAGGTTAAATTCTATAATCCTACATGAAATTCATTGTGCTACCCAACTGAAACTTGTTCTTAATATCTGGGTTGTTATTTTCAGAGGCTGAAAAATAAACTAATGATTTTTCAATAACTACTTTTAAATTAGAGAAGATTAAGCCATTAAATTCTTGGGTGATATTAGTTTCAAGAATACCTACACAATGAAGTAGTATAATAAAAGAATGAAATCTTAAAAATGTACTACATCAAATTTTTATTAAATAACTGACAGAGAGAAAAACCTTAGTTTTATTCCCAAATGCCAGCCTCTTTAAAAAAATATTACCTCTTCTCACAGACCTTACCTTATATGATTCTTTGATTCTTTTAGTCTGTCATGGCACTGTCCTGGCAGACAACACCACTATTATGTGATATTAAGTATGATAAGTGAAATGAAGAAAATTGATTGCGACTAGAGTTTTCAAGAGCATCAAAGTGACTTACAAATAAAATCCTGTCAAAAATTTCCTTAATTTAGGCTATATCACAAAATTGCTTTTCAAAAATCAGCCCCAGAAGTACAGAAGACATTGCAGTTTTGGGGGGAGAGGGGGAGTCTATTCTTCTGTCTGTGTGAATATTCAGAAAGGGACACCTGTGGCAGCGGCAGGCATCACAATGTCAACTGTCATAGCTAGAAGGGTGTTATTATCCCAATAAGTAAGAATGGAGCAGGCATTAGGAAGATTTCTTTTTATCAGTCAAATGTGTAATGAGACACAAAATCTATTGACAGACATTGCAGAAAAATGCTCAGGAACTGGGGAAAATCTGAGTTATTGCCTGCTTCTAATTAGATTAGATCATTGGCCAGGTTTGGTACAGAGACCTGTCCCACACACATGTAATGGAACTTAAGAATGGCTGGTGAGTATATTTTGATTTTAATTCTTCTCCCATAGAAACAGACAAACCAAAAACATACCTCAAAAGCAGGGTCTGAGGGCAACGTCAGTCCCAGCAAAACAAAAGGATAAGAATTTTGACCAATTATAGCTCTCAGAAAGTAAATCTTCCAAAGTTAAATTAAAAACACATTATCTCCTCAATTTATATTGTAACAATTGACCATAGTAGAACCAGCTAATAATAGTCTTTTGACTTTTGACTATATAACATTGCCTTTCAAAACAAAAATATACTCTTGTTCTTCTTGAAATAAAAAACTTGATACACCATTCTCTGTGTATCTAGTTCCCAGAATTTCCATTTTTTCCTCATTTTTTTCCTAATTCAAGCATTTTTAAGTAGCACGCTAAAATCATATACAGAGATTCAAATTCTTAAATGTCATACAGTATTTTTAGAACAGTTTTATTATTAACTCTAGCCTTAAAGATCATTTAAAAAACACAAAGACGTAATGTCAGACAATCGTTTTCTACTCTTAGATCTGCACTCCCCTTTTCAAAAAAACCCAAACAAACCAAACTCATCAACACAAACATTTTATTGATAAAAAAATCTTGAGGGTTTTTTTTAATCAGGGTTCACTCAAAAACCACCCTTATGCTGTTAGATTTCATTTTATTAGTACGCTCTACCCACGGCCATGATGAAAATGCTATTACTTTTACAACACTCCACCTGAAAAAGGCACACTATGTAGAAATTTAAATTTTAAAATCCTTATTTTAGAAAAAAAACCAGACAAACAGATAAACAAAAACCCTACTGTGACTGAAGACTAACTATAGATTTATTCATAACCATTAGGTTGACCTTAAAGAATATCTATAAAATTTTCCTCCACGGGTTTGCTCAGCAAAAAAATGTAAATGGAAAGCCTGAGGTACCATTGTAGATAAGCCAACACAAACTCTCCTGAGGTAGAGCCACTTGCATAGTGAGTCGTAATGAGGACAAGACATTGAAACAAGTCTGCAGGGACTCTTGATTCTGGAGATTTCTGTCACTGTTGCAAACCATCTGATAAATGCAAACATTTCTCTCTTGCAAGGCACGGAACTAAAACACAGGGAAGCACAGATAAAATTAATATATATAGTTAAAATAGATGTACATGTCAGTTTCACATCAGCAAAGTACAACAAAACGGTGAGTATGAAAAGACCAAGCATACCAGAAAAAAAAAAAATCAGCCTGACATTGAAATGAGCACTAGAATATGGAGAAAGTGTTAAAGCTTTAAGGTTGCTGTACCATTAGCCTGAGTCAGTTTCCATTGCATCACAGGATGCAAATGCACCTAGTGCACTAGGGCTGCTGAGAGGGAGAAAGGATGAATGAGGCATGAAATTGATATTCAAACGATCTGGCTTTAATTCTTCACTTATCTGTAGATGTCCTCTGTAAATTAAGGCAAATCTTAACTTTTCTGCACTTTACTTGTCCATCTGTATCACAGATACCTTGTTTCTCGGTCTTATCCATTACTTTTCCCTTCTACAGACACATTGTTCCTTCTCTTCCTTGTAATGTCTAACCTAATGTGATCTCAGCCTTGTCTGGAGTACAGTATAATCTGAACAAACCAACATGTGAGAAAGTGAGCTAAGTGGGACACCGCCAGTCAGTAACTATCAACCTCTCAGAAGCCTACTAACCTGCTAACATTTGAAATTATATTACTTTTTGCAGTTAATTCACTGAAACTGGAAGTTTCAAGCCCTGGAACTCCATTTTTGTGTTTTCCTTAGTGTTATATTAAAAAACAAAAGCTAGCTGCAGAAACCTGCCAAAAAAATTTACATATAAAGCCTTTAGATGTAATCATTTGTCACATTATCATCATCCATTTCCAATTGTAGAGATCATTGTCAACCTAGATTCCACATCTGAAAATTTAGGGATAGTGTCTAAAGGCCAAGGCTTTTTAGTATAGACTCTTGATAACATCTGGCACTATCATTGGTTCAAGGTCTAGGCAGACATATAGAAAGCAGGAGAAACCATCTGTGGAACTTCAAATTTATTTACAGTGCAGTTTTTAAAAAAACAAAATAAAATGGATCAACAGAGTCTTTGATCATATTCTCTATCAAGCTGAACTATGTTTGAAAAACAAAAAAAACAATATAAACTGAGTATCTCTTCTATCATGACATCTGCTTCTAGCTTTTAAGCAAACTGTTTGCTTTTTTCTCCTCACTGAACACCTATTTACAAACTAACTGACAAGAGAAATATGAATTTGATTAGCTCAATACACAAGAGATGCCTACGATTTCCTTTTGTTGCTCTTGATCACAGAATAACTTGCGTTAGTTTGTTTTGAAATATCCACCATGTGCTGAAAATAGAGCTTCTCAGCAAAGCACTGCTTAAGATAAAATCTAACGTGTTTTTAGCATTCCCCCTAAACCTATCAAAACACTTTCTTCCATGGATAACAAATGACAAATTGCAAGTTCCTCAATAAGCAATTAACACAAAATGATCCCAACATATTCTTGCGGTCGCTCAGCTTCCCAGAGCTCAGAGAACTTAAAAAACTATTCACAATTTTGCCTTTTTTTTCATACCGAGCAAATAAGCTGTTGATAGTAATGCAATGCTGCTTTTTTTACTGTCACAAGCTTTTTTTCAATGCAGTATTTTTGCCCATTTATGGTACGTATTACAGTACAGTTTTTTAATTTGCTTGCACTCTGTCCAGTCCTTAAGATCACACTGCACAAAAATTTCTACAACAATTGCAGGACAGTTATCAAATTTTGCCCATATCCTGATTCTGTGGTGAATAGCAACTGCTTCAGAGCAAAAACTGCTGTAGACAGTTACAGAATAACCTGTGCAGAGACAATTGCCTTTTTAACATTAAGTTGATAGTGGCTGGCTTATGCCACAAAAGCATAAGCACTTATATCCTCTTAAAATGGACACCAATTCTGGATGTTCATCTCATCTATATGACTGACTGTTAAATCTCAATGTAATCTATAGAGACAAACTATTAAAGACTAGTTAATATTAATATATAACTAATATATAATTAATATATATAATATATAACAAATTGAAGTACATTTGTGGAGGATAAAATAGGCTACTTATTTCAAATCTGTGAATGTATTTGACAAAACAAACAAACAAACAAACAAAAGCAAAACAAAAAAAAAACAAACCAAAACCTACCGTAAGTGCTGCATTTTTATCTCTCAAACCACTTGGGAAAAAGGTGGATTTAAATCGATGCACATCATCTATGATGTCATCAGGGTTTACAGAAATGAATTGCTGAAGGTATCTTCCATAGCACTGTAGAAGTGCTAACTTATATTCCTGAAGAATGAATAATATGTTATTTTTGTAGTTTTTATATTACATTTCTATTTCTGTAAAACATGTGTGGTTTTTATTATCTTTATGTAAAAAAGTATCAATGTGAAATAGCAGCTGGAAGTACAACACTAAAGTTTATACAAACATTCAGCAATGTCATTTCTAACGTGAACAGTCAGCATATGAAAGGTTGAAGTACTTAAGAGCTCGTGGTTTGGGAGTTTCTGTTTATTTTAATCATAAATATGGCATATTAGAGAACAATTGTAAAGTATGATCCTGGGCTAATACAATAAACTCAAAGGGTTCCTGGAATGTCCTGCAGCTTTGCAACAGTAATGATAATGATACTACACTTCTGAGAAAAATACTTCATAATGTAGAACTTTATAAACAATATACAGACGTGATCACTTCTCTTTCCCGTTTCCCTGATGTCAAAGCTCTTTTTTTTTATTAAAGTAGAGAGGAAGAGTGACTTAATATCAGAAATCAAACACTTCAGAATTAGATACACTAAGAAAGAATGAAAAAAGTGACAACCAGAATTTACATATGGCCAAGAAGTCAGCATTAATAGACCAGAAAGTGCCACTGGGTCTTTAAGAACTGTTAACAAGCAGGATGCTGAGCTTTACATCTCATTCAAAATACAGCTCCCCAGCAGCATGTCAAACTACTGTAACATCATGCTGAGACTATGGTTCAGCTCTGACTCAGATATGGAAGCGCTACTTACTGAATCACCTCCACCACTTCCTGCAGCAAAGATTATTCAGAAGTTTATCTACGAACTTCACTAATTCTAGCACACACACACATACACCAGTCATGATAAATTCTAGGGGGAAAAATAACTTATCTGTATTCATAAAAAATGATCCTTTAATCACAGAAAATTCAGAAGTATTTCCTTGCACCCACTTTTTTCAATATAAATTCCTACCACCACGGTAACACTGACCCTGAATTTTTAATCACCTGAGGAGTCTAACTCAGATAGCCCTGTTGTCCTCTTTGCTGTGTGAAAGCAGCAGCCATACACAGAAACTTTTACTTTCCATGGACAGCTACGGGCAGCCGGCCACTTGTGTAATCTAATACATAGATTCAGGCTGTAGTAACTCTCAGAATCTGAAGTCATGGATCAGAATCCTATTAATTTAGATACTAATATATAGCAAAAAGGCAATTTCTCTCCCAAACAGTTTAAAATGTATGTATAAGACGAGAGACAACAGACGGATACAGGCAGTGAGGAAGGGGAAAAAAAATGAGCCAGTACTGATTTGTATGATGACTAATGGGCTAACTGATTTCCAGATATATGACATAATGAATTTAGGTGTGTCCGAAAAGATACATAGCCAATGTATAATAGGAAGAAAACTAAAGTGAGAAGGCATTAAAAAAATAGCAGGAAGACAAAGTTAAGTCGGTGCTTACCTATTGACTACTTATATTCAATAATTCATTTTTAAAGACTTTATATGACATAAAGACAGATTAAAATTTAAAATAGTAGTTTTCAACTAGGAGTCAAGAGGGGTACTCATGGAATAGGCTCTACCCCACTTATCACAGAGTTTCGTGTTACACCACATTCATCTTTCCAGTAATGCATTAAAATTTGTAACTAAAATCCATCTCATGCTTTATCTTTCTTTTCATCTCTAGGGAAAAAAATACGTAGAATGAAAACTAAGTTTGTGAAGTCAAAGAACGGCACTTAAAAATGGGAGTTCCAAAAACAGCTCATTTCAAAGTTGTAGCCTGACCAGCAAAGCAACTTTTTCAATGACACTGATAACTTCACCTTTACTGTAGAAAACCACATTACACTAGAGGATTGAAGTTGCAAGCAGAAGTCTTCACTCAGAATTCTAGATGATTTTTAGGCAATCTAGGGTCAGGTCATTAAGCACCTTGAAGATAAGGACCAAATTACTATATTTGAGTCGTGCCATGGGAAGCCAACGTAAAGTAGAGAGAGCAGGGTCTGATGCCTTTGAAATAACCTTACTAAGCACGATGTGAGAGCAGCAGTTCCCAAGCACTAAAAGCTCAATGTAATATTCCAAGTAATTCCCAGGGCCCAGAAGCTATGAAAACTTGAGGAAAACATGAACATGAAGAAAACATTAATGGAATTGCCTAGACAATGAAGGGTCAATTAATGAATGCAACTATTCAGGCTTCCTTAAGAACTCCTGTGAGTATTCCTAAACTTATACCATGAGCCTATGCCTTCAATTATAATGGCTCCACAGTTATCGACTCTTCTGTATATGTCTTCTTCAGCCTACCAGTGAGAGCTGAGTGCTGCTGAAGATTAGCTTCAGCTTGCTGTTTGTTATTCAGGAGGCAGGCCACTTTTGCCTAAGTCTTTAGGACAGATGCAGTGAGGGATATATAAGACTTTGTAACATCTGCACGATACTCATACCTTTGCCCAGGTCTGCGGAAAAGCTCACCTAGTAGTCGCTTATATATGCTTTCCATAAATAGCATAAATAACATTTATCCTTGCTGGATTCCATAAGCGAAGGTCATAATAGTGGAAGAACAGTTTCACGGTGTGTGTTCCTCCAAAAGATCACCCCTCAAACTATCTTGATACCTTTCTAATTATGCCCTCTTCTAGGTGAAAAGAGGGAATCTAATAGTGTCATATGCTGCAGAGAATGAAAATGAATACGGGTGACAACTGGCATTTAATTGCTTTCCTAACGCAAAAGTCAATAGACTGTTCTTAAAAATTATTTTCAATTTAAACACAGTTATCCGTTTTTGTTTCAAGGGTGAGGGGAATTAAAGTTTAATACTCCCATTCTGAAAAAAACATACAAACTTGGTTTAACCTACTTTTTTATTCTCATTATGTTCAAAAATTAAGTAGAAGTTACAGAAACCTTTCCAAAAGCATGGAAGAATACTACTAATAATTATAGGCTTTCACTAACTTTTGTGCTATAATTTTTCTATTGCAACCAACTTTTTAGAAGGCTAATATCAAAAAGCTGTATCTGAAATAGGCCTGAAAGACTGAAGGACGTAGTTAAAATGTATACTTGAGTGCCTCATAACACAGACAGACTAAATAGACAGAGTTTTAAGCTAGAAAAGCATTATTGACCAAATAAATATCTTCTAATATGTTAGTGGCAAAAAGTAGAAAAATCCACCGATGAATCATTACAAACACAAAATCACACTAAGCAGATGGCATCTATTTAGGAGCTGTCCCTTACTATAAATAATGCTAGTTCTATACAAACTTTATATTTTCTCAAGCAACTTTTCAAGTACTGAACCTTTATAATAAGTTAACCTATAATTCTGTAATTCTTCAGTATGTGTGCTTGATAACTGTGTCACTCAGGACCACACACCCTTCTTCACCCCTAAAAGGACTCACTTGCAACTAGCTTTGAACTGTACGCGTTTGAGCTGTTTCTGAGTGTTGTTCAGTAATTACCCTTGGAAGCCCCAGATTTTACAATGCGATCTTCTGACACAAACATCACTGAAGTAATTAGTGGGATACCTTTGAGGTCTTTTTTCCCAGAAGACACAGAGGACAAATATTATATAATATAACATAAAACCAGCCTTACTGAGTCAGACCAATAGTTACTAGCCCGGCATCCCATCCAACAGTAGCTAGTAAACACACGGCTAGGTAAGAGTACAAAAATAGCTATAATGTAGTGAAAAATCCCCCAAATACTCTCAAAGTCTTCAACAGTCTAGCTCCTGAATCTTTTTTTAGTTGCAATTTACCTTTTTTGAGGAGATTAGAAGTGCACACAGAATTAAAGATGCAGGAGCATCATCAACACACATAGCTGTATAATGTGGAATTGCACCGTGGTTTTTGTTCTCTGTCCCCCTCCTGATAATTCTTTACATTCACGTTTGGTTAAGTGAGCACTGAGTTGAAATTTCAGTGGAACAAACCACTTATCATTGTCAATTTGTACTTAAGCAGCATCTACAGGCACAGTCAGGTATTGTACTCGACCGTGCTGAAACATCAAACAAATATTAAAGAAAGATTTTGGGGTGTTTAAAAAGTCAAAGAGTGCATAGAAAATACAGATAGTAGAAAATATATCAAGAAATCAGGGCAATTTTACAATAAGATATAAACCACCAACTCTCATTGAAACTATTTTGTAAAAGCTCGTCCTACTTTCTAAACAGCTTTCACTAAAACATGATTAAAAATTAAAGTAGCATAGAAACATAATGAAACAAAGACTGTGATTGAGCCTTTTCTGTTTTCATATGACTTACTTTGATCTGAGCAAGGGAATCACCAACTTTCAGAAGTTTTTCATTGTAATACCACTCTGGCAGTCGAGGCTTATATTTGATCCAAATATTAAACAAAGTATTTGCTCTAAAAAAGATACAGGAGAAAAGGTTTCAGATTAAACTGGCAGCAGACCTGTCATAACAAGTAAATAAATCAGGAAAACTTCAAATTGTGAAAACTCCTTTCTTCCAAATCTATTTGAACTTATATGTATTTCAAAAAAAGTTATCATTAAAACTGTATTTAACAGGCAGCCAAGGACATTTCTGGGTTTCATTTCTGTCACCAGTTTTTATCACACACTTAAAATGGGATGAATTTTCTCCTGTGTAAATTCTTATTAAAATGTCTTCGCTTAATCCCCTTGCATTGTTCAAACATGGTCTTAAGTGGAAAATCTCTCCCACCTTTCAGCTAGCATTTGAAAGGTTCTGTTTGAAGAAACAACTTGATATTTTAAAGAAACTCAATGGTTTACAGCTCACAGCAATTATTAGACCAGAAACTACAAATGCTAAGAGCAGGAAAAAAGATCCAAAATTAACAATGCATATCAGGTAGCAGCAAACTTAGGAACCATAGAGCTATACAGTAGATAGAGCTACGGTATATAGAGCTATAGAGCTCATGGTGTATAGAGCTATACCATGAATCACAAAAGAAGAAAGTCATTTGAAAGCCTCTAAGATGAATAGCATTTGACATGAAATGTTCAGCAATTTTAAGTCATAATGGGTAGAATTCAGAGAGAATAATATGTTTGTTAGAATAGAAAGAATTTTATGGCCATAGTTGCAATGCTCTTCTGTTGCCCCTGCCTGTTATTCTAGCCATAATTGCCATCAAGGATGACTTTGTGTAACAAATTACTTATTTGGCTGAACTAGCAAGCCTCCCATAAATGGTAACTGGCTCTAAGCAGTTTGTCTCTTCTACAAAGGAACTGACTACATCAACGCCAGTGTTAGAGTCCATGCTGATTGCTGTTTGATGGGCTAGTGCCTTCATGTGTACAACTTTCCCACCCTAGACTTCTTTAAGAAAGCTATATTCAAACTGGAAAACAAAAATTGATCTGACAGACTGATAATAAGCACAGGGATTTTTCAGAAAATAATTATGTTACCAAATTATTAATAGCATGACAGTGTTCACAGTGCCAGGCATCTCTTACATTTATTCTCTTAACAAATCACTTGTACAGAAACCTCAGCAAAGAGTGCCTTGTGAAACCACAACAGCTAAATTATTCATAGGTAGCAATTTTTGAGGAAGGAAAACAACTGAAGAGAGAGGAATTAATGTTTTAAAATAACCTTCTAGATGAATTCTCACATGTAAACCTTACGCTTACTGGTGTGAAGTAGCTGGACCTTTTCAATCTCTTAAAACAGTGATGGTAGACTAGAATGCAAGATACTTTCTTAAGCTGTTTTCTGACATTCAGGAACTTGGAATCCATTCTCACAGTCTCCCAGACAGCTCTTCATTTCAGCTTATAAGAAGAGTCCCAATAAAAAAAGCACAATAAGTAACATCATTTTTTTCCACACAGAAAGCTGTGAGCCACCTTCACATTTTTAAGGTGAAACAGATGGCTGTATGAGAAACCTGTCAAAATGATCTTTACACCAAAGAATTACAACATCATAATCCTTTTTTTTCTAAAAGTATCATCTCAGCACAATTTCAGTTCATGAAAGTAAACAGCAAAGAAATAAGTAGGACATTCTAGAGGTGTATCCTAGAGGAAAAATGCAGTAACAACACAAACTAGGCCAAAGCAACAATCTGAATAAAATGTTTTAAGGCATTATGTTTTTAAAGGAAACCATAGCCCGGTCTAATGAAGAGCACCTTTCAACTGGGGAATGAGTCCCTCCTGCTCCATCCATAAGCAATTAACAGTCTGGGTGGCTACTGACTTCTTATATTGAGAGAAGTATCCCACTCCAATTAGTAGGGATAAATCTGCAAAGAGGTTCCAAAGTGAAGGAATCTGTCCAGCATCTCAACCTAGTTCCCTTGGACTATCAAGGAAAGAAGCTTAGGAAAAGACTTCCAGAGTTCAGGAGGTTTGATGGATGCTACCGGGGGGTAAGGAGAAAGACAGCGAAAAAAAGGTAATTATCAGCTTATAAGGCTGTAAAGGAACGGATCGTAAGATTGACTGTGGATAAAGCTTGGGAAGGTGCAACTAATAAATTTCTGATCAGCTGAAAAGTCCTCAGTGAAGGTCATCTTCATTTTTTGTTTTGAATGCTCATATTAACACATGAGATTCTGAGATGTAATAAACAAGTGACAAATATGTAGTAAACTAGTTTAGTAAAGTAGTGACAAATCTGACTAGACTTTCAACTTCAATGGAAAGATTAAGGTAAACCATATCTGCTACAACACCATGACTAACTACAAGTGAGTTCATGACACAGGAATGTTTCTTTGACACAGACAAAGGAGGAGAGTGAGACACTTCCCAAACAGCTCATCAGCCTTTCCTTTAAACAGGCTGTAGGACACCAGAATAACAAGTTAAGCAAGTGAATTCTTAAAAAAATACTGGGCTGTTGGAGCTCAGAGGTGAAATTTCTTTATTTCCAACCACTCTATGAATAGTAAAAAAAATGTCCCTAAGGTCAACCCATAAGGGTGTGCACAAGGCAAGGCCCCCACGGCTATACTTCTGGGCCAAAAGTCTTTACTACAGGTAGTAAAAGGATTCTCTGATACTGATGAAAAAATGTCTTATTAAATAAGGGTCGCTAAGCCACACAACATGAGATAAAATCAATAGTTCAAGGTAATCCTTTGATGGCCCCTTTGCCAAGAGAAATGGCATAAAATAACCTCGTTTACTTGAGGGAAAAGTACTTTTGATTGCTACTTCTGATTGAAAAGATTCATGATTCCAGTAAGGGCAGGTCCTCAGTAATTTTTGTTTCTTGCACTGTAACATTTTAAGTGCCTAAATTATGGCCTTACTGTTGACTTATCAACACCAAAGGCTGACAGCATTGGAGGAATGAAGCTGACAATTTTATTTTTCTAAACTGAACATACTTGCCATGTGGGAGCTGGTTTTCTTGCTCCTCAAATAACAAGAACACTTTGATCTCAACCCATGCCAGGAAAAGTAGCTTGACAAATGACACAGCAAGAAGTCTTTAGAGCATTTAGGAAAGCATCTGTAATAGCCATTACCTTCAGAAATTCTTAGGAACAACTAGATTAAGGCTGGTTCTGCAAGCAGCACATGCTCCAATTTTGAGTTACCAAACAATGAGAGGCGAGGGAGAAACAACCCTGAAATTTCACAATCACAAATAAATGCCCATGATTTCGCTAGCCGCCTGAACCTATGCTAGCCATCAGAATTCCAGCCTTCTACCTCTGTACTGCCCCTATACAAATGAAAAATGCCAGAGGATGTGGAACTACTGGGAGCTTCATGTTACACAACGTTCTCAATGCCCTGGAATTTTGGTATGGCTCATCAGTACCAGTGTAGCCCAGGTAGCCTTAGTTCTCACCTCCATGATGAACGCTGCAGAATTCTTTGGATAAGAAAATGCTCTCATGCCAACTCTGTTATGTGTGGACATGGGTCACATCCACAAAATACCAGTTTGAATATGACAGAGCCTACTCAGGTCAAAATATTGCAGAGGGTAAAGTAAAGAAAGGCTTGGAGACACTGTTCTCAAAAACTGGTAACTTGGCATGACATTGCAAACAAATCAGATCCAGCATGCCCAACACCCAACCAAAAGATACAATGAATGTGTGGAAGATTTGGTGGTGTCTGAAGCAGCTTAGATGTCCGTCTATGGGGCCTAGAGTGGATAACTTTCAAAGTAATAATAGAGATCAGCTAAAGCTAAAAAAGGTCGGAAGCTACAGAAAGGCTTAAAAATAGCAAAGCACTGAAATTAGCTGCTGAAGCAATATAAAAAGCCAACATACTGAGATTCAAAACACTAGAGGCAAAAGCCTGGAGGCTGATACTTGTATGATCAGGCCTAGACCTGATGATGAACATGCTACATAAACAAATTAGAAATCCAGACAGCTTAGAAAAGGAAAGCTCTCCAGTGCAGACAAATGCCAGGCTGCAGAATCTGAGTAGCTCCTGAAAACATACACAGCTCCTTTCAAGAAGGGTCATTTGTGGACTACATGTAGGAAAGTACCAAGTATGTAACCTAAGTGATGCACTAACCACCCTGCAACCTAACTCCCATGCTGGTTTTGCATGAAATTTTTATAACTTGGGAAACTTTCATTTTTCATGTTAAAGACCTGTAAATTTAGAATAGAACCCTGCTCAGATAATAGTGATAGAAATACAACCATTTACCTCAAAAGAAGCAGTTGAACTCTTATCTCATAATGTACCTAAATGCAGCAGGGAGAGCTACATGAGAAATGCACAGTCTATAAAAGACATATGCATGCGCTATGAATCATACACTGATTCCGGTTGCTCCATCTTAACTGCAATACAAAATCTAGATTTATGCATACCCACAGATATGCACGCATGCAAGCAAACAAATATGCACGATTACACTTGCCATATGCTCTGCCCGCATTTATGTGTATAAAAATATACCAACGTAGACACAGACGTACGCACGAAAAGAGCTGTGTGGCGTTATCCTTATGTAGCCCTTCTGCAGGCGCCATCGTTTAGAGGCACGTACGTGCCCACACATCCTCACCCGCGCAGGCAGGAGCACAGGCTGGTGGGCTGCCAGTTGCTCCAGCCCCGCGAAGGGATTTTCCTACCGGGAAGCTCAGGCAGCTCTTGATACAGCCAACAGTGGTGCTGACAACTTCCACAACACCTTGTGCTTTTTCCCCCCTAAAGCATTAACTTCTAGGAAGTGTTGAAAAAGGAGGTGTTCAGCTTTTGGAGGATTTTTAATTAAAAAAAAAAAAAATTAAAAAAAAATATAGGAAAAGGGATGACCAGTCTTCTGGCACACTGCTGGAGAAGCTGACCCAGGAGAACAACCTCCTGGCCAGCTCCAGGGCCGGGGGGACCGGGAGGGAAGGGGGTCCGTGGGCGGTGAGATGCGCCGTGAGGAGGAGGCCGGGACGGGGCGAGGCGGGGCCGCGGCGGTGCCCGGCGGGCCGGGAAGGACAGGCCCAGACCGGCGGGGAGGCGGCGGGGAAAGCCCCCGTGGGGCGGCGGAAGGGACGGGGCTGGAGCGGGAGGAAAGGGGAGTTTGAGGCAGGGGCTCCCGGAGCGGGTGAGGACGCGGGGACGACGAGGGGGCGGCGGCGCAGCCCCTACCCGCGGCGGTGCAGGTCGTGCTGCTGCGGCTGGGCCTTCCCCGCGCCTGCCAGCCGCCGCAGGAAGCCCAGGACGTCCCGCAGCTCGGCCTCGAAGCTGTCTACCACCGGGTTGCCCGGCGCCACGGCCCCGAAGAAAGCGGCCGGCGGGGGGTTCGGGACGGAGCCGGGCAGTGGCGGCTCGGAGGGCTCCGCCATGCTCCGGCCCGGGCGCGGCGGCAACGCGCCGGCGTCGCCAGGCAACGGCCTCGGGCAACGGCTGCGGTGCTGAGGGCTCCCGCTGAGCCCCCCGCTCCAGGAGGGGCGGTGGAGGGATGGAAGGAGGCCCATCGTCTCCTGGGGTGCATTAAAAAGAGCATGGCGAGCAGGTCGAGGGAGGCCATCCTTCCCCCCCGGCCCATGGTGAGGCCGCATCTGGAGCGCTGTGCCCAGTTCTGGGCTCCCCGCTTCAAGGACAGGGAACTGCTGGAAAGAGTCCAGCAGAGGCCTAGGAAGATGTTCAAGGGAATGGAGCACTCTCTTATGAGGAAAGGCCAAGAGACCTGCGTCTGTTTAGGCTGGACAACGGAAGACTGAGAGGGGACCTCATCGATGCTTATAAATATCTAAAGGGTGGGTGTCAAGAGGATGGGGTCAAGCTCTTCTCAGTGGTGCCCAGCGACAGGACAAGGGGCAACAGGCACAAGTTGGAACACAGAAAATTACATCTCAACACGACAAAAAACTTATTTACTTTGAGGGTGACAGAGCACTGGGACAGGCTGCCCAGAGAGGTGGTGGAGTCTCCTTCTCTGGAGATATTCAAAACCTGCCTGGATGCGTTCCTGTCCATCCTGCTCTAGGTGACCCTGCTTTGGCAGGGGGGTTGGACTAGATGATCTCCAGAGGTCCCTTCCAACCTTTACCATTCTGTGATTCTGTGAAGTCTGCCTTCATCCCCTGGGGAAGGGGTCTTTGCCTCGGGGGTCAGGCTGTAGGGGCCAGGAGGGCCTCGCACATCCAGAAGGGTCTGAGCCATGAGTCCTTGCACCTCTCTCCAGCAGATGGAAGAGCCTTTTTCTCTCTCTGAGGCTGCATACAACCGAGAGGCAGCTGAAGAGGCTTCATGGGCACCGTGCGCCATGGCAGTGGCTAGGACCATTGCTCGCAAAAGGTGTTGCAGTGTTGAGGTTGTTTGCCGTGCAAAGGCTGCTGGAGGAAGCTTGGACAAGGCCAGGAGGTACCTTATGGGACAGTTTTTCAATAATGTATGTCAGCCAGAGATGTCATCTTGAACTTAGTGACTGCATCACTGAACCTGCCTACTGCACAACTACAGATAAAAGAAGAAAGTGTGCTAACCCTCTAAATGGTTATATCTGTCTATTAAAAAAGGTGGCAAACTAGGAAACAATCAGGCTGTATTTATCAATGTTAGGAGGCAGCCATAGCAACCTATGTGTTTTCAGGTTCTTATGGTAAAGGGTTTTGGGAGGGATGTGAAGGAAAACACCTATGTTGTCATGTTCATTGTATGATGAGCACAAGAGACAGCTTAATTGAAAACATGAAAACAAAAACTTAGAAATGTGATGAGTAACCAACGAGTCCCATCACCCAGGGCCAGTTGGAGGCAGTTTCTTGACATTGAATGGAAAAGGATCAATAGGGAGGGGTAAAGCAAAGAAACACCTGAAAAGTGCATCCAAGTAATCCACAGAGATGTAAAGAAACTATCCTTTGAACAACTGGAGAGATGCAGCGTCATTGTGATGAATGATGGGAACCAGAAAATACTGCATTAGCCAGGCCAGAGAAATGATGTAGGAATAATTTAGATACTATGGGGAATATGCAAAAAATTTAATTCATTTCTGACTAACATGTCTGACTGATTTTGTATTGTTACCTGCTGGGATTTGTGTGGATCCATTGCCCAACAGGTATGGTGTGACTACGGGAAGGTGTTAGCAGGGATCATTACAGGCGATTCGTATGTGTGGAGTTCATTCCAGCGACAATGGCTATGCATTTAGGCGGGACCAAATGGCTGAGTGCAGGAGGAAGTGGGTTCCTCAGATTTCTGCAGAGGCAGTAGAAAACGAAGCCTCCAGTCAAAAGACATGGCAAAAAGGTGCTGATGCTGGGATTTAGAAATCACTGGGTACAGAGACAAATTTTACAGGACAACTGAAATATGAGAACTCGGCTTGGAGAGCAGTAACTGCTACATTTAAAGATTTTGCCTGTGCTTTGCCACGCTAACCAACGAGCTTCCTGTGATGGGTTCCAGATGACTAATAAACACTGCCCGCTTGTGAAAGGCGGCTTGTGCCACTGTGAGTACTGCTGGCGGCATCCGTTTCAAGTGCCTATGAAGATCTGAGCTAGTTCGCCTCACTAGATGGTGCTGCATCCCAAAGGGCTGATCTTCACATGCACAGGACACAGAGACTTGCCCTTAACAAAGCAGCAGTGCCTAGAAGCTTCAAGGGGAACTTGAGAGACTGGAGACGAGACTGCTGAGTAAAACTTTTCATATCTCTAATATTCGGCTAGCAGATGGTGGACTGAATGTAACATTAGCAGTTTGAATTAGTGTTTCAGCCATAAAAACAAACTGAGTCAAAGAAAACAATAAGAGAGAAAGGGAGTATAGCCATTTCCCAACGGGGAAGATTATAGAACTATGAAAGATGAAGTTTTAACCACTGGGAGGTTAACTAGGACATAGCTGATCAGCCAGCTCATGAAGAATGTTCAGTCTAAAATTCCTGGGTCAGAGCTTGACAGGTATGCACTCCCTGCTAGGTGGAGGTTTAGTGTAAGGAGGGCAGTTCTGACCCTCTCAGCTCCCAGGCTGGAAAGCCATGGAGAACCATTGCAAGGAATTACATGGCAGCAAGTATTATGGTGTACATGTTATTTCAATTTTGGATGCTTACAATATTGATTCCTGTTTTACTGTTCTGGAGAAGACTCAAATTTACACTTAGGATAGTCTCCATCTAACATGTAATGGGTCAAACGTTTAGTGGGTCCAAAAGTCAAAAAGGCTTATAGTTAAAAGAATAGAACTTTTTAACTTCAGAAAGATTATAGATTCTTCAGAAGCCTTCAACGTGCATATTCTGATGTATAGAGAGAAAAGTCTGGTGTATACAAAACAGTAAGAGAATGATGGCTACTGAAGTTGCAACCATGATAGGAGAATTCCCTCAAAAAATGCTGTATACATATCAGTACTTGCATGACTTGGAAAGTTTATAGCGATTCTTTGAATTACATATGTCCCTACACCCTAAAAAAAGTGATTTGTTGATTGGAAAGCTAATGATTTATTCATCATTGGTAGGCGAACATTTGGATAGTAATCAATTACAGTAAAATTAGGGAGAAAGTAGGTAAGACTATGGAGAGTGGCACAGAGAGGATCCCAAGAAGTGGAATTTAAGTAAATGCATTGACCCAAGAAGAGAGGTCATAGCAACCTGTGATTTAATACCACCAGATAGGTCAGATGGGAGGAAGCTGCCTCAGAAATAGATGGACCCACAAAGAGTTAACTTAGTAAAACCCCATATAGGAAGTGTCTGCTCTCATGGCTATAGGGCCAAGAGTACACTTGAGTCAGAACGGGGAAAAGCTTTGCTGCTAACTCATCAAGCTGCCTGCTTACTTCTTGTGTGTCAGTTCCACTTGTGTGAACAGCAGTGGTTACTGTGAGCAAACAAAGGGGGGAAACACTGCATGATCACAGCAGAGTTGGGCAGGAAGAGTGTCCAGTGGTATCAGGGTACAGGGGCTGAGGTAACGTCTGCTGAGCCCTGTTTAGTACATCAATCAAAGCTTGTTTCCTATGAGCAATTCTGAAATGCATGGTCAGATCCCTTCTGAGGATGCCTGTAGCAAATGTACACCTGAATTACAGTGCCTATAGATTTTGCTGTTTGATATTCAGAGACAAGAGGCAGTCATGGATGCTGTATTACCAGACTTCTGCAGGATAACTTGAGAGTCCCCAGAGATGAAAGAGCTAAATTTACATCAGCTCTTCCTTGACACTTTTAGGGAAAAAAGTCTGAGTTGACGTGATTCTGGGGCATTGCTTAGCATCTTCAGGCTGATAGGCTAATGAAGACAGGGGAGTTTAAAATAATTTGCAACACATTTATGGACTAGCATATTCAGAGCTGGGATCTGCATTTACTCTACTGCCTGGTCGTAAGTGCCGGTGAGAATCCACAGTTGAGTGGGAGCGCATTGTTGAATTAGAAGTGACTCTAGAGAAAGAAGCGATGGCAGGTATGTGCTGATTCTTAGGGAGTTAGGCAAGGAAAACAAGTTCAAGGAACAATATGTCTTATATAATAGTACAGCGTTTGCTATTCAGATGGTATAGGCGAATCAGATACGATACAAAAGAATAGTTCTAAGTTGCCTGATCGAGGTCCTTAAAAAGCCATCACATAGCTGGAAGAGGTGAAATAAGTTGGTGAATGCCGCAAGTACACTTTATAAATGTGATGAAGTTGTCCGATGGGAGGAGAAAAAGGAAGAAGTTGTACTAAGATTACAAGAGACAAAGCACTTGCTGGAATTAATGTACTAAGATTACAAGAGACAAAGCACTTGCTGGAATTAATGTACCTTTCAAATAACTGTACAGGAAGGAGAGAGGTGCAGCAGATGTGCAAGTTTATTGCTCTGACAATCTGTGGCCCTTGTCTATACCTACAACTTATGAGACTGATATGGGAATACAGGACTTTTATGGGTAGCTATGAGGGATTATACTATCACCGTTTCCCTCCCATCCTTCATGTTTTAGGGCTGTTTGGTAGAGCTGCTTGTGGCTTACTAAGTGTCTTTTGGCTCAGATGCCTTACCTAAATCTGCCTTTACAATCAAACAGAATTTGTGGATTCCTAACCTTATCTAAGGGCTACCTGCTGCCTTTTAATGGAAAAATTAGTAAGGAGATGAGAGATACACTGCCATGTTTTGTTACTGCTTGTATTTTTTGCTGTACCACGAAGAAACATGTCCGTGCCTGACTGCAAAGGCAGGAAATGTGAAAAGATGGTGGAAATGGCTTATTTCAGACACACTACAGACAGCTTTTCATACAAAGCAGCAGACTGAGTCCTTTACTGGGATGGTGACACATATTTTTAAAGTATTCCAGCGCTCTTCCTGTCACTGAGCAGTATACAAAATTTGTCAAACAATGGAATGAGCTCTGAACTCTGGAACATACATTTACAAAGTAGCTGAAGCTTGTGAATCTTTTGACAAGCAATTAATGGTCTTTTAGATAAGCCGAAAGCAGAACTGGGACAGTTTTAATGCAAGTGAATGCTAATGAAAGGAAAAGGAAGTTTTTACTTGAAAACAGTTCTTGGCTTCCTTTCTGATCTAGTGTGTCAGTGTAGTAAGGGGAAGGGAAAAGAGAGATCAACATGCAAAAGAACTGCAATGACTGAGAACTGTGCAACTGCCAGGTTCTTACAGAGCTGCGTTCGAGTTTGGGGTGACAGTTGTCACTGTGTTTTGGTTGTATCATATGAAAGGCTTCAGTGCCAAATTCTAAAGATGAAGTGTGAGCTTTCAGGGTTATAATATAGAAGTAATTTTTTTTTTAATGTGAGTGTGAATGCTAACAAAAAGACTTTATCGTTTCGGGGTTTTTTTTTATCATTAGGAAAAAAAGGCATATAGATGAATTTCAATTGATTTGCAGAAAATGTGTTATATGGGAGAAGTGATCTTGTTCAGTTGATTTTTTCCCGAAAAAGATGTAGGAATGTGTAATATTTGTGTGAACAATCTGTGAGATCTGGCTCACCCACTCAGGCTGTATTGTTATGCATTGCATGGATTAACCGGACTTTGAGGAGGGAGATGCAGCAGGCTTTTTATACAGCTGCCTGAGTTTGTGAGAGGTTTAAGTTGAAACACAACAGATTCTGAGATCTGCTTTATGGACTTAAGTACCTGAGGTAGCAGTTGGACACATCAAAGTCCATTAGTGACTTTCCAAAAGATGGAACTATATTAGTTTGCCTGAAATTCCTGTTATTTTCTTTACTTGATTAAGATATGCTTTATTCCAGTTTACAAGTACATTCTACTCAAGTAGGCATCAATTGATAGAGTTTATTTTGGAAAGACCTCCAGGGACTTACAAATATTTCTTCTGAGAATGTACTTATTTTGGTTCACTAGACAGACCATGGAGGTAAACTTCTTGTCGCACTCAAAGATCCTGTCTCAAGTCTCAGGAAGCAGTAGGGGTTTTTCTAATGAAGAAGCTATGCCTAAGGGTAGTTTAGAGTGATAGTAAAGAAGGCTTGGGCAAAAGCCCTGTAAATCCCTTCCAATCATGATATGGTGAAAGTCTGAACAAGAGTTTTAGTGACGTGCATGAAAGCTGCATCTTAGAAACACTCTGAAAATGCGGAACACTTAGCTGTATGTATAAAAACCTAGAGAGAAGCCTGAGCTAAAGACAACATCCAATTTATTGAGCAGAGAGACAGGCAAGATAGTTATATTTTCTATGGAATGTGAGAAAAGAAGTAGCAGAGAGGGAGCACAGAAATGAATTCTATTTTAGGTGCATTCAGCTTAAGCTGATTGTAAGGCATCTAGTAGTTAAGATTTAATTTTGGAAAAAAAGTAGTGACATGTTTTGTTTAAAACCATCACATTTTCTTCATTTCATAAAGATTCTCAAGACAAACTCTAAATGAGAGGAAGTATAGCTTATTCCAAAAAACAAATTAGTTCTGAAGACCTTCCCAAATCTCTCTTGAAGCCAAATATGACAGTGCATTTTTATTCATATTCTTCTGATGCTGTTATAATTCTGAGCTGCTACAAATACTGTAGATAGAAATCATCTTGGGGGAAATAACACTACTCCTGAATAGCCAAATGCATCCTTATCATAACACTTTCTCTGTTGTGCATTTGGTCTGGGAGTACTCACAGGATCAAAATAGACTCTTCTAGGAATTAACCATTGGCAACAAACAAAGGAAGACCTAAAATAACCTGCTGATGACCTCCAATATTTTTAGATCAATGCGTTTCTGTTCAGGCCATTTCTTATTGCATTACAGTATGAATTTTGAAATTTTTGGCATCATTGCTTCCATTTTCCATTCTTATTAGTTTTTCACTCACTTGCCAGAATATTTCACTCCAAGGTCAAATAGTCTGCTGATTGAGGTTTGTTGAAGCAGCTGACAGAAATTGTTTTGGGCAATACCCTGACCTTGGACTAGGAGATTTAGCAGCTTGGAAGTCAGCAGTAGAAAATTACGCAATGTGGGAGAATAGTTATCTGTTGGTTATTAAGCCTTGCATATTCAAGGAAGTAGAAAAAATATCTTTGTCTTCACATGGTTATTTGGATATTGCGTATTTATCAACAATACTTTTTTTTTATTATTCTGTGTAATTATATTTTCTAGGTTGTTCTTTCTAAGAATATATACCATTCTGAGCTTTTGGTATATATTATTTCAAATAAAATTAGTTCTAATAATGATATATGTAATTATGTCATTGTGAGCTTTTATCACAGCACTTCAGAATTTTAGAAAATTAATGTTTAACAACAACTAATTGTTTTGCATTCTGCATACATGTGGGAATGTTATTTGCCTACTTTCTAGAATAGTGGAACATGGGCATGTTGGCTTTATTTCAGTTGAAGTAAAAATTAGAATAATTTCTTCTTAGAGCAATCGATGCTGTTGCCTGATCATATTTTATGAAATAAAAACTGCCCAGAAACAGGATTATATGTTTATCAGTATATGTATATAAATGCAGATACTGGATCATTAAATCCCTAGTAGTAGGGCTGTAAGAAAAGCTACAATATCAAAAAGTATAATGACAGTAGAGAAGAGTAAATAGTTGCTAGAAGGAAGATTAAAACCCCAGACTTGCAACCAGCTGCTAACAAGAATGGGTAGAAGTGCAGGTGTTTCCTGCAGGGATTCTGACTTCTTTTGGTGGTGAACCACTGATTGCCATTGATACGTCAGCCCGCGGAAATTAAACTGGAGAGCAGAAGTAGATCTGTTACAGCTAATGTGGTTGAAGTAACCCTTTCTTTAGCCTTTTTTTTCCTTAACACTTTAAAGGACAGACCATTATTTTCAGTATTAGTTTCAAAAGGAATAGCAGTATGCAAATGCTTAATGGGAGTGGAGCACATTTATTAAATAAAAAAAAAAAAAATTACTCTTCCTGTTTGGTCCTGCATCTCATAATCAGCGTAGCGAGCGATTTCTAGTTTTGACTGCAATAGGTTTGAAGTAGCTGATACTTTTATATCTCTTTATTCTTTTTTTTGAGGCACCCTTGTTTGCTCTGCATTTTGATTATTATTTCTATTTAATGGCTAGGATTTTTTTCTGGTTTGATTTTATTCAGATTGTCTTTTTACTAGAAGTTTTGGCTAGGTCTTATATTTGACTACATTAGTCTACTTTAAAAATACTTCAGACTTTTATAATGCTTTATTAAAATGATATTAAATGTCAATAGAGTAACTTGGAAACACTGTTTTGTCAATCAGAATGAGATAATTTAATCCTTTTTCGTCAAACTGAAAGACCCTCCACAAAATTGTAAACATACCTCTTCACTTAGGCAGACTAAATGAAGTTTATTAGCTGTATATTTGAACTTCTCTCTGATGCAGAGAGAACTCAGATAGAGTAGTATTCCAGGACTGAGCTGGACTCATGTGAAACTTTAGGCTGAGAGCTCCTTCCTTGGAGATGAACAAAAAGGAATGCAGAGAAAGTGAAGTAATAAAAGATACATACCTATATAAAATACCAAAACCAATAACAGAATAAAGGTCTTGATTATTTGTAATTCAATAAAGTTTATCTTGTGTGTCTTAACATACGCTTTCATCTAGCATCAAAGTGTACCAAAGACAAAAATAAATAAAACAGTATCAGCAAATAATCTGTCATATATATAGTCTATTGGCAATCCCTATTTAAGAAACAGTGACATGAGCTTTGGAAAGTTATGAGAGTGAAGAATCCTCTAATCGTTTTATTAATTTGAAATCTTATACATGACATTTTTCATGTCTGTTTTCAATATCCCTATTATAGGGATATATTCTAGAGAAAAAAGGCAATAGGTCCAAAATCTCGCAGTTTTATCACTCTGTTAAAAGTCTTAAACCGCCAAGCTGACAAGTCTTACAGTATCCATTTTCTAATGAACAAGAGACTTTTACTTCCCATTCTCCAAAGACTACTCTAAACCCATGCAATTAGCCCCTTCCAAATATAACAATAATACCATCCATTCCTTTAGCATAGAAATTTGCATTGCCATTTTACAGAACACAAAAGACAATTATATACATTATATATACAACTACATACATTTCTAGTCAGCATGCTCTCAGTCTGTTCTTTACATTTTTTATTTTCACCCAAGAGATATTCTAAATAAAACTGTAATCTTTACCCTTTTCTTCCTCAGAATTTCAAATTAGAAAGATTGGACTATTGCCTTTTCTCTACAGGATGGCACTTTAGGAAAAACAGAAATTGCTATCAGCACTTTACCATGTTTAATTGATGCAATAATAAAAAGTCTGTAGGCCTTGGCCACACAAACATAGATGAAACTTTGGTAGCAAGTTTTGAAAATTCTGATAAAATGCTTTCAAATGGATATATGGCTCTTCATCTATTAGTATGAATATATTAAAATGGCTATTTTTTACTCAGTGGATCTACTTTGTATACTCGGGCATATCTCCTACATTTAGAGACAAAAGCATGGTATTTACCTTTGTAGATTCAAAGTGAGCGAGCTAGATTTTATTCCTTCTTCCGTATTATTAGCAATGGAGTTGCTTAATGAATTATCCTTAAAGGAGCACATTTTGTTGTGTTGCATTTGTATAATTCCATTATAAGACTGACAGAATGATTCCTTAGAGTAGGTAGACACAACTTCACTGAAATAAAGCATTATACATCCATGTTAGCACAAAGGTAACTTAAATATAATTTCATCATCAGAAACATAATTACTAGGTATCAAACATGAATTAAAAAAAAACCCAGCCTAATTTGTAGATCAGAGATTATGGGTGCATCTACATTAGCAATTTGGTTGTGATTGAGAGTGCACTTTTGAAGCATCCCCAGCTCCTGCACTTTTTTCATGTTACAGAGTGATCCCGAATGCATGGGTTGAACTCCTCTTGAATAGAACTAAGCTGAAAGGTGCGCTCCATGACACAGCGCATCCTCCATCCTCCAACTGCTGCTGGAGATTCAGTCTCTAGGAACAGACCAGAATGAGTTCAAAGTAAAAACCCCAAAATGTACATTATGGGAACATTTGGTCCCTGGGACTAATTGTTTCACAGCACAGATCTGCTCTGATTGAACTGCTTTCCTTGTTAATACAGCCATAGCCTACTTTGCTAATAAGGAAATGAAAATTTTTGAAGGAGTATGAACAACATTTATGCCATTTCTGGAGAGTTGCTTTTAAAAACATCTATACTTGAAGAAAAAGCCTTCTAAGACACCACTGCTACCTACGCGTTTCTTTGCAGAGAGAAATTGCTTACGAACTTTATGCCACAAGTTAAACACAATTTCTTACTTGTCACAGAACTACATCTGTCTGTCTCAAAGAGCTAAAGAGATTTTCAGTGTCTCCTCAGTGCCATTAATGTAGATGACAAAACTGCAGTGATTATAAATACCTAATAAAACATGCCAGCGCATTGCATAGGGTATCGTATCTGTTTCAAGGTTAAAGTTTACAAATAGGGCCTATGCCCCTGGTTTGTAGCTTGTCTCATGATTTAGTTAAGAAAAAAGGACCAAATCATTAAGCTCTGCTACACAAAGTGTTCTCCAGGTCTGCAATTACAATGTCTTTTTCTTTAGATCTTTGGTTTATTTCCTTAAAATAAGAACCTTAATGCATCATGGACTTTCCTAGGAGCCTCCAGTTTTTCCAGGCTACTCTCCATAGGCCACCTACCTGTAAATGCTGTCCCTAACCCAGAGACCACTTGTCTGTGCAGCTCAGCTGGTAGGCAGCAGATCAGTCACAGGCTGGAAGATTCAGCGTGAAGGCTCTGTTCACACTCTTTTACTAGAATCATTTGCAGGGACTGAGAGAATAGAGAGCCTGCCCTTATCCGTGCTGCAGATGTGCATGGCTCCTCCAGGGAACCCATGAAAATTTCCTTAAAACACATACTATGAAGCATGTCTGAGAATAATGTCTATTCTACTGTAATACTGCTCCTGCTGTTCTTTCAGATATCCCAGCAATACCCACCTAGTGGTGCTCAGCAACATGCACACCTAAACAACGGGCTTCTCCTCTGACTTTTCAGCACCTGTATGATCTAGAGCTTGCAAGAGCCTGGTAGTTCAGGGAGAGTGAAAATTGGTGTGTTTTCAGGGAACTGTAAGAAGAAAAGGAAACAAGCTGAGCAGTGCATTAATGCCAAATCCCAACTTCAGTCAGGGGTCAGATGACCCTGTTGCCAGTTCTGATCTGACGTCAGATGCAGCATCTGAGCCAGCTCTAAACAGGCTCAGACACTTGGCACAGTGCTCTGCTGTGTGGAAATACCAACACAATGTAATTACAGCCAGAAGGACGTACCAGAACAGTCTGTCTCTGAAGTTAGCGTATCTGGGATCATGTTGTGTATTTCTGATAGGGTGCTACTTTGCATAGTGTGGGTGCACATTTAATGGCCAGTATTCATAGTACCACAGGTGCACAACGTGAAGGATCTGGGAACATAAAAATATGGAGATGAAAAGATGGGAGAGGCTCTTGCTAGTGGGATTCAGTAAAAGACTGTGATTTGCCTTGGAAAGCTCAAGGGCTCTAAGATGTGGCATCTGGCATACAGGGAGAAGGAACTGTAGTAGATGATAATACAACTTCTGTTGTACAGGATGCAAAAGAGCATGCCAGCGGTATTCTCTTTTGGGGGGCAGAAGAGGAGAGAGCCCAGAGAGAATATGGGTATCCACAGCAAGCGCTGGGCAAGGAGGCAAAGACAGAACAAAGGGTTGAAGGGGAGAAGTCACAAGGAACAGCAGAGGAAAAGAAAGGAAAATGGACTGCAGCATCCTAAGTGCCTGTGATGCTTAAGAGTTGGGTCTCAAGAGGAAAAAAGATTTATTTTCTCTTAAGAGAAAAGCAATCATGCCTTGAACACTGATGGAAGTAGGTCTCTCAAGTACAGCCCCAGAGGCTATTCAGGAGAACAGTGAGAGACAGTCTGGACAGAAGAGGGAAATAAATGAAAAAGAAAAAACAATATCTCTACAGAATTCCTAAAAGAGGTACTTTCACTTTCATATATGTGTTTGTTGCAGTTTGGGGTTTTGGGCAAGGAACAAGATTAAGTTAGCTGTGGCAGACCCTAGGCCTTAGTTTCTCAGATCTAAAATCGGGCAAACTTCCCTTTGATAACAGCAACACTGACTAATATCTAGCTCCAGCCCCCTGCGTGATAGTGATGCTGTCTGCCTTCACACATTAAAAGGGGGCGTCCAGGCTCATTTTCTAGGGAAAAGGGCCTTAATTTGTTATTGCGAAGAATATGGTATCAAGTAGCATCCTGAAGTGTTTCTTTTTTTGTCTTTGGAAAAGCTTTTGCACAGTTTAAAAATAAAAACGAAGATTTTCAGCAGAGGCAAAGGTAGGGGTCAGTGTTACTGCTCTTACAATTGCCATTATCTAAGATGTTTTTTGGAGAAGCAGCTGGATTAGGAAGCAGAGAGTGGGAGTGCTGAATGGGACGGTGAGGGGGGGACAGGCAGATCTCCACAGAGCCGGTGGAGCTCCCTCAAGCCTCTGACTTACATTTTCTGAGTCAGAGAATTCAGGGTTGATGGTGGCAATTATGCATGCTGGGTACAGCAGAGATCTGAGATAATGAGATAATGTTCTTCCTTAGGAGAAGAGAAAGGCAGTAGCTGAGAGCAATAGAACAAGAAAGTAAGAAGAAAGAAAAAACATGAAGTGGGAGTAGGTCAAGGCATGTGTTTTAGCAATGGTGCTGGAATTTCAGGTCTTTAAACCTCTTCAACAGGTGATACTTCCTCTCTGAGGCTCTGTAGATATTAATATGGAAGAGAGACATTAAAATGTAGAGACAGTCTGGCGCTTAGTCCCTGAGAAGTTTGCAGACAGGGTCCTGTGGGAAACTTCCTCAAGAAAAGTGTTTTGCCCTGAGGGTATAAACGATGGAGCGTTTCTTCAGGGTTGTTCCTAAGGAAAGGCAGCTAGGGAGGTTCTGGCCAAGATGATCTTCTCTTCATTAGTGAGCTGTAAGAGGTCCCAGTGCATTTTGGAAGGCTTGAAGAGATTGCTGTTCATAAGTGTCATGGGATGACTTTTCAGGTTCACCTTGTTGTAGCCTGAATGATTTGATAATGCCTTGTCTACACTATGCTTCTCTTCCAGACTAGGGATGTCTCTCTACTTTATTAATTTTCTTGGTAATACATTTGTTATCAAGCTTTGGTCTGGTGAGTTCATTTTGTGTCCTTTTTTAATTTCGTTTCATTTCACTTTTTTTTTTCCTTTTATAATTTTGCCATTTAGTGTAAGGTGATTACTGGTTTTTAGTAACTGAAATTGCTGCAGCATTTTGGAAGTAAGCCGTTGATCACTAATCAGGCTGAATCCAGTTCCCTTTAAAAGGCCGGTTACTCAATGACAGGTCACATGTGCAATTAAAGAATATCAAGAGTAGCCTGAAACTATTCTACATTGTACTATTCACTAAGCAGATAAATTTGTTAGATTTCAATACTAATAGGTTTTCGGGCCTTATTATTAATTTATTCATCTTTTTTTCTGTTCTGTGCATTTCTGTAGCACCTCTATTATTATCATAATTTAGTACATCTTTATGATTACCTTTGACTATTATTTTCAATAGAGAATAACTGAAAAGTGGGCACAATTTGATTACTGAATAATGCAAACCACAAGAGAGATTTACAGAGAGGAAAAAGAAAATACAAGTTAATGGCTAGTTCAACCCTCATTAAATACAAAATGTAACATTTATGATAAGGTGTCCAAATTCCTTAAGCATCCTGTATAGCCTATGGCCTTTGTTTCAACCCTAGAGCTGTGAAGGCCCTCCTTTTAAAGTGCACAATAACTGTTAAGAGGAAGGGAGATTTTTGCATTTGCAGATGCATGTGCATTCAGTAAATTAGTTTATGGCAATTGCTGAGTAAAATTCCAGTTCTCCAGATCATTTCTTCCTCAGTGGGACTTGCGGAGCTTAGAAACACACTGATTTCCGAATCCCCTTCTAAAACTCACTCTGATGTTGGAGACGTTTTTTCTTTATCTCAGTTCTATTTATCCTGCTCAGCACCTCAGCCATCTTCTTTTTAGTAGTTATCTGACAGCCATCGTTAGCGTACAGTCTCAGGATGTTCTAGTGCAAAGCACTAAAAATCATCATGCTGAATGCTTGTATCACTCCAGAACATATTATGATTTTAAAGACTAGACCTATTACAAAATAAGAATGCAGCTTCACTGTATGCAGAAAAGAGAGTTGTATTAGTATGTAGAGAATCAAGCTCTGCAATCAAGCTATTTCCTGACGTGCGTCTTCATAGTGCATGTCACACGAGTAGGTTTTAACAGGATAAATTGAAGCAAAACAAATACCTTAATTTTACTTCTCTGGTTTTTGACAGAAACAGGAAATACAAAGGAAGTTAATACATCCAGCACTCTTGGGTAATAATTATCATAGGAGTTTGAAAAACAGTCACACAGAGAAGAATATATGCAGACTCAGAGACCACAATGACCTCCCACACTGCGAAATTCTTTAGAATTACTGAAATCATACACAAAGTAAAAGCTCTTCTTTCCGAAACAGCCGCCTCGATGTCACTTGTTTCCACATTCCGGCTTCTGTCGCTGCATCCCACACTCTCTCTGTTGCTAAGTGCTTTAGGCTTCTGCAATATGTTCCAGCAGCTCCCTGTTTCTCTCAGATCTCCAAATGTGCTATCATCTGAGAGCAGAATGTCTAGGTTTATCTGACATGGTAAGAAAAAAAGATTAAACTGTACAAATTACAGCTTCCTAAAGAACACTAGAATTTTCCATACAAAAAAGAAGTCCTTGTAATCTTGCATGCCCTTTCATAACATTTTGTTAGAACATGTTTTCAATTCACAGTAGGGTATGTGAGGGATGGGGGCACATTATGGCTCCTGGGAGCAGCTATAACTAAACCTTGACTGTAAGTGACAATAGCAGCACAGAGCACAGACTACTTGCGGAAGCTTAGATCAGTGCTGCCACTGAGCTATGCAAATAAGGAAGCTCATAAATAATTGGAAATGATAGGACAAGTGAAAAAAGAGAAACAATACAACATTTAAGAATTTTGTAATTGGATTAGTAAGTATTGACTGTTACATCTATTCATCCTTCTGGCTTAAACATTGTTTTCTTCTACCCTTGTAGCAGGCACATAGTAGCTTCCGTTTAGGAGAGAATGATATTGTCACAGTTATTCACCTTGGTGTGTAGGTGGGTAGTTATGGTTTTGGTGGGTAGGCATCTTACTGAGTGCAGTTTTCAGCCCACGTGCCCTTACCCATCCTGGGGTACAATTCCACAGCTCTCCCTGTATCCCCGGCTGTGATACCAGCATACCTACTACTGTGGTTGCTGGCAGGTTTTTCTGTATCTCTTCCATTCAAGTTAAGATGAGCAACATTAATAGGGATTGAAGAGCTGTCTTAAAAGCTAACATATATAATTAAACTGGGGGCACATCCCCCCTTTCAGATACAAGAAACATTCTAGGTATGTATTTATGTTAGATTTGCCATAACCCAAAGCCAGCTCAAGGTACAGGCAAAGTAGGCAGTATTTTAATGAGAAAGTAATTCAGCACGTTAGGACTAGATCAATGGAATGAAACAATTTATACCAAGGCACCTCATTTTTCCATTATATGTATTTTGGGGGTTTATTCTAGATTATATTTAGCCTGGTCCCCAGAGCAAAACACCTCCACTACACATGTGTTTCAAAGCTTTCTGAGGAGAAGTGTTAGGTATGTGCTAGAGACCTTGTGATTATGCAGCTCACACACTATTTTGGAGCCTACTGTCCCCATTAGCACTAGGGTGCATATGGAGCAGATTTGAAGCCGAGCTTCTGTTTTTGTTTCCTCCTTAAGGAATTTAGTTTGTATGCACCAAAACCGCTCTGAGAACTGAAACACCACATGGTAAATGGAGACAATGACAGGATTTTCCTCCAAACTGCACTACCACTTGGAAACAAATCACTAATGTAGACGCAGCCTTTGACAGCTGCTGAGGGCAGCAATCTGCCAGTTCCGCTAGGGCCTAGGAGAGGAGATCAGCTGCTGTAGGATGAATCTCTTCCCTCCATATAGACCACCTTTAGTATCACTGCAGGCCTTCCTGCCCTCCTATCAGTGCTCTGTCTTATTCCTTTTTCCACATCCATTCTCAGCACCAGGAAAAGGTCCCTGAGCTGCCCTATCACCATCTGCATGGAAGGCACGGGAAAGTGAACTGTGGCTGCTGAAAGGTGATGCAGGCTGTAGGGTGAGGACTGACAACAGCATGAGTATGGAGGTACCATAGCCCCAGAGAACCAAGGGAAGAGTGTCTCTAGGGTGGACATACGTATGTTGTGAGAGGGGTGTAAAAGCCTCCATGGCTTCTAAAACGGCTGCTTATTTTTCTGCACTGCAGCCTTCTCTTCTTCATCCTTACTCGGCCTCCTAAAACATCGCTGGCAGTTCATAGTACCCTAACATTCCTCTGGAATAAGAAAAAAAAGAGACCCCTCCCAGTGTCCCCATTTCTTATTCTGAAATAGCTCGCCTGCTAGTGCTGCAAATTTCGGTTAACTACACAAATACAGAATTTTTTAAACCACATTTCAGCAGATGCTTTCTCTCTGCCTCATCCTCCCCACACAGAGGGAAAGAGAGTTTCTTTTTAAATCTGCCTGGTTTCTCCTGGTTCCTAGGCCTCTTCTTTGCCTCCAGACATGTTATTTTAATAACCGCATGCTGAGACAAGAGGTATCTTGACTCTGTCTTCATTCCCTCAGTTATCCTGGGCCTGCAACCAAAGCCGAAAACCACTCTTTCCCTTAATCAAAACCCCAAATAGGATGGTCTGTTGCTTGACATTTTAAAAGCCTCTGTGGAGGGCCAAAGTTAGGACACCCTCTACTCTACAGTAGTGTTAAATGGCCTGGGTTATTTTGAATCAGAGAATACCAGCCAAGGCAGACATTACTCTCAGCTACGATGCAGCAATTATTAACTAAAAAGCAATCTAAGAATCAGCTGAAAAGGATGCCTCGTCCCTTTCTCACTGGACAAAATAATTGCACAGCCCCCACTCCACCTGGGGCTGAGGCCCAGGCCAAACGTGGAGGGTACACACAGCCCCTGCCCCATGCTTTACTCCCTGCTTCGTTGCCCCTGAAGCATTAGTTAAACTAAGTAGGTTTTACAGTGTAGTCATATGCTTAACTTGCTAATAATCAGCTCAGTGTAAATATCGACACAGTGCTGCAGAGAAGCTCCAGTGTTATCGTAGTCGTTCCCTTGGATCACTTCAGCATAGTGAGGAACAGAGAGAACAAAGTCAGGTGCCAGAGGACAAACAGGTGCCTGGCGGCAACCACGGGAAGGCAAGGAGAGAGGCAAAACAGTAACAGAACTGGTAAAGCTGGGGCCATCTGGAGCCCTCCAGCTGGACTCTGACATGGTGGAAAAGGAGTGCCCAACCGAGCAACTACAGATTCATATGAGGTGTCACCAGTGATAAGATTTTCAGAATTTTTCTATGTAGAAAGACTGGGAAAAAAATCAGGGGCAGTAGCCAAAACAGTTTTGAACTCAGTGGACAATGTCCAAAAGCAAAAAGTGTCTGTGTAGTTCATTGGCTAGTATCCAACTAAAATAAAACCAAAAAATAAAACCACAGCTGTAATGGACAGCAGTTTGCCATCTTTGCTGACATGGTCCTATGAAGGCAAAAGAATAACACAGGGAGAAGCAACCTGTATCTCAGGCGTAAGGAGATCAATCTAGGAAGCACCGAGATGTGTTGTGCTGCAGTGCTGTGCCCGCTACAATTGCGGAAAGACAACTTTCATTTTCCCTTTAACAACTACAAATGTCTCTTTAAGGGTAGTATACACAGATGCAGCGTATGCCCTGAACTCTATTCTTGGTATGTTACTAAGATACGACTGTTTCTATGGAGAGCTTATTGGTGGGCAAAATAAACTGTTTTGATGAATTATAAAAAAGGTAAATTAAATTTTAAAACAAAATATTGCAGGAGAATGCTAATGATATGAAATCACACTAATATAGAATTTCAAGTACGTACTTCTCTTTTTTATTATTTTTCTTTTTAATTTCTAGTAGACATTTATCCTAAATTCTATATGGTCTATAAACTGATATAAATTAATATCTGCCCTGCAAAAATACTTAACTAACTGTAACAGCCACCTATGTAGTGGCTACAAAAGCTCCAACTGAACATTTATCTGTTTTTAAAAGCTAAGCATAACTGTACAGCAATTTATTGTGGATTATAAGTATCTACATGACCATGAATATGCCACGTTGTAAAGTGAACAAAAGAGCTTTGAAATAAGAACGGTAAAGGCAAAGAAGGAGAGAACAAATAAGTACTTTAAATAAAGCTCAGCACTTAATTTTAACATGCTTCTGTGGTAACAGCTAGACTCTACAGATGACAAGTAACAGATATGTGGGGGTTTGTGGTATTCCTGCTTCTTTCTTGTTTATAGCTCCGATTATTTTCTACTGTGCTGAAACAGACCTTGAAAAATGCTGTGCTTGACTTAGAGAACAGTTTAGTTGATCAATCAACAATTTGGCAAAGTAAGTAACAAGAAGCTAAACAAAAAAAAATCACTGGGGAATTCCACAATTAAATCAATTGGAATTTATGACTGACCTCCTTTTTTTTTTGTCTTTATGTTTGCAGAAATTATTAATCTAATTTGAAAATGCCCTTCGATATTTTCAGTGTCAGAAATATTCTATGTTACATGTTAGTTTAATAACTTGTCTTTTTTTTTTGGTTCTTCATAAGAAAGCCTGCCCAGGATCAAAATTCAGCCTTAAATGCACATGCAGAAATGTAAAGTTTCTCACTGGCACCTAGGAGGAAGTTTTTCTTTCCACGAGCATGTAGAAGCTGCCATCTCTGCTCTTCTGTTTTTATGCCACCCTTTTTTCTCTCTCACTTGGTTGCAGTCTTCCACATCTAGCACCAACATATGAATATACACGCAGCTGCCTAAAGCAGGAGAATTCACAGGACAGCAAAAATTAGTTAAGAGAAGCCTGACTGATCTGGCTATGCTGATTTAAAAAAAAATTACAGACCATACGTCTCTGTCCCTCCCATCTGCCAGAGGGTACCGTCCTTGTGGCAGAAGAAACTATAGGCATCTGACTCACCTGCCTCAATGTCCTCCCTAGTGGTTAAAGCTAATTGCCACACTATGCAGGGAAACAGGTACGGTTCCTGTCTCCTCTCCCTCGGGCTGTAACAACTTTCAGCGGAAGGGCAGGGCAACCAGCTGGGGCAGCAGTGCATTTAAAAGTAACATCTTAATTCTGCCTATCTACCCTGCATAGTTAGTGTTGCTGAGATTATAGGACAGTAAAAGCCTTTGGCCTAGACTGCCAGGCAAAGCCCTACATCTACTTACCTCCCTAATTTCCTGCATTCTTTTTCTGTATCTTCTCTCTTGCATTCTCTTTAATCCATCCCAGCTCTCCTCCTATCCCCCTTCTCTTACCTTAGTGCTTGTTTTGCATAGACTATCTCACACTGACATCTCAAAAGCTACCATTATAAATTTGAAAGCAGTCCTGACAGCCAGCTGCCAGTGCACAAAAACCTCCAAAATATAGTTGATCTGAGCATGCACAAGGATCTCTACAATATATAAAGAATTCTCTGCATACCAACAATATGTTGTATACCCTTGACTTGCGGCGCACAGAACAATGTGTGCAGTACTCAGTCCTCCCTACGGTAGCCTATGTTTCTCTCAACCCACTTCATTGTCCCCAGATTTCCTGTACTTCATTTTATCTCCAACATCCACCACGTATACTGGTTCCACTTTCATGTGCCCTTTCTCATACTCTTCATATTCTCTACATCAGATTTTAGCTCTGGTCCCACTTCTTTAATTCCCACGTCACTCCACACCTTCCTGTCCAGCCTTAAAAACATAAATTTGAGAATGATCTGGTTTCATCTTCTCTGAAACAGATACCATCTTTGCTAGAACAAGCTTCATTTTTATGTAACAGGACTACAGGAAAGTAACCAGCTGTCATGACTGAAAGCAATTTCACTTAAGTCCTAAAACTCTCTGGAGAGAGCAACCATTACAATAAGGGAAAAATCAAAAGTTTGACACCTATAATCTTGTAACTGCAGGAGCCTCTGTGTGTTTTGTGCTTTATTTTCAAATCCACTAAGTACTTTGAATTGGCAACAGTACAAATGTTCTGAGACTCACTGATGGCATTTCTAATCAATTCAGTGAGCAATGACTGCAAATTTCTATGAAGCAATTTACTTGCAATGAAGAAGAGAAAGAGATGTTTGCTATTCTGCCCGAGACACTGAACCTGCATGAAAGAAACAGAGGAGAAGAATAGGAGCCTTTTCCCCTGTCATTTCAGATTTCTGTTTCATAAAGGGAGAAGTGCATCCCTGAATGGTACTTGAAAAGGAGAAGCAGCAGAGGTGTGCATACGCAAGTGACCAGCTTTCATTACCTGCAGATCTTCATTGTTTCACTCACATTCTTTTCAGCGGTTTTAGTCTCCAACACAAAATGTAAACAAAATATCAAAAAAAATCTGTCTTTCACTGGGCTAGAGTTTCAGTGACCTATCTTCTACTGCAGAAACCTCATTTTTAGACAATCTACAGAAAATACATCACCATTTCCTATCTGAGTATGATAATTGTACCGGGTTGGGGTAGGCCTAGTATCTTTGGGTTTGAAAAGCAGGATGTCCTGCCTTTCAAACAGTAGCAGAGAAATAAAGGAGTGTCTAGCCATTTGCTTGCAAACCAAGGCAGAAATGCACAGGACTCTTTCTCCGTGCTATTAACTTCCTTTTAGAAAAGGATTAACCTCGCTGAAGTCAATGGAAAGACTTTGTTTATATTAGTTGGAGGAATCTCCAACTCAAGAAAAAAAAAATCAAGAAAAATCAAGCAATGAAACTAGATTTTCCACTGAAACAATGCTCCATACCCCCAAAATATGCACAACCGGTAGACACTTTTTATGCCCAAGTACCAGAAATGCCAAATATAAATAAAAGCATCAACTCAGATATTGTAAAGACATAAATTACTATCTGCATGAATGATAAATAATCTTCAAAATTTAGTGATACAATGTGTAAGGAAATGAGAAATAAAGTAGCATTTTGATAGGACGTTATGAAGTTACTTGTGGGAACTGAAAGGTTAAGCAACATCAAGAAGCAGGAAGAAGAAAAGAGTGGACAATGGTATGTCATATGTATATGTCATATATAATAAATATTTAAATCCTATAAAATGACAAAATAAAGAGATTAGGGATAAGCACAGGATGACACAGACCTTCCAGTAATGGTAATTTCTCCAGCAGTTGATCAGTCTCCAACCACCAGTATAGCTACACAAATGCAAATCTCAAGTGTAGGTAACGAACACCCCAGTATTTGCACTTTGGGAACTCTTTCCTGCTTGCCAAACAAGCAAGGTTTACACAGAACAAATAGTAGCTTTCCATATTTCTATCGGAAATACACAGTGCAACTAAGTCAATGACCAGTTATGAGTTACTCAAATCATGGTAGAAATGGTTACAGCTCTTGTTAGCAGAAGTGTATTGCTTTTTGCTTCTTGCAAGGGTGACCTCCTTCTTGTTGCTACTTCCTGCTTCCATTCATTCCAAGAGGAAGGGGTTTGGTCTTCCAGTGACGTTAGAGAATATATTTTTTTTTTAGCCTAGAGGCCTGCAAGTATTACTTTGTACTAAATCCAAGTAACTTGGAAAATACTTTATATGAATACCAGCTTGGTATAAGAAAGCAAGAAACCATCTTCATTTGATTATTTTAAATGTATTGGAGTTTTGTGTAGGTGGAAGACAATCATTACAGAAAGGAGTGCTACACAGACTAACATATAAATAGCTCATGCTGTGAGCAGAACAATAGCTCTGTTTCTTCTCTCAGCACAGATACAATTACTTAGGGGATACTGCATTCTTCCGAAATTTTTGGCATCTGATAGAAAAATACAATTGCATTTCAAAACAAAATATTGCATTTGAAAATCATTTCCCCTTTTAATTACCTGCCAAGACTTTCAGTCTTTCCCCTGGAAATGAACACATCCCTTGTAGTTGAGCACAATGCTTTCCCACACCACTGGCTGGTTGCGAGGTTGCTGACTCCTGCTGCTGCGACACAAAATCCTCAACTTGGCTCTTGGCAAGAAAGTAACTGCTTTCCCACATACATTGTGTTAAAAATACATACGTTTCTGTAAGCTTTCCGTCTACCATTATATACCATTATGAACTTCGCTGATTTAACTCCCGTACTTTTACTGTCACAAAATAACCACATCCTTCTGTTCAATAAATGCAGAAGGCAAAGCCAGTGTATTCATATTCAAAGCAGGAAATCCTGGTCCCGTGACAGCACTGTATTCCTACAGCTGGATTTATATTCTAATGGCTGATGTAGATTTCATCAGATTTTCTGGTGGCAATAATTCATTCCATGTAACCTGGGCATACTCTGCTCTCGCTGGCTTAGAGAGCAGACCTATTGCACTCACCAGCCAATCCATCTTAAAACTAGTTTAAAATATTAATAATCATGGTTAGCTAGATGGAAATATGATTGATTGCTACGCATTCCACTAAATAATAAAACAAATCAATAGCTATAGTTATAAAACCAGACTCATGGGATAAATTAATGAAAATCAGTGCCTACGTTTCAAACTTATGTCCATCACTCTATCTTGCTTCTGTACTGTCTTTTGCCCAGATGTGAAAATCTTTCTCTGAGGGCGCCAGCTAGTGCTAGATACAAAGGCCAAATGGATATCAAGTGTTACACTGTCACAGACTCTTCCCTCTTAACAACTCTCTATTCTCACCATTACAAGTGGAAAAGCTTAAAATGTTCTCATTGCACTGCAATCGGTGTTGACCCCTTGTTTCCTGGGTGACTCATCCTATCTGCTCATTTTTAATTTTTTTGTTTGTTATAACTACTTTTCCTGTCATAACAGAAGTATCAGTGGCAGGCACGAATATGTATAAAGTAAAACAGGCATATTTTACTGATATTTTTAATACTGGAAAACAAAAGCACGGCTTCATAAACTTCCAACCCACCTTCTCCCCATACTTCATTTATGAAACGTAATTTACTTGGACATGCTGCAATAAGTGCGCTCACTGCTGCGCTGTCTCAAGAACTTGTTTTACAAATCATGTATGTAATAACTACCTTGCACACAATCATTTATAATGATATTACTTACCCAAAATAGCCTTCAAATTGAATAAGATAAAACAAAACACACATCATCTTGTTAGCATTCAAAGATCAGGAGAACTGGTAGGTCTAGCAAGAACTGGTAGGTCCTGAGCTTTAAAGGAGATGTGCAAGGGATATCTTTGCATTACCAGGAAGTTCCAAGCTTGAATGTCTGCTTTCTCTGTGTTATTAAAAATCCCACAGGTTTTGCAAAGGTAAGGTAGCTATCCTACATCTTGAAAACATTCAAACAGACCTCAGTAATCATGTTTTGTCTCTATAAACAGCTGAGTTTGTTTCTGAGTCATATTTATTGCTTTTTATCCTAAACTGATTTCACCAAAAGTCTACATCAGCATGAGCAAAGTGAATTTGTGTGCGTGTAAGAAGTGGTTTCATGCTTGCACTCCTTTTTTAGGCAAGAGCAAGTGACTTCTGTTTACTGGGAAACATAGCCGTCAGTGTTCTGGTTCACTTGTGCTGCTGGAAGGATGCACCAGAGCTGGAAGCAGGGGAATTTTCAGCTGGCACCACTCCTGCAAACGCAGCTTGGCCCTACTGTGGAGAAGGACTGGCCAGAATAAGCCGCATGTGGAGTTCCTCAAGATCAGGAGCTTGCTGCTGCTGCAAATTAAAATACCCTCTGGTCTCCACCTGGGCACAGCGCAGACCTGCCTGCAGAGCGATGGAGCTTTGGCCTTCCTCGGCATATCCAGGAGCATGGCGAAGCAAAGACTCGGAAGACCTTTGAGTTCCTCTTGAGAAGCCTGGGATGTGGCCTGGCATAGGCCATCAGTAACCCTCGTCTGCACAACGACAGGAGAAAAGGCCCTGTGGTCGTGACACTGAACTTTCGCCAACCAAGTGAGAGAAAGTGAGCAGGCAGTGGGGATCTGTGATGGCCAAAAAGAAAAAAAAATAAAATAAAAATTTGCCAAATTCTGCCCTAAGTGTACCTATGACCTGGTTCTTGAAGTTCAAACCCACGTCACTCAAATCACTTGAGATTTGGCCTGCTTGTTCTGTTTTGTTCTTTGTGTGGTGAAAATACAAAAACAACAGCGCAGAGTAACTGGCTTGCACGGCTAGTTTTTAGCTTTTAGGCCTCATTCAGTAGCAGAAATTTAGGGATGGAAAGGGCTGAAAAGTGAGGGGATGCAAACTGGATCACTTTGAGAGGAAAAAGATTCTAAGGGCAGGAAGGAAGCGCAGCTGGGGCTGGCAGAGCCATCTCAAAGGAAGAGGGATGGCACAGGGACTGCGAATGCAGGAGACAAAGGAAAAAAAAATACCTCAAGAATAAATATGGAGAGGATGTTTTTGTAGCTACCGAGTTAGAAATCGATCTAAAACGCCACATGGCTTCCCTTGTTACTGACTTTTGAGCCGGGGGGGTATCGGGGGGGATGCCTGCCGCCTCAGAGACGGGCTGCATCACCCCGCCAGACCAAGGTCAAACACTGCCAGGGGACGAGGCGAACAAACGGCCCGTCCCACAGACTGCTCGGGGAAAACCCTCGGACAGCCAGAAGCGGGCCCGGCCACTGGGCGGCCTCCCGGGCCTCGGCAGCCGCTGCCGGGGAGATCCGCTTCCTCCCGCGGGAGGCGGCGGCTGCGCAGGGCCGCTGAGGCGGCAGCAGCAGCGCCCCCTCGGCTCGGTTCGGCTCCGCGTGGCTGGGCGCTCCTACTTGGGGCAGCCGGCCTGGGGAAGGGCTGAGGTGGAACCCCCCCCCTCCGCCGCCGCCCGGGGCATTCCCCGCGGCGCGGGCCCCGCGCTCCGCCCTCAGACCCACCCCCCGCCGGGCCGCCCTGCTCCCCGCTCCGCCACCGGCTCAGGCGCCGCTAGGTGTCGCCGGCGCCCGGGCGTCCCCCGCGGCTCCTCCTGCGCTGGGGCTGCCGGCGGGGCCGTCTCAGTGCGAACCTCCGCGGTGTGAGCAGGCGGAGGCTTCAGCCCGCGGCGGAGACGCGCAGCCCGGCTCGGCTCCCCTCTTCCCCGCGCAACTCGCCCCGCCTGACGCGAGCCCACCCGCGCCGCTCTCCGCACCGCCACCGGCCGGGCGGGCGGCTCCCGAGCTCGGCCTGCGGCCGCTCTCCGGCGGCGGCGGGGAGCCGCGGCAAGGCGAAGGCTGCAGCGGCGGCGGCGGCGGCGGGGGGAGCAGCCATGTTGGAGCGGGGAATAAAGTGACTTTCCTCGGGGAGGGAGCGCGGCCGGCGGCCCGGCGGAGGCGGCGGCTCTCAGGGCAGCGAGGGAAAGAGGGGGGGCTCGGCTCCCGGCGGCCGGATACCGCTCCTGGGCGGAGAAGGAGAAGGGGGAGAGGAACCGCCCCGGACCCACGGAGCTCCGGCGCTGCTGGTGAGTTGTGGCTGCTTATTGTCTGCCGGCCCCGGGGTGCGGGGTTGGGGCCGGGGCCCGGCCCGCGGGGGCCGCAGGGAGCCCTCGGCCTGCGTGTACGTGGGACGTCGCGGGGGGGATGAGGTGAAAGCGCGGCCCCGGAGGAAGGGGGAAGGTGATGGGGGCTGGGGCCGAGGCGGGGGAGCGCCCTGCCAGAGGGGCTGCTCGGGGAGCCCGCGGGGGCCGGGGCCGGCAGGGCCGCTCAGCGCCGCCGGGCCGGGCCGGGGAGGTCTGTGGGGAATTTCCGCTGCCCGTTGGCGGCTGGGAGCGGCTCGGCGGGGGCCGGGGAGGACTGAGCCCCCTCTGCGGGGGGGAGCCGAGGGCAGGCGGGCCCGAGGGGTGAGCCGGGGCTGGCGGCCGGTGAGCGCCGCGGGGTTTGGGGGTGATCCTGTGTTCGGAACCGTCTCTTCCCCGCCGCCTCCTCCCCTTCTCTCCTGACAGCTCTTCTCCCCGCAGCCTCCGCACGTATGACACATTCCCTCCTATTGCAGGTCTACCCCCACCCCCCGCACACCCGAAATATGTAGGTTTCTGTGCGTGGCATAAGAGTTTTTTTGTGCCCTGAGCTTTGAGTTCGCAGATGACAGGATACGTGAACATTTGCTGACCCTGAACTTCTGTGAACTCCTCTTCTCCCTCCCCTTCCTCTCTCAGATATGTAATGGCTTAGAGTCCAGTGAGAGCAAAATGGTTCTTCTCTCACAAGGAGGGGGGAAATTAGGTGGCATTAGGTATATTTTATATCTCATGGAAATCTGCTACACCCACCGGTTCCAGGACTGTGCTCATAGGAGTGGATTAGCTGCTGCGTTAGAAGAATGCTGACCTTGATCCCCTTTGTCTCTCCTGCAACAATTTTGGTACCTGGCTGTTTTAAACTCGTTGCTGTCTTTGACACTTTTATAATGGTGGTTAGCAGTATTATGGGTGTTGTGAGGGCAACAGGGCCGACGTGTATCATAATCCAAACTAAATAATTTAAAAAGCATCTGTTTCCCTTTTTTTTTTTTTAATTTTGGTGAATAATTTATATGTGTTTTTTTTCTGTTTGTGATTTAACAGAAGATCAATAGCAACTTCTTGTAGCTATCATGGCACAGATACCAGGAGAGGAAGCCTGGTTTGACATTCTTCCATTCCCCCTGCTCCCTCCTTTTTTAATTGTATTAATTGAACTGGAAACTAGACGGCAAAAGGTTAAATACTCGGGAGATGTGGGGCAGAAGGAAGCACTTATTAAATTAGGCATAGTACCAAATTCAGGTTTGTTTTCTTATTAGAATTGGGTAAAAGTGAAGTAGGCGATTTGGTATTTTATGTGCTTAAGATGTTAAAGAAGTTACCATATTGCTTTGTTGTAGGAATTCTGTATCCTCATATGCAGCTCTTGTTATTTATATCAGGACTTCAGTAAGTGATGGGAGAGAGACTTGTTTTGAATAATTAACACAAAAGTAACAGATCCGAAAACATGAAATCGTATGTTTGAAATGCATAGTGAAAAATTTCCTTAAAAATTGACTATACTTGAAAGAACAAACTGAATTTACTTCTTCAACATAGAGAAACCATTATAATGTTAACTTGGCATTGAAAGGGCCACTTAAATTTAAAAGATGAAAGCATCTTTTTTGATGATGTTATTTAAATACTGCTTTGACAATAATGAGTCTGGCTTACAAAAATCTTTAGTAAGGATAACGCAGTGAAGTTCATACCTTGCATTTGCATGTTGTGTGGTGTAGCCCTGTGTTTACCCAGGATGGAGCTCTACACAAATCAGTAGGTGGGGTCTGCCTACTTCCATACCGAAGAGTTTGCAAATTGGAGCCTGTTGTCCGAAGCAAATTATAGTTTGAATGTGGCGAGTCATTTATTTTAAGCTTGGCTAAGGATGCAGTGCATTAATTGATCTTTTTAATATGTAAAATACCACTAATGTGTAGTGAAATACTTCATTTATAATTCCAAATATAATTAGATTGAGAATAACTGAAAACCAGAACAGGGCTGTGTTTTTCCCCTGGATGGCTCTGGCTTCAATTTCTGCCTAACGCAGCAGTATGAAAATATGATACAGCTTATGACATGGGTGTTGAGATGTTCTGTATGCCTATGTTATTGTTAACAGTGTGGAGCTCTTACAGTAAAACTATGCAGAATTTTTTGAATGGCTTACTAACGTACAAAGTTTTCTAATTTCTTAAATGATTACTTGCTACTAGAAGGAAAAAATAAATGTTTCACTAGTCTTAATAAAAGTTTTGTTTCAGTACAGTATATTTGAGTAATTGCACCTAAAAAGTGCGGTCAGGAAAGACTTTGTTGGAGACTGATTCAGTGAACAGTCTGCATTAAAAGCTTTCTGTGAATTTGCTCTTTACCCTTTTTCACATTTAAAGGAAGCTGCTGATATTTCACATACTGATCAGCATTTATTTGTTGGCCAAGAAAGCTAATCAGCTGTTTTTTGAAAAGGCTTATATGCTAGTTGTTTCGTTATTGAAGATGTAATCTGGTGCGTTGTGAAAATGGACAAGATCATGTCTAAAAATGAAGCTCAATAATAATAAACCTTTTCTAGTGTAAACTCAGCTTTTGTAAATTCACTAAATGTTGCTTATAGTTCTTAAGTTACAGGTATCTCGAGTTCTTAAGCTGCATGCTTTTTAATGCTTGCTGTTTTATTTTTACAGCAAGCTCTGAATGTGTATCTACTAAGGCAGCTGTACACCACTGTAATCAGTGGCACTTCAGAACTGGGTATAAAACGCTACTCCACAACTTTAGCTTGTAAAATGCCAAATGTTTACTCAACAGTTATGCTTCGCATCTAAAGAACAAACTAAACCAGTGTATTGCTTGGGATCACTTTATTTTTTGCAATGCACATAACTGTAGCAATGACTTTTTCCTTCTGAGTGTAAGAACTGTAATTTTTTTTTTGTGCTTGTTCACATGCAGATGTAGAGACTATCTTACTTGAATGTCAGAGGTAAAAGCATTTTATGTTTAAATATTTTCATTACTAGGCAATAGTTTTAATTTATTGAACTTATTAAAAACCTTTAAGAAATCAAAATTTAAAAAAAAAAAACTTTACAATGTTTTCTTGACCTGCTGTGTATACCTTTTGGGGCCTAGTAATGTTTTTCCCCATTAAGTGAGGAAGAACAGATGCTGCTTCCTCCAGAAATACTAGACTCGCAGAACTGCCCATTAATGATGTGGAATGCTTTCTTTTTCATGTGTATTTTGTGAAGAGTTGTGATGTACTTTTGACAGCTGTTTCTCTGAAGAGCGAAAGTTAGTGCTTGTTTAGCCAAATGAGTAGTTATAATTCTGTATCTGCTAAAAATCCATACATACGCACTCTTAATTGACCTGATGGATTGGCAGTTCTTCTAGAGTTGTTGGTTTCCTGGACTCCTTTTAGCGGAGATGTCAACTCCAGCGTTCAGTAGGACTGGCTAATGAGAACATCTACAGTGGTTTAAACCTTGAGCATTTAACCACTGACGTTGATAGTCACAAGGAGTAAAGAAAACTGGAACTTGAGCTAGTTTCCTGACTTAGAGCATAACAACATTAAAAAAAAAAACAAGGGGGGGGGGGGTTCTCTTTCAGTTCTGTGATCTGGTTATATGGAAAACAATGACCTTATTGGATGCATAGGTCAGGTAATTTATATCGGGTCAGCTTTTGGTACATCAGTCCTCAGGTGATAGGTGGTAATAGGGCTTTTGCCACTTCCTTGGAGATCATTATACCCCGTATCTGACTGTATTACAAAATATCATAGACAGACTGATACTGGAAATCACCGAAACTCTGTGCTTTACTGGTATATTTGGGCTTTTGTGGTCTAGTGCCTGTTTTTAAAGGATTAGAAACTTATTTCAGGAGGGAACATCAGGTTATCAGAGGTGTTACGTATAAGCACAAACATCAGAGAAAAAAGAAATGTGTGAGTAGCATCATCAAAAAATGCAGCAGCAGAAGAAATAACTGTAAAATCCTGTTTTATTTTTTCATCTGGTGGGGCAGAATTGGTCATAATGATTTTTAGAAAAGGGAAAATACCAACTTTATAACAATTTTTTTTTTAATAAACACTCCAAGGCTTCTGTGAATTTCATGACAATTTTCTGCTTGCTTACTGTATTTTCAGGGTATTAAAAAAGTAAGCTGAAGAACAGTTTTATCCTAGATTTTGATTGTGACCTTTTTTCCCTTATTTTTTTTTTTTTAATCTTTTCTGGAACAACTAGTTGTGCATATATTATGATGAACAAGGGTGTGTTATTATACCAGAACAAAGAAATGACTTGTCTTTCATTTACACTCCTAGCTACAGTTCTTGCCTGTCTCTGTATTTTAGGTTGGGCTTGCTAGGTACCTTGCATAAGTGAATGTTACTCTGTGCCCTCTAATCATATTTCATTTAATTATAATCTATACCTCATAATTGTGCTCCTTTCTCTGACTGCTGCTGTTCTCAAGGCTTGGTAAGAGTTACACGATGGTCTCTGATTTTTAACATCTGCATTTTGTCAGCTTCACTTGCATGGATACTTGCATGCTTTCAGTTTGTGTTAAAGTTGGCAGGATCATGACTTTCTCTTCTGTGCTCAGTGGATTAGGGCATTTTGCAGGCATGTAGCCGTACCGATACATTTATATCCCAGTGAACTGCCATAACCTGCGTAGTCTTCTTTCAGGAATGTCTCTCCAAGTATTTCTGGCTTCCCACTCTTACCTTTCTGATATGGAAGTATCTTGATTTGTTTCCATTTTGTTCAGGTATGTGCAAGACATTTTTATACAGCAGTCATTAAAGGTAACATTTGACAAGGTTTACAATAACGGGTACTGATCGGTGTTCACTAAAATAAAGATCTTTGAGAAATGTGGATCACTGAGAATTATCAAAGAATATTACTTATTAGCAAACCCATTGTCCTGTAAATTGAGAGAAAACTGTTTGGGTTAAGAAGTTAACAGTGGCCTATAGGAGTAAAGAAGCCAGTTTACAAAAATGTAAAGTTGAATTAAGTGGATATGATTGATAAGGGAAGCTGAAGACTGTGATGAGGAATACCCAAGCTTTCACAGACTATGAAAATAAGGCAGGGTGTGTTTTAGGAGGAAAATGAATTCTAACAAAGCCATTAGCTTGTTACAAACACTAAAGAAAATGGTAGCATTTGATGATCGTCAGAAGAGGTTGATGTTCGTTAAATACTGCTATTCAGAAGTAAAACCAGATGATAGTCATATATGATTCTCTGAAACGCTTTGTAAGAAAACTTGAGGGTGTTAAACAGCAGCCACCGGAGTTGTACGGTAAAAACTGTAAAAGTTGGTAGGGCGCTTTCTTCTGATTGTTTTTCAGTATGTCTCAGAATACTGAGAAATTCTGTAATTTTAGCACAATATAAGGTTTCTTTCAGTGGTTTTAAAAGTTAGTAATATGCATAGTAATGGATATTGACTGAGCAGGCCTTCAAGTAGAGGAAATAATTCTTCAGATAATATTTACAGAAGGCTGATCTTGTGAAATTAACTTCTGGTTCTCTTGGTAAGATTAAAAACTTTGTGTGGTGTAATATTGTTGACGTTGCAGACAGGCTTCTCTGAAACCTTTCGCTTGGCTGTTATGTGACATTTTGATTAAGGAATGAAAGTGATAGATCAAGTGTCTACGTATGAAATGGTTTAAAACCTGGCGGATAATGTGAATCAAGAGGTTAACTATAAATAGTTGCCGTTACGTAACTGCATGTGATGAGGGCTCCTCATCGTCAAAGTACGTTGATGAAGGAGCACTGGGAAACGTGCTCAGTGCCCGCTGTTGGACATTGCCACCAGTGAAGTGAAAGCCAGTGAAAATTGCTGATCGTTTTTGTAGCTCGCAGAAAATGGGGAAAACAATAGAGACTGCAGAACGGGTCATTAGCGCAGGGTGGATGCTTGGAAAAATGGCAGTTTCCTGATTGTTTGCTTGATGTGGCGTTTTATATCAGGCTTTAAAAGATTGAATACATTATGTTGACTTTAAAAATAAGTTAATGATATTTTGTAATTGAAACAAATAAAATATAAGCAGCTATTAATATTATCTTAGTTTGGGAATTTATTTTGTAAAAGCTTTGGAGTAGTTTTTCATGTATAATACAGAACAGATATGAAGTGTTAATCCACATTCGGTATGTGGGTTTTGGGGAAAGCTTTTATTTTTAAAATATATTAATAATATAATTAATAATTCATTAATAATATAGAAGAGAAGGAGGATCAGTTCTGAAATAATGGGTCGCATTTTGTTATATTTTCACCAGTTTTCTGTATATCTTGAAGCAAGGTTGAATTTCTAAATATAGAATTCATAAACATTCTGTGTAAGCCAAAAAAGCTGTGGTCATACATATGTTTAACTGGGGAAAATTAAAAGCCATTTCTTCAGTCTTGTCCTTAGTTTATTGCCAGAGCAGCTTCCTCTGTTCTTTCTCTCTTCGTCAAGATCTGGTTGTCATAAACAGCAGTAGAGTATTTACACATGCAGGAGGCTTGTTTCCTTCTTAAGTACTATTCAGTATTAAAGCTCTGTCATAAATATCTTACTAAATTGTTTAAGTGTCTGCCTGTAAAACTTGAAACTATTTCATAATTTGCCTTACTTATGCTTGCTCTGAAAATGTATAAATATAAAACTTAAGTCTTCCTGCATGACTGTGGGAGAGTAAACTTGGGCTGGTGCTGCCCGTGAATAACTTTGTTGCTCCACAAGCAGTTTAAATTGGCACGACTTTGGCACTGTTGCTTAAAGCTGTGGTTGTTTTCCCCTTTGGTGGCTGCTGCTCCCCACGCTCCAGCCTTTGTACCAGCAGGTGTTCTGTGACCGTTTGACTGTGCCAGGGAACGGATGGGGGCTAAAACAGGCATTTGGGTTCAACTTTGCTTTTGTTTTTACACGTAAATAACAAGTCATGCAGAATCAATGGAAAAGCAATAGTTTGTAATTATTTATTTTTTTAAATATCCTGAGCAGATGGGAGGGGAAACTTCCTGTTGTACAGAGAGGAAAGGAGGTCCTCAACTGCTAAATATATCAGACACTGTACTGAAGTCTTTTAAAAGTGATGTGTAAAACAGCAGCTCAGAAACTTATTTTGGTAGTGAATAAGAAGGGACAGTGGCAAAATAATTACTGATAAAACTTATAAAATATGTTCTTAATTTTAAATATGGATGCATCTTTGAAGTGGGAGTTATGAAAGGAAATAGGATTTTTGGTGTGGAAGTTCTTAGTGTTGGAGGAAAGAAATCTAAGGAAACTGAAAATAATATTTTTTTCTTGAAAATAATATTTAACAACTGAACTACATAAGCTGAAATTGATCTATGGTAGGAACTCAAAAAGTTTTGGAATGGACAACAATAAAAAAAACAAACCAGTAAATAACCATAGTGGTCATATTTTAAAGGGGTGCAGTAGGGGAGTTGTGCAGGGTCTTTTTTTTTTTCTGACGAAGTGATCACTTCAGGAGAGACAAGATGTGATCTTTGGTTTCATTGAAGCTACAGTTCATATTTAAATCATTGAATTGAGTGTTCTTGAGAATAATGTCCTGTACAATACTCAGATAAAGCAATTTCAGAGGCAATTCCAAAAGTTTGAGATTCTCCATAGTATTTCATTACCTTTGTCAGTATGATTCAGTATGTTATGGCAAAGAAGCAAAATATTTTAAAGCTTATGCTATTTACCTTCAGGATTAAACAAGATAAACAGCTTACAGTGTTCCCATTTGCACAAGTCACAGTATTTTTAAACCTGCTGCTTGTAATTCTGAGCTGTTTATCAGGGAATGCAGTTAACCTAAATGTTTTATGCTGACTTGTTTCTGATATATCTCAATATAATTCTCAAAAGCAAAATGTTTGATCCATAAGCCAAAAAAAAAAGGTTTAAAAATTATTTAGGCAGAAGAAGGCCTTTTGTTATTAAGCATTCTCTTTTTTTTTCTGGACAGCACAGAAGAAACAGCGTAACAGTGTATAGTAATTAGTTTGCTCAGGGGGTATGTGCTTTTCTTCTTGAATTATACAATTTTAGTATTTTAGGAGCAATGCCAAATAGATTATGAGTTCTGAATATATTGATTTGGTATGCTTTGGTAGTAAGCCTAGTTACTGCATTTTAAAATGCCTTTGGTTTTAGTTTGTGTATAAAACGTAAAGTGGTGAGTGTTGCTAACAAAGTGTTCTGAACCTGCTTCCTTTAAAATAGGCCTTTTTTTTTTTTTTCCAGTGGTCTTACATAATAGGAGTTTTGGTTTCCTGGTATTTGTGAATATTTCTGGTAGTGGGAGAGGTAGACATTAGTTGAAGGATTTAAGTCATAAGTTGTTTGTCATTGTTAAAAGTTGTTTTGGGGATGAACGAATACCCAGTGATGACTTGCATCAGTAGCTGTGTCTTAACAAAATACCTATGTTCTTTCTAATCATCTGTTTCTAGGAGTGGGTAGATAAAACCTGGATTTTTTTTTTTCAGCAAGTAATTTATTCATATCTAAAGTGCAAATTGTGCCAGGTTGACTGATTTGGGATTTACTTTTTGTAAAAAAAATTTTTTTTTTTTATTGCTCATCTCTATACTCAGTAGAGAGAAACAGGTTCAGAGGGTAATCCAAAGATCTTAATATAGAGCTGCCTCTTTTTCCACATTCCCCTTGGAGGGAGGCCATCACAGTCGTTGTTTTTGTATTGCAACATTAGATTTTGAGATGAATTAAGCACTTGCTTCAGAATAATTTTTGCTGCATCAGTAAAATGAATGGGTTACCACTACTATCTGGAAACTGCTGGAGGGAAGAAGGAGGGCAGGAATTACACGGTTGATAGTGAAGAAGGAAGAGAGGGTGGCTGGGGGATGGAGTCACATATTTTCTTACTGGTGGTGGGAAACTGTTAATTGACCCCAGAACTGGTATGAAACTTTCTCCTAAGTGCCTCAGGTGCCTAAAGATGAATAATGTGAATTCCCCCCTGCAATTGGTGCAATTAGGTCTTTAATATGTAGGAAAGAAAACGTGCAGATTTTTCTTTATTGTTCACTTCTGCTTGCAGGTGCTTAGCATGAATTAAAATTCCAGTCACGTGAGTAGAAGTGATAGTGTATTTTGATATTAAAATAGATCGCTGAATGATCTGTTTTCATTTTATGTCTCATGGCAATTTCAGAAACGAGGGTTGCAAGGACAAATAAAAATGATCTGGTTTTTTTTTTTGCATTGAGAGCACCTGGTTCTTAGAATATGTATGCTCCATGATAAAATAAGCCTAGTGAAGATTTGAGCATAAACTACACCTGCAGTTGATGTTCATTATTGACTTCTTAATGACGTTAGACTCCATAAAGTTAGTTGTAAATTTACATCTTTAGATGATTGGATTGTCATATCTGCTCTTGGTAACTGAAATTGTATCTTAATTCAGAGTTTATTTTTGGTTTTGCTTGGAAAATAGAATATGAAATCTGTTTTACTTGCACATTGAGAATGATTTCTGTGGGTTTGTTGACATTACTTGCCAAGTTTTATGCTAGTTTAGATGGCCTGTTGAAGATGTTGTCTTAGGATATAACTGCAACAGGTTTTGTGTAGTGACATTGGTCAGTTTTTGTGGAAAATAGTGCATCACTAGCTAAAGTAGTATGTAGGGATGGATTATGTGAATTTTTGATGGCTGAACTTGAGGCTTCTTTAAGATACTGATCTTCAAGGTGTGAATGCTGAGGATGTTTTGAAAATAAGCCTTAACAGCGTTGGCCGCAGAGAGCTGTTAACAAAAATAATACCCCAACAGTGCCTGAAAACCTAGTGGTATAGATTCTGGTAAACATTTCTAAGAAACAACTGGAGGACAAGCAAAGACCGTTTATCTGTAAAATACTAGTAAGCCAGCTTTATACTAACGCAGTAGGATAGCTTTCCCCTATTCTGTGTCTAAGCAGTATCTTGCTCTCTGTCTTTCTATACCAACGTAAAGGAATCTGTCCTAGACTATCTAACCTGCATTAATGCTTTACTCATTCTAGGCGATTGCTCTGCTGCCTTTTCCAGTCGTATGTCAGGGAGAACTAACACATGCATAACCTCACTGCTTCCAGATAGGCCTGAAACAAAGACTTTGAAAGCAGTCCTGTTGACTGTCTTCTACAGGGAACATTCTTACTTAACTACATTGGGTATATAGAGTTTTCAGTAGTAGACTATTTAAAAACAAAAACAAAGGTCTTTGTCACTTAAGGAGGAAAAAACCCCTCAAACCTCTGATAAAGAACAGGAAGCAAAATTGTTGACAGAGAAAATTCCTTTTCTGTATAGTCATTTTTATGAGAAGAGCCACACCCCAAAGGTAATGTATTTAACTGTTAGTGGATCCCAGTGACATAATAGAATTTTTTTCCCCTTGTATTCAGAGGTTTAAAAGAGATAAAGAAAATGATGTGGGTTACCACGTTGTTTGTGTTATGTTCCAATTTATAAATATTTGCCTCTTCGTGACTGTAAGAGGCTTCAGAAAAATAACATGTTCTGTTTTGTGCAAAAGTGGGAGACAACTCTAATGGCTCTTTCATCTAACTCCTGACAAAGCTCCTTCCACAGTGTGCACAAGCCTTGCTTTTTCTGCTAGGTAGTAATATTATTCCAGTTGGATTGAGTTATGGTGGCTCTTTGTCATAAAGAGCAGGAGGCTTTTTGATCAAACAGTCCGAAATACAGAGAAGCGTAGAGGTGAACTTTTATTTTTAGTAATGTCCCTTTCCTCCTCCTCGGATGAGTGGCTTTGCTGTATTTTTGAACCAAACCTTAGTGTTAGCAGTGGTTTTGTTGGGTAGCAAAGGGAATGAATTCAGGAGTAAGAGGTGAGGGCAGGAGTGCCTAGCTAGGACCAAGGGAGAGCTTTACAGGTAGGGTATGATGTTCTGGTGCGCTGCATCCAAAATCGGGTATTACTGCAGTGCGTTCTTGTGAAATATTGTGAATCTGGTGGTTTTTTTGTTTGGGTTTTTAAGCCAGAGGAAGGCCTAGGGGTTGTCTTAGGGCTTTGCTGTCTGTGCTGTCAACAGTATTTTGATCTAAAAAGTCAGACATCTGTGTTTATGTAGTGAGGCACAGCATATGTAAATCTGCTCTTAGATCCCTGTACTGCAGGTTTTCTTTGAGAGATGCTGCATACAGTATTATTCATGATACATACTGATTATGTGTTCTAAGGATAATTAAATGGTTTGAACTTTAGTAGGCCATAGAGGTGTATCCAGGTATCCTTTTTTATTTTTAAATTCCCGTCATGAAACACTGTAGATTGAATAATATAATGTAGAAAAGCTAGAGGCGATTACTGCGTGGTGCTGTTCATTGCTCTCAAACACATGCTCTGCAGCATCAAAAGTTTTATGACGGAGGAGATTGAATTGAAGCTAAGAAATGTTTTGGGTGTCCCAACAGCATTGTCTTGAAGTGATTATTAGTTTAAACTTTTCTGCGGTTTTGACGCTATTTTTCATTGACCAGCCCTTCAGCAGAACACACTTCACTTCTGCGCATCTGTACCCATGAATGGAGTGCAGGTCTCAGAATTATGCTGTGAAATGCCTTTTTTTTTTTTTTTAATACTTTGAAGCTTTAAGTGTATGAAATTTAAATACTGGGAATTCCATTAATAAGGTTTAAACTTCCTAAAGACAAAAAGCAGCTTTTTTCCTTAATTTCGAGTTTAGGTTTGTTATCTTTTTTGTCCATCAATATTTCGGAATGTTCTGCGTTTCCTAAAAACTGTCAGTAGGGAACATCACAAGAGGCATGCTATGATGCTATGTTGTTATTGTTGGACATTTTAACATGCTTAAAAATTTGCAGCTTATCTGTTTTTTGTCCTTGTCTTTTTTAGTTAGTTGAATGCTACTAGAAATGATTAATATTTGAATTTTAGATTTTTCTTTTACATTGAATTTTAGATAATTTTTTTAAGGGCCCTTAGAATAATTTTCATCTGTCTTGCTCATCACATGGTAAAGCTGATGTTTTTGGTGTTACTTCAAGCATCCAAGATCACCGAGTGGCAAAGTGGCAAAGTTAGTCATAGGTTCTTATTCTCAGCCCAGGTTTTCCTCGCTCTTTTCTGTCTTCCCTACATATGTGGTGCAGAAATTTATTTACTCAAATAATTCCAGGAGATCAGCTGTAAGAATTTATATTGCTGTAATAAAGACTGAAACTTGTAGCTTCTGATCTGTAGCTTTGTTGGCTTAATTTTTTTGCTTGATTTATTTTAAACGATTCATTTTAAAAGAATACTGATGTTTCAGTATGCGATAATACAGTATTTTTCTAGAGTATAACACAATGTGTAATAAGAGCTTTAATTTTTTTTCATAGATCCTGTTTGGAACTTTGCTGGTGCATATGCTTTTAATAGTATTTAATAGTATTTTAATAGTATGAAGGCTGGAATCTTCATCTGAAAATTATTCATTGTAAAGTTTAAAATTGATTATGTGTATTTCTTCCACCTTATGTAATTTCCTAGAACGGGGAAGGTATGTTTGAAAACAATAGAATGATTTAATTCTGTATCATTTTGAGACACTACTTAGAGACAGCCTATCTATTATATTGAAGCTTTTTTAAATGTTGAATTATTTTTTAAAAGTGATGTGCAGTCTAACTCTATATTCAGACAAACAAAAAGAAAAATCATGATCTATATTAAATGTTAATTAAATTCATAGAAAGTAGAAAGGTAACTGATGGATAGAAGGACATTATGACCTTGTAGAAAACAGAAGGTTTTTAGGATTATAATAAGCATTAGTAGGCTTTCTGTACCATAGGCCTTTGTATATTTTGTTTAAGAGATCTGGAAGTAACTTTCATAAATGTGACCTGTTTTTAGATTTAGTTTGTCTTTTGGACTATTGGAAATCCTGCTTATGGTGTATTTGGAACTGTTCACTTGAAAGATGCAACATAGGTTTCAGGTATTTCTTTAGTGAAACATTCACATGTATTGAGAGGAGGAGATAAAATTGCAATTTTATGGCTGGGTGAAATTTGTATATAGCAAATGAGATGTAAAGAAATGCGAACACATGTTCTTCACACATGCAAGGACATGTTCTCTAAGCAATTTCTGCAGTTACCTTTGTTGCACACTTCATGATTAGTTAATGTACGTTGGGCACGTTATGAATGCATGTCTGGCATATCAGAATATGATTTTACTGCGTAAATCATAAATACTTTATTCAGTATTTTCACTGCTCATTACACAGAATTGTCTAGCCGCACTTGAGAGAGTAAATGAATTCTCTTAAGACCTAAATGCTGTCATCAGCAATATCTATGTGTTTACATTCTCGACTGCGTGGGCTGTACGTGGACCGCTTTATGAAATAATCCACTGTGTGAATAAAGAATATTCAAGCCTCTGTCATGCTAAAGTAGAAGTTTAATACAAGCACTAAATCAATTAAAAATACTAGTATTTTTTGATAGTGAAACTGTCTCAAATTTACACATCCCATCTCAAAACGGCCGTATTAATCATTTAGTAGGGTTAAAAGAGAGTGTCAAATCTTTAACAGCTCTTTGTAATCATATAAAGATAATTATTTATTTTAAAGAGGGAAGTGAATTTTCTTTGTATTGAAATGGTGTACAATGCTAAAATTAAGCTGATCTGTAGCATGTGATGTGCCGTTTATCAACATGATGCACTGTAATTTAGGATCATTTCATGAAAATAGCAATAGCTTCAAGGTATTTTTATTTATCCAACCAGATCAATATAAATGATTTGAATTAAAAACAGAGTTTGAGGCTTTTTTTACAAAAGGTCGTGCCTCTCTCGGAGTACAGGGAGCTGGGAGTGGCGTTCCTGTCCTGGGGGGTGTAAGGCTGACAGGGGCCAGGGCATGGCTGGGACTGGGCTCTTCGTAGCCTGGCTGTGTCAGGGGGAGTGACGTGGCCACCATCGCTCCCCTTCTGGTGGGTCTAGTAGGTGCATTCTTTAATGATAAAACCAGCTTGCTACCTCAAAGCTCAGAAAAGCATCTTAAATTGCTGCATTAATCCTTTCTAATAGCAGTATTTGTGTTCCCATTCCTCTCTCTGTTCTCCCCTAACTTGGACATTTGGTCGTCTTAGTCAGAAGACTTAAACTCTAATAAAACTTAATTTTGGTTCCAAGACAAAGGTATCTGTCTCTAGGGAAGAGATGAGGTTGGGTATGTTGTGAGCTACAGAGGAATTAGCATTTATTTGCACGGTGAATTTTTCACCTGTTTGTGCCATATCTGTTTTAAGGATAAAAAGAAGTTGTTTAAGAGTAAAAAAGCTTTGAAGTGAATATGTATTTACTGTCACCTCCAAACTGACTAGGTTGTATACCAGTATAGACAGGATCCCTTTGTGGTAAGGTATATATAAAGTCAGGATAGATTTGTGTGTGTTCAGTACCAAGCTGTTCTGAAGCTGAACTAGCTTGAGTGAATTCTTTGTTTCCCCTGTTGCACTGTACACAAGGTTGAAAATAATGGTAGACTTTGGAAAGAGTAAACTGGAAATGGCCATGCGTAACACTTAACTGCACTTGCTTTAGCCTTGTCCCCACACTGTGTTTTCCCTGCGACATGGTGGTCGTGAGGCTGGAGTAGAAATCGCCTGGTGATCCAGGGGAGTGTTCCTGCTCTCCAGACTTCACCAGAGGAGGTTCCCACAATGGGACTGCAAAGAAGGTGGGAAAGACATAGTGCTTTTCTCTTTGGGTGGTAGCCTAATTTAGTGCCATTTAGAGGAGTTGGTGATTAGTCATCTCTTTCTCTTACGTCAGTTATTTGCTGTGAAGTTATTTGCTGTGAAGTTATCTGCTGTATATGCTCATTGACCTAAACATTAATGTGTTGAACTGCTGTTTGTCAAACGTGTATATTCCACAAAATTGCACGTTTTTAATTTGTCCTCCAAGATGCTCTGCAAAGTATGTGTGGTCTTTCAGTTGACTTGGTGACTAAATTAGGTAATTCTCACAGAGGATACTTTGACACTGGTCATAAATTAGGTGGTCACATAAAATCTGTTCGTTACAAGCCGAATTAATAAGAAACATTTATTCTACACCTACCCCTCATATCCTCATCATGTTTTACTAAATGTCAGTTAGGACAATACATAATGAAAACATACTGAACAATTTCTCAAGTACCATAATAAATTGTGAAACAAATTATGTCAATCCTGTAAGTCATAACAAAACAAGCTTTTGGAGCTTATTGGGCTGTCTTAAGGAAATACATTCAATAAGAATTTTTGCTTGTGGTTTGCAAAACATGAACTGCAGTAGAAGTGAAGTTCCAGAAGTTGTTTGTTGAGCAGTAGATAGAACAATACTGTTCTGATGGTAGTAGAAAGAGTTTGATTCTTACTCTTGCTTTTATTTTATTGTGCAGACTGAATGTTTGAGTACGAGGGGTTCAGCCATGGTACTTCTAACTGGATTTGGTTTTGCTACGCCTAGGAATGGGAAGTTTAGCAAGGCTTCCCACTAGTATGAAAGGCAGTATCTGCACCTATTCTTCCCCTGCCCTTATTTTTTTGGTGTTTAGTTTGCTCTGTGTTAATAATCTGTATTTTAAAGAGATGATACAAGATGTAGAATATGTTTCAAGTGTTCAGAAATAATCAGATTTGGCTTAAAAAGTGTACTTGGCCTCTGCTTATACCAACTGCATTGGAATACCCACATGCATGTAGCTTAGTTTTAGTCTTTAGATTCCAGTTTGGTTTTTCTCCCAAAAGCTGTGTTCCTTCTACCAAATAAAAGAGTTTAGCCTGACCTACTGTATTTTGATATTTAACATCACCTTGCTGGGATATACATGAGCCTTTAAAAGGTTTGTTTTCTTTATGTTGAAATTTCTAATCAACTAAAAGTCTCTTCTGTTTGGCTTTCTTATTTGTCTCTTATGCTGTCACGTTTGAATGGTAAGCAAGAGCTAACCTACTCTGGAAAGAAGCAGGATACCTGATTTGTGTTACTGTTGTAATAGATCTGTGCAACATGCAGAGAGTAGGTGTAGCAAGAATATGCTTAAAAAGTATTGGTCGCAACCTTTCTTTGCTTTTTAAATCAGATTAGGATGTTTACCATGCAAATTTAATGATAAATATATACCTGAAAACCAAATAAATTTTAATTTTATTAACCCTGTTGATAGGAGATTGTTTAATGGGATGATAGAGATTTTTGCTGTGGAGTCTTGTTAGAGTGAGCAAGAAATGTGGGGGGAAAAGGACAGCTCAAAAGCTGCCCATAGTTATGTTTGCATGTTCAGTTTTTTTGATTTTTTTTTTTTTTTTGATAGTCTTTAACACTCTGTAAAGTTCTTCAAGCTTATTCCAGGTAGGGATTTGGGAAGGTAGTTGATCTGTACCTATAGAATTTATGCTGCATGTGGGAAGCATATGATCTTTGTTAAGAAACCAGTTAGAGTTGATGGAAGCATGTAATTGGGAATTGGGTGTTGGGAAAAGAGGTACCACCACGCTTGGTTTCTTTCGGGTTTGCCTTGGTAATGTTTAAATGCCTTTGCTTTTTTGCTGTCAAAATGTCATTATTTGGATCTTTCCCAATGTTTTTATTCAAGTGATAGGAAACAGAAGGGAAGGAACTAATTGGTATGAGTCTGGAAAACATGCTCTGAATACATGTACAAGAATTTATGCTTTCTTACACAGATTTCCAGCATGTGAGATACATGGCGCCAGAAGCATCATTCTGGGAATGTAGCTAGAGCTCTTGGGGAGTCCAAAATATATTTTCATCCTTATTGCCACTGAAGGAAAGTGTGGGTATTTCTCTCCTTATACAGGTTCTCTTAAATTCTTGCTTTATAATGAAGCGCTCTTCTTGATAGTTCATTAGTAATTGCTACCTCCTACCATCTCTTTTGTCAGCTGGGGGTAGGGTTTCCTCCTACATCCAGGAGAAGAAAAAAAAGAGAAAATTAGATAGCGATAGAGGCTAAAATGAAAAGAAATTTGAGAAGAAATAGGCCAGGTTAATCTCAAATTCTGTAAGACAGCAATTCTTTCTTTAGATTTTAGGTGAAAAAAATCATTCTTGATAGTGGTATCTTTAGGGGGCCAGGCAACACCGATGTTGCTGGGCAGAGAGTATTTCCACACAGGTCATCTCCTCATACTTGGACTAGCTGGCATGTATTGATGTTACGCATTTGATTTGACTACGGCATTTCTAAGTGGAAAGCTGCCTGCAATTCAGAATCAGTTGCACTTGATACCCTGGTTGCCTGACAGCAAGGGCTCAAGGCACTTCTAAAACTTAGTAAAAACTTAAACTGTGAAAGTTTGTAATCCTCTTTGTGCTTTGGCATATTGCAAGGACAGTACAGGCAGTAACACTTCAAACAAAAACACGAGAGGAAGTAGTTTGTCACAACTCTAATGTGATGGCTTGCATATCTTTTTCATTATCTTGGCTTCTGTCTGCACCGCAGTCACAGCAGCAGCGATACCTGAGCTGGCTATAAAGTAGTTGGTTTGCATACTGCTACCGACAGCGGCGGTTTGTTGGAATTAGTTGCAAAAAATGTTATAAAGCTTTCTGTGAAGTCTTCCAGTCACCTCCCTCCATGATTTGAAGTTTTTTATTCCTTGCACGTTAAAAACCTTTCCCTTTCACTTTTCCACATTCCATTTGACTTCAAAATTTATTGACTGGACTAAGTGTTTTTTCACACAGTTAAACGGTTTCTTGGTCTGTGATTGCAAGTGGTTGGTGAATGTTTATTTCCCCCTTGCCCCAAGAATTTGCTATACAATTTGAAAATACGATCCAAATACAATAAAAATAGTCTGTGTCATGCTGAAGTGAGATGTTTGCGGCTGTGCCAAGCAGGAGCTTGTTTGGAAACTGTGTGTTTTGTTGGATTGTCATCACCTGTTGTCATGTTACGAGTTTTCAAAACTGAAGTAAAAGTATACCACAGTCAGTACTGAAATATGCAATAACAAAATGTTTTATGGGAAACAATATTTGACAGTCCTTGTAATATTCTTTTCCCTCCACTGTTGCCATGCTAGCAATTTTTCTTTCTTGTGCAGGTAGACAGCTTATAACTTCCTTATGTGTTCAGAGAAGTGTATGAGCTTAAGTGGTCACGATCTCTGAATCATCAGTAAGAGTTATGTTATAAAACAGGTTGTGTGGCATTACTGACACTCTATTCCACTGAACTAAAAAATTGCTTGCAACTTCTTTCCTTTAGACCAAGCCGCCTTCTTTTTTTCCCCACATCTGGAAAGTCAGACAACTGGTTTTCAGGAAGTCCCTTTTCCCTTTTTTCTTCTTTAATTATTTATTTCTTTAATAGCTTGATTATTTTGCCTGTTCCCTAGGCAAAAGGTGTCCACAAGCATGATTACCATTAGCATTAATTGACTTTCATATTGTCAGTCTAATGGCAAGACTGAGATATAAGGTCATGTGGAAAAGACAAATAATACTTACCAAAATAGAGAGGGAAGAAAAGTCATGTATTTTTAAGTGTAAGGTTGGATATTTTCATTTCTAATAAAAATTATAGCCAGTGTTTAAACAAACTTGAGTCTGGCTTGAAAGTGGAAACTTTAAAAATCAATGCTAGAAGAGGGGAAAAAAAGTACTAAAAGTATCACAATTTCAGCCTTATAATAGGTCATTTCTGATGCTTTCAATAGAAGCCTCAGTCACATATAATGATTTTGTTCTTTAAATTTTAAATCTTCATTGTAGCTTTGCTTATTTGGCTGCGTGTATCTCTCTCTTTACATGCAGAAAGGTTATCTTGCAAGAGAACTTATGTCTTGCATATCTGTGCAATCAGGAGTGTGACACACAAGAGTAAACTGAAGAGCAGAAATGCATATTAAAGGACACTTATGTAAGGAGAATATTTTTAAACTATGCTGGCTTAGTGTGGGTTTTGTAAAGGCACTCATATGGTCTTGTAAACACATGCAGTTAAAAAACAAGACGGTCTTATCTTGAGCATGAGACTTTCGATTCTGTAGAGATCGTGGTGGGCTGAGAAACTAAATCCATTGTCAATGCCCTTTCTTATTTTGTTTGAAAGGTTTGCGGGGTTATTTACTGGGGTTTTTTGCTATTGTTTTTACTTCAGAGCCAGATTCAACTTGCATGCAGTTTGCAAGAGCTTTCACATTTTCCCTTTTTAATGCTTTTATTAAAAAAAAAAAAAGAAAAAGGGAAAAAAAAAAAGAGAAAGATAAACACACAGACAAAAAAATTCTGCTACCTCTGAGGCATACTCAAGATTCTGAAAATGCTTTTCTGAGCGGTGCCCATCATAATGGAATCTGGTTCAGACCAGAAGCAACTGTAAAGTGCATTTACTTCCTTCCATTGTTAGAATAGCAAGATGTGAACTTCTAAATATGGCTTTGGTATTTGATTATACTGTTACATAAGATAAAATAATCATAGATTAGATAATGGGGAAAAAGATGGAAAAATGGATTCTAAAACCACGTTATGCTTTGATGTCAGGATTTTAGTTGAGTTTGTAACAAGATAAACTGTCCTGAAAATTCTCAGAAAAAATGAGTGTGTTTCTGTAGTATTGACTTACTGACCAATTTATAGCATTCCTTGTTTGATTTTGATGCTTAACTATTCTGAACATGTTTCATGTTTCAACTTTTCATCCTAGCATTGAATCCAAATTAGTTTACTGCATGACTTAAATGATCCCTACAGAGAACTGTAGATTGCTGTGTACGTTTGTCCAGAGCAAATCCTTCTTTGAAGATTAATATATAGGTATATTTACATTATTTTCTTTTCCAAAATACTGTTTTTGATTACATACTTTTCAACAATAGCCATGCAAATACAGTGAAAGAACTTAGGATTTTTTCATGTTCATGTCAATATTTTTCTTGTTAAATTTATCCATTTGGGGCAAAATGGTGACACTGTCCACCTCCAGGGATGAAAGCATCGAGTAGCTGGTTAATGGAAGTGTCTGTATTACTATGTATTTTTTTCATTCTCCTAGATACCTATTGTTTAGCCATACCTGCTCTCACATATAGTCAAATACAGCACATATTTTAAATAACTGTACCTTCAGTAACAATACATTTATTCCCAAGAAGTCTTGTTTTGTCTCTTGCGGTTCACTGAAGTTAAAATAGTTTAAAAAAAATTAAGCATTGAGAAAATGAACAGAAAAATCAACACCGATCACCATATAGCCTTTAACTGTAGCGTGTAGCCTTTTCATAGTAAAGAATAATCTTTTTGCTCCCAAGAAGCCAATTCTGTCAGTAATACTTAGGCTGAAGGACTGTCTTATTGTACAGCTGTTAGTGTATTTCTCTTATTTTAAGGACTTAAAAAAAGATGTTGCAGGTTAGTGGTTTATTTTATTGGAAATTTTAGTAGCAATTGCTTCAAAACCAGTTATGAATATGCATTGTGACAACTCTGAATTATGTAAAATATCAAACCTTCCTGTCAAATTGGCTGAGTCACATATTTCTCTCAACTTTTCTTTTTTTTTAAGCTATTTCAAATTTAAGAAACTGCTATGCAGAGTACAAGATAATTAGAAATAATAGCACGCTTCAGTATTTTTACTTGAATAGTTTCAGCTGCATGAAATTTAAATTGGCCATGTAGGCTAAGGGGCTGAACACAGATGGCAGAGTAATGGCTTGCTAGTGATCTACTTCACAGTTGAAAGGACTACCCTAATTTTATGGGCAAGGAAATACACTTTTAAAAACATAGACAAGAACAATTCAATTTTTTTAGAGCAAGCTGTTTAAGAGCAGTAGGATACAGGATATTAAAACTGAATTCAGAAATCTTAAGTGGTTTGCCTTTGCTTTAAGATACATCTGATTTAATAAAATAGTACATTTTTTGCAGCACACATCAAAAATGTTAAGTAGACTGTAAGTAAGAAGTTTGTGTATTGCTCTTATTCTGTGTAAGAGTTGTCATTTTTTTTCATGCTAGCATCCTCACATAAATCATGGTGTGTGTCTCTTGCTGTTTCTGAAAAGGAAAGAAATCGTTGTTGGTTTACCTGTAGGGGATGAGTTACAATTAATTCTGTTAAAGAGCCATTTTGAATATTATTTCTGAATAAAACGAGATTTCTTTTTGGGTATTGGGGACTCTTGATAAATTTTTCTTAGACTTCATCTTTTACTTCAGTTTCTCATGGCCTGACTTCTGATTCCATTATACTTTTGGTCTTTCCACCTTCTTTGAGGATAAGTGAAGAGAGTATGAAAATAGAGCTTGCACAGTGTATTTGTGTGTCTGAAGAATTAGACCAATTCCTGTGGTATCAATAGGCGTCATTCCCTTGACTAAATGTTCAAATGATTTTCAGATAGTCACGCTACACTGCGTTAAGGCTTCCTGTGTACAGTAAAGAAAACCGGAGATCTCTGAAGCTCTGGAGATCTTGTGTCTCATTCCCTTTAAAGATTAAAACCTGCTATAGGCTTTTAAGGGTTCACTAACTGGATGTTGCAAATCATTAGTGTAATATGTGATAGAGCAAAAGTGATGATAAATTTTCAACCTTCCTTGCGTTATTTTTGTAAGAAGACTTCACAGCTACATACTAGCCCAGACTTTGTCCTTTACTTTTGCAGGTCCTTCTTAGGAGTCATTTCTGAAGGAACAACTAGACACTTTATAGGTATCTGGTTAATTTTGCTAAGTAAAAAGGAATAATCATGGCATTGAGTAAAGAGGAGAATGGTAACTTGACTGATATTCTTGCTCCTATGAAGACAAAGCCTTAGTTTCAAGATGGTTCTGTGGAATAATAGGTGTGGTTCTTAAACTTGTCTTTCTTGAAAACACTTGAGAACTGGGAAAGTGAAGGTTTGGAAAATATGAAATTTCGTATTTTACTGTCAACTTTCCTGAGCTGATGTAAATTCTGGAAAACTTCCAATCGCAAATGAAATTTAAAGCAAGCCTTTTAGTCTCTGAGGTGTCTTACATTGGCCTAATGGTTCTCCTGGAAGTTGGTAGGAATTTTAACATCTTCAATGGGAGAGTAATTAGGTCAATGGTAGAAATAAAAATAAAATAAATTTTAAAAATTACTAAATCGAGTAATTGTGGAAAAGGTTTTGTTAAACAAAATACAAAGTAAGAATATTAACCTGTAATTGGACTTCCTGAAAACACTTGTTTCTTCGATGCATGGAATAAGATTGTTTAGGAGGCTGTAGGGTTTTTTGGTTGCTGTTTTGCTCTGGAAAGCTGCGTGTACTGCTAGTTTTATGTGGGCTCCTGTACCTCAGATCACAGCTTCACCTCTAGCAATAGAGGATTTGTTCATTACTTGCACTGCCGGATCACCTATCGGTACAAACTTGATCCAGATCAAGCATAAGCAAATAATAACACTTCTGTTGACTTGATCAGAACATACAACAATGCTGCTTTTCAGCTTTGTGGTGGCTGTGGTTCCTCTGTTCAGCGTAGGTTTGGAACGGAATTGCACTTGCAAAGTGTTTTGAACAGATTCCTCCAGACAAGCTGGAGAGCTCTGGTGCTTTGCATTGTGTGAATATATGAGTTTTTGATCTAGGAATTAGGCAGCCTTATACCCAGTTTACTGTCTTGAGATGTAGGTCTGGTTTCTATCATCGTTTTCCATTTTTATTGGTGGGAGAAATTGTTGCATACAGCTTGCTCCAGTCCTTTCTCTTGCTTCTTTTCTTTTCAGTGCCTTGTGAGTCTCCTCTCTTCTTCAGTTTCTCCTCTCTCATAATTTCGTAGTTTCCATCTGTCTGTCTGTCATTCCCTGTTGCAGTTCCTTGCTCAAGCTTCATTCTCCAGTGGCTCTAGTTGCTTTATCATGGAAACATCAATGTATTTTTACCCTTAAAATTTTTTTGGTTTTACCTTTTTAAATTGTAGACTCCAGAGTAACTTCCCTAACAAGAACAAGCTTATATGTATTACTTCTGACATGTAATTTTCCTAACAGTCTTTTTTAGTAGACGTTTAAATATTGGTACGATACTAGCAACGAAAATAACTGATACTTGGTGATAGAACTGATAGACTGCTTGGTGATAGAACATAATTTCTCTTCAGTAGCTTATATGCTCTAATATAATTGAAGACTGATAAGATAAACAGACAATTCAAGTAGCTTTTATTTAAATTATAATGTGGACAGCAAAGTGCAGGTTGAGCTGTTAAACAGTAATCATCAAAATGAGGTTAGGGTTGTGTTTTGATCTTTATAACCTGTGCAGCTCTTGTATGTTTACTTGGTTGCTTGCCACCTTCAAAGATTTCTGTATGAGATTTTGCTATCGGTTTCTTTTATGTTTGCTTGGTTTCAGTACACCTAGGTAATACATATTTTTACTTGTTACTTCTCTGAAAATTGAAATGGATTTTTTTAGCAACCCCTCTTTAATTTAGCAAATGCAGTCTTGATTCTTGGAAACTGCTTTTGCTTTCATTAACTTGAGTATGTTTTATACGTTTTGTGTAAAGCAAAAGTGAATGTGCTTCTACTGCAATTTTAGTCAGAGAGAAGGCACTTCATCCCTACCACATTTGCTGCCATCATCAAGTTTCTCCTACAGCCTTTTTCTCAATAAAGTTAATGAATTCAGAAGGGAAATATTTCATAATCACATAACAATCTGTATCTGTTTTTTCTTTCTTCGTGGTCAATAGCTACATTTTGGAATCTGCGTCCAACAGCAGAGATAGCTAAGTTGTAAAGAACCAAAGCTCTCTTGATTTCTGAAACAATTCTGGAAGCATTCATCATCTTATTATATTATGACATTGTTTTAGTTCTGTGGTGGATTCTATTCTCTACTTTTAGGTTTTCATAATTCAGTTGCTGTCGTGAGCTCTTCATCTGTGTTTTGTTGGAGACTTTCCAATACAAATACATTCATAGAGGTGGAAAGTATAGTTGTTGGGATAGTCTTAAGAATTAACAGAACTGACCTTAGTATCTGTAGTACCTCCTTGGAGCTGTTGAAATTGGCTCACTTGTGTTTTTGCGTGCAGCAGAGGAAATAACTTAAGGTTAGGTGATCCTGAGGAAGTTCCAAGCTAAGGAGTTTTTGACTGCAGTAGAGGAAGGAAGAAAATGTAAAAAAACCCAACAGTGGTGGTTCTTTATTATGCAGAAGGCAAGTTTATGCATGCCTGACCAGCTAAAGGAAAGAGGAGGGTGTCAACCTATAGTCCTTCTTTGGCAAGGAGTCTTACAGTCTATGGTCACCATAGCATTATAGTGAAAGAAGAACCTGAACCTACTGAGCTGTCAGGCAATGAAGATCCATCTAGAAAAGCCATGAAATCCCCAGATTATGTCAGAAGTGCTTATTTAAAGACAGTCTCCATGATACCCTGGTAAAAATCCCTTCAGGAAGTGTTCCTTATGACCTCCACTAGGGACCTACCTCGGTCAGAGGAGGGCAGTGGAGGAATGGTGTCATAAGTTTCACTGACTGTAGGGAATAGAAGATATGAATATCCCAAGGGGCTATTGGAGCAGTGAGATGGTCCCAATTGTTTGAAATAACAATTAAAAAAAAAAAAGTGAGTCCATGAGATTAATCCAGTCAACTGATATCTGACTGTAGTATTTTTTTTAAGTTAAACATCTTCATTTAATAATTTTTAAAGTAACATGATCTGGAAAGAGAACCTCAAATTTGCTTTCAATTCCAGTAAATTTAGTCAAAGGATATGGCTTGTTGCAGTGACTCACTCTGCTGCAAGAAATGGTAACGCCTACAGGATTAATGTTAGAGATAGCACCTATATGACATGTATCATGTTGGGAAGAAAAAGATGCGGGTTTATTATGCTGTAGAAATATACACTATAACTTTAGGTGGGATATCAATTGGACTGTAATCCAACTATTTATTTCATATGATTAAAATCAGAAATTGCAGAAATGAGAATGCTTCTGAACAGTTCACTTGAAGGAAGCATGAAGCTCAGTAGACAGAAATAAATCACTTTTATATTTCCTTCTTGTATGGTTGCTATAACCAGGCCTTCATTAAAACTACAGTTTCTTTGTTACTAGCATAGTTTGCTTATTGTTACTGAACATAAAGTTATCTAATAATGTATGTGTATCTTGCCTCTATGTGAAGTAAACTTATAGTTTACTATAGTAAATAGTAATAATGAAAGCCTTTGCCATTCTGGTTTACCATTCAGCTGATGAGAAGTCTCATTCTCAGGTCTTGTTATACAGGTGTAGTAAAAACATAAGAGTCCAGGGAGATAAAAAATTCAGGCTCACTTCATGGCAACAGTCTGGCAGAATTTTATTCTGAAGTTTTAACCAGGATGTAAGAGTGAAATAATTATGAGAGGAGAATCTTAAAGGGGATTTTTTTAAAGTTATTTCATTTTGAAAAAAAAAAAAGCTTCTTAAAAAGCAAAAGTAGTTTGGTTTTCATGATAAAAACAATTCAACAGCTCATTTTATTTACTTCACAGATAGATCTGGTTACCAGGTCTGGTGCCGAAACTGCATTTGAGATGCACGACTTAAATTTCAGTATGATAGTACTTGATTATTTTGCGCTTTTACAAATTACTAAGGAGGCATAGATGACTAGTCCTTTTGAAGACATTCTCTTGGGTTCCCTTTTATTAAACAGAAACGTAGACTAATTTTAAAGAAAGCAAAGCTATAGATCTGACTTATAAGTACTACAAGAGAAAGCTGAAAGATTCTTGGACTGTTTAATTTCAGGGTTATGGATCCTAGTAATCAAAAGGAAATAAACTGCAGTGGGAGGATTCTTCTCGTTACTCTTCAGCATACTTGGGTATGTTGAAAAGTGGCATACTTGGGTGGTACCACAGTTAGAAACTTCCCTTAGAATGCAGATAAATCTATTTTAAGGAGTATTTTTGCAAAAGGATACTATTTTCCAAGGCTGTTGAACTCGGTAATTCAAGAACAACTCAAGTATTTGACATAGAAACAGTAGTTTGGTGAAAGAACAGCATATTCTAAAATTAGAAAGAAGTAGCCCTTCTTTTACATCAATCAAAACATAATCTTTTACTCTTTGACATGACAGACGACATCAATTGGACTTTGTATCTCAAAGGTTGAAAGACAGCGTACTACAGCAGGGTTTTCCAAAGGAGGTTAAGAAACAAAGATCCAAACAGCAAGTGAGGAAAATAAATAAATAATACTCAAATTAATTACTAAGCTAACATCTGTTACCCTTACACTTTGCATTCTAATTTTGAATGTTAATGCTGCTTTAACCTGAATTTTCTAAATATGTGTATCTTCATCCCAGCACATAGATTCTAGAAAGAGAAAAATGGAAACCAAGTTACTGAGAGAATGTAATGGGGGAGCAAGGAATGAATTAGAGGAGCTTGGATGGCTCTTTCACTGTAGGGAAATAGGGGTCCCACACGTCCTTGATCAACTCAGTTCAGCCTGTAGCATTAGGACAAAGGGTAATGGTTTTAAGCTAAAAGAAGGTCGATTCAGACTAGATAGAAGGAAGAAATTTTTTACAGTGAGTGTAATGAAACACTGGAACAGGTTGTGCAGAGAGGTGGTAGATGCCCCGTCCCTGGAAACGTTCAAGGTCAGGTTGGACAGGGCTTTGAACAGCCTGGTCTAGTTGAAGATGTCCCTGCTCTTTACTGTGGGCTTGAACTGGGTGACCTTTGAAGGTCCCTTCCAACCCAAACTATTCTATGATTCTGTGATTCTGACTCTACTGAAATATTTCGAGGGTTATCGCATCTGGCGACATTATAATAACAGTTAGGGCTATTTGTTTGTTTGTTTGTTTTACAGTGAAACTGCTTCAGTACTTCTCTAAGTGAAAAGCTAATTTTCAATACAGATCTATATTAGACTATGATATTAAATGTTGCTGAAGTAAGTATGTTGAGCCTCTGTAGAGGCAATGACTTAAATTTACTTTTTCATAAAGCGTTTTCTGTTTGTGAGACAAATCTTACTGTTTGGCAGCTTTATCCAGGTCACTGACAGCAGCAGCAACATCAGCCTCTGCAATGCAATTAAGATCCAGAATGGGAATTAGTTTCCTGTGGAAGGGATTGGCCCACTGTTAGTCCTTGGCAGGATGAGACTGCATAAGCATTAGGCTCTAACAGCAGAAGAATCATAGTGTTTGTAATTCAGAAGAAATTATTTTGAGGACAAACATAAAATTTCACTTCTTTCTTCTACCGGAGAAACAAAAGATAGCAAATGTGTCTGCCCAGCACAAATACGTATTTGGGAACCGTGCTCTGTACATATTGTGTGATCTTTACGGAGATTTCACAATAAAATACCCAACTATCCTTACTCTGCCTTTAAGCTGTAGTTTGCAGGATTCTTGAGAAATTCTGCTTTGCTGTGTGTCTGTGCCTGCTTTTGTTGACAGTATCAATGTTGCTTGCCTGGTATTAGTTGCAGTTGTTTTACCTTTTTTAATTCTGTTAAAAATATACCTGGAGTCTACTTGTCTTTCAGGTTTTGTTTGCTAATTATTCATGGCTGGTTTAATGTTACTGACTGATATTAATAGTTGTTACTTTCCTAGGTTTCCTACATACTAAAGCTGTCTTATTGATCTGTCATTTACTTACAGATAAATATTTTTCCACTTTTACTGGTTGCCATTTGTCTACTCTTCACTGAGTCTAGCTGACATCTTGTCACTGTCTCAATTCTCAACCTTTTGTTGTTGTTCCTTAATCTTCCACTGGTTTCTGTTCAGAAAACTTGGATACCTTCAGGTAGAGAACTGGTTATACTAAAAGAATGTAATGTAAAATGTGAGTGGTGTCCTTTGATGTACTAGATTGTCACCCAAATTACTTATTTGTAATTTAGTTGTTCTGCTTAGTTTTAGAATTTGGGAAGCCTTGTCTGGACAGTCTCAGTTACCTGGAAGAAGACCAGTAAGTAAGATCTTGTGTAAAAGACAGGGACAAATTGTCTGCACAGGCAAAGAAAAGGAGCATCCAGTGAAACAGAAAGATCTTCAGTCTCCAAATCTGTCAGTCTCCGTGTAGGGGTCTTGTTTTTGAGCCAACAGTGACAGTTGTGACAGCTTGATGCATGGCAGTTGCCTTATTTTGTATGTTTAAATAAAGATGTACTTTTTTTTTTTCCCTCTGCTCTTTGAAAGTACCCAGAAAAATACCTTTTATGAGGCTTGGCAGGACAACTTAATGTGGGAGTGGGATGTTGCTGCAGGAGAAGTACAGAGACAGAAAAAGAAGAATCTGCATGTGGTTATTGTGTGGTGGAAATTGTAATGGCCTGAACCGATTGCAGAGGATGAAGGCACCTGTGCTGAATGCTCTTGCTTTATTTCATATCCATTTGTTCTTGGTTTCTCATGTCATCTTTCCTTAACAGCATTTGCTGTTGTCCTTTATTTTGTTCACAGATTGCACTTATTTCAGATCTCAGTTTTTGTTTAGCTAGGCTAAATAAGCTTAAGGCAAAACTCTGCAGTTTTTCAGGCTACTTTTCCGGTACACAACAGTTATATCACACTGTTCCCAGTGAGGACAATTTTACCTTGTATTTGATGAGCGCTAGTGATCAGTGCTCTACTTCTGTGGAGGTATTAAATTGGCTTAAGCAGGCTCATGCTTTCTTCTCTGCCTTGTAGGGCATATTGCCATCACCTTTTTGTTGCCAACGTAACTATTTGCGCAGCCGCTTGGCAAACATATGTCAAAATTCTTCATTCTTTCCCAGGTTGTCGGCTAGATAATAATTTGCATTAGGAATAGCGTCTGTGTGATGTGTTTAGTATCCTTGGCAATGGATACTGAAATGATCCATGTGTGCCTATCTAGTTGACCATTAAATGGCAGCATGAACACTTCAGGCAGATGTAGCAACATTTGTCTTAACGTTGTAACAGAACAAATTGGTCCCATGCTGGGACATCTTGACTGCTATGTAAAAATTAATACAGCAGAAAAATTTATAATTGACTTATTGTTTGGACATCTTCTGTTAGTGAGGAAACTTTGAAGTTATACCAATTTCAGAATTCCAGAAGGGAAGAAAAGACAATAATTTGCGAGTCTTTAAAATACTGAATCAGAGCAATTTATAAGTTTAGGTAAAAGACATTAATTCAAACAAATTTTTGAACTATAGTTCAAAAAAAAACCCCAACAAACCCATAGTTCACTTGTTTGGACTATGAATTGTTTGAACCCATAGTTCATTGTTTATTGCAAGAATGAGTTTATTTACTGCCCCTTTGGAATTATCTTGAAAATATCTCAGTGGAGGTGTTACACATACTCAGCCTGACTATGAGGAACTTGTTTAGGCTGTTCTTTTTGTCAGTAGTTACTTTTTTAGTTGTAGACATGGTATTCCATTATTTTAGAAACAGTAATTGTACCACAGCTTATTATTGTCAGAAATCTCTAGTAAAATACAGAATACAGAAGAGACTCATAAATCTTACGCATTAAATAAGTCTCCAAAGAGTCTGGTTTATCATACCGTTTTTTTTCTTAATGTCTTTTTTTCTTGTTTTGTGTCTCAATATAATGCCTTCAGTGCATCACGTTAAATGTGGCCTGTTATTTGTGGGGAAAATATGCATATACGTTATCAGTACTGTAGAACATGGTCTATTTCATGCTGCTTATAGTGTCTCTTATTCACTAGTTCAAAATTCTTCCTGTGCTTTCTTCCAAAAAAAAACAACAAAACAAACCCTCAATTACTGTGAAACAGCTTTGTTTCTCTTGCCTTTTTTTTAGTTGTCTTCTGCGTGCACATAGAAGTGTAAGAGAAATGCATCCAAAGCTGTTTTTAAACCATTCCTGACTCTTTGATATTACTCATATGCACAAACATGTGTGCATCCAAAAATTATGGAAGAGTTCGGTTTTACTTTTGCCTTGTAGGTTTTAATGTAAGGCCTTTCTCTCTGGGTTGTTTGGAGGGGTTTTTTTTGTTCACACTACAGAACGTGTATTGAGGTTCAACAAGTAATGAACCCAAAAATTTGACATTGGGAGGAAAAATTGTGAGCTGTAAATTTACAGTGATTGTACCAATAACCGTAAATAATTATTTTTTTATGATAGTCTTTGTTTTGTCTACAGTTTCAGTAAATACAAAGCTTTTTTACTGGTATGAGCTCTGTTACAGTTCTCACTTTAATTTCCAGGCAGGCCATGATAAGGTTTCCTGAAGAGCTTCCCCAGTGTAGTTAATTTCTGTTTTAAGAGAAAAAGGCCAAAACCTTTTTTTATTTTGTTCAGAAACTCTTACCACTGTTAGTAGCTCATCCAAACAGGAGCTCTTTAGTTTTTATCTTCATTTATATTGCTATTGTGTATTTGTTCTGTCTCTTGGACCTTGATTCAAGAATACCTGAATAAGTTGAAAGCTCTTCATTGCCTTAGGTCTTGGGTTGTAGATGTAACTTTTTTGTGAGCACAACAAGAAGCAAATGTTGAAGACTTTGGTCCTGGAAGTTCAAGTGCTTACAGCACAGATGGTGCTGGGCTGAGAGCTACTGGAGGCTGAGAGAAGGCTCTTCAGTATGGGAGTTTTTGATTTGGTACCTGAATGATGGTGGGATTAAAAAAAAGCAAGCCCTTAGTTTTTGAAAGTCCATGCCTTTTATTGACAAAAGTGCTCAGGCTCTCAAAAGATTGCAGATGCTTTTCAGTCTTAGAGCTAACATTGTCATCTTAAGCCTAGAAGAGGTCTTCCACTCAGTTTTCTTCCAAAGACTGGCTCATTTGCAAGACTCTGGAAGATGGTCCCAGAAGTGAAGACTGCAACGCTGTAAATCTGTCACAGAAACAATCTCAGTATTAGGGAGCGGCATGCTTTGCGTGCACAACATTTTTTTTTTTTTTGTAAGATTCTTTTTTTTTTTTTCTGAAAGCTGTATTAAGGCTTTATGCTTATTAATCTAAGCTAGTAAAATTGCAGACGTTGTTTTTGGTTTCTAGGGCTGATTATATATTTTGAGATGGAAAGTTCCATGGCTTGTTGGTAGTATATACGCTATATCCATGTAACCGTTCTGATTTTTCCTTTCCCCTTCTTCAAGAGTAAAAAGACTTTCAGTTTATGAGTCTGACAGCAGAAGCAAGAAGCTTTGCCAGTCAGCTCATTCATTTTGTTGGCTTAAATGTCAGCCAATTTAGCCAGAGTCATACTGTGTTTTTTCGCTTGGCTCTTGAGCGAACGGAACCTTTGATAATTAACGTGGAGCTATTCATCAGTACAATCTATCCAATCTAGGGAGATCTATCAAATAGAATGTCTCTATTGATTTTGCTATTTGATATTGTTTGTATCTATATGGGGGACAACACGTGTGCATTTTAAAGAATGTAAGCTCACTGTGATTACCTAAGTTAAGCTTTTTGAGTCCAAGAGAAAGAAGATAAGCATAGGATTTTAAAAAAGGACTGCAAGATTTGACCCTTTTGGCAGATTGGTGTTTTTCTTTCTTTTAATTCTGTACCAGTAATATAGTTAAATATGCCTGTAGTAATGATCACTGTGTTTTTTTAACTTAAAGGATTATTTAAAAAAACCAACTTTTTTTTATTTCTGTCCTTCATTACCCTCTAAAGACAAAGGGATTGGAAGGGTGAAGATAAGGAAAAGTATTCACAATCTAAACTAAATTAGGACAAGCTAATTTCCGTATATTTCCTCTGTTTGCAGACGTTCTTCCAGTTGATGATCTAGATCAGTAGCTGAATATAGATGCTCTTATTCACTTTCGGAGGATCCTCTTTGCCTATATTAACTAGGAAAACTAGCCTCCGATGAGAAGTTAACTTTTGTGAATACCTTTCTGCCTCCAGTTTTCAGTGATTGCTTGGCTGCAATTCTAGAAATATGTAAAAAAGGGCTTCATCTCAAAAGTTTAATTCCATATTGAATATTGTTTTATTCATAAGGAAAAGGCTGTGAAGGTCCTTTTGCCCTTTTTTCACTGGGAGGTCAAACTAGGCTGTGATATTTGACTTCACAATTATTTTTCTTCCATCAGTAACAAAGGCCTTGTTTGTCAGATGTCGCTTATATCTGTACAGTGTCAGTTCTTTGACCTAATGCAACATAAAAGCTAATAACTTTTAAGTAGTTCTGTTCCTGATGAGAGTCCAGTCGTCCAGAGTAATGTTGTTTCTGAAGACCGAGTGTGGAAAAATGCAGTAGAAAATTTTTTTCACAAATGTGGGTCGAAGCAAATGCAAAGAATAGATGCAATGAATAAGATGCCATATTTATAGTCCATTCTTGTAGAGTAGAGTTGTGATAGTAAGGAAGTGCATCTGTGTTAGATGTGAAATTTACAAGTGCTCAAACTAGTGGTTTATGGTCTAAGATAAATTATCCCTCTATTTCTCATTAGTGTAATTATTAGTTTGCTCTGTATTTGATGTGCAACATGCTTATGTGATCAGTAGCTTTTTTTCTTTCTAATTCAGGTAGATTGAATACAGTTTAATAAATATAAACATTATGGAAAGCTGGTTTTCTTCTTCGATTAAGGGGACAATATCTGTAACAGGTGTTTCCTGTTTCTGTTTTTAATTAATATTGTTTGCAGTATTCTAAGCTTTTCAGACCTCTCTTGGATTATCACAGTCAGAAATACTTAATCTTAAATTAGATGCATCTAAAATCATTAATGCAGCCAAACGAATGATGCATACTTTATTACATGCTTTATTATGCTTTATTACCTGTCTGTACCTGCTGCAATTAAAATGCTAGTGGAAGGTTAAATTATTATCTGTTTATATTTGAGTGATACAGTGAATGACACCATGGATTTTGAGAATCATTAACAACTGTAATGACGAGGACCATATGAGAGATAATTTCATGATTGTTGTTATTGTTTCTAGTTGTGTGGACTGCTTTTATTCTTCAGTTGATAACACCTTACTTGATTTTTTTTCCATCATAAATCCTAAAAAATTTAAGTCTCTTGACAGAATCTTCAGATCTCTTCAAAGCTCTGCCACAGTATTCCCTTCTGCATTTTTTTTTAACCATCTTTACACAGTTTGCCCCAGTGCTGTGTAAATGTACCCCTGTGGTTGCAGCGTTTTTTATGAAATCAGATTGAGTGTCCCACCTGTGTTTGCACCTCCTTGTATCCAAGGAGTTCACATGGAGTGTTGTTATCTGCTTTCTTTGATGTCTTACGCCTGTGGCTTTAGTTTGTTAACCCGTCCTTAAGGGCCATGCTGTGTCCACACTGTTGTTCACGTGCTGCTGTTAGGTAGGATTTCTGTTCCTGCCCTTTCCTCCCACTTTAGCTGTTGTCTTCAGCTGAGTGTTTCAGAACAAGAACTGCCTCTAGATGTTTTGGAAAACACCTGCTGCTTTGTGAAGCAGCTTGTAAAAACAGTCAAATAGCAACTTCAGTGTGTATCTAAGTGGAAAAGTAATTTTAAAATGCTTTATCTCTACGTAGATGCATCTTAATGCAATATAACATCTGGAAACGGAAGAGTCAGCACTTAGTCTGATCCAGAGCTTATTGAAGTTGAAGGACAGGTTCCCATTGACTTCAAAGGGCTTTGAATCAGCAAAATCTTAGTGAACTTTTGGTATTTCTGACCCTCCTGAAATAAACTGGCTGAAATTTAAGGTATAAAGCAATTTAATTGTTTTTGAAAATTTTAGCTGAATTTGTTTAAACTTAGGAGAATTAAGCACACAGCATATGTTTAACTGTGTATACTTAACACATTCCTTTTTTCACTTTTAGTGTACCAAGGGTCTGGGAGCTTGAAGGCAGTGGTGGGTTTTCTTGAGAATTTTAGCTCTCAGCATTTGAAGACCTCTGATTTTTGGTGAACAGATGAGTGCAGAATCTATTTGGTTTACTACTTTGCAATTAAAATGCTTTAATGTCTGTCTGCTATATATCCAGGGTATTGCGGACATCTGTGTTTGCTAAATGAGAAGTGCTACATTACAGGTGCAGTGGGAAGGATTGGTCTGATACAGAGAAAGGGAGTCAGAACCCACTTGTTTAAATCTGATCTTACCTGGACGATTTAAAAACTGTGGAGTTTATTTTCAGAACCTTGTTCTAGAGATAGCTTTTAAATGACATTGAGAGCAAAGTGGGAGTTTGAGGCTACTGACAATGAATGTTGGAAAACACGTTTTCTACAGGTTTTACGGAGAAAAGTCTGTATGAAAGGTAAATTTTAGCATAGTTTTCAAGCATTAACTTGTGTTGCTTTTAAAGATGAAAATACCAAGTTTTCAGGGTTAGACTGGGGATCGTTCATAGGAAACAGCAGTTCCTTTAATACGTTGTTGCTTCCTTCATTTCACATCAGTATAAGGACTGAACATACATGTCTCTGCCAGCTTTTCTGGGTTGTATCAGATAGTATCTTATCAGATTGCTTGTCCTCATTCTGTCTGCAGAAGACCAGGATTTGCATTAGTTGCATTCAAGTGTATGCATCTATCTGCTGTGACATCTAAAATATTTGATTTGGATATGACATTTTCAGAGTAGATAAATTTACAGAATAGAATAGTCAAGCCCTGGGCTCTGTTCTAAAGCTCAAAAATAAAAAAAAAAAAACCCACAACAGTGCATATCCTTCTCCCAGTTGGTAAGAATTTGGGGGAATATCAGGAGTCTTACTGCATCTAATCATAGCCATTAGATGTATATTACTAATCAACTAACTCCATTTTGGGTTTAAATTAGATTTACTGTTAAATTGAGAAAATGAGTATGCATCTGTTATGAATTGGTGAAAATGAAGATCAGACAATCTCCCTTTAATTTTGTTAAACGGAATTAAAATTGGCTGTGAAATTGGTGTCATTTTAGTGAACCGATGCTAGCTTTGGATTGTACAGATCATATTTTGAAAGCTCTGTTCACTGAGAACTTGTCTCAAACTACCACAATTTAGCAGGTTGTGCACCTTTGTCCCAAAGTGAGAATAAAGAAGGCAAAAAAATAGGACATTTCCAAGTGCTAGATGGTGGTCAATCCTTCTCATTCTCCCCCCCCCTCCCCCCCCCTTTTTTTTGTAAATACATGCATCCTTTACCACAGGGAATTCAGATGGAATTCGAAAAAATTCTTACGCCTTAAGGGAGGAAAATTTGGTTTCATATCAATGAGCATCTTTCCTTTAAAAACACTGAATTACATTTCAATAGGAGGAAGCATTCACTCACACATGGATTCCCACTCCTGATCCCTTTTTACTGTTAAATTCTTTCAAAATCAAGCCCTGAACTTAGTTCAGAATATCAGTAAAAATGGTGCTTCAGCACTCCATGAAATCTTCCTTTAACAGGAGAAATTTTGTAACTATAGTTAGCAAAATACTTGCTTTTGAATTAGTTTGAGATTTAGAATGTCCCTTGGATTTTCTAATCCATGTGTCTGTTAATTTATGTGTAATATTCTTCATCAGTAGACCTTCTTTTTGAACAAAAAAATTGTATAGGCTTAAATATTTGCAAGATCAAAAGCCAGGAACGGCCTGTTTCCATATAAAGGCATCTGTTTTTTCAGTTACTGCCCAAGTGGAAAATTGGAAAGAAATTGTTGTGCTGTCAGGTAGCTTTAGAGCATTACATAGCTAAAAATTGCATGTATCCTTTTCGAGAATAATACACGTAAGAAGATGCAGGTTTCAAAGAACACTATAGGAGAACTAAGTAAAACCACATATAATGTTTTTTTAAAAACTAGTTTTTTAAGAGAAACATAGGCCATCATTTTGGAAAAGTTAAAATAAACGCAGAAATAAAGCAGTTCCAAGTAAGGTCTTTAAAGCTGGTCCTGAACAGGAAAAGTAAATGTTCCCCTTGAAACATTCTCTGAATGCAGTTTCTTAACAATAAGAATATCCTGCTTTTGAGTGAGAGCAAAATTATTCATATTAAGGTGTGGTTTTATTGCACATACAGCAACACATTAAAAGGGCAGTTTTCAAAACTGCTAGCTTAATTGTATCTCCAGCAGTTATATTTTTATTTCCTACATATCTGTACTCAGTGCCTGACTATTTCTGCCTACAGTAGCTGTGGTTGTCACTTACCCTGTTTTGTAATCTACCTCTTCCCCCTTGGGTGCAGCTACTGCTTTGCCAGTGATTGTACTGTTCATCTCAGCCTTCCCAAAGGTCTTCTTTTTTCCATCCTTATACGTTACTTACTGTCCTGTGCAATCTGGTTTTGTGATGCTTAAGTCTATGTATGCATTCTCCTACCACCAACAGTCGCTTCCAACTTGTTCCACCAATTTGTTCTCCTTTTTATTATGTAGCATCTAAACAAAAGCAAGCTAGGCAGTTGAAATGTATATAGTTAAAGGGATTATGTCAATATAAAAGTAATGGTATTCACATTTTTTTATTAAATGTAGATCTTTAGCATCCTACTTCTCTATTTAAAGGAGGAAATTGAGGACAATTTGATTTTTTCAATTTTGCATGTGAATTATGCAAAAAGGCTGATGCAGGGAAAAAAAAAATATGAGCAACTCAGACGTAAAAGTATGGTGTGCTTGTGTTTGACACTACCTATGTGATTCTTGGAGGCTATAAGTAGATAAACAAGTTATTGTGAAATAACACCTAGGATGAATTGTCCATATGGAGTAGTGAAGGACAGAATTGTGCTTCTTGCTGTGTAAGGGCAGACATATGGCACGCTGCAAAGTTCACTTAGCAGCTCAGACTTGTGGCAACATGTTTATCGGCCTGGACCTTTGTTGTTATTGCTTGTTCGCGTACCACTTTCTGTGGAGGAAGTGCCTCCTGCTTTGTTCCCAGTTTAGTCTTATTGCCTGACTGTGGAGAAACATCCATTCTAGCCATCGTTATCAGGTCCTGGCTATCTGTTTCCCTAGTTGGGATCAGGTTTGAGAATGGCCTTTGTGTTTAAGACCTTTAGAGTTGTCCCTTTCCTCCTTTTGTGTAAAGGGCAAAATATAGAGAAGTTCAGTAACTTCTCATCCACAAACAAGTGGGCTGAAACAGAAGGTTCCAGCCTCCTCCTCCTCAGTGCGTTTGGTGAAAAAGGCTGTGGAGGAGGCAACAGAGCGCGCGCTCATCAAGTTTTCAGATGACTGTTTGTTTTATTATTGGATTATAAAATTAGTGATCAAATTAACTTTTTGTTTTGTTTTTAAAACAAAGATTCTCATTTTCCCTAACAGAAATAAAAATTGCAAAAATGTCTGGGTGCTTACCTCTCAAGATACTCTTCGGTCCAGTAGAGTAATCTTGCTTTAAGGGTATTGTTTTAAGTATAACGTGCGTATTGACTAAATTTCCTGTAAGCCTTCCTGCATTTTTATGTGAGGTGGTTAAATTTTGTTTTCTGATGAACTAATTTTTTCTCACTTCTTGCTTTTTAATCCTTTTTTTTTTTCAGGCTTCCTTAAGCCAGACTTGATATTGATAGAATGAAAAAGTTTAAGAGGAGACTTTCCTTAACCTTGCGTGGAAGCCAGACCATTGATGAATCGCTGTCTGAGCTAGCAGAACAAATGACAATTGAAGAAAACAGCAGCAAAGATAACGGTAAGCTATCTTTCACTTTCCAGAAAATGCTAAGAATTTTGGAAGACCCCACTAAAGTGAGCGTTTTTGGGTTTTATTTCAGTTTTCACAATTGCATGGACTTTCTCACTAACCTTTTCTTTTAATTTGTCTTATATTTGACTGCCCTAGTTCTTTTAACAGGTTGATATGTTCTTACATAATAGTTTGGTTTGCTTTGATAGTGAACTGTTATACAGCTATTTGTCAAAAGTGACCTAAATTGATATTTTAATGTGGTGTGCAGCAAGGATCATAGATGCTTTTTAATTAAACCCATTATTGTACAAAGTTAGTGGGTCTCACATCAACTTCATATGGCTTCAAATTCCATTTTTTCTCAAAATCATTATTTGGTAATATGATTGATAGTAATTGCTTAAATATTATAAAAAAAAAAACCAACCTGTTTATGTTGTCATTGTTGATGCAGTGCACTAGCGTGAGAATTCTGTCACCTCTTCATGTCTCTGAATAGTACTTCTCTTCAGCAATGTGAAGGCGACTAGAAACATTCAGGATAACCAGCCTGCCTGTGTATTCTTACACAAGTCTTTGGCTGATCCCATCATCGTACTGACTGCTGTAAAGTCCACATTAATGATGATACCACTTTTGAATGCAATCTGCAGTAATAATGACTGGAAGAGATTTTATTGCTTTTTTTCTGTTTCCTGGGCTGCAGCATTTAAGTCATATTTCATCTTCTACGCTGATTAGTGTTATTTTTTGCTCTGCTGACATCTAAGATTTTCTCAAGTGTCAAGTGATCTGAATTTTTTTTTCCCCACCTCACACCAATCAATGGTTCTGAATTTTCCCACTGAAAACTGACAGGACTCAAAAGTTTGAGCAGAATTAGGAGCCGTGGAATTTGCCCTACAGACTTTTAAAACCCCATCCAAGGTCTGTTGCATACCAAGCTTTTGAAAGCTGGTTCTACCTTTGGCAAAACAAAAGCTATTCATGTTTTTCATTTGTACCCTTAATCCCTGGTATAGTCATTGCTATTGTCCTGTCTTCATCATGGGCCATGCCTTATAGTTTATTACAACTTCTTATGTATTGATACAACAGGTCTACTCTGAAACAATTTTGTTTTTTACCCAAAAAAAACCCAGTATTTTTTGTACTAATATCTACTGAGTACTTTCTGAGACACTGAGCAGTTGTCCCACACGGTTTCTCTTGTATTAGCCTTTGTTACTGATGCATATTTTGTTCAGACCTGTATATGCTTCTGACAGATTGATTTCATTATGCTAAGAATATTACTTTCACGCTGGAAAATGAGCGTGCAAAATTGTCACCAGCATCAGTGAATGTAGTGAACTGGGTTGCTGAATCGATTCAGTTCAAAACTGGATCCAGAAAGAATAAAAAGATTTTACTTTAGACTGGACTGCGTTCTGGGTGTCAACTAGAGCGACAGAGGACAGAATGACTTGTTTCCAGAAGCATGAGCTTACACCATCTTAAACCATGTATGAATCGGTTTGCAGTTTGTAGTATTTAGCTGAGAATTATCTCAAGCACCAATACTTAGATGTCTTCTGCATGCTTGTCACCAGACTTTGCCAAACTTCTCTGTAGATATTTAAAATGATAAAAATACAGTTCAAGAAAATGCTTCTAATGACAAATTCGTCATTTAGCTTTTAGTGCTCCTTTTATTTTGCTTTCCACATTATTTCATTGGCCAAAAGGAAGCTAATACGCTGGTATTGTGTGATAAAATACATACTATGCTTACAACTGCAAAACGTTGGTAATGCCTTAATAGAGTATCTTTGGATACCCTGAGGTGGTGTTGATTCTCTTGAAAGAGGAAAAATAATAAACTGTGCTTTTGCTATGCGTAGTCTTTAACTCATAATTTTATGCCATTTTAAAAAGTTTTACTGACATTTGCTTCCTTTTTCTGATACTTCTAGAATGCAGATATTAGTACCTGTCCTATCTTTGATCTTGCAGAGATGAACAGGATACTACTTTGTGGATTGTTGTTTTCCTTTGGTTTTCCTTTCCAAGCCTGCTTTTCTTAGAAAGCAGGGTTGGAAAATGCTTGCTACACCAGCTAGTCCAGCTTTTCTAAAGGAAGCTCTAACTTTCCCACAGATCAAGATATTTTGGAAGGAGTAGTTTTCAGACAGACTGTAGGAATCAGGGTTTGGGCAACAATTGCTGGAAAAAAACAGTCTGGAAATGAGTTGTCTCTTTTGGTGAAAGTCAAGTTTGGTAGAGAATATAGCCTGGAAAAAAATCCTTCAGTGGACATTATTTTAAAAAATTACTTACAGAGGAGTGGTTAAATGAGAAAGGTGGCTTGCCTTGGCATCTTATGAAATCAGAGTGTTAAGAAGCCTGTGCTGACTGTAAATGTCCAGCTGGGACAAATGAGAGGATGTAGTCTCCTGAAGAATAGTTTATAAAGCGATAACTGCATTAAGATCTTGAAAGTGCATCTTTTACTGTGATGGTGCTGATCTCAGGAGGCAGGAGTAACCATCTCCCTAGTTTTGCTTTTAAGAAGAATAAACAGCTCCTTTACCCTGCGGAACAGAGAAACACAAATGTGCCCAGTTTGCAGGCTTTGGATCTGCTCTTAAAGGAACTTAAAAAGCACAGTCTAGTAAATCAAAGCCAATATCTTGATCTACAGAGGATCAAAGACAGGGATACAAAAAGTCTTCAGAAAGTGGTTCTTCATATGTGGTTTATTTTCGAACGTTATTACATCATGAACCTGAGAAATGAGAGTTGAAGGACATTGCAACTTTTCTCACGCCAGAAGTCAAGGATAAACCCTGAATACTGAGGGCCTTTACAGCAGAATTTTCTTCCATTGTTGTTGTCCAATTTGGTTTTGTTTTATTTTTTCTTCCTAGCAAATCGCCCACCTTGTCTCCTGTCATTCCATTCTGATGGTAGTGTTTACTGAAGGATATAATTTTATACACACTAGCTTTTCTCCTTCCTGGAAACCAGCTGTGTTACTGGACCGTAGAGGTTGTGGAGGCTATGTCCATAGAAAACCACATCTGTGCTGACCTAGGATCCATGCTCATCTCTACCTAATTTTCACACGCATGTCCTGTAAAATCTTTTTTATAAAGTTCCAGTTCAGCACTGCGATTCCAGACGTAGATCCCATGCACGTAGTACCGGGGACCTTTCCTCATCATCACCCTTTTGCAATAACCTGTCTTGTTCAGCCCCCTGCCAAATGTTTCCTCTCCCAGAACAATTGCCTCTGACTTCAAATAACTACTGTGCCAATCCAGAGACCCACCTTGTCATTAGCTCCAGCTTTGAGTGGGTTGTTTGAAGATTTATATTCAAAGAACAATACTCCTGATGCAGAACAAATTGTCCCCTTTGTAGTTAATGGACATAAAAATAGATACATAACTTCTGATTTCTTCGCAGTGCATTGATACCGCTGAGTCAGCTAACCTTTTGTATGCAATCTCATTTCATACACAGCCTCCTTCATTGTGTGATGTCAGTACAATCTCAGTATGCAGCTCTCATCCATCAGCAGCAAAATGGGATTAGCAGGGATCAGCCCATATTGTTCAATGTGATAGCGCAGAGTTCTGGTGGTTTTGGAATACCAACAAATTATTTAGTGACCAGAAACCTATATATAATTTATAATTCAATATGCTGTACAAATTATGTTCATCACAATTGGTTTCTGGGTGGGGAAGCATCACCAAATCGGATGCTTAAGTCATAAAAATAGAGGGACCAGTGAAATGCCTGATATACATCTGAAGCCTTATGAACTGTGGACTGTATGAAGTATGCCTTGGGCTGTTCTTTTATCTAAGTATAGAAGCTTTCATGGTCTCTAATGTTTCAACATATAAAGCCAATTAGTTGGATTTGTTGTTTATTTTTTATTTTGTCTTGATTCAAGCACACTAACAATGTGACAGCTTGCTTTTTTAATTCAAGGTCTACCTTAATATATGTATTCAGATCAATATTAAAAATACTAAATGGTAATTTGTAGCATTTGACAACTAAATTTGCTGCTGAAATTTTCCTTGCCAATGACATACTAATGAAATTTGGCTAGAAGTAACATCCAAGTCATGCATATTTAAAGCCCAATCAACTGTAAAATTTATGCAAATACTTTAAATACATACGAATATGCTCTCAAATGAATGTGGCTGTATTGTCTAATATTATAAAATGCATTATCACGAACTCCAAGCATGCTTTTAAGAATAATTACAAGATATGTTAAAAAATACGTCCACAGCTCTTATATTAATATATAAGTAACTTGGAAAGCCATTCTATATTGCCAGTTTTTATTTTTAAATATAGATATGTACACACATGCATACTAAAACAAAACAAGGGAGGTTCTGATAGAAATGGCTTCATGAATTTCTAGAATAGCATTTATCTCCATTTGGTCTGTTTTAGCTCAGTGATGTGATCATAGGATCCAGCCTCACAAACACTTGCATAATTTTTTTGTAATTTTACAGGTGTGAGTAATAATGGAAGGATCAGCTACAGTAAAGTGCGTAAGTGTTTTTTAGGTTTAAGGCCTTAATGACGAGTTAATACTCTGATAAGAGGAATGAATGTTTATAAAAATTGATACATTGCAATACTGTCTTGAAACATCCAAATGTCTTTGTAGTTGTAGTCATTTCATACCATCTTCACTACAGCTGAGAAACTCCCATTCCATCTGCTATGTGTGATTCTTTGAGTATGGAAGGAAAACAGCGTGTTGCAACATATTTTCAAGACAGTGTTCTTGGATTGAAAATATGAGCACAGAAATACTTACTGGTAATAAATCAATAACATTTCGCTGTTGATACTGGAGGAAAGTATCAATATAAAAATATGGGGGGGGGGGGGGGCGGAAGGGGGAATCCCCAGAAGTGCTAGAACTCATTCTAGAGCTACAGATTACTGCAAATAACTCGCAGTTGTCACAGCTAAATATTGAACCTTGTACTGTCCCTTGCACCCTACTGGTGAGCTTTTATTATAGTCTGTATGTACCCTTCTGTGCTGTGGCATACATCAGTTTGTGTTATTACTGTTCAGTATGGTTTCTCCATCCCATGTACACAGCACAACATAGTGTTCTTTCTTCCCTTCTGTTTTAATTTGCTTCTTCCCGCAAAACCTGGAGGCTCTATTCTTGTGTAGAAGTGCTTATAAAGTGAAATGAGCATGAAAATTCAGTGCCTGAAAGCATGCTGCAGAGACCCGTAGTCCTGGGCGGGTGGGTTGTCCACTCATAAGTGTTTTCTTTCACAAGCAGAACGCAGGTTTGGCAGGAGAACATGATGCTTAGATGCAGAAGTGGATTTTGTAAATACACCAAATTTCTGCTCACGTAGACTCACTGATGGATATGTAAAAACTTGTTCTCAAATGGCATTTAGATGGACTTAAGTACAGAAAAGTAAAATATGTTAAGCTAGCCAACACAGTTATTTCTGAAAGTAGGGAAAAAAGGAGCCAGATCTTCTGTTTCCTGATTTGGTTGGCAGCGTGGCCTCACAGATATTTGCATTGGAAGCTACAGGGTGGCTGTGTGTGGGGACGCGAGGATGGAGGCCAGGGATACTTCTGTCTTGGCTGCAGTGCTGACTCACATTGATTTAAATTGGACCTGAAACAGTGTTCTGAAGGATTTGGTGTAGTGCAATGCCTTCTGGAGTTATGCTTTCTAAAGAGAACTTTAGTAACTGGTGGTGGTGTGTCATGCATATATGAGTGGAGGTACGGGACTGCCATGCTTATGTTCCAATACGTGTTCTGATGACCAAAAATAATACCTTGAAAATTATCTTTTAAACAGTATGACATACATAAATCTCAGAGGCAGGTTTTCAGCTTTGAATATATTTCATTTGATTGTGAACTTCTTTATCTTTGTACCTAGACTGAAGGCAAAACCTCATTGTATGTGAAGTCAACTTTGAAAGGCTTTTTGTACTGTTTTAGATGGCTTGATCTCATTTTTTGCCTTGTGTATTATCGCCTGGTTTTGTAGTTTAAACAGACTCCTTGGAAAAATTTATGTCCCTTTTGTCAAAAATTAAAAAGAAAAGTTTACAGGACGTTACAGAGCCATTTTCATCATTGAGCTACTTCATTTCTGGAAGGAACTTGGAAACGGTTTTTCTTTAGGTTTCTGTCGGCATATTTCTTCAAATTTGCTACTAATACTTTTTGACCTGTGCCTTTCAAGTGAAGAACGTTTGCTCTGGACATGACTGCTGTACTCAAATGGATTAATTTTGAGCAATGGGAGGAATCCCTTGAGGGTCTGCTAAGTTTTTAATATTGTAATAGTCAATAGTTTGAAGGTTTAATCTTATTATTTAATGAATAAATACATTTTTAAGTGGTATTGAGTGGTTGCTCTGTTTTTAGAGTGACTTAATGTTTTCCTGGATATCATATAATGGAGTCCAAGGAAACATCACCATAAAATAATGTATAAATATAAAGTATTTTATACAGTGCTCCTGATGCAGCTCCCTGAGATGACAGATATAGGAAAAGTGTAGCTGCTTTGGGTTATTTAAATATTTCTTCTATGGGAGCCGTCATCTGCAATCAACTAATTTTACTGAGTGGGTCTGACAGCCTTGCAGCAGTGTAATTAAATATTGTACGGTGCAACATACCAGCTCTAAAACGTCAGAAATTCACCTACATACATTTTACGATTTCTGAAAAATAAAAGGCTTATTGACAACAGCTTCTTCAGGAAGGGAGTTTGTTCAAAATATTTGGTATTGCAAGTCCAAAAAAAATCAGTCTTTATTGCCAATAGACATGTAAAAATGTGAGTAATCATTAATAGACCATACATTCAGATTAGTTAAATGAACGTGTAGTAGATGATGCCAAAATATGATTAAGCTCTCTGACAGTAGCATTTGAGACAGTGATTTAAATAATTTTAAAAGGTTATCATGATGCATTGCAAACTTCATGAATGCAAGGCTGTTTAGAGAATTAATACTTAGTTTCACATATGTAGAGTCTTGACACTTCTCCATTCTCTATCAAAATGGAAAAGAAAAAAAATACCAAACAACTTGGAAGATTTCTGGAGCAAGGGTGAGGTCAAGGTGGGTGGAAAAGAAACTGCATAGAGTCCTGTCCTATAAAAACCAGTAGCTGATTCTCAGGGTGTTTAGTGAGATTTTGTTATAATTGAGCTGGTCCAAAGTCAAGCTGCAGCTAAGAGTGGCAAGTGAGGTTCTGCCTCCACCCTTCTGTCAGCACCCACACTCTGTGTACCCCCTGATGATCTAGTTCAAAAACCTAAATCAAAATTACACTTCTCTTTTGCTGGGGAAGGACCTTGAGGCACCTTTTTGGTAGCAGCAGTGAGTTGTGGCAGGCTTGCTATTGCACGAAAAGTTCATCCTTACTTACAGTACGGAGCATGCTTGGGTTCAGTCCCCATTACATACCCAAATCAGAGGTCACAAATGCTATGTCTCCAATACCGATCTTATTTTGATTAGAAAAAACTCCTCTTGTGTACACTTGATTTGTATGAAATTGAAATATATATTTATGTATTTATAGGGCTTTCATGTCCAGAATGGATAGTGGTTACTGAATAAAACATTTTCTTGCAGACTTATTCAGCTCTATCAGAGATGCTTGATTTAAGGGAAAATGTCACCATGTATGACAGGTGATTTTGATTCTTTATTAAACCTAGCTGAAGCAAATATCATTCCAAAATTTAGGCAGTGAAATCTGAAAGCCAGCTTGGTCTTTTTGTCATATAATAGAGATACTCATGGGACATAAAAAAAGAAGAGGAGGTAGTTGAAGATGTGGTATTATATATTCATAAAATGTGTTTTAAAATGCATTTACATTCCTAATGAAAACACTTTCTTTCTTTAATTCACCAGCTGACTGATGTGTGACAGTATGTCAGTTGCTGAGGCCTAGCATAGAAATGCCAGGCAATTCTGCAGGCTCTCTGGAGCTCAGATTAAGTAAATCCAGTTAAATAAATCCAGCACAGAAAAGAAAGTGGTAGTGTGGCTCTTTGTTAAGATAGATGGACAAGAAACATTGGGGATTTACTGAAAAATTGCTTAACTTGGGAGTAATTTCAGGTCAGGGTTTGTGGTTCATTTACATAGCAGTTAAAGGAAAAAGAGGAGACATCTTTATAACCTCATCAAATAGTTGGTTTTAAGTAATTTCTCGGACAAGCTTTGTGATTATATACACTGTTGTTCTACTTGACTCTGACTGTTCTCATAATTATGAAATAAAAAAGTCAGTTTCACTTACGTTCACGCATAAATTTCTGTCCCTTCACAACTGAAGGATTTCAGCAGCTCATTTGAGTTACTTTCTGTTATTGAATGTTTTTTAGCATGGGTGTTGGCATTATTTCAAACTTAGCAAAGGAGCGGTACCTTACTGGGTACTGTATTTTCTTGAAATATATGTGTGTATTCTAAAACAGATCAGCAACATGGTCTAGCAACTCTTACAACACTAGTAAGCCACGCTGGTTGTTTTTTAAACAGTATTTTGTTTGAATAGTGCTGTCGTAGATATTTTGCATTATGCCAATAATAAACGGAAGTTTGAACAATAGCATGCAAGAAATACAAGAAAACGATCCAAATGAAGTAAATCAGCAGCTCAGCATTCACCGAACTTGAAAATCAAGTACTAGAATAGTGCACAGTCACCATGCATTGCCCAATTTTAAACCTTGCTGAAGATGCACGCTTAAGCAAGATAACATGGATGTGGCATTAAAAAAAAAAAAGTGTGTGTGTCTATTATATGTTTGTGTGTATATAGATATACTCATATTTCAAGAAGTGTTCAGGGCATTGAAAAAAAAATCGTGTGCATCCTGTACACCACTATAATATTTAGAAATATTCAGAGTGTTTGGGGTAACTTTTTTGACACTTAAAGACTAGATTTGCATGATAGCTTAGTAGGTTGCATAAGAAATGGAAGAATTGAAATGACATTCCTTGAAAGATGAATCAAAGATGAAGTGATTTTTGTAGCCAAAATAAGAAGAGAACATAATAACAACTGACCAAATCCAATTTTAAAAGAACCACTGAGAAGTCTCTCTTTCAGCTCGCTTTCCATATTTACAGGTTTTATTAGTTTGGAATTACAGATTATAGAGCAGATTGAGGAAAGGGAGATAAATAATGAATAAGGCCCTTGCTGGAATGGTTGTGCCAGCATGAGTCTCACGAGCAAACTGCCCAGGTGCTGCAGAAGTCTTGCACCAAAGGGCAAGTTCTGTCTGTCTGTTCTCCAGTCTCTGAGGATAACATTTGAGGACAAATCTAAGATTAGAGCCCAAAATATAACACCAGTTCCCCAGAGCACTGTGCCGGTTTCTAGTTCAGAGACTTCCTGAACTAGGCAAGTCTCTGTGCAGTGAGTAACCCTGAGCTGATTTCTTGGCCAGTCTCCCCTTGAGTCTTGTAAGCTTCTGATAGTCGTAACATCCTGTGGTGAGGAGTTTCCACAGACTGCACGGTGTGAAGAACCACTTCCGTGTGCCACATGCAACCTGCCACGGCTGACTTTTTTCAGTCACCCTCGCTCTTGTGCAGGAGGAGGTGGTGGTGGAGGCAGCTGATTCCCAGGTGCCCTCTTCAGCCCTCTTACAAGTCTGTGGGTTGTACCATACTTCTGCAGTTTTAATCTGTTTGAGAGAGGAAGACCACAACTGTGCATGATACTCAAAATGCAGTAGATCCATGCACTTGCATAGCGGCATAGTGATTTTCTGGTGGTTTTCTACTCCCCTTTTAAATTCTATCATTCATCTTGGCTGTGGCTGAATAAACCAATAGCACCATGAAAATACCTGCTATGCTGCCGGAAACACCTCCATCGTGTCAGCTAAGCCTTTGAGTGGTTACTGAGTTATATTTACCAAGTACGGCAACACTAACGTAAGGAACGTTTGTTAATTTTATATAGGGAAGCATTTTTTTAAAGATAAACCAGACCTATAATCACAGAGATAAAATTGAAAGAGGCCATTTATAGATGTATGTAGTAAAGGCATTTAACTTACACAGTTTTGACTCATCTTATTCAAGACCAAGCAGTTGCACTAAATTCACACCTTAAAAACTGCAGCATTACCCTTTAAATGTAGTGATTCAAAATAATAATAATAATCCTGGAAAAAAATGAATTCTTTAAGTGAATTAAATGAAATTGAAACTTTGGAAGAAGAACTTGGGGATCTTCAGACAAGAGGGAGTTAAATACTTTTTCCAAAAGCACTTTCTTTAAATCTTGTATCTCATAATTGCACAAAAATAATAATTGACAGTCTTGTAAATTCATTTCTAGCAAGAGTTTCCTTGATCATTTTCAGTATTTGTTCCAGCTCTTAGCTGTTAGTGGCGCGTTTGCAGGGAGGAGGCAGCACACAATGCGGAATTCACCTGAACATTTCTTTAAAAGTTTCTGACATATGACAATGCAAACTTAACTATGTATAACTGGTGTGGTTTTGGCCATGGCCGGTGACAGATGCTCCCCCCCAGCCTCCTGTACACGAAGAGGAGGAGTAGAGATAGAGATTTACAAGTTTAGAAGAAACTGAACTACTTTAATGAAATATTAATAATAAGATAAAAAGGAAAATAAATAAATAGATACAGTATATACAAAATCATGTTAAGCTCCCAGGATGATGTCACTGGCAGGCACTGGGGAAGTCCTAGACTGGACTCAGCAACGGGTGGGAACTGGATTCCACAGATGGAGTCAGGAACACACGGATCAGGATCAAAGGCAGATGAACAGACAGGGTCCTCCTCGGACGTCAGCCATTGAAGGAAGAGAGCTGACCCTTTGATCCCTCAGCTTTTATACTTAGTGTGGGGCAGATGGGATGGAAATACCCTGTTGGTCAATTTTGGGTCACCTGTCCTGTCCGCTCCTCCCTGCAGGTGGGACCCCTCTACGCTTTTCCGCTTCTGACCCTCCAATGGGGCAAATAATGAAATTAGCTGACCTTGGTTGTTATAGCAATAAGTATAGGCATGAGCCTCTGTTCATACCATTCCTTGGCACAAACTGTCTTATCACTCTGAAAGAACTGCTTTAGACACAACATGCTGTTGATTTCAAAGAGTTAGAAGAGGCCTAGCTAAGAAGTAAAATTACTGAACAGAAAGTTGGCTCTCTTTTGCCTCAAACCAGGACAATAACTAAAATACTTTTCCAGACCCTAAGTCTATATGTTATACCATCACAAAATGCCATTTGATCCTTCCTTTCTGTAATTTAATGTGTGCTAGGATTTTAAAAAAACATTTGTAAGCAAGTATTGTCAATACTTCCCTTAGTCAGAAGCACACTATTAATCTGAGAGTTTTTGTAACCTTCATTTCATTGTCTGTTGGTAGTTATGCCTGTCCTATAACATGACCTAAATTATGGTTGCTAAATTTTATAATGGGCTCCATAATTTAGAACAGTACTTACGACAGTGCAGGAAGGTAATAGTTGCCTGTGACGGCCAAAGTTATTTCTGTATAGTTGGATCTTACTATGTCAACCATTTGTCTTTCATTTTTATATAAATTTGCTGTTTGCTTGTTAATGTGATCTGTGTTTATCTTTATATTTGAGCTGAACTTTTCATACGGTAGGATATTTTGGGAATTTTTTTTTTAAACTGTAAAATATGTGCAAATATACCAGTGCCATGAGAAAAACAAATTTTAAAAACAACCATCGCAGTTCATCACACTCTCATGTTAGTAATGAACATAAAACTCAATCTCTATTTAGTCATTCAGTGTATTCATAAACTCTGGCCTTTTTTACACATTACACAGTTCATGGGGATAGATTAATTTTAGCATGAGTAGACAAAAGCTGTAACATACAAGGGGAATTATCAACTCTTTGCTCTGTGAATGCAGCTATAGTCCACCTGTGTGCATACACTCCAGTCTGGTTAGTGGTACTGGAATCCTCGGTGGCTGCGAATGTATAGAGGTGGCTACGGGTGGCCAGGATGGCTGAGGCCGTGTACTGTCACACACGCAGGCAGAGGTCTGCTTTCAGCCATGTGCTGTCCTGCCTGTGGTGCTTCTCTGACCTTTGTTGAGATGTATCCTGGCATCTTCAGTTTCTCACTAGGACGTCAGTAATGTTTACTTTGATACATGATTTGCATTTTTCTGTGCAAAAAATATTTGAGTGATTTTTAGCATTACATTTGAATACCAACAAAAAAAAATAATCTGAGAACTTTCTTCCTAGGTTTATTATTAGGCCTTTAAAAGAAAACAAAAAACTGAGGGACTTTTGCCTAGCTTGGTGTAGCAAGGCTTGGTCAAAGGGAGGAGAGTTTGATTTCCAGAGTTTCCCAGAAAAAAAACATCTCTGCATTGGCTCTTTTCATAAGAATGTAGTTTTAGAAAAAATTAAAATGAAGTAGAATCACGTGCTTAATATATATTATTTATTGCTTATATAAGGAATATAAATGAAATACTTACTTTAAAATTGTGCAAACTATCCACTAAAACCCACCAAGCATCATAGTTAAAACCGGTGATGACTGTCTCAACAGAACAAACGATGTACTCATCAGGTATTTGGATTTTCGTTGTTACCATTCATTTGTTCAGTACTATGTGTAAACTCAGTGGGAGGCTTTTAGCCTAGAAACTAGATCAAATTCAGACCAAAGATTAGTAAGAAAGCTGGAAAGCAGAGAGCAGATTTTAAAATATATGAAAAGCAAAAGCAGTTGTTGTGCTGCATGTGAACCTGTTTCTGGTCATGTGGAAGTAGTAATAGATTCTATTCAAAAATTGATGGGGAATTTGCTGCCTGGTGCCTTAGGATGAATCTGCTGTTGAGGGCACACTACAAGGAAGCTGATACCACTCTAAAATCAAAAGGGATGATGCCATATATTAGAAACAGAAATAAGGATTTGGGAGAGAGACGTGCAGAGTTTTGAAGGTGATGACACTGCTCGTACTTCATGAACATATACACAGACAGACGTATGGTGTATTTTTCCGCATGTTCACCCACTTGGAAGCTGTGTTTATCAAGGATGCTAACTGAAAGATGCGGGCAGGTTCATAACAGTGCTGACATGTTCTTTTGCCTTCTGTTTTCTTCCTGAAGCTTTTTGGGAGGGGGCTTTTATTTTTTTCCTGCAGCAGCTGAGTTAAAGTGATTTTTTTTTTGTCTTTCTGTATTATTCATGTTTATATGCAAAAAATCCTTGCATATTTGTTTTTTAGAGTCATTGGCCTGTCCTGGCGTTGTTCTGTCTGTGTGCTTCTGTCTCTTTGCTTCAGACCAGTCATCATAATATATCCAAAAGGTTTTCGTACGTGTGGGTAGGGAGAAGGCTCCCTTCAGGATCCTGTTTTCCTTAGGTTATTAGGTATTTGTTGCTGTTACTTCCCTTCACCACTGAAATTCTGCTTTCCGTAAAACAAGTTTTCCTAGCCATATTATTATTCTTATGTTATTTTGGAAGGGAAAGCAAGATTTGGTGGTCCCTGTATGTGACAATGTAAATCGGGGTGATGAAATAGCAGCCCAGATTGCTCCCTGTCCCAGTAGGCGTGAGGGAAGCTCTGAGCAGCTCCTGGCTGCGTTACACCCTGGGAGCAGTGGCTCCAGAAACGCCTCAGGAGGTGACACACCATCCAGCAGCACTCGAGCTGTGGTTGCTCAGTGCGTGGCTTCTGCCTTTTTTGTCTTCTGAATAATCCCAAACAACACGTATCTGTAATGGTAACAAGAATCGAATGATGGAAAAATGAAATTGCTTGCATCTAAAGTGCCTGGCCATATCTTCTGGGTTTTCTCCTAGTACAGGCACAGTGCTTGTATATAGCTGTTGGATGACTCTGACCTCTGGGTACTTTTTCTGTAGTGAGGGTACTTCTTCTTTAATTTATTTTATGAATGACTTAATCAGAGGTTCTGATAAGTCCAGTTTTGTGACAATCAATACAAGTTGACATCAAGTTTGCTTCTTATCTGTGTTTTTAGAGTTAGACTGCTTCTAGTACCATAGCAATCCTTGAGTGCTAGTCCACGTGTACAGAGTCAGGTTGCTGAGAGCGAACATGAACACTCAATTTCTGTGCACATTTATTTATAAGATTTTAAAATCCGTACTGTTTCATCTATTTTAGAAAGTGTTTATCAATAACGATAATTTTTAAAAAAATCTTACAATCCTGGTCTTAAGTCAAAGTATAGTAAACTATTGGAGCTACAATCCACTAGAAAGCCAGAATAACTCATTGAATACTTAATTATTCTGATATCCTTTAAGTTAATAACCTTAATTATGGTGTGACAGCTCTGGTGGATATAGACGGGTATGTTTCCTTGCCAGGACTTCCAGTAGCAAGGCCTTGCTATTAGTGACCCTCAAGAATTTTTAAAGGGGGAATATTTCCAAAGGTTTCGGGTTGAATTTTCTCATCATGTGAGGTGATCTAAGAGATGGTCTGTTTAAATGATAATAAAGATGAAACATCGTGCAATAATCATTAATTAATTAATAATCATTAATTCAGAAGAAAATAATTATACTGATACTAAAAACTACGTTCTGGTTTTATTAACATTTTTAGACTGTATATTCAGGTCATTTACTGATCCAGCAGCAGTGACAGAATTTAATAAAATGAAATTTGGGTAATATTTAATGCCATGTTTTGTATTAATTTGCTAATAGAGAAATGGCAGTAGTATGGTGGTCAACTGTTAGTATGAAAGAGAATCATACCAGAGTGGTGATTTCCTGTCTAGTAACTGTTTTTTTTCTTTTTTCCTTTTTTTTTTTTTCTCTGGCATGTTCCTGACACTCCTACTTGCTTGTGGGAATGAATATTTTGATCCCTGTGAATTGTAGAGCCCATTGTGAAGAATGGCAGGCCTCCAACGTCTCACAGCATGCACTCATTTCTCCACCAATACACAGGATCTTTCAAGAAGCCCCCTTTACGGAGACCACATAGCGTCATAGGGGGCAGCCTCGGCTCTTTCATGGCAATGCCCAGAAATGGGAGCAGATTAGGTAATTTACTACCTTGTTTGTTTAAGTTCATTTTTCTATGAAGAATAATGTCTGTATTGATTCTTAGCAAGAGATGCGGTTATTCTAATGCTTTAATAACTCTCTAGGAATGCAATAATGTTTTTCTGGAGTTGTTAGAGAAACTTGTTTTTAAGGTACTGAATGTCTCTTTAAGATTTTCAGGAAGAAACCAATTACAAGAACACACAAAATCACCCATGAATTTTTGACAAGTTACAAAATGTTCTTTCTCAATACTTTGCAAGAAACCTGTGTGTCCATCTCAGTTAAGCATTGGTGAGAACTGCAGTAAATGGAATATGAGAAAAACAGAGGATAATCATCCTATATGTGGAATTCAAAAAGAACTGGTGTACTGCTTAGATGTTTCATTATAATAAGAAAAAAATTGCTTTTTTCAGTGATAAATTAAGGTGACTCAACTACAATTATCTTTTTGTTGTGGTCCCGAGCTATATTTACGGTTCTGGGGGGCAAATAAGTTTCAAAATTTTTTTTCTTCTCCTTCAAGTAATTTGTCATGTTGCTGCCTCCAGTCACCATTAATATTTTGCCCTGCTTTTATGTTATTTCAAATTATGCTTCATTAATTGATACTAGAAAATGAGAGCAAGTCACAGTTTAATTAGAATTTTATGAATTTTTCCGTCTTCTGCCCTCCTTTGGAATTGTGTGATAAACTGTGATCTCCTTCAGACTTCTTCAAGAATGAGTCTTCAAGACAGTATCCAAACCACTTATATCCTCGTCTACTGTAATACCACTGATCATGTTCAAAACCTTGCCTTTTTTCTGTTTGTGCTACTACTCAAACTAAAGAAGAATTCGGTCCTCTTGAATGGACTTTAGCAACTATTGTTATCACAGAAGAAAACAGGTTTTAGTGTGCACAGTTTGACTGCTATATCAATTCCTGATTTCACTCAAGTCTATACACTTTATTTTTTCCTTTTTTGCCTAGTCAAGCTTTGCTTAAGTTGCCAAGATGCTAATAGGAAGACAAAGTTTAAAAAAAAATAATAATTGCGTACTTAAAGAAATCTCTGCTTAGGAATGTTTAGTCATTTGTGGATTATTTGTCAGATCAGATGTATATAAACTGTGTAAAGGAACAGCAGAGATGTTTACTTCTGTACTCTTCTTCTTGTGTGTTGCCTTTAAAGACATTATGTACGATTTTTAAATATAGATTTATCAATAACTGATACCTCTTCAAAATTTTACTATGAACTTCACATCAACTTTGCAAAAGGAAAATTCATAAACGGTTTTTGTTTTCTTCTAATGATTTTCCAGTTTTTCCAAAACTTTATTTTTCACCTGAAAAAAATACTAATATATAAATATTACAGAATAACGCCATTAATTTTTTTTTCTCAGGTGATCAAGTTTTATAGGTGATCAAGTGTTTAAAATAGCACTCACAATTTTAATATGTTAGTCTGTAGCAAGTGTTGTAATAACATTTTTTAAATAGCTACAGATTCCTGTAGAATTTTTAATTTCATTGAAGTAGTATGGAATAGATTTACTGAGTGTACGCATGTATATTTTAAACACCTCTTTTTGCTTTGGATGCAATGATGCTATTAATGATGTCTTTTTTTTTTACTCCTCATTTGATGAAAATTTAGGCTATTTGTACATGTTATCTAGTGGTAGATAACACAAATACAAGAATGATTACTAATGCTCTTTTTGCTCCTTCTTCACATCTTTCCTCCTTTTGTTCCTGCCATATGAGAATGGTTATTACTCAGCAGGATGCTGAGGTTTTCTCCGTTGGGGTGATGACCTCAGAAATTAAATGGTCAAATATGCACACTACATGAGACTTTTTCTCTGCTTTCTTCATTCATCCTCTTTTTCTTTCCACTTTTTCCTGTGTTCCAATGGTGAAAAAATGCTATCAGAGAGATATCCTTCAGATATCACAAAATAATGGTAGTTAAAGGATAGTTATTTGATTAAAAAAAAGATTAAAATGAGACTTGCCACAGGTGCATCTTCATGCTGCTTGCTTTTGAATGAGATCATCAACATAAAAATTGGTTGAGAAGCCCGGGAGATTTTGGAGTTTTGTTTGCTTTCTGAGCACTGAACGTGAGTTTCTGCTGTTGTGGTAACGTGTAAAATCCCCAAATATTTTTAAAATAATTTCTACTTTGAAACATCTGTTAGCTTTAAGTTTTGTAGTGTTTTGTAAAGACAAAAATTCTGAATTGATCTCTAAAAGGTGTGCCATTGTTTAAAATTTTGTAGTAATTTTTAATTTACTATTCAGTTATGATGATTTTAAATAACATAGGTGATTCTCAGGCCAAACTGTGAATCAGCCGTTCCACTGATGTGAATTAAGGTGTAGCTGAGGGTGTTTTTGCTCATGTATATCTGTACAGCTTCTAAAGTCTTGTAACTCCAGAATCTTTTAACGGCTGCAGTCCATGATGGAGCCAGAGCTATTGAACCTTTTTGGGATCTGACCTGGCTGAGTGCAGAGCCCACTAAATTGTCCTTGTTCCATATTTATATTTCTGGGAACACTGGAGAGGCACTTGGAGCGTGTGAAGCCAACTGAAGCTGACCCTCCTGGTGGACCTCAGTAGCAGCCAGGGGAGAGTTTATCTCTGCTTTTGCCAGTTGTGTTGATATAGTTAACGGAGAAGTTTTGTTTCTTTGTCATAAATATTGGAATTGAAAGGAATGGTGTTTCCATACCACTTTCATAGTTTGGTAGTGTTAACAGCAAAGGCAGTTTCTCGCTATGGTCTTCCTCAATTTGAGTAGTTATTAGTGAAGCTAATCATAAAATGTAGCCACTTCATGGAAAAGTAAGCTTTTGGAAAAGTTCACCTTTATCCAATATGCAAGTCACGTGATTACTTTTGTAATAATTTGAAATAAGATGGAACGATCATGCAGTTTGACTCACTACTGACTAATTAGTAGATATTATTTTAGCTCACTTGGAGGAGTTCTCATTTGCAGCGCGGTTCGTTTCCCTGGATGAATTTCTTCTGTGGTGCATTCCTCACAGCTGAAATGAGGACAGCCTTTGCCCTTAAATGTACTTCCTTAGTTTTCCTGTTACATTGTAGTCATTTACAGCTTTTCATTACGTGGCCATACCAGATATTTAATTAGATATGTAGAGTACATTAAAATAAACATCTGTGTAAGAAAATGGCTTGGGTATTCAGTGAGAGCAATTCAATAAATTATTGAAGCATTAAAACCTCTGAAGACCCTGCAAGCTGGCTTCGGTACAGGTGAACTTGCCTATAGAAAAGCTTAGTGAAATTAAGGAAATATTTGCATGATTTTCATCACTGCTTAATCAAATATTATCATCATGCACCTGTGTAAAATGATTAAAATGACTAGGATAATGCCTTATTCCTGGGTTTATACTGTTAAAATAATGAACATAAGGCTCTACTAATGCCTTTTTAATTGAATAAAAATAAAAGGACACATCTATATTACATGATAACACAGTCAAGATATTTTTAAAAAGCTTAAATGTATCCCTCTTTAGAATGTAATTAAAACATCTGCAAAACAGAATTAATCATATCATAGAAGTATTCAAAATAGACTGACCGTCATCTTATTTAAGTCTAAAATACTGCATTTTTAGACTTGAGTGGTACAGACCACTTTGTCTTCGCATTCCTGATTTATAAAGAGCAGAATCCCCTTGCAGGTACGTTATCTGCCCCACATGTATGGGTTTGTCTTACTAGTTCTTGAAATAGTCCTTAGTTGTGTATTATTGCATAGGTGGTCTTCTTAGTCAACTAGGATGCTCTTTGTGGTTCTGAGCGTTGCATTTTAAACTGTCGTTTTTAAATAGTAATTTTGTAATACATACACTTTTGTGAACTGAACATTATACTTAAAAAGTATGACAGTATCAATCATGTGATTACTTTAGTAAGTGTCAATAAGTGTCAAGTCTTTTTCAGAAAGTAATGATGTCATTGCTCCATGGCTTAAAATACAATACTTCTTTAATTTTGTCTTTCTTATTTTGTTAGGTTGCCCAGATAACTGTCTCTTGTTTAGCTTCTCTAAAGAGAACAGACTTCGGGGCCTCATCAATGGGCTTGTATTAACATGAGGATAAATAGATTGGAGAACAATTGTCAGTAGCTGTTACACTTAATTTTATGAACAGAATCTTGAGACCTGTAATTGTTAAAATGGATTACATGACCTCTCAGAAAAGTATTTTTAAAGAGAAACTTTATTAAAGAACTGATATGTTGAATGTGCTGTTTACCAGATACAGCAATGCTGACATAACAGCTTTGCTGAAAATAGTGTTTTCAATATTGCTTTTATATTACTAAAAATTAATTTCCTGCAGTTTGTTAGATATTTGAAAAAAGACGGCTATCAAGTCACTACAAAGAATCAGAGAGATTTCTTAGAAACTTGACAAAAGAGTGTCACATTTTGTATGCTTAGCTTAAGGTTAAGGCTGATCTTTAGGGACCGCTTTCTGAAAATCTTTTTCTCTCGTTCAAATGACTGTGCCTTTAGAAGCACTGATGAGTATTTACCTGGTTTGAAACCAGAAGATTGCTGCTTCTTATGCAAGGAGTGCAGCTTATTTTTTTCTCATTCAGTCCAAATCTGAGCATGGCTTGCAGGGAAAATTCTGATGCAATGTGGATTTTTAATCTAAATCCAATTTAGATCTGCATTGCTGCTGGAAAAATTGCTTTGTGCATTGGATGCATGCTTAGTTTGTGCATTAAATTACAGTACTTGGAATTAAAATACATGGTTCCAATACTTTATGAGTTAATCTTTTTATATCCATTTTATTTTCCGTAAAAGGAAATTCCTTTGAAGTCTACATGATTCTATGTGAGCCAAACTAGACAAACGTTTTAGAAGATGTGCTGATAACCAAACATTGGCCTAAAGGCTTTTTTTCCTAGAAAATCCAGCCTTCATGCTTGTTGATAGTGATAAAACTTGCCTTTTTTCTTTCTTTTCTTTTTTTTTATTGCAGTAATGCTGTGCAAATGTTAAATATTTTCAGGTATGTTGGTGGTAAGGTTGGATTGAGCTCTGTGTGTTTTGCTAATATTAGGATTTTTTAGGGGTAGCGTTCTGAGATTTTTAGTTGGTCCTCAGGTTCTCTTCTACCCTGTACAAGATAATGCTTAATACTAAGGATCTGGAGAGGGCAGGGAAATTGGTGTCTTTTGAAGCACCTCCTTTGTGTGTGTAAGTATTTAATCTCTACAGTAATTTGGAGTTCAAATATTTCAGAGATGATGGTGGAGCATTACTCATAGTGAATTGCTTTTATGACCAATTTCCTATTGTGTGTCCTTTTGCAAGTCATTTGGCTCTTTATGCTATTAATGACACCACCTTGATCTTCTCTTCATTCATTCCTGTGTTCGTCTTCCAAAGTCTGGAAGATCCTGTGGTGCTGAAGTAATGTATATGTATATACATAATGTACATAAACTCTTTTGTGTGGATGAATTTACAGGATTGTGTTAAAAGTACCAATTTTGCTTGACATGAAGATCCTGCAACATCATGTCACTCAGGCAGTCTGTTACCTAAATTCCTCCATAAGGTCACAAATTTCACTTAATTGCTGCTAAGTATCAGGTCCTCTGCTGAATCCACGTGTATGTTGTAGGCCTCTATTTAAATGGTCAGAATACATCCCCTTCCTCCACACATGCCCAGCAGTGGGTTTTATATCTAAAGTTTTCGTATTTGGCATTTCTGAAAATTAGACTTATACCTTTGGGTTTTTTTAAGCTTTCTGGAGATACACTTAGGTTGCTAACATCAGGTAGTCTGATTTTGAAAACACTAAATATTCTCAGTAATGTTTTATATCCAAAACCAGCTAGAGGAGGTTTAGACTGGATATTAGGAAAAATTTTACACTGAAAGGGTTATTAAGCATTGGAACAGGCTGCCCAGGGAGGTGGTTGAGTCACCATCCCTGGAGGTTTTTAAAAGACAGGTAGATGTAGTAGTTAGTGCTATGGTTTAGTGATGGGTTTTGTCAGAGTTGGGTTGATGGTTGGACTAAATGATCTGAAAGGTCCCTTACAATGTAGGCAATTCTATGATTCCAAAAGAGAAGGGGTAGTGAGGAAGTCTGGGAACTGAAGCTGTGAGGGGAAAGTGGCTTATAGGAATTAAAATTGGGATTGGACTGTCTGTCTTTTGTTTTGGAAAATTGAGTTTTGCTGCAAACCAAGTAAGAAATATAATGATAAAGCTCGTGTAGAAGTCCTGTAAAGTAATCCTGTTCATTTTGTGATTCCTGAGCCATAAAAAGTATATCAAGACTACCATGACTGTGATGAGTCTTTGACTCTGGCATATAACCCCGTGCACAGTAATGATACAGTTGTTTTCCATCTGTACAAGAGAGATGTTTGGTGGAATATTGATTAACTGTTTTCACTCTTTTGGATTATTTTTAAGATATTGTTCATGAAAATCTGAAAATGGGGTCAGATGGTGAAAGCGACCAGGCTTCTGGAACGTCATCTGATGAAGTTCAGTCTCCCACAGGTGTTTGTCTCAGAAACCGGATACACAGACGAATCTCAATGGAGGTAATTTACTTTTCATATAAGGATCATTTAAATTGGCAAGAGAGCTGGGGGTTGCTTTAATTGTTCATTATAACTGGTTGTCTTCTCAATTAACTGTAACCGATCTGACATCTATTTTGTGCAGAGAGCATTATTTTAATATGACTTAAATTTCTGTCTCCACTTGTCACACAGAAATCAGATGGTTATCTTGCATTGTTTATGAGCTGTTAATTTTGAAAATCTAAATATGTTTTGAAACATGGATTTTGGGGAAGAATTTCTTAAGTGTAGCATTTGAGTATCTTTCTGTCACATTCTGTGCAATTCACTGAGCATATTCAAAAAGATACACTGCTTAGACATGTTTTACTTAAAAATGTTTGCTAATCTTTGTAAAACTAATGCTACAGCAGTGATGGTCCTGACTGCTTCAGCCTTTCCCTCTCTTCCTGTTTTTTAATGAACGGAACTTTACAGGATGGTAAACAAAAGGAGGAAAAGTACCTTATGAATAACTGTGCACATAATTTCCTTTATTTATGAGTCTCATTATGAATACTAGCCACCCTTGTGCTTGCTTTGTTGTCATTTCCCTTGACGAAGAAAAACAGAACACTTCCCAGTTTCTTGAGTGTATAAAAGTTACAGTTATAATGATGCCTTTGTTACAGAAGCATGTAAAATTTTTAGTTGCTGCTTTATAGCATACATACCAGTATGAATAGTTTGTAATATTTTAAATCTTCATTCAAAGCCTGATATTGAATACAGGACCAGGGAAACAGATCTGGATAAGCTACAGTAGGGTGTACGTGCCAAAAATTTTTTATTTGTAAGGCGTTCCGTTATGCTTGGAATTCCAAGACTCCAAGCATGTAATGCTGATATGATTCCAAGAACTTGTGAATTAGCTGTATTAATTATTTATATAGTATCTTGCACCTGGGGTTTTTTCTCTTCAAATTCCTAAATTTATAAGTTAGTCTCAGGTTTGATCTAAAGACTGTTAAACCATTTCCTTGGGAGAACTAAGGTGGGTCTGTTGATTTATGCAGGATGGTTAAATTAAGGAAAAAAAAAAAAGTCATTGTGAAAACTTGCACATCAGAATGTAAGCTGGAGAAATTAAAAATCAAGGAAATTATTTAAAAGGATTATTTACTTTTTTGTCATTGTCTGTTTCCTCTGCATTTTGAAATGCGCATTTAGAACAGGAAAGAAATAAGGAAATCAATGATATGTAAGGAAATTAACAAACTGAAATGGAAATGTGTCAAGTCTTCCAGAGAGGGCTAAGAACCATTAAAGGATTGTCTTTTAGATTAGGATTCAAGAAACTGTAAAAGAAATTGCAAAAGAACTCAGGAATACTCATAACAGTTCAGGGAATTCCTGTGTAATTTTTCAGAAGGTGTCAAATAAAAGCTTGTTTTCATTGGCTGCTTTAATTGGGAAACAGTTCTAATATTACTGCTTAAGAGGCTTTGGGAAGCTTTTATTAAGTTTTGTTTATCCAGTACTGATTTTCTGATTTTTCTCCAAATTCCAAATGCCTGTTTCTGATTGTTGAAATTAACATTATTTCTTCATTGACTGGCTTAGTCAATGAGAGCACTAATTTTTTGGCAGCTATTCACATGTATTCTGTGAGAATTGTAACATTTCCCCCAAATCACTTCAGTGTTGATATGGTGACTTTTCCAGTAAGGTTTCAAGCTAATGTCTGTGAACAGGCTCACTTCTGAATTTTAAGAATGGTGTCATGGAGAGATGTTTTGGTTGACTTAAGTTCACTTCTTAGAAGTGCTTTGTAGCATAGTAGATGGGATTTTTACCTGTCTGTGCATTCCAGAGGAAAAAAAAACTGTAACAGTCTTTGTAGCTTTGGTTAAGACACCTTTCTAATCATCATCTTTTCAGTCGACTTTCTCGTTTCCTAAGTGAAAAGGCCTAAGTGATTAAACCGTCTTCCTGTCTTTCCCTCCTCCTATTTTTCCCGTGGGCCATTTGCTGTCAGTTTTGACAGATGGATAGAAATCTCAGATGCTAATTTTCTATTCATTTCTGTGAATGAAGAAATCCGCATCAGGAGAGTTTGTAATGCATCCACTACTAGGAAAGATGCAGCCTTTATTAAACAACACAGTAACCACATAAGAGTTGAGTCCCAAGGCATACCTCCGTAGAAAACCAGGTTTTACTGCTTTTGCTGTTCATGGAATGGGATCACGTGCTTCCTTGGCCTTTGAGGGAACCAAATAAAGGTTTTCTCTTGTACCAAATCTTGCCTGCATGCCTTGGGTGATTTGTGCCGTGGAACTGGCTGGTTTAATAGTAATATTTTGATTACATAAAGAGAAAGAAATAATCTTTGTTGTGAAGTAAGTTTCTATTATTTCAGTTTTATTTTGCTGGTTTGTGGGGATCTGTCATCTCTGGACATCGTTGGGTAGCCTGAGGCCACATTCCCTTTTTAGTAATTTAGGATGAGTTATAGCTGTATGCTATACATACAGGTTGGAGTAAATTAGTATGTTTGTGATAGTATGTTTTTGCTGTAGTCTGATGAAGTCATAAGTCACACTTGAAATCCACTGTAGAATGTAGTTGATTAAATATACAAAGTTGGATAAACTCAATGAAGCAATATTCTTCATTCCTGTGCATTTAGATGAATGTGCCTGTCACACTAAGACTATATCCTTTTTTGTGTTTAGTTTGGCCAACATTCATTGTATTTGTAAGAATTTTGTACATAATTTTTTAGTTACATATGTTTATTTCTCTCTGCTGAATTCGTTTTGAAGGTAACTAATAAGGTAAAGCTGAAACCTCGGAACAGTCTTTTTTATTTGTAAAAAATTTTGTGTGTATAACCAAATTTTTCATGCTTAGCTTGAACTTCCTCTAGAATTCTGAAAATTAGCAGCCCATCCAAAAAAACCAATTTTTTTAAAAAATGCTTGGTAAAAACATGCATGCTGTAATCAAAGTGCTAATTACCAATACTGAATATTAGTATTCCTGGGATGTTTTGTACATTAGAATACACATTTTTATTCTTAGTGTCTGACCCCAGTGAATAAATCTGCTTTCTCTGTAGTGGTTAAATAATTCAGACCTACAAATATAATTGTAACGTTGTCAAAGAGCAGACAGATTCTCATGCCCAGAGTATATGAAAGATTTTGTTGGGAAAGAAAACTTGATCTTTCTAAAATTTTCATGTAGAGGTATCCTGGAAGATAGAGGAGTGCAAAATAGACAATGGAGATGCAACTAGAAACTGTGTTTGTTGTAGCAGAATTTCCATAGCAATAGAAAACTGAAATTTCATAACCTTAAGTTGACCTGGTTTAGATAAGAAACCATCATACTGCAATGTAACCTAAATAATGAAGCATTTTAGTTATGAAATGGTGGTGATAACTGCAATGGGAAAGAAGCCTGCTCCACTGTGAAAAATCTGCTGGGCTGAAAACTCTTCATCCGTAGTAGCAGCCGTGGAGATACCAGCTTTCACTCTATTATCGCCTCTAAATGACATAAAATTTAGGCCAGCATGGCTGTTACAGAGAGGGAGATGATACACATTTGCTTCTGAATTCGACAGCACTTCAGTTGTGGGACTAGATTTTTTTTTTAAATGATTGTTCATTGTTACTGTGTGCTTAGAAAACAAAGAGAACATACCAGAATCTCATTGTGTTGCCTAGATAAAGTTTATTTTGCCTGTAATCCACGGGCTGCAAATGCTCCATAAAGCAGTTGCGTTGTTTTTTTTTTTTGCCGGTTTTTTACTCCTTCCATCCCCTCATTCAGGAACCATGCTGACAGTAGGTGCGAGCATCTATTGTGCAAGGAATTTGGCTTCAAACAGCTGTTAGGTTTTAATTAAAATGTCTACTAATCTCATGCTAATATTACTGATTACTTAGTAAATCTGTAAAACTGTTTTTGTAGATGTATGGAATCATTTTTTCAAGCACCAGAAGCAGTACAGCCTAAGAATGGATACGTGTGTGTCTGCATTTTAAGCGTAGGTGCTTTCATCGTGTGATGAGAAACACTTCTCTGGATCATGGAGTTACAGCTTAAAGCATTTTCACTTTGATTTGCTGGAGAAGACGACTTGGGCAGTAATGCATTAATATAAATTAATGTTTCAAGCTATAAGTGTTCACTGGGGGCCCTGTGCCTGTGCACTGGGTAGTGAATGCTTCATTAAAGGACTGTGGTGGATAAAAAATAGGGAGATACTGTCTGTGCAAATTGAAACATCTGTTTCCCTTTCCCAGAAGCCCAAGGTCTGTAAGCTGTCTTCGCATGTGAACTGGCGGAGGGCCATAACCCACTGTTCACCAGCCTGTTTCCCAGATACTTTATCCTGAGAAACAGTTCTTATCCGTCTGACTGTCGCATTAGTGACAGGAGTATGTTCCAGATCAGGCTGCTCCTACTACACTGCTATAGGGTATAATTCTCCCCAGGGAAGATTAGCTGCAGGGTTAGTGCTTTTAGCTGAACAGTGAGAAATACAAAGGCTGTGAATTGATCCTGTAGTCATGTGTGTGTTGTACTGGTCACCTTACAAAAGAAAGAATGTACATGAGAAATCAGTTTTTGGCAAGCTCCACCCTTTACCAGGGGTGTCACTGCTTCAGGGGTCTGAAATAACTCAATCTGCTGTTGTCCCACTTGGACAAATGTACTTTCTCCAGAGAAGAACCCAGAAAATCAATTGATATTTCAACTGATGCAGCGTTAAGATTTTCTGGTTTTAGGTTTCAAATTAGCATGTCGTTTGTAGGTCCCCATTCACATGTGCAAATAGGGTGCTCTTGACTCAATTGTTTTAAATTCTTGAAGAGCAGACTGGATGGCAGTACTGATCCAGGCTTTCAGTAAGAGGCAGTTACAGTATCTTTTCCTGTCAATAGTTTTGGAGGCAGGAAGCACTGTACCGAAGACAGCCTGAACTTTCAGCCCTACATCTCTTGCCACTCAGGAGGCTCCCTTGGATCCCCAGCAGGCATTACTGTGCAGTGCCTTTGCTGAACAAAGGTTCTTCCTTCGCCCTTCTCTCTGTGCTTAGCAGCTCTGTGTATGGATAATTCTTTCTGCCTTATTTACTGGGTGTTGTCTAATTTCCTTCTCTGCACCTCCTGAGAATGTGTAGCTTTTCTTCTGATAGTCTCTTCTGTGAGTCTAAGCGTGTGGTCACCTACCAGAAGATTTCGGTACTAGACAGAAGAAAATTAAAGTTGAATACAGTCAAGACTTTTGGTTTCCAGTGGTTGCTGTATTGTCTCCATTCCGTCATGCTTGGCAGCTGTCTCAACCTTTTGGAAGATTATCCTAGAAAACATGCTACTTTTGTAGACTCCTGCTTTCACCTTCCTATGAAGCTTGATGTCTTTGAAATCCCTCTTCTAAAAACACAAGTGTGTGTTCTAAATTGCTAGTATGGTTTTGACGGAACTGATGGGTCTTTTTGATTTATTTGATTAGCAGACTTTCATTTCTTCTACAGAAAACTGACACTGCAACAAGAAAAATAATTTCAGCTTGGATAACAGACAGACTTCGTTAACCTGCCTTTTACTAGATTTTCTAGGGGTTATTGTTACCAGCAATTGATGCTTTTTTGCCTTTCTGTTAGGAACCTTTGTAATCCTGATGCTAAAGTTCTTGCATTCCTAGTTCTTGAGCTAGGCAGTACCCTTTCTATAAGGATGGAATATCTGCTTGTTTGGTTTTACTTTTTCATTACTTGTTTTTCCTTTTAAGTTTCACTGAAGAGTAGTCTGTTATCATATTGGATGTATTTAGCCATCTACAAAACACATCCCTAGTAATTACTGGAATGGAGCAGATGAGAAGTCAGTATTTGGATGTAGTTTCACTCCCTGCACGCCAGCCTCACTGTCCTCAGTGAGCGTCCTCACTGGAAGGTCAGATTTCCAGTTTCTGTATTCAGGAAGTTGGTTTATTTTGAATCAGCCTGTTTCTTCGCGGGACTTTCCCTCTGGTAGTTGCAGCTTTGTGTTGATGTGAATGTTTCGTGTTAGTAATTAACATTAGAGAGCTGTTCCAAGGGTCCAAGCTTGCATTTTTGCAGTGCTATGTTCTGTTTTTCATGGTATTTCTTCCAGTTCCCTTCCCCTCCACCTCATTATTCTTGTAAGCTGATCAACTTACGCTACCTTTTCCTTTTGGGCAGTTTCTCCTGCCACTCTGTTACATAAACTGATTAAAACATACAGAAATCGATGCCATCTATGCTTAAAAATCAGGCAGGTGTTGTAGTAAATGAGGCAGAGCTTGTTTTATTAGCATCTATTACTGCCCAGCCCCTACCACAAACAGCCATCAAACCCCAGGGTTTCTGCTGGGTTTATATGAAGAGGCTCATGCCACAGAGTGTTATCTTACTAGGTGATAATTTACCCAGACAAACATAATCAGACATGATCTTCTTATGGTTATTATTATTTTTCTTATTTCTCTCTAAATTCACTTCCTTACGAGCTCTCTGAGATGCAATAGAATAATGACAAAACAAAAGAAACCACACAGGAAGAATTTTGGAGTATTTGTGCCATAATTTGTCACAAATTCCCTGTGTATTTATACACTTGATGAAAAGAAAGTAATACCTCACATTTGAATTTAATTTCCCCTCTCTCAATTTTTCAAAACTGGTTTTATGTGTCGTATGTATTTGTTTTGGTTTGGTTTCATTGGTTGTGAGTAGAAGCTCCTGGAATGCAGTTTCTGAATACTGTATTTGTGCTGAACAGTTTCAGCCTTTCACCATAAAACTGGTGGGAGATACGAAGTAAATAAAAAAATGACTGGGTTTTTTTGAAAAAAGAATGAAAGAACAGTTTTAAGTCAGCTAGTCAGTAGTCTAACCAGCATATCCATGAAGTTAACATTCTTGTTAGAAGTATTTTGAAGAAGAAATTGTTCAGAATTCATATTTTTTTCTGCTTACATGAAAAAAATCCTGTCTATTGACCTGTAATTCTAATTTTGTGGGTTTTAAAATACTAGTTGTTACAGATATTACTGAAAAGATACTTAAAAGATCCCTTTTCATAATTTTTTCATTGTGCTAAACTAAACAAAAGCAAATGTATCTGCTTGCAATTCTCATTTATGTGCTTTTATCAAAATTATCGTATGTTTTTATTTGAGTAGCCATAGCTACTGTAGATATTGACGATAACTTGCTTGAACTCCTGGCAGTAAAGTCCTTGCTTTTTTGCTTGATGATACTAGATATGTTGGGAAAACATGACTCCTAGTCCCAAAATAGAGACTGAACCTTAAAATTCTTAGTAATACCAATATTTAACTGATTACACTTGTCTCCTCGTCTTTTCCCAGCATCTCAACATCGAATCTGACAAACTATGGTGAGGAGGGGGCAGAAAAAATGGAATATCTGTGGTCATTGGTATTTTTCTAGGGTGTGAAACAGCCTGTGGGCTTAATCTCATGATAAAATCCCTGAAAATATTTTGTGTACTGGGTTTGATCAGCATTTTGAAAAAACCCTTCTTGATTTAACTGATGAATGAATTCTATATTTTGGGTCATTTCTGTCCCAAATGTAAAAAAATGCCTGATTCAGTGCTCAAAATTTATGTTTTCTTGAATTGTGTTGCATTTCAGTAGACTGGCTGAAATGCAACATGGCTTTATGGAGAGGTAGCAGTGATCCTTTGTAGATGGGTCTTAAGATTATGTTTTTATTACTGCTTCTAACAGAAGGGATTCTTTGAAGACCCTTTCTTCAAATTTAACAGAATAGTAATTGATTCATTGTGATTTAATGTTTTCAGTAAAATAATAATAATAACAAAAACAACATTAAGGAAAAACATAGTATTCAGGTATAAACCATTCTGCAGAAGGCAGGAAAAAAAGCACTTTCTGCATCACAATGAAATTATAGTTACATCTGTCCGTTTAGTTGGGGAATGATGTTGGCTTTATATACCTAATAGGAAAAGCAGTATAGGTAAATCCTACCAGGTGTTATAATAGTGTTTTTGCTTACAGTAATTGAAGCTTATTTATAAAGATGTTAAAACAGCATGCTGCAAGGATGCTATAGATTTCTTTTGATGGATGTGCACGCTGGTGTTTTGCTTCAAAACATTGGAGGTCTATAGGGCTATAACCAAACAACAAAATTCTCTATAAATATATTCTCTGATTTGGGGTTGTTGTTTTGTTTGTTTTTTTTTCTATTTGCTTTTGCCTCTAGCAGTCTTGTTGTATGTCATAATTCTGTAGAGGATTCAGTTGGCTTCAACTGTCCTAACTCTGTCATTTGACAAAAATGCACTGAAATTTGATAAGGCAACCGTCAGAAGAAACTGCACATGGTGTTTGATACTAAAATGGTACAGTAAGTATATGCACATAAGGTTGTATATTAGAGTGTTTAAATTCTCATTGGTGTAAGCAAATGTTTTTCAGTTAATTTGCATATAATGAAGTAGCACATAATACACATTTTTATTTACAATATGCAAGGAAAGAATACTATAACAAGTGGATTTTCTTTTTTTACAGTAAGCATGCCATGAAACTGAACTGTGTTGCATAGAGGGTTGTATGATGTAGCATTTTAGATCTCATTAAGCATTCTCCAGTGAACAAAAGCACTATGATTTGTTAGTGAACAGCTTGTGGTTGCAGCTGACATGTCTCACTGGTATTTGCTAAAACTGGTGAGAAGACTAATTCAGACTGATGCTTATACAAGAGAGCAAAGGGTTTTCATTTGCTCTATAGTGGATTGTTTGGACTGTCAGACTGATGTCTGTAGACTTAGAAGAACAATTATTTTTCTTTGTGAGGCTGAAACAAAATTTTATTGATGGAATTTAACAATATTAACTGCTAAAAGATAAGCTAAAATCTCAGGGGCAGGGAGAGAGTTTGTTGTTTGCTGCCATATGGTAAGTATGTACCTTAAGTAATGGTTGGTCTGGAAGTGTAATTTATGAATAATCTGAAGAACCAAAGCAGTAAGGATTGGTATATAATGATGCAGCTTAGCAATATAGTTTGTGTCATCCACTGACTACCTGCTCCTGACACAGCCAGCTTCCTTCTCTTGGCTCCTAATCTGCATCAGCAGATAATTACCCACTTCATTTTGAAGGGGCAGTTTTTTTGCCAGTTGACTTTCTTACACAACATCACTGTGTCGTTAGCTTAGAGCCCGTTCCACTCCAAGAAGTGATGGGAACATCTGACCACAGGCAATGAAATACCAGGTTTGGAGGTAGCTGGCTGTTAGATTAGTTAAATGAAACATTCAAGGAATTCGTGAACTGAGGCTGATGCTATCATGGATTTCCCTTCCAGTTTTTCTGACAAGTCATTTGGTACTACAGGATTGCCCTTTTTCTTTTGCCTCCTACTACTTCACTGGCAGAAGCCAGAATCTTTCTTCTCTTGCTGCAGTTGTGAGTGCAGTAGCAGCCTGAAACAGCCTAGCAGTTAAACGATCGATAGCATTTGTAGCCCAGTAGATTTGGGAAAGATTTATTGTTGCTACTCCATCAGGAAAGAAACAGTCTGCACATTTATTAAAGAATAAAAAATAAAAGTAGTCTTAGTTTTTATTTTTCTGCTTTTTGTAGCATAGAGAGGATTGCACTTGGTAAGACCTCAACAGACCCTTCCCTAGGGCAATTTTCTGGTTATTTATTTATTTATTTTTATTGTTATTCTGTTTTGTGCAAAAAATATTAAGTGTTTATTACCTAAATGTGCTATATAAGTCAGAGACATAATCACTTGAGCCATCAGAAGACAGACTAAAAAGTGTATTTCAATTTGCTGCTTTTTAGAGCTTTTTTAACACACAGAGTTAATTGTCTGTCCTGAGTTAGAATCATTTTTATTTCACTTCAGTGAAATTTACTGAAGTGTGTAGTGCATCTTGGCAAAAAATAAATGGTGAGTTAAGGGAAAACAGGAGTTGCTGATGTGAAGGTCTGATTTAAAGTGCAAAAAGTTATCAGCGTTGCTTTCACAAATAAGAATAGGTTTATTCTGTGACAAAATGTACTTTTTTGACAGGGTTTAAGAGAAGTGAAAATAGATCTGTTGACCAGGAATGAGACTTTCTGAAATGTGTCATGCTATGACACTAAAGAATATTACATGGGCCAAGATGAGCAATTAGAAAGAGGAGTAGCTGGTAAGCTTGTATTATGGAGAATAAAAGATCAGAACAGGATAGGCAGAAAAGGAATAGAGTTGTTTGAGTCAGATGTGAAAAGGAGAATGTAGTAACAGAGTGCTAGTAGTTAAACTCTTGTGAATGGTTTGCTATGGATGGCAAATGAAGAAGCTGGTATTTGCAACAGTATTTTGGGATATCCGAAAGGGGACCACAGAATCACGGAATGGTAGGGTTGGAAGGGACCTCTGGAGATCATCTAGTCCAACCCCCCTGCCACAGAAGGGTCACCTAGAGCAGGTTGCACAGGAACGCGTCCAGGCGGGTTTGGAATGTCTCCAGAGACGGAGACTCCACCACCTCTCTGGGCAGCCTGTTCCAGTGCTCTGCCATCCTCAAAGTAAAGAAGTTCCTCCTCATGTTTAGATGGAACTTTTTATGCTCGAGTTTGTGCCCGTTACCTCTTGTCCTGTCCCCGGGCACCACTGAAAAGAGCCTGGCCCCATCCTCCTGACACCCATCCTTTAAGTATTTATAAGCATTGGTAAGGTCCCCCCTCAGCCGTCTTTTTTCCAGACTGAAGAGACCCAAATCCCTCAGCCTTTCTTCATAAGAGAGGAGTTCCAGTCCCCTAATCATCTTCGTAGCCCTTGACCAGAAGTTAATATATCAAAAACGTTGGGGTTTTTGTTTTTACTTTCAAGGATGTGTGAAAAACAGGAGGTTTTTTTTGTTTTGTTTCGTTCTTATTTGGAAGATTTGTTTGTTTACTTATAATGTTAAATTACGCAGCTCACAGGACCTGCAGGATTTAAGTTGAAACACCTGCCTCCTTTTCTTGCGCCCAAGTGTAAGTAGTTGGTGTTAGACAGAACATATACATCAAGTTACAGCAACACGCTTGGGTACTAGCCAGATGAAAGAAAAGCCTCGACAAAGCGTAGCTCTTCTCAGAGCATTTGCTGTAGCTACCATTAGAAATAGATGGTAAAGATAAGCAGGAGTTGGGGTAGTTTATCTCCACAGAAAACAAAGTGATACTAGTGTCACAAGTGCTTACATGTTTATCCGCCATCAAGCAGAGTAGGACAAATGTGATTCTCATTTCAGGCAAATTATTAAAATAGTATGCATTTCTCAGCCAGTAATAAAGCAAGAACGCGAGTAAGCACTGCACATGAAGATAAAATATGTGGTTTTGAGATGTAGAGGAGGGGGAAAATGCCACGAGCATTCTGGCTACCATAGCAAAGCAACTGGTGCCTGAATATGTTCTCCAGAATATGTTCTGGAACAAGATCAAAAAATAGCTCATTAAGCAACATGCAGTTAACTGTAGGCATTTGAGCATTTAACAGCACTACGTTTACTGAGCACTGATATATTCTGTTGCAAGTTGACCCTAAAGATAACCATAAAAGAATTAAAGTAGAAAATGTTATGAATTGACCTCACTTGGAAAAATAAATTGTAAGTGGCATACAAGAAAATACTATCATTTTAACATTCAAAAAGATAGTTTATTTTACCTGAAGTACTTATCCCTGAAAGCTAAGGGCTTGCATTCCAGTAAACCTTTGCTTGTCGGAGTTAAAAAGGAATGCACCCAGATTCCCCCTGCATACTTGAGGGTCTGTGTACACCACTTACACACCTGTTATGTTTAAAAAAGGATACGTGAGATAGATAACATAGGGAGTTAGTGTAATTTACTGCCTTTAAAAATGAAATAAAAATTTGAAAGATTCATAAAGGCATGCAAAAGTAATGAGCGTTAAAAATGGACATTTAACTCCGTAGTGTTGATAAGCTCAAAATCTTAAGTGTCAAAAATGAAAGAGCATAGGGAAAATAATCAGTGCTGCCATTAATCTTACATGCTTCCTTATTACTTCTTTAGGCAACACCGTAGAAGGGTCTTTTAACAGCCTCCTAATAATTTCCATTGTAAAAGGTTTCTTGGTTTTAGCCATTTTCCTTGTTTTAAGTGGGTTTTTTTTTCTTTTCTTTTTTCTGAGAAATGCTAACACGTCATTAGATTCAGTTGGTCATTGAAATTAGCGTGGACAAAGTCCTCAGTCCCCAAAGTGTGTTTTTTTCATTGTTTCACCGAATGCCACAGAGGTTTGAGAGAATTAGAAATTCTTAAAAATGGCTGTATCCTTACGGTTGCTTGCACTGCAGCCTGGCCTCATGCCAAAATGGCAGTGAGCCATGTCCCCTCCGTAAAGGCTACCCCCAGGTTTGACAGCCGACCCGAACTGGCCAAAGGGCTATTCTGCACCATCTGACGCAGCGCTCAGCGGTAAAAGCTGGGGGGAAAGAGGAGAAAAGTGGGGACATTTGTGACTATGGCATTTGTCTTGCACTTCCCAAGCGTGCCAAGGCCCAGCTCTCTGTGAAGCAGCCGAATCAATTCCTTTTTCACTCTGCTTGGGCACACAGCTTTTGCTTTCCTGATTAAACTGTCGCTACCTCCACCCGCAAGTCTCCTCAGCATCCTTCCGTCTTCCCGGCATCCTGCGGGAGCAGGGAGCGAGCGCTCAGCAGGATTCCCCGGGGTCATCCCACGGCAGGGAATGAGTCTCCTGCTGCCGTCAGCTGAACAGGTTGCCTGAGCCTCAGCAGACTGCCCGGTCTTGAACACTCATAGTTCAAAATTCATTGGTGTCTGGCAATTTTTGCTTTTCTTTCTAACATAATCTCCATTAAATTAATTGGGTTTTTCAACTGTGTCAAACTCGTGTAATTTTAGTTTCCCGTTTTTCTATTTAGCCACTAGGAAACGTTGGGCTTATTTCTCTCATGCACATCTAATGAATCCCCTTTCGTGTTGATGTATAGCATTTAATTATGATTGCTGTCTTTTCCCAAGAGGTGGTTCCTTCAATTATTGCAAAAACTGGGAGGAATTAAGGTGGTATGGGCAAACTAAACATAGTAATTTCTGTCTTTCCGGTATTTGGGTTTGCAGTCTAAACGACTTTAATTTGCCTGGTTTAGGCAGTTAGGTAAAGGATAATTACAATACAAAGAAGACTTTGTATATGTGACTTTATATATGTAACTTTATATATAAACTTTCAAATGTTGGTGTCATAAAAGGCTTGTGACTTTTTTAAGTCAGACTTTTTAAGAAGTAATTTTATATGATTTTTAAAAGAAGTCTTGGCTTAGTTGACATTTCAAGACAGCAAATTGGCAGGAGTATTGCAAGTAGAATAGTAGCGTAGATCATTGGGAGGAAAAGATGTATAAAGTACCCGCTGCAGTTTCCATGAAATCGTTATATTTTCCTCTCAGAAAAGAAACTTTCTTCAGCTCTAAGAAGTTATGGGGAATGGATAGTGTTTTGATTCTATTTAGAACATGACAAAAATTTAGACTTCCAGTACTAAATACTCATTTTTTGAGGGGAAAAAAAAGAGTGATTACTGACATGTATTGTCCATTATATTAAAAATTTAAGCAGAGCAATTATATTAAAAACAGATATTACACTCCTGAAAAAAGTTTCTCCCTAATTTTCCACTCAGGTTGCATTGTGGTTTTTTGGTTTGTTGTTTTTTTAAAGACAGACATTGCTGGGGCGGGGGGTGTGTGAGAGTTGTTGTTTTCGCCAAACTGGAATAGATTTTGGCCTTTGCGTCAGTAAGTATTTACATTCAAACAGTATCTGTATTAGGCACTGCGGAGCACCAAATGTAATACGCAGCTTAAGCTCAGTTTAGAAATGAGGATGTCACATGGATCTCTGAAGTAAGTCATGGGAGGTTTTGCAATTGCCTGTTGCAAAAATGGCATAGGCAGAGCTCTGGAGAATGAGGAAAGGGGAATTCTGTAATAGAATTACAACTACGTCCCATAATAATATTTTCTGGTACCTAAAATATTGTTATCGCCAGTTTTTACACTCGCTGGACTCCAAAATAATGAATCCCTAGTAGCTGTAAAGCATCTTAGGCTTGCTTTGTTTCCCTTCCGCTCCATTTGAAAAGGTGTGTGTTTATTGATGGCGGGCACTGTGCAGTTAATGGCATAGCTTCCGAATTGCCATTGTGGCTTAAAGGCTGCCTTTGCTTCCTTCTTCCTACACATACCCATCAACTTTATGTGCTTGGAAATGCTTCTTCAAGGCTGTGTAGCTAGGTGTGATGCTCCAAGGATGAGTGCTGTGGGAGGAGAGAACACAGAGATGGAGAGCTTGGGGGTACGATCGATGCAGTATTTCATGAAGCCTTTGAGTTGTGGTCTGTGATTTCGGTATAGCTATGAACAGACTCTTTAAAATACTTATTGTCAAAAAAGCACTGTGGGACAGTAAGAAAGCACTACAGCAGGTTTCTGTGCCATAGAGTTAATAGGTAGGAGTAGGAGAAAGCTATTTTGCCACAGGGTATACAGGAAAATTATGATATCTACTGTGTTAAGGAAGTTATATTGAAAAACTCAGCCCAATGCTGTTTTCTTCTGCTGGCTCAGAATTTGTCAAATTTCTGCTTTATTCTATGTTCTTGAGCAATGGGAGAAAAAACAAATCAGGATATTGCCCCACTGGTGATCTGGGATTACAGCAGGAAGGTGGAGTAAAGATTGATGCTGTTCCTCATCTTGCCATCCTTGTCTTGTTCCTGCAATTCCCTGATTTTCTGCTGCAGTGAGATGACAAAGCTGCTTTCTTTAAGGCAATGTGGAGCTCTTTCCTTTGTGCTCATCTGTTTTGATGAGCTGTCTGAATTTGCTGAAGAATTGCAATAAATTATAGGGTGAACTTTTTTTATTTATTTATAATCTGAATCCCTCTTCAGTAAGGGAGAGGCATTTCTCTTTTCAGATGACTCTAACTTCACTGAATATGAGTTGCCTATTACAAAAATTGCATTAGCAGAGCCTGTCAAAAAGAAGGAAAATTCTTTAGTGGGAAATACTGTTTTATTGTAGGAATTACTGCTAGCTCCCGTTATTATTAATTAGTTCCTCAACTCTCCCGAAAACCACACAGGCAGTTTTAAAATTGCCAATGTTTTGAAAAATCTGAAATACCGAAGTTGAAAATTAGTAAAGAGGTTGGAAGCTGCCAAAACTGAGGCATCCTTTTGTTTTCTTTTAATTGAACTTCAAAATGTTGGTCAAAGCTGCCATTATGTGAACAGTACTTCTTTTGTTTAAAGACAATTTAAAAATTCTGTACAAAATAAGACATACAGACACTGATTTTTCCAGTCATGCAAAGAAGCTGACGTTGGGCAGCAAAGTAGGAGCTAACAGACTTTGTGCTCTGTACCTCAGGAGCTGTGAGGAGCGAAAACAGAACAGGAGAGTTGGATGCCAGAAGTTAAAGCTTTGTTGGCGTCTCTCCAAAAACTTCTGCCTGTATCCAGTGGCTGTAATGAATAGCATATGCAGATCAGTCGTCTGGGGGATGTTTATTAGCGCTTCAGTCCTGCCTGAAATTCAGCTAATCGCCAAGTTACATTCATGTTTGAAATATATATTTTTAATTGATATTTTTTGCTTCAGGTGCATGTACGGTTCATGCATATACATGGTTCAAATACATTATCGATGCTGAAAGCTTAGCAAGTTGTCCACCAAGGTCTCAAGTCCTGAAAAGTCTGATGATCCGGTTCTTTGGCAGCCTTAAGCCAATTTAGCTGCCGGCTTCCTGGGCTTGCCCTGCTGCCTCTCTTGCCCCGTGTTCAGGCTGTGAGCTTGTCTGACCTTGCACTGAACCTGTTTGGAGCACAGCGCTGGCAGGAAGCTATGCACTTCGCCTGAGATAGTTTCTCAATGATTGAGCGTGCTGAAATAGTTCAAAGGTGCTGCAAAGACACGAGGAGAAACACATGGCGGAGCCTGAGGGGAACCGAATGGGGATGTAGCTGCCAGCATTATAGGTTAGCTTGGGATGCCCAAAATTCAAAGCTAGATGTCATAGGTAAGATAGAATAGGGTAACATCAAAAAGAGCTAACTGCCCTCCAGTCAGTATCGATTAAATCTGAGGTCTACCAGCAGAAATCTGGAGATTCCCTCTTCTGCTGGAGAAAAGTGTGAAAACAGCGGTGGTTCCAGAGATGTCCTCTTAACTTCAGGGTAGAATCTGGGGGGGGGGGGTGGATTGTATAGTTTGATGCTGAGCATGATTTTCTTTACTTGGATAAAGTACCTTTGCTGAAAAACAATCCCTACTGTTCTGGAAATGACTTCCCATTTTTTATGAGTCTGTATATGTTTCCCTTGTATTTGTATGGTGGTGACTGGCTGCTTTAAGAGAATATTTGGTATTTCATTTTCTGGCATGTTTGAGATTAAAGCCAAACTAAAAATAAAAAAAATGATGAGAATGTGCAGCTGCCCCAAAAAAATCACTTTTTCGCGTTTATTGAAAGGTGAAGTAATTTTGTCTCCCTCTTGCCTTAGAAATTATACCTATCGTTGTCAGAAAAACTTACTGGTGAAAAACAGAATTTGATGTAGGGATAACTGCATTTATACAGTGGTGGTTTGGTTTTCAAAATATTGTATACAAAGAGCTTGAAATAGAAAAATGTATTAACATTTTTAATAGTTTGGCTCAATAGCAAAGTGATTCTGTTTTGTAAGACTGGAAAAATGGAAGTTGAAACAAGTTTATAACTTTTAGTAGTCAGACAGAGGGAGAGTGATGTATTTTGAATCGTGGAGATCTCTTGTTATTCTAAAGTAATTATTATATGAAAAGAAATGTATATAGCAGCCTCTGAATTCTCAGTTTCTGGTATTCCGGGCATATGTATTCAAGTGAACTCAATACATTTATCCATAGTGTAATTAATTACGTTTTAATATTTCATTCCTCTTGTTAAAGTAATGAGTTTGTAAAGCACTGAATTTTTGGACCTGTTATCTAAGCGATTTGCAGTATCATCAGAAGAGAATGCTTTAAAGTCAATCTCTGTGAAATTACTTATTTTTCATCCAATTAAATATTTCAGTTTTAAATAGCAACGCTGTAGTCACACTAACACTACAGGTGTTAAAAGATGCTTCAGGAAATTCTGTATTCTACTTGACCCTTCTCTTTTTATCACTATTTACTGCAGGATTTGAACAAGCGTTTGTCCCTGCCTGCTGACATCAGGATACCTGATGGCTATCTAGAAAAGCTGCAAATTAACAGCCCGCCGTTTGATCAGCCAATGAGTCGACGTTCTCGTAGAGCATCACTAGTAAGTGTAATACATCTGCCTTGCTAAACCCACCTCTCGGGTCTTAAGATTCCATTTAGTGCCGATGTCTGTATACCATAGGTACGATTCAACTTCATTTACACCTTGGATTTTATGCCCTGAACTTCACTGTGCGCCTGTCAAAATCCATTGAAGAGTTTTACCCTTCCTTTCATTTTGCTTCTGCGAACTTGGCCCTGTCATTTCTCAGTGAAGGTCTTGACCCATTGAAATTGGTGGCTTAAGTCAACTCCCAAAGTGCATACTTAAATCCTTCTGCTTTTTAGAGCAGGGATGATCTGTTTGAGCAAATAGGCCACATAGTCTTAGGTCAAGGCTGGGCGTCTCGTGACATAGTAGGAAGGCCCTGAAGCAGCGTAAGATGAACACAGGTCCTTCTCACTGTGCTTTTTGTTATTTGGTAACAAATTTTCTTTGTCAAAATAGCTGTTTTAAAAAAATACCATAATTAAAAAAGCATGTGGGGATTCCTACGAATATGAATGGATAAGTTCACATATTCCTCTTTAGATTATTGTGTTATTTAAAAAAATAAATCTTTTCTTGGAGATGGCAGAATGAGAATTCCTATATTGTGATTAGAGTGTAAGTGCTAGAAATCCTGGACGCTCATATAAAATATGCACATCCCCGAAATAGTAAAAAAAACCCCATTTTTGTCGTATTCTTAGAAAAATTGTTAGGTTTCAATCATAATTTGATCTGTCAACTTTCTGAATGTTAGTCAGAGTGTTAAGAATTGCTAGGCCATTGCTGATTTCCTGAGGAAATTCATTGGAAAGAAAATCTTTGTGAAGAAAAACTGGATAGGTTTATGAAATCCGCATTATTCTCTGTTTTCTTAATGGATTATTTGCTGAAAAATAAATATGAAAGTATGTGTAGTGAATTAGTTTTATTAACTGTGAAATATCTTTATTTTATTCTTTGTGAATTAATGATGTCTATAACAAAGCAATGTTTGAGTTTTATCAAGTATTTTTCCCCTGAAAAAATGCAATTTAGTGTGCTAGACTAAAGCTCTGATTTGCCTGTTGCCTTTTACAAGAACAGTATTAAAAGAAAAAAAGATTGGATCAAAGCACTGGGAGTAATAATAATGGAGCAAGCTTAAATATTTGTGCCAGAATTTCGTAGCTCATTAACCACTTAGTTACTGATGTAGCACTGAACTGAAAAATAGAGTTCCCCAAACCTTCGCTTTTCAGATGCTGGTGAAGTGCTTTTTCAGTAGAACCTTTTTAGTGGAATATAGTATATGGGGGCTGGGGGGATTTTCCTGTATATCTAAATCCCTTTGCTCATTTAACGTTGAGCCCTGAGAGCAGTTGAAGTTCTCTTCTCTTTACCTTCTAGAAGACAGACAGAAAAACAGTGCCCTCTAATGAATATGGTGTGTGTGTGGAGTCAGCTTCCTGCCACAAGGATGTTTTGTTTTGCCTTTTAAAAATGCTTTCAGGGCTTAAAAGTCCAAAAGAAAACCTGCTAGCAGCGCTCTGGTATGCAGGCATGCATTTGCTGCGTTGTCCTTTCATGATTACAACCTAACCTTTAAAAAAAGGAAATTCAAGGACTCATTATTCTGAGATTGTCATTGAAAGCTTGGTAGCAGACTGTTAATTACTATATATGAATATTGTGCTCTGCTTCAAAGGCACGTCTCCTTTCAAGGCTTAGTAGGAATCAAAGGAAAAAGGCTATAAAAAGTATCAAGTGAGGGCTTGTTGTACTTTAGGTCTGGTGTTTTTCTTTGAAATGAAAGAAAAAAATTAGCTTTTATGGTAATTGTATTTTGTGTATACATGTACACTGTTCCTTGCACAGTAGCATAGGTGTAATGCTTAGGCACCAGTCATTAGAAGTAAGAGACCATAAATACGGCACATCAATGTTTCTGTGCAACTCAAGATAGATGCATATTGCAGAAAAAAAAATAAATAGTTCACAAATTATTTTGAAAGAAAAGTTAAATAGATCTTAGTTCGAGGAACGTAAAAATTAGTTTTTCTTCTGAGCGGTAGGCAACCAAAATGTGATTAAAAAATTAAACACATTGAAAGGCAGGTCTTGAAGAATATCTGTCCTCTGTATGTAGGAAGTATTGCATGATTTCATTGTCTAAAGAAGATAGTAAGTTTATTAGTCTTGATGAAAAACATCAAGGTTTCTTAGAAATCAGGCTTCTAAGTTGTATTCCAGACTGTCTGGCAATAACAAGGCCAATGGCTATGAGTTCTCCTTTACTTTCTCCTGTAAACTAAGCAGCCTATCTTTTTAATTCTAATACCATCTAATACTCACTTCAAGATATGTTTGTTTAAGTAGGTCAAAATGCACTTTGCAAACATAATATTTATTTTACTAACATTGTACCTCTATCACTGGTATGTTTAAAATCTCACTGGAGTTACAAGGGTTGTCAGATATCAACTTTGTGTTTTGGATGAAACAGCTTGACTTCAACAAGCTCCTAAAAATGTTTGATGCTAAAGTATCAGCTTTAAAACACGTCAATCCTAACACTATTTTAATAAAACAGAATTACTCTTCATACTATATTAACATAATTATGTGTCCATTTTTTCTCTCGATATGTCAAATATGTTTACAGACAAGATCTTACGCTTTACTTCAGTTGTATTTTCATGCATGTGTTCTGAAAATTAAGTATGAATCCAACTTTTCGTATTATACCTTCATATTATATTGTTGTCAAGTCTTAATACAGTCAGCAGTATTTATGTTACACTGTGTTACCATGAAATAATATACAACTTTAATATCCGTTGGATTTTAGGAGCAAATCAGTGTATTCTGCCTTGTGGACACAGGTGCTGAAGCCAGTCTGGGATCAAAGTATCATCCCTTAGAAAGAAATAGCAAGTGGAGAGCTGTGTTTGGAAGTGGAAGGAGTAGGTGGTGCTAGGGAGAAAACCTGGCTTTTTTGTCTTGGTGTATGTTCAATTGTCAGTAAAACAAACCCCCAGAGAGCCTATGCACTTTGTAAATTGGTTTAAAAATTGACATGTTTTACATGTCTACTTTCAGCATTCTTTACACTGTAAGAACAATATAAATCTTTGGTGTAATTGACTGTGGTCTAACATGAAAATAACTGTAAAGAGATAGTCATATTAAATATGAGACTAGCAGTGGATTTGAACAGGAAGGGAGTTAATGATCTTACAGTCTTCAGAAACAGGTGTTATATCGGCAAGCAAACCCTCCTGGTTTGCATTGCAGAGCTAAGTTGGTGACAAAAAAAGAGAAGGTGGATAGGTCCAAGTAAAATATACAAACACTTGAAGTTAAGAGCCATGAAACGTAAATTGTTGAGACAAAGCTGAAGCTTGTGGAGGAATGGTGTTTAGGGATTTTACTGGCAGAGTTTTAGACTGAGAAGCATTGAGAGTTCAGAACGGGAGAGGAAACCTGGAGCTGAGATCTTGAACCTAGCAAGTAAGTAAAGTTATTTTGAAAGAAGCAGCAGCATATGGTTGCACTGAGCAAGAGAAAGGATGGAATAGTTTGAGATGACTTCTGTGCCGTAAGCTGTAACAACCTGGTTAGTAGTAATCAGATCGGAAGAGTGAAGTAGACTTAAGTAGGAGGTAGGATAAAGTGGGGTGTCAGTCTTAAGTGTAACTCAGTACATAGTCCTTCTAGGATATACAGTAGACTGGCCAACAGGCTGAGCATTAGGCTTGGATGCTGGGACACATTTATATCGTAATATGCTAAATTGTTTTTAAAATAGGGGAATTGTACCATGTTTGGACAAGCACTGTCAGGTGCTTTTCTGAAACAAAGTTTAATTTGCTGATTAAATGATGTATAAACAAATTGTTCAGTTTTAATGATGGATTTTCCATTTATTTTCATTGTAGTCAGAAATTGGATTTGGAAAAATGGAAACCTATATCAAGTTAGAAAAGCTCGGAGAGGTATGTACAGCTTTGTTTTGAAATGATTACTGCTTTGATGACAATGTCTTGTGTTAACGTCTGACATAAATGTTAACTGAAAAATCTCCATATCCCTTGAAATACCCATTGAATTTATCTTCTCAGTAAACCAAACATGACGTGTAACAATATCACAACCACGCAGAAGTTATATGCATATATAGTAAGCCAAAAAAAAAAGGCAGGAGAGCGATCTCACTGGGCTGGGGTAGAGCAAGACTCCATTAGCAAATGATCTGTGACCTTCTTACATAGGCTGGATTCGTATGCGGATAGATGAAATTGTGCTGTCAATATTAAAACTGGTTCAGCCTGGTGTCCTCCTGCTGTGATTTAGGTGTTAGGGAACACTCGTGCTGGAGAAGAAGCCAGCGCTTGCAGGGAGCAGGCTGGAGCTGCAGATTCCGGTAGTACCTGACGCCGAGGTTGCCTTTCCTTCTGGGAGGGCAGCAGCACAGATTTCTGCCTCCACTCAGCCTCTGACTTCCAGAGAAAGGGGGCAGGTGTCAGTCCTGTCCAACTGGATTGAGGTTGGCCAACGGGATCAAAAATGGACAAGGAGCACTGTAATGGGGCGCACTGAACATTGCAGAAGGCAGCAGGGCTGGTCGGCATCTCTGCTGTTAATACTGCAGCCAGACCTCCGTTTGCAATGTTTCAAACACATTTATTTTTATTTTTTATTTAGTTAGATGAATCACTAGACATGACATAACATTGCATATCTTTGGAGGAATGTTAATCTAGTAGCTATCAAGTCATAGTTGCGGGTGTACATTATCTCACTTGCTTACACAGTGTGGTGGACAACGCCAGATATGTACTGTGACCCAGGGCAGTGTCTGTAACTTCTTTGCTTCCTCTTTGCTATTGCTGGGATTAGTTGTACCTACTTGCTGTTTTGTCAGAATTTCCTGTCCTTATGTAACATGCTATGAGTGCTTTGAATCCCTTACTGTCTAAGAAAAATAAAATAAAATGAAAAATTAAATGCTGACAACTTCCTCCTCCCCTCTAAAAAAAAAAAAATATAAATTCTTATTTAGAGTATGTAACGAGGACAAGAAGCTATCAAAAGGATTTATATGTTTAAAGTATGTCTGCAGCCTTTGGAAACATAACTGCAGTGTAGTGTAGAGATACCTGATCAATCAAATAGAGACTTCCAAGAGGGTAAATGATCCCAGCAGTGAACTTGGTGAGCTTAACGCTACCTGATCTGACTTCTTTGGTAGCTCTATGGTGTATAACTTTCCATGTAATTTTCAGAGTTGTTAAGCATACGCATCCCTTGTGTCCTCTGTGTGTTCAGACCTGCGCTTAGAAAACACTTGTGTGATTTTACATATATCAAAATAAGACAATGTAAAAACTATGCATGTCCAAAATGAAACCAAGCAGAACCTCAGACAGTAGTTCGTATTTTCTTTTTTAACTGATGTTTCAGTGAAGGAACAGCTTGTAGGAATTTCCTTCTTTTTCCATTTTGTAGGGTACTTACGCGACAGTTTATAAGGGGAGAAGTAAATTGACAGAGAATCTGGTGGCTCTGAAAGAAATCCGCCTGGAACATGAAGAGGGAGCACCATGCACAGCCATAAGAGAAGGTGATAACTTTTTTTTTTTTTTTCCTACTTAGAATTTCAGATACTTCTGGATTTCTTTTTGACCAAAGTACTGCTGGTACTTGGAAATACATAGGCTACATGGGAGATTAATGGAAATGGTATTAGTTTCGGTGAGGAAGATTTTAGTCTAGACGTATTAAAGAGTTAGTGTTTCAAATTTATTTCCTTTATGGGGGGTGGTCGTGTTCTAAAATGCAGTGTTATAAATGGATGATTTTATACTGAATTAGGCTATTCTCAGTGAGTAACTTTCAGAATGCCTTTTACCAAAAGACTGCTTCTGCCTGAAATGTATAATTCAGGAAATATTTCCACTTTGCCACTTAAATGTCTTTTTGGTGTTTTCATTAAATACCTTTCTTATTAACTTCATGTATACGAGTATTGTGTTCTTAAAAGTAGCTTTTTAATTTTTAAAAAAATAAATAGCTTATCCATATGAACTTACTAGAAATGCATTTAGTGCTCATGTGTTTCGCACTTACTTATTTTATACTTCCAACTGTCTTTTGCAGTATCATTATTAAAAGATCTGAAGCATGCAAATATTGTTACGTTACACGATATTGTGCACACAGACAAGTCTTTGACTCTTGTTTTCGAATATCTGGTGAGTGCTTAAACAACTTGAGCCTTACAATTTAATGTTTCTAAGTAACATAGACATAACAAAATTCTGTACTGTTTTCAAAAATACTGGGACTGTTAAGCTGAAAGTGAGAAAAGTGTATTCAGTTCTTAAATTGCTGTAAATTAGTAAATACTGTTCTGATCATTTCAGAGTTTCGTTAATAACAGTTAGTGGTGATCTACCTGAGCAAGCTGTCTACTTGTACCAAAATCGTTAACTGTAAAAAAAGATAATCACACTATTATTCAAATGATGTATTTTTCTGTTATGACACAACGCTCGCAAGTTAACTAAGGGAAAAAGTATACTTCGAAGTAAACAACACATTCCATCTTTTTTAACAATCTTTTCAAGCAATTGTCCATTGTTACGTATCTCACTGGCTCGCCTCTTGCATTGCAGACTGCTCACTTTCTCACTAAAGCTTTGCTTAATAATCTTTTCATATAATAAACTAGAATATATGACTGTAATAAGGGGGGTGAAGAAAAACTCTTTACTTCCGGTGTACCTGGAGAATATAGCAATTCCATAAAATCATAAAATACTGTACCACACACAAGATGGAGGAGAAGGCAATAAAAAGTAATGTTGCCTGAGATGATGCAGCTTGCTGGAAAGCATGGAGATACGCATATCCTCTGAAAAGCCAGAGTTTTCTGCATGTTTGCATTTTTTATCATTGAGCATCTTTTGCAGAAAACTCAGTTTTCTGATTAATATTTCACTTCTAACAATAAGTAATATTCCCGTATTCTGTTGTCCACAATTTTACTGAACAATGCTGATGATGTTTTGACAGGACAAGGATCTGAAGCAGTACATGGACGACTGTGGGAACATCATGAGTATGCACAATGTAAAGGTGAGTGTTTTTAGTGACAGTGACTGTCTTCCAGCTTTCCCTGTTCTAAGGATTTCAGAGAACTTAATCATCGGGAGCTATATCGTTTAGGGCTTTTTTAAAAATAAAATAAATAAAAATAAGAAACTTAACTTCCTTTTTGACCTTTTGACTTTAACTACATTTAACGTCAGATGGAGTCTTTCCTTTTGGTTTTGAGGGCTTTTAAGTGTTTAAAGCCCTGAAAACAGGAGATAATATAACTTCATATGTTTTCATTCTCTTTGAAGTTATATATTTAAAATGAAAATTTCCTAAAAAAAGAATACATTCATAAATCTTTTTACTTCCTCTTGTCCTTCCATTATTTTACACTCATTTATTAAGTCTGTAGTTTGGTATATCCTCAAATCAAATTTACATGTGCACACTGAAGAAAATGTAGCCTCAATCATGAATGTGGTTTTGGATGCCACTGCCTACCACACAATTAAGAATTTAATAATACATATTTAAGAATGAGTGATATTCATCTTTCCATTATTAATAAAATGGAAATTATTTTCTGTAACGTTTGTCTGTTCCTTTTAACTGTGGCTGGGCCAGGTCAGGCGATTCAGTTTCCAGTCGGGCCTGCTGAAACTAACTCAGGTTCAAGCTTTACCTCTCTCATAACATGCAGGTTTGGATTTGGAAAACTGGAATAACTCTTTATATTCTTTAATACTTACGGCTTTATAAACAAGATTCTAAACAGAAGACGGTGCAATTTGGAAATGAGTGAGGTTGTCCGAGGAGGCTGGGTTACCAGCATCACCCTGCTGTGTTGCAGCCTCTGCTGTACTGTACCTTCAAAATCTCTTCATTAAGCCATGTATAATTCATATAAGGGATGCTATTTATATGGTAGACGTGTTTGAGAAACTCTTCCATGCCTCTTGAAAAAAATTAAGCTGTGATCCTGAAGAACAAAGCCATGAGTGTGCATGCGTGGTAGGAAAATCACTTTTATTCTTAACAGAGCAGCGCATAGCACAAATGGGGTTGGCAACACAATGTACTAAATGCTGTGAAGTGATGGGCTTTGTGTGCGTTCCAGTAGAGTTGTCATCCTTGTTTTTGGCTTAGTTGCACGTTGACAAATCTGTTCTTAGTTGAATTGCGTATGGAATTCAGTCTAGATATTGGGTACTGTTTGGATAGCTTTTTTAAAATTTTTATTCTGTTGTCACACAACAGTAAGTATCTCTAGGGAAAGACATTTGCCCTTAACCTACTCTGTTGCTTCCTTTGAGAGTCTGTAAAGGGGAATTCTTTAATTTGTATCTGCTTCAGAGAGACAACAAAAAACATAATTATGCCTGTATTTTTAATTAACTATGAGTTACTAACTAGTGCTTTAAGCTTAAAAAAATAAAGAAAAGCTGTAAGTGGGAAGCTGACTCTTATAATAAAGTGCAGTTAGAGAACGAGCAGAATCTACTTGTGGTAATCCGAGCTAAGCAGAGGAACTGTTTTTCCTTGTTTGCCTATGGTTTAAGCCATGCCCTAAGAGCAGATTTAGATGGTCAGTACCTTTGGCACTGGGAAACCAGAACAGCTGCTTAACTGCGGTAGCTGTAGGTGCTTACCTTACAATAACAGGGGGGTGGGGGGTGAGTCATTACTAACGTTTTGGAGACCTCACTGTCATCACTGCCTTCCCAATCCTCAGCTAATTTTAGTTTTTTGAGTTTCAACAAAACAGAGATGTATAATATAAAGATGTATGCAATCTCTGCAGGTATTACCGTTTCAAACAAAATTTTGAGCTAATACCTGTCGTCCTGTGCATTTTCAAAAGGATCCCTGCCAACTGTGGTGAAGATCCACAATTTCTGTAGAATAATCTGCTTTGCCTCCTTGACTAATCCTCACAGTCTCAGTCTGTAGCCCCCCACTAGAAATGGCTATAGATTTGCACAGCAGTCCTGTTAGTATCATTTGAGACTAACTACCCCTGCAACAGTACGGACATGAGTAGATAGAACAAAATTTGCTGCTTCTCATTCTGCTCTTCAAAAAAGAAAAGGAAGAAAGAAAGAAAGAAAGAAAAAATAGATTCCAGTTCCTTTTCTCTAGAACAGATAAATCCCACGTAAGCAGACTGAGAACAGATGGATGTAACTACACCTGCTGTGTAGTTACAGTTTGTCCAGTTTACAAAAAAGAATTCAGTGGTGTCACCTGGTACAAAAATAAACTGATGTGTTAGAAGATGGTCATATAAAAACATTCTAGTGTTTCTCCTCAAGAGTCCTGTTACATGCTGAATTTGTCACATTGGTAAACGTTGCTTTCTGTAATGCTCTATATTTTTTCATTGTACATTTGATCACCTATACTGGCTGAGAAATGTTGGGTGGTAAATGCCAACAATGGCTACCCAGAAGTCCCACGTTCAAGATCAGACCCTTTATACGCACAGAAGCTGCAAAATAGTAGTTCTTAATGCATTGATATAGTAAACTCGCTTGGCTGCCCTCTGCTAAACCTTTCTTCATCCCTTACTACTGTTATGTCTATATATGTGCAGCATTAATATGCATGCCTGAAGTTGCTTGCTTGGCTTGCTGTTCCAAAGGACTAAAATAAATCTGTGTGTGTCAAGGTGAGGGGATGAATATAAATGCCAGAGGCAGTTGGGCTGTTTTAGTAATCCTTGTTTGCCCATTTCTGCATGTTTCGTGAGCTTGTGAATCCAAGTGTATTTTTCCAATAGCATGCCAAAATGTTCTTTACATAGTTTTGCATAATTGTATAGAAAGGATGCTGAGCTGCATTTTCAGAAGGGATTCTGTGACAGAAGGGAGCTTGAGTAGTCAGAGACAATTACCTTTAAAGACATTCATGTGGGGAAGAAGACTGGTAAATGCTTACTTAAACAGCCCTGTGGTTCTCTTCAGTTAAGCAGAAAGAATTGCTTTTAAAATCTTTGTTGTAAACGATCGTGTTAAAGCAGTGTGTTAGCATAAAGGGATTTAAAATCTGTAAGCTATAATGAAGATGTTCAAATATGTTCATATGGAAAAGTAACTTACTTTTTGAGAAGTCCTTTTGTCCTACTTAAAATACAGAGGCTTAACTCCACAGTGCCCAAATGGGCTGTTATAGTCATGTAATCTGTAGATTAACCTTTTAAGTCTAATTTATATAAATGTTCTCTTTTGTAGCTATTTTTATACCAGATTCTTCGTGGTTTGGCATACTGTCATAGGAGAAAGGTATTACATCGAGATCTGAAGCCACAAAATCTACTAATTAATGAGAAAGGAGAACTGAAGCTTGCAGACTTCGGTATGGCCTGAAATTATTCTGTAATAAATATTTTCTTCACTCAGCAGAAGAGTGGCATCTTTCCTTATAAAGGAAAGATGAGAACATCGGGTCAGTAGTGAATTTGTGCGTTCTCAGGTGGAAAATGAAAGTCAGCCTTTTACAGGATATTAGTAATCAAAGTAATATATGTATAGATGACACTGTCAATTGACTTGTGGTTTGAAAGTAGTCTTATAGCGTCCTTTGAAATCGGCGCTTTGGAAATTGGCAAATTGGAAATCCTTAAGGTGGAGCTCAAGTTGCTTTTCCTGACGCTGCAGAGTCACTTCAAAGCAGAGTAACCGTGATGGGAGAGAGAAAGAGTCTGTCCACAAGCTAATTGTCAGGTGTTACTCCATCACCGATACACCACGTTCCTTTGGGATTTCCAGTAGAGTGGGACATTTCCTGTTATCTTCTGTGGCAGGAAGGTCCTTTGAAAGTTGTGCTACCACTGGGTTTTTCCACTTGTGTGTGAATGAAAGTTGCTCAGAAGATTGCATCTCACATGATAGACCTAAATTTTATTGAAGATATTACCGATAAACTGACAGTGTTAGGGTGGAAAACCCCTGCTGATCCAACACTGATTTGGTCTGTTTCCACCATTTCATTATTCATTTGTTGCCTTCTGCCTCTTGCAATGTAATTCTCAAATGGAAATAATTCAGAAGGGTTTTCACAGGTGGGAGGTGTCATATTGACCTAATGCTTTGTTGTTTTAATGAAATTTATAGGATTAGTCCAGGTTTTGATCCGTTTACCTGCCTTCTATACTTAAAAATGCAGATCGCGAGATTGCTGTAAATACTGAGAGGCAAATAGCAAGTTGTAGAAATGTATTTATTAGGGCTTTTTAATGAACATTAAGGGAAGGTATTTAGCAAGTATAATAAGGTTGATTTAACTCTTAAAAATTCTTTGTGAATTTCATGCAAAAAAAAGATTTGAGCAAGCTGCACATGACTCTATTTCCCTTTTTATCAAGGATTGGCTAGAGCGAAATCTGTTCCTACAAAGACCTATTCCAACGAAGTTGTCACGTTATGGTACAGACCACCTGATGTTCTCCTCGGATCTTCAGAGTATTCAACTCAAATTGACATGTGGTTTGTATAGCTTTGACCAATTTAAATTTTTGTTCTCAGTCAAGTTGAAAAAATGTCAATTCTTTATTATTATATAGCAGCATTCAAATACTCATCCTTTTAATTTTTGAAGGCTACAACTGAGTTAGATCTTTGGAGAAAGGGTTGGCAGACAAGGAAGATGCTTTTATTTCCCTGGGAAAATACAGAGTACCTTTTTATTTCTTAGAGTAAGTAGGCATTAGGCCCACAGTGTTAAGGGAAAAAACCAAACATGTTCTGCTAATGACACGATAACATGGTATTTTACTATGAACTTTAATACAACTGGTAAACTTGACATCAGAAGGAAGAGGATACAGCTATGACATAGGTTTTGTTTAGTCTTTGACAGTTCTTTTGTTGCTACATATCTTTCAAAACATTATTTTTAATAGCAGCATGGGGCTAACAACTAATTTAATAATTTGTTTTAGTTGAAGAGAAACCACAGAAGTCTTTAAGAGCTGAAAGCTTAAGTTGTTGGATTGTTTCTGATTTATCTTTTTCTCTGTTTCTGTAAAGGGGTGTGGGATGCATATTTTTTGAAATGGCATCAGGCAGGCCTCTTTTTCCTGGTTCGACGGTTGAAGATGAACTGCACTTAATTTTCAGACTTCTGGGTGAGTGTATACTTTTAGCAATAATGTTAATGGTCTACATCTTTTCTTCAAAACGCTTTTTCCATGAGAACTGTAGATCTTTATCCATAAACAATGATATTTTACATTGCGTTGTAATTAAGGTGAATGAGTGTACTCTTGATGAAAAATGGTTGAGCTGAGTGCCCAGCTGAGTTTGTACAAAATAGACTCATTGTTTCCTGTTGAAATTACAGGATTAAATGCTTATTTGTGTCAAAGTTGTTTCTTTACATTTTTTTAAGTTGAATTTGTTGGGTTTTTTTTAAATGCAGGAACCCCATGTCAAGAAACATGGCCAGGCATTTCTTCCAGTGATGAATTTAGAAACTACAACTTTCCTAAGTATAAACCACAACCCCTCATCAACCATGCACCAAGGTACTTTTGTGTTTTATTAGTAGAAAATATGCGTCCCTGTGGCTTTGCATATTTGTAAATGTGAACATTTTTCCAAGTACGGTCTGCTACTGAACGCTGGAAAACTACGGATCAGTTGTGTTATTGTGGGCAAAGCAAAATCCTGGTTCTACGTGTTTACTTTGTCTAATACCATTCAAGGTATCACAGCTCCATAATGACCTAGAGAACGATAAACTACAAATAATAGTTACTGCATAGTAATAGTATTGACACAACACTTCCTATTCCTAAATAACCCAGATTCTCTTCTGTTACGTAGTAGGCCCATGGTTAAAATGGCAAGCTTTCCTGCAGCAGGCTCTTGAAATTATTCAAGAGGAATTTGAAGGGTCTGCACAGTTATTAGAAATAAACTTTCTAACAAAGACTACCATGTTTTTTATCAACTCTGAAGAAAAAGATCTAACATTGTGTCCTTCTAGTAAGTGAGTAGTGTTAGGCTTTAAAAAATAAAAACACGTTTTTTGCTAAAATAAGCGATCCAGGTCAACCTAGGAAATCACAATCCAAAGCTCAGGTTTTGTCTGTCCCCAGTGTTTTTCAAATAGTCTTGTTCTGAGATACTGGTACTTGTATGTATACACATTGACATGCAGAAAAGTTCTTTAGATTAAAGTATTTCCGTGTTTAAATTTAATTTTCAGGTTTGATATCATTTAAGTCAGTTCCTGTGCAGTTTTGCTTTTGTAAATATAGTTCAATAACTGTTTTAATTTTTAAAAATATTTTTATTTTTAGGCTAGACACGGAAGGAATTGAATTGATAGCGAAGTTCCTTCAAGTAAGATGTGGTTTGTGGCTTTACTTTATAAAAGTGCAAGTTTTTTAATACATTATTTACAAAACTTATTAGAAGCTATAGTATCTGTTAGATCTATCTCAATGTGGAATATGCAGCTGAGTCTGCAGTGGATGACAGATTTGGGAAGAATGACAGTTTTGGGAAGCCTTACTGTAAGAATTTAAAACCTGATGTTTAATTATTTTGGTTGTTTGTTTTGACAGAATTGATTTCTTCTCCTACTACTTTTTTTAAAAATAGAATTGATTCTATGTTAGCGATTCCCTGAAAAAACTAAATCTCTTGTGAAATACAGTCTTAAAATGGAACTTTTAAATACAAATATTAAATTTCTGCAACGATGAACTTAGTAACTGCTTCTCTAGTAGTGAGCTAAGGTATAACATTACTCTTTGATCTTGCAAACTGTATTCAAAAGGTGGAGTGGTATGTGGGTTTAATCTTCTAATCAGTATTAAAAATGAGCCAGAAGCAAGATGGAAGGCCAACTCTTAAGTCTTCGAGTAGAAGCAGAGGCACAGTAACTTCATGGTGTTAAAAATTCTTAGTCCCTAAGGTGAAGTGCAGTCAATCTGCTTTGCAGCCCGTGATTTAAATTCTACATCAGGTCTTCATCTATTTACGCGCTGTGTCAAAACAGAACTTGCAGTCTTTCTTTGGACTTTGTTCGTATTTGTGTACACCTTTCTAAATGTCCGCATCGTTGTCCAAATGTCCCCGTATGCCAAGCAGGAGACATTTGAGCACAGATTGAAGACCGTGTTGTCTAAAGTTCCATTTTACACAAAATGCTGCAGCATAGTCCATTGAATTAGAAAACTCATGTAAAAGCATTTCATTGCAGTTTAATATTAGAACATAATGTAGACAGAAGTCTGTCATCTAATCATCGTTACATCTAAAAATAAAGATTAAGTATATTTTTGACTTGCATCAATTCACAGTAGTTATTTTGACTATTTCAGCAAACTTGTTATATGTTGATAATACTGATTTAGATAACATATGTTAGATTTTCATGTGTGAAGTAAAAGTAATGAAAACAAATTTGTCCTAGCGAGTTGGCGGGAAATATTGAGCAAGTAGAACTCTGTTTCTCCCGTTGATGAAATCACATGATGCAAAGAGTTTTTTAATGGAAACCAACACATTTTGTTTCCTTTTATGTTAATAGTATGAATCGAAGAAGAGAATTTCAGCAGAAGAGGCCATGAAACATGCCTACTTCAGAAGTCTTGGAACAAGAATACACACTTTGCCTGAAAGTAAGAGGAACAGTAGAGTAGCAGAGTGTTGTTAAGCTAGTGCATTAAAGCTGAGTGCATTGCTTAAGGAAAAACTCTCAAATCTAATCTATTAAAGAAGTCTGGTATATTGACTTAAATATTTGGGAATAGGAAACATTTTTTTAGTCTAAACTGTATAATTAAGTAGAACTTTGTTCAGTAAAGCATCATTATGGTTGGATACGAATGGATTTCTTTCTTACATTCCAGGTGTTTCAATATTCAGTCTAAAAGAGATTCAGTTGCAAAAAGACCCTGGCTTTCGAAATTCCACTTACCCAGAGACAGGTACGGAAAGCTCAAGATTTTCTCATATCTGTCAATGGAATGCTGTGCCAGAGATACTGAAAAATACTTTGTTAAATTAGTCTGTGTGGACGTACTCAAACAGATAGCAGGAATGATTTGCTCGGATTCCTGTAGAGACATAAAAGCTAAATGCACAGAAGGAGATGGGTATTACTAGAGATGGGCAGAGGGGCTGCTAATTTGGTAAAGTCTTGGAGTTTCAAACCATTGCTGTGTGGGTGTTGAGTGGTGGTGGCAAAGCAAAAAAAAAAAAAAAAAGATGCTACAAGTGCAGTTAAAAGAGAGATGCTGATATTGGTTTAAACACAGACGATATTCTCTCAAAATAGAAGGATCACAGAATTATATGTTTAAACACAAAGAAAGCATATTCTCTTGAAATAGTAAGATCACAGAATGATAGGGGTTGGAAGGGACCTCTGGAGATCATCTAGTCCAACCCCCCTGCCAGAGCAGGGTCACCTAGAGCAGGTTGCACAGGAACGCGTCCAGGAGGGTTTTGAGTATCTCCAGAGACGGAGACTCCACCACCTCTCTGGGCAGCCTGTCCCAGTGCTCTGCCACCCTCAAAGTAAAGAAGTTCCTCCTCATGTTTAGATGGAACTTCCTATGCTCAAGTTTGTGCCCGTTACCTCTTGTCCTGTCCCCGGGCACCACTGAAAAGAGCCTGGCCCCATTCTCCTGACACCCACCCTTTAAGTATTTATAAGTGTTGATAAGGTCCCCGCTCAGCTGTCTTTTTTCCAGACTGAAGAGACCCAAATCCCTCAGCCTTTCTTCATAAGAGAGGAGTTCCAGTCCCCTAATCACCTCTGTAGCCCTTTGCTGCACCCTCTCCAGCAGTTCCCTGTCCTTCTTGAGCCGGGGAGCCCAGAACTGGATGTAGGCAGTAACTGAATACTCTGAATACTGTGTTGTGCGAATGCTTCGGTTTCTTACTGCGGTCCGTGTTCTGTTTTAGGACATGGGAAGAACAGAAGGCAGAGCATGCTTTTTTAAAGCGGGCGATGCAGAGTGGAGCCCAAGCCTATCCTATCAATCAAGGACTCGGATCTGAAGGCAGTGCTCTCTGTTGGTGGACTTGGAATCGCAGTTTGTCTACACTGTCCTCTTCACAGTGGAGTCTTTTATTTCCAACCTGCAGATTATGTTTTTATATTTGTTGTCACAGTGTGACAATTTTTTGTACAGTTGGTTTTAAGGTCTCCTCTGCCACTAGAGCCAGTAGGTTACAGCTGTTGATGTAACTGTAGCTGCAATTTTTGTGCAGGACTGAGAAACACAGTGCATTATTTATTGCGGAATCATTGCTGCTAAATAACTACTGTCTGTATAGTTAACACAACAGTTCCATGCCTGAAGAAGTTGCAATGGCTTTATAATATGTGAATGCATCTGTTTCTCTTCATATAATGTTCTACTGCTGCGGGGTTTTTTTGTATTTCTTAAACTGCAGTGTTTCCTGGGATGTAAACATAGCTTTGCTTGGCTATAGGTGAACCATCTTTAATGCTCTAAGTTCATGGCACTTAATTCCTTATTTAACATTGGAAGTATGTGTTGAAGTAGTTGAAAAAATTATAATGCATATTATGTTTTTGAAAAGCACATGGTGTGAAAGTTGATTCAAACAAGTGAACAGTAACTATCATTTGCTCTCAGATCCTACGTTAGTTCTTGATAAACTAGAGCATGGAGACTGGATGATAAATTTTGTCAGGCTTCCTCCAGCGTAAGATATTTGCACATTATGGTGCATGTGGGGCCTGCAGAAACAATGACTTGCAGAAGCAATGACTTTTTTACCTTGTTTTTAACTTAGAAATACAAATAGTCAAAAGATGATTCATATACGTTGGACCCTGGCTTGCTTTGGAAATTCAGAATCTTTTCATTGCAGAGGAACAGGACAACTAATTACAAGAACATGGGAGTAATGTCACACTTTTCCCACCTTGTTGCTCTCCCATTCGTGCATTATTCACTTGAAATCAACTGGAAAGATGCAAGTTTGTACTTGATAAGAACTCACTATGCTACGGAGCTTTTACAATGGGAACTTAGAGAGTTTTTCAGATCTTAGATGTTATCTGTTTACCAGAGATAGTAAACATGTTACTACTATGCTTATGCATCTCAGTGAGTATCATAAGTACACCCTTGGTGATGGTTACAGTATTTTTAAGCATTTGTGTTCACCTTTATGAACTTATTTGTTTAGTGCATCTTAAAGAGACTGTAAATCTTTATTGGTATATTTTGAAATGGTCATGTAAATCTTTGGCTGGTATATCATGAAAATAGTCATAGGTAACTTAATTTTTCCTGACATTCACTGTAAAACATTCAGGGGTCCTACCATTTCTGTTCAGGAAATCTTGTAGTTTATTGTTATTTAACAGTATTAAGTGAATTTTTGTATATTTCATTTTAACTTTATTTGTGAATAGTGATTGTGGCATGTTTGGGGGTGTTTTCTTAATATTTCATTGATACTGGTAAATTTGAATTGGTTTTGTTTTTTGGGGTTTTTGTTTTTTTTTTATTTCCTGGAAGAGAGAAATTCATGTGTAATGGTGACTATTGGACCACTACTGCTTTTCAGCATTTGTAAACCGGTTTTACGTTAAATCTTGTAGACGTAACAAACTGCTGTTCTTTCTAACTGACCGACCTGTATTAATATTGTACTTTTGAAAGTATAAATATTATGTGGAATTCTTTGGTTTTGTTTTGAAATTTATGATAACAAAGGCCCTGCGTTGTGTAAAAATGCGGACTAAGTGAACTTGCGGTTCTTGGGGCATTGTTAGAAACGGTTTAGCTGGATCTGTGTGTTGTTGGGGAGTCATCGGTTTTAACTTTGGCCGCTTGTTAATTTACGCAAACGCAGAAGCGGTGGCAGCGAAAAGGTCACGTGGCTCATCCGCCACCGAGGCCGTTCAGGATCTTATCGTTAAACGTGGTCCACAGTCTGATTCTTGGCAAGCCAGTCCTGCGTCTCACACGGGATCGGAAGTCTTGCCCACGTCTAGGAGCATAGTATCTGTCTGGGATACCCGCGTGGGTCTCCCACTGATGCCAGCGGGAGCGGTACGTGTGTGTCACAGGCAGATTTGGCACTGATGGGAAAAAAAAAAAACAAACCTTTGTCCTGAAATAGTTGTTATATATATTTTTTATAGTTGCTACGGATCTGATCTAGATTTTATACTGATTAACTTTGTAGGAAAATACGTTGTAGGACGTGATGGTGTTGAAGAAAGAGGTCTCAGAAAAACATCTCCTTTTTTTTACAAAAGTAGTGAAGATGTAGAGTAAATGTTCACTGTGGATAAATGTGGGATTTAGCCTTTCTAGAACAGTAATATTTTATAGGTCATAAAAGAACAAGTAATAATGTGACACTAATGAGTAAAGGACTTAAAGGTTTAACTGGTAAAATGAAGTGCATTAATACATTTAGAAAGGGATCAGCTGCAGCTAACAGAAGGAGGTTTCCATTTTAAGTAAGAATTCAGCTTTTTTTGTTACAGATGAAAAGATCTTCCATAAAAATTAAAGCGCTCTGTTTGAAAAGAGATTTTTTTTTTTCTAAGGGCCTACAAGCGAATTGGTTTTCTTCATTAGGAGGTAGCTTTAAAGAATGTATTTCTTGAGAAACTTGGCATCTGTGGTCAAGCCAGGTTTTTTCATTGTCCATAACTGAAATTCCTGCGTCAGCAGCGACAGTTCCATGGCAGCTGCCCGTTTGGGGCAGAAGTCAGTGAGGGTGAAGTTGGTGGGCATTTCTCTGACATCCTTTTTGTGCAGTTCAGTGTTCTGCCTACTGTCTGACAGCATCAGGCACTACGGACTTGGTTTCACTGTCCCCAAGAACTGTAGGGAGCGTTGGCCTTTTTTGGGAGAAGACCTCAACCCGTGACGAAAACCGAGCAGATAGTCGCTAAAAATGGATGGCTTTCAAGATTTGGTGTGACAGCCTTTGGTTGCAGATGAGCGATGAGTTAAGGAGAAATGGCCTGCAAGTTGTTGCTGATTTTAAGTAGTTCTTTTTTGGAAGGTGCCGGGTGTTATCCCATCAGCCGCAGGGTAGGAATGCCGAGGTGCGCAGGTAGGTGCGTGGAGGAATAAGGTGGGGTTTTGAAGGCAGGGAGGAGGCAGGTGGCCACGAGGTTGGGCGCACATGAAGGTGGAGGTCGAAGGGGAGAGAGGGTGGGTGGAGGAGACGGGGATTCGCAGGGCAGGACAGGAGAGAAGGGGCAACCCAGCCGCTCAGCAATGCTCCAGGGGAACGTGCGTCTCCGCACGGCTGTGTTATTTGTGTGCTGCTTTACCCACAGCATTCAGTAGCCAGAGTGTATCCCTGAACTGGGCAATAAAAGTTCAAATAAACAGTTATTAAAGAACCGACACGCTTTGTGTTTGCAAATCATTTGAAAAACTGCGAGGTGGCGCTCTTTGGGCTGCTCGCTTGGTGTTGGCGCACGGGTTTGTCGATTTAATAAAGGTACATTGTTTCTGTTTTGCAGTGTTAAGACGGAATTAAGGTTAAGAATACATTCGCTTATTGAGGACAAAATATATGAAAGGTGCGTTGTAAATATCCCCAAGCTTATTATGAACCCAGGAAATACCCAGAATTAAGGTCAGAGTTGAAAGAAATCCAAACAAATGAGGGTATGGAAATGCACGGCTGTAGCCTATAGTGACACTGAAGAAAAATTAGGATTTACCTTGTCTGTGACAACGTGCGGTCACAGACATTTGGTCATTTTATCTGGTCACGAAGGGGCAGAGTTGAAATCATTTGTGCAACTTCTTGGCACCTTTCCATACCTTTTTTTTTTTCCCTTAGTAATGTTTGGCTTTGAAACAAATGCCGCATTCTATAAAATTTCTTAAATTTGGGCAGGCATTTGAATGCTTCCTTTTTACAGATTTTTTTTTTTCCCTTTTTTTTTTTTTTTCCATTTCAGAGACTGGGCTGTTAGAGTTCGAATGCTACTCTTTGGCCTGCGTGGGGGTCAGGAGCATCCGCGTATGTCACCCGTCAGACCAGTTTGAGACGCTGACAAGATAACAAGTACAGATTATAAATCATTAAGGAAGCATTGTTCGAGTGTTTAGCTAATTGGTACGTTGTAAAGTAAGCTCTGGCTGGACAGGTAGGATGATTTTTAGAAGTATAAAAGCCAAGTAGGTACGTGGGCTTTGTAATTCCTACCATGCAGCCTTTCCATCTGTGGAGGAAACCACGCTCTTGTTCTAGGCCACAGTGGAAATTCGTCAGACCTGGGATTAGAGTTTAGCTGCTCTAGACTTTTTTTTTTTTTTTTAAATCTTTTGTGTGTGATTTTCACTGGGCCGTGCTGTGCCTCTCTCGTTAACTGAAAGAAAAGGATTGATGTCAGTGGAAAAACGTGCACGTTACAATTTTCTGTTATTTTCACAAGTTTTCTAAAATCCCGTAACTCATTTATAAGTTCTGTAATTTTGGAGCCAACTTAAACTGCGAATGCACGCACATGCACGTACTTAACTGTTGTAAATAACCGCTTCATTTATTGTCCTGGCTGCATCCTCCAGAATCACTTAGGAGGCCGGCCTGCCTGAGCCGCTCGCTTTTCCAGTCCTCATGAAACACGAGTCTTGTTCAGCTCAGATGCCGTACCTTGAAACGCGTTTTTCCCCAGAGGCCGATGAAGTTCCTCCGTTTGCTGCGGTGAGATCTTCTTGCTGATGGACATGCCGTCGCTGCGGATGGCAAACGGGGGAGAACGCTCTTCCCTGTCCCTTCTCCAACACGTCCCCGCGGAACGCCTCCCTCCAGGCCCCGCACGGCAGCCTCGGCGCTGCCTGCTCCTCCTCCTCCTCTTTCACACCCAGAGCTTGTTTTTTCAAAGACTTCTCCTTCCCCCCCGGCCCCCCCGCCTTCCATGTCCTTTTCCTTAATTCGCAGGAGGCGGCAGCTGGCCTGGAGCCATGGTAGGAATAATTGAGGGTATGTTTATCCATTCGCACGTCTTGCAGAGTGAACACCAACTGATGGGAATCTGTCGAGAAAAATTCCAACGTATCCTGGAGTCCTCTAGGATGCTTTTCTACAAATACCCGCCCACCCACCCACCCAAGGCAGACCATGATGCCGATTGCTCCAGAGTCCTTGCCCGAGGTTCATTCTTGTTTTCATTTAAATAAATTTATACTCCTCCTCACTAACGCTGTCAATCTCTGTGCCCTCAAGACATAGGCTTGTACTCCATCTGTGTAGGCAGAGCGCTCACGTATTAATTGGGAAGAGAGTTACAGTTTGGGGCTCAAAGGGATTTCAAAAGTTGGTGGTTTTCTGATGGCTTCGTAGAGGTATTCTTAAATCTGAGTGACCCGCGGTTGTTTGCCCTGCGGGATATAGAGACAGTCTCAAGATCAGAAGGGAACAGCGATGCCCTCCCATAAAAGACTACCTGTAGTTATTGCGCCTTTTCTAAATTGATTTGGTAGTCATGGAGGCTTCTAAAGATGCTTTGTACAGGCACAAGACCACACAGCCTCTTAATGCAGAGACTTGTTCTGTTAAAATGAAATGCTACAGTCTGTTTTAAAGGACTGTTTCCCCTTTAAACAGTCATCTTGTTGACAATTCATTACTTCTTCGGTAGGCGTTTCCAGATTGGCAAGGGCCTGTCTGATGAGACTCGTTTTCTTCAGACAAAACAAATTGTTCCTTGTTGACGTAATGGACTGTGTCAGATCTCCCTCTCTCTCTGTCGTTGGTTATCACCCAGCACTCTTCTCCCCACCTTCAAAGTTTTCTTTCGAACCGAGGCCGCTTACCTGTGCCAGGGCAGAAGACGTGAGCAAGCTCTTGGCAAAGCTGCCCCGCAGCGGTGGCCCCACTGGTGGATACTTGCTTTTCTGCAAGAAACAACGCAAAGGTAAGCCAGAAAGAGCCTAACTAACCCAGCCCGACTAATATCAAACACTTTCTGTATTGTTGAAGCAAGAATACAGCATAAATCTATCCCCAAAACCCCTCAAGTATCATCAAATTGCAATTGCTACCAAGAATACTGAAGAGAGAACAACTCCAGTCTTCTTCCCTAGGATTTGTCGTCTTGGAGGTCTCCATGCTGCAGAAATAGTGACACTTTCGCAGTATTTATTTTACGAACATTTATTTGGGTTTTTTCCTCTACAGTTAAAAAGATACCTGTTAATAAGATTCAATAGACAATTACCAGTAGAGTATTTTCTTCAAAGCTTAAGGCATAATAATCCAGTGGTTTAGGCAAGCGTTAAGACTTGAGAGGCTGAAACTGATTTGTATAAATTCTTCCCAGTAGGAAGAATTTTTCTTCCACATAATTGACCAATTTGGAAGGCAGATCTCATTTTGACAACCTTTTTTTTTTAACTGAAAAGTCAACGAGCAAAAGAAGATGTGTTCTGTTGCTATTTCGAAGATAAGACAGCGCTGCTTTCTTGTTTCTAGGTGTCTTCCCCTAAGTTTTACTGGATTTTCTCGGATCCTTTGATTTTTGTCCCAGAATCGCTATTTTCTGCTGTCTTTAAAAGAAAAACAAAGTCACTCAAGGGGCGGGAGGGGAGTGGGGGGGGGGGGGGGTGGTACCGAGGTGTGTGGAGCCTTTTGAAAAGAAACACGTCTGCCTTATTAATAGTAAAACTTTGGAAAAGGTGAAGTCGCGAGAATCTGGATGCTTTTTCTTGTAAGAATCTCTGTCACACACTCCCTCCTCTCATCTTCATCTGGGGTTTTTTTTTGCAGTCTGGTATTCGATACGGCTTACTAAGTCAAAGACCAAATTTTGCATGAGTTGCTACCTTTACTTTTTAAACCCATAGTGAGAAACGCTTCATCTCTACGCCTTGTTCTCCCGTTAGCCGTGCTGGCGGGTACAAGGCGAGACTTCACTGAAGTAGGCATTCATACTTATTTGAAAGCGAGACGAGAGTCGGCTCTAGAGGGTGAATAATTGCCTCTCTGTAACTTAGTTACTGAAAAATATTCCATTTGCCCGGGAGGAATCCATGGAAAGAGAAATGTTTGACCTGCGAGCCCTTGTGATTTCATCTCCACTAGACCAGTCCACCCCATCAGGCATCCTGTCCTGCCTTTTCTTCCAACCTGTTCTGATTTTACTTAGCATAAAATTTCCCTTCACTCATAAATTTTGCATAAGGAGTTGCGTCTTCTGGTTCTGACTCCGCAGGGTGGTACCTCTTGGAGCTCTTAAAACGCTGAATCAAGTGAACGACTTCCCGTGCGTTTCGTTCTTCTTCCTTCTATCTTGCGCCTAATTGCCGTGTTTATCAGCACTGGTACTTCATACAGATACGGCAGGTTTTTATCCCGTTAATTACTGCCAGTGAAACTGAGGAGTCATTTTTGGTTGTGCAACCCAGGAGCCTGCGGAAAACTCCTGCCGTCTTTTGTCAGGCTACCTCTGCCCCAAAAATGGCTTTTCAACATCAGAACTGCATTAATAAAATGTTTATTTAGCACCTTTCAGGTTGAAGGATCCAAAAGCACTTTACAATTAACTACACACACATCACTGAAATGCATCCAAACAGAACATCAACAGACAACTCACTGCATAAATTTCCGAAAGAACGGACTTTTCACCAGCCGCTTGGCCAGAAAGCAAAGTAGAAGCTCTAGTGACCTGCAGCAAACAGGATTCCGATTTGGGTTTGGTTTTTGAAGGTCTCAATCTGAAAAACCTACATGGTAAAGCTGCGTTCAACCCGATTCAGCCACCTCAGACAACTGAAGACTTGCATCAACCCTGCCAAGATTAGAATCTGTGGTGCCAGGGAGTCTGGCCTAATCCTCACCTGACGTTCAGATGACTAAACCATCACCTCAAGGTAGAGGACATACCCGGGAAGTTCAAGTTGCAAGTATATAGTAACACAGTGCTGGTTTTTAATGCAGAATTCAGATGTTTATACATAAACATCCTGCATGTACAATATGCCTCTTTACAAGCACCAGGCATTAATTTACAGTCCTGTAACTTTTCCAGCGTTGGGGGAAGGGGAAACGCAACCTTCTAAGCTTTCCGGGGTAAGTAGTAGAAGGCACTTGGCACGACTGAACAAAGCACCTGGAAATTCTCTACGGGGAATGATCCTCATTCCCTGGGAGGACAGGGATACCTGCAGTCTTTCCAGCTGTAATGTCAACAGTTCGTAAGAAGTAAAGGCCAAATAAGTGCTGAGCGACGTCTCCTTTTCTACAGAAGCGTTCTCAAATGCTGGAAATGTCTCATGGATCTACACAGCCCAGTTCCTCCCTGTTGCGACTTTGCAGAAGAACTTGGGCAAAAACGTGTAATAAATGTGGCTTTGTTACTCCTAAATGCATCTCCTGACTGTAACGTTGGTTACGTTTTTCACTTCGGCAAAGAAACGTTATAAGGCTATTTTTATACAATTTGAAAGCACTTACTACAAAGTTACATGAATACACTGCGTCATATGGCCTACCCGTGGAGAAAATACTGAAGTACTACCATAGGGCTCTTCAATACTAGTTTTGTCTTTCCACTTTTTATCTTAATACTAGAAAATATATAAATCATTTACATGACATTATGCAAAAGAAGGCACAGCCGGTTATAGTTTACAGAAGCACAGTGCATAATATGCAGAAAAGGGGATTAAAAAGAAGCTTCACATCCTTATTACATACATTGTTGCAATCCATTAAGAAAAGTACTTCATCAACAACAGAAGTGTTCAACACTTGAGAGCTATGATATAAAAAAATTATAATTCATTTAATGCAAAACAGATTTATATATATATTTTATATATAAACACTGTTTAAAAAATGCTAACATAATAAAAGTAGATTATCCATGTAATGAAAAGTGCAAACCGAAGTAATAGAGGGTTTCACAATGTCCTTCTCATGACACAGGAAAAAAACTAGACCATAGGAATGAAGTGTTAAATCCACCAGTAAGTCCTTGGTGCGATGAGGTGTCATCAGGATTTCTGAGCGTTGGGAGAAAGCAGTACTGGAGAGGAGGCTCCGTCCAGACTGGGGAGCGGCACTGGTATGTGACCATTTAGCAGAGTTGGAAACTGTTAAGAGGCCAAAAGGTAAAAATTAGTCTTTATCTCCGAGCGTTGAGCCCAGAAGCACACGCACTTAGCATTAGCAACCCACTGCAGACGGTTTCAAGACCTGTCATTCCTATACAGGACGATACGCACCAAATGCCTGCCTCAGCCGTTAGGAATGTAAAACAGAGGATGAAACCCGAATGATTTGGACACATGTGAGGATGTGTAAATCTATTATTGGCTGTATTTTATATAAAAATTTCACATAACAATACATCTATCATCACCCTGGGAAAGTGAATACTCTCCAGCGATGTTTGCCATCCATTCTGCTTCCAAAAATGCTCTTCAGTCTACAAAATACTAATTAAAACCCGTGCTTTTCATCTGCCCTTCATAAAAGCTAAAGAGGAAAGAGCTTTGCAAAAGTGAAAGTTGAGATGTAGTTTTAGGGCAGAAAAAGTACAATTGGGAATACAAAAGTGGGGAAAATTACTCTCGAGTGATTACAGTTTCTCTCTGGAATCACTAAGAAACTGTAAACGGGGTACGCTGGATCATTCCATGTGTGAAGCAGAATGCACTGTAATTTAGTATTAACCTTCTACTTCTGAAATACCGTGCAAAAACTACTAGTTCAATACACAGGCGGTGTATTCCTAGTTCATGACAGCATCCTGACTGGAACGTCCCTGCGGTGATGTGTATTGACTAGTTCTCTAACATCTGACCTGAGAAAAAGCACAGCAAGTCGGTGGAATAAACTTGCTGCTGCACGAGGCAGGAATTAATCCAGTGGTAGATACCGATCTGGCCTCCAGGCCCGGTTCCGCGAGCTCCGTGCTGGGTTTCTGTTGGCTTGGGAGAGTCGGAGCTGAATAACACAGCTCCCGACTTCAAGTGTATGGTGTATTTTTACCCCTTATCAGATCAGTCCTTCAACAGCCAACTGTGGTGTAATCAACCTCTACACGTGCACATAATCTGCTTGTAACAGGATTACTCTTCCACTAAGAGGTTAGTTAACGCTATCCGTCTTCCAGCGTTCGGCTGAAAATCACACCGAGCGGCGGGGGGCTGGCACCGTTCTCCTGGTGGGGCCAGGCCTGGCTGATGCCTCTATTTTAACCAAATCAAACCTCAGGAAATGTTTCCATCGCTTCTGCCAAGGTTCACTAAACCACAGAACCTGATTACAAGCTCTTGCTTTTCTAGCCTAGGTTTCTAAAGTGAGACGCGTAAATTACAAAAAGTGTTTCATGTGATTTCTGAAGGGAACAAAGAGAGGGTTGTGTGATCCTTGGTGTCTGTGGGGCGGCATGCTGGCACTACAGCCCAAGACACAAACAATGCTCATGTCACAAGTTCATCATTCCCCTGGTCTCCAGCCCAACCCAGCTCTCGTCTTCTGCTTCCTGTTGTCTCTGTAGCCCCTGGGGCTGGGACGATGCTCCTCATTCATACGCCCCCGTAACAGCGGGGATCTGGGACGGGACCTGACGACACCCCCTCACTGCTACCCTCTGTACAGTAGTAGCCAAGAAAATACGCTTAATTTAGTTAGCACTTAATTCAAGCTGCCTTGGTAGTCCTTCAGTTTGGCTGCGTTTTCTTGAATTAACCAATTCTGTACAAGTCTCTTGCTCTTCCGGTTATGTGGTAATTTCAAACTTAGGATGAAACATCAAAATAAGTTTAATTACACAGCAGCGTGGCTTCCAAGGGAGGACTTTCCAGGTAGGTCAATATCTCAAGGTAAATTGTGCAAAAGGAGACTGCAGATTTCCGTGATGCTCTACCTGGGCTAAAAGGGTGTATAGCTGTAGGTGTACGTGAGTTGCTGTCACCTTGTAAGCATCAAAGGAGAGGTTTTTAGCAGTTAATCAGCATCTCCGTGCTCTGTGAGGGAGTACGCCTATAGTTGTGTCCAGCAGTGCCAGAACAGCACTCACCTCTGTGCCTGGGAAGATCATGGAACAGATCCTCCTAGAAGCCATGCTAAGGCACATGGAGGACAGGGAGGTGATTCGAGACAGCCAGCATGGCTTCACCCAGGGCAAGTCCTGCCTGACCAATCTCATGGGCTTCTATGATGGAGTCACTATGTCAATGGACAAGGGAAGAGCTATGGATGTCATCTACGGATGTCATCTATCTGAACCTCTCTAAGGCCTTTGATGTGGTCCCCCACAACATCCTTCTCTAAATTGGAGAGATATGGATTTGATGGGTGGACTGTTTGGTGGATGAGGAATTGGTTGGATGGTCACATCTGGAGGTCAATGGCTCAATGTCCAGATGGAGATCGGTGATGAGCGGTGTCCCTCAAGGGTCTGTAATGGGACCAGTACTGTTCAATACCTTCATCAATGACACAAGACAGTGGGATCGAGTGCACCGTCAGCAAGTTTGCAGAGGACACCAAGCTGAGTGGTGCAGTTGACACACATGAGGGAGGGGATGCCATCCAGAAGGACCTGGACAACACTGAGAAGTGGGCCTGTGTGAACCTCATGAGGTTCAACAAGGTCAAGTGCAAGGTCCTGCACCTGGGTTGGGGCAACCCTCAGTATCAATACAGGCTGGGGGATGAAGGGATTGAGAGCAGCCCTGCGGAGAAAGAGTTCTGGTGGATGAAAAGCTGGATGTGAGCTGACAATGTATGCTCGCAGCCCATACAGCCAACCGCATCCTGGGCTGCATCAAAAGAAGTGTGGCCAGCAGGTCCAGGGACGTGATTCTGCCCCTCTGCTCTGCTCTGCAGTACTGCATCCAGGTCTGGAGTCCTCAGCACAGAAAAGACATGGAGCTGTTGGAGCGGGTCCAGAGGAGGGCCACGAAGATGATCAGAGAGCTGGAGCACCTCTCCTATGAGGACAGGCTGAGAGAGTTGGGATTGTTCAGCCTGGAGAAGAGAAGGCTCTGGGGAGACGTTATTGTGGCCTTTTAGTACTTAAAGGGGGCTTAAAAGAAAGACGGGGACAGGCTTTTTAGGAGGACCTGTTGCCATAGGACAAGAAGTAATGGTTTTAAACTAAAAGAGGGTAGATTTAGACTGGATATAAGGAAGAAATTTTTTACACTGAGGGTGGTGAAACACTGGCACAGGTTGCACAGAGAGGTGGTAGATGCCCCGTCCCTGGAAACATTCAAAGTCAGGTTGGATGGGGCTCTGAGAAACCTGATCTAGTTGAAGATGTTCCTGCTGACCGGGGGGGGGAGGGTTAGACCAGATGACCTTTAAAGGTCCCTTCCAGCCCAAACTATTCTATGATTCTATGAACAGGCTCCTGGTTTGTTAAGGGAGGGACCATACTTTCCCCTAGGCTTGTCAGGGGCTTAGTGGACTGTGGACTGGCTGGATCCCATCCTGGTCCTTGTGCTTATACAAATACTAGTACTAAAGAACTACAGGCAGTGCCAAGCATGGTGCAGCTGTGAAAAGCAGCACACACCTGAAAGAAAAAGAAATGTAGGAGCCCGACCTCTCCTCCGTGCAATGCAGCAGGCAAGGGTGCAGCCGCAGAGCTGCCCTGGCCTCTAGCTGCTGACAGGATTGAGACCGTTTAAACAATGACCAACCAAATGTTTTTCTGACTCCCATGGAGAAGGACCAGGTGAAAGCAAAAACAACTTGTGAAGCAGCTCCAGGTCTTTCCTCTGTTCCCTGACCAGCTGCATGGAGCGTGGGCTGGCTGGTGCAGGCAGGCCGGGGAGAGCTCTGCCCCGACGCCTACGTGGGATGACCCAGCAGTTCTCGGTGGGGTTGGCCAGGCTTCAGCTGTGGTTGTCGTTTCCTATTTGGCTGTTAAAATAAATCTTTTTGCTCTACAGACTTGTCATTGTAGCCTTTGCCTGAATGGGACATAATTTATAGAAGGCCGTCGGGGTTCCTCAGAGGGGACAGAGCCAAGGTCACTTCACTTTCAGTTCCCACAGGGCATGGCCAGTGTACATCCGTACAAGCTCATTCCAGGCCATGGTGCAGACACTCCCCTCTCAAATGAAGCGTCTGGCTGCTTTTAACCACGTGTACAAAACTAAGATCCAATAGGCATAAACTCATTTATCTGATACACAAATAAGGAGCCCTAGGGCTCCAATCCTCAGCTGTCTCACTGGAGGTAGAAGGACTTACCACCCCAGCAAGGACCGTACCTGAGCAGAGCACTTGAGCTTAAGGCCCAGCCCTGGAGTTGGGCAATGGGTCTCCCTGAAGGTTGAGAGACCAACACGGGGTCCCTGTCTAGCAGAGCCCCCTCCTGTGTTAGTGTCCACAGCAGTCAGGGAGGTCATTTCAGGGGTGTCCCTGCATTCTTCAGCTGCTCGGGTGGCCATCAGCTGCTTGTGCTTCTTGCCAACCAGCGGAGCAGCCTGATTTCTTCTGTAACTTGCTGAATCAGCTGTTTCACAGCAGCTACAGCTGGAGCCGCTAACACCATCCCCACCATCCTCTTCCTAAGCCCCGAGTGAATGCTGCAGCTGAGTGCCGCGGCCATCACGGTTTACTTAAAGACTTCTTTATTTACCGCATCTCTATAAAACTTTTAAGATTTTTACTCTCCCAGTACCCATGAGAAAGAGGGGACAATGCTGTCTTTCTCCCATTACATTTGGAGAGGTGCTCAGAGGTATGAAGTACCTTGGTTGAGGACACATGGATAATTTGCAGGAGAACTGGAAGTGGAGCCTTGGGGTTCAGAGTGCTCTTACTGCGAATACAACTATGCCCTGTCTTTCTGAGCGAGAAGTAGCTCATTAAGACAGAAGGATAAACCTACACCCACTTTACTGTGTGAGCCCCGAACTGGTCTTGGTTTTCCCAGAGTCCATATTCCACCACTCCCCCGGCTGGTCCCTGACTGGCCTGCACTCTCTCCCTGAAGCTCTGAGAGCTCAGTTATCTACTCTTACCGGGGTCCAGCGTTTATTTCTGTTTCCTTCACACAATACGTGTGTGCTTGCTGCAGTAGACACTGCCCTACGGGTTCTGACTGTGCCACCAAGGGTTTAAAGAGGGTACAAGTAAGCAGGCCTCTCTTTAAAGTGCCTGTTAACTCCCCTGTTTTCTTAAATTATTTGAAAAGCTCCAGACTGATGTGAGGAGACGCTCCCCTGGTGTCTCTTCCACATGTGTGCGTTCAGAAATGAAACCTGTGCATTGGAAAGACCTACCTGGAACAGCGTGTTTGGTCCCTGCAGCCTGGCAGGACTCAGAGGAGCAACAGGACTGAGGCTGCTCCAGAAATGAATGCTAGACAGCAGCGGGCTTGGGGTCAGCAATAATCCATTTGGGGTCTGCAAGAGAGAAAAAAACACCCCATGATGCATGCCTCGGCAGTCGCAGCTCCATACAGTGGTCGCAGCCCCTAAAGTCTTACACGTCACCTGCTGGCTGTTTTTCCCAGCGAGTTCAGCCATCCAGCATGCCGAGTATGCAGGCCGGCAGGAACTGCCCATCCAGCCCTGCATCCTGTCTCCGCAGTGGTCAGTACTGGATACCTGCACATTTAATATTCCTTCACATGCAAACTGGTTTCATGTCTATTGAGATTTGCTTAAGAAGCAGCACGGTTATTGTTTATTTGAGCCACGCTCAAGCGACCGTATAAAGTACCATGCGTGCCCCCATGTCTGTCAACGCAGCCCAGTCGCCTTCAGAATAATTTTTTACCTTTTGAAGGGCAGCAATCACTTGAGCTGACCGCAGCTTTTGAAGCATTAATGCAATGGTGTGCGGAGCCAGCAAAGCCACCGCTGGCCTTTGAAGTTTACTCTTCTGATGGCGCCTGTTCAAAACGGAAGAAGACTCAAGAAACCGGCAGCGCACAGACTGATGCAGCAGGAGTGTACGGGTGTATGGGTTGGGTGCCCAGAGGGACGGTGGAGGGCACAGCTATTTCTTTGAAAAGAATCAAAATGGCAAGAATGGGAAAAATCCAAGGCTTTTCCCAAGTCAGAGGTGGCTCCTTCCAGTGTCACGGCGCACAAGGACGGCTGGGAATGCTCTCAGCACTTCTAAAGCACAATTGGAGGGGAGGCAGAGTTAAAGCATATGCAAATCTCCATTCAAAGGAAGAATCACATGAATTATTCTTTTATCTTTCCAAAAAAGAACATGAAAGTGATGTGACAGTTTTGAACAAAGTATTTGGCATGATGAGTTAATCTCACCAGTAATCTTGATGCCAATTACCAAAATAAGTCCTATTTAGCAAAGCACTTAATGGAATTTGAGTGCACGCTTAGCAACTAGGTGTGTGTTTCACTAAGTATGTGCAGGGCAAGGGCCTCAGCGCTCTGCTGAACTGGGGCATCAGTTTGTCCAGAGTTCAAAATACGTAAAGAGAAGACCAAAGATAGAAGATAAGGAGTACGTCGCCCTAGTAACCAGCACGTCACACATTCTGGTACCCGCTACCTTCCCACCAGGCCAGAAATAAACACTCACACATATGGCAATTGCAACCAGGGGTCTCACTTAACAACTGCTTACACACCCCAGGCTGTCACATCCCACTGCCGGGACGCTGCGGTGAGCAGACTCAGAAAGGCAGGTGCCACCGGCCACGTGGATTTTCCAATCTGAGGGACATCTTATTTGCAAAGCAGTGCCTGAGGACATCAGCTGTGGTGGTTGAGGCTCTGTGCGATCACACAGGAATATGGACCTGCTCCGACTTGCTTGCACTGGAGTTCACAACGGGGTCAAACAATTAGTTTAACACCAGCAGAAGAGATGGGAGAGACAAGGAGCAGCAAACATTACGGTCCTCCCAGTGATTCTGTCCCAAGGTGTCTGAAAGGCTGTTTAATACAAAGAGCTTGGCTGCTCTTGAAGGGGACGGTTTCTCTAAGGAATCTCAAAAGAAGTGGGGTTCATGGAGAAAAGCAAAGGGAAAGGACACGGCCATCTCCCTTGTGCTGAAGAAGGTGGATCAGAAAAACCAAACCCCACGGAAGAAACCACAGTTATGTCCCAAGGAGTAATAAGTATGTGGTATTGCTGGTAAAGCAGTAAAACAGCAGGTATGGTGGTCACAGGAGTACCAGTGGGGTGAGGGTTTGGATATATTTGGATGATGACAGAAGGGACAAAGAGTGGGTGGAGGCCTGGCGAGGAGAAAACTTCATCAAGTGACAGCTCTTGTCAAGACAGCTGAGAAAAAATACTTGACAAGCAGGCACTTGTGAACGGCTCCTTCACAAACTCCCTCTTCCCAGGACCACGGTGCTTTCAGGGGGCAGAAAACAGCAGCACCAGCGAGAGCACCTTTCCTGTGCCACATTACAAGCTGATGCTCCACGGGCAGGCGGCCATTGACGGGGATTTACGAGACTGACAAAGAACACACGGAATTAGGTCAGAATAAATACTCAAGAGATCTACTTACAGAAGAGCCTACCAACCTTCAAACCAAAGGTGTAAGCAGCAAGACCCAACAACATTCGACTAAGGACACAGTATTTTGCCAACAGCACTAAGAGTTCCAACGAGCTATGCCTCGGTTCTTTATTTTTTTTCTCTCTGAAGCTGCAGATATCCAGAACTGAAAATGCAGTTCTTGAGAGAGTCTTTTGAAAATAATGAAGAAAACTTGGAGGTGTTTATTCTTGCCTAGATGCAGCCAGAGCAAGTCTTCAGAGAAAGAGAAGAGATCTGAAACTGAGCTGTCCTCCATTCATCTCTGGAAGCATGTTAACATGCCTAACAACAGCACTAAGCAAAAGCTCGCGTCCTCTGACGGTCAGAGCACTGATGTCTGCAAGTTCTGCCAGAGCCAAGAACCAGCCAGAGCAGGCCTTCAAATCTTTTAATATTTAATGCAAGAAGAGCACGGGGCCTCCCAGGCTTGTTCTCAGCATCGCCATCAGCCAACCATCAAAACCACCAAAGGAAACCTAAGTGTAAACACCACCACAGCCCAGGCTATCCTTAAATTATACACATAAATTGATGCGTCACTTCATTTTCTGCCCTCATGCAGCCGTAAATCTGGTATTAGATGTGGAACCCAGTGGGAAGTTCCTACTTAAAAAACGTCATTATAATCTAAGCATAGGAACAGTTTAAATAATAGAAATAATTCATTGCGCAGAGAGGATTAGGTTAAGCAACGATGGCTCCTGGCTTGTCTGACAAAGAATTCATGTAAGTACGATCTTTCTTGTCACTTCTAGCTGTCAGATAACAGACAAGTGCTGTCACACGTATGCTACTTCCCAGCCCATTAGGCACGTGCTGGAGCTGGGATGGTGTATGTGGATACAATACAGACCCCGCACATGCTGGCTGCAGGCACACTACTTTGTCCGTAAGGAAACAGCATGTTGTAAATGTTACAGACGCTGAATTGGAGGTCTGAAGAAAAACAGCAAATCAAAATTATATACCCACATTGGCCAAGGGAGGGCCAATGACAATAATAAGCATAAGTAATCTGTAAAAGAAGCAAGTACTGAACAAAATCTAAATACCTCTCTTGGAAGCTAACCAAATGGAAAGCTGACCTTTCTCTACCAAAGTATGGTACTGTGTGCACCAACATCATCACACCCATTTTTCTGTTCTGAAATGGGTTGTGCGTATCACGTGCCCTTTCACAGGGCTCCACCGGAGCGTATTCCTCCTGACTGGCAGGTACAATGGAAAGCCGCCTGAAATACTCTCTCAGGCAGAAGGACCTTCTCCGAACCTACGTCACTCCCAGAGAAGGAACAATCCTGTTCTGCACCTGCCCCGTGGCAGCAGGTGGCTACCACTGGGATCTGATAAATCAGAGATCGTTTGAGATATGATACATGCTCTTCCTAGGATAATGGGATGAACTGCAGATTTCCAGCCTAAATTATGGCTTTAGTTATTTTGGATTGTGATCAGAACTGTAATCAGTTATCTGAATACAGTTATACAGCTTTTATTTCTTATTCACTCGGTCAAGTATTTAGGATGCAGGGTGCTTCTTGTCCACACTAGAAGAGAGGAAAAAAGCTATATTGCTGTACAGCCAAAAGTTTAAATAAATGGACCCAGAAACCACCCTATACGGGCACCATCTGCCTCTTCTGTGACAGGATAATCTGTGAAAAAAGATTTGTAATGGTATTAAGTTGGATAACAGTCATCACGGCCTTCGCTAGGCATCCTGCTAAAGGAGGGCCACAACCATCTACCTAATTCACTTCTACGTCTTTCAGGGGCAGTAAGCACACCAGTTCATAGATGAATGAGAAAATTAAATGTTCAAAGAAATAATTACAAAATAAGGAAAGAAATCTCTGTTCATACTGAGTTTGGGGGCAGCAGTAGATTAAAGCGAGCTTGTAGTAACTCATGCTGTCCTTGTGTCTGGTTGGCATCTGATATGATTTCTCAGATTTGCTCCCTACAAGCAAAATACTTACTGTGGTTGTACCACAGTTAGAGGTTACAGGAGTCTGTCAATGTACCTCAATTTTGGTTTGCCACACTTCTGTTCCTCCTGCCTAACACAACTTCACTTAAAGGCTTCACCATGTCAAAAATGACAGATAACAGCCCACAAACCCCTTTTTCTTTGCGACACAACTTCTTATCTCAGTGGCTTACAGGTGTGCGTGAACTGCAATGGCGTCACACAGACTTGCTCTGCAGCCAGCCAAAAAGCTCAGTAAGAGCAAGTGCTGTGCTGGCCGAAAGCACTTGCCGACGCTCTCACCTCTGCCAGGCCTTCGTGCCGCGCAGGCACACGGTGCTGCCCGTGGCCAGCTCAAAGGCCTCTAACACCTGGCCGCACCGCAGCCATCATCCACACAGAACCTCTTCGAACAGGGAAAAGGTCAGGGGGTTCTGCATACAATGCCACCCCTCGACAGCCCGAAGTAAATGAGAGCTTGTAACGCTCACCTTTGCATTTATTTATGCGTTGTTCAGTTTGTTTCATTCAATGCTAGTTAGTATTTGCATCAGCAAATTGTGTTTTTATTATCAACTTTATTATCAATTTATATGATCAACTTTTATTTGGGGGGGGGGGGGGGGATGTTAGGCGGCATTCCCCATTGGGATAATTTTACTCTTGGATTTTTTTCTCTAAGTTTGCAGTGGTAGCGTAAGACCAAACTCACCAATGAACACACCAGCTCATTATCTATGTGCTTTTCCTCTTCTCCTCTGAACTGCTAGATTTTTTTCATAGACTTGCTTGAAAACGAGAACTCGCCACTGACATCACCACAAATACGTGATTAAAAAGAACAAAATAACCTACTGGATATTCAGTAGGTCTGCGCTGAAAGGAAGCTCTGGCAAATACTCTGTGGATCTGTGAAACTTTGGAAATTGACACTGGCTTAACAGCTATGTCTTAGAAACCACCTAATTTGTTCCATGTTCAAAAACTAATGAAAAAGTCACACTGTTTGAATGGATACAACATCTAGAAGAGAAATCCAACCGAGCATCCCACAATGCACATGCTCAAGTCGTCACCTACAAAACCCCTGCGTTTTTCTCATCGGCTTTGTCCTGCTGGTTTTGTAGACGTGGAGGCTGGTTTGAACTGATGAGCAATTCACTCGTGTTAACTAACGGCTGCCCATCTCGTTATCCTTCCAGGCAGTCTGTGAACTGTGGTGGCTTTTCCCACACTCACGTAGGAACCCCAGGAGGAACCTACTTTCCACCCTTTGTTCAGACCTCTGCTGTGTGTCCCTCTTCCCCAGATGGGTTTTTTTTCCCACTGGGTGATGACAGACCCATAGAGCTAACACTCTTGGCCACACGGAGAGAATACCAAGCAAGAATACAGGAGACAGGCAGGTCTTACCTGTGCAGTGAAGAAAGCTGGAGTCAGGGATCCTGAAGGAAGCGCAGGGCTGTTGAGGGCAATGGAACCGATGTCAGTGCTGGAGAGAACCATAGGTGGGGCGGAGATTTCCAAGCCTTTGGGTTTTTTAGCCTTTGGGGGAAGAGATGGAGATTTTGCCTTGGAGCCTGAGGAGAGGTTCAGAGGCTCAAGGGAATCTGAGTCGTGGCAACTGGACTCGAGGAAGAGGCTCCTGTGTTCTGTAGGGAGGGGTGAGGTGGGAGACAGAGACGGCGACCTGGAGGAAGATGACGACGGAGATGAAATGCTGGCACTGTTGGGTAGCATTAAGGAAGATATTTTAGCTGATACTGACGAGCTGAGAAAAGCAGAGGCAGCTGCTGTTTCGGAAGTGGAAGGCAACGACACCATGGGCCTCATAACTTGTTTGTCTGTTTTGTTTGTCACAAATCTTATAACAGTCCGAACTTCTTCGACTGGTGTGTTTCCTTCTGACTTCTCCTCCAGTTTTTCTGTTTTGATTGGCTTGTATGGGTCTGGCTGGTTCTGCAGAGAGTTGATAGTGAAAGAGGAGTACAGGCCAGAGTGGATATATTCATTGCGGCTTGTGCTTTTCAGTGCTGACAAGCTGTGCTTGTGCTGATCCCTGCTCTCGGAAGGCATCTTACAGTCGCTGTCCTGCAGCAAAAGGCTCTCTCTGCTGATTTCCACAGCATGCGGATCCATTTTTAAAATCTCAGGAAAGGAGACAAACTTGTACACAAATTTTTGTCCGATCACTTTCTTGATGATGTTCTGCAATTACAAAAGCAGATGCTAGAAAGATCAGCATTTTAGAGGCACCGAGTACAGCAAACAAAGGGGTTCACAAGGGCAGGGGGGCACAGCTCCCTCTTCCAGCTGAGCAGGTCATTTCAGTAGGACTCCTAATGCTGCTCATCCCTGGCTCATTCCCATACCTCTGCTAAGCCAGGGACACTAGCCCCTTCTCCTCACGATGCCTACCAAAATCACCATTACTATGTGATAAAGACCTGCTGCTGGGCTGTTTTCCTCCAACTTCCTCTGAGGTAGCTTGGGAATATTTTCTTTCCAGTAAAAACAACTCTGCCGCCTTGCAGACCCGAGCCATGCCACCATTTGTGTTTCACAACGAAGGCAAACTCCTTCATTTATGCCTCCCAAAACTGACACCAACTACCTGAAGTATGAAATACTATCGGAACATCTGCAAGGGACAAAAGCACCTCAGCCTCCCTGCTCCAGTCATTTACCCTCTCTTCCTGACCGTGTGACGGTGACTGTCCTTCTTTCAACAGTCGTGAACTATGTCTGTGACAAACGCAATCACTCGCATGGATTGGAAAAGCACTTCTGTCCTGCTATATCCCCCTGTGCTGTCTCCAGGTTTGCATTAGGCTCAGGATGCTCACTGGTGCAGGCAGAAGGTTTGCATCAGTCTGCACTGGCTATTATAGACCTATTTATTTTTTTAATTGATGTTTGCCATAATAAAAGTGTCCCCTTTATGGGAAGAACCGATTCCCTTTGAAACTGAAATCTTTCAGGAGGGTCTTGTTCCCAGTCCTAGCTCTCTTACTGCACACCCGGGCACGCTGCCTGCTCTAACACAACGCGTGGTATCCCCACGGACGCGATGTGAGCTCCTCCACAGAGGCAATTTATGGCACCAAGTGCTGGCCTGGTCTAGGGAAAGGACTGAAACATTTATCACGCTAAGACAAGTGCTGTGGAAGACAAGAAGCAATATTTCCTGGGATTTCCATAGTGATTTCTCTCTTCTTGAAACCCCTGTTGGAGAGTTTGTCTTTCAGTCACCTCTGAAAAACCCTTTCCGAGAAGCTTCACTTTAGCGCAGCACGCGCCTGCTGCGCCTCCAGCTGACACTCTGCGAACAGACGTTTGCTTTGCGGTACATGTGGGAATATAAATATTTACAATATTCCTAAAAATCTAATTTGATTTTCATTCTACCACAGATTAGAAGACCAGTAGAGGAAACGTTTGTTAATTTGATTGAAAATTAAGGGAAAAAAAAGAAGAAAGAAAAAGGAAAACAAACACCATCCGTATTTATGTATGGACAGTGCCATACATAGTGCGGTGCCAGCACTACATCTTTTTTTGTCACAAAAGCAAGGTTCATTTTGGGACAGTCATCTGCGCTTGGGTATCAGAACCTCTTCTATCTTTCAGCTGAGCTACGACACTCTGTAATTTATCTATCTGAATGTCCTGGCATTTCATTCAGGCACCGTCTTGAATACAAAATTCATCCTACAAAGAGCCCTGGGACGTAGCTTTGCTTCACAGGTCAGGAGCTGTGGCACAAACGGAGAAAAAGTTGTTTCCCAAGCTGGTAACAGGGATCTGTAGCAAGGAGGAGAATTAAATTCAGCAAGCTCAGACTAAAGGCATAAAACTGCCCTCTTCCACGCCGAACTGTACACATGCCTACCCACCTGGCAGATCCTGCAATGCCTATTTTTGCCCTTCAAAAGTTCAGGACATGTAGTAGCGCACAGGATCTCAGTCTGTATGAGCTTTAATTCCCATGGCTTTGGGCTTGGACTAGATTTTACTTTTTTTTGGTGCTAATTAGGTGAAGCATGGGATGAACGCACTTTTTCTGCATTTCTCTGTATTACATTCTTCTTGAAAAAGGCAAAACCTCCAAACTACTCACATATGAAAAGAAAACACCCCAACTGGATTTTGTTTTCTTTTTTTAATATGTATTTTTTTTTATTTAAAGTAATCCCCCCCCCTCTGCTCTTGGCAGCTTTGAGTTATTGTTACATCAAGCACTGGCAGCTGAGATCCTATTTGGCAAATGTGACTCCCAGCAGAAAAAGATTAAATGTATTTAAGTGTGGCAGTTTTACACTGGTGCAGGGGAACATTGCTATAAAAAGCAACTGAACGGGCTGGTGAGTTTATCCTTCCTCTGTTATCATTAAATATAGTTATATTTTAAGGTCTCTCAGTGCGGCTCCTCTGACTCTGTGAGCCTGCGGCAAGGGCCCACTTAACGATGGCTGGAGATGAAAAGGATTCAAGCGCAGATCCCTCCAGCACTTTGCAGGCTTCTCAAACGTGGAGCCTGAGGAAAACTCCACCAGCACATATGAGAAAATAAGGACACAAATTAATTAAGTGCCTCTGAAATGCCACTGACTTTTGTAATTTTTTTTGACAAATAACTGAAGTGAAGGTAAAAAGTAGCTTGTTTTTACCATCACCTCAGCGATCTGTCAGACTCATTCTGAGCTGGTTCAAACCACAGAAGACAGTGACAGGCAGCATGACAACCAGGGGTTTTCCACCCTCAGCTTGAAAGGGCAAAGAAGGCTTCCTTATAGCAAGGACTGCATTTGCAGGGAGACTAGACTCCTTGCTTGGTATTGGGACAGTAAGTATATGTGTACATTTAGCCCTTTTTTTTTGTTGTTTGAGTTTTCTAGGTAATTCCCTCGTGTGCGGGCTTGCAATGAGTGCTAGTGGCTGCCGGCCAGGGCTGCAGGGAGCTCCGGGGCTGCGCTGCTGGGGAAGGCGACGGCTGGGCCAGCACAGCTGCTGGGGAGAAGAACTGGGCAACCAGGCCAGGAGCAGGGGCTCGAGTCCAACAGCTTACATAAAAAAATCTTATCATCAAGAGACAGCACTCTCTGACATTTAGAAAGAGGACTGGGAGCTGAGAATGCCCCTTTTCTGTTGGCTTCTTGCCTGTTCCTCAATTGAACCCTTTACGCTTCCCCACCTCTGCCCCAGTCTATAAAACTACAGCAAACATGACCACCCCCAATGCAAAGTGCTTTGAAAACCGACAGTACAAACTGGGTACAGCACTGCCCGACGTCTGCTCTAGCGCATCAGCCGTGTTAGGGAGCTCAGGCTTATTCGCACCACATCACTTCAGACACTCACTCCACCAGCATCTCCAAAACCAGCCTTACCCAGCTGCCCAGAATCACCAGCTGGACGCATGGGTCTCTCCCCCTTGTCCTTCTCCACAGACCAGCTGGCTGAGCTAGATGCCAAAGGCTCAGTGGCCTCGTTCCCCCTGCAGTTTAAACCAGGATATAATGTGGTTGGGGTTTTTTTTGTGTCAACTATACATACGCACTACTACTTCTGGAAGTCCTCCCAAAATACACAGGAGCTGTTTGCCCATCTCAACAGCACAGCCTCTGGATTTCTTTCAATTTTTTTTTCTTTCCTCACAGAAGTTTTCCTGGGCATTGGTGCAACTCAGACTTCGTTTCTTCTATCATGTGTTTGTGTTTTATTTTCATCAGCTCTGACTCTTAGTTCCTGTTTGAGCCATTTAGAGCTAAGGTGTAACTATATTAGCAGTATGACACAAGGATTTTAGTGGCTTGGCTCAAAGCTGTTAGCTATCAAGTTTGCTGGCTGCGGGAGCCACTCAGGAGACTGAGCTGGGAAATGGGGACTCGGTTCCTAGCTGAATTTCAGCCTAATGAGGGGCCTCGGGCAGGAAGACCAGGTTGGGACTTCTTTTGCTCCTCCCAGGAAGGGACCTATTATCAGGGTGCCTGAGAGCTCAAAATTTATGGCAGAACAGGATGAACTTGTCTGTAGGTACTAAATGTCCCTGCTTGGGAAAGAAGAAGGACCAGAACTGTAGCTGCTGCACTTAACTCCCGTTTGGATGTGTTGCAAGTTCCTTGGCTCCAAGAGTACTGAGGGATGCAACAGGCATAGGGACACTTAGGCTATTAATTCCTCACAGGACTCTGTAAGGACGGAGCCGGGCTGCCTCCAGCTATTGGGAACCCTACCCAGAGAGAGGGCTGCTCACACTCCAACATCTGAAGCACGTAAGCTGGCAGAAGGCACCTGTGGCTGCAGGGTTCGCTCCAAAAAACGGGGTGTGTGTCCACACCAGCATGTGCAGGCAGATTCTGTTAACATACTTCATGCACTTATGCTTATTATACAGTGTGCGTACAAGCTAGATTTTGTGAAAATCTTGATGGAGGCACAGGTGGTACTAGATCGTGCACCTGTACTGACCTTTGGAAGTGCAAGGCTCTCATTCAGCTGGATTTCAGTCTTTCCTCACCCACCTCCATCTGGAAGGCAAAGGCCATTCCTCTGGCTGGCACCTTTGTCCAGGTTCTCTGCTTTCTCTGCTGCAGTTCACTGGGCATCCCTTTCCTCTTACATCAAAGATGAACTATTTGTCACTCCTTTCGGGGGGGATTCTTGGCTTTTCTCCTCTACCCATCACCTCTTACTGATTATCAAGTTCTTTATTCCCATCTTTCTGTAAAGATAGCACTCAATAACCACTTTTATGCCATTTCAGACAAGCATTTTCTTGACTTCCACACATCACTCTTGAAATAAGCTTCTTCCAGTTCTCTATAAAGCTATTTTCTAATGGTCCTTCAAGTATTTCCTTATAATACCTCCTACCCGTACCACTACAAAACATACAGCTGGTATTCTAGAACTTTCATACCACTATTGTTTCTTTGTAATATTCTATTTCCCCTGAGGTAACTCAAGAGAACACCTTCCCAAAAGTAAAATAATAGTTTCCCTTGTCACTTTATATCCTGAAGTTCTGCAAGCAGACCAAGCAAGGGACCTTCTTCCCAAAACAATTCTTCCATGCTGCTACCCACACTTGGGCATTAAAGATAGGAACTAATAACCAGGCTACTGGGTCTGACCTATTATGGGAGGGGAGGGAATGCCATGGGCAGCTCTGAATTCTAAGAGCACCTGAGAAGCTCTGTCCCCTGCACTGCAACAAGCACAAAGAAGCCCGTATTATTTATATACTATACATCATTCTGCCAACCCATCTAAACAAGCGGGCAGCCATTAAGTGAAACTAAAATGATTTATTCTCTCTTTATAAGACAGATTGAATAGCACTCACTGAGTAAAGCCTGGGGCCACATACTGTTCAGAGAGGATGCAAAAATATCGAGTAGCTGCTCATCACAACAGTATGTGTGTAATTAAAGATGCAGCATAACTCATGCAAACATTAAGGTTACCCAGGGAACTGCGATTCTTGCATTTCCTAACTTCTGAGGGCTTGACTTCCACAACTGTTACATCCTATTAATGTCGGTATCTGCATGTAATTTCCTGGATTTGCCCTCCTTCCCTCAAAAAAAAACATAAGGGGAAAACTCACTAGATTCCCTCTTGTGGTGTCTTGTTGAAATATTCATGGTGACCTTTAGTAGTCCTGAAACCTCTAGAGACTTCCAAGAGGTATGTGTCATTACAGCTATCAAAAAACAAAGTAACTGGGCAGCTTCAACAAAAAGAAAACTACTAATCCTGCTTATAAAGGTATTTTAGTTTGACACATCAAGCTAAAGTGCTCTGTGTGGGAATGGATGGGAAGGGTTTCCTTGCCTGAAAGCGATACAAGAGATTTCTGACCGGCAGAAGTGTGTGACATGATGGACATGCTGCTCAAGCTGTAGGTAGAAAGAGTGCAGGATGCCTTTCCTCAGCGCTATCTGTCATCTGTTTTGCTGCTCTGTTGAGGCAACAGGGGAAATGCATTAAATAAAAAGGGAGGAGGGGAATTTGGGTAACAAACGAAACAGGAAATGGAAAATCTTCATATTATCTAAAAACCTTTAACAACCAGAATCACGGTAGCAAATTATAGTCACATTTCCTGGGGTGCTTTATATCTGAATTTAACATAAAACTAGCCATCAGCCGCAACAGCGTGTCATGCTTACTTTCAAAGCCAGGCTAAGGAACTTGTCCTAATTGTGTTATTTTTCTCCAGTACTGGAATTAATTTAAATTCAGATGAATCAGTTGATGAATTTTAACAAGCCAGTGTTCCCCCCAAGCAAAATGGCAGAGCTCATAAACCTCCATTTATCCAGTGATCAGTTTTTCTTTCTCCACGGTGATTAATTTCAAAGACAAAGCATGAAGCAGTAGCTCAGTCAGTGTCAGCTGTATGCTGTAGCAGCAGAGAGCAGACCAAGAAAGGAAAGCCCATCCTATGTGCCACCATCAGTTCTAAAACATCACTGCCCTTTGCCTCAAACTTACATGCTGCCAGATATTTTGGGTTATAGGTAAAGTCCCTGTTGATAATTCCACGACCCAAACATAGTCCAGAGTTCTGCCTCTTGCCTTCTGTGCTGCCATTCCCCAGCCTGCAGCACAATATTTATCCTCTTTGCCCAGTGTGCATCCCCTTTACGCCAGCACATCCAGCTGCCAACACATCCATTACTGCCAACAGCAAGGGAGGGGACAAGGATCTCGGTAGGCTCCTTAAGGTTACCTCAGGGTCTACACTACTCGTGGTTTAGCCCACAAATTGGTGAACGGTCCAGAGGAGAGGAGTGCAAAAGTCTGAGAGGCTCTTTCACCTCACCAGCCCTTCCCCTTTTGTTTTGCAGAAAGGAAAAAAGAATGCCAAGGAGCCTTTCCCTCCCTCCTCGACTTCCTCTCTTTCTGTGCTACACAACATAGGAAAGCAGAGGAAGCATTTAGGACTGAACCCACTGCTGAGCACCCCCTGCCAGGATTCATTATCTGCTAGCTTATGCCAGTAACTCCCACGCTTCAAAACCTGCAGCAAGTTCTCCTGTCCCTCTGCACTCTTCTAATAATCTGCCTTTCTCCACCGCCTGGGAACCAACAGGACATAACACACCATACTCACACACACAGTGAGAAGCTCCCACTGTTTTCTGCTAAAGAAGTTATTCCTTCGATTTAAACAGCAATAGCCGTGGTTTTAGTTTGGGGTTCAAACCCCAATCACAATACATAGGGAAGAAAGAGCTTATCCTTCTTTCTCTCTAGGAGCTATGACCCTCCATTGGGCTGCAGAACTCCTGGAAAAACAGCCAAAATCCTTGTGCCACACCTACATAAAATTTGCAGACAGAAGAGAGCACGCAGTCCAAGAAAGCAGCTCCAAGAACAGCAAGGAATCACCTCCGCCAGAGCCCTGGTGAAGAAACGGTACAGCCACTCCTCTGGCAGATGCTGCACGAGCAGAGACAAAACGCATGACAAAAGGTGTGTGTGCGCTGGAGGGGGGCAACTGAAAACAGTACAAGGGTAAAATAAAAGGTTATAGGATAAAAGAAGAAAGGGCGCCACAAGTAAGGAGCCATTATATTCCATTGACTTGAAGAGATCAAGAGAGATCTCAAAGGACAAGAAATACAAATATCTCGTCCCCTGTTTTTAAGCAATGTCTGTTCAGTCACTAACTGTATTTGGGCTCTGCCTGGATACGCTGCTCATCCAGCAGCAGGCACTCTGTCTCCATTGATCCCAGTCAAGTTTATAATCAGAGGGGCTGAAGTCATATAATGAAGCGAGCTTCCCCATGCTGAGCAGAAGCCTTTTTAGCACTTAGCGAAGGGGAATTCATCACACCAACTGCTTGGAGCAGCTGCTGCACTGTCCTCTCTGAATCTTTTTATGCCTTCTCAGTCAGGCCACCTTTGAAAGATGTGACGCGAAAAAATCTGACTTCTAGTGGACAAAATACTGAAAACATTTCATTGCAGAACTTACAGCTCTAAATCTGAAATTAAAAAATTCTTACAGAAGAAGAAGGAATCCTTCCAAATTCCAATGTGAGTAATAAAAAGTCTGATCATCAAATTGTGCAAATTTAATTTGCAATCAGCATAGGGTTTGGTGGCTGTGTTAGACTGGCTGCATAGCACCCAGCACCACTGTGCCCTTCAAGGACTGGTGCACCACAAATAATACATGACAACAGTACTCCGGGCTTAGTTCAGCAACAATATCTAGTTTCCTCTGCCTTGTGCAGGCAGCAGGCACGTCGTAACTGTGCTGAACGCTGGGGTTTACTCACTCTATAATCTCATCTCACTGCTTTTTCTGAAAATCAAGATGAGGCTTTGAAGTTCTCCTTTTTAATATACAAAATCTATTAACAGTCCTTTTTAGTATTTAATCTTCAAGAATATAGGAAACAGTAAAACCTATTGATTTAGACATATTATTAAAAAAATCCATTTAAGGGGAACTTATACTAAAAAGATTGAATATTAATTACTAAAAACAATATAATGTTCATCCAAAAGAGGCTGGAGAAACAATTTGGAAGCTCCTTGAATCTGCTGCAGTCTAAAATTGAGAAAAATGAACGTGCAAGATATTTTAGCACCTCTGTATTTGTGTTCTACAATTTTTTTACTTCTAGTATCTCGACACATCTGAGAGATTCTCTTCAAATATCTTTCTGTTATAGTAAACTAATACACATCCTGGTTACTCCCTATTCTCATTTTTGCATTCTCTGTTGTACTGTTGCCACCTTGCTTCATGCTGCAGAATAAAACCAAGGACTAAACGTCAAAGTGAAGGACAGTTTCACGAGAATGACAGTGATCTTATGAAGTCCCCCTATACCGTAGAAATTTTATTTTCAGAGGTGCTAGCTACCAGTAACCTCTACTGACCTCTTCTAGATTGTGGACATGTTCATGTTGTCTTAAAATCAGAAGTAAACTGAGGGATCTAAGTAACTCCAGATTACTATGTTCATATGTTATTATTACAGATTTCAGTTTTAAATAAAGAGATTGAAAGAGGAGCTCTCAACAGTCAAAAGCCTTGCACTAAGTGTATGCCTACACTGTCTGCCTCTAACCAGCTCCTGAGAGCACACAACCAACCACAGGTTGCCAGTTATAAGGTTGCTGCCTAAACTGTGCTGACTCCTTGGGTCTTATTAGTTCTATCAAGCCCCAAAAGATGTATCCATAAAGGAGGGGCAAAATTCATTAGGTATTGCAAGGGCAGATAAATTTGATGAAGAAACCCCTACCGAAGCACATATTGCACTATTTTGACTTGAGATACCCAGAAAGTAAGCTCCCAAGTGGGATTAAATTTAAAATTCTACAGCAAGTACAGTCTTCATCTGAAATGAGCTCAGCATGAAACTACTACCTTGACAAACAGACCCAAACATACCCCTGCTCTGACACCCACCATCTGACCAGCTGCTTTTCCCTCTGTTTGCAACTCTTATTCTGCACTTTCATCCAGTATGACATCACATTAGTGCTCTCTCATATATATAGCTGCTAATTAAATGATACCAACGTATAATCTGGACTACCGCTGAAGCTAACACAGATTTTGTCCTAAAACGACATAGTGGAAAATTTCTGAACTCTTGGAAACACAGAGCATTAACAAAGGAATAGTTACAGTGAGATCCTGCTGAGGCAATACTGCACTGTCGTAAGTGCAGAAGTGTTTCAGCATTGTATTTCCAGCTAATAAATTAGGATCCAATACAATTGTAGAAAAGATCTACCAGAAAGCTCAGGCAAGACTAACTAAAGCACTGGCCAAGAGGATCTATGCTCCAAAGGATGTGTTTCATGAAAACTGTGAAAACTCAGCCCCACCCCCTAGGCTGTTGGGTTGTTTGTGTGTCTTTTCCTTGTTCTGACATAGGTGATACCTGCTGGCAAAGCTGCTGCTCTGCCTGCTGCATTGCGGTATCACTGCCTTCTACCACTTCCCTGCATTCCAGAAGATCCTATGCAGGCTGTAATAATCAAACAGTTCTCCGTTATCAACAGTTATTTTATTGTTGTCAAAAGCTACAGAAAATGTTGGGTAGCCAAACGCATAAACACATGAAAGCATCAGTAAGTGTAAACCTAGGTCAAAAACCTCCCCTCCTCAGGAAATGGGATATGCAGTTTTCCTGTGCACTTTTTAGCTGCCCTCTTACCTTCACTGGGATTGCCTTCAATAGTGTTGTCTTTGTAAAAACTAGTTAGAGGGACTTGCAAAAAAGCTTCCACATAGAGGTGAAATATCAAATGGTAGTGTTTCTATTTTCTTAGTCGGCATGAGAATAACAAAATTTACCTTGTCATAATAGTATCTGAGCGCTCGGCTCAGCTTGTCATAATTCATATTAGTTTTGTTTTTTCTGAGTCCCCACAGCTTAGCCACTTCTTCTGCCTTGAGTAGCTTGAATTCGCCATCATTAGACGTCCAGCAAATCAGGTGCTCATGTTTCTGGTCTAGCAGCAACTGCAAAAGGAACTGCCACAGTGTGATTGCACTCTCCATACCTACAAGGGACAAAGGAGAGCAACAGTGTGAAAAACATTTGGGAGCAGGTGTTCCACCCAACGCACATTTCAGTAGTAAGCTCTGTGTAAGAGTCATCCTACATAATTGAGCAAAGGAAGCTCCTATATAATTTACAACCGAACACCCACAAGACCTACAAGACTTGCACTCCAGTTTCAGTATTTTTTCCACTGCTATTTTCTGAAATATTTAGAAAAGCATTGCCCGTATAGTTCACACAGTACAGGGTCATCTCCAGTTGGTGTCTTCAATTCAATGTATGCAACCACACTTCAAAGCAATATGCGAGGGGGGGGGGGGGGGGGGAAAGGACTTATCCACTGAAATGAACCAAAAACCTGACGTTTACTGTCATGAGAAGCATACCGAGCTCATTCAGATGTGCCACTGTGAAGAAGGGGAGGAAAAGGGAAGACAAGAGCAGTTGCCTTTGGTTAGAGGACCAGAAACCACACTTTCCTCCTCCCACCACACACGTTCGCCTTCCCTGCATCATATGGCCTTTACATATTTTGTTTCTTCCAGGGCCTGAAATGGCTCTTGCTGCTTCTGTTTGCCAAATCAAATAGCTCAAAAGATAGTATCTATTTTGCAGAAATGCTGAAAGTTCACTACACTTAAGCACAGTAAAGCAAGTGATGTTTACGCAGAATCTTTCTCTAACAGGGATCTTTCCTTTCATTATCATACGTACGACTGAAAACTAGGAATATTTTTAACAGTGCCTGAGTCTCACTTCTAAGGTCGTTTGAATACTTTTCTTTGCTAAAGGCTGTTTGAATATCTTTTTTTCTGCTAACTGCCTGTGCTACTGAGCCCTCTCTAGAATAAATCCTTTTTTTCAGGCACTGCAATAGAAGGATAAACTTAAGAATGACTATATTCCAACTTAGCACAGGCACACGCACAACTTAAAACCTGGGAGTGTAACCACTGAAGACAATTTATTATTGTAATGAAGATGTAGCTAAAATTGATCTTTTAAACTACAGAACTACAAAATGAGCTTTTCCCCCACTTTCAACAACATTGCCAGCCTTAGCACATTAAAACTGTATCAAATCACTTTTTCTTGGCCTCTCCTGATACTTAATTCAGACATGTTATGTCTAACTAACAGAGATTTAAACATGCTGGTTTTACTGGGTTAACTGACTATGGTGCTAACAGGGCTAGTTATTACTCGACTTACCTTTGTGAATGTAACAATGGATATTTTTGTCTTTATTTAAACAAGCTGATGATTTCTGATTTTTTTTTCTTAATATAAGAAATTCTCTCTATATATATTATCTATATATATTCTCTGTATATTCTCTTTATATATTCTCTCTGTGTCCTGACAGGTTACATGGCCAGAATATGCCAGGCTTCTTGCCTGACGTTTCCCTTGGTGTGTTGACCACAAGAGGGCACAAGACTTCCAACTATCTACCACCCGGAAGAGTACATACTGCAGGCGGCTGAAGGAGGATTTGTCTCTTCCAAGTCTTCCCCAGCACTAAGGAAAGCATGCTGCGTAAGCTTCCCTAGTATAAAGGAAAATAAACTGCACGGATGCTGTAGCTCTTTCAAAGCTTTGAATGTGCTTCATTTCATTTTTCACCACTTCTTTATACAAATCCTTTTCCACATAGCATAAGGCAAGAAAAAAAATGTATAGTCAGAATTAAATATACCTGGAAGTTATATATTCACTTTACAGCCTTTAAAAGTTCCTTTAAACTACACCATCCACACAAGTATTAACATCTTTAACAGAATATTTAATATCATAACTAATAAAGTATCCCTATTAATCTGGCATCATATTACTTTTCATCGTATCATCATTACTTTTTTAATTAGTATTTATAAATCTTGCAATTTACTTCAATAAACACATATAGGTATATACAGCCATATTACTTTAAAATAATCTTAGTTTCTGTACATCACTATATATTCCAGTGATATTCTGCATAATTTCAGCTTGTATCACACAACTCTTCCAAACAAGAAACCACAAGCAGAACTTTTTTGCTCTGAAAAATCTGAAGTAACTTATCAATATCTTTCTTCAAAATTGTATTAAAATGTGTGCAGATGTCCCACACTACAAAGACCTGTCCGGAGAATCTCAGCTGAGGAAATTAAAGATGGAAGACAGTTGTAGAAGCACCAGTACAAACTCTACCACTATACCATTAATGAAAACAAAAACAAAATTACTGAAAAGAAAATTAGTTATGTTCTATCTCAAACCAGGATCAGATCATCACCGATGACGCCTCTTCAGAGAGGTTTGGTGGAACTGCACTTACAATGAAGTGCATTTTGCTGCAGTCTCCACCATCCCCATTCACCTCTCCCCAGGAACACTCACAGGGTAACTAACCTACAGCTAATGTTGCACTACACTTTCCATTATGAACCTGTTTTCTGATGCTTATCGTTTGTAAAATGTAAACAGCTTTGGATTCCATTTTATCATGGGCCTCATGGTGACTCAGCCACAGGCGTAATGTAAAACACAGGAACAGCGTAAGCCTGGGTGAGAACATCCTACCCAACTTCACACTATCTGTCCTGTTGACTAAGGAGAGGTGACTTCCGTCAGGTTATTACATAAAAGGTTACTGCCACCTTTGATCAAAGTGGTTTGTTTCTTGGTGATCAGTTCTTCAACCAGCTGAGATACACGTCATGTTTGGGGGGCCCTTCAGGTGCTGGACCCAGGGCAGATGGCTGTGGTGGGATTAGCTTTGGGCAGCTCCTCACCACCCTGCTTGCCTTACCATCAACTCTCCCAGTGTGTAGCTCTGAACAGGCTTTATAAAGGACCTGCCCGCCTCAGAATTCAGCATCGATGTGCTTGTAACTGGTACGTGCATGAATCTTCTAATGGGTATGACCCACGCCTGCCCACACAGAAATGAGATTCAAATAGCTCAGTGCTGCATTGTACTCCATCCCTCTGTCTGTCTCACCGAGTTCCTGTACAAAGCTTCAATTATTGCTTTTATAGCAACTGTACGCATATGATTCCTACATGAGGCAAATCATGCAAATTACATTTTCAGCTGATTGTTAATTCTATGGTCCTTTTCTTCTAAACACCCAACTTGAGGCATTCAGGTCTGATTTGCAGTGGATATTTGCAGCTGTAACTACCTTTAACAGAAGCTTTGTGCTCAGCATATATGGTGATGTAAAATCTTAAATAACTTGAATTCAGTAAACTGGTGTTAATCTTTGGGCCTCGTTTCCATTCTCTAAAACGTGATTTGCAGGGGAGTAGTAAAAATCTAAGATCCTGCAGTGACAGGATTTTTTTACTGATGATACAAAATATTTCGTTTCCAATCAGCTCAACAGAAGTATTAACCTGCCTTTCTCTGTGGGCATTATTCTGGGGTTCCACAAAGTATTAACTACCCTCTTGGGAAGACAACGTGGCCCCACAGTGTACTAAGCCTTAACATGGGCCCCATTTGAGCGGTGGAGCAAAAGAATCGCGACAGAGGTAGTACAAAACATGCAATTTAATGAAAAATGTGCTACCTGTATTAGAAGTTATTACAAATTATGATTGGGAGGAGTCGGAAGTCTTCAGAAAACATTGTATTTGATTTACATAATTTCTAATTCTTTTGAATTTTTACTGACTCAAAGCGAATTCAGTGTCTCTCCTTAATTTGACAGAAATGGGTGTTAGGATGTGGTCACTTCCTACAGGGCACGTATTTCACATTTCATTCAAGTCTTTATTAATATTAAATAGTAATAATAAATATTCCTGTTTCTTCTGTGCTTAGTACAGGATTTGAATGCTGGGCAATAAATAATACATGGAACCACATGCTGAATTACATGGATTAGAAGAAGAATAGTTTCTAATAAATTGCGTATTTAGATAGTGACATTCATCTATGGTACAGAATGACCTATGTAAGAAACATATTCTGTGTCATGGAAAGCCTAATCAAAATTCATATAGTCAAAAGAGTCACGTAATTTTTTTCATCCCTCAACACATGTGGGTTTGACATCTTACCATTTTTTAAATATTTATACAATGCATTTGACAGTCAAAGGTATTTTCTAAGCCACGAAATAAAATTTGCTAGGTTGACCTGACCTAAATAGCCTACTAATTTTACTATTTGATCAGCTCCACTACTGCTGATGCAAATAATCACTGGCATAGCTGGAAGGAATTATACTTGGAAATGCTGTGTTAGACAGCAAAAGGATATTTCAGGACCGAGTTTTCCGAAAGTCCACTTCTCAGGCAGCTGTGACAGGTGACCACACTAACACCCTTTGCATTACCAATCTACATTCTTTCAAATGTGTGCCCCCCCCATTCAAAGCCTACCAACCGCACGATCAGCGTGACACAATGTGGTCTCCACACACCAAATTTTAAGTTCAGGACTGATGCGGGAAGGAGGCAACTTGGAATATCTGTGCTGATAATACTGCCCCTATTCATTTCAACCAAATTAAGGGATTAACGGAAATGCCTAAACTTGAAGCGGCAGGAAAGTCAACACCATAAGCTCTCCCTGAAGAGCATAACAGAAAAGCACAGAGACATCCACAGGGCAAAGCATTCCATCTAGGAGATGACTGTCCTGTAAAGGGGGTCTCCAAATTCCTCACTTAGGTAAGGGGCCCAAATGCCAAACACTGGCTCCCCCCTTAGTGTATGGAGACTGACTTCTACCAGCACGAACAAGCATTATGAAAACATTATGCAAGTTACACTAGAAACGGTTAAGACATGTGAATACACATGCAGATGAGCTGCATTACCTGTTTGTTTTTTTTTTTACCAAGCCAATACGTAGGAAATTCCATAGATAAAATGTCAGTAAACCAGCATTAAGGTAAAAAAAAAAACCCTGCTGGGCAAAATAAAACAAATAAGCAAGCCATCTTCAGTCCAGGCAGTAGAAAACCAAGAGGCTCAGAGACAAAGTTAGATAAATAAAAAACTTAGTATCAGGAAGATTTATGACATGAACTGTGAGGTAAGTAGGATACTCTTTGGGGCATTATGTTTTGTAGGACTCTTGCATAGGAAAAGCTAGAAGAAAAAGATGGAAAGCTGAAAAGCAGCTCTGTAGCATTCAGGACCTCTGCAGAGGTCCTTAGCTTCCATATGACTATGTTACAGCTGTGTTCTTATCTTCAGTTCTCCCACATACTCCAGGTTTCCTACCCGGATTCTTTCTCCCCACTCTACATTAGCTTCCGCACAGCCTTTCTAAAATAAAGAGATATGCTGTTGATCCTGAACAATCAACATGAACAAGTTCTGAAGGCTAAAACTAGGAACGCCTCCAGCCATCAGGATCAAAACCAGCACCATGTTGCTTTAGAGGGTCCACAGAGGAACATCTGGGACTCAGCTATAAACCAGGTCGTGGGACTTGGAGCAGAGCAGGGACAGCTGAGTGGGACAGACTGGCTGGGGAGCCCAGAGGCTGAGAAAAAAAAAATCAGCTGGAGATCAATTAAATCTGGAAGACATAAAAGGTGTTAGCCAGCATTATGCACTATAGGTAGTCACAGAGAGATGGTGATCAGACATGTACATGAAAAGGATTAAGAGGCAGAGTCAGGGCAGGGAAGTTAATTTCCCTTAGTGTAGGAAGAAACTGCCGATTCCTTCTGTAGCCAAAGCAGCTGCAAAAGATTCAGCTCCTTCTCCTATACCCCACCACAGCAGGCACACACCTCCGCTTACATTTCCCTTACGGGCAAGTGTGTGCTTTTGCAAGCACACAGCTTTTCTCTGTAACAGGCGCCTTTCCCCCCACCCTCCTCTTTTTGACTACTCTGGAGAACGTGTGTATATTTTTTGTACATCCATTTACTGCTTTTGTATCCTAATTCGGGCCAACAGCACGTTTCTCTGAGCAGCGTGACGTGGGGCATTGTTAGCTTCTCATTCACGTTAGCATTCGGCTTCCTTTATTTCTGCAGGTTGCAGCCAGGAAACTGGAAAATGGGCCACAGGAAACCTGGCCTCCTACATCTGTCCCAGTTTGTAATAGCAGCTCTGGTTTTATTTTTCTAAGTGTCTCAGGTTCATTTTAACCCTTGAGGTGACTGCTGCAATAACATGCGAAAGAACATGACTCTTTTGTCGTCATTTTTTTTAACCACCATTTCTCAATACCAGAAACTGAGATTTTGCTAAGCCATACAAATTTTTAAAGTATATTAATACTTATATTAATAAACACTTATGTGAGTTTAAAAAAAATGCTTTTGTTGGAAATTACCAAAACAATTCCATTCCATAATGACAAATATCAAAGAGTATATTTAGAGAGTAATATGGAATAAGGCAGTCTCTAGCTGTTTCAGCTATATACATTTTTAAGGTAGTTCTAAAGTGAATGTCCGTATGGAAAGCTGAACAGCTTACAAATCCTCTAGGCCAATTTTTCTCTTTGACATTTTTGTTTCTATAAAAAATTGAAGCACACTTGTTTTGCATTTGATTACAGAAGCAAAAGGGTGCTGATCAAGTAAAGAAACTTTTCTAGAATAATCAAAAAATCAGTCACCCGTAACATTTTCCACTAAAAATTCATCTGTATTACAATGAGTATATCATGAGAGGTTAAAGACAACTGCCAAATCTGCCCTAATGTTTGCTCAGAAACATTTGAAAGAACAACGCAGAAGTCTGAGTCAGTCCTCACACTTTATTTCTCAACAGAGATGCTTCAAGGGTGATAAATAGGATGTGGTTGGCGAAAAGTTAGTGATTCTGCCAGAATGGAGGAAAAATAAATATCAATTTGTTTACTCAGAAAGTTTTCAAATACTCATCAAAGGAAATCTTACTGCTAATTTAATTTGCCTTGAAAAAATAAGCTCGCAACTAAGTGTGTAAATATACCTATTTTAACTTGAGGCAGAACTTTCTCTGTTAAAGGTAATAAATCAAGTTAATGGTGTAGTCCATACCCAGGGCACTTTCAGCAACTGTGTGTATGATACAGAATGCTGGTAATTTTTCCACATCCAGCAACCAGGACATTTCCTGCCAGAGCATCCTCCGAGTTCTTCCATTGTGTTGAAACTGCAAAAACTTTCTAAATCAGGACTTCCTCCTATTATATTTTAGAGGCGTCTTTCTGGGAAATGCAGATTCAAGTAAAAAAAAAAAAAAAAAAAAAAAAAAAAGGAATTCCTGCAGCACCACCCAGTGGAAACATTAGAAAAAGTTACAGAGTGCTCCAGCACACAAGTTCCGATTTGCTGCAAAACTACAGTAATATTGCCACACAAACACAGACTGGTTTAAGGACGTGCCAAAAAAGCACCGAGGGTTTTGCTGGCCGATGTACTTACCAGAGTCACATGAGGTATGCCTACTCTGCCGCTCCTGCATAATAGTCTTCTCTTAACTTTATATTCTAATTTAAACAGACTATGTACAGTAATAATTTGCAAGGTCTCCTTCTCAAGCAAGAATACCCACTGTTCTGGCCCAGCACATTTAAAAAAATAAACAGACTCCTGCGGTTAAGAGCAACACAAAAGAGACAGCAGCAAGATCTAGCAAAATATTATAGGATAACGTCAAGTTCCACTGCAGAAAAGAAAGCACTCGCACACATGTCCAGCAACGCTTCCACTAGGTACACTTGGTAATACAAAGTTTGCAGTTTTTAATTTTTTTAACTGATTCAAAGAAAGGCCGAGGCAGATTTCCCAAGGAAGAAAGTTCTGCAACCTCCAAATTAACACAACAAAGGACTGGTCGCCTGCCAAGCAGACGTGTGATGACACCACCTCTAAAACACTGTTTTCAGATTCTCCCTAAGGATGCAGTTCAAGAAACAGCTTTAATGCGACTGGAGTAAAAGCCCTTAGCAGGAGGGAATATGGCTAAGTTGCCTCCCTGCGAAAAGCTTAAAAAAAATAACCTGCTCAACTATTTCTAAAGCTAGCTGTAAACAAAACTACATAAATCCACAATGGCTCCAACCGTTCACCTTGGGACAGCCATAAAATGAATGCAGGCTCCTCACACTGCTTTCTGTCTGCTCATGTGGTGCACATCTGTGGCGTGCTGGCTATACGCTACACTGCAAACTGAGGGACTTCTGCTTTCAAAGCCAGCCCTACATGTTTATTTTCCCCATATGACATTCTCTCACTTTTTTGTTGGCATCAGTAGGACACAGATCACAATTATTTTTGACTGTCCTATATAAAATTTCTGATAGTCTCTTTGATGAATGCAGAGAAAATATGCATGAAAACAAAAATAGCTAGAGAGAGCAGAGGATACAGCCTTCAGGAACGGTGGCATTTCTGAAAGTTTACGTGACATATCAAGCAGTGATGACTCCCAAATGTAAATGCTTTTTCCTTATCTGTACTCCCTTTTTAATCTGAAATATTAAAATTTCCAATTTTGTGACAGCAGACAGAACGCTTTGTAACTTATGCTAGCAGCTCTAATATTTTAAATGGTGTATTCATACTGTCAACTGTCCCAAATGTTGCTTTTAATACATTCCATATTCAGATTTTTAAACTAATCTTCCCCTCTCGACTGATTCTTCCTAGACTAGAAACTTAGATAAACAAGCAGGTCTTTTTAATACCGTGAGCAGAGAGGAGCCTGGCCAAAAGGACAGGAAATGCAGTCCTGGGAGTTCTGTTCAGGCAAACCGAGGTGGCTGGCAATTTCTGCGAGATCTGAAGCACAGCAAGACTATAGCAGCTCACACTGGCAGTCAGAGCTCGCCTTCCCATGCACACTGAATCTTCAGAATTTACTTCATTAGCAAAATGAACCATTAAGCTATTAAATAACATACAGGCTTACATGTATATTCTCACGTTGCAAAGGGAGTCGATCATAGCATTATACCGAAAAAGGTGTAACACAGTTCAGCAGATGGTAACCTACAGACATACAGAGACATTTTACGTGGACAATTCCTTCCCAAAACTTTAGCGCTATTGCAATAGTCCTTGGAGCATGAGCCAAAGTGTAAGTGACATCGTAAAAAAATTTAAGCCATTAGTCACAGCACTAGTCAAGGTCCATATTTTTCACTTTAAATGCTGTTATTTCTGTGCGCAATGGCTCATAGCAAAAACTGGCATTAAGAATCACTCTTACATGTCAAAATCTCAAAAATCTGCTATTCTCCTCCTTTCTCAGTGCTAATCAAAGTTCTGATATGCGTATTTAGCATGTGCTAAGCTAAACTGAAACCCAATTAGAAGATTCTTATCTTCTGACATTATTCACTTGTCTACGACGCCAACAAGAACCTGAAGGTCACACCTACACATTTCCCCTAACATGGTTCATTAAATACTGGAATACCCAACAGAATGTATCATAAAATACACAAGATTTCAGCCAACAGAAGATCTGATTGTTACTCTCCTGTACTGTCTGTGTCCTATGTACTTAAACTAATTCCCACGGCTGCTGCAAACTATGAAGGAGAGACAAATGGGACACTATTCAATGATTACAGCAAATCTTGATGTATACGAAGTACCTAGATTGCCTGTTTAGAAGTGACGTCAATACACCAACTGGTTTGTTAGTGTCTCCACTGCTCAGGATACGTTAACAGCCACTATTTTGATTTGTACGTCGAATCCTGCACAAGATTCCACGTTTCAGTAAAACTCAAAGACTCTACCCCCTCTCCTCAACTTGGATGAGATTGCACAGTTAGTTTTATTGTACCCTACTCCCAGGGAATCAATCCAGCCTTGATACTGTTCTGTTTGGAACCCTTTGCACGGCAGAGCTTCAGTACTGAAGCAGCAGTACAAAAGGAGTGCCGCAGTCATAATTTCTATACCAGCCCTATTCCACGCTCGCCATTTGCTAAACTAACCACACACACCAGTTGCTCTGAGTCTGCTCTGAGTCACCAGACTTCACAGAGGTCTATATCTAGAATCTAAACCCGCATTCCCATCTCAGCTATATTGGTGTAGCACGGAAGAAATTCTCTGAAGGTAGTCAACTTTCTCCAGACTTTGCTAACAGAGCTGCAATAGGAATTTGTTCTTATTTTCTAAATGCTTTTTACAGATTGTCTCTTCGCATGAATTACTGTTAATTGCTGGGAAGAGATAACAGTGGTACTTGAGTCTATAAACTTTTTGTTTGTGCTGTATTGTGACTTGATACAACAGAGGCCACTCAGCATTACCACAATATAAACATTTAAAAACAACAACACTCATTAGCATCCTTCCCAAAAAGCTTGAACTGAAATACATCAGATCAATTTTCTTCATATCATAAAAAAAAAGATGAAGGAATATACAGAGATACAGTAAAGAGGTGCTGTCACCACATTAGAGGCAAATGGATGCGTAATAGAAATCTGTTTTCCAGATGATCTGTCAGCTGTTTTGCAAAATGAGGATGGGAAACTTATAGGAGGACATTTGATTAAAAACATTTAGATTCTTTAAATATATAATCCAAATCTACTCTTTTTTGTACAAAAACAAAAGCATATTTTACACAAACTTCTTTGCTTGTACACTAACATTTTCAGAGAAAGAGCCACCTTGTAAAATTGTATTAACAGGACTTAATACTCGGGTTAGTGCTTAGAATGCTTTTACCAATTTTGAATAATTTGTAGGAATCCTAAAAATGACAACCAAATGATTCATTACATAACTTAAAAACAGCTAAAATTAAAAGACAACGTGTAAGATGTACGTTTTCCTCTCCTAGTACCTCAAATGATCTTCAAGTTAGGATCCACAAAATAAAAATAACGTGGATTTAACGCTAAAGCTTTAAAATCTACTTTAAAGCTGAAGAAACTAAGACGGGGTTGTTTTCATGAGAGCCAAAACACATTAACATATACTGATCAGTATTTGCTAAGATTATCCAAGCCATATTCTGCCTTCAAATACTGAATAGTAAATTGGCAAGCAGAGACACAGACGTGATTGAAAAGACTCCTTGAAATGGGTCTGGGGGAAGCCACAGAATGGGCAGTACCCTTCACATGCTCCTGACCCTGCAAAATTTAGAGTAAAGCTATGGAAGACTACGAGGACACTTGCACAGAGCAAGCAAGAGCTACTCCAATGCCTTAGTTACATTCAAGGGCCGAGCAAGCATTTAAATGTTTGCAACATGCAGTTAGTCTCACTGCACTAAAGAAGTGCTGACACACTCAAAAATAAATACATGCCTAAGTGCTTTAGAAGATGAAAACAAAGTAAGTTTGTGGCTTCCTACAGAAATTCTTCTCCTGAAGAGCCTGAGCTGTATCTGACTGCTCAGATGTAGACAGAGCCCATGGTATAGCATTTAAAAACCTTTCTTTACGTAGTTGATTGACATTTATCTTAAAAGTTCATAGGTGTCATCATACAGGTGAGCAGTCTTCAACATGTGGCCCACGCGTGCAGGGGTCAATGGATTCCTCCCGAAGGAGAGGCAGAAGTGCCCCAGTACTACTAGAGTAGGCTCAGCTGCAACACAGGCATCTGCACAACTGCCCAAAAATAATTATGGGTCCACAGATACAAAACGGACAAACTTCACTGCTCTAGATAGTCATAGCAATGCTACTGGAGCAAGCAGGCCAAAATCAGACATGGTGCTGGTAACTGTAACTCCATGGCAGTAAAAAAGTGTAATTTTCAGCTGAATTGTATCTGCTTAAGGTATGGCAAAATTTGGCCTCTGATGTTCTTAACTGTAATATAACTTTAAAATAATTACTTAAATATTCAGTCATTCAGTACACTGTGAGATACTGACCACGAGTTACACTGATTAAGCAGATCAACAATTCCGGGCACTTTTTGGTACTGTAAGAACTACCACAGTATTCATACAAAATTAAAAATGCAAAATGACTATACAGTTATCAACTGGTTTTGAATTAGCTGGCAGGTAGTGCCTTAGCAGTGTTTTCATATCAATGCTCATGGCAGGTATTTTCTTCAGTTTTTGTTTTCAGAAAAGCAGCAACTCTCCTTTAAAGAGCTTTTGAATTAAAATCCACTGTTAACAGCAAACACTTAAGAATTTGAATTCTGATATAATTACTGGCATATAAAACCACAATGAGTTAAACAAAGTTTTAAGGACAAAGATGCGTATTCTTTTTGTGAAGTGCACAGATAAGATTTACTTCATCTGCTTTGTTTCCATACATGCAGCCTTGTATTTTGCAGCGCGGTGAGCTGGACTTCCGGTACCTACACCTTGATATTCGCCTCAAAATCATGACTAAGTCTTTAATCATTCATTATTCAACAAAATAATACTTCAACATGAGAATATTCAGTCTTTCAAGAGCTCTCAACAGCCTCCAGAATATAAGTTGATTCATTTAACAAGCCACAGGCCAAGTAAACATCTATCTAATGAGTCAAGACTCTGAGATTCCCTATTGTGGGAAACTCCGAGGAGAAAGCCACGGTGAATCAGTCTGAGGATACGCAGTACAACATGATTTTCAAAGGCCTGTAAGTGACAGCCGGTTGCATGAACCATTGGGTGTGGTTACGAAAGATACACAGCAGCTCAAACCCAACTCTACTCTTTGAAATTGGCCCAGGCTAACAGTGTCCTATAATCAGTGTCGCAGCTCTAAGATGGATTCACGCAGCAGCATCCGTGCATGCTGCACATTGGAGCCGCTGCCACCAGAAGAAAACCATGGACTGATAAATAGTCTGAATTGCACAAGCAAGTCCAACCTGACATATCTGTGTGGGAACTACTAGCTAATTTATCAGTTCTTTGCTATCTTATTTAGTACTATGACAGAGAACCACTCACAGATAACTGTAACTACACGAGCATACAAATTTTATATGAGATCACCAAGATAAACCAGCTAAAACAACTTTTTTTACAAATACATGCATCACAAATACCTATATGTTGGTTCTCCCAGCCTCATCCCACTCTCACTTATCTTTAGTAGCCAAATGACTTTTTATTTCGGCGTCTATTTCTTTCCTTTGATTTTCTGAAGCAACATGTTCTCATGTGATTGCATTCCCAAGGCAAAGATTTTTATTTCCTATAACAGCTGATGAACCTCAGTGCCCATAAGTATTATATATACCTATCTTCCTACACATATGACCCTCGGAGCAAGCAACAAGCTCTATGCACCTCGGTGAACCCGCAAAATTACTTTCATTCTGTGCCAAGTCCTCCAGAGCAGATTTTTAAACTACAGTAGATTTCAGCTTCAGTTCTATTAAGTCACTTGAGCTGTAATACCTTCCCATAAGAACCCCTCTACCATAACACACTCTGAAGCTGGCCTCCATCCCAAGAAGGGCATTACAATGAGAAGATACGGTTTACATAACTGGACTTCATCCACAGCAAAGGGGAATACTTCAGTCTTTGGAGTGAGATACTTGATTTGTTTTCATGATTTAAGTTTAATGAAATAACATTAAGTAACAGGGGCAAAGAACCACCATGAATCAGTAAGCAGTGAGAACTGCTAATGAATAAAACAAAACAGATATTTGTTTCTACATATGAAAGGATCCATGTGGGCAGTGGTTTACAAACACAGTTACAAATAAGGCTGTAGCTGAGTTTTCCCCGAGACTGTGTTGCTTATTTCAGCTGTTGCATCCAGGCGGAGTTGGTGATATTGGAAAGGATATAAGCCTGTAGGCTTTTCCCTTTTTACAAACAACTGACAGAGGTGATTTGGAAGACCAATATATAAGCAAATCTGATAATATCTCATCCCGGATAGTACATATTGTTCTCACATGCTTTATATGTCATAAATTAAAACAGGTAAAGAACAAAATCATACTTACAGTGAAAACACCTTTAAGACTTTTTTAACATTTGAATGGAAACCATCATGCACTATCTGATATTTGGATTTTTTTACTGTTCCAAACAGAAATGTTGTATTTTTAACACATCTATGGATTACTTCTCATTTACTCTTTGAAATATACAGAACGCACAACCGATACACTACTACTACTACATCTGTTTTTCTAGAACATCAAGATGTTTTTACTTATGCTGAGTGAATACAATATATGAAATTTATATAGTGTAGATAGGCTATATTTATCTGTATGTATGAATGTGTGCACTTCATCTACACTTGTCAAAGTTTAGGCTGGGCCAGCCACTAAACGAACGACAGATGTTCTCTGTTAACTGCTCTCCCTTCCCAAAAGGGTAAGGGAGAGAGAATACGGGAGACGGAATTATGGGTTGGAAAAAAACCTAGAACAGCTATAATGAAATATTAACAATAACAAAAAAAGTTAATAATATTAGTAAGAAACTAATGAAATAGGTACAAATATATACAAAAAACCAAATATGAAGCTCCAAGGATGACAATCATGTCACTGGCAAGCACTGGGACTGGACTCAAGGGTAGGTGCGAACTGGATTCGGGAAGGCACAGATCAGGATCAAAGGCAAAAGAGTGGACAGAGCCCTCCTGAGATGCCAGCCATCAAAGAAAAGAGAGTTAACCCCTTTGGTCCCTCAGCTTTATACTGAGCTTGATGCTCATGGAATGGAATACCCTGTTGGTCAGTTTTTGGTCACCTGTCCTGTCCACTGCTCCCCGCAGGTGCAGCCCCTCAATGCTCCTCCACTTCCAAGCCTCCAACATGGCACGTAACAAAGTTAGCTGACCTTGGTTGTTATGGGAATAAGTAAAAGCAAGAGCCTCGCTGCATACCATTCCTTGATATTAACTATAAACATCAGACCTTATCACTCTGGGGGCAGACATTGTCTGAAAAACATACCGTTAATTTCAAGGAGTGCAGTCAGTTAAGAGGAGACTTCACTGAAAAGTAAAATTACTGAAAAGAAAATTGGGTTTTGTTCTCTCTCAAACCAGGACAATACTGCTTCAGCAGATGGCACAGTGAAATTCCAGCAATATTTAATGCAATAAGTGGACAATTTAATGTCCATATTTCAAAGAGATAATAAGAGCTAGGGAACACTCTTCAGTAAGAGTTTTGGTGTTGTACGCCACACTAACTGTTCCATAATATATTCAACAGATTTTTTTTACCATTATGCCCAGTAATGCACCTCTGTCTCTAAAATTTAGAATTTTACAACAGAAATAAAACTCCAAAACCGGAAAACAGCTTTCACTACCTGATGACTACAGTTGATTGAAACAGAGATTAGGCATTTTCTGTTTTACGTACTATTCTAAAAATTCTTCTCTGCCCAACTAGGACAAGAGGCATCTGTGTCTGCAGATCGTATCACTAATCCACTAAGAAAAGTCCTCTGTAAAGTGACGTTCACGAAGAACTTTTCTGTGCAGCGTGGACATAGGAAGTACAGGAAACACTGAAGATCCTCAAAGGTAAACACGTGGTATACTGCAATTAGTTCTCCATCCAAGTAGTACTTTTTTTCACAGTATTTGCTATTTAATGCTATCACTTGATAATTTAAGTAAGTAGCTAAGTGTTATTTCCTATTACATGCAATTTTATTCACATTTTTTGACATTTCTTGGAAGTTAAAACCCACTTGCAAGCAAGACTCCATTTTCTTTGTTTGCTCCAGACTTTTTTTGCAGAAAGTCGTTAACTTCTAATTTAAATTAAAGATCAGCAGGGCACGGCAAAAATCTTTCAAATTCTGAACACAGACTTTTTTCATGACCACTATGAAAATAAATCATCACAAAATAATTACACAAGCCACTAAGTGGTATGTACTAAATAAATATCACTTGGAAATTAAATGTGTAAAGCACCAATACAGCAAGGTTATGGGAGTGAATATACTTTTCAAACATGCCCATCACCTCAGTATCTTGGCACAAGAGTCTTTTAATCATGTAATTACATACAACTGGCAATGATGCACAGAACATGATTACTGTAACACAACCTTCTGTGTACCCCATTTCTGCACTTCACCCTACGAAACTATTTATGCATAAATTACATTTAATCTGAAATAATCGAAAAGTCTGTATGAGCAAAATATAAGATGAACCATGACTTTCTGCTTGAAATGAAATGAAACCATTGACTTTTGAAGTTGGGAGTCAGCATGACCGAAAAGATGCTGCATTGTATAAACCTGTCTTAGTGCTACACCCCTAAGTAAATAAAGATGTAAGTTGTCTCCCTTTCAACTGCAATGTTAGAAAGGCTGACAGGGCTCCACAAAACCCTCCTGTGTTAGAGAACGGAAACTCCTAATGAGATTAGTTGGTGTGTGTGCAGACATTACTTAGCCATGACTAAATGGGCTCTCTTCCTGCAGCCAGTGGAAAATTCAGGGAACTTTTTCCCCCTGCAGCATCAGAGTCTCTCTAACCTTCAGCAAAGCTAGATCCAAAAACAACTCTCCACTTTCTCTCCCTTTCTCTCGCTCCTTTTTTTTTTTTTTTTTCCCCTTCCCTTACAAACATTTTTAGTGTTTTTTCGGTTGGTCGTGGAAACTCTCCACGTCCGCCAAGGGGTCTTGGGGCTGGGGGTAGCTAAGAAAACGGGGGAGGGGGGGAGGGCCGGGGCGAACGCAGAAGACTACAAAGGAAACTGTAAAGAAAAAAAAAAAAAAAAAGGAGCAAATATATAAACCTGAGAGGGAGAAAACCACAGAGTTTCTTTGTGAGCTGCAGTGACTCATTTTCAAGATGTTGTCTGCTGCCAGTTTCAAACCGGAAGCGCATGGCAATTAGTCTTGCTGTTTCCAGACAAGCCAGAAACTCTCCCGACACTTTTTTTTTTTTTTTTGCCTTTTTAAAGCCCCTTCTGCAGTTTCTGCAGGAGACTTCCCTTCCTCCCCCCCCCCCACAACCCCTCCCTCCACCCCCGGCCTCGCAGCGGCGCCGGGGACCCCGCGGCGCCCCCCGCCGCCCTGACAGGCACCCGGGCGGCCCCCGCCGCCCCAGTCCCCGTTATCGTGACACGCTGCTCGCAGGGGACAGGCCCGGGCGGCCGGACACCGCCGGACGGAGGGTGGAGGCGGCGGGGGGGGAGGCAGGATACGACCCGGCACCGCCGAGGGGGCTGCGAGGCGGAGAGGGGTCCCAGAGCTCCCCCCGACCCGCTGCGCCCTGTCAGGCAGCGACCCCCTCCCAGCCCTGCCTCTCCTCACACCCCGGACCCCGCACGACGCTCCGTCCCCTCACCGGCACCCGCGGCTTCCGAGGGGCGGCGGGGCCCCCGGGGCGACCCTCGATCGGGACGGGGGCTCCCTGAGGCGGCGGGACCCCCCTGAGGCGGCGGGAGCCTCCTCAGCGCCCCCCGCCCTCCAACCGCCGCTCCCCAACCGCCGCCCCCTGCCCTCCTTACGGCCGCGCTGGCCGGGCCCGGCCCCGGGGCAGGACCCCCGGCGCCGTGCGGTACCCCGAGCCCCGCGCTGTCCCCCCTCCCTCGTCCGCTCCTCACCTCCAGCCCGCGGTTCTGCCCCGCCGCGTCCCTCCCCGCCGCTGCCCCACCAGCGAGTCGGGGGCGTGGGGGAGCGCCGGCCTCCCCGAAGCCCCCGAAACTTTGCAGGAGCCGGGGCCGGCGCCGCAGCACTTGTACCTACCCAGAGCCTGAGAGGGACTTTTCCGCTCTCTCCTGGTACTTTAGAGGGAGCTGGGTAAAATCCCCTGGTTCTCCATGCTGACAGTCTTCTGCAGGCGCTCTGTTGCTCTTGTAATGAGATCCTGATTTCCCCCCCCCTTCTTTTTTTTTTTCCTTTCTTTTTTTTTTTCCTTTTTTTTTTTTTTTTTTTTTCTCGTGTGTGTGTGTGTGCGCCCGTGTGCGGGAGCGAGCAGGAAGTCAGCGCAGTCAGACAGCGAGCCGGCTCACTTCCTCCCCTGCACTATTCCCCAGGCGCTTCGCCGTCTGTGTAAACAGGCTTTTCCTCCCCTCGCCCCTCGTCCCGGCCGCCGATGCGCGGCATGGCCGCGGCGCAAAGCACGCACATCGCCCGGGCGGGGGGTCAGCGGCACCTCCGCCACCTCGCAGGGAGCTCCCGCCGGCTCCCCCGACCTCCACCTCTGCCTGTGCTACACCCCTGGGGAGGAGCTTCCCGCCCGCCCCGGGCTGCGAGGTGCCGTGGCCGAAACCCACCCGTGACCGTGGGGAGACGCTTACGGAGGGTTTAAGAGTGGGGTGGCGAGGGGCCTCGGCGAGGCGCTGGCCTTGGAACAGGCGGCCGCCCCCGTCCCCGTCGGACCGGGGGCTGTGGGGCAGCGGCGAAGCGCTGGGACCCCCCGCTTTGGGCCGGGGGGGCTGAGGGGTTGGCGGTGTTGGGGGGTAGCTCGCTGGATGCTGCCTTCCCGAAGGTGCCCCCTTCACCCCCGGCCTTCCCAAGCCAGACCTCACACGGGCAGCGAGACACACAAACGGCATTCAGTCATGAACGGTGTTCAACATGGCACGGCCAACGTAAACCAACATTCAAAGTCAAGGGGCGCTCAGATCGTCAAATCTGAGGTGGATCTTCCAGCTCCACGTCTTACCTCGCAGACAGGCCATCGGTAGTTTGCTGACTGGGATTTAGGTTTTGACCTCCCAGCTGTAGACCTCCGTCCTAAAGTGTTGGTTTGGACTTACTGAAAGAGACACGTTTCCAGTGTTTGGAGTTTACATCCTTTATGTCTCTTTCTTGTGTATCATATATCTGAATTGTACCATCTATTTGTAACTTTATTTGGAAATTCTCAGACCGAGCGACATTATCTTCTGTCTGCCCAGTGCACCGGTGATGCTCAATGCGTAATAATTCCAAATCAATACTGCTCTGCTATTTCTTTTAACAGTCACAAGATTTATCGTTCCAGCACAATAACAGTTCAGAATGTGCTTGACGTGCAAGGACACAGAAGCTATGCTTATTTTTTATCACTCTATTGGGTTGTTGCCTACAATGTTATTGGGAACAAAAGTATGCTTTGATGGAACTAAAAGGATCGTCACAGTTGGCCACTGTTAGTCAATAGCATCCGAACAGCTGGCGGTGAGCAAATTGTGAGTCTCTTGCGGAAGTCCGTCAAGTTTCGTCCTTCTCATCTTCTAACATGCCATGGGGGAGCAAGAATAACACGGTACTGGCACACCAGATTATGTGACCTTGTTATTTTCCTCAAATAATTCCCTTTTAGAAGTCATTCTGAATTTTAGAATACAGATATGAGGACTGGTAAATCCTCATTTTGTGCTTCCCAAATAAAGAAGCATTAAAATGTTTAACTTGAGATAGTATATTTCCTAGATTAAAATGCGCGGTGGATGAAATCCTTGCTGCAAGTGTTAGTTTAAGTCACTAGGATGCAGGAATCAACCTTTGTTTGGGAACTACAACTGAAGACCTGGTTTTGCAAAACCAGGGCAGCCGGAGAAGCTTTTGTGGTGCCAATATGCAACGTTGGACTGGCAGCTGGGGGTACCAGCATTCATATATTTGTCTTTCATAAGTACCATACATTTGTCTTTCATCGATTTTGAGAACACGAGATGAAGCAGAGATGTTCCAGAGTTGCCTTGACCGGTTAGTGGTGTGGAGATCTGAGAGAACAAACTCACAAAAACAGTAGAACTTCTTTCCTTTTACAAAAAGTAAATAAAAAGATGTCTTTAAAAATGTTTAAAAAATAAAATGTTTCTTTTATTTACTATACCGTAACTTGGTTGACAGCACTAGAATTATTTTTTTTTTACAGCACCAGTCCTTTTTTTGTCTAGATAGTGAGGTAGAAACCTAAATAAAGCTGCCGTGCTGGAGGCTGGATGGCCACTGGATGAGGGCTCTTCATTTTACCCTACGGATGGTGGAGAAGAAAGTGTGGAACTTGTTTAATGGAATGAAGCCACCAGGATATGTTGGAAACACGAGGAATTCAGAAAGCTCTGCTGGAAGTGGAAGAAAATGGGAGCTTTTGGCCAGGGCTAGCTACTGATTCTAGCACTGTGGATGTCATCGGGAAAATATTTTTGGAAAATACATCTACGTGGTTGATAAAAACACTGTACTTTACAGAATGGTTGCCGAAACTCTCTCATCCGCAATATCTGCCTGGCTAAATTAGTCTAGGCTTATAGTTATCCTTAAGGATTATCTGATGCAAAAATACAAGATGATGAATGAGGACAATTGCATGTTTGTATTGTGTAGGAGCCTTTTTCTTCTGCAAAAGCAATTCCACTCAAAACCTGTAATGGTCATAAAAATGCTAGTTATGTTTTTAGTTGAGTCACTAATGAATGTCTGTGTCTCGATTCACATCCATTCATCAGCACGTATTATCATTACAACTGTTAATTATAAAGCCTGAATCCTGTCCTCAAGCTGTGAAGATTTGGGGTTTTAGCTTTGGAAGTTCCTTGCTCAGAGCTGGTCCAGACAACAGCTGTCGCACTTGTAAAGGACTAGGAGTAACTAGAGACGGCTCCCCTTCAACCAGTAAGGCAGGTTACCGCTGCTGAAAGTCCTCATCTAATGGCTTCAGGCGATCCTTGAGCAAACATATGCACCCGGGATGTCTCCATGTCCTGTTTATCTAGGGATAGTGCAGTCTGTAGAAGAGCCCGCATTTATAAACCTGTCCTGTTGAAAAAATTGCCCCAGAGCATTCCTAAGTGTAGTGACTGTAATTCTGCCTCATTTTGATTAGATTACATCAATTAAGAAACCAGGCTTTGTCTGTCCTTTCAAATTGTTTCTACTGTGTTTTTAAACTGTTCATAAATCTCATGTGCTGCTGTAATTAACCAATCTCACAGAAGGAAACAAAAAAAATAAAGGTAGGTTCGCTGTGCTCCAGATCTCTGTTTAAGCTCTTCAGGCTGAGGCTCATGTCTGTGTTGGTCTAGGTGTTAGTCTAATTTCACTCTGAGCTTTGAGTCCCACTGTAATTAAATTATTACATTAAATTAAATAATTGTAATGTCGCTTTGCGGTACACAATTTTCCTTAAATGTACATAGATGCTTATAATCGTGTAATTATCAAGAACAAAGTTGAAAGCAGTTGGAAATAATTGTAGTCTCATTTAATATTTTAATTGCTAATATATTTAATGAATGCATACATTGTTTCAGCCCCTCTAAACATTTTGTATTTCTTTCTAGATTACAGGCTCTATAGTGAAGAGGCTTCAAATTTGCGTCTGCCTTTATGACAACTAACACAATAGGTTCTGTGGGAGAATCACTCGTAACCATTCTTCTCTCTTATTTTCTAGTAATTCTAGCTTGAATAACCACCTGCCAGGTTACAGGGGGATTTCCAGGGGATTTTGGAAAGTGGGTATATAGAAACTAATTACCTGAGTTTGGAATGACAGCCTAATTCATGTAGGATTCTTGGTTGTGCTTCACAACATACTATTTAAATGCCTTGCAAGCGTTGCATCAATATTGATGAATGTTCCTCTAGCAGGTTTGGCTTTTCTCTTTCACACTTTCCTGGAGCTGGACAAACACGGGCTTCAGAGCCAACAACTTCATTATTGCAAAAAGTCCCGGGGGATCCATACCACTCACAAACTGGTCAGGTCCTCAGTTTTATCTCATCTCGCAGGCAGCTTCACTGGCAAGAGAAATGCTGTCTGCAATACTGTCCAGTGCTACCTCCAGGGGGTAACACCAACCCCAAACCCATGGAAACTCAGATGATTGGACTGCACATTGTTCCTCGGCAAGCATTATTTCTTCCTGGGCTTTTTGCTGAGCTGTCTAGAGTAAAACTGTGAGCTTTAGAAAAGGTTTTAGAGATGGCAGACATCGACAGAACTGTGTGTGCTGCTGAGAAACCTCTTGTTTGAATTTGGATCAGATTAGTGGGAAAAATAATTGCATGCCATCATCAAAAGGTCCGAAACCTCATGCCACATGTTCTGGAACAAAGGAATTCTGCAAGTTTTAACCTAAAATGTTTCCTGTCAGAGGTAGGAGAAGGGCGAAGTGCTTCTTCCCACCATGAAACATGTATACTGTGCAGATGGTAGGACTTCAGCAAAGAAGCAGGAGCTTTTTCCCTCCTCCCAGGGACTTCTTTTTCCCTCAGGGAGCATGTTCCAGTGCCTTATGACAGAGGCTGTGAATGAGAATTACTGCTGGGTTGCAATTAGAAATCTGCCTTCAGTCTTAAGGCAACGATGTTTTAGAGAACCCAAGGTTTTCTCCTTCTCCCCTACCCACCCGCGGAAGGCTGCGATGCTTGATCAGGAAGGAGCGTTTGGGGAAAATGACTGCTTTTAAACTCTTCTTCCTTTGGCACTTTTTTTTACTTTCTTAAATGTTTTGCTTTCCCTGTATGTTGTTGTGGCAGAAAGCACATGACCCAACATGTTTCGATTAAAAGCATCACTTGCGTGTACGATTTCATTAGGTTTGCCTTCTTAGTGAAAGATTTATAAGGAATTACCTCCTGTGTGCAGTGTAATTGCCTATGATTTTTTTTGTCATTTCAGGAATGTCGTGTTGCTGTGTGTTAAAAGAGCCTACAGCACCTAAACGAGCAACCCAGGAAAACAGGGAAAGAGGATTCCAAGAATCTTTGAATAACCGTGAGGTCTAATCTAACTGCAAAGATTAACTATTTCAGAGGTCACCGTGCTTCTTAAATCTTTCAATCTGTTCTACTGCAATTTCTTTTCCAGGCTAATTAATTAAAGGTCTGAGCTAGAACTTTAGTTGCATTTTATTGGTCTCTTTTTTTTTTTTTCCCCCATCTCCCATCTGTCTATTTTATTCTAACAGAGTCTCTAAATATAACTTAACCAAGGTAGCTCTACCGCCAAATATCACCATAGCATCTGAATATAATTAAACTGTTTTTACTGTTCTCAAATGCTTTTGGTCGAATGGAGCGCAACTCACTGCCACTTCTGCTCAGCCCACACTAATTCTAATATTTTTAGATGACGAATGGAATTGTGCAGATTTTATCTTCAACATGTGACCTTATAGCTTTTGTGTTTCCCAGTATGACACATGCTTTGGGAGACATTTCTGCTTAACCATTTTCAGTTAGGTGCAATTGACAATATTTGTTTCTCTTCTAATTACTGTGTATTTGATTATGATGTTCCAATGATTGTATTATCATGTTTGTAGTTACAAAGTTAATTATGCATGTTCTTGGTTATGTGCATTTTCTAAAAAAATAATTAGTGTTTTCTTAAAGCCCTCCCTATCCTCATACTCCATAGCTATAATTATAAACCTCATATAAAAGACACTTTGGAAAAGCAAATAAATCTTCAAAATATCTTGGGTTTTTAAAGTCAAAACTAACCCCTTAACCAGTCATTGGTGCAGACCATAAAGTACATGCATTATGTGTTTCTTACGGGAATTGACTGCTATTAAGTTATAGCTGCGTTTTGCTTGTAAGAAAATCCTTTTTCGAAGTCACATTACACAAAAAAAGTTAAAAACGGAATGTGTCTTAATACCTTTACCTTACATGTGCATGTGCACTCATTTTTCTTGATGTCCAGTAAAGGAGAGAGACTTCAGAAAACAATTCCAAGTGTGTAAGTTAGCACCCTGCCATGAATGATCTGGAGGTGCCCGCTTCTCTCTGCTGAGTACGCGGGGATCCTGGGAAGTCTCTCCAGCTAACGCAGCTGCCCAAATTAGGTGCTTAGAATGAGAAGACATAAATACCCCTTAGATTCATATTCTGCCTTCGATATGGCTAAAATGTGGAATTCCTCTTCAGTTGTCTATGAGGGGATTGTATTCAGGGGGGTTTTGTGATACATTTGAAATATAGGTACAAAAAGCTTTCAGTGTAGACATACTCTCATCTAAGTCATTTAAAAGTCACAGCATTTTGATCCTTCTATAAACTCAAGTAATGTCAGCTTGCAGTGCAAGCTTGTTCCTCCAAAAAATTCCAGTTCTTGCATGTTTCATTTTTTTTTACTCTATATTATTTCAGGACTGCTATCTTGCCTGTACCTTAAATGCAGATACATTGAAAATCTGATACCTGTTTGCCTGTCTAATAATTCTTTATCACACACTAGCGATAGTCACAGTTCTAACACAAATGTTGCCTTGGCTGTTCTGCACTCCTGACTGGATGTTATCAAGAGATGCCGCATTTTCATGGAAATCTTTTTTGATACAAACTATAGGCTCCTTCATAACCAAAAGAGCATAAACACCAGCCTAAGTCCATGCTTATTAAAGAAGTTCTTAAGAGCTAACCATGTACTCTTCTGTTGTGCTTGACACAAAGTAAGTTCAAGCAACCACAAACCTCTGGGAACGGCTAACGTGGCCATGTCCTACCACTGGCACCAACCAGTGAAGGACAACTGCTCCAGGCGAGAGGACAGGTCTTCAGCTATAACCTTCTCATCCACGTTTCAAGCTGCATGCAACACCAGATTTAAGCACGTTCTCAAGCTTTGCTGGAGCAAGATCTTACAGCCTTGTGTAAAAGGTGTTGAGGTTATGGCAAGTTTCTTTTGACTTCAGTGGGTTTCAATCAGGGGTTTATTGTGGAAGTGGTTTTCAGGAGGATGTGATTAAATACCAGGTATCTTCAAAATCCTACACAGATCATAGTATAAACTTGTTAGTCCGACACTTGCTCATTCTGTTAAAAGGAGGATTTTATCTATATTTGCTATACCAAATAGATTATTGCTTACATTACTGCATGTAATACAGCTTGCACAATTCATGTTAAAAATTGCTTTGAGATATTATTGCGAGAGAAATTGCAAAAATGTATACCTAGAGAAATGTATAGTAAAACTATGCTGTAATGTAAATGCCTTTAAACATGTAAAGAGAAAAAGGAAATGTTACAAACTGTTGGTAAATTTTTTGGATGTTGTTTATGTTTGAACTTTTCTCCGTTTTCCTGTAGAAACTTCCGTATCCTCTTCCTGTGTCCCTACAAAGTTTTGTACAATGCAGAACAAGAAATGCTACGGGGATTGTGCTCCACCTTTCTCCTTCCTGCTGGGATATCCTTTCTGTAGAGAAATGTAAAGTATGTAATATTCAAGTAAAAATGTTATATTATTCTTTATCTCAGTCATTTTCTGTTATCTACAACATATCAAGCTGAGCGTACATTGGTTGCAGAAGTACACTGCTATTTTTACATTTTTATGACATGTGAGTTTCTCAGCCAAAGGTAGCTAAAATCTATTACAAAGTTTCTTGTTTTCCAGAGTCTTATCAAGGGTTCATGTCTAAGCCAAACAAGACAAGGGTGGGTTGGGTTTTTCTCTTCATTGTTTCGAGTGAATTAACAGGAAGAGGGGAGTGCTTTACCTGTCTGACACTAGAGCAATATTCATTAGCTCCCACTTTTCACTTGCCTGTCTGTCCAGACTCTGTCTGCATCCTTGTGGGAATTGTACGGCAATTTCTTAACTCCCAGTAATAAACAAGGAAATCAGTAAAGGGCTTTGATCTGAGTTCCAGTCTTAATTCATTCTAAAAGTCAATACTTAAAATAAAATAAAGGACCAGGACTTTAAAAGTTTAGCTAATGTTAATGGACCGTGTTCCTGAGCAGTCAGTGTAGGCTTTTACTGTTGTACTGTTCTTCTGAATGTTGGAAGCCGGTTTTATAGCCCTACACTCATATAAATGCAGATGTACATATGCATGTTTCTCATTTAGATAATTCAGCAGTTCTTCTCTAGCAATAGCAATAAGGCATGATGGCGGTCAAGGAGAAGAGAATTATCCTGTCGTCTGGTAGACAGAGAAGATCAGAAAACAAACTGATTGTTCATTTCAAATGAAGTTCATGTATGTAAAACAGTAAATGATGCACAGGGCTGCCAAATTAAAATAATGTGAAAGGCAGAGACTTCTAAAAATGTGCAGAGGTTTGTTGAAATACATAGCAAATTTGTTGACAATTTGTTGAAATACGTAGCAAATAGGAAGTAGATGTTTTAAACTTTACCTTTAAAATAATACAGAACAAAACTCCTCCCTCTGCATGCATAAGATCTGCCGAGTTAAAAGTTTCTTATAGTTATCGGTCTTTTACTTTGCCCTCCACCTTTTCTGATAGTGTATATATTTTATTGGCTTGTTTATCTTTCTTTTTGTGCTAAATAGAACAGGCAAACAGAATAAGGGGAAATGCTTTGACTTGTAGGAAATTAATAGTATGAAGAACAAAATAAGGATGTAGCCAGCAAAATTCACTATTTAAAATTTGTGCTTTTGCTGATTCCCAAACTGATTAAAAAGTATATCTCAATGTGACCTTTATTTTATTTATCATACCTACTTATATTATAATGTTCTTGCCTGATCTTTATTCCTCTAAAAATTATTTCTTTAATAATATATAATTTAGCACAAGGCTAACGTGTGGCAAGGAATGGTCCCTAAAGAAACCCCTGTGTTTAAAACTGATATAATGGCACTGTAAATTGATGAGAGTGTTTTTTTCTAAGCAATCATAAGATCGCAGTTTGCAGTGGAGACTATACTTTTGCACGTGGCAAACATTTATGATTGTGTTAGAGCATTCTGCATTTGTGGTTGATAGATTTGACTCCAATTCCTGTTCTGCTGAGGCTCCCTCATGTCTAAATTAACAGAACTGTACTGAAATTATTGGTGTTACTCTGAATTTTCATTGAGCTAATTATGAACAATTTCGGCCCCTTGTTGGTGTTTCAGAAACGAATATTGGCTTCCCAATCCCAAAGAGATGGAAATAACTTTAGCCCATTTTTTTAGAAGAAATGAGTCTTTTGTGATCACACACCGTGTGAGCGCAGGTGAGAGAATCTATGTCTGCGCGTCTGTAGATCTGCACACGTCGATGTGTTTGCATGGGGCCTGCCAGTTCTCCCTGATAACGGGTAACCCAGCTTTCCCCTCTCAGCCAGATTGACAGAAATGGTCTCAAAGGTCCAACCAACAGTACTTTAAGTTCTGAGAAGATTCCGTGAAAATTAGCATTTGGAAAGAAGGCCCTGTTAATGCTACATCAGGAGGAAGTGTAACTGGACAAGACATACACACCAGTGAGCCCACATGACGATACGCTATAAATGCCTTAATCATGTGATGAGAGTCAATTGGAGTTTGCACTTATTAGACACCAAAAAAACCCCAGTCAAAATATGTAAAGCCATATGAAGCCAGACCTCATTAGCTCTTCTTTTCTGGAACAACTTGGGTTTTTTCGCACAGCTTCACAGAGATATACATTCTCTTCTTGTCCAACATGCACAAGGGGCTACTAGGAAAGACTGGACTGTCTTGGGGGCCAGTGTTATGCCCGTGGAACAGAGATTACTTAACAGTCTTCGACCTGCTCCTCCTTCTTTATATCTTTCTTCTTTGGTCTTTCTGGTTCTCTAGACAATCTTGGTTTTTCTATCAGAGCCTCACAAAACCACATTTCAGAAGGTATAGATAACTCTGTTCTGCTCTCTGGATTAACCTCAAAAGCAGCGCAAAGTGTTTAATACCTTACCCCAGATGCTGCAGGAGTCTTCTTTCCTTGAGGGCATCAGTGTACAATTACAAATGTGCTAGTGATCTTAACAAGAAAAACATATACTAAAAACAAGGTGAAAGCTCAACGAAAACAAAAGAAATGTATTATTTTACCCTAATTTATCAGTTACACTTCTGATCAGCTATATTAGATAAGACAGTCTCAGCTGAGTTTTATAGAGGAAAAAATATTAACAAGTAGCTTGGTGAACAGCTTGCTTCGGTCTCCAGAGGGTTCTCTTGTTACACAAACAGACAAACAGTTTTGAACGAGTGGCTTTCGGAACCATTTTTTGGAACCATTTTCTTTCCCCATTTACCTATATGGATAAGGCTGTAAACTCATTACTTCCTCTAGGACAAGTGGAAACCTTTATGTACCCAAACCAGCATTAGTAAAAGTGGAGTTATGAGACCCACAGGTGGTTGGTTTCATGCGATGCTTATGTTAGCACATTTTTATCACTAACTTATTGCTCGGTGCTGTCACAAGGGGCACCTGGGCTCCACGGAAGCAGACAGTGGATGCTCTAGTCAAAGGCATTTTACTGACTAGGTTTTACTAGATTTTTTAGTCCATTTTACTGGACTAGATGACCTTTAAATGTCCCTTCCAACCCAACACATTCTATGATTCTATGAAGGTAAAGAACAGCCTCTTGAAAGTTTAGCAACTATTTCAGAGCCTGCATTTTCACGTTGGTTTGTTTGTTTAAACCTCATCACAAGCAGCTCCAAACAATTATTTCTTCACCCCAGAAAAGCTGTTTCATAATTTGATTAAATTAAAAAAAAATAAAATCTATGTGTGTGTTTCTCTAAGGCTTTTATTGTGGTAAAGACACATCAAAAATATGAGTGCTCTGTGTAATTCTGAAAACAGTGTAGCCAGAATCATGACTTGTGTCTCCTGTGGGAGGTAACCAAGTTGGTCATTTACCATGATGCTGTAAAGGGTTTCCTTCCTCTTCCCCGTACTTCCCCAATTAGCATGGTCTGCAAGATCTCCATGCACTCAAGGGCCACATCACTAAATCATGGCTATAAGTCATATTTAGAGCATCTGCCCCTGCAGTTTCCACAGTCTCCACTTCCATTTCTCTCCCACATGCAAAAACCTTCCTTTGGGGCCTGATGCTTTCCTCAGTTGAGCAGAACAGCTGTCAAGGGAGTTTATGTTTGTGAAGAGACAAAAATGAGTCACAGGCTAAAGATTAATATAATAATCTAGAAACAGATGCCCTTGAGGATGTGTGGTATAGTAAACAGTAACTTTTATGATGCCTGTCTTTCTCCCAGCAAGAATCACCTCTGTCTTGCCTCACTGCAGCTTTCCCAGCTTCTTTTAAGGTAGGTCTGCCCGTTGAGAGACCTCTAGGTACAAAGAAAATCCGGGATTGTAGCGTTTCAGTCCTTTTTAACGAGTTGTTCTGCTCACAAAACTGCTTAATTTCCATGGAGCTCTACCAAAAATACAGTCTGTGCCTTTTGTCCAAGTTGTATGTGTTTCCATCACTTCTCTTCAAAGTTCTGCGTAACTGTTGAGTGGGGTGAAACAGGGAACTGAGATGTTCTGGGTCTCGTCGCAAGGGTGCTGGGAAGTGATGAGCAGTCATTGATAATGGTCCTTTACTTCAGGAATGAAGAACTTACTTAGCTGTTTCAAGGTCTTTGCTGAACTGTGAAAATATTTTATATCTTTAAGGGAATGTTATCTTGCAGTGATTTGCAAATTACTGGTCTTGAGTCTGGAGAAAAAAAGGAGGTCATCTGCCTGGAAAATACGTATTTGTACTTACATAAGGAGAAGTTGGAGCCCCAGGTGTCAAAGTTAGGGCTTCTGGCTTTATTTACTAGCCTTTTCAATTAAATTGCTTAGAAAAGGGAGGGACAGCTCTGCTGGTAAGATATCAATCACCCTGTCACTCTGTAACAGGTATATGCTATTTGAGTGCAAGACTCACACTGAGTCTTCTCTCTGGAGATCACAAGGAGTTATCTGTCCGCAAGATGAAGCTGGGATTCTTCCAGGGTATAGAAGAGAAAATATCAAAGACAGAAAGTATACAAAAAACATTTAATTTAGTATCTCTGGCTTCCTTGTATGCAGCATGAAAAAGGTCTACTCTGAAGAGCTGTAAAGCAAACAGCACATTCTGTAAAAGAAAGAAGAAGAGAAGAGAAGAGAAGAGAAGAGAAGAGAAGAGAAGAGAAGAGAAGAGGAGAGGAGAGGAGAGGAGAGGAGAGGAGAGGAGAGGAGAGGAGAGGAGAGGAGAGGAGAGGAGAAGATAAAGGATTTAAACTGTTCAGCTGTATCTGACAGCTTACACTATATATACTAATATCCTAAATCAGGAGTTATACCTCCAAATGCAGCTGTTTGTGGGACAACAGAAATTCTATGTGTTCACTAACATTAATGCTTATGTACAGGGTTGCTCTGTTCTGATTGTGCTGCTATATGAGATTACAGTACACTACTGCGTCCAGCATTTGGGGTTGCAGTAAATTATTGGTCTGTAAGGTATGAACTGAAGAAAGTTTATAAGTGGCTGCTTTGGGCTGTCATCATTGCTTAAGAAGTTTCAGAAAGACCTTGCACTGTTGTCCTGTTTAAAGAACTCACTTGGTTTTATTTGGTCAATGACACCAATGAAATCTCTGCAAAAAAAAAATCAAAACTGCTGTCACATTTTCTTTCCAATATTTTGACAGTTGACATCTTACATGTTATAAGCCAAATGCATTGAAGAATTAGAATCTGTACCCATGTGTGTAACATCTTACATGTCTTAAAATTGTGAAGAAGAAAATCAGGTAACAACCCAAACCCTGCTTTTAGTCAGACACATACTTGGGATTTTTTGAGTGAGCCTGTATTTTGAACATCAAAAGTTCACTGAGAATGAGGATTAATTTACTAGTGGGAATAAGGATTGTAGCTGTGTGTACTAAGTGTTCAACAGATAAGGATGAAGCCTCTAACTCCACATTTTTTCTGTGTGGGTTTCCAGGTGTGGCTTTTATTATGTTCTTCCTCAAAATAGCGAGAGAAAACCAGTTTAAGTTGTGTATATTAAACTGATTAACTTATAGATCTCATTGGGATGAATTTTATGCTTTACAGGTCAGTTGTGCATTTTTCTAAACCTTTCAGCCTGGAAACAACCCCCACACTGCGGTGGAGTGTATGTAATGTTAATATTTGGAAACTTCAAAGTAGCCTTAGTCTCTGATTTATAAAAAATAAACAAACATCCTTTTTAAGTAGCACGATGATCAGCTGTAGAAATGTTATACTACAGCCTCATTAGGGTCAGAATTTGGCAAGCAAATTCTTGATGAAGATAACAGATCATCTCTGTGTCATTTCTCTAATTATTTTTTTTTTCAGTGACGATGCAGAGACTTGACTTTGCTAGCTAGGATTATTTTATTTGCTCTCTTCATGTCAGCATTTATTTGGCTTCTGCAAATCCTCACTCACTTTGTTCTTTTCACTGATTTTTTCAGGCCTATGATGCTGTATTTTCAGCTTATTTTTCACTTTTTCAAATAGGTTGTTTCCATATTTTGAGGATATATCAATAAATCTGGCTTTCTTTGCCAAAAAAAAATAGGTTTTACACGTCTGGATTTTATTTTACATTCACATTTAGGTTTTTTTCACATCTGTTTCTTTTTTGCAAGTATTCTGAGGGAATCATTCTGCTTGCATTTTTTTTTTCCTTTATAAAAGCACTCGAATTCTGTTCCTATTTATTTAAAATGTTTTCATGTTCAGCTATCTGCAAAATAAAATTAATCTTCAGCTCATTTTTTTGTTTCAAAATAAAAAAGACTATGGTTTTAGGAGGCAGACAGGAAGTTATGCCCTTTTGACCCAAAGAACTAAGAGGAAGGTTGGGAGGAAGATGATAAAGAAAAAGCAGAGGAGGATACAATTTGTATGCACTGGTCATAGATCTTCAAAGTTTTAAATTCTCCCGTAGGAGGTATTTGGGGAGCAATCCCAGGCAGAATGTGGAAGCATGTTGTAGTCCATGCATTGACTTTTTCTCCCTCTCCCATGGAATAGTAACTTGGTTATAGCTATTCCAGCGCATTTCATAAAAGACTGGGTTTCTGTGATCCTTTCAGCAGGTTCTGTGTGAAATTAGTGTTTGTGAGCACAAAATGCTCCTGAACAGTTATGGCAGCTTAGGAAGTGTGTATTACTGTGGAAGTGGAAGCCTAAGCTACACAGATACTTGGGATCGTGACTTCTTTTCTGCACCTTCCTCTTCTTCACTCTTTCTCATTTCATCATTTTCTTCCTTTTACTTATATACTTCTCTATCTTGCAGCTTTTTCTCTTCTTCCTTCATATTTATATTTACCCTTTTACACCTCCCAGCCCTCTTGGTAATCTTTCACTGTCTATTGGAAAGGAAAATGGGGCAAAGCTTATCTTTTTCCATTGAAAATCCAGAGGATGCATGCAGAGATGGAGAGAGATAGAAGGAAGGAGTGCTGTTGTTATGGGAGTCTTCTCTGCTTCCTCTCTTCTGCAAGAGCTTATCCTTGGAGAGCCCCGGCAGGATCCTGGGGACTTGGGACAGGAAAGGGCTCTGAAACTCTTGCCCGAAATAGAAAACAGGTAACTTAATCCTCCTTTTATCCCACAGGAACCTGAGGATGAATGGGTGCGCCCAGCAAGTGTGACAGCGAGGCAAGAAATTAGAAACAGTCCTGTGGAGGAGGAGGCTAAAAGAGAAGAACAGTCAGAGCACAGGGCTGTACTTTATACATCTCCTTGGCATGAGGAAGAACAGGGAAAGACAAGGAATGGTGCTGACCTGCTCTTGCATTGGCCAGAAGGTACGGCTGGCTGGTGAGATAAGTCTCTCCTGCCACTGTCATTTCCCCAAGAGGATGAGGACCTGGGGAGGAAGTCAGCATGTCCCAGTGCTCCTCCTGGCCAGGGGCAGCTGCGTGCAGAGTCCTCCTGAGACCTCGGAGCAGGCAGAAGGGCCCAGATAGTAAAGCAAAGTGACAAATGTGTATGGGAATTGCTTGTAAACTTAGGTTTTCAAAGTCTATGTCGTGACATTTTATGCCTTACCATAGATTTTTCTTGGTGGGTAAAACACCTTGTACAAGCAAATCATTAGCTGCTGCACTGAGCTAAACTTGTCTTTAATTAAAACTTCTTCCAAACATCTCAGATATTTGAATTTGTGACCCTTATATTTATTAAACTAAACTTACATACATCTGTTGGATTGAAGTGCGATTGGAGCTTACGTTCTCAGGCAATTAAACCAGACAAATATGAGCTTAATAAATGTCTGAAGACTGTGATGAAACTGTGGTAGAGAAGAATTTGGTCCAGTCCCTTCAGAATCAGGAAATATATAGCCAGGTATAATAACCCTACTTCATACTTGTGTGGGTAGATGCACATGAGTTTCTCATAAATTCAGTGACGTCATTCTTGTTGATCATATTTGACAGCTTTTACATATACTTGTCCACTTAATATCTTCCCAATACATTTGTCAATGAATAAAATGTAAAGTTGCTGATAAGCTGAATTGCATGTTTCCACTTAAATCCGCATTCCTTGTTGGGCTCTTTATGTTGGTTTTCTTTAGAAATGTCCCAGCATTTTGCCTACCATGTTTCCAGTATACCTGTACTTAATGCTCTTTCATTTCCTTTGTCTAGCACAAGATGCTGTTATTCCACAAAGTCCCAGGGAGAGTGAAAAAAAGAGAAAAAAATGTTAATTTAGGAAGTAAATCTGCTCAGTGTTTTATCCCAGCATCCTGTCCTCCTGCTGCTTTTTATATGACCTTTTGCACTGCACAGAATTCATTACTATTGTAAAAACCATAGTTTTGTTTCTTACCACATTGCAAGAAAGCCATGCCCTGTTTTAAAGTAGATGGGAATCACAAATGGCAAAACCATGCCTTCTTCCAAATCCTTTTCATTCAGCAGCTACTCCGCGAGTCTGATAATTCGACCCACTAAACAAAAACATCCCAGCAATAACAACATGCAGAAGGAAAGGAGACAACATTATTATTGCTATTTTATTTACCATTTCACTGCAGGACGGCACGGGAAACCTAACCAGGTCAAGACTGCATTGTGTCAGGTGCTGTACGCAAGAAATAGCAGTTCCTGCTTCAGGAAACGTGAAATTTGTGCATATATTTATAGCCAGGTTTGTGGCCCCATAGTAACTCCTTTCGTGATTACCTCTACAAATGCTGGTGTAGGCACCCAGAAATGTTTGTTGCAGGACACAGACACCTGTGGTTTTCCCCGCGCTGAAGCCCTGTATAGTTTCACCTCCACAGAAGGGGTAATAGTGCCTTAGTGTAAGTGGAGTGGAATAAGACCCAAAACGCTCTGTGTTCTTTAAATGAAAGACACTTTATACACATATGTGTTTACTGAAAGGCCTTCCAAAGAGGCATAATTACACCGGCATCTCTGTGTAATTTGCCTGGGTCAATGCTAATATTAGTAAGTACTTATTCTGTGGGACAGACGTATTGCTGCAGCGTGCAGTCCCCAGCCCGCGTGTCCATCGTAAATCACTCTACAGCAGAACTAGACTAACATGTATCTGTCTCAGCTTTTTTAATTGCAGACCACAAACACTGATAGAACCTAAAATGTTTGCTCAGTCTAGACTGAGTGGAGAAATGGAGACATACGTTGAATTTGCTCTTTGGGGAGTACCTGCTGCTCCTTTTAAGGAGGCAAAGCCTACACACAACACCAGAAATGTCTGACTCTGTACAAAAACAACAAATGCTAATAGTCCCAGGTGGTTCCTTAAAAATCGTTTTGATTAATACAAAATAATCAGGCTTGCATGTGGACTTTTAGAGTTTGGGAGTGCATTTAGTGTCTCCAGAAAGTGCTGGGTCGACTGTCTGCCCACAAACAGGAGCAGCAGGTGGGACACTGCCGTCCCGTCCGAGAGGGGACTGGTCCTTTGCTGGCTGAAATGAGCGGGGGAGCTGCAGAGGCTGGCATCGGGGACATGCCAAGCCGCGCCTGGTGGCATCTCAGCCTGGCTGTCCCTTCCTGCTCCCCCCAGCTCCAGCAAGGGCAGGTGTGCAGGAAGAGCCACCCAGGCCAGCCGGCCGACGGGGGCAAGCCTGCGACCTGAACCGGCAACCGGCAATGGAGGAGGATCACGGATCACGTCGGTCTCTTCCTGCAGACAGGCAGCTGTGGGGAGGGACATGAGCCCGCTCCTCTGGAGGACAGGGGAGGAGGCGAGGCCCTTGCGGACTGTGGTGCGAGCGGGGCTGCTGTGGCATTTTACTGGAGCCCCATCTTACTGGAGTATGTTAAAAATGGCATTCAAGGACAAGTGCTGGGATATTCACCACCTGAAAGCCCCATGGCACCCAAGAGGGCTCGGCTGTGGGTGGAGGGAAGGGGCATGCTGGGCCATAAGTCGTCCTTGCTCTCCTTGGCCAGCCCATGGCCGCCATTTGGGTGAGACAGTATTCATCTCAAACCCCAGTCTGGGCCTCCAGGCCATGGCTGACGTGCGGCTTGATCTGGTGTTTTTACTGTCTGCCTGAGGCTGGTGTGTTTGTCTCAGCACCTCAGCTCTTCCTTGTGGACATCGCGCCTTCCATTGAAAATAAAAAGTCACTTTCTAGCTCTGATGGAGGCAGAGAAAAGCCCAGCGTGACTAAAAGGCTCAGGAGCCAAAAGGCAAATAAAAACAACTCCAAATGCCATTATTTTGTTGTTGTTTTTTCCTAAGAAATCTCCAGCCCAAAGAATTCGTGATTTCTCCAAAGGTTGGGTGGGCCATGGAGATGCTCCTCTGGCTGACTGTCCCTTTTACGGTGATTTCCACCTGGGGGTCCCTGCAGGCTTTTTTAAGAGTCCCCAGAGCAGTTGTTTAAGGGTGGTGGCAGTAACTGTGGGAGAGATCCACCCAGAATGGGACCCCTGGAACGGCGTCCTCGCAGCCCCCGTGCTTCCATCCCTGACGGCCACCAGCACCGGCCACCAGCGCCGGCCATGATGCTGCCGGCCGCCGTGGGGGCCCCTCATGCTGCAGCGGAGCTGGAAGCCAAAGGCAGGAATTCCTGACTCGGCTGACCTGAGTCCAAATAGCTGAGATTAAGCATGAAAAAAAAGGAAATAAATTTAAAAAAAAAAAAAAAAACAACAAAAAAACCAACAAAAAACAACAAAAAAAAAAACAACAAAAAAACAGTTAACTCTTTTCAACTGAGTTAATAATTGATGCATTTTCCAGGCTTGCCTCTTGTCTGTCTGGGAGCAGGAAGCAATGCCCCTGGACACCCTTTGAGGCACCATTTTCACATGTGTTGCCTTGGCCCATGAGGGCCACAGAAACAACCTACCACCTAGGATGCTCAGGGCTGCTCAGACCGCCAAAAAACAAGCACCCAACACCCCTGCGTCCCTCCTCGGAGCCCAGGATCGATAGGCATCAATGAGGAGAAGGCTTTAAAGGGTTACGGGGACTGCGAGAGGGAAGGGTGGGGAGCGGAAGGCGCAGGGGGGGGGGAACCGCGGTTCTCTTACAATCGTCAGATCAAGTCACAGGGTGGAGGAGGATTTTCCAGATCCTCTGACCTTAAGGTTGGGGAGTGAAAGGAAGAGGAAGCACATTTGCACAGATCCTCTGTCAGAGCTTCCTCAGGGAGGGGCTCAGTCCTTCTGGCCCTTTGCTACATGCACACACATATGCACAGCTAAATAAACACGGGAATGAAGTTCAAAGTATACCCACAGGAGAAAACCTAATCTATGGGAACCTGTTATTAACACTTGTATTCACCAGCCCCTCATATCTTAAACATGAAGTGTTTAAACAGCCATAAAAGAAAACATTTGCTGGGTACCAGGAATACCTTGCAGTCCTAGAGCACTTTCTAAGATCTTTCAATCACCTTATGAGCCATTAAGCCTGGTTATACTTCTGGGTAGGCACTTTAGAAGACTCAGAAAAGTAGGGAAATTGAGGCATAAAGTGTAAATTAGTTGGTGGGGTCATTCGGTAACCCTATGGCAGAGCTGTGCAGCAAGCAGAGACCCCATAGTTCCCCATCACTTACTTTGCACCTGATCCAAAGCCCATTGAAAAAATGAGGAGTTTTTTATTGGCTTTGATAGGCTTTGGTTTAACCTCTTCTCCCACAAAGACATCAGCATTTGTATTTTATAGCACATCTGTTCTGCAGGACATCTTGCTGAATCCTCAGCATAGGTTTCTAAGAGAGAAAGACATATTAGAAAGAAGCATGAGAGAATCTCTCTCATTTCCCCATTTTATTTTTTTCTCAAAATGTGATCAACAAAAGTAGTAATTCAAAGGTTCGTTAACAATACAACCAGATTTCTCCCATGTATTTCTCTGTCTTCATTGTTTCTCCTCTTGGCTTTTCTGTATTTTTTTTTCCTCCTCATTTTGTTTTCGAGCTACAGGAAATGTTAGCATGGGCCATTTTAGATTAAGCACAGCATTTGGTGGGTGAGACGCTCCCTAGAGCAGATTTCATAGAACAATTAGGACGTTATAACTGTGAAGAGGCACTCAGACCTGCAAAATTTCTCAGTAGTTTATGTTTCCTAATCCTGAATAATTCACCTCCTGCAGAACATTAAAAATAATAACCTCGCATGCGAGGAATTCATCTCCTTACAGCAGCAGCAGAACTGCCTCAGCCAACGTGTCAAATTCATTAAGCGCTCTTTTCAAGAAGCATTTTTTTTTTCCGTTCCGCACACTATAATTGTGTGTGCGGGTGCCTGCGGCAGTGCAGCCTCCTCACAAGTGATCCAGCTGAAGGTAACTGGAACTTTTTCTTGAGTCACTGAGCTAATTTGGTGAGGGTAGAAGCCATGTTAGCAGCTCCATCAGCCCTGCGGATGGATCCTCATCTCAAGTGGGAAGGCAGTTCAGTCTCCTCAACTGTTGGCCTGATCATTTCTTAGCGTTTGCCCATTGTTGCTTTTTCAGTCAGGTTTTTAACAAATCCAAGTCATTCTGCTGCATTTTCTTGTCTATCCACCTGTACTCCTACATCTCTTTCTTTTATTACTCCTACAATGCTGATACACAGAAATTATATAGCTCTTCAAGTGACCACATATTTAATCTTTTTCACACAAGGTGATGTTTACACAGAGTTCTGTTCATCACAGCACGGAAGAAACCGAGCCTTTAAACAGTGATTTACAAACCCTTCAATCTGAGAAGCACATATCAGAGAAGCACAGGTTCTGACAAAAGAGGCAAAACAGCTGAACATTGGTATCCTCCGTCTTTTTAATGTTTCTTTGCTCCCAGTCATCAACTTCAGTTTAGTCTATGTATTTCTTCCTCTTACCTATGAGTACTTTACTCCTGTGAAGGATACAATGATGTTTGTCAGATATTACCTTCTGGAGGTCTACATTTTATTCCAACAGGGTAACAATTCCTGATTAGATTTTATCTCTACTCATTGGAAAAAAACACTCAATTTGCACAAATAAGACCAAGATGGAATGAGAGCATTAAATGCCCTCTCCTTCAGGGACAACTAAAATTTGTTGCCGTTCTGGTTTACAACTGCTTGTGAAAGGGCTTTGCCCTCAAGAGGTCTGCCAGTAGCAAAACCCACCCTCCAGCACATCCTGCTGACTGCTGGATTTCTACCATGGTGCAGAGGCAGCACTTGTAACGCATGAGTGACCTCTTCCAGGTCATCTCCATCCAGCTCCATCCTGCAGAAAATCTCCAGGGTGTTCGGTATAGGTCTTCTTCAAGACGCTCCAGGGTGAGGAGAAATGGCAGGAATTGGCCATCCTCTTGAACTTGATGTGTGAGTGCTGGCCATCACTCAGCCTCTCTGGAATATGCAGCACAAAAATTCAGGCTCATCTCCCAATTCTTCATAGTGTCTGCCTGCACCAATGCCATTTTGATAAATACTGTGTATATAACCTAAATATTTACTGAGTTTTGACCTGTTTATTGAGTTTTGACCTATTTAGACTCCTGAATGCTTCTGAATAACCCTAATATTCAAGACTGCTAAGACATCAGCTTTGTAGCTGCTGAGAAAATCGCAAGCCTGTAATAGCCTGCAGGTGGGATTTCTGGACAGTGTCAGAGCATGTTTAGCACCAGCAATTCATCCAGTAGCTGCAATTTGTTTTAGGTGTACCTGCACTTGTACACTGGGAAAAGGCCCCCTGCAACGCAAATTTGACTTGCTTAGTTCTCTGCATGCTGAGCAAGGCAGCCCAACCACATCCCACTGACGCTCATCTTAGCACTGGTCACCAACAAATGCCAAGTCCAGCTCCAGGTCTCCAGGTAGGAAACTCCTTCCTGAGACAGGTCACTCCTTTCTCTCCATGACGGCATCTTCCTTTAACATTTGCATCCTCTTGGGGCAGCGAAGTTACTACCTTTAGGAGGAAATCCACAGGAATGGATTAAACTATACCCCTTACTCACGTAAGAGACAGGAATGACTGCAGGCTTTGTGAGTGGAAACTAAAAGCAAATCTCATTTCTTCAACTCAGCATTTGTTAAGCAGCTTTTCACACATATACAGGGGGTCTTAAGCACTAATATCTCATTGCCTATACCAAAGTTTAGTGATATGGGTGAGGACAGGAGAAAAACACACAGACTTTCTTCTGTGGCTGCTATTCCTCCTGCCTAATTCTGTGGAGGCTCTCCTGGACCTGGTGTCATGGACTCTTCCATCAGCAGCCCCTGTAATGATGCTAGTGACTGCTTCCTCTCCCCTTTCTGGATCCACCTGGAATGGGTCACAACTGGATGGGCTTCCCGCAGGAGGACTTTGTGATGTGAACGACCCACTGTGAAAACTGAAAACCAGCGCAAAGCTAAAAGGAGCTCAGTGTTTCCTCCCTGAGGTCAAGAACAACAGCTTCCAATTTTGCAGTCGTGTGTTTTTGCTCTGCCTTGTGTGGACAGAGTAGTCATATTTGTCTTGTTTCAAGGCTCCCAAGAGAGGCCAAAACTAAGTTACAACAGATTTTTACATTTCAGCAAGGACATATTGTGGTCTTTCATAGAAAAGAAACAGCAGCGTTGCTGTTCACAGCTTGAGTTGCCACTGCAGCAACATGGCAATGTCTTTTTCATGAGCCAGCCTGTCTTTACTTGCTAAACTGGACCAGTGCTGTGACATGAAATCAGACAGTTTACGCTCTGTGAAGCTTGCACAAGTATCCCATCTTGCCACCTGCAGCAAACACTCCACCAGCTTTGGTTATGGTTCCTCTGTGTGGGGTCCTCTACTTCCTGGCATTTTATGAGACTTTTAATGCTATGCAGGCAGAAATTTGAGGCAAAATCCCAGATCAGGTTTTAGAAACTCCAGAATCTGTTGCCTACTACTAACTGAGCATTTTCAGTTACAAAAAATCATGGACATTCTTTACAGGGTTTATGTTCTTTCAGAATTGGCAAAAATTACTATAGTCTTGAATTAATTTTTGCAATATTTTCTGCTTTGCACCTGATTCCCTTGTGGACACCCTTACAAGGATTAAGAGGTAATGTTTGGGAAGCCCTGATCTCAGGCAGCAGCGTGCAGCACAGAACGGTGCAGTGAATTATCCTGTTCTCTGAATCCCCTAATGTGACTTTTCCCAGGCAGTGCCAGTGATGGGATGGAGCCCAAGAGAACCACACACTGCAAAGCAGCAAGTCTCATCCCCAGCAGCAGATAGTGGGGCTGCACCTTGCCACAGTGTGGTCAAATCTTTTCATAGTGTGGTCTAAGTCCCAGCTTTGAGACAGTGCTGTATCACAGAATCATAGAATGGTAGGGTTGGAAGGGACCTCTGGAGATCATCTAGTCCAACCCCCCTGCCACAGCAGGGTCACCTAGAGCAGGTTGCACAGGAACGCGTCCAGGCAGGCTTGGAATGTCTCCAGAGAAGGAGACTCCACCACCTCTCTGGGCAGCCTGTTCCAGTGCTCTGCCACCCTCAAAGTAAAGAAGTTCCTCCTCATGTTTAGATGGAACTTTTTATGCTCAAGTTTGTGCCCTTTACCCCTTGTCCTGTCCCCGGGCACCACTGAAAAGAGCCTGGCCCCATCCTCCTGACACCCACCCTTTAAGTATTTATAAGTGTTGATAAGATCCCCCCTCAGCCTTTCTTCATAAGAGAGGTGTTCCAGTCCCCTAATCATCTCTGTAGCCCTTTGCTGCACCCTCTCCAGCAGTTCCCTGTCCTTCTTGAACTGGGGAGCCCAGAACTGGACACAGTACTCCAGGTGTGGCCTCACCATGGCAGAGTAGAGGGGGAGGATGACCCACCTCGACCTGCTGGCCATGCTCTTCTTGATGCAGAAGAAGTGCAATTGATGGATGTACGATCAGTTATAGCTAGTAAACATCTGGAAATCTGTGATAAGGATGAAAAAGCTTCAAAATTGTTTGGGCATAATTTCTAAGCAGAAGTGTCTGGGGAAATCTCGCTGTATGAATTTTTTTTCCTCCTAACTTTTCTGCTCTGCAAATAAAAAATCATTGTGAACGGGACTTTGCAAAAATTTTCATTTTCAAATTTCCAGTCCTGGAGTAGAGCAGCATGTTAGCTGCTGACTTCTCAGGAGTGGGCTGAAGGTGTTGAAAGCTGCTCCCTGGCACCCATAAGCACGGGTAGAAGCGGCTCAAGATGTGCCAGCAGGAGCAGAGAGGTGGGAGGCAGGCCAGCACCGTGGCTCGGGCACACGCAGAGTGGGCTTGCACCTAGGCAGGAGAAGGCAGCAATAGCCCTGCACTGGGAGCGTGCTGGCAGCCTGCCTTCCTCCCCAGCTGCTGGAAAGGTGGACGTGATTAAGCCAATGGTCCTGACCACTAAAACCAATGGAACAGGGTCGTGGTTTTGGCCGGATTGGCCAATCAGAACAACAGATGGCCCTCCCTCCCTCTCTCCTCAGAGAGGAGAGGAAGACATAAGGAGATTTACGAGTTTAGAAAAAGAACTAAACTACTTTAATGAAAATAATAATAAATAAGAAAATAAGAAATAATAATAGAGAAAAGAAAAAAAAAAGTATACAATATATACAAAACTGTATCCAGCTCCCAGGATGACGATCGTATCACCAGCAGGCACAGGGAAAGTCCCAGACTGGAGTCAGCAATGGACAGGAGCTGAATTGCAGAACCAGAGTCAGGAATGCTCGGATCGGAATCAAAGGCAGACAAACAGACAGGGTCCTCCTCAGACATCGGCCATTGAAGAAAAGACGAGCCAGAGCCTACTTGCCCCTTTGATCCCTCAGCTTTTATACTGAGCATGATGCAGGTGGGATGGAATACCCTGTTTGTCAGTTTTGGGTCACCTGTCCCGTCCGCTCCTCCCTGCAGGTGGGACCCCTCTCCGCTTCTCTGCTTCCGACCCTCTAATGGGACAAACAGCGAAGTTATCTGACCTTGGTTGTTATAGCAATAAGTATAAGCAAGAGCCTCTGTGCATACTATTCCTTGGTATAATCAGGTCTTATCACTCTGAGAGTGAACAGTTTCTGAACAATATGCTGTTAATTTCAGAGTTTAGTCAGTTAGAAGAGGCCCAGCTAAAAAGTAAAATTACAAATCAGAAAATCGGTTCTGTTTTACCTCAAACCAGGACAAACAGTAACTGCAGAGTGAAGGTGAGCCTCATTTCTGAGTGTGGGGATGCTCAGACGTCACAGAAATGGAGACTAATGTTAAAATCTGAAGTGTACTGGTCTCTGCAAGTGTATGGGTTTTAGCTTGTGATTTCCTTTAAAAAGCCTCTCTCTCTCTGTCATCCTTTTATTATTTTTTCTCAAACAGATAAGGGCACTTTGATACTGACACTGGAAAGGGGAGCAAATTGTTCTGCAGCAGGCACCAGTAATGAATGAATTAATTTTTCTTTTGGAGAGGAGGGAACAGAGGGTAGGGAGACAGGGGAGGAAGTGCTAAATGTTCAATTAACCAAATGAACTAACAGGCTAAACTTTGGGGAATGCTTTATATGATATACTACCATGCAATTAAATGGCAGTATGGTATTATGGTGTTACATTAAATTCCATTTAATTTCCTGTAAGGTCTCGTGATGAAAATGCAGGCAAAAGCTGATTCCATTGATCTGTTGTTCTAACCTACTGAACAGCTCTTTAGCACACAAGTGACTGTTTTCCTCAGGTTAGTCACATGGGCTTCATCTGGGCTTAGACGCTGTGAGGAAAAGATATGCTCATGGAAATGGCTTCACTGAGGCAACTTCACATTTGCCTGCCTCCCTTCTGGGGCATCTTTGATCTGTCCTCTTAGCGAATGTAGAGTGTGGATAGTTTGCTATGTGATGCAAAAATTTTGTTCTTTTCTTTTACTGTTGCCAAAATCCATGATGATGACTAGTATTTTTTCCCAATGCAGAAGCGAGGCACTTTTTCAAGTGGTTAAAAAACAAAGATTGATGTGACGTGTGTGCGTGAGATTAGTGCTGCAGGCTTAAACAGCATCATTTTGCCACCGTGTATCAGTCTTCAATCGCAAACGCTCTCTTCATCTAAGGACCAAATCTCACAATCGCATTCAAGAGTAACTATTCACTTAAAGCATTAACAAAGGCAATGAGAGAGGTTAAACAAACAAAGAGGGACACATTGCAAAGTAGGGATGTAGCTAAGGATATTCTTAAAGGCTCAGGGCTTTAAGGAAAACCTTGGCTGTTGGTCAGTTATTACAGCACTGAAGTATTATTTCATAATCCTCTTGTTATAGGGAACTTGATTGGGTTTCATGCTAGTCTCAAATTACATAAAGTTGTCATCCTCCTTGAGTTCTCTTAGCATCTGTAGTTTCTGTGGTGCACCACCAGCATCAGTCGTGAAAGGAGCATAACCTGAAGAAAGGAAGGAGTGTGGCAGGTCAGGACTGAGCTGAGCGGAAGAGCTGTGGCAAAGATGACTCGAGATACACTGAGACCATGTCAGCTCCTACTTACTGATGTTAATTTTTAATTTTCATGAGTGCCGTGATCAAATAAACTTGCAAAAACATAATCCAGATTGCTGGGGCAGAGGAGCAGTGCACACAGGGCTGCTCTGACATCCTGTGTATTGTTGGCCCAGAGCCACTGCCAGCTGCAACGTTTTTCTGTTAGAGAGATTAAATTGCTGCTCCTGAATGCACACAGATATTTAAACAACCAACACAACCTAAAGCAATGGATATAAGGACATAAGAAATAAAACAGCCTATTGGTGATAAATCTTGTTGAGAGAGCAGCAGCCTAGGAATTCCCATCGAACATTTAGCAGAGCCTTAGGCATAATAATGCTGACCTCTGCCAATACATTTTTGTATAGATTCAATAGGAATCCCGACAGTTTGGGATCTTGGTTTTCCTTTCACCCATCTGTTACTAACACAGCATATATTTGATGTGACTGTTCCACTTCATTTGAGACCTGCCAAATAAAAATTCTGTTTTATTTACATGATTAATAACTACTAATAATTTTAATTTACGGCACATTGCACCCTCTCTCAAAAACTCAACGTGCTTCATAAATAAGAAGAGCAGAGCTTTTTAATACTTCTGAGAGGCAGTGTATTATTTTCCCTATTCAAAACTACATTAGCTATCGCAGAGAAAGTCTCACATTCAGTGCTATGGCTGAAAGGGAAAGGCAGAGCCTTGAGGAGAGCGTGAGCCCCTTGAGTGCTTTTGCCACAAAACCACCCAGCAGTAAATGAGAAAACTGCACGCACCATAAAAAGGGTAGTCACACTGAATGAAGTCAGTAGCGGTACCTACGAAATACTAAGTCATTTTAGAGTCAAACAATTTTTGTGAAACCTGTTCATTAGAAGTGTTTCCCATGGGGCATTTTCAGTCAGATTCAACCTGCTAAACAGAGGGGGAAAGTGCTGATTTGCATTAAGGGAAAGGTCAAAGCTACACCGATTAGCAAATGTGGGAAATAACCAGGCTGTCTGTGGCTCAACCCTTGGGATGCTGATAACTGGAGACCGCAGTCCTCCTGCCCCGCGTCCCTCAGCAGACTCCTGCTGACTTGATGCCTCCTCACGGTGGCAAAGAGCTTCTCGCACAAAGGCGCTTTATGGCACTGAAGTGTTCGGTAGGCTCCGGCTTCTGCACTGCAAGGGTGGAGGGAAGGTGGGTGGGCTGACACGAAGCCGGGTCTGTACCGTCTCAGCGTCTTGTGACGGGAACTACAGCAATATGTTGCCTAGTAATGATCTTTCTAGGGACTCAAAAGGCTTTATAAATTTTTAATGCTCCAAATTAATTTTCTGATAGCCTTAATACAGGTTTACGATTTCAGTCAGTGAAACAATAGCTGGTGCATGTTCCCAGTTATTAAGGTCCTACTGCATTTTTTTGTTTAATTTTCAGTAGTATCTCAGTTTTGTTCGAGGTCACTTTTTCAACAATAGGCACAGCAACAGTTTTATCAATCTCAGCTCACTATTCTGGGTTGGGCACAAAATGGGGTGATTTAGGTCTTGTGCAAATCGGTTTTAGAGTGGGTTTAGCTCCCCAAGCTCCCTCTGGAGCTGCTCCTCCTTTACACCAGGGTAAGTGCAGGATAAGGATCAGGCATTCGCAGCTTCTCTTCCCAAGGATCCGTGCCGCAGAGTCTGCCTCTGCGATATGGGTAGTGAATATATCCATTCTGCTCCACTTCCAGGCATTCATTTCCTGTAACATAATTTTTAAGGAGTCTCTGGCAGTTCAGTGGAAAGAGATTTTTTTTTTTCTTTTTAATCTCTCTTAAAGCCCTATTACCACTTTTAATTACTGCCGTTTAATTTTTAAGGACAAAAAATCTGGCAGACTTGTTGAGCTGCTTAAGTCTCTCGTTAATTGCTCCTAGTTAACGTGGCTGCTGTGTCAGCCACAAGCCAAATGGAGAGGGCAGCAGAGGCAGGGACCATGCATCTACCCACTTGTGTCCCTTCGTGGCATGTTTGTACCTGTGCTCCCCTCCTTTTTTCTCTTTTTAGTCCTTCTCCAGTTGCCTCATGGACACATTGGCACCATAAGGTCTGCAGGACCAAGACAGTCTTTTTCTCTGCTGGTGGCGTGCCGGGACCCCAGGTCCCCACCACGGCCAGCCGTGGTACCTCTTGCTACCTGTGATTGTCACACTGCCACAGCCACCAGCAGAGCTCAGAGCCACCCTTGCTGCCCCTCCTGGGTGGTGAAGGACCCAGTGTGTCTCTTCTCCCACCTCTGAGCGAGGCTGGTGCTGCTGAGGATGCCCAGGCTGGGCACCAGGGCTGACCCAGTCCAGGCTACAGATGTCCCAGCCATCTCATGTCCCTGATGGGTAGGGGGTCAAATGAGCAAAGTTAAACACGTTGCCAGAGCAGAGAACACACAGCAAGAGGAGACAGAGGGGAAAAAAAGGGCCTTCTTTTCACACTGCCTGGCCACAACAAGCTGTGAAGCAGGTGAGGATATTGGGAAAGCATGCTTGGTGCTGCATGTCTGCAATACAGCAGGGTTGCTCCTGCCTCCTACACAAATCATGTTTGGTGACAGCTGACCCGCTGTCACCAACAGACAGTCTCTGATCATCATGGGTACAACCTCCTTTTGTTCCCCAAGGAGGGGCAGGTAGAATACCCTGACGTGGGTGATGAAATGCTCATGGAGATGGTCAGTGTGTGGTGTATTCTGCTATCTGACGGGCACAGATAGGGGTCCCCTGTCTGCAGCTTTCCTTTTCCTTTACACTTCTTCCTTTCTCCCCTTAAGAAAACTTTACAGAGGGAAATTTCTGTGTTCCGGGCAATTGCTCGCTTCTGTCAGTGCTTCTTGAAGAGCCCATGATTCCTGGTTATTTATCTCATGTGTGTAAATGAGAATGCATCACTTGAGTTGTGTTTGAATGGAGAGAACAAAATAAGTAATGGTGCGATGTGTTAGGCAGCTTTTCCTCTTGAAGACATAATGAGGCTGTTTACTGCTGGATTATTGTTTTCTGCAGACTCTGTTGTAAAATCTCCTACTGCCACCATCAGGACATCAAAATATAAAATACTTTCTTATACAGAACACTGCATCAAGGCCAAATAAGTCAGTGCATCCAATAAAAACGTGACTAGAATATAAATCTTTTGGATGTACACAACAATATGTATTGAATTGAAAATTGTAATAGTGTGTTTCTCCAGAGAGAGGCCCATAAGGAAAAGTGTGGGGTTTTTTTCTTTCTGTAATTTGCGCAATAGTCATGTAGTAAATAAAAATCTAAGTAAAATAACTTGCATTGCACATATTCATGAACATGAATTAAAGGGGCATAACTAATAATAAAGACATTAAGAATGTTTTTGTCTGTACTTCAGTACAAGATGTATGGCTCATTGAAGACTGTCTTCTTTCCACATAGATGCTGACTGTATTCATGAATTCTCAGTCAGCTTTTGTGTATAACCTGGAAACCTAAATTCTTAAGACATTCTTTCTGCCACTTTGCAAATGCAGGCACAACTTTTCTGTGAAATATTCAACTATCTAACACCAAATAGAGCCAGGAAGTTCCATATCTACATGGTATCACTTGGCTACCATCAGGAAGCCTTGGCTGAGGCTGGACTGGACAGAGTGTCGGCAGATGGAAATGATCTCCTTCTAACATGATTTATATTAGCAGAGAATTTGGTCTTCTCTGTATAGTTTTGTGTAGTAGCTTTGTGTAGTCCAAATAAAGAATCACTAATACAACAATAAATAATAAAGACGTTTCTGAGTACATTGCAATGCCACACACCAGATTGCTTTTACAACCAAGCATGCCAGGAAAGCATGTGCTCCACTGCCTCAGCTGCATTGAGTTCTTGTTTACTTTTATTCACTAATAAATAATGTCCTGTTCCAGGTGAATATGGTTTGTATGTTTTTGATTAAAATTTTATCAGCCTTAAATCGAACCGTCTTCCTTGAAGAAATTAATCTACCCTCCTTTAGTATTAGCAGCTCTCTACCTACTGTGCAGTTGCTCCAACCTGCTGCTCTGCCGTGGCCAAGCACCCCAGGACCCCCAGAGAGCGTGGGGGCAAAGCAAATACGTATATATTTTTAAGGCGCACTAACAGTAAGTAGATATTTGTTGTCAGCTCTTATGTGCATACCTGGGTCCTCATTGTCTGATGACATCATGTATGATCTAAGCAAAGTCCCTGTAACTTTACTCTTTTAACCAAAATATCTGTGTGACCAAGCACTGAAAAATTTGTAGGAAGAACCTTTTCTGCCCTGAATCAAGAGGGCTTGGTCTTTGATAGCAAGTTGTTTTGGGACATGTTTGTCTTTTGCTGGTTGTATGAAAAAGAACTTTCCATCACTCCCAGTAATTAATTTAAAAGGAGAGGCTCATTAAAATGGAAAGTAATGAGAGTGGGGGTGCCGGGGGAGGGAATAGTCATTTGTTATGGTCATTTATGGGAACAGTTTTTAGGCCGGATCAGGGTTTCTCCACAGCTCAGTAAAGGGAAGCATTTGGTCCCGATGGGGTTACACAAAAGATCAGAGGGAAGTCTGGGGAGGAAGAGGCCATGGGAAATGAAAGAAGGTGCGGAGTGAGGGCAAGCAGCCGCAGTTCTGCGCCGCACAGCCAGCAGTCTGCTGTAGGAAGGATGGCGATGTCTTCTGGACTACATTTCTCGACATTCTGGGAAAATACCCTGGGTCAGCAAGGAGGCTGAAAGAGGAGGAGAATACAGAGTACAAGAGGGCTGACAGGTCTGGGGTCTATGTCTGAGGCTGGCAGAGGTCTTCCAGCCCTGGGAATTGGGCAGGAAGGTGAACTGCTTGTAACTGAATTTTAAATTTGGAAGAGCTTTAGACCAAAGGACCAAAAAAGCACAAGACCAGCTTCCAAGCCTGTTTAGGGCAGCTGATTCAGATTGGGAATTGAGGCATGATATCAGCCAGGTAAGCATTATCGCAGACCAGTAAAGTCCAGCAGGCTGCTGGGATGAGGGTGCTGCACAGCTGAGGTCCTTCTGCTGAAAACGAGTCATGTCCTGAGCACACATTTAAAGACTTTCATGAAAAATGCTGCCAATTATCTAAGTTTCCACGGAGGTCCGTGCAGCGAGATGTGGTCTTTCAGGACCAGCCTCTAAACCATTTACCATCCAGTTTTACATAGCGCTCACAGCTCAGATTACATCCAGATGGGAAAACGGGTCATTCCTTCAGCCAGCTCTCCCCGCTGTGGAAACAGCCCGCCCATGCTCTGCTAGCTGTGACGGACGACTGGCTTAATTGCATTGCCGTATTGCCGCTTGGACTTGCAACAGCCGCAGTAAGTAACTATAAGCAGGAGGAGTAGTTTTATGTGAGGTGGCACTAGGAAGGCTTGGTAGTGTCTCTCCTTTGAACTATCTGCCATCTAAGGAGGTGTGAACTCTAGCAGATGATTTCCCTCTTGCTGAGAAGAAATGGTTCATAATGGTTCTCCTCCATCATCCTGGTTTGAGGTAAAACAGAACCATTTTTCTGATTTGTAATTTTACTTTTTAGCTGGGCCTCTTCTAACTGACTAAACTCTGAAATTAACAGCATATTGTTCAGAAACTGTTCGCTCTCAGAGTGGTAAGACCTGATTATACCAAGGAATAGCATGCACAGAGGCTCTTGCTTATACATATTGCTATAACAACCAAGGCCAGCCAACTTAGTTATTTGTCACGTTGGAGTGTCGGAAGTGGAAAAGCATAGAGGGGTCACACCTGTAGGGAGGAGCGGACAGGCCAGGTGACCCAAAATTGAACAACAGGGTATTCCATCCCATCTGCATCATGCTCCGTTATAAAAGCTGAGGGATCAAAGGGTCAGCTCTCTTCCTTCAATGGCTGACGTCTGAGGAGGACCCTGTCTGTTTGTCTGCCTTTGATTCCTATCCGAGCATTTCTGACTCCAGATCCGGAATTCAGCTCCTGTCCATCGCTGACTCCAGTCTGGGACTTTCCCTGTGTCTGCTGGTGATGCGATCGTCATCCTGGGAGCTAGATACGGTTTTGTATATATTGTATACTTTTTATTACTATTATTATTCTTTATTATTTCATTATTTATTAATATTTTAATTAAAGTAGTTTAGTTCTTTTTCTAAACTCATAAATCTCCTTATCTCTTCCTCTCCTCTCTTTGGAGGAGTCAGGGGGAAGGGCCATCTGTTGTTCTGATTGGTCAATCCAGCCAAAACCACGACATCCATGATGCCTAATGAGGGGGAAATGTCATAGCCTTCCCCTCAATACAGGCAGCAGTAGTATTTTTCTTCCCTTCCCAGTTACTTGTTTTCATTTAGTTTTACTGACCATCATTTCTTCAGCTCACAGTAGCTGGGCTAAGCATAGCTGGTTGTCACCCCCCTGTTTGTGACTAGTCTCAGACACACTGAGAGTGATTTTGTTTTGTAGATGCTCACCTCCAAGCCAAACAAACCCATCTGCCCCCACCGGCATACTGACCACCTGCTAGCCTTCCAGCAAAGAGCTAGAAGAAGACAAAGTTAGGAGGAGGCCGTATTCCTGACATAGCAGAGTAACAGAGCCATAAGTGGGTGTTTGTGATGCTCTAGGGATGCTCTTCGCAGGAAAGGTACCGTGGTAATCAAAGTGGCAGGAGTCCTGCTCTCAGCTCTGGAAGACACGTTGGGGTCGTACTGAGAGTAGGACTGCAGAAAACTGCTGTTTTCTGCACTGAGAGCAATACAGGGCAATCTGAAACAAAATTTAAGTGGGAACCACCACCCTTGCTTTGTGCTTTCCAGAACCAGAGGCAAAAATGCCTCTTTCATGTATTAATGCACTGGATACGTGAATGGCTCCCTCTGCTCTCTTTCCACATTTCAGCTATGTTTGCATACTGTATTACATTCATCTACAAATGGGTTTTATAGGGACAGATTCCAATCCTGAATATTTAAATAGTCAGACTGGATTGCTGTATCTCGTCGTACAGAGATGAGACTCTCTTTGTTTCCATACAAAGGCATGGAAGAGGGGTGGGGTGAGGCAATGGGGAATGTGGGAAAGGTGTGGAAAGATGAGGAAAAAGCCACCTGGAAAGGGCAAAGCGAAACGGAGGGCGCTCCACACACAAGCCTACTTTGGCTCATGAATTTAACATGTGTGTAATGTTTCTTACGAGAAGTCATGTGAGCAATTTAAACTACCCCCTAGGCAAGTCTAATCTGAACAAGCTGCTCTGAGACAAGCTACAAATTGTGGGGTTTAATAAAAATGGAAGGCCAGAGTCAGCAGAGCAGAGGATAACACAGGAGGGGGAAAGGGCTAGGATAATACCAGAACGTGAAATGAAGTCTCCCTGAGCAGATCTTAATAATACATTACATTGAGATAGGGAAGACTGAAACGGAGATATTGCATTAAAATTCTGTACAGTTGGGGGAGTAAGTCATATAAGATATCCCGACATTTACTTCGTATCCATGAGGAGTGACACGTTCTTTTAGCTCATTTGCACCCCTGCTGTATCCATGCATTGTGTCCCTACCATTAGGTGTCACCACTCCACAGCAGTAGATTTCTGAGGACATAATCTAGAAAGTCTGGTCTAGTGTTGCAAATGCAGTCTTTCTTTCTTAAGGGTTCCCACACTACTCCTTCAAAAGGATTTTCCTGGGTAAGAAGCTAAGCTACTGCGGCAGACACCAGGAGTGGCACTGGATGAGGCCGAGCAGATCCCAGAAGACCCTGGTATTGTTGGAACAGTTTGGTTTCAGGCTCATAATATTGAGGTTCAACTTCCAGGTATTTTCAGCCTCAACACTGCAAAACAAGGCTCCAGCCTGGACTTCAGGGTGCTGCTTTTGCCTTGCTCCTTGGCTCATCCTCCACTCATGGCTGGGACTGAGCCTTTGCCGCTGCCCTCAACGTGTGATTAGCCTGCACATGGTGCAACTTGCCCTCACATCATCTGCACTTGGCCGATAGACTGCTAGTCTACCTGTGGATTCGCAGGGCCCAAAGTGACAGTGTGGTTAACATGGCTAGTTTTGTTTTGTCAGGAAAATGCAGCTTGAAATGTATTCTTTCATCTCTGTCTAATGTACCATAATGCTCTACAGCTTCCCCATGAGAAGAGACTGTACTACAGGGAGTTAAACACTGTTAGTACAAAACTACTCTTGGGATAAGAAAGTGCCATCTGCTTGGCAAAAAAGAATTGAAAATTGTGGTAGTATTTGTTAACTGGCCACCATTATGGTCAGCAGTCCTCACTGCAATTTTCATGGAGTTAAATAACTCTTCACATGGAAGTTTGCATCATAAACTGGAAACAATGGCCAAAGCATCTAAATCAACCAGATTAGGTCTTCTGCTAGGAAGCCAAGCTTCCTAACAAAACCTCAAGCAAACCCAGTAGGTTGTTGGCTCCTGGTGCCACTGCCCGACCCCACTCCCTGAAGATGGGGAGAGCTCCAACCCTCAGAGCACAGTGGCCAGGGCAGGGGCATGAACTGCCAGGCGGCAACCTGCAACATCTTTCTAATTAATTCAACACCTTCAAAAAACAAGAATCCTTTGGAAATTCCTCTTGTAACCGATATTTACTTAGCAACGTAAACAAGCGACTGAAGGACAGAACGTGAGTCACAATGTGGAATTAAAAATGTTTGCAATCTTTTGCTGATGGGCAAGCGCTCTGTCACGCTAACCACTGCCAATGAGCTCATTTTGGCCTGAAACTGTGCAGACTCGTTTCTACGATGTGGCAACCTCTTCAGTACTGTTGGGAAAGCAACACCGACCTAACGAAGTGTGAGGGCCCCGTGGCAAGAGTCTTCTCTTCCTACCTTCCACCCTCCTCCCATCAGGGAGGAAGCTAGAGTGGTTTCTTTCTTTTACATGTTCTCTTGCTTCTTAAATTAGTTGTATCCAAAGAGGCTGCAGAGGTCCCACGATGCCAGGTTCTGTGTATAGCCCATATGCCATCCTGACAAAGCTTTGTAGTCAAAATCACAGGACGGGCAAAGGGGAAACTACTCTCATTTAGCAAAACTTTCTAAATGACCCAGACAAGGAATCTGTGGCAGACCCTAGATGTGCACAACGTTCTCCAAAATCCCAGTTGGTGTCTGTGCCAGGACCCACGCTGAGCATCCCCGTGTCCTTCCAGCCAGACATTACACTTCCGAGTCTGAACAAGCACCTCGTAGGACGTACGGCCTGCCAGGGACAAAACCAATATGTCTAATTAAGAACATACTTAATTAAGAGCCTCCAGAAGCAGACCAAACCAAGGGCCCACTTCACTCAGTATGTTCTCCCTGTTTAAGGAGAACTGCATAAGAAAGATGAAGTATGATGTGATTTTTTCCCCTGATATAATCTCCCAAGTTATAGAAAGCTGCACTTTATAGATTTCAGGAGTTGGAAGCTGCATTCACTCAAAAATGTTATAAAGGCACTGTCAGATCTAGGCTTCATGCTCTTTTGAACCTGTTTATACTTCCAGTGTCCACACATCCTGTGACAATGAATTTCATAGTTTACATGGCTGCATTTAACTCATTTGACTGCATGAAAAAGTAACTTCTTTTTTGCTTGCCTGCTTGCCAAAAATTTCATTGGGTGCCTCCTAGTTCTCCTTTTATGAGGAAAATAAATAACCATTCCCAGTTCATCTCCTGCAGACCACTTGTGATTTTATAGACATCTATATTAAAAAATGTTCAAAAATACATTCCGTGAGCTTTTATCAGTGTCTTCACATAAACATACAACCTGTTTCGTATTACTTGGGTTGAAGCCTGCCATGGCTATTGTCCAGCTACACAATTTAGCAACGAAAATAAACACGTCCAGCCAGGCCTCTTGCATTGTTCTGTGTATTTGCCTGGCAACATTGCTTCCTCCTTTTTATGGTTTGGTAGGAAGAATTTATTTAAAAGCAAGACTGGATGAACGTTTTCCTCATTGGACTGTCTCAGACACTGGGTTCTCCAGACCTTAAGTGGAGGAAAATTGGGGAGGGAGTGGGAATCCTGCTGGATATCGGCAGTGCCAGAAGGGCAAGTGCTGTGTGCCCGGTGGGCTGGAATGGCGGCTGGAAAATCTCACCTGCCGGTGGGTGCGAGTCCCAGAAGGGCAATTTAACTTCCATCACCTCTTTGTCTACACAGGGATTCGCCCTGTGGTTTGAGGTTTGCTGCCAGCTGGGAATAGGCACGGGGTACAATTATACATTAAATGCAAGCTGAAGTCAAAACTGGGTGTAACTGCTTACTTCCAATAAATTTTGGGAGAGAAGCTGTGCAGTGTGAAAGGTCATACGCAGGATTTCCTCTTGATAAGACACATGTTGCTGCCCCAGAGGAAACAGGGGCTGCCCAGCACGTCTGTGCCTGCTTGTTTGTTCATTTCTTTGAGGTGTTTGGTAGACTTTTAGCCTCCCTCTGGCAGCCCATACATTGGTGTAAAATTTCCCCTGCCAGGAGGTGCTGGTAAGCTTAGGAGGGGAATCAGCTGGGAAAAAAAAAAAAAAGAAAAGAAAAAAAAAGACAGAAAGAAAAAAACAGAAAAAACAGTGAAAAGAGAAACCTATTGACTCTCAGTAGAAATATTCATTTTTATATTCTGGGAGTGGAATGACATTCAGAAGGCTTTGTGCTGTGCGTTGTAAAAAGCAGGTGGGGAGGGATGCTGGGAAGGCTTTAAGGGGTTATACCTGCTTTTGGCACAAGACAGTCCATGGTCTATCATCTGCACCGTTTCCAAGACCCACCTTGGTGGAGATGGCCAATGCTCAGTGGGGCTGTTGGCTCCTTGGAGCTGGGGTATCCCCTGCCAGCCCCACATGGTGCTCCCTGCAACCCAGCCCTGGCTAATGGGAGGGCAAGAGGGTGAAAAGTGCCAGTCTGAGGTGTTGGGGCACTTGCCATATTCCTCACAAAAGCCCAAATCCTTCGTTGATGACTGTTTGCTGTCCTGGCTCACAGAGGGGATGGGTGAAGGAAGGTCTCATCACTGGTCCTGACACATCACAAGTCCCATGGTCCTCCCAAAGCTACTGAGAGGACATTGGCCCCTTAGCCACCCTGGAGTGCCTGAAACCAGATCTCAGACAGTTGGACAGGCTGCCCAGGACTCCATCCAGAGACATGCAGAAGCCAGGCATTTATAAAATAAATGTATCTGAGCATGTCTTCTGAAGGGGTCTCTCAAACTTATTATTTCCCCTTAGTGAGACCATTTGACCCAAAATGATACCAGCTCCTGCTAAAGAGAGGCATCTATGCTATTTCTTCAGTCCAGGCTGTGTGGTGTCTGCCCAGGCATCTTGGTGAGTGCCCAGGATGAGAGGATTCAACTCTTCAGAGGAGTCCCACCAATTACAGCCAGTATTTCTTAACATGCCTGAGGGCCTGCCTGTACCTCAATGCTATCCTTGTTCAGCTGGAGTTTTCAGCTCTGGTCTCTTGGGCTTTCTTGAACCTTTTTGTCTGCTGAAGACAGTCCCAGACCACTCAGCGAAAGACCTTCCTTCAGGTTGTGTGCTGAGTACAATGAAAAATCATCTCAGTCAACCCTCGGCCATCTGAACTCAACCAGTTTCAGGGAATAAGGATGCAGCCCCAAGGTTTTCCCTTGGGCTGAGAATGCATCTCATCTCTTTCAGCAGGGAAGCCAAAGGGGAGAGCGGGAAAGGTCTGCAGCTCATGGCCCAGAATGGGTCTGCACAAACCTGCACACAAACCCTTTCCTCTGGGTGTGTGCCCTTTCCCAGGAAGGTCCTGCTTCACAGTTTTGGAGCTATCGCTGCACAGAAAGGGCAGAGCTACAGGCATCCTGGTGTAGCAATGTCACTTGGCTGAGGTTATGCATGGTGGGCCAAGAGGAGAAGACCAATCCCTCTACTGAGAGCACCATAGGCATGGAAACCGGGATGGATGGGGTGCTCCATAGATTTTTTTGGTGAAGAGAGTGCCACCTGAATAGCAGACTTAATCAGTTTGCGTGTCATGTTGTATGTTATGCAATAAGTTGGGGAAAAGGCAGGAAGACACTTCTGCCTTATGAAATAGCCATGACAAAAAACGACTATGAGAGAAATAGGAAAGTTACTGCCTGCGTTGTGAAAAGCTGACTATGCCTGTGGTAATAGTCTCCAGTTGTTCTCAGGCTTGAGGCATCCCCATTACAGAAAAAGTGGGAAGTCTGCTAGTACATCTGTTTAGGGAATCTTCCCTTTATGGCATGAACACTGTGTGGGCTTTGTGGGTATTCCTGCAAAGGAACTGAGATCTCTGGGACAAAGGAATAGCAAACAGAGATGACCAATGAAAAGCATTGCAGAAGCAGCTCATCACTGCAGAGTAAATGGTGGGACTTGTTAACCGGTAGCCTAAATGAGGATAAGTGAAGACACACCTGAGTTTGAGAAATAAAGAGGACAAACACACACTTCACAGCCCTTCACTGAGAAGTGATGAAGACTCATATTATCATCCAGCGATTTTGGAGAAAGCATTTCTCTTTGGCTCTTTTGATAATTCTTTTTCTTTCTTTTTCTTTTTTTCCCTCCCCTATAATAAATAATTGTCCTCTTTCATTACTTATTGTGAAAAAAGCAGAACTTGTTAAGTGCTGGCATGGAATAACTCCATTTTCCCAGCTTGACCTTTACAAGTTGAAGCCAATACTGCTGCCAGGCAAAGCCTAGCAGAAGGGTCACAGAGGCAAATTCCGATTTAAAAACATGAGATTCGTCTGTGCCAGACACAAAGACTTTGAAATTTGAAGGGACTGGCAACACCACATAAGCACGTGTAGTAATATAAACATTGCCCTAATGCCAAGTCTTCAAATCACGCTCCAAGTCTACACATAAGAGGGGGCAGAAACGTAAAATCAAATGGTTTGTGAAAATTTCGATTGGTTGGTGCTGCACTAACAGTGGAACACTGCAGATAATGTGAATGCAGTAAACCAGGCAAAAGAAAAAAGCAAGCCCTCTGCAACCTCAGAAATTATACAGAGAGATACTGTCACGCTGACTGAAAAGAGGAAAGCACATGACTAAGTTTTTCTTCCAAAATTGTAATAGGAGATTTTTCTGTTTACTAAATATTTCTTCTCTGCTCCCATTCTTGAGTGAAGACATCTGTAGTTGAGAAGTATGAGATTTCTGCTTTTTGCTGAAGCCTTCACGTAATATAATATTTTCCTGTACAATTATTTAGTTTCTACTTGTTTCTTGCTCTGGTTTGCATTCCTGCTCTGAACTTGAACATGAGGGACAAATACTCAGACAATTACATGCAAAAGCTCTGCACCTGAAGAATCAAAAAAAAGGCTCAAAGAAGCATATCTGACTAAAAAAGAATATCAAGTCTAGTTAAGGGAAATCCAACCTACTGATCTACAGATGTAGGCTATTGGCCTGACAATGAGCTCAAAAGCAGCCTAATTACTGCATGTTACACTGACCAGAAGCCATTGCCTCGTGTGATAGGAGATGATAGATTTATTTCTGTGCCTCTGTTGGTGAAAGTCAGCACCAGGTCTAGGCACAACTCAGTAGCACCCCTACCCCTAAAACAATATCCCGAGTTTATCCAGAGGTCAGTTTGTATTGATCTCCGGGGAAAAGGTCACTTAAAGCTGAACCCTATGAAAACAAACATGGAACCTCATCTTGGAAACCTTTAGATATTAAACAACAGAGAGAAAAGTCCCTTTTGTGATCATGGAGTTTATTCTGCAAGATGAGCATCTGCGTCCTAGTCAAGCAAAGTGCTTATGAATATGCTTTGTGTGAAACATATGTACCATCCCTTTTGCTTCAACTCCAATTCTTGGATGCTTAGGATTCATTATGAGCTTGCTTGTTTGGTACCTCGTGGAACAGAAAGGACCCAATCAATCAGAAGCAGATGTTTTTAAAATTTATAATTGAGAAGATGATGAAGCTAACGATAGCTATAGACACATAGAAGACATAGATGATTTCTTCATAAACTGTAATTCTGTCTGGTTTGTGTGTGCGAGGGTTCCCAAATGGAGAAGGATGCTGCAACCCACTGTTGGTCAAAACATGACCAGAGAGAGGAAGTGTTGCCATCCACGAGATTTCAAAAGATTTATAAAAGAAAATATCTGAGAAAAAAACCCAAAATGCTGAGCAGGCTAAGTGGTGTAACAGCCGTTTAGAATCATATTAACAGAAGAGTTAACTGTGTATCGTCTGGATTTTTGTTTTTGAGGCAGGAATTGTCCTTACCTATCATGATGACACCCTAAGATTGCCAGATCTCTGCTTACAGTTAAATAACATCATTTGGAGAAGAAAACACCTTGCACACCTTGAAGTGGTAAAAATGAATCATGTCATAACTGTGTAGAAATGCAAATACGGGCAATTCAAGTGGCAATTTTACAGTTAGTTAGTTAATAGGGTATCCCACAGCTGTAGGTTAGTTAACGGTTTCAAATGTGTATTCTGATTTTTGTGTGCCTTAGTTTTGATATAATATGAGTGACCCTGAACATCGAGCCTCTATGGTACCTTAAACATAGGACCTAAAAGCTGAGGCGAATCATTCTACTGGTGTAAGCTGTGTGCATGTCTAGCAACATGGAAGTTAAAAATAAAAAAAATGACTGCCTGTGCAAAAGTATTTTAAAAATCAGAAGAAAGGAGGAACTGAAAAAATTACAAAAGATTCCTTCCAAAGGAAAAGAAGGATGATGGAAATTATATTTAACAGACCATCTGACATGTAGAGATACAGCTGTGTGAAATAGTTGTTGGCTTCTGCAAGGAAGACAGGACTGAGAAACTGTCTTTCTAAGAAAAAAAACAGAAATATAATAGACGCTCTAAAGCTGCTCAAAAATAAATGCAGGATAAACTATTAATAAGATGTTGCTTTAAAATATTTTCCACCCTATCTGTCCCAGGAAACTGGATCCATTACTGGTTGTTCATGTACAAAACTGAACAGTTCCTTGTAAATTATTATGCCTGAGTATTGAGTGCTCAATACCTTAAGAGCTACTGGAGAAAAAGTGGACATCTAATTTTCCCTTATTATAAGCTAATGTGGAAAGATGCCAGGAGAGTCTGGAGGAGTCATAAAACCACAGCATGCATTGGGATCGAATGCCTGATGGTGGCCTGGGTATTTCTTAATTGGTGAGTAGGTCGGCGTCCCATCTGGTTTATATTAGCGTTGCTCCACTGACCCAAGTGGGGCTGCAGCAACGTGCAGCACCTGAAGACCCAGATCTGTGTAAAGACATTGGAAATTTTCAATGAGAGGACTCAATTGCCAGCTCCTCGGTGGCACGCTGTCCTCACTGACCTGCATCCTGCTCCACGATGGCTGGTGGGCCAGGGAGCCCCGGGAGTTGGCTGCTCCTCGGGGGCTGGCAGGGACGTGCTGCCACCAAGGGCGCAGCCTCCCAGCACCCACACAAGGAGAGCAGGGCAGGGACAGTGACAGCAACCAAGGACAGCCATGGCCCAGCTGGCGTCCTCACGCAGCTCTTTTCCCAGGGGCTGATCCAAGGCTGGCACCGTCACAGAGCTGGTCGGCGGGCATCAGCAGTCAAACTCCTCAGTGCAGGGAGAAGACTGCAGAGCTCATTGGGGTCCTCAGGGCTGACAGTCAGCAGATACTAACAATGACAGGTTAAAACTTCTTGAATGAAGATTAAATTCTTCCAGGTGCTTTATTTTATTTATATGATCAGCTGGTTCACTGTGTGTAGGGATCAGAAGCATATAGCAGCTACTGGTGCAAATTGTTTCAGCACCTTCTGAGGGCCGACCGCGTTCCCCTCTCCTCTTACCAGGTTTAGCACCAGGGATGTCTGTAGAGAAATCAAGGTGGAGTAGAGGGCTTGTATCCTCTTAAATTGTCAGTTCATCACGCTTACGTTGGATGTCCTGACCTGCAAGAAAGCTTGTGAACAATTTGCCATTGTCTATTCCTGCTATTAGCCCTTGCTGAGCACTTACAGGGACATTTTTTACTCTGCTGTACCTGATCTCCATATTTATTGATTAGTTTCCTTCTCAGTGAGAACACAAGTAGCATATTTTCAGTAGCTGGTTCTGTTTAAGTTCCCCCCTTGGGACTGCCTAGAACAACTGCCAAGCATTTCTTTTTAACCGGGCTTAAAACATGAATTTATTGCTATAGTTATTAGATTTAAGAAGGGGATCCTCTCATCTTCTCCTTAGAGTAACCAGCATAAACCTTTCAAGATTCTCAGTGATCATAAGTTTGTGTTTCATCATTAAAAATGACGTAAAGCAGTTTCCGACGTTTGTAAGAAATCTTGTGCCTTCCAAAAATCTTCTTGACAAAGGTGAATTAAAACATTTGGCAGAGTTAAGCATACATAAAACACACTTGGTTAAATACACATGTGGATACAGCACAGAGGACTGGATACACAGAGTTACGCTATACCCAGAGCTTGAACATGCTTAAACAAGATGCTTTAACAAGATGCTGTTAACATGCTCAGGCTGAACCTCCAGCCCAGACCTCCCCTCAGCGCTGCTTTGCTACAACGCTGTGTGATCAGCAAGGCTGCAGGCTGTAGTTTACTTTCCAGCCTGCTCTCATCTTGCTGGTTTGGTCACAGCCTTCTCCCCCAGCCATAAGGCTGATACCGGCTTTCCTTGAGCTTTTGATAAGGTGAGCATAATAAAACACACACGTGACGGCAAGCTGAGTGGGATGACTAGAAGCCTCAAAAGAGATGCGGATGAAAGCTGTACGTGGATAATTCAATAGGTATTTGAAGAAGAAATCAGGGCAAGATTTCTACTAGCAATACGGCAGTGTTTGCTCCTCCAGATTTCATTAGTGCAGGCCTTCATTCAAACTTTCCTTCTGCAAGCACTGTAGGGGGCTTCCTGCCAGTACTCCATTGCCTTGTGCCTCCTGTGGACTTTGCCCATGGGGAAGCTGGCCTGGACTGCACTAGCATTCTCGTGGAGGTCCGAGGTGGTGTGGGCAACTGCAGCTGCTTGCCGGAATTGTCATTCCTGTGGTGCTGGATCCACGCTGCCAGGTGGGGTGCAACAGCATCATGGGTGTGCATGAGAAGGATTTGGTACTGCAGGAGAGGGGAAAGAAGTTGAGTTGACCTGGGGGAGACTTAGGTGAGAACAAAGTGCCCCACAGGTGGAGAAGGGCTGACTTTGTAAACCCCGCAACGCCCTGAGCTCCTTGTTCCTCTTCCTTTTACCTTTGCCCATGCACAAATGAGAATGACTTCCCGGGGTCCTAGAAGCTACACGTCGATAGCAAAACTTTGCATCTTGGGTAGTTTGCTTGTGCACTGTGAAAGTTTAATCTGAAAACAGGACCCCTGACTAAGCAGGTATGGAGTTGCTTGCAAGACTCTTTTTATGCCTGAAAAGCACTGTCAGCATATTTCTGTTTTGAATGAATTTGCTTTTCTAATCTTTTATTGTTTTATGACAGCTGAAATTGCCTGACTGGATGCCAACATATATGAACCACTAAATGGTTCTTACATCTTATTTTATGGTCCATCCTCTTTTTTGAAATAAAGTGCCTACTAAACAAAATCAGTTTCCTTGTGTTTCTGTTGACATACATATGTGGATTTTGAGAAAGGGAAGTGGGCCTGGGAGGAAATTCAGAAATTGCAAAAGGAAAAATGTTGGGGCTATTTTTTCTTCTTTCTATGATACACACAGCAATAGACTTACTGAAACTCCTTTCCTCTCACATCTGGCTTTAACTGGGTTGTCTGCATGTGGCTCTAGTCCTTCTGGTTTATACAAAGCTCCAGAGTGTCACTGTGGATGATGCTCCATGGCACGTCCCCTCTTCTTCGTGTTCTGTCACATTCCCATCTCAGAGTCACATCCAGATGGGACAGCTGGGGCAGTGGAATGCTCTCCAGAGGCCTATGGGCTTTGCCACCAGCTGATGAGCTCATGGAAATGACCTCTTGCTCTTGTGCTGTACCTCAAGCCTTGCATCCCTCCTGTGCCTGCAGCTCCCTGCAGCTCCTGGTGCCCTGCTCCCGTGGCTGTGTGCACATGGGCTGAAGATACGCTGTTTTGGGAACTGATTTCTAAAGGTGACAAAGGTTAGGTTCTGCATTTGGCATTACATGTCCATGGCTTCCGGCAGTGTTTTCTCAAGAGCAATTGCCCTTTGTTGCCAAACTTTGCCATCAAATTGCATCTTAGGTCTTACTACACAGAGGTAATTTTTCTTGTGTACGTCCTCATTTGAGTGCTTGATGCGAGGTGCCTCATGGCACAGAACAATTTGTTTTCAATGCACAGTTCAGGGCGTCAAATTCATCTTATCGAAACTGAGTGCACAAAGCTGGGGCCAGAGCAGGGTCCTCCAGCCCTCCTGAGGCACTGGACACCAGGCACACACAGACGGCTGGGCGCCTTGGCCTCTGGTCTGGAGTCCTACTTCCTTACCCCTTTTACATCTGATGGGCTCTTTCCTGATGCTGTCTTTCCTGACTCGGAGAAAGAGATATTTATTTGGGCGATCTCATTGACTGCTTGGCACCTGCTGAGCTCCCGCAGAGGGGAGATCTCTTTTCGTATCCTTTTGCTGAAACGCTAATAAATAAATAAATAAATAAATGATGCCTTTTGGCAGAAGGATTTTAAAAAAAAAAAGGCAGGGAGGGCCTAAAAAAGCGTTTCCAATGATACTAAGTAAATGTAAGGAGGGATGTTGGAGTCTTGCAGCTGTTTTGCAATGCACTCTCGGCTGTTACAGCAGACAGCACGGGCCCAGCTGGCTGGAAGCACGGGCTTGGGACCGGGTCCGGCAGGGGCTCGGGGCTTCCCGGTCTCCGAAGTTCTCGTTTTGAGGATTAAAACAAGGGGCTGCATTGCTGCAGGCCATGGGATGTCCTTTGGGCCTCCACGGTCCCTCTTCTGCTGCCTCCATGGGACCTGTCCCCTCTGCCCATTGCTTCTGCCTCAGGCTTTGGTGAGGCTAGGGGGTGGGGGGGTTCATCTTGGTTTAAGAAAGAAGGCGAACGTTTTTGAAAGGCTTAATTAACCCCCCTTGTTCAGCTGTTTTAGCCCTTTAAATATGAAAACACTTTCCCCACACACTCTCTCAGTTAAGCAGCTGGGCTTGCCTAACCCCACGGCCCCCCAGGCTGCCTCAGGCCTGAAGCGGGTAGGCAGAGAGGCCTCGGCCTATGTGCTTCTTCCGCGCTTCCTGCTACGACGCCGCAGAACTCTTCCAAGGGCGGTCTGGCAGCAGCTTTGATTTCACAGAGAAATTGCTTTTTGCCCCTGCGGTGGAGGCCACATCAGGAAGGGGTGGAAAAAAAAAGGAAAAATTCTATACCTCCCCGTCGGGGAATCGAACCCCGGTCTCCCGCGTGACAGGCGGGGATACTTACCACTATACTAACGAGGAACTGTATAAGTTCCTGTGTTCGCGCAAGTGTGACATGCTTTCCACATCCCGGCAGCCCGGCGGTGCGCCTGCCCCTGCCCCCGGCAGTCAATCACGCTGCTCGGCGCGCCCGGCACCGCCTCCTCCCCGCAATGCACCACGGGGGTTGTAGTTCCCGCGCCGCGCTGTCCTCCCCCTCCCGGCGGAGGGCGGAACTACGCCTCCCAGCGGCCGGCGCGCGGGCTCCCCCCCCCTCCCGCACGCGGTGGGCGGGCCGTCCGCGGCGCTGCCCGCCGCCGCGCGGCAGACGACCGGCGGCGCGCGAGCGATGGCGGACCCTTGCTCCTTCGCTTCCCCCGCCTGCTGCCGCACGCGGCACCTCTATCTGCGCTGCCGCGTGGACTTCGGCGCGCGGGCGCTGCGAGGCACGGCGGCCTTCACCGCGCGTGCTGAGCGCGAGACGCTGCGTTGCCTGGTAACGGCGAGGGCGGCGGGGGGTTGCGGAGGGGCGACCGCGGCTTGTGAGGGGAGAGCCCCGGAGCCCCCTCTGAGGGGGACGGCGGCCCTGCCCGGCGGCGCCCCGTCTCCTCCCGCCTCGGCGCCGCCTCCCCTCAGCTCTCTCTTTCCCCTCCGGTCCCTCCGTCCTTCCCTGCCGCCGCCGGCGGCCACCTGGCCCTCGGGCTCCTCCGGCGCCTCCTCGTCTGGAGCCTCTGCGCTGGGCGGGCTCGCCGGCGGCCCCAGCGTGCTCGCCAGCCGCGGGCGAGCAGCACCTGGCTGCCGCTGGGCAGGCCAGGGTTGCCGCTTGTCGCCCCCAGAGCCGGGGCGTTGTGCAAGGGAAGGGTCGAAACGTGTCTTTTCCCGTTAAAATGGCGAAGAGCCGGTTGCCGAAAAGATGGGGATAAACCGTTGGAAAACTATGTTTATGGCGTTTTCACCTGTGTGTCTTATTATGCCAGATGCTTTCTCGGTTAGCTGTGCAAAGAAACGTATAAACCTCTTTAGCGTTACTTTGTACGTAAAGTGACGTTTGGGGTTTGTGGTTTTTTCGTTTCGTTTTTTTTTTTCACGTTGGCTCTATAAATCCTTTTGTGATTGGCGTTTATTTTTTCGAGAAAAAAAATCCATCCTGTTAATAGCAAAGAGTAAAACTTCACTCGCGCTGCATATGGGAGTGCTGCATTATTTAATTAATCTTCTGTTGCATGAAAGTCTTGATTCATAGTGGTTGGTTCCAGGATGGAAGCCTTGGCAGGGGCTTTTCTACCCTTCTCCTCATTTCATTGCAGCGCTGTGAAGTCTTTTACCTTTGTAGTTCACTTCGTAAACTCCCGTTTCCACTTTGATGGTCAGAAGTTGGTTTTCTTCCTCTTCCCTCTCCAGTTTTGTAAGTCGGTGCTGCTCGCTCAAAACGCTCCTTCCGTGTACTCGAGATAGTTAATTTTTCTGGTTTTACTTAGTAAATACTTTTTCCTTCAGAGAGACTTGCGCTTAAGATTTGATGAGGGCTGTGTTAATTATTACATTATTTAACAGGTGTGTAATATTTGCTTCATTACAGGTCTTGGATACAAGAGACGTACAGGTATTTAAAGTGACCGTAAATGGGCAGGATGCAAAATTTGGTTTTGGAGAAAAGCACAGTTTCAAGGGAACTCCCCTGGAAATCACACTTCCTTTTGAACTAAGAAGGTACGCAGTTTTGCCTGTTCCTTTCAGTGATTTCCAAAGTACACTGTATAAGGTGCTTGTCTGCCTGTAGGGTCATTGCATAAAGCTTGCAGAGAGACTTATAAATTTAGGGTGTTGCATTTATTTGGTGTGATCTTGTGGATGAATTTGATATTTGGTTTTCATTAGACAGCCAAAACTTTGAGAGTCTTTGTACCTGTCCCCAGGTCTTACATGATGTACAAAATTATTTGCTAAAGTAAGTAGCAAAATGATGTGTAATGTATCACAATTTTTCTAGTGCTTCTCATGAATAATCTTTCTGCTTCAACTATGTGAATTTTATCATGTTCAGAATTGCTACAGAATTGCTCATGTGGAGTTTGCCTTTCTTTTATACAAGGGCTGATCTTGCATTTCTGTAGAACTGCAGGTTACCTCTATGATTAGATAGAAACATGTTTCCAAATAATAAAAGTTTTATTGTATTGACTATGCTAAGCCCAGGTCCCTAAAAAATGGAACTTGAGTTTTGATGGAGAATGAACTAACCATAATCCACCTCTTAAGTTGCATAAATCAAAAAGTTGCTGCCAAATTGCAATATGCTTTTTGGCAGTTTGCTTTGTATGTTGTAACTCTATGGTATCTCACATGCAAAGCTGAAAGCTGTATTGTATAAGGAGGTTTGCTTGTTTGAATAAAATGTTATACTAAGTTGCTTCTTACTGTTTTGTTTTCAAAACTGGTTACTACCTCTACAGAGTCATGTCTAGTTTCTAATTTTTTTTTTGTTGTTGTTCTCTGAATTAGTGCATTTTAGAAACAAACATAATGTGGAAGAGAAAGGAATGTCATACAACAGCTGTCCCTTCTGGGGAAATGCTTATGATCTGACATGAAACTGAACAAATTAAGTACTTGAACAAACAGGCCACAGCAAAAATGTGGGTCTGTTTCTTTTGTTTGACTTTCAGCTTTTTTTTTTTATTGCTAGATTTCCTTGTAAGAAAAAAAGCTACACAGGGGGAGTTATGAGTTGTGATCATAAGAATTTATAATCTTGTCTGAAGTGTAGTCCCCCGTGTAAATATAAAATAAAACAGTTACAGGAAAGGGTAGGAGTTGCAACTGAAAGTCTGACTTTCAGTAAGCAATGTGTCTTGTGGTAATACAAATTATTTTATCTTTTCTTGTCAAATATGTACTTTGGAATAGTGGTTGTAAACCAGATAACCAGATATGTATACCTGGTCAGCTTATCTAGTGTCCAACTCCTCTGATTACCTGAAGTTTGTTCTGATTTATGGTTACATTGTTAATTCTATAAAGTTGCATGTATTACCTGGAACTTTGTGATAATAGAAGCAAGTGCTTCTGTGTGCTTTTGGTGTCAGTGATGGTTATAATGCTTTTGAAAAATAAGAGTGTGAATGTGTCAGGCTTGTGTGTGTTTTAGCAAGCTGGTACCTGTCTTGCACAGAACTGTTAGTTTTTACTCTACACCGCTTCTGAAACCCTGAATAAAGTTTGAACATTTTTTATTTTTCTTGTTAACCCTACTGCTAGTAGAGTTTTCCAGTAAACTACTATTTTCAGTATTGATTTATTGTCTGATTAAGGATCATACTTACAGAACATCAGCTGCAAAATGTATATTTTTACCGAATACACAAATCCGATGTTATTAAAGCATGCATGTTCTTATATAAGCTTTATACACTTTTTTGTTTGCTTATTGCAGTGGGTTTTTTATACTTGTATGTGCAATGTTAGGTAGCTGTGACAAAACTGTGTGTATGTAGCTGGTCCAAATAGATTAGAGAAAAAGTCCATGTTCTCCTTGAAGAGAGAAAAGGAAAAGTTTCTGGTTAGTAAAAACAGTAACAGAAGTGTCTTGGGACATTGAAATTTAAATAAACCCAACTAATTTTTACTATCATAATTGAAAGGGAAAAGTTGTTTTTGATAGGCTACTTGTTTTTCTTTTTAATGCTTTTGAGACAGTGCTGCTATTTTCCGTAAATCTTTGTAGAGGAATTTCAGTAGTGATGAGGAGTTATGTCAAAACAGTCTGACTATATTTTTTATCACACAGGGGACAAGAAGCAATTGTTGAAATCTCTTTTGAAAGCTCTCCAAAGTCTTCAGCTCTCCAATGGTTTACTCCAGAGCAAACTTCTGGAAAGAAACATCCATTTCTCTTCAGCCAGTGTCAGGTTGAGCGGATTATTTTTTTTTATTTAAACTTGTTGTTTACATGCCACTGTAATTGCCCCTGGTTTCCAAAGAGCTGGAGAGGAAGGTTAGGAGGGGAAAGTACAGTAGCCCATAACTTCTAATTGTGTGTCAAAGGTTCTAAAAGAAAACACTTAGTAAGTCAGGACGTTGCTGAGGTTTTATTGTATGTTTGCAATTTAATAATTCCAGAGCTGCTTTACCCTCTCCAGTATTCTTGTTGAACAATATGCAGTCCTTTGCAGTCAATATATGTGGCTATTGATCTGATTTACCTACCATTATTTCTTTTAGAAAACCCTTAACTATGAAAACTGTGATAAGCTATAAGTGATAGGAAGTATTGGTTTGTAGATAACGAATTCTCTGGAGGAGCTGTATAGATTTCCAATGTAATACATTAGTTTGATTTATTTTGACTCCTCTGCACTAGAAAGATTGTTGGTTTAGTTTGGTTTTGGTTTTTTTATTCCCTCTCCAGGCTACCCACTGCAGAGCCATCTTTCCGTGCCAAGACACACCTGCTGTGAAAGTAACCTACCATGCAGAGGTAGATGAACCCAAGTCATGTATATCTAACTAAAGATGACTACTACCATGCGTGAATTTTATTTTTTTTTTGTAGCTGCTGGCATGTGGCCTAAAATAAAACCAGGGAATATTGACTCTTACAGGTTAGGCTTAATGTAAGAGTCAAAAAATTGCTTGTCTTCCCTTTGGCACTCTAGTCTTACAATTTTTTTTTTTATATATTTCATCTCTTTTTTCATTCATGTCTATCTTTATTTCCAAAAGCAAAGATGACCAAAAAAACGTGCTGTAGTAGAAAAGAAACATGTTCTTAAATCAGTAAAAGCTGACAGTAAGACAACAAAGAGTGCTGTGAAGTAAAAATACTTGAAATTACTCTCATACATGCCTTAAGAAGTAATGTATTCTGGTACATAGTTAGGGGATCTTTGCAGTTCTGGCATAAATAGTCCGATTGTTTTAAGGAAGCAAAAAGTGAGATGTGAAATGTGACATTACAATTCAGTAGTGTGAAGAATGTGAAACTTTTAACTTCTGTCAGAGGTAATCCTTCTAGTTAATTAAATATCACCAGCCTTTAAAACAAAATTTTCTGTATGCCTTATATTCCTCTTGACAGAGGGGACTTAACAACAGAACAAATCTGGGCTACCTCTTTTGCTATCACTGCTTGTAGTATATTGTATAATCCTGTGTGACAATGCAGTTCCTCATAGTTGGGTAACCTTTCAGATATCTGTTCCTAAAGAGTTGGTGGCTCTTATGAGTGCTAATCGCGATGGAGAGATGCCTGACCCAGAGGACAGCAGTCGGAAGATATACCTTTTCAGTCAGGACGTAAGTGCTCTAGGCTAGTGAACAGATGCCTGAGGTCTTATTCCTAACTCATGCAGTTCACAATCACTTAAGATATGGTTTTGATGTCATTGATAAATCATGTGACCTGTGATGGCTCTTTGCCATATAGAAATATGAGGTATTATGAATCTCCAACTCTGAAAAGTCAACCAGATGGTTGATGTTTACTGGTTGTTTTGGCAGAAAAGGCAAATTTGAGTTTTGAAAATATTTAGTATACTCAAAACTAGTACTGTCAAAACCCTTTCTGTCTGCACTGATTCTTGGGAAGTAATGCAGGACTTGAATAACATGGGAGTTCTGGAAAACAGATCCTGCAAATTTTCAGTTTACCAAGATCTTAGCAGTGAGGCTGAGCATTGGAACCAGTTTTTAACTTGAAGTTAGGCAAATTCTGACAATAGAGATTTTTTTTTTCTTAAAGGTGAAAACTTTGGCTTTTATGGAAAGTATTTCCATGTTCTCAGGATGAAGTTTTATTAAGTGGTGCAGCTAGTTTAATGATTCTACTGCTCCTAAAGTGGCAGTCTCAATTTACTCTTCTGGAGTTTTTGTTCTCTCAGCTGTTTGGGTTACAGTTTTGATGTTTAGGGGATCTCTTGGTGAGCCTAGTTTGTTTTGCTGAACAAGTAGATGAAGTTAATATAAGTTTAGAAAATAGATTGTTATAGTAAGTTGATCTGGGCTGCTGAGGGACTGGATGACTGCAAGGGAGGGATGGAATTGCGTGACTGGAGAAGAGGAGGGGAACCTACTCTGAACTGCAGCAGCTGTTGGGTTGATTTGGCTGCTATGTGAAATCTGAGTGGCAAGAGGGGAGAGAGAGAGAAAAAGATGTTACCTTATCTGTGGGCTCTTCCATATGCAGTGTTCTGCCTTCTCTGTGGAGCTGAAAACATTTGCCACTCTCAGTCTAGTGCATAAGGCTTCTGTGTTGTATATTATCCAGACCTGTATGTTATCTAGAAATACACTGTTGATAAGTTTGGTGGACCTGTACAAGGAATAATATTTAGTCTAATTGAAATTATACTACACTTTCTAATATAGAAAGCCATTAGATTAATTTGTTAGAAAAGGCATGTGTTTCATTAAATAAAAAAGTCAAATGCATTAAACACAAAATATATATATGAAAAAAGACAAATGTATTAAAGCAGACATACATATCATCTCATCTACAAAACTATGAGACTGATTTGTTAGAAAAGGCATGTTTTTCCTTAGATGACAAAGGCAAATGCATCAAACTCTTGGATATGTTTGTGTGCTGAGCTTACCTAAAACTACTTTTTTTGCTCCTGCATGGCCAGGCTGGTAAGAAGTTTAGTGGAGGTCAGCCTCTGTAAAAACGAATTTATAACCCAGCAGCCAGTGAGATTTGAAGTAATTTCAAAATTTCACATTAGCAAATTGGGCACTAAAATGTGGGGATATATTAACAGTCTTCTAATAACTTGTCTATAACACTTAAACCTTTTAAAGAATATATTCTGTGGGTTAATATATAAAATTAAAACACAAGTGATGATATGGGTATTCTAATAAATTATATTAAAATGGTTTGGGGATACTGCTGGAATAAAATTTTCTGAAATCTTTTCTCCAAGTAATTACGATTTAAAATCTTACTTACTTAATGTTGTTTAGTCAGATCAAATAGAATTTTTACAGGGACGGCTGTGTTATTCCCTTGTTTCCAGAGCACTGGGAGAAAGCATTTCTCTATAGATACTGTAGCTTTGAGATTTTTTTCATTAAAATAACAAACATTTAGATTTTTTTTTAATTCCAAACAAGGAAATAAAATATCTTCTGTATCCATAAATGTTCTTGTTTACTTGAATTCATAAAAGCTCTTCCTGCATCTTTCTCTGTGATACAACTGCCCTTTATCGGAGCAGTATCTCTTAACTTCTTCCATAAAATTTAACGGAACTGGAATGAGTATGGAAAACTGACTTTTTTTTGAACAGTAACCAAACCAGTGGCATTTCTGTATGCTCTTATGCATGCAGATTTTTTTCAAACAGATGATACTTAGAATTTTGTGACCTTTGTGCAAAACAGCTGTGAAACAAGGACTTGCGGATAAAGGAATATAATTTGGGGAGGAAAAAGCAATCTCTTTATTATAACATAAGGCAGGAAACTATGGAGAAAATGTGCACGCTTCTTTATTTACATACCTTTGTTTTTCTTTGAATCAGTTGTGTTGATAGCTCACGTTACAAATAAGATTTCTTTTTTTCTCATGTTCTCCACTAGGTTCCCATACCTTGCTACTTGATTGCTTTAGTGGTTGGAGCATTGGAAAGCAGGTGAGTGAATCTGCACAAAGTAGAAATATTAATAATCATAATAAATCTTTAGAGTTATCTTTTTTGTTTCTTGGTCTTGTTTGTAGTTTTAAAATGTTTCTAGAACTTCGATGTATCAGATTGCATGTGTCTTGATTCACTCTTGCACCATTTTTTCTATAGAACATGCTTTTGCTGTAAGGTAAAGAAATACCTTGAAGAGTTTGGAATTGATTGGAACCGCTAAGGGTTTTTTACAGCTCAGAGAATAGTATCTTTTTCTTCAGGTAACAGATAAGCCTCATCATGTACAAAAGGCAGATTGTAGCTTTGGCATCGTTGCTCATCTGCACAAAGATGTGTTAATCTAGCCCATAATAATGCTTTTATATATGCCTTACAGCATTTTAAAATCTATAAATGCGTTTCCTAGTTATTTTTCCCAAACAGTGGATGTTTGTGGTTTGGTTTGTAAAGCTTTACTTTAGCAGTGGAGCGGAAATAGAGACAAAGACTCTCTATTGAGTTTCTTCAGCAACATGAGTTACTCATGAGCACAGTTAAACATATGCTTTCTGTATTAGTTTCCTACAGAGTTATTTCCAGTTCATAGTGTCTTAGTGGCGTTTTTACTTTCAACAGAAAGATTGGCCCAAGGACACTGGTGTGGGCTGAAAAGGAGCTAGTGGATAAATCGGCCTATGAATTTGCTGAGGTGGGTAATTATAAAAAAAAAAATGTTTTGTAAACTTTCACATAGTATTGGAAAAGGAACAGACTGTAGTTCAGTGTTTTGTTCATCTGTAGCTCTCCTTTCTCTACTTCACACCCCAAAAAATGCTGCTGTTCTATTGCAATACAAAACTACTACTGAAAATAAATATTGATACAGTCTTGTACTCATTTTGCTTGTGGGACATGCCAAGGTGAAAGAGAACCGGATCCATAGCTTATTACTTGTTCAGTGTTTGCAGTCAGAAGTCATGTTAGAAACTAATGTGAATTCTTGTTCCAGGCTGAAGCTATGCTGAAAACAGCAGAAGATTTAGCAGGACCCTATGTATGGGGACAATATGATTTGTTAGTGTTACCACCTTCTTTTCCTTACGGCGGTATGGAGAATCCTTGTCTTACTTTTGTAACTCCAACACTATTGGTAAGTGTAAAACTGATAAAAGTCAGTTTTTCCTTGGGCTTGCTTTTCCATCAAGTGATGGATATTAATCCACAAATTGGATTAATCTTCCCCCTAAAAAGAACTGTAAATGTTCCTACCTCCTTTGGAGTAAGGGATCATACATGAAACATTAAGTGGTATGTTTTGAGGTTTACTTGAACTGACAACTGCCTTGTCTCTTTTTTTTTTTTTTTTTTTTTAGGCAGGTGATCGATCTCTATCAAATGTAAGTGCAAAATAAGTTCATGTCTTCAAGTAGAACACAACTTGAAGTTGTATCTTAACTTCCTTTGTAATAAATACCTGAAAACTTGGTCTCTTTTTAATTGGAGGAATTAAAGTTAAGGCAGTAACTCAGGGAGTCTTACAAAGTGAGTTTTAGTTCTAAGTAAAGTCTAGAACATGGGAGACATATCTATTTTGTATAATGAACAGATGAAAATAATATGGCTGGCTGTATGCATAGGGGCCTGACTTGGAGTTAGCTGCTCAGTGGCTCTCTTCCTGTCCTGTGTATAGATATGTTTAAAAACCACAACTGAATTAATCTCATCAAAATTGTTTGTAGGGGACTTTTTTCTCTGTATGTCTGCCTGTGTACTAGAACTCATATTGTGTACAGTTTTCTTTTAAAGTGAAAATCATGAGTACGATTTGAGTAAACTCTGTTTTTTCTGGAAAATAGAGTACTCTGGAGACCGTTTTATCTCATATGTCTTTCTACTAGACTGTTATACTGCTTCAAAAAAAATAAAAGAATATGATTGTCTTATCCCAAGAATACTGAAATATTTGACGTGGACACTTTTTGATATATCATGCATCATTATCCTTCTAGGGATGACTGTTTTCCTCCTGTTTGATGTTTTAGAACATCCCAGCACTGCAGAAGTTGCTTAGGTGGGAAAGTAGCACTAGTCCGTCACTGGGCATGGGTTCACTATTCTGAAATGTGATCTCATAAACAAGTACCTACATTGTGCTACCAGCGGAATTATTTTTGTTTAACAGTGTGTCTCTGTGACTTGCAGGCTGGACACTCAAAATTATTCCTGGAGAAGGTTCAGCAGGATAATGTTAGTCCTTTGAATAATATTTGTATGGATAGATTTACAGAGCTGTGAATGGTAACTGGCTTTGGGAAGGTAGCGCAGTAAATGAGATCCCATTAGAATTTTTTTTCTTTCTGTTGGGATTTGATGTTCATTTTCCAGAGGAGTCTAAATGGTAGTTCTGTCATTGTTTTCTGTGTTTTAGGTTATTGCTCATGAAATATCTCACAGCTGGACAGGAAACTTGGTAACAAACAAAACGTGGGAGCATTTTTGGTAGGTGTGATGTTCAATGCAATGAAAATCATATTTTTAACTTAATCTGTAAAGAGACCAACTAAATTAATTTTGCCACCTTACCAGTGCTGACTTTATCAATGTATTTCCAGGCTGAATGAGGGACATACCGTATACCTGGAACGCAGGATTGGTGGTCGGTTGTTTGGTGAGCAGTTCAGGCACTTTAAAGCCCTAGGAGGTTGGAGAGAACTGCAGAATACAGTAAATATTTTTAAAGTTAACTTTATGTTTAAACTTATACCTAAATATAACAAAGCTGGTGTTATGTTTCCCACAGATAAGGCTTGTCTAGTCAGCTTTGCTAACACTTTTTTTATTAGAGGATGAACAACTTTGATTCCCAAGGTAATAGCTTATTGTACTCAGATTAGATAAAGCTTTTTGAACTGTTTTAAGATGTTTTGTAGGGATGAACATCTCTTCAGACTTCCTTGGTTGTTCTGGGTATGGCTAAATTTCAGTATTACCTGTTAGCATACTGGTAAACAGCTGAAAGCTTGTCAGAATTATCTGCAGGCATGACCATCAGAATTTCCAATGCCTCATGCAAGTAACTGATTTCTTTTTTTTCCTGTGTCCTACGTTATAATTGAGCGTATTCGTAATCTGTTACTGTGTAGGAAGGTTGTTTAGTTTTGTGTTTAGGTAACATGGTTAAACTTCAGTTTTTGGATTTCCAGCCTGTAATATTCCCAGCCCTCTCATTCATTTGGTGGTGCAGTTTACCTGGCTTACTATAAATATTTCCTCATTGTATTGTACTCTTTATATCACCCATTTAAATCAAGTAGTTTAAATAGTTTGTTAATAAAGGATAAATATAGATAGCTTATCAGGTGCTTGTGATTATGACAGACATGACAGTAATAAACTGCTTTGAGACAGCTGGAGCACAGAGTGATTGATCCTAACATCTTTCTGTTTGATACGCAATCAGATACTGATACAACAAGAAAAAAGTTCAGTAAACTGTTTTGTGCAGATTCAGAATTTCAGGAAAAAGAATGACAAAGAATACTTTGAAATGAGCCCATCTTAGTTTTGGATGGATTATACCTTTATAAATAGGGTTGGTAGTGATTTGCAAGAGTGCGAGTTTTCCTGGATGAATATATTTTCTTGTATCTTTGTCACAGATAAATACTTTGGGAGAGAAAAATCCTGTAACTAATCTCGTCCCTGATCTGAGTGATGTAGATCCTGATGCTGCCTATTCATCTGTTCCGTATGAGAAAGGCTTTGCTCTGCTTTTTTACCTTGAACAACTTCTTGGAGGACCAGGTAAGTGTTAGTCAGTCTTTATATAGGATTATTTCCCATTTTAATTTCAAACACTGAAACATTTTGGTTTTTAACTGTTAGATGTCTTCATTGGCTTCTTGAAGGCTTACATTCAGCAGTTTGCTTATAAAAGCATAGTAACGGAGGACTGGAAGAAGTTCTTGTACTCCTACTTCAAGGATAAGGTTGGGTACTATTTAAAACTAATTTCTTGAAACCTTCTAATTATGTGAAACTATAGCATAGCTCAGGAATTACCTTCTTTAAGGACCCGTTCTTTATCTTTCTCTTCTTTATCTCAAGATCTTAATATGGTATAGTCTGACATCTTAAGATGATTTTGCATTATCATGGGTTTTTTTTTTTCCCCTAGAAGGGAATATTTTGAAGTAGTCTGTATAGGATTCTCCAGGGTAATTGGGGGGATGTTAAAAAAAAAAAAAAGATTGAAACTATTTTTTGTAGGGTATACTTTTCTCTAAAAATAACATGTAAAATTGAGTATGAATTTGTGTTGCTTTGTAGGTAGACATTCTTGATAAAGTTGATTGGAACTCATGGTTTCATGCTCCAGGAATGCCACCAGTGATGCCTACGTAAGCTGCATTCTTTTATAGTTCATCCTTCTTCAGATTGCACATGATTTTCCAAAGTCATAAAGCAGTTTGTAAACATGGTGAAAGTCTTCCCACAAATGTTCTATTAGAAAATGTCCTGTACTATGTAGAAATTGATATATGTGTATATAGCAGGAAAAAGTGTTGTTGTTCATATTTTCAGTTTTTTATTATGGGTGGAAATTGATGTTGCTTTGAAAGTTGCCAGGAAAGATTCTTTTTTCTGACAGTTTGTTGCAACAATATTCTGTTTTCAGCTATAAGCTATAATATATGTACGAGCATATATGCTCAGAAGTATTAATCATTTTAGGAGTGTATGAGATCAAGGGATAGTGTCACCTGTGCACTAAGTGCTTCTAACTAAAGTATGTATGATTCTAATCAATCTTTTGTAAATTGTGGTGCAAGATCAAGTTGGAGTCTATAACAGACAGATATGGAACCATTTGAAAATAACTTCTAAGCATTCTCATAAAAATACCACAGGGTTTTTTTGTGTTTCCAAAGTGTGATGCTTTGTTTTTACTTTTTGGCAGGTATGATATGACACTAGCGAATGCTTGTGTTGCCTTGAGCCAAAGATGGATCCAAGTGAGTAGTTAAAGAACGCTGAGGTGTCTGTGTCTGGAAAAGCTAGTTCTCTTTATACAAAGTGAGCCATTCTCTTCTGAAATCTGTCCGTTGCTGAGAGTGTATTTATGGTGACAGTATGGCTGCCAGGGTTTTTTGCATTTCGTAGACTAGCCTTTCATCATAGAGTCTGTGCATTTACTATGACTTCTGTACGTGAAGTGCTGTACATATTTTAACAAGGCACACCACGAACTTTTTGTTATAAATAAGTAGTAACCAAACTGAGAATATTCTTTTTGAAACCCTGATATTATGGCTTCATTTAAAAACAAATGCCAAGGTATCTCTACATTACTGATTGTATCGTATTAGCAATAATTCCCCTACATTATACTGGAGCTAGTATGCATTTCTCATCGAAATCTGAAATACATAAATCATAATAGGTAACTAATAGCATACAGTCTTCTCATATTTTTAACCATAAGGCTTGTACAACTAATAGAGAATTCAGCATACCTTCCTTTTGTTAACACTGTGGCTTTTCACTGTACTTGTATGTTATCTTTAACTTCCTTCTTCTCAATGTTACTCTTTAAAGAAAAAGTATGTGATTTTTCACTTAACTTTAACAGAAAGACAGTGGAGATAAAAAGATCAGTAGAGAGAAAACAAGTGAAAATTGAAGTGAAGAATACCAAACATCAGATAGTAGCTTAAGTTGTTCTCTTCCCCTTCTCGTAACATCCTGCACAAATACAAATCAGTATCTTTTATGTGGAACGGCTCAATAGTAAACACGGATGTCCAAACAAAAAATTACACCTGATTGTACTTCGAAATACCTAGTAGAAACTTAAGTAACCATTCTCTTTTAGGCAAAAGAGAGTGATTTAGGCTCATTCAGCTCAGCAGACCTGAAGGAAATGTCATCTCATCAGTTGATTGAGTTCCTGGCACTGTTGCTTCTGGAGGTAAATGAATGCCTGGGGTAACTTGATTCTGGTATCACAAGAGCAGGCACAGAAGCCCAAGTGTGCCTTAGGAATTAAGTTGTCAATTTTCTTTCAAGTTTTGCTAAAGTAACCTGCTTTCATCATACATGGTTACTAAAACTTCAGCTGTGCCTCCCAGATTATGTCTGGCTCTTCAGCTAACGAGCAGCATATAGAGTATTTTGGATTGAAAAGTAAAAACAAAACTATGAAGTGCTTGAATTTGCATTTGATCTTATAGCAAATAAGCTATAAATAAAATTGAATGAAAAGGCTTCGAGTCTTGAATGTTTCAGTAGTACATTGGGTAGTACTGGATGTGGGAATTTGTCAATATTTATTCCTTGCCCCTTCCCTAATACTATGAGAAGGTGAAAGAAACAAATACAAATATTTGTCTTTTAATTCCTTTGTAGCATCAGTCTTCTTGAATTAACCTATTTATTTTTGAAGTATTTTTAAAGTGTGCCTCTGGCTTATTCTGACTATGCAATTTCCTTTTTCAGCCTCCTCTTCCAGTGTCACATGTCAAACGAATGCAGCAAGTATATGACTTGAATGCTCTACACAATTCTGAAATAAGATTCAGGTTTGTTCTAGTATGGGCATTTTCCTAAATGCTTTCGTGAAACAATCTGTCCTGCTTCATGAGACATGCTGTTGTACACAAGTGGTGCAGGGTTTTGGCGTTTTTTTTTTTTGTTGTTGTTGTGGGGTTTTTTTTGTCAGTGCATGTGCAAGCACGCTTACCAGAGTGGTATTCTGTTACTTGTGAATCGGGCAAATCTAGTCTAGTAAAAGAACTGGAAGTAAGCAATGGATTAGCTGTGCTTTATTTTCATCTGTCATGCTAGCGAAGGAGCCTGATGGCCTGATATTATTTTGGGAGTGGTATTGGATACTGCAATAGTGAATCTCTCTGTGACTCAAACGTGCCTGAAAAATCTTTCAAAAAATTTAGTCACGTCTTCTGACTTAGCTAATCAGTTCTTCTGCTGATGTACTAGTGGGTGTTTTTTTCAACACAACTTGGAAACATTTTTGTCACATTTTAATGCTCGCTATCACAAAGCTTTTATCTCATCAAAAAAAAGTAAATATCAAAGCAAATTTCTAAACAAGTAGGAAATGCTTGTAGCTAAATGGCTTGATTCTTGTGCCGTCCTAATTTCTTCTATTTTGTATGTACACATTGTGTTTACATATGTCACTTGTTTTAAAAAAAGGTATTGTTGAGGACGTAAGTAATCTTTTTTAAAACAAAACAAGCACATTGGAGTTGCTGGTGATGTTTTGTTTGGGTTTTTTGTTTTTGTTTTTTAATCACTTTATCCAATGTGACAAGTGCTATATAATTCATCTCTAATTCTGAGTGATGCAACTGGACACTGCTGTAATATAAAAGAAATATATAGCTGCAGAAAATGATCAGACCATTTTGGAGAAACTTTGAAAAACAATATCCTATTTTATAGAAAAGTCCACTTTTGTAACATGCTAGTCAGACACTACATATTTTATGTTGAACTTAGCTAGAATCTCATTCCCGTGATGACATAGCACTGCCTACAGTGTTTATGGGAACAGAATCATAAGCTAACTAACCACCACAAATGAAAATAAAAGTGTAAATTTTTTATTTCTTTCTTTTTCCTCCAGATGGCTGCGTCTCTGCATCAGGTCCAAGTGGGAAGAAGCTATTCCTCTGGCTCTAAAAATGGCAACAGATCAAGGCAGGATGAAGTTTACTCGACCCTTGTTCAGGTAAAAGTAATCTCCAAATTGTAGGAGCTCATGCTGTTGGCATTTTTTGTATAATGGAATGTATAATACTTGACGTTGCACATGTATTTATGTTATGCTTTGAAGTGATATAATAGGGAATTTTCTGTATACTGCGAACAAGCTTATCTTCAGAGTTGCTTTCCACTTGCTGACTTTTTTAATAAAAGAAAGCTTAGTCTCCCAGTATGCGTCTTCATGTGAGGCTTTCAAGGGAAAACTAAAACTTTGAGAAAACCCCCGTTGTACTATTTTCACAGATATTTGTAATGGTGCTTTTTTCCATTCCTTTTACAGGGACCTTTACAATTTTGATAAGTGTCGAGATCTGGCTGTCAAGACGTTTCTGGAGCATAGAGCCTCTATGCACCCAGTCACTTCAATGCTTGTGGCCAAAGACTTGAACCAGGATCAGTGACAAATTTACTGATTTCTTTGAAATGTTCTTGTTGCTGGAAGAAGAGACTGATTCCACAAACTGCTGCTATGCGTGCTTGACTATGCCATAAAATGCTCTGCTGCTTTGTTATGAATTTAGCTTAAAATGAACTTTCTAAATCAAGTTCAGTAATTTCTGGTTTTGCACCGCCAAGTAAAACATCAAAATTGCTAAATCTCTGGAATTGGGAAAATCATTTTGTTACACGCAATTTTTAGAACACACAAAAAAGCTGTTCTGAGATGCAGTTATTTGTCAGTCATGGAATTTAAAAACACAGAAAATTAATCGGTGGATGGTATGGCTCTTTGTGCACAGCTTTCTTTTTCATAGTAGTGTGGTTGAAACTTCAAGCATCTGAAGCCTGAAAAAATAAATCTTTTCATTGTCTACTTGTCTTTGTATTGATCTGCACGTAAAGTTTTGAAATAATAGTTCTGTTTTATTTACTCTTCTTTGTTGTGGGAGAAATTTTATTATGGGTCCAAGAGGAGTATGAAGACTTAAATGGCTCACAGCACTCCAGTGCTAGAGCAGAATTTCTGTCCAGCCCTATTTGTCATGGCTTTGTTATGTCACTCAGTTCTTCACACTAATCACAATATGATGGTTTTACTTGGTTATTCCTATTGGAACCTATGCTGTGCACTAGTAGTTGTCTGAAGTACTTCCTTGTCTTGTTTTCTTTTTTTTTTTTTAGCAAAAATGGGATTTTTACCAAATTTCAGATTTAATATCTTGCTGTCCTTTTAGTAACTTATTTAAATTACTTCAACCCACTATATATTTTCAAAACTTGTTGTAGGGGGGACTAAAGCCCAAGTCTGTCTTTTTCCCATTTGGATTTTTTAATCATTCAATTCTTTATGCAATTCTGGGCACTACCACTTACACTAATTTAACAACTTCGAAAGAAGGTAAAAAAACAATCAGAGAGCTGTGTTTACTTTAATTGCTGCAAGACTTCGGTTCAAGTTGATTGTTTAGGTGCAAATACTGCCATCTACGGGTGGATTTTTGAAGTGAGTTTGAGAAGAACTGCTTTTCCTGGAAATGCTCAGTTAACATGAGTTAAATCTGTTGACATAGAGGTAAGCCCGCATGGAGGAGTAACAAAGGGGGAAAAAAGTGCTCTTTTAGAGGAGGAAGATCCCAAATACAGGCCATGGCAAAAGGTTTGGATTTAATGATAGCACGTAGAGTGGAGGTGGAGATCTGTCAATTTATTTCTGATTGGAGTTTTGATCAGTACAAGCTTTCATGTGGACTAAGTTATGTACTTTACCAGGAGATTCATCTTTTCATGCTAGAAGCTCTAATATAAATTAAGGCACGAACATATTCTGTTGGTGTTTGATTCAAGGCATTCCAAATTCTTCACTCAGCTTTAACTTATAAGTCTAAGGCGTTTAAATAAAAATGATAGAAAAGTTATCTCCTATGTGACTGAGGCTCAAAAATCAATTTAAATTATTCCTATGAATTTTGCACCACTCAGCTTCTAATAAACACAATAAAATACTGCCTTTTTTGGAACCAAAACAGTGTAATTTTCTTGTGCATTAAGAATTTGCAGGCTTTCTTGTGTTAAGTGAGTTGTTCACTCTCTTCTTGTGCCTCCTCTGAATGAGTGACAACTTCTGCTGGAAAAATCACCGAAAAGAATTTTTCTAGATTTCAGGTTAGAAATTTACACAATTCCTTTTGTTCACCCCCAAAATCTAATTAGGCTTCACCAGAATGAACGGGGATTCTCTGGGGAAGGCCCTAGTAGGAGGAAGGGGCATCTGGTGTTAACAGGTTCTGATTGGAGCTGTCAGATTGCAGTAGAAACTCCTGTTCTTTGCTTTAGAAATGTTACGTGTTACTCATTTTGGGGTAACATTTTGTTGTAAAAGCCCGTATATCGTACGTAGTGACGTGGCAGTTGGAGTTCATGCTGCCAGCTAATCCTGATTTCTTGCTGTCAGAGCTAGGAAAAAAATAAAATTGTCCTGCTCTGCCGGGGCAATGTCCCCCACATAGAGACTTCCCCCCCCATGGGTCTCAAGGTAAAACTCCCTACAATAATTCACCCCAGGCAGGTGCACCTTATGGTATTCCCTTTTGTCTGGGAACGCTTTTGTGGGTAGCATGGACTACGAGTGTTGTTATTGTGTTGTATTTAAAGACAAAGGTATTTTCTGTGTTGACATGGTCATTGCTAAACTTTATTTTGGCATCATCTTAACAGGTATTTCTCCATCTCTTTTCCGCTTTGCATCTGCCAGCAAAAGCAGCCGTGGTAGAGCAGCAGCAGGCTCTGTAGTTGCAGGTGTGGCCTAAAATTTGTGCTACCTGTTCTGGCAACATCTTCCAGAGCATAAGCGAAAGGGTAACGGAGGGAAACTCGTTAATCCCCTTCTCTGTGATACAGAATTATGTCCTCTAATTTCAGTTTGAACTGAGCAAAGCAGGCTTGCTGCCTGCCCTGGGCAGAGATGTTTGGGAGCAATCCAGTCTCCTCTCAATCATGGCAGCCATGGCCAATGCCTAATAACGGGGTGACTCTCTCCCAGCCCTGTCCCTCATGGGGGTTTTCATTGGTGGGATCTACTGCCAGGCGGCAACTCTGTTAACTTTTGGTAAGCCCATAAGTTTTTAGAATGGTTGCGTTCCAGTTTAGTCTGATTTATTTATCTATTTAGGCTACGTAAACTCCAGCTCCTAGATTTTAATTTCTCTACTCCTGACGTGATCTTTGGGAAAAAAAAAAAAAATCCTGTGGTAATAGGTGGGTTTTTTCTACCTTTCCCTGAAAAGGGTGTGCTCCCTGGGTTTGGTTTGATTGGATGAAGTCAACTAGACACATCGATCTCGCTTATTTACAAAGGTGGGGATTTTGGGGGTGGATTTTTGCCTCTGTCTGATTGCGACACTGGACTCCAGCTAGACCGCCGCTCTTCAGGCCATCGCGTGGTGGATGTAAGGCTGCTGTAGGCTGCAGCCCTTCTCGGTCGAGGGACAGTTTTGGAGAGAAAGCATGCCGAGATACACAGTGCACGTGCGAGGAGAATGGCTGGCAGTGCCCTGCCTAAACCCCACGAACACAATCAGGTGGCTGGGGAAGGAGGCCGTGAGACGCTACATGAAAAACAAACCCGACAACGGGGGGTTTGCCTCGGTGGAAGAAGTAAAATTTTACGTTCGAAGGTGCAAGGGACTTGGCTTGCTGGATCTTGATGATACGGTGGAGGATGCTCTGGAGGACAATGAATTTGTCGAAGTCGGTAAGCAAAACCTTCAGCAACGCGTCACAGAGTCACCATGTTGGCATCTGAATCAGCAAAATCTTGTTTATCTAAAACTGCGTCTGAGATTTTTATAGAAAAAAAACCAAACACACCCTTAGTTTTTAAGCATAGAACTACATAAGGTGTAGAAGCGACAGGGTTCTATATACATCATTTGTATAGGGTATCATGCATGCTGTATGATTGTATGGGAGATGGAGCACGTGTCTAAGGCTTGGGTGGCTCCTTTGCCTTTAGCATACCTTAAATAAGCTACATAGTCTCTTGTTACTTTCCTAGAAGCATGCAAATATATTTGAAGCTGATAACTGCAAATTAGAATTCTTACTGGTGTGTGTCGCAATGAATAGCAAATATATATGTAGAATGCAATTTAATCCTGCTCATGTTTATTTGCTTATTTCTTCTAGTTATAGAAGGAGATATAATGTCTCCAGATTTCATACCATCTCAGCCAGAAGGAGTTCATTTGTATCCTTTTTTTGAGCATTTTGTGAACTTTTTTTACTGTTCTAGATGTACAGTTTCCTACATTTCCCTGGTTTTTAGTGTTCCTTCATTCTTAAAACGCGTTGCCAGCTGTAATCGAATGGTCACTACCTGTGAAATCCTGTCTGCCCTTTATTTTCCTTTACAGAACTTTCAGATACAGCAAATACCGAGAACCAGAACAGGTAGGAATTGCCAGTGATTTTACAACTCGGTAACAAATCCTGCCATTCCCCAGAACGGGCTGAGAGCTGAGCCGCTGCAGCATTCACAAGAGCAGGGGCTGTTAGATTGGCTGGGTCCAGGAATCTAAATTATAATGCGCTTATTGTGTTTTTGTTAGCGAGTTCCTGTCTTAAGAACGAGTGTGAGCAAGCTTCCTGTCACTCTGAATTTTGACTGTGGGTTGTTCTTTTTTTTTATTCTAATTATTAGGCAACTTTATATGCATACGTATCCCAAACTAAAAGGTGTTTTTTTGGTCTAGTATATTTCTTTAGATGGCAACAGCTTAACAACGGAGGACTTGGTCAATTTAGGAAAGGGGCTCTACAAGATAAAGGTAAAGATCCTGAACAAACACAGCTAAAAATTACATGTTTATCTTTCTACAATTAAATAATGACAGATAAACTTATGTTTAAACTATGTTGTAGCTCACACCTGAAGCTGAAACTAAAGTCAAACAGTCACGAGAAGTGATTGAAAGGATTGTAAAGGAACAGACGGGTAAATATTTTCACCTCGAACTATTCATTGCTTAGAGAACCTTATTGGGTTTATCCCCTACTTAACCAGCAGTGTGTGTTTCTTCCAGTTGTTTATGGAATCACCACGGGGTTTGGGAAGTTTGCCAGGACTGTCATCCCAAACAGCAAGCTGATGTAAGTTATGTGTGCGGCTTTTCCCATCCTTTCCTTTCCTTCCTCTCAGGAAAGGAAGAGGAGGGAGCAGTTGACTCCCTACATTTACACTCCGTCGTCAGATGAGAGGGATGCTTCAGTGCTTCGGTAGTTCCCTTTGCTTTGTGCAAAAGAAAACCTGACAAGACTTATTTGGAGTTTTGCATATTTTTAGTATTTTTTTTTTCCCATAGGGAGCTTCAGGTGAACTTGGTTCGTTCGCATTCTGCAGGTAACGAGAAATCGCTTGGCGTTTTCCCTTTTCTGCCGCTGTTGGTAGCGGGCTAGTAACCGAGAGGGTTCCTCTTTCAGGTGTGGGGAAACCTTTGAGCCCAGAGAGGTCTCGCATGCTGTTGGCGCTGAGAATCAATGTCCTAGCAAAAGGATATAGTGGAATATCCCTAGAAACGCTCCAGCAAGTCATTGAAGCCTTTAACGGTAAAAAGATGCTTGAAGAAAATCTCCATTTCCCTTTATTATTTTTTTTTTCTTTTAACTGTTTCGTTAAAGGGTGTAGCCCAGTGGATCAAGCTATGGATGTTGGTCTTTTGACTTGGTAGTTGTGAGAGATCAGGATCAAAACTCAGCTGTAACCGGTCCTGTAGAAGATCATGATTAGAGACTGTTCCTCTGTTGAAGAACATGGGGTGTGAGCAGGAGTGACGGAAAAGGCTGAGACAAAGGGATGCAACAGGTGCAAGTTTAGGGAATGAGCCCCTGAGAGGTCAAGTAATTAGTTCAAGACTAAGCTTGACTGAGAGCATGGCTGACTCTGGGTGAGCTCTTCTGCAAAGATTCAAGTCTCTAACTTTTGTCCTGTCGCATGTGCCACCATCTTTTGTCATTTGGATTTTTTGGCATTTCTACCACGTAGAAAACTGCACGTGTTGGTGTTCGTCAAGCAGACCCACTTGAGCAGCACCTGTTCTTGTGAGCAGACCCCTTGAGACCTACACAAGTGTTCATGAGCAAGGGCCACAAGGCAGCCGCGCAGAAGCACACGGCTGGTCACCAGCTCATGTGGCCACGGCTATCAAAGCAGTTAAAGGCGGGTGGCCTTGCTGGACGCTGCAGCAGGGAAACCAAAGGGGTGGCTGTGCTGTTCATTAGCTGGTATCCATTAATGGTCCCTCCGGTGAGGCATGCCAGAGTGGCTGTGATGAGCAAAGAGCACCTTCTCTCTCTGCACAGTGTTTCCCTCTGTGGCACCATCCTCTTCCTCCTTTTTCTCCTCCCAGAGCAGGTGAAGGAGCTGCAATTCAGTGTTTAGCTTTGTGAAAGAAAAGACACAGACTGGTCCCTTCCCTGCTTTTTCCGCAATTCCCTGGGCTCTGTTCCTTCATTTCCACGCGTTCAGTGCTCAGAGGGCTGGGGTGGGGGGGGAAGAGGGCTCAAAGATTGTTTGTAGGAGTCACCCAATGTGTGGCTGTAGATTCAATCACCCTGTTCCGAGCAGGGCCAAATCCCAGTCTGCAATGAGAGTAGCCCTGTTGGTGCCATCGACCACGATTGCAGGATGTTACTGTGACCACATTCATGGGCTGGCTTCTCTGTTTTCCAAGGAGCATATCAAGGGGAAGTGCTAACAGGAATGGTTTTTGTTTTCTTTCTAGCATCCTGCCTTCCTTATATCCCTGAGAAAGGGACAGTTGGAGCCAGCGGCGACTTGGCCCCCCTCTCTCATCTTGCTCTGGGATTAATTGGAGAGGGAAAGATGTGGTCCCCAAAGAGTGGCTGGGCTTACGCTAAATATGTAAGACTCATGCAGCTGATTGCTTTTTTTTTTTTTTTTTCTTCTGCTTGCTGGCTCATTTGCCAAATTGCATGTAGCTTTGAGAGAAAGACAGCTTTTGCTCAGGTTAATAACAGGTAAGAGTCTTCGGATTTTTTGTACCGGCTTGAATTGGGACCAGGTTGCCTTTAGCAACTCATCCTCTACCTTGAGGAAGGTGGATCCATGAGAATGGAATAACTGATTCACATGTCACTGGAGCAGATATGAATATGCAGCATGTTATTATGTCCTAAAGAAATATCATGTCATAGTATTGCAATACAAGAAACTGCAGTGACATCAGTTAGGACCTGGAGAGAGGGACAGGATGTGTTATCAGCTTTGAAAGAACTGTTCCTACACCTTCAGCTCCATAAACATCAACACTGTTCCAACAAACCCAAGATCACCTCTCAAATTCAAAACTTCAAATGCTGAGAGTAGCTGGGGATTTACTGGAGGCAGGACCTTATCACTAAAATTTCTACTGATTTTATAATGGCTTTAAGTGAATACACAGGTTTGGACATCTCATTTTTGATAGATTAACTAGTGTTACAGGGAACCTTTATAGCATCCTCCATTAAAAGATGGAAGCTTTACAGTGGAATTATTTTTTAATTAATTGTTATTCTGTCACTAATACATCAGCAGATTGATCTAGTGTTGAATATCTCCAAGTCTGGCCTCTCCAGAATCTTTCATGGTAGTTTGTTCTGCTACATCTATCTCTCCTATATTCAAATATTTGAACACCAGATTCGAATATTTGAACACCAGATTTATTCATGGATTGATAGCTGTACCGTCACTGTAGGCTGGAGAGGTACTGGGAACTACACAGGGAGAGGAGTAGGTGAGAAGCAGGCCAGTCTGTTGTGGACCTTCAGGACCAGAAGTTACAGTTGTACACCTCTGAGATGTGTTACCTCTTCAGTTGGAAAGGTGGTGAGGACTCTAATCAGAATCAAGGTTATACCTTTCCTCCATTTCCCACAAGAGCGATTGCCCTGTGGAATAGACGTGTATAGAACTGACGAATAGACGTGTATATAAACTGAGTAGGACTCTTCCTGTCATTGGAGATTTTCTACAGAAAGGGTTGGGGAATCATTTATGAAGGAATAGTTTATGCCAAGCCAAACCTGCTACGAGGCAGGGCGTAGGCAGAACCACCTTCCCAGGATGTTTCCAGCCTTCTCTCCTGTTATTCTCACCCATCAGCTAATACATGGTGGATGTTAATGGGCTGCGACAGTATTTCACTTCAGCGCTCCTACTGCCTTCTTTTACTGGCACTGGGAAATGAAGTGCTAGTTTGGAAGCCCCCAAATGCTGTCCTTTATTTAGCCCAGCAGAAAAAAATACTTTAAGTGTTTGTGATATAAAGCTCTTTTTCTCCCTTCACTTGAGGAATTTGTTAATATTTTTATTTATAGAAACATTTAAGATCTAAAAGTTTTGGTGGTTGAATTGCCAAAAAAACTTTTTTCATTGATTTCCTTGTCATTAAACTCCTTCACAGGTCCTGGAAGCCCACGGTCTGAGACCGATTACCTTGAAACCAAAAGAGGTAAGAAAGTATAATGATGCCAGCTGATGAAAACAAGCATAGTGAATGCTTTGTGAATGCTTTACACTTACAATTTAAGCCTGAAATGAATTAACAGGCATATTAAATCCAACTCCAGAATGATATTAATGAAGTATTATCAGGCGTGGGATTCACCTCTCCTAGTGTCACCCTACTTGACTTGAAATGTCAGACCCAAGCTTGATGCTTAAATTGGCTCTGTGGTCATCTTCAGAAAACACTTTATATCATCCTGAAACAACTGTCTAAGAAGCCCTCTCAAGGTACCTGTCTACCCTTTGACCATAACAGGAGCTCAGATGACTGACTCGAACCAGGTATCTGAATTCTAGATCATTAAAACTAGGTGAGATGACTCTCACTCCGAGTATTAACATTTATGTGGGAGCACAACAGATCTGAGGGCTCTGGAGCTCCGATAAGGGGCCTCAGTAGCTGAAAAACAGCAGCAGGAGCAAAAAGGCAAATCCAGGCAAATGGAAGGCTCCCATGGACCTCATGTTTGTTTAGAACAAACCTGAAGCTAGTTTTAACTGAACTCAACGGATCTTTTAAAGCAGTTATAACTTGTAATTCTGTTTTAATTCTCCACTTCCCATGACTGAGTTTTGCACCCGCCCATGCTCATAGCTTTGGTTTAACTAATAACTTAGGAAGACATTAATAAAAAAACATTCCACTTCCAAAGAACTGGAAAAGAATAGAGATTTCCTGTACTTTTTTTGCTTAATCTTGAAATAACATGACATAAACCTCTTGCTTGGAACTACTGGAGCTCCAAGGGTGTATATAATGACTTAGTAGTGCCATGACCATTGACAATTTATGTAGCGAAGATGCCCAGTCAAGCATTTTATGATTTCAGGACAATCCAGGAAGCTGAGCAAAGGTCTTTACCTCATTCATATGAGAAGGAGAATTATCACAGAGGTGGGGAATGAATTTGCTTAACATCTGCTCTCTCTTTGAAGGGTCTGGCCCTCATCAACGGGACACAAATGATCACCTCGCTGGGATGTGAAGCGGTTGAAAGAGCCGGTGCTATTGCTAGACAAGCTGACATAATTGCTGCCCTTACACTGGAAGTCTTGAAGGGTACAACAAGGGCCTTTGACACTGGTGGGTACTGGGCCTTTCCTGTCTGTTTGCTGAACAGCTGCTGACAAAAGAATCAAAACCTTACAGTCTAACTTGTTTTACTAGATATCCACGCAGTGCGCCCACATCAAGGGCAGGCTGAGGTGGCATTTCGATTCAGGTCTCTTCTAGATTCTGACCATCATCCATCAGAAATAGCAGGTGAACAATCTTAACCTTCACCCTCTCGCGTTACCAGGACAGGCTGGGTCTTTCAGCAGTAGCCCGTATGCTTTTGCGTGAGGAATATTTGGTGCTTTCCTCCCTTCTTCCTTCTAGAGAGCCACAGATTCTGTGACCGAGTTCAGGACGCATACACGATGCGCTGCTGCCCTCAGGTAAAAACTGATTTTTATTTCCTTTCATAGCACTCAAAAAATGATGATGAAGTTCCGACATCAGAAATAGTCAACTTTGTGTTGTCTGATTCCATTAGAAGAAGCGGTTTTATCTTGCTTCTTCCTCACTTCAAAGTTAGTATTAACGGAGGCATAGAATCATAGAATCATTTAGGTTGGAAGAGACCCTTGGGATGATCGAATCCAACCATCAACTCCACTCTACAAAGTTCTCCCCTACACCATATCCCTTAACACCACATCTAAACGACTCTTAAACACATTCAGGGATGGTGACTCCACCACCTCCCTGGGCAGCCTATTCCAGTGTCTGACCACTCTTTCTGTGAAGAATTTTTTCCTAATGTCCAGCCTAAACCTACCCTGCTGCAGCTTTAACCCGTTCCCTCTTGTTTTATCACTAATTACCTGTGAGAAGAGACCAGCACCATGTAATTCATTGATCCCATGCACGCACCCATCAGGCAGCATCTAACAAAGCTGTGTTCAGATCTGAAAGAGGCCAAGTGGCGGAAGCAGGGGGAAGGTGCCGGTTTCTACTTTTGCAGGCTTTGTAGGGCATTTATTCTGCATTGATGCTGAGACCCGTGGCCTGGGAAAAGGTGTTTCCAGAGGGAGCCAGAGTGATAGGTTTTTCATCTACCTGTAGTATCTCTAACATACTGGAAGAACTCAACCCCGTGAGTTTTAACATAAGCAAAGCTATTAAATCAGAGGAAATAATGAAAGCTAATTAATGAGAGGTTTTGTTTTCTGTGGGGGATTTGCGAGGTTACTTCTGTCCTAATAACACTTCTGCCACTCAATAAGCGGCAGAATCTTCCATTTAGGGTAAATCAACCCAAGCAAGTAAAGAATGACACATTCGGATTTCCCTTTTAGCAATACTGTCATAATAATAGTAAACGCAGTCTTTTGGGAGTCTAGGATGGGCCGTGTCCCACAGTGATGCCCCTGATTTGAAGAGCAAATACAAGACCACCTTCGTGTGCGGATGTAGAGACAGCGATAATGGGAAAGAGGGTGCTTGCAGCTCAATCAGCACCCTGAAGATGAACTAAGTGTGGATACTAATCTCAGGGGGCTAATGTCTTTTGTTCTAGGTCCACGGAATTGTAAATGACACAATTGCTTTTGTGAAGGACATCATGACGACTGAAATCAATAGTGCCACAGACAACCCTGTATCTTTTTTTATTACTTTATTTCTATGTAAAATTTTGCTTGGCCTTTTTTATCCTTTTCTTCTATATAATTATTTGTATAGGAGGCAAAAAAGTCATAACTGGTTTCAATCAATAACTACCATTGGTTGCAATAACAACATCTCTTCTTTTCTCCATGTCTGCATTGGTGTTTGCAAGTGTGTGTCTGGGCAAGGAAACCACGTGTGCATGCAGTTTAGCAGATGTTAAATGTTTCCTAGGTGAGTTTCTCTATGCTTATATTGAATACGTAGATAGATGGGTCTTGGCAACCAAATGGACGTAAACGGATGGTGACTTGTCATATGAGACATCTGTTGATGCAGCATGAGTGAAACCTGCACTATAGAGCAAGATTTGCGTGCAGGGAAGGCAGACAAAATGTGTGTGGCTGGTAAAGCCTTGTCACGGCTCAGCCTGGTAAACCCTGTGCACAGTTCTTGCATTGGCATTGAGCAAGGCTGGATTCCCCTCAGCAGTGTAAAGATGCTGTATGTAACATCACTTCCATAGCGGATAAGCATTACTGCTTGTAACCTGTCTAAAATTGTATCTGCCACGGAGAAAATCTACCAAGGAACTGAGGAACCACACTAGGATCTAAACACATGCGTTTCTTTACACCCCTCCCCATCCCCGAAGGCAGACCTCGTTTTATGTAGTCTATCTGAAAAAAATAGGAGAACTGAGATTGGGTCTTCATTTTCTGAAAAGTTGAATGTGCAGATGTAACACGATGTGCTTGCAAATAAAAACCTATCTGCACAAACATTCCTTCTGATTACTGACAGACTATCTGTCATGTAAACTGTATTTCACTCATGTTTGTGCCTTAACGTCTCCTTAAAGATGGTGTTTGCTGAAAGAGCAGAGACCATTTCCGGAGGAAATTTTCATGGTGAATATCCTGCAAAGGTAACTAAGCGTTTGGAGAAAGAAAAAAAAGAAATCAGTTTCTTTTTGCCGTTTTTTGTTTGTTTGTTTCTGTCATGTGGTTTAATGTGATCTTTTATAGGCTCTAGACTATTTGGCAATCGGTGTGCATGAACTCGCTGCAATTAGCGAAAGAAGAATTGAGAGGCTCTGCAACCCCTCGCTCAGCGAACTGCCTGCATTTTTGGTCACTGAAGGAGGTCTGAACTCTGGCTTCATGATTGCTCACTGCACAGCAGCTGCCCTGGGTGAGTCCTCGAGCAATATCATCAGGAGAGCAAGCTAAAAAGACCGATTTATATCGAAGCAGTTGTAAGTTGGTAGTATATACAGAGGGATCTCACTCCTGTTTGCCATCTCTTCTCCGTGTGCTTTGTGCTGCCTGGGTGAAAAGTTTAAGCGTTGAGAGCAGCTGCAATTATTTCAGCTCGGGATTCTTTATTCTGCACTGATCCATGGGCATGTTTAGTGCTCCAAGCATGCAAGCCCTTAGGTGGACTTTGGTGGGAATGCTTGCCTGCTTGCATCTTTGGGGGACTGGCAGGGAACGCTCTGATTTACAGTCACCAACATGAGAGCTCTGGCTGAAATCAGTGACAGCTGCGTACCCAGGAGTCCACAAATCAGCTCAGACAGGGCTGTAATTAACAGCAAACAGTGCAGGCAACAAACATACATCTGTCTGAGCCCCTCTGCTGAACCTGGAACCTCTGCTTGAATAGTTAACGGTTTGTATCCAGGGGATACCTCTATTTCCCACGATCACGGGGACGCCACTTGTCTCAGAGATGGGCCTGATACCCTTAGTACTCGGTGTCTCTGTTTGGCGGCCAGGTCTGTACAGCAATATTAGACTTCACAGCTCTCAGGAGACCAGAGTTCCCAGGGCTGGTTATCGGAGGAGCACACTAAAAATAAGCATTAGTACATTTTTCCTCTAGTGCTCATGACCAAGGCAACAAGAAGCCTGCTGGCCGCTGGGATGTGACAGCTCAAAGGTTCAGGAAAGCAGGAGCCAACATAAAAATAAACATACTATGAGTAGAGGGTAAATTATAAGAGATACAAACAGACAAAGGAGCAGAGGATGTCAGATAAGTGTGTAGATAAACATCCTGCAGAAAAACAGTCAATGAACTAAATCAACGTAATAAAGGAACCTTACCTAGTGGCCATTTTGGGAAGTGGGGCTGGAAAAGGAGCTGAAGTGCTCATCCCCTTGTTCAGAGGCTGGAAAGTTCTGCTTTTGGCTGGGCAGAGTTTAGGATGGTTCCAGGCCCTAGCTGTTGCTTGGCTTCAGGTTTTGCAACTCACTTCTGCAACCTGAGGTGAGAGATTCTGGGGCGTTTGTGGTCCCTGCTGCAGGGAATGAAGATGACAGCCCTGCCTCCTAACTCATCGCTGCGCTGACACCAGGAGTCCACCAGGAGTTGGGTTAAAACCAACTTTCCCCTGGTCAAAATAGCCAGGAATTTATCTAAAAGTGAAGCTTTTTTTTTTTTTTAACACACTATTACTAATATTTTTAAAGTCACTCCGCCGGTGTCTAAGGTGTTTGTGTACCAGCTAATGTTGTTCACTCCCAGGGTTAATAGATAAAACTGGGGAAAAAACAAAAAAGCAGATGTTTCGCAATGCTGCTGGATGCATCTCTCCCTTCTTCTCTGGTAGCGCTGTGCCTGCCAGACCGAGCTGTTTGCCGCAGCCGCACGCAGCCTCTCTGGGACCTGCCCGAATGTGCCAGCTGGGCTCTGGCCCTGGACTGTGTCACTCCAGCCTATTTGCAATTGGTGTCACCACCTCTCTGTTGCTCTTGTTGCTTTTCTGCAGCCCTTAATTTGGCAAGGACATTACGTAGCGTCCTGCTGGGCTTCAGAAGGAAAAGGTCTGCGTGCAGCCAGAGCACTGTGAATGCAGACTTCCTTTCTTCTCTTCTAAAGAGCAATTATCAACCTTTGGAATGTCGTTGGGTGGTGCCTACAGCCCTCCCTGCAGCCAAACTCCCCAAGCACCCGGCTTTCAAAGCTGGAGCGCTCCAACCCTCAGGGGTGTTTGGATGTGGGCAGCCTGGTAGCGAGGCAAGGAGGGTGGGAGAGGATTCGTATCACACTCCCGCAGCATCTTCATGGAGCAAGTTCTGCAAGTGCCTCAGCTCCGATGAGAAGGCACCAGACACTGATCTCTAGTTCTCTTCTGGAAACCAGGCTAGGGGCAGTATCTGTGACAAAAACAGAGAGAACCAATGTTCTCCACAAAGAGTTGCCCTGAAGTAACAGGCAAGAGCAGGCTTGTATTTCGGTTATGCTGTCCACTCATTTTCTTCTTCAGTTTCCGTCAAGCCTTTGAGCCAGAGCAGCTCAACCCCAGAGGTGCGGGAGGAGTGAGCAGTCTTTCTATATTTCTTTAATATTTACATCTAAAGACTGAAATTTGTTCTGGTTTTCAGAGGCAATGGTAGTTTTCAAGGTATTTATTACAAACCACTCAGTCCAGGTAAAACATCAGTGCATTCTCAGAAGAGGAGCAATAGCTGGATTCTCCGCCATCACCTGAGGTGGTGGACAGATTCCTTGCTCCAGGTTGGCCATTGCTTCTGGTGCCTCTTGCCCATTCTGTCCTATATTCATTGCACTGGATTTTTGCAGTTTCTGAGAACAAAGCCTTGTGCCACCCCTCTTCTGTGGATTCTCTCTCAACCAGTGCTGCTACGGAGGATCACGTGTCCATGGGAGGATGGGCTGCAAGGAAAGCTTTGAGAGTTATTGAACACGTGGAACAAGGTAAAATTAAAATGCTGATTTCCAGACTGACCCCTTGTGTATGTAACTAGATGAAGGTATTAGTGCCATACTTTTTAGATATATTTTACGAAAAAAAGGAGTTAATGCATCTGAAAGAAGTATCTAAAAAATATTATATTAAGTACGTACTTTTACAAGCATTTGGATCTTTCTAACAGAAATGAGGTAAATCCAGCACTAGGTGTTTCTTGTGAAACAAAGCTGCTTACTGCAGGACGCTCAGCAAAACTTTCCTCTCTTGCTTACAAGGACAGATCACTTTCACTTCTTTCTTTCTTTCTTCTTTCTTTCTTTCTTTCTTTCTTTCTTTCTTTATTTCTTTCTTTCTTTCTTTCTTTCTTTCTTTCTTTCTTTCTTTCTTTCTTTCTTTCTTTCTTTCTTTCTTTCTTTCTTTCTTTCTTTCTTTCTTTCTTTCTTTCTTTCTTTCTTTCTTTCTTTCTTTCTTTCTTTCTTTCTTTCTTTCTTTCTTTCTTTCTTTCTTTCGCAGATGGTGTGCTTAGATACAGATGTCAGCTGTTAGTGGAAGAACACAGTAATACAGGGCACACAAATGCTGAACTCACTTGCCCATTTAAGTTTATACATTTGAGTGCTCTGAAGAGTTCATTCTGTAGAAATACATTTTTCGTGTGCAGACAAATGAGTTTGAGAAACTGTGTGTTTTGACAACATGCTCAGAAAGAGTGTGTCCTAGATCCAGTTGGTTCACTTGGTTCCTTGGATGAATTAGCTTGTGAAAATGAGGAACTAATGCCAATAATGATCAGGTGTGAGGTGGGCAGATATGGTGCAAACTTCTCCAGATAGAAGGCTGTATTTCGAAGCTCTGTAATTTTACTGGTGCTTTCATGTGGGCTCTTGCAAGCTTTGTGGGCAGAACTTTCTTTTTTAGCTCAGGCCCCTTTCTTCACAATCCTAAAGAGGTTTTCTGATTTATGATGATGGCCATTAATTTGAGTATTCAAGATACCCTAGAGGAGATTCCTGTGGATTTAAGACTGTGGTGACCAGGAGTTCCTGGCACACTGAAAGGTCTGGATGGCAGAGCACCCAAAATCTGCTTGCTAAAATGCTGGATACTGCCCCCAGCACCATTCATAAAATGATCCTGCTGCTGGGGTGCCTCTCTGGGGCGTGCAGATCCACCGGTCTTTCCACATTGCCTGAAACCAGATCATATTGGGCCTAGAGCACAAGTCTTACGAGAAGTGGCTGAGGGAACTGAGATTGCTTAGTTTGGAGGAAAGGAGGCTGAGGGGAGACCTTATAACTCTCTACAACTACCTGAAAGGAGGTTGTAGCGAGGTGGGGGCCAGTCTCTTCTCCCAAGTAACAAATGATAAGACAGGAGGAGATGGCCTCAAGTTGCTCCAGGGGAGGTTTAGGATGGATATTAGGAAAAATTTCTTCACCGAAAGTGTTATCAAACATTGGAACAGGCTGCCCAGGGAAGCAGTTGAGTCACCATCCCTGGGGGTATTTAAAAGACAGGTAGACATGGTGCTTAAGGACATGGTTCAGTGATGGTTTTGCACTGTTAGGTTAATGGCTGGACTTGATGATCTTAAAGGTCCCTTCCAGCCTAGACAATTCTATGATTCCATATTGACCGGAACAAATGCCAGGGATAACTTTATAAGGGAAACCTCACCTAGAACTGCCAAAAATATCGTTTGCTGTTCTGATTTTCTAGTTCTGGCTATTGAACTGCTCGCAGCCTGCCAGGGCATTGAATTCCTACGCCCTCTGAGAACGACAACCCCATTGGAGAAGGTCTATGACCTTGTGCGCTCTGTTGTGAGGTAAGATCAGATAAACGCCTCCGCCAGCCTGGAGAGCGGCTGCCACCAGTGGTGGTTAATCTTTGACCAATGTTCACAATGTGTCTTGTTATAGGCCCTGGATGAAGGATCGCTTCATGGCCCCAGACATCGAAGCAGCTCACAGGCTGCTTGTGGAGCAGAAGGCAAGTGTTGACTTTCGTAACGTGCCATAGGGCTGTCCTGAGGAGCACGCTGCACCTCTGCTTTGGAAATACCCCTCCATGTGTTCACTAGATGGCCTCGCTAAAAGCCTTCTCTGCCTGGGGTGAACCCACCAGATGTTCTGAGATTTGGTTTTCCCTAGTTTTGGTGGGATAGATTTAGAAATCAGTTCCTAAACTTGCCCTGTGTAATAAATAGCTTACGTTATCAAATCTGGCAGAGTCCAGACATAGGTTCAACTTTGAATCGTTTGAGGACAGGGTCCTATAACCCCACAGACGTCCAGAGAAATTGGTAGTCTCTCCAGATGGTCATCCTCATTCCTGGGGCAGGAAGGATTCCCCAGCCTGGAGGCCCTTGGGCGTGGTCTGGAAGCAATAAGGGGATGTGGATGAGGGAATAGCAGTGGTGAAATGTGTTAACCTGGGCCAAGTGGTTGTCCAGCTATGAGATCTATCTATTTTATTTGTTTGTAAAATACAAGTAAGGGAAGAATTGAGGAGAGTAAATAAATGGGAGAAGCAAATCCCCCCTCCCCTGGCTTTTTTTGGTTGCCTTGCAGCCCTCACAGGAGGAGAGACAAAGGAGGCTGTAGAACATTTTCCTTTTCTTCCTTAAACCCCAGCTGCTGTCCCTTCCCCTATTTCTTTGTCCATGCCAGCTGCCATTTTGCTTCCCTGTCCCCTTCATGACCAAGTGGTTTTGTAGTAAGTGACAGCGATCCTCTCCCAACTATTGCACACAGAGCATTAACCTGGTAGCAAGACAAGATGCAACGTTTTTGCCTTGAATCCTTTTACCTTGTTCCCCTGGAGCTGTGTCTTTTCCCATCCCCTGTCAACTCCATCCAGACGCTCTTCCCTGCACCTCTCTGTGGCTGCCTCTCTGGTTCTGCTGATGGCGCACAGCCCGTCTACGTAAACCTGTAATTCTCACCTCCATCCCAATAACTTTTCTACAGGGTTTCCTGAACTTGTGCTTTGATGTCTGACCTGACCTTTTGTTTTACCTCTGACTCTGCTGTTTCACTTTCTTGTCTCACAGGTGTGGGAGGTGGCTAAACCTTACATTGAGAAGTACAGGAGGGAACACATTCCTGAATCGAGACCCATTTCACCAACAGCTTTCTCCCTGGGATTGCTGGAAATGAAGGGGGGTGTTGATCATGACCACAGGCATCAGGATGAAGTTTAAGAGCTACGGTCCTCTGGTAGAGAGCAGATCCTCCCCAGGACCTTGCCTGAGGGTGGCCGTTCTGCTCAAACTCAATGTGGTTTCTCCAGGTGACCCAAAGGACCTGTCTGTCTTGCACATACAGATAGTAGAGAAATAGCTCACTCATTTCCTCACATGTGAAAGACAGCTTTGTCATGACAGTGTGGTTTTGACTGAATTTCCTGAGCTTCCAAGCACAAAACATTCGGACTCCTGCTGAAACCAGGGGATGTTTTATATGGGGCCTCCTGTATTTGTTTTGTTAGTTCTTCGCTTGTTTTCTCTTCATCTGTGCCAATGACACCAAACAGCCTGGCTTTGATATTCTCACCTTTTTTTTTTCCATTTTTTTTTTTTTTCCCCTCTGGGGAATTGGTGTGGTGCCCTTCATTCTGCCACAAGCAAAATTATCTTTACACTAAATTCTCCTCTTTTTTGCAGATCACATGTGAGGTAAGGGCTCTTGTATAACAAGAGCATTTTTAGAGCAGGTGCTTCACAAATCAGAAAAGCTGTGTGCATAAAAATGTGCTATGGAGATCATTGCTCCAGAACAAATATATTGTATTCTGGTGACGGACTACCCTTAATGCAGCTTTCCAAGAGCTATGGGCTCACACCTGCAATAAATAAACTGAGGCTTCACATACAGCTGTAGCAATCTATTTTCCTGTCATGTGTGATGATGAAAATGTAAAGCAAAAGCTTAATTTGGAAATAAGGAGGACAGGTGGACCAGGGGCCAGGAAAGGGGGAGGAAGAGGAGGAGCTGTAGGAGTGGTGGATGTAAACCAATGCTAAAGCAATAGCACCAAGATCTATACTCCCGTGGCTCACCAGGTGTCTGCCTGGCTGCCGAGGGCTCCATCCCCGCCGGGGGGCTTGTGTCGCAGCGTGATCCCTGTTACAACACTGACCTCTGGCACAGGCTTTAGTTTGCAATGGAAGAGCCAGGACTTAGACTTCACATGATGGTGCAGTGATGGCTGGTTACCAACTGTCGGCCTTGGCACTACTGGCCCGATACCCACGGCTGCAAGGGGTTCGGTGTGGGCTGGAAATCTTCCCAGGCTGTTGACTTGTGCTGCAAGGGGATGCCAAAGTGCTCCTGTGGGGCTTCTGTTGTGTGTCTGAGACCTGCTGTGTTAAATGTGCCCTGAGGAGACAACTCATGCCTCTTGGCAAGCTAGCAGGGAGACACCTAATGTGGCCAGAAGACCTGAGAAATAGGGTACCCGCCCATGGCACATTAGCTCCTAGCTCAGCTCCTTCCTTCTGCGCCTGATTTCCATCATCTCCAGCCTCCATCTCTCCTTCATGTGCCAAGTCCCTACCCTTTCAGCTCAAGGCTCTCTATAGCAGCCGTACCTCAAACTCCCCCTGAAGCTGTTCCATTTTGTGTAAAAGCGAGTATTAATTAAAATCAAGCATGAGAACGAACAGCCAGGCTTACGTCTTGTAGGCTCAACCATTTTCCTTCAGCCTCATGTTATGGCTAAAGAATATGGTTCCTTCAGCAGCAAAGCTGGCAGAAGTTCCTACCCGCTTTGCTGTTACCTACGCTCTGCTCCCGGCTGCTGTGGGAGCCAGCACGGTGAATGTCATCACTGACGTGAGCGACGTTAAAAACAAGCAAACAAAATCTTGCTGTGTAGCTGGCCATCAGGAACCACTTAAGCCAGCTGCGCCACTGAAGTATAACCACATCCTCTAACTGCAAACCTGCCACTAATTATAGCCTCGGGGCATACTCGGCTACTGGATTCAGCCAAGCTGGTTGGGCAAGCATGTGGTTTGACTTCCCCGTCAGAACCAGAGCTCCTGTGTGAGAGGAGAATCCCTTCACATCCGTAGTTTCAGGCCATGAATTCCTGTCCAGCAAGAGAATTTTTGAGGTGTTCCTTATGCAATCTTGAGCTCCTGAATGCCTTAGGCACTTCAGAGAGGAGGTGCTGGGCATTTCTTCCTACTCATCTCAGCTTTGGGCTGCCTGGGAGCGAGGGACCACCAGCACGCGCTGCAGCAGGGTGGCCTCAGCTTTGCCCCACACCTACGCAAAGCCAGGAGGCACCGTGCCGGCCTCACGCTGCATTTCAGAAATGCTGCGCTCCTACCCTGACAGCTTTCCCCAGCTGCCTGCATAAACGTTATTTATGAAGGCTGCCTTGGGCAGAATGGACCGTGCGATCGCATACTTCAGATGTTCTTCCAAGCTCTATAAAAACAAATGTCCACGCCCACATCTGGTGCAACATCTGCTTGCAGGAAAACGCGTCTAGTGGCAGGAATGCCATTAAATTGTTTTAAAAACTGATTTAGTTGGCTAGCCTGGCTCAAATAAAGCATGAACAAAGATACTTTATGGGATCCCTTACATATTTTGGATATTAACAGATGTGCCCAAGGCTCAGGAAGATCAGAAGGTCATAATGAAGCTCATACATGTTTGTGATGGCTTTCAAATACCTGTTAGTCAGAATGAGACTGTCACCCTTCCTTGGCGGTCTGGTTCACTAAAGCACTCTGCTCTGTACCACAGGTTATGTCACCTGCTTATATCAAGAATTATTTTTGACGCCAAGTTCTTCATGCTTGTCAGGTGTAATTTTATGACTTCATCTTCAGAAAGTTAAGCCCCTTTTCCTTCTGCAGCCACCATTCCTTTGGAAAGTTGAAGAAAAGCCTCAGTCAGTGTGTGCTCAGAGACCCTCCCTACCCGAGACCCTCTGCTTAAACACTACGACAGCTTGAACTTTCGAGCTGTATCATCCTTTTTTCTACATATGACTTCACCAATTGATAGTACAAACCCCAGAAAAAAATAGTAGCTGAAAGAAAAAAGAAAGCAAGCTTTAAAAAAACCCCAGGATCTTCAGTTTTGACATTGCTCTGAGTAGTTGTCGTACTTGTACTCAACTTGTCATCAGAACACATTCAAACTTCCATAAAAAAATATCTTATGTTATTTCAAATTCAGCTTAGAAGAAATGAAATTAGGTCTTTTTTTGGAACATCTGGATGACACTGCTTATGATCCTCATTTAAAGTTCAAGGTAATTGAAATTTTGAGAGGTTGGCTGTTCTCACTAGACGTCCCTGGGCTAACTGCCTCTAAGAGTAAACAGTAAGGTTTCGGTATCGCTTCCGTCAGTAGGCCTGATTCAACCTCTAACTTGCAACACGCTCCAGCTTTCAGCAGCCCAGTGCGTGGTGTACCGCTCTGCATTTTCCTCTCCTCCTTCTTCTTGTGCCCCTACAGCCCTGAAGGAGCTGCAAGATCCTCAGCAAGGGAAGACGTTGAATATCAGCTGATAAGCAGCACCTTGCTGGGCTCCCAGCTGCTGCCTCCCACTGAGTTTCAAGGCTTCAGAAACCAGGAGATTTGGTATTTTGGAGAGGTAACATACTGTGCTTCACACCACGTTCCTGGTACCTGCTGAGTTCAAGACAGAGCAGACCTCGGAGCTATGAACGTTTCCTTGGGATGCTGTGGCCTCCCAGCACGACCAAGGGCCATTCCATATGTGTATGCCTGAGCCCCTGGCCCTTAACATCACCCTTCCCAATCAATCTTACCTGGATCCAAACTATTTAATTCATTAGTGGGTTTTTGTTTGGTTTGTTGTTTTTTTTTCAAGTATAATGATTTTATAGATTATAATTGTATAGGAAAACATTTCTGGAAACTGTCTTATTTCAAATAGATACAATTTGAAGTTATTTTTATGCAGTGAAGGACAACAGACATGGAGATGCACCAGATGGGTAATGCTTGGTAAATTTTATTTGAGTAAGAAGGCCGGTAAGGTGAGCAGGCAAGCAATTTACCAGTAAATACAAATCTGATTTGTCTGTTGCTTTAAAATATTCCATGCTAATTTGATTATAGCAGCTTCCTGAATTACTGTCTTCTCTCAGTAACTGCTCATTGTCCCACACCTCTCATTTTGATAGACGACTTTTCCTTTGACTATAACGTAGTCGATCAATGCTTCATGTCCCCCAAACTGGTAAATCAAGTGCTCCCACCTAAAAGGACAACAAAATGTTTAAGAACATCCAGACTTGCATAAAAGCCGATCACATAGCTAGTATACCTGGCAATTACAAAAGATTTGCTAGAACCATTGGAAAACACTATTCCATGTTTACATGTTGATCTCTTGTTGCAGGCACACAGTGAGTTAACGTAGAAATTAGTAGAGAATTTGTTCCACAAAATAAACAGGTATTATCTTTAGATAGTTTGTAATTAGGCGTGGATTATTTGTAATATTACCCCCAAAAGTTTTAGGCTTTATTTTCCACTGGAGCGATTCAGGTGAATGAAAGCGGGTCTAAAATGCTAGCAGTGCCCCTTTTTTCACATGAAAATAACTTCTAAAGCACGAGGAATTCACTAACCTCTCCACTATCCACAATATGGTGAAAAACAAAGTCCCTTACGTTAAATCACATTTCAAACGACCATGGAAGAACAAACCTTGATGAATTTATGATAACAAGGTCCCCCTGCTTGCCAGTCTCTATGGAGCCATGCGTGTCCGATTTTCCCAGAGCGTAAGCTGCATTAATGGTGGCAGCTGCTAGTGCTTCATTCATTGACATCTTCATGTTTACACAGGCCAGATGCATCACCATAGGCTAGGAGGCAAGTTAAGTGGAAGACTGGAATTACCAGTAACACAAATTAAGCTGTTCATACCTCAAATCCCTAAGCGCTCTCCTCCCTCCTTGTGCAACAGGAGGAGTTGTCCTGCATGATGTAAATCTTGCCAACTCCAAAATGAGAAGTCTAAAATCAGGAATTTTGAGAGCCTTTTTTATAAGCCTTTCGGTGCATATGAAGAATAGAAGACCGTCTGGTTTCAAGAATTTCTGGCAAAAACTAGCAACCCACATAAACAAGCATGAGCAATTGTCTAAGCTGGGCACACAGCTCTCTTTGCAGACATGAAGACTGTTTAAATCGTGCAAATACCTATACACAAGTTGTACAAGTAAGAGATTTCATAGTTCTATGTTGTTATAAGTATGACCAATAGCTTACCATTGAAAAACAGTATGCATTAGGATTAAAGTCACTGCCAAGAGCCACTATAACTCCTTCTTCTAACATTTTTCTAGCTGGAGGTTGCTTCAGTCTGGTGGGAAAAAGAGACTTGTCAACACAATTTGCTTAGTTATTACATGATGAATTACAAGAGCAAAAGTCATCACTCGGTTTGGTTAGACTTACGCCTTCAGTTGCACTCATCCTTTTGGAGACAAAAGGCCAAATTCTCCTCTTGGCTCCCTACCTGTCACCCTACGGGCAGCAGAAACGGGAACGGTGATCCACTGCTTTTGCAGTAACAGCACGTGGCAGCAGCCACTATCAAGCATCAGGCTCCAGGCCACTGAAATTCTGGTATTCATCCAGATCTCAACCACTTAAGGATTTACAAGGTGAAAAATCTTCGTTTCTCAAAAAAGTAATTTTCTAGTCCTTATAGCTTCAAAGCCAGTTTCCCAAATATGAGCAGTGGCATAAGCAACGCAATAGTCCCTTCCCGATTCTGCTGGCAATTCGAAATAGTGAGTTGAGGCTGTGAATTTAATTTATATACATGAGTATTTTCTCACTTAGCAATGTTAATGCAAAAGATATTGTCGATAACTTCAATATCTGGAATATCCATTCCGAAATTGTTTGGCCACTGGATTAATCTGGGTAGGTGTTTGCAGGGGTGGGCACTAGGAAATACGCGCTCTAAAAAGTTTTAGCCATAGTTGCTGTAAAGCCAATAGTGCCAAACATCATGTCCGAAACTAAACCAGTGTAACAATAAAAATGAAACACTAGAGCAACTGCTGCTCAAAAAGTAGTATTAAAAGCACTGCAGTTAGCAGAAAAGAACAATAAACGAGATCTTGCTGAAGCACTTACATTTGGTTGGTATAAGACAACCCTCTCCCTATAGAAGCCTCTTCGCAGATTTATGAGAAAATACCACCTGTTCATGCACAACACACTGCTCCAGGAGTTAACTGTGTTTAGAAAGGTTTGTCTGAAGAGCCGTTCTGTGTCCTCACGTGTCCTTCCAGCCTCTGCACCCCTTCCTGTGCTCTGCCGCCAGACTCCTTGGGAGAACTGCAGGCAACACTCAGCAGAAGCCAAAATGAGAGTGTGCTTGCCATGAAGCAACTCTCCAGCTGCACGCTTTGGCCCACTACCAGGTGAAGTCCTGGCTGCTACTGCTTTTCTTAAACCCAGGGGACAGTATAGGGGCAAGACCTCTTGAGGTGTGAGCTCTCACCATTGGTGCTGAAGGAGCTGAGGGAGGTCAGCAAAGGGTGTACCACATCACCTCACAGCAACTTCTTCTGTACATTGCACAGCTTTCAGCCCTCTGCTGCTCTTTTAAGCAGTATCTCAAATGTGGCTTCTTCATTTTTAGAGTGTATTAGGTTGGAAGACCATGTTCAGACATGGTTGCACCAGACACTGGAACAAACGAGTCTCATTATTATCCCCATCTTTGACTCATCCTGACGTTATAAACTTCCACTCATGGAGTCTCTGGAGTAACATGTGAGTTGCAGCCACAGCCTTTTCCACGGTGGCTGCATCTCTGTTGTGTCCTTTACCTCCCTGCCTGGGGTCAATTTGCAAGACCACAGGTCCTCCGTGAGGTCTGTGTTCTGGCGGTGCCAGTTGCAATCAATCAGTGGTTTAAAAGCACTGGTGCAAGACATGGACAGATAACCACAAATAGAAACACAAGTACGGACATAGACGTGACCATGGGTGGCATTGGCACAAGCCTCGATGTCTCAGAAAGCAGGCTGCTGAAAATAAACCAAAATTAGCTCAAGGATCTTCTCTTCTCAGGAAGGAAAGTATTATTGGGTCATGATCTTCATCATCTACATCTACTTTGTCTTCATCATCTACATTAGACGTACGCAGGTAAGCCATCTATGCTTATCTGGAATATCTGCATATGAAAAATAGTGTTCTTAAGACAATTCTGCTCCGTATTGCCTGGGCAAAGTCAGATGAGATTTTAAAAAGCTACCCACAGTCTTTCAGTGCTTTAGATATAACCAAAGGATTAATTTCATAGCAAAACCTTCTGCAAGATATACATCGCAGATATAACTTGCCTGGAAAGAAGCCAATTCAGTTTTCAAAGTCTAAATGGGTTGAAGAAAACCAGTGCAGTTTTCTTCTTAAATGAATGCCTGATTATCACCTTTGCCTGTCGTAAGGGTTAAATTCCAGGGTTGAGTGAACCACTTGAAAACTACTGTGAGACTTCTCAGAAGTACCATAGTGCTTCATTTTTGAGGATCTCCACCAAAACCAAGAAATAAGTAGGCTCATTCAGCACTTTGTATTTGTGATTGCCTTCACTGATCCAGCCTGATCTCTAAGGCATAGATACAAGCTTATGTTTTACATTAAAAGACCCTAAACCCACAAACGTGGTTTTGCTGTTACAAAAGTTTTACTCCAATCTAGTGGCCTTACCTTAGCATGTAGGCAGTTGTTGGTAAAAGGACAGCGGCGCACTTAGCTCTTGCCATCGCCGTGATACCTTCATCACTAACTTCTTCCAGGTGGCTGATAGCCCGGGCTCCTAGCTCAGCTCCAAGCTAAGCAAATTTTCAAGAAAATTACTCCCTGTTCTCAATTAATTCAGTAAGGCAGTGCTGTTATCAAATGACTGGAGGAGACAATTCACTATTAATATAAAATTAACTAAAAGAAAAAAACCCAAACAAACATTTGAAAAAACAAGCAGAGACAAAATATGCATTAACCATCCACCCAGTGGAAGTGCACCTTTTGTGCTGTTTTTAACAGACTAACATTCAAACTACGGGACAGCTATGGATAAAACTTTTATTCACTGCCATTCACAAAGCGTCCAGCAGAAAAGCGTTGACAAAACTTACACTGGTTGCAGAACTTGTAGTGCAACTGCTGCCTTCAATGGTGAAGCACCAAAAAGGCTTTTATGATCAATCAAGTTTTTGGTTTGGTTTGTCTTTTTTTAAATACAGCCGAGAATGACTTGAGCAGACCCCGCAGGAAAGAAGCAATGTTTAAATGATGGTAACGCATGGTCTCAGAGTGACTTTCTTTATCAAGATATTTGGGAGCCTATTCTTGACTAAACCATCCCTCCAAGTGTGCTCACTGCACATCTGACTTGTTGCTGCTAACAGGATGTTTAAAGAAAAAAAATTTTCAAGTTGCATAGAAATCATGGTTTTGTCATTCTTGGGTTCATGGATATCCACCTTCCTCATCTATATCCCATGTGGAAGATAAGCAAAGTCAATATTTGATTAGGCAGCACGTGTTAGTCCCAGAGGTCAAGGCTTCCTCCTATGTCCTTAACTCCAAAGCTGCACGAGGGCAGCACTTTCTATCGTCTGACAGAAATAGAAGTCTATGAATGGTCTATTTTATGAAGGCTTAGAAAAGAAAACCTTCGTTTTGAAAACGGCAGTTCTTTCAAAGATTCAGGTCTCACAAAAGCAAAGCAGAAAGCAAAAATGGTTTAACTGAATGTTAAGAAAGACATACCTCAGCAGATTTCATCGGATGGAGTTCATCACCATGGAAGTTAATCTGTAACCCTATATCTTTTCCAGCTTGAAGAATTCTCCTAGTAGAATCCAGATCAAAGACTCCCTTCTCACAGAACACATCTATATTGTTAACATGTATTTCACCACTTAGTTTGAGTTCTTTCAACTTAGGGAGATGGTTATTGATAATGTCATCTGTGGCTTCGGTAGCAGTTTTCCCTCTAATGAAAAGAAAATGTTACAGACCCATAAGAATAACATCCTTGAAGTCTGGCAAACATTCAAATTGTACGAGATTATTTAGAAAATGATTCAAACAGAAATCACTCAAAAAACCTTCAGCCTAAAAAATGTAAAGCTCCTGTACTACATGTACTCTCAAACACTAATTACTCGCCATTCAAAGAATATTAGATTGTATTACGAGGTATTTTTTATAAGGTTACCTTCTTGGATGCTAACCAAGACATGGGAATTTTAAAGCAAATTCTTCTGCTTTCCTATTCATATATTCTGACCTACTTATACTGTATTCTGAAACACATTTAAAATATGCAAATGATTATTTAAGTATTTTAAATGGTATTGAAGGCAATATTTTTATGCAAGTATGAAAGCTCAAAGGGGATGTGCAGCACAAATATTTTAAATTGACCTCTCCTCCTTTTATACCATGCAGAGTGATAGCTAGATAAATCTTTCTAAATCAGAGGGGCCTCCCGAGGTCCCATTTGCCAAAGCCAGAACCGCTTATGAACCCCCTATTACAGAAAGATAACCCAGGAGAGATCAGTAAATGCCTTTGAAAGAGCGAACGATCCCAAAACATGCAGTTGAGTTAGTATTTTGCAATTTTAAGATCTAAAGGTACGTGACGTACTGCAGCTGAATGTCTGTGACGTCTCAATCCTCCTGTCAGGCACCGTAAGGGACGCGCAGACCGGCATTCTGCGAGTGCCACACGTGGGCGAGTTGGGAGCTTTACGGTGGCGGTAAACTCAAGAAGCCACATTCTGCTCTGATTTAAAAACAGGTCGTGCAGTCATAAAGCAGAGCAGAACCCGGCCCGTGGCACTCCTTTTGTTCACCTCTCACTGAAACAGTCATTGAGGTTGCTCAGGCGTTTAGCATGCTGAGCCTTCTCCCTTTCCCTCCAGCCTTTGGAGGAATTTGGACGGAAAGATTAGGACCAAAGCCAAGACAAAACAGAGGGAAACATCTTGGTTTCACTTTTCTGGGGGGATATAATGCCCAAGAATTCAAAACTGTCGTTGTTCTAAGGCAATAGACTTCTGCTCAGGAAATGACTTTGAAAATTTCTTCCTAAAGATGAAAAGGGCCCAGTGAAGCTTTGCCAATCAAAAAAAAAAAAAAAAAAAAAAAAAAAAATTAGAATCAGACATCCTCAACATCATGAATTTTGATTCAAAATGATGACTGGGGGGATGATAGAGCAGTTATTTTTTTGCCCCCTCTGCTATGAGCTTTTGAGGTTCATTTCCTAAAGAACTGGAGGTTCTGAGCTGGAAACATTTTTAAAAGCGATGGATGGGAACAAGGATTGCTAAGAACAGAGCAGCCTTATTTTTCTCTAGGATGGCTCAGACTAAAGTAGCCTGCACCGTTTGGCGCACACTTCAGTGCGTACTGCCTGTTACCAATCACAGTCCCACAGAATAACTGCGTTTGTAAGGACCTCTGGAGCTCATCTGATCCAACACCCTGGCGCAGAGCAGGTTCAATTTGAATCATGCATCAATGGTGCCTTCTAGAAGCAAAAAATCAGCCTGAATTACCTTACACCTAGAAATCGTGAACAGATACATGCTGCAAGTTCTCAACATCTGCCCAAAGCTAATTTCCAGGTGGGAAAAAAGAATAACCATTGCTGGCAAGTCTGGAGGTAGGCTCCTCTGAAGAGTCCATATACTGCAGCTTTACAAGCCACATACTGCAAGACTTGGCAACATGGAAGAGGTGACACCTTTATCAATTAAATGAACTTTCTGGTGATGCTTCTGCTGTCAGAGGTCAGACTCGGAACAGTGAATTAAGCCAAGTGCGAGAAGCAAGAGATCAGCTTAGCAAGAACTTCACAAAGCTCCTCGGCAGCGGGGGTCTGAGCAGCATTTTTCGTGAGCAAGCATAACATTGCCCTCGTTTCACATTAAATGGAAGGATTTAAAATTGCTTCGATGTTAGCAGATCGGCAGTAACAAATCTGCATGACTATGGTCATTCCAAAATCATCAGAAAACCATTAGACTTTTAATGGCTATCTAGTCAAGAGTTGCCACTAAGTACCTACAAGACAAAAAGAGCATTATATTTTAAGACCTTCATAAATCAAGAAGATTTAAATTTAAATAGTTAAATCAATAGTTAAATCTTTTGTTTGTATGATTTATGCATAACTGAACGACAGCACAGTTCTGTGGAATACAATGATGAAAGAAAACTGGCATGAGCTTAAGTGACTTGGGAGATGTCTGTTTAACAGCTTCTGAAATCCACGAGATCTCATTTGCATAAATAATATCAAAGAGCAATTCCCAGCCCCAAGCCTGCGGGCAACATGTTCCCTGTGCGATTCTCCACTGTTACTGAAGCTGCAGGAAATTCAGAGTTTAAAACTGGAGCTCAACAAAGCAGGATGCTTCCCTCAGCACGTTAGCGGCCCAGATGTTCAGGAGCCAGCCAAAGGCTGAGGACCACGGCTCTGAACATCTGGCCTCGGAACAGGGAAGAACCGCAGACTTCCTCCTGGTCAAAATAAATATGCGAGGCAGAGACTAAGTTTAAAGGGTAGCAGAAAATTCAAGCAAAATATTCTAGACATGAACATTTGAATGAAAAGAGAAGAGGATTTAAGAAGCCACAAACTGGAAAATCGAGATAATTCAGTATTTCCTTCAGGCAATTTCCTCAAATCCCCAACTACCTTTTCTCCTTACTTACAATACAATGTCCTCGCTATCTATATTTTGTTATGCTTGACGTGCAATCAGTGGGGACAGAGCTGTGCAGAGAGTGATACAGTACACCTGCCTTTCTAACACACAAGATTTGATATATTTGTAAAAACACTGGAATTTATTTCCTTAGTTTATGGAAATTCTTGCAATATTTTGGTGGGAAAGACTGTTTATCAGGATTTTGACCAAAATCCTACCAAGGCTTTTTAGGGGAGGAGGAAAGGAAAGGCTGAGAAGTATACATAGTTTGGGGTAAAAACCTCAATTATATTTTACCATTAAGTCCTTCAAATTTTAGTAGAACTTCTTGAAAGAAATATTTAGTGTTTTCAGCAGATTTTAGTTACTTTTTATTTTCAACCATCTTCCACTTACTGAAGATGATACAGGATTCCTTTTGAATAGTTACATTAACAAAAGATAATTTCCTGTCCTGCCCTGAATACACAATAATTAGATTTTAAATACATTTTTTCTAGGTCATGTTTTCTTGAATGCCAGAAGAGCTAGATTTTTTTTTGGAGTATGCTTTTCTTTTTTAAATGAATGTCTCTTAAATATTGCCACAGTATCGCTGTGACGCTAGGCCTGCCTCCATCTCACAGGCCTTGTTTTGCAGTAGCCTACTGCTTTGTCTGTCAAAATATATGTTTCACATACACCTACCTAGCTAAAACTCCTCATTAATTCTTTCATACAATGAAATCTGGTAACTTGAAGATGTTATTTTCATCAAAGTGAGAAAGGCTTGTGATGATATGTCTACTTGAGCCAGTAAAATAGTTGCGATTAAGGACATTTACTTTAATCTTCTACTCATCTCATACCTATTAGATATATGCAATTTTTCATTGCGTGGAAGCATAATTAAGCTGTGTTTACTGAGGTATGTAAGGATTAAACACAGTATTTTTTTTCTATTAGCTGGTCAGAATAAAAGCTCATGGTAGAGACTAAGCTTGAAGGGTTCAGGATGAAACACAGTATTTTTTTCTGTTGGCTGGTCAAAATAAATGTTTATGGCAGAGACTAAGCTTGAAGGACAGCAGCAAACCCAAGCAGAAGAACTGTCTGTACAGGAAACCCTGTAACGCGTGTTAAGTTCAGTGTGAGCATCAGCCGGAGGCAGGGATTCTGTGCTAAGCTTACGTTGGCATTTAGTAGCCATTAAACAATGCTTCCCCGTCTTCCTTCACATTAAAATTTAGGAGAGCCTTTTGTAAATACTGCCTATTGTTTCAAATATGTTATATTTTAGGAGGGCTGGGCAAAAGAAACCTTTCTGAAAACAACAGCCAATTTTCAATGCAAAGCAGTAATACCTAACAAGAGCAAGAAAAATCAAGTCGTATTACTTCGGCACAGAATGAGCTCCACAGTATGTTGAAGAAATGCCAATATCCATGGATTGCTTAGCGCGCTCGATCACCCTGAGCATTTTGAGCTCTGTTTCTAAGTTTAAGCCATATCCGCTCTTGCACTCAACCAAGGTGGATCCTGCTCTGCGCATGCGTTCCAGTCGGTGTTTGAAAGTATTGAACAGCTCTTCTTCTGAGGCCTTCCGAGTGTGCTCCACAGTAAAATGTATTCCTCCCCCAGCCTGGTGGATCTCCATATAGGACGCACCTGCCAGCTTGGGAAAAAAAAAAGAAAACAAAAAACCAACCCCCCCAATACAATTCGTTATTAATTGTGCATTTTCTATCCAAGGGATATTGGAAAGTGCCTTGAGGTCTCTGCAGCGAGACAGAAAAAGCGGAGGGGAAAAAATCCACATTATTTCTTCCTCGCTCCCCTTTCTCTTCTCTCTCCTCTCCATTTAAGTGAAGAAATGATGTAAGAAGTGGCATAAAGAGAATTACTCTAAAGATTTCCTTCCGTCTAAGCCCAAGGGGAAAACCTATCTCTAGCTCAAAAATTCATTATGTGGAAAAAAAGAAAAAAAAAAATCAAGATTTAGATGGTAATAGAAGGCAGCACTCCTGTATTGCTTCAATTAATGCAAAAATATATGAAGGCTGGCTGCAAAGGCTGCAGTTACACTCCTCTCTCAGCCTATCGTCCCTCCTCCCTCAGTTAGATTATCTGACAGAAATTACATATTTTTCTACAGAGGAGAGATGGGAGTCACTAGAAAGTAGAAATAGTTACGCATAAAAAAAAAGGAAAAAAAAATCCAGCTGTGTAATCTTGTGCCATTACCTTCATTGCAAACTCATGAACCCTGTCACCAGCCCACACCGGATGTGTATGTGCATCTACCAGGCCTAAAGAAAACACAGTAAATGTACACTCAGGTTATTTCACTGTGTAAAAGAAAAGCTTATGAACATGCAAGCAAATGAAATGCACAGCAGAAGCTCCCCTATAAAGCCTCTGTTGGTTAGAGAAAAAGAAAAATCCAACCAGCCAAAAATCTAGGATTTTCTTCGAAGGCTACTAATTTTCTTTCCATTTTTTTTAGGTGTGACACCTAATGCAAAAGGTGTCTAGGTAAGTGCATCTGTTGCCGAGTTTTTCATGTGATTTTGATGACATTTTCAAACTGTGGGAGAAATGATGAAGGAAGAACTTTGGAAGAGTTCATTAGACTTTAAATCTTTGCTCTTTAAAAAAAGCACAGTGCTGGGCTTAGGACACTAACACTTACTCTCGCAAAAGTCCACTTACTCCAGCGGGAGCTTTTTCTATGAGCTGTGAAACCAACACGGCTGAATGCCCAAGGCCATTGCAAACAAAACAGCAGTCTGGCAGCTCGTGCGCAAACACCGCTTGCAAAGTTTAATATGAAATAGATTTGCCCAGTTTGGTTTTGGTTTGTTTTTTTGTTTTTTTTTTGGTTTTTTTTTTTTTTATCAGGTAAAGTTGCAGAGTATGTGACTTAAAATCTTGCACTGCCCTTTTGCCTCCAACCAGCTGACGGGCAGAAAAAAGAGATGTGCAGCCGAAAAGTCACTGGGCGGGCCAGCTGCCTTACTGCTGTGATTTGTGATGCAGGGGAACAGATGAAAAGTGAAACAAGAGGGGACAGAGCTCTACCATCAAGCCAAAAAAAACCCCATCCCAAATGCTGTGATTTTCTCCTTGCAGCACTCCCGACGAGGAAGCTACGATACTCTGCTCCCCAACACAAGGCAGAAGGATATTTAATACACATTAACTTTTGTCTCTAAGCGCTTGCTGCCATTCAGCATTGTATCATCATTAAAAAAAATACACCTACCTGGTAACACACACTTCCCAGAGCAGTCAATTATTCTTTCAAATGTTGCTCCTGAAAACTGGTTGCGAATAACATCTGCCTGGCCCACAGCTTTGATGCAGCCATCTCTGCAAACAAGAGATAACGAGGAAAGGAAGCGTGAGCCTGTCGGAAAGACAAGTGCTCACTGACAGAACTCCTGGAGCAACATCTCTCCGAAAGCAGAGGCAGGGACCTTCAGCAGGACTGAAGATGCAGGCAGGAGGTGGTTTGTTAATCTTACAGATGCACAGAAAACAATGGGGTAATGCCATAGTTTTCAATTTGTTTGCCATAACCTTTGTCATGTCCTCTGCTTAGATCCCTCAGGATGATGCCTTGGTACTCTTCCGTTCTAATTTCTGCTAGACAACATTGTTTTTCTCTTGTGGATCAGCAAATATACAGCATTCCTCCAGCAAGTATCTGCAGGACACTCTTCTCATGGAAATCAAACTGTCATTGCCAGCATCCACTGCCTGGATCTGACTCATACCCTTGTGCCCTTGGAAGCCACAGGGATAAATCTCTTTCGGGCTGATCTTCAGTTCAACGGCAATTTTCTCCCGGTGGAACTCGAGGATGGTACCGGGAACCCTACACTGCACCAGAGGGATCCCCTCCGGCCATGCATGGAGCTCCATCCACCCCATCTACACAAGAAGAGCTTTCCAGGGCACAGACGGCACCTCTGTCCTTTCAGCCTTGTCTTTCTCCAGCTCCTTTCAAGCTGCTGGAATAGTAACCGGGAGTCATTACGGGTACCTCGCTGGAGGTATCTCTGCGCTACATAGTTGAATTTTTGAGGGGCAAAGAGCAGTTAGAGCATTTAGAAATGGGAGAGATGTAATTATATACATTGATTATTAACTATAATTTCATTAGTTACACAAATTATTTATAGGATTGCTATCAGTTCATATCAGTTCACCTAGAAACAAAGCAGAGGGCCAGAAGAGGGTGGCAGCTATGATCAGCACCGGGCTAAAAGTTAACATCATGAATCTGGAAGCGCGAACACAGCACAGACGGAAGTGATCACGATATGGACTGTGAAACAACCCAAATTACAGAAATTGCATTTCCATGCGGGCAGGTGGCTGCGGTCCCAGGGCAAGCGCCGGACCCAGGCAGCCCAGGCTGTCGGAGCTGGGGGGGGCAGCTCACAGCAACCCCCTCCGCCATCACCCAGCCCTGTCGATCCCCCGACCCCCTGCCGCCATCAGCCCCGCCGCCCCCGCCACCCCCTCAGCCATGCCTGCCGCCCCCGCCACCCCCTCAGCCATCCCTGCCGCCCCCGCCACCCCCTCAGCCATCCCTGCCGCCCCCGCCACCCCCTCAGCCACGCCTGCCGCCCCCGCACTCACAGCCCCACCACCAAGCTGGCCCCCGGCAGCAGGGCCAGGCTGGCGGCTCCATCCCGCCGCAGGTACTCCTCGCCCCGGCCGCAGACCAGCACCAGCTGCTGGGCATTCTCCAGCAGCAGCCGGTGCCTGCCCGCCATGGCTTGCAACAGGGCCGCCGCTCGGCTCAAAGTCCTCCCTCCACCAAAGTCCTCCTGCCCCCGCCTCGGGCCGGGCCTGACCCTCACCCTGCCCGGGCTGGTCTTTGCTAACCAACCTCCCAACAGAGTGGGAAGGCACGGAGGTGGGAAGCAAAGCTGGAGGGCAGGCAGGATGATTCCTGCAGGGCACAGGTGAGGTGGGTGTCGGTGATCACCATCACTTGGCAGAAAATTGGGTTGGAAAAGCTACAGGGCTTTAAGGGTGAATTTGGCGGCAGCCTGCTGCACTTGGCGAGGGATGCTGTTCTTCCTGTGGTTCAGGGTGATGTGGCAACACCCATATGTGATGCTGGTTTATGATAAGCTCCAAAGCACCAGTTTTGCCAATTGGGGATTCCTGGAGCCCTCTGCCCACACTGCACCACCTGGAGATTTCCCTTTGCCAAGAAAACAGGAGCTTCTGAATTGGGAGCATTTGCCTGACCATATACCCCCTCCCCAGCTTCCATCACCTACCCAGCGTCCACCACCTCACCAGCATCCCAGCACCAGCCCCTGAGGGACTGTAACACCTCTCACCGCACCGGATATTCAGGCAGACATTAATTTATCCAGGCAGATATCAATTTATCCAGTTCCACCATCGATAGGTTTGTGCGATTCTGCTGCCCCCTACAGAACTGGGAGAGTCAGGGAGCAAATATTTACTCTTGATATGGATTTTTGGTTTTCTTCTCTCTTCAAAGATTCCTAGTGAGTACAGGTCTCCAGTAATTCCCAGGTGGCAAATGGAGTGTATTTCTAAATAGGTGGTCTCTCAGCCACCTTTCTGGTGGTAGTAATCTTTTTTAGACTTTCTTTTCTTTTACAAAGAGGATCGATTTTAAATGCTTATAACACGCCTATGTCCATATATTCCTGTACAGCAGAAACAGATGGATACGTTGGCTCTTTGAATGAGCCTTTCTGGTGAAGTCTTGTTTGCAAATGAGGCAAGGTATGCAGCTAAAACACAGTAATTCGCATTTAATAACAAACCTGAAAAGTGAGTAGAACTACGATAGCGTTGGGTGTTGTCTTGTGATACTGCTCCACTGGTTCAATACTGCACCACCACATAATCTTTGCCTTCCTCCTACACGTTGTTTCTCACTGGGTGTGCAGCAGATTGACAGGAGAGGTGGTAGATGGTGCTTTACTGCTTCCAGGAGTTCCTGCTGCTGGCTCTGGCTTTCCCGAGCACTGTCATGCTACGTTTGAAAGAAGAAATTAAAGAGGAACCTCGCAACAGAGTCTAGCAAGGGCAGAAGAACACTCCATGGCGGGGAGATGGTTAAGCAGCAGTGGTGGGTAAGAGCTGGTGTGCCAGGAACGAAACAGAGCCTGGCACTGGCCGGATCAGTCCTGCCAATAAAAGCAGCGGGGAGAAGATGGTTCAGCCGGAGCCGAAGGGAGCACCCCGCGACCCGCGCACCGCTCACTTCTCTGTGCGCAGTGGGGTGGCGGGCAAACAAAGACAGCTAAAATGAACAGCCTCACCGCAGCGCTGTCTTATGGCAGTGTTAAGTGCTGCAAAATCATCTTCCTTGTATTCACAAATATTTTAGGGTATATGTTCAGTGAGCTGCTCTTTCTGCCCTTGAAGGGACCACCAGGGAACATTAATTCCCACCTGTATTTGCATATTCCCACGTTTAATTGCCTGCCTGCCTGCCCGGCCGGTGCTTCTGTGAGCCAGGGCTGGAAGTCAAAAAGAAACTGGCCTGAATGCTTCTTACATTTATGTTTCTCACATCTACACATTCTTTTGGCTTTTTTCTCTTTCAGCAATTCCAGAGAGAATTTCGAAGAGCAAAGGTGACATCTGCAGCTCTATTTCTGGTTATCCAATCTCAGACTCCAGCCACTCGTAACATTAGTTTTGGTAAAAGGGGGGAAAAAGGGGAAGACAAATTCTGTGTAAAGCTTTATACCCGTGAGAAGTGTGTTGTTACACTCTGTAAGGATAAAATTCAGTTCTGTGCACTAGGCTTTTCCAAGAATCAAGGGCAGATCCTGACTTAAATCCTTAGAATAGGTGAAGATTTTATGCTTAGTAAGACAGGAGTGTATTTCAGTCTCAAGCTCACAGTAAAAGTTGGAAACACAGCTCTTACAGAGCTGGTGGGTCTTTGCCCACTGAGAAGGTGTGTGTTCCTAAAACACCTTGGGTGACAGTATCCTGTCCTCATTTTACTTATGCTATTATCATTGGTTATTTTAATTTCCTTAAGTTTGCCACTTTGGGTTAGAAAATAACCCTTTTCACCAAACAATTAAATAAAGGAAGGTAGCAGAAAGAATATGGAAGAAATAGTAAAAATAAAGATAAGTTAAAAAGTCAATTGAGTATCAGGTTATTGATTTAAGAGATCTTATCTGTTCTTGCTGGTGCTTTGTGTGATACATTTATTCATCAAGGAACATCTGTTCAAATACACTGTCAGGGTCACTTTAGAATATTTATTCTTGTAAACAACTTGCAATTAAATACAGAAGCCCCAAGACTGGATGTGAGTCTTAACCCAAATATTGGCTACGTTTTCCTTAAATTTGTATGCTAGTTTTTTATTTCTGCTGAATAGTCCTTTACAATACTACACATAGCACGGTGAAATGTCCTGAAAGGAGATATTGTGCACGTCTTAAGCGTTAATTGCTAGTGGAATTTACTGAACGCTATTTCCCTGTTCACAAGAGCAGCAGAGGCTGCTGAACCCTCAGGTTCAAACATAGAAATTGCTTTAAATGGATGAAGCTGACTTTCAGATGTGGAATTGACCCAGACTAAATTGCAAATTTGTTATGTCCTCCTGGCTCCCCTCATCAGATCGAGTTTTACATCAGATCTACAAATATTTTTTGCATAGCTTTGCGAAAGTAAAAATTAAGCAATTCTGCATTTTCTTTTTCCTATTCGGAAAAACTTCACATCTCAAACCACAGGAACATTGCATTTGCTCAGATGAACCTTCTGAATCCTCCCTCTGTTCCCAGGTTCAGTCTTAATAACTCCTTTGGCAGAGTTCGTAAACTCCTGGGGACGAGGGGACCTCTGGGGTGACACCCCATTCTGCCCCAGAGGACCTAATTCGGCAGGAATGGTTCTCTCCGAGCATAGCCTAACCTTTCCTACCGATACACTTAAGTTTCCTTTTCATAAAAGCTACAGCGAAGGGGAAAAGGAAAGCTTGTGTGCACCTGTATCCTATTGGGAGTGAGGACGCGGCCACATCCAGACACAGGAACTGGTATCATTCCCGCATCTGGCCTTATGGCCAAAGCTCGTCATTCTTTGCAGTCAGTGATCTGCATCAGAGAGGAGAATTCACGGCATTTTGTCTCAGCAATTTTAAGATTTAGGGTCTTCTCAGCTAGGTCATGTACTGTTTTTTTGGCTACTCCTAGGAATGTGAAGGTTTCCAAGCCAAAAATAATCAGCAAACAACCCGTACTTAAATGAGTAACACAAAAAAATAAGCTCAAAACTAGATGTATGTCTCATGTCTTGCTGTAAGCCTTTCTAGGCTTTTTTTTTTACTACGTAACTTCTTATTTGGTAAGTAGTTTTGCAGGGTGTAACCTCTTGCTCATGAAGTGTCCTACTACTTTGCCTCTGATTTATCCTGTAAACAATTGGAACTTAAACACATGAAAGCGTTTTAGTTGCTTTATACACCTTGTATTTCAAAAGCAAAATCACAAGACCTTTTATTTATATCTTCAATGCATACATAATGTCTGTGAATATTTGCAATTCTTCTGCTTTTTGGACTTGCTCCAGAAGAAAGGAACAGTCTGTTGCTGTTCCTGGGGCTTACCCTGTACCAGCTAAGGACCAGCTCCAATTACATTGACATGTTCAGAGAACCTTCTTACCTTTACCTGCATTGTAATTCTTTTCACTCCATTTAGGACCAAAATCTGAATTAAGTGCACACGTAAGTCTTTTGTCTAACAACCTGCATGAGTTTTCCCATTGAAATGAATGGAACACTTTATGGCAGCATCCACCTTCACAGTGTGTGGGCATGAGAACTAAGATCACTTATGAAGTTATATGCCAACGTATTATTTAGTCACTGTGTTTGATGCCTGGTGATGCGCAAAAACGAAAGCGTCTGAGTTTGAAGTCTAATGAATGTACCTACCAAAAAAACCTGTAGATGGGTAACAAAAAATCTCAGAAGAATCTGAAGCTACGTGACAGGGGCACACTTTCAACGAGAACAAAAACTCAAGACTCTGTAAAGCAGGGGATCTCAGTCTCTGAAAGAGGGAGACAGAATACAGGAGAAAAAATTATTTGCTTTCTTTCTTGGTTCCAGCTGGGCTCTTCCTTTTGCAAAATGTAAGTCCACTTGTCTTTCCTTTCATATTACTCATCTTAGCCTAAATTTTCATAGAATCTTGACTTTTTTAATCTAGATATGGGTTTTAAGGCCCAGGTCTGCTGTCCCTCCACAGAAAGGTACTGATTTTACTGGCCCTTTTAGAAACAGCAGTCCACACAGATTTTTCTTTCCATGGTTTGTCCTTCAGGGGATAGTGGGAAAAAAAAAAAAAATGGAACCATATCCAGCTTTAAATGGACTGTTAGGCTTTGTGATAAACTATCGTTTTTCTTCCTATCTGTACACCACAGCTACTATAGTCCACTACTAAAGAAACATAGCATTTTAATATGCAAACGAATGAAAGCCAGAGCGTTTGCAGGGTTCTACCACATTTTGTGGATAGCAGAGCTGAGATCTGCATGCCGCGACTCCCGTGGCATCATTTACTGGTAAACGACCAGCACTAGTTGAGTTTTTGTGAAATTGCACACGATTGACTTGTCTCTGAGACTTCTCACTTTAAATAGCTCAAAACACTGATGGTTTTCTATAAATGACAAATAATAATAGTGTTTAACCTGAAAGACAAACTGATTTGTGAATATGCTGAGGTATGAGGTTGAGTTCATTAATGTCCCCCGTGTTGATACCTCATTTCAGAAGCCTTTGCACTGAACTACTTCCAGGACACCAGTGGCAGGACACCAGCCACCCTCTGCTTTGAGCAGTTTACTCAATGGCCTTTCATTAAGAAATTCTAATAGGTAAGCGACATTCAGTTAACCTCAATGTTTAAGATTAAACATTTGAAAATATGGTCATTGTGTTCCCGCTAAAACTTTTAACATGCCGGATGCCTGGTAACAAAAAGAGACTTTCTTTTTACAACAGAGACTGGGAAAAGTACATTCCCATTTTGCAGTATGTTGTCTTAACTCTATTAATGCCATTGAAGTCTATGGACCTTTAGAGCTGCCAGGAGACTTTTGTTTGGTGGATATTGGCTACAAAGTTGATACAAATTTGTCCTTCCTTGTACAACCACACTCCCAAGCTTTGTAACTCAAAGCAGCAGCATATTTCTCCACGTCTCACCCTGAGTGAAATCTTCACAGCTATTTCCAAATAGTTTACAAACAGGTTTAAAGACTAAGTGTATTTAAATAGTAACTACATGCAGACTGTGAACTATATAGACTGTCATATTTTCCTATGTTTCAGATGGGAAGAAAGCTGGCGTTTTGTTCAGAGCCTTCAGCTGTCAAAGCAGAGAAGACAACGAAGAATGAGGTTCCTACAAACACTGAAGATGACTTAGAGTTTTTCTACTTAGAGGTGAAACTCAGTTTCTACTGAAACAAGGCTACAAGGCATGATAGCTGAATGCTCTTAATTAACCAATTCAGAACCAAAGGAATCATTACCAAATCAGCAGCAGTGTGCAGTTAAGTACAGCACGATATTTTTTAAAACTTTTTCCTGTTGCTCATTCCACAGCCCATATTATCATCATTACGGAGAGAAGAGGCTATTCCTGCAGCTCCTTCAATCTGCTCAGAGATGCAGCTTAGAATGACACAAGAAAGTCACATACACAGGATGAAACGTTCTTCACCTTCTATTTCACGCTAGTCTGCATTCAGTATGACTACCTGACACCAGAGCACTGACACTGATGCTAAACTGAGCCGATACACAAATGAGCTATCTACTTCCAAGTTTGTACTCCAAAAGAAAAAATTAACTTATTCCAGGAATCACTTAAATTCAGGTATTTCCCTTGACAGCAATGGCATTTGTTGACACTGGTAATACTTAAAAGTTGTGGGGCTTTTATTTGTTTTCAATATTCACTTTTCATTATAATATTTTCAGTTTTAAATTGAAATAATTGTCTATTCCTCCAGCATTACATTTTTGGACGCCAATAGAATATTAGAAACCTTTTCAAGACTTAACTTCCCCATATTAAAAAACAATGGAAAAAAGTAAACACATTATTACAAAATTATGAAAAACAAAACAAAACAAAAAAGTTTATTTCCAGATATACAAAACACCTATTCTCTCATTTCTCCATCTTCTTCCTCTTCTTCCACACCTCTGATGTACAAAACATTATTGCACCTGTAAATAAAAACAAAGAGTTCCCTTAACTGTGTTTTAATTTTCCACCCCTTAACTACACCGCTTTATGCATTTCCCTACTTGAATGTAGCCTGGCAACAGCCAAATTCCGCCTAAGGAATTGCTGTTCACCTTGTGCAGCTTTCCACAAGGTTCATAACAACTGCAAAACCCTCAAGCTTATAAAAGCAGTAACTGGCTGACAATGCCGCACAAGAAATTTTTACTCTTCAGTTAACAGTTATGGTCAAGTTTAGTTCCAAGCATGCAAAATGTTTTCAGTAGCAATACACTAATATACTCTATTAATGCCAAGGAATTAGTTATCTGAAAGAGGGATTGTAAATACTACTTTAAAAATATTTCAAAATTCATTTTTCCTCCCTTCAGTAGGGATCTCGTAGCCTTCACGTAAGAGTTACATTAACACTTAGCATCTTAGTTACACAAAAAACACAGCACCTAGCAATACAAGTTTTAACACAAGTGATAAGAAGATTTAAAGCAACCCTTCCTCTGTCATAAATATCCCAATTACCTTATCAAAACTTCACCCAGGTGTCCAGACAACGCGCCGTCTATATACTCCTCTGTGTTTGCCAGCTTAGGAAGAAAACCAGCAAGACTCAGAACGGTTGTAACAGCAGCAGCTTCGCAAAGCGCACGCCGGTTCTGCCCCGCAGTGGGCGAACAGGAGGCGGCCGAGCGGCCCCTCTCTCACCGCCGATCCTTCAGAAGCACCTCGCTTTACCCTCCGCTCCCCCGGGGCCGAGGCCCGGCGCCCCCCTCCGTCCCAGGTGCCTCACCGGGAACCCCGAGGCGGCTCCTACCCCTCCGCCGCCGCCCCCGCCCCTCACCTGCATATTCATGTAGCCGTCGACGGAAACGAGGTAGCCTTTGTACTCCATCCCCCACTTCAGCTTCACCATCACCGGCTTCCCCGTCAGCCCGTTCAGGAAGGGCTTGGGGTTGAGGGGCAGGCTCTGCCGGGGAGAGCACCGGGTCAGCGCCGCCGCCGCCGCCCGACCCGCTCCGCTCCGCCCCTCCCGCCCCGCCCCGGGACCGTTAACGGCCTGGGGACCGTTAACGGCCGCGGCCTCCGCCGCCCGCGTGCTCCCCCCTCACCCCCCATCCCTGTCTCTGTCTCTCACCATGGTGGCGGCGCGCGGCAGGCAGGCGCAGGCGAGAAGCCCTCGTGCGCGCCGCGGGCGGCGGGAGAATGGGAGGCAGCGCCGCTCACGGGCTTCCACTTCCGGGGCCACCGCCGCTCTCACCTCTGACCCCTCACCCCCGCCGAGACGCACTTCCGATAGGCTGCGGCAGCCCCCTCACGCGCGAAGCGAAAACCGGGTCTGCCCATTGGCTGGGCGGCTCCGGGAGGCTCTCTCTCATTGGCCGGAATGTCCGCCCTCCCACCTGTCCCAACCAATCGTGTGCCGTGCTCTGTGGGGCGGGGGTGGTGCTGCCGTTGCTGGGCGCCTCAGGCCGCCATGGCGGGGGCGGCCGCCATCCTGCGCGCCTCAAGGCCGCAGGCCTTTCCCTCCCTCTCAGCTTGCGGTCTCCGCGCCGCCTCCCAGCCCCGCAGGCCCCAGGGGGCCGGCTTTGTGCCCCCTCAGCCGGCAGCGAGCTTATTTTGCCTTTCGGTCGCATGGGCAGGGCAGCAGCTGCCCTCCCGGCCCGGAGTGGACGCCCCGCTTCGGAGCGATGGAGCGTGTGTGTGTCCGTGTCCTTCCCAGCAGGGTGTTGCTTGCTTTTCGCCGCGGGATTTACCAGCTTTGAGCGCGTGTTCAGCTCCGCAGCAGTTAGCCCGTGTTTCCGTGTCTCTTAATACCGGTAGATCTCCACGAGGTGGCACTGCTTAACTGGCACGATGGTTGTGGCACATAACGGGAGGCCTCTGACAAACTCTCCCGATGTTACTGCGAGCCTTGCGGGCGGTGAAAGTGTGGCGACATCGGCTCGTGTTTAAGAATAACTTTGCGGACCAGTACGTTTTCGTTACTCCACACGCATGGACAGAAAACCACAGAGTTTATAAGACGCATAAGTAGCGTGCTTGCCAATGTGCGAGTGCTCTACTCGGCCTCATTTGACTCCCAGGTGAAGAAGTTTCTGGAGCTTCTCTTGACTCTAGAGAGCATCAGCCTGCTCACACTCATGAAATGTCAGTCCTGCTGTAGCTATGCAAATACGTTGAACCAACGTTTGTACCATTTAGTAATTTGTCATGTCTACACTAATGTCTTCTCTATGTCTAAAGTCATCAAATGCCACAATGTGTATTTGTGTTCCTGCATACAGCATATTCCCTTCATCTTTAATGTATTAGATCCTGAATGTGGAAAACATACATTCGGGAGCTAACCTTGCTGTAACAGAACTGTAACATTTTTTTGTGCACTTTGCCTTCCAAAAGTCAGCCTGGTACCCTAGTGTTGAAAGCAAAACCATCATGACCTGCTTAAATCTGAGTGTTTAATGCTGCTGACTCAACAACCAGTCTTTTCCAGATCCAGACTGTCCTCATGCGCAGTGGTTGTGGTACCTTTATGGATGGGTAGGAGTGAATAAGAGTTGGAATTGTAATTCTTTTTAACTAGTATTAAAACTAGTGTTGAAAGTGCACTCAGATACTTGTTTCTATGATCATCAGAAATGAGTGTGGTTTTCTTTTAGGATGTATTGGATGGTCAGCAGAGACAACATCAAAATTAGTCTAACAGTCCTTCTGGTAGGAAGACTCACTACGGGCCAGCTGAAAGAGTAAGTTATAAGATTTCTGTAAGGAAGCCTGTGTTAAGCCTATATAGGAAAAGCATGAACACAATGGGAAATGGTATATATAGCAAAATTTTTCATGCTGCTTGGAGTAAAGACCAGCTGATTTCAAGTGATGATGTGTACAGTGTCTCAGAACACAATGAGCTTAGAGTGAGTGTCTTGGATAAAATCATATTGTGGGAGTAATTTTTGCACTTTTCTGACAATTGCCAAGGATAAATATGTATATTGGTGAATGGCAATATAACAGGTTTGGTATGTTATCTGTAAACAGCACTTCTTATTTTTACATATTGAACCAATTTTGATCACAAAGTCTCCTACTCATGTTGGGAAAACTTTTTGTGTACCAAGAAATACAGAAGCAATTACATTCACCTTTTAATACACTCTGTTCCTCTGACAGATGAGTAAATACTTCAGCCCAGTTGTTATAAAGTTATCAAAAACTAGAAGAATTTCCCAGGGTCATAGATATTGGCGTAGAAGTCAGAGAGCTGGAGTGCTTGACTTCTAGTTTCATAATCGGTGCATGAAATCACGCGTCAGTAATCTCATCAGCTGTAGACTGGGTCTGCAGCAATTTTGTGTGGCGGTAGGGAAGGAAGGAGAACTGAAAGCACAGAATGCGTGACTACATCTGAGGTAGTTAACTGGATAACTTCGTTAATCAGGAAACAAAATAGCTTTTGCCTTTTTTTCCCCCCTCTGAGGAATTTGCTGTTTACCTTGTTGACTGAATCATTCTGACTCAGAGGCAGTTTGCTTACGCGAGTCTTCTCCTGACCTTCAGCACAGGGGTGAAGTTCACCTTTTGTCCTCTTTGTATTTCCCTGTGTAATAGGGGAAGTAATCGTTCGCATTCTTTTCTGCCTTTGGTTCAGGGTATTTAGGCTGCTGCTCAACAGGAAATGAACAGGAAAGAGTTTTTGTCATAGATTAATCCAAACCTTAGATCTTGGGTGGATGGATAGGATTTTCTCTTACGACTCAAGGGTGGGAATTTAGCACGACTGCCTACACTCTGTTCCTAAGGAAACACATTAAGCAGCTGGACATCTGACGGCAGCAGTATTTCTGGTGGAGGGACTCATTAGATGTCATTATCTTTGTAAGTGCAAATGCTCACCGACATCATTAAGACTCCATGTCACCGTGACTCCATGTCACCGTAATGCCAGGCAGAGAGAGCTAGCCCCTGTACCCTCACATTGCTGAGAGAAAGCTGAGCTGCCCAGAAATATTTCCTGATTGAGTGGAGTTTGCTGAGACAGGAACTCCCTACAATAACCCCCACTTCTGCCTGCCATAAACACATTTCTTAAGGAAACTTTCAGAGCTGCCCCATGTTCCAGCTTCTGGGCTGCACGTTTAGTGACCATCCAGTGCCTTTTCCTAGTGCTATCCCAGCGTAAATGGGATTTTGATCTGCTGCACTCTTCTCCCACGTCAAAGGAGTTATTTCTGATACCATGCAGTTTATCTCCACCTGGGTAGCAGCAGCGTCAACTTTGCCATTACACCAAAGACACCATGAGATGGGCATCGGTTACAATCAGAGAACTTAAAGCAGCTGTGAAGGCACAGCCCTGAATTAAGAGTGGGGAGAGCTGAGTTAACAAAAAGTAAGGTCCACCAGGAGACGGTATCTTCAAAGGACAGGTTTGCATCAAAATAAATCCAGTGTAGTGGCACGGAGTTAGCCCAGCTACGCAATGAATTAGCCTCAGCTTCTGGTTCTGTTGGGTTCATAATTGACAAAGCAGTGTAAGAACCAGTTGCTCTCCCCATATGAACCTATCCCAGGTGAAGATGTACCATCCTCCTTCCTCCTCCTTGCCAGTGTCTGGCTCTTGAAAATGTGAGAAGATACGATGTCTCGGTCTAAGCTAGACAGTTGTTAAGTAGCCTTGTGCAGACCAGGAGTTGGTTTCTGACAAGCTCTCTATTCTGACTACTTGGGGATGCAGTGGTTATCACACTTAATGGACCTAGAAGGATTTTGAGGCTGTGTGCACCCTTGGAGAGTTTTGCTGCTGTAGCAATACTGCTGAAATGTGAAGAGTATCTAGGACTCAGCCTAAATCTTGCAATGAAATAAATTTATTTTTCCTTCAGCAATGGCCATAATGGAAGATTTTCCATTTTCATACTGTAACGGAAAATTTGCTCATGCCCACAAATTTTCTGTAGAAAGTATCTGATGAAATTTTGTCTAAAAATCTTTTTCAATAAGGAATACAAATTTTTTGTACGTGCAAAGGATCTGTATCAGTTATCAGCTGTTGGTGACCTGGGAACTGCTGGGACAGTATGTGTGGATTGTCAACAGACCTCACATGAGGTATAATCCTGACCTTCTGGGGCTTTGCCAGAATAAGTTTCTCTTCAAGCAGCATTTTCCCAGAGATCTCTCTCAGTAAAACATCTTTCCTCTCTCTGTTGATTATTTGTCATTTTAATAACATCATCTTTGATCAAATCTCCATGAATGAGGCAATAACCATCCACCACAGACCTTCACTGTGGATGAGGACTGAGATCCCTGGAGATACTTAAGTAACGTGCAGGCGTGACTTTGTAGTGTTAGGTTAACGGTTGGACTCGGTGATCTTAAGGGTCTTTTCCAACCTAAATGGATCTACGATTCTATGACTTTATTACCCAGTAGGTAGTGACATCAGGCTCCAGAAGAAGAGAGGCTTTTAATTTCTCTCTGACATCCTAGGATCATCAGCCAAACCAAAGCCAAGCTGTGCTGCAGAGGTGGGTATGAAGAATCCAAGTGCCAGGAGCCACAAAACTGGTCAACCTGTTTCCAGTTTGATCCAACTAACATGCCTCTTTCCGCATGCTGCCACATTCACATTTTGGTGCATGGCTGTAGCCTAGGATAGATGTTTGGTCTTGCTGAACAACACTTGGAACAAGCTGAAGGATGTCCTAGTGATAGGACAAGGCATAATGGCTTCAAACTGGAAGAGGGTAGATTTAGATTGGAAATCAGGAAGATCTTTTTCACCATGAGGGTGGTGAGGCACTGGAACAGGTTGCCCAGGGAAGCTGTGGATGCCCCATCCCTGGAAGTGTTCAAGGCCAGGCTGGATGGGGCTCTGAGCAACCTGGTCTAGTGGGAAGTGTCCCTGCCTATGGCAGGGGGATTGGAACTAGGTGATCTTTAAGGTCGCTTCCAACTCTAACCATTCTATGATTCTGTTAAGGGAAGGGCACAGAGGAACCCTAAAATCCAAGAGAAACTTGCCATCAGCCCTGTGTGCCCGATGGTGGCTGGCACACCAATGTGAGGAAACACAAGCAAGATGGAAAAGTCTTTTTGGGGTGGACTTGCCCAATGAGCAGAGATTGTGCTGTGAAGGACTCGCAGTGCAGGAGGCAGAGGTGAGCCTGGGAAGAAGGGAATGCAGTGTTTCTTCTCGTGTGGAGGATTTATGTGCAGTTTTGCCCACAGAACGACAAAGGTATGAAATGAGGTTTGGGGGGTGGCAGGTATATGCTAACAAAAGCCCAGGTCTTGATGGTGTCACAAAAATTTTTTGCCCCCCTCCCCCCCACCCCCACAAGGAGGTTTGCCAGAGTGTCCCTGCTGTGAACCTGTCACCAGGCTGGGCTGTGCCAGCAAGAAGGGGCAAGGGTTGGGTATTGTACAGAAAATAAGGGAACATTAAAGCCTCCTTTTATGCATATTGAAAACCTTTATTTGTTGGTGCAAATAGTATTCATGCAAATCATGCAGCTACACTAATGGGAAGCCCTTTAAGAATGTGTCTCTGAAAACACAGGCTCCTTTGCCAAGAAATAATGGGACTTCCTTAATTATCAGCTGTTATCTTCTGGTTTTGGCAAACTTTTGTTGCTTTATGTTGTTTCTTTTATGCTTTGACATTAATGAATTGGAATTGAAATTATGTGCTGAGGAAAACAAAGTGATCTGTATAAATAATAAAATGGCATTCTTGTGTGTGTCAAAAAGACCGGGGATCAAGCATTGTGCAGAAGGAATTTGGAAACTGCTTTCACACAAACATCTTAATGGAAACTAATAGCTGGCTCCAAATCACAGAAGTGCTTCAAGAGTTGGTGTTCTGAGAAATCTGTCTGAGCAGAGCTCAGAAAATCTGGCTGGTGTTGGAGGCTCTCCATGTTAGGTGGCAAGCTGTGTTTTAACAGAGGACCTCATCTGCATCTTCTCTTGTCCTTCTGCTTCCAGCCATGGCTGAAATTCCAGTGGTGGTGGTGGTACAAACCTAACAACAGTTTCTAAACCTTAATAGTGTTTAGAAACAACAGTTTCTAAACCTTCCTAAACCTTAAGTCCATGGGACCCAATGGGATACGCCCATGGGTACTGAAGGAACTGATGGATGAGGTTGCTAAACCGCTCTCTATTATATTCCAAAAGTCATGGCAGTCTCGTGAGGTCCCCACTGACTGGAAAAGGGGAAACATAATCCCCATTTTCAAAAAGGGAAAGAAGGATGAACCAGGGAACTATAGGCCAGTCAGTCTCACCTCCGTGCCTGGTAAGATTATGGAGCAGATCCTCCTGGAGGCACTGCTGAGGCAGAAGAATAACAAAGAGGTGATTGGGTACAATCAACATGGCTTCACCAAGGGCAAATTGTGCCTGACAAACCTGGTGGCCTTCTGTGAGAAAGTCACAACATCAATAGACAAGGGGAGAGCAACTGACATCATTTACCTGGACCTGAGCAAAGCCTTTGACACTGTCCCGCATAACATCCTGGTCTCCAAGCTGATAAAATATGGGATTGATGGATGGACAATTCAGTGGATAAAGAACTGGCTTGACAGCTGCATCCAAAGAGTGGCTGTCAATGGATCCATGTCCAAGTGGAGGCCAGTGACAAGTGGAGTCCCTCAAGGATCAGTACTGGGACCGGTCTTGTTTAACGTCTTCGTCAGCGACAGGGACAGTGGCATAGAGTGCACCCTCAGCAAGTTTGCCAGCGACACCAAGCTGTGTGGGGCGGCTGACATGCTGGAGGGAAGGGATGCCATCCAGAAGGACCTTGACAGGCTGGAGAGGTGGGCCCATGCCAACCTCATGAAGTTCAACAAGACCAAGTGCAAGGTCCTCCATCTGGGTCGGGGCAATCCCAAGCACCGATATAGGCTGGGCAGTGACTGGCTTGAGAGCAGCCCTGAAGAAAAGGACTTGAGGGTGCTGGCAGACAAGAGGCTCAACATGAGCTGTCAGTGTGCGCTAGCAGCCCAGAAAGCCAATCGTGTCCTGGGCCGCATCAGGAGAAGTGTGGCCAGCAGGTCGATGGAGTTGATTCTCCCCCTCTACTCCACTCTCGTGAGACCCCACCTGGAGTACTGCATCCAGTTCTGGAGCCCCTACTACAAGAAAGATATGGACGTCCTGGAACACGTCCAGAGAAGGGCCACAAGGATGATCAGAGGGCTGGAGCACCTTTCCTATGAGGACAGACTGAGAGAGTTGGGGTTGTTCAGTCTGGAGAAAAGAAGGCTCCGAGGAGACCTTATAGTGGCCTACCAGTATCTTAAGGGGGCCTACAAGAAAGCTGGTGAGGGACTTTTTAGGATGTTGGGTAATGGTAGGACTAGAGGGAATGGATTAAAACTAGGGATGGGTCGATTCAGACTGGACATTAGGAAGAAGTTCTTCACCATGAGGGTGGTGAGACGCTGGAACAGGTTGCCCAGAGAGGTGGTGGAGGCCCCATCCCTGGAAGTTTTTAAGGCCAGGCTGGACGGGGCTCTGAGCAACCTGATCTAGCGGGAGGTGTCCCTGCCCATGGCAGGGGGGGTTGGAACTAGATGATCTTTAAGGTCCCTTCCAACCCTAACAACTCTATGATTCTATGATTCTATAATCCTTTATCCATGCTGAAGCCCTCTTGGACAAACTGAAAAACAGAGTAAAGTAATTTTTAACAGTGAATCTTGTGGGTCAAAAGGGGAAGAAGGAGTGTTTAGGCCACAGGGCAGCCAGATGGGAACACAGGTCACCCAGGGGACCTCTGGTCAAGGGAGACTAGACGTCGTATGAGAGGTTCCCTCACTATTTCCGAGAAAGAGCAGAAGGAAACCAGCTGTAGAGGAGAAAGTAAGAGAGAGAAACACTGCTGGGTTAAAAGAAGGAGCTAAATCCAGGGCTCCTGAACTTCTTAGAAAACTCTGTCTGAGCCCAAGCAATATTCTGGAGAGATGAGGCAGAGAAATAGGACCCCAGGCCCCAAAGAAACCAGTGACTCATCAAGGCTGACTGGCAGCTGTAGGGACAAATGCATCCTGAATTCCCTCCATTACACTGTGAGGCTCTGAACGTACTGTGGTTTTATTAATTTGGCCAGATACATTCATTTTTGTGATAGCCAAAGGGAAGAGAGATTTGGGGTTGGAGCCTCTGCAAAGTCTGCTGGGCTATTTGCACCTCTCCCACGGGAGCCAGAGTTGATCCTGGGGCAGCTGGGCCAGAAAATCTCATTTCCAGGGAGGGGCTGCAGACAGAAAAAATCCCCAACCCCCTTGTACTCTGAAAATGTTCCAGAGGCGACGTCTGCATTTTGTGTTTGACTTGAACCTGAGCCCAGGGCCCACATCTCAGCTGGGAGGCAGCGATCGCTGCCCTGCATCTGAGACCAATGACTTCTGCCTCTCCGCTAAACTGGTGGTCCTTTTGTGAGGGCCTTTCCAGGGCCAGGGAGTGGCAAAGGTCTGCTGTAAAGTCAAAAATACATGTACAGACCTTCCCCATGGGGCAGACTGGAGGAGAAGCTTTCACACAGCCAGTTTCTGGGCAGCTACCAGAACCTCTGAGCATCTTATTGCCTGGCTGAAACAGGCAGGAGTCCAAGCTCGTGTAGATGGGCAAGCTTTTCTCAGACCCCACAAACCCTATGGGCTTAGCCCATCCGAGATAGGGAGGGTTGCAGGGACCAGGAATTAACTGTGGGGATGGTCAGTGGGTTAGGACCAGACACACCAGGCAGACAGCACAAAAGACTGCAGCGTGCTCAAGGCAAAAATAACTCAAAATCCCATGGTTCAACAAGCAACATCTGATACAAATCCAGGAGAGAGAGCATGGCTTTAGCTGTTTATGCTGGTTTTATGCCAACCGTTCCCAAATTACCAGTGTCCTGACTTTCATACTTCTTGGGGCAGTGCCCAGCTGTATGTGCTGGGTGCAGTGTGTCACCAGAGCAATGCCTTTCTTCAAAATGCTTTAAGAGTTCAGTAAGTCGGAGTTTTGGCCAGCCAAGTTTCCACTGCATCATGACAACGGCAACAGTGCTCACTGGGAGCAACTTTACCTGCTTCATTTCTAGCTGGGAGGCCATTGATGTGCTGGTGTTCCCTTGTGAAAAGTGCTTTCTGTAGTGCTTTAGGTTGCTATTTAGTTTGCTGTTCTGCCTTCATTTTGCTGAATACTCAGTTAGATCGCTTATACAACTGTTACTTTTCCCCAGAGTGCACAGAGGACAGGAGCTGATGTCTCTGCCCAGCAAGTGGTTCTGAGGAGGCAGCTGAGGTACCGTGGGCTTCCCTGCTTGGGCACCAAGAGCCTGGAGAGCCACCACGGGCAGTTTCAGTGCTCCCAATGGTGCACTGACAATTCCTGGTACTCCTTGCACATCCCAGGTGACCTGGCCCCTCTGCCACACTGCTCCCTTCAGGTCCTTTTCTGTTCTTTACAGTCTTATGGCAGCCACTGTCACCTGTCTATCCTGGGGCATGGGTGGCCTCAGCAGCATAGCACGGACGTTTGCCTCCATTTGTTGCCTTCGTTCTCCAGAGCAATGTCTTCTCTGTGGCAATTCACACCATAATAGGAATGGCCAAGTAGGTAAGTGGAGGGTGTTCTTGTAGTAGGACCCAGAGACGGTCAATAGAGGATCCATTCTTCCACCCAGGAATGCAGTGACAAACACACTTGCAAGGGTAGGTACTGACCAGGCAAGTGAAGAGAAGATCAAGCCCTGACCAAATTGTTTACTGCGGTGCAGGATAGAGATACTTAAGCTAGTTTGGGTAATAAAAACAATTGAAAAAAGCCTGCTTCTCTGCCAACAAACGTACTCTGATGTCTGAGCCGGCTCTCTTGGACCAGCACATGCAACTACAATAATTTGGAGGATTAGGGTATGTTCAAGGGTTAGACTGTGGCCACATTTCAGCAGATTTTCACAAGCACAGCAAAAGGTATACCCTTTACAAAGACCATTTATTTCAACACTCAAGTCTTTGCTCCAAACCTCATTATTTTTCCAGAAGAAACATGCTACTTTTTTTTTTTTTTTTTTAAATACGGGGAAAGGAACCTATTTTTTTTCCCAAACAACATTCTTGGAAATGACCTTCTTGGCTGAAATTTTCTTGAAAAATATCAGCTTGGTGCAGATATTTCCTGCTTCCAGGAAAGCTTTTCTAGAGGTCTGCCTCCTGTAAATGTTTATACAAACAGTTAAAGGCTGCCAAAGTTATAAGCCACTAAGAAAGGGGAGCTTAAATGGAAAACAGTGAAACCTTAATAATAGCATTGCCAACTTCACTTAATAAGCAGATGCATTCAATATGGATTTTATATAATAAACGCTAGCTTAGATATGAAGCTATTGTACCATTTTTTTTACTACACAATATACAAAGATTTAGCATGTCCATGCACACTGTTGAGTATTTTCTGGCGAATGTTGTATTTCTAAAATTATCCTTATGGTTGGTCGATCAGTTGTAGGTTGCAACAGGCTGATATTGGTGTTCCTTTCATATGATGCTTCACATAAGGCAAGTGACTACTTGTTTTGACGGATTGTAAAAGATACGTAATTAGAAGGGGAAAAGGGCTAGTTCATACCTGTGACACTTTATGGATTTACATGCTTCTGTGAATTGGACATAAAACACTTCAGCTCATCTGTGGTTTTGTGGGTTCTTGCTTTAAATGTTCAAGACAAAGCTCTTATCATTTTTTATCTCTGGGAAAGGAGATCTCCAGGATTAAATGATACACTTAAAGATTTTTTGAACAACGGACATCAAATCCACAGCTAAACTGCCTTGTTTAAGTTTGATTTGCAGTACTATCATGTTGAAACCCCAAGAATTTTAATGGAGGTATGACTTTACATTAACTAGTTGATAAGATGATTCACGATAGAGTCAAGTGGATGGCAGTTCCTGTGCCCCTCTGAACTGGGACATCCGAGGAGAAGCACGGTCACGGCGGTGGTGGGTGATCCTGCTTCTGTCCCAGCATTGGGACACCAGCTCCCACCAGAAGACCCCAGCAGATGCTTTACCCATCCAGAAGATAAGAGTGGCTGGAAACCTGTCTGCCGTGATACTTGTTCACCATTTAATAATTAACTGAATTTAGGTCTCTGGAGGACCTTCCCCATAGGCAGTGTTGACAATGACCTTTATAATTTGACTCTACTTTTTGTGGTGTTTGGGGAGCAACACCTGATTTAAGAACCTGTATTTTGTGAGGTATCTTTGAGGTTATATGTAACTGATCTCCATTCCTCTAATACACTATTCATACAATAGATTTTCTTTATGGGTCCATTACTTGCAGTGCTAAGCTTGTCAGGATTTCAGGGAGTTTATTCTGAAAATAAGAAGTTCATCTGCATGAAACTGATTTTTTTTTCCCCCTGAATAGTCAACATGAGTAAATTAAGTATAGATGGAAAATACTGCAGACTAGTGTTTCTGATGCTGAGCGAAAATATGAGTATATAATAGCTTATACAAATGAAAAATACAACCTTTTTGATGTTGCCAAGTTGACTCCAGCCTCACATAATGGGCTAAAAGGTGCAAGCTAAGCACATTGATCAGAGCTGTAATGTCTTTAGCAAATGAGGGAAACTGAATACCCTTTGCCTACATAACCTTTGCCTTCATTGGTTTTGCTTTATTCACATTTGGAAGTACACATCTTTTCCAAGTGTGTTTAAATAGCAGCAGGATGGAAGTAACGACTGCGCTTTCAAGGGCAGAATGCCCCTGAGTTCCATGGGAACTGGATGCTAAATTATACTAAAAATTCATAAAGCACACGTGACTCAGACTGGAGTTGTACATCCGAGATGTTGTTGTAATGAAAAGCATCACTTAATTGTATTTTTTTTTATTTATAGAAAAGGAAAATCCATTTTATATCATTTTAACATATGTTTTACTTTCCATATTTTCTATGATTTCATATTCATATGTGTATTTTATATATACGTGATACCACAAAAGAGTGCAGACAATACCATGCATATTAAGCTATATTTCTGTGCTACATATATGGATATACTCTGTATTATTTACTAACAAGCGTTTTATTTCAGACATCAGAAAAATGTGGGATTCCGCTGTGTCTGAGAGCACTGATTACATTCACAATGGTGAACAGATTAACCATTTAGTTGCAGGTATCAAGGTTGTCACTCAAACTGGCAGCACCTCAGAATAGCTAAAGCTTATCAAAAATTGTCTGGATTGGAAATGACAGCCATACATGCATGAATGCGTCTGTATGGCTGGATAACTGTTGAAGTGTGAAGCGAAGAAGTTCACTTCAGTTTATTTTTTATCATAATTACTGTATTTCATGAGGGAACATTGACTTGCCGCATGATAAATACAAGGGGAAACAGAAAGAAACCTCATTCTCTTATCATCTTTGTCTCCCAAAGGTCACCACATTTGAACAAAGCATATTTATTTCATTCCTTATGCATTTATGTAGCCATTTACTGTACTCTGTATAAGTGAAGCAGAATAATTTTTTGCGAGACTAATTAAAAGTTGCATGGTAGAAAATGTTTTTGTGATCACACCACCGTAACGAAATTGAGCTGTCTTTGGTGACGTGTGCTCCATTTACTGGGTTTTTTAAAACATATTTCCCACACTTCCATCAGGTCATTGTTTTTTAAGAGCAAAAACATAGTCAAGTTTTTCATCCTAAGCAAAGTAATATCCTTAATGAACATATTTAGAAAAAAGATCATGGCAATTTATCTCATCTTTATTCTATTTGGTGTGCAGGTTTATACTGCTTCCTCACTCTAGAGCATCTTAGAAAACTTTCATGTCAAATGAAGAACAACCAAATTGCCTCCGAGTCAATAGGATCGATGCATAAAATTTATCTATCTCCATCCAAGTGGCATTAAAGTCTCCTTCAGTCCCAGCATAAAGTACCAACCAGGCAATTTTACCATGTGCTACATTTTGGATTCCACCTGTAATAAACATTTAGTGAATGGAAGCCATTAATTTTGTTACATGATTTCATCGTAGACCGTTAACGGAGTTGAGGGTTGCACTGAGAAAGCCTGGAGGTTTTAGCATGACAGGTGGACAAACCTAAGCTTTTATTAAAAAAAAAATTAAATTAAATTCCCCCAAGTTAGCTCAAACCACAGTTAATTCTTCCCAAAGACTGCCATAGGTGGGGACAGGACTTAGTTCTGTGGCTGACATTTTTGAAGGCAAAATCGTCTACCAAAGAAAAGAGAAGGTCCAGTTTTAACTGGCACAGCATTCCAAAGTACCCATTTGGCTTCCACAAAGGATTTGGGAAGCTTTCTTTTTCAGGTGTTATGTGCCTAATTAAAATGGAAGAATTAATGCTGCCTGGGTATGTACTCAAAGGCAACTGCTGTATCTGAACTGGTTGGTGGATAAAATGTTGATAAGAGCAGAAGTTCATACTATGTGCCAAAAGACTAAAACATGTGGCAGCTTTGATGCACTCTGTCATCATAGGCATGGGGTCAGGGACTGGTCTTACCTCTACCACTGGTCCAGCAAGTGGCCTTCAGCAAGTTGTGAAACTCCCATTTGCGAAGCAGGGACATTTTTTATTATTCTGACCATCATCGCATTATTTTGTTGATGCTACGACAGCACCTAGAAGACTTATGCAAGACTGAGGCTCTGCTGAGTGGGGCACCCGACAAAAAAGAAGAGGATGCCCTGCAGAGGTATCAAACCATGGGTTGGGGAAAAGGAAGCATCACTGAAAAGGTGGCGAATGCAGGCAAGAAAGATAGCCCTTAACGCTCTACCTGCCATTCTGGAAGTGAAAAGGACATTGCCAGGATATATTAATTTTTGTGGCAAAGCTGTGACTGTCTAAAGCGCAAACCCATACATATCTTTTTCCCTTCTCAGTGGCTGACCACAAGAGGGAAGGCAAAATGCCTCCCTTTCCAAATGCGTGGAAATGGCTCTGAGATATGGATAGATATGGGATTGTCAACTCTAATTAGTTGGTGAAATGACCTACTGTACTTCTCTTCTATAGGTATTACAAAAGCCGTTCCGCCCATGAATTAGGCGTCGGTGAGAAGCTGAATTTAAGCCCACTATTGTATGGGAATGTCCACTCCGCTTTGCCACACTAAAGACATTCAGGCAGGCAGAACACCCTCCGCCGACTCATTAGGGCATACATTAGAGGCAAACTCGCTGCGCTCGCCATGAACCCACAGCGCTCTCTTGAATGGTAGCCCTTGGTGGACGCTTGCAGGGCAGGCCGGTTCCCACAGCACCCCGCTGATCCCCTGTGAACAGATTCGCAGCTCCCCGCTGGCTGCAGAAATGGATTGCTTGCCCCATCCTCACCCGCCACTGACAGCCCTCGTAATAATAACCTGCCCGGGAGGCGAGGGATGGGGACGGGTTTCTGACAACTCATTAGCCTGAGATACGGTTGGTTCCTGCTAGGGATCGCCACCACCACCGCAGAGGGAGTGGGACGATGCCGGGCAACACTAGTCGGAGCCTTTCGGGGCCATCCTTTCCTGAAAAAGTGACTTTTGTTCTCAGAAAGGAGCACCTGCAAAGGGTGGCTCCGTGAAGAATCCCGAGGGGGGCGGGGGGGGAACGAAAAACTGGCAGTGCAAGAAGTGCTGAGGAGAAAAATGAGGCCAGCAGGGGGTCGTATGATACTATGATGAAACCACAGCTGCTCAGAGGGATGGGAGGCTGCCCTCCTCTGAGGCATGCTCGCACACATTGTCCGCCCTTGAGGCCGCAGTTCAGTTCTGAGGTCCTGGGTCTGACTTCTGTAGTGCTGTCTCTCCTCTTCCTTTGGCTTCAACAAGACATCACAATCAAGGTATCAGCCTGAGAAAAGAAATCAAGAAAAGAACAGGGAAGACTCTATTAAATATTGCTTTTTGCTGTTCTCTGCAGTTTGTCTTTTAAAATCCAGGTGCACTGAACTACCTGAAAACTGTGATTCTTTTGGCCCAGTCGAGAAGTACACATGAGACCCTGCCCACTCCCCTCTGCCACTGGTGTGGTGGACAGGGCACTTCTGAGTCTGGCAGAAATGCTCTTGGGCTGTAACTGGTCTATGAAAACCACCAACTAGAAGTTCCTCAGGCTGGTTCAGCAGGAGGGGTTGTGGAAGGCTGTCCACGAAGAGCCATTTTTTTCTGGCTGTTATGGAATGTTGTTACCTCCAGCTTGGAGAGTGATGCTTGCAAAGGAGACACTTTCACTCGGAGCACCCAGCAAGAGCAATGTGGAGTAGATTGGTCACTACAAGCGAGAGATGCCCTTGCTTCTAATGGGATGGGTGCAAGACATGGGAGATCACATATTTCGCCTTTTGCTTTCTTTGCTTTGATACCTTGTGTGACATCAGAGGCAAGTTTCTATGCAAACTGAAACCCTGGACTGCATGTTCTCTACCTGGTGTTTTCTGGTTTAATCATTAGACTCAGAAAGAGCAAACCAGTTGATTTATAAGGTCTTTTTCTGGCTGCGTACTGGTAGACAATGAAAATGTAATGAGTTTTCTACAGATTTTAGTGCAGAAACAAGAAATGGCTTCACTAAGGGAAGTAATTTTCAGCACTACTGCAGACAAATGCCATCTAGCAGAAATAGAGACAGTCACTCTAAAACAAATGCCAGCAAGACCCAATTTGTCAGCAAAGAAAGTAAAAACCAATTCAGGCCATAAATAAGTAAATAAATAAAAAGAATCATCACAGTGTGCTGTTCCCATAGCTCAACTGCTTTGGAAATAAGAATGAAGACTCTGAGCCACAGCGCTCAAAGTACTTGAGTGTTGTGGTCAGGGAAGGCTCGTGGCTATTGCTAAAGTTTTGGGGGGATATAAAATCACAAGGAAACAATTCCTGTTTCAGGAGGGAGGGAAACGGTAAGGGGTGAATCCACATGTAGTGGTCTAAAACTGTGTTATTTTATTGTTTCTGTCTTCTAAGCAGCCTGTCTTGTAGGCAGGACTTAAACTATGGAGATGCAGAGATATCCCAGGCACACTGGAGATGTTCCAGACCTGCTAATAGTCCCCCTTAGTCATGGAAGCAACAACACATACTAAATCATATTGAAAGCCAAAGAAAGTTTTTTAACAACTTTATTAATGAACTGGAAAAGGAGGAGCATTTCAATGACATTAGTAGAAAATGTGAAATTTGGATGTGCTGCAGGCAGAAAAATTGCTCAAAGACAAATGTGGAGATTAAAATCATCAGGCAGAATCGATACTAAGTCAGCCAGTTTTCAGAACTATAGCTGTTGAAAAGGAAGCCAGATATATAGATCTAAGTTTTACATTGCTCCTCACAACATATGCAGTCTGTCCAGAGAGCCAGAGGAACCGACCTCTTGTAAAAATAGAGGCCCAGCAGATGTACATCAAGGTGACATCACCTGCTGGCAAGTGACAGCTGGTACTGTCCCGTTGTCCTAAAACTTAGCTATTGATGGAAAAAGGTGGAAAGAGAGAAAAAGAAACTACATCCAAATGAAATGGCTGGCTGACATGGTCTAAGGCTGTGGTGAGATACAGCTAAACCAGGCACGTGTTGTTCCCAGACTGTCTTGAGAAAGGTGTGAAAAAACCTGTAGACACCATCCTTCATGTGAGACTCAAACAGGACAGCAAAGAAATGCCTGTGGGAAATGGCTGTGGCTGTGGATGTGTGCTTTGTCAAAGGCAGAGAAAGTCAGGGTCTGCTGTTGGGATAAACCACAGAAGTATCTTGTCCTTCCCACCAGGAAGGCTCAGTTGCTAGAGGGAGAAACTCTAACTTTGTGAAGAAGGAATTCTGATCAGCGCTGTAGGCAGGAGTGCAGCTGGGGTTTTGTAAAACGGTCTTGGGAGGGAGGCAGCCACATACAGCGGAGAGGCTTTCCTCTGGAAACCTTCCTCCAGGGGATTCGCCAATGACACCAGTGTCCAGTTTTCTGGAGCAGATTCATATTCCTGAATTGCCTTTAAGCCCACAGTACAAAACAGAGCAAAAGCTTTATTATCTATTTCCAAGGAGCTCTGGCTTACCACACTGATATCAAAGAAATTTCTTCAAGTACTAAAAACTTGCTCGTGCAGAAAAAAAAAATGCGTGACTGTGAAAATGCACGTTTTGTTGGATTTATTTGTCTTTAAGTGTTTTGGAAATAACGATCTCCTTGTATGTGGAAATTTCTTCTAGGATGGAAAATACTGATCTTCCTGGAGATGACTATGTGTTTTTGAATTACCTTCAAATTTTGAAAGTGATTGCACTTTTGCTAAAGGCTGTTGTTTGAAGTGGTTGCTGCACTTGCCCATGGATGGACTCCAGCTGATGGTGCTACAACTTCCAAGAGTACAACCATAACTAGAAAAAAGGTGCTTTGCTTCCAAGTTCATTTTCTGCACTGAATTTGAAATTACTTTGAAAGACCAAGGGAAAAGGAAAAACAAAACTTGACTGAGACAAAAGAGCGATAGTCCAAAGCAGCAAATATTTCAGCGTTGCATCTCAGAGACACTAACAGAGATGTGTTGGTTGCAGCCCTCCAGTGACACATGCATCCTAAAATCTCAAATAAAATACCTGCTCTAATGTTCTCTCTATGATCCAGACCACGGTTTTGCAAGTGAGGCGGAATCCAATGTTTGAAGTCAGAAGTACCTGGTGAAATACAGGGGTCTGGAGGGAAGCGAGTCAGCAGGAATCCACAGAGGAAGAGGATCCTTTAGAGGAGACTGATGCTAAGGGCCACCACCTCTGTGAATGCAACAAACAGCAGCTCACCTGATATTCCTCGGCGCAAAGGAAGGAGCTGATGTTACTTTTCCTAGCACATGAACAGCTCCCCTTTCTGGCTGTGTGTTCATATGGAAGTATATAAGACAAGGAAAAAAATGGTTTCAGGAGATGAGTCTTCCTGCTTTATGATATGGAGGCTATATATAAAAGGTATTTTAATAACGTTTGGAAAGGCTTCACAGCAAGCCATTTTGATATGTTCCACTGAAACTACTGTTCAATGGGGAAAAAAAACCCACATGTAAAGAAAAAAAGAGAATGTTTTTCAAGCTCTCCAGGAGAAGTTTTTGGCTTTTGTACACTTCCTTCCAAGCCCATTAAACACTCTTCCCCAAAGTCAAAGCACTTCTTTCACTGCAGCAAGCTGAATGAGTTCAGAAAAGCTGCCAGCCCTAAGTTCTCGGTGCCATTTCTGACCTCTCTTATAATATTTTAGATACCTCAGATAGTTCTCCGTCAAGCTCTCTGAAGGCAAGAACTGTTAAATCACATCTGTAAACCGAAGCATGGAGAATTCTTTACGTGTGTAAAATTCCTTCTCATTACGTAGAGAGAAATAGTTTACAGACTGCTCTAGGTACAAGGCAAATAACTCACCAGAACAATAGGAATAACATATACAAGCCTCTTAGCCTTGATTATCTTGTTTGGCAACACATGTCTGAATGGCTTGACTGGATTACTTGAAAGTAACTAAATTAAATACTGTCTTTTGTTCATCAACTGGGAGATTTCTTCTAAGCACTCTACTCCGTCCTGAAACACCTGCAGATAAATGAGAGAAAGAAAAGAAGGCAAAAGAGCACATAAAGGGGATTTAACTTTCTCTTAAACAGAAATGCAAATGAAAAGATTCTGGCTAGCTTGGGAGATCCCTGCTCAGCGAGATCGATGCTGGAAACTGGGCAAGAATGGTATGAACATACATTTCTAAGAGCATCCATGTCACCCAGAGCTGCAAAACTAGGGGGCATCCATGGTCATATTCAGAAGACACGATAAATTATCATTTAGTACTTATATAGGAAAATGTCAAGAGATCAGATCAGAAGCTGGATTCTCATGTGCTAGGCTGAACTTAGACATATGAAGACACTCTCTTGGAAAGCTACTCCCCTCCTGAATACTTGAGATATATGGAATGTACTAAGCTGTGTACATCTGTTGGTGCATAGGCTTGAGTGCTGGCTGACATATTTTCAAACATATCAAGCTCCGTGTATTCTTTGTGCACTCCTGCTGAGACAGCAAATCCCTGGATAAATGCCTGCACCCCTCACTGAGTGGAAGATTCCCATATTTTATTTCCTCCAGTGCTCCCTGCATCACGTCTGTACCCTGGTCAGAAGTGCTGCTCTGAGCCCTGTGGTTGCCCAGTCCATGATCTCTGAGGTCACAGAATCACAGAATCACAGAATGATAGGGGTTGGAAGGGACCTCTGGAGATCATCTAGTCCAACCCCCCTGCCAGAGCAGGGTCACCTAGAGCAGGCTGGACAGGAACGTGTCCAGGTGGGTTTTGAATGTCTCCAGAGAAGGAAACTCCACCACCTCTCTGGGCAGCCTGTTCCAGTGCTCTGCCACCCTCAAAGTAAAGAAGTTCCTCCTCATGTTTAGATGGAACTTCCTATGCTCATGTTTATGCCCGTTACCTCTTGTCCTGTCCCCGGGCACCACTGAAAAGAGCCTGGCCCCATCCTCCTGACACCCACCCTTTAAGTATTTATAAGCGTTGATAAGATCCCCCCTCAGCCATCTTTTTTCCAGACTAAAAATACCCAAGTGCCTCAGCCTTTCTTCATAAGAGAGGAGTTCCAGTCCCGTAATCATCTTGGTAGCCCTTTGCTGCACCCTCTCCAGCACTTCCCTGTCCTTCTTGAACCGGGGAGCCCAGAACTGGACACAGTACTCCAGATGCGGCCTCACCATGGCAGAGTAGACGGGGAGGATGACCTCCCTCGACCTCCCTCGACCCTCGGCCTGCTTGCCACACTCTTCTTGATGCACCCCAGGATGCCATTGGCCTTGGCCACATCCTGTTCTCCGCCAGGACTCACAGATCTATCCCCACAGAGCTGCTCTCTCTGTGGTCCAGCAACAGAAGGTCTGTATGCAGGGAACAGCCAGAGCGCTGTGTCACAGCCATGGGGTAAACCTTCACAAGGTTTTTTTCCTGGGCAATTCCTTTGTTTTCCACCTGGAAGCTTTGCTTGGGTGGCTTTTGCCGGCTTCCCTGTACGGGCCGTAGATTTCCTGACCTCCCTCTCAAGCAGGGAGGTTGGACCACACTGCACCTTCCCAGGCTGCTCCATAGCACTGGCTGCTCCGGTCACCGCAAACGTGCAACACCGTCCCACGGGCAGGTATTTCTGAGCGGGAGGGCCAGGCCTGTGCTCGGTGGGGGCCATGGGCAGGCTCCCTCCCACTGCAGCTGAGTGCCACTGCCCTCCCAGGCACCTCATCCCACCTGCGAGGGCTGACGCCCATCGCGGGACCCCAGGCACGCCGTGTTCTTACATGCTCAGAGGTGGATGTTGAAAAGGTGTGTTTTCAGAGTTACTAGCCATTTTTGTCTGAAGCATCTGCTCTGGTGTGTGCTTTCTTGCTGTCTCTTATTCCCTCAAACAAGGAAGAAGCCAAGGTTTTGCGAGCCAAGTCTAATCCTGTTTACATGATGCTTTTAACTCCTGTATTACTAGTTCAAAGCATGTGTCCAAATTTAGAAGCAAGACTTATACAACCTCGGGCTTTGCGCTCATCAGATCTCACTAATTAAGCATGTTCAGGCCTGGTCAGTACTGGGTGGAAAGTTGTCAAAAAATTATCTGCCTTAGCTAGAATTGGTCTCAGAGACTGCAGGTGATGCACTTCTCTCGGTAATCAACTGCACTCACAGCCACCCTCAGCTTGGCAGTTTTGAGCGTCTGGAGCAGAGTTTGGTTTCATTACACGCATAGAGCACTTCACACTCATTTTTTCCATGTAGAGAGGGAAAACCAGCCTGATTTTGAAGACCAGCACAGCGCTACTTGGCATTTAAATCCCCAAATTCCTGTCCGGCGGACAGGGAAGGACTTTGGTGCTGCAGGACACGTGTGCTGGCCATCTGCACAGCACCATCTCCTACTGCCATCCCCTGAATACATAATGGAAATGCTGACAGTTCAGGCTGGGCTGGTGCACATGCTCATTTATCATCCGTATAATACCAAAATATTTTTTTGGTATGTTGATTGCAGTATTAAGCTCCAAAGAGAATGATTATCTTCTTTTCTGTATTCTTTGTCCTACTTATCCATCTGATCCCTAAACTCATTTCCTTATGTTTGAGGGAAACTCAGCCTCTGTTTAAATGGCTAATGTGAGACACATCAACGGCCTGTATAAGACTTCAGTATGAACCAGATTTATCATTTTATAGCTGACAGCTGAGTTTAGCCCTAAAGAAGGTTTTGCAAATGGCTTAGGGAGGATCATTACAACACAAATGGTTGCAATAAACCACTTTACGTAGGAGACACTATTTTGACAATGACAAATAATCTACAATTGGAGAAAGGTTAGTACATATACATACAAAACTTTGCAGCAGAGTTTCTGCTACAAAGTTTTAACAACTCTGTAACTCCCTGGCTATGTTGCAAACACAAAGCTCAGCCCATCAGGTGACAGAAATGCCCACAAGTTTCATCATCTTTGCCACAGAACTGATGTCTGGTCCAAAGCAAGACAGGATCAACGTCTTGAAGTCATGACGTGCTTCTGAGTTCACCTGAATTGTACCAAAGTCAAAAAGAGAGAGGAGGTAAAGGGGAAATTTAGAGATTTGAACCAAAGGCAGATTCCTGCCTACAATATGGTACTATCTTTTAACTCTTTGTTAAGAAATACTGTCACATTCATCACACCTTTTGAGAGTGTCAGCTGGCTTTTCAGTAGCCAGTAAAGAGCAAAAGTAATTTTTTTTTTTAAATACAGAGGGTTTTTTTGCAAACAGTGTCTAATTAATTTTGTATAATGCTGTCAGATTTAGAAATATCGTAGAATAATAGAATGGTTCAGGTTGGAAGGGACCTTAAAGATCATCTAGTTCCAACACCCCCATCGGTGTTCCCCTTGCAGCTAATTGCTAATTCTAGGTAGGCGGAAACTATCAATATGTTTTAATTTGAACATAAAAAGCTCTTTCTTCTTTGTTAGTTATGTACATAATCAGCACAGCTTTGCTCATGTTTTCCATCATTTACTGTGACTTCTAGGACATCTGATTGAATAAGACGGTGTGCCAGCGGTGGATGTAATGACAGATCCACCTGCTATACAGTAGTCTAGTATTAATCAATTTTTTCCATTTCTACTTCTCCCAAGTAAGAAAGTACTCATCCAAAACCTGAGTGCCTTTGTAATTGTCAGTGACCAGTTAACACTTTAAATGCCCAACCTTTCTCAGGGATCACGGCTCTGAGAGCAAATCCATTTCAGTATCTAAGGTGAGTGGTTCTATAGCCCTGGGGAGAAAGCAAGAAAAGGAAAAAGAGGGTCTTGGTGTTGTTGGGAGTTTGCCACTGCAGTTGTAAACTAACTTTGCTATTCCTCTGGCATACCAGGATTTCATCAATAACCCCATACAAAGCAGGTATGGAAATATCTTGACTGCTGCAGGGGAAGAAAATCTTGGCTGGGGCACCATCCACCTTCAGTCTTTCCAAACAGAGGAGTCATCGTGTTTCTGGTAACATATCAAAACTTAAAGAGGGTTGGGCTTGAGAGTAACTTTTCTGGTTTGATTCCTCCTTCTCTGCTCTGGCCACGCGCCCTTCGGTAGAAAGTGCTTAATCTGACGAGCCTTGCTGTGAATCCTTGCTGCGCTGGGGAAGCGGGACCCCGTCACCATGGGATGCCCCAGCACCTTTTCAACCCACAGGAGGGAGGTGTGCGTGCGAGAGGGCTCCCGTACCCTGGTCCCTGCTCCATCCCCTCACTCCTCAGGTGGACTCCCCCTGCCTCTCAGCCCGCCACACATGCCGTCTCCTTTTGTAGGCCCGTCAGTCAGGATAACGTCCTTGACCAGGCAAATCACAGCCACTTTTCAGCTGGAAACAATGCTCGAGCCGCAACACGGCATTGTGCTCAAAGCGGATTACACAAGCAGGGCTGTCTGCCTGGCATGATATTATTATATCAATAAGACTTTTCTTTCTCCCGGAAAACCTAAGCTCTGTCATCTTTTAACAAAGAAACCGAATGCCAACCTGCTGCCAGCCAGCACTTTTAGCAAATCACTGCTGCTTTTCTTGGAAAGCACTAACAACTATGGCTTGTTCGTGACAAAAGCGTCGGGGACTCTGACAGGGAGAGAGGAGAGAACTTCATCAGTGGTCCGGATTCCTCTTTCCAAATCTAGTGGTGAGCAAACAAAAAAAAAGGGTTCATGTGAGCACAACCCTGCCCTGATCCAAAACCCTGCCCTGATCCAAAGCCCCTCCATGTTGGTGGAAAGCCCCCAGCCAGTAGGTGAGTGCAGTGGAGATGGACCATGGATGGTGGGGTTTGTGTTCCTGCAGCATCCGCGGGGTCCGTGTCTGGCACTGATGGTGAGGCAGGAGGAGAAGGAAGAGGCCAGCAGTTGTAGCAGCAGAAAAATAGCCCTTGCCAAGAAATACCTCTTGCTAGTTCAGGGCTGTGTTTTTGCTGCTCCCAAATGCTGTGGAGACCTTCGCTGCTGGCTGATGGGGGGTCAGCAACAGCCAAAACATCACCCCCAGTCAGCTTATTTCTCTCAGTCCTTGGATTTGTTACATTCAACAACTTCTAGATGCATTTTTCTCCCTGAAGGAATCTAGGACCACCATTGCCTTGCACCCTCTGTTATCTCTGGCTCGATCTGGGCTATTTATTTCTCATTACATAATTCCAATCAAGTTTCAGAGTGCTTGATTCCTGCAAAGCGGCATGAAAAGGCTGTAGCTGCTGTCTGTGCCTACTGATTTTGGATTGAAACAAACATGATTCCATCTGGTCACATCAATCTGTCGTATTCGCCCATCTGTGGTTTTGCCTGACAAGTTAAATTCATTAGAATAAATCCCTTTCAAAAAAAGGGAAAGGAAAAGGGAGGCCATTTGTTGGGTTGACTTTTGTTTAATTTGAAATGCCTGCCTGAATCTACCCAAGGAAATTTGTGAGCAGCATTCCCAGCCCATGCTGGGAAATGTGTCTGTCTTCACAGGTATTGGATGTATCTGCTTGCACGGGAGAGCTGGAAGACAAGCCAGATACATGCCCAGGTATTGCAGGAAGATTGTCCAAGGGACAGTCTGGTCATATTTGTGCACATCAAAGGAAACCCTACTGAAATCAGTGCGGGGCATTGATATAAATCTAGCATATGCCTCAACAGGAGGCAGTGTGTTCAAAAATGCTAAGTTACCCCAGGTCCCATTTTCAAAGGTGACCCAGTAGAAGAGGCCAAGATTTGCTGGTGCCTATCAGCATCTGTAAATGCATATGTTCACAGTATAGAATCTATGCTCTTTAGCGTAGATTTTTCCCGTCCTCCTCCATTGTTCATCTATGAGTTGTATTTCCAGAGAATAATCCTCTTCCCATTTGAAATGACCTAATCCTAAATCTTGCAGTCTCTGCTGGCCTGGCAGTCTCTCCATCTCCTTCATCAGCTTCTTCTCTGCAATGCTCCTTGTACAAGGTGAGGCCATTGACATTTCCTAATTTCTTGCTCAGTTGCCATCTTCTGTGTGGTACCTACTCTCCCCGGGTCAGTGTTTGTGAAGCTGCTTGCACACCTTCTCTTGCAGATAGGAAGGGGCTTGGAGCCTTCACACAAGTCCTGGTTGCCTTGAGATGGAGCATGTGTGTGATGCAGCCAAGCACCAGTACTCCTGTGGGTCCTTGTCCTACAGCAGTGCTTGTAGCATCTCCAGGCACCCACCACCTTCCAGATGTGAAGCGGTGACCCAGAACTGGGCCAGAGATGCTGGATGTAATGCTGGAATAAACTGCAGAGCCTCTAAACATGAATAAGCCAGTCAGCTGTAGTTCATTACCACCTTAGTCATTACTTTGCAAATATTTGGACTTCTGCCAGAATTCATCAACATATTTCTGGATTCCAGGAGTGTCAAGAATTCGTACCAGCTGTTCATTAGTCACTGCTCACCACTGAACTTGCTCATGCTAGGAAACATCAGTGTTTGCTTAGGGAATCAGAAGCCACACTGGCTCACTCACTAGGCACCCCGGTCACAAAGGTTCATTAGAGGAACATGGTAGCCAACATTTTGCAGGACACTCATAGCTGGGAAATTATTTGCCCATATAGTCAGCTAATGTTTAAAAAAAAAAAAAAAACAATCACCAATGCTTGAGAATAATTTCCCAAAACAACACAGTCTCTGCTGCGTGACTGCCCTGAGCGGCTCTGACCAGGGGATCTGCAGAGGGCTGGTACTAGGCTCCTGCCTGTCACTTAGTTGCTGCTCAAAGCCTTTTTGAGTGGATACGTGGAATTTCAGGGATACTTCAGGGTCTAAAGTCCACATTGAACAAATCTCTGAAGCAGATCCCCAGAATCAGCTCCTGTTTCATTGCATTGCTGCACCTGACTCTGTCTCATGAGATGACCTGACAGCCTCACCCAAGTCCACTTGTCCCTCCTTGAAGGTGAGGCTCACACGCTGAGGTGGCTCTGAGCAGGAGTCAGCTGCTTCTCAGTGAGGACTGCTGTTTGATCAGACCAGCCTCAAAGCTTACCATCACCCAGTGACGGGGCCAGCACTCTTTGAGAGAAGGGAGAAGAGGTGAAGCAACGTGATCAAAACAGGGTTCTTGGCCTACTGCAGAAGTACATCAAAGTCCCCAGTATGGGACTTGACGTGCAAGCCTTGCACAGACATATTCCCTAAAGACTTGTACGCTCTTGCGAGGCTTTTCTTGAAACTGAAGAGGCTGCAGCAGCTGCTCCTTTCATGTTTTGATCCAAAACAAGTAAATAGCCACCTCCCAGCGACTCTGCTGGGTTCAGATTAGCCAAAACTGCCGCCCGCCTTGAGTCACCACAGAGTGGTAACGTCAGCTGGGACACAGCCTCTCCCATCAGCTGGTCCTGGACGGATTCCCTCCTCAAAGACAGCCCTTCGCTGTCTTTGTTTAGTGCCAGCATTTCCTTTCTCCCGTTTCACATACTCCTTTGCACATAAACCTTTGCAAACGGGCATGTGGTCCAGCTCAGCTTCCCTGCCTTTGCTCTGGGCGTCCTTGTAGCCAGCAGGATGCCACCTTCTGCCCTGGGCCTCCCGAGGGTATACAAGAGGAAGAGTAACTTCCAGGAGATCTCTTTATGTTAGGAGAATCTGCTCCAACAGGCGGCATGACCTGGTTCTGGTATTTTGGGTTGGATGTTTGTAAATGTTGGTCATTGACAAGAGATGGGTTTGGGATGAATGTCCCCAGCATCTAGATGTCTTTTCCATAAGCTCACTCGTGCCCATCTTTGCTAAAATATCTCAAGTGGGAAATTACTGAGGAGAAACTAAATGGTAAATGTGGAGTCCAGTGTACTAAATATTTGTGCAGATGAAAGGAAATTGCCTTTATTACAGGGAGATAAAGAAGATACAAACATAGAATTTAACTAAATGGTTGATTTTGTTCAGTCAGTCAAAAGGAAAGCTTTAATTTCCATAAAAAGGACAAAAGAAAGAAAAAAAGCACAGCCCAAGGGAAGGGAGGAAAGAAAGACATTAAAAAACATAAGACCCCCATTATGAAAGGGGCTTTTTTGGAGACATAATACTCAGAAATACATTATTACAAGATTTCTTGTGATTTATGACAAATCTTATAGCTGACAGAAAATACTTGACATAATTCAGTTAATATTGCAAAAGGTCTTTGGAACAAGCTAGCACAAGCTTTAAACTTTTAACTTAAGATAAATTAAAATTCTTACACCAAGTGCCCGTAAAGACAGCGCATGTCCCAGCAACGTCATGAATGTTACGGCTGTTATGTGGACATATGCAAACTGGTTGCTGGGTTTTGGGGATTGTGCTTTAGTCTTCTTTTTTTCAGAATAATCTTGAAAATTAACTGGGGAAAAGAAACCCAACCTGTGTTTCATATCCATTTTTGCTTTCAAAAATACACGCCCTCGTTGCTGCTCACTGAACACTGAAACCTGCTGTCAGATAGTTCAGTGTCAATCCCACCGGACATTGCTTTCCACAAAATACAGAGCTTCTGTGCGTAGGAGGCCACAGATAAACCCACATAATTACTCACTGAAAAAAAAAAAAAACATTGTCCCAAAACAGAAAATATAAATCACTGCACTGAAAATGAAGACAGGGGGCTAACCCTTCACAACTGCAATCTAATGATTGCAGGTTGACTTTTCTCCTGGCTCTGTTTTGAACCTGAGCTCTGGGTTCTGCCTCTGCCTTCCTTGCAGGCTGGGATAATTTGATTGCTTTCATTGTGTCTGCATTCCTCTTCATAAAGTGTGTAAAAAACAAGGTGTTCCACATCTCCTTGCCTTTCAAAGTTTGCTCAGATTTAGTGATGTATTGCTGCAGCAACAGGGAACATGCTGTGTGTTGAGTTTCTGTTGGAACACTTCAGAACAGAATTTTTAGTGAAATGGCTTAAAAAACATAGTTTCAGACAAGTATCATGTTTTTTACTTAAGCCCTTGTAGAAAAAGATAAGTGACTTTCATTTTTGCTTCTTCCTTTTCTCTGGCCTTTCTATGCTAGAAAAGAGAAATAAAGACTACAGGGTAAGGGAGATACTTCAGTTTAGATGAGCAAACATGAAGGCCATATTGCTTTATACACCGGAGGATGGGAGGAGAAAGAAAAATGACCCCTTTAATACCTTTTAAATCATGTCAAACCCCCCAACTTGTTCTGCTTCCATCCAATATGGAAAGGGAATTAATGGCTTGACGTGTGTTTAGAAACTAGAAATTATTTTATTATTAAAATCAGAGACATTTCAAACACATCAACTTGTTTTTAGCGAATGAAAGATCCTTTTTCACCTGACCTCATTAGACACCAGTGCTGACATGGCAGTCCTCTGCTCAATACACATTTTGAGCTGGTGGTTTCATGCTTTTTTCCATTCTCCCCTTCAGCTCCTTCTTCTCTCCTTTGTTCTTCACTGTGTTTCTGAACGGCAGCTTCTTTTTCTTGGCTGCTTCTCAGGAACGTCAGTCGACATTGGATCACTGGATCTTATCTTCTTTGATTTCAAACCTATTTTAAACCCCATTAAAAATCTGAGCCATTTGTCCTGTAGTGTTGCCACTCCTGCCTGGTTTCCAGAAGCTCAGACCTATTTAGGCAAGGGCAGTAAGGTGCCAAAATACCTCCCAGTTTGTGGTCTGAGGTTCGTCCTGGCTGTCCCTCCCTTGCAGGGCGCAGTGCTGTGAGTGCTGCGGTTGCACACGGTTACCCATTCTTAAATTTAGGAAGAGATGAAATATTTTTTGAACTGCTATTTAATTGACATTCATGTGAGGCAGATTGTGGTCTGAGGGGAGCCAAAGGTACCTGTTCCAGCAACTCCTGTAATTATCAGGTTATGAGTAGTTCAGAGAGTTCTTACTCTTTTCTGTTGAACCTCTTCTATTTTGTATGAAATAAATAAAAGCTCATCCAACCAAGAGAGAGTAGGTAAGAAAAGTATTAATTCTTATGGTTAGGAGCAGCTCAGGAGACAGGGAGCTCACTTAGGAGGTGGCAAGACTTGGCATCCATGCCTCGTTCCTGTCATTAGATGAACATATCATCTCATGACTGTTAAATATATGATATATGAACAGCTGGAGCCCATGGCCAGACCCTGGCACAAGAAAGGGACCTGGGGGCACCCTGTGTCCCTGCCAGGGTTGTTAGAAATCCCCTCCCTGAAGCAGCAGATTTCTGGGAGGCATCAGGCACGGGTAGGCTTCAAAGCTGTTATTTCAGTCTGCAGACTCCTGTAGACGTTTCTGTCCAAGTACCTATAGTGGGGTTAGGATACCACTGGCCTACAGGACCTACAGGAATTCATTTCCACCACGGGGATCTGCAGTGGTCCGTGCGGGACATGGGGAGAATTTGTTACCGCCTTGCACTTGGGAAACCCTCCCCTTGACGATGGCGAGGTAAAGCCCCGGCTTTTTCCCTGCTGAATTTCTGACAGCTTGCGTCCACGGCTCTGCCCAAGTCTCACAGGCACTCCAGCTGTTAGAAAAGTCTAAATTTATCCTTTATGAAATGTGAATAAGTGGCTTCTTATCGGCTTGTATCTTTCCAGATGTTTGGGGATCTCATCTGTCAGGAATGTATTTAGAATTTTGTCCGATGCCAGAATCGCAAAGCTATAAAAAATATTCCCAGCCTTACTAACTCCTGGATCATTCTGAATTTTCCTCTTAAGCATTGCTTATCTCTCTTCGTGCTTTTCTGGTGCTTTCTGTTTTTAAACCGAGGAAGAGCATTATCTCAGTCATAATTTAGTCATTCAGAGTCCCATCTCTAAGAATGGCCGAGACCTGGTGAAGAGCCAAGTAAGCCCAGAATGGAAAACTATGAAATGATTTGACCATAGTTAGAGATATTCCCCAGAGTTTAGTGTCTGTTCTGTGTCTTAATAAAATTTTTGATCCTGCCTATTGCTACAGACCATTCATTCATATGCAACTATGTATGTGTTTATTTGCTTCCCTTAAAAATCTTAGCTTTGCAGGTCAGCACATTCTGTTTTATGGTCTGTAAAGATACAGAAACCGGAGATGGAAATACGAGTCTCTCATCTGTCTCGCCCTCTGAGTGCTGTGATATTCCTATATTGTCCATTATTGTGTTTTTTAATGGAGCTGGGAAACCCCTAAAATTCTTTCATTTCTTCTTTCATTTCATTTTTCCTGGCATTCAGTTATGATTTTCTTTTGCTCAGCTGTGCTGAGCACTGTACTGCCTCGAACAGCCATACCACAGCTCGTATACCGTCAGTGTACCGTCAGTATTTCTCTCCAGTTGATGGTCAGCCAGATCAGACTTAGTTCTCTGTCTGTCTGGCAGAGGTCTGTCCTCCCCCTTTCATTCCTCCCGCTCTCGTACGGATTCCATTCAGCGTGTCAGCATCTTTCTAACAGTGGGGTTCCCAAGGTGGTGATCAGCCCTCTAGGTCCTGTCTAAGGAGTTTTTCTATTACAGAGAAGGTCTTAGGGCATAAAGAACATGAATTCATTGCCTGGGTTGTCGGTGGGCAGTGAGCCCAATCCCCGTGGCGTCATAAAATTCAAGCTAAAGGACTAGGATTGAAAGGCTTAGTGGTGCTTCAGTGGGTAGGAATGCATATTGCACTGGGACCAGGGCCACAAATAGACAGGAGTGTTGCAAATCTGAGCGTCCTGTCATCTGCTTTTTAGGCATCTTGCCACCTTCTTGTCCCTGAGTGAGCTGTCTGTGCTCCCTGTAAGGGGAAGGAGAGCGCTGGGTGCCTGGGAATGGGACTACAGGGGTCAGGGCATTAGAGATCCAAGACATGAGCTAGATGGATCAGTAGATCAAAGCAGCATCTACCCTACGCACGTCCAAGGGTTGTTCTCTGGACTGTAATGTTCCTATCATGCATGTGGCTTATAGCTGCCCAAATGACCGGGCATTCATGTGCCCCTGGGTGCTGGAGGGCTGCTGATGCTCACCTGGAGCAGAGCCTCCGGTTTAGTAGCCTTCAAAGGAAATCTCGTTCTATGTGCCAGAACTGCTCTGCAAATCCAACCAGTGAGCAGTAAATGGAAATTATCAGGGAACTTGTTTACAAACTGCACTACTACTCCTGCAGTGCCAAGACTACTCCCACGTTTGTCTTTCAGAGATTTTACAGGCATAACGGTGGGAACATGCCACGGCATAGCTGGACTTCATTGTTTTCAGATGCTAAGCACAAGAGTTACTTTGTCACTGCAGTACTGCGCTTGTCCTGTGAAGGAGGGATTTCAAGGCTGTCAATGGACACTTTCCAAGAGGTCTAGACTCATTTTATAATGACAGAAAGCACAAAGAGTGAGTGTCTCACGTTTTTTTTACTTCTGCAGATCACTTGGATTTTGGACTCATGCTTTATAGAACAAGGTAAGGAATGTTATAATGACCCAGAAAAGTACAGTCTGCCATGCTTGGAAATTCCCTTTATTATTTGACTGTTTAATATTCTTTAGGGGTAATTTCTTACACACAATCTTATACTAATTTGGTAAAAAAGATACCAGCAGAAGGGAAATTAGGGAAGAAAAAGAGATGGGGATGCAGAGGGCAGGGATGAATGACAGATCAGGGATGAGAAGAAAGATAGCAGGTGTGGGCTACACGGCTAGGATTGGTTTTGTGGACAGGGGGGAATTAAAGACCATGATGGCAGGAAGTAAAGGATGGATCTGGTCTGCAACATGGAAAAGCAGAGAAAGTTTGAAACTCAAGAAGAACTGATAGTAAAGAAAAAAACAAGAAGAGGAGATCAAGAAAGACACAATAGAAATGAAAGCTCGTTTATTTTTATTTTCCTGCCCAAACAGACCAATTTTTTTTCTTAAAGTATATGATATGTGTTTCAGCTGATCAGTTCAGGACAAGGAGAAAAAAGAGCCTTCATTCACTAAAAGATGCTGTTTGGAGTAGCTGAAAATATTTGTGGATTAAGCACATAGATTTGTCTGTAACAAGAAATAATGATTTGGAAATGCTGGAATAAACCTTTTCATAATATCCACAGCAACTATTATTACTCATTTGTGATAAAGGCAAAAATTTAAATTCAAGCAGTAATAGTGTCAGCACTGACTGCTACAGGTGTCATGCCAGTGGAAATAGCATTGCATCCAGGACGCATCCTTCAGGATGCAGGAGACCTTGGTTCAAGCCCGTTCTCTACCTGTAGATATTCTCACCTGTATCTCCTACCACACTGCCCTGGGTTTTGCTGCATGTTTTGGGGTCTGCTGCTTTTGCTTGCTTCTGCTGACACTGTGTCTCTTTGCATATACATTTACTTTGCACGTGGATGTATACTGTTGTAGAGATGGGCCGTTCTTCCTAGTGTGGTACCCAAAGCACCAGGTGATAAAGCCATCCTCTCACGTACAATCTCTCTGCTGCAGCAGGCTGCGAAATTTGCCAAAGAAATCCAAATGAGCAAGAAAAACCACTGGGAACAATTCAGCCTACAACAGCTGGTTGGTTAAGATGCTTTCCTGAGAAGGACGTTTAATTCTGCCCAGGGATCAGACCAATACTTTACTGTTCATGGGTGAGGGCATCTTTCACTCCTTCAGCTGCTTTGGGAACTTGGCATTTCAGTATGCTCAAAATGGCAAATAGCAAAACCTCAGGGACCATAGCCAGTAACAACATCTAAGGATATGAAGAAAGGTGCTCCAAAAATCAGTGATGTTCAGATTTTCATTTCAGGAATAAGAAACTGGTACGATTAGTGTTGTTCCTTTTGTTTAATGTGAGGTTGTCCAAGAAGAAAACCACATTTCTGATCAGATGATGAACAGAAAAAACAGCTACTGACTCAGTCCTAGGTAGCGGTTTTGATTTTCTTGAAAATGATGCTTCCATGGCCTTCAAGTGCTACAGAAACACCCTGTCCTGCCGTGATTTCAGGGGCCTGCCACTGAGACAGCTTGGAAATCCATGAGGATTGAGTGTAATGTCTGCCAAGGACCTTCAGCAGCCTCAGTAAATGAACGAGCTGAATCTCCTCAAGCTAGGCATCAAAAGCAATCACACTTTAAAGGGAAGCTGTGCCAGCTGACCCCAAGGAGACATCCCACCTAAGGCTTAACAGCAAACCTGGCAGGGAACCAAATCAAGAGCAACAGCAAAAAGAAAGCAAACCCTCCCATTTTTGGCATGTCCCACTCTAAGCATACATAGCAACGCAAACTTCTTCAAAAATACTGTAAAAATGTCCCAGTTCCCTACTGAATTAACATATCATTATGAGCAAGAGTGTCAGGGCTGTTTATAGAATGGTCTCATTCGTACAAACTAAGTAGTGTCTGGCTGGTATCTGTCCCTTATTGTGTGCTTTTCCCTCCCCTTCCAAGCAGCCACAGCATCAATGGTGCCAGTTGCCCAGCAAAAGTGGTCTTCAGCCACCAGCTATCAAAATTACCCTGCAGATTTCAGGCAGCATTTAAAGCAATCACTCAAAGAAGGCTTATTAAAATGTCTTTATATGAGTCCACAGGGCCTGAAAGACGTAGATCAACTATTGCACCTGGCTGCATTCAGATCTGGTGGTCCCTTCTGCCCTTACGTAGGACCAAGGCAAAATGGGTGACGTCTCAATATTGCCCAAAGCCCATTTGCAGAAGTAAATTGGGCATTTAAGGCCTCCCAACCCTGTAACAGCTATACCCTCTCTTCCTTCTGTTAATTTATTAGACCAGCCTCTGTCTATGCTGGGTGAGAAGAGGCTGTGCAGAGTGAAGCTGGCTCAACTTCTCTTTCTCCTCTGGGAGCTCCTCCCTTGGGTAGAGGCACGTGGCCAGCATGTCCTCTGATAACAATCTGTCATTTTGCTGGTATGTACTGCAAAATGTCTCCAGATCCCTATGTTCCTGCTGGATGTTGTGGAATCTGAGGCACACACACCAGGGCCTGGAAATCTGAGCTGCTTTGAGGAGGATGGAGAATCCCCAGAGGACCCTCTCAGAGGAGATCGGGCTTCTTTCTGGCCATGCTGATATTTCATGTCTTCACTGCTGCCTCCAGCATGGTTTAGAGGTACCAAAACTAGCTGTAAGCAAGAGCTTAATACAGGCTAATTTAGCTTAATTGCTCAATTTTCAACCAGAGCAAAAGTCATGAGGCCCCTGGCATCTTTAACATATGCCGGAATAAGGCAGCTGGGAATAGTGTTACTTAGGCTGGTTCCCTGGCTGTCTTCCCACTCTGTACGTGTCCTACATCCATGGACACACTGAACAACCAGGGCTGTCATATTTAACTACCTATAAAAAATGATGTTTAAAAGCTCCCTAGTGATCCAAACTTGAAAGCAGCCAAAGGGTGAATAGACTAAATGCAGACTCAGATGCAGGAGCTACATGAAACCGTAGCTCTGCTACATTATGCTGCCACAAGAGTACAGACACAGCACATTCCACATTTGTGGAGCTCTTTTCGTTTAAAGAGCTAAGTGGTCTTCCATTTCCACTTATAAGAAGGTAATCCATTTGATTACATGATCTTCTCCAGATCATTCACTAGGTGAGCGTTAGATGTACAGAAGAAATTCCATTTCTAAGGTGTATTTTCCACTATAAATTATGCCAGCATTCAGTGATACTCACACCCAGTGACCTGTAGCGTGAAGTACGACTGTAATGAGTGCACCTAGGCTAACACGAGATTTTTCTGGCACCGAGTCTTTCTGCTGCATCCCAATGTGATGAGTCTTACTGTACGCATTTTCCTGCACATCAGTCCCATGCGGGTCAAGGAATTGTAAATATGGCATGGCTTTTTCCTCTGCATATGAAAAGAGAGGAGATTATTGTCAGAGACCAGAAATAGCCATGATGTCACCCTGCGTGTACATCCAGCAGAAAGCAAAACAATGTCTGGAGCGGGTGGAAGGGCTGCCAAGACCCCATAGCAAAGGCAACATCTGAGCTGAGATTTTGATGCTAAGGAAAGGGGCACGGGGATAGAGAGACTTCTTTAACATGCTGGAGCTCCAGATTTTAAAGATAGCCTTGTGGTTTGATCAAGAGAGTAATTTATTTACCCTGTATATTATTCACACTCTCCTTAGTATATACAAGCCATCTCAGATGTTTGATTTTCTGGTGGGGATGCTTAAGTTCCCTCAGATGTAAAGACCATAGGAAGCACTGATGATATTGCTGCATCACATGCATTATGTTTTGCAGTTTACCTGCACAAATGTTACTAATTTTGCATAGGGAGAAATAGAAGTGTAGCGAAATTCAGTCCCAGTCTGTGCCGTGAGAGCTCTAGCTCTCAGATACATAGCATGACTTACCTGACCCCAAAAAGAGACATGACCAGCACACCAGGATTTGTCTATGCCTATGTGCCTGCATATGTGCCTCCTCTGTGCCCAGGAGGTTCTAGTACCTCTCCAGGCTGCATTTTTCTGGTTCCCAGTATGCCCACTCTGCCTTGCAAATCACAGAATCACAGAATCACAGAATGGTTTGGGTTAGAAGGGACCTTAAAGATCATCTAATTCCAACCCCCCTGCCATGGGCAGGGACACCTCCCACTAGACCAGGTTGCTCAAAGCCCTATCCAGACTGGCCTTGAACACTTCCAAGGATGGGGCATCCACAACTTCCCTGGGCAACCTGGGCCAGTGCCTCACCACCCTCACAGTAAAGAATTTCTTCTTGATATCCAATCTAAATCTACCCTCTTTCAGTTTGAGGCCATTACCCCGTGTCCTATCATTACACTCCCTGATAAAGAGTCCCTCCCCATCCTTCCTGTAGGCCCCTTTTAGGTACTGGAAAGCTGCTATAAGGTCTCCTCGGAGCCTTCTCTTCTCCAGGCTGAACAACCCCAGCTCCCTCAGCCTGTCATCCACAAATGCTGGCTGTAAAAGTGGCATTTTGGACCTTGAGCTAACAGACCAAAAGATGACTTTGACCCAGCAGGACAAATTACACCTTTTGCATCTTCCACCACCACAAAAGGCATAGCCTGAGCCCACCATCAGATTCAGTGCCTGGTGCTCCACCATATCCGTGCTGCCACATTCCTTTTCCCTTAGCAACACTATGCGACACACTCATTTGCAAGTGGACAAGAGGACCAAGCTACACAACACTGAATTAAGACTTTGCGTGTCTGGGGATAATGCAGGGCTTTTTCTTGAGTCTCATGGAAAGGAGCAGCATTAGTCCTCTAGCAATGGGCATCTTCCACCATGCTGGGGCTCACCAGTCTGCACAGGTAACAAGATAGGGAATGGTAAAAGTGACTGTGTGACCAAGCTGGTGCCCCAAAGAAACATTCAAAAAAACAAAGAAATCATTGCACAGTTCTCACTAGTAAAAAAGCAAAGCAGGCAAGGAGTAGGCAAGGACGAAGGCCAAGGTTTTCCAGCTTGGCTTGACTTTCAGTGCCTGATTTTTGAACGCCCCAGCAGAGACACGAAGAAGGTGGATGCAGATTGCGAGTATTCACACTGCATGTGCTCATTTTAGGTTCCTGAAAATGGGGACATTGAAGTGTGACTGAAAGCCCTGGTGGCAAGGTGCCACCATCAACCACCATCAAACCTTTCTGCTGTTTCTGGCATGCTGAGATCAGCAGTTCCTGGGCAATAATTCTTACTGTCATACCAGGGTCATGTTCAAAGGAGTAGTTTTTAGGCTGTTCTATGTTGCGCCCAGCACGTGCCTGCTCCTTGCTGTTACTGGCAGACATGAGTGACGTGCACTGGTTGGGTTGACACTGTGAAGAATGGCCTGGAGGCTTCCTCTGAACCAAATTAATCTGAAATCCATCCTGTGAGCCTGAAAATATGGCCTGAGAAACAGCCACAGCAGGAATCCCATGGGGCCCCATTTACTTTGCCAGGCTCTGCATCTCCCAGGCCAGGTGCATTCCCAGCGCATCCTTCTGTGAAACAGCCATTGGCAAAGACGGTGGCAGAGCACAAAGTCCATTGTGCTTATGGCTACTTAGAAGCCAGGCTTTCAAGCCAGCACAGGTGCAATCATTAGAAGGAAGGAGCTTTGTGTGACAGGGCTGGTATCCTCCTCTGAGCCAGGGCTCTGTCTCCTTTGGGTTCTTCCTGATGTCCTGGCTGAATATACTTGGTTTTTCAAAGAATGTAGGGAAAACAGACCTTCTGCAACAAACTTCTCTGTCAGGAGAGCTTTCCCACCAGCACAGGACAGACAGAATTTCTGTCGTACTTTCGTGGAGTCTCTGCTACACAGAGGGGAAAGATGAGGGCAGCCGGTCATGTCCCTGCCTTGTCTGGCCATGCTGTCCCCCTCAGGACCATGGCTCCTTCCATCTTTGCCACTGATTTCACCAGCACAAACTCCGCATTGCTCCTGTGCGGGGCGCTGCCCACCTTCAGAGGCTGCACCACATGCCCTGCAGCGAGTCTGCTGGGCCCCTAGGGAGGGACCCCTTCTGTGGCTTTCCAAAGGAACTCGGAATCAAGAGGGGACCAATGCTCACAGCACCTCATAGACCCAGGGAGGAGTTTTCTATTCCAACAGCTCGTTCAATCAAAGGGCAATCGTTTAGTGAATGTTTTTCCACATGCAGTTCTGACAGTAATTTCTGTTTCTTTTTCAGTTGGGTCCAATGAGATCACAAAACAATAACCTACTTTCTCTAAAAGCTGCCTTTATTGCTATGTTGGTTAAAATGTCACTATTTAAATTGACCTGTAATGCCTGAAGGGGGTGATTTACAGCCACCTAACCCTCCCCAAGTTTGCCACAGAACCACTGCCAAATACTTCCTGGAGCATTTCTAAATTCAGTTTGTCAGATTTTCATTGCTCATCCTGTTCATCAGGCAGACAGAAGCACATTTTTCCAGTCTTGCTTTCTACTAATACCGTCTTTCCTCCGCATGAGTAGTGATTGTAACTGAAGGCTATTAAACCTCATTTAATTCAAATGTAATGTGGTTCTCAAACAGTCCCACTGGGGAGGCAGGTTCAGCAGTGAGTCACTGTCCTAGAGGAAGCCCTGACCGTCTAGTGCCTTCTCCTGACTTACGAAGTTATATTTTAAGCCCATTTTCTTAATTAATTCTGTGTTTGCATCTGAGAGTCCCTGTGGCTGTCTCTGGTTAATTACCTTTCTGTTAAGTGCGCTGCAATAGGCTTGTGCGTGCACTTCAGCACCAAATTCCCATCGATGAGGTCACCATGGAAGAGCTGGATGCTGTGACAGCCCCCGGGGCACCCAGCCTGCTCGGCAGCCCAGGGCTGAGGAGGATTATGCTCAGGTACTCAACCAAGAGGCAAAGAGGACATGCCAAAAGGGGTGGCACAGGCCCACCAACACCTGTATGCCCATAAACCTGAGCTCCTGCTAGTGGGTCCTGCTGGCAGATGCGCTGGTTAAGAGGTGGGAGCAAACACAACTGCCCTGCCCTCCCTTCCAGCTCTGGAGAAGGCACAGAGGGGGGCATGGCGTGCTCTGTGCCTTCTGTCTCCACGGACCTATTAACGCCAGCCAGCAGAGGACACCTCTCTTGGTCACCCTGAGCCCCAGCTTTCGAGGTTTGGCTCGCCTTAACGTCAGTGGTGAGGCAGAGCTGATGAGAGTCATTCCCCCGCCAAGAACTAGGAAGCAGGCTGCAGTACGCCATGGCCAGCCAGGCGTTTTCTCAGACATGAAAGATGTGCTGACCCTCCTGCACTTGATGGCTTTCCAGCACAAGGCAGCATCCGGACCAGCTCCCCGTAGGGCTTGGAGGGTGGCGGAGGGGGGATAGCAGGCGTCCTCACCTAACCCCTTCTCCCTCTGCCCCCCAGCTCACTCCTCCTGGCCCCACATCCCACTGCTGCGGCCGCTGCCGGCTGCTGGGCTGCCCTCCGGCACCTTGCTCCCAGCTTTCGGGACGGGCGCCAGGGCTGAAACAAGAGCCAGCCAGCAGCCGGGTGGGATGTGCCCGGCCTCAACCCGCTGCCAGCCCCAACACTGCCGGCCATGGACGGCTGCCTCACCGCCCCAGCCGCTCTCCCTGGCTGCTGGCAGCGTTTCGGAGGCTTTCTGCCAGGTCCATGTCGAAGTTGGCAGAGGTAGCATCCAGGAAGCAGCCAGCAGGTTAATCCTCCTAATAATTTGTAGCATGCAGGATGGAGCGGAGAACTGACGTAGAAAGCCTGGGTGCTGTGGGTTTCTGTGGCATTTAAATTTCATCATTGTCTTGATATCTGCATATCAAATACCCAGGAAAGGAGGGAAGGAAGAGGGGCAGAGCTTATGTGTGAGCTAAGAAAACAGTGATGGCAATAATCCGGCAAGCGCGGCTCCTATTGCAAAAAATTATGCCGACTGCCTACCAACACTTTTCTTTCTTCAGCAAGGCCTCCCCGTCTCTTTCTCTCTTTTGCTTTGCTTTTTTCCCTCCCAAATCCCCTGTAAAAGGAACATGGGCAGATTAGCTGGTTCCCCTTCATTCCTGCTTGTCCAAAATGGATGGTAAGAAGAGAGGGAGAGAGGGAGAGGGAAAAAAAAAAATCTTAAAATGCCTGGAGCCATGGCTCGTGGATAAAAACCAGCTGCACGTGAAAAACAATTGATGCAGTTTTCGAGCTACTATGGGTTGGAGAATAAAATGCCAACCTCACCCCTTACTTCCAGAAAAACAACAGAACCTTTAAAAAATAGTATTGAAAATAGGGGTTTGGGTTGGGTTTTTTTAGCAGTGGATGTAGAGAATCTAATGCACCTGGATCCAGCCCTGTGTGCTGCCAGGCAATCCCCCGCGGCTCTGGGCTTGGGGACTGCCCTCCCTTCCTAAAACAAATCCCTGTCAGAAGGCATTTTGGTGCTGTTAATCAGAGAAGTGTAGCAGCTACTGGACCTCCTGGACACCTGAATGAGCCTTAACCCTCTCATCCCTCCCATGAATCCTAGGAGATGACTGTAAGTGGAAGCGATACCTGATTTCATGACCAGGTGATGAACCCTTGCTGGAGTGCAGGGGTCCCTTTGACTGGTGCAAGGAGACCCTTTTGCTCACTAAAACTATAACCAGAGGGAGAAGGATTCGAATCTTTACCAGGCTACCCAGTAAACGGGTTTGTCTGTGCTCAGTAAAGGGATTTATCATTACATTTATCATGTGCAGAAGTTTACCCAAGGACTGTGATGTTCTTATCTTTGCCCCCGTATAAAATGAACTGCGGTGAGTAACTCCAGGGTTTCTTCTTCCTCTCTTTTTCAGGTTCCCTACTGACCTTTTGCATTTTTCCCCATGGTGGGCAGAAATAGGGTCCTTTCCATCCTCATTACACAATTCTGAAGAACAGTGCTATCATTGCCATAATTCTTCTGTGACTTGACTTTCAACTACCAAATCCCATGAAAGTGCTCTCCTTCTTGTATATATACTGGTCCGGCATGCAAAATACTCCAAAAAGTCGATCACCGGATATAGGGAAAAGTAAAGGCACTTTGGTTCCCTCATTTTCCCCAGTTGTCTGTAGGGTGATGCCTTATATCAGAACTCAGCTTTAACAGGAACTTAAACAAGGAAATATGAAGCTTGAATCGGTAATTATTGCTCTGGATTATCCTTGGATTTATTTTCATGCAGCAAACTTAGGAATCAAGCTGTTTCAAAATACGATGAGTCAGTGAAATGTTTTCATTGCTCATTTGGTGACGGTTGGAAGATTTTCAGTGATTTGCAAAAAAATGGAAAAGCGCAAGACTTAACAACAGGTTTTAATAGAAAGGATTAAAGATGTGGTACCAAAACAGGCAAGAAGAAGGTGGCTTCAGACCCCTTCCAAAATCCACTGTCAAGTGCCATTGACTTCAGTGGACTTTGAATCAAGACCATCTGTTTTTTCGAAGCAAATTTCTATTCCTTTCAACAAAGCCCTTTTAACATGTTCAAATTTGTATGTGGTACGTTATCCTCTGTTCACGGCTGGAGGAGTGGATCGTCTCCTGAGAACAACCACCAGAAAATCTGGATTAGCCAAATTTTCTCTGAATTCAAAAGGACACTTTCTGCTGATCCAGTAGATCCCTCATAGAGACAGTAGCATCACCGTCTCCCACGCAGTAGAGCAAAGGACCAGTACCATACCACTTGATATTTTATGTTGGTCACCCAAAACATTGGGAAAAGGCAAAACAGGTCAGTGAAAAGATATGGAGCAAGGCATAGTTGCCATGGGGAAGGGCTCTGTACAGGAGTGTGGCAGCTCTTCTTGCACAGCACAACACACTTTGCACCAGTGTGAGGGGAGATCCTTTCACCCCCGTCTCTCCCACCAGCGACCTACTGCTGAGCAGCATGTGAGGTGCATCCAGTCCTGCCCAGAGGACACCTGAAAGGGCCCCTCAATGAAAAATAACCACCAAACTAAAAATAAGCATCTCTAGACCTAAAGCACGGAAGTAATTGTTCAGCCAGAATTGCTGCCCTGCAGTTACACTCCTCAGCGGAGAGCGCTCCGATCTGGTCCCTCATCTTCCCGCCAAAGGACGATGATCCATTTGGGTATCACCTCCGCTCCCCACACAGAACCAAGCAGGCCATGCCCAGCTCGTGGAGGAGCCGTGAGCGCACGGGACGGCGCAAGATGGCACATGTGACACCACTTGGAATAGTCAGGCGTGTCTGAGGGACTGCGTCGGCCCCAAGGGCCTCCTGTTAAACTGTAACAGGAGTCCTGCATACTTACGCGGATGCCAGTAGAGAAAATGGTGATCTTTGAACAAGCCTCTAGTTAAAAAGTAAATCTGATCTTTTGAATTTTTGAGATTTTTATGATAAAAGTCTAAGCCAGACAGCTCTGACTGGGCAGTAGGTGAGGAGTTCTCCTCATGGTTTGCTTCTAAAATTAGCTTCACACACTGATTTGAAAATGTTAATCCCCACTCATACCTACCCTTGGCAGGGGGCTTGGGAGAAGAGATTCACAGAGGATCCTCTCTCAGCAGCCAATTCAGGGGCCAGGATTTCATCCTGACAGAAAAGGCCGAAGGGCTTCTGCTGCCTCTCCCCAGGGACGGCATCACGCCCCTGGGGACATCTGCCAAAGCAGAGGGCTCTGCTCCTTCCTCCAGGTTACCTCCTCAGAGAGGCGGAGGCCATGCCCCGGGCCTGTCACTCCTCCTTCTTCCTCTCTAACTTACCAGGACATATATATTCAGGGAACATCATAAGTCTTTAAAGACTTCTTAAGTGCAATTAAGAAATGCAGACCCCAGACAAAGACAGGTGATCTTCACATTTCTGGGCCTTTCCATCTACCTGGCTACCATTGCAGGAATGATAGCTGGAAACATCTCTTGCTCTTCCTTAACCAGTCAATATGAACCCAAAAGCCTACGTTCCTGAAGAAAGTTTGGGGAGAGGTGAACACTCTCCTCCTCATAACTAATGTGACTTTCTCTTCCAGTACCTCAAGAGGCAACAGTGACAGTCAAAGAAAATAAAACTGTGCTGAAACATCTCTGTGCGCTTCCTACCCTCTGCTGAACTCCCACCAGCCCTGTGAAACAGCAGGCAACTGTACCTGCCCTGGGAAGACGCCCACAGCTTGTGGCCGTGCACAGCTCTGCAGGGGGTATTCACTCGGCCACCAGCTTGGGTGCACTCATGGACACGTGTTTGTGCAGGTCCCATGAGGTGACCAAGAGTCACAAGGGGCTGTTGGGAGGACGTAAGGTGCCCGTGGCCAGGGTCACAGACTGCGTGGCCTCCAACAAGTAAAACAAATTCATCTAGGATGATCAAACAGGTTTTATCAGGTTGCAGAGCTGCTAGGCAGGGAAGTGCATGCAACCCAATTATTTGACTTATAAGGAGCAAGGCATGAGAGCCAGCAGCATCTCAAAGGAGCAGCCTTATGCCACCAAGGTGAGGGCAGTTCAACAGCTCTTAATTTTTGCATACTCCAGCTGACTTTTGGATGTCCTACCTAGGGTTATCTGGAAATTGTCCTTTATTCTTATTGATAATCAAAGGACTGGGAAGCCCGCCATACAAGGAAAGGCTGAGACAACTGGGTTTCTTCATCCTGGGGAAAAAAAAGCCTTGGGAGAGACCATATCACCATATTCCAGTATTTAAAGGGCTGCTACAAAGAAGATGGACACTCCCTTTTTACAAGGAGTCATGTGGAAAAGATGAAGGGTAATGGGTACAAGTTGCTCCTGGGGGGATCCTGACTGGACACAAAAGGAAAATTCACCATAAGAACAATCAGCCATTGGAGTAATCTCCCCTGGGAAGTGGTGCCTTCCCCAACATTGAACACTTTTAAGATCCAACTGGACAGGGCGCTGGGCCATCTTGTCTAGATTGTGCTTTTGCCAAGAAAGGTTGGACCAGATGATCCTTGAGGTCCTTTCCAACCTGGAATTCTATGATTCTATCATTCTCTCCAGTTTTCTATGCAATGGATCTGTTGCAGCAATATCAGACCTCCTGCCACTGCTGCAAGTATGTCCTTACCACACGCCCTTTCTCTCTCCTGTGCCAGTGATTCCTTACCCACCATGAAGCCTCTCTCCTCCCATTTTCCCTGGCTGGCCACTGCTCTTCCCTCTCATTTCTAACTCATGACAGAGTCTGGTTGCTCTCTTCCCTTCCAGCCACTGACACCACCATCCACCTCCTCCCTCAGGATGGAAGGAGTTGTGCAGTTTTTCAGTCTGGATCACCTCCTTCCCTCCAGGGATTTCTTCAGAGCCATCCTCTGCTCCAGCCAGCCCTTTCTTCTCCTTTCCATATAATTACTCCTCCTTCTCATGGACCTCAACCTGCCCTATGCTCCTGATGCCAAATGGGTTGACACAGTAGTAAGCTTTTGCTCAGGTCCACCCAGAATTATCACCCTACAGCAGACTTATCACCTGGCAATTTTGACGTAGGAGGAACTGTGAGTGATGACTTACAATGGAAATAAATTCCTTGCCCGTGGCTTGCACTTTCACTTTGCTAGTCCTGAATGATGTGACTGCTGCAACTTGGCTGTAACAACACGAACCCCGGGGTGATTCCTGAGCCCCTTTTGCGTGAGGCAGAAATTCTCCAGAACATCCTTTCCCTCCGCCATGGCCACTGTCATGAGGAGGCTCAGAAGAGTGGGTGCAGCCCTCGCCGTGACGGGCAGGCTGCAGGACAAGCCCCCAGGTAGCCCACAAACGGCCATGGGGCTCGATGGGTGCCCAGGGGCTGGAAGTCCCTGTCTAGACGCGCTCATCTGGAGGGCAGAGAAAATGACAGCGGCAACGTGAGCAAAATACTTCTCTGTGGTATGTAAGTCAGCACTGAAAAATTAGAAAGATGCCAAAGATCAGCCTGCCTGTACCTTTTAAGGTCCAGAGATAACACCGCACCGTGAGTCAGCCGTTTGACTGCTATCAGTAGATTATAGACTAAATACCTCTCACGGGGCATTTTGGTGACCATATAACCCTGAGCAGCCCCAAATGCGTGGTATTTTTGAAACGTGTTGCAGAAGGCAGCATGGTGGCCTTAAGATGCCATCACACTGGGTTTTAAAACGGAGCCGTTCTTAAGTTATCCCAGTTCTAAGCGCAGAGAAAGAAGTATGAAAGCATTTTGTAAAACGCTTGCAACACGCTCACCTCCCAGGCTAGGTTCAGGTAAGTAAAAAGAGTGACTGCTCGGAAGCGCTCCACCCTTGCTCTCCTAAAGTTCCTTTGCTGAGATCTAAAAAGGTAATGATCTGGCGGCGAAAAATAGATGGAACTGTGTCGTTTCCTATTTTCAGAGCCCAAAAACTTCTGTTGAGATATGATTGAACTGATTGACTGATCAGACTATATGGGACTTTACGGCTCTTAAAAATTGTGAGTTAAGCCACAGATTGCCAAGTCCTGGGAAAGAAGGGAAAACCTCTGGGTTTTACGAGGCTCCATGCCTCAGTCCTTCAGTTACCCGAAATGAGCTAATTAAACAAGGGAAGTCTTCAAAGTTTTGAGCAACTCGGGCTTGGCTTGGGGCTATTTAGTTCGCTCTCTCAAAGCCGAGCCGGGCCAGCCTTTCAAAGCCGGGCTTCCCCCGCCTCCGCCCCGACAGCGCGCCCGGGGCGCGGGTCTCTCTCCCGGGCACCAGCCCTCCCGCCCAGGGTTGCGGGGGGGGGGGAGGTGGCGGCGGTGGCGGGTGCGGTGCCCTCCGCTGCAGTACCGCGCCTCGCCGCGCACCGGCAACCGCCCCCCGGCGGGGAGGGAGGGCGGGCGGGCGGAGTGTCGGCGGCGGGGCGGTGCGGGGCGGTGCGGGGCGGTGCGCGGCGGTGCGGGGCGGCGCGCGGCGGGCGGGCGGGCGGGTGGCGGCGGCGGCGGGGCGGCGCGCGCCCGCCCCGCCGGTGCCGCGCGGGGCGCTGATGCCGCGCGGGGCCGGTCGCGCCGCGGGGCGGCGGGGCGCGCGGGGCGGGCGGCCATGGGGCGCGGGATGCGGCTGCTGCTGCCGCCGCCGCTGCTGCTGCTGCTGCTGCTGCTGGGCACCGCCGCCGCCGCCGCTGCAGGTGGGTCGCGACCGTCCGGCGCTCGGCGTGTTCCGCCCGCCGCGGGCGTACGAGGCAGGTTACGGGGCCGTATGGACGGACGTATGGGCGCGTGGGCAGGCGTACACGTGTGTGTGTGTGTGTACGTGTATATATGTATATACGCGTTCTGTGCACGCACAGCGTATCGCGTACGCCTGTGCGCACTATGAGCACACGCGTATGTCTGCGTACGCGCCTTTCTGTATACCCGCACATACGCGTGTACATACGCATATGTATATATACACACATATATGCACACGTACATACGCATATATGTACGCACATGCTGGGTATGCGTGTGCCCGCACGCGCAGCGTGTGTAGGTAGACGGTGTGTGTACGCGGGAGCGCTGGGGCGGGGAGGGGGGGGGGGGCCGGGGCTGCGCTCCCAGCCCCTCGCCGCAGACAAAGCGGGGTCCCGCCGCGCCGCCCGCCGAGGCTCCCGAGGGGCGGCGGCGGGGGCGGGGGGGGAACCAGGGCCGGGCGGGCTCGGCCCCGCGGGGCTGAGAGCCGGGGAGCCGGGGGATGCCCACGGGAGCGGGGCACGGCTGCGGGGGGGGGAACGCGGAGGAAAGACGGTGCGTGGGTTCCGCAAGCGCTTTTGGGCGGCCGTGCCCCCCAGCCGTCGGGGTGCGGAGGGCAGGGCGAGGCGGGCAGGGTTTTCAAAGCCCCTCTCCCGCAGCATAAACGCTTCGCGGTGAGACCTGCCCGCAGCGGGGTCCCGCCGCGCCGCAGCAGAGACAACTGGGCATAAACAGTTTGCGTAACGCTTCTTCCCTGGCCCGTCGCAAGCCGGGTGCCAACTTTCTTCTTTAAAAAGAAGAGAAAAACCCAGATGGGAAACAAACATTTAATCGGGCACAAGATAGAAATGAAACATCACAAGGCAAGTGTTGCTAAAATGCTTAAGCAGGAAGCATATGATTTTCCATGGATGTTTTACAGGTGAGTCATGGTATTAGCTGCATGCGCTTACTCATTGCTGAAGATCCCGGTCCGGTGGCATGTACAGTATATAGAATGGGAGTATTTAGTCAGGCAGATTCATTAAGTGCAAGTAAGGAAAAACACCTTTTCCAGGGCTGTGGCAGAGCAGTCGCGAGCTTGGGGCTGACGGCATGGAAATCTTTATGCTCTCATTTGTCCTTTTCCTGAATTCCTGTGGCAGCCAGCATTACACTAGAAAGCTGTCACTTTTCATAACATGCGGTGCTCTGCATCCGTCATGCAACTCCTTCCAATTCAAGTGAAAACAAACACCCTTTCAAAGGGGGTTTCCTCTCCCCCCTTCCCGCCCCTGGGACGGGAAGTGGGGTCTGCGTGCCAGCAGCATTTCACAAATCCTACTGAAGCCAAGGTCCCTGGCCCCAAATCTGGCCCCAGGTGAGGAAGGGACCCTCCGTGCCTGGCCCAAAGACAACTGCAGTCAGTGACCGTGTGTGACCGGGGCTAGAGCACACCAGGAGCTGGGAGCAATCGAATACTCTCAGCTCACAGGGTCTCACATGGGAATTTGGTAGCCAACCCCTCCTGGACGGGCTCAGGCAGAGCCTTACCCCTGCCCCGGGGACAGCTATGCCGAGCCCTGCCACCACCTCAGTCACCAGGAAACCTCCCACTGACCAGGTCCTCCTCCACTGCCTCCCTGGGGGCGGTATCGGTGGTGTACAAAAAACAGAGGGACTTCACGAACACAAACAATAATCTCGACCTGTCTCAGGGTGCTGACTGAGCCCCCCTCTATTTACCTCTTCTCAAGTCCGCCTTGCAGTCCCGCAACTGAGGGAACCGCAGTAAATGTTCATCTGTTTGTTTAGCGACGAACTGCACTGTGTTACATGTAGCCAAAGAATCCAGGAAAGCAGCCAAAGACATAAATTAGGCCAACTTGTGGCAAGCCTAACTGATAGTATGATAATAGCACTTACTTACCTACCCCTCAGGAGAGCTGCGTAGGTTAGTTAATGTTTATACAACACTTTGAAAAGGATGTTCAGGAGATGTAAGTGATATTGCATTAATTTTATGGTTACATTTGTTTACTTTTCTAGAGTAAACATATTCTGCACTGCTAATATATATCATCTCAGACACAGTTTTACCGGGTCCCTGTAAGAAGCTAACTTGACTGAGCATTTCTTGTTCACTAAAAATTTCCCAAGACTGTTTACCTGTTGAAATCTAGAGACTGGATTCAGAAGTGCTTTGTAACGGGTGCATAACTAGCAGCAGCCCACATCTGTTCTGAATAATTGGTATACGAAACCTCTATAGACCTTTGGTGGTAGAAATGTTTTCTTTCCAGTGTGTTTCTTGAGGAGCAGGAGAAGTGGGGAATGCTGTCAGGCTCTGAAGGCTTACCCTCTGCTAGTGCCTAATATAGCTTAATTGCAACTATGACACTGTAGACAAAAGTTGAATAAACCCCAAATAAAGGGTTTATTGGATGCTAAACTGAAACAACCTTTGGACGTAACAAAAATGCCAAGAAGAAGCCATAATAATTGGTGCACAAAGCTGACTATGTATGACTGGCCCAGGGATAAAGAAGACATTATGTACCTCAGGTGGTTTGGCTTGCCCACATTCAAGTCATCAGAGCCTTTGCTTTTTTTTTTAATGTGAAATTGTTATGGTTCATCAAATACAGCCTTGACCTACTGTCACATTTATTAATAAAGAGGTGGAGAGCCCCTAATCAAACATTCCTGCACCAGGAGGGTTACATTGCAGATGTTTTCACACCAAACCCCATGGTGATTTTGTTTTTCTTTGACACTTTTAACTGTGGATTTTTAAATCGGCAAGGCTTCCAGAGAAACTTGAACAAAAACCACAGAACATCAGCTGCGAGGCAGCTTGCCAGCATCATTTCAACCAAGGATTATTTATTTTCCCCCCACTCCTTTACACACATCAGTGACAGCCTTTCTAAACTTAAGCAGTGCTTCGATTCGACCCTGACCTCAGCAGCAGTTTGGGGTAGGGACGGAGGGCTGGGAAAGGGGGTGAAAATTTGAGGTCATTGGTGGCAGAAGATATTCCTACAAGGGGGGTGAAGACTGATGTCATTGGAGGCAGGAGATATTCCTACAAAGGGGGTGAAGATTTGAGGTCATTGGTGGCAGGAGATATTCCTACAAGGAGGGTGAACATTGAGGTCATTGGTGGCAGGAGATGTTCCTACAAAGGGGGTGAAGGTTTGAGGTTAGTGGCAGGAGATATTCCTACCAGCTCTCACACCCCTGGCACCCAATCTGCCGCACATCTGTCCCCTTGGCCATCTCCTTGTCTTGGCTTCCCTGGTGTCACTGGCATCCCGTCTTTCTTGTGCTTTTTTTCCCTTCCTCAGGACCACCTGGATGCCCTTGGAGGCCTCGGGGCAGGGGTGGCATGGCCATGGCCACTGTCCCCAAAGCCTCAGCCCTGCTCTGGGTTCCTTGGGGTGGGAGGGTGAAGGCATCTCTCCTCCCATGTTGCCTGCTCTGCTCCACAGCTCTCCATAGGGATTTTCCCACGTGCAGGGAAGCTCTGAGGGTTTTTTCATTTGTTTTGCTGTTACAGAGACACTGAGCTCCACACAGGGGAGAGCTGAGCAGCGGTGCTGCCCTCTCCCTCGGCCCCTCTTGGGGGTCTCACCGGGGGACAGCATCCCCGAAAAGTGTCCTGGGGGGCATGTCTGCTTCAGCTGGGGTGGGGTGGGATGTGCCCCCCTCGGGAGCACGCTTCACCCCCCTCCTGCTCTCTGTCTTGCAGGTCTGGGCAGCCCCTGCGAAAAGGCCTGCAACCCTCGGATGGGCAACCTGGCGCACGGGCGGGCACTGCAGACGGAGACAGCCTGCGGGCGCCATGCCGCTGAGCCCTTCTGCACCTATGCTGAGGACGCCCAGCGCCGCTGCAAGCGCCTGGCTTGTGGCCGGTGCAGTGGGGCCCACGCCGGGCTGGCCCACCCCCCTGCCGCCATGGCCGACTCGCCCTTCCGACTGCCCCGCACCTGGTGGCAGGCGGCTCAGGATGCCCCCCGTGAGACCATCCGGCTGGACCTGGAAACCGCCTTCTACTTCACTCACTTGATCTTGGTCTTCAAGTCGCCCCGGCCGGCCGCCATGGTGCTGGAGCGCTCCCAGGACTTTGGCGAGACGTGGAAGCCTTACAAATATTTTGCTGCTAACTGCTCGGCCACCTTCGGGCTGGAGGATGACGTGAGGCAGAGAGGAGCCATTTGCACTTCCAGATATTCCAGTCCCTTCCCCTGCACCGGAGGAGAGGTAGGTCTGCTGGGGTCGGGAAGAGAAACCCCTCACTCCAGCCCCCTTTCCCTCTGCAATCTCTGCTCCGGCATTTATTCTTCCTTACCTCACAGCCATCCCTTGTCATTGAATGTATTTTCGCAAGGTGAATTCATATAATTCATTCCAAGCTGATGTAGGCACCGCCCTGCCCCTCACTTTGCTGAGGGGCTTGTAATCCCCCTCTTTTTCCTAAAAATTCCTCTCCCCTCTCCTGGTGAAACTGCCCAGCACAACTACCAATAAGGTGGATGCTGCCGATTCCTCGGGAAAGCCAAAGGGAACATCGTTCTTGGTGGTCTTCTCTGGGTCTTGCAATCGTGTGGTTTTGGGGTGATGCAAATCAGTCCAACCTGGGCCAAAACGCAACTAGGTTAAAATTAATGGTCACCAGATTCACTTTTAATAGTGACCACCTTCGCTGAGAAGTAAGCATGTAACCAGTCAAAATAGCTACTGCCCACACAGAAGTACGGTTCCCATAAACCAGATTAGTCAGGTAATTAAGAAACATACAACTTATCTTTCCTTTTTTTTTCTTTTCTTCACTTATGCTCGTGTGAAAAGAGCTTGACAAAATGAAGAAAAACATCACATTTGCTAAGAGGAAAAATATATGGGAAGAAATCAGGTTATTTTCAATATCAGAAACAGCAGATGATAAATCACGCATTTGGAGGTGCTTTTCCCTGTGATGCCTAAGCCTGTCTCGTGGTGCTGGAGAGCCTCCCCTGGGAACCACAGTCGTGGGGCTGTCCTCCGGGGTCCCCACTTGTGGGGAAGCGTCCCTAGTGACCAGCTCTGGACTTTAAAGGCTGCTCCCTCTAGTGGCCTTATTTAACGAGCTCGTCGGAGAGTTTAATCAAAATTGCTCTCTGACCTAACTCAGACAAAGGAGCAAATTCGAATAGTGAATCAGGTTATATCATTTTAGATTCTGCTGATAACATGTTTTGAGGTGAAAGCCTGGTTCTTGGAGACCAACAGTCATGTCTGAGAAAAATGACGTGTTCAGACTGCTTTGCAGTCATTTGGGGTCACCTCTAGCCATGTTCCAGCTAGGAAGCCACTCTCTGCAAAAATACTGAGAGCTGTTTGTTCACCAAAGTGCATCTCTTAGCTGCATCTCGGGAGGCATCCAATGTCCTGCTCTAGGAGAAGCTGCTCTGTACTCTCGTCAGCTCAGGAAAAAGGATCTCCAGACTTGCCAGACAGACCCAGGAAGGTTATTCCACTAGCCCAGAGAAGAGTTTAAATCAGATGGCTGGCAAGAGAAACCGCTGTCTTCCTCTCTTCTCCTGCCTCTCTTTGCCCATGCCCCCAAAAAGCTGCCTGAACTTCCTTTCACAGTGAAATACATAAGGGGGCTTATAAGAAAGATGGAGGAAAACGTTTCACCAGGGCCTGTTCTGACAGGACAAGGGGCAATGGTTTTAAACTGAAGTTGATTTAAATTGGATATAAGGAAGAAATTTGTTACAATGTGGGTGGTGAGACACTGGAACAGGTTGCCCAGAGAAGTTGTGGATGCCCCATCCCTGGAAGTGTTCAAGGTCAGGTTGGATGGGGCTTTGAGCAACCTGATTTAGTGGGAGGTGTCCCTGCCCATGGCAGGGGGGTTGAACTAGATGATGTTTGAAGGGCCCTTCCAACCCAAAACACTCTGTGGTTCTGAGTTGGGGCTAACTACAAAGTGAGACCTAAAAAAAATTACGGGAATTTTCCAGGCCCTCAGCACTCCTGCCAGTCTCTGTGTCCCACCACCTGAATCATAAGGGCTGTGATATGGGGCAGGGGCTGAAATCTATAGCTCTCGGGCCAGCCAGCAGGACGTGTCTGGGCTTCTCTGACTTGCACGCTCCTTTTTCAGCTTTCCCAGGGATAATTCTCAGGGGTGAGAAATGCAGGGCATCGTGCAGGGCAGTATTTGTCTCGTTCGTGCTGGGTCCTGTGTAGCTAGCACCCCAGTGTGCTTTTCACCGTGGTCACCTCATTCATGTGCCTGCACACCAGGACGGGGTCTGGCGAGAACCTCTGCAAATCCCAACCTCCCTCCGGCTCCTCTATAGGTTGGTGCAATGCGTGGGGACAGTAGGATGGAGGTCTTGCGTGTAGAGACCGGTGCCTGTCTCAGGAAGGAAAGGAATTTGTTGGCGTTTGATACATCTGCAGTAGCCTGCTGCAAAAACAGACTATTTACCGAGCTTGCTCCTGTGAGATCTGTTCTTTTGGCATCCCTTTAGTTTGTGTTATTGCAAAAAAAAGCTATAAAAGTCAAGATCATTTCATTATTCCAGGTTTTAAACAAAAGTTGAGTCCAAGGGGCTGGAGCTTATAAGGTTTTGTTTATATGGCACACTTCAGTTCCCTGCACTTAAACACCACTTTTTACCTGCAAAGTAATAACAGCAGCTTTCTGGTGACCAGATGGCAAGCCTGCATGCTTAGCAGATATCACATTTAATTTATTACAGTGTGCTACATTCCAGCAATTACTTGTAACTGCCAATGGCAACATGTATCTCACCTAAAGAAACATCAGAGTTTTGTGTTCTGTTTGGAGTTATGTTGTGCTTTACTCCCACTTCTGGTAGCACCTAATTTCAGACATATGGAAACAGTAATTTCACTTGAAACAGTGGTTTCACATATGCAGTCATCTGAAATGCCCAAGTCTGAAGGGTATTATTTAATTGCAGCTCAGTTGCCGCCGTTTTCTTTAAAGCACAAGCCTAAGTTCTGTGAGCGCTACTGGATTTCTTTGTTAACTTGTTAAAGTTCTTTGGAATTGCGATGTAACAACTGTAACCCGTGTTCCAAACTGTGCATCCCACCATCTATATAGCACTTTCTCCCACTTCAAACGTTTCAACGCCACATGTGCATTGCCAGGCGCAGAGTCGGGGCTCGCAGGGCTGTGTGGGACAGTGGGGCCTCTGCACGCTGCCGGCAGCTCGGTCGCCGCCGCTTGTCCCCCTGGATGAGCAATTTGCAAAGCTCAGGGGAAGCCTCAGGAGATGGCGTCTCACTCCAAACGGTGCCGGAGCTGATCCGCCTGTGTTTCTGCTGAGCATCACGGTGCCTGCGAGCCCCGTTTCAAGGCAGCAGCATGCAGAATCTCGTAGTACTCAGGGGCTCACGGCCTCTTTTTTTAATAAATCACATGTGCTAATTTGGAACAAACATGTATCTGCTTCAGTTTTTATTGAAAAGAAAAGTCAGGCTTTTTGCATTTCTTCTGCCCTCGTCATTATGAGTCATTCCTTAGATGCCTCGTTCAAGCCTTATGACAAAAATCCTCCCTCATCACAGATTTGCCATGATGTTGATTTTGAGGAGATTTATGTTCCTGCAGAAAGCAAGCTGCCAGGCCTCTGGGTTCATTTCAAAGACCCAGAGCTCCGAGCTTGCGGAGAAATGAGAGATGCTGAATTGGCTCCGGGAGATGCCTTTCATCTTTCTTCTGTAGTAGAGTGGCTCTGAGCTTGCAGGGCATCTTGCACCTTGCGGTGGTGGGACTGGGGTGGTGAAGGGCGCTGGGAGAACGGTCTGTGCTCGGAGGTTGGCGCCATGCTGCGGTCACCCGAGCTGGGTGCCACCACAGCAGTGGGGGAGGTAATGTCACACGCCATGTGTGGCACTTGGCAGGTCTATTCATGGGTAGAGTCACCTCAGCAGGGACTTGGCAGGTCTCTGCTCTTCTTTGTTACCTGTCCCTGATGCTGCAAAACTACCAGGCATGGTTGTCCTCTGCTTAGTGTGCATCTGCGTCCTCTACCCTGAAGCAGGCATGAGCTGGAGGATCAACAGCCCAATGGTGGGGTTAGGAAGGAAAGGGCAGATCTGGACAGAACCATAGAGGAAAGAAGCTGAAGGCTTCATGGCACAGTGGTGATGTCAGGAACACTGGACTGATGCCCTGGATTTGGTCTTAGAGGCTTTCTCAGTGGAAGTAAGCATGAGTTCACAGGTCAGCGTGTGCTCAGAGAGTTTGCCGAGCCGAGGCCCATGCTGGAGCAGCCTGGCCATAGTCTGGCCTCACGCGAAGAAGAACTACCCTTTCAGCAGCCAGGAAAGCAATGACTTCTCTGCAAGGATCCAGGAGCCAAACAAAACATCTGAGCCCCTCCCCGGTAGGGAACAGAGGAAACGAGGCAGATGGTGGGCGCCCACCTCCTGCCCCGTCATCCCCGGCCACTCAGTGCATCCTGTTCATAAAATCGCCTGCAGGCTGGCACTGCTTTTGGGACCTCTCACTGTTCAACACCTAGGGCCAGGCTGTCCCCTGTCATGGGGCCCATCCAGTACGGGTGAAGGAGAAGCAAGAAGGAGGTGAAAACCTCGGTACAACCAACTCGGGTTTCCAGCAAGCTTCAAGCATCTGCCAGTTTGAGGGGCTGGATTTGCAACACTGATCAGCTGCACACAGAGAGGCCACTAAAGTCTTTCTCCATGCTTAATTTAGTGAATTAATTGTTTCACAGCAGCAGTTTGTTTAGCATAGGCAGAAACCTCTATATGCTGGCCTTATATCATTGGTGTTTTAAAAGAAAGGCTAAGTTTTAGCTTGGATCATACAAATGTGCTACAAATCCAGAGTATTTCCTCTGTTTTCCAGGGTGTAACCCTTCAGCCACATTATTGCAAGGGAAATCAGAACTGGATTCACCAGCCAAACATAATCTGATCTAAGTAAACAAGATGCAGAAATAAACTCTTTCATGCTCAGACAGGAATGCCAATTTTTATTAGTATGCATAAAAGGCTGTCTTCCCTCCCATAGTTCAGATCGTATTAATATTTCTTCCTTTACAGCCTAATCTGATCGCTGTTAAGGGCTCATCGACAAGGGGCCCTTAGCAGATGTTAATTCTTTAACTGTGAGCGAGGGTGACTGTCCACTCTGCAATGCAATTATCTCATTCACTTTACATTCCCATCTGTGGTCAATTCAGATTAGCTCGCCTGAGTGTCCCCATTTAGACAAGCTCCAGGATAAAAGGACTTACTGAAGCAGAGTCTCCTTGACAAGATTTTAGTAAATTAGTAACTTATTTGAGTGTTCATCTATTCAGAATACTGCTAATAAATCACTTTGAGACCTCAGCTATTGTTGCTGTTTGCTATTAATAGGAGAGGCGTATTTGCAGCTTGACTATATTCCAGCAACAAATTCTAACGTGCTTTTAACTTTTGAAACATCACGTGCTGCTGTTTTTCTGCGGGGTGTGTCTCTTGCTGAGCATTTTATTGATCTCATGTGCCTCTGTAGCAGAAAAACGTTCAAATGTTTTGCCTTGCACTGTTACTGCATGCAGCCTGCCTCTGTTCCTTAAGGATTTGGGCACCAGTCCTACTGGTTCTACCTGAAATTAGCTGTGTAGAAGAGAATTAAATTGTGTCCTGCTACTCACAAGTTTGGCCCTGATAGACAGTGGGGAATTGTAGCACTCACCGACACAAACGGGAGTTAAAGATGCTCGGTGATTTTTATTTTGGAGCCCTAATTTTGGGCTGTAGAAATACTATGTTGCAACCTAGAAGCCTTTGCCCATTTTTTTTTTTTGCCTGTCTTTTAGGCCTGAATAAGGTTATCATTGCTGTCCTTAACTGAAGCTACACCTCCACTGCTCTGACATCCTCCAAGGATCTTGTGGGTCACGCGAGGTTTGAGTTCAGTCACTCGCAGGACTTGGGACTCCAAAAAGAACCTGGGCAAACATGCAAGAATAACTTCAAAACAGCCTGGGATTTCAGCCCATTCGAACATTTTAATTGTTCTGTGCCACTGGTGTCTGCACAGAGAGAAAACAAAGGCCCAAACTGACACAAAGAAAAGAGGGACCCTGGCTGGTGTTCAGCTGTGCTCAGGACACATGAGGACACAGCTAGGGAAGTGTGTTTTCCAGTCCCATCTCTACATTTTGTAGAAGTGCATTTTGCGGGAGGGGGGGACCAACCACAAAAAAATCCTCTTTAACAGCATCTTCCTGATCATTCTGTCTTTGGAAAAACACAAATTGCCGGTCTCTGTACAAAAATGCCACATGCTAAAGAGAGTTTGTTCAGCTGGGGGCCAGGGGTGATGGGGGTGATGGCCAGACCAAGCCCAACTCCTCACATTATATCCGTGAATTTAGCAAAGCACAGGCGCCATTATTTCATAAGCACAAGAATAAAGATTTCTAGGAGAAAAGTTAATGAGACGAAGTAAACAAAGTCAGGCTGGAGTCAATGAAATGATGTAGGAACCTGGAAATCCCAGGCTGCAGCAGCTCGCCATTCATCATGGGGTGGCTGGGGAGGATTCCTGAGAGCCGAGCAGGATGCCTCCTTGCCGGCCCGCATGGCACAGGGCTCGCTGCTTGCAGCAGTACTGGCAGCCGCGGCACACCAGCAGGATGCCGTCGCTCCACCAGCCACCTTGCTGATGGTTGTGGTGAGATGCATCTCTTGGCTTGGCCACCAAGCTTTCCCTCCTGGCAGGGAAGCCTGTCTTCCCAAGCCCTGTGCGGGGTTTCCATTGGCTTTAGCACAGTGAGGTGGAGGGGAGCTTCTCCCTTTAAATAATGGGGCAGCAAAAAGGGGATTCAGGGAAAAAGGGGAAACCTGAGCTTAGTTTTTAATCTGTGCCTGAGAGGACAGGAGATGAGGGCAGTTCTGGGCACGTGTGGAGACAAACTTTCAGTCTCCAGGGAATTTTACCATGAAAGGTGCTTTCCCTCTAGAGATTGGGCACCATCAGGGCTGAGTGACACAGCTGCTGTTTTCCAGGCACTGGCACCTGCTTTTTAAGCTTTCCATACATGGAGTAACAGGGATGATACTGCCAGGTCTCTGGGCCAGGTTGTGTCAAAACCCTCCCTCTCTGCCGCAGGCAGTCCCAGAGCAGTGACATGTCCCTTTGCTGGGCCTCCCAGGTGATCAGCATCTCTGGAGGACCAGGACATGCAAGGGGCAAGACGCTTCTTCAGCCTGCCTGGTGATCCTCTGCATGATCCTCCCCGTTGCAGCTAGCCCACAGGAAGGTCTCATCATCTCCTTTTCTCCCTGGCTTTCCCAGTGCTTTTGACACTTGGAGGTTGGCCCTCCACTTGGCCAGCTCTTGAAACGCAGCCGTCCCTGGGATGGAGCATAGCCAGTGTTTAACAGTGCATATCAGTGGTCCTCTGTTGAGAACAGCAAGTTTCTAACAACTGTGGATCAGAGCTTCTGGATTGGCCTCCAATTATGGCTAAAACAAATTATTCCTCAAAGTGAGCTTGACCGGTCTGTGAAAGGGGACATATTGTAGGCTGCCAACAGCAGGAGGGAATGAGTCCCAGGGCTCCAGGAGACCCTTTCCAAACTTCTTATGTAGGAAGTGAAGAGCACTGTACCCATACGAAACAAGAGGAATTTGGGTAGGCAGAATTTAATTCTCTAAATTGGCATCTGGCCTTGTTAGCGGGGACTATTGCTTCCCTTGAGAAAAGTGCTGAGGGGTTTTAGCGGTGCAGCCAGGGCCTCTCTTCAGGCACTGCACCCCACTGCTTCATTTTCACAGTTCATTTTTGGCATGAAGGGAGAACTGGCCCACTTATTCGGCTCCCAGTTTGCTGGCTGGAAAGTAGGGCTGCCATGTTTCTCTTTGGGATTCCTGGATACAACCACCGGTTACACGGGAAGTGTGTAACCTAAAGCAGTGAATCGACACATCTCAGAAGTTTTGGATCAAAAGCTCATGGGGACTTAATCTGAGATTAAATCGCCATGCACAATGGGTGTCAGCGTGAGATATCCTGTCTACCAACATTCAAAATCCTACACAAATGGTGAAGTCCTGAAATTCTCCCTGGGCAACATTTCCAGGAAGAAAAGAAGTTAATGTCCAAAAACAAACTTACTAGACACGTATGCCATGGCTCCCTCCCCAGTCGCTGTGCAGCGTCACTCATTGCTGTGTCGCCATGAGTTGAAACGGCAGTGCTGTTTCTCATGGCCTTTTTGACTAGGCGTATTTACATATAATTCAGGCAGGTGTTCTTTTTCCCAAAATTAAGTGTAGCTCATGGTAACTGGATGGTTTCATCAGCCAGCTCTATAGACACAAAGCCTTTTCATTATAGGCAAGAGCAATTGAAAAATATTCATGAAATGGGGTTACTCTTAGGCTGAAAGAAATCCCCTTGATCCCTAGTACTGTTGCAGGCATTCTTGCTGAAACACTAACCTGCTGCCTTGCAAGCTTTTGCAGTGCTACATCGTGCCCAGAAGCTGTTAAAGGGGTTATTCTGCAGCTCTGGGGAGCGAGCCAGCTTTTCTTACAGCCCTGCCTACAAACAAGCAAGTCCAATTCTCTGTTGGGCTCTTTGGAGGTAGCTCCAGGTTTTCTTGGTCTTCCAGATGCACAACAGGTACTGCCGGCACGCCAAGGCTGGGAACATAAATCTTTGTGGGGATAGGGAAAGGAAGGGAATTGCTGGAGGGAAGAGTATTTAAATACCATCCGTCTTGCCGAGCGGTCAAAGGACTTCTTCATATCATCAGCTGAAATGCGCTGGTTCATTTTCCTATGTGCGATAATGGAGCCTTGGAAACGGTGATTCTGAAGATGAGAAAAAAGCAATAATTATTTTCCTTCGTACTGCATAACCAATGATATCACGCATCTGGAGGGTTTTGTGAGCCAAGAAACTGAGTGTTTTCTATCTGTTTGATGAGTGAAAGTAGCGATTAGGCAAAATAAAACCATCCTGGAATAAACTGTCAATTCTTGGAGAAGCACTATTAACTGGAGGTGAAGAAATCCAAGTGTTTTGAGCTGTTTGAGCTGGAGAGAGATTTTTCTGGTAAGAATGTTACCTCTGTGATCATCGTCTGCATGAAGACAGGCATGACCTAGCAGTGTTTCATTTTCATCTAATGAAATTGTGTGGTGGGGTGCTGAAGGGAAGCTGAGAAGATGACCCTTGTCTGACTGATTATTGCCAGAGATGTCAAGGATCCTGGAGAAATCCCAAGGGTCTTGCCTATCTCTCCTTGTGCCTTTTCCAGCCCCCCGACCAGCCGGCTGCTGCGCGTGAGTAGGAGCTCGTCCCATACAGCTTCTTGCCTTTGAGAATGGCATAAGAATGCCTTGAGTTTCCCAAAAGATAAAAGTTGCCTTGGTATAAATTAACTTGCCAAGGTCCCCGCAAGGGCTGGTTATTTGAAATAGTTGTATTTTCCTCCTGAAGTCTTCATAAGACTGCCTGACTTTTGGATGTCAAGACAAGGGATTATTTGCCTGGTTTTATTCACTGTAAAAGATTGTAGAAGGTCTGTAGGCATGGGCCAAATGCTGTCCTTTGTCAAAATATATGAAGCAGCCATAACAGCTGTGGGAGTGCCATTTCTCCAGCGTCTCGAGAAGCTCAGGGGCTGCTGCTGGTGGTTCACAGTGGGTTTCTGTCACCATTCCTTGGCGATGTGGACAGAGTGCTTTAGGCCGCGGCTTGAAGGACAGGCTCCACTGCTCACTTTGTTCTTAGTGTCTCTGATGTGTTAGTGTCTCTTAGTGTTTCCTCTCTGCAGTGGCCAGGGAGGTTTACCAAATTCTGTTGCTGTTTCATCTCACCCGAGCGATGCTGAAGTGCGTACCGTGAATGTGCACACACAGGGGATGGTCAGCGGTCTCCATGAGAAAAAGAGAATCTCTGCTTCCCTGCGACCCACTTGGTCTGACAGGCAGAAAACCATACTAGAGGAGCTGGTGGGTGATACCTTCCCAGTTTAGGCTGATGAACTTCCCACACCATGTGAATTATTTACAGCATCTGCCAAAAAAATCTTTTTTTAGCCTAGGGTCATTGCAATGAACATAGCACAGAGAGAAACATGGGTTTCTTTCTTAAAAGCTCTTTTGCTTGGTGGGGTAATACATCAAATAAGTCTGTTTTGTCAATAGAGCGTACCAGCGTTGTGGCTCTAGCAGTCTTCTTCACAGGGGAAGGAGTCCATGAGGCTTGATTTTGTGAAGGAACAAGATTGTTTTCATAAAACTTTTAGGAGCTTAACATCTTTAAGATAATATTTCGCCAATGTTGTTGAAGGGCAACGAAGCTGGTGAAGGGCCTGGAGAATAAATCTTATGAGGAGCGATTGAAGGAGCTGGGACTGTTTAGTTTGAGGAAGAGGAGGCTGAGGGCAGACCTCATCACTCTCTATAACTACTTGAAAGGACATTGTAGAGAGGTTGGTGCTGGTCTCTTCTCACAGGTAATTTGCTCAATGGCTTCAGCCTGCAGCAGGGTAGGTTTAGACTGGACATTAGGAAAAAATTCTTCAGAGAAAGGGTGGTCAGACACTGGAATAGGCTGCCCAGGGAGGTGGTGGAGTCACCATCCCTGAATGTGTTTAAGAGTCATTTAGATGTGGTGTTAGGGGATATGGTGTAGGGGAGAACTTTGTAGAGTGGGGTTGATGGTTGGACTCAATGATCGCAAGGGTCTTTTCCAACCTAAATGATTCTATGATTCTATGAAGTTAGACAGCAGTTTCAAAAGTCTTTAGGGTGGACTGATGGCCAGGCACGCAGTGCAATGGCACAAGGCCTATTTCAGTAGGGAACTAACCTAAAAGATATGGATGTAAAGGCTTTGCAAGCAAAACACTCCTCTGCAGGCACAGCTTTCCCTTCCAGGAAGAGCCAAGGAGACAGCCTGGCAGAAGGTGACCACACTGATGCAGAAAATGCTGGCATGGGGTTGAACCCTCAATACTGAAACTGGGAGACAAGAAAAACCTATCTGCAGAGTATCTGTCTCTCTCAGAGGATGTGTGTGGGCAGGGAATATGGTGGTGATTGTTGGCACTAGGTCTGGTGGTTAGACGATACATCTGACAGACGAGGCGCCTGAGCTGCTCCTGCTCTGGGAGGGCTGAGGGAGCCCTGTTAGACTGGCCGGCTTCTGTGCCTGAGGCTTCCTGATGTAAAAAGGGGTCCTCAAAGGTGACAGGTAGGAATGTTGCTGCTCCCCATATGTACCAAATAGGATTTATTGCTGCGGAGTGGGTCTCACTGCTTGGCACAGGAAACCTTGCAAGTCAAGCCATCCTCACGTGTACAGTAAGACAGTCTCACCTCAGTCTTGCATGTGTTGTTGGGTGTTAGGCTTAATTAGGCTTAATTACTCTTTCCTGGGAAGGTGCAGGGGGATAAGCAGGGAGCAGTCCCAGCCCCAAGGCACCTCTGCGCCACCAAGAGGTGACCAAGCAGGGATGAGCGAAGGAGGTGTGGCGACACTCTCTCTGAAGTAGGAGCACCTGGCTGGTGCTGGATTTTTGCAGCTAAATTTATATCCGATTCCCTCTGCAACTTTAAAAAATAAAAGGCTAATCAGGCTTTTGTGGTGATGATGCAGTTTCTTGGGTGGAAGGTGAAATCAGACACTGTGGCAGGTTCATGTTATAGAAAGCCCCAGGGGACACACACATGTCACATCATTGTTACTATTCTTTAAATTACCCATTTCTACAAATCAGCCTTATTGCCCCCTGTGAGCTTTCTGTAACACTTTCCGGGAGAAATGATGACGACTTTTAACTTTTACATCTGTTGAGAAGGAAACCTTAATTGGCCCAATAAAATTTCCCAGCTAAGTTTCTCCTGAACAAGACTAACCCTAAGGCTGAAAGCAGTTGCCACTTTTGGGTAGTCCCTGTGGGAGAGGGCCTGGGCTGTTTGATGGGCTGGGCTGGCTGTGGCGGGAGGCGCAGGGGGACGGGGCACAGGCACAGGGACACAGGAGCTGGGGGTGGCAGAGGTGTACCGGGCAGCAGGTATAGCACGGAGCATCTCAGCTTGAGCTACGGTTGCGTGCAGCTGCGAGCAACAGCGGGGGCCTGTGGCCACCAGCAGATGTGAAGCGATGCTGGGCACACAGCTGGAAATGCCAGGGTCAGGAGGTGGGGGAGGAGGGCTCCCCTTCGCCTTAGCCCCAAGCGTCTGGCAGGCGGTGCCTAACCTTGGCCGTGTGCCGGGCTCCAGGGAAATTCTTCAGGAGGCAAAGGGATGAGGTCCCGGATGCGCTGGCAGAGTTCCACCACCGCCTTTACTGCCTACACTTTCAGAGCGTTGTCCAGGCACTAAATAAACCAGATAGCATCCAGTGACATGGAGATTCAACAGGGCCCCTTAATACAGGCCAATTAGCCACATTTATTAGTGCCTGCATACCAAGAGGCACCACAGACTCCTAATGCAAACCTTTTCTGTTAAACGCTTACCTAGATATCACATGCCCTTTTGTAATGTGGTGCATGTCCCTCCTTGCTTTTGCTCTCTCTCTACTTGGAGAAGGTAGCAAACCTTACATTTTTTTATTCTTTTTTTTTTTTCTCCTGTGTTCCTGTAAAATACGTTGAAAGGAATAAAACCACCAGCAAAAATCAAATAAAACACTAATGAATTTATCAAATGCCCATGAGCCAAATAGGTGAATCAATAATATGGGTAGGTCATTATTATAGAGTGCTCACAGAGGCATTTTCATCAGACAATACAGGGTAGAGTCCACCAGTCTCTTTCGGCAAGAAAACACAGACACTTCATGCAGTGTTACCACCTTGGTTTTCATTTACAACCAAATAAAAATGTGGTTATGTTTTTAATATTTGTTTATTGCTTTTATTTCTGCTACATTCCTGTTTGTTGGCTTGTTCCCATGCGTATATTCTTGTTGAGCCTCCCATCCATTTTTTCTCTCTGTAATTTGCTAGTGTTGTCATTTTGTGAACCATCCCCTGATGCCTTCCAGGCTTGGAGGGGAGAAACTCTGGCCGAGGCCGGGCCCCCAGTTGGAGTTTGGAGCATGGCACCTCTAGCCAGGCACCGGGATCCAGGGAAGAGGCACGTGTGTGGGGGCTGCAGGTCCCTGTCAATGGCCTCTGCGGCTGTGACTATTTTTGAAGGTCTGTGAGGAAGAAGCTTCTTGTGGATCAAGTGTGTCTCTTCAGTGTCATGGCCATGTGCGACCCAAAGGGCCCCACTTCATCGCTGTGGCCACTGGTATCTTGACAAAATTCTGGGCCCCTGTAGCTGCGGTGAGTGGAGGCTCCAGTGGTCTGAGATGCACCCGTGACTCATGGAGAAGGCTTTGCTGACAGCAAATCTTTCATTGGATTTGTTGACTTCCTCAGGCAACTTTGACTTCAGAGCCTATTTTGTTGCTCTCAGCAGCGTTCATTTTCCTTCCCACTGTGGATATATATAAAGATGTCCTTTCATTGCCTCTCGAGTGTAAACATACTAGGGTACTTCTTGCAAAGGGACTTTTATGTATTTATAAATCGAGGTCATTGTGGTGCAAGCGGTTACTTGAGTGCACCATGCTCATGGCTGCCGTTTTATTTATATACAGGGCTACATTATTGCATCTGCGGAATGGCAAGTAGCTAAGGCTTCTTGTGCCACTAAGACAAAATAAAGTGATCAACAGAGCAAGAGTTGCTCATGACAGCCCATAAGGAAAATTTATTAGAGGGCGTCTGTGTAATGATGTGCCCAAACTGCAGACAGCTGGGAGCGGTCTGGCTGAAGAGCAGAATATTTTTACTCCATGGCATAAGCAAGGCACCAAGGGGCAGTTTCTCTGCTCCCACTTCCCTGGGAGGGGAGAGGGCTCCCTCCTGCCACCCACCTGTTCGACATCCCTCATGGGAGGTGAACCCGACCCTCCTGAGGCATAGCAGTGGCATTCCTCGCTCAGGGATTGCAGCCTACAGTTCCTATTTGTCTGTGTAGAAACACTTCTCCCCCACCCCAAAAAATCCCCATGCAACTTTTAAATCCCTCCTCCATTGATGGTGCTTCATGCAAAGTTTGCATTTATAGGACATGGAATCCAACAGCATTAATTCCATGTGACATGGAAGGAACGTTACCCCAAATACTAGGTACTTTGTTTTAAAGACAGAAGTTCTTTTTATTTGCCTCCTGATTTGGAACATGTGCTGTTCAGATATGAGATATTGCTCGATACTTAGTTTTAAATGGAAGCTGAGATAAAGATTCAGTTCTGTGTTAAAGAATAATCCCAAATATCATAAGATTTATAGTGAGCTAGCAACACTGGGAATGAAAATGTCTTTCTGATAGGATATATTATGGCATGTCTAGCATAGAAGTCCTGTGGATTTTCAATTTATTACTTCCTACTTGTTCTACAAAATAGAAAATTTGGATTAGTGCATGGACATAAGAGTCACTGATGTAAAGATCCAGGTCTCCCAGCCTTTGCTATCAGACGTGGTGCTGACTACTGGGAGAAATCACATCGTCTACCTAATGTTGTAATGATGGGTTTTGACACATTGTTGGTGAGACACGTACACAGAGACAGACTTGAGTGGGAAAGCTGCAGGTCCGGTCACCGTGGGGGGCTTTCTGGTGAGGCTTGCTGCATGCAGATGGCCAGATTCTGCTGCCATTGCTCCACCACCAAGGGGGTGTGTTCCCCTGAATGTGGTGGAGCTTTCTCCTGGCAGAGGCCGCACTCTGTGAAAAGAGAATGGCATCATCTATCAAAAAGGATGTTCTCCTGTACCTCATTGAGCTATTTATCTCCTTTGTGTAATCACAGCACGGCTCTTTGGCAGGACCCTCGGGCATGGTTTCTTCCAGCGCTTTTGGGATTAGAAGAGTAATGGACTTGATGGCTCTGCAGATAGTGACTTCACTGGGGGGGCAGGAGGGAACTGCTCTCCCCCCATAGTGTCTGGCAGAAGAGCTGCCCCAACAGCTCAAAAGCTGACATGACACGTGTCCGTGTCAGCCAAGACCACGACTGCAGTGGCAGAGTCACTGGGGAGAGTTTCTCTCCCTTTCAGTTGAGCCTGGCACACATGGTTTCTATGTGGCTTTAGCAGGATAAACCCCGAGGGCTTTGGGAAGCTGTCAGGAAGAGGAAATGATGGCTATGGGTTGGGGACATAACCACGAGCTTCCCAGAGCGGCTGGGGAGCCCTGGACCAGCAGAGTCGATCAGAGGAGCTGGCTGCCCGCGGCCAGGCAGCCACACCGAAGTCCTGCCCAGTGGCACCAGGGAGATGATGGGCTTGTAAAACCCCATCATCAGATGCACATGTGTGTCGGCAACTCATTCTTCTCAAATGCTGCCTACATGCTTCCCCTGCTCCATTAAAACTAAAAAATATTTTCATTGAAGAGGCCCCTGACTGTGGTGGCCAGGAGTGCCAGCAGAACCACAGGCATGAAAACCCAGTCAGGTTTGCTGTGCAAACCATGGTTTGTTCGTAGACAGGATGCTGCCGCCCTGGGATGGTCCTGTCAGTGGGAGAATTGCACAGAAAAGTCCAAGGAGAGGTAAAAGCAGGAAAACTGGCACCCACGTATGTGCGTACGTGGGGCTGGGGTGCTGGGCAGCACAGGGGTGCAGACCCATAGCAGCCGTACGAGGGTGTTGTGGCCCCAGAGATGTGCTGACTTCTGAGACGGGCTGGAATAAATCAGCGAGGTTAACAACTGAATGGGGAAATCTTGCTGGGAAACACGTCCTTGACCTTATTATGCAGCCTCTGGGGGCTCCAGCTCAATCTGCCGGGGCAGAGCAGAGAATTGCTGTTTGTATGGCGTCCCACATGTTATAATGGCTGGCTTGTATTTTATTAAAACAGAACTACTAGCGTCTGGGACGGAGGGATGAGGGTGTTTACTGTGTTGGCAGCGCTGAGACCAGGCTCACTGTGTTATGTTGCCCTGCTGCAGGGTCCGGCACGGCTCTGGATCCGGGGCTGGGGATGCTGGGCACGGCAGGAGCGATACGGGGCAGCCGGGGGGAGCGGATGAGAGCCCTGGGAATTACAAATGGGGCTCATGTTTAGCATCACTGTTTTCAAGTAGCCATAAAAAGAAATGTTTGTAACGTTTTAAGGCCTGAGAAGGAATACTGGCTCCATTGAAATCTGCGGCATAACTCCCCCTGAATTCCACACAGGCAAGATTTAACTCTCTCCGCGCAAAGGCGCTCAGGGTTATTGATTTCCTTGCTGTGGTTGCCTTTACTAGAGCTGCAGGCATCAGTCACGCACATTAAATGGGCATAGATAAACAATAAAAACTGAAAATTATGAGAAGAAAGTCTGCTGCTAAATCTAGCATAAATTGTTCCCATTTATGTATTTCCTTCATCATTCACATCCAAATCAGGACAAACAAAGAATTCTCTGAGATGCAATTTACATAATAGCGAGGAACCCAAACTGCTAATTTTTACTGAAAATTTTCAGCACAGCATTTTCCATCATCCCCACTAAAAGGAAATCAATGTCTTCAGTTTGGACGTTTCCCAAAAAATTTTCTTTCCATATGTGAAAGCATCTTGTGTTCACAAAGCCACTAATGAGTAAATGTGATCAGAATGACATTGATTTAAATTTGGATAAATAACAAGCCTTCGGGAGAGGTGCAGGGCCTGATAGTTGGGTTCTCCTGCGTTTCTCTTCATATCTGCTTGATATTTTTATTTTACAAAAGCAGAAACAACTCTGCATGTTCCTGAAAGACAGAGGGGAAAAAAAAATGGTTTTGAAATGTGTTACTATTTATTACTATCCCTCATCAGACTCAACACTTCTGCACAAGGAGCGTAGCGCTCACCAGCCTTGCCCTCTGACCACCTCTCCCGGTTAACCTTCTCCCTTATCGACATCTTTCCGGCAGAAGATGCTGGAATACCTTTGGGAGGAAGCATTTGCAGGATGGCAGCGTGGGGATGCAGCCATGACGTCTGTGCCAGCGCGCTGTGTCCAGCACCAGCACGCCCAAGCCCCGCTGTCACTGGCATGCTGGTCGTGACCGCGCTTGGCAGGCTGATGGGATGCTCAAAAGCACGCTGCCGCCGTTCAGCTCCAAAACCAGCTCTAAATCTCCATCCAGGCTGGGACAAAGCTCACTCCTGCTGGATCCTGGCAGTCCTGGAGAAAAGCGGGGTCCCGGCCAGGAGCCGTGCCAGCAGTGGTGGGGCTGGTGGAGGCGGTGGCTGGCAGGCAAAGCCCACGGGCAGGCGAGCTGGCAGCACCGGCGTCATTATTTCCAGGATACGTGAATCCTGGTGATATAAAAGGGAAGCCTTCATCAGCTGAAGGTGTATCAGCTGCATTTGGGAGGAGTGGATTTAGGGAGAGGAGGCTGTGGTCCCTGTAAGCGTTGCCGGCAGGGTCATATGCTTCCTTTTGCTGGGCACCTCCTGGCAAGGAACGATGGTCGCCCTTCGCTGCCGCACACCTCCTTGCTGTCGGCAGGAGGCTGGCCAGCATTTCAGGTGGTGTGGGTGCTTATCGGCAGGGCAAGAAGGGTGGTTTGAGGAGGTTTTAAGCCGCTGCTGGGAGCACTGCATCAAGCCATGGGACGGTGTCACACCCTCAAACACTCGTCAAGTGGCTGATTGGATGTTGCTTACAAATATTGTAGTTCATGGGGCCTTTGGTGGCTACGCGGTGAAGAGCTATTTAACTATTTAGAAAGTGTCACTGTAAATTAAATGTACAAGTAACTGATACACGTGTTGCAAATACGTCTTGTGTGAATGGTAGTTATATGAATTATATGCTGTTTCTGGTGTCACGCTTTAGGCAGCTAGACCAAGTTTAAAATAAACCTCTTCAAGAAAATTGGTTATTTTTATCTACTGCTCTCAATTTTCAGCTTGAGCCAATATTTACCTATCCAATCAGGCCGAAGTTAAAATAAAGACTGACTGATAAGTATCTGTTTAAACTTCAGAAGCCCCCCACTTTTCTTTCTCGGTTTTCTCAGCTATCAGCTTGCTGTCACTAATTGCTGTGCCTAATCACTTTTCCACTAGGAAGCAGCCTGGGACTGATAGGAGCCAAATATTTGGAAAACTGAGCTTTATTTGCTAAAAAACCCCACCCATTCTGGGGGAGGGAAGATTAATGAAGAGTGGCCCACCTGAGCATCACCTGCAGCGCTGCTGGTCCCCGTGCTGGGCCACGCCACGTACCAGCAGCACCAACCTCTGCTTTAAGTTAGTGGCAAAATGTCACTTGATACCCGTAGGGTCCAGACTTCGCGTGGAAAGGGGCGTAGGGGATCACAGGGGGTCACCGCACGCACGGGTGTGGAGGTGGATTTGCTGCTCCCACTGCTTGTGGAGGGGGAAGAGCATCACAAGAGCCTGGTGCGTGCTCCTGGGGGATGCTCCCACTGCCATCCCGACCCCCAGCCCACCACAGGGCTGGCTGCAGTCAGCAGTCTGTGACTTCATCTGCTTCGAAACAGGTTCAGTAGAGGGTTTATCAATGAACTGCCTAGTAAGACGTATTTATTTTTTAAAATAGCACCCCCCTAAACCTGCTCCCCTACCCCAAATTTCCATAGCTTGCGTCTCCCATGCCAAACGTATTGCTAGAAGCAGCTGAACTCGTCTAGTTGCACCTTCTGAAAATCAGCTTTGCAAATCTGAGTGTGCATCTATATCACAAAAATATGAAAACTGCATTCAAACCAAAAGTAACAGCCTGCCTTGGCTATGTGCATTGTTATTTCTACCTTTTGTTGAATGGATATGAAATGATGATTAGTTTTGAGTACTTGACCTCTGCAGTTTATCTGGCTAATATATTCATGTATTTTTTTTAATTATATCCGTTTAACTTGATTAGTTATGGAGTTAAGACGTCCTCCTTTCTGCTTCCCTTGCTGCGTTTCTCTGCCCAGGTGATATACCGAGCCCTGTCGCCGCCTTACGCCGCGGAGGACCCCTACAGCGCAGAAGCCCAGGAGCAGCTGAAGATCACCAACCTGCGAGTGCGGCTGCTGGAGCGGCAGGGCTGCCCCTGCCTCCCGGCCCCCCGGCCCCCGCAGCCCCCACCTCCCCTGCACTACGCCATCTACGACTTCATCGTCAAGGGCAGCTGCTTCTGCAACGGCCACGCTGACCACTGCGTCCCCGTCGCCGGATTCAAGCCCGTCAAGGCAGCCGGTGTTTTCCACGTGGTATGTGCACCTACCCAACAATGTCTGCACTGCAGGACAGCAGAGTTTTAAAAATGTTAGGGAGCAGTATAGAGTCCAACTATACAGTGTTTGACATGTGATGCCCTTCAGATTCTTTTCAGTGGTGCCCAGTGACAGAACAAGGGGCAACAGGCACAAGCCAGAACATAGGAAATTCTGTCTCAATATGAGGAAAAACTTCTTTACCCTGAGGGTGGCAGAGCACTGGGACAGGCTGCCCAGAGAGGTGGTGGAGTCTCCTCCTCTGGAGGCTTTCAAAACCCGCCTGGATGCGTTTAGGTCCAACCTGCTTTAGGTGACCCTGCTCTGGCAGGGGGGTTGGACTAGATGATTTCTGAAGGTCCCTTCCAGCCCCTACGATTCTGTGAATTCCAAGCACAGTGAGCAAGAGTGGTGTTTACACAGGAGGTGGTCTGAGGCTGAGGTGCTGAGCTTCTCTTGTGCCTCAGTGTACGATCCACCAGGACTCTCATTCTTCAGGGGTGCTCCAGAGTAATTTAAGTTTGGTTATTTCAGGTGGATTCTTAAAATAAATCAAAATTGCTGACTCCCTTCTTCCACCAAATGCTAACTCTCGATAACACAATAACTAAAAGATAATAAATGCAGACTATCTTGATGATAGAGTTTTGATGATAGAGGGAGGAGAGCTTCCTCGAATGTGCTAGGTGTCTTGTTATTGCCATTACTTCTGGAGGATCCTCAAATACCGGATTGTCTCCTGAACTGCAAGGCAGGAGGGCTGGGATTTGCCTCTCACTCCCAGGCTTTCCATTGCACTTTGCGATATCTTTCTCCGGATAAAACCTGTTTAAAAACCTCCAGTTTTGAGGGGACTCCCGTCACAAGAGCTCTGAGCTCAAATCCCTTGGGACTGACCAAGACCTGAACCCCCAGTCCTCCCACATCACAGAGAGCCGCTAACCTGTTGGGGATGTGACGGGCACAGCAGCAGCTGATGTGTTGGACACCTGCGGCATGGCATGCCCGCACCCTGCCAGCCCGGGGATACCCCGGTCTCATTGCCCTCAACACATCGTGTCCTTTCTCTGCCTGTCTTGGCTGGCTCTGAAAGTCCTGGCTGTGGTGACGGAGGAGTGGTAGGGAAAGCCAGGGCAGTCAAACGTATTGCGCTGAATAATGTTAGAAAGGGAAAGATCATAAAAAAAACCCAAAACAAAACATAAGGCAGTTACTCGGGGTAAGGAGGTCTGGCGTCTGGCCAGCTCTTCGGGGAACTCTCATTTCACTTAAATTATGGTCTCAGACATGAAGCAGACAGCACGTTTCCCTTCTAATAGAGCTAGTCTTGCAACTGCTCGAAAATACAGCAATTTGAAAGCGTGTGGCGCTATGATTGATACGGCTGTTTCAAGTAGCGCTGCTCTGCTTTCCACAGATGTTCCCTGAGCGAAAGTCTTTGAAAAGGGGCTGTTTGCTCAGCGTTATTTCGGTGGGATGCAATTGCACGGGAGCGTGCCCCGGAGCACCGCTGAGAGTTGTAACAGCCTTTAGCCAAATACGCTTCCGGTGCGGCTATAGCCTACGGAAACGATAGCGCACAGGTAACAGGCGGTGCTGCGGGAAGGAATCAAGTGCCAGAATCGCACAGAAAACCAAAGCAAGAAATAGCAACAAGCCCCTGCGCCAGCCCCGAGGGGACTGGAAATTCAACTCCGGTTATAAATGTTTCTGTGGCAGGATTCCCAAAGGTGATGTTTCTGCAGTGAGGCTGACTGCTTTTACTGTGCCTTAACAGCTTATCCCGCGTGTCCCATAAGGGATGTGCCTGTGTAGGAGTGACGTAGCCCCATGGTTTGCAGGGCGGGCCAGGGAGTGGTAAGATGTTTCCTCTCCCAATTCCACTTCTTCCAACATAGGACTGGGGCTTCTGGGGCTGAGCCCGGTCCGTGCCAGGCTCCTGCCTGGCATGAGGCTGCTGCCATTTGGGGACTGTGGTGGCACCGCACAAGGCTGGGGTTTGCCAGTGTGTTGCTTCAAGATGGGAAGAGAGGATTATTTCCAAGAAGGTAGCAAGACACGTGTGTGTGAATGAACAGAAAAGGGACGCAAGACTGTGGGGTCTGTGGCTGATTAGCTGGGAGAAGTCGAAGAAATTTCTGAAAAGAGAGTAGGACTCCAGAGAGGGAGCATTTTTGCACATTTCACCTGAAAAAGTCAGTTACATAAAAGATAATTCTGAAGAATTGTGGTCAGTCTGTCAAGTGTAAGATGGGGACTTTAGTCTTCTTGTCTTTATGTAACTGTATCTATATGGGGTTTTAGCAGAACCTTCACTGTAAAACCACAGACAGCAAAAGCTGGGAAACACATCACCATTTCTCAATATAGTTGTAAAATCTAACTCCTTTTTTATGCTTGTTTTGACCAGAGCATTCCTGAAGAATATCCCCTAAGTTAGAGAGTTAAGATCAAAATTTAAGCAAGTTTAAGATCCTTTAAAAAAAAAAAACAACTTCTCCAAAAAAGGTATACACAAGTTTTCTTAACCACCTACTCAGTCTTAGCCCACAGGCAAAATCTGAACTGCAGGCTTTAGTTTCAGTCCTTGCTTGACCAGTGGAAGAACTGGGCATGATATATTTGTTTTTCTCTTGGGCTGCTCTGGGCAGTAAGCCGGGGTGTCCTGGCAGCACTGGGCATAGCTGCCAGGTCTCCGGCAGATCTCACAAAGCCACCAGAAGCATTTCAGCCATCTCACCCAGAGAGGATCTGACAAAGCCACGTGGGGATGCAGGGATGCTGCTGGCTGCTGCTCGGGCTGGTTCGGTGCAGGAGCCTGACCCAGGGGGGTAGGATGCTCCACTCAGCCTGGGACGTTGGCCCGGCTTGCTGCCATGGGATTCCTACCATCAGATACATTTTTTCTTGACGGCTGGGCCATCGTGTGCTGGGAGTGGCTGAAGGAAGGCTAGAAGTCCAGGTTGGCCATGAGATAATGCTGACCCAGGACATCCTTGGGGCATGGGAGTGAGATGTGAGCAGGGGTGGCTTTGTGGACAATAAGGGGTTCCTTCCACCCCAGCAGAAGCAGCTCTAGCTCCATTCACTGGGGTGGGATAACCCCCTTTGTGATCCCTCTGAATCAGGTCAGAGCAAAGGGGGACTTCACAGAGTCCAAAGATTCACTGTGAGAAAAAATTGCTTCACGTTAGCCCCAACAGCAAAAGTCAATAGCCGAGACCTGGTAAGAGAAGAGGTTTGTTCCTGTGCCCTCACTACTCTCCAGCTGCAAAATTCTTGCCTACATCAAGAATCGGACCTGCTCTGTAATCTGCATGTGATCTGAGTAGAATCATAGATTCATAGAATCATTTAGGTTGGAAAAGACCTTTAAGGTCATCGAGTCCAGCTGTTAACCTATTACTGCCAAGTCCACCACTAAACCATGTCCCTAAGCACCACATCTACACGTCTTCTAAATACCTCCAGGGATGCTGTCACCACCACTTCCCTGGGCAGCCTGTTCCAATGTTTAATAACCATTTCAGTGAAGAAATTTTTCCTAATATCCAATCTAAACCTCCTCTGGCACAACTTGAGGCTGTTTCCTCTTGTCCTCAGGAGCCATCTGATCTCTCCAGGCTCCTTCCGTAGTTTTGAAGGGGTGGGGGGATACAGTATGGTTAGGATCCTGGGTAGACCAAGCTACCATGCTAAAGCACTTCTGTATAGTGGTGAAGGGTGAATATTCCTCCCCCTTCCCACATGGCTAACCCAGTGGCTGTTATAAATTGTTATCATGCTACTGACATCAAAAGATCCTGAAGGTCTTCTCCAGCAGCACTGACAGAAGCCTATTGTACAAAGAATTAAAAAAAACCCCACCAGACAGCCCCCACACCCTGGACAACAAGCTTTGTATTCTTTCACAAGAACGAGATAGGATATGAGAATTTTCTCATGCATAAATTTGGTTGTCTGGTGCTTTGGGAAAGAATACCTCCCTGCATGCTGACAGCAGCCAGTACACATCGGTTCTAAAATTGGCACAGTGGCTCCACTGCAACACAGTTTAAAAGCTATCGTTACAGAGTCGACGTGAATGCCATGATTTTCCTTTAGGCTGATATCATGCCCATTTTCCATGAAAGTAAAAAAAAAAAAAAAAAAATACAATTTTAGCAGTTCCAAGAAAGAGACCCTATTAAAAGCAGTCGCCCCTCCCAGCTGTTTAGCCTATTTAGACTATCAGGTCTTTGGGACATTGTTTTTCTGTTAGCATGCATTTGTGTTGGACTCTATATAGTGGGTGAATTTTTGCAATATAAACCAATTCATAACAGGTGACTGAAAGCATTTTTCCCTCAACGCAGCATTTCTTTCTCACTGCCCAACATTTTGGAACACAATAAAGAGGGAGGAAAGTATTTTATAAGCTTCAACTAAAGAAGAAAACCCATGCATTTGCAATCTGAAAGGAAGCGCTGGAAGGTTATAATTCAGCAACAAAAGGCTCTGGAAGGAAGCATGCCCTAGCAACTGTCTTTGTATAGAGAAATCAGTCGCTCGTTTATCTTACCGAAGTCAACTTTTGTAACACTGTTTGCATTGTGCCCTCTAATGACTGACGTTGCGACGGGGCTGTCGAGCTAAGAAGGGAAACAGTGTGAAAGTGAACTGGGATGTAAAGGCCCATGACAAAATGAAAAATGGTATGAGAAGGCTTTGCTGCTTAAATGAGTCAAGAGCCGTGTGAATGCTTAAAGGGGGGAGACGTACTGGGAATTGTGTTTGTGTACCTAGCGATGCTCCAGAATGACCCAAGTGGGTGCGCCTTACAGTTAAATGTAAATCAAAGCGAATGAAAAGGGAGGGAAAAATGTCCTCTTCCCCTTGTTGATGTGTGGGGGTCACATTCTGCCTTCCAAAAGGTGCCGAGATGCCAGAGACAATTCCATGGCCAGGTACATCATTTCCCTGCTCTACCTTGGGTCCCAGGAGAGCTGCCAGGCTGGTTTCTCAGCCCCGTCTCCCAGCCGCTCCCCAGCATGACAGGGAATTTACAGGGCATCGCAGTCTTGCATCTGGCCTTCCTACAGCTCTTACAGGCATTAATTTCACCTGGTGTAGACAGTCTGTTGGCTGTTTTTCACCTGCCGCCGCTTCTATTTTCCTTCTGTTACCCCTTCTTCTTGTCCTTTCTTTATCTTATTTTCAGCTGTCACAGTATTTCTTTATAACTAAAAAAAAAAAAAACACCTGTCTGCCTCTGGGCTGCAAGAAAGAGCTTGCTAATATTCACCTTCTTTTGTTGTTTCCGATGCATAAAAATCTCTTCTGTCATGCTGGAATCATGCAGAAATAAAAAGAGATTTTCTTCAATGGGATAAAGCTAGGATGGAGACATGTTTAAAGCAGAGCTCTTTTGGGGGTAATCGTTATAATGCTACGGAAGGAGAATGAATACATCAGCCTGAGGCAAGGTTTTGGAAGCACTTTGGTCCGACTTTCATTAAATTTCTGGAAAAAAGCAACAGGGAAAAAAAGGTATTAAGTAAACAGTTGTATTGAGGAACAAGTTATTAAAGAGCTGGTTTCCCTCCCCTCGTTTGGTAGAGATGGGCCATTTAGCGGTTCAGCTTGTTCATTAGCAGGTCGGCACCCCGCTCTGCCTGGCTGAGAGGGGTCAGGGCCACCGTGGGACCCAGGGGGACCTCACAGAGGCAGAGTTTTCTCAAGGTCCAACCTGTTTGAGTAGCACCACTGGATATCTACTCATCCTAGGCAGAGGTTTTGCTCCACAAAGGAAGAACCAGGGATAGCACAAAAACCATGAATGACCTTTACAGGCTTGGCATGATGGGAATTGGGAACCCAGCAGCCTTTTTCAAAGCTTGCTCCCAAAGACCGGAGCCTGATGCAGAAGCGGGGCCAGCTGGGCCATCACATCCTGTGCCCGCGTGGGTGCTCACCCGGACACGAGTCCCGCTGAGATTATGAGTCCCTTGCCCCGTGGCAAGCAGGGGCTCATGGGTTTGCAGAGTGTATGGCAAGCTGGGCCACTGAAAGGCCATCCCAGCCCACACCGAGCTGAGCAGCTCCTGCGGAAGGGGTGAAGGACACACAGTGGGATCTCTGCTTGGGAGGGAGCATCTGTTGAAGATGCTGAAGCATCTGGTTGTGATAAACCCTGGAGGAAAGGAGACCGCAAAGCAGCACCCTTACGATACGAACCGGGAACACGAGGTTTCTCCTGATCCAGGCTGTGACAGCCCCCGCCGGGTTCTAAACACTGGCCCCGAGGGCAGGTTTTCAGCTCCCGCTGGGAGCCTGCACCTATGGACCTCTGTGCTGGTCCTGTACTTGCCGTTACCCAGAAGTCAGAATTGTGCAATTCTGTTATTTTTTAAGCTTTTCAGCCAGACCATTCATTTCTTTCCCCTAGGTGCATCGTACCTTTACAAGCAATCAACACCAGGAGCATCATGCCCTGCTCTGCCTTGGGGGCTCTCTAAACACTGGCTGGCTTGATTTGCATCATCTCCAAATTTGGCTCTTTTGCAGCGCTCCTTGCCACAGCAAGTGAGAGCCCACAAGCCTGCTGTTGCTGCAGCAGTTTTTTAAGTTTATAAAACCTCTTTCTTTAGCATTCACATACAGATTAAGAAGTTGGCGCACAGCTATTCAGTGGTTTACTTATTAGCTCTGCATGCCAAATTAATGGCTGCACATCAGGTTCTTGGGATACCCGTCCTCTTCTGTTTTATTTTCCCCCACCTCCCCCTATTCTGGCAACGCGGCATGCCCTATTATACAGTACTTGGGCTTTCAGAAAGTGTGGGCTCTTATGCCTTGGGACCATGAATGCTCCTCGGCGGGGAGTTTTGCCCTGCTCTGTGCTGGTGTCTTGGGTTGCTTAATCCTTTGAGGGATTCTTAGGTGCTGCTGAGTTTCAGAGTTGTATATTATTAATGCTGAGCAGCCGCTGACTGATTGATTAAGTCCCCACTGATTCTTTGTGCAGCTTTGGCAAGGGGAGTGTTGAATTTGAGGGGTGAAGCTGCAGGCTGCAGGCACAGGGGCACGAATCCCCACAGTAATCCCAAGAGTCACTGTGTCTGAGATACAGCCTGTTTACAGGTCTTCTCCCACATCTCCCTTACTTCAGCATCATGGTCACCAAAGCACCAAAGAACCACTTGGTTTTGACCATGGCACCCTCTGGCTCCCTCAGGTTGCCTTCCCCTCCTGATCACGCGTATCCCAGGTCTGGTTGGTCCCTCTACCCTAAGAGCTGGGGCAATCTGGTGAGGAATGAGCTGAAGGACTTCTCTGGCCACAGGTGTGGTTCAGGCTACTGCAGCCTGTTTAGCGCTAACCACTTAATGGCCAAAGGACTTGCAAGAAACCCCTAACAAAAATGGCATCAAAGAGTTAGGGCTCCATCAAAACCAGCAGAAAAAAGATGACCTCGTGACTAATACAAGTTTAACCAATTTCTGTTTCCGTGCAGGTGGATGCTTTTAAATATGTGTAAAGTATCTCTGTAACATTGGTTTGTGTGTGGACTTCGCCTAAAAAATATATGAGAGAGAAATTTCATCGAAGAGTGATAATTTAGGAAAGCAAGGCATCTGAGAGTTTGAAGAAGAATGCTTTGTAGGTGGTAGCAAAAAAAAAATGTGAAAACATGTGACACACGTTGAGACCTAAGTGTTCCCTCTGCAAATTTCTTTTGTTTCCTTTCTATATTTACTTCTCATTCTTTTCAAACATTAGCACACATTCAAGCATATATCAATACAATAAGCCACAGACCAACTAGTATCTGTGGTGAGACTAACTGCTCAGTGCGATGAGGCCAAAATAGCACAGAAAGCAGTGTTATCTTGGTATTTGCCCTTTAGCTTAGATGCTTGCATGTTCTGTCTGACTCCATCTGTACCTGTCCATTGCTTACACAGTCCAGTTGCTGTACTGTAATTTCTTTATTCCTGCTTTGATGATCCAGACCTTTTAATAAGGTAGGAAAGGATCACTTGAAAAGTTTTCGAAAGATTTTGCGTTTTGCATTGCTGCTAAAATGTCTTTTAAGGACCTTCAAGATAAATTTTGAAGTTTTATCTGTAGTGATTACATCTGGCCCCTGTGAAATAACAGCTAAAATCTATTCGTGAAAAAGAAAAATCAGCAAGTCATCATTAGTCAGGAGTGGTGGCGCGGGGTGGGGGGTGTGCACCTACGGAACAAGCCAGAGCTGTTTACAACGTGCTCAACGTCCTCTTCTCCTTTGTTTACTGGTCAGGCTTTTCGTAGGAACCTTTTTCGTGGCAGGTCTCGGCAGCAAGTCATACAGTTAGGAACAGCACACTTGTAAAACCACAACTTACACAGAGTGGAAGGCAGCATTTTCCAGTAGCAGTTGAAGCCATGCCCCAGCTCGGGGCTGGATCACCAGCTACCCGGCTCCCGATGCTGAAAGCAGCTGGAGCTCGTTCATCTCCCCAGCTCCGCTGGTTTTATGGCCAACATGTGGCATGAGCATGGGGCCACACTGGCAGGTCAGGCTGAAGTCTACGGCTTCTCACTGAGCAGCAGGAGAAGTGAACCACACTTGGTTTATTGCCTTCCTCGCTCTATCACTTTCCCTGAGACTGGTGGAGGAAGGTGCACCAGGGTGTTGAGGCACCGCTCAGCTTGTGTTTCATCAAACAAGATTTCAAGGCCAGGCTGGATGGGGCTTTGAGCAGCCTGGTCTAGTGGGAGGTGTCCCTGCCCACAGCACGGGGGTTGGAACTAGATGATCTTTAAGGTCCCTTCTAACACGAACCATTCTGTGATTCTATGAAACGTGTGACACTGGTTGTGCTTTGAGCCTGGCCATGCAACAGATGTCTGGAGAGACTTGCAGCTAAAATGGTCTTAGTAAAACTGTATTTAAAAACAAAACTTTTAAAGTAAATCTGCAAGCACAGGCAACCACCAAAATAGCTATGGTAGGTAGCTGCCCACCGCCCTCCACGGAAAAATGCAGGGCCTTCAGCCTTGCCAGCAGAGCCATGCTGCTTTGGAGCTTGATTTCATTGCATCTAGGGGCTGCCAGGCTGCTCTCGCCCTCTGGCTACATCCTGTTTTCTTTGCATTTGCCAACAGCGTGAGTAATGCCAGCAGCTGACAGGGCAGCTGGCACCGAGCGTGCTACGCTGGCTTTTCATCTCTAATTACCCCCTTGCGCTACGCTGTCTAGCTGCTAAATTACCTATCTGTCATGAAGATATCCGAGTATAGTCACTCATGGTCTTTGTGCTATCCCTTCCTTTGTGCGGCAAAAACACTGCCTAGGATGAGTAGATATCTATGGTTCAGGGGGCTGAATTTCTTTTTTTCTCATGCCTATTTATGTCTGGGCACATGGAGCTGGGTGCTGAGGTTGTGTGTGCTATTCCTGCAGGTGTGCAAAGGTCTATTGATGTTTGTGAGGGTGAAAAAGAGAAAGGTTTTATAGGATTTCCTAAGGATGCTTTGGATCTTGGCTTCTTTTAATCTCTCCTGGAAATTCATGCTGCAGCTGGAAACTCTCTGCTAAAGGTTCTTTTACATCTCAAAAAATAAAAAAGCTGTGATTATACAATACCATGACATGCAGATCCACAAATACTAATCTAACTGAAAGTTAACTGCAGAATATTTGCCTTTGACTGAATTAGAGAGACATCATGCTAGCCCACTTTCTAGATGTAATATAATAGAATCATAAAATGTGTTGGGTTGGAAGAGACCTTTAAATGTCATCTAGTCCACCCCCCCTGCAGTAAGCAGGGACATCTTTACTAGATCAGATTGCTAATAGCATCTATCAAATAGCATCTAGCTTGCATAGTATCTCCCGTACACGGGCATTGCTTGTGCCCCGGAGACTTTTTGGGCTTTGCTGTGGGTGATCCTTGCTCTCTTTCCCCTACTAGGTCCATGGGAAGTGCATGTGCAAGCACAACACAGCAGGGTCCCACTGCCAGCACTGTGCCCCGCTCTACAACGACCAGCCTTGGCAGGCTGCCGACGGCAAAACCGGAGCCCCCAAAGAGTGTCAGTGTAAGTAGCCAGCCAGGAACAGCATCTGCAGAGCCTCTGTGGGAGCGAAATGCTTCCTTCCTGGTGTGCCTTTCTCCTGTGTTTCCAAGAGGCAGAAGATAGGGGGGTGGTGGGCAGGTGCTTGCAAAGCAGCTCAGCGAGTGGAGAGACAATGCCACGCTCCTGCCCAGCACCCACCACATGTTTGTATCGCGGGGACAGCCCTATTCACAAAGCTCCTGACTTGGAAGTCCTCGCAAGACCATGTTGTCTGTTGGTTTGGCCTTTCTGAGACCCAAGCACATCTCCTTGAGATATGGTCTTCTGCTGCGGGCAGGCTGCAGCCTTCCAGGGTGTCTTGGAGGTGACGGGGGGCCAGCATTGTCCCCTCCATGGGCACCACTGACAAACACATTTGTGGGAGATATGGCCTTCTGCTACTGGACATGGGCTGTGCTCACCCCCTTGGGCACTCGGGGCAGGAGTAGCCACAAGCTCTGGGGAGGTCTGAGGATTGCTTCTGCGGTGCCGGGGAGGGATGCTGAGGGTGAGTGCAGGCTGCAGGGGATGACAGAGGTCATGGGGCGATCTGCTTCAGTAACAGCAGCAGTCTGGCCAGAACAGCATTGAGGATTAACTGCATCACCCCAGGAAGTTTTGCAGGGATGCTGAGTGCCATCCCGCCATGGCTACCATGCTCTCAACACTTAAGCTAGTGTCGGCCTGCCTGTGCAGGCTGTGGTCATACTCACTGCCGTATGGATGTTCCCCAAGGTAATGACAGTGAATCCCTGTTTCCACCAGCCGCATTTGATGAGCAGGGCTTGGAACACATCTCACTTGGCCCCTGACTTCAGGCATGTGGGCATCCAGACTTACCTCCGCTGCCAGCGCAGGGAAAGGGGGATGCTCGCCCTCTCTCACACACCTCTCCTCCATCTGCCTTTTCCCTCCGTCAGATGCAAGGAGCATCCTGACAGCACCCCACGCGGCAGATGCTTTACAGGGCACTGCTGATTTCTAAAGCAGGGAGGGAAGGATCCTGCCCCAACAGGACCAGTGGGAGCTCTCCCTGCGCCGACCTGACCATGCTGCTGTCCTTGTACCGGAAAACCCATGCTGGAAATAAAAGAGATAAAGAAATTATGTTTTCTTAAATGTCACCTCTAGAGGTTGGGAAGTGTGGATGAAAATGTGATGATACTTCATGCATTTGAATGAATAACAGGTTCATAGGTCAGGTCTCCCATTCCAAAACATGGTTTGGGGTTTTGTATCTCTTTTCGATAGATCAGCGTCTTTCATTGCCTTAATGAGTCTTTCTGTTCCTGTTGGCTTTGTCTTAGCGTGCAAGTGTAATGGGCATGCCGACACTTGTCATTTTGACATGGATGCGTGGCTGGCATCGGGCAATCGCAGCGGCGGTGTCTGTGACAACTGTCAGCACAACACGGAAGGGCAGCACTGCCAGCGCTGCAAGCCGGGCTTCTACCGGGACCTCAGGAAGCCTTTCTCTGCCCCGGATGCCTGCAAACGTAAGTCAGCGACCTTTTACTTGTAAAACGCTTCTCAAGTGGCAGGGTGGCAAAGAAAAGGTGAGATCTTCCTGCCCCTCCTTGGAGCAATCTTCTTGCTTCAGTGAAGGACAGGCAGCTCTTTGAATTCCCTTCTTGATGATGTTTGCAAAAAGCAACGGTGCGGTTTTCAGGGCAAAAGCCTGCAGATGCTGCTGACAAATCTATCCCGAGGCAAATCTCCTGTAGCTTGGAGGCAGGGGAAGAGAGATGAGTCATTAACTTTCTCCCGCTATTTTTGGAGGGCAAAAGCCGCATCATGTTTGCATGTTCTCCTTGTTTGGCGCTTGCCGCGGCCTCAGAAGCGGGGTGCCTCAGCCAACAGGGGTGCAGCTGATAAATAGCATCACCCACCAGTGCGTGTTCACAGCAGCAGCAGGTGGGTATGGGGGGAGAGACAGGAACACGAGTTAAGTGATATTCCAGAAGGCGTGACAGTGAGGAGGCCAGGCCAAAGGCAATGACTTGGCCACATGTGAAATTAAATATTTCCCAAGCAAAAGCAGCGATCCAAAAGCCACACTCCCCAGGGACCACTGTGAGCAATGGTGACTCACTGCGGGGGACTCCGGATCCCCAAACTGGGCTGAGCTCATTACACTGGTCAGCTAAATATAGGGTGCAGGCATGCTCTCTGCTCTGCGCTTACAGCCACCCACCAGCTTCACCAGATTTCTCCTCACTGACCCCAAATCTAGAGGAGGACCTTCATGGGTGGCAGAAAAAAAATCCGACTAACACCCTGCTTGTGTCATCTGAGGGGACACTGAGCATATCTCTCCCCTCCAAAGAAGTACCCTCCAAAGGAGAAGGCTTTTGTCCTGCTCCCTTGCTGTGCATCATCCTTGTGAGACTCCCGGTGTCCCCGATGTCCCCGCCAGCCTGTCGCAGAAGCCCTTCTCCTCTCCACCTTTCAGTTCTTGTGAGGAGGAGCAGCAACAGCTGAACCACCTGTTTTACAACCCTAATTCTCTTTATGAAAACAGAATTGACCACAGTTCTCCATTACTTGTGTAAATAATTATTTCACTGCTGTAGTATGTACACAAATTTGTTTTTTTAAACAGTGAATTTAATGACTTTTTAAAGCTCCTTTACCTACTTGTGTACGTTGAAGTCCCAAGTCTCCTTCTCTGAAACATTAGATAGTTTGCCTCCATGATTACTGACAGAACTTATACAACAAACTTTTGTTTTGGGGTGTGATTAGTAAAAAAACAGGTTTAAATCTTGCACTTAGACCCAAAGCAGGGGTTTGAAGGGCTTTTTCTAACATCCATGGATTCAGCCTTGCTCATTTAAAAAAAAATAACTGCATTAGGTGACTCCAGGTAGATAAGACAGGACAAAAGACTGAAATAAATTCTGTATGGGACCCTCAAGCTCCGAAATGCACTTTTACTGGGGTTGTGCTACCTTTGCTAGGATTGTAATTCCTGATGCTCTTTATGTGCCAGTTCCCATCAGGGAAGAGCACGCACTTTTATGAGGCCATTGAAGCCAAGTCAAGTTTTGGCACTGATTTGAGTGCAGTCTTCTGAACAACTGAAAATAACACCCTTCACGTTGGAGGCGGTAGAAGTGTCCGCCATCTCCTCCGACATCTCATGCAGTCCATCAATGAGATGGAGTTTCACAATGGACCCGTCGTAGGGTTTTCCTGGTGCCAAAACTCCCAGCCTAAATCCTGTGGCTCTTTGGAGGGTCCAAGAGGAAGTGATAGAATCAGAATGGTTTGGGTTGGAAAGGACCTTAAAGATCATCTGGTTCCAACCCCCCTGCCATGTGCAGGGACACCTCCCATTAGACCAGGTTGCTCAAAGCCCCATCCAGTCTGGCCTTGAACACTTCCAGGGATGCACCTCCTGGACTGGCCAGCATGGAGCCTTGCAAAACCAGATGGAAACAGAGGTCTTGGGCCATATCGCTGCAAAACAGCCATGGCTCAAAGGGAAGGCTGCCAACAGCATGCGCGTGCCTGTGTGCAAGTCAGACCAGCACTAATGAGGTCAGGCATTACATCATGTCATTAGCTATATGTTAGCCAAATCCCAGGAGACTTGATTAAAAAGTTTCTCCCAGCCCTTCTGGGCCAGAGGAAGCTGTGGAGATGAGATGATTAATGGGTATTTTTGTTGATGTATGACGGTGCTCAGTCCTCTTGGATTTCTGCATTCATCTCTAAATCACTAGCTCGTGACATTCCACATCCCACTTTTTCCCCCCCCAGAAAAGTGTGCCTGACATAAAGACTATAAATTTGTTTCCGTTATTCTTTAATGCAACAATCCAGTCTCTTTATGGACCACTATGTATTCATGAACTCTGGTGTTTAAAGGCCAAAGGTAACATGTGTTTGACAAGAACTGTAAGATAGCCTTGAGTACAGTGAGAAAAAGTCTACATTTATTTACCTTCTGCATTAAGTACATCTACTTTGTTGCTCTTTTTTTTTTTTTTTTTTCTGGTATTTATGAATTACAGAGCATGAAGTACTCAACATCTCAGGGAGACAACTTTCCGCAGCATAAACTGGGTTCCACAAAAATGTTGGGATTGTCTGAATGCTTTCCTTTCAGAGGTCTTATTGCTACGAAAACATGTATTATTTATCTCTGGGCTTTTCAGACCCTCACAAACGCTCTCCTCCCTAAGACCCCTTCATCGTTTTCCTTCAGGTCTCCTGCTGCCGGGGCTTCTCCATGTACCCGGGGACCCGGTATCTCGCAGGGGAGCCTGGCCACTTGCAGGGCCGTAGCAAGTGACTAATGACTGTTAAATTAAATTATATAAGACCGATTATAGCCTATGCCTGGCACATTTCCAAGGACCACGCCATGGTCTGCAGTAAGAAGGGACATGCGTGGTGCCCTGTTATTTTTTCTGGGAAGGCCACAGTGTTGCCTGCTTGCCTTTTGCTCAACGGCGGGGTAGCATTGAAAATTTAAAAATGCCAAGGTCAAAGCAAATAAAGGAGTTGTTAAGCCATAATCTTTAAGGATACTTTAAAGATTCTTGTCGGCAAAGAGTGTATATAATATTTGCTCAGGAGTAGGTGTGTACCCGATAAAACGAGACGTTCTACCATTTAAAACAGCAATCTGATGACTCTTTCCCCCTGCCATACCTATCGGTCCTTTTCTTTACACCCCTCATGAATTTTTAAGCCTCAACTACAGTACAATTGCAGACAATAAATTGGGTTTTATAATTGCCGAGTTTATTTTTGCTTTTCAACTGTAGGTTTTTGAGGGTAAATATTTGTAATTTCCAAAGGTTAGCTGGCAGCTGAAGAAACCACAACAGTATCACCGATCCCGGGTGGGGAAATCCAGCCCCGCTGGAGTCCCGCTCACTGGGTTTCGATCCCAATCAGCAGATGCAACGCTGGGACAGGAGGTTGTTAATCCATATGTAGATGTAAAGTCCCGTGCAAAATATTGCTATGTAGTACAGGGCAGTAAACTGGCATTTTAACGATGCCGCTTACAAATCAAAAAGAAAGGAAAAAGATCAAGCTTGTGGAAGGTTTCTCTTGGTCCCAGTCTAGTGGTGCGCAGCCAGTCCTTCTCCCACTGGAGCTCCCTTGGCCATGGAAACCCCCAGCCTCCCCACGGCACATGAGACAGGCACTGTCCCGAAACCTCGCACCGAAAGTCTCGCGCTCTGCGCCTGCGTATCCACCACAAAGTGCCATCCAGCACTGTCTGTAGCTGCTTTATCTGCTGTTCGGCTGCTCCTCTCACCTTGCTGGAGGTGGGTCTCCTACAACCTGTGCTACAGTGAGAAGCAGATTGGGTGGAAAGAGGAAAATGGGGTCTAAACCCAACACTCAGCACAGCAGCCCATGAGGGAGCAGTAGCTGCAGCTGCCAAAATGTTGTCTAATCAGTCCTGCAGTCCTTATCTTCCTGCCATTGCCATAGTATAGAAGCACTTGGTCCTATTTTCATACATTTCTTTCAAAGCTGGTACTACACACTCACATTTGAGCTCTGGAGTCTCATTTCTGTGCTTGGTGTTTAGTGATGGGCTGCACTTTATGTCTCCGCATTGCTCAGCACATTCCCACTGCAGCACATCACAAACGTTTACCGTGTTGTGCATTTGCCACCCAGAGCATCCAGATAAACGCCACTTGGTGTCATCTTGGGCCTCCACCCAAGACGCAACACTAAAAAGCTTCAACTCACCAGCCACCGATGGAAATCAAGTCGGCGCTTTGGTAGCTCATAAAGGAGCATCCAGAAAGGACAGGCTCCAAGGATGGGTGCGCAGCCCTTGTAGAAATGACCAACCTTTACAACACATCTCTTTGTAGCTTTTATTAAAAGGTATAGCCAACTGCATTCTCATTTTATTTGCCATTTGAATTGCCTATGAGCTTGCTGCTGTATTTTTCAAAATAGCTTTTGTAGATTTAATATTCTTGCCTCGCCATGGTGTTGCCACTGCCATTAAATTTTCCATTAGGAAAAAAAAAAAAATGTGCAAAAGCATTGTCTAAAACATAAAAAACTCCAACCCCAATAGGGTTGGGTGTAAAACTCAGCTGAAACCCAACCGAAACGGGACCCAGTCTCTCTCTGAGCGGTGGGGTTTAGCTCACTGACTGCAGGAGAACAGAAGAGCTTTAAGTGCTTGATATTTCCCCTGAAGGGGCTGAGGAATGCCAGAAATACCCACCGCAGCTAGTCAGAAAAGAGAGCATTTGGCTACATGTGTCAGGTGTAAAACACTTCACAGACTTCAGGAGAAAGGTATGCGAGGCTCGGTGAGCGCTGTTGAAAACTATGCTATTAAAGGAGTTCAGTGCCTGCAGCTAGTTATGCAGTTTGTGGAGAGGCTTTCTAATCTTTTAATTTTATATAATTATATTTGTTTGGGAATCGAAAGGGTGGGGGAAATTTGGGGATTACTTTGGCAAGGATTTTGGAACTGTAGTCGCCTCTAAGTTAACTGCCAATATTAATCTATCCTTTAATATTTTGAAACGACACTCCAGGTATGTCAAATCCTTGAAACCACAAAAATGTTGTCAGAGCAAAATTAAATATACGTATGCAGCGATAAGTATTTTAAGAGAAAGAAAGGTTGTGTTGCATGCAATGGCTTTTCTGCTTTATTGCCTTTACAGTTGCAAAATAAAAATATTCACATTAGGATTTGGTGAAAATTTTCTCTCCAAATGAAATTTTCTCAGGAAATCCCATTTTTATGTAAATGGAGTTTTAGACAAAGGTCTGTCAGCAGGGATTTCTTTGCTATAATGCACAAGGCTAACCATAACACGTCCTGGTCAGAGAACCAAACCCTGAGGGAAGGAGAGCATGAGTCACCCAGCTACTGGTCCTGCAGGGCACCGCATTGCCAGCTGGCCAGGCCAGATGGTCAGGGGTTTGGCCCACACTTTCGATAACTGTATTTCTGATCTTTGAAAAGATTAACATCTTTGGGGGAAAAAAGATTGTAGTCTTGCAACAGACACAAATTCCATTTACGCAAAAGAAAAATCCTAAGAAGCAGGTAAGGAAAACTTCACGCCACCTATTTTAGGGCATCCTTTCTGATTTGTGAGAATGACCATTTCTCCCAGAGTGTCCCAGTATGCTTCCAGTGCATTGTTCTGCTGCAAGGGGCTGGGGGGGGAAGAGCAGCCGGTGTTTCTGACATGCAGTCTGCAAACCTGTGTCCCGAAGTATAAATCTCTGCATCTCTGAGCCATCCATGGCCTCGTTCATTTCTTAATGTTTTGAAATGATGGCTTTAGAAGAAAATCAGACAAGAGGCAGAGGGGTACCTTTTGCTCAGCCTCCATTTTAATTAAAATGACCATTCTGAGAGCTTTTTTAACCTCCTGGCAGCAAGACAGCTGTTATTACTTTAGAAAGCAATTACGCTCTGATCCATCTTTTGCAAGGAAGCGCCTCGACCCTGATTCCACAACTACTTAAACATCTACCTTAGAGCCAGGCACATCCCTGGGTACTTGGCTGGATTGGAGTCCAGACGCTACAAGGAAAGTAATAGAGGCCTGTTTGGCAAGACATAATGTGAAACCAGGGTAGGTTGACTAATTAGGATACTTCACAAAAGTTAAAGTTTCTAAAGGTAGATTCTGGTCAGATTTGTATAGGCAAGAGGGAAAAAAAGCCCAGAAACACCATTGTCCCTAGGCAGAGTGACGGTTTCACAGGCATCTCCTGCGCCTTCATCCCGTAGAGCTTTGGCACTCACAGATGCTCTCTCTTCCCCCACGATGTCCCCCGCAGCCTGCTCCTGCCACCCCCTGGGATCGGCCGCGCTCCCCCTGGGCCCCCGCACCTTCTGCGACCCCAGCACTGGCGACTGTCCCTGCAAGCCCGGCGTGGCGGGGCCCCGCTGCGACCACTGCCTCCCCGGCTACTGGGGCTTCGGTGCCTACGGCTGCCGCCCCTGCGACTGCGCCCGCAGCTGCGACCCCCGCACAGGCGACTGCCTCAGCAGCAGGTGAGTTGGGGGCATCCTGGCCACCCCCCTGCAGTCTCAGCAGTCCCCCCGTGACCTCCATCCCAGCGAATGCACTGCTCCGACCCGATTGATGCGTGGCAAGTGGTCTGAAAAATATCCATTATATCAAACATTTGAGGTTTGGTATAGTCAGGAATTGGGGATGGGGCGGGAGCTGAGGCTGCAGTTCACCGGGGTGCCTGGCACACCGTCGCAGGGCGCCGGCCAGGTTGGGTTATTGGCTCTTGGTGCTGGTGTTAATGCGTGGGAAGTTTCCCACAAACTTCATCGTTGCTTCGTCTCCATGAGAAAAATGTGAGTCTCAGGGAGATCTGAGTGAGAGGAGACCAAAGGGTTAATATTGTTGCTGTTGCAACTCAGCTTGCATTGACTGCGCTGGACTTAGAGTCAGGTTCTGACTTTTAGAAGACAGCACATTTTAATAATACCCCACTCTCCGAATCTTACATGTTGCTTTTTTTTTTTACCATGCTGGGGGTATAGCACATAGAATCATAGAATGGTTCAGGTTGGAAGGGACCTTAAAGATCATCTAGTTCCAACACCCCTGCCATATATAAACCCCTATAACGCATTTTAAACCTGAAATGGATTCATGACCCACTCTGGCAACAGCCAACCTGTTTGTTCACTTTCCAAAACTGACCCTTGCGTTTAACACCACCAAGATGTCCAGTCACATTGTGCCCAGAGGATGGGTTGGCAGCGGCCCAGCTTTCTGCCAGCTCCAGGAGTAAGGCTGACGATCTCTCTTTCCCCCAAACAGCTCGGATGTGACCTGGCACCACGAAGCGCCTCCTTTCCAGACAGTGTTCAACAAGAGCGAGCCTGCGTGGGACTGGGAGGATGAGCAGGGCTTCTCGGCACTCCGGCACTCTGGTAGGATGATGGCTTCTTGCGTGTTTCCCTACTCCATCCCTCCTGCCAGCAGCCAGTGCGGATACAGTCTTCTGCACTGGCTTGTAATTAGTGCCCTGGCAGTTGCAGGAGGGGAAGGACGTTCCCCCATTAATGTACTGTGTGACCACCTCCTTCCCCTCCATGAGCCGGAGGAGCCTTACAGCTCGTCCCACCAATGCGAGGACGTGCAAACTCTGCAGGGAGACGCTCCGTGCTGCAAGCCGGCACCCAGCCTTTAGCTGTTGGTGAGGCAAGAGTTGCCTGCCTGAGTTTGCAGCCCCAGCTCTGAATTTCAAGGCTGAACACTCTCTTTATTATGTCTATCATGTTTTAAATGTGGTTTTGTATTCACTAGGACTCCTGCATGTTGGACAAACTAGCCATGTTATACAGAGGGTGGTTTTTGCCACTTCACGGGCAGGGAATTGGAAATTTCCAAATTTCCCCGATACCCACAACAATTTTGGCATCAGTTGCAGCTTATGATGCAATTCGAGATTGCCTAGCATTTCAGCCATGGCTATTTGTTATTTCCCCCCCCTAGTCTGGAGGAGGCGGGTGCTGCGTGAGGATGCTGCGAGGCAGTTTGTCCCCGCGGCGCAGCGTCAGCCCGTCCTCCCTTGCAATGGCTGCATGCAAGCAGGCAGGCGTCATTTCCTGCGCTTTCAGAAAGCGGCGAGATAAAATCTCAAAGATACAATAATTGAGTTAATTGAGGGGAAAGCTCCATCGTTTGTCTGGACAACTTCATTTTAAACGTAAATAAGTATATCATGTTATTCTTTGTTCTAAGATCACGGAAGTCATTAATCTGCCTTAACCTCTGCAACATTTCCTTTTAAAATTTTGTCTGGGACATTACGGTGTAGAAAATACCGCAGGCAAAGACATACGTGTTATTTGCATCCCGAGGCAAAATAATAAGGCCTTTGTTTCCCTTCTCTTCAAATTGTAAACAAGGAATAATTGCCCTTGGACTAAGATTGTATATTCAGCCTGGATCTGAAAATAGAGGGGTTTTTTTTGCATGGGGCTTGTGGACCACGTGAAAACCTCTGGCAGGTCCCAGGCTCTTCCCGCGAAGGGTCCCGTCTTTTAAGCACAATCCACACCTGTTTGCTTCCTTCTATTTCCCCAGGTAAATGCGAATGTAAAGAGCAAGTTTTGGGGAATCCCAAGGTCTTCTGCGGGATGAAGTACACCTACGGTGCGTTTCGGGTGAGGTGGCAGAGGCGTAAAGGGAGGTGCTGCGAGGCAGCGCAAGAGGGCAAAGCGTGGGAGGTGCTGCTGTGTGCACTGCTCCGTCGCTGCAAACCCAGGGGCTACTTAGTCTGGGGGCAGGTCTTTGACCTTTCCAAAATATGTAGGTAACGTGGTGCCAAGTGAAGGTGGGTGAAGCGTCTTGCTCTGTTACCCACCTCTCTTGCTACCACAATACTCTTGTGCCGAAATCATTGGGAGGACAAGAGCTGGAAGGGTCCCTAAGAGGTTGTCTAGGTCCAAGACAGAGTGGAAAGCACTGTTAACAAAACCAGGTCACTGAAAATCTATCTGTAGACCAGATGTCCCAAGAACGGCCTAGAAATCACGAAATCTGAACTACACTGAATGTAAGGAGGGACAGTGACCACCACACAAGCCACGACACAGAGAAAGTATCTCTGGCAGCTACTGAAGCTTCCCCCTCTCAACAAAGTTCAGCTGTTGCAATGGGGGGATGTATATTGTCTACGTGCCTTTTGGATTTAAATGAATGAGAGGAGGCGCTTTGTTTCGCAAGACCTCTCTGGTGTGTGCCAGTGAACCGCCTCCTTCATACCACAACAGAGTGAGGAATGCTCTGTGGAGCACTCCCTTCCTCCACAGTCTTCCAAGGGGTCTCTTGCACCTGCTTCGTCTCGCACTGAAGTTGAAAATGCACAGAGAGATAACCCCTACCTCTGCAGGCTGTGGAGCAACCCACAAAGGGAAGTTCAAGGGGCCGCCAGCCGTTGAAATATAGCCCTGGCTTAGCGATATTAGGAAAAAATCTGATTCTGCTTTGCTTTGCTCCCTGGCTGCGATAGCGACCGTGTTTAATCTTGCAAAAGATAAGAAATAATAAAAAAAAAAGTCACAAAACCCCCAAGTTCATAAATCTTATCTAAAGTGCACTCATGCTTCCCACCCTTTCATCACTCAACATGCAAAGGTGTCAGCTAAACTGGAGAGACAGGTGAATTACGGGGCTCGTCATGAGCTTCAGGAGACCTCCTACTGTAGGAGGAGAACTTTCCCTGAGCTTCCTAATGTGCAGCACTGAATAAAGCATCACCATACGGTGATACCTATGCGACATCAGCACAGTCGGGGGGAGGCTCATGTGTGGGACCTGAGCCCTAAGCCTCAAAAAATGACCTGAAAATCAGGCCATTGGACCTCTTCTACTGACTGCGTGGCTGGTCCAGGGGCCATGGCCAAACCAACCGGCAGCGTTCCTGCCCAGGCGTATGGAGACGTATGTGCTCCCCCGGCGGCTGCGCTGACCCCGGGCTCCCCAGCAAGGGGCGTTGGGCTGACTCCACTGTAATGAAGTAATTGTCTTTACTGCTTTGCCCAGACACCTGCATTAGACCAAAAAAAGAAAAAAAAAAAGAAACCAAACAAAAAAGACTTGTAAGTAGTTGATATATTCTTGGGTTTGAATTTGTGTCGTCCCAGTGATCAAGACGAAGATCTTGTCAGCTCATGACAAAGGCTCCCATGCAGAAGTCAACGTGAAGATCAAGAAAGTCTTGAAATCTACAAAGCTGAAGATCCTCCGGGGCAAGAGGACGCTCTACCCTGAATCCTGGACTAACAGAGGCTGCACTTGTCCCATCCTCAATCCCGGTAGGTTTGACTCCCTGAGCAGTACATCTCCACCATGTTTACACAGATTTCATTCCCACCCCTTGATCCCCTCATGCCAATGAGCTGAGATTGCAGCCCAGTGTTGATTAAATTACTAGCTGTTACTTCATTTGTATTCCAACAGCAATCTCCATCAAATCTGGATTTTTTAGAGAAAAACTTTGTTCATTCTAGAGACTTTCAAACATACGATTCTCTTTTTGAAGCCTAATGACAGTCTTACAGCTTTACCAGTCTCAGTCTGTTCCCAGACAGAGGTCACACCATGACCACATTATGTATCTTTTCAAAACCAATGCTAATTTGAATCCATAAAAATGCATTTAAATCTAATTTGAGTCATGGTATCGTGCTGGAGTTCTAATCTAAAGTCAAGGGAAGATGTCTCTTTGGAAGTAATACTAATTTGCATCTACAAGATTTGGAAGAGATTCTCTTACGCAGTGAGAGGGTGGTTTTGGCTTCACAGTTTTTTCTCATCTTTGACTGAAATGGAGTATAACCAGTGGTGGCTAAACAGCACGTGCAGTCTCTGGTGCGGACGAGGAGGTGCAGAATCAGGGGTTTCTTCAACAGAACAAAACTAAGCTCCAGCTGCCACACCTTTCTTTACAAGTCCGAGATAAACCAACAGTTACCAACTCATTCAGATAAAGGGTTTTCTCTTTGTGAGGCGCACACATCACTTGGAAATCACCGATCGAAACGTCGACTTTGGTGCTGAGAGGTCCCTTATGTGTGCAGCACTAGGAACTTACTTGGGGGGAAAGGGCTGTCTGTGAGGCTGGATCACAAACAAGAAAGGTTATTCATTGATGAGGTGTTTGCAGTCTTCTTTCATCTCCACCCAAGGGACTGTCTTTGGCTTTGAAGGCAAGCTGCCGTGATAGCACAGCTGTAGTCAGGAAGTCTCGTCAGGTGCAAGGGTCGGATGAATCAGCAGCGTTAGGCAGGACTTTACTGTTTAAGCACAGTAAGACTTTGGATATTGGTAAAGCACCATAAATCTAAAATTAAATAGATACAGCTGGTTTATTTTTCCATACGCAATGCAAGAGCAAGCAAGAAGGTCTTAATATGAACCTGGAGGAATGCTGTGGAAGCTGTCAGACATTGATTGCGTGGGGCAGCCCCGCACCTGACTCCACTAACTTCAGAGGAGCTTCACTGATTTTCCCCAGCAGAGGGAAAGACAGCAGTAATCACAGAAGATCCCTTGGACATCAGTGGAAGGGTGGAAGTGCAATTGTCTTTAGGGACAATCCAGGCATCTGACCCATCAGGTGTTACCCCCTTGCCAGCTTTCATGATTTACACTGCAAAGCTTGGTGTTTTCTTGGAGTCTCATGAGTATAAATTAATCTCAGCTTTCATGTTGGAAAGAAGTTGTGAAGTTCAGTCCTAAGAGGGAAACTTGAAAACATCAACTGAGTTCATCTTTAAGATTCAGTCATTTCAAAGTGGAAAAAAAAAGATCCCGAATATTTTTTAAGATTTCATTATTTTCTTTAGCTACCACATTCATTTCTGGATGGTCAGCAATAGTATATTAGCAGATTAAACCCTCTCTCTGAGTAAGAGCTTCTGACCTCCTGATGAATAAACCAACAGCAGCCCGATAAAAAGCCAAGCTGACATAAAACAATTTCCTGACGTATAGCTATAATGGAAACTCCATTTATCAAATCTCCACGGGCTGTTTTCAGATGATAAATGTGCTTATGTTCCTGTGAGAGGATATTCACTACCCTTGCACACCTTCCCCTGTGCATGCACCTGCAGAGGCAGGCTGGACTTCTGGGGGGACACTGAGCTGAAAGGTTTAAAGGTCTCAGAAGCCCCATCCCCTCCTCGTCTCTGCCAAGCACAGACACAAATACGCAGAGAGCTGCCTGCCAGCCACGCAGGGCAAAACTCACAGCCTCAAGTCCTGGCTTGTGGCATCGCGGTCATTTGATTCCTTTTGTTGTTACGCTTCTGTCACGTCTGGTTGAAAACCTAGAAAGCCCTACTGCATCAGCAACCACAGCAAGATCTGCTTGCTCTCTGAAGGTGCATGCCACATTCCTCCCTCAAGGGAGATAGATTTGGGAACCCTTGAAGAGTGATGTTTATAACATTGGCTTGACATGACCAAAACAAATGTCTTACAAAGGGTGATACTGCCACACACATATCCTGTGTTTACTTGGCAGAAGAGAGGATGTGTGTGCCCAAAAACTCAGATGAAGTAGATAACAAATTGTATTGAATTAAAGAAAAACATGCTTGACCTTTAACTAGGGGACACTCTCCCTTTATTCTGAACTATAAAATGAAAACCCAAGAAAACACGAGCAGACTCCCTGCTGTGGCCGGGACACAGAGGGGTGACTGAGAGTGCTGGGGGAGACCCATCACCCCCAGGCTTCTTTGTACCACCATGTGGTGCTCCCTGGACCAGTGCAAGGTGGAGGGCATACAGGCAGGGTCTTATGCTTGCCTTACCCCAAGCGTGCTGCAGCGGGATGTTGGCCTTGGCAGGGAGCTCCTCCTGCTACGGGAGGAATTATTCTCCATCTTATATCCATTTATGGAATGTTTGTGGCCCATTTAGGCTGTTGGGGCCTGTGGCAGTGTTTCTTTAGCTAATTCAAGCCAAAGGTTTTGCTCCATCCCCCCGCTTAGCAGTTATTGCCTGGCTCCAAGCGCTCTTTGAGTCGTTCCCTGAAAGCCAGGCTCAGACCTGGATGCCTGGCACGAGTCCTGTGGTGGGGCGCTGTGGGACCGTGCTCCAGCCCTTTCTGGCAGCTTCTGGATGCCATGCAAGGCTTCGCCAGATGCTGTCATGTCTCTAAAACATCTGGCAGAGGTAGAAGTTGATGCAGCTGTTTTAAGTGTGACTGCCACCCCCTTGGGCTCTTCTGGGGTGCTCGCGCTGGCAAACCTAGTATTGCCTCTCGTCAGAGTCCGGCGTGCCTTTGCCTGCAAGGGGGCACTGGCCATTTTGAGCAAGACACCAGCACTGGGCCATCCTGCACTGTCATTGCTGGAACACGCTGAACTGACCGATTTCCAGGCCGAGGTATATTCAGGGAGGGGTGAGGCAGGTGGCTGCCAAATGAAGGTAATAGCAGTTCACAAACAAGGTGTAAAAACTTGTAGTGCAGCCCCAGACCTCAGCTTCCATTCATATTTAGAAGCCCACCAAAGCAAAGTTTGTATGCTGCATGTCACTCACTGACAGATAGGCCACAGAGATCATTTTTCCATAGATACAGATAGAGGTATAGATATACAGATATATGAGAGAATCAGTATGTATAAATATTTCTTTGTGTAAGTGTTTTTTTAAATGGTACTAGATATCCAGGTTGTTTTCAGTGTCAATAGGCCTCTTGAGCATAGTGCTGTGCAGTTCCTGACCGCTTTGCTGGTTTACAGGCTTGGAGTACCTTGTGGCAGGACATGAGGACGTCCGAACGGGCAGACTCATCGTCAACATGAAAAGTTTTGTCCATCAGTGGAAGTCAGCTCTCGGAAGAAAGGTCCTGGAGATTTTGAAAAGAGACTGCAACTAGAGGTGCGCGACCACCTAAGGGCATTTCTTTATGCACAAAATGCAACAGCCTTCATAGAGAGAAGACCTCTAGGATGAAAACTGGAATGTAAGAAAATAGTGCCAAAATCTGTAGCGAGGCATTCGGAGTTGTAAGCGCTGTCTGATTTAACCCTTCCTGGCCAATGTTCACTCACTCGCCTGTAGCTTCCTTGCCAGGGGCTCGCCTGAGCCCAGCTCATCACTACGTTGAGGGAAACAAAAGGAAGGGCGGACACTTGTCTTGCTCCAGTGAGATGTTGGAGCAATTCCAGTGAAATGATGAAGCCACTGGTTGCCCCAGACTAAATTGCCACCTTAGAGAGGGAAGGTATGCCTGTGAGCTACAGCTGAGAAGCAAAACACTGCTGCCAGTGCCACCAGCATGGATCCTGAGTGGCTTCCAGAGGCTCTGGGAGGATGCTGTGGGGAAGATGATGGCTGCAGCGGTGGGCAGGCACTGGTGGCAGCGGCAACCGCTCTTTAGAAACACCCCCTCAGGTTAGGACATGGCACCTGTCAAAGAGAATCGAGCACCACGTGCTTTTAACCTGGTCGCCCCGCTGAAGGTTTCAGGGGCTACATTCTCTGGCAGTGCTGGTGAGAACGGAGCTGCTGGAGTGAATCGAATCCCTCTGCCATGGCACAAGCGCGGCGCGAGGCAGAGGCCAGCTCTCCACCCACCGCACGGCCGCAGAGAAGAGCCGGCTCCGGAGGGTGCAGCGTCTCTGAGCTTTTGTCCTTGAAGTGTTAAAAAAATGAACCTAGCCCTAGTGTAAATATTTCATCGTATAAAGCACTTTACTGCCTGCCACTTCACGGTGCGGGAAGTCTGTTTGTGTTGGGGAAAGAAGAGGTTGAAGGTGGCACGTGAAAAAAAACCTCCCTGAAACAGAAGCACTTCTGAAGACACCCCCCCTGGTTGGATGGCGTTAACGGTATAAAGGGAACGGCCAGCCTGGCACTGGCCACTCAGAGTATCTGAGGATACAATCTGAAAGATAAAAGTATTTGCACTGAAGTCCCAGCTTCAGACCAGCACTTGGACCCCATGGGCAGGACTCCAGCGAGACTTCCCGAGCAGCGTGAGAAGAAGAAGAGACTTTGAGACAAAAAAATGCAATTGCCAGAGGAGGAAAAACTCTGCCTGGAGGAAAAGGAGTGGATGCGGAGAACGGAAAGGACTCGCATTCGCATATTGCAACCCAGTGATTCATGGTGGGCCTGGAGTTTATTTTATTTTTATGTTAGTATTTAAAACTGAACATTTTATTTGTTTTCTTCTGTGTTATTGTTTGCAATATATATGGCCATTATACTTCCTTATTAACACCAGTATGAAATATAGCACAGTTTACTGCAGTTTTCAGCACTAAAATGTATCTTTTCTGTAAAGCATCTTTAAACCACATTGCATAGAGTGTATTTTGTCCATGAGTGTGAGGGGAAAGAAAAGGAAGACATACAACACCAGAAAAGTTACAAGTCTACCAATTCGCTTTACGTATGTATTTTTCTTTCAAGGTCCTGTGGACTCACAAAAAAAAAATGATACTATTTTGGTAATTTGTTTTTATATCTCATGTATGTAATAAATATAATATGATTTCAACATCGTCGTCTCCTGTTACTGCTTACGCCACTGGCAATGCAGTCTTCATGCCTGCACTAGGAGCACAGCAAAGGTGGCGAAGGGTAGGGAGAAGCTGCCATGGGGGATGTTTTCCTTTCTGGGGAGTAATATTCACCCTATGAAAAAAGCCAAGCAGTGTGGATGGGTCACAGAAATCCCATTCCACCTCTATTTTGGGAGGCTTAATCACAGGCTCTTCTCAGAAGAAGGGGAATTGCACCTAAATATTTTCAAAACTGGCCAGATCCTTGCATCCTCGCAAGCCTGATGGTTGACCTGCACAGCAGTTACCCACAAAAAGCAAGCCGGGTATGGTGGAAATCAGTCTCGCTCCCTACATTTGAAACATTGGAAACTGTAAAGGGGGGGAAAAAAGGCTGTGGGAAACGAGCGCTGTGGCAAAAGGTCTATAAAAACACCGCAGAGTGAAGTCAAGCATCAGAAATGAGCAGCCAGGGGGTCGAGGCGTAACCCGCAGTGTGGGCAGCAGCTCCCCGGGCAGGTGGTTAATGAGTGACCACTGAGGCAGTACCCGTCTCCCCGGCGGAGGAGGAGAGGGCATTGAAAGTCTCCTCCTGTGGCAACACTTGGAGACTTAACAGCCTCCAGTATCTCCATTTCGATGTAAAACTTCATGGTTTTACCTGCTTGACATAGAAAAGATTTTATTTTAATACCATCAAAGCTACATTTGCCATGGCAAGCTGGTTAATGTGGCATCCTGAAAGCTGGAAGGTATGAGAGGAGAGGTCTGCAGTCCCAGGTGGCTCGAGCACCGCAGGGAACCAGGATGGCTTCCTTCGGTAGCGGACGCTTCTTATGGCATGTTGTCTGACCCCCGTCCTAACCTTGGGTCTGGGCACTGATGGTTTTATGAAGGAAAGAGATTATTTTCCTTAGGGCAAATCTGCCCATGAGAGATGTCTGCAAGGGGATTTTGGCTGGAAGGAGAATTATCCCCTTATTGAGAGCAGGGCAAGCTGGATATCCCACCATCCATATGTGACAGGATGGCCAGCCAAGCCCCTCTCAGCAAGAAAAGCTTGTTTGGACAGTAAATCTTTGCAGCTGAGGTCATGGAAGCAGCCTGCCTGGTTTACCTGTTTAATCCCATCTGTTACATGGATAAGAATGGGATGTCTTCCCCTTCCCACCTGAACAGTGGATTTATTGTTTGACGACTCCAGGAGTAGCAATGCCTTCACCGGTCCTGCCGTGTGACAAAAGTCTGTGACAAGGAAACCAACCCAATCATAATGAAGTTGGCAGTGAGCTGGTTTGGGTGCACAGCAGTATCCACAAAAGGGTCTTTTCTTCCACAAATGACCCTCTGGCCTTACAGACAAGACCTGCTGGTGGAGGCAAATCTAGCAACTTCCCAGAGGCTGAGCTGTCCCTCTCTGGACCGTGCTGCTCCTGGCAAGAGGAAAGCAGAGGTGTATGCCAGGGTTTCAGGGACCAGAGTGGTGACAGTGGCACCAGGATCTGAAGCAGCTCTCCGCAGAGCATCCCCATGCTGTCCTCATCCCTTGCCTGCACCTAAAGGGCAAGTACCACCCTGCCACTGAAGGAAGCATGGCGGAGTCTTCGAAGCATCCCTGTTTCCAATGCAGGAGGCTAGATGTAAGCAGTGGCTGGGCGACAGTGACAGGGGCCAGGGCTGGCTGCCGGAAACCCCATGCTCCTGGTTGTCTGTCAGCACTGCAGGAGTGATGCTCAGATGGCGACACGCAGCTGGGTTGGAGGAGGTAAAGCGGGTGTGTCGGAGCCAGCTGCCACCACAGCACAGACCCAAAGCAGACACTGGAGGGGGAAACACAGCCCCTCCAGTGTGTCTGCATATGATCCAAACCTGTAGCAGATGTTATGGTCCAGAGAAGGGGAATGCCCAGCCCCAGCAACAAGTTTTCAATCCCTCCTTCCACGGTACATCTCTCCGAGCTCATATCCTGGTGCCATGAGGGTTCTCAGGACCAGGCATTAAGCTAAATCCATATGTTGCTGTGCAAGTGAAGCTTTCTCCACTGTTCTCTGACACCACTGCTACTTATGGAAGAAAGTGGGATGAACCACCCAGATCTGCTCATTAGTTTTCACTAACTTGAAGCTGGGTGCTTGGAGGAGGCTGTACTCAGAGGTGTCCCACATCCTCCTTCAGGGAGGTGACCTTACACACATGATTGCTCACAAGTAAACATCTGCAAACGGGGTGAGCACTCCCCTGGCTCTGCAAGGTCTGTGGGATGGGTGCTTCTGCCCAGCCTGTTCAGCAGGAATCAGGAGGTGACCGGACAGAGGTGTTCAGGTGAAACATCTGCTTTTATTCTGTTAAAGAGCATTTTGCTCTTCAGACCACCTCAACAGACACCAACCATGCAAGGAGGGACAGGGGAGAAGCTACCACCAGCCCTGGCCCCATCTTTTCCTGCAGCAGCAGCTGGCCGTAGGGGTACTGGGCAGCCCATGGACCCCAACAGCATGTCCCATCACTTCCCAGGAGGTGCTGCTGACGGAGGTCTTCTCCATCCTTGACACCTCCCAGACCAAGCTGGCGAGCTGCAGAAGCAGCGTCCCCTCCTGCCACCATGAGAGCTGGGAGAGGGCTCTGGGCCATGCCAGCTGCACGTACGTGTGGCCCGTCCGGCCAGCGAGTGCTCGCCCCAGAGGAATGTGATCTTCCAGTCACAGTGGAAAATTACAGGCATGTTTAATATAGTTGCTCCAGAGGGCTAAATCTTCTGGGATATGACCATGTTGCTGAAAATGACTGAACATCTGGTACTACCGGCCTGCCTAAATGGAAAGCCGGGCTGGTATGGGTAAACATAACAACTCGGGAACAAATAGCTGCACTGTATTTTATTATTTTTTTTAATCTTTATTTTTAGTTGTCGTATTGACTTCAATATCAACACTGGATAGAATAAACATCTCAAAAATGTCCGGTGGCTGCTGCCCCAGCATCCAGAGGAGCCCTCTCTCTGATAAGGTGGGAGGAGATCGGCTGCCTGTGGCCCTTCTGGGCTGATGTGTTGACTTTTCGATGACGGTGTTTCCAAAGCATGCCCTTGCCCAGGGGTCACAGCTTCTTGCCGCTCTTTTCCCACAGTTCAGCACGGAAACATCACGACTGCCTTTTATTGCTTCAAGGGAAGGCAACGAGGCCTCAGCAAGGCTCACAGGCTGGGAAATATACTATATATGGGAAACTTGTTGGCATATTGAAAATGTTAGCATGGCCGAGAGGCCAAGGTGCTGCGGCCGGCATTGAGAGAGCCGCTCTCTGTGCCCAGCCCTGCTCCAGGCTGTGCCCATCTCCTCGCTTCTCCATCACTCTGGTTGGGTCCTTCAGAGCAAAAGTAATGCTGGGCTGCTTGCAGATGTGATGTGCTCACGGGTGTGATGCGCTCACGGATATGCTTAGGCCCAACTGATGCACGTAGCTCAGGGAGAATTTTGTCATGCCCAAGCCTTGTTGCATGCGTCACAATCTGCAGTCCAAGACATCTCCAAGCTCTACCTGCACACTTTCTCAGCAGTAGAAGATGCATAAGAGAAGTTTATCAGGCTGCTGAGAGGTTAGGGAGGGGTGTAGGTGTGGGTGCGGGTGCGTGCATGTGCGTCCCCATGGGACCCCTCTCTCCTTCATTTCCCAGGCGGTGTTTCCTCTGCTCAGGTCTGTGAGCTCCCCCTGTCCAGGCAGGTTGCTCACACTGCTGGCATTTCTTTCTTTGGCCTCTTCTCTCAGTCTTACACCTACAAGTCATACATATTTATTGGGAACAGGACCTGGATTTTAAGTCATCTGGAAAACAGGGCTGGCAAAAGGCCCTCGGATCTGTATGAAAATTGCTGAGAAGAATAAAATTGTTCCTAAACCCAACATTAGTGAAGTTTCCCTGAACTGACTTGCTGTGGACGTGGATATGCACCCCTTTCAGCAGGTGCAAAACACAGTCTGGCTGCAGGTTCAGGACACACACCGAGGTCCTGAAACTCGGAAAAAAACAGATAAAAACTGAGCAATCAGCCATTAGGCTGGCGTTAACCTGGGGTAAAGAACATTCATCACTGTGTTTCCCACGTCTGATTCACACAAGCCATCACTACCTGGTTCATATTTCTAACATTATAAACATTATAACCTTAAAATGTATAGTTGCAAAAAGCGCAATTGCTCTCTGTCTCTGCTCTTCGTAACAGCTGGTTTTCCTCTCCTTTGTTTGCATCAGGTGTAGCTCGCTCCTGGACCTTGAGCATTTGTGCAGCCTCCGTGTGGTCAAATCCACTGCGTAATCTCTACTTGGGCTTTATCTGAATAACACCTGTAGGAGATAAGGAAACATTATTTCAGGTTTACAAACAAGGACTGGAGATTCGTCCCACCTAACATGAGGTGGCAGTCTTGCCAGGATCCCCTGATCTCCCCAGGGCTGCAGAAGAGACCCAGGAGCACGCCGAGGGGCCCATTACAGCTGCCCAACCACCCCACAGGGGCAAGCTGGGGGCAGGAAGCTGCACAGGTACTTTTGTAGCTCGAAGAGCATCACCAAGATGGTCTCAGCAGAAGAGCAGGGGATCAAACACACCTTCCACAGGGGCAAGGAAGTTAAACAGAGCAGAGGCCCAAGCAGGGACATTGGCAGCCTCTTCTGCTGCCTCCGCAGCTGCGGGCAAATGCAGGGACAAGGGACCCCAGCGGCAGGAGACGAGGAAGCCTCAGCCATTGCTGCCGTTGTCCCTTGCTTGGCATGGCTGCCCAGACCTGAGCAGCCCCTTCCCCCAAAAGAGCTGCAACGGGGTGTCATTTCTTGACCTGCAAAGCAGGTCCTTGAAGAGCTGCTGGGGTGACAGGAACAGGGAGGATGATTTGAGGGAGCCTGAGCCTGGTCACTGCAACGCACGCGGGTGGCAGTCACCTTAAGGAAGCTGAAAATGCTTATATGGAGCTGCATATGCAAACTAAATGTGCCCATGGCTGCTCTGCCATGCAATCAACACCCCTCTGCGCCGTCAAACACCTCCAAAACAGACATTCTGGGAGGGACCCTGGCCCTCGGCAGCCCCCAGGCCAGGGGGTCGGGAGGAGATGCAGTGGCATAGGCCACAGCTGTGCCAGGAGCCGTGCTAACAACTTGGCGGCACAGATGATCACCTTCCAGCACCCGGAAAGGTTCCTGAAAACTATGTAATTTATTCGCATGTCCGTGCCTCCAGAGAAGCAGCACATCCTGCCCCGTGACTTGGCCCCAGCTGCAGCCAACAGCTACAAAGGCAGGAGGAAAAAAACAACAACAAAAAAACAGTAGCCAAGTTATGCAGCTGGAGGGAGGGGGGGAATATTTCCCTGGTCACAGCGGGTGACCGACAGAAACCCCAAAAGGGGCTGAAAATACAATGCAACATGGACAAACAGCCCGGCCCTGGCTCTCCTTCCCCGCGCCCCAGGAGCCCGACGCCCCATGGCAGTGCTCCGGGGACGGTGGGACAGGCCAGCACTCCCAGTCCTGCTCGGGGACGTAAACAGGACGTCCCACCCCGGGCTGATACCGATCAGCTGGACGGGGCAGAAGAGGGAAACAAGGCCCCCGCTGCTCCCTGGTCACCTCTGAAATGACAAAGCGATATTGCAAGTGACAAAATACAAGCATTATTGCAAAGAGCTTCAAGACCAAAGGGTGAGAGAAGGAGACGGCCCAGACGACTTCTGCCACAGGCTGTCCCCTCTCCTGCACTCCACGCCGAGGACTATTTGACTTCGACACATTAAAAGCGATAGCGACCAAATTCCTCTGAGCAAAAAAAGCACTTATAATTGGATAATGGCCACTGAGCATCAGTAGCTGGGTTGCCTAACGCCTGAAGGAAAGCAGGAGAATTTTTTTTCCACCCACAGACCTATTATGAAGCTGACAAGGTCCTGCTCTCTGCAGTTCCCATTAATTTCACTGCTAGGCTTGAAGATTTATGACAGCTTTGTCTGACATTCATGAGGCAGACAGGTATTGTTACATGCCGACATAACCCAGGTAGCAGCCACGGGTTGCTCTCCACAAACGACTGCACTCCAGTCAGCTTTGGAAAACTCACGGCTTTTGTACAGAGAAATACTAAATAAATAAGAATCGCTCTAAATTCCAGTCTCCCTTTCCACCCTCAGGGAAGCCCTACACATGCCAGAGAACAGGGATCACTCCTCATCCTGTATTCAAACAGCAGGCAAGCTTAAATCCTTAGAAATCCTTGAATACCCAGCAGATGATGACATACGCCGAGGACATACCATACCTGTCATTTAAACCCTCTGTGATTTGGAAAAAATTAAACACGCAGCAGTTATATTAGCCAGGGGCAAAGGAGGAGTGACCAGCTGGCATCCTCATTCTTCTCCTTCCAGCACTCTGTTTTCTCTAGCTGTGCAGTCTTTTTTTTTATCTATATAAAGTCCAAAATAGAGAGAAAACAAATAGAACCAAAATAGCAACAGTACAAGAGAAAATACCATCAGGAGTTCCTGTTCACAAGGCTGTCCTGGCATTTATCTGGGGCTGTTGACATATTTAATAGCCATCCGGTCTCTGCCAGCTGGATGCCCGCTTCAAGCTCGAATCCACAACTGAGATAACTTCTTGCTTCGTGCTACAATTTCTGCACTGTTATTTTTCCTGTAGTGTGAGTTAGCAGCGTAGCGTATTCTGGGGGACAGCTTATCCAAAAGCATCCTGAAAAATAAACCTACGTGCCTAATCCCTGAGTTTCCCTCACCTGGGGAAGCAAGGATTTTGCTTTCATGTTATGTTAAGGTTTTTTTTTTTCCTGAGTGAATTGCAATGAAGAAAGCCTGTTGCTTTGCTGGTGAAGGACTGTGAGTATTACCATGATTTTAGTATAGTTTCTGAAATCCTCTGGACGTTTCTTCAGTATACTGAGAAACACTTTCATTTTAATTATCTGTAGTCCATGGAGACACATCCATGCAAAAAGGCTGGGGAGCACCAGAGCTATAGTCTTCTCAATTCCCCCTTCCCAGTCGGTGCAGAATTGCACCCAGCTTGTTGGTGGAGGCTGCTGGTTAAGTTATACTAGATGCTGCCTAAAGAGGTTTTCCCCAAGAGACTGCAGGGTCTGAGGGCTCCAGGGAGACCAGGGCTTGGGGAGAAGTGTTGTCACCCTTGTCTTGTTGGGAAGATTTTGTTTTCCTTCCCTGGGATTACTGAGGAGCAGAGCAGGGCCGGGCTTTTTTGACCGGCATTGTTGTCATGGTGAGACCACCACAACTCTCACTTGCTGCAGTCCTGACACAGATTTTGCAGAAGGTCGGAGAGCCCATCCCCTCCAGTGGCAGGCCACCATCAAGCGGCAGATGCCACGGGGGCAGAGGCAGAGCCCACTGTGTGGCTGCAAGAACCCAGGTCCCGGGGAGCACGTGTTCTAACACCCAGCTTGCTGGTGACGGCTTTGCTGCCGTGAAACAAGCCTGCTAAGAACCAGTAATATATGGTAGTAAAGCACTTCAAACTCTATATGGTTTTAAATCCCGCCACGTCCTGTTTTCCAGAGCACATGAAAGCCATGACAAAATGCAAAGCATGGATCCAGAGCCCACCACAGCCCACCTCTTGTAGGCTTGGAGCAGGGAGGATCCCTCTTCTGAGAGAGTGTGGAGGTTTGAAAGCCAGCCGGGGGTCACCTATTGAAAACCAGAGGTGCTACAGGCCTTAGTTGCTGCGGCCAAGTGAGTTTATCCTAATGACTGGCAAGCTGCTGAGCAGTGACCTCCACTCCAATTCTCGCCTTGCCGCTCCTTGAGTAAACACTATTTTAATAATAATGAGCCATAAAGGTTACTGACTCATCCTTCCTCTTCCAGTTAAGGAAATGAATTGGTCAATTATCTTAAGCATCACATAACTCAAAAAAGCAAAGATTTCTGTCAAGGGCTCCACCGTGTTGCCCATTATAAACTAAGAAACAACCTTCAGGTATCTGTTCCCAGCCAACACCACATTTGTATGTGTTATAATTAGACAAGGGTTTTGTTGCTGCACAGTCCCATGGTTATGGTGCTTTCCACTGTCAACCTGCTCAAACAGTGTGACTTAGCCAATGACTCTGACCTCTTCTCATCAATGAAATACAATATAAGTTATTTTGAGAGAGCTGGTGCCTCCGAATGCTTTATTTCCCTTGACACTGTCATGCAACCATGATTACTTTCTTAAGCAGAGGGGAAAATAACAACAGTGGCCTATTCTAGTGTATACTGGGAAACATTTTTATTTTTTTTAATGCAAGTGGTACACAATAAAATCCATTTTGACTCTGTATCATGTTATGTGACAAGAGAGTGAACAAATAGAGATAGCTACCCTTCCCATGCAAATAGACACAAAATAACACAGTTAAAGAATTTTTCCTTGACTTTGCCTCCCTCACATTCACAGCCTTGGAGCCCTCTGGTATCTTTAGCTGCTGATACGGTGGATCACCAGTCCCCATGCCGTGCCCATCCCTTCAACGCTCACTGCCCTGGGAAAGTCCCTCCTGGGGGCCAGAAGCCCTGGCCACTGTCACATCCTTCACACAGGAGCACCAAAGTGGGTCCTTAGACCTGTTTATCTGTGGCATTCGCAGTAGCTTAGCACATGTTTCAAGGCACCCTGGCACAGGCAGCAGTCCTGATGCTGTAGGCAGCGTGGGCCACCAGCAGTCACGGTCCTTGGTTGCCAGGGCAGTGCTGGTGCACAGGGTGAGCATGGGATGTGCTGTGCTTGCTGTATGTCGGGGTGCTTCTCCAAACCTGACTGCAAGCAACAGAGACAGGGAAGGAGATAAAGTGATAATAATGTCCAATTGGGACAGATCTGATTGACTGTGCCTCTGTACTCGGCACTGGTGAGGCCTCACCTCAAGTACTGTGTTCAATTCTGGGTCCCTCTGTACAAGAGGGACATTGAGGTGCTGGACCGTGTCCAGAGGAGAGTTACCAAGCTGGTGAGGGGTCTGGAGACCAAGCCATATGAGGAGAGGCTGAGGGAGCTGGGCATGTTTAGTTTGGAGTAGAGGAGGCTGAGGGGAGACCTCATTGCCCTCTACAACTACCTGAAAGGAGGTTGTAGAGAGGTGGGTGTTGGCCTCTTCTCCCAGGTGAATAATGACAGGACCAGAGGAAATGGTCTGAAGTTGCGGCAGGGGAGGTTTAGATTAGATTAGATATTAGGAAGAATTACTTTACTGAAAGAGTGGTCAGGCACTGGAACAGCCTGCCCAGGGAGGTGGTTGAGTCACCATCCCTAGAGGTATTTAAGAAACATCTAGATTCGGCACTTCAGGGCACGCTCTAGTGACAGAGATTGTAGGGGTTTTTTTTTGTATGTGTGTATGGTTGGACTCAATGATCTCAAAGGTCATTTCCAACCATGAAGATTCTATGATTCTATGACTGCTGTAGCAGAAACGTCCCTGCTATGCGTGGGTACCACGCATGGGCATTCTGAGCTTCTTAGAAGAGAAGAAAAGTGACAGACACCCATTGGTTGCAAGGAAGAACCTGTAGAAAGAGAGCAAGTATGGCGCAAAAAAGGAAAGCGGGCAAAAAAGACAAGTGTTCAAAAAAAACATCTCTAATAACCTAGCAGGAGCTGGTACCCAAGGGTTTGAGCACTGAAAAGAGCTGAATACCCATAAGTCTTGTTTTGGTCTCAATTCTAAATCTTTCGGTTGCTTTACAAAATGGTGACAGCTTGCAGTTCATGTTGAGTAACGTGTCTGAGAGGTGCACAGACCTAGGGGAAACTTTGAGCAGCGATCTCAGCACAGGTGCCTGAAGACCTGCCTTTTTTTCAGCTGTCCCTCTTGGTTTAGTAAAAAGCTTCACTCCTTGATGTGTACCTTCTTTCACCTCTTTCCTTAGACCACCACAGACACCATGTTAACGTGATAGCACTCCAAACCGCAGCTCCCCGAAGGCAGAAATGGTTTCACCCCCCACCACCACCATCTGACCCCACTTGGGTCAGGGTCTGGGTTGTGCCTGCAGTCAGCCAGGCACAGGCTGGGAATGATGCCCACAGTGAGAACGGTGGCCTGGCCGGCGTCTTGCCGGCGTTGCTCCTGGGCAGCTGAGGGCAGAGCTCGGCTCCTCGGGTTGAGTGCCGTGCCGAAGGTCTGCAGGGCGAATTGCACCACGCTACCTGGCGCTCAGCGGGGGGCACGGATGGGCAGCCATGGGCCTGCAATTTACATTTAAAGAATTAATAAAAATTCCAGGCCAGAGAGCTTCTGTGGGGTTTATAACCTTGACATTTTTTTTATCACCCCCTGGCTTGTTTCTTTTTCCCTTTATAACCAAACAAACCCATACAAATTAGTATTTAAAAGTATGCAATTAGCAAGTTGCTCCTGCAGCTATGCGGTTCTCCTGCCACCCAGTTTCCCAATGGGGGGAAATCAACAATAAAGAACAAAGAAAAGAATTTGCTGCCTCATATTAATGACTGCTGTTTGAGGACAGCATTTGTATTTTAAATGAATAGCTTGCTGAGGACAAAAAGGTCAGAACTGCATTTTATGGTAGCGATAGAATAGCAGGAGGACAGAAGAAAGGCGAAAGCTGTGAGCAGACAGGCGGAACACCACGCTCTGCTTGCTGGAGAGGCTGGGACCAGCGCCCGGCCATGCTGAGGACACGTGTTCAGGAGTCAAAATACAGGCACAGTCCTGCAAGGTGGTGAGGACGGCGGTGGGAAGGGAGCACGCCCACCTCCCAGACAAGTCAATGAGCTCTGTGGCTCACAGCGTGGTTTGGGAACCATCAGCTCAGCCCAGTGATCCCCCCACAAATCTTTCCCTTCTGCAAAGCCAAATGGATCCATCTCCTTACACGTGGAATTATTTTTCATCAGCTCTGATGCCCTGAACACACTCTGTCCCCCACGACGCTGCCTGTGGATATGCAATAAGACCCTGCCAACGTCCAGCAAGAAAGCCTGTGCCTACGTGTTGAGCGCAGATACCTGGGAATGTGCCCTTTGCCACCTTAATGTCTTCAAATTGCCTAAAGTTAAATCTGAATTGAGAAACCCAAATGAAACACAATGCTGGTTCAAACTATACTGCAGAACTCCAGCCCTCATCTGTGGGTATTGACTGATACCTTCAGGAGACTCATCCTGCTGCCTCCCTAAGGCTGCAAGATGAGACAGTATACAACTATTTTAACCTATGATATGCAATGAGAATGAACTAGCCACACCACAAGTGATGATAAAGCTAGGCAGAAAGGAAAGCCAAAGTCTCCAAAAGGGCCCTGGGATCCCTGAGGTGGACACCCCGTCGGGGTGGTACCTGAGCAGAGCAGAGCAGCCAGCTTATAGCCAACTTCTGCAAAGCTGTCGAGAGGAGGAAGAGGCTTCTCCAAGCTCAAGGGCTTGTGCCACTAACCTTTCCCAGTGTGAAGGAGGCCCACAATGCCCCTGGGCCACAGGGACTGACTGGATCCCCCCAGGGCTGTGTCTGTGAGGCATGGCTGACTGCCGGGGTGCCAGTCCCCTGGGCTGAGAGGTGCCACATGTAGCCTTGGCACCCACAAGCCATCTGCCCTCCCTTGCACATCTTGCTGTCAGAACATCCCCAACCTCCCGGGGAGCCTCCTTGCTTCTTCGGACCGCGGCGCTGGGTCTGTGGAACTTTAGCGAGGACCAGGCCATCAGCGACATCAAGCTGGTACGCCGACAGAGGGAGAGCGAAATCTGGCACCTTGCCCCCACCATGCCTTTCCATTTCTGGAGGTTTTAGTCCTGGTGCTCTTCAGTGCCCTCTTCTCCTCCTTCCTGGGCTCCTTCCCATTGCTGCTGTCACCTCCTGCTTGTTGTACATCTCCTGGCTGCTCTTCCAGGTGCCCACAGTGGCCAGAGGGGTCCTGGGGTGTTTGTATCCATGTAGGGCCTTCCTCAGAGGACAGACATCCCTCTTGCCCCAGCATCACTGCCGCTCTGACTCCAGGGCAAAGCTTTTGAGGAAAATGTAGGATACATTAAAGCTGAGTGACTGCTGAGCTCTCTTATTGACTATAATAAGATGGAGAATAACATTTCATTAAGTGCATGTTTCTGCCAATGTAACAAGCCTTTACCTGCAGTTGTGTGTGAAGCACAAATAGCCCAAAGGCATCGCACCTGAAGGAAAAATTCCAGTCCCTTCAATAACGTATTAACATTTTTAGCATACATTCAAAACGTTTAATGCAGTACGAAAAACATGTGTTCTGGTCTCGTCAGCCTTGATAATCCGTAAGAGACAAGAAGGAAGACTGCACTTTTTCATCAGTGACTTCTTGGTGTGCATCCTTTTTTTTTTTAAATGTTAAAGCCAGGGCAGAAATCAGGAAATCGGCTGGAAAACAAGGATGGCCGAGCAAAGTAATGCAGAGTCGTTCTGAACATATTCCTGGAAAGAGTGACTGTAAAACTGTGAGCCAGATGAAACCAGTCCTCTGCCACCCTGACCCCCACACCTCAGTGCTTCTGCTGCAGCCGAATTTCCCAGCAGCTCAGAGATGCCCGAGAATCACTCTTGGCCTCTCTCCAGGCACTTCGGCTATGAAAAGGAGTAGCTAAACATGTATCTCTTTAAATAGGTGTTCCCATGGTACAGGGTAGTCCTTGTTTTGAGTAGAGCTGGCAAATAACCCTGCTCCGGGCAGGGAAGGGTGGGAAAAGGTGTTATTTCAGGAATCTTCACCCAGTAGGACTGGCAAGCTGTTAATACTGTATTTTCAGCTGTGATGGAGCTGGAGGGAAAGAGGTGCTGGGGTTGGGCAGGGTGCAGGAGCAGGAAAGGTGATGGTCTTTTACTGCTTTGTCCTCCCACGGTGACATGCTGTGCAGGGTCCTGGCTTGAGTGTCCCCAGTACCGGTGGCTGAGCACGGCTGGGACACCTGCTCTGGACCTCTGCATGGACTGGTGCTGGCTGTGTGGAGCACCAAATGCACCTGCAAGAGCAACTGAATGGCTGTCACAGCTTCAGCAGCATTTTCTGGGTGTCCCCAGGTGCTAGGGGGGACTGGTGACAGCCTGGTGTGACCCACAGGCAGGGTCCCCATGCCCCTGCCCCCCTGAGAATAGGTGGCGTCCCGTCACGCAGCACTTCTCTCCTCCCCTCTCCCAGTCCTACCACAGGCTTCTGGAAGCAAAACAGCTTATTTTGGCCTTGATTTTTCGATTCTTCTTATCTTAAAATCCCAGTTCATTTCTGACTTACTGGTATCGATAGGAGAAAGGTGCACAGGTACAGTTAAACCACTTCAGGGATGCAACTTGCAAAGATGACTTACATTTTTGCCTTTTTTCTGTGCTTCTACCAAGGTTTCACCAGCCTACAGCCCAAAGGTCTGCCTGTAACACATGGAAATATTCTGCATAAACTGTGCCGAAGTTCAGCAAAATCAATTTGCCTGGCACATGCAAGAGCCTGGAAGCAGGAATTCTTGAAAAATGCTAAAAACGTCTTAAACTTGAACTATTCTTCTCTTAGCTGGGAAACCATTCTGCTTAAAATGGAACAGGCAGGGAGATGACAGAGAATTTTTTTGGCAGCCCCTGAGCCACAGGACACAAGCAAATTTTGTTCTGCTTTGGGGTGACTCAGAAAACACTTTCAGCCCTTGTGCCCAGGTGAGCTTTCCATTCTGTGGAAGGGAAAATACGAATATTACTGGCCTCTGGTCACATTTTCAGCCATTGTACTGCCTCGGAGATGGAGGCACGCGATTTGCATCCATTTTCCTCCATGTTGCATTAATGTGAACGAAATACAATCGCAGTGTGTAAATAGTGGACTAAGCACCACAGCCCTGCTTGCATGAATAAGTCTTTTAAGCTCCTCTGCCCTTTCTGCCCCACGGCTGCACAGATAAATAAAGAAAAGGCCTTATTATATTTGCGGTGGCTAAAATTAAAGGTCTGTGCTAAATCAAGTAAACTAAGCCTCCACACTTGTCCCCTATCACTTGCTGCTCCTTAAATCCCTTGGCTTAGGCTCTATAACCTGGTGGGAGAACACTATTCTGGGAGAGTGTTAAAGCTGGAGACAACAGTGGGGTCTTTGCCAGATACGAAGCCCAAAGTCCCACAGCTGATGTTCTGCAGCCCCCTCGTTTACATAAATAGACAGAGAGCACTTTATCCAGGGTGTTTTTATAGGTGCTGAGGTGTTGTTAAAAAGGAGAGAGAATCTGTGACAAATTTTCACAGGAAAACACTTGGAAGCCCATCTGGTTTGAACACAGTCGGTTGGGTTATAATTGTTTGGGGGGTAATCCTGTAAGAGGACAAACCAGTCACCCCTTGCCAATTATCCATCCATCCATCCATCCATCTATCCATCCATCCACCCATCCATCCAGGTGAGGGCTGCTGTGGTTTTTTGGAAAGAAAAAAGAGAGGAGAGGGGCAGGAAAGACTGCTCCACCCCAACATCACCTTCTTCCTCCTGAATCCCACATCCTTCTTGACCCAAAGCCCCGGTCCCCATCCCACATACTGCAGAGCTCAGGCTTGCCCCTCACGTGCATCTCCATTGCCTCCGAGGTATCATTCCAGTCTTGTCCACAGCCAACAGTGCTTCCCAACCGGGGCACGGCACTGTGCACCCTCCCCTTTCCCAGAAGGCCTCCCATCTCCTGCATCCATGTTGGAACTACCCTCCACCTCAGAGCTCGCCACCTCGCCGCTCTCAGGTCCTGGCAGTTGCTCCCCCTTCTCCCTAAAAAGCCCCTTTGGTCCTCCTGCCCTGTGTCCCAGCCCTGCTCCCCAGGTGTTTGTCCCCTCCCTCTCTTGTTGCTCCCTAATGCTGTTCCCTCCATGGTTGGTGTAGTCACCTGGCCTGTTCCTTGGTGGGTTCACAGATCCTGTGTCACAGGGTGAAAATCCCAATCTATGGCACTGTGCATCCTTCAGGCAGCTCCACAAGACCATGGTCTCACCCAAGTGGAGTCAAAGTTTCTAGGGGTCACAGAGCTAGAGCTGGGACATCAAAAGTCCCAAATCACTGACACCTGCATACATGAGAGACCTTGCCTCTCACTTGTCCTGACCTCCCCACCACTGCCTGGACTCCTTTGCACTGGTCTGGTCCTCTCCTCAGGAAAGTGTTTTGCTTTCCTTTAAGGAGTGAGAGAAACTGCAGGGCCCGGAGCTCCAGTCCTGTGCCCTCACTACCCATAAAGTGTTTAGGAGTCAAAATTAGGGACTGAAAGGCACAGTGGAGAAGGTGTTGGGGATGGGTGGGATGAACACCCTCAGCATCCCTTGGAAGCTCTCTGAGAAGCACGCAGCTTCCCCAGGGTGCTTTAAATGCCACTCTTCAACAAGATTTAGATGCCCAATGGCTAAATCGAGCTCTTGGTGGTTTTGGCAGAGGGAAGGTGGCTGGTGCCACCCCCAGGTACCAATCAGCATCTTTCTCTCCTCACTCCTGCTGACTTTCAGCTTCATGCCTGCTGCCAGCAAATCCTCCCACTTGGCAAACCTTTGGCTCTGCAGACTCAGAGCAACTAAAATTTACTGTTCACAGCTGGCTTGCATCACACTCCTCTTCACCGAAATAACACTGTGGCCACAAGCTTTACCATGCCTTCAAGGTGCTCAGCTCCCCCTCAGACCGGAGCGCGCAGCACAAAATAAATTCAGTCCATTCTTTTATATCATTCCAGTAATTCCTTAGGGGATGAGAGCATCTCAGTGTGCGGGCAGACAAAAGAGCCAGCACTAATGCAGGGCTTCATCCTTTCCGCGCTCACTGTCCTTACAGCAGAAATATTCCTGCTGTGCTAATGGGATTAAAAAGATGAGTATCCAGGCACTAAGAATTAAGAGAATTTGGGTTCAAAAGACCATTGAGTTTTCTTTTGAAATGGCTGTGTAAACACACAAATGATTAGCAGATAGAGATCAAAACTTCCACATTAGTAAACACAAAAATGGACTTGGCACTTTTTCTTAAACTAAAATGTTATGAACGTAGTGAAGTTTATTTGTAGGCCAAGGTTTTATCATAACAGAACATAAACTCTTAGGGCAGCCAGTTATCTGGCATACTTTTTCTGTCTTTACTTATTAACAAACATCAGCAATTCCGTGCCGTAGACACCAATATTGGGAAGTGTCGGGTACAGTGGCTTCTTTGTGAATGAATGGTCTTTCTCTGAGAACTGGACCGCCGGTAATTAATTATCTCAATGTCTTTGATCTATTTACTTTGTGCATATTTCATCTGTTTTGGTTTGTTACTTGCATTTCAATGATCTCTCACATTACGGAGCAATTCCTTCTGTTGGGAAAATTGCCTTTCCCTTTCCCATGGGAGTGTAGCAGTGGACTAACCATCGACTGAGATGGCGGAGATGACAGGTCCATTTTTTACTTCTGTGAGCATGACTGCACTGATTTAAGGAATCTGGACTGCACTGATTTAAGGAATCTGCCCGTATACAGCTGAGGAATTCAGTTTGCTCTTACGAAGCCTCTGTGTGCATTTATAGCAAACTGCAAACTCCCTTTGGGCGGCAAAGCTGTTTGCCCGCTCCCTCAGTTTTAAAGGTAAAAAGGTAGGCAGACATGGCAAAGGATCACTATCGTTAAAGTTCTGTCTCTTGCTCATCAAAAGCAAGACCACCTCTATTTCTAACTACTGGTTAAGCACTTAATTGTATTTAACACAATAATGACAGTAAGACTGACTGTGTATTTGACTGACCTCAGATTTTCCCAAGAACAAATTTGTCAACCATTACATGTTGTGAGCTTGAGCACAAAATAAAAGGATTCCTCTTTCATTTTTTTGCCATGACAGACAATAAACCCATGATGATAGCATGGGCGGTCAAATATGCCATTCCTTCTATCTCCTTCCCCCCAAAAAAACCTTGAAATGTGTGGGGTTTTTTTGGATTATTTGAGTTGGAACAGGTTGGGAATTTTCAATTCCTTCCTCCCATAGGCTATTATTTCTGAGTATTTTGTGTTTTATCTTTAACAATTCATGTTATCGCATTATATGTGATAGTAAAAGCCGACTTGAAGACGGAATATCAAATGTTTTATGTATTTTTGGTTTCCATTCTTGAAAAACAACATGGAAAAAGACACAGCAAACAACCTTTAACTGGAACTACTGACACCAAATCAGAGCTAATTTTGCAACCGAAAGCTATGGCAGAGCGCAATTTTAGCTTGCTGTAACCTCGTCCATTCCCATACAAATCAGTACCTCATCCCAGAGAAAATTAGCTCTGGGTTGACCTGTACTGGAGACACTGAGCTCAAGAAAAGGAGAAGCTAAGTAGGGCAGCTTACCAGAAGACAAGTTTTGTCACCTGGTCACCACAGGAGAGGGTCAGCAGGAGAAGGACAACAGGAGCGGGACAGGGCTCTGCTGAGGATGCTGGCGCACAGCGTCAGGGAGCACGGGGAGCAGCGTGCTCACCCAAGCGTGTGAGCCCTGGGTGGGAAATAGGATAGGGCTTCAGCCTCTCCCCACTTTGGAGCAGGGGGAGGACTCGTGCAACCCAGAAGTTTATCTGGTAAAATAGGACAAACCCAGAATCAGCAACTACAGTGGGCTCTGACTCAAAGCTCCCTTCTGATTTTCACCATGCATGAAGACAGATTTTGCTATCCCAGCTAAAGAACATCTAATTTATGCAGAGGCACTTATCTAGCAAACCCCTAAGGCTGTAGTGATTGTGGGAGGTTAATGAGAACTTTATTTTCTTAAAACCTAAACTATACCCAAAGAGACTCTGCAATGCATTAGGTGCACAGATATTTCTCTCCAACATCACTGGACAAATCTTCCCAGAGCACCCAAAGCTCAAACCTCTTTGCTTGGTAGCTTCAGTAAATGTCAGAAAGAGTTTTTGAAGGTTTCTCAGCCTGATGGTATGTTACCACACAGCCCAAAGAGAACAGCTCTTTGATTTCCATGAGAGGAATTCACACCATACGCCTGGAGGCCAGGGGTTCGGTCTCCTGCCCTTGAGTGCTGCTGTGGTTTGAACATGAGCCTGCTTCTGTGCTCCAGTGTCACGCTGTCACTGGCCGCCTCTGGTGTTTGACGCCCTTTGTGGTTCTTCTTGCAGGAGAGAGAGGCTGAGATTGATTATTTTTGCCCTCCAAGGTGATACTGGGACATAAACATTTGTTCTCTCTTCAGTTTTTATTGACTGAACAGCTGCCCTTGAGCTGCATCATGAAGCGAATGTATTTGCCTAAGCTAATAAAAGCATGAAATGTACCCTGTATAGGATAAAAAGCATAGCAAAATGATGTTTTTGAAAAAAAAAAAAAAAAAAGATATTTTGGGCTTGCTTTGAGCCACTGTGACCCAAGCTAAGGAGGGAAGAAGAGGTGGCATCCCACCAGCGCTCCCAGCTCTGGAGCTGAAGCTTGCAGACAGCTTTGGGGTTGTCCTCTCTGATGCTGCCCCACCAGTCCCTCAGCAGGGCCTTGGGAGGCAGCAGCCTCCACAGCTTTAATCCTTTTTCCCCCTGGACTTACCTTTTGTGCCAGGGGATGGCCAAGAACAGGAATCAGGGCTGGAGCGGCAGTGCATTATGTATCTGACATGGAAGGGTAGCGGCATTTTAAGGCACTCTGCAAAAGGTAGCCAGTGAACAACGCTGTGGGAAGTATTCTACATCCATTCAGCAGTGGCTTATGCTTAGGGGATACAGGAGCCTTGGCCAGCACCACAGGGAGACAAGTTTTGGCTTAAAGAGGGTGAAATTTTTCTCTTCCAGACCCCAGCAATCGGACTAGCAGCAGGCAACCTTTCAAAGCCCTGCGCCAGGCCAGCTTTTTCTTTTCCAACATTAGAGATTATGCGCACTGGGAAAAACACAGCGGGAACTATGAGGGTCATGGTTGCCAGTCCTCTTTTGGCAGGACCTGGCCTCCTTGCCAGGGAGCAAGACCTGAGAGCTCCTTACAAACATATCTCTGAAGATGCCTTGCAGTAGCTCTGCACTTTCGCCACGAGCGTGTGCTGCCGCGGTCCACTTCCCACCTCAGACCACACAGTTTTTCCTCTGAAAGGAAAACTCAAACCCCACATTCCTAGTAGGATAATACAGCTGTACAACGTTGAACCTCATCCCGCTGGCTCCTGAGATGGGGAGTCGGACATCATTCTATGTTTCTTCCATGAAAGCAGGATCTTCATTATATTTACTGTAAATGCCCTCCCTTTTGTGCTCATTCTGTGCCAGCAATTACAAAAATCCCTTCTAAAGTTAAATACAAGACGTTGTTTTGAGACAAGTCATTTATTCCTATAAGTCTTTTGGTTTTTTTAAATATCAAAAACTCATGTGTGTACAAGAGAACTTACATATGCAGTTATCTCAGACTGCCCTCTTATGGCAAAATGTTAAACTGTCGGTTTTCTCAGGCTTTACAAAGGTTTTGCAAGTTCAGTTACTGAAAATTCTAGTCTTAAAAATTACTGAACAACAAGACAAAAGAAGTGGTTGTCCGATTCATTTCTGCCCCACACGGGTCCTGTCACCAATTCATCCTGCTGTGCCCAAGCACTGCCAACCCCCTGGTTGGCAGCTTGACCACCACCTGGTACCCTTGTGCTCGCCCACCCTTCCTCCAACAGGCATGTGCCCAGCTGGGGGGGGGGTTGGGAAGTTTTCTAACACGTGTGCATGTATGCACACATACACTCTGCTGTTTGCATATGTAAAGAATGCCTGACTTCACAAAAGTGGGTCTTTCATGTAGGATGAAAGTTGTCAACGGTCTCCAAATCCTGGCAAACTGGAGGAGTTTCTCAAACCCAGGGGTCAGCTGCCAACAGAGCTTTGCTGAAGCCACAGGTGAGCTCTCCCCTGCTGCAGAAAGCTCCAGAAAACCAGGGCAGTAAATTTGCTGGCCACTGAAATGATCCTGGAGGCCATCTCAGTTGGCTCTGGACAAGTATGCAAACATGGGAGGGCTCGGCATAGGTCAGCAACCCCAACCACGGGTGGAAATGACCAAGTAGGGAGGGTGCCCACAGGCAGGATAATCTTCAGCCTCCTTCCCAGACCTTCAAAGCTGCTCTGCCTACTTTGGTTCTGGCTGCTCCTCCCCAGGGAACTCATCTCGCCTCACACGTGGTGGTCAGCATGGGGCTGTGAGCGAAGAGGGCTACATGCAAAGGAGTATCTCACTGTCTTAAAGAAGGAGAGGGGAGGAATCGATCTAATCTGTGGATTCATGGTGTCCATTCAATGTGCAAATGCTTTAAAAAAACAGCAGTCACTTACTTCAGACACACAATCTACACAAATGGTAGAGGAAGGACTAGAGAGTATGCTTTCGCTGTTACTTAAGCCTTCACAGTCCAGGCCACGGTGGCTGCCTGGACACTTGGAGCCTTGCGGTGGTGGCACTGACATCTCCTGTCCTTCAGGTTCCAGAGCTGTTACTCTTGACTTAAAGTGTTTCCACCAGAGATGGCCCCTTGCAGCGTGCCTGAGCTCTTCCAAGTCCCCCCGCTAGAGGACAGCAGGAGGGTGTCATGTCGCCAGCTGTTCATCACAGCTGCGCAGGCATGGCAAATGCAATTCACGTGTGTATAAACACATCCAAAACAGCAGAAAGTAGTTCGTATGCACGACTGCAAGGAACTAGTGGCTGGAGTGATATTTTGGTAGTAAGGTCTGGCTCGGGGAGGAAGGCAAAAAAAAAAGCCTCTGCCCCAAAGTGGTGTCAGTGGTTTATTTTAGGACAGTGCCCTGGGTCTTCTGTAGGTGTGCGACCAGGAAAAAGGCCAAGGATGTTACCTGCAGCATACACATCCTTGCAAAATGCTCAAATGCCCAGGCAGAGAAAGGAAACTATAGTGGCAGCATTACTTGTACTGGCAGTGACCTGGAGAGAAACTCCGTCTTTTATTTCCAGCCATGTAGAGCCAGAGATTATTTAGTCCAGGATACACTTACATCCTCCTAACCAGCACCAGTCCATCTGAGGTACAGCCCCCTCCCGACTGCAACAACTTACAGGCTGGTGAAGGGACATACATTGCCTGCATGACAGTACAGCCCTCTGGAAAGAGTTATTTCCTCCTACAGCTGATTTGTAGATAGAGAGGTAGGCGGAGAAGGTGAACACATACTTGACTCATTTTTTTCAGTCCCATTTGGCTCCCAGCTCTTAGCATATGTTACCTTGCCTGAGTTATGAAGTCTCAACGTGACGTCTTTTATTTCGATATTCAATCTGGAAAAGCAATACCCAAGGCTTTCGATTTCTTAACCAGGAGTCGCACCTGGTTTACGCATTACAGTCCTGCATGGAGTGAGAAGGGAGCCCGTTTATACCCCCCAAATAGCAACTTTAAAACTTTTCTAAGGATTTGATGTAAGAAATGGTTATATTGCATAAATGTCAGCAAAACACCTTCCTTTGAAATTAGAAGAATATAAACAAGAAGGCACTGAGTTGCCAGAAGACCAAAATTCAAAGCATGAAACCAACGAGGAAGCAAAATAAATAAAGGTCTGGTTCTTTTCTAATGAGCAGGTGCCCCTGCTGTGAAAACGCTCGCCCCCAGGAGTCACCCACTTACCTGCTAACTCCTCAGCTTGGGAAATGGGGCTGTGCTCCCTGCCGGGACTTGGAAGAAGTCATTTCTCTCCCTCAGCCATCTGCTTTCCTGTGTATAAAGTGGAGATGATCATCATTACTTTTACTGCCTTTATTCATCTCAGATGATGGATTGCAGGAGCACGAGGACTTTTATAGGCTCCATTCCGCTTGTGGGGGGAATATAACATTTGAGCCTCTACTTTTCAGGCTGCCAGCTTCAGCACATGAAGCCCAGACTCCAGCCCCCACCACGTACCCCCCAAACAAGAACAGGTCTGAACATGAGACGTTAAAGCGTGGCTGTGCCTGTGGTGAAGGAGGCTCTGCAGGGTCCCCTGTGGTTCCCCTTCCAGCTGTTTCCTCCGGAGCCGCTGGGAGTGGAGTTTGTTTCCTGGCTCTTGCCCTCAGGCGCCCCGAAATCCAGCAAACCCTGACGGTTTGCAGATAGGACCCACACTTTTGCCCCGGTCCCTGAGCCAGTCAACTCTTCCAGGCCACAGCTGCCCCGATGAACCTTTAACAAGGTTTGATACTGCACTGGGGCTGCTGGAGGCAGAGGCACAGGCTCTGTGTTTTGGCTGTTCCCAGCTGTTTTCCCCCATGAGTGGCTGCAGGCAGACAGCATGATGTCTCTCCTTCCTCACCCTTGATAAAGTGGCTCAGAGCCTTCATGATGGGCAGGCAGCATCCCATGCGTGCCCCCTTCTTCAGTGAGGGAGGGGAAACCGTGCCCAAGGGGTCCTGGGTAAATAAATTTTTTAAAAGCGGCTTTTAAATCATCAAAAATATTAAATATGTGACATAATTCCTTCATCTCCATAATTCCTTCATCTCCGTTCTCTCCCAAGCATAAAGTAGATATGGGGCAAGCAGGAAAACCCCAGGAAAAATTCTTAAATTCAGGGCAGGCCAATTCAGTGCAGTGCAATTGCAGCTCACAGCGAGGATGAGGAGATGGCTTCACTCCAGGCTAACCTCTCATCTGGACCAGCTTGGTCCAAAGCTGGCTTTGCCCAGCCTCACCCAGCAACGCTTCGGTATGTTCAACTTTCTCACACATGCTGACATCCAAGACATCTGAGTCATTAGTATTTCTCAGATGTTTTGAGAGTCCGAAATGAAAACACACCAGAAAGATAGCATCCTTTCCCCACAAGGTAAGAGTAAAATCTCTGCTTGAGCTGTCCTGGAGGGAGCCTGCATGGATCTGGCCCTAGGGCATGTACCAGGGAGCAACAGTGGCAGCTACAGCTGTGGACCCACAGGGGTCAGTTTAGAACCAAAATATCGAAGTCAAGATTTCATAATGTTGGTCAGTGTTTAACAAAACTGAATGCCAAAAAAAAAAAAAAATCACAAGTATTTTTAGTTTTAAAAATAGTTTTGTTAACTGAGGACACCGGAAAAAAAATGGGCACTGGCTGCAGCCACAGTGACTGCTTTGTTTCCCGTACAACAGCCTGGATGTCTTTGCAAATGCCTACAGACTCCTGCTGGGTTTACCTTTCACTTTAAATGACAATTTGAAAGCTCATCACTGTGGTCACCATCCTTCCGACTACAGTGGTCATGACTGGAAAGCCCCAGTGCTTATCGCCAGTGACCACACCATTTAAGGCCTATGCACTGCAATTCAGGGCACGGCAGCAGTCCGGCAAGTCTGTGCCATGCCCCTAGTGCCATGCCCAAGATACCACATCTATAATTAGAGCAGGAAATGCCTGTGGCATTGTGATGAACACTAACAACAATTTCCTTTCTGCTGCTGCTTGCGCCAGGTTGCTGCTGACATACCCAAGGAATTATGAGCCTAGTTGAGTTGCAAGAGCAGTGTTACTTTCTCCATCTTCCTTCCTACTTCCCTGTCTGTACTGATATTTTTTTCCGTGCTTTTCATTTAGCTTAAGTGTCCCAGTGGAGGGACCACCTTTTCATCCTATGGTTACAGCATCCATGACCATGAGGCCCCAATCCCTGATAGACACAATGGCAAGGTAACTGTTGTGTGTTAGTGATGTGCATCCTGCCGATGAGGATGAAGAACAAGCACTAACTGTCCAACACAGCACAGCAAATCCGCTCTGCCCATAATTCAGACTAAAACTGACTTCTGTAGAGGCCCCCAGTGCATGTTGATGGGCCCTGAGCAGATTGCAACGGTAGGAAGGACTAGGTCATACAGGAGCACAAATTCATAGCATAAGACTTATCCCTCTGTTTCCTAGTTTAATGTCTCGAAATAGAGGATTTTTTTAAAAATATACCAGAATATGCCCTTTTCATAAAGATTAAGGCCCTGCAGTGTGGGAGCAGCCCTGTCCTGTTCTTTTACCCCCATATCCCACCATCAAGTTCACAACATTGGGGTACATTAGCCAGATCCCATCTTGCAGAGATAACTCGGTCGCAGGACAGTGGAACCCTTTTTGGGGAGAGAAAAGTCGCTAGCAAAGGTTAGAGCAGAACCCTAACTCCTGATTCCTAGGGCTCCAGTGGTTGGAGAACAACAGGACAAGCTGGAGCCCCCATGAAAACCTGCTTAAAAGCAGGAATAAACTACTACTATATCTACTCCAATAGAGATTCACCTAAATTATTTTTAAAAATTAAGTGAGAGTGAGTCCATGACTGTGCTGGTTGACCAGGCACCACTCCACTGCCTGTACACTTGAATGTTTTTCCCCCATATATAACCTGCATCATCTGTATTGAAAATTGTGTGTAATTTCTATTTTCTTACTCCCAATGGCTATCAAAGACAAGTGACAACCACCGACAATATAACAAACCTCTACCCATCAGAAGACCATTTCCCCTCACTCCTGATCTACACATACTCCATTCATTTCCAGCTGAAGGAAATCCAGTTCCTTCAGTCTTTCCAAACAGATCAGCTTTCATCTTTTTGGTTGTCCTCTGTACCTGCTCACCATGTTTCTTAAATGACAGTGCCCACAGCTGGATGCAGTGGCCAGGACAAGGCCCTTGCTGGCAGCAGGGAGCATGGGACAAGCACCACATCGCACCTCCTCGGTTCCTGCTGGTCAGGCCAGCCTGGAGGGAGGTACAGGTCTCATCTACCTGCCCCATGAGGAGAGGATGAGGGATGAGGGGCTGGCTCAGCCCGGAGCTGAGGCAGCTTTGGGGGGACATAACAGCAGCCTCTAATGAGAGGGTTATAGAGGAGAAAGAGCCAGGCTCCTCACTGCCTGCTGGGAAGATGAAAGGCAATGGGCATGAGGTGAAAAATGCGTTTCAGACAGAATATAAGGACATAATCTCTCCCCATGAGAACACTCAAAGAGTGGGACAGGCTGCCCAGAGAGGTTGCCCAGTCTCCGTCCTTGGAGTTTTTCAAGACCCAGCTGGAGGAAATCCTGAGCAACCTGGTCTGATCTCACAGCTGCTCCTGCTTTGGGTGGGAGGTTGGCAAGAGACCTCCTCACGTCCCCACCAGCACTAAGTAACCTATGGTTCTGCGATCCTTTGGTCTTCCAAATGGCAAAATTGAATACATTATGCTGTATAAGCCAATCCCTATAGAGGATATAAATTTAAAACTAAAGCAGAAAGATGTTTGAAATCGAGCTCATGAGGTGTATAGAACCTAGTTCAGCACTGTATTCCCAGGCCAGTGGGCCTTTAGCAGGCCTCAAGGAGAAGCCTACCAAAAAGCTTGATTTTGGTAAAAAGTCTGGGAAGTCAGAAAGATCTCATTGCTTTAAAATCTAGTCAATTAAAAAAATCAAAGTTGTTTCAAAGGTAGCGCCTGCCAAATGCCCTTTGCCACCATCAGTGGTTTCGCAATCTTGTCCTCCGGTTTTATTGCAGTATTTTGTCACCTTTATTGCATAAAAGACTCACTTGTGTGGCAGAGCACCAAAAAACCCTGAACAAGAAAAAGAAGACAAGCAGTGAACCTCATTAAGGCCACAATGTTGTTGAGGGTTTGAAGTAAACAAACAGCAAAGACATTTCCTTGAATTGCTTCAAGTTCCAGTACACTAAGGAGGTAGTTTTACCCATATTAGGTGAAACATTTTCAGAACTGGGTCTTCAACTGGTGTTTGTTAAAGCGACATCTCGAACTTCTCACTGCCTACAAAGAGCACATCAGAGTCTGCAACGAGCCCTGGTTCCTCAGTCTCTTGGCAGTAGAACCACAAAAATTACACCACCGCCTCCTCTATGTAAACTAGAGTGTCTCATCTGTTTTGTAATTGCAGCTTTTGTGAAACTTCACTGCAATAGCACTGAGTGACTGCACAGTAAACTGTGCTAAATGTCAGCACTGGGTAACGAGAAGTTGTCAAAATTCTAGGTTAGCCTCAAAAATCAGTGCTTGATTTTTACATTTTTCCCTGTGAGCAACAAACAGTGGAGGAAAGAGAAGCCTCCAAAGATTTTACAAAAAGTGAAACATAAACGTAAAATTCTCTAGCACCACTGTTATTAAAATAGCATCAGGCACGCATTTAAAAAAGAAAGTTGTTACAGGCAGGAAGCTGTGTGCCTTCATGCGTGTATAAAACTGGACTCCAGGGGCTGCCTTTGGGGGCTGAGGGAGGACCTCCGCTCCTGGATCTGGCCATCCTTCCTCTTCCTCCGTCCTGTTGGCGGCCAAGGTTCGGGTGAGCCATGAGGCTGACTCCTGAGCTCCTTCCCGGGGCGAGTCCAACCTACTCTGCTCCCCCAGCCCCTCCCTGTCATCTGGGGAGGGAACTTCCACCCTCTGAGGAAAACATCATTATCTTTCCAGCACATTTCCAGATGTTCATTATTTTTCTTTTTTTTTCTTTACATAAGGGCTTTCTAAAAGGCACCTCAAGTTTTGGGAAGCCAGCTGTCACACAGAAGAACTTACTGGTACTTAGCCCCATGCAGGTGAAGCAGCCCAAGAAGCATGACAGCTACAATAAATTAATACCATACGCTTCCTCTCCTATCCCCTGTGTCTATCATCAACTTAAAACACAGACTCTTCACTGTTGGAACTTCCTCTTGCTGTGCATTTCTACCACACCTAAAGGAGCAGGATGCTGCTGTCACTGGTCTGTCACATCTTGTGGGAGATGAACTTAGGTCCTTGCCTCCTCACCCTCTTCTGCTTTGGAGCTGCCCCTCGTGCTCTTGCAGGGCCACACTGCAGCTCCCCATCCACCCCTTGTGTCCATGCTGTCCTGACGTAGCGTTGATATGCCGACATCTTGGAGCTCGTAGGGGAGACCTGAAAGCAGAGAAGCAGTGGTAAGAGCATGCATCTCCTCATGGGCCTTATGAGTAGTTTTGGGGGAGCCTGGATGAGAGGCATGTGCAGAGGCAGACCTGCAGCCCCTCTTTGGGCATCCCCCTTCGAGGGTCTGCTGGCAGCTGCCCACTCCTGGCATAAGGCTTGTGCGGAGACTCAGAGGCCAGGTCATGCCGAAGATCCACGGTCAGGGTCAGAGGCTCTGGTACAAATGTTCTGGTACACTGTTCTGGTGCAAATGAAAAGTCATGATTGCTTGTTGCATGCGTTACATACCATCTTGCTTCCATATTTATACATGTACGTCTATGTGGGCATACACTGATTTTCCATTCAAATTTGTGAATGTTTCCAAATCCACAAACACCACAGAAAAATAAATATATGAAGCATAAATCATCCTTCAAGACCAGGTCTGTGATTCTTGTGGATCCTCAAGCTCCCACTGGAGTCAAGGGAATACAGCAAGCACCAAAAGTTCACGTTGTTCTGTAGATATTTATTTCTTTGCCTTCAGTGCTGCATGATGGGCTCATGTGAGGCAGCTGTTGGCTCTCCACTCCCAATGTTTAGGCAGTAACAGGAGGGAAGGAAAACAAAATGTCGCCTAAACCCCTGGAAACACAGAAGTTGATATAAACAGCTGGGATGGAAGAAACTCTTCTTTTTCCATGGCCCCACTGAGGTTTTATGATCTTTGCTTTTCCCACAGAGGGATTACTGGGTGAGAGAGATTGCAACCACTAGAGGATATATTTGAATTATTTGGAAGTCTCGCAAAGTTTGTATACAAAACTGTTCATCTAATTGCTGCAATTTGGAAAGCTGAAACTTTCCAAGGCTTTTTTTTTCTCTTTTTTTTTTTCTTCTAATGCAACTTCTTTTTCCTGACTTGAAGCCCTCATTTAAACATTCATGAAGAGCATTTTCTGCAGAGAGTCGACTGAGCACACTGCGAACAGAGCACCAGGTTTCCAAAAGTTCATTCTGGGGGACAGTATCTATGTCAATGGCAGATCTCTTGCAGTCTCATATGGGCGGACTTTCCATCTGACCGGACTCTGGGACGGGACCAAGGGAACCAGAGGGCCTCCATTCACACCCTAATCCACCCCACATGACAAATGCACTATTTCGTGGCTTCTCCTTATTCCTACCATCCTCCTTGTACGCCTCACCATCTCCAAATTGGGGATAACGAACAGCAACCATTTAAACTGCTGTTATGCAGTCGGGGAAATTACAGCAAATTTTGTTTTTACAGGCGGTTATCAAAAAGCAACCGCTTTTACAGCCAAACTGCTCTTATTTCATGTGCCACTTTCACATTCTGGTTTTGTTTCCTCCCTCTGTAATTTACCCAGCGGGGGAGAAGCATATAAATTTCCTGTGCATGCTCCCAGCAGCTTTTGCCCTTGAAAGCTCAGATCAGCAGGTAGGGAGCTGGGGCTCCTCGGGATCAACACGGGAGCCGCAAATCAGCGCCGGGACCTGTAGGAAGCAATGAAAGGGCATTAACTTGGTAAGGGTGCGATTTAGGAAATCTCTCGTTGTCGCATGCCTTGGAAAATAACAACCACAAGACCCGCAATAAGTAAGAGTGATAGCAGCAGTAGATAGTGGTATCTTTACAACTCAAGTTCAAAAAAAAAAAAAAAAAAAAAAAAGAGGGGGGCAAAAAAAGCGGAAAAAAACCCCCCAAAACAGCCTTTCATTGTTTCCTAGAGCTGGTCTCTTGCAACTTGAAATAAAGTACTGGAGCAATATACTGTTCTCTAGGGGTTAATGTTGCATTAATCAGAACTGACAAGCATGAAAATCATTCTTTGTTGTCTTTAAATTGCTAATTTAAGATTGAAATCTAAAACGCTTGAGCACTGATCGTTAACACTGACGCTCAAACAAAACCCAAGTACAATCTTCTCTCCTATGGGCCACTACACAATTGTTTTACATTTGGTTGAGAAAACAAATGCAAAGTCCGTAACTAAATCCTAATGTATCGTTTAAGTGTTTCCATTCACAGGCTTTCTTTGGCTAAACTTCAACGAATTGTACTACAGTTTAATTGAAAAGCACAGACATTTACATCTGAAGGCAGAAATACTGGCATTGTACCGTGCGGTGCAATGGCAGCAATAATTCCCCAAAAGCCAAATCTTTTTTTTTTTTTTTTGCAGTTATTATTTTTACATTTGGAGAGGTATTTTAATGAGCCGATTCTCAGCTAAGGTGACCAAGCAAAGTCTGAGATAGTCAGTAACAAAATGTTTATTTAAAAAGCTTATTAAAGTTTTAAGAACCTATTAAAGGGTACAACATGTGGCTACAAAACCAACAAAAAATACCTAGGAGGAAAACAAATGGGACAAGCACGTCCTCCTCTGCCTCTTTAAAGGAATTATACACTGTGTTAGGGGCCAAATCAAGTCCAGTTTCTTCTGCCAGCTTGACTATTTGCAGGTTCAGGTCTATTCGCAGACACAGCTCCCGCTGAAGTCCATGGACATAGGCACTTGCAGCTGAAATAAGCTGAATCTTCAGCTTGGCTGAAGGAAACTCTGTGCCTTAAAATCATTTCTTTAACTCCAAACCCATCAGCGGATCTGGTTTGGTCTGATCCCTTGTGATACGGAAGAAGAAATAAAGACATCTGTGACAGTCACACTCTATATGACTATGGATGCTCCATCGGAGGCTTGTGAGGATGAGTAGGAGAAGGGCTGGGGGCAAAGCCAGCTGTGCCCTCATTCTTCCCTCTGAGGAGCCAGCGAGCTACAGTAGCTGTGATATCCAGCATCCAGAGTGAAGAATGACACATTTATCACATCTGAGCACTTTGCCTTTCTTTGCAATTACAGTAAAGCAGGGTTGAGCTATGCAGACATACTTACCACATCCATTGACCTCGATGGGAGATCCATAGCAAATCTTAGGGCAGAACTTGCCACACAAAAGACGTGTTAAAGACACAAGCACTGTCATGCAGAACAAGCTCTTAGAGCAGAAGAAAAGGACTCAGCATTTGGCCAAGGAGTGGGGTCATGCACTGAGGGTGCTTTGTATTCTGGGGAGGACGTGGGACGATGGCTCCCCAGGCTCACGCAGAGCAAAGGCGGCGGAATGTAGGGTTTAGGGAAAGAGAAAATGAATATAGGGTTTAGAGAATTAGAAAATGTGAGAGATTCTGAGCACTCTCTTATCTGGCAATAGGATCTGGAATATGAAGGTTCCTGCAGAGGAGGGCACTTCTCTTTTCTTCTGCTCGATAGAGTAGGAACGTAAAAATGCCCTTGAATTAAGAGGTAATCTGAGCAACATTCCCTTGTTTGTTAACCCAAACATCACTAAGAAATATTCTGGTGTCTAGAGTCAAAAGTCAGATCTAATGTAAGTATAACAAAATCAGATGTTCATCACATATTGCACGCTCCTTCGCAGCACCCCTTGTGCATAGTAGTAGGGTAGGTCCCAGTAGAGCAGATGAAGAAAATATTGACAAGCGTGTTTTCACCAGAAGGATATGTTGGATTCAGGGTTCAAGGGGATGACTCCTGAGTTTGAAAATCAAAACCACTTTTCACTGTACGCTTGTCCTTACAAGGAGCAGTTGCGAGATTTGATTGATACACTTTTTCTGTGTTAAATTCTGTCTCTTGGCACTTCCAACGCATGTTTAGTTGGTTTATATGAAAGACTGTCAGGAAGATGGCCTGTTTGAGCATCTTTAGTAACAATATTTGTGTTAGAGCTGGCACTCAGAAGCTCACCAGTGGCACAAGGAGAAAAAGAAATGCCTAATAATGAAAAGGAACCATAGAGACTCAGATCTTTCAGTTAAAATCAATAGCACCTACCTAAACAATCATTTGTTAAATTTTTACTTCTATTTCAAGCTATTTTAAAATGAGAAATAATACGCAAAAAAATTCAAAGTGTCATTAAGCCTTTTGGTGTATTTAACATTGTCAATAGGCCTTCAAAGCCCTAGGCCTAAATACTTACTTACTGTTAAACCATTTTAGCCATGGGGATGGGTTTGTCTGCATTTGCCTGGCAAAGCCAATGTGAAGAAGTGAAGACAAGTCGAATGGGAGGAAAAGGAGAGGTATAAACATGGCACTAACCTTGACAATGACAATTCTCCCTCAAATCAGCATTAAAATTAGTATCTTCTGTTTTCTTTATTCTTACGCAGAAAAATAGGGCAATTCTTGGAAAAATATCTAGTGATCTATAATGTCATATGTACACTTTACATTTTTTGCTGTTTTTAAACCTGCAGATCATTTAAAGACTCAGGAATCTTTCCAAACTTCCATCCCATTTGTGAAAAATACTTACTTGCAAAATATATCTTCTATGTTTGGAAGTTCAATGAAGCGAGTAGGGGTGGGATCCAGTGCACTGGGCAGACACCCAAACCTAAGTATCCACGCACAGGCTAAGTGCAGGATTCAATTGCCTAAGGACTTGAATAAGGAATCTGTCACCACTGAGGGACCTGGGCTGGGGAGAGGTCCAGGAGGGTTTGGTTCTTCTGCAGACCCTCCATCATGCCAGTTAGCCTTCAAGGATGTCTTTGGTGCCCATGACCATCTCTAGGGCCTATATTTAGGCAACTAAATGTGTCTGCATTCCTGTTACAGATAATGGAGATCCAAGGCTTGATTCAGTTGCCTACACGTTGGCATCTAAAGCAATGTGAGAACCCCTAAGGTATCTGAGACATCTCTCTGGAGGTAGCAGATATGGCGCATGGGAACTGATGCTTTCCAGAAGGGTAGCCTGAGACCAGGTAGGACATCCCACAGCTTCTCAAGTGGCATAAGATGTTCACAGAACTGATTGAGCTGTTGGTCAGTGTATTCAAAGGAGTCTAGAGACTGATTCATTTAACTGTCCATCAGCTATTTGCTTAGGGTCAATCCTGTGCTCAGTTCAGCTGTCTTGGCACCCGATACCATTTGAGAGGCTAAAGGCTACTCCATCTTGTCTCCAGCTGCCGCTCCAGAAGGGCGCTACAGTCCTGTAGGTTGTGTGCCAGGTTGGCCAGCCCTGTCGGAATGTCTCACACACCAGAAGTACCTCAGATATAACTGATGCAGGACTCCCTTCCTTCCCCAGCTCTACTGGGAATTAAAACACCTAGCTCGCATGTAGACACCAACATGTACGTGTCTTCATCTTGAACTGAACTGCAGCCCAAAAATTTCACGGGCACGGGAGAAAATCCTGTGTATTTTCAGGGTCACACACACAGATAATTTCTCTTTGAGTCCTGAATCTATTTATAGATAAATTAAAGCATTTTGTTTGTATCAAGAAACACGTCAACACAACAAATGGTCAGTGCAGATGTTGCATGAAGGTAAGCACGCAAACATTCCCAACACACGTAAATAACGGTGCACATGTGTATCAAGCTTTTAGATGAGCTTTCCAAGATTCCTTTTGTTATGTGCTGTTTTAAAATGCTCCCACTCTTTTAGAAAAAAAAAGTTTTCTGTTCATCATCGAGAGCTGAACTGGAAACCATCAGGCTGCTTGTATTAATATACGCAACTTTGTGATTTATTATGGTTCCCCTCATCCCATCTATTTTCTGCGCCTCAGATGTGTAATTAACTCCATATTGTCAGCCCCATCTGCTTATGTCTACACAGGACATGTCTGTACTGTCATAAAAGCAAAAGAACAAATTTCCCAATCACCAATATTGCCTTGCACTTCAGGGAAGCCGGCTGGCTCTCCGGGAGAAATTTCGTATAGGAACATCTTGAACCCGAAACAGTTCCTGGTGCAAGCAGTGTGGATGTGGGCAGCTTGAGACCAGAGCAGTGACAAACGTGACCTCACATCCCAGCAGTGTGGCCACAAGGGTGACATCATACCCTGCAAGCGCAGTCGGGATGCAGGGGCACCACTCCTAACTGGGGTGCTGCAAACAACTAACAGTGTTGACATCAGCAAGAGCAAAAGGTGGCTGCATATTTGTTTAAAGTTCATTTTTCATTTCCTTGCCTTATATAAGGCTTTCTCTTTGTCTCTCCTTTTTCGCCAGTTCTGAACATACAAACCACAAAACCAGACCCAAACCTAGCGGAGACAAAGATGCCTCTGCATCCAGTCTTCACTGATACGCTGTGTCACATCAACTTTCTTTTCAGATAGACTCAGAAGATTTGGTTAACCTACCCCTCTGTTGTTCTGGAGTATCAAAACCTATTACTGTTTTATAATTATGTTTATGTTTGAGAGAAATTTAAAATTTCAGGCATTTGTAAAAATTTAGGTGCCTCATTAGAAATAACAGCTTATGATGTCTCCATCCATCAAATGAACTAAGTAAATATTTTTTCAGTTTTATTAATGCAGTAAGTGCACAGAGTGTATACAATGCACAGTGTATATAATGCTAGGGACCATTTAAAAAATACATTAAAACTATTTGCTGTATTGGAAAGTTTTTAACATTGAGCCAGAAGTGGTGTTTTCCCCTCCAGAGAATGTTTTTATACATAATAGGAAGAGACGAGGTTACATTACTTTTAGGGATTTATTATATTTGCTTGCTTCTTGACTATATATTGTATATCTGGCATGCGTTTTCATAAATGCACAATGAATTTCAAACTAAATTACATTTGGGAAATCAATTTCTGGCTGTCTCAATAAATCACAAATATTCTAGCTGTAATGTCTGGATGGTGGAAAGGAGTTGGGTCTTATGTGTGTCCCTAAGGCTCAGGAATTCTCTTACCAGCCTTGAATGTTTTTAATGTGGCCATTATTTAGGAGAATAAATACACGACTGTGAGAAAGGTTAAAGGAAGGTGAAAAATGTTAAGCGGGATGTCACTAAAGGCACACATGAAGCAGGATATATATGGTAAGACCAGCACATAGCAATTCAGTGATTTGCCTATTATGTCGGAGACAAATTCTAGTTCCAAATCAATACTTTGCAATGGATTAGCCAACATGGCAGGAACAGAGATTGAAGGCTGCCCTAAACCAGTAAGGGTATGAAGTGTGTTTAGTAAAAATCAGCGGAAACATTGTCCATTAACACGGGGAATCCACGCAAACAACAACAACAACAAAAAAAAAAAAGAGAGGAACTTTATTCTGCGTTAAATCAGATACTGCAAGAGACAGGGCAAATCTCTGTTATCACTAGAACAGGGTTTTGAAAGATAGGCACTATTTCGTGAAAGAAAAAGGGGTAGCATTGTGCATTAGAGAGATGATAGGCATAAAAATACCATAAATAAATAAGAATTTTTGAGGGTCATAATCACTTTGGGAATGGCTACTAAAAGTGGCCATTTAGGGCATAAAGGGGGTTGGTGACAAGGCCTCAGGCTGTGTCTGGATGAGTAATGGGCTCTGTAGTGGCGTTAAGCATATGCATGGCTGAGAGCCACCATTTCCCATTTACATTGCTGGTCCTAGCCTTCCTGTGGGCAGCCCAGGATCAAAGTCTCCCCGGTTGCTTAGGAAAACCAGGATTTGGGATTATTTCTCAGTGCCCTGAATGGTAACACTCCCGAGCCTCACCTAGACTTCATCCACCCGGACCACACGGATAAGACCTCCAGTGTGTGCACGGAGCCACCAGGAGCTTGGGCTCTCCCCCTCTACAGAGTTACAGGAGCTGAGGAGCTCAGGTGAAGGCAGCCTGCAAATGCAGCCGAAGAGGTTACAGTAGGGATGGGGAATCTGTCCGGTCTGTCCGGAGAGCAGATCCAACATCCACACAGAACTGGGTTTACATATGGAGTGTGACAATATTTTAAGAGGAGTCCAGTGATGTATCACTACAGAAGAGTTAGTTTCCCAACTATGACTGAAGAAAAAAACCGCTACTGTTAAAGATGGGGGTAGTAACTTGACAGAAATAAATACAGTTATTTGAAAATTGTGAAGATTGTCTTAAAAACACCTGAGAGGGATGTGCAAATACATGGAATCACCGTGCATGAACAGTTTTCATTAATATTTTGATTAGGCAACAGTATTCCTCACTTTAAATTTACAACTGAGAAACACATTGGAATCATGAGAGAAGGCTGGTGAGTTTACTTTTTCCGTATACTCTTTATGAGCTTCTGAAAGCACCATGATGAAGTGACCCTGCAGGAAAATTGAATTGTGTCTCTCTTGGCCACATCCTGCTAACACCACCTCAGCAGTCTCATTAGAAGCAGTAAGAACTGGAAAGTACTACTGGAGGAGACAACTGGGGCCTATAGATTTCATTTCAAGTTTTAAACTGAAACACATTTTCTGCAATGACACAATTAGAAACACAGAAACAGATGTGCAAGATTTTGATGCCGTCATGAAAACATCCTGATGCATAACGGATCCAGAACGAGATGGGGGGGGGGAGGATCTGAAGTCCTCACGCTCTGCATCAAAGCACCACTTGTTTATCGTGGCTAAGAAGCAGCAGCACACCCCCACACCCCCACCCACACACCCCCACCATGAACACGTTCAGCAATCACTAGCAGCATCGTGGGTAGTGTTCTGGGCAGGTTCATATAAACCAAGAGCCAACCTGCTTGAGCATGGATGCTCAAAAATTACCTCAGCCCAGCCAGGAGGGTGTTTTCACCAAACACCTCTTCCCCCCAAACACAGGCAGCCTGTGCCCAGCTGCCCAGTGCATCCCAGGGCAGAGCAGAAGGCATGCCCAAGTGTAAGCTAACTCAATTCAGGACAAGCAGAACTGGAAGGCAGCTAAGAAGAGCTGGCTGCATCTCAGAAACTTTAGCTTTAAAAGGACCCGTGTAAACACGCTTCATATTTACAGAACAGGACATCTGCAGGATGTGAGTTTACAAGTTTTTGCCTATTCAAGTTTCTGTAATGAAACCCAAGACTGAAAAAGTACCCAATAGATGGGCAATGGGTTATGGGTTTTTTTTAATTATTACTTTTGTGTGAGCTGCCTGGCAGAACTTCCACAAACAACACACACAGAGAGACGCTGAAGGAGCCTGAGCTCCCCCTGTACTGTGTGTTTGACGGTCACGTCCCGGCACATGGACCCCAGGCACTAGCAGGGCCAGAAACGGCCCCTGGCAGCACCTGCGAGCCCGACGGTGCATGGCTGCGCTTGGCCTGCCAGGGAAACGCACACAGAGGTCATCTTCTGACTGAACAAGGATGATGCCACACGAGTGAAACGTAGGAAGAAAAACCAGAAAGACACCCTCTGCGGGCAAGGGCAAGCCCAAGACCCGTCGTCTTCCTGGTTGGATGCACAGAATCATAGAATTGCCCAGGTTGGAAGGGACCTTTCAGATCATCGAGTCCAACCATCAACCTAACACTGCCAAAACCATCACTAACCCATGTCCCTCAGCACCACGTCTACCCGTCTTTTAAATACCTCCAGGGATGGCGATTCAACCACTTCCCTGGGCAGCCTGTTCCAATGCTTGATAACCCTTTCGGTGAAGAAATTTTCCCCAATATCCAGTCTAAACCTCCCGTGGCACAACTTGAGGCCGTTTCCTCTTGTCCTATCGCCTGTTACTGGTGAGAACAGCCCGACCCCCACCCACCTCTTCCACAACTTCCTTCCAGGTAGTTGCAGCCCCGCCGCAGTGAACACAGGTGCCCGGCGGGCATAGGCCGGGCGGGCAGAAGAAGCCCCTCGGGAAGCGGCTCCGAACGCCCGCCCGCCTCATCCCGCCCGTCGTGCTAGGGCACCAGGCCCCGCCGCCCGCCGCCCCCCGCCCGCCTTCCTCCGCCCGGGCCCCGCGGGACCGGCCCGCTTGGCCCGGCCAGCGGCGGCGGCAGCGGCGGGCGGGGGAGGCCGGGGGAGGTGGGAGGAGACGCGGGGAAGGACTCGGGTTGCCGCTACAAATCCGGTGACAGACCCGCCGCCGGCACATGGCGATCGGCCCTTCCCGCCCCGCGCTCGGCAGGTGGGTGCGGGGCGGCGGCACGGCCCGGGGCGGCCATGGCGGGGGGGTGAGGGGGTGCCTACCGGCGCTCCCCCGCCGGCTCGACGCCGCGTGTGTCCTGGCGGGTCCCCGACCCCAGCGGCTGAGGGAGCGGGGATCCCCGCGCCGGGCGGGCGGGGGGGGCACGCGGGGCAGGGTGTCGGGGGGGGCGGCCTCTGCGCGGCGCTGACGTCGCGGAGGGGCCGCTCCGAGGAGGCTGCGGCTCGGGGCGCCCAAGATGGCGGCAGCGGCGGGTGACGGGTGCGTGCGGGGGCGGCCGGCGGGACGGGACGGCGGCTCTGAATCCCCGCCGCCCGGGGGCGGCCGGAGGGAACCCCTCGGGGGAGGGCAGGTGGCCGGCGGGCGGGAGCGGAGGGCAGCAGTACCCCTTCCCCCGGGGAGAGCGGCGGCGCGGTGCCCGCGTTGGGGCACCCTGAGGAGGGGGCGCAAGTTGCCGCCGGGGCCAGCCGGGCACGGCGTGGGGCCGGGGGACCCGCCGGGGTGAGGGGGCTGCGGCCGTGCCAACGGCTCCGGCGGGGGAGCGGGCCACCACCCCCCGGCACCGTCCTGTCCCGCCGCGGTCGGTGTGTGGAGGGGGAGCCCGTCCGGGACGGGTGAGGGGAGAGGGCCCGCCCCGGGCGGGGGGGACGGGACGGACACACACACGACGACTCCCTGTCCGCAGGGGTCGGAGAGGCGTCGAGGTGAGGGAGAGCCGGGGGAGGAGGAGAAGGAGTGGAGAGTGTCGGCGCTGCCAGGCCGGCCGGTGGGGTGTGCGGCGGGTGCCGCTGGTTGTGGGCGAGGGGCGAAGAGCAGCGCCATGCCGCGGGGCGCTGGGAAGGGCCGGGCGGTCGGGACGGTGGTGGGTCCCGCTCGGACTCCCGCACCCAGCCCACGGGTGAACTGAGCTGGCGTGTCCTGCTCGGAACCGCTGTCAGAGCGGGAGCCAGGCGTTGTCCGAGGAGCTGTCGGAGCCGCCAGGGATGCTTGTTTTCCTAAACGGGAAGAACTTTCGCCGAGTGTAAATCCAGAGTAATAAGAAATGCCGTGTTTTTCGTGCTTCTGGGGCAGTGCTTCAGTCTCAACTGTTTGTTTACCTTGAACTCTTCAACTGCAGGAAATGCGCGGTTATTTTGCAATAGGAGACACGAGTGTGTAATGCTGCACCGGTGGCTGGTGTGCTGGCTGCTTCTGGGCAGCAAACTCTATATACATTCCTTAGCTGGCGAAGAAAGAGGAGGGGAAAAAAGGTTAAATTACGATCTCTATGGCTCCAAAGAAAGGCGGCTGGAGGGTTTCTTGTCAAAGGCTGTATAGTTAAAAAAGGGAAATAATTTACAAAATTTTCTTTTTTGAAGCGCTGCTGTGATTTCTGAGTACTTACTTCTAAATCTTACCCCAGCAGGACTGTAGTGCAGCGTGAAGTTACGCACATCAACGTTTTGTTGGGTTGTTTTCTTTAAAAAAAATAAATTGGGTAGGAAAGCAGAAAAGCAGTACCTCTGCCTTCTAGCTAGCATACTTGTTATCTAAGACTGTTAAGTTCAAGTAGCCATGATTCCTGTTTTTTCGTATGAAACAGGTATCTGAACCTGATGAAGATCATCAGGTTCTGCCATCTGATTTAAAAGCAGTAATATTAATGGCACGCAGGAGCACAGCGTGCGTGTATATATATTAGTAGAACTACATACAGCATTTCTAGTCTAACGCTTGATATAGACTTTGACTTTTTTTTTCCATTTACATGCCAAGCAATTAATTACGAAAGCAGTGAGTAAGGGAAAAGTATTTCCTTTTGTTTACATTTAGAGTTACAATTTTAAAATTTATCGTCTGCGAAGGTGAATCTTAATTTATTGTTTACATGAGACAAATGGGAGAAAAACATATTTTCTTGACTTCTACGTTGCTTTTTAACATCGATTTTTCAGCTCATGAGTTACCCCAAAATGTGCACTTTGCCAGCCATTCTTTGGTGGAACTGAAGAAACGAGCATTTCAATAAGGTTGAAATGTGGTTCACTGGAAAAAAAATATCCTATTCCATATGTCTTTATTTCTTGCTTGTGAAACTTTGGCGCAAGAAAAGACTTCTGCGTATCTCAGTTTTCCCAGACAACTTAATGCTTTGAGTAGTGCTATTCTGTATGTTAGTACTTGTTATTTTGCTTACTACTTGAGCTCAGGTCTGCGCTAGGCACACAGGGGGGCTTGATCTCTGAAGTGCTGGTCAACTAATTCACAGTTTCTTTGTGTGTGTGCACAGAACTGAACCTCGGGAGAGAAGAATGCAGGAACTAGTGCTGAATAACTTTCTTTAGGGAATTTTAACGTTGGAGCATTTGCCTGTACTGTTTTATTCTAGCTGCAGCTTTCTAGTAGGCGTGGGAAGGAGTATGCAGTATTTTTTAGGTTCATCCACCCTTATCTGTTACTTCGCTGTAGTTTTTTTTTTTTCCCCGAGCTATTCTGTCTTGCCAGGTCTTGGTTCTAAGGTAAAGTTTTTAAATTTTGTGGCTTGATGTGGTTTTGGTACTTCAGTGCTTCACGTCTGAAAACATTCATGCTGTCAGTGTCCTGCTTGACATTCAGCTGAAGTTTTCTTGTTCTCAGTTTTGTATTTTTAGCTTTTTCACAGTCTTTTCGGATATTTCTTTTTGACCAAACTCTGCATTTTGATTTCTTTGCATTTTCTTCAAAGAAAGACTTCTCCCATGCCAAGATGTTTCCTCCCCCTCCCCCTTTCCACCCCCATCTCCTTTCTCCACACATCGACGTAGGTGGGAAAATGTCATGCTGGCTTGGTTGCTGGTGGGGGAGCTGAGGTTTTAGGGTTTTTCTCTCCAAGGCGCTGATCTTGTGCTTTCGCAGAATCGTGTTGCTTTTGCATGAAGAGCTTGATTGTGCAACCCCTGGTTTACACAGTGGTCGTCCTGAAATCAGGCGACTGCTTTTGTCCTCAGTCCAATATCTGCTTACATTGAGGCATGTAAGTAGTTTCACTCTTGATAATATTTTTAAAATGGAGAAAAACAAATTTTCTGACCACGTAATACTAAAAAGAAGGAAAAAAAAAAAAAAGGGCACCATGTTTACACAGTGACTTTGACAAAACCAGAAGGGGTCGACCTCTCAGACTTACAGCCTTGCTATATGTGACAGCCCTGTGGGAAGGCAGGGTTTAGTGTCCTTTTCTGGCCTGCTGGAAAAGGTCCATTACTAATATGTTATGCAGGAGAATCTATTTCTGTTAGCCCAAAAGCACAAAGATGAGTCTTGTCTCTATAAATCCTGTCTACCATATTTAATTATTGCAGCACACTTCACATAGGTATTACTTAAGTATTCCAGGAAGGATTAACAAACAGTCTAACTCTGAAATTTGTGTGAATTTAATCAGTGTTAAAAACAGCTCTGGGGAAAACAGGGTGTCAGAGTAGGTGAAGACATCAGATAATGTAAGTGGTCTTATTTATGAAGACAGTATAAAAAGCAAACTTCGTATGCAGGACTGTTTGTAAAAGAATCTCATTAGCAGCCTATGAATAGACTACCTTTTAGAAGGAATGTTGTGAATGGTAGCAAGCTGAAAAAGTTAAGCAAGACATTATTTTTGTGATCTGTTGACCATAGCACACAAGGGATCTCAACCTCCCGTAGTACACTATGGCTGGTACTTAATCTGGGAATTATTGAATTGGGTACCCAGAGGTCATGGTGCCTGAAACCCTTCAGTGCAGGATGAACTGGAGACAGACCTTAAATAAGTTGAATGAGAATGATGAATATGGGCATGTAAAACTGTGTACACTTACTAGTTTCACTACGGCTGTCTCAGCCTATTCTGTGTTACAGAGTAAGACGTACACAATGCTGGATACTGGCTATGTGCTTAAAGAATTATTAAAGGTCTTATGCTGGTATCCATTGTAACATTTTAAAAGGCACTAGCTGTGGGCCAATTAACCAATCAAAGCCATTTTCTTTGTTAAATCTTTACAGTTTTTATCTAAGTACCAGATAAAAAACAAAGCTGCTTTTCTATCCATCTGCAACTTTCTACCTGTTTCCCTTTTTTACTGGTGTCATGCCGTTGTATGTTAGGGTTCCCTCAGTCTAATGCTTATTCTAACCTAGACATCTGTTCTAAGTTGAGTAACCTATTTTTGTGTATTTCAGAACTGTAAAACTGGATAAATATTAGCATATTCAAGGATAATAGCTGTATTTTAATATTTTGGGTTGTATCCGGAGTTGTCTAAATCACTATTTTTGTAGCATGGTTTACTTACCTGTACAACAGAATCCTGGACCTTGATGTTCTACAGCCTAGGCCAATTCCACAGTGTACATGCATTTGTAATAGCATAACTTGTCTCGCTTGGCATAGCCTGGATATTTGACAAACCCTTGGTACTTTTCAGATGAAGTAACCGTTTCATCCGGCACGTACTGCTCGTAATAGTTCTGGTGCTGTGTGCTATTTAGCCCTGCTAGTCAGTGACATCGTGGCCACAAACACCCCAGATCAAATACAATCACTTCCTGACACGTTATTTGTCTCTAGATGATATCTCTCAACTAAACATAGTCAAAGGAAAGATGGCCAAAACTTAATAATGAATGAATCACTGTCTCTTTAATTTTAGTCAGAGCCTGCCTGTTTGGTTTAGGTAAATGCACCTTAGAGGAAAAAGCAAATACAGGAGCTTTGAACAAGTAAATGCTACCACATAAACTTATTAAAGGATGTAAGCCAGTGCTAGCCAAATTTTTAAGCCAAAATCTTTTTTTTGAAGATATGGATTAGAAAGATCTGTTCAAAATGCAGGTTTTTATAAAGTTTGCAGCAACTGACATAGATATTTAATGGTATTTCTGTCTTAAGAAGAAATCAAGTTCTGCTTTTCCAAGTCACTCTTTTTCTTTCAGAGATGTTAGGCCGACATTTTAAAATTTACCTATTGAAGATCCGTTATTGTAGAAAGCAGTGGTATAATGGTCTTGCCCGAGCACAAAGGTGCAGTGATTTAATTAAAGGTGTGGTTTAATTAAGGGTTTGAGTTGTAGAAAGCCTCATTTGTCTGAACTGTTGGCACTGTGTAAACATAATAAATTTAGTGAACTTTGCACTTCTGCACCTGTATGCTTAGGGACAGAATTAATAGGAGCATTTTGGAATCATAAAATCACAGAGTAATTTGGGTTGGAACTGACCTTCAAAGATAATCTAGTCCAAGCCCCCTGCTGTGGGCAGGGACATCTTCCATTAGATCAGGTTACTCAAAGCCCCATCCAAGACTTGGACACTTGCAGTGATAAGGCTTCCACAGCTTTTCTGGACAACCCATCCCATTTTAAGTTGTGTTTGTATCCAAACTCTGTAACATGTCTTTAAACGAAACCAGTGCTTCTTTGAAAAATCCATGCCTAATCTGAAGTGTAGCAAGTATGCTTCCATCCTCAGCCAGATGGTACTGGGAATATAAACAGTGTTATTCAGACCATTTAGTCTGAATGTCAAATTGCTGTTGATAAAGTTGATTGTGGCTCCACATAACTGATTGCCTTTAATATGTTTGTTGGGACTTAGTTGGATGGAGATCATGACTGTAAGCTCAAGTATGATGAGTTATTGAAATGCTGACATCTGTAGAAGGGATACAGCTGGGTATTTATGAACTGTAATGTAACTTTTTTTTTTTAGTTGCAGATTGAAATATCATGGACAGAAAATAGCTTGGATGATGTGTTTTGCCAGCGTGTCACTGCAGTTTTGGTTTTAACAATGGATAAGTGTAAGCACATAGGACGTCTGCGACTGGCCCAAGATCACTCCATTCTGAATCCTCAGAAGTGGCATTGTGTGGACTGCAATACGACGGAATCTGTGTGGGCGTGCCTCAGCTGCTCGCATGTGGCATGTGGAAGATATATTGAAGAACATGCACTAAAGCACTTTCAGGAGAGCAGTCACCCAGTGGCATTGGAAGTAAACGAGCTGTATGTTTTCTGTTATCTCTGCGATGATTATGTTCTTAATGATAATGCAACTGGTGATTTAAAATTGTTGCGAAGTACATTAAGTGCAATCAAGAGTCAAAACTATGAGTGCACTACTCGAAGTGGGAGGACTTTGCGTTCTATGGGTACAGGTGATGATTCTTACCTTTCACATGGTGGTGCCCAAGCCTTGCTTCGGAATGAAGATCGCATGTTCACGGCTCTCTGGCACCGACGGCGTGCATTCTTGGGCAAAGTATTCAGATCGTGGTTTGAGTTGACACCTACTGGGAAAAAGATTTTGGAAGAAGAAAGACTTCGGGAAGAAGCAGAGGAAAGAAGGGACAAAGCTAGGAAGAGAAGACAAGAACGAAAGCGTGAGTTAAAAGCAGAGATGGAAAAGATGCCTCCAAGAAAGAGCAGTCGTTTACAAAATCAGATTAGAATGTCCTCAGAAACATCACCCTGCCTGCAAAAAACACCCCAGAACATGGAACCTGTGGCAGAGTTGGAAAAAATGTATACCTCAGATGAAGAAAGATTGAAAAAAATAAGTGACTCTCCAATTAAACGAAGGCCCACAGTGACTCCTGGGGTAACAGGACTAAGAAACCTGGGAAATACATGCTATATGAATTCTGTCCTGCAGGTATTAAGTCACTTACTTATTTTTCGAGAATGCTTTTTAAAGCTTGATCTCAACCAAACTCAGGAACTGCTGGCAACAGCAACCAATGGTAAAACCAGATCTTCATCTAAACACCTGTCAGTAGCTGCCTCCACATTACATGTGAATGAGAACCAAGAGAAAGTAAAGGGATCGTCTTCTGTGAGGCGGCCTAGTTTATCCTCTGGATTAAGTGGAGGAGCATCAAAAAGTAGAAATATGGAACTTATTCAGCCCAGGGAGCCCAGTTCAAAGCATATTTCTCTCTGTCATGAACTGCATACTCTGTTTCAAGTTATGTGGTCTGGCAAATGGGCACTGGTGTCTCCTTTTGCCATGCTTCATTCTGTGTGGAGACTAATTCCAGCCTTCAGAGGATATGCCCAACAAGATGCTCAGGAATTTCTCTGTGAACTTTTGGATAAAGTGCAGCAGGAATTGGAGACTACGGGGACCAGATACCCAGCTCTCATCCCTGCTTCTCAAAGAAAACTTATAAAACAGGTTTTGAATGTGGTTAACAACATTTTTCATGGACAGCTATTAAGTCAGGTATGTTTCATGATTATTTTTTTTAAGGTGTGTAATGATTTGTAGTTATGGTTTTATATTGGTCGGTGATGGGCATACTTCAAAGGTTAATACATTTATAATGAGGGGTTTGGGGGAGGGTATAATAAACACAATTTCAGAAGAAAGGTTGTTTCTAAGCCACAACAGTACTCCTAAAACTTTAAATACAAGAGTCGCCTGATAAACGTAAATGTTCAATTTGGTATTTTAAAGCACACATTTGCAACTACTGAGAAATATCTGACTTTGCTATGAAGCACCAACTCATTTGCAGGAGTAAAGAATTTACAGTTTTGGGCATCTAGCTTATCACTATAGTGATACTAGATAAAGGGTGTTAAGGAAGGTGTTAATCTATAAGTGGAAACTGATTAGGTAATGGATGCCACACAGGCAATTATTTCAGTAAATACCTTGAATTTGAGATTCATTACTACAGAGTAATTGCCTGTCATGATGCTATGTATGGGAATACTAATACTTCTTTTCTGTTACGACACAAATAGAAGGCGCTGTCAACACAGGAAAACACCCCACCCCAAATTTTTGGGGTGGATGTGATGGTTGTTTTCCTTTTTTTCTGCCTGACTACTCACCGTTTTCCTTCTTCTACTGTTAAGTATTTCAATGTGTGCACTTACTATTATCCATATCCCATCTGTGTGCATGTTCAAACACCTGAGAACTGTGTGAACAAACAATGCTGGTTTCTGTTGAATTAATCTGAAAACTAACCAAATTGCAGCAGGAGCAGGAGCTCAGAGTGTCTTGGCCCCCTGGAATTGGTCTTTATGTATGCACACGTTAATGAGGGAGTCCAGAAGCATTTAATGGATGTGTTGTTTGAAGGAGTAGAGGTTTAATACAAATAAACAAAAATGTGGATATTCCCATTATTCTGACTATTTGATGGCTTAATGTTTTACTATGTTAAGCTGGAAATCCAAGTGGTTTTTGACTAAGGTAGGATTGTTTACTGCTATGATATCTATAAACTTTATAATTACACGACTTTTAAAATTATGGTTGTTTGCAGCATATGATAGCTTTTATGTCATCTTAGATTTTGCATAACTACTAGAAATTTTTATATTTACTAATAAACCAGATCATCCTCTACCTTCCATTTGTACCAGCGTAAGAGCATTTCTGTTGGCATACTTCCTTTCTTCGGGGTAGTAAACATATCTTATATCAGGGTTGCGCTAATGTAAGTGTCTAGTATATTATGTCATTCAAGCTTTCTATGTGAAAAACACATTCCTCTCCAAAATAGTAACTGCTAGTAAAACGAAGTAATTGCTTCAGTATACTGACAAGGCTTGGTTGCATTCTAAGCCTTCTTACAGGGCTGGTTTTTTGGAAGAATTTTTAAGGCTCTGAAGACACAAGCTTTATTTCAGTAGTACCACTTCTTTCACATGTTTTTAGCTTTGTTATGTGAAGAGGCTTGTGACTAGAAACCCACCTTCCTGAAACCAGGGAGGGGAATAGTGAGAAGTATCATCGAGTAAGACTGAAAGGGAATGAAAGAGTTTTGAGCTCTCCTGTGACTACAGCTCACAGCTCTTTTACTGCAGCTGGTTAATGTCAGTGTGCATAACACAGCCTTGATGAACTTCAGAACACCTAAAGTGAGAGGGACAAGGAAAAAGGCATTGAGGCTGGTATCTGTAGTAATTTCTACCTGGCTTATTGGGCAGTTCCCACAGGCAGTGTCCAGCACTTTACCTCCTCACGTTGCCTTTGTCTTCTGCCACTCCTCTGTTTCAGTTTAGTCTTTGCTAGCACTTTTGAACGCTCTAAGTATTAAAAGCAAAAGGTAACCCCTGAAGATTTATATTTCTTCCTTGATAAAATATGTTCAGGTCATCTTAATGATTCGGTCCCTGGGGTTTGCACATGGAAGGATAAACTTTAAAAACTATTAGGCAATTACTTTCCCCTCCTCAAAAATATTCCTGCATCATGATTTCGCTAGGCGTTTGTCAGAACTGGCACAAACTGCTATAATGAAGTTAATAAAAAAGTCAAGGAAACATCCATACAGGGCTGAAGAAAAATATGAGACTTCTTGCTATGTCATCACACCTTTAACAATGTTAGCTCTTAAAAGCAAGGACTGTATGCTTTGTCCTTGTAGGCTTAACTTTATCTTAAATTTAACTACCTACAAGCTGTAACAGTATCACAGAATCACAGAATGGTAGGGTTGGAAGCCAGAGCAGGTTCACCTGGAGCAGGTTGCACAGGAACACATCCAGGCGGGTTTTGAATGTCTCCAGAGACGGAGACTCCACCACCTCTCTGGGCAGCCTGTCCCAGTGCGCTGCCACCCTCCAAGTAAAGAAGTTCCTCCTCATGTTTAGGTGGAACTTCCTATGCTCAAGTATTAGAGTATGCTCAGTATTACAATTTCTCTCTAGAAGATAGCTGGAGCTGTAGCCTGCTGCATTTAGTCTAGAGTATTTAATAAGCTACCTCTTAATTCAGTGAATAAGGGGAATTCAGAAGCTTGTTTCTGTGTGCAGTTGCTTTCCATTTTAAGATCACTAGAAAAGTTAAGATCACTAGAAAAGTTATTATACTTACTATCCCTTTGTATTGAAAATATTACTTAAAGATATTTGATTTTGTAAGATAGTCGAGTGCAGTGAAGTCAATCTTCTTGACCTTCAAACTTTATGAATACTGTGAACTACTTTTGATACAGTACACAGAAGATCACTTACAGTCCAGATAAGCTGTACATTTTTCACATGTTTCACATGACTTTCACATGTGCAATAAAACATTTTCCCTTTTCTTCTAGCTGTTCAATTTTAACTTGAAGGGAAGTCGTAAACCTGAGTTTGCCATCAGTCTGTTGCTGTTGAAGCGGCTGTCTGGTTCAGCACTGCAACTGAATTTAGGATTAAGAAAGGAGAAAATTGTGTGTGTGTGAATCTTATGCAGATTACTTTTTGATAACTAGAAAAAGCTCTAGGTGATGTGAAAACAATTGCACATTTTATATGAGTTAGTGGTTTTTGATTTTGTTTTGTGGTGTTCTGAGCTGATTTAAAGTAAGCCTTCTTCACCTACTACTTGAAATCTTTTACTGTTTTATGGAATACTAATTTACGTAATGAGTAACTCCAGGAATAGCATGAGTGGATTGCCTCTTGACTTTTTTTTTTTTAATTTTTATTTATTCCAATATCCTTTTTAGGATTACAGCTTTTTCCTCTGCAGTACAGACTGTGAAACTTCAATACCCAGTACACTGAAGGGAAGTAAAGATAGGATATATAGCTACAAAACCCTTCCCCTTTATTCTTTCCTTTTTCACATGCCAGTCTTCCTCCAGTGATTGCCTGGAGAAAGTTGTGCTGTAGCATTGATTGGGCAAAGGAGCCTGTATCTTGTGAAGCTGTGCTTTCAGAGGCAGATTTGCTGGAGCAGTGGCTCATCCCTCAACCCCATTGGGACTGCAAGCAAATGCCAATATGTACGTATATTAAAATCCCAGTTGTTTTCAATCCCTCAGTGCTTGTACTCATGTGGGAGGTACTCACTGTCTCCTGTCCCTGATCCTTCAATGGGAAAAGAGGAAAATACTGCCTGCACAGTGAAGTTACGTGCCACTGGTAAACTGACGCATACTCATCCACAGATCTTGAAGTACACTTCAAGAGCTCAAGGAGATTAGCCACCATCTTCCTCAATAGTTTTTTTTTTTTGTTTGGGTTTTTTAAATGTTCCCAGCTAAATATCACAGTATGCAACAATCTTTAAATGATCTATATTTCAAGTTTTGTCCATATTAATCAAGGAGGTGGGTGGGTATATTAAAAAAAAAAAACCCAACGCAAAAAACAGAGGCTGAAATAGCACATTTTAGCTTTCAAAGTAAACGTATCCTCTCAGTGCTGCTTTGGGAAAAATTGTGTCCCACATGTCCACAGAAATCGTACTAGCTAGCAGAAACTCCAGTGTGTGTAGTTATACTTGTCAGGATGATTTATACCGAGGGGGAGGGAGGCAGGGAAACTAGTATGAAGAATTTATGAAAGCTGATCTAGACAATCTAGCTGATCTAGGAAGCTAGCCTAGCAGATCTAGCAAATTCACAGATCGCTGTCAAATCTTATGTGTAGACACAGCTTTTACCTCTTGAACTTTAGCTTTTTAACTAAATTGGTTTACCCTTAGGATAATGTTGAGTACACAGGTTTTGATTGTTTGAAAGCTAGAGGGCTGTTTTAGATTGTATTTTTGAAGATTTTAATACAAAAAATATGACTCAAGACTATCAAGACATCAAAAATGGTAAAAGAATAGACGTGTTTCTGATACTGCTGATTTCAAGGCAGTCTTGACATTGGAGTATAGCACATGTATGTCCCAAATAAATTGCCCATATATAACTGTCCCCCAGTTCAACCCATATGGCATGAAGCTTTCAGGAACTAAAAAATGGTAGTTACTAAGGAAAATGGACACTGGATGTTTTATACATCTTGTGCTTTTTGGCTACTGCCTTGGGAAAACTTCTACCACTGTGTTGATAAAACCTTAACAATTTCCTAAAGTTCAAAGTAAGTCTCTTGTCATGAGAATTATCAGGAAAAAAATGACTTTCTGTAAGACAGGATGATTCTAAATATTTTTACCTACTCTTAAATAATGCCAAAATAATAATTCAGATTATTGAATATCTTAGTATTCTTATTTTGTGTATGCAGAGATGTAAAGGCATATTTGAGTCTAATAACAAAATAACTTGTCAAAATAGTCACTGAAGATCAAATCATTATTTTAGAAAACTTTTCTGTTACCAAAGATTGTTTATCTTCCCTTGGTTGCTCAGCTTTCATTCCTTATTTTTCTGGTAACTTCCTGACAGTTAAGTTCCTGTGTACTTGTGTGCATGCAGATGCACATATGCATGCACACACAGAATTGTTGAGGTTGGAAAGAACCTCTGGAAATCGCCTAGTCCCACTCTGCCCAAAGCAGGGTCAGCTAGAAGAGGTTGCTCAGGGCTGTGCTGTCCTGGTTTGAGGTAAAACAGAACCGATTTTCTGATTTGTAATTTTACTTTTTAGCTGGGCCTCTTCTAACTGACTAAACTCTGAAACTAACAGCATATTGTTCAGAAACTGTTCGCTCTCAGAGTGATAAGACCTGATTATACCAAGGAATAGTATGCACAGCAGCTCTTGCTTATACTTATTGCTGTAACAACCAAGGTCAGATAACTTCACTGTTTGCCCTGTTAGAGGGTCAGAAGCGGAGAAGCGGAGAGGGGTCCCACCTGCAGGGAACAGGTGACCCAAAACTGACCAACAGGGTACTCCATCCCATATGCATCACGCCCAGTATAAAAGCTGAGGGATCAAAGGGGCAAGGGGGTTCGGGCTCGTCTTTTCCTTCAATGGCCAACGTCCGAGGAAGGACCCTGTCTGTTCGTCTGCCTTTGATCTGAGAATTCCTGACACTAGTTCCGGAATTCAGCTCCTGTCCAGGAGGTCCTGTCAGCTCCTGGAGTCAGCTCGCTGACTCCAGTCTGGGACTTTACCTGTGTCTGCTGGTGACGCGATCGTCATCCTGGGAGCTGGATACGGTTTTGTATATATTGTATACTTTTTTAAAATTCTATTATTATTTACTATTTTCTTATTTATTATTATTTTCATGAAGTAGTTTAGTTCTTTTTCTAAACTCATAAATCTCCTTATCTCTTTCTCTCCTCTCTGAGGAGAGAGGGGGGGAGGGCCATCTGTCGTTCTGGTTGGCCAATCTGGCCAAAACCACGACATGTGCACAGTCAGGTTTATAATAGCACCAAGGATGGAGACACCACAACCTCTGCGGGCAGCCTGTGCCAGCGCTAGGCCATCCTCACGCTGCAAACACTTGCTTCTTCCGTCTCAGTGGAACCTCCTCTATTTCAGTTTGTGCCCGTTCCCTTTTGTCCTGTCACTGGGCACCACTGAGAAGACCCTGGCTCCATCTTCCTTAATCTGCCCCCTTATCAGGTATTTACATGCATGGATAGGATCCCCCTGAGCTTCCCTTCTCCAGGCTGAACACTCCCAGCTCCCTCAGCCTCTCCTCATATGATGTCAGTTGCTCCAATGCTCAGATGCCCTTTCATCATCTTCCTGTCCCTTTGCTGGAGTCACTCCGGTAAGTCCATGTCTTGTACTGGGAAAGGCAGCACTGGACCCAGCCCTCCAGCTGTGTCTCACCAGGGCTGAGGAGAGAGGAGGGTTCGCCTCCCTCAAGGATGCTCTGCCAAATGCAGCCCTGGAGGCTGCTGGCCTGCTTTGCCGTAAGGGCATGTTGATGGCTCATGGTTTCCTTGTCCCTCGGGACCTTCTCTGGGGGGCTGCTTCCCAGCCTGTACTGGTGCCTGGGGTTATTCCTGCCCAGGTGCAGGACTTGGCATTTCCCTTTGTTGAAGTCCATGAGGTTCCTGTTGTCCCATTTCCACAGCCTGTCCTGCTCTCTCTGGAAGGCAGCACAAGCCTCTGGTGTATCAGATGCTCCACCCAGATGGAGTAAAATTGATGAGGGTTTAACAGAATTGGCCCCAGTATCAACCCCTGGGGTACACCAGTAGTGTCTGGGCTCCGGCTGCGTTTGATGCCGCTGACCACAATGCATGGAGGCTGGTAGTTCATTCAATTTTCAGTCCATCTCGCTGTCCATTTATCTAGCCTGCACTTTGTCATGGGCGTGTTAATGGGATACAGTGTTGGAAGCGTCACTGAAGTAAACAACATCCACTGTTTTCCACTCATCCACTAGTTATCTGTACCAGTCATCTCACTGTAGGAAGAAGGCTATCAGGTTGGTCAACTGTGATTTTCCCATCATCAGTCTTAATCCGCTCCCAATTATCATCTTATCCTTAATATCTTTGGAAATGGTTTCCAGAATTATTTGCTCCATCAGCCTTCCCACAGGTGGAGGTGATGCTGATTGGCTTGTAGTTCCCCAGATCCTCCTCCTTGAAGACAGGAGTGACACTTGATTTCTTCCTGTCCTCGGGAACATCCCCTGATTGCCATGACTTTGCCAGGACCTTTCAAAGGTGGAAGATGACCTTGCAATGCCATCAGCCAGCTCCTTCTGTTCTTTCAGTTTAATCAGGGATAGTTTCTGATTCTAGGGAAGCGGAAGGAGGACAGTTGATATTTTCTGTGGCTAAAAAAGGCCCAGTAAGGGAGGAGAAAAAATAAGGTTTGTGCTGATTTAAGTGAAAGCTGCTTGGGTATGTAATTCAAGGAAGAAAATTAATATTGAATTATGAAAGCAGTGTTTTAGTGAACTGGCGCATGTTGCAAAGCAGTAAATAGTTGTTGATGATTTCTTTATAGAGCGCTCTTGATGAAATTCAGATTTAATGTAAATGATCAAAGATATACCTAGCCGATGTAATTTTAACATCTTTTTGGAGTGGTGAGGAACCCTTTAGAAACAGTTTTGTTTGGGGTTTTGAAAGGCAGTGAAATCCTCTTTGTGAGGATACCACTGCTTTTGAATCTGATGCCTTATGTAAAGCTCTTTGCCTAGATTCCTGTTACAGCAACACCAAACAGCAGTGCAAGTGAAGAGCGGTGGCTGCGCTGGTGTAGTAGCGAGTTTCCTTTACAGCAAAGTTGTGATTAATTACCGTTTCTTCTTAGGACAAACCTATCGTGGTCTGTGACGTTTTTTCTCTCAATAATTCACCATTTATTACAGCAATGCCTAGTAAGAACTAGCTTTTGATATCTCTAGGCATACTTAAAAAAAAAAAAAAAAAACCACACAAAACCCGAGTGGTTTGATGACTTCCTGATGATGTTTAAGACGAAATCTGAGCAAAGTGCCTCCCCCCAGCCCCACTCAGCAGGGCAGAAGAACAATGTGCAGGGAAATGAAGAGAAATGAACAAAGAGAAATGAATATGTCAAGACCTATGGAGTGAAGTAGGTTCTAGCCAATGTAGTAGGCAAACTATATTTAAAGTTTTAAAAGGCAGTGGTTCTCCTTGTAAGTCTTGCTTCATTTACTTGCTCAACTGATGTATTTCAGGACAGATTGTCTGAGAGAAGCGGAAATGTGCAGTCTTTGGGTTTTTTAAAGCCCTTCAGTTTTGGGTAGTATGCTGTAAGTTAAAGTCTGAGGGAGAATGCTGAGGGTGGCCAATGTGCGATGCTGTGTATTAAGTCTCACACTGTGAGACTGTGTGTGACTCTTAAAAACTATGAGAACTTCAGGTAGGTAATAAGAGGGTTTGCACGTAACCCCATCCATGACCTGTATGCTGATTTCTATATTCTGGTATTAGTCTCTGTGCTTTTATGTGTTGCCTGAATCACAAAGTGATTGTCCAGTTGCTTTCCAAATAGATGAAGGTGACATTTAAAAAAAATGTCAATCCATAAGAGGCCATTGAATCGCAGACCATAGTTTGTTATTGTTATGCTTATGTTATTCTGTTAAATAGGTACAGATCATTTTGGCAATGGTCTATGCTCACCACTACAAAGTTTAGCTATTTTTATAACAGAAGAAATACAGTATAGACTGTCATGTGGAATTCCATATTATAGCAGCATCCTAAGAGTCCCCTTCTCTTTGATTACTTTGCTGTGGAAAAATTCAGTTACCACTCTTTCTATATATGTCTCATATAGTGAAAACTTAAGTAGTAGGGAAAGCACAAAAATGGGGCTGTCCATCTTCCTGTTCTTAAAAACCAAAAAAGAATTAGAGCAGAGATGGTAACAGTTGTCTTTCTTCCATGCAAGTGCAGGGAGCATAGGCTAAACAGTTGATGATGGAGTTGGCTTCTTCTGCAGCAATATGTTAACTATTTTCTTTGGCTGCATTTAGGCTGAATGCCATCCGGGGCAGTGGCTGTCCATCAAATTATTGTGGGCACAATGATGCTTGTCTGAGTGGCCCCAGTGCTTAGCTTGAATCAAGCAATTTGATCCAGCTCTTTTCAGCTTGGCCTTTGGCCCATGATTGAATACTGAGCTGTAACCAAACAATTGTATATAGCACCCGCGTTTCAAGGCATGAGCGGGTGGTCAGGGCAGAACATAAGGTAGAGATTTCAGACTAGCTAAAACCAGTAATTTACTTTCTTTAATGTAAACTTCTCATGTAGCTTTGTTATAAATGACAGCATTAAGGCTTCTTAGAATAGCAATTGTGGAATATAATGGGGAGGTGAAATCAAACTCTGAATTTGTACAATACCGTCATAAAAAGAAAGACGTCACTGACCAGATTGCTAGAGCAGACTCACTTCCCTGTTACTGTTGTGCATGCTCATACCATAAAAAGTTGCATTGGACAGATGAATAAAGTTTTTGCCAGCCCTTTGAGTTCATGTTTGGGGAGGTTTTGTTTTGTTTTGTTTTTTTATAAAAACCTCACATCTTGTTCAACCAACTTTTGAGCAGTTTATACAATTTCACTGCTTTTCATGAAAAAAGAAAATCTGTGTCGTACTGTGTGAATGGTAGTGGAGTGTGAGATAAAGGAGTCTCATCCAGGACAGAAAGAGAAGTGATGGGAATGTTGTGAAGTCCATGCTGATGGACAAGCCAGTGCAGATGGATTCCACAGAAGGGCAGGGACCCTCCTACTTGTTGAGTAATCCAAATCGTAAGCTCAGGCCTGGCTAAGAAAACTACTTCCAAGCTTTTTTCCAGCCCTGATTTCCCTCTCGCTTGCCGTTGAGTGAGAGTGTGTACAGGAGCAGTCAGCGCACTGGGGCTGATATGGTTGGGTGTATGCTTATCCAAATATGTCACTTGGCTCTTGGCAGGTATGGAAATCCCAGATAACTCTTCAGAGTTTAACTCTGCTGCGGCCCTATGGTGAGGAGGAGTGTTCTTGCATTGGAGGAAATAAGTGCAGCTCTGTATCACTACAGGATTTTGTCAAAACAAATCAGCTTTGCTCACAGTTGCACGACAAGATTAGAAGCAGCACGTTTACCTTATTTTGTTTTTTTTTGAGAGGCAAAAACTGGAAGCTGGTACAATTATTTTTTCCTTTGGGATAGAACTTATTAACCAGTTGTTGAAAGAGGATCTTAAAATAACCTAGATGATTGAAAACATTACACACTAAATTTAAAACCCCTAAATTTAAAAGTTGTTAAAATTATCTTTACTGAATTCATGTATGTACTTCATCCTGAGCCCGTTAATCTTTGGTGTGCATTCATGTGCAACAAATTCTTAAGTTACTCGTCAATTAAATAAACTTTTGGCACAACAAAATCACCCATTTGTACAGCAGAAATCTATTAGTCATTCTGTGTTTATGCTGAGAGTTAGCTTGAACTGTGGCCAAACATATCATTTTGTCTCCAAGTCTAGATTCCAGCTCTGAATTACTAATAGTTTGTGGCTTTGAAACGTTGCCAGATGTTAGCACTTAAAAAAGAAGCTCCTGTCAGTGTAAATTAAAACAGAAGATTCTCCTCTTTTCTGCCGTGTAAGTTCAAAGTTGTGTTTTCCAAGAACAAGGCAGCGGCCTTTTCTTCTCAGAACTTACAGCAGCTAACAGCTTTCCTAAAACTCCACTGCTAAACACGTGTGCTTGTACATAAGTACATATCCGCATAAGGTAGAATGCATAGATTGTGTATAAGCTGTTTTAGCTAATGAATGTATCAAATAATTGCTCACAGGAACACCTAGGAGGAAGGTACCATAAGGTGGCAGATCTATCCTCTATAAACAATGAAGAAATAACAGCCAAAGCAGGGTGAATAATTATGTAGCAGAAAACCTTCAGAGGAAAATAAAGGAGCTCTTGAACAAAACTGAGCGTATTTTCACACTTGTGTAGGCTTACTAACCTAATTGAAGGGAATGACACTAAATTTATGTAGAGCAGCAACGCAAAGGCGTGCCTGTGAAATAGTGGTATTTGGATCCCTCATGGATTTTCATGCCTTTATTATTACATCTTTGTATTACTTGTTCCAAAAAACTTGTGGTATTTTCCTAAACAGGAAGCATGCTTATAGAGGTTTAATTTGGCAATTATTTACCCTTGTGGTGCAAACTTAAGGAGATATTTGATACTCCATGTACTCTAAAACATGAATGGTGGTGTCTCGTCACACCTGGCTGTTATTTTGGGCTGGTAAATAACAGTACCTCGACAGTTGGTCCTATATGAAAATTTTGAGTTCCTTTAATCTTTTTGGTGGGAAAGTTTAATTGTTGGGGAAGGGGGGAAGGGGGTGGGAACATGTTGGATGCTTATGGAAGTTCTGTCAAAGCTATCTATGTGACCCCAATTAAAATTCAACTTATTGTCAGAACGCGTCTTTTCTAGAGCAGTGAGGTTAAAGCTGCTTTGAGTTAGGGGTCAACTGCAATTTATAAGCCAACAGTAGAAAACTCAGGTAATTACTCTTCAGGATTGTATTGTATTTTGTTGCATTGAACATACAAAGGTGAAGATATATTTAGTCTCTCACATACACTTGGTATTTACCGGTATTTCTTTATAGCTTTTATGAATTACGCTTGTTACAGTCTAAATGGAGTTTCACTACTGCGTAGGTCAGCTGCTAGTTGTTCATCCACGTGGATGGTGGAAGGGTGGAGGTCCTTTGGAGGAAGACTCGAGTGATGTGACACTCTTCTATAATCGGCTTGAGCTGGCTTTTAGAAACCGCATTGCAAATCAGCACCTAATGTGTTGCCATTCCAGCGTAGAAGAGCTATTGTTTTTAACTGACTTCCCTAAATATTGAATGTTATCATAAATTAATTGTCCCCTGCTGTATTATCTGCATTTTCCAGGTTGACTCACTTCACTTCTTGACATTTTATTTATGTTGTCTTACTGCTTGTCCTTTCCCTAGTGTGACGATGGATCCGCTTACTGAAAGAAGAAATAAATTATTTTTACCTGTTAATTTTTCTTTGAAGAAGTGTGCTTCCTAATCCAGGCTTCCCTGGAAGACTTACAAAGTAAGAAGGATATGACTTTAAAATCCCCAGCTGTGTGTTGTTTTGTTTTGTGGCTTTTTTTTTTTTTTAATTAACCTAAACTATCGTTTCTCTCTTTCATGTAAATTTTCCTTTTGGAGTGTTTCTTTTTGGAGAAAAGACTCCCGAGACTCCACCAGCTGCTCTCTCTTGGACAGTCCCAGACAGACCATTTTGACACTGCTTTTGTTTCTCAGTAAAACATAAGAACATGTACCTATTTGTGATAACAGTATTGGACATGCTGCTTCAGAGAAAAGAAATTAGGTGTATCGTTTCTTTTGTTAGATGACTATGTCTTGTCTTGTCTTTGGTTGCATCAGTTATCTCTAGGGAAAAAATATATATATATTTTTTTAGAGCTATGTTATGGTACACTTTTAGCAAAGGAAGTTTTTTGAGTGTAAGCAACCGGTGAAATACTGTCTTACAGGTTACGTGTCTTGCCTGTGACAATAAATCAAATACCATAGAACCTTTCTGGGACCTGTCCCTGGAGTTTCCTGAGAGGTATCACTGCAACGGCAAGGAGATGTCGTCTCAGTATCCATGTCTGCTGACAGAAATGCTGGCCAAGTTTACAGAAACTGAAGCTCTGGAAGGAAAGATATATGCATGTGATCAGTGCAACAGTGAGTAAAGGCAGTATGTACTCATGCATACATTCTCTGTGTAAAATATAAAGTAAACTGACTGTGAAAGCGTGAAAGGAAAATACTAAAAGTCTTAAAAGTATGTTGCAAATGAAGTCCTGATGTGGTCACTTGACAGCTATTACTTACCATCTAGTAGATGGAATTGTTCAAAGGATGTTTTAAAGTGTGATGCTTCTCTTACATAAAGTCTGATCGCACGTTAATGGGCATTCTGATACTTGCAGCTGAAGAATGCAGCAGCTTTTTAAATTAAGGTGACTAACCTAAGTGACCACAAGTATTTTATACTTGCACCATAAAATAATCTTTGCAAAATGGCTCTCAGAGTGTATCCTTTTTAAGGATACACAGATTTGGTGGATAAGTCTTAGACTAAAACACAAGGCTGTTACCAAGATTTGTATTGTGTAACTGTGTGTTATGCCTCAGCAAAACGAAGGAAGTTTTCTTCTAAACCAGTTATACTCACAGAAGCTCAGAAGCAGCTTATGGTGTGTCGACTACCTCAGGTTCTCAGATTACATCTTAAACGATTTAGGTAAGTAGTACTGCAACAAACAGTGTTGCAAACCGACCAATTCGGTCCTGCTCTTCTGCTGTTTGTGGTCAATGTCTTTCAGCATCAGTGTCATTTCCCTTTATTAATACGATGAGAAATAGCTACTAGAAACTTAATTTTTCTTGTTTAATTTAAACACTAGTAAGATACGCTGTAAGTAGAGGATTGACCTTTTGGATTCCAACTACTTGCTACTTCAATACCAAAATTATTTAATCCTTTTCAGTCAAACCTACTAACCTTGCTGTGAACTCTGTCGATAAAAATTAATCTTGCATTATCTTCAGGTAGAGTAAATGCTCGTATTCACTAATGTACAAACCGGGATTGTGTTTAGTGGAAGTCTCACGTAACCTTCATATAGCCAAATACATTAATGCATTAGCCTGAGAGTAAGGAAGTGGAAACTGCATCTCTGTGAACTCTTAGTCCACACATTAGTACAGAATCTGTCCTGAATACAAAGGAAACTAAAAATGAGATAGAATAAATGAGAAATACCAATGAGATACAATACATGGGAAGTATTTCCCACTCACCGTTACATAGATCTTAAGATGGATATTTCAGAAGATGAGAATAGTAGGTACCATTGACAAGTTTTAAAAGGCCTTGAAATAAAAGGGAAGTGAAAGAGGAAGGCTGGAAAAAACATGTGCAAATTAGCATTTATTTTGTGCACAAAGACAATAGTGAAGGTAGCACTTGTTATGTTAAAACGTAATTCAGATGTTGTGTTCTTTCTTTGAAAAAAACCATAAATTTTCATTTGTCTTAACTTTTCCAGGTGGTCAGGACGCAATCATCGTGAGAAGATTGGGGTACATGTTAATTTTGATCAAATGCTGAACATGGAGCCGTACTGCTGCAGAGAATCCCTCAAGTCCCTCCTACCTGACTGCTTTATCTACGACTTGTCTGCTGTGGTGATGCATCATGGGAAAGGATTTGGCTCAGGGCACTACACTGCCTACTGCTACAATTCAGAAGGAGGTAGGAACCAGCTGTGAAATAAGGAGTGTGGGAAAAAGGGGTGTTCATTAATTCTAAACTGATAAGCTTACTGTCCGTTCTCAAACGCAAAAGGAAATAGCTTGTAGCTGAACTGCCTGTAGTGAGAATTGTGGTTCTGTAGACCAAAACAGTTCAATTTTTGCATTGGCTTGTTCAACACGTTCTGGCTATAAAGTCTCATAAATCTGAGGAAGTGTCCTGGTTTCAGCTGGGATAGAGATAATTTTCTTCCTAGTAGCTGCTGTCTTTTGGATGTAGTATGAGAATAACATTGATAACACATATTGCTTTGGTTGTTGCTAGGTAATGCTTAGATTAAGTCAAGGACCTTTTCAGCTTCCCATAGAAGCTGAGAGGGAGCACGGACAGGACAAGCTGGCCAGAGGAATATTCCTTACCACAGGTGTCATGCTCAGTGTATATAAAGGGGGTTGGTCGGGGAGCAGGGATCAGCGATTGCTGCTCAGGATGGTGTGGGCAATCGACCATCAGGGGTGAGCAATGGTATTGCATTACTCATTTTGTGTATTCATTTATTGTCACTGTTAGCGTCTTTTCTTCCATTACTCTTCTGTTAAACTGTCTCTATCTCAACCCACGAGGCTTCCTTTTTTTTGCAGTTCTCCTCCCCTGTCCCACTGCTGGGGGTGGAGTGAGTGAACGCCTGCATGGTCCTGGTGGCCACCTGGGACTAAACCATGACAAGAAGCTAAGCTGGGGTTTTAAAAATGTAGAGACAAATATACTAGATCAACTGTAACAGTATGCTATTTCTACACAACTTGCTAAATGAGATTCAGTAATTAATTATTAAATGCAATGCGATTACCTCAAATGGGTCTCCTGATGACTTTTTTTTTTTTTGTGTGTGTGTATTTCTTCACTGCAGGATTTTGGGTACACTGCAATGATTCGAAACTCAACATGTGCACTATGGAAGAAGTCTGCAAGGCTCAAGCTTACATTTTGTTTTACAGCCAACGACTTACTCAGGCAAATGGACGCGGTAAAATACCTTGTCCCAGCACAGCTGAAAGTCAGCAGCACACAGAATTAGTTGCCTGTTCCATGCACGACAGCAGCAGCTAATCCAAAGCCAGTTAACTGTGTATGGTAAAAGTTTGAATTGTCATAACTGTATATTTTTAAATGAAATGAAAGTACAGTATTGTACTTTTTTTACTTTGAATCCGTGTACAATGTTTATATACTTTTGTATTAGTTAAAGTACTCTTTACAATTGTTAGTAAAAGTTTTTATTGACAGTAAGTAACCTAGAATTTCAATACAGCTATTTTTTTAAGAAAAAGATTGCTATTTGCATTTAATTCTTACCTCAGGCTGTTTTTTTTTTAAGCTGGTTTTGTATTTTGATAATCTTTTTGAATTGGTTTAGAAAAATGACTTTGAATGGGCAACTGATGTTTCTCTGGTTGATTTTCTATATATGCTTCTGTACATTTTATAGTATAGTTCTAATGATATCATGATTCTTACTGTCTGCAGGAATCGCTACTAGGTCTTAGAATATTAACATTCACCAGCAAGGAATGTTTTACATGTCAAATAGTAACTGAACTTTTTGTGGGAAACTTTCTGTATATTCTTCATGACTGAAGTGAAATTATTTTGCCAGCTTCAAGGGAGCCTTCAAGGGAGCTACACTAAAGATACGGTGATAGAATTTCTTAATATCTGAAACTGAGGAAATAGAAAATGTACTTATTTTCATATAAGTATGTAAGAGGAGCGTTTAATAACACAAGAATGTATCTTTACCAAGACTTCCATGTTTTAGCCCTAGCAAGTCTGACAACTTAAAACTCAAGTGCCAAATTCAAAGTACTAACTTTGACAACCAGGGGCTTTTTACTCCAATAACTTAAAAAGCTTTCTTAAAAAAGAAACTCAACAAAACCACACTCACCCACCCCAATGTCATTGCTACAAGAACATGAGCACCCCCTTTCTTGCATTGGACAAGCTTACTTTGAATTGTAGCAAGCGTCATCTGTTTCAATGATCTCTAACACAAACCACTGAAGTTAAGCTGTAAAACTTGTATGAAAGCGTGTTTTTTCCAATCACCTGACTGGTTTCCTCACCTACAGCTGCTGTACCTTCTCCGCGGCCCTACCACTAGCATTAACAGAAACTGTGCATTGAGGAGAATCTAACGAGCAGGAATTACCAGCCTCCACATACAGTAGTTAATGCCAAGTAAATTTTAATCGTGAAGTTATTTTGCATAAGTCCTATGCAAATTGTTACCTCATCTTCTGCAAAGTTTATACCTCAATAAAATGCCTTGATGTGGACAGAAAACTGTGCGTGTACTGGAATTAGTTCCTACATTATCATTACAATTTTTTTTTTTTTAATTATTTTTAAACTTTGTCTAACATGGGTTAAGGCATAACTGTAAGACTGCTTTGGCCATCTGTCACTGATTTAACTGCATTTAGCTGGTTTTATTCCTGACTTTTCCTACCGCTTTTATCTATGTTTGTGAAAGACACCATATTATCGCGAGCACATAGTGGCCTCAGATCTCAAACTGTCTTTGCCTTGTGCTCATCCTAATTAAGTGTGCAAAAGCAGTTTAGTCGCGGTTTGTTTGGTGGTTTTTTTTTTTTGTTTTTTTTTTTTTTTTTTTTTAAGGCAAGGGCCACCTGCTGAAGTGAGATGATCTGAGAAATCTACTTGTTAGAGCTGTCCAGTCTTTCAAATTGCTTTCCTCCTCTGTTGTCCTTTCTGGTGGGGAAATTAATGTAGTTTAAACACTTATTTCTACTTACAGGTAGTTTAGGGGAGTAGAAAGGAAGGGGAAAGTGTTGTGCTAATTGCCTTTCAGACTTCTGGTACTTCTTCCCCCAAGAGTGCGTCAACCAGATATGTAGGGGTCCTCAGAGACCGTTAATGGAAGAGTCAGTCTTGGGACTTGTAGAGAGCCACAGGACACACACTTTTTCAGCCTCAGTCCATCAGTATTAAGCAGATAATCAAGTCCCTTAGAAAGAATCTTACCCTGCCATTGTTTCTAGAAGGATGTGCCTGGGCTGTGCTTACGGCGGGTCTCCTGCCTTTGTCCTCGCTGCAGCAAGCATTGCCAAGTCTCAAGGCTTTCTCTAAAAGACATAATTAGCTTAGCGAAATCAAATTCTGCTTTCTTCCCCTTGGTGCTCGCTTGGGTGGAACAGGAGAAGGGAAGGAGAAAGGACAGACTCAAAGAGTTCTAGTCCCAGACAGTTCTAGTTCTGGTCAGTGGGAAGGATAGATGATACCATTACTGCAGTCCAGCATAAGGATAAGATAATTCAGGTGCATTTCTCAACAGCTTCTGCTTTGGTTCTTAATACTTGCTCATTCATGTATCTGGCTCTGCACCCCTTATCTAGAGTAAGGCCTAAGCACAGCATGAGTCTACGTACTTATTTTCTGCCTTGCTTCATTCTAGAAGTATTAAAAATAGAGCTCTAGCTGGAGCCAAGAAGTGGCAAGGTTCAGGAGCAGTAACAAAATCAGCAGAAATGACCATAACCAGTGCGGAAGCCCACATGGTGCTGTAGGCCTTGGGAAACCAGACAGCTCTTTGATCAAAGGCCACCTACCCATCTTAGCAGCAGCTGTTCCTGGGGTCAGGGTTCCACAACTCAAAGGTCCAGCACCTGTAGCAGCAACAGGGATAGAGTTAGGTGGAGTGGGCTGTTACAGCAGAAGAGACCTGGGGCAAGCCCACATGATGGTTCCAGAGCTCCCTCCTTTATCAGCAGGGAGCTGGTCTGGTAGCCAAGGTCCTTGCATGAAAGGCTAATCGTGAAAGCATCTCAAGAAGCCATAACCTTTGTCTCCTCTACTCTTCACCTTCATTGTAATCTACATTCAGAAAAACAGGTTCAGGTTGAAGGCTCTGCTCCATTGCTACCTTGGTATGAGCTGTCTCCTGCCCAGATACCTGCTACCTGACCGCCTAGAACTCCATACTCTGCCCTTGCGGAATTTCCTCTCATTGCACAATCGCTGCTTGTAGGAACTCAGAAAAGCGCCTGCGCAGCAATTAGTTACTGTTAATGAAAGGTTCAGGACCCCCTCATGCACATGGTAACACTCCATAAGCAGCAATTTGCCAGCCAGGCACAGGGTAAGCGTGCACACAGACCGTAGCTCAATGTTTCCAGTGACAGAAATGTTTCCAGTAATTACAGTTTTACATGCGTTTGTGAGATCACTTGCTGACTCCCTTCCTCAGTCCTTCAGGAGAGAAGCTGGATATTTCCCCCCCCCAGATCCACCAGGGAAGTGTCACTGTGCCGTAACTAGTCACTTACTGAGTACGTTTGAGGAGAGTGCACAAAATCGCTGACAGCAGAAGGGGCCTCTGGAAATGGCCTCGTCCCACTCTGCTCAAAGCAGGGTCAGTAGAAGAGGTTGCTCAGGGCTGTGCGCAGTCAGGTTTTCAATAGCACCAAGGATGGAGACACCACAACCTCTGCGGGCAGCCTGTGCCAGCGCTAGGCCATCCTCACGCTGCAAACACTTGCTTCTTCCATCTCAGTGGAACCTCCTCTATTTCAGTTTGTGCCCGTTCCCTTTTGTCTTGTCACTGGGCACCACTGAGAAGAGCCTGGCTCCATCTTCCTTAATCTGCCCCCTTATCAGGTATTTACACGCATGGATAGGATCCCCCTGAGCTTCCCTTCTCCAGGCTGAACACTCCCAGCTCCCTCAGCCTCTCCTCATATGATGTCAGTTGCTCCAGTGCTCAGATGCCCTTTCATCATCTTCCTGTCCCTTTGCTGGAGTCACTCCGGTAAGTCCATGTCTTGTACTGGGAAAGGCAGCACTGGACCCAGCCCTCCAGCTGTGTCTCACCAGGGCTGAGGAGAGAGGAGGGTTCGCCTCCCTCAAGGATGCTCTGCCAAATGCAGCCCTGGAGGCTGCTGGCCTGCTTTGCCGTAAGGGCATGTTGATGGCTCATGGTTTCCTTGTCCCTCGGGACCTTCTCTGGGGGGCTGCTTCCCAGCCTGTACTGGTGCCTGGGGTTATTCCTGCCCAGGTGCAGGACTTGGCATTTCCCTTTGTTGAAGTCCATGAGGTTCCTGTTGTCCCATTTCCACAGCCTGTCCTGCTCCCTCGGGGTGGCAGTGCCCCCAGCTGGTCCACCAGCCACTCGCTCCCCGCTCTGTATCACCTGCAAACACGCTGAGCGCCACCCACTCATCAGGCAGGTCAAAGCGGCCCATTCTTAAACTGAAAAATAAAACCATTTCCCAGTCCCAGCTGGCAATAGATATACGCATCCAGACGGCACGCAGTGGGATTACGTGTCTTCGCTCTCATCTAGTGGTAAACGAGGCTTTTATACAGCTCTCTCCATTTTAAGGGATTCGGAGATTTGGCCTTACTGAGAAAAAAATGTCAACTTCAAAAACTGGGAAATCAGACACCTAAAGCCCAGAAACAACTAAAAGCCTCATTTTGCATCTTAACTGCTGACCAGTCTACACAGCTTTTGTTTGCTTGTTTGTTTTTATAGCACTGTAGCTTTGCAAAATAGGAGTGAAGTCAGCATCAGTATCAAAAGTAAAAATCTATGACTTTTAACCTTAGTTGCAAGAGTTGGGCAACTGCCCTGACGAAAAACACACATCAAAAATCCTGAGTCACAGCACAGTTGTCTAATTATTCTTTCATTTACTTTAAAAGTACTCAAAACATTTCAATTTGTAAAAACAGAACTGCTTCCTGAAGCCGTGTAGAAAAATACATACTATTGAAAAAAAAATAAATCACGCTATGCTGTTCTCGAGTTACATTGTCTTTATCTCTACACGCACCTTCATAAAATCATTTGGCAGAAACATTATTTTCTGAATGGCCTTAAGAAAATACACTGCCTGCCTTTTGTTCATGGACAGCTGATAGAAGTTCCATGGAATGCTGAGTACCAACAAGCTGGAAGCGCAAAATCCTGGCAAATGATTAACTATAAAAAGCCTACCTCTCTTCTTCCTCCGTGAAAGAAAATAATATTTGAAATAAGTAGCATTTGGCAAAGTTCCTCTGCCTCCAAACACCACCTGTAGAAACCAAATTAACAAATTCCTGTCACGTTTACGTATCACATTAAGTTTCCGTGATACCATCTTACTCTGGTTTTGTACTTTTAATGCAATGTGGATATGATTTTGATATACTGAAGGCAACGGGAAGTTGGAAGACGCAACAGCAGCTTTCGTACTGTAACAGCGACTTTACCTCCCTCGCCCGATGCTCGAAAGTTAGTTATAGGCGCCCTTAAAATGCCCGCTCCCTTGCGAGCTGGGCTGCTACTCGGCAGCTCCCACAAAATTAGAGCTGGAACGGCTTGATTATTTCCAAGCTAGAGCCTGAAGTAGAAGCGCGTGTCCCATGGGATATCCCTTACAGCTGCTACTTAGCACCAGGTTTATTTTACATTTTTCATAAAGTCTGCCACTAAAAAAGGAAACCCTTGATTTTTCCCGTAAGATGGTACTTTTAAGCCAAAATGACAAACGCAAAAGTCGTAAGGTAACCTACCACAAACATACAGGCGGAAAAACAGTTTCAAACGGGAGCCCCGTGACTCTGAATACTACGACCTCTTCGATCCAAGTAAAAGCAGTGGAATCTGGCCTTTAGATGGAAAGGCCCTGTAGTTTTAACAAAATTTTTTATATTCCACAAAGTACCCACGCTGCAGAAGCTTTGAGAAACAAAGCTGACCAAACCATCTCTCCACGCAAGACTTCCCCTTTACGGCTGGCAGCGTTTGCATCTCCCAGCCCCGTTTTCCCTGTTTCACGGCATTCGACACGGGCCTCGGGCGCTGCATGATCCTGCGCCCAGCTCCAGCCCCGCGGCCACCCTGCCCCAGGGAAAGGGAAGGCACCAGGGCCGCTCCAGGCAGTCGCTTTCTTGGCAACAGCGAGGCTTTCACCCGAACTCAAATGCGATACAGCTTTTTTCGGTTGGGGGCAAAGTCAAGTGCACTTCGCTTTTGCAAGCCGCAGTCAAAAGCGTCTGCCTCATCCTGCTCCCTTCGTGCCGGCAGAGCGGGCAGGATTTAAACGGTTCCAACAACCTGGGAAAGACTCCCGCAAACTGAGGGTGGCTGCTGCCCCCTTCGAGCGCATGCACAGCATCAGGAATGCCGCTAATGCAATTAAACATGAGACGAAGTAACTTTGCTATTTTACAGTCAGAAAACTAGTATAAGGGTCCATTAAATTAATAGAAGACTTATTCAGGTTGAAGAGTTACTCAAGCGGGTAATCAAGAAGCCGGGGGGGGGGAACCCCAAAACCCAAACCCCACCTCTAAGAGGAGAAGCATGTTGTTCAAGTCTAAAATTAGTCTCCTAATTAGGAAAATCTTTTGCCATACCTTCATCAAAAGGACAGATCGTGAGGTCCTGCTGCACATTCTGTAATGACATGTGTGTCCCAAGGTCTGCATGAAGGAAAAACCCTGCAAAGTTTAGGTTCTGAACTCTCTACTTTGGCACTTCTAATAAATATACTCTCTACAAAAACGTACTCAAGAAATAAGATTCCCATCTTCTGGGTATTTCAGACAGACTTCAATAATCTGGCTCAAAAGTCTTTGATAAACTTTTTTTGTTTGTACAGTTACGAGACAGCATGGCCAGGACTTTTATAACTACACTTCCAGCAACAGGAAAAGGCAGCCTGGTGCAAGGGAGAGGTGGAAACAGGGCTTGCCTTCTATACTGACAGGTGTTAAGGGCAGGATGGTCAGCAGCACAGGAAGCATTTATCCAGACAAACCCAATCAAATCTGATGACAAGAAATAATCATCATGTTCTGCAAGTATTTTTCTGAAGCATTTCCTCTACAATTTGTTACGCATGATTATCAGCTTCCATACGTGAATTAGCACACAGCCAGGAAGTCGAGCAGTTAAAAGAACAGGCCATAGTCCAGAGTAGCTCTGCTAGGCTGGATCTTCCCATTATGTTCAGGTAAAAGAGAAGACAAAGGGAGGAAAACAAATCATTGATCTGTAACACTAAGCGTTCTTGAAGTAACCATGAGGAAGATTAAAAAAGCCTGAAGCGGTAGGAACAGTATCAAATGCCAGAGATACTAACAGACTACCTTTCTAGAAAGAAGAGTCTGGAATTAGTGGATAAGAGGCCAGGACCCAAAGCAGATTTGTCTTACTTGTTTCTAGCAGTATTTGTAGTAACCAGGCTCGTTACCAAAACGGGGTGAGCTGGAAACCATTAATTCTACCCTGTTCATCCCAGACCCTTTCAAGGGCCAGTTTTCACTCTGTAATGCACAAGCCCGTACAGTAGCTACTGTTTGTTTGGAAGTTGAGACGCACATGCCCACACAGCTGCATAAATTACTTAAAATTCATTGCCGGGATGCGGAGACTCCCCAACAGCAACAACAGGAATACACATTTCAGTATCCTATTTCATCCATTTCTGCAAGCAGTACTAAGATTCACTAATACTTACAAACAGGAAAAAAAAACCACTGATGTGTATTACTTTTCAGGCAGTACGTGACACTGCTCCCCTCAAAGCTGCAGCTAACATACTGGAGTTTTAAAGGACAAACTGTAGCTTTTACCCAAAGACAGAGGGGGCAAGAACTGATATTTCTAAATTAATATGAACTCCTCTATAAATAAACACAGGCTGTCACTATGAAGGAGCAGGTGAAGTCTCTCTGTTTCCTAAGCAGTTAAGGCACTGCTATTGACCTATTAAAGAAGCTGATGTTTGTGTTACCAGTAGCTACACAGAATTTTAATATGCAAGTTATGCATATATCTACACACAGAGCACTGGAAGACATATGGCACCTAGGCCTGAAGACCCATGGGATTTAATTCACCTTTACAAATGAGACTCACCAGTCAGATCCGCTGCAGTGGGAAGACAGGTAACGACCGCTTATGTCAAGAAAACATGAAATATTCCAGATTAGTTTGCCTGCATGGAAGAACTTTCAACACTCCAAAATAAATTGATGTTTTCGTTGTCCCCACAATTTGTCCAATCTAACGTGTACTTAAAGGAGACGGGGAAATCACACGAAGCAACGTTCTACTCCATGCAAAAAGGCATGCCAATGGCAAAGAATACGTGGGGATATATACTAATATTCACAGCTGACATCAGCCTGAAACTGCATGTTGCTCATAAGAGCAACAGAGACCAGAAAACATATTTGACATGTTCCAAATACAGCTAAAATCTAAGCCAAAGACTGGCACTCTCAAATCACAGCACTCGTCTCTCTGCTTCTCTACTGAAGTCACAGTCTGTCCTGCAAAGCGTTGATGACTTCTTGCCCTGTATCCCAGCACTGACAAGACTATTTAAATAAGCACTAAAAGGGAAAAGTTTCATATTAAGGGTAAGACAGGTCCAGTTTCAAGACAAGAAATGGCAAATCAAGTTTGTAAAATATTTAATAGAGCAGTTTCCCAGCGGACTCCTGACCAGAATCATAACCAGACTTCTAAAAAGTATATATATTTTTAGATCTGAAAATTTGTCTTTATTTTTTACAAAATGGATTCCAGGAAGTTTAAAAGGCAATATCATAGAGGACTTGGGTGCAGAAATCAGGTGTAGTCATTCAAAGCATTCAAGTAGGAATACGGTAATATAAATATTTGAAAAGCATCTTTTCTCATAAATGTTCAAAACAAAATGTATAACTCATTCCAAACTAAAAATTGAGCTTTATAGCACGTATTTCCCTGAACAGAAAAAAAAATAAGTAACTTTTGAAATATTTCTAAAGGCCTGAAAGCTTTTTTTCTTGGTTAGTTACATTAGAAGACTTGCCTTTGATTAAATTCCTTCCTTTCCAAATATGGAAAGTATTACATCAGTCCACTGTTAAAACAGACAATATCTTGCAAATTAATTCTGGTATAATATGTTCCGACAAAGCCTAGAGTATAAAGGTGCTGAGGTGGCTTTGAGTTTAGTAGTCATCTCCTCTGCTGACAACCTCCTTGCACGTTGGGCGCAACAGTATGGTGTGCTCAAACTGTGCCGTGTATGAGCCTTTAATGTCGCATAAGGGAGGATATGGATCCACTATACCCAAGTCGCACAGGTTCTTCAATGCCATTAGGTATTTACTCTCTCCCAGGCGATCTAGCCATCTGCGGCAGAAGGCAAGAGTACCAAAGTTTTCGTTGATAACATTTAGCAAGTGTTTTGCTCTTGGAAGCCTGAAGAAGAAAAAAAAAAACAACAAACAAATCACCACATTTGAGAAAAAAAGAGGTATCATCAGCAAGCATCCGCTACAGAAATAGAACACAACAATTAAGAAAAGGGTTAGATTTCAAGGTGTTTTAAGACTGCCCAGCCTTGGGGGTTGTCTTCCTACATCAATCAGGTGGCGCTGGTGACAAAAGAAAGTGCCTTTTCATCCTGCAAAAAGATATCCTTCAAACTTGAATGCTGCCAAACACACCGGCCACCCATTTCAAATAAGGGAAGTTAGATTGTGAACACATCTGCATTTAACTACCTAAGAAAAACTAAAAACACAGTGACAGGAACCATTCTCTTATATAATGAAAAGAAGACTCATTTTGTAAAGAAAACCAGAATTCTTCTTGATCCGAAGTGGTTAATAATATGAACTAATTTAGGCGTAAGCTTAGTGGTTTAAAACTCTGAAGTTTTACTTCTGAAGCCAAATACTTGGTAGGCCTTTTATTCATACTGCTTACGATATATATGAATAAAAATTAGGGATTTACAGATCTGCTAAGAAATAAACTTATTTCCAAACATAAGCAGTTCCTTTCTACCCTTAGATTAATTCTCCTCCCCCTCACCTTTTTCATATTACTAGATTGTTCTATGGAGACAAAACAGAACTATCAGGAGAAGCATGTCTGTCTGCTATGTTTCTAACCATAATAGCCTTCACTTCAGAAAATATGCTGCACTCCTACAAATGCCAAAATACAATCCCAACGAAAACTGAAAATTAATAGGCTATTTCATTTTATAGCAATACGCTGAAACAAGAACTTAAAACCCACAAAATATCCATACAAACAAAACAGATGACATGAAGAGCTTGCTATATTCTGGGAACAGCACTAAGACAAACATTGTGACACAAAACCATAATACAAATGTTGATTTTAAAGAACACAAATCTATGCATTTAATATACAAACTAATATACAAACATAATCTATATTATTAATTATAAAAAATTACTAATGATAGGACATTAAAAAACAATCTAGACTTCTGAAGACATAATCAAGCCTTTTCTCCATTTCCAGATTCTTTGGAATAATTCCATACTGTTCCAGATTTACAATCAGAGCACATTTCATAACAAGAACATTGCTAACACCACCTTTTGAGTCTTCTGACAGCCTTATTAATTAGTAAAGAACCTCCATTGTATCAAATTTGAACCCTAGGAGAGTAATAGCTCTATCACAATATACCAACAATAAACCAACAACAAAAAATCCAACCTTATTGGCACATGCCCAACATCAAAGTTCTTCATATAATGAGAACACTCCATATCATCATGAACAACACCTTTTCCTGTGCTACCGAAGGTTTCTATAGCATATACTTCACCTTCCTAAGGAGAGAGGAAAAAAAAGGGAACATGTTGCAACATGAACATAACTGACATAAGGTCATTCTGATATAATGATCTCAGTATAACAACTTCTGAATACAAGTAATTAAATGTGAAAAGATTCAATGACCAACTCAATGTAAAGAAAAATTCAATACAGAGATTTCACACGGTAAAGTTACAGACATTTCCAAAACATCAGCTATTGATGTCAGTACCATTTTTTTTGTTTCAAGCCATAAATATCAGCATGTTTCTAGTCATAACTTCTCAAAGTCATTGCAGTTAAAACGTTGTCAAAGTATACGTCTAACATAGCCAAAAAACTACATTCTGTTGCAAAACATTTGCTAACTGGAAGTAATTCTCCTTTGCTATTCAGATAGAAGTCCTAGGAAACGTATAGTTTAGACATAGCAAATAGATGTTGATTACCAGGACTTACTGCACTGAAGAACTTTCTGCCCAATTTCTGCAAGAATTTTCTGGTAACAGCTGCTAGTATAAACCCTTAACCTGCTCATTTCCACTCCACAAGATGAATTTCTTCAAGAACTGAAGGTGATATGTATCTGCAAGGGCATTATCAAAATTCTAGCCAAGAACATACTGAAATGCCATTATATAAACTCACTCGCATATCCTCAACGGTAGGACTGTGAAAGAGACTTAACAGGATAGGGCATCAAACGTTAATGGACAGCTGGAGCTGGGTTTTTCAGTTTATTACGCTACTTTGAAAGTCACAACCCAAAAATAAGAAGCCATGTGGAAAGCAGTAATGCAGGCTTCAAATTCAAGACAAAAAAAAAACCCTCTTAAAGATGCCCCGAATATTCAACTGATTCCATTTAAAAAAAAGAAAAAAACACACAAAAACTCCCACACGATCCCACAAAAAAATTCACTTTACAGCCACTTTTTCAGAATAAGGACCATCAGAAGCTCTATTTCTCGCTGTCACAAAAAACTCATTGGATTGCAGTTTGATACTATAATTAGCACAGTACAGTAAGAGTTTGGCTATGCTCCACATTCTTCGTTGGAAAAACTCACTGTCTTTAATGATGTAGGATTGTGTCCTGAGTAACCCACAGAAGCTGAAGAAATTAAAAAGTGTCTTCTCCCTAGTGTCTGGATATTCAATTAAAACAATCTCAAAGCTCTGAAATCTTTAAGTAAGATTTGCTTAAAAACCACTTATGTTTTATAGTAGTAATATACTCATGATAGATGATACACAAGACCTAACCATTCACTAAGCTATAACAAGAAGGGCACACAAGCTTTTTCTACCTTCCTTTTCCAACACTCTTTAATCCCTTGGCACACTCCTATAAATAAGATGAGAGTTAAAACTTCGTCTTTTTGCTCACATTATTAACAAGGTGATCAACAATTACGATACAAGTCTTGGGCGACGAGAGTGAGCCTGCCTCAAAAAACAATTCTGTCCAGATCACCCCCGTCCCTATTCAGCTCTTATGAGTCTTATTTACTCTGATAGGCTTACTAGTCATCATTGCTGGTCAGTGATCAGGCTTAGAATGAAATTAAAAGCTTCTTATCTCATTACCAATCTTCTAAATAAGCCTTCTTACCTTGTTAGCATGCAAGCTTACATCAAAATGCTAGCAGCTGAATCTCAGGTTATGGATTTTAATACCGCCTTTCCTATTGGTATAGTTTGGTACCTCATGTACAGCAATTTCTCTTCCCCTGCTCCAAAACGCTATTCAAACACCATCTTTCATCTAACCTCTCATACTAACTAGAAATATGCTTATTATTTTGTATCTCTGAAGAAAAGCTGCACTGGAAGCTTTTCAAGAAAGATCTCATATCTAACTGTACTTGCAAAAAGTCATCCAAAGCTACAACACTACAGAAATATTTCTCAAGAATTATCTGAGCAAAAGAAGATTGTTGTTTTGTCTTTTTATTTACAGAGTGAACAAACAAGGGAAGTGTGAATGACTGGCAAGTTCAAACACCTTTCAGGAAAATTCTGGTCCCCTCAAGTTCACCCCAAAATCTGAAACTCTTATACAAGAGTTTCCATGGTTTTTTTTAATTATTGTTTGGTGGCTTGGTTTTTTTTTTTTTAAATAGCAGGGTTCCAAGGCTTCAATTCCATCAAGTGTTAGATACCACAACACTCCAGGGCTAAATCGAGGAGCCACTGAGAGTGAACACTTTTTTTTACAGGAACACTACAAAGTACAGCAAAGTTTTTCCTCTGCTGCTATTATCCACCAGGATCACAAATACTACACATTAGGAGAGCATGGGAAATACTAGTCTTGCAGTGACAGCTGGGGAAACTTAACAGAAGGATTTAAGAACTCCATTTACCTCCATTCTTGTGGCTTCTCCTCCTTTCACAATGGGCACCGTTTTTCCAGCATGTATCCTATATGGCCCAATCGAGTGTCCATTCAAATTGCGAATTGGTTTCACTTTTGAAGAAAACATTAATATTACAAGCAATTTCCTAACAAATGTTAAACCCTTTAAGGCAATTTGGCTCGTTAGCCCACATTGAAAGTACGATACTGACTCATCATATTGCAGAGGAGCTCAATACAAAACTATTCACACATCTTGTAGAAATTCCAGCCAAGACACATTAGTTTTGTATGCTGTATCAAAACCTTCATTATTAAAGATCAGCAACTCCATCAATAACAAGTCAAACAGCAGGTATCAAATAATTTGTACATTTTGAAACAGTTGTTTAGCCTTCATCTTATCTGTTAAATATCCAATACTTGGAAGGACAAGCCAAGAACATTCCTCCAGAGCAATGGCAAGCCAGCCAGAAACTTGTTATTTATGCAAGTCACTCAAACCATACTTCTAGTACAGATGTCTTTTCAATATGACACAAATAAATCAGTATTTGTACAAAAATACACACTCGAAGAACAGCTATTCTTACACAAAGAAAAGAACTTGCCTTGATATGTTTTGCCATCAATTTCAACCTCATAAGACTCCATAACTTCTTGTATGGCCTCCCCCACGTCACAGAGACGTACATCTATTCCAGCACACTGAAAATAAAGCGCAAACATAAATGGAAAATAATTGCAAAGTTTACTGTAAAAGACTTGGTAAACGACTTGCATGATGATCATACCTTTATTCCAGTATTTGTGGCATCCTTTACGGCTTGTAATAATCTGTCATATTTTGGATTGAATGTGACTGTAAAAGCACAGTCAATAATACGACCTGAAATCAGCAGAAGTTAATTAGCATCATAGTCTTTGCACTGAAGAATGTTCTCAAAGTTTTGATTCATAAATGAAAACTAACCACTAATATGTGTCCCAAAATCTATTTTGCAAATGTCATCGTACTGCAGGACTGTTGGATCTCCAGCATTGGGAGTGTAGTGGGCAGCACAATTATTCAGAGAACAACCAGTAGGAAATGCAAGACCTGCATTTAAACCATTTTCCTTTATCAGCTTACGTGAGCAGTCTTCTAGTTTTTCACTAAAAGGCAGAGGGGAGGGAGAAGAAAAAAAAGAACAGAATAGCTGTCATTAATATTTCTTACGATCACTTCAAATAAATCAATGCAAGAACAAAACCTCAGAAAAATATTCAAGCAAATGTTTTAATTTGAAATCTTAAACTACTTGTACGCTAACTAGAAGGAGACCCTAGACTGGAAAACATAAGCACAACGTAACAACCTTCAGTTCTTGGTGTTGTTTCTTCTACCCTTTTCTTAGGCAAAATTGACTACCTCACTAGTGTTTTTACTCTAAATTTTAAGTACCCATCCTTTATAAGCTACATTTAACCCACTCTTCCTCAGCAGCAGAGATGGTTATACAACTAAAGTTTAGTTAAATTAAATGAATTTTTTAGAATTACAGGGATTTAAAAGGGGAAAATAAAAAAAAAGGAAAAAGGCAATAGTATAGTATAGCCCTCTCATTTATTTAAAAAAAAATCTAATTCAAGAAGAACAGTAACATTCTTTTAATTTAAGCAATAACTGTGATAAAATAAAACCTTATGAGGCTAGCATTTATTCTTGTTTTTTGTCTACTCTCAAGCTATTAGCTACTGGAAAGCTACATGTCCACCAGTGCATATTCTTATAGCGTCACGGAATGATGTAAACTGCAGCTCACACTGGTGCACCAAAATCTGATTTCATATAAGAAAACTATTCACTCAGAGCAATCTGGAAAAAAAAGAGAGCTTATTTTAATAGGCAAGTGCCCAGCGCTTGAGGTACTTTAGGAAGAAAAGTCATATTTTGAGAAAATTATTGGTTATAACTGTAACAGTCAAACTGTATAATTCAATATGACAGATCTGTTTCAGCCAGACTATTGATTAATTAATGCAGCTGTCTTTCCACCACTTTCCCTGATAGTATATTATTTCTTTCCATTATCCTCACACAGTTACCTTGAGGATCAGCTCTGATTAGCTTCCTCACTATCCTACTCTTGTCAGCACAGTCCTCAGTCATACCAGGCTGAAAGCACGTGATTATTATGAATAATAATAATACAGTTATTTATTATAAACTGAGAATAACACAAAGAAACACTGTTTCTCCAGAAACATCAGTCCATGAAGACTAAATGTAGATAAAATCTTCCTGCCCTGGAGCAAGTACACAGCCATGCCTGTTTTATGCCTCTTCATCCATTCCCAACCACAGACTGCACGTAAATTGCTCGTCCGTGTAGCATTTCACTGACAATTCTGGCAAAAGCGAGGATCGTTTACCACTATTGCTGCTTCTCTCAGCACCGCTGCAGAACTTTTATGCAAGAGTAGCCTGAACTTTAAAATCAAGCATGTGCTCCAAATAAGTGAACGTAACTCAAAGCTTAGTTTGAAATTCAGTATGATCCCAGGCCCTGTAAAGCTGCATAAGCTAAGAATATATTTTAAGAGGAAACGTAAAGAAAATAATTGGAGATACTGGTTGCATACTTTAAACAGCAATCCCCCCCCAAGACTCATGACACAGTGAATTAAAAACACAAAATTAAGACTAAATCCCTCCCCCTCTGGAGGAAGAAGGAAAATCTACAGCAGAGGTCTTTGAGAAGATCTGTATCCTCACCAGATTTCTATCATTGTCATTCCAGGTTTTATCCAGCTCATAACATATTTCCTCACTTGTCTGTGTGCCTCTGCAGCCTCCCGAAAATCATTCCAGATTTCCTCACTGGCTTGGTCTAGCGCTTTCTTTTCTTCACTAGTTGTTCTCCAAGCAGCAGTTCGCCTTCAAAATAAAGAGTGTCATTAAAAGTTACTAAAATCACAGTAGTCATTACAACTTCTGTCTAAAGCCTGCACAGCGTTTATTAACCAGGCAGGTTTGCATTTGCCTATGCAACAGAAAAGATCCTGATCTATAAAATTTTCAGATTAAAGGTAGCATATAAAAATCTATAAGCACCACAGACTGGCACCCTTGAAAGGCAATAACATTGCAGAAAAAAAATAAATCATGTATACATAGAAATCAAACCCAGTTAGACCATGAACCATATTATTCCCTTTACATTTTCAAATCCTCCCAAAAGCCCAGAGAAGCAGCATGCTTGAAGGATGCACGATTCTTTTCAGAAAGACAGAACGTGCTAATAAAATTCTTATAAGCGCCTGCAATTCTACCTTGAGTTTAGCAGGGCAAATCACTGCAACATGCTCTGCTCATACAAAAAGTTTATTTTTTTGCACAGTCTTCCTCATTCAGCCGGTGTTATTCCTGTATGCAGAAGAATCTCACCACGGTAGTGTAGGTACTTGTCCCAGAAACTTTTACTGACAGAGACAATGAGCTCCTTCAAAATTTAAGAGCTTGCAGTTCCAGTATTATTTTTGCTCAGCCTCAGAATATTTAGGTAATAACACCTAACGCAGTGCATAGTAGCTATGACACATGCCAGGAAGTTACTTTCTAAATTTGCTGGACGGTGAATTAACATTTGTTCCAGGAGAACACCACTCATTTTGGCTCCTTGGCAGGTTCACAGAACAAATACATTAATTTTCAATACAAGACTAAATATAAGATTAGTTTTGAATATATTTTTTTATTATGCAAGAAACCATACAACTAAGATTCCAAGAAAGCAAACAAAAAAGAATTTAAGCACTCCAGCAACTGTCAGAACTTCACTAAGACTATTCTTCTGACTACAAAGTAGAGACACCCTTCAAATGGCAAAGCTGGAGCCCTGTAATGACGCAAAAAAAGCCCTGGTGAAAACTCTAAGAACTCCGTACATGCTAGCAGGACAAATACTACTAAAAACAATAGATAGCTGTACATCCTGGTAGGTGGGTCATAAAACAAAAGGGATGATAAACCAGAAGGATCAAAGATGCTGAACTATGCTGAAGTTTCTGAATTTAGAAATTAACTTTTACCTTTATGTACGTGAGCTGATTCTAAGCCAGCAACAGAATATGCAGAGTTAAAGGATTACTTTTTGAAATCCGAAAGTGTAGCTACTTACCCGTTTCATAAACATGTAACTTGGCTCTACTCTAAGTTTCCTTCACAGCCAAAAAACAGCCATGAGGGAGCCAAGAGACTATGCCCTGCAATTTTGCTGCATTTTGAACTGAGTATTTATACAGTGTTAAGAGGCCTAAAGCAGAGCTGAAAAGATAAAGGCGGCTAACAGGCTATTCCATATAATTTTTTTCAGGATGACCAGAGGATCCACGTATTTTGAGACCCTGCTTCCCTTGAACTTCTCGCTCCTTTTCAGATAAAGTAACAAGTGCAAAGGAGAAATCCCATGCTTACTTTTCTGAGTAGTCTTCTTGCTCCAACAAGCAATCATCATGCATACTACTCTTAGAATTTGCCTTATCACTGGTAAATTCCACCAAAAAAAAAAAAGAAAAAAGCGCAAGAGGCTGCAACACCTGAGCCCCCTTACTGTGCTTGGAAATTGGACTACTGCCAGACCAGCAGTCATGGCACATGAAAACAGAAAAGGTGTACTGCAGAAAAACAGTGGGGAGAGGGACTTGAGGATCTTTTCAGACTGTTCTGGATTCCAGCAGCGAACACCCTCTGGCAGCAAGAGCTGCTGACAGAGTCTGGGCAGCTGCTCTGCCATCAGTCTTGGACTTAAGTGCAAACTCCAGCAAACTGGCAGAAAGCCATCCTCCCTCTATCCTACTGTATTTCAGCACATAGTGACTCCATGCAAGACAACTGGGGGCAAAATAGCCTCTACATTTAAAAATCCTGTATCAGACCTAAAGCATTTTGCTGCCAAAGCTGCACCACTGCCACCTGGGAGCTCAGGAAAGGAGGTGACATGAAATCCCGCTTAGGTCTAAGCAGTTCAGGACATGTGAGAAGTCCATCGATCAGCTAAAGGTCTCACACCAAACATCAAGTCCTCCGACAGGTACATGAGCTAAAAAGCTTTTCTGAGGACAGTTTCCTAATGTGCTGGCTACCACATAAGTCATTTTAAGGAGTTCACCTCTTGCTCCAAGCCATTTGTTCCCATCTTTTCACTCCAGTTCACAGCTCCCAGTTTTCACTAGTACAAATCTTTACAGGATTGTGTCATGCAGATTTTAGTGATCAAAGACAACAATTCCAGAAAGTAATTCCCCCAGATTATTTTAACCCAGATAACAGCACAGAGGCAGAAACAAGCAGGCAGGGACAAGAATTCCTTAACACTACTTTAACCAAACAGTGCATCATGAAAAGCTTATAGCTTTTCCGCTCTCCATGTGGCATCATTTCAAATTCAGGTGTCTTCATCACAAAATATAAGCCTTCAAACAGAACTAAATACCCAAGATATAAAGAAACCAAAGCTGTTAGTGTGTTGTCTATAAGAATTGATTCTCCGCTATTTTGTCCCCTGAAAATTGAATTATATCCACTTCTTGTTCAACTTCCCACACAAAATACACAATTCTAGGTTGATGAGAGATAACTTTAGAAAGCATGTGACATCAAGAGTTAAGAATAGAAGTGCAACTCTCTAAATAAAAAAATCGAAGACAAAACCCTACTGACCTCAGTATGAATAAGAGAAGTGGCACAAAAATGCTTCACTAATATATAAAATAAAACTACTATTCAGAATAGGAAATATCCTAGCATTCATGTCAGCTACTAATTTAAGTAGCTGCTTATGCTAGGAAATGCTAAAGTAGCATCATAAGATTTAAATATTTAAATTAGGAGCAAAACCAAACATATATTTGCTTAAGCAAATTATATAAAGATACTATCTCATGTTCCTTAGAAGAGTGTATTCTTCCATAGCAGAACACTCTTGGTACAGAAAAGATGTCTCACTTAAATCCTTCTAGAAAAGATGGTTTGGTTTTGTTGGGTTTGGTTGTTTTTTTTTTTTCATTTCAAATGAATAGTAGCAAGCCCAGAATAAAACATTTAATCCTCAATAGCTGGATATGTAATAGAGGTGTAATAATCGTGTGTCATTTGTTAATAAACTATGAACATCCTTATGATGTTTATAATTTGATTTCCTGTATCGCTTAAATCATGTCTTTCTGAACGTGACATACGTATATACAGTCATTTAACTCTTAAGTATGAAAGAATCACTCATGGATCAGCCTGTCAGGACTACCCTGTGGAAGTCCTTCATTAGCATGCTACCATTGTGCATACCATCAAGACATTTACTTATAAATAGAGCACACCTTGTGATCAAATTGAACTCATTAAAAAGAAGAAAAGACTGCCTCAAACCAAATCTTAATCTCATAAAAATGAAACCATGTTATCCGGGAATATCTGTACAAATTTGTAGGATGTATGAGGCTCTTAACTATGTTGCTTAGACTCTATGAGAAACAGGCATTGACTTTAAACAACCAATAAATGTTTCAAAGTAATTTGATTCTGAAAAAAAAGTAATTGAAAACTAAACAACATGTCCAGAAATATAAATATTTATCTACTCTCCTGCGCCACCCCCCCCCCTTTGGTTTAGTCTATTTTTTCAGAGTTTTGATTAAAAATTTCCTGGGAAGTTTTCAGTAATACTTGGAATTTTCATCCAGATTTTCATGCAGTTGAAGCTGATTCCGCCCCTACTACCCATACGAGTAAAACAAGACCTTCCACAACACTTCACGTAGGAAAAATCAGGAAACTCAGTCAATCTGGTATATCCGAGTTCCTAATAAAGCATAAGGAAATAGTAATACCCTATGAAAAAGTCAGGATGCAGATCTCCATTCCAGTAAACCACTAGAAGTTGTTGTTTGTTTAGTAAAATTGCACATTGTTCCCACATCACTATGAATTATAAAAAACACTTTAGGTTTTAATACCTATATATTCATACAAACAAAGAGTAGCAAAGTGCAGAATATACCACTTAGGCTTTTAGATTAAACCGTTTTATACCCTCAGATTGACATATGTCTACCAATAAACAAAAGACCCAAGAAGTTGACACCTAGATGCCCCCAAAAATGCTGCATAATAGTGTCTCATCCCACTAAATTTTAAACCTTCACTTGGTTCTAATTCAGACCACATTCTTCTTACAAGCTGCCTACTGAAATCCTATTGGTCCCCTGGGTCTCCTGCCTCATGGCAATTCTGCTCATACAGGCTATACCTTAATTAAAAGGTTAGGGAAGGAAAGGAGGAATGTTTCGGGCCTGAAGACTTCTATTCAGTAAGTTCTTAGATGATCCAGTCAGGGGGGAAAAAAAACCCAACCAAAATGAAAAATGCACATTGCAACTCACTTTGTCTATTTACTTGTACATTAACAGTTTTGCAATTCAGCACATCCAGATGACAGCATCTATTTTTTAAGCTTAAAACACTCACCCATCTTGTGTTGGTGGGTATTCACATTCTTCTCCCTTTGGGAATATGTTGCTGGGAAATAGATCACATATTGGAATAGAAGGTGGATCGGTCTGGACCTTAGCTGTTGAGTATAATTAAGAAAGTTTTACATATGGTACACTGGAAATACTAAGTACCTTATTTCAACCATAAAAGTTAAACAGCACAATTATTTAACATCCCCTTACTAGAGTTTGGGCTTCTACCAAGGCAACATCATACCACAATGCCCTCATGTGACTTTATCTGGCCAATGCTCAAAGAAGAGAACTCAGCCACACTTAGCCTATAAATCCAAACTGCATCCAAAACTTTGTTTCAAGTGCCAAGAACAGCACTTACACATGCTTATACCAAATATTCATGCAGTCTATCTTTAGTTTTGTGCTTGATACCTACGTCCTTTCTTCTTTTTCTTCTTCTTCTTCTTTTTCCCTGTTGCTCCATCTCCTTCACCCTCTCCATCTACAGGAAAGAAAGTCCTTAAGTGAACATAAAATAACCTTGAAGAACCAGAGAATTTTGAATGAGACACAAAACCACGTGGACTATCTGGAAACACTTCTTTCACAGCAGAATTTCATGAATTAAAAAAAGACAGCTAGAAGCTGCCACCAAACCATAAGCATTTTCAGTCCCTACACCAAACACAGACCTAAGAAAATACTTTCTGAAGTTGATGACTTAAACACATCACCAAACAGAGGGGAAAAAAAGCAGCTCAGGGAAAGAGTTTTCAGAAAGTCCTACTTTAAATTTCTCCATTCTCAATTCACTCAAAAAGAAGCCTGGGGAGAGGGGAGGGCGTGAGAGAGAACTGTATTAGACAAAACAGCTAACAGAAAAAGCTGGGAACTACTGCTTCAAACCCATCTTCTGATGCTTCAGCTGAAGGAGCTTTATGCATCTGGAAAGACAAAAAACCCAAGCAAGTAAAGATGACAGCACTTAGGTCAGGATGAGTTTAACCTGGAGATAACAGGGAAAGTCACAACCAGCACTGAACAAAACCACTGCATGTGGGATGTACCAGTGGGAGGTTTTCAGAGAGCACAGCGTGTAAGCACCAGGAATCGGCCACACCATGTTACAGTCACATTTGGAAGTTAACAATAACCCCGAGTACTTCACATTCGGATACATCTAATGCTTAGTTACTTCATACACAATGAAGTATTTATCTAATGTGATACCACCTAACTAAACCTGCTGGACCTAACCACAAGTTCATTTCAAAATGGGTAAGTACCAGTCATCTACATTTAGAGCATTTATTTTTATCTAAAGCAAAAAGTAAAATTGAAAGAACTTTCAGAATCAAGTGAAAGCACTGCCATTTTGAATGCATTTATACAGAAACTTGTACGTGCTCACTTACTTAAAAACAAAACCAAGCCAAAGAACTGACCAGTTGTTCCAGTCACTAGATTTCAAGCCTCTCATGATGGTCAGTGTCATCCATGTTTTTATGCCATAGTGACTGCTGTAATCCTGCAGCTGGGGCAAGTTTCAGTAATGTGTCACCCCTGCCCTTCCCCAGCTCATTTTGGCATTAAGTATCTTACACTTGCAATTTTTTACAAAAATTTAAAATAACTTGTACTAGTAGTGTAACTACTACGCAGTCCAGCCTACCAGACTCTCCATCAATCCATATTTCACAGACAGCCAAAAACCCTTAACAGCGCATATACGTTTCCTTAAAATGTGGTAACTTTGCCACATTTCTCTTGACCTTGAGCTGTGCTCAAACCATTCATCAAAAAAAGAATTAGACATGACTCTATTTCATTCACCAAGTGATTTGGCAATTAGTTTGGGTTTTTTTTTTTTTTTTTAAACACTAGGCCTAACAGCATTTCTTAAATGTTGTCGCTGTTGCTATCTGCTTGTTGTGGCTTTTTCATACATCGCTGCATGTGAATCTGCCAACTGCAAGGCAAACTAACCGGACCTACACTCTCATGTCCTTGAAGACTGCTGCAGACTAACTGTGCTGCCAGAAACATAACTACTGCATCTGACCAATACCCTGTTTGTCTTCACGTTATTCAGCTAGTAATGAAAACAATTTTCAGCAGAAAAGCAATTTAAGGTCTTTGCAAAACTGAAGCCCACCCTTATGCCATTTTAGTACAGCTCTTTAATAACTTAGCCTAATATCATGCAAAAATGTTATCTATCAACATGTTTTAACACTGCAATTGAAGTGTGAAGAGCACTTCCTAATCTCTCCCAGATTTCAAAAGGTATACAGTCTGATTTCTGAGGTCACTCAGTTATGGGCCTATCAAGAGGATAAAAAAAAGGGGGGGGAGGTATTTTATTGGTTTTAATCTAATGCACCACTATGTCTTAAGCAACAGCTCTGAAAATACACAATTAAGATGACAAGTGGTAAGAACCAGCACAAGAAAGAACACACAGTTGTCTTCAAAAAGCTTAAAGCAATTTTTTTTTCTGAAAAAAGTTAACATTTTTCTAAAAACACATCCAAGTCTAATACATGGAAAAAAGGCTGATTATCACTTCAGTGATAACACCACTTCATTTTTTTTTTATACTTTCTAATACTGCAATTCTAATTGCTAATACTGTGAAAAGTATAAAAAAACACAGCACTTGATCTGCAGCTAACAATGTTATTTATCCTGAGATGGAACTACAACTATTCTACTAATTTTCAAAGAATTTTTTTCATTGTATATAAAGTTTTCATTATCCTCCTCAATACTTCTTAGCTTAGTTGCAAAGATGGCAAAGCACATATTGTGTTAATTATCTTTCAACTTCATAACCTGAAATACACTATAAAACAAATAATCCATCAGAATATGCTTCTACTGAAAGTAATTGCATAAAACCAGATGCTATACAAAGAATAATAATGTTCAAAGAGCATTTGTCATTTTATACATCTCAGCACACTTATTTAACTTTTTTTAAGCTTCTATAGCTAATATATTAAGTTCTGGAATGTTGAATTCCAGCAACAGTCAACTAGGAAAATTTCTAAGCAGAACAGTAAGGACCATTTTAGGGTGCTGAGCGAACTTTAAATGCTAGTTCACAAGAAGGAAACTACACTACTAACTTAACAAATACATTTTTTTAAACGTTTCTATTGAGAATCACTCATCAAAACAAAGACAGCATTTTGATCTAATATTCCTACAGGAAAGATGCATCCAGCCTGCATTTCAGTACCAGGCACTTGCTTAGAACATCAGCTGCATAGCACAAGCAACACACAAGGTGTATGCCTTGTTTGTGTATTAATCTCTCCCCAGTTTGGTTTTAATGAAAAATTACCATTACACACGAACAGGTTTCAAGTGACTGGTAAAGACGCTAAGACCTATTAATTAAAATGCTCCCTTAAAATCTTCCTCTGTATATTTTGTTCTAAGCCAAGAATAAGACAGAATTTGGAACATAAATTTATACTGACCATGGTAATGCAAGTGAGAATGATTTACAGCTTACCTTATCCTAAGCATTTCCCTGCAGTAACAAGATCCTTGAAAACAAGAAACTTTATAAAGCTGTTGTCCCTGTTATTTTTTATATGTTTGCATGTGTGACAGCTAAATTGCTGCCAAAAAAGTAAAAATTATATATAGCTACATCTCAGCTCGCTCAAGCTGAAAAAACAACTAACCAACCCAAAACCAAAAGACATTTGTAAAGGTTTGTTAAAATGGGAGTCTAAGAACTTGAAATTGAAAACGACAAGAGAAAAGGTAAGTTACACTTGCCTTCATCATCATCATCTTTTTCTTTCTCCTCCAGTGCTTGTTTATCCAATTGTTTTGCTACATCATTGAGAGCACCTTCCATTTCTTTATCTGTTTCTTGTCCTGTTTGGAAAATCAAAGTATGACTTACAGTAAAAGCATAAGTCCGTATTAGTAAATATCAACCCTCAAAACTTTATAGAAATATTATGCTGTACTAATCCTGCAGACACCAGAGCACATGCTGGGTTTTTTTGTTGGGTTTTTTTTTTTTTTGGTAAAGCAGATTCAATGTGTAAGGTTGTAGGGCACTACAGGGACAGGTACTGTTATTGAAACTTGAGTATAGAGGTAGCATTATCCAGACACTTCTGACTACTTTTTTTTTCTGCCAGGGTAACTAATTCTTCTTGCCATAGCAGCAGCCTGCTCTTGTGAGATAATATGGGCGTGAAGTAGATAATTATAAACGCGTAGCATGATCACCACTAACTGCCAGCCTGCTAAAACAAACCCAAACCGTAGCTCCTTTACACTATTTGCCCAGACTTGCTGCAACTCTCTCAGCGAACCTGGGAGGGGTACAGAGACTCCATCATGCGGGATGACTTTTACGGCAGCAGCCTTACGCCTTTCCCCCCTCAGGGCACAGGAGGACACGAGGGAAGGGCTGGCTTCCCCTACGTGCACCGGAGCCGGGAGGACTTCCCTCAACCCAGCTCCCCCGGTGCTGAACGGCACCAGCCCCCGCCAGCCCCCTCCTCGCCGAGGGGATCCCCCTCAGCCCGCACAGCCGCCACGGGCCGGGTCAGCGGCCTCGGCGGCGCCCATCGCCCTGCCCGCCCCCCGGGACCCTTCAGCCACCCGCTGCCGCCTACGAGGCCGGCTCTGCCGGGTCGCGGCCCCCTCAGGCCGCCCCGCCGGCCTGTCAGCGGAGGGTCCCGGCACGGCGCGGCCCGGCACGGCCCCTACCCGCGGGGCCCGCTTTGCCCTTCTTCTTCTTCTTGCGCTTCTTCTTGGCACCATCCTCCGCGCCGAGCCCCGCCGCGCCGCCCTCCGCCCCGTCCTTGTCCTCGGGCTCCGGCGGCAGCTCGCCGTTGAGGTGCTTCTCCGCCTCGGCGGCCGCGCTGCCCGCCTGCCCCACGCCCGCCATGTCGCCGCGGCCGCGCCGCCTCCCACACACGGGGCGAGCGAGAGCGAGCGAGCGGCGGGGCCGGCCCTGCGCTCTATGGTGAGCGCGGGGCACGCCGGGAAGGCTGGAGGACTCAGCCGGGGAGTGGAGGAAGAGGAGGAGGAGGAGGAGCAGCAGAGGCCTCGCCCCGCGATGGGCCGGCGGCCTCTGAGGGGAGGTCGCGTAAGGGCTGTGCACGGCTGTCGGAGCCCCGCTGTCCCCCGCCGCCTGCCCCCGGGTCACCGGCCCGCGGCGTGGGGCACCGCCGCCATCGCTGTCCTCAGCCTCTTGTGTGTGGGGCACCCATGGGTGCTGGAGCCATGGCTGTCCTCAGCCTCCGTCCTGCGCCCGGTCATCTCGTCGTTCCTATTTGTAGCCGCCCCCGACAGGCAGAGCGGTGAGCAGATGCCATTTTAGGTGTTTTAAGTGTTTTTCAGTGTTTGAAAGGCCCTTTTTGGGTCGCCTGCGTTTTCCAGCTGGCTGGAATTGATGGATTCCAAGTCAGACTCCTTGGGTGACACAAGCCACTCTGACATAACTTGAGTTTCCGTGTGGAAAGGTGGAATAAGGTGACAAGCCGGTAGCCATTGCAAAGGAAGGTTTCAAAAACGCAGGTTGCCGTCTTCATCAGCAAGTATCTTCTTGGGGAAAATAAAATAAAACATTGAAAAATCTTGCTAAGTCAAAGCAGTCCTTTCCCAGTAGGAACAGGTGCCATGAAAGGGTTTATAGCATTTAGCGCTGTTAAGATTTTACAGCTTGAGAGCACTGAACTGAAGTCGCATGAGAGGTAACTTGTACAGAAGGAAAATAATGTAAGAAAAAACAACCTGTTCCAAGTCCCATGGAGCAAAAAAGGGAAGATTCTAATATTTAGTAAAGGGCACTGCCTTCTTCCCTTTCCACCACTAACCTATAAAACCAAGGAGAAATACCCATATTATCAGCATTCACTAATGGTTCATTAAATCAGCGTAATTTTTAAAATTCCTGTACGGAGCTTACACTTTTCACAAGTTTTCTACTAGTATAACCATGCTGGCTAAAAATACTATTTTTTCTTCTTCCTTACTGGCCCATTTTAACAATTCTTGCCTTAGGTGCGTTTATAGTGTAATACGGTTTATAATTTTTAAAGGTTATAAACAGGTCTTATACTGCATAATTGCGTTTTAAAATGCTTCTGCAGGCAGGTCTTTGCTTGGGAAAACTGGTAATGCCTTGTACCTCACTGAGGCACAAATTCTGCCTCCTTGGCCCCGCTGAGGCCGGCTGCTCGCTTCCATTTCACACACCCCACCCCCCCCGTGGCTCAGACTCTCCCTCACTTCTGGCCTGCTACAATCCTCATCAAGCACAAGGCTTCAAAGAAACTAAACTAATGCTCTAGTACTGATCAGAGGAACTCCATCCTGGTCTGTGCGGGTGCCACAGCTGCGTGTTCTCCAGTGCTTTTGCTTGTAAGAGCACTTGAACATGGAAACATCCAACTGTTTCCCGTTTCATGGGACCAGGCTGGGCGCAGGGAAGGTGACTCCCCTGGGCTTGAGGCACGTTCAGGGCAGTGAGACCTGCCTCACCAGCTGGGAACTGCTGTGGTACCACTCGTTTCCCTTTTAAACCATGCTGTTATACGCCAGTGTCAATGCAGTTGGGTCCTATTAGTATGGTTAAAGCAGAATAAACCTTGCATGATCGATTGAGTGAGCCATTTAATGCTTGTTGCTATTTTCCGGCTGTTTTGTTGCCCCTACTCCAGTCAGAATTGATGTTGTCCAAGGCTGATGAAGAGAGCCATGGAGGAGTAGCTCGCTCTCATACTGAGAATGGATGACACAAAAGTACGTGCACTAATGTTGCCTAGAACACTTTATTGCTTTCTATTCTGGTTTTCTAATTAAGTAGAAGAGGAACCTATAGAGCTGGGGTTTTTTTTTTTGTGGTTGGCGGCAGTGGGAGGGGGAACATCAGGGGCCATATTCACTGAATTCTCCGTTTTGAGTCATCTTAGATCTTCCTGTAGCTGGGCATTGTAATGGTGTCAAGAGATCCTATAGCAGTGTTTCTACCTTTGTGTTGGATTTTAACCCGTTAGTCTCAGGTATACCAGGCTGTTCTTACCCCTCGCTATATCCCCTTCTGGTGCCTTTGACAGCTTGAAAATGAGAGTTACTAGCTTGTGCTCCTGGTCCATTCACTCTGCTATGTACCAAAGCAGACAAGTTGCCAGACCATGGATTTTGTTGACTCTAGAACTGAAGTCACAGATAAAGGAGGCCATAAAGTCTACAGAAGCCCAGGGAATATAGATGGAGAAATATTGACCAGAGACAGATAAAGGAAAAATAAGGCAGGTAAGGATACATCTTGTGCAGGGGCTGCAGACATGAGATCCAGAAGTAAGGGCATCAGAGAAAAAGGGACAACAAGCAGAACAGATATTTCTGTGATCGGCTGAATTAATGAAGCCAGTTTTCTCAGAAGATTGTTTCTTTCCTTCCCAGAATGACTCCAGCACCATTCGTAATCGCTGAGGTACCCCAATGAAGAGAGAGATGGCTTGTGCTTTTAGTGCTACACGTGCAGTTGGCCAGCTGAATGGTGCCACGCGGTTTAGCAGAGTTTGGCCTGCCTTCTTTTTTTTTGGTGGGGACACTTCCTTGGGCCTCTGTCATCTATCCACCTGCTGATTTTTCACAAAGTCCAGGCGTCATTATCTTCGGATGTGTTATTCTGCCAAATCTGGCTGAAACTGGACATTTCCGTAAAGTGCCTTTCCTTAAAAAAATAGGCTAAAAATAAATCGTGGAGGGGAGTCACACTTTACTTACCAAAGAATATGAATAAAAAACCTAGCAGAGTGAAAAAATTGGCAGTGAGCTAGGAGGGGTAGGATTTAACAGTGTGTCTCTACAGTCTGAGGTGATGTTATGCACTGAGTGCTGTTACCGGACCCGGGAGCACTCCATAAGCTATGTTCATTAGGCTTGCAAGGAAGAGACCATGTAGGACGGAGCAAAGTTAAGCACTTTCCAGGCTGCGCTGCTTCCAAACCCAGAATTAGTGCTATACTGTATATAAGAGAGTACAGAAAGCCAACAGGATAATAGCTGCTTGATAACCAACGTGCAAAAATAGGAATGCTGAATGAAAAAACTTGCAAAGCGGGAGTAAGAAGCTGGACCGACTGCATTAACAAAGCAAACATTAAAAAAAGGCTGACAGCTGGACTCCACATTCCCCACCCGGCAGCTTTTAAGAGGACCTGGTCTCTTAGAAGCAGAGAGAGTAAGCCACATCTCGTAGTATGCCCTTACCAGCTCTGATTTTTTTTGCCCCCCTTCTGTCATTGCCAGTCAACTGTTCCTAGTGTTTAATACACATCACAGTAATGAATGCTACATTTTCCAATTTCATGCTATATTAGGCAGCATGATAAGAAGACAGTATTGGACAGGCCGTAGGCCAGAAGAGACACGTGAATGCCATTTTTGGTTGGATAAAGATACTGGGTTTTTCTGTGTTCTAACAGGGCTATTCCTTTTTCTTAGCCAGCCTCCCGGACAAAGGCCGGCAGTGGCTGGGGAGTTAAGGGAAGGGCTGAATGCGGTCCAAAACATCTGGTAACTAAGCAGCAGGGCTTGAAACCCTTTCCTGAAAGACAACAGAGACTCACCTCTTCTTTTTCTTCCAAGGAGGCAGCTCCCAATGCCCTGTTTTCCTAGCAAAGGAAGTTATGATCTTTCAGGGTATGTTATGTTATGTTATGTTATATTATGTTATGTTATGTTATGTTATGTTATGTTATGTTATGTTATGTTATATGTTATGTTATATGTTATGTTATATGTTATGTTATGTTTTGTGTATTCTTTTCAAGCTGTATGTAAGTGTCAAGAAATGGCATGGAATGGAGTGGGGGAGCTGTCTCTGACAGCTGCAGTTTAATCCTGGAAGAGAGGGAGGAAGGACAGCTAGGGAGTAAGTGGCCTATATCAGTCCCAAGAAGAGTTGAGCAGAGGGATGTTATATTTGTTTCTGTTTGTATTTCTGGGACTGATGCCATTATTTATGTGTTTATCATACTTTAATATTCTTTTTCCTAGCTTAGTGCCAAAACTCATAGTCCTTACTCGGCTCTAAAAATCCAATGGGATGATTTTTATGACAAGAGGTTTAATATTGTGCCTAATGGCTGGATGTATACAAAGAAAATGTTTCTTACATGAGAGCAAATGTGTCTTATGAACTCTGGAAGGAAAGATATTCCCCCTCACCAATTGTTGAGGACAGAGGACACTTGTACTTCCTCAGCCATCATCACCCATAGCATTTACTGTGGGAATGACAGCTGTCACCAAAAAGCGTCTTCCTTAGCATGAGCAAGACAAAGGGTTTCCTCAATTCTGAAACCATTCCTTCTCTAAAATTTTACTCGAAACCTAGATGAAATAGCTGAATCAAAGTTAAAAGTGACAAAAGCAGCCAAAGTATTCACATTTAACACTGTTCACTATGGACTTCTTTCAGCATTCCTTAGCGACTTTTTTTTTTCCCCCCCACCAAACACCAGTTTGATTACAGCCTGTCAGCCATAATCCAGACATACTGGCTTGTATCAGCTAGTGTCACAACATCTATGTCCTTTGGAGGACAGATTTTCAGAGGATGCAAGGAGAGCTTCTAAAAAGAAACAAATTTAATCTTTTTTACTGCTGAAAGTCACCTTGAGAAGCACAGACTGCTGTTTGTACGCTCAGACTGGGACAAAGCAAATGCTTTTCAGTTTGCGTGAATAGGTGCATGCTGTGAAATATAAAAATAAGTCACTTTATTGCCTCCTCCGGAGCTTATTTTTAAAATTGCTTTTAAACGACAAGATTCACATGAACAAAACAAACCATTGTCTGGACCAATGCTTCAAAAAGACTCCTTATGTTTCAGTGATAAGGAGCTATTGCATTGGGCATCTATGCAGATGTCTGCGTTAGGATGTGCTACGATGAGCGTCTCCCTGACAGCAGATCTCTGTGCCTGGGTGCAGTCTTGGTAGGGGATGGAAGGCAGCACAGAGTCAAGGTACCACACTGGTATCTTTCAAGTAAATTTTTTATATTTATGATAGTCATAAACCCCCTTTTTCTAATAAAAGCATATTTATTGATGTACTCACTGAGTCATAACTGCAGATGCAAGCAGTCTTCTTTTTCAGATAACAATCGGAGACATTGCCTATCCTCAGAAGTGATTGTAGGTCATATCTCATGAAAACACTAGTTTAGAGTAGTATGAACCTAAATTATCAAAACCAGATATTTTGTTCCTCAGTTTTGTAATCAGCTTCATATAATTTAGTCCACTGACACATTAATGTATTCCCATTCATACAGTGGTGGTTCCTGTATTATTTGAAGCAGATATTCAAGGCCTCACGCAGAAAGTAATTCCTCAGCTTTGCTGTTAGTGTAAAAAAAAAATGAACAGTTTCTTTCTCACAGCCTGCTGACATAACTATTTCCCTCTGGGGTGCTCCACCCCTTCTTCATTCTAGGGAGTAATGGAACCAGTATTTACAGCTGCAGCACTGGAGGCAGGACCTGTATATTTCTTTGTCAAGGTATTTTCTTTTATATCCAGGATATTATTCTGCTTCCCTCTTCCTCTTCACACCCCCTCCAATCTTAAATTTGAAACATTCATTTTGCTGTAGATGGAAACTAGAATGGAAGAGAAGGGCCAGAAGATACCAGAAGAACTGTCCTCATATTTCACTACAGATCTTCCCACTGGCTTTAATCCCAGGTAATAGTGTGACTTCAGTAGTGATGGGAGCAGGGAAGTTTCTGTCAACTAGTTTTCAGGGAAGACACGAAAAGGAGTCCCAAGGTAGCTGTGGCCAGGCAGAACAGGAGAGATGGGGGAGGGACATGACGAGAACTGGCATCCCGCCCTGCAGTGTGAGCAAAGGGAGACAAGTGGGAAGGTGACACTGTCCTATACCTAACCCTAACTCCTTGGGGTGTAGTACCTAATGTTCATTTCGGCTGTCAGCATTTCATGAGTTTAATATATTTAACATACAAATCTTGAGCAGTTAGTAAAAGAATGCCACATAATAGCCTTGTTCTATTGTTTTGTCATGGACTGGACAACAGCACATTTTACAGCTCTGTGGATTTCATGAAGTTTATGTCTGCTGACTAATGTACTGAGGGCCGGTGTTCACAGCATTCCTCTGGGGTGTGACTTCTCCGGATAACTGGGTTTTAAATTCAGGTTTCATTACATTTGCTTTAAACTGATATTTTTGCTCCAAGGACAAACCTTGTTTTGCCTAACTTGCTTTTGAATTTGATAAATTTACTCAGATTTTTTCAGTTTATGAACATGTTTGTTTGGACTCAATTTAAGTGTAAGAAGCTACCATTGAAACTGGAGGGGGTAACCGTGTGGTTACAGCTAAGCTGTAAGAGGCTTGAGGACTAAGACTCTTTCGGTAAACTTTCTTTGTATTTTAGATTTTAAATCGCCTAAAACTTGTTAATAAATTTTCCACATTGGCAGTCCTCTAATTAAACTGTTATAGTTTAAAATAAAGACGGTCCTCTCATAACCATGGAAGATCAGAGTTCCCAAACCGAAAAAAAAATAAAAAAGCCCAACATGAAATAGGGTATGTAGAATCAGCAGCTAGAGGAGAAGACTTCTTTAGACAGTCAAAGTTTCATCTAAAAGTCCTTTGCATGTCACATCTAAGAAAGCAAAGTTTTGGATTTAATTGATTACCATTTTACTGAGGCAAGAGAAAATAACTTTACATAGGAGAGAAGAAATCAGTCAGCATGTTACATTACCTTACTTTACATTGCACTTCAGCGTGCATAGTCCAAAGCATACACTGTCAGTGCAGAGACTCCCTGGTTTGGCAATGGCTGCACTAAATCTCCTTGTGCTGCTCTGCACAGGTATTCTGAGCTAGCTCTAGGAGCCTCTTCCTTAGGAAGAAATGTGGCTCAGTCTCAGCTGTGAAAGGGAGCCCTGCCAGCCTGTCCACATATGTATGTTTCAGGCAGCAAAGCTGACAGGTCTCTTTTCTGTGTTCTTTAACTCTTACCGCTCTCACTTAACGATACAGCTTTTTTTTTTTCTCCTCAGCCTGATGGAAGGCATGAGTGCCGTTTGTGTAGATGAGCATACAGAAAGGCACGAAGATGGTTTCTTAAACAACGATAGAACAAGAAAAGAAAAACACCCTGTTTTGCGACAAGTGTCTTGTCATTCCTTGTGTAAAATGACTGTGGAGGACTCAAACCCAAAGATCTCCCAAACGTCTTTGATCCCACAGGCAAATGAGCACTCACCACATGGAATAAGTCTGTGGCTGCCAACATGTTGCAGGAACTTGGAGAAAGTTGCAGCTCCTTGCTAGTATGAGACTGGTTTCCCTCAGGGACTCGTGAATGTGCTAACCTGTAGCTGGAGAGAACTCGCTGAGGGGGCTGATTACCATAAATGGCACCAGAAGTCACTAGTGTGCAAAGGTGTGAGATCCAGGAGAAGCCAAGCCTCAGAGGAGGTTAAGAGTGGTGGTGCTCCAGGGTCCAAATGTACAGAGGGTGAAACCGCTGCCATCAGAAAAGAACGATACAAGAAAATTTTTGCTCTACCAGCCTGCACTACAAAGGAAAAAAAGAAAACCTGAGACAGCGTCAAACATGCCTGTAGGAAGTGAAAGTAAGGTTGTGCTGTGTACATGTGCTGTGTTGTAATGTTTGGCCACAGAAGGGAATAAAGCACTTTTCTGTTAAGACTACACTCTCTGTTGGCTGGGTAGGCCAACATGCTCCACTTTGTAGCTTGTTATACTGCAGTTCTCTGCAAAGCATTGTTTTAGGACATGATGAAATAGCTTTGCAGCTGAAGCAAGAGGTACAAACACTTAGAAGAACAAAGCCGGTGAAACTGGGCAATGTTTCAAACCATTTATCAAAGCATTTTTAGTCTCCTCTTTCAAGGTGAGTGATACAGTCATAACATATTGCGCCAATAAAAATCATTTGCATCCAGAGCCTTTCATTCAGCAAGTGTCAGTAATCCTCAGTGCGGAGCCATAGGTTGGGGTCAAGCCTATTCCAGCTCTATAGGTGCTACTGCAGTTTTCCTCCTTAAAAAATAAGAATAATCTTTGGTTTTATGTTTTTGAAAGCTGACTCACCCTTACATGTATGACCATAAGCGCTGGACTCTGCTTTCTTCCTGTCTAGCTCCTGTTGTGCGCGATGATGCTGGCCAGTCACCCATCACAATCAGCTTCTCGCTCTCATCCAACGTTTGTGAGGAAAGAGGTAAGAGTAGCAGGCAGCTCAGCTGGATGGCTGGTGCTTAGCCAAGGTGGTTATGCAGTACCTGGGCAGCTGTTCTGAATGCCTGAATTAATTAAAGTATGGATGAGCATGAGAAGGGAGTAATTGTCAAGCAATAACCCTCCCTGCTTTTTGGATACCATCAGTTTTTAAATACCCAGTCCTTCTCTGATTATCTCTGATCATCTGCCAACAAGGTTTTCTACACAGCTACTGCAGGTCCACTACTCTTTGATAGCAGAATACAGGGTGGATAGGTGGATAACTGCTCTGGGATATTATTTAAAGCCTTTCTCTACTGGGAAGTGTCTGATCACATATATTTGACTTAATAACTTTTGCTCTGAATGGGAGCACTAATGCGCTAACTGAAAAATTCCTCACAAGGCATTATACCAGTTCTGCCTAAAATGTCAACAAATTTAATGATCTGAAGGGAAGGACTGCTTACTCTGCACCTCTTGTTGGATTTCTTTAAGAACGTTGCCATGTTGGGGTAAAAAAAAAAAAAGCATTTGTGCATTTTCTTCCTCATCCTGGCCATGAAGTTGGTCAGGTGCCACCAGGACTGCAGAACTGAAATTCCCTGGCTGGTGAAGGTTAAAAGTGCTGCAGAGACACCAAGCAGCCTAGCATGGAGGAATAACTCCATCAACAAATATATAGGCACTGTTGTTTTCTGAAAATGGTACATCCAGTTTCTCCTGCTTGTAACAAAGCAACGGCACTTCTGAAATGCTTTGCTGTAGAGTTGGATGCTCTCAGTGTCTCTGAGCTATTAAATTTGCAAGAGTATTGATTCCACCTTTAGCTCTTGTGTTCACAGGCAGCCTCTTTATTCTTCTGTCTCAGTGGTCGCAAGACACGCACACTTCCCTTCAGCTCTCCACCAGTGGATCTGCCAGTGCACGGTATAGTCAGGCAGCTGTTGGACTTTTTTTGATCACAGATGAACGTTTAAAGGGTCAAGACAACCAACTTCCACTAAATTATCCCTACCCTTTCCTGTCTCATTTGCTTCGTCTGTCATCACAGGTTTTTTTTTTTTTTGGTGAAGGGAATGCCCAGCAGCAGGTCGTGCATTTCTGTGACTGCAATTCTAACCACTGAGTTCTTGTTTCTGACTAACTTGCTCTTCAATTTCATAGTGAAACAGTAAATCTAGGGAAACTGAACTCCCCTCCATTAATTTTAACAATTGCTTGGCCCATTCTCTAGCAGTCTGTGTCTGTAGCCGTTCTTAACCTGTTCATTTGGACTTTCACATCAAATAACCTGATTTCTTGGTAATAACCATTGTAACAGAAGATGTTCAGAGAGAATAGAGATCACACCCTGACCATTCATCTTGGGTGTTCTCACCTTTCAAGAAAATCGAGTGAGAATAACTGAGAATCTCCAGAAGTTGAGAAGTTCCTCCACACTCCCACAGGCCTTCTGAAATCATCCACAAATGCTGCAAGTGCAAACTAAGTAAAATAAACCTGCCATAGTGCAGCTGCAACCACAGATGTCTTAACAAAAATGCATGGTAAAAGAACTCCATGCCCCTGCTGCTCAAAGTGATGCATGGCTTAATTTTCCAACTACTTCTCCAGATTGCTGCTGAGAATAATTGAAGAGCCTACATTCTTTTTCAGCAGCAATCCTGGGCTGTAGATCAATCAAACAGTGACTGTGACTGAGGTGGGAAGTTAAGGTAGTTCATATGAAGGTCCTACCTGAAATTTAGCTGAAGAATCCATTTTTCTGGATGCCCATCCTCTTCATAGACATAATTTTCTGTTTTTCAATTGAAGGCATGCACAATGCACGTTCCCTCTTTCTCCCACTGTATTTTTCAAGGCAAAGAATCTTTTTAATCTGTTTAAGAAGACAATTCCCAAAGCTTCAGCACATCGTGTTCATATGAATGAACCTTAATTTCTATTGATAGATGCCATGGAACAGGACTGACATGAGCATCAGTCTTTACTTATGCATCTGATTCTAGTATCTCATTCTGTTTCTCCAGGTTGGATGACTCAAATTCTGAAGATATTCATCAGAAACTGCTTTATGTGTGGACACTGGGGAGGCTAGAACAAATTCAAAACCAAATGTAATAAACAGAGGTTTTTACTTCCAAAGTTAGAATAAATGGCAATATTTTCATGATGTAGAATACAGATTATGGGAGACCACTTAACCAAACCAACGTGCCTGGAGAGCGTTATTGCTCTGAAAACTAGAGTTCTGCTTAACATATCACATTCACAAAAGAGAAACGTATACTTTTATTTAAGCTATAATGGAAGATAAGAATTATCTCAACAGAGACATTTTTAGGGACCAGTGGTGAGACAATATTTTCTGATAATGATGAATTTGCAGATAAATTTTCCAATAGTTGTGAAAAACTGTTTGAGTATCTTCTGCGAAAGAAAACGTGGTTCATGAAAACCATTTTGCGTTTTGATCATTTGCTGTGATCTGTAGCCTGTTGCCTTGCCAGGGCCTGCAAGAAGATTGCCATAAGATATTGTAGCCAGAATCAGGCCTTTAGACTTCTTCATGCTGCTTATACTTAAGCCTCCTATTTTTACAGAGCACAAGATAGCCTTAACATCCTGGAGGCTCCCCACAGATCCATGTGTTTAAAATCTATGGTAGCTTCCAAATCCATCACCCATTCTCTGAGTCCCAACTATAGTGCTAAAATAGTATCAAGGGATGGAGGAGGTGTCAGAAATAGTTAAGATTTACCCTGCCTGATCAATTCTCTCAGGAAGAATTGCTGGAATTTATACAGCCAGCTAAGTTTAAATGAAAAAAATCTTCGCTGATAACTAATTATAAGCATTAATTACTTACAAGGACAGTTATTAAAGTTAACCTGTATAATTTTGTATCTACAGCACAGTTTCTGAATTTCAGCTGTTACATGTCCTGCTATTTAACTGACAGTTCCTGTACACTGGCAAATTTATAAACATATTCAGGTTTAATAAAATCGGCATTGTATCTTAGGTGAAAAGTCATCATTCATAATAATAGGCTTAGCAGCTAGTGGCTGTATAAAATCAAGCCGTTTTCAGTGTTTAAGAGTGTATATGCTACGATGTATTGTACGTTGTACAATATAGTACACTAGCATATTATTCATCGTGGAATGGGTTATTATCATTGCTTCATTCCTTGGGGAACTGAATAGCCCGAAGTCTGGAAGAATTGATGCTGCGGCAAAAACCATGAGTTTGTGTTGTTTGACCAACCTCTGTATGTCAGCCTCCAGTAGCTATATAATGTGTTTGCAAAGCCAAGAAAAAGAAAAGCAACAAAAAAGCTTAATACTTGAGGCTTATACTGGAAACATGGTATTTTCTGATTATTTAAATGAGTGCTGTTGGTTTCCCACCTATAAGACATATCATGTCTTACAATTACCTGTTTTAGAGAACACTCTTAAATGTACCTGTCATTTATCCTTCTGGATTCTGGGTTTTGGGATACCCCAGCTTGTGATTGTTGAAAAGTGGATAGAGCTCATCCAAACACCGAGGATACCTCTGGCTGTCTGTGGTGCAGCTGTTCTGGGGTCTACTATATTACTGTTCCCAAAAGCTCTGCAGTCAGCTGATTTAATCATCTAATTGAAGACAACATGTATGCCACAAATAGGGTCACAGGGTCTCCCTACAAGCGAAGTGTTCCCTTTCACAGGACCTGAGCGTGTTTGCAGGATTTGCAGACCCTGTTGGCCCATCAGGTTGGAAGTAAAATGCTGCTTCTCGTATTGCAGTACCCTCGTGCTGTCACCAGATTCCTGTGTCGGTGCCGTGAGAGTTGGCTTAGTGTTCTTGAATATTTGTGCTTAGCCTGGTCAGCAAAAAGTTTATACTGAGCAATATTTTATGGCAAAATTGAAACAGCAAGAACTATTGGCTTGAAGACAAAAATATTCCTTTGATTTCTATCAGATGATATTTTACATAATTAGCTTCCCTCAAAATTGACCGGCTTTTGTGCTCTTTTTTTTGCCTTTAATGGTTTCATTTACCTAGTACTACTGTGACCTGCATGTTTTTATAACTGCTTAAAGACTAACAGATAAAAGTATGGATGCATGCACTTGTATATATTTATACATGTAGAACAGTACACATAGAACATCTGATTGAAAAGGATGTCAGCCAAAGGCTGGCAGGACTAAATAGCTGTCTCCTAGGTTTGGGTTAATTTAGTCAGCCTCAGACTCTCTGCTTCTTTCTTATGATCAGTCATGGGACTGAAATAGGGTCTGGAATGGGTCCAGCGGAGGGCCACAAAGATGATCAGAGGGCTGTGAGGACAGGCTGAGAGAGTTGGGGTTGTTCAGCCTGGAGAAGAGAAGGCTCCGGTGAGACCTTAAAGCGGCCTTCCAGTTCCTAAAGGGGGCCTACAGGAAAGATGGGGAGGGACTCTTTATCAGGGAGTGAGCGATAGAACGAGGGGTAATGGTTTTAAACTGAAAGAGGGGAGATTTAGATTAGATATCAGGAATAAATTCTTTACTGTGAGGGTGGTGAGACACTGGAACAGGTTGCCCAGGGAAGCTGTGGATGCCCCATCCCTGGAAGTGTTCAAGGCCAGGCTGGATGGGGCTTTGAGCAACCTGGTCTAGTGGGAGGTGTCCCTGCCCAGGGCAGGGTGGTTGGAACTAGATGATCTTTAAGGTCCCTTCTAACCCGAACCATTCTATGATTCTGTGGTAAATCTGGCTGCTTCATAAAGAATTTTTAAAAATATTTAAGTATTCTTCTTTCTGAGAAGGATGGAGTAAGCAACAGCAATGAAAAGTAGAACAGCAGATGTATGGAATACAAGATGAGGAACGTGAAGAAAAAAAAAAATCAGGTAGACAGACTTTCAACAGGGGTAAACTTGACTGCCCCTCACAGTCAAAGGATCTCTGCTGTGTACATGTGTAGAGGGTTGGTGCAGTCAGTTCTGGTGACAGCTTAACGACAGGCGACTTATGTGATCTTGGGCAACTAACTTGACCCTTAGAAAGGGCTCGGAGAGTAACATGTTTGATAGTATTTATCATCAATGTTTACAAAGCTCCTCAGGATTCTCACATGAAAAACAATTTAGAAGAGTGCAAAATCATATGATTAGCTGTAGAGAGGTCGTAATGAAAGGTCATTGATGAAACAAAACAGAAATCTGCCACTTCAGTCTTATACTGCTTGGGGAGGGAATTGGGAAATTAGCAGGTTCTTCTACGTTAAGTAGAAAGGAGGAGATTATAGAAGAACAAACATTTGGGTACATTTTACTCATACTGTAGCTGAAGATATAGACCTAGTGACTTGCTGAGATAATTGTAAGCGTACAATAGCTGAGTCTTTAAACCAGAAATTTTCACTTCACTCCTGCTGGCCATGCTGATCAGTAAGACGTCTGAACTTCCACACTCCACTGAAACTCATGGGCTGAGTCTGGTGACAAAGCACTGAAATGTCTGTAACAAATTCAACAGGTGATGGGGCTGTTTGCTGATGTTTGTGAGGCTGCCTGAATTCCTACCTAAATTAGTAACCTGGATCATTTCTGTCTCAGCTGAGAAACTCACAAATTAAGGTATGTTTTCTGCTTAGGTCAAATTTCATTCTAAATTAATGGAACTGTCGTGTGAGGATTCTGCCTAGCAAGAACTGATTGGAGGTGTAATTTTTTCCCTCCCTCATGTAAAGAGAGGAGGCATCCAAGCTGGAAGAAGTGGGGTTTGACAAACCAATTATTCTCTGGCATTATGGTGATCACAGAGAAGAAGCTTTCTCCAAGACACCTAAGGTTCAGACTGGCGTGACTGTCACACCAGAGCTGACATACGGCAAACCGCAGATCCCAGTGGTCAAGAAAGCAGGCACAGCGCAGAGAAAAGTCCACTGAACGATGGCTCATCTTTCATTTAATATCCTTTCTATTTACACAGCACGTGAATTCTAGCAAGCGTGAGAGGTAGTGGGAGGGCTTTTACAGGAGGAAGACTCAGACTTCCCTGTGTAGCTGAACAGCTTCCAAGGCTCGGCTACATGAAAATGTTCATTTCTTATCAAACTTTATTTATATAGTACCGGAACTATAGCCAGGTAGTCAGATTATAACAACAAAGTCCAGTATGTGTCAGGCGGGTGGGCATGCCTCAGAAAGAAATATTCCAGAATGAAAAATGCAGTTATAAGTTAATGGTGTCTGACCGCAATCTATTTAGAGTGTAAACCTGTCTTGAACAAAGATCACTGTATCAGTCACAGTCATCAAACTGGATTATGAACAGTCTGCTCTGTCACAAGGGAAAACGACCAAAGATATTATGCTTCATAAACATATTTCTGATTCATATGTTGCTCCTGCAAAGGTCACTTTTGGCCTGTGCCAGCCGTGTTAGCTTAGGCAGGTGGGTGGATTTCGTACTGAGAGCTCCATCCCTCCCAACCCGCTTGTTCAAGGAAGGACATGACTGGGTTAGTAGCTTCACTTTTACCTATGTGCATCTGGACCCAATGCCCTGGATATAGAGCTGGTAGAGAGTGTTGGTCCCTGTCTTCTCTGCAGGGGCACGCAACAGAAGCCATAATACTGGAGAGTGATAATAACTTAACTCCTTAACTCTCATTTTAGCTATCCTTCTGAGTATCTTGCTGTTTGCCAAAGCTACTGCAGTCTCGTGGGGGGGGGTTTCTATCCCAACATATTTAGCCCTTCTCCAGATCACTCTATAGTTGGAACTTTTACCCCTTTTGGCCATGGCAGCATCTGTTTTCCTAGGAGGTACGTAGATGCACTATGAGCGCTTGCTTGATGCGGCAAATCAGAGCAGGGAGCGTGAAGCTGTTATACAAGGCTGTGAACAATGTTCAAAACCATGATGGACAGGAGAAAGGTGATATGTTGTGCAACCCAATTTTTTTTTTTCTGCAGCTTAGAGTCATATCTTAATTGGGTACCTGATAACGGGTTGGGTTTATTTTGGTTGGTTCTTTTTCATCTACCTTCTTCACTCAAAAAAGTAAAGCCAGGAACAGTCTTTGGTGACCAAACTTTTGTTCAGACAGACTATGATAGTCCATGGAGAGCTTGGCATTGGAGGAGATTGACATCTACGTGTGGGGGAAGATGAAAAACACCACTTCCATCTTGTTTGCAGGTCACCTAGAGGTGAAGGAACCTGGAGGTGCAGGAACCTGTCCCCTCTACAAGGCCCCTCTAGGAGTAAAATGTCACCATTTTTTCAAGCAGCCCAAAAGCACTGTGTTATCTAAATTGCTAAGCTAGACAGAAATCACTGTGAAAGTTGAATTTCCCATTTGTGAAACCAATGCTGTGAGGACAGGATGCACTTTGGCTCACTAGAACATTTACGCATACAAAGGAGACAGCAGGCAACTGGGAGCCAGCCTCTGGTTGCCTTGAATGCATGACATGAGCTGCAGGTGGATATTCCACGCAGACAAAATGCAGACACTCTCTTCCCCGCTCCACCCCTGCTACTTCTTAGCGCCTCAAAATGCAGCATTATACAAGTCATAAAAAGAGCTGATCAAATGCTATCTGTTCTATTTTTTGTTCAATCATCATTATGATTTTCTGTATTAAAAATAATTGGCGTAACTTTATGAAGAAATTGCAGCTCCTGACCTAATATGGAATAATTTACACACAACAAAGAACTTTGTTCTTAAAGAATCTTTGTGCCTGCCCGCCACCAAATATTTGCAGAGTTGTTTGGTCCCCCCCTCTATTTAAATGTGTCAAGTGACTTCTCTAAGTCCCTTCCAGCTCCTTTTTCTATGCTCTGATTTTAATAAGGATGTAAATTAAGGCTATAATTGGCTTCAGTAGATCTTAGTTAGATGCATGTTTTAAGAAAAGTGCTTTAAAAGGTTTTGCTCGTGAGTTTACATTTTCATCTGGATTCTGTTTCTTTTACTGGGTTTCATTTATTCTCCCAGGTTCGTGTTACACCAACTGTGGTAAAACAGTTGCAAGGATTTGTTTGGATACTTATCCTTCTATACAGCTTTCTTCCTTTTGTGGCTGGGTCCTCTATCTAAAAGGGCATAGATTGATCCGTCATTAAAAACCTATCTAACAAAAGCTGCAGCGTGAACACTGATACTCTCAGTATCCTCTGTGTCGTTTTCAAATGCGGTTGTAAAGAGCTTTCCACTTTCCTGTGTGATTTCCTTGGAAGTTTCAGGCCCACCAGACCACATAAATTGAACATCATCAGTTCTCTTCTGTATAGTATTACTGTTTACGTCTCTCTGTGTAGTTCTTTGCACCTTTACATGAAAGATTATGATTGATTCCTACTTACAGCACAGGATTTTCCTTGGTTTTCCTCTTTTACGCTTCTTTAGTGAGTTTGGAGTACTCAAGACATCTGGGATCAAAATTTCATGCTCCGCAGAGAGGAACAGTAGCTAAAAATGAGGGGCACATTAACTTGCAGCTGCCTTCATTTTTAAAGAAGTCAAGTTCATTGGCTTGCTGTCCTGAATTGGCTCTTAGGATTGGAGCAATAGGTTTTACTGGAGCTGTGCAGAGAAGGATTGTTCAGCTCTCGTATAAAAGGACTTTAAAAGGAGTTCAATGGCCCCATGGCTAGTGGAAGGAGCTTGCCCTTGTTTATTAAAAAAAAAAAAAGTCTAGAAGTGCAAAATATTAAAACCCCCCTTTTTAAACAATTGTTAATTAGGATACAAAATCAAGCCAAGCAAATTTATCTACTGGCCAACCTTACATTATGGAAAAGCAAGCAAAAATGCATATAAAATATAAAGTACAAGCATTAAATCTCAAGATTCCTGATGCTTCTTGCTTTGCCTTTGTTGATACGTATTTGTTTTTCATAACCTAGTGGAAACTCAAGAAAAGCATTTCTATTATGAAAGATTCAGTTGCTGTATTCAGTTAATTTGTGAGAAAAAAACCAGCAAACCCAGGACTATCCTTACTACTTTAAACTATAAACCCCAAAATTCTCCAATCTCCCGTGTCCAGGGAAGACCATCAACACACAGAATCCACTTAAATAAAACCTTTTGATCATCTGAGGACCTTTTCTATGTGTTTCAAAATTTATGTCTTTGTGCAGGTCCCCAAGTGTTATTTTTTTATGGCTAGATAAAAGAAGCATCAGAATACATGTTATTCTTAATAAATATTATGGATAGAGACATAAAAATGTTCCTGAAACTGTCAACTGAAGGCTTATACATGAATTGCATCTATGTGCCGTTTTACCTTGTTTGTTTCTTCCTTTAAATTTACACTAGAATTTGAAGTGTTTTAGAACTCCTAGGAATGTACTAGTAAGTGGAAATGGCATTAAAATTACACCATTTGACACCAGTTTCTTTTTAATTGGAATTATTAAAACAAGAATTTAACCCGGCTCTTTTGTCTGTATCACAAGGATAATAATTTATACCTGCCTCACAGGCCTGTAGCATGAGAAAAGCTTGATGGAGCAGCAGATATGCAAAGTGGCTTTTTAATTAAAGACGCGTAGATCAAAGAGAGCTTCTTGGATTGCTTAGGTTTTACTGAGATTCACCAGGAAAAACAGGTTTCATATTTCTGCTTGTTTACAGCTACACCGTAACAGCGATGTTTAATCAGGAAGAAGGTCTGGTGACTAATAAAGATGAAGAAATGGCCAGAGAATGGAAATGGCCTCGGGATGGCAAGCTTGCCCAGCCAGTTATAGCACAGGTAGTATTTATTGCTTTACTTTTCTTACAGTTACCTCTTTTTGTTTATCTATGTATTTTATTTATTTTTAATTTCACATCTTCTGGTCTCTCTGAGGTGTCTTAATTACAAGGAACATGATACTTACATTTCTTCTTCTTTAACACATTCTCTACAGAGAACAGCTCTCCCAATGCCGCTACATGAATGGGTATCGTTACCTCTGTTTTATTCATGTGGCAAGAAGAAGGAAAAGCAAATTGTCTGGAACTGTTGTGACTCAGGATTTCAATAAAACAAGGGCCCATCTTCCCTGCTGGAAGCATCTTGGAAGAGTCTTTTCTGAGCTTGGGAGTATGAACGAGCCATTCCTCATTTTTCTTTTGGGCATGTTAGTAGCAGGCAGTTGTTTGCCTTGCTTCAGGCCTGATCCAGTTTCCACTAAAGTCCATGAAAAATCTCCCACTGCTTTGTAGTTACCAGAGCTGGGCCTAGTGTGCTGCAAAAATACCAGAAACAGAGGTAAAACATTTGTGACCCGAGTTAGTAAGCATGCCTTCAGGCACACGGTTTGTAAACACACCTGTTTTCTACAGGGGTTGGATCAGGTGGGTTTTTTTTTTTATTCCTTGCTACCTAATATAGAGGCATACAAGGCATACATAAAGCCCTGACTGGATGACAGGTAGCCAAAGCCATACCAGGTTTTTTTTTACTTTTTTACTTTACAGGCTGGCAGCTGACATGAAGGAATAGCTTCAAAGAAATGGCAGTAAGATTCTTACAGCTGCCATGACTTTCATATATGCAGATATTCTTATTTGGGGTTGGACTTCTGTTTATTCTGTAAAATCTGCAGGAGTTTGAGACTTCCAAAGTACCATGCTCTATCTGCAGTTTTGGTTTTTACAAAGTCTGTAAAAATTAAAGCCTGTGTGAACCAGCGTGTCTGCCTTTCCGCATTCCCTTGCCTCTACGTGGCAGCAGGTCCACACACTTTTTTTCCTCTCCATATTGAGTCCACTGGAAGAATATTGAATGGAGTAATTATTGAAAGAGTTTGGTTTATCAAATACAGATTATAGAATGTTACAGATTACAGAATGTGAATTATATGCTATATCAAATTAATGCATCAAGAGCCACATGAAAATGGAACTGAATTTATAGTAAAGCTGTTAGTTTTTGCAACAAAATATTTACTTTTATTGGATGGGTAGGAGTGTCAGAGGCTGGAAAAGGCTGGTGCAAACTGGCTTTTGGACTAAATGGAAGTGGTTCCCAGTCCCCTGCTTGGTGTCACCAGGGCATTCTTCATGGTCTGTGTGCACAGACAGTGCTAAAGGCTTTAGTGACCATGATTTTAAGAAAGTACTTTGTATGTGGCAAAATGCTAATGCTTTACTGGGGACTGAACATTGTCTAAATCCTGCCCACTCTCACCAACAGCAGTAGTTACAGGGCAGGCAAGGACTAGAGCTTCCCGAGTCTGTCCATGTGTGACTCCACAGCCTCTGCCTCAGAAGTACAGAATCATAGAATCGCCTAGGTTGGAAGGGACCTCTCAGATCAGCTAGTCCAACCATCAACCTAACTCTGACAAAAACCCTCGCTAAACCATATGTCTAAGCACTATGTCTGCCCGTCTTTTAAATACCTCCAGGGGTGGTGACTCAAACACTTCCCTGGGCAGCCTGTTCCGAGCATATACGTGCTTTCCTGAGCATTTTGAGAGGTAGGAGAGTTTTTCGGGTCTTCCTGCTATACAGCATCACCTTTAAAAACATGCACAGTCTCAGTTCACTTGCTTTGGGCAGGAGTCATCCAGACAAAGGGCAGCGAGCTCTCTCTGCCCACAGTTCTTATATGACAAGCTAACTTGGCAGCATTCAAATGAGAGTGACAGCACTAAAACTTGTTTGTAGACTTAAGCCTGGAGTAACTGATCATTCCCTCATCTATGGCCAACTGTCTTGGATAACCCTTTGAGACTTCAGTCTGCCTGTTCTATACAAACATAAATCTGAAAGCTCAGTGAAGTTTAGTAAATCTCCTTTTTTGCTTTTTCAGGTTAATGAATACATTGCAGTGAGGACTGCAGGGTGCTTTGCAATTAGCTTGGCCTACAAGTGGCAACATGAAAGCGTGTGCTTGTCTTTGTCACTGCTGCAGGGTGCGGCTCTTCCTTCCACGGTTAGAAGAATCGGCATGTGGTAACTGCTACAGTATTGCATTTTATGAAGGCCTTTTAGAAATATTATTTGCTCTGCAAACTGTGGAATTGATGAGCTTTCCCATAAAATACAGTTCTCAAGTTTATTTACTTTTAAGTGTGCTAAGTGCAATGCCACAGGGTGATCAAGTAAGAGCTTCTAGAGATTAAACATGAACTCCAGTGGATTTATGCCAATGTCCACCTAGTATAGGTCTGGCCCAAAGAGACAGTTACTTCTGTGTGCTTAGGTTTCTATTTCTGTCCTTTTTTTTTTTTTCTTGCTGATTTCCTTAATTATTTAATGTATTACCTGTTCACAACTTTTTGTGATTAAGTCCCTACCACCTACATCCAATGTTTACTCTATAGGTGCAGCTAGAACACAGATGAATCTTCATTTTTGCTCAGAAAGGATGGTTAAATATTACTTGTAATTTATCTAGAATTCTCTGGTCTAGCAGATAGAATACTAAGTGCACTGACAGCCCATTCTGAGGTAGGTATAATTTATTGTGTTGTAGGTGGGGGTTTCTGAATGAAGCCCCAAGAAATCCTGATCCAAATCTTTCTGGTCTTCACTTCCATGCAGTGAGCTGGCTGTCCAGCTAGGTTAATCATCCAGCCAAAACTCTACATCTTAATGGCAAATGTTATCTTAGAGTTGGGTTGAAATATACTGTTCGTAAAACAGATTTTTTATGGGATTTGGGAGTCAGGAAAAAGACAGTTACAAAAACAGTTGTTGGCAAAGCAGAAGAAATCTATGATCCAAGTGTAACAAACCCAAAATTCTGTTTGTTCAGAGTTTATTTCCTTCTTCCTGTTATATATGAAGCCATTTAGCCTAGAAAATGTAGAAGCACACATTGCAGGTCTATAAGAGGCACATCTCATTGATTTTAAGAGAAATTTAGATTAACTCCTGACCTTCTGAGATATTAAATTTGTTGGAGTTATAAAATGGCATTTTGTAACAGAGATTCACGATGTGTAGCTCATAGGCTTAGATGTTAGAGTGCGATCTGTGAGACTACTACAACTAACATGGCCATCGTTAGCAAAAAAACCCCCCAGCTTCTCACTCATGCACATTTCTGCTTATGTGGGTAAGGAAACATTCTAAATGAGGGAAGATAAAAGTACATAACATATTCAAATCTAACCTATTTTTATTGTTTGGAAACAATTCAATCTACATTTCATAAGCTGGACCTTAGTTTTTTTAAAACAGTGTGGCAGTTCTTTGATTAAAGAAGATTGAGAAGCTCTTAATACCTCTTTAATAAGCTGCAATCCCTCTGTGACACTGGGATGAGAAACAATACCTTATTCCTTCTAATTCTGGAAATGGCTGGGCCATAACAATAATAGAGCTACTCCTGAGTCCCTGTAGGACTGTCGTCTGAAATGCCACCAGAACAAGGCCTTCTGTATGGACGAATGGAGAACTTGAGCCTCTCTCAAAGTAGAACTAGGGAAGATGAAGCACCGTGAGGAATTCACTGGATATCTTTCCCTGGTGGAATTGGAAGGGTCACTGCTCTGATTGACTACAAGGAAACAGGGAGAACTGGTATAGCAGAAATAAGGCTTTTGGTTCATTCACACCCTTGAGTAGGTGTTTAGAATTTATACAATCCTCAATTCAGACCTAGTTCTTTACACACAAAGCCTTCCTTGACACAGCACTGAGGTGGAGAATTTGACTTTAAGAGGATTTAATTTTAAATAGCTGACATAGGAAATTTCACCTAGAAAAGATTATAGAAAATATATGGCAGACAGCTAAGTTCTGAGTCAGAGAGAACCTGTGTCTTCACTTACTCTACTGGCACGAGGGTGTGTCAGTAAAAACCTGTGAAGAAGGTATGACCAGAAGCTTTTATTGAGTCATTTTAGTGTGATTATGGGGCTCTACTCTCTAAGACTCCACACTGACTCATTAAGAGATACCCCAGCAACACACACCAGATGTATATGGTGCTCTGCAGTCTTATTGTCCTCCCTCCTGCAAGCAGATTCATGTCATTTTAAATGTTACTGGTCCAAAAGAACCAATTATTTTGAAAGGTCAGACTTTTTTGAAAATGGATATGAGAAGGTGGCATTCGCTTACATCAGAATATTGGTTGTAGTTAGTGGCATTTTAAATACTTGTACCTGTTATTTCCTTATAGATTAACTGACAACACCAAAAATGGTCTAAACTTTGAGGTAAATCAGCATTTGTTTTTGTACTTTACCCTTTGTTTCTTATTAATGAAAATTATCTTTCCTCTGAATTTTAAACAGTGCTTCTTACTTACAGTTAGCAAGAATCTCTCTATAATTATCTTTTTCTCTTCCAAATATCAAATAATTTCCTTTTATAGCAATTAAAAGAGCTCTAATTTTGTTTTTTTCAGTTTTCAGCAACCCAAATAATTAAAGACACTGCAGAGTAAAACCTCACAAAACAACGAATATTTAAATGGCACACAATGAAAACTGTGAATCATCAGAAGTGATGAATATTCTTTTTAAAGCTGGTTAAGCACACTGGGTATTTGTCTTTCTTCAAGTGGTTGATGCTAAGAGTAGTACCATTCTTTTTGGAATCCTGTTAACCTTCCCTTTCACGTCAGTCTGTACTCTCTGTGGAGGTTCTTCACCCCAAGAACTCTCCTGCAGTAGGCATGGGCATCATTACGAAGAGCTGGACAGTAGACAATATAATCCATACCCTGCTGATGGCCACACCTTGAGAAACCAGTTAATCCTTCCAACTCTTTCTGCCCTAAGTAAGCATAGCATAATCAGAGATCATGAAAACCAGACATATTGCCACTACCTGTCACTTAGTAGTTCCCTTGCGTCTGTATTTTCCACCAGTAGAAAATTCTTTTCTTCAAAGCTGAGATAATTTGGACAAACTATCGGAAATTTAGAGGAGATCAGAGTTCTTTCTGAGGAAAAATTTCCGATTCTTCGCTCTCTAGCCCTCAAATATGTTTAGCCAGAGAGACTTGGTGTTCATTCCTCCTGAAAGGGCTAGGTAAGATCTAATTCGCCGGGGTAAATCTGAAAGAGAGAGAGGAGTATTTTCAGGTAGATTTAAATTAATAGTAACACTGTGGTATGGTAGAATCCGTAACTTTTTGAGAGAATACAGAATGTTGGCATGCAAACTAAGATTTTGTTAAAAAGAAATAAAAAATAGTTACATTAACTTGCAGCAAGTAAGCTGACAAATTGCAAGTAAAGAAGCAAAAGGCTGATTTTGATTTATGCAAGAAATTAACAAGACCAAAATTTGTATAGAATGAAAAATACACTTCAGTCTTAACTGGAGAGACTCCTACAGCTCTGGAGAAGAGTGGATTATCTGGTATCTACTCCAATTAAAAAAATTAGGGAAACAAAAATAAAACCATAGTAGTCCTACCACAGCAGCCTTCTGGTGAAAAAAAAGAGACTCTCAAGGGGCACAATATAAAAAATCTTTGGTTTTAATTTAAGAGCATTTTATTTCAGGTATGAAGTAGAGATTCTGTGTGGAATTAATTTTCTATTAATTTGAGGTTACATTTATATTTTTCAGAGGGGCCTTAGTTGTTAATTTTCATTTTCTGTAGTTATCGAGGTATCTTTCAAACATACACTTACTGTTTGTAAAATGTGATTACATGTATCGTGCTGTTACTATGTGTGCTCAGAACAAATTAAAGGTAGAGCATTTGTTTGGAATGCAAAGGGTTAAATGGTTCTAGATTCAGTGAAAAACCTAGCAGATATATCTGCTTCATGATTTTTTTTTTTTTTTGTTTCCATAGTGCAAAGTGCTATTTTCCTGAGCCCAGCCCAGCCAAGCAAACAAATACTAAGAGTATGTGCTCTGCTTTTCGGTATTTATAGTTTCCTTTGTCCAGGTGAGAAGAGGGCAGGATTCACTATTGCAACTATTCTCCAGTGATTTGGCCAAAAAAGTTTCTTTTTAAATTACACTTTTTTCTATCAATAGTTTGTACTCAGAAGGTGTTTGTATCTCTGAGACATTTAATAGTGTTACGCCAGTGTCTGCACCATTAAACACCAGATGGAACCATTAAGTTCTTTAATTGGTTTTTCCATTTTTATTTTTTTAAGCCGAAGTCGACAGAGCCGTTGATGAAAAATTAAGTTCCAGAGGCAACTGTAAGCCACATAAATGACATCACTACAGCCAGAGAACTGAGGAATTTGCAAAGGAAGATCCGGAGCGTTGTGGATAACTGGCTGCAGTATTATCACACAGCCACAGGTCAGGCACGGTCAGAAAACAGCTGGGGACATAGTTTTACGAGCTTGTTTCTGTATCAGCAGGTAACAGAGTAGATTAAATAGTCCTCTGAAAGTCAGACCCAGACTGACCATCAGAGAATACAGACACTGCTGGCTTGAACACTGAACTAGACAGGAGGCCAGTGGGAGACCTGTTACTCCAACTGGGGAGCAGGTACTTGGGACACGTGGTTCCTCTGAGGTCAGCAGATATTTCTATGCTGAGCATTTCCGTACAGAATTGCATTAAAATTGCTAGGCCAGTGCTGAAGAAGCCCACTCCACAACTGACAGCAGTAGAGCTGCGTCGGAGTGCCACTGCATTTGACCTGATGAGGGGATCAGGGATTCCCTGGGATTCCTGGAATTGGACCCTTTAGCACAGACATAGCAGCACGTTTACACACCGTACTGTTACTCGGGCCAGGCTAATACCTCTGCACAGTCCTGTACCGAGCCAAGCACACTCACTTGGTCAGGGATCGCTGCAGTGAGGTACATTGCACAGTACAGACGTGCCCTGTATAAATCCTTGAGATATATTTAGGCTGAAAAGACAGTGAATTCCAGTCCTGTGCTGAGGAAATTACTGGGGACAACGGGACAGGTAGTGACCTCTCTGATTCCCTACTTCCCTGGTAGCGTAGCTTTTGTTAGAATGAGACTGTGGAGATGGAGGAAGAAAGATTTGGAAAAGAAGAGGCAAAAAAGGTGTGTAGCCACTACTAATTTTTTTTGAAGACTGTTGCTCTATGTGCATTAGCTATAACATTTAAATGAACTATCTGGTAATGTAACCCACTGTGAGTTCATATAACTCCTAACAGCACGAAAGCCGGGTCTGGGCAGAAGGCTAATATAAACTTGATTTCAGCCTTGAATGGAATGAAACTGATTTAGAGAGCTCATGCTGATGCATTACATGCCATGGGAATCATTCTGTGAGTGCTTAATACATAAAAGCCTCCTTAAAATTACAAACAGAAGCTGTAAGAACATGCTCTGGTTTACTGAACAGGCTTCAGTAAAATCATCACTGCCTGAATTCTGTATCTTTGCTGATTGAATTAGCAAAACATACATTCCATATATTGGAGTCCTTTTACGGAGAAAACAGCTTGAGCATCACCATGTTCCTTTGGCAGGATTCATTTTTGCTTTTCTACCTTGTCAACACCGATAATTTTTTCTTCTGAGTTGTAATCTAGCCACCAGAAAAACCTGCCAACCTGCCAATTAGTTATACCTAATCCAACAGTAGATAACTGGTTCTGGGCAGGAAGAGAGAGGTATAAAAGGGTGAGGATCAGATTTAAGATCTACCACCTGAGTTAAGACTTTGGCCTTAGCAGGTTGAGGGAGGTGGTTCTTCTCCCCTACTTAGCTCCTAACTCATACCTGGAGTACTGGGTCCAGTTCTGGGCTCCCCAGTACAAGAGAGACGTCGATATACTGGAGACAGTCCAGTGAAGGGCCATGAAGATGATTAAGGGACTGGGGCGTCTCTCCTATGAGGAAAGGCTGAGAGGGGGATCTCCTCAATGTATGTAAATACCTGAAGGGAGGGTACAGAGAGGATGAAACCAGGCTCTTTTCAGTGGTGCCCAGTGACAGCACTAGAGGCAAAGGGCACAAACTGAGTCACAGGAGGTTCCCTCTGAACATCAGGACACAGTTTTTTACTGTGAGGGTGACTGAGCACTGGCACAGGTTGCCCAGAGAGGCTGTGGAGTCTCCATCCCCGGAGATATTCAAAAGCTGTCTGAACATGGTCCTGGGCAACCGGCTCTAGGTGTCTTTGCTTGTGCATGGGGCCTGGACCAGGTATCTCCAGAGGTTCCTTCCAACCTCAACCATTCTGTGTTTCTGTAATTCTATGATTAACTTTCACTATTGCTTTTCCAGTTCGGATCACCCAGCAGATGAGTTACATTTATAAGTTCAAAACCACCATCAATTACCAAATCAGGGCTTACTTTGTCACTGATTTCAGCAGTGGTGGTGTATTTCAGGAATTGACCACATACATACACCTTCAGAAAATGTCTGGCCTTCCTCCGCAGCCCTTAAGGAAGGGCATAATTCAGTCTGCAGATGCTCTTCCAGTTACCTCGGGTTTGCAGAGATCACAAGGGAAGAGCAAAGAGAACAACCAAGCTCCCAAACCAGAAACTCCTCTCCTTCTAGATTAAATGCAGTTGGCTCCTTACAGCATGCAACAGGAACCATACTCTTATCCTCTCAGGTAAATGAGGGGGACAAAGGGAGGAGATGAAAGAACTACTTTCCCCCCAAGTCACAAGTCACTAAATGGTTCTTTTATGATCATTTAGTTATGCCACACAAGAAGAATATACATCCTTTTTCCATGAGATGTTATTATCAGTACCTCAGAGCCTTCACATATCCCTGTGTAATACTGTAAAGGCAGCAACAGCAATGAAGCAGCAGATGAGAAGGTTTGAAAAAAATCCCATATTAGATCTTTAAATACTATTTCAGCAAATAAGGTTAACTTGTCTTTATTGTTATCAGTGACATTTGTGATAGTAGCATCCAAAAAAGTCTGGGAGCAATGCCTCCCTATGCCAGCATTTATGAAGATGCAAACCCCGTGTATCATGCACTTAACTGATGCTCTGCTCTTCCAAGGGCCACCATCTGCCAACTATAACATATAGAAAAATCTGAACTTCAGACTTGCTTTCTAAGAGTTTGTTTAGAGTCATAGTCATACTTTGTTTCACTTAAAAATACGTAAGAGAAGTCAGAGAAATTGAGGGAATATTGTTTTCAGCATCTTTCCCGAGTCCCTGCCTTTTCAAGTACAAGACAGTCCGTATTTGATTCCGAATTGTCTGCTAGTCTCAGATAAATGTCTTTACTCAATCCATTAAAGCAAAGAGGTTTGCAATATCCTTAGCAATTATCTGAAATCTGACTTCACCCATCCGTGGCACAACTTGCTAATGTAAGATGCTCGTCTGTTTTGCTTTGCCATTAAACTTTCACTTATTTGCTGTTATTTTCTTGTACAGGGCTACTGTTTTATTAAATGACACCACCAAATCAGAGACACTGCATGCGACTCAGTTCTATTTAAATAAAATAAGGAATGTACTGAATGTCATTAATTCACGATAAGGAAATCTAAGCTAAGATTGGACAATGATGGCTTCGATGTAAACAGTTTACTATCAGTTCATTTCTGGATATGGTTAAGTAGTTCACCTATGCCTCCAAGCTGTTACGCCATTGCATAGGATGCATTGGATGTGGATCAAAAGCAGTAGTTAACTTTTCAAACCTAAGTAAGAAAACAAGATGACATGATTTCTCACTGTATTTTTGGTGGCTCAAGGTTCCCTTGTATCTCTGAGGCAAGTTTGCTTTTTTTGATACCTTTCCTACGGGCGAATAGTAACAGTGCTTTTTTACAAACTCAATGATGTCTAAAAGTGAGCAAAATTAATGGAAGAAAGTACTTTTAATTTCATACAACCAGTCTGTAGCTCAACTAATAAAGCAAAAATCCCAAGTATTTTATTACTGCTCCTAGTACGCTGAAATTGTGATCTTGTTTTACATACATGTGAAGCTGAAACCCCAAATTTTGCACATTCTCCTGCTGTCTGTGAGATCATTTACGGTCTCTTTCCCCTGATCCATTAATTTAGACTTACTTCCTCTTCCCTTCTGCTCCCTCCAGCACAATAGATGCCCCGCAACTATCTAATTCAGGCCAGTGTTCCTCACAGCTCGCTCTGTTCTAATGCTTTTCTCTTGGCACAGCCATTTAGGGATTGATCCAACATCCTCAAATACAGCAACAATCTTTCCATTAGCTTCAGAAGGCCACAGGGGAGGCCTGTGAGCTTTAGAGTCTCTTTCTTTCTTTTTTTCTGGTCCACACCTCTGATAGGATTTGCTCTCACTATGAGCAAGGCGTGTTCCAAAGATACCATCACCTAGAGCAGTGTGGCAGGTTCTTATTGACAGCACCAGTGACCTCACCAGAGGTGTGAAGATAAGGCTCTGGAACTTGGCACTCCTGCTGCCTGCTTACAGGACCAAACAGCCTACAGGATCCACCCCAAAATGTCAAAGGACTTCTCAAACAAAGCAGTCTTTACCACAGTCGTGAAAGACAAATGATACCAACACACATAGCACATACGCATGAATATAAAATGAGTATACTACAATCAGCTGTCAGAGATAAGAGGTGCCTATGATACCTTCAGATAATTAGGGAGTAGCCTTTGAAGTCTGCTTTTGGCTGCTACCAAAGCCTGCCTGGCTAGCTCGTCTGGTTAAAGCATCCCTCATTCTCCTGGCAGCTTGGTTTCAGAGGCTGTGTTTTGGCAGAAGCCAGGAGCTCCACAGTGCTCATGGTTGCATCAGACCTTAAGAAATACCTGGAACATTTAGATGACTGCACGCCTCAGATAACAGGGGATGACTGGGCCTAGGCCTGTCATTTATAGACATGATTTCAAATGATTCTTCAATCTGTACTTGATTTATTTGACAATCTAACTTCCTAACACTTTCTCCTATATTTTCTCTTCCTTGTGACAGGGACAAGCTGTGGGTCACATCCCAGGTCTGCTTGTCCTGCTGTGCATCGAAAAACTACGATGGGGGAGGAAGGGAAGACATGCAGGTCTAGTAATCACTGGATTCCCTATGTGTCAGACCCGGAGTGTGATCACCTCATTAGCAATCAGATGTCCCTTAAGGAGCAGATTATAGTGGTCTGTGTCTCATCTTCTTCACAAAAAAACAAAGATCCTAGTGACGACAAGATAGAGCAGCTGTATGAAAGAGAGAATGAGAACAGAAGTATGCCTTGTGTACAGGTGGGTTTTATCAGACAGTGGATAGTTTTTCCAATACATGGTTGAAAACTTTAAAGAGTCTTTTTGGAATAATTTTCTGTTTACCTGGTTGCTAAAATATCTGAAAAGTTGTCTCACCAGAAATGTCTAATGGGCACCAACTCCAAATATGTGTTCTATAAGGAATTTAATATTAAAAAAATACTTCCAAAGTAGAAAAAAAGTCTATAAATGCTGGAGTTGCTTAAAAAAAGAGAATTTCAAAACAAATTGTTTCTGAAAACTAAATATTACTTGAATCCATATCTTTGAAGATGGAGTAAATTGCTATTCCCAACTTAGAGGAATTCCTCACATCATTCTTTTTTCTGGAACAGCTGAGGGAGTAACCCTGAATAATCCCTTGATGTAGAGCAGGGACCTCAAACTTTGATTAAAAATCCCTAGAACTGAGTCTTGGGGGGCTTTCTAGCTCTGTGACACAGTATCAGGAAACCCTGCGATGTGTGTATGTGGCTACCGTGGCATTGCAGGCCCCAAGGATTAGTAATCACAACAACCTATTGCATCAGTTGAGCAGAAATCGGCGATTTGGTAGCAGTGTGACAAAATATCTCTTTTTCTTGAAACATTTTGTCTTCCGGGAATCAGCACTTCCTAATAAAAATGAATGAAAAAAATTCCGCACCGCAGTAGGCAGCTAGAAAGTTTCAAACCAGCTCATTTTCCTTACAGTATAAACTTACTGAGTAGTGATTTAATACAAGACTCTGTCCTCACATTCACATAGCCAGGCACTAAAGAAATACACAGCACAAAATATCTTTGTGTAAGCCTGTATTTAGGAGGACTGGAAATACGAGTAAGTTAAAGTTTGGAAGGGCAAAAAAGCATAAGATAGGTAATATGATAAACACTTTAAAACAAGGAATGTTTTTTTTGTTTCAATGTCCCCGGGACATTGTCTATTCTTATAACTACCTGAAAATTTCTCAACAAAGCTAACAGCAGAAGTGGTAGTAGAGACTCAACAGGCATATTTTTACCATCTTGACATAGTGGGCACAACAGTAAACACTGGTGGCTCGTGTATTCAATATTTTCCGCTTGTCATTAGCCATTAGTGGAGCTGCACTGAAATTAAAATGTTAAGAGGATTTGCGTCTGCCTAGATGCAGCTTCAGTACCAATTCAGGCATTAAAATGACTTCTTTGACGTTGTCTTATTCCTCCATTCCTTGAGAAACTGGTCACACAGCAACCATCATTTCTGATTTGCATGTGAAAAAGTTTGCATAGAAAGGGTCAAATTCTGGCCTGCATGAAGTCTTTGGGGAAACTTCCATGCATTTCAGCACCAGCAGGATTTTTAGTCCAAGAAGCAGAGGATAAATCTGAATTAAATATCTACCTTTCATATAAAAAGAAAAGGAAGAAAGTAAGGATGTTTTCAGACCTAAATTTTCATATTGTTCTTTCCTTCTGGAATCCTGACCCAAAAACCTATTTGGGAAATCAGTGGAAAAAAGTCTTGTGCGTTGCCTCCTTGTCTCACAGTGTGGTCCTGGAGTTGGCCCCTGTCCACTAATGGCAGGAGCACAAGAATTTTGGAAGCCACGATTCCAGAGGATTATTACAAGTCCATAAGGAGGTTGCACAATGACTAGCTACTGCCGCTCTTCTTGCGACTATGAAGTCTAGTTTTATAAATTAGAGGAGCTGTTTCTTTCAAGAAGAGAGAAATACACCCACAAAGAGAAAATAAGAAATTTAGAAGCCTCTGTCATCAAACTTATGGCGTAAAGAACCATTGCTACCTGGTCTGAAAGAGAAAGGTAATCCAGTTGAGTTCGTAAGGACTTGTTTAGAAGGAATATTACTAGCTTAATTGGTCAGGCAAAATTTACCACCTACTTAATTATCTAATCGTACTTCCCTTGTTGCTTCAGGGTTGTCTGGATTCCTTTCGCCTCCTCAAATATGACATCACTTGTGCAGATGCATTTACAGATCATACGGGTTCCATACTGGAAAAGAGACATAATGTAGCTCCTGGCGTGTTTTTGATATGTTAAAACTATTTACAGTCAATTATTTGACTTTTAACGCTATTACTGTGGTCTGGTTACAAGTGAGAGACTTTGGGATTGCCACGTCATGAGTATTTGGGCCATCAGGAGAGCAGAACGCTAGTCTTCCTTCTTCAGGAGTACCGACTGTTGTCCCCGCAGCCCCAGCTCTTCGTTATCTATTAGCAGTTCAGGATTTGCAATGCATCAGGTCATTCTCATTCCACCTGCAAAGGGCAAGAAGCACATACTAGTTGCCACAGCATTAGAACAGGAACGTGATTTCTTCCTTTGGACTTTGTAGTTAGCTCTAGCCATCTATATGCACTTAACCCCGTTTCTGCTTCCTTCGTGGCAAAAAGTCTTGAAACACATCACACAACAGCGTGTTTCAGTCCCTAGGGAAAGACAAAAAACTTTTGTTTTCCAACATTCTGAGCCGTACTCTTTGTAAATCCGGAAAAAGTCTGAGATGAAACACACACTGAAGTTAAGTTTTAAGTACTTGTATAGTTTTCATATGTGGTCTGGAAACTTAGACGTTCTTGTAAGAGATTAATTCACAGGTGATTTACTCTATTGAAGCTTTGCATGCAAAGCATATGTTTTGAAATACGCTATTGTCGTAACACTGTGAAGAGAGGATTCTGCAGATCTCGTTCACCTCGGTTCACAAGCTGTTCACCTCTGTCGCAAGCTGTTATTAGGCTAAGAAAATGCAATCTTGTTTTGCATGGCACAGAATTGCATTATAATTGGATTTTAATAATCCTCACATCTTTCCGTAAACACCAGCACAAACACGGTTTTGCTTGGTTATTTTAGTTACTTTCTCCCAGTAGGAGAGAGCGCCCACTAATTATTGTTTGGTTATTCTTCGTCTACGTCCTAATAACGGTGAGGAACAAGTGCCTGCTTCCGGTGTTCGCTCTGTACATTTTTAGTAGCGGCCATGGCATTAGGACAGTGGACCTTGCAAATATCGCCTCATCTTAACTTACTGTAAAATTAAGGCTGTTTCTGAGCAGAAAGAAAAACTCCTCTACGTGTCATCCATCTGTGATCAACTTCTCCGTCCACTGGGTGACACCAGCAGCCTGTCTGACATTGCTTCGCTGCGTACGGTGCCACAGAACGCGGGGCTGAAGAACAGTAAATTCTTAACCGCACAGCTGCTTTTTTTCTCGGTAACATTAATAACGTTTTCTTCCCTCTCTGCTGGCAAAGTGATATAAATAAGTAGGAAAAATAAAATGCAGAAAACGCAAAACTTCCTCCAAACCGACTACAGGTAGTTTACAAAGCTGGAGGCGACGAAGTGGAAAAACACGTTGTGAAATACACATGGAACTGAGCGCCTGTTGTAGAAAGAGGTGGAGATGACATGCTTTAGTACGAATGGCCCACGGTTGATGGAAATGACTGTTAACAGCTCTGAGGAACTCAGGTAACCACTTACAGAGGTGCGGTTTGGTTCTGTTCCGTGTCACCTTTTTGCATTCCCATATGGAAATTATTTATTATGTTTGAAAGAAAAATCGGGATAACAAGCGTTTTTCTTTTTGTGGCTGATGAACTGATTAATCCTCAGAACAGCTCATAAACTACTTTTGTTTTAAAAATCATTTAAAGACACTCTATGGTATATGTGCAGCATTTTGTTTTGGTTCGGTTTTTTTGTTTGTTTGATTGATTTTTTTTTTTTTTTTTTTTTACTTTACCTGTAATTCACTGCAACAAAGATTAGCCACCAGCAGGAGCTCAGTTTCGGTGAGTATCCAGATACAGACAGATAGGCGCAAAAGATCCATTGTGAGTAAAACCTGAAACCTAATTAGCCTGTCAGCATGGTCTTAATTACTGTTTTTAAAAACCTAACGGTAGAGGTAAGGCGGCTACTTCTTTTGCTTGAACAAGAAGCTAACCATTGTTTAAGGAAGAATGGAGTCTGTTTTTAGAAGGGACGTTTTAATACTCTTTTCTATCAGTACTCCTCATGTCTCTCAGCTGACAATCAGCCCAAGCAAACAAAACGTCCCAAAGGTATGAGCCTGTTTCACCTGGTTACAACCCCTACGACCTTTCAAATGATACAGTGAACACCTGATACAGATGGAGCTGCCTTTGCTGTTTCCGGGGAGGTATTCCACCCGTCCTCAAGCAATTCCCAGTCAGACTCACCCAGCTGTTACCACGCTCGGCCACAGCAGTTTAATAGACCAACGGGAGCAGTAGCAATTCAGAACAGTTTCACAGGCCTGGCTTTGAAGGGCAGGATTTGACCAAAGCCGTACTGCTGGATACGAGCATTCTCTGTGGAGCAGGGGGCACTAAGGAAACCTGCCAGAGGGAGCAGCTCCAGCTTTCCTTATGTTATCTGCCTACAGTGCTGACCTGCAAAGACCAGGAGACAGATAAGCTGTGAAACACAACGCTACCAGAAATCACAAATTGGAAAGGGCCACAGCATTTTATATATTCATTTCCTGAGCAGCTCAAAAAGCAAAACAATAAATAGTATTCAGAGGTTCTGGAACCTAAAACAGGCTATGGCTCTTTTCTGCTGGACAACAGCACGACCTCTGCTGAAGAACTGGGACTGGCCTGATTGCAGTTTAGAAGTAATAGTAATTAAGAATGAAGTAACTACATTTAGGGTAGAATGCAACTCTCATTTTTTTTATAGTTCTGAAAAATCGGTCACGTGTCAGAGATGACAAAATTCCAGGTCACGCTTGATTGTCTGGAACGTTCAAAGAGGATCACAAAGGGATTGTGCAACACTCAGTAATTGATTATCAGTTGGTATATGAAATTCACTGTCAATAAGCGTGGAGTAATTTATGTAGGGGAAAAGAATAACTATTTATACAGATGCAGAGATGGACACAATAGCTCTTAGCACTGACATGAGAGATCTAAGACATTCATTGACATCCCTGAAAACTTCTGAGCAGTGCTCTGCAATGGTCCCTATGCAAGCAGAATGTTAGTTAAAGGGTAAATAAAACATTCTTGAGATTCTGGTACACAGCACGTGACTGTCCTCACCACATCTCAGAAAAGGATACAATGTGGAATGGCTGTTCCTATAAGGAAGGACTAAATAGGGTAGCTTACAAAAGGAACTAAGATGAGATACGAGAAAGCTTTATAAAGCAAAAATGGTGTGGCAAAGGAATAAGAAATAATTATTCATTGTTTCTTAAAACACAGGAATGATCAGGCACCAATGAGGAGATAAGCAGCAGATTTAAAATTAAAGGAAGTTCTTTTTCTCACAGCACATCATTAAATTGTGGCACTCTCTGCCACAGGATGTTGTGGAGGCCAAAAGCAGAAGTGTGTTCAAAATGGAATTAGATACATTCCTGAAAGTTAGCTCCATTGGCAGCTATCAAACGTTATGGCCCAGACAAAGCTTTTGGTTGAGGAAATCCCCGAATTGTTAACTGCTTATGGCTGCTGTGGGTCACAAAGAATAGGATTTTCTTATAAAGTCTCTTCCACTCTTCCCCCGGCTGCCAGCCACTCGCAGGGACAGGATACTGGATGGGTTAGACGAGCCTTTGATGTAATCCTACACAGCTGCTTTTACACCAGTATGTGCGAGGTTGTTGCTTTAATTTGGGTAAAACTTTAATAAAAGGATTAGGGGGCAAAATGCACAAAGTTCATGAGAAGATTCTTTGCATCTGAAATCATCCTCAGCTACATAATATCAAACAATTTTGTGTATGTATTAATTTGTAAAGCTTCAATAAAGCAAAATTAATGTTGCCAGGAAGGGAAGGTCTCTCTCAAGCTGTGTAAAAGTAGGATTAAAAATTTACTTAATTTCACATGCTTTCTTCTTGAGGCAGATAACCAATTTCCTCTGGTTCTTGGGAGTTTCCTCAGATAATCAGGAAAAAAAACTTCAAAATGAAACACAATTGTCCTCTGCGTCTAATGAATCAAAAGGCTACCCTTATTATACTTAGAAGGACAGAGTCCATCCTTAATTTCCTACTAAAAAACCTATTGTTCAGCTAAATAAATACAAGTGAGTTTCAGAGAAGGAATTCATGGCTTCAAAGAAAAGGAATTAAGTTCAAGCTTTAATGAATGTATTAGCCAAGAAGGAAATGTTGTATGATATTAAACATTTGCTTTTAGACAGCTTTCTATATGGTCTTTTAGATGCCTCAAGGAAATCTTTTTCCAGAAGCATTACAATAATGCAGTTGCTCCCAGGGGCAGTTGTTTCTCTCTGATCGTGGCGTGTACTTCCTGACAGATGGACAATCCCCCTCTCTCCCCCTGCCCCTCATCTAAAGATCTTCAGCCAGGACTTAATTCCTGTGCCTTCAAAATGTTAGGGACTTGTGTGTTTGAGGGGCAGGAGGCAGAAGGGAACCAAAGTTTTTGTTTTTTTTTTTTTGCAAGAAGTGGCTTTTCAAAAGCATTGTTTGTGCTAAGTTAAAAAAAACCACCCACCAAACACCAAACATTCCTGCTGTTTTCTTTCCCATAGGATTTTCATTCCTCTTTTTTTCCAAAGTAGATGCCTTTTCTGTGTAGTTTACAAATTTGCAATGGTATATTATTTGCTAAGAAATTACTAGGGGAACAAACATACGAACCTAACAATAACAAAGCGTGGTGTGCTTACATACATACGCACAGGAAAACACACACTGCTCTTCCAGTTTAAGAATGAACTTAATCCAATATACTTGCTGTCATCCATCGGTGCTGTACTGCACGGAATGAAGGTTAAATATCCTGAGAGCTAGCTGAGGGAAACTAGCTTTGAATTATTATATTTCTAGATTTACAATTATCTCTGGATGCGACTACCCGAGCCCGAGCAGCACCGCTCTTAAAAGGCTGCATTTTCCAATTTCTGAAGCACGTCAGACCGACAGCATGATGCAATGGAGAGGAGAAGGCAACCTGAGGTCAAACCAGATCCACGGGTCTGGAAATGTGTTCCTGCCCTTGAAGAACGCAACACAAGCTGTGAGAGTTACTTACATTCACTTAGCTTTCACTTGCGGTGTGGCCGTGTAGTCACAGGTGGAAAGCAACAGCTTTAGATTTCAATCCATTAGTCCAGATTCTCGCTTTATCCCAAACAACAGCAAAGGTAAGCGGCCTCTCCAGCAGGCAGCAGTGTGCCTGGTTTGTGCCGTTGACAACCTTCTGCTAAGCGTGAAAGACAGACAGAAGTCCCCCAAATGCATGAGGAAGCGAGAAGAGGAAAAATAGAAAGGAAACAAAGCAGGAAGGGGCCAAAGCTTGTCCTCAGTAACACCTGCTGCATTTGCCAGTAGTGGTGAAATTCATACACACCTATAAACAGACGTCTGTGGGGAAATCAGCCATCCAAGGTCTAGGATGAAGAGTAGAAGAATCCGTGGGCTTTTTTCCCCCAAGATGTGAATATGCACAAAACTTCCAGAAAAGGTCTGGTGAAACCACAGCCTGACTTTAACCTGTCCCAAAGTTCCCCATCCCCAGCCGGCGTTCTAGCGCGCAGGTTTGAGGTGGGAAATCTAAAAAATTATATCCACTAGTCACCTTTTTTAATGCCGTTCCCAGATTTGAAACTACAGTTTCAAAATATGGAGACAGCACAGTGAGGAGGGACAGTACACATTTATAACTGGTTGTACAAGTCAAGCTAAACCCAGTAGGAGAAATGTCACAGATGAGGTTTTCATGATTCTTCTCCCTTGAAAAGTAGAGTACTGCCCTGAAAAAGGTGAGGGAAAGTCACACCAATTTCATTCCAGCTGATCTCAAGATCCAAAACTTTTTAAAGGAAGGCTGTGTTCTGTAATTGCATTTGCCTGGCAGTGGACTAAAGCCTTGCCACCTTTTTAAGCGCACTCATTATGATACAGGCTGAACGCTTCAAGCTGATTCTGCATCTTATCAACAGCATGGAAGGAATTTGCGCTATATCAGGTAATTCAGTGAGTCTGGACTTCTCTGGATTCAAGAGTTGAATGGGACTCTTCTGGGAATATCATTCAAAATTTATTCTGCCATTTTCTTCTGCCGATAATGTAGATGACAATGGTTTTAGTAATTTTTCTCCAGTAAAAATATTTTTTATGAAATGAGCTCAGGATGTGGAATCCTCTGTTTATACACAGAACCCAACATTACACCAACATTACACTGTTTGTACAGTTTTCTGTTTCACAAAAGCTATTCTGGAAAGGCCATAGTCAGGAATTTACTGGGTAATCATTCTCTATGCTTCTTCTACTCTTGACTTCTTTGACAGACTGAGAACGCTGGTTTGCTCATTGTGTGGTGATAATGTACTCGTTTGCTTATTAACAATTAAATTATTCATTATCTCATTCCAAATTATTCAGCCAAGCAGCCATCAAGCAATAGCCAATTCTTGTTACTGTCATCCTACTGAACAGGCAACTTTTGTTTTCAGTTAGGCCTTTAGTTAGGCCGACCTTCTGCCATGGCGGTTCTTCATTTCCTTCATAGTCTAGAACCAACCTCCAGAGGTCATCCAGCCGCGCCATTTTCAGCAGTACGAAATCAACTACGTCAGTGCTATGGCTGACACAAGAGACCTTTAGTCCTGAATCGCTTTCCTAGCGTCTTTCACGGCCCCTGAAGAGAAACAGGCACTTCCACAGCGTAATTCGTCTCCTTCCAATGTATAATGGAAGCGGGTCAAATGAATCACATGCTGGAAATGCCTGTTTCTCTCCCATGGGATTCAGCCGTAGGCGAGGTGAATTCCACTCTTGCTGCTTAACCTGTTCGTAAAGACTCGGTGATAGAGAAGCCACAGTATCCTTACAAAAATATATCTGAATCCTTTATACTCATTTTGCTTGACGGCTTTTCCTATTTAATTTTTCTTCCTGTAGTCAAAGCCTGTTATTTCTTGCTCTCTTTAGCATAGACATGGAAAACAGACTGTTCTCTTTCTTTCTGTAGCAGGTCGTATTTTTATGTCCCTTCTGTCTCCTGTAACTATACTCCCACACTCGATCTTCACGTCTGTATACTAAACGCGGACAGATTATGCAACCTTTCTTTATAGGCCACATTTTCTGGTTATTCCCCTTGCATTCCTGTCTGTTCTTGCTGGTTGCCATGCATTTGGCCACTCCAGCACTGCTGAGCTTACAAGTAGCGCTTTGTATTTCACAGGTTAGATTCCTATTTGCACACCCCACAATGACTAAAAGTTGTATGTCATCGTCAGCACAGATAATCTATCACATGAAAAGGACAGCTCAACCACCTTGTTGGTACATTACCAGCCCAAGAAGGGCGGTACTACAAAACCTAAACAGGTAACAAAGCTTTCATTAAATGTATTTCAACTCTGATGATTAAATTTAAACTAACTTTAGGGTGATCAAATCTTTCTTACTTGAACATCTGAACACACGTGCACATATACGCATGGATTTGTCAAGTTGCTTCTCTAAGGGGCAGTTTGAATCAAGAGAATTGTTTCCATAATATGAACATGTGAAGTCTGCTAATCTGCATGAAATATTCCTAGACAGAAGGAAGAAGGAAATTAACCTCGAGAATGACCATCTCGGTCAAGAAAAGCCTGGCAAAGTGAACTTGTGATAACTTGAAGACAGCCCCATTTTACTCCTTCAGTAAGCTGGAAAGATGCAGAAGGGCACTTAAGGGGAAAAATATGGGCTGAACTCCCAAAACCCCTACTGTGGATTGCTTAATGTCTGTGTTGAATATATGAAAGTTCCCTTTCTCCCAAAGGTTAAAAGAAATCAGGACAGAGATATATATGCTTATAAAACTAACATACTGTTGCCAATAATAAAACATTTTTATTTTGACTTTTTTTTTAATGTTCTGACATATTACTGCTCTGAAGTTCATAATTTCATTAGTATTAAAGTTTGTCTTTGACCTTTCACCTTTTTATGTGGAAGAATCAGTCAGGGAGAAAAAACATTCCTCTTTGCCCTGGCTTGCTTATTATGACTCCCGCAAGAATTTCAGTCTGAGGCCATTTGCCAGAACTATGTTTAGCTCTGAGAGGAGAAAGAACCTTTCCCCACTCCAAAATGCCGCCATCCAAATTTATCTCTTGGCTTTCACTAAAGACTTGGGTTTTAAAACACTCTGAATTAAATTTACCCCAGTGGGGGTAAAAGAGATTTGCTATGCCTGTTGGTACCTACTGAGAAAAGCTGACCTTCAGAGCTGCTTGCTAATAAACCTTCTTATTCTATAAATTCCTGGTGGTTTAGGAGTGAAGCAAGCCAGAAAGGTACCTCCTAGAAGATAAAGTGTTACTCATGCCATAAAATGCCAGCCTCTGAAAGTCACATGCTACAGAAGGCCGTACTGAGAGTGGCAGGAATTTGAAAAAAAAAACACTGGAAAACTTTGACTGGTAACATTTACATATTATGCAAGCAAAGCAAAGCTTCAAGCATACTTGAATTTTATGCTTGAAGGCACAAATTGATTGCTTGGTGGAAGGAATAATGAGATTCCTCCATGTCATAACATTACAGAATCAACAAGGTGAATTGTAATGGAAAGGGCTACATTCCTCTGGGAGCGCTGGTGATTGCCAGAGGCAGCCTCCTTGTTTACATTCACTTAGAAAAGTTTTGATGCATTGTGTATTAATGCCTCAGATCATCTTTGGAAGAGATTTATCTACCCCTTCGATCAGCCTCTTCATTTTGCAGAATTACAGAACGTGTATCGGAGAATAGCAGCGTTCTTCTCAAAGCCTTCTGTAGGCAATCCTGCAGCGGCAAAAGATTCCTTCGCGATCCGCTTACCATAGTTTTCATCATTAGCCACAACGAAACAGAGTCAGAGCTCTAAATGAAATAACAAAACTGGTATGCACCCCACCACATTTTGGCGGTAGGACAATGCCAGTGGCTAAACAGAGCCAACGCGAGAGGAGCGTTGTGTGTTGCTTCCTCATCAACGGGGCAGTGAAAGGCACTTAAATTGGACAACACAACACGTGAGGGCTTGCAGCAGCGAGAGGAAACTAATTCAGATTATCTGTATGGGGAAACCCAAAGGCTAGAAGAGACCAGGGAACGGCGACCAAACCAAAGCACAGATCCCTGGCACGCGGAGCAGAGGCAGTAAGCTGGGCTGGAGGCGGCTGGAGGTTTCTCCTCTTGTTCTCTCTGTGCTCCCACCATAGGCAAGGAAAGGACATGCAGAATTGAGGGAGAATGATAACAGGGATAACAGAGGAGAAATACGAGAGACTGGACATCCGATCCGAAGGATCTGTGTAACGAGAAATATGATAGGGAAGGGGAGGTAAGACCAGTCATGGGAAGCAAGATGAGGCATTGATTATGAAAAAAGTAAGAAGCAGAGAAAGAAACACAGGTACAAGTAAAGTATGAAGAAGAAACTGAAAAGAGAATAGGAAAATCAAGAGAGAGTCAGGAAAGTCAGAACAAGTGAATGCAAAGAGTTTGCCCCAAGGGGAAACATAAAGGCGTACATAACGGCAGAGAATCAGCAGCTGAGGCCAAACGTTACTGTCGTTTCCACCCGCTGACATACACTCAAAACTGTGCCCCAGAGGCGAGCTTACAGGATTCCCTTTGTTGTGATGATGCTGCTGCTTCTCACAACATTGGATTTAAAGAAGGGAGCAGAGAAATGAGAACCTGCGTCACAGTGTAACATGCTCTAAACTGTCCACCACTTCCAAACCTGCACCGCTGCGAGTGCTCCTCTCACGCTCGGGTAAATAGAGCTCTTCACAGTAATGAGACAAGCTACTTGTCTGAAAGAAAAATGTTTCAGAGTTGAGTAAAACAGTGCTATCAGAATAACCTTTGCCTATAAAACTGCAAAATGCGTGATATAAAATGGTTCTTCCCTCTCCATTACCCACAAGTAAAAGCAGTGTCCTATGTCGTGTTCATTACTGGTTGTATTAGAGGTGAATACTTATTGGTGGGAGCATAAGATGAAGACCATTCAGTGGTCCTCTGGATTTCCTTCTAGTGAATACATCCATTGTTACTTGAATATGCATGACCCTGAAGTATTCCGAGCGTCTTGACTTGGAGCCCTGCATGCTGAGAGCTTCCATGAAATAAGACAAATGTTCCCAATTGTGTAACACCGGGAACATCCCACAACACAAGCAGCTTTGGAAAGTACATCATCTGAAAAGATTCTTACAGTTTTAAATCCACTGAAGCCAATTTTCACTTAAACAAAGGCTCCTTTACACTGCCAGAACAATGACATGGGCCTTCATGTCAGCGGGAATCTGGACCAACTATGTCACTGTTTCTTTACTGGCTGAGAAAAGGCTGATGCTCTCACCTTCATTCTTTTTATATCTAATATTTCAACGGGCTTTTCTTCAAGCCCTAATTCTGAGATTATCCAGATGTTTATATCTGTGTGGAACAGTCTTTGCAACATGTTGAAAAAGCATTTATCTTTTCTTGAACTCGCTCTGGTAATTTTGAGTCTGGGGACATAAAAACCAAAAGGTCCAACCTAACAAACTGATCCGAAACCAACAGAAATATTCTAAAAATCCAGAAGGTCGCCTCCTTTCGGTTGATGAGATCTTACTACAGCGTGCGTCATTTCTCTGACTTGTTTAAGAATTCTAAGTGCTAGCACAAAACAGAATTGGGCTTTTAACTCATCTGTTTTGTTGAGGATGTCAGGATAAGGCAGTCACCTACAAATGCCAGCTTCGGGAAACATGCAAGTGACTGAGACATCATGAAACGGGCTTCGGAATCAAAAGCAAATTCGAAACTGTGGAAACCAGTTGGAAAATGGTTCTGTATCTTTCCGAACAGCTCTGAATTAGCTTTAGTCTCCTGGTTTACTTTTCTGGGAAGAGAAAATTGCTGAAGTTTCAGCTTCTGCCCATATTTTGAACCCTTATGGCTTTGAACGTCAGGCATAGTTAATTCCTGCAGGTTTCCAATCACTTGTCAAATGACCTTGGTCTCCTTTCTGTTCAAGAAAACTGTTTCCAGTGAGATACAGGATTTAAACAGGAAAGTTCATTGCTACTTGTAAAAGTTTAGATGTAGGATACCCTACTTCTACTCCTTCTTAGTAAAAAACAAAACAAAATAATGGAAGAAAAATATTTACTTAACATATGCAAAAGAAAGAAAACCCAAACAAACAGGTGTTTTTTCCTATGCCTAACGTATTTGTCTGTGTTCATCTTCAAATATGTCGTGTTATGCCATACCCAAACTGAAATATTACCTGGCTGGATGGTGGTGGGTTTTGGTAGTCCATGAAGCACCATGCAAAACGTTGTTTTATACACTCCAGTATGCCGTGTCTTCAAGTCTTGGAGGGACTAGAAAAATACGACTTTTATTTTTTAATTTCTTCAATGAAATAAAAGATTTTATATAACAAAGTCATGAAAGGTGAAAGCTGGAAGCCATAATAAAGTTGTTAAGTCGGGCTACCTAACAACCTTCTTTGTTTGTTTCTTAACCTGTCATCTTCATTTAGAATAAGACGTTGTTCTTGCCAATTCTGCATATTTTTTTTTTGTTCTCTTCTTTGGCAGATGTACATTCAAGGAAAGCTACTTTTTGCCAACAATATTTTCAATGGGTAGAGCAAGTCAACTAAAGACCTTCAAAACCAAATAGCTAAGACAAGGAGTGATTATCCCATGGGTTACTGTCTTCCAAGTCATTTCAAGTTCAGGTATTTTACTTTCCGTCATCATGGCTTTTAATCACTTCATTCTGAGACCTTTGGCTTCTTTGTTGAGTTTCTTAAGTATAAAGCAGTGTGAGTATAAGTGACTCAGAGCAGCAAGTACAGCAGCCTCAATGTCAAGGCATTTGCACCTTTTTGGTGTGCTTACGAGTTCGCCGTCCTGTATATTCCTTCCCGTCCCATTCAGCTGTCGGGACTGTGTAACTGCTGAGCAGCAGAATCATTTTGAGTCAATTCTGCCAGTTGCCGGTAATGAGGAAATAAGAAAACAGAGGTGAAGGTCCTGGGCAAATCCCCCATTTTTCTTTTGTGCATGTCTGACTAAGGCTTACTTGTTTTATGGGCTGTTATATTTACATTCTGGCACTATCCGTAAAAATTTAATTGCAATTAAAGGACCAGTTACTTTAGTCACGTGTCTTCTGGCCACTAGCTTCTTCATTTAATTAACAGCTGCAGGGAAGCCTTAGAAGCATAACCCGGAGAAATAGCAGCAGATGGTCAAATGCTCCACAGCTGCATGCCGAGGATGGAGCTCACAGGGGGAGCGGTCCCAGGAGCTAAAGCACGTGCTGAACAGATAGCTCTCAGGTAGAAGTTTCCAAAGCAGAAACAAAGGCAGAAAGGGGAAATAATTGCTACTTTGGCAATGTATTTATTACATAGCTTTTGGGAACCGTATCATTATTTGTAATTCAGTGGTGCTGCAAACCGCTAATCAAACCTGAACTTCCCAGTGCCTGTTATGAATGCAAAGGCCACTGCATTCCACTACTGATTTAACCAATGCATCTTGCAGGGTGTGATGATGATGATGATGACCTATTAAACTACTGTTAGTAGCTGAGAAGCAGTTGACAACTGTAACAGCAAAGAAGAACACAGGATATAGCCCAAAATGAAGTGTGGAATCTTCTGCTGAGCTGCTCTTAGCTAGCTTTGAGAGGTCACGGAAAGTCTGTTCCTTTCTTGTATTTCTTTTTAGCTTAACAAAACAACGTATTTCATTTATATTGAACAACAGCCGAAACCAGCACACATTATAGTTGTAGTCCCTTCTTCTCTGAAGGAAAGCTTGTCACTTCGCGTGTACACAAACCAGTTACTGGACTAGTAGAGAAGGCAGGGATTAAATATGACAGGTGATTAACAGTAGCATTTTCAAATGCATTAATTACTGGCATGCTTTCTCTCCAAGGCAGTTGCAAGCTTTCTTGATTGCAGTCAGGACAGATCAGCTTTAGGCTGGGTGTTTTTGCAAATGCTTCTCTGAGTGGCTGGAAGGGCTGCACTGGCCTGTGGAATTCCCTGTGATGATGGTTCTTCTCTACAGTAGAACTTCCTTAAATATTTCCCACTGTGGCATCATCCCTAAATGCAACTTTAGAAGGGAACGTATGCAGACGCACAGACGGGAATTTGCCTAATCTAAATCTAAGTACAACCGATGTGACATGTGGCCAGAGCCAGCACGGTTATTCTACCTGTGTGTTTCTGCTCCTTGCTGCCGCAGCACCGTGACAAGAAATCCTTCCATGCTACCACTGGGACATTCCACAAGGTTCTTTCGTGCACAGGCTGTGAGCACATGAGCAGGTGCAACTGGGAGCACAAAATCAATCTTAACGAAGGACATGGCGATGAAGAGTCTGAGAGAAAACCGAGGCTAGGTGGCATAGCTGTTTCCATATACACTACTATAATTATATAGGTGGTGCTAAAGATGTGATTACTTTCATCCTTAAGTAAGTGTCTAATTACAGATGAAACAGCAGGTTCTCTAAGAGCAGATGCTCCTGGTATTTTCCCTCTTGCTGGATGATCTCCCAACCTCAAAAATTGCCAAATACTTAACATGTAGGTGCATGCGCATGTTGTGTTCACTTTATTTCAGTACCTTGGGTCCACTGACATGGACCTTTGAACTCTCCTGCTGCATACCATGCCATGGAACAGATAATACTGAGAGTATGGCTGTAGGTCAAGAAAGATCCTGCACTGCTAAATGGGGATTAGCATTAGTGAAACACTGAAAATCTTGCTTTTCACTGGGAGGATAAAAGAAGCACTATCATTTCTCTTTGTCTATGGAGTAATTTCCCAGGAGATGGCGTTTTCTTCTTTGTAAATCAGCTGTTTCTCTAATGGAAGTAAGCAAACAGGTCCTACCCTGCCATTCTTTTTTTCCTCTTCATCAACATGGAAGATGAGTTAAGCACAGAGACAGTGTAGAGAACAGACCAACTGAAGTTGAAAGCCACATTTCTAGAAAAATGTGCCCTTAGATTCCTCTTCCAAATCGCTGCTGAAAACTCGCTTCACCACAGGTTTCTTAGCATATGTCAGCAGGAACAACCATCCACGAGACTTACGGCCCTCACCTCTCAGCACATTTTTTGTGTCTTGTCCATTTGTTTATGCCATGGGTATCCCATTTCTATGTTTCTTCTTCGCTATCTTATAAAAGCGTGGACTGTGATGCAAAATAATCCTAGGGAAGCTTAATACAGTAGACTAGCAGCAGCAGTAAAACTGATGACGTGTTGGGATCAGTGCAACAATACAATAAAAGTCTGAATGACTGGCTTTTTAGGACTGGCGTGGCTCCGTCTCAGCCAGACCCGCTACGCTAGGTTACCGGATACGGTGTGAGTATTTCCAATATGAAGCAGCACAGTAGAAGGATGAGAAGAACAGGTTTTAATGAGAGAAAGGAGAAATACAGCAATACAGCTGATACAAAAAGTACACAATAAGTAACACAAGTGTCTAATAAATCAGCAGAGAACTTGAGAAACAGGAAGAAAGTTTCAGACGGCTGAAGAAAGAGGCTTGCTCAGAAAGATACAATCTTAAGTCTTCGTAGATATATATACATTCTTGGCAGTATAGGAAACGTACAGTTCTTACATAGAAAATACTGACTGTCTGAAGTGGTAGTATCAATTCCTGAAGAATATTTGCATATGGTACATTATGAAGAATACACACAGGCAATTTAGCATTCAAAAAATCTCCCAGTGAAGGAAAACATTACAGACCCCTCTTGGTAGACAGGCTTCTCCTTCTAACAGCAGCAATTGGATCAGTTCAGTATTCCATATGAAAAGAAACAAACAAACCTGGAAACAGCAAAGAATAAGCAAGACCTTCTGTACTGCACAACAAATTACGCACTGATTAGGCAGCAAGATTCAATGCATAAGAATAAATACTCCTGCCTCGCCAAGCTTCCCCTTGCCCTTCAAAATCAAATTATTTCCCTTCTTCCCCAGTCATCTCCAAGCTTTCCTTCCTGGGGATATGAATTAGGTGAGAGTGAGTCATACCTAAGCAAGAAGAGCGGTCAACAGCTGTTAACCTTAAAACCAATACTGGGAAAGAGGTACGCATCAGCCACAGCTCCTACCATCAGCAGAGCACAGCCTTTGCTCTGATAATAAAGTCTAAGCATTATGAGGGAGCCACAAAGCTTCAGATAAAAGGAGCCAGTCTGTACCGTTGCCGCTATTTTGGCGCTTTCGAAGCCTACAGAGAAAGTCTGTTTCTCAGCAGTCACACAACTAGACAAGTAGAAGACATCTCCTGCAGAGCACCTAAGCCCAGTTCCTAGGTTAAAGATCTACCCCTGACCAGTCTCCTCAACTGGTCACATTATTCTCTTCCTAAAGCCCAACCTACCTAGCCATTTACGTGATGATAAAAGGGATTCTGGTAATAGTTGCCACATGGCTGCACAGCATACAGTTCTCTGAAAGGTAATGGGAAGGTGCAACTGGAAGCGTAAGACACAGAAAAACATTCTTGCTCCAGTCATCAATTATTTAGACAAGAGTAACCAGTGTTCATTACTAAAGTGCTTGTACTAAGGAGCCAGCAAAATATACTGCAGAAACAAACTATTGCCAGGACTGCTTAAAATTAATTTCATTTTCAGGATGAAAGAGGAATTATAAATAAACTTCCATATAAAAGATCAAACAAACTGCTGATACAGCATTTATGCATCCCTGTAAAAGCATTCCCTATTCCATTCAATCATTACTAATTGAAGGATGGATAAGCCACATCCACGCCACCTAAGCAGCTCTCAGGGATACAGGATAAGGACAAAAAGAGGTACATGCAGTAGTGAGGCAGAATTTTACTACAGATGCTGGAGAAACAATAGCAACCAAAAAGACTTCGAAAGTGATTAGCATTACAATTGAGAAAACTACTTCTGAAGCTGAGGAAACCCAGCCAAAATTTTTAAAAGATGGCTTAAAAATGATCCTGGTGATGCACATCATCAAACATGTAAAAAAGACTTTAGGTCCTGATTCATATCCATGGGAAAAAGGAAGGAGGTAAAGCGGGAAAGTAAGAAAAAGAGAAATAAAAGGGTTTGGGAAAATACCACAGGCAAGAAATCCTATCACAAGGAAAGGGCAGAACAGAGGAATATCTTCCTGCTGCTGTCTACATCCAATCCAGAACTTTAGATATTGGAGCCTTAAAATGGGCAGTCACCAGGCTTCATACCTGATTTAAAGACTTGCTGATCTAAACCTGCTTGAGGCCCATCTAATCAACTGTGCTTAAAGCAGTGTCAGCAACTGGCAGGGAAGGTGCAGAAGAGGCTCCCAGTGGAGCCAAACCACATGGGGTTTCAGTGCAGTCGAAGGAAAGAGACTGACATCATACAGAGCTTAAAGGAAGAGATACGGAGATTGATTTACGTACAGCTTGATACACCAGCAGAGCAGGACTGAGTCTTTCTGTGGAAACAAAAATGTAGATAAAACAGAGGTTTTTTTTCGGAGCGTATCACACATGATTTCCCTCTGTAGCCCTGCCAGAAGACTCTTGCTGCAGTTTGTTCTTTTAAACATTTCCTCTTATATTTTAGCCCTCATTTATTAGCCAATTAAACAGCAGCTTATCAAGGTTCTTTTCTTTCCCTTCCCTATGGTTTCCTTGGCAATCTATGCTGCCCTTAGGGCTTGTTTTGAGAAACGCTAAGACTTAGCAGGCAGGAAATGTTGAGGAACATGTATTTGTTTACGTGTTTAAGACAGGGCAGATGGGCATACAGGCAGGCACAGCAGCTCGGGTGCAAAGCCTTGATTAGAGAAAACAAGGTTAAATAGCTTTTCTAATAAAGGGTGTAAAATCCGCGTGCATTTTAAATACCTCCACACAGCCCGCTTGGTAGAACAGAATTCAGTTATTTTGCCATTAGATAGCAAGAATTGAGTTTTTCTTTACCTTCTGAGTAAGTAACTGGAAAGTTTGCTATATGAGAAGAATACCTGTTTGCTAGACAAGCCTTTCAATGTGATACCTGGCAATACACATGTCCAATATGAAGCGTGTGTGTGTATATAAAACTCACACAAACCCCTCAAATTAAGTTAAGAAACAATCCATTAATGCCACTCAATAAAAATTCAAAACGGCTCAATGCAGGGGAGATTTAGTAGTAACTGTGTTCCGAAAACACATGCTCTTTGAAACTGGGCAAGGTTTAAGCACAACTGCTAGATCCCAGAGCTTCCAGAGCTCAAGGCTAGGCAGCTGTGGAGCCAAAGCACACTGGCACAGCAGCTGGAGAGCGTGTTTTCAGCCCCTGCTGTGGGAAGACACAAGGTTATTTAGGGGAACGCAGACTCAGCCGTAACTGTGCCACGCTCCTGTTGGAAAGAACAAATAAAGCTCATGTAATGAAGAATGTGTGTTCAAGGATCAGTCTTGCTGGGGAGACATTGCCATCTTATGATCAGTAAGGAGGGAGCCCTCTGGAAGTGAATGCTGTGAAGTCCAGGAAGGAATAGGAGGGCCAGGCTGAAATAGAGGTCAAAGCTCCCTGGAAGGAAAGTCAGGACAGACAAGTTACCAGCCCTAAGAATCCTCTTGTTTATGAGTTTTGGACTGGGAATGAGCAGAATCGCCTTAGTGTGGGTTGCCTCTAGCCTGCCGTTTTCTAAAACGTAGACAATGGGTTCAGAAATGAAGGGGAAAAAAATTCTTAAAGGGTTGGCAAAAGAATGCCAGAGAAGAGCTGAAGACTGCTAAGAGGAAGGAGAGATGCCACCAGAGGAAAGAACAGACCTAGCAAAAACTGGAGCTTTGAAAGATCCCTGCAGAGTCATTGAGCCTAGCACGGCACCACCATAGTCCATCACCACAGTGCAACCCTTCCCAGAAGTGGTCAAAACAGAAGAGCTTCTCCAGCCCCCGTGTGCTCAGGCCCCGTGTTTTGCAGTGCGGCCACTAACATTTAAGCTTCTATTGGAAATATATTACCTGGTGCATTATAGGATAGTAACCCAGGTGAGAAAAAACCAACCAAACAAAAAAACCCTCCACCATTGGTTTGTATGGTCTACGAAGAGAAAAGCTGAGAAGGAAAAATGTTTATGAGTGGGATTGCATATAGCGTGGATGCTGCAACAGAGGAAGACAGAGGCAATAAACCCAAAAAGCCTTCTGAGGCATCCCGCTCCTGTACAGGTTTCACTCAGCACTGTTCCATGATCTCTGCAGGCTCTGCAGACCTCGGGCACGCAGGTGCATGCAGACCGTCCGTGAACACTCACGCAAGGACATTAAAAACTTGGAGTACAATGTCATACTGAGCAGTTCAGGAACAGACAGCATGAACTTGTTTAAATGTGACCAGCTGTGGCTTTGGATGAAAGATCTGGAGGATAATTCATAGAATTCTGGCTTTTATCCCATAATACATTTAAAGCCTTTTATTATTATTTTAGAAACACAGATATCAAACATTATAAACAGCCCTCATTTATGGTGCTTCTATTGAGATGAAATGCATGATTCTCTGTTAGTAATGACTACTGAAGATATTAAGCACTGACTTTTCTCCTGTTGTTTATTTAGCAATGGACCTCTTTTTAGTAGCATGAAGTAACGGAAAGCATTGGTCGCTCTCTATTTGGAAATCTGAGATTATTTTCTCATCCATGCAGCTGGAGAAGGACAGGAAGCAGTCTTTAAATATTAAGATTGAGCACAAATCAAGCCAACTAATGACACTTACTTTGGGACCTTGTACTAGAATTGTAGTTATTTCTAAAACACAACTGGTGTTTTTCAGTAAACCAGAATTACTTATAAAAGCCAACAGACACCAACAGGGTGGTATAAATTTGGGCTGCCATACATTATTATTTCTGTTTTGACTGTAGTACTCCCTATTATGGTGTCTACCTTCTGTTTCAGTCCTCAAGTCAACCGGGACGGTCAGTATACATTTCTAGATCTAGTTGTTCAGATGCTGGAGATACAGAAGAATCAAGCTGTGTTACAAATACAGACAAAAGGAATTTATGTATTATTTTAAAATCTGAAACTCTTAAGAGTGGTGGTAAAAGGAGAGGACCGTGCGTGTCACAGGGACCAGAAAGGTGAAAACAGTAAGCAGGAAAAAGGAAAAGACATGCATGATAATTTCAGTTTTACTGGCAGTATAATAAACAGCTCCAACAGATTCTATGGAGTAAGACAGAACGCGTCTTGGGCAGCCTAGGCCTGAAGTACAAAAAAAAAGGAGGTGTCAAAATGAGTGAGGAAAATACTGAGTGGCATCATCCTCAATCAACAGAAAATACAGAGATGAAGGAAGTGACATATAGAGTTGAGTTTATCTCACTTCGGTACAGACACTAATGATGCCAACTCACAGCATGTAAACATTAATTCAAACTGATTTAAATTTGAGCTGCGGCATTCCTCCTCATCACCCAGCCACGTATTCCCTCCTGCTCCCCTGAGATGCTGCTGCTGCTCTTTCAACCACACGATGAATGAGTTGAGGGAGCCAGCTGAAAGTTAAAGCAGTGGTGCATTTCCAGCCAGATCCCCGTCCTAAATCACTGCGTGGTTACAAAAGCCAGCCTAAAGGAGGGACTGAGATTGCATGGCCATGGCAGGGCCATGGCAGCCTGGACCTGGATTCGTTTAAGCTGCTGTAGAACTGCATTCCCTAAAGCAAACTGTCCGTGAGGCCTTTAAGATTTAAAGCTGAGAAGGTATAAAGGTCAAAAATATGCTGACCATGTGAAAGTATTCAAGTTTTGGTCCTATTCAACCCTTTTAAAATAAGCCACTTTGTAACAGAGAAACAACCCCCTTTTCCTCATCTACTAAATTACAGCCACTTCTTCAGAATCCTGTGTTCAATTCAGAAAGTGTAAAATGGGCTAACAGAGCATTCAAGTTGTTGGGTCAAATTTTATTCTGACAAACCTGCCAATAACTTAAGAGATGGCAGTGTGAAAGGTGAGGCAGAATATCAAGAATAGTTACATGCTGATCTGTAACTCAAATTATATTGCTGTGTCCATCTACAAAGCAAAGTTCACAGTAGGTAGATTTTACCCTTACCTATGACCGTGTCTTATTATCACAGTTACAGGACTATTACCACTTATCTGATTACTACACAAATTTCTAAGTCAAATAAATCAAAGTGTATTTTTTGGCATTTAAAATTCAAGGTGGTAAAATAAAAACATATACATGAGGGAATTAAACATCATGAGAATATGAATAAAGCACACCTCCAAGCATTTAAAAAATTAGCCACAGAAGCCTTCAGTTTGATCTCTGATATCCATATATCCATATTCTTGTCTGATAATATATTTTGTGATAAATGCTTATTCATCAGCGATCCAAACAGCTCTGAAAACTCAAGCTGAAATTTAAACAAGTGTTGCTTGGCTGCTTTAGTTTGTGTTAGACCAGGTAGCAGCTGTTGGAAGATCATTTTGATATAACAACTTTTTGTTTTGTTAGCAAAGAAAAACATCATCCAGCCAAATCCTGCTGAGAGTGAATAAATATTCCTCCTCCACTAGACCAAATATTTTAATTTGTCATCCTAATAGCTAGAAGTAACAGATCTGAAAAGATTTTTTTCCTATATGGACTCAAATATATTTGAATGGTTCAGTGTTTTATGGGAGGTGATCATTACTCCAACCTCAGCACTGCTGAGGTTACGTCTGGAGTACTGTACCCCACTTTGGTCACTACACTTCAAAAACTGGACAGACTTCTGAGGAAAGCAACCAAAAGGTGGAAAACATGACCTCTGTGGAAGGGCCAAGAGAAGCGGGCTTGCTCAGTTTAAAAAAAGAAAATTAAAAAACATTACTGAGAAATCTCCTAGTTTGTAAAAGACTGTAATAAAGATGAGTGCATACTGGCATTGGGACTAGTAATAATTGACCAAACATGAGACTGAACAAATTTATGGAAGAGAATTCCATTGGGACCTGTTGAGCTGACAGCCACCGCCACTGGCTCAAGCAGCCCTCGAGCCACAGATTGTTGAGGAGCAGCCTGGGGAAACATCACTACATCTCCCTTGTCTCATTCTCTTCCCTCAGCATCTGCTGTTAGTCCCTGTCACAGACAAGATGCCAGAGCGGCCCTGACCCTTCACACTGACCGAGTGCCTTTCTCACACTCTGCCTGCTTTTTCAGACGAGACAGTATGAAAATCTGTTAATTCTAAAGAGAGATGAGCCCTGGGAACAAGCTACTTGCAGAGCAACAGCAGCCCTTCACTAAATACTTTAAAGAACAAGGGCAGTTTAGTATACTTGACCCCGTGTTTCCATTAAAAATAAGGCAAAAAATGAAAAAAGAGAGAGATTACAAAGTTCAGTGTAGGCCAACGACTCTAACGCAGTCCACTATTTAGATGGTTTTTTACTAGCAAAGAAATCAATAAGACAGTCGCAAATTCTGCACTTCTGATACACATAAGATTTCCAATCCTGTACACAAACAGTCAGATCACACAGACAGGTGTCCTCAGGACAAAGTCTGAAACCTCAGTAAAACTGGCTACCAGATTTCATCTTGTATTTAGCTAACTGAGCGCAAGATTCTGTGATGTCTAGTAATCCTCTGTCAGGAGTAAAGTACTACTCCTTATTCATTACCGAGTAGTCATTACTCATTACTACTCATTACTACTCATTACTTCAATACAGAAGCCTTCACATTTGCAAATTTTGCTTATAGTTGACACAGGCACATTTGAAGGATTCTCGATTATCTGCAATTCTCAAAATTTGCTTCAATTACACCACTGTTTCGTTTCTGTCATGAAGACATACACTTAAAAAAAGAGGCAAGTAATCTTATCATAGATCTTTGTCAACATTTAAGCCTTTACCTGGATCTTTAGCTGTAAAATTGACATAAAACATGTAGTGTTAGATTGCAATCCAACCTAAGAAGCCTTTGGAGTGCCTTCCGGGTAGGTCAGGAGGAAAAGAAATTCTTTAACCTTATATAATTACTTCTTTATAACTTCACAGGGCTGCTAATTGGAAATGAATAGGGAAAATGCATTTATTGTTAGCTCTCCTCTTCGGAAAGTTTTGGCTGCTGATGCCCTTTGGCGTAGCCCATTATTTAGTGTGGATTTGCTGATTAACACGTTTCAAAAAGTTGGGAAGCTCTAAGAAGTTTTCACAAAAATCCCTATCTAGGGTAACGAGCCAAAGAACACAGGACAGCTCTCACACCTCGACATGCTCGATATATTAAGACAACTCTTTAGCGCTAATGCACACTTCAGTGTGTTCATACATTTTTTTTTAAATGCAGCAATAAATTATGATTGATTGCCAAGAAATCTGTCAGGTTCTTGAAGGAATCTACAGCATGTACGCACTGTACTTTCAAATGACATAATTATGAGGAAATCTGGATTATAAGAGACTATTTACATGTAGATGGAACCTGGTTATCAAATCAAGGGAAGCCATGCTTTGTGTGCTGTACACCACTAGCCGTATTTTTCTGGAGGGAAAACATTAAATAAATCAAAATAAATGACCTGATGGCTGTTATATATAGATGTGAGGAGAGGCAGAGGAAGCAAGTGAGCCCAGGTGTTCATATGGGCAGCTTCTAAGACTGCATTAAGACAGACCATGGAAATCAGTTAAATCGTTTATAGATAATCTATTTGTTCAAAGTAGGATCAGAACTTGCTTGAAAAAGTCATCCTTTGATCATACCTATGTCTAATGTCAAGACTGTAATTTCACACTACACCGTCTTTGCCAATAATGTAAATGTGAGCAATCCCATGTCTCATGCCAGTAACGCAGTATGTGCTGATACAGCTTTTGCAGGTAAATGCTGTAAACCGCATTCAGCCTGGAGAAGAGAAGGCTCCAGGGAGACCTTAGAGTGGCCTTCCAGCACTTAAAGGGGGCCTACAGGAAAGATGGGGAGGGACTCTTTATCAGGGAGTGGAGGGATAGGACAAGGGGTAACGGTTTTAAACTGGAAGAGGGGACATTTAGATTAGATATTAGGAAGAAATTCTTTACTGTGAGGGTGGTGAGACACTGGAACAGGTTGCCCAGGGAAGTTGTGGATGCCCCATCCCTGGAAGTGTTCAAGGCCAGGCTGAATGGGGCTTTGAGCAACCTAGTCTAGTGGGAGGTGTCCCGGCCCATGGCAGGGGCATTGGAACTGGATGACCTTTAACGTCCCCTCTAACCCGAACCATTCTATGATTCTATAAGTAACGCCTAAAAAGGGTGGATATTTTTGACCCAAGTGGGCTCATGAGCTGGCTTATAACATGGCCACGAAAACCTGTGTTGACCCAACTGGTGGGTGAAAATGAACAACTAATGATGGATGGAGTTTCTTAGGCCAGTTTCTTCACCAAGACCAGTGTATTATAAAACTAGGTCCAAAGTGAGACGCCAAAGCAGATTCTCCAGGTCTTTTGCTACAGACTGCAGCGAAGGAATAAAGAGCTAGCAACTTTTATAAATGTGAGATCTGAAACCTATTTTAGTAGCAATGCCAAGCACTCAGGCTACTGCTGACTTCATCCAAAATTGTGAAAACAGTGATAATTCACATCCTAAATATGATCATTTTTCCCGATTGGTATCATAGCCATACACATTGTAAACTATGATCTGGATCCCATGGGAAGAGTTCAGGAGTATCATTTCTGGGACACACAACATCAGATCATGAGATGCTGGTGGATGAGCTCATGGAAAAATATTAATGGAACATACATTTAGGAAGTCAGAGCTAGGAACAAAAATTATCTGGGCACTTTGTGAACTCAAGGATCTCGAGTCAAGGATGAGGAAGACTTCTTTTTCAGAAGCATGGACAATGCTTCAATTTATCCAAAACAGTTGTTCTAAAAAAAAAATAATTGCTTATCACAGAGATAGTAAAACAATGTTTCATCATCTTAGTCTAACCATTACAAGTTACAGAAGAATATACTCTACCACTAACAGTAGGCTTCGCTTCTGAATACACTTTGAAAAGCATCTTTTTTTCCTTTTACAAGTTCCCCAAGACATCATTCATTCAGCTTCCGGTCACTTACACGAAATTAAGGGCACAGAACACAGTGTTACTGGTTAATGAATGATGGCAAAACATTCCCTTCCCAAAATCTGCGTGTGAGGGAGAAGACAGGCATTATATTGTGAAAGAACAGAGTAAGTCACATACTCCCTTCTCTATCAATTGATATTTACCTCTTCATGGTCTGTGAAAAAAATCCACAAATTTAGCAGCGTTCATACAAAATCAGTAGTAGAAGGGAGGGAGGTGGAAAGAAAGCACTTGTTTTCTGCACTTATGGTCAAGAGTTCCACCCTAACCTGCTGACCTTCATTATCTTCCCCACTTCCCATGACAGCATCCTAGAAAAGATACTGCTCCAAACCACTTGCATCTAACATGCCCTTTATTCTACGGAATCAGCAAGAGACAAAAAATACCCTAAGTAACTGGTGAGGTGTTTTGTGACTGGAAATTTATCGAGGTTCCAGTAGAGTATTCCATACAAAGAGGTGTCTCTCGCCATCAGAGGCATGAGACCTTTGCTCCATTTTGTGGCAGAGGGCAAAAGGAAGAGAAGGCAGTGAAACCTTAACCAGCTCCTCTGTGAGGTGAGCATCAGTTTGCTGCTCCTCGTAACACCACCACAGAGTAAAAAACAACCCAGCTAACCTCATACCAAACATCCAGACCTTGGTGTCAACTAAGTTACAAGATACACCTTAGAAAATACACAGTTCTTGTTCTCTCATGGATTCTTAATCACACAGGTTATAGTTGTGATCTAAGGAAAAATGAAAGAACACTAGGGACAAGCAAGTATGCTGTTTCAACAAAACACAGTATGTTGTTATGATAAGCACTCAGGTAATTTTGCTTTAAGAAAACTACTTTAGGACATAACCAAAAATGTACAATCATTATATCAAATCAAACATTATATTAAGGTTCAATTTACAAAAGGTTAACAAATAATTAATAGCTGTTTTAATAAATAGGTATTTACTTCCCATCTATTATCAATCCAACAGATCGCTTCTAGCTGTCTACAGCACTTTCTACTGATGTGCTTATAACCCTCCCTAACATATACGACACATTTCTCTAACATGAATTACAACATCTAGGAATCATTTATTAACCCTTCATAAAATTCTAAATAAACCTTAATATGAAGCTTGACTAACTTCATACTATTTCAGCCCCATACCCCAGGACACATCAAATACTAGCTCTTTCAAGTTTTTATTTAAAATTCTACATTTTAGTTGGGAGCCACATCACTAGCCACAGAATCACAAATGTCTATGGTGGCTTAGCCAACACGCTGCAGAGACAAGAAGTGAAAGGAAAGTGGTGGGGGAAGATCAGAGGGAACAGTTCAGGTTCTTCCAAAAGAAACATCCTGGCTTTTTTGTTGGAACAAACATTGACACCGTAACAGAATCAGAGAGCAAAAAAATGGAGTCCGTTGTAATTCAAGACATTGCTTTTCCTTCTTTTTAGAAAAAAACCCACCACAATACATTATCATACAAATAAATAAAACATAAAACACAAAGGTAAATTCCAAAAACCCACCACTAGGATCTTAAAAAGGCAACAGCCAACTATTTCTTGGATGCAGCCTAAACTTCTCTTACCTGCAAATTTTCAATATACTTAGAAGTCCTATTTAGTGTATCAAACGTAGGGAACAAGATGTATTATGTTTAGGTGTCCTTTTTTCCCATCCAGTATTTTCACTTTCAAACCCCCACCTTAGTTTTTTCCATCAAATTGCCTGCTGTTGGTTTAACAAAGTTCAGCTCAGACTTATACTTTTCCTTCACTGTCAGAGCCTCTACCTTCATTCTCACAGTCCTCCACAAGGTCTTCATGCTCCTCTGTCTTGTCTTCCTCCTCCTCCTCCACCTCCTCCTCATCTCCAAAAGTCTCTTCTTGCATTGTAGTAAAAGTGAAAGACCTGGCAGCAACTTGTGCAGCCAGACCAGATGTGAAGTTTAAATCTGTTGATATGTGGAGCTGGGCCAGCCTATGCTTGATTTTTGAATGTAAGGGAGACTGTGAAACCTCTACTCCATCCACATTGCTTGGCTGGAGTTCTTCAACTTCCCCTTCGTGCTGATAACGCACTCTTTCTTCAGCCCCTGTAGAAATACCTTCATCAGTAGTACTGTCTTTGTTTTTCTCCACCTCAGGATCTTCATACAAATATTCTGTCCTGCTTTTATCAGCAGCATTCACTTTTGGATTAGAGTCTTTTTCTTCTGATTTATCACAACTTTGGCTGCAGTCCTGCTTTTCTGTATCTGAATTCATATGTGATTCCAAATTATTTAGTAGCTTCAGTGGTTCTACAGGAGACAAGGGTTTCACTGCAGCTTAAAAAGGGGAAAAAAAAAGATAACTAAAAGCAAGCTGCTATAGGTAAATAATTTATGTGTGTCTGAAAAGATGCAAGATTGTAAAGGGTCAAACTGGCTTAAACCCCCCCCCCCAAAACAACAGATACAAAAAAACACAGTCAAGCAAAACTTAAAATAAAAGACTGTTTTCTAATCACAAAGCTAAAGTGAAATATGACAGCTACTTGTTTTAAGTACTCCTTAAAATCTGTGACGTAGAGACAGCACAAAATTGGTGATGTTTAAAACCAACATCAAACACAAATGATGCATTCAATGTTAAAGTAAAAAACAAGTAAAACTACTGCACTGTATACAGAGTTGAACTGTCTTCGTTTTAATCAACAGTTTACCTAATCCAATAAAGAGAGCTGTTACATGAAAAAGTCCTTATAGGCAGTATCTGATCTCATACATCACAACATATAAATACAACACGTATTCATACAGTCAGGTAAGGTGTCCTCACAAATAAAGTGTGGTTTAATTTAGCCTCTCTTGAAGTTAGTAGCAGCAGCGAGTCCCATTGCCAGCAACGGGATGCTTGCCAGGAAGTCTCTCCTCCCAGTGTTAAGGGTTAGTATAACTCGGTACAATCACTTCTTGAAGAACAGACGTCTTTCTTTTTAAGAAAACGATATAATGTCCATTTCCAAGTAACAGATTCCCTAAACTGCAGTAGCTCCATTAGAGTAGCAGCACGAACATAAATGAGAGCGGCAACAGCAGATTCCCAAGTGGCATTTCCCTTTCTAATTCCATTCTGACTTTACCCCTGTAAGCAGAGATGAAAATAACTCTGGGAAATATACAAACTTTTCACGGGAAATAAAATTTACGGTATTAGGATTTTTCCATTGCATCCTATTTCAGTAATATTTACTTTAGCTAGCCGAAGGCAGGCGCGTCATTATGGTTGTCACATTGATAATTACTCTCATTAGCACAGCGGAAGACTGTGGCTTTGAATTTGCATTGCATTATTTATTTTAAAACCTTATATACCGAAGGAGCACCGCAGCAGACTCATCTCAATTGTTAATGGGGTAGTTCTTTCCCCGTCTTGTATAAAACATGCTGCTGCCTATTTCTGCCCATTTACTTGAAAAGGCAGGAATATGCACAGTAATCTTATCATACAGGAGGAAACTTATTGCCTACTTCCTCCAAAGAATACTTCCAAAGCCAAAATTTTTCGAAAAACGAATAGATACTTCAGATTGGTAGCTGGCCAATTTGCTGAGTTGATTATTTAATAAGCAAGGTGGAATTCATCAATTCTCACAATGCAGCTTTCCAAAACTGAGAAACATCTGTATAAGAAGTGTTGTATGGACAAGGTGGGAGAAGGGGAAACAGCTGGGTACAACGCAACCACTGACAGAATGAACCATTTTGGGGGGAGAGGTTAGGGGAAAGGCTAGAAGTGATTCTGCACCAGAAGAAAGCTGTTTTACAATGTTTGACAAATGAAAACGAAGCCACTAAGAACTTCACAGACCTCTTCAGAAGTACGTCTGTTTTATTGGCTCAACAGGATACCAAAGGACCAAAAATATAAGGTCACCTACACTCCCATAAATTACTTACTGCCCAGAGTGTAACCAGTAGTACCTGGGCAAATTTGTTTTGGTCTGTTGCTCTGCTAAGATGATGTTTTTCTTCTGGAACCCAACCTGTCATCTCCAGTTGACTTCATGCTGTGTTCTTTAGACGTATCAATTTGTTTGGAGCTGACCTCTTTTATGTGGAAACCCTCACCAGCCCCTCCTTCAACGAACCAAAAACCCAAACAACTCAGAATAGCTTGCTGGGTGCCTTGACTAACAGATTAAAGCCTTTGAATATTTCAGGATCTTATTTCACAATAATCACAACTTAGGAGAACACAGGATTTCTGGAATACAATCGTACTGTAAAAGCAAGATTTAAGAGGGCTATGGAAAAGCGTGATATCAGGGCCATCCATTGGCTTGGGTCAATGGAGACAAGAATATGAACCTTTCTGGTTTGAATCTTCAAGATAAAGCAAGCCACAAATGTAGAAAGCGCAGCTCACAAAAACGCTTCTTTAAGGAATGACTTGTGCACATGGATAAATTAAAGTGTGCAGCCATAATATGCCAGGGTCCATTATGTCATATTTAACTGTCTTGTGTTTCTTTTGAAGAAATAATGAAGAAATTCCTTAAAAAACAGTAGAAGACGTTACGTCTGCTGTCCGTATCAGTCTTTCAGATTAGACACACGCAGTCTCTGAGCCAAAGGAGACAATATTAATTACTTTCATGAACCACCCTCATGTTTTCAGTTTTTATACAGGATGGAAGTAATCAATGATTAGTCCTAGGCAGCTGGGGGAAATCACACTTTCCTACCTCCCCACCACTGAATCTCTAATCCTAAACCAATGTAATGTCTATGCATGAAAAGGAAAGGAACCAACATGAGCCACAAAGGCTTTCAGGTCAACAGTTACTGAAGGCTACAGGAATCAGCTGACTCTTTCCAGCTACAGCCACAAATGGCCTGAGGATTTACTGACGTGGGCAGGTATCAGCTGTTAACCTAGATAAGGAAATATCCTATGCAAGCGCTCCTGACAAGAACTCTTTCTGCAGCAGTCACTAGATCTGTCAAGACTTGAACTGGAGGTAGGATTCCTTCCTTCTCCCTTAAACAGAGACGAAAGGAAGACTTGGAAGAGATTTATGTGAAGAGTTGTGTGGTGTCGCATCTAACAGATCCTACTCTTGAACGGACTCTGATGCAATCTGATGTCTTTGTTTTAACTCATCTAGAAGAGAAGTCTGTACCAATGGCCAAGTGATTTCTTTCACCATAGTTATAGCTAAATGGACATAAAGAAGAAAGTTGGGAAGAACAGATGTTTTTGTGGGTTTGATGTCAAAAGAAACAGTCTCATAAATAGGTATGGTCTGTTACTCTGTGTTCCCACTTAATTATTGAAAGACGAAATCCATGGTCCTTTTTTCTGGTAGACACTGGCAGAGGCAGAATCCTTGGATATGTTGCCAGACTTGAGGGTTGTTTTTCATAACTTAGAACATTAAATTTTTAGAGGGCTTTTTCTAACCTGTCTTTAAGAGGAAGGAATGAAAATGGGAAAAAGAAAGGAAACAGGAAAAGACAAACTACTGTCACGTGGTGAAAAGAATGAAGTTGTATCCAGTCTGATTGCTGGAACAGAGACAGACTTTCTTGTTGAGGCAAGAGAAATTTTCATATTCCTGCCTTCAAGTGCAAGTGGACGGAGCTACCCAGCAGTCCTCAGAGTTAGTAAAGGCTAATTTGGAAGAACTCTTCTTGTTAGTACTTTTCTTCTTTTTTTTTTTTTTTGAAAACACATTCTGTATACTCACTCTCTCATGGAAACAAAAGTCAGTATTACTCTTTTATGAGCCTTTAATATTTCAAAGTCTAGCTCTTCCCTTTAACCTATATATTTCTGTAAGAGTGGAATAATTTCTGATGTTTTCTATAAATTCTGAAAAGTAATTTATTTATGCAGCCTGTTTGAAATTCATATTTACTGAAAAGCCAGGAAAGTCAGTTCAGTTTGTGAGGTTTATAGCCTGACAGTTCTCTTTATGCTGTCTTAATATTTTGCGTGTTTAACATTTTAGATTGATATTGTGTTTAGAGCCAAATTCCCATTTCTCTGAGTTCTTTTCAATACATAGTAAAATGATTGCTACAAGTAATATAAAGCGATGGAATGGCAAACCAAGGCCACACAGCTCTACCAAAGGCACTCCTATAGCTAAGCGCTGTCCGAATTCTAACATAGTCAGAAGCTGATGGCAAACAGACACCTACCCTTTCTCAGAAAGGAATTAATTTTCAAAAGCAATGCTTACCATGGTCGCTGAATAGCAGCTGTTTCCATTTCTGTCTTTCTATTTCTGAAGCTTTAAATCCCAGTACAGATTTCAATTCTTGTAACACCCTCTTAGATTCCTGTCTCTCTCGTTCCTGTCTCTCTCTTTCTTCCTGGGAAAAGCAGTAAAAATCTTCCCTTTTGTATTCATTCTCTGCATCTGAATAATCAACATATGCTTCCAATTCCTAAAGAAAGAAAGAAAAAAAAAAAAGTTGATCTTCACTGTCAGCGTAGACCCTGTCCTACAACCTGATGCATGATCAAGTGACCTCAACACAAGCCAACAACGGGAAAAGGATGGAGCCCTGTTTGAGCAGAGCCAGTGGATCTGACACTGCTCTTAGTTGTATTTGTACTGTTTCAGAGAAATCTCACTCATTGAAAGTGCAGATTTACTTTCATACACAAGTATGATCAAGTGATATACCTTGAAAATGGGAGTCCTTTTGCCCGTAATTACAGGTGGAAATAAGCAACGCTGATGTGGGTTTCTTTTTTTTTTTTTAAAAAATTTACACCGTAAGCAATTCTTCCTCAGTCAGGCATCTTCCTAATTTAACTTATGTAAATCCTTATTAAGAGGATGTTGAGAGTAGCAAACTCCTACTCCAATTTTAACTATATTGGCTTACAAGCATGAAAAAACAAGCTCCATTTCTATTATAAAGACAGCCAGAAAAGTTATTAGTCCCAGCTCTTTGATATGGAAAAAAAATCTAGAGAGAATATATGTGGGGTAGGCTTGGGAGAAGGCAGTGGAGGGACAGAGCAGAGCATGGGTGTTCAACCTGCTTTCAGAGTGCATCTGCCACTCTGTTCTGGGATGGAGGAGGCCAGCGTCTCTTCAAGAGGGCCCAACAATCACACATGAGTTCCCCAAACAACACAACACTGTTCAGTGTCACAGTCTGTTTTAGGTACCCAAAAATGCAGAGATTACTCAAACTGAAGACAACCTGGTTTGTTCTGGAGCTTGTTCCTTTTGCGCCTGTGTCAGTTCATCTAACAATACGCAAGTAGGACTCTTTTATATACAGCCTTTTAGTGACCCACTTGTTTGGGTTTTCTTTCTGTCTTATTCTGACTTGTGTTGCTGCTCTCCTTTTGTCACTTATTTCTACTGATATATGTAAGAAGAAGTGAATGCTAGTACTCTTTTTTTTCAGGATGGGGAGTAGCTCCCCACAGAACAGCAAAAGGAATATACATAATGTTTTCCCATAAATCCAATTATGAAACAGCACTGGCTCCCTACTTGATCTGTCTTGTCAAGACAAGAAGGTCACTGCACAAGCAACTGAAAAAGGAATGGATACAGCAAACAAGCCCCAATTATTATTTAAATGGTCCTATTTTCTTTTTACCTGCTCTTCAGGGATTGGATCTTTGTTTTCTATGTATACAGCAGGCTGTGTTAAAGGTACTGCAGTACGCTGTAGGTTGTCACAAGAAACTTCAAGTTTGCCTTTAGGGGGAAAGAAGAAAAGGGATTAAAAAAAATAAAAAGACTGAGTGCTGAATGATGTTTTTGACTCACTCAGGCAGGGTCCAGGCATCTTCATTAGGCAGGATTGGCACACATGAAAAAAAATGGTGAGAAGGTTGGTTAGAGTACATTGAAACACTGTTTTAGAGAGCACTTAAATTAGCTGGTTTGATATAAGCTGGGTCTGATGAAACTTATCTTGAAATACTTCCATTAACAAATCTCAAAATTTTTGCAGACTGAAAACCTGCAGATGACAAGAAAAATCAGTAAAACCAGAAAAGAGACTTGGTGCTCAAATTTAAAAAGAGAAGTAAAACAGTAAAATTATAGGCAAATCAGCTTCAAATCATTGGAAAATACTGGAAGAAATAATCAAGGAAAATTTGCAGGAAACTATTTGGAAGGTAGCAAGGAGATCAGTGACAGCCACTGTGGGTTTGTTGAGGACAGATGGCAAATCTCTCCAATTTCATTTTCCAATGCAGTATCAGGTCTTATGAATAGAAAGAAGGCAAAGACATCCTGCATTTTGTTTTCAGTATGGCTTTGGACATTGTGTCATGATGTACTCATAAGCAAAATGCATGGGCCAGGAGAAGTTGCTATTAGGTGCACAGAACGTTCTCTTGGATAATGAGAGTGTAGTTACCATTTTCGGACAGGAACAATATATTGAGTGAGGATTTGTCTCAAGTCCAATACTCTTTAATAATTCCAATGGGTGAAAGAAAAGTGTGTCAGTTTATTAAATCTGCTGACATTGGGATAATCTGCAAGGATACTGAAGGACACAATTAGAATCAAAAATAATACCCCAAAATTAGAAATACAGCCAGGGAAGAAGTGGTTTTCAGATACAGCAGTTTGGTGACAGTGGCTGCAAATTTTTGTGCTTTGGAATAGTCAAACGCACAAATATATGACAACTGACTGAGCAGCACCACCGAGAAAAAGATGTGAGAAGCCTAGTAGTCAACTATACCCTGCTGCAAGCAAAAAGCCAAACTACATACTAGCACATATGAACAATGGCACTGACTGTTAGACACATGAAATTACATTTCTACTCTGGCATTGACCAGGCTGTGGATGGAACATAGCGCCCAGTCTGGGGCTCCTCCGTTCAACAATACCGTGGACAAACTAGAGGGAGTCTGGAGGAAAACAGTGGAAATGATCAGAGGACTAAATAAAGCATAGTCGTCAGGGTAGAGTTGAAGGATACAGAGTCATGTAGAGAAGATAGAAAGAAACATATTAACTGCCTTCAAAAATGTAAGAGGTATAAAGAGGAAATGGATTTCCATTGTGGGTGGGTCAAAAGTACTGCTTTTAAATTGCAGCAAGAGATATTTATATTCAGTAATAACTTTCTACTGGTGATGGAGTTAAGTGCTGGAATAGATGCCTGGAAATACTGTAAAATGTCTCTAAAGAGAGATTTTTAGGAACAGGTAAACAACATTTACTCACAGACACTAATTTACCCTTGAGAAAAGAAATGGGCTAGATGACCTCGCCAAGCCCCACCTATCCCTATTTTCAATTTATAATCTATACATTGAACACTTAGGGATGGTATTCTGAAAGTAGGCACATTAATGATAATTTTAGTGGTGCTCAGTTACCTGCTTTTGCAAACAAGGAAAGCATGTAATTCCCTAGTTGCCTGGGCTGAGCTAAAGATTTAACATTCCAGAACTATCTAAATGCAAAGTTTAAAAGAAAGGTGAAGCATGTAGTGAAATTTGGAGTGGAAAATTGACATATTTATTTTATAAATATCAAGCCCCCTTGCCCATTGCATAAATCTGCCTTGTAGTAAAAACATTTTAATAACAATAATCACAGCAACAATAGAAATATGCTCCTGAAGGCATGAAGACAAATTTGGAAGAGTATATGTAAGTTACCAGTTAAAAGCTTGCTTTCCCAAATCAGAAGAGTAAAGCAGCTGCTCTAATCTGTACAGACTGCTCTGTTTGTCACCTATATGGGATGATCCCATTGCTAAGGATATGCTTCAAGAACATGAATTCACAGTGTTTAACTAAAACTGCTGCTGCAGTGGATCAAAGGACTGCAGGACCCAGGAGCTTGCAGCAGAGTACCACAGCTTTGCTCTTATAACTATCTAAAAAAGTTGTATACATTTGCAAAGACAGAGACAGTTCAAAAGGAAAAAGGATGGAATTTAAACAGTTTGAGGGATATTGTTTCAAAGATCATTAAAACAACACTGTAACTAGCCATAAAGGGTATTCCGTTCGGTAATATTAGCAGCAGATTACTACATGCTTGAATTGTTGAGGCCTAACGTAGTAAATCAGTTTTATCAGTGATAAAAAAAGGTGAAAGAATAAAGAGAAGATGGCTGAAAGTAGCAAAGATCTACGTGTAGATCAATGATAGGTAAGTCTATTCATTGCCTAATGAATTCAAGTAGAGGTAAATTCCCCTCAAGGTGCGAAAGCCCCACTTCTCTCAGGCTCAGTTCTGTATCCGTCAGGATCAGTGACTAATGGCACTGGTTCTAGAAATACGCCGAGTCCTGTAAACAAAGAAGCCAAGCGGCATTCCCTAAAGTAACCACATACTACAAGATATGCTAGTATCACCACCCATGACAGGCTGATGGGAGGGTATGGATGTTCAATCAGGTAGACTTCAAGGCTTTGCTTTGACAGAGTTTGACACAATGAACTATTTAACGTAGCTGTAAGGAATTTGCTTTGACACAGAGTGATTTAGGGCAAGAAGCATGCAGTGCTTGTTGAAGAAGACTCATCTGTTTATTCAGAAAATAATGAAAGATATGCAAAACTGCTCTAAAAATAAGTTATAAGCTATGTAGGATGCCACAACCAGGACAGCCCACAGTTCAAACAGCTCTTTAGTGGTTGGAAACTTCCAACTCCTGGTTCAACAGCAGCACTCTGATGCTGAACGGACCAGTGAGTTCCCAGTTTCTTCCTCTCTACAGAGCAACTCGGGTCCTTTGCTGCTGCAACTGCTGAGCTGACTTCTACTTCTCATGGAAGAAAACCATCCCGTGATAGATACATTTTTGCTCAGTGTATAAACATGGTAAGAGCGAAAACCTAAGCAAACAGTAAATTTAAATACTGGATACATTTTGTATTTATAGATGAAGAAGCAAAGACTTATTTTGTTTAAATACTAAGCACAATTATGAGATACTGCTAAAAATATTTAACAAATATATACAGCTTTTATGCAATGAAATATTTCCTCTCAAAACTGGGACTAAGCCATCAGAAACAGATCCCTGTTCAACAGTGTTCATAACTGACATTGGAAATGGTATTCCCACTGCTCTGCTGGTTGAAGTAGTGAGTTGAACTAAACATCTATTGCAGCAAAGGTGCTGGGCATCCACTTGGACACAGTATTTACTACTATGGGGTTCTCGCTACAGCTCTTGTCAAAAGATTGATTTGGTTTTGGATAATAGTGCATAAAGACAAAAGAATTATGTGCTTAGCTGCTATATTATTTCCGCAGGAAGGTATCTTCTTCCACAGATCTTTCAGTAAGCATTGGGGAAAAAAGAAGAGATAATTTAATGAAGTAATTCAAATAATCATGACCAACAGACCAGCTCTTAAGATTTGTAGTAAGACAGCAGAAGAATTATACTTGATTTCATGCACAGCTTGAAAAGGTGAACTCACAGAAGCTGGACTGCTTAGAAATATATCAGGAAACTCAAATGTAGTCAGATAAAAATAGTTTTCAATGACTAACATAATTTAAAAGTAGCTTCTGTGAAGTAATTCAGTAAACTTGTTGCAAAACAGAGATTCAACCCCAGCACATTTCCAGGAAAGTCACTGGGCAAAAGTGAAAGCGAAGGATTTTTTATTTCCCACGCAATCCCTCCGTTCTAGATCACACACTAAGTTATTTTTATACTGAAGTTATTATAAAAGTGCTTGCTGTGAAATTTATACACAAAGTAAAAATAAACCTAAAATAACTAAAAATACTATGGCGTGCGGTCTAGAAAGAACGTTTAAGGAAAGGGGTAGAAAAAGATCAGCGGAACTGCTGGTTGTGGAGGGCACCAACAAAACACCAGGGGCTAGCACGTGCGAATGTATCAGATGACATCTAATATCCTCATAGGTTGTTTTACACAGCACTAAGAGGGAAGCTGTAAGACTAGGCTATAAGGCAAAGTACACACAAATTTGGTTACACCATGTCTGGACCTGCAGGGAGCCTGCATTAGGCCTCCCAGTGCCCCCAGTTCTGACGTAAGAATGAACACGGTCAGCTTGCACACCTCTAGGCCCACAGCAGTATTCATCCACCTACTGCATATCCCACCCATATATCACTACTACAAATCTGGATTTCTGTAGATAACTTGCTGATGCCCCAAGTCATAATTTTCCTAATGCAGTCCATTACCAGCATTATTCAGATGCTGGGTTGTGCCTTCCTAGGACAGTAAAAAAGCTCCTGGAAAAAAGAAAGATTAGAAATTACAGGTCCTACACCATGTCAAGAGAGCTTAAGTTCCATTATTTACTTCCTAGCTAGTTGTGATTCACAAGGAGGACAGCATGGGCAGTACAGGTCACTAAGGAGAGGGACGTAAGGCAAAATGTTGGGATATGCTGCTCAGTATAACTTTTAAGCACACAGAAGATTAGCTCTGAGGGAGCAGGTAAATGGGTATTACATGCTCAATACATCTTCTACAATTTAAAATGTTTCAGGAAATGTCATTGTCAAGAAAGTTTCATGACGCCAGTCACTTCAATTAACTATGTAATTTTTATGCGGTAAATAAATGAAAATCTCGGGGATGATTCATGAAAATCCTACTCCATCGCACGTGATTCACCAGTCAAAGGCAAAAAGCCACTATCCATCTACACCTGGAAATTTAACAATCTGAATCCATATGTCTAACAGACTCAGTTAACATGTTTACACTTTTTGCTGAAACAAAAGCTTCAAGGTCATCACAATGAAAAAGCCTGACACATGTATATAGTTTTTCAAATTGTATGGTTGTAAGACCTTCTTCAGCTAAAATTCTGATACACGGGCTAAACGCTGTCTCTGATCCATTTGATCATTCCATCTCAAAAGCGGATCTCACTAGTTGCTAAATTAATCTCTCACATTTACCTTTTTTATTTGGGTTTTTTCCACTCATTTTTTCCACCTGAGAAATGGCTTCTTCCCAGCAGCTGTTGCTTGCCTGGATATGAGGCTGAATAAACTTCAGTTTTTGTTCCAGAACCTGGTGGGCTTCTGTTGTCATCTCAGGTGTCTCCTTAGTGCTAACAAGTTTTTCAAGTTCATCCTCAAGAATTATTACCCTAAGCGATGAGATGAACAGAAATAAGTAATAATGTGTCAGTGTCAACTATTTCACCAAGGCAGTGACAAATCTTTAAAAATATTTACTAGGTAGTTACTATCAGCTGAACTTTCTTATAAAGCATTTGGTATGTTGCAAAATCAATGGAAGATAAGTAATTTTTCAGATTTTTTCAAGCCAGTGACAAAGCGAGGCAAGACCTTAATGCACTGCTTAGGTTCGAATTTTCACCAGATATACTTAAAGAATAACCAGGAAACAATATGAAATCCCATATTGAACCAAGGCTCTTTGACCCCATACCTTGAGAAGATATGCCTGCGACTGCAATGACTATGCATATGTGCCTTTTTTGGTTTTAATCTGGGATACAAGCTGACAAGCCAAAGAACTCAAGTCTGAAGCCTTCTTCCTACAGGCATTTTCTCTTAATCCATGTGGAAACTTACTCATTGAGCAGTGCCTTGAGATGAAGCTGCAAGCTGCGTACCGCCGTCTGAAGGCTGTTCAGCTCTCTTGACTTCTGCTTTGTTCTGGCTGGCCGTTCAAAACCCGACTGATGCTGGGTTTCAAAGTACCGATAAAACTCATAGCTTCGCTTAAGCTCCTCTAAGCAGGCAGCGTGTGTGTGAGGTAGGCCTTGAGTCACATCAGACAAGATATGATGAGGCAGCCGTTCGGGGGAGACCAAGGGCTTGGGGGATGCGTTGGCTGGGGAGAGGAGCAGCACCAGCCTCCTGAAGAATTCTGAACTCTGCCCTACCCAGAGCTGAAAGAGGACCTGCAAAACAGGGAAGGGGTTAGCTCTGCACACCTGGGAAGACAGCCAGCCTCCAAAGTAAATGTACAGATACACCACGGGAAAACATTCCTCGGCCAGCCACAGAACAACTTTGAAAAACTGAGAAAACCCACTGTTTTTTGAAGGGTATTCCAGACCATATGAGTTTCCAACCTTGTGAACCTTAGATGACTGCTAATTCTTCGATGAAGGATATTATATGCAATTATGCTCAGAAGTTTGTCAGAGGCCTAAAAACTCATATTCTCATCAGGCAGTCTCGTTATTTGCTGTAATCTCCACATACCCTACAGCTCATAAAGGGCTGCCAAAATTCCAGTGGCAGCAAAGACATTTTTTCCTTTATAACGCCAAGCTATCATTTCTGCGATCTACTAACTACTGCATTGCCCCACACCCAACCTTGAAACGTGAGTCTAATTGCACTGTAATTCAACTAAAAACATTCTGCATCTGAGCTTTTTTTTCAGCCAAAGTGAGAAATTTCATCAATGCCAGTAAGGAGGAAAGACTTGTAAGAAACTAATCTATTGACAATGTTATATATGGTACAAAAGAGTTCAGTCCATCTGGGAGGAAGGAAACACTCAAGTTTGATTTCTCGAGTACTTCCATTCCCAATGAAATGAGCTCTTTTCTTAGTTTAGAGAAGACTGTTGGCTCAGTAGAGCACGACAGAACAGTAGCATCTTATATTTCTAAAATGAAAAGGAAAGGTTATGACACTTTTTTCTGCAATACTGGTCCTTCCTAAAGGAATCAACTATAGGTGAATATGAGGTATAGTCTGAAATCTGTTCTCAAGCATTTCAGGCTGAGGAAGACAAAGTAATTACTCATAATGCTTTTTTCTGCCCCCCTCGGCTACCGAACAGGACTAACAATTTACTACTTCTGAGATTTTTGATCTATAGGATTTGTAACAATATATTTACACCTTTGTATTATGGACAAGTAAGTTTCTTCCAGTGTGCAAACAATCAAGAGCAAAACATTCAGAACAATAACATAAAAAATTAAATGCCTTCAGATAGATGTCGTCTGACATACCCAAGGGTTTATAAAAAATACCTGGATGCAAACTGATAAAATATTCCAAAAGAAAAAAATAATTCTCAATTTAAAAAGGATGGTTATAAGAAGCAAGAACACAGAATGATATGAAACAAATTTGGGGCCCACATGCAAGAGAGTGATTTGTCTGGGTGGTAAAATAAAAAGCAAACAAATGGGCAGCAATCATCCAAGTGTCCCTGAAAGTGTGGTGCCCTGGACAGAATGTCAAGAGCTTATGCTATAACAAACACAAAAGAAGACGAATCCCTTTTCACCAGATATAAGGCAAAAGCAGTGAAAAAGTAGCACACAAAAGTAGTGAACTTCAGGAACTGATACTAATAATCCAAAAACCTACCTGAAAAAAGGCCCAATGATGAGAGAAAAGGAAATGCCATATCTATTTAGGGTTGCAAATAGCTTGCTCTGCCAGTGACTTCTGATGGTTTTTACTGGCACTTAAACTTCACCCAAAACATCCAACTGGCTCTCCTCAGCTCGGATCGGTATTTATTTTCAAGCCAAAAATTTCAGTTAAATTACTGCAGATTGCAGGTAAACAAAGACACAGTTTGCAAGCTTGGGCAACTCTGACTGGCTTCTTGTACTTAAAAAGAAGTTGGTACATAAGTGGGCTTGTATGGTTGCAATTAGAACTTCAGCTAATGAAAAGGCAAGAAAAAAATCCTGAAAGCTTACATCTGATCCAGCTCTTAGCTTACAACTAATTAGACAAAGCCTGAAAGCTTAGTAACCACTATTACTGGTAATATTTACTGTCAGAACAAAAGAAGTCAAGGTCTAGGAATTAAGTCAATAATATGCAACAACAGCCAACCCCATAAAAACACAGAAGTCACACAATAATGGAATTTTCCATTAAAAAAAAAAAAAAATTAAAAGGGAATTGCCTCAGCAGAGAACCACTAGAGTGTAGAAGGCTTGCATTCAAATTAGATCTTCTTTCCAACTGCAAACATTTACTCATGCAAATTAAAAATACTTAACATCTCAAAACAAAATAGATTAAAAAGGCCATTAGATGGCTGGCATTCTGTTCAGTTAAATGTTTTTCAAAGATCAAAGAACCACACTGGCTCATGGCAGCAGGGGTCCAAGCTTATGATTTCCACTCCTCAGTGTAACTAAATGCAGCTACTCCCTTTGGCAATTACAACTAATTTATATCTTTGGATGTCTATCTTTTTATTCAACTCAAGAGATTAGCTAAAAAAGACATAAATACGAATCTGGAAATTACTCAGCTAGGATCAAGTGAAATCAGAGAGCGAAAGAACGTGTTTAAGATGGAAATTGATCAAGCTGATTATAAAACACCGACTTGAATTTATTCACAGAAAAAAAAATCCTCACATTGTATTGTGCAACTCCTCTTCAAATAAATGCAAGAAGAAATCACCTAAATGCCAATAAACATAGAAACACATGATATAAGACTGACTGCATCTCCCCCTCAGTTGACCGTGTTACTACAGGCTAATACCTACAAGCCACAGGGCTTCATGAGAACTGAAAGATTTCCAGGAGGAGCCTGCGTGGATGCATATGTCCTTCTAGGAGAGGTTACCTTGAGGGCAGGCAAGCTGAAGCCATCGGTGAGATTGTGTGCCTCCTCTTCAGATACCTGCTCTTCGCTCAGTCCCAGGCCCAGCTCCTTAAAGGGGACTACGCAGATGTAGCTGGTCACGTTGTCGCTCTCCGAGTTCAGAGGGTAGGTTTAGCCGGAGTTAAGGCGGTTAACAAAGCAACGTTTATGTTAAAGACACGGAAAAGGAAAAAAACAACACCTAATAAGGTTTCTTATTTCTGGCAACTTATACGAAAGAACATACACCCCACACAAATCCTTTTGTTCAATTGAATGTTTTGCAATCCTTATTCAGAGCACAGATTTTAAAGACTCTTAGAAGGAAGAGAGAGAAGACATCGGCAAAACACCTACATCTAAATACAAACACATAAAAAGAAACAAAACAGACTGACGAAAAATCCCTGCATCCCTTTCAGGCGAGGAAAATATCTTACCTTTAAGTCTTAAGTTTCCAAGAAATATCTCATGTCAATCTTAAACCAGAAGTCATATATTTAGCAGAGGAAAGAGGAGAACAATTCCTGTGCAATTTTAAGTTTCAGAGGTAGCCTACGCTATAGACCAAACTCAGGATGATGGGAACTCCCTGCGAGTTCTGTCTGTGGAGGGACTGCTCAAAGACCTCTACAATAACTGCTCTTTGACATTTCAGATAGTACCATGAAGAACAGGAGCTCCCGGACTGTCATACCATTAATTTCATTGATTGCATCGCTGTAAAGCCACCATGACCTTGGCACGAACAGTGGCGACCTGTTATCTACCAACACTATTCAGTACATTTAAATTTTGAGTATGAGAACGTACATTTCCAGTCCTCAGAAATGCTTAAAAAGGAAGCAAGCAAAACATAACTGATAACAGAAGACAGATAAAAATAATTCATAGACTAGGCAGCATTTATTTTAAAAAAGGCACTAATTTTAGGCTAACCTCATGCTGGGGAAGAGGGAGGTGGAATAGTTCAAGATTTCTGCACATTTTGGATAGTTACCCAGACACGAAACAGTAAAATTTGCTTTAAAGCAGAAACTTACAACTTATGGTGGTAAGTCCATTTGTTCCAGAGAAATACATTAAAAAAAAATAAAAATTGTGAAGCAGTCATGAAAACTACGCCTTAATTTAAACGAGGGCGGTTTTCATTTATAGATCAATTCACAAACTGAATGCTCTCATCTCTTGGGGCACATAACGCTGATTAGAAGCGCCTGTCCCTTGTCCAACTCGTGCTTCCTGGGGAAGCTACAAGTTCCACCTGCTTTCACTCCCAAATTTTCCACCTGCTAAATCCTCACAGGATGAAACTTGTAATAATGATTTGCTCAGGAAAATTTTTACCACTTGAGTAGAAGAACATTACATAAAATAAAATTTCTGTGGTCCAGGAAACAGCAATCCTATGTGTCCATGCTCTAAAGAAAGAACTACGATTCTCTCTAATTTCTCCCCGAAGTCCAGGAAGACAGACGCCTATTAAACATTCTCCAGAAGCACGAACGCAGGTGAAAACCTGGATTGCAAATCACTCAGAAACATACTATGCTGTTGCCACCACCTGCTCTGTCACATAAACACGGTGTCTATTCTAAATTAACCTGACAGCATGCCCAGCAGATGGAGCACATGGGATGAGGATGGTGACTCCACCACAGATTGAAAAGTCAGGTCAAACCCCTTCAGGACCAGTTATCTCAGAGACTAATTATATTCCTTGTTAATCTTTTCCCGCAACAAGACATTTCCAACAGCATGAAGACCATAAAAAACAGTTTGGACACATGTGAATTTCTAAGTCATGCTAAAAAAATATTATCCAGGGAATCTCTCAAATGTGTGGTTTGACTTACTGATATTATGTCTCAGGTAGGGATTCCCAGTGGACTCCCACAACTTCTGCCTTGCCCCTCCTCTATTGCAGCCCTCCCAATCCCATTTCATGTGTTAGATGAAAGCAGAGAACTGATCCCATGCCCCCATTAGCTTCCTAAGGACTAAACCTTTAGAAAGTTTAAACACATACAAGCATATACCTATGCACAAACACACTTCCTTCATGCGCTTTGCTCTAAAATGCAAGTATTTTCAGTGCTAATGTTTCCTAGTAAAGCCAAATACAATAACTAACCTTAGGTTAGTTAAATTTTTCTATGTCTTTGTGAAAGTATTTTATTCATCTGTTTAACTGACATTCCTTATTACCTTGGGAAAAGAGAAGGCAAAGCTACTTAACAATAAATTGTCAAATACAGAATAAAATATCTATACAGTAAATATCTAACCTCTGTCAGACGGCCAATCTTATTTACCTATAGAAAAGCACAAACACTGAACATACCCCTGTACATAACAATTTAATATTCATACTTTGCTCTTCAAAAGCATATTCCCATCTAAAGATCTAACAGGAGTGTCTCACAATATCCCTGAGAAATCCAAGCTGCTCTTTTCTAAAATTCTCACCTGCTCACCAGGCGGGAAGGGATAAGCAAAGCACGTGATGAACTGGATGGTCAAGGAAGAACCACACAGAAAAATGCCCAAGTATCTTTACTCAGACCTTCCATGGATTTCTGACTTAGGCTTTTATGATCCAAAAAGGGTACTACTTTTTGTTTAGCTTACTGTTTTCTTGTGTGAGCTTTCTCTTTCCCAAGTTAAAAAGTATGTGTTTTTCTCACATTTCATGATGCAGCAACTAAATTTTTACAGAGGAGAAGGAACAAATTTTTACCAGATTTACCAGGGGAAATTTGCATCTCAAAGACACAGAATGCATTTTATATCCATTCCACCTTAATGAGGTAAGATATCATTCAGTTTAAAATACTGCTATCCCATGTCTGTTTTTATAACATGATTTATGCCTTGCCATCAGAGAACGACACCTTACACTTAAAACAAAATTAAAGTCACTTGAGTTTACATGGTCCAACCCCCAAGCCCTACCTATCAATATAGTTCAATGGAAATGGAGTATCACACCATCTTGCACCAGCTGAGGCTGAGACTATTAACATCACCCAGTAACATAAGCTATAAAATTTCTTCCATCCACCTTGAATATAATTAAATCAGTGAACAAACCATAGATTCCCATGACGCAGAACCCACAAGGCTCTTAAGTATAAAAATATTAAGCAACTAGCATGGCATCCGAAGTATCGCCTGAGTTATTACACAATTCAATGGAGTATAGTGCTGAGATTTACTGAGCGAGTAGTGACTGGTCTGCATAACATCCTGTAAATACTTAACCCAAAATGCCTAATTTCTAGCTTAAACTTTCAGCTGTTGCATCCTGCTATACCCTTATCTTCCAGATTGAAAAATAAATACTCTTCTTTTCTCTCTTCTGCCTTTTTATTCTATGATTTTGAGCAATGAACTCTTCCTGATAGGAGCAAATCAGAATAAGAAAGGCATAAGAAAATGCTGAACTGTTTCTGCAAGCACCCAACTGTCATTTCACATAAAATGTAAGGAACATGACTTTCCATCTAATGAAATATTACTGGTCTGTCAAGTTTGATACATCTGGTATAAGGCTACTGTATAATTGTGGCTTTTTTCTATTTTACATGGGAACAAATTTTAATTAGGAAGGTATTAATTTATCCTACTTGCTGAAGGCAGACGTCTAGCTAAAAGGGGGCACACTAGCTGCAAGCAAGTATCACTAAACTTCTAGTCTCATTGAAGTGAGTAATGATAACATATCGGGTTTATGCAATTTGATTTGCCATGAATAAAGCTGTGAATTAAGATTTTTAATTCTCTGTAACAGGTTAATCAGACAGCTTTCCCTCTAACACGTTTGAGATACACATTGCCATAAAATCCTGATTTGCTGCAGATATTTTGGTAGGAGAAATAATACTTGCAGCTATAAAATCTACACTTAATGGATTAGGGTAGATCAATATATCCCTTAACATTTAAGATGTATTTACTGATTTATTTTTACTGAGTCACTCATTTATGTCTACAATTTAGATTAATAGTTGTATTAGCCAGTTTTTAAGACTCAGCCCAACAGTTACCAGCTCAGTCCCTCAAGCATATGTTCTTCTTTGTCTCTCTTGAAGTAACACAAAAAACAAGTGGCTGAAGTTCAAAGTAGTTTCCCTTTGGCTTCCGACAGGATTACTCTTACTGATTCAAAGTATGAATTTGATATTAATCTCAGAAATAATCAAATACATTAAAGTATATGCTTAGCAACAAAAAAACCTCTCAAGGCAGTGTAAAGTAAAGCAACAATAAGCTTTGCAGTTTGCATTTGTTGACAAAATGAGATACAAATCTATAAATGTTTTTAAGATTAAACATTTCTCTCTTTTACTGTGTAGTTTTAAAGCTCTACATTTAAGGCAATATAAGTAGAAAATTCACAGTAGAATTCAGCTCAAAGGTGTGTCTGTACATCACTCACTGAAATGGCTTTTTCTGGGAAAAAATTGCCCCATGGAAATAGATTTTGCTTATTCCTGAACACTTTTTTGACTTAACATTACGTACATGCAACCTGTCTTAGAAAACAGTTCCTATAAGAGGCTGTTTGGCTGATTTTGTTAAGCACATATAAATGCATATTTTCAAAGTAGAGAAGATGATCAGCCGTTATTAAGCCATGAATGAGTAAACTGGTGTTGCAAATTATTTTTGAAAGGGATGTTCTGATATAGTAAGCTTGAAAAATAATTTGGCTACAGGTATTTCTAGTAAGTTCTGAATATATAGCAATGTTTTAAATGAAAGCTTAACTTAAATCAAAGTATACCTTTTTCTACATTAGTAAATCTAATACCATTTTCTATATTACTTTAACCATTATATATAACAATAGACATGTCTCGGTTCAAGATATGTTTACCGTAGCAATTATCTTCACTGCATTATAAATGTCAATCTCAAACTTCTAGGTTCATTATAAGAAACACAAGGATGAAGGAAAATAGGGCATATTTCAATTGTCATCCTTTTGTACCCAGCGTACTACTCAGGAGGCCCAGTCACAGGCAAGAACCTTATTTTGATAACTGGATGTCACCCAGAAAGGACGTCTAACGTCAAAGGCTCACCACTGTTGTTGGATGACCGGTATTGTGCCCATGTAGCACTATCAACTGAATACTGTCAGCCAAGGAAAGCAAACTCTAATGTGGAAGTTTATTTCCCATTTATATCTGCATGTAAATGTTTCCAAGAAATGCACACTCTGTGGTTCAAAGCAGTGCCTGGTCTACGTATTTGCTCACACGCATAAGAAATCACTACTTCCTTATTCTTCAAAGAGAAAAATGGTCCTAAATGGCCATCAGTTAAAATGGAACTAAGCTTTGCTCTTTAGTGTATTATCTTGAAAGATTCAAATTTTATTGCCTTTGAGACGAGGAGGTGATTCGCACATTAAATTCCTACTGGAAATTGTTCCAAGCAAAAATAATTCAGTTTCTCACTTGCCTAAATAGAGAGATACATCCGCTCTGCTACAAAAATACAATGCAATATCCAGTAAAACACAAAATGTTTATTTAAACAGTATTATGACTAACCAGGGAACCTGGGGTTTGGGTTTTTTTTAACGTAATTTGTAATGTTAATCCAAATTTTAAGTATTTGGAATGTTCCTCTAATAAAAGCATTTTGTTTTGCTGTTGCCAGTGTAAATCACTGATAGTGCCACTGGACTCACATTGCTCACAATGCTCAGGAAAAGCAAATTTCAAATAGCAATTCATTAGTTCATACTCAGATAACCTAGAGGAGTTAAATCGGAGAATATCTTCTGATTTTGTGCAAAGCAGAGCTTACTAAAAAGAACTGTAAAACTCAGAATTGGGATCTCATTTCCAGACTTTGGATGGAAGTTCCTTTCCTTTAATTTATCAACATTCCTTTCCTTCAATTTATCACCTCAGTCCTTTACTTAATCTCCCCAGTTCCTCTTTCTCCTTGCTGTAGGCCAGATTTGTGCTAACAATCTGATGATGGACAAGGGCATTAAAGTTGTCACAAGTGGCAGCTGTGAACGCTTTCGACATGAAGGAATCTTTGGCCCCTCCAGCATAAGAGTACTATTTAATTGCACAAGGCACTGGAATCTATTTGAAAGATGCTCCTTGCCACCATGCCCATATATTACACATGGCAGTTTCAGGCATTCATGATATGTGGGGAAAAACTCCAACTAAGGCAACTTGGAACTACCTTAAAGCTGCTCTAAATTATCCTGGCGGGGAGCAGGAATCCTTTACTTGCCTTCTTTACAGTTAAATTCCTTGCTTTCAGTTTTCATGCACTGCAGTGTTGGCCCAGCCTGTATCTCAGCTCAGATGCTGTCACTGTTTTTGCCACTACGTTCTGCAAAAATGTAATGCTTCTCTTTCCATTTTTCAAGAACCTATTATTCATGCAACTTCAATAAACTTTTGGCCATTTATTTCTGCTGGCTCATACTACTGAGATGCGTGCATGATGATTTGGTATAATGGAACTTCGATCTTAAAAATTTTGCAGACAGATATAAATGTCAAATTATCCAAAGTAAACAAAACTTTCTTCTCTCCCATTCCTTAATTTAAAAGCTATTCCATAAGTTTAGTAGTTACAAAACTAGCGGATGGTTTAGTATGCACCGATATTGCTTAAACCTGTCACCTCCCCAGCCACAGCAATAAACTACACCCCCATCATAACCACTGCTGGACTTTCTTTCTTCATGCTGGAGGATATTTGGGAAGGACATGTTAAGGGATCCCATTTTCAGATCTCTTCCCATGTTCTTAGAACTGATCCTTGATTATTTCCAAGCTAGGTATCAGTTACCCTTATGAACATGTCTGAACCAGCCAGAGTATTATTTTCTTTCTTTACATAGCAAATACACCTTATTCCTCAGAGCTAAGAGTGAAGTCTTGAGCCCAGAATGAGGATGCCTATGCCTACACAAGTAATCATTTTGCAAATAAAAACTCATTTCCTTCGAAGTGAATGCACACACTCATAGCTTTGTGTTTGCCTCTGTGTGTGTACACATCATCACTCAATATATCCATCATTTTGCACTAGCTTTTGTTTTCCTGCATGTGTTTTTTCACATTGGGAACATATCTGTTTTATTTTTTGCTATAATACAGGGTGAAGACATTGCTATTTCCCATATTGTACAATAAATACAATAAACATAGAAAAAAACCTTGAAATGCTAATGTCATTAAAGAAAGTATACAATTCACCAAAGAAATACAGATGACACTTCACAAAATTGAATACAAACAAAGTGTTTTGCTTTGATTCAGAGTAGAAACTCCTCGCTCTTCAATGTGCCTTTTGGCTAATTAATGTAATCATAGTTTCACCCAGCTTGTCTGAAACAGGAAACAAACTTACCTTTGAACACAGGGATGTCGAATGAAAGGCCATATTGTTCAGAGGAGAGGATATTTTGGTGCAAGGCAAAAAGATGGCTAAAAGGAATTATAAACCAAAATCCTGAAGGACTCTGAAACACTCTATCAGTACTTACACCAAAGGCGTGGGTGTTAGTAACTGGGAAAATGTTTTCAGGGCACAGAATCTTATCTCACACAGCACAGTACACAAAAAGACAAAAATTTTAAGAATGTTCCAAACCACGCATAAGTCCCAATTTACTAGGCTACCTTTTCTTCATCTTGTTTAGACATGTAATTAGATATTGTATGTTTCCAGACATGCTATCTCTAAACGTTGGCACAATTACACGTAGGTAACATGGAATATCTGAACTCATGGCTTTTTACAAAAAGGATATTGTTTCAGCATGTATAGAGTAGCCAGTCTTGAAGCTCGAAAGTTGGCTCTGACAGATCGATAAACGGCTTTGCGGAGACCAATTAGATGCTGACTGGGATGCTGTCCAGCTTTATTAAATGGGCAAGCGGCACTGACCCTGTCAAGCAAACTTGAAAAGTAAAATGTGATACAACTGTACAGATGTCCTAAAGTATTTTTAAAAGACAGTACATCAGATTTCTTATTCCATTACTTAGAAAACTTTTTCAAACCACTCAGTAACTATGAGAGCAAAAAAAGTAATTCATATGTCAATCATGTATTTAATCAAAATTTTCGATAAGCAGCCAGGATTCCTCAGTAGACAGCCCGATTCTATTCTCATCTGAGCCATAGCAAAACTCCTGAGGACATTTGTTTTCTCCAAAGTTTTCCAAAATGATACACTAAGGATAGACAGGCCATAACATTATCTCTGATACAAAACTATTACAAGCCCACTGCAAGCTTTGGAAGTTTTAACATACAGATATTTAACATATACCTCTTCATACGCAAATCTGTTCTTTAAATAATTTGGGCAGAAAAAATCTGCTACTACATATTGTTTTTCATGCAAAACACTATATTCTTTCAACCTTTAAAGTGCAGAATCTTCTCTAGGTCAACAGGAATATTATTTGAGCGGTGACTTAGATTTTATCAGCCATGGAATGAATGACAGCTGTGTCTGTGGGATTCTGACAGGTAAGCACATGAACTGTATGCAACCATACAAGCATATTTGGCAGTATATTTTGGTATCCAGATATTCAGGTGAATATACTATTTAAAAGAAACTGTGACATTTGCCTATTAGAATACACTTCAGAATGGCTTTAGCTCTGTAAGAAATCGCCTCATCTGGAAATAAACTGAATTGTGAACTGGGTGAATGTTAAATATGTCTGTGTAACATCAAGCTTTAGAAAAAGAAAAAAAGACTAACATCCAGTTATATCTATTCATATACAGTCTGATGCCAAACCTATGACTGAGACACTGAAAATAGCCTAGGTGGACATCCATTCTACTTGCTGGGACTGTTTTTACTAGAATCAACTCAGGAATGGACATGCTGCAGACAACAGGATGATGAATTGCCATGAATCGTTTGGCTACTGAGAGCCTGCTTCTGCTCTCACCTTTCCCGGGGCACGCTGAGGAGGTGACTACATGTCAGGAGTCACTTAAAAGGGAAAAGCACACAGGGTACCTGGCAAGACTGGGGTTGCTGGATTGGTAGCTACTTCTCTAGCCCACTTCCATCCAACTGAAGAGCTGACTAAAGCAGCAGACCTCACCCTGCTAGAAAAATGCCAGTTCTACTGCATGCGCTCAGCTGGATCATGCTGCACGGGGATCGGGAAGGGAAATAGCTTATCGCCTCCACTGTCGAATACGAAAAGCGATGCAGCCCACCCAGTGAGCAAGGCTGGACACATACCAGTACATTAAATATGGTTAACACGAGGAGATTCATGCCAAATAGCAGTATACTGAATACGCTAGCCGAAATACCATATAAAAATAACTGCTTACCATATTAAATTATATGAGCGATATTAAAATGGTTTATATAACACCTCATAAAGTACTTTAAAATCTGCATAAAATAAAAACAAACTGTGTTAATTTCAATTTCTAAACATAAATCTAAAATGCTAGTCTTGCCATATGTTTCACTAGGGAACACAGCATGTAATATAGTACATGCCAACCTGCCTAGCTTTTGAAGGTAACAACTGGAAGTGCTTATGGACAAACTCTCACATCAGTTTGTAGACTCAAGCCCTGGGTGAATTGTCAGAAGCAGGCTCAAAGAAAAGAAGCAAAATTCTTCTACCATAAAGAAGAGAAAGAGATCTATGTTCTGCTACAGCGATGTAAGCATTTCCAGCTCCTATACAGAATAAATGTAGCACAACTCATGCACAGCCATGTACTGCCAGTATTCAGCAAAACAATTTGCTTTCCTTCTGGGAACATGACTTTTGTAAAATAATTCTTCTTTATTCCAGTAATCTAAAATTAATATAACTTGCTATAAATGTCTATGTGCCAGACATGCCATATCCCTCACGTCCTAATGTTCCATTTATCTTCTATGTATTTTAATTGGACTTACAAAATGTTATCAGCTTTGCATATCAGCCACAAATAGCAAGAAGAAAAAAAAGGTTAAGGGTGAATTTCCTCTTTCCTAGTGCTCCGAACCCATTTTACTTGTAAAGAACAGTGACTTATTTCTCCATTAATCTCACAAGCCAAATTTTAAATAGGCTCTCAAGTTTTAACAAACATGTATAGACACATTAATAAAAACCTATTACTGCACTCCAACATGAAAACAGTTCTATAAAGATGCTATATACACCAATATGGGCTCATAGAGCTTGATTCTGTTTTAAAACATAGTAGAAAGGGAGCATTTTGGAGAAAAGCTAATTATTTCAGTGACAGACAAGGAAATAGCTATTTGCTGTTTATTGCTGCAGCCTTTCATTACATATTCCTACAGTTTTCATTTTATAATGTGCAAGACAATGGACATACTCTCATTAGCCAGCAGAAATTCCAGGCTGCAACCCGTGATCAGGCCTCATTTGTCTAATTGCAAATGAAGCAATTAGTCAGAAATACTGCTGTTCTGTCTGAGCAGAGCCCTGCCCTACCTTGGCTACACAATCTCTTTAATCCAGACTATCCTGGTGAGGTCTTGGGCATCTTTGCACTGCAGAGCTTGTACCATGCTGACATACCCTAAATGCCAACCGCAGCGTTAAACACTTCTGAAGACCATCCTGAAATCAGAATATCAAGCTGCCTTTAAAAGCAGGTATTATAACAGAGGCCTGATGGGGTTCTTAGTTCCTTTTCTAAATGGCTGCTGTGTTTTTTTTGAGAGAGAGAGGAATGAGGGGAAGACAATGCTTGAATTAGTTAAACATAGAGCAGTCACTACCAGACAGTAGTGGACCAGTGAACCAGTGGAGAATTGAGCAAAACCTCATCAAGAATAATTTACAGATACAGTCAAGTATCAATTAACAAGGGGCAAATAGGGTAGAATAAAGCAAAGCCATAGATATCTCAAAGCATATGTTAATTAGCCTACAAGAATATAGCAGTGGATGGTGCAATGGGGAGAAAAAACAGCAGTGGAACACAAGGAACTTCAGGCCACAGCTGAAGAGCTGGGCTTGCCATATCAGAGTTTAGCTAAGTACAGCTAGCCCCAGTCTGAACTCAGTACTATTTAAATGTCAGCTTCAGTAGCTTTCCATTCACAACATGGTTAACGCACAGTCCAAACCGTGCTGAGCTAGCAGCACGCTAAACCAGCAGCATACGTCTCATTGAACAGGGTGCTGTGCTACCTGGTTGAAATCTCATTCCTTCAAGGATGTTAAAATGACACAAGAAGATACTCATTAACTTTTCAGATGCAACCAGTTCCATTGCCATGTGACTCTTTTTTTTCTGAATGAGCATTAAGACTTTGACAAGGTTACTACAGGAGAACATACTAAGCTTTGTTCTGCTGAGATTTATTGTAGCAAAATTCTGGAAGAAAAAAGAGGTAGCTAATTTTTGGGATCATACATGAAGCGCTGTCTCAACCAAAGAATTTCATGGTGCCCTGTGCAGCAGCATCTCTTGCATATGTGGACGCAGAAAAGGACACTCTGGATTTAGAACTTCCTCCAGGTTAAACCAAACCAAAACTTGTACAGCACTGACTGCTTCAGACTGGACATTTGTTCCAATGAGGATGCTGGCACAGTCAGACTTCTCCCACTCCATCACTACTCCAAAGTCTTTTGAAAAGCTTGCCAAAGTTTTAAGTAAAGAGGCTATTAGATCAAGCGTCAGCTTAAAGACCAGTCTGTTCTTTGTTAATCTGTTATCTAAGATATGTAGAAAAAGAACAAGACTGCAGCAATTTAGACACTGACCACAAGTTCGTTTGCTTAAACTTAGGAAGAAATCCAAATGTTTTTCTCATCAGTAATTTGGACAAGCCCTAACAATAATGTCTTTTAAGAACCCGTTTCCAAAGATAAGACTGCCTATTGCTCAACTGTATGCTTCTTCAGCAAAAACCAAAACAAAACAAAACACATAGCTAGGCAGACTGAAGACATGCTTATGCATTCCAAAGGGAGAATGAAACATTTCTTCAATGAAGCATACTGAAGGTATGTCAAGCTAGAAAATGAATTCAAAATGTTAAGTCTACAGTTTCAAGCTTGCACGTAAAAACATGTGCCTGAGCACAGAGCAGTTAGTCTGGCATGAACAAACAATGTCTTGGTGCACACAGGGCACTTTTTTATTGTTTTTAGAAAGAAGTCAACTGGATTTTAGCTGTTGGTGTTTCCCACCTCCTTTAACCTTAAGTCTAACTGGCACAGATACATATCCAACCATAGGTTGTTACAAAGGAAGCGCATCCCTGGCAATGAGAGTGCTCAGAAGTGGGCCTGTTGGCTTTGGGATCATTGCATACAACAAACATGTTCTGATGTCCTTTCACATAGCAAAGAAGCAAAAATTACCAAATAGCTACGTGAACTACATAACCGGGAACACTTTCACATCCCTTAAGTGGACGAGAGGCAAATTCAGCACTAAATAATTTAAGATTCTAATCTTGGCAGTTGTATGCAAGAAAAAAAAGTATTGTAAACTTTTTTTGAGGTGGGAAATGACCTTTGACGGTCTTTGCTGATTGCTGTGTTCTCATTACTTCAGACTGTTATTTGTTAAATAAAAATAGAATGGTTTTCACGTCATCTTGTTTTCTAAAATATGAATGATTACTTACAGATCAATTTATTTACATAGATTTGGTAACATAAGATACAAAAAACCTTCAAACAAGCAAACCTCCAAATGACTCCCCAAAAGAGTTAACTAAATTGGTTCAAAATCCATTTCTTCATGTATGTCATTGCTAGCAGAGCATGAGATTTTAAAAGCATACGAGTTTTGTGAGACTTAGTTCTCCTTCATGATGCAGAGTTTTAACACTGAGTTGTTAGAATTCATACTTTTAGTATGAATGGTAATTATACTATTTTATGTAAATGAAAAGCTTTAAGTATTATGTTTTTCAGTAACTCCACTTGTTATGGTAGATAGCGTAACAAGACAATTTTAGAAGATGTCTGGCTTGAATGGACCTGTGTATTAAATAAAGTGAAATACAGACTCACAGGGTAAATCCTCTGGAAATTACTTCAGTCTCTTGAATGAGTCGTAGAGCTTTCCTCACGAGATTAGTAAAAGCTCGGCTATTTGCCACTGTTTCTTCCAGCTGGATACAGTATTTTCGCAGGGACATTTGCAGCTTGGCTGTCCTCCATGTGCCCCACACTCGAAAGACTGCATAGACAAGCAGAACTAGTCCCCAGAGCAGCCACGACGATTCCTTCCACCACGAAGGAAGCATAAGCAGTGCACTTACAAAGGCAAGCAACAGCGAGACATCCCTGCGAACAGAGAAAGTATCATCAACCACAGATTCCCAAGGTCAAACAAGTGGGAAAAATCACAAAGCTTCTGATTACATTTGAGATTACGACATTTTATTATGGGGCTTTTATGTAGGTCCTGAAGGGAGCTGTAAACACCAAAAGCTAGTCCTAGTGGCAGATTTAGATGTATACGTACACGATATGACTTGGTCAATATACTCTAAGGAAACATCTATCCGGCTTTTTTACGGCACAAGTAAAAGAATAATGTACCACACTGAAAGGTCAGTTTCTCTTACACATATGACTTAAAAAAAAAAAAAAAGAGAGAAAAGAAAATAGAAAAAGAAAAAAGAAAAAAACCTGACTACTCAGCATTATAAGCCAGGGTGTGTAGGAATTGGAATATCTGTACTTCCAGGTTCAAGAGTACAGTAGGGAAGGGCATGTTTCTTTTGGTAACAAAACCCTCAAGTAATGCCAGCTTTATTTTTTGCAGATTCTGACTCATTTAACTTGGACACCAACACACCACTAGGTTTTAACACATTTTTATAAAGATGGCTTGACTAATCATTTTAAATAATTTGGCAACTTTTGAAAATCCTTAAAGTACAAGAGTTACTAGTATCTCAGTTCAGTTATTTCTCAAGGACATTTAAAAAACTTCATAAAGCTGTTATTTTCATCTAGAAAAATTCAACAAAAATAAGTAACTGCTAGAAAATACAGTGTTTCCTATATAGTATTATAGTTTCACTTTTGTAAAATTATAACAGTCTTCACAGAGATGGATGGGATATGGGCTTCAAGGTGCATAACAACTTCAATTTTTCAGAATTTTTGGAAAGAAAAATGTTCACTTTCTTCAGCCCTTAAAGCTGCGTATCCTGTGTTTAGTTTTGGAAGTATTCACAAGGAATATTTTCCCATTTCTAAAGTAAGACATGATCTCTAGTTTTCTACTTTCTGTGCCGTTTTGTGGTCATATTTCAACAAGCTTTACAAGCGTTAACGCTTAACCAGGGCTACTGGTTTCAGTAAAGGTGCAGGTTTAAAACACTGCAGATATGCAATTAACTTTAAAAAGGGTAGACACAAAGTCTGTAACTTCCTCGGTACATTAAAAAAAAATCACACACACAAAAAAATGAATCACAACAGTGAAAGACTGGAAGAGACTTAAGATCCGACTTTGTCCATTTTCAGTTTCTGGTTAATCCAGATCATCGTGGACAGACTGAAGAAAAAAATGGAGACTCCACAACGCACCCAAGTAGCTATTCCAACTCGTAAGTATCATTAGAGTTCAAAAGATTTCCCCCAAGTCCAGTCTGAGTAATCGGCAAATTAATTACATTATTTTTCCTCATATCATTCCCTTTTCTGAACAGAATAAATGACAACTGATCACCACCTTCCTATTAACTACCTTCTACACATCATAACACTGTTCTACCCCACCTCAATTTTCTCCATTTTGGCCAACAATCCTAGCACACTCTAATGTTTCCAAAAGATTGTATCTTCTAAACTCCTTATTCTTGCTGAGTTTACCTACGCCTCTCCAAGTGTGGCATCCAAAACCAGATGATGTAGTCTAACACAAGGCTTAGGGAAACAGATAGAAAAGTAAACCCCCCACGTCCTGCGTATAACAAGGACACCAGGATAAGATTTGCCATTTTTTGAATAATTTGCCGACGCATTCAACTTACGCTGTGCAATGATGGGCACATCCTTTTCTGAAGTAGTACTGCCTGCTCAATTATTCACCACTTTGTGTTTGTTAATTTTATTTTTCCTTCCCAAGTGTAGCATTAGAATTTTGTCTTTCTTGACTTTTCTATTGATTTCAAGATATTTCTCCAAGCTACTTTTGAACTCCATTCTGCTAAAACACTTACAAACCTGGTGTCATCTGTAAGCTGAGCAATATTCACAAATTCTGTGAGCGTACTTCATAAACTGAACAGTTAAAGAAGCTGAATAGTGCCAGGACTGGGACAAACCACTGGAAAAACCTGGTTCAAAAGTTCTTGTTTGACAGAGAGCATCAATAACGACATATTACAACTTAAACAGCTGAGGTTTTTAACCTGCTGTGGCTTTATAATATTTTCATCTGTTTTCCTAACATAGGTATGAAAGCATAGCACTGGGCTGTGTTATGAGGTATTTTTATCTACTGATTCCTGTCAATTTCTGAGCAAGTCACTCTGTCAGAACACCCACCATCCTTGTTATTTTTCTGATATCAGTGGTAGCTCTTCAGAGACTGCTGCAGCTGGTTCCTTCAGTATTCTAGGGTAAATTTCACCAGCCTCTGCTGACTTGAATGCATCTTTATAAATATTCTTTAGTCTGTTCTTCTGGTATTTTATATCTGAAAATTAATTGCACACACACCCCCACCCCAACATTTTATGAAGACCACAGCAAACACTTTTCAATTCGGTCTTCACAATCATGTCCCATTTATCAGAATCGTCACGCTGTAGCTTTGGAAATTCATGAATTAATATAGTTCTTCCTTATAGCACATACTAGGGTTTGGAAGCACCCATTCATGTTCGTGTAGCTATCTATCTCAGATTAAAACTCACTCTTTCAATAAAATGCCCAATGGAAAAAACATACTTATAGAAAAATTTGGGGACTAGTGGACCAAAGACTCAAAGACCTGAGAAAAAAAGTAGTTACTTTATTGCTGCATTTTATATAAAGAACACAATATATATTTTTTGCTTGTTTCTCAGTTAATATAGTGGTAGATATTCTCTGTACAATACCAAATATTAGGAGTTGCTAGGGAGCGTAGCGTTGGAAGCTGTCTGTTTTCCTGTTGCTTACACTGCCCCGCAGACAGGATACTGGGGTCAAGGAACTCAATCAGTTCCACATCCTCCTGCAGCAGAACTTCCTGTTGCAGGATGGTACGGAGCGTGTCAAATCGAAATCCAACATCCTTTGCACAAACGGGCAGGAGAAAAAAGGAAGCATTAGTAAAGAATATGCCCATTCTTAAAATTAAGTTAGCAGAACAAGGAAAACACTCAGACGCTCTACACTTTACTGACAACAATCTGTTCCCAAAGACTACAGGAATACTTCAGATGTATCACAAGTAGCTACTTCATTTTTATGAAACTCCCTTAACTTTAAAAACTTACATATTACCTAACTGTTCAGACTTGCACGGTGCGTCGCACTGACTTTGTGATCTGAGCTAGATAGTAACAATATCTGGAAACACGCCACAGATTATGCCAGTATATTTGCGTAAGAATCAGAGAGGTGCTATACCTATTAGAAGATCTTCAATAAAACAGCACTCTTGTTTTTTAAATGCCATGACGCAATTTATGTCATTAACAAACAAGCAAAAATTAGAAAGAGAAATATTACAAATTAGTCAACAAAAAGTCGCCTGTGGACATTTAATAATAGGGTCAATACACTGGACTCAAGCCCCCAGCAAAAGCAGTGAAGTCCTCTCCTGCAGAATTCTGTGACCTTTCCCAAGGGAACATGATCCAAACATAAAACAGCATGGGACTCTGAAGACCTCACACTTGCTGAACTCCAGGCAAACTTCAGGGAGTTACTTATGCGTGGATTTGATGCCATGATAAGCATTTGCTATTTTTTCCCCTACAGCTATAGTTCTTTAAGACAAATACACAGATCTTGAAGAAAAATAGATCCATCAGAGAACCCCCCTGAAATTTTAATTTGCATAGTGCACCAAATTAAAATTACAAAACACTTCAAGTTAAGAATGCCATAACAAAACCCAACAAACATTGAACACGTGCATCTTTGCATCTAGCAAGATTACAGGAAGGAAAGGAGAATATTTCTGTAAAACCCTTTAACAGAACCTGTTAATAAAAGTTTGACATTGCACAATAAAAAATCTGTTTAGTTCTGTCATTGACAGAATGAGATTATTTATGAAACCATAAAATAGCTAGTCAAAAGTTTAATTCCATACATTGGTTTCACTTGCGATAATTTGCATTCTGCTTTTAATGGAAAACTTTTGTTTTTGGACTGTGTGTAAGAGGAAACTCTGCCCTCCTCCGACGCATCCTGTGTCATTTCAGTACCCTACTGTAAGCATGCATCAGGAGAAACACGTTTTCCATATTCTTTGGTTGTGTCTCCATCTCAAGAAAGTAAGGCTAAAAAAAGCTGTGAAGATAATACCTTTGATTCATAAGGGAAGAGGGAGGAAGAAAAAAAGACAACCAAAGATCACTAATGGGAGGTTTCAGAGGAAATTTTGTCCGCTTGAGATAAGGAAGAAGAGAGAGCAATTGGACTTGGCAGAATTCTCTGAGAAATGGAAATCCCTAACTTCTTATGCTGCTCAACAATTTTTTTTGAAGCTACATTTGAAGTCATCATCCCTATATGATAGTAGAAAAAATTCAATGAAAATTCTAACTTTCAGATTCTGGAACAGTCTGACTAATGTGACATTTGGAAGCCAGCCTAGGAACATGAGGCACCTGGGTGTAAGTTAAAGCAGATCTCAGACAAGCCCAGGCTAGAGACTGAACTGGCTAGAAGGTGGCATTGCAGAGAACAGGTGTAAAGGCAGCTTAAAACTATTTTTAATTATCTGGGGTAGAACTGTCACCCTTCACGTCTGCCCCACACAGGCTGACTTGGGCCTGAAAAGTTCCTGCAGGCTCCAGGAGTAGGAGAACTTCTGGTGAGGCTGATGGACACCCAACCTGCTGAGATGAGAGCACATAGGTAGTACAGAGAACTGTTCTTGCCTCTCCCTACAGCCAGACCGCTACACAGATATCATCTGCTCTTAACGAATAACACCGTTCTGAAGCATTATAACAGAGATGCCTTAATTTGCTTTGCTTTACGCAAATGCAGAAGCACCGTGGAGAGCAGTGAAGAAACAAATAGGCCAGGATGGGTCCAGGGGTAGTACAGCTGCACTGCGTTTGGGCTATGCCTGAGCTAACAAGCTGGAACAGAGGGTGAAAGCAATACTCAAGTGAAGTTCTAGAGCCTTCTGTCTTGAGCTGTGTCTGCAAGGCACTATCCTGCAACGTATGGACCTTCTCAGTCAGCGTCTCCACACTGCCTTCAACCAAACGGGGTAGGTACACTGTAGGTTAACTCCTTTCAGCTTTCAAGAATTTATTGAATTTCTCACACATTTTATTTTAATTTATCTTCCACATTTTTAACATCTTCAAGCTGGCTACTGATATTTTTCCTGTTCTTGTGTGCCCGATTTGCTTTGCACGCTAAGTATGAAAACCAGAATCAATATTATCTGAAGAAGAAGTAAAACTCTTAGAGCCAAACCCAACAGTACAGACCAAAGATGGTGCTCAGAGGATGACGTACAGAGGAAAGGAAGACTTGTGGGTTAGGAAAGGAAATGGAAAAAAAAAAAGTGATCACTTACCAGTCGGTGAAGTATGTCATCGTTTTTCTTATATTGTGGAAAAGGAAACCAACTTCTAAAGAACTCAACTAGTTTTGACAGGATGCCTTGCTGAAGGGAACAGAAATTATTCCAATTAAAAAAAAAAAAAACACCAAAGCCCTAAATAAATAAATAACAACAGACAATTCCTTTATTTCTGCATTTGCTTTTCTTGTTAACTCAGACCTAAGTACCTGTAAGGAAGTTTCGCTTACTGTGGTTGGCCTAACTTCAGAGTACGCTAAGGGAACATCTGCTTCCCGTCAGTTTGCCTGTACACAGGAGCAACAACTAAAGCTTTCAGCAACCCCACCTATTTGGAGCATAATGGATTGTTATGTTGTACTGTTAAAAATAACAACAGCTAGAATTAGTTTGATCTCAAATTGGCAGCTGCTGCATTGATATGAAAGACTTTCTCTCTCCTTGAGGATAAAAAACAGCAGTGAAGTTAAATGGCTGACGGGGACTGAAGAGAAGTGGGGACCAGGAGAGGAACATCCTCTCCTTGGCAGACCATTGCAGCTTGAAGACAAGGCTCCGGAGGAGCTGTGAACAGAGATAGGGAAGAGTGACTGTAAATAGAGGAACTGTCCCAGAAACTCCCTGTCCCAACCAGTTCATGCTGTCAGGTACTTTCCATGCTGCTTCCCATGCAACCTAAATCCACACTTTTATCTAAACATAACTTGGAACGCCACTAATGAGAGGGACTCCCTCTCAGTCATCACACATTTTACTCATGTATCTTCCTAAAATACAATGCATGAAAGATTATAATTAAATAGATGCATGATTTTGCTTCACTCTGCAGCCATTCAATGAGAAAAAAATGGAGTTTGTGACACACACTGTATATCTACTTTCCTCAGACTGAGTTGACAGGAAGTATTCTTCAAAATATTTACTTACATATACTTCATGAATTCTGAGGCCCTACCTCTTAATCTTCAGACTGCTGACATGCAATACAATCAAACAAAACGTATGCCAAAAAAATTAATTGTGGAGCACTTACATTTTGTGGCATACTGTTTCAAAATATATAAAAAAAACACCAAACAGATTATAATAGCTTAATGTATAAAGGGTGTCTGCATTAAATCAGCTTGTTCCGTTTCTCCCTCTTGGTTCCCACCCCCCTCCCCCCAAATAGAAGAGTAAATAGAAGAATAAAACCAAGCAATAGGAGTGTGGAGCTTTGCGGTCAGCCCTGTGATCAGCCTGACAGCCCTCTGAAAGGCAGCGTGACACAAGTTTGAAGTAGCAAGCCAGGGCAGAAAGGCTTTGAGTAACGTCAGAAATTGTCACGCTAAAGCCCTTATGCTTCACAGAACAATTTTTGAATTAACTTTGTCCATTTAGGCAACCTAACTCAAGTTTTTCTTTACCTATGCCTCATCTTTCTGTGTACAGTAAGAACTGCAGACCTACGCCAAAGGGAAGTGTTTCTAGGTCAGTGGAGAGACAAACCAATAACAGGGGTTTCATAACAGTAACTCTTCCTGATACAGAGACATCATCGTGGCTTATCAGGAGGAGCTATCCCAGCAATCCACACTTCTTAGACTATGGAAAAAGTCCAAGTGATTGCATTTTGATGTTGCTCAAGGGCACTGATGTAAGCTGGAAGAGTTGTCACAAACTGCAGCACTAGATTATCCTCCAAGTTTCTTGTAAGGTGGTCGAAAATAAAACAAAATTTTGCGATTACAATTTGTAGAAAATTGAGACGAACTAAACCAGAGTCCTTGCTCTGCATTTGAGTTGCAGACAGATACCTCATTCAGAAATACTTTTCCCAGTACTTTGAAAGCAGAGTACAGAGTCGCCCATTTACTATTTAAAATTATGCCTCCTGCAGCCTACCATTTTCAATGGCTTAGCCTTCATAAATCCTTGGGTTTTTATCATGAACATTTAAATCTACACCAAGGATAGTTTTAAACTGCTACCAGCTGACTAAACTAGACTGTGGAATTACTGAAAAAAAAAATCCCATACTACTGTGCTATGTAAGTAATCTTTTGGTTTATTTTCTGTGTTTCAGTTTAAAAATAAAAGTCTGAGCTTGCATAAACACTCAACAGGCATGTCAGTGCTTGAAAACACAAAACAAGGCAACCCACTGTCTTGGGCTGTGACCCAGTAGAGTACAGTAACATGTTAAATTATTCAGATCCTTAGAACAGTTGTCTCAGAGTTTGCATTCCCATTGGGAGTGTTACTGACAAGTAAAACAACTTTCATCGACACACAAGTCAGGTCATGTTGCAAATGCTTCTGGAGTATTCTTCTTAGAACTTCAGAACACCACTGGGTCAAACTCTCTGTAAACTGAATAACAAAGATGTATAACTCCTAACATTTTTTTTAAAAATAGCATAGGACACACACATTTTAAGCTCGTTCATTTGAATCTAAAATAAAATTCTAAGGACTATTTCTCTTTTTGGTACAGGATGAACCTGAAATGGCAAACTAGCAGGTATCTACAATACCATCATTCACATTGGCACCTTTCAATTCTGTGCACTTCAGAAAGAAGATAATGCTACACATCAAACACCTTCCAGTTACCCCGAGCCAGCATTAAGTGGGTGCGAGCCCTAGACAAAGGCAAAGGACTGGTCCCTGTGCCTTTTCACATCGGGTCACCTGCACAGCTACTGAGGGCTAGCCACAACACAATCCTCAGTAGCTGCCTCCAGCACCAGCCTTGTTCTACTGATGAAATATTATCACATCTAAGATGGGATAAGGTGTGACAGTGTAATCAATTTAAACATTCAGTTATGCACAGCAGTCTAGGAAAATGTGTGAGAAAGGAAAAATGTAAATGGGAAGAAATATATTCCTTAAAGATCAAGCAGAATTACCCAAATAGGATTTAATTCCAGAAAACAGGTCTAGGAGCTCTTGCAAATAGTGCTTTTGAGTATCAAGTGATGATGAGACCAGAACTTTAGCTCATTGGTACAGCCAGGAACACTGCACCTGTAATTACCATGCTAAATCCCATGTCTACGTTCCCTCAGATGGGAGCTTGGCATTTCATCAGTCCTCAGAACACAACCTTGAAGTACCTTTACAGCTTTTCAGCTCAATGTTCATTAAGACCATGCTCTGATTTAAAAAAGAAATTCCAATCCCTCTCCAAAACTATTGAAGATGTGCTTCTAATTCAACTGATGCCTCTGCCTTTCCTTAGGCCTGAACCATATGCTGTGCTTGGCAGGACAGCAAGATGCAGCAGCAACGTTCCTATCAGTCACTAGGAACCTCTTTTTTTCCAGATTTGTTTTTTCAGTCCCTGAAGATCCCAAACTAGATATTTGCCTTGCCAAAATCTTGCTACGTGTCACCAGATTGTATCTGCACAGGGTTCCCACTTGACTGAATACAAGAGGAGTAAACAATCTCGACTCAAAGACAAAGCAATACTGCAGCTTTTCTATTTTTTTTTTTTTTAATAAAGTGTTTAAGGCATTTGTAAGCTTGCTTTTCAGAACAGAAGGAAAACGATACACACATACTAGGCATCACTGAGCACGGAACATCATCTGCTCCCTGTGATTATATTTTGCATTACACTAAGTCTCAACTATGATCATTTTATATTAGGACTGTGGGTAGGTACATATTCAGAACTCAGAAACCATTTGTTTCCCACATATTTTGTAATTTCAGTAGAGTAGGCCAGCGAAGGCTGAGAAGGGAAGTGATAACAGTCTCATGTAAAAATGAGGAAATGATTGGATGGCAATGTAAATGATTTGCCTGTACATCAAACAAAAGTTGCAACAAAACCTCAGATCCTCCTAAACCCAGTTTACTTCTTCATATGTGTGGCTAGCTGCCTCTCTCTCATTCTCTTTTCTTTTGAGACATCCCACTAAAATGGGACACAGAAATCGAATGACAAAAACAGACTTTCTGACGTCAGGTTACAAAAGGAAAGTGTTAACGTTCCCAAACTGGTCCTGGAACAGCAGCAGGAAGAATCTATGACATTTTACCACTAGAAATTAATGCACAGGTTTCTTCCTTATTTCTACTACATATCCTTGTCTAGACAGAGATGAGACAACGTAAATGTCATCCCGGTGTTTGTAAGAAATGGACAGCCCATTTTCACACACCCACTCCCTTCAAGTTGGAAGGCAAACCATGACAAATTACTTCTACATCTGACACAACACTGGAGGACTTGCTCCCAACACAATAAAATTAAGTGTAAAGTGCTTGAGGGGAAGGGAGGGGAAAAAAACAGAATACTGGAGGCTTCTAAAAGCAGTATATCTTAATACTTTTGAGGTTCTTAACCCCACAGCACTTTTGTATTAAATTCAGTGGAAATCATATACATGAACACAGCATCATACTGCTTTACTGACTTCCACAAAAGTAATTATGCAAAATAAAGGAATGCAGCTAACAAGCGATAGTCCATGCATTACTTCCTAGTAATGAACAGATCATCAGCCAATGAAATATGTCACCCTAATTTTCAATTAACAGTGGTTTAATTAAAGTCTTCCTGCACTAAGCAATGTAAATGTACCACAAAACTGCCAATAGCTTTGAAGGGAAAATACATTTTCGGGTGGTTTCTTGAGGCTTATGGTGAGTGCCAGCTGACAATACTGAAAAGTAAGGGTAGTGGAGCTAATATTTAAATGAATGCTTTTAAAGGTAATTTAAATTAAAGTATAAAAAATTGTGAGTTAAACTCTGTATTAAATTCAACCGTGCCTTGTGTGATCACTGATAGGAACAATCATTATTACAAATGCAATAGCTATCCACACCAACAGTAACTAGAAATCAATTTATTCATTAAATTTAAAATAATCTTACATTAGAGAAGCCAGCCAAGGAAGCACTGAGACACTGCAAAATTCATTTCTCCTCCTCCCCTGAGTTAATCTGTTCCTTGGGTTCACAAATCCTCAGCACACAAAACTGGAGCTCTGTATGAAGCTCCTCCATAATTTTTTTCTACATGATTGTTGAACTCTTTGAAAAGCTGTAAACTCTGCAAGAACACGGCTGAACAGTACTAAACTCAGGGATTCTTATTATAGTATGATTATGTTCCATGTAATCCATGTGCTGGGCACACAATGGTACTTATTGGTCTGCTCAATGGATATGCACCCTGCATCTTATCTACCTGGTCATCTTTGACCAGAAAGTGGGGCATGAGAGAAGGGAGACATGGCACACTTCCATAGGACTACAAGTCTCAGAAACTGGGGATCAAAGCTGTGAAGCAAAGTGCGCAGTGTGCCTGCCCAACACAAAAACACCAACTGTGACCCACCTATCCATGAAGAAAGACTCCAAGAGGACTGAAGACCAAAGCAAAATGTTTCATGTTTTATTACCCCATCTTTTCAAACAGCCTAATGAGCGTGTGAGGAAGTTTATACAGTCTATACAGAAAGTGGCTGAAATGAATATCCCTACACGAGAATGTGACCTACCAACATTTCTCTGAGTACTGCTAGATGAGCTCACACTGCAACTTCTAAATTTCATCTTCAAAGACGCTGCATGTCAGTTCTCGCAAGTACATCATACTATTGTAAACATTTCAGAAACCACACATTCTTCACCCAGATCAGAAAAAACCTGACTGATGTTATCCGCATCAATTCATACACTTCCGAATCCTACCCCACCTAAGATCCTACACAGAGCAGAATAGATTAAAAATCCCACGAGAAAACAACAGTTCTGACCTAAAACAAAGCCTGAACAAGAGGGACACATACAAAACTGAAAAAACTTTTTGAAATAAAGCATAATTAAGTGTGACTATTACTTGGCTGATTCCTTGACGCATCTTGAGAATTGAGTAGCCTATATACATCAAGATGGCATTATTTGAGAAAAGATCCTAAGAAAAACCTCAGCTCTCCTCATTTGCCATATGATCTCCCATCCACCACAATCTGCAGGGAGACCTGAAGATCTCAGGGCCACTCATATCATATTGCTTTAGTTTGGGAAAAGATGCTCTCCCCAGTTCAATGCCAGCTAATTGGGAGGGTGAACACGGTGGAGCAGGGAAGCAGAAGAGCTTACAAATGAGAGGGAAGGGGTTGCAAACTTCTGATTTGAAGATAGTTGAAGAGGTATAAAACAGGAATGAACAACAGGAAAACTGATCTCCAATGGAAGGTTAAATGCTACAGTGGGCAAGAATCAGACGACGTAAGATGCACAAAGATGGAAGCTACTGTAGATGGTGGGGAGAGAGGAGAAATAAATGGTGATTGTTCAGAGGCAACACATCAACCCATGAATGCTTGGTTTCGGTTCTCACCTGTGAGGTGCTGCCCACCTCAGCCTGCAGTGACCAGGACAGAGAAGTCTGCATGGAGGCCTCTTTTTCCTCCTGGCTTAGCACATAGATGGAGCATGTCCACTGAAAACTGAACTCTCCACTGTGGAAGCAAAAGAGGTAGGCAGAAAATACCTGCTCTTTGCATGCTCCATATAGGTGCTAAGGAGAAGACAGATTGAGTACACTGAATTTTCAGTGGACTTGTTGCAAAGAGATTCCTACATTAGCTACCTCAAAAGAGGAATTTCCTCACCCACACTACAGCTCCTCACCTGAATCACATGGCCAATACACTCCCAATAATAGTAAAATACCACTTATTTTTAATGAGGAAAACAAAAAATGTGTAGGCCATAGTAGGTGTTAAATGGTCAAATTCTCAAGCATAATTTTAATACCAAAATGTTTTTAAAAAATCCACAAGTCTTTACTTAAAATGATAGAGAAATAAGAAATCTGAGCTAATCAGTTGATGATCCTTGTCAGCTGTTACTGTTAGAAAATTGCCATAACCTAAGCACAGCTCTACTATCTCATTCAGCTTGGTTATTGTATTTATACTTCCCAGAAATCCTCTTTCTTAATATGTTTTGCCACAGAGTAAGCGATATTTAGCAACTGAATGCCTGAGAAGGGCTGGGAACCATAAATATTCTGTTCCAGAAAATTACAGGTTTTGTTCCCAGAAAGTCATTTTAAGCTAACATAATAATAACAAGTAAATAAGATAATTTACAACATTCAAAAAAATCACTATGAAAGTCTCTTGCTTCCCTAGCTTACATAACTGCAAAAACCCACTTCAAACTGTGCTGATAAACCATGCATTTCCAAACACATTTGCAGGCAAGATATGTCAAATGGTTGGGGTTTTTTTTGTTGTTTGTAGTTTGTTGGTTTTTTTTTTAAATACAGTAAGAGATTTTGCCTATTTGTGAATTAATGCGGTTTTCTCTTGGGAAGATAAATACTCAGGAACAGTAGAGTGCTCACTTCCTGGGCAGCATGCACAGTCCGCTCTCTTTGGCTTTCCACTGCTGCACATTGCTCTGCCTTCTGCGACACAGATGAACATACTTCAAAATCTGTGTGTCCCAAATCCTGCAGATATTGATAGAGTGGGGAATTCTGAAAGAGAGTTAAAAAAGAAAAATGAGAAAAAAAATGTTAAAAATCACTCCCTGTTTCCCACAAAACAGAACTGCGCATACAGCAACCACACAACCAGCCAATGAATGGGCTGAGAGCAGCCCCGCAGAGAAGGACTTTGGGATAGCGGTGGATGAAAAATTGGACAAGAGCCGGCAATGTGCGCTTGCAGCCCAGAAAGCCAATTGTACCCTGGGCTGCATAAAAGAAGCGTGGCCAGCAGGTCGAGGGAGGTGATTTTCCCTCTTTACTCTGTTCTGGTGAGACCCCACCTGGAGTATGGCATCCAGCTCTGGGCCCCCCAACATAAGAAGGACATGGACCTGTTGGAGCGGGTCCGGAGGAGGGCCATGAAGATGATCAGAGGGCTGGAGCACCTCTCCTGTGAAGACAGGCTGAGAGAGTTGGGATTGTTCAACCTGGAGAAGAGAAGGCTCCAGGGAGACCTTATTGCAGCCTTTCAATAATTAAAGGGAGTCTACAAGAAAGATGGAGACAGACTTTTTACCAGGGCCTGTAGTGACAGGACAGAATCACAGAATTGTGGGGGTTGGAAAGGACCTTCAGAGATTATCTAGCCCAACCATCCTGCCAAAGCAGGGTCACCTAGAGCAGGCTGGACAGGAACGTGTCCAGGTGGGTTCTGAATACCTCCAAAGAAGGAGATCCCACAACCTCTCTGGGCAGCCTGTTCCAGTGCTCTGCCACCCTCAAAGTAAAGACAAGGAGTAATGGTTTTAAACTAAAAGAGGGTAGATTTAGATTAGCTATAAGGAAGAAATTTTTTACAATGAGGGTGGTGAGACATTGGAACAAGGTGCCCAGGGAAGTTATGGATGCCCCATCCCTAGAGTGTTCAAGGCCAGGCTGGATGGGGCTTTGAGCAACCTGGTCTAGTGAAAGATGTCCCTGACCATGTCAGGGGGTTGGACCAGATGATCTTTAAAGGTCCCTTCCAACCCAAAACATTCTGTGATCCTATGCAACACAAAAAAACTCAACACAGTTTATAGCAATGAAGCCAAAATTTTGCTCTGAATATCTCCCTTAAGTTTTACCCTCACCATAGTGAAAGAGGCTGCAAGAGAGTCAACATACAAAACAATGTGATGAGAAACAAGAATGTAACCAATCAACTTTTCCCATAGCAATATTTTTACTAGGTTACCTGATAGGGTTCTTTAGGTTATAATTTACATGTTTTCAATAAAGAAATATGTATTTGGTAATATATTTTAAAACATTATGGTGTGACTCTGGAACACTTAAGGACACTTTTCCTAAAGTTTATAAAAATTGAATAGATTATACTTTGAACCACTTCTACTGAAACAAACTTTAAAACTAGAGCACTTTTCAAACTTCAATAAATGAAGCCTCAGTGTAACCTGATTAGGTATCCACAGAGTGTTTTACAGAAATGGAAAAACAAATTAGAAAAAGGCTTCTGCTCTCTCCAAGAGTGCTACTAGCACTTCTGGCAAAGAACTATCACAGTTATTTAAAAAAAAACAAACCAAAACAAAAACCAAACAAACCTGAAAACAAAACAACCTAATTTTTTAAGCCGCTGGCAAAACTACTAATTTACAAAAAGTCCTTAATGAAACTTCTTAGAGAAAGTATGGAATCCTGATTGCCAGAGAATGGGTTTTTACATGTTTAGGTATTTATTTATATAGACTTCCGAAATTTCTTATTGTCATCTCCACCAGACATCTAGATTTACTTAACTCTTATTTTTCTCTTTACATCCACATATATGGCAGTGTCTAGGAATGATTTGATGGAAAGGATATTTATGCTAACTCCAGTTTTACTCAGGACATGTAAAGAGACTTCTCTTTTTTAAGAAAACCTCTCAGCAACCAGTCTTCAATAGCCTAGTTAGTTAGGGATTCATTGTGACCTATGAAAAATTTTATCAACATCCCAGGCTAGTATGCGAACACCAGCAAACTGCATGGGAAGAACACAATCCAATTTAAGAATTATAACATACTATCAGTGAGAGAACAAAAATAAAAAGTAAAACCTTTACAGTAAATAATGCACAGTTGTGGAGGTCTGCAGAAACAACCACCAACAGAACATCTGCTACAAATCATAACATTAACTATGACTAACTTGCCAGCGAAGTTGTGAAGGTGGTCCATCTAATGTGACCATGTATCAACATGGCCAAATCTCAAATGACTCCTTGCCATACAATAAAACTTGGAAGCAATCATTCATACTAGCTGAACAAATTAACTTGTTACCTCTACAGATTTTTTTTTTTAACCCCATCACCAAAGTGCTATTTTGACCACTGTTATCTATTTAAAGCATGCAAATTCATACTTTTGCATGCTCCGCTTGAGTTACTCACAGCAGACTCAGTGTCCACTCATTAGCTGAAACTCAAACATTTGTACCAACTCACAGGTACAGACAATCCCCCTCACCCACAATGACGATGATTGTGCAGAACACTAGGATAGCTTAATGACTCATTTCCTTGTGGGAATTTTTCCAGTGTGACAACTCAATCCTTCCTTTTTTCCAAGTACCCTTCCTCCATGACTGAGTACTTTTTCAGGTGCATCTAACACTAATTAAACAACATACTGTTCTGGAGTAGCTAGAAAGAAGGTATGTTTCTCTCTAAGTAGAATGTCACTTTACCAGAATTACTTACTTAAAATGGAAAAGAAAAAATAATCATAGAATCATAGAACTGTCTAGGCTGGAAGGGACCTTTCAGATCATTGAGTCCAACAATCAGCCTAACACTGACAAAAATCATCACTAAAGCATGTCCCTAAGCACCACATCTACCCATCTTTTAAATACCTCCAGGGATGGTGATTCCACCACTTCCCTGGGCAGCCTGTTCCAATGCTTGATAACCCTTTCAGTGTAGAAATTTTTCCTAATATCCAACCTAAACCTCCCCTGGTGCAACTTGAGGACATTTCCTATTGTCCTAATGCCTGCTACCTGGTAGAAGAGACTGGTCCCTACCTCGCTACAACCTCCTTTCAGGTAGTTGCAGAGAGTGATACTTCCCTTATTTAAGACACTGTTAAAAATTAAGACACTGTCCCTTAACTTCAGGACAAAACTCAGAATATGAATGGATATGCATAACTTTCTCATCTTAAAATGGTTTTCATACAGAACCAGGCTGAGCACTGCCAGTGGACCTGGAACAACCTGAACAACCCTACATGAGAGGCTTTAGGGTATCATGGAAGTTTCAGTCAGAACCAGCCAGAATTTTCCCCATTTAGACGAAGGTGCAAAGACAGAACAGTGGGTGAACAGAAAATGTTTTATTCAAAATCATAGTTTTGATGCTCGCTCCAGGCAGGACTCCAAGGGAATCATATTTAGGCTCTCGGCAGACGTGTCCATCATCTTGACCATCATCTTGTCACAAGCAAGGCCAGCCATCATTTGACACATGACTATTGTACTTTGCTCATACCCACCTACATGCAGACAGCTGGCAAAATAACCCAAATATACGAAGGAGTTTTTCCACTAGTATCTCAGGGTGCCCCTTGCTTTGGGGTCCATGATGAGATAATTTTCTAACAGCTGATCAAGAAAACCAGTCTAATGCTGTTTACATTGGTTCCATTTCCTCACAAAAATGGATGAAGGAAGCTAGAGAGAGAGAGACAGTGACAGACAGAGATTCTGTCCACTGAAGACAGAGAGAATTAAAAATCCTGAATGCTACGTTTAGTAAGTGAAATACTGTGTAGATGTAAGAATGCCCAATTCTTCCCTCTTACTGGGTATTTGGCAACATCAAAACCTTCCACCTAACTGTAATTAGTACATTTTCTACTACACAGAAATAGTAAAAAATATACCGTCTCTCCAAAGATTAATCCCTAGTTAGGATGAATAATTTTAATTGTTCTTGTAATCAACGTAGAATACAGGCACCTTGCTAGTTTTACATAAATTCCTTCTGATTAATTTTTTAAAGGCTTTTACAGGGTCTCATTATGGGTAGATTTGTGATTTTTTATCACTGCTCAGAACTGGAAATAAATTTTCTGACTATGGAGTTAGCAAATGATAATTGATTAAAATTTAACTTGAATGTTTATCACATATTCCTTCAAGTCGATAAGGGTTCTCCTCTTTCAGTTTCTCAGAAAGGACTCAGGTTACGATAATCCTCCTCTAACACATTTTCTCTGGCTTCACGTGCTTTCTCTTTCCTGTTTTTTCCTAATAGATTATTAGCAGAACTTAAGTGCACATTGGAAAACCTCATTTTTTATTAACTTAAATGACCAAGAACTATGCTGTGACTAAAATCCCTTATGTTGTAAGTAAAACCACCATTGTTCCCCTTTCTGAATCCATTAGAAGCATGCAAGATGGGGGTAAAGAAAGCACTGAATAAATGGGTTGAGGCTCTTGTGAAATTAGATTTTTAAGAACCTTAATGAACTGATCATAAAATTCTTCCATTAAAACTGAGGTCTCTTCTGCAGCACATGCAGCTTTACATTTTGCTCAGAAAATCAGAAGATTACACTCCTCTTCTATTAGAAATATCACTGATGGCATACATATATTAGCCTATGCTAACATATTTATTTATTTATTATATTTCATGTCCTAGATATTGCCCAACTTTAAACAATACTGACAAGCCTGTCACTTGCAAAGCTGTGTGGTCTGTATAACTCACTGAGGATGTCTCCACCAGTCTATACCAAATTTCTCCCATGACATATGTAAGTAACAGCTAGAAAATCCAGTAAAGGAAATTAAAGGGTATATTCTATGTATGTGAACATTTACACAAAAGTTCCAGTATTATCAAAGAATCAGAAAAATATTAATTACGCAACTACAGAATTGCAATATGATACCGTTAAAATATTCTCTTCTATATACTGCTTGTTTCAATCCAAGAGACAGGATTATACTTCATGCTTACAAAGCATTTTTCATCTTCCTAAAGCTTTAAAAACCATAACTAAATCTCATAATGTGTCTGATGTCCCACAAATTATAGCTCTGAATTTCTAGCTTACATCCTTACCCAAACCTCTCACTCCTAAATGCCTTCTTTTCCATAGAAAAGATCACAGATATGCACATATTCTTGCACATGCATTTCTAACTGTGAGAAAAGTTCCTTGGTTTCAATTCATGCTGTTACTCATCCACATTGTCAGGCTCAGCTGTTTTCACCTGCAAATGCCACGATAATATTAAGAAAATCTACTTCCTGTTTGGGGAAAATAGGAGGGACCTGCCTCTTTTCCTCCTAATTTTCTTTGCCCAGAATTCATGCAATCCTTTTTTCAACAGTCCAATATTAAAAAATTTTAAAAAGCAGCTGATCTACATTTCTGCTTATATTATATATACTACACTTTTAGTTTAAGAAATTCAGGACATATCAGAAAGTTTATCCTTGCTAACAGTAGTAGGTTGTAATTTAAAAAAAATAATTTAGACTTGAAAGAAAGCTTTTATGTTAGAATGTGAGGTAAAGGGACAGCAAGGTTGTTTCAATAGATGGCAAGAAAAGGAAATTTAAAATATAAAATCTCACATTCCTATTAATACAGCATCATATTATTCTAGAAGAACCTATTTCCATGTATTTTTGAATCTTTACTTTCAACCACTCTCAACTTAGATAATAACTAGAATAATTAGTACTACTCATGTTTGACAGTCAGATTCATTTATTTATTTCTAGTTGTCTCTGGTAGAATGACACAGTAATGAATCATGTACAAAGTAGGGAAGAAAAAACTTTTTAATAATTCAGATTATCGTTATGTTACCATCATACTACCAGTTACTGATGGGAAACATTATCTAAAGTAAGTGAGGATATCAAGACAGAGTTTTTCAGCAATATGCTGTATTTATTTCTGAAGTTTCTTCTAAGTTTCTTCTTCTAAGTCACTTTCTGAGACCACCTAATACAAGAGACAGACATTACATTTACAGCCAGGGCATTTTTTTATTATTCTACTTGTCCAAAATGCATGCTGGAAATGGAAAATAGTACCAGGACAGACAGAAGACAAAATGCAATTATTCTTTGGTGCACTTTGTATAGATTAGACATGGAAAACCTTATTAATAAGTGATGCAAGGTAGTCAGAAACAGTCGATGTACTGAGCAGGAATATACTTTTTGAAAATTTTAAGAATAAGGGTTTTCTGAGGACTCAGCAGAGACTGACAACAAAAAGCCCACTCTGACTTTTCTCACTCATCACAGTCAGTCATACTGCAAAGCCATTCAATTGTAACTAGACATTTATAGTATAGTATAGGTTTATATAAGCTCCCATTTCTAGAATCAAGAAAGAAAATAATTTCCTCCTCATTCATAACTCCCTGAGCATATTTATTTTAGATCCATACTACTAAAAATTATTTCACTCACATACATGTCTTAATTACAACCCTCCTTTTTACATTGTTGAAAGTAGATGAATCTTATTCTGAACCCAAAATATATTATGCAGGATTAAAGAACAGTCCACTAAATTAGTTTTGTTCCTTAATCCTTTATCAATGCTTATTTTAATGCCACTTGCCATATAGCACTGACTTGGTTAGAAAAAAACATCACCTAAACTGAAGACTAAACATCATGTTTGCAACTCTAAGCCTACAGTAAAAAAAAAAATACAAAAAAGTCAAAACCAAGCTAAACATTAAAAGATAATCAAACATACATAACATTGCCTACTGCTATGTGATGGAAAGGTTGTTATAGTAGAGAACTCCCTAGCTTTGGAAAAGAGCTTACTTTTCATAGATACCTACTCAAATACGTACATCTATTGCAGCCTTGCAAGCACAGATATCGCACTTTAATACATAAGGCATTTTGTGTGAATTCTGAGAAAAAGCTTTGCAATCACAAATCAGATTAAGATACTGTTAGTTTTCATACTCTTGTTACAATAGCATCTGAAAAATCAAAGCCACACCCAAATTATTTTTGCTGATGCATCATGAAGTAAGTGACTCAGGATTTCTCCATTAGAGACAGGGGCTTCCCACAACGACCACTCTTTACCATGATAAAATTTACTAACTAGTAAACTCCTGCTCTAGTTTCCAACCATAGCTAATGGGGCAGATTAACCTTAAAAGTAACATTTAATGCCATCGCACAAAATAAGAGGTTTAAAGATCTCTTCTTAAAATATGGATATGTTTTTCCAAAGCTGAGGTTTCCAGTAAGCCAAAAACACTGTGGAAGCTTAAACCATCTCCAAAATTACTACAAGTTATGAATTATCAGTTAAAAAAAAAAAAAGATTAAACATTTCTACCACAGTGACAGCAAAGGCTAAGATATGCTGAACAGGTGGCTAAACTCAGAACAAAATAAACAGTATTGAAATCTCTCCCCCCCCTCCCCCCAACTTTCAAAACACAGATTTGAAGAAGTTGAGGCAACACTCACAGACAGCGCGATCTTTGTCTCCTGGAAGAGGGCATTCCATTTCTCTCTTCGGTACTGCTCCCATGCACCTGACAGAATCTCACCCGCCTCCCCGTTTCTTTTCGTTTGTCCCTCCAGGATGACCCGAGCCGAGGATGAGGAGCAGCCGTCAGTGTAATTGCACCTGTGCCCCTGCACAGTAGCATTTTCCTGACAGCATCAGCGGATGCAGTTTGAAACTTCCCAGGATTGTGCGATTTCTCCTGACTAATGTGGCTTTCTAACGGGGGGGGGTGGAGGGAGTCGAGGATGACAGATTGCTAAAGGCTTTTAAAAAGATCCTGCTTGAAAGAATTACTGCACATCGATCTTATATGCAGCCATTAACGAGACTTTCCAAGCAACAGTATTTAAAAGGCTTGGTCATATTCTCCTGGCTGGTAACCACCTCCTCCTGTGCTCCGACTGACAAAGAGCCAGGCGCTGACAGGGCTAATATTAGACAATGACTTCAAGGCAGTGAAAGAGTCATTTAAATTTCCTATTCTGCTTCCACCGCCACAGGAGCACAGACCTTCGTTTCTCCAGCGCTACTGTATCATCTGATTTAGAAGTAGGCTCCCAGAACTACTTTGAAGCCCATTAATCTATTACTGTTCCCGGATATTTTCTGATGTACAATATATATCTAATTCTGGACGGACCCACATGGCCTGAAGAGTTAGAGAAGTTTTATAGCCTGTATATAGTTCCATATCACTGTATCTGCAACATGGGAAAGCTCTTTCCTTTGCATTTTCAGCAGGTGGTTGCACATCACTGCCATCGTGGAAAAGTCTTAGAAATATTACATACTAGACAGAATAAGAAACTTATTGGGAGCTCTGGATTATTCACCCATACACAAGAGGGCCTGCGAGTACAGGTGAAAAACTGAGCAGATTTCTGCCTTCATGACAAGGACAGAGATGAAAAATATCTGAAAAACTGGAAGTAAAAGTGGTAAATGTTACCTTCCCTGGAGGACAGGGTAAGAGGCCAGCCGGACTCTGTACTTGGAGCTTTGGGTGGGAAGTCACTGATCATGCAGGTCACCAGACCAGGCTGATACAGGAAATCTGGTTTGTTTCATACCAATTACTAACAACCCACAGATTTTACCCTTCACTTACATTCAAAACTGAATTAATTGGTAAACTAGTGGAGTATTTCTGAAGCATTTTAGAAACCTCTTTAAAACACCAGCTCCAAAGAATTAACTTGGTCATCCATTATAAGTCATGTTAATTCTGACTCCTAATGACAACACACCATAAGCAAACATCTTTACTGAAGTAAAGCATTCAAAAAACAAGGCAGTCACATTGTAAAGACTAAAAAAGTACAGTGAGTCATTATTTTTTATTCAAGTGTCCAAGGAAGTTGATTCATGACTTGAAGATATGAGAGCAGTACTGCAGTATTAACCCTCCCACAAACACGACCCCAGAGTAATTAATAGAAAGGAGGATTAAAAAATTTTTGGACCAACAGACCTCAAAATTTACTATGGATCATCATGTACTTTGGTCTTCAAATTTTCTATTAAAAATAATAAAGGCAATATGGGTTCACACATATATGGCCCATATAACACTTTATCTGCTCATTGATGACATTACTGTTATCCAAAACCACCTGATGAGTTTACTCAGCCTCCAGAGCAACCAGACTGTTCTTTACAGAGTTTTAAGTTTGCAGTTTCTTTTGTTTTCCCTCTGGTATCACCTGCCTCCCAGTCATGTGATGAAAAGGAGCACAGTCCGTCCCCTCCTTCCTCTTTGCGGACTGCTGAGAAGCAAGATATCTGAAATAGTCCATTCGTCACTAGCCCGGGTGCATCTACAGTACACTGCAATTTGCAGCAGAGAGACCTCCCCAGGCCGCAGTTACATGGTCAATTTAATCTGCCATTACCAGTGGGCGCAGATGAAAGCTGCAGTACCATTTTAGAACACTAATGGTAATATTTATACAGCCAAATGGTGAGATGGAACAAGGAACTGATCCGATTGTAAAAAAAAATAAAATAATAAAATCCATCTTTTTTTTTTCTCTTTCTTAGCCAGATTAGTTTACAGTCAAATCAGTCTCCCGAGCCAGTTTACAGCATTGCGTACAAACCCTAGTGCCAGCATAAGGAAGAGTATGGGAATAAGCAGGAAAAGAGGAGTGAAGCCCAAACACCTCTTCTGACAACAGCCCACACTTCAGGCAGACAAAGCACAGTCTCAGAACCAGCTCATCAAATGACAAGTGAACTGTGGTTTTGACAGAACTGTGTATTTACAACTGTCTTTATTTCATGCATATGTATAAAATGAGAGTACTACATCTTTAGTCCACCCAATATTGTTGAGAAAAGTCCTGTCGAGGGAGCATTACAGACACTACCATTGACATTGTGTGGATGTTCTTTTTCACCACCTTCTTTTTCCTAATGTTTAACATTTGAGACATTATTTTTTAGAATACAACATTTATAAGCCTAATGCTTGACAAAAATCACATTACCCTGCAAGTCCTAAAGTCTTCAGGTTTTTGAATGAATGTGACTTCAAATTTTCATCACAACAAAAAGTTCCTGAGGTTAGGTTTCCTAGAGTTTTCATTTGTTTTTGTTTCATGTTTTAAACAAAATAATTCCAGAGCAACTCCATGATGGAGAAAGCATTTGTGAAAACAAACATCACTGAGCGTTTTGATAAAAGCTACGTTTGGCTTAAAAGGGTTCAGATGAGGACTTGAACACCTCAATTTAGCGATGCACCAGTATTCTAAGCAAAGAAATACCACATTTTAGACATGTTTTACTTTTGTAGGCATGCAGAGAACACATCATCTAAAGGATGTTCTGAACATAGTTGTATTATGCTGGGAAATGCTGGTGCCTCTTGCTGGAATCTCTCTTAAACCTTACAGAAATCTGTATATCAGAACATTATATGCAGGCATCCCTCCATGCCCCTCAGCACCAAGCAGCATCTTGGCTTGTCGGCTAAAGATTCAGTGAGAGTTGTCTTTCTGAACCTGACACTTCAATGCGTTATGATGTTGCCTAATATTTCCCAAGCACTTTTGTCCCATGTCCCTCCTAAACAGCCTCCACCATTGCTACCTCCTCCCCGCACAGGCCAGACCCAGGGCCTTGTAGTTGCCAGCTCTGCTGAGCCCTGGTGCTTCCTTTCTCTCTCAGGATGGCATCTTGCTTGTAAAGCACTTCACTGTTTTCAGGACTCATTTTTCACATTAGCTTCTTCCACTACAGCAAGAGGACAAAGAACGCAGACCATGTCTCTCCAAACTCTGGAAAGGGTAATTCCATTTCTGTGCGTATTTTCCCCCAATGATGGGAAGATGACTGCTTCACCAAGAGGTGGATGTGAAATGAGAGCACCTGTTACGCATTCAAAATCTTTATTCTGAGTTTGTGGGTTCCAATTCTAGGTTCAGTAGAGCTGTGTTCAATATTTTACGTAGCTATAAACTTTTGAATTTGGACATGAGATTTTTCACACTCTTTGCATTCATCCCGGCTTGTTTTCTTTTTAAATGCAGATTAGCATGGATTCTGAGATTTGATGCAGATAGGTGAGCCAAAGAAAGTCTCATTTTGTTAACTTGGTATTATTCTCCCATTTGCACAAAGTAAAACTTGAAGTTGGGAAAGATCGCATGTACAATTTATACTGTATTTTTCAGTCTGGGATTTCTAACAGGACAAACAATAAATCCCAATTTAAAAGTCTGGAGTCACACTAATGATCAGATCCTCTAGATCCAGAGTAAAAGATTAGATTCAAGAGTGACACTACCATCATGACAATATGTCAGTCTTTAGTGGGGCTACTCTTTAACAAGTATTTCCCTTAATACTGAAATCACTAGTGAATGGCAACATTAACTAAAAGTATGGACAGAACTAGTTGTAGGAATGGCACAAGACTCATTAATTAATTAAAACAACGTCTCAAGTGAGGATAGCTTGCTTTCTTAACTAAAATAAAACAAAAAAGTTGAGCGAGATGTTTATGTCAATGCAATTAATTCAATACTATATTTTACACAGTTCCACATGCAAAGCTTTATATTGCAAACACTGTGTATGAAAAAGCCCTTAAAAATCTAAGGTGGTGGCTGTCTGACACTGTGGGTGTCCAAACTTCATTTTTTTGTGCAATCTGGTGAAAAATCTTGCACGGATTAACTTTCTTCTGCAAACACAGCATTAGAAAGGAAAACAACATAAGTCAGCACCAATCCTTCCACCACAACCATATAGCTGACACAGCCAGAAAGATCTTCTGGGATTAGGTTCCAACAACCACCTGGCTGAACCTGAAGGAAGGAGTGTCTTCCCTGTGAGGAAAGGCTGAGAGAGCTGGGACTGTTCAGCCTGGAAAGAAGGCTCAGGCAAATCTTGTCAATGTATGTTATTACCTGAAGGGAGGGTGCAAAGAAGAAGGAGCCAGGGTCTTACCAGTGGTGCCCAGGGACAGAGGCAATGGGCACAAACTGTAAAACTGGAGGTTCCCTCTGAACATCAGGAAACACTTCTTTGTTGTGAGGGTGACCAAGCACTGGCACAGGTTGCCCAGAGAAGTTGTGGAGTCTCCATCCTTGGAGATATTCAAAGCTGTCTGCATATGGTCCTGGGCAATCGGCTGTAGGTGGCCCTGCTCAGGGGGGTTGGACCAGATGACCTCCAGAGGTCCCTTCCAACCTCAACCATTCTGTGATTCTGTGAGTATAGCTTTAATATCTATCCAAATGTAAAAAACAAACTTGCACAAGCTCATTAAAATATAGGACAGATGACTTAGCTGGAAGAAGAAATCAGGAGCTGAAAATGCACTTAAAGAGCAGTGTTTGGATCACCTTCATCCCAGTGTTCTGAAAGAATGGGCACAGGAGATCAAAGATACAGCAGAAAGGATTTTTAATAAATCTATAAACTCAAAAGTGGAAAAAGCAAATGTACTGCCTATATTTACAAGCAATCAGGAATATGTCAAGCCTATGAATCTGATCAAAAGCCAGCAAGCTACTGAGAATAATTATTCTTTCTTGCAGAATTCAAAGACAAAGAAGAAAACAGATGATCATCAAAGAAGATATCACATGGGTTCACCAGAGGGAGGTTGTGCCAAACTCGCTTGACATCTTTCTTTGACAAGACAGCTAATTTTTCTAGTTAAAGGAAATGCAGGGAACTTATATGGACTTTTTACATTGTGCCATATGGGGTATGGACTTTTGATACTGTGCCATATCAGTTAAGATGAAAAAAAAATGGGAAAGGAACCAAATACGTAGATGTCAGGGATAACAGCGGGTTATGTTGAACGGAAAGCTATCAGTTCAAAAGACAGTTACTAATGGAGTTCCTAAAGAATGGATCTTTGGTCAAAGCTTTTGAATTTTCATTAATTAACCTTACAGCAAAAAAGCACGTGAATGAAATTTCCTGATAACACCAAGTAACATCATATATGCAGAAAAGGACTGTATACAGGGACTAATAAAAAAAAACCCTCTCCAATAATGTGGAAGCTGTTGATAAAAATAAGGACAGACATGAGTGGTAACCCTGTCACATTACAACTGAATCAAACAGTATGAAGACTTGAAAAAGTTGTTTGTAGGCCTAAGATGCAAGAAACAAAGCATCCCCAGCAGAAGCAAGTGAAAGTAGTTGTACAAGACCCCAAGCAAAAATACCAAGTACCATGCTGCAAGCTCAGGTAAAGAAAGATGAACCCAAACTGAAGTGGACATAAAAAAAAAAACACAACAACCCACAAAATCCAAATGAACAAAAAAAACCAAACCAAAACCAAAGAACAGGAAAATCTGATTTGTAAAAAGAAGATAAAATACATTGGATTATGCAGTTTAGCAAAATCTTATCCAGGATAAGACTGCTTTCTATGAATACGTTAGCAGAGGTAAATTCCAGAGAAACAGAAAAACTATACACTAGTGGACAATATTAGCAGAAGTGCAAATAGGTATGATGTGGCCATGAATAAATTTCAAGTCAAAAATTAGATGGCAGTTATTAACTATCCAAGCAATGAAGTTCTGACACAGTTCTCCCACTGGAATAACGATGCAGAAATTTAGCCAGTTTGAACAATGATCTTCTTTAATTTATACATTAAAAAAGAAAAAGAAAACAAGAAACAGATGTCATTTTCCAAACAAACAAAAATACTAATGCCATTTCAGTCTCATAACAAAATACACAAAACACTGCAATCTTCCAGAGGACTCTGGGGTACGCCATAATTATGATTGCAGCACAGTGCATACTACACTGTAACTAGTGTTCTATCTTCTAGCCCATTTTGTAAAACACTCAAGTAATTTAACATCAAATTTCCCATCTCATCGTCTTCCTTAATAAAGTAAGACAGACATTAATAAAGAATGTCATTCAATGTTCCTCCATTTCTTAGTACAATCTGCTCTACACTGCAACAATTTTTAATTTGACACTGCTGGCAGATGAGCCCACGCCAAGCATATCAGGGGCACCTCTGTGTTTCTTGGATTCTGTCCCCTTCCCGCAATATTTGTAGAATTTTAATTACAAGAGCAACTGGTTGTAACAAATGCAAGAACTGAAGCGCTGAGGACTACGCCGCTGGTGAATCAAAGTCACTGGCTGCTGTAGGAATTCATTTATAAACTAGAGAGAGCGTGGCAGCACTTACTGGATAGAGTAAAATGACCATCATTCATTATTATTCAATCACAATGATCTGCAATGGTTGTTGAATTTCTGGATAAAAATACTGCTTTCCCAGGGCAGTGATGTCACGTTTGTGCTTCCCTTCCTTCAGCGAAACATTAATGTAAAAGATAGCTTGATAGTGAGAAAAATTATCAGACCTTGGAAGCTCAAAAATATCTATCACCAAGTCATCATCTGTTTGATGCTGCAAAATTTGTAATGCTGACAGCTTTCATTAATGTGTTCAGGGCCTGTTGGACAGAGCTGTGACCTGAAAAACGTGCAGAAAATAACACTGGGCATAACTGTGATGTGGAACAGGTGAAGCATACCCCATTCGCTTCTCTTCCCTCTCCTACCCATTCTGTTGGGTATGAAAAACGTAAAGGACCACTTCTTTTCTGATTATGCATGTGTTAGCACACCACTAATGCTTACAATATTGAACAATATCTTGTTCACAAGGGCTCCAAATGCACAAAGAAAATAGCTGCTCACAGTAACCTAGGTCTGTATGCTGAAGGCCTCCTTGCAACAGTGACCGCTGAAGAACAGCAAGGGCAGTGACCTACTGAGGTTTAGAAAAAAAGTAGTTGCTTACCAGAAACCACAAATACTTAAGGGGGAAAGTTTGAGGCCCAATAAAAAGTTAAAACAGTACTTAAAAAATAAATATGTTGTAGTACGAACTACCCAAATACTTTACATCTGCTTGCTAATTCCCATCTCTGCCTTATCTGTGTGGAGTATGTTCATAATTCTCTGTAGTGCCTTCATTTTACAATAGCATGAATCCTCCTGAGCACTTCTGAATATAATTTTTGCGGGTATTTCAAGGTACCTGTTATTACCAGTGGGTATCTCACCCAGCTCTGCACCCCAACAAATCAACCAAACAAAAAAAAAAAATCTGTATTTTTCCTACTGTTGCTTATCTGATGTTATAGTTGTACCCTAATACATGAAAGGTATGTTACTATGTCACTCAGTATACCTATAAGTGTGTATACATACCTACGGTACAGTGATGTATCAGAGACTTTACTAATGACGGAAATCCATTCCTAAAATGCAAAGAAAGTAGCGAAGTGCATATGGCATGTGCAGGGAGATCTTTTACTCCCTATACAGCAGAACTTTTTCAATCAAAACTGTAACTGCTCCATGAACTGAAGAACTGTGGAACTGTAAAACAAGAATCGCTTTTACTGAAGAAGGAAACACAAAGGACAAGGCATTGTATCCATGATATAAATTCTCACTATGGGTTTATGTCATTAAAGGAATTGATTTAACATGCAGCAATGTAAATAATATATTTTATTGTTAGGATTCAAAATTGGTTGTGGATAAACACAAAACTTTGTGGTACAGACCAAAGCCAAACACAGGTAGTACTTATATAGTGGAGAAAAAAAGCATTCCTTACGTAAGGAGCTTTTTGGATGCTGGTAAAAACAGAAGCCTTATTATTATAATAATTAATCGTTTTAAAGACAGTATTCCTCTATAGCCACTTTCTCCATACACCTGCAAAAACCGGTGCACCCTCCATGAAGATGCAATTACATTCACCTGCTGCAAACCAGTCTGATTTTGTCACCGAACTGCAACAGCGGATATATTTAACCATTGTTTTAAATGAGGCCGACATGATACTGTAGCCCCGTTACCTGACACGCAATACAACTGTAAAGGCTTTATGCAAATCCTGTAAATAATACGAACACTAGAAAGGCAAGGTACTTACTACACAGATCAGTGCGTGCTGAAACGCACCTTTTACGTGAATTACACCGATTTAGAAGCAGGATTTATAAGCGGCACCGCGGGTTTGCTCTTTGCCCGCCCACCCCGCCGCTCGGCCGGTGCGAAGCCTCCCGCAAGCCCCCGGCCCGCACCGGCCCCCGGCCGGCCCTTCACCCCCCCGCAGCCCCTCGCAGGGCCCATAGGGGCCTCCCCAGACCCCTCACCGAGCTCGCCACGCCGCCAGCTCGCAACGTGGGGACGGGCCGCCCGGCAGCCGCACAAAGGATCGCCCCTTCCCCGGCGGAGCCTCCCCCTCCCGGCCCGGCTCCCCCTTCCCGCCAGCGGTCCCGCCCTCGGCCTGCGCGGAAGGGCGCGGCGCGGCTCTGCTCCCCGGGCTGCTCCGGAGCGTGGGACACCCCACGGCGTCCCGCCGGTCCGCGCTCCGACCTGCCGGTCCCGCCAGCTCCCGCCCTCCCCCACCCGCCGCCAGGCGCTGCAGCCGGCCGGGCCCCGCGCCCGCCTCACGCCCAACGGTCACCTGGGGCCGTCCGGCGCACGCCACCCCCGGGGGGCCGCGGCGCAACCGCCCCGGCGAGGGGCGGAGAGACACGGGCCCAACCCGCCCCGGGTCACCCCCGCGCCCACCTCAAACACCACTTCTTCGTCAAACTCCGGTGTCATCCTTCTCCGCCATGCCACCCCCTGCGGGCACGCTGGGAAACGGAGTCCGCCGCGCCGCCGGCGGCCCCTCCCCTCCCCGCCCGGCCCGGCCTTGCCTGGCGCCGGGGGCGGTGGGAACTACAGCCCCCAGAAGGCACTGCGGCACGGCGGGAGGGCGCTGATTGGTGAGCAGGGCGGGACAGGACGCGCGGGCCCGGCAGGGGGCGCCGCGGTGCGGCGGCAGCGGCAGCGGCAGGGCGGGCGGCGGGCGCTGCCGGTGCTCACTCAGCCGCCGGCCGCGGGGCGTTATGCGGCGGCGGGCGGGGGGTGCTGCGGCGGCAGCGGCTGGGTGGCGGCGTGGGGGAACAATGGGCTCCTTCTCCTCGGCCCTCAGAGGGGCCGTGGCGTAAGGGACGAGGGGGAGGACGGCGCCTAGGGGAGCACCATGAGCTCCGCCGGTGAGTGCCCGGAGAAAGTTTGGGCGAGCGGCGGTTTCCCGGCGGGGACGGGACGGGACGGGGTGAGGGAGGTGCTCCGCGGCCACCCCGCGATACCGGTGCGGGACGGGAGCCGGAGCCGCCGCCGCGCTTCGTGTCCCGGCGGCACCGGGAGGTTGCACTCGGCTTTCCCCCTCTCACACCGCCGCGGCGCGGCCGGGCGCTGCGTCCCCAGCTCGCCCCGGCGAAGAGCGGGGCGGCGGGGGTGGGGGAGCAGCCCTTCCCGGGGTCCGCTCCCGGCGCCCCGCTCTCCTCGCGGCGTGTCCGGCGGCAGAGGCTCCGTGCCCGGCGGCGGAGCGGGGCGCTTGGCGTGGGGCTGAGCTGGCGGCGGGTGGAACCCGGCGGGGGAGCCATCACCGGGGGTCGGGGTTATCGCCCCGTCTGTTTTGGCGGGGCTGCGAAACTTTGTCAGCGGCCGAGCTCGGGCTCCGCTCGGAGACTGTACCTGCCCCGACCCAGCCGTAGGAGCCCCAGCCCTCAGCAGGGCACTGTCACCGCTGGCGTTTCCAGCTGCGGGTTTGAACTCACCCACTCCAGCCCTCTCCTCACCTTTCCTCCTCTCCCCCTTCCTTTGACCGCTGCCGATTTTATGGCAAAAAAAAAAAAAAAAAAAAAAAAAAAAGAGCTGCAAGGCAAATTCTTGGTTTAAAACGAGAGCTCCCCGTGTTTAAGGGAGTTGCTGGTCTTTTCGTGTTTGTTGGGCTGCGCGGTGGTGTGCTCTTAGTACTTTTGTTCACTGTTAGGTTAGTGAATTCCTTTCTTGGTCCGCTTGAAGACGTTTTTTTCGCTGAAAAGATGTCATGTGTAAGTTATGATGTAATGGGTGGAAACGCAACTAATTACAGTGTAAACCTGAAGCAGCGAAGTGCTTCCTGTAAGGATCGGGGAGAGAGGGAGGCAGTTCCAAAGAAAAAGCCATACACAGACATCGGGCAAAAACATCAACTTAATTCTCAGTGTTTTCTTCTCAAATATGTCAAGTTGTTACCAAGTCCAGCGTTAATTAAGTTGTCTGGGCTCCCTTAGTTAGTCAGAACTTACTGGAAAATAAAAGGCTATTTAATTCATCTTTCCGCTCCATTTAATATATTTCCAGTTTTAATATATATGATGGAACTGATTTTGTGTAGGTCGGGAAAAACATGTAATAAAGCGGGATGTCATCACTACTTAACAGCTGTGTTGTCTGTTCACCTTCTTTAGTAGTGCTGCTGGTAGTACAATTCACCCTTGCTCTTTTAAGAGTTAAACAGCTGTGCAAATAAAAGATACGTGTTAGGGGGTGCTCAAGAGCTTAGAGCTGGGCTGTTTAAATAAAATTTGATATGGTACTAAGTTTCAGAAAGTTGGGTAGATTTTCAGCACTAAACAGTGATTTCAGGACTTCTAGAGCTGAGGTTGCGTGACCGAGTCTGTTGGTTTAGTTTATGTTGTGGTGGTGTTTGTGAGGAAGGAGTTCTGGTGAACAAAGTCACTTAGAAGGCAAAAGAGAAAGGGATGCTGAGGAATATCAGTAAGAAGAAAGTGAGACAGTTTCATGGAAAATGTGAATTTTAGCGAGGGATTTGAAGGGGAAGGCGTAGAGACAGTCCAGGAAGAGGGAAGCTAGGGTTATGTGAAGGCTGTTGAAGAGGGGATGAAGAGTATTTTGTGTGTGATGGATTATGTGAGGATAAAATAAATATAGGGGGAACAGGTGAAATAAGATCAGAGATTCACAATCCTGCTGACAGTGTCATGACAGTTTTTGACATTTCAGTTAAGGAGCTCATAGGCAGGGTATGAAGAGACTGGGAACTGCCAGAAAAGGGTTTTGAAGGTTTAACATCTGTCTCTTTGTATTGCTGCAGAATTTAACTCCTGAAATGCATAGACATGCTTTATAAAGCCATTGCTCAAATAAAAACTTACCAACTCCTGTATTTTAATTTCAGTCCTGTGATCTATAGGGTCTATTTCCTGCATTGGAATTATGTAGATTGTGAATTCAGTCCTTACTCTGATTTGTGTAAGCGAGCATTCTGACAACTGATTTGTAATACAGCACTCAGTAAAAATGTTATCCTGTGTGAAGGCTTCAGATGGAATTTGAAATGCCTAAAAATACTTCTGCTTTTCCTTCAGTTTAACTTGGAGGGCTTGAGTGTCTCTCTTGTGTCTTCTTTTAATGTACCTTTAGAACAAAGCAAACTGGTACAGCATCGTCAGTATTGATTTAATATTTTTAAGTAGGATTTGCAGATATGAGTGATGTTCAGTTTGATATGCAGGACTCTCTGAAAGAGACACTATGGTAGGGAGAGAAATACTGAACACAGCTTCTGTCTGTGGACAGAAGTTGCATAAGGTCCAACATCGATAACCCAGCCTTAACTCCACTCCAGCTTGCCTTCTGCCTTCCTAAATGATGCAGTGCATTTTCAATTTGTTGCTATATATCTCTTCCAGTTCCTGTACAGAGTTGTTTCATTTAAATCTCAATTCAGAGCTGGATGTAATTCAGTGATAGGTGAAGCAGTTCTTTTCATAGCTGTTGCTTACATGTATGTGAAGATGTATATGTAAATCTGGACTTATTAGAACTAAGGGACTATAACACTTATTTAAAATACTTCTTGATAATGTAAAAATTATGGCAGTTATATGTTGTTGGTCGTATGTTGGTTTCAACCTTCATTTATAGCTGTTCTTTCATTGCTTTCTTATACGCTGCCTATTCTTTATATATGATGCTAATGAATGTGCATTTACGCATTTTCTGCTTGGAACTATTGTGCTGTCTTCAAGTATGTGCTTTGCCTTTAAAAGGGAAAAACAAAAGCTCAGAGTTACGAGTTTGACATTTATTATTTCTTGCTGAAGAAACAGTCCTTATATGTGAGTCTATACAGCCTATTTAATGTGGGCAGAATATATAGCTTAGACTTTAAATCTGATTTGACAATAGCAATGAGAAATATGTGGTGTGTTTTAATGTCAAAAATGTAATTCAAAGGGGAAAAAAACATAACAGGAACAGAATAAACAGAATCAACATGACTTTTCCAATCAAACTTCATTTCTTTCAAGGGTTGAAAAAATGGGACCTACAGGGTTTAATGTCCCTTTAGCCCTCTAATATGTCAAGTCTCATTAGAGTTACTCAGCTCTATCTCCGCATGTGATCTTAAAAGGTTGTTTATTCATCTCTTGTCCTTACTCTAAAGTTATCCCAAACTTTCCTGGTTTATTTCAACCAGTCGTTCAACAATCTGAGATTTTGAAATTAATGTTTTCCTTTTGCAGTTTATTTAGGATGTTTTCTAAAACCATAGTGGCTTGGAAACTGTCATTTTCCCCTTGTATTTTAAAAACTACATGTGTTATCTTCCGGGATGTCATGACTCATTCCTTTTTTTGTTTTCTTTTGAGCATTGTGGCACCTGAGAAAATCAGAGCCTCTGCATAATGAGAAAATAAATACGTGTTTCCAGGAAATAAATTTATGATCTCAGAATACTTTTTTGAGGTGTTTACCTAAAGAAACTTTATTTCTGTAACTGAAAGCAAAATAATTGAACTGAAAAGCCTTGTTGTGAGCCACTAAAGCTTAAGTTGCTGGAGAACGGAAGTTTTAAAATGCTTTATCTCTTTCTCTGTGCAGTGTATTAACTACCATCACAATAATGTCTGACTGTAACCCAAACATATAGCAATAATTATCTCTATCCCTGCACACTTTTATAAAAGCCAGATCGGCTTTCTTGTTTTGTGTCTGTGAGTTTTAGTGTTTTATGCCAAAAGTGGTCTCAGGCACAGTAAATTGGCTGTTGGAGCGAGCTCCTCCTTCATGTAAGAAAGGACAGCACATTGATCCCTTGGTAGATACCTTTTGGGCATTGTATTATTTTCATACATAGCCTACAGATGTAATTTCCTAACTCCGAGGATACAATATGCATATGTAAAAAGGTGCCATGAGAAAGCCAATATGTACATTTACAGCAGGCCAGCTGTGAAACGATAATTGTTTCAAGCCCTTTCCTTTTCTTTTTGTAGTACTTGTGAAATAGATAGGTGAAGTAGATTTCACCTCTTAGGTGAAAAGGGATAAGCTATCTTGTATATTTTGCAGTATGTATATGCAGTATGGTCAGCTACTATAGAATACCTGGTTTGTTAAACTCACACCTTGGCTTACCATATAGTAACTTGACCGAGTAACCAAACCTTAAGTTTAGGTCCAGCTGCTATCAAAATCTTATGTCACACTGATTATTTGTTTTACCATCTTCCTACAGATACATGGTTCAAAAAGGATATTTCTTTAGGGTGGATTGCAGGGTCTTGGCATGGAGATACCTCTTGGGTGACTAGGAGGCAGTCCTGTAGAGGAACCTGGACACCAGGAAAGAGGCCTCCGTCCATGTGGAGTGTTGCAAGGAAAGGCATATCCAGTTATGTCTGCGTGATGGACAGTGTTGCCAAGCAGATGAGCTATTAGAATTTTATATTTTCTGGATATCGTTTTAGTTTGGTTTGTAAAGGAGGATTGGGATGATCAATCGTAGATCACAAGTTTGTTTCCCTACAGCCAGAATCATTTGTCCCTGTCTCTTGGACAGATGCAGATGAACATAACTTGTTCTGTTCTTTTGCTGTTCCCAAGTGTAGAAGTTGTTAACAGAATCTCAGAAGCATGGGCATAAACGCAACCTGGAAAAATAATGTTCCTTTAGCAAAAGTAGGGTTTACTGCAGAAGAGGTAGTGCTATTTGATTTTTTTTTTATTATTATTATTTTTGCCTCAGTTCACTACTTCTTTCCCCCTGTTCCTGCATATAAATACTGGGTGAGCAAGATAACAAGAGGTAAAACTTTGAGAAGGAGACTTAAAGCTGTGCAATAATAGTGCTTAAGACTGCACTGTCTTATTGGTTTTCCTTGCTCATTCATGATGTTGCAGAGGAGAAGATACACAAGGATTTTTAAGTGAGGTCCTCAAATGTCAAGTCCTATCATCTGAAGAACAGAAATGGACGCTTTAAGGCCAAAACATTGAGAGTTCAAGTTGCTCCAGGGTGTTCTTATCCTCCTCTAAAAACAACTTGAAGGCAGGGCAGGAACATGTGCTTGTTGAGCAGTAGTGAGTGTCGGTCGCAGAGGAGCTCAGCAGGATGAGAATGGGTGGTGTTTTTCCTCAGCACGCTGGAGGAGATAATTCACCAGCGGGACAAATGTCTGTTCTCTGTGCTGTGACCTGAAGTAGGACAGAGAACATATGCACTGACCTGCGTAGGTGGTGCTAATGGCTATTTATTGTTAGAAAAATAATGCTCTTTTTAATCCACTTTTTAATTTTTTTAAGGGCATTGGGTGTGTTGGTATTTTTAAGCATTGGCTTTTTTCTTCAGCATTGAACATGGTGTTGACTGCTCTTAGACGAGCAGCAGATTTCCTGTTGGTGATGGCAGCTTTGTTAGTCATTTTATTTATGGATTTCTTCCTTTGCCTAGTCAAGCAAGTCAGAGGATGTCTCTGGCTGCTTCTCTAACTCCTAACTATTTAATCCATTTGTGCAAATAAAACTGTGTGTTTCTGCTCTTACATTTGGGTTTATTATTGGTAGTCCAGGATGCTAACTTGGATGTGGGGATCTTCTCTGAGAAATGGGGTAAAATTGGAGGGGGGGAGTGGGGAAAATCATGGTGGTTTTCTAATCCCCTTGAGCAAGGCAAGCCAGAGAATCCAATGTCCAGTCCAAAATTTCCTCTGAAGCTTCTACACATTTCAGAAAGTGAGTTTAGGTTGCCTGTAAGTGCTGGTGACTCCACCATAACCCTAGGCATGATTTTCCTGTAGTTAATTATCCTTGGGGCTTAATGATAATTTTAAAGCCTTATTTCTGGTTTGAACTTGTCAAGCTTCAGTGGTCAGCTATGGCATCTCATCGTGTCTCTTTTTTTCCTGATTAAAGAGCCATCTTTTCTCAAAAATCTTTCACATATGCATGAGCATACGTATTATCACCATCTCACTTAAATTCTTGGTTAAATTAAGCAGAATGAGCTTTCTTGGGATTTGAGGCATGATTTCTTGCCTTTGCGTACTTCTATAGTTATTTCTTGAATTCGTTTTATGTTTTTATCTAAGAATGCCAGAAGGTGACATAGCATGTCGCTAATAGTCTGGCAGGTGTTGTGTACAGAAATATTTTCATCTCCCTTCATCTTCTTATATTTATCTCCTTGTAATTTGGAGGATTATTTACCACCTTAGCTGCAGACCTGCATGGAGCTCATATAAAATAACTGTCTACAATAATTTCCGAATTCTCTTCAGCTGCTACTTGTAAGCATAACCAAACATCTCTGTTCTTAGGTGAACAGCTCCATATGGCACCAGGAAAAAGCCCATAGTCCCAACAACCCGCCACTGCAAGCATTCATTGTATAATGTTTCCTTGATTGTATTTATTGATTTTCACCAAAGAGGGTTGGTTTTGCTTGTCATTTAACAACAAGTCATTCTCATATGACTTCCAGTCATTGCTTACACCTTTATATATAACAGTTGCCCCTTGCTTAGTTTTCTTTCTTTTCAGGGTGGGAAATTGTCCCTTTTAAAGAGCTGTGTTATGTACAACTGGTTTGGATTTACACGTGGTGAATTAAATTAGTTTCTAATCAACTGAACTTCAATTCTCGATTTCTAATCGAAATCTAATATACTTAAATTACTAATATACCTAAATCTAACTTACCCTTGCCTAGCTGCTGTGATTTTTTTTCTGAGAAGTTCAATACTTGTATTTTTCAGAAACTTAAAGATACTTTGTTGAGGAAAACTATTGGCATGCATTCTCTTCCTGAAGTCTTTCCTCACACGTCATAGTTATGTGATGAGGAGCCCTTTCAAACATTCCTTTCTGATTGAGCTGTCTACTGCAGATCTGTATTGATACCGAGACTGTAATGTGCCTGTTAATACATTGACCCGTATCTACTCTATATGAAATGAGCAAGTACTTTAAAGCAGATAGTCATGTCTTTATTGTACCAGACAGCTTGAGGATCTCTTCTCTCTATCTCAATGCTTTTTAACATTGAAGTCATTTGAAAGATTCTAGTAGGCTTCAGTAATCTGACTTATTATCAGAAGTTAATTTTTCTAGCTCTGTTCGTTATCCAGGTTTCCACTATTGGCATATAAACACCTGACTTGTTTTCTTTGCATCCCTTTATATTTTTATGTTTTAATTTTGAATCTTATATGAGGGTAATGATATCATATACCTTCTCAGTGTCCTCCCTAATGAATACTAGTTGAAAGCCCTACAGAATAATCTAATTTGACTGCTATCCAAAACGTTAGGCAGTCCCACTAGACAGAGACACTTCCAAGGTTTATGGAATTCAATTTGTGGAGTGGGACAAATAATCCACAGGATATCACTTACCTAGCCAGCATTTAATCTCCTGTATCTTCTGCAGTCTGTTTCTCTCATTTGGGCATCAGGAAGGATTCCCAAGCAGACTGTCTCTCTCTCCTGTTCTCAGGGAGCTTTAATATCTTAATAAAAATTACTGAATGTGGCCCAGGTCTACTACTGCGTTGTGTTCTGTGACAAACTGGGCATCCCTTCCTCAATTTTCCTGTAGGAAACAGGCTCCTTTATTGCCATCACTTAATTTTCCAACTGAATAGGCCATTGCCTTGTCCGACAGTGAGTTTATGACTCTCCTTTGCTCTTCAGGATCAGTGGTTCCCCATCCCAAGGGTTAATTTTATCTTTTTTTTCCTTAGCAAACTATTGACTCTTCACTGTGTATGAAACCTCTGTCTTTGGATAAGAAGCAGAAGGTGGAACAGCCTTTGCAGTAGCTGGGTGTTGGGTCACTCTTGGTTGTCATCGGTGGCTATAGGGAGCTGTACCTTTTGAAAGAAGTTCTGCGTTCCCTCTTGCAAAATGTCTCAAAAATTATCTCTACCATCGGGTTTACCTCTTTGCTAATATAATTGCAGCGAGGGCAGCTATTCAAAGTGTAAGTGGAGTCAGTCTGGATACCATTTAATGATTCATGTCCTAGAAAAACACGGTTTTCCTGTTTCTATAGTAGAGACATTGTTTCTGGCTGTCTGCTTAAAGAGTGGCTTAGTGTTTGGGAAATGCTTGCAACTGAGGGCATCTGCCTTTTTTCTTTTTTTTTCTTTCTTTTTTTTTTTTTTTACTGTCTAGCTTTCTTTTAAAGAAACCAAAAAAATCGAAAACAGAAAAACCCCAAACCTGAAACTTTATTTTCGTATTTCTAGGCTAGAGATTAGGATGCAGTTGCACATCTGTAATAATAACGGTGATAAAAAACCAACCAAACACACAGTTCAAAGGGAATAATAAAATAAATGGCTTACCCAGTCTCTTTGCATGTGAAACATTAATTAGCGTGTTTTCTTGAGAGTTTTATTTAACATGTGTATAACTTCCTGAAAGTATACCAAAATATTATTCAATACAAAAGGTAATAAATGCAGAGGTAGTACATAAGAAAACAGAATGAGAAACTTGTTTATCTTATAAATCAGTTTTCATATGTCAAAAATCAGTCAAAGCACTTAGAAATCTGAAATTATTCCAGCATATGGAAATAAATTGGTCATAAATGATCTCCTGCAATATTAAAATGTTTCATGTGTACCTTAAAAAACCAAACAAACAAAACAACCCCAACAAAAAACTCACAAAACAACCAACAAAATAACCCTCAAAACCACCCAAAATCAACAACGTGATCAAAATCTGTAATCTCCAAGTTCCTCATGTGCTCCTCTTCCTGCCATCCACTCTCCCCAGGGTTTGTCATCTTGTGCTGTCAAGTGGGTCATAAGTCATAGCAGTGGTGACTGTTTCTAGGTCAGACAGTAAGATGGTGGGAAGAGTAATTTTATAAGATGCACAGAAATAGTATTTTACTTTTACAGTAGGGAAGTACTGACTTGCTACAAAATACTGCATTAACTTTACTCCACAGACTGATCTCACTGAACCGATGGTAGTGACACGCCATTTTCACAGCTGGTAGGATAATCCATCTCGATATTGTTTGAAAAGAAGAGGAAGGGAAAGGGGAATATTAAGTTACACATTTCCAGACATGGTAGGGGAAGGAACTGAACTGTCTTGATAGTTACCCCAGCTGTTGTGTTATCTTTGTGGCTTATTGTATGTGAGGCATTTAGCATATTGGCACCATTTTTAAAAGGTATCACAGTAGTTCAAACTGCAAAAGCAGGCTAATCTGCTCTGTTTTTATTAACATCATACTTCGCCATTTGAGCAAGGACATGCACTTTCATGAAGTTAAACTGTTTTTTAACAAATAAGTTGCCCTTGAAGACTTTTCCTACCACACCTTGATTATACCTGTTAAAAAAAAAAAGCAAGGCAGCTAGTGAAAAAGCGGTGGTGTGGAAGGGAAGCATGCTTTTAAGAGGAAAATGTATGCATATGCACACTGAGATCCTGTAGATTGTGTGATTTAGATGTTACAGAACCTCTAATAATGCTGCGGTGCAGGTGAAGTTGTTCTGTGGGCTGATCATGACTAAAGTCTTTGTTTTCCATCATTCCTAGAAATTAAGAAGCCTCCGGTGGCCCCCAAACCAAAATTTGTGGTAGGACACAAGGCGACGCCTCCACCTGTTGCACCGAAGCCTGATGTTGTACTTTCTGGTGTTATACAAGCAGCAAGGAAAACCAAGCCAGCAATTGCACCAAAACCAAAGGTTCTCAAGAGCTCATCCATTCCGGAAGTTAAACCTCCGTCATCAACACGAAAAAGCACAAAAAGCTTTGAGGAGCACAGGGGAGATTCTTCTCAAACACTAGACCACTTGAACTGTAAAAATGAAGCCTCGGAAGGGAGTACTGATAACACAGCATATATTCTACCAGTGTCATCTTGCAAGTTTGAATGCCTTCATAAGCTTGGAAATGGGGAGAACACCTGTAAAACTCAGATTATTTTTGAACGCTTTGACAACTTAGAGAACATCAAAGTTGGTGAAAAAACTGCACTAGCTCTGGGGGATAGTCACAATGAAAAACTGGCAAACAGAAATCAGGTGGTTTTGAAAGCCAGCATTTTGGAAGAGAAACTTAAGGATGTTCTAACTCATAGTGTGTTTCCTAACAGCAGTCCTGTGAGGCACAGGTATGCAGACAAACTTGGCAAAGGGGATGGCAGCAGTTCCAAGAACGACGTTAAAATAGAGTTTATGGAACTTGTACAGTCTTCATCACCTTCTGAGGTAGCTAAAGGGAAGCAACAAAATACTGACAGTAAGCTCACTGCTGATGAGTTTCAGATGTCTGAAATTTGTCCTAGTTTGACTGAAAATAATCACAGTTGCTCTTGCCCATTGGACCAGGAAATCCTGGAAAATGAAAATTTAAGTAGCAATAGTACATTTTCAGGTGAAAAGGGTGTGAGAGCAGATGCTGATAAAACCTCCTCTGAAACATCTTCAGTTCTGAGCTCAAAAGTGCTTCCAATCCCTAAGCCAAGAAAGCCACGTGCTGCGTGTCTAGTCCGTCAGGATGGCATAGACACTGCAGGAGAAGGAACAAAGGAACCATCTCATTCAGAGAAAGATTCCTTTGGGCTTGTGGAACAAAGCTTTAAAAAGCCAGCAAAAATTAATATCCTTGGTCAAAGTGTTTGTTATAACAATAACACAGAAGTGCTTCATCCTGAAAAATGTGAGATAACTCAAAGCAATGCAGACAAAACACATCAGGTGATGGAACCTGCTGCAGAAGAGTCAACTTCTCAAAATCTTTTGCCTCAGTTGTCACACAAAACTTCTGATTTGGTGGAAAGTGTTGAATGTTCTTTAGATGCAGACCATAACGTAGTTAACTCTATAGATGAGATGACAGATGCTGCCAGTATGCCAGATGCTGCGGACAAAAGGACTAACTTTGTCAGGTGTGATACTTTGTCCATGAGTTTGCCAAAGCAACTCAAATTAACTGGCAGTCAGCACTCATCTGCTTCCAATAGCCTCCATGTTTCCCAACAAAAATTGGAAGATAAAGAAGCTAAAACAAAGGATGAAAGTTCTCCAAAAATCATTCCTAAGAAACCACAGCGGCACAGCCTACCAGCTGCTGGCCTGCTGAAAAAAGCTGCATCAACAGAGCTTGTGGAGAAAAGTTCTTATACCTCCAGTGAGGACAAATCGAACAGTGTTCTGCAAGGATCCCACTTCACGCGTCCGCCAGCCAAGGAGCAAGGCGCGCTGTCGTCCTGTGACATAGCCAAACGTTCTTCTGAGAAACCTGTCTGGAAGTTACCTCATCCTATTCTTCCATTTTCAGGAAATTCTGAATCACTAAAAACTGCTAGTGTTGCTACCAGCCTCAACCACTTGACTGTTGTGACAAAGCCCAGGGCCAAATCTCTCTCTTCTGTGGACATGGAAAGGACAGACAAGTCTTCCAAAGACCATCAGAAGAAAAATAGCTTGAAAAAGTTTCTTAACATGAAACTGTCGGTTTGCTTACTGAAAGGCGACTTCCAAAAATTTTTGTCTAAAGGCAGCCAGTCAATGGATAGTGCTGTTGCCAACCTTTCCACCAGGGAAGGGTATGGAAGTGGTAGCAACCGGAATATAGCATCTGTAGGCAGTGAAAGGAAAGCTAAATCTGCCAAGGCGCATTCTGTAGAAATAAGTAGTCCGGCATTACAGAAGAAGAGGCAGAGAAACAGAAGCCAACCTGAGATGCGAAGTAACCAAAGGCTGGAGTCTTTAGATGGACATGTGCTATTGGGAGAGAACTTGTCACAAATGCATTTGAATTCTGTAACCAGCACTTGTGCTCCAGAGTATGAGAACGTGCGTCACTATGAGGAAATACCTGAGTATGAGAACTTGCCTTTTGCTATGGCTGCTGCAAGAAATCTCTGTTTTGAATGTCACAACTCCAGCAGTGTGGAAGACCAGACCCCTGGCTTCTATGAGGTTGAGGAGCCTTGTGAAGCTACAAGCAGGCGTTTGAGACTTGGCAGGTAAAATAAAGAGAAAAGGGAAGTTAAACAGCATCATTGTAACTCTGTTGGTTGTAAACATGTTTACATGATGACTTGAGAGGCTGCACCCCTTTCGTTAAAGGTCAGCAGGACAGTCGTTGCTGAATATCTTTATATGCTTTTGCTGTTTGGAAAACTGTATGCACTTGATAAAGAGTGAAGAGAAAAAAATCAGCTAATTATTCCTCATATATGATTAAAACTTTGGGAAACTAACATATGTGCTTTTCCAGATTTAAAGCAAATCAGATACAGTCTTGTATTTGTATCCAAGAATACTTAAATGGGGAGGTATGAACAGTCTCGGGATGAATTTGAATAAGCATCCACAGAGTGCATAGTTGCTAGGTTTGTAGGGGGAATTAGTATATTTTTAGATCAGCTAATAGGCCTGGGAAAAGAAGACAAGCTTTTGGTTATGCAAATTCTTCATCAGGTGTTGAAAGCTTCTTGGGTATAACAGAAGATATTGCCTCCCTGAATATAAAGAGTCTTCTATATCTCCCTGTGCTCCCTGCAAAGGTGGTAGTAGTGTGTGTTCTGTGTGACTCAGAATATTACTGAAAGATGGGGTTTGGTGACTCTGCAGGTTGCTGCTGAGTTTCGTTGTCTCAGGAGGTGGTGGGGACAGATAAGATCAGCAGATTCAAAAAGGGCTTGGACCAATTCACAGATATGTCCAAAACAGATGCATAATGGAATAAGCAGGAATAGATCTTTTAATATCTGTAATACTGTGATTGCAGATGCTGGGAAGAGGAACCAGCCACAAAGTGTGGCCAGGCTCATATGTTCTCCCTAAATAGCATTGCTTACTGTGTCTGTCAGAGTGTCTTAACAGGCAAAGCATTGTTTTGATCCAGTACTTTATTATTTAACTTCTTAACTTCAGCTAATCAGTTGGTCTTACAGATCCTCAAGATTTATCTCAAACCAGCAATAAGGATATGAATGAAATACGCAGCCTGTATATTTCGGAGTCCCCAGCAAACTTCCTTACAGTGTTGAGAGTATTGACAAGAATAAATGAGCTAGCTTATAGACAGTCACATTTAACTTAATTTTTCACTGGGAGTTACTAAGCTTCTTTTTATTTTGGATGTGTGTGTAGCAAACGCATGCTCCAAGGAATCTGAGAGCTGGCCTTTCTTCAGGGGAGCATGTTCTCTTGTATAGGAGGAGACAAATATTTTAAGTGGCATCCTGTATTAATAATTGTTTATAGATTTGATATCCTCAACATTTGTTGACTGTTTGATGGAAAGCATGAAGCCTTATTATAGGAAGTAGGATTTCTGGTTATGGGCTCAGTAGTGGTATATTTATTCCTGTTGGTTTTCACTATTTTTCTTGTTTACAGTAGGGTGTTTCTTGGTTTTGTCCTGGTACAGTTTAAGTCCCTGACTGAATGTATGTTTTTTGTTTAAATTGGTTTGGCTGTCTTTTGGGGATTTTGACCAGGCTCTCTTAGCATTCCCTTGAATTGATTTACCGAAGAAGGGTGAGACCAAACTTAAATAAGGGTCTATTTTATTTTATGTGTTTATGTGATCTGTTTTGGTTTGTGTTGTGGTTTTGGGTCAGATGAACGTATGCCTTGGCTTCAGGAAAAGAGAAGGACTGTTTTGCTATATGAAGTATGGTAGGCATGACACTGCAGTTGCTCCTTGAGTGAAATTCTGTAATTTTCTTACCTGGCTGAGCATGAGAGGTATGTATTTATTCCCTATCCACACTAACCTTCCCAAGTACCAATGGTGTTTTAAGGGTTTAAATGATCTCTTGCACCCTGCTACATCTGCAACAATACCTGCTCCCTCAGCTGGATGTTGTTGACATAACTGGGTTTGTGTTGCGTTTTTCTTTTAAAAGCACACCACAGAAAACTGTATCCAGAACCCTTTATGTAAGTGTTTATTTTAAATTAGATTACATAGTCAGAAACTACCTTAGGAAACAATTAATGTGTGCAGTTACGTCAGTAGACCTCAGGGAACAAAGAAATCCCTAGGGAAAAAAGGGACACAACAGGGCAGTGGTCTCCTGACCTGGATCATCTGCCGCTGGAAGAGCAGGTACAGGTGCTCGTTTTGGCTCTGGCTTGGGAGGTGGTGTAAGGGTCCTTGCCCGGACGGAGCCAGGCAGGCAGCTGCTCCAGTTTTCCCATCCGTTGTTATCTCAAATCCTTTGAAGCTTCTTTATCAATGTCATCCTACCTTTTCTGCATAGTTCTCTCAGAGCCTTTTATCATTTCCTGGCCCAGGTGGTATTATAAAACCGGTTAGAGAAACAGCACGGATGTTATTGAAATAATTACTGCTCGCGTTTTCCCCAGCCTGTCAGAACACGCACTTTGCTGTTCTTCGTAGATCATGGCACATAAAACTCCTGTAATGCACTGCTAATGGGGATCTCAAAGCAAATTATTTTATGATTAAAGCCAACGTACAAATGAGATTGTTATTCTGAGAAATTCATAGACTGATTGCCTACACTTCTAGTCAATATACGCAGTATATTATGCCTGAATGCCAGGCTTGCCATTACCAGTAGAGTTTGGTGGTGTGTTAACCCATGTTACATTTCTTTCTGGAGGAAGAAATAAAATTTTCATAATGTACCCAGTGCTTTGGTGGTTACTGAGGAATTTCCTCCCGATCTCGTCTGGTGAAACCAGTATGCTTTAATGGAGAATGGTAATAGCTTCTGACACTCTTATCCTAAATTCATATGTCTTATTAAATTCAGATACATTTTGTTTGCTTGGGCCTTCCCACAGGGATTTAAATGCAAATGGAGGGCCTGGGTAATTAATGGTATATCAGTTGTCGCTTACCACTTGGTTTTTGAGTTGTTTGACGTCACCCTCCCTTCCACTGAAGGTGGGCTTGGCTTTGAAAGGAGGAGAACCAGGGTCCTGATACAGTGTGTGAACCACTGAGGTGAGACAGTTGCTGTTGATGGGGAAACTGATGGATTGTGCTTGTCTTAAGTAGTTCAGGGGAATATTCTCAATAAAGAAAGTAATGAAAATACCTTGGGAGCAGATAATCCATGTTTTGTTTCCACTATTGAAAAAAGAAATCTCTTGAAACAATTTTAAGGGGTTGTTTATTTGGTCCTAGTCTACCTGTTTAACTACCAATTTAAAATAGATAATGAAGGTGAATGTATTATTATGAGGACTCTGTAAACTAAGTGAGGGAAGAACAGATGCTGTGGGATAGAAAATGTACTGTTAAATGTAAAAGAAGTTTTAAATATCATTATCCAGTTGCAGATAGCAGCAGGGAGAGCAGCTTTTTTGGGTTTGTTTTTTTGAGAAATGAACGGTTCAGGTCTGAAAAGTGAGGTGAAAAGTCAGTGCTGCTGGTACCACCACAAGTCATTTTAATCTTGTCAGAGACCAGTGGTTGAAATGGTTCTGCTTTGAAGTAACACCATTTTTTTTAAAGACTCCTAATGAAAGAGAAATAAAAAGAATCCTCTTTTTAGTGACCAACCTTTATTAGGAGGAGGACAGCAAAATCTTCCTTAAAACCAAAAGTAAAATTTGTCCAGTAATCTAAAGATACAAAGGAATGGTGAACATGCCTTGGAAGATCTGTCATGCTGCAGAAAACAGAAACTTAAACTTTTCTGGATCTTGTGGGCTTCCTTTTCATGTTTGTTATGTTGTTCTAGGCGAGAGAATTGTACTTCAAGTTGAGTGAGTCTGCTCCTTCACCCTTCAGGGAATAGCATATTGTATTTACTGGCTGCTTTTGGCTGTTCCTGCAAGATGTTGCAAATGTACATGACTGCTGATTGATTTTGACGGAGTTTATAGCAGAGTTGTGTTTCCAGCTAGGGTTTTTCTTTGGAAAGGTTTGGGGGTGTGTGCCACGTGGCAACAATCCTTTGAGCTCTTAATGTTGGTTTAACTAAATAGTGCTTCCTGTTTTCCCCACTGCTGCTGATTTAGAATAATCCATTGGTTTTCCAGAAATGAACATCTCAATGCAAAATATAAGCTTAGTTTTCTGGGCTAAATTCTGCTTTGGTGACTGGGTCCCCAGAGGTCAATTAAGTGTCCATGAAAGCCTTCCTGGAATATTGAATTTAGTATTGAAATCTGTGTGGCTAAGCACTTTGCTTTGATACAAATTCCTCTTTGATGTACTGAACTTAGGGTTGAGACATGCTTCTGATGAGCAGTATTGCACCAGATAAATGTGTTGTTATTTAGGGATTGGCTATGTTAGGGAAGGGTTTATTTTTGCAGTTGCAAAATTCCCATTGAAAAACGTTTCAAGAGAAAAACTACATTCATAAAATACTGCGGGGTCTAAATAGTATTTAGAACAGTTTTCAAACGCTTATGCTGAGATTTGAATGTACAAAATACATTTTAGGTATTGAAAGTGTTATATTTAGTCATTAAAAACCACGTTTTCTTTTTACTGAATTTTATTGAAGGATATAATTTCCTGATAAGTAGAGGCCAGGTATGTAGATTTTTTGGATTTCATCTGCTTTGTAAAGATAATGGATTAGTTTCTGATCTGAAGAAGTCAGGTTCCTTTTCCTCCATCAGCTCTGCAGTCTTGTCCTGTCTTCCTATCTCCCCCTGTGCTTCTAGCTGGCTTCTGCCCTTCCTCAGTTGTATGATAAATTCTTTCTCTGCAGTTGCACCTCAGGTTTTAATGGAAGAGCTTTGATAACGTGCTATTTAGGTTTCCTATCAGGCTTCGTTATCTTCAGTCATGTGTTATCACTGGCTTGCTTTTTGTATTCTGCTTCCTTGAGCATGCCTTTTTCTTTCCCCCTCCCTCCTCCCTCGCTTTCTCACGTACATGTTATGCAGCTGGTAGGCTTCTGCCAGCTCCGAGGGCTTGTCGGTAGAGAGTGAGTCAGATAGCTGGGATCTCCGCTTCCCGTCCCCCACCAGGCTGAATGCAAAGCCAGTCTGGCAGTCCCCGGCTCGGCCGCTTGGGAGCAGGGAGTGGACAAAGCAATTCTTGGCTACCGGACATGAGGAATGTGACGTCTTGCTGATTTCTCGCGTTTTGCTATTTTATGGGCTATGGGGTGTATAATCAGGGTCCAAATCAGTGAGAAATGGAAACGTTGGGAGCACCGTTGCTTGGGAATAATGATGTTCTGACACAAGGCTTTCCTGAGGGTTACTCAAACAAGTGACCTTGGGTCTGGAATTATTCAGACCATTTTCTAGTGTCAAGTTAATTATTTTATACTACTAGGGTAGCAGGTGAAACTACATGAAAGACTTGCAGTGAATTTTTTTTTTCTCAGGAAAGCATAGTGTGTTTGGGGATTTTTTTTTTTTTTTTTTCTTGCAAGAGTCTTTATGCAAGTCAATGTCTCCATGGTCTGCTTTTCCAGGAAGCAAAGGACTTTTCCTTAGTATTGGGGTGGCTTTCGGTCATACAGCTTTATAGTTTAGTCTATTATTATACAACCTGAGATAAAATACATATATTATAAGAAGAAGATATGCACTTTGGGAAAACAAAAGTACTTAAATCTTCTAAAGTAATCTGGGAGAAGTATTAGGAACTTTCTTGCTTTGAAAGAATCTTGACACATGCTTTTGCAAATGTTTTTGAGATGTGCTAACTTCATCTGTTTTGATGTTGGGGAAAGATTCTGAGTGATGCTCTCCCTCTCCAATGAAGGAGAGAAAGGAGTTAGAGAATTCCAATACCAAGTCCATTATTCTAGTATACAATCCAGTCTTGAAAAGGTTGGAAAGGTCTTCTGAAAGGAAAACCATCGTGAAGATCTCAGAGACTGTCATGAAAGAGAATTTTTGTCTTTGGCATTTCTTTCATCCCTCTTTTCAAGGGCTCCCTATTGATTTTGGTAAAAGAAAGAGGTGGATGAAGCAGGTTGATATGGACACAGCACACAGGGAAACTTCTGACGGAGTTGGAGGTGCAATAATGAAAGACTTATAATTTATTGGAAGGTGTTATAAGTGCCACATAAAAGTAGATGTGGTTTAAGTTCTTGACATTATCTTTTTACCGAGTGTAGCTGGGGCCGGGTGTGTTTGTGAGCATGAGAGGGACCAAGCTGATGGTGGTGATGAGGCAGGCATTGGTGGGTGCGTTGCCTGGCTCTCTGTTGCTCTGCGAAAGGTTTGGTGGTTACTTTTGTCATCGTCTTGGCGCAATCTAGAAAATGACATCACGTTAACCTTGGAGCACATGAAGTCCGTATGCATTAAAAGAGACATTTTGAGGGTCAGTGCGACAAGCCAAGCAATAAACTGCTCTACCCTTCATTTCCCACCAAAGAAGTGCTCACAGCAGATGGCAAAAATGCCCTAACTATGCTATTCCCATCTATCCCCCGGTACAATACAAGGATGTCCTCGTCCTTCCTCCCAGTGACGTTGCCTCAGCTCGGCATGTCTCCTCTCGCCTTTAGCCGAAGGGCGGCTTGGTGTGATGGGGGGAGCCTGAAGTAAGCAAAGCAGCACATTAAAAACCCTGCGTCCTTTCGCCTGCTTCCTAACCCCCCTGTTTACGGACAACAGGAACTCGGGTGTCACGCACTTTCTTCAATCAGTCTCCAAAGCTATATCTTTTTCTTTCCTCTTTTTTTCCACGTCTGTGTTTTTCCTAATTTCAGCATTCTTTATATGTATTTCCTTTTCCTTTAGATGGGGGAAGCTCACTTGGCATTGCGTATTTGTCACCTGATACTGGCCTCCAACACGCCCGCTCTGCCTCTGGTTGCCAACCGTGGTATAAATTGCAGGTTGAAGAAATGTAGCTCCAGAGCGTACCTCAGATGTAGAGTGGAGAGTCAAATGTGACATGAGGATTGATGAAAGACCCATTTATATGCTCAACAACAGCCTTTTCCTGTGGGTTATTTTCAGCGTTGGCTCAGGAAATGTGCTTGTGAAGCTCTGTAGTACTCTGGTTATGGTGATATTTTGACTGCAGCAAGGTCTAATGTAATTGTATATGTAAGACAGTAAGATTTTTGGGGGCATAAAATAGCTGTTGGGAAAGAAAGCAACCAAAATATTAATTACAATTTTATTTAAATGCCAACAGTGGTATTAATATGCCTTATTTACCCAACATTTATATTTGATCCAGTTAAAGATGTTTTAATGACTAGACTTACAAAACTATGCAGATATGTTGTTTCAATGCACTAGCCAAAATTTAGGTTAAGGAATGCAGGTTTTATTTTAGATGCTAGAATACAAGAAGTTTCTGTTGAAAATATTAAGTTTATGTAAGTTTTAATTTTTCCTTAAAATATCTTTGTGCTTATGAAAAACTGCTCCACTCAAGCAGAAGCGGACTAAAAAAATTCTCTTAAGATGCATGTAAATAAATAAAAGGAGTTTTTATCAAAATTGCCATTTTGATAGCTACAACTTGAGCCTTATGACTCGGTGATTTCAACTGTGCAGAGTTCAGTTGATTTTTGTGTTTTGGGTTTTTCCCCCCGCAGTGATGTTCCTGGGGGTCAAATGTTCTGTATTGATTTTGAGATGAGCTGAGAGGTTTAGAAGAAGTGTCAAAATCCCATTCTTCTAATCTGTGCAAAAGATTAGAGGAAGAGAGAGCATAAGTCCAACCTTGAAAACTGTTGGGTGTTGGTTTCAACCAAACTATTTCAACCTCTCTTTTTCGGCAGACTGCCCAGGAAGCTGCATCAGCTCCCGTGCATGCAGACAGTTTTGTGTTTAAGAGTTAAGTCACTCCATGTTTATTTTACATCTAGGTGACTACCTTTTGAGTACTCTGCTACTTGGCTTTCTTTTGTCATCTTCTTGGTATCTGACATGTAAAAAATGGAGTGCAACAGATTGTGCATTATTTCTAAATTGAACGAGCAACTGAAGCGAGGTGTTACAGCCCTGATTTCAGGGATGAAGTCACCAAAAATAGACATAAAAATAATGATCTGTCAATATAGAAGGTATTTAGGGCCTTGCATTAACTTTGATTTTAGTGGAGCTGAAGTAGTTGAATATTAGAATGTCTTTACTTTGCCAGGGCTACCATGACAATTTTGTTTGAAATGGGTATTGATGGGAGATTTTGTTCTCGCTTGGTCTAAGTTTTCCCTTTCCTATTTGGTGCATTTGGTTTGAGATTTTTGTCACATTTTTATTATAGTTTTCTAGAAGTCTATTCAGTATGTGCTGGAGTTGTTGTTGGTGGTTTTTCTTTTTTTATGTGACTGGGAAGTGTTATTTTTCTTCTGATCCTGCTGTCCTTTCCCAGTAAACGTTTTCCCACTAGGGTCTGTTTCGTGAATTGAGAGAAGTTAGAACAGCAGGTCCTGACTGTAAATAAGCACTGTATTTTGGTGGTCCTGTTTTATATTGTTTGTTTTCACTTCCATGCCAGGAGTTTTTTTCCAAAAGTCTTGGCTGCGAGCACTGTTGATGTGCGCTTCTCCCTGTGAAGTAGGGCTGGAAACGAGAATTAGTAAAGGAAGGCAAAAAGCTCTAAATTCTGCAAAGACTTCCCGCTTTACCTACCCTGGGCGGGAGGTAATTCCTCACAGCTTTGGGTGGAGATGGGAAGAATTGATGGAGCGACTACTTTCCTTGTACAAGTCTCCAGGCAATGGTTTAAATCCCTGGGCTTTGCCACAGCATTTCCCTTTCCAGAACCAATGCTCAGGCCTGTCTCCTTGTATCCTCTTGGATTATATTCTGCTACATGGGCATAACGTCCTTTTGGCACTCACCATTGCTGGGGCCGCCGCAGTGATGCCAGTGTCTCTCCTGCTTGTCACGAGGGCAGCCGTGCCACACTGCTCTGGAGCTAAACTGGCCCATTGTAGGCACCATTTTTCTCGAAGACGTTTAATGCTGTGGGCACCAGTTTTCTCGAAGAAAAACTGAGACTTTTTTTTTTTTTTTTTAACTGTGGCCTTTCTATAGCGAGTGTGGAAACATCTGAAGCATGCGTGTGTGTTTATGTTGAACTTTCCAAGGGACTGAGGAATTGTCAACAAATGGTCTCGCGGAAGGTTGCTCCTGTGAGCGTGGGAGGCTGCCTGCGGCGAGAGCCCTCCTTGGGCGCCTCTGGCCGCGGGAGCTCCTTTTTTCAAATCACAGCTAAATATGGAGATAATCTGAGAGCTGTTTGCACCTTCCCCCCCCTCCCCCCCCCCCCCCCCCCCCCCCCCTTTTCTTTTTGCTTTTTAAAATCGTGTGTTATGGTTTGAGTAACCCACAAAAATGTGTTGTCATTTAGACAATAATCTAATTTTTAGATTATTTAGACAATAATCTGTCACCCAAGGACCCCATCCCACCTGGGAAGGGAAATAGGGGAAAAAATAAGGAAACCTGAGGGCTGAAATATCAACAGCTTTAATAGAATAAGACTAAATAATTAACATTAATAATACTAAAGAACCAATACTGATACCAATACCAATATAAAATACACAAGGATTATACTCAGCCCATTCTATCAGTAGAAGCTGTGCACTCCCAGCAGTGGACAGCAAGTGTCGGACACTGTGAGCACTACGGCTTCGGGAGGAAAGGAAGGGCTCAGGGGTCTGGCACCGGGGCAAGGAGTTCTTTGGACCACAGCCATCATAGGAGGAGAGAGAACTTCTTAGCAAACTTTCTAATTTATATTGAATGTGGTGTTCATGGTATGGCATAATCCTGTTGGCCATTTTGTGTCAAGTGCCCAGGTCTCGCTTCTCCCTGTCCCCACACCTGGCTAACTCAAAAACACTGAGACCTTGAATCGCACATAGCCTAGCTGGCTATAAAGTAAATATTTCCACAAATTCAGACACTAGAGTCTTCTAAAAGTGCAGTTTTCCCAAGCATTAGACTAGAAACTAGTCCTGTGTCACTCAAACCAGGACATTGTGCAATGAGGTATGCTCACAACTGTACGGATCATAGTATGCCTGAAATAGGGTGATGGACGGAATGGATTGCTTGAAAGAAGAAAAGATACAAAATTGATTCAAGTATGAAACACATATGACAAATGCCTTGCTTATTTTTTTGCTTCGAGCACAAGTCAGATTTATTTTTTTTTCTTGTTGAGGAAAGGAATAAGTGCTGTCTTGGCCTGAGGATAACAAATAGTGAACTAGATGCTGCTGGCTGCAAAGACTTGGATAACTTGGTTCCAGCAAGTCAGGTGCTGCAGTTTGCGACATGCTCAGCCAAGTATGGAGGGAGTTGCCAGTGGCATGATCTAACAGGCTAAATGTGGTGGCAGCTCTCGGCAGTGTTTGTGATATCCTCCTTGCCCAGAAAAAACAGGTGTGAGCAGGGAACGCCAGAGGTAAAGACCGGGACAAAGAGGATCGTTCTTGGAGTTTCTCTTGGCTGGAGCAAACTCCCGGTGTTCCCACCTGGGCTGTCTCTGCAGCCAGCCCTTCGTCCAGCAGGCAGCAGACACCTTTCAAAGTACAAGTGGCTGTGAACCAAAATCCATTTAAAATCGATGGCTTTGAGCTTCTCTTTTGACATCAAGGGTTCTGACTTCCTAAAAAATACATACGTGCTTACGCGTGCATATGCTACATATGATATTGCTTAAAATAATTCTGTTGGAACGCTTGAAGTCTTTAAATTGCAATTCAAAAAAGTAACCTGATGTGCACAAACCATTTTCCACTGGAGCTGCTCAGCTCGATGTGGGTTGTTTCTGTTTTCTAGCTGTGATTCTTGAGGAGTGTTTATGTTTGTAATTGTATCCTTAAAGTGCCCAGAGAGAATATAGCACAATGGTTATAAGTGATGCAAATAATCGTGGATTCATTGGTCTAATCTGTTTGCCTCTTGTTTTGTGGTGCTTTTTTTTTAAAGGCTGTTGTAGAGGTCTGTGTCGTTCCTCAGACACGTCATCTACGGAAGGGTAGCTCGCAAAAGGAACTCATGAATATCACAGGCACGATCTGCTCAGGTGGTCTTAAAAAAATATAAATAAAAGGGAGATTGAGATTAACTGCCTGTTGTGTTCCTTAGCATCAGACCAATAAAAACTCCTGGTCTCTTGCCTTTTTTGTTGTTATTAGGACTAATAACACAAAGAACTTACTAAAATCATTGAGTTGTCACTGCAGAAGAATGGCATAACTTTACTGCTATCTGTAAAATCCTGTTTGAGAGGACACTGTGCTATCTCCCCCTCTCGCTGTGAAAAAGCACCATTTTTGGCAGAGAAGTTGAAGCCCAAGCAGCTTGGCTGCAATAAGGCAACCAGTCCCCAGCATTGGCAGCCAAGCCAGCAGCGTGAGAGCCACAGCCCCTGGTATCCACCAGCCATTCTCCTACTGCCCACTACACCTAGAGAGGAGAGACGTGATCTCAGCTTCAGCTCTTTCCATCTGTGCATCTGTCATTAAACCAGAGAGGTGACTGATGCTGTAGGAGTCACTCAGATAAGTAAGCCACCTGGTCCAGGCTGCATTTCATCCTCATTTACTGCTTAATGGTCCGGTATGCATGAAGGAGAAATGAAAAGTAGGGGGACATGAAGAGGACAATGAGGGAGGGAATTTTTTAGCTATAATGATGGACAGTCAGCATTGTTCAGAGAATCTGAAGTTTAAATGATGAGGTGAATATGATGGGTTAGGGTCCAGGTGCATCTGGATTGATACGAAGCTCATCTTTATGCTTTTCAGACTGGTTCGGGAAAGGAAATGTGGGCATGTTGGCTTCTTGGGGATGGTTGTGGAGCTGAGGTATTGCAGCAAAATGTAACTCATCCAAAAAGTACATTAATTGATGCCTTTGTTAATCTTGCTGATCAGTAATCCCGTCATATATTTTCTTACCACCTCCATAGGAGCTCACTAGTGATCTTGGTTAGCATTCATTGTTATCTTTGTGCTTTGAGAAGTATGCTTGCTTTCTAGAACTGATTTCCTTTTTTCCAAAAACCTGCAGTAAATAAATAAATAAATGCTAAAGACCTTGAACTGTCTTAAATAAAAAGTATTAAATTAAAGCAAAAGGAAGTGCACTAAACAAAATCAAGCTATTATTAACCAAGCAATAATTTCACTTTTGCTTTGGCTTTCTAAGAGCATTTTCTGTTATCTTGAGCACCCAAATCAGGTAATTGCTTCTTAAATTGCTCAGGATTTTAACTTTATTTCTATATTTACAGCCCTTCTTTGTTCCTCAAAAGAGAGATTCTGAATTTAGATAGGACCTAACAGAAAAGATGCCAAGAACTTTTTTTCTTTTCTTTTTTCCTTTAGTCTTTTAAGTCTTTTATCCTTGGAATTTCCCAGAAGCGTACAGCTAGGGTCCACTGAGGGATTCGGTCAGTGAGGCTTGCTGCCTTTCCTACAGCTATTACAAGGATGAGGCACTATGAACATATATAACAGCCTTATCAGCTATTGCCTCTGCAGAGAGACAGTGTGCTTTTAGGTCTAAAAAAAAAAAAAAAAGGGCATCCAAACATGCCTTAATTATTGAACTTGATTGCAGGGACTGGTGATATTAAAATCTGAAAATGGATGAACCAGCAATAGTTACCTCTCTGGAGGAAAGTGAGATACAAGCAGCTGTGAAAGGGTTGTGAAATGCTGTAATGATACAAAAAGGATTTGAGATGAAACGTTATAGTAGGGTATGCTTATTTGCTCTCTGATGTTTTGGTGTGTATTTTGTGGTTAAGTAGGAACTTTAGTTTGTGTAATTTTGCCTGTATGTTGAAGGCTTTCTTAAAAAACTAACAAAAAAACCAGAAATGCCCACAAAAAATGCTGTGAAATACTGGAGGAAGAGCTAGAAGAGCGATAAAGATGCTGAGACACTCCTACAAAAAGCAGAGTAGAATGGACACTCCTTTTAAAATAACGAAAGAATGAGAAAAGAAGAATTTAGCAGAGGGTTTTATGCAAGGTTCTGTTCATTCGACAGTCCTATATATTTTTGATTACTTGCTGGAAATAGAAAAAACATCTAAAAATAATGATGATCACAAGGAAATGTGTGTAAAGCAGCAGCGTGGATGAATCTATTTTAACAAATACTTTGGACCTGTGGAAACTTGCTTTTTAGTAGTTACGTTGATGCTAACACTTGAAGTAATTCCAATATACTATAAAATACTTAATGTTGGGGTATTCCATGGCAGAGAATCTCTGAATCATCTCAGTCAAGCTTAAAATACTAACTGCCTTCTAAATGAATTGGGAACTGAGACTGAAATGTTGATTGTGACTTCAGGCTATGGTGTCCTGTGCAGTGTCTAAGTCAGCAGTGCCTGAAAGTGAAGCCTCAGGCTTATTTGAAGCTTCTATAATAATACAAATAAGCTACTCTGAACTAGTCTTGGTCATCTTTTGAAGACAATGAGAGGTTTTTATGCTGATTGGGATCTATTTTTCTGGCTGTAATAGCTCGATGGCAGTTCTTAAGTTTTGACAGTTTATCTTGCTGTATGCCTGACTAGGACTGGTGTGTTTTGTTTCGTTAGTTTTTTTACTATCACATTAGGAAAATGCAGCACAATGTATATGCTTCATCCCATAAACTGTTCATTCCGAGGCAAACTAATGATCCCTTCATTTTGTGTGTCAAATAAAAAAGCCCCACATCTATATTTAGACAACTTGCTCACAAGATACGGCAAGATATTCTTACTCAGTGGGCAGCACGTTGAGTTGGCAGTGATGGTGTTTCACATGACTGATAATGCAGAAGTTTCTCTCGGTAGTGCTGTGGGTAGGACAAAGAATCGTGATGAAGAGGGAACAAGACAGAGATAGTTCACAGTATCCCCAAAATACCTGTCAGAAGAGCTGCTTAAAAATAACCACTGCTGCAGGCCTGTGGTATTTTGGAAAAGGGGAATTGATATGTAGTAGAAAAGATTCTGTTTATTTAAGTATTTACTACTATTTCCAAACTCATTTAAAGGCTGTAAGGGATTTTACTTCATCCAGAGATAACTTTAAGAGAACTATATTTACACTTATGTTAGAGATTACTTCAGAGGTAAAAGTACAGAAAGAGTAATTAGTAAATACAAAACTGCTTTCTGTTTCGACAGTAACACCATAGTGTTTATGATGAAAGGTTAAGGCATAAGGTACAAGGAGTCTCACATGTTTTCCAGCACATGGCTGATGAAGGCAAATCAACACAGTGACTTTGTCACCGTCTTCTCTGAAGAAGAGGGCACAGCCGCAGATAGCACCAGGAGTACCTCTACCCATGGCTACAGTAATGCATCCTGTCCCTGAACTGGCGACTTGTTGGATCCTGGAAAATGGCTGGGTGGGAACTGACTTTTGATTTTTAATCATCTAATCACCCACTGCGTCCTTTGCTTTAAAAAACAAAGAAAGAAGACAATTTTTTTTTTAAAAAACCACCACCAAAAAAAAACCTCAATAAAATGGATCAGGTGGAAGAACCTGAGGGCTGTGTTAGGCTGTGAGCTGAGCAAATACACGATAAAGACATGTAGGGGTTACACTGAGGTGCTCTGAGTGATGGGGCAGATACTGCAGGCCAGATTTGGCAGATAGTTCTCTCAGCTCTCATAATTTCCTTTACACGAATAGTAGGTCCTTATGCACTACAAAGGCTAGAAAAGGAGCTTCCTGCTTAAACACTGTGATTCACAAGAAGAAAAAGAAAATGTATGCAGTGAGTGGCTCTCATTTGTGGACACTTACTAAACATCCTAAATCATCAGTAATTAATTATTAAAAAAATTTAGTAGTTTTTTTACTGAAACTTTCTCTTAGATAAGCCGATCTTTCATTTAGAAAATCCTTCACCCAGCGCAGGCCAGCTAGTTTGATCTTCATCCTTCAGCGGTGACGGGGTTATTTTTGTGCAAGCAGAATACAGCCTTACCTAGAAATATGCTTCTCTGACTTCAAAAAAGGCAGGTTTTCTAAAAATTTTCAGTCTTGGCACAGTTGCCCTGAATAGTTTAAATGGAAAATGACAGCAAAATCTGGGAGTAGGCATCCTGTAGAATATGCTTAGGCAAAAGAACTGTGATTTCACAGGTGTGAAAATGTTTTCTTGATGGGAAGTAATCTTAGTTAAAGGAAATTAAAGCAGCAATTAAAACAAATATTAAGGATAAGAAAAAGGGCAATAAAATGGCCATTAACAAAAGTAATGAATAAGGGACTAAAAAGTGAATTCCAGTGTGGTTAGAGATAAAGCGCTTAATACATTTTGCAACGGGGAAAAAAAATACCCCGTATCAGATGTAGATTCAGTGACAGATGTGGATGGTAAAACTGCAAGTAATATAGTAAAATAAGGAATAGCAGTAGTTATTTCTGTTGCAGGTTTTGACTAAAGCGGGGGGATATATCTACCTCATGTACTGCTACAGATGTGATAAAGGTGTTTGTCATCTATAAAATAAAACGATACGAGATGGCATCTGCCAAAATAAACATTCTCAGGCCAACAGGTCATTTGACACTGAGTTAGATAGACTAGGCAAGGAGTTAAGAAGTAAACAAGTAACTACAGAAGTCTTAGTGTCCTGCCAGTGAGGTTCCAGGGGAAGCTCCAGTGAAAACGTGTTTTTTTTGCCTTCCTGAAGCTGGTGGATGCTCCATGGGAACCCTCACTGGTGTCTTCCATGCGCTGCTGTCCTCCGTGCTCATCTCCCTGGTGGCTGCTCTCTTTCCATGTGAAGTTGATAATTACCAGACTGAAATCACGGTGTGTCTCTCTGCACCCTGGGTGCTGCAGTGGTGGCTCTGCGTTTCATTTGAACTGGGTGATGAGCTTGCAGTCTCCTTCCTCCCTCCACGCCATTCGGTTCTGGGAGACAGTAACTGCTTGGGTGTTTCCTGAGTCCTTCCTCTGTTGTCTTAATAGAACTAAGCTATTTTAATCTTTTCTATGTCTTCGTGACTGACCAAAGTCTGTTTGCCGGCCAACTTATCTTGTCTTCATCTCTAAATATATTTCTGTTTTGTGATCAGCATTTGTGTGTTGTTTCATTGGTAGTGTTTGTTTTTGTTTTTTTTAACTCTGCCTTGAGCACCGAATAATAGTCACCTTGCTGTGGCTGCCCGAGCATCCTCACACAGCTAAGTATTCCTTACATCTGCTATTCACGTTATCAGCAGCCACCTCCCATGGGATCCACACTGATAGGTTTTCTTTCCGGTAACTATTACATTTGGAGGCGGTGAGCCTGAAGAGTTGCCCTCCATCCCTGCATTCTTGGGATTCAAACTTAGGAAAAGATCAGTCGTAACCATCCCTTGCGTCGGGAGGCAGAGGGCAGCTGTATGGAGAAGTGTGTAGCCCTGACAGATGTTGTCTGCACAAAATTAGGTGTTGAGCAGCGCAGTGAGCTCTCTGCTGGCTCCAACAGCTTGGGGGCAAGGGTTTCTGGATTTGCTTTTTGGTTTGTAGGGTAGCTAATCACTTTTGGCCCATATCACAATAAGCCCGAGGCATCTCAGCATCTTTTTGCAAACCTCGAACGCAGGTTGTGTGAATTTAGACACAGCTTTACTGTAATTGGCAATTATCAGATATTTTTAAGGATTAAAAGTAGGAGCCCAGGGATTTGCTGTGGTTTTATGTAACTTTCCCAAAACTTCAGGCTCCGTTTCCTCTCGTCCCTGTTTTCTTCTTTATCTTTCCCTACCTCCTTTTTGATTTTCTTCTAGAATTGAATTTCTTCAATCTCTACTGAAGTTGTCAAGGCTATTTAGAGGAAGAAGGTTGTGTGCCTGTCTCATGCAATTTCTGTATTGCAAATACAGCTGAAGCTAATGAAAAGAGACCTCTATGATCATTGTACAGCAGGAAAACAAGGTTATATTTTATAGCTTTGACAGCTACCTGGAAGGTGTCTGTCTCTGGGGGATGGGAGTTTTTAATCACAAAACGTTCTGCTTTCTTGTTTTTAAGAAGAATTATTGGACAGAACAGTTATACTATTGCCATGCCTGATGCAGTTCTTTAGCGTATGCATTGAGAAAAAACCCTGTGTATATACACGCATCTAAAATTTCAGACAGACTGCTTCAGTCTGAGTACCATATCTGGAACAAGTCCTGATGCTGTGGGACAGAAGAGAGCAAAACAGCTATGATCCTTCTTTATCCTTCTGGTACACAGTACAAATGTTGCACTATACACGTGCATAGCGATAAGGGAATAGATTTATCAAATTTTGCTGTCAGGCACACTCTGAGGGACAAGAATAACATAAATACTTCAAAGGTACTGTGGCTTTTGCTTGCTGTTAGTGAACGTTGTATCAATACCAGCATAGATAAAACATTGGAGAGTCTGCTGTGGGAAAGCCTTCCACTGTCATCCTCATCTTCAGATTACCTACTGTTTTCATTGTTTCTAATACCAAGTAGGCCATTTATTGTGGTGGAAAACAGAAAACTCTTTACATAAATACAGCATGATAAGTTTATCGACTACACATATTTTAATTTTAGGTCCTTAGAAGACCACCACAATCATCCTAACGTGGTAATAGGAGATCTTCAGTCAGATGAAGAAGATATCATGAACAGTTCTGATGAAGATGATGACACAAATTCTGATTCCAGCAAAGGGGAGCCTGATCCTCAAGAAGATAAACAGGTATCCTTTTATTTTTATCTTCTGAAGCTATTCCTCACTCTTGCACTATTTTGTACATTGCAACCTGTTGGGATATTTTCAAATAAAAAGCATTGAGTCAACATAACTTTATATATTTCTTTTCATCATTCTTATTGTTTAGTGGATTTTTTTTCCTGAAATTTTAATATAATATGTGTACGTTAATCTTTCACTGAGTCGTGGAGCTGTAGACCTGTCTACCATGCCCTTCTAATAGAGTTACGTGCACAGATATGTGGTTGGAGATCTTCAGTTTTGAGACTTGTAAATACCTTTTAATGAGGCTGTCTATGCCCCACAGATCCTGGAGTGCACAATGTTTCTTGTGCACTGAACATTTAAAATCAACTTTTGATTTGTCTGCCTTGGTGAAGCCCGAGGAAAGGTGCCAGGTGAAGGTTGCAAGGTCTGAGAAAGTCCTTCTGAAAAAAATCTCTTGGAAGCTGTAGTTTTGCCTGGATGGTCCTGTTTTGGGGGTCTCAGCCATGCAGCAAAGTCTGTGTCCCAGTAAAAATTTCTGTGCAGACAGCTTTCTTGCGTTTGCAGGTTCTGCATAGTAACCTGCCAAATCACTGCTTGGCACACAGGGGACAGATGACTCAACCAGTTTTTAGTTCTTCCTTTTCAATGGCATGAAACACAAAGGCCTCAACCTGCCTTTCAGCATTTAAGTTCCTTAATTCACTCCTTTGGTGCTGTGGAGAGACTATTGGTGTGCGCACGAGAGACCTGTCGTTGGAGGGTTGCAGAGCCTCCTCTATGGCCCTTGGAGGGTGTAAGTCACACTTGACTGTTGTGGTTGAGGTCTGACCTTCTGCTAGCTTCTGTGAGTGCCAGCTTGGAATGATTTCCCATATTTTAACCTTATTTCTTCTTTGAATGAGGAGCAGGAAGACAGTGCTACCTACTTAGAGTGAAACGAAGTTCTGGGGGTCCTATCCCTCTCCTTGGGCATACCCACTTTATTCTCAGTCCTGGATGCCCTGACACCAGCCTCTGCCCATAGACCAGTACCTCTGCTCAGCACCAGTCCTAGCACCTCTGTTTCCTTTGATAGTAGTTATATTTGTTTCCTTTCCTTAAAAATGAATAATAATTAAAAAAAAAGCCAACAAAGGCAATGAGACTTTTTAGTGGTGGAAGAGAAGGCTTGGTGATGATGTGTCAGACCTGAATATTGTTTAACTGAATCTTCTAGGAAGAAATTCTTTACTGTGAGGGTGGTGAGACACTGGAACAGGTTGCCCAGAGAAGTTGTGGATGTCTCATCCCTGGAAGTGTTCAAGGCCAGGCTGGATGAGGCTTTGAGCAACTTGGTGTAGCGGGAGGTGTCCCTGCCCACGGCAGCGGGGTTGGAACTAGATGATCTTTAAGGTCCCTTCCAACCCAAACCATTCTATGATTCTGAGAAGAATAAATTGGGGAAGGAAAGGGAGTTGAGGGAAAAGCTTGTTCCTGTGAAACTAAGCAGGACTGTACCTGTATGGAAGCTAACTTGTGTGCCTCTAGAAATGCCCTCAGCCTCTCCAGACGGAGTTTTACAGGAAAGTGTTCCCATTACAAACTTCTCAGGCAGGTTTCATGGAGAAATTCAGTGCTTGCTGTGAAGCATCTGCTCATCGGCTTGCTTCAGCCACCCGCGGCACGTGCGGCCGGCAGCTGGGGATTAACAGCCAACTTCCTAACGGGGAGAGCAGCTGCAGAGGAGAACGAGCAGTCTCTGCATCCGTCATCAGCTGGGCTTGTTTTTATTTTTCCTTACCGCAAGCATGTGGCTGTTTTGATGGTTTTCATCCATTAGAGGAGCTACAAGGTTCCTTCCCAATGCCGTGCCTGAGAGCCGGATTTGTATCCCTTCAGTTCGCCCATTAGAGACTCTCTTAGGCCCAGGATGTCTTTGGCTGAGCGAATGCAAAGTGGCCTTTTCAGTGCCAGCTGGTATGTGAAAAGTCTTTCAAATGGGCTTGAAAACAGACTGTGGTATTTCGTTTTGTAATTGTTTAGTGTTAGCATCTTGTTCTCAAAATACTAATTTTCATCTCATTTGCAAGTGTCACATCTACAAGTGATGGCAGATACCTTGCTCTGCATAATTGAGTTACTTGTGAATTCAGTCTTGTAGGGGAGCGTGTCAGCTGTGCTTGCTAAAAAGGCATCAGGGCCTGAGAATGGGTGTTACAATCTCGCCTGAATCCGATTGACCCTCACTGGGTAGATCTAAGTGTTTTTTTGGAAATAAGTTTAATTTTAGAAGTAAAATTCCAGCTCTGTGTGAAGATGTCCATGTAGCATATAAAATAAATAATGTATTTTGCAGACATGTGATGTAACACCAAATTATTAAATTTAGAAATTAATTTAAATTTAGTAATTAAGCACTGTGTCAATTAAATTCAAATGAAAAAAATTAATCTAGATATCTATTTTATTTGGAATATAACAATATTATCAGTTCCATGGTTTGATTTCCAGCACTTGAGACTTGTTTATAGGTTCAGAGAAGACCTAAAACTCCAGATGAATGTTGCAACGCTAGTGCTTACGAAACAAAGGTTCATATATACAATGCCACTGATATCTGCTTTTCTAGATAAACTGTTCAGTGCCTGTATTATGCTACCGTACTTATAACAGCCTCCCCAGGACTTCCATCGCACTTGTGTTGTCTCTCCTGTGATGTCTCAGAGCTCCTCATCCACGCTCTTTCTTTGCAGCCCATTGAAATGAAAGCCTGAATATCTAATAGATGTGGTGACAGCTGGCAGCAGAGGAGCATATGGCAAACCATGAGAGCTGTTATAGAGAAAGGTGTTTTATCTGAGGGAAATTGTACATGGGAGTTATGCTGTGTAGAAAAACATACTTGTATCCTGACACTTACCCCCTTTTTTCTTTGCTATCCGTGTTCCTTCTATCTGATGTTGAACAGTAGCATTGATTTTTTGGAAGTCAAATGTGTGCACATAAAAAACATTGTCATCTCCACAGTGTTTCGGATAGACAACAAGGCTCACGCTTCTACAGCTTTGCAGTACAGTTGCTGTGTTTTTTCAGTGACTCCTTTAGTAGATGGCCAGAAGCTGACTTTTCTCTTTAGTGTCATATTTTTCTCCTTTCATCTTTTTCAGTAAAGAAAACATGTATTTCTTTTAAGATGTTCCTGAAACCCACTTGAGTTTACTGCAAATATTACTGCTGCTCTATTAATCAGAAAAAAATTGAATAGTAATCAAATATTATCTGTACTTTACTACTTTTGCTAACCAATAATTGTCACTTGCTAGGGCTTCATTTTTTTATAGGCTTCAGTGCTTCCTGTAATAATTAAATAGAAAGGCTGATAATGTTAGAAAAACTACTCTTAACTAATGTTGTTTTTTCCAGCTACAAGCTAAACTGATTTTCTCACAGATCTTGAAAAGCCAGAAAATTTCAAAGCCAGGAGATTATAAAGCAATAGAAAATGTTTTTATTAGAAATAACTATAGAATAATTACATTAAATTTGAGGAACCACTAGCCTGAAATTATTTTTATGACAGTTTTTGTAGGTGCATAGTATAACATATAATTTTATTTGCAGAGTAAGGCAGCTGGAAAGAAAACAAAGGTTTACCATATTGCCAAGGAGATCATGAGCTCAGAGAAAGTGTAAGTGTCAATGCTAAACTTAACAGCTACTCAGTTTATTTTAATTGGGCAATTAAAATGTAACTGTTTGCTTTTTCTTGCTTTTCTGATAGGTTTGTGGATGTGCTAAAGCTCTTACACATTGTAAGTATCAAAAAAAAAAAAAGCAGCTTCCTCTTCTGTTTGTTTAATCTGTTAAAGTTATATGTTTAGGCTTTATTGTAGTGAATGTGACTTTTTTCTGCGGTCTCTACATATTCAAAATGTAAAAATCAATCTTATTAAGCAGAAGTTTAAAGTTTCAGATTTTATATAATGGATGCATGTTTTGGTGGTTTCGTTCTGCATCTCGTTAATTAATGTATGCAGTTTTCCAGCTGAGTGGGGGTATTGCTTGAATATTGAAAATGCAATATGTATCCATTTATGTTAATCAGCATCATATTTATAAGTCAGTGTGTACCATAGCAACCAAAATAAAATCTTTGGTTAGAATAACTTTTAAAGCAGCAGGGGGAGGCAGGAAAAATTTACCTTTAGAAAGGTATGAAACATAATGAACATGTGAATGAAACAAAAATACATGTTCTTTAGGTAATCTGACTAATTAGCTCTAATGGTGCATCCACCATCATGCAGCATGTTTTTTGGGCTGCAATTCTTTGACAGATGCTTGCTTCCTGATAACAGCTGTGATTGTAGTATGTGCAATGTGTTGTCCACAGCAAGGGTTAAGTATTTAATCCATGTTTATGCAGACCAGTCATCTGTTAAACATGCTGTGTAGAAGGCAGTAATAGTAAATTAATGAAGAATTTAGCTTTCTCTAGCTCTGTTTTATGTGTTTTCTGTCGACTTTTAACTGATATGTGTTTGTGCCATTTTGTCACTCTATGAAGTACAAGCTTAGTGATTTTTTTTCCTTGGGCAATAGAAGTGGTTATATTGCAAACAGATGCGTTGGTCTATCTCAGTCTCTTGAGAAGCAAGTTCTGTGAAACTGGGAACAAAGGCTCTTATAGATGGACGTATACAGTCCTGTAATGCGGAGATCTTTCGGGAAACACAAAACTTACCACACCACTTGCCGATTCCTCTATTGCCTTCCATTTTAGTAATTGATTTTCTTACTCTGTTCAAGCTTGGTTTTTAAAAGCTGGCTCAGGCAGTTGCAGCCAATATATAATTTATATTCGACATGGTTTCTAGTACAGAACTCAAGCTTAAATACTGGTTAAAAGGAAGAGAGTTGTCCTAATGAGTATAGACAAGTTTTAAGCTATATAGTTTTTATGTATCATATTTTTCAGGCATATAATTTACATCTTAAAGGTGTCTTTGCTTTTCAGTGTACCAGTTCTGGTAACATGCACAGTATTGGAAGGGAAGGCTGTTGGTGAGGAGTATGCAGGCAAGCAGAGGAAGAATGGCAGAGGGAAAATAGTAGGGAGTTTAGGAAGTTCCTGGGATAGATTTAAGGTTGTCTGGACAGTGTAAATGTGCATGCTGTAGGATGTGTTTTGCTTTGTTTTAACGGATAACTCGCAGCTCTATTCATGTAAGTATGATAGTTTCTAGCTGCTAAATAAAAACCATTAGAAATGTTTTTGTTGGCTAGCAGTAACAATCAACATGTGTTCAGCCTGGTCTAACAGAGAGGATGCTGGGCTAGGAGTCGAGGAAATACTTTGTCCTCAACCTGTCCATTGGCCTGCAGTGTGAACCTTGGTGAGTGTCCTCGTCAGAGTGCGCGCCAGTTTTGAGGCTCTGTGTGTGTGCGCATTCTTCATGAAATAAAACTGCCATACCTGAGAAAGGCTGCAGAAATGTATTTCATTTTTTATTTCCACGGAGTGGTATGCCTGAGGATTTGTGTATGTTCATCACAGACGTTATTAAATCTGTTTATTTAATCGTAATAATATGATTAGTAATCACATCCATATTTCCTATGGATAATAGTTAAACATTGTTAAAAATATCCTTTTGATTTCATGTGCACTAAGCCACTTTGGCTTACTAACTTCAGTGTCAGGATTACTAACTGCCAATCAAGCAACCTCTGGCAGATTTCTGGAATTAAAGCTTAGATTCTCCCCAGGCTGGGCTGTTTTACCCATAGTAAAGATTTGGCTGGTCAGGGGAGGCTCTGTTATACCTTCTGAACCATGTATTAGTGGTTTTCCAAAGAGTAAATACTCAAAATCTAGTGGCTAATTCCAGTAGTGGTGATCTGAAATTAATAGTATTCTTCTCAGTCTGTCTTACCAATGCCAGTTAATGCAGCTCATGGCTCTTAGCACAGCCAGGGAACTGGACTGTTGATGTAAGAAAAAGGTTTTTAAGTTGCTACTGCCTAGAGCATTTGAAGTGGAGTCCAAAGCAGTTGAGAAGGTGGGAATGTGATTGCAAACTGGCTACAAGTACCACTGAAATTTTTGTAGCATTTTTTTCTTTTATATTGACAAAGTCAAGTTAGGTGGAGCAACTCTTCCAAGATACCAGGGTGCCGGCCTGTTTGGACACTGTCACACTTTATAAGTACACCTGGCTGCTTCTGTTGAAGACAGACTACAAAAATTCTCTAGAAAATGATAAACACTTGAGGACACTTCTGTAGTACGAAATAAGTTGGTCATAACAGAGATAAGGGGCTTAACTGGCATAGCACACTGATGCTCTCAAACATACTTGGGAGAATTGAGTTGCTTGAGGGAAGAATCAAACATTAGATGTAATCTTGAATTCTCTGTATTTCCATAACTATCATAATGCTCTTTTAGAGGACAAAAATTCCCTTAAAATGCTGTTAGAAACTCCTGAAAACAAAGAGGCTTAAATCAAAGCAGCCCATCTGTATGCATCTTTGTGAGATGGTTCATGCATGGCCTCCAGGAGGTAAACAAGGGATGAGAAGATGTGAGAAGTGCTGGTTCTTCCCTAAGGGCACTTGCAGGAAAAAAAGAAGGAACGGGTGAACTGGATGTAAAACGTGAGTGATGTAAGAGAAACAAGCTTGTCACTGCTGTCTGAGATGCTCTGTGCCCAAAAAGCACCCGGTGTTCCTGGAAAACACAAAGGCAGGATTGGTGCCATTTGTACTTCATTGTTGTGGGATTCTTTGGAAATGGTTTGCTTTGCACAAGTGAGAGGACCTCCTCAGCAACACCCTGGTGCTGTAAGGGTAACCTGCCCGGCTTATTTGCTGTCTTTTCTTTTGTTCTGAATGTTGTTCTTTTGCCAAAGCCCACCACTCTTTCTGTTCTCCCAACCCTTTTCATTTCATTTTCCCCCTGATGCTACAATATGGACAGCGAGGCTTCTGGTCCATCAGAGGAACGTGCTTTTTGGGATGGCTTCTTCCACTGCAAGGCTCAGTGTATAACTTTGTGCTGTGTGACTGAAGAAAAGCTTAAGCCTGTGGGCTTTGGCCTGAGCTTTTATATCTGCCTGTCTAACTTAGACCCCTGTTATGTCCTTATTAGGACTCTGAGAGCAAGTAGGAGGTTGTCAGGAGGCACTTGTAACTTTTCTACAGCCACAAAGTCAGCCTTTTATTGGAGAAGGCAGATAAGAGGTCAAACATCTTTCTTTTTTCTATTGTGTGTCCTTCCAGAGATGCTTACAAGAGTGAGAAATTCTAATTTAATATGTTTCCGTTTTCAAAAGAAATTGCAAAATACATATATATATAAACTATACAGAGAGAATTTTATATATCTATAAAAACTTAGACTTTTTGTATATTGTAGCCAAATATTATGAAAAATAATTCACAGTAGATTTGGAAAAAGAATGTAATATGCATATTGAGAAATAAATTAGCTTTGGGTTTTGGAGCAAAGGAAGTCCTGACCTCTGGTCATGGTTTACAACCGATCTACTGTTTGGCTGGGAAGAATTCTCTCAGCCTCCAACTCCTTTTTCTCCAACTGTAAAACTTCAATATTTGACCAGTCTGAGATGAATAAGTTGATAAATTTTTAGTCTATGAAGTGCTTTAGAATTGCTGATTGAGGCATTTGACAATGAATTGCAGCTGTAGTCATCTTATTAAGAAGGGTAATGAAATAGTTTTGGTTTGGAAGGAAACATTGTTCTGTTACCCAGCCTGTTCCTTGAAATAACATTATGGGAATATGCCACAATCAAATCATTGATTATTCTAAAAAATTAACTATCTTATATTGTTAAAGACTTATAAATTATTTTACTGCCTGAGAAAAAAGGTGTGGAACTACTTGGCAGCTTTCCAGAAGCAATCTCATATGTTTGAAAAATGTCACGATCCACACTTACTCACAGTCTTCACTAACTATCATTGCTATAGTTTAACTTAACGATTTATGGATAGTAATCTAACTCTAGTTAAGACCGCCTATTTATATTTTAAATAATATATTTGTGAAATCTTCTGTAGCCGTATTCCTGGCAGTCGTGTTTACAGTTTGTCACATATAGCCGCCTGGCTGTTCCCCAGAGCGTGAAACTTCCTCCCCTTCCCTCCTCCCCCCCGGTAGGATGTGTGTCTGTGTGTTCCTTGAAAAGCGTCCAAGCGCAAACATATTTTTTTCCTTAAACTGATATTTGAGCTATCTGCAGGTGTATTTAGCTGGGAGTTGTACCTCAGCGGAAGGGATTATGGCTTATTTTTGCTTTGCTGATGGTATGTTCTAGGAGAGCAGATCCAAGATGAATATTGGTTGAAGCCTTAGGAGTAAAATACGTGACCGTGTTTAGATCATGTAGTTCTTTCTCTTCCAGTTAAATTTACAAGAAGCTTTAATTTCAACCAATTGAAATTATCTTCTTTCAGTTATTAGATACCTGAAGGTACATTTAACTCAGTCAGCAGCTGAGCGAGGATTTAGTCTGGTCAAGTACCTATTTTGGTTTCCAACTAAAACTTGTTCCTTTGCTCCTTAGACAGAGGCAGGCAGGTCGCTTCGCTGCGTGCTGGGAATCCTCCGGTGGAAAGAACTGAGAGGGATCGTGAGTCAGGGCCTTTGCAGAGGGGAAGTGCGTGGGCTGGTCGCAGATGATTCACAACAGGGTCAGAATTATTTCAGATATCGCGGCCCTTTGCTTATTTAAGGAAGCTGCATTGAAGGAGGGGTGGGAGGAAACAAAAGCAGCAATGGTGGTATCCTCCTCAAATGTTGTTTAAAAGCTGCAGAGCTCTAAGGGGAGTGTATACTAACAGAATAAATAAAATTCCCTAAACATTTTCAAGTTGGGAATGTTTTATCAGGCAGTAATTCAGCGACAATATGTACTCAGAAGCCTTTAAAACTGCCTAAACTAGATTTTCATATGGACAAGTACACAGTGGATTGCTGTCTTAGTATAGAATAAACTAAGACTGTTTCTGGTTTGGAAAGAACGTGCTTTCCAGGGATGGTGATGAGTGCCGTCCTCTTAAAGTAGCTGTGTGAGGACAATTGCATTTCCCAAAGCAATAAAAAGTGGTATCAGAAGATTACTATTGGGCCAGAATATAATGTAGAACTAAAAACTGTAAACCAGCACTTGAGAAAGTGTACAATGGCCTCCCCCCTTCTGAAAAGAAAATTAGCCTGGTAAGAAGCTGGGATGATTCAGTATAACTAGCATAATCTTTTTTTTCCTGACGTGCAGCGTATGAAACTTTCATCTAGAGTTGGAAACAGTGTTTTTCAGTGAAATAAGCACATTAATTCCAAAGCATGGCAAATTGTTGTTTTGTTTGTTTTTTTTTTAATGAGCAAGATTGTAATATTTGAAACGCTCATTTTTAATTAGAAAATCCCTCTCTCTAAAATTCACTGTAATGGATTGCTGCATTTCTTCAAACAGAATAATTTCTAGGACAACACAGGTGATTGTTGTTGAACAGACCAATAAAAGCACTGTTCTTCAGCAGTGTTACATAGTACTATATGCTAAATATGCATGTCATACGAATCAGTTATTCTAGCTATGTAGATATCAGAGCAATGTATATATTATTAACAACAGCAATTCTGTTTTTATTTAGCAGTAAATGGATTTAGTTTTAGAAGGAATTAGGTTCTGGTGTGTTAAATGACTATTACTGCAATTTCTGATTTTTAAGTCATTCACCTACTTGTATAAAAAGTTGTCCTCGTCTGAATACCTTCCACCCTTTGGAGTGAAACTTTTTAAGGTAATGCATTTTACATTTGGTAATTAAACCAGACCTGTTCTATGTTTTGTGCTTTTGGATAAGAAATGACTTTCTCAGAAGGCCAGTACCTTCAAGTGTAAACACTGTTAACTCTAACCTTGTTACGTTTGTTTGACTTTTCCTACCCCTACTCCTAAGGCATGTGCTCTTTGCCTTCAACTCTTCAGTTTATCTCAAGATGAACTTGGCATGACAGTTACTTCACACCCACTGCCAGGTTAAAAATAAATCTGAATATGATTACAGTGACAAATGCATTGTACTACTTCAGTAGTGAAGACTTGATAATTAAAAAAAAAAACAAGAAAAAGAAAAAAAGCGTGTAAATTCAGCTCTTTTGTTGTTTAGCAGGCTGGTTTGCATCATTTGAAAGCTTCACGTTATCTTTCTTCCCTGCGTTTCCTCTCTGCAGGGCTTCCTCAGTTTACTCAGTTGTGAAAGGGGACAGAGAGGGTGATGAAACAAAGTTTTGGTTGGCTTTTTTAATGATAGGCTCTTCCATGGTGTGATCCAAAGCCTGATGAAGCTGATGGACTTTGGATCAAGCTAGTCGAAAAACCAAATCTGTATTTGGAAAACATCCTGCAGACTCTTTGAATGCCGTATCTAGAAGTTAAATAAATGCTCTTAACTACAAATGACATTCCTGTCTTATCTACTGGTGCTTAAACCTAGCTCCCTGCTCTCCTTTTATTGTTTGGTCAGGGAAAAGCCTGGGTTGTTGATCATGTTACAGACAAAACTGCTTTTCTTTTCATCATGCGAATAAAGTTCTTGTTTTATCCCATGGCCAAGTACATATGGTATATTGTGTGTGCATTTGATGGGGAGGGGAGAGAATATTATCATAATATGATGATGTATTTTGCATGAAGCTCTCCAGAATGCCTCATCTGAGCTTTTGCCATTGTAATTCCATGTATCATTTCAGTGTTAAGCAATGCCCTAGGGTCAGGAAAACCCATAAGATGCAGCTGGTAGTTAACCCACGTGTCACTAGCCTGCACAGAGGATGTAAAACAGAACATTTCCATATGAATAACGCCATCTGTTTTTTAACTCCCTTGCATTTAGTTCTCAGCCTTCCCCCATCGCAGCCATCACCCTGTATCTCCTTTCAGTTTCTTGTCATAACTCTGCCCAGTCACAGCCTTGCTGACCCAGAGGGTCACAAAGCAAGAAAGTGTGTCTGGAGCTTACGCTGCCCAGAGCTGATGTAATGAGGAGAGAGGGCAGGGGAAAGTCGAGACTTAAGTTTGAGAGACCCTAAATAGTGCCAGATGCTGGACTGATGAGGTAACTAGTAAGACCTGTAGTAGTAGACCTGGGGAGGGGGAAAGAGGGGGCTTATTTTTTTTTACTTTCTTTTTTTTTTCCCCTGACCTGAGAACCCTACAGATTTTCAAAGGCAGGTGTGGACCCCATATATTTAAAATATAACTCATTGTACTTAGGAACACACTGTTTGGTCACCTTTTTCAAGCCTCCTATAGATCGTGCTCCCATTGTCACAAACGTAAAAAGAGCTATTACGGGTTGTCTTTTTTCTGCTGTTCTAATTTGAATTTTCTTTTTTGTCCGTTTAGACAGTGTTACTTCTCAAGTTGAAATGCTAAATTGCTAACCTTTTCTGAAAATTGTGTTTGTATGTGATTAAGGAAAATACCTCACCTAATGGATGCTGAGTTTCATTAGGGATACAATCTTGGCCATACTGACTCATGCGGAGCCAAGATTTTAATTCTAAGTAGTTTAATGAGGACCAATAAACCTCAACTCCATCTATTGGGAGCTGGTTATAGCATAAAAATGCTACAAGAAGATCCTTCAAGTGTAGGTGGGATTTTCCTCCTCTCTGTAAATGTTTTGAAGGTGCCAATGTTGGTTTTGATCATTATTAATATTTGAAATCTCATGGTTCCTATGTGTTGTTTCAATATATTTTTGTTACATGTTAATTTTCCTGTATATAGAAGAGCTGGTACGTATAGTAACTTTGTGACACTACATTTTAAATCCAAGAGGCACATCTTCAGAAAGGGCATTTGTAGATGACTTATGAAAACTAGTATAATTTTAAAATAAAATATTATGATTGTATGAGTTGGTGTAACATTTTTGCTTTCTGACCCAAATCTTAGCAAGAAGATAGTCAAGGTTCCCAGTATCTTTGCAGTTGGAAGTTTTTTTTCCCCCCATAGTTTCCTTGTACGTAGTACCGGCACATTTCTTAAGGGCGTGTTATAAAAATAATGAACAACTTGTATAGTACGCATACAGCAGCAAGAAAGTAAAGCTGCAGCGTCAAACCGAAGGGATTAAGGCAGTCCCAGGGGAGTAAATTGAAGCTGCAGAGAAACCTAACCCAGATGGTACCCGCCTTGCCTTCGGTAATAGGGAGCAGCGCCTGGAATGTCTGCAGAGAGAACACCGTTGTCTGCGTTGGTGCTTTGAAGGCTGTTCGCTCATGGGAAGGGGGGTTTCTGTCCTCTTTGTACTCCGGCAGGATTTCCGGGACGCTGTGGCACATGCCTCTAGGCAGCTTGGAAAGCCAGTGATTGAGGACAGAATCCTGAATCAGATCCTGTACTACCTACCTCAGCTGTACGAACTCAACCGGGACCTCCTGAGGGAACTGGAAGAGCGATTATCTCACTGGTGACTATCAATAAAGGGATACCACTCCTTTGATGTTGTTGAAATTTATCTGTGGGGCTTATGTGACTCCATGTGACCACAGTTTGACTCTTGTTTGTGTTTCGCGTGCCTTCTTAAATGACAGAATTGACTTTGAAAGTATAGGAGATAATTTTCTGTTTAGCTGTACTTGTTGCTGTTTGGATGTATCCGGAAAGGTCCAGAAGGCATGTCAATACACGGTTTTAGCAATCACACTTTTTTATTTAAAATTTCATTTTTAATTAAAAGTTCTGGTCCCCGCGTGGGTATGATAAGTAGACTGATTGCATCAGAGGAAAAGGAGGCTGTCTTGAAGACCGGTTTGCATTTTAAAGGTAGTTGAGATCTACTACCCAGACACAGCGCTGATTGACAGCCACAATCCCATTGAAGTCCATTCTTAGTCACACTGGTGGGTGGATCTAAATCGGCTGTAGAAAGCCTACTGACAAAGGCACTGAGATGGGTGAAGGCTGTAATCCCATGCTTGCTATGAAGGGATGGAGAGTGCATCTTGAAGTTTGAAGATCTGTCTCCTCAGAAATCCAGCTTGTACTAAAGTGTTCAAATGGTTCAAGACCATTTTAAACAGACTGTGTATTAACTGGTTTTCATCTAACAGTAAACTAGTGTGTCAAGGTGTGCCTGGGAAGGTTTTTCAGAGTAGCTGCTGAGATGGATGTCTGTCTGCTGAACTGTAAGCTTTTTGTTCAGAACATAAACCAGCACATCTTACTATGAAAAAGATTGATGTTCTGCTGTAGGGTTAAGACCTACACTCTTTTTAGCTCTTTCTAATTGTCCTGTTTTTTGTTTCCAGGCTGGAACATCAAAGAATTGCTGATATATTTGTTAAAAAGGGTCCCTACTTAAAGATGTATTCAACTTACATAAAAGAATTTGATAAAAATGTTGCACTATTAGATGAACAGTGTAAGAAGAATGCAGGTTTTGCTTCAGTAGTCAAAGACTTCGAGGTACTGTAGTTTTTTGTAAGATATATCCTATTTTGTGGCTTTTCAGCAGTTGTGATTCCCCATAAGGCTTTAGAGACTATCCTCCAATTTGTCTGGGTTTTCTTTTTTTATTATTTTTTTTTTCCATTTCTTTTTCTGCAGTCTTGGCTTGAGACTTAGTAGGGTGGAAGTGGAAAGAAGTAAATTCAGATTTTGTGAAGTAACTAGTGATTTTGGCTACCACTGTGAGATCTGATTTGAAAATCAAGGACCTTGATTTGGAAAATGCAGCACTTGCTACAAATTATATCAAAGACACATTAACAAAATCTCTAGCTGCTTTTTTTTTAGTTTTGTCTCCTAATCGTACTGTGCACTGATTAACTCTCCTATTTTAACCAGGTTGATTTCTCTACCACATCATAGGGCAGTAGCTTACTCACGGGAAGGGTGTTTCATTTCAGTTGGAAACATTAAAAAAGTGAATTTTCTCATCTGCGTCTTTCTAGAAGTTTCAAACCCAGCACATGCAGCAATCAGATGAAACCTGATTCACGTCCCTAAGAGCATTGCCAGATTTTTACATAACTCCCTTAAAACAAATGGGAGAAGAGGCGTGAGCTCTCTAAGCACATGATCCTCCACATAAACTGTGAATTTGCCTCCTATTACACGGGCTTCCCCGTGGGTCATCCCTGCTCCGTTTGCTTGCGAGTGGTTAGAAAGGCTGCTTACAGTGGGCAAAGGAAGAATTTGAAGTAGTCAGCAAAGACAGGAAGAAGAAAAGAGGACTTTTTAAAGACTCATTGTTTCAGATGCACTTATTTTGATTGCATTATTCGTTGCATAATTCAGATTGCATTATTTTGAATGCAAACTGAATATAATTAACATTTTTGAAGCATCGATCTTTTCATTTTGCATTGTCTTTAGAGGTGTGGATTAATTAAAACTACTTCAGTGAACGCTGCTGTCTTCTCTGCCTTTCTGCCCGATGGACAGTGACAGCAATTACAAAGGAGCACATTGCCCTTGCCGCTGGTGTTTCCTTTCTTTCTGGGAAGCTTCGCCTCTCTTCCTTATAAGCAAAAGCACCCATTTGGCATCTAGAGAGAGTATGGAGTGTTTACGGATGTCTTTTAACTCACGATTAATTTTGCATTCAATCTTGCACACAGGGAAATACTTGCCCTATGGTGCGGTGTTTAATACTGCCACAGTAGCACCTTTTAAAGATAAAGCTTATCCAATGGAATCACTAATTGTTTGCAGGTATGATTTCTTTTGCTGGAACCCTTGACTACCGCAGAATCATTACTTATTTTGGGTGTTTCTTTCAGATGAGCCCCCGCTGTGCTAGTCTGGCCCTCAAGCACTATCTGCTCAAGCCAGTTCAGAGGATTCCCCAGTACAGGCTCCTGTTGACAGGTACAGTCAAGCTCTTTCGCAGCCTTAAGAAGCCAGTCTTCACACGTCCCAGGAAACTTGTTTTCAGGCGGTTGTATCCATCTGTAAAGCCTGTTTATCTGACTTCAGATACATAAAGCTTTTTTAAAAAAGTGGTGTGCTGTCTAGAAGCTTTCTTTGTTAGTATTGATTGCAGTAAGACACGCAAGCGAGGTGCTAAGATTCTGAACGCTGTGGTGTGTTCTCTGATGGTACATTCAGCAGTACTTGGAAAACACGAAACCTTGGGTGGGTTTTGTTTGTTTCTGTGGTAATAGAAGCCTGTAATTTCCTTAGAGGGTTGGAATGCTCCTGTTGTGCTTTGGGTTTGAGGTTTTCTTGGTGGATTTTTGTTATTTGGGTTTTTTTGGCGTTGGCTTCTTTGTTTGTTTGTTTGTTTAACGAAGAAAAAAGGTAGTGTGGAAAATTGGAGCTAGGAGAAGGAAGTGAAAGATGTCTCTGCAACTGTGAACTCTCTCTGCAACTTCTGCAAGTAGCTTCTCCATTTCTCCCCGCCGCCCCCAGGTGTTTTGTCTGTAAAATCCATTTTCTTTTAAAGGCAAAACACGTGTTTTTAGTGTACCTTAGCAGTAAGTACTTAAGACTTGTTACAGGGGCATTGTAGACTGAAGAGCTGGCTTGGGACTAGGAAATCTGGGCTCTATACCCTGCTCTGGCACTGGGTGACCCCAAGCAAGTCATCTCCATGATGCTGTGCTTTCTATTCTGTAAAAGGAGAGTGACGATAGAAGCCTCCTTTGTGAAGTATTTTGAGATGTGTTTGTCGTAAGAGGGGGATGGCTCCTGTAAGGATTTGGAAATACTTAAGGCATTGTTTTTGAAAGTCATTGCTTCTTGATGAGCAATTTAAAAATAGCTTCTGTTTATGTAGTAACTGCAAAATAAAATACTCTGTGACCTTTTTTTTTGGCTCTGTAGCAGCTTGTTGGCATTTCCCCAGGAAGTACTTAGATTAGTGATGCTGTGGGGAGATACAGACTTAAGTGTTATACAGCAGTTACCGAGATATTAACGTTGACTGTTCTCATTTTAATCATCTCATTAAAGTCACAGGTGCTGAAAAAAGGGTGAAAAGCCCTTATTAAATGTAGGGGAAAATCTTACTGGCTCTTAATTGATGAAATCAAGCCATAAAACGGCATTTGGGGAGTTGCTTTATATTTTAAAAGGATACTGACTTAGGGCATGGTATAGACTTGTTATAGACTCCAAAATCAGTGAAGCTTTGAATAAGTTCAAAGGTTTTAATTAAAAACGTTGAACAGAGGATCAGGATGGGGTAAATGCCTTTGTCAATATATATAGCAAAGCGAGAGATGTCGGGGTGAATGGCACTGAAACAAAACTCCCATGTTGAAGGGGAATTCCTCATGACCATTAACTGTCATTGTGGCTGGGACAGGCTGTTCTAGACCTGAAAAAACCTCATTCTGTGGTGACGGGGGTTGCTGTGGGTGTCCCTGGTCTGCAGACCTTACTGTGGCTGGCCGGCTTTAAATACGCCTGCAAATGCGAATGCTATTGACAGGGACGGGATTGCAATGGTAGCTGCTGATTTAGAAAAGTAATTTTCTCTTGTTCTGTGGGAGCAATAGAAACCGAGAATTTAATTATGCTGGGACTGGGGGGTGTTATTTGGGATCCGTTTCATTTTCAGTCTGTTCCATCTATCATGCATTTCCGTTTTCCTTGAGATTCTCACTCTTTGATATCTCTGTGGATGACGTATCTGCTCTGTTACCTTCCAGCACCTCTATAGAAATCTCTATAGAAACTTGTGCTGCAAAACCTTTGGAGGACACGCAAAATATTTGGATGTATGGCTGCAGTGGGTGAGATGCAGGGATGCAGCAGCCGCCCAGGGCGAGGACAGGGGAGATCTATGGGCAAGGGAGGAGGGGGCAGCGGGTAAGAGCAAGGGAGCGAAAATAATCCAGGAAACGAAGCTGCTCGGCCTGAGTCAGCAGGGATTTCTTCCTATTTAGATGTTCTGTGTCAGTGGGACAGCTTTGTACTGGTAACCTGCTGCTCCACGGCCACATCACAAGATTGTTGCTGTGCTTTGAAGTGGAGTTACTTTTCTGTGAACAAAAGCAGGAGCAGGTGGACTCGTAAATCAGCCAAGGAGGGGCGCCGCTCAGCTGTGTTTCTGCTTAATTATACAGCTGCTCCAGTCCAGCAAGTGAACTTCCGCTTCTCCACATACTGGCCCCGAGCTCTATGCAGCAAATATTAATGGGGTTTGGGGGAGGTTAATTAGAGGCCTCTGATTTCTAATAGAAAGAAACAGAGGAGAGGTGATTCTCTCCTCCCAGAAACCTCCGATTCGAGTAGATGACTTGAGACTGTACGATATGAACGGGCTCTTCATTGTCGTAGGATAAGCCTCTCTCCTCTTTTTTTTCTCAACATAAGGTTTGCAGAGAGAGCCTTTTATTATCCTTAACTGGGGTGTAGTGAGGGGCTGCCGAGGGGGGTGAAAAATAAGCTTTGAGTGTGCTGCTCCTTTTGCAGCTCAGAAATAGAGTTGTCAGGCTTGAGGCCAATTACGTGTTGGGGAACAATTGCTTTGAGTTTAACTTAATTAAATCAGACAACCTGAGACAAGAAATAGTTAATGAAGCAGAAGAGAAGAGAGAGAGCAGGGGAAGAAGTGATAGTCGCTGCCCCCCAGCAAGGAGGAGGAGAGAATTGCAGGCCGCTGTCAGGTAGAAGCAGGGCATAAGGAAATGTTGTTTGTCACAGAAACAGTACTTGCGTGCTTTTGTGTTCATTTTCGTTGTTTTTTGGGGTATCCAGCAGAATTATTAATTTCAGTCTGCCTTTCTGAAGGTATGCTTAAGGTCTTCCTAGTCTGAACAACTACAGTACCTTTCAAAGGGGAAAATTTTTTGGCAAAGACAGTAGATACCATTCCACCTTAATACTTGGCCTTAATATTTATTTTATCTAGGAATATTTTTGCTAAATTTTTACTGTAAGGTTATTCATGTCTGTGAAATCCTCTTGTCTGCATAGTTTAAGCCAGTACCTACAGAAAGTTGTTGCAAGCACAGAATTTCCACTGTGTATTCACAGAAGAGACTAAAAATATCTGCCTGAATGCTTCTCTGAAGCTGAGTTTTAGGTATAAACTGAGGTCCACTTACCAGATATACACAGAGAATATTAAGATGAAAATTATGTAAGTATTTATCACTTTCAGGATTTTACAGTTGCAAGTTTTATTGGCTGCTTCAGTCTTGTAGTACAAAAGCTGCCTTCCTTTTTTAAATACAGAATTTTAAATGAATGCGCTTTTGTTAAAATCTCCAATTTTCCTTCTATTCACCGATGATATGGTTTAAAATGTTAGAAAATATCCATCAAAAAATGTTTTTGAGTGGTGTAAAGTTTTGTTTTGAAGAACACGTAATAAACCATGAATATACCAAGAAACAATTTTTTTCCCCGTGTTGGGTCTCTGGATTTAAGGTTCCAGGGCAATTACTTTGGATAGTAAATTGGATGTCTCCATGTACTAGGGACAGTTTCTTAGAGTGCCAGCAGTACATTTGCAGATGAATAAATTATACCCGCCTCACCTCTTGCTCGCAGCCCGTAGAGGTGAGCGTGCGCTTGGCAGCTTTAAGAAGCTGATATGTCTGTACGAGCTGTACGGACTCATTCTTTATACTGGGAGGTTCTCACTGGATTCCTTTGTGCTGGCCCCGATGAAGATCAAGTTGCAGCTGTAAAGCTTTAACTTGTTTGCTTTATGGTGGAGTCCCAAGAGCGCTCTGCCTGGGCAGTATGGCACAGCTCCTATGTGAGAGAGCACCTGTCAGCAGGGAGGGCAGCTGGTGTCAGATGTGTGACAGGTTCCTCCAGGTTAAACCAAGTTAAAACCCATGTGAACTCTTCTCAGTTCCTTTCAAAATAACTCCTGTTGATTTTTTTTTCTTTTTCCCCTCTCACACCAGCTTCTTACCAGTATAACCCGAGGTGAAGCAAGAGGAACTTTGCTTTTAATGGAATATGTGTCCACCTAAATATTACGCTGGAACGTCTGGTAGCCACTATAGCACAAGATCTTGACGGATGTGAAGGATGCAATATTTATGGAGTGTAGCTGGAGAGGTTTTGGTGCCATGTCAGACTTGTCTTAAAAGATCCACACATTGACCAGTGCCTGATAATGATCAGACAAAACTTTCAGGAGAGCAGAAAGCTGTGGGTGTTCCTGTGGCCCAGCCAGACCTCCCAGTGCTCCCTCCCCACTTCCCTGCAGGAGAACCCATCCAGCTCCTCTTCCTTCATCCCAACCTGCTCTTCATGCTTCTTTCTTGGACCCTCCCTTAGGTCTTTGCCAAGAAATAAAATTTCAGTGCCAAATACTTCTCTTCCTGTAGTTCTGTTTTTCTCAAAGCTTTCATTAACTGTTACAATATTTCTCACTCTCTGTAGCATTTCTACTGGAGAAACATGTTTCATAATTCCCTTTTATTTCTGCATAAGGAAAAGATTACAATACACTGAGCGGTCTCCAAGGGGCATGTATGAAGCAAGACATCTTATGAAGGCAGGAACAATTGGCTCCTGATTCTTCTTGAGTAAAGGATGAATTTGGGTAGGGCAAGCATATGGGAGTTGAATTATTTCACTCCTACATGAAACTTGTACAACCACAAAGCTAAAATTGAATGCTTGCTAGATCACATATGATTACTTTTCCGTAGATCTGCTAGAATCTTAATACCTCATTTAAAAAGTAATTATAAATCAGTATTTATTGATATTATCAATCTAACATCTGTATTTCTTTGAAAGTTTATGATTTTGTTTCTTTCCATTTTAAGCAGTTCAGAATTATGGAGAATAGATGGTTGACTTTTTACTGAGGATATATATTAATCTTTGACAGGATATTGTCCCTTTTGGTGAACTGGACACTAGATCAGGCAATGGAAACTCGAGGGGGATGTTTTCTTGTATAGTCATACATTTAGAGTTAATTTTAGCTAAGTAAAATAGATTTTAAAACTACCAAGACTTTAATGGATTGAGGGTGCCATCTCCTGGTTAAGAAACTAAATTTATAATTGAAAACCAAAAGTGCCTGTTTGAATGGTGAAGGGGAGGTATAATACTTTTATGATTGAAAAATACTTATCATAATCAGATCTTCTGTAATGAACCACTTTTTTCTTAGCTCCTATAGACAAGTTAGGTGCTCAGGAAAATTTCTATAATCTTCAAAATTTTTTGCATCAGCTTCAAAGTAAAAGATTGCAAGTATGTAGTTATTTTTTCAGTTGCTTGTTTTGTTCTGGAATAATACCTACAGAGTATCATTTGTCTTTGGAGAAGGGCGCTGCTTCAGTAATCTTCTCTGAGAAAGATATGATATACTTTCATTATGGAAAAGCTAGTTTTCCTTACGTTACTACTTTGACAGATTTAAAAGATTAAGTAGTCGATTATTGTGGCATAGATCTGACTGAAAAGCAGATTTCCAGGAAAAAGGTTGTTTTTACTACTTTCTGGTGCTGTTTATTTCCTTAACAAAACTATCTCAGTATTATTTTTTTCTTTATACAGACTATTTAAAGAATCTTGTGGAAGAATCTGCAGACTATAGGGATACTCGAGGTAAGTGTCTCTTTAGATTAAAGAAATAACATCTTACGTACATATGATAATGTTTCTAAATTTTAAATGCATGCAAAATGCTCAGTCAGTAATAGAAATGTTTTCTAGTTAGTTCTAAGTTTCTCAGCAGAGATACTGAAAGCTTGCAAGCTTGTATTTCAAAAATGTTTGGAGCTTACAGTGGTGTCGGCTCACCCTTGAAATGAAGAGATAAGAGTGAAGTTGCACAGGCAGCTTAAGCAGATATTTTGGGCGATGCTACTGAAAGAGACAATCTTTGCATCTGTAGACCTTTCATGATAGGCAGACCGGCTGCTCTCCCCCAGCTGAGAGCCTTTCTGGCCGCCTCCTCTCTGTGCCAGGACGAGTGTTTGTGTGGTGGGAGCGCACAAGATCAAGGAGCTGCTCTGGGATATATTTAACGTGAGGAGTTCTACAGTTTGACTTGTCACATGTTGCACAAACACAAGTGACTTCCACAACTTTGCCTGCATATGGGGGGAAAGGAGATGCAAGGAAATGAGAAGGAGTGGTTGGTGATGGAAGTGGACAGGACTACGTTTCATGGTAGTTTGGGATTAAGCTGGTTTAACTCAGGTGTAGCAACGCAATGCACATTCAGACTATTTCCTTCTTCTGTGTGTGGGCCTCAGCAGCAGTACTAAAAATGCTCCTAGTTCATGTTTCCGTTTCATTTGCGTGAGCCCCTGTCACTTATTTCCGTCTCTTTAGGGACATTTGTGCAAGCCCTAGGTTTGTGCAAGACTAGATTTGGTTATGGTTAGTGTTATTGGAAAAAAAACCCCAAAGAACACAATTCTTCCTGATGACCTTCATTTGAATACATTACTCCAGCTAAGTGGTATAAGAAATGGAATGCTCTTCTCTGCCAAAAACCACTTTGTTTATGGACTTTGACCCTATAGATTATTGTATGTTGTCATTTAGATTTGCTTAGTCTTGGCTGTATAAGTAGCCCTGAGATCCTGGAACTTTCCCATCAATAACCAGCAAATTTTCTCTAACAGTCTTCAATCTTTGTTGAAGTCAATGAGTAAAATTTTTAGTTTTTAATAAATATAGTAGCTGATAGATGAAGCAAAGTATAACAAAAAATTCAGGTACTCATTCCTGTCTTCATGAACTGAGCTGAATTTCCCTTCATTTTCTTTCAAGCAGATGGGAGCTGGGGAGTGTTTTGCCTGGAGCAGCTCCAACAGTTCCTAGTAGGAGACCACCAGCTATTTTTCAGCAGGCTCAGTTGACATCATGACATCTATATCTAAACTTAAATTTTGATCGAGTGCTTGATATGTGCTATGCCTTTTAACTGTTTGACTCCTGTGCTTGCATTGCCTTGGTTCACGAAAATCTTGAACAAAAATTCTTCTTAGATTGACTTGGGAGAAGCGTTTTGTTCACACCTCAGTTTAGTTTCTTATATGGCTTCACGACCACCTGAGCCTTTCAGTTCAGAAAGCTGTATCTTTTAACATGCTGTCTTTCTGAATATGAACTCAACTGTAAGGGAAGCATATACATTCTATAATACTAATATTCTAATTATTACCTGGAAAAAAAAACCCCAAGGCTTTGGTTTTACCTGGTTTGGTAGGCTGCTCTGTGGACTTTTAAGCAAATGTAGTTCCTTTATTTGAAGTGCCTGACTGCACTTCAATTACTCAGAAGGCACTAAATGCTTCAGAGACTACATTTTATCAGAGCAGTTGTTCTAGCTTTCAATTAAATGAGTCTTTTTTTTTTTTCTTTCTACTTAAGTGAGTTACAGGTTTTTGGATAAGATCCTTGGATAGGTTCTGTCTCATATACACTCACTGTTCAGTAATTTACGTAATCCTTTTATGTAACCCCTTTTTGCAGTTACACCTTAGTATATATTACAGTCGAGTTGCTGGTTATTAAGTATCAGTACTTAATAAAATCCCTCGTTTTTGATAACTCTTCTCTTTCAGAGTTTTTTTTTCTTTTCTGGTATTAAAAAGTTTGAAATTTAGAAATTTGAACTTTATATTGTTATCCTGAAGTGCAGCAAAACTAAAGGCAGAAGAAAGAAATCGCAAAGATTTGGGTGATTTTTCTAGGTAGTCTTCCATGACTGTAAAGTTGTGTAAAATGGAAAAAACTTAATCTCCACATAGTCTCACTTAAAATGTTAACTTTTCTGCTGTAAGTAAAGACATTGAAATTAAAGTAATTCTTTGTGTGAGAAATTACAATTTAATTTTGCTTGCGGACTGTTTTGGTTAACTGTAAGAAATGACTGACACTGTTGTTTGAAGCAATGACTTGCTAGGGCACACTTATTAAACCATGTTCCAAAGACTCTGGGATCTACGGGAAGCGCTCCTGAATGCAGTGACTGTACAATCAGGTCCTCGAATCTTGGCGTGATGTGGAGGGGCGGTATTGTATCTGTGCTTTACATAACACCGATACTTACTAGTCTGTATAACCAAAGCGTCATTTCTTCATCCTTCAGATGCTCTAGCTGTTGTCATAGAAGTTGCAAACCACGCCAATGACATCATGAAGCAGGGAGTAAGTATTTTGACTTACGAAGATGGTCGAGTAAAGATTTTTCTCTCCCTTTTTTTTTTAGGGCAATTACTCACCTTTTGCTTTTTCTCCCTGTAGGATAACTTTCAGAAACTCATGCAGATTCAGTACAGTTTAAATGGACACCATGAGATCGTGCAGCCAGGAAGGGTAGGTCCTCCAGAAGGCATTCAGCAGATTGCAGTAAAAGTGCAGCACAGATGATACGCAAGTGACTGAAGCTGGCGTATACTGAGAAGAAAAATGGTCCCTCTCTTAATCGTTTGGTTCTAACAGGCAAATGAATACTGCCTCTCCGTGTGTGTGGAGTGGGGGTTTAGACGTTTATGTGATGAAAACTTACGTTTTCTAGAATATAATTCCTTGCCAGATCTTGCAGGCAGATTTTTTTTTCCTCAAGCTTAACCTTGTGTTTGTCATGGTTTCAAGTGCAGCACGGAAAACTGTAATACAGCCATTCACACTCACTTTTAGAGAAACCTAAGGATGAACAGCCTTTCTCAGAAAGGGAACCTTGAATCCCCAAACTTCTGCAGCACTTCAAGTGTAGTAGTAATAAGATGTTGATGAAAAGGTCAGCTCATTTGTACGGCTTGTGCCCTGAAAAGCTAGGTTTTGAATTGCTTGTTTTAATTTGCTAGGTCTTTCTGAAAGAGGGAACACTGATGAAGCTGTCCCGGAAGGTCATGCAGCCACGAATGTTTTTTCTGGTAAGATGCTGTGTATCTTGCTGTGCACCTAACGCTAGTGTAATTTTAAGTGGTCGAAACATTACACTGCAAACAAGTAATTAATAACTTCAGGTAGTGGAAAAAAATGACAAGTTGATGCTGTTTGGCTTGCTCAGTTCTAATTTAGAGAGATCATCTTTTGCATATGCACTAATTGTAATAGAAAACCACTTCACACTGTATGTACTGTTTTGAACAACGCGTACTTAAAATTTGAGCACTTTCATGAGAAGACATTATCTGTAGTAGTGCGAAAACTAAAACAGTTATTCCATCCCACTTAGCCGTACCAGATCTTAAAACCTACAGCTCCGCTGCTGCTATTGCATCCTCCTCTCCCTCCCTCCCTCCCTCCTTCCTTCCTCCTCCTCCTCCTCCTCCTCCTCTCCTTCCCCTGTACAAGCCCTCCTGCATCCTGAGCGGAGCACTGGGCTGGAAGTTAAATGCTGGGTTCTCTTCCTGTCTCTGTTGTGTTTGGTTTTGAAACTTCTGTGCATCTCTGAAGTTCCTGTTTCCACTTGAGCCTTTTGTTTATCTCTTCTATTTAGACAGTAAAGCAACTGTTGCCATGTGTAATTTGTTGCATTATCGGTCCCCAGTCCTGGCTGAAATCTGTCTTTTAGTTACTGTAGTCTTTTAGTACTGTAGTTACTGTAGTAAATATTTCCCTATGAATGTATTCTAAGCTTGCAAGTGCCTGTCATATGCTCTGGAAATGACTTTGTAGCATATAAAGCACTGAGATAACCGCAAATGATATCAGTTAAGGCAATAATCTGAATCTGGTGCTATCTCAAGCTTGACTTCCCAAATCAGATGTTGCTAATTTTAGTGTCTCTAGCTCAGGTTTTCTTTCTTTTTGTTTTTTTTTTTGGTTTGGTGGTTTGTTTTTTTTTTTTTTATTTTGTTTTTTAGAAATAAAAGGTGCAGGCTAGTGTTTATACTTTAGACACTTAAGCAGTGATTTTTCCATTGATCATGTAGTGAAGATTTAGTAAGGCTCATGAACCACTTGGTTATTTTGCAAAGAACCTCATAGCAAAAACTCGTGGGACAATTCAGTTTTCTAGTCTGTGCTTACGTGCAGTAAATGAAGTTTGGATCCATGTGTTGAACAACACAGAAAATAAAAAAAAATATCTTAAGTTCAGTAAGTGCACTGAATGAAGCCACCTCTGGTAGAACAGGAAAGAAACAGTAGATGCACACATAAGCTGGTAAAATTTGCATGGTACACATGGATGAGTTTGTCCTTATAATCATAAACTGCTAATCTTAATTCTGCTATCTTGTGAGTTTCTGGAATGTTTTGTTTTGTTTGAATGGTTAATTCTAATATCCTTTTAAAATAGTTTGTTATACAATATAGCTGTGTACATGAGAAACATTTTTGTCCTTTTTGACAGCCTATTCTTTGACATCCACGGACTGTTTACTCGTGTGCTAAATGTATATTTACACAAGGAAGATATAAATAGACACCTATTGTTATCTAAATTCATACATGAAAATGTTTCTTGTGGTCTAAGTGGAATAATAGGAAGTAGAAGATGCCTTTCCGGACAGTTGATCTCAGTGCTGTATGAGTTCTGTACTTCCACTAAAATGCATCTGAAATTATCTGTCTCTAAACAGTCGTTAGTCATTAAAAAGCATTGCTTCTATATTGCAGTTCAATGATGCCTTGTTGTACACTACTCCAGTTCAGTCAGGGATGTATAAACTCAACAATATGCTGTCGTTGGCTGGAATGAAGGTGAGTCACTTGTTAAAATGAGTCTTTCTCCAAACCTATTTAAACTCAGGCCTTCAAATTTTCACAGCACAACTATGTTTATCATTGGAAACAGATATTAAAGATGCTTATGTTACAGAGGTATCCAACATTTCTTGGTTTCTATGCTAAACATTTCTTGCATAATATCATCTGTGGGATTTGCTGCCTAAGTTTCCCTAAAAGACTCTGTTGCCACAGGATCATCTCACCTGCATTTTGACCTACTCTGAAATAGCCTGCCTACTGATTTTTTTTTTACTGTATTTTGTTTAGAATGCCTCACTTTTGCCTTGTAGGTGCTTTATATTGCCCACACCCAGAGATTAGGCATCTCTGCCTGATAAGCAGGATCAAATCTCCATGGTTTATAGAGATCTGCTAACTGTGGGGGAAGATACGGCTTTTGTTTCTGAGTCTTTATGAAAAGCATCAAAGTTAAACCCTCAGCCCCTCTGGGTAGCGATAAGGGACATGCACGCCATGTATTGACTCGGTCTCTGACATGACAGTCAGTGGAAACAACGAACCGTTGCCTTGGGAATTGAGTAACTTGTCTCTGGTCCTGTCAGAGAAGAGCACCAAATCCAGCTGCAGTGCAGATCTGGCGCCCAGGTCCAAGCTTTCACAGGCAGAGCTGCAAAATCTCTTGTGCCAGCAGATGTCTCGTGGTGGCTCAAAACCACTCTTAGCTTCTAGACCTCCTCGTGTCTGAAACTTGGTAGCTCAGAAGGATCAGCAGGGTGATTCAGCCCTTGGGGGTATGGGGCAGGTGCCCACTCTGGGGTACACTGTGGGCTACATGTTGTCCTGCAGCAGCAGCAGCAGTGCCTTTTTTTGCCCAATTGCAAGAGGTGCTTCGAGGGCAGTGGGTCTGGGCATGTTGAAGCACAGCAGGAGGTGTCTGACAGCTCTTCAGCTTCATTCCCCTGGATGTCTCCAGTATTTGCATGGGGCCACAGTGAAATAAAATGGTGGGCTGCCATGTAATCTTCGTGTAGCTGGGCACTCTGGATTGGTGTATGATCTCCTACTTCAGAGGTTTTTCTTTCCAGCGTAACCTTCTCCAATAAAATGTAAGAGATTTTACAGTAAGTAAAACTAAAGCAACTATAAAAGTACCATTTCGGTTTCAATATAAAATTTTTTCCCTCTCAAGGTTAAAAAGCCAACCCAGGAAGCATATCAGAATGAACTGAACATTGAAAGCGTAGAGCGATCCTTCATTCTTTCAGCAAGGTAAGCCTTACAGTTGAACAATGATTTTAAAACCATGTGGTTTCAAACAGGCCACTTAAGTTTTTTATAGCTTATTTTGCACTTACGTAATTAAAAGTTACCCTTGGCTAGAGTAATTACAGAATAGAGGGAATGACAGATGGGTGTCTGGAAATAAGGTAGGCTTTGTTCTAATTTACTTTCGTTCACATTCAAAATCAGATTTTGAAAATTTAAGTTTATTTTTAAATAACCAGCAGAAGGGAAGCCTGGTCAGGGGTAATAAGTTTCGTAGATACCATATGAATTTGTAGTCTCTAATACAGTTCACCCTGACTTGTAAGGAAGACTGCCCTCTGCGAGGTGATGAGTAGGAGCACAAAGGCTATAGTAAATGTGGCTGGTATTTGAGCAATTCGGGCTTAAGGCTGCAGCTGGTAGGGATTCTGCTGTCCTCAAGACAGTTAACTGTTAATCAGAGTGAATAAAACTCTTGCTTGGTTCCTCCTTTTCAGCTTAGCTACACCTTCAGAAACTCTAAGTAAATTGAAAAATTATCCTCTCGCTGCCCTTCCTTGAGAGGAACAAGAATTAAAATTGTTTCGGTTAAATTAATTTTAGGCTTTGCTTTTCAGTATTTTTTTTGTTCTTCCAGAGTTACTGATATGCTCTGTCAGTGCATTAACAGGACAGGATATGAAGCCTATAAGACATTAAATTTTGATATTATTATTGGTAACTAATATAAATTGGAAGAAGTCATCCTGATCTCCTAGCTAAAATAGCAGTGCAATTGAAACGAGAAAGGGATCTCAGTAAACCTGAAATTATGGAAACGGCAGCAATTACTGGAACGGTGCTTGTCTTTACCAGAAAACCAATTTTTCCATGTGGCAGCAAAAGGATATGTGGCCACTAAACCAGAGCAGCTCTGGTCTGCCTCAACCGAAATGCCTTTAGCGAAAACCTGGTTTTGTGGATTGTTGTTTTTACTGTGTTTGAGTTGGAGTTTTACGTGTTCTGACATTTGTGACAGCGCTGATACCAACGCAGAAAGACATGTTTTCTCTTTTGTTTATCAAAGCTGTGTAAGGGCAGGCTGCTTCTTTTTATGTGACCTTGTAAACACCGACATGAGGATGTCTGCACAAAGATAGCAGTATCTCTAGCTGAGGGGTAAACCGAGGTTAACCTCGTCAGAGTAGCCAAAGGAAGTAGCTCAATTGTCTGAGCAATAGTTATTTATAACAACAGACTTGAAAGGAGTATTTTTGTGTTTTTTCAACATTTAAATGTTTCTTATGGTTCTTTTGCACATTGGTGGAAAAAAAGATGCCTTTCACACTTCAGGGGATGATTCTTCTCCAGTATAATATGAGCAGGTCTGTGCTGCTGAGGTGCCTTGGTGACTGGGTGTCACACAGATACGTGAAGACATTTATGAGATTGCGGTAGGCAATGTGGATTTATCTCTGCTTGACTTGAAACAGCGTTTCACTTTTAATTCGGTCATTTTAAAAAAATTGTAAAAAATCTTTGGAACTTGTGAAAAGATTATCATCTTGAAATACAACCTACCTATTTTCCACAAAACAGGACAGACTTGTCTCTTTGAGGAACTGATTAAGTGGTAGATTAAAATGAACTCCTGTGAAACGTATGCTCGTCCATAGGGGAAAACCCCTATATATAACATTCTCATTAAATTGGGCAGAGTTTGTGACATGCTTTTGTCTTGACCTTGAAATGACTGGTATTACCCTCACATTACCAACTAAAGCTGCTCTGATTTGCTCTTTCTTTTTTAGTGTTGTTGATGTTGCGTCTTTGGAGAGCGTTCGGCTCTGTTATTTCTATACTTGCTGGAAGCTGTGTGTGTGCAAGAGCCCTAAGTTACACACCAGTGACAGACAGAGACATCCCATTTGCTTGGGATGAAGCAGGTGCTGGGAGCCCCGGGTGTGAATGAGGACTTTCAGATTGTTATCTGTCTGTAAGCGAGGCTTGTGTCTGTGATAATGTAGGAGGGAAACAAGTGAAAAACTAGCGGCAATAGGTGCTTGCATACATTTCCCCCCCCCCCCCCCCCAATTAATTATATTGTTCCTATTGATAAATAACCTGGATGTGAAGAGAATCAGTGTCTCGTCAATACAGACTGTATCTTCCTTTTGATGATACCACATTCTAACAGCTTCCTGGCTCCTGTGTGATAAAAACCTCAATTCCAAGACTGTTCAAATTAATGTTACAGACATCGGAGACAAATTTCACCTCTGTGCTTTTCCAAATAATAAGCATTATGCGGAGTGCACACTAAAGAAGAGATTCTGAAATGCTCCGGGGGGCACAGCTGAGGAGGGGAGCAATTAAGCTGGTGAAAAATTGCTAGTATTAAACTGTAAGACGGTTAATAACAGAAGTATAGATTAATGCCTAGACAAGAGTCTTTGTCAGTTCAGATTTAGTTTTACTTGACTGCATTAGTATTCCGTGTTATCTAGTCAGGGTTGAGGTTTCAGTTTCCCTGGGATATCTGTAGGAACGTGTATTGTCTTACATGGTACAATGCGGTATTGTACTAGAAATCTCTTAATCAGAGAAACAAGTTAGCACATCTGCACTGTACAGAAGTAAAGCTTCGTCCCTGAAAACAGTAGTTGTGCCAGCCTGACGTGGTCTGAGGCCAGCTGGCCCCGTCCCCCTCAGTAAGGCTAGCGAAGAGCCACCCCAGGCAGACAGAGCTGTGTCGCCCCGCCGAACATAAGGATGCCTCATGCAAGACGAGCTCAGCAGGGAGAGGTGCCCTAAGGCTCCGATCCTGGAAACAAGAGGGGTGTACTTCTGTGAGCCCTCCTGGGACCACCGAGCTGCTTGCTCCACTGGGCAGCTGCGGCGTGCGCTCCTGGTACACACGTCTGCCAGTAAAAACAGTTGCTGGGGCTCTCTGCAGTCCATTTAAAGTTTTATACTGTTTTGTTAAATCTTAAATAAGTAAACAAATAATAATAATAATTAAAATAAAAAAACCCCACAACACAAAACTAAGAAAACCCTGCAACTTTGGTAAACAAAATGACTTTTGGAAGGATGCAAGAGATACTGGACCTGCAGCGAGGGAGGTGTCGGGGCTGCGCAGCTTTGGGGGGGAGGGGGGGCGGCTGGCGGTGACAGCAGAAGAATCGCTGCCTGTTTTGCCGCAGCAAACCATTACATCAGTTCAGTTGCCGATGGCACCGCCTTTGCTCTGAAGTTCTGAAGGACTGTAAACAACCCTAAAGGCTAGCACTAGCAAACCTACCAAATGTGAGCTCCCGGCTGAAATATTAGGGTGTAAGCCACGTAGCTTGTTGTGCGAGCAGCCCTATACGTAGCAATCCCCACGTGATGGGGGGAGGCTTAATCTCCAAAAACTGTGCCAACTTTAAATTTAAATATTTAATATAGTTTTAAGAACCTAATTAAATGTAACCAGATTTTGAAAAAGCCAAAGGAGTTGATTAGAGTTGTGAATGTTATATAGCTAATGCGGAACAGTTCTTAACGGAGGAGGAAGCAAAGGTAAATAAACTGAACAAAATGTTCCACTCAGAGTGTGAGATATTGGGACAGACAATAATATATTGCTTTGCCCTTGCTTGTGTCTTATTTCCTCTCCTTTTGTTCTGATTTTATTGCTGTGTGGAACAAAATCTTTTTTTTTTTTTTCCCCTCATGCCTCACAGGCTTCCCCCATGTTTACCTTACTGGCTTTGTACTCTCTGATTCTGTACAGTACTCAGTTTCATCCAGTTCAAAACCCCAGCTCAAAGTACTTTCCTTAAAGGTTCAAAGATGATCAAAGCTGCTTCCAAATTCACCCACAGAAGCCATTAGCAATAATTGCTGTTGCACACCTAATTTGTGTAAATCATTGCTTTCCTCTTACCTAACTTACCTTTTTATATATTCATCATGTTGAATTGATTGGTTTGAAAACAAAAAAAAAAAAATATTCGATACTATTTAAGAAGTGGGGAATAAAAAAAATGACATTGGTAGATACTGTTTTAAATTTTCAAAGCCCTTTTTAAGCTGGCATGGCATCTTAAACAAGTGGTCTAGCTGTTCCTCTGCCACAAAACTCCTTCTTCCTTCCTCAGAGCACCCTCCATGCTGCTGCACAAGTAGTTGTTCATCTGCGTGATGAACCCCGTCGGTAAATTGATCCTGAGGAAGGGCAGGTCGATGGCTTGCTTTAATACAGATTTGTTTCCCGGTCCAGCTCACCGCACTTACATCCCACTGCGTGGCAAAAGACCTAGTGGCTGAGAGGAAGGCTAGCAGGCTGCCCTTGGTGGCAGCAGCAGCTTGGATTTATATTAGATGAAAGTAGTGGTGAGCTCGTGGCCTCAGGAAGTGCTTTTGGCATTGTGTGTAATACAGCGTTGCTGCAGGCTCCCGCCCTGCCAGGCATTCCTTGTTCTCCCTGCCCCCGTGCCACGCCACTTCAGCCCAATGCTTTCCTTGCACTGGATTCGTGATCCACCAGCTCTGGGATAAAGAGATAGACAGTAAGCTCATCTGTTTATCTCTTTGGGTTAGCTGATCCAATGGGAAAAATTGGAAAACAAGAATTATTTCAGAGCAGCATGACCTGGTAGGAGCCCAACAGTCAGGAGGACAAGGCTGGGGAAGAGACAGGGTGTTTTTTCTGACAGAAGGTTGGGGTTTCACGGGGTTGGGTACAACAAACTGCACCCCGAGAGAGAACAAAGTGGGGAAAAAAAAGGCTTGCTGAAATTTCAGAGTCCTTCTCAAGAGGGAGGGCCCATGCCTTTGTTCTGGGAGCACCATTTACACCAGTGTTACTCAAGCTGTTCGAGGGTCCAGGGAGCGAGGGAAGAAATGACACCCTTCAATGCAAGCCTTGAAACAATCGCAGGGTATTTTGGTAGGAGGAAAGGGAGGGAGGGAAGTAATCCACTTTATAACAACAGACACAGAAATCTTTTTTAGTATTAATCAACATAAATGACTGACACCATGCAGGCAGTTAAAAAAATAATGCCAGTTTCAGTAGGAACTGGAGACGGTCTATGAAATTGCAAGAGAGTTAAGTCAATGCGTAATAAAGCTAATGGAATTCTAATCAACACTTGCTTCTTAGTTTTAAATGTTGAAATAATAAATGGACTTTTTTTTTTCACTCTCAACAGTTCGGCTACAGAAAGAGATGAGTGGTTAGAAGCTATCTCCAAGTCGATTGAAGAATATACGAAAAAGAGAATCACATTTAATCCTAGCAAAAGTCTTGAAGAGGTATATCACACCGTTATTGTGGGCTTGTTCCCTTTTTGAATATAAAGTTTCTTTGCAGATGTTTAGAGAAAGAAGAAGCGCTCCATGATGAATAATAAAACAGGATGGTAAATGATAAGTGAACAGATGATAGAACAGAATCGTATTTCATAATGTTATGTACTCCATAAATTTAAGATTATTTTCTTCCAAAAAACCCAAACCAGCTTTCTCAATTCTCTCAGTAATCTTCCAAACAGAAAAAGGAAATGAAAAGATTTTAAAATATAGCAGCTATTGATATAAATAGGCTGGTGAAGCTCAGTAGTCACACAGTCTTTTTGAACTAATTAAATGCAGCTCTGTCTTCAGGCCTGTATTATAATGGTCACTGATGAAACAGTAGATAACGTTTAAGACCATGGCAGTTTATCAGAGGTGGCTTTCCAATATGATTAGAGTTAACCTATAATCACTGATAAATATTAATCTTACTTCTCATCACTGAATGTAATGGCATTCTGCCTACGTTCTCTCAGGCGGATCCAGAGAAACAGGAAGAAGACAGTCCGCTGGGATCAAAGGCTCCCATCTGGATCCCTGATACTAGAGCCACTATGTGTATGATCTGTACAAGTGAATTCACGTTGACGTGGAGAAGGCATCACTGCAGGGCATGCGGAAAGGTTGGGCAATTTTGTGATTACCTTTTCCGTTAGTCGTTCAGGTTCCTTGTGTGACAAATGCAGGTGGAGCCTGATGATACCACCGCATCTGTTTTAATGGAACACTGTACTATGACACAATTATATGGATTAAAAACAACATGTTGGGTTGTTGGCGTTGGTTTTTTTTTTTTTTTGAGTAAGGTGTGATGACAGACCAGTGTTTAACCTTTTAACCCTTTACATGTCTCTCATTTTGCATTTTGGAGTACTATTTATGGTTCTCTTCTGCTTCTGCAATTACATAGTACAAACAAAGAATGTTAGCTGAAATGAGAAAAACATCTACCTCATGAATTTTTGTAAGATAAATAATGATTTTGGTTTTAAGTTAGTACCAAAATTATTTTATAATTAACATTTACAAAAGGTATATCTAGTAAACCTTTATTTTTTCTTGTTTTAATGAAGTGAGAATACAGAAATCAATCCACTTGAGACATCTGTGTTGTGGAGAAATTGACAAGAGAGCAATGACTATTTTTAATTATTTCTTTAAAAGCTTATGATTTAAACAGTTCAGTAACACAGTACACTTGTTCTACTTTTCATGGATTGTTAATGTTGACTTATTGACTGGTGTAATCAGTGATTTTTTTCTATTTAAATTTTTGTCATTGAAGGGAGGAAAGAGCAGCACGTTGAACATAAGGAAAAGCCAAGACCTTAAACCATTTTCAATCTAAAATAGTGCCTATTTCAGTTTCTGTTATGGGCTTAACAGTACTGAAATGAACATCTTTGAGCATTTGGTGACCTACAGATGCACATCGTGTACAATAATGCTTTTATCTGTTTCCAGATTGTCTGCCAGGCTTGTTCATCAAATAAACATGGTTTAGACTATATGAAAAACCAGCCAGCAAGAGTATGTGATCATTGCTTCAGGGAGCTACAGAAACAAGGTAAGGAAAATCTGCACAAACTATCTGTCTTACTTTTGTGGCCCTCATTAACATGGTATGTCTGTGCCTCATCTTTACTGCTGGGTTCAAGTGCCTAATTCTGCTAGTGCTTGAAGACCGATAGGCATCTGAGGTTATAAGAACCCAAACAAGTCTCTGCGGAGTAAGCTAGGAAGTGAATTTGCAATACGTTGGCTCTTCCTTCCAGAAACATGCATGCATTTCCCTACGATAATGACATGTAGCTTATGCTGCTTTCTTTTTGAGATAAGTAGTGTTACGTTGCTTTTCATGCATCACAGGGTACAAGTGTACATTAAAGTCCTTGCAGCTTATCGTGACCTCCCAGTGGGTTCATGTGTATTTTTACTCTCTGTAACTTGTATGCCTGTAAACTTCATTTTGCCAGCTAAGCTGCTGAGATAGCTGAAGTTCTGGGGCTCTGTAAATACATAGGCCTTCATCTTACTGAAGCTGAATCTCTTCAGCCTCAAGCCTCGGCTCATCTGGAATTCAAGAAGTTGGCATATCTGCACCTTATTTCTGAGGGCAAACTCAGAGATAAGTTGCCTACTTATTGCATTGCCTACTGCACGCTGTCAACATGGATTTCAAAGTGAAACGCTTTGAAACAGCTAGAGCTATTTTCATTGAAACACTTCAGAGAATGTGGTACTACTGATGCCTGCTGGCAAGCAAGGATTAGATAGCCTGGTGGTAATAACATTCACTTAGAGAGAAGGTCCAGGGTCAGTTTCCTTCTCATCCTGAGATAGCTCAAACCCATCTCTTTGAAGGAGCTTTGTATCATTATGCAGAAACAAATGTAAAATCAATGGAGGCATCTCCCAGTGAGATGGGAATCCAGTCCCATCTCACAAGACTTGCTCTGAATTTGGACTGGAGTCCAAAGACTCTAGTATAAAATACACAAACGAGCCCTAAGCGGGGACTGAATCAGTTTGCTGCCCTTCCCTCTGGCAGAGGCGTCAGTTTGATACAAGCTCTCTAAGGTATCAGGAAATCTGTGATGCCCCGGTGAAATAATCAAGCTATGGCTTCCAGTATGCTGGGGGTGGCGTTGGTCATGGGGAAGTGGAAAGCAGCCTCGACAGCCCTTGAAGTGGCGGAGGGAGCCCGCAATGCTGGGGAAGGTGGATTGTCTGGACCACCTGCAGGTCTCTGCCTTGGGCACTAGAGGCTGCTGTGCTGCAGGCGATTGCGAGTGCTTTTAGCTGGGAAAAGAGCTGCAGAGCAGGTACAGTACAGCTGGCAATCCAATTACTCTCCTCCTCTGCTCATTATTTCAGAGCGCCGTTATGTTCAGGGACAACTCTAGAAGTAGCCTTAATGAAGCTACTCATTCCAGGCTGGGCTGTAAAACAGTGGTGGGTGTTGCTAGAAAATGGGGTTTTAAAGGAGTGAAGTGTTGGAGAAGTCTTCCAAGAGAGATGAAGGAACTGCCTGTGGCAGTGGAAAAAGACAGCACGTTCTCTGGAGATGGGAATCTCCAGAAGTGTGTGTGTGTGATGGCGTGAGGCTGAAGAGGAGCCCTACAGCATCCATACTGGAAAAAAGCTGAGAAGGTAACAGATGTAGAGAATTGAAGGACTGAGAGTTGGGGAACAGAGGTAAAGTACAGACTGAACTGCAGAGGACAGGTCTAAAAACTTGGTGTGGTTTTTAAGACTAAATTTTGACCCTGCTTATGGGCAAAGGTAGTTCAACATCAAGAAAACATACTTTGAAAACAAACAAAGCCAATCTATTTAGTTTTAAATTTGCGGGTTTTTTAGTCTGATTGCGATTTGGAGGATTCTAACTCATGGTGTTGATGATAATACTGAAAAGTTAATTCAATGCCGAATTTAATGTGATTAGGTGTTACTGTTGAAACACTGTAAGCAGAATAAAAATGTCAGCTGTTTTTAAGAAAAAAAAAGTCCAAGAATCATTGCCTGTGTTTAGTCATCTGTGACATGAAAGCGATATGTTCATCCTATGCATTTTAGATAATCAGTGCACTCCTAAGACCGGATCCCCAGTCAACCATAAATCTCCATCAAGTGCCTTGTCTACAGTATTACACAGTATTCCCTCTGGAAGAAAGCAGAAAAAAATTCCTGCAGCCCTCAAAGAAGTAAGTGCTTTATTGGTCAAAAGTAATGCCTTGTTGGCATTATATCATCAATATTAATAATGAAAAAAATAATTCCATATTTTAGCCATCTTCTCTAGAATCAAAAGTTGAAATTCCTCTGTAACAGTGGGTTGGGCCTTAGTTTTATATAGGCAGGGACCTGAACTATGAGGCAGTGTATAAACTGCATAAACACCTGTACGACTGTGATTCAGAAAGATAGTCAGAATTGTAATTTCTTTCTTGCCTCCCAGTGTTTCAGGGAACTGTGATTTACCTCTGCACTAACAGTCAGTGAGAAGGCTCCTACTCCAACTCAGCTCTTGGCTTATGATTAGGAAAGGTAGAGCTAAACTCTGCCTACCTACTCTGGAGGTCGTGGGAATGGGAGGAAGTAATTCTTCTTCTTATATAGGAACGTGTGTTCTCCAGCTGTACGTGGTCCTCAAGTGTTTCAGCCCTCTCTTGTCTTGTTGCATCCAATTTAAGTTCCAACCCTTGGTGTCTGCAGAAACTTCTCCTCCAGACCAGTTAGATGGTGGCAGACAAAATCGTTTTTCTTCCAGCCATCTGAGTTACTCAGCAACATTAACTTGAGATCCGGGAAGAATTTGAGTCTTTGACAGGACAGGGCTCTGGAGATATGTTTTAAAAAAGCTGTACTGTGAAAACCTGGACAGGTGCGTAACTGTTGGGTGTTGGGTTTTTTTTTTCACTTCAGGTTTCAGCAAATACAGAAGACTCTACAATGAGTGGCTACCTACACAGATCTAAGGGCAGTAAGAAACCGTGGAAACACCTATGGTTTGTTATAAAAAATAAGGTGCTATACACATATGCTGCTAGTGAGGTAAGAGCCTACGTATTAGAAATCAAATATCCAGTGATAATGCTGTATTTGTAATAAAATTGTTTATTTTTATGATCTAGAAACAAGCTATAAAATTAGATCACCTTACAGTAATGGATCTGATTGCGATGTAGTATTTTGAAAAGGCCCAGTGAGCTTGGTACCATAACACGCTGATACAGCTATGCTGTTTCTGATTCCAGACCTAGCTTTGAGTATCTCTGCACTGCACACCATTGCACAGTTGTAGGTATGTTCTGAGTCAGTTGAATACATGGGGGTCTCTTTAGCTGCATCGCACTGGACTAGTGGCAAAGCCAACATTATAAAAGCATCTCGAAGTGTTTTGTTCTGTGGTTCCATAAGGTATTTGGAATGCTTGGAAAATGAGCAAACTAAATCTCCTTCTCAAACTGTCTTCTTCAGCCTGGAGTTATTATTTAATATACAGTGCCGCAGTAGAAAATAAGAAATGCATCTTGTCTAATGGCATTTGCTTTTTTATTTAGAATGTGTAGTCCTACTGTCATGTGGAATAATCTCTAACCGATATATATATATATATAAGCTCTGCACATCCCAGCGTGTGCTGAGGATGTAGTTTTATTGCATCTTATAATATTTTGCAACATACATGGTTTTTTTGCTTGTTTTTTTGCTTTTTTTATTATATGTTATAGTTTGCTAATAGCTTTCAAGAGTCAAATATCCAAAGCATCTGTTTAAGGATATTGCTATCCCTCACTTTATTTCAAAATGTAAGGCCCAGCCTATCCTGACCATGTAAAGAATTACCCTTCACCACCCCCACTCTAGTTATTTCCTGGTTTGTGCTCAGATTTCTTCCTGGGTTGTTCCTGCTGCAGGGCCAACCTTTATTTTAGCACTTCTGAATTATGTCCAGAACCTGTGATGTTACTTCCACCACAGCATTGGCAACAGTGAAAAAGAAGTCTTAAATAATTATGTACAAAACAATTACTTTTGCAAAGAGTTGAAAAATATTTTAGAGCATTGTGTCTCTTCTGGCAGTTGCAAAGGAGACTGGCAACTGTAAAGAAAGGCACATTAGTCTGTGACAGTCACCTTAAATTTTCTTTTGCTTGGCTTCCTCTGAGGTATCAGCCTTCCAGAGCAGCTTCAGTTTGCACTCGCATTCACAAAATTAACTTTCTCCTATTTTCTTTAAACTAAGGAATATCTGACCTTATTTTTCAGCTTGATGAGCCATTGCAGCAGACATTGGGTAGAGATTCTCAAGGGAAGGTTCAGTGTTGCCTTAGCCAGGAAACCACACTTAAACTAGTTCTACTAGTTCCAAGTGATATAAAGATTAGTGGTGAAAAGACACTTATTGGTGGTACAAAGACCTAAGATGGTAAAACAGATTGCTAAGTCTTATTTGACTGTTTTCCAATATCAAGAAATGCTGCTTTCACAGATACTCTTGTTTCAATGTAGAGGCAATTACCAAAGTCTTCACCTGATGCGTCAGTGTTTATGTACATTTGTTTACTTTTTCTATCCGGAAGCATTGCAGGACCCTGCCTAGTTACAAAACACCGCTTTGGAATTTGCACAGGATGAAAAATATTTCCCCCCTTTCAAAAATGCTGTGCATTGTATTTATTAATTAAAAGACAAGAGTATAAAAAAAAAAAAGGAAGTAATTGAGATGAATGAAGACGGGAAAATGTTGCCCTTTTAGACAGGTTTTGAAATTAAATTAAGAGAAGGTAAAAAAAGTACAGCATCTCTTGCTACTCTTTCCTTGCCAACCACTTGTGAGCAACTTTTTTTCCCCTATCCTGTTAATTTGCAGCAACAGAAAGCAAAATAAGTTCAGCCATCAAAAAAAAAAGCATTTTGAATACGACTCCAGTGCTTGAGAAACGTAGGTTACATCCACAGCTCCTCCTTTCAGCATACTCAGTGCAGTTTATAGCATCCCATATCCCTTTTAAGACATGAAAACTCACTACTAAGGTTGTTGGAGAGAGCACTGGGCTAGATGGACCTTTAGTCTGCTGCCAGGTGGTAGTCAATCTTTTGATAGAAGAAGTCCTTACCAGGCAGAACAATGAGACTATACAGTGAAAGACAAGGTAGATGTTACCAGGGAAATAAAAAGAGGAACAGCAATGTTGACGTTTATGAGGTTTTGTTATTTCCTGTCCTCTGATTCATGCATGGAGAGTATAAAAAGTGGCATTTTGTGCATGACTATTTGTAATAACTTGTTTGATGTATAATGTGTTGCAATGGTATGGTGCATGAGTAAAGTCTAAATGCATTCCTTAGTATGTCTTACAAGCTCTAATTTCATCTTGTTCACTTTTTTCCCCCGTAAAATAGGATGTGGCAGCACTGGAGAGCCAGCCCTTACTTGGATTCACAGTCAGTGAAGTAAAAGATGAAAACTCAGAGTCTAGAGTGTTCCATTTACTGCACAAAAACACTTTATTTTACATATTCAAAGCAGATGATCCCCATTCAGCTCAAAAGTAAGAAACTATTTGAATTTGAACTTATGTTACTTTTTTCTAGAAAATGTTTCAGGACTCGTGAATGTTAATATTCACAGATTAGGCATATGTACAAAAGATGCATATTATATATGTAAATAAAACTTAAATTAATTCAACACAAGGTCCTGGTTTCATTAGGACTTCTGAAATGCTTTAAATGAAGCAGCAGACTGTCCTCTGCGAAAGAATGAATGTAGGAGAATGGAAAAGTCCAAGGTAAAGTAAGAAATCATTCTTTTTCCTAGCCCATTCCTCTATCCCTGATCTGCTCATGTGAAAATTGAATGTTACCTTTGGAGAAATCCAGAAAATGTGTTTTAAGAGTTAACTACTGATAGTTGTGTTCCTTTTTTTATCTCCAGATGTAAATTGTAGTTATTTTTAATGGATATATGGCAGTAAAAATAAAGCAAAACCTAAAAAGTGAGGGACAGAAGTTTGAAGTGTGTGTGCAGATGGGCCTGAGCACGTTGGCACACTTAGTATGTTCAGACCAAAAACCTGAATTCAAAGAACACTCACACAAGGCGTCTCATTTCAAGTCCTGCTGATGTGTCTGAGTTTGGAGTCATATTTATCAATTTATGTATTGTGTGCATTTTATATAAAATAACCTAGAAAGCTTGGTCATTAATCGGTAGAAAACACTTGCGATGTGAATCATGGAGTAAACTAGAAATGAGCATGGAAGCAATACTTTTAAGTTATCTTGCCTATACACCTAGCTTATCTGACTGGTTTCACTGCAGTTTTCCCAAGTGAATTTTACATTAATAAAATAGATTTCATGTGCTAACTAGTCCATTACTAATGCTTAAGCATTCAAATGGCTGCAGGTATAGTTCTGTGCAAATAGGGATATTCTCAAATACAAAGTACCCAGAGCTACTGAAAATTTTGAACATCTGAGAACATGCTTAGTGACATTTCTCTACACACGTCTGGAAGTCTTTATTTGATTTTTGGGCGTATTTTGTCTTGCAGGTGCACACAAATGTTTCCTTGTTAATTAAGATAGTACTCTCTTGTTTCCACTGTGTCCTCATTTGTACTATATAAAACAAAACTAAAAAAATCCAAGGCATTCCATAGCTTTGTTTTCCTATTCAGACAATGGCTTTTGTCATCAGTAGGAAAACTTGAAATTAGACATACTCTATTTTACTGAGGCTAGGAATAACATTAAGTACCTTAAACGGCAAGCTTTCTCCAGTATTTAGTGTCCTTAGAAGATTTATGCTGAACCTCCAGAATAAATGCTGCTTTGATAGCATTAAAAGAAAAAAACAAAGAAGATGTTGTTGGCCTGTTTTCATGAGTGGACACTGTTTTTTCCTGTTAGGGCCAAATAAATAATTGATGTATTTGTCTAAGTACAGTAGTAAATTTTAACAGATGTTTACTTTTTTGATGAGCTTCAAAATTGTCAGTCCACTACTATGTTCAGTGCTTCAGCTGTTTATGAATTTGTTGTATTTGTATTCCATTTTCATTATTTTTAATGAAAATACAGTGAGGGATAGAAGTTTGAGTTGTGTGTGCAGACAGGCACAAGCACTTAAACATGCTGAATACGTTCATACCAAAAGCTTGAATTAAAAGAACATGCACACAGTTACCAAATTAAACACTACGGGCAAGGAAGAGCCAAACATCTGTGACTAACGTTTAGATACCCTGTGAACGCTAAGACAGGTTTGAATTTCCATGATAAAGATAATTTTACAGTCTTTGTCCCATACAGTTCTTGCAAGATATTCACTCGGGAAAAGAAAAATCATTAGTATGTGCGCACCTTAACTTTAAATGCACGTAATTTAACCCTCACTTGGAAGACAATTATTCCATTTTTTACTGTGTTTGTCAGTGTAGCATTAGAGTGCTTCAGAAACATCAGTTTTTGCAAAATGCTTGAGAAGGTGAGGATGTTTATCCTAAACAAGTAGAAACAGAAACCCGTAGCTATAGGGGGTAAAAGTATCTGAATATTAACTTTGAATTTCCAGTTTTGAGACACCTTGGATCAACTGTTTGGGACTTCCCCCCCTGTCCCCCCTTTACACACACTTGTATTTTCACAGATAAAATATGGAGGGTATCTGTTAATACGTGATTCAGTAGTAGCACGTATCGCGTGCGTGAAAACAGGGAAGTTCTGCCATGATGCAAAGGCACCATTCCACAGCACTGTGGTTTATACCTTTACCAGCGACTTCCTTAACAGTGTTTAATTTTCTAATAGGTGGATAGAAGCTTTTCAAGAAGGCACCATATTATAGCAGTTTCAGCATCGTGTCTGCAAGTTTAAAGGAGAATGCCCAAGGATGGTGGTAAAGCAGAGTACAGCAGCTGTTCAAAGAAAACGGAATCCTGCCGTCTCAACCTATACAAAATTGTATATTTGTCAGAATTAGGAGTTGGTGCGTTTTTAGTATAAGGTAATATTTTTTTAAAGAATTGTGTGTATTTCTGTGTTGATACAAGATGTGTTATTTATTAAATTCCAATGTTTACTTTAATGGTCAAAATTATTTGTGAGGTCTGCAATGAGGTCGAAAGTGCCCATGTCTTCAGAATGGCAGGTGGCTGGTCAACATATTCCTAAAGTTTGTGCTTAAAAAAAAAAAAAAAAAAACCAAACAAAAAAGAAAAGAAAACAAACAACAAAACAAATCTGTTGCAATTGTACAGTTCCTTATGATTTGTGTATAGGTCCTGAGTTGCTGATGCTCACTTTGCAATTTAGCAAGAACAGATCAGAATAGGAATTTCAAAGGTTTTGGATCTTTGTTAGCAATGTAAACTCCTTTATGAGAAGTTGTATGATATTGCTGCTCCTTTCCTTGAATGGCAGTTGAAATCTTGCATGCCAGTACATTAAAACAGTACAACAAATTCTGTGTCATTGAAGCTATTGCAAATTACAGTTCAATCATTAAAAAAGGGAAAAATATTTGAAAACAGACTTTGTAATTGCAGAGATAAGGCACTAGAGCTTCTACAGTACTACAAATGCCAAAGAGACTAAATGAGTTATGTTCAAACAATTGCAGGATATATTTTATGTTTCCAGTAGTAATTTAAAGCAGAGTAAAAATTACATTCCTGATAGACAGGGAAAAGACAAAATACCTTATTTGGTTCAAAACTTTGTGTCAAATTAGTTCTGTACGCAGTATGAAACACTGTATACACTATTGTTCAAAGAACGTTAAACAAATATATGCACCCCCCTCTCCCAAAATTTTAAACTATTGTATATTTAAATATTATGTCTAAACTGGAATTGCCATACCAAGAAAACCCAGCATTTTTAGTGCAGGTGGCATTGAAATGTATACCATTCTTTGAAATACCTTTTGTTTACACTGTGATTTGTTCTGTTTGACACTTTGAAATGCAATTCAGTTTTAGGTGTTTAATGTTTTTTTCTTTAAGCAAATTGTTGGTATACCTCATTAGGAAATACTTACTGATGATTCTGGTGCATTTATTCTATTTAACTCTTGACAAATTTTTAACACTGTAATAGCATAAATGGAACTAGAACTATGAAGAACATCTGAAAGGAAGCCATTTTTATCTCAGATGCGATGCGTAGTCAACTTTAGTGTATGAAACACTTCTCAGTAGTCCTCTGAATCAAGTTAGTTGTGGTAACAGAATTAAGAGCAATCCACTTTTAATTTAATAGTTTGAATGCATGTTAATAGCTATTCTATGGCCTCACAGAGGTAAGAGATGGTAGGGTGGTTAGCAGTCATCACAAAAAGGCCAAGAATGAAAATGCAACCCAAAATTCTTACTCTCTCAAATATCTCAAGATCAGGTCTAAGACACTAACGTAGCTCTGAAGAAGCTTGATTTTCCAGAGCTTCTGTTAAGTTAGTAGTGGGCTTGGAAGCCTAATGCTTAATATTAAGTATACAAGTAATTTCACTGACTTCAAGCATTTCAGTAGAGAACCCTTCTGAATCAGGGACTTAAGGCAGTAGATCTGGCTTCCCTCATGAAGCTAGAGATTTGACCAGATAGTGTTTGAAATTCAGTGGGAGTCTTATCGAAGCCTTGATTCTCTTTTACGTTACTGCAAATGTGCTAAGTGAAGATTTTTCTCTTGTTATATATAAAGGGCTTTTACTTAAGTTTCAAAACCAGGTGCGGACTGAAGCCACGTAAGCTATTAGCGTGTCTCTTCAGGGTAATTTCTGGCATGGTTTTTACTGTATCCAAAACAACACCGATACCAATGTAACGTAGACGTAACGTGGCTCTTCCAGTTGATATTCTCAAAGCAAGAGCTTCTTAATATTTTTTATAGGGACAGCACACCAACTAAGATGGAAAGCCATGAACCGGCAAATGAACCAGAAATTTGGCTAGGAGCAAGCTAATTTAATTTCAGTTTATCGTTTGGTATTGATCTCCCTGCTGCAAAATAGAGCAATAGAAGTCAAATAGATACTGAATAAGGTGCCCGAGTTCTGCCTCATATGTGGCATCAAACTACCTCTGAAGGATTTAGTGTAGAGTGAGAAAATAGTTTAAAATGTTCTGTGAAAGTCAGAGGACTTCTTCCAGAAGCACCTGATCAATCAAAAAAATAGATTGGAACAGAGCCTTAAAAACAACAGTACACATATTGCAGTTTAATTCTGTGTGAAATAAATCGTCTTTGTAAACACATTTGAATATTTCTTTTCCTCTCTCTCCAGCACTAGTGCTTTGTGTCCTAAGAGCCTACCCCATAGGCATTTTCATAACATTTTCAGATGGTTGCTTTTCAAACTTACCCTATTTTTCCAGTTCGCCTCCCATTTTGATTCATTACCATCAAAAGTAAAGTATTCACTTATTGATTTGACTAAATAGTAAAACAAGAACAGAAGTTTTTAAACACCTGGCTACCTCTTCTTGTAAGAATCTATAGTTAATAATTTAAGATTGGTTAGTAGAGCACAAGACAAACATTAGCATTGAGTATTAGTTCTAGCGTCTTTAATCTTGGAGAAATGAAACGTTCTAGGATCCTGAATTCTCTTGAACTTAAAACTATTTTTGTGCCCAAAGGACTTAAAACAAATGGATAGCTGAGCAGCTATGGAACACATTTTACTAAATATTTTGTGTGTGATCAAACCTGATTACTCAGTTATGTGTACTACATCATAACGTAAAGAGATGTTTGGAAAGACACATTCAAGGCATTTGTTTGCCGTACCTGCTGCCGCCTGTATTTACCATCCAAATAGGCTTTTATTTGGAGCAGTCCTATATTGTACTGTCAAAATGAAAAAAAAAAATAGAATCTTTATTTTGTAAATGAAAACAGTTTAAAGTTGTTGTAAATATTCCTGTGGATATGTACCATTTTTGTATAAATAAATTCACACTAGTTGAGTCTGCATTGTTTTGTTGGGTTTTTTTTTAATATTTTCAGGGGTTTACGTATTATGTAATTCGTGTATTCATTGATTTCTCAAACGGCAGAATTTGCTGCCGTTATCCTGCACATCAGTCTTGCTTTAAAATTCCTACTAGGTTTTGCCCTTGTGAACAGAAAACGTCCTGAAAAGGTAAGCTGTGTGCACAGACTGACACTGCTGCTGCATCTGACCACCTGAAACATTAGTTTTAAGTGAATTGTCTTGCTCATGTCAGCCAAGACACTATGCACTCTCACCACCAACACTGGTGTCTTTGCTACAAAAATTATTTCCATCTTCCTGCCCTCCTGTCTTTCCTTAGCTTGCTCTTGCTGTCTAGTTCTTAACTTTCTGTTCCCCCTTCCCCAGCCCCCAAAATACAAGGTCATGCCTTCACAAGTTCGTGACGTTTGTTTCCTATAAAGCCCTTCCACAACCAGGTGCGGATTCCTGTGGTGGAATGTGGCTTGCAGAGAAAACGTGACAATCCAAAAAATTGCTTTTGAGCAAGTGTCACTTGTGGAACACCAAGCAGAGGGGTTTTATCTCCTGAAGCCACCTCCCAGGCCTTGGGCATGATGGCTCTTCTGAGCTTCATCAGCCCAGGAATGAACCAGGCTCCCTACACCAATGTGCTACTAATGCAGCGTGATTTACAGGTCTGTGAGCAGAAACTGCAGCTACAGCAACAACTGACTAGGATACATTAATCCATAGAGAAAGCAAGTCATTAATGCAATATTCTTGAACATTTATCAGTGGAGATAAGACAGTTCTGGGATACAGGATGAGGGCTACTCTCTCAGTCTCCTGGTGAACAGGCATACCCATGGCAAAGAACACATCCTAAGAAACCATCATTCTAAAGAACGTCTACATGAAGGTCAAGTGAAGGGTGTTACATTAATAAATCCTTTTGCAAAATCCAGTTCTGCTGTATCTATTAAAGCATGCCTGAATCACGGTTTCTGTTGGCATAAGTATTTTAGCAGGGCCTGTAAGGGCGAGATTTGTCCGTCAGGTTAGTTATGCTGCCTCCTTGTACTTCTCTGACAGATGTTTGAAAGCAGTTTTTTGGTAACTTGCAGTAACAGCGTAACCGGTTTTGCTTCTCTGCCTGTTTTTGATAGGGATGTGTCTCTTGTAATCCCGGCTGACACAGCTACGTGGACGTGCCTTTGTAATACAGATCAAGTATGAATTGGGTCACTTGCTAAGAAAAAAGAAATCAAAACATGTTTTATTGGTTACAGTGACATTTCTGCTCTATTGAGGATATCAGAATACTTGTCTGAAATAAGCTTTGGTGCAAAGTCCTCGGTATTTGTTAAATAAAACTGCAATAAGCTCCTTCATTTAGAAAGTGGATGTGCAGCTCAGGCTAGTTTGGGAAGTGACAAGTACTGTAAATTGAGAGTGCTGTAACATTTGACACTTTCAGGAAACGCTTAGCAAGTTAATTGCTCCTACTTAAAAAATTTTCATAAGGTTCATTTGCATTTGCCTTTTGGGAACGCGTTTGATCAAAAAGCAAAATACGATGCTTGCAAGTAGTGACCGAACTAGTGATGTTGAGCTAGGGTAGCTAGATCCAAGTGCAGCTGTGGGCCTGCAGGTGGGAAGAAAAGCAGTAAAGGAATTGGCAAGCTAATAAGAGCGTGAATGATTTTATTAATGTTAACACCATAAATCGCTTGTATTCTTTGGGGCTTTTTCATCTCTCAGATGTTGATGCGTATGTCATCTGATTCAGCAGAAGTTGCATAAAATGGTCTAAACGTATTTCAGATAATTAAATTGTGCATATAACCCCGGTACCCTAAATGATCTTGGAAGTTCCTGACATCTCCAACCACAGCCATACAATCAAGGCCACTAAAATAATTAGCATAAACTAATTAGCTAATGCAACTTTGGTCCCAACGAATGTTGAGACGCAGCCAGAACAGCAGTAAGTCGTTATTCTGGCACTTTTTTGAAAATCCTACTCCAGCCGGGAGCGTGCTCACCAGGGGCCAAGCTCCCCGTTGCCTTTACAAACCCCATTCAGAGCAGTGTTGACATTTAACGAGGTAATTTGCTGCTGCCACACTGGCAGAGAAAGCTCCTTCCAACACCGCCGGCTGAACTGCAGTAACCGTGAGGGTAACCCACAGCGGGATGAGGCGGTTTATCTCTGCATCGTGCTGGCACGCTTCAAACCGAACCTGCCCGTCTCGCCTATGCATTTACCTCAGCGGGAAGGCCCCACCAACCTACCCAAGGCCAAAAGCGAAGGCTTTGCCCCTGTGGCGTCGAAAGCCGACACGTTCCACTTCCCTTGGCAGATGAGCCGCGGTGGGGATCTGGAGGCTCGAGTTCTCCCCTCGATGGGCACGGCGACGGCGACAACGACTCGGGGCCTGTGAAGGAGCCTCGCCTCAGCCGCCCCCTCCCGAGGACCACGTCCCTCAGGCACCGGCCCGCCGCCGCCGCACCTCAGCTCTCCGTCGCCTACGCCCGGCGGCGCCAGCGCAAACAAAAGGCCGCCCTCACCCCCCCCGCCCCGGATCCGTTAACGACCGCCGGAAAGGCGGGGGAGGGGAGGCGGCCCCTCCCCGCACGGCTGCCGGGCGCAGGCGCAGCCGCTGCGGCGGAGCGGGGCGGGGCCGAGCGGCGCCGAGGGGGTGGGGTCGCGAACTCTGACCTCCGGGAGCCGGAGCCGCCGCCGCTGCCGACAAATAGATCCGCCGGAGAAGCCACCGGGCCCGCCAGGTGAGCGACTCCGCCGGCGGCGGTAGTCTGGCGGCGGGGGCGGTGGCTGCGGGTTAACGGTGCGGGCCCACGCGGCTGCCGGCCCGCCGCCTCCGCTGAGCGTGGCGGGGCGCCGCCCAGCCCAGCCCGGCCCGTTCCGTCCCGCCTCAGGCCTCGGCGCGCCCCGCCGGCGGCCCCGCGCCCCCCGACCTTTCACCTACAGGAACCGCTTTCCTCCTCCCGCCGTCCCGCATCCGGGCGGCGCCGGCTGCCGCTCCCCGCTGGGCTCTGGGGGAGAAGGAGCGGTGGGAGGCGGCGGCGGCAGCGGCGGCGGGCGATGCCACCTTCGTGCTGGGCGTCCGGCCTCCCCCCGCCCCGGCCCCGCCGCGCAGCCATTTTGTGCGGGGCGCCGCGCTGCGGCCCCACTGGCCGCGGTGGAGGGCGGGCCCGGGCGCTGGCCCGTCGCCCTTTCCCTCTCGCCGCAGCCCCGCGAAGTATCCCCGGGGAGGGGAGAGGCGAGGGCAGCCTGCCCGGGCAGGACGGGCCCGGACGCTGGGCTGAGGCTTGGCCGCCGCCGCTCTCCTTCTATCCCCGCCGCGGCCGTGCGCGGCCTCGGCCCTGCTGGGGGGTGGGTGCCCCCGGTGGCCCCGACATCCCCTCTCCCCCCCCAGCCACTTTGTGGCTGATGAGTCCCATGCCCCCGCCGGGTCCCTCTCCTCAGATACCTCTGCGGCTGTCGGGGTTTATTTGGGTTAAGGTAGTATGTCCTGCATAATACTCCGTGTTATTTTTGCTGGGGCAGGTGACCCTGTCGCTGTTCCTTGTTTTGTCTGGTTGGGTGGGGTTTTTCTTTCAAGCTGTGGGGTTTGTGGGGTCTTTACTCGGTGCTGCAGTATATTGTCTTAAGTGTAAAAAGCACAGTCCTGTACCATAGGGAAAACTTATATTTGCACGTTGTGGAGGGAAGAGAGGAGACGGTGTGTGTCGCGCAAATAAACTTACACAACAGGAAAAACAAAAGTCTTTGGGTACTGATTTTACTGAAAGATGAGAGTGTGGACATGATTCTTGGAAAACTGAGTTGGGCATTCTTCATGTGTGAAACCTCTGATGGGAAGCCACTGATACCAGCATCAGCAAGGTGCATGGCAAAAGTGGTATAGTAGGAACAGCTGCATCCACCCCTATCAGAAAAATAAGATGGCAAAAAGTTAAAATAGTTTTCTGCAGGACAGCTTCCTGATTTTGGGATCAGCATTGTATAAGTGGCAATAAAAGTATCAGAGGGGGAGACAAAACATCACATTACTGTACTGGGCATGGTAGTGTTGACCTGGTGACTCTTTGTTCTACGCTTTGTAATCGTGGATGGATTTTTCTGTAACAGCATTTCTACCTGAAAATAACTCTAAATATTTTTTTCCCTGGTAGTCTCTGGTGGACAGTTGTGACAGGAGATGTCCTAGTCCAACAGAGCATTGAGCTCACAGCTTGCTCCGTTCTGTACAACTTTCCTCAGGGACACTTCTTTAAGGGAAGTCTTAAGGTCTGTGAAATGTTGTACTCCTTCTGTCTGTAGCTATTTCTTCAGGGACATTGCAGACCCTCTCTTATCACAGAACCAAGTATTTTCATGTGATGGTGGTCAGCTGTACGTGTGCATGTGCATGGTAAAGTAAGAAACATAACTGACATCACCTGGTGGTGTCCAGTCTTCAAATGGTTCTGCAGTTCATGCAAACTGCTCTATCTGGATGATTGAGCAGCACTTGTTAACGACTTAAGTCTGTTGAATTCTAAAACAACGGATCAAGATGCTTATTACAGAAAAGAGTGCGCAGTAGATAAATTAACTAGCTTTGACTTTCCCCCTCAATTCTCAGAGCACTTACTAATATTTCCGGTTTTCTTGCCAGTTGTATTTTCTTGTGAAATGTTATCACGAAGGGAACAAATTTGGTGGGAGTTCTGATATCTTTAAGAATAGCCATAGCCCAGGCTAGATTGTGGGAGAGGAGGGCGCGTTTTTTCTTTGCCTACATTGATTTTTCTGGTCAAGTTTTTCAGCCTCTGAAGAAAAACATCAAGCAATGTGTGTAACTGAAGCTGGCTCCTCTGCTCTGGGGGAAAGGAGGTTGGACCAGATGACCTCCAGAAGTACCTTTCAACATGAATTATTTCTTGACTGTATTCTGTTATTAAAGGTGTATTGGTCAGGGGGGACATGACACACGAAACCAAACAAAAGCCCAGTGATACTGTAGCATGCAGTTTAATAGTTCACATGCAAAATATAATTACAGAATGCTTAAAGCTAGTGTGCTAGTCCAGTGAAAACTGGCTTTCATCTATAGTGTGAAATCTAAATATTTACACTGGTAAGATTAGTTTGCTTGTTCCCTATGCTGATACTCAACTTTCATTTTGATTTATTGTGTGTTCATTGTATTATGCAGTTAAAATTTGTGCAGCCAGTGAAGTTGGTGGAATTTCCTTAAAGTTTGTGAAGGAAAGCAGTTTCCCTAAAGAAAGTAACCCGTGTCTCATGTCTGGGTGAAAACCCCCTAAGATAAGTCAGCATGCCTTGCTAAAACTAGGGAGCTTAACTGTGTATAAGGAATAGTGGTGTTAAAGATTTAACTTGTACATGTTTGTTCTGCTGGTGGACAAAGTGTGGATCTCAGCTGGCAGTGCAGCAGCTGGCGGAGGTTATGTGTGCATTTCCTGCTTCAGCTGCCATCCTGGCTGAAGCAATTTTAATAGTAAGCTTTGCTAACCTGAGTTATTTTGGTTGATACAGATCAGGGAGCTCTCATGTGAGTATCTGCTTTCCCAGGCCTGTGGGGGTATTAACGTCCACTGTGAGGAAGCGGTAAGCAGCTGGGGTGGGTGCAAGGGCTGCAGGCTCTGGCTGGCACAGCTGTCTGCATATGCTTTTTTGTCACACACAGACTGCCGTGTGCAACCCAGCCATGACCATCACGGAAAACTGAACAATATCTAAGTTACTTTCTAGTTAACTTTTTTGCATTTTTTCCTCAGGGCTGTTTCAGGCTGCTTTTAGCACTTTGAACTTGTGCCTCTACATTACTGGCACAAGGTAAGCTGCTGCAAAATAGAATTTCATCAGTGTGAGAATGATAGATAAAACTGCAAAGGCACAGTTAATCAAATTCTTACTCTGGTGTATGCAGACCTCTCCATGTTCTTGCCCTTCAGTCAGCAGCTTTTGATTCCAGAGATTACTGTGTTAGATAGTACTCACCAAACTCTTAAAGCAACAAAGGATTTCCTCTTCTGAAGAATCGAATTCTCTATTTCCAGTTCTCAGATTGGAAGGTTGCCGAGCGCCATGTATCTTACGAAGCAGTGCTGTGGATTGTGTAAGGAAGTATGTTCCTTCCTGAAAATCATGGTCTAAGAACTGCCTTTCTGTACCAATACTGAGATTAATTTTGTTGGTTTGGCCAGGCCTTCTCTGAAAGGTTCAAATTTGTTTAACTGAAATTACTTTTGTTCAACTTGATAGTAAAACAGGCTGGACTAAGCTAAGTATTTGAGTCTTTGTAGGAAGTTAAACCAGAAACTTGAAAAACATACACCACCAAAAAACTAAAGCCAAACCCTCTGCTATTGTCATATTAGCTATAATTAATGGTTATTTGGTTCCAAATAAGTTGAGGTTTGTGGTGTGAAAACTGCCCCATTTGTTTTGGTAATATGTTTCCTTTGAACTATTAGCAGGACGGTGTAAGTGTCAAGATAACTAATGCTTTCACTCTTGACTGACTTAATTGAGTATTTTTTTCCAGAGCACTTTACATGCATATTTATAGGAATTAAAAAAAAAAAAACAAAAAAAAAAAAACACCACCAAAACCCCCACAAAAACAACAACACACACCCTCTAACAAAATCTAATCTGGTGGAGTTGATAAAGCAAAAAAAACCCACCCCAAAATCAAACAGGGAAGAGGCAGGTGATGATGTTTATAAAGGGATATTTTTATCTGAAACAGTGTCAGCACTGATTTACGGGAAGGATGTGTGTGAAACTTTTTTTTTTTTTTCTGAAGGAAGTTTCTCTGGATATGATCATTGTGAGGTCAGAGTTAGTAGTAGTACTACTGAACAGGTTTGAAAGTCCTTTCCATAGCACACCTTCATGAATCAGCTACCTCGTCTGTGGCTGTAGTTCGGTGAATGCTCTGAGCAGTCACATCATACCACATTTATATGGGCAATTTGGTGTTATATATAAGCTGATGTAATGATGTGGGCTTTTTCCAAAAGAAATGGCCTTATTTCTGCTTTTATCTAGTTCTCTTGTTATGTATAGCAATTGTTAGCTGCAGAGTGAATAAATCCAGAATATGAGCTTACCTTTCAGCTATGCAACCACAAGGTCAAATGCAGAGGGGGACAAAGCTGTCAGCCAGGAGCAGGGCTACCCCACTTTGTGAAATGCTGTAATTATGCCATAGTGGATGTAATGCCTCTCTGCGTTTGGAAAGAAGGGTTTGCACTTGCTGTGCTGTGTTAGCATAAACTCTTTGTGCCAGGTAGGAGAATGGGCCTGGCTGAACCTAATCCAGCAAAGGGGGAAGTCTTCAGTCAGATGAACTTCCTGGTCTGGTTCCTTGTGCAGCTTCAACTCTGGTGCAGGGAACCAGTTTGGGTTTTTTTTTTTCCTGTAATCTTGCAGGATTTTGCAAGCTTCAGGTGGAGATGCAGGCTATGGCTGACGTTACCCAGGGCAGCCTGACCTGATGAAATGGCTGTCTCCTTACCTGGCTCTGGCGTGTAGCCAGTGCTCAGGTGAGTGGGCTCAGTTTGCAGAGAGTCCCCTTGCCTTTCCTTCTCCTTCCTTTGCCCTGTTGTTTGTGGGGCTGGTGAGCTGAATCAGCTCTGTAGCTGTTCAGGCAGGTTCTAGAGATGACATGATAAAAGCAACAGCAGCCCAGGGCTAAAAGTGAGACTATCCCTTTGGTGGCCTGAACTCTACGAATGACTCTGCAGCCTCTTGAAAATTTATCCTAGCGATTCTCTTTTCTCACCTCTCCTCCCACTGTAGCACTTGTTTACATGAAAAAGCAGTGAGAGCAATGATTCTAAATTAATTGTACAGGCATGCCTGCAAATGGATCTTTCTCTATTGCTGTGTGCCTTTTAATTATTCCCTTATGCTCTTACAAGCATCTCATCTTCCCTTCCTTGCCTGCAGGTTTAGCTGCTTCAGTTTCCTGTGGTTATGTCTCTTACATATGTACTCTCTAAATCTTGATGTCATGCAAAGTTTAATAAACAGTATCTAACTGGGTGTCAAGAGTCACATAAATATTCCTTAGTTCATTGATAAAGAGAATGTTACTCCTTTAAGCCTGCCAACTGTTCTACCATCTTGAGCAATATGGCTTATAGAACGATAATCCAAGAATAGCTCATTTATCTCCCCGTGTTCATTGAGCTTTTCTTGTATGAAGCATTGAGCAGAGCAGTGTCATTTGTTTCACAAATGTGTGTGCATTCCTTGGCTTCTTTATTATCTATAAAGCGTGGAGAATACTGTTCTGAAGTATAAAGAAATCTTAGTGCTTAAAACAAGTAGCAGAATCCCCTAACTCTGGAACTTTTAATCATAGAGCGATTAAGTGCTTTCTATTTTATGTGTAGGTATTTATTAAACAGGTTTGGCACAGGTTATGCTGAATTCTTAATTAGTACATGATGAGTTTGAGAATGGAAATGAGGACTAGTTTCCATTTTAAGGTACAGAGCAGCTGTAAGCCCAATGTGATGACCTGAGCTAAAATAGCGTATCCTTAGTTCATTTTCTGAGATCTGTTAAAATCATTTACTACTGAAGCAATATGACTATAGAGAGAGATTAAGACAGTTTCTTCTAGGAAGGAATGCTTTTCCAGTTGGCTTTCCATTATATTAACCTTTTTAGCTTTCCTAAAAGTCATGTTAATCTTCCTGTATTTCTCTTTACTGTGATATAAGAACAGAAAGTAAAGTTCACAGTAACTTCTGCAGCCCTAACTAGTTAACGTGCTTGTACCTCAGAAGTATCTAGAAAGTTCTTATGTTATTTTATTAGTTTAAATGTGCATCTGATCTTGTACAGGTGGACTTAATCTAGGAAAGACCCATGTATTAATGACATATATTTTGTACATATACACAGTCATTATCAGAGTCATTATGCATTCCATACATACAGGGTCAAACTGGTTTGACACTGCTAGCAGGGTAAGTTAAATTACACAAATTTTTCAAGCATTATTTTTGCACCAGTAAAACTACACTGGCCAGGGTTATGACATTTTTTTAAAAAGTAAACTGAAGATCTCTGGGGCGGACAGAATTTTCTCATGTTGTATCTTCGTACTGATGTGGTTTGTTCTTACTCATTTAAAGGGTGTTAGATCAAAAGCAAGGTACTTGATAGTGGGGCAGCTGTACTAACAGTGCAATGTAATAGAACAGCAGATGTTACCATTTATATCAAGTGGAGAGTCCAAATGTAAAGAAATATTCTTCCTGCTACTACTTTTAAAGTCCTTAGTCTACACTGGTGTAATATTTTGAAATACTATTAGTAGGAACTTCCTACTAGGATAATGAAGTTGTATAACTTTTGTCCCTGGAAAAGGGTGTGACTTAAACATTGATGTCTTCTGGGTATAACTGTACTAGTGGAGTGGTTAGTGCTTCTCACTACCGATCCTCAAATCTGCTGGCTGTTCTCGTGGGAATGTTTCATAACCCATTTCAGTTGAAGTAAGCCAAAACCAATTTAAAAAGTAAGTTATGTTGACTAAAACATTGAGAAAACTCTGGTACGTAAAAACTGAGGAAGAAGTAAAGAAGAGTGGTTGAATTAGTGCAAACTAATGAAAGTTTTCTCCTGACACGGTGGCTCATGGAGTGCTTTTTTAAATGGAAAACCATTGGCAATGATGCCAGGTTCAACGCCAACAAGTTTGGGCTAACACTGATGATAGTGATGTATTTAAAAAATAGCTCTGACTTCTCCTGCCAAGAAGACTCACTAACTCATTTGCTAGAGACATAAACAGTATTTACATAGGATTTACATACAGAAAGATATTCTGGTTGCATTTCATTTGAGTCTGAAGGTTGAAGAGAGACACAATAAATGCGTTCTAAGTAATAGAGAGGAAGTCCAATGTCTGTCTTTTGTCAAAATGCCTGCTGTTAGACGCTTCTTCTAATAAATTGAGATTTTGAAAAGAAGAGATGGATATATAATTTTGTTTCTCTGTGAGTTAGTTTCTTTTTCAAAGGCTTTTGAAAGAGCTTAATTTTTCTTATTTAATTATGTAGGAAGTAATAACTTTGAAAACAAATGCAGTGATTATACTTGTAAAGCAGGTCTAATCAGTGTAAATACAAATGCTAATATTTGTGTTACTCTGTACCGAGAATAACAGAAGGGGAGCCTTAGCGTATTGGGCATCTTCTAAGAACGGGATTTTTCCTTGGCTCCAGAAATTTACCACTAATGAGAAAATACACAAATAGATCATCACAGACTGAGGGAATATAAGGGTACAAATACAAAGTAGGATATATTGGACCGTTGAAGAGGCAGCGATCTAATCATGTTGACAGTCTAAATGTTGTCAGTTCTGACGTTGTTGTCAGCAGCACATCTCTAAGACAAATTGAAGAAAGGTTATGTATTTTTTTTGTAGAGTTTTAGATAGACTGTTTCCAGTCTTAATGGCAGATCTACAAAAAGTTGTAGAAGGGAGTAAGAGCTTAAGCAGTGAACAGTATCATTAGCTATGTGGTCATGAGACAAAGCATTTCTTATTTCATTTTTCAGAACCTTGAACGTAAAAGTAAAGGCAAGCATCTTGTGAAAGGATGATGTGAAAATGGGAAACCAATTAAGCAATAATTGCTATAGGCAACTATAGACTCACTGGTTGAAACAGTGAGTGAAGAAAATATTTTTCGCAAGAGTATTCAAAGTGAGATATGAATGAGGGAAAATTTAATTGGGCACTGCTTACAAACAACTTAGTGTTTAGTTCTCCGCCTTCCCTCTCTTGGACTAATAATATGACTGTAATACTATTCCAGTTCTTTTAATTGTGGGACATTCTAAAGAAGATCCTAAAATTTGTGCTGTTTTTTTTCATGTTGTGTTCTCTGGTCTCTTTTAGAACTATAGCTCATATCCTTTCATTGTTTTAGATAACTTTATAAAGGAAATATTAGTGTGATTAGCAGTCTTTAACTAGCATCTCGATGAAGTTTGGTTTATCTTGATTTGTCTCATTCCCTTTGAAAGAAGAACAAATCATTCTCAAGGAAGAAACCATCAATTATTTGACTCAATCTACTTCTTTCCTATACTATCAATAAAAAACATTTCTTGTATTTTGCCTGATGTGTGCTTTGAAGGTGTGTGATGTGGTTTGGACAAGTGTGGAAAAAAGAAGCATTTCTGAAATCAGGAAGATTCACATTAGATGACAAGACCTTGAAGATTACTTCCAGTTATTGAAGATCAAAACTCAGACTGTGGTGACAGTTATTTAAATCTTTTTATTGGTAAATAAAGGGGTTTTTTTCTAAAGTATTTAAGGAATATTTCCCAATTTCAGATAGCTCTGAGTTTAGGATATATTCATCCTTTCATGTGAAACAGTTCAGCTTTTGGGAATGCTGGCTGGAGTAACTCAGGAAAAGAAGCTTTTAAAAACATGAAAAATGTGCTAATTTTGTAAGTTTACAAAACAGAAGAAAAAACAGCCAAAGTGCCACTTTTTCTACTTAATTCTTTGCAGGGGCCTCTAAAGATTGATTAAGCATACCTGATGCGAAGTCTAACATGGATACCTTAGCTAAGGTCCCAAAGTTAGCTTAGAATTTGTTGATAGCCGGTTCTCCTTGGCCTGTCCTGCCCTCTCATCTCCATTGTCAAGATGCACAGCTGAACAGGTAGCTACTGCCCAAAGAGGCAACCTTGCTGCTTCCCACAACTGCAGCTGGTGCATGCCTGTCGCCACACTGAGCTGTGTCAGGCAGCTGAAGGGACCAAAAACGGAGGGTACAGTTCCACAGTGCAGTTGAACTGAACTATCAGTTCCTCACCACCAGCGATGGAGCGAGCGTTAGGTTTCCCTCCTCCTTCATCTTTGTTTTTTTCCTCCCTCCCTCCCTTGACTTCTAACAACATGTTCTCCTTTTTGTCTGTGGCGGAATGAATCTGACTGCGAAGTAAATTATTAGCTCAGTGTGCACACCTAGCAGTTATTTGGTGCATTTCTGATAGGTTAGTGTTCTGTCTTTTTAGTGAGTTGGATTGTCCTAATGTGTGGTCAACACCACCACAGCTTGGTCAGGGTGAGCAGGACCTCCTCCCCAGGGGTGAGCTGTAATTCTGTTCAAACCGTTGAAATTCTTTGAAACTGTGCCGTGACTCTACAAATAAGAAAGAGGTTTCTGCCAGTTCAGTTCCTTGAACTGACTCCTCAGGGCATTATGCGTATATCGATGCCAGCACAAGAAGAGATGAAATAATAAAGCAAAAATGGGCAATGGGATAGGAATGCCTGTTTCAGCTACCTGCTTCAGCATTTGAGCTGTGGCGTGAAATGTTGCCTGAAAGTTTATCATTTAAACGTTGAAGTTGGTGAGTTTTTTCACCAGTATACATGCTCTTCAGAGCAAAGTGACCTGGCTTATTGGAGGTGATCGAAGTTAAGGCATTACATTACAGAGTACCATTGTTACAAATACTGCATTTGTCAGTTAGTGCCCTTGTGTTTAGGGATCACTAAGATAAATAAAGCAACAACACACAAAAGAACCTACTACTAAATGCTTATGCAACTTGAAATGTCAAGTGTCAACATATAAAACATCACGTAATTGATCTTGTAAATTCTTGTAAATAATACTCTATAATTTCACATTATAAAAAAAAAGAAATAGAAAACATAAGAGGATAATCCATTGTATGTAATTATAAGTCACACTGGTTACAAAGGATGTGATTGCAGCGTATGAAGCTGTGCACCAACATGAGCCATAGCCTCACTTATGCCATGTCAGGTAAATGAGGGAGGAACCTGATTCTTATTAGCCATTACTTTAGGATGTAGTTGAGTGTGATATTTGCAAGTGTCAGAGACAGTAATAACTTAAATATTTTTTTTCTTAAAGTCCATGGAAATTCCATCTCCTCAGACCAAAATTAAGATTACACTCTACTTTAAGAACTCTGATACGTAATCAAGGACATCAGTGCAACTCCTGATAGCGCTTCTAGCTGTCATCCCACCTGTAATACACAGATGGCCAAGGTGCTGTTGAGCCGGTTGCTGAGCGTTACTGTTTATTGCACGGCATTTTAACACAAATGGTAAAGACAGACTTCACAATAATGCACTGCGCTCTGGTGATTAGCAACCAGCAACTAGTTCAGAAGCAGCTCATCCACATGTACACTTCGAGTGAGAAGATGAGATGGAGGATTAATTCAGAAGGGTGTTCCAAGCCATCCTGCCTCTGCTTATAAGCGCTGTTAAAGTTGGACCAGAGTTTCAGACTGGTCGCCTGCTTCTGAGAATCTGAATCGGTGCTTTACTCACTAGCAAGAGCTGTAGTGGGACTGACTGCTAAAGAGTATTAATTTGCCATTTATTTTTGCATACACAAAGGAATTTCACCTACTGAAGTGAAGCCAGCATAAGGTCACATCCTCATAATCAGTATAACTTCATAGATCAGGCCTGATGTACATGGGTCTTAGGAATTCACTGTGTTAAAAAAAAATATCATCCCCAGAGGGATATATTGGCAGTTATCCATTTTAAACAGTCTTAGTTTTGTTTAAAGGCTTGTTTCACTACAGAAGTTTAAAAATGCGATGCCGCAACAGTATAAATACACCAGTACGTTTTATGCCTATAATAGGACTATTTCTAACTTAACTCAAAGCTTTTGAACTTTATAATTTGTGAGTCAAAGCAATTAGAGTTTCACAGCTTCTCCATAAATTGGTTTATCAGCATTTATAACTCAAGAATTTTACACCTCTGCACTATATCCTCAAAAATGTAATCACAAGCTCAATACCCTCAAAAAATGAATTTGCAATGAAATAAATAAATAAGGCTTTACCAGGATAGTTCTTCATGCCAAAAACTTCAACTGTCTCTCTGTATATGTTATTTATTATTATTTAATGACAGCTTTGAATGACAAAACTTCAACACAATAATACAAAGAGCTAATAGCCCCTTCCTTTTGTTCAAGTGACGATTAATGTCACATCAAGAGGCCTCAAATTACCAAGTTCTAATGCACGTGTGAAAATGCAGAAAAACTGAGTATACTCCTCCAATGCATCTGTTACTGTTGTAAACACTAATTAAAAAAAAAACTGCTTTCATAGCTCTTTTATAATGTAGCAGTTGTCAATTGGTACTGCTATGAATTATATCTAGGAAAGATCCTAGTTATTGTGTTAGAGATTTTTTTTCTAATTGTAAAGGTATGCTGACATGCATGAAGAGGTAGGACAGCCTCAACCTATTCTCCAGATTCATCTTCATCGTAAGAGTTCGATCTTATTTGTATGCTTGAAGTACTCTGTTCACGCAGCTCTAGTTCAAATGAGAAGCAGATGCCTAATTTAGATAAAGTTTCAAGAATTCACTTCTAATGGTTTATGCTTCTCTGAGACTTAGTTTCCCTATGACTGGAGCATCATAGTGGAATACACGTATATTGCCTCACTGCTTTACTGCAAGGGAAAACACGTCAGTTTAAATCAGTTTTAAAGCTAACTTGTTTTACCAATACATGTTAGCTGTGAGGGCAGCCACATCTGCTTTAGAAGAACTAACGAGCAGGTGCAAAGTAATTCCTTAAAGCCACACCCCTCTGGACTCTGAGGGTCAGTCCTTTTGTTTCCTACCAAGAGGATGCTGCAGCAACGTGCCTCTGAGCTGCAGCAGCATCTAGCGAGTAGCGCAGAATGGCTGGATGAGCAATTAAAAAGCTTTTCTTTTGGTTTGAGGTTTATGTGTGTCAGCGGGATTGGGATGCATGGGATTCATACTTCAAGTTCATAGCTGCTGAATTGGTTGTTGTGATAGAGAATTTATGCAGTTTCAAGATGAGTTTCCCTCTTATTTTTTCAATTTTTATTATTAACTGCTTGTAGGTAAAAGAGTATTTTTTTTTCCTAAGGTGCACTGTCAGGTGTACAGTGAAACAATGTTAAAAGCAGTGTTCTTGAAAGCTGTGCTTATGTGGTGGTTGAGACCCTCAATGATGGACACTTAAGTGTTTGCTACGCTTTTTGAGGGATTTTTTTTTTTTCTGAGAGCTGTGCCGTTTACAAGTCATTCTCTAAAGATTATAGTTTTTGAGAAAAACCTTCTTGAAAGTGCTTTGAATGGAGAGGTGACATTCTTCAAGTTCAGAAATAGCTGGGAGTGAAACCTCCTGTGAACACAGATTTCTCTCTCTTGGTTCTGAGTATCCCATTTCAAACAAAATCTTTTTGACCAGTAAAATTCTTCTGATTGGGGAAGGATAGGAGCATCACTTGTTTAGGGAATATTAATCTAGTCAGGCTTTCAAAGTCCATTGTAATTTCACTAGGTTTTTATTTAACAATTATCACCTTTAAAGCAGTTTGATTCTAAACAGTTTGTCAAAGGATTGACAGATTGTCAAAACACTGCCCTTGGTGTTTTCTTACATTATTAATTCAGTATTATCAAACAGCGCTAATAAAATATGGAAAATACTCAGCGCTCTCAAATCCAGAACTGGCCGTAGGCGTCCTTTATTCTTGCTGTTAGGAGCAATGTAAGTATACTCTGTTTTACTATTAAGAGCAGTGGAAGAGGTTCTCTACAAGAGATTCCCTGTCTTGATGATGCATTATTTTTGCAGGAATTCTAAATCAGATATGAGAAAAAAGTAGGAAGGAATTTGGATCAGAATAGTGTTACTCAGTCACAACATCCAAGGTGTACTCAGTTGTAGCAATACAGTCTCAATGCCCCCAAAATAAACAAAATTAAAGAAAACACAAGGAAATCTTGGTTCAGTAGCTAAGAAAACAGTGCATTTTTGAGTTGTAGACTATTCCAGGTGGGAAGGGACATCAAGGAAGTCCCTAGTCCAAAACCCCACTCCAGGCAGGATCAGCTCTGAGATCAGACTAGAATTTCAGCATTTTACTTGGTTTACTCTTAATTTTTTGCAAAAGATCATCATATGCACAATATTTCTAGTACGTCAAATTGTCATGAAACAGTAAGGTCTTCCTCTGAATTAACTCTACAAAAAGTACATCTCTTACCCAAAAGTGTGTCTGTCTTATTAAATAGCTCTCTAATTTGCTTTTAGGATGTTAAGCTTTTCTTTTTTTATGTGTGCATGTCTTTTTTTATGAAGTAGTACTAATTTCTGGCACTGCGTGTGTAGACAATGCAATATTTTGTTGCTAGTATTTCATTTTAAATAAGAAAACATCTGATAGAATATGTTGGCTGACTTGAATGTGCTCTGTGAATAGCGATTGTGCCGCAGCTCACTGCGTGCAGAAGTGGGTTAATAGAGTGCGCCTGCAAGGGTGCTGACATTTATTAGATCTTCTAAAGAGATAATGCCTCTCAACATAAGTCTCATATGTTTTATGTGTATGTCTGTCATCTTTTGGCTTAATTTGACTAACAGTGCGGCGTGCTGGTGGGTGATTAAGAATGGTCTACAGTGGCCAAATATTTCTGTAGTCTTCCCTTCCACACACCTCCAAGGCCTGCGGTTCTTGCCCCAGCCAAAAGAAATACCTCTTTCCAATTACAAGAGCAGAATGGCTTCAAAATGAGTTAAAGTTTTTATTTGCATAGTTGATTGGGAAAGTTTAGAGATCGCTGGGGTAGGAGATAGTTCCTAGGAGTTCTAGCAAAGTTAATGTGAAAACCAACTAACTATATTTAGAGAGATATATATACACACACACCTTTTCTATACATGTAGCTACTTTCATTAGCTTTTTTTATGGTTACACAGCACCCTTCCTGCTTATTAAATAAATAAATAAATTTTTTACACCATGTAAATATCCTTTATACCAATGCCATTTATTCTTATGTTAATGCATGAATATATGTGTTGGTATTAAATATCTTTATAACTTCGCCTGCAATGAGGAGGCTGTATAACCTGAGCACATGGTATATTTGAAACAAAGCAAATTTAGTACATAGCCAAATCCTTTTGTGTAGGAGTACTTTCTTTATTCATGTAAGAAATATCACAGTGTTTTTAATACAGCCTTTGTCAGGAAAATTAAGTGTTTATGGTGCTTCATAATTTGTATATGTTCGTTTTAAGTACTGCCTAGTGAATATTTGTAAATCAAAATACCCAAAAAAACAAGACATACATCTGAATACTTCATACTGCATTAATGTAGTAGTGCCTGTTAAATCCTACAAAATTCTTAGGAAGATTTGGACTTCTTATGCTGTAACTACAGTATTGATGGCAAACCAGTATCTTATTTTAAACATGAATATTTTCTGCCTCCCAAGTAGTGCCTCTCATTAATTACAAAAACCAGCATCTTTTTTTAAACATGAATATTTTCTGCCTGCCAAGTCATGCCTCCTATTAATTACAAAACTGACCTTCAAGAACTCCTATTCATACTAAAAAATCAGTATGAGTTCAGAAGAAGTCACATTTCCCCCCTTTGATTTGCATTAACAAAACTGGCTCTGTTCCAGTTTTTAAGATGTCGATTATGTCCCTGCTGATGTCATGGTCAGTAATTCACTTCTGTTCTCACAGGGAGTTTATTGTATCTTTATTTTTTGGGAAAGCAGAGGAGGAAAATAGGAAATCTTTATGTGAGTTATTTGAGTAAATAGATACATAAGTTTACCAATAGAAAATAAATGATTACTTTTATAGTATAATCAAGCTTTAAATTCTGCAGGGATGTCACCTTCAGACAACTATGAACATACTTTACTTATGTGAACTGTATTTTCCCCAAGATATTTTTACTTTGAGGCTATAGATGTTAAGCATCTTCTTTCCTTTCTTTGACAGGAAATTCTGGTGATTAAAGATCATGGCAACAATAGAGGAACTGGCCCATCAAATTATTGAACAGCAAATGGGAGAGGTACATAAATTTTGAGTCCTATTTAAGAGACACTGAACAATAAAATGCACAGACTGATACGTAAAAACCAAAATCACAAGAGAAAATAATTTTTAGTACACCTAAAGCTTCCAGAGACTCTCCCATGAAAGACTAGAAGAACTTACTGTGCCAGTTTTAAAGCTATGCCGCAAAGTCTTCCTTGGCAAACTTTGCCCCACAGAAATGAAGCTAAGGAAAATGTTGCAGTGTTTCCAGTAAGTGACTAGCTGTTGAGCTCTGCGTTTTGGGCCTGTAGTGGTCTTCGGAGGCCTCTGGTTGTAGAATTACTTAGCTCGCTTTTAGTTAGAAAATTTACAATCAAGAGAGTTGTCAGTACATAGCTTTTACTTTCCAATTAAGCAATTGCTTCAATTGTCATTTTTGTTTTCATAAGTAAAGGTTTGCCATGTTCTTCGCTGTGAAATATTTGTTGGTCTTTGGTATAAGTCAAAAGGAAGATCGATCTCTTGTTTCTGCTAACTTCACCTTTTCATTTTCTGTAACCTGTGTGCAGAATCTGTCTATTGCAGCCAGAGAACTTCCAGAGATGCACAGTTTAAGCATAGCATAGTCTATTTAAAATTAGCACTGCTTTAAATTGGATACAAGCAGTATCTTTTTTATCTTAAATGAATGGTATTTTTAGCTAGATATATCCGCTCTTTATTTCTTGTCTAGACATGGACTTAATTTTAAAGTAATTTTAGTTCTCAGTCTGGATTTCAAATAGAAAGGTTAGGGACGGGTGTGGGATGGTTAATTCTATTCTGTATAAATTCTTATAGCTTTTATTTATAGATATTATTATTATTATATCAGTTGTAGCATCTGAGTGTTGCCAAGGCTGTCTCAAAGGACATAAATGATTTATGTGATGTATGGTGCTTTCTTTCTCTCACTTGTCCTCTGTGTAAGTGAAAATGGCATATCTAGTGTAGTTTTGTTTTGGTAATGTAATTCCTTGTGGAGGTCTAAATAGGGCTGTATTTCCTGGGGTTTGGGTTGTTGTTTTTTGAAAGTACAGGCTAGTCAAAGCTAGCTGAAGAGTACATTCCACTTGGAAAAGAGGATGGTGTGATGATGGTGTGTAGCCTCTGTGAGGGTTGTTTCTCAATTTCATAATGTGATTCCGTGAGACACTGACCTGACTTAGTATCTCAGGGCCACGGGAGACGGAAGGTCCTTTTTCCGTTTCTTACCTTCTTTAATTTCCACACTAGCAGCAAGCTAACCCGGCCAAAACAAGTGGAAGGTTTTCTGCTGGGTTAGTGCGTTGCGTAGGGTCTGAGAAGGCTCTAATGAGTTACCAGAGCCAGCATAAAGCAGGTGGCTGGTAGCCCCAGGAAGGCAGGGGAGAAGACGGAGGGAGTGGAGGTGCAACACTGCAGAGAGCTGTTGGCCATTTCTGTTCATGGTGAAACTGCAGCCTTACAGTTTTCATGGATATCATTCTGTCAGCAGTGTAGATTCGGATTTGTCCTTTAGCAAGGTTTTACTGAGCCTGAGACAGTCACATCTTATTTGGCAGCAGTGCTGGTTGAGCACTCCCCAGTCCTCACTTAGCCACTTATTCTCATGCTGTGCTAGTCTTGTTCATGTATGCTCTTTGTGTCATTGTGTGGTGGACAAAAATGGAAAAAAAATAATTATGGGATAGTGGACAAAGGTCTTCTCCCTCCCAGTTGGGGTCAGTTCCCTTATGTGGTACAAGTCAGTCTCTTCTCCCAAGTAACAGGCAATAGGACAAGAGGAGATGGCCTCAAGTTGCGCCAGGGGAGGTTTAGACTGGATATTAAGAAAAATTTTTACACTGAAAGGGTTATTAAGCATTGGAACAGGCTGCCCAGGGAAGTGGTTGAGTCACCATCCCTGGAGATATTTAAAAGACGGGTAGACATAGTGCTTAGTGCTATGGTTTAGTGATGGGTTTTGTCAGTGTTGGGTTGTTGGTTGGACTAGATGATCTGAAAGGTCCCTTCCAACCTAGGTGATTCTATGGTTAGAAGGGCGGAAAACCATCACCCACGGCAGTCCAAGGTGGGACTCCGTAAGTCAAAATTATTGTCAAAGATGCATGTCGTGCGTGAGTGCACTGCCTGAAAGGTGGAGTCAGCAAGGAAAGTGGCCTTCATGTAATAGCATACATTCCTACCTACCTGTGACCTATGGGCTGTAATTGCATGGTGGTGTTCCTATTCAATGTAAGCATTGAAAACCATCGTTTAACGTCTGTGGAACTTCAGCAGTATTTTTGCTAGCATTTGTAATTCTCTTGAATGTTGGAATAGTTTTAATTGAATTTACAAGAAAGATGTACATGGAAGGAAAAAGACAGGTGCTCCCATTCTGAGGAGAGTAGAAAGTGCTCCTGTGTGTCATTGAAATAATGGTCAGAAGTTTTCTGTGACACAGGTTTTGATTTCTTTACAATATTAACTCTTGTTCATGAAGCACTCTAAAACACAAACTTATCACAAAGATTTTATGATGATGTTAACAAACGTATTTTTTGTTAATTTAGGGCTTTTTTGCATAAAACTTACTAAAAAAAAAAGGAATTTATAGCCTTGCCTATATGGGGCATTGCACAATGTTTATCCTTTCTCAAATTCTGCCAACTGCGAATTATCTTTTGCTGAGTGTGAGATAATTCATATTTTTACATCAAGATCACATTCCTTGACTCATGTAGGGAGGTTGTCGGTCAAGGGCCCGCAGCAATCTTCATTCTTCAATCTGTGCTTGGGTACGCTGAGTATATGGTGGTTTGTTTCCACAGTCCTGCCAGGTAACAGTAACAGAGGAAAGCTATGTAGTTGTTGAAACAGTCTCTATCATACACATACAAAATACAGTTTTTAACAAATACTGTGCTTATTTTTATCAGTATTTTTTTTAACTACAATAAAAAAGTGTATTCTGTATAAAAGTAGAACTGTCAAGCTGATATTTCATGGGGTTGAAGAGCAGTTTTAGCTCACACAACACGTAGATCATGACATTTTAAGGGAGCAAGCATAAAGCAGTCCTGGAATATGTAGCTTATTTTGCAAAGCAAAGGTAAATGCGCATGAAACTCCGCTTGCCTGTAAATCACCACATGCACATGTCACTTGAAAGGCTGATGCAGAATTTTAGTGCTTGAAAGTATCTCGTTCAAACTCTAAATGTTGCTGTATAATGAAGTCTTCTTTGTCCTTTACTTAAGCAAAGAAGTGGATGAATTGTTTGAATATGGAAAATACTCATACTCATGAAAAATTGTGTATTTTTAGAAAGCAGTGTTCCAAAATGGCTTGGGCAGTAGTTTGACAAGCATTTCTTTTGATGCTGCTGGCAGCTTAAGCGATCCCCCCAGCAGCTTAATCCCACTCTCTCATTTGCTCTGATGCGTGTGCTTCTGAGCATTGCGGAGATCTGGATTGAAGGTTTGATCTGTGCTAAGAATAGCCTTTGTTTGTCTGTCTCTCCTGGGCTGCTTTTCAACCTGCATCAGTGTCCTATTCCACATCACTGAATGACTAACCAACCAGTTTTACCTACCAAGCTGAAGGCATAAGAGCGAGTAAGTTACAAGAGCTGAGACTGGTACCAAAAATAATGCATTTTCAGGTAAAATTTCAAAGTCAGCTTTTAGGCTGGTGCGAGCTTGTGTTTCTGCTGTAAGGGGAAGTCTTACGCTCCTTCCCCTTCTCATCCTCACTTCCAGCTGTGTGTTCTTGCCTCCTTTCTTCTGCTGGTACTAGCAATTACATGGTGGAGTGGTTGCAAAATCAGGAAGCTGATCCAGGAAGAACAAAAAAAGCTGTCAACCTGTTATGAAACACTACCTTTACTGCAGATAAATATATATATATTCTCGACATTAATTCTTGGGGGTGGGGCGGCAGTTGAAGAGGAGCATTTTTATCATGGTGTAAATACCGATACTTATTATTAATACAGAATTGCAGGATGTTCCAGAGATTTTGAATTGCAAAAAGTTCAGGGAGTTATTCAGGAATTTAAGACAAAAATTTTGGTTTGAAGGTATCTGTAAACTTACTACAAAAAGCCCAGCCTTTCTGATCAAGCCTCTGCAAATAGTAGCTGTACTTCTTATATTTTATTGACAGATAATTTAATGAATAATGCCCTTCCCCATATACCTTTGGCTATAGCATGTGAAGATTTTTTAAAATACTGATAATTGTTAAAGCACTTCCACAAATTGTGCCTGAGAGCATTCACACAGAGATTTATGTTTGTTTTAAGATAAACTTTTTGCCAACTTCATGCATTTCATTACTTTTCTCTAATTTTCTTGATAGTTCCCCAGTATAGAATTCTGTTGTTCTGGTTTTGCTGCTTTAACAGAAGAACAGAAACAAGACAGAAAAGGCCAATTGCTCTGTTTCCACAACAAAAATTCTTTTGTCACTTTTAAGTAAGACATTAAGGTAAAAATATTTTAGTGTAAATGTACCACAGCTATGGTGAAAGGTATTGTGTTTACTATGTGTGAACATGCACATCAACAGTAATAAATATTTGGTCTGATTGACTTACATGGACTTGTCAACAATGAATTGTTTTACTTGGTGTGTTTCTAAATTTCAAATTGGGAGGTATTTCAAAATGGGTTTAAAACTGTGAAACAAATAGAATTTCTTAACTAGCAAAATTAAACTATTAAATTAGATTACAAGCATTTGCATTCCTTATACAGTAAGAGTGTCAGACTTTCCATTGCCTTGTGCAGAGAAATCAGAGGTTGGTGAAACCGTAAGGTTTTGTCCATTAAGATAGTGTATCCATCCTTAGGTATATGCACTGTCAATCCATTACATTTGTTTCTTTTTTTTCCTAGATTACCCATTCCCAGGGAGCTGTTACACAAACACTAATGGATGGGACCGCACAACGAATACAGATCGTCCCTGCAGATTCAGGCCTCTCTTTACCACAACGTATACAGGTACGCTTCATCTGATATATTCTAAAAGCAGAGATGAACTATTATTTCTGCCAGTTTTCACATTTTTTATTTGCATCATATTATTTGCTTGGATGTAAATATTCAGCCCTGGATGTCAGAGACCGTTTCTATATAAATAGGAATAAAACATCATTCCAATGCTTCCCCCCCCTTTTTTTTTTCTTTTTTTCTCCTAAGAATTTTAAGATTTAGAAAAAATTATAACTACTGACTAGAAAAAGACTTTTCCCAATACTGTAATGATATTGCTGTTTAAAAGCTGAATAATTTTTAGATTGGGTAATTCAAGTGAGTTCTTGGAACATTTCGACATTTTGGAGCAGGGAGGGAGGGAAATACTGCATGGTATCATTGATACAAGTCATGAAAAAGTGCAAGGCAACCTAATGTCTGAGAAAGATGCTGGATTTTGGTTGTCCCAACCAATGTTATATGTCCCAGTATGCTAATTTATAGCCTGGCCAGGTAATAATCTCCAATTCAAGTGATGGTAGGAAGTTTTTGGCAACGTGGGCAGTTAAGTCAACGTAGATATGTGTATATGGAGATTAGGAGGATTTGGGGAATGGAATTTTATGTTTTATCCCTTAAAAATCAATGCAAATACTTGCAAACGTTTTATTTTTAAATTTCATCCAAGAGAAAAATATCAACTGCAGAATAAATTTTAAAAATATTCTCAGATATATGTTGTTGCATATAAAACCACTCTCATTTAAGCGAGCCAGCTGCCATTATAATCTTGGCTGGTTTTTCTTTTGCTGGCTTCACTCTTCAGTATTTTCCACTGTTTTTTCCTGTTTCGGTGCACTGCATCCAAGCTTTCAGCCTTCCAAGACTCTTCACAACCACCCCGCATACATGATCTTTTGTTTTGTTTTATCACCCCCTACCTGTGCTCTAGTCATGGTACCAGTCCTGTCTATCCAGTAGACCTTTATTCTTTTAGCTACCTCCACTCCTTTTCTACACTTTGTATACAGCTGTACCTTTTATTAACTTATTTATGTTAATCAATCCATCTCTTTATCTGCTATTTTCCTTGTCAATACCTGTATGCTATAATGTCCCTGTAGTGTGAAGCCATTTAATGGAATTTCAGCATCAGGGTCTGACTGTGGGACGATGACATATAAACCCATGAGCCTTTATTGTTGAACAGCAGGACGGTTCTGTTGGTTCAAAGCCAGTGGCAGACTTCTAACCCGTGTGTGTCACCTTTTTTGGGGAGGGAGAGCTACTTTTGGTTAGGCATTGCTGAAAATGTGGTGAACATAGAAGAACTGTATTTTTAGGGACAGGGACCTTTTTATAGTTTTTCATCAGCTCATGTAGCTGGAAGATCACTTGGATGTAACCCAGCTACTGTGTTCCTTGTCTTTTTTCACCACGTGCATTGATTCTTGCTTCAAATTGAATGGTAAGCGCTGTGGGGCAGCGGTTGTCTCTTGATTTGTGTGGAACAACCCTCAGTTGAATGGCATCCTTCCTGCAACAGGCACCTACAAACATGTCACGAATATAAATAATAATAAATTAGATATGAGACAGAACTTAGTAATGAAAACTTTCCTCAAAGCAGACTTTATATGAAGAGTGAAATAGTTTGTAGGAACAAATACATCTCAGTGAAATGTTCAAAATAAATGTTAAATTGATTAATTTTGAGTTTATATTTTTAATCGATATTTTTCCTTTTTTTTATTATGTTAAATGCCCATAAATAACTATCTGAAATCTTGAATACAAAATCCTCAGTAAAATGTTCTTTAAAATATGTTTCATTAGTCACCCTTTGTAGGGAATGCTAACATTTTCTCTAGGATAAAAGTTGAATGTCACATTTGTTGTTAAACAGACATGTGGGTTCAAAACCAGCTCAGTTATAAACAGATGGATTAGTCCTCTGTGTTGAGGCACTTTTTTCTTTTTTCTAAAATAAGAACACAGAATTATGTAGGTGTTTAATTTATTTAAATGATTTTCAAATGGAAGTCAAAACCTGTTAGTGGACAAGGCTTAAAAGCACCAAAGGAAAATACTATCCTCCATTATCATCAGGGCGCTTCAATGAAATACATGGGGGAGGTGTATTTTTTAAGCAGACAACCCTAAATTAATCTATTCCTGTTTTATAACATGATCCCTTTAGCAACATTGAGTTTCAAATTATTAAGAAACATAATGTGTTGTCACTGAGCCCTGATGGATTCCCTTGAGAAGATAAGTGGTTTTCTTTTTCCCTCTGATTATTTTATTCTCTTATCTCAATGTTTAGGTACTGCAAGTTGTTATACTTTGGTGGACTGCTCCACTTTCAGAGTGCCATTGCGATTTAGGTGAAGTTTTTGCAGGTATATGGCCATAAGAGGTCAGCTGCAGACAGACTGTGCTTAATTGTTTAAACCGCTTTCTCTTATGCTTCCGTCAAATGCTTGACAGCTGCAGAAACCATTTATGCAGATTGAACAGCTTCGTCTTGATTTTAACATAACATTCTACCTACTGTATCATGCAGTGAAAATTACATGGGCATCCCTTAGAATTGGAGGAAGCCAGCTGAAGAATTGGGACACACTTTGTTAAATAGGAGGTGAAGTGAATTGTGTGAAGTAGGAATGATTCTTCTGCCTGCTGTCCTGCCATATTTTTCTACAAGTATATACCTTTTAAAAATGCAAAGCTGGAGTGAAATATGAGAGCAGATAATTTAGCATATATATCCAAAAAATAATTTCAACTTTAGTTCAAATTTGTATCTTTGCTCTTTGGGACATGCTGTACTTCGAGTTAGTTTTATCCTATGCTTTGTATAAACCAAACTAGATGAAGTATATGCCTTTTTTTGATGTACATACAGTTGCACTTTTAAGTTTTGATAGTGAGACAGGTTTTAGATAAGAGTATCTTTTACAGAGCAGGTCTAGAAATTCAAGAAACAGCACGATACTCTGTGTTTGCCTTTTGTACATGTGTACACCCTGTTGCAGATAACGTGCGTTGGATTTCTCCTGATCTCAATAAAGTAGATATGTTTGGAGAGAAGGGGAAGGGAACACCAGCTACTTTGAAAATAGCCAGAAATGACACAATAGAAATAAAGATTGTAAAATGATGAAAAACAGAATGGAAGGAGAAAGTTAAGCAAAAAAGGGAATTAAAAGGGCAAGGAAGTTTGCCTTCTAAGGAATATGGAACCAACATAAAGAACATTTCTTTCAAATAAAGAAATTGAAAGAGAAATTGAAAGGAGAAGTAAGGGACTGCTGTAGTAATTTGTGGTCCTGGACATGTGGATATCTGAGAAAACTGAATGGAAATCCCTGTATGAATCGTGTTGATAACTATTGTGGGGTTTTTGCATTGTCTTCCCATTGTACACCCCAAATCTCATGATAATTTATGTTCTTTTCTTAATATCTTTAGTGACTGGAATTTTATCATTTTGCCCGGACTTCTGTCTTAAATAAGCTTTTAATTGTGTTTTGCAGAGAAAAACTTTGAAATTTGATCCATAAAAATGTTAATAGCAAAAGGCTACCAGAAGGAAACACATTCCTTTTGTATATTTTGAAACTCATGATTTCTGAATATTTGAAAGTGGCAATATGGATTTATAATGGCTGAAATTTTATTCCAAATGAGTTCTGTCTCTCACTGCTTATCTTTTTAAAGCATGAGCTATACAGTTTTTTGAAACAAATTTAAGTATATTGAACATTTAGAGGAAGTAATAAGGTGCAATAGCAAAGTTGATAAAGATTTGTGCGAAATTAGGCCTCATGCAGTTTCTTTGTGCTCATTCTCCACCTAGAAAATACAATTAATATTGCTTCCCTAATTACGTGAAACTAGTTATGATAAGTTGTTAGATTGTGAAATAAATAAATTAATCAGTAGTAAGGATCGTATAAATGTTAAGGATGGATAGATGGACATAAATGTTTGGTTATAGGTAAAAAAAACCAAAATCCATTGGAGCTATTTTATTGATCTGTAATTCAAAAATAGTTTGCAGGAAACAGTCTTTGTAGGATGATTCTTCTTAGTCTCCAGAATAAACGAGGCAGTTTTCCGTATAGGCATTTTGATGGAGAAAGGCAGGAAGTGATTGAAAGCGAGATTTGTAATGGAAGATATATGGAATCTTGATTATTTTCTCTGAGGATTATAATCTCCTGACAAAGTTGGCAAAAAATGGAGTTTAGTGGAGGATTATTTAATAAAGTTCTGCTGTATTTGTGCTTGAAAATAGGGATAAAATAGAAAACGCAGTCTGTAGGTCTGTTCTTGATTATGAAATCAAACATGAAAATAAGTTTTTCCTTTTAAAAAAAGCAAAAATGGCAGGGAGAGAGATTCTGTTTTACTTATTTATTTAGCAATATATATGTGAAAAAAAAGCTCCCCAAAAACGAAGCCTAAAATGTATATACAGCTGCAACAAGATTATTGCTTTTCTTGCTGTTTGATGCTTACTTTTTTATTTGGAAGTCTACATTTGTAGTTTTAGGAAGCTTCTTATTAAGCAGCCAAATCTGGGAGGTGCTGAGCACTGCACATGGTATGCAAGGAGTTCAAGAGTTAAGACTTCTCGTAACCTGACAGGTCCTGATCTAGGGTGTGCTGGAATCATCAAGGGTTTCAGTAGTGTTGTAAAAGCACAGGCCAATTGTAAAACTTGAGTATGAATTCAGGTTTTGACTTCAAACACCCTTGGTTGAAGTGTGTTTCAAATACAGTGAAAATCCAAGGTTTTGCCTGAGTTTACTTCACTCTTGTGTGACAGAGGGGAAGACGATCCTGCTTCACAAATGTCAAAGGCAAAATTCCCGTTTTCTTCAAGTGCCCGGATTGGGCCCCAAAGGTGAACTTAAATTACCATAACAATTTGAGATAAATGTATTATTAGATTGTCACAGATCAGCAGACGGGCCAGAAGATTCAGATTGTTACAGCACTTGATCAGAGCTCAGCAGGCAAGCAGTTCATCTTAACAAATCATGATGGCTCTACCCCAAGCAAGGTGATCCTTGCCAGACAAGATTCCACTCCAGGAAAAGTTATCCTAGCAACTCCAGATGCTGCAGGTGTCAACCAACTGTTTTTTGCATCCCCTGATATATCTGCACAACACATCCAGGTAGATAATCCACTTTATTTCATAATTTTGGTTCAAATGGGATAAGAGGAGATGTTTTATTTCCAAATATGTCTGTCTGGGTTCTCCTTTTTTGATTTTTTTTTTTAATGGTATACTTTTCCTTGCGCTAGGACTCAGCATGGATACTTAGAAATTATGAAGAAAACTTTTTTTTTGGTAAATTTATTGCTTTTAAAATTTATACCCTGGCTCATGACATTAGAAAGAATGCTGTTATTTTTATTGTAATTTCCAGCTCCTGCCATACCAACACTCCTTTATTTCTGCTTCATTGGCTCTCCATCTGTTTTCATGTACTGTTGAAAAACATGATCTTTCCTCCATTGTCTGTATTACTTAACATTTCCTTTTGCTTGTTTTCTTTTTCGTACGCTGCTGTAACTACTGTTCAGCTGTGTGAATTGTACTCCAAAGTAGTTTGTCAGAGAGAGTATTTAGTAGGGAAGGACATTACTCAGTGGGGGTTGGAAAATAACACTAAATATTTTGGGTTTACTAATGTGAGATTGTAACTAGTCAGGGTTGTAACTCCCTAAATTGGTTCCCAGTGCACTTTACTTTCATGCACATAGTACGTGCTGCTTCCTTAGTGCTCACTCTCCAACTTCCAGCCTTTTTGCCCCATATCCTCCCCTGGCAAGGATGGGGTGCCACTGATGAGAACAACGTACACAGAAGACTTGGGAGATGTGAGCTCCTTCAGCGTGAGGTAGATTACTGCACTCCATCTAAAGCGTAGTTATTGCATATTGTTTACCCATGTACATTTATGCTGCTGTTAAAATACATCAGTGTGGTAGGCCAGGCGACATTAGGATAGCTACAGTCCATTTAGTCCAGTATCACACTTAAATTATGGCCAGAAGCAGTTGCTTAAGGAAAAATATTAAGAACTGGACAAGTAAACAATGATCCTTCTGAGCACATCCTTTCACTTCCATTAGCTGATGATTTAGAGCAACCTCCTGATTTGGAGACTGCAGCAAGACCATCATATTTGATAGCTGCCACTAAAGTTTAACAACCTTTTTTGTTATTTATACACACCATGTATGCTTTGGTCTGTATAATATCCTATAGTATAATTGTATGTTGTGCAAAGAATACTTTAGTTGATTTGATCTTCTGAGAGAAGTATTTAATTAGGTGTCTCTTGCACTGTAAGAAACAGCTATAAAGGATCCTGTTGTTGTTATAAATCACTATTATAGCCTCTTTCAAGTAATCTCTTTTCAAACGAAGACCCCTGATCTTTTGAGTTTGCGCTCATCTGGGAGCCAGTCCACTACTCTGATTCGCTGCTTACATGTTGTGTAAGCTTGAAACCTATATCTGTATTATACATTGCATTTTTTTTTAAACTCACAAGTCTTTGCAAAAAAATTGGAAGCTCTAGTTCTGGTACAGCTTGGGCAAAACAGGTTAGTTTGAGAGGCAACAGAGCATTCTGTCACTTTAGTTCTATGGTCAGCTAATGTGTGTGGGTAGGGATTTCTTTTTTCCACTTAAAGTTTGTGAAATACACGATTCATTTGTTGTTCATCTGCATCTTCTTGGGTGTTTCATATTTTCTCCCCTAAATGATCTTTTCATCTGCAGTTTCACCTTTTTGTTGTTCTTCTGTAGCCTTCACTTGAAATCCCCATTCATTGACAAAAACCCTTTCCTTTATTGCATCTTATCTTTACATTGCCTCATTTGGCAAGGCCCTTTCTCTCATCATCTTTTTCATATTCAGTGGCTCTTCTTCATCTTAATAATCAATTTTTATTCTTCACGTTCAAGGTCAGTTGAGTTGTCAGAGTCTGGAATTTTTATCTCCTCATGGGCCCAATTCTGTTGTCCTTCCTTATGTGGAACTTCCCATTTCAGTGCAGGTTTCATTTAGGGAAGGACTTAAAATTTGTTTATATTTATTTTATATAATATCATAAAAATACATAATGTTAATAATGGAAATTAGGAAGGACCAAAAGGTTAGTATCCTTTTAACTCATTAATATTATTTTTCTTAAGAAGGTGTTATATTAAAATAAAACTTAACAGATGAATCTCTGAAACAGTATTGTTAACAAAGGGTAGTGAGAAGCAAGTATGCTTATTAAATGTTCCCATATATATCGTCTGTGCTATCTTCCAAACTTTCTGAAAAAAGTGATTTCTTAATTTTCTCTGTACAATATAGGGTGCTTTCTCCTTCGGTAAGTTATCTTTCTTTTTATCAGAGGTCCTGTTTTGAATATGCAAAGCAAGAATGAGGGAGTCTGGCTTCCCATTAAGACACAGTAGAAGTTAGAAACTTAAAACTTCTAAACCACAATCTCTTTTTAATGGGAAGAATAATTGTTTCTTTTCTGCTTTACATAATTGTCAAGATGATGTTTAGTTGTTACTCGTGATATGTGTGTTTCTTTTTTAAATTGAATTTTTGCTGTGCTTTATTTATGTCGCAGTGGGACAGAGTTTTTAAAGATCAAATGGAAGGTTATAGCATCTACCCTGTAGTGCTGGGTTCTAATATTACGTGCTTAATGAAGCTTTACAAGTACCAGAGATAAATGAATGAGACAAGACAAGAATACTGTAATAATGTCAAACTGTTACTGAAATCCAAACTGTATACCACTTGGTAGTTAACGGTAGAATCCAGAGTACATTTTCTGTTGGTCCATTTATGTGTATTATAAAAAAAGCAGTCAATAAACCTCAATGTAGATATAGTAGCCTTTACAAGGGATTTTTTTGTTCCTTCTGTTTAACGTTTCAGTCTCTTTTGTACTATGAACAAGTCATTAGGATCTAATTACAAATTTGAACAGAAGGTAAGAGTATGCAAATGTTAAATGTTTCTCAAAATGCTGGTCCATTTTGCTGAAGTAGTATTTAGATAAATGAAATCTTGAATTCTTTTCAGAAGTATTACAAGTAAAACTTCTGTTCCATCCTGAAAAAGAGCACAGTGGCATGGCAGGTAGCTCCTTTGTGTCTATGAAGACTAAAATGTAGTCAAGAAAACCCTATACTTTGTAGATTTGGTTCCCTATCTTAGAGAAAAACAGCAAGCATAAGATATATTTTAATCTTTCTTGATGGTAAGAAAAAGAAAAATGAAATTCTTTCACACTTTTTTCCAGATTTTAACAGACAACTCCCCCAATGAACAGGGCCTAAATAAAGTGTTTGATCTGTGTGTTGTATGTGGAGACAAGGCATCAGGTATTTACTTTTTTATTTCTTTTTTTTTTTTTTTAGGGCAATGCAATTTTGTAAAAGCAGTTTAAAATTCTTCTGAAGCTATATAACAGTTTGCATGCATATATATATATATATATACATATACATGCACAAACAGAAAGGATACACTACTCTTTCAGTGGAGAATTACACTAAATGGTATTCTGGTGTCCATGGGTGGGATTTATTGTTGTTTTACACCATAAATTTAATGTTTTCTACCAGGTAACTTTTTTGTTCTTAGGTTGATGCATTATTTTTCCATTATAAAAATTTAGCTGATAAATTACTTAAGCAACAACATTGAGAGTTTTTTCTACCTTAAAATAATGTGGTGAACTTTGTTGACAGGTTCGCTTAAAATATATGAGAAACCAGTTCATTATTTTAAATATGAAGCCAGTAGGCAAGGAAGACTTTGCAAGTATATGAAAAAATTGCTAATATGACATCTATGCAGGACAGTTGGTTATTTGAATAACCATTATTAAAATTGTAAAAATGCATTATAATTCCAGTAAAAAGTAAGCTTAGGAATGGTATATTCATACATTGACAGAGTGCTAAGGTAAGAAAAGAAAAACGTTTCATGCACTGAATTGTGTACTGTTACTGAGGGACTGGAAAGAAATACAGTGGGAGCAGTGCACTGGAGAACTCTGTCTCCCACATTCCCTTTGCACATGCGCCTGCCATCGGATGTTCCAGATCTGTCAGAGTTGGAATTACTGAGAGGATGTCTTTTCTCTTTTATTTAAAAAAAAAAAAGAGAGAGAGAGAGAACTACAAGGGCTGTTCCTCAGCACAGTTAGCTGAAAGCTCCTTTTTCTTTGCACTTTCTTTCTTACAGAAGATAATGGGGTGTAAGAGAGATGAGACATTTAACTTTGCTCTTCACTTACTTAGCTAAAATTAGTTTAAGCAGGGAAATGGTTGCTCCATTAGAAGATTCTTATGGTTTGTCAGTGAACTCTGTATGATGGACCTCCAGTAATATTAAAATATGACAGCTGCAGTTAAATGCTCCTTTTGGGAAGCGATGAGAATAAAGTGTAAAAAAGTAGGGGGCCAGGGGGAAGAAGTAGTGTTAGGATATCATCATGAGAAGTAGTAGGATGGGGAGCAAACTTCCTAGAAAACAAAACCAATTAAACTTTTTCTACTGCAGCAAAGTTTAGTGTTAAAAATATAGTTCCTAGAGTTCTAAATACATGTCAGACTTCACCCATCTCAAAGGAAGTTTCTGCCAAACTTAAGGCAAAGATCTGGTTGGTCTCCTCCAATTGGCAAGACTCCTCTGGCTCCTCAGTGGAGGGCTGGAGGCTGGAGATCCCAGGAGCTATTCCTTCTGTCCTGGCCCAATGATATCGAGCAGTGGTACTGAATTTGGGGAGGGTGCCACGTTTCCCTGAGCAGCTGCAGGTTCTGGGGAGCCTCCCGTGTGACAGTGTTGGGCAAACTGCTTCTCAGACACCTCCAAGCTGGAGTCCAAGAAGCTACATCAAAGAGTAGGTGAAGCAGCAGCCCCGGTGCTTTGCAGGATGGATATTAAGTATTTGCAGTCCATCTGCTGTTAAAATATTTCACTTTGCAATATTCTTTTAATATATCTGATGCTTTATAAATTTCACATTTTAGTGGTGTGGTAATATGGTTGTCATAAAGGAATCTAGAAAACCTATTAGAATGTCTAGAAACTTCAGGCAGACGAGATTGATGTATCTAAAAAAGGGTTTGTGAGGATAGAATCTAAAAATGTATTTTCCCTTAAATTGGTTCCTATTTGAGATTTATTTCTGCAATGTGCCCTACTTAGTTCAAAGAGCAGCCTTAGTGTTGCTCTATGTATTTTGAGTGTTTGTCAGTGATCTTCAGGTTTAGAATTTTGTTTTTTCTTCAGGAGCATAGAATTAAAATTGTTGGAATTGCCAAGCATGCCTTAATCAGAACCAGTACTTTTTAGTAATATTTGTATGTTGTGCTATAGCAGAATCAAAGCAATTTACTTCTGAAAAGTAATTTTTAAACTTGACTTTTTTCTGTAACATATCCCAGAAATTTTTATGTTAGTCTTACACGTTAGAAAATTCAGAGAACTGATTTTTTTAAAAAGAAATATTTAGCTATTTTAGATTATTCTTTCATTGAAGTTTTACTGAAAGAACTAAGGATGTACCATTACCCTGTTACAAAATGAAAGGTGAAAGTAAAGCTTTGCAGTGATTACCTGCTGCTGTCAAATGTCATGTTTGCGCTTACCGTGGTTCCATTACATTTAATGCATACAATTTCAACAGCTGAATATGTAATGAGCAATAACAGGGCTTGACTGTAGGGACATTGTAAAAAAAATTGCTAAAGAAGGTACAGATTAGAAGAGTTTCTTCCATGTTCTTGCTAACCTGTTTTCTTAGCATTTTTTAACACTGTTGTCAACAGATTCAGCAAGACTTTAATAAGCAACTTGCCTATTTGGAAAATCTGTCCTGTTTAAGTGCTTTGAACTAGAAAAATGGTTCACTTGCCTTTTTATGTTGTTTTATAGCCATGATATATGTCAAGATCTGTAACCTGTGGGGAAAAAAGGAGTTCTTTTTCTGGGTAAAATAGCAAATACTTTGTTTTCAATAAACATAAACTAAAAAAAAAAAATTACAGTGTAAAATTAATGTCATGATTTATGTTGTTCTGTAACTAGGGCGTCACTATGGAGCAGTAACTTGTGAGGGATGCAAAGGATTCTTTAAAAGGAGTATACGGAAGAATTTAGTTTATTCGTGCCGAGGAACAAAAGACTGTGTCATTAACAAACACCACCGGAATCGATGTCAGTACTGTAGGCTGCAGAGATGCATCGCGTTTGGGATGAAACAAGACTGTAAGTCTGAATTAGTGTAACTTATTTTAGTGGCAGCTATGTTAAAGTTTGTGCTTCAACGTATATGCTTAGTATTAATACAAATTGTTATTTTGCTTTTATATTTTTAAATCATTCTATCTTTTTCCTTTACAGAATTGTACAAGTTTAGTGTATTAGAAGTCTGAAATGTTTTCAAGCATACATATTGCTTGGCAAACTTAATAAGTGCATTGCATGTGGTAAAAGTGAATGATTTGTTAATCCTAGGTGGCAAATGTCAAGCGTGTCTCCATCTTCAGTTTTTATATGTGCAGTTCAATTTTTCTATGCATAAATTAAACTACTGAACATTTTGAATCCTTCTACCTTCTTGTCACTTTTTCCACAATGGAGATTACTGGCAATTGCTGTTCACTTTTGGCAAAGCTCAGCAGAGACAGTTATTCACAAGGCAGAGATGCACAGCGATCTAGAGTTCAGTTCTTACCCATTCCTGCAGATTTAAAATTCCTTTTTAGATTCCCATACATTGGATGTAGTGACACTGCAATACCACAGCAGTGTCAGAATACTAAATACGCAGAAAATCACACAATACACAGATTCTTCAGCCCCGATACTGACGTGCTGTTGCTACACGCACAGTATTAGTCTTGTGCTCTGCTCTCTGCCATCCAGCTCTATTTTGCTGACCCTCTTGAACCTCTGTGGACATTCCCCTCCTTACAGCCCTGCTTCTGTCAGCAGAAACCAGTGACGGTTTTCCAGCACAGAGGAAATGAATTCAGAAAGGGAGAAAAAGCTGGGGCGGTGAAAGTGGATCTTTACCCCTTTCCCTCTCGTTCAGCTGGCAGTACTTGGCCCCTCCACAGAAGACTCTTCAAGCAGAACAAAATCGCTGGGGTTGGGGGTCAAAAGGCAGGAAAAGGTTCTCTGGGTCGTGGGGGAATGCTGAGCGGAGGAGAGGATTCTTTTGGGATAAGAAGTCTCATTCCTCAGTGGAGCGGGGAGGGGAAAACTCAGCACCATCTTGTCCTGTAGCTCCCTCCCTGGGGTTATTTGTGCCTTGAAGAAGTCTTGGCCCATTCTCATCAAACTCGGATCCAGCTAGCAAGCACAGGGTTAGCAAAGGAAGATAAAAGACACTTTTGCCTCCATCTCTCACCCTTTCCACCGTTCATGGGCTACAGGCTAGCTTTATGGCATTGTCAGTACTTGATATTATGACGTTTGGTTTTATGATACTTATCAATATGAAAATCCGAATCGCATCACAGTCTACTACTTTGAGAGCTTTTTATTTTTTTTTTTGTAGTTACACATTTTCCAAAACTGCATAATCAAAAAAAAAATATTTTTTTCCTATTTGCCTCTGTGTTTTAAAAAAATGAACATTCAGGATTCTCTTTATAGGCTTAAGCAGTTTTTATGTGCAGTACAATATTAAAGAGGCTCTGCTAGCCAGTAGTCAGTGCTTATCAGGCTGGTGAATTGATGCATATTTTAAATTATGTATAGGCCTGGTTTGTCACTCTCTTTCAGGTTCTTATTCCAATCTATAAAATGACTTGCACCGCTTTAAAATTATGGAAGAACAATTTATTGCGTATTTTTTAAAAAAATGTACTTTGTAAATACCTTTTATTAATTAAGTTTTACAGTAACAGTGTAATGTTTCCAGAAATTAATTTTTTCTTTTAAACTTTTAAAATCAAACTGTAAACTGGTTTCTTTTGTCTTTATTGCCTAGAGCTAGAAAGTTCCCCATAGGGTTAAATAGTGTAAGTTTCATTTTAGTGTTCTCTAATCCATCCAAAGTAAGGTGATGTATCTGTAGGCTAAAGCTCAGATTCATTCCACCTGGTTTCACCGAGCTGTTCAAATTAAAAATCCGTTTCATCTCTGAAGTCAGTGATTGCGGGTCAGGATGTCACCCAGATTTTAAATGGTCGGAACTGAACTGTGTGAATGTCCCTTTGCCTCTGTATTGTCTAAGGTCCTAACTTGAGAAGCTTTTTTAAGTGCAGAAAGTTATGTGGGTTCAACCCAGACCCGCAATCCGTGGAAAAGAGTACAGTGGGTCCTTAAGGAATGAACTGAGAGTGTGGGATAGCGAAATTGAGAGAAGGAGAAGCTGTAAGCCTCCACTTAAAGATCCAAATTAAAACTAGGGTATAAGGAGATTTCTTCCTTAATTGTAACTTGAAAAATTTACCATCTATATGTTTGGTCTCAGACTTTGACTACTACATCATTTCATTATGAACAAATCAAAGCGGTGTGTTGATTTTTATCCATGTTGTTAGCTTATTGGTTATGAGAAATTTTTTTTTTAGTTATTTTCAGAATCATTATTAAAATTGGGTATTAAATAAAGAGAGAAAAAAAGGATTATTTCTTAGTCTGTAATTTGGGATGTGACTTAATAGTTGCATATTTTGTTAGCTGTGCAGTGTGAGAGGAAACCTATTGAAGTGTCCAGAGAAAAATCGTCAAACTGTGCAGCTTCTACAGAAAAGATCTATATTCGGAAAGATCTTCGTAGCCCATTAGCTGCAACTCCAACTTTTGTAACAGACAATGAAACAGCAAGGTATGTAAATTCTACTCAGAAGCAGCTCTCTCTTTTCCTGAAACAGGAAAAATTAATTTTAAAATTAATCAAAATTAAAATGTGTGCTGTTCTATGTCAGATCAACAGGTCTGCTGGAATCGGGAATGTTTGTTAACATTCATCAGTCTGCAATAAAAAGTGAGCCTACTGTGCTGATGACTCCAGATAAGGTATGTGATGATATGACAGATATATTAATTAGAGTTGTTTGCTGTAATTGTGAATGTGGAGAAGGAAAGGTGTTCTGTTTCATTGTACTTCTGTTTTGTTAAATTCGTTTTTAAAACATTCCTTTACAACATTAGCCAGTGTTGCAGATACCTTCTCTTCACAAGAATGCTTTTAGCCTTGCATAATAAAAATGCTAAAAACTCTACAAAGTAGACGCCTTCCTCCACATTTTTAGAGGGCTTTAAGGGCTGCGTTATTTTTCTTTGTATTGGGCAATCCTGACACTTGGATATTCCTCTTGTACCAATAAAGTGAGGTGTTTGCAAAACCTCACATGGCATTATCACAGTGCATTTCATAAATACTGTTAGGTTTTTTTTTTCGCCTGAATCAGTCGTCTTTCTTTTGCAAAGCTAATAAGAGCTATCTCAGCAACAATCTTATTTCTAAGCTGCTCTTCGTTTGTTTCCATTTTGTTACACTTGCTGATCCACTAAAGCCACGTGATAACTTCCTTACACATGCACAGTAGGAAGCTTTTGTATTTTTCCAGCTGATATTAAACTACCTCGTACTGTTTTCATGCATTTTGCCTCGCTTGCTCTGTCTGCAAAGGGCCCCATCAGAAGTTGTTTATTCCATTTCACTTTTCTGGCTCTGTCTGTAAGACTACGACAGTGCAAGCTAAATGACATGTAGCACACTGGTGTTAGCAGCAGAATACTTGTCGGTAATCATGCACTTGCCATATTAATTTTTTTTTGTGGGGCAGGGAGGGAAACCTGTCTTACTGCCTCTGAGTTGCTGATCACTACTGAATCACCTTCTTCCCTTGCAGTTAAAGACAGACATAAAAAACAAAAAGGGTGCGTCAGAATTCTTTTTCTGCTTGCTTTTAAAAGTGACTTTTTACCCATTCCTTCTTTTCAAACGTTCTCCTACCCTATTACTACTGACTCATTTACACGAGGAAGGAAGGAAGACGCTAAAAATATAATCTAGTGCTATCTTATAGTCCTGGTGACTGACTAGTGAGGGGAGATGATGAATTCTCTTTCTGCAGTTGCTTACCATCTGTAGCATTCTTTCTGAAAGAAATAGATAGCTATTACTTGTAAATGTCTAAATATTTCATATTTTAGAGGCAGTGCAGTGTCTAATTGCTGCATTACGATTACCCATTTACTGAAAACGATAATTTTCTTACACGCTCAACTCTTCATTTATGTAAACGTTAGATTTTTCTACTGCAAGTTAACTGCTGCCAATATGAGAAAATTAAAAACTCTCCTTTTCCCTTAGGTTGAAGCATGTCAGGGAGATTTAAGTACACTGGCAAACGTGGTGACTTCATTAGCAAGTCTCAGTAAATGCAAAGACATGTCACAAAGCAGCACAGAGCTATCTATGATTGAGAGCTTAAGTAATGGAGATGCATCGTTATCTGAACTCCAGCAAGAAGAACAAGCTAGTAGTGATGTTACAAGGTAAGGCATGTTACACTTAAAAACACAGGTAATTTAACTGTGTTAAAAATAACAGCCTGAGCTCATGTAGAAGATAGTTCTTGTAAGATTCTTCCAAGTGAAATCATAAGGAAATTCCATTTGAGAAATAAATACTTTCAGTTGTTTGTACTTGAAATGAATTTCAATGTAAATCTCATAGCTGATTTTCTTACCTTTTTGTTGTCCTTAACGTGTCTTAGATCTTGTACTAGAGTCTAAGTACTTTTGTTGTCCTATAAAACTGTTTCTTAGAGATCTCATCTGTGCAAGTAGTTTTATGCCTGTAACTATTAATCTCCTTAAAAGCTTGAAAAGCATTTTCTTTTTACACAGGAGAATTCACAGAATTCTCACCATCAATACAAATACGTTAATTGAATATCACAGAATCATAGAATAGTTTGTGTTGGAAGGACCTTTAAAGGTCCCATCTAGTCCAGCTCCCCTGCAATGAGCAGGGACGTCTTCAACTAGATCAGGTCGCTCAGAGCCCTGTCCAACCTGACCTTGAATGTTTCCAGGGATGGGGCATCTACCACCTCTCTGGGCAACATGCAACAGTGTTTTACCACCCTTTTTGTAAAAAATTCCTTCCTTATATCCAGTCTAAACCTACCCTCTTTTACTTTAAAACCATTACCTCTTGTCCTGTTGCAACAGGTCCTGCTAAAAAGTTTGTCGCCACCTTTCTACAGGCCCCCTTTAGGTACTGAAAGGCTGCAATAAGGTCTCCCTGGAGCCTTCTCTCTCCAGGCTGAGCAACCCCAACTCTCTCAGCCTGTCCTCGTACATAGCAGAGGTGTTCCATCTTTCTGATCATTTGTGTGGCTCTCCTTCGGACCCTCTATAACAGGTCCATGTCTGTCTTGTACTGCGGGCTCCAGAGCTGGAGGCAGTACTCCAGGTGGGGTCTCACCAGAGCAGAGTAGAGGGGCAGAATCACCTCCCTTGACCTGCTGGCCATTATCTCTGGTCATTTTTTACAGTTTATCAGCAGTCCTATATATCTGTTAGTGACTGGGCCCAACAAAAAGAGAACCAAAGTTGTATCTAGCAAAGGATATCAATGCCACATATTTTCATGTTGACTATACCTTTTTTCCCTCAGTTTGTGGGGTAGGTTTTCATAGCTTCCAGGCAAGCTTTGTCCTAGATTCTCTTTTCCTTGGTGTTTTACTTTGCAATCATTGCTCATGTTGGGCTTCGTGTATGAAAAGGACCCACAGTGCTGAGCTGTGAGGAAGCGACGCTTCTATTGACATCTGCTAGCTCAGTACTGCCAGTTTATGAGATAGTGTAACCGGTTCTTTTTTTTTTAAAGATTCCAACGTACAAACCAGAGCCCACACAAAGGAAAAAAAAATGGTTAACTCTGCTTTATTGTGAAGCCTTGCTACAGAGAAAAAAAAGCAGTGAATTCGGCTTTATTGCAAAGCCTTGCTAAGCAGTTCCCAAATGTCCCAAAAGTTACTTCAGAGAGTCTTACCACCCCATAGATCATAGTAGTACCGCTGAGCAGCAGGATAACAAGGAGACCCATCAGTATGGCAGAGGGAGGTAGGCACGGCCCTTGCTAAGCAGTTCCCAAATTTTCCAAAAAGTTACTTCAGAGAGTCTTACCACCCCATAGATTGTAGTAGTACCTCTGAGCAGCAGGATAACAAGGAGCTACATCAGTACAGCAGAGAGAAGGCAGGCACAGCGCTTGTTCAGGGTATCTTCAAAGTGCGCTCATGTCTCTCTCTCCCTCTCTGGCCCGAGACAGCCCCCTTATATCCTGCACTGGACTGAGTGGAAAAGTACAGGCTAGAGTCGCTGCACGTGTGGCCAGTGCCTGCAGCGAGCCTTACCAGACTCATGATCCAGCTTTGCTAACAGCAGCTGTCTGATACCTGACTACATTGTTGTACTCCCTTCTTGTTATCTTCTTTTCGAAGGTCAGGTTCTCATGGATACACACACAGTTTTTTGCAGCAACAGTACTGAGGTCCTTTTTCTCGGCACGTGTACTGGGTTTGGTTCAACTAGTAATTTTCCGTCGTGTCTCACTCAGACCATCCTCTATTATCCCTAACACAGGTAGGGAAAAGATTTCTTTGAAAGACTAAGTTGGAATATCATGGGCAGACATGGTTAACCAGTGTACCTGCCCACCCTATTTAAAAAGGACTCTTCAGCCTTTACTAGAATAAATACAGGATCGTGACAGATGGATATGACATTTACCTTTTGGGGAAAGGAGGGGTCTTGATCCTCTCTTACATTTCTGTCCCTGCTACCTGAAGAGGCCTGCAGAGATCCTGTTTTTCCTAAGAAGCAGCTGGCGCCGAGCTGCTGAGTTTGCCTCTTCTACCTAAGGCTGCCGTGAATGAGCCATGCAGGACCTGAAATTCACATCTCCTAGCACGAGACCAATAATATGACTTCTAGAGCTTACCCATGAATGCATTGCCTTTATGCCTACTTTCTGGGTACCTGAGACGGAAAACATCCCAGTTATGTCTGTGTAGTCCACTTAATCAGTCCACTTGCGCGTGCCCCAGTCACCCTTGCTTGTACACATCAAGGTGTGCAGGCTAGTGTAGGACCCAAAACTGGTTCATTTACCATCTCAAGCGTGAGGCAGTGTCAGCAGCTCTTTTATTGTGATGTTTCGTTTGGTTGTAAATGGTTATGTCAAACACAGTAAATATTTAGATTTTTTTTAGCATGTTAATGAATTTAGATAGCGAGGGGGGAAGAGAAGGTGGCAAAATTCTGCTCCAGACTTTGGCATTAAATCAGTGATTTTAGATTCTGTGGTAATAGACATGTCTCTATAAAATCAGAATCAGTTCTACATGCAAGCTGTTAATCAGCTTTTGTAAAGTTTTCAGACCTCTGTGCATAAGTTTTTCATGCAACGCTGTATACAAATCATACTGCTCTCAGGATATGTCATCTGTTTGCAGGCAGTGATCAAGTCTGTATATTTTTTGATTGAAGATATATCAGTTTTGGTTCTCAGGTGTATTCATGCACAGAAAAACAATGGGATTTGTCATCAAATGAAATACTGTCATAAAACAATGAATAATGCATCTGTGCTCTTCCTGGCATCTCCCCCATAACGTTTGTGCCTGTGACTTGGTCTTCGCAGGAGCCACTGCCTCACATCAAAGGATATTAAGGGTGGTATTGAAAGCATGAGAGTGCTTTCTCTTACGTATTTTGAAACAGTCTTTTTAAATTAAGCTGAATAACTTAACCACAACTCATTACTTTAAAAAAAAGCAACCTTGTTCCACCTGTGCTTCATAGCAGCAAAAGTCTGTAAAATTTACACATGCATTAAGTTGCTTTAACAGCAGTCTGATGTCCTCAAAACATTCATGCCAGCACTCTCAGTAAACAGCGCTGAAGAGATCTTGAAAGGCAAACTGTGATTCAGCAACACAATCAATATGTCAAAACTGTGAATCTGTCAGCGACTAGTGTGAACAGAATCCGCTGCTAATTTTTGCTTCAGAGCCACTGTAAGTTGGGGGTTTCAGGGATTTTGTTTGGTGGAGTGGCAGGAAAAGCATGCTACTGACTTCTATTCTCCAAATCCGGTTCTTTGAAACAGGTATCTAAATACAGGTTTCAGACACGTGCAGCTTCCTCCTAAATTGAAATGGTCTCTAAAATGTTCTTTTCTTTTTATTTTTATTATTATTCTAAATTTGTTTGCTTTTTTGTTGTGGTCTTGCAGGGCGTTTGATACTCTTGCAAAAGCATTAAATCCAGGAGAGAGTGCAGCGTGCCAGAACTCTGACAGTATTGAAGCCGGCGTACAGCTGGTTGGTGGAGAAACAAGCATGAATATCGTTGAAATAGAGGGGCCACTACTCAGCGATGCGCATGTAGCATTCAGGGTACCACATACTTTTTTACTGTTGACTACTTATAACCATTTTAACATAGCAACATAAAATAGTGATCTGATTAAATCTTATTTTGAATTTCTTAGAAGAGTAACTATTTGTTCGATTTTTAGCATGCATTTGTGATGAATGCACCGCTTTTGTTCACCGGTTAACTATTTGTTTGGGAAAAGGTACATCTTCTCTTCAGTGGTTTAGATGCAGTGTTTGTTTTATAGCTTCTTCCCTTAAAATACTAAGTAATCCAGGCAAAAGGATTTAGATAAACAAGAGTGGCACAAAGCAGAGAGTCAGCATCCACTTTCTCACTTCTTACCAGGTGGATCTGATGCAATCTGCAACTGGATTTTGTGACTCTTAAGTGTATTTGTCAGCTTCTCCTTTGTGTATATACCCTATTTTAGTATGGTATTCATTGACTTTAATCGTTAAGGGAAAATAAGGTTTCTTTTTTAGTGAGCCATATATTTTCAGGCTTTATTTCTCATTTTACAAGCTTGCAGAAATTCTATTATTTTTTTTAATCTTATTGTTCATGGACAGATCAAAAAGCAAGCTCATCTGAAAACTTCTTCAGTACCAAGCATATCAGTTGTTTTTTTAAATTGTATTAGCCAAAATCAAAATTTTTATAGTTATATAGTTAAACACATTATTAAGATGTATTAATTTCTGTAGATAAAACTACAATACAACAGTTTGGGGTTAAATGCCACTTTCTGGTAACACCACTGATTTTACTTTCATACATTGAGAAGAGCAGAGCTGGTCTTTTCTGATGTATATTGATTATATTTTTAAGACTTTGGAGCAGCTGTATATTAGGTATTTTACTCACACATCAAAAGATTTTTGATGTATTTATTTGTAAAATACTAATTAAAAGTACAAAAATAGATGTTTGTGAAATAGACTTTCCCCACACACACTTTCCCCAGGAACTGTGGAAATGCCTCTAATTTTTTAGGACACTTATTCCACTCCTCTGGGGCCAACTTGAGAAAGTAATGATGCCTTTGTATTTGATTTTTTAATGTATTTATCTGTATATAAATGTAAGCAACTTCATTTTAATTACAATGATTGTTTTAAAACTCTTATTCTTTGAAAATGTGTCAGAAGTTGTGTGTTATTTGGGATTTTCCAACTCCAGGTGTCCCAGACATTAATATTTATCTAAGATAAATATTCAAACTGTTTGCCTTTTTTGTTGCTTTGTAGCTATTATAGAGTATAACAGTGTGACTAATAATGAAAAAGGCCGACATTCAATTTTATTTCAGGATTATCTCATGTTTATTTAGAAAACAATTTTACTTTTTCACTTATAAGAAACTCTGAGACTTATTTTTTTTTCTTACCATGTTTTTTTACGAAGAAAGTAAAATGACTGACTTGCACTTTTTTGTTTCTTCTGTTTCTTTGGTTGCCAGCTCACCATGCCTTCTCCTATGCCTGAATATCTTAATGTTCACTATATCTGCGAGTCTGCCTCCAGGTTGCTTTTCTTGTCCATGCACTGGGCACGTTCCATTCCATCTTTCCAAGCTTTAGGGTGAGTGTTCAGTTACTCTATTCACTCATGTTGTGAATACGCACTTTTTAGTATTTTTTTTCCCCCACTGTTTTCTTCAGGGACATTTAAAAATATAAATCTATTTATTAAAACTGCTTTATAGATCTTCGTCATGAATGTAAATTTTCTTAATCAAAACTACTCCCAGTTTCAGTCCAATTCAGGTACTTTGGTTGGATTTTGAAGGAAAAAAGAGTAGATTTGTAACAATCAAATGCCATTATGCTGCTACTTTTAAAATGAATTTTTAGTAAATAGGACTTCCTGTCATTTTTAATAGCTACATCCTGAACTAAGATGCTTATCAGGTAGTCACCACAAAGAAGCTTCTCTCTGGATCCCCAAATATTGTTATCTTTATAGGTGAATTAGTAGTAATAATTTTGCCTTTAATAACCTATATGAAGAAAAAGATTAGCTAGATTCAGCAAGCATTCAGGATTAAGTTATTTAATTTCAGGGGATTTTCCAAAAACAAACAGTTGCTGTAACCAGAAAGTAGTTCTTATTATTCTTTTTACAGTTTGTGTGACATGCTGCTTTTCCAGCAGAATTCAGTGTATTGCTTAAAATTCTTAAGGCAAATGCAGTAGTACATTGCTGATCATCGTGAGAAATCATCTCAAGGCAGCGTAGGGAAAAGTGATTTATGTTATTTTCAGCAGTAATTTTATGAAGACACATCAAACAAATCAAGATACTGTATCAGCTCTGACACAAATAAGAGTAGAAGTCATGTTTGGCTGTTCTCATCTACAGTGTTTTTCTTTAATTCAATATCAAAATAGTGTATGACTGTGGCAGCAAAAAGAATTTCTTTTTAAAGTGAGGGACTGTCCCCTTTTCCAGGAAGGCTGTCAAAAGCAGGATGATCTGTGATTACCATTTGTGTTTGCTCAGATGTTTAAGCTCAATTATTCTACATTGTTTGGGGAAAGATACTATATTGTGTGTAACTGGAGCCTCTGTTTTGGAGAAGGAAAAAGTGAAATTCTATAAAGTTAAACAATAGCAAGGGTAAAAAATCAGATAAATGTGGTGTTTCATTTTAGTAGAAAAAGTTGCCCTGCAGAATTTCAACATAATAGCAAATTAACTTAGTACATTATATCATTATACATTTTTAAAAGGTTTTTGTAACAGAGGGACGCTGCAAATTAGTGTTAGAACAACAAATGGGAATTGCTTTTTAAAAATAAAATGTTGTACAGGAGACCTGTCTCTCTGAAAAGATTAACAAGAAATGCTTATAGAAAATCTGCGTGTTTTTTTAATATGTTACTTCCCAATATATTTTTCTGTTTGATTAAAAAAAAAAAATGGAGGAGTAGGCTGTCTTAATAGTGTTAATAGTCACCTGTGCTAGCATTTACAGTCCCAGTCAAGATCATGGCCAACAGTATATTTAAACACCATTTAACATAAATACAAAGTTTTCCTTTTGAAGAGCTTAAAATATTTTTTTCAAGTGGAGATCTATTTGAAATTAATGCAGCTTTTTTAGTTTGAGCTCATTATGTACTATAATTTTTGAATTTTAGAAGGGTGACTCATCTCACTTTTAAAATGAAATTACTGGTAATTGAGAGGAGATGACGAGCCAAAACAAAACCATGGTAATGGTTTTGTAAGGAAGGTAGATAATTGTATCCAGGTGGTTCCTTCCTCAGGCAATGTTTTCCTTAGTCCTGGAAAGATAGTTGGCTTTGGCATACTGATTTACTTAACGATACCAAGTTATTGCTTAGTTCATCTTCCTGCATGAGGATCTTTGTAGGCAAGAGATTCCTACTTGAAATGTTCATCAAGCTGGTTAGAGCCTCTTAGTTTTTTGAGGCTGCTTAAGTTTGATTAGCCATAAAGTTTCTCTAGATAATACATTTATCCACACACATACCAGCTGAGTAGCCAGTACACCCTATTTTTACTGTTCCTCAGCATAGTCCCTTCGACAGGAGATGACAAATATGTGTAGAAGCTGCATGTACAGTATCATGTCTACCATAACAAGAACTGGATCATAGTAAAAAATATTGCCCTAGGTAAGTTCTATGTAATCTAGTATAGGACAAGTCTACATTAATCTGTCATTTGGCATATTAGTATTGCAGTAAATAATCAGAAACATTCTTGAAAATTTCATCAACGTTCTTGCAAAATCCACTCCATTGTATTTTTGTAGTTGAAATCCTAGCTTTAATATGCTTTCCTTCTTTGATAGGTCTTATGCTTCTTTTAACTTTCCATTATTTATATTTACTGGCTAAAACTGTAAAACATAGTACCTGAATTTGACTCCTCACTGGTAGGATTTCCTTTTTAAGATACCAAGCTCTTGTTAAGTTCTACAAGTTAAGAGATGCTTGGCAATACCGAAAGTAAGGTTACTAATATGGAAGTGCCTGAATATGGATTGATACACCTAATTTTAAGCTTCAGCATTTAAAAAAAAATACTGACTACACACGAAACTTAATTTAAGGACTAATTTTTCCATCAAGCAAATCCTTGTGACTTCTATTTATATTTCAAAGTCTGTATTTCAATTCTGATTCCAAACATGAAGAGGATACAGAAAATAGCAGTCAGGAAGCTTAGTAACTTGACCTCACATGTTCCATTTCATGTGTATTTTTAATAAAGAGATTATACCAACCTGCCAAATTTTAAGTAGAAAAAAAAAATAGACCTTTGAGTCTATTCTACATCCCCCGTGCAGGAGCAATGCAAACTTTTTTTGTCGATGCATACAAACGTTATCCAAAAATTAGTGTAAATACTAAGAATACTAGTATGGAATATGCCTAGACAGTTGTCATTTAGTGTAAGTTCAGCTTGCTTTTGTGATGGAGATCTATTTCCTTTTAGATCATTAAAACAAAAATTACTTCTTTACAAGTGTCATTCTAAAACAGGTATTTTCATCCTAGCATGCAAAAAGAAATACTTCTTATGCAGGGCTTCATTTTGGTACTGATTGCAATGGTTGAATTAGATGAATGTTTTATAAACTGTTCTTCAAATTAAAAAAAACTGTGAATGCAAATGGCTGGTTTTATTAAGTGAAATTATTGTATTTTATAATAGACAGGATAACAGCATATCATTAGTAAAAGCCTGCTGGAACGAACTTTTTACCCTTGGTCTTGCACAATGTTCACAAGTTATGAATGTGGCAACTATATTAGCTGCATTTGTTAATCATCTTCACGGCAGTTTACAGCAAGGTAAGGTGTATACTGGGCGCATTGCAACGTTTGGGGAATTACTTCATGTTTTCTAAGTTTTGAACTGTGCAGAAGTTTTTTAATTATCCTTCAGTTGTTAATGAAAATTTACTGTTTGTAGAGTTCAGCAGTTAGCGTTGAAACAAAATAATACTAGAAAAAATAGTTAATAAGATGGAATTTTTTAGCAGTTTTGCAAAAGTCTATGCTAATACTTCCTTCCCCCAAAGTTTAAAAAAAATAATAATAAATTACCCATGTTTCTAATATAGGTTAGCATTTACTGGGGTTTTTTATGGTGTGTCTGTGTAATGTCTAATAGTGTTTTGCTGTTCTGTTAGTATACGTCAGCTCAAATTAGGAATGTGTCAGGTAGCATCAATGTTAAGAACACAAGTGTACTGTGAATATGATTCCTCTGTATCAAGTAAAGAATGACCCACTTGTCCTTGATGTTCATACCTGTGAGACAAAGCAGCCGAATGCCAGCGTGGTGATACTGCTTCCTGGACATAACTTGTCTCATTGACTTCTATATACTAGTTTTAGACTAATGCAAGTCTTCAACAGATCTTCACTAAGTATACTTCCTTTCTTCTTATTAATCCTACATTCTGCATCTTTAGTGTCTTTTTCATTCAAATGAAAGAGATGTCTGTTGGCCTCCTCTTTCATCTGCAGTGAAGGCGATGTTCTTCTGAGTGGTAGGGGAGTCCTTCAGCTAATCTTCTTTACGTGCTTGTGAACACTCACAAGGTTTTCAGCACTAAAAGCTAAGCAAACAAAAATAGTGTAGTCTTCATCTGTTCATAGTCTAAAGATATTTTAATAAGGTAGATGCACATACAGAAATCTTAGCATTTTCAGGTTTAACTACATTTTATTTGCTGTTATGTGGATGAAAATTCACTGCCATTAATGCTATGCAAAACCAGATAGGTAAGCTGCAGAAAAACATCCCACCAGACTATGAATTTTTCCTCTCCTTTTATGATGAGGGAATTAAAGAAATATTTCTGAGGGGTTTTCATGGTTTAAAAATATCCACAAGATCCTCCTGTAAATAGCAATAGTTTATAGTTAAAACAAATTGATTAAACCACTAAATCTAATGTATGAGCTAAACATACTAACAAATCTGTGAATGTCTTCAGGAGGGGTACGAATGGAATTTGGGAACTTATTTTGATCTACATAATTTCTAAGCATGTTCACCAAAAAGGGTATGGTAGTAATTAATAATGGTTTTATCATTACTACAAATAGATATTTTTGCCATTTAATTTGGGAATTCAGTTTGAATGCAAAAATCAGAAATTTATAGCCAATATCTTCCAGTTGTGTAGTACGCCAGCTGCAGCATCTCCAAGAGTTTGTGTGGCCCAGGGACCCTAGTTTGGTGGATCGTGGAGGGAACGTGATTTTCAGGCCGCTTAGCTATCGCTGACCCAAGGGGAACAGCTCCGCACCAACCACATTCCCCTAGATGCAAATCAGGAAAGGTGTATAGTGCACCTTCTTTTTCAGCAGTGGCGTGGTCTTTGGCTGCCTAAAATAACCCATGAAATTGTACACTAAGCGATCTCATGGCACCTGACCCTTAAACGTAGAGCACAGATTTGCAGTAGCGGTGTTTTCTTCACTTATAATAGTCTTTCCCTTCATCGATCATTTCAAGCTCTTGTGCACCCCTGACTGTGGAAGCTTTAGTGACAGGGAGAGACCTAATTGTGCAATGTGAGGAGGGAAGAAAAAGATTGTTATAGTCCATAATTGTTGGTGTCAAGGTTATTCAGACCTAGTGTGTGAGTTTATATATAGATGGCATAGATTTCCCACCGTTTGAATCTAACACAAATCATTATTTTTAAAAATCCAGTGTGGCCACATTTTTTGCATGTGTGTTGACTTGGGGGTTTTATATTTTATGTGCGTGTTGACTTAGATAAGCTGCCAACGGACAGAGGAAAACTAGTGATGGAGCATATCTTCAAACTGCAGGAGTTCTGTAACAGCATGGTTAAGCTTTGCCTAGATGGATATGAATATGCATATTTGAAAGCAATCGTCCTCTTCAGTCCTGGTATGTAATTATTCCAAATGTAAAACTTTAAAGTATGCTATTTTTTGCCATATAACTTCTGCCTGTGCCATTATATGCAGTTACTGTCACCTGTAGACTTACTTGCCTCGCTTGTTGAGGAATTTTGGAAGGTGCATAATGAGGACTGTTAGGAAGAGGAGGGTTAATCTTTTAATGTAAAGAGTTGAATGCTACTTTGGAGACTTAAGTTTTACTCTTGCCTCTGCCATTAATTTTTTTTATTATTATTATGTCTTTGTTTATTGCTTTTAATTCTGTGCCTCCTTTCTGGAGTACTTTTTGGGAGGACTGTCAGTTTGATTTTCAGAAGTGTTGCTCTTGCGCATCCAGCTGAGGTGGACTGAAGCTGGGTTTTTAATGTATGAAAGACTATCTCTCTGGGCATCAATTCTCACGTACAAAATTACAGAAAATTACCTATCACCTCACATCACATAGGTATTTTGAAAATAAATCTTACATACAGCATTTCAGGTGAATGAACACTGCAAACATTCCCTTATATTATTATTTCTGTCTTCTGAACAGTATTTGCCTAATGTGCTCCAAGTAACGTTACTGGACATACATTAGACAGCAAAGATAAAATAAACTAATGATTATTTTTTCCTTCTGGGAGATTAGTCTACAATATGGAGGAAGAACAGTCTGGTTATGATAGATAGTGAGTAGTTAGATCATGCAACACATATACCTGGACTGTAGAAAATTACAAAACTAATTTTACTTATTTGAAAATTGTAGAATTAACTTTTTACTAAAGGCATTCAGATATTATATCAGTACATTGCAGCTCTTAGATCATTCAGAATTTAGGAATTTAATATAAAACCAAAACCAAATCCTTTGATAAAAGAAAAATCTATAAACCTCAAATACTTTCTGTATCTCCCGGAATTTTTCAGTCACATTTAGAAAGTAAATCTTCAGTCACTCCATTTTGCATTAGAAAGTTTTAAAAGCATCAACAGCTCCCATAATCCTCGTTGCTCGCGTTTTTTAGATGCTGGTGTCCCATAGAAAAGATCAGAGCAAATTTTAAAAAGCTGTCTGAAGCTTAGTGACCTGCCACCCCACCCCCCATCAGTAGTTAGGATATGGAGGAGAACTGGGTATTCGGTTCTTGACAGTTCTGTAGATCTATTAGATCTGTGAAGAACTTTATTTTTCCATTCAGATGCAGCTCACCGTTTCACAGAAAAATTAGTTGAGGTGAGAAAATCTTTTGGAACTTGGACACTTCCAAAATGTAAATTTTAAGCAGGTTTTCTTATATATATATATATATATATATATATATATATATATATATATATATAAAAATCATTGTGAGGTTCTTGCTTTGCAGTTTCCCTTACATTTACATGATCTTTTTTATATATATAGTATTTACAAGGAGTAACCACATCTCCCAGTCAAAGTGGTGGCATCAGCATGAACAGGAATTCATGGTACTCATCTAAGCGCACAACAGAACCCTGCATATCTTCCATTGCTTTTTTTTTTTTTTTTTTTGTTATATTGCATTAATGGAAGACTTCCGAGATGAAAGACATTCTTGCAATTAAGAGGCAGTAAAGGAGTATCAGAACCTTCCAGGAAAGATGATAAATTCCTAGAGGATATTCCAGTGATACTCTTCTATTGTGGATCAATAAGGAAAATCAGATCCTGAGTGTTTTCACTATAGAACATAATCCCACTGTCAGTCCTCATGACTAGGAGAATCTTTCGTGGTTTTGACGTGTTTGCTTCTACAGTCCACTGAATTATAGGAATGATTTCAGTTTTCTGATAAGCAGTACCCACCATGAGTTTAATTGCAATATTAAGAGCATTTGAAAATGTTTGCAGTTTTTCTGTTCCGCTGAGGACTGAAGAGTTGCATGGACTTTTCACCATTATTTCAGAAGAGGCAAAGACTTCCTTTAAGAGGAGGGTGGGTGGGTGTTTGCTTGTTTAATTTTAGTAGATAATGCTTGCAGGAGCTGTAATTCTCCTTTAGGTGTTACTTACCCCAAAATAGTCCTTTCATGGCATTCCCATACTCAGAACTGGTACAGGTTGCTCCAGGAAAGAAAAAAAAATGATGGAAGAATGTCTACTAGGATTTATGACAGGATCTGTTGGCCTGTCTGAAGAAATCAATCCTGTTAGACGCCAGAAAATACTTCTAGGAACCTCACACTTGCAAAGCAATATTTACTTATTTGTTTAGTCTGAAGTTAATTTGTCTCCTTCTGATTAGATTTGACAACACAAAAGGTAGAAGGAAAAATATCTTGGGAAAAGACTATATCCAGTCACGTGATTGAGATTATTTTCTTTAGCTCACATGCTTTCAGGATCACGTTCTTAATGATGTGAAGATGCTTTAACGGTAATGTGTTGTCAATATTCTTGATCCTATGAGCCATATAACAAAATCTTCATATACCTGAAAGTCACGCTCAGTACCTTGAACAGAAGGAATGTTCTGGCAGTGATTCACAGGCCAGAAATTACAATTTCAGGGATTTTACTGCTCTGCTACAGGATGGGGCTGGGCTGCACATGCAGCAGAGCCCTGAGGTAAGAACATCTGCTTTAGCAAATCTGCTGATTTGCTGTATTCCGTAGCTGGAGACTTCAAAATTACTGAAAATCTTCTGTGCCAAGCCAGCTGTTCGACTGTCGCAAGACAGCCTTGGGCAAGGAGATGAGTGTAAAGGGAGTGCCTAGAAGGCTTTGCATCTTTATAAATGGCTACTAGTGTACTAGCAGTGGTCTTCAAACTACTGGTTTTGGAAGTTGACTTCTGCGTTTCTGGCATTGCTCTAAAAGCATCATCATGAAGTGATGCATATTGCGTGTCAGCAACAACCTTTCAAAATGTGTTGCTTCTTTATGAACTTGTTAACCTCTTGTCCTCTGCATAAATTTGAAATTGTGCTTTCAAAATGACTGAATTGCTATATAGAACAAAATATTCCTCTGTGAAATGATGTGTTCAGGGGAGTCCAATGTATCACATAACGGCTAAATTGCTCTGAAAGCTCCTGTATCTGCAGAGCTAGACCAACATCTCCTGGGTTTCTTAATAGAAGGCCATATATTTGGAGAGGAGGAGGGACTGCTAGAAATAATCTTTTAGCTGACATAGTTTGGCAGGTCATTTATGATCCCATTTCTGGAAAATAAAAATCTACATGATTTGTCATGCTACTATGACAGTAAAATATTTACATTAAGATAGAAGTATAATAAAAATTACAGACCATGTAAAATGTTCAGAATTACTGGATAATAATTTCCAAATGTGTCTTGGCAGTTAGGTTAATATCCTTTCATTTTAGCAAGACTTACATTTCAAGTGTTTAAATCACTGCTAAAAATTATGTTTGGCACGTTTGAAAATTTTACACCAAACAGGTGAAAAAGAATGATCTGCTACGTATCTTCTACAGTTCCAGGAAACAAATGGTTCATAGACTTTTATTCTGCTTTTTCCACTGATCTTAATTTCACAATATTCCAATAAATGTCAGTGTATTGAAACAATGCTGTTCTACTGCTACACAGAGAACAGAGCTGTATCATCAAGATTGATGTAAACATTGCAAGCACTGCATTTATTTGAACTCCTCAAAATGTCTGGTTGTATTTATAAAAAACTAAGTAAAACATAACCACAGAGGAAAAGAAATAGAAGGAGGTAAAGCAGAGTCCCCCACTAAAACTGTGAAGTTGCTGCAGCTACCAAATAATGATTTCGGTATGCTTACAATTAGATAAATCTGCATGGATTTTAGTGCATCTTATATAAAACAGGTATAACAATGTAGAGTGTTTTTTTTTCAGATCACCCAGGTCTAGAAAATGTGGTACAGATTGAGAAGTTTCAAGAAAAGGCTTACATGGAGTTCCAAGACTATGTAACAAAAGCATATCCAGATGATACTTACAGGTCTGTAGACTTATATGCTTACTTGATTGATTCTCTTTTCAGAGTGTTGGTAATACTGATTTGTACAGTATTTCTTGTAATAAATACGTACATTTTCTTCTTATCTCCTTAAAGGTAAGAAATTACCTTTAGATGATTTCAAATACTGTGCATGTACTCATACATATTATTTATCTACTCGTTTATTATTAATTTTAAACAAATGAAATATCAGAAATAAAATAAATATTTTTAATGTTTTAATTTTGAATTGCACGTACTTGGAATATCTCCTTGCTTAGTCTAAGTCCAAACATTATACAGTCCATGTAATTGACAGGCATACCCACATTTTTTTGTACTGTTGAAGACATGACTGGACGTAAATTTAATACTCTACTGATCTAAATATTTAAGCCTTTCATGAACTAAGTATAGCGAATTTTGACTAGTATTGCCCTTTGTTCATTTTTTCTCTTCTCTTACTGTTAACACGATTGTGAATAACACTGAAATCTGTGACACTTTTTACCAAACTTATTTTCCAGACTGTCTAGACTTCTTCTCCGATTGCCTGCTCTTAGGCTGATGAGTGCTGCCATCACCGAAGAGCTATTCTTTGCAGGACTAATTGGAAATGTTCAGATTGATAGCATCATCCCATATATTCTGCGAATGGAGACAGCGGACTATAACTCTCAGATAATTGGTCATGCCGTATAAAAGTAGCAGTCAAGGATTCTGTACCATGGCAGTCATGGTGATGTAAATGCATACCCTGTCTCCAAGAGATGGCAATAAGCCTTCCCATGCACCTTTCCAAAGAAGGCTAATATTCCTCCTTTCCAGTACACTTGGGAAACGTGGTGGAGTGTATTAAGGAATATAGGATCGCTTCCTATTTTTCACCTGATCTCCAAGGACTTGTAAATTATCTTGATATCTGAAGAAAGTCAAGAATTGTCCATCCTATTTTTGTAGATAGATGAACTTGGAATATTTGTTTATGAAGTCCAGGCTTGTGAAGAAACTGAAGAAGCTTTGACTGAACTAAGGTATCTCAACTTAGTTTGATGTTTTAGACAAATAAATTAACTTTCCTCTCTGAGTTGTGTTTTCAGTGTTTTGCTACTGGTTCTTTCTCACTGATCAAATGGAAAATACATGACCAAACATCCTGAAAAAGCCAATGTTTCCATGGAAACGACCATTGTAATCAAACTTAGTTTCTCCTGTTGTTTTGAAGAGAGATTTGTTTCTTATTGAGTGAAATACTGGACACCATTACAAGTGCAGAGGAAGTAGAGGAAGTTCACATTTTAAAATATTCTGATGATACATTGATGCAGGTGATCAAAAGTGAAGCAGCAAAGGGTCAGTATTGACTGGTTTGTGGGTGCAAAGGAATACTGTGTTGTAGTATTATGTCTTGCTAGACATCAGCTGTTTTATACTGTGAGAAACTAACAGAGAAGTGTATACTGCAGGTATTCAAAGACAGCATCCGCCTGTTTTTTCTGGTCTCAGAAGTTAAAGCGTTTTCACACTACCCCTCCCTCTTTCATACTCAGTGCACAACCATGGAGGCATTCGAGATGCCTCTTAACTTGTGTTCATGTCTTTATTTTTTTTTATTGCTGTTAGCCTTTGGCTATGTAGTTCTCTTTTCCAACCCATCTCATATGATTATTTTTTAAATTTGAGTTTGTCAAATCCAGTGCCCCTCCCTATGGGAGCATAGACTCTGCTGCTTTTCCTTTCCTTATTAGAAATGGGTCTAGATACTTCATATATGTTGCCTGAATCATACTCCATAGCTCCATCTAAGGATGGGTTTAAATGTTTTTCTGTCTTGAGGCATGTGCCTCACTGGCAAGTAACACTGACATATGGCTGCTTCTTGCTTCCTTTGCAACGGGAAGTTATACGTCCCTAGCATATTTAATACCTGTTGCTTAAAATGAGAGAATATCCTAGTAAAAGCGGTGGTCTACCTCTGACACTAGCAGTTTGGATTATCTAAATCTTGGATCAAGGCTGAGTTCTATTTGTCATGGACCTTCTCTTTCTCTGGCAACACTGGGTGAGGAAGAGCCTCACCCAATTAAGAAGCACATGGTTGCACCAGAAATCACTTAGCCAAACCATCAGTTTAAATGGGGGCCTTTGCCCACTCTGCAGGAGCAGCTCCAACGCCCCCCTAATACCAAGAGGTTACTAGATGAGGCTTGAGTGAGTTCTGTAGTTTTTCTCAGCACCTGAGGACCTCAACCAGCCAAAAAGCATCAGAGAATTGCCTCTGAGACTGAATTTCTGTGTTCTTTTCAATTCCACTAACTGAGCTGCTTGGATCTTCCTCCACCCAAGCTCTGTAATCAGAAGTTGTACTACAGGATCGGTCATATCCAGTACCACAGACCCAAGCACTCAGTGCTGAGGACCCCTGATGAGATGGAACCATCCCTGCTGTTCTGCTGTGGCACTTACTGACTTGCTGTAGGACAGCCTTCAGTGTTGCGGCTGGCCATGGCAGCCAAGCTCTTCCCACATTCTACCTTTCAAAGCACGCAGCATTCAAGCTCTTCATCTGTGTTCCCTGGAGAGCAGTATGAGGACTACTTCTCTGTATCTCAGGAGGTATGCAACTCATCAGCAGGGCTTATGGAAATATGAGAGACAGTTGCTGACAATATGTGCAGTGCTGTGCTTGTTCTCTCCCCAAAGATTAGAGGCCCACCTTGCGATCTGTAGGACCAAGTTGCAGATGGGAAGTCTATCATTCTTCAGTTTGGCTCTCCTTAGAAATTCTGACCCTGCTTTCTAGCCCTGTACTATCCCAAACCCACTTCTGGCCGTGACAGGCATGGGAGATTTACCCTCCTCTGTCTTAAACCTTTTAAGGAAGCCGACAGCACATTACTCCTGAATATTTTGGAGGTCGTTTCGCAGACATTCCAGTACTCTTGGAAGAGATTTATTCCAACATTCTCCAGATTCATGTAACCCAGATAAGATAGAAATAAAAGCTACTTTTCCTTCTAAATGCAGTACATGGTGCACATCTCTCTCACATCCTTGCAGAAATCTTTTACTCTATAGCTTGGGCCTCAGGTGTGATAGGCAGTTCTTTGTTTACAGCTGGCCAAAAGATTCAGCTGATGTAGCCTCTCGAATTGTACTGTCCAGAAACAGTCCTGTCTTCAGAAACAGTTGAGAAAATACCACTGTTTCTAGAGATGTAAATCTTTAGTGATTGAATCCCTCAACTCATACATTTTTATCATAGAACAGCCTGGGTTTGGAGGCACCTTGAAAGATCATCCAGTCCAACCTTTTGTGGGAAAGGGAGCCGAGAGGATCTAGCACCCTATGCAATCGCATCTTGAAAACCTCCAGTGATGGGGACTCCACCACATCCCTGGGGAGGTTGTTGCAGTGGTTGGTTGTTCTCAGCATAAAAAAAATTTTGTCTTATATTGAGATCTCTAAGACTTTTCAAAGATTATAGACGGTGGCCTTGCACCAATGTCAGCCACTTCTTTTAATACCCGAAGGTGGATTTCCTCTGGGCCCGTGGATTTATGTGGGTTGAGCCCTTGCAAAAGGGCCCTGCACACCAGCCCTTCCTCCACTACTGGTGGGTCGACACATGCGTTGTCATAGCTACTTGATCCTGTGCTCTGTGGTCCGGCTATGCTGGTAAAGACAGGCAAAGAAGATATTGAGAACCTCTGCCTTGTCAGCATTATTAGTGAGTAGTTTCCCTGCCCCATTAGGCAATGGGTCTGTGTCTTCCCTGGGATTCTGCTCACGTATCTGAAGAACCCTTTCTTGTTCTTGACATCTTTGACCAATTTCAGTTCTAGCTGAGCCTTCCTGACTGCATCTCTGCTTGCCCTAGCAAGGTTCTTGTCCTTGATGGGTATTTAGCTGCCTTTCCATAACTGGTATGCTTCTTTTTTGCCTTTCTTTTTTTCTTTTTTTGTCAGAGCACTGTTTTGGAGGAGATGGTCTCAGAACCTTATTTTCTCTGGATTTCTGTTTTTGCTTCCTCTTTGTGCCCTAGTCGGTTTGACTACAAGTTAGCCTACTTCAGTAGCGTGTGGACTGCCATAACCACTGACTGCTGGGTCAAGGCTACTTTCTTAGGATGTGTCAACTCAAAAACACGTTTGGTCATGTTTCATATCAGGTTGTTTAAATTTAGGTGTTTGAAACGTCCTTGCTGTTCTTTTTGATGCCCATCCCCTCTGCTGGGCAGCAGCAGATCTGAATCCTGATGGCTGACTTTTCCCCCTCCCATACCTTTTACTGTTCTTTTCCTGGCAAATCCCTTGGACTTCATCTGGGATTTCTGCCAGATCGCCAAATCAGATAATTTACCCATCCATGTTTTTCTTTTTAAATCCTGTATTTTCAGGTCTTGAGATTTCCCTTCATATGTTGTGTAGCAAATGAATATTTTCTTCTGATTTGCATGGGACAGAGACTTATAGATTATCTTTAATCTAGTTCTGTTGACCAGCTGAGAAATCAAACAGGAGAACCATCTCCAGAGTAGGTAATGGACTTTACTACCTCTCTTGAAGAGTATGGTTGAGTCACCATCAGTAATCCGGATATGCTCTAAAAGTTCTCAGACTACATTTGAGGCTTTGCTCAATAATATCTGTTTCATATCTTTGCAAACTGGACAACTAGTTCAAGAAATCTCCAACCAAAGAATCAAGAAGTCTCTGCCAGCCACCTTTTTCTGAGAATACTGGGACGCTTGATTATCTGTGCTGTGACCATCTAGATGGACGTGCACATAAAGAAAAGTAGCTTATCTCAAAGAGATTCTAGCAACTTGTGCGTTGTCCATATATGTGATAACCATATACCCTTCTCCCTTGCTGTGTGTGGCTGACAGAATATTACAAGTCTATGCCTGCTGTCAAGTCAAGGAAAAGGGAGAGAGGTGAGTACACACCCACAGTATTGTGAGGGCCAAAAAACCCTCATTTTTTGATCTTGGACACCTCTGATGTTTGGACCTCTATAGAGCAAATGTGCATACACACAACGCATTGCAAAGAGCTCTGGCTACGGGTAAGTAACCTTTTTTTTTCCCCAAAGTTTTCTTACATTTTTTCATAAGTTCAGTAATGATTTAAAGGTAGGGTGCAGCTGGTCTATGCTGCCTGGCAAGTGCCAGCTCTCTTTTCTTCATGATGATCTACAAACTGGATCCCATACTACAAGTTGTTGCTTCAGTGTTACTCACTTTGCTCATCAAGGTTTTTCATTAATCATTTAAAAATAATTTCATTAATCATTCTTAAACTATAAATTCATGCATTTCATAAGGAATGAGGCATAACTGTGTTTTCTTAGGAACAGGAGCTTTAAAACAGGTAAATTAATACAGGGATGAACATTTTTTTCCCTTATTTCTGGATGTTAACCATTGCAGTCATCTGAGAACAATGCAACAGCTCATGGAAAGGTTAAACAGTGAAATTCTGGGTTTTGTTGTTTGTTGATTTTTTTTTTCAGGATAGCTGCTGCTCAGTTAAATGGAGCGTATTAAGTTACCTTCAACTCAGGCCCTTAGTGTTTCTAACAGCTGTTTTTTATGATGACATGATCTCACATTACCACCTGTGTGATTTATTGTCATTTATAGCCTTGTGAATAAATGTTCTTTGCTACTGAATGAAAGGCTGGCTAATATTACTAGTTTCTTTCATGCTGTTCAGTAACACAGTTAATCAGCTAACAGAAATGTGAATACTGAAGCTCACTCCACCATGGATGTTAAAATATCTCATTATTTTTGTGACCTCTTCCTTTCACCTTTAATTTTTCAACTTTTTGATCTTCAGCAGCCTGACAGTTTTCATACCCAATCAGGATTTAACCGAACTGTGGCATTTACTAGCCAAAAAATAAGTCTCTTTGCCAATGAAAGGACAAGTTTCATTTCAACAGCTTTAAAATCTTCAATGTTAAGAGCAAGAAAAGTCATTTTAATATAAATCACATGAAAAGCAATTTTATACATTTTAGAATCCTATCATTTAAAGATGGGAGCAATGCTACACATAATAAGCTTACTAGTTCAAACATTTTTCATGAAAGTGTATGTTGTACATACCTACATGGGTTGAGGTTGCTTGTTTCATACTGGTAAAGTTCCTGGTGCAAATAATTGTTATAAACTGTTTTCCGAAGTACATTCATTGCAATACCTTCTGCCGTTAGAAACTTACCTGTCCATACGTTTATTCTCTTTGTGGGATCTTCAGTGTCAGTGAAAGTCAGTCTGTTCATTTTGAAACTGGTCTGTTAATTTTGCTCAGCCTCTGTGGTTTGCTAGTACATCAGTTTTTGCATAAGCATTACAATGTCACTGTAGTTGTTTTGCTGTTGTGTAAAAAAATCACTGTAAATGTCTTGAAACCTGGCTAAATTGGTAAATTCTATTTTGGCTGTATTTTTTAAAATAAATTGTAACCTTCTATTCTAGAAAACAATCGCAATAACCTATTACTTTGTTAGTGTTTTATATGGATTGACTTACAGACCTAAAGCAGTGTAAAACAGTTTGTGGATCTTTCACACTTCAATTACGCAATGTAGTATTGTCAATTATAGTCAGTCTCTGGGATTTGTGATAGCTGCAATATCTTACTGTTTGCTAACCTTTGTTGCTACTAACCCTTTGTTTCCATGCTTACTACTTTCGGGCCTATGAATTTGGAAATGTAATAATTTATTATAAAATTTAAGTTACCAATGTTTTGCTTTTTAAAACACTTCATAGAAATATGTATTGTAATGAACCCTGATCAGAGATCTTCATGTCATACAATGCAATAATGTATATTTGGAAATGATTATTTGATTCATTATGGATCAGTTTTAGGTTGGGAGTTAGAATATGGTTGAATACAGGTGTTTTTTCTTTTGAAAGAAATACAGACTTCAGGTGTTCAGGTTTAATTATCTCAGTTTTAAATATTACTGGATAAATAATGAATTTATTCATGTTTAAAATTGTGAAATTATCAGAAATTTTGGTCTATTCCAGAATTGATTTCTCAAATGATAATTGAAAAAGTGTAATTGTTTTTTAGTCTTGTATTATAAATGAATGTGGCATTTGCATGAAGGTGCAGATAAGCCAGAATCACATCCCAAACGAGAAACGAGCTACCATTCTTTCCATGTTTAAATTCTGAAATGTTTTTATCATGAAGTGTCGTGGTTTAACCCCAGCTGGCAACTAAACACCATGCAGCTGCTTGCTCACTCCTCCCCCTCCCAGGAGAATCGGGGAAAAAAAGTAAAGCTCTTGGATTGAGATAAAGACAGTTTAATAGGACAGCAAAGGAAGAGAAAATAATAATAGAATATACAAAACGAGTGCAATTGCTCACCACCTGCTGACCGATGCCCAGCCCGTCCCCGAGCAGTGATCCCAGCCCCCCGGCCAGCTCCCCCCAGTTTATATACCGAGCATGATGTCATATGCTGAGGAATATCCCTCTGGCCAGTTCGGGTCAGCTGTCCTGGCTATGGTCCCTCCCAGCTTCCTGTGCACCTCCTTGCTGGCAGAGCATGGGAAGCTGAAAAGTCCTTGATTTAGTATAAGCACTATATAGCAACAGCTAAAACATCAGTGTATTATCAACATTATTCTCATACTAAATCCAAACCACAGCACTATACCAGCTACTAGGAAGAAAATTAACTCTATGCCAGCCGAAACCAAGACATGAAGTAAATTAATTACCCACTGACACACCGCAGAGAAAATGTTTATAAGGTGCACTGGTAAAAGATGCAATGAGTTTACTAGTTATGAGAGCTGGAAGTAAGCATTTAGAGTCTCTTCCCCATCAAAACTTACTCCAGGTTCTCTCTTGCCTGTTTTTAAAACTTACCTTTCCCAGTACTTAGAATCACAGTATCACAGAATGGTTTAGGTTGGAAGGGATCTTCAAATATCATCTAATCTAACCGCCTGCCATGGGCAGGGACATCTCCCGCTAAACCAGGCTGCTCAAAGCCCCATCCAGCCTGGCCTTGAACACTTCCAGGGATGGGGCATCCACAGCTTCCCTGGGCAACCTGTTCCAGTGTCTCACCACCCTCATTGTATAGAATTTCTTCCTTCTCCTTTCCAATCTAAATCAGCCATCTTCCAGTTTAAAACCATTACCCCTTGTCCTGTCACTGCAGGCCCCCATAAGAAGTCTTTCTGCATCTTTCTAATAAACCCCCTTTATACATTGGACAGCCGCAATAAGGTCTCCCCAGAGCCTTCTCTTCTCCAGGCTGAACAACCCCAGCTCTCTCAGCCTGTCCTCAAAGGAGTGGGGTTACAGCCCTCTGATCATTTTTGTCGCCCTCTTCTGGACCCACTCTAACTTCTACAGAGCCCTGTTCCCCAGGGCTAATCAGTTACTCTCTCTCTTATACCACTAACTTTCCACAGCCATTTGGTCACCTCTGAAGGGAAGAGGAAGAACTCTCTAGGAAAAAGTGCTCTTCTGGTGAATAGCAAAAACTTGTCTGGGAACCCTCCAATTTTATTTCCCCGTGGCATCTCCCTTTTTCCCTCTACTCACCAAACATCCCTAGCACCCACATACCTCTATCAAATAACCCCAAAGAACATTTGTCCTTCATCATATGACCCCATCTCTCAGGAGCTCCTCTGGTTTTCTTCATATGTGTAAAAATTCTTGTGTTAATACATGCCTGTGCTCAGCCACCTCAGTCTTCCTTTACGCTCTGAGCTCTCTCATGTAAAGCCTCACCCTTGCTCCGATATACAATAGCTAGTAAAGAATACAATTTTCTCCTACATTAATCTTTATTGGAAGAAGTCAGGGTTGTGCATTTTGGCTTGAGTGTAGGAACCGAGTTGTGTCCTCTGAGTCACTGCATTGGAAAGCAAGTCATTTGGACCACTAGAATATCACCATCTTCAAGTATCAACAGCTGGACACTTACGGTTTTTGTGGCTGTTGGTACAGGCTGAGCTAATGCATTTCCTGATTAAGTTTTAGTAACCGGTTCTCGTAGTAATGCTTGCTCAAACGTATTTTCAAGTTAACTGTGCTCAGATTAGGGGAAGGTGGTGCTAATAAGGAGAGCAGAGTATTTGTGGCTTGTGTGGAGTGGTAGGGGGAAAGGAGGGTAGCACAGAAGTGATGTTCTTGGGGATGATTTTAACTAAACTTCTGTGGTGGAGTTGCCTGTGAGAAAAGAGAAACTAGATGGAGCTGCTCCACCATGGATTCTTCTCACATTCTTCTGAAACAGTGCATTTCGCTCAGCAGAACTGTCCACTGGACATCCAGAGGACCAAACTGCCATGCTCTGAACCTCCTGGTAATACCAACTTCCTAAACAAGAAAGTTGGTTGGCAGGAGACTTAAGAGCAGCCAACTCTGTGGCTTTGGTCCTGCAGGCTTCTGATGTTCTGCAGCCCTGCAGCCTAATCCCTTCCAAGAAGCTGTTCATGAGGTCTCCAAGCTCCTTTTTGACGACTTCAATTCTTCTTCATCTTAGAGTTTCACGAGGGAGCAAACTGAATAGCCACATACTTTGGCTAATGAAGGCTAGCTGAGGAACAATTCTAAAATGAGGGGGTTTGTTTCACCCTGTAACTGGTCGAATTTTGCCATTGGGAAATGGAAGATGAAGGTAGAGTTACTGCTGGAGACAACCAAAACAGCTCCCACAAAGCAATAGGTGTTTTCTAAAAGTGCCAGTAAAGGTATTATTCTGGGGGTTTTGAGTGTTTTACTGTTCGTTAGAGGCAGATACTTGAATGTTTTTTGAAAATTGTGTATGTTTTTTAGTAACATTACACTTTAGTTACAGGCTATGAATTTACCTTTTCACCTTTTAGAGCCATTGAAACCAAGTGACAGAAATTTTTTCATTGTGCTTTTGAGAAATAATACGGATTATAGGACTGGCTAAAAAATCCATTAGCAAAACCATTAGAGATTGCATTGCTTAGACTAGAGGGAGATAAACTATGGTTAGAGACTGGACTTGAGTATTATGGGACACTGAATTTGGAGATTTGTGGATTGGACTTTGCTTCTGGAACTTCGCAATTTTAGAAAGATGGGGCAGGAAGTGATAACATTTTCAAACTCTACATCGTTTGGTCTTACTTGTTAGTCTCTCTTCTGTTGGATTTTTTTTTTCTCAGTTTAATTAAGAAAATGAATTGTAATTAATGTTGCAAATGTATGTTCCATAGTTGTGAACCATTACAGAATAAATTTATGTGACTTTCCATACCAAGAATAGAGGGAATGGCAGTGGAGTAGTTCTTCTAAGGTAAAATGTAAATGCTAAATTACTCTGTGGATCAGTTGATTTTTGCACTTTCTGAGAATATATGAACTTAAGTTTTTCAAGATCAGCTGGACCACTGAATAAAGCTCTTTAAAGAAAAGCTGAAATATGTAGGACTTGGTGAGACTGTTGTGTGCTATCAAAGTCAAGGGACATTGCATGTCATCCTTTGAGTCATCAGGAAGTGGATTTGTTTATCTTTGAAAAACATGTTCTTGGTTTTTACACTCTGAATCTGTATTAGAAAAGAAGCAACTAACTCATGTGCTCAGACTTGAGAGGGGTTTTTTTTAGGCCTGAAAAAGAGTTCTGTCAGTAATTTACTGCCATTTACTTGGACCACAGGAGAAAAACAAGGCAACATTAAATGTGTTTAGCAAGATTTTTTGAGGCAGTGAGGTTCAGTGTACTAACTTCTGGGGAACAAAAGCAACATCTAACAAACAGTCTTAAATTATAAAAACTGGGAATTAAAAATTTCTTATGCGTTCTTATGAGTTTTATAAGTTACTTGAGTGAAGAGACGCTGTCTCCCAAAGATGCCCCAATAAATTCTTAGGAAGACGCTATACTTGCACTTCTGTTTGACTGTGACATTTGCACCAAGTTCAGGGAGAATTCTGAACACCGCAGTAGGATTCTTTTTTCATGCTGAGTGTCCAAACACATTAACAAAAGCAGTATAAGTAGATGTGATGGGACTTGAGCAGTTACAAGCTAATGAAATTCTCAGTGGAGATCTCACTTGACCCAATTAATGGAGAAAAATAGTACAAAGGAAGATTAAAATGTTCCTGCTACTAAGAATGTATTGCCACAAAATCTTCTGTAGGATCAAAGTCACATTAAGAAGTTGACCCCTTCCAGTTTTGCTCCACAATGCCCTATCCTCCACAGTGCTCTCAGTCTAAGAATCATGGTGCCACATGGATCAGTGAAGTGATCCAGATCATTTTAACCCTTGGAAAAAAAACCCCAACCCACTGTTACTTCACTGCCAGCAAGAAAATGCTCATGGAATAATACTCTCTGTCAATGAAAATTATCCAAGTTATGTGAATCAGGTATAGGCTTAGAAATTGGTTCAAGAGTTGAACAATTTCAATGCTTCAAAAGTTGGCTGACCTAATTTAAACTACATTTCTTTCATATTTTACACTCCATCATCAGTAGTTTATATCAAAATGGTTGCTGTGTATGAAGTTACAGCCAACAAAACAAATTAATTTTGACTGTACATGTTCCTCCATGTTCTTCTGCCTGCTAATAACGTACAATTAACCTGAGCATTATTTTAATATATTTTATGAATTTTCTAAGAGATTTGATTGTGAAAATACAAATAACCTACCACAAGTGTACTGAAGCCTGAGCCTTGCAACAAAACAGATGCTGTGGTTAGAGGGCAGAGCACTGAATCAGCAGGGCTTGTGTTTTGTGAGCACAAAATCACTTGTGTTCAAATTAAAAAATTTAAATGGGAAACTTAAGACCACTAGACTTTACGTTGAAATGGGTATTACATTTCTACACTGTGAACTTGGCTGACAGACCTTTCTCCCAGTCTCATTTTCCTTTCAGGTTTAACACCACCTGCTTCATTTTTCACTTCAGCTCCTGCTTTGTCCCTTCCTAAATCCCCAGTTCCAAGTGTCGGCTCCCACCCAGCAGCTTGGCCTCAGTACTGACTGACAGCCAGGCTCCACTGATCAGCCACTGCTGGTTACAGCACTGTTGATGTGTTTACCGGCTGCTTTTCCAAGTCCTGCCTGCTCTGGCAAGGTACCATACATCTATTTTTGGCTGGCCTGTGGAGCCCTAGCCTTGTGAAGGTCAATGGAGTAGTTTCTGCACCTTGCCAGACCAGCCTTGCAGCCACAGCAGTAAAGTACTCACAGTGTCCACAGCAGGGCCATCAAAAATATTTCTTCCTGCTGGTGCAGAATCAGGATAAGGCAGTGGGACAAGATGGAGATGGTGGGGCGGAGAGGTGGATGAGATAAGACATACATATTCCTTAATGGCCTGCCAGAGTTGGGAAAAGCCAGGGAGAGGCAGGACTGTTAAGCCCTTCCCTGACCATCATCCACAGTCTGCATGGGGTGAGACGGCACCTCCCCTGCCTCCTAATTTTTGATGTACACAATCCTGGACTCCTCACTGCCAGTCTTGGTAACTCTTTTCTAATCACAGATCTTGTGACCTGTGTGAAATAAGGGATAAAAAAATAGACATTTCGATTAAAAAGGGGGTTTGTCCCTATTGTGAAGTCCTTTGTCTCTTGCTGATCTTCACATGTGAGCACTAAGCAAATGCTCTTTTTATGGATCCAGACTATGCAGATTGGAAGCCAAAACTTCTGTGTCTTCATTGGAAAATACCCTTCAGCAACCTTAGCAAAGGCCAGAAGAAGGATCTCGCTGCTGGATGTTTCTGGATAGTTGCTCTGTTGCCACAAACAAAGCAAACCATGTGCTAGCTGTACTGGGAGAAGGGTGGTCTGCCAGTCTAGGGAAATTATCATCCCCTCGGCTGCTGAGGTGGTATCTGGGATACCAGGGTCCTGTTCAAGCTGGATGTTGAGATCCTGCTCCAGCAGAGGGCTGTTGCAACAGCCAACAGCCAAGGACACGCGGATTTGTGAAGATAGGGTTTGGGTTCTGCACCTACAGCCTGGTGAAGAGGTGGTCGGGGCGTCTAAATGCAGCCTACAGCTCTTCGCAGGAGAGTTAACACGGACGATGGAGACATATTCCTCATCGGAACCATATTCCTCATCGGGGCGGGTGACAGAGCAGGAGGGGATGGCTGAAGAGCCGCTTGCGAGGCTGAGGCGGGATCAGCAGCAACGTCCTCGGCTGCTGGGCAGGGCAGCACCGGGTAAAGCTCCCTTTTGCCCCGTTCTCCGCGGCAGGCCAGGGAGAGCCACGGCGGGCCTGCTCCACGCCGCACGCCGGCCTGGACGGCCCCAGAGGCCGCATCCAGCCGGCCCAGCCTCCGCGGCCCGGGCAGCCACGTCCGGTCCCGCCGGGACGGTGTGTGGGTAACCACCAAGCAAACGGCGGACGGCGCACCTCGACCTTGCCGCCCTCCCTCGGGCGCTGGGCGGACGAGGCGGCGCTGCCCCGCCGAGGGGCGGGAGGCGGAGCGGCCGCGGGCCGGCACGGCGGCGGCGCCGGGAGCGGGTGGCACCGCCCCAAGATGGCGGAGTACGTGCAGGTGCTGAAGCGGGCCATGAAGCACCTCGGCGGCCACGGCGGCGTCCGTGGCGCCTTATGGCAGCTGCTGAGGTAACGGGGCGCCCGGCGAGCCCGGAGCAGGCGGCGGGGGGGCTCCCCGCTCCCCCTTCGCCGCCCCGCGGGGTCACCTTGGCGGATGGCGGCCGGGCGGCGGGCGCCCTGCCCCTCACGGAGCGGGGGTGACAGGGGTGAGGGGACGGGACGGGACGGGACGGGACGGGACGGGAGGGCCGCCGCCGCTCACCGCAGCGCCGGGGCGGTGGGCGGGCTATGCCTTACGGCGGGCGGTGCGTGGTGCCGGGCCTGGGCTCAGGAGGAGGCCGCTGGGTGCAGGCCTCCCCGCTCCCCGCCGCGGGGCGCCACGGCTCCCGGCGTCCAGCCTCAGCCTTTCCTCATGGCCCGCTTGTCACGGGCCGTGCCCGCCGCGGTGACACTCCGCTCTGCCGCCTCCGGCCATTCTGTCGCCCGCCATGGTGCTGGCACGACGGCTCTTGGCTCTGGACCACCTCAGGTCGGCAGTGGCTTGCTTGGGCTGACGGCTGCGTGGATCCAAAAGCCATCCTTCGCCTGGGATCCAGAGAATTAATTCATCTGCCTCACCAGCTGTAATTCTTTAATGCTTCAAACCGTACATGTGCCTCTCTTTGGCAGCAGGTTGTCACCGTTGACCTTTGCTCAGCTCTGGGTGCCGTCTAGCCCCAGTGGCATTTTTGGCAGAATTAGGCACAGCCTTTATTTCCGGTCATGTCCAGGTACAGAACCTCACGCTCGTCCACATTAAACTTTCTCCTGTTGTTTTTTTTTTTTTTTGCCCCATTTCAACTGTACCTTGAGAAGAGTGTTTTGGATTGTGACACAGTGCTCTTGAGGCTCCTCCCAAATAGGAGGAGCTGCAGATTTCCTAAGGTACTTTTATTTTTTTTCATTTAGATCCTTGACGAAATGTAGGGTGGAAGTCTGAATGGTACAAGATCCAAATTCGGCAGTGTCAGTAACCTGTGTTATCTTTGTAGCTGGTATTGGAAAAGTAATAGAACATTCCTTCAGGACACAGTGAATGTTGTAGGCTTGACCACATAGCCAAAAAGCCTTTTTTAAATTAATTGTGGGAAGGAGCGTGGGATAGGGAGGATTCACAAAAGTAAAGTTCACTGCTGTATGTCAAAGACTCTTTTACACTAGAATAAACAAGCTTTCTGAGCCTTCTTGAAGACTTTTTCCCCCCCAGTCATCATAGTAGCCCTTTCTCTGTTATTTCTTATACTTTAAATTGATCTGTCTTGAACAGTAAAACATAACATTTTACACAGCTGCTGAGCAGGCCTCATCAGTATTTTCATACAGTGGTTTTAGTACTTGCTTTGCTCCCTGAAGACAGCTCAGTTCACCTGGGACATCCTAGGATCAGCTTGTCTTTTTCCCCCACATGTCACTTAATTGGCAGCTCATTATTGCCTTGTGACATCCAGTTGTTTTCCTTGTGATTACACACACAGTGCTTCAGATCTTATTAGTCTCCAGGTTGCATCACTTTGTGCTATGACCTTCATACCGTTGAATTTCATTCTGGTGGTACCACTCTAGTCCTGAAGACAGTACAGAACTTCCCATACAATAATGTGACCTTCCTCTGTATGGAGTATCATAACCTGTCAGACCCCTGTGGTTTTTTGGGGGTGAGGTTTCCGTTTTGGTTTTGTTTTAGTTAGGTTTAGTTAGGAAGCCTGTAAAGTGTTAAATAAGGCTACTGACATCAACATTCTTTGTGGAACTTCACTAGTAACCTTCAATCATCTGTCTGTCTCTTCTAGCTGAGCATGTTGTCGTCTTCCTGCCAGTCAATGTATCGCTCCCTTTACAATTATTGTCCATTTTAAATTATTTTCTCATTTGTTTTGTTGCACAATTTTGTGTGTTTTTCTGAAGTCAGCTTGACTTTCAGGAGGTCTCAATTTTGTTTTGTATTCCTCCTAGCTGTGGTGACAGGCAACTTCTGGCTTTTCTGTCTCCACTGTAGAGAGCAGCTCAGAGAGACCTTCCTCTTGCAAAACTTTTTAGAGAGAAATTTCAAGCTGTTAAGCAGTGTAAGTTAAGACAATATATGATCTCCCCAGCTAGTATTTTACTACTATTATTATTTCCTGTCATAGCTCCCCAAAGTTGTTTTCTCCACTTTGTTTCCCTTCTGAGGCTGTAGCTATGACACTGGCAGTTCTCAAGAAGAAATGGAGCTGGGGAAATAAAAGCGTGGAAGAAGAGTTTGAGTATTAGGTTTCACCTGAGTGCCTCTTCCTAAGCATGAATGTCTTGTCAGGGAGCTTTTGTGAATCAAAGATCACAGCTGTGTTGACGGCTTTCTACTATGCAGAAAAAGGGAGCAAGGTTAGAGCCAGCGCTCTCCTTTCAGAAGTCCAAAGTTAGAAGAGAGGTGTGCTAGGTGGAGAATCACACCTGATCCTCATAACCATACAAGTGACAAACATAGCTGCTGCTTCCCGTCTGCTTTTCAAGCCATTGGATCCTGTGTCCCAGCTCAAGGAATAGACTTGGCGCTTACAGAAAGAGTAATCAAGATGTATCTTTCTTGCAACAATTGATATGTTTAAGAAGTAACTACTGGTAACTTGGAAGAGTTATTTACCCAGGTCTTTCTCTGCAAGGGTTTTGTTCTGAATTTCCCTGCTTTTCTCTATGTGCTTCCCAGTAAGGAGGCTGGAACAGGTTTTATGCAGTAGAAGTCAAATTATTAAGAGCCTGTGTACCTGGAAACATCCTACTCACTCAAGACTCAGTGAAATTGGCTGGAATATATCCTCTGTAAGCCATAAATCCATTTTAATGTTTGATATCAGTACTCAGGGCATGAAGTCAGGACAAGGGCGTAAGAACCCTTACAAGAAAGGGAGGGGAAGAAGGAAGGGAGAGCAGCAGTGAAGTGTCTCTTCTTTTTCTGAAGCTGGGAGCTCGGGCTTAAATAGCTGACCCAGGCATCTTTGAGCGTTTCTTTGACAGAGGAGAGCTGCATCAGAGAATCTTTCTGCCTGGGACCACGTAGGTTTAAAATGAGTACTTGGTGGAGTGATTATCACTTTTGTGGATGCTGGGAGAAAAAAAAAAAACAACAAAAAAAACTATCTGTCAGTTCCCAACTAAGGAAGCGTGCATGTGCACATCTCTTCTGTCACTTGGGACTGAGTTGAGAGTGCGTATAATACTATAAACAACTAAAACCTTTGAGAGTAAACTTTTCCTTATGTAATTCTGCCTAGGATAAATGTCAGTAAAAAGGAAGGCAAAGATGTGGATCCAGGGGGAAAAGAGCACTTCAGTAATTGTAAGGTTTTATCACCAGAATGTAAACCATAGGTTCAGTTTAATTATTAATATGTACAGTAATGTTAAAATATGTTCCGTATAAAGAGTTGAAACTGGTCAGACTTACCTGTGTCAGACTGAGTCTCCTGAAGTTGCAGGCTAAATGCTTGCATTTTTCACAGTTGCGCAAAAGCTAGAAAGTAACAATTTTATTTAGGGCTTAGCATGCATTTCCTCAGCAAGAAGCTACAATGGCTTAAAATATTACTAGTCCTCTTCTGGAGGTTAGTGCCCACACAGACATGTGAGATCTCTTAAGCTGCTTCAGTGCTGACCGCTTTCCATGGCAATTCAAGCTGAAATGGTAGTAAAAAATAGTTGAGAAGGATGGTAACATATTCAACTAAGTGAATTAACGTGTGTCTCTGGGACTCCCTTCCATGGTATTTAAGGATTTCTGTGTGCTAAATTGTGCTATATTGCAGAGTTGCTTTAGCTTCCAGTATAAAGAGCTTTGAAATAAATAATAGCCTCCAAAAGCCTTTTTGTATGACTTTTATTATCCTATCAGTGGGGTACACAGTAAAGGCGTGCTGACATTAGTTGCAGGAATTGGTGATTAAGTTTTGCAGTCCTTAAGCTTGGATGTTTTTTGAAAAATAGCTTTACATGTATGTGTTTAAAAGTTTTCATTACAGATTTTTACCAACCCCTAAGAAACCTCTATCACAACTTCATTCTAAGATGATGTCAATTGAAACCTGTTTTGGGAATTCACAGGGTCAATGATTTGAAGACTGGTACGCTGATAGGAACTGACAAATATGGAAACAAGTACTATGAAGACAGAAGAAACTTCTTTGGTATGTGTGCTAATGTGAACACCTCCTGACTGACTGTCCAACTTCATATAGATTGCATAGTTTCTGCTGGTGAAATAGAACTTCTTGTCTGCCCAGCTTCCTCACACTTGACCTGTGTGAGTCTTAGAGAGGGGGCTCATAGAAATGCATTGACATCTTCTCTCTCTCTACCGCTTCCCTCAATTCATTTGCAAACATACTCAATCTGACATAATAAATCTGGGATAAATCTAAGCCAGTCAGGTGGTTTCCATGTACGTATGCCTGAGTGATAATGTGATTGAGAGATGAATTTGGTCCTTGACCTAAAAGTTGGTAGCTTAACAGGTAGAGGGAGAAAGAGGACTGTCTTTAAAACTACCTCACAGCTGTACTTACTTACATGATCGCTTCAGGGCAAAGAAACCCAAGTTATCTTAAACTTATTTAAGTAATGGGATTTTAAGTAATATTTGTAGTGCAGTTAAAAAGGTAGCACATGAAACAATGAAGGTGACCTGTAAGTAATTGACATGCTGGTTAGGCCTCTGCCTACTGTAGGTTGACTTGTAGGGTACCTGGGGAAAGCAGTTGCTGGTAAACATTGCGTGGTAGTTTTATGTGGCTGAAACTTAGTTTAATCCTAGGTTACTAATGGCAATGTCGTTTTGGAAAAGATGATTCCCAGTGGGGGAAAAAAATCCCCAAAGATCTTTCTCTGCCTGAAAATTTTGTAAGTTCCTATTTCCTGTTATTTATACAATAGCTAATACTTGCTTCTGTGTGAGAGCGTTAGATTCAGCCATATAAAAATACAGTAACAGTGGAAACGCAGAAGACTTAGAAAAATAAAAGCTGTACTGACTTTGAAATAAGTGCCCATAATGGTAGGTACTTTTATTCAAAATACTTTTCATTGTGTTTTTATGAATTTTCTACTTTATATGAAAATAATGTATTTTTTTTAGCTAATACAATATTTCCGTTTGTTTATTTAAGGTCGACACAGATGGGTAATCTACACTGATGAGATGAATGGCAAAAATACGTTTTGGGAAGTTGATGGAAGTATGGTGCCTCCTGAATGGTAAACCATTTAGCTTAATAATGTGGACAGATATCAATTATGTAACTGCCTGTATATTTTCTTGTATTACAAAACAGAAGATTATAAAAAAAACACATTTTTATGGTAATTAAGCTTTCTTACATACAGGACACAGCTGTCCTATATATGACCAGAAGATTTCAAACTTGTTACTTTTAATTTTGCACTGCATTCATAATGTTATATTGCTCACCATCCTGACAGTCGCACTCACTGCTTCTTGGAATAAGTGCATTTTGCCAGCAGGATTGAGTAGGTCAAGCCAGTCTTCCAGTGTTCCGTATTAGTGGCAATTTCATCTTAATGGTTTGGCAAAGCCTACAATAGCATTGAGCAGCCAGAGGTGGAAAAAATATTTTTCTTACCCATTCTGGACAAGAACCTAAGGAACCAAAGGCAATGATGGAACAACATTCCTTAATCCACAGCCATTATCAGCATAATTGGTTCAATTAATATACAGTGATACTCTACAAGATGATGAACAGCAAAGAGCCAGGATGCTCTATATGTTGACTGCTACTTGACTATATTTTTTCTTAAGGTTTTATTTTCTGTTCATGCATTTCAACAATATTTGTGTAATACCTCGAATTTCAGAAGGTCTGTGGCCACAGCTGTTAATAGATTTTTGTCTTCCTAAACAACTCAGGAAAAACACACACCAAATAAAACAACAGTGTGTGCTGGCAAAAACAATCTCTACTCGATTCTTGAGGAATATGAATAGCACTTCAGACACAAAGTAATGAAAGGTGGTATGAAATAGGAGGTGCTTGGGGGTACTGAACACTGGTGAACACTGGCTTTTATTCTTCCTATGATAGATGATCTGTGCCAAGGCCGAGATTGATTATCTAAACTCCTAAATTGTGGCTCTCATTAGAACGTTTGAGAAATGCGTGGGTAGACCGTCTAGGTAGTCAGTTTTGTTTCAGATTCTCCCAGCTGTAAAATTATGTTTAATGCAGTTAATGTTTTTTTCTCTCTTCTCCAGTAAGAGCTTAATGGCATTGTTTTTGCAGAAGTGACATTAAAATCTCCAAAACTAGCATGTTCCTGCCAGTGCAGTGCTGTTCCTCATTATCTGTGGAGTAATTGTTGTTTGGTTCTAGTTTTTATCTTTTCACTATTAGGCTGTGCCAGTTTTCAAGATTTCCCTTATTTTGAGGCACGGTTTCGTTGGGATTTTTTTTTTCTTTGCTCGTGCTTATGTGTTGTTTGTTGTGTCCTTACAAACTTTGATAAAGGGCTTCTTCCTGAGTATCAAAGTCATGTTTCTAGGATTAAGTAGCTTGTTCAGGTCATATAAAATAATGAGGTAGAAAAACTTGTTTTCCTATCAATGTGCAAAAAATTGCCCTAGAAGAAACAATAAATGTTGCATTATTTTCAAGACTGGTCAGTGCAATGGGTCACAAAAGGGTAAACAGTCCTGCGTTCTAAGGTATTTTTGTCAGGAAATGCAGTTGTGCAGTACTATTCAGTTTTTTGTTTGTTCTTTTTTTGATTGCTGATAAATTTGTACATCCCATGTCAACCTTAGGTATTTATTCTTATGTAGGAAGCCTAGCTTCATGACACATCTTCTAGCTTTGTGACACATCTAAATCACTGGCCTGTACTGATTACAGGTCTGTAATTCTGTGCTGATTAGATACCCCTCTAAAACCAGACCTATTTTGACTGGGAATAAATGCTGTCAAAATTGTAAGACTCTGGTGTTTTGTTTTTTTTTTTTTCATCTGATGGTATACTGCCTTAAATTGTTAATACGGAATAGACTTCTGAATTGAGACTGTTAATATATTGTACAAGTTGCTGTCAGTGTAACACTGGGGTTGTGCAACTATGCAGGAAATTAGTGGGTTTTTTTGTACCCAGAAATTTATTGGAAATAAATTAGATTGTGTGAAATTACTTCTATTAACGAAGGGTTTCATTTGATCCTGTATCTGTCCTGTCAGTTTAATAAAAAAAAAGTTTATTTCTTAAAGCAGTAGCCCTCCCTTCCACAGATGTAAAGCTGAGACAAGTTTGTCATCCTTGAGTCAACTACGAAGTATATGAAATACCATTGTAACAGCTGAGTTGTGATCTGAGTAATTCCTCTAAACGCTGATTTTTCGACTCCGGGTTTTAGTTAGTTCAGCTCAGTAGAGAGTTTTGTCTGTATGTTGTTATATCCTCTGCAGGTGGAAGCAGGTTTTACTATATTGTTTATGCTGGTGTTACTTTCAGAAAATATTTTGCAACTGTCATGCCTAAAGATGACACTTTTAACAAAATCAAGGTTTAAGACCAGGGCTAACTTAGAGATTTCAGATTTTCCTTTTTTTTTAATAGGGATGCTAACTAGTTTGTAATGGTTTTGTAGTACTCATAAAAATCCTACTGTATGTATAGTTACACCATTTTCTTGGGAAGTACGGAGGACACTAGCAGACGTGCAGGAAAAACACTTTCTTCCTTTTTTTTTTTTTTTCCCCTTCAGTGTAAGTCATACTAGAGGCTGTTTTTCTCCTTATTTCTCATTGTTGAATACACCGTGGGGTCAGTCGTTTGCCTTCAGGATTGTGGAACATGAATGATTTTTGAAATACCATTAGGTGGACCTTGTATTTCATGTGTGACGAATTGGAAAAAAAACATTCTGGTATATTGAAAAGTTCTGAAAACAACTGTCTGGAAAAAATAAAATGCGAATTCATTTAGCTGCCCTTTATCTTCTGTCAGATACTGGAGAAAAGGAAAAAGCAGCAAGAAAAGACATCTCATATGTAATAACATATTGTAGTACTGTTTTTAGCAACTACTGAATATTTTCAGTATTCTGAAATAATTGGTGTAATGTCTTTTGACAGCGGATGTACTGAAATCACAGTCTGAAGGAAATCAAGAGAGTTTTGACATGTCTGCTATACAGGGAATTGAGACTGTTGCTTTTTTAAAATGTTGCCATACCAGAATACGTAGGCTTGTGGTTTATTCTGACTTGGTTGTGTTATTTAACCTCTTTGTTACTCTGGGTTTTCTTTTCTTATCTTCAAAACAAAGATGTTGATATCTACTTTGGAGACAAGTTAATTAGATTTTTTTTTTAATATTCCCTCCATACTTGCATTGGGAATGATTAGTATTAATCTTCTTGTAATGCTATACAAGATATCGGGCACTTTTTTTTTCCTCCATGAAGACATCTTTTACACTGTTAGACAGGTATGAAAGCCAAAATACTTGTTTCGTCTCCTGCTGTTCAGAGCATGTTGTTTGCAGGGGTCGGTGCTTTCATTTTTGAACACGCTGATGGGCTGTGCTGTGTGAATATAGAAATGATAAAAGTTAAATCCACTTGTGCCAACGTCTGTGTGCACTCTATGCAGTGCTTTCATAGAAGTCTCCATTACGGAATTGCTGTGATTGTTGGGCTGTTGAGCTCATTTCTATTTTACTGTTACGTTAGAAGGCCCAGTATCGCCTTTATCCTCACTTGTTTATCTCCCAACCTAAAAATACTACAGTTAGCAAATCGCCTCCAGGAGCCCCAGGTGACAGATGCTGTTTTACACAACTGGCATACCCTGCACATTCACGCATTGTCACAACTTATGTACGGTATGTACAGATGCACTCATTACAGGCAAAAACATTTTTCTGTTTGCTCAAAAATAATGAAAAATGAAGCAGAAAGATGATACAGATAAATGACTTGCAGGTTTAATGCTTTATACTTTTGGCTCTGTAGAAAAGCTGTTGAAAGGTTTCAGGGAAGAAAATGTTAGCATTAAGATTAAGAGGAACATGTGACTCCTTGGGAATCCCTGAGCAGCTTGTAAGTATTAGTTAGGATACCAAAAATACTTCCACAGGCAAAGAGTTTTCATAGTAAAAGCTGGCTATCTTGAACGTGTACTTCTTGATAATAACGTGGTTTGCTTTCTTCCTAGGGCAAGGTATATAGGGGTTATAACTCTCTCCATCCACCCTCCCACCTGCCATGGCAGAAGCATACTTGGATCACAGGCAAGCGGAAACCTAGGTGAAATGTTCTAGGCAGGTTCTAGTAGGGAAGTGTACTTCAAACAGTGTTAGCTTTTTCCCCCCTTAATCAAAGGCTGCACAAAGAAATGAAATGTTAGGGTTGTAAAAGGTAGATAGATGAATCAGATAACCTGCAGCTGGTAATAACATTAATGAAAAAAAGCAGCACGGAGCTATCTGCACTCCTGAGTTTGGCAACATAGCAAGTTGCATTGTCTCACGTCATGATCACAAGAGGAAAAGGAGGAGTGAAATCATGTGGCTGAGTGCAGAGACAGAGGGCAGGACCCTGCTCTTCTGGTACCTCCAGCCTCTTACTTTATTGTGTGCAGAAGGAGAGCAATGGACAATGCTGCAGGAAATAAAGGTGTTACGGGGACGACAGGTTGAGTAAGTCCACGTTATCATAGTGCTGAGAAAGAAGTGTGCTGTCCTGAGAAGTAGAAAGAATTACTGCCTGCCATCATGGAAAGTGGCTCTTGCTTTCTGCTTATTACCAGGAAGACTTACATAGGGTATAGCACTCCTCTCTGGTACCATGCTCTTAAAAAAAAAAACAAAAAAAAACAAAAAAACAAACACACACACACATAGACCAGTGGAAGAAGCCTAGAGAAGAACATCAATAATAATCAGACCTCTGAGGACAGTTGGAAAGAATTGGGGTTGCTTAAAAAGGAGAGGAAATGACCATGGATATAATGTTGAAGCATTTAATCTCTTGCAGAAGGGAAGGGCATAGTCCATCTGCCACAGACAGATGGGTAGAATAGGAAGCAGTAGGTTTGAATTATAGAGGAAGTGATACGGATTGGACATTACTATCCTTACCACTAAAAAATTCTACTCATCTTCACTGGCATAACTTGGTTTGGGAAGATGAGCAAGCCAGCTACTCCATAACAAATTAAGGAGGCATCTTGCTGGGAACGACATGGATGTAGCTGATACTTCCCTAGGTCTAAAGGATATGCAGTGTCTAAATCCCTTCCAGACTTGTATTTCTAGAGTCTTTGGCCCTCACAATTAAGGGTTTGTTGGTTATTGCCACTGAAACAAGGTCAGGGGAGAGGACTGAGTTATCTTACTGTCCTTAATCTGTTTGGGATCAGAGGAGAGAGTAGCATTTTTCCCCCCCTACATCTACTATGTCAGTCTTGATTTTCAGGTTATGTTCGCATCTTATGCAAAAGTTCTCTATGTGTGTGCTTATTTCTGCCATAGGCTCCTATTTGCTATTCAGGATACTCTTGTAGCTGAAATTTTGAAGAGCACGGATTTGCATTTGGAGGATTCTGGGAGGTTCCGCTTGAGCCCACTGAGGGGGTGCAAACTTGGAACCCACTTTTCCACTTTCAGCAGGGTTATGTTGTGGAGTAAGGCTTCCTTTTGAGAGTATATAAAGTCCATGCAAGTCAAGGCCTGATATCCTAGATGCTAGGTGTTCGTCTCTTGCATCACATTCAAAGGCTGTTCGCACACTGTTTGTTTACCGTTTGTCTGGTTTAATGTAATTTGGTTTGTGTTTTGGCCAAATACTTTGCAAAAACAAATCGGCAACTGATGTTTATGTATACAAGCTAGTTAAAAGTCATTTTCTCTTTCAGTATGTTATGTCTTGTGGGGAAAGGGGAACTGTAATTTGATAATAGTTTTCTCCTTTTGCAGGGGCACTTCATTTTGCCAGCACTGTCCTATGTATGTGTAATGTCTGTCCTGTACTTCGATATTTATTTCCTTATGGTGCAAATCTGACATCTTTGGAAGGAGCTTCAGCAGTGCTGACTTCATACAATGAAATATTTCAAATTTAACTTCAGTTTAGTAATCTACATCCTCTTTGTTAGTTGATCTGACAGCTGAAAGAGGGAGGAGTGTAGCATCTCAGATTTAAAGTGCCAACATACTAAAACATGTAAAGGAATGTGCTGTTCTCCTGTAAAACTGCTGCTTTTCAAGTCTGCCACCAAGGAAAACAAAACAGAAAAAATGAACAGAAAAGGAAGGGTGTGTGTGTAAGATTTATGTCCTTTCAGTAGCTTCACAATAAATTTGTGGGTTTTATAACTAGATTAAATGCTAGTATTGCGTTTTCAGGTAAATGGCATGCTGTCTTGTTACTATACAATGGTATCCTATCGTACCGTGCATGAGAAATCAAAGTTACCTCCCATGTGTAAAGAAATAAACACATGGGTTTTGTCCCTTTTTCCTTCTCTTCCCATTCTTCTCTGCCCTTTGACCATAACGCACATCTTCACTTCTTGTTTGTCTTATTGACGAATGGTTAACTTGTTGAAAAAATTGGGTGCTAACAAGTTGGCGGACATCCTGAACTGACGTAGACGGTTCCTGAACCTTGTCGATGCACATATGGTAGTAGCTACAGAGTTTGTGTAGCATCGGTTCTTGTTTGACAGCTTGTACATCATATAATTGGCTCCTGTCCCATGTAGCTTCAGTTTGAAATGTCTTTGCTTTTAAATATTTGTCTAAGACTTGGGAGAAAATTCTACATAGTCTTGAGATCATTTGAAGATGCTTTGAGGTGTCTTTCATCTGTTTACCCAAGGAAAAGTCCGGAGGCTTTGCTGTCCTCAGTTTGCTTGGTGTAGTGACTCTGTTCCGTGATTCAGGAAGCTGCTTCAGCCTCTTCAGAGCTTCTGCTATCCTCCTTATTTTCTTTGCTCTGTGTAAATTGTCTGCTTCTTTGTAGGTTTTAAGTCATTAATTGCTTTTGAATCCTGTTTTTCCATGCATTGATTTATAGGCAGAGTTTGTATAGAAATCTGGCCATCTGCAAGACGTCAAATCTCTTTATTCATGCTGTTCAATCTAGTGCATGAAAAGCTTTTCTTGAGCATCTGGGAGTAGAGTCTATGAGACATCAGGGCTTCAAAGGACTCTTTGAGGGAGATTGTCAAGGGAAAGGTCTTCCCAAAATAAAGTTTTCAGTTTTTACATATTTTGCTTAAGTGGAGAATGGGAACTTTTGTTTGAGAGAACAGAGTCTTTGCAAATAGAAGTGCTTTTATAAGTCGCATGTTGGGCTTCCAAGGGGAAATCTGTTGTGACCAGGCTTAAGCCCTGAAACTCTTAAATAATAAAAGTGTACTTAACAGTGGATGGAGTTCTAAACAAACTTTTGAAATCTCTTCAGGTATTTTGGTACCTGTGACTGTACTGATGTGTCTCGTAGCTGAGCAATTTTATTTCTACTTTCCAGGGAAAAAAATGGGATTTAATGATTGGTTTTGCTGATCTATTTAAATTGGAGCCCGATTTCATATTGATGTTATAGAACTTCAGACAGTCCTGAAAGCAAATACGTTAATTACTTCAAAATACTGTATTTTAAAAGACTTCACAGATTTAGTCTTAGAAAAGCTGCAAAACGATAGTTTAAATGACAGAATGAAACTATTCTGTTTTCTGTCTTCTGAGTTAAATAAGTCAGTATCAGTGATAATTTTTCTGACATTTCAAGGAGTGAGTGTACAACATCTGTGTGCTTGTAACCAAAGAGGTGCCACACATCATGCAAGCTTGAAATCTGTTTGATTATAACTGAGCTTTAATAGAGTTTTTGTGCTGTACCTGCTCTAGCCTGTCTTTCAGGGCCTTTGTAACTACGTTTCTGTCTGAGAAAACAATTTTTTGTTTGTCCTGTCGGCATGCATAACTCTCGAGGGAACGGGAGGATGGTGAGGCACGGTGATAGGTGCATAAATAGGGTTTTGTTTGCAGGTTCCCTATCCATTATTAGCAGAAGCGTCACTGGGTGAAGGGGGATGTAAGTTCCCTCGGTATGTTATGGTAAGCGGGTTTGACAAGCTGAGGCTGCTCTGGGGTGATACTACAAAGCATTTTGAAACACAATACTTCAGCCAGTATTGGCAGAATGCATATGGACACACGGACTGCTCTTTTCCCCTTCCTCCCGTGACACAAACTGTGTTTCTTTGTGTTAGCAGCAGAGGGCCGGCTTGTTGGGTATGAGCATGCGATCCCACCTCTGTCAAGTTAGCTGTTTTACAGCGTTTCTGCCAGCTTTGATGCTAGCCATGATAGGACCTGTGGTATCTCAGGTAGCATGAAGCCCACTAGTAGTACACAGAATTCTTCTAACGGGCGTGAATTGGGAGAGCGAGTTCTCGTGTAATGTGGCCAAGGCATTTTCTGAAATAATAGCCCGGTAATACCAGGTTTAAAATCAAGCAAGGCCCAATCTTGTATCTTCAGACCACAACGTGATTAGTAGTGCTGTGAGGCCACTTTCTTCCAGACAGAAATCATTACCCAAAATCTTTTTTTTTTTAATAGAAGTAGTGGGAAATGTATACTTCGAATTAGACCAGATTTACAGAGGAGGGTGAGGGAAGGAAGGATCCCCTTCCCATCCATGTTGCATTGGATCACTTCATCTGAACGTGTGTATAGCTTTCAAACTCCCAAGTGGATGATTTTTTCCCATAGGAGACCATTCTTTGTCTCTGAACGAGCTTTTTCTTCTTAATTTTAAAGGATCTTATGGTTCCATTTGGTTTGTTATTCAAGCCAGTTTCCTGGCAGTTCTTAGTCCTACAACATGTGGCTTTCATTTGGGGTTTTTGTTTGTTTGGTTTTTTTCCTGATAAAAAATGAACATATGGCTGACATGTTTTTTTTAAAGTGAGATTTTTATACTAAAGTTATATCCAAAGTTGTGAGGTCTTTTCTTTTTCTGAAATAAATGTCTAGAAGCTATTTGACTGAAAAAATAATCAGCCTTCTGGAGAGCTCTTCAGATTTAGAATATACTTGTCAGTCTATTTCTCACTACTTTTATTGTGGTTTTGTTTTGCTCTATCAATGAAGTGTGCCAGATCTGTTGCTAAAGGCTGAAAGATGCAATTTTTAGGCTTTCTAATAACAACAGGAATAGAAGACTTCTTATTTTTAGGTCAAGTTTTTGGCAAAAGCTGATTAGCAGAAGACTCTTTAATTCTACCTCAGTAAAAAATACATAAGCTTGCAAAAAAAGTCATAACCTCACTTCTGTCATAACTGTGCATGCAGTATGAAGTACACGTAAACTGGCAGATAATTAAAATGTTATTCAGGTTTGAAAGTTGCTTTGGGCACTGAAATAGAAAACGATGCAGTCAATTCGGTTGATCCCTGCTGTAGTGTTTCTGTAAATCGGTATGGAAAATATTTTGCTTGATCATTAATGTTGTTTGCACAGGGGAGAATTGACATTTAGTTCATAGGTAAAGGATAATGACTATAATCACTTGGTAATTACCCCATTACTGATTGGTATTAATCATTTTATTGTGCAGTCAGTAAACATTTACGTGATTGTTCTACGTGAACCTGCATCATTTATCTATATCCCAAGTGGGGATGGGATAAATGCGTTGGAGACGGTATTGAAATTGTGCAGCGTAGTCTTCTGGTAAAATTAAAAACAGAACAAAACCAAACCCCCCCAAAAAAACCCACCCAGACAACAGAACAAAACCTTGTGGTTTTGTCATTTGTAGTGCCTGCCTTGACCTGGCTGGCTGGTTAAGGCCATACAAACATGTAACAATGAAATACTCTCTGCCAAATACTAAGTGTACAAAGGAACAGGAAATTCAAACTCAGGTGTGCTTTCAGTTCCTCAGAAGCAGAGCTGTTATTTATCAGTTACGTTTGTGTAACTACATTAAATCAGTATCCTGTAGTCTCATTCAAAGTCATACCGGATTAAAATAATTTCCCCCCTCCCCTCCCCCTGCTCTCATAATAAATAAATATTTAGTGTCTCTTCGGAGGAGAGCCCTTGGGAGTCAGGAGGAAGGCTTGTTATAGATCATGTAATGTTCCTTAATAACAATGTGTCTTTTTTTCCTCTTAAGGCATCGCTGGCTTCACTCAATGACGGATGACCCTCCAACTACTCATCCACCAGTTGCTCGTAAGTTTATCTGGGAGAACCATAAATTCAACCTGAGTGGCACTCCCGGACAGTACGTACCTTACTCTACTACTCGCAAGAAGATACAAGAGTGGGTCCCACCTACAACAGCTAGCAAATAACAACAACAAAAAATGTGACTTGCCTCAGCTTTGACTGTCAGTGTAAATTGTATTTTCACTGGTTTTGTTCAAAATAAAAGCCTCCTATAACAGCTGTAGTGTAGTTTATTGAATTGGGGGGCAAAACATGTGAGAAAACATTGGGAAGAGGTAGAGGACAGATTACATGACAAGTCTTAATCTCATCGAGGTACTGGCCTTTTTCTCATATTGTCAGTGGCTCTTGTCTTCACGTAAGCAGCTCTCAAACTCTTTTTAGCACGATAACTGTTCCTGTGACAGCCACTTCTCACATTTGTACCGTTCAACAGAATACAAATGTAAGTTTGAAATACAGGATTCTCATCTTTAACGTTATCCTATTATAGCCTCTGCATGGCATTTAATGTGCTATTCACATACTATTTTAGGAAGCCATCTCTTTAAATATTTATAAGTTAGAATAATAAGGCCAATCAAGGATTTTTATTCATAAATCCTTTGTGCATGAGTGTGCATGCGTTGCGGTGTTACAGTGTGGTATGATACATAATACAAAACCTGTAAGGCTACAGCAATCAAATGACATCTCACCCACTAAAGGAACTCAGCCAGAAGCAGAGTGACCCCTGTCACAAAAATCTTTTTTTGTTACTTCTGTGTTATTGAGATTCATTAGAAGATGTTCTCACAAGAGTTTGAGATGGGCTGTTTGCCCTGTTGTGACCAGACTTTAAAGGTCTTTGGAAGCTGCAGAATGCACACTTTTTTGGGAAGTAGAGAAGTAAAATGTGCCAGAACCCATTCTCAAAAATGTGAAGTTTGCAAGTTGACATTTGAAAGAGAGTTGGTTGGGGCTGTGGCCTTTTTTTGTCTTGCAGTTGGTTGGTTCTTATTCCAGCCTGATAACATTTTTTAGCAGAGCTGCTCCACAAGGCTTCCTATATCTGATGACCTAGTCTGTAGATAACTGATGGTGGTGGGATGCCCACCCACCCCCTCACTCGCTCCACTGCCTCAACTGGATGGAGGAGGAAAGAGAAAGCTCATGGGTTGAGATCAACACGGGGAGACTGCTTGCCAGTTACCATCATGGGCCAAAGAGACTTGACTAATTCATTGCCAATTAAAATAGATTCGCATAGTGAGAAATAAAGGCCAAGAAAAAAAAGTTAAACACCACCTTCCCTTCCCCCTGGTTCTTCCCAGTCCCAACCCCTTCATTCCCAACTCCTCTACCTCCCCCCACAGTGGTGCTGGAGAATGGGGTTTGTGGTCAGTCCAGAACTCCTCTCTGCTGCTCCTTGCCCACGCCTCGCTCCAGCGTGGGTCCTTTCCATGGGCTGCAGTCCTTCGGGATAAACCTGCTCCAGCATGGGCTCTCCATGGGCTGTGGTTCCCATCGGGAAATCTATCTGCTCTGCAGTGGGCTCTTCCTGGGGCTGTGGGGGGATCTCTGCTCTGGGGAATGGAGGACCACCTCACCCTCCTGCTCTCGCCTTGGTGTCCACATGGCTCTGCTCGCTTCTTTTCCCCTCCTCCTCTGCCTCTGCAATGTTTTTGCCCCCTCTTAAATACACTTTCCCCTGCAGCCCTCGCTGCCAGCACCTTGGCAATTACACCCAATACACTGACTTATAAAAATCATTGTTAAAGAACAACTAAGAAGGGTTTTGAATATATTATATGTTTGCAGTTAACCTGTCAAGAAGAAAAATCCTACTTTGCTCCCTAACAGCCACTGCAGCACCTGCGCTGCTGGCTCTGTGCAGGCTTCTTTTCCTTCCCATCCCCACCTGACTGAGTCACTTAAACCCCAGTTGCTTCCTTATTAAATCAATTTCCGTATTAATTCATTATTTAAAGGCGATCTTTTTAGCTTTAATTGCTTTAAACTAGTTCTAGTCTCTAAATTAGTAGGAAGTAGCACTTACTGAGATCTCCTAACCTATCTAATTATAAAAGGATAATGTTTAATTTACTTTTAAGTCAACAAAAGCACCGAGCACAGCTGAAAAGCAATTTGAACCGTACTGAGCAGGGTAGGGAGAAAGGACTCTTTCAACATTTTCATCTTGATGGATTATTTGACCTTAAGAACCAAGTTTCCTCCAGTGCTGCTGAAGAGCTTCTATACGTGCCCTATGGGCACAAACCTGGGTAGAGCAATTAACTCTATTAGTTTTAGCCTCTACTTCTTTTTTAACGCGTTTTCTACATTATTTCATTCCTCTTCCTTCTTTGTCCTGCGGATTTTTTGGATTGCAACCTAAACACGTGTCAGGAGGTGCGGTTGGGAACGAGCCTCTATATTCCCGGGACAGAGAGGGATGCAGTAACTCTTCCTGTGCTGAAGAAAGAGGCCTCAGAGTTGGTTTGTCCTTTTTGTTGCCAGCTGGAAGCGAAACGTTTGATGGAGCAAGCAGTTTTGAACAGCTTTGTGTGCAGCAACGCTCCACAGAAAGGCAGGAAAATGGGCTCGTCCTCCTGCCCCGCTGGGCTGAAGCAAGCCTAGGACTCAGCAGCTCGGTTTGGAAGATCCCACCAACCCCGTTTCGGGAGAGGACAGAAACCCGCTCATCCTGCTTTAATCAGCAGGAACCACAGATGCTGGATTTTAAATGCAGAATTTCACCGACATCTCCTGTAACATTGCTTCTCCGAGGTAGATTACATAAAGCATGTGCAGAAAAATCAGCACTCTTCCACGGGGCGCTCTGTAAACGCTTCTGGGATGCACTTCTTTTATCAGGAACCTCATTCACTTATGGAAGTTCACCTTTGCTGATGACATCTGCCTCAGCATCCAAGCTCAGTTGCTTTCCGGTCTAAATGACATTTTAAATGCCAAGCTGGCCCAGTGTCGCAGCAGATGGTGCCTTCAACCAAGTGCAACTGAAGCACTGACAGGAATATTCCCCTTGCGCCAAATGTGACTTTAAAAGAGGCAACTTTCTGACATGGGAACCGTCTCATTAAGAAGACAAATACCTCTCACAGGAGCAGCTGAGTGCTGAAACTCACTTTTATTTTAAAATGGTGACTTTACCAGCAGTTTTCCACATCCCCAGGGTCCAGGGCAGCCCTTTGCTGTAGCTGCCCCCAGGCTATCGCTGTGCTGACGGCACACAGGGGCTCAGCCCCGTGCATTGGCGTGGAGCCCTTCCCTCTGCGGGGAACTGCACCCTCCCTCGCTGCTGCCCAGGGCTGCACCTCTGCCCAACACAGCCAAAACTGGCCATGAGACATTAGAGTGGAGAATGACAGAAAAAGGTGATTGAGAAATGATGGAGGGAGGTGATTCTCCCCTTCTGCTCCACTCTCATGGGACCCCACCTGGAGTACTGCATCCAGCTCTGGGGCCCCCAACATAAGAAGGACATGGACTTGTTGGAGTGAGTCCAGAGATGGGCCACGGAGATGATCAGAGGGCTGGAGCACCTCTCCTATGAAGACAGGCTGAAAGAGTTGGGGTTGTTCAGCCTGGAGAAGAGAAGGCTCCAGGGAGACCTTAGAGCAGCCTTCCAGTTGCTAAAGGGGGCCTACAGGAAAGATGGGGAGGGACTCTATCAGGGAGTGTAGTGATAGGATGAGGGGTAATGATTTTAAACTGAAAGAGGAGAGATTTAGATTAGATATTAGGAAGAAATTCTTTACTGTGAGGGTGGTGAGGCACTGGCCCAGGTTGCCCAGAGAAGTTGTGGATGCCCCATCCCTGGAAGTGTTCAAGGCCAGGCTGGATGGGGCTTTGAGCAACCTGGTCTAGTGGGAGGTGTCCCTGCCCATGGCAGGGGGGTTGGAACATGATGATCTTTGAGTTCCTTTCCAACCCAAACCATTCTATGATTCTACGAAAGGAGCTTCAGGAGACCATCTCCCCATGTGAAGATCCCAGTAACATTAGGTCAATACTGGGGTGTGCATCATGGCTCTGCAGCACAGGCCCTACGGCAGCTGCACTGCCAGCCACGCCTGCCCGCTGTGTGCCGCATTCAAGCCCCCTGCCGAGCTGGCTAGTGTTGCGCGGCCGGACACGCTGCCCAGTCCCCATCACCAGGGGTGGGTCTTTGCCAGCAGAGAGTTTATCAAGACCTTGGCAGTCCAACAGCCCAGGTCAGCACAACACAATGTTAAAATAACAAGAGTGGGCTCCATTAACAGGATCCATTGGCAGCACGCCGCTCACTAAGCCTCCAGATTTTGACCTTAAGACCCAAAAATTGCCCTGGCTGAGCAGGTCTGGAGGTTGCCTTGTTGAGAGAGGAGCTGTGCTGTTGGTGTGTACTAACAACGCTGTTCAATGCTCTCGAGACTTCATATTGGCTGCGATGTTCAAAGCAGCTAATGAACCCGCTGCATCTCTGTTTGGCAAAATATTTCTTAACCAGATGAGATAGATGGAGGGGAGAGGCAGCACCAGCATCACGCTGAAGAGCTTGCAGCAAAGAGTTTACGTTTCATAACCATTTCTAGCTCAGCAAGAGAAGAAATCTTTGACAGGCCAGGACATCCACTTAGGAAAGCTGGAAGCAGAGGGGAGGAGGCCTTGTCCTTTCCTGCCCAACCTGTCCTGTACTTCTGACTCTGCACACTGTGCCCACCCGGCTCCTTGAGGGCAGGCTGAGAACATCCAGTTACTCACCACCTCGTGTTTCTGTGTCATACAAGCTCAGGCTTCAATTTTGGGGATGTTTCCTGCTAAGGTTGGTGCTGGGAAGCAATCTTGAGTGGGAATTACAGGGATGATTGTTTTGGATACAGGTGGAAGTCATCAGCCCAGAAAGCTGGGGTATGTATTTTCCACAGCTGTGCTGCATTCAGAGTGAAACCTTTGAGTTACTAATTCTGTGGGGCTTATTATTCTTCTGGCAATTGAGGAGAGAAGGAACAGATTGTTGCTTTGCTAAGAGGTTAAAACAACTGCAAGTCTAAAAGCTCTTCCTACGTGTGGTGTTTGCAAGGGGTGTACGAAAGCGGGTACTTTGAGGTGGGGGGGAAAATGGCAGCCTTTACATGGCACTTTGGGTTCCTTGTGCAATCCCACAGTAAATGCTGCATTACGCCTGGGGGAAGCCTCCCGCAGTGGAAGAGATCAGAGCAACGCATATCAGCAGGGATTTCCTCCTAGAGACCTGCTGAGCTTCGAACACCACCCTCTGGTTCCCAAGCAGAGCAGGGCCCACGCACCGGAGCTAATGGTGGCTCTTGCTTCCAGCCGAATTTCATCCTGAAGGCCAGGAAGGGGAGCACTGTTGCGGGTGCCGTTCCCTGCTGCCAGCAGAAGCACAACCACACTCAGCCCACAGAGGATCTCGGAGCCCCTGGAGCCTTCCCTTTGCTGAAGAGCCAAAACCAGGTCTGGGCATTTCCTTTCCTTACTTTTTCGAGTCACTTGAACCCACATAACGTCATTTCCCAGACTGATGAATTTTGCAGGCGCTTTTAGCTTTGTTCACCTGTGACAAACACAAAGAGCACAATCAAAGCAGGGTTTTGAGAAAAAAAACCCGTGTTTTCAAAATTTATATATGTAATAATCACCTATGAGACGGTTTGTTTTTTGAAAAAGCACTTTAAGACTTACATTTGTAATTTCCTCTATGTGTCTTAGAGATTTTGAGTCACGATTCTTCTCCTATTAAATATCAAGAGAGGAAAAAAATTAGAACATGAATACATGTGCTACGCAATATGTGTATACACAAATGTGCATAAATACAGTTTAAGTAGGAAAAAGAAATACCAAATTTAGCATAAAGACTATATTTAGTTAGAAATTTGCATTACAGATTTTCCAACAAACAATGCTAAATTTTCTTCATCAAACTATGAAGATATGTAATACAAGTTTAAAACTGATATTCAAATCTTGCTTGCTAGTTAAAATCACGAATCACTTCACTTAGATCAGTTTATCCTGCACTACAAACCTGATAAGGCAGAAGAGATTGATTTTGATGTTGCAACCAAACATTTTTGTTTGTGTGCATAAGAGCAAAAATAAGAGTTACTGGCTGATTTTTAAGTGGGCATTTAGAGCAGGAGCAATGATTACAGGACAACTTCAGCAATTGCTTCTAAAATCTAAATTGTTTTGGAATTTGTTCCCATTAAGAAGGATATGCAGCAAACTGAAATTTTAAGAGCCTGTCTCTTCCTTTATGTAAGATACCCTCCAAAAACTACATTAGTATCTCAGTGTAATTTAATCTCTGTAATAACAACAGTGGTTACAAAAATCTATTTAAATAATCTGTACTACTGTTAGCCTCACTTAAGCAAATTGCAGCTCAAGGGACTTCTGTTTTGCATTGATTTATACTGCTAGAATATTGTATCTATTTCTTTCTCTTTGTCTATGGTATAATTTCTTTCCCGCTCCTCTAACGGACTACTCAGTTTTCCCCTATGATATATATTTTAAATACTAGTTTTAGGGCAAGTGGTGGTAGGACTGTTTTATATCCTTCATAGCCCAAAGGATTTTTAGTAGATGGAATAGCAATCCATCAAAACACAGCCTGAATGTAACAGATGAAGTCTCATGTGGTCAAGCATTCAGACACAGGCCTATTAATAGTTTGTTTTTTGAGGGTAACCATCCGTAAAAATTCAATGAGGCAAAACCAAATTCAGCAATATCTGTCCATGTGGCGCTTCCCTCGTGTCCTGCAGTGAAACAATGGCCAGAGGAAGCAAGAAAACCGTAGCGTGTTTTAATTTGAGACAGCTGTGTTAAAAACGAAAAGGATTTATTTAACCTTGGCTGTTGGGGAGTTCATGGAGCTGCTTTACTTTCCAAAGAAAAAAGCTGAGTGCAAGGTTTTTACAGCATGAGCCCCGGGCACACCTTGCTTGCCCACAACGCAGCAGCAAGACCATTGCTGGCACAAGTGAGACGTTTTTGTGACTTGGCGCGTTTCAACTCGACCTTGAACATCTCCTGTCTGACCTTCACGTCTCTCTGGGACTCTGACTAAGGGTGGCTTGGGCCATTCGGTGCAAAGCCACCCTGAGACAAAGACCTCCCCACCTCGGAGGATCACCTCCGAATCTCAAGCTGAGCCTTGGCACCTGATTTAGACCCCCAGTGATGACTCCCGGCAGCACTCTTGGCCTTCTGGGTGCATCAAGCTTAATTTCGGGATGCCTGTGCCCCAGAGAGCCCATTAATAAATGTGAATCTATGCACAAGAGCAAGCCTGAAAATAGAAACAGAAGCTGACGAGGGAGTTGCGCTGCCTTCCTCCTGTTTCACGGACAGGAGGAGACGCAGGTGACACCAGGAGCTCTGCCTGGAACTTGTGTTGGCTTCAGAAGTCTCTCAGGCTGGAGTCTGGCCAGGCAGTCAGAAAACACACGTGTCCATTCAAGAACTTGCAATTTTCCGTGAATAACTATTAAATGGAGGGAAAAAAACCCTGCCACTAAAATGAGCCTGGTACAGATCACAGGGAGGGAGCGTATCCTTTGAGTAATCAACTAACTGTTGTATATTTAACGAGCGAGAAATCAAATCACAAAGAGTAAAACAAGACCTGGATTTCTTCAAGTGTAAAAATCCAAACTTTTTATTCATTTGAAAAAGGAAGAGGGTGAGGAATATCTGGCTTTATTTCTTTTGCCTTAGAAAAAGCTTTCTTTGCTAACTCGGTATCAGCCGTAACAGTCAAAGCCCATGGGAGACTCATTCGGAGCTGACATCGACTCAGACATGGGGCTGAGATAAGAGCCATGGGCTGCAGGTCAGGACACAGTGTTATGCTGTTTGAAAAAGCTCAATCTGAAGGTATTAATACTTTTTTAATTTTTTTTTAATTATTGCTTAGGTATCAGAATAAAATCCACCTGTCTCTCCTTCAACTCCTGCTATTTAATTTGCATCCCCCTGCAGTGGGTTCTGGTTTCATTTTTATAAACAAGCTTTTTCAGTTTGGGACTCTCTGTCCTGCAGTGCTGTTGCTGTAAATACCAATGGGAAATGTTAATTTGCGTTTTATCAGCTTCAAATGATTTCTAATGGACTTCAGATGATAGACTTCAAATAATTTGTGATGGATTTTTTTTTTCTGTTGGATGTTTTTCTTAAAAAAAAAAATAAATTCCTTACACATCTGTTAGTCTTTGGGCTTTTAAAGCTTGATTTGGCCAATAAAGTCTAGGTTTTGAAAAGCAGCAGCAGAAGCCCACGTGTCCTGGCAGAACTACTTCAAACTGTGCGGTAAACAGCAGCGTGTCTTGCGACAGAGCCTGAGAGGGCAAAAATGAATTCAGCACCCAGCCATTACTTGCTGCGGCCAGTTATCAGAGCTGAACGAAGAATGAAGCTAAGCATGGCTCCTTTTTTGCACTCCTCAAAGCGGGATGCAGAACTTGTGGTCGGTTGGTAGGCAGGTACCCGTCAGCGCTGGGCTGGGGACGCGGAGCGGGGTCCAGGCTGCCGTGTGCATGCACTGGGAAGGGGCTGCTTGGGAGACATCAGCGTTGGCCTCTCCTCGGCACCATGGCTGCGTGCTCCGCTCTCCTGTGGTAATCTGTGGTTATTTACATCTGTAACAAACAAACGAGGTGCAGAGATTAATCCCAAATGTTAACATCCAGCCTCACCTGGTGACTGGGGAACTGTATTGCCCTCTGGGCCTGGATCTGTGCGCGCCGTCCCTGCTGTGGTCACGCACATCCGCGGCAACAGCTCCCCCGCAGCGCACACATCCCTGGGAGGTGGATGCCTGGCTCCACGTACCCTTCACCCCTGCAAATCTGTCCTCCCGGCCAGGCGCCAGCCGCTCACTTGGATCCAAGCAATCGTTAGAGCATCTATCGACGCTGCGCTAATAACAGCCTTCGTCCCCAGAGCTGGAAAACTCCTCTGAAGCACAGTCATCTCTGCTGCTTGCTACTTGCCGCCGCATCTGACAAAAGAAAGGGCAGTAAGCAACGGATGTGTCACCCACACCGTAATGGCCACCTTACAGCCACAGCCTTACCACAGCTGCAGGGGGCGGACGGTGGCCCCGTCACCTGCCCACGCTGCGGTTGCAGGCCTGCTGCTGGCAGACAAAGAAAAGCACAAACAGGTTTCCAAAAAGCAACCACCAAGAGAGCGAACATCTCCATCGCGGCCAAGCACGCGTCGGATGCTCCAAACCCAGCCCGGCAGTGCAATCACAAACCCGGAAAAGAATAGCTGTGAGCAGCAATTAATCTGTGCTCTAACACTTGTCAAATTACATCGAGTAAATTTTTGCTTCTTCTAAAGCCCAAGTGGGTTCTTATCTGTTCTTGTAGCCCCTATTAGTCAGGATTGTAATTGCTGTTGTTACTCAGCAATAGGAAAACAAAAGCCGTAACTGACCATCCAGGCCTGATTGCGGCAGAAAATCTCTTGCCCGTTTGTCCAACACCACAGTGGGCAAAATGAATGCCCTCGTAATTCTACAGTACGATTAACTTCATGCTCTGCAATTAACAAAATAGCATCTTGATACAGAAAGATACCAAGGAAACAAACAACTTTTATCACCCACTAGATGCTGCCTGGAATCGAGCATTTAAGACTTGCCGCAGACTAGCCGTTGTGCGTTCATACAGATCTCTTGTAGAAGATGGTTCGGAGGCATCTAGACAATGTCCTTCCTGAGCAGATTGCCCGTGTTAACAAAGAGCTATGGGTGAATTTGTAGGACTGTCTTGTCCTCCTTTCTGTTGTTCCCTTTCTGTCCTTCCTCCGTGCCTCAAAATAACATTAAAATAGGAATTATCAATTAAAATAACAAACTCTCCTAAGAGAGACACTAACCTCCTAAATAGGGTTAATAAACACACATACCTTTATACATACATACAGGGAATATTTGTGCTTATTGCTCGAGTTGCTTGCGCCTTTAATTCTCTTTCGGTAGCTCTTTAGCTTTGGTAAGCATTTAGTCTGTAGGGGACCTATTCTCACCTCCAGCATTGCCTGGAACTCCCACTTCTCTTCATTTATTCCCCAGAAGCCATGCCACAGTGGGTCAGGAAAGCCCGAGCCGGTGGGGTGCATAAGCATTTTGTCTTGATGTTTTTAGTGAAGCCGCTAAGAGCACTGAAAAGATTTTCACTCGCTGTGCTGGGTTGTTTGGTTTTTGCCAGGAAGCCCCACGCTGTCAGGACCACTGCGGCAACGGCCGGTGAGATCCAGGTGCAACCTCTTCCTTGCAGCTTGGCTTCTCCACAGCAGGACATACCGCTTGTACAGCGATGGCTGTAGCGAGCAGTGGGAGGCTGGTGCTGCAAACAGATTTTGTAGTTGTAATCACTTCTGAGAGGAAAGCAGGGGGGAAACTCTCTGCAGACAGTAGTTTGCTTCTCTTGACCCACTTGATGGGCTCATGTGTTACTACGCTGATGTGCTTCCCTGCAGTTTCCCGCAAGCTGTCGGCCACCTTCCCTCTTGTTCAAGACAACTCCCCTGCTGTCCTGCCTCATTCCAGGGGCTGGCACTGCAGGTTTTTGTGCTGCCTCCTGTCCACCTCCCCTCACCCTCAGCCAAGGGGTTTCGTGCCACCCCTGAGTTCCTGCATCAGTCTCTGCCCTCCTTCCCACGCCAGTAGCTGTCTGCCTCTCCCATTCCCTGGCTAATCCTGCAAGGTTGCCCTTCCAGCTGTTAATATGGAACCTCATCGCCGATGGAGCCGAGTGCTTAATGAAATGGCATCAATCCAGTCTCCAACCTAATTAAAGTTGGCCTCTCATTTTCTTTCCCCAGATGTCATAACTAACAGGAAAGTTGCACGATTACTTACCAGTATGAAGGGACTGAGCAAGAGATGTGAGATTTCCGTTTTGTCCTGCTAGCATCATACATCATTCTTAGCCATTTTCCTTTCAAATAGGAGTGGCTTTTTTTTGTTAGCCCACAGAGACTGGAAAGACCTCCTAATCTGACAGACATCCATGAACTGAGTAAAATAGACTAAATTTGTTTGGGGTTTTTTTTGGTTTTGTTTGTTTTTTTAAGTAGGTATTTGACCATGTAATCTCTCCTCTTAGAAATCACTAACTTGCATTTATATTTCTCAGAGTTGAGTGAAACATCTCAGGTTTGGCTACAGCATACCTTCTTGCACAGCATCCTGTCTTGCTCTGTGGAACCGCTTCTCCTTGGTCACCTGTCACAATGAGCAGTTGCCTCCATGGTTAGAAAGCTGGGCCTAATTTCTAATTGAATTTGTCTGGCTCCAGCTTTCAGCCACTGGATCCTGTTGTTGTCTTTCTCTGCAAGCTGAGAGAAGTGATGACTACCCAGTATTTTCTGCCTGGGAAAGCTCTCTTGTACACTGCAATCAAGTCACCTCTCACTTTTCTTGTTGACAAGCTAAACAGACGGAACCCTCCATCTCGCCCTGAAAAGCACGTTTCCCTTGTAATTTTTGTGGTTCTCTTCCCTCCCTGATTTTTCATCAGCCTTTTCAGAATGAGGATTACCCTACCGTACCAATCCTGTATACAGAGTGTAAAAATTGTCTTTCTCCTCCTGCTTACTTTATTCCTCTTGTGCCTGCAGTGAGGAGTCAAGGATGTGCCAGACTTTTTTGTTGTCTGCTGCAGGATTGCACAGGGAGCTCGCTTTAGGTTGCCTCACCCTGAAGGCAGTGGGTGAGCGGGTCCCATCTGAGAAGCCTGGCTGTGATTTGGCACTTTGCAGCAACCCCGGGCTCCTCCGGGCCCAGCGCTGAGTGCTGCTCGCCCCACGCTCCAGATCTACCCTTTGCCCTGCCCTTCCCATCTCACGCTGGGTGCAGCTCCAGCTTCACTCTTAGACACGTCCCTGTAGTTTAAGAGCTGATGAATTACATGTTGGCAAACACTGTGAGGGAGGACAGGATGAGACATGTACTTGAGATGCAGGGGGAAGAGCTAAATAAAAAAAATATATTCGTGGAAACTGCTGAATTAGCCAGTTCTTAAACCACTTAGCAAGTTCTTTTCTGGCGTGGTATATCGCTAAACTTTCATCAGCTTTTACACAGTACCAAATTAAACCCCTCGCAACAAGCTAGGTGTGTTACATCTTCATGTTTACTTGCACAAACCTGTAATCTGATATGATGAAATAAGATTTCTTCGGCAAGTCTCAGAAAAATCACAATTGATGCTCTGTGCCTACCATTAATTCTTGGAGTGCTGTCACCCCTTGTTGTCTCTACCACTATGTTTGTTCCACACTCCTGGCCACTGCTAGGGCATATTTATCTTAGTCAAGTCACTTCAACATTTTATATACTAGCACAGCATAAGTATTCTTCCAGTCTCCTGGAATTTCCCCAGTACGTTCAAAATCAAGGTCACTGAAAAAGAAGGATCCTCAGCCAACTCTTCTACCACTCCTGGGTTTCACTGACATCTAAACACGCCAGGTTAGTAACGTTCATCCTTCATGTCCTTCTCAGTTCCTGATGATCAAAGAACAAGTTCTCTCTAATTTATATGAATGATATGAATCCTATTTTTTCCCAGATACAAAATAAAAATATTAAGCTGTTCGGTATTATTAACACTTTCCCCATCCAGTTCTGAACCATCAACTCTCCTGAGGTGTTTGGCTCTTCATGTACTTCTGTACTGATCTCAGCCTCACAGCTGGCACGCAAACCTTCTCAGTAGGAACTGCCTGACCTGTAGATGCCATGGTGAGAAGATAAGTGCTTGCATATCTCATTTTTCCTCTCAGGGGAACCTGAGGACTGGGGAATTTGCTCTCTCAGAGGTGCAAGAAGGCTGATGGCAGCTGTGGGGAAGAACAGGAGCAGTGTTTGCTCACCACCTCTCTCTGATGCCTGTTAATCACTTCAGCTGATGATAACCTGCTCACAAGCTAATACAGGTTTTAAAATTATTGATGACTCACACTGCTCTATCCAAGAAGGATAAGTGCTTTTTATTGGGGTAGGTATAGTCAGGGCAGGGGGCTGTTAAGGAAAGATGGAAACTCCTACTCTGCTTTTAGTTTCCTACTGTTCCTGGTTTTCTCCATTTCTACAGATTCAAGAGCTATGCTGGGACTGTGTTCCCAGATCACCAGGGATGCTCACCATCACCCTGATCACCGACAGTTTAAAACCATACAGGCAAATAGGAAATTAAAATTAAAATGAAACAAAAAGAATCAAAGCCAGGAATCTCATCAGATTCTGCTTCCTGTGACTTTTCCCGTGATGTTAGGTTTCATTTAAGAGGAGGAGATTTTCCTTTTGCATGTGTTTTGTGCTAATTCTTTTATTGCATTTACTTCTGACTGGCATCAGAGAAACTTCAGGGGATTGCAGGTCTATTTTTTTTCTGCATTGCAAGGCTGTAGCAAAGCCAGAATGTAGGAAGCAGCTAATGCTAAAATTACACCTTGTTTATATATTTAGTGAGAAATTACCCGGCAGAAGGCTTTGCTGACTGAGAGGGGAGCGTGTGCTCTTGTTTCACAGGCTGAACCAAGGCTGAAAACCCCAGTGGAGCTGCTCCAGGCAGCTGCTGAGTGAGCCATAACATGGTGCCATCATAAAACTGACAGGGTGGCTTCGCACCAGCTGTAGCTGCACTCTTAATTTAGAATTTGGTGGCTCTAACACCACAGTACTCTATAGTTGCTTGTCAAAATCCCCAACTGCGTTAAAATATCATGTTCTATACGTCTTACCTGATGTGTTAGGCGTTACTTCTTTAGTGGGACAAGATTTATTTGGGTTCTGTTACTCTTCGTTCACCCTGTCATTCAGAAATTTCTAAAGGACACCAAATTACAGGTTTGTATTGCTGCTATTTCTGACTGTGGTAGCTGCTATACATTAGGACTTTTTATCAACACTGGTGCTTCCCGAATCATTGGCCTCCCAACACGTGAGCCCCATGAAGAATTTGTCAGCCCCGTAATGCTGGTTTTTTGCTTTGAAGGTAGTCCGTCTGCTGCTAAGCCTTTAAGAGAGAACAAGGGTATGGCGTCAGGCAGAAGGTGAGAGGCACAGCTATCAGGGATATCAAGTTCTTACAAGTTTTGTAAATGCTGACGCCTGGGTGAAGGAGAAAGAATGAGTTAATACTTCACCAAGATGTGGGCTGCTCCTGTGAGTGAGTCACTCGCGCTGCCTGGCTTGCCCCAGCTGGCCAGTAAGCACGGGGCACGAGCCAGTCTGATGGCAGGCAGGGACCACTGAAAGCAGAGGGGAATTTAGGGTGTGAGGAGGAAACGGTGTGTGCGATGGGGTCACGTAGGGAGGAAAAAGCCAGCGCTATTTCAGTGGGCGCATAGAGGCCATGGGGGTTTCCCTAAGTTCTCGCACTTGTGAGACAGCGTTTGTATTTACCTAGATTTCACAGCTGACCTATTGAAAATAATAAACCAAACCCCAAGGAGAAAGGTTGCCTCATCGTCACCAGTTCTCCGTGCTGTCCAAGATCCCACCTTTTTTATAATCAGAAAGTAATGGCCTTCTATGGCTTGACCGAGTCCCACTGCAGTAGGCACGTGGCCTTTCCCTTCCCTTCTCCTGCCAGCCTACAAGAGTTGAATCAGTTTAATACATGCTGCCACAGATGATTTATTTCCAGTTGTGCAAAACGAAGTCATAGTCTGTTATGTAGAGTAACTGCTCAAAACAAAAATAAAAAAATCCTATGTCAAGACACATTATTTATTGAACTTACGGTTCTAGCGTTTGATTTACCATTCAACAGCCAAAATACGTAACAACAACCTCTGTGATGGGAATTGATTTTCATATGATGGGGTTTATGAAGTAGTAAATGTTACAGTGCTTGGCCAATTCAAGGCAGCCACCCATGGCTTCCCATTTCGCTCTGCACAGCCCATATACCACTCACGGCATACTGCAGTGAGCTAAAAGATAGGAAAATGCCAACTAAATAATAAGTCGCCTTTTCAGTGTCTCACTTTTGAGTGCGCTAGTGCTTGCAGACTTCAATCTGGTCACAGTTTACATCGCTGAGCTTCAAATGTAGATTATCTTGCCGAAAGCCTTTTAAAGCCTGAGAGATTCCAATTTTGTATTGAAATACCAGATGTCATCCCGAGATTTAATATATTCTTTCGTTCTAATCGGTGGCAGACAAACTGTTTGATCTGACACTGCACGCTGAAGTTATATTTTTTTCCATGCTGTGTGCTAAAGATCAATTTAAAACTGTCAGTAGAGGCCTGACAGTTTTATTTGTACTTGGTAATTAAGCAGCCCAATTTGATGTCCAAATGGCTCTGGAAAATGTTACATTTTCTTTGCCAAATTTTTGCTTTATGCTCATATTACTCCTATTGTTTAAAATGGTCTTTTCTCTGTTCTGTAGGAAGGGAACCGGCTCCAATTATTAGCTTGGGGCGGGGGGGGGTATTCACGCTACCTATTTTAAGTCGATTTACCTCATTTGTCATATAAGGAGCCTCCCTATAGGCAAGGTAGAAGTAAGCAACTAAGCCGCTGAGCAGGCACTGAGCATCTGGTGTGTGAATACCCACCAAAAGGCACACAAACTGGGAAAAGTGGACCAATACTTCTCCATTCGTTCTGGATTGCCATCTCCCCCAGCTCTTGCTGGTATCGAAAGTAGCTCATTGTTAGGATCTTCAAGTGGATGGACCGTGGTGCTTTTCATGCCCTGAGTTATGCCGTGTTCATAATTTTACGTGGATGGTAAAATTGCTGGTTCTTTGTTAGGAGAAAAGGTGAATGTGACTGTGATCTCTTTCACACAGTGCCATAGATATGACTGATAAATTCTTAGCTGCAGGTTCTTTGCTCCTGTCCTCCTCAACACCTAGTAGATAGTTTGGGGTATATTTACAGAAAGAAATCCTAGAAGAGGTGACCTGGACACAAATGAAGAGATTTCTACATTGCACTCCTGTAGCTCTGGGACCGTGAAGATCATGAAATTGCCATTCATGGTCACTGACTGATAGTCTTCTGTCTGCCTGTAGCTAGTTGTGTGGGGTGACTGTTCTGGAATATGAAATTACCTAGAGAAACATCTACTTTGGTAGCTGGCGTGGGGGCAAGGGAAAGCTGGAGAAATTCTCTTTAGCAAGAGAGCAGCTAGTGGTCAGCATGTAGCTGTATTTCTGCCCCAGACCACAGCAAACTCCCAAACTGAACAAACAAACAGCAAAAAAGCTCAGTGTCACCTCAGTTCCTTTCTAGACTCAGACCTGCTGGGACTGTTGAGGGCTATCCCCTGCATGGTAATTTGTACCAAGAGAGGTTCTGCTCCTCAGAGTACCCTTCATGTGGAGAAGATACTGGTAGTGGATTGTGAACGACGACAGCAAAGGAACGTTTCTAAACTGCATTTCTTCTACAGAGAGAGCGGAAAGCAATGCCAAGACAGACAGCGAGTCATTTCAGGACAGTCTAGCACTGTATGGAGTAAGTGCAGGAAATCATTTCAACGCATAGTAAAGCTTAAGCACTTCAAGCACATGTTTAAGGGACTCAAGGATATTATTAAATGCTTTCCTGAGTCAGGACTAATATCTGATCATTTAAATAAAATTAAGAATTCTGCAAGCTTAGCTAGAATGCCAAACTGAAGTCAAAACCCAGTTTGAGAAAAGATGTACAGCCCAGGCAGCCTTCCAGAAGGCAGGCATTCCCAAATGTCGTTGCAGTTAGATGCAAAATATTTCCTGGATGCACCAGCACTGTATCCAAGTTAGCCAACCCTGGGAAAGGCTGGGCTCATTTTTACAGCAGCTGGGGGGAGAATTACTTTATCTATAGAGCAGGTAAAGCCAAATGCAAACGTATTTTTGTCTCTTTTAGAAAATCTAGATGGCAGAATGGCAGTTACCGAAACTGCTACAAATGCAGTGCTCTCAGTTCAGCAAAGTTAACATTTAGATAATCTCAAAAGTAGCAGGGTAGCTACCATGAAAGCATTGGAGGAGCATAAATTCTGGCTGAGCTTGTTTCTTTAGCCACAGGATAATGTATTTCCATTAATTCTGGTCTGTTCTACCTGACTGGAATATTTTATTCCTTTCAATAGGTTTTTAGTCCTTGGGTTTACTCATGTACTTCAAAATACATGCTTATGCGATTTGAGTGGTCTATATTTGCTTTAACAATAACTGCTGGATACTGGTACTAACGCCATCATTGTAATAATTTTGATCTCATGCCTGGATAACGATGTTGAAATAGTGATACTGAATGAATATATGTTTGCTGCTACGCCCTATTCTTTTCTTTTCTGGGGGAAGTTATCTTTTTAGTATCAACTCTTACATTCCAATTGAGTTCTTCTACTAAGATTTATCTATCTAGATGTCTCTGGCCCTCTGTCGTCAATGCCATAACCAGTTATTGTGCTACAATCTTTTCATACTTGCTTCTCCTATGGATAGGCTTGAAGTACGAGTTCTATTTTAATTGTGATGCTCATTTAACAAAGTCGATCTCTTTCATCTTGCATTAGCTCAAATGAAAATATTCCCATGTAAATTTTTGACTCCCGTGCAGCTGCCTATGGAGGCAGAAAAGAAAAGGCCGTTTAAAAGTCTTTGCTGGCCTGAAGCACTTGATTCCTAACTACTAGGCAGTTTGCTAACTAACTCATCTAATTCAAATACGCAAAAGGATGAGTAAGCAAATAAACCATCTCAAATCAATCCATCTGGCAGTAGGTAAAATAGTTATAATGAACAGTGTGTTTACAGCGCACATTTCTCACTCGGTCTAGTCATTTGCAGGATCCAGGCCACGGATGTCACAGGTTGTCTGAGAAGCATTAGACGCGGGGAGACGACTGCATGTGAAAGGGGAGTTTGAGGATAATTTATGATGATGGATGTTTGCTGTTTATGTGCACTTCATTAGCTAAGTCAGTCTGGCTAGCGCTCCCGGGACTGGTCTGCTTTCCCTACCGCTTGCTGATGGCCATTTGCTCTGAGTTCATAGGTGAACGAACACAAACATATGTTTTTGGATAGAAGATTTGCTTTATGATGACTAAGGAATGCATGAGACATCTATTAGGAAGCTGTTAGAAGATGCCGTGTCCTTTGGTACAGAAGCTAGGAAGAATATATTGTAGTATTTCCCTCGTCTTTAGGTAGAGGAAAGGCGCAATCTATTAAGTTTCTGTTTAAAATGTGGCAATTTTATTCTGGCTTGAGATGCTCTAGGATCTAACACGGTCCTAAATTGGCCCCCCAAAATGAGAAGCTTTGTATCTACCTCAACCAATGCTACCAGCATAATGTCTTGGTATTGTGAAACTTTGGATTGCCTTCAGTGGGAACGTGTACATAAATAATAGCAGGATTTGGCTTTGTGTATGTAAAATTATTAGGCAAATCCATAGGAGCAGCAAAACCAACCGAGTAGCTGTCTGAAAAGCAGGAACATGAAGAGCTCTCTAATGATCCTGAACACGACGGCTAAATTCACAGCAAGATAAAAGTTATACCATAATTGTGGCAGCATACTGTGTAGCAAGGACGAGCCAACTCTTTTGCTTTGTGAATGAGGAATAATACTGAATTTTTACTCTTATAATCAAATTGCAAGTGTAAGTATATATGGAAGCATTCATACAGGCAGGAACAGCTACTTGATCAACGGCATGTACCTTCCAGATTTCTAGGAACAAAGGACACTGTAAATAAATACGTATTTTGTAACTGTATCTTTTTTTTTCCTGAATGACAGCTTCCAGGAAATAGTGACAAGGACAGTTCTGAACAGAGGATTAACTCAGGTTGCTTAGTGCAGCTTGAAAAGTGTGAGTAGCAAGTATTACAGTAAGATGCAACATCGCAAATGATAAAGCAAAACCCCTTAATAAATTCAAATTACTGGTGCATCATTTGCCTTTGTTATCAAGGCATGTCTGCAGGTGAGGCCAGGCAACCAGTCTGCATCAGCAGGAGCTGAGGCTGCGTGTCCACCACGCGAGCATCTCAGCAGTTAAACTGCTTTAAAGATGTGCTCCCTCTTCCTCCCCAACTCCCCTGCACCCCACATGCTTTTCCCTTCAGTTACGCTGCAGGTATTGCAGCCGTTGAACAAGTTCAGCGTAAGAACTGAACTGACAAAACCCTCCAAGGTTAGACGCAATGGCAACAACCTGTTATGCTGGCAATGGAAGTGTTTACATTGGAAATGTTTGTCCTTGAAACCAATATTCACTGTCCTGGTACCAAACATGTTCCTCATTGTACCCATATTTTTTAAACTAGGAGAGCTACAACAGCAAGTGCTCATACTCCTAATTGAATAACTGAGCTAACAAAACTGTGATGTGTAGAAAAGGCTTTCCATGCTTATTTGGAAACATCTCCCTCCTCCTTTCTAAGGTGTTCTGATTCACACACTGCAGTTCTGGGCGTCTCCTCAGACCAACGTGGAATGTGAGCGAGGCAGCGGCCCCGTTTGTCCGCTGCGTGCTGGGCACTCCGGGGTTCAAAGTTCTCCTCAAGCCAGGTCTCTTAATATCAGCTCACTCAGACTTGGTGATATCCCAGTGTTTTGGGCTGAAGTCTGCTCAGGAAACTTGTCCTCTTCTCTGGCTATTTATGTTGCTTGCATGACCAAAGCTGTGCATCTCTCCTGTGTTGCCCATCCTAGGATTTGCACTCCCAGAGTGACAGAAGACCTTAATATCTCTGCAGAATGGACTGAGCCTAGAACCTGCCCTCTCATTCGGAGTTAGCACCGCATCTAACAACACCCTGACTCTCATGAGAAACACTGAGGTCTTACCGTAACATAGACCATCACAATTTTCCTGCTTTAAATCTTACTATTGAATCAGGTTCAGCTGATATCAAAAAGTTTAGCTAAATAGTGCTTATATTAGACCTGAATGTAGGCTGATCTGAAATCCAGTAAGTTATGTCACCATAATTTCCTATATACCTATAAGAACCACAAAGCACAGATCATTCTTCTACGTTTGGTGTGAAGAAAATAACTAGGATGATGCTCATGTTTTATTTTGCATTTATGCATATAGTGTCATTTTATTTTTATTATGGGCCTTATGAGCAGACAGCTACTTCCTTTCATCAGGGACTGTCTCATAACTTTAAATTGACAGCTCCTGGAGGAGAGAGACGGCATGTGGCATGTGTACAGAATCCAAGATTGATAAGGGTATGATTTCATTCATTATAATGACTAAGAAGGAGTGAAGATTGACAGTTCAATCACTCATTAATAAAGACTTACTGTATTCCCATTCATGAAAGTGTTAGCCAAATTCTAAAACATTTTTAAAAAGATAGTAGTATTATTAAAGTTTGCTTTAGTACTTTCCCCTCATATGACAGTGTAGAAAAATCTTTATCAATAAACAGAATTGTAATTAGTCTGAAAACTACCCCAAAATTACTGATCTTTTCCTTTTTTTTTTTTTTTGTTCTTCATTTTGGGAAATATCTTTTCTGCTTAGACGCTGACAAGAGGCAGCACTTACTGTAGTTTAACAGGTTGCTAAACCTCAGCGGAGCCAAAGGGCTAACACATCATTCCACACAAGAGAGGACCAAGCTAGGTTATGTTACTTTTAATTTGCTGTGGACAGAGGTCTCCGACTCACACTGACTGAATTAAAACATTAGTGACAGAGACTAATGACAGAGTCCCCTGTGAAGGACTTGGCAGAGCAGGGTACGAGCCTTGTGTCACAGAGCAGCTCTTGTCCACAGCCCCGTTTCCTGGAGGAGCTGGTGCTCGATGATGGGTTGGTCCATGCTCCTGTGGAGCAGCATTACACACTGGTCACTGAGGGAAACCAATGTTGACCTCGGCTTCTGCAGGCTACCAGGCTCTAGCTTGTGTGAGAGCAGCCAGGACATCCCTGCGGTGGGATGGGCAGCAGAGCTGCTGTCTTGGGGTACATGGTACCAGCTCACAGAGAAGACAGTCACCACCCAAACCCAGTCTCAATGTGCATGAACGGTAAAAGAGGCAATCGCGCAATCTTGTTAAGTCTTGTCCTCTGTTACCGCTATTCCTCTTCCAAATTCTTTGAGGATCACTTCAAGTTTTCTCTCCCAAAACAAGATTTAGTTGGATTTGAGCAGTTTCACACCCATTTGTTTCCTTGAGTCCATTGCCAAACGGGATTGATTTGTCAGTTTGTCTTACTGTCTGTTCACGTTCTACGATGAGATGGCAATCTCCCATCCCTAAAAAGCTTATAGAGGTTTTTTTTGGCAAGGAACGAGTCATATTTTCCCACTGTTCGGCAAGTGAAAATGATTGTTCTCTGTCTCATGTTGACCGATTAGCTGAAGTACAGATATAGACAATCTCGTTATTTTAAAAAAACCCACCTCTTGCTTCAGCTGATTGGGTGGAGGGAAGATTTTGTTCCCATAGCAACATTTTGCATTCGAGCCTGCAAAGATGAGGCTGGCTAGAGGCATTTCAAACATGCCGCATTTAAAGAGCGGGTTGTGCTCTACAATGTGTTTTCATTTTTGCATCTGAAGGAATTATTTAGTAAACACCGGAAAAACAAAAAGAAAAACCCTTGCGTCCCCATGCGTGAAACTGGAGCCTGCTAACACTAGCTACGCTGCAGAGCATGGTTTCAACCACGCTTGTAAAATGTTCACAGTGAAGCAACCTGACCACGTTACTATCAGTTGTCTGAACAGGCACCGCAACTTTAAGTAAAAATCGGTCCAAAGCTCAGATGTCCCTTTTGTAAGAGTTCTTCTCCTACCTTCACTGGAGACACCACCACTGAGCGTGGTGTTTGGAGGGAACTGGCTACTAGGCGGAGGAAGAGTAAAGCCCATGCAGGAGGTTGTGTCCCAGAGATACAGGGCGGCAGTAGGGGAGGGGCTCTTGAATCCTTGCAAAAGTGGCGGGTAGGACGAAGAAAAAAAAGTCTTTCCCAATAGGAGGTGGTGCTGGATGAAGACACCACTGGAGAAAGAATGGAGGACAAAAGCAATTTAGGTTATGGTTCTCGCAACTTCATACCGTAAAAGTTGGTCATGGGGTAGCAGGGGTAATTTCTGTGGCTAAAGAAGGAATTAGACTTCAGTGACAACAGAGGGACAAGACAAGGAATATGTTTCACTTCAGGACTCTTGGTTCATTTGTCAAATAATGGGAAAGAAGGACAGAGCAGAAGAAATTTGTAGTAGTCTTTAAGGGCGATGATATAAACTGGCCCTTTCTCTTTGGCTGCCGTCTGTGCTTCACCAGACATACCTTCTCACTCAGCACAAACCTTGTTCAGGGCAGAACTGGAAGATTCCACATATTTATCCAGGATTTCACTTTGGGAAGCACGCAGCTCAGTGGCGCAGTACACACCTGCCAGAAGCACAGTGGTTTAGTCCCGGAAAAAATGATGGCAAGTCACCCAGGAGGACAGAACTGCAAACATAGAGTCAATGTTAGAGTATCTTAGGAATTATATATTATATTAATACACAGTGATATTTTAATGGGAAATTGAGTCACCTTTTCTCCGTGTTTGCCTTTGGGCATGGATAAGCAAAGTAATGACATTAAGAATAACACAAAAAGTTGGCGTTATTGGCAAATACCTTAGTGGGAACAAGTTGAGAGAGCACTGTTGTAGTGTGGCACCATTCAGTTGGTAGCATAAAGTTGGTAAAAATGGCCTCAATGTGAGAAGGCGATAAATTGATAAAGCTTTAGAGCTTTTCTGGGGCAAGGAAGTACAGTCAGATTGGTTTCAGAAGTTTTGTGGAAGGAAGACACCTCAAACCAAAAAATGTGAGTGAAAGTCAGAGGAAATACAAAGCAGCCGTGGTCATGTTGAATGCCGGTTGCTCTCCAGTTATCCAAGCTTCACCTGAGCTGATGAGCATGGGCTGGAGTTCCCACCCATCATATTCTGATGAAGTGGCATTATTGCATGTGAGTAAAGCTCGTTGAAGACCAGCAAACTAACACGGCTTTGTCAAAACAAGCTTGAAAATAATTGTACAGTACTTGTCAGACATAATTTTTATTAGAGGTTTTTTTGGAGGAAGTTAAGTTCGTGTACAGGGAAATTGATCAAGGGGCTGTTCCTGGAGATTATGGATCAATCCCACCAAATCATGCACTGCTTCATGCTCAGACTTCCTCTGAAGACGCCTGGTATTGCACAAACATGATATGTGGGAGAAAAGGGGCACGTGGTGTGATGTAAGAGTGAGTGTGCCGAGGAGGAAGGCGGAAAGATCTTACGGCACCAGAAGAGCAGGAGAAAGGGTGGGTGCCAAGAGCCATGCAGAATCACAACAACTGATAAAGATCATAAAAAAAAAAAAAGAAAGGGACAGTGATGGGATGAAAGAGTGGAAACATAAGCAATCCTGATGCCCTGAAATGATACTATCATCTCAGACAAGACAAGGCAAATCAGCAAAGTTAATTGTTTGCTGCTGGTTGGCCAGATGCCCCTGGAATTGTATCAAAAATCCCTGCCCACCAGATTTCTGGATAGGTCTGGATTCCAAACTTTTCATCTACCTTAAAATGTTTATGTTTTCAAAATTTTATAGCTCAAAAAAAAAAAATGCAGAGGTCAGTAGTGCAAGAAGGAGGCAAGAAGGAGGCAGCAGTATTCCTGCTGTTAAGAAAAAACAAATAAAAAACATGTGCTGAGGTGAGTTACCTAATACAGCTTTTGAAAGATATGGATGTCAGGATCTGTCTCCAGGGCAAATGGCTCAGCCCTGCATCCTGAGAAGACAAAAGCTCTGGCCTTGAGCTGGGGAGCCAGATTTCCAAGAACCTGTCGTTAGAGAACCTGAGGCGGCTGCTCAATGAAAAACCATGTTCAGCTGCTGACTTTAGATAGTTTCTGACTCATCAGGAAGGGAAGATTGCTATGAAACCTGTTCCAAGGTCAAGTCCCTTAATGCATAAAAAGCCAAGGTACCAAGCACGGAGGTTTGGGGTACTCTAAGAACCCCATACCTGTAAATTAAGCATTGCAACACCCGAATCTTAGGGTTCTGTCTCTGTTTCAATCATACTCAGAGATCTTCTTTGGAAAAGAAGTGATTCCAGAGCACGTGTCTTTTCATGAGTGTAACTACAGATAAAACAAACTAAATACCCAGAGTGGATTCCCAAATGCCTGCGGTCCAGGATTATTGCTGATGTTCTTATTCCTCTTGGTTACCCCATTTCATTTATAGGTAAACTAGTAATTTTATTAAGCTTACACAGTCAACCCTCATTCACGAAGGACACATGCACTTCAGTGGGAAATGTCTGGAAGACAGGAAAGCAGTTTGCGAGCCTGTCATGACCAGGAGTGACAGCAGATTGATTGAGGGATGTGTCCTGTAGTATTTTACACCGGGCAGTGGACAAGAAGAGTCAATGGCTGTAGCAGGCAGTATTCTCGGAAACACCTCTGCTTTCTGGTAATAGTAATCTACAGTGACTCTGAAAACACCATATCATACCTGTAATGCAGAAATTTTGACAAAATGAGGAGTCCTTGATTTCCAGGAGACAAGAGAAAGGGAAGAGGCAATCTCAGCAGGTGAATAGAAGCACAACTGAAGCCTGTATAATCAGGCCTGAGACAGAAGTAACTAACAACCAGAATCACGAGACACAAATTAACATGTTAATAGGAGCCCAGCAAATCTGGTCCCAACAGCTGTCACTGACAATGTAAGAACCATTGGTTAACTGTAACCGGCATAAAAAAACTACACTAGTTAACACAGGTTTCACTCAAGTGACCCCCCCCCCCTCCATTTTAGCACCTTAATGCAACATAATACCTTGCTAATACCTTACACCCCAAGACCAAAGGTGGGAGCATCTGATTCAGCCTCCACCGCGTGGCAAACGTGATGGCGGAGATTTGATGGCCGAGTGCTGCGGTGTGGCTCCCTGCTCTCCATGACATAAGGCTATGAACTCTCTATTAACCTGCCAGCTAATATTAAGTCACTTCAGCTAACCTGCTCCTGTCAAACTAATTCCAAGCCTAAATGTGATGACAGTTTGCTCTAACTCCTTTGTCTGCTTTTTACTTGCTAACTAGCCTGCTGGAAATGAAATTAGCATAGGTCGCTATACGCTCACAGGGCTGAAGTTTCATGAAAAGTTACTTGCGAATGTACCAGGGCACAGGGAAAACTTGAAATAATGGGTTGCCTTGAGATAAGCCATATCCTTCAGAATATGAAGTGTGTGGTCCCGTCCTCCTGAGACACGGCACAACCTGCTGCTCTGTCATCCCAGTTGGGCTGCTGGGCACAGGTTGGGCCGAGGGTGCATGTGTGTAGGTGGAACACGCCAAGCAACGATTCCTCTCCATGCACCGGACAGCAGGACCCCCATGTTCTTGCATTTAACGTTAATACAGAAAGCACATTATAATTAGCGCTAAATACCTTTCGAGATCGGCTTCTATTTTAGCTTGGGAACAGCTTGTAGCTCTGACAGCGCACTACAGCTTGCAGGGAAAGTGACTTGCTCCTGGAATAGGTGTAATTTGCTTTGGGCGGGACTCACTTCGTTTTGGGAAACCGGAGCACCGTGTCCACGTAGAGGGTGTTTAAGCCCCAGACCAGCGGGGTCCAGGTGGCCCCCCACGGCCGGGATCGGTTCGGGGGGAGGAAGCCACCCACCCCGGCGTCTCCGTCTCCCGCCGGGAAGGAAGCGGCTGCAGGGGGGGGACGGAGCCCCGCACCCCGCGGGGTGCCGCCGCGGCTCCCCGAAGTGCCGCGGGCGCCCACGCAGCGTGACTACGAGCCGCCCGCAGCCAGCCGGCTGCTTCGCCCCACGACCCTCCCGGGTCGGGCCACCCCTCCGGCCCCGGGGCGGCGGGCGGGGAGGGGGCCGCGGCCGGGGAAGGGGCCGGGAGGCGGGGGCGGGTGGGCCCGGCCCCCCCTCCCCCCTTCCTCCCCCACCCGCGTCCGCGCTGCCTCGTGGCGGGCGGCAGCCGTCGCGCCGCCGCTCAGTGTGGGCAGGCGGGCGGCGCGCACGGAGGGCGGCCGCGCCCGCGGGCTCCGGGCACCGCGACGCCGTACCGGGGCCGTGCCGGGGACGGGGTGTGCGGCCCGGCCGCAGCCGCGCTGCCCACCTCACCCCCCCTTCCCCGCACGGCCGCGCCGTGAGGGGCGGGTAGAGCGCGGCGCCGTGGCGGGGAGCCCCTGGCGCTGCCTGCCCAGCAGCATGCTGCGGAAGGTAAGGAGCCTGCCGCTGCCCCGCCGCACACCGGAGCGGGGACCGGCAGCGCGGGGTCGCCACCGGGAGTGGAGGCGGGAGGGAAGCGTGGGGTGGGGGGGGCGGTTGTCGGCGTGTCCGCCGGGGCCCCGCCAGGGGGCGCCGCGCCGCCGGGAGCGGCCCCCGCGGGGGGCGGTTGCGCCGGTGGCGGCGGCGGGGCCGGGGCCGGGGCGGGCGGCGGGAGCCCGCCGGGCGCTGTCCATGGTGCGGCGGGCGGAGGGGAGGGGGGGCGGTCATCGCGGCGGGCAAACTTTGGCGTCCGCGGCGGGCGGCTCTCCCGGCTGGAGTTGCCATGGATGCCTGCGGCGGGCAGGGCGGGGTGCGGAGGAACCGGGGTGCGGGGTCTCCCCTCAGGCCGCCGCTGGCTGCGAACCCGGCGGCGGCGGGGGAGGCTCGGCCGGCCGGCCCAGGGTGAGCGCCGAGCGCCCGGAGCCGCCCCCGGGGAGCGAACCCGCCGGTGTGTGCATCAGCCGTGCGGGGCGACTGGCGCTCCGCGGCTCGCCCGCCGCTATTGTTCCTTGCGCGGCAGCAGAGCATCCCTTGGCTGCACAATCTCGGGCAGGGGGAGACATCGGCGGACGGAAGAGCTCTCTTGGTTGGCACGCGAGGCTGCTGGTTTTGTGCGAAGGCGAATGCGAGACTCTGGTGACTGCTAAAAGCTTTAGAAAAATAACCTGAAGGTTTGAGGCGAGGGGGAGCGTGGCTACAGAGGCAACCAAAAGCTACTAAAGTCAGTAGGAATGCACACGAGGGTGTGCATACAGACCTTCCAGCTCCCAGCACAATTTTCAGCACTACTTCTGAAAGGCGAGCTTTCCTTCTTAGGTGGACCTGGGCTGCTTCCCATCGTTGCTGGAAACTGGCAGTAACAGGAAAGTGCCAGTGTAGAAGGTGCGCTATCAAAAGAATGAATCGAGTAACTGCTCGGGCTTCTTGTCCTGCTGTTGTTCCTGCCTTCCTCTCATTTTGTGTTATCTTCCCAAATTTTGTTGTTACAGCTTTAGCCCCGCTAGCCTAAGTGCATAGTAGCTCAGACAACTGGAGCTGGATGGTGAATGAGGTGGTTGGAGCCTGGGGTCCTCCTCAGCGCTTCTGAGCTGCTGAGCTGGGCTCCGACGGCTGCGCTTGGTTTGGCAGAGCCCAAGCGACGCAGAACAAACAAGATGATTTAGGATTTCCCTTTGTTCTGGGGAGGAACTCTCCACTTAGCCAGGCTCCTAAAGCACGGCATTCCTAATCTCTTTTAACAAATATTCCCAGAGCAGTATTTTATACTGTTAGCATTAATTATTATATAGTTATTATACAGTTTGGACAGGCTGAGTAAGAGAAAGCTGATTAATTCTATCCTTGCATTGTGAATAATGTGGAACAAATGCTTCCTTTGAATTTTACCTTCTTCCACTACCCGTCATACTCCTTTGCTTACAAGTAGGGGGAGTGCCGAGATGGTCAAGATTGGAAATTAAGGGTTTATTAAAGATCAAAATGACCTTGGGGATTGTGAATACAAGGTATTGGAGCCTTGTTTCTTTTTTCATACCTGATTCTGTGGTGGCCCAAGGGCTGAATCGGGGCTTGAGGGTTGGTCTACGCTGGCAGCCTGTTCTGTGCTGCATGTTCATGAGCCGCCTGTAGTGGACTGACCTCCCTGTGAATTGTGGGCTACCTGTGCTGAATTCCTCTGCTGTACACGACAACTGGGGCGGTGCCAAGAGAAGTTAAACTAAGCTCACTCTAGTTTAAAAACGCTAAAATGGGTAATCCTTAATTCTTAGGCAACACCTCAGGGCTAATGAAGGCTGCGTGAAGAACTGTCTGACAAAGGGAATCTCCTTTTAGGCAAAAAAGAGCAAGGAATAAAAAGAAACACAATTGCAGCCCCCACTTTGGATCATGAGTGCCCAGATCCTACTTTAGGCATCCCATTGGAGAACCTTCCTCACTGAGTTCATGGATCAGGTTTTCAGCATGTCTTGGAAAAAAACAGCAGCCATGTGGGCAACCAACAGTTAAAATGAATTTCATGCCATGGCTCCCTAGGCTGGAGTGTGAAACCTCAGCGTCTATTTGTCTCCTCTTTATTCTCTGCTGTTCCAGAGGATTTTCTACCATTTGTGACTTAGCATCCCCTTTTATATCTGTCAGGAAGGGAAGATAAAATAGGGAGAACCCCCCAGTTTTCTACTGTTCTGCGCATCGCGTGATTTTACGGCCAACAAGAGGAAGCCTAACATTTGGGACCTCTCTGACTTTGCTGTCCCTAGATGCAGTTGATGTTTCATTGATTGCTTCAAAAATAGATTAAGCTGGAGAGGACTGGGCCACTGAGATAGAAGGCTGAAACACTCGTGCAGGGTTTACTATGGGTCAGCAGCTCAGTGTTAAATCTACACTTTCCCTTTGGATCGTTTTCCAGTGCCATGTGCTCTCATAAAGGAGCAATAAGCTGAAGGGTTCTTTTGGATGTCTCAGAAGCGTAGTAAAAACCTGGGTTTTGTTACCAGAGACAGATGAAATGAAATAATGTCCTCGCTCTTTCTTTTGGGGGTATGCTGAATTTCAACAATAACGTGGAGAAAATGGACCTCTGAGGACTGGTGCAATCAGTGGAATGTTAGTGTCTTGGTGGAGCTGCTGTTAAGTTGCGTGTGTGGGGTGGGCTTTCCCTAAGCTGAGCCCTTGGCTCCTCAGGTGAGCTGGTCTCTTGAGGAGCCTGCCTGCTCCCTGCGTGCCAGTCACCGAAACAGGGTGTACTCCTTCAGTCAGTGGTGACCTGGAGCCATCAGTAGTACATGGGTGCTGGCAGTCTTGTGGCTTCAAGAGTGACACAGTGATGCTCTGTGCAACCTCCTCTGCACTCTTGCTCAGCAGTGCAGGGGCACGTCTTAGGCAGATGACCCTCCATGTGTTCCTCAGGTCCCTGCTGTAGTCTGTGGAGGAAAGCAGAGCAGCTCGGGCTAAGTGAGGTCTGGCACTGTGTGCATCAGAACTGTGTGGTGAGGAAGAGAGACCACCATGGGGAGGGACAGACAGCAGGAAGACACTGCCGGACTGCTGCTTTCAGGGCTCTCTGCTGAACCTGGAGCCCAGCTCAGCAGCTCTTGCTGAGTGCTCCTGCTAGGGAGCAGTTTAGACCTCCCTGCCTGCCCCCGCCTCCCCTCCTTCTGCCCCCTCCAGCTACATATGTTCTTCACGAAGGGAGTGCTTTCTGAAATCCTCTGAGTACTTGTGAGGTCGAGGTTTCCTAATTATCCTAATGCCTTATTTGAGATGCTTTACAGGAGTTTCATCCTTCCAAGAGAGCGTGCCCCCCACCTCTCTTGTCTCTTTTCAGGCTTGAGAAACACGACGGCTGTATGTACAGAGTTTCCTGGCCACCACTGCTTTTCCTCCCTCTTCAAGCTGTTCAAAATAGCTAAAGACGGCATAGGCATTTCCAAGTACACATTTTTAAGAATACCATTGCATAGTACCTAGGTGCTGCAGCTGGATGTATAGCTAATGCCAGCCAAGTTTGGCCCACTTGATTTCATTCCAGGTGAAAGACCTGATTCTTTTCCTTCCATATGTCCCTCGCTTTTCACTTGGTTTCTTATTTGTAAGAAAATACCAACGTAAATATAAGCAGGAAGAAAAGCTCTGAGGTTTTTTTCCTGTTTTTACATACCTCCCCCTTCACCGTCATCCAAATAAAATAGATTGGCATTCAAGTCAATAGAGACAAGCTGTCTATTAGACATTGTGGGAGGGCAGTAACAGAGCTAGGAGCGGAGAGACTACATTTTCAGGCAATGGATGGAAAGCCAGTTCTCCAGACCTCAGCATTCTTGTCTCTTTGGACTTGTTTCTCTTTCAGCTTCTCTTGCCAGATGACCTACCTATCTTAATTGACCGTATTAGGAGCTAATTTATTCAGCCTATACAGTCCTTCACCAAATCACTGAAGTACGCACTGGGTATAAATTCTCATTTGTATCTGCTTTTATTATCTTTTTGAATATCAGCTCTGTGTATCTTGTTCATTTTCGCAAGGGAAAACAAATTCACATGTCAAATTCTGCTGGAGTTATTTCTTCAGGCAAGATGTACCCACACTTGGGAATTAATGGAAATCAAACACATCAGCAAGAAATTAGTATTTAGGGACAACAGAAAGAAGAAATTAGTATGGGCAGAATATACTGAAAATCCAGGCTGGGCTAAATAAAGTGTGTGATGAAGATGAAATTGTGTGCTACTTCTGTTTTTATTATATCATTTAATGTTCTTCGGTGGTTTTGGCTCTGACACTCAGTAATCAGTAGCAGCTCTTGTAGGAGGGAAAGGGAACAGCCTTGCTTGGCAATGCTCTGTTAAATTCATAAGGTAGTTAGGAGGGACATATATACCTTGACAGGTACAGATCACAGTGCTACATCTTGCTATAGATTTTATTCACCAGATGTTTGAGCAGAATGAAAGCTTTATTTTTACCCAAGTTGTCATTGTCTGGTCTTTACAACCTGTTGGGCAAAACTGCACATACTGGGACAGTTTGGGCTAATGGGAATAGCTCTGCTGGGGTAAAAAAAAAATGCCCTTTTGGTTTTTTTAGTTGCTCAGAGATTGTCTTTGAATAGTATATAGCACTGTCAGTCGAAGACAGTGAGTCAAGTCAAATTTCAGGGTAGAGGTAATAATGAGATTTTCCTTATTCAGCTATTTTAGAGGCTCTACTATTTTGGCTACCCTTGCGCAATATAAAATGTGTTACCAGTTAAATCCATGACAACAGAGAACTTACTTAAGCATTAGATTTAGCCGAGCTAACATGCTGGCAACTGAACTGGGTGCGACACAGGCCACCCTGGCGTGAGGGAGCACTGAATAAACTTTGCTCCAAACACAGCAAAGTGGGGGCTTCGATAAGGGTCTCTGGCCTTCATGAGAAGCAGGACAGACAGGCAGTTGAAGATTCCTGCTAGAGCTTGGGCAGGCTGTGGCTGAGGGGCTTTAAGTGGGTTTTAGTGGATTTTTAGTGAGTTTAGGTGCCTGGAGGTGTTTACATGCTTAAAAGAATACATGATGTGCGAGTGAGGATTTTGGTGGGACATCAGCGTTGGTTTTGAAGGACGAAAGACAAGAAGATTTCCTACCTTTACCTCAAGCACTCCTATTTGCTAATGAGTTCATCGTTTCCATCGCTGCTTCTGCGGTGGGAAAATGAGATTGAAATGGCTGAGGTGCTTTCAACTGTCTTTCTTGATGGTCGGATTTTTACCTGCCACCTCCGTTGGTAAGCAGAAGGGAGAGCGAGGTGTAAATGGCACAGGGAGGAAGAATTAGGGAGTGATCGATTGTTCACTGTCTCTGCCAGGAGAAGAACTGGGGGCCTCCAATGAAACCGCCAGGCCCCAGGTTCAGAGCAGAAAGATGTGCTCCTTGTTTAGCCATGCAGCTCCATGCTGTTGGGCATCGTGGGGGGCACGAGTTTCCATGAGTTCAAAAAACAGGCGGGCAAATTCAGGAAGAACACTTCAAAGGCTCTGGAGGACAAAAGTAACACCGCTGGCTCAGAAAGCCTTTGGCCTGTGGAGCCCCAGCAGCTGGAAAGTATTTTGGGGAGCAGCATTACATGATTATTCTGGTCGTGAGAGTCTTCCTGAGGCATCTGCTGTTGGCCACTGTTTCAGCCAAGATACAAGCATGGATTTACTGTAAACCAGTACGCTCCTTACAGTCCAGCAGCACAGAACCAAGCTTTCTTTTCTCCTGAGGTTTCTTGTGAGATATTGAGCCTATTAGAGTCATACTGTTGGTTAAGCAGGTCAGCTGAGAAATGTTTTATGAGTCTATGTCATCTCAGAGAATGGCTGCATAGCTTAAGAGTGAAGCAGTGAGAAAACAAACGGAGGAAGATTGAGATCTCTTAAGCGTGTTGGCTTTGTTGAACTAAAATCAGAAGGATTTAAAGTAATTTCTTGTGTTCATGACTCCCGCACAGGGCAATGGTAGGTCAGAGTGTCTGGTTGCACATTTTTTGACAGGCGGCCTCCACCAGGACCAACTTTCCCCCATCCTCATGTTCTGAGCTGGGGACAAAGAAGATTTTAGCACAAAAGACACAAAAAAGGACAGTTAATATCTTTTCCTTCATATGTTCCCCACTGCTGGAATGTTGTCCTCATGAGAAGACAATAAAATCGTAACTTTTAAAAATATATATGAAAAAATCTGCAAACAGACATGGGGGAAAAAAGGGACAGATGTGTTGATTGACCTTTGTGGATATGAGGAGAGGGGGGAAGTTTTGCCTCCTTTAACAAAAATGGTTTCCAAGTTTGTCCAGTGATAAAACTGTGATTTCCAAAGGGTTTTTTGTTTTCATTGTATGGGGTACAGCTGTGCTGGACTGAGTGGCCAAATAATAATAGGTTAATACGTTCACCTTGGTATAAATTCCTGGTAAGTAAACCACGTGTGACTATTTTTTCCTGTCAGCCCTTCCTGCAGTAGTTAGCAATTAGTGCAAAAATGGGTTTCTTCAGTCTGCTGCTTTACTGTGTAGCAGAGGTATATTTAGGTATTGGCATCGATGGTTTGTGTTTTGGTTTCCATTTCTGCCTGTTTCCTCTTGAGAGAAGCGGCAAGACCTGCGGGGCTGAGGAGGCGGCCAGTGTGTCCGCCCCGCGCATCGGACAGTAACACCCCTCTTCCAAATAACTCAGCTGAGATTGAGCAAATCTGGGTATTTCCTGGACCAACCAGATCATTTGATATTAGATTCTCTGTAGTTTGATGACGACTGAGGTCTCCTTATTAATCCAGCTAACTGAGGTAGCATCTTGACTGCTTTGTGGTGGGACTTCTAAGCCCAATATCCTAAACTTTTCAGACCAGGAGATTATTGTGAACCGTTAACCCCTGCAAAACTATATTAATAGTTTTTCAGTTGGAAACCGTTACATATTTCTGGTCTGTGCACCATTTTCTGAAGCCTCAGCAATGGTTTGCAAAAAGCACCAAGCATCCAATGTACGTCCTCCTTGCTGCCTGAAGAGTAATTTCCATCTTCAGAGGGTAAGTGGCATGAACCTGTAGTCCTTGGTATGAGATTCTTCTCCTGAAACAAGGCTTGTGGCTCAGTGGCTTGGGCTTTAGGCTTGGGTAAACAAGTACCACCTTTTCACTGGGCTGTTGACCCGATGTATGATTTTTTTAGGCAAATTTGTTTGCTCTTTTTCTGCTACGGTCTGTCTTGGGCACGTTGTTGGTGAAAAAACCTTTTCTCTCGTTGAAGAGTAACTAAGACTTGCAAAAATCTTTGATAGTCTCCCGTTGTAAGGTGAGAAATGACTAGGGCTCACCTTTTCTGCCCTACTACAACATCTGTGTGTGCCCTGGCAGATCTCACGTGGCTTCAGGACCTATAAAATGGGGACACTGGCTCTTTGGTCACTGGTTTCCTGCTTCTGAACAATTGATCTTAAGCTCTTGTATTTAATGTAGTGGAGCCTGACCTTGAGTGCCAGAAGCCGTTATAAAAGGAAGTGCTTCACTGGCCCATATTATTTTTGTCAAAGCTTTTTTTAATAGAAAATAGGGTTTTGATTTAAAAAAAAAGAAAAGAAATCCACCACGGAAAATATATTTCTGCTGAAAATATTGATTTTTCCCTGAAAAACTAACCTCTAGTTGAAAAATGGCTTAAAGCTCTTTAATCTCAAGGGGAAGTCAAAAATCTTTTCCAGAAGGGGGAAAATATTTTTTTTTTCCCAACAGCAACACAGTATTAATGCTTGCTAGCTTGATTCAGATATTCTACTTTTTTTTTTTGTAAAAAATAAATTAGTCACTTGCATCTGTTTTTTCTTTTTTTTTTTTTAATTATTGTTCATCTTGGACATTTGCTAGCATACAGTTATTCATACCAGTAATTGAATTTGCAAATCTCCTAGTAGTTCTCCATCCTTTTCAGATGCTCTAAAAACTGTTCTATTACATGTCCTCTTTGTCTTTTTGGGTTTTTTTCAGCTTATTTCTGGGCAGATGAATAAACACACTTTTTAATGCATTTCAATTATCTTGCTTTTTGTCAAGATATATTTCCAGATAACACAATTAATTAAAACTCCATTAACCGTTTAAAAAGGATCTATCCCCTAGTGTCAGTCCTTTGGTACTGGCCTACTTGAATTAATGAGTGCAAATGGATGTTTGATGCATATTGACTTGCTCAGAAATAAAGGGAGATTTTTGTCCTTTTTTGTGCTCTTTGATGTATAAAGGAAGCCTGAAGAGATGCTTTTTCCATTGTTTTTTACCATTTAGATTCAGTCTATTTGGGTCTTCCTGAGAGTTAGATTGCAGGGCTTTTCTATTCTAATTCTATTCTAATTCTATTCTATTCTATTCTATTCTATTCTATTCTATTCTATTCTATTCTATTCCATTCCATTCCATTCCATTCCTTGTTGTTGAAAGCAGGGCTGGTTTTTTTAATAGAAAATAGGGGTTTGATTCTAAAAAAACCTTGGGATGCCTTCTCAGCACACTTCAGACCTTTAGAAACAAAGAATTAGGACAACTTTTCTAAGCTTTTCTTTGCTTTTTGCATCCACCCTCAGCAAAGGTATAACCGTGCCCATCCTAGCAGTCGAGAAGCCGTGTCCAGCCTCGGAGGCTTTTTCCCTTCTGCTACCAGACCAACCCATTCCCATCCCTTGCCGTTCCTTTCCCACCGGAGCAGCCAGTCGCTGAGGATGCTTGTTTGGGCTGTGGGAGAGCTCAGGTAGCTGTTTTTCCAAACTGCTTTGCAACACAAAGAAGACTTTTCAGAGAGGGGTGCTTTCACCACCTCTCGCTGCTGCCAGGTCAGCTACCAGTCCGGACAAACTGGGCTTTTGTGGCTTGCAGAACACCCGCACGGGAAGGCAGCTGAGCACACAGGCTACCTTGATGAGGGAAGGGAGCAGGGAAAAGGTCCTTCTGCAGAGTGGTAAGTGTTATATTACATTAATAAAGTTTGATTTTTTTAATTATTGAGGAGAAGCGTAACAACCAGAGCGCTTTCTAGGCTGTAACCCCTGGTGCCATCACTGCAGAAACTACATAGAATGAGTTGCAGTTATGCAGAAGAAAATATCCTTTGGGTGATAATAGAAGCCACAGTTTCCTGACAGTTATTTATCATTCCTCCTTTTAATGTATGATCCAAAAGGGCTTGTTTATCCAAGAGGATTTTTTAACTTAGCTCCACAACAGGTGACTTCTTTCAACTACTGTTTTCAGATCCTAAAAAGTAGGAGTGCAGCTTTAGCAAGCAAGAATGTCCATCTGCCTACATAATACTCTGGTAATTCCCACATGTTGGGAGCAAAAGAACAGATTTATATCCTAATAGCCTGGCATACCAGTTCTAGAGGTGGGAGTGAGTAGTCAAGACTTTTGTACTTGGCACCTCTGCTGCCAGACTCTACACAAATTGGAATAATTCAAGAACAAGATGAAGTTACTTTTATTCAGTACAACTCTTACAGAAATACAGCAATGGTGGAGAATAAAGGAATTTTTGAATCACTGGTAGTGGATAGTAATCTAATGTAAATCCCCAGGCAAGTTAACTTAATGCATTCTCGGCATGGTGCCCGGAGTAGGGTGGGGGGGAAGGAATGGGAAGGGATGAATCAGCTCTGATGTTTTGCAAGATCCTGCCTTCTAGTTCAATATTGTCTTGTTTTCTTTGCCTGAATTTATTCCTGACAGGTGGTGACAGAATGTTTTCATTAAAGAAAGGCAGATACCGTCCTAGAATCACAGAAATCACATAAAGTCTGCTGTGGCAAACTGGTATTCAGACTTACAAGTGGCCGGATTCTCTTTGCCACTTTTTTAAAGCTTTGAAATTCCTCATTGCTGCCTAAAATCCGCCCCCCCCCCCCTTTTTTTTTTCTGGACCCCATTATCCAGCAGCGCATGGATGAGGGCACACAGGCTGCATCGCTTGCTGCCTGCCCCTGCCCGGAGGGAGAGCGGCTGCCAGCCGCAGCGGGGCTGAGCCTTTTCCCTCTGCAGCCCTTGTGCTGACCTCCCGCTGGTCTCAGGGCAGTACCAGCACGCCTCCCGACCTCCTTTAGCACTGCTTGACGTTGAATTACAGATCATTCTTTTCCTAGAGCCTCAGAGGTTAGGGTCAAGAGAGGGTAAGCTGGTGCCCTGACGAGCTGGGCGTAGGAAGCACTCCCGTAACAACGCCGCTGGAAGAATAGCACGTGTTATTAGCACTTGCAAAGGGTGCTTGTGGCTCCTTTGTACATGGCTGGTGGAGCCAGGGTAGATCCTGATGCTCAGGGAACAAACACGTGAAGTTTGAGTCTCGACCATCCAGGTGGAGATGTGTCCTCGAGAGCTGGTCGCTCAAGTTTGTTGGAGGCTGGTCTGGTTTCCCAGTTGTGGTTCCCTGGTGAATTTGAATGAGAATGTGGGTCCCTGTCAAACTGCAGCACCGCAGGGACAGAGGAGGAATGACCATCTGCACCTGAGTGAGGTGGGCCGTCAGCTAGATAGCTACTATTCCCATCTTCTGGGCCGGGGACTGTTTGTGGACCTGGTCTCCATGCATTGGGTGGGACAGGGGAGAGGAAGAGGAGCTGCTTGATGAACCAAGTGCTGTCGTCATGAGCCTCAGCAAAGCCGAGCATGCTGACAGCGGTTTTTAATTGCTGGTTCTGGTGTGCTGAACCACCACCTCCAGACTGGACTGCCTGTAACAAGTGCCCAGGTGTTCAGTCTGGGTTTACCGTTCTCTATTGGAACTAAATTTGGGCAGAACATAATTTAGAAATGAAAGACACAAATCACTGAATCAGAGGGAAGCATGGCATTGAATCGAATGAGGAAACGGTGATACTTTCCCCAAGCTAAGTAACAATCAGTTCATTTGTTCCTTGCTTCTGGAGCCCGTTTTGATTTCATAAGTACATTTTCTTCCTTGGCACTGACGCTGTAGGGATTTTGAAAGTGCACATGTGGTTTCAAATTTTTGCTGTGCCTGAGATCGGCTTTGTTAACGTTACTCATCTGAGTGTTTGGTTCAGTCCCCTGGGCCTATGCAGTGATCAGCTTTGGTCATCCCACAGGGCAGATTTTGGCAAACAGCTTTAGAGATGCTAATGTGGGGTGGTAGAAGGGGAGAGATACTCACCACAGGGCCAAGTGTGCATTAAAAACCTATTGACTTGATGTACCTTAATGCTTGTAGGACTTCTCGTCTTCGCAGTGCTTATAGGCATTAACGAATCCTCATGACACCACTATGAAGTGATGTAGATATCACTATGGTACCTGAGAGGGCAAGAGATAAAATTAAGGCTCACCAAAGAAGCCAAGGGGAAACCCAGTAGTTTTGAATTACTATTATCCCAGACAACTAAAATTTGTCTTTCTAAGACACTGCATTGTAAAAGCATACACTTGTGTAGGCACATGCATCAGTGCTCTCCTGAATAAAGAAATGTTCCTAAACTAGCGCTTGGGAAACCAGTGCAGCTCTGAAATAGCTGAATGATTCTGCAGGGAAGAGCTGTCAGGTTTTTATATCTGTTATTGAGCTTACTGAGATTTTTTTATCCTAATAGGGTTTAAGATTAGAACTTGTTTAGCAATTTCAGACTTTTCTCATGCGATTTCTCCTTCCCCGTGTCTCAGTTTGAAAAGGAAGATGGAGGAGAGGGAAAGGGACAGCACATCCAGAATGTTTGAGGAGTGGTGCTTGGGTCCCGGGTAGCGGATGGGAGGAGAGAGCAGCTGAAGGAGGTGGCTCAGGGCTGAGGACGCCTGGCAGGGCTCTGGTCCTGGAACTCCAGCTAAGGCAGGAGGCCTTGCTGGGACCTCCAGGGGCTCTTATGCTAGTTCTGCTGGAGCATCCTTGACTGGGATGTGTAGGTCCTGGGCTTTGTCTGCTCCTACTGCGTGTTGTTGTCATCCTTTTGTAGCCAAAGCCTTTTTCAGCGTAGTTCCACCCTTGCTGCATCCACCTCCTCCCATCTGTATTTGTTCTCTGCTCCTAGCAGCTCCTTGGCAACCTGCCGCACGAGATGTAATCTGCAGCCTTACTTGGAGAATTGCTCTACTCTGACCTCCTCTGTGTTGCAGACTTCTGCTTCACAGGGCTTGATCCTGCAGAGAGCTAAACTCAACTTAAAACTAGGCACCCTTAGCTGAGACTGCCTTCCCACAGCTGGATTTATGGTGGAAGTACATTAACCACTATAGGGTAGAAATCATTATGATGAGTTAAATTTTTCAAGTGAAGGCTGTAAACTAATTCTGGCTGTATAAAATCACTTTTCCGGAGAAGGATCTTCTTTCACGAATAAAAAGCTAAGGTAAAAATGAAAGCCTATTCAGTATCACTGATTTTAAAACACCGTAATGTATTTCTTTTACAGGTAGCACTGATGTTTTCTGATCAGTGGTCACTGAACATCATTCAAGATTTTTTTTTGTATATATAGCATAAATCTAGAGATGCATTGAGAGTAATACCTTGTAAGACAAATACGTAGGTATAGAGAAGAACTAGGACACAGATAATTATACTTCTGATCAAATTAAGTTTCTGCATGCTGAAATATCCATGAAACGACACTTCTGAGGCATTTTAAATAGCACAAAGCTCACCGGCTGTGTCCCTGCTGATTCTAATGCCCATTGCAACCCCTGCGCTCTGAGCATGGCAGCCTGACACCGTGACGTGTTCACAGAAAAGACGATGGGGTTCATTTGCTCGCAATAACATCATTTCAGAAGCTGTAAAGGCCGTCTTTTCTCTGTACCTTGGGTTGCTCCATGATGACATCTTTATTTTCTCTCCTCCTTCGAAGGAGGTGCTCCCACAAATGCTGTCTCCCACCTTCAGTCACGCTGCTGTCCTCTTGAGGTCCATCCACCAGTGCCACCGCCTTTCAGACTGCTTTGTCCTGCCCCGGCAGGCTCTGCAGGTCTGCCTTGCCTTAGCCCTGGTCCCTGCCTCCTGCTATGTGACCTTCGTGTAGCTCTTCTCAGTTCCCTTGTGGCTACTCTGTTGTCTCCTTGTCTGGCTCTCAGCGCTGCTTCAGCTTTTCTGCACTCACTGGGCTGAGGCGGGTACCAGACGTTTTCCTCCCCCTCTCCTTTCCCTAAATCCCACTTCTTTCCCAAAAGCCCCCTCAGAGCCAGCACCTTTGCACGGCGTGGTTCTGTGACTAGGACTTTGTGTATGGATCTCTCTCAACTATCTTACACTGTTAGGATGCTGTTCAGGTAATGAGGTATGAAAGAGGGACACGATTTACTGAAAGAGCTGGATTAGACCCAGGTATCACTGTAAACCTGTCTTCCTGAAAATAGAGCAGAAGCTGATGTCCCAATTTTGGCTAATGATATATTTTAAGAATTTTTCTGATAGCCGGTGGGACATGCTGTCACCTGGGAACCAGGCTCCTGTGATGCTTTGGCAGTTGTGAACCTCCCTGCACTCTCCGTGGGCTCTTCCCAAGGTGGGCTAAATGATTAGTAAGGTGTTCAGTTTTCCCCTAGACTTCGATTGTGTGTCTTGTGGGTTTTGTTTCCCCTTTTAAGAACACCAGGCAGATACTAGTAATAGTGATTAGTGAGTCTGACGCCTCGGAACTGTTGTGTACTTCTGCCTTTGAGGTAAGCGCATGGGAATTCATTCACGCCGAGGACTTCTGCGTGGTACGTCACCAGTATATAAAAAAGGGGGGATGTGAACTCATATGCTGAGCTTGCTTTGTGTAAGTATCCTGCATTGCTACAACAGACTAAGAATTAGTTTCTGCATGTCACGTTTTTGTAGTACTAGTTTTAAACTAATTGAGCTGTGTGTGATTTGCCTTCTGGGCTCTCACTCCTGCTAAAAACAACCGATGATCAGTGCCAGTGTAAGTTAGACGTGAGCAAAAGGCTGTTCAGCTAAACAGCTTGAATAACGTAGCAAACGGTGCCATTTCGCATGCTTATTCGGAGCGCAGAAAATCAATCTTCTTCCAAAGCTGGAGCCCCGCCACTTGATTTGTGAGTTTCTAGCAGTTTCAGACCTAAAGCCCAGTTTACCTTGTAGTTAGCATAATCACGCTCTCCAGCCATGAGCGTATAAACTACGCAGATTATGTTCGGGAATTACATTGTGGAAATACAGATGGGTCTGTTTAATGAGGTACAAAACCTGTTTTGCATGAAATGTATAAACCTCAATTATCCATACGCCACAAGGGACACAGGATAATTTTGGTAATCAAGCTTTCAGAAAATGGCAGGAATATTCAATATGATAAGCATTAAGATTCATGACCTCATCTGGGATAACACAAGGCTTGGATAATTGAAGTGCTTCTGTTTTGGATTCTAAGAGTATAATAGTATTTAATGTTTGGGCTCCAGTTCGGTAACTGCTGTTAGTATCCAACTCAAAAAGATCCGTAAGAGCCAAGTAGGTCCAAGTGCTTCCCACTGCCCCTAGTAGTCCTCAATTAGCTATTATTGGGGACAGAAAAGGAGAATTTGATAACCTGCTTCTCAAAGAAAGCCAATGTGTCATTTTTACACAGTTAGTGTATTTGCTGACTCAAAAAATAAAAATAGTGGGCTTAATTTTCTCTGAAAGCTGTATTTTAAAGGGAAATCCTTTCCTTTTTGTTAGGGTTTGGAGCTCAGAATGTTTTGGAATATTTTTCTTGCTCATTTAGAGTAAATCCCACTTCATTTGAATTAATTACTGCTTCTATGGTGATATTTGAAATAAAGACAATCTTGGATGCTCAAAAGAGGGAAAAAAAAGACTAAGACTCATCATATGAGTCTTACTGATAGAATCTTATTAACTCTGCATGCTGATGTTCACAAGTTCCTCCATCTCCTGCCTCCCACTATCGCTGCCTTTTGGTTTTTAAATGCATGAAGGGTTTTTCAGAGAACTGCAGTAGCAGTAAGCTTCACATTACCTTACCAGAGTTGGTAGAGATCAACTCAAAATCATCTGAGTCACTACACACTGAAGAGATCTATGTTTACAGTCTTGCTATGAATTTGCATATTCTCCTGTTTGAAATGCCAGTAAGTTTATAGTAAATGAGGACATCCTCATGTTTATATGGGTGGACCGTTTTGGTGGCTCTCCAGCTGTTTTACTCGACTGCTTTGCATTCTCCCAGACTGTGTGTGAGTGTGTCTTCTGCTCCATGGGCAGAACGCATAGATGAGTCCAAACGGATGGATGCGTGAATGAATGGATGTTGTTTGTCGGTTGAGATGCAGCCTGGGTCAATTCACTGGCAATTGCACGTCCTGAAGTCAGTCTGTACCTGACACCGCTTTGTTATTCCACCGCACAGTGCGCTTGGAAAGGGGCTTTGTTGCCCATCCGTCATCTCACTGGCTTTTTGAACACTTTAAGCCATTGCCTAAAAGGATGCCAGTGCAAGGTCACTATTGGGATGTATGCTAGATCAAAAGTACCTGTAAGAAAGAAAACCTCTAAGGCTGGGCTGAAGTAGTTCCACTATCTCTCCCTAATGTATTCTTCTGCGTAGCATGTGGTAGCTGGAGGTGGGCAAGCCATACTTTGTGGTAGAGACGGCAAAAATAACAGTGGTTCAGGACCTTGCATGTTCATAGTAAAGGGCTGTCCGAAAGCTGAGGAGTTCTTTGCAGTGCGAGAGACCAGCTGGATACAGAAGATGAAGGGGGACCTGAACTCATGGCCTCGCTGTTTTCTGATCAGTTGGACTCCTACATGACAACCCTGCAGAAGGTCCTTCAGTTGGTGAGCATTTGTCTTCTGACCCATTTCTTTTCCTTGTGCTATGAATAACTGGCACTGTACGCCAACACGCAACCAGCCGCTCGTTCTCTGTATGCGCACAGGATATTTGGCGGAGGTGAGCTGTTCAGTAGGGTCCTTATCTTTGCATTAGAGATTCGTTAAGAATCAATCTTGCACTGTTTTCTCCCAGGTTGCCATCATCTCCTTCCTTCTTATACCCGACTTTAGGTCCCTTTTGCCACTCATTAAAAGTGGTGCCTGCTCTACTGTGGTGTTTTACAACAGCAAATCAATAGTCACAGGGAATCTCTGTACGTCATTTTGCTGTAACCACCATTCATTCCCTGTGACTGTGCTTGCCAAGCCTGCTTTCCCATACTCTCCTCCACTCTTATCCTGCACATTAGATGTGAAACAGAAAATGACTTCTTAGGAGTGTCTTCGTTGGCTGTTAATGTTGCACAGAAAAAGAGCAGAATCTTTATGGTATTACATGCCAGTCAGTTGTACAAAGTAGGGGTGTGTTACACACACAACCGTACATTTGAAATAGGAGGTGCAGTACTTGAACAAAAGTATCTATCTGAGACATTTTGTTTTTCAAGACAAAACTTAGCAATTTAAGAGTAAATAATATATGCGAAAGTACATATGCCAATAATGTTAGCCCTCACTACATCATTGAGATTTCTGTAGGATGACTTTATTCACATGATTTCAGTGGGAACTCTTTGTGTGCTTGTAGAGTATAGAATGTGTAGAGTATAGAGTATGTCAGGGGAAATATTCGGAGGTAATGTTTCAAAGCAGTGCCACCTTATGGTTCATTTCAGAATGGGAAAGTGTGGCCTCCCACCTGTGCAAAACATCGTGCAAAACATCTGGCTGGGTTCTCTAACTTGCTTAGATGGTCACCTTCTGTGCTTCTGATGACAGGGGTCAGTGATGGCCTATACCTATCACTATCATGACTAATTGCAGAGAAGCGAATGCACGTGTTAACCTGCTTCTCAAAGAAGAGCTGTTCCCTCTGTACAATTAACCATCCCATTGCTCACATGGGCAAAAAATCCTGCCTGGAGTCCTTCCCTCCCAGACTGCTTGCAGAGGTGCATGTGCAATTACTGTCTAGGGCTCCCATTTCTGCTGAGACATTGCGCTCCAGCCCAGCGTCACAATTGATAATCTTGATAGCTGTAGCCCATGTTCATCATACCTACACCTGTAGTCCTGTCGTTCACGCCACAGTAAATCATCGCTGTCTAGCCAAAAGCAGGAGGAAAGGCTTTGAAGTTCTGCAACACCGATGCTCACCTAGATCCCCGATCCCTAAGCAGCATGGGTTTCGTGGGCCTGAATGTGACCCTGCACCCAAGGAAGGTGATCTTAGAAAAATCCTTGCAGAAGCAACTGATCTTCTCGGTCTGTTCCTGCTCTTGTTCTAGTTTCTGGCAGGCCTAGCTGCTGCCTGGATGCCAAAAGCTTGTCAGAGCTGCTTGGTTGTGTGGCTGCACTGAATCCCCTGAGAAGTCAATTACATATTGACGTATGCTCATGTGTTAATTACAGCTACTGATGCAGCTTGGAGACCTCTTTTGCCTGCAGTAGCTATTACAGTTTGCAAATAATTCTTGTTAGCCAGTGAGAGAAGGGTCACTGAATTACAGGAGAAAAATCCTGGGGATACTTTAATTAAATTCTAGGTTTAAAAGTAGCCGTTTCTTCCAACAGCCGTAATGCACAAGTCCCAGAAGTGGGATTAAGGAAGATGGGATTCCTTGCTACCCTGCTGAATGCAGAGGAAATCCATTTCTCGGGGAAATTGCTATCTGAACTGGAATGAGAAGTGGCACGGGGATGGATGTGGCGGGAGCAGCTGGGACTAAAGTGCAGCTGTTACTGCCGGGCTGCTCGGTGCAGTTTACACCACCATCACCACCGCCATCCTCAGTGTTGACCCCCCACTGGTTGCAATGGGGGTAAAATAAAACAGGAGCCATTAGCTAGGCTTTGACTCTTTCTGTCGGACTGGTTTATTCCTACACAGCCCTTTATTCGTCCTTTTAGGCACACAGACACTATGCAGCAGCTTTACCCAGCGTTGTGCGGAGATGGCCAGCCCAGCACGACCGCTGAATTCCCTCAGATTCCAGCAACAGGCCCATTTATCGTGGAAGACAGTAAAGCTTACTAGTGAAAATCTCGTAATTAATATTAGCTTAAATATAGCTGCTGATATGAATTTGTCTTGTTCACAAAGCTGTGCCTGTAAAGTTCTGTGACTACAGAGAACACTGTGGAAACTCAGTTTCCTACGGTCTTGAGATATGGTCATAGACTTTTAGAGTATACTATTATTGTCTGTTCTCACTGTGTAGCCTATAAAATTCCCATCCTTTTGTGTACAGCCTTTCTTCTGCTAAATATTTTGACAGGTACATTCAGGCTGCCTCATTTGACTGATTTGGCCAACAGAATCGAACCCTTGGCCTTCCCTCACTTTGGAGTTACAAAGTACACAGAGAGCTCATCATATTTGAGATCTCCGGTTATCTGTCTGATTGGTCTGAAATCAACATTAAAGGCTTACTACAGACACAAACACTGACTGATCCTGGAAATCTGATTTCCATAGGGAACCAGGCTAACTAAACCAAGTCAAAAGCATGGAAATTATAACCAATGTAAGATGAAAAAAAATGAAAATGATGAGAGTATGGACATATAAGAAAACAGTCCAGAAGTGAAGGGTCATGCTTCTCTAGCTGCCTTGTAAGAGCATCTGAAACCCTTCACATCACTACCTTCCATGATTTAAGGAATATTTCAAACTTCTGAATGTCTTGTCTCACAGGCTTGGGTCAGGTTCTTCTTGGGAATAAACTCTTACAGTTTTACTGATGGCAGTTTCGACGCCAGCACCATGCTGAACACCAGCCCAGGGTGAGCGCATTTTGGAACAATTTTGCGATGTACCTTAAATTGTGTATTTCCAGTGTCACTTCGAGAGAACTGTGCTGCTCTGCCTCAGGGCATCCGTAGCAACTTTAATACGTGGTACTGGTTTGACAGGCCTGTCTATGATTTACTATTTACTCTTTTGCTTGACATTATTTATGTATAGTCAATATTTCCCTTTCAGTGTAAAGGGAAGACATCATAAAGCTTTTTTTTTTATCAAACAGTGATGGTATGTGTGATAAAAAACATGTGTTCATTTGGAACCAATGGGGAACTTACCATGTTTCTCTGTGCCCTCGATATAATCTTTGAACAGCATCGTCTGTTCATGCAGCGTGTCCTCGTTCCAATACATGATGCATTTATTGGTGTCACGCAACCTATCAGATATCAAAATTATATACATCTAGGGAATTAAGTAACTGCAGTGTTCGAGCAGTTTCTGGTAAGTAATTTCAGTCCAGATTCAGGTGAGTTGTAGACACATACGGGTAGGTCCTGCAAAAATTCTGAAACATCTAAACGTGCCTGTGCCCACGCATAGCTGGCTGTGCAACCTGGTACGCCCATTGCAAGGGCTACGTGTCGGAGGTTCCTGCTCCCTGATTGCAAGGGGTAGAAGTCAGAGCTCCCTGCTCACCAGGCTTCTCTTGATGGGAGCCTGCTCGTCAGCCTTGTCGTAAACGGGAACCTTAACGCAGCCAAATGGGACCCCGTGACTCACAGGTGTGTAGTGGTGGTTGCGTTCAGCAGCATGCATATGTTTGCATTTACGGACCCTCACTCTGCATTATTAAATGAATTGAATGGGTTTACTCCTCCCTTTCTTTATGAGAAAGGGGTCTAATTTTTAGGAAGAAAGCTGACTGAAAAAAACGAGTATATTCTCATTAAAAGCGTCATATTAATGGAGTAATTGTTACAGCTTTGTTTTGAAATCTCATTTGACTTGTTAGCATCTCAACCATGTAAATTTATTGTATTATATGTAGTTTTGAGACAGCAGTTAGTGTTTTGACTTTTTTTTTTCAATAAACACATTTTAAGGAGACAGAAGGTTATTTTTATAAAGTATTTCTTACCTTTAACATTACGTTGCTGAATCTGAGAGACAAACAAAGAAGCATTTCAAAGATTCTGCCAGGTTCTTTAATGCCAGGTTTTCCTATATGAAAGAAAACATTTAGAAAGGATTGAGGATTATATGAGTAGAGAAAGTGGGTTTTGGTTTGCTTCTGAAGACACAGTTTCCAAGGCTGTACGACCTCCGGAGTTCATAGTTGTAACAAGACTCATGTTGTTGGCAAGGCACTGCTGGTGAGTGCTGTTCCACAGAGTCGTCTGCTGGTTTTCTTCTGTCTTTCCTCCCTCTCCCTACCTTTCTTACCTCAGAGAGAGTAGTCTTTTGTCACTGTTGTTTGTTTTAACGTTCCCTGGCGTCCAACTGTGGTTTCAGGAAGTGGCAGCACACTAGTTTTCTAACTCTCTCGTTGGTATTCATGGCCAAATTTAAAGGTGTGCAGGTCTTCACTTGCCTCCAACAGCATCCGCAGGTTTATAGCATCTCTGATTGATTGTCAGCCTTGAAGATTTGCTTACGCTTGCATATAAGATCTCACTGCTGTATGTGTAGCTGAATATTGGTTTATTTCTCTAGAGCTTTGTGCAAGATGAGGAGACTGAAAACCATGCCATGACTTGCTAGTATTTTTTTTACACCATTTTATTGTAATTTGTGACACCGTAACTGTGATCTACTTCTAGCCTAATTGCACCACCAGCAAATACTCATGGCTTATTTTTATGCTGTTTACTTTTTAATGCATTTGAAGCCTTTGTGTTGTTCTCACATTTTTAACAGAGAATTGTTTTCTGGAAAACTTTATCTGTGTCGTAAAAACGAATCAGGCTGCTTTTCTCACCCATTTTACCTCAAAGATGCACAAATGTACAAGAATTTGTGCAGAGCGATTAAGCGTGCAACACAAAGAACGATGCACTACACGTGCTCCTCGCGTGAGGGCATGTTGTTTCAGAGTTACACCTCTTGGTGTATCCCCTGGAAAATTATTACGGATGCTACAAGCTGGATGGAAAAAGTAGTGCTGCTGAAGGGCATGGGGTAATTAATGTTATGCAGGACTTCACGCTTGCGTGGATCCTGCTGCAGGATCAATGTGTGGTGTCAGTGTGAATGTGGGTGAGAAGCTCAGCCTGCGAAGTGGAAGTGGCAGGCTCAGGGTCTAAAGCTTTGTCTTCCAGTTTGTTTTTCTGAGCTCTGCAGGAAATGCTACTGCTTGAATGCTCTCCGCTTGGTTTCCTCTTTCTTAGAGGCCCTGCTGTGCCCAGCAGGAGTGCATTAGGATGGAGAGCTTTGGGTAGTTGAGCTTTCAGCCTCCTGCTCTGTTGCATCCTTCCAACACAGACCTGCAAAAGAAAAATAAAAAGAATTATTTATGAGAGAGATCATACTAGGAGCTAGGTTTCCTGCAAGAGACAGCTTAACCCCATCTCCTTGCAGAAACTGAGCAGTCTTGTCCTGTATCCTAAATTCCTTGTACACAAAATGACTTCTGGCTGCCACAAGCTCCGCATCTGCGGATGAAATCAGTCCCATTTGTTCTTGTGCACTTAGTTTTCTGAGGTTTAGGTTTTGTAGAGATGTTGCCCTCCAAATTCAAAGCTTACAGAAAGCCATGAGATACCCAGTGGCCTCTGGGGCCACTCCTACATCCTAACTTCAAGGATGCCTTTCAAAGGACCAAATCATTAGTTGGAGTTTTGAAACAGGTAAATCATCAGGATCTCCATTCAAGGTACAATATACGAATCCTTCTGCTTCACCTGTTCGGAAAGTTACTGCCTCCCCTCAGTTTCAGGGATGTGAATTTATACCAAAACTAGTCTGTGGTGTGAGACTCTAATACAAGTTTCTACTTTCTGTAGATATGTAGAGTATACATAATGTGTAGACTTATAATTACAGTAAGACCTTGGTTACCCAAAGAGCCACAGAAGTCAAATGGAGTAATTTTTTCTGCCATCTCTAACATGGTTTTGAATTAACTCATTACAAGGGACAACAGCTCGCGGTGTTCTTACGGGCAGGTTCCTCGTGGACCTTCAGGAGACAGGCTCGCTGCATCCACTTCTCTGTGAACACTGTGGCTGGCAGACATGCAGATCTGTGTAAGGTTTAACATGCTTAGAAGGAAAAATAAAGTTCAGATCTGCACGTAGGCTGCCAGAAGAAACTATTGCCTTCAGCTGGCCAGTGTTTTCTAAGACTATGGGGGCTTTGAAGTGGAGCTGGAATATTGGGAAACTCGTGGAGGGGGCTAATTGTGCCTCTGTCAGCTACAGTCAGTTCAGGCAGGTACTGCATTTTGGCTTCCAGAAAAATTCACTTGCTCAGGCTCTTGCCGTGTGTCTAGCTTACCTGGGCTCACCATGTTGCTTACAGGCACTTGCTGGTCCCATTTTCAGGGATGGATGGTAATATTCAGAGAGATGTGAATACAGATTTTCATTTAAAAATACCATGAACTTTTAAATTCATACTTAAAATTTTGTAAAAATAAAAACTCACAGCAATAAGGATGCACAGACTGAAAAACCTGTGTGTTGTGTTTGTAAAGGGAGACTAGAAACTCACTCATTCACTTTAAGCATCTCCTTTTCAGAAGAGCTAGAGCACGAGAGCGCTGTAACTGTGTATAGCTTTGGCCTTGAAGTTGGTAAGATAGCAAATATTTGGTTTATTCTTGCTCAAAGACTTAACCAGTAGCACTGAATAAAAACAGAGGTTCTTATGGGGAAATGCAGTGTCTTTCTCTGGATTTAGCAGTGGGATTTTATTTTATTCTTATGGCAATTTTAGTTCTGATCTGTTCAGATCTGTGTCGAGACTTCCGATACCAAGGCTGTGTGACTATGAAATTCAGGTCCATCTCCTTCCCATCTTCCTTGCTGCTGGGAAGCAGCAAGAGGTGATGAGGTTTGGGCCCAGTTCTGTGTTTTTCCTAGTGTTTAGCACAATTTTGGGCCTTAGTTTTTTCTGGTACTCAAATCTCACTTCACTGAAGACCATACCTAGGATCTGCCACCGCTGAGCCTGTGTTGCTCAGCCAGCCATGGGGAAAGCTGAGGCTGTGTGGGCGTTGTGCTGATGGCCACCATCCCCAGGCACATACATAGCATCGTGCACCCACCACATGTGCCACCAGCACCTGCCATGCCATGTGGCTTGTCCCACCGCTGTGGGGCTCCCCTGTCGGAGTGCACATGCCAAATGCGTTTACGATGGGCTCCTCCACTGCCATGTCCCACCACCCCCATGTCTGGGAGGGAGATGCTCAGGGGGACGCTGGCTGCCCAGGGCAGTAAGAGGACACCAATGTGTGAACAGCCTTCGGGACGCATGTGTTAAACCTTAGTTTGCACGTAGTCTCACCAGCAAGCCTGCTTCATCAAAAGAAACACGTTCCCCAGGTCTTCGCTTTAGAGCCGGTGCTCTGGAGTCATGACAGCCTCTGATCTGCAGAAGCCCCTGGTAACTCCTTACCAGGCACAGGGCTTGCCATGGGTCTTTTCTAAACATTACTGCTCTGTGATTTCCAGTGGGGCCATTGCAGGTTTCTGTGCATCATTTGCTCATCCTTCCCTGCAAAAAAGAATGCCATTTAATGGACTCTGCAGCGTATTTTGACATCCTTAAACGTAAAACCATCTGCAGAAATGGAAGAAGATCTGTTTATACTTAGCTAAAATGGAAAGCCTAACTAGTCCTTCAAGTTTCACTTTGATGATGCAAAATTGCAGGACCAAAAGTATGATAGAGTAAGTCTCCCAGGATCACCCAGTTCAAAGATTTATCTTATTTTCATCAACAGTATGCATCTTGTGAAAGATCTGTTGGTTAGGGTTGTTTCTGAACCAGTCTCTTCAAGTTTTGCATCTAATCTCACCATAAGAGCGTAAGGTTAAATAATTCCTTACAGCTGCTCTTGCAGTTCAAAAGAGGCAGCTTCACAGTTGCTGTTTGATCTGATTTCAAGGTCTGCCACAATGCAAACACCGTTGGGTTTTTTCCTACGTTTGCTGAGGAGTCATACGAGTTTTTTCAGCTACTGTTGTTTCATTTGAACAAAATAACAACAAATCCTTCAGGTCCAGCATTCCTTTCTGGAAAAATGTTCAAAGTCTACTAAGTTATGAAATAAATCAGCACCTAGCAACAGACTGCTCAGGATACATACGGATGTGATGTGATTCAGTAATAAACAACTCGGCGATACATACGTTGCCAAATGTTTTTTTTTCTGTCAGGACAGGACAGCAGTGCCAGCTCAGGACCTGAGCCTTCTGGTTTTTGTTTGTTTGTTTGTTTGAGTCACGGGTAGGCAGTGATTTGCATTTCAACCTATTATTCTCTACAGCTAGCGAGGCTTCTGCACGATCTGGGAAGAGGAGGATGCTGCCGAATCGAGCTCCTGTTGTGTGGTGGCCTGGGCGAGTCACAAGAAGGATTGGCTGGTGCAGTGGTGGATTGGCCAGTTGGGTGCTGCTGTTTAGGCACCAGCTGGCTGGAAGGGGAGGTGTTGATCAATCTCCTTGTTTACCGTTGATAATCAACAATTTCAGATCTTGAGAAGGTGAAGAGCTAAAAAAGGGCTAGAAAAGTGTGGAAGATTCCTCCCTCCCCCTCCATTTTTCATTTTGGCTGAAGGATCTTTCTATGGGCAGTAGCAGTGACCGGTCTGCCCCAGCAGAAGCGTTTGCTGGGTTTGGGTCAGGAGGTGGATCCAACAGCTGGGGGGGGTAGGGGGGGGGCACGAGCTGAGCTGAGCCTTACCCCAAACTTCTTTCAGGACCCCCAAGGCACTCACGGGGTTTCACAGTGCCTCTTCCTCCGCAGCGGGAGAAGGAACAGCCTCCGTTCTTGGCGGAGGACTGTGAGTCTGCGCTCATCAGTGTTGGGAAAACCCTGTGAAATGCAAGTCAAAATGCTGTTTCTTGTCTTACACATTAGAATAATTCAAAACAAATACTTCCTTTTGAAGAGGACAGCAGTTTATTTAAGGATGTGGTTCGTAGTCATGTTCTTAGCATGGTTTTAAAAGGACTCGCTTGTTCCTGTTGCAATATTTCTAAGGGTGATTTGGCAAATGAGAAAGAGGAAGCTCTGAAAGTGTCTGTGTAAAAATTGCCATCAAAGGCACAAAATAAATTGAAAGCCAGACAGGCCATGCTATTCTTTGTTAGCATCTTATACTCCGATAAACTTAGGAGTCGCTGCAACCGTGGCAAGTAAAATTGAACTGTGAGTGTGATATTTGCGTGTCTTTAACACGATGTTGCTTTCTCAAATGGTGGCCGAGTAGCTGAAGTATTTTATTCCTCTGTACTATATGACTTAAATAGCCCTTTTTTAATAGTAAAGGGATTAGCTTCCATTTGTGTGTTTATCTTGGGTCTGTTTGTTAACTTTGTTATATCAAAAGATCTAGAAGTAAAGGCTCAACCCTCTGAAGATACAGCACAGTATTTAATACAAAAAAAAACCAAAACAGCAAGAAAATAAAGTTGCAGTATGTACCTCAGCATGTTTTTTATACTAGATGAAATATTATTTGTATTTACAAGTGCAGGAACTAGTTTTACAAGATACGCAACATTATCAGCCCACACCACGGGGCCAAATACAAACATAAGTTTTGGGGGAAAGAGAAGGGAAGGGGGACCGTGTGGTGGACTGGCATCCTTCCTCATAAGACCAGGAGCGCACATCAGCTCAAGGAGTATTGCTGAGGGTTGGTGCTGCCTGTGGTTATCTGGTGTCACTTTACCTTAGTTTAATTTCTTCAGGTAAAAAAATAATAATTTAGTTAATCAAATCTTTAAAGATATAAAGTGGAACAGATTTTTTTTTTTTTCCCCCAAGAGAAAAAGCAGATTTGGTGGCACTATCACATTCCATATGTGTGAGATATTTGTCAGATTTTTTTTTTGTTCTGAAAAGCCAAGGTATCATTGCTTTTCTATAAAATCACCGATTTTTTTTTTAAATTTTAAGTAAAATCAAAAGTTTCAAAAAATAATGAATGATTTTGTGACACTTGAGAATACCGTGAATTTTTTATTTTGCTAGGAATTTAGAAAAAGCTTGTTTTCACTTTGTAACAGAGCCAAATAATCTTCTGGGGGAAAACAGGAACAATATGAATCAGTTTTTCACTTATCAATGCCGTCAAATGCTACGGGAGGGATAATTCTTTTTACTAACTCGCTCCCACAGCAAAAGCTGGCACAGGGACATGCTTCTCTTGTCAGAGACCCGGCAGACAAATTTTAGGGGATTCTGTGACAGGTGAAGTCTCTCAGAGTTCTTCAGGATCAGGGCCCACAGCTGGATTTTTTGAGAATTGTCCCTGGGTTTCTGAAGGGCCTTTGGTTGACATCCTTAAGCAGAGACCATCTAAGAAAATTAAGATGTGCAGCGTCCATGAGTTAAGCGTGTTTGCTACTTATTTTTTTTATTTTGTTTTCTTATTGTTCGTTTATTTTTAGTTCTTCACGTTGTGTTAGTGGTTTCATTTCCTTTTGGTGAACACTTTGCTCAAAGCTACTGTTTCTGTCGTGCAAGTGACATCTGAATCAATTGAGCCTGCTTTTAAATGACCATCCAAAATAGCATTTCATCTTCAAAGGTGAAGTTTAGTGGGGGGTTTGAATGCTTGCTTTGGTCTCCCATCAGTGCTTTAAATGCAGGTCTGGGAATTTTGAGCAGGCTCCTCTCCTCCTTCCTGCAGAAATCAGGGAAATAAAGTTTCCCTTAGAAAAAATGTCATATCAAAATGTTCCCAGTTACTACAGTCTTGTATTATTACCGCTATGCGTGCGCAGATGTGAGAGTTCATAAATGGCTTTTGCTGTACTGTGTAGCTTAGTACAGCCGAACACGCCGTAGTAGAAACACCGTAATAGGAGAGGGGAAGGAAAGAGCGTTGCCTTATCTGGTGTTCAACACACAGAGGCAAGAGCTTAGCTATGTTTCTCTCATAGTTTACGTATCTCCTGAGTGTTGAGGGCCACAATTTTTCGGTCTTCAGTTCTAATTAACATGAAGGAAAGAAAGGATGCGATGAGCACCACTGTCACCTCTCACAGCGATTGACCGTATGGCATAAGGTAATATTTGCTTCTTGCCGACAGCCAGAAAAATAAGAGATATAGAGCAAGGTCTGAACAGATCTTATTGTCTACTTAAAAAATTCTCAAAGTTCTGTATTTTAGATGAATTAAGCTAAAAAATTTAGTTCACCTGTAGCCTAAATCTTTTTCAGACGCCTTACTTTTGAACTGTATTATTCTGGGTTCCAGAAAATAGAGCTTTCTAATCATTAGTGCTAAGATGTATTTCCTGAGGTTCTTACTGTCTTGTCTTTTCTTCCACTTTCTTATAGAAGATCTGAAATCCTATCCTGAGGCACAGAAACAAGGTTGTTTGATTTCAATTTAATGTTCTTTAACTAATTAACTTACCTTCTTGCTTTGGCAAGTACTTGGTCCCAGATTCTTGGTATAAGCTACACAAGCACCTCAGGAAAGTATAAGAAGACCCCAACCTGTAACTTGGAGAGGACCACTGTGAAAGACTGACTGTGATACAGAGGAGTGCCAGTTCAGGGAATGTTTCTGTATCAGTGGAGATAAAGCTATGTGGCTGTATACTTTCCAACCACTTTCTTCCTGGTTACGTAAGTAAAAATACAGCTCTTAAAAATGGCTATTTTAAGCTGAACCCATTAAACTTGTGCGTGTGTGTGTGTTTGCAAGCTCCAAGAAGTGTGCAGAGGATGTCCTAAACAAGCAGATATGGCCTGAACAACAGGCCACAGTTCACCCTAAGAACTGAATTTGTCATTCCTTTGCATCCTATAGATTTATTTTCACATCTGTGGGAAGTGAGGGAGTGTTTCATACTGAAGTTACCCAGAGCAACGTACAGTCCACGAAGCCTCCAGTCCTGCAACCTTGGACCTTCAGCTTCTAAAATGTTTGCACTCCTTTTTCAATGTGTGCATTCAGACTTTTTTTTTTTTTTTAATATTAGTGATACGATGAAATGCAGGGCTGTGGCTTGATTCTGATCCTCTTTATAGTCTTTCTTCCAATGTAGCTTGACTGAACTTGCTGGAGCCAGTCCTGAGTTACACAGAAGGTTAGTTTGCCGATCCTTGCTTTCTTCATCTTTGAGCTTCTTGATGATTCTAGTTCCCTCCATTTTGTACAAAATGACTGTTTTTGTGAACGCATTCGTGATTATGATGTAATTTTCCCCATCCAGACTGTAATCCCCAACAGTTTCCAGGCTGGCTTAAGATACAGTCTTTGGTGAGGGATAGTAAAGAGGAATCTGAGCTTGCTCTGCTGCAGGGAGGCTGCTGGCCCGTCCCACCCCTGCTACCACCACCACCACCACCACCACGGTCAGGCAGCAAACGCTGTGTTGGTTAGAAGGACCAGGATGTCCCAGGCAGGAGGGATCTGAAGCAGAAGCTATAAGGCCACTGAACTTTCTGCTCTGTTTTTGTTTAAACTGCCAGTGCTACCTCTTAGGAGCAAGGACAAGGCTTGTTTTCTCATCCTTTCACTCCCTAATCCTTTATTCCAGAATGGGACAAGACTCTGCGTTAGTCCCTGATGACATTTAATAAGTAGGTGTGAGCAAAAATACCTCACTTACAGTGAAATGTGCTGCCAGCTACACACTTTGAGGAAGTCAGAGAGTCCTTAGGCTAACTTAAACCTACTGATAGCCTAGATGCATTATCCTGCTTGTTATGGAATATTGTTCCTGTTCTTAGATAAGCATATATTGCTCTAGACAAACCAGAATCCAACAACTTATATGTGTTTTTATAGTACCTTTGTAGCATCAGGGCTGAAAGGGGGAATATATTTTTTTTTCCAATGCATCCAAATAGAATTGGCGTGCCCTGCAGGACTCCCAGGCTGTTAAATAGCCAGCACCCTCATCACCCTTAATCTCGGCTTCCACAAGGAACACAGCAACACTTGTCTGGGTGCCAGATAACCTTGCTGTGCATGAAGTGGAAGGAGCAAAGGCTGCTCACTGTCATCTCTCTAAACTACAACAAGGTGGCAGCGTACCTCAGGACAGGGCTGATACATCTTCAGCTGGCTGGCCATTAGCTACCCCTTCTTTGGGACGTCACTGGGCGTACGTATATCCTGCATCCACTGCTGCAACAACACCCCTAGGCACACAAGAGTCATGAGAAGAGATGTGATTGATTATCTGTCTCTGGTGGAATAATGGCCCTACCAAGTCACACTGTAGGTCTCCCAGGACAATCAGTCACACAAATTTAAGCATCAAGCTGCGTGGGTGTGTATATACAGATGTAGCTATAGATATGTATGGAAGAGATCATTGCTACAATAGCCTACTTTTGGTAATCAGCGTTGTTAGGGGAGCATCCTGAGCCAAAGCTTGTGTCCAAGCTGCCATTCTTACTAGCCACTGGTGGTCACAGCCTCCATGAGGTTTCCACATTTTAGCCCATTTATACTTCTGTCCTCTGGAACATCACTGCCAATAATTACCCCAGTTAAATTGTGCCATGCAACAGGCAGCTGGGAGTAGTTGTCACAGGCAACAGATCAAAGTGTATGGTGGAGCAAAATTGGTTTTGTTGGGTACTAAAGCTGTAGGTCTGCCTACACTTAAATTAGGCCATCAGGAATCCTAATGCTGCATGTTCTCTGGCTGCTGGGAAGAAGTGATTTAAAAGCCACTGAGGGGTCTTCACACAGATCTGCGGAGCATCTCAGCATCATGTCACATTTATTCCTTCTGTCCATTGCTCGCTTTTCCCACTTGCTTGCATCTGCACACAGAGGAGCTCTTTCTGTGTCCTGAGCTGAGGACTCTGCACGTGCCAGCAAGGACCTGCTGAGCATGGGGAGCTCTGCCTTTGTCTGGAAAGATCTCAGAGCAGGAACGAGCATGTTTGTACCTGGGTGTATACAGACCATAAGCAGTGTCCAGTACCCCATGGGAAAGGAGAAGAGGAGATCCCCACGTTGCTTTCTCAACAGCATGTGTTGTCTCACATGGGTGTTGCTCTGGCATCTCTGCTGCCTCAAGCTGCAGCCACCAGTGGCAGGCACTCCTCAAGGATTGTTTTGGCCTCATAGTGGGCACAGATTGCTGGGGTGAGATATCCCCAAGACTCCAAAGCAAAGAGGACACTGATCACAGCCCCCAGAAGGGCTTCTTTGTGCTTCTTTCACAGCTTCCTTGCTCCTTGCTGGTTGTCTTCCCTGGCTCCTGAAATCTTCATTTCCTTTCAGTCTGGTGCCTGGGGCAGCTCGACTGCTGTTCTTCACACAGACTTGCACTTCGCAATGCTGACTGCAAGCAAGAAGCTTAGAGCTGGCTCTGTATTACAGTGTAGTACATGTGATATGACAGATGAAGGTCTAGAAATCTACCTGAGGTTGACACCGAGGTGTGTAAGCACTGAAGAGGTGAGAAGTGCAGAGATATTTGCACCCTTCCTGAAGGCATGTCTTCACCTGTGTGTTTCAGAGGAGCAAGTCTTTGGGGCTTTTTTGGGGTTTTTTTTGTTTGGTTTTTTTTTTTTTTTTTTTACTCTGATTGAATTTGCTTGCCTGCACAGAGCCCTGGAAATGTATCTCTTGAGAAGACTGGGGAAAAATAGTAATTCAGAAACAAAATAGCGGGGGGAAAAACAAGACAGACATGATTTTAAGAAGTGTAAAATAGAGGGCAAATATCCCTATCAGCTTGTAGAGATAATACCAATTTCTTACTCATTTGGAATAGCTTGCCAGCTGATATATGAGCTTTTAGCTTTTTATTGCATATACGGGGTCCTGATTTACAGCTGTGTGGGAAAATAGCATTGACTCCTTTAGTTAAAGCAAGATTCTTATCTGAGGTGGTTTTGCCTTTAGTCCTCTTCTCAGAGTCAAGATACCTGCTTTCCACTGGAATTACATTCTTCTATTACTTTCCAGCCTGATTTTGTGGTTGGAATGAATTTGGTTATTCTTTTGCAGTCAAAACAAGAACGTATTTCTTCTGTTATTTTTGCTTCTGAGGTTTTCTTTCCCCAAGGACAGCACATAGACAGACACAAACTTCCTGAAAGTACTTTTAGAATGAAACAAGCTTAAAGAGGTGAGTAGTCACACACCTTTTTCTGACATCTGTAGAGATCTTTCCCCTTAACAAGTGGTCCTGTGGCTTCAGAGGAGACGACTGCAGAACTGGATTGGATTCAGGCTTGAATTCATCGGAGGTTCATCACGGGATTACTAGCAGCTGCCTCTGTTGGTTGTAAATCCTGTCACAGAACTTCAGGATTTGGTCATAAAGGTGAAAATTTCCTCTACTAGAACTACCTAAGGGAGTCATTGCTGGTAGGGAGAAAGGTGAGACTGGAACAACAGGGTGAGTGTATGTTTACCGGAATTTTTCAGCAGTTTGCTCTAAAGGAGCGCAAAGCAGAACTAAAGCTGTCCTCCCTCCTCTGGGAAGATCAGATGGCAAAAATGTTGCCTAATCTTTTCTGAGAGAGGTGTTTGGCTGGGGAATATCAATTCACTGGGAACTATTTCTCTTGAATTCTGATTTCAGGTTGGAACAAATTTCTGTCTGGCCCACAGATGAGAAAAAAAATTGGCTGTAGTAGATGATAAGAATATGCAGTCCTTGGCTGAAATGAGTATCTGGGATCTGGTTGGGAAGATGGAGAAGTCAATCACTATGTGACAAATCCTGGGACACGTGTTTGGTAGTTCCAGAATGTATTTTGGTGCTTTAAACTGCTTGCATAACAACAGGAAATAAAATCCAGCTCTGAGGTTTAAAGTGTTTACTCTGTGAAAATCCTTTGAGTTCAATCTTCTTCAGATATTTATGATCCAATGAGAATTAAACCTTAGCAGAAGGCTTATGAAGCATAAGCAAATGCACACACTTGGCTGTGCCCATCTGCACATTCTGCGTTAAACTCCTGATTTGCTACTTGGAAAAAAAAACCCCACAAATAAACAACTAATTGGCTTGGAATTACACATCTGAATTTAGTTACTTGAAGTAATTAGGGCAATGTGTGTGGCTTGCGGAGGAGCTGTGAGGGTACCTTTTTGTATGAAATCATAACTTCTAAACTTCTAGCTCATTAAAAGGTGAAGTGTAGAAACTGGCTCCCTTGTTTCAGTGGTCCCCTGGGTCTACAGACTGAATGGCCTTGTTGAATTGGAGCTGCAATTGCTCCAACATTATGATAATGGTTCACAAAGGACTTCCCAAATTGTGTTTTGAGTCTATCAGCATACTAGCTGCTTTGAAGATCATATGCAGCTGTGAAAGAGGGGGCACACTTTGCTCCCAAGTGGCCTGTGAAGAATGGGATATGAGAGGGCTAATAACACGTAGTTCTATTTTCAGTAGTGTTTGTGTGCTTTTTGCACAGAGAGGAAATAATTTAATCCTTTGTGTCAGTCTCTCCTTTTGGAACTACATAGGTCTAGCATTATGCATGTTTTACATCTACCTTCTTTCCTTTTCCACTTGTGGGGGTGTGCGTGGTGTTAGTGTGTAATAACATCTGGCGAAAAAAAATCACAGTTTTAAAAGGTTTTCTTTTGCCAGGTTTTGTTAGCAGTTTTCAGCTTTTTTGTGGCATTCTGTGTAAAAGATGCTGTGTGTACAGTACATGGAGTGGTAGCAGAAGATAAACTGGCCTGGAAAAATCAGACCTGGGAGATGGGAGACTGTTTTGAGCTAAATTAATAACACATACTTTGTAGTAGACAAAAATTGTACTGGAGTAATTTGCTGGCATTCGAACATATATCTGAGAACACCTGCTATTGTAACTCCAGCTTTATGCTCCAAGTGAATAGAATCCAATAAATGTTATATTTTGTTCTCATTTTCCATATACACACTTCAGTTTCAATTTACATGAACCATACGCTGTGGAATGTTTTTTTTCTGCTTCTGCTGTTTATCATTCTGTGTATTTTCTTGTACAGGGTAATACTTTGAAAAGATTTCTATATTTCTGAGGCATAATGAATGAAGAGATGTATTCCCCAGATTTATTATCCCAGTGTTGATTATCTTACTTTGTAAATAAAACAGCAAGCCTAAGCCAGAATATTACATTTTACGTGAAAGATGCTGATAGTCAAGTGAATTGGCAAACATACAGAGCCTGTTTGTTCCATGCTTGGTGGTGCTTGTACTGCCACAGTGTTCTAGATCATCTGTCTTTGGTCAACAAATCAAAATACCATAAAAATTTTGTTTAGCCCATGCTGTGCTTCTGAACGCTTTGATCTAGCAATGTATGTAGCACTTGGGAGCCTGAAGTTAGAGAATTTCTTCATTTATGGTACAGATGGACAAAATGATATGAAAGTTTATTCTGTTGCATTTTCCCCACATTGCTGCTACTTCTGATTGTTTGTGGACTGTACTTTCCTACTGTTTCTACTAATACTTGGTAATGCAAGTGTTATTAACAGGTTTAATAACAACCAAGTGAGATATGAGTTTTAATTTGAATTTTAGTTTCTACACTCGCATCATAATTTTGCAATTGTAACATGAAGTAGTAAAATATTGTTTTGTTAGCTATGTAAAAAAGGGAACTTCCAATCATCTTGTGTTTTAAAAGTAGGCATAATTAAATCATCGCTAACCAAGAAAACAAATTACTAAATTCACTAAAATACTTAATTTGGAGTGTTAGTTTGCAAAAACCCAGGGGATGATGGGGATTGATCCTGCGATGGGTGCTTAATTTGATGCTTCTGGTGCATGCAGCGCTCTAATCCTAATGACTTTCAGATGATGGAAGAAATGAGTTTTGTTCATCTGCTGTCGCCTGAGAATCTTGCTTGCACATATCAAATGCTGCAATCAGTTGAGAGGACTGATGGAAAATGACAGCACATAATCTCATTCCGGTGAATCTGTGTGCTCCCAGCAGGTTATAACTGGGTTTCTCTCAATATCTCTAGATTTTGCACTTCTATTTTTCTGTTTTGTTGCCTATCAAACTCTTCTTTCCAAACCTGTATCACCTATGCAGGTGCAGACTGGTCTCCGACTCATTTCTTGCGGTTGGGGAGTCGCAGAATGGCTCTCACAGAGGGAGAAAAGATCCAAAAGGGAGGGAGGCTCTTTGCTCATGTAGCTACTACATGTACTGCAGGAACAGCCAGGCTTTGATTAACGGGGAGAAGAGCTGGGGAGAAAAGGGACAAAAAAGCCTTATGGTCGGTCTCCCCCTCTCCACCATGTCCTGTGGAGCAAATATTCAACCTGTAGCCATGAAAACTTCATAGGTTGTGCATTATCCTGCAAAACACCATGAGAAAGAGATTTGTTTATAAAATTCACCAGTGTTACCTTTTTCTTTTTTTTTTTTTATTTATTTTGTGATTCAACCTCCTTTGTCTTTAGAATGATCCTCCAAAGAGAAAATCGGGAACGATTTAATTTAACGTAGCTGACCAGAAGTGCGCTGATGACAACTATGTATTAAATATGCTGGTTTATGATGAAGGTTGAAACCCTTTCCCTTGGCCCCCATGGCAAGCTGAAGGAGAGGTGGCTTGTGTTTGTCCTCCAGCCCAAGCGTGCGTCAGTGAGGTCTGGGCGATGGGGATGCCTTTGTAAGCGCAGTCCCTTCTCAAGGCTAAAGTGGTTCTGCCGTCCTTATCAGGCAGCAGTTATTCGAAGCAAACAAAAAAAAAAAAAAGGGCTTGTGAGCCAGCAGATATCTTGTACGACATGTATTCATCCAGAAACGGCCGTGTCCTCTGGGTTACCTTTGCTTATGTAAGGGAGGGGATGGCAGAGCGGGAGGAGGGAAGCAATGGCAGAGCGGGAGGAGGAAGGCTGCTGCCAGCCCCGTGGTGCAGCGTGGGCAGAGCAGGCTCTGCCTGTCTCGGGCATCAGGCAGGGGAGCTCGGGCACCCATAGGAAGTGGTGGGGTGGTGGCAGTGGCTGGGCTTCGGGGGGAAGCGAGTGGCCAGAGGTCTGTCTCAGGCTGGTGGTGGAGCTTTTCCTCGCCACATCCCTGCCCTGGGTCTGGGAGCGCAGCCAGACCCGCTGCTGGGCTCTGGCGGGACAGCAGGCACACCCTGCTGCGGAGATCTTACCAGTGGCAAAAGAACTTCATGTCTTACACAAAACAGTACATAAAAAACACTTTCTGAGGCAGTGCAGGGTGGCCTTAGCTTCCTACAGGCACTGGCATTGAAATGATGATGGTTTCTGCTGTCTGGTCAGAGATAAACTTATCTTCTCCAGACGCTTCCATAACGTTCCCTCAGCCTGAGGAGCTGAGATTCCTGAACCAACACTCTTACTTTTCTCATCTTAAGCTATAGTGTTTCCCAAGCATTTAGTGAGCTGAAAACATGGTTATCTATCTGCAGCATCACACAGTGGGAAAACGTCAAGCCTATTTGATGAATGTCTTAAGTGCTGTGAAGTACAACAAAAAAACATGGGCCCCCGTGAATTCCCATGCTGCTTCTAAGACATCAATTGCTTTTGATTTTTGTATGCTTGGTTGATATTAATTAACAAAAAAAAGAAAAGAGATCCTTTTATATTTCTTTTGGAGCTCTTTTTGGTGACAGAGTTGCCCATGAGTGCATTTGGACTCTCTAGGACTCTGAGATGCAGGGAGTTCTTCAGTTAGCAGGGACTCTCTCCCGTCACTGGCTTTTTTGCTCTGTCTCGAAGTATGCCACTTTTGCTTCTCCTTTTCTCTTTTTTTTTTTTTATGTGATTTTTTTTTTCCTCTCTGTCACTTTACAGGAGAAGCTGTAATATCACTGAACCGCTGCTGTGCCTCCCTGTCCTTTCTCTATCAATCAAGCCATCTGGGACAGAGAGAACATCTTGAAGGTCTCAGCCCCACCTTTGCTCTGGCTGTAGATTGAAATAAAGGGTGTTGGCAAGAAGGAAATTAGCTGTGCTTTTAGTGGGGTGACCTGAACCCTGCCCTGGTCCTCAGGTCTAGTTCTGATGCTGGCTGTCCCATTTATAACTCGCAGATGCGTTTCCATATGAGAACAGTGCTATCTGGTTGTTAATGGAACTGGGATTTCTGCGGAACAAAATTTCCCATGCTGCAATATGGAAAATCTCATCTGGCCAGTCTGTGATGCAGGATGAGTAATGGGAATGGGAGTCAGGTGGAAGATGTAATATGGTCGGGCATCCTGAGCAGTAACAGAGAGCAGAAATAGAAAAATCCTGGACTAAACACAACAAGCCCAGTTACTGTTCTCGTTACGTTTGATTAGCTGTGTTCTTCTTTGGCCACCCCCGGGTAGTCCACGCTTTCTGAGAAGTATGGTGCCCCGACTGGGTGCAGTACTCTTGCTGAAGCATTAACATCTACAAGTGAAACAAATATTTATAGATTCCAAGGTGAAGTTTGTTTTACGGTCATTGTTTTGTTTGTCTGTGTGTTTTTGCAACAGCATGACACAGACGTATATTTATTTGTGACCCTGTCTGATCTCCACAGCCACCCATTCTCCGTGTGGCATTTGTGCAGCTGATAAGTACTTCTTCATTTAGTCGTACTGTATCATCATCTTATTTTAAGTCCGTTTCAACCTATTTCTCAAATCCTTTTGACTTCTAATTCTGTCCTCCCATGTGCTCGCAGCCCCTTCCAGATGCTGTCTGTACTGGGTATAGAAAATGCGTGTTCCCTATTCCGTTGTCTCGGTTGAGACCGAAGTGAGTATCCCATGGTGTGGCCTTCCTGTTTGGCAGCGAACCACTGAGAAGCACTTTCTAGGTTTGTATTGTGAAAGAGCATAAAAAAAAGCAGTATATTAACTGAAGATACAGAGCATCGCCTACGTCTGTCTTGCCCAGAAAGGCCTTTTATCTTGTCGTGGGAGGACGAGTGACATGATCTGCTTCTGATAAATCCACATTAGCTTTTCCTTAACACTCTATAACCTTCTGGGTGCCTGCAAAAGAAAGAGCTCATTTCCTCTCCTGTTTCCGTGTTTCCTGTGAACCAAAGTTCAGAGGAGCCAGGAAATTGCTGATCTGTCAGCATATTTGTTGCTCCCAGAAAGAGAGCAAATTTTCCGCTGAATGGAAGTTCCCAAACACAGTCCACTTTGTCTCTTATGCAGAGGTGACTATAATCTATTTCGTTTTGATTTTCACTGCTTTTTTACAGAAGCTGTGTTATCTGTACTTTTGATGGAAAATTACTTTCAATAATCACTGCTGAATATAGTGTCCTTTATTTAGTTAATTACTATGGCAGTGGAAATTGCAGTAGTCTACTTTCCAAAACAGTGGGAGTCAGAAAGCAGAGTCCTATCTCTGATGCAAAAACATTGATCCGTCTGTAGCTGTTACTATTGGGAAATCTAGATACATCAGCCCGAATTCACTCCAAAGAATTTGAAGCTTTTAAATGGCAACTTATTCCTCTTTGCCCAGAATATAGAGAGTGCTCAGATAGCAATTTAGGTGCTACAGTTAAAGAAAACAAGTTAGGTGGATGAACTCGGGCAACAGGGAGCAAGTAAATGCACTTTGAAGTCAATGATTTACTGCGTGAATTGATGCAGTCACTTAGCCTCCTGAAAAAAACATTGAGACTTCACTAAAAGTAGAATGGCCTGAGAGGGACTCTTTGTAATCAGTTTTGGCCGCGATTGTGACTATGCCAAATGCTGAGACTAAAAAGACAGGCTGATCAGCCAACTAATTTAGGTCACGTTCCAAATTGCACTAAAATTAATGGATGGACTGTGAGCTCATGAGAGCTGAATTGAGTTCTAATAGATAAAAGAATTCACTAAGAACAAGACACTTCAGAATATTTTTCTTGCTGTTTGAAACTTTTAAACTAAATATAACTTTTAAGCCTTTTAAAATAGTATCTGCCTATGGTGAACTGCGAATGACTGGTCTGGATTACAGCAGAGCAGGAGTTACTGAAACCTTTGTCTGATCTTGTCTTTCCTCAAAATTTTCGGTTTAAGATTTCTTCCATGTCTTAACCTTATCAAATATAACCCCCTTTGACTTCTACCTTCATTATTTTTCACGTGAACATCTTGCACAGTTTCAGCTTGCTAGTTTTAGGGGAGAGACGAATCACAGAATCGGGTAGGTTGGACAGGACCTCTAGATGCCTCTATTCTCACCTCCTGCTCAAATCGGGCCCAATTAGAGCAGGTGGCTTGGGTATGTTGCTGTTGAGTTTTGAGTATCTCCAAGGATGGAGACTCTGTGGCCTTTCTGGGCAGCCTGTCCCATGGTCTGGCCAAAACAGAGCTCCGTTGAGCAGATGACATCCAAAACAGAGCTCTGAAAGGCATTGCCATGATCTCAGTGGACAGACAAGTATACTATGTTTCCTCTAGGAACAAGCGGGCATTCATAATTGTAGAGAGGCCTAGAGACACCATATGTGCAACAGATACTCCATCCTAGTATTTTTTTAATGTCTCAGTTAGGGTTTAACTAGTGTGTACGCAATCTGTAGTCTGGTTGGAGTTTTTCAAACAGGGAGAAAGTTCTGTCTCAGCTTGACCACTGTATCTCCCATTAAGTTTTTCTGCTTGGATTTCTTTAGCTGCTACAGTGCTTCCTATTTAGGGTTGATCCTTCGGATCAGTGGAGGAGATCTCCAGGAGGCTGTGGTGGACCTGAAGCTGTCTGAGCTGGCTGCTGAATCCTTTACCTTGACCCGGTCACAGTGGCATTTTCTCAGAGTGTGTTTGACATTGGTTTGGTAGAAAGCCTGTCTGCACACAGGCAGGAGGGAGAACATTAGCTCCGATAGCCTTCCAGCAAACACCTGGGACCAAAGTCTGCCATGGTGCTGGCCTCCATCCCTGCTGAGCTGCAAAAATCAGTTTAAGGGGACCAGAAAAGCCCAGAGGAGCAATAAGGCCTAGGCCTAGAATTAAAGGTGACTCTCTTTGATGTCAGCCCAAGCCAGCAGACTGTAGGGCTTGGCTCTTAGAAGATTTAGCCTCCTCATTTCTTGAGGCTAGGCCCAGCTTTGCCAAGGTGGGACTGCAGGCAGCTGCCTCCTCCCCTCCCTGTTATGGTCTGGCAGCGATGCTGCAGTTAGCACTTGGAGGGATGGAGGCTGCCTCCTGGAGATATGTCAGTAAACCATGTGCCTCGTGTTATGGGAAATATTAAATGCAATAACTTTCTTACAAGATTCAATTTTTTCCCCCTCAGTAAGCATTGTATGAAGATTAAATATAATATTAGCTGAACAGGTTGCTTACATTACTGGCAGCACGCACTCACAGGGACACTGCTACACTCTGCTGATTTTGGAGTGACTTCTTTTGGGGATGATTACACTCAGTTCTCACCTTTTAAATACCATTTCTAGTTTCTCGAGCTCTGGGAAAATAAGAATTTTGAGACCTGTAAACCAGAAGATGAAAACTTTAAAAATATACAATCTAACATCTCCTGGCTGTTCTCTTAAAACTGGGTCTTCAATCTCAAGGACTCTCTCAGTATTTTAAAATACTGAAGTTCTGCTTTGACTAGCCTTGCTCTGCAGCCTTATACTGTCTGAAGTCATTGGAACCAGCCTAAGTTTGGGTCTCACAACTCAAATGTTAATGTCAATAATTAACTTCTGGCATGCTAAAATGGCAAGAGTATTAAAATAGTTTTTCATTTGGTGTCCCTGTTTTGACTGATTGGATTGTTTGGATGTCATTAGGCTACTTATTTATAGCAAGAGTACGAGCACTGTACTGAGCAGTGCAAGTAATTTCTGGCTGCTTAGCTAGAAGTCCAAATGCTAATCTTTGTTAGTGTTTAAATTAAATGAAAGCACCATTTTGTTCAATTCTTCAGTATCTAAAATAAACTGATGACACAAGTGCAATTAAGACAACAAGCTTAATCTCTCCTTTTATTGTGCAAGTTGACCGTGCCAGTATTAGCCTGCAGTCTTCATGACTTGCTTATGAATATTGAACGTTGCTTTGCAGTCACTTAATAAAATTAAACTTCCTGAACTGAAGAAAAATAGTTCAATTATTTTTAGCATAGCAGCCCAGATATCCATAGCATGGAGGTAGCGTTTAATCTCGCTGTTGGCTCTGGATTTTACATATGTGATTGAGTTCATGATTCAACACTGTTTAAGCCAATGGCTATGCATGATACAGGGTCCTTAGATTGCAGAGCTCAACTCTTAATTAATGCAATGCATTAAGGACCCGAGAAGTTCTATAATGAATGCATGTGCAACCCCACTCACCCCCTAAAAAGAAAACCTGAACAAAAAAACCCCACACATTAAAAAAACAATACTTCCTGATAGGAAAAAAAATTAGGAGCAACCGTTCCCTCCTAGCAGAGTTCCTTATTACAGACTCTGCATGTTCTTCCTGCACCAGAACTCAATTAATGGCTTTTTTTTTGTTTGGTTTTGGTTTGGTTTTTTGTTTGTTTGGGGTTTTTTTCTTTAATACCTAGAAAGACCTCAGTCTTAGAGAACTCCTCCCTCCCTCCCTCAACTCCATGTTTTGGCTCTTTTCACTCTTGTTCCCCTCCTTCTGTAGACCAAGAGCACTGTGAATTGTTTTGTTTTTTTGGCGATCTTTGGAGTCTAGCTCAAGTAGTTACCCATTTGTGTTGATTTTTACCTTGAAAACTGTGTGCAAAACTTGGGATCAGCTAGGGAGTTCGTTCTCTTGGGTCATCCTGTCGTGGTTTGAGGCACAGCAGCCTGGGACTGGGGTAAGAACAGAGTATCAGCCCCTGGAGTCTCATTTTGGTTTTGCATCTCCTATTCCCATCCCAGCAGCCAGGGCAATGCCCATGCCTGGAACTTTTCTTGTCCCTGGAGTTTTCTGCCTGTCCAGGTGCAAAGTATATTTTGGGTCTGGCTTCAAGCCCAGGAGGACTAAAACTGAGGAGATACTCCTGGGCTAATTAGTGACTGAAGGAGAATGGATCTAATGATGCTGTTTTGCTAGATATATGGGAAAACTGTTGCATTTTGGAAGTAAAAAATGTTTTCCAAGTTTGGGTGGGGTTTTTTTGAGTTACAATTGTTAAGGATGCCTACTGGAAATAGATGGACATGCAGATGCAATCTCTACATAAATAAACCAAACTAGACCTTGATGCTATCACCAATGGTCCACGCGTTAGTATTAACTGGCAGTTTTGTGTTAAGTGTTCAAGTGAGAGAGCGCTCTGCAATGTCAATAAGCTTTGCACTGAAGCAGGTAGCGTGATGGTCCCTACGTGGAGAGTAAATGCTACGCTTAAGTCATTATATCACGGTAGAGTTAAAATCTGATTACGATACCTGACAGAAAACAGCGCAGAGCATGTATATACAGGAAACACAGATAAAATTATTTCTAAAAAGGGAAATGTAATTGAGTGGGAAACAGACTGAAAGTGCTAGTGAGCTAAGTGCTGCTGGTATGTTTTAGTTGTCCCTCAGATTTTCCTCAGTAGGGATTGTGGTTTGGTGCTGTTTTGTGGCCAGAATGCCAAGCAGTGCCATAGAAAGCAGATCAGGTCATTTGTAAGTCTGCTAGTTTTAGAGGATGCAGAAAAAAACCACAAAAAGTACTAGGTGTGAGCAGTGAAGTAATCTTCCTTTGTTTTATCTGTAATAAATAATAAAGCCAGAATAGTGCAGGATGATGGAAGGACTAAATGACTGTGCTTAATGAACACCTGTGTGTAGACTTAAAAATAATTCAGTGGAAACAGAAGAGTCCTGAGGTTTTCTTTGGCTGGTGTTTTGCAGATCAGACTGGCTGGTGAGTGTAATAGTCTTGCTGGCCTTAATATCTGTTAATTCAAATCATGTCAGTCATTAACTGTTCTTCTCGTTCTTCCTCTTCTTTTTTTTTTTTCTTTTTTAAGAAGATGTACTCACATTAGCTCATAATGAGGTGGCTCCATTTGATTTCTTCATGTAATTGCAGTTCGTGCACATCTGCGAGTAGCGATTTTTGAATTTTGCTTTTCATTTTTTCTTCCTCCAGTAAATCAGTCACAGAAGAAAATGTGGAGACATCTAAGGGGAAGATCCAAGTAGCCTGCCAGGCTGCCTTAAGATCAGACATCTAGCAGACTGGCCTAGAAAGAACAATACCATCTGGACATGGAAAGAACCCTTAAGATGTTTTTGCGTCACACAGGGTTATTTACATGGTAAATGTGCAGCAGTAAAGCCTGCCAGAAATCTGAGAGCTGGTCCGTGTGCTTTCCCAGCAGCTGTAGGTGTCAGAGCTCCCTGGACTAGCAGCCTGCAGCTCTACTTTCATTAGGTCCCCGTGAGTTTCAGCTCTCACTGAAATTCAGTTCCTAGGTGGTAGGACTACTTAAAGAAAAAAAAAATCTCATTTGATTTATTATCTATCTTTGATTCCCTGGTATGAATCTGTCCCAAAAGATTTTTCAGTGTCAACAGCTGAAACATACTGCTTTATCCAATTTGAGTGAGTGCTAGTATTCAGGGTCTATTTTTCAGCCATCTACAAAATTCAGCTATTTGAACTAAAACCGTTCTTAAAGCTTAAAGAGGAAAAATTCTGTTCGTGACCATTATCCAGTCTAGCAGATGTTAAAACCTCTTATTCTTGTTAAGAGTAAGACTTTGAGATAGGTTCATTCCAGCATGTGCCTAGCAGAAGCTCAGCAGGCCCATTTGGTTAGCACGGCAAAGGCAGGCGGGTCTCACGTTTAGCCAGGTTACTTCTTCAGCATGGATAGCCATCACTCACAGTGAGGGTGCCTGGGACTGGGCTTTGGGATACAACTGGAATGATGTGTCAGCTCTCAGCAAGAATGAGCAGCCTTATCAAGGCCACTACTGTGATCAGTGATTCCTACTCATTTTAAACTCAAAATCAGTATTTTGGCTACTGTACAGCTAGTGGAACCGTTTTTTTGGAAGCTCTCTCTCCAGGTCTGGAAGAAATTATTTGATCTTACCCCTCTGATTTGAGGAAAGATGATGCTGTATCCTGCCATTCATCTGCACTCTCTTGCCACCCTTCAACAACCATCTTGGCTTTGGAGAAATAAGTGTAAGTGATGCCTTCAGTGTTCTGTTAAGCAGAACCCTTTCCAGGAGCTAATCCAACCCAAATCAAAATGTGATGAAAGTGGAGTTGAACGGAAAAGGCCTTAAAAGCCAGCCCGTGCTGTAATCACCCCGTGAACCTTTCCCTCCTCATTTGGGTTCATTATCCCACCTGAGGAAGCTTAAAATCAGACCGAGTGCAGATCAAATATGACTCTGTGTATTCTGTATGCAGAGCTCTCTGCCGCCTCCTGACTCTGCTCCATTTTTAGCTTCGGAGTAATGTAGTCCTCTCATGATTTATTACAGAAAACATTCTGGCAGCAGAAAGGATCAAGAGTAGGTGGGGCCATTATAACTGTTATCTAATTCCTTTTGAATGTTAGAGACTATTAAAAAAAAAAAAGGCAGCCTTTTTTATATGTGCTCCAGGGTTTCCATTTTTTGTTGAAAAAGGAGCAGTCTATCTAATAGCTAGTTGACCCACCCTAAATGGGGTAAGATCCAAACACTGAAAACCAAGAGCAAGAACTCGCAGTAACCTCGGGAGGGGCAGGCTTTTTAATCCCTTTAGTGTGACCGCAAAAGAAGCTTCTCCCCGCTCTCTGGAGGACGGCCTGGGCATCTCGCTTGCCAGCACGCCTGCTTTTGTGAGGTGGTGCTGGAGGGGAACAGGCTCTCCTGTCGGTGCATGGCTCCCCCAGCAGACGCCTCTGAAACCACCTGGATCATGGTGCAGGGAAGGAGGGGGTAGATGGGAACAAACTCGTACCTAGTAGCAAGTCTCTTTGCAGGCTCCAGTGGATAAAAGGAAGCTAAATGTGGGATCGTGGGAGGTACCGGCAGTGTCAGAAACCTTGTGTTCAAACGCAGCGTAATTTTTTCCCAGCAGAGAGGCACCACATGTTGGATGATGCGATGGGACACTTATTGGTCATGTGAACGGGGAATGGCCACAGCACTAAGCCACATCTGCGGGTTGTGTAATGGGACTGAGGAGAAGGAACAGCATCACCATCTGAAATATCCTCAGCAAGAACGTAGGGCTGTGGCCCCTCTCCTGCTCCATGTCCCCTTGTCTTGGGTTTGATTGCTCAAGGAGACCATATATCACACCAATAAACTGTGTGCAGCACATGGGTGCCCAGTGTGGCAGAGGGATGTCTGTGCATGGTATGACCCAGGCCTGACTGAAGATGGGTCTGAGATTGGAGCCGGTGCATGGCTTGTACTCAGTGCAGTGGGGAGCAAGTGCTGTGTCCTCAAGGTACAGCTAACGCAAGCTGCAGCGCCGAAATGGTTGCAATCGGGCGTAGAAGGACTATGCATAATGTGCCTCTTGGATGCAGCTAATGCAGAGACCAGGAAAGAATTGGCTGTGAATAAAAGACCTAGAATATTTTGGAAAAAAATAGCATTATAATAAAGAAAAAAAGGCAAGCTGGTGGTTGCAGTCCTTCAGAGAAGCTGGCTTTGCACTGCGGAAGCAATGAAGATTGCTTTACTCTTTTGTTTGATCAAGTGCATTAGTCAAATTATTTGGTTTATTTTTTGCTGTTATTTATAATAAGAGAATGAGATGTGGCGAGTCTCTCCCTGGGAGGGCTTAGGGCATCTACAATCTGTAAGCACTCATGTCTGTTGAACTTTAAACTTGACGTGTGTCACTGTGTAGGGAGAAGGAGCAAAGGGTTTATCTGTCCCTCATTGGTCTTAGAAATCTTGCAATGAAAATTCAACCAGTTTACATCTTTTTAGAGACTTAAATTAAGTTTATAAAGGAAAAATGCATGCTCTGTCCATCCTGGACATCCAGGACGAGTGGGCTGATGGCTGGCAGACCCGCCGTCTGGGCTTGGTGCTGGGCACGATATGCTCCACAGCACAAGAGGCTTTGCCTTCACGCAAGAGGAGGAGGAGTCTGGTTTTGAGGAAGACTCTCAGGCTATCTTTAGCAGACAGATCACTTCTGGGTTGCACTTCCAGAAACAAACATCTCTCTAGTCTGACTTCAGTGCTGTTCAGGTCCTTGCTGCTCAGCTCACACTTCTGTTTCTCTCCAGGGGATAACTCCTACAGACGCTACATCCAGGCAGAAACCATCTACCTCTCCAAGTTAACGGTACCTACTTAACCCTTCTCACCTTCCTGGGAGAACATTATTCTTCTGCACTGCTTAGGGAACACCGTTGGCTTCCCAAGTAGAACTTACCTGTATTTACATATTGCTTTCATGTGCTTTTCCAGACAGGTCTGCTGTGCTCATTGTCTAGGAGTAAACACTTTTTAGTTTGCCTGTGTCTTCTGCCCTCTTACAGGACCTTATTCTTTGCCTCCACGACAGCAAGCTGTATCATGTATGTGTTAAACAAATAGTAGTCGGTCTGCAGAGGTGACTGTTCACATAGGATGGATTGTGTTTGTATCCTGACTGTCAAGAGTCTGGCAGTAATAACTGCCAGTGATCAATTAGATCAAACACAAGCTGTATGTGATAATACCAGAATTTACCGGAGTTGTTTTACTTTTCATAGTAAAGTTCATGCAAGTTCATGCATAGTAAAGTTCATGCAAGATCAGAAAATAGGTCAATCAGCATTTCTGTAGTCCTTGTCTGCAGCACTTACTGGTAAACGCCATCGTTTGGCTTCATGTGCCTCTCTATTTTCCTTCAATTTGGAAAAAAAAAAAAAGGAGAAAGACTTGAATTTACAATGTTCCAAATATATTTGTCATGTTCCTCGCTCATCTCTTGTTTTGCAAGGGCTGGTTTTGAGCGTTCGTTGCTCAAGTTAGCCGTTGACTCAGTTTATGAATCTATTATCATGTGTTTTTGAAAAACTGGCCAAGAGATCGGTTTCACTGGTGCTGACTTGAATGCTCACATACAGAACACAGTGGTATAAATTAGCAGCAAATCTATCAAAGGTCCTAGCCTGTTTTATCTAGTACTAGTTTTTAAAGCGCATTAAAGTCACTGAGAGTTGTCACCTGTCTTCTTTTAAATGTAATGTTTTTTCTTTCTGATATAATAGCCAAGATGATCTACAACATACGTGTATTCTTATTGTGTTGATTGTAAGAGAAGACAACATGAAATTTCTTCAGAATAAGAATATATTCCTGGATTTAATGACTCTTTAGGTTCTGAATAGCAGTTGACAACGCAATAACCTGGGATTTCAGGGGTGGAGGTGTTCTTGTGAGGGACAGAAGACGCTAACTGGAAGTGGAACAAGTTCTTTCACGTAAGTATCACCTGACTCCGTGATCATCCACAGTAAATGCATTTTGTGGGTAGGGCAAAGTTGGTTGTTATAAGCAAACCTAAATAGGAATAGTTTATGTGAGCAACACATGCACACAGAGGACAGAAAGCAGCTGACGTTATGTGAGTAAGAACTGGGAAAACTGAATTGGGAAAGAACACCAGAAGTAGAACACAGACAGACAAGCAAAATCTGTTTTAAAAAATGTATTTTTTTTTCTTTATATGCAAAGCAGCAAAATGTTGGGAGTTGGGTGGCCCAGTGGGAATTCCTGCTCTGTTGCAGTGTAGTTTGGGACTGACTGCCTGGCTCAAGGGTGCTCCTTGCCTAACTTCAGTAGCTGAACCTTAGACAGGGACAGCCCTGGTCATCCATCTAATCGCCAATGGTAATCAAAGGGGTTATAAATACATGAAAGCCACCATGCGATCTTGTAAATAAGACAATTTACACTGTGTTTAAAAGAAGATGGTTTACAGCTGCTAAGTTGTGTAGATAAACATGCACAAGTTCAAATGGTGAGGTACGTATGATGTGGATGTCTCCTGGCACTGCGAGAACTCTTTCTTACTATCAGTATCTAAGCCCCAGGCTACAGCTTGTTGATGAAAACCTCGAGCACGTCAGGGGTACTGCGAGAGGAGGCCTCTTGCTAATGCTTTAACAATAGCAAGGCTGTGCCCTCTCTTCTCTGCTCCGTGGTGGGAGCCCCAGGGAACGTTTCCTCCTAGTTAGATGTTGCTGTAATCAGGGTGTGTAAATATGCTAACAAAATAGTCGATGTTACTGGGTGGCAGGATCTGTCCGTGCAGTGCGATGCTGTATTTGGAAGTGGTGCCCCTCTATTAGGAGCACCAAAGGTAGGAAGGCCCGAAGACAGCTCCTAGAACAAACTAATTTTTGTTGGTTCATCTAGGCTCTTTGATAAACTGGACCTTCAGTATTTCATGACTGATGTGTTTGTTGAGCATACTACGGTGGTATTTTAGGCTTACTCCAACACTTTTATTCCTTTGAATGAAGCTGTCTTGTGGGGCCATACAGCACGATGTCCCGACAGGACCAGGTTGTACTGCCAGCAGACTGCAGAAAGCTCAGGTTCTGCAAAATGATGTATCATCGTGACCTTGTTTTAAAGATAGCCACTCAGGGATTAAATGCATGGGTTTAGGTATCTTAAGCCAGCTGCTGTTCAGGCACTTCCCACTCTTATTCTGTGCATTGGGCGGCAATAACCAGGGAAGTCAGTTGTTCCAGAAGATGGCTGTATGGGGTAGGTTTGCGTGTTTTCTCCACATCTGTGCGTGTGGGCCGGCACATGATGAGACTTGGGCTTGCCTTCTGTGTTAGACTCAGTGTCTGAAGGTTTCATCCACTGATGTATGTGTATCTGTAGTTCCCTGCCTGTGTAAGGGTCTCAGGATTTCTCGGGATCAGAGTAGAGGCAGTACGCAGCACCTGTACCAGGGAGTCCTTATCCAGTGGTGTGGATGACATGTGCTAGGGCTCTCGCACATCCGCCTTGCAAGAAGGAATGCTGTAAGGTCTAGATTCTTTCTTATGTCATCCATTAGTTTTCTTAGTAGGAGGAGATTTAAAAAATAGGATCTCAAATCCATAAAAAGGGATAATTAACCATAATAACTGACAAGGCAGTGTATGTCTCTGTTGGAGGGAAATTAGCCTGACTTGTCCTTGGATTATGAACTTCTTAGAAGTAATAGCATAGCTTTGTAATAGCATTATCATTGCAAATATCAGTGAGCAGTTCCTCTTGGCTTCCTCTGACCTAACGTGGTTCCTCTTGAGAAAACCGAGAATGTAGCATTTACATCCAGTTCAGTTCAGTTTTTGTCAGTCGCTCCATCTGAAAGGCAGCAGCTCTCCTCTGGCTTTGGAGCCTTGTCCATAAAACTATGCATCCATTGATACCACTCCTGGGGCTGGAGGTGTGCTGGGTTGTTATCCAGCCTTCTACTGCTCAAGGTTGATTTAAGTCACAAGTAGCAGCATACTGGAAGTTTCATCTTCTCCTCCTACTTATGCACCTCAGAGAATCTGTGATGGGAGAGTTAATTGCATTTAAAGAGAGTAAGAGGTTGAGACACAGGGCGTGAGATACCTTCCCAAGAGGGACAGGACATTACTCTTGCATCTCAAGTCTATTCTATTGGGGTAAAAAGCCTTGCATGGATGTAGGCCAGCCTTAATGCAAATCATAACTGGACCTGGGATTTATTTCATCTACAAGTTCCTGAGGTCATTGTTTGCTCACAAGGCTCAGAAGAAGTCGTCGCTTCACTGCAGGGATTCCTGGGTGACTTCTGTGTCCTGTGCGGTGCAGGAGATCAGAGCTGCATGTTGTGGTCTTTGCTGGTGTAAAATGTCTGTGCTTCTGTGAACCGGGAAACAGCAAAAAGTTGAGAAGTTGTTTGTCAGAAAAGTTTATAGTCTGCATCAGCACTCTGTTTAACACAAACCCTTATTTTGCCCCCCTGTCATGTTAATTAGGTGCTATTTTGAGTTCAGCAGGGGATGCAATATTAACCAGACCCTTGTTTTGCTGTTACTTCTTTAAACCGTTAACTTGACACCAAATCCTGCAACACAATTATCTCCATTATTAATGGCTTTCACCACTAAAGTATTTTTAGCCTTGTAAGAAAAGACACGAGAAAAAGAAAGGAATCCACTAGCAGATAAACATAAAGGCTTCAGTAGGGCTTTCACTGCGGCAATTTTTCTCACTGCCTTAGATGTTGGTTGCCTGGAGTGTGTGTAGGGAAAAGCCTCCATGTGTCTGTGTCCTAGCTGCTGGTGTCTGTCTTTCTGAGACAGAGAACTGAATGAGATGATCTGGCACCACTGTCAAAGTTTGCTGTTTTTTCTGTTAGGACCGGGAAAAGGTAGATCAGGGAGATGACTGAAATGATGAAGTTTCTACCTCTGACACCCACTTGCATGTGTAGCCCTATTCTGGGAAATTAAAAACATAACACAAAGTGTCAGCCACTCAGGCCTTGCGAATTTACGCTCATCCTGAGCTGTAAAAAACCACTGCTTTCCTCTTGCTTTCTTGTTACGGGCTTCAGGCAGCGTTGCCTGTAGTCATAATGACTTGGCCAACTAATTCTGGCACTTACTAAAGAGGAGGCAGAAAAAGAGAAGTTTGTAAGAGGAACAAATACAGAAGAAAGAATGGTATCCACCTTTTGGAGGGTTAGGATTTAGTTGATGTTGCTAATAATAGAGATTCTGCATTCCGTGTCACCGGCAAAACTTTATCTCTGCAGTTTTCATTAGTGGGAAGAGTGGAAGCAAAAAATACAGTCACTTCTGTGACCACCCATCCTCATGGTCCTTTGACCCTTTTGTGTCTCCCAGATAAACAATTTCCAGAAAGTAGTGGTAGCTATTCACAGATAAAATTTACCAGTCTGAACATTTTTATAGCATCTGTCATACTTCATTCTAACTCTCCTATTTCTAGAGCATTCTTGATTTTTCTGGGGGTTGGTTTGGTTTTTTTTTCCCCATGGTAGCCCATGAAGGTACACAAAACCTTGAAGAAACTTGATTGGTTCTTTTGCTTTAAAATACCAAATTATATAAAGTGATTTACTTCCTGGTTTTTTTTCCCCTCAGTTTTATGACTATTGCTTTTATAGGTGTGTCTGTGCGTAGTGGCCTGAGTTGGATTTCATTACCTTGGAAAACAGACCTCCACCTCACACTCTTACTTCCATGCGCGGCTGAGCTGAAAGTTGTGCATGTTTACTCGAGATGGAAAATGATAACATGCACGGTCTGAGAAAAAATTCAGATTTTTTTCAAAATTGGGATATCGCAGTGTGATTGCATTATTGATGGGCCACTAGTTAAAGTGTTTTGGTTACTTTCTTTTTTATATAGTTACTAAATCAGATCCCATTCTATGTTTGGGCATTCCCTTTGCCTTTACAAACTGATAGATTTTAGATACCTTGAAGCAAAGTTACTGAATGTTTTAGTTTTGCGATGTGGAAAAAGTAAGGACACTTATCTTTCTGCAGCTAACACATTAATTGGTATTGCCAGGCCTGTATATAAATATGTCCAAAACCCTTCGGAGCAAAAAGAGTAAAAGCTTTCCAGCACCTGGCTTGTAGGAATATGCTGGGATTTATGGCAAAATGTATAAACGGTTGCAGCAGATCTATAAAATCTACTGGCAAAATCTATAGTTAGTTTTTCATGATTTAAACAGATTAAAAAAACCCACGCCCCTTTCCTTAAATTTACGGCCTCACTTGAAGCCCAGTTTAATTTTGCCTCTCTGGAGACTTCGTGAGGCTTTAGTAGAATATCACACTGATATTCTAAAAGGCGAGTGTTTACCTTTACGGGACACGTTAAGAGATAAGGAAAGCCTGTTGGATCATATTCTTCATCACTCTGAATCCACAATGAGTTTCCCTACAGTATTTGTGTGATTCTTTTCACATCTAATTGTAAGTTGTTTCAGCAATGAAGCCTCCATCAGCTGCCTAAGGAAAGCATCCCACATTTCAGGAGCTGTTTTCTCCAACACTCAGCGTCCATGCTCCCTCTCTTGGTTGAAACCCTCGCTCTTGGTTACGTCCTGTGCTGACAGGTTGTGTATCTCCTCACTTGGAAAACCTGAGTTGACCCTTGAGGACATGGGGCTGTTGCCTGTCCATAGAGTTTGTTTCTAACCATTATCCTCCTTCCTCTCTCAGGCTAGCACGGGTCAGGGGCTGCCCTTGCCATTTAAAAAGGCAGTTGCCTTGGAGGTAGGAGAGGGGACAAGTCCTGCTTTGGTCTTCCAGCACTATCTGTGCACCACCTGTGATGTTCTCCTTCTGTATTCCCATCTTCGGGGCAGGCTGAGCTCCTTGCCTCGCTGATGAGGGAAGGAAGCATGGCACTCCCAAACCAAGGCACCTGCGTTCCTCCTGATAGGCAGAATAACTGCTGCTGTTACCAGTGCTAATTTTAGTATAAACATAGTTTTTGCTTGCTTTAAAGAGGATCAGTAGGACCAGGCATAAGGCCATGGCTCTGCAAACAAAACCCCTTGGATTATGTATTCTGTTCAATGCTTGTATCGTGCCAGGCACAGTGGGTTCTTGCCCTAGACTGAAAGTGCCACTGTGTTATAACTAATAAATAATAACATCTGACAGTAATTGTTTCATTACTTTAAGAGTCAGGCCCTTTGGTGGGGGATTTGCTAGTTGACAAACGTGTTGTTCAGCCCTGCATTTCTATTAAGGAGGCTATACCAGGCTTTTCTGTGTATTTTTACTGAGGTGGAGCCTTGAAGTCATTAGTCATCATAATTAAATAAAAAATAGAAATAAGAAATTAAACAAATAAGTTGGACTTTAGTGCTTAATGGCTTGTTTTAGGATTCTTCCCCATGCTCCAGGCAAATGAAATAAATAATGAGGGATTTCCCGTGCTGGTCATAGCCTGTGTCTCTAGGTGACAGGAGAGGTAGGAGGCAAAGGCGGGTGGCACGGTGGTCATCACAGCTTGGCTTTGAGCTTCCAGCCCTTGCAGCCACACAGCTGCCCTCCCCAACAGCCTGCCGGGGCATACCTGGGGTGTATTGGTTCTCTCTGCCTTGGCCACCTGAGACCACCTCGCTTGTGCCAGGGGCACGCTCCAGAGCACCAAGGGGCAAGTTAGTTTTAGAGTTAAACAGAGGCGTGATACTAGTCTGAAAATGGAAATTCCCTTCCTATTCTGCCACACGCTTCTGGTGACGCCTGGGACAAGTTGCTTCTCTCCCAGTTCCCGAAGAACCATGGAAATACTAATTTCCCACCACCTTGCCCTGTTTTCTCCCGTAAATGTTCTTTCAGGGAATTCGGAACATTTCTGCACTTTACTGATAAAAAGTATTTCCTTCACCTCTGCAAAATGACACTTAATCCACCCTAATATCCTCTCATGGAGGTGAAAGACCTGTTGACCCTGCAGTGATGCACTTCACAAGAGTTCCCCTCATGAATAAAAGGAGCAGTGATTCTGACAGGATTGCTGGGCTTGTATGTGGATCTCGCTATATTAATTTCTTGTTGCACAGATGATTTTGAACAGCTTGGAAACTGTTTTCCTGCTTTATGAATAAATCCTCCTTTCAGAGAGAAATGCCACTCTTCTCCATGATGTTTTTCAATTCAATTTTTGTCTGCCATCCTGGTCACAGATTGGTATCTCGTTACATTTATTAATTGAAGTGAGTGAATGCTGATTTGATGGGTTAGTCTCTGCTATTACTGTAACCTGACTCCCCTCCAATAAACTAGGTAGCACAGGATATTTTTTTTTTTCAACTACAAGATATGAAGTGGAATGAAATGAGAGGAAGTTCTGCCATATGGTGTTCGCGTTCCATAAATCACATCTCTTACTCCTCCAGCTGTGGGTCCCCTCCTGTGCCTGAGAGATGATTTCTGCGGGCAGTTCTGATGTGACGCGCGGGCACAGTATGGCCCAAGCCCTGTTCCTGGCTGATCACACTCTCTTCCAACACTGGTTCTGGCATTCAAGAAAAAAATCGTGGCATTTCAGCAACATCACCATTACATTTGTAGCTATAATTTCAGCCTGGGAGGAAGGCAAAGGAAGGCATAGGAAGATGGTCCGTGTTAGGATATGAGCACAAAACCAGAAGCGATTGAATTGCTTTCTCTCCAGTCATCCCTGCTCGTCAGCTGAGCCCGAGGAGCTGCTCCTGTGCCTGGAGCAGCCTGCCAGGAGCGGTGGCAGCCAGAAGGCAATTGCTGCAATTGTTTATGCCGAGACTCTCCTGAACCCTCAGGATTGGGAGCCAAAAGGCAACTGAACTTTCTGGCGTGTTTTCCACCTTCTGTTGGTGCTCGGCAGAGTTCGTGTCTAGCGACTGGCTTTCCTGTGCTTGGGTGCCATCAGTGACACTTCTAAAACCACATTGAAAAAGAAATTTAAAAATTAAAATAATTAAAAACCATGCTGAGATAAAACAAAGACAATTGTTAGGATCAAAGAGATCCAAAAATTTCTTTGGATCAAAACTCGTTTTGCCATATGCTGCAAAACTCTCCCTTGAACTCCAGTTGAGTCAGACTTTCACAGACCAAACATTTTATTTTGGGCAGTTTACAGATTTGGAGAATTTGAGGCAGCATTTGTCCTCTGTGATGTGAACGTGTAAAGCAGTGTGATGAAGTAAAGCCAAAGCTCTTAGTTTGCAAAACTCTGCAATGAAATTTTTGTGAACTTTGTTACTGATCTTGGAAGGCAGAGAATAACTCAGTACCACGTAGTCCTCAGCATCAAATGGTCCTCTTGTTCTGCAAGAAGTTTTGACATTTCAGTGTATTTTTCAAATATATTTTGATTTCAAAATGAACTGAAGTTAGTGAACCATGTTAGTAACTTCCTCTTATGAGAATTAACACTCTAAATTTGTGCAAAGTCACACAGGTGCTAGAATGTTTGCAGGACATTGCTCAAAAGCAAAATGGCTCTGTCCCCATTTAAAAGGTTTTCAATATATGCCTTTGTGCTCAATTATGGGACAAAAATTTTCCATGAGCAGAATTCAAATGTACTGTTTTAAATTCGTATAGTGGAAAACTTTAGTGGGCACAGGAAGGAAGGTAAAATTAGCATTTATTCATTATGTAGCTACTTTTTAATATTTATGACTAGCTCTAATTGTACTCTATTTCCTTTTTTACTTTTTGAGAGTGACAGTATAGTTAGATTCTGTAGAAGTGGGATTTTGGGGCAAATAGCAGAATTGCTGACGTCAAGTGTTTAAAAACTGAGACTGACCAAAAAAACCTCTTCATTCGTCTTATGATTCCTGAGCCTTCAGATGTCCTGACATCTCATGTCACGTTTTCTCTAGGAGAGCCAAAAACTTTTAACTTTGGCATTGTTATTTTTCCTACTGGAGGTACTGGGTCATTTGGCATCATTGTGGGATACATTATAAAGTTCTGAGAGCCAGAATAGTGCATTGGAAGGCTTGTAGTCCCGTGGTAGTAACTTTGTGATCCTTTAAGTGCCTGAGCAGAGATGACAATGAAGAATATCTGACTCAGGCCAAATTCTTGGTCTAGAATTTGAGGCGAAAAAAAAGGGCTCATGCATTTTGAGGGCAAGATTAAGGAAACTAGTTTGGTCTTGTCTGTCTGCTGGTCTTTGACGGTAGGCTGGCGGGCTGCAAGGATCCGGTCTCTTTTGAGGAAAAAGAGCAAAAGCTTTTTGTTATACACAAAAAAAGGGTTTTGGTTCTTGCAAGGAATGAAGGATGTGGCATGAGACTGTGGCTGTTTTGCCTCCTGTCTCACAGGCTTGGAGAAAGGACTCGGCTCCCAGATTTGCCTTCAGCCTCCCCTCTGCTCCAGAACACAAATCCAGAAACACAAATATCTATTTCATCCCTTTATCTCTTGCTGGTTTATGGGTTAAGAAAGTCCTGATGAGTTTCTATTCCTCTGAGGGCAGGTAGGCACAAGATCGCTCACTCCCGAGAGGTGTGTGGGACACACGCGGTGTGTTGGTGTGCCTAGCCTGGAAGAGGGAGGACAAGGACACTTCCTATTTTCTTGCAGGCAGTTAGCTCTAGACCACCAGGTTTGGCCCCAAAAGGCAGATGGGCGGAAGTCTGGGTAAAGCTTAAGTGGGAAAAGTCTTGGAAGAGCTTAAGTCAGAGCTCACAAGCACCAAGGCTTCCCAAAACATGGGAGTTCAGGAAGCCAGCTCCTCAGAGAACTTTTTGTCTCCTTAGAAAATTTGTGTAGAAGAACTGAGCAATCCAAGTGGAAACCATAGCAATTAGAGATGCACTTTGACAGTATTAAGTGCTATAAAAGTGCCAAGTTCTGTGCAAAGTGAAACCAAAATTGGTGGATATTATGGCACTGATATTTCTGTGTCTCATTTTCCCTCCTGTAAAATGGTACCCTGTAATTTCCTAATGCATTTAAGCTAACTTTAGAAAAGTTTGAGAACTCTGGGAGTTGGATGATCCCACAGTAATGCCCTTGCAGAAATGCAGGGTACAGGGATTGGGAAGTGACGTTATAAAATAAGAAAATCACAGCTGGGATGTTAGATGGATAACAACAGCAAGTGCCATTTTCCTCATTCAGGTGAATGATGCAATCCTTTTGTTTAATTGCTGCCCTTTTTTCCATATCCTTTAGTGTCTGTCAAAAGTACTGCTGTTGTGGTATGCACTGACCAAGTTCCCAAGTACCCTGCAAGGGCAAGCAGAAGTCCAGGACATGTTCTGCAGTCCTGGGAAGCATGGCAGGGCATTGCAGGTCATGCTCACCTAGGCATAAGCATGTGGCTTTCAAACACAGGCTTTGCCTTGCTGCTCCTGAGAGCGAGGATGGAAGTGAGAAGTGTGGGCAGCAAGAAAACAAGCGTGTTGTTGAGATGTGCTTCTTCCTGGGGTGTTGCTGGGAAGCCAGTCTGTGCGTGCTCCCCCGGCGTGGTGAAGCTGCACCAGCTTCAGCAGAGATGGTTATCGTGACTGGCTGGCACGCCACTGTCTCTCAATTAACAAGGCAGGAGAGTGGCCAAGCACTGTAGAAGCTTCCTTGTTTCAGGACATGATTTCTCACTTCCTTCTTACCCAGCCTTTGATTTTCCTCCTCTGAGAGGGCTGACAGTTCTCTTGTGTTTCAGGAGCACCCTCTTTCCCTAGTCTACTGGCAAATGCACTTTGCCATTCTCTCCCATTTTAGAATCATAGAGTCATCTAGGTTGGAAGGGACCTTTAAGATCACTGAGTCCAACCATGAACCTAACGCTGACGAAACCACCTCTAAACCATGTCCCCAAGCACCACATCTCCCTGTCTTTTAAATACCTCCAGGGATGGTGATTCAACCGCTTCCCTGGCAGCCTGTTCCAATGCTTGATAACCCTTTTGGTGAAGAAATTTTTCCTAATATCCAATCTAAACCTCCCCTGGTGCAACTTGAGGCCACTTGAGCCTCCCTTTTCATTCCCACTCCTCCCTTGCAGGGTCTCTGCCTGCCCATGATACTCCCAGCTCTCTTGCCCTCGTCTCCTGTGCAAAGAGCGCTAATGGGCACTTTTAAACCTTTCCTCTGTGCGCGCTGTGTCTTATGTCTATACCATGAATCAGTGGATGGTGATGCAGCTTGGTTGGAATCACAGGGGTCACGCTGACCTGCGCTTGCTGCGGCTCCAGCGGTAGTTAATGAGCAGCTCTGGGAGGCCGATGCCAGATGCCGCAGGTGAAGCTGGGGACGAAGGTGTCCTGTGAGTTATTAATTGTGCATTTGCTTTAGCCTGCCTGATCCTGTAAGTGAAGGTCTAGCCTTGTGGAGCCCCGTGTTGAACCCTGGAGATTACTGAGTAGGGTTATTCGTAGGTACTTTGGCACCGGTGTTCATATCAAGAGCTATTAAAAATAATGAGATGCTGCAGCTTTACTAATGGTTTAAGAGGTTCTCCTTGTATCTCAGTATGAGGCTGATGCAGCCATCTTCATGATAGCATCCCACAGTGTTTTGTCTTTATGAGTACATCTTGTTCTGGCTTGTTTCAGAAATCTGCTCTTAGCAATAAGGTCTGCAGTTGTTGGCCTGTAATTAGGACCAGTTTTACGGTGCTATTACTGCACTGGTCTGAACTGCTGGCTATTTTTAGATATGACATTCTTCAGTGTTTTTTTTCATAGCTTATTTCTCTCACCATGAATCAGCAGGCCTCTGAGTATAAAATAATGCTGATTTTTAGAACAATTGGTGCAGACTTACGTAGATACCAGTTAGACAGTATTTGCACAAATGTATCTTTAGATGGAGACGGTGGTCCAGTCCCAGGCTAAGGGGGACGGTGGTCAATATTCCTTTCTGGTGGCTTGAAATACTAAGTATGGGCCTTGCCTGTGAGCCAGATAGTTGACCCGATTTACACTTAATCTGCAGCAAAATCAGCAGGCACATAGGTCATGTAGGCAACATCTACCATAACTGAAACTGTGAACTGTTTGTCAAGAAGCTAAATACTTGTTAACGTCTTATTGAGAAGGAGCCAAGTTTATGCCTTATGGAGGACTAATAACAGGAAGCTTGATCTCATGAAAACTTGGGTAGAAGCTAGGACATGTGCTGTGTCTGAACCTTACAGATAATGTCTGAGCTCTCTCAACTTGCATCTTCTCTTTGAATAGTAAAACGTTAGCCCTCCGGTGGCTGTAGCATCCTTGAGTCCCAGTTAGTGCTAATCACAGATTGTGCAGCTTTTGTAAAGAAGTGCCAGCTTCGTATTTTGGAGCTCTTCTTTGAACGCCCGTAGGTTTTATTCACAAATAAAACTATATTCTCTTTTCCTTTCTCAGCACTGTCGTTAACTTGCTTTCTGTTACATCTCTAAACCAAGAGGTACTAGATGTAAAAGCCCACTGAGCCCGGTGAAGAAAAAACCCATGCAGCTGTTGAAGATACAGTCCTTGATTCTGCAGGAGAAACTTTTAAGACTTTAATATCCCAGAGAGCAGGCTGGTCTACTTAAAGGCGCAGACTGAATGAGAGGTAATTAAAGCTAAATCAGAAACAGGCCATTTCCATCTGTGATTCTAGAATCCTAGAAAATACTTACATTAGAAAGGAAGGCATCAGAGCACAGAACTAGAAAAACAGAAATTGGGAGCCTGTCTCCAACATGGATGTTCGCTGCCCGTGTGTACTAAACTCGTCATCACAAAGAAAGATAGAAATGAGGTCAGAAAACAAAATGGAATTCACTCTAAAATAAAGCTAGATCTGGGGAGAAATTTTCATAGAAATAGAAAGACTTGAAAGCTTTAATTTTGAAAAAAAACCCAGAAGCAAGAGCGTGCAGTTAATCAGTTATGATGTTGCAATTAATATGAATTATTTTTTATAATTTGATAGCATTCAGAGGTATCAACAACAAATGATCATTTATTTTTTTCTATAGAATCTGTCATTGTTTTACTTATACTGGCTGGCTAGTTATTGCTTAAATCTCAGGAGTGTTATGAAGCTTGATTTATTAATGTGTTTAAAGAGCTTTGATGCTCTGTGCCAACAGATGGCATCAATATAAAAATAATGATAAGGACTTAAATTTTAGTATCATTTCTGTTTTTTTTTTAGTTGATTAATCTCTCTAATATGTGTCCCCATATACGTTTATGAAAAAAATTTGGCTACTAACTAAATTGAGGTGTAGGGGCTTTTTTAAATTATTTTCTTTAGTTCTGGAAATATCTCTTCTCTTCAGGGAAATAAATATATCTTTATTAACCTTGCCAGGAAATACTGCTGAAGATTGTCAGCTCTTTTTAGCATTTCATTTCTAAATGCATACATGTGAAATTTCTAGGCCTCAATGAGCTTTCTCAGTGATAAATATAACTCTTCCTTTTGCCCCACTGCACAACCCACTAGTCTTATGTGAGCTGAATCTCGCAGCTTCTTTCTAAACTTCTGGAATTTGTGTACCCCATCCTATCTCATCCCGTACCTCATCCTATCTCATCCCCAACTTAAAGTGCAGCTGGTTGGGGCCGTCAGTTAGTGCCGTTCTTCCCCCTGCCCCTCCTTGCGTGTGTGTGTTTGGGAGGGCAGGAGGACTGGGAGGACTTCATGGGCACCACGTGTGCATCCCCTCCTTCCTCTTGCTGCCTCCTCTCTGCTACTGCAGCTCCTGGCTTCTCCGGAGGCTGCCGGACCTTGGCTCACCCAGCCCCTCTTCTTTCTGCTTCTCCTATGCTAGAAGGTGCATGGGGCAGACACCCCTCCTGCCCCATTCCTGCTGTGGCTCTGTCTTGAGGAGTCAAAGTCATTTTATGCCAGATCTTGCATTTTGAGTTCTTGGCTTTCTTGGCCATTGGAAACCCACAGGAAAGTGCAGTGTATGGGGAGAATAAGGGTCTCCTGGAGTATTCTAGAGAATGGAAGGCTGCTGACTCTCATTGGGGTGCTCCAAGCTCCAGAACTGAATACCGGGCACTGCCCGGTCAACCTTTGTTCCATGACAAAATACAGCTTGGGGATTAATATGGTGCAGGGAGACAACTCCAGCTGCTTCTGATTTCCTCACTAGGAGCCCATCTGTCTAGCTGCCAGCTTGTGATAGAGTTGTATTGCTGGTTGCATTGACTCATACTCTCTTTCCTAATGATGCACAGAGATGAATTACCCATATGTTGTTTCCAATCCGTGTATCTGCCTTTCATGCAGTCCCTCCTAAGGGGTTATTGACGTTCCTGTGAAGAGTAAGAAATGGATGGGACTCTTGCAAGCAGCCTCTCTACTAATCTGTGAAGAGATCCTGAGGAGGGGACTGGGAAATTGTTTCCCTTCCCTTACAGTGTTGTGTGATGTATGTGCATATGAGTTGTCTCTAAATGGGTTTTCATTTCTTTTTGATTTCTTCATTAGAAGGTGTGTCGCATATATCTTCTTCCTATTGCTTATGGCTAATATGCAGCTGGGCAGGTTTTTCAGTATTATGTCAAGACTGGAAAATAGAGGAGAGTGAACTGGCTCATTCTCAGTGCAGATAAAAAAGGCTTGGGGAAAATATCCTGAATATGCCTGCCTCCTTTACCCTGAGGCAGTGGTTGCACCCATGGGCCACTGAAGGCCTCAGTTAGACTCCCAAATAATGGCAGAGAGTCATCACAGTGCTCATTTATGGTACTTGTTTTATTTGTATTCGTTTGTTACCATTCGTTGTTACTTCAGCATTAGAGAGGTTTGCAATGAATATTCTGAGTTGCTTCTTAGTTGCTCCGCTAAGGACTAAGCAATGTACAACACTGTTAAACAGAGCATCTTGCTTCGATCGTATTATACTATCTTTTGCTTTCTCACTGAAGGCTCTTGACTTTTCATTAGGTTTTTAAAATACTGATGTTAACCCTAAGTGGACCGGGATCTGCACGGTGAGAGAGAAATCCTATCTCAGGCCATATTGCCACAGATGAAATGTAAAAGTACTCGAGCTCATTGGATTCATTTTTCAAGAGAGCCAAGTGGCTGGATCTGCTAAGAGTCGTTTAGATGTGGTGTTAGGGGATATGGTATAGGGGGGAACTTTGTAGAGTGGGGTTGGTGGTTGGACTCGATGATCCCAAGGGTCTTTTCCAACCTAAATGATTCTGCAATTCTATGCTTCTATGATTCTATGCTGCACCGTTTGCTCGCAGCAGCCAGAGCAGGGCGGTCTGTGGTGGGGCCCAGATTCGGTATTTATCAGTGGGGCTGCTCCTTATCCTTGCAGACCCTTACATCTTCTGGCTTCAATGACATGCTGACTGCTAGATTAGAAAAATGCCTCATTAACACTTGCTACTTTTAGTAGGTTTGTTTTGACTGGACACAGTGACATGATAGGAAGTAACAGGACTTTCTGTACAGAAACGAAAAGTTTTCATTCTTTATCTTAGCTTAATTTGGCAGAACTGAACCTAGGTTTTGCAATATTTTGGACTTTGAGTATTTATTCGTTCTTAACTATATGAAACCCCTTTACATGAATATATCCTCACTTATGCTGTACGGATATTTTTAAAATGCTTAATTCTTCCCTAATTTCATTTTTCCAGAGTCCTTACAATGACGGAATCGGAAAATAACATTCACTGGCAGTGTGGTGGGTTCTGTCTGGCGGTTACGTGTACTTTCCAGTAAGCAGAAAAGTTTGCCTTTGTACTTTGTCAGGTCAACACTCTTGTAAGAGGTGATGTGATGCTGATTTCTTAGGTTGGTTGGTCTGTTTTAAAAGAATTTAATCACGGTCTTAGGCAGGCGCAGTATGTCAATAAATAGCGGTGCTGTCTGCAGGTATTTCTGGGGTTTGCTTTGCTTGTTGGTTGTTTTTTTTTTTTTCTGTTTCATTACTTATACTTAATGAAGGGAACAGACTACTTAAAGGCAAATAGGAGTTACTAATTTGGATCATGCTGGTAGTTCTCCAGCTCTAGTTATGATCACAGCTAAGTGCATCAGAGGAAACTATTATAATATGCAGCACAGAGTGTACTTCATAACTTCTATCCACAAAACCAACCTTTTTAACCTCTTCTGTCGGCTCCCCTTCCCCCCTCCAATTGTGAAGATGTACTTTATAACATTACTTCCAAATTTTATATTTCTAAGCTGCGCTATTGTTCCTGGGTTGTTCTTGTGCAAAATTGTTCGGGTCCACAGGTCCTGCTTGTTCCCCTGTCTGAAGCCATTTCCTAACCCTGCAGGTTAGATCCTGACCATCTGGGCAGACTTGAGGTGGCAGCTGATCCCCAGGGAACCACGACAGATAGAGGATGTCTGTGAAGGGAAGGGAAATGTCTTTAGGACAGAAAGAAACCCTGCAAGAAATCTAGGAATAAACAGATTTGGGAATTACAGAATCACAGAAGTGTAGGGGTTGGAAGGGACCTTTGGAGATCATCTAGTCCACCCCCCTGCCAGAGCAGGGTCACCTAGAGCAGGTTGGGCAGGAACGCATCCAGGCGGGTTTTGAATATCTCCAGAGATGGAGACTCCACCACCTCTCTGGGCAGCCTGTCCCAGTGCTCTGCCACCCTCAAAGAAGTTTTTCCTCATGTTGAAATGCATAGCAAGGAAACCAAGTATTAAATTGGGCAGGATGTAAAACTTCTTTGTGAGTTTTAGATTCTTGGAATATAATTGTGTCAGATGGCAGTGGGATGTGTCTCAGGCTGAGTGGAAATACCTTGGCTGCCTATTACTCTGTGGGAAATCCACCAACCTCTAGTGAACATTTTCTTGCTAGCTTGGGTTCGCCGCTCCTCGCTGCATTACTGGCTACCTGCGAGTCAGGTGTTCCCAGCACAGCATTGACATTTCATATCACCCAAGTGAGCGTAACAGGATTTTAAGGTGCTTGATCTCATTCAGACCATTCGGCAGCCAAACATAAAGGCTGTGAACTTCATTTCCTCCGTCCCTCAGGTCTCTGTTTGCACAGACATCAACGGGTGACAACAATGTGTTGAAACGTGCTGGCGCAGGAGGCACCTCTACAAGAGGTGAGGCTGGCCACGCTCTAGAGGCTGTGCACTTCAGCTAGTCCAGTGAGAGAAAAAAAAAAACAAATGCAATGGGATCAGGTATTTTTGTACATTCTTGTAAACAAACAGAATTGCATCAAAATCCCACTTCCTTGAATGCCAGAGGAGTCAGCCAGTAACCCAAGGCAGTGTCCTCGCTCACATCCCCGACGCTCGTGACAGCGGTTGACTCCCCGAGGCTTGCTCTGAAAGCTGCCTCAGTCACCTCCTGCTGCACTTGTTCAGCCGTGCTCGAGGTTTCTTCTGATGCAAGGCCATCTCTCCAGGCTTCTCATGCTGAGCTGTCACTCAGCCACGCATGTCTGACCAAAGCCATTCTCTGCAGAGCTTCACCGTTCAAGGTTCAACAGCCTTTGGCCTTTCCCCGCTTTGGGAGGGGAGGAGGGATAAATGCACACATCTCTGCCAACAAACATCTGTCAAGGACTGCTTAGCCTGCTGGTCCCCAAGGCACCTCTGTGTCTCTTTAGCTCCTTCACATTTTTTTTAGGTTTCTGTGAATTTTGGATTTTCTGGGGGTTTTTTTTAATCCTTTTATGAGTCTAACTAACTACTTGCCCATAAAGGGATGTGATACAACCAACCCCTCATTGATTTTGTGGAAATTTCTTCTGAATTTAGCTGGAAGATTGAACACTTCCAGACATAAATACGTTAAACAATACATTTACAAATACCTGACTTATTAATTTCAACCAAAACTTTTCAGTTTTGGCTGCCTTGCAACTTTTGCTGGGTCAACTGAAACTGCACTCTTTCTGCAAATAAACCCTTTGTTAATATACTGACCCAGTCTTTCATGCTAGTCTAGTGTCCTTTTTACAGCAAGTTGAAACCAGCTATGCCTTGATAAAATACGCATGTTTCCTATGGTGTTTTTTTAATCAATTTTATCAATTGATAAAAAATTGAGAAATTTTATCAGTTTCTCATCACTGTCGTGGAAGCACTACTCTGGAGACATGAGAAGTATGTGCATCTGTCAGACGTTGACTAGAAAGGTTGAGTATCATCAGTTAAACCAGGAGATCCGTGAAGTGGACGCTCATTAGGAATTGAGGAGTACTCACTGAAAAGTTAAGTAAGTGAACTGGGACACACTACGTATTTCCCTTTCTGCCCACTACGCCCAGATGGAGTAGAAGAGATGGATGCTGTTTCCCAGACAGGTGCATCTTGTGGATTAATCCGTTTAGAATTATTTTATGCTAGAACTTATTTTCCTAAATATGCAAGAAACCGTTTCCATCTTTGATAAAGATGTCTTCTAGTGTCTTTTTCTGGTGTTACTAAAACAAGCCATTACCATTTAAATGCCCTTAAATGAGGCAGTTCGTGTAACAACTGAAGAGCAACAAAACCGAAACAATGTGCTTCTAATACGTACCCCAAACACATGCATATTATTTAAAGATATTTCAAGGACCTAGTTAGATTTGGCATCTTTTGATTAGAAGCTTACTGTTGAGCTGTACTAATGCCACAATTAACTTGGACTGTTACTAATGAATTTTCTAAATACATTTTTATGCAAGTTGTTACTACCCAATTGCCAGAGGCAAGGGAGTGCTGGGGAACCATACAAGCAGTTGCAATAATGTCTGTGACTAATTGTCTCTTAGGTCTTGGCCTTGCCAATTGCTCGGTTTTCATCAGCTTCAGTTATGTATTTTTCACAGAATCAGAGGCAGAAAATATGAAAGCAATCAAGTAGGTTTGCTTTTGAAAAGCATCATCTGCTGTTCGTTTCTGGGGAGTGCTGAGGCAATGGTGTCTTTGGGCTGCTGCAGATGGAGTCCAGTTCCTGGCTCACTTGGACTTTGTGACTTGAGTTGTTTCTGCCAAGACACTCCACAATATTCATTAATTTTTAGCTACATCAAAGTTTGGGGGCAGGATGTGCAACTTCTTTGAGGCAGTGTTTAGATGTATTATGTCCCTTCTGTCAACTCTTGTACTTAGCAGCCGTGAGTCAGATCTTCCAAAGTAATGAGATTAAAACCAGTGACTTTTTTCTCTTTGCCATCTGTTTTATGAGTCGTCAGGTGACACTTTTGAGAGATTTTTAGCTTTTCTTTGTAATCACAAATTTACAGTATTAAAAAATATGAAAGCCGAGATTCTCGGTTTTGTCATTCTGGGACTGGGAGCTTTGAGAAACTTTAAATGCTGGGAAATTTGGATAAACTCATGAGACTTGACAGGGCTGCAGTGGGACAATAGAGCCCTCCATCATTGCTGCATGCAAACCTGCAGGAGGGCTTGCACGCCTCTCCCAGTGATGTCAAGGGATCAAGGTCTCCTGACCCAAGAACCCAAGAGGACACAAGCCAGGAGTGACTGACAAGTAAATGACACTAAGGAGACACACGCCACGAGCGTGGTCCCCTTGGAAGGGTTGTGTGGAATCCCAACCACTGTTTGACCATATCCATTGTGTTGGTTAGCTGTGTATGGATGGGGAGTTGAAGAAACTACCTCCTTCTCAACTGTACTGGATCAGTGTCAAAAATTGATTACTTGGCCCATGTCCAGCTGTCCTGTGGAGACGGCTGGTCTTCACACACCTCTTCTGAGTTACGTGCTGTGAGGACTCTTACTCTTGGTCATGGTCTGATCTAACCTTTGTCTGTGACAGTGCTGGAGTGTTTATCTGCCCTTGAAGAAAAGAGAAGAAAGTAATATCTGAATTTCTTCTCTGGTAACAAGTGTAGGGATTTACTTGTTCTTAATAGAGAACTGTGCAACATTAGGAAAACTGTGTTTACAAGACAGAGCTCCTGATGGCATTCAGAGCTGGTTTTCAACTCCTCCTCAAAGTGACTGCAGTCTCAGGTCCCAGGGCACAAGAATAAATCCTAAAATAAGCAATAGTGGCTTGCAGTTGCACATTCTGACCCGCTTGAGATTCTTTAGCTGCCTCCAATAAGGAATTAAAAACAAAGGGGCGCTGTTAACCTTGTATGATTCTTACGCAATGGCCAAATTGGAGAATGACTGGAGAAAATGTCAAGGGAGAAATTACGCTTGCATTTCACAAAAATAAAGTAGAAAGTTGTTATCTTTCTGAATTTCCATGTTTGCATCACACTTGAAATTGATATTTCCTAACATGATTTAAAAAAGTTGTGAATGTACTTGTCTGATTTTAAAAACCTAATTATTTTATCCCAAGGAAGGTCTGTGCGTCATCTGAATGACACACATTTTGGGACCTGCTTGTGTTCTGCTGAAAAGCCGTTAGACTGAGGATGAGGAATAGCATATGTTAGAAACTCAGCAATGTAATTATGTGCAAGAACTCTGCTACAGCCTTTGGTGATAAACTACAGTCTAGATCCAGTCCTTGGGGATCCAGAGAGTATTACTTTATGAGTTACTTAGCCTGACTCACTGCTGAATCGCTTCTCTGTAGTCTAATGCTGTGCGGCGTGCTCCCATCCTGTAGGAAATGTGAAGGCAATGCCCAAAAGAGCAAGTGTGTGATAAAACCGTTTCCTTTCAGTATTTGTATTACAGTCTCACTTCCTTTTTTTAGACGTGTGCAAGTGAAAAGTGTCAGCTTTTCATGCAGAGCTCAAATATACTCCTTTCAATCAGCCAAGCTAAGACTTGGTGACATGTATTAAAAAACAAAATCCCAACAACCAAGTATCTGGTAGTGTAGGCATTTTGGTTACGATGAACATGTGTTCTTTGGTCCGTCCAGGCATGTGGAGCCCACAAGCTGTGTTCTGGAATTGGTGGAAGTTGAGAAACGAGCATTTAGAGCAAGATGTGTTTGCCATACAGAAAGCTTGATTTCCCCACCCACAACGACACTTTCGCTTCGTATCAGCTCTCTCGCTTGTGCACGATGTATATGCTGTTCCTATGACTCTCCATCACTGCTCTGCATGCTAACAACCAGCTACTGCGTGGTGCTTATGGAAGTGGGTTGGCTAAAGGGAAGGATGTCAAGGAGAGGAGGCACAAACCACACACAGCATGCAAAGAAGGCTTGAGAGGAAGAGGTGGGTCATTGTCTTCTCCTGCTTCTGTTCTGGCAGATGCATCTGCTCAGATGTGCAAGAAATTGCCTTTTTTTCCTTTTTTTTTAAAGTTACTAGAGGGGTAGAACGGTGAGAGCTTTAATATTACCAATGAACTGAGAAGATCTGGACCAGTGCTGAGATTTGCGGTAGGTATCACATGCTCAGAGGAAATTTTAAGTGGTGAGTTGTCTGTACTTCTTACTGAACCCGGTATGAATCCTTGGAGAAGATAATCTGATTACAGAAGACTAATGAAATTTGGGGGGGAAATGGGAGAATTGGGCAAAACAATGGGAGATCTAACAGGCTGAAGGAAGCCAGCTTTTTCTCAAAAAATTAGGTGTCTTTAGGGAAAACCAGGAAGCCCATACCAAACCTGCTACAGGTAACTGTTTATTTTTGATGTTATAATTCACATGGATTGTTCTGAAAGTGGGTGGCAGAGTTACCTCTGTTCTCATATCTCGGTCCAGCTTAGTCACTGGCTACCAAGGCTGGTAAGGAGAATAGGACCTAACTTTTGTTGAAGTATTGAGGATCCCAGAAATGTTCTTTTCTGGATTATTTTTAGGTATGTCAAACTGTCTTGAATGAACTAGTGCACTCCCCGATGCACTTACAAGCCAGGTCTTTGACTTCTCTGAGTTTCGGTTAGAAAAATCTGTATTCTCTAAGTTTTACTCAAAATTAGATATAGCCAATCACATTCGTGTAACTGTTTCTTTTTCTTGAAAAACAGGATAATAATTAGCATTTTCCTCTTGTGTATTTGGTTTGCTCGTGTGGAGTGCAAGCCAACCCTCCTTGAGGCTGGTTATTTTGCTAGAATGGCAGATGCTCATCTATGGTCTTCACCAAATGAAGATCCCGGGGAAAAACTTGGATAGTATGTTCAGGTGAGGGACATTGTTCCTCTCTGTCCCCACACCTAATTTAAAGAACCCAGGCAATTGGTGAGCTGGTGAGAACAGATGTTTTGGAAATGCGGATTCCACTTATGACTAGAATAATTTATATGTCAGTGTGCCACAGCGACCTGAGCCAGACAGGTGCTTTAGAGGCGCCTCAGAGCCTTCTTTTGCAGGTGACATGGGCAGCTCAGGTGGCAAGTCTTCCTCAGGCAACCCCCAGGTACCGGCAACCCCCAGGCATATGGCACAAAAGTAGCTGGAGGTGGTGAGTGGGCCCATGGATTTGAGATCCCTGAGGAACCAACCTAGAAGAGGCTGAAGGCAAGTTTAGCTGCTGTGGGACCCTTGGTGGCAGCCATTTGACTGCTTCTGAAGAGTGGATCAGGTAGGACTGGTTGAGGTAACCTTTCAGCTCCCCACAGATTTACATCTATATTTGCCTTTTCTGTGGCAGTTCAGATACAGCAAACGCCTTTGTTTATGTGGGAGTTTGGATACATATGAGTGAGGAGGCTTATGAAAGCACTGGTTGCAAAAAAGCTGCTTTGGAGACTTGCCGTAAGTCTCCAGCCTTCTGCAAATCAGCTAAAATGTATCGGTCTATTTATTTCAGTTTTTCCTAATCCCTGGGAGGGATTTTTTACCAGACAAGAGCCCAAGTCACAGACTCAAAGACTTGCAGCTGAATTTTGTCATTGACTCATCACATGCCTATTGGTAAGCCATCTGCAGATAAGATAATTGTCTGTAATTTGGGTTATCTCATCTAAAGACCTCAATTTCCATTGCTAAAAAGTAAGCCTAATGCATATGGCACAAGGATATTGTGTAGAATAACTCACTGTATCTAACTGTTGAAGAGCTCTTTGCAGGTGTAGAGTGCTTGTAAATGGCTGATTAGCGTTATTTAGCTGTACTTCCAGCCATTAAAACTCCACCGTCCCAAATGAAACCAAATCAAGCTTTTATTCTAGCCTGTACAGAGAGAATAATTTTTCCAGCCATACCTGTGTTTAACTTGCCATTTTCTCTCATCTGATCCACTTATTAGCTCTTGACAGTGAATTGAGTTCAATCCCGGCTGTCTCGGTAGCTCAGATGTTTCTAGACTTCATCCTGAAAACCTCTGCACACAGTTAACGCATTAAATCCACATTTTGTTTAATGGAGCAATTGTCCCATTTCAGGCAGTTGAGGGGTGAGAGCCCTGCTCAGTAAGTAGGGGTACAGGTTAAAAAAAATCAGTATATGCCAACTCAGCAGGAAGCTTTTTAGACTGGTAGAAAAGGGATGTGACAGATGGACTGCTGAGGCAGCGGCTCACCTGTTGCAGGTATCACAAAGCTGCAGAGAGCCTTTCTTCAAAGAAGGTACCTGCTTTGTAAGTTCACGTATACCCCAAAACAGCACGTGCTTCATCTCTGCACATACCAAGACGCAACAAACTAGGATAAGACAGGATTTTCTTTCTTCTTGATTTCACTGGCTGGAGACAAGTTCGTTATTCGCTTACTCAGAACAAGTGTCAGAGCAGGCTGTGGAAAGCAGCACAAAACACGCCGATCATTATCTGTAATTTCACTGTGATGTTTATTAACATGTTTCACAAAAGTGATTTCCTTTATGAGACAATTTCATGCCTTACTAATTCCTAATGCATCTTGCTGCTACCTTCAAATGTATAATTTTAGAAGACATTTCCACAAAATCCTTTTCAGTTCCCAAATTTTAAAATACTCAGTACACTCCAGCACAAACGTCATTAGGCTTTAGAAGCTACAGATCTACTGTGCTTACTTTTTAATTTAATTTTCTGTAAGTAGTTACGTATAGCAACACATGATTGACGATACTTCTGTAGTCTGGTGGAATCCAGTTACTTAGTTCAGCAAAAGTCAACTTTTCGAGGCCCGCAGTGGGAACACATTATCCTGCAAGTAGTTTTCAGCGGTTTCCTGTTTTCTCCTCGTTGCGCATTTCAGAATTTGTTATGCTATGCCGAAATCCTGTCTCTACAAGCTCGGTTCCTACTCCAGGTGGATGGTGTATTCTCATTTATACCCTTGAGGTGTTGTGGCTGAGCTTGTCTTCTAAGCGAGAGAGCAGAGGCTTGACCTAGAGCTCTTTGAAATCAACCTTTCTGTTTACTCTTATTGGGCTTTATACCGAGTTAACAGCATTCTCCAGTCAGTTGCAAAAGCAGCACAGCCCTTGCCCCAACTTTTCCTGCCCAAAGCCCCGCAGAGAGCGGGTTGTCATAATTTCTTTCATCCTTTTGCCAGTTTGTTTTTTTTTTTTTTCAGTTCAGCCTGAGTGTCTGCTGTCTGATGTTTCTGCCACGGGACGTATGTTTTAGAGTAAACGAGGTTTGGTTTAATTTCTTCAAGATAAATGACCTATAAAAAAAAATAATAGTTGCTTGAAAAAGCTAATTGCATTTAGTCAGTCTAAAATGCACCAGGTAGCGTGTCTCATGGCGGAGCTGGAGGTGTGTGTCTGAGCCCTGTGCTCCGCTCTCGTGTCAAAGGCTGTTCCTAGTGACCACAGCTGGAAACGGGCACCTGCTCCCTCAGGGCCAGCAAAGCAAAGGTAGAGGACACGGCGCTAACCCCAGCCACCCGAGCTCTTCTGCTCCAAGCTACAGAAAGGAGCACGCTTGCTGCGCCATCGAAATTGGGGATGGGCCAGGAAAATAAGAAGGAATCAATCAGATAGATAGGCCTGAAGCTGAACGCATAGTTTATTTAGCAGTGTGAAGTTTGTATTAATACGGAAGCGGGAAGGCACATGTGTCGGAGAGTGGGAGGAGGGAGAGAGAAAGGACAGAAAACTTCACAATTAGTGGAAAACTAAGAGTTAAAAACCTGTATGTTCAGATCCGATGCTTAGTAGTTCTGAATGGTGATGAATGGAAAGCTAGAACCGACAGAACCTAAATATCCTTGTATTGTAGTTAGTCCTGCTAGATGTACGGGTAAATCCAGCAAAAGAACTTCTGTACTTCTGTGGCCACAGATGAAGACATATCTGTGTAAATCCTCTCACCCTTTCCTGCCCACCTTGCCCACCTTGAACTTCTAACTAGGAGGAATCGGGAAGGGACACTGTGTTGGATTTGCAGTAAAATTTGGCCATGTGTCATGCCAGACAATAGCTGTATTATGTCACCCTGATTAAAAAATGGACTGCCGTATCAATAAGCTGCTGCCTATCATGATGTCAGTCTGCACAGTGCCGTTAATGTGGCAGACTTTAAGAAAAAGAGTTATAACCTCCTTCCTCTTGATCACGTTATTAAATCCAGATTGATCTTTCATCCAAAATGTCAAGGAATCTGCCAGCAGCTTAGCAATTAATGAGAATAATGACCTGCTGTAAAACAAACAACGGTGAATTAAAAGTACAGGTCTTGCCTGCATTTGCCAACAAGATACAGAAATTGTGGTTTTTTTTTTTGCAGCTGTTCTTAATTCTCATCTTTAAAAAAAGACATAGATACTAGGAAGTCTGTTAATTGCAATTGAACTCGGGTTCCTATTTGAGCGCTCATAGATGTTGGCTCACAAATAGGGACAGCTTTATGCTAGCTCTGCTGCAGGAATTCTGGCCCCAAACTTTTCACTCTGCTCCTCTTTAAAGATTTCTGTCCCTGCTGATGGAATTGCTCGGCTAATCATAAAGCAGCTGCAGATCTGCTTAAATCATAGCTGGATGCACTGGGAAAGACCAAAATTGACACCAGTTTACGTTAATATGCCAGAGTGATAGAGCATCTACTTCACCAGGAGCTGAGCTGGTTCTGTAAGGAGGGAGGGAGGCATCTAAAATGGGCAGATTGTTGGGACAGAAAATTCTTCTAAGCTTTCCTAAGCTCATCTGTATCAACTAATGAGTCAGAGCTTTAATTCCCAATGAATTAAACAGATAACTCCGAGAGAGTGTTGTACTTGAGTAGTTTTAAGAATCCAGCCCTTAAGTTATTTTGATGGTAGGACTGAAGCTGCTGAATCACTTAGACTTTGCAGTATTGTACCTAAAATACTGTAATTGCATTTAAAAATTCATAAAACTCAGACACTATCTGTAAAATATGTTCTCGATGAAAAAACAGTGGATAGTCCGAGTGAATGCACTGTTTCTGGTTCATATTTATAATTTAAAGGGTTTTATTTTAAAGGTTAAATGCTTTACATTTTTGGACAAACATGGAAGTGAAACTGTGTTATATTTAAGTGTAAATTTTAACAGCACTTCTACTTTCTGTTGACACAGACCATGTTGGTAAGATTTTATCTGCATAAAAGATAAGAAACATCCCTATTACAGTACCAGGGAAGAAGGGTGAAAGCGTAACTTAAGTCAGAGGCAAAACTCTCGCTTAGTTAAGTGAAATCAGAGTTCTCCTAGTGTGTTTAAGAATATATTAGTTCTTTGTAAAAAATCTTGTTCTTTCCCTTCAAATAAAACACCCGAATCTCCTAAGTACGAGAGCAAAAGGAGTCACTGTACTGGCATAAACCTCTAAACACCATTGGAGACATTATTACTTGAACAATGTGGGTTTATTTGCTTGGATTATTCAGCGTGTGAAGATACATCGGTGCTTTCTCATATTATTATCAAAGCCAAAACTAATCTTTGTCAGATCCTATGTGGGAGAACTTTAAGGCTCCCAGTCACTTGAATACAAGTCCCAGCTTCTTGCTTGGCCCTCTCTAAGAAGGTACATCAAGAGGTCTTTTTCACTTGTTTTTGAAACACCGGGCCTTTCCTGACTCTCCGTGCTGTCTTCTCAGAGCTACTAAAGCAGTGGCATTGCCAGCGTAGCAGCCGTCCGCCCCCAGCCCTGCTCCCCCCAGCCCTCGCTCCTGCTGGCCCCACAGTCTCCATCGCTCTCATCTTGGGCAGAGGGTGCGAGCTGCGTCTCTTCTAACACAGATTTCTTGGTCAGTGTCTTCATACCGGTTCAGAAAGATGCACCATCGTTTCTCAAACGAGCGTTATTTTCAAGGGATAAAACGGCAAATGGTTGTTTGGGCGATAGCTCTGGGGTACGAGCCCGGCTGTGAGATTCGTGGTGGTTTGTGAGCATCTTCTGATTTCAGACGGGTGCTTTTCACGCTGCTTATGTCTGTTCAAACACTGTGTGTTCTGTGCTCAGAGACATTTCCTGACCGCTCAGTTGAAATTTGTGATTAATTAGATATCATCAGGTTGAAATGTAGTTAATGACAAAACCAGAGGTAATTGTTTCAAGGATGATGCTTGCATATGTAATTTTTTCCTGTTGTTTTTCCCCCCCCTAATTCTACTGTTGAAAAACAGCCTGGCTTTTGTTTTGCTCTGGAAAGACTCCACACAAAGAGGAGACACAGCTAGAACTCAGTTGTGTTGTCAGAACTCAAAATGTTGTCAAGTGAAAGTGTGAGAAAATGAAGAAAAGGAAATAGGTTTTTCACTACCTCTTTGAAATCTAGTAAAGGGGCCTGAGACTAGTAAAGTTCAAACTTGGCCATTTACCTGAAAAGTAGAACACTGAAAACCAGGTACTTCTAGCAAGAAACTTCTGTAATTTCTCTTTCTATAGTGTGAACCTGAATGGATAGGATTTTGGAGATGTCCCGTGTAGTAGTGCACACAGATTTTGCACCTTATTGCATGGAGCTTCACAGCCAATTGGGTTTATCTGGTATGTGGTATTTAAGTGGTGGTTGTGTTTCATTTATCAGCTCATAACTTTTTATGCGCATAAACATGACAAAAGGTGTGCCGAAACAAATACCTGCATTTGGTTTGAAATGATCCATTAATATGAAAGACCAAGATATGTCAACATCATTTGTATTCTGTATGCATGCATATGCTAAATAATTTTGTTTTCAGAGTGGATATATTGTGGCTTTCCAACTCTGAAATAATTACAAGCCTCAGCTATAGCTGAGGTGTTAGTCACAGTGATTTAGCTCTGCCGGTAATGTTGTGAATCTATAGAATATTAATACGGTGTGGGGCAGCAATAGAGAAGATAAATCTGTGGTTGTACTGGCTGTGCACCTTTCCAGACAGCAGCACTCGTCTCTCTGTCAGTACTTGCACCCATCCATGTGTGTAAAACCGGGAAACAACATTTAAATCCTTGTTTTCAGTAAAAAACCCATTTTTTAAAAAAAATGGCTCTTTCAAAAAAAAAGACTGTTACATTCTTTAGTTTTCCAACATCTTGCGTACCAGGTCCATACCCATCCTCACATGCCCTGGTGTCTCAGTGCTCTCAATACATTTCAGTGCTGTGCTTAATGGTAAGACCAAAATGTGCCAGAAGCGGTTTATTTTATTATTCTGACTGTACTGTTTTGCTAATATTTTGGTTTCTTCAGCTTTTCTCAAAATGGCTAACACTCACAGCTTCTGTTATTTTCCAGTGATATTTGCGGCTATGCGAGCATGTCTGGAAATTACAGGGCAGGTAACTGAAATAGGAATTCAAATAAGCTTAAGTACATCATTTGGAAACCTTTGCTATTGACTTATTCATAGGCTATGATCAGTCTGAGCAGCAAGTAGCATAGTCGCCACTATAAATTATGGTTAAGCTATCTTTTTTAAAAATATATATATTTCCAAAGGAACAGAAAAAAGTTATAATTTTAGAGAGGTTGCTCAGAAGGCACTCCGCCCTGCACAAGCATGTGTTACCTTAAAATGACAAAGGCTGTTGCTCCCCCTCTTAGACAAGGCAGCAAAGACAGACAACCACATCCTCGCTGTGCAGTTTGTTTTTTCAACTGCAGCTTGGGGTTACCAAACCCTCTGATTCCTCATTCAGCAGAGACCCAAGCTTGCTTCGGCTATAGGATTTTTGCTGCCCGAGATGAACCTGAACGCTGGCACGCTTCACTGCCTGGGGTGTGCCTTCAAGCATGTCCTCTACAGGTTTTTACCGTCTGCAGAAACTATCTAACTACTAAGATAGTGCCTGATCACATACAGCAAGTCTTTTTTTCCTCTAACTAAACAGAATTTATATTTTTAGCCTTTCTGCCACTGAATTTTTTAATATTTTTCCTCATTCAAGTGAGGAGCAGTTCACTGAATCTTACAGTAGATGTTGTAGCTTGTACCCAGAGAGCTGGCGATGTTACGTCTTCAGTGAATTACATGGTAGCGATTGAATTTACCAGAGTATAGTGCCAGGACAGCATGTTTACTACATTATTTTTTGTAATGAAGGAAGAGGAGAGTACCTGTAGGTGGCAATAGTACCGAAGCTGTAGCCACATGCCATTGTGGGGTGTTTTTAATTAGTAGATTACCATCAAGTTAATTTTCAAGTTAGCTTTCTGCAATTCTGATTCAATAAACTGCCTTACTGATGCTTGAAGGCCAGGGCAACATGGTCCCTAATGTCTGACTGCAAATCTAAGTGCCAGATTCCCCAACACTACCAGGCAAATTCATAGATGGCTTTAGAAATTTTGTTTCAACATTTATCCATTTGTTCGTATATTTTCAATCAGTGAGTGCCAGCACAGATTTTTAATGCCAGCGTTGAGACAAATGTGACATTTTTATCACTAGTGTTATTTTAATTCCCAATACAAGAAGCTATAATAATATAGTCACAAATTAAAGAATTCTGTTGGTGAACTGGAAAGATAAGTTGTGCATACCCGAAAAAAAACCCCCAACACTGTGCATGGATGAGGGCCCGAGTTCTAGCCTGTACTTGCTCTTTCAAGATGAATTTGTGGTGCTGATGGGTAACAGCAATACCTGGGGAGCGCGAAGGTACCTGTGCAGCTTTGAGGGCAGCGGGGGGAGGTTTGCCCTGAGCATGAGCAGCAGCACAGGGGACCCTGTCAGGGTTAGCAGTTGGTGGGCTGATGCACTCTGGGTTTCAGCTATGCTCAGAACAGGCCTCAGGCATCTCGTACGTGCGCTGCTGTAACCTGGGATTGCTACAAAATACTCTGGGAGGTGCGACTGGCACCAGGTCTGCCGGAATCATAGAATCGTCTGGGTTGGAAGGGAGCTTTAAGGTGATCAAGTCCGACCATCAACCTAACACTGACAAAACCACCACTAAACCATGTCCCTCAGCACCACATCTACCCGTCTTTTAAATACCTCCAGGGATAGGCAGCCTGTTCCAATGTTTTGAATCCAGCAGCATTCACGTGGGTTGCACAATGCCCTGCGCAATGCACTTCTTGAGTAGGAGCACAGCTGAAGTGTCAGAAGTTGTTAATGCAGTTGGTCGTTGCACCATGATGCACTGGATTTATCACTGCGGTGGTTAAAGACCAACTAGGATTACAGAAGTATTGTAAACAACCTCACAGGTACAAAGTAATAAACAGTTCTTAACTTACAGTCTATATCGGTATTTCTTCTGCATCATTATTACTTGGTAGGTTATTTAAATGCCTACCGAAAACTATGTAAGATCCTGTTTTGACACAGTTTGCATTAGACGAGGCAATGCTAACTGAATAGAAAAATCTAAGTTCTATTTATGGCCCATTATCTGTGGTGGCATTTTTATTAAATTCCACAAAATGGGGAAGCAACACATCCACTCAAAATTCTAGTTGCCACTAGAATAGCTATTTGTCCAGAATATTATTTTCTGGAGGAGTCTAATTTATGCATTCCAAGTCCTTTGCTGACTGATAGTAGTTCAAAATAAAGAACATTTTTTGCAGAAATTTAATCATTACCTTCAGTTGTGAATGCCCATTGCTCAGAGAAAATTGTCCCTGTAATTGTGCTACCATTTTAACTGGCATTTTAATTAAGGCTCTTCTGCTTATCAGTGTAAAACCAGGGACCATTTGTTGTGCACCTGAATCCACTGACTAAAATGAACAAGTTGGAGAAATAAACTCCTTGTAAAATGTTGGAGAGTTATTTGAAATAATGAAATAGTTGCAAGTGCCAAACTAACATGTGAAATCAAAGTGAAAGAGGGCAAGCCTGTTGTGACACTGGGAGCAGCAGGTGAGGTGGTAACTCCGTGACCTACTTTGCTGCGCTGATATATAGGCATTAGTCATCCCGGTAGCCGAAACCCAGAATTCCACATCTGTTGATATTGTTACCAGGATGCTTGTAAAGGAAAGTCTGTGATGGCGGTTTCAAGCACGGCTGTGATTTCTCTCTCTGTGATTCACTATACCTGACTAGACTTGTCCTAGAAGGTTAGCATGTTGTTTTCCTTGACCCGCGTTGTCCCTCTTTTTTCAATTCTTTTTGCTCTGCATCTTCAGATAATCCAGGGCTTTAAGAGAACTTTTATGGTAGTGGAATTCAGTAGTCAAATATCAGGAAAGATATAGCTAGGACTAAGCTTGCAACTGGTGTGTGTAGGTCTTGTATTTAATTACTGATCCAAAATTATTTGAACTACCTTGTGCCGTATGCCTCCTTTCTTGGGAGCTTTAGAGTTCAGCCTTGTGAAGGAACAATGTTACAGCCTCCAAAGGCTAAGAAAAATGAGCAGCCAACACACATTAGAGGAATTTTAAAACAGTAGTGGTGGGTGGAAACAAGGTTAAAAACCTCTCTGTGAACCAAAGATCAGACACAGGTTTCTGTTGTCAGGCCTGGGAACTCAGTTAAAGAATGATGACCTCAGCTGACCTTAATTACCTTGTTGTATAATGATCATAAAAAGGGAGAGGCTTAGAAATATTGCCTTTGCTGTCCTTGTATAAATTCTGGGCAAGGAATTAGTGGGTTATATAGAAGCTGAATTTGACTTTTTTGTGTGTATGTGCGTGTTTCAAATCTGTGCTATGTGTTTGTGGGGTTTTTTAATATGATGTTTAAAAAAGATGGTGAATTTACAATCCTGACTTGATTACACAGGTTGCTTAACTGCTGAGGAACCCCGGGGCTGCGCAACCCATGATAATTGTGCTAGGCAATATAGATAAATGGTTTACAGACCAGCAGTAACGTTCTAAAAATACATTGCACCTTCTTAGTTTTACAACATGGGCAGATCCTACGCATAAGCTACAGGGTTCATAGGGGACATCAAAAACATCTTTCAGCAAGTTACAGTCTTCTGTGTTTGCTGTGCTGCCGTTTTCCAACTCATCGCTGTCCTGCCTTGCAGCAGCTCTCAGAGAGATGGTACGTCCTGGGCTGTGGTGGGCACGGGGCTGGGGAAAAGCACACCTGGAGGTATTGCCTCCAGCTCTCCATGATGAGGGTCTGTATTTTACCCTACTCCAGAATTCCAAAGGGAAGAATTGGGATGATGTTACCTCTGTCGGGAGGGATGGTGCAGTTCTCTCTTCCTCTTGCAGTGGCAGAGCTAACTAGCCTCTCACCTGGCCATTTAGCTCCCATCTCCCTACCTGACACCTCCTCCAAGTATGGTGGACCCTATTACCTGCCCTTACCCTCTATTGGCTGGTGTGGGTCTTGCACAGCCCCCTGTGTCCCCCCTCGAGGCTGGGGACTTTACAGGTCAGTGAAAAGTCATGCTTGGTGTTGCTGTGTGCTCCCATGCTGCATGTGCCCAGTGGTGCTGCCGAGTCTCACTGGCTCCTCTCAGCAGTTACCATCTTCCCCAGGGAACTTAAAGCGGTGATGATGTTAAATTAACAAACATGCTTGTTGCTCTGAAAAATGCAAGCATATAGTCACTGCTCGAGTTTTCCGTGTCTTCTCTCTTGCTCTTCCCAGGCTGCTGCTTCGCCCCCTGTGCTATTTCATGTCCTATTGCTTTCTTGTAATGTCCAGATGATGATGCAATGCATGGGTTAAAAATAAGTCTTTTGAATGAGAAGCATGTTTACAGCAACAGCAGACAGGGGAAACAAAAATCAATAGAAATGGTTTCTGGTTCACAGTTTCATTAATGTCTTCAACTTTAAAGGGATTTGAGATTTTTTGTGAGGTAAATGACCTGTTGCAGGCTACGCAGACATCTCAAGTTACATAAAAATTTTAAGGCAATAAAGTGTTCATGCGTACTCCTGCTCTTGGGGATTCGAAAGGTTACTGCAGATTTCTTTTCCTGTTGTTATGCATTTTATTTTGATTCTTGGGAAGTATGGGTGAAGGCGAAGTAGCAGCTGTTTCAGGAGGCTGCCCGTGAAGCAGGAAAGTTTTGTCATGGTTTTTTAGGTACCTTCTTCCATTCTTGTTCTGTCCTGCCCAAGAGCAGAGGCCGAGTACCACATGCTCCCCTGGTTTGTCTGTCAGCTTCTTAATGTAGGATTTGTCTCTGCTTCTTATGTAAAGGCCTCCAAGTGAGCCTCAGCTGCTGAGCCTGTTCCCCTGTCCCGATCCCTGTCTCCATTTTGTAAAAGTGCGCCTGGAAAAGAGTTACAAAAATGTATGTGCCCCAGTAACTTCCCATGACAATCCCCAGGGTCCTGTACAAGCAGTGTAAGATCTGAAAATATTTGAAAAAAATAGCAACAGAAAGATGGAGCGACTGATGGTCCAGCCTCTTTCCCTCCCCATCTGAACTGGTGCGAATCAGTCCTTGCTGGGCATTTATCCAGGGTAACTGGCATTAGTAAATAAGGCCACAGGCAGATTTTAACAGAAAAAAAACAGCTTAAGCATTTATCATATCACGTCAGCGGAGGCAACAATATCTCTTGGCAGAGTTTCCCCTCACCCCATGCGTGGATGGAGCAGGATGCGTGCCTGCATGTCAGCTCCTCAAGGACATGGTAGGTGACATCTGCCACCCCAGCCCCTTCCTCCTCTGCTCTTACTGGAGGAAGGATCAGACATGGAACTCCACGGCAAGTGAAGCAATGTCAGACTGAAAGAAAGTGCTCACTGTCCTCTGTCGGGCCAAGAAAACACTCTTTTTGCTGGAGCTGCGGCTAAAATGTGTGCACTGCACGCTGGTTTTATTATTATTTTTTTTTTAGGCTTCCATTTATCAATATACATTTATAGATGAATGTTGACAAATACAAGGAGATTGTTTACATTGAGCTTTCCCACCTCAGGGCAAATTTAAAACATGGTACCCCTGGATTACAGCTTGCCAACAGATGCGATGGATTGTTTCAGGCAAGCTTTCGTGTGTCTTACAGTATCACCTACGCAGCAGATTGCTGAGTTTTGTTGCTGTGCTTAGTATCAGTTATAACTTTCTCAGTGCCCACGTGCTTTTAACTTCCCTTGAAAACTGGCTGCTGCCACAAAATAACCCAATTTCTGTTATTATTATAACATCTAAATGACATAGTGTGGTCAAAACAAACCATCTGTGCTGACAAGAATTTCCATCAGTACACAGCTGAGGCATCAGCCTTCAGCAGAAGAAGAGACCCTGTTAACACCATCTATATTCCTTACGATTGATTTCAAATTCATCTGTCTGACACATCCATCCACTGTCTTCCATCTTTCAGAGAGGCTGACAGAAATGAGATTAGTTGGAAACTGTCTGAGGGGTGAAATTCATTCCTTGCTCACGACGATACCCCTGACAGTGGTACGGAGCCCAGCACAGACAAAGCTCCTGAGGTTCTGTTCTGGGAACAGTGTCATCTCTGATTTGCTATTAAAGCACAAATGCTATAAACAATTTATATATATATACACATATATATATATATATATATTAAAAAAAAATAAAAAATATCCTTCAGACTGGTATTTGAAAGATCCTCATATGTATCAAGTCTTTCAAGTAAGCCACAAAAACAAAGGATGCAGAAAGGTCAAGGTTGAATATTAATAAAAGGTTGCAGGTGGAGACCTTTCAGACTCCCTGTTTAGCAGTGTTAGTGCTGTGGCCATATCTGAAAGTTAACTCTGGGCTTTTTTTCTGTTGTTTTGTTAGTGCCTCACCTTGGTACTCTCCAGATCTCTTTTAAGGAAAGACAGATTAAAAATGAAGTGAAAAGACCAATAGATTATCCAGGGAAAGTTAAGTTTTAATAAATGATGCATGTATAGCCCTGACTGATGGATAATTTGGTAAAATATCAGTGTGCCTTTGAAATAACCTTATGGAAGAGCTGTTGGCCATAAATTAAGTCAATAACTTGTATGTGTGCATTTCTAAAATCTGGAAAATAGTTTCCACGTTCTCTCTCAGGTGCCACATTGTCTGACAAGGTCAGCATATTCCTTAAAGTACTTGCATAAATACATCATTGTCTTTGCAAAACTACGTGAAATTCAAAGTCCAAAGAATTAGTCCTGAGTATCCATTGCAGCAAGTGTCTCACCTACATGGTGAGACAATTCTGCCCCAGAGACTGATGGTAACATGTACTGACAACCTGATCTACAAGGTCTAGCTGAATTGTGGTGTCTCACGAGTAGGAATCCCCATATGTTTAAGCAGCAGCACTATATGCTGATCAAATCTTTGATGATCAAAATCAGTTTAATTATTAGAATTGAATAAGAGAGGTAACATACATACAGAAACCTTGAGACATATTTCTGACATTTCTTACGGGGAACAAACTGCCGTCCTGTATATGGCTCTTAGGTAGCTTTTCTGCAGTCATTCAATTAAATCCTAGTAAATGGAATTAGGAAAAGCCAGCTAGAACAAATGATGTATTTCTTTCCTTCTCCTGAGAGACTGTCCTGGTGGAAGTTCTCCTGCTAGCTTGCAGCTCACCTATTAATATGAAAACAGTGCAGCTGCTCAGTATTAAAACTGCAAGTTTTCATACAGCTTCTCATACTTGTGATTCAAGAAATGATACTACTGCATGGTATTTCTTTCATGTGTATATATATTTATCTATAAATATATGTATTTATGTATATAAATATAACTTCTGTATATAAATTGTAGCTTGAAATAACTAGACACACACAAGTAAGTGTGAGTGAGGGCATTCAAAGGTATCCAAGTGGTGCAGAATTTGTGGTGAAAAGAATTTCAAATTTACTAGTGGCTGAAAGCAAGATTTTATTGCACATCTACAGCAGGACTGTAGTAAACTACAGAGACTGATGCTGCATCTTATTTGAAAGGTTCTGCAGAACCTGAGAAGAACTTGCTTATTCCAATTATGGGACTGATCTTTTCCCTGCTTTAATGGCAGTCCACAATTTATTGAACTAAAACCCATCAACAGTAACAGAAGAGATTTGGGAGGGTCCTTTGCTGGTGAAAATTGGCAATGTTCACAGAAGTCAAAAGGTGTGTCCCAATTTCAGGACATTTTAAAAATCCATTGCAAGAATTAATTACTAAAAATCAGCTCAGAAACCCCTCCAATCAACCTGTAACATGCAGAACGACTCTACTTATTTTTTTCTTCTTGGGGTAAAAATGTATCAAGACCTGGTACATCCTTTCTCAAAGAAATTGTTAACTTTCTTCTCACTGCCCTGTTTTACTATTTACTGTCCATCCAACACAGTGCCCAGCTGACAACTGCTCAGGCCTTTGGAAGGTTGAAATGAAGAAGGCGTGATGTGAGCGTTCCCCCTACACACCATGCAGTGCCACATGTAAACTGCTCTGCCTATAAAATGCTGTAAGCACTGAAGAGGCATAAATTAATAATGTGTTTTTACACATATGCATGTCTGTAGAGTACCTAATGGATGAAGCGAAGGTAGCTTGAGCAGTATATTTTTAGCCTGAAAGTTTTCCATCTAGTGTTTTTCTTATTTTTGAGATTACAGGGCAGTATAAAGACATGTGGAAAACAGTAGGGGTTCATTTGCAGGAAGTGTCATTCACAACTGCTAAGGAATATTGGAGAACTAGGGGAGGGGAAAATGCTCGTGTGCATGTGTTTACCAATGCACGCTTATATGTGTGTAGATCTAGAAGTTACAAAAGGAAACAAGAGGCCTGTCTCAAGAAGTTTTGAGGGAATCAGGCCAAAAAGAGGTTTGTCACACTGCAAGCAAGTTGCAGGGAGTTAAGCTCTGAGCAACCTGATCTAGTTGAAGATGTCCCTGCTCATTGCAGGGGAGGTTGGACTAGGTGACCTTTGAAGGTCCCTTCCACCACAAAATATTCTATGGTTCTAAGCTCTGTGCATGTGAAGAGGAAATAGAAAGTTATCCATAAATAGCAAACACACCTTGTGGGGGGAGAACCTGCTTTGGGATCTGTTAATCTCTTCTGGTTTAAAATTGCTCTGTGATTTTGATAGATGGGCTGAAGATGTCTTGCTGAGAGCAATTACTAAACATTTGTTTGGTTTTATTCTCATTTTAAAAAGAAGATACACTTTATTTAAATGCTATGTAAATGTTCAGGGGCTTTGTTTATTTTTTAAATGTTTGTTCTGCTGCCTGTCTCCATTCACTACAGAGGAATGCAAGAATTCCCTGCTGATTTAGTTGAGCTTATCTACTTCTTTTCTGCATCAGTGAAGCTGAGTTGTTTACAGATGCGCCCTTATTTCTTACTGTTGGATGCCTTAGAAAAATAAATACATTATGGTTTGGGGGACTGACCAGATGAAGTCCAGATAACTAAAGGAAATTTCATTATCAGTAGCAAGGGGAAAGTCTATACAGATTTAGTGAAGCATCCCCTGGAGATGAAACATACTTAGAGGAAACGAGAGCATGTTCCTGCTGGGTCACTTACTTTGGTTATATAGATAGATTTTTTCGCTTTTCTATCAAACCAAATAATTGTTTGCATACCTCAGATGCTTTATCTCCACAGATGTTCTAATGCCGCATTTGCCTTATTCTTGGTCCTTCAGGCAGTCCTGTTGGTTTTCGTCTTTCCCTCATCATAATTCCAGCAGCTGGTATTATGATACTCAGATGTAATTGCTGATCTCAGCTTTACCAGAAGACTCACTCTGAAGCTTCCCACTAGGTTTTTGCTTGGATGAAGCTGTTGGTTATTTTTTCAAGGCCTGACTGAATCACACTATTATTGAAGTTCTGTTAGAAAATGAGAAAATAGTTCATTTTAAAGGTTTAATAGTTCATTTTGGGGTGCCCATGGTTTTACAGATTTCCATAAATATTAGATGGCTTAACGTTTGACTATCCTCACTCCGTATCTTTTCCAAGGATAAATAACCTTTATAAAGATCCACAGTACATTGAAGTTAAGAGTCTTTGGATACAAATGTACCCAACATGCCATGACACAATTAAACCCTTGGCAGCTAAGAATGTGATTGCATGGTCAGCTTTAGTCCTTACTTCTGACTTCTGATAGGTTTTGCCTTCTGCCCTCAGGCATGATTCCCTGCCCACTTCCCTGAGACAACATCAGAGCCTGAGGAGCTGCGCAGCCAGTCAGATGAGGGAGCTAATAAAACTCATACGTGTATATTTTTGCAATCTAATGATTTGTTTTGTTTTGACAGAGGTAGCTTTCACCCAGATCAGCTCACCATTGTTGCATCCAAATTACAACTCAGCCTCAAGAGTAAGATGCTAGACCAAACACAGGTGTTAAAGGTATATCTCTCTGCCCTGATAATACATATACAGGGCACCGGTCATCAATTCTACATGCTAACTCTGAAGCAGTGACATCCAAGCTGTCAGTGGTTTTTGTTGCAGCTTGAGTACACAGTATAAATACTCTTCTGCCTGTGTTACTGCCAGTGGGCAGCTCGCATTGGTTGCTTCCAGGTCAGTATCAGTAACTGGCCGTTTCTTTTTATGGCCCTGGGGCTTTTGATACCTTCCCATGCCCATAGTTTCAAGGCCACTGGTGTCAGCCAGTGGTTGTACTATCAGGAGGCCCCACCTGTAGCTGGGACTGTTCTTTATCTACGCAGCAAGGGCATATATAGAGCACACCCTTTTGCAGCTGCTTGCTCTTACTGTGCAGTTACAGCAGCGCTACAGGTATGTGCCCAGAGCCACTGTACTCACCAGCCAAGGCAGAACTGTGCCTTTCAGCTTAAGTGAATCCTCAAACCATGCCTAGAGTTTCAACGGTGCAAACCAGAACTGCTGGAAAATGGTAGGTTATTTTCATGAAAACTTGTGGCAGAAATTAAGAATAAGTGAAATGAAAAATGAAAATAAAAAAAAAAACCTCTCAAGTTTTTTCTTGTGAAGTTTTCAAACAGTGAAAGGTTTGTGATATGTTGTTTTAAAAGAGAGAAAATGTATTGTTTAGAAAAAAAGACAACCTTTCATTGAAAGAAATGCAAGGTTTTGGTGAGTGTTAATGAAGAATGTGCTCCATTGTTTCCTGATTGTATCAGACCTGTGTGTTTGAGATGCTGAAAATCATTGGAACTGGCGAGCATGAGAGTGAGTTGCGAGGTAGGCACTTTCCCTTCCTGTCCTCCTATGTCTTTGCAGTACCACTGGTTTCTAAAGGGTTTGTTTTGATTTGTATAATTAGGACTGCTCCTCAGCTGTCTTACTTTGTTGTAACTTTTGTATCCCTGGTCGTTAGAACTCTTAATTACCTCTGATATATACCATGTTGCTCTTAGAGTTTTTATGTTGCTGTTAGAGTTTATATGTTGCTCCAATGCTTTCTACTGGGACTCCTAATTACAAGTGTTTCAAAACCGACATGTAATAATTAATCTTTATTAATCTTTATTAGCAGAGTAAGAAAGCTGGAACATTCCATTTCTCCCTTATAATAGTTTAAATAAAATTATTTATAGGGCTGTGTAAGTGTGCGAGATACAAATAAATGTAAGGGAACATTGAAAAAAAATAGTTTCACTAGTAAGCCTGTAATTATTACAGTTTTTTCCTTTGTTTTGATTTGTAAGCATGTCTGTGAGGTCCGTGTTGATAATGATGTCACTTTCTACTGGGCTTGAAAAATCTGACATCTGTAAAACTGTTGGCTTGAGGTGGTTACAAAAAGGATGTGGGAAGCTGCTCGTAGCTTGAGCAGAGGCAATTACTTGCCGACCTTCCAGATCAGACCAACCCAAACCCTGCTGCCAAAAAAAATTTTTTTTTTTTGAGGCAGGAAGAGAGACAGCTTCATCTTTCAGTGACACTTGAGGTTAGCTGGTGATGGGCATGGTGGATGCTGGAAGAGCAGAGGGGTCTCTGTTTCTTCCAGCCACAGAGCTGTCTGGCTGCTGCAGGGTGTCTTCTGCTTGTGCCGTCAGGCATCTATGGACACTGTGGTGCTCAACACTTCTGTTGCCTTAGGATTGCTTTACGTATAAATGCTTTATCAATATAGCCGTATCGGTCACGAAGCTAAAGAAAAAGAAATCCTACCCTTCATGGGTGTAACTTCAGTAAGAAAAGCTCACTTACAGTTATTCTGGGGGAAAAAAGGTCTTAATTTTGTTCCAGAAAATGATATTTCTGTATAGCAGACCAGGAATTTTTATTGGCAAATGTTGTATCTCTACCATTCCGTTTTCTAGTGATCTCATGCTGTAACATTTTCCATTCATGGAAGTTCAGGGGAAAACTCCCCTGAAATGCTAGGACTCTAACTTGTGTTGCTACAGTACCCAAAAACATTGCAAAATAACATTGTTCTTATATATTCCTGATAAAACTCAGGTCCCAAGGGTAAGAAAATTGTACTCTGTGGTATCTATCTCACACATTTCATTGGTTGTATAAGAACAAAGCAGAAGACTTCAATCTTTCAAACACTGTCCCCCAAATTTCCTAATGAATAATAGCTTATGAATTCATGATTTTAAAAGGCCCCAAAGGATGAGTATATGTTAAAAAATCAGACTTATTTTTTCTGTTTAAAATCTGTATCCTCTTATGGACTATTCTGAAGCGTCTGACAGCACCAGGACAGTTAAAAATAGGAATCATGTTGTATCTTTTCCCTTGCCTTCATGGTCAACTAGTCACAACTCTAAACTCACTAAGTCTAAATTCCAATCTAAATTGTGATTCAAATAGTCATAATTGTATAGTTCTCATCCAGGAAGGTGTGCATACAGATTCCACAGTTTGATGTTGTTCAAAATGCCTACTTACATGCAGGAAGTTATGAAGCTCTACCCCTATCTTTGGAAAATTAAAAGTGAGTGAGTTTGCCGTGGAATATGCAGAAATATGTGATAAAGGCCTTGCATACTGAAGCAATCGGGATAACTTTAATCAACAGACCTGGATTTTATCCATAAAAAGCATTAAAAAATGAAAGTAAAATGAATTTAATACCTCTTAGCAATGCAGCCAAGAAGCAAATACAGCAAATACTTTATGCAGTGAAAACTATCCGGTAGAATTTTGTAGTAATACAAAGTAATAACCCAGAACTTGTTCCTTGATAAATTGCTATATTTAGATGAGTAAAGGGACCGTGTTGCTCGATACTTATAAATGATGGTTGATAAAGGTTTACTTAGCCTAATGCAAATGTCTGTGCTATGCTGTGGGGTTTTTGTTTGCCATTTCCTGCCTTTAAAATATATGTTGTGAAAATGAGGCACTTGGAAAATTTATGCCAATTAAACGTAGAGGCATTTGGGCTTTTCTGCTAAGTTGATGTTAATCTTTCATGTCCCTGTCACCCAAATCAGAGCTGAATGTCATATGTCTAGGTCTGGCAGATTGGGAAGTAAACTGGAAGGAGCTTTCTGTTTTTATTACACTCCTTTTAAATGGGCTTTTAAGCATATTTGTCTAATGGCTTTTATTAATGGCCGGTTAACCCACCAGATAACTGACTTAAGCCACTTCCCTGTTTACCTGGTTTTAAAGGAAAGCTTTCATATTGCATTGAAATAGATTTAGCAGAACCACAGTTAGATGAGTTGTAGGTGGTTGACTTTGATAGCGATGAGGGAACTTGAGCTTCGTGTCCCTGTAACTTGCATCTCTCTACATAGTCACTGCAGTGAAACCCAAAGAGCTGCATCATAACAACACTTACCACAAAGAGGTGTAGGCTTACTTGTATAATCATTAATTTTACTGTCCTCTCATAACCCATTTGTGTTTTCTGGTTGACTGGCAAAGAGGTCCTAATCCTGCATTTGACATTGTCTCTTGATATGGAAATAATTGATGTCACACATTTAGCATGACATAACTTATACAGAGCCACAGCCATGTGATCCAATTCATAGACAAATAAAATTGACAGGATCCTATCCAGCACAGTCTACAACCTCTGTGTGCGGCCATCAGCCAAACTGAGCTGAGATGCCTGTGAAGCTATGACCATAAAGCAGTATGTTGAAAGCTGCGGTGTATTCACTTACAGAGCCTTTAGGAGCTCAGATGTCAGCTACCCAGCTACTCACCATGTCAGGGGGGCTGCGTGCCCTTCTCTGAGCAGTGGGTAGAGGTGGCACATCCTGAGAGCAATCCTTCTGCTCATGGGCTGTGTCTAGTCTAAGGTTTGGGCTTGTTTGTTTTAATTTAGGCTAAAAGGTCTCACTGATGTAACCACCGGGATATGCAGTAATAGGAGATCCAGGCTGTCTGTCTTCTGGCTGCAGTCTGAACGGTTTGGATGCAAGTTCGCATTAGTGTTTTGGAACGGGGGACACCTTTATGCGCCAACAGGCTGCAGCTGTTGGTCCTGCATACCTCATAGCAACATCAAAGGGGCTGATTTGGGACAGACAGGCTGGATACATTTACTCCCAGAAGGGACCCAAATCGCACACTATGAGGTAGAAGAAAATTCGTAAGCTGATGAGCGGCAACCATTCAGATTGCCCGAGGGAGAACTCTGTACTTGCCTCTGCAACACGGGTCATCTTTAATGTAAATAGCTGGGCTCCGGGCAAGTTCTTGGGTATACAGAATAGCTGTCGTTCAAGTCTGCTAAAAAGGTGGCCCTTATTCACAGCATTTGGAATGCAAAACACTGCCACCATCCTGTAGGTACTGTTTGCACTATTGCTGCAACTCAGCAGCAGCAATGAGGATTTATGTCGCAGAAATTTCTTACGCTGTATGAGAACAAGGAAAGGGCCTGAAATTGCTTCTCATCACACAGCAACGGACACGGGATAGTAGGCAGGGGAAAGAAAGAAGAGGGAGAACTTTTTTTTACCCTCAACTGGAATTTTTCACTTGCTTCTTTATCCTTCACCCCCTCTTAATGCATCTCACTAATACACGACGACAGTCCTAGTTTGGGAGTTTTTTTTCCTGTGTAGAAAATGGGTACTCATAGAGTGTGCATGGCTTTTATGTCCTGAAAGCACATAAAATATTTCTTAAAGGGGAGAGGGCAGGGGAGGAGAGAAGACGATTTAAAATTTTCATTTGATATCTGAATGTTTATCAACATTTTCCGAATGAATGTCACAGCTTGGCAATGCAATCTGTAAGTCTCAGTGTGATCCCTTGGTAGTTTGTGCTGGGTATAGACAAGCGGAGTATCTCCTTTCCTGTGGGTGTGAAAGGCTCATGCTTTGGCAGATAAACTAAGAACCATGACAGCGTGCTCACGGATAACTGCAAGACCGACGTCACTCAGCACTGTCCCATTTGCCGTCAGACTTAGAAATGGCACTGAGAGTCTGTCATCACATAGACCTTTCCCCCAGAGGCTGGTTGCTCCAAGCTTTTGGAAAAAGACTTGGAGGGCATGTTAAAACGTCTCTCGTAAGAAGCCCCAGTATCCTGTTTAGAGTACAGATGTTGCTGTTGTAGAGAGAGAGACCTTCGCCTTCTTCCTGATTGTTCCTTTGCCAATATACACTTGACAGTGTATGTTTAATTTCTCCCAACAACATCAGAACATCACATTTAATAATAGCATTTTTAATTCCGGAGAACCTAAAGTTCTCTGCAGAAGAAAGATGTGCTGTGCTTCTCCTTTTACAAATGTGGTAGTGGAAGTCTGAAGAAGTAAAGTAAATTGCCAAGAGCCAGATTCACGATAAAACTGGAAAGAGGACAGGGACAAACCTCAAGTCAGCCTCCTAATGATAGGATTTACATGCTTTCCATCTCCATAAACGTTTTCTTTCTTCTGGTGCTTACTTCCCAGAGTGTGTGCATGATCCCTTCTATGGGATTACATTGTGTGGGAGCTGGGTTTTGCTAAGTAATCCCGCTGTCGCCACTGCCGCTTCTTCGCCCTACATGGCCTGTGCACAAGTCAGTATAGATAATTCATAGCTCACAGGTGGGACTGCTGTGTCTGCTGCGTGGGGTCATGCAGCCACAAATGGATGGCAAAGACGCAGCCTGTGCAGGGAAGAGTTGAGACAGGAGTCATCTGCACAAAGCTCAGAATTCGCCTGACAGACATGCTTTGGGCAAGTGCCTCTGCTGCCCCTCTGGAGATTTGATTTTCCTAAAACAGGGCAATGCTGACAAACCCACTGTTGATGTCTGACCCTCTGAAAACTCAATACAGTGGTGTACGCCCTTGTACAGTGATCTAGTGATCGTCAGTCTAACCAGACCTTCCATTCCTAATTGGCATTATTTTTTAAAAGGTCACTTAAAAAAGGCAGGCAAAATAATGTAAATATCAAGAGTTAAGCATTGTGGGTCGTGCCAGCATGCTGAAGTGAGGGAAAGCACTGGAAAAGGATGAAATTACTCTGTGCCTCTAAGGACAGCTGAGCAGTCAGTGAGGGATTTTGAGGTATTTGAACTTTAAAATTGACACAACTGATGGCTGGGGTGATTTAATGCTTTTATCATTAATTTAAACCATAGAAATGAATTTTAAAAATACTTTGTGAGGAGAAGAAAAGATGAGAGAATTCATCTATAGGCTACCACTTCTATCTATGTCACTGTGAGTCCAGCTCATGCTCCTGCCATTACCTGGAAGGATTTGCTTTAGCGGGTTGAAGGTTCGGTTGGGAATAGGTGCAGCATGTGGGAAGAGCATTTATTCAAACTCTGTGGGCTTTTGAAAATAACAGTAAGAGAAGTACCTGGTGAGGCTGTCAGAGGTAGTGTGCTGTGCAGTATTCTGCCATGTTCAGGGAATCTTGTCCCTGTTTTGGAGTGGGGAAGGAGCGCTGTACAAACCAGCTGTGTATCTGAGAGGGGGGGGGAGTTGTCTTTGCTCAGCCAAGCAAAATGAAATGTATTCCGGAAACATGCCATAGAATAACAGTCTTTCTGCTCCTGGTGCAGGCCAGGGAGGACCTAGCAGCGCATGTGTGAGGGGGAAAGATAAAGGGGGAAAAGAGCAGCTTTTGGCCAGAGAATTGCATGGCACCATGGTTTGCTGTACGTTGAACTTACTTTCTGAAGATGCAGATGATTTAACTCCAACATATGAAAAGAACTATTTATTGAGATGTTTGCAAAGTACGGCACCTGCAGAGGCTGCCCAGATGGCAACAGCCCCTAATTTGGCTTGTGTGGAAGGGCTGTCCTGACCTGCGGGCCAGGTGCCTCTACCCAGGCAGCTATTTCTGCTCCACCGTAACTGGCTGCTGTGTGCAGCCGTTGTTCCTAGTTGCCCAGGCCGCTGCCCCGTGCTCACAGGTCCTCCAGGAACCACCCAGTGCTGGGGCTTTCGCTGCTGGCGCAGGATACTGGAGCTGCTGTTGCTGGTACACATGGCAGTAGCTGCCACCGCTGAGAGCAGCAGCCGAGCAAACGGATCCATAGGCTTGATTGGAAGGTGTGACTAACGCAACATCGAGGTCTTATGAGAGTAACCATATTATCCTCTCTTCTTAGAAGCTGCGCTAGGAGAGAGTGCTTCCTTCATAAATATATTAGCATGTATGTTAATACTGCTGAGCCCAACCACACGTGATATACCTCTAAACCTCTTTTCATGTTGAAGAGAAGTTTCATCATTTTGTGGCTAGTCTGCTGGTATTATTTAAATAAAGCTCCTAAACTTTTGAATAAACTATGATTTATAATAAGCCTGTGTTACTAAAGAGCCAAGCAGTTGAAGCCTTTTATGTGCCTCTTTATCCAACTAGTTACCCTTTCTATGTTTTGACCAACTACATCTGGCAAGGCTTAAAAAAACTCCCGAAAGTTTCTGAGGAAATAAGGATGTTTCATCCTGGGTGCTTGAAACTGCACAGTCCCCTTTGGAAATGAGCAATTATGACTTTGGTGAAAACCCCAAACCCACAACATTTGCCTATTTAATTTCTTACTGACCTTTGCCTCCAGAGTTCCCCACCCTCTGGCACATTTTGAGTCATGAATAAGCTTTCATGTCTGAGCTGAAGGACTGAAGAAATCCAATTCACATTTTAAGGCTTTTTCCCAGCAGCCTTCCGACTCCAGCTATCTTGTTCAGCTGCATAAGAAGTTTGGGAAGGATGGCAAGTCATTACCTGTCCCTACTTAATTTGTTTATGCTACTTAATTTGTTTATGAATTTGGGATGACACTGTAAAAACTGGTGTTAGAGTTGAAGTAGAAACACCTGCCAAGAAGGTGAGGTCTGGGATTTATTTTTACTTTGGAATTTCAGGTCTTTTATTTTTGAAGACAACATTACATGACAACACCAAGGAGGCCCGTGTGTCAGATAATTAACCTCTGATAGTGTTACCTCAGAACACAAGATTCCAATAAAAATGTAAATGGTGGCAGGGAAATATTTTTTAAAAGCTGCAAGCCCCTTCTAGGGTAGTTAGCTGTGTTGATTTATGTATGTTTATGTATGTGGATGCCTTAGGACTGCTGCAGTCCCCAGCTAGAGAAGAAAAGCAGCGTGACTCACGCATGAGCATCGTAACAACTGTACCTAAAAGGTGAAGTCCTGCTGCTGGTGCAAGGGAGTCAGTCTGAAGGAGCTCCAGATTTACTTTGTGTAACAAGGTAGAAGTGGTAACCCACCTATTCTGCTTATTCCAGAAAAGAAAAAAATTGCATCTCCTTTATAACTTAATGAGTGATTATAAAAACAGTGTTCCTCTTGCACCTTTCAGTAGTTTAAAATGTGTTAGGTGCTACTGATTTAAATGCATTCGTTAGCATAGATATTCTGAAGATAAATGCAAGAATCAGTCAGGAACTCTGCTCAGCTCTTAGGAATTTAAGTACATTGGCACATGCAAACCCTGGAAAACATGTTTTCCTTGGGTGTTCACACGTATGGTTTGAAGCTCCCCCTTGCTAGGACACTGAAGGATTTCTTTCATGTGTGTAATGTGTAGAAATGGGGACCAAACTGGTTGCTGTGCTCCACTGACCACTTTGGACAGTGCAAGCCCAGATTATTTAGTTGGTTTTGATAGAATTTTTATGGCAAGTTTATTGTGAGAAGCTCTGGGTATGGAGTGCTTTCCAGCGGCACCACTCAGCTGTGTCCAGGGCGCCTTATGCTACCACAAACAGTCAAAACCTTACAAGTGAGTCTGCCCCAAAACAACGACATACTTAATACTTCTGGTTTCTTCTTTTCTTTCCCCTTTGGACTTCTGAACCTTTAGGATTTGCTATGCTGTAGGGACTCTTTATCAGGGAGTGCAGCAATAGGACAAGGGGTAATGGTTTTAAACTGAAAGAGGGGAGATTTAGATTAGATATCAAGAAGAAATTCTTTACCGTGAGAGTGGTGAGGCAGTGGAACAGGTTTCCCAGAGAAGTTGTGGATGCCCCATCCCTGGAAGCGTTCAAGGCCAGGCTGGATGGGGCTTTGAGCAGCCTGGTCTAGTGGGAGGTGTCCCTGCCCATGGTCCCTTCTGCCCCAAATCATTCTATGATTCTATGTTTTGTGAGGTCTCGCTGTAGACACAGGGTCTAGATTTCTTTTGAAAGAAGTCGAGATCACTGATTGAGTTCATCTGGATGATAACCCTCCAAGGGCTGGAGCTTTAGCGAAAAGCCTGAACCAAAGCAGTGATTGTCCTCAGGAGGAATGGGGCTGTCACCCCTCCGTCCAGCCATACCTCTGGGAGAGCATCCTTGCCCCAGCTCCTGCTGCCCCCTCGGAACTGCTGGCCTTCAAAATTTTCTTACAAAAAGCGATTCACGGCCCACTCCCTCAGGGCTAAAGCTCGCTCTCACCCTTTTCTCCCCTCAGGCGCCCTCCCTTTTTCGAAGGAGGGAGGGGAAACACCGCAGCCCCGAAACCCCCTCAGGACCTCAGGCGCCGCGACGCCCGGCCGGCGGGAACCGGAGAACTGAGGGGTTAATCCGGGTGTGGCGGCTGAGGAGAAGCCGAGCGGCTGCCGCCGCGGTGCGGGAGGGCCGGGCACGCCCCTCCGGGCGTGCCCGGCCCTCCCGCACCGCGGCGGCAGCCCTGAGCCCCCCTCAGAGCCGCAGCCGTTGGGCTGACGGTTGGGCGGCCGTTGGCGGGACCCTCCCTGCCTCTGCGCCTACCTGCGCGCGGGCTTTTGGCGGGCACCGCTGAGGAGAAGGAGGGAAGCGGCGGTGGGGAGCCAGGATGCCGGGCAGCGACACGGCGCTGGCCGTGGACAGAACGTACTCGGACCCGGAGCGGCACCGGCGCCGCAAGACGCGGGTAAGGAGTGCGAGGGCGCGGGAAGGGGTGTCGGGCCCACCCTCGGAAGCAGGAGGCTCCGGGGTGGTGGTGGGCCGGGATGCCGAGCTCTGAGAGGGGACCGCCGACCTGAAGCGTGTTCCCCGAGAGGTCTCCGCGTTTGCTGCGTTGATCTAAAGGGAAGTTTGTTGTGTTGTTTTGGTTTGGTTTGGTTTTTTTTTCAATCTGTGCTTTTCCCCCCCCCCGCCCCCGTGTTCCTACTCTAAATACTCCGTGCCATAAGAAAATGAAATGAAACGAAACTGGTTGTTGGCATGAGAGAAACTGATGTTCGAGATACATCCCGAACAGAAACTAGTTGGAGGTGAGAGTAGCAGAGAACTTACTCACCAAAGTCAACAGCGCTGATGATTTAATTAAGTGACTCTGTGTCTAGATCACACTGGTGGATAGCTGGTTTTGGTCCTGTTTCTCAAGGTCTCTGTTTAATAAACTGTGGATCGGGTGATTGTATCTAGCAGCAGAGAATAATTATGGTCCCCTTCCTGAAGTTACTTACAAGAGGGCTGTGGCAGGGATGGAGATCGACAGAAAAGGTGTGTCTGTGCGTTCTAGGGATAAAGTGAGAATATACTGTATATCCGTGATGTATGGCTTTATGGGATAGCTTTTCTTATGGTTTGCTGGCAAGTTAATCTTTCTTTATCTTATTATTTTGATGGTTTGTTCGTACAATATATGATAACCATGTATAGGCAGCGCTCATGATCCTTTCATATATTTAGTATTCTTTGTGGTGAATGTCATGCTGATGAAAGCAGTTGGCTCTCTAGTTCATGTACAGATTTCAAATTTTTACCTAAATGCTCAGCTCAAAGAAGCATAAAACAAATGGCAAGACCCAAAGAAAAAGAAGGTTGCTCTAGCTGACTTGGGATATTAGCAGAAATTTTGTTTTCTGTGCTGAGATTGTGTATGTGTCAATAAATGAGCTTTACAATTTGAAGTGTAGGGATTAGCTATTTGTGAAGGAAAACTTTTTTTCTGGGGGGAGAGCCCCTTGGGGGTGGTGGTGTTTTGTTTTCCTGTACTGCGCATTAGCTGTTCTTTCCATCCTTCTAGCTCATTAATTGACAGTGCTGGAAAAGAGATAGTGTGCTTTGGATTGTTGCTGCATAATGAAATGGTTTAAAAACAGGTAAAAAGGTACACTGTACCTTTACTACTGGAGTCTACAATGCTCTTCATACTGTAAGCTGGGTGCACAGGCTAGTCGTAACCCAGTTAAAAATTTTATGGATTTCCTTTGATTTTCTCTTTGCAAGTTGAACTAAGTAGTTTTTCTTGATTGTTCTTGCTGCAAGAATAATGCACTACCTAGCTTACTGTGGCCATGGAAGAAAGTTGCATACCTTCAAGGATGATTTTTGGTATGTTTAAGAGTTAAACCTGAAGCCTCCACTCTATAGTCTAGCTGATCTGCTTAAAAGCCTAAAGTATCATGGCTAACATTCAGTGTTGCGTATTGTACTTGTGTATTGAAAAAAAAAAAAAATCTCATGCTTAAGGCAATTTTATGAAAGCATTGGGCTTTTGTCTGATTTTTGGGTTTCTTTTCTTCACAACTAGCATCTCCTTCCTTCCTGAGACCATGAGAACTGAAAATATAACTCTGTAACAAGTTTGTAGAGTTGTATGTAACTGCGTTGCTCCAGGGTTTGGGCTTTCCAAGTTTTGTCTGATGTCACAGAACTTGTAATATAATTTCTAGAGGTGGTAGCAGCAGGTTGTGTGTTCCAGATGATAGCAAGAGCTTGCATTAAATCCATTTGTGCTTATTCTGGACAAATAGGAATTTTTCCTGGGTAAATTGCCTGGCTGACGTCAACATTCCTCTTACTGCTTTAACCAGGGGGATGGAAATGGTCAGGCCCTGGAGCAGCAACAACTGGTGGTATCATATAGGAAAGAAGCAGGATACTGGTTTTGTTTTAGAGATTGAAAAAAAAACCATCAGAGCAGCTGGAGTTAAAGCTACCATTCCCAAACGTTCATGGAGAAAAGCAATGCAGAGCATTCTGAGTATGGTGAGATGAATTTAATAAAGTCTGGGGGAAAGAGAGGCGTCAAAGTAGTTGTTGGGTCTCATAGCCCATATAACAGGCTACTGAGTCCAGTTTGTGGGTGGGCAGGTTTTGAAGGACTTCTCCAGCCCTATAGGCTACTGCCTGTGGCTTTCAAGCTCATTTAAGGATTTTTCTTACGAGAAAGCGAAGCCTTCTCTATGGTTAAGCAAGAAGAGTGATCCAGAATTGCAGCCTTATATATGATAGGAAGGCACCGCCAAATTCAGCTTGCAGAAGTGCTAGAAAAACTTACTGTGAATATAGCCTTCTCAGTCTGTAAACAGTAGAATCTGAGGGGAAAAGGATTTTAAAATTCCTACTGCAGCTAAAAAGCTCCTTTAGTGTAAGACAACAGGTCTCTTCAGTACCTTCTTCTTTGAGGTCCTTTCAAGTATAAGATAACCTGGGCTCTGCTAACAACTCTCCGATGAACCATATGTCACGCTTTGTGCAAAGTTCCCAGTGCCTGAAAGAGAGAAAATACTTCAATGAAGAACATCTGAATCATTCTTAACATGGGGGGAGTCATTGGTGCCTAAGGAGGCCAGGTATTTTGAGGGAGAGGCTGGATTCCTGTTCTCTCCTTGGATGAGTCACAAGAGACCCAAGATATGCTGTGAATGGCAGCACAGAGTGAGGCATAAAACCACTATTACTTGTAGTGCAATGGTATTAGTGCCTTACAGTTTTGGTATTATTTGGTGGGTATAGATTTACAGTTGTGTGGTTCCCTTGATTCTGGTAAATCATCCATCCCCAGCTCTAAGAAAGGTACCTTTCCAGGAGAGTTTTCCTGCCTCTCCTTGTCAACCATATCTGGTCATTCTAATCTGGATTACTGCAGCTCGCTCAGGGGGTACAGGTGGAATCACTGTGGACAATACAACTGTGCAAATTGTTTCAGTTCACCTCTGCTAATCCTAGTTGCTGCAGCTTCACTGTGTTTCACATCCACTACTAGTTGATTCCTCCAACACTTCGAAAACTAGTACAAATCTTTCAAAATCAGCACCTAAGCCATGAAGTAGGACAAGATTTCGGAACAAAGGTTGCATTTTTAGCTGTCATGCGTCAAGTATTGCTCTTGCTGGAATGTAGCTTGCAGAATAGATAGTGTCATGGTGCTTTCTGACGGGACTTGTTTTTGTACTGTGGGAAACTTAGAGATGCTCAAATTCTGGCTACACAGTGCTTAGCAATAAGTCCATGCAGAGGTCTATACAATTGCAATAGTAACATCCCTGATGCTCAAACTACCTTGTCTATGCTAACTTACGCCTCATTGTGTTGATATTTGCTTCTAGAGCATTGTGTCAGGACTGCCTTTCAGGGCTCTATTAAAGCTGTCATCTCTGAATGCTCACCAGGTTGTCCTCTTTAGATCTCAGAAACCTGTGTACACATTCTTTTTTGGCTGCTGATCAGGGCATTGCTCTTCAGTCTTGATCTCTTACCGCTTGCAGTACAACAATCCTCCACATTTCATCAGGATTATAAATTTACACATGGCTTTGTAGGAGAAAAATCCTTTTCTAGTACAACTAGAACAGGTGAGTTCCTTTTCTGCATCCCATCAGAAGTCTATGCCGTCATAAGTCCTGCTTTTAACAAGTACCAGGTGCTTTAGAGAGAGATGTAGGAAGTCCTAATTATGTAATGTCTTGCACATCGGAGCCTATTCAGATCTTTCTCTTATTAGTGATAGACTTACATTTGAAATGGTAAAAATTCTTCCTTTATTTAAAAACCAAAAAAACTTACCTGGAACAGATGTGGTTTGTTTATTAACAAATAGAGAATCTTAATTTCCATCTTCTTGTGCTTTTAGCCTTAGTGAGACTAGCAATAGAATCAGTGTTTTGTGGATGAACTGATTTTTACATGATCACACACACACACAAAAAGGCTTACATTAAAAAAGAATACAGAAATCCTCTTGCTTTCTACTGATGAAAAAACATTCTGTGGAACGTCGCTTCTCATTTTCCATGTCTCTTTTATGATCCCTCCCATTCATCTTGTCTATAAGCAAGGCAGTCTTTTTAATAATCTCTCCTCATATGGAAGTCTTTCTAAATCTCTAATCACTTTCATCATCTGTCCTTGGATTCCCTTTATTTCTTAAAATCTTTAGTACGTTTAGAAGAAATAACATAAAGGGACCTAGAAGGATTAAAAAAGTAAAAAAAAAAAAAACCAAACACCAAAACCCCAAATAAAAAAAAAAAAAACAACCACACAAACAAAACAAACAAACAAACAACCTCCACCCAAACCAAAAAACCACCCCACCCAGAGTTTTAGGAGAAAGGCAGACAAAATCTCCCAGAGTTCCTTTAAATGCAAAGGTTGCTGTAGAAGAGATGCTTGTTCTGGGCTTTTGTGACTTGTAACCAAACCTCCAGGTATTTTGTGCTCAAAGAATTTATGCACACTTTTCCCACAGTTCCCTCATGTTTTGACATGAGATGAAGATAATTTGATGAGACAGAATATTGTTAAGACCTCTAAGCATTGGTTTTAAATCCACGGTATATCTAGAGGTGTGTGAAACCTGTCAAAGAGTAGGCTGCATGACACAGGGGTATTGGGAATAAGAGAGGGAAACCACAACTGTAATGTGAACCCAAAAATACAGATTAGCTGGTTAGAATTGAAGAAAAGCCTGGTTTGTTCATGTAAAACAGCAATGATGTTTTAATTATTTTATCATTGTAGAACTGTTTGGAAAACTGTAACTTCTTAATTTTTTTTGCTAGTGCCAGAAAGGAATGTTAGGAAGTTTACAAAGCTGGTGTCTTTTTTTGGTATACTTTGAGTTTTGGAATTAAATACATCTAAAAGCTAAAGGTCAATGTTAGGTGTAATTTGTTGTTGTCAAACAGAAAGAAAAGGGAGAAATTGTTGCTGTACAGCTTAGTATAGTATTGCTGTGCTCCCCTGATCGTGCAAGATGAACCTCTTTGGTATTATAAGCCATAAAGCTTTTATTTTCACGCAATCCATCTTCTCCCTTTCAACCCAAGAAAACATTTTTAAACAGTAAGTAGAAGTGGGGATGCGTGTTCTTTTCAAGGTTTAAGATAATTTTTAGGTTTGGAAGTTTTATACTTAGACCTTCCATAGTTCTTGGTCTCCACCTGGAAAATTCATGTCTCTGAAGATTGTATAGTGTCTCCTTTTCATTTGCTGTGCTTTTGATTCATCTTTATTGCAGTAGATGGTACTGCTTGCAGGACTGCGACATCTATTATTACCTTTTTAAATGTTAGATATATTAAAAAATAATTGTCACTGGGGGAAAATCATCAACCTTCTGCTTTGGTTTCTTTTTGAAGAACATGTAATTGTTCTTCTGTCAGGTTGCCTGTGGTGATGTAGGGGGATGCCAGCAGCTCTAGATCCCTAGCTTGCTTATTGTCGTAATCTCCATAGGTAAGGCTTTAACTAGGTACCACCTGGAACAATTTCACATTGAGGCTGAGCCTTTAAGGGTTTGTCTGGACTTGATGTCTAACATTCTCCAGGCTAAAAAGATTGTGACTGCCCATTGTCCAGTTTTAGTTGTTTTGGCACCATTAGCAAATGTGCAGCTTTCATCTTCACCCCCACAGTGAGTGTGGTTTTGGGAAAGACCTGTGTGGGAGACGAGTTTCTGTGTAGTTGGGGAATGGTGGAACATAATTCTCGCTTTTCATTTATGTATCCAGATAGAGAAACTTCGGTAAAGGGGATTTGCACTATTGTTAATGAGGGTTGCGAATATCTTTACTATTGAAGTTTGCTGCCCTTCCCTTAGTCTGAAAGGAGAGCAGAGGATTAATATGCAAAGCCAAAAATAAACCTGCTGTTCTAAAGCCTTGACATATGGGACCTGGTATGCAACTGGGATGGCTTGTATCTGTGCAGCTAACCTTTTTCAGACACTCAGCAAGTGAGAACTCCTCTAATGCAGTTTCTTTATATTATTGTACATAATCTAAGCTTTAATTTAGGGACAAGACTGAGAGTGGAGAGAGGTCTCTACTGCCTGAGGTATAAAGAATATCTACAAATTGTGAGCTTTGGTGCTCTTTTTGTAGAAAGCTGAAATAAAGCTTTTTTTTCCTCAAAAAAAAAAAAACAAACCCAAAACCGAAAAGCTAAATAATATCGAGAGCTTACCAACTTCATTATTGTTCTGTTTAGGTATTGCAACTAGATAAAATTCTAGACTGCAGAAGTTACGGAAACCACTGCTACTGATATTTTCTTAGTTACCTCTGTGTTGCACGCTGAGACTATGGTGTACTTTAATGGACCTTTAATAGAAAATATTTGGCATCAATTCTAAACACTTCTCTGTTAACCTTTACTATAGTAGGCACCTTTTCCTTGGCTTACTTATTTGTGTACAGTTTAGTAACGGCTGCCTTCCTTTGTAAATTTTTGTTTCATCTCTGTATGAAGTTACATGCAGATGCAAAGAGTTAACACTGTGCTCTTGAGTTAAAATAAAAATGTGATCCAAGTAGGGCTGAATCCATTGGAAACTTTTGATTGACATCAGTGGCCTATGGAACCAATCCAAGGTGAATTAGAACAGCCTTATGGAAAATGCTCTACCTATTAAGTGTTCGTTACAGGATGGTAGATTCTGCTTCCAGTTCCTATTATAGTCTCATCTAGCTTAAACCAGGATGGTGTGGGTGGGTTTTCATCTTTGTTTTTGTTTTGTAAATAAATGCTCTTGTAGTTGGTTTGGCTAAAAATGTATAGAAACCTGTTTAGTTTCCTGGAAAAAGTTGGGACGAAAAGAGCAGCCAGTGTGTGTATATCTAAGGATTACAACAATTAAACAATCTGATTATCTATGTCATGTGACTTTTGTTAAAGTTAATAGGACTACAGCTTTCAAAAAGGCTGCTCCCATTTACAAGATACTACACCTTTGGCTTCTCAAGCATTAAATAATATTTTTTTTTCTATTGGCTTGCTAATCCTGTGTTTAAAGCAAGGTTTTTCAGCTGAAGATGAAGCATTATGGTGAAAGTTGATGTTTTAAAGATAGGGAAGGCTGCAATGCTCTGGAGTCAGCTTATGCACACAGGAGGTATTGATTTGTACAGTGAGAGTTGGTGGAAATGTAAGTCCTCCATTCTTAAAAAAACCCTGATATTTCCTACCAGCACCAAAAAAGCAAGTAACACATCTTACAGGAAATGTGAGGAGTCAATACATTGGGGTCTGTAAACTATTAGTTTTTAAATCTAAGTGGGCTTTCTGTGCTGCACCACAAGAATTGCTGTGACAGGAAGAGAAGCCTTGTAAGGGTAAGTTGATGTAGCAAGTTTCTCTGGTTTTACAGCATTCACTCCTTTTATTCCAAGTTATTCCAGTACACATAATACAGAAATTACAATTAAGCTAGTACTCATTGTTCAAATGCAAAATGATATAAATATGCAGAAAATGTGCTGCTTTATACCAGCATGTCTGTACAGGTGAGTGATGCCCAAAGATCAGATGGACAGATCAATTAGAACTGTTTTTTATCACTTTTCTAATTCAGGGCAGTACAGCTTAGTAGCATACTGTACTGTAAGTGTGCTAAGGACTTCTGAAGATTCACTGCTTTGCCCTCACTTCCTAGGCGATAAATTTAAACTGAATGGGAGGTGTCTGTTTGTTGAAATCTAGTGGTCATTGTGTTTTGGATTACAGTAGACAAGAAGCTTTGGTTGAAGGCTGCAGACAGCTCCAAGGAAAGGTGGAAGCTTTGGAACCACGTAGGATCAAACCCAGTACCAGTCTCAAATAGACATTTAGTGTTAGAAAAACTAAATGAACAGACCTTGTGGAGTGAGAAGTGCCTAGATCGGGTGTGAGGAACTCTTTCTTTCTTAAGGAGGGCCAAAGAAGACTTTTGACTATGAACTCATTCATAGCTTTTCCTCCTATCTGCAACATTTCAGGTTGCCACCTTCACCCTGCCAGCTTTCCCGAAGCTGCTTAGAGCTATCTTGTGTCAAGTCCATTATCAGTACCCTAGCATGGAGCTCCTTCCACCCCCTCTGTGGTCATATTGTGCTTACAGATTCTGCACCCCTCCCAGTGCCAAGCTTCTTCACTCCGTGTCCCAGGGCTGAGGAGCAGGGGAAGCATGTCTGCCCAGAATGGATTCACTCCCACTTTATCTCTCTCTTTTTTTTTTTTTTTTTTAAGAGAACTGTCTAAATATTCAAGATGCTGTAAGTAAGACACAGAATTTCATCTGCGAATTTTGAATGTACTGGTCTGGAGCCTTTGAATCCACACTTTGATATTTGTGCTGTGTGTGGACACTGAATTATCAGTGTCAATAGTGTCATACCAGTGTCAATATATTATAATTTTTTATTTTAAAACAACAAATTTTTGTTAACTTACGTAAGTCTAGAAGAAACATGAGTTCAAATCTGAAAATTATAGTAACGAGGAAAGGACAGGAGAAGTGCTTCTTGGTGTTGGGGGTGGGGCACATTAAAGAAAGCAAAGGAAGAAAAGGTAATAAAATCCAGTTAGTGTGAGAGTGACTAATACAGTAAAAATGTTAATGATATTTCTTTTTGTTGAGGCATTTTGTTGAAGGAAAGCTTAGCTAAATGTCAGCTTCTGGAACCCTTTCTTCTCATACCTACCTCAATGCTACTGTTTACAAATAACATTCTGATACATTGGGTTATGAAGAGGATGCATCCTGCATCGCATGCCTTTGGATTCTCTTTGGTCTGGTAAAATAAACTTGACTGCACTTATTGAATTATGTGTCTGGCTTTTTTTTTTTGTACTTAAACCACTAAGAAGAATCTGTGATGTATTGTAGCAGGTGTGAAAAACTGGATTTGGCTAGAATCGGGCTAAAAATTCATGCCAGAGGTCAGGTGTAATTTTCTTGTTTCCCTTCTTGACTCTACACAGATGACTTGAAAATAAAATGAAATGCTTCAATACTTGGTATTACTCCAGTTACTGATGCATGTGCATAATATTGGGGTGTGTGGGTCTTACTATGTTAGGAATTTTTGTTTTACTAGAAGTTTTGGCAGGAATAACAAAATTTTTTGTCATGGTTGTCCCTGATACTTGTTTCCAGATCAGCAAAGTATCTCTTCACAGAAATTTCCGATTTCTTTCTTCCCCCTTCCCTCTTACATCTAGAAAAAGTGGTCATCTTTGTTCATTTCTCCTCCCTCCATATCTTAAGGAAGAAATCTGTTTACGTCTTTTTTTGGAGCAAATTACACAATTTCAGTTTTGATGAACAAAAGAAGGATGACAGCCTGCTCCTAAGACAAGAGTTAAAGGGATATCTTAGCCAGGTAGTAAATGGCAGCAGACTGATTTGGTAGCTGCCAGGCTCCTGTTGTGCTAAAATGTGTCCAGAAGGCTGGCAGTGAGTTTGCCATACTCTTACACTGCTGTCCTGCTCAGCTTTTTGTGAAGGTCTCCACAGTAGAACCCTTTCTTCACACGTGAATTCATGCAGTGGGTGGCACTCGGACTCTTCTGATATACAGCACCATCACTAACAGGTGCTGCTGGCCCTGATGAAGGCCTGTGATCTGTACAAGAATTATGCTCCTTCTGTGCAGTGCAAGTGGGTTGGATTTGGTAGGCCTTTCTACCAGAGGCATGGGAATGCTGGGGGGTGAGAGAGAGTGAAAGCATTTCTTAACAAGACTGGAGGAAGGTTTAAGAAAAGAGTGAAAACAATGAGATCTTTGACAATCAGTGAGAGTTTCTCCTCTGTTTGACAGTAGGTATATACAGAAATACTGAGGCTGTCTGTGTTTGCCCTTGCATGTTCTATTTCCATAAACTATATGGATGTGGTCTGAAGTAATTTGTCTTGGGAAGGACCAAGGAGCATTACTATCTGTAAAAGCTAGATGCTTACTACTAGTGGTAAAGGAGGTCTGCTATTAACAGGTCATTCCATTGTGTCTTTCCAGTGTTAACTCCTATGGTATTCTCTCTCTAATGCACAGAGAGATCCTATTGAGCAAATATTCTATTTCTGAAATTTATGAAACTGTCTTCCTACGGATTTCTACCTGAGGGACATCATTGTGCCTTGCAATATAAATAAAATTTAGAAAAAAGATGCACCTGTCTCTTCTGTGTGGTTTTTATGCCTCCAAGGAACCCTTCCCCCCCCCCCCTTCTCTTCTCTCTTTTTACTAAGGAACTGGAAAGTCTTGGATTACAGGTAAATGTTCAGGAGAATGAATTAGACATGACCTGACAAACCTCAGACTGAAAGTGATCAAGTGGAATCTCTAGTGACATTTATAAAACTTGGTGTCAAGATTTTGTTTGTCATTTGTTGATGCCAGAAGCTATGATATTCCTTTAGGTTTGGGAAACTGGGCTTCGGTGCAGTAGCTTACGAATTGTTCTTTCACAAAGTGTTTTGACCTATATTGCCATTTTTCATGCATACTTTGGGTGGGATTTCTCATTTACTAGTGAATATGTACATTACACGGTAGTGTATGTGCTAACTGCTCTTTAATTTTGAATAAGTGCTCTTGCAATGAAGATACACCCACTTGCGGTGTTTTGAAACAAATAGCCAAGCCCTTGTTTCAGTTATTCTTGTTTGGACTTGAGAGAGTCAGCTAGAATAATCTTTGTGTGCTCTGTACCATTATGCAGTGTGGCAGTTAATGTCAGAGAAGGTTGAGGTTCAGTGATGTGTTTGAAGAGTAGCTATGTTTTGAAATGAAGTAGAGAGCAGTGGTGACAATGTTAGCCTAAGGCTACGGTGACATGGTTTTAGGCTACTGTGGCAGCTCTCAGCCCTTGTGTAACGATGGAAGTCATTTAACCTCTCTGAAGTGAATATGACTTCTCCCAATGTGCCCAGGGGAGGGGATAAACACTGTGAAGGATACATATTTCAGAATCATTAGCCATCTGTATGGACTTTAAAAAAAACCCTCTGACTTTTTTTGTGGGGATCCAAAAATATGCAGCGGATACACATACCTGCTTTCCACAAGACGGTGTCGTGGTTTTGGCCGGATTGGCCAATCAAAACAACAGATGGCCCTTCCCCACTTCTCTCCTCAGAGAGGAGAGGAAGAGATAAGGAGATTTACGAGTTCAGAAAAAGAACTAAACTACTTTAATGAAAATAATAATAAATAAGAAAATAAGAAATAATAATAGAGAAAAGAAAAAGAAAAAAAGTATACAATAGATACAAAACCGTATCCAGCTCCCAGGATGACAATCGCGTCACCAGCAGACACAGGGAAAGTCACAGACTGGAGTCAGCAATGGACAGGAGCTGAATTCCGGAACGAGAGTCAGGAATGCTCAGATTGGGATCAAAGGCAGACGAACTGACAGGGTCCTCCTCAGATGTCAGCCATTGAAGGAAAACGAGCCCGAGCCAGAGCCTACTTACCCCTTTGATCCCTCAGCTTTTATACTGAGCATGATGCAGATGGGATGGAATACCCTGTTGGTCAGTTTTGGGTCACCTGTCCCGTCCGCTCCTCCCTGCAGGTGGGACCCCTCTCCGCTTTTCCGCTTCTGACCCTCTAACAGGACAAACAGCGAAGTTATCTGACCTTGGTTGTTACAGCAATAAGTATAGGCAAGAGCCTCTGTGCATACTATTCCTTGGTATAATCAGGTCTTATCACTCTGAGAGCGAACAGTTTCTGAACAATATGCTGTTAATTTCAGACTTTAGTCAGTTAGAAGAGGCCCAGCTAAAAAGTAAAATTACAAATCAGAAAATTAGTTCTGTTTTACCTCAAACCAGGACAGACAGATTTTAAGACTCTCTGCCACAGGTGCTTCTTCCCCCCAGAATTGTCTAAGTCTTGTGTAACTGTTTTAAATTAGGCATCTGCTCTGACAGTAGTTGTGTATACCCTCTGTAGCTGAAAGGAGTACAGCTCTTGCAGGTGGTCTCTGTTGATTTGGTAGATTTTTAAACTAAATCACATACAGGTGAGCATCTGAAGCTGGGTGAGACTCCATCCCCTCTAAATAGCTGTGTAGCAGTGGATATTGCAGGCACTGCAGAAAAGATGCAAATTTCACCATTTTTCATGCATTTTAGGACTAGATGTATGTACTGAATATCTAGGCATCGGTGCCAAAACAAGTTTACTCTTGAGTGGGACTTAGAGTTCCTTTTATTAGGCAGAAAAGCAAAAGGCTTTTCTGGCTCTCCCTCTTGTACTGTGCATTCTTAATATTACTGAATCTTCATTTCAATTATGCATAACTGCACAAAAACATTTTTCTTTTTAAATCTCTGTCTTTTGCCAGCTTTGCCATTATGTGTAGAAACCATTGGTCTCTGGGTGATCAAAAATTTGGCAGTACAGGATGTTACCTTTCCTTTCCCCTCTTCTCCCTGTTTTGGCTCGATTATGATTATTATAGAGTGCTCCTGCTGTGAATACTGTACAGAAACGCATTATTTTTCTCTGTGTAGTTAATCCAGAATTAAATTGTGGAAGGATTGCCTTTTTTTTTTTTTAATAAATAAAGAAATGTGAAAAAATACCAATATGTGACTTGGAAAGAAGGAGAGTAATCTTGAGTTTACCTTATCATTACTGCAAGAAAGTAAAAGATTGCTTCTGTAAATCTGTAGGGCTCTCTTTAATTCTGGCGGCAGCACTTGCTTCTGATAATGTTAGGTTTGTCAATGTTTTGCACTTTGTTAGTGGTACATTGAATTGGAACTAGACTGATACTGACTTCCATGCGTTGTCTTGTGAGAGACTTGAGGCTGCAGGCGGATGAGATTACTACCAGGGCATTCCCATCAGCTGTGTCCTGCTCTTGGATAAATCATCAGCAACATTGGGTGATTTCAATGGTGCAGGATTAGACCTTCTGCAGATGCTATTTGCAGTAATTTCATTAATGAAAACAGGCATTTATGAACTTACAGCATGTCAGTAAGTAGTCAGAAAGAGACAAGGTTTTAGTGATAGGAGCTGGGGTCACACACCCACAGTGTAAAGTATTTGTATTGTCTGTTATAGGTGTTGCTGATGGGGGTGGGGGAGGAATTCTTTCAGCAAGGTAGGCATCACAAGGTTCAGAAATCCAGAACTTGATTTTTGAAAAGCCTAAGGCAGAAGTTTCTGTAGGAATTTTTAGAATGTGGAATTGGAAAGTGTGATTGAACTTGTTTATTTGTGTATATACTACTTTCTGTTTGAAGCAAGCTATTATTTTCAGTACATTTTTCTGTTGGTTTAAGGAGTTCACCTTGGCTTGCCTGCCCTAAAGCAAAAGATGTAATGATAGGATATATTAGATACATGTTTATTCCTCATGTATATGTCAGACCTCAGTCTACCTTAACCTTTTTGGCAGGTTCTGCCAATTAAAATGAATCCTCCCTAAGAAGCAGCAATCTAGTTTTCTAAGACTAGGATGTGAAGTTGTGTAGTGTTTGAGCATATGCAGCGAGTCTTCACATCTTGTCAAGAAGTGCTGTGTGGTAAGTTTTCAATGTCATTCTTACATGTTGTTTATGTGAGACTACTTTATGCCCAGATGCTGCCAAGTATTAGTGCTGTCATGTTCATTTTGTAAAGTAGGTGTGGCTGAAAAAGGAGCCCATATGGCACAGTAAGAGGGTACGCAGGGGTAGAAGAGCAAAGAAGGCGGAAGTTTGAGGTGGAAAGACTGTCTTGGAGCGCTGCTTTTCTATTTAAGCATGTATAGAATTTGTACTCAATGTCTCCAAGAGAGGTCCAATCTTAGAGGGTGCCTGAGAAAATACGTAACTTAACTTGCATAAATCCTGGCCTTCCAGAGACAGATGATACTGTGTCCTAGTTCCTTTGAAACTTTTAGTCTTTATGATGTTCTTCTAATTTCCTCTATTCCAATCTTCAGAGTAAGAATGCATTAGTTCCCCTTGTAAGTGCTTCTGTCAGTGAATTCCCAAACTGTCATGTCTTCTTTTCAGAATGTGCCTCGCAGTCTTCAGTATGTAATTGCTTTTGCTATTCATAAATGGACATTTTGAAGAGAATAGGTGAAAGGAGGGAGCTGGGGGAAAGAGGAAGTTTCTTCTCTTTATCTAGAGGCTCAAATCAGTGCCTGAGTTAAGGAAATTTTTGTCTGATCATTCAGACTCATCGCTCCGCAAGTGTAACTGTGTAGTTATGCCTGCCTGCTTGCAGGCAGCAGTACGTAGGGAGTTGCAGCACTGGTCCCTGTTCCTAAAGACGCACAGTTTATCTTGCCACTTTCCCTCACTTTGTCTTTCTCTAGCAATGAGAAAACAAAGGCTGTTCAGCCTTATACCATTATTACAGATGCTGATTCAATTAACTTGTACTGAAGTTGTTAATATGGAAACTGAAATGTTAACTGAGGACTTGGGTTAGAATTTGCATATTTAAAGTGGAGAAAGTAATTTTATGTGCAAAACAGAACCCTCATACTGGTTTTTGGTTTGGGGTTTTTTAATAATATTTATATCTGATTGTAGGAAAATACAGGACTACAATTAATATGTAGATGACTTTATGTGGCGTTTTAAAGCTATATTACTAATATCCCTTGCACATTGAAATAGAGTCTTTAATTTCTATTTTTAAGAAGAAATTTTTGTCTCTGGTTACATCCAGTGTAGCTTGCTAATTTTAGGGGTGTGAACTCCTCATGGTTTAGTGAGACAAAGTTTTAATAGCTGTGTCTGAATACTTGTTTAAAATTTATCACTGTATGTTTCTATGTAGGGCCAACTATGTTGCTTATGATGTTGCTGTTTTGGTAACCAACAGGCTGATGGACTGATAAATACATACTTTTATTAATGTAGGGTTAGTGAGTTGGAAATGGGAAGAAATTATCATTCCAAGATGATTTTGAACAGTCTAATGTCTTAATGTACTGAATCATTGTGTCAGTGTGTTTTAATGCTACAGACTTGGCATGGAAGTATTGTATTTGAGCTGACATTTTTAAATTTATATATAAAAGTGAACTTGCCATACATTTTACTAGTGAACACATGAAGCAGTATCTTTATTTCCTGTAGTAATTATTCTTTGCTAAATTTGGGGAAGCTTTTATTTTAGAAGGGTAGTGGCTGGTAGCATGCAGTGCTGTGATTAACATACTGGGACGATTCAAGTCTGAGTGCTCTGAGACTTCAGTGATAAAGTTGCGTCATTCTCTGAAATGTCTTTTCCTCCGGGGGCAGACAGGTCTACCTGTTGTCATTATCTTCGCAATAGCAATAAGATTTAGGAGACAGTCATGTTAACAAAGGTACAAAGTGTCCTCAATTCAACAGCTCATTTCCAAACACGAAAAACCCTCGGCATTATCACAGCAGATGTGCTTGCTTATTTGAATGTTGAATGCTCAGAAGGATTCCTTAGGCTAACACTGTGCTTAGCTTTCTTCTGCCTGAGCAGGCTTTGCATTGTTTATTCAGCCCTTTGTCATTTTAAAAAGGAAGAATGACTGAAGATGATGTTCATGCATTATTTGAAATTGTAAGTATATGTTATATATTCTGCATCACTTCTGTATACGTTTTTCCCAGAAGTGAACAAATTGACAATGTGAAAATATTGCAGTGTTCTGATATTTGAACTTCTCAGAAGACACACTTGTATTTTTAGTCTCCTTATTCTGAATTATATCAAGTCATCCTCCTGTTCCCACCAAAGTAACAGACTCCCTCTACTGTATAAAGCTCTTTTCTGGCAAGGTGTGTTCTTCATGCAACATGGCTCACCCAAAATAACTTTTTTTTTTCCTAAGTGGACTCAGAACTCGATGTTCTTGATATTCTAGATATTATTCTTGCAGGTGACAAATGAAGTTTCCTAATTGCTATGCATTAATTTGAAATGGCCAGTTTGCACCAAATATGTATTTTCAGTAGGAACAATTTTAGACTTGGGGTTGTCTGTGTTTTGTGGGAGAGAAGAAAAGAGGACAAGGATGTAATTTTATTGCCATAATACATGCCATTGTGTGTTTTCTTTTATACATACATACACGCATGCATATGCATGTATAAAATATTTAAAATATTTATACCCTTTCTATATTTTATGTATTTAACCTTTCTTTTCCTTTTAGAAAAATGAGCACAAACAGAATGATGAATACTGTATTTATCTTAGAAACTCTGGCTGATCTTTACTTCCAGTGTTTTGCTATGGGGGGGAAGATTGTAAACTTACACCATGTGAAATGCATAGAACGTGATTATTTTTCTTTCTTTTTTTTTAAGCTATATTTCATACCAGTCCCTGCAGTTTTCCATCTCTGGGAAAACTTGTATAGGAATTGTAATTTATCAACTTCGTTATGAAAAGACAAAGTTGAGAGAATAGAGGCAAGGGCTATGAAGATTAGGAAGTCACTGTTAAGCATTGTTCATCTGCAAGCTACCACAAGAAAAGAGAATTTTATTGCTGTTGGCTCAGGACATATCCTCTTTTGGGATTTAATGGCCAGTATGAATTACAATAGCAACATGTATTAATTATTTTTATTTTAAACATTAGTATTTCAGTGACTACTCTTGCATGTGACACCATGACTTTAGCCAGATGTCTCATAAATTGAGTTGTCTGTGATACTTGTAGTGCTGACAGTACTTAGATTAGGTAACAAAGAACCGGTGCTATTGTATCAGCATATATTTTTCTTAACGCTACAGAGAACCCAGAGATCCTCTAAACACCCTAAAGATTCCTCATGTTACAGCTCTGAATACTGTCCAGAGCTTTTATGAAACTGATGGATTGTTTTTCAGATTCTTTGGGGATTTTTTTCCCGGTCTGAAGCATGGAGATTTCCCATCACCTCCTAGACTAACTTTTCTCTTCTCTTCCCTCTGTGTCCATTTCACTTTGGACTAATACATTCTTAGCCCTTTCGTCTCATTAGCTTTCATCTCCCTTTGGTACCTCTAAATTGTTTGTTAAGAGATTCAGATACTTACTTCTGAAGCATTTACTTTTTTAATCCTTTAGAACTAGAAATGGTATGTTCCACTATGTAAATAAAAAGAGAATAGGTAAATTTCCCAGTGACGATTAGCCTGTTTAGGTTTGTGTATAGAATTTAAATGTTTAACTTTGTCCTTGGTGTTTAAGAGCAGAGGCAGAATGGCAAATCAGGGTGAATGTAATTAAGGTGAAAATAAAACATGGACTTTGTCTTCAGTGTTTGTGCTGGAGACAAGATTAGTCAGGACTAACCCCCTTTCAGAAGAATAGCAGTGTAGGACCTCTTTGCAAGAGAGAAAGGAATAATCCAAATAAATAAAGGCCTTAGTATAACCTCAGTGGCACGGAAGGCTTTAAAGCAAATAGATTTCTGAGCAAATTTTCAAGGAGAGAATAATGAAAAACCTTAATTAAAAGACTTGAAAATAAATAGAACATGAAATAAATTTAACTTTTGGTTTAACCAGTGGTGGATCTGCCAGTTAATGTGGTCTGTTATTTTAGCAAAGGTAAACACCATGTCTGCTGAATTCCCTGTGCTTAGAATATGAGTGTGGCCCTGAGTCAGTCTTGCCATGGTGCCATGTGATAAACAGTGTGTGGAGATTTCACAAGGGACAGGGAAATAGAAGAGAGATGGGGTTAGAGTTGGTTAATAATCTTGAAAAGCATCTGGTATAATTTTCATTTAAGAAAAGAGAGGAAGTTTCTACTATAAAATTAACTTTCATTTAATGTATGTGTAGCCTGCACCTATGCACCAGTAACAAGGAGAAACGGTTGAAATCAAGTTTGGGTGTAGAAGAGAAAGATCTAGCTGCAAGTAAAGGTAGTAAATCAAGATAAAATTTTTATTCATGGGAATAATAATGTTCTGAAATTACTTTCCAAACTTGAGTAGTAGGAAAAATACATTACTTCTTTTGAAAGGAAGCCTGGTAAGTTTATGAATGTAACTTCAATGTTAGGAGCCAGGAATTTCCTTTAAGTCCTTTGTTTCTATCCTGGAAATTATTTTACATATTTCGTGAGGCTTTTGCATCTTTCAGGTCTGTTGAAGTGAACATATTCTGGCTAATAAATGTGACAGGAGACTGGTGACTTCAAAGGTAATGAGCCCAGACATCTTGTGAAAATAATTTTTATGTGTCCTTACCAGGTACTTATACATTCTTGTGGGGAGTGAAAGTCAGACACAATTTGACCATTATCCACCGGCTGGCCTGCTGGTCCGTCAGTAAGCAGATCGTTTTAGATTATCCACAGAATATGCTCTCTTGCCCACCTGCTGGGCCAGAAAGGTTATGCAAGGGACACTAATGAAGTTGGAGCCATCATAAAGGACAATTAAGGACACGGGAAGAAGCAGAAAATATTCTTACAGCATTTTAGGTGCTTAAGGGAATCTGAGGGTATTGAGAAATGGGGAGTGAGGGGATCTGGGAAGATGTTGCTGGTGGTGTTGCTGTAGGAAATGAGTCGAAGGTCCATATTGCACTATGTTTCATTGGTTTTGCTGAACTAATGCTTCTGCTGGATTGTGGGGGATTATACAGCAGGCTGTCCCTGCCACTTCTTCTCTATCAATTCGAATATATCCAAAGAAATACAGCAGTTGTTCCACGCTACCATGCAGGCTGAGCAAAGGTTCAAATCTTTAAAAGGTAACGGATAATATTGCATTATGGAACACTTTCAAAAGCTCTGTTTGTGGTAGAGAACTGTCAGGTCCCCTGTCTCATGCTTTTCCACGCACAGGAATATAGACAAACTTGTATTTCAGTTCAAGTGAAATTATTATGGTAAACTGCTTAGCTAACAATCCAATCCATTTAGTGATGGGTAAGCCTTAATTTTGCTTAATGGTGTTAGACTAAAATACATATTCACTATAGCCTTTTGCTCTAGCTGCTGGTCCTGATACCCTCCAGGTGTATTGGAAAAAGTTGTATGATGGGCAGTGTGCTTCTGGAGTTTGTAGCCTGGGCAATTTAAGCCAACCACAAATTATTGCTTAAAAAATAGTAATGCTGTGATAACACATAAATGTTCTTGCCCATAATGCTCACCAGTTCAAGCATTAAGTCACTGCATAATAGAAGATTTATGTTCAAGGGACATCCGATGTATTATTTAAAAATGGATTGGCTAGACTTTGTGGGCATATGTGGTTTCTAGCAGTGATTTAGAGATGCTTCTTGGAAAATTCATACAATTTGTCATAGTAATTGTGGCTCATCTGTCAATTGCCAGTTACAATGAAATTGGGCTGTTAGTATCTAAAGCAGTTACTGGTATTTCCTTTTGAGCTGTAGAACTGTAGACAACTTGCTTAACATACAGGCTGTGCCCAGGTATGAGGTTTCCTATTTAGCTTCTTTAGTAACCTTAGAAGCAGGTGCCTGTCTACTGGTTTGGAATGCAGTCTGATGCTGCTGTCTTTGGGCTGACCATCAGTTTGCATGTAACCAGCCCTGCAAAAGAGTTCTCACTCTCTCTCTCTCTCTGTGGAAACAAGTTTTTAATCATCTGTGGTCTCCTCTGCATTGTGTTGCTAAGAATGATGACACCCAGAAGCATGATAACCAGAAGCATGGAGTTGATGTGGGATCAAGTTAGCCACTTGATGCATAACTGGTACTTACTCAGCTGCAGATCAGGTGTAACGTGCTCTCTGATAGTGTCTATGACTACCATAGAACTCTCCCATGAAAGGCAGTTTTATACTCTAACTTGAATGAAGTTTTCAAATCAGCAGGGTTGTGATGAATTGACAGAAGTGTGTTAATAGTGAAAGCTCTATTAATGATTTACCCTAAATGCTTGGGTAAAGGTGCTCTAGCATGTTGGAGTCATGTAGAGTGTAGAAAGAGAAAATGGGCCTGCCAGAGAGAGCTCTGTAGGAGCATTGGGAAGGCAAGTTTGATTTGAACACAATATCCCAGCCAATACTTTTGCTCTTAGCAGCAAATAAGTGGCTAGAGAAAGCACTGTGAAGGAAGGTAAATGAATTCAAGATGAGACGGTGTGCCTTTGGGAAGGCAAAACATGTCAAGTGAAGAAGAAGATATTGACAGCAGACCAGTTTGATCTGGTGTGGTGCTTGGTGTTACTCAAAGTGCTTCCTGCCACAATTGATGTGCACAGTTATTTTTGTATCCACTGCATTTTGGTGTGCCTGTTTCCTATCACACCATTGCTGTCTTATTGAGAACAAGTGCCCTTCATTGTACACGAATATGTACATGTATATGGTACAAGTACCACAGGAAGTGTTTGTGTTGATACATATAGAACATTTCATTGAAAATTTTAGATGGGGGCTAGTTTTTTTTGGCCATTTCCATGGTTGCATTTTTATTGAAAACTAAAATCTTAGCTTTTAGTTTTAAACAATTGTTGATCTTGTTTTTTTTCATCCACGCTCCATTAGTTAATTTAAGATTCATAGAAGACTAGTGTAGCTAAATTTGGGTACATGCTTCATGTGGCAGGGGATAAATGGAAAATTCTTGCCAATCTACATTTTGAATTCTCTCTCCAAGAACGCAGCGTGTTCATTGCTGTCTAGTGGTTTGGTTTTTTGCCACACTTAATCCTGTTTGGCAGTGTTTCATTGTCTTCAGGTGCATAGTATAGTGATGTTTCTGATAATCTTTTTGAGAATCTGGATTCATCCATGCTTGTGAACACAAAAAGCAATTGATGTTAGTCAAATATTTGAAATGCCTTTCTGCTCTGCTTAGCTGCCACACAGTGTGGAAGAATGGTCTTTACTGCAGTAGCTCTGGTTGCTGCTTCTGAAACTCTGGATCTAGGTGTCTTGACAGAGCTCTGGGGGTTTTTGGTATGCTTCTTTCCTGTGCATGACATTAATATTTCACTTTCGTGAGCACTGAAGCAAGAAAATCATGACCTGCATAAAAAATTAATAAACATTGCTTTTTTTTGGAATGGATTGTTGCATAGTATCTTACCAAGTGTTAAGTGTTTAGCAGCTTGCCTATGCTTAGTGCACTTTCATTAAAAAATTAAAATCTGACTTTTAATACGTGTTGGGCTTTGCTGGATATTGTAGGTAACTGTTTAGCTCTGGTTTAATTTTTTGCTTGGCAAACTTCAGACATCCATGTTAAGATTAATAATCTAAAGAACTAAAGCTTAAGTCGATAGAGAATTTTTTTTTTTCAGAATGTTCCTATTACCTTTTCTAATACCTGACACACAGAGCAGGATTGTCTCAAGAAAACATTACAAAGGATGTAAGCTATTTGGTGCAGGTACTTGCTGTTGTCTGACTAGTTGATTAAAATCTCTTTCATGAGTATATTTAATAGAAAAAAATAAAATCAGCAGAGTTCTAAAATAGCATGGAGTGCTCAGGCACAACAGTTAAAGCTGTTGTAACCAACAGCTTGGGGTTCTTAAGTCAGGAAATGTGCACAGAGGAGTCTCAACAGTGACAAGCTCTTGTGGGTTGATTTCAAACTGGAGTGCAGTCACCTCTCTTCAGTGGTGAATTATTTAAGTATATAAACCAATTCCAGCCTACCATGATTTTAAAGGTAACTAGATGGTATTACTTGTGTTATGAATTTACTGAAGAGGTAAGAACAGTATATGTAAATCAGGTTCTGCCTGCAGTCCATTTAAGCGCTCTGGCTTGCATACAATACCATTTTTCAAGTTATTCCTGTCAATACTAAGCAGTGATGAATGTGTTTTTTTGGGAAACTTCCTTCAGGTCATGGCTGGTGGGGAACATTACAGCACAATTACTCTTTTAATGGGAGAGATGTGTGGCTCAAACTCTGTTGATTAATAATGTACTGAAAAAATGGTCCAAAACACAGTCTTCACAGGAATAAGATAACAATTAGAGTCAACATGATTCATAGAAATAGTGCAGCATGAGTAAGCTGTTGTTGAACTAAGGAAAGGAGTGTATTGGACACCTTGTGTATTCCCCACCATCTTGTTTGATGCTTGGGAGGCTGTGTTTGTGAAGTGTGCCTCCCGCACAGCAGGATGTTCCCAGCACAGTAGGGGTTGAGGGTAAGTTCCCTGTTGAAGAATAAAAAGAGCAAGCCTGAGAACACAAAGCAACACACTAGCGTGCCCTCTTTCAGTGACAGTACATTGTTCAAAATATATCTGTGGTATGAGGAGACTTTTCTCCTTGTTGTGGCATGTCCTCACTCCTGTACTCTCTTTTGTAATCTCTTCATAAATCTCAGGCTCCAGTGGCCAGAGCTCCTTAGTAGAGGCAGAGGAATGCCATTGTCTTTGCTGTCAGTTTGGTGGTTGGGGTGTCTTCCTTGAAGCTGTGAGTTTGAACATGTCTGAAGCTGAAGAGAACCTAGAACCTAACTGTTATTTCCTTGATGAACAATCTTAACTGATCAGCAAGGCTACAGGTTATTTTTTCCCCCATGCCTTTTGCTGGAGACTCATATGACTAAACACGTGATTCATCTTTGGAGTATTTCTTCCGCATTGATTCCTGCAGTCATGATACATTTTGCATCTGAATTGATTCCCCTGGCAACAGATTGTGATATCAGTGCCCTGAACTACTATGAAGTCACTGTAAAGAAATCCCTGGAGAATGAGGGAGTAAACTCTTCAGGAAAATAGATTTTTTTTTTTTTTTTTTTAAGGCATGTGAAATAACAGGAAAAAGAATTCAGGAAATGACTGGTGAAGTGCATCTCACTTGAAACAGTGACATTTGCCTTAGTACAAAGTCTTCAGACTACCTATGTTAGTTCCCTTGTAGGTTATTTAGAGTCACGGCTCTGTTTCAATCAGCTAAAATTGCTTTTAAAGTATTACTTACCATCTTTCTGGTCTTTGTTATTTGAGTGGCTCAAAAGAGAGACAAAAAGATGTTGATAATTCTTTTCATTATACAGATAACAGCTTTAATTTATTTTTTTTTACTTGCTGTAAGCTTCAAGAAAAAAAAGTTTAGCTAAAAAAAATTGGGAAGTATATTTTGTAGTGCAATTGCAATCATCTCTCCCTTATGCAGTATTTACAGTACAGTGCAATGGTAGGGTTTAAAGCAGTTGTTATTTTTGCTTGACAGGCAAGTGACAGCCTGGATAGCCTCGCGTGTAGATTGTGGTCAATAATATATATAACTGAGCACTTAGGCTTTCAATATTGTTCTGGTTTTGTTTGTTTTCTTTTTTATATATGATCCCTTTCGTACTTTTTTGTGCTTCTGAGAAGTGAAGGCACATACACAAGAGGCTGATGGGGAAGGCTGAGTGTCAGCTTGTTACGTGGCTTACAGAGCTGCTTGTTCTGCATTCAAGTTGGTACTTATTTCTGCAGCTGCATTGTATTGTTGCTGTTAACTTGCTGTTAGACTCCTAGAATTAAAGCTGCTGTTGCTTTCCTTGTGAAGTTATGTAAGCTAAAGATTATCTGTACATTTGATAAGGTATCTTTTTAGAGACTGAGAATGACCTACTAGAAAGATTGTGCTTGGATGGTGAGATTATTTTCCTCAAATTTTCTAATGTGAGTGGATCCTGGTGTAATTTACAGGAAGTTGTACCACTAATGACAAATTCTGTGCTTCTCTTATAAGTGTTATAAAGCTAGACCCTAGCTTTGAGACCCCTTGGCTCAGAGATGAGAAAAATCTAAACTGAGTCAGGAAATTTTGGGGAGTGGGTAGACACTGGGTGAGGGGAAGGTACCTAACTATTACAAAGTATGTAGATAGAAAAGTGGGAGAGAAGCAATGACAGAAGGAACTGAAAACAGAATAGCTCACCAAAAAGTATACAGAGATAAAGGAAGGGTTGAAAGCAGTAGGGGGAAAAGCCTGAGCTCATGTGAGGCAGAAATTCACATGAGCTTCTGCTCATACAAATAGAACTCATGTGCTTAACCAGTAAGCTGTGATTTGAAGTAAAGTGCTTTTATGTAGCATCCTCCAGGAAGGAGCAGAACAGGTCCTGAGCTTAGCATTTAGAGAAATTCCAGGCCTTCCTGCTTCACCCAAAATAGTGATTGGTTCAGCTTCTAGCTGCCAAAGTGACTACCATCATCATTCATTGATGCCAGCCGTTCCATGGATGAAATAAAATGAGGACAAAAGAGCTTGTGTTATGATTTGCAGGTAGCAGAATCACTATGTGCAAGGTGTCAAGTGCCTGTGGTATCAGACTGAGGATGAAATTTCATCTGAGATGGCTGCAGGAGCTATGTGGCACCTGAATGTAAGCACAGATCAACTATCTGTGGTTGTCAAAGACAGACTGTTTACTTCTGGCCTTACAGGAGTCCTTGAATGTTTCAACAATGAAAGTGGTTGTGACACTTGATCTCTGTGGGTGGGAGATCACAAAACCTTCAATTTATGAACACGTGCTGAGCGGGCTCAGGAGGCAATGCTGACCAAAATAGAAATAGATAGATCATGTTTTAATACTTGGAACTCATGGTTGGTTTGAAAGAACAATGTGGTGTGGTGATTAGTTTTTGTTTTTTTCATCTGGCTTGTATTGCCCACCAGTGTGTCTGTGTGCTTTGGGGGGAAAGGCAAATTCCTATGGAACAGATCATTGAGTACATCTGGCATGACTATCTCAATGCAAGCTTTGAGATGTAGTTCATCACTGGGGCTTCTCTTGGAACTAGTGGAGTTTCTCTAGGATTTGCTTTTTCGCAGGTCCAGGAATACAGCTCAAATCATGCCAGCAGCTTGTGCCAGAGACAGGTATCTAGAACTGCCAGCTACAACTTTTAACTTCTACTGTTAAAAATGAGAACTCTTCAGAAGGTGATCATAAAGGTATAATACCCCCAACTCTGATAATTTTACTCTGAAAATGTTTTGACCTGCTCCCTGTAAGGGATGCTGGCAGGCTGCCAAGTCTGCCAAGTCATTTTATGTATGTTCACATGTAGCAGTCTCTTATGTGACCAGTCTGTTAGCACATCTACTGAATCCATTAGCTTTTCTTTTAATTGCACTGTGAGATTTTTGTCTGACAGCAAGTTAAGTACTTGTAGTTGGGTCTTAGCATTCTAGGCTGTAACAAAATTTCTCTGGTTGGGTTAAAACTTACGTAAGTGCCTACAGTGTTGTTGCTGCATGTAATGAGACTAATATGCCTTCTGGAACGACATTCTTTCCAGGAAGAGTGCTTTCACTTCCCAACAGATGATAGTAAAACTAAGAAAACTTATGATCAGCTCTGACACAAGTTGCATCCCTAATACATTAAGTAATCGAATATCACAATATTGTGATATTTTAATCATAGTAAGAACTTTTCTTGTCTCTTACCTCATGTGACCCAGAAGCCATCTAGAGAACTTGAAGAGCAGTATTAAGATGGTATAAGTTTTTTATTATGCCACATTGTAAGTGTCTTAATTTTTTCACGCCCTGCTAACCCCAACCCCAGCTCTGCCTGCTAAACAAGAATACATGCACCCTATTGTGCATGAATCTTTCAAAACCTGTACTGTGAATTCAATGCCAGAAACTAAACATCGCCTTCATCGTACTACGAGGAGGGAAACAGTTTTACAATAAAAAGCTAAATAATGACAAATAGTTGTTTTTACTAGTCTATTTATACTACTTTAAATGTGCTTAAGAGTTGTTACATGGATATACTACGCTATAGTGGTCCCAGTACCTGTGTCAAGCAAATCTGAAAATGTTTGAACATATAGCTGCTTTTATTTTGGTGAATCTTTGGCTTTCAGCTAGCAGACAGCCCTAACAGGCTTTTTCAGTTGTTTTTTTTTTTACTGTATCTTTTGCTTTCAGGCTATATGACTGTTGTCTAAATATTGTTACATTACACAGAGGAACATAACACCTGGTGTATTTATTTCTGTACTGACCTTTATTTTTCTAACACCCTTGTTAAAGCAGTAAATGAACAAGAAAGGTAATCAAAAGCAACTAAAAACCTACAGACCAAATGGGATGAATAATTAACTGTGTCAGTTATTCCATAAAGTTAAAATGATGCAGTGTTGCCTGATTAGTACCAGAATCATATGTAGAGACAGACTTTTAAAATCTGGATTTGGAGAGCAGATCAATTAAAGAAGTGACTAGTCATTTGCTCTTTTGTTTGGGAGTAGGGGGGTGGAGTTCCTTGCATTCATGTTTTGTTTCTGTTGCAGGGAAGGTCTTTGGCTGCAGTGCAAATCACTGCAACTCATTAAAGTTTCCTGAAGCACTTAATGAATGCTTGCAAATCTACAAGGTCCCTCCCTAGCTGATGTAGAATATAAGCCATTCAGGCCACTTTGAGTTGCTGAAGTGTAATGTATTCTTGGTTTTAGTTTACTACCTGTTTGGTTTGGGTTTTTTTTTTCCCCCACAACTTTGTGTTATTGTAAGCCGTGTTAAGTCTGCAGCTACTTTTTAAAGTATATTTCTGTCCAAACTTAATGCTGGTAGCAAGTACTTTTCTCAGCTTTTGCAAACAGTTGATACTCTGGAATCAAAATCTGAACTGCAGATAGGTTAATGCATGTTACTCCTGGGTACAGAAGGTGTACAGAAGGCCGCCCAGGACTGCCAAGTAACGCGGCTGGAGAGGCTATCTGAGTGGAGCTCCAGCCAGAGTCGGAGAATCCGAGAAGCTCGAAAGACTCGACCCTCTGGACCTCCTAAGGAGTGGATGAGGAAGAGAGCCAGGAAACGGGGGCAATATCTACGATTCCAGCGGTTATTTTACCTCGACAGAGGGAAATTGGCCGGTATTCTCCTGGATGAAGTGGAGTCCCTGAAGTGTGGTATCCCGCTGGACGAGTTACACAGTGTGTTCAAGTCGAGATGGGAATCACCAGGAACATTCAAGGGGCTCCCTCTAACCTATTTCTTCTGCTTGCTTAGCTGTCAGCAGTTTCCTTTGATTGTAACGTACGTATCAAGAACTAGAGGGCATAAGGTGAAGTAGGTTCCATTGCAGTTTGCTCATTAATTTCTTGCACAACCCTCTGTTTCTCTGAATTCAAAGTTGTGTCAGCAAAAACTTGTTGTCACAGCAGCAAATACAAGTTGTTTTGGGAAGGATGTCTCCAAGATCTAACATAACCACTCTCCATGTTGCTCCAGAATTATTGGCCTTGGCTGTAGTTGTAAAACCTGGACATACGTTATGGAATAGGTAATAGATAAAAGCTTTTCTTAAAAATAATGGAATTGAAGTTGAGGCATGACAGACTTCATGAACGAGCAAAGAGCAGTAGTTGAAAGGAAAGGCAGGACTCGCTTGAGGAACTGTTGGCACCACTGGCTTGTGAAAGAGCTACGGTGTGATTTAGGTGTTTACCAAACTATTCAAGTAACTGACTACAGAAAGTGAGTGTATTTGTCAGTCTGTTCAGGAGGAGTATATGGAAAATGTTTGTTTTTTTTTTAACATGTAATACAATATAGAATATTTACTTACTGTGTGTAAATTGTAATTAGGCTGGCATCATTTGGCTAATCTCACAGGAGGCATATTTTTGAGGGTTTAGTAGTGGATATAGAGCTTCATCTGCCTGTTGAGACCACTAAATATCTGATTTATAGATGTTAGTTTATACAGGTTTAATTACTCTAATGACATGACCAAATGAGAGATAAAGGGGGGAAAAAATATTTAGACAATTTTCTAATACCTTGATCTTTTAAAATGAGTACTGTTTTGGGTTTTGTTTTTTGTTTGGTGTTTTTTTTTTTTTTTGCTTTTCCACTTTCAAAGGTATGAGGTCTCCTGTGCCGAATGTTAGGCTGTTTATTACAGGATCCTGGAGCCTGTAGCCAAGCAGAGCTCCCTGCTCAGGTACAGAGCTCTGGCTTAGTGCAGTGCCAGTAACCAGGGTCGGACTCCAAGGACAGCATGACTCTTGTCTGCTTCCTTTCCCACTGAGCTTTGCTTTGTTCCTTTTTTTTCTGTGCTGTTGCTATGACTGAATATGGTAATATGTTTATGAATCTTTTACACCAAAGCCAACTATATGATAAAGCATATCCTTTTAGACTGTCTGAATAGAAACTTAAGAGAGGGGGGAAAAAAAAATCTATTTAGAAAGTTCAAAGGAGAGGGAGGCAGGCAGGCTAGGAACAGAATATTGATTGCGGCTTCATTTCTAATCAAATCATATTGGTGAATAGGCCGCTAACATCTCCACAACTCTAAAAATAGAAAAATCTAATATGAGTTTATTATGTAGGAACTAGCATTAAAAGAAAATTGGCAACTAGCGTTTATGTCCGTGGGCTTTTGAGAAACCCCCTATGTTTATCTTGAATGCAAGATGAACACATGCCATTTTCTGTTGATAATTATTTTAAAATGCTCTGAATTATGATTACAAGCTGCCTTAAAAAGCACATCAGGTTTATTGCAGTGTTTTATGGCATAATAAAATTATATGGGGAAGGTAGGTAGGGAAGCACGACTGAACTTCTGTATCCTGCTTTAAACGGTTCTGTTGTGCTGTAATGGCCAAAGAACGTGGGGAACAAACTTACCTGAGTTGGGCAGCCTGTAGCTTCATACACAAATATTATAATGGATGAGTGCAACTGTTTGACTATGGCAGTGGCTTGAGAGAGGCTCTCCCAATTCCTCGTGGTTAGGTAAGGGAGGCTGTGACTTTCAATAAGCTGAAAAATAACTCTTAAAAATGTTCTGAAGCATCTTCTGCTGTTTTCGTACACTTGGCAGAGAAGCTGATTGGTGAACTCTGTGACTCAGTTCCTGGAAGGTGTAAGTTATGGATGATGAGTGTTTGCGTGACCACTTCACCAAGCAGAAAAGCAATAGCCTGTGCTCTTGTTTCAGAAGTGCTGTCCTGGTCTAGCTAACGTGGGTTATGGCTACATAAGAATGTGAAATACCTATTTGCTTAATAAAATTTTTGTTAGATAGAATATGAATAAATTCTATTACCGTCTCTGCTTAGACAGTAGCTTTATATTTCTTCATAGCATGTAAAGCTTAACAGCAATGCTAAAAGAGATTCTGGGGTAAAACACAGGTCTATACTAGTGCCTAACTTGAAAATTGTGTCTTTATCATATGTATTTATAGCAGTTGACTTATCCATTACTATGGATTTAATAATGGACACTATTGAGGATGTAGCAAAATCCATTCTCTTTTAACATTGTATTTTATTAATTAAGCAATATTATCAGTTGTTGTGTCAAGTATCCATTCAAATTTAAATGTGTGTATTCCATAAAATCACGTGCTTTGGAGTTTCTGGTATACAGAATAAACACTTGTTGTTTGTGTGCTGTAATATAAATCATCATTCTTATTTTAAAAAGGCAAATAGTTCTAGGATAGCCTTGATTTCCTGTGTGTCCTTCTGTAAGACTCTTAAGAAACATTAATGCATTTTTTGGTAAATTTTTGGCAACTATTGTACCAGGTAAAATATATCCCAGATAAAAAGTATGTTTAAACTAATTTCAAGCAAAAAGATGAAATTGCACATAGATGAGCAAAAGAAAAAGATTAGAGAAAAGATATATAACTGAAAAGAAAAATGAACAAACTTAGAGCATAAGTACCTAACTATCAGTGTGGATATTATTTCTGTAGCAAGCTATACTTGTTGTTATTTATGTAAAGTTGACTGTACTACAATATTCAAATTTTCTCTTCCAAAAAATCTCAGTTTGATTAGCCAGTGGTCCTCAATGATATGAATTGACAAGTTTGCCTGTTTCATCTTTAGATTCTAAATTATGGTTAGTATGGTGTCTGTCCATATAAACATCTTGGTAAAGTAAACCTCTCAGAACTTTAAGTTTCAACAAATATTATTTGGCTAACACTTCTATCATTACCTGAGAGATGTTATCCCAGAACAATTAAACACTGTTAATATTGCCCTATTCAATTAAATAGATAATGCCTCTGACACCATTACTTCCTCTGGAGGTCTAGGAAACACCTGAGATACCCTTAATGATTCTGAGATCCAAATTCAGTTGTGACTCTAAAAACATCATAAAGGCCTTAATCCCTTCTGTCCTCCTAGACAGAGTTTTAGCAAAAATAAAAAACCTGATAGACCTTAAATATGAAGAATAAGGGCCTGTAACACCTTATCCAAAGGCAAGAAAAGACAGGGAAAGCAATACAGGCTGCAAAGGTGTCATTGCTTATCATTTTCTTATTGGACTCTTCCTGCTGCTGGTGCATTATTGATGTTGCCTTTTTAGCCCTGCTGTCTCCTGTGACAGTTCTTGACTAGGTCTGTGCCACATTGAGCACAGTTTTGCATAAGCATATTAATGTAGCAAAGAAGTTGCATAAAATTGGTCTGTAACATTTTATCAACCCTTTCAATTACAGTATCTAAGATAAAGGGTTTTAATTTCACTGTCTTAAATGACTTAGATTAGCAACATGGTTTTAGTAGATTAAGAAAGGCCAACTTGAACACAGTTTTTCTACTGAATCTATTCTGCTCTACGCAGTTTCATGTGCTGTGCCAACTGTACAGTTTCTGAGCACTTTCCAGTAATCCGTTAAACAAAGTTATTGCTGTTTCTTGGCTGTGATTCTCACTTCGCAGTTCTACATTTAGGAATGGTTTTTGTTTTAGATGGCAGAGAGAAAGAAGTGGGTTTTTTGTTTGGTTTTAGTTTGGTTTGGTTTTTTATTTAGTTTATGAGCACTGAATCTGTGCCTAAATTTTGTGTATAATATATGTTCTCCTGTTACTTATGCTACATAAAGAGATGTTCACCAAATGTGCCCTATAGTTGGAGTAGAAGGCAGTGAGCTTTATAACGAGCCTTTAGTATCCGCAGGAGTTCATTTCACCCTTGACATTTTAGTTCTGGCCAAAGAGAGATAGATGTATTTTTCAGTTCGCAGGCATCTCTGAGAGAGAAAGTCTGCTTTCATTCGTCAGTAATGCCCTGGCAATACATAATGGTTACTACTCAAGCTCGTTCAAACTGACATCAGAGGCTTTGTGCCATACTCTCAAAATTCTGTAAATTGCTGTTAAAGGCAGTTGTTTAAAAAATAGTTTCTTTCTTTACCCCTAAAACTTAAAAAAATTGTGATTTAACACTTTTGTTACAAGTAATATGGTGACATAAGTATAATTCAACCTAGTTTACCTTCCAAAATTGTCTGAATTTTTATCTCAAAGTAATTCAGTTCAATAAATCTCATTAATTGGGGAAGTGTGTTCTCAGGATAGGAATATTTTAAGACTAGATAAAAATTTTACTGTAGGGTTTTATTCCTCTCTAATTGTATGAATGTCTTTGGTTTTCTTTTCAGTTAGACAAGCCTTCTGCCTTTTGGGTTTTTAATTAATTGATGTTATCTTGTTGGCTTGTGGAACTTCTCTACAATACAGTTTCTTTTATGGGTTAGGATAGCTTCTGTAATGTGCACTAGTATTTGAAGGCTTTGGTGGATACACAAATTTGAAAGAAAAAGGAAAAGTTGGAGCATGGAGGTCACCCATGGCTAAGTACACATAGTGGGTTATTTTACCTCAATAAAATTGATATAACAAAAGACTGATAAGAAAGTTTTTTTTTATACTTTTTTAAAAAACAAACCCCCGACTTCTTATATGAACGATTCAGGCCAGTACAAACTCATAAACATATTTTTAAAAAATGTGTGAGAAACTATTCAAAATCATGTGGTATGGACAGTGTTTTAATGTATGGTGATTCCTTCAAGACACTTAACCTAAGAGTTTATTTAGAAGTTTTTGTAGGCTTCTTAAAGGAATTTCCTCTTTTGCAACTAACAAATAGGCAATTGGTGCACACAGGAAACATGTTTCTGGAGAGCACAGAAAACACTTGCTGAAGTAGTCGGTCACTCTGACGTGTTGCTATTATGTGCACATGGGGCCCCTTCAAAAAAGGAGGATTCAGGTAGATCTGCTTGTAGAGGCACACTTATCTTCAAATGTGTGCTATTTGTGTCTTCTTTTTTTTTTTTTCCTGGAAAAGTTATCTTTTTTATTAATTCATATTTAGTTGTAACTATTTTAATCGATTGTTCGGGTGTAAACTTAAAATACCTTGCCTAGAGCAGGTTCTCCAGACGCTACGCATCAGCTGAAACATTGCTTTATTCTTTTGTATGTATATGAGATTTTCTGTGGACTAGTACTTAAAATAATAATAGTATGTATATTTTAAAAAATATTTATAAAAGCATATTTTATAGGTGTACATTTACATACATAAGATGATAATAAGCATACAAATAATATTTGAGGATATTTCCTCCACAATAAGGAGAACTGTTATAGTTGTTCTTGAGAAGATTTGATTAGTTCTATTCATAAATGGAAAGCATCACCTGTGACTCAGTTTAGTAGCATAGTCACAGCAGCAGAAAACCTTGTTCCATTATATTTTTACTTTTCAAAACAATATTATTTATATTAACTTGAGGACAGTGTTTCATTTTCTTCTAGGAGGAAGATGCACAAAGAATACTGCCTGAGCAAGAAACTCTAGTTCTGTTGCCTAATGCTTCATATTGCCCCTTCAGTGAAAAGAAAAGATTTTTGCTATTTTTAAAAAGAAATGTAAATAAGAAAATGCTTTAAAGTTCTGTTGTTGTGGTCTTCAGGAGGCAGAGGCTTAAATCTGTTGAATCTGCAGAGAATTTTTGGCACTTGCTGCACTGCAATTAAGATGTTTTCTCCAGACTTTATTCAGAGCAGTGTTCATCAGTTATGTATCGTAGCTTAAAATACCATTATTGCAGCAGTGTTTATGAATAACAAATGAGCTACATAATAATGCATCTGTATGATTCCAGTTTTAGTTGTCCTTATCTTGCATAATGAAATGCAGTTTTGTTAATAAAAATAATTTAAAACTTTTTTTTTTATAAAGTAGACTTTTTAAAATCTTTGATCTCTTTTCTTTCTTTTTGGGGCTTGTCATCTTTTTTCTTTTTCTCTTCCTTTCAATATATGTAGATCATGAACTTTGGCCAAGGCTTTTTATTTTTTGTAGCCTAGTCTCCCTGCAGTTCTCTGCCTTTGGTCTTATTTGTGGTATTGGGTACAAATACAAGCCTTGGATATCAAGTGTGGAACAAAAAAAAATGTAATCATATATGTGTAATGTGGTAAATAGTGAAAGTTTGCTTCTGTATAGAAGTAACTAAGCTTTAAAAAATACAGCTGCCTTGTCAAGAGATGTACTAGTTATCATGGAGAGGTAAATAAAATGCTCTTCAAAATGAAGATCCTTTCCTGAAGAGCAGTCTGAAGTACAAAGGCAGGGGTGAGGAGGAGAGGGGAAGGAAAGAGGAAGGAGAGACCTTGTGGTGTTCAGCACACTTCCAAGTTCAAGCAGGTTGGTTGGTTTGCTGCTGACACCTGGAAAGAGGGCTACCGGACATTGAACTTAATGGACAAGCAAAGCTTAGAGCCCCTAATATGTAAAAGTTAGGGAGATAGATAGGAGGAATATCAGGAGTGTGTGATGTCATCTTTAAAGAGGGATCAAAGCTACGGCTGTAAGCCTTCCAGTAGTTCCCATAATAGTGAAAAATTACATCTAAGCTGCTTAACAGCCTATGGTTGTGTGTCATATAATGTAGTGAAGCAGACCTTATCTTTTGATTATGCCTTCGTGTCAAAAAATGAACTAAAAGTCCTGTATGTAGGCAGAACTGCTGATGTAATAGAAACGTATTTTTGAGATGTTACTTTATCGGCTCAGTGTGGAGAGAAGGGTGGGAAAAAAGGAAGAAGCAAGCAGGCTCCTTTGAGTAAGTGACTCAGTCAATGTACAGGACAAGATGTGATTGTTTATATGCTCAGGATGTGCTGCTGCAGCATTAACGCAAATGAAAAGATCTTATGCGTGATGGAGCTATTGTTCTCTTGTTTATAAATGGAAGTTTTTCAATGGTTAAAACAAACAAAAGATCTATGTCTTGGGTCTTTTGCCTATGATGACCAGTCTATCTGGATTTAGAGTGTTTCATCTCTGGTGGTGGTACTTCCAAAATTACCTGCTACTGTAAAATTTTAATGTTCTTGTTACAAAATAGGTTTTATATAAGTGTTGCCAGCTCAAAGCAGTAAAAAGTAATGAATTAGACTTTCTAAAATCAGTGTTGGGTTGTGGGTTTGATTTTTGTAAACCTGTCAATCACATATTTAAAATGTCCTTAACCTTGTCCATATTTTGGGGGAAGCAGGACTTGCTTGGTTGTTGACTATTAAGTTAGATGTGGGAATTATTTCTCTGTAATTGAGGGCAAGAAACCCAGTAATATTCCCTGAAAGTCTCTTGTGTGATTGTACAGTCTAGGAACTGGGATTTCAGGAAATGCTCAGACAATCTGAATAGCGCTGAAATATAAGAGTTGCCTGTGAAACAGAAAGAACTGGATGGAAGGAGCAGGTGACCTGTTGTAGCTTTATCAACATGGAACAGATAATTTGTGATGTCAAGTTAGACAATGCAGTGATATGAAGGAAAGCACACTCAAAATCAGAAGCATATGCCATAACTATGAGAAGTGGTTAGTCATGGCAGGGATGTGGCTGGCCTTGTATCAAATTTGCATTCATAGAGAAGGATTTAATAATTGAAAATGCATGACAGATGGCTTTTCACAGAGTATTCCACAGTGTTGTGGAAAATTTCATTCTTGCCACCTATTTGAACATCTTTAGAAAAAGAAACCTTATTATTGAGTGAGAGGGGAAGAAAATCCATAAAAGCGGGGTGAGGAGGGAGGGAAAGCACTTATTAGAAACACTAAAAGTGAGTTGAACAACTAGTCTAGAAGATATACAGAATGTCTTGCATCACCCTTCAAAAATATGCCACCCCTACACTGATTCATAGTGTCTGTATTTTGAGGGATTTGTGTCAGGTGCAAGGCACTCTCCTTCAGTGGGAGTGGGAGTGCAGGCTTCTTGTGAGTGCTTCTCGATGGAACCACCCGTGTAGCACCTGGGGCTCCCAAGTATTTCCTTATGTTGCTATAGAAACCTGAGAGAGAAGGAATATACAGATAAAAGTGACACTTACTTTGATTTAAGAAGTCAGAAGAGAGTATTTGAATGACTCTTTATTAATTAATGGTGCTTATCTAAAGAGTGGGACTGATCTGAAGCAAAATAGTTAACTTTGGGGTGTGGAGTCTACCTCTTGTCCACTTAAGAAAGTTAAGCATAGTAAATCTGAGTAGTAGTTCATTGCTGTATTGTTTTACCTAGCCAGGACAATGATTGATTAATTTATTTATTTTACATGAGTGCTGGACAGTAAATGGAAAGTAGCTTACTTGTATAAAGGCCCGTTGAAGTTTGCAGTGCCTAGGCACAGAAGTTGTTTGTATTGGAACTGATTTGCTCATGACAGTTTTATGCTGTGGAACAACCTTGAACAGGACTGAGTGTGAATTGTGACACAGGAGACTCTTCAGTGGATGTTGTTGGATTTTGAAGGAGCTGGTATTAGCAATGAAGCAGAAAACTGCCTCTTCCCCCCATTGTTCTCTTCTCCCATTGTTGGTTTAATCTGAAATAGTACCATATCTAAGACTTATTTACACACAAGCAGTGACCTAGCTAATTTGACCTTAGTTCAGTCCTTTAATTAGAAATTAGGTAAAAGGTTATTTCTGGGATGCTCCAAGTTTGAACTGAGCATGTCAGTAGGATTTGAGGCAAAACAACATTAGTGTGATCTTGGCTGTTTGGATCGCAGGTTATACATGGCTATTTGTCATTGACAAAACTAGACCCAAAGAGTGAAAGCTGTCTTTCTACTAACACCGCAACTTATGTGTATATGCTTTCTTTGGCATTGCTTTCTACAGAGTTTGTTTTAAAGCATTTCAAACTGGGGTTTTTTTTTCTACTTAAACTAGAATTTCAAGCACATTTACATCTTTCTTTAGGTGCCTGTGCTTACAGTCTCAACTCTGTGGTGCTAATAAAAAGAATTAAAATAGAGGGAAAGATGGGTGATCAAACTGACCCTGAGAAGGGCTCGATTCTGTATCTGAGGTCTTGCCTAGTATACTTAGTTGCCTTGTCTATATTTGAAGGCTTGCCTAAGTTGCAACTAAGTTGCTTAGTATAACAACTGAATTTTTACAGTTACCAGACCCTGTTGGCCTAATAGGGAAAAGTTTCAGAAGTATCCAAAGCTGTATAGGCTTAGTCTGCCTCGGTATGATGCCTTACTCATGAAATGGCTTTGAAGCTTCCTCGCCTTTGAATATTGAAATGCAGGTACTCTGCAAAGGGTATCTGGGATTACCTTTGACTACCAACTGGAATAAACCCCTGATGTGTGTGTTAGTGAGATGCCTTACAGCTTTAGTGTTAGTCTTTTTGATAGGTGATGGAGGAACTGTTGGTAAAAGAACAACCTTCTGTGTTATTTGACTCCATCAGTGTTTGCCAGGTGGTCTCAGACCAAATCACTTACCCTGGATCTCTGATTTCCTTGGTAAAAAGCAGAAGCGGGGTTTGCTGTCTCCCTCCATCCTTTACATTCTCAAGCCTCTACACGATTATTGGTGTGATATTCTGAGTGTAGGTACTTCTAGATATTGTTATTAAGTAACTCTTTAAAAAAACATGAGCAGGTGTTTTGCAGTAACATACTGTACAGAAATTTTGAGGGCTGATTTTATATAATGTAAAACCTTTTATGATGATTAAGCACAGTTTTAAGCCTTACATGAAGGACTCTTCTCCTGTGGGTTTTAGAAGGAGTGGTGAATTTCAAAGAGATGGTAAAACTCTTTCCCCAAACACGTTTCTGCTTTGGAATATACTGAAAAAGTAATAAAATTTCCTCTGCATGCCCTTTTACCCATTGAAACACCCCTGCTTCTGGTAGATGTATACTTTTTGACAAAAAGAATTACTCCAGGTTATTTTTGTTTAGCTATTGCTAAACGCTAAAAGCTCTAGAGCTGCCTTAATCCTATCTTGTGTGTTTCTTATGGGATTCTTTTTCTAAGCACTAATCGGATACTCTTCTAAAAGTCTTGCAAGACAGACTTAAATTGTGATCGTAAGATTTTGTTTAGCTTGGACAGCTATGACCGGTGATAGTAAAGAGGCTGTTTGGGAAAAGAAAAAGAAAAAAACAACTACCTTTAAACTGAGCCTATTTGAATGAGTAAATCATTTTGTGTTTTCATGGTTTGCTTCTGTTAGTGAGGCAACCCAAAGATACGTGCTTTCTGCAGCCTGATGTGTATGTGCAGTCAATGACTCTGTCTTGCAAATGCTTTTTCTCTGTGCTTCTTTCAGCCAGTTCTTAAAATATTAGAAAAGAAATGTATGAAATAAACAGCAGAATTCTGTTTGACACCTAAACATAGGTGGCTGAGATCTCGCTTGTCAGTGGAGAGCTATTGACACAGTCAGTGGAACAGAGGAAGTGATTCATCTGAGCAGCCATCAGATGAGCGCTCGAGGGTGGGCTGCACTAGGGTGGGCTGCATATTCGCTATGCTCTATTCACTACAGATTTCTTCCTCCCAGATGGATCCTACCCGGGATCTTTGGGGAAGAAGTAACCTTCTACCTCTGCTTTGCATTTTGCAAACAAAGGATATAATGGCAAATCTACACAGGCTGTTAAGCATGATGTTCTCAGTCATTCAGCAGTTCCTGTCCATATGGAACCCCTTTCCAACACTCTTACCTGTGGCATTTGGGCACCTGGGTCCTTTTCTGCTTTGAGCTCATTGTTAGCATGGCCTGCAAATCTCAGCTTTGGGTTGCTTTTGCAGATGGTAAGTGAGAAAACATGAATGATCATGATGCTGATAAAATCCCTATCCTTGCTTCTGTGATTGTATTTTCAAAGCACTATTGTACTCTGAGTGCTTCTTTATGAATGGCAGGTTGCCTTTTACCCAGCCCTCCACTTACCATTTAAGATGGAAAGTATACCTGCCAATTCATGAGTAATGAAGGGTTCCTAGCAGTGCGCCTGTGTTCATTGCACAAAGCAGTTATTCTGCTATCCCTTTTGAAGCTCTGGACTTTGGCTTGGGATGGGCTGCATGAAGAACCTGGCCATGCAGCCAGGGATCTGCTTGGCTCCTTGGAAAAAGAGGGGTTGAGGCAGAAGGAAGGTCTTAACCTCTGAGAGGTACCCATCTACTCATCTGTGGTGTCTGGCTCTGATGCAGGCAAGGAGCCTGAATTGCTGCAGTCCCAAATCACTGTTCTTAAAAGCTAGTCTTTGGACAGCACAAACATTACGATTAGTTCTCAACTGGGTTGTCGCAAAGTGCATATGTGAACTGCTCCATAAAATTAAGTGGTCTCTCCAAGCCCCAGATTTCTTCTTTCAAGGTAACATCAGCTATGGCTATTGCAATAACCATGTGCAAATCCGTTATTCCCCTTTTTTTCTTAGAAGCCAGACCCTGGACATACATGGTATTTCCTCAGACTCCGGGATGGTGCACTGCCTTCCTTGTGTTACCACGTGTCTCGGGACTGCTTCCTCTCGTCTATTGCTAATCCCTAGCTCCTATTAATTGTTATTGTAATAGGAGAGATGTACAATGATTCTATGCTTTCTTCTTTAAGTGCTTCTCACTTCCAAAAATATGGCTGGTCCCAGACAGGCTGTTTTGGCTATCAGGGCCACTACTGTGTGTATATGTTTTTTGTTTTCTTTTGGCAGCTGCGATGAAAATCTTAAACAAACAAATAAATCAATCAATAACAACTTTATTATTAACAGCTTGGTGCCTTTGTCAGGCATCGATGACCTAAGAGCCACAGAAAAACCAATGGCATTGGATGGCATTCATCATCTTTTCCCATAGCATAGCTGGAAGAGCACTTGTGTAGTCTGAGGGGGATGTGCATTCACTTTTCTGTGTGTGGGAGAATTCCAGCCCACATCACAGCGGAGTGTGCTAGTCCTTGTCGGGATGAGGTAGCATCCGAGACTCCCACTAACAGTCTTCTGCTCAGTTTAAAGAACTGGGCATTCGATACAGCAGGAAGCACAAGCTACGTTTACAGTGCTTCAGGAAGGTACACAGAGGGTAATTCTTCTCATCTCAAGATGACTGTTGCAGCAAGGAGACTTCAGGTTAGGATTTGAGACAGGATTTGAAATTGGACCTCTGGTGTCTTGGGGTAACATTAGTGTTGAGCTATAAAGCAATCACAAAAGGATCTTTGCCAAACTGTTCTACCTCATCAAGATCGAAGACGAGTGATAGGCCACTTGTCTAGAGATACCTGGGTCCTCCATTGTCTGCTTGCTTCTGATTTACAACAAAACTACAACAACAACAAAAAAAACCAAACCAAAAAGAACAAACCCAAACCCTCTCCCCTGCAAACCCACACAAAACCAAACAACAAGAAAAAAAAAAAAAACCAAAACAAAACACCACAAAACCCAAAAAACCCCACCAACAAAAATGTGTATTACATCAGGAGAAGATTTCAAGAGCCTCTGTTGCTTGACCTGACCTCTTGCCATCATGATGGCAAGAGGACAACTGCCCTTTTGGCCAAATATCATCAGATAGAGAAATGTCTTGGAAATGACTCTTCTGTACCCTTGGTGAGCTCTCAATCCAGTAAACTCTCAATCCAGTATGAGTAAGTACTCGTAGTAGTGTTTTGGGAATTTAGACACAATTCTTTTCTAAACTTAACTGCATTTAAACTGACCCTACGATTAGTTTTACTCATTTCAAAGTAGATTTGCCACATGCTAATTGATTTCCTCAACTCCAAAAGCAATGCAGCTTTCAGCAGATGTATTCCCTGGATGCTATTGTTCTTTTTATCTCTATTGATGTTGTGACCTTGAAGTTCCAGGAACGCACAGGGTGCATGGTGGTGATAGACCTTGCTGACCACTAGAAACTCCAGTGAGGGAGAGGACATAAGGGAGAAGGGGATCTGGTTTGGGCTTGTATTCAATTATTACAATATATTTTTAGACTATTTTGTACTAAGGAAGTAAACAATTAATGCTGTATAAAGGTTAGAGATAGACCCACCCATTCTTGGAATTATGTACAGCTTGTCCTGAGTGACATCAGTGATGGATCTGTCTTGTGTGTATATGCAATTAGGTGATTTATTACAGTATAATCTTGTGCCAAATGTTATTCAAAAATGTCTTAGGTTGTTTCAGGAAACTGTAGTTTTACAGTGAGCTTTTTCTCTTTACTGAATTTGTCCAGACCCAGTAAATCCATTTAAAGAAATGTTTGCAATGTGGGCTACAGATCTAGTATCTAAGCTTTTCAGCTATTTGCCTTAATTGCTTTTCTTTGCTGTATGAGCCTTTGGAAAGATACAAGTATCCTATGTCAAACTATTTTTGCTTGTATTAAATGTGTATTTTAGTTACCACAACAGTACTATGAGTGTTATCACTTTAAAAAGTGATCTGTAAAAGCCATCTATTTCTATTCATTATATTTCTAAGACTTGGTCAATTAAGAAAAAAAAAAATGGAAGTTAGTTTTGACACTTGTGACTTTTGTCACTCTTTGAATTGGGTATGGCCCTGAATATAGAATGCCATCCATGTGTGTCATGTGCAAATTCTAAAATGAGATCTCATCAATAAAGTGGATTTTCTGTGAAACACATGACTGATGATATTAAATAATACACAATTTTTGTATATTTATAAAAATTACTTGCACCTCTTTTTAATTATTAAGCATATAGCTCAATATTGATTATTTTTAACAAACTGGTAAAGTGCAGAGCTATTAGGCCACAGCACTGGTTTAATCCTCGGAATAGAGTCCAAGACTAAAAGGTCACCAATATTGTCTGTAAGAAATTGTCAACTCCAAAGCTCTTCAGTTTGCATTTTTCAAGTGTCCATTTTTCTCAGAGGTTGGTGAGTGTGAACTTTTATGTTACCTAGCTTGCACCCTGAGCAGTGTAGTAGCAAAAGAAAAAGAAAAAAAAAAAAGTACTGTAGTCCTCAGTAATATAAGGATAAGAATATGAAGTAGAAGCAGAGATGATCTTGTCTCTGAAATGGACAAATACAGACCCAATTTTATGTCTGTATTATGTCCTCTGTGTTTTTAACCTGTCATGATAGACAAAGGGTGAGCATAGTTCTCCTGATCAATCTGTGCGTGATGCATGTTATTAACAGTAGGACACCATGTCTGGTTCCCGAGCCTGTATTTTAAGGGTAATACAGGAATACTGGAGAGAATTTCCAGAAGGGCCACCAAAACTGTGCAAGGATGAGAAAACAGTCCTTACAACAATGCCTAATGATGTTTTTATGTTTTTAATCAAGGAAAAGTTTGAGTGGTGATCACTGGACGACATGTATGTGCACATAGGTCTTGCTGCAAGATGTTCATTATCGTAGACAATAATAAATACTGTACTTGGAAATCAAACTTTTAATATAGGATGTCAGGCATTTTGAAGCAAAGAGTAGTTAAAGCATTTCACAAATGCATTTTTTAAAGATACCTTAATACGCCTCCTGCCTTGTCTCTGCAATGGTCTTGCCTGAGCAATTGTATTAGTTCCCTCTGGTCTTAAAGCTCTGAAAGCCTGTTATGGCTAGAGTGTTTGTTAAGCAGTCTCTATAGATATGATGTTGTTGTGGCAGCTTTCATGAAATGTCCATTCTTTGTCACAGAGGCTAGCACGAGATGCTAATAGGGATGAAGCTCTTCTGGTTAGATCATTCTTGTCTCGTGCCTCCCCCGTGGCTTTGACCTCATATGAGGAAATATCTTTTTCTACTATAAGCTACTTTATATAGTGTACTTGTTAGAATTACATGTAGAAAAGGAAATTGAAAGTTGGATTTAAAATAGTAAAATTCAAATTTTATTTATCTCTTTTCTCTCTCCTCAGGTGGAAAGACATGACATGAATACCCTGAGTTTACCGCTTAACATTCGCCGTGGAGGCTCTGACACCAACCTGAACTTTGATGTACCAGATGGGGTCCTAGACTTTCACAAAGTCAAACTCAGTGCAGATAGCTTGAAACAGAAAATCCTCAAGGTTACAGAACAAATCAAAGTTGAGCAAACAGCTCGAGATGGAAATGTGGCTGAGTACTTGAAACTGGTAAACAGTGCAGACAAGCAACAGGCTGGGCGCATTAAACAAGTCTTTGAGAAGAAGAACCAGAAATCTGCCCACTCCATTGCCCAGCTGCAGAAAAAATTGGAACAGTATCACAAAAAGCTCAAGGATATTGAACAAAATGGATCTTCAAAAAGTACTAAGGACACTTCCAAAGATAACTTGAAAGATATTCAGCATGGAAAGTCTCGTTCCTCTGGGCATGGAACAGAGAGCAACAAGTCGGGTGTGCCGGGTGTGTCCTTGACACCACCTGTCTTTGTTTTCAGCAAGTCCAGAGAGTTTGCAAACTTGATCCGAAACAAATTTGGTAGTGCAGACAACATTGCTCACCTCAAAAATACCTTGGATGAATTTCGGCCAGAAACAGGTTCTAGAACGTATGGGGGCAGTGCCACCATTGTTGCCAAACCAAAATATGTTAGTGATGATGAATGCTCCAGCGGGACCTCTGGCTCAGCAGATAGTAATGGGAATACTTCCTTTGGTCCTGCTGTGGCAAGTACCCTGGACAGCCAAGGAAAACTTTCCGTGATTTTGGAGGAACTAAGGGAAATCAAGGAGACACAGTCCCAATTAGCTGATGATATTGAGAATTTAAAAGCACAATTTAAAAGAGACTATGGCTTTATTTCTCAGATGTTACAAGAGGAAAGATATAGGTATTTTTTTTTAAACTGTTCTCTTAAAATGACTTTTGAATGGGTATAGAAGCTATTTGGAAAGTGTAAATGTGGGGGTGTGCTTGTGTGTGTGGCATTTCAGAAGCAAGAGGAAAAAATAATTCCAATCAATATCTGGTACTAAAATGTTCCACTCCTTCCAATAACTGAAAATACACGTAGAACATGTCCTAGAATGTCCTATCAATTGATGTGGTAGGTCTTTGCCTTTTGTCAAAGGCTTGTCAGAGAAGTCCCTCATCTGACATCTTACTGGCATATTGTATTATGTGAATACTGCGTGTAGGAGATGCCAATTGTTTTGTTGAAGAATTCTGATCTATTGTGACTTGAAAATGCTAGTCAGCCTATGGTGTAGCAGAGCTGAGATACAGGTAATAAATATACATACCCTTTAGTCCTGAATACCTTGTTCAAATGCTTCTCAGCCACGTTGCTCTCTTGTGGATGCAATGACACTTTGTACCCTGGTGTAACATACAGCTGTGAAATGTAATTTTAAGTGCTGTAGCACAGCTTCCTCTTGCATTTGTTACTTGGCAATTAATTCCTTTATCATCCACTGTGGGAACTGACATGTATTCTACAGAGGGCTTGCACCTGCTGTACCTGCATCCCATTTGTCATATCACTTGTTAAAGTATGCGTTGATTCTTGAAGTCTTTACTGTGCTAATGGGCAAAAACTCAGTTTGAATTGCAATATTTAATGTTTCCCTTACATTTCTTGAAATACAAGGGAAGGCTGGATATCCCGTGGTAAAATGGGGGAGGAAAGAACAGAGCAAATGGCCTACTGTGCTCAGGACTTGGTTTCAGGAGAGGGCAGAGTGGCCTGTTCTGACAGCTCACTGCCATTAAGATCTCACACCTCCTACCACCAGTTCCACAGCTGGACGATTTTGCCTCCATCATTTTTGTGCCAGCTGCAGTGTTTGCCTGTTTGTGCGTTAAACTGAGTTATAAACTCACGAAAAAAAAATATTATTCTGATGGTATAATTGAAATAGTTTACTGTGTAGAGACATGCCAGAACAGGCTGCACATGGATGGCAGGACCTTGCAGTTCTGCATGAGAGGGGACACAGGGAACATATTCTTCCTTTCACTACTGGTGAGCTGTTAACTGACTCAAGCTTGCTTATGAAACCGTATCTTCTTGTCTAAATGAAAAGTGAGAAACGGAAAAATGTGAGTTGGATACCCTTAGCCACTGTTTATAGTTCATGTAATTTGCCAATGATGTGCAAATATTTGCTTTTTAACACCCACTGCCAGCAAGGGAACACTCAAAAAAGGCTTTCAGTCTGCTGAATAAATGCTTATGGAGGGTTTTTACTGATTTCTCTGTGTGCTCTGTAATGCTGGTCAAATGAATCCATAGTACACTGAGAAGTTACCTTTTAAAATGTGTAATTGTTTTCATGATTTAGCATTACTTGACTAGAACGCACTAAATCTAGACCTTTTTTCCTGATAAGATATGAAAGATTGGAAGACCAGTTAAATGACCTCACTGATCTTCATCAACATGAGACAGCAAACTTGAAACAAGAGCTAGCCAGCATAGAGGAGAAAGTGGCGTATCAAGCATATGAGCGATCACGAGATGTTCAGGTACTTTTTTTTTTTAACTTCTTATAAACTTGTAACATTTTGTAGAAATCTTATACTGTACAATATTTGCATCCTTCTACAACTTTGTGTATAAGGAATCTGGGGAATGATTTAAGCCCATGTTTTGTCTGTTTTAAGATGAAAACCCAGCATGTTTAAATCCATTTGTTTCAATGGATTCCAAATTTTATCTGCTGGAATTGAAGACACAGCCTAGGCAGACTTGTGGATGAAGACTGACCTGTTTTATTTCTTGCACCAGAGGATGAAAGAATTTAGTAGTGTGTAAAATGCCACTTTTGACAATGTCCTAACACAAACCTCTTGCTCAGACTTTTGATGATATGTAGTCATATTGCTGGCAAAGCTTATTATAAATTGAGTTTAAGGTAAAAAGGAAGAAAACTAATTGATAAATAGACTTGTAGATTTTGCCAGTTATAATTTAAAAGTTTTAATCCATGGTTACAATGGCCCCTGTAATCAAAGCTGTAGGGTGTGTTCACCTCAGTGATCAGTTCTAGTCATGTCTGGCTTCAATCAAAAGCCAGTAATAACTTCTACAAGTCTGTCCTGACAGCATGTAGTTACATGCTTGAATGTTTATATACAACATAATAGAATTCATATAATGCATAATGTTTCTACCCAAAGTCTGAGCACTTGTGAACACAGAGAGCGCAGGCAGCAGGATGACCCCCCTGTTTCCTGATTGGTGTGGGAGTCAGGAACGCCCTGGGAGCAGGGTGGGAATGGGATGGTACTGAATCTAAGCATATCATAGGTTCCTTTGTAGGTTTAAAGAAGAGAGGTCTCTCACCTTTCTGTGAAGGCATCTTGAGGATGTAAAAACTGAATGAGACCTGAGTTCTCCAGTGGAAGGGCTGTGAAATGCTCACTAACGCATTAGCAGAACCCTGGAGGGGTGTCAGAGACTTTTAAAACTAATTGAAGTGCTATGTTGATACAGCCTTGTATCTTTTTTCTCTGTACGTTTTGGCCTGTTTAAACCTGTCTCTTAGGGGATTTGGCAAATAAGCTAAAATAGAGTAAAATCATTTAATTTGCGGGTATTTTAAGTAACAACCTGACTTTGGAGCACTCTGTCCCTAAGGGATTGGCAGATTGTTTTTAAAACACCTGTTCAGCTGCTCAACAGAGAACTGTAGGTTTCGGACTTTTACAGCTGGACTTTCTCTAAAGCAGCACGAGATGATGTGAGAATAATTTACGGTCAGAGTGGAAGAAGGACCAGGAAGGTTCTTTAGTGTGTAGTGGAGAGCATGCAGGAACCCTAAGGGACTTTGTGCCACCCAATTAAGAAGTGTCTTCTGTATTATTACTAATTCCTAGAACAGCGAAAGGAAGCAGCCTTTTATCAGGTACTGTGCCCACATGCTTTGCATGGACTTTGGTGCCTGGCTGGTCACGTGACAGTTCAACTTGCCAAAACAAGGGAGAAGTGACCCAGCCAAAGCAAGCTAATAACTCTGTGTGCAGTGGTTTTGTTTGTTTGTTTTTGTGGCAGGTTGGGTTGAATCAGCTTACCGTGGGATCAGGTGAATGCCCCTGCCAGCGCAAGGAAAATGTTTGGAGGCTGAGAGTGGGGAAGGAAGTTGGGAAGCTGGAGCATAATTTTTCCCTTTTACACAGTAGTAAAAGGTTATGTCAAATTGATCAATTCCATTAAATTGATCAATTCCATTAATTATAGCCTTGCACTGTGTTACATCATGGTGCCCAAGTCCCAGCTCCAGCAAAAAGTGGTATTTTGGCAAGTAAGTGAAGCAGTCAGAATTTTTTTCCATGTTTCACTTCGAGAGGGCTTAAGCGTGGGGTTAGTGACTTAGGAACCATTTTACTGGAAGACCATTTTTAGTCCACCCTCAAGCAGAGGAACAAGGTCTGCTTTCTTTAGGACAAAACCTGAAGTGGAATATATCATGTGAGAGAGAGAATCCCACAAAAGTATCACCAGAGTTTTCTTCACTGTCTCCAGTGCACACTGCCCGCTTGGGGTATGGATTTAATGAGCCTTCACGCTGACGGAGGGAGAAGGCATCCTCGTACTGAGGACTCAATCCCAGCACTGTAGTGGCTTTGGGAGCAGGGGGGAGTAATATAGACCAGAGACGTGGTGTAAACCAAATGCTACATGTTGCAAACTAGATTTAATTAGCATCACAGCCAGCCTGTACTACCCTAATGTTTTCTATAGCATATACAAAGAAACTAACTTTGATGCTGTTTTAATGCAGTGAAAGTTGCCACGGCAACAGCTCTCCCAGTTCTTTTTCTCGTCAGTATATGCAGGAAACATTATCTGTCATGAACATTAGAGTTATCATACTTTTTCTCAAGCATGAAAAATGTAAAACCTACATTTTGGACAGTGTTGTCAGACTTAATTTTGCCTGAGCAGACAGTGATACACACGTGCAGATATATATGTGCATTTATTTTTAAGAGTCAGTGGCTCATTCAAGTTTTAGGCGTCTATAATAAATTACACTTCTACCTAGCTGATGGGTGGCTCTACAGCTAAAATGGGAAAAGTGGTGTATGGAAATAGAGCTGCCCTAATTCTTGTTTTCTGTCTCCAGGAAGCCTTGGAATCGTGCCAGACCCGGGTTTCAAAGCTGGAGCTGCATCAGCAAGAACAGCAAGCACAGCAGTCCGAAACGGTTAATGCCAAAGTGCTCCTGGGGAAATGTATAAATGTTATCCTGGCCTTCATGACTGTCATCTTAGTGTGCGTTTCTACAATTGCAAAGTTCATTGCTCCTATGATGAAGAGCCGTTTTCATATCATCTGCACTTTTTTCGCAGTGACACTGCTGGCAATATTTTGTAAAAACTGGGATCATATCATTTGTGCCATAGAAAGGATGATTATACCAAGATGAAGCTGCTGACCTGGCTGCTTTCTTTTTCCTTTTTTTTTTTTTTTCTTCACCTCCCTGTTTTTTAAGTGCTGCGTGTACAGATTATTTTTGGTCAGTTTAAATGTGCGGACTGGATGGAGAAAGCTACAAAGACTCTAGGACTCTAAGGTGTAAATACATAAATGCATACTTGTTGGCAGTCGCTTGCCTGTTCGGTCCAATTGTGTCTAATTGTCTATGTCTGTGATGAACTGCTCACTTATGTCGGTCTTCTGCCTTAATCCAACGGGTTTTCCACTTTACAGACTCACACCCACAAAAGTTGGTATGAGGCTCTGGGAGGGATGCAAGCAACTGCGAGTGTCAAGAGTGCTTTTTACGAGACTGGAGTGTGATCAGGAGGGAGTGCGCCATAATGTGCATCAGCCCTGTTAGACTAATAAATTAATTTTCTCTCTGAATCCAACTAGCGTGATAAGCCAAATTATACAGTCATATGTATTAATAGTTCTTGATTCCCAATTAACGGGTATGCGTATATGGGGTTTCTAGTTTTCAGCACCAGGAAAATTTGATGCTTCTGCTAGTAACCTTTTGCACAGAGAGTTTATTGTTTGTAAATGAGACCAGTGATGACACTGACCACAGTTAGCAGTTGTTCTGTCCTGGCACTGTTCCTTATCACATTCGGGGAAACACACAAATGCGGCCAAAGGCTTCCAAAGCTGAACTGAATTGAATGACAAGATCTCGGTGCTGCTTTATAAAGGAGTAAAGAAGCAAGTAACTGGTGGGCAAGTTGTCACGCAGACCAAAGCACTCCCTTCCTTCAAGGCCTGCAACCTGCAAGGGGAAAGGAGTACACAGCAAGGCAAGATTTAGGTTAGCCTTTGTGAGCACTGAGCTGTTGGGGCGCTCTAACGGAATGCAAAGCAGATAGGTGGTGGGACTCGGGGTACAGTGGATTTCTTTCTTGCATCAGATTAAGGAATGTGGAAGAAACATGAGGGAACAGCTTCTTAGGGGAGCAGGGAGTTAAACTTCTGTAAATATACAATCACTGTGCAGACTCTCTTGACAAACATTCCTGAAAATAATGTATTAGCATACAGTACTACTACTAGGAGACAGGGTTGGGTTTGTTTTCTTACTGGAATTTATTTTGCTTGACTGAAAAAAAAAAAAAAAAAAGCTGCAAAAAAAAAAAATATCCCTGAAATCTGCTTGGCTTTCAGCCATGATGTAAAACAAGATCTTTAATAAAAAAACAAAACAAACCACCACAACCATAATTCTTCTCCACTCTCCGTTAAATGAAAAGACAGTGTCTCCAGTTATTTGATGTTCAGTATTGCTTACTTGGAAAATAATTTTTACAACAGGTTTTTTTTTCAGTTGCAGTACTTGTTAATGCTGGTTTTACAGGGTAGGGGGTGGGGATTATTCAGTTTATTTGGTTTTAATCAAGTGCAATAGTTGGTGTAGAAATTCAGAAAACCTTATTCTGAGGAAAGGGGGGGGGGGGGGGGCGGGGCAGGAGGAGGGGGCAGGGGAAGAACTTTGTCTTTTTACCACAACTGGATCAACAGTGAATACAGTTACTAATATGGCTTCAGGGACTGAAGGAAGGACAAAATTAACTGCATAAATGATGATATGACTCAGCATTTAGAAAATTCAATTAAAACACTTAAATAATTCTTTAATGACTTTTAATATGTGCTACGCCTTTGAACCGAGAAACCGGGAAGGATTATGCTGGCTCGCAGGCACCGGAAATGGATCAGATCAGGCACACCCATGTTATCCTAATCCAGCCCTGCCTCATCTTCAGAGGAAAGTGGAGTGGAAAGAAAAAGTCCTGCTGAGAGGGATATGACTCTCTAAAACCCAGACTTACCAATCAGTTTGTCCCTGGCTGTGTCAGGAAGAATTATATAGATACATTCTTCTTTTCCTTAATTTTTTTTTCTCTTTGCCTTTACCCCTGTATTCCCGGTATCCCCTGAAGAAGGAAAGATTGTGTTACATGTAACACTTTTCTGTCTTAATTGCTGCATGTGCTTCTGCTGCTGTTTGGTTCAGAGAGACTTTTCTTCTCACGTCTCTTAACCCATTTCGGCCCTGTACGTGTGCATTGCAACAGGCCTTCACCCCCACCTCCTTTTACAGCCAGCTCATAAACTTCCAGCTCACTGCTTCCACCAATGCAGCTCATAAACTTATCTTCACAGGAAAGTCCCTTCCACAATGTTAAAAACATTAGAAGGAAAAAAGAACTAGCTCTTTCCTGGCCTTTACATCACAGAAAGGGTGTCCCTTGGTTTATTTTTATGCCCTTTTGATGTGTGCTGAGATCCTCTTGGTCTTTTCCACTGTTTTCATATAACTTCTTATCTTCATTTCTGAAAAGGCGTATAATGTCTTTTTATAGTCCGTATTTTCCATTTCTTTAGCCAATGAGTGTGCTTCTATTCAGAGTCCTTTCTTTTCTGAATTCTTTCCCTAAATTCCACCAGCCATTTTACTAATCAGCCCCATGACTTTTTTCCCCGCCTCATTTACATAGGCCAGAAGATCATACATGCATTACAAAAAAAAAACCAAAAGGGTCCTGGTACCGATCCTCAGAAAGCTGTGACTCTTCGTGGTGGTTTTTTGCCATCTTTATTATAATCTCTACTCTTCCACTCTGTTTGCACAGCCACCTTCTGCTTTGGCCACTTGAGAAACCCCTGTTTGTCTAGAGTTTTGTTAAATGGGTTCAGAAGGGTACATGTGCAAGAAAAATACTACGTGTTAATGATTTTTGCATAAGAAAAATTCCTCTACGTGTTCATGGTTATATGTCTAAAGAGATAATCCTCCCAGTGCTAGCGCATGTAGTTAAAACCATAATGTCAGGTAGTCTCAAAGTCGGGTAGGAAAAAGGTTAGTTGTTTTTCTTACAACAGAGGAAGCTGGTATGGTACGACCTGGGGACGTGAAAGCTTCTGCTCCAAGGGCATCCTATTACAGTCATAGAATCATAGGGTTGGAAGGGACCTCTGGAGATCATCTAGTCCAACTCCCCTGCCAGAGCAGGGTCACCTTAGAGCAGGTTGCACAGGAATGCGTCCAGAGACGGAGACTCCACAGCCTCTCTGGGCAGCCTGTCCCAGTGCTCTGCCACCCTCAAAGTAAAGAAGTTCCTCCTCATGTTTAGATGGGACTTCCTATGCTCAAGTTTGTGCCCTTTACCTCTTGTCCTGTCGCTGGGCACCACTGACAAGACCCTGGCCCCATCCTCCTGACACCCACCCTTTAAGTATTTATAAGTGTTGATAAGGTCCCCCCTCAGCCCTCTTTTTTCCAGACTGAAGAGACCCAAATCCCTCAGCCTTTCTTCATAAGAGAGGAGTTCCAGTCCCCTAATCACCTCTGTAGCCCTTTGCTGCACCCTCTCCAGCAGTTCCCTGTCCTTCTTGAACTGGGGAGTCCAGAACTGGACACAGTACTCCAGGTGTGGCCTCACCAAGGCAGAGTAGAGGGGGAGGATGACCTTCCTTGACCTGCTGGCCACACTCTTCCTGATCCACCCCACGATGCCACTGGCCTTCTTGGCCACAAGGGCACATTGCTGGCTCATGGTCATCCTGTTGTCCACCAGGACTCCAAGGTCTCTTTCCATATAGCTGCTCTCCAGCAGGTCAGCCCCCAACCTGTACTGGTGCATGGGGTTATTCCTCCCCAGGTGCAGCACCCTACACTTGCCCTTGTTGAATTTCATAAGTTCCTCTCTGCCCAAATCTCCAACCTGTCCAGGTCTCTCTGTATGGCGGCACAGCCTTCCGGTGTGTCGGCCACCGCCCCCAGCTTTGTGTCATCGGCAAACTTGCTGAGGGTGCACTCTATCCCCTCGTGGGAGAGTCCTGGCAGACGACCTCAGTGCAAAATGAGGGTAGAACATAAAATCAATGGGCCTGTGAAAGATTGCTCACTGTCTTGATAAAATCTGACTGGGTCCAAATTGGAAACAGAAGGGTCTTGCGTTTCCTTATTGGCTTTATATCTGGCAGGGGACGCAAAAAGCTGTAAAGGCTGCATAATGTTACTCATGCAAATTAAACCAATCCTAATTGGTAAATGGGAACAGCACTTCTCTAGGTTATTTTCCCTGCTGGATTTAAATCACTGGAGAATGCGATATGCATCAACAAATTTTAAAAAAGATGTGAAGGGCAAAAGCCTGCTTTCAGGTGAAACTGCCATAGTTTTGTCCAGAGTAAGGCTGCGGTGCCAGGAGCTCTGCCAAGTGGAAGGCCACCCAAAGGGGAGGGAGGTCTCCCCTCCTGCCTTCAGCCTCGTGTTTCTCACCTTGTGCAGACGCTGGTGTGTGGTGTGGTCTTCCATATGCCAGGTGAGCTCACCAGGCTGGAAGAAAAAACAGTGAAGGGGATGGATAGTTCTCCACATCTAGAGACTCAGAGGGATGATGAAGAGGTCTCGCGAGTCCCGTGCTGGGACAGAAAAGGGAGATGAACCTTTTTCTTTCTTGCTGATGTGAGTGACTCGTCAGCTGCCCTTAAAACTGTGCTCTAGGCAGCCTCCCTGCAAAACGATGGGGCAGCTTCAGCGTAGGAAAGATCTTCTTAGCCTTTGCCTACAGGGAACAGATAGGAAGAGCAGATAGAATTGGTAGTAGCCCAGGCTAGTGCACTGGTGGCTGGGCTAGCCAGGTATGACGCCTGTGCCACTAACTTTAGTATCAGCATCACTTCCACTGCTTGGCTGGGGTTATGTGAGTGTACGTATCTGGCCTGCAGTCGGAGCTCTGCTTGCTGTGAAAGTCTGCCTAGGCCATCCCAAACGGTTGCAGAGAATGTTGTTCAGCTTCTCAATCAATTAACCATGTTCTGTCACGATACCGTGTGCTTTTATGTTCTCATACAACACATTAGACGTTCTTAGTATACTCCTTACACTTACTCATCGTGAGTCTCTAAAACACTCCCACTCAACAAAAAGTTGCCAGACAGTGTCGCTTCTGCTTGGTGCTGCCTGGTAGTCAATTATTTCACTTCACTTTGACAGTAGTTCTCCAAATGGACCAGCCCTTCAGTTAGTTGTTAATACCTGTTCTATAGGCTTTTGGCAGCTTTTTTGCTCAGAGGTTTCTGGAGGTTTAGTTTCTCATGAAGGTTAGCACAGTTTTCCTGATCTCTCCCATTTCATCATTCAGGTCTAAATTAGGTTTCCTCTACAACTTGTACAATAGGTCCTTCTACTAGCTTCAGCTATAGCTGTTATTGTTGAACATCCAATTAAGTCATTGGCAGCACTGAATGAAACACAGTTTAAATTCCTTCTCCTTTCTGCTTTACGTTATATGTGGCCATGCAGCTTCTCATTTTACTGCACTCCTGTGATGTCTGCTTGTTCTGAATTCTTAGAGAAGCACTACCAAATGTGGCTGCTTTTTACTTTAATCTCAAAACGCTTGCATTATGCGGTGCCTCTGCTGCAGGACCATCATGTATAGATCTGGTATCTCCACTACATGAAGGATATTTAAAAGCCAATAGTTTTCTTTGAATAAATCATGCCTGCTTATCTGGGGAATAGAAATTCAATAGGCGAAGGCAATTTGCTGTAGGAAAGATACATGATCCACTGACTGGAAGTTGAAGCTAGACAAAACCAGTGTAAGCATAAGCTTCAGTTTTGTAATCGTAGGGGTTACAAGTTAATGATTAGCTACTGAATAACATAAAGGACTCCAGCATTTGAAGTTATAGCTGAATGCTGCTGTTCAAAGAGGAATCAGTTCAGGCTTATGTTTGATATACAAAGTTAACTGCATAATCACAGGTAGTGCTTTATGGACTTAAAATCAATGAACAAGAAATTATTGGGGGGAAAAAAAAAAACAACCACCAACCCACAGAAGCCTGTGCTTCGTTTAGGTGGTAGGGAAACCAGGCTCCTTTCCACTGTGATATAGACATTTTACTTCCAGATTCAATGGTACAACACAAGGTAAATACAGATTAATGTAATTAAACACTTTAATTTGGGTAACAGAATTTAATCACTTCTGAAAGTACATCTAGGAATAGCAGTCAGGCGAGTTTATTCTCCTCTTTTTTAATCAAGCAAATATTTATCTGCTTTTTTCATTTACTATCATGCCAGAACATGGCCTTTAATTAATTACATTGCTCTTCTTTAAAATGCAAGAGATTATAAAAGGCTTGTGTTCAGATAAAGTTTGAATGGTCTCTCTGATGCTGAGTAGAATCTAGCAGAAAGAATCAGACAATTTTACACTACAGCAGCGAAAGAGTAAAAAAAGGTTAATTTTAATTAATTGCTTATTTTCCCTGAAAAAAGGAAACTGAGGTGATGCTGTATATAAAGACTGCATGAGGACTAGTCAAACTATCTTGTACGGTTGATTTGCTGTATGTTTAGCGTATTAAGCTGTACTGTTGTTGGAAAGTTTTGCACAAAGCCACCTTTCCTTTTTACCCAGGGAACCTGGGTCTGGTAGTATTGAGGTGTACCAAAAATTGTCTGGTTTTATTGACTAAAGTTAATTGTCTCAGTGTGTGATCTACCACATTTGTCATGCCATTTTCATTTTGTGCAGCACTGTGGAAAGATGCAACTACGAAAATGTAATTTTTGTATATTTTGTTGTGTAGTCATGACTGCCTCTAAGATGCCATTAACATTTTTTAAAATAAAAATATTTACACTTGATGATGAATGTTGTTTCTTAAACTTACTGTCTGATCACTCAAACCCCTGTCAGTTTTTCTTAGTCAGTAACAAAGTTATTAAAGTGAGTATAAGCCCCAGCTTTAAAATACTGATGAAACTGGGCATTCTGCTCTGCTGCAGTTTTGACCAAAACTGGTAATCTGAGTTTTATTTACAGCTATGACAGGGCAAAACTGCAAACACCAAATGAGGTCTCATCATTGCTCTTCTCCAGAGCTTGTGTGAACACACTGTGCAAATGTGATGCTATTGTGCCAAGCAGTTGGACTCATTTTGGATTATTTTTTTGGAAAATGAATTAGAAACCTAAGCTGAATTTTCACGTTATTGTCAGAATCTTGGTCACATGTGCCAAAAATGGAATACTTACATGCCTAATAGTTAACATAACTGACACAAAGCAGAACATTTGCATTTATTTTTCACAAAGCAGAGGTCTTGTCAGCTGGCACTGGCAGCCATTGGGAACGATATTATTTTTATACCAAGAACAGTGTAGAAACAGTGTGGTAACAGCAGGTTGCTCTGCAATCATGCTGTACTTCCCATTTCCTCCTATTCAAGGAAATGGCATACAGCAGCTCCCATGTCACCTGCAGACTTTCCAAGGTCTTGTCATGCTAAGTTTCCCGCGGGTGCCTGGAACTCAGTCTATATTAAGGCTGACTCCATTCACAAACAGCAGGTTGCCCCACAATTGCTAATAACTTTTGCCCACTTCTGGCATGGGCTGAATAACCCCTGCTAACACACTGGCAAACCAGATGTAAAAAAAGGCATCTCACTCATCATCAGTTCTTTCAGTTGTTCATAACTCTGGCTTTGAAGAGCGCACAACACACCCTGGGAACTCTTTGAGCACCCAAAAATAGAAAGGCAGAGAGGAAAATACAACCGTACTATTTAACTTAGCACAGAAAGAGAAGTGTCACTCATAGCCGAGTAGCGGTCACTATACAGTGTCAGCAATCACTGGATGAGACAAGTAACCCTTATCAGCAATATTCACTGAAAATACTTTGTGTTGGTGCCCCCAATACCTCCAAGAACCAAAGTTGTACAAATGTGCCAGAAACCATCTGAAGGCACCCAAGACTTCATCTGTTACTACACTACAACTCATTTAGACGCACCAAAAACTGCTTTGAACTTGTTAGTTCAGACACTGCTAGTGGTGCAGTTTAAACTTCGTGATAAGCGCTTCCTGAAGGCATGTGTGCCATGGCTCTACTCATGCTAATGTGGCACAGTACAGCAATTGAACGGCAGGTGCTGCCTCCCATGGCAACCAGCACAGAGCTGATGTAATTGAAAGGAGGAATTTCCACGCTGCATCCTCCTCGATTCATGTTTGGACTGTGGACTTAGGTGGCAACTCATTAGTTTTGTGAAGTCACCTAATGGATCGATGTTTCGTTGCCTTTTATGTGCAGCCTACCAGATTCAGACAGAAGAAAAGCAGAGAGGCTGAACTCCCCTGCCTTAGGACAAGCTTGAAGCTGGCCAGTGCTAAGCTGCTGAAAGAAGCATTGACACACTTTTGACAGAAACTTTAGGAACTGAGGCTGCATTTGATGTAGTCACGATCCTTTCAGTTGGTGAGCATGGAGTTCTACCCATCTGCATGCGTAAATTTGGAAAAACTCTTTTCAATGTGGCTCGAATGGAGTCAATCTAATGGAAATGAAAGCACAGTCAGGACTGAAGCCTGTAATATATGACAACAATATTATTGTATTATAAAGTTTGAAACCTCCTTGTATCCCAATGAATTCCCTCTGTATTTTTCTGCTGAATACCATTTTGATAAGTTGGTACTGGTCTGGGAAACATCCTTTTCCCCCATAGCCACAGGCTGAAGGGGAAGGACGCAGAAGGCTGGTATTTATAAGCATGAGATACTCTATATACATGCTGAACAGAAAAGTAGAGACCACAACCCGTGTGATCAGCAGTCCCAGGCAGCTCACTGGCCCGAGTAATGGCTTCATAAACTGCCTCATGCCTTACGTCTACTGATGTCCTGTGTGCTAAAAATTACATTATGGCCCTATTGATCTCAACAGTAAAAACCCCTCTGAGTTTAAGGGGAAGACTCTTTAAGTGCTATGGCACTTAAAAGCAATTTTATCTGATTTTGCAATGCCAAAAATATTATTTTTCTCAGGCAATCTACACACAACAATGTATGGCTTTAACTCTCCACCACAAATAGCACACGGTCACCGACACCTCCGCTGCAACCGTATGAGATGATGAAACTATTTGGACGCTTTCAGCTCTGCTGACTCAGAGGCTGAACAGAGCTTGTACTCCCAATTAATTACTAATTCCCCACTTGGCCTCTGTCCTGCTAGGTTGGATTCAGGTCAAGGTGACATAAAATAAGCATGGATTAAACTACAGGTACGACCAGCAGCACGTGTGCATAACAACAAAACCCTTCTCTAAAGATATGCCACTGGGCCACAGGAGCTTGAGGATTTATCTAATCTGGCAACTATTTTCAGCTTGCTCCACTGAGGCAGCAAGGAAGTCTAAACGAGCTTTCAAACTCACTGAGACATTTTCTGACCACACTTACACAGTATCTTCCTCCAAAGAGAGTGTCTGCAAAACACATCAAAATATTTTCCTGGGCTTCTCTACATATTTTACAGCTCTTTGTATGTTGCTTGCTTTGTGTGAGGATGAACCTTGATGCCCTGGGAAATGCTGATCTACCCAGAACTAATATAAGATGTCATTTAAAGAGACATACGATCTCTGATACTGTCAACTGAAAACCTTGAGGTCTCTAAATGAAATCTCTTTACTTTTATTTGAGTCCCACAGTGAATTTAAATAGCATGCCTTACAGAGATCTTACTTTTTTGTGAAACAAACTACTGAGATCTGTGGCTACATAAATTTCTATTTCTACAAAAAAACCTGTGTTCTGGGAAATGTTTCAAAAAGGGGAATTTGCCACTGTCGGAATAATGCAACATATTATAAAGGTATTATACCAGCTTCCTTTAGGCTATCACTTAATTAGAAGAGTAGACTGACATAAACAAAGAGAAAACAAACAAACCGACCCCAATATATGTTTCCCCTGTCTCCTCAACACTATGGCTTCTTTTCATACTTAGTTCTCTCTCAGTTTTTTTCCATTTTTCTTGTAATATTTACAGTCTTCATTTTCTAGCTGATTCTCCGTCTTGTTCTTTAGGCTCATCTCTTGGTTTACCCACTCTCCCTCTCTGCTGTGTCCATAAGCCCCGCGCATCTGCTTTCCATTCCTCCCTCTGTCAGCCACCTCCTCCTTGTGCCCTTGAACTCCACCTTGTCTCTTGCTTTTTCTCTCTCTTTCCTCGTACTCCACAAGACTCCCAGGTCAAGCCCATCTGAGTCACCACAGCAGCTCTATTTTTAAAGCAAGCAGAGGTAGGAGCAGGTTTTCAGCACAGCTTCTCTCACCACTGGGAGACATGGAGAGAGACGGTGACTGTGACGAACAGGAGCATCATCACCACTCATACTTTAAAAAATGCTATCAGGTGATTAACTAGAATAACCTGACTCAGTGGGCCTCGGAGGGAAACACATACTCTTTTTTGATCCATGTGAAAAACACGAAGGCAAAAATAAAGCAACACGATATCCACCATCTTGAGTCATCCTCTTAGAACAAGATTTCACACTGGAAATGGTTGCACAAAAATTGCACCCTTATTCAACAAATTGCCTGGCAAGAGCCACCCAACCCTGTCTGTTGATTTTAGTTACCTAAACAATTTTAGATTTTGTCATTTTTTTGGCTACGTTCCCCGCAGAGCTCACACTGAGTGACCTAGATTCTCGATGTCATGTTTCTCATGTAAATTAATTGTTTTCCAATAGATTATAGCTGTGTAATCCTGATGTGAACAGACACTAATAGAACCAGAGAAAGAATCTGGGCCACGCTACCATTCCTGTTAATGAAGCTGCATAAGGAAGGAAGACTTCTGTTTGACCTTAGTTAGCATTAATATTTGTAGAGCTGATAGTTAAAAAATAATTTAAAAATGAGCAAATTTGATACAGAAAACAAAACAGTCAGGCATGCAACTTCATAATACTTTTTAAAAACATTTCTTGCTTTGTAAAGTCATGTAGAACTATGCCTTTTTTTTTCCCATCATAGTCTGTTTTGCATCAAAATTAAATTTTAGTTCATTTTGGAAGGTGAAATTTTGAGCTGTTGTAGTGTTACTTATTTCAGTATAGGTATAGGTTGAATACCATTGATATTTCACTTCCAATATTGGCCACAAGCACAACACAGATGTAAAACTGCACAGCAACATCAGTCTGCACAGTCAGGCTTCCAGTGAAGTACTAAACTCTTCCCATAGTAGCTATGGAAGCGACTGTACCATGTTTTAGACACCTTCTTATTAGCTGAGCCTACAACCACCTCTAGGGGAGCCAACTGTAACTGTCATCTCCAGATCAGTATAAAACTACCGGCAAGTTTAACATTTGTCTTTTTTTCCCTTCTTTGGGGATGTATGCGTGCCATCAGTTAATACCCACCTTCTAATATACTATTTGAAGGCAATTTTAATCCTTATTAAAGGATTGTTAATCTTATTAGGGGAGCGTCAATACCGGTCTGGATGATCAATCTCCCGCTTTAGTCGAAGAGATTTTAGAGAGAAATTGAGGAAGTTTACGAGAAGATCACGGTTACGGTATTTCAACCGCCCTTACAAGCGGATTTCTGTCAGAAAACAGCGCCCATCGCCCAGGAGCGCCTGGAATGTATTTTCCTCTGTACGTGGCTATATACCAGCCCGAGCTTGGTACGGACAGTGGCTACTTTTTACCGCTGGATGCAAAAGATAACGCATACTTTTTACCTCAGCTAGAAAGCGTTAGACTCGGGTACCCATTATCGGAAACCGCTGTGAGCTGCGCGGCTGCGCTCCCCCTTCCCTCCCTCCCGCCCTTCCCAAGCGAAAACTGCAGCGGCGGGCACAGAGCTTCGCGAATCCGGCGCAGAAGCTTCAAACGGCGACGCGGCGGCACCGAACCCGCGGTTTAAACGCGCGGCGTCCACCGGAGGGACGGCGGCGACTGCCGTACCCCCTTCCCCTCCCTCCCCTCACCCCAACCGCCGCAGCGGCCGTTGGCGCCCGCCACCGCCCCTCGGGGGCGGGACAAGCCGGCGGCCGGCGCAGGCGCGCGCGGGGCGCCGCTCTCGCCCGTTGCCCCGGCAACGCTGCGTCGCCTCCCCGCGCCGGTTGGCCGCGGCCTGCCCCGGCTCTCCCAGCATGCCCCGCGCCCCGCGGCGGCCCGGCGGGCGGAGGCGGCGGCGGGAGGTGAGGCGCCATTTTTAAATTCCTCGAACGGGTGGCGGCCGCTGGTGGTTGAGCCGGCCGGGATGTGAGGGGCAGGGTACCGCTGAGGCAAAGCCGGGAGGGCCGACTCACTGCCGGTCTTCCTGCCTGGGGCTTCACCTCGCGGCCTGCGAGCTGTGAGGCCTATCGGCCTTTGCTCCGGACCGGCTCGCTCCTCCCCTGAGCCGTTAGTTACCGAGCAGAGAGCTGCATAAGCCGGGAAGAGAGGTCAGCAGCCCGGCCCAGAGCGCGATCGCCTTTGTCTTGTGTCCTGTCTGGTGGTAACAGCCTGCTGCGGCCTCTGTTGGCTGGTCGTGGGCTGTGGGTTTGGGAATCCCACCCAGCACAAGCCCGGGGCGGCAAAGTACGGGGGTAGGAACAGCCTGCTCACTGCCAGGCTTTCAAATGTTTACGTTTGCGTGCTTTTTTTCCACCAGTGAACTTCAGCCACGTGCAGTTTGAGGGTAATGATTATTTTTCTGCACTTCTGGGTGTGTGACATCCCTGTCAGTGTTGCTCCTCTGACCAAGTTCCTGTGTCCACAAGTCATAGGAAAAGGACCAGTGAAAATGTCATGATGACTTACATGGCTCGCTTTGCCTTGCATGCTCTTAGTCTACATACTGTAAGGTGCATATAAGCATATTTCTGCCTACAGGAGCTGTAGGATACTTATACTAACATGAGACCTATGCCCTGTCTGAACATCTCTATTTGTAAGTCAATATGAAAGGGAAGTGATTGTTCAGAAGAGTTTTGGCTGTAGACAATGGAACTATTTCTGACAAGCAGCCATCTGTATGCCCAAGTAAAACTGGATGAGGTTCCAGTGAGCAAAAGTTTCTCATGTGTGTTTGAAGGTCTCTTGTTACCAAAAAAACAGTGGAAAACATATGTGGCATATGTAGACTAGCAGTTCTTGAGTACAGCTAGGTTTACCAGCTGTAGCTCCCATGCAGCATTTCAGTTTGATCAGTAACTGCTGTCAGTTTGACTTATGTGTGACTTGCATGTGGCTAAAGCAAAAATTTTAATCCTGAGCTAAGATATAACATTCTTTGCTGCTTTTCACCTAATAAAATTAACCATATCTCCTGTGTAAGACAGAAATGGAAAGGGGGATACTGTGTGCCATGTGTAGGGATGGACACTGAAATAATGTATGCTTAATTGTTGTTGGAATTTGTACTTTGAACAGTGTTGTGGAAAAAGTGATAGTAGTTTGAATGAGATTGATTCTATAATGTAGAAGTCATACAGATGTTCTCCAAAATTTCTGCACTTAGGCATGCAAAGGTATTAAGTGTCTATTTTCACGATTCTCTACAGTGATATCTGAGCAGTATCCAGATTATGAACTTCCTATAACAGAGGTTTTCATGTTTCTCTTTGATAGTTTTTTTTCGCCCCGGTATATATATATTTTTAAGGTGATTACTTTGGCCATTGCAAGTTGCTAATGGTGGATTACTAGAATACGGACTGTTAAAGTAATAAGAAATATGCTATCATATTTCTCAAATTACATATAATTTTGGTTTTTATTCACTTGATATTCATGTGAGTGTGTTGCATAGTCATTTAAGGTAGGATTTATTTCACTTTGACTGTCTAAAAGCTAGGTATCTGGTCCATGGCTGTGATTTTGTGAACATCTGAGCTCATGATGTGACAACTCTTCACTCCTAAAAGGAGAAAGCGTTGCTCCTCCTCTTGCCTATATGTTTGGCTCTTTGTTCCTTTCTCCTAACCAGTACCAGCTGCCTGCTTTCACTGGTGATGTAACTTGTTGGATTTTTCCATGAGCTAGAATGATTCACTGACCTCACAGAAAAACTACTGAGTGTTTTCTGCTTTTTTAAGTGTGTTGGCTTTTTGAGTTAAATCAGTTCGTGGAAGGGTCTGATGAATGAAAAATCTAGGAATGGGGATGAAGAAAGGAGGAGTGGAACCTCCCATTCCTGGTGACAGTGAAGCTCTTGTACTTTTGCACTTTTTCCTTAGTTCATTGTGTAGTCTTACTGTAGACTCTTAAGGAGGGATGAGAAGGGGTAGTGTTTGAAGAGACACTTTCATGAGGCTGTGCTTCCTTTTGAGTGTCTCGCTTATACTTTCAGGCAAATAGTTTTATTGTTTCACAAGACCTTGGCTGATTCAATTATGAAAAAAACAGGAAAAAAAAAAAGAAAGAGCATATAAAAAGGGCTAGAGTTCTGACAGGGTCAGGCAAATGGATTAAATCAGACATTGTGTGAAACAGCTGTTTGGCTTCCAACAGATTTTACTGAGAATTTTAGTAGTTGAACAAAACATGGCACAAGGCTAAATACTGTTAAGTTTTTCATCAGTAGTTGCAAAATTACATTTAACTGTTTAAAACAGTGTTCAAATATGACAAATATATATATGCTAAGTTTGGCTGTGGCATGGAAAGCAGAGCCATGAGTGAGTTATATGTCACCCAAGTGAATTACCAATACATGCTGAAATCACATAACTAGGTTATGCCAGGTAAGCTAGAAGGAAGCCTTGTTATTGTAAATGACATAGAATAAAAATAGTAATATAAATAAATAAAAATGTATTGATATTTTCATATTTTTCTCTAAAAACAAGTATTCTCACCATTTTAAGTGCTTGTAGCACACAAAAAGTTGAAATAGTATAGCCGAAAAATCTTGTAAAAGAAGAAAAACCCTTTCATGTTGTGTAGACATAAAGGAGAGAGATGTGAAGGAGGTCTTTAAGCAATGTTTCTCTCTGTATGAAAATAAATAATTGGAGAAGAAAGGCAAAACAAAGGTGATTCTTGGAAATGTGATTGAGTTACTTCACTTAGCTAGGTATTCTACAATAAATACTGCTATTTTAGCTACTGAGTGTGCATTTCGTAGGTTTCAGGACTCTGCACCAAACCCCTGTATGTGTACCTGCACAAAATTATGTTAAGATTTCATAGTATGAATTCAGGGCAGCTGATGCAAGTTTGCAGTTCTGTAACATGATGAAATTTGGCCAATCTATAGGTGGTGAATTAATTTTAGATATGATGTGGGTTTAGTTTCTTTAAAGGTTTTAAGGTTCTCTACCTGAACAGATCTCCAAGAGAGGAAGAAATGTTAACTAGTGTTCCTTTGAAGTATTTCTCTAAAATTATGGGTGTAGTCTTGTGTAAAACTTTGATGATTATTTAAAGTCTGTTCATTGACTATGAGAAAGTACTGTAAGCCATTAGGACAGAAGAAATTCTTGTTAGTATTTTGTAGCCCTAAAAGATGTTGGCTATTGACAGTTTACTGCCAGGAATTATTTTATGATTGGGAGGAGGGGGAAGTTTTTTTATTTGTAAGAATGTGAGTAGGTTAAATATTACAAGTTGCTATTAATGATTTCAAGGAGAGAGCTCTCATGAAGTAATGAAATCTCTGTGTTATTGTAGTTTGTTTCACAGTTGTCACCAGGAATGCAAATCATGAAACTTGCCACTAGATGTCCCTGCAAGCCAAAATAGTTTTGCTTCCTTAAATACATACTGCTTAGGTTTTTGGAGTCTGAAACAATTGTTTTGTAAGCTACAATTTTTCCCCTCTGTTCTTTCCTTTTTTCTTTCTCATGAAATTTTCATGCATAGGAATACATGACCAGGTGTGTGTCTTGCTTTACAATTTGTGCACTTTTTGATAGTAGCAAAAGCTGTGAGGAGAGAACGTGTTTCCCACCTGCAGCAGCTTGGAACTGAGAGTACAAAACGTTGCAATTCCATGTATCTTTCTCTTTGGGTTGATGTGCTCTCAGAAAATGCCATGGGTTTTTTGGTGTCTTTGTATCTGTTATGCCACTTCAGAAGTACTTCTTACTCAAATAAGTGGCAGGATTCAGACCTGATTTTAAATCCTGTGTTCCTAATTCTGAGCTTTGGCTTACAGTTTGAGAGTTATATTTGGTATCTGGAGCTTATGAAAGCAAAGATCTGAGATAGAGATAAGTACTCTTGCCTGGTTGTTGTTCTTTTGTGTTTGGTGGGGATTTTTTGGGTTTTTTTCTTTTTTTTTTCAGGTTTTTTTTGGTTGTTGCTGTTGGTTTGTTGGTTGTTTTTTTTTTTTTTTTTTACAGTGATCATGATAACCCTGTTGGTATGTGGTATGCTTAAAAATTCTTCAGGATGTGCTGCTTTGGGTTTTCTCTGCGTACCAGAGAAAACCAGATTTTCTGTCTTCTCATGTGGTTTATTGTCCTTAGGATCACTGACCAGTTCTCCTCATACAGCTGTTGGTTTAACAATTGAAAATGTATTTGTATTGAGTTTGGAAATAGGTCTTTGTTTCTCAACAACCAACAAAATTCAGGAATGAAAATCAGATACTGTATTGATTAGAAGGTTCTTCAGAACTTTTGCTATTACTGTTTGAAATTGGCTTTGTGTATAGGACAGTCACTGAAGAGAATGTTCCTTATTCTGATTTCTTCTCCCTTATCCTCTCGGCAAATTTGGGTAAAGCAGAACACAAAGTTGCTGCTGTCACTTTGCCTATGCTAGTGTTGTAACTCTGGTAGATTTTCCTCTGACCTTTCCCCATTTTAGTGACAGAGGAAGGAAAAATGGGAGACTTTCTTGACATGTCTTTTAGTGGAATGGGCACTGACATTCAACGTTTATTTCCCTAATGAAAGACAGATTTTCATCTTGCTTATAGTTCAGGGGTTTACAAAATCAAATGGTAAGTGTTTAAGATAGGTCCATGAAAGATTTAAAGAGTGGAACAGTAGAAAATGTTATATATTCAACTGTATATGTAAAGAAGGTGAGGTATTTGCAGTGATGGTGGAGATTTAACATTTTTCCTGTTTGAGTTTTACTTTGTACAGTTACACTTAGTACACTGCAGACATGGAGCTCTTAGGCACCAGTCCAGTTATGCCAAAAGCTAAAATGGCAGAGTAGTTGGTTTCAAAGTCTTGTAACTTCCCTAAAGTACGGTTACAGTCCTTCCTCACCCAGATCCCTTAGAATTGTCAGTAATGATCAAATTAATACATCTTGCTTGTAATATTGAAAAGAACTAATGAGGCATATTAGAATACTTCCTCATTTCTCAGCATCTGTTGATTTTGCAGCTTTCTCACACTGATCTGATATTGTCACATTTAGCGAAACTCTTTCTGGAAAGGTCACAAGAAACCACCAGATAAACTTTGAAAATGAGGAAGCGACATGTATCAATGATATTTCAGGGTTGAACTCTGGGCAGGTATCATAGAATCATAGAATGGTTAGAGTTGGAAGGGACCTTAAAGATCATCTAGACCCCCCTGCCATGGGCAGGGACACCTCCCACTAGACCAGGTTGCTCAAAGCCCCATCCACTTGAAGGCCTTGAAGGCCACTTGCAGGGATGGGGCCTCCACAGCTTCCCTGGGCAACCTGTTCCACTCTTACCACCGTTCAGGGTAAAGAATTTCTTCATGATATCTAATCTAAATCTCCCCTCTTTCAGTTTATAATCATTACCTCTCGTCCTATCACTACATTCCCTGATAAAGAGTCCTTCCCCATCTCTCCTGTAGGTCCCCTTTGGGTACTGGAAGGCCGCAATAAGGTCCCCTTGCAGTCTTCTCTTCTTCGGGCTGAACAACCCCACTTCTCTCAGCCTGTCTTCATAGGAGAGGTGCTCCAGCCCTCTGATCATCTTCGTGGTCCTCCTCTGGGCTCTCTCCAACAGGTCCATGTCCTTCTTATGTTGGGGGCTCCAGATATTCCAGATTGTCCATGAAACTTTAACTTTTCTCCAGAGGTGGCTTGATAGGAATTCAACAGGGAGAATTATCTGTTCTTCTTCCAGCTGAAGTGATGGTGTATTGAGTAGTACAACTTGTTAGGGTAGTGTGATAGGCTGTGACTGTGATAAGTAGTAGTAAAAGCTGTATGTGTCTGATGTCTGTGGCCTCTGCTTGAACCGTAGTTAACAAGGCATAATTAGGGCATTACCAGCATCATAGTTTGATTCTTAGTGTATAGCATAAGTAAAAATAACATTTAATGTGATCTGTCACATAGAGATCCTTGTGCTTATTTTGTATTGACTCAAATAATCTCCACGCTTAAGTTTATTTTGTGCCCTTGGAAGGGCTATTACTTTTCAGGGCAGGCATAATGAGCAGAGAAGAGTTGCCCTTTCAGTAGAGGTTTCTAGCCTGAGTTACAGTACAGCCAGGATTCTTCTGTAGTGAAAGCAAAAGCATGTGAAATCTTTGAATGGTGAATGTACTTGATTGCTAATTACATGTCCTTGTCTTTGTTCAGGTGACTTGACCTTCTGGAATGTCAGCAGAAAGAGTGGATGGCATTGTAGATTAGTTAAAAGTTAAATTTTATTTTGTCTTCTCCGTACTTATTGTGAACAGTCATCAAAAAATGGATGCTTTGGGCACTCTTCTTCCTCCTGTGGTTGCAAATGGTGATACGGCTAATTCACAAGAATTACAAAAACTTCTGATTGATGAAAAAATGCGATGTGAACACCATAAAGCAAACTATCAAACGATAAAAGCAGAACATTTAAGGTACACTAATTTAAACAGGTTTCTTCATTTGAGCTGTTAAAAGGTGAAGATAAATGTTGGGTGGAAGGGATTTATGTGTATGTGTGTCTGTTAGCTATTTCTGTATTTAAGGTCAGATTTGAGCATTGTTCATATTAGAAAATAAACAATTCAAAATAGCTTAAGATGTTGCAGATTAGGTTTCTGAAATACTTTTTATGCTTGTAAATATGGGATAACTTTTCAATATATTACAGGAAAAGGATATTAATAGCTTAGTTCTAACTTGATATTTGTATGTTTGCATCTGCATGTGAGTTTTTTGAGATTGAAGATCTAATTAAATATAAAGTGTAAACATAAAATAAATATGTATTTTATCTTGCAGGTTACAAGAGGAATATACAAAATCACAAGATGAACTGAAGCGGTTGTTAGTTGAAAAGCAGACTGTACATGACAATTTTCAGCTGCTTCTTGCTGAATATCGAGAGGAGTTGCTGGGTAAAACACAAGAGCTGGAAAAAATGAAGATGCAGGTGAGGTAATTTACTGGCAGGACTCAATATGAATTTTAATCCTGTAGTAGGACCATGCATATATTTCTGTTTATGTAACATGTATATACCTAGGTTGAATATATTTCAGATATCTTGAAATTCACACAAATCGAGTAATGCTTCTTCTCTAGAGTGACTCTGGAAGAAAAGTAGAATAAATTAGAATATGTCACAGGTTGTGGATGAAATTTTTTTTAAATGCTTTTTCTTGGTAGATAGTTTGCTGTATTAACCATACCCAAGAAAACTTAACAAAATACCATGCAGCGTGGAGCTTAAGGCTGATCTTGGTTTCATTTCAAACCACTACCCATGTATCTGCTGGAGAACGTGTATCTAATGTGCTTTACAGACAATTGGTCTGGTGTTGCTCATTTTGGTTCTTTGGGGTCGGTTCACTTACTGTTTAAGCTTTTCCAAGTACTAATTATTTATTTTTTCTGTGAGACCACCTTTCATTCCTCCCCTCCACCACAAAGGAGATAAATTTCTTAGCAATTCAGCTTGACATTTGTATTGCTTCTACCAGTAAATACTGACATTTTAAATGCTTCTGTTATCTTCTCAGAATATTTTTAGTTCACTGATATGTTTTTTTTTGTTTCTGTAACTACTATTGAAAATTCGTTAGAAAAACATAGAAAATTAAGCAAGATCACTAAAATCATATTTGAAATACTTTGCTCATGGTTATTTGTGCTATCACAGTGTAAATAAAGGAATATGACTAGTTATTTATAATACCTTTCTGTCTTAAGGTGCTAACTCCTCAAAAATTAGAACTGTTAAAAGCACAAATACAGCAGGAATTGGAATCTCCTATGACAGAACGTTATCGGAAACTAGAAAACGTAAGTAGTATTGAAATTCTATTTCATTTAGAGTAGCGATCACAAATTTATAGTTGTTTCTAAAACCGTAGGAAATTAAAACTGAAAGAGGAGCGAAGTATGGCATTTTTTATCTGGTACTGCTGCCCCAGGCAGTGAAGGTTGAAACCCTAGAAGAGGGAGGAGGAGAGATTCAGTTCATCAAATATAACTCGTGAAATTATAGGAATGTTGCATGGATATTTGAAGGAAATAAATCTGAAAACTTGTCTGATGTTTTTGGTTTTTTGTCTAATTTAGGAAGTGGAAAAATACAGGACAGAATATAACAAACTTCGTTATGAACACACTTTCCTGAAATCAGAATTTGAACATCAAATGGAAGAACATGCACGTATTTTAGAAGAGAAGAAAATCAAATATGAGGCTGAGGTACATAGAATGTTACAGTAGCTTAAAGTGTATCTGATGACAAAGCTGCTTGAACACTGTGAAAATGTTAGTACTTGATGGGTTGTCAGTTTGGCACCATTTTGTAATGTAGTGTTTGTTTCCATTCTCTTAATTCTCAAAACACTTTTATGACTTAGCCTAAAGCTGTCTCTGTAGGTTTGTTCAGTGATGTGTCGCAATATCATTTGTGCTATATAAGTAAAAATAGACTTGCCTTCTCATAAATGACAGCCAGTGGCTTTACTTAATGCTTTTTTTAATCACACTTGTGATGGTATTTAAGACATTACGCTAATCTGAAATTAATAAGTTATCTGAGCGACCGATGTAAGTTTAGATTTTAAATCACTTACGTGGCAACTAATCCAAGAAGAAGGCAGCAGAAGGTATTGTTAATAGAACACAAGGGTGCATTTTGCAACTAAGTTGGATCATGACAGTGGTGGTCAAAAGGATACTGAAAACTTTGGTAACTTTATTTCAGTTGTATATTCAGCTCTTGAATAAACCATTCATGAATTTTTCTGTTTCAGAATTGGACTTTCAAAAGTGTAGCTAAATGAATTGCTGGCTTATTTACGTTTTAAATATATGCAGCAGTGTAAATGAGTGTTGCATATATCATTTGCATATTCATTTAAGTATTTGTCTGGGAGAATATATCCTAAGATGCCAGATTTGAATGTATTAGTCCAAACATGAGACTCAAATCAAAGCAATCATCACTTTCAAAATCAACCTAAATTTGGAAATGCAATGCCTTAAAAACAGAGCAGTTGTCCTTCCTGGAGCTAAACCCACATGCTGCTTTACAGCCTGCCTCTCTTGTGGGCTTGTTGAGTTTGTTTTAGTCCTGCATCTAATTAGCACACTTAAAGAGAATGAAACTACCTTGAGCCCAGGGTGCAATGTGATCTAGTTTCTCTCTCTTAGAGCCTTTTTAACCTTCCATGCCATTTATCACAAGTAGGCTACAAAAACATCCTAATTCTTAAATGATGGCTTGGGCATGTCATGCAATAAGTGTTTGAATCTTCTCATAAAAAGAATTAGGAGAGCTTTTACTGCAGAAATCGGCTTTGCTCCATAGAGATCACTGATGCAACTTCTAAAAGCACTGCTTCAGATCAGGGTTTGGACTATTCTCCAATATAAAGAGATCTCTTACATCCCTTACTTTCTCAGTCTTTTGCCCCCAGTATTCCATTCAGTCCACAGAACTCATTTTGAAACACTAGAATCTATATATTTATAATATGTTTAGTTACAGTCTTGAGATTAGTTTGTACTTGTCGTACTACCTTGTGACAGAAAGATTTTTTTTTTTTGCTTTATTTTCTGTCTGACAGTCACATTGGCTGTCTTGAGTTACTAGCAGATTTGAGTTCTGTTGTGGTTATAGAATTGTGGAATCATAATATAAGTTGGAAGAGACCTCCTTCTGGTCCAACATCCTGCTTAAATTATTGAAGTGTAATGAGGTCAGGGTGCTTAGGACCATGTCCAGTCGAGTCTTGAACATCTGCAAGGATGGAGATTCCACAACCTTTCTGGACAAACTATTCCAGTATTTAACCATCTTTGTGGTAAATTTTTTTCCTAATAGCTAATTGGAATTTCATGTGTTCCAACTTGTGTCTATTGCCTCTCTTCCCGTCGCCATGCATATCCTTCTCTTCTTCAAGCTGAAGAGGCATAGTTCTCTCACCCTGTCCTTACATGTCATCTTTCCCAACCCCCTCACCATCGTGGTGGCCATCCACTGGCCTTGCTCCAGTTTATCGTTATTCTTCGTGTACTGGACAAACGCCACATGCAGTCTTAAAAGTACTGTAAGGGGACAAAGGATCACTTCCCTGGTTCTTCTAGGTGTCCTGCTGCCAATCTGCCAGGATGCAGTTTGCCATCTTTGCTGCAATGGTACTCTTCTGACTAATGTTCAACTTGTTGTCCACTAGGACCCCCAGATCCTTTACCATGGAGCCGCTTCCTAGACAGTTGCCCCAGCCTGTAGTGTTGCATTGGGTTACTCCATCGCAGACGTATGATTTATTGAAGAGGTTTTAGTCAGCCCATTCCTTCAGCCTGTCCAGATGCCTCTGAGTAGCAGTTCTGCTTTCCAGCACATTGACCATTTCCCCCCACTTTGGTGTCACCTGCAAGCTTGCTGAAAGTGCTTCATCTCATCATCCAGGTCACTAACGAGGAATTCAACCAGTATTGGACCTGTACTGATCTCAGAGAGACCCCCCCCCCCCCCCCCCCCCCCCCCCCCCCCCCCCCCCCCCCCCCCCCCCGCCGTAGTTACAGGCAGTCAGCTGGGCTTTGCACCACCAGTCATCACTCTTTGAGCCTGGCAACCCAGCCAGCTTTCCACCCACTTTACCATCTGCTTTTCCAGCCCATATCTCACCAATTTGGTGAGAGAGAAGATTATGGGAGACTGTATCAAAGGCCCTGTTAAAATCAAGGTATACAAGATTCACAGTCCTCTCCTTGTCTGCAGTGCCAGTTACCTCTTTCTAGAAAGCAGAGAAGTAGGTCAGGCATGATTTGCCCTTGGTAAACCCTGCTTTCCATCACCTTGTCTTTCACGTGTTTAGAAATGGCTTTTAAGAGAGTTTGCTTTATAACCTTCACAGAGACTGATGTGAAGCTGGCAGTGTCCTGTAGTTATCTGGATCCTTCTTGACCTTTTTGCTCTTCTTGATGATGGGTGTGCTGGCTGCCCCTTTCAGTCGTCAGGAGTCTTTTCTGATTGCCATGAGTTTTCAAAGATGATAGAGAATAGCCTTGCAATGATACCAGTGAGCTCCTTCAAAATGCTTGGATCCATTACAAGGACTTGTGTGTGTCCGTTGGGTTAAATGATCCCTAACCCTAACATTTTCTTCCTCTACCATGGGTACTGCTTTACTACCATAGACTGCTAGGAGGCTCAGGGACATCTGGGGTCTGAGGACAAGCCTTAGCAGTGAAAACTGAAGCAGAAAAGGCATTGAAGAATGGCTCTGTTCATTTTCCTACTCTAAGAAAGAAAATAAATGTGAACATAACTTCTTAATATTTTAAATGCACACTGCTGCTCTTTCCTGAATTGTCAACTGCTTTATTTGTTGATGCCTGACACCTAACCAATGTAAAAGCTTTTATTTTTTTGATTAACAACTATCAGATTGCAAGGCTGGATAAAGATAAAGAAGAACTCCATAATCAGCTGCTTAGTGTTGATCCCACGAGGGACAGTAAACGCGTGGAGGCGCTCTCTAGAGAAAAGGCACAACTATATCAGAAATTAAAAGGCTTAGAAGCAGAAGTAGCAGAACTAAGAGCAGAAAGAGACAATTGTGGTGTGCAAGCAGAAAATGTTCAAAGAGTACAAGTACGACAGTTAGCTGAGATGCAGGCTCTGACAAGGTCTCTAGAGGTAAGATTCTTTTTTTTTCTTTTTTATTTTTTTTTTTAAATTCTGCTTCCTTGTAGAGTGTAGTGAGAATAACACTTGGCCTGATAGAACTGTTGCTGAAGTCACCGATAATTTTGCCATTGACTCCACAATTTGAATTTGTACATTTCAGATTTAAAAGCAAACTGTAAGTACATTAGGAATTGGGAGTCATGTACTGCCAATTCAACTTTGGAAAGGTGCAGAGCTCAGTCAAGAGATTCTGTTCAATGATCTCCCTTCTAAACATGCGAGTGATATCCATGTTTGCAGTCAGTAAGATGCTCATGTCAGCACTTGTCACTTGGCTGGAGTTTGATGACAATATGTTAATAATCTGCTACAGTAGATTTTTTATTCTTTTCAAAAATGTCATATGATGCTCCTCAATTTCTCTAATCCTTTCCTCATGTGTCATTTTCTTTCTTGCCTACCTGTGTCTCTCCTTTCTCCAACACATTACTGTGATTGTTTAGTTCTTGGCTGTTGCTCTCTCCTAAAGAACCTTTGGCATTTCAGGCCTGTTGTATGTTTCCCAGGGTTCCGCTATATTCCTCATCTGTGGTCTTCAGTCCTCCTGTCAGTTCTTGCTATCTCTCTAGGTAGTGAGTCTTTCCATGTGAGTCTTTCCAAGTGAGTCTTTCTCACGCAGTTGCAGCATATAGATAGATGGTTCATTTTCCTTTTTACTGTTATCAGTGCTGTATACCTTTGTTACAAAATGCTCTGATCATGACTTAAAAAGAAAAGCATTGTAATATTCTTAATTTAGAAAACTAAAAAAAAAAAAGCTCTGCTGGAAATAGGTCAGTTCAGAAAAAGGAAGGTGAAATTGTAGGTTAGATTACCTTTTTGATACTTAATAAAGCTCAGGGCCTTGAGTCTATGATACTCAAGGTAATTGCATTTTATTTCCTCTTAATTTGCTCTTAATTTATTTCCTCTTAATTCTTCAGTTAGTATAACTGCATAGCCCAACATATGACATCTTTTTGAGCACCACTTATAGTCATACTGATGTAACAGCCCAGTAATTTACTTGTAGGAATACCTGCTGCCTCCTAACCAAGTCAGATGATTACCTCTGCCTCTTCTGAAGTAGGACTGAAAATGTGTGTGATTCTTTGCAGGCAGTGTTAGTAAAAACAGTCATGACTTTTGAGTAAAATTCAAGACACTTATTGTATTGGAACATATTGTTGAGCAAAGATATTTATGTATTATATTATTATACAAAATAAAGGGTCCGTAATACCTGAAAGCCCAGATCAATTGAACCTTTCAGGTGAATAGCAAGAGACAGCCCTGCTCCAAAAAAATCTTACAAATACCTCTTTTGTTCAAGGCAGAAAAGAAGTCTGCTGAACTACAGATTGATCGACTTGAGAAAGAACTGCAGATGAGTCACGAGCAAAACATTCTCTTAACTAGCAAACTTCACAAATCTGAACGAGAAGTCAATTCCTTAGCTGCTAAAGTAAGTGCTTTTATGGTATCTGAAATACATTTTTCATATCCTGTTATGTTTAAGTTTATATTTTACGTTAAGAATAAAGTAATGTCTTCTGCTGTGATTTAAAATAGGTTTGGAATTTTTTTCCCAATTTCAGTTGGAAGATATAGAATATATGACTTTACAGGAGAAACGTCATCTGTAAAAGTATCTCTAAAGACTGAAGTTATGCCCTTTTTATTTCTAGATCTTTTTTCTAAACAGAACAGTGCTCGAAGAGGTGTCTTTATATTCATGTTTTTAGTACTCATGAAAATGCCAGCCTTATTTGATGGAAACAAGCATTACTTTTTTGTAAAATGTGTAAAGTATAATAGAGCTTTAAATTGATTTTTTTTTTTTTTTTTTAATGGAGCTACGGTTTCTGGAGATCTTAAAAAGTATCCTCTGAATGGGCTGTGTGAAGCAAGCTGCATTGGAATCTCCTGCTGAGATTTAGGTTATATTGGAAGAAGGATAGTCACATTAGCATAGCGTTCTTCTTGGGCTAATGCCAGCATAGCTTGTACAGGAACATTTCTGTACAGCACTGCATTGTATTATTTTAAGTAGATCTTTGTCTTGCAATATGTTTGAGTACCTTAGTTGTTGGGTTGGCACCAGATCTGAGAGGTTTGGGGTTTTTTGGTGTTGTGGTTTTTTTATTTTGCGATCTCAGAGAAATTTCTAGAAAAGTACTTAAGAAAAAAAAAAAAACAGATCAGAAGGCTTCAAGTTTAGGGAAAACCTGAAAGTGCTTAAGAAACTGGACATCACTGTTTAGTATTTCAGCATAATTAGGTTAGTATGGATCCCAGATTCAGCGTTTTATCTGGTTGCAGTGACTCCTCAGCTACACAACTTAAAAGACAGATCCTTTATGCAATTTCATGTGTGATTATTTGAATAAACAAGAAAAATCGGAACACTGATAAACCATTTTGCCTTCAAATGTTTCAGAATGCTTACGTTGCTTTATGTAAATTTGAGTCAGGATACTAGTCCTAATGAAATAGTTACTTGGGTAAATATTAGCTTTCTGCTGTCTCTGATTCCCTCCTTTCTGGAGAGAATACTGGGTAATAAATTTTTATCACATCTGTCAGTTTTAGGTAGCAAATTTACCTTTCTGGAGAGGCTTAGTTAGTTATGAACTCACTGCAAAGCCAGTAACTTTGGTCTTGTATATCTAGATGGATGCAGAATTATTTTAAGCTCTCTGTTGTCTTAAAGCTACCCTGCATTTCTGAATATACTTTCCAAAGTAACACTGACATGCTCTTTGTATGGGTACCTCCACCCCCTTCTGCACGCACTCAAACTTATTCCTGAGCACAGGTGCACGCATTTGACTTCCGGATTTCATGCCTTAGAAAAGCCACCTTAAATTTTTGCAAGTTGCCCTGAAATGTTATCAATTTAGTACTTAAGCAACCAAATCCACCGTGTAGTTACTTAATAAGCTGCTATGTCATTCTTAACCTTTTGCCACTTGTATATGCTAGCAGGTTGTAATTACATTTGTCATTGTGAATGGATTTTCATTATAAGTGCTTTCCTCTAGATATTTAATTCTCATTGACCGTGTAATTACTGCGTACAAATGCCTAAACTATAGAAAGTTTCCATGCAAGCAGTAATTGCCTTTGATTTGATGTTCTTAAAGCTCCTGCTTTTATGAGGCCATTTGATGTGTATGTCACAGTTGTAGAGAAGTATTTGATTTAAAATGCACTTTAAAAATATGAAGACCTGGCCTTTGAGAAAGTGGTGTAGCACTCCAGGAGGTCAGGGGGACTATAAATAGTTACCAAATTGAAATTACTTGGGGGAGCAATTGATAATCTGGTTTTGCATATTGCTATTTTGTTTCACCTCAGGAGATTAAATTTAACTTTATTTTAGCTGGACTTCGAAGGATCTTTAGTCAGAGTGAAGTATGCATAAACTGACATGCTAATGCTTGAGTTCGCAAGGCATCAGGGCCTTGTGCAAGCTGGGTCAGTGTCACAGCAAGATACTTCCAATGAGTAGTCTTTAATACCCCAATATTCAGAGGCTAGCTTGTAGAATGTATAGTATTTACTCAGAAACCAAGTTTTCACAGTCAGTCCTGCACATCTCTGCAAGTATCACCAAGGCTTCCTAAAAGAGTAACTTTTCTACACTGTAGCTTATAATAACTGGCTGGTTGAAGATGAAATACATGTCAATAGTCAGACAGCCTGGTTTCTGGAATATATGTTGTGTTTGAGTGCTTCAATTTTTTTAATCAGGGGATATATAAAACTTGCATTTCAAGATGACTGACAACTCATTCAATAATCTTCAGTGTGTGACCTGTGGAATTAATAAAAACCTATAATAGCACTGATTATGATTTGGGGAATCAGATCATGTCACAGAATCACAGAATGGTAGGGACCTTTGGAGATCATCTAGTCCAACCCCCCTGCCAAAGCAGGGTCACCTAGAGCAGGCTGGACAGGAATGCATCCAGGCGGGTTTTGAATATCTCCAGAAAAGGAGACTACAACCTCTCTGGGCAGCCTGTCCCAGTGCTCTGTCACCCTCAGGGTAAAGATTTTTTTCCTCATGTTGAGATGGAATTTCTTGTGTTCCAGTTCGTGCCCGTTGCCCCTTGTCCTGTCACCAGGCACCACTGAAAAGAGTCTGTCCCCATCTTCCTGACACCTACCCTTTAGATATTAATAAGCATTGATGAGGTCCCCTCTCAGTCTTCTCTTCCCCAGGCTAAACAGACGCAGGTCTCCCAGCCTTTCCTCGTAAGAGAGGTGCTCCAGTCCCTTGATCATCTTTGTAGCCTTTTGTATGTCAATAGCTTTAGTGTTACAGTATCTATAATCACCATTAAAATTATCTACAAGAGTGGATATTCTGGATTGGCTTCAGGAAAGTAGTAGACAGAAAAAAAAAAAAAAAAAGGTATGTTTAAAGTAAACGTAGTCCATAATTATTTTCACAGAATTTCTTGTTAGGAATATATCACATGAAAAACTTACAGTAAAGCTGCGAATATGTATTTATTTCAGTTGATTTGTTTTTGGTTTTTTTTTTTCTAATTCATAGGTAGAAGAATTTAAACATTCACATAAATTGGAAGTAACAAATGTCAAACTGGAGGCAGCAAGAACAAAGAGTGAGGTAGAAAGAGAGAGAAACAAGATTCAAAGTGAAATGGATGGTAAAATGTGCAATTAATTTCTAATGATTCTTTTGTAACTTCTAGTTAGAATACTACGATTATTTTTCCTCCAAACATTCCCCGGCAGCCTTCACCTTCTAATTCTGATCTAGGTCACAGGTCTGACAATTCATTTGATATTTGAAATAACTGTTGTTTCACTTGGTCTACTAGGTTAAGAAGAACAGTTACAGAACAATTTTTTGTTTATGTAAATTAGTGAATTTGTGACACTATTTGAGCATAATCTGTTTCAAATCATATACTTCACGTGGATATTTTTTCTATTCTTGCCAAATTCTAGTGTCCTTCAGACTCTGCTTGAAACTTTAACGTACCATATTGGTTGTTTTGTTTTCTAATTCTGTGTCCATGGGATTGATAACAATTGGGTAAGGCTGCTATGTGAAATAAAGTACAATTTCTGTTTCATTCCTTGAAGAAAATAGCTAATGTTCTAAGCTACCTAATATAGCTGAGTATGTAGGCAACTTGAAATACCTTTCGAGAGTGAAAAGCCAAAGCTTTCTAGTACTAGTTATGTGTTGATGATGTAAATCACTACACAACTTCCAAGTGGACTATCTTCACCGATTTGCCATAATCCCAAAATAGTACCTTCATCTTCCTGGAACAGTTGTTGCTGTTCACTTCCTTTGATATTAAGTTCTCTAAGAGCAACTAAAAAGCGGTGTTTTCTGTATCGACAATGCACTTACAGCATATTGTGAACGGAAAACTTTGGACCCTATGAAATATGAAACTAAATACAGGCAAGATTTAAGCTAACCTGAACTTGCTGTGGAATCCAGTTTGCATCACTGAATTAGCTGAATAACCAGGAGTCATCATCATCACGTGTTGGCTTATTGGCCAGTGAACACAGATGTCTTCGTGACAAGTTTTTAATTTGCATCATTTGTCCCTGCCTATAGGGTCATAATTTTAGAATTGCCTCACTTAGTAATATGAGTGGATTAAAAGGTGAGATTTGTTGTTGCCAAGTTACTACAGTTTCACTGGTAACCAGTTACTGTTTACCATAAACTTCTTCATAAAAAGAAAATAACCAATTTTCTTGCTTGACCTTTTCGTAGCTATTGTGGGATAGTTCTTTCATTTTATTTTACTTTTTAATCCAGATAGATACAACTGCTTAGCAAAAATTGCTTTAGAGTTTAAATCTAGAACAACATCAGCTGTTTAATTACTTTTGTATGTTAAGATAATAAACCCTCACAGACAGAGATTCCAATGTAATGGTTACTGTTCAAAAAGCCTTTGAAATGTTGCTGTTATACTAAGAAAGGCCATGTCTCTTCTGTTTTTCTTGGTTTTTGGTTTGTTTTTTTTTCCATTCGTTCATTCTATCATGTGAATTGTGATTTTTAGCTCCCTTTTAACAATTTATAAAGTTATTTTAATACTGTTTTTCATCAGGTTGATATCAATAACGACATTTCAACTTTTTTTTAATGTATAATGCAGGATTGCTGTCAGACAAGGAAATTCTTAAGGCAGCTGTTGAACGTCATAAGGTGCTGTTAGTAGAAAAGGATCGGGAGCTAATTCGTAAAGTGCAAGCTGCCAAAGAGGAAGTTTTTGAAAAAATTGCAGCCTTACAGGATGAAAAGTATGTTTGTTGATTTACTGCTCAACTTCTTAAAAAAAAAAAAAAAAAGTGTTTTGAATGACTTTTAAAAAATGCCATTCTTAGCAACTAAACACTTCTGGCATTTTGTCATGATTCTTGTGTGCGTGTTGAATAACGTCTCAGGTTAGAACTCGAGAACAGATTAGCTGATCTAGAGAAGATGAAGCTGGAACAAGATACTTGGAGACAATCTGAAAAGGATCAGTATGAAGAGAAACTACGTGTTGTACAGATGGCAGAAGAATCTAGCAAAAAGGAACTTCAGCGTTTGCGGTAGTGTGGCATTTCTAACCTCAACACAAATTTCCCATTTTTCCCCCCGCTAATTTCTTTACAGTTGTCAGTATAAAAGTTTACTATTCATAGATACACAAGTGTTCGTTATGGTAAATTAAACAAAATTATCTTTTGCATTGTTTAAAAAGAGGATAGAATTAAAAATGTGCTGTTTAAAAAAAGAAAACGCCATTTTTCATCCAAGCATTTAAAAAATGTATGATTTTAATGAACATTTTAAAGACATAATTTTGCAATACTCATGTTTGTTAAAAGTGGGTCCGTGTTGGCTGCTGGCACAGCCCCAGCATTAGAATAAACCATTTCTCTTTCCACAATGGCACCATCTCAGCAACTGGCAAACTGGGGCCCTGAAACGATATCTCTTTGAGTTGGTTATTGTATTTGTATGAAGGTCGGTATGATAAAATAGCACAAATCATACTCCAGAAGCAAACAAATCAGTGCATTTCTTACTCCTATATGAATTCTAATAATCAATAAAAATATATTTTTAATCATTGCTTAGTTAAATATTTATCAGCCTTTCAAATTGTGCAATATATTCTATTGTCAGACTGATTTGTCCTAACTTGTAACATCTATGTGTTAATTAGATAAAAATAAGGATGTCTTATACAATTTTAGATTAAAAATGCAACAGCAAGCTATTCAGACAGAGGAGCTGGAAGAAAAGAAACGTGAAAGTGTTGATCTGAAACAGGTAATGTTTTATTGCATTGTAATGTTTTATAGAGAAATACAGTCTTTCCTGCAGTTACCATGTCCAGTGTTCAAAGATTAGATTGAATTTTTAAGGCCTTTTTTTCCTGAGAGACAAAATGCATACAACAGATATTTAAAAGTGGAAGTGTTCAGAAATCAGTCATGCTTTCCTGGACCTTTATAAATGGATTACAGCTTTCTGCTTCATGCATTTTGTGGGTACCAAGGATTTCAAAGCTGAATGTTTATAGACTGGTATATTGAATACGGTTATGCACTATTTAACTGGAGATTCAGTTTCCATGGAGACTTATAAATTGTTTCTAGGTAATGCTTTGCATTTACACTGCATCTCTCATCTGAGGTTCTTCAAGTGCTTAACAGATGTTTCATAAATGAATAAACTTGTGTAAAGAGGTATATTTCTATTGCAGAGTGAATTGATGGCAGTGTTGAAAATAAAACCTAATTCTTTTAACTCCTTCTTGCCCGTGATGTTATGTAGTAGACAAGAACGTAGCTGTGCATCAAAGTAGTCTGCAAGCTGCGTGCACTTGAAGTTCAAGGCAACGTGGTTTTTTTACCTCCAGAAGTCAGAAATTGGGGTATCAGAGTGTCCATGTGGGTAGAAGAAAAGGAAAGGGAAATCATCCTTTCTGTGTGCTGGCTTTTGGTTGGAGGTTGGACTTTTCCGACTCTCTAGGTACTTGGTTTTGTGAACAGGTTGGTGCAGCCACTGCTGGCTGTAGCACATTGTGCGTTCTGAGAGAGAAGAGTCTGGGTAGCTCCACACCTCTGCTCCCAAATGTTGTGCGGTGCTCTAGTTCTGTTCAGCCCTGGAGCTTAATTAATGTCCGATTTCTTAAGTTCTAGGGGACACATCAATGACTGAAGACTTCTACCTCCCCCTCGTTTTCTGCTACAATAGAAAACCTTCTTTGTCTAGAACCATAGAATCATAGAATGTGTTGGGTTGGAAGGGACCTTTAAAGGTCATCTATCCAAGCCCCCTGCAGTAAGCAGGGGCATCTTTAACTAGATCAGATTAACAGTAGCGATTTACTGTAAAGCCTCTGGAGAAGCTGTTGCGTACGGAGAAAAGGAACAAATAAGAAAGGCTTATGAAAAGCTAGTGCAGCCGTTTGGTGTCTACATTTTGCTCTGTCTCAGTATCTCAGAATTAATTGTTAGTTACTTGCGTACCTTTTCAAATGGAAAAATTGCATTTATTTTTTTTTGTAGCAAATTCACGACCTGCAACTCCAGCTTGCCTCACTTTCTCAATCAGAAAATGATTTGCTGGAGTCCAATCAGAAGCTGAAGGAAATAATAGAGAGATTAAAACAGGAATGTCAACATGCAAGGACTCAGGCAGAAAAAGCTCAACTGGAAACAGAGAAGTAATTTTTTTCTTCCTTTTGTCTTTACTTTTCATATTTCTTGTGTTCCTTTCGTGTGGATTACTTAACTATGGATTCTAGATTCTGAATAAAGTCAGAAATTAAAAACAAACAGGAAATATTGCATAATAGTAAAAAATGGCTGCACCTTCTGTTATGCAGTATGTATGAAAGCTTTGCTTGTGATAACTTCAAAAATAGGAGTTTCTTTCCGTTCATGTCTGTTACAATTAATTATTGACTAGTGAAATATAGCATTTGTATAAAATGAAATCCTATATATACTGAAGTGAATGTCAAACTCATATTAGTTTAAGTGGATCTAGAGTTTCACACACAGTTCTTTTAAGAGTATTTAGCCATTAAGGGTGAAAAAGGCATTTCAGCATTGTATTACGCTTTATAAGGTTTTGGGACTGTATACATGTATATATACTTTTTTAATTTTCCCCTGTCCCACTAGATCCTTTTAGCTGATAGGAGGCAAATAAAAGCTTATGGGATATCTTCTAATTGCTCTCATCAAAATTAAAAATAATCACTTTTCTTTTTTGCACAAGCCTTTTTGCACCATCAAAATATGCTAATAAATTCTGAAGGAAGCCAAATCTTGTTCAGACTCCATATAGCAATGATCACTTTCCTGAAATTTAAAGATGAATTTATCAGTTAGTCTGGAAATAGCTATTTAGTATTTCCTAGCCTAATAACCAAATACATATCTAACTTGTCCTGGATTATTGTGTGGTGGATTTTAAAAAGTCATTGTCCCAGATTAAACAGAAAACTTCCAAAAGATCCAGTGTGGTATTTTTTGTTTTAACTTCCCTTTTGCTATGGGTTGGTACTGGAATTGTGGTGTTGTCATTAGTTTAAATATCGCTTTTCAGTTTAACATTTGAAGAAATTATTGCATTGGGACTGCAGAACATGGTTGTCAGTAGCATGTTAAATGCTCTGGATGTTTACTTTAGGAAGGTGTATTCATATTTTCAGTGAGGTTGTCACTGTTAGTTGTGTGGGACTGTCAATGTCTTTTACATATTTGTGGGCCATAAACCAGTCAGGAGCAGGTTTTGCTGGGAAGGTGGAAGGACCTTGGCAGCCCTCAGAGATCGTTGTATAAGTATGTAGATAACAGGAGGTGCACCGAGGCTGAGACTGCAGAAATTGAGCAGATTTGCAGCCTACATGTAAGTCCTCCGGGTCTGTCCTACTGTTACCCGGGGAGCCTTGGGACATGTTTCCATTCTTTTTCTGACTCTGGGGGATAGGACTTCCTTCCTCAGTTCAGTAATTCTTACAGGCTTGAATTCCAAGAGTTAAGTTGCACCAAAGCAACTTGGCTTAGAGAGGAAGTGAAATAAGGACTAAAAGATAAGAAAGCCTAAGATAAAGAGTTTCAGATAAGTAAAGTAATGCAAGTTGAGCCATAAGTAGGCAAAGCAGCTGCCTGCCTGCCTGCCTGTGTCAATCTTAGGCTTGGAAACGAAAATGTGAAAGGAGAAAAAGGGCTGAAGGCAAACTATGAGACTGAGTCAGATCAGAGATGAGCTCAAACAGGCACTTGTTAAACGTTTCAGGAACAGCTTTATTGGCGTTAAAAAAAATAATCTCACGGCGTTTTTAACCACTGTCTCAAATGACATTCTTTTACTGTTAAGCAGTGCTTTTCCAGAAAGCCCTTTGGTTCCTGGGTATTAGTAGTTATTTACAGTCAACAGCAAGGTACAAGCCACACTGGGTCTGCTAAAAGAACTGTGACAGGTACCAAGTGGGCCAGGATCCTGGTTCTGATATGAGGGTGGATGATTCCTGATACATCTGCTGCGGGGAAGGGAAAGGTTGTTTGGTAAGAAATTCATGGAGAGTCCCTGAAATTTATTCAGAGTCCCTGTAGGGAAACTGCGTCAACCCAGGACTGGAGTGGTATGGATGCACTATACCATGCCTTGGACTGCGTTTCTTAAAAGCTGTTGCACAGAATCTCACCATTTGATTTTTTTTCTTTATAGTAATGTAGTTAAATACACAGTTAGTTCTTGTCTACTTTGACCCCCAGTGCAGACAGCCCAAACAAACAAGGCAGCAGAGAGAAACTGGCTCCTTTTGCTATCCACTGCCAGAGAACACAGCCTAATTTTAGTGTGTTGTAACCACGCAAAGGCCTGAACAGATAACATATGCTGTCGGTGGTGCGTGTTCAGCTGGAATGTTGTCTAGGAACCATCTTGGTGGGAGCTTCCTGTTGCGTTGGCGTTTGTTCTGGTTGGGAGCACACGCTGGTCGTCTGTCCTTCTCTGTTCCAAAGTAGACCGCGCAGGGCAGCAACCTGTTCTCTTACATCTTACCCCCCAAAACAGAGCAGGCAGCTGTCGGCTCTTCTGACAACTGGTGTTTGGCAGAGGTGTCTACTCTTGTGTTCCACTGTGAGCCTTTGATCTGAATTCCGAAATTTTCTGTGGACGGTTTGGCAACAGGCCAAACCAACAAGCAGCCAACAACTAACGAGCTTATTGGAATCAGTTTTCAAAATGTGCCTCACAGCTGAACAAAGCCTGGGATGATGTTAATGCGCAGGTTCGAATGTTGTTAGTCACGATCAGATCGTTAGCACAATCAAATTTAAATCATGTCCTTCACGTATATAAAGGTTGGAGTTGTGAAAAGATGCATCTGTTCTAAGAGCCTTAAAGCATTAATCCAACATCCTGCTTTTGTATATATAACCTCTTAATCTTTTAATCTGATTTTTTTCAAAGGACTTTAGAATACAAACGTATAGAATGGCTGGAGGAGAAGCACGTGCTTACCCAGCGCATCACGGAGAAAGAAGAGAAATACAACCAAGTGAAGAACAGGCTGTGTCGGGCTGCTGTGGCTCAGAAAAAGGCACGTTGACTCTTCCTTTATGAATGATCCAGCTAATGAAAAGTTCAGCTTTACTTCGGCCAGCTAGAATTGTTTTATTATCGAGAGTTTATTTGCAATCTACTGAATATGGTAACAAAATATATCAAGTTCTTTGAGACTAGCGTAGAAATAGGTTGAAGCGATACGCAAAAGAATATTACAGCCAACAACTCTGTTATAATGCCATCAAAAGATTTTGTGAGGCTTTTTTTGCGTGCGTGCATGTGTGTACATACAGTTATTTAAGAGGTGGACTCCTTAATTAGTAAGGATTATCTTTCAGATACTAGACAAATGATGTTCTACTTTCCTGTGATGGAATATCAAAATTTTATGTCTTCTCCTAAGCTTGCTATTTATAAGATAACTTGAAAGGAAAAGCTGATTAATTGTTTATAAAAGCTCAAGATTAATTGTCAGTTTTATACACTGGACATATGCAGGTTATGAAACCTACCGGTAGCTTTTAAGGTTGTAAAGTTGAGGCCAACATGCGCAAAAAAACCAAAAGAACAATGCATACATTCTTTTTGTCACGTTTACACTTATTTATACATGGTCATTTAAAGAATGAGTTTTGTAATTGTCAAATAGAGTCAGTGTTTGTTAGTACAGTCAGTCACCAGCCAGCGAGTGACTGACAGCTGTGCATCTTTCAGTCACAGCTGTGGATCATTTCCCATTTCTTCTGTTTCCCATCGTGGGGATTCAGAACCCTCAAACAACGCAGCACTTCTTCTTAAGGAAGGAAAAGCTGAAAAACCGTCACCGCTTTGAAACCACGTACAGCGTGTATTTAATTTTTACAGGATCTAATCGGTGAAGGCCTTACTTAGCTCTGTTTGAAATGTCTGTTTGACAGAGAAAGACTCTCACTGATAATAAACAAAGGAGGCTGCAAGAGAAACTAGAACTTCTGGAAGCCAAGATAGAAGAGCTAGAAAAAGAAAATCAGGTGCTAAATAGGTAATAAACTTTACTTTTTCTTAGCTTGAAAAATGATACATGCCCAAGATGTGACTTAGAAATATGAAGTAATTTTGAAGATACGTGACAGTTTAGTAACTGGAGTCCAGTCTAATGGAATTTTCAGCACTAGAATTCTTTGATTGGAGCCTGTTTAGAACTGGGAGCTTATAAGACACCCTGCAGAGCTGTCTCTTTGGGGAGAAATGAGGGGAAAATATCTAATAGATGCAGTTGCAGGAATCCCTTCAAAAGAAAGAAGTGAAAAAAATTTCATAATTGCAAGAGAAACAGATTTCGCAACTCTTTGAAAGACAAACTCCTGTTTTTTCCTCTTCATTGAGCACCTATGGAGGGCTTGATTCCAAGAATTAATGTGACTCCTGTGGCTCACCACTGTGAATGCTGTTAAAAACTTAATTTACTCCATGTAAATTCTAATCTGAAAACAGCAGATAGATAGCTTAATATATAGAGGGACTTGTAGACAGACATTTAGACAGAAGAATATACACAGGTGTTCCACCTTCCAGTTCTTCTGGTACGTCGTGTTCCTCCATAGGGAGAGTAAACAGCAGAGATCTCGGGGAGAGGTACCTTCTGTGTTGGGGTAATAAAGATTTTGAGCAGTAAGAAATCTCTTATTTCCTAGGCAGAATGTTTCCTATGAAGAATACGCGCGCCTCCAGAAGAGACTAAAGGACTTGCAACGTAGGCACAATGAATTCCGGAGTTTAATTCTGAATCCGAACATACCATCTCTCAATCCAGTCAGTATAATGTCATCATCTGCCTTGCCTCCTGCGCCTGAAGCCTCCTTCCCCCTTCTTCAGGTGGTGATGTATTTACAAGTTGTGAAAATAATACAGTGAAAGAGGGTCCTGGAACAGTCCTTCATTAGAGACCTTAGTCTTAAGGAAGGAGCATTTGATCTTTGAACAGAGGAAGGAAGCCTTGAGGAATGCCTCTAGCGATGTCCCCTTCCTCGCAAGAGGAAGAGGTTCTTGAAAGACAAACGATACTTCACAGCATGTAACAAATGGCTGGTTTTAGCCCGGTTCTCCCTACTTTGCCCTTCTCCTGAGGGGCTTTAAATGGCTCCTTCTGGACAAGAAATACAGGTCTGTGTGCCTCTTCATCTAAGAGGAGGGCTGCCCGCATGCATGTTTCTTGCTGGTGTTGTTCATCATCAATGCCAGAATCATAGAGCAATTTGGGTTGGAAGGGACCTGCAAAGGTCCCATCTGGTGCAACCCCCCTGCAGTGAGTGAGGACAAACCGGAACAATACCCACTAAACATTGGGGAGTAAAATTTCGTGAATAAGGGTATTTTGGACTTCACAGTTTTTATTTTAAATTCATTAATTAAAGAAAACGAAAGAGAAAATATAAGATAATATGAAGACAGGCTGAGGGAGTTGGGGTTGTTCAGCCTGGAGAAGAGAAGGCTCCAAGGAGACCTTAGAGTGGCCTTCCAGTACCTGAAGGGAGCCTGCAGGAGAGCTGGGGAGGGACTCTTTATCAGGGAGTGAGCGATAGGACAGGGGGTAACGGTTTTAAACTGAAGTAGGTAGATTTAAATTAGATATTAGGAGAAATTCTTTACCGTGAGGGTGGTGAGGCACTGGAACAGGTTGCCCAGAGAAGGTGTGGATGCCCCATCCCTGGAAGTGTTCAAGGCCAGGCTGGATGGGGCTTTGAGCAACCTGGTCTAGTGGGAGGTGTCCCTGCCCAGGGCAGGGGGGTTGGAACTAGATGATCTTTAAGGTCCCTTCCAACCCGAACCATTCTGTGATTCTATGAAAATGAAATTATTGCTCATTTTGGTCCCTTGTAGGTGCAAACTGTAATATAACTAACACTATTTATTTATTTATTTATTTATTTATTTATTTATTTATTTATTTATTTATTTAAAGGAGGAACAGCATCAGAGAGAGCTTTCCCTGCTTCGCAAGCGGTTGGAAGAACTAGAAACCACACAGAGAAAACAGCTGCAAGATCTTGGACCAGCCAGAGAGCGAGTAACGGGGCGCGCCTACAGGAACTTGGCTAGAAACAGGCTCACTGGAGAGGGCGATGCCCAAAGTGAGGACTCCAAATAAAATCTGCAAACTCTACATGCTGTGCGTTTTCAGTAGCTTATCCTTTGGACGTGCTTTTAATATTTTGCCAAAAACAAGCTTGTATGTGCCTGAATAGCATAAAATATATTCTGCATAATTTTGTATTTATTTTTGATAGACTCTCATAAATTATCAAATATAATTGATTAGCATTGAAAGATTAACTACATTTTGAAATGTTTTTATATAAATGTGAAATTATTTGGAAGTCAAAACATGAAACTCATCACACAAAACTTTAAAATACATTGATCAAGGTTTGGGTTGTGCTGACATTTAAGATAAAAAGGAAAATGAAATTTTTTTGGATAAATCCTTTACAACTTATTTGATACCATCCTCTTACGCCTTCAAGGTAGAAGTTCCTGTATGAGTGCGGAGTTTCCCTGGGTGGCTGTTTCAGTTGTTGACGATGCTCTAATCCACACGTGGATTGTTATTTTGAAGTTCCCGCGCAGACAGAGAGGATGAAATGAAATGGAAAAAATGCTGAAAACTTTGATTTCCTGCTCTCGACAATGTGCCTCTTGTATTTTTACAACGGCAACAAGCAATAATTGGTTTTTTTATTATAAAGTAGTAGAGATGAAGTACAACAAATTGCCTTCACGTTATGAAAATGTGAGTTTGTATTTGTTGCTGCTGTGATTTGTCTACTTAAAAGTACAATAAAATTATTTATTCAAGGTTGAATGTATTGATTTAAAAAATCGTTTCTTCTTCATCATCACTTTAGCAACAGAAACTTATAAAGGGATCAATTAATTTTTTATATTTGATAGTGAAAAGTTTCCTGGAAGTGCAGGAATTATTTTTATCTGTGTTTTTTTGTTGGGTTGGGGTTTTTTGTTGTTTGTTTTTTTTTTTCCCAAATCCTGCAGTGAAAGTATGAGACAGTGAGACAGGGCAGTGCAATTTCTTTTAAGAGCTTACTCGGTGGTGTTATTAGGCTGCAGTAATAGACAAGAGAGTAACTACATTCCGTACAGTGACGTCCTTCATTCAGCTTTTCTCTCCAGAGGCTGCATTTTCGATTTTTCCCTGCAGTACGTAAGTACAGGGATTGTACTGCGCTTCCTGGGGGAATCTGTTAGACTTCTCTGAGGAAAACGGTGTTAACTATTAGAAGTAACAGAAGCTGTTTCTACTGGCGCGTGCAGCATTAATTTGGAAAAAGTAATGTGAGGGTCACTGAGGTTTGCCGTGGCTGCAAAGAGCTGGCTGGCAGCAGCCTGGCCTTCCTGTCCCCGACCCCGGTGACGTGGTCTGCAGCAGGACGTCACCCGATGGCAGGGGGCAGGGAGGGCGGTGCGCACACGCGAGGGAAGCCGTGGGGGGCAGAAGGGTACCAGCAGGAGGAAGAAGGATGGTTATCTGCTGGTTTGGGGGCTCCCTGCCCCAGTCTGTCTCAGGCTCTTTGCGCCAGAGTTCATTTCCTGTCCCTGCTGCACCCTCCTCGGAGAACGGTTACCAGCTTATCCTCGGTTTCCACACTTTTAGCTTTTAAAATGTACCAGCACCCTCAGGGCCTCAAAGCAAAGAAGCCGTAGTGTGGCTCCTGAGGGCTGTGTGGAGGTGCAGTGGGCACCCCACCTTCAGCCACCGCCTCCCAGAGGTGGGAAGGCTGCGGGAATCCCCCGTACCTCCAGCATTACCCAACGCCGCCCCATACCTTCCTTTTTGTGCTGTCCCCGGCTGCAGAGGGACGTCAGCGGTTTGTGCCAGCCGGCGCTGGCCTGTGGCTGCGACCTGCCACCTCCGCCGGCACAGTCCGTGTCCTACGCGCCGGTCCCTGCGTGACCTCGGCATCACTACAAGCTGCACTTGCTCTCCTTTAACCATTTTAAAGTACGCAAGTTAATCAAAAATAACCTCCAAATGCATTTTATTCTAGATAAACCCATACAAACACCAACATGTATTTGTCATTTGCACTTTTTTTTTTTAAAACCATTCATTTTAAACAACAGATTCACTTCTGTACAACAGGAATTACTTTACACATTAGTAAGATTTGACTTTCAACTAGATGACTGCAAAATAATGCTCTGTAAGCTAGTGTTAGAAAATATGCTGTTTGCCGTAGCAGTTTGCCTGTAAACATGTGGAAATAAGTTAAAAGAGAAGTTTGCTTTCATTTCAGAGAACGCTGTTAGAATTGTTGGGTTGCCGTAATACAGCTTTAATCAGAGGTGGGGTGTTGTTTGGGGTGTTTTTTTTGTCCGGGTACCCGTAACAGGGAATCGCAGATAGGGAAGATGTGCCAATGTTCTGTGTGCTGACCCAAACCTACCGAAAGAGCCACAATCACTTCATTATACTTCACATCACTTCGTGAGAGCCACTTGATGGGTTACAAAAATCCCAGCATGACTTTAAAAATGGTTTACTAACAGAGTGACGCTGTTTAGGAGGCTTGAATAAAAGGCGACAATCCTATTCCAGGCCGTAGGCTAAAGCTCCGGGGCCTGCTTCAACACATACTTAATCTCTAGAAACCATGAAAGCTATTGCAGCAAACAAGCAGTAGTACAAATACAGAATAGGACTGGTTTTCGTTTCCTCATCATATAAACACATAGAGTGAAGTTCACAGGATCAGACCCACGCAAACAGATTATATTTTACAGCTTTTTTTTCAAGCAGAAATGTTGGGATTTTTTTTTTCCTTTTTTTTTTTTTTTTTCTGCCTGTACAGAAGGTTACTGTTGAACAAAACTATCACAGCTCATTCAAACGCACCGCCAGCGAACACCTGAACTGGGATGGAACTGCTGAGATGTCTGGCTAAACTGGAAAGAGTAACCTGCTCACGCCCCTCCTTCACTATTAATTACTGTGCTTTTTTATTTATTTATTTATTTGATGCTGCTTTAAAAGGTTAGGTTTAAGAATGATAAAAATCAAGCCCTTAAGTACAGGTATTCTAAGCTTAAGTGCTACTCGAGCCACGGTCCACTCCTTTAGGACAGAGGGCAAGACAGGTTAGGGTTGGGGTGGGGTGGGTTTTTTTCCCCCAATTAAAATTAAACTTACCCCAATACGTTGTGCCAGGCAGAGAAGAGACCTGCTGAAAATACTGCAACACTGTAGTGCAGTTTCCTGAACAAAGCCGTACATTCCATCAAGTATAAAGTGTAAACTTAATAGCAAGTGTAAGACTTGAATTAAAAAAAGAAAAAAAAACCCAAAAAACAAAACCAAAAAGAAGCCATCACAGTATGGCTGCCCTCGCCAATACGCCAGAGGGACAACTTGTGCGCTCCCCTGGCAGGGAGGGGGCAGACCAGGCGGCAACGTGTTTTTCTGTTTGCTTTGCCCCATGTGAACAGGCGGCCAAAGCGTGGTTAATGTCTACCAGCGCTGGCCGGCCGCGTGCTGTGGGATTGTGCCCAGTACCAGCTTCTGGTAGCCACTGTGGCCAAACCAGCCAGCTTTAGCACTGCTGCACTGCGGCCTCGGGGCTCCCCCAGCACAGCAGGGTGCACTCATCAACGTTTTGAGCGCTCGGCTGCCAGGGAGCCCTGCGGGGGTGCCTGGCTGGTCACAGCCCCAGCACGGGCTTTCTGTACTGAACTTGGGCAACCTGTGCCATTCGTGGCCTGTGGCACCCTCGCCGCTGCCAAGGCAGGGGACAGCTCTTCCCTTGTCTGTGGGACACTGCGCTACGCCACACGCCTCCAGTGGTGGGAAACGTATCACCATCTCATCAACACCTTACCTCAAGTCTAAGGGAGCCTTAGGAAGCGCCTCTGTGTGACTGACGCCGAGCCCAGGGCAAGAAAAGATTCCAAGTCCGTAGTGGAGGGTAGGACTGTGCCGGTGTGGTAGCCCAGCCAGAGCCACGGCTGCTCCTCCGTGGCTTTGCATGGTAGCCATTGCACCAGCCTCTTCTCAGCAGCTTCTCAGCAGCAGCCACACACCTGCTTTCCAGCTGGGCTAACTTTAGCCACCAATGCAAATGTACTGGACGCCCTCCTTTGAAACCGGCCAAGCCTCAAAAAACACCCAATCAAGACCAAGGCAGACAGTTACCCCCTCCCCAACCCCAACCCCAGCTACCACCTTCGTATCAGTTTCTCGTACAGAGTCAGAGATCACACCAGCCCTCCTGTTCTTACCCTCTTTTGACAAAGCCTTTGTGTGGACAACCTGGAAAAAAAACAACAATCTGCTGGCTTTAGGTTTGTGAGGCCCCTGCGCGGGGGTGGCCGGGACTGCCCGCACTGCCGCACGGGCCCGTCGTGCCCCGGAGTACAGGTTTGTGCGCCAAAGGGAGCCCTCGGCAGCCGCTTCATCACATCACAACGCTGTTCCCACGCGGCGTGGCCGCACCGCAGGCTTCACCTGGGAAGCAGCTCACAAGTGTTTCACAGCTTATTTAAGGATGGAAAGGTAGAAATGTAAACACAGACTGATGGCGGTCTAGTGCCTTTCTCCGAAAGCCTCCCCCCCGCCCCGGCTCAGTGGTCGGCTTCGCTTTGCACGTGGAATTTCTATCCTAAGGAAGAGAAGTCCTGCCACGTGGCACTTGGCCTTCAAACCTCAGACCCGCCTTTTCTGCTAAACACACTTGTCCTAAGTGTCACTTTGGTGCTGGTTTTCGTTTTTGTTTTTTTTTTTTTTTTTCCAAAGAGGAACCAGCGTACATTTGTCTGGAAGGAAGGAAACTGCAGCTGCCCCGTATTCTGAAGCCGGAGCTCATCCAGACAGTTTGCAAAGGCTGCTGAAAGGATATGGCGCAACACCAGCTTTCTCTCTTCAAAAAAAAAGAGCTACTTACAAGTCGGAACTTACAAGTTCACACGGGCAACCCTGAACTTGCAGTGTGTTTTGCGCATCTCCTACGAGCTTGTTTTTAAGTAAGCAGAAAGCTTACTTTTAGGCAATATTTTTGAACCAAAAGGTATGTGTGTTCAAAAGTACCTAAAAATGCTGGCCCTGCCAACACTAGACTCACTTTCGCTTTCACGTGCTCACATTTGAATACGTAACCCTGCCCGTACTTCATTCCCAAACGTAGATATTACTTGGAATGGTCAGAGTGGAGAAGAGTGTCCAAATGTTTCAAACCCTGTACATATAGACAGTCAAAACAGTTTTGGGAGCAGTAGCGCTTATTTAAAATCCCCCACAGCGCCGCTGTGAGTCAGTGCTCTGCTCAAAGCCATTTGCATTTTTTCTTTTCATCAAATAAGGCTTTTACTTGCTGGAGCTGTTTCTGGACTTCTTCAAACCCCCGTTCTCGCTCGAGTTTGCTGACAATCTGTTAACAATTAGCAAAAAAAAAAAAAAAAACGAGAATCATTTTCTTAGTGCTTATTTTACTTGCTGTTTTTTAAAGCCTGCTTTTCTGCATTCCAACAACTGCTGGCAGAAAAATCCATCTGAATGGCTGCCGATATGTAAACATTCTTTTCTGACTCTAACACTTTATTTCGGGAGTTTTCCTTTCGAGTCATCATGATTACAAGATTTGCAACACTTCCCCAAAAGAAAGACAGAGCCAAGCAAAAAAGCCCAAACAAATCCAACACATGCTGCTCTCTCGAAGCGTGAGGCAGGGCCAGTGTGGCAGCTTTACCCTAGAGCCAATTCACGAGTGATGTTTTATTTCTCTTCCTCTGCCCTATAAAGTGAGGGCAATAAACTGCCTCTCTTCCTCTAACTGGTCCACTTGGCACCGGCCCCAGGTGACAGGAGGGAGCGTTACAGCTGTCTGAAAACTCTTTGCTGGCAACTCTACAAAGCAACCGAGGTCTCAACAAGCAATGAATGAGGTTTAGCTGCTCCCGGTCAAAAGCCGGAGGCAGAAGAGCAGAGGGAGGGTTTCCTTCTAAGGACGGGGTAAGTTTAGCCAGCACTAGCTTCAAAAAAGCAAAAACGGGCACTAAGATTAGAAAGTATTCTGAAGTCTCCTATGTCAACAATTTTAATGAGCTTAATAAAGCGTAGTGCCATTCCGAGTGTCATCCCACACTTCTTTTAGAGGCAAAGATTTAATGCTGAACTCGGGTAATGTGAGATGTCGGAGATCAGAAGCGGTAAGCTCGCTAACAGGTGATGGAGAGCAGCGATGCTGCGCTGCTGGGGATGAAAGAGAGGAAAGGTCTGGTTGCTGGGAGACCCAGCCAACCTGCTGGAAGCGGTAAGGAGCCCCTTCAGGCAGCACACCCCAGCTGGCTCTTATCTGCCTCCCCACGCAGGCACACGCGGACTCTGTTAAGGATGCCGAGCAAAACGGAGCGCAGAATCCTATCATGCAAAGCGGAGGGCAGGGATTTTCTTACAAAGCAGCTTAGAGGTAGCCTGCGAGTAAGTGCTTTCCGTTGAGAAAAGGTTTATTTTGTTAGCAATAGCAGGGACTGGAAGCCATAGCTTCTTTTCTTTAAGAGAAAGACGGTTAGAGCAGAGTGTGAGTGGGCTGTGATGGGAAAGGAGCAGACACCTCTTGCCGTAAGGCTGAGCGTGCTCCGCTGAGGTGTTTGCACTGACTGTTAAATGGAGATCCCCGGTGCTAGTCTAATCTGATTTCGGAATCTCCAGGGAAATGGAGCGCGTGCACAGGAGTTGTGACAGGCATTAGCAGACTCCGCAAACACTGTAAAACAAGAAGTCTAGACTATTTAGGGACTTCCTTAAAACTGCAGGGAGCATTTTATTGCTACTGTCTCGGCAAAATACAGTGGTGAGGGTAAAGGTGCGTTGTCAAACTTTTGGCCCCTCTGGGGGCTGGGGGGCTGCAGCCACCCCAGGGGCTGCGCCGCTCTGGCCCCACACAGCTCAGTGGGAGGAGCAGCCTCGGCTGCATCCCCAAGGGGCTGTCTCTGGACAGGCACCCGGTAAGTCACGCCCCAGGACAGCCTTTGGTTACTTTGTCAAGCCCAACTTACCAGCCTGAGGTGGCAAGCTAACATGAAGGGGTCAAGTAGGAATAGCAGACGTGCTTACCTCATCATAATATTTCACTATGTATCTGTGGATTTCAATCAAGGCCACTTTCTCATTAAATTCATTTTCATGTTTCTAAAACAGAAAACAGTTCTGGTCAGGTAGTTCTCCTTTTAAAAAAACTTCACATGAAAGCAAATGAAGTTCCCACTTCTCAACCATACCTTAGATTCCTGAGTTAGAAATTCTTCAACCTCTGAAGTGGTCAGTGGAGGCAGATCCCTGATGGCTTTGTAGTACGCTTTCACCTCCTTCTTGTAGAGTGGAATGTCCTTAGCGTAGAGAAGTTTATTTGTTGGTGCTTCCTTAAAAGAAAATATTTGAAGCCTTGTCAATTTTCACAGCACAGATTTCCTAAGGTTCCACCTCCACATAGTTAATTGCATCTAATCGTGTCTGTTCTCTGTGTGACTCATGTCTCTGCAGCGGTTACATGCAAGGAATCAAGGTTATGAAATAAAGATGAAGAACAGACCCAGGGACGTCAGTAACAGTGCACTGTGTTTCACGACAGTTGCCATATAATTATTTCTATTGGCATCAGGAGTGATGAACATTTGTCCCTCAGACACATTTTTCTTTCTTCCTTCCTCCTCACCCCTCCCCGGACCTGAAAGAGCGAGAAAGCTGAACCCAAGGCCTTGAGGCTGATATGCTGTTTACATACAGGAGACAGCAGCGCTGCGGAAAGTTCCCCTCGGGTAACACGCCGGCGAGCCTTGCTAGATCCTGTCCTGGCAGAGGTTCACCTTAAACTCCTTGGTCCCCACTACTCCTTTCGCTCCGGGGTTCCAGAGTGTGGAGAGCTGACAGCCAGGCAGGCACAGACAAAGGGATTTATTTTTTTCCCCAGGGCTTCGACAACCCGGGTGAGGAGTCACCTGCTAGGCAGCTTTAGGCTCATCTGAAGAAATAAATGCTGATGGTTTGTGGTAGGAGCTGAAGCCCCACCTGGAAACCATGTTTTCAGAATGTCAAAGTGGGGGCTGGTAGTTTCCTGTCACTGCTCTAGTTTAAATTCCGGGGAATAAATGACATGACCACGTGATACCTTGTCACTACTGTTTCCACTGTGTGATGAAATGATTTAAATGTTTGTTTACTAAAGTGGCTGAAGAATGTTTTAAGCTAAAAGGCTAAAAATTATGAAAGCAAATACATTTTAGTACTAAAAGGCCACAAGATGGTTACTGCATTGCAAACTTTTATTAGGTTTCAGCATCCCTTTTCAAACGGCTTCGTGGGAGCTGTTGTATCAGTAATAGTATTTCACAAGGGATGTTAAACACAGAAACCTAACAGAGCACGCTCATTTGCAGTTTTTCCATCAAGCGAGCGATGTGATGAGTTTTAATTCATGTCACTTCACTCCTAAAATAAGATAAATAAGTGCATTATTTGTTCTTCACCTTCAACAGATGAGCAAGTTGGTTCAGATCACGTAGGAAGTTCGTTCATTTTTATGTAATTTTTTTTTTTTTTTTTGCTAAAAAATCTCTAGCCTGCTTTTCTTGGTAGTATGAGTCTGAACAAATGCTTCCTGCTTTGGTCCAAAGAAAAGGAAAATATTCTCGGGGAAAATGAAGTATTTCTGATCCCCAGAGTTCTGGACAGTGTACTAAAGGGCTTTTGAATATAGGATTTCTGCACTTGTTACTCCAGCAAATAATTTTGCATATAAAAAGAGAGCAGCTAATACATGTGAAAGGAACTGTTTCAACCTTCAGAGTTCTTTCAAGTGTTCTTACAGCTCCCAGTAGCTTCTATGTATGTTTTCTGCACATTGGTGTGTGGCAGACAAAATTTGGACTACTTATCAAATGATGTTAATACTATTAAGACCTTTGTTTAAAAAATCTGTAAAACTTCATTGAAATCTTACTATTTTCACCCTCTTCCACCTATTCTATATACACACTGCAAAAACAAACTGCAGAGAAGACAAGCAGCAGCTATAAATATAAATATGGCATTCTAGTAGCTGTATCTGTCTACTCCAGTGAATTCTTTGGTCTTGTGAGATGGAGCAACAAGGAGTGGAAACCCAGCTTAATTAGGCCACTGACAGTTTTGCCCCAATGTCAGCAGATGCAGGACTTCATCCTCTAAATAATTATACAGTTGAAGAAGACATTGGTTGAGGAGTTAGCAAAAGACTGGAAGGGCAGCATTACCTTCCCCAGGGTCTGTTCTGCTAGAGAAAAGGCATCCATGAAAGCTTGTGCGATTACAGACAAACAGCCATCTATATGTGAAGTCTTCTTAATATCAAAGACAAACTGGGGATTCTTCAGTATGTTCACCCAGAAGCGAAGAGGAAGACTAGACAGAGAAAGAACAAGCATCCTTAAAATTAACCACTCATGTAGCACAACTGCTTTAAAATGGTAGTTTAATTGCACTGCCCTCATGGAAAGAAGCACATTTCAAGGCCGTTTATCCATGTTAAAAAAGAGATCAGGGAACAAAGGCTACAGAGCAAACACATCGGTCAGTCACCCTTCCATCTTCAAATAATGCTCTCAACCTGCGCATACTTCTTTCTGAGTGCAAAGTCAGTATGCAGTCCTGGAAGCTATGGTGGTTTGTGTTGGTATCCAATCAACATACTAAAATTACCAGGATCCACAAAGCCAAACCATATCTTCACCCAGGCATGCCAAAATCTTATTCTTCCATCTTTGCAACTATGTTTTCAGAGAGTGCATGCACTCCTGTGCATATCATACGGACATACCTGTTGGTTTTCCATATATGCACCACATCAGGGTCAGTAATTTTTTTGCTCTCAGCCTGGGCATCCAGAAAGTCAAAAAAGTACTTGATGGCAACAGGTGCTTTATTGTTGGGTAAACTCCAAATGCTCCTGAAGAGCTTTTCAACAACCGAATGAATCGCAACCTGAAAAGTAAGAAAATGAACGGTGCTGTTATTACACAAGAAAAGAGTAGGATTTTTTGCCTCAGAGAGTTGAGCGTGCCCCAGAGCAACCACACACAGAAACTACAACACGCTTGTGGCAAACATCTAGGGCATAGGTTATTGGCAAACAAGACAGCATGTAACAAAAATGAAACTACAAGTACACCATAATGATCTGCTTTCAAATGTCACATGTCCTATCACTTTACCGCCAGGAGAATTGTGGTGAACCTTGTAATAAATTGTAGGCGGAAGGAATCACTCGTTCCAACAAAGACAACATCAACTCTTCAGATACTGTTGGCACCGTTGCTGAAGGCATTTGGAACTTGTGAATGGAAGTAACAGGGAGGTGAGCAAAAGGAGTTTAACCAGTTTTCTAGGGCGCTGGTGCCATCTGCGACACATGTTGAACACGTGCTCATCAACACTTCACAGCCAAGCGACTGTGGCACTTGATCTAATTCTAGGATAACAGCCTTGGGTGGCGTATGAAGACACTAATGTTAGAAAGAAGAACTGAAAACTGGGTATTTCTGATCCAGAAGTGAAGCTGTTTGGCTCACAAAAGCAAGGGCTTGGTTGCTGATGGACTCACTGACATCATTACAGAGAACTCATAAGCAGAGGCAAACAACCAACACTGTTTTGTGCTTCTTTTCTTCACATCTGTTCTGAAGATCAGTTCAGCCCAGTCTTCTCCCAACAAGAAGGATTCCAGTGTATCCCAGGGCCTTGATGGGCTACTGGCCAGTTCATTTCACCTGGCAAACTCTGCAATTATGTCTGTGTGCGGGTATAGGTGACAGAGAGAGAGGGAGAGAGACATGGTTCCATGCAATTTCCTTTAGTGCACAGCATATCATGGGTGGAATTTCACAGTGAAGGATATCACAGCACTGTTGTTCGGAGTACTACCCTACTTTGGAGAAGGAGATGAATAATTTAAAGCCTTTTAAAGGACTATTTCTTAAGAGCCTGATCTTTTCTTTTGTGCTTCAGTCTTCCACCATAAGATACTACTAGTTTACTCCAGCAATTCCTAAGGGCTTATGTTAGTTTCCACAGCTAATGAAAAATGACCAGTCTTCACTCTCACTTTGGGCAGTGTCCTAAATTACTTCTGATGCTACCAACAATCTAATTAAATAATGATTGACAGATTTCTAAATGCACGAAGGCCATAATCTTCATCCCTTCAGGCCTCTTGTATCACACAGCACTCAGTGTTGTGCACTGATTAATATTTTAAGTAATATGCTGTTGCAAAGAGTTTTATAACCCTTTTGAGTAAGTCAGAAACAAGACGACATTACTGGAGGGAGTGAGCAGGCCTTATTCCTAAGGAATGCGCATTGTATAAATTAGGTAATTGTATTATAGATCCTAAGGACCTTGTTTTTAAAATTAATCTAGTTATTTTTGATGCTTAATTTGAGACCCTAGAAGATTATTTCATTTCATGGGCAGTATTTTGTGAAACTCAGGCCTTGGTAGTTGTCTCTAAGCTGAGAAAACACTAGTAGAGAGTGAGGAGATCGTTGACTGAAAGCTGTCTCTCCAGAAGGGATGGGACTCTATGGGACTCAGTGGCAAACTCACTTTCTATTAGCTCAGTAACTATCTTTTTTTCATTAACCTGAGAAAAAAGGTTGTGCTTACTGAGGAGACAGAGAGTGTGAGTAACAGCCAATTTTAGAGCTCTAGCATTAGAAAACCTGAAATGTGGCCATCTTTGCAAATGGTCATAATTCATAGTTAGCACAGTGATTTTTATAGGCTACCTTTTTACTTAACATCTAATATACATGCAGGAAGTCTGTGTAATTTCTGCTTTAATTTCTATTTCTGCTGTGCCAAACTAGCCATGCCTAACACCAGCCCTCCCTCAAAATAAGGACTTTACAGTTTACCTTGGTTGACAGAAGTTTTGTCAGATACATTTCCTTCACTTTGAATTTTTGTTTTCCTTTGTGACCTGCTCCTTTCACATCTTTGTTTGCTTCAGAGTCTGGTAAAATCTGTCATGAAGAGATTAGAGAGATTACACAGATACAAATGCAGCTCAAGTACTAAATCTACCATTTAACAGTGTAATGACTGAACTCACCAAATGACAGTGTTCATCCGAGTAGTCCACATCTAAACACCAGAAAGCAGAGAGCAAACAGGCATTAATCAAACACAGCTACAAGCTTGGGAGTTCTGCTGAGCTCTGGGCTGTGCAGCAGAGTGCATGGCTCAGGATGCCGAGCAAGCAGGCTTGGTGTCACGTTTTCCTGCCTGCGGTGTGGGGGAAGCCTCTGAGAAACGTACAGGTCCTGGCTCACTTCCCCAGTGCCAACCTGTAGCTCAGACCACTAAGCTAGGACACCATCATCACCTGCTGCTGGGGTAAGCTGGCAGCAAATCACAGCTCCTCTGAAAGGAGGCCGACAGACAGCAGAGGAGATGAGTGCATTGGTCTAGTCTCTGTTAAGAGTAGTCAGCGCAGGGGGGCTGAGGTCATGCTTGAAAGCAATGGCTGAGAACCAACAACCCTGCTCTTGCTGAGGGAGAGAGAAATGCCATCCCAGTGACTTGCACCTCAGGGACACATCTCTCAGGGACACATCTCTCCTAACTTTAGATGTTCACTTTGACCATGAGGTGAATCACACACTAGGAGTGTCTTTCTCTCCCCAGGGGCTACAGAAAGTCCACCTCTGCCGAGCCACCAGCTGGGTTGGATCAACCTGCATCACAAGGGTAGATGAGATGAACTGACCCTTTGCAAGCACCCTTTAACTCCTGACCTGCTGTTGAGACAGATGAGTCAAAGCTTTGAGAAACACAGTCGAAAGAATAAGGAAAATTCCCAAACTGCATCTTTTTGTTATGCACCATTGGACAGTGCACCACTATGTTCATGATGCACAACGCTGGGCACGAGAGCAGGGCATGTTCCCTATGGTTGTATCACCAGTCAGCACTTTGTGTCACCTCAGCTTTCCTGCCCTGCTTTCCTGCCTATGAGTCTGTATCTTTAAGCATTCATTTGCTGAGGACTCTAAGTCCTTCTGTCCTTCTTTCCTTTGCCTTCTTCCCTCCTTCTACGCCCCCTGTGCCTGCAAAGGCCCAGAGCCAGGGTAACATGCCTCTTCATTTGGGTCAGCTATACTGAAGTGCCAATTTTTCTGACCTCCTGTTGACCAAGATACAACCTGTCATAGTTTAGCTTTTTGCATTCCCAGCCCATTCTCTGCGAAAGATTAAATAGATTGCAGTTCCCTTGTTACCTGATCGGGTATTTGTCTTCTTTTTAAAGACTTTTATGGTTGCTCCACTTGAAATCTGAAAGCAAAAAAGAAATGTATCTTGCTGAAACAAAAGTGTCTAGAATTCATGAAAGTCTCAGTTTCATTTCCTCTGTCCTTAAATCCATGGCAGCGCAGGAGTGTGCCAGCCCACTCTGTTCTCACCGCAGTGTGCAGGGCTCTCAGCAGGCAGCCAGGGCTGGGCTTTCAGGCACAGGCAGCAGCTACAGTTTGTCAGCGTCACCTGGCAAGGTGGGAAAGCAGTGCTCCCAACAAGCCGGTCTTTAAAGCCCTTCCCTTTCTTTGATTTTTCTGGTTCAGCCCCTATTTGGACATTTTCATTCTTATGTACTGCTTTGCGCTGCTTCTTGCACCTGTCTTTCTACAGATTGCCTGGGCTGAATTCTCTGGCTCCAACGCAATAGGATCTTACGGGGAGGTGAGGCAGAGAGGGGAACACAGGGATGATTTCTCTTTTGGCCCCCTTTCTTCCAGCTCAGTCCATTCCAGAGCTTTCCCCCCATGCCCTACGGAGAGGCCACGCTGAGGGTCTAGCCTGGTGCTCCCAAGAACTATTTTCAAACTTCAGTTCCCAAAGTGAGCAAAATATTTATGCTCTGTGGTCTGTAAGGTCAAGATCCATATCTAGCCACCTTGGGATTTCCAGAAAGAATCTTCCCCCTCCTTCCCTGAATTTATAGTGTTGCCAGGATAGTAACTTATCTTTACAAGAAACTGGCAAGTCATGCTTTTATTGTCAAAGAGTAATTCAAAAACGGCTCCCACTGAGAACTACACCACTGCTCTGCTGTCAAATGCTGGGTCCTGCCAAGTGCTAGTATTCCTCCCTCTATAATTACAAAAACAACTGGCCAGTTCTAGGAAGGGATCTCTGCCAAAATAATTTAAGTGTTTTTTAAACCTTGGCAGCCAGCCCCGTGTGAGAAACCAGTTTAAACATTAAGATACTCTATCAAAAGCTGTGTCTCTTGCGCCAGAGAAATCTGCACTTACACTTGCTCCTGGAAAGTAAATGCAATTTATTTTATAAGTACGATTTTTTTGCATGGTTTCCATTTATCATACAGTGTTTCACAGCTCTTTCAGATAGCACAGAGCACTTTAAAACCACACTACAAGTGGGAATATGCTCTAAGGCTGGCTTGTGAGATGACACAAACACCCAGAGAAAACAAGAGTCCTCCTACTCGGCCCTGAGGCCAGGTAAACAGGAACAGGGCTACCCAGAAGCTTACTCCCTCCCAGAGCAGCATGAGCAACGTGCTGCCTCCGCTCCCTCTCCAAGAAGCAGCTCAGTGCTGAAATGTGTCAGTTCCTGTCCTGAGGGAGACGGGTAGAGCTCGGAGGGAGAACTGTGCTTCCCTCCAGGAACCAGAGGTGACGGTGCCGGGCAGCCATGATCCAAGCCCCCACCTTTATCTCCGGGACAAATACTGCTTTTAGCACTGAGTGGAACGTGCTTGCCCTTCTTTATCATTACTGCACTGGCCGTACTTGCTGTTTCTTTCAGATCAATTAAAACAACGGAAAAAAAAGCCCTTCTTTTTGGGTCCTGCTGCCTAAATCACTTTTCATGGCGGGCTGCTCCCATGGGCACCTCAAAACATCCTTACTTTGTCAGGTGTGTTACTGCAGAGGACAAACAGGGAGAGGGGAGTTATGTTCAGATCCACACAACACGGAGTACAGCTACTTTGCAAAACAGAAGATGTAGTAGCGTGGCTCTACACCTCTTCCTTGTTCTCCAGGCCTCCTCTCCTCCCTATAATCTGGTCACACATTCAGATCACACATTCAGATTCACTCTCCGGAGCTGTGCCCACTCCTGGAATGTTGAGAAATTTGCTACAGGTTGAGAAATTTGAGATCTGACTGGACAGCAGATCTGAAAGCAGTTCTCTAGCTCTCTTCTGGTGTGGGAAACAGGACATCATGATAACTTGTCAAGGCTTGTGGTTATTCTCATGCAAACAATAGTGCAGACCTCAAATAATCACATCAATAACCCTACTAGGAGCAAAAAAAATAGAGCAAAAGGAGCACACAAGTCAGAGACACACTGAAGTCTAATAGGAGTACAGTGTATTTTTCTCCCTTCAGAAACACCACACAAAAATGCAAACACCCCCTATTTGTACATTTTAAAAATCAGTGTACAAACTAAGTCTGCTTTTTCAAGAGTGACTGATGATGCTGAGACCTTTACAACACAACCCTCATGCTCCAGTATTTTTTAAAAAATTGCCAGTACTTCCCAGTTTCAAAAATCTGGTTACTTTCTAGCATTTAAGGCTGGCAAACAAACACCCCCCCCCCCCCCCAAAAAAAAAAAAAAAAGCCCCAGACTTGCCACAAAACTCTAGGCACTGTTGAAATGTAAGCTGGAATTCCTCAGGCAACGTGACTACCCTCACACTGTGTATGCAATGTCCCCTTTTCATGCTAACTAGACACCTTTACATTCCTTTTTGCATTAATATGCATACAAGAAAATAAACGAGATACAATAATGGCTAATACTTGCCACTAAGCCACAGCCTAAAATGTCACTAAGCTCCTGCCTAAAACGTACATTATTTTGTCAGTGTCAGAAAAAGCGAACTAAAATATCTAACACAGATACCCAGCGCAATTTCCATAAGGCAGCTGCTAAGCTATAATTAGTGTAGTTACAGCTTTGCAAAAACAACTGAACCTCCAACCTTACTTGCATCTGCCTGCAGAAACCACAGACGAAAATAAGGGCTGGGACAACGATGCCCAGGGATGACAGTGACCAACTGGAGCAGACTCATTTGCCATAGCACCCATGAGCCACAGCACGTCATGAGCTCAGGAGTGCACAAAAGCTGCCAGGCAAAATTAAGGAGCACTTGCAATAGCTGCGTGCAGTAAAGAGGGCGGGTACTAACACGTTAGACAGAAGTTCAAACATCTAATCAGATTCAAATCTACATTGACCTTTGCTGCATAGACTCTGACTGCAAGACTACAATGTCCTAATTTGTGCAAAAGCTTCACAAGTGGAGTGGGGGGAAGTCCCATGCTAATCTGTAGACAAGATTCAAGAGAGACACACGAAAAGCTGTATTTAAGACACTGGATGGTGACTCAGGACATCTGGGCTCACCGCTGCCTCCCTGGGAGGTAAGGAAAGCAACAAACTCCTACAGAGATCTGTAAAGTGACTCGAAATGAGCTTGCTCCAGATCTGAGCAGCCTTGTGCTCCACCCAAGCTGTGAAGGGTCCTGCTAGGAGTACTTGTTCCTCTCTGTGGATGGCACTGTACTTGCTCACGCAGACAGAAATATGCTCAGGGCTGGCTCAGGTTTCTCAGCACCGTACTGCATTGCACGACACAGACTTACACTCACCAGCAAAACTTCTAAACAAATAAAAAACGATTATCGTGTTAAGAGTCAGACTTTCAAATTCAACAACGAGGCATGAAGAAAGCTCACTAAAAGCACTCAACATACTAGCCTCATCTCCAAAATCTATCTATAAGCACCAAAATGTGAGCTACATCTGCTGCACATTCTACCCCAGCCTCTCGCCCTCTATTTTGACTGGTGTCAGTGGAAACTCCTTAGACAGGCAATGCTGCTCACTGTGCTTTCCCACAAGGGCTCTGCCACCAGTTGCAGCCTTATGTGTTGTTGCAATGATGGAACAATTATTGCAGCATTGAAAAGGACTGGTTTATAGGTGCAATTGGAAGTGGAGGGGAAAACTTACAGTACAAGTGGCGACAGTAGATGGAAGCAGAAACAGAAAGAGGGAAAGAGACTGACAAAGAAGGTCTCAAAAGAAGAGCAACCAAACTCATCAGCCCTTTCTGTTCTGACTCTCAATGAGCTTTCACAAGTATCACTACCACCTGTTCATATAATCAAAATATGAGGTGGGAAGAGGTAAACAATCGCTCACAGTGCAACAAAAACTCAGCAGCAGAGACTAGAAAAGATTCAAGGCAATGTTCAATAGCTGGAAATCAGATGCTCTTTTAACTGAAGTGCTCAACAGAAGTAACAGTTTACCTGGTGTGCTTGAACCAAGCAACCCTGCAACAGGCAAACCTCTGAAAAGTAACTGAAAACATATGACTCATTGGCAAGAAAGTTATGTGTCACATATTTCTTTCCTTCTGTTGATGATGCTCAGCTACCTCTTCAAGATTTTGGTCAATCAAGATACTTCTGTGCAGACAGCATTTGGGAGTTGGGGAGAAACTGCTTGTCAATTCATTGGTATGACTTTCGTGCTTACCTCGTAATGACCGATGGTATTTAGCTTCCTTATCCCATCCTCCATCACTTCTGAGGAACCATCAATATCTAACAATTCTCTTTGCTGCTCCTCAGACACAAGTTCTGCAGTATGACAGCAACAGAAAACAATTACATCCCAATGGCATTCTCACTGTACCAAAGTTTGTAAAGAAAAACACCACCTAATTATTTTTGGACCAGTGGCTCCCAACTAAGCTGTTTCTCTCTGTCCTTGTGCTAGGTCACATGAGAGCAGTTTTGTACTCCCACACCGCAGATTCCTTTTCTGGGGTGACAGCCTGTGTGGCTTTCATTACTGCAGGCTATTGATGCTTCGCTTTGTGTTGGTCACGTCAGAGTTTTTGGAGGTGCCTTCACCTAATCTAGCTATTCTGTTGCACAAGTGCGCCCTGGTGTTATGACCATGTTGGGACTAGAAGCCCCAAGCCCAAGAAGACACAAGCCACTTCTAAGAGACCACCACAATGAGCTGTATATGACTGACCTAGTGAAGGGTGGTCAGGCACTGGTGGTGGATACAACCATTGGATACGACAGTAAATTATCATCACTTGCCAATGCAGCAGCTGAGAAGGTAATGAAGTATCAACATCTTAAGGAGCAAGTCTGGGAGGTGATGAATGCCAATAGCATAGTTTGTTGGATTTCCTATTGGAGCATGTAGGAAGTGGTATAGTGGAACTACTGGCTTTTATCTGATCTTGGGCTCTCGAAAACCCAACAAGAAAAGGTGACCTCAGTCTTCTCCAGAATGGCTATATTTACATCTGCAGATATTGTACATATCTTTGTGAGTCACATGTGAACTATTATATAAACCTAATCTGACTGTAAATAAACTATATTTGTGGGTCCTCCTGATCAGGGGAAATGCAGGCCTGTTGGAAGGAAGGGTGGTAGGAGCGACAGTAGGTAGGGACTGAAGTACTTGATAATCATGACACGTCATCTTACCCACTGACAAAATTTATCAACCGGCTGTACTTAGGTGGATGGGCCACCTTACTTAACCCAGAAAAGGAACATATAAATTATACGTGTTCAATAAACAACATGTGTTTGTTAACTGCATGCTGAAGTCCTTGCAGAAGTGAAGCAGATGTAGTTCCAATGCTCTAACTGGTAGCATAAATGGTCTAACAGTCTAATATTTCCCTGGAAATTCCTTACAAAAGCTACGTTCTGCCCAAGTGCTAAAATCAAAGAAACATCAAAGCCAAAGGTACGATTCCTAAAAAGAAAACTCCACAGACAGACCAGTGAGCTCCATGAAAATATAACACAGTGACACACTCTTACCGAGACCAATCTCATCCAATTGAAGACCATAGGGAAAGCCATTCTTACTAAGGAAAGCCTGAAGGCTCTTGTCCTTGGCTTGGCCTATGGTGTCGCAGTCCAGAACATTAACTTGGATAGTCTGACAGGCATCTCCACTTTCATTTTCTGGGATTTTTTCAAAGATAACGTTCACTGTCTGGGGAAAGAAACACACGTTATTCTGAGTTACAGGGAATACCTGGCATGGGAAACCTACAAACTCCTGACAGCAAACCTGAGAGATTTTAATCACATTTAATCACATTTATTATTATTATCTTTATTTCAAATAAAGATTATTTGAAGGAAATACACAATCAAGCATTTAGAATTCGTCACATCCAGAGAATCAAAGATATTTAGCTATATATTTCCAAAAATGTATTTTCTATTCTGCTTTTGTGCAAATCTCTTTCAGTGAATTACCAAAAAAAGACAGGAGACCAGGAAAAATTACAATGCATGTTCTAAAAAGAGCAGAACTTTTATTTAAAATGAATGCCTTAGAAGCAAAACTGTAAGCTACTAGAGATCTGATAAGGTTGCTGAGTAAGTCGTCATGGTAAGCATGATTGATTTTGAGTGGATAGGAAACAGTGTTAAAATGCATATTTACACCAGCAGATTATGCTGAGTACCTTATATCATACAAAAAAATACACCTCTCCTAGAGACGATAGTGTCTGTCTGCATGCAGCCGTGTCTCTAGCGGAAGCAGAGACAGGGCTACGGCAGAGGCAGTGGAAAGGGAAAGCACGTTGCCGCAGATGCAACCCAAAGTGGTCCAGATTTGCACAAAAAGGTGTCATTTATTCTAACAGTTATTACTCCAGGTCAAACACCCACACAACCTGTCAAGTTATAAACCCCTTGCCCTTTAGCTCACAGCTACTGTTAGCTGGGACACAACTCATCTGCTGGGCTGCACACAAGGTGAGTATGGGCCAGAGGGAGGTGCCAGTGAGACTGGGTGACCCTCTCCAGGGAACGTTTTTAGTCAGGTCGTATTTCTGGTCAGATCAGGCGGATGAACTGCTTCCAAAAGGCAGGAAAAAGGGATGAGCAAAAGATTGCTAACGCCGAGTGATAATAGCACTCACTTCCAGTGCCGTAGCCTGCTCCTTGCAGAGACGTCACTGTTCAGCTACATGGATATGACATTCTGCTGCAGATGTCTCAGGACAGAATTAAAACAAGTGTTTTAGGTGCCAGCACTTGACTGCAAGTGGCATAGGAAGAACTACGTACTCAAACCATTCTGGCTGTTGGACGTTTCTGGTATAACACATATTTTTTGACTGAAATGTGAGCACTGTAGGTGTGACTCGGTGTAGGAGTGATCGTTAAAAGAGGAAGCACCTAAAACCATTTGTTTTTTCCTGGTTGTCATGTGAAGGAAAGAACTTCTGTCCAGGTTGCTGCATGGACAACTTTCCTCTCTTATTAGAAAAATAGGTAGTTATTAATAGTTGTAGAATGCTATTTTCTGCTTTATTACCCAGCAAGAGTGGAAATTACGACACGCTGATGGAGAAAAAAGTAGTGCAATGAGACATAAATTAACTTTACTGTTTCTAGAGAAGCAAAAGGAGTATTAAAAACAGGGCTGCAAAACTATGAAGATCAGGATTTAATGAAGACTAGGATGTAACTGAAGTAACTGAGGATAACTTAATCAGGACAGAGAGATGTTTAATTGTGAGGAAAATGAGACCATGGAAAGGACAGACGGGACGGAAGAGGAGGAGATGCAGGACCAGTCCCTGCAGAAGTAGAAGCAGACCGGATGCCATGCCTCAGGTTGGGATTTCATGCGGAAAATTAGTAAAAAATATATTGGCAGAGGAATGAGAAAGTCATGCTTGGTTAGGCCCACAGACCAACTGAACAGACAGCAGTCCTGTCCTTGACTTTGATTGCCCTGAGGTCGTGGTCTTGTAGGACATAAAAATGTGGACAGGGACTAACTGTGTTTTGTCTTTGGAAAACTCATTTTAATCAAAGTCTTTGTCTCTTCTAGTCCCTGAACTGATCTTTCTGGAGTAGCTACTCACATTTTTAACTGATGTTGATTTGTCTTTACATTCTTGGAAGCATTCCTGCCTTTAGTTGATCCTCTCCTCCTAACATTATTCCTACACTGCAATATTCATGTTACTGCTTCTGCTTCTCCTTCATATCCTCTTCCTTTCAGACTGTCAAGAGAAACTGTCTTTTTCTCTGCTGCGTTTCCTTTTCAGCACAGGCTCTCACACAGATTGAACATAAATGTGCAGCCTCTTTACTCCTCCCATCCCCACTCAATTCATTGTAGGATGACAGGACTGTAAAAAGAGAGCAGTCGTCCTTTATGTAGGTGGAATACAAGTCATTTATGGACTCCTTAATTGAAAGTATCCACAATGTGAGGATAATAACAGTACTTTACAACTCAAAGAACTGGTCAGATGGGATGAAATATTTAAACTCATAAAAGTCTCAAAACCAAGAGAGTCAGACAGTTTTGCTGATATGATTTCCTGCAGAAGTTAATCTTAAGTGATGAAGCAATTGATGAGGATCTAGGAAAGCCAGTTATTATTATATCTTCCTTCTGTAGCTGAAGTTTTCATAAATCAGATTCAACCTGTCTGACAGCACAATCCCTGGCTTTAGAAACCATTAACCAGAAGCTGACAGTCACCATCGCTGCATTTAGACACAAAGTGTAGAACTGGAAAAAGAATAAGAAATGACTAAAATTATGAAAGCCCTTTTATGATCAGGTCTGAAAGTCAGAAAACATTTGAGAGAAATCACAGGAGGATACATGGAAGTCACGAGGAAACATCATCACGTCCTTTTCTAAGCTCTCTCACTTTGCAAAGGAAACAAAAATACAAGGTAACTTACAGAAAAATTCAGGAGGAAATTACAGGACATGTGGTTCAACCTAGTAGTATCTACGTTTGAGAGTTCAGGCACTAGAAATTAGTGGTTAGCAACACAAAGTCACAGTGCTCTTCACCAAAGGCTTAACACAGGTTGCAAGAATTGTTAAAGGCTACTTAAGGAGAACAAGGCAAGCATCTGCAACTACTTGGAACTAGCTTGGAACCCAGCTAAAAGACAGGAAAAAATTTTAAAAACATTTACTCATGCAGTGACAGCAATAATGGCATTTGAAGGCAATGTTTACAGATGTTTTTTCAGAGTTGTAGTTTTCTTGAAAATGAATTTCAAACCAAATTATATAGTAAAGCTATTAATAACCATAGCAGATAATAAATGAGATGTGGTTTAATAAATAAATATGAAAATACCATATTTTCTTAGAAGTAAAGAAAAATCATCTGGGATATTCAAGGGCTCTTATTCATTGCCCTGTTCTCTATTCAGCTATGCATCTGAACAAAGCATATTTCTATTTATCAGACAAACTGGAAAACAAGAAAAACTTTCGATTGGTCAGAGAAGTATGTAAAGGAGACAGCACAATGATTGCCTTAAACCTACTCCCCTGTTTCCCAGACTATGAAATACAATAAACAGGAAAAATCAGATTGATTCTGTGATCCTTCTGTAGCAGCCAGAACAGTTACCCATGAAGAGGCTACAGAAGAGCTAACAAATTGTCACAGAAAATGTTACAGGAGTTAAATTTAGGCTAGATGGGCACTACACAAAGCAAGGGTAATACTCTCGATGCTACAGTATGGTACTCAATCTGTATCTAACTCAGAAGACTCTCCTGTAGCCAACATCTGCACTGCTCGCTTCCTAGTGAGGGCTGTTGTGTCCTTTTCTGCTGACGAAAATCCCCATATGTCACATGCTTTTAATAGCTTCCTTATCTCTCACAAAGTGTGCCTAATAATACCACAGCTATGGCATCTTCTTAGGTAATTGGGTTCCCTGTCTCTGCTTTACTCCCTTACAGACCTCCCACTTCTTTTAACACCCTTCTTTTAACTCATAAAGCAGTTGAACACTTTAAACAACCAAAGCATGTGGCTTTGCTTCACTTTCAATAAAAGGCTGTTGGCTGAACAGGTGAATTAAGATAGTTTCTTCCCATCTAAAAATGCAAACTCATTTCAGCAAAGAATTCAACGGCCCAAATCCCTTTTTTAAAATTTTAAAATAAGCAGTGACTATTCAAAAGAAGTTTGTAGCTCTTAAATGCCCAAGCACTACATGAAGAAGCCTCCCTTGGTTTTCCACAGGAGCTATTCCACTGAGAACTTCTCCCACGTCAGACTTGCATTGTGTAGCTTTTCTATTTAAAATGAAACACTTCAGTGAAATGCTACCACTCAGCTGTGCACCGCGCTTCTTCGTCAGTCGTTGAGCAAATTATCCACCGAGGAGTGCAGCTGCTTGTCTGCCTGTGAAAAAGCAGGCTTGCTTCCTCAGCCTGTGAAAAGGCTCCACAACACATCCAAGTCTCTTTCAAGGCAGTTTTATTTCTCAAAACTCAAATATAAGCACAGCGTGAAACCACAACTGCTCCTCAGCTCATACCAAGCCAGTGCTTTTAGAAGTTTCTTTACTTCAATTGCTTTGCTTGAATATTTACTTCAGCCGCCCACCTCTGTACAACATCTGACCCTTTCCAGCAGGGAGGGGTAACAGTAGGGGGTTGGCTGGTCCCAAGGTCAGTGGCCTTTTAAAAAAAGGCATGGGGCCCAGCCAAGGGACAGCTCTAATACAATTCAAAACCAACATGTCTCTTAGTTCTCTTATTTTCTTGTTACAAATGGCTTGAATTTTAGAAAATATCTCCCATCCTTCCTTCTTTCTCTATGCCCAGTGCTTCTTCCTTCTCCTGCCCCAAGAGTTTATCTGCATAGTGGTGTGTTTAGGAGAAGACCTGCAGCTCCCCCTGATTTTTAGGAGCCTGTCTGTATCCTGCTTTTATTGTTTTGGAACTGAAGTCCCAATCCTGAAAGGAGAGATTCATATGCAGAGTGCCTACACCCTTGTTTGTGTCCCCTCCCAGATGCATCCCTGCATCTTCAAGAGCCGACATACCTTAAAAATCTGGACACCGAGTGTCTGCAGATGTGCTTCAGCATCTTTCTATCAACCTGTTTTTGGCTGTGTTTTTATGCTTTGCACTGGACAGTTAGGCTTTAACATACTGCTATTGTGGGGCTGTGGAAAGGGGCAAAATAAAATACCAACAAAATACTGCAAGATTTAGAATGTAACTGCAGTGAGCAAATGTGCAAATGCGCAAATGCACTCAGCTCATAATTTATTCTGTTTAGAAAAAAAAAAAAAACACCTGCAATCCTTTAGGCAGAAATTTTCTTCCAAAGAAAGGAGAAAATACTTGGTTCCCTGTCTGTATGCTCACGGGTCCTGCATGTCATTGCAGTGCATGTGAAGGGCTGTTAGTGAGAGAAGAAAAGCTGACTCTTTCCACTTCAGCATCCTGTTAAATGCTATTGTTGAAGAGAAAACGTGCACAGCTGGCCTGCTTCCCCAGCCCAGAAAACTTCACTCTTCCACTCAAATCTCTTTCACAGCACAGTTTTAGTTCCAGCCTAAATCTTCGACAAAACACCAATCAAAACTGTTTCCCTGTCCAGCCAGAGCTGGAGTCCTTGGGCTCTGCCTCTGCAATTTTACTGCAGGATCCTCTCTCCTTTTCTGACAGTTTTAAAGGGAACATTCAGCCACTTCTCAACTAAGTCCAATAAACTGCTGGGCCTTAGTGAGGAAAGCTGACTTATTAACCCTATAGCAGTATTATTATCTCCTATTTAAAAGCAGGAATACAAAGTACAAAGGCAGCAAACAAGTTCGAGAAAGGCTATCTGCTCTCTCACTTCCTCATCCATCCGCAGACAGCCTTCCCCACTGATACTGAGTCCTTCAGACCACTTCCCCCCTCTCCTCTTCACTTCAGGCTGCCCACAAGACCCTATCAGCAAGCACAGAAGTATCACTAGGAAAAGTATTTAAGGCAGTGCTCAGCGGTTTCAGAGTCAGCTATTCCCCCAAGGTGCTCTCAATTTGAATTTGTGCTATAAATAAGAGAAGTCAATCAATTCCACAGGACCAGATGTTCCTGCACAGTCTACTAGTAACAGGCATATTGAGCTTGCTTCAAAATTGTTGCTGTGTGTAACTACTGGGTTTTGTATCCTATGGCTATATATAGCAATATATTTAAACTTACCCTGGATCCCAAATGCATACCAGAATGCAGCGCACAAACAAGGAAACCAAAGATACGGTATTATGCGTTTAATTTTTAGTCACAAACTTCCTCTCCAAATGCAGACTGTGGTAACTTAGCTTGAAGTACCTTCAAATGAAGCTTCCAACAACAGCTTTGTAAATAGCTATAAGAAGGTTTGACTATAAATTTGTCAGTCCAAGAGCTTTCAGCATAAAATGACAATTCAGAAATGTTTCACAGAAAGGTTGTCATTTCAGTGAGCTTCCTACGTGACCCAGTGAGCTAAGTCCAACGAATTGCTGACCAGCCAAAATTGCCGGTAGTCTACTCCAGTATGTGGCATTCTAGGACCTTCAGGTTCTTGCTGCAAAAACAGAAGATGGGCAGACCTGGAAGCTCCAGCCCTACCTGAGGCTCACAATATGGGCTCTGAAAAGGACTGAATTCTCCTCCAAAGCCACCAGCACTTGCACTGTCCCTGCCAGGGCAGTTGCTGCCCTGGAGTTTTTGCTCCCAAGATCTGAAGCCCACTATTCAGTCGCACTTCTCATACTCATGTCTGGTAACTCTGATAGGAAGCCAGGAGTTAAGAAGCAAGGAAGCTATGGAAATGACTGGAAATGCAGATTTTTAAGCTCTCAGACTCAAAATCATTTGGAAATTCTGGAAAAAAAGTACTCTGGTTATTCTGAAAACCTTTTTCAGACCTCCTACTCAAAAATTCACATTTTTTACATGCTCTGAAGTGCAATAATCATTGCTATCCCTTCTCCCCTCAGTTTCAGAATGACAATCAGTAAGGGAATTCCAGCTTTCAAAAAATTCTGGGTGCAACTGTAAACCAAGAAGCACTTTGTAATTACTTTGAGAAAGGCAAGAAATCTACGGTAAAGTCCAGAAATTTAGCTAGGCTTCCCGGATACCTTGTTTTTAACCAAGCAACTAATTATTAAAATCCACCACACTGTAACCTTCCTAATTTGGAGCTAATAACATGGAAACCCACAGCAAATTATTGCTGCCTGAAGATTAGCCACAAGTAAACACAATAGAAAAATAAAACCTCTGCATTCCATTCTTTGATTCATTGGAAAAGTGGAATTTACTTTAAATTCTAAGCATATGTTTATATTTTTGTAGTACATTTTAAAATAAGAAGGATTTTTAATACACTGAGACTTCATTAAATCTAACCTTTGGCGATTAAGGAATGCTGTGAAGCGAGGAGTGAGTGCCATTTGTGAAATGTATATTGGTGAAATACCAGCTAGTTAAACTCTATTGCCTTTTGAAATTTTGTCAGCAATAACAATTTTATTATCTGGGTACCTGAGCATCACCTTAGTGTCTAAGAGCCTTAATTTAACTTCCCAGAAAAAGATAAAACATTGTAGCTGTCTGTGTTTGGAGGGAACACAAACTGGCAAACATACCACTGTTTTGAATTCAGACACTTGCCACAGCAGCCAGTCTTCGTTAAGCGTGTACAGGGCTTTGCAAGTTATTGCGTCAACAGGTCCTTTGTTTATCCTCTGATTGAGGGTTGTCACTAGCAAATAGAAAGGTTCACCGATTGTCTCCTAGGACATGAAACAAATGCAAGGAACATGTTTATTTTTGTAATCATTTAATAGGCATGAATAACTAGAAAAAAAAACAAGTGTGACAAATTATTTCCTTTTAACTAACTTGTCACCTTGCAATTAGAAAAGAAAATCCCTCTGAGCAGATTTATCTAGTTATTTGTTTAACCTCTATCCTTTCTTTTTGGTGTGAAAGTCTCACGCAAATAGCAAGGGACAGCTGGAGTGTGTGGAAAGATAGCTCACAGCCCTTCGCTGTGCACAAGCACGCTACAGACAAGCTGCTCCTACTCCACCTGGCAGACGCTTCCCAGTTCCACCAAAGAGCGAGAGGGGGGTGACACGTGCGTGTGTTCACATGCATACTTCAGCTATTTCTTCCATTTTCTGTCTTGTGAGAAAACAAACTAACAACTAGTTTGCTTTTGAATTGGCATCTCCCCTTGCTGTCCCTGAAAAAAAGCTTTGGGAGCAAGGTGGTGGGACATACACTGGTGTATCAGCAGAAGAGGGAATGAAACTGGGTTTCCCTCTCCTACCTGAACCCCAGGCTTTGGGAAAGTACCTGAGAAAGGAAGGATGGAACTTTGCTTCCATGTGACACCATTCCTCCAGCCTGGCTAAGGCATCTCACTAGCACAGCTCTGTAAAGATGACTGGTGTATCAAGAACAGATCTCTGACAGTTCCTTGGCTCTCTCCTGGGGTTCCAGGAAACCTGTGAGCTGCTGAGCCTCAAACAATTCTGCTGCTGTATTAATGTAAGGACTGATATGAGTGATACCAACAGTGCGATACCATCACACTGGTAAGAGAGACAGGAAGCATAACCAAGCGCTGAAACCAAGAACAAAGTGCTACCAAGTGGGCTAAAATAAACAAACAGTAAAATGAAAGACAATGCTTATTTTGTTTCCACTTGATATCATTTAGTTCTTGAAATCTGCAACGCTGTTTGAAGGTTAAAAAGTTTGAATGAAGTTTGATTTTCCAAAAGGCGGTATTCCGTAAATCTCCATTGTGTGGTAGCTTTCCAACAGCTTGCATAGAAAGGTACAGCTGCATTTTAACAAGCGTCTCAGCCTTTTAGTATGATCACAGTACATCTCATGGAGATGAAATAATGTGTGACATGAGAAAAGGATATGCTAGAACTGCAAAATTACCTAAATCTCAGACAAATGAATGACATGATAGTCACTTACAGACGTGCTCTTTTGCTACATCCCATTAATGATAAGTCACCTAAACTAGAAGAGCGCACATTATTAATGTTACATATTAGACTGAATGCTTTAAACTGATCCCTCTAACAATTCCTATGGAAGAAACCAGTTAAAAAGTTTCTTTTTGTATCTTACATAGTGAAAAGATGTACACATACCCGGAGAAATCCAGAAAGGCAGACAGACATCCAGTTTGTCAGCAATTTTTCTACCACAGATTCAGTTCGTCTGAGCAGGAGCTTAGGCTGTACATTGCTTGATTGCTCCATCAAGTCCTTTGTCAACACTTCCAAAATATGGGTTAGATAAACTAGCTTAGTTTGTAGTGCAATAGTCAAGAAGGACGCAAACAAGCACCTGTTAAAAAAAAAAAAAAAAGAAAGAAAAATAAAAAAGAATGCTATAATATTGGGAATTTCTCTTCCCAGTCATCTTTAATAAATGAAATACACTTTAGTGCAGGAGTTTTTCCTCCTCAGGCACAGAAACTGTCCACTGATCTCTACAGAAATATAAAAAATATGAGTCCATCTGCTCTTGTGATTATTTCTTAAACACAGAATTTGTGTCTCTAAATTTAATTCTGCAGAACAGCACCTGCTTCAGTGACAGAACATTTCTAAACTGTAGAACTGTTGATCTAACTGCAGGAAGTGCTTACAGTTTTGAAGTGAGTTTTCCTGCTCCTTTGCCTCTTTGTTTACATGTACAAACATTCTGATTTCTCTTTAATGGCTTGTTTTAATGGCAATGTTTTTTCTTCCTCAGTGTGTGCAGATGGAGAAGATGGAAAAATGCTCTGGAGTAATGCAAGCTTGTTTTGCAAGAAGTAGAGATTACATTTGTGTGCTACAATCCATGTTGTTTTTTCCTGCTAATTCTTTGTCTTGAAGATGATAAGCATAATCATACTATACCTGTCTTTCACAGAGAAATTTTTCTGCTTTTCAAGGGTGTGAATGAGAGTAACAAGAAAGTTCTTGTTACAAATTAAAGCATGCAACATGTTGAAGCTTTCATCCTTGCTCGTTTGGTCTCTGCTCTGGAATAGTTAAACAAAAATAAGCAAACTGTAGTTTGGCTATGATGGATTCTTAATGCTCAGAAAAATGGTAAGCAACATATGGGATAAGATCCTGGCCTCATTCAAATCAGAGGGAATTTTGCATTTATGACATGGGTCTCAGGATTTTACCAAGGATGCATTTGCATTTGTGTACAACACAGAGTACACACATGCAGAGCATACATTTTCTGTCACACACACAAAGTAATGTCAATACTTAAGTTTGCCTGTCATTTCCCATGACTAGGTTCTGTCTATTTTATTTCAATAAGTCATAATATACATTGGGTAACAGCATCTTATACATCAAATTCTTTTTATACATAAATCCATGTAACCCTCCTCATGGGGGAAAGGGAACATACTGAAAATGCAATCTGATGTGTTCTAGGACAACACTGCGATAAGGGATACAATCACTCTTGAAAAAATATTTATCAATTAAGGCATATCACACTACATCAACTTACCTGTGGCATGTCTTCACTGAAGATGGATGCAAAGCCTCCTGACTAAAATATAAGACAGGTGATATTTATCATTCTTACGTATACCAAAAGTTTCTAACACATGTATATTAAACACACCAAGCATGTTCCTGACAGCATATAACTGGAAATAAAACAATGGAAATGCTGGCTTCTAATGCGGCTATAATATAATAGTAACACAGTAACTTTTGCAAATTTACTGCTGAGGTTCTCCAAAGTGAAGTCTGAAAGATGACCTGGTATCGACTTCAGTGTTACTGTGTGTTTTACTCTATGCTGCTGAGCTGCAGGAAAAGCTGTTTGTTACCCTCATCTGCAAATGTGCTGGTGTGCAAGGGGTGCTACAGCCTGCATCCTTCTTGGACGGCAATGATAGCCTTTGGTATACAGGGTTTCTGTCATAGAGTGACACTTGAGTTCATCTGCCTCCATTCATTTCAAGGCACTTTATGAATGTTCACTAATGAACTCTCCAGGAGGTCCATGCTGTCAAGTCTCCAGAGAGGCACAGGTGCCACCACACATCCAGTCCTAGCAAAAGCTCTCACAATAAAGGGAAGCCCCCAGTTGTCAAATACCTTGTCAATGCCTCTTGTCTGACTCTTACAGTCTGTAGGGTCCCAACACAGCTGCATGTTCCCAAAGCAGCAAACAAATTCACACTAGTAACATTTACTGTCATCTGCTCTATCTGTGATGGTGGCAGCCCCTAGTTTCCATACAGAATCATAGAATCACAGAATGGTTTGGGTTGGAAGGCACCTTCAAAAATCACCTAGTCCAACCCCCTGCCATGGGCAGGGATGCATTTCAGTAAATCAGGCTACTCAAAGTCCCGTCCAACCTGACCTTGAACATTCCAGGGATGGAGCATCCACAGCTTCTCTGGGCTACCTGTTCCAGTGCCTCACCACCCTCATCGTATAGAATTTCTTCCTTATGTCCAATCTAAATCTATCCTCTTCCAATTTAAAACCATTGCCCCTCATCCTGTCACTACAGGCCCTGGTAAAAAGTCTCTCTTCGTCTTTCTTATAAGCCTCCTTTATATTAAAAGACTGCAATAAGGTCTCCCTGGAGCCTTCTCTTCTCCAGGCTGAACAACTCCAACTTTCTCAGGCTTTCATCACAGGAGAGGTGTCCCAGCCCTCTGACAATTCTTGTGGCCCTCCTCTGGATCTGCTCTAACAGGTTAACATCTTTCCTGTGCTGGGGACCTCAGAGCTGGACGCAGTACTCCAGGTGAGGTCTCATGAGAGCAGACCAGAGGGACAGAATCACCTCCCTCGACCTGCTGGCCACACTTCTTTTGATGCAGCCCAGGGTACGACTGGCTTTCTGGGCTGCAAGCGCACATTGCCAGCTCACATCTAATTTTTCATTCAAATATTTGATTTTTCATCCCTCCCTTTCCTCATGCCTCCTGTTCTCTTCTCCCCTACCATACTCTTTTTCCTCTTCCTCTACTCACTATTCCCATTTTTCCAGAACTTCTTAAGCATCCCTAACACCATCTACCAATAAAACACACACACAGAGTGAAAAAAACAGAACCATGTTAAAGGTTAAAAATGCTTGTGAACAGGGAACAGGAATGGTAGCATTAAACCAAACAATGTGGGACATTGAGGGAAAACAGAAATAATAATCCAAATCTAACAAGTAAAGCAGAAATCCAGCTGAACATAAGGAATACTTTAAGAATAGATGTAATATTCTTTTAACACCTACAAGCATTAAGCACAAAACAAAAGCTATCAAGCCAGATTAAATATAGAAAATTGAAGCAGCACGAAGTGAGAAGCTCAAAATGAAGGCAGGTCCATCACTCTTAATTTTAGGTATATCTGACTCCCTCTAAGCAAGTCATCCCATCCTAAGACAGATGTCTCAGGCAAGTGGGATAAACCACTTTCTTGAGCTGCCTGTCTCTGCACGGACTACAGAAGATGCTCAGTGAACAGCTTTGATGCCCATGTTTAAACAGCTTAGATTAGATGAGACAATACCCACTGAACACGCTGGAAGGCAGAAAGAGTACAGTATGGACATCTTTCGAACACATGAGGTTAGTGAGGGAAGTGGTGGTTTTTCACTTTGACCCTTTTGTAAACCCTTCTGACACTCAGCTGCAATCTACTACACCATCGCCTTTTCTGTTCATCTGTAATAGTTCAGTCAAGCACTGCTCTCCTACCACATTCATACAGCACAAGGCATGTTTGGACACTCCGCAATGTAAACAATAAGTACTTAGCAGGAAAAATTGGTACACAATACGTTAAACAACTTGCCTGACACCACATGCCTGTAAAGAGATGATGGTGGCAAGTTTACCTTCGTGGTACCAGTATTTCAAACTGAGACAAAATCTAATTGGAGTCATTTTCAGGATGCACAGTAGCATGAAACTTGCCAAGGCAAAACAGGTGCCCTTCCCTTTCTGACATCACATAATGCAACAGAGTGGCAGACTTCATGCCTTTTTTTCTTTCCTTTTTATTTGCATAAAGCAAAGCATTTCCACCCAGACAGCTTCTACAGATTGCTACTGTTTTGACAGCGGACTAGGAAAAGATACATTCCTGAAAATAAAAACATTGTTTTAATGCTAATATGCCTGGCAACAAAACAAACTGAAAGGAAAGAGATGCAGAAAGTAAGGTTTTCTTGGTCCACTTTCTTCAAACCTCCTAGTGACCCCATAAAAATTAGATTGGGGGCATCACAGCAGTACCAGAAGAGATATTCTCAGTTTCCTTTGGTGTAAGAACTGGACTTGAAGTGTACAAAGGTTATCCATATGTAATTGTTGAATGTTATTCTGCCTGAGTATCTGGTATTTGGTGTTATACCAAAAAAAGGCTCTGATTCTGCACTATCATGTGTTTAACTTTATCACAATGAGCTTTTAGTGGGATGCCACACGGTGATGAGGTGAAGCAGTGTGCAGATAAAACTGCAGGACTGAGCCACATGAAGACTAGTAGATAATTTGCATACATCCCAGCATTATATACCAGCTACACCCTAAAACACCACAGCACTAACCAAGGGTTTCTACTCATTGGTGTCAGTTACACAGCAAAATATCACCAGCTGAGATCACAGCTTCTGCCAATTGCTAAATGCCAGTAAGCACTGCTTAACATCACGATATAATTTTGAAAGCTGTGGCAAATGCACTTATCAGCATTGTAATGTGCCACATATGCAAAAAAATAGCAAGAGAAGTAGAACAGTCAAGAGAAGGCCTCTTCAGTCCTCTGAAGAAGTGGCACAAACTGCTCCAGGGAACAATGAAAATATCCACCTCTAAACTGGACAGTACTTGCGTACTTATGTAATTTTTAAGCATTTGACCTGTACTCCTTTGAATCAAGGTCTTACCATTTCTGTCAGCAGCTTGGAGTAGAAAGTCAGCATGACCTTAGAGCCATTTCTTCATCCCACAAGCCTAATTAGGAAGTGTCATGATGTTAGCTAGCATGTTAGCCAGCCTGACTGTTACTTTAATTAGCTATAGCATGGAAAGTGAAAGCATGAGAACAAAAAAAGCAATGGATAAATTATAGCTTAGTTGGGATGGCCTGAAAGGCAAGCAGCTTAGTGAGGCTGGGCAAAAAAGAAATGGATGTACACACAACCCTTGAAAATTCAACAACAATGCTTTATCTACAGCATTTAGGCTTGCTTAAATATAGACATGTACAGCTGTAAGTGTTCTTTGGTAATTCTTGATTTAAGAAAAGTTTCTTGTGAAAACAATGTGCAATTACTGTGTAGTACTTAGTTCAGTTATTTGATCCTGACCTTCCTAGCTTTTTCATTATTAGGCAGGGCTGACAACTGAAAGACTTGCAAATACTTACCTCTGGAAAGAAAGTTCTAAGAGCAAAGTGTTTGTAGTCAAGGAAGGGAACGGTTCCAAAACTATCCACCACGTCTAATTCATCCATCTGCAGTTCAGCAAATCCTGAAAAAGCACCCCCCGGCGCCACCCAGACGGTTAGTTTAGTTGACACAAAATCATCTTCACAATTATAACTTGGTCCCAATAGATGTTCCTTAAAAAACAGTTTTCAGGGAAAAGAGGTTGTTTTTCAAGCTGAAGCCCTTATGAGCAGGAAAGTACCAATCCATTTCCCCCCCCCCCCCCCCGCCGCCCGCTTTTGTTAAAGGAAATATTACATGCAATCCTTTTAGCTCAGTACTACCTGCTACTGCTGTGCACACCAACATTACAAAGGAACTTTGATACAACACAAAAATATTCTAACAGCCATAAAATTATAATGTTTATATAATGTGAGCTTCTTGACAGTTTCATTTCAGAAATTATGCTGTACTTAAGCTCGATAAAGCTCTTTAGACCTACCCTCACGTATTTCCTTCCGAATCTCATATTCCAGCAGTTCAAGTTGCTGACTCTGTTTACGAGTTAACTCTTTGGATTTGTATCTAGTTACTACAAATGCCACTAAAAAGTGAGAAAAAAAGATGCTCAGTCCAGAAATTGCAGAACAGACAACCTCTATGCAAGACATATTTTAATATTATTTTAAGAAACAGAAAGATTAATATACATTTGCACTCTCCAGGAGGATGTCAGTGTGCTAGTACCCATGAGCCCTAGTTATCTGGATGTAAACCCCAATATTGAATAAAACCCATTCCTTTTAACAAGGTCTTAAAATTGTCAATGCAATTTTATTTGAAAGTACAGCTATGTACAACCTGCACAATGAGACACAGAATCTAAAAACCACTTCTACTACTAACAACCTACTTAAAGTAGCACTAATTAAACATGAAAAACAGTTGTTTTGAACAGGAAATCCACTTCCAAATTGTTAACTTCTCTGAAGCTTATTTAGAGAGAGTAAAGGCACGAGATATGGTTCCTGTAAAGGTAACGCACTTTTTAAAAAGAAAGCAAACCAAACAAAAGAACAAACCCTAAAATTATTACAACAGATGGAAATTTATCAAATATATAACCAGGTCAAAACGTTCAGAAAAAATAAGTGACAAAAAGAGGAGAGGATAACTGTTTACCCCCCTCAATTTACTAATGACCTACACATTCATGAATGATCCAAATGAGACTGAGCAGAAACACCACAAACACTTCCTGAGGATAAGCAGTTTGTTAGGGAACGTCTGCCCCAGGGACAGGAGGAGAGTTCAGCTCTGACAGCTGGAAGGGCCCAAGTTATGACACAAGGATGTCAGTCCTATGGCTTGCCTCACTTAACGGTGGTGAGCAATCCCAGCAGAACAGCCAAAACTACTGCCTTGTAAAATGCTGTAGCCTGGACAAGACATACATTACCACCAGACCAGAGTTAACTTTGTCCACTCTTACTGGGAAAGGAGGAAAAGCACCAGACTGTTTGTGACAGTCCCAAACACGTATGTGTGTATGTATATGTGTTTATGTGTCATGATTATACCCTTCAGCAAATCAAAAACTGAAAACACATTATTGTACTTACCTATAATGACACCCACTACAATAGGTAGCAAAATAAGAACATATAAATATATGTGTGATGATGTCGGTTTGACTTCATGCTCAAAATTTCCTAATTTGACCTGAAAAAAAAATAATGGCTGTGTTAATAGAGGACAGGTATTATATCAGTGCTTAAAATGACATCTAATGTATAAAAAAAAAAATAACGTATTTGAGGCACATGAAGGACCCTGGCTCTGCAGATTATTGGGAAGACAGCAGCAATTTGGGAAAACGTATGTGAACCAAGGCAAACTTGACGTTTACCGTATTTGATGTTTAAGCGGGACAACAGAGCAGTGACAAGAGAAAAATTTGGAGGTCCTCATGCAGCATAAAATTTTGCCATCGCTCTCACTGCAAACCAGGGCCCTGAAATGAATGGCAAGATCTGACCTCTGGCTGGCCAAGTGGCTCATGCACTTCAGAATCACTGCTAAACGTTCTGGTACTTTGAAGCAAGGAAGGCAGGTGTTGATAGTTAAAAACATTCCTTTGCACTCACAGTGTTACTCTGCTGAGCAGAAAAGTAAGGTAAGACTCATGCTAATAATGAGGGAAGTAAATTTTTTGACAGACGCGTGGCCCACAGCCCTCTTCCCTATTTCTTTGCAGAAGTTTCAACCTCTTTATGTAGGATGTAGGGCATTCCTGAAGGTCCGCTTGAGAACAAATACAACATACAATACATGTACAACATCCCTCAACAGCCACCAGGCTTGTCAAAGGCAGGACAGGCACTAACTCTTAGGAATACACGAAAGTGCTGAAGTCTGCCAGACGCCAAAATGAGGCATTCACCACTGATAATTATGGCAGAAGAAATTTCACAAAGGAGGATCTCAAAGAGGACTGTGAAAGCACATAAATAAAGAGTAGCTAAGACTACAAACAGACTAGAAGTAAAAATACGCTTTGACACCGAAAACGAATACCACCAAGTGCCAGGGACAGAAATAAGCCTGAGATAATTGAAAAGGAGAGTTGGGATGAAATTATTTTGGGTTACAGCAGGGAAGGCAGAGATCTGGTGATTTCAATCACTGACTTGTCACAGGAGGTGTGCAGCCAGGGCAGCTGGACACTGCCAACTGGATAGTCACATCGCAGCTACAAGGCCAGGAGCAAGCAAAGAAACCCCACAGGGCTAGAGGGACACGGCCTTTGTATTTCTGGGGCTACAAAGAACAGAAGACAAAGCAGACCTATTTCCTCCATCGAATATATTTTTTCCTTGGTTGTACATGTGTTTTTACAGTTCCTATACAAAGTACTTTTGGTTTGAGCCTTCCTAGGATCCCACTTGCCTTTTCTAAGGCTGAAATGCATTGGTGGCTAAATACATTAATCATCCCATGATTAATACACCTGCCTTTCTCCACTTGTCATGTCCAACCAAAGTGTTCCTAAAGCAGAAATTCCTGTTACTCATTCCTGCTTATTGAAAACTGAGGCCAAGCATTCATTTAATTTTCCGTTCATACTTAGATTATCTTTAATCTTCACCATAACCTTCTTACTCAGTGGCTCCATTTCTTTCCTTATCTTTTATTTATCTTGTTTATGAATCATAGACTAAATAAGGTACACCTGAATTCATCTGATTCCTATTCCTAAATTCACTTCATTCTTCCTGCATGACATTATAAAACCTCCTCTAGACTGCTAATGCCTCTGAGCTTTATGTCATCAGCAAATGTCATTAGTGCATGCCTTATTTTTGTGCTCAAGCCACCAGTGATATTAAACAATATCTGTATGAAAATCAGCATTGCCCAGAGTCAGATCCCCACACAAAGCATCCAGTTTTTCTAATCCCTAGTGTCTTCATAATCACCATGTTAAGTAGTTTACTGATCTACCACTTTTCTGTTGTTGAGGAAACCACCCATCTTACCAAATAAAGATATCTAGCATAATCTGCTTTTATTAAAAAGAAGTTGACAATTATCCCATTTTCCATTTACCTCCAGGTCTTTCACGAGTCCCTCATTTAAAACACATTATAAAGCTTTACATAGAGCTAGATTAAATCAGCATGCCTCTATTTGCCTATTTATTTTTTTTTTTCTTTTAAATACTGGTTTTATGTTTGCTGCTCTCCAGTTATACAGTACCTCTCCTGACTCTACAGTTTTATTTAGAATCTTTCCCACTAAGCCTACAATCTCATATGCCAGCTCTTTCTCAGTGCTGTGATGGGAATGATCCTGTCCCAGCTGTCCTGAGTCCCTTGATCTGACTCTTGCTTCTGTCACAAGAGCAGCATTTTCTTCCATGACACCTCCATTCAGACCGATCAGCCTGTCTTTGACCCCACACTCAATACCCTCTTTCTTCCTGAAAACTAAACCAAAAGATACATTTATTCTTACGCCATATCTATCTTTTATACCCAGCTTAGCCTTTCTTCAGAGCGGCCCTACTTCTTCTATGATGATTTATTTATAAAATCGAAAAAACACATGATGATTTTCTATTTTTACATTTTTCTTGATGTTGGAAAAAATAATTCTTAAGGTATCAAAAGTGAAATGTTACATTATAACTATTGCATTCGATTTGCCTTAGTGAATTGGTGACCTTTCTATCACAGTCACTCCTATGAAGCTTGCAGGATAAGCATGTGATACTGCATGGCAACGCTAATATTTAAATGCAACACCAATCTCAGAAAGGCTTTTCCATGCCGTAACTGGCTCAGATGGCAGGATCCACAGATGGGGGATCAGTTAACAGTGATATGAAATGCAGAATAGCTTCGTTAATCTTTACTATGAGCCATATGCCTTGAAGTCAATAGAGTTATTTCAGATTTATACCACCATACACTACAATAAGAGTCTGGCATCATTTTTTTCCCCTCATAAATGGTGACAATTGCTTTTTAAAAAATTCATATCTTCATCTTATTCGTGGAGCAAATATCTTAAGCTTCCATTTAGCTTTGACATCCATGCTAATGTTCTTATATTTGGGGCTGGCTTTGTGCCATATGTTCATAGCATTTTGGCCTTCCTGGTGCACACTGAATTTTACCCCCATTTTCACTCAGAAATGCCTTCTCTCTGCCTTAGTGGTGATCACCATGCACTGTTCGAGATCCTTATCTACTTTAGTTAGAAAAAGTGAATGGGATGGCCACACCGCAGCAGCGGATTGCTTACAGATCTAAGATGAGGGTCTCTCCTGGAGCCAGTGATGCTTTGTCGGTGATGTCTGCGCTGCAGCCAGAGGTCTGACAAGCTACTGCTCTCCTGGAGCTCAGCAGCAGTGAGCTCATCTTGGACTGCAAAGCCTACCTCTGACACGACAGCAGTAACCAGACAGCACATGAACTCAGCACTGTTAGCGGTACCTAAGCCAGGCAGGCACGCTTAGATGTGAGGAAGATAACCAGACTACAGAGTACCAGAACAAAAACACGCATCCAGTTCCGCCCTCTATGAAGAGTATTCATGACCAGAGCATTAACGCTAAATTTTGCTACAGTTGCATAAACATCCAAACACTGATAAATTGCAACAAAAGGGAATTCTACTTACAAAAACTTTCACTGTGGAAAAGTCAATCTTGTCTGTTACTTCCCTTTTGAATTTGCACAGTATGGTGCTACGGTCTGGTTTTTTGGTAATATTTTGGATGCTGAACCATATCTTTTTGGTTTGTGCACCATTCATATATGACAGATAAACCTCTACCTCAGTTTTAGAAATATTCAAGTTGTCATTTTCTTTCTAGAGGGAAAAAATTGAAGATAATAAACAGTCACTAAACACGGTAAAAAGTAAAACGATCCCCAACGATTATTTTAAATAAGGAATTGTAGTTATTACTTTCAAACTTACGTATATTTTTAATTCCAGATCAGGATCCAGCTCAGTGTGCAGCTGGTAGTTAATGAACACTGGGTCAGGATGATAGTGTAATTTGGCACATGGTATAAAGGTAGTTTCCACTTTTAACATCATATCAACAACTTTACCCTCTGTTGCATGGCTCAGGATTGGCGTTAAGTAATGATATTCAGATTCATTTCCAGGATACCTAGAGACCTAGAAATGCAATAGCAAAGCTGTAACAGTCATTAAGCACTCAACAGTGGGTACAATTACAAACAGAGGCACTCAAAATCATTTTAACGTCTTCCTGACTCCACACAGATATCTGCTAAACCTCTTCTCTGCGACCAGGGCTGCATGCAGAGCACCTGGGAAAGTTTCTGTGTTGAGCTTGTGTCTACTTTTAAGCACATTTATCACACACTCTGCACGCTGCTTTAAGGCTGATTGCACACTGCTAAGGCAGCTACTTCCCGCAGTGAGACAGGAATAGTGACAGTGATTTCTTCTTCCTTCCCCTCAATGCAGGTGACAAGAAAAGAGCAGGATGAGCTCTCCAGCACTCCTAGGCATTGGCTCTCCCAGCTTAACCCTTCATAGAGGGGAGTTGCTACAGCCACCCCATTGGTTACGCCATGGGGTGGTCCTACTGTTTTCTGGTCTCTGTGCTGCAAGCCCAGGAGGCAACAGGGTGCCCATCTCCTCACAGTCAAAATCAGCTCCAGTCTCCTGCCCCTTGCTGAAGCAGTGGCACCAATTGGGTCCTCAACACAAGGGGAGAGAGAAGTACACCACCCCCTTTTCCAACACACCCATATATGGAGGCTGGGGAGGTTCAAAAAGGACAAATTTGGAGCAAGTCTCCAGGGCACAGAAAAAAGGCTCAGGGAATTATGCAGGAGAGTAGCTTATGTGTATCCATGATCCTGTACTGAGAATGTGTGCAACTGTAATCCTACAAGTGGTCATATTTATTCTAGTAGGGTGACTGATGTGTGCCTGCAAGTGTTTGAAAAATACTGAGATCCTCCTGAAACCTTAGGAATAAAACCTAATCCCTTAAGAGACCTCTATTTGGTATTGTAAACGGGACTAAGACTTACGGTGAGGTTTGATCTCTGGTCATCTGAAATAATCACACTGTCCACCACATTAAAATTTCTACCAATCGTAGTAATTTTGCGACCACCACTGTAAAAAAAAAAAAAAGGGAGAGGAAGGGAAGTTAATATTGTCTGTTTTCCCACAGATAAGTCCTGCATTAGGGCTTCAGCTGTGAATAAACTACTTGTGCATTTTGCTGTGGTAGCAGCCAATACAACGAAATCAAACTGCAGGACAAGATAATTTGAGCTATAGAGTGTACTTCCATCATTTCCTCATAATGTAATGGTAAATGCTTTTGCTACCGCAAAACCAAATGACTTGATAGCATACACATGCATATTCCCTTTCCGGGACTCTCCACCTTGTTTTCTATTTATGGAGTCAAAGAACTAGACCATGATTTAATATTCTGTCTTGAAGACATGGTATTTCACTGCCCCAGAGCAGCCCCGCCTGTGCTTAATTCCTGCCTTCTTCAGGACAAACTGATGATTCCAGGCACCTCACAGGAAACATTCTCGGCCATGTTCAGACCATCTGTCTCAGCACACACAATGGTGCTTGTGTCTGAGGGTCTGGCTCACAATCTCTGCTGAACACAGTTGGAGTGGTTTAAGGTATTATTAATTTCCAGCTGCCTGAGCTGCCCCTCACCTGGAGATGAGGGCATGAGTCCTAGCTGCTCAGCTGCTGCAGCTGCCAGACCAACTTATTACCTCAGATCCACACTTGCCAGCACTTGATGCCAAGACATCAGATTAAGAACGTGAAAGTGAGTAAAAACTGTGCAGGCAGAGGGACAGGTGGAAAGCTGTGCCGGAGAACATCTTAAAACCACCCTGTAAGTCTTTCACTGGAGCTGTGAGTCTCCCACAGAACACAGCAAAGACTTGAAAAGGGTTGTTTCAGCTTTAGGGAACCCGGTCCTAAAGCAAGTCTGAGCAGTGGTGATTATTTTCACCTCATTTCCAATTTGCTAATACTTCATGCTGTTTCGGAGGTAAAGGGTATATTAGTGTCAAGAAATCAAAGTTAATTGGAGTTTGAATTTATGTGGGCTGCCCATATTTTAGATTTAGCTTTAGTATGAAATTACTATTTTTGACTTCTACACAGGAAACCTGGGATGGGCAAAAAGGAGTTTACAGAATCCCACAGAACACAGAATTCGTCTTGCAGCTATCATGACCCTATCTGTATGTTAAATGTTAAATCAGTTCACCAGCATAAATTCATCCTCCACAACAGGTCATAGCAGTCATCCAAGCTTATATCAGCTGCGGTCTGGCCAAAGAAGGAGGCTTATAGTGGCTCAGTGGGACTACATGTTAATAAATACACAAAAAGTATAGAAAGACAAATTACCTGATCCAGGAGGTATTTGGTGTGATTCCAAAACAAAATGGTACTGACACATAATGCAGGGTCATTGGTGGTGAACATTTTTTCCCATTAGCCTGTATACATATTCTTTTAGCCTCCTTACGTGTTGGTGGGAGAGCAAATGTCATTTGTGTATCGTTTAGCACATTTCTAACTTTAATGCTGAAGAAGAAAGAAAACAGTCAGATGCCAAAACACAGATACAGATGCCACTATGTCACTCATTGGTGTTACTACACAAAACCTATAACCTAAAGCAAAGGATGAGGAGAGAAGAGGAATGAATCTCTCTTTGAGCTGCCAGATGGAACTGGAAAGAGAGCAGGGAGTTGAAAAGACAAAGCAGGGCATCTTTTGAATGAAGTTGCTACATGTCACAATAATCACAGAAGATGGTACAGATATTGATGTTATAGCCTTGGGATGAGGCTATGTAATGCAATGTGTGATTTTGCTGTGTAAACTGTGTACTTTGCAGTGTAATTCTCTGTGTTACCAACACATTAGCTAGTCAAGAATGAGAATCTTCAGTTTCCTTTCTTCTTTTTCTCTCTCTTTCCGTCTTCCCCCCTCTTTTCTCCTTTTCTCTCCTTCCTCTTTTTCTCTCCTTCCCTTTTTCTCCTTCCTCTTTGTCTCTGCTTCCTCTCTCTCCCTCCTTTCCCTCTCTCCATCCTTCTCTCCTTTTGTTTTCTGTGGTCCCCAAGAAATTCATGGTTCAACTGAAAATTTAACTGTACCATATGAATACTTTTTCAAGTGCTAGCTATGTAAAATGGTCTTGGTAATTACAGGCAGCCATTGCAGCTGCACCTGAAAATGACTAATTCAGAATAAGATAGCCTAATTATCTAGAGGGTTATACTGTGCAATCATCAACAGAGAAAAGTACATGCTGTTGCATGAGAGATTCCCTCCCCTGGCATGGTCTGTGCTTTCACAAGCAGCATCCTAGAACATATGGGGGACATTTTGAAGCAGAGGAGAGTCAAACAAAAGCTGAGGCTTTCCTTTGATCTAACTTCTTGTTGCCTGCTGCAAGGCACAGAGGGCCACAGATACTGAACTGCCGTAACTACTTCTGAGAGCCACCCAGCTACCCACCTATCCCTTGTATTGTACCCAAACACCAAATTCATTTCCAACCTTTGGGAATTTAAAGTGGAAGTTTAACTAAAGGAGTGCAGGGTATCTCCCCCTCTGTTGAGGAGAGGTCCACGACAACTGTTCACACAACTGTACTGCTAGGGCAAAATGGGCATAATTTTCACAATGCAAAGTAAACAGTAATATTACTCAGGGCTTAACTCACACGTCTGGTTTACAGCCAGTGATTCCAGTCAGTATCATTTTTATGCCTGATGCACGTGTAAAGTTTTCTCCTTTGACTGTTATTTCACTTTTGCCTAATGTAGAAATCCACAACGGTTCAATGGAATGAATGCTGATATGCTATTAGAAAACAAAGCAAAACAAAATCTGGTTATAAAGAGGCTAGGCAGTTAAACAACAGCTGCAAAAACAACCACCACTCAGGAATGCAGGTTTTATGGCACTAGGATACATTTTTCTTATTAATTTCATATCTTGTTAAGCTTTATCCTGTGGTGTACTGTCAATCACAACTTATTTACAAGTCAACTATTTTTACCTACAGATTTTATCTTTCAATTTATCTCATAGCAAAGTTGCCCAAAGGAATCACAGTCTGACATACTGGAAGGTAAGTATCTTAAAAACCCAGCTTGAAATTTTACATTTTGTGTGACTGTTGAAGAACTAAGAAACAATGCTAAACAATACCCTTGATGCTGTCACTATGAGAGATCAGAGAAACAAATGAAGGCATCTCTCAAGACCTGAAAAGGGGAAGCAGGGTCAAATCCTAGAATGAAAACTCAAGAAAGAGCCCCAGAATTAGCTTTACTAGAAAGCTTTTTCAAAGTCATACATAGAGCTAAAGGTACAACACGACTGTAGGCATTTTTTCAGTATCCCATTTTGATGCTAAGAAGTTTACAAATCTATTTTCCAGCATTTAAGAATAATCCTAGTTTGCCATGATGCTGTCACAGTCTTGCAGAAATGTGGCCAATTTTTAAACTATGCTTTTCTTTGTGTATCTTTATATTTACTTATCGTAAGTTACTAACACTACTGAGCAAGAAGAGAGATTTTTTCCCTAGTGTATTTACTTGATACATTTGACAGCATCTCATGTTTAATCAGTTTTGCTGCTTCCCCAGTTTTGTAATCACACAGACTGTTTCCTCTCTGTGTATCTTTCAGATAACAAACTGAAAACATTCAAAAAAACAGGAAAATTCACATGTGAAACCACAAAATGTTTGGGACCTTCTCAGGCAAATGATTTCTAGCTTGCTTTTAGACTGCCTGTAATACTAGTTTAAAATCAGTTTTTAGAGTATTGTGATTTCTGCTGTGATCCTGATTTCTGCTGTGCACCTGTGGACACATATCCACTGGGCAGATCAGCCTTCCCAACCCTGAGATGGGTGCTGGTGTAAAACCTCTCGGAAAAGTCTTTGCCACAGGGTTTTTCTCTCCACTAATCTTTTCATGTACCCAGAGTAGCACCAAGCCTTTGGGCTAGTGGCCTGAGGGGACCACCAGGACCAGGGTCACGTCACCATCCACTGCAAACACAGCATTTGCCCACTTCAGAAAGGTCCCTGGCACATTGCCCCACATGCTACCACGGCCTGCTGAATGCCGGAGAGCTTGGGAGCAAATGTGAGACCTGTCACAATTGATCGAAAGCTGCAACTTGTGCCTTAGGAGAGGGCAAGAGAGTGCAAAGGCCGGGGCCAGAGGGCCTGCTAACGGGCCTCCAAGGTGGCCTCTGGTATGGCTAATGGAGGAGGGCAAAGGAAACCCCTGACAAACAGCCTGAGGGAGAAAATTCACTCCCACACCGACCAGGAGATCAGTTTAACCCTTCATATGCGAGCAGGACAACTGAAGCAGAAATCTGAGAGATCAAAGCCAGAGAAGCACCAGCACTTTTCTCCACCTGCATCCTGTCCCTCTGCTTGTGCCCAGCCTCCAGTGCACCAAGGACAGTCAACATCCTCACACAAATCCAGAAGCCAAATACTACAGAAAGGAGTAAAACACTGCTTGGGGGTTCTCGCTGGTAATCAGCAGGGAGCCCTGAAGCACAGGAATAACACAGTATGACACAAACATGCAGACATCCCCCAGAGCTGCATCAGTGTTGTGAGCCCCATGAGGGAAATGGCTGCCATTCCCTGCCCAGGGGTGCAGCGCTTCAGGGCTCCCCCTCCTCTCTCTGACAGGCACCGCACACCACCCACTGGGCACCTCAGCTTAGCTTGCCTTGTTCCTTTCCTTACACCAAGAGGAAATGGCATTAAGAATGGTTTACTCTGGAAGTTTCAGTCTCCCCTGAAATCATGCCTTCCCCGCAGCTACACAACATGGACTCCCTCGCCAAATCCTGCCTCAGACTCATGGCGTCAGCACAGTCACTCGCAGCCAGCCTCGGCTACTCGAAGAGCCTGCTTCCAGACTTGACCGCCTTGGTCCGCGACACTTTCCTCGGCAGCAAAAGAAACCTTGAATTTCCTCACTGAATGCAGGAGGGACCAAGCGTCCTTGCTGGGGTCTGTGGTGCTCATTTCCCCAATGCCATAGAGCCGCTGACCTTCCAGTCACTGCGTGGCAGGGGGGAGAGACACCCGGCAGCAGGAGGGAAGGGAGACAGTGGAGAAGCAGTAGGATATTTATAAAAAATCACTACTTGTGAGGCATGTGATGAAAGCAGCGCAAACATGCGGAGAGACATACAGCAAGCGAGCGCCAGCTCCTCAGGTAATGTAAATCAGCACAGCCCTGTCAACTTCAATAGAGCTCCACGTTTCTGAGCTGCAGCCCCCCAGTCCCCTGGACAGCCCAACGCTTCCCTGGGGCAGCGTAAACAGCGGCAGCCACATCCTCAGAGGTGTGGTTAGCATGGCTGCAGGCCACAGGGAGATATCTGGCAGCGGCCCAGGTTAAGCAGCCTCTGCCACCCCTGGGAGCTGAGCCTCTGCCACCCCCAGGAGCTCGTCCCCGCACCAGCACAGCCCCTTCTGCAGTGTTAGCATGGGGCCCCAAGGCCACAGGAAGGACTGGATGGGGGAACCGGCCCAGATGAAAAACAACCTGCCGAAAGAAAATGGTTATTTCCAGCCAAATCAGTTCCCCAGCCAAGGGTACTGGCACAACCACTCCAACTGCTGCTCCAGCGCAGGGAGGGGGAAGGTGCAGCATGGAAACCAGCCGTCGGAGTCAGGAGGAGGGCTGGGGCTGCCACCGAAAAAAACCCTGTATTAAACTAAATGCTCGGCTGGGGTTGTGGGAAAACACAAATCCTCTTTCTCAGCCTTCCACTAAGTTCTCCTTAAAGCACGAGCAGTCAAAAGAGAGCAGGATTTCAAATGCAATTTCAAGCCCTCTGAATGGATCAATCACTTCTAAACAAACATCTGCCTTTGGACTGCCTCTAGTGCTTTCACTGCCTTGTCCATCACTGTCTTTCCAAGATAAGGCGTGTGGAAGAAAGCCATCTCCCAGGCAATTCCAACTATTTACCAATGTCAAATTAATGCACTTGGAAGCAGAGCAAAGAAGAATTTCCTCTGTTCTTTCACCAGCCATAATGCTTTATATGCAGACCAAATCCAGAATATTAATGCTCAGAAGCACAAGTATTACAATCCCACTCATCTTGGTGAAAAAAAAAAAGGACTTTGGGATTTTCTTTAACAAATCTCAGCTGAACAGCTGAATTTCAGAGGTAATTCCTGTCTTCACAGGTAAAAGTTTGGGTACTTGTAACGAAACATTTAGAGATAAGAACACAGTCGCTATTTATACCAACCGTGCTACCACTCACAGAAAAGCAGAAACCAAAAAGTGTAGGCAGCAAATCTCTATATACTGACTAATCAGTCAAATTTCTCTTCACTACTCATTTCTTTCCTAACACCTGCATGTCATAAGCAACCACTGATGACAAGATCGCTCAGTTTTATGAAAAAATAAAACCATTTTGGCACCATAAAGAATACAGGGATAACCTCGTGGTTAAAGGGCTGGCCTACGAGGCAAATTGTATAGACTGTACGCTCACATACAGTCTATATGATTTCAATAGAGAACTCAACAACCAGATTAGAAGGTACTTTGCATCAGCGACACTCTTTCCTTTCCAGTGATCCACCTTGGGCAGGATGGATGGAGAGTAGCTCCATCTCCAGTTTTGTCTGTAGCCTGGAAGCAAGGAATATTTTTCCAGAAGCGTGAACAAGGATTTATTAAAACCCAGGGATTTCAGTTCCTGGATGCATCTTCTAGCCACTTGTCTGTTATCCAGAAACTGGGTGGCACAACCTCCCCCTCGTTCTGCCCCCCTGGTAGCTATGTTTCAGGAGAAGTTGTGATCCGGCTGCAGAAAATGAGGAAGAGGTTTCAGACCCTGAAACCTAGTTTCACAGAGTTGTCTGTGACAGCAGAACTCAAACATCCATTTAAGCCTAGGTAAGAGATTAAGTCCAAGATGTCTCCTTTGTTTTCTTTTTGTTGTTGTTGGTCAGCTTACAAGTCCAGCCCTCAGCACACTGGCTCCTGTGGAGTGCCTAAATACAGCATACAGGGGCTTTGGCATTTAAAGCAATACTGCAAATCTGCACCTAGAGGTAGGCACATGACTATTGCAGTGTTCACTGTCTCAATGCCTGGATGAAAAACACAAACCTTTGTTGGTACCTTTAAGCACTAACAAAGCACTAAGAAAAAATAGCATCAATGTAAGTTCTGCACTGACTTGCTATGTAACTGACTGCCTCCCCAACCATATCTTTATTATTCCTCCAAAGTCCTCTCATTTTACATAAATATCTCTGCCAACCCACAGAATCCCAGTAATACCCATCTTAAAATGCTAACTAACCTCTGTTTTCTGTGCAGTGGCGATCTCCTTGGAAGCAGGTGCATTACAACTATCCTGAAAAAAATCAGCATTTCGCCATGTCAGGACAAGGAAGAGACAGATTGCTGTTCAGATGTAAAAAATACAAGGAGAAGGCATCACGGGGGATTCCAGCCCTCCCCAACAAACTTCACCTGGCAGGTGGTGGCGGGAGAGGCACGCATCCATTTACAGCTGGCACACTCACCCTTGTGTATACACCGTGAGCAGCTGGTAACACAGAAAACAGAGTTTTTGTAAGACACAGGGACTCAATCTAGATTCAGCCATGAATGTGAAATTTCAAGCGACAGAAAAAACCACAAACCCAAGAGAACAACCTGGCAAACATGTAATGAAATGTGTAAAACACATAACCTGCATTTACCCTCCGAGCCTATTGTTCTCTCGTGCTTATTCTGAGGACAAATTTAGTATGAAATACAATCTGTGCTGAGATGCTGAAAGTCATAAATTTCTAAAAAGCATGAAGCAGACGGAACACTTTGGGTTTCATTTTGCTGTGTTTTTCTCTGGTACATAAGTGGCCAAATAGTACATTTTAACCAGAAAGGGGCAGAAAACCATCACTGATTCTTTCACAGCTTGCCTGAACTTCTGTTCTGTGTGTGTAATGCTAGCAAGTATTGCTAGCTTGCTATTCCCTTCACCTACCAAAAAATATGCCTGTTGGAGACTAGTTTGTCCCTATCTTACTTTGCAATGCATCTATCAGCATGGAGGAGAGCCAAAAGCAGCACAGGCCCTCTCCATGCATGCTGAGAAATGCTCTGATTTAGAAAGAGAGCTCCTTCCCAGCGTTGCTCCAGGGACAGGGAAGTAATGCGTCACTTCCCAAAAAGCAGGAGTTCAACTTCATCCCGGGTGCCTACGAATTATCCTCTTTGTACAGGGGAGGAGCATTCTGAATGGGAACACTGCAGTTACCTGAAGCATATGTTAGCCAGATCTTTCTAAGTTTTAGCAACCACATATCATAAAGGATTAGGCCATGTACTGGGCACAAATGCTTTCTACTGCAAGCTCTTAACAAAGAGTGTGGCTCTGAAAAATAATGTATACAAAACAATAGGTATTCATTATTCCTATTAGCAGATTAAATGTTACTTTCTGGTTTAATTGTATTCATGTTACCCATGGACCACAATTAAACTGCATATGGCTCAATTAAAAACCAGCTCCATAAAGTGACTTTTACAGAATCTCCTGACTCCTCTGATCTAGGTCTTATGCTGAGTACCAGGGGCCCACCTTTTTTACAAGGACAAAAAAGATTTTAATGTCATTGTGACATCCTTTATTATCTCTACAGGCACTTGTCATAAATTCAGTCACCGTAATGACTCTCCTACAGCTAGCTGCCATTAAATAAAAGAGTTATCAGAAGAAGTAGCTTTCTAAGGACAATAAGAAAAGGAGGAGGACATGGGCCAAGAAAAGGGATCTAACTATGTTTAGTGAAATGTACTTCCTTAATAAATACAAAATAAAAGAATGATCATATTTCAGCCCTCCTTCCCACCCACCCCTAAACACCTCAATGAACTTTAATAGGAGCCAGGCTCTTACTTTGTCAACTGAAATGTTTGTGTGATATTCCAAGAGCTTGAGGACAGCGACGCTTCGAGAACGAGACAATCTGGAAAAATGTGACTGTTAGACATATGCTGGATATTACAAGAAATAATTGAAAAAAAAATTGAGTTGAAAGCTCTCACATGCCTTCAGCTGTTATCTACATGGTATGCACCTTCTCATACACACATTCACTCACACTTTAGACTGATAAAAATAACTAGATTTTGTTCTTCCATAGCATCCTTCAGCTGAGTTATTCCAAGACTTTATACACACTCATTAATTAAGCTTGATGCCACCACTGCATGACATACAAAAATAATGTTATTGTCAGGATACACATAAGGAAATGCTACCACGTAGCACAGATATAAAATCATCTCCTGAGGAGCACACAGCAGCATACTGTGGCACAGCCAGAACCTGAATTCAACCCTTCTAACACAACAGACTGTTCTAGTGCAAGAGACCCCAACATACCGTACTTCTCCCTCTTTCTGTCTCAAAGACTTGGTTTCAGAATCTTCTTTTGTAATCTATGCAGTAGCAATTTTCATCCTATTTAAATCTTTTATGATTGCATGAGTCAATTTGCCATTATTTCAGCTAGCAATTACTATACCAACAATTCACTGGCAGCTGTGGAATGAAAGAGTATCTTCTCCCATGAGCAGAATACCACATCGAAAAGCAGAGTTAGATATATACCACTTAAGCCGTGGTCCCTTTCATCTGTGTGCCTGCAGATGTGTACGTCTGTGAAATGAATGACTGTCTGAGATCAAAACCCATGTCTGCAGACTTCTCTGGCTTCTCTATGCTAAGAAGTAGATATCTTTTTAACCCAGGAAAGTTACATAGATTTAAAGCACACCTACCCTGCAAAGGTAGAGAAAGCCTTGTCTTTATCACAGGCTGGCCTGTTCAGATGAAAACCAGCTTTGGCTACATCTATACTCTTAAATCAGAAGTATCTCCTGCTCTACACATCAGCATGGCACTGGGGTGCTCACTGCAAAGGTCATCTGCACTGCTAGTTAGAAACAACCCTTACTAAACAGATAGCAAAGAGTCTGATTTTTAAAGGTATTTCAATGCTTGAAGATAGGGATGAGCACACACAGGCATCCTGAAATCCTTCACCAAGCTCCTACTTGCATCTCCAGAAATCTACGTATCTGCAGAGATCTGACATGTTGGGCACAAAATTGCCTAGGTCATTATATGAGAAGGGTCTCAAGCCATGAGCTACTGAAAAACAGTATTTTCCTAGGAGTAATAAGTAAAAGTAAGGGATTTATCTGCTTCTAGTAGAGCTTGTCTTCTCTTTGAAGTTTGTATAGATATTTTAAAAATAACACTGTCAAATATGGTTTCCTGATTTTGTCTGTGTTGAAATTGATGGAACCTATTATTTTCTGTATGGTCTGGGCTGGCCTTTCAAGACACACCAGACTGCACTAAGTAGCAGGTATTTTTGAAATTTTTTTTTTTTTTTTTTTCCAAAAATTATACCTGAAGGAGTTTTGCAAGTGCATCTTCTTGTGAGACTAAGGTCACTTTCCACAAGGTACCATAAATAGTCAACGTAACTTCCACACTTGCGTTATCTACTAATATATCTCAGCTCGTAGGAGCATGTGAATGGCAGTAATACTGGCAGGCACAAGCTGAGCTCACAGACTTCTGATTAACACTGTCCAAGGGCTCATCTTTGGCACAAAGCACAGGCAAGGCAGACTAGCTTCTGTAACACTATATGCTAATAACCTGCTAATGCAGTAAGAGAAAGCCTTAGGCTGAGAAGGCAAAGAATGAAAACAAGGTAGTCCATAATTGTAAGAAAACATGGCTTTTGGGTCTTGGTCAATAAAGGACATTTTTTTTCTTCTCCAATGCATTTGTCTCTTAAAAATCCACTAACAGTATTTACTAAAGACAGCTTAATAGACCAAAATACTAATGGATATAACCCTAGCTGTCACCTGCTAGAGACAGTCTTGTCTTCTCAATTCCCAAATCAATATTGGACAGGAACTCAACACACTGCACTTCTACGATGCCAGTGAAGCTTTTCCCATATAAAGGCCAACAGATAAGCTCCCGAGATCCCAATATTCCAAGGAACCTCATTCAGGGGCATGGGTCCCCAAGAGAGAGAGAGCTTGTTGCAGCACTGAGATCTTCAGAACAGGTCATTGTGAATTCTGCTTAACATTTCATTCCTCTTTCTACACAAAGGTATTATAAGAGAATCAGATTCATGCAGAGTATTACATGTCTTTTGGGCTATATTATCTAGGAAAAGATAAAAGCAGGCATTTATCTGAATTTTCTGTTTCCTCTTCAAGTCACCTAAGAGCATATGGTATCCTTGAGCTTGCTATCTTTGTCCCTTAGCTTAGATTAAAACTTTCTTTTGTAGTCTAACATAAGCAACTTTAAAAAGGTACAAGGTCAACCTGTATTTAAAAAGCTTTGTGCTTCTATACAGACCCTTGGAAGCAATGCAAGGGGAACTTTTTCCTCCTACTAGTCAAATAAGACTTGACTGTGAAGGATTATCATCTGATCTTTGAGACCAAAGCCTAGAGAACAGCTCAAAAGTCTAGACACTCAGTAATTTACCACCTCATTCTACAACTTGCAGATCACATGCATGATGCATCCAATACAAATGGCTCAGGTCTCTAATTCTGAGAACTACTGGTAAACAAAGTAGAATTATTGCAAAATGATTCAATCAATAATTCAGAAATAGGAATGAAATCAAGTCAAAAAGATATACCAGTCAAATTGCCCCTGAACCATCTACTTTTCTGCTAATCCTCTACATGGGACAACCACTTACTCAGAAGAGTCTAAGTTAGATTGCAACAGTTAATTGAATGTTGAGATTATTTATTGTACAGACATTCAGATTCTCCTCTTATTTATGCTAATACAGTTTCCTGCAAAAACAAATTCTGTTTGCAGATAAGAGAAGCATTAAGATAGGTTAATTTGTCAAGGCAGAGGACTGGACCAACACTGCTTCCATAGGTCCAGCCAGTTTGATTGTCATTGCAGCTATCTTAAGTTTCCATAGACAGCGATTAATGGCACCATGTAAATATACTGCTAATGCTAAAAGAGTGCACTGCTACAGGTTGAACTGAAGAAGCTGCTTCTAGCCATAGAACATGTCTTATTACTTCTAGAAAGGATTCCATATTAACAGATCTTTAATTATCAAGAATAGTGTGAGTATACTCAAATCACTTGGCAAAACAGGACATTTAATGAAAAGCATTACCGACTCTCACACTCGTTAGGCCTGTATTTATGCTCAGTTCTCCTGAGTAATAAAGGACAGTGAATAAGTATTAAATACATGTAATAGTAAAACATACCATTATCAGTTACCACCAGAGTGGTTAGATTGCAGAAACAGGATGAGTTTTTCAGTACTACATTTTCATAAAATATTTCAACAGGTTTTACAATTTTTATCACACAGGAAGTAAGAATTTTGCTTATGCTTGCAGCCACAGCAACCTATACAACAATAAAAACAAAAATACAAAAGATTTCTTGTTATACTTATTACATCGTCACCTTGTCTTTACAGAAAACTGCAAAGTATGAAATGTACAAAATGAAAATTTTTGTGGTGGAAGCAGACAATTCCCTAGGTAGCGTCTCAAAGGAGAGGGCCTCCCCCAACTGAAGAAGCAATACAAAAAGTCCCGAAAGGAACAGCATCGCTTACTTCCAGAAATTAAATGGATCTATAAGGTATGTGAGGGGAGAAATCTGGAATAATTTCGGATTTTAAAAAGAGAATTTTTCTATGATAGTGTTATATGATGTTATATTCCCTTAAAAATATTTGAGCAAGAATGTACAAACCCTCACAGAGAGATGACGTTTGCATCCACAACCAAAGTGCACTTCATTATAAAACAGAATTTGTCTTGTAATGAATTATCCTTTGTTTCTGGCTGAGAGCGCTTTACAAATATGATCACATTAGTGCATTCAATCAGGAAACCAGAAACAATAGCATGCAGATTAAGTGGCCAGTCACAATACTTGATAATCAAATACTCAAGGCTGTGTGTGCTGTGAACAGATACTGAGCAAATACTAACATCAAACACTTAAAGATGTATTTGTGTTACCATATGTGTCTCAGTGAAGGTTTTGTAACTTGTTGCAAAGCTCAGAACTTACATAATGCACTTGATATATAGTCACTGGAAATATTAAAATAGCTGATAAAGTGATAAAACGGAAACGTTTCCTTTGTCAGCATAGTGAATTTTTGACTCAACATCATAAAGTACAGCTTCAGGATACATTTTTTAGGAGAGGGAGAGAACATCTATCTGATCAACACATTCAACTTACTGGGATTTTCAACGCATTTGCCAATTGTTGAGATAAGAGGGACTAATATAATATATGGAACGTGGTGACAAAAGAAGGGAAGCTGCAATAAGCAACAAAATGACACATTTTAAGTCACAATAAAGAAACACGCATAAAAGTGGGTGTACATACCTGATTTTTGTCAGGGAAACTTAGCAGGATTTTCAGATCTTTATCAGGTGCATGTGAAATGTTATACCAATCCTTTGTGCTGTTTGAACAATTTTCTTTTAATGTGCACCTAAAAGTATACACAAAATTATACTAGCTTCCTTACGGTAGCTTTGACTTCAGACACTGTACTTCAACTTATTTAATGTTATTGATTTTTTACAGGAATGCTATTGATTTTTTACAGGAATATGGTTACAACTGCAAAATGCTTCGGGAAAACAATCTGTAAAATCTTCTGTTTATCAAAACAAATTACAATGCATTGATATATGCTATAGGGTCCTGATTAAGTCAATGGCACTCAAACAAATATTAGATGCTTGGCCAGTAATAGCAGACTTGGTACCCTGGGACGGAATTCATCATGCCCAACTTTTGATTGCATTGCACAGCTCGAGATCTGACCCCCCCAGTTCCCTCTACACTCAATGTGGAGAAATATACTCTTTCAGGGTGAAATTCAGCTAACCTGTTTTAGACATTCAGACAAAAATGAAATCAATCACACTATAGAAGCTGCTCCTTCTCTCCAAAGAGTATAAGAGGAGATGGGGATGAAGCTCAGATGTAGAGCTATGCTATGAATGTGTACAGCTGATGAGATGCATCCTCCTTCCTAATCTCCTTGGTCATCCAGTGATGTGAATGGCAATCTTTCCCTTTTATGTCAGTGCACTTGGTTAAAACCACTGGGTTTGAAAAGGTAGTTCAAAACAGCTTTCTCTGTCTTGAAAAATAAAATCCATTTCAGAAGAAGGATGACACAAAGTAAATAAAAATGTTACAGATGCCAAATTGTAGGAAATAGAAACTACACAATAAAAAATTAAGGAAGAATAAGGAAACACAGGGATATGCAAGTACTACAAAGATTACACCTATTAAAAACATGCAATAAAGAAGAGAATATAGGCATACAAATTAGATGGACAATCACTGAGTTTGAAAGGTGAATCCTTAAAATACTGTCTGCAGTGAACAGTTAATGAACAATCCATAGATTAACTCCAAGTAATGTCACGTGGCTAGCAATTAAAGACAAGTAAGTGCTAACTGTATGTATGTTATTGTAATATTAAGATTGAATACTTAAAAATAAATGTAACATTTAATATTGTTTTAATAATCCTGCTTTTCTACCAAACGTAGAATGTGTAGCTTCAACCATGTGATCAGTGACATTTGCCTTAATGAACTAATTATTCCTTCGCTAAAAACTAGAAATGAGTACATACTTGCAAAGCAAGTGCCTTTTTCATGAGGAGTTCACTGTATAAACATATTTCACAAACAATGTGTTTTCTGTCCAGAAGAAATAGCACAAGAACGCCTTTCAAGAAAAATATCCCCCACTTTCTAAAACGTCTGAAATAACCCCACAAACCATAGAAACCATAAAGCCATCTCCTCTGTAGATCAAGACGTTGGCAACTGGAATGCAGTTAAGCACAAGGTCACTTCCTTTGTGGTCTAACTCAGGAAACTGAGTTCCTGCTGCACAAGAACCTGGTGAGGCTTTGCATCTGAATACATTCAGATCATAAATATACTGTAAGAAATTTGGACTATGCCTGACATATTTCAAACTGTCTTAGGACCTAGGACAAATTTCAGTCTCATTTATATCTCTCTTCACCTTACTGAGATCACAAAGGTCCATTAGCGCCACAATTTTACAACCACAGAGGATGGGATCTGTCATCAACAGATGTGCATAAACCAGATGCTTGTGCGAATATGTAAAGGGAGAACTCTCACTGGCAATGATGCATGGAAGAGACATCCTATATTTTTCAGCCAGGCTGAGGATCATAATGTTGAAGATGCAAAGAAACACACTTGCGATACTTGGCACTAAATAAGTGTATGCATTTCAGTGACACTAAAACTAAAATATTAAAAAAGAAAACTCTATAAAGCTGAATATTTAAAACTGTCCTAGAACAAAGTTATTTGCCTTCATAGACTGCCTGAGGAACACAAGCAGGGAACTTGTTTCACTCATCTACAATGAAGAATCTAAGAGCTTAACAGCAAAAAAAGTAATGCCACCCAGGACCCAGGACTGGAGGGTAGCAAATGTAGCAGCCATCCACAAGAAAGGCAGAAAGGAGGATCCGGGAAACTATAGACCTGTCAGTCTGACCTCGGTACCAGGGAAGGTCATGGAGCAGATCATCTTGAGTGCCATTACAAGTCATATAATGGACAACCAGGGGATCAGGCCTAGTCAGCATGGGTTTATGAAAGGCAGGTCCTGCCTGACGAACCTGATCTCCTTCTATGACAAGATGACCCGATTATTGGATGAGAGAAAGGCTGTGCATATTGTCTACCTAGACTTTCGAAAAGTATTTATCACTGTTCCCCATAGAATTCTCATGGAAAAACTGGCTGCTCATGGCCTGGATGAGCGTACGATCTACTGGATCAAGCACTGGCTGGATGGACGGTCCCAAAGAGTGGTTGTCAATGGAGTTAAATCCAGCTGGCGACTGGTCAAAAGTGGTGTTCCTCAGGGCTCAGTGTTGGGACCATTTCTGTTTAACATCTTTATTGATGATCTTGATAAGGACATAAGAGTGTATCATCAGTAAGTTTGCAGATGACACCAAGTTAAGTGGGAGTGTTGATCTGCATGTGGATAGGGAGGCTCTGCAGAGAGACTTGGATAGATTGGATCGATGGGCCAACACTAATGGAATGAGCTTCAACAAGGCCAAGTGCCAGGTCCTGCACTTGGGCCACAACGACCCCATGCATCGCTACAGGCTTGGGGAAGTGTGGCTATAGAGCTGCCTGGCAGAAAAGGACCTGGGGGTTCTAACTGACAAGCGGCTGAACACGAGCCAGCAGTGTGCCCAGGTGGCCAAGAAAGCCAATGGCATCCTGGCTTGTATTAGAAATAGTGTGACCAGCAGGAGGAGGGAGGTGATTGTCCCCCTGTACTCAGCACTGGTGAGGCCACACCTTGAGTATTGTGTCCAGTTTTGGGCACCTCAATACGAGAGAGATATCAACGTGCTGGAGCGAGTGCAGAGGAGGGCAACAAAGCTGGTGAAGGGCCTGCAGAATAAATCTTATGAGGAGCGATCGAAGGAGCTGGGGCTGTTTAGTTTGAGGAAGAGGAGGTTGAGGGGAGACCTCATCACTCTCTATAACTACTTGAAAGGACATTGTAGAGAGGTTGGTGCTGGTCTCTTCTCACAGGTAATTAGCGATAGAACAAGAGGGAATGGCTTTAAGCTGCAACAGGCTTGGTTTAGACTAGACATTAGGAAAATAAAAAAAAAAAATTTTTCACAGAAAGAGTGGTCAGACACTGGAATAGGCTGCACAGGGAGATGGTGGAGTCACCATCCCTGAATGCGTTTAAGAGTCGTTTAGATGTGGTGTTAGGGGATATGGTGTAAGGGAGAACTTTGTAGAGTGGGGTTGATGGTTGGACTCAATGATCCCAAGGGTCTTTTCCAACCTAAATGATTCTATGATTCTCTGACCCAGGGTTGTTCTTGTCTTCATGCCAGGAAAAAAATACGTCTTTTGTTGCTCTAAAAGCTAACCTTTAACCCTCAAACAATGTGCTATGGAGACAGGTCATTTCATAGGAAGCAGTCGCAAAGGGGGAAGTAGACCATCTGATGCCTCTCAGCATAAATTCTCACAATTGCCGTGCACCGCCCAAGAGTAACACAAACTCCACTCACATAAAGATGAGATTATTTTGCTATATCCCTATTTTTAGACAATAGATATTGTTTGCAACCACACTTCAATGAATATAACAGATAAATATTATTTGTGAACCACACGGTTCTGAAAATTAACATACAGACCCAGACAACTGCTAAGAAAGCAAAAATACCAATGCTGCAAAAGTAACTGAACGTTTCTGGAGTCTGGCTTTCTTGGAAAGGTGGACTGGGTGGGAGTCTATACAAGTACACATAGACGTGTACAGAGAAAAAGCAGAGTCAAGATTTTTTTTTAATCTTTCACAGCAAGCTAGTTCTTTACACTACTAAAGATTCCTCTTCACAATTGGAATCGAGTTCTTCTTATTTCCTTATGATAACACGATACCTATGCACACGGGCTCATTCATATTTACCTAAGTCTCTGCTTCAATAATCTTGTATTAACTACAGATCCTACTGAGTTTTCCCTCTCTGCCTTGCTAAAGCATACTGATTTCCTCATGGAATGAGAATGTGGTTTGAGAAAAAGTTTTGGCTTCCTTTTCCAAGGTACCAGCCCCTGAATGGAGTCCACAGATGTTACAACCACTGAACGAATTCAAAAGTAATTCTGGTCTTGTCAGATAACTAAGATATTTTGTGTTATTTCCATATGGAAAATACATGTAAAACATCAGTGTCTTGTATTGGAATAATTTCAGCATACTTCAGGTAAATCTGATTCATCTGTAGAAAATCTACAAACATTAAGAGAAATCACACAATGCTATGACTAATTATTTTGAACACTTGTAAGTGAAAAGGAGAACTTATATCTTTGTCCCTACGGAAGAAAGAGTAGAAATAGGACCAGTAGAAACATTTTGTTTCATTTTGTTCTCACTTGCAATAAGATGTGCAGATTTTTTCATCAAAATACTGTATTTCAGTTCACGCTGTCTTTAAAATGAAGCACTGCCGGTAAGTTTTGTTTAAAAAACGGAGTGCATATTTAATTTAAAATTTATTTCCCAGTAAGAGTATAAAATATATCATCGATCTCAAAATTATTACGGAATATATTGCTTTAGTGGACATGTATGGACTTTGATTAAAATACTGGCTAAAAATATATCTTCCTGCTTTTCTAAAGCTTCACTCAAGAGCCCTCTCTTCACAAAACCAAATATTTAATGATGCTAAGTGCTTAATAGTGAAAAATTACGTGGGTGTTGAATGGGATTCATATTGCAGCAATTCATTTTTTCTCCAATTTCTGTTTCAACCAGATGGAAACTTTTGGTGATTCCCCTCATAAACAGGGGATTTACTTATAACTGTTATTTGCAAACTCTTTATAAGGTAACTAAAAGCCTGAAAAGCTTAGCACTGTAACATATACGGTTTCTAACAAGGTAGCGAAAAAGACTTTGAAGAAAACACATTACAGAATAAAGACCTACTCTCTTCTACTAACTACCTTTGCAAACACAAAGTAGCAGATCTGCAGGAAAATCATGTTAACATTGACACAAACCAAAATGGGTTGTATTAACCTTCTAAAAGAAGGCTACTAGTGGAATTCCTCAAAAAACAATCTTATGACTACTTTTGTCTAATGTTTTAATCAGTGATGAACTGGCATAAAAGAAGGTTTACACTGTGGACATCTGCTGATGATACAAAGTTGGGAACACTACCATGCAGGAAGATGAGAATATAACACAGGAAAACTTGGATAACCATGAAATGGGATGACAGTTCAAAGCATGCAGTACAAGAACATGTACCAAGAGCAATAAAAATCTCACAACCCATATGTGCTATAGACTGGAAACTCATCAGTTGGAAAGAAAACAAAGAAAGAGAAGGACCTGGGGGCATTGTTTGGTCATGGATGATTGTGGCCCATCAATGTGATGCAGTCATGAAAAAGACATTTGTGGTCCCAGGACACACTAACTAAGGTGCTTCCTGGACAGACTGGTTAAACACCATTGAGCAAGGCACAGCTGAAATCGCTTCTGGAATACTGTGACAGTCCTGGCCATCCTTATTTTAAAAGGATGCATAAACTTCACAGAAGGGCTACTGGAGTGGAGTTAAGAAAGGAGTGTCTTACGTGAGAGGATCTTAGTGAAGCTAGCTGTTTCAGGCACACCAAAATGAAAGTGAAAAAAGAGACCGTTTCCACAAAAACATTAAGATAAGTCTGAGGGAGGGGGAAAACCTATGTAAGCCAAGGTGATACAAGTACCAGAACAAATGAGTATAACCTGTCCACAAACACACACGTGATGAAACTAAGCAGACAGATTTTAACCAGCAGAACAATGAGACTCTCAGATAGTCGCACCACCAGGGCAGAGAGGACAAAACACCTGCCTAAATTTAGGATGGTCCTTGTTTTAGCTCATGAATAGGTTTACATGATGCGGTTGCTTGCAATTGTCAAGACTAGGCTTGATGACTCAGGAATTTCCCCGGTCCAGGCCAAAGATGTACAGCATCTTTCAAACCTGCTTCAAAGAAAGCAGCAAAACTAAGGACTCAAATGCGAGGATGAAGTGTTTAGAAAGAAAGTCTCCTCTGGCCCAAACCAAAGGCAGTGGTTCTAAAGCAAGGAACTATGAATACGGAAGACAACTGAGCACTCTTTCCCTGTTCTCATATGCTAGGTGCTCCTAGCTATTAAGGTGCTTCAAGCACAAGTATACAATTTTATCTCTCAATCAATTTGGAAAGCAAAAACATCTGTTCTAAAACTAAAATAATTTCTTCTTTTTAGCCCAACTTCTATTTCATGGGTGGATCTCAAAAATCTGAGGGTTAACATGGTCTTTAAAAGGTGCAGAGCTCCCTTTCACATGACAATAAAGTGTGTCACATTTATGGCTATGACTGATTCCATAAAATTCAGTAAATACAATCTTGATACTGAATAGCCCCAACCCAGTCAAAATGAACACCAACTAATAATGCACTGTTTTTATAAGAAAATCTAAAATACCAAAAAATACCTTTGATAGAAAGAACACCACCCACAGTGGGGATCCTTTGCAGAAAAGCATTCTTGCTCGGAAACATATCTAGCACAATTTGCAACTGGTATTCTTCTCACCTAAAACCAAAGAATGCAATAACACACTGAATTAAAATAGTCTCCATAAAGAGGGAAATTGAGGGTTACCATTAAAAATCTGACAGTAACCACGCACAATCCCTTCAGGAAAGTTTCCTTATGGACACCCCTCTGCCAGAAGACCTTTGGATAGAAATATGCAGCCTATTTCACACACACTGTATTTTGCCATCAGATGATGAAACTCCTCTGACAATGACAAGGCCAGCATGGACAGAGTAATGCAGGAAAGCCTAATTAGCAAAGTGAATTATAGATAATAACAGAAAGGAGGTATATTTTACAAATAATGTCCTGCTTAGCAGAACATCATTTTCCTCTCATCAGAACTGAGATTTTTAAATGATTGATGAAGGTTCATCCCAAAATGCATGCGCAAACCAAAATGCATCTGTGTTTGCATCACCATGTCAGCTAACTGCATGTGCACACTAGAACAAACACATGCAACTACTTAGCATGCATGAAAATGCCATTTCAGTAAGTCAGTGTAGGTAATTGTGTCTATATTGTATGTAGCTATACTTGTACATTCAGCTCGAATATCCTAGCCAGCCATTTTCAGAAAAGGAAAAGAAAAAGAAAAAGAGAAAGCTGATTACAAATACTGAATACAAATACAAATAATGTTATTAATAACAATGTTAACTAATAATGTTAGTAAGAAAAATATTCCCGATTCAAACATTTTTTTTACAAATTAGAAAGAACTGAAAGTTCCTATATTTTGTGAACAGAAACAAGGATACATGGCTTTCTGCAGAACTATATCTACTGTTTTTTCCAGCCATATCTTGTAAAATTCCATTTACCTGAAGGTGTGTGAGATAATCAGTTCAGAAATCAGCCAACATCATAGACTACTAGCAAGTTAAAAAAGACAGTGCAGAAGCCTTATTTAAGCTCCAAGAGAAGCTCAGAGAGAGGCATTTATTCCTAAAAGCTGTTGTTCCTCTATAATAACTTGCTCTTTTACCAAAGCTAAAGAAAATTCATGCCTTTACTTTGAATATCTACATATACCTTTAACTGAAATTTTGATTCCTTCTGGATTTATGATAGATGGTTTATATCAATCAGGAGTTCTTCTAACAACTTACCCACTCTCTCTCAGATGGCAGGCTAAAATGCTATGTTGGTGGCTAGAAAAGTGATTTTATTGCAAATGAAGACAATCAAGTGCTGGGTGAAATCCTGTCCAGCTAAGATGGACAGCCGGTCTTCATGTTTTCACTGCCATGTTCCCTGCTGCTGGCAAGACAAAGGAATTTGCCGAGTTGATGCTCAGTAGCCGCTGCAGGATGTGCTGCAACTACTGCACTGGCTCCTGGGAGCCGCTCTCTGTTTGAGATGCAGCGTTCGCTCACATGCAGTAGCTCCCAGTGATTGCTGAACTCCTTGGCCTCACGATGCATAAACATTAATCAGTTCTGATTGTGTTTTGTTTTGCTATGCCTAACTGAAGATGATGCGACTTTTATCATTGATTTCAGCAGAACTGAGACTTCAAACCCATCTCTCAAATGAAGACATTTCTCCCTGTTAGAAACTCCATAATTGACTACCAGATCCTGGCCTACCAATACCTGGATTGCTAATTCAGAGGAACTCTGTCTCCAAAGAGTCTACAAGTTTTGTTTGCTAACTCCAAGCTTGATTCTGCACAATGCCTCCAGGAAAAAGAAGAACAAAGACTCTCTTGACAGAATGACATAAAATAAGCATGGGATTAAGGGTGTAGCAACAGTGGGCAGCACTTGTAGCAACAATGGGCAGCACCATGACAGTGGAGGCTCTTTGGAGCTTTGCAGAAGTGCAGCCCAAACTCAGGCAACATAACCAGGTACTAGATGTAAAGTTGATAACTGCTGTTTGGACATTTAAGGTCTAACTCTGACCCAAACTGATGCTTCACTTATAAAGTAGCAGAAATCCTTAAGGCAATAGTTTACTTGAATTTATTATTTTGTTTAATATTGTGCTTACCTTATTGGCAGAGGACAGATAGATGTAGTTATTATCTACTGGATCAAGTCGAAGTTTGTGGAAAATGGACGTTTCTTCCTTAATTTCGTACAAAACCTCTGGGCAATTAGATTCCATATTCTCATTAAGAATAGCCTAAAACACACAGAATTAAGTTATTCACAAGTCCTTTTATTGATCGGTCAGCATTTTAAACAAAAGCCTAATTTCAGCTACATCAGAGCTTCTGAGCTCGTTTACTGGTTCAATTCACCTACTGCACTGGCTCTCTCACTGCAGAAAGATGGAAGAAAAGACCACTAGAACAGAATTTCAACAAAATCCATGCCAGACACATTCTGCACTGAATCTGGCACTAGTTTAGTGTATGTAACACTCCTCCCACCAAGTATATTTGTGATTGACGCAGAAACTGAATGTGGCAGAGACACCTCTATCCCAAAGTCATAATGTGTTAAGTTCTCCTATGAATGGAGAAGAAAGTATTAGCTTTCAGAAGACAAATTAACATCCAGACACCGATAGTGTAAAAAGGAACCTACGCAACTGACTGACAACCGTCTTCAGGACAGAAGTTTCTTTGTGGCTTCTGTGAGTGCACATCTGAGATGGTATTTCTTTTTCTTACCTTGCCCAACTCTACAGTTTTCCACCACCCTTCTCACAGAATTCAAGAAAACCAGAGACCACAGAAACTTTATTCTGCAATTTAATAAGCACACCAACATTGAAATAAATGAGGATTTCCATAAACATGACTAAACAAAGGATATATGTTCATGGTCTCCACCATGTTAAGGAGACATGGAAGACTTTAATTTCAGTTTTCATTATGAAAAGCATAGTGAAATCAAATGGGCAAAAGTTTTTCAAGCTCCCTACTATATTCCTCTCCAACTGCCTGCTTAATAAAAACAAAAAATGAGAGTCATCCTTTGCAGTGTAGACAGGAAATGCACATTCTTGCAAAACCCAGAAAATATTAAAGCATAAAAGACATTTGACTGGATGGTTGAAAAGTTTGAGAATGAGATAAGATGACTTTCACTTCCAGGTGATTGATTTAAGCTAGCGTAGGTCAACTATTCAGAAGTTAAGGCAAAATGAATCTTGGCTTTTCTCTCTAACGGACAGCTATTCACATCACACAGATAGGCTAACAAACAAATAAATACGCTTCCAAAATCTAACAATATTTAACATTTCTACTGGAAAATCAAAGCAAGGAAGGAAACAAAAGACAGAGTAACTGAGAACACACCCCATAAATTGATAGTGTGGACATTAGCAGTTTAATGAAATGTTTCCATGAATTTTAAGCAGGGTACACAATTGCTTTTGAAAATTATCTTGCTCTCTAAGTAATAATACAGCAGTTACTTCACAAACAAAAAAGATATAGAGATTCGGGGCATTATATCTGTTTATGATACAGTGCTTAAACCAGAAAATGTCTACCCACTTGAACACAGCAGCAGCTGATAGAGAAGGGAAGAATTGCCACACTCAGCTTACCTTCAGTAACTGTCCATCGTCTGTTCCCAAAAACAAAACTATCTGATTCAAAACAACTGTGCCATAAACAGCCACTAATCCAGAGTGAATCAAGGTAGGTAATTTCTTGATTGATCGTGCGTCCTGAAAATCAGATATAAGAGAAAGCTATTACAAAATCATTCACCTATAATGCAAAAGGTTAAGAAAAAGGAAAAGAAGAATCCCTGGAAAGATTCTCAGGGAGCTGAACTTTAGACAACACTTTGGGTACCATTTTAATTCTTACACAATTTCAGAGCAACATACCATTGTAAATGGCACATGAATCACGAAACTACTTCTTTTTTATACATGGCAACTAGTCATACCTGTGACAGAGATTACATCTACTGCAGCTAAATCACTGCCCACAGTGGGACACAGACTTGGCCTAACAGCAGCAAGTTACTTTGCAACAGAATTTCTCTTTTTTGGGACATAATGACCTGGGCTTATTCTGAATTGCCAGTTCTTCTCAATGAAGGCATGCTTTGCCATCACCTGACTGCACCTATCATGAAGACTACAAGATACAGTCAGCAACCACTTTTAAAGGCATGCAAATATTCTAGAGAAAGGAGGCACTTCAAACAAACAGAATTTTTTGCGTGCTTATGTGTGTCAGAAAATGCAGAGCTTCATCCTCCCCTTTCTGGTTTCCTGCTTTACACTTAAGGAAGTTGAGACTTGCGTATTACATACATAAATACAAAAATGAGATAAAGCACCATAAAGTTCATGTCAGGAAGAACACAAATGTACCTGTGTGAACTTTAAAATCAACATGTTACCTACAATTCTCTGTCCAAGCTGGAGGAAGTTAAGTGACAAACACATGTAAGCAGCTCATGAATGAAAACATCACACAGGAAATCCCTGTATCTTGTGGAAGGGAAAACCAAAACAAATAACCCTGACTGTAGACAATCGAGTGCTGAAAGGAAGCCTTGATGTATGAGAATAAGGTCATTGACCAGGTGAGAGATGGTCTCTGCCCCAAACTCCCTACCAGCCCAGATATCTCCCTAGAAAGCAGTATCTCAGCTTTGCAGTCCTGTAATTGCTTTAAGTCAATCTCCATGGCAGATCTCCATGGCAATCTCCATCACGCTCCAAAAGCGTGATCCCGCCTGCTCTCCAAACGGATCCAACCCCAGCCAAGCTTGACCTCCCCTTCCCCTCTATTAGTATAATGCTTTCCAGTGAGCCTAGTTAAGGAAATGGTGTGTCTAGAAAATGGTTTGTAAATCCATCTACCTACCTAAATTTTCATTTAAGTCATTCTCCTCACCACATGACCATGTGGCTGCACGGACACCAGTGCTGGCACAAAGGAACGGCAGATATGGAGGGCTGGGGGGGAAGAGCTCAGGTAGGACCAGGTCCTTGGGAACAAGCCCAGTAGGTCAGCTTACAAAGCCCAGAATCTCAGCCTCGAGGATGGATTCCTAAACATACAGGAACCCTCTGAGTGCAAGCACCTATTTCTCTTTGATGCACAAGACAAAGTGTGAGAACAGACCATTAAAACTGACATTTTGCAGAAAGGTGAAGGCATTTCTCAAAGTTATGAAGCGAACCCATAACACAGTAACAGCCGAATTCAACTCATTTGCATGCTAGGATGCTGGCTTAACCCCAAAAAATCTTTCCACATAGAAATAATTTTTTTCTAAACTGCAATCCTAAGTCAATTAAAATCTTTTTCAGTCATCTGAATTATTTTAATTAGCTTGCAAGAACAGCCACTTGGTGTAAAAGAAGACTTGATTAACTTTCATATTTAAAGATAATTCTTTTTCTTGCAGGAGGAAGAAGACAAAGGAACTGCCATGTACTGGCACAGAACTTCAGTAAAACCCACTTAGGCATGCAACTCCAGTACCACGGAGGTCTGATTTAGATATGGGGAGGGAAAAAGTGATTGCAAGCATTTTAAGGTGGAAAAAGTTAACTCACTTAGGGTAGCAAAACTCCAGCACTGGTGCACACAATGAGCCTTCACTCAAGCTAAGGAGTGAGGAGGTGAAGCTTCCAGGCTTTGATTTCCACCAGAATTAGGGTTTTTTTTGTTTTTTTCATTTTTCTGCAGTACACCATATAGTAGTGTAAGGAAAACAAACCGCCTCGCAGACTCTGTACAATAAGACCAAAGAAGAGGGGAGGACTGACCCAGTCTCTGAAAAGCTTTGCTGCCAGATTTTATTTTGACCCACATACGAGTAAAATAACTAGTGTCATATCAGTGCATCCTCCTCATCTGACTGAAGAACCAATACTGACAAGTGTGGAAGCCTCCTCCCCTCACTCTGCTTGCTAGAGGGAGGGTCAATGCAACACTGAGCTAATACAGATAAGAAGAGGGAGAAATTAGATAGTGGGCAGTCACAACAAAAATTGCCTTCTCTCTTTTCCAATGTATTTCTCCAGCTTGCCCATTCCCTCCAGGGTGCAGCTGCTGCTTTCACCCTTCTGTCACCCCTTTTCCATGTGCATTTATTTTTTTAACAAGCCCTTTTACCTCTTCCACTGTGACTAATGGGTTACAGCACTGTAGGGCCTTCCCAAGCTTTTTCTTTCACAGCTAAATCCATCCTTAAAATGCATTTACAGTCTAAACTTCCTTTATACTTCAAGAGTCACTCATCTTCATGATCATCTGTGTGTCTATCCTGTAACATTTTCAGTCCCATACAAAAACAAGAAAAGCAAAAGAAAATACAATATTGCTCTAGAAGGCTGTTCTTTTTTTTAAATTCTTCAGTTCTACCCTCTGTTCTATTCTATAGCCCCCTAAAATCTCCACGTGCACAGAGAAGCCTAGAGATCTGCTGAATTAACTTACGTTTTGCTTTTAAGTTCACCTCCCTATGCTGTTTGGTTATTGGGATGAAAGGTATTTATACTCATTTTCTATTTTGCATCTCATTTTCAGATTTATCTCCATATGATTCCAGCTGCAGCAACCATATTCACACTTCCACTTTCTGTCTTGATTTCCCCCTGATTATTTTACATTGCATGCCTCAGGGGGAAGGGCAGCATTTTTAGCTCACGCAGCACTCAACATATTGCAGCTGGCCAAAAAGTTTAAATAAAGGGTTTGAGCATCAGAGTGAATGAACAGATGCAGCTACACAAAAGAACAGAAGACTTGTGAGCAGTGTATAGCAATAGTCAACACTGGAACAATACATAGATGTTTCCCAGAGGGAAAAAACTTCTGGATCCTCATTCTTCTTTCTTAACTTCACCACCCTTCAACCTCCTGCATCAATTTTTATTATATCACAGGGTAATAAACTTAAATTTTGGTGCATGCAGCGAGACTTTATTAGAGCTGAGGAATGAGGAGATGAACTGTTCCAAAATGTTATTTACATTAGGTTTTTTAATTTGTGTACTGTGTAGCAATGCTAGGAGGACAAACCACACCAGGTGAGCAGACTGTAAAAAATCAAAGGAGGATGAGCAGAAAATGAGAGGGTCTTCACAGAGACCTTGCAGAGGCAAGGCAGGAGGGACAGTTGCAGGCTATGTTTGAGCAAGAGGTTTATAGAGACTCCTGAGATGGGGGAGGCTAGAAATTTGGGACTTCTTGCAGTAGCAGAAACACTCCTTCTCTGCCCTCAGATCTGAGTTTACAGAATTGATAAAGTGTCCTAATAACCAATGAGGGAGAACAAGCTCCACTAAGGAAGGCTTTGAAGCCAACTGAGCTTGAACAGAGCATTAGCAGAAAGCAAGAGGAAGCGGCGGGTGACCGTGGTTGGGAGATTCGCTTCTGTGAAGGATGAAGGCACACAACTGCTAAATCATCATGCTGTTACAACAGTTCAACAGGTTTCTTTTTTTTTTCAGGGGCCCCGATCCATTACATGGCAGAGAGACCGAAAATGATTTTCCATTCCTTGGACCACTACCCATTGTTGCACACCCACATGGACACCAAAGGCATTGCCTAGTGCAGAACAGGACTGGGGGCAAAGTGAAGGAGATGGAAAGCCAGGCTTTGTTAATCCTATGGAGTCAGTGAAAGTGCTGCTCTTCTGTATTTCCTTCTCACAAACAAGGGAGAACTGGCTGGGGATGTGACAATCAATGGCAGCCTTCACTGTAGTAGTTATGAAATAACTGAGCTCGGGATTCTGAGGGCAAGTAAGGAAAGAACAGCAGAGTACAAAGCCAGAGACTAGGCTTCAGCTTGTTCAGGGAACTGGTTAGTTGGATCCCTCAAGAGCTCTGAAGGGAAAGGGAGCTCAGGAAAGCTAGTAGGGCTTTCAGGACAACCTCTTCCAAGCACAAAACTCAGGAAAGGAAAACAAGCAGAGGCATCAGAAGATGGCCCCTAGCTAAGCAGGGAAGTCATGACTGCACGACAATGCAGAAAAACAGTACAGAGGAGGTGGAAGCAGGAACAAGCAACTAAGGAGGAACTGCCTGGACATGTAGGGACAGTGTTAGGAAAGCCTAAGATCACCTGGTGTTGAAACTGACCACAAGAAAAGCTTCAACCACCACATGAGCAATAAAAGAATAAACAAGGAAAATGTGGGACAGGTGCTGAACAGGTCAGGTGATTTACCGACAGTGGATGCAGATAAGGCTCTGACTTCACCAGCAAGGTGTTGTGGTCCTTTGTACCTACAGAGTACAAGGAGGAGAGAAACTACCAGTACTGGAAGAGGATTAAGCCAGGGATCTCTTAAGAAATCTCAGCTTACAGGAGTCCCAGGGGAACCAGATGGAATCTGTAGGAAGATGCTGAGAGACTGTCTGATGACACTGCGAGGCCATTCTTTCATATTTCAAAAGTTGTGGAGATCAGGAGAAGTCTCCAACAACTGAATAAAGGCAAATTCTGCTCCCATCTTCAAAAAAAGACAAGAAGGATGACCTGAGGAACTACACATTGGTCAGTCTCACTTTTTCCCTGGGAAAATCATGGAGCAAATCTTCTTGGAAGCCATTTCTAGTGCATTTCTAGGCACAAGAAGAAGAAGAAAGTGACAGGGAAAAGCCATCATGGATTCATCAAGGATAAATCATGCCTGACCAACCTGATTGCCTTCTGTGATGAAATGATGCGACCCTCAGTACAGCACTGATCTTGATAAACGGGAATAAGTTCAGCAGTGGGCCACTGTGATGGTAAGAGCCTGGAGCACCTGCCCTATGAGGACAGGCTGAGGGAACTGGGCTGGTTCAGCTTACAGATGAGGTAATTTCAGAGGGACCAGAGAAACAGAGCCAGGCTCTTGACTGAGTTGTATGCAGGACAACAAGACCTAATGACACAAACTGAAACAGGGGAGGTTTCTAGTGGATAGGAGATTAGAAAAACATCACTATGAGGACAATTAAGCAGAACTAGTTGTCCAGAGATATTGTGCAGTCTGCATCCCTGGAGGTTTCAAGACCTGACAGGACAGAGCCCAGAGCAACCTTGTTTGATCTCAGAGCTGACCCTGCTGTGAGCAGGGGGCTGGACTGGAGACCTCCTCTGAGGTTCCTTCCAACCTGAATGATTCTGTGATTCAAAGGAAGTGAATCCTCTGTCCTAGAGCCCCCAGGCTCTCAAAAGTTTCTGCTAAGAACACCCAGTGAAGCCAGATGACTAAAAGCAACTCTCCTTCTTATTGACAATGTGAGAGTTTACGAGTCCTCTGTGGCTTACTTCCCACACTAAACAGGGATGAACTGAAAATTCATTGTAACCAGACAGAAATATTCACTCTAGAAATGTTAACTCTAGAAACCTGTCAAACATCAGATGAAATACTAGCAGTTTGGTAATACACAGAAGATGACTTTACTACCAGAAAATTAATTACAGGATCAATTTTGATACCAAATGATATTTAGAAGTCTGTAATTCTTTCCTTAAATAAAAGGCCATGAATCATTTTGGAATTAGTTACCACACAAATTCAAATGTCATTCCTGCAAATTAATGGCCATGATTAAACTGATGTGACTCTGTTGACTTCAAAATCTAATTTCAGCAGTGCTTATACCAGCTAGGATTTGTCCTAGGATTCCAAATTATGCTGGATAAATTAAGGGGCATATACCAACCCACATATTTATCACCCACTGAAAAATGCAAAAATTCAAAGAACAGACTGTTATATATCTTTACTTGCATTAAATACCAGATGAAAATCCAAGCAAGATAGCTTAGCATTCAGTAGCTATCACAGCTACTTAGCCTTTGCACATCATAAAATAAATACCTCAATATAAACTACATCAGCTTCTCTCTGTCTTACAGGTATATGCCTAACATATTTTTGGATTTGCTCCATGAAAAACTGTAGAATCCTTTTCTTCCCATGCAACTTTTTTTAATGGCAAATCTCATTTTCAGATCTGTCATTGTGGTTAGGTAACATCCTACAACTCTCTCTTGTTGATGTTTTCTAATTTGGGCTCTTCTTCAACTCTCTGCTTGGCTGTGACCCACAAGATCCTGGGATCTCCAGGGGAGATCTGAGACTCTAGTAGCTCCTGTTCAGCCACGGAACAACAGAAGGAAAGGCCTTCTTAAAGCTCACTAGCTACTGGAACAAGTTTGTGACAAATTCCAACATTCCTCCTATGTACTGGCTACAGAGCTTCAATTTCATAATTGTGATCCACCAGAAATGTTCATTAGTGTTCAGTCAGGTCTCTGAAAAGAAAAGGAGAATGAGATTTGGCAAACTCACAGATATTAACTAAGGAAATTGTGAAGAAGATGTGCTTACGTATATGCGGGTTATGCTAGCGAGTCCATTAATGCATACACCTCGACAGCGTATATACGCAGATATAATCCAAACTAAGAGACATGTGGATCAGTACAAAACAATCTGAATGTAAAACTGCAAAATGTTTTCAGAGTAGTTTCATCTAAGACACTACTTGCCTCTTGCTAGTTAGAGATCATGTTTCTGGGAATCCAATATTATATATGTCCAGAACAAACACATACAACTAGGACAAAATGCTTTGTGCACACTACCGCACAAAACGAAAACAGAATTAGCTAGTTCTCGTAAGAAGGAATTCCACAGAATTTGTAGCAGTCACTTACTTTTTGATAAAGTGGGTAAGCAAGGATCTCAAAAATTACTAATTTTGAGTGACAGACTCAAATCCATCATTAAAACATAACGCAAATGTCAACTTTGGCCTAAGTATCAATGCGAGGCTAAAGAGATTACACACCTACAATGAGATCCTACAGGATGCGGAGCAATTTGGTTCCAATCCAGTGAAGTATTCAAGTTCATGCCTAACTTTAAATGCATGGGCAGTTCCCTTGCCGATGATGGAACTACTTATATGCCCAATGTTAAATATGCCCTTAAGTGCTTTACTGGGTTACAGCCAGAAAGCTCAGTACCTTACAGGAATGAGTTCAGAGTAGAACATGCAGCAGTAGTATAGCAGGGAATTCAGGACCACAAATACCTCAGGCTAAGTCCCTCTTGCAGCGTACTACTGAGAACCACGGTGCCAACACAGCACAAATACAAGCAGCTGTGTGAGTGCAGACAGGTAAGAGGATGTCTTGCCTAAAGGTAACCAGAATAATGACAGAAATCTGAAGAATTACAAGATCAAAAGGAAAACAAACTGACACTAATCCCTAATGTATAGTCTTAACTATAAATTGTATTCCTGTAGTGAAAAAAATTGATTTTCCATTCCTACATAAACTGACAGTCCGTGGCCATGATCCGTGTACCTCATCACACAGATCATAGAATCATAGAATTGTTAGGGTTGGAAGGGACCTTAAAGATCATCATGTTCCAACCCCCCTGCCATGGGCAGGGACATCTCCCACTAGATCAGGTTGCTCAGAGCCCCATCCAGCCTGGCCTTAAAAACTTCCAGGGAGGGGGCAAAACTTCCAGGGATGGGGCAATTATCATGCCTGAGCTCCAGAATTCAACCATACCCAGCAAAGAAGACTAAGATCCACAGCACCCTGCAACACATGGCATCTGCAGTGCAAAAGTCAGGCTGACATTCAGCATGGTCCACCCACCACAAACGCCATACAGGTCTTGCACTCCAGGCAATCACGATGCTGCAACACATTCATTTCCCCAGTACCAACACCGCCTTTAAAAGGCTGGGCTTTAAGGCACATGGTAAGTACTGTTGCTTGCTGCCATTCCTACACGTTGTACTGCAACATACCCATGACGGCTCTGTGCTACCAGGCACTCCTGTCTGGCCAGAGCCACTGTTAGCTATAGCACACACTTCTCCCACACGCTGCGAGCTGAGGGACACGCTGCGCACCATCTTCCTGCCAGTTCTGAAGCCCGCACGCGCTTCTGAGCCCAAGAAGAGCACGTTCCACATTTGCAGGGATTCCCATGATTTGGTGAGAGACAGTAGAAGGATCTGGACTAAAACAACCCAGAAGCAGCAGCATATGGGCCTGTCATCTCCAAACCTACTCTGCAATAGACTAGCCTAACCTTCTGTAGTATAAAAAACATACTAAAGCTGAACCACATGCATTTATTTCTATGTTTATACATCATAAGCACATATAATTAGCTTAAAAAGGGAGCATAATTAGCCATGTAATGTTACAGGTCATATTACTACACAACACCCAGATGTCCTGCTATCTCACAAAATATTAAAATACCACTTTCCTGTCAGTGGTAAACTGTATTTATTGTTGTGCCAAAATATCACGATTAATAACACCACCCTAGTTAGGGACATAATGTTAAGCAAACAACCCTTCTAATAATTTTTGAAGTTGGGATTCTTCAGCATTGTACCCAAATATAATCTACATTTCCAGGAGGGACTACTGCTGGGACATGAAAGTAACTTTGGAGTCACAGCAGTCTGATGTGAATCAGATCGATCCTTAAACAAGTGGATCGTTGATTTTTCATATTCAGGTACTGAGAGGCAATGGGGACAGGGGATTGAGAACACCAGTCAGACAGAAATACCCGCCTGACCTTACCTGCATTATCTCTATGAAATCCATGAGACTTTTCTGGAGTTTCTAGTGTGGGGCTTTGGAAAGTGTTTATAAAGGATCTGCTACCCAGAGAGGTTTCCTTTTTTTTTTCTTTTGCTTTGCAGGCTCAGAAGGCACCTCGCAAAGAAACCCCATGAGTAAGTAGGAATAAGGAATACAAATTAAAGAGCCAACTAGCAGACAGACTTCAAATTCATTCAGCAAGTTTGCCTTGTGAGAGCACAGAAATCATGCAGTAAGCTATAAACTGGCACTGGAAATCAAAGGATTGGCTCCGGCTCTGTGGCGAGAGTTTCACTATTTACTTCAGCACAGTTGTTTCACCCACATATGGGGTTCTCATTTGTAACTACATCCTCTAACACTGGCAATAGTCTCGCAACTCAGCAGGGAGATGAGCAGACTGAATCACACGTCCCCTCCAGTAGTCTGCATTTGGAAGAATCTCAGCACTGAGCTCTGCTACAGGACGGATTTGGGAAGCCAAGGAATGACAGTAAATCTACCGCACTTCTTTCAAGGATTTTCCAACAAACTCCCACCCTAACACAGCAAGGATTCAGGGGTTAAGCTACCAAGTCCCTGGATGGTGCGGGAGCTGCAAGAGGCCAGGGCTTGCTTTACGATGGCTTGCTTGATCCCCTACAGTTGGCCCTGATACTTTTCAGCACTGCTCCTTTTGCCACAGCTCTGAAAAGACTTCTGAGTGTGACTTAAAAGCATGGAAGGACCTTACAAAAGCACCTTCTTCTCCTGAATTACATTTTTATCTTCTTGAATGTCATTTTTAGTTCATTTCTTTACTAGCTACTGAGGCCACAGCAAAGCTGGTAGCTTTGCCCACCCTGCCCTCCATGTGCACAGCTCACCCTCAAAAGGAGGAAGGAGCTGAAGAGAGAGTGTTAGAGAAGCAGGTGACCAGGGGATCTCCATGGGATACCACTGCCTGTTAAAATGTAACCACTGCAACAACAAAGACATATCGCCTATTGCCGTCTGCTGCGCATACAGGTTTGGGGGGGTGGGGTGGCTGTGAGCCCTCTTGAGAAAGGCCAATCCTGGGAGGCTCGGGAAAGTCCTACCACCGAACAAGCAACCATAAATAACTAGTGAGCAATGTGGATAACAACGCACACAGCCCAGTGCACAGGAGTCAATTTGATGGGTTTTTTTTCATTTCTGATGTAGCTGCAATGACATGAGATGTGAATGCACAGAATAAGGTAGGAGATGCTTTATCTAGGCTGTACGGAAAATACAATGAAGTACGACTAATCATTGTCAGAAAAGGGCGCATTCAGTGAGGAGCCTGAGACTCAGGCCTGACCCGGGATGCCCTCAGGTGTTCCCTCAGAAATGTCTTTCCCAAGACGTAGGTGGGAAGGACACTCCAGCATCTGGTAAAGGATCAGCTTTTTAGAAATCTTTAAGGGTTGATGGAGCCAGGGTTGATGGAGCCAGGGCTGATGCACAAAGCCTGGCACGGCTCTGAAGTTCCCCGTGAACTTCACGTGCCATCAGGTCAGGGACACCCCACCAGTCATGCACAGTGACACCAGCCACAACAACAACAGTGTCAACAACAGCGTGCAGGATGAAAGCTTAGCAAAACGATGCCTAGACTTACACAGCTCTTCCCGATTATGCTGAAGTGCGTGAACGCACAGGCTTGCTCCTTCATCTCCTCCATCCCAAAGATGCAGACGGCAGTGTCGTTCCAGGCCTTTTCGTTCAAGGCCTCGGGGTCACGGCTGTGGTGGAAAACACCCACCCACCAGCCCCGCTCGCCCTGGCGGACAAGGCTGGAGGAAACGATGAGGCTCCTGCACCCGCACTCCAAATACACATGCCCTTTCAAAGTAAGGCCACCCTCTGAGGGGCGCAGCTGGTGCAGGACAGCCATGCTGGGTGGCTCCGTGTTGTTGGCCTGCCTGGCCTTCAACGTGTAGTAGGGAAAGAAGAAGTGATCCCCCCACTGGAGCGCGTCGACGAAGTGCAAAGGCTCCTTCTTGCGCTTGATGATGCCCAGCTCCTCCTTGGACACCAGGTCGACCACGCTGCGCACCGTGATGACGGTCGCCTCGTCCGACTGGGAGGGCTCGCAGTCCAGACGGTTCCTGTAGGGGCGAGCCGAGTAGGTGGCCGCCACAGCCAGGTACCAGGTGCCGGCCAGCTGGAAGATGACGCCGGCGGTGGAGCCGTCGGGCAGGCAGCTGACCACCTCGCTACGGTTCAGGCGCTGCCGGTAGGTCGGCTGCTCCCACACCTCGCAGGTGCCGGCCTTCTCGGTCCAGCCGGCCAGCACGACGCCCACCCCGCCGGCCTCCTCGTAGGGCAGCAGCAGGTTGCTACGCACGCCGGGGGGCTCCCCGCAGCCCTGCTCCGCCGTCGCCGGCACCACACGGCGGCGGAGCCGCAGCTCGGGCCGCAGCTCATAGAGGCAGCTGCCGCCCGCCACCAGCACGCCGCCGCCGCTCACCTCGATGTTGTCGATGCGGGCCCCCGGCAGCTCGAAGCTCTGGGGGCCGCCGGCGCCCGCCAGCGCCGCCAGCAGGGGCAGCGCCCAGCTGAGGGCGGGCGGCGGCGCCGCCATGGGCGCGGGCTCGGCTCGGCGCCGCGGGGCGCCTCAGGCGGCGGCGGCGGCGGGCGGCGGGCGCTGCTGCGCCATGCTGCGCGGAGGAGCCGGGCGCGCTGCCGCTACCGCCGCCGCCGCTTCTCCCTCCGCCGCGGCCGGGCGGCGAGTTCCTCTTTCGGGGCGGGGAGGAGGAGGAGGAGGGAGGAGGAGGAGGGGGTTGCCTGTACGAGAGAGGTGGGCCGGGCTCCTCCGGGAGGGCTGCCGAGCCACCTCTCCGCCGTGCGCCACCGCTCCCCCTCCGCCCCCCGGCCCCGCCGGCCCGCCTCACCGCGGACGGGGGGCGGCGGCGGCGCGGGAGCCCACCTTGGCCGCTGGGGCTGGGAGCGGCCCCTTTGCCGCGGCGTGGCGGGACGCGGAGGGGGGGTCGAGAGCCGCCTCGCCTCAGGCGGGCCACCTTGCTTGCCAGCCGCCCCCTCCGCGCCTCCCCCGGCGACGCCCAGCGCCCGGTCCCTCACGGCGACCCCTCCGCGTCAGGGCTGCCCCCGCGCACCCCGCTTTGCTTCGCTCCCTGAAGGCTCCCTGCGACCAGCGGTGCGGGCTGGGGGCGGAGGGCGGAGGGGGAGGCGGGGGGTCGGGGGTGAGGGCGCTGAGCCGGCGGCAGGCCCCGGGGCCGCTCCGCTGGTGGGCGCGGGGGTGCGGGCGCAGAGTCAGGCTCTGCCGGGCAGCGGCAGCTCCGCTCTGCGCGCTTGGAAACCCGGCTTATACCCGTTAAAATACACTCCATAACTGCCCTGCTGCACAGCACCCCTGCAACCCAGTCGGTCGCTGCCACCCTGAGCGGGAAGGTTGAGGTGTCAGCTCATCTCTACTTGGGAATCTCATGGTCTTGCCTGAGGTAGAACAAAGGCGCTGGGCTTTCTCCCGAGTTCAGCAGGGTAGGCGAAAAGCCCTGCCCTTTCCAGCTGTGCCGCTGCGGGATGGACGCCCATCCAATGCCTGGTCGGCGGCAGCATGGACCATAGAATCAATCATAGAACTGTCCAGGGACCTTTCAGATTATCGAGTCCAACGGTCAAGCTAACACTGACAAAAACCATCACTAAACCATATTGCTGAGCACCATGTCTACCCATCTTTTAAATACCTCCAGGGATGACAATTCCACCACTTCCCTGGGCAGCCTGGACCATGTCGAACGGTGCAACCGATTGACTTTATTTACCACTGGGTAGTTGCTGGTAGAGGCTCATCAAAATTAGAAGTATAAGCTGCACGCTCAGCTAACGGTAAATTACCGTTTTGCTGAATTTTAAATGAAAAATGGGCTTATGAAAGGTAGGAAAGATGCATTTTAATGTTCTCTCAGGGGTGTCTGGAAACTCTGGCAGAGGATGGGCGTAGGGCCCATTGCCACTCTACTGAGAAGAGGACATAATGTTCAAAACCGAGAGGCCAGCTGACCCTCCATTTACACAGCTTTTATCTTAAAGTAGCTTTACAGCAGGAATAAGTACAAAAGTAACCTCTGTATAAATGAGTCAAGCTCAACGTTTTCAAGTAGGAAGTGCGACGTAGTTAGCAAATGTTTATTATCTTTCTCCATTACTGTACCCAGCAGCAGTTGTTGTGCAAGAATTGATGTTGCTCTAGTCAGCAAAAATATTTGACCATCTTGCAGCAGTCAGCATCTAGGACAAATATTACTGTGAAATTCAGAGCCCCCCACAACTCATCTGCTTATCTCTTGTACAGTGACTCCAAAATGTGTCCAAAATCAGCAAAATGTAGCAAAGGATGTGGAGCAGAATCATTGCGCAATTCTTCTTCTCGCCAGATGCGAAGAGATGTTCTGCCCACTAGCAAACACTGCCTGCAGCTCCCTGTGCAGGACTGAACTTCTGGTCGACACGTAAGCAAAGTAAATCCTCGTGCCAGTATCACCAAAATAGATTGTGTACAGAAATGCAATTTATACAGCTTTGCAAAGGAGGCTGAACGTGTCACGCTGGAGTGCATTATACACCACCTTGCCTTCTAGTTGGTTTTCAGTGCAAATATAAAGCTCTCCATGATCTGCATCTTGCTCACAACCTGTGAGGCTAGCCGGGAAAGCTACACCAACCTCTATCTGCAGGACATCTTTGGTCCTGGCCACAGAGCACGTCTAGCAATAGGTGTCCTTCTGCAGACATCCCTCCCTTTGCAAGATCACCGAGCTCCACATTTGTTGGCTTTCAGAACTGACCAGATGGCCTGTTTCTCAGGCTTTATGTTTAAAATAAGCCACATGTACTTCACCAAGTGACTGATTTGGTTAAATGGGTGAGACCAGGCTTATTCTAGTCTTGGAGAACAGCAGCGGCTCCTCAGGCTGCAGACTTCTCTGACTGCCAAAACAGCAGCATTCTGCTTCAAATTTGCTTATTCTAGGACCCGAGAAAGCTGGACTGCAAATGGCTGCTGTCACAAGAAAGCAGTCTAGTTGTATGGGGTAGCAGGTACTGCCAGGATGGGATGGGATGGGATGGGATACATAGGACAGGAGGCTGCACCCCACCTGTCCCAGGGACAGCCATCGGAGCCCAATTCTGCAGACTCTTCCCTGCCTGCATCACTTTTTTGTTTCTGTTCTTTCCTCCCTCTTCCCAGGGAAACAGTTGCTCAGACCAGAGCCTCGTCTCGCAACGTTTAATTTTGCATGTACTGCTGAGAGCCACTGAAGCAACCTTGCACTGAGAATTAGTGCATGAAGTTTTGCTCATGAGTGACCCAGTTCTTGAAGTGGCAAAGTATTCTCAATTCCTTTCAAAGTAAACAGGAGCTCCTGTTTTCAACCCCTTCTTCCAGAGATACCCATCAGGATACCGGAAGAGTTGAGCCTCTACTGATGTTATGAAAATAGAAAGGGAGGCTACGGGTTTATTTTTAAATACTGCAGAGTATAATATTTTTCATTAATACAGCAGACCAGAAAACAGTGCAATCGGTTCATGATTGAACAGATGATTTTCAAAGACCCTTTCCAACCCAAACCATTCTATGATACTTTTATAAAAACTAAGCAGTCAACGGCAAATCATCTTGCTGTATTTGCTTGGCTGTCAGTCCCATAGTTGGTGTTTTTATCCTATTGTTGCACTGTGTTTTATTTTTGAGATACTGAAGGAAGAGCAAACAAGGGAGTCTGCTTGTTAACATTAGACTTTACAAAGTGTTGCTGCCTAACTCTGGCACTCCAGCCAAAATTTCTAAAAAAGCCAGGGAACCAAATTGAGCTTCCTTCACTATCCGAGGCAAGCTTTATATAATTCAGCAGGGCGTATGAGATCTGAAGTTAGAATGTGAATCACACCAGGACTTGGTTCTACGCGTACAATTTAAAGAGCTCTCATTTAGATCTTCATCAGTATTAGGCAGAACACATCCTGAATTAACTTACGATTGCTTTCCCACTACAGTTCATCTGCGTGCTTCCCTCATCCTTATTTCTCATCTGCGTGCTAAATTTCTCTGAATTTATGACTCCACGGAGAACCTGACAAAATATTACTCAGTAAATGAGATTTACTTTTTATGTTTAATTTATTTAGCTTAACTTTGATATTTTCCCTGTTTCGAAGCTCCAAGCCCAATTAAGGTTTGATTTGATTTGTTTATTTAATGCATGTGGTTACCTTAACTCCGTTCTGAAATGTTTTTTCTCAAAGGGTAAATAACCTTCCATTTACAAAGTAATAATAGGTAGCATGAATGTTAACATGCATTTTATCCTCAGTGTAATACTTGAAATAACTGCTTTTCTCATTATATAGTTAAGTCAATTTTGTATTGTAACTAAATGTTGACAAAATTAAAAGGAAATGCTGAGCGGTTTTTTCAAAAGGCTTTGCTGAGAAGGATTCCCTTCCTGGCAGAGTAAGTGCATTTGAATACTGAAACTGAGTTTGCGGATTCGGACTTTAGTTCTGCTTTTCAGTTTTGTTTCTATGCGTCATTTAATCTAAAAGTTGCTGGCCCTTCTGCATTTTTTTTTGGTGGTCTTCACAATGAGGAAATGGCAGATTCAATCACCTTTGTGACCCTCGAGAGAGGAAATTCCAGTTGCTATTGCAAAAAATGAGCAATTAACTGTGAAAGGTCTGCAAATAATGCAATTGAAGGTAGAGGACGTTGACCTGAATTCATGAATGTACTAGTCACATATTTGCCTGTATTAAAATACTCACAGGTACTAATCTTTTTTCTGTATTGGGAGAGGGAGAGGGAAAGAAGGAAAGGGGGGGGGGGGGGGAAACAAAGGAAGGAAGAAGGTTTTAATACTGTCTCCATTATAAATGCTATGGAATTTTGGATAAGAAATCAGGTGTGCTGGTTTTAGCTGGGGCAGAGTTAATTTTCTTCATAATATCTAGCATGGGGCTATGTTTTGGATTTGTGCTGGCAACAGCGTTGATAATACAGGGATGTTTTAGTTACTGCTGAGCAGTGCTTGCACAGAGTCAAGGGCCTTTCTACTCCTCACCCCACCCCACCAGCGAGCAGGCTGGGGGTGCACAAGGGGCTGGGAGGGGAGACATCTGGGACAGCTGACCCCAACTGACCAAAGGGACATTCCATGTCATATGATGCCATGCTCAGCATTTAAAGCTGGGGGAAAAAGAAGGAAGGGGAGGACGTTTGAAGTGATGGCATTTGTCTTCCCTAGTAACCATGGAGCCCTGCCTTCCTGAGGATGGCTGAACACCTGCCTGCCGATGGGAAGCAGTGAATGAATTCCTCATTTTGCTTTGCTTGCGTGTGTGGCTTTTGCTCTACCTATTAAACTGTCTTTATCTCAACCCACGAGTTTTCTCACTTTTCCGATTCTCTGCCCCATCCCACTGGGGAGGAGTGAGTGAGCAGCTGTGTGGTGCTGAGTTGACGGCTCAGGTTAAACCACAACATCAGGGAACCGTGATTATACATGTAAAACACAGTTTTTTCCATCACATTATGTTTCATTTCTTTTCAAATGCGATATTTTTGAGATACAGCAGTGATGTTACAGAGAAGGAACAGAGGAATATACACAAAGGAAAAATATAGTTTGCTCTACATTGAAAAGTATTCATAATATAAATTAAAGTGACACTGAGAAGATCAATTTTGTATCAGAAACACAAGCAGGAAACCTGGGCTCTAGGTGATCTGTGCCACAACATTCCTATATAACGTTGGACAAGACAAATCTCTCTCTGAACCCCGTGTCTGTCTCCTCTGTTTATGAAAGAAGTAAAATTACTTACCTTTCAAGGAAGCTCTGGGAATCCACACCAGTAAAGGCATTATATGCATGGGAAATAAAATTATAGAATTACAGAAAGGCACCCATGCTGTATAGGCAACATCATTACTGCTTTTATCCTCAGCTTATCTTAACTTCCAGAGCTAATACAGATCAACACAGATCAATGGCTATGCTTCACCTAGGATGTATTTTTATTTTATTTATTATGAAAGTTTGTACCATGGCATCCAGCAAAATAATGTCTCCATGAATTAACTAAGAGGAATGAGAGTTGAACAATACCAGTCTCCTTTTTTCCCCTTCACAGCTGGCAGGGTTCATGGGTAGTGCTGTCTGGCTTGTACCGCGCTGAAGCAGAACGATGCAACTGGATGATACTGGCCAAAGCATGGTAATATACCTGAAACTGGTATTTGCTGGTGTATGTGCCTCTGCTGCTTGTATCATCTGGAGGGACAGCTTTGCCTATAGTCACTTGGGAATGGGTTTAGTGTATCAGTGTATCTTGCCAACACCAAGGCAATGCGGGATAAGGAAGGCACAAAGATGTCTCAAAACCATGGTAGGCCCCTCCATCCTCTGTAGGTGTGCATGTTGTTTCATTTTTCTGGTGCTGCCTGTCTGTGAAGGCAAAAAAACCCCAGCTGGAGTAGAAGGTGCCAAAGAGCAAAAGAAAAGCTTTGTGGATGTGACAAGAGGGAATGCAGAGAAACTATGAGGATAATACTGGGGATTACTGATGGAAAGAGGTTGAACCATGAAGGATGAGAAAGGATGTGAGACAGATGAGGGAAAGGGAACAATATCTCTTAGATAAGAGAGAACAGAGTGTAGATAATTCTGGAGAGGAGGTTGGTAGCAGCCAACAAGGACTACACTGTCGTAACTTGTGAGAATCTGGGTGGGGTGGTGTCAGCTGTAGCCACCAGTGACATGTCCATGGGCTCCAGGGAAAATATTGCTTTGATGGAGTCCTACAAATGCGTCTGAGCCACTTGCCCAGGGAGATGCTCCCTTCTGATGAAATGCTGGAGCTATATGCAATGCCTGGGCATCTCTGACCTAGCAGAGTGCTCTGGATGCTGGTCAGTGCTTCTCTTCATAGGACCAGCACGTTATAACCAAAAGACTCAGCCTCCAATGAACTGGGGCTGGAAATTTTGGGATGGGTTCTGACTATCAGAATGTGGTCCTTGACAAAATTTTTAAAAGGAGCTGTGAGTACAGAGAGCGGCAATGCTTTTAGAGTGGAACTTCATGACTTTATGGTGGAGGTATGTGACATGGAAACCTGCAGGAATTTGTGACCCAGAAGGCTCTTTACAGTGCTTCATTCTTATATCAAACCAGCTAGGAAGGGTAGTGCCTGGTGTTGCTCACATGCTTTTAAAAGTAACCCAAGCTCTTCAACTGGCTGGGTCTTCACTCAGTGATAATAGTCACACAGTAGAGGGACCTAAGGTCTAGAGCGAGGTGTGAAGCAAGAGCAATTTTGATCAAATGAAAAAGGGCAAACACTGTATGATGTGGCCCTTCCTGTGTGTGCCAAAATACAAACAGAAACTTCTGTATCAAATCAGTTCCTCAGCACTAGACAAACACGCCCTGAGTAAAACAAGGATGAATTTAATTTGCCGCATCTAACTGTGCCAGTAGAAAAGGAAAACCGTCGAGAACCTGTCCTAAACTCCTCTTCATTTTTCCCCTTTGCACCCTTAAACCTGCAGAGGAGATACTCATCCGATGGCTTACTAAAACATTACAAACAAAATCTGTTGGGTCAGCACGTTTGCTATTTAAGCTGTCTAAACCAGCCCATCCAATTCGAACGAGCCAGCTGTAGGAGAGCTTATGCAGGTTTTTCTGCTGGCAGATCTGAAGGGATGATAAATTCAAGCAGAGGGCTGTGATAAACAGCTGGGTATGGGCCAAGAAGTGGTAAAGGAAACAGTGGCTAACCCCCCCCGCAAGGGTCTGGGTATGTCTCTGTTTAAGTCTTGTTGATGTGAACTGAGGCTGAGAGATATGTGCATCCCTTTCACAGATGCCTGGTGGTTTCTTAATTTACCTTTTTATTAAAGACTCATCAGCTGTCGTTAGGAGCGTCTAGCACAAAACCACCATAGTACTGTCTTGCATCAGCACAACCATTTGCAGAGTCACTGTCTGCCTAAATCCTTAGTATTTTCTTATCTCTGGCACCCTTCTTTTATTGAGTTTTATTCTCACCCTATTTGTTTCTAACAAATATAACATTTAATGGATATATGAACAATTTTTAGTGGATAAGTTTAGTAAGAGGTTTTTAAAAATAGAGCTTTTTGCGACTGAATTCAAGAATTTTTCACCTAATAGGATTTGAAAAGCCTGTGTCATTCCACTAATAAGAACCTTCAAGTCACAGAAAACTTAAAATGCCTGCTGAAATTTGTTCATTGAATTTATTTCAAATTAAACTTGGAATACTCAGTCAGAATTGAAAACAACCAAGTACTCCAAGTTGGGGAATAAAATGCTGATGTCCTCCTCAGGGACAAGAAAAATGAATGACTACGTTAAAGAGTAGTCATCTCAACTTTAATTACAGAACTGGTGCAAGAGCCGTTGTAGCATTATTGCATATTGATATGCACCAGGATTGGAATAGGTTCTGTATGGATCAGGTACTATTTATTTCCACCATTCTTTTCTCTGATTTCCCAAAATGATACCGATTTTGTGCAATCCCACTGCAGATGTGAGTAAACACACTTACTGTTTTAAACAACTTTTGGTTTTGTTGTGGTTGTTAATCTGGTCACAGCCAGAGTTTCATACTCTGACACAAAAGCATCACTTGGGAGTTGAGTCAGATTATAGATACATGCCGCTGTAGCAGATAGATAGAAATTTTTGTTGACTTTAACAGAAAGGTACTGAAGGCTATTATATACAAAGGAACAAGCCTTAATTATATAGTTTCGAAAGTATTAAATTCCCTTCCACTGATCCTGACAGTCACACTACGAAGTGTTACTTTTGCTTGCCATTAGACCCACTTGCATCTGGGACCTAAACTCAGATAACAGTCCAAGTCCACCCTTCAGCCACTGGTGCTAGATAGGTTAATACAGAGAGATGCATGGAATTAAAAGTGATTTTGGAATAGCAAACAAAATGTTTTTCCAAATGTGTGTTCATTTAAGGGACTGTGTAACTAAGCACCTATTTACTCATGTATCTACTTGTCCTTGCATACTGACGTCTATATTTTGAAATACCCTTGGTGGGAGAAAGAAAAATAACTGTAGTGTTTCCCAAAGTTAAAGATCTGTGCAATTATGCTGTGAAATGAATGGCTTATCAGGAAAAAAATAACTTTGCAATTAGCTGTGTGTAAGAAGGCAATGAAAGATGTTAACTCCACTCAGGGGGCAACCTGAAAACTATTCCGGTGTTCAGACCAGTCTTGATCTCTCACTGCTGGTGCTTGACCTTTCCTCCCTGCCTCCATGGCTGGTTTCCAGGAGCAAATCTTCAAGGAAAGGTAAAAGCTGACCCAAGTTTAACTCCTTATTCATCATTCTGGCAATTGTTTTTCTGCGTATCTCGATCTCGCCTCCCCTTTTTTGTTTGTGCTGAAGAGGCTTTTGCATGGAAACGGGACGTTAGAGGCAGTCAATATCCTGCCCAATGCTGCAGGGTGTTCAGTGCCTGCAGGCTGTGATCTGCAAGCTGTTACGTTTTTTTCTTCTACAGTCATCTAAGAGGAATCAAAAAGACAACATAAGGAAAGACAAGCTTGGCACATAAAACCCCCCTATTTCTGTAGAGGATATTTTTTAAGTTGTCGGGGTATGAACAATCTTTTCATGAGCATTTTTTTTTAAACCATTATCAATGTGACAGCAGTACTTAGTTTTTTCATTGGTTTTAATGAAAGTCTGATTAAGTTAGACAAATTAATTAAGCTAATGAAATTAGCCAAGAGAACTTTCAGTTTTGTGTCCAGAGGCTACAAAGGTAGTTTTTGCCAAATTATCTCCTCAGTGTTCCCACTCTGAGATAAAGAAAGACCCAAGATATACATTACCTTTGCCACCAGAGAGCAGTGAAATTAAGCATTTTAATTACATCAATAATTGTTTTTAATTAGTGACATGCACTAAATGGAAGAGCTTGCCTTTCCTTGAATGCTGGTGTAGAGTGGTGCCTCTGAAGGTAACAGGGACAAACACCTTAATTTGAAATGATTTTGCTTGAAATTGTTTCTTTTTTTCCCCTAATATTTCCCTTCATTCTGTTCATTCTGAGAAGGACCTGATTGAATTGTCATTGTCTCTGATGATTCACCAACAAATTTACCCAGAAGACCTTGTTAGTTGCTGGTTGTACCCCCAGTACATCAATCTGGAATACCATTCGGAAAGCCAGTCTCCAGTCTTTTCTTTTCCACTTTTGCAATGAAAAGTCTAACAGGGATTGCTCTTCCTTCCTTCCTTCCTTCCTTCCTCCCTCCCTCCCTTCCTCCCTCCCTCCCTCCTTCCCTCCTCCCTCCCTCCTTCCTCCTTCCCTCCTTCCCTCCTCCCTCCCTCCCTCCCTCCCTCCCTCCCTCCCTTCCTTCCTTCCTTCCTTCCTTCCTTCCTTCCTTCCTTCCTTCCTTCCTTCCTTCCTTCCTTCCTTCCTTCCTTCCTTCCTTCCTTCCTTCCTTCCTTCCTTCCTTCCTTCCTTCCTTCCTTCCCTCCTTCCTTCCTATCCTTCCTCCTTTCTTTCCTCCTTCCTTCTTCCTTCATTCTTTTTCTTTCTTTCACTCTCTTTCCCCTCTCCTTTCCTTCTTCTTCCTTCTCTTCTTCCTTCCTTCCTTCTTTCCTTCTCCTCCTTCTTCCTTCCTTTTCCTTCCTTCCTTCCTTCCTTTCCTTCCTTCCTTCCTTCCCCTTCCCTTCCTCTTCCTTCCTTCCTTCCTTCCTCCTTTTCCTTCCTTTCTTCCTCCTTTCCTTCTTTTCCTTCCTCTTCCTTCTCCTTCCTTTCCTTTCCTTCTCCCCTTTCTCGCCTCCTCTTCTTCCTCCTTTCCTCCTCCTTCCTTCCTTTCCTTTCCTTCCCTCCTTCCTTCCTTCCTTTCCTTCCTTTCCTTCCTTCCTCTTCCTTCCTCCTTCCTTCTTCTTTCCTTCTTCCTTTCCCCCCTTCCCTTCCTTCTCCTTCTTTCCTTCCTTCCCCCTTTCTCCCTCCTCCCTTCCTCCTTCCCTCCTTCCCTTCCTCCTTCCCTTCCTTCCTTCTTCCCCTTCCTTCCTTCCCTCCTCCCTCCTCACTCCCCCTCCTCCCTTCCTTTTCTTCCTTCCTTCTCCTTCCTTCTCCTTCCTTCCTTCCTTCCTTCCTCCTTCCTTCCTTCCTTCTTCCTTCCTCCTTCCCCCCTTCATTCCTTCCTTCCTTCCTTCCTTCCTTCCTTCCTTCCTTCTTCCTTTTCTTCCTTTTCTTTCTCCTTTCCTTCTTCCTCCTTTCCTTCTTCCTTCCTTCTTTTCTTTCTTTCTCTCTTCCTTTCTTTCCTCCTTTCCTTCTTCCTTCCTTCCTTCCTTCCTTCTCTTTTCTTCCTTTCTCTCCTTCTTTCCTCCTTCCTTTTCCTCCTTTCCTTTTCTCTTCCTTCTTTCTTTCTTTCTTCTTCCTTCTTCCTTTCATTTCCTTCTTTCCTTCTTCCTTCCTTTTCTTCTCTCCTTCCGTTCCTTCCTTTCCTTCCTTCCTTCCTTCCTTTCTTCCATTCTTCCTTCCTTCCCTTCCTTCCTTCTTCCTTCCTTCCTTCCTTCCTCCTTCCTTCCTTCCTTCTTCCTTCCTTTCCTTCCTTCCTTCCTTCCTTCCTTCCTTCCTTCCTCCTCCTTCCTTCCTTCCCCCTTCCTTCCTTCCCCCCTTCCCTTCCTTCCCCCTCCCTTCCTCCCTCCCTTCCCTCCCTTCCCTCCTCCCTCCCTCCCTCCCTCCCTCCCTCCCTCCCTCCCTCCTTCCTTCCTTCCTTCCTTCCTTCCTTCCTTCCTTCCTTCCTTCCTTCCTTCCTTCCTTCCTTCCTTCCTTTCTTCTCTTTCTTTCTCTTTCTTTCTCTTTCTTCCTTTCTTTCTCTTTCTTTCTCTTTCTTTCTTTCTTTCTTTCTTTCTTTCTTTCTTTCTTTCTTTCTTTCTTTCTTTCTTTCTTTCTTTCTTTCTTCCTCTCCCACTCTCCTTCTTGCTCTTTCCCTATTTCTATTATTTCTATTTCTATTTCTTCTCTTATTTTTCCCTTCCTAACAATCCTATATTCATGCATGTTTCTCTTCATACTTCTAAAAATGCTGCCTGGTCCTTGCAAACTCCCTCCCTCAGGGGAGTTTTTTACACCCCATTATATGGGCATGTTCCCAGACTCCCCCTCTGTTCCTCTCCTTTCAGTCTGGGATGTTGTTCAATGCCAGACCTCGGCAAAAAACCTGTGCTGCATGACCTATTTGCCCTCATGCTCAAATGAAATCCACATTGTGAATGTGAAGCCAGGGGATTCTGGATTGCCAGAGGAAAACAGGGATGGTGGATTCTATACCTGAATGAAGGTCGGTGTAGGTAAGAAACCTCGATATGCAGTGATATTGTTCATCTTCCCCACTACAAATGCCATTGAACTTATTTATTATCTGCAAAAATGTCATACTTGGTTTTTATCTTTTACAAATACCTGTGGCTTTTCTTATTGTCCAAAAATGCATCCAGGATCCCTTATGCTCCCCATATCCTCTAACTTCAGTAACTCACCACATAATCATAGAATCATAGAATGGTTAGAGTTGGAAGTGACCTTAAAGATCATCATGTTCCAACCCCCCTGCCATGGGCAGGGACACCTCCCACTAGACCAGGCTGCTCAAAGCCCTATCCAGCCTGGCCTTGAACACTTCCAGGGATGGGGCATCCACAGCTTCTCTGGGCAACCTGGGCCAGTACCTCACCAACCACACAGTAAAGAATTCCTTCCTAACACCTAATCTAAATCTCCCCTCTTTCAGTTTAAAACTGTTACCCCTCGTCCTATCGCTCCACTCCCTGATAAAGAGTCCCTCCCCATCCTTCCTGTAGGCCCCCTTTAGGTACTCGAAGGCTGCTATACAGTCTCCCCGGAGCCTTCTCTTCTCCAGGCTGAACAACCCCAACTCTCTCAGCCTGTCCTCATAGGAGAGGAGCTCCAGCTCTCTGATTATCTTCGTGGCCCTCCTCTGGACCCGTTCCAATGGGTCCATGTCCTTATTTTGGAGGCCCCAGAGCTGGACGCAGTACTCCAGGTGGGGTCTCCCCAGAGCAGAGTAGAGGGGCAGAATCACTTCCCTCACCCTGCTGGCCATGCTTCTTTTGATACAGCCCAGGACGCAGTTGGGTCATGTTGTGCTTCTCATCAACCAACACCCCCAAGTCCTTCTCCACAGGGCTGCTCTCAGTCCATTCTCCACCCAGCCTGTATTTGTGCTTCTAGAAGCACAAATCTACTAGAAGATCACCTATCCAAACAACCCTGTAGGTATTATAATGCCACCAGTTATATGAAATGAAATGTTTACTGTACAGTCTGAAACTGAAGTAGAGCTTAAATTATTGATGCATAACATGCTTTAAAACCTTCCATGACTTAATCTACATGAAAGGATACCAGATACAGTTTATTTTTTTTTTCTGCGAACAGTATATTGCTTTTAATATTCTTGTTGAAGTATAACAAAGGCAGGTCCTCAGCTGGTATAAAATGTCACAAGTCTGTGGTCAATGAAGCCATAGCAGTTTATCCCAAAGGAGGATCTGAAACAGAGGAGAATATTTAGTCTGAATTAAAAAAAAAAAAAAAAAAAAAAAAGAAATTTAAAAAAAGCCATAGTTTGTTTGTCTGCAAAATCCATACCTGAGATCTGCTATATACTTATCGTTTTATCTCATAATTTCTATATTCATTAATTCGCCAAATAATCTGTTGTGACACCTCCCATTCAAATCATCCTCCAGATAACATGACACAGCCAAAAATACACATTGAAAAAAATGCTACTCTGTAATAGTACAAAGTATGCGATAGATCCAAAATTTACCCGTGAGAACTGGTTTTCTGCATGAGCACTTCTGTTAAGTATTTCTGTGAACATTCAACATGTACAAAAAGCCTTTGAATCATTGTCTTTAAATAAATTTTAAAAAAAATATGAATAGACATATATGCAGTTAGGCCTGGATTCAAAAAGACAGTTCAAGAATTAGATCTGTTACAGAAGTATGCGGAGGCCAGACAGTGGCTCAAAGAGCAAAACAAGAAGCTTGCTTTTTACACAGGGAAAAGCCACAAGAAATACAATCTTTGCAGGAATGCTCTGGATTAACATAGTTTGCCAGCCCAGATGTCTCTTCCTTCAGAAGAGCAGCAGTAAATAAAGCCTCTCCCTTTCCAAGGTACTTAGAGTTTCTTAATCCAGGCTAAGGAAAATACTTTCCAGAACTGACCCATAGGTGATGCAGCTCAGCAAAAAGACAACATTTAGCAGCTGTGTTCAAAAGCCTCCTGGGGTCGTTGTTTGCAGTGAGTGTTGGCAGCCTCTAGGCTGTGAGGGGCTTCAAATATTTTGGAAGACAGGATTATAATTCAAAATGATCTTTACAAATTGGACAAGTGGCCTGGGGGGAAAATAGCATGAAATTCAATAAAGGAAAAGAAAAAGCCACATAATTTACTTGGCTGTAAAACCCATGGTTAGAAAGATGATGCAAGTTCCTTGAAAGTAGAAGATTCCACATGTAACTGAAACAACCAGTGTCACAGGCACAAGATTGGGAGAAACAAGGTAACCCACAGTTTTACAGAAAAGGATCCATGGGGTATCCTGTCACATGCTGGGATATGAGTCAACAGCATCACGCACTTGTGCTAAATCACTTGGAGATGAAACTTCTGTATAAGCAGAAATATTGTCTGCAAGAGCATGAAGCAATCCTTCTGCTCTGTTCAGCAGCGACAAGGCTGCAGCTGATGTGTTGCCTCTGGTTTTGGGCATCAGCCTCCAAGGAGGAGGAGAACCAGTGGAAAGCAACAAAAAAAAACCCAGAACGGGCCTTTGAAGACAAGACTGGATTAATTAGAATTGGTTTGAATTTGTTTTTCTGCAGAGGAAAAGAGAAAAGAGTCAACAGAGAAGGATTGCGATGATCTTCAACTATGCAACAGGAAAGGAAACCATTTGTTCCCCTTGTCTGTGGTTGATTGCATGACAGGAAAACTGCAGTAAGTAAGGTTCAGATTAGACATTAGGAAATGTCAGGAAAGCAGAGTCTCAAAGGGTCAACCGCTGGGCAGTATTTAAGAACATAAACCTTGGTCAGGAATGATAGGCAGAGTTGGTCTTGGCTGGGTGGTTCCACAGCGTCCCACCAAATTTGTGATTGATGTTCTGACTCTGCCTTGCTGAAAATAACTGGGCCTGAGCAGACAGGAATAATGAATAACTGGAAGAGGCAGATGCGTGCGTGTGTGACACCAGTTATTGGGGAAGATCTGTTATGCATTCATGTTTCGTATCTTCGTCCCAGGCTCAGGCCAGTAACATTCTCTATGATGTTAGAATGGCATTTGCTTCTCTCTCTCTCATTCTCTATCAGTACCCTGTGTTTATCATTCCTTCTCTCCCTTCAAACTGTTTTTTTTTTTGCTAGAGGGGAGTGGGAAAGGGAGTTCTCGCTCTCTCATGCTGTTGGAACAGCCTGCATTTTGCAGGGATTAGGAAAAAGCTCTCACAAGTACTCCTGGGGGTGCTGACCTCTCTTTTACCACTGTGAGGAAAGGGAGGGTCCCTCGTAGTGTGATGGCTGCAGAGGCCACTAAGCTTCAGCAAGGCAAAATGAGGTAAATTTTGCAGGCAGAACATTTTCAAAGTATTGCCTGGGAAAACTGATGAGAAAATATCTCACTAATACATATTTATTAAAGGTAGAAGAATTATCTCAGATATGAAAGACAGCAATTACTGAAGCATGAAAAAAGGATGTGGGTCCTCTTTTAAGTACAAGTTTAAATGCAAGACAAACTTTATTTCATGTATCAATAAGTACTTTTTTAATTGACCACAACTAATCAGCATCTAATGGGCTTAAGACAGAATAAGACTTCACATTTGCTACAAAGAAGTACCACTGTTCCTGGTGTACTGGAATTTTTTGTTTTCTTTTTTTATATTGTTGTTAGGTATTGTAATCAATGTAGAAAGTCCCTTCGTGTCAGTCGAAGATTTCTAGAGACTGAAAATTTCAGTCACAACTAGAAATCATAGAAAATAGGGCTGAACAGTACGTTAAGAGGTCCTCTAAATATTTCCTGTCCCATCCTGCTGCCTGAGATGTCTGCCCAGCAGCTGGAGAGTGAAAATGGAGAAACCTCCAGTGTATACAGCTCACGGTCCAGCCTGTGAAAGTCCCCGTGAAGGTGGGTGCCTGAGATGCATTTGCTTCTGCTGTGGGTAGAGGAAACCCTGGAAAAGGGGTGGGGGTTAGAGATGGGGATGTCTCCAGCTGTTTTCTTCTTCCTAGCTCCAACACCTTCCATTTAGAAGTGAGTGTTTGTATGGCAGGATGTACTCTCGGCCAGTAGTTCCCAAAGGAGGAACAACTCACCGAAGCGAGGATCACATCTGTAACTAGTTGAGCAGTAGGTGTGTTTCTCTCTGGTACTTAAAGTCTGGCGTGGTAGGAGGGAGACTTACAACTAGGAGAAACAACTAGAACAGAAAACAGTTTGGAAACTATCCCGCCAGGCATTCATCTTGGTGCACAAGGGACAGAAAACTTGGCACCTGCTGGTGTGTGTTTTTAAAACCTCTTTATGGTGAGCGCGCTTGGCAGCTTCCCCTTAAGCTTCACAGATGGCTTTGCGAGGGCAGCGGTGATCGGTAGTTACGACCACAAGCCGGCGGGCGAGGGCTGGGCTGTGGTGAGCCCTCAGCAAGGGCTCGCTCTCACTGCCTCTGCATCAGCCAGCTTTTCCCTTTTTTTTTTTTTTTAATTATTTTTTCCTTCCCAATTTTCCACACACCAGGTTATCCCTCTGAACTACTGCGTGCAGCCACATATTTGTAACCGCCTGCACCTCATGGCAGGTTCGTTATCTCACATGAAGGATGTGTTTCTGGTTTTCATGTTAGTACTGCTCTTGCACTGCCTTGAAAATGTTATTTCACTTTTATGTGGTGCACTAAGAGCTTTGGCTGAGTATTTAGATATACATTTATTATTATTATAGCAAGATGTTTCCGGCTGCTACTGTCAGAGTAGGTGTCCCTCTACAGTCAACCATCCCACTTTCCACCCCAGGGTTCAACCTTGAGGTTCCTGAAAGGGTCCTGGCACTCAGTCCAAAGGTCCAAGGCCATGCAGTGAGAAACCCACATCTCAGGGAAGTCGCTGAGAGTTTTTCCAGCAGCAGGGAAGACATGGCAGCAGAAGCCTTTCTACTTGCTTAAGGGATGCTTAGCGCATCTCCAGTTAACGCAGGTCACAGCCTGTGCCATTGCGGCTCTGCTGCCCCTGTTACCCAGAGCAGGGGATGAAGCCTGCAGGGGAGCACCAGCATCAGCTGCCCTCGTGTCCACATGGGACGGATGCATTCAGGGGGACAGTATTTCAGCCAGTATTTCAGTTTCCTCCACAAACACTAGTTCATGAAGCATTGATACTGCACAACTTCATGTCAGCTTTCAAATAGTGAACGACATGGACTAGCACGTAGTAGACCCTTGGTGTTGATACTCTGGGTTCGCCTATTCATTTTCCTACAAACTGCTCCATGTGTATGTGCACAAACGCACGCGCGCACACACACACGTAATTATATGTAACATGTATCTACATATAGAAATAGAAACATATATAATGTCAAAGGCAGGGAATATTATGGAGTTTTATAGCATAGACTATATATAGTCAGGAGCTCACTGTCGATATTTTGCTTCCTATTTGCAATTACGTGGATCACATCCCTTCCCACAAATCGTTATATAACCCTCCCATGGCAACTGCAGCCGTTGCACAGGAAAATAATGTTAGGGAAAGATGTATATTTAGCTGGTTCAATGAAAAAGGGCATATTCCAAGGGTACTTAGACACCTCAATGGCTAAGTCTTCTAGTGCTGCTGAGAGAGGCCGGAAACAGTCTCCCCCCGCTAGGGTCTCCCTGAGCTTAGCTGGAAGCTTTTTACCTGGTGGACACGAGTACGTTGGAGTTGGGAAATCTTTGGGCTAGTAAAATTTGCAGTATATATTTCAGCCACTGGGTGCCGCTACCAATTCAGTTGACAAAACCAGTTTCTCCATCAAATACGAGACGGTAATTTTAACAGCGTGCCTTGTGCGAACTCTGCCTGTGACACTAGGTTTTGTGGGGCTGCCTGTTGTCCAAAGGTTCATACAATAACCCTTTTCTCGCAGTCGCCAATAGGCTTCAGTTCAGCTGCAGTCAAGGTGTTTCTTCGCGAAAGAATGGCTTTTTATTAAAGTGTGCAAGTGAAAGGTGAGCAGAATTAATAATAAAGGATCTAAAAGAGAACTTTAAGAGGTATTTCATAAACATCATATGGTTATAGAGGGTTAAAAACCCTAATTCATATGATATGATTCAAGATGAAGCCACTGAAAATAAGCTACTCATCTCTGCTGTTTTACAAACTCATAAAAAGTACTAGTGAAACAAGATGATCAATTAATCCTATTCCGAACTTCAAACATCTCCTCCATCATCATTAGAAAACTGCTGTTTCAGGTATTTTTTTTAATCAACTGCAGATTTTTTCAAATTGCTTCCTCACATTATCCTCACTGTTGTAGTGACCTCTGTTCTGTTGGGAGCTGCCGGATGTGAACGCAATACCATCACGGTAGCCTAATGATACATTCAGACCTGAGAATATTTATTTGCAGCCCTCAGTGGCTAGGAAAATGCATATTTTCTAACGTGGGAAAAGCATACATCTCAACGGATGCCACTACTTACTGAAAAGCCCATCAGCATTTTGCAGCATCTTCAGGTAGAGGGAGAAAACGCACTGCTGTTGAGTCATCTCTCCAAAAACAGCTGGGCAGATGCCAGCTGAAAACCACTGACAGAGCACTCGCCTGGGTCTCCTCTGAGAGGCAATGACAAAAGGAGAGGAGGAGGTGGTGGGAATCCTGTGTTGGGTGGCCAGAGAAGAAGAGGAGATCGGTGGCAGCGGCAGCACTAAGGACAAGTGGCAGGAGGAAAAGGAGCAGGATTTTGGGGGTGGAGGGAAAGGCATATAATACTATCAATTTTCTCTAGTGAGCTTTTCTTACAAAACAATTGGGAGCTACTAACCTACAATTCATGGTTCTGCAGGTGATAGAGACTGTGTCATCATCCTGGAAATCATAATTTTTTCCTGGAAATCATAACTTCTTGAATGCTGCTGGTGTCTGGCCAAGTCAGATGTAATTTCAACAATCCTCTGCCTGAAATCAATTTGTGATAGAGCAGCATGGTGAGATCCTGACAAATAACCTCACAGAGCTGTTCTTGATTGTGGAGTGCATTTCATATTTTAAACAGAAATTTGCTTCTATTCCTAGCCAGTTCCTTTCACCTGCCTGATATTAGCTCATGCAAGAGTGAGTTTCAGGCATGCATTTCAATGTCAAGCCTTTGAAAAGAATTTCACATTTTTCTGTTAGTTATATATCACCTTGGTTCACTTCCCTCTATTCTGCAAGACCTGGGATTTAAAAAAGTAAATAAAAGAATTTAAGGGCGACTTCATGCCATTTCCGTGAAAGGTACAGGACTGATGATCCCACAGGAAAATAGTCTGCTCAGTTCCCTAAATGTGAGCTCAATAAAAATCCCCAGATTCTCATTAAATGGCTGGAATGTGTCAGACTGTAGAAATCAAAACACTCTGCTGAAATCGTTTAGAGAAAGCTCTGGCAGCCTCCTGCCTGATGTGCGCGTGGATGCCTGCATGTATGTAGGCATATACGTACTCCTGCCCCGCTCCCTGGCAGCTCAGCGGCTGGATTGCCTTTGCTGCTGGATCTGGGCAGTCTGTGGCTGTTCTCTCTTTTCAGAGAACATGAAGCCGTTTGGTATCTGCTCCCCAGCAGGAGGAAAACACCTTCCAAAACACCCAAATCGTCTTCTAAACGAATTTGTGTTGCTCCTGCAAGTTTGATCACTATCTTAATACTCTTTTTTTCCCCAGAGAGGTGCTTCAATGGGGTTTTATTGGCACGAGCTATTTACTGACGGGTTTGCTAACACCACGTGAAGTCATTATTGCTGTCCACGAACTTGTGTCCTGAGAGAACAGATGGCCCCCAAGACCTCCTGTGTTGGGGCAAGCAGCTCCTTTTGAAGCTGCCGTGACCACTCCGGGGCTCTGCATCCTCTTACCTCTCCCCTGGGAGGACTTTGGTGCAAGGGAACATTTTGCTGGCAGCGAGGGTAGGAGCTGGGAAGACACTTGCAGCTGCTGGAAAAGAAGAACAGGCACTCGACCCTGTTTCCGAACGTAATAGTGTGGTGTTTTCCCAGACCGATAACCGTGTCCCCTTTTCCTCAATAAAGATCTCTCGGTTCCCATGGCTTCTCACCTGCCCACTTGCAGCAGGTGTAAGGGCAGGCGGGGCCAGTACCTTTAGCCTTCGCAGCTCTCAGGATGTGGGCTCAAGCTGCTAAGCCACTTGGCAGATGATTGACAATCACATTGACAACAGTGGGAAAGAACAATATTTATTTAAAGAATTAAGCTAATGAAGAGTACGGCGGAAGGATGGGGGAGAAGGGAGTAACACAACCCAACTGCCGCAGGACCTGCCGGCAGATAGCTGTAGATAAGCTATAGATACCTGTGCTAAACAAAGACAATAATTTTTGTCCCTCAGAGTTTTCCTAGTTAGAGCACTAGTCAAACTGTGCTTCTTTAAAAAAGATCTGACACGACCAAAAGTGCAAATGCATGGAAGGAGGCCTGACTCACTCCATCCCTTTTTATTGATGCCCCATACAGGCAAGCTGGCAGGAGCAGGAACCTAAGATTTCCTGCAAAACCAAAATGCAGCGCAGCCTTCTGTAGCAAACGCCTGGGGAATAAAACAGCGAGAGATCTACTAAACCCCTCAGCAGGGGGAAGAGCCTGCCCACCTTCACGTGCGCAGCTGAACAAATACTCTGCCTTCGCTGCCATCCAAAGATACAGCGCCTGAGCCTCCTTCCTGCTATTAACTTTCTAAGCACGGCACAGCAACAGCAGGCTTCGGCTGAAGCTTGCACAACTCCTGCAAAAAAAAAAAAAAAAAAAAAAAAAGGAGCGCTATTTCTTCTTGGCTAAAGCTGGTTTGGATATTCCTGAAATGCATTGCAGAAATAGTCATAGTCTGACTGCCTTCTGGAGATCTTGTTCTGACTCGAAACCAACAAAAGCTCGAGCCTGCAGGATAATCCGAATGCTTCAAACAGTCTCCCTTACTCCGTGTGGACGGTCCCAAAATTGGAGCCTGAACGTAACTGCCATTGGGATTAGTGGCTTCAGGGGAACAAAGAAGGGGCTCTGTTTACTACAGTGAGACTGGTAAGATGATCTCTTTCCCAGCCCTAAGTTCCCACTGGTACAATAATAACCAATAACTGGGATTTCCATCACTTGCATCCTCTGGGAGACACTTATAGATCGCTGATTCATATTGCAAGTTTCCTCGTTATGTGACTGCCATAAGCCTGGCAAATCAAAGCATGCTGACAGCTTACTGAAGGAAGGGATACTGAGCAGAGCCGGACAGGAATTTTTCAACAAAACAACATGTCAACACCAAAACATTTAAAGGAAACAATAGGAGTGCCAGTGAAAGTTTAATGAGGAAGGTATTTCGGAGAGAGATGCATCCCCTTCCGACTGATGGGTACCCCATGGGGAGGGATGTTATCCGTCAAGCAGGAAACCACCGCTTCTTGAATTTGTGCCTGGCTGTCTCCCTCCGTCCTGTCCTGACGGAGCTGCCACCTGCAATATAAACTGCGGGCATACTCCCTTCAAAGCCGGTATGCCAGATGGCATCCTCCCTTCCCAAATTAGAGATGTTGGCAGAAACTCCTTGGGAAGCAGGAAATGTCTGCACGATGTTTCCCGCTCCCCTCCCAGCAGATCTCCTCGCTGCCTCACGGCTGCCTGAATCGGCAGCTCCCAGCTCCCAAGGGCGTCACAACCCAGAGCTCCTTAGTTTTCTGAAATTACAGAAACAACTCTGCATAGCTGAACCCTCTGCTCCCACCATTTGATTTCCAGGGCTTCAAAACCCTGTTTGATGATGTGTTACAGAGGCTGTACTACCTGTGCAGGTCTAGTTGGATACGATACAGTTGAATCCTTGAAAGTAAACTGGTTTGATAGTACCTAGAAGCAAAAAAAAAAAAAACAAACCCCACCTCTTAAAATATTCTTTTAATAAACAGCTTTCTAAGTTTTGAATTATTTGCAGGAAGTTTCCACAATGAGATATTTGGGACCAAAAGATTGCATTTGACAAAAAATAGGAGCTAAAGTAGATGTAGCATTTCGGTCCTGAGGCAGTGATGTTATAGTCACGCCTCTAGCCCAGAGCTGCTCGCCTGATTTCCACAGGCACCGTCTGAAAGGAACGGCCGGCCTGTTCCCTCGTGGAAAGACCAACTTTCATGTATTAACTAAAGGACTCACAACAGGTGTAAACAACTTTCCATTAGAGGTAAAGTTCCCGATACATTAGACAACATCACACTTTAACCTTCCAAGATCTAATTTAATTCCTAGGATCAATAGCTCATGTTACTAATACGTTTTGCCAAGACCTGGGATCATGTCCTACATATTATAGTAATTCTTTCCAGAAGAATTTCAATTTGTAAATAATGAAGAGCTCATACAACTCCTTCTGTTAGCAGCACTGCCGGGCCTTTTGCCAGTTTGTAAGCTGAAGAATTTTGGTGTTTAGTGCTCCCATCTGTTCTGAAAGCCTGAGGGTGAGTAGTTATCAAAAGCAATATGTGGGCTTTTTTATTCCACGTCTGAGATTTTATGACACACTTTGTCACAAAACAGGCCACTGGGGAGAAGAGATTTCCCTCCTCCCCAGTTGATCTGCCCAGGGAACCTCCGAAGTCCCACATACTTGATTTTTGCCTAGTCTTGATCTAAACACACCAAAATTTGCACAGATATCGAATAATTCCCATCCCGATGCCTCAGATAGAAGTAAGACTAAGTGTTTCACAGTTACGAAAGAATTAAAATCTCAGGCATGTATATACTCAGTGCAGAGGAATTCGATAAACACAGCTCTGTTTGAACAAGGGCTTTGAAGGCAGCCCCGCTGTCAAGGTATAAGGAAGCTTTTGTTCCCCAAATAAACACTTCAAATGTGCCCTTCTGCTGCATCAAAGTTTGGAAGGTGAGGGCTCCTCTCCCCGTAGGGACGCCGGGGCGCATGGAGGGGGGGGACACAGGGCTGCAGGCAACCTGCCTGCTCCATGGGGGCTGCCTGCCTGGTGGGACCCTGTCTGATCCACCCAGTGAAACAGCATTTTCGCTGCCTTTTCCGACAGGATGCCTCAACCCTCCCAGCTTGAATGCACTCCAGCATAAAGGTTATTTTCCACAAGTGACCGTTTCATCAGAAGTCGCTCAGGACACCTAAAGGCAGGTAGTTTGGCAGCTACGAGCTCTCTACCTGCTGTCAGTGTGCATCTGTCCTCTGTCCCACCATAGGTACACCCTCCTCTCCTGCCGAAGGGGGTCTCTGCCTCTTCCCTTGGGGCAAGTGGGTCATTGAATCACCTGCAAGACCCTGAGCTTGCACAAAATTAAAGGTTGTCATCATCTTCTCCTTCTGGCAGCACAGGGGGTGGCGCAGATGTCGATGGGGTGGCTCCAGGGCTGGTGGCATCCGCTGCAGAAAGCAGAGGTGGGAAATGTCAGTCTTTGTAGAAACCTCTTCCTCCTTCATCAAAACAAATTACTGCACCCAGTGATCCTGAAGTGCAGTGCGATGCCAGGGTATAGATGGAGTAATTCCTCCCTCTGCTTTTTATTTCTTCAGGAAGGCTTAGCTGTACAAGTTGAGAAACTGAACTCCTGAATTGGACAAAATAAGGGAAAAACTCCAAGGGGCCGTAGATGACAAGTAGATTTTTAACTGTTACTTAAAGCCTACAGGTTGCAGACACCAGTTTCTTCAGGGTTTGCTCTTGGCCTGCTTTAACTCAGAAGATTCACTGTCAAGATAATCATGAGCAGGATCCTAAATGTTTACTGAAGTTTCTGATCTGCTTGTTGTAAATGCTAAGTGTTGTAAATGTTATAACCGTTGATACTTTTGTTAGATTTATCCACTAAAAATTGGTGTTTTCACGTAGCTGTGTTTTAGCACAGCACAGACCAGACAAAATCCAAATGAACTCTATTACTAAAATTAAAACCAGTACTAAGAACTCAGAATTCAAACAAGCTCCGCAGTCACAGAAGCCTGGCACGGCAGGCACAAGGTGAAAAAAAAGTGTCAAAACACGAGCCTGAGAAGGAGCTCCAAGGAACCATTTTTTAACACCCTTTTATCTCCAAATCAGCCAGTTTCCATATTCATTAGATACAGTCTGCACGTATAACTCCGCAGTAACTCAGAATAGCACGTTTGACCGATTTCGCATAACTTTGCCTGCATTTACTTTGCAATATCGTTACAATTATGAAGCAACCTCCACTCAACCCTACACGAGCCTATTGAAGGTTTGAAAGTCAGGCCAGCTAGTCGCATTAAAAAAAAACCCTCATCAGTTAAAAGTGTCAGAGCTGCTTTTCTTTTCCTTAGTCACAATGCATTCCAGTCCTAACGAGCCAGCACAGCAAGAGGTTTATTACCCTCTTGCTTGGTTAAGAAACAACAGGAGTCTTCCCTGTCCATGCAGACCATCTAAAAACCGTTCTGCTTTCTATTTGTTATCAGATCTTCCAACGGACCACAGCTAATTAGGCCTTTGACTTCCAGACACCAATTCGCCTACTGTTCTTCAGTTTCAGTTTTAGTTGGCTTATGTGGTGCAACCGAACAAGCATGTTTTTGTTAAATTTCCCAGCTTAAGAGATATTGTTTGGAAAGTGATGAGAAGAGCCTCAAACCAGTACCTGAGTGAGATTATAGGCATTTATTCCTCTTTTTCATTCAAATGAGAGGCCCGCATTTGAAATATCCTTGAAAGCCAAGGCCTTAAGGGCAGGAAATTGTACATTCAGGGTTTTATCCTCAAGCTGGTAGAAATCATCGTAACTCCAGCCATGCGTGCAGCTGGGATAATGAGTAACACCGCAGCCAGCAGTTGGTGGCCAAGCACCAGGTCCCCAGGCACGAGAAGCTGCTGCTGCTGCTCCCCATTCCAAGGCCAGCGCTCGGCATGGCTGGGGACCCCGAGTTCTGCCCGTTCTGGCACCACAGCAGGTTCAAGATGCTCCTCGGTCGATGCGTAAGAAAGGCAGGTAGTATTTTTGCAGAGGAGAAAAGCCGTTTCCGTCAGAGGTGACATGATAAGGGAATGACTAAGACAAAGAGGCTCCAGCAAAGGCTTGTAGAACATCTCTTATCACACAGACAAAAGGACAAACTGATTCACACTGGATTAGTGTCTAGAAGGGTAGTCAAACATTTAACCAGGGCTGATGACATTGAGCAATTTTTTTACCAAAAAGGAAAGAAATAAACTAGTCAGATAATCCCTTTAGGTGTAGCATAAAGAGAATTAAACAGAGGCAGGACATCCGGGAAAGAATTTTAGGCACCTCGGACAGACTGTGAACCCTGGAGTACCTAACCAACGGAAAATGGGGGAGGGAAAAATTCAGCCAGGATTAGGAAATAAAAAGGTGTGTTTCAAGAACTGAAAGTGTGCCTATTTGCTAGGTCACCCGTTCTTGCAAGAATGTTCAAATAAATTGTGCTTCGTGTCGTTCGCTGCCTGAGCCGTTGTTATTGGGTAAGGAGCCTTTCTCACAGGTGGGGCGCAGGCAAGGTCACCGGCAGCCCCCGGAGCCCACCGGCTGGCCGAGGACAGCAGGGGAAGCTCCCATGTGACGTCTTCTGGGAAGCGATGCTCTTGGCATCCCACTCCGTGGGTGCGAAGGGCATGGTCCAACCAATAAGGCAGCAGGCTTTGGCTCCATGCCACTGCAGGGAAAGGTGGTTAGGAAAGCCACCGGTTCAGCTCACTGCATGGATAATTTAGCCGACTCCGCCGTGGTGCTGCCAGCGGGCTGCCTGGGAGAGCAAACACACACAGCGCTGGCACAGCAATGTCAATAGACATTTTATTCGCTTGCTTGGGGTTTTTTTTGTTTGTTTTCAAAGGGAACCTCCTTGCCCCCTTTCTCCACAGGATTTCGGCACGGGCAGAAGGCATGACTGTAGAGCAGCGTGATGTGCTGTGAAAGGCCTTACAGAAAAGTACACCTCTGCAATTGCAGTGATTGCGGATGGGAGCACGGCGCATCCCGTGGGAAAGGGGAGGGCTCTGGAGGTGCTGCTTAACAAAGTGAAAGGGTCTCTTTCAGCAGCCAAGAAAGCATATCAGTATTGACCGCAAGCATTAAGCTTGTATCTATAGTTTTATAGTTTAGAAAGTTTGACTTCCTGGAAGTTAATTGAACGTTTCTTTTCCAAGTATGAGCACAGTACACCCTCATCGAGGATCCGACGGATGAATTCAAGCTTTTGTATACTTTGCAATGTGGTGCTTGCCATCTGTGATACTTGGATACAAATTTTCTGCGAGGCTTGTTGGCATTTGAAAAACCGAAGTTTTTGGTGTGGTTTTTTTTCCATCTGAAGATGAGCTACAGGAACTCCAATTTTATTTAGTTGAATACTAAATTAAATGCACATGATATGTTTGTCTTCGGTGCCTAATATGTCAGTTTTAAACTTCACAGTTAACAGCTGCAAGGAGGCACAAAACTACACATTTTTATTTCCCAGCCACTGCCCAGACAGCTGCAGGTTCAAGCTCTGGGATATCTGTTCTCAAGAAACCTTGAGAACTGGCCTGATCTTTTCATCTTCAGTGGATGCTGAGCCATGGTGGAGGATGCAATGGGCACAGGGAACTTCCACAGGGAATGGCAGAGTTCCCAGGGGATGTCCCATCCAGAGATGTGAGTCCAGTGACTGTTATATCTGCTAAGAAGGATGGGGATATGAAGTTTTATTTAAGTCAAAGTTTTATCTACAAGACTGCTGGATTAAAACCCAGCTGCAACAAATGTTTCTGAGCTCACCAGAGTTTCCTATGCAAGGTGCTAAAATGTACCAAAATTTGCTTTTAAGGACTGTGAAGAAAGAATTCAACATACAGAAACAAATTAATGACACCATTTTACAATAGATTTTTAAAGAAGCTGTTAAACAGACACTGCCAATCAGAAAATTACTAGAGATTAATTAGAAAACTAAAGCAATGACTTAAAACTGCTTTCAGATTTTAACCTTCTATGCCTTATTAGGTTTTGGGGTGGAGGCATCATATTTCTCATTGTTTTAGGAAGCAGTTCCCTGAGCAGAAGACCCGATGAGCTCTGGTTACTTGTGCCTCAGTGACGAATGACATTCTTCGCCTCATACGGTGCAAGCTCTGACTGAAGCATTTCCTATGACTGGAATATTTAAACTTCCCTTCTCCTGGGTGGCTTCCCTTAATGTCTAGTAATAGTGCTCAGAGCTCACACTAAGAGCGCTATTGTAGGTCTTTCTCCTCCATCCATTCACAACAGATCATGAAATCTGTAGGAATTTAATATATTTAAGAATTCTACATCTCTCTGATATGGCTTCAACTGCCTAAAAGTCATCAAGGAGGACAAGGAGAAAGACAGACAGATCTCCAGGCTCTGTAATCATGCAAAGAGCCAGATAACTGCAGGAAATTCAACTAAAAATAGGGTCTTGTAAGCTCTTGCTGTGTGACTGTCCTGCCCAAGCCACAGGATATCCTCATTAAAGGACTACACTAGGAAATGGGAAAACTGAATTAAAAGTCATGTCAAAGGTCCAAAACACACTATATAACACTTGATTTTTTTTTCCACAATTTAGTCCTGAGTGTTGCCTGTCACTGCTGTAAGTTTGGAAGAATAACCCTGAAATCACCCTGTCACCTCCCTCTCTGCGGTTTTGCTGAAGTTCCCTTTCTCTTCCTTTTCTTCAGAGCTCACACAGGCACCTATAAAACGTACTGTCTGTATGAGGTGCATGCACAAGAACACGCGCATTCATTGTAAAATACATGCTAGTAAATTCTTAGTGTTAGGTCACTATTTCCAGCATTGCTAATAATTCGCACTACATACACATATATAAATGTACATCTATATGTACATGTTTGGTAACTGTTCCTTTAAGGTGCCAGAAATGAGGCAGCCAGGGTTCAGTTTAGGGAATGTAGTAGGCTGTGTGTAGGCAGTGGGAAGCAACCTAGAATATGAATCCTGGCTCAGCTTTGATGTACTCTCCACTGAAGTTGAGGGAGTTGCTCTGGATTTACGCTGCTGTTTATGAGAGCAGAGCTTGGCGCAGAGCCCTGTATATAATACATATAAAATATCATTGTACATGCTTCTACAAGATTAACCCAGCTGCTGAGATTTCAGCATGTAAATAGCTATGAAATACATTGTGTAATCCCCGTGATTGATGTTTTTGAACACGTTTTGGGCAGTGCTGCGGTGGCTGTCTACACCAGATTCATTACCCACCGGAGGGCTGACAGTATCAGCACAAACGCTGGTTTGCGATGTCTCCTGCACAATCAAATCAAGCCAAAATGAACCACTTCAAAGCAAGGATGTGTGGAAAGCAAAAATTTCTGACTCACTCTCCCCTGAAGGAGAAGGTGTAATGCTGGCATGTGTGTGGCTCTTCTCCCACGTGGCTTCCTCTCCCCACCTTTCCTTATTGATACATTAACAAGATTCCTGACATAGAAATAGGGATTTACGTAACTATACAAGTTCAACAGCTCTTGTTACTCGTTCCTCAAGTGACTGAGAAGTCTCTTTGTAACATCACAGCTACTTGCTGTGAATGCGATCAAAGATTAGGTTGGCACATGGGAATATTTACAGCCAAGGCAAAGATGGGTGGTTTTAATGGGAGAGTTTGCCGCGATCTTAATCTGTGCTGGTTTGTTCCCAGTTAACTTTGCATGGAGTCCTCAGCTCATGTGAACTCAGAAGTCACAACCGAAAAATAAGAAGTCATGTACTACCATGCCCTTCTCCTTTGGGTTAACCCAAGTCTTGAAACCCACAAGTTTGGGCTCTTTTATCTAGAAAACCATAGAAAGCATGCCATAGATGCAAATAAACAAGAGCATGCAGGACTGTGATGAAAGCTGGGTTTATAACACAAGCCCAGCAACAGGTGAGCTCTGTAACAAGCTTGGTTAGAACTGAGAAGTCTAATTAAGCAGCAGCTGAACAAAGAACAAATAACTCAGCTTTGTACTCATAATGCTCTACTAAGAAAGAGTGAAGAATCCACCCAGCTCCTACCAAAATTAAAGACATATTTATAAACAGAATTGTTTCTAACAAGAAGACAAATCTCATCCTTGTGTAACTGTCTTGAGGTCAATGGAGAACCTCAAGGGATTAATTAAAATCCGAATGTTCATCAGTCTTCTGTGATGTGCCAGCTGCTCTTTAACAAGGAAGCACGTTAATGGTTTCTCAACAAAGATGTTGCAAGATCAGCTCCTTTTATTCAGCAATTCTGGTGTTCAGAAATTCTCTTTTTTTTTTACAGAAACAATATTCTCCAGCACTATTGGAAAAAATAATTTAAAACTAATACTGTTTGGATGGATTCTAAATCTTTAATTTGTTCTGGCATTGTTCTGGAAGTTCTGGAATCTATTTTTTTCTTTTTATTATAATTTTCAGAAAAATTCTTGATCTGTAGAAAATGATAACGGTCTTTTAAGTAATTGATTAAAAAAGTTTACTGTTTTGGTTAATTGTGTCTAGATAAAAAAATAGTAATGAAAATGTGGTCTTGGTCACAATTCTCTTAATTCTTTGAGCCTGATTTCCAATGCAAGAGTTCATGTTTATACATTTAAAATGATTTTGAAAAGTGTTTTGCAGTTTTGATGGAAATTGCACTGTTTCTGTAAACAACTCTCTCCAGCAAACTGATTTTTACAGTTTCTTTTAACACAGAATAGTACACATAAAGCCTACAGAAATCCATTAAAATAATTTGAATAAAGAAATTTGTTCATTTGAAAGAATATTCTCATGGCTTCTCTTATTGGTTCTAGCAGCTTTAAGAAATAGCTCATTACAAATTTGTCGTATATCAATAATCCTGCTCCATACTTGATTTTCCTTCCAATTTTCTTTACTTTTTAAAGAAATTAACTTTATTTATGAGACTCTTCCAGTTCCCCGAGCTTTGAACAAAAAACTTTTTATGTAAAAAAGGATTTTAAAATCTATTTTCATTTCAACATATTATAGTAGATCGCTATTGCTATTTATTTTAAAGCTGGGTGAATGGTATTCCATTAACATTTTCTAAAAACCTCTGATTTCTAAATCTCAGATTTTCTTCTAACTCAAAGTAGAATACGATCAAAAAGTACAGTGAAGCTGTATGTGCAGGAGTAAAAGGGTAGAATACAAGTATCAGTATAGGGAAACAAAAGCAGCGATTGCAGAGGTCAGATTTTACTCCTTTGAAAACTGAAGATTTCAACTTATTTTTCTACCTCTACTCTCCATCTTTTTGGAAGGCACAAAGACATCTTTAGAAAATACAGTTATGGGAAGATGTGTGCTTGTTGCATGAGGCACCACTGTACTGTATGGCAGAGAAATATACGAAGGATTGTAGAAGAGGGGGCACACTGCTGTACTTTTGTAGACCTATTTTGTGGCACAACAAAAGATCTCTATAGAAACATTATATCCCACAACACAGTTCCTGGAACTTTAAGAACTGGCTGCAAACCCTTATAGCTGGTTTATTACATAAAATCATAATGACTTAATACTGACTATTAATTTTAAACTGTAAGAAGCTCTGTTTTAGGAAAATATTAACTGGACTTCCAGGGGCTTATTTGTACAGACAGAAAGCAAGTTTCTGAACTTTGTCCAAATCCAGAACCATCTTAGACTATATAAGGACTTCAGGCCTTGCTCCTCAAAGCCAAGCATTTCACATATGAAACCTTTTCAGTATGTTGGTGGTTACATTCCTGCTGGCTTGATGCAAACAGCAGTCCATTTTCCTCCAGGAAGACCCCATCTCATTTTTGGAGTAGCAGGGTATGATAAAGAACAGTCAAAAAAGCCTCAGTCCAATTGCCAGAGATGTTTGCTGGGAATCTTTTATGCCACCAGTTTCAGTTGGGTTTGATCAGAAACAAAAGGATTTTCAAGACCATTCAGCCTTGGCAAAACCCTGTTTTTTCCCGTACTTGTCCCACCAACCTCAGAGGGAGCAGAGCTGAAGACCGATCCTTTGACGGTGCCTCCATGGCATTCCAGCATGGATAAGGTATTGCCCGGTGTTTTGTGCAGCCATCTGCTTAATAGGCCCCAGCGTTGCTTTCTCTCTGTCAGCAGTCGGCAGCACGAGGACAGCAGCCCACTGTGCTGCCGTGGTGCCAACACAGGTGTCCGCAGCTGCAACAAAAAATGTGTAAAGGGGTTACTCAAACGAGTGTCCAGGAGAAGACATGGAAGTCAACATTAGCCAAGACTCCTCACCTCCTGAAGCATGTCTTAGGGTATCTCAGCCCTTCATCTCCCCCAATATCTTTCCTCCTCTTGCTTCTTACCTTTCCCATGTATCTACGCCCAGGTCAGATCCTCTGAGATGCCATGGGAACAGATACCTCTTTCATCTCCACGTAGGCTGTTTTCATTGCTTCTGCAATCCCACAGCACATGAGGAAAGATCGCCAGCAGGAAAAGAGGAAAACAAAATGACGCCAAATGTCATTCATCATGTCACAGCACGTCTCCAGATCTTGGAGCCAGACCTGGTGCAGGAAAGAATGAGTCAAGGTATGAATGGTCCTCTCCTCTTTATAAATCCCCAAGTTGTAAATCTGAAGATACACATGGAAGGATTTATATGACTCCATGAACCCAAAACAACGGTTGGAAGTTATGTATCTAGTACATAACTTCATCAATAGGGCAGCACCAACACCTTGACACCACCAGTGCACCTTAGTGATGAGTTTGCACTTCTGTTTCTCTCAGCATCCTTTCAAACTTCAGTTTCCATTGATCTAACTCTAATTTCTCCTTCCTAATGGGCACTCTCTCCATACCTCTGTCTGGTACTTCAGGGCTGGTTCCAGGTTGTGCTCTTTACCTGTTCCACCAATGTTTACCTTGTGCTCATTTAAGAAATACACAATAAACAAGAAACAACAGCTTCCCACCCCACCCCACATCACTCATTGAATTATATGGCAGTTGTTTATTGGAAATGACCTCATAGTTTCCTAATTTTGTGGGGTGATCTGAATAATAATTCTTTTGCAACCACAACACATAAATGCCTTGGAAGTATTCAGCTGGAACCTATAACTATAGATGATTCCTGTGCTGTTGGCAGCTAAAATGTAGCCCACATTTGTAAGTGACAAATTATGGGATAACCTTTGTGGAGTTAGGTATCTCAGGACATGTGATGCCAAGAGACGATAAAAATGACTATGTAAGGATGGTATGGAGAAGTAGTATTTATATGAAGAGACTGTATATTCAAAAAAGAAACAAACCCAAAATAAAACAGGATACTTCTGTGCTAACATTTTACAATCGGTAAGTACTCACATGACAAGTGTATTTTTGGATTTTTGGAAGTATGCATAGATTTTGCCAGCACAAGCACCTCTTGCTGCACTCTTCCTCTTAACTCCCTACCTCTCTCGTTGAATGGTAGGTAGGTGTGATCTGGTCACTGCTAATTTGCAGATTTTTAACAGGAAAAATAACCTCTAGCAGCTTATAAACATTTAAGCATTTCAGTGCGGTTGTCTTTTTTACCACCTCTGGGTTCTTTTTTTTGCCATCTTTCTCTTCTTTTTGTGCTACATGGCCATGAGGCATATTCACATTAGAACAGGCTCTGAGCGAATGAGTTTTGCTGTGGAAACCTTCTTCTAATAGCGTAGATTTCTGACTATTTTATATGGACAAACGTCTCATTTGACTGATAGTAGCTTTTGACTCAAATGCAGCCTGATTAGAAATTGCATCAAAATTGTCCCTTTGGAAGTCACACTTGTAAAAGCTTGGTTTCAAGGTTCTTCTAAAGAAGAGGTTTTTATGCAAATGGACAACCTTTTTCTGAAAAATGTCTTTAAATGCAAAGCCTCTTTCATGAAGACGGATCCTGCCCCTTGTTTGCTCATTCTACTTATGTGGTCCCCGTTGGATATATAATTCTATCTACAATTTTAATATTTTTAATGAATGAGTAATGAAGTGAAGACTATAATTTTAAGTCAGTGAGTACTTTGGTTACCCAAAGGAACCTTAACCATTGAGCCTTGCATATCTATTCCTGAGGGACTGAGCCTCCAGCATGCTTCTACCTTGCGTATCCATCTGAGTTATCCCAGCAAAACCACTGAATTCAGAGTGGGGTGTGGTAGCTTGGGATAACCCAGACCACATGTTCAATAGTAGGAAAAAAGACAGTAAACATAGGTATTCTGTCCTATAGAAAAGCTTTTCATTAATAACTTTTTTCTAAAATTAAAATACAATTAAAAATGAGGAATGATATTCACAGAAAGAAGGTTCCTATCCGACAGTTATTTTACATGGGTCTCTAAATAGTGGTTTTAAGCTATTTCACTTTCAAATCCAGCAAAGCTCTTAACATGGGCTTATGTTAAGCAGGTAAGCAAAGTGCTTTAAGGCCAGTGGAGCTGTTCTCACAGTAAAAGGATAAGTATCTGGTTAGGTGCTTGGTTTGACTCTAAGCCCTTGATCTTAATTATTCTGTACCTGAAATTAGTGCATATAACAGTTACAACACAAGCATTTGTAACATAAACAGCACAAGTAGGAAGTAGAAGTATTAGCAAAAACTCCATACAGTTATTACAAGTAATGAATGTCGAAATCGCTGTGAATAACAACATGGGATGTTTTGATGGTCGGTTAAAGGTGAACCTAATGCTTCCATGGTTTGTGTAAAACATAGTTGCAGTAGCTCGGAAAGCAGGAGTGCTGCAACTTTCATTAAATGGAGCTGCTATACTTCATAGCATCAACCTCTTAAATCTCTGTAATGAGCAGCAGGCATTTCAATAAAGTCAAAAATAACTATGACTTTGTAAAGTATTGCTACTTCATGCGTACATCCATTTTCAGCAGTTAAAGACACCACCAGCAGTCCCTTTTTCTACTTACTGCCTCTGATTTACTGGCTGACTTTGTTATTTCCTTTGTGCGGTTTATAGGACATAATTGTTTAACATGGAAAAGGGAGAACTTCTAATAGACATTTCACTGCAGACAGTTTCTGCTTTGTATTTATTTAGTTCACCAGTCTCTAACATCAAGGAAGATGTACTGGCTTGCAGAGGGAATAAAAATGGCAGAACTGTGATGAAAATAAGCAATAAATACTGAAAGATATATTACCAAGTCATTCATTATTTCAGCTATGTAATTTCTGTAATATAAAATCAAAACAGGAATAAAGCCATCACTTGCAAAATGCATCAAAGGCCATTGTGACTGTAGGGACCCAACGTAAGACTTACACACCTTTTAAAGCAAACAGTCCCTTTGAGACAGAATGATTCAACCAGCCAGCTCCAAAAAGGAGCGCTTTGTTTCATTTTCAGGCTTTTTAACCCCATTTTCAGGCTTCTTAACCCCATTTTCAGGATGCCTCCATCAATTTCAAAATGAAAATAGCTTTGAAATGAGGAGTCCAGATGTTTTCTATTGAAAATGTTTAAATTAAGCTACCCCCCCCCCCCCCCCCCCAAAATTAGAATTTTCTTTACTGTTCATGTCACATGTGTAGAAGACACAAAACCCAATTTGCGGCTTGACTCAACCTCATTTGCTTTTTACACAGGCCCATTTTGCAATTCAAGTGCATACTATTTGCCAACACTTAATTAGAAAGGACATGCATCTGAACATGAGTTACTACATCTTGATTCTTCTCTTGATGAGGTGGTTTGGTAGCAACACCAAAAGCAGGGCGAGGAGGATGAAAGGGAAGTGGTCCCAGTTTTTGTTTGGAAGATGGGCACCAGAGAGCAGCAGTTCCCAGGAGTTGGAGAGCCGTCAGCCAGCAGAGCGGCTCCCGACAAAGTCAGCATCTGTTCTGCGAAACAAAGCTGCAACTTGCGTTCTTCAAACAAGCTCTTTTTAGGTTAAAACGGGTGATTTTGTGTAATTAATGACGACTGTGACCATTTTACAGACTAAGATTTTTAACGTGTACTAGAGCCAGCTCATCGTATCTTTCCTCCATCCCTGTTTTAGGGATTTCTGAGTCTGTGAAGCTTCAGTGTTTGAAAGGGAAAGTGCTAATCCATACATTAGATATGGCATAGGGGAATCCCAAAGTGGCTGGTGAATGACCCTGGCCCTTATCCTTTAATGCCATTAGAGCATCATCAGTAACAGCTAGGGCTTGCTTTATTAATTTTCCTCCTTCCAACTAACTACAGCCCACTCTTGTTTTCTACTCAAACCTGCTACCTCTGCACATCTCTGGGTTGAGGGATTACTCCCTTTTAACATGACAGACTTCAGTCTTGGAGAATTATCAGCTATTTTGAGCCATTTGGAAGAATGGGAGAAGCTTGCTCTTTTCCTCTGCGCTTTTCCGTGCACCTGAGCATCAGCACAACCGTCAGGCCACGTCCTTCTTGCCTCAGCACCGCCAAATAACTAATTGCTAAAGTGAACAAAAGCACACACAGAATTTAAAGATGGCACGCTGGGTCAAAGCAAAAGTCCATCTACCCGATCTGGCCACAGCAGATGCAGGGAGAGTTCAGGAGAAACAGCCCAAGTATAATCCTTACATTGTTATATTTTCCCAGTTTCTGAAAATCAGAGATTAGGGACTTGTGAGCAGAGTTGCTGTTTAACAGCCACTGATCTCACTCCATGTAGCCACCGGCTTTTATTTTAAACCTGTTTGGATGCTAAACCTCCATGACAACCTATAGAACTTCCATAATTTTTTGTGTCCTATGTGGAAAAACATTTCTTTTTGTTTGTTTTAGATGTGCTGTTTAGGCTTTCTGCTGGATGATCCTACTTGTATTGGGAAAAACTGAATTTTTCCCTTCTCCTCTTCTCTGTGTCATCCAGGATTTTTATGCATTGTAGGTGTGTCCTGTTTGGACCTTCTTTCTCCAGTGGTAGCAGTCTTCATATATGAAGCTCTGCTTTGCACAGGAACTTCTGCTTATTTTTCTTACCTTTCTTTCTTAAGTTTTCTGATTCTTCTGCATCCTTTATGAGGCAGAGGCGGAGACAGAATCCAACCCTGTCTCTAAGCTGTGGCAGCATCATTAGCATCATGCTGTTTTCTCTTGGTCCATCCCTAACGTTGTTCACCTTTTTGGCAATGAAAGGTTGTCAAGCAGATGTCTTTTGAGGACTGTCCTAAGTTCTCCCTCATCCCCAAAACAAAACCAGCTAAATTCGGATCCAATCATCGCCTAAGTGTGCCTAGGACTGTGTTCCCACAGTGTATTGCTTCGTATTTATGAAGGATGAATTTTATCTTCCATTTTATCCCCTATTAAGTATGATGTAAACTTTTGAAATTCTCCAGTTGCTTTGGTTTCGATTGTCCTGACTACTTCCAAAACACCAGTAAACTTTCTCCTCTTGCTGTTCTTCAGCTTTTCCAGGTGATTTGCGGCCATTCCCAGCCAGATCCCCCTGGGATTCCCCAAGTAATTGCTCCAGGAAGAACAGTGACCATTTATTCCTGCCTGCTGCTCCGTCTCCTTTGAGCAGTTATTAATGCACAGCATCTCCCCCTGACGTTAGGCTTCTGTAAGATTGTTTGGGAAGGGATATTATAGAAAGGTTTAGGAATCCAAAGGTAATTTTTTTTGCTCAAGTTGCCCTTGTCTACAAGCTCAATGATCCTTTCAAAAAACTGTACAGGATTTGTGAGGCATGATTTCTTTATTTATGAACCCTGTTCACTATCTTCACTAAGTTGTATATATTCACATCTACTAATTCTCTCATTATTATAACTTCCATCAGTCTGCCTCAGCAGGAAGTCAAATTTACAATTCTCTGGTTTCCTGGCTCCCCTCCGGAGATTATTTTAAAAATTGAGGCCACATTTGCCACCTTCCATTACTCTGGAACCCGGGCCAATGTAAGCGATAGGTTACACACTACTGTGAAAAGTTCAGCAATTTTATATTTGAATTCCCTTAGATCCCTTGAGTGATTGTTACCTGCTCCTGGCAATGTGTTGCTGCTCACTTTATTGATTTGCTCTAAAACCTCTCCACTGACAGTTCAATTTGACACAACCCCTGAGTCTCACCCCTGTAAATAAAAACTTTGTTGCGCAAACTTCCTTAAGCCTCTCTGTGTTGAATCCTGACACAAGGAATCTTTTTGGATTTTCTTCTTTTTTTCTTCTTTTTTTCTTTTTCTTTTTCTTTTTCTTTTTCTTTTTCTTTTATTTTCCTTTTTCTTTTTATTTCCTTTTTCTTTTTCTTTTCCTTTTTCTTTTCTTTTTCTTTTTCCATTTTCTTTTTCTTTCCTTTTTTGCTTTTTCTTTCCCTTTTTTTCTTTTTCTTTTTTCTTTTTCTTTTTCTTTTTCTTTTTCTTTTTCTTTTTCTTTTTCTTTTTCTTTTTCTTTTTCTTTTTCTTTTTCTTTTTCTTTTTTCTTCTTTCCTCTCTCTTCTTTCTTTTCTTGTGTTTCTTGTTTCTTGTTTCTTTTTTTCTTTATTCTTTTTCCTTTTTTTCTTCTTTTGCTATGGCCTTACTCCTCTAAGCATCAATTCTGTACCTTGTTTATCTGTCCAACTCTGATGAGCTTCCTGCTTCTGATACGTTTGAAAAGGCTTTAAATAGTTTTCATGCCATTTGCTTGTTGTTTCTCAAGATCATTTTACCATGCCCTCTTATACTCTTGCATTCAGCTACCAGGATATACCTTCTTGTCTATTTTCCTCATTTGAAGTCAGCTTGGATTTTTCAATTTGAGGCAGCTCCTTTAATCCAATGCTTAATAATAACGGCTATTATATTTTTGATTTTTAGGCCTGAGTTTGGGTTTGTCTTTTTTGTAGGTGATTTATGTTTATTCAAGGACTCTGATAAGGTGGTTATGAAGCAAATCCCTTTTAACAAGCTTCCTTGTTTTTGTTAATCATGCTTCTTAAAGTGCTGAGATAATACAATGGACTTGAACTTTGGTAGCATAGGAACTACAGAGTATCTTTTCTATGATTATATCTTAAACTGTATCTTGTACAATGCCCACAAGATGCTTTTTTCTTGTACATATCTAGTATTCATCTAGACTAGGGTTTTTTTTCACTTTTCTTAGAAAACACAGTCATTTATGATGTCTACAACTTTTGTCTCTGTATGATGCCTGTAATGACATTCCTCCATTGTCATGGGGATGAGCAATGACTGAAATTTTCCAGTATTGCTCTGTTTCTGATCCTGGAGGCTGTGGTCACCACTGTGCTCCACTGATGTGGACTGTTACCCCAGTATTAACCTATAACCCACAATTTCAATCCACAGTGATACCCTAGGACTTGTTGATGTGGATGACTCAGTCATATTATTTGACTGCCAAGGTTTTCTTTAACACACATACTGTTTCTCCACCAGCATAGACAGCTATACTTTCTGATATAATTTTTACCTTAGCGTTACACTAATTTTATTTCCTTCCTCCTAGTTAACATACAATCTCATATAACAATACCTTCATTTAGTCCCAAGCATTTCCACTTGTCCGTTTCTGGTTTTAGACCACTAAATTTTGCCTACAGGCATTATACGTTTTTGCTCTTATTCTTACTGTATACACTATTTGATTGTAGCTTTATTTGTTCTTCAATATTGCCCAATGATTTTACTGACTTCTTTTGCATATTCTTTTTCCAGAAGACAGAGATTTTATCTCTTCCCCTCTGGAAGATGAATCATCCTAAATTGGGTGTGATTGTAAATACAGTCTCATTAGTATCAGCCTAATGTAATTCTGTACTTTGTTTTGCAAGTGAAATGAAGTTCAGGAAACTTCACTTTAAAAGGTTATAGATGAAAGATGAAAAATGAACAAAGTAGTCTGTTCAACTAAAGGTAGAAACTGTGTTCTGTGATAAAGTATCCTTGTTCTTTTCTGATTTATTTGATTGCTAACACTAATCTAGTAACGATTCATATGTTCTCCATGACCACTGTATGACCTCACTTAATAAAATCTGAACCTCTTAGTATAAGGCAACCCAATTAACAGCAATAGCAGAGCTGAACTCCATGGGAAATGCATGCATCGCTTAGAAATTTTAGGAAAGACCAATGGAAGAACATCAGGCTGGCCCAAGCTCATGCAAATTAGACCTGATACCACATTCATGTGGACACCACAATCTCTTGCTTTTCTTTTTTTTTCACCCCAGAGAAGCATGCTACCTAGTGGAACTCCTTTTATTTTAAGAGACGGCCTTGAAAGCTTCACTGACTTCAGCAGAATAGTTCCTCCTTCTGGCCCTGGTCCTGTCAACTGATCTGGTCCAGAAGAGGCAGGGTCTAGACCAGTATGGAGCAGGACGGGGGTCCTGGGAGAAGGTGGGCTCCTTGCTGGAGTTGGGTGCCATGCAGGCGTGCCGGTAAGATCTCATCTCAGTGCTGTTCATCTTCCCAATGGGAATAATTTCTCATGCTCTTATCACAGTTTCTCAGTTCAGAAACGTAACAATTACACATAATTACTATTTCGCTGTTAATTTTCAATTGTAGAGTATTTGTAATGACAAACAATATTCAATATGTATATGTGTGTATATGTATACACACACATGCTTTTGTGGATATAAAGTATACACGAACACACATATATACATGTGCTGGCCCTCACGCACAGAAAACCACTAACTGTACCTTTGAAAAGGAGAATAGAAAAAGAAATAAACTTTTTCCAGGCACTGGGTTCATAATGGAGCACAGCAGGAGGAGGTAAAGAGATATTAGAAAAGATCAGTAAAGCAAATAATCCTTGAAAATGTCAGGGAAAAAATAAACACGTAAGCTAAACACTGTTTCAAAAATAAGGATCTTTCCTCGCTTCATACTGAGTCTGAACAAAGTCTCCAGATGTCCATTTTCTTATAGCAATTTATTTATCTGTTCCTGCACTTGGCACATTTTTGGCTGATGTTGCACAAACTGTATTTGTCTATATGCGCATACATATGTATTTTTAAAATATATAACCATATATATATTTTCATTTATCTATGTATCTTTGAGCTCCACAACTTTTCACAGGCAATATGCCTTTATAATGTAAAGGTAAATCAAACTGTGCATATATTTAGAGAGCTGAAAGTATGTTGTTTTGTTTTAAAGACAAAAGGTATTTTTCAGGGCAATACCTTAAACACAAATGTTGAAGCTTGTGGTGAGCGAGCCTAGCTGTTGCATACCTCAGGAAGGAAGAAAAACGCTCCAAAATCTTCCATGAAAACAGAGCTAGCATGGGAAGAAGGGGAAAAAGAAGTCCAGAAAACCAGCACAGGACTGAAAAAGAGAGAAGTATAAATCCCTGAATCTATGAGATTGAACTCCTATGGGTTTGGAAGCCAAAGAGATACTCCTGTCTTGCTCAGCTTGCATTTGTTTAGTTGTCCTTATGCGATCCAAGTGCAGAAGTGAGTCACAGGGTTGTGATAAGGCTGAGAAGTTTTCATGGGATCATTGCAGCAACAGACTGGCAAAAGGCTTCTCAGAGTCCTAAGGGTTTTTGAATATAGCAGCAGGCACTGAGCTGACAAAACTCTAAATAAAAAAATAAAATTAAATTTTTATTTTCCTTATTAAAGATAAATGCACTTTAATGGGCTTAGTTTAAATGCATTTAAAGAATCGTCGTGACCTATATTAACTCCTGATCTTATGCTATTAAAAACCTTTAGGTTATATAAGGAACATTATTTAGCCAGTATATATTTGCTTAAATGAAATTTACGTAGAAGTCAATTTACTTATGAAATCACTAGTTGAGCTCTGGAAACAGAATTTGCTAAAGCATTAAATTTCTTTTTGGCAATCTGTAGTCTCTTCTGCTGGAAGGATATTTTCTTCCTATCAGATGTGTTCAATTCAATAGCTACTTCAATAATGTAATAGAATTTGAGAAACCAGCTGGGATTTGAAAAAAGCAAAAAAGCCAGGCTTCCGTTTCCAATTCACTTATAAAAATGAGGTGTGAGAAGGTGACATCTATTAGTTTGAAAATGCTGAGGAACATGCTGATCCAGAACCATTAGTTCAATTAATTTTCTATGAATAATGCTAAGGTATCGTTTGGTTGAAAATGTGTAGCATGTACCAATTAAAAGTTTTTGTGTTCATTCAGGACAGGAATTTTATTTTTAAGCTATGTATTTAATGTGTGTATAGTATATCACCTTGGCTACCAAAAAGGAAATACCAGTTGTAGTTATGGGCTACTTTTAGTAACAAACCAACATATTTGAATAGCTGGGTGAGAATCAGTCTGTGTGTAGGAAAATAAATCTAAAATCCAAATATAAGTAGAAAGTCAAAATCAAATTAAACAGGATTATTTGTTTTATGATTAAAATTAGATTATTTCAAATAATTCAGTGCTGTCCTGGCATGGGCAACACAAGACCACAGAATCATAGAATGGTTTGTGTTGGAAGGGACCTTGAAGATCACCTTGTTCCAATCCCCCTGCCATGGGCAGGGACACCTCCCACTAGACCAGGTTGCTCAAAGCCCCGTCCAGCCTGGCCTTGAACACTTCCAGGGTTGGGGCATCCACAACTTCTCTGGGCAACCTGGGCCAGTACCTCACCAATCACACAGTAAAGAATTTCTTTCAAATATCTAACATAGTTCTACCCTCTTTCAGTTTAAAACCATTATCTCTTGTCCTACCACTACACTCCCTGATAATGAGTCCCTGCCCATCTTTCCTGTAGGCCCCCTTTAGGAACTGGAAGGCTGGTCTAAGATCTCCCTGGAGCCTTCTCTTCTCCAGGCTGAACAACCCCAACTCTCTCAGCCTGTCCTCATAGGAGAGGTGCTCCAGCTCTCTGATTATGTTCATGGCCCTCCTCTGGACTCACTCCAAAAGGTCCATGTCCTTCTTATTTTGGAGGCCCCAGAGCTGGACACAGTACTCCAGGTGAGGTCTCATGAGAGTGGAGTAGAAGGGGAATATCACCTCCCTTTACCTGCTGTCCATGCTTCTTTGATGCAGCGCAGGATACCGTTGGCTTTCTGGGCTAAGAACCTGGCCCTAAGGTTCAGAGAGAACTGATGTGCCCTGTAATGGGCTGAGAGCTGCAGAGCCTGTCTGGGAGTGCAGTTTCCCTGCTTGACGTTCTAGCCAGCAAAGCTTCTGACTTTTTCTGTATAACCTCTGCTGGTCCTGAAATAACTAGAAGATAGACGGTCAAGTTGAGAGCTGAGTTAAGGATCGTGTAGCCTTTAAAGACCCTTAGGTATTAGAAAAGTTAGCTTGGGACTTAACTTCAGAACAAATACATTTAGGACACAAATTGTATTTTATGGGGTTATTGGATTCTATATTGATTTCAAAAGAGTAAGCTGTTGAATTGTACTACAGGCGGGTAACTTCACAGAGTCACAGAGTGACTTGAAAGCCAAGGAAACCAGCAGTTGCCCATAAGTCTGTCCCCCAGGGCATCGCAAACATTTTCATTCTGGCCTGCCAATCATTTTTTGGGATGTTCTTCAGTTAGCGCTGGACAAAACATACCTTCTTCAAAGCCTTGCACTTCTGATATGAAGACATGTGGAGGTGAGAACTTCACCATGCCCATGGCAGTCTGGTCCACTGTTAAAAAACCTCGTTGGACAAAATCTAAATTTTATGTCTCATTTGAGTTTATATGGCTTCGGCTTCCAGACGCTGAACTTGTGCCCTTTCCCGTTTGAGCAGAGAGCACTTTCGTAGCTCGTATTTCCATCTCCTGAAAGCATTGATATGCTATAATAAATTATTTACACATGCTTTCCTGCCTAATTGTCCCTTGCTAGTAGAAGCTCCGTTACAGCAGTCAGGACAGACACCGACACTTGTGTACCTTGGACGGGGATGCAAACCCCATGCTCGCATATGTAGATGAGAAGCCAGCCTGTCGCTCTTGATAAAAGAACAAGGCTTCACTATATTAAAGACCACAACTTTTTATCATTCCTTTCTGTACTCAAATGGAAAAGATAAGTCAACTGGAGAGGAGCCCGGGCGCTGCCGGGGCAGGTGCAGCTCCCAGGACACCAGCTGCCGCTGCCTCAGCCCCAGACTTGCTGCTTTCCCTCTCCTTTCTGAAGCCATCGATAAGAAACTTGTTCAAACAGGATTGCCAGAGTTTATTTATTGTACTTTGACTAAACTCCCCCCTTTTAAGCTCTTTAAACAAAGAGGCACTTCACAGTAAATCTCTGCCAGTTCTTCAGTTGAACACTTTGACCTTTCACAGCTCAGCTGTGATTGAAGAGTGTTTTCTGAGCCTGAATAGCTCCTGCAGGATCTCAGCCGCTGGCCTTGTCTCTCCTTGGCAGCCCTTGTCTCTCCATTCAGCACACTGGTTTGGTTTGGGGTGGTTCGGTTGCTCTGTTCCCTGGGGTGTAACTCTTTCTGCAAAGCCAGCTGAATTAGCACCAAGCATGCACAGTGCCTGGCAGTGCAGCCTTTTAGGAAAGCACATTTTAGAGCACTGAGGGAGCAGGTGAGACTTTATTGTGTGGGACACCAAGATTCAAGAGAAATGGTGGAGAGGAAGGAGAGCTCCATGCCGGCCTCGCCATGGTGCTGGATGCTGGAAATGGTGGCTCCTTGCCTTGCACTGAAGACTTTGCTCTCTCTGCTAGGAACAATCACAGACTTGGCTCCCAGATACCTCATTTGAGTCTCCTGTGGGATCATCATCCCATGCCAATCCTTCTGAGGGATAGTCAGGAGGAGCCGCTGCTTTGAAGCAGGAAAGGACGTGCCCCAGTCCCCCAGAATTTGACCCGTGTTGTTTCTTCTCAGCTCAGAGCTATTTTTAAACATCATAAAAGCGTAGGAAAAATGGCCCTGGTGTTATCATTGCAGGGCCCGCTGCTGCCCAGCCTCCCACCAGGGCACTGCTGGCTGCTCTGTTCAGGGTCTCCCTCTGGCACCATGTTTACCTGTTTTTCACTCTCTGGCTCCCACTCCTCTCCCTTATCTTCGTTCTTGTACCCCATAATCATTTGATCTCTCCCTGATTTTTTTCCCCTTTCCCCGAGAGAGAAATAGGGTGGATAGTGGCAATGGAGATGCTATTTAGGGAGAGTCTACGGTCCCCAGTGGTCCCTTTCCGGTACTCCCCAGCTTCCCCAGTTGATATACTAGGGCTTCTACAGGGTATCTCCCTGCCTATTACCTTTAGTGTTGCTTTATAGCTGCACCATAAACCACTTCAACGATTTAAGTTGCCCTTTTCTGACTCCATTATGTCCTTTTGCATGGGGAATGTTTTCAAATCTATTAAGAAGGAAAGTGTCTCAGTACACTTTCTTTGACAACTGCCATAGATGTTTCTAGTTTTCCTTACGGGTAGCTAATTGCTTGGAAATGAATAGGGTACTTTTTATGGCATGCACTTTCAAATTACTGTTTTTTATTTCCCTGCAGCATCTCCTTGACTCTAGCCAAGTCTATAATCTTATCTACAATATTGATTTTGGTAGCATCCCTGAGTACAGTGTGTCCAAACTAAGCAGAGGGGTAAGGAGCATACAGAACAGTCTTTCAACAGTGAGTCACCAAATAAAAAGCTGTCCTGGTTGCTGCATTATTAAGGTACTGACAGTTCTGCCTTTTTCAGTGCCAGCCACAGAAATCTACCTTAGCCTTAATTACTCGGGCTCCTGGACAATAAATGAATGCCCCTTGGATGGAGAGGCTAGCCAACATTCAGGGTTTGCAGGGAGAATTGATTACAGAAGTCAGTTACTAGATCTCTGGGATTGTACTGATTATTTACAAAAAATGCAATATTTTACACAAAACCTCTTTCTGTGAACGCAGTGAAAACAAATGTCTGGCAGTTTCCTTGCTCACCATTTCCAAGACGACTCTTCCAAGGAGCACACTTTCTGCCTGTGATTTCTCTTCAGGACATAACAACATCAGTCCTCATTTGCTGGCTTTCTCTTGCTTGCTGCAGCTTTTTCCTTGTGATATAACTGATGCATCCTGGGCTTGAGGTCAGTTTTCAGAGAATATCTGAATTTTTGGTGGTGTCTTAGCTTTGGCTTCAGCTTTGCGGTGATGGCTAGGCATTTCCCTTGGGCAATAGCTTCAGCTATCTTTACATTAGAAGATGTTTAACTGTTCCTTCTTAGGGCGCAAATGAAGGCATCTGCGTGCACTGGGTTTACACAGGTCTGTGCTGACTGACTACCGCCATCCACAATAGCAATATTGTCAGAAGTCTGACACAGACCATGACAACATTTCTTAAATTGCATACAAACCGAAGTCTATAAGCTGCCATGATATTCTCATCTTATCTTCATTATTTTTTTTTTAAGCTTCATTTAAAACCCGTTTGTCACTGTATCTCTTAAAAGAAGAAGCCAGGACATGGCCAGGTTTCCAAACACCATTATCACCTAGGAGGGATTTGTTGCTCTCATGTCCTGACAAGCAAAATGCAGTCATGCAGCTGCATTCGGTAATCCCAGCTCCTGGCTGGGAGCAGAAACTTGTTATGAATTGCACATGCAATTTGTATGAGAAGGAGCTTCTGTCTGTGATTTAAACATTTTCCAGGAAACTGGGACATGGCACTGTGCTTCAAATGCAGTTAATAAGTGTTGGAAGCTTACTGAAGTATGGAAAGAGTCATTACAGACAGAGTTCATCCTGCCTATTTTAGACTCCTCCAGTGCAGATACCCACATCTGAGAGAGCTGCTTGAGGAAATCATGCTTGAGAAAGCGTGATTCATCTGGTGTCCTTGAGACGTTGCTGTAGCATGCAGTGAGTATAGCCTGGAAGTTCATGTAAAATGTTCATCAGTTATAACGGGAGCACAGACCCCGGTGTCAGCTGTTGACATCCACATTATAGATGTCCACATTTGGTCAGAAAAACCCCACCTTGTCCAGCTGGACATGTGAGACTGTTCAGTCTCGCCAAACCTTCTCCAGCAATGGTTTAAAAAGAGGAAGATTCAGATCTCTTCCACCTCAGCTAATGGAAGGTAAAGAAATAGGTGGGGAGTTAAATGTGAATAATCTCCAAACTCTGATCTCAGCTACCAAAAAGGTTAGCAGTGTTTATTGCTGTTCAGGCCTGGGCTCTTGAACACAGTCTGGAGAAGTAAGACTGAATGAGAAAGGAACTCCCTGGCGAAGGAGCAGTGGCAATGGCAAGGTGTGTGTCCTGCCCTGGGGAAGTTGGTTTGAGAGGTGGCAGCACAGGAGCCTGGAGGAAACGGGATTGCCCTCTGCTCAGGAGCAGTTCTGTGGATGTGGCGAGGCAGTGGCGAGCACCTCTGAGCTCTGGGGTTCCCAAAGGGATTTTTCTGGGACTCCCTGTAAATGAGGCCTCCGCCGGCTGTTATGCACCAGTCTGCTGCATTACGCTTCTTTTATTACAGCCTCATTACATGGAAATTGAGCATTAAAATAGCACAAAACCGCCGGAGTGGAGTGAGGAATCGGGATCCTCCCATTTTTTCGCATGTAGTTATGCCACGAGCCAAAGTGTGGGTTTCAGATTTTGAAGCTCTTGGCCTCAGGCTTTATGTATGTGTTGCTGCGGCATAAACTGTAGGTTTGATGCTGTCTGGCTAAGCAGTATATTGGCAAAACACAGCAAAATGGTTTGACTCTGGGAAGAGCCTACGGCACAAGTAGAGAAAAAACCCATGCGATGTGCCTGTCTGACGACTCCCCTGGCTGCTGAAGGAGCTCCATCGGCTCTCATGGATGGCTGCCATCCCTGTCCAGAGGAAGGGGAAGAGAGGAGAAAAAGGAAATACAAAAGTGAGGAGGAGCGCAAGAGTCCCAGGCGTGACCACAGCATCAGTATGTGGCGTTCCCACAGCCAGACCCTGGGAGGACCAGGGATGCGGGTGCCGAGGCCATTCCCGTGGGAGAGGACTGATGCTGCCTCCTGATTTCTCTGAGCCTCCTGGAGCCCAAGCACCACCACTTTTGTTCCCTTTACACCCTGAGAGCGATTGCTCCTTCCCAAGCGCAGGGGATTTGCAATTATGCAATATGAAAAAGGAAGATGATGGAGTGGGCGGTGGTGCAGGAACACGCCCCCAGGGTGGCCTTGCAGCAATGAGGAGGGTGGTGGGAAGGGCCAAGGGAAGCCGCATGGCCTGCTCGTGCCCGAGGCCAGCCCTTGATGGACAGACACCAACGCAAGCCTTCACAGACAAGCGTCGACAGAAACATTTGGTGGTTTTGTTGCCCAACACAAGGAACAACTTTCTCAGGATGTCCTGCCAGCTTCCAAGGATGGTGTTACGTGCCACCATGAATGCCCTGGGACAGGAGAATATCATCGTGCTAGAGCTAGGTTAATTATAATTGACATTTGAATAAAAAATCCTCCATTCCTCACCCCACTGATCCCTTTGCTATTTGATTCCAGTCCGTACGTCTAAAATTAGGCCTTTGAAAGTACTTCATGGCAGGGGTTGTAAATGGTATATTTTCCTAAGCCTGCTGCTCTCGAGGCTTATGTTTTGCCATCTTATGACTTGGCTCATGGCCGGAATTGCATCTGCGTAAATTTGGGACACGAAGGCTCAGTAACACACTGCAACTTCACTAACAGGGGAGCTGAAAAAAATCTATTAAAGCATATCAGGTTCATTTAAACAAAGAGCATTATTATTTAACCCTTAGACTTGTGCTAGGCATAACGTGGGAAATAAATCCCCAGCAGTCCAGGACCTACTCAGCTTTCAGTGTAGCATTATCCCATCCTGAGGTTTCCTTGAGACACCAGCGGGTACATTTTGGCGCAGGGCACAGGCTCAATCTCAGTTGAGCACTGTGTGGATGCAGCATGACCTGCTGTCACTGTGTGCACTGGGGAGGGGGAAAATTGCCGCCGCCTTCACTGCTAACAGCCTGAGCACCCCACTTTGCCACCACTTTCAGAACATGTCAGCTAATTTTTTGTGCAATCATTTTTTAGTGATCGCCCATTACATAAAAATAAAAAAGTAACCCACTAAACCATCTGCACAAATAAGACAAATTTTGTGCCGTCAAAGAAAATTGGCTTCAGATCACATTTCAGTGGGGCGTTCCCTGAAGGGTATCTCAAAATAAAACCAGGCTATTAAAAGCAACAGAGTTCTATTTTTGTCACGAGTTTTCTAATTTTAGATGTAAGTGCCCACTACGGGCCCCAGACTCTTGTGGGTTTTGGACCAGAGCTGGACTAATAGTAGAGGTCGAGATTCTCCCATGCAATCTGTCTCCTCCGATTGGGAGCTTGTTTACTTGAAGAAGTTAGTAATGCGGATGCTACGGGTGGAAATAAAGGGCAGCAGCGCTCCCTCCTCGGACAGTCATCATGTGTGCATCTGACACACGCACCATCATGCGGTTTATGCCGGTCTTTTTGGTAGCAGATTACTACAAACTTTGAAAAAACACTTGCAGCAAGGAGGAAGGGTGAGATACACTTGCTCTTTCTCACCCCCTCGTGCTCCCACCTGTCCTTTGTCCCACTTTTTTTCTGACGTCAGGGTAACACCACTGTCACTTAACCTCTCTAGTGCGCAGCACACAACAGTGTCCTGTGAGATGCTGTATTAGCTCACTCCAAGTCTGCCTTTTTAGGGCTTCGCTCTGCTCTCTGCATTTTAGCGGCTCTTTACTGTGGTACCATTCTTGTCATTCCTTCTGATATTTTTGTCTTTGAGTTTCTCCACATCCTGTCATTAAGTGATTTCTTCAAGCCACACTATGCACCCCTGTTATTTTCTTTCCCTCTAAGCGCTTGTCTTTGTCAACCATCTCAGCTAAAACAACCAGGATAACGATTTAGTGTTTATAATAGCTAAAAAAAGTGAAGACTGTAGAGGATTTAGGCATACCAGTGCTGTGATTCCACTACCAAATCATTGATGGAAGCAGTATGGCCTGAACGACAAGGGCTGACCGGAAAGGCAGGACAATTACTTACCCTCCAGTTCTTGTGAGACCCAGAGTAATCACTTAACTCGCTCTCCTTCCCCAGCTGTAGGATAAAACTCAGTGCCGCTATGCTGTGCAGGAAAGAGGCAGTATAAGTGGCAGATAATTACTGGAATTGCTTGCTTGACTTCAGACCATGACATTTCATATCTCTGGAGACAGAGATCAGGGAAGGGGTTCATGAGAAGGAAGTTCCACATTGCTGGAAGGCATTGATGACATTTCCATTACTGACAGAGAAGCGTATTAAATAAATGCCATGAAGTTAAAATAAAATCACACGAGTGGCTTTATATATTAATTTTCTCCTTTTCTGTCCCACTGGTTTGAATTGTTCTCATGTTTTTACCTTGTCAGCTAGAAATCCCCTCAGGGTTGCAGATGCAACTCTTGTGATGATTCGTATTACTCCACTTCAAAGGAAGTCAGGTTGCCCTTCAAGCCAGCTTTTGACTATTTCTCTTGACTACCTCTAGCCCTTGTAATACCCTTCACTGGAGTTTTAGAAGTTGTCACCAGACCAGGCAGGCTCTGTGCATGGTGCAGGGTCTGGAGAAGGCTTCACCTCCCTGTGGTCACTGCCAGATTGGAGATGCTGGAGTCCTACCAATGCTTCTTGGACTGTCGAGGTTGAGCTATTCCTGCTGTCAATCTTTTTTTGGATCTCCAGGCTGGTACTGGAAGTGCAAGTCTCTGCCTGACATCCCCCATGGGGATCTCAGCTCCCTGCTTCCCTGAGAGCAAGTGCCGCCACTGAAAATGTTCCACTGCTTTCCTGCTCATCCCATCACTGGTGCTAGCCTGCTGGCACCCTCCATGCACATGCAGACCAACGGACTCATGCACTTGGACACCACACCAGTGCTTCTCATGTAAAGGGCAAGAAAGACAAGATCACACTAAGACACTCCAGCAGTAGAGGGCCTGCTGTGCTGGGGAAATTGAGGATCCTTTATCCGGTGGGATGCAGAAGTCCTTCTGCAATTTTTCTACCGCCATGGAGCACGCCACGTCCTGCTTGCAGCACCGTGTGCTTCCTTGTCCCAGCATCTCTGAGCCCCTGTCAGGGGGCTGATAGACAGATGCCCACAAATGGCTCTCCCTGCAGAGGACCTGTGCCCCAATTTTGCAGCACGGAGCTGCCGTAGTCCCTCTCCCAGCCCAGGGTCTATTTTCCACCTGTAGTGCTTGTGGCGCTGGGGACCCCAAGGCTGCTCCATACTGCTGGTTGAGGGACAGAGGAGGTTGTTGAGATCTTTAATCTTTCTTGTGTACATCCAATTTACTGCGTGTGCACTGAACGATGTTTCTACTCTGACTGGACTGTTTGATATCTAGCCAAATTTATTTTTACACATCTGGACAAGATTTTCAGGCAGAAGAAAAGGATGTTTCGTAGAAACTCTCAATATAAGGGCAGTCTTGGGTGAGGGAATGGGCCATGTGCCTCATGGGCCTGCAAGGAGAAGTGCCAGGCGGAGGTGAGTGGAGGGTAAGCAGGAGGAGACTGAAAGAGTCTTTGCAGAAACCCTGCAGAGCCAGGAGTCCAAACCCTGTGTTTGGGAAGGACAGCTGGAGAAAGCCCTCAGAGGGCTAATGCATGGAAGCTCGCGAGATGGGGAAGGCTGCACCATTTCAGGTATTCCATGTAAGGGTCCTCCTTGGCCTGTGTTTCTGCAGTTATGGAATCAGTGCATTGCCCTGGGACCAGGGGAGATGACTTCCCTTCAGGGAGGTGTCATAGCCTGCTGGCCCTCAACCAAACATCTGCATGGAGAGGAATAGGAGATCGATAATGGCAGGAGACACTCTGCTGCAGGAGACAGAAGTCTCTGCCTGCCAACCTGACCTGGGCTTGTGTCTGGGACACTGCAGAGATGACCAGGGGTTGTCTGGCCTCAGACTATTACCCTAGCTGCTCTTCCACATAGGCAGCAAGGTTACTGCCAGGGACTTCAACCATATCAGGAGAGAGTACATGGATTTTGGGGTGCTGGCTAAGGGCATGGGGAAGGGAAGGGGTCTCTTTGATCTGGTTGGTGAAGAGGAGCTACAAAATCATTGGAGTAACTGGGCCATGTTGGGACAGCTCACAGAACTGCAGTGCTGTGATGGGCAGATACCAGGTCTTCAGGAAAGACAGGCAGAGAGACAAAGGGGTGTGGATGCATATATGTGACGGAGCAGCTCTGATATATGGGGCTGCTCGATGGGCCAGATGGTAGGCTGCATGAGAGCTTGTGGGTCCAGACAGGGGTGAGTAATCAGTAATGGTGACGGTCTGGTGGGAGTTTGCTAATCACCACTTAATTGGGGTGAGGAAGAAGACAAAGCCTTCTGTGAACAACTTGAAGATATTTCTGCGTCACATACTCTGCCTTTTATGGGAGATTTTAACTTCCCTGATGTATGCTGGAAGAGAACCAGAGGGAGATGCAGGCAGGCCAGGAGGTTTCTGGAAGATGTCGGGGCTAACCGCTTGCCACACGTACTAGATAAGCCAACCTGGGATCACACACCCACCCCCTGGACCCGCTATCCACAAAGCATTCACACCATTTGGTGGAGTAATAATCAATGGCAGGCTTGGTTGTGGAGACTCTTCGAGGTGGACTTAAAGATACCAAAGAGAGTGAGGAAGACAAGACCATGGACTTTAGGAGAGCAGAGACTTCAGTTTCTTCAGACAATTGGTTGGTTGGATCCCATAGGAACCAGCTCTGAAGGGCAAAAAACCCTCAGGAAAACTGGCAAGTCCTTACTGACAAACTCTTCCAAGCACAAAACCACCTTAGCATGCAGGAAAACAAGTAGATGTATCAGGAAACTGGCTTGACTCAGCGGGGACTCGTGACTGAGCTACAATGCAAAGACTGCATGTAGGGAGAAACTTTTCCTCCATCAGAACTGCCAAGCAGTGGCTGCCCAGAGAGTCTGCGCAGTCTCCATCCTTGGAGCTTTTAAGGTCCCAAGCAGATGAAACCCTGAGCAACGCAATTAAATCTCAGTCCTAACCCTGCTTTGAGCAGAGGGTTGGACTAGAGACCTCCTGAGGTCCCTTGCAGCCTGAACGGTTCTGTCATTATGTGAAATAGTTAACATGGAAAGACTACCTGATTCTTTATCATCAATGTCAGTATGACCATTAAAGCCCAGTGAATTTCCAGCATAACACCGCTGAGTAAGTGTGAGCCCAAGGCTCTCTTTTTAGCCTTTTTTATGTGCACATTCAGGAAGGCAGCAGCTTTGGAAAGGAAAGTCTGGATGTTGCAGATACTAATAACACTGCCAAAGAATGCTGGAGTGACGTACAAATACCAGTATACATCTACTCAATCTCCGTCTTTGTACAGAAGTAGTTCTCAGACCTACCAATGGCTTAAAGGGATATTTTGGCTTAAAAATACAGAGCCATGGCATCACTGACATTATGAAGAGAAACTAAGCAAGGCTGTTATTACTGCCCTCAGCTTTCTGTGTTAAAAATCAGATCTTCTTTTTCCAAGAACAGCCCTTCATGGAGAGATGAGTATTGTTTGTTTTTCAAGGATGATGGAGTAAAGCTTCATATCAGTGTAATCTTTTTAATATTTGGAGATCAGCTTATCTTCTTGGGCAAGCTGCCAAAAGTGATTACAGCTGCAGAAACTCTACATTTGAACAGGGATTTTATCAAATCACTCACATCTGGAAAAAGGCCAAGAAAAACAGTGACTGGAGAGAGTGGAAATCATGCCTTAAAAATGGGATGAGAAACTGTGGAACAATTATTCAAAAGCTATGTGAACTTACACGAACATCTGCCAGGTGACCAAAATTGCCATCTGAATAAGGCATTATCCACAGTTAGACCAGATTTAGCTAAACAAGCCATTCCACCAGGCATAATTTCACATTTTCCATCCTTATAGCTTTCCTATCGAGCGCAGATACCCCAACAGCACTGTAAATTCATAGCCTATCTTAATGCACACTAGTCTCCCCTTGTAGACAAGCCCTTAGAGACAGAGGGACCTCCACCAGCATGAACAGAGAAATGCTTGTTTAAATGCTACAAGATGAGGAAGCGATTCAGTGATCACTGCAAATAAAAGTGGGTAAATATGCTGCTGGCTATTGGAGTAGACTTTTAGTAATGAAGGTATCCATTACATTTGTTTAGCCAAAACCACAGAAATATACCCATAGGCATCCACTTCATATATCAGTATACGCCCTCCAGAGTCTATGAGAGCACTAGGTACAAAAGTAATTTCTCAGGCACTACTGAAGGCTCTTTTTCCACTGATGTGAGAAAAGGGGGAAAAGGATACGAGGCTTTTTCTATCCCGGTGGTGTTCCACAAAACAGCTGTCCACAGTTGTGAGCGTCAGGCACCCAGAACACCTGGGATCTTCCAAGGGCCGTTAATCACAGCCTGTCGGGGAGGAGAGGCATGCGGACACCAGCGTCAGGAGGATGGGCTCCGCACATGGGGCGAGGGGAGCTGCTCTTTGATGGTGGTGTGAGACCGCTGCTCCAGCTTGCTTTTTGCTAATGCTCCAGGAGGAAGTCTGCACCAGCCAGAACTCCTCCAAGGATCTGGGGGCAGGCAGCAAGGGCTGTAAAAAAAAAAAACATGTTAGTTGGTCTCAGGCCATAAGTCTGCATCTGCATAGCAAGATGCTGTTTGCACATGGGTAAATTCAGGACCTCTGTTCCCTTTGCTCATTTCAATACAGTCTGCGAGTTCGCAGAGCGAACCTTAAATGCAGATGTAGCTGGAAAAGATTGCCTTTTGAACTAATGCTTCTCTTCTGTTAAATCCTTCTGGAGTGTATTGCCTGGAGTAAAGAGTTTACAAGTGCCAGGCTTTCAATTAATTTCGCCTACATTGCAAATCATAAATTAGAGATGGAACACATCATCAGGTCATCCAGTTTATCTGCCAGCATAACATTTCACAAAGAGAGGATATAGGCTGTTTTTCAATTGCTTTTTCACTCGAAAGAGGGTATTGTTTTTTTTGTGAAAAAATAATTCCTGCGATATTTTGGTACCACTTGAGCCCCCGTAGAGTGTAATAGGTGTACAAAATGGGGGTGTGTGCACGCATGCGTGTGTACATGTGTATGTTTGTGCATCAGGAGAAACAACCAACGAGAGGGAGAAAAACAAAATTAAGTGCTTTGTATGCATAAGGCATGTCTACGCAGATGGGTGCAGACAGATGTGGTCTCCTCTGCAGGGCATGTTAGCTTGGGCACAGAGCTGCAGGAACATGGCTTGATGGTTTCCAGACCAGAACTGGCTCCCATTCGATCAGCTCAGAGCATGGCAGATGAGCGTACTTGTCTGGGCCCATCCATGTAGACATGCCCAGACCCACCTCCAGACTTTCAAAATACCCCTGGAATGGAAAGGAGCTTTTCCAGTTAGGACCTAAAACAAATATTTGCTGGGATAACATGCATGCTTGGTAAAGTGTTTGAAGTGGAGAAAGACAAAAATGACAGTAGAAACCCAAATTAGATGATGATGAAACGGGTTGTTTAAGCAGGGCTCACTTCTCATGAAATCATGGCAGATCTCCAGACCAGTGACAGGTATTTATTTCAGAAAATTGAGGGACATGAAATATAAAGAGTAAAATTTGGCAGACCTCAAAGGAGAAGGGTACAAAAGGAGGAGAAAGGTCAAAAATGAATTCCCTTTATGAAGCTTATAGTCTGAGCTTTCCTTTGAGTACCTTGGATGCCACTGGCAGTCTTTCTCTCCTTTTCAGCTCTCTGACTTTTGGGGAAAAGAAAGCGTAAAGTCATCATGGTCACTAGCATGTTCCTTGATCAAATTTACCTTAAGCCATCTAATCAGATTCATGGGTCTATGGTCTGTCCAAAGTCAGTGAAGAGGGAAAGTCACTTCCAGAGGCTGCATTTAGGGTGATGAGAAATGAAACTTATAATAAGTGACATGAATTACATACACGCTGTGGTTGGCATCTCTCTCCTTCTATTGACTGTAGCAGATGAGTAGCTTAATCTAAATCACCTGAAGCCGGAGGGAGATGAATCTCAACGTAAAGGGAGTAACAGAAAGAAGAAAAGTAAATAATGTTCATGGAGGATTCTGCACACGCTGGGTCCACATTCATCTCTGGTGTAAGCCTAAGAGTATCTCCTGGTGTAAGCCTAAGAGTATCTCAAAGATCAATGAGGGTCAACACATCTGCAAATTTTGTAGCTGAAGGAAAGGCCTAAAATTAACATCCTCAATTAAAGCAGAACTTGGAGGCAGTGCTGTCGGAAGAGAAAGACTCGCTTTTGACCAGCTCCCCATCTTACAACCCACATTCCTTGTCTAAATAAGTATCTCAATCTATTGAGGTACTTCAAAGGCATAATTTCTTTTTATGCCAGTGCTAACACTCAGAGGCTTAATAGAAAATTGCAGCTTGCATCATGTGTTTCCTCTGCTTATACAGATATTGTCAGGTCAAATTACAAAAAAACACCACCTCCCTTGCTACTTGCAAGAGTCTTAATTTAGGCTTTTTCCATTACCCAGTTTAGTAATGACTGAAGGTCAGATTCACCTCCAGGCTTCCCATAACAAACACAATCTGCCCGTGATGTAATCTGAGACACGCTGGTATTCGTAGTACCGCATATTCGAAAAATTCTTGGTAAACAAAACCGACACTTGCTGGTTCTCTGCTTCTCACCACTTACCTGACCGGCTCTGACTGAAAGAGTGGCAGATGTAGTGGCATCCTTGACCATCCCTACACGGGCCTTGAGCAAGGGCTGGACCCAAGCGTCTAATGTTTACAACATACGAGGATCAATGCACACTACAGGTCTGTTTTTGCCCCAGCGCTGCTCTTGCAGCTTATGAACTCCTTATGTTAGAGAAAGTGAGCAATAATAAGCGTGTTTAAAACAAAGGCCTTAATAACGCGGTAGAGGGGTCATCCTTTCCCCTTTGCCCCATAAGTGAGATAAAAAAACTCAGTGCTGTAATCCCCTTTCAGGTAAGAAAAAGCCAGGATTTTCATTGCTACGGCTTGGTAAAGAGACTAGCACGGAAAGGATGGAAATTTGCCATATACCGTAAAGATGGTAAGTATTAGAATACCTGACTGAAAAAAGCCAATAAAGCATGGCGAGCCTAAGAAAGGGAAATCACATCCGCAGCACCTAATTATGCTGCTTGGCTGTAACGACCTGAAGGCATGACTGTGCTGTGGGGATGAGCAGTCCAGACCTGCGTTACAGCTTGTTGTGTGTGTGATATAGTAAAGACTGGTCATGGCTAATCCTGGTCCTTATCCACTGCTTTAACTGACATGCCTCACAGTACTCCTTGGGAATGAAGTAAACATCCAGCGATGAACCGCTTCTCCACGACAGGACCCATTGGCCCTCCACCCTCGGTCCCAGAGAAACCTCTGTGAAAAGTCACTGAAAAGATAACATCATGGCACTGGGAGTATTTTGGATGGGGACCAGCTGTGATTAGGAGATGGCTATCATCTGAAAATCTGTAATTATTAGAATAACTAATGTTAATGTATTCCGCTTGGGCTAGACCATCCATGCCGGAGATTATTGCAGTTTAAAAAAATAAAATGAGAAGCCTGAAGCAGTTGTGTTTCTCCAGGAATTTTTTTTAATGAGTGTTTCATTTATAAAGTCCAGATTTTAGTATCCTGCACAGCCACAAGACCACTAGGCCTACCTCAAACTGATCAAAATGGAATTTTTCCATTGGGTTCAGTGTTCAGTTGACTATCCAAACATCTGTTTTGTGGTTCGTTCAACCTTATACGTCAATATGATGTTAATCTCCTTTATACACAAAAGCTGAAGCAGTGCCAATGATTTAACTTCCTAGGAAGATGGAAGATCCTTTCTCAAGCTGTAAATCCTTCTGGCCTGTGCCCAAAGTGAAAAATGTAAATCACCAGAGTGGAAACATGGCAAACATGATTTTCTGTTGAAACAAGGGCAGTTTTAACTTTGGAAATTAATCAGACTCTTTCTTAGAAACACCTTCAATGACAATGAAGATAAACCTCCCAGAAAATTACTTTGGAAATTAATCAGCCTCTTCCTTACACATTTTTTACAGTAATTTTCTAGGAGACTTGTCTTTGTTGCCATTGTAGGTGTTTCTAAGTCAGGAAAAATCTCTTCTTCAAGAACAGAGCCAGCAAAAGCATTTTTTAATGTATTGCAAGCTTTCTTTCTCTACACTATTTTCTAAATAATACCATTCCTTCCTTTCCCTGAAACCAAACTGTTAGTCTGTGCAGAGGTGGACTTAGTGAGGGAGTTGGGGCAAGGGTATTTATAGGCACCACTCCTGCCCCCACAGCTGGCACTGTCCCACTTAGGAAGCAGCCACTTGCACCTAGACCTGCAGATATGAATCGCTTACTGTGAGACAAAAAGCCCTTTTTTGTTAAAAAAGATGAAGACTCTAGTGAGAACAATCCCATCTTAACATGCTTATCATTCACTTTCAAACTTAATAAAGTTTCCGTTAGGAAGCTGCAGCCCTTTGCTTTTTCTGCTCTTATGTACATGCTTTATGGGTTCCTTACGCTACAGTGTCATTCCTAATAAATGATCAAATTTAACTGTCCATGCCCCGCCTTGTTTCTTCATTCCCCACAATTTTCTCCAATAAAACAAGCTAAGAAAATCACAGTTTCCCTAGACATGGGCTTCTTCAGCCCTTGAAATCTGAGAACCATCATGAGCAAGTTTTGCCACTCCTGACATAACGTGATGCCAAAGAGGAGCTGGACAGTTTGGGAGCGGACACTCAGGGATGCGGAACTGGGGCAAAGGGAAGTCTGGAGGGATTTTGAAATGGCAGCAAGACTTTCACAGAGTTTTGAGGGGTAAAGGGGTACCTCAAGCAAGCAGAAGTGAAGGAAGTATGGCAGCATCTGTAGGGCGGAGGTGCAGGAGAGGAACGGAGGAAGGGAGCAGCCAGGGAGCTGTGGAGAGGGGAGGGATGTGAGCAGCAGTGCGAGGTGGGAATGCAGGAAAGATGTGGATGCGGAGGAAGGGAATGTGGGGAGCACATGATGCCATAAAGCAGCAGATCCTGCAGAAGGGCTCACAAGTCCGGAAGGGCAAACAGAAGTAAATGAGTGACACGGGAAGTGGGATTGTAAGTAAAAAAGTTTGGAGACAGCTGCCAAAAAGTTATTGAAGTTTAGGAACAGGAAAGCAGCTCCTGCTCTGATTCAGCCTGGAAACCTTGTCATGTCCGTCATAAATTCTGGCAGCAAATGCTTCACGGGAAGGTGTAAGAGCTGTAAGTGGGTGCAGAGGTAAATGCAGCTGTGCTGAGGTTGGAAGGAACAGCCCGACTGCGTTGCCCTGATACCACCAGTGGTCAGAAACGTGCCACATGTGGCAAAGGTTGGGGCTCAGAAAGCTTCCTTAGCTCCTCTGTAAAATTGCTTATCTTGGGAGGGTAAGCCGCTTGAACACCTCATGAGTCACTCTGGCACTTTATCTTTAGAGACTGGCGTGAATCTCAGAGAATGAGATTTAGCATCTTTCTTTGACGCTGTTTTCAGTACACATGCTATCTGGAAACGTACTCTATCCACATCCATGCCCTGTGTGGCTTTTTGAATCTTACATCTCAGCTAAAAAGAGTTCCCATGGCAATGAATGGTCAAATTATAAGTCTGTGGAAGAAAAGGCTTCCTTTTATTCATCTCAAATTTCTTGTCTTTTACATGTCAGTGACCTATTATTAGAAGGGAGAAAGAACTACCCACATCTTCTACCTAACATAAACAATCCAGATCTCCCTTATACTTTCACAGACATCAAATTGCAGACTAAATAAAAAGGAGAAGATTTACACAGACATGAGCACAGCAGGATTTTGCAATAGCAGGAAGATCAGATGAATGCAACTTTTTCTCAGCAACTAATAGAACCACCCAAAACGCAAGACTTGCTTTAATGAGATTAACTCCTACACAGACACTTGCTGGAAGAGAAAAATAGCAGGGTAGAGAGAGTCCACAAGATCTTGTGATGTGTCATGAGCAGCATTGTTAACGCATAGGGTGTAGAAAGCAACTAGAAGACAGGATCTTCTTCATTTGATTCTATATAAGAACATGGAAGTGAAGGCGACCTTTACAAGTGTCACCATGATATGACATATCCTATAACCCTTAGAAAAAGCAGGAAGAGAAAAGACTAAAATAAAGAGAATGGACTTAAGGAAGCAGTCCTCAAAATACTCAGAGGCCTAGCAGGCAAGATGAATGTAGAAAATAAGTATAAGAGAGAAAGGACTGAGGGAAAGTGGAGAGTCCCTGAATGTTACAGTAAGGTCAAAAGCATGATCTATTCCAGTGGGGAGGACGGGGTCAGAGGCAAACTTGGATAAATCATGACCCTAAAAAAAGGTCAGTGTAGTCTCACCATTATAAGGGAACTGGGGAATTACAAGGCAACCAACTTTTCTTCAATTCATAGAAAAATGCTGGAGCAAGCAATCAAAGAATCTGGGGCATCTGGATGATAAAAACCAGATGAATGACACCTAACAAGGACCTGTCATGTCGAACTAATATAATTTACTCTCCGTGGCAGGGCAACAGGTCTTGTTGGTTAGAAGGAGGAAGTTAATGACACATACCTTCAGTTTATTAAGGTTTTCATGTGTGACATTCCCATAAATAAGCATAGAAAAAAGGAGTAGATAAATGTTAGGAAGTACCATAACTGGTTAAAGCCGTGTACTCTGAGAACAGTGATCAACAGCTCATTCTCAGATTTGCAAAAAGTATCTGCTGAGGTTCAGCAGTGCCTGTACTGTGTCCAGCACTATTCAAGATTTTCAACAGTCAGTTACATGAGGGAGCAGACATATGCTCTTTAATTACACGAATGACTAAACTGGGAGAAGCTGCAGTGATGACAGAGGACAAGATGGGAAGGTAGAACAATCTTGACACATTGAAGAAATGGCTTGGATGAAATAGGGTGCAATTGAAAAGGGACAAGTTAAAAGTTTCAATAACTAAATAGGAATAGCAAACTCCAGAACATTAATGCAGGGTAAAGCAGCTTGGAGGGTATGGTAGTCTGCAAATTCACTACCAGTCAAGAATTCAGACACAAAATTGGCAACAGCTGTATTATGATGGATGAAAATGACCAGTCCATGAAATGTGATGTAATTCTTTTGCTATACGTGGTGCTGTAAAAGTTGTGTCCCATTTAGGTCTCAGCGATTCAAGAAGGATTTGTCCTCTAGGGGTTGGTAGTGAAAAGGGTCAGAAGAATTTGGCTCAGTATGGAGGAGACTCCAGTGAGAAATTATGATGATGAGTCCTTAGACACACATAAGTCACTAAACATAAAAATAATTCTTTAATACGCAAAAGAGAAGTCATAGGAAAGGAATAAACTCTTCTCGGAGCCTGCTGGGGGTTGGATAAAGAGTAATGTCAGGCATCACAGCAAAGAAGACAGGTTACTCATCAGGAAAATTTCTGCAATGGTAAGGACTCTGCAGCCCTGGAGCAGACTAGAAAAGGGGGGCAGTGAAGTCTCCATCACTGGAGCTTTTAAAAAAGGATTAGGCGAGCATCTGCCAAGAATGTCATGTGTTTAATTAATCTTTCTTTGCTTCCTTCTTTAAATCACCCATAATTTTGTTACCTGACAACCCACCTTGCTTTACAAAACATTGATACACAGGCACCAGGACAGGATCTTCTGCCTTTCACCATTTCATTATGATGAAAATAAATCTTTAGCCCTACCCACTGCTCTCTGCCTCCTGCACAATGTTCAGCTCATGATAATGCTCTGACTCTCACTTTTTCTCTATTTAGCCACTTGGAGTGAGACCTGACTAGATGGCTGTGGAAATCCAAACAACTTATTCTGCTTCCAGACATCTCACTGCTCTAGCTTCGATGATAGTTTCAACCAGTACAAATGCGTCAATTAGTGATCATCGCCAGATTTTTCCTTGTGTGGGCGTAAATACTGTATAAGCTTGCCACTTGAAGTCCTCAGGCACACAAAAAGCTTGCTTTCTTTCAGCCCATCAGTCTCCTTGAGGAGTGGAGCACCTTCCCATTCTTGGATATACTATCTGAATGTAGCAACATACAACTTTTTCAGTTTGCTCCAACATTTGGAGCCCTCAGCACAAGAAGGACATGGACCTGTTGGAGTGGGCAATGTTTTTAAACTAGAGCAGGGTAGGTTTAGATTAGACATTAGGAAGAAGTTCTTTACAGTGAGGGTGGTGAGACACTGGAAGAGGTTGCCCAGAGAGATGGTGGAGGCCCCATGCCTGGAGACATTCAAGACCACACTTGATGAGGCTGTGAGCAATCTGATCTAGTTGAAGATGTCCCTGCTTACTGCAGGGGGGTTGTACTAGATGACCTTTAAAGGTCCCTTCCAACCCAACAGATTCTATGATTCTATGATCTCAGTTGTGATATTTTCTCAGCAGCTTCATCTCATCCTTAGGAACAGGACTAATATCACTGGTGGTAAAGACTTGCACCAAAAGGTAACTTTTCTGAAAAACGCCCTTGTCTTCCTTTCATTGCTTCCTTCAGTCCCTGGTGCTCTCACAGCCCTGTGGATTCTTTCCTATGACTGTCACTTCTAAAGAAAACATCTTTTTATCTTTACTATTTTTTTTGGCTATATTCCCTTCAAGCCTACGTTGATCCTTCTGATTTCCTGCTAATTTATCACCTACTGTAATTTATAATCCTGTTTATTGCTCTCAGTAGGGTCAGATTTCCAAATGCTGAAGGACTGGCTCAAGTTACCTCTTAAATCTTGCCATTTGGCATTCCTCTGCCCCGTCTGGTTCCCTTTTATTCAGCCCTAGGCATATCTTCTGACACTACATACCTGTTTTGAGCAGGCGACTTTCTAGGGATTTATTTTTTTTAATTTTAATTTTAAAGCCTTTAAAACTAACCTGTTCATCTCTTTTTTTTAATTCTTACCAGAACCATGTCACTTTCCGGCGTTTTATTTTCCCTTTGTGAGTCTAATTATATGGTTGTCTCTAATTATTTAATACTCAGCTACTGTCATTTTCTTTGAATTAACTCCTGTGTGTTAATTAAGACTGCATCAGGAATAGCTTTCCCTCTGATGTGCAAGCTCTTGGCCTACTTACAGTGAGACGGAACACTTACATCCAAGGAACTGTCTCTCTAGGGCTGGTGCAAGCTGTCCAAGCCGTGGGTACGCTGATGAACTCCCCTGCCATTGCCTCTTCCCTGCTGCTGGGCTCATTTCTCTCTGCTCTCATTTTGCTTCCTTTCATCTGGAGACATGCAAATTTGCCTTGATTTTCCTGTCAATCTGGCAATGCCATTTTTCTTTGCATTCGTGATGACATTATAAGCTTCCGCTTTCTTTCCGAAGGCTGGGCACATCTAGATTTTGCTCAGGCTGGTGATTTGTTAGCAACACCTATTGAATTGTGTCTGCATCACCCACAACTATTAATTCCTCTCCTGGCTGAGGGAGCCCGTAGCCCTTGGGCGGCAAGGATACGCTGGCCATGGCATGCTGCTGGGCAGGAGGAAAGCTAAGCTTTCCCTCCTAAGCTTTGAAAAGCTTCCTTTTCCCACGTCTGTCTTGCAGGGGTGAGGAGAACCCATGTCCCAGGGTGTATGAGGACCTCTGTGGCAGGGTCCAGCCCTGGTGTAGGGTTGAGGAAGCACAACGACTCGACTCACAGCATTTCACTTGGCCAACAAAGAGTCCTTCAAAGAGTTCACTGCTGTCAGTGGCGCTGGGGCTGCCTGGACTGGCGTGCCAGTATTTCAGTCCCGAGCAGATGATGCATCTCGTTAAGGGGAGAATAGAGGCGACTATCAATACACTTCTTTTGAAGAGTTCTCATTTGGGGAGTTAATCTCATTAAATGCATCTGCAGCAGCCTGGGCAGTCGCAAACATCTGCTCGAGAGGCTGCGGTGATGAGGCGATGCCTTCTCCCCACTCAGCTGCCACCCGCGTGGCCTCACCGCCGCGCGGTGTCCGTCACGCACCGCCGGCGACACGCGTCCATCTGTCTTTGGCAGGAACATACTGCACAATGTTCGGCACTAATCAGGAGGATGCGCTGGGTGCATGGACACATAAACCCTCCCGGTGTCAGGTTACATGTTGCACAGCTGTTTAAATTGTTTGGAGGTTTTCCCTCGGTGATTCTTTTATATGGTTTATACAGTGTGAAGGGAGCATTACTCTTGAAGGGACTTAAAGACCTTGGCCCGGTTTGTCTGTGGTCTTTAAAGATCCCATGACGCTTTTCGCCAGAGCTGGAGAATTAATCTCGTTGTGCTGCTTAAATTTCAACAGGGAAAATTATATTTTGCTTTTCTATCCTTTCTCCTTCTGTCCTCTGCTTTGTAGATTCAGGCATTATTAATACCTTTTATAGTGTTTTAAATGTACGCTGTGTGTGGCACTGCGAATGGAAATCTGAGGGGTTAAACTCAAAGGAAAATCAGATCCCAAACAGTTTATGTGCTGGGAGAAGATCATGGTAACAGGCAAGAGGCAGCGCTGGCAGCTAACATATGGGTATTGTGAATATTGAATAAGAAAGTACATCAAGTTAAAGTGCTGTTAAGTACATAAAATATTTTTTAATTCCAATATGATTTTCAAATACTTTTTTTGTTTAAAAAAATGAATATTTTCTTCACAAGCTTATTTCTTTGACATGATGGAGTTCAAAGGATAACAGACCTCACAACTGATGTAAATGCAGAATACCGTGAGTAGATGTCCTAAAACAACTTGGTTTATATCAGTGTAAATGAAAGCAGAATCTGTCCCGCAGCAGCACCCACATGGCAGAGCGTGTTAACCGCTCGGTTGTCTCACACTTGGATTCTTTCTCAACATAAGAAGCAATCAAGTGCCAAATTCACAGAAATAATTTGGCTTTGCGTAACAGGTACATAATATCCATTAAATAAAAGGTGACAGAATGAGGGGAAATTAAATGGAAAGAGTTCTTCAAAAATGCAGGAAGAAAAATGGACAATGAGAAAGAAATGGCCCCAAATACAGGATTTTAAAACCCTCAACTAATTTCTAATAGCAGTCATAGGACATGCCTGAAGGTTTTCTACACTAAATAACAGCCGTAATTCAATTACTGAGGACAGAAAGACTATCAACACCACAGACCGCGTCTGTCCCTAAAATGGGCTTTCTACCAGACGTGGTGGTGCCTTCCAGACCAGACTCTAGCTGCTGTCTATGCCAGTCCTAACAACCACATTGTGCCCCAAACAGCACGTCCCAGAGGATGTTTTCGTGCCAGTGTGCCAGCCAGCCAGCCAGCCGTGAGCTGCCTACCGCCCATCTCTCAGCCCCACGTCCCCGTCCCCACTGCCCCCCAGCATGACCGAGTTTGGGGATCGGTGTGTAGCACCTCCTTTTACTACAGCAGGCAAATCAGGGGAGCAGAGGAGGTGCATTTGGGCAGAAGCCTGCATGCCAAGCCATGGCGCACGGGGACCCAGCCACACCGAGCACGGCCACCACCGGAAAGTGCTCTTCTAAAAACACCAGAAAAGAGCCTTAAATTCAAACGGCATGTTCCCCCTGCTTCAGGAGAGACCGTGGTAGCAGCAGGGAGGTGGAATGCCAGAAATGTTATTGCTTCATGTCTAATAAGCAATAAATGGATTTTATTATTTGCCTTAAATCATAACCCCTATACTAGCTCTCAGAGTTGCTGCAATCCAAGATAGCCATTATATTAGATAATATATGGCTTCCTGAGGTTCCAACTGCCAAGTCACACCCAATAGCTATTGTTCAAAAATTACGTGAGTGTTATAACTGTAACAGATGACACAGGGAAGCTATGTTGAAGTGCTGTAGTCAAACATCATCAAGTATTAGTAATCGTGCAGTCGGGCCATTCTGATTTAACAGAAGCTGGAATTAAGTTTGGAACTGTATATCCTGATTTCTCTTTGATTTAACATGGGCCATGACATATGTTGTTAGCTTCTTCTCTTCCAGGCTGCACAGAGGAAGCCTTCAGTCTGGTCAGTGAGTTAAAAACCTAGTACGACACCGCTACAGGAAAAACAGAAGCTTTTAAGTGAAGAAGCCTATACCTGGGCATGGGTTTCAGGCTAAAGGCTGCTATTTATTTGTAATCTAAACACACAAGACAAAGAATTATTCTAATACCTGTCCTACAGACCAGGGATAACATCCAGAGGACATGTGGTCTCCTTGGGCTGACACAGGAGCTCCAGCTTTGCAACTCCATCTGACATGCAACGAGAGGCACAAAATTGCCGGCACCTAATAGAGGAGAAGGGGGTTTGCAGCAGACTGATTTGTCTAATTGAGGGCATTTCCACCCAGAGTGAAAGAGAGAAAACACCAGTTCCCAAGGACTCGAAAGGAAATAAGGGATTATTCCAATGTTTGGGAAATTTCCTTAGTTCACTGGAAAGATTTCACAACTCTAAACCTGACACCTTCTTCGAGTCTTGCAAAGCTCATAAGCCTTTTCTCCAGACATGCAGGCCAACTCCTACTTCTGCACAAACCCAGCTTGCCAGGGCGAGGGGGCTGCTTCGGCTCCCCCACCAGCATCCACGGAGACCACGGGGGCGGTGACCAGCAAGGCACCCCCAAATTTAATGTTCTGGCTCCGCCGGACATACCCACTAACGGTGGCCACGTAACAGTGTCTGAGCTGAAATTGTCACTGAGATTTTCCATGTGATGTGCCATTCGCTCCCTTCTCCCCCAAACGGGGCAATTTAAAGCAACCAGGTTGTTCCCTGTTAGAAGCAGGCATTGCCCACGGTCCCTTATCCCACCCGGTGAAAGCACAGGAGCACTATTGTCCCCCACCACTAAAAGTGAATCACTTCCCCAGGTGTAAGCATTGATGGGACCCTTCCCTTGGCAGGGCTAAACATGCTGGACACATGCCTTGCCACAATTAAAAAAAAATAAATAGTTATACCGCTATCTGAGCAGATTTTTCTCTAGCTTTATTCTAACAAAGAAAACATTAATGGCTCCCCCAGTGTTTCCTGAAGAAGTTGGAGGACAGCTTTTGAAACGGACTCAGGCTTTGCATTCAGGCTATCCAGTCCTTGTATCATTCATTTGATTTTGCTAAATGCATTTTCAAATGAACGCTAAATACTATTAATTTTCATTTTCTCACAGGCCCTGCAGACAGACACAGCTGAGTGTTTGTAACCTTCCCATCGTGCGCAAACCGGAGATTTTTAAAAACTTATTATCATACGTTTTGAAAATCTCAGTTGATTTCTCCGTCTTCCAAAAACTGAAACATTTATCCACAGCTGCTTTTAACAAAACCTGATTTGTGCACTTCACTGCATTTGAAAAATGTTTGCTCCAAATGAATATAAATGAAATGTAACCGTGAGGAGAAAATGGGCACTCGCATGTCCTCTCTCTCCTACACACATATAAACACACAGACACAGAGAATTAGGAAACTGAGGAGCCAGATTTCTATTAAATAGTTTCATTTGCATTTCCTTGAGCCCTGGTGAATGCGGATAGAAATTCTATAAACTATTTGTACAAGAAAAATTAAGATCAAAATCATGGTACCCACTGTCCCCAACATACTCATACTGCGAAAGCTAATAATATTAGGTATTGTTTTTCATTTCATACCCTGTGCTTTGTAATCAAAGAAGATAACTAGGCTTTGTAATTTTGAGTACTGAAAGCACTTGGCTATCTGCTGCCAGTTGTAGCAGCACTAATCCAAAATAATTCTATTACGTGCAGTTGTTTCACATTTGCTCCATAATGTGGCCACTAATTTTACCATCAAGGAAGCTTACTCCTACTAGAATTTAATTGATGTTAGCAGAGCATTTACTCCAGGAGGCTGTAACTCAGCACAAGGAAGTGAAATAATGAACTCCGCACCGCAGAGGACTGGGAAGAGCACACATAATCAAATAACCAAAAACCATCCAAACAACTAATGGCAGAAATCATTATCTATCCTAAGGTTTCTTCAGCCGATGGAAATGAAGCATCTCCATGTGATTTTACACGGGAACAGGCTCTGCCAGGCTGTTGTACAACTGCCTGGCAGAGATCATTGCAGCCTCAGCAAAGGGGCGGCCATTCCGGGGAGGGGGGTGAGAATTAGGAGGTGCTGCTGGGGGGAAGAGTTACCTGGCTGCTCTTCAGGATAGTACCTGTCCTGGGATATATGTAGGGTTTCTAGCCTTGTAAAGTGACTTCACGGAACTTTTTTTTCCTTACAAACCTCTCCTTTTCTTCACGCAGAGAAACACATCTTCACACGTGCTTCAGTCTATCAGATTTTGCGTTTCCATTTGCTTAAAGTGAAATCCAAATGTGAAGCAATGCCCTCCACCTCCCCAGTGTGGTCTAAATTTCTTTGATACATAGACCAAATCCTTGGATGCCAAAATCCCTTGGACACTGTTGTTAGAAATAAAACTTGACACAGGTTATCTGGTTCGCAGTCATCACCCCCCAACACCGCGTTCAGCAACGGGCCCTGGGGACCAGGATTTTTGCCTTGCTGGCAATGCCCCAGCCATCACCATCGCCAGTGATCAAACGAGCCATAGCTTGGTAACATGCTCTCTTCTCTCTGCAGCTCAGGTGAAGCCATAAGCCAGAGCAGCACCGGTGGGTTGGAGATGTCAGGTACTGTGGGGGCATCTGACCAGCCCAAACCTACCTGATAAGGGAAGAAACCCCCTTCAGATACCCATCACTCCAGCTGTGCTCCAGCGCTCTGCATGTGGGACTAAGAACCGGTGGTATTTTAGGCTTGCTTCCACTAATCCATCACAAGGTCCTCCAGGTTGTGGTTTGCCTTTCTGCCTCAGGTTAGCTGCCCCTGCATGACTAAAACACCCTCTTTGGCCACCTCTTCCCTGCCTTGCAGCTCTGGAAATGGTTCTGCAGTTCAGCTGGTCACAGGGTTTAATGATGAAAAGCCATTAGTGTTCCTCAACCCTCTTCCAGGCTTGGCTGACTTGGTAACCTGAAGGGAGAAGAAAGTTACAGAGGTTTTTACTACTTTGGCTAATGTGAGATGGGCCTCCTGGGTTATTTTTCGCTAAGTTTGTTCTTTAAAAGCCCATGGTGGAATTATATGGAGCCTGCCCCACCTGCCAGGCAGTGGGGTGGCAGGAATGGGCAATGCCCTCACTGCCCAGAGCCCTTCCTCTACCTCCTCTTGCAAGTACTCATCCTTCCCCCTGTCCCCTCCTTCGCAGGCTCCTGACTGGAGGCATTAGCGCACATTGTTCTTACGACAAAAAATTAAGAATCTTTCTTTGAATTTACCTCTGGCACGAGCAGGTTCAAAGTCTCTTACTGTGTTTTGCAGAGTCTTTTGTAACAGGAGTAGATACGGCTCTGCAGTAACGGCACCGTAAAGAAGTTGTGACTTAGGGCAATTTTTTACCAGAATACCTGTCTTAGTGATTTGTCATAGCTCAGGGTGAGCTGCCCTTCCTGACCTCCACCGGCTTTGGGCCATCAGTATTATGGCCTTACAGCCTTTACCTCTGTGGGCTGCAGTTTTTCCACTTCCAGTTTGCATCAGACCTTTCAGTTTACCTTCAAATCCGCTGCTGAGTTTAAGTGCCTGGGAACCAAAGAGCTTACCTCTACTCATGCTCTTGCTATTTTTATGTCTGTGTACTCTTGATGGATTTTCAACTTTTGTACCCGCCTGTTAAGATGTGAGGAACATCCGAGCGCAGGATTCAGAGCTGCATCTGAGAGGCAGAGATTTTCAAGAACCAATCTTAAGCTGGTAATTGCAGCAAACCCCCTAAGGACCGCGTATGGTTATACTGATATCAAAGCGCTAAAAATGGACTGCTTTGCTGTAGGACCGGCTCAACTAAGGTTTCCCAACTGAACTCTGCCCCTGCAAAAGTTTTCACTGACATAAACATGTATGAGGAAAGAAAAATCAAAACCACAGGAGATGCAATTGTATCAGGAAAGCCTGCATTTCTTAAGGATTTCAGGCATGTAATATCTTTCAAAACAAATGAAATCTGCCCACCACTCGCAGATTTTAAAGCCTATCAGGCACTTGCACACCTTTAAAAAGCTGGTTCTAGGAGTATTTTTGGTCTCTTCGTGCTTTCATTTGAAGCCAACGAGACTGAAGTGGTGCTGAGGATTTCTCTGTAGCTTCTCTGCCAGATGGGGAAAACCTGCATGCTGTTTTTGGCATTGGTTGCCCAGTATCTGGCACTCTTGGAATGAAAACATTGTTAGGGTCACTGTCATCAGTGCTACCTAGTTCACTGGGTTGCCAAAAACTGAACAATGCTCAGTCAGTACAAATTAAAAAGAGGGAATCTTCAGGAACGCATGATGTTTTGACACCATTCAGTTTTTGATGAATTACCAGCACCAAGAGCATACCAGGGGACACTTCTGGTGCCATTCCCAGTCCCACCAGGAGGGCACGAGCACAGGAGAAAAAAGGGCAAAGCATCCCATCACCTCCACATTCCCGCAGCCAGGCTCTCCAGCTGGCCCATGGTGCACGAACCTTGCAGGATGGCTGCCCGGAGACACCCCAGGTGCCACGTGGCCATGCTCGGAGTGACCCCTCTGCACAGAGCGATGACCTATGCCACATGTGGGAAATGACTCCACGAAGGGGCAACCACCGCAAGCACCTTCCACCATTTGCTGGGACCCCTCTGCTACTCGACGGGGGCTGTTGCCTCCTGTCCACCCCCACAGGGCAGGGCTGAGCGTGGGATTTTGGAAAGTTTGTTTATGGCAGCTCCCATACTCCTCCAAACAAGCGCTCTGCAGGCAGGACCCTGTGCTTCGGGGGAGACCGGTCCAAGAAATACCACCTCACCACTCTTTGCTGCTCTTCCTTAATGCAGCAGTCCTGATTTAGGGCTGCAGCTGGGCTGGGAGGCAGTTAAACACTTCTCATCATATTGTATGAGATGGTGACAGACGGTAAAGATGACCTCTGAATTAGTACACATGGCAAATTTATAGCATCAAACGCTTCTCTTAGCGCTTCTGGCATGCAGACCTGCTGCGGAGGGTAGTCAGAGCTGCAAAGAGCTCAGTGGGAAACCACACGTGCAACCATAAGAGGTGCACACCCTCACTGACTAATGGGCAGAGCTTATAAATGATGTTGTGTATGGGAGTAGAAGCAGCTTTAGCTGTTGAAACATGGGTGGGGGATGCCTGAGCATCCCTGTGGGCGCAGGTGGGGTTGGAGCTGATGGAGCCCTGAGAGGGGCTGGGGCTCAGGCTTCCTGAGAGGCATGGGGAGGATCCCACCGCCTGCTACGGCCAACAGCCTGCTGTGGGCTTGGAGGGGGGACAAAGGCAGGATGGCACCCAGGGCTTGAGAAAAGCTCAGCGTTGGAAAACCGCTCCCCATCTTTGCTGGCGGAAGAGGCAGCGGGGCTGTTCTGGGGCCAGGGGCCAGCTGCTGCTTCAGGCTGCAGTCTGCTTTGCCTCACTAACACCAGCTTTAAATAGAGGAGCTTGCCTGGTGAAAGCATCAGTTTTTACTGATTTCCTAAAGGGAAAAAAGTTTATTGCAGTTTTGAATAACTGATGGCGTTATCTGAGAGGATAATTGTTGGGTGTAATAGCAAACATTCCTGTTCTCCACACAGCCAGCAGGTTTTGGGAATGAATAGAGGAATCTTGTTCGAGCAGTTACCCCTAATGGGTTCCAGCTCTTTCCCTGAGACATGGCTCGCTACACGCTGCACCGGTTTGGGACTCTCCTGTCTCTCGAACGCAGCGTGCATTTCAAGACTCTCCCAAAGATCAGCAAGCCCACAAGGCAGCGGCTGTGATCCTCACCCTCTCCTGTGTTTTTTTATTTTTAATCAACATGGATTATTTGGTTGTGGTGGGAACCACTGTATATAAAAAGTCTAGAGGCCACCGCACAAGTGAGCTACAAGACAGCCCACGTGGGCTTTTTTTCCAAACACTCAGGTGGCCCTTCGAGCCCTCTCTTGGCCCATGCTACCTCCATAGGCACAACCAAGGGGTGGCACTTTGCTACCAGCGTGCTGAGACCCAAACCAGCCCAGTCTGGGTGAAAGCAGCGTCGTGAGGGAAGGTAAATAAAAAGGCAGTGGTGGAACAAGAGAGCAGGCCCATGCACTATCAGCCCCGGCGTGTATGATGTTGCACGCCTGCTCCAGGCCCAGTGTGTCAGATGAGCAGGTGCAGACAGCGTTCCACTCCTCTGCCAGGGTGCCAGGGGTGCCGGCCAGCTGGGGATCAGTCCGGTGTTAGCACAGCACTGACCACAACATATTAAGCTGGCGGGAGCGCAGGGACACGCTATTACGGTAGCAGGGCTTGGGGACGAGGACTGGCTTGCATCTGTTTGCTCCTGACTGCAAAGACGTGCTCTTGAGGGGGGAGCGGTGTCACTCTGGGGCATGAACTTTGCTTTACTAAGGTTTCCTCTTCTCTCGTCATTGTGTCCTGACAGCTTTCACAGAATCGCTGCGGATTTCCCTCCACCGCCTGCGGCCCTGGGCAGGTGTGGCTGGCTTGCCAGGCTGGCTCACCTGCCTGCTATTTTTCCCACAAGCTACTTTTTTAACTTGTACCATTGCAAAAGCTGGATGGGAGCACGAACTTTGGTCTTCTTGCTCGATAAGGTTATCAAAACTCCTGTGTCCCCTTCCTGGTGACAAGGAGCACCTGCAGGCTCCTTGCCCAGCATGGTGGGAATGGGCAGTAAGTGCTATAAAAAGCCTTTGTGCATGGCAGCTTCACACCTTTGCTGGCATGTATATAAACTGTCGTAAATTATTGGCCGTACAGGTGTCTGCAAAGTTGATGCAGGACCCTTGAAAGCAACAAGGCCTCTGGACAAATGCTTTGGCTTTGCAAAGGGGAAAGGGCTGGCTGCTGCAGATGGAAGTAACCAGGCAGCCAGAGCCCAGCGTGTTCCCCCGCACGGTCTGCCTGGATCTGTAGGGTCTGTCCATACATAGGGCTGAGGGGGAGAAGGTGCACACCCTGCTCGGCGGGGGGAAGGACTGTGAGCAAGCGAATGAGCCATCTGAGCAGAGAGTCTGCAAAATCTTCCTACCTTCTCCGCATGTGTGTCTTGTTTGCCGAGGGAGCAGTTATTGCCTTTTCCTTGTGCGTTGTCTCTGTCTATCTATCTTGTTTTAATTTCTCTTTATCCATAACAAAGCAAAGAAAGACTTCATTGTGCTGTGTTTACTGAGCTAGCTACCTGCTTCAGTGAGTTAAAGGACAGATTTTATAATTCCTGTTAAGGAAGCAGCAACTCAACCAGCGTGAGCAGTGGAAGAGTGAAACACAAGAAACCTGTCGGTGGAGACATGAGCCTAAGAGAGGTGAAGGAACAGGTATTCTGGTCGTCAACAGTTTGAAATGGGAAGATGCCATCTTCTTGGGCCACAAAACATGAAAATCTCAAGGGACAGAAAACCATGAAAAAAAAAAAATCTGTGTATTTTTCAGATAGGGTGTCTGTGACTTTCTATGTCTATTTGTGGTACAACGTGCGCATACGCACACCACTCTCAATAATTTCACAAGCAAGTTATTCTGGTAATGCATTCCTCCAAAAAGCAGGCAGCAACAGCTTCAGGAATCTCAGGAGTTGCCTCCAGCAGCCATCTCGGCGCAGCATCTTCTGCGTCAAGCAGGAGATGGCGGAGGCAGGCAGAGGGGCTCCAACCCCCAGCAGTGTCCCTAGACAGGCGCTCAGTGCTGCGGCCCCGAGCAGGACACACGCTCCCCGTGCCACCCGCCTTGCTCCAGCACTGCCCATGGCCACCGCCACCAAGTGCAAAGGGTGGGCGGGCTGCTGGGGGGAGACGTCGCATCACAGCATCTGCTCGGGCTCTTACGCTGCTCCAAAACACCAAGGGCTATGAAGCGTGACGAAAGCTTGAAGCCATTGCCCAGGGTTTTACCCCTGAAGCATCCTGTGAGATTAAGTTCTCATTCCAGACACAGAACTAGTCAGATGTGAGCCGACAAACATTGAAATGAGCCTCAGTTCTGAAGCACTTCTTGTTCTCGTTGACAGCATTCAAATCTCTCTGGTTTTAGGCCAAGCTTGTTTTTAAAAAAACGTCTTGTTATTATTAGCACACCTCTGCAATTCTTTCTAAGACACTTCAAACAGAAAATTCTTATGTGAGTACACCAAAAGACAACTGAGTTTCAAAATTACCCTTCAAGCCGACCACAAAAGAAAAGCAGAAAAAGAAAGGAAATCAGGAAGATAATAATGAGCCCTCGTTCCACGAACAGGTATGAGGTTGCCATTTGCGCTGCAGTTCTTGGCTCTGACATGAGCCCAGCATGTTCCAGCAGTGCCTTTGACCCAAGTGTTATTTGATTAGGAAGCTTGAATTAAGCGCCTACTACTTAAAAAGTAGCCTACCAGACTAAACTATGGGATTTTAATTAAGGCACTACCTTACGAGGAACAGTAAAGGGCACTGGGAACAGGAGCTGTTTAGTGGATGAGCTCCCAGGCGGGAGCCAGGTCTCTGAAGGGGCATCGGCTGGAGCTGCCCCGGCCTTGCCCTCTGCCCTGCCATGTGGGCAATAGCGTTTCGGAGAAGGAGTCCTGGCCACACCTGCTGCTGGTCTTGCTGGCTCACATGCAGCGTCGGCAAGTCTGGTCTTGAGAGCAGCCCTACGGCGGCTCGCACCAGCCAGTGTAGACATAACTGTGGTGGCCCAGAAAGGAGCAGCAGCGGAGAGAGAAGTGCCTTCTTTAACAGAAGCAAAGAAAACTGGTGGAGTGCATGAAGAGGATCTCTTTCAGGCAGGCGGACCTAGAGGGCTTCATGAACGTCACAGTTTGCATGAAGAAGGTCTACAAGACAGGGTGCACAGGTAATTTGATGTCAATGGCAGCTAGGCAGAAGTGTCTGGAAATTAGCAAACTGTGCTGACAGGAGATGAATAGATAGTCCTCTGACAGGGTTTATGAGCAGTTGCTGCTTGGTGGGGAAGAGATGAGGAGTGGAAGATTAGTATAAAGGGTGTCAGAGGCATGTGTTTTTCCAGGTGCATCAGAGTGGAGGATATGCTGCTTCCTTGGGGATTTGCATTGTCTGTCCCTTCCTTCCATCACCTCTGTCCCCTTGTGCCACAGCAAATCTAGTTCCCATCTTCGAGCTCCAATGACTACCCCCTGCTACAAGACTTCCCATTCCTCCAACATCTCCTAGATTCCTCGCTCCCCTCACACCCTTATCCCCTCTCCGTATCAACTGCTTTCAACGTCCCTCGGTTGCGACCTGGAGAGAAGGCAGCACTTACTATGCTGTACAGAGCTATAAACGTTAGATAAAATAATTGCTCCACTGTATAGACGCTTTCCTCTCAGAAAGGCCATGAATTTGCGTCTCCGTCCTCTCCACAGCTGCCTGTTACCCCAAGACTTGCAGAATCTTTGAGATTTCTATCTCACTGTCAAATATGACAGAATCTAGTCAACCTGGTCAAATCTATGAAGAATGGGCTGACAGACACATAGGGACAGCACAGTTCCATAAATGAAATTACCTTAGGAAATCAGCCAGCAAAAGACTTCACTGCTAAACATAAAATGGAATAAAATAAAGAGCTTGGTTTCATTTGCAAAGAATTTGTGATCTGGCATTTGTGGTTTTCTGCAGGGAAGACTATGATAAAGGCTTGAATTCCAATCAGGGGTGTAGGCAGAATAAAAGAATTAGTCTCCTCCTTTAAATGATGGGAAAAATCAAAATGGCTAGCCCAGCAGACTTGTAGCAGGAAACAATTTTCACATCTGTGCTCAAATAACAAAGATACAGTCTATTTTTATAGTATACATCAGCGGAGGATCACAAAGTGCCTTGGAGCTCAATGAGCGCTCATACCTCCACTTAAAATGCACCATCTTTTGAGAGATACGCAATAGCCGTTTTGCACAAGAGCTGGCAGGAAACATGGAAGACATCCATATCACATCTTTCCTAAATGGGGATTGATCAATATGCTAAGGGTAATGTGTTGTACAGTCAAGAGAAAGGCTTGGGACATGGCTGTTTCACTTTGTGGGTTGCCTCTCTTGACCTAGCTAGATATGCCTACACATCATTTAGACTGTGTACAGAGCAATCCCATGGCGCCCGTGAGGATTTGGCAATGTCACGTCACCAGATGGCAGAATTGAGGACTGAAAGCCAGGATTTGTTGGTGGTGACCAAAAGTTTGTCTCCCAGGATGGCTGTTTCATCACCCATGGGACACGAGTTGCTGATCTCAGTGCAGTTCTCAGGGAATAAGTGATCAAATTACCGACACTGTCACCAAGGTCAGTACAATTAGCTTTCTTGCTGGGTTGCTTCAGAAATTAGCCCAAGGGTTGTCTCGAGCCTTTTCCCATTTACAATCTCATCGGGTTAAATCTAAGCCAGATCAAAACCTGGAGAGTCCTAGAGGGCGGATCTTCATGTACCCTTAGGAAATGGCTGCTGAAAGAATTGGGAAGTAGAATGGCAAGCAGCCACCAATGCTGATTTTCATCAGTCCAGCCTCAGCTTTGCTCTAGCTATATCTGAGCGGTCACATCTCATGATCTCTGTATGCGACTCTCACAGCTACCTTCTGCCTCACGCTGCCCTGCTCGGAGACCCCTCATACATGCCCGGTGCAGGGCTGCCGTTCTGCCCCGTTTGGACCTACACCAGGGCCAGACACAGCCTCCTTCGTCACACCTGTCCTGGAGAGCTGCAGAGAGACATGGAGCGGGACTGCCCCAAGGTGAGGCCCATGCTCCAGCAGAATCCCCAACCTCAGCCTTTGGGTACCAGAGCTCCTGCCCTACATGATCCGGTCTGCCATGAGCACCCAACAGCTGTCTACAGCTCCTTTCGGTGGTAGTAAGGGTTCTGGGCAGTTTTAATCAGCATATTCTTCCCCAAAATGAGCACAGGACTCTTCATATACTCATGGGTTAAGCTACTGGTCTACTTTGATCATGCTTTTGCAAGACAATTGTGCTGTTATTGTTCAGGAAAGTTTCCTATAATAGCTTAATTTCATACTCATGACTGTGGGAAATGAATGGCAGCCTCCACAATAAATTGCAATAGCTTTGCAAACCCCATTAAGTTTTTTGTCCATTGAAGGGCTTATTTCCCTTTGTCACTGGCACAAGCTTGTTGATGATTGTCTTAATAGAGCTAAGATCTATCTACATATTTTGCAGCACTCGTGCTTTGATAGGCACTTAGGTTTGCAGTTGTTTACTTTATTGACTACCCCTGGTTTCCAAACTCCTCTTATCTCTTGGTTACGCTCTTCCAAAATTTATCCCAATTTATAGTGCCCACATGTGAGCCTCTGAATTATCCAAATAATATCTTCAGTGCTTGAAGCGTTTGCAAGTGATCTGCTTTCTTCTGTGTCCAGCTTAAGCTGCTTGCACATAGCAAATAGTTTCCGAGTGTCTCTTGTTTATCTGGGAAAGCTGGCCTTCAAAACTACAGTCCCCTATGCTGCAAGCCTGTTCATTAACACCATTGCCTTGCTAATGCAATGAGAATGGAGCCCTGTGGGGAATAAGAGGGCTCAAAATCTCCCTGCGTTCAAAAGAGGGTCCCCAGGGTCTAACTCCTGTTCTTCCATCGTGTTTACGCTCTCTGAATCTCACTTGCAGGTGCTAAAGCTCAAGGCCGGGTCCACAATGGATAGCCCGTGACCGTGCAACACAAGGGAAGGGGTGGGGGCAAGGCTTGGAGACCACTCAGATATAATGGTGCAACCTAATACCCACAACAAATCCTCCTTACCAGGAAAACTAGAAGAAAAAGTGTTTAATGCAACCCTTGCTAGCAGACACCGTGGTGGGTGAGTCGGAGTCACTCAGAAGAACACTGGCGAGTCAGCCAGGAGACGCTCACGGTTCTGTTCGTTCGTTCAGTAAAGAGAGGACCTCAGCCCCTTTTTTAAAAGAACAATAAATTTAGTAATAATATTTAAAAAAAAAATCAACAGAATTGGAGTGGCATAGCTAGTGATGCAATCAAGTGAAAACTGCCAGCTGTGACAAATGACCCTGCTGCAGACAACCCATTGATGAAAAACTGTCCTTTTAGATAAATTCCTTTATAGACCCCTGACACTCAGGCGGTGGCCTTCTCCACCACCCCCGTTTTATACACGAGCTTCAGAGCGTTCCCCCTCCCCTCCCAGACCGCTCTGCCGTGTGTTGCAAGCGTCTACATGTAAACTGGACTGAGCAGCGAGCTCCAGGGCTCTTTGGAATCGCTACAACAAATTACAAATGATGTGATCGGATGGTATGAAATGAATAATCCCTGCAAACGGCATGGTGTACTAGCCTGTTTGCTGCATTAGTCAGACACACGCTTCGGTTCAGCCAAGTGCTGCCAAAAATTCTGACCACACCCAGAAAGAAACATGAAAATATTCCTCCCAGGAAAACAGAAAGCTTATTTTAGTTAATTTTTTGAAATGAGATGGTTGCCAGCTAACTGGATTTGACACGGAAAGAGGGAGAAAAGGCAGTATAGCGCTCCTTCCTCACAAAGGAATTATAAATCATTCAAAGGGTTTTTTAATTACTGGGGCTCTCCAAAAATGCAGACAAATGCTGGATGTGCTTGAGCATATACAAGTGCATGTGTGAATTTATGGGTAAAAGTGTACATAGATCCTAGACAAGTGCACTGCATGTCATTAATGTCCCCTTTGAGGGTTTCAGAATATAAGAATGTGAGGAAAAAAAAGAAAAAAAAAGAAAAAAGATCCCTGTCAGGTCAGACTCGGCCAGCCCGGCGTCCTGACTCAAAGAGTAGCCAGTAACAGATGCTTTGGAAAGAATATAAGAAAGCAAGCAACTACAGAGAGATTCTACGCTTCCAACAAGTCAAGCAGGGGCTGAGGGGACTTTCTCAGATGCAGGCTACATCTGGAGGCCAGTTTTTAATAGCTGCAGAGATACTTACTGCTCAGGTGGTCTCTCTGCACGCCGGGGAACTTGGCCTTGTAAACAGCGATGGAGGAACGGCCCCCGGGGCTGCACTCGGCTGCTGCAGAAAGAGCTACCACCTGCCCCCGCTTCTCCAGGGAGCCCCCACTTCAGGGCATATTCAGTCCCAGGTTTCTTTGCTGAGACAGCCAACAAAAGTTATTATAATTAAAATAAATTGTGGTGATGGACTCCCTAATTCTGTTCAGAGAGGTTATTATGCAGCTATTAGACTGCAACAAAATGTGGCCACTACTGATCTGGGCTGGTTTGAATTAATGACCCAGAAATGAAAGACTTTATATCCTATTAACAGTCCACCAAGCCATGCCAGATCCCATTACTTTGGTTTATTTGCAACCCATCAGAAAGGACCCAATGCAAATCCAGATCTGGAGTCGATCCAGAGCAAATCCAAAAGGCACCTCCACGGTCTCTCTTCTGCGGCAGAGCAGCGTCTGCCCAGTTTCACCCACCAGTGGGGAAATGTTCATTTCCATGGGATCTTGTTCACCCAGGCGCATGTCGGAGGACGACGGTGGAAAGGGACCAGTGAGACATGCAGAGGGACTCGAAGCCCCACTTTGCAAAAGCCATCTGCCGCACTGGTACGACATTATAAATGTGTAAATGCAAGACAATCACCTTAAATTTATACTCTGGTCGATGCGTGACCCTGGTTTGTACATTGCTGGTTCCAGCTGGCAAAAGAAGGGTGGGTTTGGCAATGGCAGGGGTTCAGGTGACGGTGTGCATGGTGGGGACAGGCCCCAGAAGGTACCACCAGTCCCCTGCGACTTGCAACCCCTCTCCCTGCCGGTCGATTGGAGCCAGTGGGACCCTCCAACCAGGACAGGGCCACCACAACAGGACCTTCCCAAGGGCACATTTCAGCCCCGCTCCCCACCCTGCCACCCAGGCAACTGCTGGTGCAGGGAGTGAAACCTTGGTGCCACAGCAATAACTGCAGGTTATCGCCTTAATTCCAGGAATAAAGCGATAAGGGAATTCCAAGAATACCACGCTGGGAGCGAGTTATGATTGTGGGGGCCTGTGCCAGACTTGACAGCACATGGTAGTGATTGCCTGTGGAATAGCCCAGGTAGGTTCTGTGCCGGGCTGACAGCCCAGTCGCGTGCAGCACCGCAGGTTTTCCTATCTGCTCACTGCTGGAGACGGCAAGCAAGGATAAACATACTAGTGTGCTGAGACGATCCTCAAAAATAAATAATAAATCACCCCTTCCCACCCCATCTGATGTGAAAGGAGGAGGAGAAAGGGGAGAAAACACATCCCCTCCGCCCCGGCCCCCTGTATCCCCCGCTCCCAAAAGAGCTGCTGCGACAGCATCACCGTCTGGGCATCTGACTGCAGCCGTGATCCAGTCCAGGCTTTCTGCAGATCCCTACTGGAAGGAAGCCATTTTTCTTGAGTGTATTTCCAAGAAACAGTCGACAGGCTTGGCACAGCTATTCCTGGAAATGTTCAATAGGTCATCTTCTGGAAGAGAGTGCTGACTGATGGAATTGAACAGATCTTGTTCTGCGCGCCGGGCGCTGCTCACTCCCTCTCTTGCGACAGCTTGGCGTTCGCCTTCGCACCGTGCCCGGGGGGTCCCCCCCCTCCCGTCACCATGGCATCCCCCCCCCCACTCCGCCCCCAGCTTCACCCAACATGTTATGCACCCAAGTGTCCTGCAGGATTTGGTGTGCTGGGAGCTGCGTCTCCCCTCCTGGCCGCACCGCCATGGCTGTCCTGCGCTGCCAGAACAATTGCTGCGTGAAGGTGAATGGCCCCAGACTATAAATTACATCTCTGCCCCTCTGCACATCCGCCGGTGCGGTGGAGATCCTGTGCATGTAGACACATGCACACACACACAGAGGCATGTGGTGGCCGGGAGCACGGCGATGCCAGCTGTCCGACCCTGCTGTGCCCGCGTATCCCTGGCCATCCCTCTGCGCTGAGGCGCACGCCGGAGATGGGCTTTGAGCTTTTGCAGCGCGCGGCTCTTTGCCAGCAGCGAAAGCAGCGCAGGGTGAAGTCATGCTAGGAGAAAGTTGCTTTAAGGTGAGGCATGCCGGCAAGGAGAAAAACACCCAAAGATCCATGTTGGGTGGGTGTTTAAAGGCTTCTCCTGCCTTTAACCTCTTCCTGGTTTTAATTGCCCTGGCGAGGTCCACTTCTTTCGCTGATTTTGGGGTGGATCTTGGCACCTCTTGGGAACTGAGGAAAAGGTCTTGGACAGTAATCCCGGCCCGGCCTGAGCCAGGGCAGGTCAGGATGCCTCGCTGGCATTCCCACCCAGGGCAAAGAAGTGCTGCCATGTGCTGGGACATCCCCTCCGGCGGCAGCGGGGAGGGTCTGCAAGCGGGGGCAGTCACCCAGCCTCCTCAGCCCCTCTTCACCAGCCTCGGCATGTAGAGAGTGACAAGGGTTGTGCCCTCAGGGCACCAGCCAGGGAGCAAAGTTGCTCCATTTTAGAAAAGCACACAAGTTTGCTCCCCGCAAAGTGCCATAGCCTGGCTCTGCAGTGTCCCACCCCAGCCGGGATGCAGAGGAGAGCTCGGGTCCCCCCCTGTGCCTTAGCTCCAGGGTCAGGCTTGCCCTTCTGCCCATGACAGCTATTTTCTCCCCGTGTTCAGAGAGATTTAGCTGGCTGTGTTTAATTCTGGCCTAAATAGCTCCTTATCATGTTAAAGGATCTTTGCTTCTGTATCAGCACAGCCCAGCAGGTATATGCCGGTATCATCGGCGGCAGCCACATAATGCTCCCTGCTCCTGCCCCACGAGAGAAGCACGATCTGGGCTTGTCTTCATGTCCCTCCACAGCAGCGTGAGGTGGATCAGGGCCAGGAGGAACGACCCAGGTGCTTAGCTGAGACGTGGTGCAAAGAGCCGCCCTGGCCTCCGCGTTTGGGCTGTGGCGATTCTGCAGGTTAAATGCTGTCTCTGCCCGGAGTCCCATGAGCTTTTTCTTTCTCTTCTGCAGCCTGCGAATGCAGCTGCTCACTAAAATTATTTTTAAATAATGCTCTGCGGGTTCTGTGTTATCCCCCTTCAACTCTATCAACAACAAATAATGTACTCGCTCTCTGCCAGTGATTAAATTTCATCCATATCTGTAAAAATATCAAGACAAAACACACTCGGCTCAAAACAGTTGCCAGAGCTGGCACCCGCTGGGCCCCAGGCAGAGGCTCAGAGAAGCCTTCCCTTGTCCCCTCTCACATCGTGGATATGTTTCAATACTGCTTGATTTCCCCCTTTTTGCCCCACCCCTGATTCGCAGTGGCCCAGAGCTCATCTTGTCTGTGGGTTCCTAAAACTTGTTTAGCATACAACTGCAGAGGTGTAATAGAATCACAGAAAATTGCCTGGTTTGGAAGGGACCTTTCAGATCCACAAATTTTAAGACAGGAAAAATAAGGACTGGAAGGTAGTCCTCGTGCTAGCAATGCAAACAGAGGTGATCACGCAATGGACGCTTGGTCCCTGCACCTCTGGAGAAGACCCACTTCACACCTTCCCACTTGCTCCTGAATGTTGCAAGTCTTACCCATTTGAAAAATGCAAAGTAATTTTCAAGGAGACAGTAAAACCACTGCCCTTGTTTACCGGTGAGCAGAGAGGTGTGAAGGGGGGCTACTCTCTGTTCACAGCTGCTGGGGCACCCAGGCCACCAACTCCAAACTAGAAGCGTTCCCCCCCGCCCCAGCCAAAGAGGACCATGGAGCTCAAGGCTGTTCACCCCATTACAAACACAGGAACCAACCGTGAAGAGTAGCCCAAAATGAGGACTTCCCTCAGAGCTGGGGGAAGGTATGAAACGAAAGGCTGATTTTAGAGAAACTCAAAAGGAGAAAGTTGTAACCCTTCCGAGCAGAGAACAGGAACGCGCCTTTACTCTTTAGGCTTTACTATCTACATCCAAAGTGTGGGACTGAGGAATGCTTCTGCCATAAGTCATATGAGGAGAGGCTGAGGGAGCTGGGCATGTTTAGTTTGGAGAAGAGGAGGCTGAGGGGAGACCTCATTGCCCTCTACAACTACCTGAAAGGAGGTTGAGAGAGGTGGGTGTTGGTCTCTTCTCCCAGGTGAATAATGACAGGACCAGAGGAAATGGTCTGAAGCTGCGGCAGGGGAGGTTTAGATTAGATATTAGGAAGAATTACTTTACTGAAAGAGTGGTCAGGCACTGGAACAGCCTGCCCAGGGAGGTGGTTGAGTCACCATCCCTGGAGGTATTTAAGAAACATCTAGATTCGGCACTTCAGGGCATGCTCTAGTGACAGAGGGAAGGGTTTTTTTCTGTATGTGTATGGTTGGACTCAATAATCTCAAAGGTCCTTTCCAACCATGAAGATTCTATGATTCTATGATTGATTCTATGATAAACACCCTCTTACGCGTGGGTGTGGGTGCCTGCTGCAGCACCTTGGGGTGAGAGCCGTGTCCGTGGCTTCCCCCCCTCCCTCCCTTGCCCCACCCCATGGGGGTCCTCTCATTTCCTGCAGATAATCCCAGGCGCGCACGCACCCCAGACCTAAATTGAGGTCGCTGTGGGATGCACCTGCTCTGTAACATTGGCAAAGCCGTGTTTTTCCAAATCTACGTCTCCTAGTCCTTTTCTTAATGCATTAATAAACATCTCAAATCATCATTCGTTACTGACTTAATTACCAGTTGTCACCACTCAGCAAATATTTCAAACAGCTGACCGCGGGAAACACCCTGTCATGAGCGGTATACAAGATGAGCTCTTCAAAAAAGATCTCTAAAATAAAAGAGGAGTTGTTCATAGTGACGCTTTTTGGGGTCCTCGCCTCCTAGTGGGTGGGCATACAGAAAAACGTGCAAAAATCCTTTATCCAGCATTCATTCTAAAAAACCTTCTCAGAGACTTCGCATAATTTTCAGGAGCTGCTGGATGGCAGTGGGTCCAGCTGCCGTGCCTTCCCCGGGGAGGCTGCGGCTCCGTGGTCCCCTGGGCACAGCGGTGGGAGGACCTCCTGGAGCTGGAGACTTTGCAGGGCCGTGTCAGGCTGAAGAACACACCTTTCACCTCATCTTCAAGAGACCACTTTCGTTAACGTGAGGCTTGCCGAGTCCGCAGGAAAAACAGTTTGTGGCTAAATGCAAGTAAGCTGGGGTAAGAGTGGATAAGGGGTATAGCAGAAGGGGACAAGTTGTGGGTTTTTGAGTGGCTGCAGGAGAGCTCATCCTCTTCTGCCTGAGAAAGAAACCCTAGCTTACAGTTTGGGATAGGATTCACATGGAAGACACATCTTTTAAATCATACAGTGTTTATTCATAGATCATGCTCTCCTTCCCTAAACCTAGATTCCCTATAACTCAGTGTCTGCCGACGGGCAGCTAACACTCAGCGTTGCTTTGTCATTTTTGTTCAGAGCTGTGGTTTTTTAGAAGCTATTTAGAAACATCTCTTCCATTTTACTTGCCTGTATATCTCCCTGCTCTCTGGCCGGCTTGTGGCTGATAACTCTCAGTGACTCACAGACAAAAACTATTAAAAAAAAAAACCCTTAGCAGTGACGCACCAGATGTGCAGTGAAATTTTAAAAACATGCTATGACTTTTTAGGAATACATGCAATTAATATTAAACAGATGCCCGAAGTTTCCTGCACAGCTGTTTCTCTATTACGTGTCATGACTTTTAATGGCACTGAGGTGAGACACACAGACATGAGGAAATGCAAGACTATTCCAAATTCAAGCTTTTAAAATTCTAGCAACAAAGAGGGGAGGGAAAAAAATAAAAGCCAAACCACCAAACTTCTCACAAGGCGCAAAATGGAACATTTTTACTCTGGCACTTCACAAAGCAGACAGTGACGTACCTCGGTAAAGGTAACACATACGATCTACTGCTTGGTAGTTTATCACCTTTGTCAGGCACCCTTGTCTTTATTGGCTTCCTCTCATATATCTATTTTTGTAGCAGAGATCTACTCTGTGTTCATACACAGCTAGGACTAGAACTGGATTACAAGGCTGCGTTTTGTTCCAGAATCCCTCTTGCTGTGTGTGAACTGTTTATACAAACTGAGTAGGTCTTTTTCCAGGGAAGCTTGTCTACCAAGTTTCAATTTCCTTTTGTTGGATACACGAGCCATTTACTACCCCCTGAAAGGCCTCCCTGAAACTCACGTTGTCAGGACCTCCACAGCTGGCAAGGTGGCAGCGGTACTGCAGGGGCTGTCCACGCTGACAGCCAGAATCATCAAGGTCCTGACTGACCACATTGTCTCAAAAAATCAGGACTTCTGGGTGGGATTCATTTAATCTGACATGAGGGATGGGATTCATCTCAATTAACGTGCATACCTACAGCTGGGCTAGGCCTCAATTATAGTCACTGGGGTGTGATTCATCCCATCCTAGCAAAAACATATGGAAAGGTAGATGAATTGGGCCCAAAAGGTGCCTGCTTCTCTCCCTTGACTATAAAAGGATGTGACAGGGATCAGCTCTGATGTAGGTGTCTCTACAGTAGATGTCTAAAGTTAGATGGATCCTTCTCTGGCTTTCTAACGCTAAATGGTTGGCCAGGTGAAAACTAGAAGGGATGAAGTCAGGTCTCCACCTCGTAGGGTTACTTTGCTTCAGGATCACACCCTCACCCACAACCTCAGCTAAGGCCTCAGCCCATCTTTTGGCTGGCATGGTGCAAATGCATTGGTGCTTTCCTGTTTCCTCAGGTATCTTTTTCTGGCTCCAGGGTGAAGCAGTTAAAGCGACACCGGAAAGCCTCTGGATGCTAAGCAGCTCCACCCTGGGCACCCTACAGACCCTTACCCTTAGGGTGCAGTTCCCCCTCCCACCCATTGCCCTCCCTCCCAATGGGATCGCCTGCGGCCCCAAATTCCTCCCGTGGCAGCAGCTACTGCTGCCGCTCCCTGCGTCCCTTTAGAGGCTCATTATAGTTCTGATATTTGCTCTCTCGCTATTCATCGTGCCTTCTGCAGGGAGTCACAGCCAGTTTATCAGCTACCAGGAGCATGCTTTCTGGGCTGAAAAGCAATTTCCTTTTCTCTTCTTATTGCAGGACCCTAAGAAGGGTTTGATTTATGCCATCAGTTTTAGATTTAAAAATCCTCAGCTTCACCTAGGTACATTTCCTGGAGATCAGCAATGCTTAGTATAGTAAGCATTTAGTAATGCTGAACAGATGAGCACTTCTGTTATGCCGTATGATCATCTCTTATATACTAGGTCTGGATTTTTCCTACCATGTTAGTTATAGCCACTGTCAAACGGTGTCGTTCGTCTTTTCCTCTTTCTCTCACCAAGCTCATGTTCCCAGGAGGGTTCACAGCAGCGAAGGTGGCGGCTCTTCGACGCTGCTTCTGATCAGCCGCGCTTCTGGCGTACTTTTGTGCAGCACTCCTACTTGGTTGCTGTAATGGCCCTTAAAAAACATAAGGGTTTGCCAACATGCTCAAGTACAGGAGAACACAATGGCACTGTTTGAGAAATGCTGGCTTTTTAATGAAAAACACTGCTGTTTGCCAGGGGAAGTGGCATTCGCCACCGCATGGGTAGCTCCAACTCAAGGGGCCACACTCATCGTTGCTGGATCTCTGCTGGGCTCATCAGCAGTATGCTGGGGGGGGCCATTACTCTGGCCATGCCCACGCTGTGACCCGGGTATGGAGCAGTGTTCCTGTGAGCTCCCGGGCACTTGCACAGCACACCCAGCCACCAGTTTCCATGTCGTTAAGATCAGTGAAGCCCAGGCTGCCTGCACAGTTGGTCTGGCCTGGCAGCTGGCCACCTTCAAGTCCCTCTAGGAAGGCACCCAGATGACTCCTGTGCCCAGCGCATCCCAGTGGGGTGGACAGGAAATGGGAGCGGGCAGGTGATGGCACCGTGCACAACTTTGCCCTCCAGCAGGGAGGTCCCTGAGCATGGGGACGGTGAGAAGGAGCAAGATGGACTAAAACATGCCACCATGGTCCACCGTGAGGGTCTATGCAGGCCCATGCTGAGAATGTCCATGGTGGGGGAGGCAGAGCAGAACTGGCCACAAGCATGGGTTGGGCTCACCTTGGGCATACAGTAAAGGGGCGTCCTGATGAGCAAGCAGGAGTACAGGCCTCCACGTTGGGCCAATGCTCACCCATTCCTCTTCTCCTTGATCAAGGTACTTTATTTATATCACTGAAGGGAAGAAACCTGCATTTCTAAGGCAAGACACTTGAGAGCAGCTGATGCTTCTGTTGACTTATTTCGGTTCCCAAGGAACCAGATATTTCGTTTGCCTGTTTGTTGAAGGCAGAAGGCAGGTTTCGCCAGCTAATGGAGCCTGACCTTCTCATGATGCTCTCCAGCTCCACCAAAGCTGTACCCAATTGCTCAGGTGGTTAAACATGTCCCAAAAGTAGGGCCCAACAGCCAGCAGGAGGCTGTGGATAGGGTGGCCAGGGCTCATCATCCAGCCTGGCACAGCGCATGTCCCAAGGTTGGCCCGGTGCTCACGTCCCCCATGCAGGGAGGTGGTGGTGGCCACATGCCCCTCGGGGTGGCGCTGGGTGGGCAGCAGCCATGGCCAGAAGTGTTTGGTGTCGGCCATGCTTGGCCAGGTGCCTGCTGGCGCTTCTTTCGGGTGACGACTTTGCTTCAGTCGCTCATGGTTTGTCACCTCGCCAGGATGCACGCCTCGTGGGATTAGCTTTTGGAAATCGCAGCTGCGTGCCCTGTGAGCAATGTCCCTTCTAGGAAAGCGTGTTAAACCTGGAGGCAGCCCGTCGGCTGGATTTCAGGCTGAAATCTGATGTGTCAGGTTGTGTCTGCCTGGGAAAAGAAAAAAAAAAGAGAAAGAAAAGGCCTACCTGCTCTGGCATCTGCTGGTGTCAGAGGACACGTCTCCCGGCACACAGCCTCGTGGCAGGGACAGGGACCTGGGGCACTGCTGAGGACAGGGCGATGCTGGTAGTGAGCCCTCCAGGAGCTCCGGAGTTCATTCCCTCCTCTCCCAATACCTTTATTTTTGTCCTTTACATGCTCAAGCATCCGTGATCTGTTTGCTATTCCCTGCCTTTACCAGGCGCCTGGGGGCTGACTCACCAGAGCCCCGAGCTGACATGGAAGCGGAGAAGCCGACAACCCGTGACACGGAGCCCACTGAAACAGAAAAATCACAATCCTCAAATTCACACCAGGCTGGTCAGCAAGACTCAGGGCGTTGTTTCCAGTCTGGTTTTCTTCAGATCTTTGCTATTACTCTTGCTTGCTTCTAGGATGTGACTCTTGCTTTAGATAGCTAGTTTCAGGGTTTTTTGGTTTTTTTTTCCAGAGTTCTGTGAGACCCAAATACGTGGTGCTGGGTGAGAAAACCTGTGCGTATCACAAGAAGGAAAACCTGTGGTTGCCTCTTCAAGACCCGTGTTGTCACGCTTTGTGCCGTGGCTGAGAAGCATGGCCATGCTCCTCAGAGCTCTCTCTGCTCTGCAGAGCTTTCCGTGCTCCACCCTGCTCGCCCTGCTCGGGACACTAGCGCAGACAGCAAACCCCAGGCGTGCGCTAAGTAGACAATCTCAGGCTCGCTACACCTTCGTCAAACTCTGCTCATCAGAAGCCTGCATCGCTCTGCAAGTTGCAGCCTGAAGTAGTTTCTCAAATGTTGCAAAGTCAGGACCAGCAATGGAGAGAAAAAATATGTAATTATTGAGGCTCATTTCACATGCAGACATCAGACCTGATGGCACAGTGCGAGACAAGTAAAATTCCTTCAGAAGACTTGATTTCCCAGGTCCCTGCGTGGCTTGTTTGTTAATGCTGAGGTTTTTTCTCAGAAGTCTTTATTATCCAGAACTGGGGTGTGTGCTGATCGCACACTGCTTCTTGGAAATTACTGGGAGGCCACTTCCTGGGAGGTAATTCTAGATGGGAATCTGAACAAAAGGTGTTGCTTAAGCATTTTGAAGAATAATTGAGCACTTGCTATGCAGTTTGTTTAATAACCTGAGAGACGGATCCTTATCAGAAGTCTCCACATGCTCTCGTTATTCAATTGCTTTCTTATTTAAATAAAGCCTAGCAAATGTGTCCATAAAAATAAAATTACCTCATAAAAGGCGGTATCACTGAGGTACGCCTGCTCAGATAATTGCAAGTTTTATTTCCCTGTTAGTATGTCTTTACAACCTTTATTTTGCAGGGCTGTTGGGTGCCCATTGGGCTTTCAAGGGCAGTGACTGTGCCATTCCTGTTAAAGTGCAACAAAGGCGAATGTGGTTGTGGGCTCATCCCAACCAGCCTCAGCCAAGTGGGAACACTCCCAGCCCCTTCCCGGTGTTCACAGGGTTGGGAGCGGGGAAGCATCACCCTCCCGGCAGAGAAAGGATGACTAAAAAATCAAAATGATCATCAACGGAGTGTAAGAGTTTGCGTGTGTCTGCTTCCCAGGGAACGGTGTTCAGCGTGCGCGCAGAAAAATACCCCCACTCTGGTTTGCAATGATACCCTTCAGGATAATCCAAAATTAACAGCGCAAAGACAGAAGATCAGAGACAATAAAAATAAAATAGCTAATGATTGAAATCACAGTGAACAGCAACATGCAGATGTCCCGGCTGCTAGAAGAGTTTGCATATTTTGGAAGTCAGAATGGCTACTTTTCAGGCCCGCGCCTGAACCGCGTGCCATGGGGCAGGCTGACTTACAGCTACGGAATGGCCAAGCACAAGCATCCTGATCACGGGGGCAAAACTCACTCTGCCACCACAGAACTCAAACCAGGAAGCAAGTGCTGGATCAGCTCTGAATTTAAGGAAAAAAAAAAGGCATTGTTAATCAGAAAATAACTCTGCGTCTGGAAATGTATCTTCAACTAGAAACACTACTGATGGCATCTGCCTGTGGGCAGCGCTCCCAGCTAAGGTGTTGTCCTACCCTGCCCTGAACCTGTTCATGGAAGAGACTCTGTCATGCAGAAGGAGGACTTTGGGCAGTTAAATATTATGCCTAGACACACATTCCTCAGGAAGGGCTATGACAGCACTCACAGGAGAGCAATAACTAGGCAAGAAGTGAAAACAGCCTTTGAGCATATGCTGCAAGGAGTTGTTAAGGAGGTCCCTGTGTGTCCTCTCTCTGTGAAGGAGCTTGCTGTCAGTGTGGAGGAGGCCTGGGTGACATCTCGGGAAGCTGATGGCCTCTCTGCATGCACCATGTGAACACCAACACCGGCCGTGGCAATTCACATTGCCTACTTTGCCCTCCCAGGGTCTAATGGGTTTGTCTCTCTTCTGGGCAGAGGGCAGGTCAAGCACTTGGCTCATTTAATCCTCTATGCCCTTTCTAAATCTGATAGCAAGGGCTGGTGCTGCGTAGGTCAGAAATGAAAGTCCTAAAGACAGAAGAAAGAAAATGCATAGTTCATTTTGCACAGGCTGCCACTAGGTTACATTTCTTTTGGGTCAATGTGGGTTTGGATCCTTGATCTGAGGTGGAAGACTCCATGAGTCTATTAACAATCTCCTGAGCCATCAAATCCCACCTCTTAGGGGATTATTCACGTTCCAGTACTCCAAACGTTCTCGGTTTTGGAAACATACCGATATCCTTTGCTGAATGGCTCCACTCCTCTGTTCTTTTTCCTTTCTCATGACGCTTACTTTGAAGTGAACAGTGCAAAGTAGCACTTGAGGCAGTGAAAAGAGGACCCCATAACCTAGACTGCTTGCTACACCCACAAAAAAAAAAAAAACCCTTTCCTTTTTATTGCCCCAAATCCATAAAGACTGCTTTTCAAAGGGAGGTAGTAAAAGTACCACGCTTCAGCAGGTTCCAATTAAAGAAGGCCTAATCCAAAGCGCGCTTTTTTGCCTCTTTGCTGCTGGGGCTTGGACCTGACATCAGTGTCAGAAACGGTATCTGTAACACGTGCAGACGTTTTAGTGCAGTCCCTGCTGCAGGAGTGCCGGGAGCCTTCCTGCACCGCTATCAGCTCTACTGACCATTCAGCTCTCCCCAACAGCTTCAAAGGGAAATTGCCAGTTCGTCTCTTTTTGCAACTAAAATGCTAGGTTCAGAAGCGAGTTCTGCTAAAACACACACTTCTTTTTTCAGTCTGGAAAGATATTTTGAAAGATTATTTCCTTTTCCGGGAAATCTTAATTTTTCTCAGGAAATCAGTTAAAAAAAGGCATTGTATTAAGGCCAAAAAAAAGGAAAATCACTGGTTTTATTTTTAGACCTATTTATCAGGTGATAGAAAGACACCCTGGAAATCAAAATTCTTTTCATTTAGTGAAATTTGGACAAAGCTTTTGAATATTCATTATAAATATAGAAAGCTTTTACTTCAGCTCTACTTCTTCTATGTCTTGACATCAGCCTATGGCTATGGAGAACATGGAAGTTTATAAACAGATTAGCTCTCGGAGATTGTTTTTATTGCCAGTAAGAAACAAAACTGGCAGCATGACCACATCTAGCATCAGACGAGCGTGCCCTTTATGTTCTTTGAATATAATATGACTTTGTTTATTTTTCCAGCCTTTTGCAAAATGTTTTATTCCATCGATCAATGACTGTCATAACATATGACTCAAGATGGAAATCTCCCCCACATCATCTGGGAGAAGCGGCACAAAGATGACTGCATTTTCATTTTACTCTACACTCCCAACTACTGCTCAATGCAGCATAAAGCCTCCTTGACATGGTTCTGCCCTGACGAGATCCCTCCTTTGTGATCATCCATGCTTCTTTATACAGGTGGGAAGCAGTGCTCTTAGATCTCGCCTACTGCTATGCTAAGAGTCCAACTGTACTTGCAGAGTACAAAACAGCTTTTATAAAACCTGCTTACCCCTTAGGAAAGTTAAATGGGATCTCAAAGTGTCCTTTATAGACCAAGGAAGAGAATCAACAACTACTTTTTCCAAGGAACAGAAGTTAAGCCACCCATTTCAGGGGAAGGTCCAACAGGGGCCACCTTTATGCTTTCCTCTCTCAGGGCTCCTAAACACTGCCACGGGTAAGTAGATAGCCACAATACCATTTTTATTAGAAAGGTTTTTTCAACATCAGTTAAGAAACTCAAACACACCAGAGACCAGTTGCTGCTGGCTAGCCTTTGTCCCTGAGCCCACGCACTAGCCCGAACCCTGGAGTGGCCACTCACAGCAAGCAATGAGCGGTAGAAGAGGGACGAGTCCTTGCTGGGGAGGCTGCCCCTGGCTCTCAGCCTGTCCCATGCACCAGTCCTGGGGGCACAGGAACCCCTGCGCAAGCCCCTTGTTGTCACCCAAACTGGTGGCGCAAGGCAGTTGAGGCGAAGGCAGAGATGGGGAAATTCGCTCCCTGAGTTGCCTCACTCCTGAACAATACTGAAGTCCCAGCCTTGTCCATGAGTGAGATGTAAATAAATAACATTTGCTCCCAAATTAGCCAGAGAAGAATAAACATTTTAAGACCTTTTGGCTGTCCTAAGAGAGAAAGAGAGGCCTTGCTATACATCTGAAGAATTAAATTGTCTTAATTGCATCCTTGTGCAAAATAAAGCATTACATACAGAAGAAAAATATTTTTAAGTGGATGGAAAAATCCACTGGGTTAAAGGAATACTACTGTCACGTTAAATGTGTCCCTGCATTTGTGTGGTGCAAAAACAAGCTGAAGAGTCTAATAGGAACATTTCCATGAATTTAAAAATAACAGCAACGGAAACAGCCTCATAAAATAAGTAAACTTCTCCCTTCAGTATTTGCAACTCAAGTATTACAGTATTAATTTAGGGCCTGGGAATGTGAAAGTAACTATAAATTATGAATTAAGTGCTTTGTTCTACAATACAAGAGGCCAGGTTTTAAATTCCTTGCCCAGTCATGGCTCCTGTCACTTCGGTACCACTGCCGGGATGCAGGATTTAGCCCACCTAAAGCCCAGTTTAAAGACTGTGGAGAGATTACCTGATGAGATAGTGACCCATCAGGTTTCCAGTGGCCCCTAGTAGATACACAGGATACCTGGCTTGCAAGGAAGGCTTCTTTGGCATGAGACTTCACACCTACTCCAGGCTGTTTTCTTAATCATTAAAAATGCTCTAAATATATTAGTTATGAATAACCTGACATTGGTCTAACAAATCAGGAACATGAAATACAAAGTTCACGCAAAGAAGGTGGTACCAGGGCCCTGTGAGTGTGCCCATTACACTGCTCTACGATCAAGACTGGTTGCCTTCCCGGAGCCCTGCCTTCAGGCTGGGTTAACTGGCGATGTCTCCTTTGCAGGCCAGTCTGTATTAAGACTTGGTCCATGCCAGCTCAGAACAAGGTAAGGTACTTACATTTATGTGACCGGGAGCCAGCTTCTTCCTCTACGTGTTTTCAGTAGTTTCTTCCACCTCCAGCTTTTGTTCCTCCAAACTGCTGACAGGTACACTGCTTTGCCCCTCTTCCCTAACACACAGACCACGCTCCCATCCATCTCACGGGCAGAATTGCTTCCAAGTCCTCATCACACTCCCCATGCTGGGCCACGCTCATCTGAATTTGCCAAATGCCTGTACACCACCTCTAGGATGACTTTCAACCAAAAGGGAATACGCTGGCATTAAAGCATCTTGAAACAGAAAAATAAATAAATCCCAAGGCCTAAATCTATTTACATTGTTTATTTGGGACTTGTTGATAGCCTTAAACCCTGTAAGTAGCCATAATAGCATATTATATACCTCTGAGTGAGGTATAACAGTATCACGATTTACTGAAGGTCAGAACTGCATACAGAAGATTAAAACCACAGTACCATCAGACCGCTCTGGGACCTGTAGGAGCTGATCCTGCCAGGATATGTTTTCTGTTTCCATGCTTCTGAAAAACAAGGCAGACAGCGTGTCCTTAAAATCTCTTTGTCTTTCCTAATTTCCCAGACGTCTTCCAAAATATGGGCACAGGAAGAATTAAAAAAAAAAAAAACAAGGCAGTAAAGTTCATTCATGCTCCAATAAAGACTTCTGACAAGGCTGTTAAGCTGGTAAATTATACGGGGCAGATTGTGTAGGATGGGAAGTAACTTGGCAAAGACTCTGTAGATGAAAGAGTCTATCAGAACTTGCTCATAAATAGACCTGGAAACCCTGCATCCAAACTTTGTTCCTCATTTACTGTACTGGAAACTGCCCAGGGAGAATTAAAATGCATTCTGCGTCTTATCAGCAGGTCTCAGAGAGCAGCTGGCCATTTCCATTGCCTTTGGATGCCTACCCTGTGGACTGATCCCCATTTACCTGATCAGCAAAACCCTCAGTGGTTTCTTCCAGCAGGAAGAAAAACTCCTTGACAGGAGGGAAGGAGGAGAAAAGCCCAAGCTTTACTGTTTTTCTGGATAAAATCTAATCATCACTGGTGGTATGATTACAGCTGGCAAAGAACTAGGGACGGGAGTGTCAAAGTTGCCCCCATTAGGTGCAGAAAAGCTGGTAGAACGCAAATGAGCCTGGTGGATGGCACAAGCTGGAAGGAAAGCAGTGGGGAGTTCATCTTGACCAGAAAAGACCTGCAAGCTTCAGTACCACGTTGGGCACGCAGTGGTCAGAGAAAGGTGCCTATGACACTCGACCTAAGAGCAAAACTCCTGTGAAACAAGATTGCCTGGATCCAGAACGTAGTATAAAGACTCAGCAGGCACCTGGTTGTCTCCCAGTTTATTAGCAGAGACAAACATGGACAACTTAGAAGTTGTCTCATTTTTTAGGCCCCTTCTTGCTCTGTTTGCCGTCTCCTGCCTATCTTCTGGTCACTTTTAAACCACGTGTCTTACTAAGAACTCCCCACCCATGCTACGCTAAGAGATGGCATACGTGCACACTGCCTGTCTCCTTGCAGAAACGCATTAAATAATAACTGGAAAAACCCTCACAGGCACACTAGGTTGCAGTTACTTCCACTTAGGTCCAGTTTCAAAGGCAGACTAAGATGGCAGCCATCTATCCTAGCAAGAAACTGTAGGTGCTAAAACTTTTATAAATGTGAAATTAGCCACCTGCAATAACTGTTGTAAAATTGTTAAATTAGTAACAGTGATTATTCTCATTTCTTGCTGGGATATCAGGGAACTAGCATGGAACAGCAGTAAAAAAGGCTCCTACATAGTCCAGAAAATAGGTTAAACCAAGTGTTGCTCCCGCAATGAAACCAGAAACCTCGCTGAACTCACTGCAGGGCCTCCTGCTTGCAAGGACTTTAAGTGTCACCCTATATCCCCACTGGAATAGTACAAAAGCGAACAGGAAAGAGTGATCCATTTTTTAATGCCTGCTAAAAATTAATCTGGCATGAAAAGAGTTCCAAGTCACAAGATGCCACAGAAAACTGGAATGTTTAAGCTTAATAAAACCACACTTCCCAACCCCATTTTTTTCCAGTTTGAGGTGTCAGATCTTCGGTATACATTTCAGTGAATCCTCAAATTAATATAACAAATTACTTGAAAGCTCGCAATCAATAGCAAAGCTTCACTCCAGCATGTACTGTATCACAGAAGGATCCACTTCTTCTGCCATCAGACTGGCTTGGAGATTTTGGATTGTGGCTTTTTTCCCCAAACGCTGTCTCCATAGGACAAACGCAGCTACGATCTGTGACTGCAGGTTGTGAGGATGATTGACTTTACATCGATAGATGTCAGTATGGGACAAACCCAGGCACAGAACTATATGCTCCCATTCGGGTCCCAGTCTCCTCGCAAGCTTGTTCAGCTGCTGATCTGTTGGTGAAGTCTTCAAAATACATGGTGCAATTTCAGTTACATCTGTAAAAAAAAAGAGAAAGAAAATGCGTACACATCTCACTAGGTAATGCTGTAAACACCAACATAAGACCTTGACAAAAGAGGGAATAAGCAAAGCTGAGGTGAAAGAATTCATTAATTAAAGAAACAGAATACATACTCACCTGGAAAAATTAACTACATAATCAACCAGAAGATTAATTAGAGGAAAAATAATGCTCAGTGGACCATAGTAGGAAGCCTCGAGGGTTTGGGTGTCAATAATCCAGATACCAGAATTTTACTCCAAAGCCAAGACTTCCAAAAGTAATTACAGATTTTGGGGAACACGTTTCCAGCAGCCATCACCCTCTGAAAATCAATCTGCTTGCACCACTATGATATAGTGACAAATGATAAATATGGGACCAATAACATCTTATTACTCCTATTCTGTGACTGTTTATATACTTCAGAAATAACTTTGATTCCTTAGTTACTAGGTAGTACTCTATTTTTTGCTGAGGGCTCTTCACAGGAAATTCTTCTGTCTCCTAAGATGCTACTTACCCTTTGTGCCCTGTCATACATGGCAAACTCATCTTGAGGAGACCGGCTCTGGGGGCTTTTCTTCTATTTCAATGAACCCATAAGCATGGTTCAGGGGAATCCAAATGAACTGTTCCCCAGTCAGCACTGTTCCCCAATACAAATTACGCTTCCTTATCCCTCATCCCAGTTGTAGTCACACTCCTGAAAACAGGCATGTATGTCCTACAGCCCCATTCATCTGGCCTCCTTGAAGCTGTTTTGAGAGTGCGAGGAAGACCCACGTTCTCTCAGAGATTTCTGCGCTATGTCCCTTAGTATTGCCCAAGTACCAAACATGCCCCAGAGCGCGTTCTTCATCCGAGAAGATGTCTGGCATCCAATTGGTACCTGAGTCATGGAGAACAGGATCAACACGACTACCAAACCAGCTTTCACAGGAAGCATTAAGGTAGCTGTAATTATCAGCGGTAAAAATCTCTTAGGGACCGAACGAAGTATTTCTTACAAACACAACTGATCTCTTTGTGTATGCCCTATGGTAATCTGATCATTAAAAAAAAAAAAAAAATAAAAAAAAAGAAAAAAAAAAGCATTGATACAGTGTTAATAGAACAGTGAGAGAATACAGTGCTATTCAGAAACATGCTGTGCGGGATCCATCTCACCTAACTACAGATAGCCCCTTCTGAACTAATTATACTAGGATTAATTATCGCTTAGGAGAGAAATAGACTCTTCTAGAACACAAACCATCTCACTGGAAAGAAGATGCCTAAAATAATCAGATGAATTACTCCTCTAAACGTGCACATTTCTCTCCATTGACTGTAAAAGGAGCGCTGGGAAAAAGCTCAGATGTTGACGTCGACACTGTAAACACCCAGCGCTGGTGAAATGATTCTCTGCCTGTAAATTCAAACCACATACCAGTTGCTTTAAAAAGGTATATTTAGAAAAGCAGCATAAGATACCTATAAAGCATATTTGCTCTTCGATACCCTTTGCGATCACAAGCTGAAGTGAAGGGTCAGTGTAGCCCTGCAATTGCCGCTCTGCTTCTGTTGCTGAAGATACTGCATCAAAACAGAGCAAAAATATCCCCAAGAAAACGCTAATCATAGCCTGTCGGTCTGAAGCAGCAGACTCCCCACAGAAGAGCCGATTTGCAAAATCTAATTTATAGCTCCAATATCATGCTCGCAGTCTCCACTACAGCAGAACAGCAACGCTAGAAAGCACCACTCCTTCATTTTATCAGAAGTAATTGTTTTTGCATAGAATACCCAGAGCCTGCAAACGTTTGTACAATTTAAGCCCAATCACACATAAGTACTATACAAAGCTGCTTTGAGTAAAGGGAAAATTGCTTTCTGAAGAGTAGTTAGGTCCCTCTGATCTTTGTGTCTCCAGATTGCCAAAGGAACCCGGGGCAAGTGGGTGGTTTGGGGACAGGGCAGAGGATGCACGGCTCCTGAAAAAGGCTGAGCAACGCTGGTGGGGCTGCCCTACGCTGTCACATCCCACGGGATACCAGCTCCACAGGTAAGTCAGGACGAGGGGGTGCCTTTCATGAATGCAAATACTTGAGAATAACTAAAATTTAAACTAAATATAGCTATACTGTGCTGTCGGCAACACTGCCTTTTGATATTAAACCCTTGTATTGTCTTAGTAAGTATAAAGCAGAGTGCCCAACGGAGCGCTACCTGCCAGCCTGGGCTTTTTGCTCTCACGCTGGAATTTTTATACTTCATGTTCACTAGCAGAATGATTTTATGATACTGAAATGTGATCAAACAGGGAGGCCTAACAATAATACATGTCAGCTTGTCCATCCAGCCTTTGATACTACCCAGATTTTTTTACTACAACAAGTATCTTGCCTTCAGCCTGTTATCAGCCCTTTAATAAAAATAGGAATAAAACCCATCCAGGAAATCTTTTCATCTTACGCTACCATCTGATTCTAATATGGATGTGGAAAATCCTGGGACAGAAGCCAAATGTTAAATTTAATACAAAGGACTGTTATTTTAGTCCCATTTTATTTTCTGTGATAGCTCTTTTTCAGCTCTGATACAAAGTCACTGAGGAAAATCTGAGACAAGTATTACATGATGGGCGATATTATGGAGAAATATTTAGTGAGATCTTTTAGTTATGACAAATGCAAAATCACAATAAGATCTGGATATGTTCTAGGATTAATGCCACTCAATTTAATAAACATAATGGCATTTCAGGTAAAAGGGAAATGTGTTTTCTGTGCTCAGCACCCAAGCTCCTTTGAACACATTGCAAAAACATTAAAGATGCCTTTTTTTAGTTAGGTTTACTACAGACCCTCACTATAATCTCCATTTGTCAGGAACTGCCTGAGGGAAGTAATGAGACTAGAGCAAAAGTTTCAATTATGCAGATCCTGCAGTTGCATTTGAAAGGTACGTCACGGAGACTGAGACGTCAATTTTGCAAAAAATGTGAAGCTCTTCTTGCTTTAGGTGGATCTGATGTGGAGGTGTCTGTGCTTACGTTAGGTACATGCTTCAGCTTAGCAAAACGAGGACTACACTGTCAGAAACGGGAAGAAGCGGTGCTTGGGGCACCAGTGGACGGTGTTTAGGGTTTTCCCGGAGAAGGCGATTTATGGTGCTGTCACCTCCAGCGAGGACACCGAGTGAAACACCGTGTCCAGCTATGGACATGGTCTACACCGCAAAGTGCCAGGGCCACATGCTGCAGAGATTTAGAGGCTGAAGTCTCGCTGCTCACACTGAAGCCACCAAGTCCCTGAGGAAATGGGGAGCCGACAGCTTTGTGCTGGGGAGCGAGCCAGCCTGGTGCAGAGCTGCTCTCCTGGGACTGACGGCCAGCGCGCTGGCACGGCGCTTAGGACCATGAAAATCCCCTTTCTCCAGGTTGGCGGTGGGGAGGACACTCTCCATCTTGGTTTTGGAGATGAAACCAACCCAGAGAAAGACCCACAGCTCCTTCTATTCAAAGTTGCAGCACGAGGGAATGCGCTTCTCCCCATCTCCAGCTCTCACCAGTCAAGGAAGCTCATCCACCCTAAGCTTTCATCCTAGCTGTCCCAGTTTAAAAAACAGGAGATGTTGACAACTTCTGGCTTGTGTGTACATCTGTACTTCCAGACCACTGCACAGACCAGGAGATAGGATGGTGCTGGTGAGCGTGGACAGGAAACAGAACTGGATATAAATAGACAGTGTCACAGATATGTACCAGACAAAACAGAGTAACCCAGATACCAAAGCTATATATGGGACAAAGGCTGCCAGTTGCCGCTTTTGCGTTTCTTTTTCTTCAGGACCTCTCCAGCCTGAAGTAGGAAACTCCAAGAAGATGTTGCAACAAACAGGGGGATGGAAAATAAACTCACCCCAGCTCCCGCTTGGCACAAATGGGAGGATGCAAGATAAAGTCCAGTGAAAATGGGCTTTGACTCACTTAAAGACTTTTTGGTTTTGCTTTTGCTTTCTCATCACATCTCTAGGTGATGAAAAAAAGCTGAGATCATCTCTTAGGCTGTCTTGTGCCATGGGAATATCTTTATCAGCATCGAGGAACTGACCTCCCGCTCTCCATGCTGTTGGAATGCAGTGGGGAGCAAGCGAGATTGGCTCCAACACAGGACACAGCAGCGAGAAGTGCTGAGGCATTTTTGGGTGATCTGCGAACTACCCAACTGATTCCTCCGAACTGCTGGCAGCCCAAAGTGCCTTACGGTTTTGTCTAAAGGACCCTCGTCCATGTAAGTATGACTTCTCTGCACAACAAAAATGTGCAGAGACACAGAAACCAAAAGCATCTGTTGGGATTTTCAGGGAGTCTTCTCCCTTATGCAGTCAATACATTTTTACATGATGCAACACAAAACCAACTATTTATCTTTTGCTCTTTGCTGTGTAAAAAGGACTTTGACGGAAATGATGTACCTGAATCCAAAGTGCTGAAAAAGTCTCAATCAGCTGCTGCCGAATCCTGCAAGGACAACTCCACAGGCAGTTCAGGAGACAGCCGGGGAGCCAGGGATACAATGGCCCACCTCTTATCTAATAACTATCTAATAAATCTGTCCCTTGGGAAAAGATGTTCTGGGGTCTGGTCTCAGCTTCCAGTGCTGCCTCTGTATTTTATCCATTTAAATGACCATGTACATACTCAGTGGGTAAGAAGACAGAAGCATCCCTGGAAGCAGAGATGGGAATCCAGGTCTCTCTAAGCTGTACATCCTAATGCTGAGGTGCACAGTCATGCTCCTCTTAATTCCTTTTCTCCTGATAAAACATTCCAGCAAAAAATATAAAGATTTCCCTGGGAAGGGGCAAGAATGCTTCCCAGTCTCTAGAATGGAGTCTGGTGGAGAGAAAACTCCCCCGGGAATCACGGGGTATGCTGAAACAGGGTAAACCTGAATGCAAGAGCCCTTGGCAGAAACAGTGCTAGGCAAATGCTCTAATTTCTATATAATCACATCGGAAACAGGTAGGTGATTTTGGGCTTCAGACCCTGCATAGCTGGAATGAGACTGCAAAAAGGAGTAGTTGCTTAGGCACGCATCTGGCCTCAGCATCTCCTACTGATAGGTGTACAGAGTCCTTCAGTGATCTGGAGTCAAGTCACTAACTGTTGTTCACTTGACCCTCTTATCAGATCCTGTTCATAATTTCTGAAGAGTTCAAAGCAAGCATTTCAGAGTCCTCTTTAATCATCTTTCCTGGCATCTGGAGTACAGTTCTTCCCTGAGAAGTGCTAAACTTAGATCAAGCAGTTCCACAAGCAGCAAACCAAAGAAACCTTGTTTCCCCCAGGTGCAAGTTGTACAGCTGACCCGTGCTTCAGGACGTCTCTCCTCCAGCTGCTTACCGATTCTCAAGACACTCATGAAATTGCTCCTTTCCACAACAGCAACTAGGCAGGCTTCTTGAAGTTGGCCAACAGGTTCAGAAGCTACTAGGGGTACATGAACACGCACAACGGCCCACAGCAGAGGAGCACACAGCTGTGGTTACTATAGGAAATTAGGCTAAAAGGGACTTTGAAGCTCCACAGAGTCATCGTGGCTACCATGCCAGCAGCCAGTGATATTTGGGGCACTTCAGCTAAAGGCCAGCATATATAATAAAGAATCTAGTGTCAGGCTCTGCTTCCCTCCTGCCCCCTCAGAGCACAGTGCACTTGTTCCACAAGCCTGAGCCACAGACCCAGCAGTGGGCACTGAACAGGCATGGTCATGGTTGCCAGAGTGTGCGCTTTGTTTTTTGGCAGCTGTGCTATGTTCCAGAAATTATTTAATGACTGCATGTCACAATAGCAAACACAACTTGCACACAACCAGGTAATATTTGCTCTAAAGTGAAATCCCCTTGGCCTGAGCACCTCGGTAGAAGTGGGTCATGAAGCAGAACAACACTTGGCGGATCAGGTTGGGACAGGCTTTCAAGAGCAGTGAGGTGGGGTTGCACAACGTGAATTGGAAGGTTAAGTATGCCATGCTCCCACTAATGGAGAGATCGGAGACTTCTGAGAGCCACAGCCCCCCTTGAGCCACCAGAGATGGTGGATGGAAGGGAAAGCAGAGAGTAAGCATTTTAAGGGATCCCAGTGGGGGCTGTAGGTCACTGAAGTCAAAGACCAGATCATGGTGGAGGTCCTGGAGAGAAGGGTCAAATAAACAAAAGGTGCTGGGTTACAGCAGGGGGTGGCTTAGCTCTACTTGTTAGAAAGGGGGATAGGAAGTGACAGTGTACAGCTGCTCCTCTGCTTTCTTGTTCAGCTGTTCTCTCCCAACCCTGTCTGAACAGGTGGAACTGCAGGCAAATGCCTGTCCTCTTCCTACAGCAAATCCAAATTCATGAGCTTTAAGCCAGCCTGTGGCAATGAACGACTGGAGTGCCAGATGGGAAAGTATCATGCTGGATGTAAGACATTTGGCAGGCCTGCATGGAGAATGCAGCCCTTGCTCCCTCCTGTGCAAGTTAAAAATGATCATGGAGCATTATAAGGTTATTTCGTTGCTGTGAACTTTAGAAGACCCTTTAGAAGGGTCTGATTCAGGGCCTGTTTAAAAACAAGAAACAAGCTCAAATCGCCAATCAGTGAAAAATGTAGAACAGACTACCTAGAAACCAACCCCTGCTATATAATTTATGTGGTGTTTTTTTTTTTCTTGTTGTCGTTGTTGCTAATTAAACACCAGACTGATTCAAAGGCTGGGAAGGGAACATTAGTGTTTTGCAACAGCTCCAAATAATAGTGCTCCAGGGAACGTGGAAAAATACTTCTCTTCTATGTATCACCATATATGTATCTTTTCTATACATCTGCAAACAGCATGGATCACGCAGCCCATTGAAAAGCAGGTCCTCCTCCTGGTGTTGACGGGTTTCAAAAAGTGTTCGACCAAGAAGCGAGAAAAAATTGAACTGTAAATCTGGTACTACTTGAAGACAGATAGCTGACCCCATTATAGATAGATCTTTCCATATATAAAGTTAATACACTCAGAGTAAAATAACTTACAGAAGAAGATCACAGTATCTTGGAGATGTAGAGCCTTCTCTCGCTTTCAGCACATGCATAGCTGTTTCTCTGTCTCTCCTGACAAATGTGAGTGGTGAGTTACATGGGTAGCTGCAAGGTGGAAGACTGTGGTAGCTGTTCCACTTACCCATGTTGGTTGCCTCCTCTGTAGGCTTCTGCTTACTACCAAAGAGCTGCCCACCTCTTTCATCCCATTTGACGCTATCGGAGGACACCGTTTAACGATGGCTGCCAAGCATGCGCTGATCTCTGATCTCTGCTTGGGAACTTCTGCTTCTTCCCCCCATAGAGCTGACTGAGCACAGGGAAATCCCGGGAATGGAAAAACTGCACCTTTGTAGGAACAACAGGCCCAGTTACCTTCCTAAGAATAAATACTATCTTTTCTGATGCCATCAGAATCTAATCTTGGTCAGTTAAATTCCCAGACTGAACTGCAGACTGGACTCTGTACCATAAGCACACTAAAAGAAAAACGCCTAAAACAAGGGTTTAGAAAGCAGCACATTTTTTTCAACTGACCACGTTACAGTAAAACAAATTTGACAGAGAATTTTATGTTCATCTGAGTATATGCCGCAGTTATACTTCACAAATGCAGGATTGTAAAGTTTATCTTGATAATTTCTGATCTGATGAATGCAGTCAGTCATTAATATACAGAATGTGTATGAATAAAACCAATCTGTCAATTAGTGATCACAAAACACGTACTCGTAAGCATACTTCTATCATGATAATTTACATTTCCCTGTCTTGTAATTAAATTATGAAAGGCACTAATCAAAATGAAAGCAAATATGAATAAATTTTTAAGATTGGCTGCATTCCTCTGCATCGTGCTGTTTTTTTAAGACTTGTATTAAAAGACAGGAAGTTCTCTGTCTTATTTTAAATAAATTGGAATCTAATCCTATGACAGCCAACTTGCAGAATAAATTGTGGCCATGATCCCATGATAATCAAATCTATGGCAACTTCAAACAGTCTGCCTCAAGTCAAGCAGAATCCACCCATGGTACCACATTCAACTCCTTCCTGCCAAAGGCTTGCTGGGACTCAGCATCACCGGTGTAATTAAAAAGTACATCTATCTTCATTTGTTGGCGATCTCTTCTCCCGTGCGAGCTCTAAAGCATCACGCTTTGTGCCATTAAATACATTTCGGGTATTAGGGCAGGCAAAAAAAAAGACAGCACAAAATTTTATAAATCTACAGGCAATTCAAGAACGCAGATGTTTCTATTTTGGCTCAACACCAGCAGCTAATTCTTATATTCTTTATCACTTGCTAATGACTGCCTAGTAGCTGTGGATGTGGCAGCAGACTGCTAAAACCTGAAACATCAACATTCAGATTTTGTGACAAAAGTTTTCAATTGTATTCCCACTATTCAGTTCCAGCAGCTACGCAGTTTTCCTGAACTTTTTTTTAATCTGTTTTACAGGTTTTGTACCACAGATCTCTGCTATACTGATGGCCTTCAGTATTAACCCACATTAAACAGATTGACAGAGAAGTCCCTAAATAAATTCATGCTGTCTTAAGCTTTCACCCTTTTCAAGCCACAGGGAGCAATCCCTGGATTTAAGGAGTTGAAAGAAACTGGATTTTCACTTCTTCATTTGCATTTTATTGGGAAGAGCAGGGAGGAAGTTTCAGCAGTTAATAGTGTGGATTTTAATCTGTTTCCCATGCAAAAAAATTCAATACAATCCCGCCTAGTATTTCTCTGCTGTTGCATACCATGAATTCAAATAATTAATTTCATAAATAAAGTGGTGACTGCAGATGCATGCAAAGAAAAGAATACCTATGCAAAGAAAACACAAACATAACTCACTATAATAACTGTTCTCTTTTCAAGCAGGAATACCCTACATTACAGACAGGATTAGACTTAATGATACTGTATTTTTATACTTTTTTACTTTTAGCAGCACTTGATGCTGATGTAGGCCCTGAAATGGAAGCGAAATTTGCTTAATATTTCCTATAGATTTCTATATTGTTATAAGTAAACAAGCTATATGCATCAGCACCGAAGCCACAGCTAACACTGGCATCCTTGCAGCGATACCTTTGCTATGAATGCATGAACAGGTTCAGCATGCAGCATTACACTAATGAAGAAAACAAATTTTTACTCAGTTGGGAGGTTCTGAGGAACACCTGAGCTTTTAGGAATTATGTGGAAGAACTGCTGAAATAGAGATACTGAGCGTTTAGAGCTTGGCCAAAGATTTTTTTTTTTTTTTTTTTTCCAAATGAACAAATACAACTTGAAAAGTTAAATGGAAAGAAGACGTATGACCGCTTTTTGGAAGCCAGGTGCTACCTTGATTGCCTGAGAGAGGAGAGGTGAGAGTCTGCGGTTTACATGCCGGCAGTCGCAGCAAGGGTCAACTCTAGAAATAATGTTGAAAAAATCAAATTCTGAAGTATGCCCGCGGACTTCTATACACTTCTGAATGCTCTGCAGTTCTTAGTGAATTCAATGGAGTTTGATAATACTCACGACACTTTCAACCATTAATTATCGGTCTGAAGCACACGTTTCCCTCAGTCAAGTTTCTTCTCCACGCTATCACAAATAATAATTAACAATCAGCGGATGGTTGCACGAAGTCATGATGATCATAAAGCACATTCGTATTTGCAGTAGATTTCTCCCAGTTTCATAGGAGGCAAATGTTTACCCGGGCGGGCAGGGCAGCTCTGACAGAGTAATTCACCCACTTCAAGTGCAGAACAAAGACAAGCGGAGCAATTAAGGATTATTTTCTCAGCTAGGTGACAAACTCATCTACGCAACTTTTGTCAGGGGACTGGAAGTTAGTTTCTTTCGACAGATGCTACTTGAATGCTTATTTCAAATAGCCTAAGCCGTCTTTCAAAGAGCTGCGGCTAGTGTTAATCCTACTGCTCCTCTGCGTGCAAGAATCACGGCCGACTCCTTGGGCTTTTTATCTGCCGAGTACAATAAGTGAGGAAATTTTTTACTAGCAACTTTCCTACCGAGAAATCTTTCTAAAGGCTGCAGCATTTCAACAATAAAATCATGTGCTTGGACTTTAGCTATCGATGTTCCTTTCACGCAACAAGAAAAATCATACTGCCAGTATGAAGGATTGTTTTCTTATACAACGCAACTAATCGCACATGTTTCCCTTAGAGGACTTAAACCAAGTATGACAACAAGCCATTATATTTAGCTTTGATAAAACTGTTCATTCGTCCTAGAGATTTTTTTTTTTTCTTCAAGTTGGCTCTTTTTTTTCCTTTGGCTCGAGTAGTTAGAAATATCAGAACCGAAGATCTGCACAACAGATGGAGCTCGGTTGAGAAGAATGCCTTTGGCTGGTGAGGATCTTTGCCTGGCAGGTGTCAAACCAAAATTAATACTGCACATATTATGCTTTACCGAGTTTCAGATTTTAGCGAAGTGAGACTGCGTTCCTTCCTGACCACAAACATATATTAATAGAACAAGCCATGCAGAGCAAGCTAAAACAGTACAATCATTATGCTGAATCTTCCACCGCTTGGCATTTTATTTAATCATTTACACCCATGCAAAGCAAGTAAACAAAATGCAATGGGTTTGTTTAGTGTCTCTTTACAGACATTGTGTGCAGGTGCAAAAGGCTTCACAAAATGCCATGAGCAACACCGACCTACACCCCTCTTGCTTTCTTTTTTTTCCTCCTTTTCTTGTGTCAGTGCCTTAAAGGCTTACGAAATGTAGTAGACTTTTTGACATTTCAAAATCCACAGGAAAAAACAGGTACTGGTACTAAAATACACTGCCCAGCCACAGCCGGTCGCTACGCCCAGCTTGCCAAGCCTGCGATTCAACAGCCTGCGTCAGAAGACGGGACTTTCCATAGGTGTCAGGAAGGAGAGCTTCAGGTGGCATCATCTGCTTCCCTGCATTTCCAGAAGGGGTGGGAGGCTTAGCATCGCAATCAGCCCTCTCAAGTGCCAAGTCGCTTGAAGATCTGAAAGAAATTGATTTGGAATCTCAAGGCTGGTTTGACAGACCCGTACTGTCTGAAAGCAACTTTAGCTGACTGATAGGGCAGTAATTTTAGAAGGTCACAGTCACAGGACTTTTAATTATCTGTAAAGCAAACGTGAGGTTATATTTGTCTGTGTGCGTAAATAAGTAAATAAACAAACATTTTCAAATTCTTAATAAAAAAAGATGAGAGTCTTAGACATCTACAAGTCAAACTCATCCCCTTTTAGATTTCGTTTCCACAAATTCCGGTCAGGGAACTGTCGCACCACCCTGTGAGAAAAAAAGGATGAGAGAACGGGAGCATGGGCGAAGTCACTTCATAAACAGAGGTCCTAATTCACAGGGCACTTTGCATTGCCAGGGGCTTGGTGAGTGCTCCTTTCCCCCCCGAGTCAGCACTGACGCAGTATCCCGCGCATGTGCTCGCTGGCGTGGCTCGTGGCTGCCCTGTGACACCCTGCGCTGACCCGCCACCGTCATGACGGACCCCAAGACACTCCTGAAAGTCATGAGGTGACTCACAGCTGCAGCCACGCGCTTGAAGGCGCTGCAGACCCCATTACTCTTTTACTCAGTCAGGAATAGTATTTTGCCAAAGCAACTGAAGCAAGTTGGAAAACAAACAAGCTATTAGCAAACATTTGTATTACTTACGGTGTTTGTCAAAGATTTATGCTAGTATTAGTGGGACAATTCATATGCAAAACCTAAATATCTGAAATAATCTTTTGCTTAAACAATTCATTTTCACGTCTCATGCATACAGAACAATGTTTTCCCTCACAGTTTTGTAGTCTACCAGCTGCCAGATTTTAATCCAGAATTGAAATTTCAGTCATTTTGGCTTTCATACATAGCAAATCAGAAATAAAAATGTTTTAACATCAGAAATGAAAAGGCTGGAAGATCAGACAGACCATAAAAGATTTGTTTTACTTGGTTTGGGATTTTTACACAGCTATGCTTAACATAAGTGAGACTGAAACAAAACCAAAAGGCAAAACAAAAAAACTAGACAGATCTCTTCTGTCCCAGAGATGCAGAAATACAAATGATGCTTGTGTCCCTGGGGCAGACAAATCCGAAATCCTGCTATGAACAAGAGAGAAGGGCTGTTATTTCCTTGACAACTGTGCCTGATAACACAGCTACCTCCTACAGGTAACAATGGAAAAGCAATCTTAAGAAAGGATTTTTTTTTTCCCTTAAGCAAACATCTTTTCAGTTCTACAAACTCATAAACAAAGAGACCAGGTTGGTTTTTTTATAATGCTGAAAACTTTAGTGCCAGAACTGTAAACATCAACATCTTTCTCTTCCTTCCTTCTTCAGATGAAACTGCTGTGCGTTGGTTGACTTTAATAAAGAAATCAAACACACCCCGCAATGAACCTTCTAATTGACTTCGGTGTTAGACAGGGCTAAATATTTTGAGCTTCACATTCAACGTGTTACCTAATTTTGAGTGTTGCGCTCCTCAGAGAAGAGCCAAACGATCTGGTGATGCGAGGTTAACACATTCTGTGGAAGTGGCCTCGAATTTCCGTCCACGGAAACGCGCCATACCACATCAGCGTACGCAAACCCAGCCTTGCTGTGTACAAACCACCCGGACAGTGCCCACCTACCTGACCTGACCTTCCACTTGCACTTTAGTGTGTGTAAATATGCTAATGACAAGTACAGAGGGTTCATGTGCAAGTTCACAAGCTCAAGTGCAGAAGACAGATGAAAACTTGGCTGCAACGCTTTGGTTTTTCCTCATTTTGGGAGATGCCAGCTTTCTAAGTCTGTTATAGAGCCTAGGAGTTGCGTCCTAAAGCCACAAGACTTAACTATTTAAATATCTTTATTCAGTTCTGTAGATTGAAAATGAGGGCTTGTTTACTCGAAAGAGGTTGACAAGAACATGAAGGTACCGCTATGACTCAGGCTTTTCAAGACACATTACTTACTAGCCATCATTTAGTGCCATTTATATTGTATCTATATCTGAATTGTTTGAGAACTTTAGGCAACCCATGAGAAGTCCTTGCTTGAGGCATCTTGGAATTTAAAGATTTGTGAAAGTTTTTGCCTCCAAAATTGCCAAGTGCACGGGAGCAGCCAAGCTGAAAACTGTGAAAAGGCTCAATGTTTTCAGGAAACTCCATGCAGGTGGATTGTGAGACTCAGGACAAGAATCCCTGGATCACAAGAAGCCACTAGTCCTTTTTAAACAACCCAGGTCCAAAGTATTCGACACCACGACTCAAGAGACCCCTTCTGTAAACCAAGCAAAGAAAGCAGAAGTGATTTTTAATACTGTTCTTTGTGTCATGCAATTATTTCCACATGCAATTAGAGAAATTCAGTCAATGAAAGACGTCTGTGTGTGTAAGTGTGGCAGGAGCACACCTTTTACAGGGAACAGTATGTTTGGAACAGCTGAACATAAGCTTAATGGAGTAATTTCAAACAACATATAAAATCTGATATAAAAAAAAATCAGATTCACAACTGTAAAAAATTTGTAGCTCTGTAAACCCATGGATTGCTATTTTAAAGACAGCTTCATTAAGAAACACAGCTTGAGAATATCTATCAAATAAGATCAGAGCTACATGCAGGGACAGCAGGAGGCAGCTGAAGCAATCTGCAGTACAGCTCTTCTGCTCCTCAGTCTCTGACTCTGAGAAAAAATATAATTACTGCATGAATACACACATTAGACCAAAAGAGAAAGCCTAGGAAAAGACAAAACTCTACTAGAAAGAGATGGTGAGAACTCCTCAGGTTTTATGCAACTCTCTAAGCTCTGTATGTCCCAATGTGGTACGCTTTGTTACACTGACAACACAGCTGTGGCTTTAATTTTGAAGTCCACATTTTTCTATGGGAATCATTAAATATGACACACTTGTCCTGTTCAACAGAAAAACAAATCTGCCTCTACTTTTTATTCCTCTGAAGCCTTAATTTAATTGTGCAACATTTGCTTTAGAAACATATTTGAAGATGTTTTAGATATTACCTCATTTGTACACCATCCCAGGCTTTCCAGGAACTCTCAACCAACAGCCTCCCAGCCTTTCTTATATCTGAACTACTGTATTTTATGGCTGCCACACTGCACTGTCTGGAAACTCCCCATGAGACTGGCCTTGTTGTGTTAAATACAAACGTGTAGGGAGGAGAGACGCTGCACCGGAGAGTCTGCAATCTCAGGCGTGGCTTTGCATGGATTAGTTTATTTACACAGAGATTGCCACGATTATGCTCAAATAACTCCAAAGAGCTGGGCCTACGCAGGTACAAAAGGAAAAGCACCAGAGGAGACAACAGCCCAGCAGCTCATCCATGCTGGATTCCCAGCTCATGACCACTGCTTCAAAAGGTGCCCATCGCCAGATGCTGATGGAGCTCTGCAGTTTTAAACAGAGAACCTAATTTACCAGGTTCCAAAAATGTAGGTAATAAATTGTCCCAAATGATCTCAAGTATGGAACTGAGCATATTGGAATTTGGAAATCCGCTGAGGTACTGATAACCAGAGGGAGCAGACAACCAAAGGGGTCACAGCAGCTATTTGAGCCAGAAAGGCTGAAAAGTTATGGAGAAAAATACACACATGTGTCCTTGGGACGAAGCTGGGGCTCCGACCTCGGGGCTCTGTACAGAGCAGATCCTCCTGAAGCTTTTGACCCATGGAGCTAGGAAGGCTCTGCACAGAGGAGCTCCCATGCCTTTAAGATGGAGACTTTAAGTGAAGTTTTGCCCTGTCTGTTGTCAGTCATCCAGTGACCACAGGTAACTCACAAAAGTATCTGAAAATCTCTCCCATCTGTGCTCGCTGTGCATGCAGGTGCTGCCATGACCATTTCTCGAAAATTCATGAAAAGCTACACAAGACCATAGCTGATCCACTGTCACTGCTTACCAAAGCATCCTCCAACGTCTGCACCTCACCTCTGTTCTGCCAGTTGCTTCACGTGGACTTGAAGGAATTGGGTTTAACCCGGAAAAAACCACCTTTGAGTTAAATGCCAATGTCTGCATTTACACGGAGTGAGAGATTTTCCCAGACAGTTCACAGTGTGGATTCCTTCTGGTCTCTCACTCTTACCACTGACTTAGCCTATTCCCGCTGTTGGCCACCTCTTCCGTCTCTCTTCTCTTCCCTGCCTTGTGCTGCGACTGCTGGAGGACCCTGGAGCTGGGGCAGGGTGCTACCACCATGTCCCTCCATCACAGAAAGGCAACTGGTTTGTCTCCTAACCCACGCCGGGCAGGCGCGCAGCCCTCCCACCGGATGGGTGGACTCGCCTGTGTCAAAGGTATGTTGCAAGTTTTTCCGTAACAAAACTCCCCTCCTACTTTTAAAGAATTAATTTGTTTTTTTCTTCTCCAGCTTTTTCTCTCCTTCCCCGCCCACTTTTTCAAGCAGGAAGAAGAGTGACAGGGAGAATAATGATTCCCTCAGCTTCTGTTGGAAAAAAAAACACAAAAATTTTCCACCAAGACAGAAATTTTTTTCCGGGTGTTTTGTTTTTTTTTTTTTTCAGTGTGGTTCAGAAACCATTTTTTTATTTGAAATTTCCTAAATAAGTGTCCAGTTAATACTGGCATTTGGTGTGGAAGGTAGCAGGGAGCTGGTACCTCTGTTTCATTTAGCACAGATCCCAGCCTTAAGTGTGGCAAGAGGTCAGCTTGAATTTTTCCTCTTGAATTGTATCTTTGCAAACCTCTTTTCAGGGTTTCGGCTGTATAAATCACACCCTGTAGCCCAGCGTGGATGCGCGGCTTGTGATGCTTTCCTGCTGCCAGTTGGCTTCGCGCAGCCCCGGTGTTAATCCCCACTGCCTCCACATGTTTGGGAAGGAGGGAGGAAAGCACTGGTGAGCGAGGAGACGACCGGAGCGGCCAAAAGCTGGGGCAGCCTTCCCCTGCACGGAGAGAGCGGCAGAGACCGGAGCGGCTGGTAAAGGAGAAGAAAAAGGCACTGGAAGCTATTGATTTCCCAACGGCGTTGAGAGGCAGGGGTCTGAGCGGGTCAGCGGTGAGAAAGGAGCGCGTGGATACATCGCACGCTGTCTCTGTTTCTGCTCAGGAGTCAACCTTGTTTAAGGCGTGCTTTGTCTGAGCAGATGGCAAAGCATGGTGGCTGCTGGGTTAAGCTTTTGCTGCCAAACAAGCCCCCGGCTGTTTTCAAAAATAAAGACTGCTGCTCTCTTTAACAATGCAAAAATAGCCGTCTCTCCAATTCCCTCCTTGAAACTATTATTTTATGTATTACAGGAGCGCATATCTAGCCAGACTATATAATTAACATGACACAATTTTTAATTAACTACCTACAACAATCTTCTTGCTTTAACTGGTGGTGGTGTTGGAGGGTTGGTCATTTTTTTTATTTTGAGGCTACTAGGAAAATCCAAATTCACAGCTAGAAATTCACATGGTTCAGAGCAGAGCCTGCACCACCAGGTGCAGAAGGTGACCCGTCGCTCTGGCTATACCATGTCTCCCATGAAAAAAAATAAATGCTTGTGACACAGGAACAAGCCCAAACTTCATTTGCAATAGCAAGTACATAAGGCAGGACTGTACCAGAAAAGACAGTGACAGAAACACATACTGATTTAGTTTATTCCCTTGGCAGCTTTTTTTTTGGTTTTTTTTTTTTTGTTTCATTTATTTTTGGCCAGGAACCTCCTATAAGGCTTGGCTGTTAACTGACCGAGCCCTCTCCAGCTGAGTCTCCAAGGGTGTGCTGCGACAACAAGGCAGCACAGCTTCCTTTGGGTATCCCTCCTTCCGACGGCGCAGCAGGGCTCACAGGCACAGCGAGATGTAACTCAATGCCAGCCTGACCCAGCAGCAGGGTGTTGGCCTCCTAAAACTCAACAACTATCTACAAAACATGAAATAAGTGAAAGTCCAGTGACCATCACTGGCACAAGTAAGTTCCACGCAAACCAAGACAAATAACAGCTCTTGGAAACATGACGAGTTCTGGGGACAAACAACAACCATCCTCTTTCCTCCGTGACTCTGAGTCTGCTTGTACCTGGAAATAGGAATGGAAGAAACACCCCAACCACACGCACGTACACACATGCAACTTCTCAGCAGACCACCAGCAACTGTTGATCCAGCAACTGCAGCTGGAACACAGCAACCCTACACCAGTGATAAAACACCGATGGGTCAGATTTTATGGTGTCAGCCCAAATTCAGTATCACGGAGCATGCATCAGCCAAGCCAGCTGTTCTCTCTAGCTTCAGTGAGGCTTGTGCTGTGCTGTATGGAATCGCTGCTTTCCACATGGAATGTCTCATTAAAAGCAGCGTCTGCCACAGCAACAGCAATAGCACCACACATTTTTGGTGTGATAAGCTGTATTTAGAGTGGGAAAGTATTGCTTTGTGAACTGAAAAGCAAACCAAACGAGCGATTAAGTCCGGAGCTTCAGGCCACAGGCTTTATTAGGTTTACCCTACCTGGAGTACTGCATCCAGCTCTGGAATCTCCAGCATAAGAAGGACACGGACCTGTTCGAGCAGGTCCAGAGGTGGGCCATGAAAATGACCAGAGGGCTGGAACACTTCTATGAACACAGGCTGAGAGAGTTGGGGTTGTTCAGCCTGGAGAAGAGAAGGCTCCGGGGAGACCTTATTGCAGCCCTTCAGTACTTAAAGAAGGCCTACAGGAAAGATGAGGACAAGGGGTAATGGTTTTAAACTAAAAGAGAGAATATTTAGACTAGATATAAGGAAGAAATTTTTTACAGTGAGGATGGTGAAACACTGAACCAGGTTGCCCAGAGAGGTGGTAGATGCCCCATCCCTGGAAACATTCAAGGTCAGGTTGGATGGGGCTCTGAGCAACCTGATTGGTTGAAGATGTCCCCGCTCATTGCAGGGGGGTTGGACTAGATGACCTTTAAAGGTCCCTTCCAACACAAACTATTCTATGATTATCTGGTTCTATGATTTAATAGCTGATGTCAGCCTCATTTCCCAAAACAAAGGATAGTTTACGCACACTGTAGCCATTTTATGTCTCCAGCAATGCTAACACATTATCTCTTTACTTACACTGCACATGAAGTGTCCTGCACCCCCGCCCACACGATGGCCTGAATCTAGATCCACCCTGCTGTTGCTTGTGGGAGGAAATCTAGGTGTGCTGCAGAGCCGATGGGTCCTAATATTCTGCAACAACATCAGGCAGAAAAGACAACATGCGTCCTTCCTCACCCAGCTCCAGGGTCCTCCCAGAATGATATTAATATCACCCGTGGCAAGGAGAAGGGGGAATGGTAGACAGATCTGTGGCAGAGCTAAAAACTCAGGATTTCTGGAGCCTCCGTCATACGCCATAATTGCAAAATCATGCTTCCACGTACACAGCAAAATGTTTTTCTCCCTTTGTCCTGGAGGGGATGAGACAATTAGGAAATTCCCGAAGCTTCCCTTACTTCGGTTTCTTCCCTCGTTTCAGAACCTGACTTCAAAAAAAGACCAGGCCATTGAACGTCGTCTGGACTTCTGCTTCCAAATACTTCTTTCAGCATGGAAAGGATCAAGCAAGGAATAACCACACAAGTCACCCTATTATGCAACAGACGGGAAAACTATTTGTGCCGGGACGCTGTGGTTTTCATTCCTCTGAAGGCTGCTTTCCTCCAGGGAATTCCAGTAACTGGACTAATTGAAGTGTATTTTGACAAGTTATAACAGCCCAGAAAACCCACCTATGAAATTACATCCTGGTAGCATCTTCCAAAGTAAACTGAAAATCTTGGTATCACAGCTCATTTGGGAAACTACTATGCCATAGCTTTCATTTGTTATGAGATCATAGCTTGAGTTTTTGTTGTAGATAACAGGTGGTGTTACACCTAATGACGTGGGTTAATCTTCCCCTGTAACAGGTTTTTGTACCAGCAGAGGTCCCATGGATCATCTCCTGAAACTATAACCAGAGTAAAAACATATAGCCTTAGTCTATTCTCATTTCGTCTACGTTCTTTCACTTCAGGTGACTCTCTCACAAAGGCATCAGCTCACCCCTAAGGTTGTCTCCCTGTCCCCAGTAGACAAAGTAATGGAAGAAAATCAGAACAAGCTGCCGGCGTAGATGCCAGCCTGTTGGGAAGACAGGGACTCTGGCAGAGTACAAGGACCAAGCAATGTTACTCTGAGAAAGCTTTCTTGCTACTAAAACCAGCAGTGCCCATGAGCCCCAGACACGTGCCACGTGCCAGGCGCAGCACATGGTTCCCATCACTTAGGTTTTTGTGGCTTATTCCACTACTTCGCAAGCCTACCGGTCTCATACTGACTTTTGCTTGCCGCTGCCATGGAGAGAAAATATTTGGCTGGGGGGGTGTAAGCTGTTATATACAAATAATTTAGGATTCGGAAGGCAGAAGCTTTAAAATGCTACAGGTTAGAACATTTTGGAAAGTGAGCCACAAGAGGTATGGATGAACCAACTCTATTCCGGCTCCTGGGCTCAGCTGCAGCCTGGACGAGTTAGCACGTCCTGGAGATATCTACCAGGAAGACAAAGGATACAGAGGGAGCAAAAAGGAAGGAAGTCCCAGACTAAAATATTTCATTTTTCCATATTTTTTTCATGAATATCCCAAAACAGAAAGCAGACAGATTTTTTGCAGAAGTGACCAGGATTTATTAAAGACAGGATATTGATATGAAGCATTCATGACCCTCAACTTAGCAGTATTTCTCTTGGAAGGGGTAACAAAGCCAATTTATTACATATCAGTGCCAAGAAGCTCATAATAAAAATACAGATTATAGTTCTCAGATTCATCAACTCAAACCAGATATTTTTGAAAAAACACTTCAGCAGGAAGAATGTAAGTCTCATAAGATACTTGGGCTACCAAAGCAGCATATGAAATACGTATTTTATCCAACAACAGGATACAAAGTAAATGATTTGATTTAAAAACCCTGGAACAAAGGCAGTCTGTGAAGACATGAGAAGGAGACCCCTTGTCACGTTATCCCAGGTGTGGGGCATGCGGAGGAAGATAGATATATATGTTAGACATAAACAAAGCAAGCAGAGATTTTATTGCATTGGGAGTTGATGATTTTACAAGACTTGAAATAAAATAATAAAGCACGGATAAAGCAGGATTGAGAAACAGTGAAACTTCATGGGAAGCCAGGTTTTGGGCTTTGGCAAAGATTTGGACAGACCACAGCCACAGCAAACCTCCACATCTGTTCTACCCTGACCATTTGGTCCCCTCTTCCCTTCCCTTTCTGACCTTCATTTATTTCTTTACTGAGACATATCTAGTGGCGAATCAGCCAAGGAGGTCCCATTTATTAAATACCTAATAGTGAGCTTTGAATATTTCATTCAGCTTCTGCCACACTGCCTGCAAAAAGGAAAGATCTCTCTTCAAAATGCCCCCAGAACTTGCCTACACCGCATCTGCATGGTCTGCATGGCTCCAGGAAGACGTTAGCATTCTGTGAAAGAAGCAGCTTGTAAGTCCCTAGGTACTACTGAAGGCATTGTCACTACCGAAAGTTTCCATAAATCAGAGTGTAACAGACCAAGTCATCTCTCCTCATTTCCAGACATACTACCAAGGGGAAAAAATTATTTTGATTTTAGTGCCAAGGATTTCCAGGGTTTCCAATTCTTCACTTCTCCCAGCCCATCCTCAAGAAATACAAAGCAAAAAAAAAAACAACCAAACAAATCCCCAAATCCCCAAAACCCCAAAGCAAAGAAAAATAAAACAAACCAAACAAGTAAGTATTATAGTGTTTCTAATTACCTTCCAAAACACAACAAACAAAAAAGGATTTAAAATTGCTTTAGTTTGGGGAAATTACTAATCATGAGATCTCTAGTGCGTGTATGTGTTTAATAGAGAATGTAATGGAAAAAACCATAGAGCATTAGTGACCATCCAAGAAAGATTTCATGAAAAACAGGGTGGAAGGGAGTTTGTTTGGATTTAATATTTCCCCAGAAGCATCTCTAGTCCAAACATTACACCACAGGTCAAATGGAGGGGAGCCAGAAAGTGAAACATTTTAAAAATAGCCCTTAAAAAAGGAAAGTGAAAGTGGCCAGTCTAGTTCCACCTTTTGTGACCACGAAACACAAATTCTGTGATGAAAATCAAATTTGGGCTCTGGTACCATCACTGAGTGTCAGTAAATACTGCAACCTATGCATGGGAAGTCCAACAAAAAAATATAGGTCCAGCTTCTAAAATTCTTCCAGGTTTAGCAATCCAAGCTGGTACTACTGCTTATCAGTAAGCTCACATGAAAATATTTCCGTTTGGAACTGACAGTTTAAAATACTACAAACTGTCCTCAGCCCTTTGCTGTAGCCCTTCCAAGCCGCCCCCTTGCAGACGGAGAAGCTCTCCCAGCTCCATCTCCCAAACGGAGCAAAGCTCTTCCATCAGACTGACTGCCACCGAGATCAGAAAAAACTGCACGGGGCAGCTGCCTTGGTAATATTTTACAGCTGTAAGGTTAGTTTTACCAGCCTGTTTCACACATTTCAATACTTGCTTTACTTTAGATGTTCCTTCCAACTGAACTTGTTAATGTTTGGTAATGCTCAGACTTTGCATCCTGATGCTAATTGTAGGTCCATTTCTCCTTTACAGCATTTCCCTGGGCCTCAAGGTTGAAGATGCTGAGGGAAGAGAGAAGGATGGTGTTGGGCAATGGAAAGCAGTCACATCGTCCCTACTAGATTCTCGGAGACAGTCTCCGCAATCCCCCTCAAATTGGTAAGACTGCAAAATGCCTGTAAGGCAATTTTTCTCTCTTCTCCAGCTGCTCCTTGAGAAAGAGATGTGCGCCATTAAACGGGGAACCGGAGGGTTAAGCATTAAATCGCCTGAAAGACAGAGCACTTGAGGCTCAAACAAGCTTGACGTCTTAGTCAAAGAAAAGGCAATTCCAAACTTCTTGTCAAGCGTCATTGAGAAAGAAGTGATCTTACTCAAGGATGAAATGACCAGCAGCTTGCAGCACTGAAGCACGAAATACAAGCTTTGGGAGCAAAGTCTGGCACATTCTCAGAGGATGCTGAGGATTCTCAGAGGAAAGCTTTGAAAAGCTAATCTCTCCTGAGGCTCATGAGGCTGAAGGGAAACCCCCCGAGAAGGCAGGGGAGGTGGCACCTATCTACTCTGATGTGTCATCTTGCAGGAAAAGTCGTAGCCCAATAAAGCAGCAAAGGAGAAAAACTGAGAAAAGATAAGTTCTGTATTTTGGAATTGACCCAGAGGGGGAGACCTGCTCCAATACCTCAAGCTGAGCACTTCAGGCTTCAGAAGTAAGCTAGCTCTGCATTTCTGAAGAGGAACAGGCAAATGTAAACAATGCTCCAGGGGAAAGACCATGATGAAAGGTACTGTGTCATGTGCTTCAAAAGAAAAAGGGCAAACTGCTCCAAACAGCTAAGGGCTCCACAGAGGTCTGAACAAACGAAAAAGTGGGGAGTGCAAGCTTGCAAGATTTCAAAGACTGTATTTTCATGGGACCTTTAGATGCCTTCCTGAAGGCAGAGGCTCCCTCTGTGCTGTGCATGGGGCAAGCGAAACTTGTGAGAGCATGATCCACAATAGCTGGCAGACTGAGCAAAAACCAACTTAAAGAAATGAGAAATGCTGAGCCATTCTGCCCTCGAGAACAACCTAACACACAGCCACAAGGAAGTATGTCTCCATTCAAGGTTCTCAGCCTAGAATCCTCTTCCAGAGCAGGATAAATCCTTTATTTCAAAATCAAGCAATGCCACGGTCCCCGCAATGAGATCTGAAGACCGGTGCTGTCGCTGACCCACTTTGCCCAACATCCCTAGGCGCCCGCAATTCATTTCTAAGGGGATTTGAATTCACACCTCTCAGTTCCCAGAAGAATGCCCAAGCAAAGCTGTTTTTCTGGCTGCCCTCAGGCACCGAAATCGTGCATGGCTTTCTAGCCTCCTGCTTAGGTGTTCACCACCAGTGGCTGCTTGAGGGTCTGCAAATGACAGCAAAACTCTGGGCCTGAACTGCAAAAGGAGATAAGACTTAAGCAGGGCGCAGCAGAACTTCCCTTCCCAGCACAGCCGGCGGAAGCCAGGGAGGAAATGGGAAAATTGAGTCAATTGAGGAAGCAGTCCTGGGCAGGAATGTCTTTGGTTTCTAACCCGCCTGATTTAAAAAGAAAAAAAAGGGGGGGGGGGGGTTGGGGTGGAGGAGGAGGAAGAAAAAAGAAAGAAGGAAAAAAAAAAGAAAAAGGCTGCGGTAGAAAAAGCCCAGTCAATCAATTAGTCAGTCACTTCCAGTTCAAATATTTCCATAAGTACTTGGCAGTGTTTTCTACGTAAGGGATGTCTACTGCTGGTGAAAGATTTCTTAGATGGCAGAGAATTCCCCTTGATGACAAACTCTCCTCAGACAAGCTCCAGTCTGGGCAATTTCCCTTTGGAAGCGCTCACAACTTGTTAATTCGTTCAAGCATTCTGAGTCTTCTTAAAAGAAAAGCCAGCTGGCTATCAGTTGCATTTCCAAGCCTGATACAAACCTGATACACCGAGAAAGACGGTGCTGAAGTGTAGGAAAATTCCTAAATTTAAGACACCAGGAGCATATTCTGTACCTGACCTGAATACTCTAGCTTCACCGAAAACATTTACACCAGTCCTATATGTGTCCCAAACAGGTCTGTGTTTCAGAATAATTTTGTCTGTTACTGAAATTCAGCCTCATCTGAATTATAACCTGGCAGCTGAAAGCTGGCAGTTCTTACATAGAAAAGTATATAGCTAAAAGCAAAGAGAAATACTGCAATCTTTTATATTCTGATAACCTAAACTCCCACTGAAGTTCTAAAATCTAAATAATTTGAGATTTGGCTGTGGTTTTGAATTTAGGCATCTTTTCTTACAAAAAAATATTGTGGGTTTTCAGACAGCCCCATGAGCTCAGCAGAGATGTACAAGATAAGGAGTTCACGATCTGGCTCTGCAAGCAGGCAGCAGTTGTGTTCCACTTCTGAACTTATTAAAGCATATATGAACATCACGGCTGTTCTGCCATCTTCTGCTCTGCTGCTGAAGGGCTATATCCTTTGAGATCACCTTCTGTGCTTTCTGCGTTAACCAAATCGGTCACCCAGGTTTGCTGAAAAACTAGAAGGCTTTGCCAAGAAGCTAGAAGCTGTTCTCTCCCATCCACATTTTCCCTCCAGTTCCTCATCACAGCCAGCCAGCTGCCTCACACGACAAGCGATGTGCATATGAGCGCAACGTGCCCGAGTCCAAACTGGAGAGCAGGGCACAACCAAACCCCCATTATTAATCCCGGATCAGGCCATACTCCCAGAAAGGGATGTACAGGCCAGCCAGCACGCAAGAAGGATTATGAACACTAATGACACAAATTTTAATTATGGTACATAAGTGTCTCCATTGGGCAACAATATCTAAAAATATCTAGTAATTTATTCCCAAACTTCAAAAGGTGGTTGCAATGCCAGTAACACAGGATCTGCAATCACAGCATTAGGTGGCTTTGTCTTATTTTCCTTTATTGGTTATGCCAGCAAATCACATATGAGGACAGATGATAAATATTCCTCATACTGGACAATGCTCTAATGCTTTCTTATAAAGAGAGCTAAATGATGCAGTTTCTCTTTTTTCTTTTTTGTTTTTGGTTGTTGTTGAGGTTTTTTTAGCTTTGAAATGGGAAGTGAAGTGCTCATCAGCTGCAAAGTGCTACTTTAATATCAGCCATGCAACAATTACCTCTGCAATAACCTTCAGTATATTAAATTAAATGTTATCCTTCCTCAGCTCAGTGTGACGACTAGCTGGAGAATAAAACAAGAAAAAAAAAACCAACCCACTGAAAAGCCATTGTACACTACCGTGCCTATACAACAAAGGTGAATGTACTTCCTGCAGGGAAACTAAGTATCACTTGAGAACTGCCTGCCTTTGTTTGAAGTCTTAAATAAAACCTAAGTGAAGTCCCCTCACCTATTCTGCTATTCATTTCACTGTACTGATGCGGTGCTACTGCTGAAAATGCGTACCTATGACTGCGTAATTCAAGAGTGGTGCAATATGTAGTCGTAAGGAGTTAAATAGTGAAGATGTTTTTGCTTTCAGTGTTTTCCTAATTTTTAATAATTCTCTTAGCAACCCCAGTAGGTCTCTTTCAGTACAGTGCAGAGATATATATATACATTCCATTACTTTCTCTGAATAACCAGTACTAGTTTGTTTCTTTCTAGTCCATTCTAAAGATATGTCTGTCTGTATTTGCTGGCTTTTAACAAACAGAATCACAGAGTCACAGAATGGATTTACCTATTAAAACATATTTATAAAACATATTTACCTATTAAAACATATTTACCTATTAAAATTCTGAGGTTTTAAATGTAATTTCTTTTCTGAAAAGTGGCTTATCGAAATGACATTAAAATTCTGCATCTTTTATATCTCAGTGGCTTCCAGACAAAATTAATTCCATTTACAAATTATAGAAATTTTTGGTGGTGTCTCTTCTTAACTCTCAGCCTTATTCACTGCCCAGGAGCTGAAAGCTCAGCTGCACTCTTGTTGATTCAGCCATTAATGCTGGTGGTAACAATTGTGCAGGACAAGATGTGTGTTCAAGAGAACGTGGCAGAATGCAATAACTCAGGAAAAGATTTAATTCAGTGACATTGAATAGAAGGCAGTTCATAGTTATGCAAAAAAAATCAGTATTCTGAAAAAAAGGAAACAAAAAAGGAACTAGTGAGTTTCAGGACGTTGTGGGCAAGGCACGTTCCTCATTGATGAATAACCTCGTAGCAAGGCCATGAGAAACCGCAGCACCATGAGTGGAGGTAGAGTGAGACTGCACAACAGAGGTGGACTCTGATCGTAGAATCATAGAATCTGTTGGTTGGAAGAGACCTTTAAAGGTCATCTAGTCCAACCCCCCTGCAGTAAGCAGGGACATCTTCAACTAGATCAGATTGCTCACAGTCTCATCAAGTGTGGCCTTGAATGTCTCCAGGCATGGGGCCTCCACCACCTCTCTGGGCAACCTGTTCCAGTGTTTCACCACCCTGGATGGAGCTGAATGGAAAGAAGAAGAGTTCTGCTCCAGGATCTGCAGCCCCAGAGCAAAGCCTGAATATCGAATGACAAATCTCCTCCAATTCCTTGGACAGAGAAGGTTGGTGGAGGGCAGATTCCTCGGGGCCCTCTCCATGGCACTGTCCTGCCCCATGCCAGGCTCTGCGCTGCTGGAGCCTTGGGCTCGGATTGTCTATCTGGTCATAACTCTGTGAAGTTCTGGCTAAGGTGGACCCGTAATAATGATCATGTGTATAACCAATACGTTCGCTGGAAAGAACTTGGAACTGCTTGTGCTCTTTGACATATGCTTATGCTGTGAAGCAACCACCAGCTGCTGAAGTCTCAGTGGAGAGAGGGTATTGCCAGCTCTATCCCAGCCAGTTTGGATCTCTGAAAGTGGTCACGGCTTATTCTCTTCAGCCTTTAGAAACCTTGTTGGAAACTGGGGGAACTGGTTGAGAAAGAAAAAGAGACCACAAGGAACAAGACAATGATCAGTGTCCCTGAACTCATGCTGATTCAAGTGTTGCTATTGTTAACACATTTGGTAGCAAAGAGATCCATCACAGGAAGCCCCACTGATGTTTATCAGCTCTCTATCAGCTTCTCATGAAACTGCCCTCCTACTCTGCAAGTTCACAAGTTTATTTTTGCCTCCTGAAAGTGGAGAGCTAACAGAGGTGCTCCATACTGCAAGCATCATTTTGGGAGTTTGAGAACTCCTGCATTTCCAGAGAAACAATGAATGGGCATCTACTTGATTTTCTTGTCAAGCATCACAGAGATAATGTCCATCAGGGTCTGCACTGTGGATTTTTGACAAAAGTGAGAATACAGTACCATATTCATGGTTCAGAGTTCCAAAGCATTCATAGGATGTGATGTCTTCTAAATACCATGCCTGAAACTACATATTCAACTAGGGTCCCCAGATTATTATGGAAACATCAATAATCAAATCCTCTACTGGGGACTGGTAAGCTAAGAAAGAAAACCTGCTGTGGGAGTTTAACTCATCTGTCAACTGGGAAGACATGAACCAGCATGAAAACTTTTCTGTATATTAACTGTTAAAATAAGGAACAGGTGCACCAAAGTTAGAGCTTTAGGACACACAGGTAACGTCCAGCAAACAGGAGCACATTCATGAACGTCAAGGTATCTTACAGCACAACAAAGCGTATCTAGATTGTCACAACTGGATTTTATTTCAGGTCATGTAGCACTAAAAGCAGCAATCATTAACAAGAATAATTTTAATCTTTGTGTTTATCGTAGCTCCTATAAAATTTGTCATTGTTGGTTGCATCAGAGATGACATTACTGCATTTTTTTAGGACATGGCACAAAAAACAAGAGAACATGTTCTAGGCTATTTGCAGTTTGTTTTCTTTCTCTTGGGCAGGATTTCCAACTACTACAAGACGGTGGAATTTAATTGTATTACATTTGAAGCTATGTTGAGGAATCATACATGAAAGTGTACTATGGAAAAATTGATTAGTACTTTCATTTATTTATTTGCAACATACAAAAATAAGCAGATGAAAGGAGAAAGGAGGATAATCTTTATTCACCAAACAAATCTAGAAAGGACAAATTTAAAGTCTGATAAAAATACCTGGTTGGATGCATTTCAAGGTCCATCTCACGACTACAGAAAGAAAAGGGGAGCTGTAATAGGATCACATTTGCTTTATTCTTTCACATCCTCATTGGAAAGACGAGCAGACACACAGAACAAGAGTGACCCTGGCAAACAATACCCTTAAAAAAACCTTTCCCAAGCTGACACACACCTATTGCAGGATGGGACGTTGACACATACTTAGAGAAGAAACAGTTTGGCCTCTGCCTTCTAAAGGAGCACACATTAGGCACTGAACCTATCTTTATGCAATCCACATACGACTGATGCTAACTGCCCTTAACACACACCGAGCCTGCCACTGACTGGCACATACAAATGCACCGTGGGTGAAATCTTGGCATAACTGAAGGATCCTGTGATCATAGAATAATTCAGACTGGAAGGGACCTCAGAAAATCTCCAGTCCAACCTCCCACTCAAAGCAGGATTAGCTGTGAGATCAGATCAGGGCTTCATCCAGGTGAGGCTTGAAAACCTCCAAGGACAGAGACCACACAGCCCCTCCGGGCAACCACTGCTTGACCGTCCCAGCGGAGAAAAAGTATCTCCCTACATCCAGTCTGAATCCCTCATTTCAACTTATGCCTGTTGACTCTTACCCTACCACCGTGCATCGGTGCGAACAGCCTGGTTCCCTCTCCTCGATTACTCCCACGTAAGCAGTGAGGGGCAGCTACCAGGGTCCCTCTGAAGCCATCTTCCCTCCAGCTTGAACCAGCCCTGGTCCCTCAGCCTCTCCTCACACGGCAGGTGCTCCTGCCCCCGACCATCTTGGTGGGTCTTCGCTGAACTCATTCCAGTTTATCAATGTCTTTCCTGTGCTCAGGGGGCCAAAACCAGCCATGATATCTGTATGAGTGCTGAAGAAGGTAATCGCTTCCCTTGATCTACTGTCTCAGCTTCTCTTAAAAGAGGCCAGGATGCTGTTGGCCCTCTTTGCTGCCAGGGGACAGCGCTGGCTCATGTTTGCTTGCTGTCTATTACATCCTTACATTCCCTTTCAGCACAGCTGCTCCCCACAGTCAGCCTGCAGCCTGTGTTGCTTCTTTCCCAGGTACAGGACTTGACGTTTGTCCCTATTGAATTTCCTAAGGTTCCTGTTGGCCCCTTTCTCCAGCCTGCCTAGGTCCCTCTGAATGGCAACCTTGTGCTTTAGCATACCGGCTGGTTCCCCCAGTTTGATGTCATCTGTGGGCCTGGTGAATGTGCACTTGGTCTCCTCCCCCAGGTCACTGATGTCAAACAAGGCATGTTCCAGCACAGACCCTGTGCTAGTCCACTTGTCACAGGCCTCCAGGTTGAGTATGACCCATTAACTACTAAAAGAGTCTATTCCAACCTCATACCACCACAGAACAACAAGAGATTGCATCACCGATGTAAAAATTAGTATCTTCACAACAGCAATATCACAGACTGCTTTGTGGGCTACAGTGAGTTTCGAAAGATCATAAAAACGTATGTTCTCATTTTATTTGCAACTGAGTCTGTGAACACTAAAAAGCCACCATCTGTGCAGAGAATATATAATATTCTTGAGAAGATTATTTGTCCTCATACTCCCCATTTGGTAATCATTTTTTATATTTAGTATCTATCACCATGTCAGCAACACTTGCTGAAAACAAAGGAACAGAAAGACAGATGCAAGCCACCCTTGAGCACAGGTGCTTACCATACATACCTTAACAGGCTGCTTATAACTAAAAAAAGAGGAAGGAAAAAATTAGCTTTTTTCCTCACTCTACAATTTGCCGAACTCATAGACACAGGATGTTTTGGAGGCTGAAGTATAACCGGGTTCAAAACAGATTAGATAAATTCAGAGGATAAACAGTCTTCAGTGACTACAAAACACAGTGATTCAAATGCAGCCTTTGGACACATTCAGGTCCTATACTTCTCCATCACCATCTCTCACCAGCCTCTTTCACAGGAGCAACACTGCTCCAGGTAGGCTCTTTTTCCAAGCCAGTCCACAGCTTTTCTCAGGCCTTTCTAACAAAGAGAAATGCTTAAAAATAGGGTCTCCCATAAAAAAACAAACTTCCCATCAACTGCCTCAGAGTTTCATCTTAAGTTCTAGCAGAAGGATCCTACCATTTTCTCTCAGCATCACAGAATCACGGTACTCCAGGCTAGTGCTAAATACCCCCACGGGGCTATCATGCGATATTAGGCACCATGACGCAAGAAGCAAATCAAGCCAGAGGTCCAAGCCCAGATCTCTGAGTACCCGGAGTAATTATAAGAATGCTTGCAGAACTTCTAGAAATGGGTATCTCTATTATCAGGTTACATCACCATCTTCTAACAGACCGCATCCATTCCTAAAGGAGCCAGCTAACCTGGAGAGAAAATCTGTCATTTGGTCCAGATAATCTTCTTGCAACTCTTTCTCCAAAATTCTCCTTTGCTATGCTGCCTGCAAAACTTCAGCAATATTCAGAGCACAGAGGTGCTGAGTTCAGTGCAGACCATCTTGCTGACAAATATCACTTTATAATGCACTGTGGAGCATGGAGGCTTGTTTGTTTGTTTGCTAAGTAATTGCAGTGGTGTAAATAAAGGTTGGGATTTCTGAGAGGCCCAGGAGATTAAGATCTCTGTTGGCTGGCTTCAAAGTCAAATAATTTCTTTTTCCATAACACAGAAGAAGGAACTGTTTCCTGCCAATTAGGTAAGAGGCAATGAAATGTGTTATGTGCTAATTGGGTAGCTTGGAATGCATTGAGAAGGTGGGGAAGATGATGTGATATAGGATGATGACAGCATTTGGGTATGACATTATGAGATAAAAAGTTTGCATAAGATATTTGTAAGGTCATTGTGACACTGATTATATTCAAAATTCAAAAGCAGGGTAAATGTAATAAAAGCAGAGTTCATATAATAAAAATCAAATCTGATAGTTTGATTTATATGGTTTATAAAAGGCCATGTATGTGGAGCTTCCTCCAAAATGGTGTCTCTACTTCTTTATCTCAACAGAACAAGATGACCAAAATATAAGTACGAAAATTATCTCAAACCTCTGGTGGAGTTATGAATTTTAAGAGTACCTCTTTGATTTTAGTTACAATGAACGTTTCTGCTTACACAAACTAATAACTTTCCTTTAAGTATCAAATGATTTATTCTGTGCTATAACAATTTATGTCAAGAATGACTTAAAGCAGGAGACATCTGCAAAATGAAGATGACACTTTGCATTTGCATAATAGCCCCTGGTTAGTCCCTAAGCCCGTAATAAAATGCATATAAGAAAAATAACAACAAAACCACACAACTTAAAGTAATGTTTCACAGTCAAAAAACATATCTCACAACAAATACCAATTTCCCAACAATGTATTACTCCCTATCATCTTCCCAGCCCTACACAGAAGGATGAGAGCTGTTCCTGTGTTCTGAACACAAGTTCCTGGGAATTATAATTGATGGATTTCTGAAATGCATTACAAATGCTGTTTTTATTTTTAGGCCAGTTATTTGAATAAACAGCTTTTCTCGTAGGTGGAGTTTCTATAGGTGGGTCAGATAACAACAGGTGATCTGCTTGGAAATTCATGTCTGAGATTTCTAGAGAAGACTAATGGAGTTCAGGGGGAGCTAAACCCCGATGCACTGACATGCTTTTGGAAGAATCTCAGACTTGGTTCACAACAGTCTGTTACTTCTTATCCCTGGGACTATGGTCACAATTCAGCACGACATCCAACGCTGTCACTGCCACAGTGATTTCAGTGGGAGAATCACAAGTGGTGACATAACTATGGCCTAGCTACAGCAGTCTCAGTGTACTTTCTGCTGTCCTAAAAAGATAATTTCACTAAATTATATGGGTTTCTTAATTGCTCCACACATTATTAATTCATAGCTGACTCATCTTCAAGGCCTTACACACGCCCAGGATCACAAGAAAAAAACAACGCATTGTAATTGTTGCACCTTCCATCGGAGGATCAGAGGGTACCCTACCCACACAGCTATGCCTTTGTGAATTAGCCAAATGTTTTCTCCATTTTATAAATGGACATGTTGACCTACAGTACTTTTGCTCCTTGCCCATCCTTGCCTTGCATCTGTTTTTCCAGAAAAGTCTGACCGAGTTCAACAGATGTTATGAGGTTCACAGAAGAGCTACTGTGCAGAGTATGTGAGCTATACTGTGGGAGGGCAGGCTAAGCAGCACCTTACAACTCCCCACTTCCCCCGCCTAGCCCAGCCTTAAAATTGCATTGACAGGATGCTTATCTTCTATGTTTCCTTCCTAGGTCTTAATTGCAGGACCATCTTCTATCTCCTAAGGGGAGTTACGGGGTTCCTCAGCTCCATTCCTGTATGGTTACACTTTGCCGGTGATGAGAACTTTCCTGGGGCAGTTGCTACGAGTTTCTCCCAGATTTTCCAGTCTTTGAATTTTGAGTGTGAGTAGACCACCTCGTCTTTCTAAATGATTGTATCCATGTCTGCACTCTTCAATCTTTTCTGCATATCTAATCCCAGACTTTTAAGCAGACGTTTTACCAGGGTGGCACTAGCTGAATTTCAAGGGTGAGGTACAACTAGGCTCCTGCATGCTCTTGACTGTCCTCAGACGGAGACCTGTGTATCTTAGCAGAAGTAACTACTGGCCACACTTTTCCCAGAGGCATGCTAGTTTTCACTCCATCTCATGACGGATAAGTCCTACAGCAACAGAGGGTGTCAGGCTGGATGAGGGGCCATGTATGACCTAGAGTTAGAAGCTGAACCTCCCCGCTCTTGTCTAACCTTTTGTATTATCACAAGCCATTTTATTTCAGACTGCTGCTCTTGCACTAAGTTCAGCTGTGTTTGAATACAGGGCAAATTTATGTTTGGCTACAGCACATCTTCTGGAAAATTTTCTCGTCTTCACTAGCAGATATCAAGTAATATTTAATTTGTCGACCAGCATTTTCCTCCAAAGGTTAGCCACCTCCCTTATTAAAAATATGAACCCTGCTTCTAATTTGAAATTTTCTGGCCTCAGCTTTCAGCCACTGATTCCTGTTATACCTTTTGCTCCTGTTCAAGTGACCTTTAGTAACCCAGTATTTTAGTATCCCGTATTTTCTCCCCATGAAAGTACTTACTTACAAATGACCCAATGCTCTAGTTTCGTTTTAACAAAAGAAGTCAAATTGTTAAGTTTAACTCTCTCCTTAAGTAATTGGACGTCATATAAAAAAATTCCTTGTTTTCCCTCATTTCTTCATTCTCTTAATTAGAGCCAAATGTTAGAAATCTCCTTAGAAAGACAAAAATAGGCAAGACATCCCTGCTTGGCCTACTTACACAGCATGACTCAACAGTGGCCACAGAGTTGCAACACATTAAAACGTTAAGAAAAAAAAAAGAAAAAGCACTACTTATGCAGGCAGTGAGCCAAAGTTACTCCCTGTAAATCTAGTCTAGTATTGAACACTTATAAATGATTAACTACCACAGAAGTTAGAAAGTTAAACTACAAGAGATAAAAAAAGACCCCAACTGGAATAGCAAAACAGTACACAAAATCGCAAACTCCAGATTTCACCCTGATACAGCTTACAGTATGAACAAATTTAGCCACATTTGAAAAGCCATAATACTGCAGTGTTATGTGGCCTTCTTCCCTTTGATACCTAAAGAGCTCATAAATTATTATTGCTAACCTGCGTGATCTGAATTTCAAGAATAACTTTTTGCACTGATTTTATGTCCTTTTTTGCAACTAGAGTTATAAAAAAAACAGCTTGAAAAATTTTACTAATTATTTGTTAAATTAAGTTAAAATACATTTTTTCCAACTTAAAAGTAGCCAGCTTCAGGCTTAAAATTGCATCTGAGTTTCACAGTCCACTGAGATGCTAGCTAGCAAATCCACTGGCTGAGAAAGTAAGCAACAGTGTTTTAGCTGCTGCATTTATCCTCAGTCCTTTCATGGCAACCTGATAGCCCAACCTGATAGCCTTCTATGATAAGATGACTGCCTGGTGACCAGGGGAGAGCAGCAGATGTTGTTTATCTCAACTTCAGTCATGCCTTTGACACTGTCTCCCATAACACCCTAGTAGACCAGTGATGGGGTTCAGTCTAGTTAAGTGGACGGTGAGATAGACCAAAAAGGGAATGAGCTGTTGGGCTTCGAGGGTTGCACAAAGTCCAGCTAGAGGCAAGTCACTAGTGGCGTGCCCGAGGGGAAGATAGTGGGGCCAAAACTATTTAACCTCCTCATCAATGATCTGGATGATGGGACAAAGGGCACCCTCAGCAAGTCTGCAGACGATACAAAACTGGGAGCAGTGTCTGATACACCAGAGGGTTGTGCTGCCTTCCAGAGGGACCTGGACAGGCTGGAGAAATGTGCCAACAGAAACCTCATGCAGTTCAACAAAGGGAAATGCCAAGTCCTGTACCTGGGCAGGAATGACCCCAGGCACCAGTACAGGTTGGGAAGCAGCTCCTCAGAGAAGGACCTTGATGAACCAGTTGACCATGAGCCAGCAATGTGCCCTTGCAGCAAAGCAGGCCAACAGCCTCCGAGGCTGCATTTGGCAGAGCATCGCCAGCAGGCCGAGGGAGGTGATCCTTCTCCTCTACTCAGCCCTGCTGAGACACAGCTGGAGGGCTGGGTCCAGTGCTGAGGTCCCGAGAAAAAGACAGACAGAGTCCACCAAAGGGTCAGGAAGACGATGAAAAGGCTTGGAGTATCTGACATACAAGGAGAGGCTGAAAGAACTGGGAGTGTTCAGCCTGGAAAAGGGAACCTCAGGGGGATCCTATCCATGTGTGTAAACAACTGATGGGGGGAAGTAAAAAAGATGGAGCCAGGCTCTTCTCAGTGGTGCCCAGCAACAGGATGACAGGCAATGAGTGCAAATTCAACTATAGGAAACTCAAACAAAAGAAATTTTTTTATTGAGAGAGTGATCAAACAAACAATGGACCAGGTCCCCCAGAGAGGCTGTGGAGTCTCCGTCCTTGGAAATGCTCAAAATCTGACAGGTCACAGTCCTGAGCAACCTGCCCTGGCTCACCCTGCTGTCAGCAGGAGGGTTGGACTAGATGATGTCCAAGGGTCCCTACCAGCCTCAACCATTCCGTGATGTCGTGACTGTGCCTATGAAAGTAGTAATTCTTTTCATTAGGGACATCGTTTTGCCACTCTGAGAAGTCACTTGCCCCTTGCTGCAAACTAATGTGTTTTGAAACTTCCATGCTCTGTAGAATTTTGTTTTCTTGGCCTTTTTGATAAACATTTCTTTTTCTGTGCCTCATCTACTCTGTTAAGAGGAATGAAATCCTCCCAGTCTGAAGAAGCCTAATGTGTTTTGGGGGTGAAAAAGCAGGAAGAGGAAGATAATCCAGGATGAAAGGTCAAATATCACTTCTTATGCTAGCAGAAAATACTATAGGCTATATTTAGAGAAGTCAGAAAATGGACTCTTGGAGATGGCTTTGTCAACACCCGTGATAAGTGGGACTATCCGTATGCTTGAAGTTAGGCTTGTGATTAAGAACTCCATTGAATAAAGGCCAGAGTATCAAACGAGGAAGCCCCATGCTCAGCATATGGACAAAGCTTAGAGCAATAAAATCATCCAAACAAGCCAGACTAACTCAAATGCAGCTGTATCACTTGCTGGCTTTTCACTAACCATTCCTAGTAATGAGGAAATAGCCTTTGAAGTTACGTCCAATTTACTTATGCAGTTTCCACGCCACAGATACCAATTCACAATCAGTTTGTTCTACATTCACAAAGCTGCTAAGAAATTATTTCCATGTCAAACACAAGCCATTAGAAAAAGACGCTAAGGTTCCTGGACAAGCCCAGTTGGAGCCAAAATGGCAAAATAGCTTTGCTACCAGGAAACTGAGGTCATTCTCAAACACACACATACATGCCTTACAGTGCAAATCATCCTGAGATATCCACTGATGTGCACCATAGCCATATGACAGAACAGGCCATATATGCACAACATGTACAACATGCCAACATATAGTTACATTCATTACAGCGACATTTTAGCAGAAACAGGGCACCAGGGATCACAAACATGAAATACTCTAATCTCTATTCTGCTTTAACATAAAAATGGTCCTTAAGGTCAAGAGGACTGATGGAAGAAGGACAGGGCAGTTTTAGCCAGTTTCGCTGTTACTTACTAATAAATCAGCTTGGCAACTTGTCCTCATTTTAATTTAGATATTCTGGAGGGAAATTGGGGATAGAAAATTTCAGAATAGGTAGCTGTGTTGCTAGGGAGTCCCGCTCTGGCTGCAGGTTGGTTTTGGAGAGTTGGTTGTTTTGGGTTTGTTGGGTTGTTTTGGGTGTGCATGTTGCTTTTCTTGTAACTTTGAGAAGTACCTGAGAGCTGTGTGGCTTTATGCTGCACAGAAAATACCACTTCCTACAGGGCTGGTGAACAAATACACCCTAACCACACTCAGAGAGCTCCTTTTTTATTATCATCTTGAACCACATTTGAAGAGCTCTTTTTTATTATTAGCTTGAATAAAAGAAATATGGGAGGAATCGGTTTCTCCCCTGCTTGTTTTCTCTCCTTCACATAAAAAAAAAATAAGACAGCCCCAAGATTAATTTTACCATTTAACACTCAAATTCAAAAGTGTAGCTCAAGTTCCTGATCAAATGCCAGTAAATTTTCTAAAGAGAGGACTGATCCACCTCCCCCACCTTCCACAGGCATCCAAGGGCCCCAAGGGGCCTCCAGTCCCCTCTAGTAAAAGCAAACCCCAGTTCTGAGAGGAAAAAGAGAGATATTCAGTATTTTGGCCTTGATACACAGATTCTATTAAAATGAGCAAACAAACCTCAGGGGGGGGATGCTCTGAACACTGAAGCCACCTGCTCTAGTCTCTCTAACCTCACTGATGGCACCTAAGTTTCAAGGTTTTCTTTACTTATGCTGGCTTTAGAAAGCTCTGATTTACCACAGAGAAAACGTACTTCAAGTCACTTCAAAAGCCCAACAGTGTAATAAAAATAAAAAGCAAAGCAGCAACTTCAGCTGACAGTCCCTGGCTTCTGCGAGGACCTCTGCTATTTGTATCACTCCACCAAGCAAAGCTCACACCAAATGGATGCTCTGGCAGAGGTCCCAGAGACACTTGCCACCAAGTCACACCACTCTTACTAATGAGAAGGAGCGAGCTACAGCAGCCGTTCTTCAACATCTTTTCCTCGCTGCTCTCCTGGGATACGTTCCTTATGCCCTCTCCTGCCTTCCCCAGCCAGATGGAGAACTGCTAAGACCCCGGGAGAAACAAGGAAGGGAGAGATGGGGAACTGCAGCCTGTGTCCTATGAGAAAGAGGCTGCTCTTCCAAGGAAAACCATGGGGAGGGCAGCTAGCAGTGATGACAGGGCAGGGGTGGCAGGAGGTAGGCACCCAGAACTGACCACAGCCTGAGGAGGGTAGGCTGGCAGCCTCCATGACTAAAGACTGATGCTGTGCGAGCCACTAGTTACCATGTGCTCCGGCTTCTCCTGCTTGCTGTGTTCTCCTGCTCCACCTTCATCTTCCCAAAAAATTCCCCCAGCCCTGTACCAGCCACTTCTTCCCAGGTACTCCCTTTGCTCCGCTCCCTGAAGCACACCACGGCGCAACCCGCCCCGGCCCCCCCAAGTATATTCCACATTCCCCATCAGACAGAGGTGTGTCCCGGCTTGGCAAGCCACCGTGCTGCATCGCTGGGAAAAGAGAACAGCAAAACATTATACGGTGTGAAAAGCTGCTTGGATGGGAGGGTAGGCAGCTGGTATGTGAGAGGAGGAAGATTCAGAGGGAAAAGTTGCAGAGCAAAGCCAAGCCCAGATGAGACACTGAGCGGTAGGCACAGTAAAAGCAGGAGAGAGAAAAAGTAAAGACAAAGATCTTCCTTCAAAAGAGCTGGAAAGGATTATGTAGGATTGTGACCACATCTTTCCTCAACCATCCAGACCCGCCTTCCAGCTAAGCAGAAAAAAGGAGAGCTCATTTTTTATTATGCACAAGGAAGCTCTGGGAAGTTTCTTTTGAGACAAGTGGCTATTCTTCATTCAGGGGACAAGAAACAGATTTTCCTTTTGCAGATTGCTTCAAGCACTGAGATAATCCAGGTGCTGGCTCCTCCCTGAAGCCTGGGAAGAGCCCTAAGCATGTACAAAACATTCATGAGCAGAACAGTTAGCTCATTCCGGAAAGCAACGGGAAGGAAGAGCAAACAGATCCACCAGACTGTGACAGCATCTGTGCATGCTGGAAGTGAAGTGGGACGCTTTTGGGAGCAGCCAGAAAGGGGGATGGGTGAGAGCAGAGGCCTTGGCCACACTCAAGGCCCAGAGAAGGTCTAATAGAAGGGACTGAGGGTTTGGAAACCAGGGAGTGGAAGCATGAGCAGCTTGAGGATTCCAAGGGGGAAATCACAGAGAGAGTCATGACTGGGGGAAAATGGAGAGAGCTCTCTAAGGAAGGAACTGAAACTTATATATATATCTCCATTTCCCCTCTAGGGAATTAGCATCTCTTCTCAATGCTCCGTGCTGGGTACCGGGGTGGGGCTGGGGAAACACCGTATCACCCTACCAAGACCCTGCTGCTGAGTATGCAGGATCCAGCACAGGTCTCATTATCCAGTAGAAGCCACCACAGTCCTGAAGCCAGATTTATCATTCTGCTAAATCAATGCAATTTACACTACGTACAAGGCAAAGTCAAAGGAGGAGGAAGGCGTTTTCTCAATGCTGTTTTGGGGTGTGACATGAGCCACACCATCTGGCCTTGAATCAGTCTCTTTCTTTCTGCAGGAAAGAGGTCCCTCTTCCCCACAGGCCCACTAGTGGGAGGGACTGGCAGATGAACTTGCTGGCACAGTCTCAAGGGGAGGGTGGCAGCCATTCAGAGGACAGGCAGCATGAAAAATCACTGTGCATCTCCGAGTTACGAGATTTTGGATGGTTTATCTTACCCACTTCTGTGGTCAACATTGCTGAATGACAGAAAAAGTTGTGATGTGTTCCAAGAGAAAGAAGGCTTCAGCGGGAGAAGGGGATCACAAGCTTGAGACCGACCTAGTAGGTGACAGTAGAGGCACTGTCTGCACAGGGACATCGCGAGGGTGGTGATTTGCTGCCTTTTCCTGATGGGTGTGTAAGTCCAGCAGGGCTGTGGCGATGGCAGCCAGCACCGAGTCCTGTATGAGGTGCTTGGGAGTGGTACATCTTCAAGGATCCAGCACGCCCTTCCCTTGAAAGGTGTTGTATAGATTACATCACATTTAAAACACACTTCATCACCAGGGCATACACTCTCCTTTCTTCTTTCCACTTATCTACCAATAAGCCATTCAAATGAAAAATTACTCTCCAAGACAGCACAGGAATTTACCACACCCAATTTCAACACCTGCTCCCAGCAGCACAAGTACAGAGACATTTTATGGAGGGATCTTCTCTTTTTTTTTTCCCCTTGTTATTTTTACACGTTTCAGCTAGCCAGAGACTTCTGACCAACAGAATCATGATATGCGAGAAAACACTTAAGGTTTAAATAATTAATCTTAAATATTGGAAGTTCACTACTCAAAGGGAACCTGATGGGAAAAGCAAAGACACAACTGATACCAGCGTTAGAAGTAAGTCTGCGCTAAAAGGCCAACTCTGCTGCTCCTTGGCAGGGAGAAAATTGCAGGTTAGGAAGAAGATATGTCTTTCAAATACAGAGCTTCACTCAAGTGACCTGGTACAATGAAGTGAGAAAATGGATGTTGCTCCTGTCACCTGTAACTGCTACAGGGTGGACTCAAGCCAGTCTCTACACACAACTACAAGTGCCAACATGTCAAGCAAAAGCATGCATATCAACAGGAATGTCGTTTCCTCTGCATTGAGAGAACTATAATTTAATTTACTATGGTTGATGTAAAGCAAACACCAGCTATCGGAGATTGCCTGTATCATTAGGATCTACCGAAGAAATTCAGCTGGAGAAAAGGAAAAGCTTTTACCCAGGAAAGTGCAAATGACGAAAAAGAAGAGCAAGGCAATATTCAAGATGCCATTAGGATAGGATCAATTATCTGGCCCACTAATCTAAAAGAGCAGCATTAAATCTTGAAATGGGTAATCATGTATCTGGTTCTGAAGGCACGCTGCAGAACCTCTAAGGAATGCAGATATTACATACTGCTTAGGATTTGCTTGGCTAACAGCACACAGCCAGTATATGCTATAGTATTGGCCTTCAAATGGGACAAGTGTGGAATGCATCCCAGGATGTGCGCCAGGACATGGAGTAGGAAGGTATCGCTTTGGGAGGCAGCAAGTCTTAGCTTTTTGAGGGCCACGTAAGGAAGGCGAGAAAATGGGCTCTAATGAGGGGCCCGTTCCTGCTGGAGGAGAAGCTGCCGAGACCCAGGTCTGATGCGAAGGTCAGCCCGCTCCAGAGCTGTGTAAGAGCCGATTTCAATACCAGTTGTTGTCTGTTTCAGACCTGCTTTCCCCTTACAGACTATCTCCTCTTTGCACACGTCAATAACTCTTACTCATAAAATAAACCTGGGCTGTGACAAATGAAGTATTTGTCACCGTGCACTGACTGACTCCTGGGAGAGCACTTGTACTCTTGACTGACAACTCATTTAAGCTGGGCTCAGAGTCTTCCACCGAAGATATTATTCACTTTTCCTGGATGGCAGAAACGGCTGTAATCCCAAACAGGATTAGCAGAGCTATATCGTTTCACGTCATGTGGGAACCAGCCTGTTTACCTTAAACTGCATTTAACTTCATAGTCTACCTATTTCATCTTTTCCCAGGAGTGATTGTTGTGATCCTGAAAAGAGAAGGAGGAGAACTACACTGGGTATTAAAATCCAACAAGATCGGTCTGACCGCTGAGAGGTACATTCTGAGATAACAGGACAAGTGAATTTCAGTTCCTAAAACCAAGCTTGAATTCTGCCGATGTGATACCTGCTTGTGTTTCACATTTACTAGCCCGGTGCTTCCTTCCCTCTCCTCTCTTTTTTTTTTTTAATTTAAAATAATAATAAAAAAAAAAGTAGGCATCAATAATAGATTTCTGCTTGTAGCCCCTGGTGCTGGTGACTGAGGGAGGGATGTCTTCTACTCTTCCTCACTAAGAACAGGATGGGATCTGAAAGCCTAAGGAAAATACTGCCGTGGTTTCCTCTGAACACTGAGCATCATTGGACTTGGGCCCTGAGAAAAGAAGAATGAGGGTGGAGAAAATATGAAAAAGGCAGAAAAGGACTAACTTCTGAGGAAACAGCTGGAAAAGGAAAAGAATAAAATGAGAGAAAGGTCAAGTTTTGGCATGTTTAATGTGAAAAACAAATTAATAGGAAAATTACAGGAAAGAAGGAACTTCCTACTTTCACAGAAGCCAGTGAGAATAAAAAGCAGACATGTTTCATTCAAGTGCAGAGGAGAATGGCAACAAGCTATTACACAATTTCTGTTATTTTAAAAAATTAAATTTTTATTATTTAGTTACTTAGCCCTTCCTTTTTTTTTTTTTTTGTTATTAAAATCACTCTCGTTCGGAGGGCAACATTTGTTTGTTTAATGTAGCAAGAATGTATCTGCAATTACTGCTTGTGGTTATTTGCTTGGTAAAGTGCAATTAAAGTATATTAAACAAGTTTACAAGATAGCACATAGAGTAACAAATTAGAAACCTCTATTTCACTGCTTTCCAAACTTAAAAACAAACTCACTGAACTGAAGGCTTTATGTTTTCAAATTCTAAGTAGAACATTTCTTAGTTCCAGAATTCCTGGAAAACAGTAAGAGTAACTGAGAAAAAAAAATAGGAACAGCAAAAGCTCAAGAAATAGCAACCGTAACTTAATTAAAATTTGCCTAATTTCATGCTCAGCTGCAGGAAACATCTGCAATTGTAACAGAAATTTTGGTCTCTTATTCAACTATGAGACTGAACTAATTCATCAATATTCTATACTTTAATATGTTTTTAACATAGGTTTTGCTGGAGAGGGAGGATCATCCACTAATTTTTCACAAGCTTTAAACTGTGCTGTTCTATAGAAAAACAAACTTCGTCAGTCTCGAGAAAGAATAAGAATGTAAATCTCTGACAGGGACTCCACCAACAAACAAGCTTAAATAATTTCCCGATTACTGTAACAGATTTCTACGAATGATAAGAAATTATTCTGAATGTTGCCTGCATTCTTTTCAGGCTCAAACATACAATGAGAATTTATCTTATTAGAATCAGCCACATTAAAGAAACATGCTGCTTTTGTCTATTACTCAGACTTTTCCACAGCTTCAAACAGAAAAGCTTAATTTATAGAAGCATCTTCATTTTTCAGGAAAAGAAAACGTTCTTTGAAATTGCAGCTTTAAAGTATCTCTGTCAATACGTACAGTCAAATAGTAAAATGCTTTCCTGCAATGCTGCTACGCTGGGTTTTTTGGTATGCATTGTAGTCAGAGGTTCCTTTAATACAATAACAAGCAATATTAAATTCATCAACTTTTACTACGCTGCGTGCAATTCCTCAATGTAAGTCTTTCTATTAAGCAATTCACCAACTGATTACAGTATGTATTTTCTCGAGAAAGAAGCCAGTAACCGTGGACCAGATCCAGCAGCCTTGGAGCCAGCAGCGGAGAGAAGGAAAGAGGGCAGGCTGTTCAGGAGCTTGGAAGGGGAAGGCTTTTCTCATTGGTTTTGTTGTTACAAGTTCAGGGCAGGGATGAGAAAACGACGACGGTGACTACGGCAGCAGTGGGGCAGACCCAAATAATTACAAAGACAAGAGGGATGACTGGATATAGAAAGTGAGGTGTCCCACATCCTTGACGGGGTATTGGACAGATGCTTTTTTTACACAGGGAGACAACCAGTACAGCTCAGTACCGTGTCAGGGACTTGGCACAGATTTGCCAAAATAAAACAAAACAAAAATCCCCTAGATAAGGGTGATTGCGTAAGCAGAGAATGAGACCTATAGCAGTGGAGGGAAAGAGAACATGAGGAAAATAGCATTACAAGAAGAGAAAAGAACTGAAACACGGAGGGACTGGATCCTGACTGTGTTCTGGAGACTGCAGCTAACACAGCAAGCAGGATGCTCCACCGACAGGAGAAAGGATGGAAGAGAAAGGAGTCAGATCCGTACTGACACCAGGCAGAAGAAGATACACACAATGGGGGACTGTCCTTAACACGAGCTGAAAACCTGTCATCTGACCGTATCTACAGATAAGAATTGTGTATCGAATGGATATACGATATGGAGTTAGGCTTAAAAACGATCCTGAAAAATCGTGCACTTAAAAGATATGGCAATGGGCAAAGGAACGTCAGTGAGTAAAAAATGAGAAAGAAAACAGATTCAACCCTGCAGAGTACAGTAATTGAGAGGAAACACAGGATTATGCCTAATCCAGCAAGGGAAATGGATGCGGTTAGTGAGAAACAAGTAAAATGTTTGTGTACTAATACTTAGGCCACTGACCGAAAAAGTGGAAATTTAATTGCTGGTGCAAAATGTGAAGCAATATGTTGCAGGAAAAACAGAAAATCCAATCAGGACTAGAACACGACTGTGTTTTCTTAAGGTAATAACAGAAGTAAAAAAAAATGATAGACAAGAACTGAACATGAATAATATCAATGGCAATGTGATAAGAAGGAATAGCATCGATAATACAAAATCCATTTAGGAGAAATGCTCTGCTGTAGACTCTCAGTTCCTTTGCAGATTTCTTCCATTTTCCCCAAAGAAATTTATACCTGCCACTCAAAAGACACAATTCCTTGTAGAAAACAGGATTTTAAATTATGAGATACAGATAGCAGAACAGCACGGGCCCGGTTATTTCTGGATGTGAGATCCTATGTATTCCTTTACCAAACACTGGTTAAACAAGAGGGTCAGTGGGCAGTCTTAGGGTTGATTTTTGGAGTAGCAAAGATATCTGTAATACAACCGTATTAAGAAAATAATCATGAGTTGCAATATCTTTACTTGCTTTTGTTTAAACTGAACAGAGATAAGCGAAATGCCTGTAATAAAAGTTCAGGACTTCAAAGGGGCAAGTTTGATAAACTAAAAGAAACCAGTTTATTAAATAATCACCGGGCCTGAGGAGATTCAAATAGGAAGAACTATGTGAGCTGGTGAAGCATTGCTTTAGAAATGCAACTGGAAAAGCAAGATCACAAACAAAGGGACTGAAAGCAAAATTTCTGCTATAAACTGGAAACTCATCAGCTAGAAATGTCAAAGAAGACAAACCCATAAAATCGCACAGTCACCCTGATATAAAAGACAAAGACACAGCTAAAGTGTATCAGATGTGATTCTGCTAGATAAAGATCGCTGCAGTGCCCTTGCTCTGTGAAGCAAGAGGTCACCTGGAGCACCGAGCAAAGGCTTTCATTACCCATATTGAAGGAAACTGGTCCCAAACTGGTGCACAGCAGGGTTATTGGGGTGGTCAAGGGAGCAGACAAGCTTCTCCTAGAGGAGAAGAGGACCTGAGGAGCTTGGCTTGGTTAGCCTCGGAAGACGTAGGTTGAGAGGGCTACAAGATCTGTTTCTATGAATATATTGCAGAGGAAGTAAAAGAGCTATTTAAGCAAAATGACAACGTTCACTCAAGAACAAGTGGATATAAACAGGCCACGATGAAATTTAGGCTGAAGTTAGAAGAAGCCTTCTAGCCTGACCGCACTGAGGTTTTGGAACATATTTTTAATGACAGCAGTGAAGACAAAGAACTTAACGGGATTTTAATCAGTTTGCAAATGGCATAGCAGGAGGAGGTTGCCTGGAACAGTGAGAGAACGAATGCTAGGTTCAGGAAATCTTTTCCATTCCTAATTTAAATAAAAATTTGTTCACTGAAACTTGGCAGAAGTTATTCAATGCTGTCTTTTAATGGCTGTCTTTGTTACTTCATGAAATGTACTTAAAAGGATTGTTAAAAGGAAAACCTTTCTGTTGAAAGATAGCATGGTGTTTTTATGATGTACAAACAATAAGTATCCTGGAATCCTAACAAGCACACTGAAAGCCACTAAAATAAGCTGCAGCAAATTCATTAGGAACAGTGATAACTATAAAAATGAGGAATTATTGAAACAGCTTAAACTTCATGCATTCTGGAGTTATGTATTTTGGTAAAATTCCCCAAATCCAATTCCAGATTCCAAGTGAAAATTCTATGCAAATAATTTGATACCTATTCTTCATGCCCATTGGAATCTTAGGTTCAGACATGTACAACTGTACTGCAAAATAACTCCTCTTTTTTTAACACATTCATCTCTGTGCCGCCTAATTCCCGGAGCAGGAGTAAGCCCCTGGATTTACAAGGAAGGGAGTAAGAATGATAGGAAAAAAGATATTTAGAGCTAATATAGGGTTCCAATCTTTCAGGAATTTAAAGAATTATTTTACCAGGTTTCCTAGAAAACATACACACTGATGGTTTTGAAACACTACCTCAAGAAATTCTCTACAGAGGAAACAGCAATTTCTGTCTTCTCTTGGGACCATGGAAGAATTCAGAAGTGAGCTAGTAGGAGACTTCAATCTCAGAAGTTAAATTCCGGCAAATTTTAAAGTAAAATAGATACCAGACATTAAAACACTCACAGGTTAAGATGGACCGGTGCCGTCAGCTCTGAGGTATCCCTGAAAAACAGCCTTGAAAGCTTTTCATTTAATTGATTATAAGAAAAACTAACTGTGGTTAGGACAGTGGACTGGGACTTAATATTTCAGTTCCTGAATGTGCCATAAACTTTGGGGAAACTATTCATTCTGCTGCTCAATTTGTTAGCTGCAAAAGCAAAATAAACATTTTTTTTTCCCTTGCCCTACATATCGAGGTCTCCACACCTGGAGACGGTGACTGCTGAGAACAACGGGGCCGGTTCTCATTTTACATTTCTCCTGTTACTGTGACCAGCGAGTCAATCCCACAGGATGACTTTGGCTCCGTCGGCTTATTCCCACTGTGCCGACTTCTAGCAACTGATTGGGCTGCGCTTTTATATGTAAAATTGCACAACAACCTGGAACGCAACCATGGCAGAAGTTGACATATCAACCATATTAGGTCTGTAACGACCGGGAAGATCAAAGCTCTGGCTTGGAAATGAATTATACATAAGTGAAAGGCAATGCAATTATAATCACACTTTGCACGGTCAGTCACAAACCCTCATATTAATAGCCCCTAGTCTTCGAGTTCAAAGGTCAAACTCAGTCATACTGTTAATATTTAAGTAAAAATAAAACGTACATTTTAACTTCATCTTTAATATATTTTTTCTTCACAGAATATACCCTAAATTTTAAGGCATCTCTCTGAAAATGCTAGTTTCATTCACCTTCAGTACCTTCCCAACAATGTAACAAAAGGAAATGGGACAAAAGACAAGGATCTCAGTGTGAGCAGAGACCTGCTGCATGTCTGAAGAAGTTTTTGTGAAAACAAGGATAACCACATTTGCATAAAAGTTGACTTGTTTTAATCCATATTTTGTAATGGGAGGCCTTTCATAATTTTCTTGCTGGTTATTATTATTCTTACAACCTACAGGGCAACATGGAAACCCATTCTACCCCCTGTGAATTAAACACCCACAAACTTTCATCATCGTTTAAAAACACCCCAGCAGCTATGAATTAATAAGCACTACTTAATAGGGCATAGGACAAATTCTATCTGTCTGGTATGCAGAGAGCACCGTTTTATTATCTTCCTTCTGACTGTCAAGAAATCCAGCAAAGAGACGAAGTGGCAGAGTAGATGGAGCGGCTCTTTCGACAGAGCTGGAAGACCGCCTGCGTTAAGCAACTTCCACATCACAGCACATACAATTTCGCATTACTGCTGAACGACTACGCAAATGGCCCCGATTAATCCTATGCAGAAAAGAAATCATAAATGCTGCAAGTTTCAAGCTTTGTTTATATGTGTCCAAATTTACTGACGGACCTTTTACAGTAGTATCTTGCTCACAGGACTTCAGAGTCCTTCATTACCAGTTACCTACAAATCACATTCACTTAGTGACATGGTTTAGTGCTGGTTTTGGCAGCGTTAGGTTGATGGTTGGACTTGATGATCTGAAAGGTCCCTTCCAACCCAGACAATTCTATGATTCTATGATTCTCAAGATGCGCCAGCCAGAATGCAGCCACTCATAGTAATGCTGTTGGGGAACTACTTTATACAGGGGAGACAGACGGACAGACAGACATTGCCCTTCCGCGCGTGAAGCTGGTTTGTCATGCATCGCACACTGACAAAAGGAAATGCTTCAAGTCTTCGTGCGAGGCTTTATGTAAATAACACCAAACTGACACCTTTGGGCAGTCGGGTGCCATTATTCTTTATCAGAAGCATTTGTCAGACTAAACCAGTCTCACTACATGACTCTACAGAGCCAATCCTAAAGAAAAAAGGCTCACTTTGGTCTCCTGAGCCGAGGAAGAGCCCTGGTGAAGGAAGAGGAGAGGAAGGTCAAAGAGAAAGGGTCTTCCTGCGTGCATCTCTCTGTACAACTGGACCTTGCCTTTGTGCTTGAAGGTAGATGATTTATTACATAGTCATCACAGGCTACATCCTTAGTGAGAGTATACTGCTCTCTCCCCTTCAAGCCAACCACGCTTGGGGAACAGAATGGGAAAGTAGGTCAAAAGTCAAATCCGTCACAATCTCCCGGCGCCAGATTTCAACACGGACATTCTCTAATGCAGGGAGAGAAAAATCCATGAAGGGCTGTACAACACAGATACAAACTGCAGCTCATGACGCCTCCAAGCCCCAGCCTGAAGGAAGAGCAAGGCAGGTACCTATTGCTACAGGCAGGTCCTGTTCTTGCTGCTTTCCCTCAGCCACTGGGCTACTGATCTTAGTCGGAAACAGGCTGCTGAGACAGATGGACCTTGGTCTGGCTTCATATGGCCATCCTTAGCTTACTTTTATGTTCAGTTTTCTTGAAGTCTGTTCTCAATACACACACAATATGCCGTTTCAAAGAGTTAACACATGGATTAGAAGAAATCAGTGGTAACTTTGTACAACACTGCCAACCCTGAGCGGCTTACGCACCAGCATGACAAAATAAAAGAAAAATCTGGAAATGGCAGGGACGGGAGAGGAAGTTTATTCTGCAAATTTTTGACAGAGTAGCCAATTTGTTTTTTTAAAGTTTGTTTCCATAATTGGTAGGGGCAACATTTTGACATTATCAAGAATTCTTTGCAGGATTCAAATACCTTTGCAAAGAGAAAATGAAAGAAGAAGCTCTAAAATTGCTACAGATCTGAGCAGCACAGTATTCAGCATGTTAATACCCTCTAAAATCAGAACTGCCTTGTTCTTCTTCTCTCCCAGTGCTCCTCAGTATTAGCTCATCTAGCACATATTGCAAGCAAAACCTGAACCTGCTGATGAAATGGATGCAGAGCTCTCCCTCCTACATAAATCCAAGGAACGAAGGTTTAGGAAGAAAGTCAGGGCAGCACTTTATCTACTGCAGCATGAGATTTGTCTCCCTCTGCTTATGTGGGAGGAACAGCTGTCCCCGAAGAAGATTCCCAAGGTATTTCCTTGATCTTGGGAGCGCCATGACATCCCACTCTGATGTCAGTCCCTCGAAGGACCAATTTCAGAGCCATAAGCCTAAACCATGAGGGTGACTCCAGGGGAGCTGCACCTGCCCTGCCCTGGCCTGGCAGCAGGATTCTCGATGGCACACCTACAGCTCTTTGCTAAATTTTCTTTCCTAAGTTATATGGCACCAGGGCTGGGACCAAGCACATATGATATAGAGCAATGTTCTTTCCTTCTGCCAAATCTCTGCTCCCACCGCAGATGAGATCTGAGATCCTTCTGGCCTGCCCAGGGAGTGGGAGGGGAGATGGCTCAGCCTTTCATATTCTCCCTACCTTTACATAGTAATACAAAAAAATCAATGACCAGAGGAAAAGTATCAGTCCATCAGGATGTTCTGTACCACAACAAGAACAAAGTTCCTGAAAATTTCCTCCCGTGCCAGGCAAACTACAGCCAAAAACAGAAGAGCCTGCCGGTTATAAAGCATGCTGTTAATTTTTGCTTTTCCCTTCCTCTTGAGGGCAAAACAGTCTCAACTCTGGGAATTTTACTTAATTCACTTTATTGCCTAGAAACCCAAAGTTTTAATTACTGATTCAGATGTTGAGGTGGGGGGGAAAAAAAAAAAAAGAAGACATGAACTTCTCCCCCTTCCTAGCCTCAGTTTCCCTGGTTTTCCCCAGGTGCCAGGCTCGTTCTGCGGGATGGGGTCCGGTCTGGCAGCTGCTCCTTCCTGCTGTGCCTCCATCATTCCTCCTCCTCCCCGCATCTCGTTCTCCCCTGGCCCCTACAAGGGCCAGGAGTGGGTCCCCAGTCGTGTCCCCAGCGATGGTCCCCTTCCAGATGTCTCCTCCCGGAGGCTGCTCATCCCCCAGCACGTGTTGGCCAGGCGGCGGGGGCTGCTCAGGGACACCCCCCCACCATGGGGCACCCCACGGTCCCCTCCACCCAAACCCCACAACTTACACCCCCAAACCCTCACCGCCACCAAATCCCCAGAAGCCAGGGCTGTTGCAATTTCAGAAATCAAACTGTGAAGCCTTTTTTTTTTTTTTTTTTGAACCAGCAAAACAAGGAAAAGAAATAGCAAGAGGCCAAACCACGCATTGCCCAGGCATCTCCTAAAGCTGCAGCAGCAGGGCTGCTCACAGGCTGGGTTTTTGCTAGCTACTCGTTCTATATTTTTTTTTTTTCCGGGCAAAATCAGTTTTAGCTGCGAAATCCAGTTGTCCAGGTGGGTGTCTCTGGTCTGGGGGGAGGGAGGGGGATGTTTCGAGCACGGGCAGGGTTTGGGAAGGGGCAGGCGTGTGAATTTTGTGCCAGCAAAACTTTCAGCATAATGCTCCAGAAGTAACAGCTGTAAATATTTATCTTTTATGCTTAAAAAACCTGACTGCACAGAACGGCTAGATGCTGGTGCGTGCACTGGGGGACAGGAGAAGGGGAGGAGAGTCGAGGCCCTGAAGGTTGCCTGCGAAGCTCCTTCTAAGGTAAATTTTCTGTAGCCTGTTAGCAAGAAATCATCCGCTTTAGAGAGAAGCATGCATTGGCGTGTTTTGTTTTCTCAGAGAAGTGTGGAATTTGAAGCCAGGTCCTTTGGCTTATCTGTTGCAAACCATGACTGCTTCTCAGTGCCACACCACTCAGTATTTCCTAGAGAAGGGATTCTGAGAAAAAAGAAAGAGCCCCAGTTCCCTAGAAGCATTAAATTAACACAAGGGATCTGTAAACGAAACAGCAGAGGTTTGAAAGCCTTACCCTTTACTGTTTCCTGCTTTCTTGGAAAAATCTCAGTATTAAAACAGATTGGATTACATTACAGGACTAGTTGCTGCTGAAGAATTTTATTTTGGGTTATAAAACACAATGTTTGCTGTTTTTCTAATTCAATTTGCTTTTACCTTTGTTATGTCACACTGTTACTAGGGTTCCTGTGAGAAAATGCAGGTTGTTATTGCCTGCAAACTACCCCAATTATCATCTGCTCTCACTTTGCAAAGTAATCGTGGGTAGAAACGATGTAGTAAGTATAATGCTGACCTAAAGAAGTATGTCATAATTTCGAATCTATTTACAGCTTTTGCTTTGGGCATATAAAAAAATTACATTAAGAACTTTTCTTCAAAAAAACCACCAAACCCTCCAAAGGTTAACACATTTCCAAATTAAAACAAACACTGACTATAACGCTACCAACCAGTTTACATCTCTGAATTATAAAATGTAAACAAGTGATCTTGTAAACTTTATTTTCAAGGGCTTGTGCCTTTGTAGAGAAGTTTTCAGCTAGAATAACAACATCAGCAGCCTTGCGTGGGCTCAGAATAATTTCACCACGAAGGGCTGACTGTAACTCCAGCCCTACTCCTGCAGTCCTGACACAAGGAAAACTCGCGTTTAATAGAGTGGGAATTTTTGCCAGGTGATAGCCACAGGATCAAGCTTCCTGGGCAGGATAAAAATCTAAAGCAAATTTTTATATTCACTTTTAAATGTTTTAAGTAGGTGAAGTGAAAATTCTTGGCACTCCCAAATTACATCAAAGATTGAGGGAGGAAAAAACCAGAAGATTCTTGGTAGCAATATATTTAGCACCTTTCTTGGAATGTAATTGTTACTGGAAAGTTTGGGGGTGTATCCATGTGCGTTAACCACTCTTGTACAGTAAAGTCCAGTCTCTGAACTCATAAAAGTATTACACAATATTCTAACTACCTCGAGAGGCCTGATAATGATCATAAAATCATAGCGTTCCACAATAATCCTAAAGATAAAGGGAATAATTAATTTGCAGCTGGAAAAAATATGCTACTGCATATGTTACCGCAATTACAATTTCTCTGCATACTGCAGGGATGCTTCTCACATAGCAAGAAAAAATAGAGTTAAAAATATAAAAGTGGCAGGCCCAAACAAGAAATTGACTCTGCCAAATTCATAGATGCATGTAAAAAATTGATTTAACAATTTTTTTTTCCAAGTATTCATGAGCAATGTGAAAAATGGGGCATCAGGGGGAGGTTGCAGTGAAAACAGGCGATGCAGGTCAGGATCAGACTGCTTTTCCTGTCGTCTTTTAGTAATATTATTCATCTGCTTGGCTTAATCTTCCTACTGCCACCTGTATGCTAAAACAGTGAAGTTTTAGTGAAGAACGTTTAATGATACTATCATGATTGTAACTAATATTCCTGCTTGAAATGGCACAGCACAGCACTATCAGATTTGAAAAAGAGGGAATTGTGTGAGTGAAAATCTCTAGCCACTGCCCAGTCTGTGAGCTTGTTCTTGAGTGTTTGTAAGCAGTTTTGTTTAAAGGTAAGAGAACAACAGGACAGGCCATCAAAATCCCCTATACATTCCTCTTGGCAAATATTTCACCACCACCACCTTTATATTTAGACAAGACATACACCAATCCAAAACCAGACTGTAGAGCCATTTTTAAGCTAGACATGAAGAAAATATAAATGACATGAACTAACTAATGAAAATGACATGAGAGCCCTGCAGATTTTGAAATAATTTAATTCTTGTTCCCTTTCACATACTAATGTATTTTCAAACACTACGAGCAGAAAATACAGACATCCAAATATACAGTTATTACAATATTAAACAAATACCTAGAGAGTAAAATATTCTGCAATTCAAACTGAAATATCGAGATTTTTTTCAAAAAGCTAAACACAAAAATTATGGCTCAGACCTGCCTACAATTTGCAGGTGACTTAAAATTACTTGAAAAATAAATTAAGATACTATTCACCCAAACGAATTCCTAACTGAGTATTCAGACCAAATAGCAACAAGGACAGTAGCTCATATCATCTTTAGGATGTACTTTTTGAAAGTCAGCCATGGAATTATAGCAGTTTTGACAGCACAAGGAATATAATTACGGTTCATACAGAAGCCTTTCTGTCTACCAGCTTCACATGTATCTACTAAGTTATAATAAGGTAAAAAGGTACTTGCTGAAGGAAAAAAAATATTTTAATTTTTGTTGTTCCATACAGAATATTCCTGTTCAGCCCTCAATACTTTCAGAATTATTTTCTTTTACCTCATCTCCTTCAGAGTACGTTTATCACTGACCATCAGATTTTTCTAAGTGCTGCCACTGTCTGCCTCAGGACATGAGGGGTGCTCCTTATTTTAACAATTAAGCCCCAACTACATTAAAAAAGCAGGGATAACATTAGTGGACTGAAAATTATTCTAGGCTGTCACAACCAATAAATATCCACGTCTGAATGTTTTTAAAGGAAGTTAATGTTAAATCTAGGTACTCTATTTGAGTTACAAACATACCCAATATAGTGCAATTCAAGTAGAAAGGAAACAGTCCGAATTCTTCCCTCTCTTCTACAACGCAGTCCCTACCAACTTCGGGGAAACTTCATATTTCAGGAAAATCAGACCAATGTTACATGAGAACACAGAATTTTAGGGAAATAAAACGTTTAAACTCTTTGTAAGGTTCTACACCCATGTCTTATTTTTATATACATATATATATACACACACATATGTGGGTGGGTGTGTGTACACATCTATTTTAGACATCTGCATACATCTGACTTCTTCAAAAAACTTAAATATTGATCACATATTGTGTGATAACGCTGAAGTGCTAAGCTACCCACAGCCAACAACAATAACAAAGCTATTCTCAGAAGAGATTTTTCTTAGGCTCTTATAATATTTGTAGAAAACAGTTCTGCATGATTAATATTTATAACTAAAAATTATTCCACTAGCAGACTTGTGTGAAAAATACAGACATACTTAATATTTGGTATAAGTCTTCAGAATAAATATAATTATTGAAAATGGTATAGTATCAGTTATTTTATATAAACATTCAGGTTTTGAGAGTATGACACTTTTTTTTTTAAGAGGCTCTTCTAGCAAATAGGTTTTAAGAAATTACTGACCATATATAAAATATATTTATCATGAAAATTATATGCTTGGAGGAATAGAATCCTGATTTAAATGTGGATGATATGACAAAATATTTGCTTTGAGGAGAGGGAGGGACAGAATTAGAAAAGCAAACTCATTCTGTCTGAAATATTTAAACAATTTATCGAACTTCCTACTCTAAATCCTACTCACAATATTCAATAGGAAACCAAGTCAATATAGCTTGATAATAAAACCAGAGGTAGTGCTGTAGCTGGGAGCCTTGGGTGCAAAGGATTAAGTTGCTTAAATGCAGAACGTGGGACAGGTTCTCAGTTGACGGTCCACTGGTTTAGCTGCTTTCAGTGGGACTATGACAATTTAAACCAGCTGAAGGGCTACCCCACCATTTTGTTGTTCAAACAATTCAATATGACCCCTGCTTCAGGGAGAAAAGGAGGGCAAGATTTCTAATAAAATGAATACCACTACCTGATTTTGTGTTTTCTTTATTTTTAAAATAGACAGAGCCCTAAAAGTCAACAATAATATCACATTGTAGATGTGGGACTGAAGTCAATAAGACACAGTAAATTCAGTTATGGGAAACAGCTCTGAATGGTTTTAATTATATTTTCCTAGAAAGGCTTATAGAATGTTATTGATATTTGACCTGGATAGTTCTGTTTTCTATTACAAAGTACATAATATCAATACAGCACCATATATGTCTGCATTCAGCAGTCCTTAACCCTTTGTAGGCCCCAAATGAAAGGAGAGGCAGGTGGATACATTTACTTTTTTTTTTAATCTGAGAAAAGCAGATGCCATCAAACCTCTCACCTGTCATAAAGCATTAAACCTCAGTTGAAGTAAAGAAGTAATGAGATCTGAAACACCATCAGATTCTAGCATGACAAAGAAAGAGAGCAGACTATTCATTTTGTGTAAGGTATTTGTATGTTAACTGCATTAGACGTCTTTTATTTTAACGTTGCCTCATTCTTTCTCTCTCTTAAAGCCGGCTCATGCGCCTGGCCTCCCCTGGAAGCCTCTGCTGTCTGTCACTTTCCAGTGTGCACATTCCAGCTGATTGAATCCTTTATTAAATTAGATACCCCCATACTGGAAAAAAAAAAAAAAGGAAAAAAAAAAAAAGAAAGGAAAAAACCCCATACACTATGAACAAAGGAATCCAGTTTCTCAGAACTATAAATTTCAAATCCATCTGGCCTGGGAGGGGGACAATAAAAATATACAGAAAGTGATTAAGAAGTACTCCATGATACCCACTGCAGCTAGTTACCACAGGTCCTGTGGGTCCATCCACCCTGTACATTCATACCACAGCAGAGCAGCTCCAGGAGATGCATAAACGCATATCATTGCCTCCAGTGACCGTAAGGGAAAGCAGAGCAGCAGTCACTTGCCCAAGGCCACGCTTTAAATCAGCGCTAGAACTGGGAATAAAATTCCCAAATCATTCTGCTTTCCTGGTTCAGGCGCCATTCAGTAGATTGCAGCACAAAAAAACCAAACAAGCACGCACACAAAATTAACAGTTTGGTGTAAAGGGAAAATTCTTTCAAGATCGGAGCATTGTGGCAAGGCTGACGGCAGCTGAACACCACACATTCGGGCTCAATCACAGCACCCACCTGAAATGGGAGCGCTGATAAGCTTCAAAGAAAAGTGGGCAATTTTAGGAGGCCTGGGCATTATCAGCACACCGGTTCAAGAAAAAAAGCAGGATTTTTACACACTGCGGCCAACAGTAACCATCCCACTACTTACAGTATATATACTGTATATATACTTGTGTGTGTGTATATACATATATATATGTCCACATAGACACAGAAGACAGCTCGCCATGCTGATTCAATAAGGTTAGAAGCGAAAAGGAGGTGTGCAGCACTTGACGTGATGACAGAAGCAAGCAGAGACAGCAGGGTTCAGATCCATGCCCCAGTAAGACATCGGCAGGACACAGAAAATCAGAGCTACAAGTCTGACAGCAAATATAGGTTAGAAATACACAGGAGTGACTGGTGGAATAGGCCAGGGGAGTTGTTTCAACACCCTGGCGCACTGCTCACAATGATCTTTAAAATCCATTAAAAAGAGAATATGCAGTGAGAGTGAAAAGGCAGCAAATGTAAAAGATTAAAGAAAACAGCCTCTTGCCCGGTTAAGGCTGTGCTAGGCTGTGTCCTGCTCCGACATAGCACCAAACTGAAACCAAGGGGGCACCAACACGCACAGCAGCTTTTCTCCCCGGTTTTCCTTTTTGTTTCAAATACCAAAACAAGCTTTCTTCTGCTCCACCACTTAAATGCAACCGTTAACCCTAAGAAGGCAGGGAAGCAATTTTTCATGGGAGAAGTCATATCCGTAACTTAATAATACGGGGATTCTTGAATATTTCTCAAGAAGCTCTAAAACTAACCAGCCCGGGATTATTTGGAGGGATGGCACATCTGGGAGTGGTTTGAAGAAGCCATCTTCTGAAAAGGTAAGCAAAAGGCTCTTAGGGTATTTTTTTGATGCTTGAGGAGGAAGTCTTCGGAAGGACCATTTACAGTGATTTTAAGGGCAGGGAGTAAATTCAGCAATCTTAAAGGAGGAAGGGAACTGCCCTCAAACTATGACAGGATCACTCTTTTGGAGTGTAAGACTTATGGCACTCGGGTAAGTGCACCAGATCGGGCCAAAACATAAAACAGAACATAGATGAGACCACACGGTGGGTTGGGAGGCGGCTCAACAACAGCACGTCAGGAGACAGTTTGTGACCTGCGAGACGGGCCGTAAAAAGGCACAGTTAAGCCCTGGTGAGTGAGCCAAGAATGACGAATGCAGGAGAGCTACCAAAGTGCCCTTTAAAGAATAAAAATCCGGCTCACTACTGCAAATAAATGGAGATCTGCACATCTGAGGAGTGACGCTGCTGTCTGAAGCAGGACGTAGCAGTCTGGTCTCCATGTCTCAAGGCTGTGGTGTCCACATCCCACCCTTGTCTTTCATACTGACCCAGCACTGGCAGCTCTTTCTCCACAGGAACAACACACTTTGCTCTTTTGCCTAAATGCCCGGCTCCTGCCATCATTTTGCCAAACCCACCGCCCTTGGTTTTCATGAAGAAAAAGACCCCTCCATTCTTCATGATGAAGGGAAGGAGTGAAGACTTGAAAACATTCACTCTCAAGAGTCAGAAATGAAAGCCATGCATTGCTCCCTTTGCCATGCCCTTGGCTGGGGGTGGCAGGCTCCAGCTACCCCCCAAGGCACCCCGGAGAAGAGGCAAGTGGTCTCACAATGGCCTCAGGAGACAGCAGATTTCTGGGATCTCGGTTTGGCATCCAGACAAAGTTTAGTCATGGTCCAGATCGAGACCAGAGTCCCTCGTTTAAATATCTCTTCTGTAGGCACAACTGTCATGTAAACAATCATCTAAAACCCATTTTCTTTGGTAACAGTTTTTAGGAGGAGAACAATAAGATGGCATGTGTGACCGTAGCCCATCTCAGCCACCCACAGCAGTGGAGCAGTTACATTAATTTTTTTACATCATTTTTTGCTATTGAGTTAAAAGGAGAAATTCCTTTTCCAAACAATTTTTATGGGTAGTCAGCGTGTCCTGGACAAAGATCCATGTAGAGTAAATTACAGAATAGTTTGGGAAGTTCAAGTGCTGTAAATCACTTGCATCAGAAATTCTGAAAAAATAGCACAAAGCAGCAATGACCCTTGCTGGTAGAGCAAACTGAACTCTTTAAAAGAGCAACTATTCCTGAAAAGTCAATTATGCAGTGCCATGTTTAAAAGTAGTCAAGTCAAGGCAGAACACGACAATTAACACACCAGACGTTACCAGCAGCAAACCTTATCTCAGTCCAGGGGAGTGGAGCAAGACAAAAACATTAGGTTACACGTAATATCATACAGTCAAATCAAAACAGATTAAGTAAAGGAAAATTGAGGTTTGCGCAGCTACTGAAACCATGAGCTCAGTCGAATGACAACATGTACTTTAGATCCGTTTCCTCTTCTCTTCCAAATGCAATACAAGGTGCTGATCACAATCTGAAACCCTAAAAGAAACTGTACTACAGTTAAGAAAGATGTCTCCCATGGTAAGTTACGAATACCTGGCACTTCCCGGCTTCACCCCTGGTGTTAAACTCCCCTCCAGCAGCAAGAGGTGCCTTGCAAGAAAAGTTCAAATCTTTGCAAGGTGCACCCTCTGAAACACCATGCTACAGGGCCCCTGGGCCCTAAAGATCTTCAGTATTATACCAGTCAGCTGTATCTTCTTTTATGAGTTTTAAACATGAAGCACTGTAAAAGCTTCAGGGCCTAAGAGTAAAGTGCCTATGCAAGACCAAGGCTTTCAAGATTTTTTTTATGTGCTGCTTAATTAAAAAAAAAATTAAATAAATCTTTGCTAGCCTTTAAGAAGCCTGTGAGCTTTGTCCCTCTTAACAAGAGCTTTCTCACTAGCCCCAGTGTCTGGTGGGAATATGAGATGTTTATACTCTGAGATGCTACCTAACACTAACTCGGTTTGAAGTTCAGGTTTCTCCTGCATATTCCTTAGGGCAGGTCACAGAGTAGACTTGAAATCTAGCACTTTCACCTTGAGACGTATGTAATAAAAGTCAGCAGGTGATACTGTGACTTCTGCTCCACAGGCAAGGTTCTTTATAGAAATTTCAATAAATAATTATCAAATTAAATGATTTTTCATGTCACTGTCTAAAGGTCCTACTATGTATTTTTCTTTACAGATTACAATCCAACTGTTCAACCACAGTAAGAACAAAAAACAAAAAAAACCCCATATCATGGAAAGACAAAGGCGTGACAAGACAGCCTTGCCTAGTTCCCAGAAGTTTGTTGGTTTACCAAAAACTTTGATAAAATAGTATGTTCTACCTGTGGTTCATGTTTCTCACAGTCCGCAAGAAAACAAGAACTACTAAGAAACATGATGAGAAAACAGAATAGACAGGACTTCATACATCAAAAGCACCTTTTCCTTAATCTTTCCTGATATTAGAAGAGTCCGTTTGTGTTCAGAACAAAAACAACCAAAACTTGAATCTTCAACTTGTAACAGAATGAGTTATGACCGGGTTTACCTCCAAACGGGAATGATTCTTTAAAATTCCCTTTTAAGACTTCGTAATGAAACTATAGTCCAATTACTAGGCTTTGAACATTAACTGAAAATCTACAAAACAGCTGTAGACAAAAGGCAAATTTCAGCTTTTCCTCTGGCTTTAGTCATGAAGAAAACTACCCTGAAATTAAGTTTTGGTGTTTTTTACAATATAAATGTAACACACACAGTACTTTTGGTACTGGGGCAAAGCTCTGGCTGCTACGTACTGCTTGTTCAAAGTGCAAGATGCTTTTCTGAGAAGACTCAGCTCAGCTGGGTGCTGCCTGGAGCATAATACACCCAACTTGTACGGAGGGAAAAAAGTAAGTGATAAAAAACCATGCTAGAGACAAGCCATTTAGCTTTCTTCTGTACAAAATACAATTCAGTCATGCAGATTTGCCCATGAGAAAACACCAAGAACAGCAAGAGATTCAGCTGGTTTTCCTCCCAAGGCCAAAGGTTCACCAACCAGCCTGGGTACACCACAAGGTAAGAGAATTGCTGTCTGCCAGAAGCAGCAATTCTCTTGAACAACCTACTTTCAGCTACTTAAACATACATTTCCCGTTGGAAATAAACTACTTAGGTATGTATATGTATTCTGAATTCAAGCTACCAAAAACAGGGTGACCCACTCAAAGCTGAGAACAGCTCTCAACACTTTCTCATAACCTGTAGGCAAAAACAAGTGTAGAATTGGTTGTAGTTCCGTCAAATAGCTACATCCTCTTTGGCATCCCTAAAGCACCAACCACATTTGTGTGCAGGCGCCAATACTTATTTTATAAACCTGGAATGGTGGGGGAAGATAATCTAATAGTGCATTTCCCATATCTTGATCCTAAATCGTACCTTGTTTTGAGTGATTACCTTCTGCCTCTATGTCTGAGGTAATTCATTTTGGTGTTCCAGACATGGCATATGCACTTTCTTCTGGTATGTGTTGTATTATCACTTTGCATGAAAATAATGACGACTGTTGTGTTAAAAGACAGAACTTCGGTTAGCTGCCTCCACTGAAATAAAAAAATCAAACTGAGTACTAAAACCTACGCCTAAAAAGGCAGTCACTGAAAACCCTGGAATTAAATGCTCACTCTCAGCTTATTCTTTCCTAGACCACTGTCGTGACTGGCTTTCCTACCTGGGACAAGCAACACAGGGCTAGATGCAGGGGAACCAAGAAAATGAACGCATGTGACTATCAAGGAAAAAGGAGAGAGGCTTGAGGGTCAAGGAGTTCAAAAAATGTCAGAACAGGGGGCCAAAGGGGAGCTTCAAACAAGGCATCCCTGACACCATTTCCCAAAGACACGTAAGAAACCATCAGGTGCCACATGGCACCTCTCTGCCTAGAGACAGGACAGCAAAAGGGAGTGGAAAGAGGTCCTACCCCACTGCTGGCATTCCCCCAGTCAAGCTTCCTTCTCATGGTGTTGTGCATGTCTAGCTAGACAGAGCCTGGCAAAGGTTAATGGTGAGCTCCTTGACACGGTGGATATATTGAGCAAAACAGACCCAGCATGACTGCCCTTTCATCATCTCTCATCCCAGTGGCTACGTTACAGAAATGCTGAACAAAACCTCAAGCAGCCTTTTACAGCTAAGACTTCACGGGTAAGGAAGTTTTCTGAGCACCTGCAAGACTACTACAGGAGAAGTAATATTACTAATAACATAATGGATCCCACAGGCGGAAAAAAAAAACAGCAAAGCCTATATGCCCCTACAGCTCAAAGGCAAGGCAAAGAACACTGGTTTTGTAATGTAGGCTATGCAAGGATAGGATAGGACTACGATTAAGTCTTGAGAAAGACCCTTTTTCAAAAACTAGGTGAGGAAATCTGTAAAACATAGTATGAGGAGCAAGCCCATCAGCTGTGGTCAGGAATCAGTGGGTGTCTCCTACACAGCTGCAATGATTCAAGGACAAAGCAGTAATCACAACTGTACATTAGAATTTATAACAGATATATTAAAAACTGGAAAAGACAAAAGACCATGATGGCAAGCATGAATGTTACCACTGCAAAAGAAAGATGAACGGCTTTTGTAGAAGGAAGATACTTCAGGGTCATTTTGGTGTTGACAATTTCTAACACAAGGAAGAAATTATATCCAAAAATCCAAATGCAATATCCATTTTCAGTGTCATGCAGAAAATAAGCACGTAGATAACTCACAGCAGTTCCCTATGGTGAGGCAAAGCCGTCAATTCTTCATACTTTATACATTCTATGTGACAATGACATTTTTTTTTGGCCTTGTAATACCATTGGACTCAGAAGCCGGTAAGAAAGGACATGAAATAATAACATGCCCACTCCAAACATTCTGACAAAGGGAGAACCTGCAATCCTAGAGAAAGGTCTAAGTAATACCTTTGCTTTTAGGTCTTTAAAGAAGATGCAATACAACGATGTTTGGTTTCTTCACAGAAATGCTATTAAACTCTTCTCTGGAATGTATGACCAATGTGCTTTGCATCTCAGAATTAAATCACCTATATGTTATAATGTTAACTGATCTGTGAAAGGGTTATGTATATGGAAACAGTAAACTGAGAAGGAAAAAGCTGTCCAGAATGCGGAAAGACTCAATAGTTGTGGCTCAGAGATGACTGGAACCAGATAAAGGGAGCCATTGAGAACTGGGTGTACACGGAAGGGGTACAGGATGACAAGTGGCTTTCCAGGGGATTTTATACCGTGCTCCTGTATTAGCTTACTCAATAAACCAAAGGATTTAAACTATTCAGAGGGTAGCTCTTCACTAATAGTATGACAATATGAGTGCTTTTCTTGATGCATAAGATTAAATTAGCAGACTGAGTAACTAAGTGGTGGTAGCTCTATGGGAGGAAAAAGGGCTACAACTTATACAGTCAATAGGAACTGCACAGTAAAAAATACCCAAAAAGCCACACTTATGGCATAAAATCGGAGAAAAGGATTTTGTTTGTCAGTGCAAACCCCAGAAGCGTACAAATGTTAGCGGGTGCCAAATCACAAGGCTAATTAACGCCTGGCAGTACAGAATCTCTTACCACCTCCCTCTCCCCACCAGGAATAGGCATGCTTTGGGACTGTGTGCCCGCTCTGATGCTCCAGGATTAAGAGTTATTGGATCCCCAATTCCAGGACTTCTGTTATTCTCCAGCCTCATGTGGAAGAGTTCATAATTAGCCCACAGGCAGTAATGCAAGAGAGCAATGAAGTCTGAACAGCTCCAAACTTGTCTGGATACGTCTGTCTCAGACAACGTTGCTGACATGATGACAGTTTCCCAGAAAGATCCTACACGGTAAGAACAGCACATAGAAAAAACAGCATCCGTCTGTACATAAAACTGGAGAGGTTTTAACTGGACAGCGTATTATTTAGTACAAGAAAGACTAATAATGCTGTATCCTGCACAAGTAATTCATAACCCTTCCTCAATTCACACCAGGAGGAATCAGTTGGCATGAAAGCAGTATCAAGACGTGGACATCCTGTATACTTCCTTAACTTAGACCTCTGAAGCTTTATGGACAAAATATTATCCAATTTTTGATAATACTCAACAAAAGGACGCTGAAGTTAAAAAACCAAGCTGAAGAAATGTACAATGCTGAACTGCACCTTGGGGGACACTATCAGGAGGCCTACAGGAGGAATTTTAACGAGTGCATGGGCTACTGAGCAGTGGAAGGGAAAGCTGTTAAATTTATGGTTGGACTCGATGATCTTAAAGGTCTTTTCCAACCTAAATGATTCTATGATTCTATGATTCTAAATCATAAATTCATGGCTGAAAATCACAGTTCCCTTCTTATCTGGTTTCATAAAACAAATGGGGAGAAATCTTTTAAACCACAGCCTGGTATGCCGAGAATTTTGTAAGAGTGTACACGTACACTCTGCAGTGGACATCTAATCACACTAGGAACGCCTCTGACCAGCATTAGCCAGGAAAACACCTTGTCATGCAGCAGGCTAGAGCATGAAACTCAAGTGAACAGCAAGGTTTACACTCCCAATTCTTCCTGATATTAGTCTGAATGGAAAGGCACCACACTACACAGTCACACGAACAAACGTTTGCAGGTTGAGTTTGACAATAAAAATATACTAGCTCAGGCCTTTTAACTAGCTATTCCAATTAAACAAACTCTAGCAACGCACACGTTTCCACTAACTGGAATATGGACACCATGTAAGATGACCATTGCCTTCTGAAGCCTGAGGAGCTCCTTTCAGGCCTTCGTCTTGTGCAAGATATCAGATCAACGTAGTGCCACGACAGCAGCTGGCCAACTTAATTTTATCTAAACAGGAGTATGGTAACACCCTTCTAACTAAAGGGTAGACATTTGGGCTAAGCATGTGTTATACCTTTCTTTCTTACCTATATTCTACGCATTGATCATATTGGAAGCTGAAAAATCCCTAACATAGATAACAACTTCAAATAGACAGGAGAAGTGTATGTATTTATAGTTTGCATAGGAGAAGGAAGATCACGTACTCAGCTGAACAATTTAAAGATACAATAGAATCATAGAATGGTTTGGGTTGAAAGGGACCTTAAAGATCATCTAGTTCCAACCCCCCTGCCATGGGCAGGGACACCTCCCACTAGACCAGGTTGCCCAAAGCACCATCCAGTATAGCCTTCAACACTTCCAGGGATGGAAGCATTGCTATATATGAGAACTAGGATCAATTAATTACATAAACAAATAGTGAACAATGAAAACAAGACTCTCTGTAACAGGCTCAATTCTCCTGGATCCAGATGCAAGGAAGAGACACGGGTTTATCATCAAAGCCCTTCCCCCAGAACAGGTCTGAATTATTTCACTAAAATCCATGCACAATTTCTGGGGAAAGTTAGGGGCATTAAGAAGGCAATTCACAAAGGCCAGCATGCCAACTTCGAAGCTGCCTCAATTAGCCCAGACGAAACAAGGAGGAGAGGAAGTCGAGCCCTACCTTATCTCTTCCTGGAACTTAGACTCATTTCTTTCAACTACTAGGACGGACTTTATTCTAGTCAAAATTCAAGATTCCACAGAATCATAGAATGGTTTGAGTTAGAAGGGACCTTAAAGATCATCTAGTTCCAACCTCCCTGCCATGGGCAGGGACACCTCCCACTAGACCAGGTTGCTCAAAGCCCCATCCGGCCCGGACTTGAACACTTCCAGGGATGGGGCATCCACACCTTCTCTGGTCAACCTGTTCCAGTGTCTCTCTGTTTGAGCTCTCTCTTGGAGCTACCCCTCCACCAAAGATTTATAAAACACAGCTGAGGGGGCACCGCTCATATAAACCATAGATGCGCTTACTTGGGAAGCGTCTAAGAAGTCAAGTCACAAGGTGGTATCCTACCCATTAATATTAAACTAATCCATGCAAAGAGCTGCACCTCGCTGCCAGCTGCTGCCAGGGACGCAACCCCGTCTGACAGCTATGCGCCGGCACTGCCCATGGGATTTGGTCCCGTGGGCGAGATTGCTGGAAAAAGGCCTGGCTGCATGTCCCGACACCTGCCCTGAGCGAGGCACGGCGCCCCTCAGCACTGTCGAGGGGACAGGCAGCCTGGGACCTGCCCGGAGCAGGCTTTGAAGTGCCCGGGGAGCTCCCGCAGCAAAAGCTGCGGTGCCCAGGGACCTGGCTGTGGGCACAGCCAGCAGCTGGGTGGGAAAAGATTTAAGGCTTCCCCTTTTTGGATGCAGGTGCCTGCAAAAGGGATGCTCCAAGAATCCCGAGTTAATTTCTACTGCAAACAGATGGCTAGCACTTACAGCGATAACCAGACCTTGCTTTTAAAACGAGCATTTTGTAGGTGAACTCCCCTGATCCAGCATGAGGACATGAGCCATGAGGATGATAAGAGCATTTTGCAACCCTAACTGCAGCAATCACTGTTCAAGGGTATGAAGATGAAACTAATCTTATGTGGGATGTGGCAGAACTGGATCACAGAGAAATACATGACGTTTTAATTAAACAGAAGAGGAGTAAGAATAAAGAAAATGTCGCTTTGAAAAGCTGAGCAAACACAGATCGCCTACAGTAAATAAAAACATATTTAAATAAATACTTTCTTCACATAAAAATACTAGAAAGTATTGGTTTTCCTTTTTCCTCCAGCTTTCCTTTCTCAACCGTTATTCTGCTGAGGATTCCTATGCCCCTGCTTAAATGCAGCCTCCCGTGGAGGAGGCCCACCTCCCACCAGAGCCAGCCAGAGACCCCCAGGGCTGGCAAGGGGCTCAGTCAAGCCTTTACCTATGTAAAGCCCTTTCACTCAACCGTAGCACATGTTTTATTAGAAAGATCCAAAGACTGAAACAGGCCATTCGTTAAAGAGCTCAACATATTATTAACTGCAAATGAAAGGTAAGACTTTCAAAAGCATCAGCACAGGACTAAAATTGCCTTCTTTAAAGCCAAGGGGAGCTTACCCTTGACCTTGAAGGGAGGAGGGTTGGGTGAGCTTGGGTTAACTATGAGTCCTTTTGAAAATCCCAGGCAAGGTGGTGAAACACGAAGATTAAGAAGGCTGCCAGAAGAAGTGGTGCACTAATGGCAATTTATTCCCCTTGACCCGATGCATTAATGCTTATTTCCTGCACGCACAAACTATATCATATAAATCAAATCGGCTCCTTCTCTAAATGTAGATTGGAAGAAACACCAAAGCTTCGCTTCGGTTCGCAGCAGAGGTGTCTGTCAAAACAGCTGTACAACTCCTTGCCAATACATCGATATATGAGGGAACACAAATCTATTCACAGACAAAGCAAGAGAAGGAAGAAAACTGACAAAGAAAATCTGGCATTATACTGGAACAATGGTCCAATGGCTAAAAGAAGCAACAAGATTGGTTTTCTGTTTACACGGACAATTGCAAAATAGATAAAAATTGGCTTTAAAAGCCTTGTACGCAAACCCATAAATCTTCTAACAAGATAAACTGGAGCTACATCACTCTGAGGTAACAACGAGTGATACTTGGCTGCTCTAGTTCTCATTCATATAAACACATATATGACCGTAAACAAATCTGGAAGGAAAGCTTAGTTGCATATGGCAATGCAGGGAGGGTTTCAAGATATAATAACCATGCATAATTAACTGTATCCTAGAGGACCTTCCTGACTTTTTCCATGCAAGTGACATTTCCCAGTGAGAAGTCACATGACTGCTGATATTCTCAGTCGACAGTCAAAAAAAGTGCAGAGTCTGAACTAGTTAGCAGCTTTTGAGCTGCAGAAATTATTTTTCTTTGAAGGTCAAGACATGCACCCACATCAGTGTAGGGAAGACAGCATAGCACCCATTCCTTCACCAGAGAGAACACTTCAGTCACCAGTGGCGAGACCTTTGCCCTGCTCTGGTCAACAGGACTTCATGGGAGTCAGACTTTCACTGTGAAACACTGGTTAACATTTTTGCTGACACTGGATGGTTACGCAGCCTCCACAACACATGCAAACTAAGGTGAACGTGTTTGCTGCTTGGTTGTTGGTTTTTTTTTTTTAAAACCAGCATTCATAGACTTAATTTATGAAAGACAATAGATTTTCCCCACACAATGGGAACATAAAAATTAAACAAACATTTTCAGATGGAGCTCCAAGACAGTTCTGGAGGTGCTAAAAGAAGAGCTGGCCAGCTCTGAAGGAAAATATTAATGAAGAAAAATTTCATTAAAAGAAGTCTACAAAGTCTTAAGTAGGCAATTCTCTCAACTGCTCTGGAGCATATATTAGTGTGTATCGATGGGCCACAAGAGCCATTAATTATTATCAATTGAATGCCTATACTGATGACATAATGCAAAAATAACAACTTCATCTTGCTTTTTCATGTTTACAAGTAGCTTTATCAAGCTGCAGGATCAGGTCCTTACAAGAAAGTTTCCAGTCTATTCTAGAAAACTATCATTGTACAAAGCTTTTTCAACGGTTCCTTTGCCACATCCTGAGACAAGACCAACAGTGGGAAGCTGGCAACAATTAACAAAAGATCTCAAGGATCAGAGAGGACTGCAACTATGCATGTTTTTTTGGAAATACAAGACACGGGCATGATTTTATCATACTGTGATATAAGTTGGAGGAGGAAAATGGACAGAGAAGATTATCTTGTCTAATGGAAAACTAGAGGTAGTGAACTCTGTAAGCCATTTAGAATGGACATACCCCAAGATGAGAAACAGTACTATAAACTCTGGGAAACAGAGATGCTTAAATAATGAAAGAAAAGAAATGCATTTATTTTCATGCAGTAGCATCCCTGATACGATGCACATCTACATCTATGTGTATGTATGAACACAGAATTTTGGGAAGAAAGGATTCCAAGACTGCAGGTGTTTGTGGACAAAACCACCACATTCACTGGACAGAAAAGGCTACGTCTATATTAGCAAGCAGTACAGATCAATCGAAGAGGACCTATAGACTGATACAGACTATACACAGATGGAAGGTTTCATTTCTAACTGGCTCTAGTCTGGTCCTACAGACTCTGTGAACACCCAGAGTTCATTTTCCTTTTTAGATTTACCTGAAAGAAATCTAATTCAAACACCCCAATACACTTAAAAAGAACCTTCCTAATCTGAACTAAATGTCATGCATACATATCCAAAGGATCCCATGTCAGCAACAGCTAGATTTGGATTAAAATCCCACATACTGAGTACAGAGAGTGTGATGCCAAGCTTACAGAATCACAGAAAAATTTAGGTTGAGAGGGACCTTTGGAGGTCACCTAGTCCAACCTCCTGATCAAAGCAAGGCCAGCTACAAAGTCTAATCAGGTTGCTCAGGGTCTTCTACTGCTGAGTGTTGACTGTCTCCAAGGACAGAGATTCCACAGCCTCTTTGGGGAACCCTACTTGGGCTGCAGCCTCTGGTGTCCAGTGCTTAACCTGTCTTGTGAATTTTTTTTCCTTATATCCAATCAGAATTTTCCTTGCTACAACTTGTGGCTGCCACTTCTTTTCCTTTGGCTGCACACCTGTAGGAAGAGTCTGATTGCACCTTTTCTGAGTCTACTTGGCCTTCTCTTCTCCGAGAACAAATTCACTTGTCTCAGCCTTTCCCTGTACTTCACGTTAAACTAACCACTTTAGTGGTGTTCCACAGGACTCTCTACATTGGCGGTCTCTCCCTTGTACTGGTGGCACAAAGCTAGACACAGTATTTTAAATATGGCCTCCTACTACCGAGTACAGGGGAATAACCACTTCTTCAGCCTTCTGGCTTTGCTCTTGCTGATGCAGCCCCGTGTGTGGTTAGTCTTCTTCATCATACTTGCTGTCTATCAAGACATCCAGCCTCTTTTCTGCAGACTTGCAACTGGCCAGTCAGTGCCCATCTTGTGTTATTTTGCATCCCAGGTGCAGGACTTTACACTTACTTCTGCTGAACGTCATGAGATTCTTGCTGGCCCATTCATCCACCTTGCTGGGATCCCTCTGAGAGGCAGTCCCACTCTTCTGTGTCAAGTGATCCGCAAGCCCTGGAGTCATCCTGCCCCCCTCCTTTAGGCACAGTTGAGAAGATCCCAGAACACAAAACTGACAAGTATGCAAACAAAGTTAATTCACCTACAAACTTCCTGAAGATACCGTCCCTCCCATCACCCAGGTCACTGACAAAGAGGTTAAACAATTGGCCCCACTGTCAGCCCTGAGGAACACGACTCGTAACTAGCCTCCAGTCAGACGGATATTGAACCATCGACCACCACCCCTTGAGCCTGGTGGTCCGGCCTTTTTTTCACCCACTGCAGTCCACCCATTCAGTCCATACCTTCCCAGTTAGCCACAAAGATGCTATGAGACCGTGCTGAAAGCCTTGCTGAAGTCAATTAAACAAAATCTACTTCTGTCACCTACAGTGGCAGTCATTTTATCACAGAAGGCAAGTCGGTCAAGCTTGATTTACCTGTGGCAAACCCAAGCTGGCTGTTCCCAGTCACTTTATTGCACTTTGTGCATTTGGCTTTCTACAGCCTACCAAACATGACAGAAAACAGCCTCTCAAAAGCTGTCTCCCCAGCACTCTCAGACACATCCCATCCAGCTCTGTGGATTTGTGTATGTCCACTTTACTCAGGCACTTCCTAACTCAATTCTCTTCTACTATAAACACCATCGCCCTCATCCAAATTCCACTACTAGGCACAGAGACCAGGGCCAACTGACAGCAGACTTTGCATATGAAGAACCAGCCTTTTCCGTGCCCTTCATCAGTTGTTGCCTTGCCCTTCATAACTCTATCCCTAAAAGCCCACAGAATGCTTTTATATTGCTTCTGGGTAGCCTGTCCTCACTTCCACCTCCTAGACAATTCCTTTTTGAATTCGAGCTCAGCTGGAAGTTCCCCTTTCAGCCAAACTGGCCTCCTGCCATGCCTGCTGCTTTTCCTGTATGTAGGAATGGACCGTTTTTGTGCTTTGAAGAGGTTTTCCTTGATCAGTCAGCTCTCCCGGGTGCTTTTGCCCTTCAGAACTGTCTCCTACAGTGTCCCATCCACCAGTTTCATGAACAAGCTAAAGTCCAGGACCTTTACTCTGCTACTTGCTTTCCTCTCTTCTCTCAGTATCTTAAACTTGAGCGCTGCTTGGTAACTGCAGCCAAGACTGACATTAACAAACACATCCCTGAACAATTGTTCCTTGTTTGTGAGTAGCAAGCCCAGTAGAGCACCTCCCTTAGTCTACCCCTCCAGGACATTCATCAAGATATTGTCCCTTCTGCATTCCAGAAGTCTCCTGGATCGCTGTACTGTGTCACATTCCCAGTAAACACCAGGGTTATTAAAGTTTCCCCAAGAACCAGGGCCTGCAATAGAAACACTCTTTTAAGAAGACTTCATTGTGGTCACAGAGTTCAAAGTGCTGCCATGACACCAGGCGCAGAGAGAGGTGTGAATATGCAGGATGCATCCACCCTTTCCCAGGTTTTTCCCCTTGAATGGCAGGATGGAGAACACTGCTTGGGCTCCATCCCTTCACATGGGATCACTGAGCCCCGTAGTCATCCTTAATCTGATGAAGTATTACTAGTGCCCGCATGAGAGAGTAGCAAAGTCTGATGATCGGCCAGGCCTTGGCAACCTCTGTGATGTCCTGGATCCAGTCTCTGGGGAAGCAGCAAACTTTGGAAGTCATCAGGTGCGGTCAGCAGATGGATGTCTCCATTCCCTACACCAGGGAGTCTTCAATCCCAATTACCCATTGCTTCCTCTTAGTGGCGCTGGTTATGAGTAGCTGATCAGGCACAGCTGGCACAAACACTTCTCTTGCCAGAACTCACTCCTCTCCTGTTTCCAGGGACTATATGTTTAATTAAATCATTATTATTATTACCTTCACATATTTGCGTTACTGAGGATGACATCAAGTATGGTTATATATTTCCACTTACTTACCTGAAAAAAACTGTTTGAGACTGTTCAGAAAATGTTACAGTTCTTAACACTGATGCCTAAGATGTAGGCTTCAAAAAAGTGAAAAACATAGATGTAAGCAGCATAAACACAGCTGCTTATTAACACATCAAAAAAGCAAATATCCCTTAAACTGTTAAAAAAAAGAAAAAAGAAAATAAAATCTTATGTTCATATACACATTAAAACCAAAATACATACACAGAACGCTCTGTAGAACGAGGGAAGTCGATTACTTGTCCATGTCATGATGCATGCTGTTAATATTGAGTGTGTGCACAAACCTTTAATGCCAGACTTCAGAGATCTCGCTGCAGTCAGGAACAAAGCCAAAGCTGTAAATATAACACCCGATTTTCAGGAGAGATGGGAATGTGGAAAAGAGTTTGGGAAATTCTCCTACGAGGATGCCTTTGAATCTCTCCAGAGAACCAGAGAACATTTTCTATAGCCTCCAGGCACTGGGATGTGGCACAAGGGCAATTCCTTCATCTCCAGGTCAATCCAGTGCAGCCAAGGCTGCTAAGCCCATCCCTTTCCTTCAGACATACATGGGAGGAAACTCCCCCTTCTGCCACTGGACTATACAAGAGAGGAGAGGGAAAGGGAAGAAAGCAAAGAAAAAAAAAAAAAAAAGCACTGTCTTCTCTCCACCATTTTAGAGAGAGAAAAGGAATTCATCAGCTGCTCTCCTATCTGACATCCAAATGGAAAAGGGCAAGAGACCAGGCTGTTTCCTCGCTGCATTAGACATGAGAGGAAGCAGGATAGGAAGAGGGCAGGAAGCAGCCAACAAAAGGTAAGAAGAGATGCTAAACTTCCCTGTGTCCTAATGCTGTTGCATTTGAATCTGAATTCTTAAAATCCTACAACCCGGCTGTGGAAAAAGGACTTTGGAAAAGCTGGGGGGTGGAGGGAAGGATGATTTTCTCAGCAAAAGTACATGTTTTGCTTTGTTTTGTATTTGCATGCTTCATCCAAAGTGTTACACAACATGAGCTTTATATAGCTATATGAGAACACACACTCCCCACACATCCAGGGGAAAACCCCAGCCACACCAAAATCTGTTCAAATGAAAAAAAAACTCACCCAAGTCTAACAGGACCCTAACGCAGACTGCTGACTAGGTACCACAACAACAACAAAATCATGCATTAGAAAATATTCCTTGCTTAGTTGTGAGAGAACAGCCTTCCCAAGACGGTTCGGTGTAACTCCATGCCCCAAATTCACTAACATTTGCCAGAGAGCAACGGCTGCTGCAGGATTCCTTTGGCAAACACTGTATCTCAAACTTTTCTCTTTCTCAATATGCTGTGATTTCCTGTGGAATGGAGAAGTCATCTATATTACAAAGAGGTACAGTACTAACACTTTTGGAAGTAAATAATTTTATAGCAATATATAGCATACAGAGAAACATAATACTTGGGCAGAAAAAGTCCTGAGCGGAGAGAAATTAGAAAAACATTCTGATAAACAAACACTGTCAAAGCTTATATTTTTTTATTCAGTGCAAAAAATATTGGGTAACTGTTTGCTGTTCCTAGAAAGAATGGAATTCTGTTGCCAACAGCTGTAGTTTTCCATAGGAACTATAATACTATATTGAAGATTTATGTTTCTGACAAAGGCATAAAGTTATCCAAACTAGGGCAGAAAAAACAGAATAGTCTTTTCCCAATGAAACAGACCCACATTATTTTTGTTAACTCTTCCTATGGCACAAGTTTTGATCTTCAAAACCAGGAACTCATGCTGCAGATGATGTTTATAATGATTAAGTCTTGCAATGCCACCCTGCACAGGGTGAACTGTTTTATCACAGGTTCTTACACAAGCAAGAAACACATCTTATCACCTTGAAATCAATTAAAGTCATAAATATTTACCTCCAAAAGCACATGACTTTATATTTACTTCTTGAGATTCTGGGGTTTTACAATGATGGTTTCCCTACCTTAAGAAAAGTTTTCCCCAAAGCTGTGGCCATCTCCCAGACCCATACGAGAGAGGAGAAAGGTGACCCTCAGCAAAAGGCTGCCCTGTGCATAAACAAGCAAGGGGAAGGAATTTTTGGTCTCTCTGCTGCAATTACACAGATACAAGTGGCCCCACCTGCCTGCACATCACTCTCCTGATTTCCATGCAAAAATTATTCCTCGTGCTCTGCAGGATTAGGCTCTTCTGTGTTTCTTGGAACTACTGCAGATAACAGTATACAGAAACATTATTTTTTAAGTCAACTGACGTTCAGCAATAAAACTCAGGATATCACAGGTTTTAAAGTTCATTTATTTGCAAGCAGCCAAACTGCGTACTCCGGGTTGAATCCTGGGCCAATTTACAGTTACACTCTATGCTGCTCCATGAACATTACACCGAGTTACACAACTTGGGAATCAATAAATCCCTTGCCTTGGAAGAATTTGCCCAAAGGCTCCCGATGAGTCAGTGGCAGTCAGTTTAGGTCTCAGACTTTGGCCTCCATTTTGTAGTTGCTCAGTCCACCAGATCATATTTACACTACATCACCAAAAATGTTGTTATTTCTGTCCTTCTGAAATTGCTGTTTGTTTGGTTCAGTTGGTTTGTTGTTTTGGTTTGGTTTTTTTTTTTTTTTACTAGGGGAAGAAAATAAATTAAAAACTTCTTAATAATTACAGTTGTGATTTATTTTTTTTAACTGGGAACCAACAAACTATATTTCTCAGCTGAAGCAAAGATAGAAAGCCTGATCTCTTTGAACAAAATGCACAATAATCCAAATGCGGACATAGAAAAATCACTGTGCATGTGCCACAGTTTTTACATTCAGATAGAGAAAACCTAATAGTCTACTTTTACTGATTTTAAAAATCCTACGTGTAGTCAGTGAGAAGTGAAAGACTGTAGAATAAAACCTTCCTTCAAGGAACAACTTGCCACCAGCCCTTAGTCCTGCAAAAGATCTGCAAAAACTGAGGCTATTTTGCTTGAGTAAACAGAATTTTAATTGAGCATAAACAAGTGAACAGCAGGAATGTCATTTCCATAAGTATGCAGAATTCAAAGGAAAAGAAGATTTAAAAATCTGGGGCCATAAAACCAACTTCAATTTTAAAAGTTTTAAGGTCTAGAATAAGGTAGTGTGTATGTGGCAGGCTTTTTTTCACTACAAATGGATTCTTTAAAAGAAATTCCCACTGACAAATCATCATTTATAAGGACTGTTTCCAATAAGGCAGAAGTTAAGTTATCTAGCATGGCACTAAAGAACACACTTAACTTTAAGTATGCTTATAGTTTTATTAGAGCAAATGGCTTTTTCCATGCTTAAGGCCAAGCATATGCTCAAGCACTCTACCGAGACAAAAGCTTACAAGTTTGTTGTTTAGAATGCAAAGCTAGGCTTTTTATCCCAAACCACATTTTCTTGCATGTAATCAGCACTGATGCTGCCGCCATAGTTTCCAATTCATTCCAGGGTGCAGTCAGCATTTACTAGGGCACAGATGGTGCTCTCTTTCTTTGGCTTCTAAAGAACATGCCTAAATATTAAAACAAGCTTGGCTATCTGCCTCTTAGCGTGTTCTTACACTCCGTATTGCCACAGTAAAAATAAGAGTAACCTTTGATCTAATCTGGAAGCCTTTTCTGATTTACACACAAAATTTGGCAATAGGATTATCAAGTACAGTCAGCCCACTCGAAACCAGAGAACCTGATATGCATAAATCCAGCACATTAGTCACAATCGATCAAGAACGGGAACAAGCAATCCACAAAACAATCAAAAAAAAACCAAAAATCAGAAACAATTTTTCTACTGACAAAGTATGCAATCCTGACTGTACTCGATGGCTATGTGTGCGTTTCTGGAACTGTAAGGATTATTTCACAGCTTAAACAGCAATTAGCAAAGGAACGGGTTGATTTGTAGGGCAAATAAAGAGCACTAGCGTGACAGCATTTGTCATAACAGCGAGCAAGGTCTTTTCCATCACACTCAACGCTGCAAGTCTGCGTTGTGCTGAGAATGTGCAGTGTTTTCCCCAATGGGTAGCATGGGACATTTATTTCCCAAATTCTGAAAATTATTTACCCATTTCTGAACAAGCATAAAGCAACCTCCACAGAGAGCCAGCAGATAGACAAGCTGCCACAATATTCCATTAAAAATGTCCTAAGGTAAGATAATGTCAGATTTGTCCAGCAGATCTTGACAAAATGTTCTTGAACGTGCAGCTAACTGGGATGCAGGTGCACATGGCGGTCAACGGGTCTTAGCCACGCATCTTCACAGGCTTTCAGTCTCAGCCAAAGCACATTGACACTGGAAAAATCACACGTCACGTGCATCAAAATACATACGACCAAACTCTAACGGGGCAAGGGGCTGGGGTGGAGGGCTTGGAGAAAGGTTAGTCAGACTGCTCGGAAACCATGCGCCCAAGTGAGGACTATTTCACTATGTCGCTGGTAACATGAGGTTAGCAGCCAGTGCATGCTGCCAAAATCTAGGGCAAGAAACGTGCATTTTAAGCAGTCGTCTGGACTTCAAAACAGCTCAACATCTGCATGCACGGATTGGCAAAGAAATCACTTCTGAACAAACACCAAGTCTAGAAAACTAGTTTTAGAAGTACATTTAAATGTCAGAAAGCCAGAGATTTGACTAAATGAGATTATCTAACACCCACTACATCAGTTAGCTCCTAAATTTGTTTTAAAATTAAGCAATGGCTAGTAATTTTGGAAGTAATGATCCTAGACACTGGTACTCCAGTAAACATAATAAACTAAATAAATCTAAATTAGCACATGGTACTAAATCAAAATTACATTAAAATCATAATAAAAGTAAATAAATAAAAATTCTGTCAGTATGTACAATCCAGAAACAAACCACTGTAAAACACACATAAAACAAACAATAATCAGGTATGGATGGTAAAAAGACTGTTCTGTAGCTAGTCAAAAGTACTTTTTATAGCCTGTTCCCTTTGAGGAGTCTGGGTCCTCCTACATCCTAGCCTCTCCCAGAGCAGCCTCTCCTGCCGTCTCCTGAAACTCAGCCCTGCTCACTCCCCAAACTTTGCAATACTTCCTGGGGTTTGGTTGGCTTCCCCTTTTGTTGGCATCCTGCTCCGTATCTACATGATGCATAACTTGAAATTACCGGTACATTCAATACTTTCAAAATTCCGGCTTGAGAACTAGCTTTGAAATACCAGTAACAACTATCCTGGCCTTACCTGCAGGATCTTGTACTGTCATTTCCTTACGCTTCATCATCAGCTTCTCTTTAACCCACGGGAACTCCTGCAAGGAATCCAAAAACGCATCAAAAGCCTTGGGTCCTCTGGTGGGGAGAATATCAAGGAGCATCATAGTTTTCCTTTGACTGGTGGTTTGGGACTTTATTTCTTGAACGTGACTGTCCGTGAGAATCCCTTCTTGGTAGAGATACTGAATAACAAGTCCATCCACCAGCACCTCTGTGCAGAGCTCCAGGCGCAGGGAGCGTAAAAGCTGCTTGTCTCTGGCATCCATCTGGCAACCTAGAGCGTGAGAAAAGGAGTAGGGAAATGCGTGAAGGTTAAAATACTTTAACCTTTAACATCCAGAAGTGATGTTTGATACCTGGCAATCTTTAGAAAGAATGCTAAACTCAGAATCACCAACCTTGGAAAACTATTAATGATCCCCACCATCTTCTTTCTGCTCAGATTTCACTGTCTCATGGGCTAAAATGCAGCCATATCTGGGAAATATTAGACAGGAAGAGAACCTTTGGCATTGTGAAGACCAGTCCTTCGCTGGGATAAAAACCACGCCAAATAATCCAGCTCACTAACTGGTCAAGGTCCATGCTAAAGGCAGATGGAACATTTGCCAGTCCTTAAGAGACTCTAGCCCCAAAAAGTCAGCGAAATGTCACATCTGACCTCTGTTACCGATGCCTGTGACGCTATTGCTGTTGTGGGACTTTTGCTGCAGCAGTGTAAACGCAGCAGCCGGACTGGCAGAGGCAGCAGAGACAGGCAGCAGCAGCAGGGACAGAGTCAGCAGGTAGCTTTGGCCTACGCGATGCATTTTAATTTTGCAAGGGGTGGAAATGGACCTCAGGCACCAGGTCGTTCTTCCCCCTGACTCATCCTGGAAGGCTGCTCAGGAACTGATTTGATGACGAGAAACTTTCTTCGAATTTCCATCTCAAATTTATCCACCTTCTATTTATAGGCATTTGTTCTGCCAGAACTGTTCTTTAGCTTAAGTAGCTCTTCTCCCTCCCTGGTATTTACCCTTCTAATGTGTTCACAGGAAGCAATCGGATGCCCTCTGCCAGCTTTCATTTCACTTGACTAATACTCTGACTAGACAAAAGGTGGAAATGATGCATTTTATAGCCACTCTACAGAAGAGGAATCAAGGTCCAGAGAGACCAAACAACTCATCCAAGATCATACCGGGAGTCCATGCCAGACCTATGAACTGAATCAAGATGTCTAGTCTAGTCCTTAACGACAAACATACCCCTGGGCCTATTAATGGAACTTGAAAAGGAAAAGGACAGAGTCATACAATTAAATACTTTCTCATGACTAAATAATGAAGTCAAAAAACTGCAGCGGGTGTTGAGTGTAATTACCAAGAGAGTTTCTGATAATTAAACTAGAAGCTGCTGTTCGAACAGCTAGACCTTGCAGAAACTGTACTTGATTCAGCTTGAGGATACAAGGAGAGGCAGAGATTTTTAAAGCTTTTCTAAGAAACCTGCTAAAGTCTTTATATCATTGGAGGTGCCTACTGACTCCCAAGGCCGCATCAAAGGTTGGGTGGTTGGCCTCGTTGTTAAAATCTAGGGCAGGCAACCAACAGAACATATAGGCATGTAAACGGCATCTTGGACAGAATGCAAGAGCATAGGACCACAAGAGAGAGACTGGAAAACCCTGTCTGTGATCCCCTCTGATAAAGCCACTTTCCAGAAATGCTTCCCCCAAGTGCTGAAAGCATTGCTGGATGGCACCTTCCCAGGAAGACTCCATTCCATCTTTCCTGGGATACTCAGTACGTTTCTTCTATACTGAAGTGAATTTCGAGGTGCCTACCTTCTGCCTAGGGGTCATTTGGGAATCAAACAACTACCCTGGCACGTGTCCTCAAAAGATGTGTTTGCTAAGCATAGCTCAAACATCAAACTCCACCACAGAGTGAGATGATAGTGCAAGCAAGGAGATGGGAAAAGAGCAGGCAAGAAAGAGAACTGGATTTCCCCATCTGATGTTAGGATGCTCATCTTGGACAGGTGAAGCTGCAGATTCTGGTCCCTAACACGCACTACCTTTACACTACTGGGAGCAATCACTGGACTACAGCAAAACCAGATAAAATTCAGGCAGCAGATCCCTGCCATTTCTCCCATCCAGGATTCCCTGACCGCCCCCGAGCTCATGAAATGCTCAGAGTCCAAGACAGGCACCCAGTGGCAGCTCTGAGGGCCTTATCTCAACCCAAGCAGAAAAACCCAGGCAGTTCCGGAGGAGGAACATCAACTTCTCCAGCCACCGTACAGCACTTGATGAGCTCCCCTTCTTCATGACCAAAGCGGTCAACGCTTTTCAAAAATAAGGCCTTTTCAAACCATCTCAGTTTGCACCTTTGTCCACTGAAAAAATGCCCATCAAGCCATGAATCTGAAGGGGGAATTTCCGCTGCAAAAGACCTTTGGCTCGCTGACTGTAGAGTGAGCACAACTGGGGTTTTAAAGCCCTTAACACCACAGCTGGTGGCCCAGTAAACTTCCAGGATGGGGTGTACTGATTTTTAAGGTCTTTTTAAAGATTAAGTATTTCTTTGTGTGTGTTTACTGTGAGAAGGAGATGTCTGATTCAGTAACTAAGCATATGTAAATGTATCAGGATTTTGGTGTGTAACAGTGTAGGGACGGAGCTTAGTGCAACGTAGAATTAAATTAAAATAATTCTAATCACAGCCTGTATCTGGAGATCCAAAGTAAGCTCTAAAATAAATTTTCCTCTAGTAATGCTGGTGCTAGAGGGAATGTAAAAAGATGAGACGTCCATTTACCCAAAAGATCATATGGCTCAAACCTTCCCCAAATGCTTCTAAAAATGCATCTTTTCCATAATAGAGACAAATTTTAAGAAATCTACCCCCACGTCCTGCTGAATGAGCACAGTCCTTGACTTATCACCACACCAACACGGGCACATTTGCATTTTTCTGGATCCAACGCAGAATCTGTCCGTGAACGGGGATAAAACTTCTGAAAGCCTCGACCCTAAAAAGACCCCTTCTGATCCTAAAAAGAGCACTCAGTTCTTGCCTGGAAACACCTTGGCACTTTCCCAAGCACCAACTGCGCCGGCTGCCCGCGGCTACCGGTACGTTCCCATATGTTAAGGATAAAGTTCACCCTACCTAATTAATCCATGAGTGATTTTGACTATTGGGAGCACGCCTACAGGTTAACCTCGCCACACACACACACACACCAAAAAAAAAAAAAAAAAAAAAAAAAAAAAATCAAGTTTAGCTTTCAACTCCTCCCCTGTAACAGAGGTCCGGAACCCGCCGCTCCTGCCGCCGCCCGGGTCCGGCTGCCCGACCTGCCACCACCCGGGCCCCCAGCCTCCCGCCGCGGCCCCGGCCGGACAGCCGGACCCCGGCCTTCCTCCTCTCCGCCTCCCCTCGCTCCCTCCCGCCCCGGCTGCCGCAGCGGAGGCGGGCGCTGCCGCCGTCCCGCGGCCCCCGCCGCCCCGGCCCGCCCCGCGGAAGCCCGTCCCCTGCCCCAACCCCCGCAGCGCCGCCGGGGGCCGCCGCCGTTACTCCCGCTTCCCCCTCAGGGCGGCGGGAGCCGGGAGCGGGGCGAGAGAGCGGCGGGGGCGGCGAGCGCCGTGAGAGGAGAGCCCCCTCCGCCCTCGCCCCGTACTTACACCAGGGAAGTGGAGAACTACACGGGGCGCCCCGGCGCCCGCCGAGCCTGCGCGGGGACCACCATCTTTGTTGAAGGCAAGAGGGCTTCGCCGGAAGCCGCCGCTGCCGCCGCCCTGCCGCGGGCAGGCCGAGGGAAGGCCGCCGCTGCCGGCTCCGCTGAGGGCGGGAGGGTGGGGGCCGCCATGTCAGCTGTGGGCAGCGGTGGGCTGGGCGGCCCCCGCCCGTCGGGAGGCACTGCCGCGTCCCGGCCGCCTCCGCGCCGGGAAGGTGGGCCTCGGGGCGGGGGGAGGCGTGCGGCGGGGAGGGGGCCTGCTGCCGGGTTTGAGGGACGGGGGACTGGGGGGGCTGGCAGCAGGGAGCCGGCCCACGTCCACTCCGCGAGTGGGCAAGGGGGAACAGCCCCCGGTCCCACGCCAGCTCGGGAACGGGCCCCGCCGGTTCCCGGTGCCGAGGGGCTGCCGGGGATGCTGGGGTGGGGGGACCCCGCGAAAGAGGCTCCGTGCCGGGAGTTTGGGAGGGAGCCGCTGCGCTCTCAGCCGCTGGGTGGGTTTTTTTTTTTTTTTAGAACGTGGAGGAGTTGTATCTAAAATTAAATTAGAAACTTACAAAACTCGCAGTTTTCAGGGCATTAGAAACGGCTGATCTCATTGTTCTCTAGGGATACTGGCTCCTATTTGCAGGCGTATGCGAAGCCGAGCTTCGTCCGGGTGCTGGTATCAAACATACAGCGATGTTGTGTGGAAGACTACATATATTTAGCTTCATTACTTTCATCCGAACAGCCTAAAAATGAAGAATCTTTCACAGATGAAAACCGCTGAATAAGATCCAGCCTGTGTCTATCTACCACATTTCAAGTGCTGTGGATGTTCTCATAGTTTTCTTCGTCCATTACTGAATACAAAAACATCTCTTTCACATAATTTTATATGAATACTTGAAACCCGAGTACGGTAGAAGAGGGGAAAACTGTGATTCATAGAGCTATAAAAACGAGGCAGTGTCATTTCCTATCGCATCGCATTGAAGAACATTTTTTCCATCTTTACGTAGGAGTCAGGTGTCACACGTGCTTGAGCAGTGTCAGCCCTTTTCTTTCATGTCGGGATTGCAGTAGCGATGAAAGAAAAGAAAAGAAGAAAAAAAAAAAAAGAAGATCCTGCAGAGCTGGAACGCGCTACCTTGAAGCTGCCGGCAACCACGGCGAGCTGGCTGTGGTCTGCTGGGCTTGCGAATGCCTACCCTCTGGAAAAGCAGGGAAGGTGGTTGCTGCAGCTGCCGGTAGAAATGCTGCCACTGTGTGAATCCCGTTTGTTTGTTCACTGTAGACTAATCATACAGATTTAAGGGTATTTGTGGGATTTAAGGATATTTGGAAATTAGTTATGGAAACCTTTACACGCCTTTCCTTGATGTTGTACCCAGGAAATATTTGCCATGGAAAAATATAGCTGAAAGTATTATTGGTAGAGCTCGTGTGCTGCGTATGCTCAAGATGATATTTATCTACAAGGTTTTGCATACAGATACACACTTAGGCACGCTCAGAAAGCTTGGATCCTTTTCCTTTGATTTTCCTGTGGCTGACAACAAAGTTGAGAATTTATGTGGACGCAGAATGTAAATCATAGTCTTAAAGGCAAAGTTTGTACGCTGGATTTGAGAAATACTTAAAAAATTATATACGTTTATTATATGTCCAGCTTCTGCAGAGATGCCAGTTATTTGGCAATTTTTAAGCAATATTTTTGGTTTAATTGACATAGCGCTTTTATCTAGGATCATTTCCAGACAATAAATTTGATACGAGGGCATTAAATTGCTTTTAAATAATTGATAAATAATATCTTATTCCAATACATCTGTTAAACCAAGGTAAATGTTTTTTTGTCTCAGGCACACACGTTAGTCTTCTAGGAACACAGACATCAAAAATTTCAGTACTCCTATGGGTTGTTTCAGAGTGATGCATTAACGTGTTTACTATGACCTTGACAACACTGGAAACCACACAAGTAAGTCGTCGTCGGTAACTCTAAGACAAGAAGTATGCTGCTGTTGTAGCCAAAGTACAGCAGAGGTGCTTTTACATTTTCATGTCACGGATAGTTTGTAATACCGGTTGTGAGAAAAGTACATTTGTAAACAACACAAACCGGCACCAGGGAGCGGAGAACAGCACAGACCATCTATATGATCATTCCTCAGCACAGCGCTCTACAGCCGCTGGAAGTTTCCTTTCTTAGCTTCTTGTATTTCTGATTGCCAACTTTTTTTCTCTTATTTTTTTTTCAGTCAGTCACGATCTAAGGAACTGTATTCTATCTGGAACTGGAGTGACCGAGCTTGGAGACTTAAAATATCACATCATTGTGATCCTGACAGCTGCATTTAATTGCAGATAATGTGCACATTAAAATAGAAAATGAAGACAAGCAGTTACATCACTTGCATTTACTGTATCTTTTTGCCAGATGAGGCAATTAGGATTATTTATTTTATACTGTCCAAGAATATCTTAGAAAGTTAGTAAAGCATATGGATAGGCACAGAGCAACTCCGGTTCCTGCTCAAGTAAATGGTAGCAGTCCTACAGCCAGCATTGTCACGTCTTTGCTTACAGCCTAAACAGAGATGCAGGGAAGGAAAGCAGTGAAAGGAAACAGATAAGCCTGGGAAGGAAGAGGATGACAGCAGAGGTCCAAGTCTAATTAAAGGAAAAATCTGGTGTTTCCCTTTCCTTCCACGAGTTTATACCTAGTGCTGTGAATTCACTAGTGTATATTGTAAATGCGCAACTGGTGTTTTCATCTTTAGCAATGCCCCCCAGGCTCACTGATTGTACTCTGCAGCTACAGGGTAAGGATGCGGCACAGGTAATACTTTAAGTTCAAGGAGAGAAGCCCTTAAACTTTTCATTTCACTTCTGTTTGGGTTCAGCTGTGACAAGTTCTTCCAGTTCAGTTCCGGTCCGAGTTCAACAAAATTTCAGAAGGACAGTTCAGCTATATTCCAGTTTTAGGGAAATAAATAAATAAATATTTGAACCAGTTTGGGTTCAGCTCAGCTCCCCACTAACTCTGATCAAATCTCAAAGCCATGTAAATTAAAAAAGTATTTCCTAGACTTTGTGGATCAACGAACCACAGTCAATCCTGCCCATCAGTATCATTAGACTTTTAGACTTAAAACCATGTTCTTTCTGGTTCTGTGGACTGGGGAGTCGCCGGTGGTTGTCAGGCCACACTTCTGAGGACTGCTGAATTTGGGGTAGTGAGTCTGAATCTGTAGGAACCAAGTGAAAGCGGCATCTCTTCTGACAATGCTCTTCTCTTTAATGTGGGTTATTCCAGGTCAGAGTACCAGAATTTTAAATATACCATACAGTTTTTTTAAAGCTTACTTAAAAGTCCCAAATCTTTTTAGAAACTCTGTACAAGTACAGTGAGATCTGAAAAAAAAAAAAAAGAAAGCTTTTGAGAGGATCCTTTATGCTAATTAAAGTCAAGCTGTATCCTAGCATGTTCGTATTTTCTTTGTTTTCTACAGACTAATTTGTTTCTGCTGATAACAAGAGCCAAAACGTGTTTTTAAAACTGGTGCAAGCAGATGTAATCTATTAGGACTACGCTGTTTTCAATTGTCTGTAGGACAGCATTCCAACTTTAAGGACAAAAGAAAAGAAATATGAGCCTCTAGATTTGTTTATTAAAAACACATCTAATTGGTTAAATCTCTCACAAAACCTCTGAAATGAAGATGGGAAAAAAAGAAACATATATGGTTGCCTGTCATTTTTAGAAAGAAGAGCACAGAAAACATTTCTGAATGTGATGTATCTCAAAAACACTGCTAAAATACGAGTCGGGGTGGACCAAACTCAGTGGCCCGAAGACCAGATTGAGGGTCTTGCAAGCCATTGCCGTCCCAGGCAAGAATTCCTTCCCTTCCTCCCTCTCCTCTTCCTCCTCACCCTGGTCCCCGTTGCGCTCCCCTTTGCAGGGGTAGCCCTCCCTAATGCACCAGCCACCGAAAAGGGGCTGATGCCAAGGAAGGGAAGGTTTTTGGTATGGGAAGAGTGTCCAACTTGTAGACGGAGCTTAGGTGCGCTGTGCTGGGTGCCGGCAGGGTCTGAGGGCACTGGGCTGTGGGTTGGGAGGGGGTGTCACTCTTCAGGTGGCATTTGCCACTCCAAAAGTGATTCCGCATCGCTCCTGAGAAAAGATGACGGGCAGGACTGAAGGGGATCAGCCCCTGGGCTGCAGCTTACATTATTCTGATACTTCGTTAGTTCCCATCCATTTAAATAATAAAGGCTTTAAATTAAACACAGTTCAGAGAGGGCAATGGCTACAAAACAAAGGTGACACATCATGAACTTCCTTAAAAGTAGTATTTTATTAAAAGGCATGTCCAGCATGTAGGTAAAGTTTCAAAACATCTTAAGCCATGGGGTTTGAAGTGACTGTGTAGTGTCTATATATTTACATTTGTTTCAATACTAAAAATGTTTATTAGCAGTACTGCAGTGATTTAATTCTTAATGCTGTTTATTTTGATACAAATAATCTCTAGGCAAAAGTTGAATGCAGAATCGTTACACAAAAAGAAGCAGGCATCCAATATGAGGCTTTTGTATGCATTCCAGAAAAAAAAAAAAAATCTCTGCAATGAATTGTAATAAAAAACCTGCAATTAATATTTGCAAAATGTGACTCAGTATTTCTCAGAAATTTTAGTCCATTTTCTTTAAATATATGAATAATGTAGTTTTCTGTTTGTTTTTGAAGTTTAATTTAAAGATGCTTTGAAGAGAGATGAAATAGTGCAAGCCTCTAAATATTTATTCCAGACTTATGAAACTAGTTTTTAAATGTAAGACAACCATTTTAATAATGTGAGAACAAGCGAAAATTCAGAAATGAGCCTGAAAATCAAACATTGACAAATAAGTAAAAGGAATATAACCAACTTCTTTTATTTGCAAATTACAGCATATGAAATGGTGGTCTAGCATTTTAGATAAAAGACTGGAAGGTTGGTTTTATTTAGGAGGAGAATAACTACTGCTTTTTGTAATCTTCTGTTTCTTTCCCAGCCTTTGAACTGGACAAACTCATAAGCAGTACTTACATTTTTAAAGGTTCTTACTTTAAGATGAAACTTTTCAGGAGCTAGTAAGGATTCATGGAAAGATTTTACAGGTAGCCTAGCAAGAGATTTGCCACTGCTTATACTTCTTCCATAATGTCCTGTTTTCAAACTAAAAATGCCCTTTGATTAAAAATTCGCTTATGCAGTTTTGTTCCCTTTCAAAAAGAAATCTGGCTGCAGGCGTGGTTACAGGGGGCGAGTTAAGCAGCCTGCAGGAGGTACTGCCTCCTCCATCAGGGGAGTTAAACAGATGAATTTCCAGAAAAGAGTTATCTTCTCGCAGGCAGTTTCCCTCGCAGACAACACGCCCCTGAAGAGCTTCAGCTCACCAAGGAGCTGCGATGCCACTTCCACTGGGATCGAGTGAGACAAGAATCTCACTTTCCTAACTTATTTTCTTCCCTCTTCCGAGCAATGCAACCATTCAAAGACATTACCAACACTGCAGCTTAAGTTCCTATCAATGTTAATTGAAATATAAGCAACTTTTCACCCCACGCTGATAAATTACAAAATGTTAAGCCCGCTTTGCGGACAGGTAAATTGCAGCTAACGTAGGCTCAGTCTTGTTTAATATTGCTCTTCCTAAAAGAAAGCGAAACAGCTAAAAATCCCATAAACAGTTAACAGTTGATCCACAACTTATTCCACCCTCCAGAGTGTGTCAGGGAGCAGCGTGCTAGGTAAGAAAAAAGCAAATGCGTGATAGGCGTAATCTAGGTGTCCAGAGCAACCCCTCAAATTCGGGGATTCCCCCTGAGACAAACTGAGTGTGGGTTCAGAGATGAAGCTGAACCGATGCTGTTTCAGGGCTGCAACCTAAAGAGATACAATGAAATTGTAACAAAGCATTTTGAAAAGTGGTTTTACAGCCTTCAGATATCAGCCTTACAACTGTTTCTTATATAATTCTTGTTATCAAGCCTGATCCAACTAACCTCAATAAAGTCAAAAGAAGAATTTGTGCTGGGCTTTGAATCTTTTCCCACATTTACCGTAACCTCCGCATTTACTATTTTTTAACCAACACTGCACAAATTGTAATCCTCAGCTGTGAAACATCAATTATGGAACAATTTGACTGTAAACAAAAGGGTTTACTTATATAAACCCTGCCTGACAGCGAAAGAAAACTTAAGGCAGGCACATTGAATTTGGGTTTTTTTTTTAATGTATTCTGGTCTTTGCAGCGCTCGGCACTGAACTTTTCCTGGGTATTATCTGTCCGAACCTTTTCCTAATAAATATCAGCTTGTTTCTTATGCTAATGCAAATAGCTTTTGCTCCTGCATTTTTTTACTCCTAATATCATAGAAAGTAATTATATTATTTTGGTATTTCAGTTCCTGGAGAGTTAATGGCTCTGACTCTGGATCAAAAAAAAAAAAAAAAAAACAAAAAAACAAAAAAACAAAAAACAAACCACAAACCAAAGCACAGGTGCAATCCCTTTTTTAAAATAGGATTTAAGTAGAATAAAATCCACAGTTTATCAGGGAGATTAAACACCATAATTATGGTGATATGTTTTTACATTTCCCTAGACTTTCTCAGAGGCACTGGCTACTTCAAAGCCCTGTAGATAACCCAATTAACACAGTTAAGCCCTCCTCCCCCGGGGCAACCCTGTGACCAGGACAGACTGATTTTGCCACAAGCTTAATTTTTTCCCTGAAGTTCAGTTATCTAGCCAGACTTTGTTTATATGTGGTTTCAACTCACGTTGATCCTAGTTACTCCCCTGGAGCTTTCAGCGCAGCACTAGTCCCGATGGTTAGTTATTTGATACACCGTGTGAGAAGTGCCACCTCTCACAGGAGCTGCTGGCTTTTCCACGTTCTTTCCTTTCGGTCCCTTCTCAGCCACCCAATAATGAATGACCAGCAATGTCCGGCACCGATGCCCTTCACAGCCCCGGGCACTGACGACTCTGCCTCCCAGTTTCATGGACGGATCTTCGGCCCCTTGTAGAAATTACCCCATTTCGGTAACACTGTGGCGAAGCGCCATGTTGTTGTCAAGTGAGCTCAGACCTTGGTGATCTGAAGTTACGTGTCAGTGGAATGTTGTTTCCAGGCATTTTTCGGTCATGCTAAGGGCTTAGCAAAAATACGGAGACCTGCTGAAGTCAACGCTAATAAAGAAGCGTTTTTCAGGAGCTAGGCTGAGATGCCGGAGTAGCTTCTCATCCCCATTTCCTTTGTGTAGACAGCGCTAACTAGCTCAGACCTTTCAAGTAATTTCTGGTTATTCTATTTGGAAATTTTATGGCTTATGTACTAAATGTTTGCCTTATTTCTATAGGGTTTTTTTTAAACAAAATTTCTCCTTTCGACAGAAAAGCTTCTTGTAATTATTGAGAATCAGTAATACAACCATTAGAGTCCCTCAAGCCATTACTTCCTCTAGCAGTCAATATGATACTTAGATTTATTTTAATGACAGCAAAGTCAGCAGAAGTTTTATTTTACTTTATTTTAAATAACTGTTAGACATGACACCCACGTCTAAAGGCATCTCTTCCCATTTCCATCATCTGTTTTGGCTTTAAAAGAACAAAGCCCTGACACCTCTCAACTTACTTTCTGCTAGATCCTAAACTTATAGACAAAGGAAAAATCCATGGGAATTTTCTCAGAAATACAGGGCAGAAATATGTGCTCTTGAATAGCACATATAAGTAAATAAAGCTTTTCTATGGTATTTAACAAGGTAATTTACCCACAGAAACACTTTGCTAAGGCACAAGAGGTGGCTAAAATACGGGAATTCATCCAACTATAGAACCCTGTCCTTTCTATCATATGTAGATTTTGTTTTCTTAAGGTAATGAGACTTAGGAAGAGTCTCAGATTCTAAAGCTCTGCAGTTTTTAGTAAGGAGTAAATTCTGGATTGTTTTAAGATGTAAAAACTCCCCCCATATTCTAGTGAACAATTTTTCCTTCTTGCTAATAATTGTACATTGTTTATCTAGAATGTGGTTACATAAAACATAATTAGGACAATACGGAAGAGATCAGATTAAAATAAAATTAATTACAATGCAATGGGTGCAGCTGCTTGGTTACATTCCCTCTCTACGCACCCAGCTTGTATTTGGACCATTTTCTGTCTCTGGTGATAGCACTAACAGCAGGGAAATACCCATACAACTAAAACGGAGCCACAGTTCACACTTCTGCTAGGTTTAGTGCTAAACCAAATACAGTAACCAATTCCATTTCCATCATTCATCTTGCAATTATTTTTTTTTATTATTTTATTAAAGCATCACTTTTAGAATTGTGGGATTCTTGGCTTCCTTTAATTAAAATGAAGAGATTTTCAGCAGCTAACATTATAAATTGGAAAATCTCAAACCTCAAGCCTCAAAAATGAAAAACCAAACCAAAACACAGATGAAAAAAAAAGGTTTAGGATTAAAATCCTTATCATGATTTTCAGTTGACTCATGGGTGTTGAACCTGTGAAACTGGCTTCACTGTACACTCTGCTAGCGATTCAAGATGACATATATCAGTTAGAAGTCATTTTTGGAATCTGAAGAGCCAGCAATTTAAAAGATAGTGCTGTGAACAAGCCACAGCAACTTCCATAAAGTAAAAAAAAAAAAGCACTGGAAGTTTGAAAAAAATGTTTGGACAACATGATCATGCCTGAAAATCCATGGGGTCTACATGAAAGATTTTTGGACCACTGTAATCTAATAAAGTGCTATCCTTGGATTTTTTTTGTACCAGAACAAGTTATTCCTCTGTGCTGTGTTAGAATGAAGCCGAGCTTGCAGCCAGCCATAGTGTGGTTTAGTTTTATTTGTGCAGTGCATCAGCCCTAGGGCTGGCATCCTAATGAGGACAAGAACTATGCTTTCATACAAAGAGGACTAGTTCCCCCTCCAGTCTGTTCAAAATATTGTTCACTGCTACGAGCACACCACAGCTACAGACCCTACGTATTCCTCGCAGTAACCAGTACAAGTGATGGGAAGTGTAAGTCGGTATGCTCAACGTTCGGTGACTTGATCCCACACCACAGTAACTACTCTTGATTATTTACAAGAATCGCCACCTTTCGGTTTACTAGCGCTCCCTGTCTCCAGCCTGCCGTTTGCCTTTGTGCTTTGGAGAACCGCTAACAAAAAGCCCAGCGACCTGCCCTGCATCTGCCCCATGTCGTTCCTCAGAGCTTGGCTCTGCTGTGGGGTACACCCGGGGCCTGTGTCTGCTTACAGCAGGCTGCCAGCAACGAGCCGTAAATCATTTCTTATACGTACAACATGACTGTCTCTGTGCACCCCAAAGCTTTTGTCTTCTCAGTCTGCTTGTTCCAGCGTTGGTGTTCGGGATTTTAAATCCCCAGGCCAGGGGCTAGCCTGGAGGGAACTTATTTCAAAGGACCCAAGTATAACGTGTTCACCACTGAGACCATATCACAGCTAAGCATCGCCTTGGCTAAAAATGCCCAGTAGTAGAAGGTTAACGTAGCAGCGGTTGGCACGTTTCCTTACTGTAACAGGAGTTGTTCCATATAGCAGGTACCTCGTCCCAAGGTAAAGCTAGACAAGAACTGTAAGAAAACAGATTCATCTGAATGTAAAAGCTTCCCAGGAATACGGCTCTTTCATGGGCACTGCTCACAGGAAAAGTTCCTCAGCTTCAGGGTGGCAGTCCCTAGCAAGACAGATGACAAGCAGAGAAGAACCATGTGATTACGACACATAACTGGAATACAAGAGCTCTTCTGGGCTCTGTTACGTGAAAAACTTCCAACAATCTACATTTTGGCAGGGCATGGGGAAAAAAATTTACATAACAAAAGCTTTTGGGTTTGTTTTTTTTTGTCGGGAGAAAACTCACCCCATTTCTATACTAAAGCTTCCATTACGAATGGGGAGAGAGAATTGAAGCTGTGGAGGAGAAGGGAGAAAAGCCAGGTGGCTTTTCCACAGGGAGAACAACAACGTATCAAACATTTGCCATACCGAGGGACCACCCCCTCTGCCTTGGGTTCCTGGTGTCTTCCTTGTCTCAACAGACTCGCTACTCATTTCTGCCAGCATGTTAATGACAAAACTGTGTGCATAACACTGGGAGTTCAGACGCAACAAAATAAGCTGGTCAGTGCCCCAGAGTTTATGAGAAGGGACAGAGCCTCTTGACTGTACTACAGAGCAGTTAAATCACAAGGGAAACAAGATTATTATATGTTGTTTCTATTTCAGCCTGGGCAGGGCTAGATTACAGCAAGTCTTGACAACCCTCCTTGTTCAAACACACATCTATTTGCTTTTAATTAAAAAGTAAGCTAGGGAAAGAGTTAAAACTATGAAATTGTTGACAGAGGATGAATCTATGGCCTTGTTTCGCTGTTTACTGCTCTCCTATTACTCTCATCCTGGATAATTCTTCTATTAAATACTTTACATTTAGACTGAGGAGCGGGTACTGAGGGTCTCAGTCCCTTCTTCTCATTTGGAAGACTGCCGTGACTGCTGTGACAGAAAAAGGGGTGTCCTACGCTAATACCTAACTACAGGAATTCAGCAGGCAGCCTCTAAACCACTAATCTGAACGTAACCCAGCTATACCTTGGAGCAGCACCACAAAGGCAAAGCAGGGGTATTCATCCTCACTGATACGTGTGCATTTATTTGAGCATTAGCTGGGAAATTATATAGGTTCATAAGATCACTGTTTCCTGAATAGCAGCAAATCCACAGATACAAAGATTGGGAGGCTGTTGTGCAATTTGATTTACTTTATTGAGTAATAGTCTGATAGCTACAATGGTGAATTAGAAGAAAAGAAAAAACAAAAAGAAAAAAAAGGGAAAAAAAAGAGAAAAAACCAAAAGCAACCCCCTCCAAAAACAACCCCAAATCCATATTTCCCCACATTTTGGGAAACAACCTGAAGAAAACATTCTACACTGTAGAAGACAGCTGTAACTGCTGATATCCATGTTTTGGATTGGAACTCAGCAACTGCAAGTCTGCAGCGTACAGTCCTAAAGCCTCAACCAAAAGAGGCTTAATAGTAATAACATGGATATATCACCACTGGGAAGATGTTAACATGTTAACAAAGATTCTGGGATACCAATCTGGTATAATCAGCAACATACTGGGTTCCTACGAAAGATGTGGCATTTCTCCTTAAGGTCAGCTTTTAGAGAACTTTGAAAAACAATGTTTTAAACTGATTACTTACAGTACTCCTTTGCTTGCAGAAAAGCACAAGAATTATAGTTCAATAAAAACTGAATAGATGATCACTTTTTTGACTGGATTTGATTAGTTGCATAACTTTGGCAAGATTATCACAGTGTGATCCAGTTAAACTTTCAGGATTATACGAACACCAGCACCAAATTAATCTTGGAATCAGACAACTGAGATACTTATGCACCCTCATATGTCTGACCACTTCTGTAGTCTCTCCGAGTCCCACTGCTTCAGTTAGCATTTGATAGTGCAGTATTTTATGCCATTGACAAAGCAACACAATCTGGACAGATTCCTGGCTTCTCTCTCCTCACAAGAATAGCGTGCCACCTTGTCGAACTCCCGAGGATGCAAGCTGGGATTATGCTACATAAAGTCTCCCTTTGTGGCATCTGAAATAAAAACCTTTCCCCCAGAACTGCCACTGTTTTGATAGGGAATTCCATGCCGAGTTGTACAACTGGTTACTCAGTTCTTTGGCTGATTTTAGGAATTGCATTTAAAAGTTACTCTACATCAGAGGCATTTAGAAGAGATATTTATACCTGGTACTGGTACTCTTTCAAGTACTCTTTTAGTCTTGTTGGTAATGGCAGCTCCCAGATCTGATTTGTACATTTGTTTATAGTTATTCTGCAGCGGTGTTGCAGAGATGGAGCAGATGTATAGAGAGGTTTGTTCAAGTAAAGATGAACAGTTCCATTTGAAGGTGTTTCGGTTCTGTCCTTGCACATAAGAACATAGTACTCAATCAAATGCACAACACTGTTGAACTGTTTAAGTCTAGATCTGACACAAGTGATAGAGTCCAGTCTAAACTTGCCATCTTGGTATTCTATACGTAAATTGGTCGGTCCTGCTGATGTTTTTACCGAAATAGTCAGTAGATACTCTGAATGTGAACTATCCCTAACCAAGAAGGTCCCTTCGGCGGCATCCTGTAATCTCTCCTTGGCTTCAGCAACAGTCATGTTGCCCCAGTACCACCCTGTTAAAAGAGGAGACAAAGAAGGGTTTTGTTTATTCCTGTTTGCTTAAGAAGCTGCTCTTTGGCTGATATGCTTGTAATAACCCATTTCCTTTGTTGTTTGAAAGCTACAGTCCTGCAGGCATAGTAAGTTTTTATTTGCTATTTAAATTCATTTGCTTTACAATGCGTCTCGTTTTGACAGAGCCTTTCAGGTCACTGTTTATTTTCGTATCTGTGCATACACACGCACAAACTTTCCTGCAGCTTCCTGCGAGGCTAACGCCGAAGCCGCCGACCCCACGGACCGCCCGTGAGGTAGCGGGGACGCGCCCCGCGGCTCCGCGCTGCGCACACGCCGGGGCGAGCGCTGCACCCGCATGGCACACGCCGGAAGCCCGCAAAAAGCCCGCTTTTGGTAACTATGTAAGCTGTTGTTGAAATGAGCTTCGTTTAACAATCGGAAGCAGATAAGGGTAAGGAAAGAACTTCGGCGGTGCGGATGCGGTCCTAGCGGGGAGACAATGAAGACAAAAGCCCTTCCCTCTGCCCGCGGACAAGCCCCGCGTCCTGCGGGGCCGGGCGAGGCGCCGCCACGCCGGCGAGAGAAGCGCAGGTACGCAGGGCCGAGGGGATGCGGCGGCGCCGCCGCCCGCTCCCCGTGCCGCGGCCGCTCCAGCCGGCAGCAGCGCCCGGTCCTTGCCCGGCCGGCGACCATGGGCTACCGCCGGGGCGCGGCGCTGCCGCTGCGGGCGGTGCTTTCGCTTCGGTCGCCGCAGCCCGCGGAAGGTCGGAGCCGCCGCTGCCCCTCGCCGCCGCGGGGCCATGACCCAGCAGCGCCCGGCGGCGACGGCAAGCGTCACCCCGTCGCCCACTCCCCCCTCCCGGCCCGGCGGGGCTGCCCGCCGCCCCGCTCCGCCTCCCCCGGGACCGCGGCGCGGCGGCAAGCCGGACACTCCGGCGAGCGCCGCCGCCCCGGGCGCTCCCCCCTTCCCGACCGGCCGCCCCGGCTTACCTGCCCGCCGCAGCTCCTCCATAGCCGTGGCCAGCTGCGCCGCCTCACGGGACTCCTCGACAACGGGCGCCGCCACCGCGGGCTGCCCCCAGCGCGCCCGGGAGCCCTCGGCGCTCTCCAGGGACCCGGTGGAGCGTAGGGTCATGGGGGGCGGCGGCGGCGGCGGGCGCGGCTCCGCTCGCACGCAGGTCGAGGGCTGCCCGCGGGGAGAGGGCTCCGCTTCGCCGCCGCCGCCGCGGTGCTCAGCGCCGCGCCGGGTGCATGGCCCCGGTCCCCGGCCCGGGCGCCGCCTGCGAGTGGAGAGAGAGCGTGGTTAGCGGCGAGCCCCGCGAGAGGCGCTCCCGACGCAGCCCGTGGGTTTCTGGCGCTCCCGCTTCGGAACTTCCCAGCATCCAGAGGAGGGACCCGATGCGAAAGATCACCTCCCGGCGGAGCGGGGGAGGGACATCTCCTCCCCACCCCCCACCGCCCAGCCTGCCCCCGGCTCCCCTCCGCCGGGGACGAGGCGGAGGCGGCGGCCCGCGAAGGTGGGCTCGCTTTAACGCAAGGGCAAACCCGCTGATGCGCCGCTCCCTCGGCCGCGGTAGGCGAGCACGGCCGGCAGCGCTGGGGAAGGGGCGTTTGGGGAGGGACGAGGTGGCGGGGCAGAGCCGAGCAAGTAAAGGTACGAGTGGAGAGGGGTAACCGGGGAGCGGGGCAGGTCGCAGCCCCGGCGCCGCCCGGGTTGCACGCCGCGGTGCGTAGGAACGGCACGGCACCGGGACGCCTTTCAGTAAGGTCATACGCTACGTCGTACCTCTAGGAACGGGAGCCCGGCGTGGGCCGCGCTCCCGGGGTGGGAGCGAGCCCCTCCCGGGCAGCGGCGGGCCCGGGGGCTGCGGGGCGGCTGCGCGGACAACGCCGGCTGCCGGGGCTCGGTGGCCAGTTGGGCAAGGGAAGGGATAGCGCAGCGGAGGCCGCGATATATTTAGCGCAGGGCAGGAAACGCGCTTTTCCCCTTCCATTAAATGCTGATACTGTAACAAAAATTACCTTTCCGCTCGGCTGGATGGGGACGGGAGGGACAAAAACAGCCTCTCGCTCTCCCACTGTCACATCGGGAGCGACGCGAAGCCGGGCAGCGCCAGCGAGGGGGAGCCGAGCTGGCTTGGCCGGGGGCGGGGAAGGGGCTCACGGGGAAGACCGGGACCCCCGCCAATGCTTGCGAAGCGGGCAGTTTCTACCCCCAGGTAGGCAGCAGCCGCAGGTGAGGGGTTATGCCGAGGTGGCTCCTCCCGTCACAAGCTCCGCGGCGGCGCTCAGAAAACTTTTCCAAATTAAACTTTATTGGCAGCCGATAGGTTGCTCTGCCGAGTTTCTATCGCAACATATGCAGGCACACACGCGGCAACCCCCCGACAAAGCCCATCCCAGTCCCCATCTCCCCCGCGCCGGACCTGCCGCCGCCGTCTCGGGGATCCAGCGCAGGTGCGCCTGTCACCGGAGCGGCGGCGGGCGCCGGGCCGCCGGCCGCCAGAGCCCCGGCGCAGGTGGAAGCAGCCTTGCCGGGGGTGCCCGGGCGCGACCCGTTGTGAAGGGAGCTTGGCGGGGACAGAGGGTTTGCGAGTCGGTGGCAGCTAGCTGCGGCGCGGCGTCCCCCGGAAGGGACGAGGAGCGCAGGAGCAGCTTGCCTCCGGCGTCGGGGAAACCACCATCCCGCCTGTCGGCAGCTCCGTCCCGGGGGCAAGGCGGCGGGCTCCCCGCTCTCGAGGAGCAGCGGGACACCGGGCGCAGGGGGACGGCGACGACGGGACTCACCCGGGCTCGGCGGGACGGCGTTTGGGGCCGCCGCTGCCGCCGCCTGGAGGTGTGTGGGGGGGTCAGGTTGTTCTCGCTCCCGGCGGCGTTAAGGTCGGGGGGGAAGCGGGGCGGGCGGGGAAGAAGCGTTGGGACTGCGCTCGGGCAGACAGACAGGCTGCCGCTGCCTGAGGAGGATGGTGCTCCTGGGGAAACAACACCCTCCTTTTCCCCCCTCCTCCTCTCCCCGGCGCGGGCGGTCTGTTCGCCTTTGATTGCGAGGCGAGGGCATCCTCCCCCCGCCGCTCCCCCCCCCCCCTCCCTTCCCCTCCGCCTTTCCCGGGATGGCTACATACAAAGGCTGCTTTCCAGGAACTTTCCAGGAACCGCATCATGTGACAGGACCCGCTCCGGCGCCTCCATCGCGATCACGGCCAGCCCGCCGGCCGACGCACCGAGCCGCCGCCCCTGTCACGCCGGGGCAGCGCTCGCCTAACCCTCCCCCCCGACCCCGGAGCTTCCCCCCCCCTCTCCCTCCTTCCCTGCCGCCGCCGCCGCCCCCCCTCTTCACCTCCGCCCGCGGAGCCGCGGCGGCGAACAGGTCAGTGACCGGCACCGCTGAGGTACCGGCGCGCGGGCGGCCGTTGGAGCCCGCCGGCGGGGCCGTGCCTCGCGGGGCGGCGCACGCCGCCCCGCGAGGCACGGCCCCGCCGGCGGGCTCCAACGGCCGCCCGCGCGCGGGCCGCGCGGCACCTCCTGAGGTAACCGGGCGAGCGCGGGAACGCCATTCCCTCCCCCTTCGCCTCGGTCTATGGCGGGGTGAGGGCGAGGGGTTGCCGGCCGGCGCTTTGTAGCCGCGGAGTGAGGTCGAGGGGCTGGATGGCCTGCCCCGGTAGCGGCGGGCACCTGAGCAACGGTGGTGGCGGCGGCGGGGCCCGCCCTCAGGGCCGAGGAGCGCGTCAGGGGCCGGTGCCAGGAGCTGCGTGCCAGGGACTTGCGGCGGCCGAAGCTCCTGGGACACCCCACCCTGGTCTCCACCCCCCTTCACCCTCCGGCGCTAAATACCTCGTTGCTACAAACAGCCATTACCCGCCGATGCGCGCGCCGCTCCTTCTCCCCCCCCTCCCCCCCCCCCCCCCCCCCCCCCCGCCTCCTTCCCCTCCGCGATTTTTTCTTTTTAATTATTTTTATTATTTTTTTTTTTAATAAACCCGAAGCTGTTTTTCGGCGCAGAGATGATTGATTGCGCCGCGGGTGCTGCTCGGTAAACCAGCCGCCTTCCGCCGCTGCCCGGGCGGCCTCGAGGAGCCGACTTTAGAAAGACGGGAAGAACAAAACAAAAAAAAAAAAAAAAAAAAAGGGGGGGAAACAAAGCAAAAGTAGCCGCATTAGTCTCACCCCTGACCCTGACAGCAGGTCAGGGCTCCCTGCAAATTGCACGGCGGCGTTTGGGAGGGAGTATTTTTCGGGTTTGACTAGAGAAGGATTAAGGGGTAGCTTTTTAAAGTCCTCAGGAAAAAAAAAAAGAATATAAAACGATACAAAAGAATCTCTGTAAAAATCCGGGGGGGTGGAGGGGAGCCTTTGTTATCATAAAGATAAATGAATATGTATTAGGCTGGACGGTCTGGCTGAGGCAGCGGGGCAGCACCGGCACGCCGGCTCCCTTGCACCGCAGGGAGAGCTCCCAGAGGGACACCCCTGCCTGGGGTCGTAGTCCTCTGTAACTCCTGGAAATCAACGTTTCTTCCCCCCCCCCCCCCAAAAAAAAAAAAAAAGGACCGTGGAGGACAGTTCCCGTAGGCTTTTGTAATAGATATTATCTAGAACTTTCAAACATAAAGTGAAGAACATTTAGAGTTAATAGTTCTAAAAAATAAGTGCTGTATGTGGTAATTAAGCAGATTCATCTGAGGGGAAAAAAAATAATCTACTTTGTTCAAAGTGAATTGGTCAGTATGGTTTCATCTGTTTGTAATGCCTGGGTGCTTTGAATTTAATTTATTCAGTTTATGAAAAAAGGTGGTTTTAATCACTGACAGTACGGCAGATTTAAAATGAGGTTTGAGAAACAAACATGGGCTTTCTTACTTAAGCATTCTCAGAAATGGTTTAAAACAATTTAGGTCTTGAAGGTCATTCTTGTTCCTGTTTTCATCCGTGCAGTTCAGATAGTCTCAGATTCAGCTTCCAGTGACTCTTGTGGAATCCCCACAAACTTTTCATTGGATAGATATGAAGACAGGAGAGAATAAGTCTGTGTCCTTTGAAATTTAGTTGACAGTTCTGCTACCCATGACGTGAGAGATTGCATAAAATCTGATTTACTTTTTCAGAATCGCACTGGCTTCACTATGCTCAGAAGAGAAAAAAAAAGGAATACAGAGCTATTTTTATTACTAAAATAATTCCCTATATGCATACACAGACAGAGCTTTTGCTCAAAAATATGTTATTTTGATATATAGTGTTCAGATTAGGGCTATCCCTTCAAAGTTCACTAATTCATCTTGAAGAAATGGAATGCATCTTGTCTAGATAACAGAGCTGCTCTTTTACAGCTTTGCTGTAGTTCCTCTTCCCCTGTGTTATTTATTAATGGCATTTTTATGTGGATAGTATCTCAAGACTTCCTTTGCTTCTGCTGTTTATTCGTCACTTGAAGTCATAATAATTTGTTTCTGAAACCACAGCTGGCTGCTATAAAGGCAGAGAGAGGAAGACCATGATTTATGTGGTGAATGAGAAACAAGAACAGAAGAATGTAATAAATATTTGTTACTTAAAACTTCAGGTATTGTTATGAAAAAGGCAGAATAAAAATTAAATAGGCAGTATATCAGCAGGATCTTTCCTAAACAGAGTTCTGTCAATTTATTTTCATGAGAAGTTAATGTCTTTTAAAAATAGTACTAAAGATCTGATAAATTTACAAGAGTAATGAAATTCAAACTTAAAAACTGCAAATCGATTTACAGTTTTTAAATGACACTTTTGACACATCATAAGAGTATTTCAGTTCACAGTTACTTTTATTCTCTGGTATGAGACTTCCGTAAGTACTATAGGCTCGGTGGAATAAGTTAGTATTTCACTATTTCTTTCAACAATGTTAGTTAGTTGGTTTTCTCCTCTGTCTGTGTCAGTCTTTCACACAGTCACAGGGGAGAAAAAAATAATTTTTAAGTGTAAGAAAAGGTGATTAAATTAAATTACTTTTGGGATTATGGGCCGCATGTGGTGAATTAAACTACTTTAAGCTACTTTTTAGCTTCTTTGGCATTAGGATGTTTAATGCATACTTGGTCTGCCTTAAGTGTTTTACTATAGAAAAAATTAGAATGGAGTAGGAGAAAAATGTGAAATAGAGAAAGAGAAAATAAGCAGCATGGGGATGTCAGACTCTGAAAACTTAGCTTTCCATCATGTAAACAAAATAAGGTTTTTTCATTTGCCGGATAACAAACAGTAATTCTTCTAAACAGAGTCACTGATATGAAGAGAAAATTAGTATATACAGATCAGAATGTAAAATTTGTTAAGTACAGTTCAAGGCAAGTTCTTTGTTTATTTTTAGTCTGTATGTTTTGGGGTAGCAATTCTAGGACAAATATTGCCTGTATGTATACAGTTACGAATTCTGCTGAGCCAGTTTTAGAGGCGTATCATCCAGCTGGAGATGAAAGGCACAGACTTAAGGAATCTCTGATTTCTTTTCCAGATACTTTCTACTGTGCCTGAATGTTTTGGTTTGGGCAGTATATCATCTATATATTAGATATTTTTAATCGAGATTTATACTAGTAGTGAAAACACGAACATTAAGAATTCTTGAAAATAACAAGCAGAATTTATTATGTTTCTGACTTGTTTTCAAACGTGTGTGCTCAAAAAGAGAAGGGGAGGGGCAAATGGATTTATTTTTTATTTTTCTTTTATGCAAAAATCCCTTTCATGACCAAGGAAGGAGACAGCAACATTTTTACAATTGCCTGAAATGCCTGTTGCTAGAAATGCTTTTCACTTTGTTCCTGAAAAGTATGCCAAATTTACTGGAGAGCTAGCATGCTGATTTATTTATATAATACGACGCGAGTGGAGGATGGGGTAATGCATTTTTGCCTCAGCTGCTTTTGCTAAATTTGCTTTGATTTCCTGAAAAGGTTTACTGATTTATTTATCTAGATTTATCTAGCTACCTGAAAGAAAACAAGGGGCCTTTCCTTGCTCTCTGCATCCTCACTGATGCAGAGAGCAAGGAAATGCAAGATGCAGCACAGAGTATCCATTATCCGTACCATTTGGTCAGATAAAATCTGCTTTAGTTAAAAGTCCAGCTATTGCTTATCACATATGTCTATTTATTGGCCATATTTTGACAACTGTTTACCTGAACTCGTCTAAATAACAATGTATTACTGCCACGGTTCCTCCCTGTCCTGTGATTACAGTGGCCAGGCAGCATGTCTGGTTGTTGAGCAAAGAAATACGAATATTGAGCTTTTATCTCAAGCAAATTAGAACAAGTTAATTGTAGCTCCTCACCACAAACAAGGTCCACAGTGCGAGCCCTTAGAGAATTTCTCACTCAGCAGTCAGGAGGAAGGTTTGCTTATTTCACAGAGTTCCTAAAACATAATATAGGAGAGAGAAGACAAGTATTTTCGTAAATGGGATCACTTGGCTCTTTCCAGCTCCCCAAAGAACAGAATGTTTTGATTAAATAAATTATGATGTATACCAAACAATTTTACTCTTAACCAGCTGCCACCTTATTTCCTGCCATTTTTATCTATTCAGATGTGAATGCTTTATCTTTCCTGAGAAAATACATTTGGTAAAAGAAAATAATAAAAAATTCAGTGAATAATTTCTATGAATCAGTGGTGTTCTAAAAGAAAACCAGCACTTGTAATTTGAAAGCAAACCATCAAGCGATAGCACTATGAGAGCAGTACTTTGAAGTAACATCCAGATTATTTTCTTTCAGGGACGGTTGAGAAAAAGAAGGACTGTTTGGTTTAGTTCAGTGGATAAGGTAGGTGGATAATCACCGGCAAGCATGCAACTCTGACCATAAAAAGGTGGCATTTAAGTCCTGCTCTCATCTCGTGATGTGCTTTATACTATTTAAAACTTATGGTAACATCTAAAGGCCGCAACTGGATTGAATAAGAGGTTATCTAACCACACTTAGCACCTTTAATTAAAAACATTAAATGTAGTGCTTTTATAGTTTCTCTAATTTACTATTTACAATTTAAAGTAAAAAAAAAATAATTTGGCTGGACTTGTTAAGGAAAAGTGGAATGTGGCGACACAGGTTATGAAGTATAAAAAAGATCATTTACACAGCAGTTTTCACCTTATACTATGTTAGGCTTCTTTATAAACAGTGAGCAGAGTTGTGTTCTGTCACTGTTATTCTGTAAGCTATGCAATTTCACTCTGACTAGAACTAGCTAAATATTGCTGAAAGTTACCCTAGGATAATCTGTAAACATACATGCTTTGACAGCATTTTCTTCCATATCATGCTTCCTTTTTATGAGCACGATAGAAAAAAAGACTACGTGCAAAAACCATTTTGATAGCAGTCATTTTAAACAACTTCTAGGAGAATATTTGCTATGGATTTTAATATTCAGAATATAGTATAAGATGCTGTGACTGTAATATTTATTTACCTTGTTTTTTTGGCTGAGAAAGTGTCTATATGTCTGAGAAAGAGTGTATAGATGCATATATACACATACACCTATACATACACATGTCCACAACCACCCTCTTTGAAGTTCTGGATTTTTGGAGAAATGTACACTCGTCTTTGTTTTAGAAAAATCCTAGAGATAGCACAGCTGAAAGCACTCTGAAATCTTGCATTCTCATCCTAGGTGCTGCCAGAAAAAACAAGCTTTTTATGCCTGAGGAGGCTTGAGATGTTTTCTTGCCGGTTGCGAGTCCTACTTCTCAAAGTAAAAGAGAGCAAGTAATGTCTGTGAAAAAAGTTTTCCTGAGATGGCACGCAGGCAGCAATCCTGTGCTCTGCCAGTCCATAAGTAATTAAAGTTCCTTTGTTGGTGAAGAGTCAGTTCTGAAACTAACATGGAAAATTAAAACAGGTGATGCAGTGGCTATCTCCAAAGGAGAGTTTTGAGTGCAAAGTTAAATGAAGATGAAGAAGACTGTGTTATATGTCTCTGAATAAATGGTCTCTCATCAGAAAAAGATTAATTTTAAATCACTGTTCTAGTTCCTTTATTAAAGATGGTTTAATTCACCCAGAGCTATTTGGCCTTGAGGATGAATTCCTACAATTAAGTGTTTATGATTGAAAGTGCTGCCATGGAAAGCAGACAGATGAATATCATTTCAGGAGTACTGTGAATAATTAAATGAGTTGTAGAACCTTTTCCTGGGTATGAGCCACTTTTAAATTTCAGACTAAGGCTATAATAGACTTGAGCATAAGGCCTGGTGTGTTGCTGTAATTAGGAGTTTGAATAACAGGATAATCAACATGTACTAATGTGTTTATGTAATTTTAAACTTCTTATAGTTAATAGAAAATATGCTGCCCATGGTATGTCTATATGCTGCTCGGAACAAATAAATTTTTCAGATTAGTGCATTAAGTGTTAGTGTCAGGCAATGAACTTAACCTGACTCTGACGCGTCGGCTTCTTTTGGCTCAAGACAGGCATGGCTGCTTTCCCCGCTTCAGCATAAAGAGAGGCTGGACGTGGGATGTCATACAAACCTGAAGAGATGACAAGAAGAAAACACTGCTAGCTGCCAACTACCTTCTCTCTCTTTCTTTATCATGATTGGTGCTTGTTTCTTGTCAGGAAGGCTCAAGGCACCGTCCTAGAACTGATTGGCATGTTGGGAGGACGTAAACTGAAATACAGGCCTGACAGACAGACTGGCATTTTTGGGGCTCAACAGAGGAAACAGACACAGGGCTACTCTTCCTGGTTAAGGAAAGAGCATTGGTCCACAGCTTGCCTTTTCTTGGCACTGCCTGCCCATTCCCAGGATTGCTTGCCCCTCCTTTAAGCAGTTTTGCCAGGTATGTGGAAATTAAAGCTCAAACAGTACTAGATAAAATTGGATAGACTGCTTCAGGCAGTAGTATCTCCCCTTATACTGTACCTGAACCATCCTTCCTGTGGCTCTGACAGAGTGCTGCCTGCAGCAGGGACGAGAAATTACCTCGTGCATCTCCTCCTAAACAACTCCAGCTTTCAGCCTGGTGTGTTAAGATCGACCCCAGTTTCAGTGTGGCTCAGAACTGCAGTCGTTCAGGAGCAGCTTCATGAGCTGTTTGGTTGTGAGGTGGCAAATTCTGTCACGGGGTGGGGTGAATGGTTGAGGATGAGAGTAGTAACTCCTTCAGCCATCTGATTTTAATCCCTTACCATATGTGACTTGAAGTCCTTAGATGCCCTCTACTGCCATATACCAGAATTAACAGATGGCTCTGTGTAACCAAATTCAGATTTGCTGAAGTTTGTTATTATCTCTCTGTCTTTGTAAATGAATGGGGGAGGGGAAATAATAGCCATAATTATTACAAAATACACAAAGCCTTTTTATAAAGTGTGAGTTTGGGCTAGACATCTTTTCTGACTTTCAGTGCCATTGCCCTGTATTTCAAAATTTTAACACTATTTTTAGCATTCTCTTCAGAGCTCCCTTCTCTGATAAATTATCCCTCAGGGAATAAATTTGATCCAGAAAGATCAGTGCCTGAGGCACAGCAGAATTTCTCCCCGGCATTTCAGGCCGCATCATGCTAGACAGAAGGAAGCTGCAAAACCTGCTGCTGTAGATCAGTCTCTGTTTTGGGAAGGAACTAAAGGATGCAATTACCTGTCGGATGTATCGTTTGCATAAGACAGAACAGCAGGCAGGAGTCTGTATCTAAAATGGAACAAGAATGAAATTTCTGTCCCATGTTTGCCTGTGTTATGGACAGGTTTTGTGTGCTGGCAGACACAAAGCAATCCCAGGTCAAACAGAACTAATCCTGCAGGGAATCACTCTACAGGCTCTAAGAATCAAGTGTTTCTGCAGTGCTTGAACTTTAGCTGTGTTGGTTGTATCAGCTCCTTTTCCCTTCTATAAGGAAAACCCAGCAAAACAATCCCACCTTTAATTCCCCAGCCCACGTTCCTAATGCTGATTTGACTGAGTGGGTTTGGTCCAAATGAAATTAGCAGCTACATTTTATTTACATTTTTAAACACGCCTAACCTCTTCTGAGGACAGTCTATCACTGTTCGTTTTACTCTAGGTGGTTGCCAGTGATGTTACGGATAGAAGCAGCCATGGCGGGAGGGAGCGTGAGCTTTACAGGGGAACACGCAGCAGCGGGGATCTGCTGCAGGTAAGTGAAGGGGGATGCGTACAGAGGACATGCAGGAGGGCCTCTGCCAGGCGAATACAAAGATAAAGCCTGGGTTCATTGGAGGAGTGAGCTGTCACACTGTGCTTTCTTTTCCCTCCAGCACAGACCTCCACTTTCAGGCACACTCATCTAGAATATGCTACTTACATTTTTCAGGAGCTTTTGTAATTTTTCCAGAACCTAATCTCCAACTAACGGAAGTCCATAGCAAAATCTTGTTGTGAAAGGGGGCTTTGTTCTGTGAGACTATTTCTGAAAACGCCTGGCGCTCTGTGAACCATTGCATAAAAGGCTGAAGCATGAATTTGTTCATATGCTTTTGTTTTCAGCGTGTTCATTCCTTCAACTCCTCGCCTTTCTTCAAGAAATAACGTGAAGCTCTTCAAGTCCTTCTGGCAGGTGGGCTATATATTGTTATGGTGGTAAATCTGTGAAGCTATACCAATTTATACCATTCGACAATGTGGTCCATTGCATATATTTTGACTAGATCCATATTTTTCCAATTTCTTCATGTTCTTTCAATGGCATTTATTTTTCTGTCCATCAGGGAGTGGAATCCTGTACCCAGAGAATGTAAATAACAGCTGTTTCCACTCAATTTGCATTTAAATACTTAACACTTCAAAACAGATTATTTCTAGAAGCTTTCACAATCTAGTCAAAATTCCTACTCAGTCAGAGGTACTAGCGAGTTGTTAATGAAATCCCTTTGGACTGGCTGATGGAAAAGATGCAGCAACAACAATGAAATTCCCCAAGCGACCGATCAGTTACGCTTCTGACAGTTAATCTTCAACAATCAATTGAAGCATGTCTTTTAATCTCCTTGGGCATTTTCAGGATCAGTTCCTTGGGCTGTTCGAAGGGGGCGAGAGTATGCCAGGTAAGGAGATGAACTGTTAAAAAATCTATGCTGAACTGGTAGTGTATTTCCAGCAAAATTAATTTATCATATGAGTACAGCTGGAAAGCAAAAAAAAACCCCAACACCCAGCAAGCTATTTAAAGCAAACAGCTTATTTGCCAGTGTTACAGATTTTTAAATAAATAAATCCCTATGTCCTAACAGAAGAACAGCTTTGGTTTTTATACCACTGTTCTTTTGTTGACATTTCACTAGCCCTGAAATGGAAACACAACATTTTTATTTAGTAATGCCTAAGTGAAGATTTTAAGAATTATGCCCAATTAGTTTTTTTGCCTCCAGAAAATTCTGAAAGCCTTTCACCTCATTATTTTGCCGAATGCTTCAACTTGAACTATTTCTTTAGATTTCTTTGATCCTCTGAAGGCTGAGAATTACAGAACATTGACATTTAGTGACCTTTGATATGGTTCATTTGCTCTGATGTAGACTGTTGAAGAAGATGCTTGCTCCTAAATCCAGATTGTGTTTGAAGTTATAGAAATGCATTTTCTTCTCTGCATGTTTAATTTTGTTTATTCAGAAGAAAAATCCTTTTGTTTTTACAGGAGTCTCAACTGGAGCACCTCTGAACTGGATTGGACGATCTTGATGACTCAAGTTGCTTAGAGAGAACAGTAATTGTGTGTGAGTTGCTGGTTTTGCGCATCTCGATAAGCCTGTACCAGACTCATTCAGATTTAGTAGTCTGAACAAGGACAACCTGAGCTCAGGTTATCTATAAAAATGATGTGGGTCCCAACTACCTGATTTCAGAGGACATGCTTGTATTTCTAAATAAAAAAAAAAGTCCCCGAGGCCAAGGCTTGGCTTGTATTCACACTAACTGGAGCTAGTTCCCTCTGGAGCAGACTCCTGTATTTGCATCCCACAGTTCTCATTGGACTCTTCCTAGTGCCCAACATGTAATTCTAATTTTTTGTGTATCTTTTTCAGTTTGAAGTATCTGAAATCCTGTGAAACTGTACTGCAGCCTGCGAGAACGGTGCTTTCCTAGCATGAGGGTGTGGGTACGTATTACATGTTTTGGAACGTGATAATGTTTGAGGGCACACAGTCAGCTTGAGCAGTTTAGAAGAGCACATGGGGTAAAATCAAAGAAGATGTGATCTTGGGAGCAGTGCTTGGTGTGAACTTTCCCTGTAGGAGTGTGCAGCCATTGCTTTAAAGAGGGATAGGCAGAACACGGGGAAGTAAGGAAGAGGCGTGGGGATCAGCAGCCGGAGCTTGAGGTTGCTGCCCAGCCTCCAGCAGTAGGGATGTGCTCAGAAGGACCCCAAGTATCACTGCTGCTGGGGACCACCTGCCTGAGGTAAAGCGTAGACACAGGTATTTTGACTGCAGGATAAATGCTTCACTCTTACAGAAATTTAAGTCTTCTCATGTATCACCTCCACAAAGTCATGAGTTAAAATCTTGGTCATACTGAAGCAAAACGCTCACCCAGTTCCAGCCATCCAAGGGTTTGCCCTCAGTCTGGACAAGGGCTGGCTAAGCACTGTGTGGGTACTGACCACAGCTGCTCTCCATCAGGACTGCCACCGCTCTTCACAGACCATTGTGTCACCTTTCAGCCTTGCCAGTGGCCTCTTTGGGCTCATTTCAAGTATTTTTCTTCAACAAATATGGCCATATAAAGTCAACGAATTGTAACCCATGCAGCCAACATATGGCGTGTTTATTTTAGATTTGAACATACAAATACATGCTCTAGAAAGAGAATTGCTCTGCCGTTTTTCTTACCTCTGCTTATGGTGCACTTACCATGAATTTTCTTTGCACTGTGCCTTTACTCTGGATAGGAGATCCTTTTTCTTAATCCAATTCTAAAATTTGTGGGACTTGCTGCCACCCTCAGTTTCCTCATCACTAATGCCAGGATTTTAACTGTATGAAAAATGGCATGGGGGAAAGATATGAGGTGTCCTTACAAAATAACAAGTGAACCCATATTTGAACCAGTCAGGATTAAAAATTACAAAATAACAAAAAGTACGAAGAAAGATGTGAAGCCTTATGCGACTATACCAACGGATTGTTAACTAATGAGGGGGAGGGGTCAAGGAAAATTTTTTTCCTGGCATTAGTTTATTATTCAGTTGAAATCCTCAGTGTGTCTTAACTAAAGCAGAAGGTGAAGAGGGTGAAGCTCTGATCCAGTATAACTCCTACAGATGCTGACTTCAGAAAAATGCTACTGGCTTATTATTTGTTTAAACAAATACAACATAAATGTGAATAATGAGAAAGACTAGCGGTATTTAAGAAACACTAATCTTTACAGGAAATGTATTATGAATTTACATGAATTGTTAGCAGCGACTCACTTCTTAGCACCAGTGAGTAGGAAAATATATGTTTGTACAGTAGGCTCATGCTTTAATAGCTTTATCTTTTACTTGGGTTAATTTTTATTCTACACGATAATGGCTTAACGCAGTAGCCTAATTTAACAGGCACTTTTCGCTGTTCATTTAAATTTCCTGTGATACTTACATGGTTAAACTTTTATTAGCTTTGGCAGAAGAGATGTTAGAAAACAGCTCTTCCAGATTTTTTTATTTCTATGCTATCTCGCATTTTGCTGGTAGGGAGATTCTTTTGCTGAGGAATTGTAAACTTTGGTAGCAGTCAAAGCTGGTCTTAAAATGGTAAACTGCCTCTGACCCAAGACTGTTTTTCATCTTGACAAGCAGTAAAGCTGAATATAAGCACAACTGTCTTCTGTATTTAATACTTATTTAATATTTCAGAAAGCCTAGTTGGCAACGTTTCTCGGTTTTATTGGCCGTTCCAACCTCCTGTGGCGCCTCTAGGTGATGAGCGGCTTTGTGATACGTTGATTATCATCTCTCACCTACGTCATGACACCGAATAAAGTGGTCCTCCAGGCCATAAACTTCTACTTCTCTAGGAGCCGTGCATTGCAAAGGTGCTGACCAAACACCCTCTTTGGCTCACGCAGCTTCCACACAGCTCCTGCCTTCTGACGTGCAGTGTCCTAACTGCTGTAATTAAATACAGTGGAGTTAAAGCTGCAGTTAAATGCAGTGGAACTAACACTCTGTGTAAATCCTATTTACATTTTCAAATAATTCTGTGCAGATTACCCAGTAAATTATCATTTATTGTGTTCATTTTTCTAGAAGTATCTAGAGGTAACAGCTGGGATCATGAGCTCATCAAGAGGTGCTATAAAGATACATAAAATAAGTAACTGCCTTATTTCTCCTGTGACTACACACTGAATGAAACAAAAAAAATCATGCTTGAGTATTATCTTTTAGCATTGGAGGGTTGATTACATAAAAGGTGAGATTAAAATCCTACACATGATTTATTTAAAATTACAAATTAAATGTGTGTGAATTAATCTCTACAGAAAATGAAGAGTTCCTATATATGGACTACCTGCTATTGCAGGCTAGCAGAAACAGCAAATACTTTTTTATCTTAAGTGAAGTATTTTAATACTTTCTTAAATTAAAAAAAAAAACCACAAAACAAAAACCAAAAAACAAATTTTAAGACTGCTTTCATTTACTCTGATACAGGCATCTGAATCTCAACTAAACTTCATCCTCCCTTCACAAAAGGAAAGGGAAGGAAAGAGCACCTCCAGAGAACAATGTGTGCGACACATTCAAGAAAATAAATTTTTTAGTAAAATCAACAGCCTTGTGTAGGTACTTTTTTGTGTCAGTTGACTAAAGGGAGCTTACAAAGATTAACGCAGCCTTAGCTGTCTCAATCTTACTGATTAATTCAACTTTTATATATTGTAGGTACACAATTTGCCTGACGTTTATTCCAGTGACTGGTGAGCTTTCTGTCAATTTTATTATATTGTAGTGTCAAAACAAAATGTACATGCACCATTACAGCAGAGGAATGCCGTCTACATCTATTTAATCTCTTCATTATAGAACTTTGTACTCATTTTGAGGCTGGAATGAGCATGTGAGATATTACAGCAGAGCAGCTGCTGAAATTCATAAAGATGGGAATAACTGAGAAAAGCCGTGTTGGCTTTAAATAGCGATCATTCCTGTGACTTGGAGTGGAGCTGCAGCAATGATTTCTTCTGGTACAGCAGAATTTAGACGCAGCAGCTGAAATTCAGACCTATTACAACAGTAAATGGACAAGGAGGGAACTTTCCTCCAAGGCTGGATAACTGGAAGGCCATGAAGGGATGGGTGGGTGGGTGGATGGATGGATGGTTGCTCCTTCCATAACAGTCATGAGGAACTGAGGCATGAAGACATGGCGCTTGTCACCCGGGTGTTTTTGGCAGTCATGTCCCATTACTGCTCCACTGCTGGCTCATTTTTTTTCAAAACCGTGAGGGTGAGGCTTTTTTTGTTTAAGCCCACATCCATCTCTGCTACACATTACAAAAATCGATCAGTCAAAGCAAACGGGCAAGTCCCGTGAAAGAACCTCTGACCCTTTGAATCCAACCACTTCCAGTCCTGGTAGGGAGTTCATTTTACAAATTTAATAAAAGATCAGCTAATGCATGTCTCTCACAGTGTTAAATTTAATGAGACGGCGAAATCCTTTACGGTTTCAGCCAAATCCAGTTGAGTTATTGTGCAAGATTGCCTCCTGGTGGTAGCACCGAGAAGCCGCAGAACAACATAATTTGCACGTAGAAAAGGCAAAAACCCGTTTTAAAAGCACGCTTCCTTTTTTAATTCAGGTCTAACTAGAAATGAAAGAACTTTCCTTTCGCTAGAACATCACGATAAACTGAACTGCCATTTAAATGGTCTGAATTGAGGACAAAGAGTTTGACGCTTGCCTGACAGAGAGTTTTCTAATGGCACGCTGGCAAACGAAGCCCGAGAAGACTTTTAGCCAGCCATTTAAAAAAAAAAAAAATAAAAATCAGTAAGATGTACCCAACTGTATATTATCCACAGCAATGAGCCTAATAAGGTCCGAAACACTTAATAACTACTGGACCCAAAGCAAACGGCCAAGTGCCTAAAATTGGATACAAAGACACCAGAGCAGACTTAACAGTGTGAATTCTATGCAACTAAAGTTTTCAATTACAAAGAACAAGAGTGACAGGAAACAGAAATCCCCCAAATTAACTTTCAAATGGATTATTCCTGTGCATAAAAGTTGGACATGAATCAAATCGATGGATTTCTAGTTCCAAGTTTTCAGTGAAGAGAAACAGATAAAGACAGCTTTATGTAGTTGTTCAAGACCTCGAAAAATCAGGAGGGCAGCTTGGAATTACTGAGAGAGGAGGATTTTAATTAGGTCATGCTTCAGATGACCCAGGAGAAAGATTTAGTAGAACAGAATGTTGAAAGATTGAGAGTGGCAGCACAATGCAGGGAAAGATTTTAAAATACCAGTTTTATGAATTAACATAATAACAAAATGGCAGCGGGTGCATGTAGTGAACATGCGTTTTAAGCTCAGTTTCCGGTGACTGGTCAGAAGAGGAAGTACTTTGAAGACAGCAGTCCAGCAGGTCGTAGATTTTTAGCCCTCAAAATGCCTGAAAAGCATCCAAAAATGTTTGAGAAAACATTGAGAAACCCAATATTTCTACAGTGATTGTGGATACTTGAGCATAAACAGGGTCAGACAGGCAAGAACACACAACTGTGATAACAGAAGGTTTCTGTAAAAGCAAAACGCCTTAATAGTATTAGGCAGCAGTAAGTGAAAGTATCGGAGAGAAGGAGGGGGGAAAAGCAAATGAAAGTTTAAACTTTCAATCCAAGGATATCTTTTCTTACACTGGAGTAAAGTCTAACGGTGACAAATTAGGTCTCAGCTTTCCAAAAATAAAAGGGGGCTTGACTTTATGCAGTGGAACATAACAAAACACCGAACATGAGCTTTAAGCTTCTCACTGACGGACAAGTGTCAGTACCAGGCACCACGAATTGATGAAAATACTAAAATCTGTTGTATTACAAATTACTAGAAACTATTTTAAAAGGCAGATTCTAGGCAGAAAAAAAAAATAGTTATTTTCGTGGGACTGAACTTGCAGAGTAAGCAGCGATCCTTTTCACGGACACAATAGACATTCCTTGCCGATGGCATGTTTGTTGTCACGCAAGCAACACATCGTATAATAGGGAGCCAAAAATCACTTGGCTGATGTGGGCTTAAACATGGACTGGGCTGTCTTACAAACAGAACAGAGAGAAAAAGCAAAACCATGTCATGCTCTGCCATGACAAACCATTGTCAGCTAACTGGCGTTCGGATTTAAAAATGCATTTTTCAAAATACTACCAACATAAATACTTAGACTAGCTTTGTGTAAAATTTTCCAGAAATATTTAAAGGCAGTCTTTTTACATATATGCAATATTATTTTGTCACAATTGAAGGAAATTTGAGGAAAAAAGGTTAGTTAGTAATAACTTTAGATAAGTAAGTGTCCTTTATACTAACAATGACCAGGATTAGAGACTTTATATGGTACTCCACTTCTAGCACAATGTGTGGGTAACACCTGCTGGCAAAACGACACTAAAACAAGAAACAAGCACCTGCCTGTCTTATCCAAGCTGCTTTGGAAAGGAAATACAATCAACATGTATGACACATACGGGATAATTATTTTCTGATTATTTATTAGGATCTGCTAAGAAGGCTTAATGAAGTCACTGGGATCTCCGCCGAGGCACAATGTTCCAAGCTAGCCCATTCTATCAGAAGGCTGATGCCTAAAGCTGTAGACTGGAGTAAAGAATCTCCTTTTCCTGGGAAAAAAATGCTAGACGACATCGAATATTTTAATAGCAGAAACATTTAAGCACTACAAAACGCTATAGCTATGAAGTAGAATCAAGCCACATTAATTTAAAGGATTTTATGTAATAAAGAGCCAATGCTTCCCCTTAGGTAAACTAGAAAGCTGGGAGTCTTCACGGATAACCTTGCTGAGGCCAAGAACTCTTCCTCCCCTGAGCTACAGCTATTCTGATTTACACATGAACATGCCATCCTCACTGAACGGTAGTTGGGGTGGGGTTAAAAAAAAACAGAACAACAAAAAAAACAAACCAACCCACAAATTATCTCAGATATTTGGGAATGCTGGGTGATTTAGAAGGGCGAGTTAATTATTATGCCTTGGAAGCTAAAACTTAACCAAGTTGGCCAGTTTTCAGTACATGACAATAGGCTTAAATACAATCACTCGGCTGATGTAGGCTTAAACATGGAATCAAATATTTCACAAGCATAACAGAAGCAAAACTATTTCATTTTCATGAATACCTCTTATATTATTTTTCAATACTACTTCATTAATACCTCAGTATTCTAGCTCACCAGCATTTCAGTTACTACATTCCTAAAAAAAAAAAAATAAAAAGTTACCCCCCAAAATAACACCAAACCCTAACATGTCCAGTTCTCGACTTCCCATTTTGAAATAAGACTTCTGCAGGCCATCGCCCAGTTCTAACACCAGCACCTTCCCTGACCGTGCATGTGCAACGGCCTTCACTGGATCCTTGTTTCATTAGCGCAGTTTTGTTGTTTTTCTGTTAACTAGTTGAAATATAGAAAATAACAGTGAAATTTACTCAAGCGTGTTTTAGTTATAGCACTCACACAGAACTGCCAAACATCTCACTTTCTGTAATTTTTATTTCCAATAAAGATTAATAGTAAAGTGATGATGAACAAGAAGTTATCTTAATTATCGGTCTTTAGGAGGATTAGGATTCTTGCGTCTTCTATGATACCTAGAATTAAAAGAGGCTGCAATGAATGCAAGCTTTGGACAGTCTTTGATTCTCCTGACATTCCCCCCCCGCCCCCCCTCCCCCCAGTGAGAGGTCTGGAGGTTACACAAATAAGCAAGAGACAAGATGCACAAGCAGAACCCATCACCACTCATTAGATGTCATCTCTGTTGTTCACAGAGTTACATAACGCTACTCATTCCTACCGCTACATCTGCTACAAGCACGCAATAATCCAATCCGTTCTACAGCTGAGTAGGTACAAAGGCTCCTGTTTATTCTTAATCCTTTGTGTGAAGTTAATTTTGTTATGCGGTCAGCTTTTTCCTCGCCTAAAATGATTGCTACAGAACAAAGAGCCTTGATGTTTAAAGGAGTTATGCCAGACTGTACGTTAAATAGTGTAATATTTTGCAGGCAAACTGAAAAACATATTCTTCACAACAAAAATGATCCCTGCTTTCCTCTTAATTACCCACCCTAAAACAAGGAGGATCCTGTTTGATGCTCATTAGAACAACAGCTACCCTTTGGCCACAGAAAGTTCTACCATTTCACTCCTTTTATCTACTCCTAAAACACAGTAACTAAAATGTTGCCTGTGGACAAAAAAAAAAAAAAATTCTGCCTGCATCAAGTCTCCCTAGCTATAAATTAGCAGCTACCAAGAGGTGTAGCAACACAGACTGGAAAGGAGTAACACAAGTTCGAATGCCATGTGTTTCCAGTGGTGTATCTGAATGTATATAGTTCCTCTTCAAGCTCAGTCATGCGGATTTGTATCCCTCCTCCTTCTTGCTTTCAGAGTACAAGGCGCACCAAGGTGCACTTTTCAACATTTCAGATGAAAAACCTCTACTATTCTTAAGTCTGAGAATCATCCTCAAGTTTTTTTCTGAAAAGTCATTCAGACATAGACAATGCATGTTTCCAGGCTCTATTTGGTTATATCCGTTAAGGGTATTTTACATACTAGATTCGCTTATGCCGATTTATGCAATTTTAATAAATCACCTGAACCAGTAGCTAACTAGATGCTATGAGAAATTTCTACTCTGTGACATATTTTACCAAAAAAAAAAAGTTGCAAAGTCTACCAAAGGGACAGTGTTAAAAAAACCCTTACGAAATACAGCCGTCCATTTACACAACGCTGCATTTAAGATTTTATTTAGTAGCCCATGGGCTAAGAGTATCTTGTGTCACATGACTTCTCCTAGGTTGAATGTAGTCACTACATTATTCCTGTACCTCCTTCTACATCCCAAAGGAAGAAACATTAAAAAGAAAATACTTACTGTCCCACCGGATACCAGCGATGTTTTGTTGTGTAAAACATTTTGCTGAGCTCTTCAATTGTAGGACCTCTATTGTTCTTCAGCTCTTTTTCATTCAATCTGGATTTCAGAACTTGATCAAGGTTTTCTTCTTTATTATTCACTGGATCTGGCCGTGGTACGGGCTATAATAAAAACAATATTGTATATATTTCCTTTTTCTCCTTTTTTTATTTTGGAGAAAAATCAAAAAGCCAAGCTACATAGACAGCATTACAATTTACTCTTGACAGCTAAAACCGAAAGCACACAGAGGAATGCCTGTTTAACAGCCCCCCGACCCCGAACAAAACCACAGCACTGTGCAGCAGATGTCTGGAAACCTCTAATTACCCCAGGTACTACAGCTGATCACCCTACCCCTACAATCAGCACTGCTGCCATCATTATTGCTGATCTCATCCTTATAATTCACTAGCTGAATTATAAGCTTCAGTTCTACTCATACAAAAGTACTCATGCTATTTCTACTTACAAATTTATTCATAGTGACGATCATCGTTGCTGAAAAAGCTTTTAAGTAATTTGTACCTTGGAGAAGAATGTCACTTCCTAACTGTTTGTGCGTCTGCTTAGACAAAGACGTTTGCTCTCAACCTGAAACCTACTAGCACCGTTACAAATATTTTTCCTTGTTTTAGTCTTTTACACCTGTTTTTCCTGAGACATGCAACTGATAAATTTAAAAATATTGATAAGTAGCTTGCAGGCAAAGAGCGCTAAAATGTTTTCACTTTTCAACGGAGAATTTTCACATTGGGCTCTTCAGCAGCCTCGCTACCGTTTGCAGTATTTTACTAGCACGTGAGAACTGGAAATTGAAACAAAAAGTGTACGCTAGAAAAGTCTATCTAGACTTATTTTCATCAGTGTAAAGAACACACTGAAATTACTACTGATAGACAAAAACTCAATATTTAAGTTTTTTTGTGGCATTTATGAACCCCGAGTGCTGAATGGCATGTAAAGCTCCAGTTGAAAACAGCAGCAGCAGCACTTCTTTATATCCTCTTGCCCAAACTGCTGCATCTGTACACAGTAGGACGTGTGAACTATAACCTGCATTTCAAACATCCTCTTTGCGAATAATGCTCATAGACAGACACTAATTTTATTTATAGCACACAAGTATTTGAGTGCCTCATTTAATTCTATTTGATTCACTATATGCTGTGATATCTGGGTATTTCTTACTCTGCAGCTTTCCCTGAATTCAGCTAAGAATAAGGTCCCCCTCAAGGCAGCAGCTATATTCATCATTCACTCACTTCACAGATATGCTAATCACAGACTAAAACGTACCTCGGTATTTCAGATTAAAAAAAGATGCCCTAAAGACTCAAAATTACAAACTACTTACGCCTTTACAAGAGTAAGAAATATAAACGTGCACATTTGGACATACTTTTGTATGCTCGTATGGAATCTCAAGTGAAGGGTGGTAGCAGACGATGGTCTTCAAATCTGATGTCACTGCAAGTTCCACTTTGCTATAAAAATAAAAACTTACACTCTTAAATATATCCCTTACAATTTTCAGAAATGCTGAGCAACTGAGCAGCCCGAGTCCCAGAGAAAACCAGATTTTTCCCTGCTTTTATGAATCCTTAAGAATCTTCTATAAAATAAACCCTTATAAAATAAAGGTCACGAATACTTGATCTGAACTTCCTTCCTTCTTTTTTTTTTTTTCCAGCCATCTTCACATTTCTTTTTTGGACGGAGAGGAAAAAAGGGCTAAAATAAAGTATTGAAGATAGCTGGAAATATGGGTTGAAAAAAATCTTTAACACTTTGAATAATTGTATATAAAACTGTAGCAACAGATGGGGATAATGATCTCTAGGACAACATGCCTTTAGAAGAAATATGACACCTACAAAAGAAAGAATAGGAAACAAAGCTCTGTTTGGGGTTCCAACTTTTATATTTGGTAAGAGACGATGATCATGATGAACAAGAAGTCCTATGGAAAGGTTCCTTGAGGGAATATGACTTTTCTCACCTTCATCCCCCTTCCCACAACACATAAGCTTCCTAAAATCTTGTATGACACAGATCCTGTGCTTCTCAGTATATTGTATCGTCTTTTCTGGTTTCTACACAAGTTTCCCATGCAGCAGCACAAAAAACCCTGGACTTTGTCTTAACGACAAGCATCAATGAAAACGCCTGCTCTTAGCTACTTTTGCTCTTCCACAAACAAAACTGCAGGGGTACTGGGGTCATCACCATGTTTAGAATGAGTCCTGCATGATTTTTCATTACGCTTAGTTTCTGAAATATTAACTTCACAATCATGACAGGAACCAGTACTTTAGTTAAAATTATTACATATATCCAAAACTGGCAGAAGATGTATTTGATACCATTATATGACAACTTCGCAACAGAGAAAGTAGCCCTGGAATAAACGTCACATGAAAAGGACACACGTCAAAGCACGTTTAAGTACCAATTGTAGTCTTCAGGGAGAACTGAGTAAGTAGATTTATAGCAAGCAAGATACACAGCTCCATCTGCAAAAAAAAAAAACAAAAAAACCAAAAAAACAAAACCATGAACACTTGTAAAAACAAGCAGAGCTGTGCCAAATTTTAAGAATGTTTACATTTTCATTCTGTTTTAAGTCTTAATCGGAGATTATAATCATACTCAGTTTTAGATTAACAAAACACAAACACTGTCTAAACTGAAGTTCACTTTACTACACAGATTTCTAGTGCAATCAAAAAATACAGTATCTAGGTAGCTAGGGCCTACATTTACCTTTCCAATTCTATTGTTTTCATAAGAAAAAAAAAATCACAGTATGAACAAAATACCTATAGATTTCACCATCAGAGCATATTCTTTATATATGCAAAGAATATTACTTTATGACTTACAGGGAAGATCATAATTTCATCCACAGCAATATTTGTTATAAAATCAAATTTGTACTTCGCTGGCAACTGCTATATATGCTATACAAAACACAAAACTATAATGTCCTGGCTGCTGTAACACTGAAGAACTTTACCCCTTTCCCCAGGTTCCTGTTGCTCCAAGGAAAGCAATCACAAGAATTACAAGTAGTAAAGGCGGCCTGCTGGCATCTGGGACTGTACTAAGTGGAGTGAGGAAAGGGATTATCTCCCTCTACTCGACACCTGTTAGACCACATAGACATAGCTGTAGATACTATGGCGAATTTGGGGCCCTTTAATAAAAGATAAGCTTGAATGAGTTCAGCGAAGGCCGACCAAGATGGTCGGGGGCTGCAGAACCTGCCCTGTGGGGAGAGGCTGAGGGACAGAGGCTGGCTCAGCCTGGAGCAGAGAGAGTTTTGGGGAGACCTAACAGCAGCCACCAGTGATGACAATGTATGAGGATTGGGGTTATTGAGGAGAGGGATCCAGTCTGTTGACAGCGGTGCACAGTGGGAGGACATGAAACAACACCCGTAAGTTGAAATGAGAGGCTCTGACTGGAAAACCGAGAGGCTCTGACTGGAAAGGCAAAGAAACATTTTCCTCATGAGGACTGGCAACCAGTGGGACTGGGGCCCAGGCAGGTCTGTGCAGTCCCTGTCCTTGGAGATTTCAAAGACCCAGCTGGACAAAGCCCTGAGCAAGCTGGTGTGACTGCAGAGCAGAGCCTGCTCTGAGCAGGAGGTTGGACTACAGACCACCCGAAGGCCCTTCCAACCAAGTTTTCCCATGATCCCATTCCCATTTTTTCATAGAATCATTTAGGTTGGAAAAGACCTTTAAGATCATTGAGTCCAACCATAAACCTAATGTAAGACCTTAAATAGTCACAGTCCCTTATATAGGAACCATTCCATAGGCATTTTGCCTTCCACAACCATGTGGGTGTGCGTGCCTAAGATGGGCCTGGGAGGTGTCTGGAGTTGACCTGTACTGGCAAACCCCTTCCTTTGCTGCCGGAATCTGACACAAATCCACATGTAAGCTTCCGAGTCCAGTGCTGCTGCTTGTACCGCTACACTTTAAGAACTGAATTATAACCATAAGAACTAAGTCTTAACATATTCTGAGCCTTATGTTTTCAAATAAGTCATAAAAAGTTTTCAACTTTTTTCTGACATGTTATTTTATGTAGACTATCTTTAGCTTTAATACAAATAGAATTCTTCTTGGCTGTTCATAACGGAGGGGGAAAGCATTCAGCGTGTCAAAACTGTGAAAGCTGAAAGAACGAAGAAGAAACTTTAGTGTAGCTATTTTCCTCTTAGAAATATTTTAGGTGTAAAATTCTTTTAAGATATAGCTAATTATTTAAGTATATATTTTAGATATCAAATTCTTTAATTTAGAATTTCTGTTAGCACTTCCCATGCTTCACTTCTTCCCATTAAACCATTCTTAGTTATTAAGAAGTTGAGTTCTGGTAAAATATTACTGCAAATAGTTCATATTTCTTCCTAAGATTTCTTTCCCCCCCTTGTCCACTAACCTTTAAAATGCAACGTCCATTATATTGTCTCAATTCCTGTCTTTTCTACCACCTTTACTAGCTCCCCTACATCTTTCTATTGGCATCTAAAACATGGACACAAATCTAAGAAATAATATTGCCTATTTTCACTTGTTCTCTGTTTATGTTAAGTAATGAGATTTTCCTGTAGCCTTTTCTCACCACTGTTTGTAAGTCTGATAAATTAAATTTAAATATTCAAATACAATCAGTGGTAAGAGGGGTCATATTTACAAGCTAATTGATAAATTAGAGAGGAGCATCATATGCGGATGATGGAAGCTTTAAAAGAAAAAAAGAAACAAATCAAAATATCCTTTAATTATTAGCAGAGAACACAGAATACCAGATTTGATTCTGTTCAAATAAAAATTCATTTCCGTGCTTCCATTACTGTAAGCAGTACAGGAAAGAGGTTCTCAAAGAACAAATTTTAATACAGGACTTCTACAACTTCATCACTACTTACTCTGCAGTGGGGCCTGCTTAAAGGTTGCTACTGAACGCATCCGAAAGAAGCTGGAACACGCAGTTCTAAGAGATGTTGCCATGCTGACAGCAGAGAAGAAACCAGTCCTGGACAAGATGGAACTCAAACAGACACCATATCCTTTTTTACTGCAGAACACCCTCTGAAAGAAACCAGCTTCGTAACTGTTCAGGGTACAAGAGACCAAGAATTTAATTTCTTGATTATCTTAAGGATAAATAACATTTATGAAATACATTCTTCATTAGCTGTCAGTTGTTTAGAAGTCCTTATTATTTGAGATACTGGCACCTGCCTCCTTAGTAATTAAATGTGGTACAAGACTTTATTTACTGAGAGGTACCCTTTGAAGGTACGTCATTAACTTTAAAAAAAGTTTCCAAGCTTGGGTCTTCTCACAGTTTTTCTACTGGCACTCACCCACCTAAGTTTTGCATGCTTCCTTCTGCGAACTCCACAGAATTATTCCTGAAACATGCTTTTCTTGTTCATGATGTAAATATCTTTGCCCAGTATAAAAGTGGAAGTACTTATAAATAACACTTGCTGTGATTAACAAACTGTCTAGACACAGTTGGTTTCATCCCTCTCAAAAGCAATACACCTAAAAGCTACGAAACACTGTATCTTAAATATTACCCCAAATTTCACAGTAGAAAGACAAATATAAACATCTTAAGTTTTTATTGTCTACAGAAAAAAAAAATTGCTTCAAAGAGAAACATATAATGATGCTCAAAAAAGCATAACTAGAGACAGTTTAAAGACATACTCATAAAAAAATTTTAAAATGAAAGAAACAAGACCTCTTTTCATATTTAGCGCTTCAGAACATCACCAGAAGCGTGCATTTTCCAATTTTGACAAACAATTACTCATTATTTTTCTCTAATTGTGACCAGTGCTGCTTAAGTGAGAAAACACTAACGCAGCGTCTACAGAGCTGCTCATAACCTGCCTGGGAAAGCTCATTAACAAAAAAGGCGTAAGGAACACGGCGGACGGATCTGGACCGCCTTGTGGAAGGACGGGGTTCAACCACCGGCCCGTTGTCGGCCTCACCTCAAGGACCACCACAGTTTAAACCGGGGCATCCCTGAGGCAACACATAAGAAACTCTTAAAGGCCTGTCAGCAACAAGCAGGAATACGAAACCCGACACATCTATTATTAAAGGAAAGGCGAAGCGGAGCGGCGCGGCCCGGCCCACGGACACGCAGAGCGCAACAGCCAGTCCCGGCAACCACGTCTAGGCGGGAACCGACTCCGCTGCCTGCCTCCTGCCCCGCTGCCTCCGTCCCTGCCTGCCTCCAGCCGCTACATCACAGCCGTTACCTGCGCGCCCGCCGCCGCGTCCCCTCAGGAGCCCGCCGACGGCCACAACACCGGAAGCGGCACCGAGCACCCTTCCGCTTCCGGCGGCGTCTCGCCCCCCGGCACGCCGGGAAACGTAGTGCGGGTGGGACGGCGGGTGGGGCCTACCCCGGGCGGGGCGGCCACCGCCTCTCTGCCTGCCCCGGCCCCGGCGCCAAACCCTGAGGCGCTTCAAAACGCGGTGTGCGGCGGTAGCGAGTCGCCTCTTTAGTCGGGCGGGGGGGGGGGTGGCCCGGGCCCGCGGCGGCGAGCAGGGCCGCGGGGGAGGGGGCGGGCACCCACCGCTCATGAGGACGAGCTCCTCGGTGGTCCCTGGCTATTCCTTTCCAGACTCCCGCTGTTGAGCCTGCCAAACCTTTGCAGAACCTGTAATACCTTTTCACGGGGAAGGCCTGTGTTTTATGTACATGAAATAGCACATTTCGGGTACTTCCGGCGTGCAGAAAACTCTTCTGGACTCCCCAGGCTCGCTGCTGCTCTGGAGCTAATTGCTTTGCTTCTTATGGAGACCGAGTCACAAAGAGTTTCAAAGATAACGTTCTGTTTACACAACATTAATAAAAGACAAGAAGTAGAGACAAAAATCAATGATCCGACCTGCTGCTCTTGTACCTGAAATGTCTCCAGCACCATGAGCTTTCACGTGCCCATGAAGCATCTCTTCAGTCACATCAGTCACTGCGTCTCGGTTCCTTTCACAGAACTACTCTTTCGGAGAGCCTTGGATAATGCCTCCTGAAAAGGCTGCAACCTCTTCCAGATATCTGCAAACCATTGCATCTTTTCTGGTCGTTGGCTGTGGTACAGCAATTTCATGCAGTCGTCGGTGGAAGTCTCACAATTTCAGCAATGTCAAACATTGTTCTGTAGCTGCAGAGTTGTAATTACACTGACGACTTCCAGGAGTGTAGCAGAAGCGTAGCCAGAAATCACTAGTCAAGAGCTGATCGATCCCATTTGCAGTGGCAAAGGTTTCTTTTTGAATGTTTTTTTTCATTACAGTGGAAGATGGCAGACATCCATTCTGGGCTTTCTTGCAATACTAGACTTAGTAAGTCATAGAGAGAGGGGGTAGAGATGGGCCAAAATATTTTACATACTACTTGGAGAGATACAACCAAGGTGGGAGACCACATCTCCACTACAAGACTCCTCCGCGTTTGTGGAGATCGGCTCTCTCCATCATTCCCATCAAGTTTCTACATGCAGCTACAGAGGGGTCTGATCTGGGCTCAGGCACCAAACAGAAGCAACACAGTTCTGTGTATCTTCTGCTGCGTACCGGCTCATTATTCCCACAAGGAAATCCTTGTAGTAAGATGAGGGCAGCCCTCGGATGAAGAACAGACTTTTGAAGCTGAATACAAGCAAGGTAGAGGTTATACTGATGAACAAAGAAAACATGTTGAGGATTTTAAGCTCAAGGAGAGTGCTGACAATAACAAATAAATGGTTATAAACTGTCTGCAACAAGTGCAGTCTGGGAATTAAAAGAAAGGAGTGAAACTGCATTTAAGGAATGAGCTTCAGGAATATCTTGTCCATAGGCGTAGTGGGGATAAACAGAGTTACTTCAAAGTTTATGGCCAAGAGCAGATTGTGACAATGGGAGAACTGCTGCTCAGGGTTCTTGCCTTTCTCCTGGAGGGCTGCAGTGTAACACACCTGTGTGTAACACACCTGTATGTCACACACCTTGCTACGGTTCCTTAGCACAAAACGCTGTGATGTGCACTACGTGTGTGTGTTTGTGTGTGAACCTGTGACACAAGCAGATTTGGCCTTGTTCTAGTTTCCTAGGAAATATTAAGTAAAATTAGGGCTTCTCTGACATACCTTGAAGGTGCTGACGACTTAGTTGTCATAGCTTCTTTAAAAGATTGCCTAAACTCAGTGATGATGATAGCTGTGGTTGGCACCTCTGATTCTTAGATGCCTTCTCAAAAGGATATTGTTCACCCACGCAGGAGACAAAAGTCCTTTGCTGTCCAGTGGAAACCTTGAAATTAACTCCCTTCACAGCAGGAGACCACTGCAAATCGCACCTGCTTCTTGCTCAAGTGTAAGACACTTTTTTTTTAACTTATCTTCTCTATATTGAGCAGCATCTGTTGGAAAAATTAGTTTTTTAAAACCTCTCACTAGCCCCTTAGGACATTGCCCTCTCCAGAAAAATACTGGATCTTGATATGCTCAGATATATTAGTCATCATTGTAATATAAGCCTTCTGTGGTGCTACTACATTATAATTTCCTATATCAATTCATTTGCTTTTATCAACACAATTTTATACTCTTCAGAGGAGAGCATACAGACATATAGTCACAGGTATGTGCTCTCTCTCTCTCTCTCCTCAGACACAAGTTTGAAAAAGTAGAGTTTCTGATGTTACTGATGAATGTGAACAAGAAGTCTTCTAACAGTGCGATTTTATAGGCTGGCGGTATTCAGTTCTTAACAGCTAAGGAGCTAATTCATCAACAAGATTGTAAAGAACAGCAAGAGATTTGAAAATTTGAAGTTTCTTTTTTTTTTTTTTTTTTAATAAATATTGCACCACACACCAGTCTGTACTGTTTGTTTTCAATTATTGCATTTTATTTCCACGTAGCAGCTACTACATAGTTCTCTGGGAGGAATTTCTGATTCCAGACAGGAGGGCAGCTACCAGGATGATTACTGATATCTGTTGCCTAGTGATACCACATCTTTGGTCTTCTCTTTCACATCACCGCAATGGAATATCACTTGCAAGGTTCATCAGAAATTGTTAGCAATCTTCTGTCCCTTGTGTGAACTCATTGCAAACACTTGATAGCCCTCTGGAATCTTGATTCAGGAAACAGCCTTTACTAGATTTTTCAGATTCCCTGCTTTTATAGCCTCATTACATAATTAGTTTTATATTAGACGTAATCTGTGGGTATTTCTGTAATTATTTTGTTCTGGAAATGTGTGCTTTAAAAACATCACTGTAATGGCAAATCTTGTATCTTAAATCCTGGTTCTAAAAGGTTGCAACTGAAGGTACTGCAGAATTTTATTTTTATTTTTTAAAAACTAAGCCACATTCCCTGTTAAGCTTCCAGGCTATTTTTGGATGGTTTCTATAAAAAGATTCTTTAGGAGATAGTAGATGAGGTCTACCCCCTCCCTGACACATAATGTTCTGTGAGTCTATTCTTAGAACCATGTTCTGACGGATTACAACTTTCTGGTAGGGAGATGGGAATTGCTTAAGGACAGCTCAGAAGCGTGACTACACACTTCTCCGGCATGTCTGGAGATGGGGTTATTAATAACTGCCAACAGCCTTGCTTGCTTCAGCAGGTTGTAGACAGCAAAGAGGGGAGCTGCTCACTCTGTATTGGCGCAACAGAAAGGAGGTCGTTCTCTCCATTAACTGCGGGGATGCTGTGGAGGCACTAATGGTGATGAGTTGCAGACCTCTGGGACATCATGCCTTTGAAGACCTGGAAAGTTTTGTTTCTAGGTTGCTCTCTCACTGAAGAAAAAAATCATCATCTGTTCCCACTCAGTCAGTTACAGACTTCTCCAGGAAATATTCTAACCGATAAATCGGTTGCCCTATAGTTAGGCAACAAATGCTGTGTAGTAATGAGGGCAGGACTATGTTGGTTGGCTCTGCTTTAGAAGAACAAATTTGTAAATCAGAGCTGGCATCTGGATTGGCGTGGGTTTTGTGTAAGCAGTAGCACACCCACTGCCCGCCCGCCTGCCCCCTTGTGGGAAATGGAAAATGGGGATTTGGCTGTTCTAGCTCTTTTGCTGCAGCGGCATATTTAGGAAATTTTTTCTCAGTAAAATCATTCAGGCTGCTCATTAACAAACTGAACATAATAAATATTTATTTTTTCATAGAAACCAATGTTTCAAAATCTTCCAGGAATAAGCATTTGGTTTCCATTGTTTCCTTTATATCTGGAGTAGAAAAGATACTATACAAACATACCTAGAAGTAGAACTGAATTTGTGAATGGATGGGTTTGCTTTATTGCAAAGGTGGTGTCTTAACAATGTAGATGGACAATTCCTCACTCCTGAACTGAAATAATGTATCTTAATCTTTCTGAGGTTATTCTATAAATTTAGGATACCAATTTCTAATGAGACATGGTAGTTTAGTTATGGTCTTAATTCTCAAATTTTCCTCAAATTATGCTGTAGCCAGACAGATTTCTATTTTTTAAGTCAATCTGTAAACACCCAGAGTAAACGCCAACACTTATGTCAGTAGGCCATCTTCAGTCTTTAGCAGATCTCACGCCATCTCATCACTGGTCCATCCGTCACTTACCATCCTGGTAAGGAGTCAAGCCACGACTGTAAATAACAGATGACAAAACTAAAGTGCCTGTAGTGGTCATATGCAGCCTAAATAATCCATGTTCATCTTGATTACTGTAGTTCAAGTAAGCAATATTATGCCTCTAGTCAAGCAGCCACTTAATGGAAAAAAATCAAAAGTTATTTGCTACAGTGAAGGCTCCTACTCACAGCATCCCATTCTGATGTCCTAAGTCGGTAAAACATGCGACTGGTGGGTTTTTCCCTTCTCTCAGTACAGTTTCACCCAGTGCTGCCAGTTAAGATCATTCAGAAATTGTCCAGTGACTCTTACAATTAGTGCTAAGTGAAAAACACTGCACTTTCATGCCTCAGTTTCTCCATTTGTACATAGGGATCATAACGACTCTTGCAAAATACTCTGGGATTTACTGAAGAACCTTTTTAATATGAAATCTAGATATTACTCTGATAATTCATTCTCTGTGTGTACATCCATCTGTTTTTTGCTGTTGAACAGACTTCCTACAATATTTGACAAAAATATAAAAATGCTTTTATGCAAAATAAAGAATCTGGGGTTTGAGATAGAGTTGTAATTGTGGTATGACTTTTATAAGATTGCAAAGAGAGGGTAGGAGGAAGAAGTAAGATTAGTCAGCCACAGGCTCAGCTGGCCTGGATGCACCCACTCAGTGAGTAACTCGATAACAGCAAAAGCTGTCATAGGAAGATGGTCATCAGCTGTGTTGAATTGTTCTGGGAGTATTAATTGCATAGTTGCAATTATTTGTTTACCTTTTCTGCCTACAGTGACATTATATTGTTGGTGAATAAGGTGGTTGCCTAACTTTTTTTCTCAGAACTGCTGTAATCCCAGTGATAATCACAGATTTGCGGGAGGAGGATCGTGCTCTCCATCCTGGCCTTCGAATTGGTGCAGTGGGACGAGATCAGCTCAGCCAGTAGAACAGGTCACTGCTGCAGGAAGGGGGAAATCCTACATCTGCCACATCTCACTCTGTTTCCTGCTGCTTCTCTTGTGACAGCTCTGATGCCTCAGTGAGCTGGTCAGAAAGGTAACTCAGCCAAAAAAAAAAATAATCCCTGCACCCCGATAGATACGACCCAAAGGAAGGAGGGGATCAGGGATACTGGGCAGAGTGCAGGGAAAAGGAGCAGGAGCTCGGTGTTGCCTCCAGCTTCTCCAAAAGGATAAGAGGCATCCAAAGTTGGGTTAGTAACTGCTGGATACTACAAGGAACAACTTCACTCTCACTTGTGTTACTTACCTTTTCCTGTCTCTGGTGCTTGCTAGACCCCACTGTAAGCCAGATCAATTCCCCGATTTACCAGTCCAGCAGAAGAGCAGACTAAATGGCTGGTTTTCTGCCACCTTAGTGCATTGAATCAGCTCAGTGGAATCTGACAAGCCCCAGGAGTGAAGGGTGGGGGGAAACCCTTTGTGTGAGGAAGGAGGGTAGAAGGAGTGAGATGGGAAGGGGAAGTGAGAAGTCCTCTTTTTGACAGATTGACTCAGCTACCTGTTATAACTTGACCCCAAATACGTGGTTTCACACTATCTCTAATGCAGTGAACTACAGACAGTCCCCTTCTCACACCCTCAGGTATGGATGGGTTCCTGTCCCCTTTCTCATGCCAGACCTACACAGCTGCATGACTGCCTGTGGTTCACAACAGCTCACTGCTCACCCAGGAACTAGTCACGCTTTTGATCAACTCGTCTTCCGTGAGACCATGATGTGAGCTGAGGGAGCAGCGGTGTGTGGCAGAGGAGGAGGGCAGGAGCCCTCTTTAGCAGCAATGCAAATACAAAGTGGTGTAACCCTGACATGAAACTACACCCCAAGTAACCACTGTGGAGGCAGGTCTTGGTGGAGCTGGGCTGTAGGAATGGACTCTGGTTTAAATGGGGACTGCAGGTGTCACCAGCCTTACTGAATACTGTACCTAAATTTCCTCTGAAATGCAAATATCAATGTTGCTTTATAAAAGCCAACCAAACCTACATTTTCAGGTGCTCTGAACTCAGAAGCAAAGCATGAGGGCGCAGCAAGGGTGGCACAGTCCCCCCAGGGTGGGGGAGCCAAGGGCACCCCTAGGTGAGCCAAGTGGTGATCCCACCACTGGGGTGCAGCCCCACCGCACCAGAGGCAGGTGAGCGGAGCAGGGTGGCTACGGCAACAGGGCCTGTTAGTGGTCCAGGGGTCATCAGGTGGGACACGATAACAGGCCACGTCCGAGGATGGTCCAGGAGGCCCCAACACTCAGATGGGCGCAGCTGAGGTGTAGCTCAGGAAGGAATGAACACCCAAGCCTATCAGAGGGTGAGGGTGGAGAGCCCCACTGAGGCCATCACATCAGTTAAGGTCTATTTGTGCACTCATTGCCCTGACACAAAGCTGTGGAGTCAAAATAGCATCTAATAAAGCCTTTACCGATCTAAGAGTGGTACAACCATCCAGAGTCCTGTCTGATATATCCTTGAACTGTTTATCAGCATATATCTGACAAAATATAGGCATATAATATGCCCAGATTTCCTCACGTTCTGCCTGAGGTGCAGGGTTTATTTCAGGATATTAAGGGAGCAAACAGTTAGCAATTGCCAGTGCTAAGAGAGCATCAGACAGAACTCCAGGCAATGAGTCTAATGAAAAAATTCAATTTAATTTAAACAAAAATATCAATCTAAATGACTTCCAAACACATAGCATCTAAATCTTTTAGCCTAGCAAAAGAAAAATACCAGGTTGAGTCAGGGAGGGCAGCTGTCTAAATGAGGATGCATGACTTCACTAATTACAATTCTCGGGATGAAAGCAGATTTTTTTTTTCCATCAAACCTTGATTTTACAAAAAAAGAAAAAGATTGCTGAAACACTCTGCAAGTTTTGACAAACTACACGTGTAACGCCATGGAAAGCTAGTTTTTCAGATCTATTTTTTTTTCTCTCCTTTTCTCCTCTCTGTCCCCCCTCCCATGCCCTCCAAGAAACTTTTAAATTTTTTTAGGTGGTTTTAATGGCATTGTCATATGTTTTATGGTATACGTGGCACTGAAAAACTGTATGGATAAAGAATCCCTGTGACATACTGCTCAAAATAAATAATCTGTCAGAGAAGAATAAACACATTTTAGCAAGAACCTTAAACGCCAGAGCAGGAGTGCTAGAAGTACTATTCTACCCAGGGAAGCGGAAAGCAGAAGCATGCTAGGCTGGATCACCCGTGCTGTTTCTCCAAGGATATCTTCCACGACACATGCCAAATGGAGGATATGCACACAGTGTGGTGCAGGCTGTGGTCCAGAACCCAGTTACGGTAGCAATAATGGCTGAGTGGAAAGTCCTGAAGGACAGGGGTGGACAATGGAAGGTCATTGGGTTGGGAAAGCAAAAGGAAGATGCAAGAACTTCCATGGGGTGTGGCCAGCTTGAGGAGACAAAGCTCCCCTGGCACTTATGTGGCTTGTTCCAGCTCTGATTCAGAGGATTAAGTTGCTTCCTTTGGAAATTTGAAAATGCTATAAAAGAAGGACAATTTTTGCTATAGCTTCTCCTGGATGATATCCCTTGGCACAGAAGGACTGCAAAGAAGCAAAATCTAAAGCCAGATTTCCGGAGTAGCCAGATTGGATGGTTTTTCCAGCACCTGTGTGGACACTCTGGGATCTCTTTGGCAGTCCTTGTAGGAGTTAGAATGACTTAACAGAACAACCTAAATCTTTGTAGATATGACAACAGAAAGCAATGGGTTTTGTTCACTGCCATCTCCTGAGCAAGTGGACTTCAAAAGCCCCTTCCTAAGAGTAGCCAGAAAGAGAGGTGTCACGAAAACTGCAACTTTCTCAGGATGTGGCAGGGCACTTGTTGAGCAACGAAAACTATCAAAACATAATAGCATGCCAGATTGACTTGCTGCAACTCCAGACTGAAGCAAGATTCCTGGTCTACAACACTTGAAAGGGAACCCTGAATGCAACATTCATGAGCACTTGTTTGAGCCAACTATGCTCCACTTTGCTGTTCCATCTCACAGACATAGGGCAAGGTTCACAGAGCAAAAGTTCCAGCACTTTCAAGAAACTGAGTGGCATTTTACTCACATTTAGAGCCTAAAAGCATCTTTGGCCCATGTTTTCTTCCACTTATGCCAGTCCTTTAACAGTCAGTATTCTGGGAGAAGGGTAAAAGGGGAAAGAAAAAAAAAGAGTGCAGAAGGCAGAAATGAAGGAAATGAAGTAATTCTGCAAGCAGTGTAACAAAGTACGTTGGCTTCCAATTACTTTAGTCTTGAGGATATGGTCCAGTGAAGGTTCTTTGATGTCTAATAAACTGTTGGAGCCATGGATTCTTTCTCCTAGTGGGATTACCAGCAACATTTTTGTTTTCTTATGTCTTCCTACTTTCATAAAATTCACAAGGAATTGCTGTCTTTCACAAGCAATTGCTTCACCTCTCCAGCTGTATCTTCATGCTTGTTTGATGCTGGCAAGTGCAAACAAGGGCTACTACCACAGGACAGAAGGGTGAAAAGGAATCATTTGTTTTAGGTACCATTTCTGGTCTTGGTCCCTAAGCTGCCTATTGTATTATGTGAAAATGACACCACACGGAGAGAACAATTTTAAAAATAACCTAAATTTTTGCATTTTTTCTACATATGTCAGTATACCTGCTAACTCAAAATGAAGGCTCCTAGTTATAACTGGGTGTCATAGCAATATGATTACAAACATTTTCAGTTATTCACAAAATTTCAAGATTATATGAATGTTGATTTCCTCTTTTCACTAACCTTCTGTCCTCATTCTTTTCTCCTGACTCCCTCAGCAAAGTTCATTGTACTTCCATTCCTCAAAAGCGATTCTCTACCCCATGCGCATGCTGCTCAGTGGTAAACAGTTATATGCAGGTCAGCACTGTATTGGGGTCGTCAGTAGATGTTGTTAATTCATTTACACCAACCTCACAGCTCTCCCAAGGGACAGACAGTTTGAGAAGGCATTACTGTATTTACGCCTTGTAAAATTTACTGCAAAGTAAGCCTTCATTTGTGAAGATCTGATTTCTAGAAACAGGCACTAAATAAAGCCTCAAATCGAACAAGGATTGCTCAAGAGGCATTCCTCAGGAGTCAGTACTGGGACCAGCACTGTTTAACGTCTTTGTTGGCGACATGGACGGTGGGATCAAGTGCACCCTCAGCGAGTTTGCCGACGACACCAAGCTGTGTGGTGTGTGGCGCTGTCAACACACTGGAGAGAAGGGATGCCATCCAGAGGGATCTGGACAGGCTTGAGAGATGGGCCTGTGCAAACTTCATGAACTTGCACAAGGCCAAGTGCAAGGTCCTGCACCTGGGCTGGGGCAATCCCAAGCACAAATATAGGCTGGGCAGAGAATGGATTGAGAGCAGCTCTGAGGAAAAGGACTTGGGAGTGTTGGTGGATGAGAAGCTCAGCATGAGCCAGCAATGTGCACTCACAGCCCAGAAAGACAACTGCATCCTGGGCTGCATCAAAACCAGCAAGGCCAGCAGGTCGACAGAGGTGATTCTGCCCCTCTACTCTGCTCTCGTGAGACCCCACCTGAAGTACTGCATCCAGCTCTGGAGCCCCCAAAATAAGGACATGGACCTGTTGGAGTGAGTCCAGAGGAGGGCCATGAAGATAATTAGAGAGCTGGAGCACCTCTCCTATGAGGACAGGCTGAGAGAGTTGGGGTTGTTCAGCCTGGAGAAGAGAAGGCTCCAAGGAGACCTTATAGCAGATTTCCAATACCTAAAGGAGCCTACAGGAAAGAACGGGAGGGACTCTTTATCAGGGAGTGGAGCGATAAGATGAGGGGTAACAGTTTTAAACTGAAAGAGGGGAGATTTAGATTAGATATTAGGAAGAAATTCTGTACTGTGAGGGTGGTGAGGCACTGGAACAGGTTGCCCAGAAAAGCTGTGGATGCCCCATCCCTGGAAGTGTTCAAGGCCAGGCTGGATGGGGCTTTGAGCAGCCTGGTCTAGTGGGAGGTGTCCCTGCCCATGGCAGGGGGGTTGGAACTAGATGATTTTTAAGGTCGCTTCCAACTCTAACCACTCTGTAATTCTATGAGAGCAATTTTAGTACCACACAGGTTCTGAACCACTCCCCACCCCTCTACTTCCCCCCCACCAGTATGATCCCAGGCCTGAGGTTTACTTTTGCCCATACAAAGAACATCTTGAATACCATACTTTCCGTATAGGCTATTTGTTTCTGCAGACGGCTAGGAAGTTGTGCTATAGTCATTTGGAAGAAGTTTCACATCTCTGTGTGTGATCGCACCTATCTGAAAAAAAAAAAAAACAACAAAAAACCCAAAACCCAAACCCAAAAGCAACCAAGTAGAAAAATCACGAAGGCTGCTGCCACCAGAATCAAACAATGTGCATCCTCAGGAGGAGAGCCGTGTCAGTCCAGATTATAACTGTTTATTCTAAGGCACCAGATGTGCTATAGATACTTCAGTATTTGTGAAGCAAGGAAAAAAAATATGCTAACATCCAGCTGATAAAACACATTATCTTACGAGTTTTTTTCTCTTCCTTACAGTTCTTTTTTTTCTAGAGAACAGCATTTCACCTTTTTAGGCTAGATGGTAAGTACTGTGAAGGTGCTGAGTATACAAAAGTATCTATTCGGTCTAGTTTAGTAGTAGCAACAAGTTGTAATAATTAAGTAAAAAGAAAAATCTACAATTAAAGAATAGTTCCATGTGTAACTAGAAAGACCAGATTTTGCTGAAGAACACCTAAACATGGCCATTTCACATGCTAACATATTCAAATGAACTGACCTGGGTCCACTGTAGAATGAGGGAGTGTTACTGATGAATGCTTTGTGCCGCAGTTTTCCAAATGTGTTCTCATGCGCTTCTCTTGCTGCGTGGCACTTCATTGTTGATTTGGCTGCAGAGGAAGTTACATCCAGAAAGTTAGGAGAGCAACTAAGTGCTTGAAGGGCTGAGGATGTACACAAGAGTTCACATGGATTTACATGAAGTTTGGAATTACTGGTGTATTCAACAGCTGAGGATATCAAATAGTGTAGAACAACTCTTGACAACTCTGTACTTGTTAGTTGCCTTCTATAGTGCCAATGGCTTAGTGAGGAGGATAGAGAAGGAAAAATAGGTAAGTTTTTGGGAAGTGTTGTGGGGAAGGTGGAGGGAAGCATACCACTTTTCTGACACATGCTTTGTGTTATTGTCACCATTGTGTAATAATACAATAATAATACGGTGCAGATTTTCAGATGTAGAACATGTTTGTAGTATCTGTGATAGGAGTGTTTCAGCAATTACACAGTCCGGGTTTGCCACTCTTGGAGAACTTTCCATTCTACCAAAGTGTAAAGAAATGATGTAGATAATCTAGATGTCCTGTTTTTAAACCAGAGGACAACACTTGGCAGGGAATCGTATCCACAGGGTCCTATTCCTGGCTGCACCGCTAGCGTGCTTGGTAACCTGTTGCGAATTGCTTCATCTTTCTGTGCTTTTATTTCCCATCTCTACAGCAACAATAATGATTCACAGTCCTAGATCTTACTGTGTAGCTGTAGTAGGGTCATAGGATGCTCGTGTGGTAATTACACTCTAACTTCTACAACATTCTTCTGCTAAAAAAGGAGGTGGTTCACTAACGAGATGTTACAAAGATGAAGATGTTCTAAGATGTCTTTGTGACAAGTTCAGCGACACTCACACTGAATAAAATCAGGAAACAATACACCATTACGGTGCACAGGACACGCTGATGAAACCTTAATTCTGTCAGATGACCTCACACGCTTATTGCGAACGTGTTTCTCCCGCCGTGGCAGACGGCCGGTGCGCACTTGGGAGGGAGTCAGTCACACGCACCATAAGCCGCTCTGGCAGCGGGGCTCTGCCGGCTCGTACCGGCGTGCCCGAGGAGGCCGCTGCCCCCCGGGCGTTACCTGCTTCTCCTGCAGGTCCTGGAGAAGCGAAGGCCCCTCCCGGGCCCAACACATTTGAGCATAGAGCAGCCCGTCGGCCTGTGAGGAGAGGCGGCGGGCTCGTCCCGCCATCCGCGGCCGGGGCGGCGCGGCCTGAGGCGGAGGGCGGTGCGGGCGGCGGCACACCCCGGCCCTCCCGCCGCCTCACGGCCCCCTACCCCAGCTCCTCCCCAACAGCGCCGCGCCGCTTCCCACGGGCAGCGGAATCCCAGGGATCCCCTTTCAGCCAAGGGGTTCGCCGGCTCCTCGGGGCTGCCGGTGAGCTGCCGAACCGGCGGCGGGAGGAGCGGGCGCGGCCTACATTGCCCGGCGTGCCGCGCCGAGGGGCGGTGCCACCGGAAGCGCGGCGCGGGCTACTTCCGGCTGTGCGCGAGCCGTGAGCGGAGGCGAGCCCGCGAGCCTGCACCCCGACGAGACAAGATGGCCGGGCTGCCCCGCAGGATCATCAAGGTACCCCCCCCAGTTTACCCTTACCGTTCGCCGCCGCGCCGTGCCCCGCGAGGGGCTCAAGGGGGTGGCCGGGCCGGGCCTCGCCTGCCCGGCGGGCAGGGTTGGGCTGGGCTGGGCCGGGCCGGGCGCCGCTTCCGGTGCCCGGGAGCAGGGCCGCTCCCAGGCCTCCGCCTTCTCCTGCCGGGCGGGGGGCGACCCACCGTAGCGCCCGGCCGCCGCAGGAGCGAGCGGGGATGGAGGACCGCGCCAGGCATAGCCCGTCCCTGCCGTTTCCCGCCGCCGCTTGTGGGGGCTCCTGGGCCCGGCGGCGGCGTGCGCGGGCGGTCGGGAGCGGCTGGGCCCTCCTGGCGGGCCGGGGGCGGCGGGCGAGACCGGGCCCGCGCCCATCCCGGTAACCACCCAGGCGGCGGCGGCGCCTCACGGCCCCTGGTGCTGCCGTCCGTCGGGTGCCTGCGCGCCCTTTCCCAGACCCGGAGCTTGAGAGGCACCGGGCGCGCCCCCCATCCCCTTCCGCCGGCGATGCGGCTCCTCGCCGAGGCGGCCCGCAGGCGGGCAGCGCCGGGCCCCGGCTCCCTGGGGTAGCTCTCACCGTGTTTGGGCCGGGGGAGCGCAGCCGAGGCGTGGTGCTCGGGTTCCTCCATCTGTGCGAGGAGGGACAGAACACAGCGAGCCCTTACACCGGGGCTTGAGCTGTAGATCGGGGGCATCCGTGCAGGTACAGGCCAGGCCAGCCTGGTTACTGCTATGTGTGCTCCCAGATGTTGGCCTGTACGATATTTGTGTGTTTCTGCTGGCTGTTCAATGTTTTTCTTCAACTTCCATTTACCAAGCTCTGCAAGGGCTCTCAACTTTGGGGTACTTTCAGCTGACCCTCTGAGTGCCGTTTCAGCTTAAGACTTGAATGGTTTAGAGTCACTCAGCAGAGATACAGGTAGCTGCATTGTGATACCTGCCTCTTTGATAGCTTGGTCCTGTAGCAGCCCAGCACAAATATCCCCACTAGCCATCTCCCACTTGATTTGCAGTGATGTGAATTGAAGCCCTCAAATTGGCGATTGCTCCCTTTGCAGAAGCTACGAAGTGATTCCAGTAGGGTTTGTTAGCCTTCATAGGAAATAAGAGCATCCTTGTTACCTGTTGAAGTGGACGAATGTCACAAATAATTTATAACGCTCTGAAGCTCTCTTGGTTGAGCATGCAGTGTTGGCAAACATTGTAAAACACCTGAGTGTAGAATATGTTAAACAGTGGATGAAAAAATAAAACTGGATTTTCTCTAAAAAGCCGGGTTATCTTAATAGGTGATAGAGGAGATGAGGTAAAAATGAGGGAGGAGTAGCATTTATCTTGTGTGAAACAAACTAAACTGTGATTGTTGCTCAGAATTTTAAGCAGTAAAAATAATGAAGACAAATCTTACAGAATGAGTTTGATGCTTATCCAGCTGCTTTAGTGGACAGCATGCAAAGCCGCATATATTTCGGTTGTGAGAGGGAACACTGATTTGTAATACAGTGGAACTGGTATTCATCACAGAGATGTGGTGGGAGCTCAGTCATGAGACTGATGTCCATGCTAAATATTTTTAATAGCTCTTGACAATTCCCCTGAAAACAGCCAAGAAGCGCAGTCACTTTAAGCTGATACATAAATTTCCTTCTTGGCACTTTTGGTTTTTTTCATGCTTTTCTAGATAAAACCTGGAGCACTTCAGAGGACTCGCTTCAAAGACGTGTGATGGCATAGGAATGTTTCTCTCCTCCTGGAGAGGGGAGGTGGAGGGCAGCAGAAGAGAGACCTAGAAACTCCAGATTTCCTCTGGAGGATCCCCCTTAGAGTTTTCAGGATTATTATCTATTATAGCCATGTGTGTGTTAGAAGTTGTCTGCAGCCAGTCTAGAGCATTTAAATCCTGATTCGTTGTGTTAGATGACCAATTCTTTAGCTCCTGTGCTGTGCATGTGTTAGGTTGCCAGATGTCTGTACGGTCCAGGACTTGAATCTTGACTACAGCCTCAAAAACGTGCAAAGTCATATTTTGCAATATTGCAGCTGCAGAGGTGCAGACCTAGAGATATGTCTGCTTGAGTCTTCAGGAGTCTTGAATGAGACTTATTTTGACCTTTTCTAACCTGCCAATCTTGATGTTAGAGTTAAATTTCCTGTTGCTAGTTGCCTTAGATGGAGGGGCGTAAGTGAACCCTGGTGCTAGTGAGAGTTTGGAAGATCACGAATGGAAATGTAAGAGAAAGAGAGATATTAGGAAAGAGCTGTAGAAAGGTGAAATAACTCTAGTAACAAGATGATCTGATTTTCTTTATGCCTGGTAGTAAATTTGATGATAAATAAATGGCTTAGGTTGCTGTTAGGAAAAGACCTTCTCCCTTTGATCCACATATACCCTTTGTGTTGTCATTGGAGGGAGACTGTTGATGGCTGATTTGGGATAGGAGTGCATATTTGGACTGTAACGAAGTACAGAATCTAGCTAACTGCTCGAAATGCAGTTGGCGTTCCTCGTCTTGACCGACTGCTGGCAGATGGCCTGGCTCTCAGGTTGACTAGCGGCCCTGTACTCCTCAGCCTGCTTCTTTGCTATGTGCAGGCTGTCATCTAGCCCAGTAGGAGAGCAGTAGCTTTCCTTCTCTCAGCAGAGAGCTCCATCTATATTTCCAATACTTCCCCCAAATTCAATTAAAAGGTGACAGTATAGATGTTGCAAAGCAGTTGTTACAGGAGATACAGAATGTTTCCTGGTTTGCTGTCCTCAAATTACTTAGAAACACAAACTTAAAACAACTGGGGGAAGAATGACGTTAGCTTAGGAGATTACTTGCTTGAGAGTTATGACTTAGTGTTAGCACATCGCAAATGATGAGTAGAAAATTATATCTTTTTGAATCTTTAAAGATATAATCTGAATTGGAAAACTTTCTGTCTCGTGAATAGAGAAGAAGTATTTTTATTTTCTTCAATAGTCCAAAACCAGGGGTCCTCTGAGAATCACCTTGACAAAAAAATCTGTTAACGTAAGAGAAAATAAAAATGTGGCACAGCACATTTATATAGATGTGTATGTTTGAGGCTGTAAAGTTTTTTTTCCTGCTGCACAGTATTCAAAAGTGAGCCTTTGCAATATATATGAGAAATAAGCCCAGCAATTTTTACTTTGAAGCACTTATTACACCAGTTCTCTCCAATGTTGCAAAGTCACGTAGTTCCAGTCGAGTAAGGAGTTGAATTGCATCTGATTTTTTTTTTTTTTTTTTTTGGCTGACATTCAAACCACCTCATTGCTGTGTCAAGTGCAGTCGGTATATCTGAATGGGATGGGCAATGCTGCCTCCTGTCATCTTTTCAAATGTTTTTTCTGCTGTTTTCACTGCTGCAGTGATCTCATCATTCATAATTTGATGTCCAGGTCTACGCGTTAACTGTGTAGCCAGTTGTTAGTAGTGCTTCTGTTACAATCGCTGCAGCTGCTCCTATCATGAAGTAAACCATCTGAAGCAGTATCTGACACTCCTCCAATTTTTTTTTATTAATGTATTTATCAGGGTTAAATTGCTGAGGCTTTGATTTCCTCCCCTGCATGGTACCGTGTGTTATTGTCTGAGATATTCCTTTCTTGCTGTTTACCGTGAGAAGCTATTTCCGCATTGCTGCCAGTGAGCTCCTGTTTGTAGTATTTTTTCAGAATCTGGGTAACGTTTTATCTGCTGAATTATAAAATACTGCCTCAAATTGTAAAAATTCTGGGAGGTTTTACGGAGATTCTCATGGTGTATGTGGTGATAGGCACCTACAGTGTTCTGTATTAGAGGTCACTATAGTCAGCTTTATATGTTTTTGTTTTTTTAAATATCAATCAGGCATTTAGTCTGCAACTTCTGAAACTTTCTAGAAGTTCTTAAACAGTATTGCTGACAGCCAACTTGAAGTTTCTCACTTTGTCTTGGAAGCTATGGGCTTCTGGGGTATGGACATCTGTCTCCACATGAAAATTTAAGTTGCCGTTACTTTTTGATATCTCTGTTTCCAGACGTTTCTTAATAAATAAAATTTTATTTAATAAATTAAAAAAAAAAACTGGAGGTAAACTTAATACCTTTGCGTGGTATTTTGCATTTGTTTGGGTGATGGTTAGGCATAGAAAATATTACTTCTGGGCAGTGCTGTTCCTTGGCATTTGCCAGAGAAGCTGTATATTTGGTCTTTGTAATGTCTTTTTACCCCTTGTATGCCGTTTGAATCTTGCGGATAACTTAATTGACAGAAGGGTGAAAACTTATGGAATTTTCAGAGGGTTTTTTGTACTGTTCTTAAGACCACTTTCCCTGCACCTCCCCAACAAATGTAGGAAGACAATACATATGCTACTTTGAGACCTTCTTTGAGTCTTCTTGCCAGGTGACTAGTACAACATAGGCTGGCTGTGGTAGTGGGAGGGATGTACCAAGCATGTACTGGAAGCCTGAAGTTTGGCAGGACAGATCTTTTGTGGAGGTCCTTAGGCCCAGAACGGCACTCAGACCCAGAGGATAAGAAAACTTTCCAGTTAGACCAAGGTACCAGTTTTAAAAGGAAAACATGTAGTCTTAATAAAACGTCTTAAAGAGGACACTGATAACTTTCCATAGCCTTTTCCTTAAAACTTTCAGTAGACACCAGACAATAAAAACTGAGGGGAAAAAAAAACAGCTAATAATCCAACTAGAGGCAAAAATCCTGTTTGGACCACCTTCTTGTATAACATTTGAGCAACTTTGAGGTACAACTCTACAGTACGTCAAGCTTTCTAAGTACTGATGCTAATGGGTTTTTATCGCTTTGCATGCAGTTGTTTTATACTGGACTTGTCTCTTATGTTTGATGGCTTTCAGTGTATCATCAAAATTTGTTTTGTGCAATAGTACAAACACATTTTCATAGTTACATGTGACTGATGGGTTAATAGTGTGAAGCAAGTGGCACATTTTGCTATAGATGGCATTTAGACAACAGCTCTGTATGAATTATTGTTTGCTTTAATCACACTTTGATAGTTGACTCCACACTGTATATTAATGCAATGGTCTAATGCAAATGTGCTCCATCAGTATAATTGCAGGAATGGTTTACGCTATTAGCTTAGTGAATTCAGTCATGCCTCACTTTACTATAGCTGGAGATGCACCATGAAAAGCTTGATCTGTGCTGGTACATAGATAATCCTCTAGGAATTTGCATAGGATCTCAGCTTCATAGTTCCAAAATCCTGTAATCTGCCGTGGAAAATTCGAGAACAAGGTCATTCTCAGGGGAGAGCGATGCTGACCTTAAAAATGCCCCTCTTCACGTTACTGTTGTCTGGCAACAACATCTTCTTCCGTGAGTGGAAGATGGGTGTGTTTGTTTTTTGGTGTTTTTTTTTTTTTTTTCTGGGAAGGTGCAGTTACCTGATGTATATTTGTCTTCATCTCACTGTGAGTGACTTTGCAGTGGTTAAAATTGTTTGTTTAGTGATGGGAACTGGAGAACCAGAAGTGTGTGAGGGAAGATCTTGAGTGATCCAGAGTTCATGGTGCTTCCTTCGCAGAGTTGTAGTTTCAAATTGCTGGACAATTGTCCATAGACTGAGCACTAGTTAAATCTACTGTACCACTGTTTTAGTCTTTCTTTTTCACAGCAGATGCATTTGACATGTTGACACTTAGAATGTTTTTTTTTTTTTTTTTTTTTATTTGAGGGCGGGGTAGATACAGTTGGGGCTGGTGATGGTGTCTAGGAACCTGCAGGGTGGTGGAAGCATTAGTGTACAGAGGCGTTATCCCAGTAATGAGTCCAGGAAGTGGAGGCATGTGGGACGCTGACGCTCGAGGATTATATGGCAAGGAAGAGAAGAATTTGTGCGGAGGCCAGCTACTGGAAGCCGCAAGTGCAGCCTTCTACTTATGATGTTTGACCTTAGGTTTACAGTTTAATGGGCTTTATTGCTAATTCTTTTTTTCCTAAGAGGCAGACATTATTTTCAGAAGACTTTCTCCGATGTAGTTGTTTTACAGGGATATAATTTTAATCTAAACATTCTGAAATCTCTCTGACAATATGACATCTGCTTAGGTAACCTGTTTATTTTCAGTAATGCTGGTTATAGCCAGTTCTTTACATAATTGTAGCTAATAAATTGTTAGACCCTGTAAGAATTTGTGCCAAAATGGGATGTACTGTTATAAAAAATTCTTTGAATTAACTCTTTGTGGTTTTCTGAGGTGGCTTTATCCCTATACGTAGAAGACAGTTGTGACTGATATGTTTCACTTTCTCCTACTGCCTCCCCCTCAAAAATCAAAGCAAAAACATGCATGAGGTTTACCTTCTTGTGTGCAACTTACCAGTTCCTGGTGAAGGAGATCAGTATGATCTTCCCCCTTATCCCACTCTGACAGAACAGGAAAGAATTGCCATTCGGCAAGTAATTATAACTTGTCCGTATGCCAATACGCTGCTTTAAGTTTCACCCTATGCAGCTAAAACCTTTAGTTTCCATTTCATACCCCAGATTAATCCAAAGTATTAGATGTAGTTGGAAGATAACAGCACTGGCAGCTGGTGAGGGTTTCCTGCAATCAGAATAAAAATATTAAACAAATTTTTTGTTTGTCTGAATTGAAATGCTAAAGTTGGTGGTGTACTGCTGTGGTTTTTGCAGAGAGCCAGCACAAGGCGGAAAAGTTACCATCTAGTTAAGTTAGATTAACTAGAAGTTCTCAAGGTGATTACCCTGCGGTTCATGTTGAGCAGCCTCGCTGCATAAACAGATTTAGACTGGGCTGTGCTGGCACAGAAGTTTTTGTGCTGCTGCAGTGAACTTGAACTGAGGGACAGATTTGGCTCAGAACTCTGCAGTAAAGGTTATTTCTTAAGCCAAATCAGTTCTGTGATCTCATTTGTTGTTTGACTTTGTAAACACTTGGGCTGATGAAAGGGGTGCATGGAACAGTGACTGTACACTTTAGTGCTGCTGCTGAGAAGTTAGGGCTTCCCGCTCAGGCAAACCCAGGCATTTTGTGAGGAAAGGAAAAGGTGGAGTTAGTTACAGATGTGAGTGAAGTTGATCAAGAAGAACTGAGCACCAGGCTGAAATGGTGGGGAGAAAAGCAATTTGACTCGATTATAAACTCAACAGATGAAGCCAATGAAGAATGAGATAAAGGACTTGCACTAATTTTTAGTCATTGACAGTGGAATTTAGGTGTAACTTCTTATTTTATTTTTTTATATCTCTTTGCTTTTAGCTATTGGTAGTGACTTTTTATCTGCTTTAGAAATCTTCCTGGAGGACTTGGCAGCAAATGTCTGATCTCCCCCAGGAAGCAAATATTGAAGAGACTGATGAGCAATCACTTAAACTGAAAGACATCTCTCTTTCCTCATCACATCCTCTCCCACATAAATTGGTATGTGTGGTACCCTCCAAGTGATAAGTGTTATCATTTCAACTATAGCAGAAAATGGAGCTAGTGGCTTTCATTTTAAGTCTGTCATCTCTTTTTGAAAAACTAATTTGCAGTATCATCTGCAGAGTCTGAAACTGTCTACCACATCCTCTCTAAAAGTGCTTCTGGATACAACAGTTCAAACACATTTTGGTTTAAAAGTTACCTTGTGATTTATGCTGTAATGCGTTGACCTTGGCCAGCTGCCCACCCAGCCACTCTCACTCTCCCCACCTCAACCAGGCAGGGGGAGAAAATAAGATGGAAAAGCTCATGAGTCAAGACAGACAGGGAGGTCACTTATTGAATGCCATCACAGGCAAAACAGACTCAACATGGGGAAAATTAATTAATTTATTTCCAAGTAAAATAGAGCTGGATGGTGAGAAACAACGACAAAATGAAATCAATGCCTTTTTGCCCCCCCCTTTACCTCCCCTGTCCCTGGTGGATGCAGGGGGATGGGGAGTGCGGTCTCCTCTCTGCTGTTCTTTCCTCACGCTTTTCCCCTGCTCCAGTATGGCTGTCTCCATGGGCTGCAGTGCAGATGTCTGCTCCACTGTGGTCCTCTGTGGGCTACAGGGAATCTCTGCTCCAGTGCCTGGAGCACCTCCTCACCCTCCTTCTCAGGCCTTGATGTTCATGCTAGTTTTCCTCACACTTTTTTTCCTCACTGTTTTCTCTGTGTGATGTTTTCTGTCCTTTCTTAAATACATTTTCCCAGATGTGCCGCCAGCTTGGCTGACAGGCTCAGCTGTGCCCTGTGTCAGGTCTGTTGGAACTTGGGTGTGTCTGGCACGGGGCTGCCCCTGGCCTCTTCCCACAGAGGTCACCCCTGGAGCCCCCCTGCTGCCAACACCCTGATGCCTACAACCCGTACATATGCCTAGATGGTTATGCAGTTAAATTAGGCCATAACAAATACAAGTTTTGTGTCCTGAAGAAGTGAAGCAAGCTGATGTGTATTTTTTTTCCAATTGTGAGTGCCTCTGTCATTTTACCTGTAATTTTTTATTTTAGGCCATCTTGGGACTGTTCATGCAGTGTTGCATCTTACTGTTCCTTTTATAAATGGCCAAGGCTACCAAAGAAGTTTGTGTTGTAGCCAGCTGTTTGGAGACTCGTGCTTGTAGCACCTATGGAAGAAATATATCAAGAGATGCCCAGATTTCATTCATCTGTACTGGTGGAAGATGTTTTACCTACAGCCAATGCCAACTGTTCATCAGTTTCTGTTGGAAGTTACTGTCCTCTGCTAGATGGCAGCAGAGTTTGTATGCTGTCAGTCAACATTTTTTGGGTTAAAGATCTAGTTAATAGAGCCCAGCTCACTCTTCCTGAGTTGAATTGGGAATGTTGGCAGGCTTTACTTTCTCAGTGGATTTGCAGGATGGTGATTTCTGGCAAGGAAGCAGCAATAAGCACTGGGAGTCGAGCTGTAATTCCTGTTGCAGATTAAGTCTTATTAAGACAAAGATACTAATTCAGCATTGGTCTTCCCTGATCTGTTCAGAGTAAAGCCACCTAGGGTTAGTTGAACCTACAGGTAAAGGTGGATGGTACCTAAATTTGTTGCTGTCTGAACTAGATTAGAGAGGGCTTGTACCTTGCCTTGGCCTGACAAAGTAGTAGGGGTGTAACTTCCATCTTAGTAGGTGATGCTGAAAGTAAATTACTTGAATATTGCATAGAGAATTGAGCTAGTAAATGTGCTGCTGAAAATACAAGGAAATAATCATTCCCCTGAGAATTTGCATAAAGATGTGGTATTGTGCCATTTTAAATATTTAACAGCTCTGAGACCTGCAATATTTTCTCTCTGTGTAAGAGGCCTTATTAGTGTTTTCTGTTTTGAAGTTTCAGAGTATGCTATGTTTCAACATATGTTTCAACAGCTACGTTGACCTCTGAAAGTCTTAATGATGTTCTCTCTCTTTTTAAGGTACTAGCATAAAGCTGCTAGTCGTAAGGATGATTTTCTATAGTCTTAACACTATAGAAGGTTGCTAGATAACTGTTTATAACAAGTAAGAAGATATACAGAGTCTTGGTGTTTAAGTTATAGATGGGTGAAGACTTTAATTTAGCAGTTTACCATCTGTTACTGAAATTAGTCCTGTTGGTAGTTAAGCCTCTTCCTTTGGAATGAGGAGGTAGCCTCTGCATTTCCTTTTAAGGTTCGTTACAGAATAGTAATCTGTTACGCTAGTATCACGCTGTAATTAACACTGCAGTCTCAACTCTTTAAACGAGCCCTTTCAGCAAAAGGAGCAGTCTATTCTCCCACCCTTCTGGCAACATATGTTTGCACCCTCCGTTTGGTTGGCACAGCTGTTTGTGTGGACATGTGGTGAACTGCATCAGGAACTTCTCTCTTGCATGATTCCTTTTTAATTTTTTTTTTCTTCCATATCAGCTACATGCTGTGTTTCACCATGAGGTCGAGAGAGAGGTATACAGGAAAAAGTGAAGGTGCATAATAAGCTGAAGTGGAAAGGCTGCACAGCTCTTTTTCTTCCTTTCCCCTGTGGCTGCTCATTTATCAGCTTAAAATGTTCAGGCTTTAATCTTTTGATAGCAGGTGAGACTTCTGAAGTAGCTTTTTGTTTTTCAAAAATGTAGTGTACAGAAATCTTTTTTTGGTTGTTTTGACTGAGGCCTTGGCAACTTGAGGCTTTTCTAAACACTTCTGTAAGACTCGAAGTGATAAAAATAGTGGTATTTTTCTAATGGATTCTTTCTTTGTATGCTTGTTCATATCTTCATGTGTGCTAACAATTGATTTTCATGTGTGCCTGTATGGAAGCATCTTCTGGGTTGTTCAGTTCTTTAAAGAAGGGCTTTGTCTTGGTCTGGGTGTGTGAACCAGGAGAATCCTGCTGATTATGTCTGCTTTTCAGTAACTTTTTCCTTCCACTGAAGGCAGGATAACTAAGCAAAAGCTCAAAGAATGAAACGCATCCCCCCCCCCCCCCCCCCCCCCCCCCCCCCCCCGCAAATCAATCTCTCGTGTTTGTGTGGCTTCTCTCAGTCTTGGCAACCTGAAAAACCCTCACCCCCACCTCTTGCTCTGCTGGTCTCTTCTAAAGATCACAGTGTTCTCTCTTCCTGAGGCTTCCTGTCCTCACAGGTTACTGTAAAGACGGGTTGAGGGTTTCTCCCCCCTCGGGTACAATTAGTCTTCAATTTAATATCTTCATAGAAGAATAGCTGTGGAGAATGTCAGCAACACCATCTGTCCCATCCGTATCATCTGTCACTCTACTTCAGGCCACCTGTGTTAGTAAGAAAAGCTTTGCTTTTGCTTGTCAAAACACCTTCAACATTTCTGTGTTTTTTAACCACTTAATTAAAAATAAGAAAGATAAAATTGTGGGTGGCATAACCAATTGTGAATGACAGTGTTGTGGCTTGTGGTTTTTTTTTTTTTTTTAAAGTACTGACTGGCATGTATCTTCATCTTGTGTTTATTAATTTTCTTCAGTCAATGGAAATTATGACGTTAGCTTGGAATTGGTAAAAGCAGGAGCGAAAAGACATCTCAATCCAAAAACATTGCAGAGTATGACAAATAGAAATAACTGCCTATGGCAGCATGGAATACTTCATTAAGTGCTTTAGAGCTCAAAATATGTCCTGAAATCTCTTCTGTGGAACTTACTTCAGCATGCTAGAGGAGACTTAATAAGAAACACTATGAAGTGTTGTTCTGGAACACTTGTTTGACAGGAATTTGTATTCCATGAAGACAAAATTAACTGCTGTATTGTAAAGACATTTACTGTGAGCAGCAGAACTGCAAAACCTAGTTTTCTATGAATTTGTCCTTTTTCCTCTTTGGCATGTTAACATTTGGGTGTCCATCTCTTTATATCATTATTGGCAGGTTTTTTTCTTATGCTAGGCAAGAATAGTACATACTTGGTTGGAATAAACTGGCCAAACAACATGTAGTCAGAGTTCTTCATGTCTTTTTCTTTAATAGCACTGAACTTGGTTTTTGTCTTAGCCACTGAAAGCTTACAAAATGTACAGAGAAGATGAAATTGGACAAAGGGTTCAAAGGCAGTTTTGGGGAGAAATAGGGAAGTAATATATTGCACAAAACTCACTTCCTCAGCTAAGAAAGTGTTAGAAAGATTTTGCCTAAAAAGATACTGGAGAGCGTTGCATATGCTTGATCTTCCTGATTAGTTAAAAAAAGTGGGAAGATAAAAGTTTAATTAGAAGTGATTTATTTATTCATTTAACATGTTTGAGAGACTGTTTTTCATTGGGTAACCATCCTCTGGGGAAGGTAATATAAAATTACAAAATAATATCAGCATGTAGTTAAATGTTTCCTTGTTTGTAGATTGAGTCCACATCTTGTGACTCTCTTGTGGGTGACTGACAGGTTTGTTGTGGGTTTTTTTTTTTTTTGAGGTAATGTATACTTAAGAAGAAAATAATCTCTAAGCAGTTCAGTTTCCTGACCTGGTGCATAGTGTTGCCCTGTATACTGACAACTGTTTATGTCAAATCTGTCTTATTACTCCAAGTCTTGTGGCAAATCAAATTGATTTTATTATCAGCATGTCTTTAACTGGCCATCTTACTGTAAAATGTGGAAGACAAGTCCCTGATACCACCTTAGAACTGGACCTACTCTTGTGTTTAAGCATTTTATATGCTTAGACCTTAAAATGTAACTTCTTGATTAATTTCTCCCTTTCTGTTCCTTTTCCATGGTTTCCCCCAAAATATAGTGAAGATATTACAAATTTCTTCATAACTGAAGGCCAAAAGCCTTATTTACTGTCAGAATTTAGCAGGTGGCGTTGATGTATTAAAGCACAAACATTTCACGCTCTTTTAATAAATGGCCTCTTTCTTGTGTTTTTTCATAGGCTAACAAGCTTGCCTGTGTGACTCTGTTTTAAAAAGATGCCTTTTCTCAATCAAAGATGCTTCTTGGCTTTTGCATAGGAACAGTAGTGATGTACGTTCATGGGAGTCGGGACCTATCGTTTTGTGTGTGTCAGACAGGTTTAGCCTGGTGCTTGCTCTCTCAGCATGATGGCTGCAGTGGAGCCCGGCGGGCATGAGAGATGAATGTCAACCCATTCCCTCACAGATTTCTTGCAAGTATTTCTTCTCATCTCTGTTTGATAACAGCTTCAATTATGCTGATAGTAGTGGAGCTCCGTGCACAGCGCAGGAAGCGAGGCGTGCTTGCTTAAAGCATTTTTCATCTAATATTTATGTTCCACAGGGGAGGGGGCCTGAATGGGTTCTGAGTAGCCTCAGCGCTAGTGTAGCTGTATGCAGCATAAATGCTTTTCTTTGCACTCCCCTTTTCTGTGGTGTTTTATAGCAAGATAATCGCATAAGAGGCAAAAAGGACTATCTGAACATGATGACATACTAGCAGCGGTATAAACCCTTCAGTATAACGTGATACCTCGATTAAAAGAATCATTTTACATGATGACATACTAGCAGTGGTATAGCCCCTTCAGTATTATGCGGTACCTCCATTAAAAGAATTGTTTTTCTCATACGTGGGCTCTCTCATTGTTTATTGACAAATGGGTTTTAGTGGCAGAATGTGCAGCTCTCAGCCAGGCGTTGCTCCCTCAGTGAGGCTGGCAGGTAGAAGTGCTGATGCTGCTGCCAGAGAACTGCTGATTTTGGGTTATTTTAAGCCAGGATTTGCTGCCCAGTATGGTTACAGTCAGCATACTGGCATAACTAGGGAGGCAGTCTGGGGACCAGAGTGACTGATGAGGGGCTAGGGACTGCTGAGATCAGCCCAGTTATTAAAATGTGTTACCCTTAGTATTTAAAAGAAAAAAAAAAAAAAAGTCTTAAATTTGAGCATGCCCACAAGAACCAAAACCACGATTTGCCTTCTTGTCTGTGTCTGGCAAAGTCCAGGTGGTAGCAGCTGTGAAGTTTAAAAATTGGGTCTTTCCGTTTTCTTTCTTTTCTAATTTCAGGTTGGCTTGCTGTATTAGTTTGTGTTTGGCATAAGATGCTGTTCCCTCTGCCAAAACTGTCAAACTGTAATAAGTATATGATCCTTTACAGGTGGAAATCCAAATTGTCCCATTTACCTGTGGCAGCACTCATACTGAAAACTTGCTAAAAGAAATGGAGAACGTTTTATGCATTTACAGGAATAATCTGTGGTTTCTTACTCACTGACTTTTATACCACTCAACTAAAGCTTTAAGCATTGGTTTTTAACTGTTTTTCTACAGAATTACTGTACACGTAAATAGCCAGCAGAATATGAATTCTGAGTATGTGTATCATTTAAAATAAAATGTACTTGCAGAAGTGAATGTAGATAGCTCTAAAAAGCTTGGAGGGCCTTCCAGTAAGTTGTATACGTGTCATTGGCAGCTAATATCTATGCAGAGGAGTATGCAATATGTAGTCACAACATGGAATTAGACCAGATAAATTTATTTTTATGTTTGTGTATGTACACAGTAATAACTTCAGTATTGTGATTTGTAGGACCTGGACAATTTTGAGATTAATAACTGGATTTTGGCATTAATTACTGTGACTTCACTTCTTTATATTATATATTTTATTGTTTTTTGCTGAAGTGAGGTGTTATTTACCTGCATCAAGATGACCATTATCACTTAAATGCTGCGTGAATTTATTTCTACAAAATGCCAGTATTGTAACAGTGCAGTTATGTTTGAAGAATATATTTAGCCAAGTAGAGGTAATCTGTCTATTTTGTACTTGTATTAGTGCTGTTGTAGACAGATGGAGTAAATATGCTATAAAACTAGAAAAATAAACTAGTATTACACCTGCAAGTTACCATTTTTCTTCAGTAGAAATGGGACGATTTTTCTTTGTGAAAGCCAACACAGGTGGTGAAAAAATTAACTGTACCTGGTGAAAACAAGCTAGAGGAAAACCAGGAAATGGGGCTAAAATTACATGAGGAAACGAGGCTTCGGCAGGACTTCTTGTCCCTGCCTAATGTCCGGTTGCCCATATTGGCCTTGGGTTTCTTTTTTGTAAGAACGAGCAGAATGGTGCCTGTGACAAGCAGAGGAGAGGGAAAGATGCTGAGGACTTGGTCGGTCTGTCCACTCGGTGCGTTGGCGGGATAGATGGTCAGGACGTGGGCAGCTATTAGCTATGGCCGCAGCGGGGTGCCTGAGGTAGGACTGGGGCTGCGGGCAGAAGAATTGAGCAACAAAGAACACTAATCTCTGTAGGAAACCAGGCTTCCCTAATTTTGCCACTTACAGAACAACTTGCCTGTCTCCTGCTGTTTGTTAGGTGACTTTAAACGTGGTTATATGGAGGCTGCAAGTGATCACACCAAAGCTATTTATGCATATATATGTGTAAGTATATAAAACATCCTTAAAAACACCTTCAGTGTTGCAGCATAGTACTTTAGATCTTCAAAGTTGGATCTGATTCCAGTACAAATGTTCATCTTAATAAACCCCTCTACTCTTGTTAGAGTAAACCTTGAACAACTCTCTAAGTGATTAACTCCTTTAGCTTTTCACTTATGGGATTTTCCATTTAAGGTAGAATGGGAAGTGCTTTTGGTATCTTCATTGTGGTGTTCTTTAAAGTGCTTTTAAGTATATTGGAAAAAAAAAACCCAAACAACCAGCTTGGCAGTAGTTTAATCAAAAGTTAAGAAATTTGAGGACAGCTTAATTGTTATCTATTACCTTGCACCATAGAAGCACACACTGTTACAGCAGTTGAGGGATCCGAAAGGAGATGCATACCGCATTACCACATCCTCATCTTCTTTCTGCAGATGTTCTTTGACGTTAAGGTATTTGTCTAACATTGTTTTTGTGGATGTAGGCAATAGCAAATACCTGTTGTTTTTAAAATACATGTCGTGTTTATTTTAAATGGGTTGTATTTGTCACATCGCTGCTTCTTCTTCTTCTAGGAAACCCAGCGCTTGCTGGCAGAGCCAGTCCCTGGGATAAAAGCGGAGCCAGATGAAAGCAACGCACGTTATTTTCACGTGGTCATTGCAGGTCCACAGGATTCCCCCTTTGAGGGTGGGACATTTAAACTTGAACTATTCCTTCCAGAAGAATATCCAATGGCAGCTCCTAAAGTACGTTTCATGACCAAAATTTATCATCCTAATGTAGACAAGCTGGGAAGAATATGTTTAGATATTTTGAAAGGTAAGTGCTACCTTGTTTTCTTTCTCTTCATCTTAATAAGTACAGAAACTTGTAAATTGACCCTCAAAAGAGATTTAATTTGTTTAAAGAATACCTTGCTTATTCTTTAATCTGTGAGAGGAAAATTTATTATTTCTGTAGCCTGTAGTAAACATGGTGTTTCATGCTGCTATAAATGTCTCTTCAGATAAATGGTCCCCAGCTTTGCAGATTCGTACAGTTCTGCTATCAATCCAGGCTTTGTTAAGCGCTCCCAATCCAGATGATCCACTAGCAAATGATGTAGCTGAGCAATGGAAGACCAATGAAGCCCAAGCCATAGAAACAGGTGACGTATCTTACACTTCTTTTTTTTTCCTAGCTTTAGGAAGCAGCTGATAACTAATTGGTTGGGGGTTATAAATCCTGACCTCTTGTTTTATGTCTGCAACTTGCAGAAGTAATTATTGCATGCAGTCGTAGTCTAATTACCCTGAATGTGCCTGCTGTGGTCTGTTTTCATGTCTGTGGGGCCTGCTGGAAGAAAAGCACTCTCGATCTGTTTTCACGTTCCTAAATTTGGACTCATGGTAAAATAAAAATACACACCACTGCTTTTTCTGTAAAGCTGAGGGAACAGATTACCTAGTTTAAGGAAGTACATCTCTTCCGTACCTGCTTCTGTTGCAGGCTGTAGTGGATTGAAAGAGTGATTTTGTTACCCCTCTTCACTTTTGGATTCACTGAGGTCAGGCCATTTCAGCAGCTGTCAGTTTTTTTTATAGAATAGGAGTTCAAAATTGCACTTAATCTCAGAATGGATACATTTTGTATACTTGCAGCAGCGGTATAAAAGTGATCTTTAAAAATAAGTATTTAAAATGACTTTAATAAAGCCTAAAAAAAGATATAATTTCTTAAATGTGTTTCTTTTTCTTCACAGCCAGAGCATGGACTAGGCTATATGCCATGAATAATATTTAAATGCGCTTTGAACATCAAGTGGGCATCACTTCTCCTGTTCTGCCAAGACCTCTTCCTTTTTTGTTTGCATTTAATGGACACAGTCTTAGAAACATTACAGAATAAAAGCCCAGACATCTTCAGTCCTTTGGTGATTAAATGCACATTAGCAAATCTGTGTCTTGTCCTAATTCACTATTGTACCGCATGAGCAGAGGCTAGAAGTATCATCTGGATTGTTGTGAAATTGTTTAAAAGCAGCAGCACATCTCTGCTTTTAATCATTTTTCCCATCATGGTTTAAGTATAAGCACTGTGAATGAAGGTAGGCAGGGTTAGCTGCGGGGCTTTTTGTTTTAATTTTGTGGGCTCCTCCTCCCTTTTTATGGTGATGCTAATTGCATTGGTAAAAGCAGCTAACCAGTTATACTTTAGAATATACCCTCTAGCCCAGTCTAACTTAGACGCTGTAGATGGACAAGCTTCATTGTTTGAACAAAAAATGGGAACATTAAACATCCATCACCTTCACTAATAATATTGTGATTCTGCTGTCAAGTGTAGAAAAAAAAAAAAAATCCCTCCAAGAAAAAGCTTGTGACCATTTTGTATGGCTTGTCTGGAAAATCTCCTGTAAATCTTATGTTTTAGTAAAATATTTTTTGTTATTCTACTTTGCCTTTGTACAGTTTATTTTGCTGTGTTTTCATTTCTCTAATGTGACAATCGTATTTAAAAAAAAAAAAAAAATTGAAACCAGAATTGACGGTTTGTCTTCACCAGTCTGACAGATTAAACAGTAAAGAGGTGGAATTCACAAATTTTTTTTTGCTTCTGTTTGCTGGCTTTTTTTTTCAATTAGCTTGTGTTATGTGGGTGACCTTACCTGGCCAATTTAATATGAAATCGCATTTGGAGTGACTTTTAGAAACAAGTCTCTGATGTGTAAGCATTGTAACCGTAATTTTAGTAATGCATTGGTATGCGTTTTCATGGAAATAACCATACTCGAGTAGGAGGCTGAGAGCAAATGACAGCACTAATTGTGAGTATCTGCGTAACTTCTCTTTGCTGATTGTCATCAGATGTTAGGCTACACAGTTTTCTGACTTCTTTAATCCCTGCCCTCTATTAACATGAAATCCCAGTGTGCAGAACCACTGTTACAGCCAGCTTGTGTATTGACTGATGTTCGCTTAACCACTTAGAGCTAGCGCCTCATACCACTGGTTTTCTCTACAAGCCTTATTATAAGCTACTTGCTTGAGCAACTGGTCTGCTTAAATAGCAGCAAAGCTTCTTTATTGGAGGGAAGGAAAGCGATTTAAAAAAACTTCCTTCCTATCCTTGTTTTTTGGGTATGCATCTTGTCTGGGAGTCCAGCATCTTTTCTGGGAACCCATTTTACTGCTTCCCTTAACTTCTTGTATCCCTGTTCTCTTCCTTTCCTCAAGCCCTCTCCCTCACAAAAAAAAAAAAAAAAAAAAAGTTAAAAAAAAAAAGAGAAAGCTTAAAAGCTTTTGGCAAGGCCAACCTGAAGTGTAGCCAACCTGAAGCGTATAAGCGACAGCTTGCCGTGGTTGCAGTAGGGAGTGTTTGGTCATGCAGCTGAGGGGTATGGTTATGTAGTCCGTTGGTATTCTCCCTCCTTCGCCTCTTCTTACTCTGGTGTCAGCTGAAATTTCTATAGAATGTGGTGTATTTATTGTGCTCTTATGTAAGATGAAGAATATCTATTAAAACTACGTTTTCCAACAGACAGCGCTTTCAGTGGTTAGTAACCGGTATTGTCCCTCAAAGTACTCCTTGTAACATGGTTGAAGCTTCGTTCAGAATTCAACTTTTTCACTTTTTGAGCTGTAAAAACCCCCCTGTTTAAACAGTAATTTCTGTGTTGAATGTAAGCCAAAGTTGCATTCGGGGCTTGTAAGGAATCGTTTGTTCGTCGGAGTGGGTAAGCACCATTAACGCTGCCTTCTCGTTGGAAATGGGGGTGCGCCTGGGTTTGGCTGGGGGACATCCCCTACGGGCCAGTAACAGGGGCAGCTCTTGCGGCAGGCAGCTGAGAATACGCGAGGCAGACGCTGGATTCGCTTCACCTACCTCTTAAAGCTTTACCTTACACTACGTACACGGCTCTCCTGGCCTCCTCCTCTAGGCCAAGGACGTGTGTCACCCCCAGAGGACGGTCAGACAGACCCCCCCCCCGCCAAGCCCCCGCTTTGAAAGCGGCTCTCCCTTCCTTCCCCAGAGAAACAGGACCTGAACTGGCACTAAAGACAATTGAACCCCAAACTAGGTGGGGATGAATCCGGACCCAAGGTCGTTTAGCAGCTGGCTTAGGTATTTCTATATTCAGGGTTTATAAATCGGCTGGAGTTGGCAGCTAATCGGAGGATGTAATTGAAACGAAGCTCTTGATGGAATATTGTTGATGTGTTAATCGGAGAAAAAACACCTCCTCTGCCTCCATTTGCTAGTGACTGAATAAGGCGGATTATAGAACCCTTTGAGTACACAGGAGCCACTGTGTCTCTGGGTTCTTTTTTTAACTCTCTCAACAAATTTGAGAGTTTATTAAAGAAGTCCATGCTGTCTTAAGTTTGTATGTGTGAGTCCATAGCGATGGTATATTTGAAATTAATGGTGTAAAACAATAGGTAAAATAAAACGCTTTAGAGGATTTCCAAATGATGGTTGTAATGAGAAAAAATTCAAATGGGCTTCCTAAAAAAACTAAAATTTGTTTATTCTGGGGGTCTGTTCAAGCATATTTTAATCATTTTACCGTTGATTATATAAAATAATACGTATTTAACTTTAAACCTGATCTAAGAGGCCTGTATAAAGCCGAGCTGGGAATGTCATTCTGGCTTATGTTGGGGAATGCGTGAAAAATTTAGTCTGAAATTCTTTGAAGCCAGTTAGGTAGAACTTTTTCCTGAGGTAAGCGGGTGTTTATTCACAGCTGCTACCTGAAACTCAAGCTTCCTTTTGTCACCTCTGCCGTTACAGCTGGTTAGCAAATGCAGCCATCTTTTAGGGAGCGTTAGTTTTACCTCCATTTTTAGTGGCTGCCCGTTGGATAAATTTACAGTAAATTTATAATAAGTGGGGTTTCCTCCAGCGGTGCTGGTGCTCTGTGTCAAAAGTCCCGACGTCCTGAGCAAGGGTGGCGACATCTGCGTTTTGTGTGTCAGTGTCTGGGTGGTGACGGTGTAGCTGGTTATCGCGTGGACTCGAAAACCACACGTGCAAAAATCCTTTCGCAGTAGTTTCCTTTAGAGGAAGAGGAGGATTCGGAAGGCTGTTATTTTTGCAGAACCATTCGGTGGCGGTCTCTTTAACGTCGTAGCCATGTTCTGTCATGGGTGTGAAGTGCATCATCCCGGGGAACTGATGGAACAGGTCTTTGGTATCTTAGCTGCCTTGAGTCTAAACCATGTGAAACGTTGCTTCTGTAGCTTTCCAGAAAGTGTATTTCCAACACATTGAGATTATTGTGAAACATCTTAATGGACTAGTAACATCAAAAATTGTGACGTCTCGGATTTATGTACATTCCTTCTTGGGATTTTGTTGTTTTTGGTTTTTTTTTTTTTTTGAGGGTTACTCTTAAAAGTAAAATGTCTGGTAGGTTTTGTCAATAACATGTCTTGACTGTGATGTAATATGACACTGAAATAAAAGGAAGAGTTGATTATTCATTACATAGACACCGAGCTTCATTTAATTGTAGTGGGCTGCCATCGCTGTGCTATACAGTTTCCTAATATTCTTAACATGTTAAAATAAGGGAGGTAAACTCATAACTTGTCTCAAAATTCACTTTCCAGTTGCTGTAGTTTTGTGTCCGTCCCCTGCCCTGCCCTTGTAGGGGGGAAAAAAAAGGCAACACCCCTCTCCTAAAGCCATCGGAGGGGACTGCTCCGATGCACAAGCTCAGAGGATATTTGTTTTGGGTTTTTTTTTGGCCTGGCTGTGTTTAAATCTACCTGTTGTAGTACCACACTTCCCTCCTTAAGTGCAGAGTTTGGACAATTTCTAATGCAATCACACTGATAGAGGTATTAAGCTTTGCTGAACCATGTTACATTATGAGCGTGGCACGAAGTTAATAACTACGTGTCTGCTGTGACAGATTCCGTACTGTGCCTTGCAGCCGCTCCTCCCAAAGCGCGGAGGAAGATTTTTAAAGCAAATCTTTAATTGTTCTGTTCCACTGAAGCACATTAGGAGTGGCATCAAACAGCGTTAACTGCTTTTGTCTGTGGCGTTTGCTTTATAAACTCCCCTCATGCGAAGGGGGTAGGTGTGAGCAAGGAGACTATTCTGTGTTTGTCTGCAGAGCAGAATATTAAGGCTAAAACCTTTGTTTTGAAGGGCGGTGGTGGTGGGAGCTGTCAGCGGAACACTATCCCCTGGAGGACCCGTGTTAGGAAAGGGAATTATCCCCTAAGATGCCTAATCGGGGTAGCTGGGTTTGGTGCCAGGGAGTTGTCACCTTTGATCAGCCCATCACCGAGGCGCTGAGCGCTCACACATCCCCCTCACGTTGGGGAGCAGGGGGAGGTACGGTACCTGCCGCTTCTCTCTGTCACACCGCGCGAGCCTTCACAGGGAAAGACATGGAGGCAAGTGGGGCGTGTCACAGATTTTTATTGTAAGGAGAATACAAATTAATTTCACGTGGGAAGCTCATCCGCGTCTGGAGTACTTGTTGCAGAATGGCGTTTGATATTCGGGTGTAGGCTGGGCTTTGCCTCCAGAGCTGCTGTGAAGGAGCGTTTCTGGTTCAGGGCTGATGTGCACCTCCCTGCCTGACGGGTACCCAAGCTGAGATGTCCATGGTTTCTCTGTAGCCAGGCTTGCAAGCTCGGTTGCGCATCTGGAAGATTTCATGGGCGATGTCCAGTTGTTGGTTGCTGTAGCGGGTGTGCTCATCTCAGCCCGGATCCCTGCTGTGCCTTCACAAGTACCGACCGCTGCGGCTTCCCCGTCAGCGACTCATTACAATTACAGGTAACACGGAAGGCTTAGGATGGTGCTGACAAATTTATGGAGGGGTGTCTATGGTCTTATGCCCCATGCAGTTATTCAGGACAGGCTAATCTCAGAGGAATATGACACATATGACATAGGATCACCATAAGGTGATCCTAATGGTATTTTTCCTTTCCTCAGTTGCTGTGGATGTTTGCCTGCCTTATTCAAAGCCAGGTTGCGCTAGCGGTGTACTCAGAAAGCAGGAAAGAAGGAAACATTTAGGAGAATTAAGTCAAGCGGCAGCAAAAATTCCCTTAGGACAAGGGCCTTGTTACAGAGGCCGTCTGGATGTGCCAGGCCACAGGTGAGCCACCGCCAGGGTAAGTGCACAAGGATGGTCTTTGGCCAGCAGCACGCACTGCCGCGTGCGCTTCTTCATACCCTCCATCCATCGGAGCTGGTGGTAACAAATAATGAGGGAAAGCTACTGGGAACCAGTGCTACCACCGAGAGCTGCTCAAAGTTCTGTGTGGGCCATCAGGCAAATAAATGGCAGCTGAGCATCCAGAAGGCTCATTCAGTGGTCTCCAGCCTTCCTAAACCACCTCTTTGAACTGCATTTCCTGCTTATTTAGGGACAGAAATTTGAGAGCAGTGTTCTGGGTGCTGCACAGCCCACAGCGCTCAGATTGCCACAAGCAGGGACATGCCTGCAGGCGCTGAATTTGCAGGTTACAAGGCGATACCATGCCTTGTGTGGAGCACTGTCCTCCTAATGTGGACGTAGCACTGGCTTCATCATCTCTCTCTCTCTCCCCCGCACCCCCCCCAATTATGCTTTCAACGTCACAAGATGCATGGGAGATACTCTGGTAGGAGCCAGACACAACTATGGTAAAAATCCCTTAAGTGTCCACTTGTCAGAAGCCAGAGAGGGGGGGACAGAGCATCTGCTCACTGTCAGAAGAATGCAGAAGGATGCAGGCTGACAAAAAATGAGGCAAGAGGAGGTGGGTCTGCGCAGCCGGCTGGGCTCTGGCAGGGCTCTCCAAACTGGGGTGGGCATTAGAGACATGTATGTTCTAAAAGGGGGGGGGGGAGGCACGTGGCATCAAGTTCAAGGAAAAGAAATCCATTCCTCCTAAAAGCACAAAGAAACTTGTGTCTGGCGGGGAAGATCCCGAGCCACAAATGGTGCTAGATGGGGTGCACTGGAGGCAAATACATACTGTCCTGTTGTTACTAATGCCTCCAGGCACTGTTGAACGTGAGACACTGGACTAGACGGACCTTTGGTCTGATGTGATGCAGCTGCGCTCGCTGTTACTGTACAGATATTAAATACATGTCTGTGCTCCAAGGGGCAGGTTATGATGATAGCAAAAGGAGGGAGAGAGTTAGAAATCTCCTTGGTGTGGGTTAACAGTTCCATGGGAGAGCACTAGGACAGTCATGATGGAATAAGCCCTTCAGAGGGCTCTTCCAGGGGGCTAGATGGAGCTGGAGTGCAAGGATGAGGCAAGAAATAGGAAATATGAAAGGAAACTAACTCCGCTTTAGATGAGATTGAAGATTCCTGCAAACACACTTCTTTTGCAGTATTTGCAATGGAATGACTGCATCATCCACAGGACTAATTTAGATTTTATTCTGGTATTTCTCAAATATAAAAAGTCAAAATTCTTACATCAATCTTTAAAGAAAATCCATGCAAGCAGGTCAAAATGTTTACAACTTAATTTGCGCCAGCCCCCCCCCCCCAACCCCTTCCCTTCAGTTTTCACTTCACAAACCCTGTTGGTAAGTAAACCAAGTGTTTGCCTCTCAGGTTGTTTTTCACAGCACATTGCTAACAGACCAATGCTAGGCTAAAGTCAGGGGTGCAGTAAGCACCAAAATAAGATTTTTCACTTTAACAGCCTCTCTGCAATACCTCAGTATTTCTTGTGGCGTTTAAAAGCACATCCCATTTCACTTAATTCTGGCTCCACATAATTTTAATCTTTAAGGCTATTTCTGTTTGATACCACCATGATCTAGCTCATGATCATCTCAAAACCTAGCAGCCGGGAATAGCAGCAGTACAACAAACAGGACTTTTTGAAAAGACAACATGTCTCTTCCCTTTCTCCTCCAGAGAACTACATCTGGATGTTTTGTTTAGAGTTTATGACATGAGAGAAAGTCCAAACCTGCTCTGTATGAAATAGGTTTGGCCCATCTAAATAGAGATGCATGTAAAACCAAAATGCTTCTACATTTAAATTGATAAGTAGTAGAAAAAAAAAAAAAAACAAAACCAAAAAAACCCAGAACACTTTAGCCTTCCTATTCTGGTTTTTACACAGATCCTTTAGTTTACTGTCAGGCTTCATTAGGACTGAAGCCCTACCGCTGCCTGTTTACGACAGTTGTTCCTTGCACTGTAACTGCAGTATTTTCAATTTACCTTTACGATTCACTGAAAGTTTCTCTTTGAAAGGGAGTAGAGTCAAACTAAGCAACAGAGCTTCATTCTGAAGGTTGCATAGAGACTGAAGAGATTTATACAACAAATGCTGTTTAAAAAAAAAATAAAATAAAAATCTGTCTGGCACTACTGAACAGCTCAAACGTGTGTGACCAAAAAATAACCAAAATATTTATAGGCAATCAACTCTGAGTTTGTTAGCAACAGCAATACTGTACATTTTTACATTATTATCAAATACATAATTCAAGAGTTACAAAATAAGATCATGCATTACCACTAAATCTCATACAAGCTTGGATTGGTTTCATTCCAAGAGTCTGAAACTGAGACAGAAGCATTTTTGTGAATAAGAACTCAAACTCTGGATTCTTGTTTTAGCTTTCACAGATTCTATATGATCTTTGTTACAAGAAAGCCTGGACAAGTTTGCTCATTTTAAAGTGTTAAAATGACTACTGAACAAAAAAGTGAGCATCGAAGTGATCAAAAAAAGGGAGCTAAATTATTCACTCTTTTAAAAGGCAGGTGTTGAGCCAGAGGTACCCTCACACACTGCGGGTACGATTTTAACGAAGGTTAGATATTCTTCATACATGCTCCACTCCACCTTCTTCTGGTTTGCCTGGCACAACAGTGCTTTTGATAGACCATTCAATTTTAAGAAGTGAGCTGAGCAAATGGTGTCCCGACCTGGATGAGGTTCAGCGTAAAGTACACTGCCACCGCTCCTTCCCCAGCTCCCCCCCGCGACTGGCAGGCGGGACAGGCTGTTGGCAACACTCCCACCTCCAGGTGCCCCTGAACAGAGCTCTGTGTTCCTTCCGGTTCTGGAAGTGACCCCAGAAACAGGAGATAGAGGGCTGGAAAAGCAGCATCCTACCCAACATTTCAGAAGTCTGCAGCTTTGTGGCTCATGCCTCTTGTCAGTAGCATTTATGCCTCTTCAAAAAGAGCAGCAGTACGAGATCAACTCATCTGTCTCCCTAGTTTCAATGCATTTACATATGGCACAAGATTGGTTTTCTAAGGAGTAACTTGTGGCAACAACATTTTTCTCCTAAAAAAGTGTAACAGCACAAAAAAGTTTAATTTATAGCAGCATTTTACACAATTTGTGTTAAAAAAGTAGAAGTTAACCATTTGTGTATTGAGTAACAAAAGGTTTAAATTACATTTATTTTTCCATTTTACACTCACTATTTACTAGTGGGACTATTTACAAAGGTTCAAACGCTGTGTAAGAGAATGAGCTTTACCCAGAATAAACTTCACATGTGAGGTAATGGTCTACCTCAACCTCTGTTTTGGCTGACTATAGAGGAGGTACAGTTGGGTTTAGATCCTAGAAAAAAATTCAGAATTAGGATGTTCATGTGAATTCGATTGTGTTCTTGTACAAGAAGCCATACATACACACATACACAGGAGAGAGTAATCCCATGGTAAAAACATTAAGACCAACAGTGGATTTAGTTTTCATCTTTTTTGGCTGAAAAGAGGAGAAAGTAATTAAGAACGGGGAAGTTGTCAGCTATACCTCATTTATTCCACTAAGTTTTATCAAGAGGACAGCTTGTAATTCAAGAAGCTTAATCAATTGATGTTAAAACAGTAGAACTGAAGCATTTAAAAATTAACTTAAAACTGGGGCTTTCAGCACACCTTCTGACAAAGGAATATTATTTCTCCATTTGTCTAAGTAAGTATCAACCCACCTGTCTCCAAGCCCAGGAGGTACCACCACCAGCTCCTGCTGGGTAAGACACCTCAACCCACGCTTGCTAACAGGCACCTCAGTGGAAGGGTGTCCCTTGGGTAGGTCTTACTTTCCTCTACACATTTTTAAATTACTACAGACTGTGGGAACACTACAGTAAAGATGCTTCTCATTGAGGATTAGAAGTTTTTGGAACCTGCAGTGTAATTACACCATGAACAAAACATATCAAAATGCTAAAAGAAAAAAAAAAAAAAGAAGTGGGGGAAGAGGGATCTGCAATGCTTTTCATGTGAAGTCTTCTGACAGTTCATCAGTTGGCCAAGTAACGAAAGAGAAATATAGTGGGTAATTTTGGTAGTTGCAAGACAGAGTAATTGTTCTTGCTCTAGTTATACGTTACATGAAGATTGCATAGGAGAAGGCAACCTTTTGGGTAACTGAGGCAAGCAGTGCTTAGTGTCCTTTCTCTCATCCTTTGCTCTCAATGGACTGAATATGGTTTAGTGCTTTATCATAGTCACATTTACGCATCTCTCTGCCTTCAACGCGCCCATTTACCCAAATAGTGCCATCTTAAGATCTTAGCGCTTCATCTGTGGATACCAAATAAGAGTTTAGTAGAAGACTATTTGCGCAAGCTTTTTTCTAAGCAAGTACTCTTGCAGAACTACTGACTAAAACTGACAAGTCTTAAATAAGCTGAACACCACTGAGATGGATATTTTATTTTAGCAGATATGGAAATTTATATACTCAAGTTTCTTTTTTTTTTTTAAAAAAAATGGCCTATTAAGGCATCTTAAAAAAATCCATATATGGCTTTGGTTTGCTGAAATACTATTTTACACTGTTAAAAAGGAAAAACATGTTAAAATAAGTTTGACATTATGACACATTCACATATTTCACTTAGAATTGACAGTTATACAGATGCCTACATGTGATCACAGATGTCTCCCCTTGTAATGACACGAATAAAAAGGTAATCCAAATGTTTATCTCACAGTAGAGGGCAACCCAGAAGTCTGTGCAGAAGTGACATATAAGGAGTTATTATCTGGAAGAGGGGGAACCACAGAGTTTCCATTAGTGGGTGAACAGCTCAGTTTCAGTTTTTCCAAGTACTCTGCATGGACAGGCTTGTGACACTGAAGGACCTTGATTGCGTCTTCTACTTTAAACCATTCTCTTTTCCTTCCTGAATGAGTATAATCCACAAAGAAAAAGAGAGTTACAAATCTGTAACAGCACCATTTGTTGCTACCTGATCATGCACTTTTACTTTCTTTTACTTTAGAAGTTCAAGTTGCCAGGCAAAAGACACAGAGTGAAGAGACACTGAAAGAGCTGACAAAGGCAGGAGATCACTCAAGCTTACTGAAATGAATTCATAATAAAAGCCTTTCAGGTTTCTCTCAGAAGGTAACTCTCTTGAAGCAGATAGTGGGCAGATTGTATGACTGTTCATATGCTCCGGAAGTCCTTACAGAAAAGGATATTATAATTTAAATTACTTAGTACTGCCTTTCTACATTGTCATGCCTAGCACAAAACCAGTCTGAAGAAAGCAGATCCATGCAGTTACAGAAGAATGGCTTGGTCTGACTTAGAAAGCAGCGTTCCATACTCAAAACATCCATGTACGGAGTTACTCAGGTTAGCCCTAAGTTTTCAAAAATAACATACCTTATACCAGAGATATTTTTAAGTTCCAAGACTTGTAAGATAGTCCCAAGACCATCTTTGTTAGGCAAGTAAGTCCTTTAAAATTAGAGGCCTCTGAAAATACTTACAGACAAGGTCAACGATAGTATTGTTAAAAGTGGGTGAAATTAAGAGGGTACACTCCCCACAACTTGATACTTTTTACAAACAAAACATGCTCTTTCCACCTGAAAAAATGAGCACAGTTTTGAAAAAACCCTTTACAATCACATGCCATTTGTTGAGAGATTAGTAGTGCGAAGTTTGTGAATGTTAACACTCCTAAAGCACCACCTCCTGAAAGAGGCAAAGGACAACCAAAGTAGGATGTCATTTTTTATACCAATTGTTAGTTAACTCAATTTCAGCTGGACAAACGCACTAAGTTTTGTTTGCTTGGTGGTTTTTTTTTTCTTTCTTCTTTCTTTAATTAAGGACAAAACCCAGTTAATATGTTTACTTAACTAAATTCAAAGTGGAAGACCCATACAACATCATGAAGTATTTTAGTCTAATTAAACTGCATAACATCAATATCTGTATGATATAGATGTATATATAAGGAAACTCTTAAGGTCAGCCCTGTCTGTACTGAAAAATAAGGCTAAGGTGAAAGTAAATACTAGTCTTTTGTTTTTTCCTCCAGGAGAATCAGGGGAAACTTTCCAAAGTTTTTTTTTTTTTTTCCAAAGACACTTTCAAAAACACCCTAAAGTATTAGACAGCAAAACATTCTACTTTTGAAGGAAAAAATAATTAATCAGTACAATATTTGGCCTAAAACCAAGATTAAGAGTTGTACCAGCAACTAACAGTGAAGTTTATTCCATATTAATACTTAGAATGCCCTAATTAATATAATGTAAGAGTAACACAGTGTGTTGGAAACAACCCTAGTTATATGTGTACAAAAGCGTCAAAGAACAGCATCACTATTTCCAGTAATTTCAGTTTATAGAACAGGATTAGTATTTCCCCTAGAGTTATATGAATTGCTTCAGAAAATGAAAAAAGTTTGCTTAATAACATTTTAAGTTTAGCACATGAAGACAGAGAATAGGTTTACCTATATTAACTGAATCCTCCCAGTCTTCCAGTATTTCCGTCACAGTAAGAACATAAACGTATGTCCTATGCTTCCGATCCTGGTTCTGCTTGAATAATAGAAGTAGACATTTTAATTCTCATCAAAAAATAACTTACAGACTTACCACAACTATAAGATTAGAAATTACTTACCTCTGAAGGACACTTGCCAGCAAAACCTGGCTTTGATTTTCACTAAATAAAATCTGTACTGAGTAGGCCCAAAAGAATGGGAAAACTGAAGTTTTATTTGAAACAACAGCTATTCTATTTTACAAGGCTAAAAAAAAAAAACCCCAATCAAACAATCCAAGCAAATTTGAAGACCGTGAAGTCAGGACCAAACTATGTTCTTGGTCATCCAGTTAAATATTAGCAGCTGTCTACTAGTACTGCCCGTTACTTATCTTTTACGTATGTCCTAAGTTACCACAGTAGAGGGCATTTGCTAAAACTGTTTCTGCAACTCATGGTCCTAGATGAAAGGTTATTCAAAAAAAAAAAACACTTTGTTAAGGTGGAACCACTGTACCACGTGGCCAGATCATCTACGCAATGCTGGCAATAAGGTTTCACTCAGTAAGTGAGCCAAGTTAAATAACCTGTGTTTGCAATCATGACAAATGCAAAAATCAGTACCATCTGTTCACTCGCCAGGTTAGCCATGTTAACAGCACTGACCACCTAGTTAGAAAGCACACACTTTTTGGATGAGGCACGTCAAATTCGGAGACTGACAGAGGTAGTCTGCTCAGGGGAAGGTGGATGTGCCGCAGCCAGGCCACACCAGGTCTGTGCAGACAGTACTCCCTGCTGCCTCCACAGCACACTCTCAGAGGTGCTGCCCCACTAACCATACCATACACCATACCCCATACCGCACCGCCCCTTGGAAAAGAACTGAGCTCCTAGAAAACCCAGGACCATCTACAATTACAACTGTATTAAGATCCAAGAGATGTTATGCCCGAGCTCCCCTTACAGGTGGTTTTATCCTCATGCCAATAAACATTCCTACTTCACTCTGTTTCACTACAAGCATAGTATAGTTTTAAACTGTTGTGCTTTACTAGGAAATAAAAATACACCAAGACAGTTGTTTGTCAATATCACTATTAAAGGGAGTAAATACATCTGTTAAAAAAACCCAGCACTTCTGGCTGTAGTTCCCGAACACATGGACTCAGCCGCAGTATCAGTTCCATCTTCTCTTTACTTCTATCTCCAGTTTGCACTGTGTGCCCCCCCTCAGTGGTACTAACAACTGTTTGTGGGGCCATGTTGTGAAACTGAGTTAGGGCCTCGATTTCAGTTAGCAGTAACCTAGAGAAGTGTCAGTCTTAACACTTATTTTATCTCCCCTGGTCTAGATGGTTGGTGGTGGTAGATGGCTTCAGAAGAACAAAGAGATAAATCACCAAAGAATCACCATCCCTTGTAGCCCCAGTTTTAAGGCAAAAAGATGACAGGTATCCTGTCTTTTTTTTTTTTTTTTTTTTTTTTGGTCTGAGCTAGAAAATATGGAATACTTCTGCAGCCTAACCAGCAGAGTTAAATACAGACAAGTTTTTATTGCATAGGACCATCCAGGTATATCCATGAACCCAAAACAAACCAGAAAAAGGGCACAGGTAGAGTGAATGCTAGTAATTACAAACACGAACTTATCTTAATTTTGTCATGGTTTCCATACTTCACAATGGGAACACCTTTAGCACTGTATTGAGTAGTCAATATGTTACCAAGTAATATTTCACACAGGAAATCCCTATCAGGAATACACTGCCTCCGGAAGTTGCTTTTATAATTAAACTGTGAAGATTCATACCTAACTACTAGACTAAGGGACTTCCACTCTCACCTGTCATACAGCACAACATAATAATGTTGGATGTATTATGATCTGAAGCCTCACACATACATTTCTACAGTCTACTCCTATCCAGAATCTGAGCACAAGTGGGCAATGCCAACACCAAAATAGAGTTATATCCAGTACACACCCCTGTGCTGTCAGTAGCTCAGAATCTGATGTTTACACTATGAAATACAAGTTTTGAACTACATAGCATTGCAAAGGGTTAGATATGCCTGTAATCCAAAGCATTAGCTTTTTTTAGGGAATCAAAGCCATAATGAGATATCTCAGCAAAATCTAATCACAGAGGAAAAGTCAAAATACTGCCCCCAAAACGGCATGTGTGACATTTCAGAAATCCTAGATCTATCAATGTTCTTTTCACTTTTTTTTTAACCTTCTAGATGTTGTCCAAGTACTAATGTCATCTTTCCAGGAAAGTTCAAAGTACTTTGAAATCCTCCTATTCAAACCTTCCCATATCATGTAACGACTAAAGGAAAACACCTGTCTAACACAGCATTTCCAGCAGCATTGCAAAATTAAAGGCAGATAATACTTAAGAACTTAAGTCTGATTCTGCTGTGCAGATGTTAAGTTTCTGTAGTTTACCAGCTCTCAGAAAAAAAGAACATTGTTTTTAAAAGGTAAAAGAAATAGCTCACCTCAAATATCCCAAGCAGTCTCCCTAGCTTTCCCTTTACTCCAGCCTACAAAACAAACAGGAAAAAGTGTTAACATGTGCTTTTTAATTTAAAAAAAACTAAAATATCAGCACCAGCCTCTTACATCAGCGTAAGTGAATTACTCCTCCTTATGAGTGTTATTTAAGCAAGTGTTTTAACTTAAGTCTTAATAAGACAGTGCTGCATTGCTTCTGGAGTTTCTAGTTTTAGAGTATTTAGAGCATTAGAACACAAAAGCTTGTCCTAATAAGTGGATCAAAGAATGCATAAATCTTTCAAGTTTTCAGAACAAAATAATGTTTCACTTACCATCTTCTTTGTGTACTGTAGTTTATTAGAGAGATAAATGACATCCAATACTGAAATAATCCAGGGAAGTAGACAGGACAAGAGAGAATTTAAAGTAGTGTAGCAATAAATCTAGTGAAGGGATCATTAAAACTCCATTTCTATTTTACATAGAAACTTAAGTCCAAGTCTTCAAAATACAGTAACAAGTTAAACTGTAGGTTATTGGGTGGATCTTGAAGCATAATCACTTAATGTACGCTAGTTTTCATATGGAAGTGTAGCTTTTGGCATGTAAGCTTAAAATCAAACTTATAACCCCAATTCTCTACAAACACTTTTGAATTCTTCTTCTAGTTAGTAAAATTAGAAAAGGCTTTACATTTAGAATTTTACTACAACTTTTTTAAACAACCCCTACGTGTATCAGCCTGCGCTTAGTAATTCTTATCAATACAGTTAAGGTGGTCCTTATGTTCTAAGGCTCTAGGGTTTGTTTTTCCAGAAGTAATATATAATGCCTCTTCCAAAAGAAGTAGTTTGTGATAATCCATTTACTCTAAACAACTCTGAGTCCATACGCCTGAGACATAAAAGCATATGTAGTCTACTGGTAGACAAAGCCATATTTAGAATTTTTTGTCTTGTTGTATAACCGATATTTAAAATAGGGCTTCCTAGCGCTAAGATGACATTTTCCAGCCTTCAGTCTTTGTTTTCCAGCTTTACCCAAAGAAAGTTACTGATGTCTTATGTCTTTATATAAAGGACCATATGGATCTTAATTACATTTTAATGAGTAACTCTTGACAGTCAACTGGGCAGGCTTTAGCAGTAAGTCTAATCAAGATCTTATAAGTGAACGTTTTCTGCGCCTTTCTTTTTAAAGAAAGCAGATGGCTGGTGTTATTTATTAAGCAGTTTTGATGAAGGAAGTCTGATCACAGCCCCTGCAACTCAACAAGCATTTTGCTCATCTAGAGCACGAGCCAGCAGTGCAAAACTACATACAATATTCTGGCTGTCTGCTGTGATGAGAGAGATATCTGTTAGAGCTCATGAAGCCGAAATACATAACTGGACCTGCCAGATAAGTGATTAGGCAGCACATTAATTATGAAAGTGACAGACCCTTATTTTGGTTGAAAGGGTCAGCCATGCCACAACAGGCACTGAAGACTGCTTTTTCATTGCCTGGTGTAAAGCACAAGGAATCATTAGCCTAAAGGAACACAGGCTGAAGAAATGTTTTACTGATCAGTCCTAATTTCCTCAACATTACAGTATCTTTTAAAAAAAGAGAAACCGACCCTAAAAGGCTACAAACTTACACTTCTGTCCCAAATTTTTGCCTTTCTTCTCAAGGAGCAATATCTAGGAATCACTATATCCTTTAAGATTTCTACTTTGTGTCAAACTAAACAACGAAAAAAGTTTTCCATCATCCTATTCCATCAGAAGTAACAATATGGATCTGTGGGATTAGTCTTTTTGTAATACTTCAGGTGTCCAAGTGTGCAGTTTTAGCTGTGCAAGTTTTGTAATTTCTTAATTTTTTTTCTCTCTAAAGTTGCAGCAAAACCCCAAGATTGTTTAATATCCTTACAGATCTGGCAAGATACAGTTTAACAGCATGACTCTGGGTAGCCCAGTGTAGACTCTGCAGGTTTCTCAAACGTTAAGAATAGCTTTTCCAAATGCCAAGGAACTGCTCTAAAGTGGACTATGCTCTACCAGAGAGAGGGAAAAAATTACCTCCCCTCCCCTAAACCCAAAGCTTTTGTGCAACCAGATGTTGCTACGTAAATGTGATTGCTGTCACTGATGCCTAGTTACTCTCTAGGCAAAGATATGTGCTTCTAAAACATCATTCCTGCAGACAGCAGTGTCTTTTGAAACCTCTATACTCAAAAGTATAAAAAGGTGGTAACTAGAGTCTCATGATTTTTCTCTGAAAGTAGTATAAGCAGCTCATCTTCATGAGTTTAATAAACTCATCTTCGTAGTTTAAAAACTACCATTAAACTGACTGTGAATTTATTATTTTTTAAGTGCTTTTGCTGCCAAAAGTATTTCCTTCAAAACATGTCAAAATTAAGTGCTAGGGGACCAAGAAATGCTGCAGCTTTTCCCCTGGAAAGTCAAATAAAGTTCCCACTTTCCTAATCATAAGCTTCTAATCCAATACACTAGTTAATTTCTTAGCCTTTGAACCATTTTGTCTCTAATAAAAATATCTTTCTTCCTTTGGCCATGATGTGCCTGTAGCTGTTAAAATACAGTTCTTTAAGTAAACAAAATCTGATAGGCTACAATAAGCAACTGAGACAGTCTAACCTTTGGGAGAAAACCCTGAAAAAACAATATTTCTTTTGGCAGACAAGCGGTTGAATTAACCGCTACACCTCCCCAGAAGGACTCCCTAAGGAAGTCTATTAGTACTACGTCAACAAGGTCTCAAATCTGAATTTATGCATATGTTTTAGTATTAGTCGAAATCCAACACCAAGAGGGAAAACTGGCCACTTCATCTCATAATCTTTCTGGCCTGGAGGCCCTTCACTGTTGGCAGCTCTAGCCACGCTGCAGTTGCAGATGTGCAGTCAGACTTGCCTTTTGTTTCCTGTAGATGGAGCAAGAGTCATGCTACTGTTTAATTTTTAGGCTGACAGTCTACCAGACTGAAAGCAGAAAGTTGCTTAAAATCTGAAAGATTTAAGAGTTATTTTTATCTGTGGGATCTGTTGGATAGTACTTTAAGGGCTAGGCTCCTGAAGGCACAGCGCAAGACTATTCCTGCCCTTTCTTGTGTACTCTTATAAAACCCAAAGGGTTTCGTTGTACCTGCCACAGTCTTTCAGCTGAAAGAAGGTTTTTTTTATTTACTTTTTAAATTATCTACCTAGTCCTAGCCTGTAACACCCAATCATTTTTCAAATATTAGACACTCACTGGAGCAGATTCCTCTATTTCCTGCAAGAGGTCTTAGATAACATTACTGCCATTTTCACTGTTGCAGCAGATTCACCTCCAGGATCAGCCTCTCCTTCTCAGAAGCCACGTTCACACAGGTCTGGGAGGACAGTGTGTTTTTTGGTAGGCATTTCAATATACTACTAACTACAAAGCAAGAGTCTCATTTTTTTTTTGGTGAGAGGGAGGAAGAAAAGGGAGTGGGAGGGTGCTCCTTACATTTAAGAAGCTGGATATCATCTGCTTGCCACCCTTATTATTTGCGTCGTATTTCTCCTCGAACACCACACGTGCAAACAGCTCTTATTTCTATCTTTCATGCTACCCATTAAAGACTGAACTCCAAATTCATTAACAGAGTAACTCCTCATTTAGATGAGGTTTAATATCTTTCTGGGATTCTTTATAGTTTAACTTCATTTTGGTATTTTACTTTCAGGTTTGTAAAAACTCACTGTACCTAAGGAACTTGACAGGTTATCTTCGTTACCGTGACTCGTGAAATGGCAGACAAACTTAAATGAAATTCATACTAAATATTTAGTAGAGGTAAAAACCCAAGTCACTAACATGAACAGAACTTAAGGATAAAAAAAAAAGTCTAGAGCCACGCACCCAGGCAGACAGACTATGGGACAACTGCAGGGCATACAGATTTGACTACAACGATCTTTGCTTGGGCTTTAAACAAGGATTTTAAACATGCAACTACTGGTGGGAAAGTGAGGGATATTTAGAGCCAATGGGCTCTATTGTGAGGTATCAGCACTCCTACCACTAAGAAATGCCAGTACAACTCTCACTATCAATTTCTCCATTTTAATAAATTAATGGAAACCAATGCTTAGTTTGTGCATGACCCGATACTGAAGAAATGCAGTTGAAACTAGTGCCACAGTGTGCCTCCTTTGAAGTTTATTCATTCACAAAACTCGTAACAGTTCACTGTGCTGTAACCAGCTTGCCAGGTGACATTGACCTTAGTATAAAAATAGAAAGGACACGCATCTCTAGAAAGGTTAGTATGAATTTCCATGGCTCAAGTCAAAACCCTGAATACTGTTCTGGCTTTTCTTTAAAAATGGCGCTTTGCAGTGTCGTGGCAGCACACAAGATTCAGCCTGTAGCTTAAGAATATTTTACTTTAAGGTAGGAGCTTTTAATGCTCATCAGCTACACAAGCCATCAAACCCCAGAAACTCTGAAGCTGTAGAACAAGTGTCACCAAATGATTTTTGCTTATTAAAACCCCTAGCCTTTGGAAAAAGTCTTTATATATTTGTAATCACAGTTCAGAGCTGAGTGTGGCTAGCAGTTTGTGCCTTACCTGAGAACATAAAAAAAAAAGCATAGCTGCTGGAGCAAAAGTGAATAAAACTTGGTTTAACTTTCAAGCAAAATGCCCCTGTGCTAGCACCACGCAAGAGCTTCACATTTGCTAGGTTCTCTTCTTTACCTTTAGAAACAGTTTCTCTTGTGGTGTATGGACACTGATGATGCTGGCATTTTTCGAGTCATTTACACAGGCAGCTTTTCTATCATAAAGCCTCTTACTGAAATTTTGATGACAACACGTATTTTCTAAGCAGCTACAGAGCAGCTTAACATACTGGCATGGTTTCAGCTGGGATGAAGTTAACTTTCTTCCTAGCAGCTAATATAGTGCTACATTTTGGATCTGGGATGAGAAAGCGTTGATGGCACACTGGTGTTTTTGGTTGTTGCTAAGCACTCAAGGCCTTCTCTGCTCCCCACACTGCTCTGCCTGCGAGCAGGCTGGGAGCGCACAAAAAGTTGGGATGGGACACAGACGGGACAGCTGACCCCAACTGATCAAAGGGATATTCCATTCCACATGACATCATGCTCTGCATATAAAGCTGGGGGAAGAAGAAGTGGGGGGGATGTTCAGAATTATGGCATTTGCCTTCCCAAGTTAACTGTTACATGTGATGGAGCCCTGCTTTCCTGGGGATGGCCAAACACCTGCCTGCAGATGGGAAGCAGTGAGTGAATGAATTCCTTGTTTTGCTTTGCTTGTGTGCACAGCTTTTGCTCTACCTATTAAACTGTCTTTATCTCAACCCACAAATTTTTCCTCACTTTTACTCTTCCGATTCTCCCCCCATTGCAACTGGGGGCAGCAAGCAAGCGGCTGTGTAATCCTCGCTGCCGCCTGGGGTTAAACCACAGCACATACAATACACTGAAAGGTGATCAAAGCATTTGCCTAAGCCACATGTTCACATGTGGCTGGTTTTAAGACTCGCAATGTGTGATAGCACTTGAACAAAACACAGTCAAAAAAAGAGCTCTGTCTATGAGTGAAGGAGGCTGACTCTGCCTTCAGGATTCAAAACAGCCTAGGGTTGCTGAGTACTGCAATTCTTGACCAGAACCACCATGATGTATGGGAACGTCTTTCGCTTTGCCCTCAGAAAGAAATGAGGGCAAGAACAAAACTGAGCTATGGAAGGACTGCTTCACATCATAACAGCAGGTACTCCTATTTTTCCACTTTCTGATTTGCTCTTTTTTTTTTTGCCTGCCGGTATGAAAGCATGTGCAAAGGGAAAAACGTAATTCAGAAGTATCTAACACTTTGGTATCTGTATGAACCAAAGATGTTCACAGTGTCTGGGCAGTGTGCACACTCTTGGGCTTTTACATTGAGAAATTTGTACAAGTTTACACTATATGATGTATCATCCAGTAATATTCTGTACCCATTCCTTAACTATCCCAGCTTAACCTTCTCTAACACTCATGGCCCATCCACTGCACCACTGCAGAAATTTGCAAGCAGAGCTCCAGCAAAGCCAGGACTTGGAAGCGTTCCTCAGAATATTCTCAGGGCAGAACCAAGTGCAGCAGTTACCAGCCCCCAGGTCACAACTCTCACTGCTACACTACTTTTCTACAAAGTCAGGCTGGGAGCTTTGTGTGCAGCACTGCATTCCCTGCAAACTGAGAAGGCAGACCACGCAGGCAGCTTTCAATAGCTGGTCAAAACCCCACAGCAACTTTGATGACATACTAACTGCAGACAGGTCTCTTCAAGGTGCTCCATTCTTCACCACCAAAGAAAAAAAAGCAAACAAGACTACAGGTCAGTCAGCTCTAGTTTGACATGGAAATGAGATTTTACTGTCCCTCATTTTGGATTGTGCCTTAGGTCAGATCAGTGATTAAAACTACCAGTGTTCACAAGAAGCCGTGATCCTGTGCCTTTTAATCCCACCCATCAACTTGTGACAAGGGAAGTGCCAGGCCTTTCCCCAGAGGTGCTACTATTGCCTAGAAGCCTAAGTCTTTGCTGACTCACTCCTAGAATTCTAAATCTTTGCTCCTTTCAAATTGCCTGCCTTGTGGCTATCTCCTTTACTTTTACAAATACACAAGCACCTATCTGAGTATGTATTGCACAGCTCAAAGTTAACTCCCCCAGCAAAACTGGACACAAAGTCTGGAATAACTTTGTATCAGGGAGGCATATTTATGCTTGAACCTCGCTGCACGAAGGCTGCTAAGAGCATCGAATACTGAACTGGTCTGTTGCCCGTGTAAGAGAGGAGGAGGGTTGCTGAATCAGGGTTACTGAACCACAGTTCACAAAAGATCTCATTTTGACACTCGATAGCAGACAGAATTTGGTGCAAGTTGCACCTACATCAAGTTCCCAAGCCTCTACAACCCAACAGAACCAGTCTTAAGGGTAAGCAAGCTAAACCACTAGATAGCATAGCTAATAAAAAATCATTATACATACTAAGTAGCAACAATATTAGTGTGTTTTGTGAACAGTAGTAGTCAAACCAGCAGAAATCCTGTAGTTCATTCACTTGCCAGGATACATCCACTTTCTGCAAAACTTTATGCCTTCTATTTAAGAAGTATGACATAGAATTAAGAGCTGATATGTGGTCACACTTCTGCGTTGCATAATTTCTAGCTAAATCAAGTGACTCTGATTTTTCTTGAAGTTTTATTTGGTTTACAATCCCGGCTGTTAGATATTCAAGTAACATTTAACATTTTTAAACAGTTTGCCTAGGAAAAATAGAGAGCAAGTTAAACAGCAGAATTTTGAATTTGAAATTTAATTACTGTACTAGGGTGGGGAAACTGCATTAATTCATTAGGACTTAAAGCTCTGTTTCGCCTCGAGATAGGGGCAGAGAAAGAAAGGCGGACTATACTTGTGGTGCTTTTTTTATAGACAAGCAGCCTTAAATGTACTTAACAAGGCCTTTTTATTGTTGAGTTCTCAACTGCTCAGATACATCAGTTTCTAATCCGTTTAGTTTGGAGTCTCCTCAGTCTGTTTATTTCTCTTTCTTTTGTAGCTACACATTAATGGTTAGTTCACCTTCAGTCTGTTCTAGAAGAGGTGCAAGTCAAACATTTTCTGCACAAACACAGAAATGCTACACTACTATAATATGTCATTTGGCATAAAGTCACAGTTCCCCTTCCAGTGAGTATTTATGAAGGCAGACAGAAATTTAGCTATGAAATGAAAGTGTGCTGGGAAGCAAGCTAGTTAGTTTACCTCACCACTGTATACCCCAGTTCTAACACACAGAACTGCAGTTCTTTGACTTTCACAACCATGGAAGTCTCAGTCAAATCCTGGATAAAGAAAGTAGAGTTCCCTCTTTCTTCTTGATTCCCATCTGAAGATAACAGCAGCAGAAAGAAGCTGGATTTTTTTTTTTTCTTTGTTTTTGTTACCTCTTCATACACCTCTCTGACAGCTGCTCCCCCTGGCTCTTCTTCTGGTTCCATTCCTCCACCCGGTACAATCCACTGATCTGGGTATCGGCTACTGCTTACCAACAGCACCTATAAATAATTGCAAATGACTATTAAATATAGCTCACAAATCAGGAATCTTGGTACTATCTACTTTTTCAGCAATGTACTTATCACCTAACCAGATGGATTATAGACTTTACAAGTGAAGCATAATAGGCAACCAGGATTTGTAAGAAGTGAAAAAAAAAAGGTGGAAGTTATTAACATCCAGTCTTTTTAATACAACTAAGTCAAGACAATGTCACTGTAACCTCCTTGCACAAATACTTTCATACAATGCTTAGGCACAATGTGAAAAATACACAATACGATTTGCACAAGAATGAAGATATACAACAAAATATCTAATAACAATTCTCCAATACTGGGTAATCTTAGGGTCCTATAGACAGCAAAGCATGAAAATTAAGACATTTCCATCACACAGAAGTTAAACTAATTCTTCTGAAATGGCATCTTTGGGCTAAAAAATTGGGCTTTTGAAAAATTGTCTTATTTTTAGTCTTAGACAAGCTTCTCAGAAGAAATGTTATGCTAGCATGACATGCTTACAATATTGCATAACTAAATTATCAGGAGAGTACTTCACTGGCTCTTGTCCAATTTGGTTTCTTCTAACATTTCTTTAAGAGGAAAAACTGCAATACATTGATTTTTAAGTGTTCTCTAAATTTAATAACAACCTCTTTCCGAGACACTTTAATTTCACTTAATTTGACTCTGTAACCTGGTCACATCATTGATAAATAATATTCAAAGCTGAAAAGATTTTAGCCACCTGTTTAAAAAACTAGGATGCCTCATATCTAGAGTAATTTGCAGTAGAAGACAATGAAAATAAGACCTTCATTCAGGACCACACAGAATTAAACAGTTTAACTTGTATTTGAGTCATGTCCTGATTAGTAAGACATAATCACCTGTGTAGTAACACACTTCATATGCTAGGCATAAGCCCTACCCTGAAGTCAAAGGACAGCTCTGGGGAGCAAAGGGACAGGGTCAGTGCTCGAATCTTTAAAAGCAATTAAAAGACTAGCAGCAAGAACCTCAGTCTAAAGGTTAAAGTATTGACTGGGACCAGATGACTGAAGTGACAGTCCGGTCCTCACCAACTAGCTTTATGGTCTTTAAACTCACCTCCTGTTGGATTAAACAGGGAAACAATTCCCTGATGAGGACAACAGGGAAGTACTTATCACTTATACTACATCCCTGTGGAACTCACAGAAATGCAGTGTAGGCTCACCTACAGAAACTGTAATTGGAGTGCAATTAAGATGACTGCATACCTTTATGAATGCAACAATGCGTGTGCATACTGAGGTGCACCTAAGAGAGCATTATCTGACAGGTATATTCTTGTAGTGCTTATTTTGTTTGCAGTCAAGATTTGTCCTACTCTGAAGAATTCTCCACTGTACTGATTTCCTCCAAATTCTTCCTATGCTAAATAAGGAACACAGCAAAGACCTCATTTAGTACAGAATCATTCTTAGCAACTGATCTAAATGTTCACATTTTCAGTCAACTCAAATATTTTATTCAGCTATCTAACATCCTCGAAATAGTCAGTACAGGCAACAAGGTTAGACACAAATGTCTTTCAACTGGATCCTTACAACCAAACGTTTTAGCTTCCTAGGATCTTTTGATATTAACAAAAAATTCCCAGAGGGTACACAGCTCTAATAAATGTAGTTTTAGAAAAAGTTTTTGAACATGTAGGTGGAGCATCTGTATCACTACAAAGAACGACCACGTTGGCAATGCTTAAAGAGAAGTTTTAAAACTCAAGTTATGAATTCACTTGTGGGATCCCAGACATAAGCATTACACATTACTTTCTGCTGATGAAACTAGCACTCACTGCAGTCATGTGGAAGCTAGCAACAATGACGAACAAAAGGACGATTATATCACATTAAATCATTCCCGGCTTGGTAGAATGGTTTTAATCAGTGTTCATTTTTTAGTTAAGGCTAAACATAAAATTCTTAATTACTACTAAGGGATAAATCAGCTTGCCAGTTTTGGCAGTGTAGCATAAAGCCAGCAGTTTTTTATGCCTTTATATATAATAGTTGAGTACCGCTAACCTAATCAATAGTCTGTTGAACTGGATTTGTATATCTATTAATTTTAAATTACCCTTTTAAAAAGCAGAAACACATACATCTAGCAAGTAATCAACATTAAAATATATAAACTCGGGTAGATAGGCTTTACAGCTATACATACAATAAACTCCTAAGTGTTACAGCTTGGAAGTTCATTTTGGCAACTATCCAAGTCTCCACTAACCTGGGAACTGAAGCATTTTCTCAAGCATCTTTCCCTCTATGCTTTATTCTCCTGTGATCCCACTGCCTTTACAGTCTGAATCCAGGGAACCACACTAAGGTATATTCCCTGAAACCTTCAGATGCACAATTTTCTCCTTCCAGTAACATTAACTTTTGAAGCCACTGGGGCATTAGGAATCCATCCATCCCGGGGTATGCTAGCAAAAACGTATTCAGTGGCAATCAATTTCTACAAAAGCCGAGAGCTGACAGCTAACAGTTACAAGATTGTATGGTAAGGCTGAAAAGCACTCCACACAGATTCTTTCTGTTAGGGTGGTGAGCAATCTTGCACTCACTTGCACATTTTTGGTTTTGGTGTGCTGTTTGGGTTTTTTTTTTTTTATTTTTTTTATTCTGTGTAGTAGATGCAGTTTTCAGGTGTTTCTATCTGTAAGTGGCCAGGAGACACATCCCACAGTACCTGAATGACTAGCCTGTAAATGTACAGATCACTTAAAAATGAAGACACCAAAAAGCTGTGGTTGGTTGACAATGCACTCATGTGTCAGAAGAGGTGCAAAATCAGCAGGAAAAAGCCAGCAATTCATCTTCCCTTAATGTACAATAGGCAAACCAGGAAAATAAGTGATCTAGGTTGCCTGGACATCCAGCCTTTTTTGAGGAGGTTCATGTTCACACAGATTACAGTTGTCTACCAAAAATCAAGACTGCAGAGTCTCACACACCTACGTTTTTTCTGGCCTATGCACACCAAATTTTACATCATAACCTCATTAGGCTCAGAAGAAAACAATGGAACTATGCAGGGAAATCTGTATCCCATATCCCTGAATGCAGAGAAAGGAGCGAGATTGCTTGTATTGTAATACTTGCAAGGGAACACTGCCCTCCCCATGTCTCTACAAAAGCCTTGCTATTGATGACTGACTCACTTCTTCAAAAGACTTCCAGAGTAATGGCATCAGATCTGTTTGCCTAGTAATAATGTTAAGTTTATCTTACTCCAAAGACTAAGGTAAAGCTATTATTTTCCATAATACTGACAACCGAAGCAGTAAAGCTGCAGAATTCAGCTGAAAGGAGGAAAAATAAAATTCCTCCACTAAGTCTTACTAGCCAAGTTTTTACCTTGTTTTCAAGACCAAGAATAGCAACGACCTTTGAGTGCAGCGAGGAAGAGAAACTGCTAACCAGCCTACTTGTAATAAGCACCTATTGATATGCTTAACCAAGATATGGTTAACCAAAAACCCAAAGGTAATTACAGGGCATGTGGCATCATGGGACTTGCTCACTATAAATGCTAAGCCTGCAGACAAACAACTGAAAATTTCTATAGAAAGATGCCAAAGTTTTGTCCTGTTTACTGTTCTTAAGTCAAAAGCAACTTACGCAACAGTTCACAGCCATGTATTCCGGAAGACTAAAATGGCAACAGCTCAGAGTAATACAAATTACAACAAAAAACTATTCCTCATATTTTTGTTTTCATATCAGGCACTCAAAGAGGTAGAAAATGACTTAAGATTATACAAAATACTATTGCTTTCTATCTTCCTTAACTGTGGGACATTACAGCTTACAAAAATAATTGTATTACAATCAGTTACATTAAAAAAAATAATCATGGTTAAAGTTGAAACTTGCTAGATAGAGCAACCCATGGTTGGTTTCTTTGACTTCAGAACAGAGTCATCCACAACTTGAAGTAATGAAGCAACAGCAGCAGAAGCCACTATAAACCAACTGTAGGATGGGTATTTTTCCATAGAGGATGTATTCCTTGGAAGGAAAAACGTATTTGTAGTTGAACAGGCTCCACAGAAATTATTGATTTGGCATTAGATATCTTTGTAAGCTCTCTCCACTCAGCCTGATCACATCTATTACTCTCTTACCCACTGCACACCCTATTTTCTACCTCTCATCACCCCCACTAATCCACTAGCTATGTTCAACTTGCTGTTTGAATTACCTGATGGAGATAGCTACATTTGCCTTTTTTTTCTAGTAAAACTGGCAGTTAAAAGGAACGACTTTCAAGAGGAAGGGAATCCACTCCTTGCCCCCAGAAGGCCGCTGAGCACGTGCGGCTCAGCTGCAAAGGGCACTGCACTGCTCAGTGTACAACTAAAGACTACACAGAGAAGGAAAACAGAAGGCAGCTGCATGGAAGGTAAAGCATTTAGCTCCCAGGCTCTGTGAAGCTGAGTACATGTGAACAATCTCAGAATCTTTAAACTGGTCAAAGTACAGGAAAAATCTTAAGGGCAGCAAGAGGTACCTCTCAAGTACAAAAAGTGTCAAAATGCTACTACAGAACAGATGAACTGTATGCTCTCACAGGTGTCAGAAACATTAAGGGGCAAGAAAATATAAAAAATACACCCTATTTGAGAGAAAAACGGGACCCACTGATGGAAGTTAATATAATCTACCCTAGCTCACTCAACATGGAGAACTTCAGTCTAAACGGTTGGTCTGCCAATGTTACAAGCACCTGAAAGAGTCATAAAGATGGTTTAACCCAAATACAGCCAAAATGGTCAATCAAGCCCTACAGTTTGTTTGGAAACTGCCATAAGCAGATGCTCAGAGAAAAATATGAGCAGCAATTATTTCACTGGTCCCTAACGCTTCCAACTTCCAATTGTTTTCAGCTCAGGAGCTTCCTTAAAAGTACTGGGAAACTACTTTCAATGTTACAACACAGAAACATTACTAAGGAGCACAGAAAAGCACCTCTTACAAACCCTGGATCATATTTGTGGGATTTACCATATGAATTTTTAGGCAAAAGCACATATCTCAAGTTAGGAAGCACACGTCAACCTGCTACTGTAGTTAAGAGATTTCCTTTATCAAAGACTTTTTGCTATTTTAAGAATCCCTGCCTCATTTCAGTAGTTCTGAAACAGTTTCTCAGTTCCCTTATAGGTTACTGTGGTACCCTTGCCCTAGAATGCCATTGTCTCTTTTGGGACTCCAGAAAGTTGAAACACACAAAGGAGCCTTACAACTTGCCTTAGCAATGCCACACAGATAGCATTTAGTAAGGAACATACTTTTGCCTTCCTGAAAATATTCGCAGTAGAGTGATTCCTTATAGTCCTCATCCTTTACTGCAATCATTTTCAGAATGACTTTTCTTGAACTGGAGATGTAATGTGCACAAAGTTACTGCAGAGTAGTAAAAAACCTCGGGATCAGACTTGACAGCACTTTAAAAGCTAATTAAAGTCAAGGCTGCAACATCTTTACTTTCTCCCTTACACTGGCACAGTGAGTTCAGGAAGCTGATCTGGCTGAAAACTAGCTGGTACCGTTAAAGCTTTGTTTTCAGGCTGCAGACACTCAGCACTGTCAGTACACAGCCATACAAGGGTCATCACTGCACAAACTGGGGCAGAAAGGCATGACTGCAGCTACCCAATTTCAGATCAGCCTAAGCCAGTTCAAGAGCCTGTAGCAAAGTACTTTACAGACAATAGACTGAAAAGCAGTCCCCAGCTATGACAGAAGTTAAAAAGATTTAGTCTCAATGAACAAGGACCTAGCAGAGCAGCAGAGCAATGGCATAACAACTAGCAGTACGTTAATCCTAACACTCATTAACTTGAGCACAGCATCTTGAAAGCAACCCAGAAAACTGGGTTCTGTCTATAAAACATATTAAATGAAGTCTGAAATATCCTCCAAACTTTAAGTAAAGATCACTTTTGAAAGCAGCAGCATGATGCTTGGACATCAGTCAGTGCAACTTTACCGGCATTCTGAAGATGAACAATAAAGAAATATATGCATATATTTTTATAGTACTTCAAAAACAGATCTGCAAATGATTTTTTCCTTTGAAATTTTCTGATTTTAAGGCTATATGGCAATAGGGAGAAAAATATCAGCCGCCTTCAGAAGAAGTTTTGCTTTCACTTTCAATTAAAATTCTATTCTAAAAATTTTATTTCACATGAAATTCACATTTTTGTCTAACATGTTTTTATAGCGATTCAGAATTTGAGTACATTCCTCCATCTATTTAAAGTACTTTGTTTTGTTCTTTGGCTAAAGCGTTTGTATCAGGAACAGACAGCACTATACTACTATGGTACATCAGTCAGAACACATTTCCTCACATCAACAAGCACTCAAGTCACCTGTAACATTAGATCTTCCCCTGAGCTTTGGTATGCTCTGGAGAATCAGATGTGACAGGTCTCATGGTGCGATAAAGGGTGTGGATCTTGCACCCAGCCGTACAGAAGGAGACTCCTGGCTGCAAAGAAAACCTGCAAACCAACAAAAACCCCACCACAGGTGCCTACAATATACATTTTACTTCTCACACTGGGTCAGTTCCCCAATCCACTTTACAGTATGTCCTTCTTCCCTTATGCTTGCCAGTACAGTTCAAGGGAGAAAACAAACAAGGTAGTAGGGGAATAGCTAAAACTCACGTTGCTGCCCATTTCTTTGTAACTTGAAACCATGGCCTAATCTTGAGCAGGAGAACAGGGCTTTACTGGTTACTCAGCAACATAATCTGTTTGACTAAGGGATCAGCTTCCAAGCACTTGTCAGAAACAAGAGCTCCAAGTCTTTGAGAACCATTCAGCTGCAGGTAAAGACATGACAAGGTTACTTGACAAATACCAGTTACCTTTTAGCCTTTTTTTTGGTCTTTGAGATACTTGGAAAAAACCCATACCTCTTTGAAGGCAAAATTTGTTTTAAAATATTTACATTTATAGGAATGGTTCCACTGAAGTGCTTAAGCACTAAGTCAGATTGTAGTGTTTCATGAAATCAGTGGCTGGCCAAAGCCAAACACATCTTTCTTCAAGCTGGAATAACTGATGAAAGCCATCTAATCAAAATAAGCTTTTTAAGCATTCTACAAACAAGACTGGAAAAAGAATACGCATCAACCTGTGGTCTGCAAACTTGCATATCTACAAAAGATGTTTTCTTACACATGGCTACAAATCCTAGCTAGAGATATATGCATATATACACACACATATTTCTGAAGAAGGCTGACACTCTGCTATTTCACAGAAACTGGTAACGTGGAAGTTTTGAGCACCACTAAGTTAACTGGGGCAATTAAAACAGAAACTTAGCCACCAGTTTAACTCCTCAAAGTAAACTTAGGATGGTGCAAGTAAACTATAAAGGATATTTTCTCAAGTATGCACACAAAATATTACTAGCTCGAAAAGCATCGTCTAAACAGGGCAAAACACAAACCACATTTTGTTGCAGGACACCTTAGCCTGATGTTAGACAGGTACAGCCGTGTTTCCTTCTCCCGTACACCCATTTTAAGTGACTATCCAATCCATTAAGAACACATTCATATGGCATAGACAAGTAATACCACAGGTACTGGAAAAAAATAATCGAGATTTCTCGATTATTTTGAGCTGCAGTAAAAAGCAGCTCATGGTTGACTGATTTCACTATCTGAAGAGGCATGAGTGAAGACTGACGCTTCCTGACATGGTGGACAGCTGAATTCCTACAGCTCCACTGAACTTTCAGGCTTCCACTGCTGGCAAGCAGTTGCAGTTTGTCAAAAAAGATCCCAACATGAAGTCAAGGCGCATATGCAGTGCCTGCAGAAAGCTGTTTTTCTCTGGCAGTAGGGGTAACAAGGCATTTGTGTTTTATAAGTTGATTACCTGATATAAATCCTGCCACAGCAACCTAGGATTCAATTATTTTTATTAACACAAGCTTAAAACACCGCGGAACCCCATGCAAGCCTGCAGGGATACACCATAAGCACACACTGCCTCTGTAGACACATAAAGAGCCATTTTGGAAGCTATTTATAGGTCTTGATTCTTCGAGCTATACACCCCTTCCTACACCACACAGATGATGTCCAAACATCACGAAAATGCTGAGGAAAAGCTAAGGCAGCAATCATCCTATGTCAATGATTCCTTCTGTATGTTAGCAGGGCAGGGACATGAAACAGAAGTGTAAAAAACACAGTGTGCCTGAAATGCATATTGAAATATGTTATTCTCTGATATTATAAAATATGCTTAATATTCTATTAGGCAATCATGGAGTAAGCTAGGCAACCTGTATCAGTCCATACGTTGCTTTGGAGAGCATGCCAGGCTTAAATATGGTGTCATGGTCATAGTCATACTCCAAGTTATATTTCAAAGCAACACGTTTTCTGTGTGTTTGCACCTGAGAGCTTACACTGAAGGACAAAGAAGCCAAATGACAAATTCTGAGTCCAGTATGGAAGATCTTTCATCACTGTGCAAGTTTATTTACAGTAATTCCTAGAACACCCCATTTTACCAGGGTAGTCAGGTGGCACTTCTGGGCCCTAGTTTTATAGATCAGGTTACATTACAACATGTCTTTCTGGTTTTCATATGATTTAGACCAATGCAAATAAAAATAACATTTTTACCTTTTCCTTTATTATTCTTCAATAAAACTATTGCTAATACTAAGCAACAGCTGTAAAAAACTGAAGAACACTACCATCTTTAAAAATAATAAAACAGTGACCACCAGAACAAGGTAGATCAAACAAGGATTTCTTAAATCTCTACATTCTACAGCCTAAGAAATAAAATTCTCCAAATCAGACCAAAAAGGAGACACAGTGCTAGGAGTCTATCATTTTTAACTCAAAATTAAGAGGCAATAATTGACATTCAAGTGTATGCCCCACTACAGGAAAAAAAAAAAAAGATAATCTACATTTCCCGTAAGTGTGTGACAATACAGTTATCCTCACTACTGTCTCAACAGTAACAGGAAACCCTTCCCATTTATTTTCATCTCTTGTACAAGGCTAAACAACAAAAATGGCAAAATTAAAAACTAAAAAGCTTGAAGAGGTTTTTTTTATATGAAACTATTTTTTATATCTGCCACTGGCAACTGCTGGCTAAACACTAGGGCTTTCAATATCATATTCAATTACATAAAGCCACGTTACAGATGCCAAAATAATTAGAACGCAGTCAAGTTTTATATTCAAGGTATTTAAAAATAACCACTCATTTGTATAATATGTAGTTGATGGAAGAAAAATTAAATTACCTTTTAAAGTTAAGTCATCAAAATTACTAGGAAAAATATGTTTATTACTATTTGTTCTTGCTGCTTTAAAAGGCCTGCCTCATTCTCTGCTTTTAGAGGTAAGAATTTCCTCGCCTACCCTCTGCCCAGTCCCTAAGACAGCAGCATTTTATGTAAAAACAGTGTTTGCGGAGTACTGAATGCATAAACAATTTCAGCCTGTGGAAGCGGTCGGTCCTTGCAGTACTGAGAGGTTCTCCTGCAGGTTTATCCTAAAGCTGCCATCCACATCTCCTAGTTGCTCAAGAGAGACGGGCATTTCCACATACACAAATCCACCAGCCCATCCCAGTCTGCTGAATTATCGCACACACCTAACAGCTTCTTGCTTGTTCAAAGCAAAAAGCCTGCAGCCCCCATGCATTTCATGCCCACATAGCCTTCTTTCATTTTTCATGGGACTTCTCCTGCTTCATTTCCAGCAATTTTTTTCATTCAAAGGGCAGACAGTGCCTGCAATTACTGCTTTATTTCCATTAAGAACGATAGAAGGAGCCAGCACTTAAGCTCATATCCAGCCATCTTGCTCTCTCTTCAGCCAAAACAACAGCATTGAGAGACCAAAACAGGCAACGCTTTAATAACAGTAGCCTAAGAGAGATCTTCTAAAACACTCAAAAAAAAATCCAAAGCTATTGGCTATTTGGCTACTTGGCTATTTGGGCTTCCTCCAGGATTTTTTTTTTTCCTATCATACAATATCACAGCATGAAGGCTACAAAATCTAAACCAAGATGGGCTATATAGTAGTAACTTGGCATATGTTGGATCACTTGAAGAAAGAAAGAGGAAGGGAGGATTTTTGCAGTGGTGCATCTGGACAACCATCAGTCATCTCATAAGTACATGCTTTCAGCTGCAATGTCAGCTCTCAAGAGGAAGCAGAAGATTTTGACAGGTTGCAAGACTGCGGGCAAGTCCAGTTTCCAGCCCGTAACACCCAAGAAAACCAACTCAACAATTTTAAGTCTGGCAGCAAAGACTTAGTAAGCGTAATTGGACAGGATGCTGTAAGCTGCAGAGTAGGAGTTCAGCAGCTGTATTCCATACTGTCTGCAGACTGACTTTTGCCTCAGAGGTATTCCAGCGCCCACCTATGTTTCAAATTAAGAAATAAAGAAGTGAACAGAAAATGAATGGAAATACAGTAGCTTTTTATCAAAAACATCCTTTGTTAACACAGTCTTTTTCAATTGACACGTTGCTTCACTGTCCATAAAACTCCGCTGTAACATGGGCTTCAACAAGGCTACCAAGGTAGAATAAGTACAATACAGATATGGCTTCTCGGTCTGTTTCCTAACAAGCAAATTTTGCTAGATGATGATTAACAATAGAGATATTAAATGGCCTAATTTTCATTATTGATGATCACAAGAAGCTGTTACTGAAATTCGTAAGCGTCCAAATAGAAAGGCAGTGTCCATAAGTCATGATATCAACAGACAATCTCATGCTGAAGTTGGCAGAGGGATCACATTTGTTAAGAACAATGTTATGAATCGAAGACACAGGACACTAAAATTTTCTGGTACAAGTTGAGAGTTCACAAGGTGGGAACAAGTTAGAGACTTAGATAACCACCATTAATCACAAGATGGCTAGAGGATAGCTTTACAATCATGACAAAGACAGGTCCTATCAGAATGCTTTTTTCTGGTGTAGCTAGAAAAGTATTAGTAACCTTTTACACAACACAGTGAGATTCCACCTAAAGCAACTGCAACTGTTGCCTGCATTAAAAAAATATGGCTGTCAAACTGAGGGAGATGAAAGAGCTACCATGATGACTAGAAAAAGTGAAAAACGGTTTTCGGAGACAAGGCTGTAAGACTTCAAGTCCATCAAAAAGGTGCTAAGAAAGGAATGAACTGCTGACTGCAGATATGTCAGAAAGCTAAATGCAAGAAAGAAGGAAAAAAGCTAAAGCACAGGCACAACTGGATATGGACTGGTCTTTCTCAGAGAGTCAGAATGGAAGTAGGAAGACAAGTTAATTCTAAGATTTGTATCAGAAGATTGCTCATCAGAAGATTCAGATACTCATTCCTCCAGATGAACACAGATTTCCACCAGCTGAGAAGTGGAATGTGATGTGTTGACAAGAGTCTTCCAGATGGTATCTCCAGTAAAAAAAAAAAAAAAACAAGTTGAGATTTTGATTTCTTGCTTTAAGACTCCTAAAAATAGAAGTATCTCTTAAGATTGCCTTCAGTTGTCTGTTCTATTGTCTCTCCTCCAATGTCTAGCAACTCTTTGCTTATGGGGTAGTAACCCTGCAGGTTAAAACAACTACAAAAACTAGGTTTTTTTTCCCAATAGCTTCTACAGAAGAAGCCTGCTGCTGTTCTCTTCTCCCTCCAGTCACCCCTGGTACTGCCACTGTGCTCCTTCAAAGCAGAAGTTACCCTGAACTTAAAGATGCAGGTCAGCTGAAACTCAATGGTAGGATCTCCAGAGAATTGGAAAGGCAACACTGAAGACATTTAGGTGGAGTCTGAAGTAGACCTACACAGATACAAATTAAGACAACTGTGTTCAACAGCAGGGGAGGCAAGTCTCATCCAGCCAATCTGGGGAACGTGCCTGGTGATACAAGTTACATACTTAGTAGTCAGGCATCAAACTTCCACGGAATGGTTTCTGTATTGATACAGATGGAGCTGGCACTTGGGAAATGGCTAAGCAAGTTCAAGATGTTGCCATTGCTTTTCTGGAAGTGACTTACCAGAAAATAATTTGAACTGTTTCCACACGCTTAATCTGTGTCTCAAATCTGACTTGGGTGTTATCCTATTCATTTCGTCCTCAAGTCGTGTCTACTTACACAATGCCAAATCCCAGCCTCGTGCCAGCCATACAGGTGCTCCACCTGCAACACCCCAAAGCGCTTCAGTGCAACAAGTGTCAGCATCCACCCTTCTCACACAGTCTAACAAAGCTGCTGCTACTGTCCTTAGCCTTGGACAGTGTTCTTACACACAAATTATTTTTTAAGCAGACAGTGGTCTCATTTGGATACAAGATTCAAAGAAAATATGAACTGAAGCAGGAAGTTAAGAAAGAATGGAAATTACTGAGAAAGGTGACCCCAACCAGGCATTTCCAACCACAGTTGGTGCAGGAAAGCTGTAACAGTGGCTCAAGTGTTTGGACTCCAAACGAGCCTGAGCTGGAGTAGCATCCAACAAAGTTTCTGCTAGGCATCTTTATCCTTTGTAAAATGAGGAAAAACTGATCAGTGTGATCCCAAAGCTGTATTTACACCACGTAGGGAATGGCATATACCAGAACTCCATACAAAATTTTTCCCTAAACTCCAGGGTCAGTATTTTGAGATCAGGTCTCTCCCTACTGCATTATATCCCTTATTAGATGTTTAAAAATAAGGAAGAAGTTTGCCCTATTGACAATTTACATAGGACACTAGCTTCTTCTAGCATATAGATAAGGGGGGGGGGGACGGGACCACACCCAAGCCCCAACCTTTGTAGTTATTTTATACCTATTAAACAACAAAATGAAAATTAGGGAAGGGTACGCTTCCAGCCACAGCCAGCCTACAAACGCATTGTGCAACGAACCCATCAGCAAAGTTTCCAGATAACGGCCGGTGGAATTGACCTTGGCCAGGGATATAGGACAACTTTTGTTGCCACCTCCCGATTCTGCTGCAACATAAAACCCCGGCTGAGCGCTACCCGCTACATCCAACACCGCAGCACGCCCCCCTCCCGCCCCCGAGCCCGCCGGCGAAATATTTTTAAGCACCATTTTACTCTCTTTTTGTGTGTGGGGGGGGGGGGAATCCCCCAAGTTTTTCAAATGCAAGTTTTGTGGTTTTTTTTTTTTTAATCCCACCAAGAATGGCAGGGGGCTCGTCCTAAGGGCCACACCAGTTCTGCCCTCAATGCGCCATTACACGTTAACCGGTTTTCCGCGCGTCGCGGGCACACAAAGGATAACCCAGCAGTGGCGACCGGGATTCGATCCCAAACCCGAATCCCGGTCCCGGACCCTTCCCCGGGCGCTGCCCCCCCCTCACCCCTCCCCCCCACCCCCGCCGAGGGGCGCCGCCCGCGGCCGCGCACAAAGGCGGCCGCCGCGCACGTGGGCCCGCGCCCCGCCGCGCCGCCCCAAGATGGTGGGCGAGAGGCGCGCCTCGCCGCGGAGCCTCCGCGCCCGCCGCCACCGCCCCCGGCGCGGGATCCGCACGGCTCCGCGGCCGCCGCTCCCTCCCCCTGGCCAGGGTGCCCCGGTACGACTCTGCGTGGTCCCCCGGGACGGGCCCGCGCCCCCCTGCCACACAAAGGGACGCGGCACCGGCGGGTGAGGGAGCCCCGCCCGGGCCCGGCGCGGCGCCCACCCCCGGCCCATGTGCGCGGCAGCTCGGCGGGCTCACCTCGTCCTCCCGCTCGCTGCGGAAGCAGAGGCACGCCGCCCGCTTCTTGTAGCCCTCCCGGTCGTACGTCCGCGTCTGGTTCGGCTTAAATTTCATCATAGAGGCGGTGACACGCCGGCTGCCCCCGGCCGCCGCTGCTGCTGCCACGGCTCCACTCTCCGAGCGCCGCCGCGCCCCCCGGGACGCCGGCGCGGGTCCCGTCCCCCCCCGGGCTAGGGAGCGGGGTAGGAGGAAAGGCCAGTCCCAGCTGCCAAGCTCCTGTCACAGCAGCGCCGCGCTACTGCCACCGCCCCAGCAGTCGTGCCGCGCCATGGAGGCTCCCTCGCCGCCCCGCTCGGCTCGACCCGGCCCGGCTCAGCCCTTGAGGAGGCACCGGCACCGCCGCCGGCCCCGAAGCGCCGCGGCGGCTGCCCCTGCGCCCACTATTTAACCGTAACGCACATTCCTGCGCCCGCGCGCGCCGCGCCGCACCGCGCACGCGCCGGGAGCGGCAACGGGCGGGCGGGGTGTGTGTGCCGGGCGGAGGGGGGGAGAGGCGGGGCCGCGGCGGCGGGTGGGGACAAGAGGTAAAGGGCCGGTCACGGCGCGGTGGCGGGTGTGCTTAGTCACCGGCGGCCCCCCCGCGGGCGTGGGGGCTGTTCCCTCCCCTGAGGGGAACAGCGCTCGATGTGAGGCGGGGCCAGGCTGGTCTCGTCCCCCGCCCGCCCCTCACAGCGCCGCTGTCTGACAGGAACGGGGCCGCGGCTCGGGGTCCGCCGTTCCCCACGGCGTCCCACCGGCCGCCCTTGCGCCGGGGGTGGGGGCAGGGCTGCCCCACCGGCTTGTGCCACCTCCGTCGGGAGGGAGGGGACCCTCCGGGCTACCGCCGGCGCCGCTCCAGCGGCGCTGGGCCTCTGTCCAGCCCGGCTCGCCGGGCGGGGAAGGGAGGCGGTCTCTGCCGGCAGCCTCCGTGGCAGGGAGCCCGGCCTAGGTGTGCCAGGCGGGGCCGCTTCCCCGGCTGCGGGGCTCGGTAGGTAGAGGATGCACATGGCTCAAGAACCGTAGTGAGAATGTAGATTTGCCCAATGTAAGTTGTTCCGGTTTTGGAATATCTTGTTTTTAGACGATGCTGGTGTATGCAGGCTGGGAAAGCAGGCGGCTCACTCTATATTTTTGTTTATGTAATAACATTATTTAGGAGGTAACGATGGACAAAAGGCCTTCCCAGTACTGATGACAGGCCAGAAAAAGCTGTTGCCTGCATACCTTTGTTATGATCTGGTAGGGTGAAAGCCCTGGTGTTTTCATTATCATACAAAAAGTCCCACAAAACCCAACCCAAAAGCAAAACGAGGAAATGCTACTGTCTTCAATGCCCCTGGGTTGCTATCGATAGCAAGTAGCCATCAAAGCACTTGCTGCTTATGCATGAAAGGTTGCTTAGCCGTGTTAGCAGACAAAAGGTAGTGTGCACTTACATACTTGTACTCATAGAAATCACCCTACCAAACCTTTTCATACACTTTCTCCTTCATCTGAAACTTTCTGATGTTCAGTAGGCTTCTTTGTGCTTTTACAGTGGACCAACGTATTTTTAATGCCTATCCTACTTGTTTCTTCTTGTAGAACACCTTTTTTCACACTAAGATTTATTTTTTTAACAGTTTTGTTGATCTGTAACAAGTCAGACTCTTTATATGCTTTCTGTGGCATGCATTGAAAGGAGATTGGTTCAATCATCACTGGTTACTCTGGTTCTTATTGAAATTTGGACCTTCTGTTGTTCAGAGTGTGAACTGAGTGCAATGAGTCAGTGCAATATCACACTTGAAAACCATGGAAGCTAAAGGAGGGAAAGCACAGTTGCATTGAATTACATTGTTTTGTTAAAGTTATAACAAGCTGTAGAGTCAAACACCCAAAGATTAAGAAATTCCAAATTTAATTTGCTTTTACACATTGATTACTTGCATAAGCATACTTTTCTTAAGAAGGTCCCTGCCACTTTTGCCACTTAGCAAATGGACCAGCAGATTAGATTTCTTCTTTTTCTCCTCATTCAGTGCAGATCCAGGTCTCATTTTAATTACTGTCACCAGTCCGGCCTCAGGCTACATACAATTTTAGTAGGTATTTAATAGATACTTAGTCACAATAAATTCTTTTTTTGTGAGGGAAGAACCAATACCCAATTAGTATCTGAAATTTTTAGTTCAAAATTTAAAGGTTGAGATCTGAAACCTTTGAGAATGCTGAGGAATAAAAACATGCTTTTGGTGCTTGTATTCATAAACTTGTCCATGAGACAGAAAAAGCAGTGTGGTAATGAAACTCGAGGGCTACAAATTAAGATTGCACCAATATTTCGTGGTTTTCACGTGTTTGACCTTGCCACCTTTGCTGTATTCCTGTGTAGTTTTGAATGTAAATCACAGCATAGGATGTGCATTTATGTAATGCATATAGTGAAAAAAATCTTGCCATTGGTCTGCTTTTTATAACAGACCATTATGATAGAGCTCATTTTGCTCTGGGGTGTTCCTTGAGCTGCTGTTTCACGGTTTATCTTTTAAGACAAACGTGTTTTAAGTCTTCGATATGGCTTTTCCTCAATTATCTTTTTTTTTTTTTGTTTCGTTTTTTTGTTTGGGAGGCTTCACCTCTCACGCAATTGGAGGAAGTTCAAAAGTAGGATTTATGCTTAACGAGGACAGTGTCCAAAGATCAGATGAGCTTAGGCCAGCTTTTCCACTTTTGTACTACTCACCCTCCCACCCCCCAAAACCAAACAAAACATTTGACTGACAAATCAGAACATAATGCACAAATCCTATCTCTGTTGTGAAACTCGATGGTTTCTTTGTCACGTATCGCAGAGGTAAGAGCCGGAAGAGAGAGCTCTGCGAATCGAGCCAGTCAGTAGGCTGGGTATAGTTATGTTTTCTAGTCCACGTATCCTCAAACACAGTAACGGCTCCAACGATTTGTAAATTCATTGGGGCTGTCTTTGTTTTCGTGAAAGCCCCAGCTTCTGCCTGTATGTAATTAGGCTTTTATTTTACAAACTAGAAGGAACCCAACTTTGTGAATGTGGAAAAAATCTTAAAAAATAATGACAGATGAATCCTAAAAAGTGGAGGCACATTTTGTTTTTTTTGACTTTTACCTGGAGGGATTTTGTTTTGAGAGGTCCTGGTTTTTTGTTTTGTTTTGGATTGTTTTTTTTTTTTTTTAAATGTTGAGATTCATTTTGCTAGGAATTAATCTTAAATGCCTGAAACGATATTTTTTGTTTGGAGATGTGATTCTTAAATGGCCCTTGGTTTTCAGACTCATCAAGAGGCTTGAATCTTCAAAGTTTTTGTACTTTTTAAAAAGTTTTTGATCTTGTGTCTGTGTCTTTCTGTGTCTGTACACAGAAGTCAGCAACAACTGTATGTGAAACAGTCAAATATCATCAGTCAATAATTAACACTTACAATGCAACCCCATATTCACATTCACAGTTCTGTAATGATGCATTGCTTCGTATTCTGTTAATGCAGTATATGAACACTGGATATCAAATTATGGTTGCATGGGATATAGTACTGAAAAGAACAGCTACAATATGGTACCAAAGTTCTGTTTTATTCAGAGGTGGAGTTTTTATTTGTTTTTGTGAAGAGCATCTCTGGATTTTGCACTACAGCAATAGTAATTGTGATGTAACTGATGATACCTTAAGTACAAGTGTGAACCAGAGCTGTGAAAACTGTGCAGGATGCAAAGACGCTTTAAAGGAAGTTCAAAAACCTCTACATTCAGAAAAAAATAACTTTCCACTTAGCTGTAGTTACACTTTTAGTGAAGTGAAGTCTGCTTAAATGCAAGGGAACAATTTTCTTTTCCTTGAGAAGAAAGAAACAGGTTTAAAAATTTACAGAGTAATTAGATTTTCCAGTTCCCTTGACCTACATTTATTGCCAAGATTAGAAACTGCAGTGTTCAATAACTATGTTCTGGCAAGTTTTATGTAACTTTCTTTTCCACTCTTAGTTTATTATGGTTAATAAAAATGAAATATTTGCTTTGGAGGTACTTTCAGTCCTCTACGTAACAATTTTTCTGAAGACAAATAGATACTTAGATTTTTTCCTCACCTCTGCAAATAGCACAACAAATGAATTGCTTTATATTAGGGGAACTAGTGTTTTTAGTTATCATCATTCTAGGTGGTCATTTGTTCTCTCATGGTTATAACATTTCTTTAGTATTCAACAGTTAAACCAGCACAAAAATCCAAAAGTTCAGGAGCGAACAGTGTATTGAGAATGCATCCCTCCAGTGCTGCATTGTGTGGGCTTTTGGAACAGTAAATCCTCCTTCAGCTGCCCTGTAGCCCGGTGAAAGGCCGCCGGCAGCTCAAGGCCCAGTCATCATTTCAGCAGAACTTAACAGTAGCTATACCGTTGAGGTTGGCAAGGTGAACCTGACAACCAAACTAGTTAGCACCTTTCCCAAGCCTAGAAAAAAAAATCTTAAAACATATTTGTATATAAGAAGGTTTGGTATATGGAAAGGGGAAGCATTCATCAAGTTAGTTCCTTTTTAAGGTGATTTACTCCCCCAAGATACAATAGGACGGAGCAGTGATTCTTCTGAGATTTTCTACTACTTTGTGGTTAGCTATAAGGAAGCAAATGAGAACAGTGCCAAGTTAACTTCCCTGCAAACTTAAAATGTCATCTTTCTAATGATTTAGCAGTTATGAAAATGCCAGCATTAGTTTAAAATACTTTTAAGTGCCAAAAAATATGCAAAAAGCTTGCCAAAGCATACACACGCTCTCTTCTGGTAAACACTGAACAGAGAGAACTTTAAAAAATGGAACACTTATTTATTTCTAAATCATGCTGCTGCATAAAGCAGCTTTTATATTATAAGTCCCACATTATCTTCTCCCTTAGAGCCTGATCGTCATCTGAATCTGTTGTAAAATGCACTTTAAAGAGAATACACGTACATGCTCGCTATGATAACGGTTGCATTCCCCATCCACGGGGCTCCCTTATTTTCAAGAGACTCTAGAGCACCGCTAGAGCTGCCAATCAATATCTTTTCCTTCATTTTTTTATCATTGAACAACTTGTGTGAACTGTATGCAATACACAATTACTGTCTGCCAATCCAGCTTTGTAATCTTGCCTTTTATGAAAAAGTAGAGTTAGCGTTGCTTTGATGTCTGGTAAAAGTGTCCCTCCAAGTAAAGGCAGGGTTTTGCATTAAATGCTTCCAAATGGGCATAAATAATAGTCACCAGTGAATGAAAAGGAGGAGAGCGATTAAATACAGCTATGTTTATTTGAATGTAGACATCTGAGTGTGTTTATTTTTATGTATTAAGAGTATTGTATATTTTTGTGTGCTTTTATGGATTCAGTGAATGGTGATTGGTTTGGAATTGCTTAAAATTGAACTTTTAGCGAAATAGAAAAAGTAGTATTTTATAGAACTGCTTAGCATATTTTATTGGGCTTCTACAAGAAAGCTAGATTGACAGTACTCAATTTTGCTAAAAATACCTGAAGAAGATTTTAACTGATGCAAAATTCCTTTGTCTTTATCATAGAGACAACATAAACCTGCAAGGATTTGGCCAGACTTCATGAAATAAGTAAGTATGAATTAACATCATTGTTGTGTATTTCAGATTCTCTGTGTGATTATGTAATCTTAAACTTTGGTATAAGCTCCTTAGCCTGTAGGGCTTTGTTAGTGGGATATCCTATTGTTTAGTTTTATGTTCATAAATATTCTTCCCATGAATAATGCATTTCACAATTGGGTCCTTAGTATTTTCTCATCCTTAGTTATGAATTCATTGTCATAATACTCTTGTTATTCAAGTTTTGAGTTAATTCTGGTAGAGGACTATTTTTGGTGTAAGTGAATGTAATTTGGAGAGACTATATGAGTTACTAGGCTTGTTCAGTAACAAAGTTATGCCTTCCAGTGATTGCAGTGAAATCCTGCTTTACCTGCAAACACTTAAAATCATAAGTGCAGTGCCATGAAGACTGTGGTAGTATGAGTAGACTTTTCATTGGTCCTCGCTCAGTTTCCTGAATAAAATAGGATAAAATATGTCTAGGTTTTGAGGAGCTGGGCTTCTTGGGAAAATAGGACTTCACTGACTCAAGGCTGAGAAAATACCTGAATTGTTTTGGAAGTCTACCTGTGGTTAACATGTTATCCCTCCCATAGCAGCAGCAGCAAGCCTGTACCAAATATCAGGTGCTCCAGGTCCTACTTTAAGGTACAGAGGAAATGGGACTGTGAACTTGGTTGCCAAGAGATGGGCACATGTTCTGTTTGGCTAAATCTACTCTACTTTCCAGCAGTGGGGTGAGGTAAAGAGTTGGTAGTGGGATTACGTCAAAACCATGCAGTTCTTTCTGGCAGAGCCTATCTCTTAGATGTAGGTAGTTGCATTGTATTATTAACAGATGCATCAAAATGGAAGCATAGATGGCCATTTAAGCAATCTTCTTTCCTAATCTAATGGAAGTCTGCTTGGCTAGACTCGGGACCCAAGTCCCACAGAACAGGTCACTTATTTATTATGTTTATTTTGGTATGTTTGTGTAGCCATGTTACTGACTATTTGAGCCTGTCTATTTCTGATATGACACTATATAAATCCAGTAGAAGAGCTTGTCTGATAATGGACATCTTTTTTTATTGTGTAGAAAAACATAGTAATTTGTGGCAGAAAAAAAAATGGAGGCTTAGCCAAACTGTGCTTTCTGAGGAACTGGGCTAAATAGGAGTGGAAGCTATTCTGTGGAGCTTTGAGTTCAAGAAATACTTGAGGTAATTCCATGTGAGAAGTAAACAGTGATGAAATTTTATATCTGGTTGAATGTCAAAGGTAAATTTTGGTAGTAGAGCATAGCAATTTCTTAAATATCTGAACAATATTTTGAGCGCTGTTACGTTGCAGGCTTCAATTAACTTCCTGGAAAAAGTGATTATTGCAAAGGTGTGGTGGCAGAGAAAGCAATAAAAAACCCTGAATGTTCCTCTCCTCTGTTTTCATCTGAAGGCTTCATTCCCAAATGTTGGCTTTTGACCCTGATGTGTTTAGTCAGGTTTAACCTTCCTTATATGAAGCAACCTTTAAAAAAGATCAGATCTACAGGTCAATATGGGTGGAGTAGACTCATAAGAGGTACCCCACCAATTTTTAATCGTAGTTAGTCATCATCATCTCTATGGGCTACTTGAGAGCACCTAGACATGCAAGCTGGTCATTGCTGTGTTTTTAAAGAGGGTATATGATGACTGAATGTGTTACCAGCTTTGGAGCCAAATTACAATGGGGCCTGGCATTATGACTTTTATTTCAGTGCATTTGTTTCAGACTGTGGTCTAGCTACTGTTGCTAAATATATGCATCAGAGCTGTTAGCAATTTAACAGCTGAACCTCTTAGTGTTAGGAGGGCCAGCAGAAGGCAGCATTTTAAGCTGTGCACAAGGGCTCTGCTGGGGTCAAAGGCACAGATGTGTGCCTGTTCTGTTTTTGCATGTCGAGAATTGTGGGCAGAAGATTTGCATGTAAACTTACGTGTTGATAGCAGTAGGAAATCACTATGGTGAAAATTGCTCGGGATTTTAGCCTAGTGATTTCCATATGCTCGGGGTTCCGTTGCTCAGCTTCTGAGCAGGTGGAGTATGTTTTCTGTGTATGGTTACAATAAAATGGCATTGATACGGAGGTTGGAGTCAAACAAAAATATGTTATTAGAGCTAGCTAGGACTTCTTTTTTCCCTAGAAAAGAAAGTTTTACTGAAGAATTGTATTTATTTTGACAAACTGTCTCTGGAAAACTTTCCAGCTCCTCTGAAACAGCATTTGTACTTGAGAAAGATCATCAGAATGGAAAGATGGTTGGAGCATTGAGACCCAGTAAGCTTCAAATTAGGAACAGCCAAGAAGGGGACTTGTAGTTGTTTCTCTGAGTGAGTGTTTTTCTTTATGACACGATCCATATTTATTATTTATATTTAAATTATTTAAATTGCATGTTTTGATAAGTATCTGTTGAAGGTTATTTGTTTATCATTTTGTACGGATTTGGTTTTTTTCTCTCATACAACTAGTATGAGGGGGAGCCCAGTATATGGATGCAGGTACTCTTGAGAATGCATTCACTAGCGCTATACATTTTCTTTATAGTATCTTAAAACATCTCATTTAAAACATTTAAAACATCCCAAATGTTAGGAAGATAAATGAAAAATTGAAGTTATACAGAATAAAACCAAGTTTTCCTCCTGGAGTTCCTCCCAAAGTTAGTAAATTGGATGTTAGTTACCACATTATCATAACTACTGCTCATTCCCAATAGAAGCTGAGTAAATGGTTACTGAACAATGCCTGGAGAGACAAGAAATGCAGGCAGTTTGAAATCAAAGCCTGGGGGTGTTTGATTCTGAAGTGCAACTCCTTATTGAGATGTGTGTTAACATCTTTCAGTGTAATGAGGCTCTGGTTTTACTATTTCTTGATGACAACTGTTAAAATATTGATGGGAGTGATGTTTAGTGTAAGTATGCTGTAAATTAATACCTTTTGCATTGTTAATGCTTGTAAAGTTGAACCACAGTAAGCATTAGTTTGTCCGTTGTTTTATTAAAGTTTGCTATTTCTTGAATTTGGGAACACATCCAGCTCTTTCAAACTCCTCCACAGAAAAGAATGTTCTCTAGTGCCGTGATTAAGCCTTTCTCGGGAAAAGAGCCTTTTCGCTCATCTGATGGCTGCTTTTTTTTTTCATTTATTTACTTTTGCTATATTACTTAATTTGTTGTCTTATAAATTAAATAATGAATGCAACGAATTCCAAACCTCCACTACGCTTGTGCAATCTTTACCTCACTGACCAAATTAGATACAACTGTTCATGTAATCTTAGTTGACTTATATTATGACATTGTAGCTCTGATTTATCATAAGTTTTCCTAAAATGTTGTTTTCAGCTTTATCTCAAGGCTTCCTTATTTGTGTGAGCATGCGTGTGAATTTTCAGGTATGCTGCTGAGTCCGCCCTAAATTCTCAACAAATCAAGTGGGAGCGTAGAGAACTTAACAAAGTTTCAACAGTGTTATGCGTGTATATCAGTACTAAAATTCTATTTTAAAAGCTTCGTTTTCCATTTAATATAGATTTTAGTATTGCTTTTACTGTGATAAATGATCAATAAATGAGTAACATTTCTTATTAAATGAAAATTGATTCTTCTGAATGAGTGCTTAATATTTTCACTGTGGGCAAAGCGTAGGTGAAAAAAACGTGTAAAATTTCTTAAAAGACAGTGTATCTTAGTCCTTAAGCTACATTTATGTAGATTATATACTAAAGCACAACTCTGGGATAAGAATTTAGAACACGCCTTATTTCTTATGTTATTTTTGTAGCCAGTTTTAATATTTCTCACAGGACATAGGAGGCCAAAATTGTAAAAGGATGAGGCTTCTTCTGATTTTTATATTATCTCCTGAGCCTTACTGTTACTATTTTTAGAGTTTAGATAAAGCATCTTTATATGTATATAAGAAAGACAATTCTGACAATAGCAATGCATCACCAGAAAGATAAAATGTGTCACAAACAGCCTCTTTTTTTCTAATGGCAATTATGGACCTGATTTCTGTGATGCATTGTTTATCATGCCTCTCTTCTGCCTTAGTAGAGACTAAGGATCCCATGGATTCCTAGAATTAGCAGGAAACCTACAAGACCAACCCACCTAGGGCAGTGCGTTACCACAGATGTTGTCATTTTGAGTTTTAAAGAGATGAGGATATTATGGTCTGAATTAAGTTTGGAATAGGGTTTAGAATTTGAGTGAGGGTGTATCAAGTTTAGATGGTTAGAAGGCATAGGCTTCACAATTCACATCCTGATTATGTAAATGCTAAAAGATCAGTTGTATTTGCAACTGCAAATTTGTTGCTATTCAAAGTGGTGACATGTCTTTTGAAATCATCTATTAGAGTCAAGATTCTTGCCTTGGAATGTAGCTGGAACCAGATTTTGCAACTGGATACTTGGACTCTGCAATCGGGTACTAGTTTTCCCCTGATAGTAGGACCAAAATTGTTGACATAAGTGCAGATAATTCCTAGAGATGAATTGTAAGTGGCACCAAACAGAGTTCAGTAAAATAAATGAAAACTAACCACATGAATTAAAATACTGTAATATAAATGCTAAGCGTGTGCTTTTTAGCCTTTACCTCTCCTTCCTTTTGTGATTTTCTCCGATTTTACCAATGATGTTTCCTTTTATCTTTTATTTTTCCCTTGGGAAGCGTCATCCCCTTTGTATCAGTTTTGTGTCATTCATATCTAGGCTGCTGCCAGATGGACTTTCACAAAGGTCTGTTAAAGTCTTTTGGGACTTCATGTATGTGAAAGTGACCTGAAAAGATTCAATGTAGAATTGGGATTATGCTTGGTAATAGTGCTGTGAGTTTGATCTGTAAGCATTACCCCAGTATTAGAGATGGTAAGGCCATTCCATTCTGGAACACTGCAAAATGGCATACTAATTGTATTATGTCGACTCCAGTTGTATGCTTTCCTGGTTCAACAGCAGCGGAGTGGTCCCATTTAACTATGAAGTAATGTCTGCTGCTTGATTTGTCCTCAGCTGAACTCAATGTACAGGCATCTCATGTAATAAAGTCTAAAATACAAAGAATGAACATGTAGTACAAGTACTTTACTACACCAATTTAAAATTCATGCTGACACTACCCATCCTAAAGAGTTTTTAAATATAATGTTCATGCATTATACAGAAAAGTTTGTTTATTTTAAGGTAGGATTAGTTATTTTACCAAGTTCCGTTACAATGATTTTGATTCATGCAGAGAAACTGCTTCAGTAGACTCATGTCTAAAGGTATTGTAAAATTCGTGCTTATGTTAGGGACTGTATACTTCTACATATGAAACCATAATATTGCTCTCTTGGCAGATGCTTTAAGAGATCTTTCATGTCTATAGCTATTTGACACCTTAGGAGCTTTAACTTGATGCGCAGTGTGTTACCTGATTGCATTTCTGAATGAATGGACTTAAAATAACTAAAGGCAATTTCAAATGTAAAATGATATAAAGAAACTGTCCTTTCAGGCATTTTCTTTTTGTGTAATGCTTTATGAAATAAATATTTAGGAGAAAAGTGAATGGAAAGATATGACTCAACAGCTGAAGTTCAGCATAAACTGACAATAGAAGTAAGATTTTGGCGTACATCAAGACAACTCACTAAGCTGGGAGCAAAATTTGCATCATGGTCAGCAGTCTTCCCCTGCTGTACAGCCAGTGTGCTGCAAGCTAAATTTGTAGTGCGTCCTAAAAAAAAAAGTAAGCCTGACATATCTACCAGTTCTCTTTCACATGAACTAGGAAATAAACTCCTAAACTCATTTCACTTGAAGATACAAACTGGATGGGAATCCAGCTCCTTAGATAATGTTATTTCAGTGTAAGAACACTGTGGAGCACCTGTTAAATGTAGATATAATATAAACTCAAAGAGGATGTTCTTCCATGTTCACTTTTCAAGTGAACCATTGGATGATCCTACTTCATAGACCGCTCACTAATGCACACTTCACTTTACCTTTTCTTTCTGAGGCCACAAGATAGCTTCTTAACACATTGAACTTCCGTATTTTTACTTGGTAATATTCGTATCTAACAAAACTTTGAAACTCCATCCTTGAGAGTAGCATATTTCTGCTTTTAAAAATTGAACAGTACTATTGGAAGAAAAGGGTGTGATTGAGTGAATGTGGGGAAAAGAATGTGCTCAGAAACAGCACATGTAAGGCAATGTGGGAGTTAACCTGGGTGTGTAGGTACGTAGGGTTGTGCCAGGGAATAAGTGAGTCTTCCTGAGTATGCAAAAGCGGCAATAAATATTTGTTAAGGGCAAAGAGAGAGACACAGCTGAATGTTACTGCATAGGAATAACTAGCATTTGTGTGAATGAATTGTCACTGTGTAAGAGCACAAAAATAAGTTAAAAACTTAATTTGAGAAGGTGTAGTAGGTAGCTGGATTACCCTACAGAGTGCTAACAAAGAACAGGTCCTGACTGAGGCTCTAAGAATGAGAGAGAACTGCAGCTGGTAAAGAAAAGACTCCTCCAAGGGCCAGAATCAAAGCAAAGAGTGCAATGAAGGTAGTGACTGCTGAGGTGGATGGTTAACCCCCCAAAAGCTAAAATGAGGTACAACAGCTAGACAGAAAAGAGTAGTCGAGAATGGAGCAGACCTGTAGCAAGGTCTGCCAGCAAGAAGGGACTCCTGGGGAGCTGGGCGTTGGTGGTGGCCTGATTCTTGTTGAAGTTTGGAACTTTATTTCTTAAAAGGAAGAAAAATTGCTACTTAATACAGAACATAAATATGTAAAAAGTTTGAGACTGGGAGAAAACATATAGAATATACATCAAATCACCTTGCTTTTAAAAAATTCTGTGTTTTTCAATTTCCTTTCTGCTTTTCCTTTCTTCCCTTCATGCCTGCTTCTTTCTGTAGTGATCAGGTTATCCTGGCAGTAAGGAAGTTATGAGCCATAACCATTCCTAATAGAAGGATAATTATCCCTGTTTCATCGTGCAGAAGGGCTGGTCTGTTCAAAGATTACTTTAACTTTTATCATAGTTGATTGTACTCCAACAGACAACAGTAACAAAAAAAACCAACCCAGGAAGCTGCTAATTAATGTATATTTTTAATGTTTCATTTGCATTTTATTTACATTTAATTTATTTAATGCTTCATTGCTCTTCCTCCAGTTCCAGACAGCTTCACTGAATAGCCTGAATGAGTATTTATCCTTATGGTATACATCAAATACATGCATATTTGAACACTTCCTATAAAAATGCACAGCTTGGAAAAGACAAGTTTTTTTCCTTCACAGAGGCTCAAAGTCTTCAAACATATTCATCAGCTCTCTTGAAATACGATATGTCTCACTTACTCTACTGTAGAAAAGCATACAGAATGGTACAGTGTCATCTGTGAAAGTCACATCAATCCTACACTAATAACTACAGCTCATCCCCAGGGCGGGTGATCAGTGTTAATGCTGTCCATTCCCCATCAGGAGATCTTTCAGGACATATGTTTTTAGTCAATGGTGTAAAGATGTTGCAGAGCTTGGGAGGGAAAATTGGAGGCTGAATTCTAGATGGAAAAAAGCAGAAGTGGTCAGATGATTATTTTTTTTTTTCTTCTGTGGCTCATTTTGATGAGCTGTATAGCTTAGTCTGTTGCCTTAATCCTTCCTACTAAAAATTTTACCCAGGCGAATTATTGATTGTGTGTGCTGTTTAGAGATTGGAAGTAGGATCTACTTTTTGCCTTCATCTCTTATTATATGTATTGATGACCTTTATAATTTGATGACTGTGCTGCACTTGTCCTTTATTAGTGCTGGATAAAATATTTATTTGATAGGTTTGTGCTAATATGTGCGTTAGTGTCTTCTGTATGCATTCTTAAGGGAATAGAAGACTTCAAAGTACAAAATTAAATGGATGTAGATAGAAATGTTGTGTAAGCATAATTTGTGTCTTGCTGCACCTAAAAGTGTTCAATATGTGGTAACACTTCTCCCCTACCCACCTCCTACTACAAAATAAATCAGTCCCATTCCTGTATTTTTCATTGTCATCATTGAAAACCTGGAGGATTAGGCCCATGGTGATTTTCTCACATTTTGTTCTGTTTTATATTACCCAAATTGCTTCTATATCTGTATTTTGGAAGAGCTTTTACTTACCAAAGTAAATGTGGGTATCTTATAAAAGTTCAAATAAAATCAAGTTTTCCATTCTCAACATTCTCTCATCTATCTTTGCTAATATGTCTTGCTACATGGATATAGATGAAGAAACCTGGAATAACTGAAGTCAAGTCTGAGAATTCAATGTAAAAATAAAAACATTCTCTGTAATTAAAAAGGTAATTTCCATATAGACAGACGGTTATAGAACTTGTCATAGAATCATTGAATGGTTTAGGTTGGAAGGGACCTTAAGGATCATCCCATGGGCAGGGACACCTCCCACTAGACCAGGTTGCTCAAAGCCCCATCCAGACTGGCCTTGAACACTTCCAGGGATGGGGCATCCACAGCTCCTGTGGGCAGCCTGTTCCAGTGCCTCACCACCCTCACAGTAAAGAATTTCTTCCTAATATCCAATCTAAATCTACCCTCTTTCAGTTTAAAACCTTTATCCCTCATCCTGTTGCTCCACTCCCTGATAAAGAGTCCCTCCCCATCTTTCCTGTAGGCTCCTTTAGGTACTGGAAGGCCGCTATAAGCTCTCCTTGGAGCCTTCTCTTCTCCAGGCTGAACAACCTCAGCCTGTCTTCATAGGAGAGGTGCTCCAGCCTTCTGATCATTTTCGTGGCCCTCATCTGGACTCATTCCAACAGGTCTGTGTCCTTCCTGTGTTGAGGACTCCAGAGCTGGATGCAGTACTCCAGGTGGGGTCTCACGAGAGCAGAGTAGAGGGGCAGAATCACCTCCTTGACCTGCTGTCCACAGTTCTTTTGATGCAGCCCAGGATGTGGTTGGCTTTCGGGGCTGTGAGCACACATTGCCGGCTCATGTTGAGCTTCTCACCAACCAACACCCACAAATCCTTCTCCTCAGGGTTGTTCTCAATCCATTCTCTGCCCAGCCTATATTTGTGCTTGAGATTGCCTTGACCCAGGTGCAGGACCTTGTATTTGTCCTTGTTGAACTTCATGAGATTTGCACGGGCCCACCTCTCAAGCCCATCCAGATCCCTTTGTATGGCATCCCTTTCCTGCTGCATGTTGACTGCACCACAGCTTGGTGTTATCGGCAAACTTGCTGAGGGTGCAGTCATTCCCACTGTTCATGTCGCCAACAAAGATATGAAGCAGTGCTGGTCCCTGAGGAATGCCACTCGTCACTGTTCACCGCTTGGACAAAGAGTTGAGCAGAACTCTTTGAGTGCAACCATCCATCCAATTCGTTAGCCACTGAGTGGTCCATCCATCAAATCCATGTCTCTCCAATTTAGAGAGAAGATGTCGTGCAGGACAGGACAGGGCTTTCACTTCAGGGCTTCTTATAACCTCCTTTGAAGGATTTTTTTACAAGTGCTCATGGAAACAACAGGATCACTGACTTATCTGGTAGCATTGTTGCTATGACTTTAATGATAATCTTGTGCAGAAATGAGCTACAAAATGACTTCAGTAGATCATGTAGACTCACATTAGCCATGATACTGATTTTACCAGTAAGGAATATTTTCAAATAGTAATCCAGGCCAGACTGGCCTGTGTAAATCCTAAACAATTATTTTGCAATGGTAAAGTGAAACTAACCATTTTGACTTTGTTTTGAAATAGTATACAAAATTTTTCAACGTTCTTTTAAAAAATGCCCCCCCTGCCCCAGCCCTTCCAGCAGTGGAAACATCTCAAATTGCCTGCTGCTGTGCAAAAGAGGACTGGAATAGTGGCAAGTTAACTCCCTCTCTCTTTTTTTAAATTTATTTTTTTAGCTGTTGCTCTTCAGCTGTTTTCTGGAACAAAATGGTTGTCATTTGAGAATAAGTAGGCAGTGAGTTCACTGCTGATCTGAAAGTAAGGTGAAGTGGAAGTACAGAAAGAATTTCTGAAAACTAAAGTAAAACAAGAGTGAGCATCAAGAAAAAGAATGGAACAGAAAGGAAAGGCAGATATGAATGGCAAAAAAAAAAAAAAGGGAACAAAGATGCTTTACGGTGCATACTAGCTACAGCTAGTAAAAATGGTATTTCATTTGTCCATCTGAATTAAGATTTTGGTCAATGTAAGCATGTTTTCTGCTGCTGCCAGCTACCATTTTGGGAACCTCGTTGCATATGGTATTTGTGAGATTTCCTCCTTAACAAAGAGCCAACATTTTGTTCCTAGTGATGACTAAACAGGAGAATGCCTCTGAAAATGTTCTTAATTTTTTTACACTCTGTGGTTTTTGTTACATAGAAGTAATCCGTAGAATTGCAGTAAGAAAATACAAATCTCTTCAGAAGGGAAACGAGTTCATTCCACACATTGTACATAAACATGCTTAAAATCACATTGTCTTCAGGAGGAACACAAAGCATCCAATTACTTAAATGGCACTTCTATCACCTGGTAGATTAAACAACATTGATTCCTATTATTCATTGGTGAGAAAGGAATATTTACTTACCTGCAAGCTGGACATGTTGACTTACATGTCTAATGATACCTGTACTTTGGTACAACATTTGTAATAGATGCAGAAAATAAAGCAGGTATTTTTCTGTATTGTTTTATCAGGCAATTGTTGTTAACTGTTCTGATCTGCTTACAGTATACCAAATTTTTGAAAGCCAGTGGCAAAGCCTGCAGACGTAGGCATTCCTGTATTCAGGAATCTTCATACTAAAAGCATCAATTTCAAGGCACAACACTACAGCTTACAATAACCTCCCACAGATCAAACCATGTAATTCAAGTGTAACTCCTAGAGTATCACTCTTCATATTTTTTCCATAATCAGTTTGCAGAGTGGAAACCTTGTCTGGGATCAGGGAGGTTTGGTTTCACTTGTATCTTCTAGCTGTCAGATACAGGCTATTCTAGATACAGACTCAAAAATGCCAAAATATAGTTTAAACCCTAACAGTCCTGCCTTGAAGTAGAGGAATGGACCAGATGACATTTTAAGTCCTACTTTTTCAAGTCCTTGTCCTAGAAAGAAAGATTTTTTTCTGATTCTTTGCCCTTGGGAGCAGGCTAATCCAACCAGTAGCTATGTCTCATTTATACAAAAGGAGATAAATTGTCAGTCAGCTGTCACTGCTGAAGATCTGTGATGACACTATGGCATGCAAAAATAAGCGATGTCTATGGTGGTATGTCAATAAACCATTTAAGACTTTAAGCATTAAGAGTAACATAAGTACTGGTTATCATTTTGCATATTTCTCTCTGTTTCCATATCAAGAAGAATTTCTACTCCAAATCAGGGTTTCTTAGGATAAAACCTGTTTTTGGAATGTATTTCTGCTAATACACTGGAGAACAAGACTCAGCATGTGCTTGCATTCTCAATTTTCTTTGACATTCATGATTTCTAGCACAGTTGCTTTTTTTCTTTTCTTTTTCTTAATGGATATCTGATCTTCATGATGCCAGCAAGGATGTCCTGTTGCCAGACAAAAAAAAAAAAAAAAAAAATCTCATGTGGCAGTAAATGGAATTGATGTATTTTTTTTAAACTCTTTTTACTCTTAAAGTAACTTCAGTAGCATGCAGGGTTTCAGAACAAGATGTGGTATGTGTTTATTTTGGTAATAGCTGCCGTGTGCTATTTTTCTTTTTTCTTCAATCATCTCCTCTCATAAGGGGAGTTGAACACTAACAGAACATAATTCTAAAGAGAGTCACCTTAAATACATTCCATTGTGTTATTATAAACTGATGCAATCAAACTGCTTGACAGCCAGGGTAACTATACCCAAATACATTTTGCATATAAAATAGCTGTTAAACATAACACAAATGCAGGGTCTTAAAGCTAGCTTTCAAAGATATCTGAGAGAAAGAGAAGGAGAACAGGGATTTCCTTAATATTGGACTGTGCTGTCAGAGTTTCTGAAAGAGATAATATAGTAGTAACCAGACAGTACTGTCACTTACTATTAAAAGCCATACATAATGATATACCTCTTGATATATCTTTTTGTGGTGGCTATGTGGTTATCTCCTTGCAAAAAAAACATGAATCATGCCTAAGACATGCATGTATTTTTCTCCTTTTTTCCTCAAAAGGTATTGAGGCAGAAACAGTGTAGGACAAAAGCTTCTCTCTGCTGCTGGAGTGCAGAAGCAGTGAAGCTGAGACTGCCAAATGCATTTAGGAGCCTGATTCCCATTGAAATCAATAGGAATTGGATGCTTAAGGGCACTTGGAAATGTGCGTCTGACTTCTGGCAAGGTTGCATAACAATGTTATTGGGAGGAACCACGAATGGGATGGAATCAACCAGCACGTTTTGGGTTCCACTTCCATTCTCATGTTGGTCTTTCCCATTGTTTGAACAGTGCTAGTGAGCCCTTGGACCACCATCAGCGATGAGATTGCTGACAGCTTGTTCTTTGTGACAGTCAAGTTGAGCTTTCCATTGACAGTAGCCCACAGCAAAGACTCCTTAGTTTCTGTGTGTCATCTTTCCTTATTTTGCTTCCTGCATCAGCCACAGATGTCTCAGTGCATGATGTATGTTGTCTCTCACTTTTTAGCTTTAAAAGATAGTCCTTTCTGCAACTAGTAGCATGCATTTTGCATTTGTATTTAAGAAAGGGAAAGATTTCATACTTTGGAAAGCTGTTTCTTGGGTTGTTTTGTTTATTGTCTATTTGCGTGCAATTAAATCTAAACGTCCCCTTCCTCCCCTATTTAAAAAAAAAAAAAGGAAGAAGAAAAGATTTTTATCCTGAATTTGTGTGGTAGCATGTTTTGTAGCTATGTCATGAGAGGCTTTTGTATTCTTTTTAACCAGCTGTAACAAAGGTACATGACCATTTTTATCCACTGATTTTTCCAGATATGGCACAGTCATCTTGCTTGTAAAGGGGAATACGGTGTTACTATAACAATGTTTATTAGTCTTGTACCAGAGATGGGTAATGTTGGTCTAATCATTTCATCTTAGTTAGCAGGGTGGGGAAACGCATTAGCTCTACTAGTGATATGCTTGGGGGTTTTGTCCTACCATTTTATTGCAGGGCTACTGAGAACCACAGTTGTTGCAAAGGTGGGGTGACAGCACTGACCCTGGGTCTTCTATTCTGATATTTGTGTCCCATTTCCTGGATGCCCACAGTTCACATGCTCTGAAATTAAATTTAAACTGTGCTCAAATAGTGTTTATATCTACTGTCACTACATTGTGCAAATGTAGCCATCAATGTCTTATGAGCTGCAATGTGCCTTGAAGAATTTCTTGTGACGCTGCCCACACAAGAGGTTTTGCAGATGTAAGTTGTAGCACAAGCTCCCAGCCTTTGCCTTCTATCCTGAGGTTGAAACTGAAGATAGAATTTGCTTATTGGCAGATAAAAAAACCCCAATCATTGGGAACAGCCTGGATATATATAAAACAAATTTGTATTATAACAGATGTGGATGTGTGAAGAGTGATATGGAGCAGTGCCATTCTGCATGGGATGTGTGCTCGGGCTTAGGCGATAGGAAGGTGGCTGTGCTATTTTGTAGCCTCTTCCATCTCCGTGTGCAGCGTGGCCTCTTGATTGTTACTCATAAATGCATCAGAGATGAAACTGAGTAGAGGACAGAAATCCCAGAAATTCTAAGACATTTTTAAGTTTTAGCATTTTGTTAGCCTTGGTTCTCTTCTGGATGCTTGGATCACCAAAGTATTTTTTTGCAAACAGTTTCTCAGTGGGGCTGCATGTGTGTATAATAGGTTATAGTCTGTCTTAAATATATACCTGCACTGCAAAGTAAAATTACATGTTGCTATGATGTAATATGTTGCTTTCAGAAAAAGGGCAAGACTGTTGTGTGCATCAAAAGGGAAAATTTATCTTGGCAGACTAATAGAAGCTTCTCATGACTTAACTGCTTCCCCTCAAACTTCAGTACAACTTGAGTTCATGAGAGCACTAGGTTAGACAATCAAAATGTGGTACAGAGAATGTCTAGCATCTCCTCATTTTGAAATAGCAGTCTTTAGTATGTCTTGGAAGTCTGGCAGTTTGCACCGAGATAGATTTAATTCCCAGTCTGGTTCTCTGCTTTGTCATGTCATTTACGCTGTTGCAATGTCCTTCTGGCTGTGATCCATAGTTTTGGATAAAACCTAGCTTAGTCACAAAAATTTAGTGTCTCAAATAGTTGAGAAGGCAAATTGCCAATTTTGGTCTCTATGTGAGTTCAGAGCACTACCTAATGAGCACTGCCTTTGACTGTATCTACATTGCAGTTAAAGGTGTGACAGCGACACATATAGATATTGCTTTGCAAATATTGATCTATCTAGCCTAGGCAATAGCGCTGAAATTACAAGAGCCTTGGATTTGGCTTCAGCTGTACAAACCTGGGCAGTATCCTGGTACTATGTTGTAACTGAAACCTCTGCAGTGCTATTTTGCTTACAGCTAATGAATTTTGTTGTAAGTCAGCTTTGGTCCTACTTTTGACTGCAACTTACAAGAAGCCTGAAAGTCATTCTGAAGAAAGAGGAGATAGTAACACTAATGAAAAGGATTAATTTGAAGAAAAAAACAGTCAGGATGGAAGAGGTGATGTTGCATCTTATAACTACTTGCTTGATTTTACGACTGCTTTCTTGATAGGGAAGCACTAATGTTACAGCATCAGCAGCCAGACTATGTCTGTCTGGCTTTTGGTCTCAGGTTGACCAAGAAGCTGTGTTTATATGCAGTTCATATAGACCATCCAACTATTTTCTTAGTCTTTTTCATCTCCAGACTAAACTAGTTTCAGCATGCTTTGTGTCAGTTATTATTATTGCACTTATTACTGTCATTAATGCCACATATGTGAATCAGATTCCAGGAGCTCATGCGATTTAGAAAAAATCCATGCACACTTGACTTCTGTTTGCTTCCCAAGGTTTTGACTCACTGAAGGTTCACATTTTTAAACTTTTCTTTAGAAGCATGAACTCCATTATAAATCCCTTTTAAAAAGCCCGGTGCCTTCATGCTTCCAAGAACAGTGTAAGAATCTGGGTCTGAGTCCCCTCAACTGAGTAGTCTCTTACCTCCCTGAGTATGCTAGCCTTTAGACAACCACGTAAAAGGTGGGGGATGCCACCTCCTGCTTTGGTAGCGCTTCTAAGTGAAAGTGTGTGTTATACCCAGTGTTATAATCTGGTCTTGGTGTGGCACTTGTACTACAAGCCTGTCTGTTGGGTTTGTCAGCAGCTAAAGCACAGGCCTGACAGCTTGCGATCAGTAGGCATGAGACGGGCCCTTGAAATGCTCAGCTAAACCAAGATCTTGGCGTGCAGAGTAGTAGAACGTCCGGCACTCAGCTAACTTCACTGGGTGAGAGTTAAAGCACCAATGACTTTTCAGGTGCTAGAGCTTTGAAAGCAGATTTATATTTATAAATACAAATGTTATTCAGAGCTGAGCCATTTGGTATGAGGTAAAAAGTTACTGTGCCTCAATAGGTCTGTATGCTCTGTGCTCTTGATATGTGGCAGGCACAAGTGATTTGAGTGAGCGTACTCCATAGCGTAGGGAGCTGAGCTGCTGTGAGTTACATTGCACTTTTTTTGTTGACTTGCACAGCCAGTTACTGTAGGTCAGGTGAGGTGTGATACTTGATTACTTTCCAGTAATTAATTTGAACCTTTGAGCCTTCAGACAGTTAAAAATCTCTGTGGATGAGGCACTAATGATGTAGAAGCAACTTACCTGAAAGTTCTTTCATCTACTAGTTGATCAGGGAAGACACTTAAGCTTACATTTGTATGAAAGGGGAGCAGCTGGCAGGACATTTTTCCACACTGCTTTGGAACTTGCACTTCCCCCAATACCAAAATAGTTCTGGGACATGCTGCAGTGGCCCACTTGCTTTTCTTAGCAGTAAGGGCTTGGGAGGATTCTGGTGGAAGATTGTAAATATATCTTTTCAGCTGTTGAGCTGTGTTTATTATCAAGTAAAAGGGAGGTACGCTTTAGTATATCTTTATAACTGACACTCTAAAAATATAATCTCAAGCAAGGGTAAGCGTCCCTTTCTTTAGAGTGACTGTATTTTTATGGAGTACCAATGAAAAATCATACATGAGAAAGGAGGCAAATCCATTTCCTGAGAACTGGCAGAATGTGTAGCAGTGTATATATATGAAGATACTGAGGATAAGATTTGCTAATGAATTGAGGGTAAGTTCTCAGTGAACTGATACTTACTCTGTAATTTTAGCTACAGTAAGTCAACCTAATATTGGATTGCCATTTGCTTCCTTCCTATGAACATACATAATCACTATAAGTAGTGAAATATTTGAGGGTGGAATTGTGGTTACAAAAGACAGAAAATGGGAATTATTTTTTCAGCTTATTTTAGTTCTGTAGACTTTATTACTTTCAAACAAAACATATCACCTCCCACCACTCTTCACATCATATATTCGCTCCAATAAATGGAAGATAGGAGAAATGATAGTGATTTGAAAATAGGTATTCACATATTAATGGCTGTAATGGCACAATAAATGTCAGGACTGAAACAGTGTCTTATTGAAAACAATGTAACTGCAAATAGTAGTAAAGATCACAAAACTGCCAGTGGATTGCTCAGTATAGGAGAGTAATTTCTCCCACTTTGTTTTACAACTCTCTTACCTCACTCTCCTTCAAAATTTTAGGGAGGATGGGCAGAAAAATGTAATATTACAAGGCTGTCCTAACTCTATATAGAAGATGATGAGCTTGTATATCTCATGCACAAATATATCCCAAGCTTCAAGATGCCACAGGATCATATTTCATTTACATCATAAGTTATAAGTGATCTCTGCATTAGCTTTCCCCCTCCTTCCATCACCGTCTACCTTCCATAGTTCTTCTAAATAGATTACATCTCTTTAGAGTTATATTTACTTTGCTAATGGTTATTTTTGGCTTATCAAATGGCCCGCTCTACTACTGAAGCTCTGTTTCAGTGTCTTCTCTAATTTAGGAACTTACTTAGAATGGAAATATCAAAGCCCTGGTGTTCCATTTTCATAAGTGACTGATGAGCCTAAGTCACTTCTGCTACTTTTGAAAATTGTAACCCAGACTTTTTTTTTATTTATTTATTTACAGTGAACTAGGTACAAGCAGAGAACAAGTCTGAAAAAAATTTCTCATAGGCATGGTTTAAAATGCAGGTTTACGGTTTGTTTAGAGAAAGCCAAACTCACCTACTCTCTGCTGAGTAGTTTTGTATGTGCTGGACTAACTTGAATTAGATCCTCTAACGCCTAAGATCTTTCTACTTCTTAGGGTATCTTACAGGGGCTGCTGAAGATTTCCTGAGAAAAGCAGTCTGCAGCATCAAAGAATGCGCGTGGATGGAAATACAGCCATAGTAAACAGACTTCAATTGAATTTTGCCTGGAAGCAAAATCTTAATGACATGGCTACAGCCAGCATGATATAGCCCTATTATTGTGATGAGGATGCCCAAAGGTGCCTCACATCTGTTACCCACAATAGTATGGACTGTAAGCATAGTGCAGGTTAAACACAAGTCTTCTATTGTATTAATTTTTCCCATTTAGTCTGGCAGGAGTAATCAAATGATCTGTTACCTACAAAGAATGAAGAAAATGTTTACAATAGACAGAACAGAGAGGAAGGCATTAATATAATTTTTTTTTTTGAGGAATAATGTGTACCATTCTGCTCTTCCATGTTCATGAAGGATGCATTAAAACTGGAACAGGTGCAGGGAAAGGCTATAAGAGCAATCACAGGCATGGACAGCATATTAGAAGAGCCCATAAAAGCTTTGTTTTTATGCGCTAAATAAGCCCACATCTCTATAAATATATGAGAGGGGAAAATAGAATGAAAAACAATGTGGGGATAAGAACATGTGGCTGTGAACTAGGCTAAAATAAATTAGAGTAAGGTTTTTAAAACCACCTAACCTTCAAGTAGGAGGTGTGAGAATGGGAGCCCTAACTTCATTTAGGACTGATTAGTTTAAGAAAGCAACATTTTAACATTGAGAATATGACAGCCTGGAAATTGGGGTGATTCTTTTCCATCCTGTTCCCATGTAGCTTTTACAAGGAGAAATGGTAGCAAAAATGTTAGCAGTACCTCTGTTTTAGAATTCACAGAATGGTTGAAGTTGAAAGGAACCTCTGGGGATCATCTAGAGGAGGTTGCTTAAGGCTGTGTCCAGATGTGTTTTGAATATGTCCAAGGATGGAGGGTCCACAACCTCTCTTGGCAACCTGGTCCACGGTTTGATCACCCTCACAGAGTAAAAAAAAATTCTTTTGTGTTCAGATGGAATTTAATGTATTTTAATTTGTCCACATTGACCCTGTCACTGGGCACTACTGAGAAGCGTCTGGCTCCCTCTTCTTTGTTCCCTCCTATCCAGTATTTTTACAGATGGATAGGATCCCCCTGAACCTTTTCTTCTCTGGCTGAACACTTGCATCTCTCAGCCTCTCATGTCAGGTGCTCCACCCCCTTATTCATCTAAGTTGCCCTTTGCTGGACTCAATCCAGTAAGTCTCTGTCTTGCACTGGGGAGCCTAGCAGTGGACCCGGGACTCCAGTCGTGTATCACCAGGGCTGAATAGAAGGGAAGGATCACTTACCCTGACCTGTTGGCAATGCTGTTCCTAATGCAGCCCAGGAGGCTCTTGGCCTTCCTTGCTGCAAGGGCACATTGCTGTCTCATGGTCAACACATTGGTTGGAAAGAACCCAAGGTCCTTCTCTGCAGAGCTGCTTTCCAGACAGTCGGTTCCCAGCTTGTATTTGAGCCTGGGGTTATTCATTCCCAGGTGCAGGAGTTCGCATTTCACTTTATCGAACTTCACGAGGTTTCTCTCTGCCCATTTCTGCTTCCTGTTGAGGTCCCTCTTGAAAGCAGAGCACCCATCTGGTGTATTAGCCACTCCATCCAGTTTTGTATGTTGTATCCACCTGTGAACTTGCAGAGGGTGCATTCTGTCCCTTCATACAAGTCATTAATGAGAGTGTTAGAGAGTACTAGCCCCAGTATTGACCCCTGGAGTACGCCACCAGTGACCTGCCTCCAGCTGGTCTTTGTGCCACTCACAAAGCTCTTGGCTGGCCTTTCATGTTTCCAGTCCACCTCACTGTCCACTGATCTAACCTGTACATTGTCAGCTCGTCTATGAGGATGTTAAACAGAGACAGTGTCACAGGCCTTACTAAAGTTAAGATTGCAAAGAGTTTCAGTAAGTTCCCAAGAAGTGACTGTTAATAGCACTTAAACAAAGTGGAATAGCATAAGGAAAGTAGTGAGGGTAGGAGAGATGTGGCAACCAGAAATAAAACCCTCATAAGGATAAAAGTAAAGATCCTTATGTTTTTCAAAGCAAGAACTGAACAGACTGATTCCACAAATTATTTCATGTACTTTGCACAACAGCTTGAACACCAACAGCTGTTGCCTTTAAAGGTATTGATATAGAAATATACAGAATAGGATTCATTAATAAAATTATATATTACGGTTGCAACCGTAATATATATGCAAATTAGTATGTACAAAAAGTTGATCACTGTTATCAGTATTAGGCTGTTTCCAGTGGTTGAGTGTGGTGAAAAATAAAAAAAATAATTCCCTTTGCAATGCCATTTGCACCATAAAAGAATGCTCTATCTGTCCAGTGGATAAAGCTGACTTTTGGAAACAGGATTCCTTGATATTTAAATTACAGGAAGAGAAATTGCGTGATAAGAGAGAATGATTGTAGTGAGGTCAAAGGGAGTAGACCAATAATGCAGAGTTATATTTGATTCTGCAGGCAGTTCAAAAACAGCCTTAGGGTACAACTGTCCTGTACTCCTGTATTAACTGTGATCTACTGATGACACTAAAGTCAGATTTCCAGGTTTAAGTGTTTAAGGATATATTTATGCCCATATGAAGAAGTAATAATGATGGTATTCTAAGAGAGCATCAAAAAAGCAGTATCTTCAAGCATATTTCATCCTTTTCTGTCAGAAATGATGTGGATCTGAAGTTTTTAAGTTTTACCAAAGCATTTTAATTAAAAAGCAAAAGCAGAGCTTGGCTTTTTAGAGAACCTAGTGCTGCCAGTTTCAAATGCCATACTACAAGGCGTGAACAGGTGTTAACACTGTTCATCTTTCCATAGCAAAATTAAAGAAGCACAGCTGTATGCAGTATGCCATTTTAAAACAGGCTTTCTGTATAATTTGAACATTTCAAGCTTACTCCATTATATTTTAAGAAGAACAGCTTCTGAAATGACTTCATAAGTGTGGTTTTTTTTAACACATGCAGTTTTAGTGAAGTTTGCATAGATACTCTTTTTAAAGCTAGAAAACAATCTTGGTAGTTCTCAGACATACAGACTATTCTTTAGTAAAAATAGGTCCTTCCAGCTGAGGTACTTAATGCTGGAAGAAAAGCCACTCTCAGACACTCCTTCTAAGAAGAGGAAAATATGCTTACAAATCCAGTTCAGGCTGTTCAGATGCTCAAATTATGTCATCCTGAGCTTGATGTCTTGAGGTCTAAACAGTCTTTTAGTTGACAGCAGTGCATATCTGTATTATGACATGCCTGTTCCCTGAAAAGCTTAAAACAAGAGATGTAGAGATGCCTGTAGACTCAGAAAGCTTGCAGTCTACACTCAGAGATAGCACATAAAGTATTCATTAAGGCAGAGTTAACCCTTAGCCTGTCTCAGTCACCAGAGGCATAAATGAGAAGTGATAGCACACCATCACTATCCCAGAAATGCCTCTAATTAAGGGAAAAAAAAAAAAAAAAGAAAAAAAGAAAAGGAGAGAATTACCCAAAAGATAAGCTTAACTTTGATTATCAAAGTTCATATAACAAGAGGTGTCTACTCAAGACAATGCTAATGGGACTTACAGTTTCTGCATATTCTATTCAGCAATGAAACATCCACCAAGCTTTACCCAAGCTATCACTATACTCCCACCCCCAGGCCAGAAAACACGCTGAAGGAATACCACACTAGTTGTCTCAAGCTCATCCTAACCTGCACCTGCTCGATTTGTGCTTTAAATAGTATTTCAGTGGAGGTGGAGCTTTAAAGTAACATTAACCCCAAGAAGTCTCCAAAATATCTTTCTCGCATCCATCCCACATTTCCTATTTGGAGTTTAGTAAGGCCATAATGGGAAAACTACTTCCTGCAGCCAAAAGAACAGTTATAGGTTACCTTCAGTTTAATATACTAGTCATTTCTAACATTTGAGTGATAAAATGTTTATTTTTTGCGTGTTATGTACCACAGGAGTACTTTTTTATAATTGACCTGATTTAATTCTACTCTACTGAGTGATTCTGTTAATTCTTTAGTTTGAACCACTTGTTTTAAAGCAATAAGCTCAATAAACAAAAATACGTGAATTCATAGCTGAACTTCTGTGTTACCCAGCTAGCTTATAGCTAGACCTGGCTGGAGTGTGGTCTTAGGTCTGAGAAGGTGTCCTAGAAATACTGGTTAGAGTAGTGATTTTCAGAACTGACCTGTTGGTGGGGCATAGGTAAAACCATGAAGGTACTGCAAAAAGATTTGTCTATAACAATTATCTAAAAATGTCTTTTGGAGTACTGAGATTTAAATGGGCTGTAGACCAGATTCTCTCTGGCATAGGTGGATATCAGAAATATCTCCTCACAACAGTGTTGAAGTGGGAAGAATATCCATCTCTATTGACCTAACCAACACAAACCTTGAATAGCTACATTTTTCAACCAGAACTGCACCAAAGTTTAAAGATTTGAAGATTCAGAGGACTGGCTTACATTGTACTTACTTTGATGGTATTCTTATGTGCTCCATATGACTGTGTGGTAACTACTTTTTAAAGGAAAATTATTTCACTGAAGGTTGCAAGTATTACTGAGTATGTGTGCATCTCTAACAGATCCCTTAAAAGATGGATTACTTAACTGATGTAAGGATGAGCCAATCCTGTAACCATTAAAGTCAAAAGCAAAACTCTCACTAACTTGTAAAATGAGGTGGTTAAAGAGGATTTCTGAAAGGCTTTAAATGAGAAACATAATTCAATTTACATTTTAGGTACAGTATTTTCATAAACATATTTACTAATCACCTCAGGCCTTTGCAAGTGTTTGCCTAATAATCTGTACAAACATTGAAAAGAAGGATATTGAATAATAGGAAAAGAAAGCTTTCTTCAAAATGCTGGTTTGTTACAACTTGAAACTTGGAGAGAAACTTAAAGTTTGTTTTCTTATGCTGATACCTCTCAAAGAACTAAGACCTGCAGAAAGCAAATGGTATTTGGTATATTTCCTTATTAAATTTGAATTATACCTTTAAAAAATAGAATAGATTTTCCAGGAATTACTTCATCTTTCAGAGCTACAGAGTATATTGTTACTTTCAGAAATTTAATGTGTGTAAATGGTCTCTCTAGGCAGTTTGGTGATGGACACCTCATGTTTCCTCACCAGTTATTGAATGGCTTCAAGGCGATCATGAGGTTCACCCTAGTTTTTTACAAGCTTGCCACCCTAGGAAGTCCATCTAATTTTTACCCTCAGCCAGTGCACCCTGGAAATATGTTCTTTCAGATTTTCTCCTAAAATAAGCAGAATTTATTTTGCCTCATTATGAAAATGGGTTCCTGAAACATCTTGCTGCCTTAGAGGTGGTAGACTGTAGTACCTCTCAGTCAGCAGCTGTTTTCATATCTCTTTTTTCTCCTAATGATCTTGATCAACTTGATTTAGTTACTGATGGGATCTAAAGCAGAACAGATTTGGGAGATGAGAGCTTTCCTAGCTTTAGGATCCTGAATAGAGAACATCTAATTGGAGTTCATTGCAGTGGGGATCACTAACTGTAACTCATCTGGACGTAACCATTTCACTATTGAATATATTTGTCCAGTATAAATTTTACAGGACACCAATAGTTCTGTAAATACTGTATAGTGTTTATCACAGAGAACAAGTGATTAATTTTGCTCATGTGGCTTCCAAGGTCAGCTTTTCTATAACATTGTTACAATATTTCTGGTGGACATCATGGAAGTTTTTACATTTTTGCTTGTATCCTAGTATAGGCATAAGAAATGGGATCCATAATCAATTAGTTTCTTATTTCTGTTTGCATACAAACCCCATTGCTACCTTAAGGCAGGCATTGGCTCTTTTGTTATTTCAACAGAGCCCACATTTTAGTCTATATATATCATCATAATATTTGAGTGCTGTCCAGTAGTCCTTTGGGTCATCTGCCCACACATCTGTCCTCTATGTGATCTCTCTCATCCTCTCCTGAGGGGGTGAAGATGATCTGCTAGAATGTTTAATTTGACAGAAGGTTTGGTTGGTTTGTTTGTTTTGCGGTAGATGTCTTGCTAGGAATACGCTGAAGAAGGTGTTGCCAAAATTGTTATAGGTTCATCAATGTACTATAGTTTCTGTAGGGAGGATTCCAGAGTAACTGTAGCTTCCTTGTGCTAACTTGTTGATTTGGCAGCAATTACATCTTCTTCTCTTGCATACCTTTTCATTAATAAAGTCCCTCTTAATAAATCAAAAATTTAAAGGACTTTCTAATGTTTAACTTTTCTCTTGAAGATAGAAGAAGCTGAAAACACAAAACATTTCTGATAAATTAAATGTATGGGAAAATGGCAAATCAGATGCCTCATCTGAATCTTTTATGTGGTTCAGCACCACATTGTCCTTAGGTTATTCTCTTTCTTTTTCTTTGGATAGACTTTCAAACCCTCCAAAAAAGTTAAATCAGAATCAGTACGTTCCCACAAAGTTCCTTAATCGTTGAATTAGGAAACAGCAACAAAAACATCTTTTCAGAGAACCTTCAAATACCCTGAATCAGCACTTAGTTTTCCAGCAAGGTAGTTTTATTGTTGGGACTGCAAAAGGCAAAATCCTAGTGTGAAACATAAACAATGATTTACCATTTTTGGTATCATGTCACATCTGTCCTTTTGATGTGTACTAATGCACAGCCTGTAAAAGGATGGTGTCTGCTGGGTGACACGCTGTAGTAGTAAGCCTGTAATGTCTGTAGCAGCATATGAAACCTCACAGACTTTTTAAGTAAGTCCACATTTATGGAGTTTAATATCATCTCATTAGGCACTCCTAGATATTTGCAGCCTTGCATTTACATGGTTCAGTACGGATGATGGTGTAAATTGACACGTTGACTAGTATTGACTAGTGACTAAAACCAGTTATGAAGATAACTAGTGTCACCTTGTTGGTCGCAAAATGTTAATCCATCTATTTAATACTGGAATCTGACAGAGAGTCTGAAAGACAGTGGAAATCCGCAGTCTTTTCTGCATGCGGAGATCTAGCTGTCAAACAGTCTGTTGGCATAGTGCAGCTAGCAAGTTCTTTTGGCAGAATGCATTCACATTTGGCTGCTTCTGTTGGCAATATATTTCTTCATAGCTTCAGATTGTATTGGCAAAATATATGTACCATGTAAAAGGATCTTGGTAACTGTCTGTAATACTGTGCAGTACTCGTCTTGAAGCCGAATGTGCTAACTATTCATTCTGCACTTGTTAGGGGGTCATTATTGCTGAATCTGGGGATACATAAAAGCATCTGATTCTCCAGCAGGAAAAATATTGGGCGGTGCTGGAGTTTTAAAGCTGTTTCAAGAGTGTCCTTACTGCCATGTGGATAGGCTGTGTGCCTGTGTGCCTAATTCAGTTGTCTGTGCAGATAAGATGGTTCCTTGTCCTTAGGGCAGTTGTGTCATCGCTTTCTGTGAAGGGTGGTGGGGTTTGTGGACTATGTGTAGAGCCAACTATATTAACATGCCATTATTTGGCGTGCAACTAGGTGAGGCTGCTTTTCAATATTGAATACTGAGCGAGTATCCTTCAAGAATGGAGGGAGCTGTGTGTTAAAGCCACAGAAACTGCTTCCTCAAGGCTGTATTTAGTATTCTCCACACCTGTTCCCATTCCCATCATAAAATCATAAAATTATTTAGGTTGGAAGGGATCTCTGGAAGGTCACCTAGCCCAATCCCTTGCACCAAACAGGTTCAACAGAATCAGGTTTCTCAGACCCCTGCCTGCTTGAGTCTTGACCACCTTCAAGGACATAGATTCTACAGCCTCTCTGGGCAACCATTTCTTTGACTACTTTCTTATATCTACTTGGAATTTCCCCTTGTTCACATAGACACAAGTTCAGCTTGTATCTATTGCCTCTTGTTCTGTTGCTGTGCATTTCTGAGAAGAGTATGTCTCCATCTTCCTTGTGTCCTACGATGAGGTAGTTGTAAGCAGCAAATAAGGTCTCCTGTTAGTCTTCTCTTCTGAAGAATGGGTTTTTCTGTAAGCAGAACCAAGATGTCCAGAATGAGTAAACACCAAAGAACAACAATGTCTAATGAGAAGTCTGGTTTTGTACAGGTGAAATGGTTCTGATGGTGAATGCCACGTGTTGTATACTACATAACTTCTGCAACTATCATGTCCCTTGTGGGCGTGTTCAGGTGGAGAAATAAGTTGTTTGTACTAACTGTTGAAGTCAGAGATGCCAGTTCTGTACACCATATGTACCAATTTTTTGAGGGAGCGTAAAAGAGAGTATTGTGATGGTATGCACTAACCAGGCAGTGATTTTTTTTTGTTATCACACATGCAGAAATTGTTTTATCAATTAATTTGGGGAAATTTCCATCTAATACGAAATAACATAAAGCTGTATTTTCAGAAAATAGACTTTTATCAAGCTTAACTTACAATATGGGCAGTATAAAGTGCTGGCCTTGGCATCTATATAGCTGCTTGTGAGTAGGAAGATTCATAGCAGATCTTCTCCTCCATTGGTGTTCAATACTGTTATAAAACGGAGCAAGGAAGATGATGTTGATCTCTGACTAAAGGGGATTATTTATCATGCTGTGTTGTGGATTCTGGGTTGCTAGTATTTAGATTTTCTGATCAAGAATGCAGCTTAGTATATATATATTTTTTTTAATTTGAAAATTGTAGCATATATTCATGCAGTTTTCAGTCTTTCAGTTTTTGTTACAAGACTCAGCAATGGGAGGGAGTTCCCAATTTAGAAAAGAGAGCTTCTCTGATCTATTTTATTCCCATTCACCGTGTAAAATATACTACGTGTAGAGTATACTACATGGTAAGGCGTACCCTCCAGATCCTTGGCAGTCCACACAGTAGAATCTGATAGCTTAGAAATCCTAGAATAGCTTTGAGTGTCTGTGATTCCACTGTCCATCTAGAGCTCATCGTGGAGGGACTCTGGCTGCCCAGTAGTCTGGAAACGATGGAAAGTGTAACAGCTCTAACAAAAGGCCTCTGAGAGGAGTGAATGTATGCCACAGGCTTACTGGGTGGGATTCATTTTACCAAATACAGACAATTCCTCGTCTGGACTTCATTTATTGTGTATGGAGGGAAACAGGCATTTCTAGGGCTTGGTTTTTTTCATTTTGCAGCACAATTTATCTCATCCCAATGTCACTGTCTAAAATAAGCCAGATGAATCACTCGTTAAATGCCTGTTTTCTCCATTGATTTTAAAGGAGGCCTGAGATGACTCTTTCAGCTCTGCAAGTCTGTGCTGTAACTGACTAAAGCTGGTTGTAACAGGTTGCCTTTTATTGTAATAGCAACAGGCCAAGGGAGAACTTAACATTGCTTGGGGGAACTGGTTGAATTTTCCCAGCTTTTTGCCCCTGGTGTTCTCAAGGGGGACTGGAAGTGTAGCAGGAATACACACAGGCTTGTGCTGGCTGAAAGTTATTTTTCCTGGTTAAGAGTTCTTTATTGTCTAATGACTGTTCCAGAAAAAAGTGTTGAATTCATCCATGCCTCAAATTTTCAGTGTTTCAACCTGTCTTCCTGGGTTGTTTTTTTTTGAGCTTATTAGGAAAGTAGACTTCACACTGTTTAGACATTAAATACCATGTTTTCAGTGTGCAGGACTTGCTCAAGAGTTTGTCGTATCCTTGAGAACCAAGTAACGAGTGCAAAGTCTCACTAGTACTTAGGATACTGGCTTTGCCACATACTTGTTTGAACTCTTCTATTCTGCCTGATGAAGGAATTTGATATACTTCTGCTTGCTCCTCCTGGGTTCCTCCATCAACAGAATAGCATTGGATATACACATGAAAATGTATTTCCACTTATTTCTGTGAAGAAAGGACATTTCATGAGAGTACTGGGGAAAGACTGTGACCTTTTCAAATCTTAAATCTTGGAAAATTCAGATTTGTATGTGCTAGATTTGGCTAACCTACTGTTAAATCAAAACATTATATAACCTGACTTTCTGATCTTTTCCTGTCTGTTCTCTTTTACTTGCTTTTCCTTCTGTGTTCTGTTTGTGAACTTCCTGTTGAAATAGTACTTTTTAATCAGTCTCTTAAAAATGTTTTCAGTTTTACTTTTCCATGGTTCCTTTTTCAAATATGGGGTTTTAGTATTTCAGCTATACAGTCTGATGACAGTGTTGGTGGTTGTGACTTTTTAAGCCAGTTGAAAGACTTGACAAAAAAATCAAGAAGCAAAAGAGCCTTAAAAATTGCATTTTTAATTGACTGTGTATTCACAACTTTGTCGCCTTTGTTTTCTTTTTCAGTCCCCAGATTGAGCTGAATAACTAACCACTGTATATTGATGTTAACTGTATCAGAAGATTCTGTTTGGAAATAAGAAATTCAGAGGACTCTCTAACAGCAGCAGTATAAAAGAGACCTCTTGTATATATTTAAACCTAGTGGTCAGCTATTGCTTAATGCCACCACTTTTTGATGCTGAAGATCTGATATCACCTTCCAAGTGACTTATACAATCAGCAGTGCAGATACATGAGGGGAGCTGTAATTGGCAGCAGACAGAAAAGATTAGTAAGTGGAACTTTTAGAAAAATAACTCTTCTACACACTGCTTCTCTTTCGTATCACTTAAAGTGAGTTGATAAGACAGTAAATATCTGTCATTAGTACTATTGCCACCCTCGCTTCTGCTCACTTTTGAGTTGCTGTTATTGTTGTCTTTCAGACTGAGGAAATGGGAGGGTGAATTTGGGAAGTGAAGTTGACAAGAAGTTGACAGGAAGTTAACACTATGCTGATAAAGGAAAGGAAGGTATGTTGGGCTGTCTTAACCACAGATGCTGCTTCTGAAATATGCAGAGACTGAAGTTTAGAAATTATCTGTTTCTGTACCCATTCACTGTAGTTCATGCCAGGCAGTTTGTATCAGTAGGTGGATGCAATTTTTAGCAGGAAATTAAGGAAGCCACCTGGCTTCACTGTGTCCCCATTCTCTCATGACATTACCTTTCTTTAATTCTGGCAGTCACAAGAAGGTGCCATATCTTACTACAAAGATATTTACATAGCAATCACATTATGACTCCATCTCACACAGAAATACTTAAATTAGCTTTAAGTTAATTAACATCAGTCCAATACTACTATCAGTATAGGTTCAGCAGCAAAGAATTCAACACAGATTAACTTTCTGAATTTGCTTTTCAGGCAGGCACACAGGTAGTCTGTGTCAAGTTCTGTAGTTTCAGTGCTATGCTGCTTGCAGTCTACATGTTACATATATGAAGGATATACAGTCATGCCTTGCTGGAAATGTAGGCATGCCCTATTAGACTATATAGCACCAAGCAGAATGGGCTTCTCTCATGGTTACAGTCTTTTACTATAACTCTGAAATACTTAATATAGCTGATATATTTTGTGATTATATATGTCTGTAATTTTATGGAAGGAAGTCCAAGTTCCACTGGCATAAAATTAGATGAATGCTGAAATTGTTTTGAATGTATCAGCAAAGCAATACCACTAACATTAGTGATTAGAAACAGCAGGGTGGGTCAAAGTTTTGAGGTACGTGTATAGAACCAGTGACTGCTGCAAAATATATAAGCTATTAACTATAAGACTGTGGTACTAATTGAATTTCTTGCCATTAGCAATGTACTTTCTAAAGAGATCTGGTTATAATATTTGTTGCCTTGGAATAGTGAAAATACTTATGTTCAGGAAGGAAGCACTAAATGGACAGTATTGAAAAACTATCAACCAAAAGCGTAACAGCTGCTGAAAAATGCGCATGACTAGTAGTCTAAACTAACTGGCTAGGATGACCTTATGAAATTGGAAATTCTCTTGCTGACTTCTACACTTTAACCAGTTTTCTGAACTGAGTGCTGTGAGATAACTGAGGAATACTTGAGAATACCCCCAAGCACTGTTGAGGCTTTCACACTGAACGCTCACAGATACAATGAACTAGAAATATCCATGTGTCATAATAAAGCATAACTTGCAAAAGCTATCGTGTGCCGTGAGTTTATGAGCCAGAACATTTAAAAGTTGCTGTTGCAAAAGAAACTAGTTGCAGCTTAATGGTATTAGAACTGGTTTTCTTAGATGGTGGTAATAACGGACTTATTTTCACAGCCTTGGATCCATGAGTTACTTGAATGCAAGAGTTAATGAGATTAGTCACAGCAACATTTGCTTAGAAAATATTTTCTAAAAGAAGTCTAACAGAAAAGACCCTGGATCATCTATGCTCTAAATGTAAAGGCTTAGGATGAGATACTTCTCTTATAATTTTAGCCAATTAGAATACAAAAGTTAGTGCCCCCTTTATAGCAGATAGTGTAAAGTAAGTGTGCTGAATTGCCCTCCAGAGGTGTCATTCCTCCCAGACACCTATTTTAGGATAGGAGGAATTGTCTTATTGAAGTCTCAGTACTTTTTCTCTTAGTACAGAGTGCCTGTACAGCTCGTGAGAATGGACACCTAACTTCCATCTAGCTAGACAGATTCATCTGGACAGATGGATCCCACCCATAGTAGTTAAAGTAGTATTTTTTTTACACTAAGAAATCCCAAGTAGTAGCCACTGTGTGCTCTCAAAAAAAGGGAGAAATCTTATTTCTTAGAGCAACATTTTACTATTTGTTCAAATATAGGTGTTTTGAATGTATCTACAGGAAATATGCAGTGGGAAACGTACGCCTTTACATTAGGCATAACATGTGGAATATAGATGGATAGGGGTCCAATTTTCTGTTCCCTGTAAGTTTCATCCAATTTAAAGGCTCCTCTGTATTCTGTCAGTCCCCTAGGGACTTTTTCCTAAGGGAATGGGCCAGATTATTGGAGAAATTTATACTTTGACTTCTACCGACTTCTGATCCCAATTTAATAATATATTCCCATTTGTTGCCCTGTCACCACTTAGGGGCTTCCATATGGATGGGAGGAATGATGACCACTATCTGTTTTATTAGTTTCACTGAGCAACTCGGAACCAAACATACACAGTTAAGTTTTGGTCCCACTGAATGCAGTAACAAAACTGCCATGGATTTTAGTGGTATTAAGGTTTCACCTCTGCTTTACGGCCACCCTGAGCTTTCTTTTCTCTGCACTTCTGCCCTGCTGTGGGTTTTTTTTGAGAACAAGAGGAAGTTGCTATTCCTTTGTTTAAACCAATAAATCTGAATAGGGTTTTGTTGTGACTAGAGTTAAAGCACTGCTTGAGGTTACTGTTGTAATATGTAATAATATGGTGTAATGAAGTACCAACCTTCGGTTATTTACTGTACCATGTTTCACACATGTGACAGGAATCTAGAGGCAACAGCCAGTTGTTCTGACAGGTGATTTGACATCAAACTATTAAAACTGTTGTTCTGGCCTTCCCAGACCACAGAACTTATCAAGCAGATGCTGTTTTACTTGCTATTAATTCACTAAAACTGTGAACACTGTTGGAAACTCTCCTGAAGTTTGGAGGACCATTGTCAACTTTGATTATGCTTCTGTCAGAGTACTTTATTTGCCACCGTAACTGAGTGGTGGTGGCTTTACTGGGAGAGTTAAAAAAGCTGTAAATCCCACTCCTCTTCCCTGCCTTTAGTACGGCCTGGTGTGGTGTGCACTCCTCATTTTATGGTGGGACACTATCACGTGGCTGTGTGAAGCGTACCAATACGTGAAGCATGTGTATCCAGTGCTGGTTATGACTGAAAACTAAAATCATTGATTGAGACTTTGGGGTTGGGGTATGTGGGCAAAGGTGAGGGGAGAAGGGAAAATAAAACCCAGTTCTTAAGTTGTTTAGGCATTTAATAGTGTTTTCATTGTAAACAGAAAAATGTGAAGAATTAATTATACAAAATGAAGCCTTATGTTCGGAAGCTGTGCTCTGCAGGCAGAGCTCTGTTGACTTAACCAGATGAAATTCCTGCAGAAAGCCTTCTCTTTTGCTAGTTGAATAAGTCTAACAGCCTTTCAGGCTAAAACAAACTTTTAAGGATTTGTAACAACAACTTGCTACGGTACTATAGAGACAACAACATGTCCATAAATTGAAACTAGTCATCTGACAGTGCCCACTTGTCTGACCTACTTTCTACTTGCACTCTGTAAGGAACCACAAGAAGCAAATTTGGGGATGACAGAAAAAGGGGCAGTCGGAGGGGCAGACAAGAGAGGCAGAAGATTAAGTAGCTTACACACACCCTGTATCTCATCTTTTATAATAAAAAGAAAATGAGTGAGGGGGAATGATGAAAGCGTACTAGTGTCTGATGAAACGTAAGCCCAGAAGAGTGATTCCTTTCTCTTGGCTATCACCAGTGGCTGATGTGGGGGTGGCTGTCTCTAGAGTCATTGTAAGAATCTCACTGCTTTTTACCTTCCTGAGATGGGTGGAAAAAATAGTCTGTGTTGTGAGAAAAGCTTCTTTCTCAAGTGTTCATGTTCCCCTTGCCAAATGTTGCTATCCCCAAATCCAGGATGGCAGAATGTGTGTCAGCATGTCAGTCATCCCAGTCAACAGTCTGGTTCACAAGGTGGGTTTTGTTTATCTACCAGATGGTGAGGTGGAGCAGCTAAAGCATACTTCGCCACACTGCTGTATGCAGCTAAGTATTGCCTTTTTGGCCTCATTGAATCGGTAGCTGAAGGTTGAGCCTATATGTAGTGTGAGCTACTCAGCCACATTCTACACATAGCAGCCATAACAAAATCTTACTAGATGTTGGTTTGGAACGTTTGGGATATAAAACGTGCTGATCAGTGGATTCTTGAAATCCCTGCTCTTTATTACTAAGGCTGAATGTCTGTTCTACTCAGAAGCTGAAAGCTAAAAGAAAGCACTGGTCGCTTTCTTTTTCTATTGAATTGAAAACTCAAGCCACTGTTTTCTTAATAATGATGCTTTTTTCCTGTTCTTTGCAATTACTTACGGCAAACATCCATGGCTAGTTGTTAACTTGCTGCAAAAACTATTAAAAGACTTACTGAGGAAAGGAAATTTACTATTAATATTAGAGTAGCCTAGATCCTAGCTCTGCTAACACAATGCACATCCTGATCTGCCCTGGCTTTTGACATTCAGGAAAATGATTAACTTGTAAACTTGTATGGTTTTCCTCATGAATGAATTCTGCAAGAGATACATGTGTAATTACAGCTGCAATGTGTAGACAAGGCAAATATGCGAACATTCAAAAGCACCATTATGTTCTCCAAAATATTTACAGGGCAGGTAAATAAAGTTATGAAAAACGTAGATTCCAACAGACCTATGCGTGAAGGGAGCCCTTGAAGTCAGTGAGAGCTGTGCGCTTGGACCTGGCGCAGTACACAGCACTCAGTTATGAAATAATTGGGCAATAAGACACAGTGACCATGTGAACACAGTAATTAATACACTCAGCAGTGTTTATGTGATGACTGACCTCTTGCCAGAGCTAAAAACAAGAGCTGTGCCAGTCAGCTAAGGAGCAGAAGTTCTAGAGTAGGGAGCAGCAATAGCTCATGTTCTCTCTGGATTTCCAAAGGGGAAAAGGTGTTTCCACACTGGGAGGATTAGAGCGACACTCAGCTTCCTTTCCCCTGAGGGTTGCTGCACGCTGCCCTGGCTCCACCATCCTTTCCTCTTCCTTCCTCACCTACTCAATGGACACACTAACTGTTGGGGAACATGGAGGCACTGCTGTTCTCAGCAGCTGTTCCTAAAGTAATATAAAGTCTGGCTTAGTGTAAGTCAAGTTTTAATGGACAACATTTTTGTTTAAAGCATTCTCTTGCTTTGCTATTTGCACTGCTATTGCATCTTAACTATATGAGGGATGCTAACCACAGCTGTGCTAGCTTCTGCAGCTTCGCCAGTGAAGTACGTGATACTACGGCAGCTTTCATTAAATCCTTAAAAACGTGTACTTGAGTCTAGGCTATAGAAAGCCTAAAGAGGGAAGAAAGGGCAGTAGGGCAGGGCAAGCTGGGAGAGATGGAGACTTTAACCTTCTAGAACATCTAAGAGCTGAGATAATCTGAGGCCATTAGCATTTAACATTTTTTATAGGGCCTTTCTATAATTAGTTGTTGCTTTTATTCTAGCCTACAGCTGACATACTGTAAACAGGACTGATGGGCTAATTAGCAGTCTCAGAGGCCAAAGAATGTCGATGTGGGGTCAAATTCTTTCTCTAGTGACTAGAGGTTCTCCAGGGGTGGCAGCATGGCATGGTTGAAACATCTGAGAAGAACAGGTAATGTCATATTCTATACTGTAGCTTTTTTACATGGGTCAAGATAAGCTGCTTTCGTTAGATGGCATCTCTTTGTTTTCCTTTTCAGTTCAGGTTAGGCTGATGTGAAACACTGACTAATGTTCTACATACTATTTGTACTTTTTTTTTTTTACACAGCTAATTGTGATACTAGCACTTTTTCTTCTGCAGTGAGAAAAAAGGCAGAGCCAGGCAGAGAAGGAAGAGGTTGCTTCTACTTCTTTTGCATCTAGCAGTTAAATGTCTTTGCACAGGAGACACTTTACATCCTTTTGCATAAAGTTAACTCTGCACTGCACACATTGAATCTCTCTCATAAGTGACTGGGGAAATATTTTCAAGGCTGTCCTATTGATGCTTGAGTTAAAGAGCTGTAAATAAAGGTCTGATCCTGCCTCTTCACTTTTCCTAACTAGAACCATGGCAATCTATACCCACATTTTGCTGGTTTATATGACGAACAAAGTGTAAGAAACAGATGCATTAGATTTATAGCAATCTCGTGGCCCTGGACTTTTTTCATTTGTCTTAATTTTGCTATGCCTTGAGGTTGTCCTAGTGCCTTGATTCAATCCAGTAAGCTCTTATTGGTATATCGTTGATTTCTGTACTAGCAGTATCACACTGACTGCAGAGTTTTATTAGCAAAAAGAGAACACTGACGGATGAGGACCCTCCTTCTACATGCCTAACAGAAAGCAGGTGCCTCTTTATTAATGTATGAAAAATGTCCTTTAAAAATGTAAAAAAACCACCAAAGAGACCAAGGACCTAGCTTTTGTCAGAAACAACCTGAAAAACAATGGAAAAGAGGAAGTTCCCTCCCATGCTAAAAGCATAGGGTCAGTCACTTACACACAGCCTTTGTGGTGGTAATGAGAAGGTTTTATAGGCAGGAGAGGAAGTAGCGGGAGGCAGGCTGTGAAATTTCTGGGCATTGGTCTTTCCATTAACTGGTCATGTGTGAGAAACACTTGGCAAAATCCCAACAGGGAGAGCTCATAGCCTCTTTTCACTTATCCTTTTTCTCCTTTTTTTATGTAGGATCAAATGAGGCAGATCCAGTCTCTGATTCTGCCCTGCTTTTCCCTTGGTGAGAGGAAAGCAATCAACAGTGGCTAACTAAAGGAACTGTGTTTTATTATTCTTTTTAGTCCAGGCTTGTGGATTAGTCTAACTCAAGCCACAGAAGAAAACAAAGATATACTGCCTGATATAAAATGACCAATATTGACTTCTATACATATCATATCTCTACAGCTATTTTTCTGTGTTTGATGATTCATACAAATGCTACTCCGCAGCATGGAGTTTTCAAACAATACCCCAAATGTGTTAACCAAGCTCACAGCAGCTTGCCAGCTAAACCCGCTGAAGTCTCGTGCTAATCAGCAGGGGTTGGCTGCTAACATCTCATTTGCACTGTTCCTTAGCAAAGGTACTGAAGGTCATCGTTTTGTGCAAACCTTAGTGTTGACAGACAAACAAAATAATACTAAGAGCTGGCCTTGTCAAACTAAGATGGGCCTCCGTCTTAGAAAGACCTTTTTATAAGGTCCATCTAATGTGTATGGACTCTTGGTCATCAGGGGGGTATTCAGTAGGAACATTTTAATAAGGGTCTGGAAAAAAATCATCTACGATGGACTCTTTTTTTTAAAGTGTATCTTTGGGCCCACAGGGAACCCAGCTGTTTATACTAGTGTCCAGAAACTGCTGCCAAGGTTTTGTTGGTCTAATCTAAGAAAAAGGAGCATTAGGTCAAATGCTCGTGTTACAGCACTATAGAAAAAATATTTATGAAGGCCTTATGTAGGAGGTTTAATCCACAGTTGTTTGTTTTTTAAAATAGAACTTAAAATAATTCAAAACTTTTCTATAAATATTGTAAGAAAATATAGTATATAATTTTTTAAAAAAACTACTTCACAGTGATAGGAGAATATCTAGGCATGTGATGAGTTTTAATTTCAGAATCTGGCACTTTATGATGATCTTGATTCAGAAACTGTTTCTCAGCCATAGGGAACACTTGCTGACTGTGGTACAACCTAATGACATAGACTGTCCCTTCAAACTTGACTCCTGTTGCAGCAGATTCAGTCTTGTGCATCTTGACAGTGAGTGAGTGACCGAATCTGCATCAGTTGAAATGATGCGCTGTATAATTCTTTCACACTTAAACAGTCTTTCACCATATAAATGCTATACTGGCTCTTATGTCAATAAGGTAAGCCACATGCTGATTTAACCCCGCACTCTGCTAGTAGATCCTAAAGCAGGTTTAGAGCACAGATACTCACCATTGCACAACTAGCAGTGTTACGATTAAACTGCCTGCCTGCAACATTGGTGGCTGGGGAAGGAGCAGCAAAAAGCCTGTCAGTAAACAAACTTTATTAATAGAAATCTTATCACAAATGTCAACATATAAAAGCAAATGTGACATTAAAATACAGGTGTTAATTCACAAGGATTAATAAAAACTTTTTATAGTTCAAACACTATCAAATTTTGAGGAACAGCAACAAGCAATAACTCTGTCTGTCATTTCCAACTACTTAATGCAAGTTTCTGAAACAAAATTAGTTCCATGGTACTGCACAGATTGACTTTGGTGCATGAATGGCATGTACAAGCACCTGCACTATGCGGAAGTATCTCCTTGGATCATGATGATCTCAGCTTTGCTGGTCTCTTGTGAACGTGCAGCACTCCCAGTGGCATCACTGGCAGTTCCACACGTTCAGGAGAAGGATGGAGTGGTCATGCAGAGGACTGATGTGAGAGGTAGCAGACCTGCTGCAGGTTTCCTTCTTTCATTCTGAGTGGTGATTTAAGCCACTGAACCTTCACTGACTGGTGTCAGTGTGGATTATGTCACTGACTGAAGCAGAGTGGCAAGTCCCCATGTTTGTGTCTATGCTGTGCCCAAGTGGGCTGGATTACTGAGAAACCTAATGCTGGTTTGATCCCTCACCCATTTCTATGAAGCCACGTTGTTACCTGCTAGATGATACCTTTTGATAAGTGGGTGTGGGTCTCCCAGGCTGTCTAAAACTCCTGTCATCTGCCTTTGCAATGTGTGATGCCTGAACTCTCTTAAGAGGTGCTTAGTAGCTGTGTTGCAAGAAGGACAGATGGGATAAATGTTGATGGCCAGCTAAGTGCAGCAGGGTTACCCTGCCCACATGGTCTGTACATGTGTACACTTGGACCCATGTGAAGGGGAATGTAGGTCTGAGTTTTCTTTCCTCAGTCTTCCCTATATCTACCTCATGTATGTGGCTGAATTTGAGTTAAACCAAAGCACAATTTTGAGCTCAAAAGATTGTGTAGGTGTAATGTCTGTACTTCAATTCCCCATCTCCAAAACTGGGTAAAGTAGGACATTGCTGCTATTTCACTCTTAATGACAGTACCACTGCATATTAAAATAAAAAGCTGAAGTACTTGAGTACTACAGTGACTGGTGTCATAAAAGTACCATACATGATAATGTTGTAGTTATGCTTCTTGTTTCTATAGCAACATTCATCCAAGAATCTCAAGGCTCTTTACAAGTATTCATGAATTAAACCTATGAGGTAAGGGATGGTGATTGTTTTTGTTTACAAATAAGGAAATGTAGAGGTTAAACTACTTGATCAAGGTCAGACAACAAATCTGTAGCCAAGCCAAGAATAAAAGCTGACTCTGTGGTCTGTGCTTCAGTCACCAGGCTGATATTCTCTGTTGGAAGGCCTGCACAGGGCTGAGGGGAAAGCCTTGTACAAAGTCTACAGATTTGTTCATTCAAAATGTACATTCCAGCTCAGATTGCCTCACTGAAGTGACCTTATATTTTTATCTCTTTGTCTATCTAAACTTTGCCCTTGTGAAAACATCATTACATCCAGTCAAAGCAGGAGTAACATGATTTATGATTTTGACAAGGGTTTTGCAAATCTCTGACAAAGCAAAACTGAAGCCTATGCTAAAAAAGTGTAACAATCTTTGCATGTATGATTGCTAATCCTTCAATGGCAATTAGATAAACAGATCCAGTACATGCCTGGTTCATTTAGTGGCTACATAAACCAAAGAAAACAAACATATTTACACCAAGAACAACTATAAATTTTCTCTGAAGTTACCGCAGAGATATGGCATTATATGATGAATAAATGAGGTTTGTTGATAGACAGAAACAAAAAAAAGCCTACTCTCCTGGGTTTCTTTTTAAACCATAAGAAGGGAAAAACTCTAAATTTGTAAACCTTTTTGGTATCCAGCCTCTGCTCCTCCCTCTGTACATATTCTTGCCAGTGCCAGAATATTGTAAACAGAGGTATTAGAGGATAACAACAGCCACACCTTTTTAACTCTGTCATCCCACTGGATGCTGTTAGTAGAATCAAAGAGAGGAAAATAGCAAGTATGCTCTTAGGGATGTTCTATTCTAGCCTGGGCTAAATAGTATAAAATGCTTTCTTGCTTCCTGATCTGTTAGGCATATAGATGACTGACCTAAGGCATGATTCTTTTCTTTCTTTCTTCTAGATACCATGCCTTACAGTTATTATGTGGATGTTGGTCTACTTGTTAGCTATATCCTTGCGGTCATGCTCTTTTTTTGTCTGGGTGTCTGTGACTGAGACTTTTACATTGCTTGGAGGAATGGTATGTGGTTGTTTTCTCAAGATCCCTGGCTACTATGGCTGTATTACAGTTCTGCTGAAGAACAAGTCAGCTGGGTGAATGGCAGTAATTTAGTGAGGAAAAGTCTTGTGAGAGCTGAGGATCATGTTCAGCAACGTTTGCAAGTCTGACTAAAAAGTTCACAGATGTGCTAAGCAGAAAGGAGGCTTATTGGACCGGTCTTATTGCTTAAAGGGGGCAAAGCAGGGATGGGGTAAGGACAGGAATGGGAAAGATCAGCACTGCCTCCCTGAAAGATAAAGCAGGCCTGGAAGCATATAGCCGTATATATCCCAGTTTGAATCAATATCCAATAATTTCTCAGCTTCTCAGAAATCCCACATAGATAAGCATTGAAATCGGTGAAACACTGAAAGCATAAAGTGTAAGTGTCACACAAGGTCAGGTAATCAATCTGCATTTTGATCACTGTGTTGAGTGACAGCTGCACCTCAGCTGCCACTGTGCCCTCTGAGCTGGGCAGTCAAAGATAGGGATGACTGGAGATCTTCCTCAGTCTCAGTGTGTAGTGCTACTTCTCAAATTTTTCAGCTTATTTCTCAAACTTTTTACTAGCCTTTTCCCGAAATTTTCGTAGCAGTCAGAGTTGCTTGAGAATTTGTATGTAGCCAAAACGCTCAGTATTACCAGTCCTCAGCTTGCGTTACAAAGGATCACTTGAACGTACAGTGTCTCTGTTGGATAGGTACGGGGCCAGACTTGTCAGCTGATTTAGACTAGCTGTGGATCCAAGAATACTTATGTTTTACAGCTCAGAGAAAAATCAAATGGGAGAAATGTAGCAATAGAATTTACATGAAACTTTGACTCTCTGCTTGCTAATCTCAGGCTCAGGCCATCAAGTTCTTCTTTTCAAAAACTATATCAACATTAATCCCACACAGATCTTTACAGTTATGGCAATAAACATTTAAGTGGGAATTCTTCAAAGAAATTAAATTACTGGCTTTGTGTTAAAAAGATCTAGAGATCTTCCAGTGAACTGAGATTTTTGAGAGAAGATGGCTCCTTCTGTATGTATGTAGTTTTGCTCTGCTTTCACAGATTGGAGATGAAGCAGCCCCACTGTAATGAGATGTGTAGGGAAGGCCACCTTTTAGGTCTTTTGCCTGCTGTCCTGCTACTTACGAAGGAAGAAAATTCTGGTTGCCACTGCATCAACATGTTGCAGCTTGGTGGAAGATGGGCAGTTTAGGAAGTGCTGAGTGGAAGCACTTGGTTCTGCTGAACCCACTGGATCCATGATCCTCAGGATGATTGGTTTCACTGCCTGGGAAATGCCAAGTGCCCAGTGTTTCCCAGACTAACCTGAAATTTCTCCTAACATCGGGCGAGGCTTATTGATGAAGTAAAATGCACCAAAGCAACTGTTGCTGCATTTGGGAATATGAATAATTGTCACAGACAGGACTTTAATAGTTAACTACACGTCAATGTAAAGTTATGATCTTCTTTGTCTAGCCAGCCCACAGAGTTGATAAATTTAGTGGAGAGAAAGGTTTCACAGAATGTACAGCTGGGGTCCTGATGGCTGGCATTTCCCTGTATGTTAGTTGAGTGGCTACCCAAACCCACCTGTATTGTGCCTGAAGCTTCCTCTTCTGAACTCTTGTAGTCACAGAAGATCCTAGTCAGGTAAATGCACCCTTCTTATTTTTCTGCAGCATTGATGATCAAACAAATTACGGTATTAAACTTATTTTGCTACTTATGAAATTCAGCCTATCGCTATATAACTTTCTGGTACTTGAAAGTGCTTTTCTGAAATGCATCCCTGAAGTTAAGTGGCTCTTAAAGAAGTATAGGAGCCATCTTATTGATAAATTAGGTCCTTTCTTGCTGTTCAGATTTTCCTTATTCTGGAATGATTTGTGAGATAAACTCTGAATTGTCATAGCAGCTTTAGTGCAAATCTTTTATATCTGTAGAGTAGTTGTGAAACTTTATTAGTGATAATAAGGAATGCAAGCTTATCTCTAGTTTATGTAGAGACTAAACCTGAAAAGTAAGAAGATGAACGTGAGAATAGTGGTGTTTGTGGAATATACCACAGCTGCCCATCACATATGGTGTTATTTTTCTTGTTCTGGTAAAGCAGAGAATGCAGTGGACTAACAGATCCTTGAAAAAGCTGAATGCACCAGATTCTCATCTTTCATGCCTCGTAACACCTCCACGCATGGCCTTATTTAAATGAACCTAATAGACATGTCTGAAGCAAAATACTGCTCAGACAACATGTGACCTTTAGAGAGAAACTAGCTGAAGAAATTCTACACTCAGGCTGTCACTCACTCAGTTGTTGACACAACTGTTTGGGGATTGTGAACTGGATCAGGGAACCAGATAAGGTTAAAAATAATGCAAACAAGAAAGGGGTAGGAGAAGGTACCAGCTTACTTCTGTGGAAGGGGGGACGTTTTGCATGTCTTCACTGAGCTGAGCTGTGCTTTGCACTGGACTGGCTCTCTCCGCTTTCTGGACAACAGCTTCAATATTTGTCAGACCCTTCTGTGAGCTGATTTAGCTCGCTAGATAGAGCAGCAGAAAACTATCCAACCCTGTTTTTTATTCTGCCATTTTAGCACATTAAATTAGCTCAAAGGACAGTGTGGTGAGTACCAGAGCTAGTAGGAGATAAATGGCAGAAGCATGATCTCCTGCTCATAGTTTCAGGGAGCTGTTAGTTTAGCTTAGTGCACCTCTGGAAACCCTGTGTAAATAATTGCGTCATTGCCTGTGGGGTAGGAGAGAGCCCCAGTGCTGAGCAAAACAAGTGACTGGCAGAGAGGGCAGAGAAGAATTCCATTGCCAAAATCCCCTGTATCATGAAACTGAGGTGTCAGCATGAGACAGAAGGGCAGCCCTTGTCTTTCTGTATCAGAGTGTAAAAATCAGGAGATAAAGGATTTGGAGAAGACTTAGTGCTTAGAACCTGAAGTGCTGTATTTGGAACTAGCTGTAGGACTGTGAAAGAAACGTAGAGCTGAGTATGAAATAACAAATGGAGATTGTAAAGTAAATGGAGATTTTTCCCCTTTAAAACCAAAGATAATCAGTGGAAAGATAGAATTTAGATTTGCTTATAGAGTGATTCTCCAATTTATCATTGCCTAGAAAATAATTCATTTCTGATTTCAATAGCAAATGCCAGATAGATAGATAACATCACAGACTGGTGGCTAGACAGCCCTTGCTGGATTTCAGCTACGCACATTCTGCATGTAGATGTTGTCCTAGCTCTGATGATCTGTCTTCGCCCCCTAGGGACTATCACCAATGGACCAGCTGCATGATTTAAATTCGTAGTACTCCAGCAAACTTAATTTCTTTCCCTTTACAGTAAAGGCTGTTTAATTAGAGGAAGTAAACTACCCACAGTACACTGAACTGAATTAGGAGTTTGCAAATGTAACTAGGACTTATTCAGTCCTGGAGACATAGCAGACTGTCAGTAAGATGAAAGCATTAAACTCTGAGGTTAAAAAACACCAAACAAATAACTAGTGTGCCATGGCTAGCTTATGTCTGCTCAATGCTGCTCAAAGTGAACATGTAGCTTTAATCTGGTTCTCAAGGACAGAGGCCAAATAAGATCACAACCACCTCTGACATTGTCACAGCCTATTTATGGTCAGTATTTGTATTGGTGATTTCATGAAGAAGCTAAAGACTGGACATGTCTATAGGAGACATTAAACTGTTTTGTGGATAGAGGATGTCATTCCTCAGCTATGTTTACCGTAATAGTAATTTCTGATTATTTGCAATGCATATTAAAGACAAATGCTGAAATGTGACCAGACATGGTTTGCATAAAAGCACATTGGTACACAGAAATTCACCATGCGGATATGGTTTGATGAGACAGGGATGTTGATGGAAACACAGCATTATGGGAGTGCCCAGCCTTCCTGATGGACCTAAAACCCCTGCCAGAGTGAAGGTATTACTCCTAATGCAGATCAGCTCTTCGATCTGCTGCTCAGTGTAACCCCACAAAGAGTTTCACTGGCACAACAGAAGAGGGGCAGGAGGGAACAGCTGTGTTTGCTCAGTTGTGCCACTGAGGCTCTCTTGTCATTAGCCTACAACCAGAGAACTAGAAAGGTAACTAACTTATTTATTCACCTTCAGCTCTGATCTAAATGGGGAACTGCCAGTTCCTGTTCTTGTGCTGTTGTTCACTCTTTTTTCCAATTGTGCTGTTGGAGTCTGTGATGTGGCACTGACTGTAAATTGATCAGTAAAATGGTTCAGGTTGAAAAGCCATTCCCATTCCTTATTTTAAGTTCTGACAGGCCAATTTATATTGTATTGAACAACAGTCCTACATAGGTAGTTACACAGCACAAATAAGAAGAAAAACAGTTGGCCAAGTATAAGGGACATCATAAAACTCTTTCATTGGTTCGGTTGTGGGTGAAAATGTGAATAAAATTACCCTTTAAAGGAAAGGTGCAGTTTAAACCGGACTTAGTTTATTAAAACAGTACAGTTTTGTGGGAAGGCCAATCTTGCGTTTTACATCATCTTCTGTGAGGCAGGTTTGAATCACTCACTGATACTCATGGAGAGGCTCGCACCAGTTTGCTTATGTGGGTTTGAAACTGGTGCTCTGGTCATACTAATTGTTCAAATTCTTTTCTCCTTGCTTAGTTAAAAGCTTTGATCATCTTGCTCTTAATTACCCTTTTATGGCCCAGAAGAGAATGCTGCCTTATGATTACCTTGTTGTTGATCGGGTTCTCTTTCCTTTTGAGTTTATAGAACTCTGATGGGGTGCACAATGTTCATTAATTAGATACAGGAAGAAACAGCTGTGGTGGTGTGATTTTAATTGTTACCTAAGATCTGAATACAAGGCAAACTCCGGGTGACACATCCTTGGAAAGATTCCTAGTGAAAACTGTCCTGGGGTGAGCACATCCAGTGAACAAGATTACCCAGAGCAAGGCTTGTCAGTTACTGCAAACTGAGAAGAGGCAGCTTGGAAGAACAAATTGAACTTTGCTGTAGGAAGGAAATTGTGCCAGCGAGTTCTGTGAGAGACTGAGCACATGATGAGAGTGAGGACACCCTCAGAGATGCCCTCCTCAGTGACGCTTGAATGGGTCACTGAGGACAGAAGAATTAAAAAAGTCATGATTAATACTCGGTGTCTGTGACATGTCTTGCAGCAATAGAACATTCAAATCGTGTGCAGTGCTCTCATTGTTAATTATAGGTCCTTTCAATCATTAACATCGGGTAGATCACAGAGTCCACATCTCCTTACAATTTCAAGATATCTTCTTTACCTCAGGTTTTTTTTTTTTCCGTCTAGTCTAATTTTAAAACTCCCAGTTAACATGACAGTTGGTACCAACAGCATGCCAATTACTGAACTTCCCGCAGTGTGAGAGGAAAAACCCACACCTTTCTTTTTGAGAAGATTTGAAACTTTTGTGGGCTGAGTATGGATGGGTGCAGCCTCCCCTCTTTCTGCCTAAAAATTACTCCAAATCTTATACTTTTGTACAATGATTTAAATACAAATCTGTAGGGCAGCTGAAAAAATAGCCTAGATTAATTATTTCTCACAAAACAGATAAAAATGCAGCCTCAAGTTGCAAGTTATTATATTTTTCTTAAAACTCACTGTTGTTTATGAGGTACTGACCAGGCTTTTCTCCTTAATGATAATACACTGGGTTAATTTTAGCAAGGAACAAGAGCAGATACTAGGTAATATTGACATTACTTTCCCATAGCTTGAGCACATGGGCTGGATTTTTACAAGGTGTAGTACTACTGCACCAAAACACCCAGCACTGTAGACATCATGCTGCAAAGCAATCCAAACTCCTTGACAAGAAAGCTGGAGGGTTTTCCCATAAACTTCTTTTTCCCAAAGAACAAGACAAACATTTTCAAGTTTGTGAGTACTCCTGCACTTTTTTTATGCTATAATTTCATTGATTGCTGTGCTTGTATTAAATTTTTATTTAAGTGAAGAAGCTATGTAAAGCCTGGTTAGTAAAACTTTGCTAAAAGTTTCACTGAACAATCCTTAACTCATTATTAGCTTTTAATAAATGTATAATACATAACATTTCTTAATAGTATATTCCTTCTTTACAAGTACTTCTTTTGGGCTAGATGTGAAGAAATAATACACACATGGTGTTTTTTTCCTACTGTGTCGGATACTATGTTTGAGTGAAAAGTTAGGCAGCTGTCTGCATTTTTCTGAGGGCTAAGGTAGGCATGCGTATGGGGTATTGGCTTATAGGCTGGTATCATTATGTTAGGGAGGTGGAAAGATGAGATAGCACGGCTGTAATTGTATCTAACTAAAAATTCTAAGTTTTTGAGAAGTGAACATTAATTTGAAATGTTCTATCTTCTGAAGACGTGATTTTTTTTAAAAAAGTATATTGTAAAATAGTAATATGTTGCATCAGCTTTTGTTGTTTGTTTGCTTTGGTCGTGGGATGGGAGGTTCACAGGAGAGAAGTTTAACTACATAAGTACTTGGTATTTATGTTTTGTTAACATTTGAAAGGGTTTTATTTTGCATTGACCAAGTACAAGTTCATGTTGACAATACATCATTATTTTTCCAGCTGCTCCCCTTCATGTTAACAAACTAAGATACTTCTTTGACCATCATATTGCTTGGATTATTTTGTGCCTTATCCCAAATGTAATATCTAATGGATTTGGAAAATTACAGCTCTTGGAGATATTTAAGTATGAAACCTCTTCAAGTATTTAGCTGTTGGACTCTCCATTTCCCTGTTGCAAAGTCAACAATAGCCACCACAGGACTGTATTAAAATAATCAAAATCTCCTCTCTAGACATAATGAGTCACGTAAACAAACAGATTATGTATCTTGCAAAATATGTCATTAGTGTTTATTCTTAACATGGTTCTTAGATATTGAAAACACTGAACATATTGTCTGTTGTGCATAAACATTTGTGCAATTAGTACTGTAAACAAGCACAAGCAATGTTCTTAACAAGGACTATTAAATTATTTCCACAGCATTCCATGAAAACCTACCTGAATTAGGCTAGCATACTAAAACCGTATATTTTTTTCCAATACAAGAGATCCTCTGTGTATTTGAAAGACCAGATCATATGGATCTGGCAGCCTGAACTGGAACCCATGTGTTGTCATGCCAGTGAGCCAGCACTGTTCTGGAATCTTGCTGAAGGCATCCTTACTTGATTTTTTCCTCCATGAAAATCTGCACTGAAGTTATTATCCTGAAGTAAAGGACACAGATGAATGACAGTGGCCTCACCATTAGTCTCACCCTATGGGCCTGTCTCTGGCTTGGCGTTTGGTTCTTGTAAGGAATCAGAAACAGGAGACCAGGCACAAGCTTCTGCAGGTCTGCTGAAAGGTGGTAATCACAGATGTGCCCCTTTGTATCAACAAACACCAGGTAATTGACTAATTTTAGCAGGCAGTGAATCATGTTGTTTTACCAAAGGCTAAGAATGTATTGGTTTTGTGGTTTAGCTGATAAACTCTTAAGTTGACTGACGTGTTCGGGCCTTAATTAATTTCTTTCCAGTTATACTGGATTGCTTATTACATGATCACAATTCGAAAGAAAATCTTCTCAACCCACCCACTGCCAGGCACCAAATAACTCCCATCTCACTCCAGCCTGACCAAACTCATCATCAGAAACAACGTTCCCACAAACCCCATGTATCAGTAATGAAACCAAACTGTGTTAGAACAAATGCTAAACTAATACACAGATTTCTACAACCACCACAGTAAATGCTCCCTTTGAACAGAAGCATCACTTGTCTTTCTTCTCTCTCCACTCTGTCCTATCATCACTCCTCTCGCTATTTTCCCCATCTAATCTGCTTGTTTCCATTACTCTTCCCTCTGATACTATCAAATAGGTTAGCGTAACAGAAAAATTTAGAGATACTGTCTCCAAAATGTAGTTAGCTTAAGTTTGCTACTTCTCGTTTGGACCTGTAGAAAGATTTGTGTCCCTGAAAACTTGTCTGCTTTCCTGGAGAGCAGCGCTTAGTCCAACGAAAGATCTTTTCTCTCCCCAGCAAATGTCCTTCCCAGCTGAGGTGACATCTTCTTTAATTTGCTTGCTTTGGATTCAGGAAAATAAGGAAAATAGTCATTCTATAAACAGAATTATTTTTAGCCTGTATCAGTTGAGTGATCCAGTTTACAGAACTGCCCCACAACAGTTGAATTGGTACAACTGATGGGATGTGAGCTATGGTGGAGAAGCAGCATTTGGTGGCTGGGAGAAAGAATGGGAACTTCTTAAGGCAGCTGCTCCGCCTCATTTAGCTGTATCTCTCAGTATTAACTGGGGGGCTTTGCTGCGCACCTAATGCCTTTAAATACAAGTGCTCTAATTTAATAGCCAGAGTATGTTTTTAAATGTCAATACCCCAATTCGTTTGCCTAAAGAGACATGAATATTAGGAAAGTTCAACTACTTTGGTAAGTAGTATCATGACATTCCAGAATTTGGAATGCTTCTAAGAAAAATTATATGTTCTGAGTGGTAGTGTGAATATCAAACCACTGCTATTTTTTTTGTGAATAGCAAAACTGCTCAAAAATGCAGTTTTACGAGGAGTGAAACTAAAAATTTTCAGGTCATACACTCAAAGATTTTTTCATTAAAAAAAAAAGAAAAAAAAACATGGAAAGGCAGCTTATTTTATTTGGTAACTTTATAGGCTTAAAAATTGGTTTTTGAAATGGCATTTTCATTTGGAAATTGTCCTCTTCCTTGTGATTTTAATAGAAATCATAAAAAGATAAAATGAAATAGATTTTTAGAGATAAAATGAAATACTGTCTTTTAGCAGAACTAGAATGTTCTGGGTGAACTTCAAAGGAATTTTTTGTTTATTTAGTATTGTCCACAACATGGCCAATTCTATAAACACAAGGTATACAAATACGAAACTGCTCATAGGTGCCTGCAATTTAAAATTCATTGTAACGAAATGTTGTGTATTGAAGTTTTCTTGGCCTTTAAATAGATGTATTGTATACATATGCAGAGTCATGTTTGGCACTTATAGCAATTTTGAGCAGCAAAACTGTTGCAGAAGCAGACAGAAGTTGGTCGTCTTTTGTTTGAATAGCAAACAACAATTTTACTTTTGATCTAAATTATAGATTTCTTGTGATAGGGATGTTATGTGTTCCTTTTATTCCTTAGACTAGACCTTTTGAGAAATTTATGCTCTGTAGGACTTTTTGACAAAACTGAGGGCCGTTGTTAATTGATTAAAGTAGTGTCAGTTATTCTATTATATTTATTGCATTTCTTTAATATTCCTCTAGTTTCCTCTCTATGACCCATATCTAACATGAGTAGCTGGTTTGGTCTTTCTGGTTGAACTGTTCTTATCCCCTTCATGGCACTGTGTTTTTTTTTAATGATATGAACATCAGTTCATGCTGAAACAGTAGCTTTTCAGACTGGTTTCACACCATTGTGTCTGTTGAGATCAGTCCTTTTGATAGTGGTTTTCTGTGCAGTCAGTATGGACAAGAATGGAAGGGTGCAGCAGAGGGCTACAAAGATGATTAGGGGACTGGAACACCTCTCTTATGAGGAAAGACTGAGGGATTTGGGTCTCTTCAGTCTGGAAAAAAGACAGCTGAGGGGGGACCTTATCAACACTTATAAATACTTAAAGGGTGGGTGTCAGGAGGATGGGGCCAGGCTCTTTTCAGTGGTGCCCGGGGACAGGACAAGAGGCAATGGGCACAAACTTGAGCATAAGAAGTTTCACCTAAACATGAGGAGGAACTTCTTTACTTTGAGGGTGGTAGAGCACTGGAACAGGCTGCCCAGAGAGGTGGTGGAGTCTCCAACTCTGGAGACATTCCAAACCCGCCTGGACGTGTTCCTGTGTAACCTGCTCTAGGTGACCCTGCTCTGGCAGGGGGGTTGGACTAGATGATCTCCAGAGGTCCCTCCCAACCCTATGGTTCTATGGTTCTATGGACCCTCTGAAGAGTATTATCATTCCCATGATGTATTTGGGAGAACTGAAACCTAGGCAGACCGTGACTTCTTGAAGTCACCCAGAACTGAACCTTCTTCCCACTAGTATTGGCCTACACCTTTACATCAAGACTCAGAAAAGCTTTCGATGGGTGAAAAATCAGCCATAGAAATGTGTTTATACAGAACAGAATGAGCTCTGAAGAAAAGTGGAAAAATGTTTTTGTTCATAGCATTTAAAACTGGTTTATAAACATTTGTATTTGATTAACTTCACCCTCAATTATAGCTCTGACTAAGCTTGCAATCCATAATTCTGAGACCACAAAGAAGAATTTCAGCAAAAATACCTAACGTCAGAGTTGACATTCTGGAAACGTGTAAAGGAAAGGATAAACAAATAAAACCACCCCCCATGTTTTGCGAAGGAACGTTCTGTGCGCTGGAAATACTGTTATCAAGTACAGTCACAGGAATCACATGCAACGGCAAGGAAGAGTAAGCAGTATGAATTACTGGATATACTTTTTGTTTTTTAAAAATGTTGTATAATCTTTGTGCATGAAAAAAAAGAATGAAGAGGATGTCTCTTGGAGGAAAAGTAAATGTCACATTTGAAGGAAGAAGTTAATGAAGATCATCAGTCAAACATCCGTATGTGATGCAATCTAACCCGAGGGCTGCTGGAGCTCTGTTAAACCAAACACAGTAGTCTCCCAAGGCTCTCTGCATTCACAGTTAATTCCACAATCAATACCTTCTTCCAAAATGTGACTAAATATTGCTAAGTTATGACTCCAAATTGCCCCCAGAAGAGTTCTTCTTTTTCATCAGCCAGATATCAGAATATTACTGCCAGATAGCATAAAGAATATATCTGCGTCTCTGCTTTCACCTCTATAAATCAGGAATGATAACTCTGGTGAAGCTTTTGGAGAACTAAGGACAAGCTACTGAATGACATATAGGTGTTGCTTTCATTAAAATTGCCCATATGCCAGCTTAGCTATATATGGTGTTAAGAGTCTGTGCTAGACTACAAAAAAATTACAGGATGAATTCTCAAAAAGATTTAGGGACTTAAATCTGATTTCCAAGATTGATTTGAAAGGGGGATTTTTTTACTGAAGTGTTGATATCTAGAAATGAGCTACCTCTGAATTCAGGGAAAAGAAGTGGGAGCTTTGTAGGATGTTTCATTTCATCCTAAAGGCGATGTCCAAAGCACATCAAGTGTGTCATCGTTGACAAACTCAGGTCTTTTCTTCAGACATCTAATCCAGTGTGATGAATTCTACTCATGGCCATCTAGGGCTTTATTCAGAAGATCTAAGTTCTACCTACAGCTGTCAATCAGTTACTTCTTTTGGCACCTCTCAAAGCCTAGATTTGTCTAGAAGGAAACTTCATGCAGAGGAGTTAGGAAATGTTTAAATAGTCTGGCCTGTAGCCTAAGGCCCAAATCTCCTTAACAGTCCAAAGGATTAGGGTCCTAAGTCACTCTGGCAGTTCCAAAATGTTTATTTTTAGTGCTGTTGGAAAAGATGCTGCTTTACATAATAAAATAGCACTTCAGTTTTGTGAAATACAAGTCTTCATCACATTAACAGTGCACATTGCTGAGCTTTTGTCACATGATTCTGGGCCATCTTTTCACATCTGCTGATGAACCCTTAAGGAAAAAAAAAGGACAAGAAGGGAAGAGAATTCAATTGTCTGCAGGATTCTCAGCTCAATTTTTTTTTTTTCATCAGCTGGACAAGGTCAATGGACTAACTCTTTTTTTGGTGGTGGAGCTCAGAGGTTCAGAAGAATTTCTGCAAATAGAAAATGTAAACGTAATCATAAATGTAAGTCAAAAGAACATCCTGTTCTCATTTATCTTGCAGATGAAACTAGAAATTCACAAACCTTTATGCACAGTTGAAAGCGGGTTTAAGACAATCTGTTGTCTGCCTACGATCTGAACAGCTGTTTGTAGGAAAATTTTCCACATAGGTCACTGCAGAAAAAGAGTAAGGTGTTGACAGCCTGATGGATGAGTTGGGCTGGCACAGTGCCCATCCAGTAATACGGCTAACACTTTCACGTACAGTAAGTATCGCACACATTCGGATTGTCTCTAATACAGTAGCACATCTTCTAAAACTGTAAACTGAAAGCAGAAGATCACCTGAGTTCCTAAAGAGCAAGCTACTCTTCTCCTAAATGCTCTGCCAATAAAAAGAGTAGTGAAAGTTCAGAAGATTAAACTTACGAAAAGCTCTTTGTGTGAAAGGTTGCAGCTGTTAATACATGGAAAGGATCGTGCTGCTGTGTGCACAGAGTTAAAAAGCTAAGCAAAGGTCCCATTGCTACGTAAAACTGCTCCCTGTTTCCCAGCTGGGAGCAGTGCTTCTTGTCTTTCAGAATATTGGTGGCCCTTACGTAAGCAAAATTTTGCTAAATGGTCAGCCAGACATGGACACGCACACAGAGTATTATCATTGTTTCAATTAGTTGTCATTGACTGGTATCTAAAAATCCAGAAATCTCATCCTTTTGCTTTGTGCATGTGACTTGGTATTGCTGCAATACAAATAAAAAAATCTTCAAGCCACACTTTTATATAAAGGAAGAGAAAGACATTTTCTTCTTTAGTTTTCACTTCCCAAAAGACATATATCTGTTTCTGCTAAACCTTTCCTTCACATTTCCTTTCAAAAGAGGAATGGATTACCACTCCAACATGGTAGACACTCGATCTGTTGACCAGTCCTGTTTTTTTAAGGTATGGAACTGAAAATATGGATTTTAAGTCCTGCTACTAGGTGGCTCAGTGGCCATATGCAAGTCATCTAACTTCCACGAGGACCCCATGCATACCATGGCAGGGTATGCAGCTTGCTGGTTTAACCTTGGGCTGGAAGTGAATTTGGGAAAGCTTTGTTCTGTGTTTGTCTGCCAGCAAATTACAGCAAAAACAGAACTGAGTTCCTTAACTTTTCCATTCCCCTGATGCCATATTTGTAAAGTTGCTGTTATATTTAATATTTACCTGCTCTTGCAAACTATTGTGAGGCATCTGCAAGGTGAATATTCTACTGTACAGAGTGCTCTCTTACTATGAGCTCAACAGCTAAAATGTGATCATCAGCCTGGCAAATACAAAAGCAGCATGAGAGATTTCTCCTCTCCTGTCTCTTCATCTTATAGGACAGGATTCTTCATTATCCTAATTGCTTTTTAATAATGTATTATTTTTATATATCTTTATACTTAATATATATTAAGCAAGCCTTTGGGATCTCTCTGGTGGGGAGTATTAATCTTAAAGAATGAAAATGGGTTTCGCCCCTGCTTCTTAGCGCAAGGAAAGAACAGCACATGGCACTTAATTTATCTCCACAGCGGAAGCAGCTGGGGATGTTTAGCTGCCCTCCTTCCCTGGCTGGGGGAGCCTGCAGTGGTACGTGCAGGGTGAAAGGTTTTTGTAGGTGCTCCACCTTGTTCTGCCCCAGGCCCTTCTAGGACTCTTTCTACCCCCAGGAAAAGAGCCTGTTTGCTGTTATACTGGTAGAAGGTAAAGTAGTCTGGTATCTGCTTAATCTCTGTAGCCATGTAAGGCAAGGGAGAGTGTGACCTGTCTTCATTTTACAGATGTGAAAATGGACAAGGATGTTGCCAAAGGCCTCAAGGAGTATCTGTGCTGGATCAACACTGAGTTACTTCTATCAATCAGGCCTATTCTTCTAGGTATGTTCTTGCAGCATTCCTGCCTGAAAGTCCACAAAAAAGAGTAATATTTCTTTTGACATCAATACTTTTAATAATAAATTGACAGGGATGATCCCTCCCGTGTTGGAAGGTATGTCATGTTTTAATTACATGGCTCTGGCAAGCCTGATTTTATGTTTTTCTTCTTCCTTGTTTCACTTTTTCCTCCTTGGGTTTTTCTGGGAAACCCTTTCTGAATGCTTACTCTGCAGAGGCATCAATATTTTTCTACTTCTTTTGACTACTAGAAATTCCATACTGTGCTGGCAATCTCACAGTCAGCTGGTATGTTGGCTACTGTGTTAGCTAATTAGCTAGTTAATTAGGGTGCTGTGGTAGGGGTACAGTAGGGAGTATGTATTTCTCTACGGGAGTTTCTAAGCTACTTATAGAATCATTAACTGTTTTATTTTAGTTCCAGATGCAGGAAAAGGAACAGGAGAGATGTTAACATTTAGCTTTGTAACAGTGCTTTGTTCATTGCCCTACTTATAAATAGCCAAAATTTAAAAATACAGCAGAAAGCCATCTTTCCTGCAGAAAGAAATGGAAAACACTGACAGTACAGACTACAAAAATGATCGCATAGAAAGTGTGTCATGAAACTGGAGAAGAGCTTCGCAAATGCTGATTTTTAATTACAAACCCTTCCTTCTGCAATATGCTGTGGCTCAGTGAATGTCCCAGAACCAAAGCCCTGGGCTTGCTAAAGCTTATGCTGATTGAAACCTAGAATCTTTCAGATCTGAAGACGTCATTCTTGAGTCATCTATGCCCCGCCAGATTTTTTACTGGCTTGACAAACTGTTCAAATTAAACTGATGCAGTATTCTGTGTATAGACAAATCCCAAGGTTTAAGCCAAGGTTGCTAAATCTCACACGCAGTGAGCTGAAACAAAATGTAAACTCTGAGTCAATAGGGAACATTATGGGTTTTGAGCAAATGAGGTACATTGCCACAACTGCCTTATTAATATGTGTCACTCTAAACTTCACCAGTGCCTATAAAAGCTGATCAAAAATGAATTAGGGCAACTGGTGCTTTCACTGTCTGCTAATTTGGAAATAAGCATACTCTTGCAGGCTCCTCACCCACCTCCTTGCTTTGATAAAAAGGTGTACAGCTTTTATCCCCAGTGGCATGGTTTTAAGTTGTTTCCAAAGCTGTCTTCCTTGGTGACTGTCAGCTGTGGAGAGTAGGTTTAATCTTCACTTTTCCACTGAATTACCACTTCAGCAAGGGTGCTGGGCAGAACTGCTTACTGGCGAATGTTTCTGGGGAGGGGGCACAGCCCTAAGTCATTCAGGTAAAACTAAATAGACTCACAAACAGTAACCTTAGTATCAGAACAGACATATACAGTTAAAATGCAGTGGATATCGTATCAATTCTTTTTTATCAAGTCTTCCTTGTATCAAAGAAAGAAAAAATACTATAAAGAAAAGATTACTGTCCTTAACTACCTATATAGCTACATACATAAGACATGTAAGACATTCAAAAAAAGAGAATAAAGCTTAAAGACTGTTGTCTACCAAAGCTCAGCAGTAATATTTTAACTTAACTTATGTTGATTGTACTTTTGGATTAGTTTGCAAATAAAACAACTGATACGAAAGTTTTGGTGTATGATATAAATTAGGAGTATAGGACTATAGTATAAACTTGACAGGACTGAAGAAGTAGGTGAGCGTCCATAAATACTATATGCCCTGTAGTAGAGGTCAGCTATTTTATGCATAGTGAGTAATACTACCAATCCTAAAACATGAGGAAACATCCAATTTAGATGATTTACCCCATAAGATGCCGTCACCTGTTAGGTCAGATCCTTTTGATAATGTTACAAGAACAGATCTATTTTTACCCAGCTCTGCAAGTGCTTTGGTCCAAAGCCTGAATGAACAGGTGTGAGAACATTATCTGACCAAATATGAACTCATGTATTTTATATATTGTACATGCTCACACTTTTATTTATAAAATGAGTTCACCGTCCCTGGCATTTTACTTGCACTGTTTCTGTCTTGCCTGTTGAAATCTGAAATGAAAGAAAGCAGCACCAGAATATTCTAAACTTTCATGAACTAGCAGAAGTAAAAATTAAGTGAAAGGTGAGAGGTTTTTCCCTCCCAGGTGATTTAGTAAAGGCATATAAAGTTTAGTTTAGTTTTCTATTACTTCAGGAATAAACCAAAATAACTATTCATGAGTTGTTGTTTTTGTCTATGTTGCATCTTAGGATTTCTTTTTAAAAGTTTTTGCCTACCAAAACTACAGAGAGAGAGAGAAGAAAACTTTTAAATTCTCTGTAATGTACTTTTTTAAGAGAAAGTAGAATACAAGCAGAATTAACTTAATTTTCATGTTTTTAAGGACACTGTGTGGGAGTTCACATGTTTGTTTACTTTTCAACGAAGTTTTTGAAAGGAATTGCTTAAAGCATTAGGGCTATGCAGTCTGTAAGGATCTTTGCAATTCATGTGCGGTCTTTCTTTAATGAAAGCCTGTGAATTCCACATACGTGTCTGTATGCATACCTTTCTTTTTCTGCACGGCTCAGTGTTCCTAAAGCAACCAACAATTAATTGAAGGTTCCTGGTAAGACACAAAGAAATTACATACAGACAAAATGAAAAACCAAGAAAGAAACAAGTATCATATTAGAAATGTCAGATCATATAACTTCTAGAAAAACTAGGGTCAAATGTCTGTCTTTAAATCTGTACTTTTAAACCTGTTTTTTACGAAGATTTGATAGCAGATTGGCAATACAACATTGGCAAGCAAGCTCTGCTGCTTGTTTGCAGGTGACACATAGCTACCACATGCATAAGAATGGAATTATTTTCAAGCATTTTTAGCAAAGTCTGTGTGTTAAAAGCTGAAGCTGACTCCCCTTTTTATTTAACCAGGGCCAGTATTTTTCACTGAAGCAAAATTAAAATTAATGGAACCAATGAATATTTACTCAAGCCAATAATCTAAATGAAAGCACTACACCTGTATATATCTAAGGTTCCAGGAGAGGCAGATAGCACTGTGTGTTGTTAAGGCTGCACAGCATGTCCCGGTATGATTCTTTCTATTCAGTTGCTCATAATTTTGAGAAGCTTTAACAGTTTCGGCTGCACTTTTCAGTAGCTGATGTCTGCTTGAGGTGGGAAACTTTGACAAATAGCAGCCACATGATCATTTCTGAAAAAAAAGGTTAAGGGAAGAATACGTTGCTTTATTCCTTTAAGAATATTCTTGAAAGCTTGTCTCTGCAGTGTTGTAGTTTGACCTGGGAGCTGGGGGGAATGGGGAAAGGAATGGGAGGCAGCTGGATGACAGACAGGAGGGAGGCATGGAGATGGTGCAAGAGGAGGGAGAGAGTGAGGAGGGAAGCTGGGGCTGGAGCGGACAACAGCTGAGAAGGTTATAGGCTGGGACTTAGCTGGGCAAAAAGGAGGACAGGTAACCACGGGGATGTACAGGAGCATTCACATGTCAAGGTCAAGGATGGAGACTGCTTGGGAGAAACACTGAAAGAGAGGCAGGTTGGGCAGGATCATTGAAGACAAGGCAGGAAGGAGGTAACTGGTACACATCTGAGCAAAAAACTGGGAGGATATGTCAACCTGGGAGTTGCTGGGAGACTGATATTCAAGCCGTGACTTTGGAGGGAAAGGCAAAGGGAGAGAGCTGAGACTGTCTTAGCCAGAACAGCGGGACTCATACAAGAGGCTTGCTGGAGAAAGAGGAGGACACAGATGGATAGGTAAAAGGTATGGGCTTCCGCCCAGGAGCTGTTATTACAGAAACCTTTGGATAGGGACAGATATCCCATGGATAGGGACAGTTAGGAAGGGCTGGGCATTGTGAATAAAATCCAAGAAGAGTGGGTGGGAGTTTTACCTGTCAGAACATATTCTTCTTCTGTGATGGAACCCGGTATCCCTGAATTACCTTTCCCATCAGCCAACAATGGTAGTAAATGTTATCTGACAAAGTAAATGCCTTGCAACCTCTTCTGCTGGCTCACTGGCAGGAAGGCGGCTTGTCTGCCTCAGGGACACAGACCTGTGCTTTGGGTCCAGAAGTCTTGGCTTGTGGATGTGTGGCAGGCACCTGTAACAGGCACGCAGGAGTTTTGGTGTAGTGATTTAGTTTGGCATTTCTGTTCTTTTCAGGTTGTGATTTGAGAATAGTCTAGGAAATTATACACAAAATAGTACTTTTAAGACTCCAAAATCAAATGCCTCGAAGTTATTAAGTAGCTAAAAGCCTGCTCTGAAATCAGTGATTAATTTCCCAATGCACTTTTTTCTTTTGTGCATTCCTATTGAATTTATTCACTAATACTCCTGTGATGTGATGTGATGGGGCTTTTGTACCCTCTCTTTATTATCTGCATTAATTTATGACTGACATGCCCAGGAGCTGGTTATTTCAGAGTAGTCCGTGTTTAGTACTGCAGATACTCAAAGTAAAGCATCCACATAAATCACCGCAAGCTGACTCTTCAGCTCAGCTACAAATTAGAACCTACAATCTCAAGACACATATGGGAAGATGAGGAATACACAATCGCTAAAAACAGTGAAAAGTGTGATTTAAATCACACAGGCTTGGCTGGCACTGCAGAACTCGATGGCAAAAAGCCACATTCATTTGCTTTCGTTGTGACACCTTCTGTTTTCTTCAAGTTCACCTTTAATCACTTGCCAATTTTTGCAACAGATTATACAGAGGGTGTCCAGAAGGGGTAGCCTCCATCACTACATTGTCTGGATTTCGTCCCAGAGGAAATCCATGTAGTAAGCAAAGTGAGGGCCCCCCAAAACTGGTATGTAATAATATATTTTAAGACCTTAATTCAGTGTACATAGGTAATCCTAAGCACAGCATCATGTCACACTCAGGTGCTTTTAGAGCTTGGCAAATACTTAAAAAACAGGCTTAATGTTTTGGCTTCAGAGTTTTGTGATAACGAGGCCATGCCCTATAATGTGTGCTGTGATGCTACGGCTGCTGGAGGATTGGAACAAAAAATAATGACATGAGTCTCTGCTTTTATTTTTCAAGTGTATTTTTAAATATAAATATACTCAGAAAAATAACTGCACCTGACATCAACTTTCTGCTTCTAATCCAACACATTCAAGCTGAGCCATACAAAATCAAGCAATATTCTGATAGGACCATTCCAAGATGGGTTTTTTAAGGGTGGACAAGTGCTGGTAGAGGAGTAGTGTTAGCTTGCGTATTTGCTCCCATGTTCCTCTGGGGATCTGGATTCTCCACATGCTGTTGTTATCTGTGACTCTTTTGACCTGATGTGCCACACGTGGCTGGGTTGGTGCATGAATAGGAATGGTAGTTCTGCTCAGCACCCGAGGAAAGCATGCTTTTCCTCAGCACATTCCCAAGTCTCACTCCAGTAGGTAATGTACCCCTGCCTGTGGCAAGATACCGGCTGTTGGCTTTGGCCTGTAACTTGATGCAGTGGGAGGATCAACCACCTCTTCCAGACTGTTCTTGTGGAGGTTAGGTCCAGCCTGGCTATTGTCAGAAACTGTAAGTCCTGCCGTCAGAATTGTGGCAGTTGGCCTGTTAGCGTAGGCACAAAATTAGAAATAAGTTTTCTCCCCTCCAGCTGATTCATCTCTGCCATTCCATCAAAAGCAACACTTTGCTAATGTCAATTAAGTTAGAAAATAACCCCTGAACACCCTGGAAGCAGAGAAGAAGAGTAATCAGGTATGCATGCCATTTTATAGAGTCACTTCAGTGCCTATGATTGTGCTTTAGAAGAGAAACACCTGAGGGAAAGTCATTAAGAAATTACAGTTATGTAGATAAATGTTATGCTTCATTTTTAAATGTAAAAGTGCAACACATAATAAAGATGTGCTAAATTGCTCTATTAGAATGACCAGCACTGTGTGTCTGCTCAGGGCAGGAAGGTACAGAGAATTGTTTCAGTAGTTAATTGGTAAAAGTATTGTATTTTTAAAGGAGAGGGGAGGGATTTGAATGTACAAAGGAATTATTTTTAAAAGATCAGAGACGGGGAACTGAGACATAGGAGTAAGAGGTCTCAAGAGAGGAGGAGTGAGTATAAAAACCTCAGGAGAGTGAACAAGGGGAGAACTCAGGGATTTTACTCTTTTCTGGTTTATGGACACTCTGTCTTTTTCTCTCCTGGAGGTGTGGACCCCTGGTTGGTGTTTCTGAGACTATTAGCAATAGCTTGTCTTTACAGCTTTCTCAGACTCTCCAGCAATAGTCCATAAACCTTCTGGGAACTGTAGCCCTCTTGTTGAAAATTACTGGCTTGCATAAAGGTGGTAAGTGTTTAATGTTAACAGCAGCACCTTGCTGTGGGTGGAGGAGCCTAAGCCAGGTATCAAAACAATATTCTGTCCCAAAGGAAAGAAACTGGCATTCACTTTTACCTCACCTGCCTGCAGGTACCGCATTTCAGGCCAGTGTTTGCATACAGCTTTGGGATGCATGAAACATAGAGGTTAAAACATATTCCCAAAGCGTAGTTTTTCATCATAAATATGAGAAAACTTAGAGCCAGAGCTGCTTCAATAAATCAGTACCAAATACAGAATGACCTCTGTTACCTTCCACTGAAGTGGAATCCACTGGGAGGGATTTGATCATTTGCCTAGAAATTGCTTCCTCTGTAATTGTTTTCCAACCATTGAACTTTTGGGTGGGAATTTACCCTATCAATGTGTTTTTATGCCAGATGCCACATTACATTTGTAAAAGACAAACACCTGTATCCTTAACAGGGCTGGTTGCTGCTTCATTGCCCTTCCCGTCACTGATGTTTGATCCTTGCTGTTCCTGTGTCTTTCCATGGTTTAAGAAAGACCTCTCGCTTAAGAAAGATCATGAACAAAGACCCCACTTTAGAAAAGCAGGTAAACAAATAAACAAGTACTCAGTGAAGGACAATGATATTTCTTTCTTTAGCTATTATTTTAGTATTTTTTTCCTCATTGGCAATTTAACTCCATTGTCCTTTTATAAGCAGTTTGTAGGAGTGAACAGAGACTGAGGCTGTCCCGCAGGCATTCTGCCTGACTCTGTGAAGAACGTTCACTATCAGTCAAGTGGTTGAAAATAAAAGGAAACCTTGTACTGAACCTCATTAATGTGTAATAAAATGGACTAGCTTGTTATCTTGGAGATACAGACCGCTCTACCCTGTAATAGAGAACTCCTGCAACACAGAGAAGGAGAAAAATGATGTGCTTGTAGAAGCAGCAGTGTGTTCGCCATAACCAGAATTGCTGCGAGGCAGGGGTGCCTGTGCTTTCAGCCTGGGCAGTCACATAGCTTCTGATAGCTATGTGATAAGAAAAGGTGTGGCCCTTCCTTTGTTAGATAAGTGACTGTGTATATGTCATGTTCTGAAAATCTACCTGCCCTGTCATTTAGCTGCCACATGTCCAGGTATGTGTGAAACGAGTCGTCTCACTGGAGGCTGTGCGTATGTCCTGTTAAGTGGCTAATGCGGGCTTACTCTGTCCTGTGATCAGCGCACAGTGCGTCATATGGCCAGAGGTTGCATATCTATCCTGCCAGACATGCGTACACAGCCCCCCTTGCGTCTTTCTTGTGGTGGGACCTGCCTTTAGGCTAGAGACAAGATGAAAGCAAGTGGTGGAAGGACTGTGAGGCCTTTAGAAGAAATGGTTGGTGCAGGGTGCCCAAGTAATCACCTGGTTTGTGGCTTGCCGCCTGTCCACATTTCAGGGAGGCTCTGGACAATGGTGTTAAGACTGGTCTGTGGCCTGGAGGAACTGCTTGGCGTGCTGTATTCAGCTCATGAGCTCACCACCCCTGCACTAAAAACACTCTGACTCACTAGGTAGAATTTCATCCATTAGTGTAATTAAAAAGTAAAAAGAAATGAAGCAAAGCTAATGAGCCTTCTTTAATAATCTCAGTGGATATCTCTAAAAGAGAAACATAGGAATCATTTCATTTTGGAATAATTAAACTTTAATTCATTGAAGTTTCAAGAGTGACTAGGTTTTGGAAATGTAACAAGCTGGGTTTAACCACATTCCAAATTCCAAAGCAGAGGTCACGACTTGTTATCAAACACATAAAGTCTCAACATTTTTTCTCATGTTAGGAGTACAAACAGATGTTTTGAAGGAGTAATACATTCAAGTTGTTTTGTAAGCATGAGACTGGAAAGGGAATGCCTGTCTGGTTTTACCTTGTGTCTTCTGAGGAAGGAAGGCAGGCCAGCAAACGGAACAGTGTTCAGATTTTCCTGAAATGAGAACCAACTGTGAGTAGGAAAATCAAAGTATATATGTTACTTGCCTACTTTCCTTTTCTCCTATATTTTTTGAAGGCTTCAGCTTGGATACATAATTAGCCTGCTTTTTCTGACGTAAGTCTCAGATTTCACTTTGTTGTTATGCAAAAAGCCTTCATTCAAGTATATAAAAACTTGAAAAGCCTACAGGGTTTGTGCTGATGTGTGCTGGACGCTCCTGATTTTATCTGAACCATGTTGGAAAAGAAGGTATCAGAAACTGGGAAAGTCATACTTATTTAGTGCACTTTAGGATGAAACCTTGCCAGCAGACAGGTTCAACTGGGAAACTGAGTATCACCCACAGTCAGGCACTGGCCAGGAACTAGCACAGCCCCCTGACCTGTAGTCCTGGAAGAGCTTCATTCAGGCTGTTATCCCTTCCCCTAAACTGCGGGTCCATGCAGTAGCTGAGGATGGCTCAGCTCTAGGACCATGTGTACTGCAACAGTAGTTGTAATAAGAATAAGGTGCTTGAACTTGTGGAACTGCCTGCTTAAATGTGATTAGCTCTAGGAATGGTTGGATGGGTTTGCATTAAATAAAAATAGCAAAAAACTTTGTAAACAAGTCAGTTCCCTTTTTTATCTTATTACAAAGTGTACATCTTTGGACTTGCAATTCTGCTTGGGAGGATAGGCCGAAAGGCCAGGTGTTTTTTAGGCTGTCCAGTGCTACTGGAATGGGATGACTTGGAGTGGGGATTAGCTGGCATACTGCTTCCAAAAGGGTCTGCTGATTTTCTCTCTCCTGCTCCTGGCTGCATGGTGCTGCAACTTCCCTTGTGTGGACTCTAGTGCTTAGCTGCCTCTATGCTGATTCAACTCACTGAAGCAGCAGAAAAAAAATCTGCTTTTCTATTTTATTTTTTACATTAGTTTTCTGCCTCTTTAGTAAGATGAATTGGTTTATTGAAAGACAGCATAAGGTGAAAAAGAAGACCAGATGACTGAGAATGGTATGAGAAAGCTGGGGCACCCCCTCTTCTGGTTGCTGTAAGGTGTTAGATATACTCAGGTTGCCTTGTCTTGGGAATTGGCCCCTAAGTATGATCTGCATGAGTATAAATACCTTGTGTGTTGATGTGGAGAAGGTGGTTCTGATTCTCCTGAAAACTGCCATGTGCCTAAATGCACATGTGGCTCTTCCCTCAGTCCCTTGGTTCTGTGGGGGCTACCCAGGTTAGCACAAATTCTTATGCTGTGTTTGTGGGTGAAGAAGGGGATGTGGGTTGAACAGGATTATTTTGACAGATCTGAGTGCAGAGCATGTACAGATAAGCAGGCAGGAAGGAATGGAGGAATGGAACCTCAGCTGAGGGATAGGGAGGTGAGGGCAGGAACCTTTCAACTGGAGCATTAGCTTTGATCAGAGCCCAAGCTTTTGTAGACAGACAAAGGTGATGTAATATTCCCAGGAGCTGGAAATTACTTCACCTTAAACACTCCTTTGAGTTTGACTCACAGAGAAAATGACTTTATGTGAAATATATTTTGAAAACATTAGGGGGAGGATTTGGATTTTATCACTTATTTAAAAGCCATAAATACAAAGCTTATTTCTGGCACTCCACAAAATCAGTTAGCTTCCATAATGTCACAGAAATGGGGTAGGAGATTTCCTCTGGATATCTGTACAGCAGAAGTAAGCATTAACATTAGAGATTAAAAATCATGGTCTCTGTTCCTAAAAGGCCCATTTTAAGAGCTTTATAGGTATTGCTATGTGATTGCTTCAAGGGACTGCCATCGTAAAAGGCAAGGAATCCTTGTGTCAGCTGAACCTGGGGACGGAGGGCTGGCGCGACAGGCTAGGTGCTCAGTGCTCTCCCTTGCTGAGAAACAGGTACAAGAAGTGCTGCAGAAGCAGAGCAGTCTGTGGCAGTGTGCCCGGGCAGGCAGGTTGTGTCTTGTAAGGATGCTGCTCCCTAACTAAGGATGGTGGCCATCAGTGGCTAATGCTGGACATTAAGTGGCAGAAAAACCTGATATTTGTCTGAACTTTCACACAAAATGGGGGATAATAAGTGATTTATTTGTCTTTCTGCCCATTTAAAGTAGTGTGTAAGTATGGCAAAGAAGTTGAACTTTATCAGTAATAAACGCTCCTCTAGCACAGATAGTTCTTCAGCTTTTTCTGTAGAAGTGGGAAGTTGGGCTGATGAGTGCAATCAGGGCTGAGGCGATAACACTGAGCTGTGGAGTGTTTCAGAGGAAAGCAATGGAGCTGGCTGTAGCACTGACAAATTAATTTCCACCCTCTGGAAAGAATCACTGACTTCCCCTCTGTGTCTTTGGGCCAGGAAGAAGTACCCAGAACAATGAGATTAGAAACAGATGGAACCACTGTTATGTTAGGAGTTGGAAATCCTATTTTTTTCAGAGTTTTAGGAAGAGGAATCAAACATTTTTCAAGTTCATTTTACAAGTAAGGTTGCAGTGCTATGTACAGCTGATGCACATAAGCTTTTCCCAAATACTATAGACATTAAGAACAGCTTTTCAGTAACTGAAAGAGGATACGACTTTAGCAAGAATGTCAAACATTTGTAGGAGCAGATAGTTTGAAAACACAACAGCTTTCCCTCGCCAGGTGGCTAAGTTTGCTTGATTGCGTTGACAGGAGAGTAAAGCAATACAATGCATAGTTTGTTCCGGTTACCAGATGAGACTGGCTGGTACTGGCTGAACAGTAACTGGCTGTTGCTGCAGCTTTCCTCTCACCAACTTTTATCTTCATTCATCCTATTTTTCCTTTCTTTACCAATTGCAAGAACAGCTCCCTTAAACAGCTCCTTTCTGCCTCTAACTGTGCCCTGAAACACTGTGACCTTGTAATGTCTACGAAGCTACTGTATTACAGCGCAAGCCCTAGCATCTGTCAATAAAATCAGAAGAGTGGAGCAGCACGAACCCAACAGCAGGGACAGGACATGCAGGTGAGGCTTAGAAAAGCTGTGCAGCAGGAAGAGGAACAAGGGCTGTAAGTCTGAGAGCTCGAACGGGAAGAGAAGCAGGGCCATCTGACATAGGAGGCACTGCTAATTGCAGTGGAATCACTAACAGTGGAAACAGCCTCTGCACTTTGGTAGAGTCAGGAAGAAAAAGGTGTTGGGGAACAGGCAAGCAGGCAAGGCAGATGTTTCCACTTCCCTGTCGGCACCTCACTTATCTCTTTTGGCTTCACTGTTGTGTACGCAGAAGTCTGCACAGCTTCCTTTTTTGAAGGTGTCTAGGAGTGCAATGGAGGGTCTGTGCCAATCTCTGAAATGCTCCATGTCATGTTCAGAATAGGAAGTTCGATTGCTTTTGGGGGGCAAAACCTTTCTTGCCATCATGCACATCAATCGGGCCCTTGTTCATCCTCTGTCTTTGCATAGTTCTTGAATGCTAGTAACAAGGCAGGCAGGACACTGCTACTGAGTCTGTGAACTCAGAGAGAGATCAGAAGGGGAGATGAACTGAAACAGCAATTACTAGTGCACCAAAATAATCTCAGAAGAGTGGAGCAAGCATCAGTTAAGCTGATGGTGGAAGTATCCACTCATCACAGATGAAGTGGAGAAGAAAGAGAGGAATGGCAGAAAAAGTGTGAGAAGCTCTCCTCCAAGGCAGTGGCTGCCAAAGTGGGTCCTGATGTCCAAATATTTTTCTGCACCATATCTTCCACAGTGTAATACTGGCTGAGTGTCAGTGGGGAATAAGGTGTTAATATTATGACTTCTTCTCAACTTCTGGTAATCTCAGTGTCTTCTCTGTATTGGTAGGGTTTGCATGCATTGTCTAGCAGAGTGCTTAACAGCCGAGATCTTCCTTCATCTACACTAGATTTTCGCTAAGAAAAGGTGATGATCCCTTTATGGTGTGCCAGCCCTCCTCAGCATGTTGCTGACTGATGCCACTGAACTGGGCCTTCTGCAGTAAATATTTTATTGGTTTTGGAATTAATTTCAGAAAGTGCCTGCAGATTTGTCCTTGCACAGTCTGGGCACTCTGAATACAGTGAGCTAAGGCTCACTGGTAGCAGTGAGCAAGGAATCAAACCAGTTGTTCATCTCTCTTGGGAGAAAGACAAAGCAGAGGAATATATGTGTGAGGGGAGAGGGCTAATGAGGGGGAAGGGGACAAAACAACAGTTCAAGCAGTGTGTGCTGACTTCAAATTATTGGAAACATTCTGCTCAGGTGGCATATGCGTTTGATGAAGTCTGTGCTTGCAAATGCTGTAACTACCTGTGCATATCAACTCAGTGTAATCTTTTGTGGGGTTAATAGCAGTAAATGATCAACTTAGATTTTCCAGATTGTCTGGAAGTTAAATTTCTTTAAATCCCTTTGGGTGGAGGTAAAGCAAGTGCATAGCTCGGGCTCTGTGCTGTGACCTATAACAGGATCTTGCTGGAATACACTAGCATGGGTGGCCTTCAGGAAGGAAGGCAGATGTTTATTGATATGAGGGGAGTGCAAGGGGGAGTAGAGGGAAGTTTAAAAATTAACAGAAAAACCTCAGCTTTATAATTCCAAATAAGACCTTTCAGCTGTGACTATCAGTAAGAAATTGAATAGCAGACCTGCCACAAACCGTGTGAAAAGCACATGAAGAGTAGCAACACTGAAGCATCCTGAAGTCTGAGCAAATCAAGTTTACATACCCTAAATTGCACGTATGGTACACTTATATTACTAATATGCGTGAGATGGGTGTAGCACAACCGTTGTGCAACCCACCAACAATGGTGGGTGCTTGGAGGCACCTCCCAGGTGGGCACGGTGGTGGCCCTGGGAACAGTCTCTGGCAGTCACAGGTGAGGTGTCAGCTCAATACAGATAATCAGATGTTCCTTATTAAGTGCTGACAGAAGCTGAAGGAGTGGAGACAGGAGACTGCCAAGGGTGGATTAGCATTAGGGAAGTTTTGCTAAATGGAGAGTAACATTACTATGTAAGAAACTGGAGGAGTACAGGCCCTGGAGCAGAAGAGGTGAGCAGGGCAGGACAGGCTGTGTAGAGCCCAGGAAGCTCACTTGCTGACAGGGACTCCCTCGGTCCCCTGCCTCCTCATGCCCCTTTGTTGTTGCAGCTGGTATCTCCATTTCACCCAGCACTGCCAGGTTTCTCCTGCTCCGTGACTCTGTGCACTTTGTGTGTTATCTGCTTGTGGGCTCTATTTGCCATGTGGGTGTTGCAGAGGGAAAAGCCCGTGAGATACGCATCTCCAAGCCAGGGATTGTATGTTCTCCTTGTTCTCTGTGCACCCCCATCCCATATGCCAGTCTCCCATCCCACTGACTGCCCTTTCCCCCCACTGCTGTCAATGCCCCACATTCCTTCTCCCATAGGCTGTGGGTCTGTGAGCTCCTCTAGCCCCCTTGGCTTCTCCAGCATTGATGCTGTGCGTCTCTTCTGCTGTCTTCTCCCTAAGCTGTCTCTCTTTTCTCCCAACCTTCAGTACAAGTTGTCTCTTCAAGGATATGCAAGACTTGCAAAGCTGAGCTACTGAGACAGGGTGAGATGGAGATGGCATTACGGATAGGGTGTGTTCATGGTTCCCTTGAAGACTCCTGGAAGATCATGGTAACATGGAAGTGGTTGGAAAAAACAAGCTCAGGTCAGCAGATGTAGCCTCTGTTTTCTTGCTTTCTTTTCAAATTTTCATCCAGTAAGAATGAAATGTTCCTCTAAAATGTGAGGATTGATCAGAAATGATGTCCCAAAGTTGCAGCTTTATATACAGACAATCAGAGAATTGCTGTTGAGCAGAGTACTAGGTCATGCTTTCCTTGCCTAAGATGTTTTGGATTTTTTTTAGGTAGCTGGCAGATGCTCTTTACTTGCACCCAGCTCTTAAAGTAAAACTGGCTCCTTTCCATTTTGCACAGAACTATTATTAACAGGAGTTTGGAAGCAGACAAATTTGATACACCATGAAAAATTGTGCAAATCTTTTTTTTCTGGGTAGGGAAGCTGAGGCACAGACAATCTCAGTGCTAAATGTTACACAGTGAATCATGTAGCAGAACTAAAATTGAATGTGAATTTCTGATTTCAGGTTTTCTGCTTGCCTTTTAGCTCATACTGCTGTTTTGCAATGCTGATAACACCAGTGTGATGTTTTTGGCTGGTTAGAGCTGAGGTATATGTATTTTCTGTGCTTACTTCAACCTGATATATTTACCAAAGTTGAGTTGCTTGGTTTACTCATATCTTCTGCAGAGGTTGATGTAAGATTAATATGGTTACTAACTTTGTAGGGAGCTTGTGTCCTTGTGCACTGAATTTTACAGGATGCATTTTAATCATTTGCAGGCTACAGGCTTTTTTTTTTTTCAATATATGGTAAACCTCTTAAATAAAAAGATCTTCTGCACCTAAGAGCATCAGAAGGAATCAGTGTTCTTAGCAGAAAAGAGACATTATCCAAAATAATTATGTCAGAATCTAGGAGGAATAAGACTTGGAGAATCTTATTTAAAAGAATTTGTCATGTGAATCAAACCTACTGGATATGCATATACAGGCTGGATCCCTAGGTTTCCATCAGATGGAATGTTGACAAAAATAATCATTGTGATGAAGTTTCTTGTGCACTGTGTGTCCTTAATTTCAAATAGTTTTAATCATTATTTTTCTTTCTGGAATGGAACTTTCATATAGTGCCTGTGCTACTGTTTGCAATCAAGTCCTGCAATTGTGATAACAATCTTGATAATATCTATCAATCTCAGATTACATTATCTGAGAGTTACTAAATTTGTATGTAAGTGTGCTGTACTTGATTTCAGTGAGGCTTCAGGACAGTACTTAGGCACATGTGTAAGCACTTTAAAATAGTCATCGCAGTCGATATGGTGTTACATACACTTTTTTGGAATGTGTGTTGGTTTCTTTATCAGGCGTTCCGTGTGATGCATACACCCTGTGTGTCTAGTAAGATAGAGCATCTAAGAAGATGAATTTGTCTTCCTTAATACAATGAGAATAGCATCTGGTGGGTATTAAAGAAGCTGTCTTCTAGTTCACAGAAATTCAGGATAAGAATGAACAATTAGTTATTTCTGACAAAAGAAGTTTGTCCTATAATGCATTTTCTAGTGCTTCAGGACAAAGTTCAAGTGGTTGGCAATACTATGTATTTAGCAGAGCCTTCTTGTGGATTATTTTTTTTCTCAAAATTCAGTTTTTTCATTATTTTAAGTAACTACATAATTGTCATGTACAATGCATGGGATTTCAGAGCTGTCTCACGGGGACTAAATCCAAGTTCTCCAAGCATACAATGATAGTGTGATGTCTGAGCTATGGGACCACTGTGGTGTCCTTCAGAGGGCATGTTTTAAGTGTAGTTAAGCCAAGTCGGGTGTCAATTCATGTTACATTCTACATTATACAAAAGGGTGATTTTACAGACTGGGGAAGCCAGATGTTGAAATCTCATTGACTTTCAGAAAAAAGTTGTGAACATAACTTCCCTTTGTGCTTTTTTTCAAAACTAAGCGTGGAGTTCATGTAGTTTTGCTTTCTTTCTCCCTTGCTCATATGATCTCTTTCTGGTGTTAATCAGAACTATTGTTCTCACATGGGCTGGTCCTACAGGGTGGCAAGTTGTTAATGGAATGGTGCATTTCATCTGCTTTAAACCATGTACAATATTCCAGGGGTAACCAGGGATAAGTGCTCTGAAGTTGGTTTCCTGTTATCGTCTCTCTTTTATGAAATGGGCAGCCTCCTAAGCCTGTCCAAATAAACAGAATTGAAAAATACTTGTTTTGAAGGCTAGGTGTTGGAGATGTATGTACCAATGCTTGTTTTTCTTTCCCTGGGCATGATGAAACAGTACATCGTAGCCACCTTATTTTGCTTGGCCACGCTCCTTAGTTTCTCTTATGTGGATGCAAAATAATATAAAAGAACTTGAGCCAGATCATATTTGGGAACTTTTCATTTAAAACATGTCCCTTTGCACAGATTTGCACCACACAGTAGACAATATGAACTACAACAATTTTATCTATTTTGATATAAGATTCTATAGGAACTACTCTCACACTGAGCTTTCCTTGAGGTCTTGCATACCTTTTTGGCTTCCTTTCCTTTTAAGTGTTGTTTTTACTCCAGTTGCTTTTGTTAAACCAATTTTCAGTTCAACATAGAAACAGTTTCATCACACTTGAGGGACGGGCAAACAAGCTGCAGGAGGGACAGAGACTTCCTAAGTTGGCTTTGCTGCTGGATCTGATGTGTTGTAAGACTGGGATTGAGGTTGCAGTACCTGTGTTTGTGTGGCAGTGTCAGGCTTTCTTATCCTTGTGGTATTTTAAGTGTCATTCTGTGTATTTCTTAAATGCCACTTTGAACTTAATCAACTGCTCCCAGCTTCCTATTCATGTCCATGAAGCGCTTCTTCCACTGTGCTGTCAGATCTGTTTGGGCACTTGCACGCTTAACAGGACTGGGAATGGATCCATCTGAAAATAGGTATTTATTTTGCTGGGTTCTTTTACAGATGGATCAGCTCTCTGATCAAGTTCATTGCATGGTTGCTCAAACAGCTAGGCTGGCAGAGCAGAGCGCGAGCTTCAAACCGGCTGAAATAGTGCTGTTGACAGACGTGAAACCCATCTCTTATTGCTCTGCTGTGAACTGCTTGTTTTATACCCTGTGCATCTGATGGAGCAAAGTCATATCTTCCTGTCCCTTTGCCTAGATCATTCAGTCTTGCATAATGTTGAACGGGGAAGAAAATCCTGGTGCATGTTTTTAAGAACCCCATTATTTCATCTGCTCCTACAAAGAATCTTGAGGACTTTTTCACAGTTCCCTTAAATGAAAGGTGAAGCCGTATCCAAGAGATTCACTGCACTCGCTGTTAGCAGTAGAATCCAGCCACAAGTGGTGAAGCAGCGTTATTGGCAGAGGAGCTACTGGGCGATATTGATGAATCTGCTTGGATGCAGTTTCTGAATTTTGTGGCAAGTGACAACATGCTGAATGGCCATATCCTCTGTCATTCTTTGGTTTCTCTTGTTGTGCTATTTTTTTTTCCACAGTAGACAGAACTGAAGGCACTTCAATAATAGCTTTATGACACTGGAGGATATTTAAAACTGCAGGCTTGCTTTCCCTCTGACACATAATCATTATCGAAATTGAAGAAGGTAGAAGATAGAGGGTATCTTCCAACATCAGAAATATGTTTAATCATTCTGGTCTGTGGTAAGGAGTTTAAAGATATGATTACTGTCAGAAACTACAGAAATTAAGTTATGCTGAGGGGAAAGAATAAAAGATACATTTTAGTAGCTTACAATAGATGGAATAGAAAAGATGGAAGATTGTTTCAGATTTGATTCCCTTCATTGCTCATCAAAGAAGGTACAAGTATTTGGATAACTTTAAATAACATTTTCTTCATTTTGTCTTAAGTGAACACTTCTGAAACTAATATATCCAGCTGCACAAACTTCATGTGCAGATCTGCTTTTCTCTTGTCATCCTGATCTCTGTGGAAATTTAGACTTCAGATATGACAAGTGAAACAATCATCCTTGAAGTTGCTTCCAGGGGTAAGAGACTATGCCAATGCTGGAAAAGGATTATTTTTCATATATTGTATGAATATACTGACATAAAAAACTCTTGGATTTTTTTTACTTGAATAGTTTTAGGCACAATTATGTGTGATTTACTAAGAAAAAATACCTATGCAGGTAACACTGCTCTCTGACTATTAGTAGTCAATTAAATGAGGCATTTGTATGTAATTTTAAACAGCTGATTTCACAGCTGTTTAAAGTCCTTAAGTGACTTCACAAGGACGTGTACTTAACACTAGATAACTTTGCAGTTGCATCCACTACATCTGTTTATACTGTTATTGCACGAATGTGAGTCTCATATTCTGGGAAGAGTTTGGCATTTGCACTATGAGGGTCCTGTGCTAAGTTCTCAATACAATGCACTGGCTTCTCAGAAATAAGCTGATGAGCTGAAAAGGGAGAAAAGTGGTTCGTGCACAAGCTGGCAGATGTAATTTTGTTCCTATTAACCCTGAAATGACACCTTATCTTTATAATTGATTTTTTTTAAGGAATAAATGGAATATAATAAGGAATTTTCTTAAGGAATAAGCATTAGATCCTTGTATCTCTTTCTCTTCCACTGGAAGTCCTTTAGCAGAAAGCCTTGATCTGGTGCTACAGCAGTGCAGAATCATGGAGTTGGTTTTACAAAATCCAGGAAGGTCTGTTTCACGGGATAGTTTTTGTTTCTACAAAGCTTGTTTGGCAGTAAAATTAGAGGTCGCTTAAGGGTGTTGCTGTATTGGTGCAGCACAGTGATATGTCAGTTGCAACATTTCCTTAGACTAAGATTAATTTTTAGAACTGCAGTCAATTTAAATGCAGTAAAAATGATCAAAAGTCTCAAAAGCACAATCTGTGATGAAAGACCGAGAGGAACAGGTTTGTTTAGCTTGGAGAAGAGAATACTGAAGTATGGTAACAGTCTTCAAATATGTGAAAAGTCATTGCAAAGAGGAAGGGGATGAGCCTTTGCTTGTATCATACTTCTGGCTTTTGAACCCAGTCCAGCAAAGTCACTAGATCTATGATTTATACTATTGCTAGTGCTGCTGTGAAGTTATTGGTACTGTTGTCAGTTCCTGAGCCAGTGGAGCAATTATTTTTTTTGCTGGCTAAAGCTGAAATACCATCTGCACGCTGTTGCCGTCTGGGTGAGTGAATGCGAGAACCTCAGCCTGGTGCTTGGCTCGGTGGCTGAAGGCAGGGTCTGCTATCGCAATTGATTAATCTTTCCCTTTCACCTCTCTCTTCTCTTACTGTGTTTTGGGAACCAGCTAGTGTTAGCTGCAACTAAGGTTTTTATTTCATGGTCAGTTGCCCACTAGAATTCAGGCTATTCGTTCACAAAGGCTAGTTAACTTTTAGTGAAAGAGAGAAAATAGTGTAGGAAAGTAGTGCTGCTGTGCACATAAACTATAGGTTCAGGTGGAGTTGACAGTTACCAGCTTGTGCTAGAACTCATTTGATGGCTTTCTGTCTGGAGAGGCTGCAAAACTGCCTAAGTTTTGCACAGCTGATCAAAAGTAACCTTTTCTTTATTGCTAAAATAAAGAATGACACAGCAGAGGGGGGCTGATAACCTCTACTCTTGTGCACAGGTGAGGAAAACCTTCCTGTTGGGGAGGCACCCTCTAATACTTATTTTTCCTCAGGTTCCAGGAGGTAGAGGCATATGTCTCTGCTAAAGCTTCCAGGCCCTCAATACAGTGACCTGGCAGGTTTTGTTCTGGTGAAAAATTCTGAGACAGTAGGTCAATTGTAGAGTCCTGTAGGACACCCTGGCTCCCTGTTTACTGTTACTTCTTCTTACTAACTCTGGGGGGTCTCCAAGTTCAGCAGCCAAATAGCTGCAATGATATTTTTAAAGTTATTTATTTTTTAAATCTGATATTTTGAAAAATATATTTTGAGTGTCCTGAGAGAGCTTAAGCAACTTTTGTTTTTCCTTCCAGTGTCCTTTTGCAAAGTATCTGAACTCTGAAACCTGCAGTCACCATCAGGTTGCTCACGTATTTAACCTAGTGGGGCTTTTGACTGATTAGGCATTCGGTAGATCTCCTGCAGTATGCCAGAGTTTCAGATCAACAGGGTTTAGGACAGGAGAAGCCTGCCATTGTTACATATATTTACAGAAAGAAGCAATCAGTCTTTCTTAAAATCCCAAATAATTTCCTTGCAGTGGAAGAGTAAGTTGGAATTCTACTGTAAATCTTGTAGGCTATTTTTGGTGTTCAGACATCTGCCATAGATTCAGGTATGGTTTCACAGTGAGATTAAGACCACACGACTGTTGAAAATAGTGGTCCTGTCCTGCAAATACATTGATGAGTTTTCATGTGGATGATCCAGTTGTTCTGAGTTAGCCCCTGGCTGGATGAGTGCTACAGCTGATGTAAGGGCAGGAGTAGACAGGGAGGGAAGGGCTGATGGCACCTGCGGAGAACACAGTGCACAACTTGTCATGGTGGCGGAGTGTGAAACTTCAGGCTCAGGAGCAGGCTGAGGTCAGGCAGCAGGATCTGCGCCAGCACTGTGTGCTTTGTCCAGTTCCTGCCTTGCACTGGCAGTGCTGTTTGCCCCGTTTGCCCAACACGTTGTGAACTGTTTCTTTCATAAGATCATGGAAACTTGTCCCCCTCATATTTTCAAATTCCCATTACCTAGGCTAGATGAGTGAATAGCTTTACTGTCTCTCTTCTCTTCGCTTTTGGATTGACGACTCTGTCAGCCTTGAAGAATTATATTGTCTTGCAGCAATGCATTCTCTTTGCCCTTGCTAATTCTCAGTACCGTGACATGCCAAGTTGATTGAAGAGGTCTCATGAATGGTCTTTTCTATCAGTCTACTAGGAATTTGTTTCCTTACTTTCTCTCCTTATGGTTTTTAGAGGGAGATCAGAGCATTAAAAAAAGGCAGGAGTGGTGGGTCATCTTCTCTAGCTTCATGCAAATCGTGTCTCCTCATGGACGTTTCTAGAGCTGACTTGACTGGATTGTCTGATTGTCTCTGCTGACACGAATCACTTTAATTACAAGTGACTCTGAGCGATAAGGTTCCACAGGTATCTATTGTCAGACTGGGCCATCACATTAAGAAATCATGAAATTAACTGGAAGTGACTGGAGTGAACATGAGAGGCAGTTTACTTATTTGTGGGTTGCTACTTCAATCTATTGCATTCTTGCTGTGTATACAGTTACAATAAACAAGTGGCTGCATGTCTACAGCTAAGGAGGACAGCTTTAGCGCCCGCAGGACTGTAATTGCATGGACACATATACTAGCTAAGCCAGTCTCAGACGGAGTGAGTCCTGTGGTTCCTTGTCCCCAGGCACTCACTTGTGTCCTCAAGTTTGTACAGGTGGGGTGAAATAGGTGGAAGATGCATCCCTTGAGAACTGACTTGAGCTAAACAAAGGCAAAATCTATTTTTCAGCTAAGTTCCCCAATCCTGTTTATTGTAAAACAGCAAAAAACACCTGTGTCTGCCAAAAGGAAATGGAGACATGGGATGGGAGAGAGCGGGTGGACCCATGAGGTAAGGGACTACTTATCTCAGGGGCAGAGCCAGCTGATGCTAAAACAAAGTGTTTGTTGAACAGTGAATTAAGACAAGTGATGGCAAGTCTGTTTAAGATGTTCTAAGCACCTTCTGGGCACCAGCCCCATCTTTCAGGTAGCTTATTCTAATTCCTAAATTTCCCAGTCTGCTGTTTGTGCTCTTGGGGAACCGACCCAGCTGAAAAAAAGCAGGATTTAGGTGGCGATGGGCAGTACAGTCAATTTGAAAGCTGTTCACCCTGGGACCTCCCAAACATCTGCCCTTGTGAAGAAGAGAACAGGATCAAACTGCTGCTGGTGGGAAGAAGGTAGGAGTTGTTTAAGCTGGCATTGTCACTGAAGAAAGGGATCAGTGAACTGAAGGAGATATGCATTTGTTCATAAGAGAAGGGCAGTTGTTGTTATAAACACTCTGGGTTTTTTTTTTTTTTTAACAATTGGCTTAAAATTCTGTGTCTTGAAAAGATTTCTCTTTTTCCAGTGTGAAAGCCAAAGCATTCATTCATGTGTGCTGAGAGTCTCTTTCATAACTCACGTTTTCAGTCACTGGGCTTGTCTTTACTATTTTTAATTTTCTTCTATAGCTGCTGTGTTTCTTCTGACTCTCTCTACTTAGTCATGTATGAGTCTATTTTTTTCTACTCCTATTTTTTTCTACTTTGTTTCATTCACTGGAGTGGATGATCTGTTTCGTTGTTGCACTAAAATGATTGGATTCTGTTAATCTTACAGGGTAAAAAAAGAGAAGGAACAAGAAAAAGGCTATGATTTGGAAAGTGAGGTTTGTGCTCTAATATTTGGCTCTTTACATGTGTGAAATTCTCTTTGCTAGTAATGGACCTATCATCATATAATGGAAGAAGTAGACTGAAATCAAGATCAGATAAAAGTAGTTCACTAATTACTCTTCTCAATACTTCTCTGTAGTAGATAATCCAGCTGTTTTCTCTTTCAGGAGGATGAACTGTCTTTGCTTTTCATGAGGCATGGTGGTAATGGTAATGGCATGGTAATGAATTGCCAAATGAGCTCTTGCCTTGCAGTGGTAGAAGAGGAAATAGGGTCCCCAGCCCTTGATTTAAACTTCTCCATCTTTAAGCATATTTCTAGGCTCTGCCTTGGGGTTGTCTTGCTTACCTCTTGATGCGGCTGGTTAAAATGACAGAATGTGAATGCTGGAAGCATGGGGGGTGTTTACAGTCCAATGAGATACAAGTTAGTACCCTAATCAGTGGACTTGCTACCCACAAAGTAATTTTTCTTTCAACATCCTGTGTGAGGGATTGATTTACACATTCTACATAATTCTGGTCAGCTGAGCAGTTTCCTGTAACAGTGAAGAAGCCAAAATTGACACCATTCAATATGGATCCATCATGTAACACACTTCTCTATCATGAGACCTATCTGTGCAAAATAGATATCTGGTGTAACTGTATACTGATGTGAGCTGCGCGGAGCTGGTGTCACACTGAAGTCATCCATTATTTTCAGAAGGCTTTGCTTGTCTGTCTGCCTAGCATCTCAAAAATAGTTTTATATTAATAACTTTACGCTAGGCATTTTATGTTGAAATATGTTCCCACTATTGGGATTTTTGTCCGTCCACTAAATGTCCACCATGATAAGCAATAGAACACAGTGCTCACTAAATTTAGAGGAGAGATTCTTAATCTTAAATTGTTCACCAAAATCTTATTTATTTTTGCCAGTATCAGCTGGCTTTTAAGTAGTAAATGAATTGCTGAGTAGATCTAAAGAAGAGCCTGTCAAGTGATCGGTATTTGAATTCAATAGCTTCATCAAGAATGAGATTCCAGCAGAAATGAAGGAAGTCTTTCTTCATTTGTCAGTCTTCATAACTGAGACTGAAGCAAAGTTATAAATTACGTCTTTCCCCTGGTGGGAGCTATTTGTGGTGGATAAGTGTTTGTTACGCTATGGCGTTATCCCTGCTATTGATGTTTTTTCATGCTCACTTACTCAGACTTCCTGTGCTGCTGATTTTAATTCCATATGGAGGTACAACGGCATAAGAAGTCGTCTGTGCTGGCGCAATGAGCAATCTCTTATGAATGGATTATGACGAAGTTGTACTTTTATAGCAACCAGAGAAGCTATGAAATTCACAATTGATTGCCTGACTTTTCAATTAGTCTTAGCACTGTGACAGGAATATTATTGCTCTGCTTCTCTGCCTTGCTAATGAGGGAAGACTCAGCTACTGGGAGAGATTCTAGCATCAGGTCCTGCCTTTATTGTGTGCTAATTCTGCATTTAACCTGAGTTTCCCCCTTCAACATGGGATACATTGTTGAATCTAAAGCAACTGTCAGAGCCACACATGAAAGCACTGTCATGAACTACCTTGGTGGCTTTTTTATCAGCTTCCAGGCAGATTCACTGAATTTACTTTGTACTCATACAAAGAAGTCATCAGTCTTTTAATACCTACCCAAAAGCCATCTGGGCACTCATTCCCCTATACTACTTACCTGTGCTGGCTCTCTTTTTGCATCAGTGGCCTGAAATGGGAGACATAAAACCTTTTCTTAGCACCTATTACCTCAACCTCCCTACAATCTCTTCATTTTCATTCAGCTCTACATGTTAAGCAGCAGAGCAGTGCACCCTCAGAAAGCCAAAAGTCTTTATACCAATGCTTGACTGCAGGAACACATCAGATGCCTGGTGTCACTCTGAGCCGAAGAGAGCAAAACTTGCTACTTTAATAATGAAGGAGGAACACCGAACATCAAGCTGCTGCTGTTTGACCAGAGGGTTGGAGGATCTGAAGATCACTGTAGAGAAGAGATAAAGGGGCTGAGGGGTAATGGCTGGAAATCCAGTAGTAAAAATTCCAGCGATTAAATGAGCTGTACACCGGCACCCCTGGGAGCGTGGGGCAAGGGCAAAGGTATCTGTGTCAAACATGGCATCTGCAAAGACCAGTCCACCCAGGCAGCCAGCAAAGGGACAGAGAGGAAACAAAGGGGGAGGTAAGTGGCCTTACCCTGCCCTGGAAAAAAGGTCAGCTCTGATTTACAAGATGTATATCACACAAAGAATATAAACAGCACAGATTAGGACTCAGCATCTCGGGCCAGGAAGATGGAGGCAGTTGTCGTTATTCCTGTTTTAAAGGACAGTTTGAAACATAAGGAATGTGCTTCATCTTGAAAGCTCACCTTCAGCTTTCTGTTTGGAAATAGCACCATTGCTCATTTGCCAATGGGTTTACCACTTTCTTCTTCCTTCATCCTGATCACACTGTTCAAACTGTTTGGCCCAGGTACGAGGGGGCAGAAAAGGCAAGCGGGACTTTATTGTTGGGCAGGTTTTCCGTGTGACTACGGTTGTAGCTTTAAGTTGGTAGAGTGGCTCTGCTAGGGTTGAAAATGCTACTTCCATCTACTAATTTCTGGGAACCCTTTTTCATTCATGCACTTCAAAATAGCTGGCAAACAGAGAAAAAAGAGGAAATCTAGCATTTCACAGCAGGTGAGTTAGTTGGCTTCTCAAATTGAGAAGCATTTGTATACAGACTTAAAATGTTGTGTCCACCTCTTGATCAAATCTAAACTGTGAGGTGTTTGCATGCTTCCCTACCTGTTCAAACCACTTGCCCACTTATACGACCTGTAGGTTATCACATGCCAGACTATTGCCTAGCTGATTTAATTTCTTTCTGGAGCAGAGTAAGACACAATTTTTCACTTGCTAAGACTTCCAATCAGTAATTCTTTTGTAAGAAAAACATCTCTTGTCTGCCTCTGTAGTTTGCAGTCCCTGGACCGTCACTTGATTACTTGAGCTCCTTCAGTGCAAAATGGAGACAGGTTTCAGTGGTACAAATGGAAGTTATTGCCTCATACGTTGTGAGTAAACTGGTTTTCTTCTTCCATTGTAGTATGTAAGGGTGAGGTCTCTTAGCATAGCACAGGAGATCTAAAGGTCACTGTCACGTGAAAAAGCTAGTTTCTCTCATTTCTCCCTCTCTTCCCCTCTTCCTACTCTTCCTCCTGTCACCAGTGGCACAGCTCTCCCCTTCTTCTTTCCCAACACTCCTCTTGCCCATGGTGGGCCAGTTCAGGTCACTGAACCCACAAAAAACTAACTCAACACGAGCAAGTGAATATTCTTCTGAGGATTTAGTGAGCCAGATCAGCTCAGTTGTGCTGCCAAGCCATGCAAGGGATGGAAAAGGAATGCACAGAAAGGAATGGCAGAGGAGGCAGCCCACCCCTTGTAGCAGCAGGATCTGGCTCTTAGATCTGGCCAGCTGCAATGTGAAACTTTACCTGAATAGAAGCTTACAGGAGTCTGAAAAGGGCACAGCATAACCGCCACTGCTATTGTGTCTTCTGCTAACTGGCCTACCCACCTCCTTTACTTCAACAACTGTTTTGAATAATTAGAAGTTAAATTTAACTCCAAATTTCTTCCCTAGGGATGAGTCCCTCTAAGAATAATTCTCAACAGACAGGAGATTAGTGGCAGAATGAGCAAACAACAGGAGCCAGTGGACCTCAAAAAGAACAAAGATGGGACTAATGTGTTTTCTAATCCCTAGGAGTGGGTCCTTCTCTCTATTATATTTGCACATACTTTGACCAAATTCGGGCAGCTACTTTTTTAGCATCAAGGATTTTCAATGCACGTGGAAAACGAAGAATGATTATTTTTGTAACATGCACATAAGGATTGTATCTACATACAAAGCAACAATACCAGTGCACCATACCACAGCCCAAACATACGACTTCATTCTATTTTCCACGCACTCTGAGTGTGTTAGAGAAATGGTGTTCCTCGCCATCTTTGCTCTGGCAGCTGTATTGCTCGCTGTGGCTACGTACAGCCTCAGGGCAGGCATGAAACATGACAGAAGTATGCTGACAATCCGAGAGTGACCATACTGTAGCAGGGTAGCCTACCACATGTGGATAAGCTCTGATTAATTACCTCTGGAAATGGCAAAAGTTAATTGAGGGTTTTTGCTTTGTGCCTCATGCATTGCACAGCAGGTGTGTTATTTCTCTGCCTGACAAGTGATGCTGGGAGGATAAATCGTTTGTGTAGCACTGTGTTGCTACAGTTACTGTATCTTTAACTGATTAACTCATCAGGGTGAGCTGCCAAAGGTATGAGGATGGGCACAGTCACCTTTCCATACAGAGGTAGCTTTTCCAGCCTGGAAGTGGGGGAGGTGATGTGCAGTTTGAGAGTGTTTGTATTGTAATGCGTCCCTGCCACACTGCTGATGTCCTTGCTGTTTCTGTGAATGGACTTTATCGCATCCTATGTCAAAACAAAAAGTGCTCATTTAACAGTTAAAATCAACTGCATTTTATTATCTTGTGTAGTACTATTCTGCTTCCAGCCTGATGCCCTTGGAGGATATTGCTTTAGGTACATTTTAACTACAGGCATTTCTCCTCCGCTAGATTCTCAGCAGACAGGGATTAGGATGCGGTACTTCGCTGAAGCTGTCCTGCTGACAGATCGCAGTGACCTTGCTGTGACTTCTGTTCTGATCTCACTGGCACTGCTGGAATTTGACACACTAGAACATGAGATACTGGCTCCATTATGCCACTAATTGGTATCCAGAGCATTGTGTTCCTGCCTCCTTCATCATCTGATGTAGGTGGCAGATAGTTCTAATTTATCTTTGCGATGTGATTTAGGAGGCTTAAGTCTCTATCATCAGCCAGTTGATGCCCTTATCCTTTCATGTGGCTGTCTTTATCATATGCAGGTGTAGAGCTTGACATAGGCTTTTATTGTAAGTGTGGTTGGTCTCCTAACCTTGTTGCTGGGTGCTTTTCTGAAATGGAAGGAAATTATTTGCTTACTGTACATGGGTAAAACACACTAAATATTTTTCTCATGCATCTTTAGAGGAAGATCTTAAAATACTTTCTTCATTTGTCAAATGTACAGTAACATAATATTTTATTTCTGCAAGGTTATTTAATTTTTGGACTACATAGATTGGCTTTTACTTTTGTCTGGCAGTAGTGTGGAAGGTAGCACAGTAGGAAGATTCATATCCTTAACCAAAATACTTCAGAGTTTGCTCTGAATGACAGGTTTTGCTTTTATAATGATTTTTTTTTTTTTGACCAGTAATCACAATACTGGACAAAAAGATCAACAAACTGAAACAGAAAACAACTCGACATATGGGATGATGTCTATAGCACTTCCACCCCCGGACAAAAAACAAAGACAGTAGTTTTCCAAAGTCCAGTTTCGTCAGTCCTACATGTTGGAATTTCATGCTGTTAATTTAATCATTAGGGAAGTTTATGACCCTGAAGAATATGACTTGCAAATGCCTTGCCATCAAGAGGGAAAAACATAACAAATCTGGCCTGGAGGGAGCACAGGGAGTAGTTGTACGCAGCAAACTACCTGACACAATTAACAGACAAATAAGTTGTGGATTTATTACTGCAGCTCTGCCAGCTGAAAGCAATAGTTATTTATTTCTGGCACCAGTTAAACACCGTTATCTAAATCTACAGGGAGACTTCAGCATTGTCAAAGTTGTACTTAACTTGCAGGGTCCCAGCTCCCTGCGTGGAATTCACAGCCTGCTATTAGACCCCTTGGCTCCAAGGCAATCCGTGGAAAGGCAGGTGTCTCAAAGTAAGATGCAAAGCAATCTGCAGCTACCTAGAATATCAAACATGAAGTGCTGAATTGCACAGCAGGTTTGAACCCCAGTTCTTTCTCCGGGCTCATCCTAGGCTGTAGGAATGTGCCTAGGCTAAATGAGAATCCATATCCTCTTTTCAGGTACCTAAATCCACCCCTTAAAAATGGGATAGGCGACCACTGGTGTGTAGAAGTTAGAGTATGGATAGGGTGTGGATAGCTGGGGACAACTCAGTGCTGGGGAGGTTCTTTCTCATCCTCGATTCAAGGACTGTTCATACATTTTACACTAGCCTGCCCACAAGACTCAGTCCTCCATCTGAATAGTCCTATGCGGACGCAAGATATTCCCAATCTCAGAAACGGGGTAAGGGCGACTAATAGGAGAGCTCTCAGGGCAAACCACAGAGCAATTGTCAGCATAGGTATGAATCCAACTCACATCCCTGAATTAGCTTATTATAATTGTGCCATGTTTCTCCTTTCTCTGAACAGGGAATAGTTGGCAAGCTATAGAAGAGAATTTCTGATGATATTGACAAGGTGAATTAATGACTCATAAACCGTACTAATGAGGCTATTCCAGAGTGGAGTTCAAGCAGGAATGTTCAAAAAGAGTTTAATGAACAGGACACGTTAGGGACCAGCCTCTCTCTTTTACACTTTCATCTCACTGATTATTTTTTAATGGCCTACAAAACCTGACAGATCTGAACAAGCAGATACTCTCTATTGGGAAACACTGAAGACTGATTTCCTGATTTTATTGGCTCCCTTTTTGAATACAGGGGCACACAACAAGGCAGATTTATTTCTTCAATAAAAATGTGGCAGAGAGAGACTACTAGCCTAAAAAAGAAAAAAGAAAATCTCTTTTCCTTGCCTTTAGTCACATGACGTAAATGAGGTTAGACAGTCCCACAGCGGAGGTTATCATCTGCTGAGTACAGCAGTTACAGGTCACAATGCTTTTTTCTATGATCATAGAGCTGAATTTAAAGCTTTAGGCAACTATGTGGAATGATGATAAACTACCGCCCAGTAGTTTGGTGACTTAAGAAAGGACTATACATGCAGTTTGCCTATTTGTTTTTCATAGATCATATTATGGTTGAAGAGCATGTTGGTCACTATGCTGGTTTCCTAGAAGAACAACTAGTTGCTTTACGACTTTTTGTTATTGTTACTTATTGAAACAAACTTACTTAGGTATTATTGTGGTCTCCTTTTCCATTGCGTCCAAGCTCCACCTAAGTATCTGTTGATTTCTCCTCAATTTCCTTGGCATTTCCCACATCTTCGTAAGTATTTGTGATATAGAGGAGAGGGAGCTCTTTTATTTTTTGCAAAGGAAGAATCTTAATCAAGAGGCAGTTGCCAAAATCATTATAAAATGAAGGATTCTTTACCAGGCAACATGTACACAACAGTGTTAGTAGTTCAGCAAGGTGCCAGATTCAGACTTATGAAGACATTAGAAGATGGCCTGATTTTTTTCTCAGAGGTTGGTTAGACTTTTTTTCAAGAGGTTAGACCTCTGAGAGGTTAGGAATTCCAGCTGTTGTTCCATAGTATGAGGCATCTGGTAGCAGTGCCAGATAAAGGGGTTCCTGCTTCTTTCTCCTAGTACCTCCACATAATCTTTCCTTCCCCTGCACTGCAAGGAACGAGCCCCTCAATCAGCCAATGCACAAGTCATGAACACATCAAGGAACTAATCCACGTTAAAAAATAACTTTTGTTTTGTTTTTAACTCAGACTGGCTCCTTCGTGGATTTCATGGCAGGGTCTCAGAAGTGCTGGTGGAGGGGTGGTGTTTCACAGTGCAGCTGTGAAGGACCTGCTTGGCCAACTGGGAGATCAAGGTGGAGCTCCAGGACAGGATGTTTCTGCCAAAAAATTTGTTACTGTGGAACTATGGTCTCAGATTTCCCATCTTCCCTAGAAAGAGCAAAGCCTTTTTTTTGCCTCCTTACTGCCTCGTTGGCCTTACTTAAAAGGGACCTGAGACCTGCACAACTACTATTTAACCATTTTTTTTCAATATGGCCACTGGGGGAGCATTCTAGGTTCGCTCTGTGGGCAGATTAAAGTTTTTTATTCCACTATTGACCGCTTAGGTGTTGAAAACACACTGATCATTCCCTACTTCCTATCTTCAGTTGTTGCTGAACCAGTCATTTTTATTGAATTGCTTAAGCACAGCATGGCCAAAGGTTGGGGAAGCTATAAAACCACAGGTAGCTAAAAATTCTCCAACCTAAAGACATGTTTGAGGAGTGATAACCTATCATCAATAGCTTTGCAAGTGGAATGACAGACTCTGTTAATCATTGTGAGTAGTCTGCTCTGAAGAGTTCAGATATTGTCACCAAGGAGTGGTCCAGTCCACCCCTCGTTAGGGTGATGAAACTGCCCTACTTCAGAGGGCTGAGGCCAAACCTTCAAGGTACAACCAGTTAGCGTGCATTGTGGGGGTGCGGGCCCTTCCCTGCGCCCTTGGGAGGAGACCAAACCAAAGGTGATGCTGGCTAGAAAAGCAGAAGTTGCCCCACCAAACTGCAGTTTCCAGAGACCCAGTCAGAATCCCATGATCCATGGGAGAATCCCCTACTTCTGTATGGACTATGAATTCCCACAGGCCTTCGTACTATGACTGTTCCTGCCTGACATACCCCCTTCCTGGGTCACCCAGCAGTACAAATCTGAGCCAAATGATGGATGGGCACATCATCACATTTCTGTTGAAGGCATTCTGGTGTGGATATTGGCTTTCTGTATTTATTCAGGCTTTACAGTGGCCATGCAAAGATGGGCAGTGCTTGATCTGGCATAAAATCTGCCAGTGCAAAATTAATCCATCAAAAATGCTTTATTGCATTTAAACCAGCAGAGTGAATTTATACTGGATGAGTGCCTAATGTCCCACGGCCATGGCACTGCTGGGTCTATTTCCTGTTACCTTAGAGGAGAGTTTACCATACTGTTGAAGATTTGTAGACCAGAAAAACTGGGATTGCGTGCATTTAGGGCAAGAAGTACTGAGGGTATTTCTCTGATAGGTGGAAAGGAGCTGGTTTTGGAGCTCATAATAAAGAAGCTTCATGAAAATTATGCTGTCAGGAAAGATATAGAGCAAGGTACCTCTGGATTCAAAAAGGCAGCTGTGGGAAGCCCTTTTATTAATGAATGAAAGCAGAAGGTGGATCTGTCTTGTATTACAGAGTGAAGAGAGCTCTTCCCTGCTGTTGGACAGATACGTCCCAGAGTAACTCCTCTAAGGCATTCTGCTTAAAACACCCTGCTTCATTGGTTTTATCAGGTCAGGGGTGATGTAGCTGATTACTGTTACTTGACTAAAGAGGTGTGTACATCCGTGTGTACAAACACAGGCAAGACCATGTCATTGTCTGAGAAATTTAATATGTAAGTCTAGACAGGCATGATCTATACTTCGAAGGTTCAAACTGGAAGCACTACTAACAAAAAGAGTTTAATTACTATCCTTGGAGACTGGTTCTCACCCAGCGCTGCCTGGTATCAACAGCTATCTGCTGTCTTCCATTCCCGGCTCTCTAAAAATAGACGGAGATAGAGGCCATATAAACTGAAGGCATAAAAAGGCTGGATTTTTTTTTTTTCAGGGGAGAAAGGCAAAGGCGTAGCTTAAAATGCAGACATAGGAGTGGAGAGTTTGTCCTGTTAGCTTTAGAGGAAAACATTATTAAACATTTACTCAGGGCCTGGAGATTCCCAGATATGTTTATCTAGAAAAGTAAGACAAATTAAAACATAAAGTCAGGAATAACTGTTTGTAAGTAGGCTAAGTATCTCACAAAATGACTCAACCTGCCAGGAAAATGTTGCAATCTCCATTTGAGGCTGGCCTGCCTCTCCCTCCTCGCAGGTGAATGCTCTCGGGAGCAGTGATTTGACCAGCTCCTTTGCTGGGTAAGCAAGGAGCAGCTTGGCTGAGAAAATATTGTTCCTAATGCTTTGTTTGTAACCTTGAGAAGATCTCCATGGCAACAGAAGCTACTGAATAGAGTTGGTCATGTCATTTTGACAGAAGTTTTCCACTAGAAAGTGCTGTTTTAATGCAAAAGTGTTGGGGAGAATGATTTGATGTTGATGATATTTTGGTATAAAAAAAATTGGGGAAAATCTGAAAAAAGTCTTGGTAGGAAGAGGTTTTTTTCTTTTTTAAGCCTGCCGCCTTCCCTCCTGGGACCTTTCATGTCAGGAAACAAGACTACTATCTCTTCCTTTTCTATTTTGGGACTAGTGGTTGAATTCCCAGTTCATCTCCTCTTTTTGACTCTTTATTGTTGATGCCTTTATGAAAAGGCTGTAAACAAAACAGGAGATGAGAGAAGCTGTAAACCTTCAAATATCTAAAGTATTGCTTTTTTTGAAGTTTTGTTTTAGGAAAGAGAAATTCTGAAATAAAAGCAAAATAATACAGTGGAAGAGTGTACTGTAATTACTTGCCCATTCTGTTTTGAATAGTTGATTTTATACCATATGATTTAAAATCTCAGATTAAAACTTGAGTGTTTTGTCTTCTGTGCTCTTCATGAGTTATCTTCATCCCTCATCTCTCCTCCTAGACCTGAACTGCTGGATGCAGTGACAGCCAGAGACATGTCATTGCATATCATATCCTCTCACTAACATTATTTTCACTGAGGAAAGGTCTTAGGACCTGTAAGTGCCAGCCTAGTGATTTGTCTCTTTTCCCAGGGATGGTTCCATATAAAACCAGTGCAGAAAATGGTACGGGTAATAAATGTTTTGTTAGAGGTAGTTTTCACAGTTGTTCCGCTTCATGACGCCTTCCTTACCCATTCAGTATTAAGAATATGGATAAAAATTAAAGCATTTATTCTTTGCAGTCGGAAAAGATGGGGAAATACACACCTGTCTTCCTCAGTGTCTTCAGCAAGAATGTTACGTTTAAGAGCTTCCCATGGGATTTTTGAAAATGGATTCGGCCACACTTACCAGATCTCTTTGAGGATTGTCTTTTTCAAGGTTTTACAGGTAAACGTGGGACTATAGCTGCCACATGCAGGGGCAAGTGATGCTGGCACTCCTGGACTAGTGCCGGATGAGTTCGCTCTGGGCTCACAAGTCTGATGAGGTGATGCAGGGACATACTGCTGTTGGAAACATGGCAGGTCTTCCTCCACAACAGTGACCTATTCTACAAACATGTACTGGTTCAGTCAGCTGTAGCAAGTGTCCCCAGGCTGGAAGCTGGGAGCAGTACTGCAGCTACGCCAAAGTGGCACACACAACAAAATCCAACCTGCTGTCATTATCCTGGAGAGGATGGGAAGCAGGTATTTTGGCAGCTGTCAGACACCCAGACACCTCCTCCTGCACCTGCGCGTTGGCCAGCACAGAGTCAGGAACCGCTGCTGCTGCTGCTGCCAAGGAGGAACACAACTCCCTTTCCAGGAGCCAGCCACCACCAGCAATCTATGCACGTTTGCATGGTGTGGACTTGTCTTGTGTAAATTTGCCGTGCAGGAATGTGCCAGGTCCCTGGAGGTGATCATACCATGTAAAAAATACTGGGAATGGTAGCAGGATTTGTCAAACAATGCTGGAGAAAGCGTTACGTTTCTAACTGGAATAGCTAAGATGAACAAAAGTATGAAGGTGAGCAGAGAGAGAAATAGCTCAAGGTCATACAGCATGTTAATAGCAGAGTTGGGTTGAGCATCCAGCATCCTAATTATCAGGTTATTTTCCTATCACCTAATCTGTAGACTCATGCTTTAGGTTCACCGGACTTACGCCTGCTTTGGATGCATTTTTCCTGGTAAAAATCGTCTCTACTTACCTCAAACTACATCATGCCCCAGGGTTTGCGTTTGCTGGGGCTGCTCAGCATCTTGACTCTGGTGTTAAAACTGGCAAAGGGGCAGGTGATATCCCCTTTGTCAAGGCTGACTTGCGGAAAAAGGCACAAAGCCAACAGCAAATGCCAGCTCTGATAGGAGGCTGACGTAAAAGAGGCTGAGGAACCATATAGGACTGCTGCTCTGGTTGTATAACCTGGAATATTTTTTCTAAATGCTCAAACTGACGTGCATTGTGTTTTGGCATGTGTTTGTCAGTGCCCTTGTTTTCTAGCCTTGCTGAAGACTCATTGACAGATGGCACTCAAGAGAGTGCTTTTTATAGGTGCCAGTGTCCAACTCAGATACAGTTTCTGAAAGCAAAAGGTGTTTGGGGGCGGAGGGATCTGATGCACTGCCAAAGCATTTTGTAAAAGGTGCTTTAGTGGTACTTCGTGCGCTTCAAAAAGGGGAGGTATGTGGGAGATGAATGAGGAACATCAACTCTCATGGATGTTGAGTCACCAGATTATTCTCGTAGAAGGTGAACAGCATTTATGAAATGGAAGAACAAGTAAATAGGAATTTAAAGGGCATATATCCTGTGTCCAGGGGAGGCAGGATTTGGTCAGTGCCTGTCTAACTTGGTATTTTGGAGAATGGTTTCTTGTCACAACTTGACCCAATTCTTACCTGGAGACTAAGTGTGTTATAACTGAACCCAAATGCAGGCTATCTAGTGCTTCGTAGCACCTTTCTTCTTTGTGGGACAGCCCAGACAGGTCTTGGGGCTGACAGTCACCCCAGTGCAGGCTGTGCCCTAACCGATGGGGTGCTCTCCCTTGGGGGCCAAACATGGTGGGTAGAGCCGGGTGCTGGTAACAGGCTCCATTGACAGCCCCAGGCTGGGGGAGTGATGATGCAGGTCCAGGATCCATTCAGGGTGTTCATCTGGGAACAAAAGGAGATGGGTCCAGAGACAGGGTTGGAGATAAGGCTGCAATGTGGATCTGAAGGCCGTGCAGGACTGGCACTCCTGTGGCATTGCTAGTGCAGGGACTGATGGCTCTGGACTGAGCTGAAATGGGGTCCTGGGCCATGGGCAGGGTGGCAGGAGAGGCCCCAGATGAGGTTCACCAACACCAGTAAAGCTTCTTGGTGAACTTAGGACTCTGACAAGTGTGATTTTGCTACAGGATGACTCACATGCAGTGGCTGTCCAGTTTTATCAGAAGGAGGAAATAGAGGTGGTTTCAGCTGCACGACATGCAAAGAGTACTTTGTCTCTACTTATGGCTTTGCAGTTAGGTAGACTAAACTAAACAATGCATTCTTTATTCCTCTGTCATTAAACACTTTATTAAGTAGAAGTGTCTGGATCTCAGCTACTGTTTCTAGCTCTGAGGCTGAAGGATTTGCAGGCTCTGACTCCTTCCCACATCTCTGGGAGCCAGGACACGACAGTCTAGCCATCTCCGATTCCCAGTCTTCTTGTTGGCATGTGTTCTGGATAGTGGGGTTTCAGGCTTCCAGTTGAGGTGTTTGGGGACAAGGTGTCAGGCAGGCTGAAAAACAAGCATAGTCAAGGGATTTATTAACCACAAGCACTTTGCTCTTTACATGTACTAGGGAGCTATGCGTATCCCTGAAACAACACAGGTCCATAAAGTACCTTTTGTGGAAGTCTGTGGCAGAGAGAAATATAGAATCTATTTATTCTTGGAAGTGTTCAGCTGTGGAATGATCCTTTCTCTTCTGGAAGATATAAATCTACTTTACCACACACTTTACAACTTCTGCAGCAAAAGAAGCAAGGCTGAAGAGCCAACAGTCTTCTCTGGAAGGCATCTCTGAGTAGGATCTTGTGTGTACTGAAAGGTACAGGGTCTTTCCAAATCAGTGGTATGTATTCCTGCAGTGAAAAATTATATTGTAAAGCAAATATATTGTAGAGCAAAAATATTGTAGTGCAATGGAGACGAACACAAGGTAATGCAAGAAACTGTGCCATTTCCTAATTTCCTAATTCTTTTCTGCAGCCTCAGATTATTTTTTTTTTTTCTGTGACAGGTTTGTTGTGTGCTGCTTCACAGGGCTTAAAAGGCAAATAGAAAATGCTTCACAGTATGGTCCTAATTTATTAGATTTTTAAACACTAAGAAGCGACTTCACCAACATGGCAATGATATTGATGCTCCATGTAAGCCATTTGAAGCCCCAAGATTAACTGAAGTATTCCCATCCTTCCTGTGTGCCCTTACCAGAGTGGAGGGGGTGAGTTTGCCCATGTCATGTTTGCTACAGCAGGAGAATGGTCAGATGCCTTCTCTGAAGGGGACCATGTCCTAGTGGGCTTTGATCCTTCTGCCTTGTGTAGACAGCTTTTTCCTGTTCACCCTAACCTTTTTTTCTTAGTTCTGAAATTCAATCCTTAAGATTCCTGTCCCAGGCTACCCTCCTCCCCATTTCCTCTCCTCCCGCCTATCTGAGAAGAAAGTCTTCTCTTGCACCAGGCTATTACCTGCTAAGTTTCAAACTCCAAATATGGAAATATAAAGGTTTCCAAAGAAAAAGTTTACCTGCATTTTTTAACATGAGTGAAACCTGAGCAAAGCTGGCTGTTATTTGGATTCATTCTTACACATTGTTGCACCATTTTGACTGATACTTTCTCAAAGCAGATGTCCAGCTGGAAAATTTAAGCTATGGGGATGGAGATCTGGCAAAGTATTCAGAACTAAAAACAAACCATGGAATGGGAATTGTCAGACAATGCTAATTATAGGTGTGGCAAGCAGCTGTAACAACCAACAGGGCAATTTTTGCTGTCTCTCTCTGTTTTGCAGTTTAATGCTCTTACACTCCGTTGCCTAATTTTAGAGTAAATGCACACTAGCAGTTCACAACCAGGTAATGCTTGTAACCATCTGGAACAGAGATTATCTTAAAATGGGAAGTAGAGGAAACACTTTTCTATGTGGTTGTGACGCTGTCTGTTCCTGACTTCTCTAATGACTGGAATTTAGGGAAAGCAATCATTAGAGGGAGGAGAGGAAGGAAGCCCAGGGGGAGAAGGTGGAGCAGGACAGAGTGCCAGAGTGTCGCAGCCAGCAGTCAGTAGGTGTACAGACAAAAGTAGAACCAAAGGTTTACATGGAGTGAGGAGCAGAGTCAGGGTGTGGATAAAACTGGTATCAGGGAGTGTAAGGAGCGTTAGGAAGGAAGGAGAATGCAAAAGATTGCTTTGAAGAAGCAAAAATGACAGGAGTGGGTAAGGGAGAATAAATAAGAACTGATTTGAGACTAATAAAACCCACCAACAAACATGCAGGTTCACAGAATCTGCTGTCCATCCCTGAAGAAAGATCAGCTGCGACTTTTGAATTATAATAACTATTTTCTCTGAATAAAGGGTGGGTGGAGAAAGTCTATCCACAAAGTATTGGACTGAAATCTATGCTCTTCATATGAAAAGAAGAAAAATAATTTGCATTTTTGTACATGTTTTTTGGTCCAGTAATACATGAATCCTGCCCAGTGCTTTTACACAGCCCATCTTACCTGCCTCTACTTTCTGCACATGAAATCCTTGAGGAGGTTCTGTAGGGTTTTTCATAAGAAGAGTCTTCAGAGCTCAAAGACGCTTTGTGTAGCAGCTCATAAATGTGGCAACAGGTAGCAATTTAGTATAACTTCATTGTTTTTAGTGTAGTCCCATCATCAGAGCAGTAATATCGCACTGACCAGTATGAGTGATAAAGGCAGGCATAGTTTTGTGTCAAATGTCATTAACAGTTGTTCATTCACTTTAATGTCAACCCCCTTACAGATACCATAAAAACAGGTTTCATTACATCTGGATGGAGTAAATAGCACAATAGAAATTTGTGTGGATGTGTTGTGTGACAGTCACTCTCAAAACACTACCATAGTTCATCACAGTAGTAAGGTAAAGCAATAGCATGATTTGTAGTGGTTTGAGGAGAGGAGAGCAGGAGAGGAAGGGGAAAGGGAGGGGGAAAGGAAAAGGAAGGGATATATTGTAATGATAGTTACATTCCCTTCAGAAGCTCCACTGACTTTTGTAGATAATGTTTTACCTGGCAGATAATCACCAAATCTCTCTTGAATATAAAAACCATAGAAGTTCCTTTCAAAATGTTCATATTCACAGCAGAACTAGAAAATATGTTAGGCAGGACTGTGTGGGAACCCACCCAGGGTAACGGGCACTGGTGGCCTTTGACAGTCTTTAGCTGCCTCAAAAATGATGAGATTATGCCTATAACTAGAGAAAGCACAGTTTAGAACAGAAGTTTGTATCTCTCACTTCATTAGAAAAAGATAAATTTAATCGTAGTGGAGAACCATGCATTATAACACTGGTTTTGAAATAAGTCAAAAAGGAATGCCTTGCAAATCTGAAAAAGTTCTGAACAATCAAAATCTTGGAGATGACCAATACATTATGGGCTTGGCTGCAGTGTTGCAAGAGACATGCTGGTTGGGGTCTAAATCTCCTGCTGTGAAGTTAAACCGTGTTTAATACCCTACTTGCTCACAGCATTGTTTTTCAGTCCCAGGAAAATCATTTAAATGAACTTTTATGATTCTGGAAAAAAAATAATCTGATATTTAGATTGGCTTAGCAAATGGAGATATTTTTGAACTGGCTTCAGTAACTTTCTGTAAGATAACAGTTGGCTTTCAACAGATAAAGCTGAGTAATTAGTCAGTCATGACTGAAATCAGAACTATATAGCTGAAACCGGTTGTTCAATTAACATTCTCCCACATTTAGAACGATCATAAGACAGTAAATAGTTCTGAGTCTTCCTGAAAAAATAATGGCTGAATACCTATAAAATCGATTATGTAATTACAGAAGTACTGCTAGCATTACATTAGCAGATTTGGAGAGCTGGCTTTGCCAGTCCTTTCTGGATTTTCTTGGGAACTTTTCGTGTCAGGCATCTCAGGCATCTCCAGCTGTAAACTTTACTGATGATTTTGCTCCCACAGTATGTAGCTTTCATCTCAGTGGATTCACTGAAATGAATTAAGTGCCATTTTGAAGAGATGGGCCTTCTGTTCCTAAAATACTTGATTTTTGCAGAGTTTTGGACAGATTGTCTACTATGTTTAGGGAGTTCTGACCTTTTTTCCCCACTTATATCAGACTCTTATGTAAGGAGCTTCATCGCTTCCTTCACAGCTTAAGAAGCATCATGTAAGGCATTTCTCTGAAAGCAAAGCCAATGCCTTTTCTGTGGAGTGTGCTCCTGATTTAACGAAGAACAAAGTGTGCGTGGTGGCACACTTGCCACTTCATCTTTCATGTCTTGAAATAAAGAGAGTATCTTTGGTTGTGAACTACCCAATTTTATGAATTAGCTAGAATGGCATTTCCTAAATGCTTATGAAAACTTCATTTAGGATCACGCGGTTCTGAATAATATGTTGCTGTGATAAGTCTAGATGATTTCCAAAATCAACGGGTCTGTGTTGCTCATAGTTCCTCTTAGTACAGTCTTGTTGCTGCTCCAAACACTAAAGCTGTTGTCTCAGAGCCACCGTCATACCTTTGTTTCCGATAGTTGCCCAGATGTGTGTTGCAGGCACAGAAGTTGTGATTTCTGTTACCTCATTTCAGGTAATTGGATTTGTGAGTTTGTTTTGGTCTCTATTTTTTTTAGTAATTTTGAAACTTCAGAATTGTTTAATTGCTTGCAAATCAAATAAAAACCCACTCTGTTTTAGATACTTAAAATTAAGCATCCGAATCTAAACTGGGCTTCCTGGGCTTTCATTGGAGTCAAAAGGAGAGTGTTTGACCTCCAGGGAGCAATGGATCTGACAGCAGTCACAAGCTGGGGCAGGATGACTTGTCTGGAAGAGGTACTCAGTATATTCACAGACTATACATAGAGTCAGGAATGGCCACCCTACACTTTGGCATCTGAGTTTTAAACTCCTGGATTAGAAGAGATTAATTCTATCCATTCTATCCTTCCTGTCACAAATATGTTTCTGTGGTGGTTTTTTTGGTTGTGGGTTTGTTTTTTTTTTTTTGTGATATGAATATCTTAATGCTTCTTGTATTTGTTATTTTTCAGTGACAAAAATATATATTGCTTGGAAGTTCCAATTCTTGGTTAAATTCAATACATATATGTCAACTGTGTATCTGTATAACTGGAATATTCCATCATGCTCTTCAGACTAATCAAAACATGAAAAATCGTACAAGTAGGATGAAAAAAAAGAGAGATCGTTTTTCGCGAAGTTATGTGCTAAGAAAATATTAAGTTATGGTGGATAAAGTATCTCAGAAATGTGGATAAAATGAGTTATTTGGTTTCTGGAGCAGGCAATGGAACAGAGAGTACAGTATGACAAACAGCAGAAGTTGATCTATTTGCTGATGGGAATGGAGAATTTTATTTCTTTAGTCAGCTGTTTGTTAGTTGGTTTTAACACTTTAAAAATGCAACTTCTGGCTGTGTCTTGATCTGTGCTTAACTTTGAATGGCATAGGATTAGAGAGCTGAAACACCTGTAGGTCTCTGAGGCAAACATCTAGCTCACACGCTGGTCATTGCAGCCTTTGTGGAGCAGCCTAGAGTTGGCAGGGTGAAGAGAGAACAACCCATACCAGACTTCTTATCACACTGGAAACCATCTGCTTTTCTATTTAGTAACTGAAGACCATCAGTTCCTCTTTCCTCCAGGTCCCTGACAAATGAAATAAAAATCAAGGAGTAGCTGGAGACCCACTGGCCTTGAGAAAGCTGGAAGTGCAAAAGGGCTGTTGAATCTCTGGTCAGTTTGTGCTCGTGGAGATCATTCACTGAGCTGGAATAATGGAAAAAGAGAAATGGTAGCAGGGAATCTGTCTAAGAGCAGCAGCTGGAACTGGATCTGCCTCAGATGGCAAGGTTCAGAGATGGTAATACTAGGGCAGGAATGGGAATGAGAAGCCTGTGTGAGAGGGGGAGGAACAAAGGACTCCTGGTGGAAAAAAAAAACAGTAGGAGACAACAAGAGGACTTCACACAGGAACACAGGTACCTCTTCACAAAATAAGGACCCCTTTCACAGCAAGGGAAGAAAGGAGCTAGACATTCCTGCAGAGGAATCCCTCAGCTTAGAGGCAGTTAACATTACTTGATAGTTCTTCATGGGGAAAGAGAAGGACTTGAAACTGCTGAGAGCTGAAAAAATGGGTATGTAGAGACTGTGGCCAGAGGCGTGATGACGAGTCAGGTAGCTGTACCTGGGGGAGCTGCGCTCCAGCCACCTTGTGTACAGGTGTGCACCTTGGGTACATCGCAACGCAGCGATGGTAGGGGCTTCACTCCACGAACATGAGCTGGGTTGTAGCAATACCTTAGAAAGCCTCTGCCATAAGACTCACCATTGCTGGAGGGACGACATTGACCACATCCTAACACTGCAGTGGAGACATAAGTAAATTCCTACACCAGCCCAGATATAACCACCAGCCCAGCTATAACAGGTAAACAGTGGACTACAGCTATTAGCTTACTGCTTTTTAACCACATCACCCTTTCCTCTGAGCTACTAAGTAAGTCTGTCTACACCCCCTGTCTTTACTTTCATAAAAAGATAAAAGGCACTGTGGTAAGATGAAGTGCTTGTAGAAAAGACTGAAGGATCCCAACAAAAAATGTAGAAATATGGAGAAAGTGAGGAAAAGGAGCTGGATCTAGGGAGTTGTCACAGTGAAAGATTGTGGTTTGGTTTGGTTTTTTTCTCTTCATTTTTTGTTACATGCAGGAGACAATTTAATATGTGCAAGCTATCTGTGTTAGTGTAGGTCATGTAAATTCTTTCTTTCAAATAATAAATTATTCAAGTTTGGGATTTGGAATGTTCTGGGTATGGTATTTGCCTCTTTCTCCAATGGCAGAGGCCAGCTACAGGCACTTCAAAATACCACAGAATTTTTTTGCACTGGACATTTTTTTCAGAACAGTCTACTTCTAACCAGCCCAGATCCCAGTGGGATGCAGTTATACTTAAATGGGAATGCTTATACTGACATACCTTATTCTGGTCTGAGAAGAAAAATAAACTCTCCCTGTATAAAGCTCTATGATGCTATACATGGGGTCCATCTTCCCAAATTTAGGCATGTATAAATTAGTCAAGTGTCCTGGGCTTCTTTTTAGTCAATGTGAGAAATAATACCTTCAGTATACATACGTAAAATATCTAAGACAAATCAGAGAAATCACCCTGGAAGTGTCAGCCCCTCTCCATTGACTGTATAGGGTGCTTAACACAAATCAGATTTAGACGTACAACTTTCAAATGTCTACATTGGAATGAGATTAATCTGACCATATATATCTGCACTGGAACTTGAATCATTGCAGCCACACCAGTGCAAAATCGTGAATTCAACCAGCAGAGATGTATGGGCATGACTTTCCCCCCGTAATGTAAACCAAAGCTTACACTTAAGGCACATGACAGAGCTTTTGTACACTGTAGGTAGGGACTTGGCTACACTGTAAGAACAGCAAACTGAATACTTATGTAGGTGGGTTTGCTAACTGTGTGGTAGAAATATTACTGTGATAACTATCTGGTTGCTTTTTAGTGCACATCGAAAATACAACAGCTGATAACGTGTTTTGAGCTAGTGGTATAGAATTAGAAGCTGCCGAGATAATACTGCTGATAGTGGAGCTTGCCAAACACACACCTCTATAAAAGCAGCAGTGCGTTTTGTCCCAGTGTAAGTACAGTTGATTCTTGACTTGAGGGATAACAGCTCTGATTTTTATGGAATGCAGAACAGTGAATTTAGACAAAACCCGTGGGCTTTCCAAGAGAACCTCTCTTCACCTTCACCACCCCAAATAGCGAAGAGATGGTTTACAGGAACAGTGTTGATCATGGATTAACTTTCTGTGGCTTTGGGAAAAGCTTAGGCTTGGTTTTGGGGAGGTATGTCCTTTCCTTGTGTTTGGGAGGGGCTTTCTTATAGAAAGCTGTTTGTAGTGCACTCAGGCTTTGGAGGTGGCTGTCACTTGGTGAAGAAAGAACAGTGTGGATCTCATGGATTTTGTCCACAGTGCAGGCAGTGCAGAGGACATTGGAGAGCTGTGTGTTGAGGCAGGTATATACAGCAGCCTTCACATATAGCACAAGATGCTCGCTGGGAGGAAGTGTCTTTCACACTGCGTAGAGAATGTACTGTACCGTTCTGAACTGGTGTCTGGGCAGAGACACCATTGTGCCCGTACTTTATAAAAGATGATCTAAGTGAATGGGCCCTTCACCTTTGATGGTAATAATTAGGAATACTGTTTGAGATACATATCTAAATATGTTCTCAGAATTCTTTATCAGTAATCTAAAATAAAATGAGCTCTACAACTTGGTGAAAACTGAAGTGCAATTTTAATCCTGAAATGAATGACATATTATCCCAAATCAGCAGTATGAACATCCTTGTAGCTGTGTATCAACCCTTTAGATCTTACTACCCTTGGTCCAGTTTATAAATGTTTACTTGCATGGCTCAATATGAACCTTATTTGCTTCTGCATTCAGTTACTAAGTTTGGGTTATAGGGGCTTGAAGAGATGCCCCTGAGCTAGAAAAGCTCCGAAGAGCTTTACTAAGTGTTGGTTCTTGTCCAGATGTGCAAACTTAGCCCACTGCAGTTGTAAGGTGGTGTGGGTTAGCTAAGGCTCCATGGAAGATATTTAAGTGAGCCATGTTACCTCATATTTGGGGTAGTCTGAGAATATGCCCATGGATAACTGGTATGGTTAATCTGACAGGCTGTAACTTGTTAAGGTGCCATAATTTGTTCATATGACTGAGACCAAAATGTTTGGCCTGACATAGACGTGGGTTGAGACCCAGTAGGCTTTAAGATAGGGTCAGCATACTCTTGCTTGGATTGGCAGAGAAATCCCTTCCCATGTGCATGTGCGGCTTTTCTGGCTCTCTTCATTTCTGGATGTGTGTATGTGGTCATCACTCACTGCCCTGTGCACATCCATGCGATTGCATCCTAAGGGAGCTCTGCTCTCAGCCTGGACAACATGGAGAGTTTCCCAGGGAGCAATTCCCAGGGAGTACAAAACAGGTAGGCAGGAGGGAGTCCTGTCTGTGGCTGAGGTGGCAGAAAGTTGGCAGGTGGACAAAAAATTAATTATGTTGATGCCTGTAACTTTGTAGAGTGATTATTCCTTTAAAGACGTGCAATAACATGGATAAGCACCACTATGAAGGATGAATCTTATTATTTATTTTCTTTTAAGGTTTCTTGAAAGGTCTAAATCGGAGCACCTACTAGACCACGTTGTGATGCATCCCACTCTGCCTGCCTACATTTTCTTCTTATAGAAAATAGAGTTTATGGAAGAAAAAGTACGGAGAGAGCAATCTATACACTTTTCTTTTCTTGCAAGCTGGATGCCAACAAGTGGCCTGGAGTCTTGATACGCCCCAGGTCAAGACAAGACATGCCAGGTGTGCATATGCCTGAGATTTGCAAAACACTGCTGATTCCCACAGTAAAGACACAGCTCGAGAGAATTCTCTGATCAGATTGCTGAGGTAGCACAAGGGCCAGAGGTAGCATATTTATCTGTACTGAATAGGAACAATCAAGGGCTGGGGAAATAAAAATTATTTTATGGTGAGTGTATTGTAATAGCCGAAACTCCTTCAGTTCCTTCCTTTTATCCACTTGGATCAAGCTGTCTGGAAGTGTTTCATGTCTTTTGTTGCATCACATGAGAAAAAAGATGAAAAGAAGAGAGGAATGCTGTGCTTAACTCTTGCTCACCGGGTTTATGTTGAACTCACTAGGATCTGAAGCAGAACTCATTTTTTAAAGTATGTAGACCCTGAAATATAGTGGAAGCTATGCTTCTTAATTCTCAGCAAAGGATGGGCTTGTTTATGCCTTTTTCCAAGGTGCTGTGCAGATATACAAGTTTACTGACAATGATCATAGTTAGGTTTTTAACGAATGCTTAGTTCTTACTTCCCAAGAACAAAAAGACTTAAATACGTTTACAGATCAGGCTGCTGGTGACCTCCACTTTCCATTTTGTAATGTTTAGCATGCAGTTCCAATGGTCTGAATTTTTGCTTAACCAGTTGAGAGCCGCACCGTAACTTTTGTTTAAAATAGTCTTCATAGCTTAAATGCTAATTGGAGTTTCTGCTGGGGAGGTTGAGATTTAAATGCTGCTGATATAGCTTTACATGGAGCAAACTAAGAATTAGGACAATGTGAAATATGTCCTGATGTTGCACGAAAATGAAAATATGGAGTGCTACCAAACCTAGGCTTGTGTGGGGCACCACAGAAGTGTATTGTGTAATATCCATGAAGTCAGATTGTTACCTTGCAAGGCAGAAGACAATTGAATAAAACCCACATCAACCCACATTAGCTATTTCCTGTTAGGAAACACTGCATATTGTTTTTCGTAGCCACACTTTATGAAGCGCATGTTATGATAATTGTCAAGCACTGTGATACTTCTTCTTATTTGGTAAATCTTGTACATGTGGATGAGATATTATTTTTCCATGGATATGTTTATATGAATTGCAGCCAGTGCCTCTACCTAGAAAACTATGCCAATGTAATGCAATGTTATGTAAGCTTTGTTTTGGTTCTTACATGCTGCACATCACAGGGTTGAATGTCTTCCAGAAGCCCATTAAGTGACAGGATTGTTATCTGCTACATACGGTTTTCTCTGTCTCATTCTTCCCAAAGGTGACTTTTGTGCTCTTTTTATTTTCTGTATCTTTTAAAATAGTTATTACATTATCTGTACATGGTTCTATATGTATTTATGTGACTCACATTCAGAGTAGAAGATAGTGACCTTTGTGCTGGGGATAATTCCAGTGGGAACTCATCCAAAAGTCTGAGACTGGCCTGAGAAAGCTCTGTTTTCTGCAGAGCTCTTTTTTGGAGACAGATAATCCCACTGCATCTGCACGATGTCTATTTTTCCTCATCCTGTCTCTCTCTGTAGGTGACCTTTCACACAAGCATCCAGGGTCCCAAACTTCTGAATCCCTCAGGAATAAGAAGGCAACACTGAAAGTAACACTGCAGATTAAGTACAGGTCTTAGACCTGCACCCATTCAGGGGTGGTTCTCAGAGCAGCTGTATCTCCTTGCACATTTGCAGTGCTGTTTCTCTGTACCATACAGTGGTGAGGGGAATGGCAGGAGCCAGGTTAGAGTGTTCCCAGGGGGACCCCACACTGGAAGCAGTGTTGCTGTGGGAGGTTCTTTCGTTCTTTCCAGCTTTTTCAGGCTGAAGTCTTCAAATTCGGGTGTTAAAGCTGAAGCAGTGGCTGATATGTAACACAAAAGTTATTAGAGTAGCACAAGCCCTTTTGACCAAGTGTTACTGCTGTGTAGTTTTTTTGTCTTTGGGATTTTAACCCAGCTGGATATTGCTTTTGAACTGAAACGATCTGTGTGTCTCGAAGGAGCTGAGCTGTCTGAAAAACATTTTGATCAAATTCCAACACAGTTTTTACAAGTGTGTTTCTTTTGCCTTTTGCTAGCTACTTCCTGATGCTGTTTATCCAAAACACCACCTGCTGTCAAGGGCAATGCTGACCATTTGAAACGTCTCCATGTCCATGAAGCAGTTGTACCTATTAGGCTTGATTTCTGCAATGAATTACCAAGTATGTGTAATTTAAAACCCACTCTTCTTCTCTCCCCTCCTACTACCACTAGTCATCTCATTTCATCTGCAAGCAGTGATGGAATTAGGTTGCCAAGAACCTGGAAGGTTTGCTTTCTCTATATCAGATTTAACAAATATATGTATGGCTTATGCAAGAAGGACAGTTTTTCTGTTTTTCTGCCATATCATATAACCCTGGAATCTGTTCTCTTCATGAATAGCAATGTTAACTATTAATTTCAGTTTATTTGGAGAAGAAGAAGGAAAAAAAAAAAAAAGGGAATGAAGACTAAGTTTGAGAGATACAATTCTCTAATAGATATTTTAAAATTGCAAGAGTATCTGAACTTGAGACTGATGTGCAAGAAAACACAAAAGATTTCCATATGATGTGGATATCCAAGAAGCCTGAATCAAAGTGAAACTGAGAATATAGTTTTGCATTATAGTGGTCTGTGCTATATTTGGATCAAGCAAAGAGGGAAGGAAAGAGAAATTGAATTATTTGAAAGTACAAGTGGACTCCAACATCATAATAATTCCTGAAATAATTGCTTATTTTTCCTTTTTTTTGTTCAGGAGATCCTCATGTACCGTGGAATAATGGAAGAGTGTCAATAGTGGATTTGAACATGAGCTGCTAGCAAGCTGGATGAGTGGTGTCACTGTCACATCCCCTGAATGTGCCAGAGCTTTCCTGACAACGTTTTAATTTTCTGCCGGTACAGACTGATTTTATTTTGAATTTTTTTGAGACATTAGAAAATTTTTAACGTCTAAGCTGTATCAGCAACTGAAAGGATCTGTGAGGACTAATGTAACTATTTGTTCCAAGCATAGCTCTTTTTTTCTCCTTTTGGCAAGTATGAACACATTAAGTTTTAGAAAGTCTTGAAATAATCATTATAGCTCTATTTGACCAATGGATTGCATGGACTGCTGACCATCTGTAAGTGATGAGAACTTTTCAGTACAGAGAGTCCAATCACTGTAATGTTAACGTTTGACCCTCCAAAGAATCCTGATACTGATTTTAAAATCACAAGAATGGGAGATTTAGGGGACAGCATTTTAAAGTTGTATTTTATAAGTCATATTGCTACAATCTTCTGATCAAATACATCCGTCTTTATAAACCAGTTTTTCCTCTTCCATCCTTCTCTCCATGTTCCTATATATCTCGTCAACCAAGTTTGTGGAACTGCTCTTTGCAGAATTCTGTTAGAACAGAGTATTGGGTCTTGGAATATTTCTGAACAACTCATAATGGAGTGGTTAAGTGTTGAACTCAGTGAGGCTGTTTCAAGAAGGCTTTTACATTATTTGAACAGCTCCAAGACTTGCTTACTTGTCTCCCCTGCAACAAAACACTTGATTTTTAATATTTTCTGGGGTTACCACTAGATATTACATTTGGCGTCAAAGTCTGTGACACTTGCTTGGTTCCGTGGAAAATCTCTGAACCTCACTTAAATAAACACTTAACAAAAATATATATTGCATACTTGGCAGCGGAGAGATGACAGAGCCACCCTATGAAAAGGGACTCACCATGCATTCCCAAGGGACACATCTTATTAAAATAAAATACAAGGAAAACAAGAACATATCAAGAATAGTGATCTGTGTATTTCGAAGGCAACAAGGTATGCCAAGAAAAACATTGTAGTCATGCTTCCAGCTTAAAACGATGTTTGAGAAGCATTTTAAAAAAACTTTCTACTTCAGCTTCAGTTTGGTACCAATATGTGGGTTTTCAGGCTTATGGGATTTATTTTTTTTTTAAATCTAGAGACAATATAGAAAATACAGGATTAAGAAAAAGCATCCCTAATATTGGAACCCATTTGTTATCCAGTCCAAAGAGACATTAAAAAAAAAAAAAAGAAGAAGAAAGGTTGTCCTAGAAGAGAGAGAAAGAAGAATGTCCTAGAAAATAGCTTAAAAACCCAGAACATCTATGTTGGATGCATTTATATGCAATAACAGATAATGTATTTATCAAACTGGTATTGGTTGAAAACCTAAAATAGAAATTAGTCTTTTTTTGCAATAACAATAGCTAAAGGGGAAGCTGGTGATGAAAACCCTTGTTTTAGTAACCTGAGATCAGGCATAACAGTCTTAGCTGCAGTGGAACATTTACTGTCTCTTTAACAACATTACACAGCAGCTTCTGTTGGCTACATGCTATATAAAATCTGTTCTGCTGAATATTGTTTCTTGGAGCAATTATTAGCAGAATAAGAATGGCACAGAGCTTGAAAAAACAAATCAAAATAAATGCTTTTTCAGACCACATTGTTAGGGATAATCAGTGAAAACTCCGTGAATGGTAAGGGACTGGGTACAAAGAGTAAAAGGGACATGAGTAATGCTGTCTGGCTTACGGTGACATCTGGCAAAAGGTGACATCCAGAAAACGTATCTGGTTTGGACAGGAATGAACTACAAACAAGCCAAACTGAGTAGCGCTCAGAAGGGAATATAAAGTCCTGTGTTGCCATCTGTCCCTGCTCTAAAGAGCATAGCAACCCTTAGTGCCTCGACTTGGTTGCCTGCTTGCTTAGGCTATTACCTGAGCATCTGTTTTGTTTTGCTGGATTTCTGTATTCCCACCAACGAAGGGGAGTACAGAGTTCTAGGAAGTGAATCTGTATAAATTAAAAGAGTAGCCTAACCCAGCTGTGAAGCAGGAGGGGAGGGAGGGGTGCTGTGCTGTCACTGCTCTGTGCAATGTGCCGCCCACCCTGGCCCTCTTGACCTCTCCAGTTTTCTTCTCTTTCCCCTTTGGCTGCATTTACCTCGTGGCAGCCCCTTTTGTTTCTTTAGCTGTCTTTGTGTTAGTTCAAGCTACAAAATGGGACATTATTCTGTGCAGTCGATTCTGTATATTTCCAAAGATTAGAGAAACATGCCTCTGGGTTTTAGATAGCGACATTTGTGATGGGCTGGGAGACATGGGTTAGAGCTGTGTGTTCAACCCCAGTGGAGCAGGAAGCCTAGAACACTTCAGACCAGACAGCTTCAATAGAATAAAACCAGTTTATCCTATCTCCACCAGGGTTTTTCAACGTGGTAGATAAAACAACCAAACCAAAGCTTTGGAAGGGAGCAGAAAATGGAATTTCTGTAAGAAGTTCTATGACCAAATGAAAATTTGCTGAAAAATAAACACATTTCTGGAAAACATTTAGGTCTTAAAAAAATGACATTTTGTATTCCTTTCTCTGGAAAGTGTCAAGTTTCTTAAGCTGCCTGATGGGAGGCAGTGAAAACCTAAGATCCTATAGGCTGCTATGTCAGGGAAGAATGTAACTACCCTTTTAAAGGCATACTTCATCCTGCCTCATATTACTAGGCTGTTTTCCCCACTGCATATTTGTAAGTTATGTTGATCTTCAGAAAACAAAAATACCCAAACAACCCCAAAGAAAACAGCTGAGTTAATTTAAAAACCTTTTATTTGAGAAATAATATGTGAATAATATAAAGACTGCAGTATCGGATAGGGGAAGGAAGGCACATCTCCCCAGCATTAGATACTTAAGATAGGCACTCACGATGTCTTAGCCAGCCCAGGCATTGCATCCTGTGGCCTCAGGCTGCCCAGGCTTCCTCTGTAGGTAGCAGAGAGTGGACTCCTAGACAAGGCAACTGAAAACACCTGAGTAAAGAGAGCCCTCATCAGCCAGTGAAGGAACCTCTCCCTCTCTGCTGGATGAGAATTGCTTGCTTGGGAGGTACCTAAGATTGGGTGGTGCCCATTATCCTTCCAATATGCATTTTTAAACAACTAATAAGTTGCCTCAAGTCTTCTCTGAAATATCATGGAGACACTTTCTGTTGGTTTCATTTCCCAGGAGTATATTTTTGTTTTCTTTCATTCTCTTAAGTTGTCCTTTCCTAGTTTTCACATCTCATTATGTTATGATCATCAGAACGGCACTTCATGATTTGGCCTTATCATAGGCGAATCAAACCTGATGTACAGTGGGAAGTAGTGCTTACTAAATTTAAACATCAAGGTGAACTGTTATTTACATGCAAGACAGCTTTATTGTTACGATCATTTATTTATTGCGCTTCCAGTGTACTTGGAGCTTTGCAGCACATATTGCTAGGGGTGCTCTCTGCCCTTTGAATACTGATATTTTGGAATTCTCCTGAGAATGAAAAGCTGGTTGATCTACTCTTGAAGCTTTACAGACGACATTCTTATTTGTCTTTTTTTAAATGAGAAAACAAAATGTAATCACCATTCTTTCTGAGCATCTGGAAAAATGTGTATAGCAGACATGAGCAGTTGCAACTCCCTTCCTCTGTTAATCACGCTGGGTAGGAATATTTACAGGTTTTATGATCTGATTGCCTTCGTGCAATGTAATTCACCACCACAGTTGGGGATAAACAGTGCAGGGAAGGTACTGTGGAAGGTAAAGTATACGTTTTTCTTTAAGGTGGTGCGTTTATCTGTTTAATAAACCTGTTTCACAGCTTCCAACAGCTATAGCCAGCCATTAATAATGTAATCTATGTCAGCCCATGGGGGCCTGGTAGCAGAGCAATTAGGACACCTGGCTGCAGAACCAGTCATGAGCATGGGCTGTGCTCCATATGTGTGCTGACAGTGGTTCCCAAGGGATCCTGCTTTAAATGAAGGCTTAGTCACTCAGGCTGGCAAGTGGAAGGTGGGCAGGAGTGAAGCCAACAGGCTCATGCCCGTCCTTGCTGTTTTCTGCAGAAGTGGGCATGATTTTAACTGTATTTACCCAGGTCTTATCCCAAGACACAGGGGGATGGTGGATGTGTTGTAGATGCATGTCACTGCCCTCTTACGGACAAAGTCAGCGATGATGGGGAACTTACTTATTCTCAGTCCCCCAAAGAAAGGTGCATGGCATGCTTCAGATTTAGAAAGCCTTTGTGCATCAAATGGTGGCAGCCTTAGCTTTTACAGCAGTAAGATGTAAGAGCAGTACGTGCTGCTGCTCTGCCTTTCTGGAAGGGGAACAAGCACACCAAGTCACTCAACTGCTATACATCAATTATAACACAGTGGTTATAATTTGGCAGAACGCTAGTCCAAAGCTAACAACAATTCTTAATGTGTCCCAGGATATTCTGTTGGGCCCCACTGGAAGCAAGGCCATCCAGTAAACAAATAATCTTTACTATGTTTTGCTGCGTAGACCCAAAGCTTTGTCTTGATGATGATGACCGCTTGGTACCCTCTTATTCAGATGCACAGGCTGTTCTTGAAGCATGTTATGAAAGCAAAATAGATTAGGAAAATTGTATTATTTGCAAGCAAACTGAATAGCAGTATCAAATTTGGTGGGGTAGCACTGTGCAGTCAATTGAAACAAAGACTTAATAACTTCTGTGTTAAGGGAGAGAGAGTATGTATTCTTCTTAGCTGACAGTAAACTTCACTGCCTATATTTTTTGGCTGCTACAGTTTCAGTCTTTTTTAAAAAAAAGTAATATCAAGTGCCAGCTCCATTATACTGTTTGTGACCTCTTTGTCAATCTCTTGGAGTCTGTTGGAACTCTGGTGTCTGCTGGATCAAGTCTTGATCACCACTCCTTGCGATAAACGACTGCTGCTTTTCTCTGTACCTTTGCACTGCTACCTAAGGTGCCCATCAGTCAAGGGCAGTTGCATGCTATAGCTCCCAGTCTAGTGAGTTACTGATGCTAAAGAGGGGAGATCCTGCTGCTCTCCCCTGTTCTTTTCCTTCCCCTTCAGGCTGCCTAGTTCTGTCTGTCCTCTCCACTGTCTCTAGGACTCATCTAGCTGTACAGTGACCTGACTCAACTTGGCAGCACTAAAATAACCCCAAAACAAAACCAAAGTATAGCTTTTTGCTGCTTAGTAAGTTGAATTGGCTTTATTGTACAGACAGAGCATCGTAAGTTACACAAGAGAGGAGCTGAGGTTGTGTGGTTGGGAATCAGGATACAGGCAAGGAAGAGGGAGAAGGAAAGTGGAGGAGCAGGACCATTGCATCCTGAGGCAACCAGCTGTTAAATCTTCTCTGCTACACATCTGGCTATACTCATAGCATCTCAGCATCTCTTTCTGTCTCTCACCAGACTGCCTTATGCCATGTTGGTGGAGTGGTGGTGGTCTGTATTGCCATTTTGCAGGAGAAGGCACAGAGACAATCAGTGGGTCTCCCAGTGCTACACAGATTAGCTGAGGCATGGCAAGGAATTGGAGTCAGGTGTTACAAACCAGAGGTGCGTGCCTGGACTGCTGGCCATTTCTCCTTATCAGAAGGTGCAACTAATCTTTCTTCCTCCCTCTGTATTCCTACTCTTGTATGGTAACTGCACTTCTGCTTATGAGCACACAGGGGTATTTTAGTTCTGCACTGCAAAGGCAGAGGTTTGGTATCGTTATTCCATCCTTTTATCCATGAACCATTGCAAATAATGTGCTAGCTACAGAGTAAAGTGGAAGTTGCCTTCCATTTGTTGCTACCCTGCTGTGGTCTGACTAGTTAGCTGCCAGAGTCTTCTAATTTCTGAGCTAAATGTGCTAGTACTTTGATTTCGAAGTGCAAAACCATGTTCAGTGTATTCATATCCAGGCGTGCTTCTAATTGGAGTTTTTATTAAATTTTTCTTTGTCGCCAGGTTTGGTAACATGAAAATGTATTATGCCTTTTGAAAGCATCAAGCTAACATGCACCAAAGATTAGCTTGTTTCTACATAATAATCATGTGACGTTTAAAAGTCACTGTGCAGACTGCACATGACACTCAGGGCCACGTTTAAAAGCAGTGTAATCAGCTTTCAGTCTGGTCTTTCACTTTGCAGGCATTTAGTGTAAGTAAGTCAGACAGAAATATTCTACTTGCAGGTCTTGCTGAGATCTTTTTAACTACCCACTTGTAAAATCTTTCAGTAGCATGGTAAAAAGGCAGAAAACAGCTCATATAGCATCTTGAAAATAAAACAGCGCACTGGAGGTGAACACTTCTGAATGATGACATATTAATTGCATTTCATATTAATCCCAAATAATTTTTTTTTTATTGGCTGTATTTTGCTGAGTGAATGTAACCTCTTCCACTTGTGGAGTTCATGCGGACAGACTGCGCTTCCTTTGTTCATATTCCGTGAGTATGTTTGCAGTATGGAATACTTGGTATCCACAGTACAAGCTGCGCTACTTAGCTGTGATTAGTTACTTAAGTCATTTGTTATTATTTCCATTACCTAACTGGGTGAGAAGAATTTATAATTAGTAGGGTGAGTTTGTCTTTCTGAATAAGGCAGTAATTTGTGGGATGGGATTTAGCAGGGAAGTACAATTAGGACATTTTCCCTTTTCTTAATTATACAGGTCTTGTCTATAGAATCAATCCTAGAAAATTAAGTTACTCCTAATACTTTAGGAAGGGAACATATTAATTTAAAATGCTGTATTCTATTTAAAAAGGAATTCAACTGTGCTGTTGGTGTTAACTGTGAGAAATACTGTCAGTACAGAGTTTGCTTTATATCAGTCTGTATACAGCATGTGTATTGTGCCTATTATGTACTCAGATATCTGTGGGCTGTGGCTCTCCTCATCACCCTTCAGTTTGAACCTGTAATCAGTGATATAGCTGCAGGCAGAGGCTAAAGGTTTGGTACAAGGTTCTAGTTAATGCCACTCTTTACTGTTAAGGCAGCTTTTCTGTACTACTTCTGTGGTACATGTGCTGAAATGAATTAGGAATTTTGACAGGAGCCAGGAGCTTATTCTTATTTCCACATTTGGTAGGACTGGAAGTCTTTATAGGCATACATTTAATGTTAAAGTTAAGGTAACAATGAGAATCAGGACTACTTGGAGACCTCAGCTTCTGAATCTATATGGGAATATTATACTCTGGTTAGGAGTATGACCCTTAAATCTGGGCAGATTAGTGTCAATCATGTAGTTTTAAAAATAAGCTCAAGCTTCAATATTGTGTTGATTTTAGTAAGCATAGGATCTGGCAACTCAAGTTTTAGTTCAATCTGTATTTGGCTTTCAAATTGCGTTTTGAACTCTGGCCAGTAGAAATGAGAGACTGAGATTGGACTCAAAAGTGACAGGGCAGTGTGTCTAGCCTTTCAGTGGTCGGTGATGAGCATGAGGGTTTGAGTAGTGCTTGCAGGGCAGTCTTGACCTCTGATGGGCTTATACAGAAATGGTAAGTTAGATGTCGGGATGAATTATCTTCAGGGGGTGCTTGTTACTCTTCGTGCACTACACAGAGAGACTAGTGTGATCTGGCTTCCAACTCAGATGACTGCATTAAATACCTACTGCTAGCTGGGATGAATCAGGTCTTTTTTGCATGTTGGCAGTAGCACTAATGAGGATCAATTGCCTGACTTTTCAGCACATCAGTAGCAATCTAGTACTACCCTGGAATTTACTTAGATTATTTTGATCAGTGGTTGCTCTCCTTGTCAGTTATTTTGAATAACATTTTGAATCCTTTTGACAAATACAGAAATACTGTGGAAATGGGAAAGCTGGAGCCAACGTAGGTGAGTTCATTCCAGCTTTGTTCAGGCTTGATCTAATTCTGAAGAAAGTGCCTTTCTGCAACATGTTGGGTGGAGACACCCCAGGTTCTGTAGCTCAGCCAGTCTGGCTATTTCAGTTGGAAAATTTTATTTCTTTTATAGTTCTGTTGAGGCCAACTTTATGGTTTCTTCTCCTTTCTAACAGATGTACAGATTCACTTGGTTCCTATACATTTAGTAGAGTTTTCACAGTAAGTGTGGGAAAATAGTCAATAAGAATACCTGTTGTGCTTTTCATCTTTCATCTGCAAACTCTCTGTGGTCAGCCACCTCCCCCTTCTACAGAAGAGGAAATTGTAGTTGTGAAGGGGCTTGAACAGGAGTTGAATCTTGCTTCTCTGAGGGTTGGGCTTGGCACAGAATTCATTAATCTGCAGCTCTGGCTCAGGCAGGCATTTTCCTCACTCTTTCCTCCTCCGTTCCCTTCCTTCTCTTGGCTGCTTGTCATTGTCTGGCTCTCCCTCCACCATGCTAGCATAGTTGTGAGTAGGACTGCAGAATAAGTTGGACTGGGGAACTGTTCCAGCTAAAAAAAATATTATTATATTGGAGTACAGATTATATTTTAGCTGAATCACTTCCTTAGCAGACTACATAAAAGTTTGTGCTGGGATGGCACTGTAAGAACCAGGATTGGAGGTGAAGTAGGAATGGCTTCAGCTGGCAAAAACATCATGGCTGCCAAAGCCTCAGGCCCAGGAAAGTGCTCTGAGAGCAAGGGCAAACAGCATCAAGTGACCTGATACGGTGTTGGCGATGGACTTGCTTTGAGCAGGGGATTGGACTAGGTGAGTTCCAGAGGTCCCTTTCAACCTCAGTTATTCTGTGGTTCTATGATTCAAACTTAAATCCTGTTTCAGGCATCCTTTGACTCTGTCATGCTGTTGCACAGATTTCTTCAAGAGCACAAACCTAGGATCAATACTGTCCAACAGAGACAGAGGCCCTCTGACCGTCTGCTATGCTCAACATAGTAAAAGTCAGATCAAGTCCACCGATTTTTTATTTAGTAAGAAGAACACTATTGCAACTTTTCTTTATTCTTTTCCGCTTTGTTCTAAATAAGAATTACATATGTGGCACTGCGTAGAGACTGTTGTATTTTGATTTGTTGCAGCTTAATTGTAAATGATGTGAAAGCTGAAAGGATGATGTCCAGGTAGAAACACTAGACAGCCCTGTACCTGCACCACTGTCAAACTCTCTGTGATGCCCATGCTATTGAGTGTGTTCTTCCATAGCCAGTGACGAAGCAGGCAGTGCCTTCTGTGGTGCAGGACTATCTCTGAAAGCCATCTATCATCTCTCAGGAACAGGGCCACTGTGTGTTGGTAGTAGATTGCATAGCTATGTTGAATATATACCTGTTTCTTTCTTCCCTGCTGTGATGCTGGTGTTGAGAGCCACGTTCCTTTCCAGGTGCCTGGTCTCATGTGCAAAATGCAGAGGAAGTGAAAGACAAGGTATCTCCCACTCTAGCTGCAGTAATGCAGATATCAAAGAAAGAGCTGAAGTTCACAGTTCCCCTCTGTCTGAGGTGTCCCCCCGGTATTCCAGCTCTGTCAGCCCCTGCTACTTTCCAATGAGATAATATTAAAGAAGACCACAGCATACTTCACAAAGAGATCCAAGACCAAAGAGGAGCACTGTGTCCAGCATTCAGAGTGATTTTCAGCAGCCTGCACAACTTCAATTAAAAAAAAAAATTATTTTTATTATGCATGAAAGTATAGGTGGGAGACCTAATTCCACAGTTTTGCTATGTTTAAGTGAAAGTAAACTCCCACTAGGCAAATGAAACTGTAATAAATCAGTTCTAAGTTGATATAAATGTATTCACATGGGTATTTGTATGAAATGGTGCAAGCAAATACAGCTCTATCTCCTGTCTAGAATGGGGTTCATTGATGGATTCAATGGTGAGGAAAAAATACTTTGCGATACATGAGTCATCCCCTTCTAAGGTAGATATATAAATTAATTCAGATGAGTTATACTCCAGAAGTGCTTCTCCACTATGATAAAAAGGTTGTCTAGACAAGTAGCTCAATTTTCCATATTTACATTGAAGGCATCAAAAGTTTTAGTGAGATGAATCTCATCCCTGGTTTACTACAGGCCTCACTTGTGTCCAGCTTTAACATGGGGGTCTGAGCGCCTCATCCTGTTACTAACATGAACATGTTTAGCTCTATCTGGATCTGATCCATACTGATCACTGTGGTGAAGAAGGGCAGAAGCATACCGACAGGCAGAGTCATAGCCAGAACCACGCTAAGGGGGATATCAGCCACGGAGGGACTTTGTGAAGGGTGTCACAGCCTGGGGAGCATACAGCCAGGGTAATGTTTAAGGGCATGCCAGTAGCTGTTGCTGCCCAGAAACAGGGCCTGCAGGTCCCTGGTGGCAACTAGCAGGAATATGAAAGGCAGGAAGAAACACTACAGTAGGATGGTGTGGGAGAGGGATGCTCCCAAATCTTCTTGTGACAGTTCTGCTTGCATTTTTTGCATGCCTGCAAGCATTGCATATGACACAGGGAGAGGCACGTAAGGGCATTCCTTACAAGCTGACAGCAATTTATCTGCAGCATGTGAGGGATATTTTAGAGAAACTGTAGAGAAGTATAGTGGAGGGCCAAGACTTCTTGGGCAGCTCAGGGATGTAGTCTCAAGGGGAATTCCCTGATGGCACACCTGATCCCAGCTGAGATCTCAAGCCAGATGGCCCTTTTCTCTATGTCAACACAGCTGTTCATATCACCAGGTGAGAGACCAGACTGGGAAACTGATGTCACTGAAATATAATGTGTTCTTTATTGTTTTTCTCTGTGGTTTGCTGCCTTATGTGGCTCTGCTGGCTGGATGTCCATGGTGAGGTTCACACAGTAACCCTGGCTCAGAGCTGCTTTTCAAAGCCTCAGCATAGTCTACTGCATAGTGTCTCAGATTTTTAAGTCTTGTCAAGCAGCTCTTGCTAGTGACACAAGTCTTAACACATGTCCCTGGCTACCTTTCGGCCGGTCCTCAGAGAAGAGCCTACGTAATGACCAGCCTCTGTCTCCTTTGAGTGTGGTGAGCCAGGCTGTGGCTACAGCACCTTTACTTGTTGTCAGTGACCTCCCGGGTGAGACAAATCAATCCTGAAGGAGGACTTGCTCTTCTAAAGGAAGCCAGTGAGCCTTTGCACATTACAGGTTGGCATGATACGTGTTGGTTATTTGAACTAGAGAGGGCAAAATCCCTTGGGCCTGTTGCCCAGGCTTTATGAGTTTATTTGGGGATGGCTGACAGCTTGCTGTCCCCAGCTCCGTGCCTCACCCTGGACGTGCAAGGTGCCTCTGAGTCAGCTGCTGCATCACCTCAGTTTACATCATGGTTACGGTCTGTGGTATAATAGGGCTGATTCATGTTGATTCATCGGCAGCTCAAATGTCCATACAGTCTGCACTAGGCAGAAGGCCGGGGCATTATTTTTCTCCTTTCATCCTATCCGTCTAAGGCATCCCTACTCTTCACCACAGCCCTTAGCCAAGCTTGAATATGGGGAGATTTGCTGTTCTGCAGAGCATTGCTAGAAATTCTTCCTTCTCCCCGCAGCACCCCACCCTTCTTTCAGGGGCTTGCTTCGGTCTTCACATCAGTTGCAGAAACAGTGTCTGATGGGTCCTCGCCGTGCTGCCAACCTGTGTGGGTCTGCAGCGTGCTGTCCCCTTCAGTTCTTCATGGGCCATTGAGGCAAATACTCGAGAATTTTCCTTCCCTTACCTTTCTTTTCGCCTCTCTTAACGGTATCCTAACCTGTTCTTGTCCCTTTTAACCACTCATGCAGAACTGGAGAACGCTATGACACGACAACGCTAAAAACACTGCAAAATGTTCCTGCAGTTTCTACACAGCAGCTGTGGACAAAGCTTGCAAAATGCCATGTTATTATGTACCACAGGGAAAAACACTCCCTGTTGTATGCTGGCTGCTTCCTTGCTACTGAGAAAGCTCCTTTCTGACCCACTGGCGTTCTCCTCGGGGCACAGATACCCTTAGCCGTTCTCAGCCTCAACCTACCGCTTTCCTCCTTCCCCCTGCGCTCAGCCTTTCATTCCCATCCCCTGCTTCCCTGCTCTGCCTCTGTGACTGCGTGCCAGGCAGCCGATTGAACCTTATCACTGAAATGATCAAAGCTGAAAGGAACTTGATTTCTCAGGGTTATTTGCATGCCTGATGGCTGCAGCGATAAAGCCAGCAGCACAGCCCCATCACGCAGTTAGCAGGCAGTGCCTGGTACAGAAAGCACTTCTGGCCGGACAGGCATCTCTCTGGTGGCTTTGCCTTGTAGAAGACAAAGTTTTATGGAACTGCTCCTGCCTGATAGGGGTCTGTCAAAAGGTCTTCAGTGTAATATGAGTGGGAGATCCAGAAGATCTGCTCAGTGAGGCCTTAAGGAGGTGGTGGGGCAGGGTGAGAAGAATGGGAAGAAAGGTGGAAATGAATGTATGAAGATTCATAGAATCATAGAATCATAGAATCATAGGGTTGGAAGGGACCTCTGGAGATCATCTAGTCCAACCCCCCTGCCAGAGCAGGGTCACCTAGAGCAGGTTACATAGGAACACGTCCAGGCGGGTTTGGAATGTCTCCAGAGTTGGAGACTCCACCACCTCTCTGGGCAGCCTGTTCCAGTGCTCTGCCACCCTCAGGGTAAAGAAGTTCCTCCTCATGTTTAGGTGGAACTTCCTATGCTCAAGTTTGTGCCCATTGCCTCTTGTCCTGTCCCCGGGCACCACTGAAAAGAGCCTGGCCCCATCCTCCTGACACCTGTGGGTCCAGACAAGACTGGGAGTGCTGACAGAATGACAGAAGATGGGGTTAGAGGGAGCTTTACTGGGGGGAGAGAGAGCTGAGCATCAGATTGAGGAGAGGGGTGTTTAATGGACGTGTCATATCTTTTACTAGACAGATACAGCTGAAAAAAGCTCAGACTGACTTCTCACTGACATGGAGATGGGCTTGTGTACCTGAAAATCTCTCTGGTTTTGCCCCCCAAATACTTAATTTAATAAAAACTGGGACCTGTCCTTACAAATATTGCCTTGATTATGTCCTGAGACCATCACAGCTCCAATAGCTACACTATTACAGCCAGAAGGAGAGACAGAATGAAACTGGGGGAAATGGCAGTTGAATTAGATGAAAAAATCACAGTTCTTCTTGCTGGCTTTACCAAGGATATGTTAAAAAGAGGTCTCAGACTTCCTTATGCAGTCTCTGCCCAGCAGAAGATTTTACTTTCTCTAGGGTCCCTAGAGTTCAAACCCTTTTTATGTCTAAAAATGCTTGCCTGTTTGTTGCATAGCCGAATCCCGCTCGGCTTTCTCCAAAATTAGCAGAGCTACCCAAACAGTAGGGATGACCAGGATCAGTCCCTCCCTGTTATTTATCTTTGTGCAGAATTTCACCTGATCTTTACTGGATAAACTGCCTCAAGCTAAATGTGTCCATCAACGTATGTGTCAGAGCTCTGTCCCCAGGCTTGCCACAGCACAGACTGCGTGAAGGAAGTCCCCTAACATATGATAACATACAGCCTTTGTTTTTCTGGTTTAGTGAAGGATAAGTGATGGTATATGATTTCAGGGAAGACTGCTGGTTTGCAATCTCTTCAGGAAATTGTAATGTTCGCTTAGACTCTATCCTTAGTCTAAATACATTAAGCCCACTGGCGAAAAGATAGCCGCAATTTAAGTTAATTGTACAGTTGCTGGAAATGATAAAAGAAGAGAAGAGTTCTCTTTGTAGTCAGTCCTCCCACTCATGGGATCAGCTAGTTTCATATCCTTGCTATCTCATACCACAAACCAACGGGAGAAAACAGTAATTCTTGACTCTTTTTTTTTTAAGTGGAGGAGGCAAGGGAAGGACATTTTTGTATTCTGTACAGTTTTATTCAGCAGCAAGCTTGCATTTATCTGCAATTTTCAAGTGTCTCACAAAAGATTATCGCACGTATCCTGAGAAATATTGGCAGTGGAACTGTCACTTTATTGTGACGAAAGAAAATGAGAGAAAAAGAAGTGAAATTGAAGGAATCAGTGTCAGGACTTTCTGGGTCCGGTTTTAGGCTTGGTTTATTAGAAACTGTTAAATGGGGAGGTGAGCTGTTTTCAAAAGGTGTTTTGATAAAATACAATCAAATGGTAGTGCTTCCAGACTTTTTCCCCTCACTTACAATACAGGACTGTGGCATAGGTAGCCAGGCACTATTCTGTCTCATCAGTCCTCAAATCCAGAGAAAGTGAGAGGAGAAATAGGCTGTTTGCTTCTGAAGTGCTAGCAGTTGACTCCAAAGGATCCCATAGCATGTAATTGATAGGAGAAAGCTCTTTTTCAGGTGTAAGGACACTGTGTTGGAGACGATGGACTTGGCCTCAAATGCAGGCAAGAATTAGATATTGCCGTGCAAAGCACTTTTCTCTTGGCATTCAGGAGGAACCTTCAATATCTCTGTGCCTGTTTACTCCCCAAAACAGGGGTTTCTCTGTGTTTTCTGGGGATGAATGCTGGTGAAAGCAAATGCCAAACCACGGCACCACAATAAAGGCCAGCAGAACTGCTTAAAAAAGCAAACCTTTCCCCCTTCCTTCTCCCAGTCAGTCATCCCTGTCCTTACAGAAACCTTCTGACAATTGCAGCACAAGCATTTGTATGACCTTGTGGGAACTATATTGGAAAAAATGTGTATTTTTTTTTCCCAGAGACTGTTTTTCAGCTGGATCGGTGCTCTGATCTGGTTCACCATGTAGCCACACAAATATTTATGATGGCACAGTACAACAGATTATCTGGGAGAAGATGTGGGAGTGGGAGAAAGCAGGGACTGCTTCATTGGCAATAGCGTTCACTTAAAAGAATACCAAACTGTAGTTTAAGAAGAAAGGAATAGCAGTGGGATGACACATCTGAGAAGGGACTTGAGGCATGTGTGTTATTCTCCAGAAGTGAAAATACAGCTTCGAATGTCAAACGGTACAATTACGGGGGGGAAGATCAGCTAACACAGCCATTTCCAAATGATGCAATCTCCAGACACGGAGATTTTCAGTATATTGGTCACTCTGAAACTTCACTTTGAGGGAGCTGGGAAGCAGAAGATGCAGATGGTGGATCCAAACAGCTGCAAAAGCTTCACCTCCATGTGATCTGCAAGATCTGAAGTGAAATCCTATGTGGGATTGTTTTGGATAAATACATGTGTTTGTGTGTGTGCATGGTACAGGCTGGGATTCTTATGTGGTTTTCTTCTCTTGAAGGTGCTTGTTGTGGGTTTCTTTTGAAAAAGGCTGTCACAGAAAGAGAATATAATGCACAGATTTATTTACCACTATTTTCTTACTAAGCCGTGCTACTTGCAGCAGCCTTCTGGGCCCTGCACACTGCAATGGCACAATAGCCTGGCCAAGTCCTCACAGAAAGATGACATGGGGCTCCCTGTCCCATGTTGCCAGTGTTCATCCTGACTTCTGTCACTTGGCACTTGGGCTTGCCTGGACTTGGGACAAGGGCCCTGTCTGTCCCTGCCCATGCCCCCCAAAACTGACTTTGCTGGGCCTTTAATGGCCTCTGGCTTTTGCTTTAATATGTCTGGGGTTTATGCCAAAGCATCCTAGTTCCAATGCATCCTGGTGGAGAGGAGAGAAATTGAATAACCATTGTTTTCTGCTTCGTGAGGCTCTACTGCATTTTGTAAAACCCTTCAGAGATAATTCCCAGTCCAGAAGGGAGCTCACAACATGCTTCACCATTATTGGCTAATGCACTTGCCAAGTCTATTCAGAGCCTTACAGCTACACGGGTGCTGAAACGCTTTTCTGGACAGACGTCCAAAAATGCTGGGCTACGTTTCTGCTGGAGTCTCAAGCAGCAGTTTGTATCTGCTCCAGGACCCAAGGTATAGCTTAGACACATCAGAGCTAATTTTGAATGTGTTAGCTCAGCTGCCTGCAGCAGGCTAGCTAGAGGAGCAGGGAGTTCACCAAAAATTTCCTGTCAGAGAATCAGGGTAAATTAGAAAAAAAAATAAAAAATCAAGGTAAATCAGTGCTGAGCTCCATGGTGCTGCAGGTTTATGGCTGTCCCTGCCCCAAAAGGCCAAATTTTGGGTCTTTTCACACAGTACAGTATTTTTGGGGATGTCATATTGTTACATTGTGACAGGCTCTGCTTCTTGCATACTACTGGGATAGGTGTCCCCTGTTTACACTTACCTTTTAAAAGATTTTCTACCCCGCTATTGTATATAGTCTCATAGTTGTACATGAGGTAAGATAAGGATTTTTCTGCTCTGTAGTCAGTGTTGTGGGATGATAGACTGTGTGCAAGTACTTTGATTCTAGACTAAATGCCAAGTCTGATTTAGCGTGGCACTTCTTGTATTAGCGTTCCCAGGGATGCATGAACCAGTTCCTTTCAGAAATGCTTTTTAATGAATGAAGTTCTGAATATCCAAGTGACTCTTCATTATTCACTGGTACTTTATTTCAGTAGATGCGGTTTCAGTCAGTATCTCCCTAGCTTTTAAGTGAATGATGTTATTATCCCTCCACTTCTTCAGAGCCTCTCAGGATCTGTGGTGAGATCAAAGATGTCAACCGCCCTGTGATCTTCATTAAACGGGAAAGACGACAGGGAGAAGGCTGGCTCAGGCAGTGAGAAGATCTTTTAAAAATCTTTGTCTCTTCAGACCATAATAATGGAGCAATGATTCTTGCCTGGATGCAGGGTGAGAAGCAGAACAGCGCTAGAATCAGACAATTTGGTAGTTTCCTTCTTTTGCACGTGAGGAATGTCCTTTCCAGAGCATTACAAATTCTTTGTTGACCCTTCATTTAACAAGATTGTAGGAAACCTGATGGGAAAGAATGACCTTGGGAATGCGTTTACAGTTCCAGCTGATGCAAATTTAAGGACAGGATTACTGGGCTTACAAAGCTATGAGTGAAAAGGAAGCAAAAATTTTATCTTCATCAATTCCAGGAGCAGAAAGACCAAGAACTTTTTTCTTAGTAATTCTGCACCTCTGCATGGCAGTGTCAGGGCCCTGAGTGCACCCCCAGCCCTGACTGTCCCTGCCCAGTCCCCCAGGGGTTCCCCCACCCTGCCTACAGCCCAGGACCCCCCTCAGTCCTCTGGGGATGTTGGTCCCTGCCCCAGTGATGCTGGAGCAGGGACGGTCTCCAGGTCCTCACAACCCTGCCTGGCCATGGGCCCCTGAGCTGGGCCCACCCATGAGTCCATGTCCCCATCCCCAGAGAGGTGCCCAGTGCCCAGGGCTGGGGCTGCCTCGGGTGCCCTGGTGTCACCCTGGCAGCCCTGTTCTGGGCTCTGCCCTGCCACCTCCCACGGGGACGCCCCAGCCCCAGGGAGCCCCCAGCAGCCCCCGGCCCTTGCGGGGTGCTGTCGGTTAGCTTGCTTTTGCTGGAATTCAGCCAGCACCTTTCTGAGGGCTTTTTCCTCATGCTTTCTCAGATACACGAATACATCTGAGCTGACTAAAAATATTCTTATCTATTATTCAATAATCTCTTCATCTTTCACCTTGCTGCTGGGTTGCTTTGTAAAACTTTAACAATAAGCTCACTTGATTGAAGTGGAGATAAGGAGTCAGTTCATATGTGCAGATTTTTTTCTGGAGACCAGTTTGTGAAACCCATGTGTATTTGGTCTGTCTGCTTGTTTCAAGACCTATAGACACCACTCTAAGAAAAGGGTGCTTGTTTGTTTCCACGGACATTTTGAGTATGTAACATAAGACAAACATGTTCTTTAACCTTTATTTAAAAATATCTATTGCAAAAGCACTGAGCTCGACTCTAATACCCTGGAATAGCAAATGAGCTGTTCACTAATGTGAAGCGATGCTTGAAACAGAGTGTTTTCATTGCTGTATTTTTTTCATTTGAATGTTTCTTTTTCATCAGTGTCAGAATGTTCAGTGAATGCATTTGACAATTTTCCCTTAAAGAGTTTATGACAGCCATGTGTTTGAGGCTGGAAGAGGAGGAGGAAGGGGGGAGTTACCTGATGTGAGAAGAAAGAGCAGACCGCAACAATCCCCCGCCCCTTTTATCCCGTTTTGGATATTATGACACTGTTCTGGTTTTAGAAATATGTGATTTCTTTTTTTTGCCCCTGGAAAAAAAAGGGAATGCATTTTTCAAGGTGATTGTGAAGAGGAACTGTTGTTCTCCAGCCTGGGCAACCTGTGTGTCCACTGCGCGCAGGCAGTGTGAGAATGTCCTGCTCATGAAGATACTTGTTCCGGAGTGATAAGGGAAGCCTAACTCTAATCCAGGGCACGGTAGTATCTGTGCTCTCAAATGTGAGTCCTACCTACGGTAGGAAATTTTACTACAAAGTGTGAAATCTGAGTGGTTGCCCTCGTATAGATAGGTGGATACCTGTCACCTGCTGCGGCTTTTGCCATGGAGGTGGTAGGTGCGAGAGCAGTGGCTTCTCCACGCTTGCCGAAGAATCTCTCGATATCTCCCCAGGTTTCCTGTGTGAGCAGGACTGGAAAGTAAACCACCTATTTTCTTAGTACTTCCCTGAATCACTGTCTTGAAGGAAGGGAAGGTTAAAAGCATTTTAAAAAAAGTCTTGTTAATTAAAAATTAATCAAAAATATCTTGTTAAGTCTCTTTGGCCTTAACTATACTGAGAAAATATACTGATTTAGAATGTAACTTGCATAAAACACAGTTGTGTTTAATAACATGGTAGCTTGTCACAAATTTCTGCACTTGCTCATTCCAAGGACAAAAAGAAGTTTAACATTGGGACAGTTAGAAAACATTTTACCTCATACATTTTAACACTGCTTTTTCCCTGTATAGTGTTGAGCTTAGTTATTCTAATTTTATCTTCAGTAATGGGTTCCTAATTTTATTGTTGTGGCTGTTGTTCCCTCAGGGGGTTTGGAAATGAGATTTAGCATTAAAAAAAAACCTTAACTGTAACAGACTTTTAATAACGAAAACAATGAAAATACTATTTCTGACTATAAATCTGGAATACTTTTACATGGATACATAAGAGCTGCTACTCAGTGCTGAGTTTTCCAGCCCTGTTTCATTTAACCACTTATTTGTCCCGGGGATATTCTGCGCAGGTCTGGAAGTCTCCATTCAGAAGAGCCAGCAGATGACATGTTTTCCACCAAAGCATGTCAGATGTGGTAGAGTCACAAGAAACCTCTCGAAACATAAGAGGAGTGTGTAGCCGCTGCAGTATTGTGGCATTATGACCAAGAAGATGTTTTAGCTTTGAGGCAACAGCAGATGTTTTCTCTGAGATTGAAATTGGTGCAATTTTTCTTTTGCTTGTATTGAAAAGTTGGCTACTCAGGATCTGGAAGGAGGCATGGCTAGGTAGGACTCTGGGGGCTTCTGCTCATCTTCACGTGTGTAAAAGGTGATCAGTGTCTTGCTCTGTGTGCATTCCCAGGAGATGGGCTTTTCTCCTGGGGAAACCTCTCTGTGTCTCCTCACCGAGTGCAGCTTGTCTGCTCTGCCCTGTGCCCCCCAGCATTTTGATCTGGACCATTCAGGACGTCTGGAGGTGAAAGGAAAGCCCGGGAGCAAGTACTTTGGGATGGCTGGGTGCTCACTTCCCCTGGTACCCATAGCATCAGCAGAGAAGAATCAGGGAAGGTGTCAGCGGGGCCCACGCTTGCAGACTCCTTGATTTACATGTCTGTAGATTACTCAAATAGGATAATGTGTTTTAAAAAAGGATTATCTTGCTGGGTCTTGTTTGCCAAATATCAGCCTGGAGCAAGTTTTTACAGCTGAGATACAATGAACATAGCTGAGATACAGCTGATAGCAATGTTTATGATAGAAATTCTGCCAGCTATTTAATGCCAGCAACAGACTGGACACTTACTCACTGGAAGACTTTGTTGTCAGAATGACTCTTGTCTTTTGCAAATGGGAGTATGTTTGGGGAATATTGCTTGGTGCTTCTAAGAGTAAAGGCTCCATGCTGGGTTAGTGGTTAGCCAAGCCCACAGGCGCTGTGTGCCAACGTCCCCACGCAGCTCTGCCAGTAACAATAAGGGCTGGCGCTTACGCAGCACTTTTCCTCTTCAGACTGGTTCGCAGGGGGGGTGGGACCCACTCCTCACAAGCTGCGGTTGCTGCTGGCCGCTGAGCTGGGATGGCAGCTCTCCTGCAGCTCCGGGCTGGAAGGATTGCGGTGGTCCATGGGACACACGCTGCCAGGCACTCCCACACGTTGCTTGGAGGAAAAGCAGCCTGTGCCCTAAAGACAGGGCAGGCGGCACATCCCAGCTCGGGCACTCATCGCTTGCCAGGGCTACCACATCGTGCCTGCCTGCAAATAGGACTCCTCTATTAGGCTAAATAGATAAAGATCTCTTTATTAGGATATTTTTGCTGGGAAACATTCCCATGAAGCACTAGTGCACTATGGCTTCCTCAACTCTTTTGACTACTCTGTGTGTCACTGGGAGGCGGAGGATTTTGTTCCTCTTAAGGCAACCGCTTTTTGATCCTGATCTCATTTCCCAGATTTGGAGCACTTCTGGGTGAAGAATATCAAATATGCAAAATTAGATAGTGTTTCTACAGTGGTGTTACCAAGTACCATTCAATGCCCTTAGGCAAAAAAAAGTTAGGACGGGGCAAGCTCATGACAGGGGACTTTGCCCTCATGGAACTGCAGGATAACCTTTCTGCGAATATGCCCTTGGGACATACTCAGAAACAGCAGTCTCACATGTTGGTATGGACAAATGCTACCTAGAATTTGGATAAAAAGGAAAATGTATTTGCTGAGCCATTCTTGGTAACGCAACAGCTCCTACAGTGATGCATTTGTTGTCGTTGGCCTGGTTTGAACAGCAGGGTATGTTCAGCTCCTATTCAATCATATGAAAAACTGTGAAAAATGACATTGTGATCTAAGGCCGCTGAGCTTCAGCTTACATGGTACATCGCCTGCTTCCAGTTAAGCTCAATTCGAAGAAAATTATTGCCAGTTGTGTTTCATTAGTGCACCAAAAAAAGGGCTGCATTCATGTTTTCCAGAAAGTTGCTGAATCACATCATGATGCAGAATATATTCCTCAAATGGCCTCTCTCTAATGATACAAGAGACAAAAAGAAAAAAAAAGGCAAACCTGTATCAAAAGATGAAACACGTTATATGGGTTAACTGAGGAAAAGTAATATTATCTTTCTTTAATGCCTTATGCTGCAGTGCCTGGGAATTGAAGGGCATAGAGTGTTCCTTTTCTCTTTTACTGCTGCATGACCTGTGCTTAACTATTTATGTTGCAATCCTAAAACCTGCTCTTGCTCCCCAGGAGACAAACGCTGAAGTATTATTAGACCTTAGTGCGTGAGGGGAAGAGCTCTTAGTATAATTCTAATGTATAAATATTGTATGCTTTGTGCAAGTTCTTAGATTTTTACAGAAATGTAAGTTAGCTGGTGCACACTCTGGTGGTCAGTCTTTCCACAAAGAGAACTCACAGGTGCACCATGGTAAATAACGTGTGTGTATTTGCCATGTGTTGCACACCATTTTTTTCATTTGTAATTGTTATTTTTAAGTTGAGAACGCATATGCTACTCAGCCAAGCGTCTTACGAAAGTCATTGCCCCCAAACAGGTATTTTTTAATTGCTAGTCTTTTGATCTCAAAGGCTGAATCTGGGTTTCTTTGATAAGATCCAGTTTCTGTTAAACTTTTTTTGGTCACATCTCCCTGTCTGTTTCAAAAAGAAAAAGAATAAGGGAAAAAAATAATCTTGTCCTCTCTTTCATTGGACTGTAATAAACGTGGTAAGGCAAAGGCTCTTGGTACATATTTGTGTCATGCTCAGCAAATGCAATTCTGACTAGGCCAGGTTTTCTGGGCTTTACAGTCCTACAAATAACTACTGGCCTTCTGGACCTACAATGCCAGGTATACATGGGTTAAAGATTTTTAGAAACTTTTGTGTATGCACATGTATATTGGAATAAACATAATGTTCAATTCAGGCACATAGCCTCTACTGACAATAACTAACTTTTTGATATTTCTGTATATTCTGTCTTCTGAATGCAGTTTTAGTATTGGTTCTGCTTAATACTGTTTCTCTTATGTTGTCTGTGGGATACAGTTGTACATTTCCGAGTTATTCTTTTTGTTCGACGGGAAATGCCAGGCTTTCCTTAGTGCATTCTTCCCTTACTTCTACGCAGTGCTCTGTTACGTCAGCTGTAGGTGTTGGAAGATGAAATTCCGCTCAGTTTCTCACCAAGGAAATCTCCATCCTGCAACGTGCTGAAGTGCCAGGACACCCCAACGACTGCAGAAGGGGGAAAACACCGAGAGGTTCTTGATGCCTTTGCGTGGCTCAGGTGTGAACCTGAAGAGGAGGGAGGGAGGATCAGAAGGTAGACGTGGATGTGCAGCCCCCCTGCCCCTGCCCGGAGAGGCCGGTGCTGCTGCCGCTGCCCACTTGTTTGCAGGGTAACTTGCTCTGGCCTTTGCTCCCTGAGACTTTTTCATCCTCTACCTTTGTCTCTCCTTTCTCTCAGGGTCGTCACTTGAGGCTGAAACCTCCTGCCACTGAGGAAAAGAAGGCGACCTGCTCCCTCTGTAGGTTTTCCTGGGTGTTGCGTCCATGCACCGGCCATACAGGGATTCAGAGCTGCATGCAGGCTTTGAAGGCCGGCAAAAACTCTGAAGTGAGACTCATTTTGCATTTCTTTTTAATTTAGAGGTAATTTTTGTGCGTGTATCTGTGTATGAATATGTATGTGTGTGTGCATGCATATGTGTGTGTGTGTATACATATACACATTCTCTGAGACCTATGTATATGGATACTTTTTCTGCAGAAGTCATGTATGGAGCAATTTTTGCTATTTAGTCCTAGTCGGTTTTAAACCAATGCATGATGCTTTTGTGTGTGAACTTTCTGTTTGTTACTGGTTTATGATAACACCCTCATGACTGCATTCTACCCTTATTAGTGGAAGAGACACCCCCTGAGCAGACAGTTCCCCGAACCCAGGCACGTTTCCTCCCCAGCGCCCGCTATCCCGACCGCTTTTCTCTCCTCCCTGTCCCAGGGCCCTGCTTCCTCAGTTGCACCAGCACTGTGGTTTCTGGCATTGTTCCGGTAAGAAAAGCAACCTGTATTAAGAATAACCCTGTAAATAAAAAAGTTTATTTGTATCTTGGATCAGCTCAGTGACCTGATTTACAGCACAGCCCCAACAACAGCTGCAGAGCAGCATGGGTGTGAAGAAGCAGCCGGAGGCAAGGCAGGGATGGGAGACAGACGTTCCCAAGCTCGCCTTGCAGCTAAGTCCCCCTTTGTGAAACCGCAGCTGCCAGCGTACCTTTGCTGTGGCACAGATATCAGAGGGAATTCCCCTGCAGTGCCTGAAATAACGCTTTAGGGAAGAACTGACACATCGGTGAGTTATATATTAACCGACATAGATGACCTTTCAGAAAGTGGCAGAGTAACAATCTCATTGACTTACTGATAAATAAAAATGGCAATTTTTCCATTATGCAGAGCACAGGTATTAACCCCTAGGAAAAGACTGTCCAGCTCTTTCCACTAAATTATACTGTTTTCAGTTCTTCCATACTTTCTTAAATGTGAATAAATTGTTCAGATGTTTTCAATGCTAAATAAATGCCTCCGTCTCTTTCTTGTGGGGAGCTGAGGCGAGAAGGCAGGAAATGTTTTAGCTAAAAAGATGCAGCCATTTCCAAAGAAGTGTCGGAAGAGCAACATAAAAGTTTGCTTGAGTTACAGAAAAAAATAATCTTAGCAGTCATTCAGCACTGTGTCCACTTTTCCTTCCGAAAGTCTGACCTTGCTCTGTGTTCAGCATTATCAGAGATCTGCTGCAATGAAGTTTATGTACCTATGTCACTTAAGACACAAATGAATTGCTTTAACTTGAGCTTAAAAGCGAAACCCTGCCAGAGATGACAATATGAGTACTATATGTTACCAGTTAAATGACTAATGATTTATTTGTCTTTGAATCTTCTGGTGAAAGCCGAAGCATAATGGTGAAAGAAAAAAATCATGTAAGTTACATAACATCTCACATATGGAATTGATAATGTTCTGTTTTTATATGGAATAAATAGCTCTTCAGTGGTTATATACATCGATATAATGAGGATGATTTCATTTGGTGTCCAATGTGTGCTGTGCATATATTCAGGCGATTTGGGAGATTTAAACTTTTTGACTGAGGAGGAGATTTTCACAGAAGATCCTTCTTTTGGTCAATATATTCCACTATTTCATGAAAAGAAACCCTGGCTGTGTTTCAATTCAATTGTTTGGTTTTCAAGAGACATTTTTTGACCTTCAAAACCACAAAAATCATCCTTGTTTTAGACCGAAATATCATCTTTCTGAATTGCAAATAAAAAAAATCTTAATTTTTCTTTCAAAGAACTTCTTACTTTAATATATTTGCTTCAAATTGTATATTTGGAATTTTGTTGTATGGAATTTATGTAGCCGTGGCTTTAAGTGCCCTTTCATAATTAATAATATAAACCAAAATCTCTGTGATCTTTCTATCAGGAACTCAGCTAGACGTGCACCTACAGAGACTCTTTTCCACCCATCGTTGTGGGAAGCCTACTCTGCACTTGACAAGGTAAAATAAGAAGAGATTCAGGTAACAAAAGGCTGGTAATAAATACCAACCGGCACAGGAGAGTTGAGGGTAGGGCCCATTCAGGGCAGGATATTGCCCAAATGTGTTTGGGGAGGTAAGGTCTGAACAGGGGTTGTTTATCCGCCCCTTAGAGCTGCTACACTTCACATGGGTCAGGGTTGTCCTGGGATGCAGAGGCTGCATCTCCTTTCATCCCACCCAGACCTTTTCAAGAAATGAGCGGCATGAGTAAGAGAGAAGATGAATCATTTTGCTCAAATAGCTGATGCTGTGGCAGCCAAGGAGGCAACCTGTGACAGAGAAGGGAAGTGAAAGGCAAAAAGGGTTAGCCAGGATTAGGTCAAAAGAAAGACTAAGCAAAAGCAGAGAGAGAAACACTGAGACAAAGGCTTAACCCAGGGATGAGTGCTGCAGAGTTTCTATGAAATTCATAGAATCCAGGATATAAGTATGCTTAGGAATAGTGTGGTGGTTATGTTTGGATGCAAGGGCATTGTATGTATACTAGCGTTGCAGATATTGAACATCTTTTAAGCTGATGCCAGAGGTCTGTCACATACAAATCCTGGAACTGCTGCCAGTTTTCTGAGTACAGCGTGTCCAAGTGATTATTGCATGAGACTGTGGTTAGGAGCATGCAAAATGAGTTGCACATAAGTTATACTTGTATCTGATATTTGGGTTCAAAGAAAAGGGGAAAGAGATGTAAGTCTTGCATGTGACAGTTTTGACCAGTCTCTTCAGAAAAAAAATTGCTTTGTACTTGTCCATAAACTCGCATTGTGATGAAAAGACAGCAACATCCATTTCCACTTGTTGGAAATGTTTTGTATGCAGGCTTTGGCAACATCATTTCTCCTCACAGGAAGAAGACTGTAAGAAATCCCAGCGTTACCTTTCAGATGGTTATGCCATCTCACTACTGTATTGCACCACCAGGGCGTTGCAAAGAATACCTTACAATGTGGAGCTAGCCAAAACTAAAAACACTCGGGAACGGCACATTCTTTACTGTATGCGTGACCTCATCTTAAAAGGAAGATTATCGTTAGCAAACTTAAGATGATGGAAAGTTAGGAGGAGTTCTTATAAATTTCATTTCAGCAACAATATGGTTCAAATAAGAAAAAATACATTATTGTCATCGTCCTCTTTGCCAGTTCTACCTATAACTGTTCTTTTTTATTTCAGAAGAGGCAATTACCACAAAAATCATGTTGAACAAATTTCCCACGTATGTGCCAGGGCAACATCAGAAAGTGGTGTGCAGAGCAGCTGGTATTGCTGTTGGGGCTGCTCGGCAGGGCCATGAGGATCGTGCTCCGGGCTGCATGCAGGCTCCTGTGACTGCAGGGCAGAGGAGGGAGCTGCCAGCAGCCAGCTCTGGTGTCAGACTTATGCGAAGTATGACTAGAACAGTGTCACTGCTGAATGCAAAATTCCCCCATTTCTTCCTTGCTTTAATGAGAAGAGCACTACAGATGTGGGGATAGGGACAAAAGTAGCCAGTATTTCCTCTCCTCTCTTTCTACATGCTAGTCATCCGTGCTCATGGGGCACTGGCTAATCCCTGTGGCTTCCAAACCAAGAAAAGAAGATGCTTCTCTTTCAAGTAAGTAATGAATCACCCCTCTTAGTACATAGCATGCATGACTGGGTTGTTAAAAGCAGTCTTAATCACTCGCTGAGAAAAATGATATCGATCATTTCTCCCTTTTAGTTGTTAACTGGAAGCCTCGGGAGTTGTGACTCATAGCCTGTGTGCTGTGGCAAGCCCAGAAAGACTAAAGATTTTTAGGCAGTTACAAGAGCCCCCTGCATCTTATTCCTCGCATCTTCCTAGTATGGCTATAATTTGGAAAAATTATAAATTTCTTGGTTTTGTGCCTTTCTAGGAATCACTGTTCTGCAGATGGATTTGACCTGAACTTTACACCAAAGTTCAAAGAAGAGAAGCATTTTTGGTAGGCAACTGGCTTCTAGCAGGGAATAGTGCAAAATAACTCCTGGGCTGGAGGAAACCCACCCTCCATTTTGCCTTTAACTCTGTAGCGGTGTTGGACAAGCTGCACATACAGCAGTTCATCCTGGTTTACGAGGATAGGACTGTGTGTCAACAGGACAGTGGAATAAGGAAAAAGAAGTAATAAGAGTAAATCTGAAGGTTATTGCCAGCTTCCTGGAAAGAGGGTGAATTGCTCTGCGGTGAGAAATAAATTCTGTTGTTGACTAGGAATTGCCAAAGGTAGAGCAAAAAGTGAATAGATAAAAGTGAAACGATAAAAAGTTTTCAATGTGACATAGGAAAAAAAATGTATCTGTAGTTGTTTAAATGTAGACTGATATACTGATAGACACGCTTGTGTATTCATCGCACAAAAAAATACTAGACTGAAAAAGTGTTACTGATGCTGAATGGTCAAGTTTTCAACTGGTGGAGAATGCCAAAGTTAAGAGAGCCTATACCCCCTTAAGTCAGTCCTTCTGTGTATGTATGTTTATTATAAGAGTATAATAAGGCTGAAGTTTGTTATTACATCCAACTTAATTGGATCAGGCTCTCAACTTGTTAATTTCTCCACAAATGCAAAAGAAGCTACAAAGCCTTCATGGAGGACAATGTGTAAGGACAGTTCTGTTAGTGAGTGACTGAAGCATGTTTGTTGTTATCAGTGCTTTGTTATTTCCCCTAAATAGCCCTTCTTGTTCACTCTGTGCAGAGACCTTCACCACATGCTCCTCCAGTTCTGACAGTACATGACACGCTGCTGGTTAGCAGGTCCTTTGCTGTTCTACCACAGCCTTCCTTAGCTGCTGGAAAATGGACTTAGCTTCTGCTGCAGGCAGACACTTGGGAGGAAGAGAGGAAAAAAGGCACCCAGTGAACTAGCAATTGCTCGTGTAATGATTGTGTAATGATGCTAAAAACACATGCATTACAAGACTTCATCATGTTTGAATGTAGCTGGGAGCAAAGGTGATGTAAAACAGCGCTGACATGCTGTGAGTGGTCAGGGTGGAAAGAGGAAAACTGTTTGCCAGGAGATGCCTGAATGCTGAACGTGATGCGTCCTCACCTACGCTGTCTGCTAAGCTGAGGTTGGTGACGTGACATCTCAGTGATTTGTTGGGTGCTGTTCAACCATCACAGCTTTTTGTAACAGAAGGCATAATACCCTCAGTCACCTGAAGTCCACAGCGAACAGGTCTCTTCAACGAGACTGAGCTCATCCACAGTGGCTAATGACCTCTTCTTTCATCAGCAGGCCTTTCTGGCAGCTCAGGCTCCATTCCTGGAGGGATAAGGACAGAAGAGAGGACTGGTTCAACGTAGAGTTAGGATCCATTTGTGTGCTTCCCAGATGCAGTTAAGTAATTTTTATTTGCAGCTGTGAAACATCAGCCATAAAAATACATGTAGTCTACTAATTAAACGCAAATTGCTAAGGGCAATAGGGATAAACAACAAAAAAATCTCCAGATAAATGGTATATTAAAACATGCTTCAAAAAGGCACTAGCGATCATCATGTAATCTGCTCATTGTGCTGTCCTGGTAGAGATGGAAGGGTGGGATGGCCCAGAGATCCTCTGCTTTAGCAGGAACTGCTGGTACAGATTTGCTCCATCAGACGATAATAACTTTTTTTCAGCATTTTTGCCTGGCATTGGATGAATGGCTTTTTGCTTGTTGGGCTGCCATTGCTGCAAAATGTATTGCCGTCAGCTGTAGGCCTTAGAAATACCCTGTGGTATATGGAAAGGAAATGGGATTTATTTTGTGACAGAGTCTCACTCCCCTGGCAGGTTGCCTGATGGATGTGGTCACTTGATGGAGGCATGCTGTCATGGGGGGACAGCCCCTGGGATCTGCTCCTGTGTCAGCTCAGCTCTCAGAGAAAGACGTAAACTGCTGTGGAGGAATCAGATGTTCCCAGTGGTATCACAAACAGAGAACGGACAGGAACACATTTGGGAAGAAGGGCATGCTAAAGATACTAGCAAATCTGCATTCGGCGGGCTCAAGGGAGGGTTTGGTGAGAGTCGAGATGAAGAGGGAGCCTTGCTGGGGGGTAGCTCTGGAGCAAAGCAGAGAAGCACCAGAGGCCTCCAGAGCCACCACAGGCTGTCAGGGGGATTCAGATTTTGTGCAATGACCCTACGGAGGAGCGTAACTTGTAGAGCTCCAAATCCCAGGCATCCTCTGCACTAAATGGTCAGTGAGAAATACCAAATGGTAACTGTACAAAGTTCTAGCCTTCCCATAGTTCTGTCTCAGTAGGAAATAACCTGGCCCTTGGCAACTAAAAATGGACAGACCTGTTATAATCATCTGTAAATGTTTTCGTGATGCAGAGATAGAGTAGCCAGCTCTTGTCCTTTGTGAGTAGCGTAGCAGACATCAGGAAACCAACATCTTTAATAACAAGCTGCAATTTGAATTCCTGACTGCAACTTCAGTTTAAAATCTCTTTACTACTCTTAGAACATATTTCAGGTTAGTAACCTCGTTCAGCATCAATTTCTGCCCAGATCTGAGAGCACCTTTTAGTATTTGCTGTTTGTTACACTCATAAAAATAGTATTTAAACATCAGTTCATCCTTTATAAACATAAGACTCTTGGATCACTTCAGTAAATTACTTATTAAGACTAATTGCCCTTCACAAACCCTCCTTGTTTCAGGGCCTTTCCTTGCAAACCCCCAGTGACACTGAGATAGCTCCATATCTAGTATCCCAATATTTAAAGTATAAGATTGTGACTCTCAATGATTTATTTTTTTTTTTTCTCCTAGATCCCATGTATGTCTATAGGCAGGCACAGGTCTCCCTGTGAGACCTCGGAGTGGGGCCCTTGCATTGTGCAGGCGAGGGACTTGCTCTGGTTCCCACACTCAACCAGGTCCTCTGCTGGAGCCTCACACACCTCCCTGACAGGTACGTGTACATGTTGTCCGCCTTTCCATGTCAACAGAGTCCCAAGCTGTATTTCTGCCTAACAGGGACACAGTCCTTAATGGGAATCAAAAGTCAGGATTACCAGAAAAGCCCTGCCCAGTCATGAACTGTGTGTAATGGCTCTTCTCTTTCCTTAGTGGAGACTGGAATATTGATTTCAGTGCCTCACTGAGATCAGCAGTAAAACTCCCACTGTCTGCAAGCGAGCCAAGAGCCCAGCCTTCAATATCTGACACCTATTGGGAGATTTCTTTGGATGCCTTGAAATGAAATGCTGAATGCCTGCACATTTATTTTTCTGCCTTAGGCCAGGTTATAACATGAATGTCCTGTACAAACTGGATGTGGATGTCATGTTGCTGGACAGCTGAGAAATGATGCAGCAGCAGATGACCCTCGCCTCCTTCCTAAAGACAAATGACATTTTTAACCTTATATTTTTGCAATTACACTGTCAGGGTCTGTGACTACCCAACACAGGCTTAAAAAGAAAGGAGTTTTATACAAACGAGTATTGTCCAATTGCCTACCAAAAAAGGCTTTATTATTCACTATGGCAAATCTCTATGTTTGGTCAGAAATATCTAATGTGATAAAATATGCTAACTTCAAACAGTACACCTGATTTTCCATTTCTTGCTTATCCAAATCACCTGGCAAACTCATCAAGAGATTTTGGTGCACTAAACACATATTCTAGCCAGGTAGTTAAACCACCAGTGAGACACTTTGCAGGTTGGATGGTTTTAATTGGTTTTGTAATCTTTGAGCTTAAAAAGATCTTTCCTTTAGAAGGTGCTTTTTCTTGCTTATTTGGTTCAAAAACTTTTTGAGGCAGCAATTGCCCATACTGTAGACTTCTACAATATATAATATCCACTTTTGGAGGAACCATTTCAGCATCATTATGAGGCCAAGCAGGAAATAAATTATTTTCTGAGCATATGCATCACTGGCATTGCTCTTACCATTACAGCTAACAACCGTCCAAGAAAAGACAGGTACATGGCATGGCAAATTTGGCTTCAGAGTACTTAACGGTGGATCAGAAAATTTGCCAGCACAAATAGTAAAATTGTAAATTTATCTTACCTAATAAAATGTGTTAGCATTGTTTTAAAGCAGTAACTTTCTTCTGGCCAGCTTTATAAATGGATTTGATGTTGGGGTTTTTTTGCTAGCAATCAACTTTTAGTCGACACAAAGTATAAAACTGCTTTAACACTGTATCCCATACTCTTGTTAGTTCAGAAGAAACAGAAATATAGTGGTGCACACGCATTTGACCCAGATTAAAATTGTATTGTCAGTTGACCCAGTAATGCATGTAGCTGGCATTGAGGGAAGGGAAGCCTCAGCTGTTGAAGGGTGATTCTTGAGAACCATGTAACCATGTAGGGTTTCACGGTCCCACCACAGGAAATGCATTTGTTACTTTTTCCTTCATTGGCTCCCACTGCCTGTTTGGCCTAAGCTTTGGTATACGCATTTTATTTTCCATTTATAAATTAGCCTTTTTTTTTTTTTTGCTTGCAAACTTTTATCTAGTGTTTTATGGAATTACAAATCTTACCTGCCCTATACAAGGAAAAGAAGATGATGAGTGAATGGTCCCACTCATTATTCTTTTAGTGTGAACATTTTAACTTTTTTAAAAAAAAAAAAAAACTTAACTGAAGATTTGTAATCCTCCTTTGCTTATTCCCAAGATTCTTCCTGATGTCTAAATCACTACTGCAATTGCTACATAGACAGGTTTGGCCAGTACTGCAAGAAAATCAAGGGCTGGCCAGCAGAGCATTTCGGCAGTGCAATACTGTACAGCTTAAAAATAGCATTTTAGACTTTGAGAGGTTAAATTTATAATAACAGGTGCCATTAAGCATTGTGTGATTACTCTAAAGCTACAGGAGAATTTGTTTACTGTTTTAAGAAAGCCTGTCAGCCTCCTTTTATAGTTATTTGTCTTCTTTATTTAACAGCCCCTATTCTGACCATTTAAAAATATTTAACTGAATTGCTGATGCAATGCATGCACACAGTGACTCCCAACAAAGCCAACATTTATTGCATCTGCTGACATACAAAGCTATGAACAAATAGCGCATTAATTTTCAGAGAGAGAGGACAGTGTTTGAATCAGTGCTGTATGGACCTTCGTATATTTAAACAAACAAACAAACAAACAAGCCCCCATACAATTGGTGAGATTTGTTTGAAAAAAACCCCACAGACCTTCAGCTGTTTTGCAATTATTCAGAAGGGTGATTAAAACTATGCCCACGGCTCTATTATCACTAAATTTTCATTACATGACATTGAAAATCCATCTTATGTTTCCACTGTAACTAAGAGAGTCCTGATGAGATTAATTTAAATGATCAGTACTACTGGCATTCCCTACAACCTGCATAACTAAGGGCTCCCCTGCTTATTTCATTTGGCATTTTAAGCATTTTGCTGAAAAAATCTTTGAAATATCCTCAAACGTGCGTATGTGTAGACTGATGGAGATTAATAAGTTTGTGTCTAAGACCCAAAGAAAAAGAAGCTACGTGTGTGTATTACCACATACCAAAGTGAGCAGATAAGTAACCCCGAAGAATGTGGTTTTTAAAATATTTGAATTTTACTCTGCAGTGGAATTCCGCCAGTCCCCTGTCTTCTTCCTATTTACCCATTTTCTGTGCCGTTTACTGGAAAGTGCCTAGGAGGCTTGCCAGCAAGAGCTAACGTCTCTGAAGTAACGGGATCAGAATGACCATGGTATCACCACAGCTTTTTAGGGTGGAATTTGAAAGCGTTTGTTTTGTGGCAGGCTTTCAACTTTACGCAGAATAATTTCTTAACTGAGGCATTTGGCAAAGAGTGCTCTGCATGACTCAGCGGCAGATCTTCTCCATCTCAGATTTTGGTTATATTAATATCAGGTTTATTTTTTACATGAACTCATACATATTTATGACTTAAGCTCTCTTGCGTGCTGCTGGGCTTTCTCTCATTCCAGTGCCTGTCTCTCCAGCTACTCCAGCAAAGCTACATGGCATACTCCACACAGTGATTCAGTCTTGGGGTGGGTGGAAAAAAAAATAAATCAGTCACTGGAGCAATTTCTTGTTGTTAATAGAGGCAATTCTGTTATTTCTGTCTTTAGTTGGGGTTACCTGGGGGGCAGCTGTGCAAATCCTACCATGTTCAGGTTCTGTAATGCTAGGCAGAAGTCATGACTTTGAGCTCTTGGATTTGGTATTAATGCTAGCCATGCAACCTTTATTAGTACACACGCTCGTTGCTCATGCAAATAATTGCACTGACTTAAAAGAGGCTTTCTGTAGCACAGGAGCTGGCCTCCAGTCATCAGCTCTTTGTTACAGACATCATCACAGAGCCAGTCTGGTTCTAACGTAGCTGAGAAAACGCACTCACCCTAACACGCGCAGGGTGAAGTACTGATGCTCTGGCCAACCTCTTCAGTACCTCGAGTGAAGAACTGAAGAGCTGTTATTTTTTTCTGTACTGAGAAGGGAATCGGTCAGGAAAGATTGGTGACTTCTTCAAACGTAGACTAAAACCACCCTATGGGTTTTGTCTTGCTCCTTAGGGAAGCAGAGGTGACCTCTTGTGTCTTTCAATGTTCTTCCCCTCTGCTCCCCACAACATTGAACCCATGAGGCGGTTTAAGTCTAAAAGGAAACAGGTGTAGATGTCTCAAAGGTTGTTACATTTCTTGCGTTTCTGACAAAATTGATGACTGAGTAGAGGTAAAAGGTCCACATTTATACTAATGGAAAGATCAGTGAGCCAAGCTGATGTACAGGAGCTGCTGTGCAGCTCTGCACTGACCACAGCACATACTGTCTCCTGTGTGGTGGGGCCCTGAGTGGCCTTGGAGAGACAGAAGATGGAGTTTCTGTAAAGGTGAAGCTGTGGGATATGTTCTTCATGGGAAACTAGACTTCATGTCTTTTACTGCTCATAAATCATTTAGTTATCACCAATTTGCCAATAAATTTACATTAGTAGTAATATTTGACTCTCCTATAATGCTTTTCATCACAAGATTCCAATTTATTTTCACAATAGAGAGATATCAGTGTTTTCTTTTTTATAGGCGGGGAGTGTTACTCGGAGGACTTAGTTTTGAGTTGAGTACAAAATTATACACAGTCTCCTGGAGTCTTAGACTAGTGCCCAGGCCACTGGATAATCTTGATTTACTAACACCAGTTTAAAAACACCCTAAATATTTTTCCAGGCTAAACACACTTGTTTCTGCCAATAAAGCTGAGGGGGAGCCAAACGGTAAATAATGAAATACTGCGAGTTCAGTCCGAACTGTCACACTCTTGTGAAGGCGAGATAGATGCTGTCATTTTAATACTTAGCTGTTGTCCATTTTAAAGTATATTCCTACATAAATAGTAAGATCAGTAACAAATACAGATTTTCATATTTTGAGAACTCGGAGAAGCCTTTTAGCTGTTTTTAAGTGGATATCTTAGTTCTCCTATGGCTATTGTGGAGCAGATGTGCCCTATATATACAGGTAGCAGGCAGGGAGGGACTGGCAGCTGCCTGCCTTAGCGCTGTCTGGCAAGGTCCATGTACCCCCATTAGATGGCAGTGGCATGTCTGTGCTGCTAAGCAGCCCTGCCTTCAGTTGAAAATGCATTTTCGCCCAAATCTGTACTTCATAAAGCTTCCCAATTTTGTCATACACTTTTATGACTTCATGAGTCTACAAAGATTGAACCAAAATGTGGAATTTCTGTAGTTTCCAACGTTTTTCACCTTTTTAACTTTTTGCCCTTATGTGACACTTTTAAAATTATTTCTTCTTGATGTAGTGCATGTCTCACTGATGTCTTATCACAACCATCTAACACTTATTTCTCTGTATCACTACTTTCACCACGAACTTCTCTTTTATCAAGCGTTTTCTGCTGTTGGCCTCTTCAAGCTTATTGGTGTTGCCTGCAAGAATGACAAGTTTCAGTTGTAGTTTCTCAGCAAAAGGAAGAAAACATGAATTCGAACTGCACTCCACGTATTTTGTTTGCAAATATTTTTGAGGGACAAGAGTATCAATAGCTGAAACATTCTTCTTCAAGGTAATTTTTCCTTCACAAATTTTCATTTGTCCAGCCGTGTTCTTCTTAATTCCTAGTAGGCATTTTGACAAAATGCTGCTTTGATTTAGGAACACTCAGATCCCTAATTTTCTATGAAATGCATGCCCATAAGCCACTCGGAGGAATTTGAAAATCCCAGATGGACGTCTTCTGTTGGTTTCAGCAATGTTGTAACTTATGCTGTACTACTTACTTATGAATTACAGTTTTGCACTTACAATAGCTTGCTTCTTTTTCTAGTCACAAATTTACTAACAATCTGTTTATGAAATGTTATGTACTTTACCATCATTTTAGAATCCAAACTCCAGGTGGCAGGTTTTCTAAATCATTGAGAACTGAACAGGAGCTGATGGCCATAATCTTTATCTCTATATTGAATCCTTGGCTGCCATTTCATAAATATGCACAGTAGTTGTTGTACGAATATTATAAACAATTTCCAAGAGCTAACAAATGGGCTGTGCTTGTGTGAAGTATTTTAAGATAAAATACTACTTTGATCAATAATTTCCATATGGTAAATTGTATAATTTCTTGGGGGCTGGGGGAGGGTGTTCGTATTTAAATCGTGTGTAGAAGCCAGTTTTCTCCAATACCTCAAACACAGGTTTGTTGGAGGAGCTTGGCTGAGGAGATAAAGGGGAGTTTATGGGAAGTTTTAATCTCTGAAGACAGATGGTTGGCAACTTTTTAATACTCTTTAATCTTATTATTTCTCTTTGTTCCATGGTTTGTGATGTGTATTTTTAACATTATATTACTTTTACCTGCTAGTTATTATGTTTTTTAACATACAAATCCTTTAAACAAACTGTGTTCAACTGAGTTTCCGTAAACTGTACACTTAAAGGAGAGATTCTCAGAAAAATATGTGGTTAAATTTGAAATCTACTTGCTGGAAGTATACGAGCAGCATATAGTGACAGTCAAAAATGTATAGTTGAAGAGCTAGGGAAAAAAAAAAAAACAAACCAAAATAAAAAAAGCTGATGCCTTTTAAAAATATCATAATTGAAAGTAACATCTTGAAAAAATGGGATACTTTTCCAGCGCAGCACATCATGTACCCAAGGAGCTTGTGACCAAGAGATTTTGAGGTCAGGAACTTAACATGACTGAAAATAATAACCCATATAAATACTGAAAACATGTAGGACAGTAGCCCAGAATCTTTGCACATCTATTGGCCCCAAGCCTAAGTGAGCATATGTGCTGTGGACATGCATAATTTTCCCTGCTGTTTTCTACCAAGTGGTGGTGGTTCCTTGTGGCCCTCGGTCATGGCAGAAGATTGCACGGGCACCATTTCTTGTGAGCCATGGTCCAGGAATCATTGCTTTTATTTGGCTATATGCATAGCCACTTAAAAAAAAAAAAAAGAAAAAAGAAAATAAGGCAATTATCTGCTGGAAAGCCTGAGAGTTGCTGGTGCATGCTGGGCCATCCTGAATACTGTTTGTACAACCAAAAGACTGATTTCAGTTCCCTACTGAAATAAAGGCATGCTGGCTTCTGCAGGTATGCAAGAGGTTGATGCAGTTCAGACTTTCAGCCTTTGGTTTCTGTTTAGAGGATGAAATACCCGCTTCCAGCTGGATCTGGGAAGGTCTTTGCCATGATCGTGGTCTGAGACTTTCTGCCACCAATGGACTCCACAGAAAGGCTCTCCTTAACCCTCCTGTCACTAAACCCCTCACAGAGTTTATGAGGTTGGATGAAATGAAAATTTACAACTCCCATGCCTGAGGGCATCAACCATGTTCTAACAGCCTGAGATTTCAATATTAGGGCAGCCCGTGATATGAATTCATAGGCATTACCATACACACAATAATTACAACCAAGGACTTCATCTGGAAATGGGACCGATTTAATCTTTTTTTCCTAGATCTCTGCCTCAAGGGTGAATTTTTATGTGCATTCTCTGGTATTTAGTAAAGGCAGTCACACTGCAGTCTTTCCTTTACAGGCTGGTCCTCTCCCTGGCTGCCTATTTAAATTTGTAGGAACTTAATTATCTTTGAGCCTTATCTGGCTCTGTTGTATTTGACTGAAATTGGCTGATGGATTAATAAATTACTGAGGAAATGACGGGTGGACAGGGAGACAGATACATATGTTCACACAAACATCCACACAAATAAAGGATCATGCATTTCCTTGCAAGACTTGTGTAAGAAAATCCTCCTCTGATGTAAGACTTCTAACTAGTGTCCTCAAATCTCTGTCATCTTCCTCTGAGCATTTAGGAATCGCTAACTTGGGAGAGTAAAAAATATGTTGCAAAGATGGGCTGTTTAACTTACCCGGGTATGGTAAATTGAGCACTCCAGCAGTTCGTTGTCTAGGCTGTCAATTGCTCCTGTTGAAATATCTGGTAAAAGGAGTGAGGTATTAAAATTTGCAGTAATTTTTATCAGATTCAGAGTAAATGTCTACAGCCTGCCCTACGTATTTAAGGAACTGTACAGCCATACAAGAATAATCCTTCTCCCATCGTTAATCCTACGTACAAAATTCAGAAACAAACCTCATTACTGCCAAAACTACTCAAAGCCATTTCATACTGTGGACACATAAATGAAAATGATCTAATGGATGTGACCGAAGACGTCACCGCTCGTCAGCTGAAGCCATTACCAACTGCGTGTGTGCTCATAACCCGCCCCAGTTGTGGCCTAAATGACATTAGTACTGAACACACTGGAGCCCGTAGCCAGAGTAAACCGAGTCCAAACACATAACGCTGCTGTGCCTCCAGCCTTAAGCTGCTGCAGCCGAATCCTGCTGGTCACGCGCTCGTAACTCGCCCTAAGTCTGAGGATTTGAGAGACCTTGGAAATGTCAGCCTTTGAGTGGAAAAACATTTTCCATCTTTGCAGCACAACTGGTGCTCTGCTGTGATGTTTGCTCTACTTGGCACAATTAGTCATTGAACAGGTTTATTATTTACTCATGACCCTTTGTCTTGCATCCAGTGTGTGAAAGCTGCAGCTTTAGAATAGAACAGGGAACTGTAGTGTCTTGAGCTACGTGTTCTAGAGGCTACTGGTATTCCAGCAGCTCGCCAGTGGGGTTTTGCCTCAGCACGTACAGAAATAGGCTCTTTCTTGGTTGAATGGATGTTTTTGGGCTGCACTGTTTTTTGAAGGTAAGTGTGTGCTTGTGTGAGCAAAATTTTCTGGTATTTAGAAAACACCCAATGGGTCACACCGCAACGTCGCCTTTTCAGTTCAGGGCTTGAAGGAAGCAACTGCTCCTTCAGAATTAAATTCCCAGTTAGATATCCAACCCGGAATGCCTTAACAACGCTCCTTTAACGTGCATTCCTCAGGACTTACAACACCTCACGACTAAGGCAGTAACCGCGGAGCCGCCGCTGCGCTTTGCCGCATGGGGTGAGCCCCCGGCTGCAGGTTCAAACCGCGCCTTGTCCCTTCCCCTGCCCGGGACCCGCGCCCAGAGAGGTGACAGTGCCCAGGGGGGTCCCGGCAGCTGCCGGGGGCCCGGGGCAGCCCCGGCGGGGAGGCGGACGGCCCGCTGCCGGGACTGGCGGCCCGACCGCGGGCACTGCCGGCCGGCTGGGGCGGAGGACGAGGGCCGGGGGGAGATACCGCCGTCCTCCCTTCTCCCCCGCCTCGGCAGCCCGGCTCCCCCGCCGCCGGCGCACCGAGAGCTGCCGAGCTGGGCCCGGCGCGGCGGGAAGGAGCCCGCCCCGGCCCGCCCGCAGAGGAGATGGGGTCGCGGACCCCTCGTCGCCACAGCCGCCCCATCCCCAGGGGCAGCCCCCACCGACCCAGCTCCTTCCCTCCGGCCTCTCTCCCCGCCGCTCCTCCCGGCTTCCCGCGGCCGGGCGGCGGCAGCCCGGTCCCTCCCCGGGGCGGGGCGGCGCGGCGCGGTGCGGTCCCGCCCCGGCGCGGCGGCTGCCCCGCCTCCCCGGCCGCGGCGGCTGTCACGGGGCGAGCGGGCCGCGCCGGGCTCCTGCGGGGCGGGGGCGGCGCTGCGCGGGGCCCCGCGGCTTCCCCCTCGGCCTGGCAGCGGCCGCCCGGCGGCATCCGGGCCCCGCCACCATGTTCAGGCGGATTCTGCAGCGGGTAAGGCAGCGAGATCCGCCCCGGCGGCCAGGGCGGCGTGCCGTGCCGTGCCATGGCGTGCCTTGCCTTGCTGTGGCGTGGCGGGGAGGTGCCGCTTCCTGGTGCCGGCCGGGCTCAGGGCCGGGCTCCCCGCGGCGGAGCCGGAGACATCGGTACGGCCCGTCCTGCGGCGCAGGGGAGGGGGTAGGCCCGCGGCGGCCGCCGAGGCCGTGAGCTCGTCCGCCGCCGCCTCGCCCGCCGCGGGGGCCGGCCCAAGCCCCGACGGGGCGGGACGGGACGGCGGTCCCGGATGGGGGCGGCGGCAGCGGCGTCCCCCGGGCTGGGCGGGGGGGGTGCCGGCGGCCGGGGGGTGCCGGCGGCGGGCGGGCCTCCGGCGGCCAGGCGAGGGGCCTGTCGGTGAGGCGAGGGGCCGGCCGTGCCCCGGCGTGGCTCCTTCCCGCAGCGCGGCGGCGTCTCCACCCGCCGCCTTCGCTCTGCGGCGGGGGCAGGTTGAAGGGGAGCCCGGCCCAGGCAGAGCCGCCGCGGGGACCGGGGGTCGTTTCGCCAGGGCGAACAGGCTGCTAATGCTGAAAGCCAGCCCAGCGGCCAGCCGGCTCTCCTTATTTTAGGAACCGGCTTTTCCGGCAGCTCTGCCTGGTTGGAAAAGCCAAGTTGTGACACTCGTTTATGAAGCCCTTCCCGCCTCCCCAGATCCTGGCGTGGCTCCGTGGCAGGGCCAGCCGTGGCTGGGGTGGAAGGTGTCGGGGTGGCCCAGGGCCCCGGGGAATCTGTCCTTTATTGACAGCGCTCGGCTGGAGGATGCACCGAAAAGGGTTGAGTCACGGCGGTGATGGAAAGGCAGAGCTCCACGTCCCGCTCCAGATCCCGCACCGCAAGAGAGCGGGGTCTGTGTCATGCAGAAGGCGCTCACGATTAGCGGGGAAACCAGCTGCCCTCAGTGTTTTATTTATCTGGTGTTCATCTGGAAGCGTGCTGTCCGTGTAACACCTCTTTGAAAGGGTGTTTCATTGGAAATGCTGGCATGCTTTCCTTATCTGCCATGCAAGGAAGCGTTGCTACAAGAATGGGAGTTATCAGAGGGGGAGAGAGTACGTTGGTATGCATACTGCCAACTTTTTCAGCATAAAGCGTGCCTCAAATTGTTTTTCGGTCACAGACCCTGCGCAGGTGAAGATCGCTCTTGGTCTGTTTGGAGCTTCGTGTTTACAAGGAAGAACTTCCTTCCTGAAGTTGGATGGGAAGCCCTGCTAACAAGCAGGGAAACTTAGTACGGATCTAATTAAATATTGGCAGCATTTAACTGGGTGTTTATTGATTCTGAGAAATAACAGGCTGTCAAGGAGAGCTTTTCCTACATCATGTAGGAAAAAGCTTGATACGGTGCCAAAGGAAATTTGCCCCCTAGTAATAAGTACAGCTAAACACTTCCTATAAAAATCTGAAGCCAGTGCAAAAGTTTTTGTGTGTTAGAAATAGCCGCCTTCTCTGAAAAGTTTGAACAAATAAATATTCCCCAGTGGCTCCCGAAAATTACAGGATTACAGCACAGCTAATTGCTAACAAAGGTGAAACAGACTTCTTCCTGCCCAAAAAATACATAGAGAAATGCCAAGACTTTTAAAGGTGTTAATCTTTTAATTGGTGCAAATAACTATGCTTTTAAAAGTCTACCTCTTATTAAAAGGGCTTTGGGCCTTTTATGAAAGTAGTGATTGCACACACAACCCCATACACACCTTTTTGATTTACAATCTGTAGTTGGCAAAGTATGCAGAAGACTGATGTACTTTGGTGTTAAAAATGAGCCATAGCTTGCTGTCAGATTTGTTCATAAAGAGCATAAGTATTAAAATCTTCCACATCTCTGAGGCAGTAATTTGAAGATCAAGGACCCTTTTCTTGTGTACCTTTAATGTAGGTGGCAAAAAACCTCCACCTTCCAGTCACTGAAACATAGTTTCTTGTATTTGTGTTGTGTTTATTGTTTGCTCATAGGTGATGCCATCCTTTCTAGCCAGATGGCTAGTCATTACTGGTGATATAACTTGAGTTATGAAAGTTTTTTAAAAAAAGAGGAATTCTTTATTACATTCCTTTTTTTTTTGTATCTCAGCTGGCCATCAAGCTGCAAGGGAGGAAGACAAAAGCTACAAAGATACTGTTTATAGTTTTAGTCACTTACTTGAAATTCTGATTCCTGAACTTTTAAAACATCAGCTGTTTCTTTTTTATACTTCTTCTGTTCCCTGATCACCTTTTTATTTCTTTCACAGTTGTAATTTCCACTTTTAAAAGCATCTTCACGGTGACTTTAAATGATGTATTTTCAAAATAGAAAGTATTATATACTCATTACTACTGATCATTGCTCACTTAGTTTTTGAAGTTAGTATTTCCATGCTGTCTTCAACTAGGTCCTTGTTTTAGGTCCTTTCCCTGCAAGCTGTTGCTAAATTTTATGTGTGTTTTCAGTGTGACATCTCGGGGATCCATCTGTTCTCTACGTTTGCACCGTAAAACCCCCCTTCATTCATTCTTGCCACTTTTCAGTTTCATTGTCCTGATCTAGGAAAAGGTAGTCCTTCCCAAAAGATATCTGTGTGGAATGTCTGAGACACAACTTTCCTGCCCTGATATTTTGATTTTTGTCAGCCCTACATATATGTCTTCTTTAGAGACCTGTCGTTTCTTTACTGTGTTCAACTCTGAAGGCCCTTTGTGGCCATTATGTCCCCACTCCGTTGTTCATCTACTAGTGGGACAGTGGCTGTTGCCTCTGGTCTACTAGAGCAGAGCTCACTTCTTATATTTTCAAGGTACCAAAACTTGGTAAAAAAAAAAGAAAACAACCCCACTTGTTGTAAGGAGGAGGCATTTATTTTCAGATGGTGGAAAACTGATTACTTTGACCTTCTTCTGAGCTGTCTTCCGATCGCTCATATTTTGTAGTGAAGGACTCATCTGTTGGGCCGGTGTGACTACTGTTTGCATTAGTTTTTGTCTTCATTCTTTGCGTTTAACTGGCTGGCTACAACTGTTAACGATTGTGCTATGTTTTGGGTGCTAAGATGCTATTGCTTTGTTTCTAAAAGTGCTTGAGCTCTTGGTCTGGAGATCTTGGGGTCTAGTTGGAGAGCAGGACTTTGTAGGCATTTCTGTAGCTTGGGTAGTACAGTCACCTTTTCTCTTACTCTGAGCTGAGGAGCAGAGATATTTACTTGTCTGGGATGCGATGCATCTCATGCCTTACCTATAATTTTCTTTTTACGTTTATAATTGCAGGGCGTGCTAGATAGTGTATTTGCTCGGATGAATGCTGAACTGCAGCTGTGCTCGTGCCCTCCCTGTGGGGTCGAAGGGAGCGCGTGTACCTCTTCCTGGGCACAAAGTCTGCTTGTGTGGAGCCCATGGCATGAGGGGAGAGAAAGGTTTTACGCCCTATGAAGTCAGGAGTCATTTCGTTTTACAGAGTCATAAAATAGCATCATACTTCTTTAGAAGTAAATAGCATTACTCTTCTGTGTTGCACTGTACTCTGTTTGTAGCACTGAGAGTTGTTTGATAACAAGGGCTTTGGCCTTCTTATGGTCTCATTCCTGCATCTTGTTTGTTGCTTCAGGTCCTTAATACGTTTTGACAATGGTACCCTTCTGTAGTATTTAAATCTGTGCTGGGAAAACTGTATACAGCCATATCTGTTCAGACTTTCTCAAAGCTTAACATATTTTTTCAAAGGTTTAATTTATTCTGAATTTAAAAATGCTGAAAAAAGTATCATAAGTGAATGGAGCGTAGCTAGACAGATAAATGACTGTGCAAAAATGACACTGTAGCGATCCATATTTATGCTCCGTCATTTTAATGCATTAGCTCAACTCATTCATTATATAATTTTCTATTCCTTTTCAGAAAACAAGCTGCAATCGTTGTCGCCCTTTCTGGTGTTAATGATGTTTCTTTACATTAGCTTGCAGTTTTGAGATAACACAGAGAATAACATTATAAAGTTTAGCATATTACTTCTACAACTCTAGTGCTGGTAGTAAAAAACATACGCCTCTCACCAAAGTAAACAAATATAACTCCGAAGTAGGAAAGAAATAGGCTGGGTGAGAGACTAATTTTGCGTGAGTCTTTCAACTCCCGGTATGCCTTTAAGGGTGACATGTTAATTTTGTAAAAATGCGTATACAGAAACCTGTGTGAAAATTTACTTTCCCTGTGGGATTCATAAGTCGTTCTTTTGCTTCCCTGTATAGTCCAACTGGAACCAAAGAGCATCATTCTGTCTTTCCTTAGTTCACAAAGTCAGAGTTGTTTGATACGTTGTGATTTTTTTTTTTTAAATTTTTTTTTTTTTGATGGAGCATGATGTAACAGTGGTCTGAGAGCCTAGCTTAAACATGTGTGTGAACCTATTTGGCCATGCAGTGATCAATTAAAAAATATTCCCGATATTCCCCCAGTCTTTATTTGGCTGGTGAAGGATGTTTAAATTATATTATAGCCTTGAAAGATAAGTTAATTGCATTTATGGTCTTGGTTTCCATAACATCCTTCCAAATTTGTATTAAATTTTTCTTGCTAGTCTGTATTAATTTGCAAATGGATGCTATGGGATGTTTCTCCTGATCTTGGAAGTTACTTAATGACCTCTTTCCTTCCAACCCTCTTCCCTGTGCATGCCATTCACCAGAAAATGCCATCTATTTGTACTAAGCTTTCTAAATCTAGCTTGGAATTATGCTTTCTCTTTTAAAGAGAGCATGTTGTTTTTTGAAAGGTTAAAAGGATTTTAGCAGGTACTGTTTAATAGTTTCTGTCTTGTATATTGCGTGTAATAAGACGTGTCATGCGGTGCCTGTTAGTGTGATTATAGCATGTCTGAAGTGTTTCATAAAGCAAATACTTTAGTCAACCACGTAGTAATAACACGGTACTTTTAATGTAGGAGCTTTCATCCTGGAGGTTATAATAATCTCCAATTTGTAATGCTAGAACTAGCAGAACTTAATATGCAAATCTCATTGTGAAATGCAGTCAGCTCAGGGGTGAAATGTGGTGGGCGATTAACAATGCACAGTAATGTCGTATAGGAAGTTACGATATAAGGTGAAGAAAATATTGTGTTAATTGTCATGGAAGATTCTTGGGTTTGGGACGAAATGATTCGTTAGGTATGCGGAAAGTATATGCTCAGGTATTGCAAAAGTGGAGGTGTGTGCTGCCTGTCTAAAGAGACGGTTGGACCATCTCTTATTGCCATTGCCCAGGCTATTGAGTTGTGTTCAGGTTCTCCCTCTGCTCTCGTGTCTTTCTGTCCAAGACTGCATGAAGGCACATTCTTCAGTTTTTGGAGCTGAAGAGTGGAACAAAAGGCTTCCATCTCTTCTAAGGCATTAGTAAAGAAGTGCATATCCATTAATGCTGACAGTTTCTTCATTTCAAAACATCCCATTTCTAGTTGTGGATGTAGATGCTGGGACAGATGGGGGTCCAAGTTTTTCGGCTTTCTGGAGCAGAACAGCCACCACAGCTAACTGCTATACAAAAGCCTTTTTATCATGTTCAGATTTTTTTAGATGTGCAGGCTTTTTTAAAAAGTCCTCTCAATAAGAAGTTGATTCTTACATCATGGAAGTTCAGCTTCTTTGTGGAAGAAAGCTTTGACGCCTGACCTCTTCATCCTCCCTTATGTAGACATATGTGCTTATACATCTTCTGTGGATTCTTTGTTCTTGCACAAAATGGATTCACAAGTGAGCCTTACCTCTGGGTTGCATGATTGTGGTTTATGGATTGCATGGAAAGGAACTTCTGAACTATATAAACTGAAGAAAAGTGTCTATAACGTTAGATGCAATACTCTAATTTATCTGTATTAATGAGAAACTTGGCTACACTTTACCAATTGTTTTAGATATTATTCCTCCGACTGTCAGTGCACACAATCCACGTCTTCGTTAATGGCGGTACTAAACATGCGTTTCGGGGCTCTCCTGCAGGACGTGTGTTTCCGCAGGGCAGCGCTTCCGAGACTGCAGAACAATATATGCTGGAGGGGAGCTCAGGAGCTCTCTAGTCTGAGCTCCTGCTGCGAGCAGGACCAGCTCGGGGGTCAGGAGCAGGCTCCTCAGGCCTGGCCTCATGCTGGAGAAGCTTTTCCCTGCATCCTGTGGGAACCTCTCTTGTTTCAGTTTTTGTCTTTTTCCTCCCACTCTGCACTGCTGAGCCTGGCTGCCTCGTTTTGATGACCTCCTCGTAGGTGGTGGGGTTGCTGTTAGGCTATCCCAAAGCGTCTCTGCTCCAGGCTGATGCAGCCCTGTTCCCTCAGCCTGTCCCCACAGCCCAGGTGCTTCAGCCCCAGCTGTCCTGGTGGCCTTTTGCTGAACTCACCCTGGTTTATCAATGTCTTCCTGGGACTGGGAGAGCCAAAACTGGATGCGGTATGTCAATGTGGTCCGAACGGGTGCTGGCCAGTGGGGGATGATCACTTCCCTTGGTCTGTTGGCTGGGCTCCTGTTCATACAACCCAGGGTGCTGGTGGTCCTCTCTGCTGCCAGGGCATGCTGCTGGCTCCTGTCCAGTTTGCTGTGTGACACGAGCCCTGGGTCCTTTTCAGCAGGGAGTCCTGGGTTGTTGCCAGGGGTTTTCCTTCCCATGCACAGGACACCACATTTGTCCCTGTTGAATTGCATGATGTTCCTGTTGGCCCATTCCTCCAGCCCATAGAGGTCCCTCTGAATGGCAGCCTGGTCCCGCAGTGGTCCTCCCAGGTCGATGTAATGTGAAAACTTGAGCATGCAGCCATGGTCCGTGCTGGGATGTGCCTTGTTTACTGTCTGTATCAGTGACCTGGAGGAGAATGCCTTCACTTTGACGTGCTTTGTATGTGCATTATATTCTTTGCTTACACCCTTTTTTGCCTTTCCTATTATTAACATGTAGAGCTTGCGTCACCTTACCTATTGCTTTTGTGTGCTGTACTAGAAGGAAACTATAATGTGTTCTTATTTTCTTTAGAAACATAGAACAGCTAAAAGAAAAAAGACACGGGAACAGGAAAACCAGAGTATGGTGATTCACTTAACGACCCCAGAGAAGGCTGGAATGAGGAGAGATGGTCTTCTCCTTCACTTACTGTCGCCAACCCCAATACCTTGCTGCTTCACTCCTTATTTCCATTTAGCCAGTCTTTGGTCTTCTTTTTGAAGTTGAACTGTGTCTCACTGGGAATTAAGTCCTTAATCAGTAAACTTGCTGTTTTTATTACCTATTTTTTTTTATTTGATTAGTAATAAAAGGCTGTTACCTTTATGAAAGCTGGGAACAGAACATTCTTTACAAAACAGAGCAGGAAAATGTACTTAAGTTTCAAAGTACGGAAAAGCATGCATGATGCAGATATCTTATAAAAGGTTATATAGCTGGTGTGTCTGGAAAAAAAAAGAGGATATATTTGAGCAAGAAAATTCTAAACCAATAAAATTTTGGAGTCACCAAGATCTAGAAACTAAAACTATTTATCTACTTCTGTCCCTCTCTTTGTACATTTCTGTCTATATATTTAAAATTTGGTATCTTTAATCCCCCATATTAAATTAGAAAATCCTTTATAACATTACAAGTATTTCCAGATGGGCTAAAATACAGCAGTAGCATTACTTCATCCCATTTGCAATTGTCATTGTGGAACTGGATAACGGACTTTTTTGTGGAAACTAGGCTTGCATATCCGTATTAACATAATTTCTTTACTGATGTTTGCTTTGAGAATGCTAACTCCTGCCATTAGTCAACCAGTGGCATTCTGGACATGAGTAAGAGAAGTTAAAACAAATTTAAATCAAAGTTATAGTTAAATAAGGATTATAAACTGTGATTCGTCTGTCCAGATTTTGAATTATGTAGTATTTCAAATTTATTTGCTTATTTTCTCCAAATCTGTAGTTTCAAATTAATATTGTTGTTTTGATTTTCAACATATTCATAAGAGGGTTTCTTTAATAGGTTGTCATACTGATTAACATGTTTTAAATTTACCACAGGCTTGATTTCTATTTTTTCCAAATCAAGGCAGTGTACCTGTTTGCATGCTTATTGTATCAGCAGAGTCCTCTCTCTTTAGTTTTCTGTCTTTCAAATATTTAAAGGCTTGTTCAGATTGTAGACAAGTTATCAAGAAAGCAGTACAATAATAGTTTATTACTTCTGAAACTGTTTAGATTGTAATTTCTAGTGTTTTCCTATTGGATACAGAGACCTAATTTAACATCAGAGTGAGTGGTACAAGGGCAGAGTTTAGCCTAAATCTTTGTTTTGTGTTGAGCGTTCATGAGGGGAAGTAGTTTAAAATCCTGGCCTTTGCTTCTGGTGTCTCCTTGTTCTTTGATGCATGGAGAGTCTTGGATAAAAGCTTTTGTTGAAGTGTTGCACTGAAAATTATATAATTGCTTGTCAGCTTGTTCACTTCATTGCTCTTGTAGAGGGAAAATACTTCTGTACTCGAGCAAGTAGAAGAGAGGCCTGTGCATAGGATACATACCATGCTTTATTAAATACAGTCTGTAGACACTAATTTTTCTCTCCCCCCTCTATTTCAGACTCCAGGTAGAGGTGGGTCTCAGAGCTCAGATTCGGATTCATCTGCCACACCAGGAAATGCCGTGGACGTGAACAACGAAGGCTCCTCCGAGGTACTGTACATGGGATTGGAGTCTCAAACCCTGGGGGCTGTTTCTCTGAGCCTTGAAGCTGTTGGAAGTAACTTTTGGTGCCCTAACTAAATAAACCCTCAGAAGTATCATCTTCTAAGAATTGGTTGTTATTTAAATAGAAAAAGGAAGGCTAGGCCATATTTATATGTAACTGTTAGTTAGGCTTGCCTGTCTAAATGGTCACAAGCACTCTCTCCTGTAATCCTAGAGATGAATTATTAAAATTAAAAGCAATAAGACATAAGCTCAAGGGTCCTCATTAATAAATCTTTTTATGAGAGTTCTGAAAAATGAGGCTTAACATTTTATCGCACTTGTACTCCCTTTTCACCTTGCTTCTGCTAAGCTATAAAGTATATTAGAAACTTCTTCCTCGTGGAATATGAAACGTGGGTTTTTATTTGGTGCTGGTGTATAAATCTACCACTTTTAAATCTTATCCATTTTTTATGTGCTGTATGCCATACTTAACCAGCAGAATAAGTTGTTATTCTTGCTTCAATCCCATATTACAATGTCTTTGGATTTACAGTGTTGTCAAATATTAACTCTGAAAAATGCAAACTGACTTCACTGGCTGTTGAGCTAGTTTGTGCTAATGTTGCCTGATTACCTAGCTTGAAAATGTTTCAAGCTTAGCATACAAATGCAGTGCAAGGTTAATTACTCCTATTACAGCATTAAAGGGAGCAAAGTGCCCTTTCTTATATTGAATAAAGTGCATGATGATTCAGATACTCCTATGTCTGCTATGATGAGAGAAACTTTCACTGTGCTGTTTAAAATCCTCATTGCCTTCCATCTGTGCATCTGCTTATTTCTTATTTCTTGAAGCCTTATCACAGTCAGTGTAATCAGGCATTCCTTAATATTTTGCTGCATGTTATACATGTCACACATTTGTGAGTCCAAATCTGTTTTGTATGCGTATTTACATGGTCCCCGAAGCAAATAAATATTCTTAAACTGCAGACTAAAATCTCATTACTTTTGTAGTTAATTAAGGCCTAAAAATGTGCAATGAGATAATTGCTTTTTTCCAAAGTTTGGTTAAAATTGCACAATTCTGTTAACATGAGTGCAATATCACTGACTGTACAGCTGGTGGGTGTCACGAGGTACCTCAATACTAATGTAGCAGTATTTTCTTCACATAGGATGAGCTTTCAAAGTGGTGGTGTGCAGGCACTTTTGGCTTTTCTTGCTACTGAGTCGAAACTGGGTCAGACCAAAGGCTGCTGTGTCACTTTTGGTCGATACTGAAAAAGTATCTTTTAGTTGTCAATAATTCCACCATCTGTTGCATCACTTACAAGTGGGATGTTCTCCTTAACACAACAGAATCTGAAACTAAGCTGCGAAGCTGGTGATGGGCTCTTACTCTCCTGAGATTCACGCATTACAGCATGCAACTTGAGCCTTTCTGTTGGTCTTCCTTTTCCTGCGCAGCTGCCCTGAGGTGTTATCACTTTGAGAACTTCTCTCCGGGCGCACCATAGCCAGACTTTGCAGAATGCTTGCCATCCATTTCATCATTATGTTCCCACCCAGTTCTTCAGTATTACGTAAAATCAGAAATCCGGTTGACTTGTTTTCATTCCGGTTTCTTGGCTACATTTTTCTGATTTGTATTGCTGCAAGATTCAAATGGAGAATAATTATTAAATCTGTGCAGATTCTCATGTTTCCTACCTCCTCAAGCCTGGCTGAAATCAATCCTGATTTTTGAGGATTGTGCTATGAAACAAAAGGAGTGGGGAAGTCTGAACTGAAACTGTTCCTTGCTCAAGGAGAGGTGAGAATCTGTTCTAGTCCCGCCTGTGGCCATGTCAGCACTTCAGATCACACATAGACCTGTAATCAAGTCTAGATATATCTTTTGTTCACTGTGCAGTCTGCCCAAGGAGGAAACGTTTGAGCCTGTCCTACCTTTTTAGCTTGGATCCCAGTGCAACTCCGTCTGCAGTAGGGGGTTGCTTGCCATGAGCCCACCAACATGCTTATGCTTTCATTAGCGTAATGTGGCTGCGTTAGCTAGACAGGTTTGCCACAGACATCCTTTTTGGAAGGGGCCTTAACCTTCCCATGCGTGGATGGAGGGCTGTGTTCAGCCTGTTCTGCCTGCAGCGCTCGGCCAGGGAGGTGCGGGCATCGTCCAGCCAGCAGTGTGGATGGAGGCCCCCACAGCACTTTACATCCACCTTTTTTCTAGGTGTTTAAGCATGTAGTGTGTGCCTAGAAGATGTGAAGTTGTTGTTCTTCAGAAACCGATTTAACTTTTTTTTTTTTTTTTTTAAATTCTACTGAGGAAGGTGTGTATTTTTCCCTAAGCGAGCATGCCAGCCAGGCGTGCAACTGCGCTGGCTTGTAGGGCTCTCTTGCTGCCACAAACTTGCTTATTAATTTACTGTATTATTTCTGCAGTCTCACTGCACAACCCTTCTCTATTTCTGTGAAACATCTGAACACCCTTATGGGCAACTGCATGGTGGATCTGACGTGATGCTTCACAATGGTCCATTCACACTTTGTTAAGCAGCTTATTCCTCTGTCACATGAAGGGGGACCCAAGAGTGTCTGGAAAACACATAGTAGTATGCAGCATGGTGCTAGCTTTTAAAGCGTGTTTTGGATTTGTGTGTTTTCATGTTCTTATTAACGGTTCCTTCTTGCCTTCTTATGGTATTGATACGTGGTTTGCAGAAATTATCTTTCCAAAAGGAAAGCAAACTTTGCTTTTGGTGATTGTAGAGAACTGTCAGCGTAAGAATTTGAACAGCATTTGAGTCCAAATCTTCTCTTTTGTCTTTAATAGTCTCTTAAAAACAAATATACATTTCACAGGGCTTCATCTGTCCGCTATGTATGAAAGTGTGTGTAACTCCCACTGATCTGTCTGAACATTACCAGAATGAGCACACTGGGACAGAAAGAAGACAGGAGCTTCGTGACCTCCCAGCTGTTACTGTGGGTCTTGTTTATTTTGTTTCAATAGCTTTGGTAATGGGCTGCTTTAAATGAACATACATCTTTTCTCATGGCTTGGGTGTCAGCTTTTTAAATTGTTTCTTTTGATTCCTTGCAGAAACATAATTTGATCTTTTATGCATGATTCCAAAGTATACAGTCAGCAGAAGAGTTAATCTATGTCTAGCTTTCTGCTTTGCAGTTGTCTCTCACATGAAACATTTGCGGTATTGGGAGACTCGCGGTCACTGATATATTCTTTTTGAACAGCTTTCGCTTGATTTTCTTATAAATAAGACTATTACATTATTTGATTTACTTAAGCCTCAGTGTAGTGATAAATACACCACTGGATCTGATACATCCTTTGTGAAAAGAAATATTTTGAGCTCCTGTTGGCTGACTATTTTTAAAGCAGATTTCTAGTGGGTAATAGGTACATTGGGTAGAAGATGGAACAGAGGACAGGAATATAAAAAATTTAGAAGCTTCACTTCTTGAACATGTTTAAGAGCCTTACATATTGCAGCAACATTATAAAAATAATTATAAAAACATTTTTTTAATATAAAATTTAATTGAATTTTTTTATGCCCCCAATAAAATGCAAAGACTGTCTCAGCAGACATTACAAATAGTACTGCAATTCTAAATTATTCCAATTGTGGAGTGTAAAACTGCACAATTAAAACCAAGTGTCCAGTTTTACTCTTCTCAATTGGAAGAATTTAGATTCTGTAAGGTAACAGCCTCCAGCTGCACAAGGCTATCTGAATTTTTTCTGCTGTGAACCTTCAGAGGGTAGATTTGACCTCTAGGGGTGGGCAGCTTGCCATGCACTAAATGGGTTTGTATGGAGGTGAAGTTTTGCATTCTTTCTGCAGACGTTACTTTTGTTGTGTTTTGGAATCAAAGTGTTTATTCTAGGCTGTGTGAGCGATGTGGATTTATTGTGTGTATTTGCTGTACGCATTTGCTAAGCAGTGCTTTTTTCCTTCCCTACAGTCAATGTGTTTTTACACTTTATTTTTGAAGGGAAAACTTAAAATTGTGGGATGTTATTCCCAAAGGTGATGAAAGCCATCAATACACTGATTATCCTGGAGTTACTTGAGATCTCTTTTCAAGGGTCAAGTGTCACCTGTTAAAGTGAGCAGGATCTGTGTTAAAACTGGTCCATGCTGCTCTCCTGGGGTGCTGGGGGACCTCCTCAGAGACAGGACAACTGGAGACTGGCTTGTGATTGACTCCTCGTTGCCTCCTGTTGAAGCAGGGACCATCTGTAGAGCTCTGTTAGTGGTCAATTCAGTTTTTCATTTTCTTCGTTATCTGGTCACAATGCAAGTGCCTTATTTGAATAAGCTGTGACTTACCAGTGACAGATTGTAGCATTCCTGATGCGATGATATCAGTAGATTGTGGGCTGTGAGCCATCAGAGGTGGTTTGGTTACCTGAAGAAGTTACTGTTTTATTTAGCTGGCTTGTGTTTAACATGGTTTCATAGAGTTGACTGCAGGTTCTTGCCCACTTTGAATTTTTTGTTTTTCCACCATCAGTTACTTGTCAGTACTTTTTACTTGTCAATAAAACTTGTGTATTGAGTGTAGCACATGAAATACAAATTTGGTTGTTTCTAGCTGTCGCTGTTTTCTGGTCCTAAAGCTGTGTTTGATGGAAAATGATAGTTTGCATTTGCAACAAGCACATTGTGATCCTGAAGCAGCAACACAACCAGGTTTTCACACTTCATTCCATCTTTGCCGTTCTTGAGTCAGCATTATAAGAAGAATATAATCTGTTATCAATGTCATCTTATGTGGCAGACATGAACCATCACTGAGTTTGGCTTACTTAGACTGGTGTTTGGCTTTCTGTTGCATGTGGATACTCCTGTGAAAAGTTCAAACACATTTTGTTGGAAAGAATGCTGAAGAAGCTCCCGAGTTCAGTTTTTTTGCCAGTGCATTCTCCTCAAACATAGAGACAGGACATGTTGCAATGGCAGTTTGGTTACACTCTGTGAGACCTGAAAAATTGTCATTTGGGTTGACAAAAGCATTAGTACCTTGCTTTTAATTTTACCTATAGCTTTCTTCACTAACCTGTTTTCCACTAATACACCCTCCCTGCTGATGAAAATTTTGGTAAGTCTGGTCATTTGCCCCCCTGTTCTCCTTGCCCTTCCCTCCTTTCTGTCCTCCATGCAATGAGAGTTGGTCTTCTTCTTCAGTCACAGGCATCCACTCCTGCAGGTTCCAAAGTTGTCTGATATCCTATTGAGGGAAAGGATCCTCACCACTTGCCTACAGCCTTATATATGGTCTTCCTCTTAAACAGCTCTCCATGAAGCCCTTATTTTTCAAACTAGGGATTGCACTATAAGGTAACTGGTGAAAATGACAGTGAAATACTTTCCCCTGCCCCTCAAGCACTGATGATGCCTTACTTTAAAAGACAAAGGCTTATTCAGCTTCAGGAACAACCACCAAAATGTTGGCAACTGTCTCTGTCCATATGTAGCCAACTCAACCAAACAAATGCCGTATGGAAGTCACACGTATCACCACGTTCCCAAACAAGAACATTGTTCCCCAACTTTGATGTATACTGTGGTGTCACTAACAAAAGCTGCGTGGCTGCTTCTGTTTTGTTTTCTTTTTCCTAAAGGAATGATACATTTCTAAACTGTTTCCAGCATTTCCTGACTGTTTCAGTTGTACATCTAAACAGTGAGTCAGTTAAAGAGGCTTAGTTTCAGACTCCCCTTCCCGGTTTCTTCTGGGCATTCAGAAAACCTCTTGCAATGTTTAGAATGTAGTGGTCGTTAATACCTATTGTCTTATCTACAACTAGGCTAAATCTAAGACAATTTTTGAACAGTTATTTTGGGTAGACTTTAGAACTTTCGACCCTGATGTTTTCTGAACAGACTTTTCATAGCAGGATTGCCTAGAGTGTAAATTGGCATATCGGTTGTTGCAAAAATGTGGGGTCTTTTTGTCTTTCTTTGAAAATACCTCATTCTTTATGGGTCTTTTTTTCCTACTTGGCCCTTATTGTAGATCCAAATGATTGCATCTTCTGTTTTTATGGATGCCCTTGGAATGTTGTAGGCTGCTTTTGCACAGAACATCATGTCAGTGTTTTAATGCTGATATTTTATACTCTTTGGCTGCTCTTCCAGTTGCTTCTCCAATTAGGTTGCAGTGGCTGTTTTCACCTCAGTGGTACTTGCCTGCTTTGCACAGGAAAAAAAATCATTGGTTGAGCTACATTAGTACATTAATTTGCTGCAACATTTGCTGCAACATCTTAACAATACTAAGAGACTGAAGAATTAAAGAAACTGGTTTGATTTGACTTGGCCATGTGATGCGACTTTTCTTTAAGAGAGAATCCACTGGATTAGAGTTTCTAATTCGTGACAAAATCGTAGTCTTGTAGGTTGTGACAGAATTGTAGTCTTACTCATCAATAGTAATACAAACAGAAGAGAACTGAACTAGAAATTATGTTGGTTCTATTCTTCTCAGGAAGAATCCAGCTTCTTTTCTGGGAAGGCACTAGGAAGAGTCTGCAGTCTGGTATAAAATAAACTGTAGCAAGATACTTTTTTTCTTTTTGTCTAGAAAGTTAAATACTTACTTGTAAAATTGAAATGGACGGCAGGTCTTAATTAAATAAAACATGACCTTTTAACCTACTTTTCTAATGATTAAATAGATATGTTATCTGAGGAAGCCACTGTTGTCTTACTATTTATGTAAACACAGAGGACAGAGCTTTTTATGGTGGAAGGCATGGAAAAAATGTCAGCTGTGTTTTCCTTTTAACAATGTATGAAGTGATCTAATTTATTTATTCTTTAACTTAAAATATTTCATGACTTTTTCTTAATAGTATGTAAGGCTTCTGAAATAAATTATGAAATGTGGTCTTGCCCTTGCTGTCTAGGCAGACAGTTTAATCTGCCTCTGAGAACTTCTTGAGGATTCAGTTAATTGATTTGATATGTATTTGGGAAATAAAACCCAGAAACTAGTTGATACACCTTTCAGCTTTGAAACATCAGTACGTTTCTGTCCTCTGGCCCTAAGTATATACAGTTCCTAACCTTCTGTCCTGTAAAATGTTCCAGCCTTTAAATCACTGTGTAACTGGAGAATATCTGAGTTTTAGCTTAGACTTGCTATTTAAATACTGGTGAAGATGTGTATCTTGTATCAGGGAAGGTTGTGGAGGTTCACCTGCAGTGGAAAAACGTGAACAGTGAATTTAGAATTTTTCCAAATATTCATGACACACAAAACCTAAAATCAACTCCAGAAAAGTGTGTATGCCTCTGAGCGTGTGAACATGCCATACAGTTCTTGAACTTACTTTGATTTTTTTAAACACACTGGACTTTATTCACAGCATACAGCTTATCGTACCAATACTGTTGTGAAAGAGTTGTTACTGGAAGTCTGGATTCTGAGACATGGGCAAATGTAGGGCCTGTCTGGAAGGCGTTTAGAGCTTTGGGACTGAATCACAGCTATTGCTTTTTGTTCATGCGGCTCACTGGAAACAGCCTGTAGGCTTGAGTGCTGGCCCAGTATTTCTGGAAGCCCAGAAAGTCAAATTTATTTAAACTTAAACTCTGGTCATGTGAACTCCAAGCATGTTAAAGTGTATACTGGACTGGGCTAAGCTGTCCTATAGCATGTGTGTGGTAGAGTAGTCACTCATCTTTTCCATATGGTAAAAGTATCAATTATATTGCAGTTCTGTGCGGTTTGGCGCTTTGGTTTTGGGTTTGGTTTTTTTCTTGGTTTTTTGTTTTTTCTTGTTGTTCACCACAATACTTAAATATTTTCCAAGAAGAGTGTTTGTGGAATAAAAGTGACCTGTCAGTGGAAAACAGCAAAGCTCCTTGGTTCTTTAAGCTTGACTCATGACATAATTGCTGGGATAAAAATTCAAGATGTTGCAGAAGCTCTGTTTGTGTTAGCAAATAGAGCTCTGCGTGTGCTATTCGTGCTATATGGCTCTGTACCGCGTACAGCAGCCATCACAGCCGCATGGATGAGGCCACTTTGCAGTATTAAAATAGGATTGGAGAATAAACTAGATGATAGTCATCAGACATTTCAAGAAAATGCTGAGGAAGCTGCATAGCTATGGCTGTGACTTTCAAACTTCGATAGAGTACCTTTTTTCTTGGACTCCAACTAGATGAGCAAATCTGAATTCCCTCCTGTAAAAACTGTTTTGCCCATGGGACTGCCTTTCAAGAGGTGTCATCTTTCTGCCAGATAACTCCAGCTTTAATTTGTGAAAAAGGAGCTTTGAATAAAGCAAGCTGTGCTTTCACTCATTAGTTACTTAAGACTTAGCATTGGCTCTACAAAGACCATTTCATTAAAGCTCTGGGGAAAAAAAGAGCAGTTGGCAGATGAAGACAGATCTAATGCATGTATATGTAGGTGTCTCAGGCTCCAGTTATTGGTGATGGAGCCCAGGGAGCTGTTATACTGACCCTACATATGGTATACACATTTATTAGGTCAGCTGACTAGTTTCTTCATCTGTTAACTGTGTTGAATAGCTCTCCCTTGGTAGTGATTTGGTACTAGACACCTACATGTAAATGTTTGGTTATTTTTTAAACCTCAAGCGGGAGCCTTCAGCCTGTTGAGGGAATATCTTTGAAGATCTTCAGTTTTCTTTGCTAGTGAGCAAGGAAAATGCTGCTTTCCAAACTGTCTCATCATATTACACAACTTCATTAGATCAGGTTTGTGCAGAATGGTGAGGAAAAAAACATTACAAGACAATATTCTAAGAAGGCTGGAATTTTCAGAAACGTATTTTTACACCACAGCCCCGCTCCTCCAGCCCCCCCCCCCCCCCCCCCCCCCCCCCAGTCCTACAGAGTAATATGAGGAGAAGCCAGAGAAACAGAATTTTTCTGTTACATACATAAACTATTTCTGAATCAGTTTTAAATTGTTCTGAGGATTAGGAGGGTTCTATGGTAGCCTGCAGGCAGTCCACAGGTTGTGTGCCTGTGGGTCCGTGCCCCTGCTTCCCTGGGCAGTGTGTTTCGATGTGGGAGGACAAAGTTCTTCCAACAGTTAATAGCCCTGTAAATTATATTGGTACAATAAAATCAAACGTGGTAGTTCTTGTGACAAGACTTTCCTTTCAGTGTTGCTTTTAGCATCCTGGTGTACTTCCCAAAGAATACTGTATTAATGATTTGTACGAATATTAATGTTACCCAAAAGGAATCACTTACCTTGTATGCCTTTTAGGAGAGAGAGCACTGAGAAGCTTAAGTTTTTCAGCCCTGAAAGTAAATCTTAACTGTTAGAGGGGGAAAATAGCTACAAGTGTTCTTTTTCAGGCTTATCCGTAAGTCTGTCTTGAGAAAGGCAAGTCAAGAAGCCTCTTGTGCTTCCATGGAGTCTGAGGTCTTTGGTGAAATTTGTCACTGTAACTCAAGCTGAGGCAAGATACTTCCCTACAGAACTTCTACGTAGCAATTTCTGTTCTGCTTGGAGTGAAACCGGTGTGTTTTGGAGTGTTTGCACTGAGGAAGGCCTGTCCCACCACGAACAGCGTGGTGCTGTGGAGGTGCTGGGTGCTCGGCATGGCTCATGGGCGTCCGCCTGAAAGAGAAACGTTTCCCTTGGGATCAGAAAATGAGGATTTGAAGTTTAGCATCTCTCTCATTCTCATCGGAATGCCTTGACGCCGGGGCCAGGGGCTGTTTTGGACTGTAAATTGTGTGCTGACTCCTAGTGGCTTGTTTGTGCCTGTGTGTGGGGTTTTGGTTTGGACTCTTTTCCTGTTTGACTGTTCTTGCTCTGTCTGGCTTCAGCAATTCTGTGGTGATCTTAAGAACTCTTTCTTGATAAAAACTTATGCGTGTGATGGTTGTGGTTTTCTTTTTGTTTTCCGTTAACTGACAGACATCTGCAAAAAGCTTTGGATTCAATAAATTGTCATTTCCTGGTGAAAAGATTCTCTATTTATAAAAACAAAACCCAACTAATCATCATTTAACTTCCTTTAGGCTCTTTTGTCCCTGTGTAAAGTGAAAGATAAAGCCCAATTAGAAACATCAGTTAGGGAGTTATGACTTATGGTGCAGCGCTGCAGGGGCTATAAATGATGTCTTTGCTTTTATTAAATGAAGAATATGAGATGCCTTTCACTGCTCTGTGGCTGTGCTTTATGCAAAGTAACTCCTAAATGCATTTTAAAATGAAACCTACCGAGTATCTTTTGAAAAGTATAACTGCGCGTGTTTTATGTGGTGGCTTCCTTCTTCAGGTACAAGAAGATTGCTCTCATACTTGCTGCTTCTGTAAAGGAGACTCTTAGTTAAGGGAGCCAAGTGCAGGCTTACTGGAAAGGACACCTCAGCTGCCCCAAGTTCTGGTGACCAGTGTTATATTTTATGGTTGTAACTGCGCAGTCTCCATTCAGGTCAGGCACGGTCCCGATACAGGAATGCCTTGCACTTGATAAAAATTCCTGCAAACTAACAAAAATGCTTACAAGATTTAAGCATCTCAGACCATGAGGTTTCTTCCTCTCTTCCTTCTTCTCACACATTTGTCTTCAGATTAGTAAAATACGCTTCTGCATATATTTTCAAAATTCATCTCAAGATGATGCTGAGAGATATTTTTACGGCTGTATATAAAAATTTTTTTGAAAAAGAAGTGAAGTAAGAGACCCACCAACCCAAGTTCCCAAACAATGTTGTCACCGGGGGATAATAGTCGCAGCCCCAGGAAACCTTTACACTTCTGTCTGTTACTGTCTGATGCCCAGGAAGACCCTGATGAAACTGATCTTCTTACTATAAAGAGAACTGAATTAACGCTGCTAACATCGGAGCCAACATCTGAGTATTATCAGCCTGCATGCAGCTGGGTCCCGGGTTTGTGCAGTTTAAGGCTCTGATGTGCGAGCGGTGGTGCCTGCAGCTGTAGGAGCTGGCATTCCTGCCAACCCCAGGACAACATTTTCCATAACCCAGCAGTGCTACGTCCCCCAAAAGCAAGGCCGGCCATGGTCGCGGCAATGTTGGTGGAGAGGCTGGGGCTGGTGGGTGGTGTGGTTTTTACCCCTCCTGTGTGAGAGAAGGGGGATTTCTACTATAAAGAGAAGGTTTTGTCCGTGCTTCCCCACTCTGCCGGTGGCAGCACGCTTGCCTCCTCAGAGCTCCCATCTGCCTTGGAAGCTCACGGCCGCAGCACGTTCCCTTGGCTTGGCAGCTCTGCTCTGCCTCTGGCTCCTTGTCCTTGCAGCTGCTGCTGCCTTCAGATCTGCCTGCCTGCCTGGGAAATCTTGGGCTGGCTTTGCCTAATAGTTGGGACAAATGATTGATTGCTGTCCCTTCGGGCTAATTGCACATATAATCTATTCTTTCCTCTTCTCCAGGACTCTTATTTCCACAGAATAAAACCCAACCACAAAAAAAAAAAAAAAAATCAAGCAAAGAAACAGACTTTGCAGTTTAAATGGAAAGAAAGAAAGGGCAGAAAGAAGGAGAGGCCAGAGCAATTTTCTACACTCGTTCTTTCCAGATGCACTTACTGGTGCTAGGAGGAACATTTGCTTTTCTCTGTGAATGGCAGACTTTCCCATCATTGGGAAACTAAACTAAATATTGAGAACCGCTCGGTAGCATTTCATTCCAAAAGGGTGCTGTTGCAGCATCACTGTATGAGACTTACTGCTTTCAACTGCTAGGAAAAATAAATCGCTTGCTTTTTGACCCCTCCTGTAGTTCATTGCCTTTGCTATTTGCCAGGAATCTCCCTCTGGTTCTTTTGCTCAGAGTGATTGCTATTGTATAATTATATGTTAATTGTATCAGATAAACATTACTGGGAATGTAGTAGTTTAACCAATTTTCTGTACCCGTTTTGGCACGTATATGTCCATATGAGTTAACTTGGTTTAATCTGGAGTGAAACTGTGCTCATCAGTTCTGGAAAGAAATAAGTGTTTGTTAAGGGTAAATGCTTAGGAAGGAATATACTGTTTTGTTTCATCTAGTTGTGCGAAAATTAATCTTCAATATGATATGTGGTGGGTTTGACAAGCAACTGTATTTAGTCATTTATTTCTGAAACACTAAACAAGTCGTAGCAGTTATGAAGTCCCTGTTCAGTGCTCTGGAGCTCCAGACATGCTTGAGTAGCTGAACGTGATGGTTCTCCTGGGTTAAATCCACATAAGCGTTTGGTTGTTGAATTCTTAGTGACTAGTGAAACAAAGTACTATGAATGTCAAGTTAGAAAATGAGTGCTGTTGTGGTTATCTGCATACACGTTCAGTATGTTCATTTCGTGCTAAGATTTAAATTTTTGTGGCTTGTCTCGTAGCATCCAAAGGCAAAGTTAGGAGAACAACAAGAGTATCAAAACTCTTCATATGTTCTTCCGAAATCGTACAGGAGCATATGTTATGCCAAGTGTGATAATCCCGCAGGGGTGCTCTCATCTTGGATACTAGAGCATGCTGCAATTTGTACTAGCATAAGGGACTTAGGGGTAACATATAAATATGCAAAAGAATATTTGAAATGAATTTAAGAAACAGGTGGCCCTTCACCTCACTTGCATGAGATTCTCTTTGCACAGCTTGGAATTACAGGGAGCCTTTAACATGAGACTAAATTGTTTCCTCTGACCCTGAAATATCTGTGTTTTCCACCACGGTGCATATGGGCTGTAGCGTAAATGGGAATTGAGCTCAGAATGGGCACAACAACCAAGTGAGTGAAGAACCAATATAAAGTTCAGCCCTTAAAAGCAGGTGTAATAGGTTGCTAGATAAAATGAGATGGATGGTACTTTTGATAAGTGGCAGTTTGGACACTCCACAAATGTTCAAAGGTACATAATATTTACTGTTTTCATCTGCCTGTGTGCTAATGGGTGGAATGAGGGCATTGCTCTGCTAAATTTTCACTCTGGTAAGCTTGCAATAAAAATGCTGCAATGAAAATGGATGCTTTCTGATTCTTTAGGCTGTAGAGATGTGATTTTCTTGATGTAGTATTTATCTGAATTGCATTTAATAATTAATTATATGCAACGTAAAAAGTGCGGTCTTAATCTCCTGGCCCATATTAAAATCAGTAGCCTAAATATGGTGGTATTAGGTGTAGGAATAGTTGTGCTTTAGAGTGGGTTTTTGTATCTCTTTTTAAGACCAAGCTCCAAACCCTACCTCCTCTTTGGAAGAAGAATCTGATTATGTGAAAAGTTGTATGGAAAATTCTTTTCTTGGGAGGGGAAGAAATTGCAGAGCTGTCCTTCTGAAGTGACTTCTTATTTTACTACATAAAGGTTTTGTTGCTAGTATGTAATGCTGTTTGGAAAAAAAAAAAAAACACTAAAAAATGGAATAAGACTTTTGTAGGCATTTTCTAACTTTTTATTTGCCAAAACTGTTATCAGAGCATGAAATAATTAGTATGGATCTTAACAATTGTATCTGCTACCTTTTAGATGTGCAAACAAAATTTAGAATTCTGTGGAAAAATAAGATGGAAACAATTTAAATTTTACTTCTCACCTTTTCTTTTTTTTCTTTTTTTTTTTTTTTTTATAATAGGGCTTTATTTGTCCTCTGTGTATGAAGTCTCATGGGTCAGCTGAGGAGCTGTTCAAGCACTATGAAGCAGTTCATAATTCTGGCATTGATTCAACTCATGGAGGGGAAAGTCATCTGTCACCGGAAAGGTGCAACAGTACTCATTTGTGCATGTGCTTTTGTGTCAGTGTTGAGCTGCTTCTAATTACACTGAAGGCTGTATTAATTTGAACACTTAATTATGTAGTCAAGTATTTAAATGTTCATGCCCCCTTTTCAACTGGAGTTAAAAGGCAGCTTGAAACTTACATTGGCTGATACTGATCTGGCAATAAATGAAAATCAGATACACATGTTTATATTGTTAATTAAATCACCTGTTTCTTATGCAGCTGACAATGTAATATTACAGACTGGAATGATTTTTATGAGTGTGGCAGAAAAAATGCATGTTCCTCCTAATTTCTGGCATAGAGCTGAAATTTCATCTTTTGAGGGTGGGGGTGGACAACCCTGAAGATAGAGAAGAAACCTGGTTTTGTCCCTGGGTAGTTACGGTACTTATTGGGTAATAATAACATCAGGATTTGCCTCAATAGGTACCCATGTTTACCTAGTTATTTGCAAATGTGAGAAGTTTCTGTTTGTGTCACTAATTCTCCTTCTATGTTCCAGAAACTCCATGCTGGTCTTCAGAAATCTCTCTAATTTATTTTATTTAACTGTTTGGTCAAAACCGTGTTGTTAAACATATTCCTAGGAAACATACCAAGTTGTTTTATTTCTGAGAGCAGCGGTGTGCAGCAGGAACTGATAATGTGAAACTTTCTCTAGAAAAGTTTCACTGAGTAGTCTGCTTGTGTTGGAGTAGTCCCTGGTGTTGGTTTGGGGAGCTTTTTCTTAAGGGTAAAATTTATGTAGGTTTCCTTTTGCTTCCTGCTAGTTCTGTCACTAGTCGCTAGTTCTGTCACTAGTCACTAGTTCTGTCACTAGTAGGGCTGTGACCCAAAATGATGAATAATTACATTGAAAGAAATCCATGTATTTATGTAATAACTCAAGAAAGGGTGGTTCTTCGGTGAGAAAAGAGTGTGGAAGGTAACATATTTTAGTAGTTATCCGAATGAAGATTTGTATCTCCCCAGTATTGTGCAGAGCTGGCAAGCCTGTAATAGCCAACATTAGCCATGTCTTCGTGCACAGACAGACCCTTCCTTGTGGATCGCTGCCTTCTCTCCCAGCTGCTGCAACAAAAAAAAACCAAAATTAGGGCTTTAGGTAGGAGAAAGTGATAGGGTGCTAATGGAGTTATATTGGGTTTCCTATGTGCACATTATTTGAGAACGAGTATTTCTTCTCTGCCTGAATTAGACCTTTTTGGAGTGATATAACTTAGACCTGAAATGATGCTCTTAGTAGAATAATAGCATTCACATGGGGGAATTACTGGTCATAGCTGTATTGTTTATATAGTTTATGAAAGATTTATTTTTATGCCTGCAAGTTTCCAATGTCAACCAGATGTTGGCTGCTGAAATTTATTTATTTTATTCCTGACTTTTGACAGTTTAAAGACAAGTGGTTTTGTTTTCTCTCATATAATTGAAAAAGCGGACAAGGTCAGGGAATTTGGATGGAGTGAAGGGAGTCTGGTGAGAGCTGTTGTGTAACACATGAGCTATTTCTTCCTGTTCAATGTTTCTCAGTTGCATGCTTGCTTGACAAAACTCTCATTCAACATAAATATGTTTTTCCAAGACTTGGAATACCACATTAAAGAAATATTGCAGCCTGCAGCAGGGAGCCACTCTGTTAGTGGTCTAGGAGTGAAGCTTACATGTGATTCATAGGACCAAGACTGGGAGGTGAAGTTCCTTATTTACTCAATAGAGAAAGCTAGGTACTATGAATTACATTGTGTCCTCTCCCCCCCCACCCTCCCAATACACTAGCATAATTAAGTGCCGAGGGTAAATTGTGTAACTCTCCCCAGTGTGATTTATCGGGGCTGTTTGTACTCGGTGCTAGGATGGAGGCACTGTCCTTACAGGTGGGGAATGGAGTGGAGCATAAGGAAAAGGTGGTAAGGATTTGCCAGATGGTGAGACTGAGGAGATGTGCTGAGAGGAGGAAGGGATCGTAACAGCCCTAGCAGAAAGGGAGATTTGGTGAGGATTTGGATGGCAGTAAGAAAAACAAAGTTACGTGTCTAGAGTGATCCCTTAGACTTGTTTTTCCCCCCATTCATTTTCCACTGGTCAGTTAAACTGAATTTATGTTTCATCTTAAAACTGTCAAGCAAAACTGTGCTGGGAATATCAAGGCAGCTACTGTAGAAGGGTCTCCTTACATCACAACCTGTCTTTCCCTTCTCCTCCTCTCCTCCTTCCCCTCTACTACAAACTATTTTTATACAGCTCAAAACCTTTTATCCGCTATGAAGACTGGAGCATCTTAAATGCTTTAGTATTGCAGATCTGTATATGTTCAGGCCCAACTTCAATATAGTTAACTGTTTCACCTGCCTGAGATTACATTTATGATCTTAGGTATGAATATTACCTGATTTACTTATACTGGTGAGAAAGCAGCTCCCTCTTCTCCACCCACAACCAATGTATGGGTTTTGGGTTACAGCTACACCTGTCTCAGTAAGGTTGTGTTTGCAAACCTCCAGTGAAGGTCTCACAGAGCTAGAATAATGTGTAAATAGCAGAAAATCTTCCTCTGAAAAAAATTAGCCTTCCAGTTTCCCGTGTTTATTTTGCCATTAGGTCCACCTTGGAGTTCTTGCTTTCACTGGTTCAACTTCATATGTTTCACTTGCTGCTTGATGGCCCTGACCTGATGTTACTATGCTAATATAGTTGAATCTGTTCCTTCAAAGTTTAGCTAAAGAATAACTTGCTTTGGTGTGTGTGGGTTTTTTTTTTTTGCCTAAGTATGAAATAATTTAAAAGAACATCTGTGGAGGAGGGGATAATGCAGCACAGCAGCAATAAAATTGTGTGGAATAAAACTGAGAGAATTTGTTGGTATTGGCACCCAAACATATATATTCTGTGTAGTCCTCAGTGTTGCCACTGTATGAACAATAAGAAAAGTGTATGTTTGCATTATGTTAATGACCTCTGTGTTCTACATTTGGAGTGGCTGTATCTCAGTAATGCGACGTTGTCCTTGTATGTGTAATTGTGCAATTCTGTAAGGAGACCTGTGATTTAGAAAGGTGCTGTCTAAATCAATTAGTGACAGTTTTAGCCTTGGATCTTGTGTTCTTGCATGGCTGGAGGCTTGAGCACGAAATTTGAGAATTTAAAATCCCAAGGCTTTAAACATTCAGACCATTAAGTGAGTGTATCTGTGGGGCATACCGAATTGCTGGGTGCATGAAAAATCATGTAACAGCTTATTTCAAAAGGAGTAGGATAGCATGCTGCCTCTTAGCAGTGTTCCTTTACGTGATAAGGAAAGTGAAGGAGAATAGACCTGTCCTTTTCATAGAAAGGCATGCAAAACAGTTAAACGTCCCAGTGCGCAGCTTTGCCATTCTGAACTCATGTGGTTGAGCTGATGCACCGGTTTAGATTTACATTCTGTTTTCATGGGACTTTTTGCATATCTGTTTTTTTACTTATCTAATTAATGTTCAGCATTTTTCCAGTGATGTACAAAGTGAACTAATGAGTATCTATTAATCCAGTTTGTTCCAGGTTTCAAAAAACCTAAAAATAACTATTTATAATTATGTAAGTTATATTTCTGTAGTACATGGCTATCACTCCAGTTATTTAACACACATTATAACCTGTATGTAATTGACAAAATATAACCACTGCATATTAATTTTCTTCACTCCATGGATATATTTATTCAGAGATGAAGTATCACTGCTCCGACAAGAAGTCCAAGACTTGCAAGCTTCACTGAAGGTTGGAAATGTATTTTACTTTTCACTTGGTTCTTTGTTTGAAATTGCAGTGTTCCACTGTCTAAAGCAATGAAATTTACAGTTCTCTCTCTCCCATCTCCTTTTTTTTTTTTCTTTTTTTTTCTTTTTCCCCTAGGAGGAGAGGTGGTATTCAGAAGAGCTGAAGAAAGAACTAGAGAAATTGCAGGGGCAGCGGCAGCAAGTAATTGCTTTAAAATACTTGAAGCAGGTTTATCATCAGCATTGACATTGAAGATTAATACCTTTTTTGTAAGGCACGTGGCCTGATTTAGTTAGTTCCATAATTTGAATATTGACATGTTCTTGAAAACAAAGCTAGTTATCTCTCCACAATGTAACTATATATAAATCTGAAGAACCAAGTCAGAATAGATAATGATTCTTCCATACTACTCACTACAAGTTCAGTTCAGACTTTGCCTCTGTTGGTCTTATTCAGAACTCAGTTTATTAAAGAAAACAAACTGAATGCAGTGTTCCATCTGTTATGAGAAAGGGCTATGGGGTTTTTCTTGTGAGAACTTTTGGTGAACAGAAGTGTGGTTTCACAGATGTCCAGATGAACAGAACAAACAAGGCAAGGCAAACTGTGGTGTGTTGTGCCCTGAGGAATCATAAAATCGTAGAATGATTTGGGTTGGAAGGGGCCTTAAAGATCATCTAGTCCCAACCCCCCTGCTCTCACTCCTTTTATTACTGTGAGCTACTTAGATATTGGATTGTTACAAACCCCAGAAACTGCTGTCTGACAGAGTACCTTCTCAGAATGCATTTAATGATGTCCGTAACCTCTGCTTTTAGGGCAGATTTCAATATGGAGGAAAGGGAGGGGGAGGGGATTGTTACTGGAGTCTTGCAAGTCTGGAAGCCTGATAGTGTAGTGGTACATGAAATGGAAAATCATCTCGGCCTTTTCCAGTCTTCCAGATATGACTGTTTGAAATCAGGTATTTTTATACTGCTGTGCAGTATTTGAGCACAGAAGTCGTTATTTCCCTGTCTTTTCCAAAAATGGGATAAACTTTGGAAGTAGTAGTTTTTATTCCTGCTGTCTAATTATGCATTTATTCTGTTCTCTTAAGGATTCTAAATCTGATGGATTGACAACGGCTACATCTACAGGTGGCTAACATTTTATTAATTTCTTCACTGTTCTAGAGTTTCAGAATTTTTTTTTTCATTGTAGCTTTTAGGTTTGTGAAAATGCACTTTTGCTAAGTTAAAGAGCTGGAAAGCTGGAATGGTACAATTACTGGAAAAAAAGTTCAGTGTAAGTGCTTAAGATAGATACCTCTTGATAGCTATACTCTGGGGAAATGTTCCAGAGGCTCAGGGTTTGTAATTTCTAGAAGTGAGACAGGCATTCTCCTGACTCTGAAAGCAGTTCTCATGAGTAGTTTTGAACATGTTTTTAATAATTTCGTATGTTAAGCATTCAGTACAAGTCTTTTGCTGAGAAAGACAGTGATTGCTGATATTTAAACTATAGTATTTGTCAGTGCTGGTTTTATTTGGTGTTTTTCTGTATGCATTGCTAGCAAAGAAAACAATGAATTTTTGTGTTTTTTTTTTTTGTTGTTGTTTTGCAGACCAATAATTTTTGCTCTCTGTTTTTCTCCATGAGGCACTCATGGAATAAAATTTTCCTTATGTGTGCGTAAAGTATCTGACTGATCATGATCGAAGAGCTCTTAATCGCAGTTCAGGGCTTGGAATTCAGCAGCATGTTGCAGTGATCTGAAGGTCTATTTGCGACCAGTGAAAACCAATATGTACTTAATCCTGCAGAGTACTCAACTAGTGACAGGTTCCAGCATCATGCTTGTAGATATTTAACTTCAGTAAAGTTGTTCACTTTGCTAAGCTAATTGGATGTTAAATGAACTTTGATTAGTTATTTACCTGCTGTGGTTCGTTATGGGTGTGAGTAACTGTATTGTCCTAGCTCTTCTAGAAAATAATACTGTTCTTTTTACGGAAATAGAATCATTAGAACGGCAGCTAGAAGAGATCCAAGTAGAAAATTTTAACATTAAGCAAATGAAAGACTTATTTGAGCAAAAAGCAGCACAACTGGCCACTGAAATTGTGGGTAAGTATGTTAACATGAGGTCTGATTCTGTTCTCTACTTGTGTAATTTGTGCAAGTGATCATTTATTCAACTTCCTTCTTATTAGATCTTAAATCGAAGTATGATGAAGAAATTAGCCTTCGTGAAGGTGCAGAACAGAAAGTGACAAACCTGACAGAAGAACTGCAGAAGGAGAGAAGTACAGTGGAAGACTTAAAGACAGAGCTGGTATTCACATCACACTAATGTTTTTGTTATTTTCAAGTGAATTGAGGGATATAATTAAATGATTGCAAATGCAGTTTTAAAGCAAACTGTTGAACTTGGAGACTTCTGCTTGTGGGCTGAAAATGTTCAGAATGCCATTGTTTCTGATCTATTTCACTGACCTAAATTTTCAGTGTTTTTCCAGTGAGGAAATATATGTAGTTTCTGCCATACTAAAATTTATCCTATATTATATTTCAGTCTGCTTGTTTGATGCTCTGCCCTTCAGCGATTTTGCAGGGGATTACACATATAGATGTGTTGTGCAGGCCTGTACTTGGAGCATGCCATGGCTGACTTCCACAGCTGACTTTAGATCACCCTTTTTCCATGAGGTGTAATGCTCTGACTGTCCCTGGACAGCTGCATTCATAAGAGTTGCTCAGAGAGGTGTTTCGTGACATGGTGGCTGAGAGGCTGGCAGCTGTCATCACCATGCCTATGTTAATGCTGTCCCTCTTGCACTTGGCCGATAATACTAATGTGTGTGTATTCTGGGATTTTGGCTCCTGGTGACTTTTATATACAGCCATGGCTCCAGGGAGCAATCCCAGTGACTCAGCAGTCATGCCGCTTCCAAAGCAATAGTGAAGGGACTTCCTAGCTTCTTGTTTGTCTTCATTCCTCCACTCAGCCACTGCTTAGACTTTGGAGGAAAGTAGGGCTTGTTTATCCCACTTCTTCCCTGTAGTCTCATGAGTCCCTCTTGGCCCTGCGTAGTCACTGGACCCATCCATTCCTCTCTATCTGTTCAGTTGTTTCTCATCTTCCTTTTCCTGCTGCATTCTTACCCCTTTCCTGTACCTCTTCTCTTCTACATGACAGCACTTCCTTTTCTCTACTTTTTTCAGTGCCCGGTATTGCCTTTCTCCTCCCTTTTCCCTCCATAGCTTTTTTGCTTTGAGGGGCATTATGATGCTTTAAATGTAATCACCAACAAATTTTATCTGTGGGTCTGGTGTGAGGCACGCCTGACAGTTCCTTCAAGAAGTTTCCTTCAGCTGCCCTTTTTTTGTCTGTTCTTGTGGTTTTCTGAAATAGTTCTTGAAGGCAGAGGCAGTATCATTATAAAAGTGTGTGTAGTGCTGGATTGTTACCTATCTCAGTCCTGAGAGGCGCTTGTGAGTATTGCAGCAGTAAAGTATATACAGTGTTCCCTTCTGCAGAGTAGTGCGGGCAATACAGCCTACTTCTCAGGGAATTGTGACTTCAGATAATTATCTCGCATGGATTCCCTGTCACTTCAGTGTTTTCTCCCAGGGAAGGTCTCCCTCCTGTACCTAGTGATCTACCTATGTGAAAATTACAGAAATGTAATGTTTGAGACCTTATCCCATTTGTCAGATTTGGTTGAAATCAATCAACAAGTTCAAAATTTAGTAGGCAAGAACTGACAACCAGCCATTAAATCCTGTTTCCTTTGGGAATGATATGTACTTTTCTGTGTTTTTTTTTCCCTCTTCTCTCTTTTTTTTTTTCCATAGCTGGTATATGTCACTTTTTTTTTTTTCACACACAAGGAATATGTCACCTTGTCTATAAATTGATGATTTGAAAGATTTTGAGAGGTTACATTGACACTGGAAACATGTCTGCCAACAGTGTGTTGCTCATTGCTACTCTTTAACTTTTCAGCTACAAAGGCCTGGTGTAGAAGATGTGGCTGTCCTGAAAAAGGAGCTGGTCCAAGTTCAGACACTGATGGACAAAATGACACTGGAACGTGAGAGAGAATCTGAAAAGCTGAAAGACGAGTGCAAGCACTTGCAGGCAGAACAGGCTAACTCGGAGGTAATAGTCATACCTAAAGACGTGTGTGTTAGCTTTGCTGTGATTTTCATCTGAAAGTGGGAAATATTAATTCATCATAATGAAGAAGCCTCTTTCTTAACTGAATCTTCTAACTTATCTAATAGACGTATTTCTTCATTACAGTAAATTGCATAATTTTGTCAATATCTACCCTCCAAAAGCCCATATGCTTTTTGTTGCAAAACCTTTCCTTGGCATAAAAAGTTATTACAAGAACCCGATAGCAGAGGAAAAGGCCACCTGACAGAGCTGTGCTCTTTCTGTTGGGAGAAAGAAATAGAGCAATATCTGTGTGATTGAAAGACTTGTTTCCCTTGTTGAGCTACATGCAGATAAAACCAGTTGTTACTGGAAATGATGGTTTTGGTTAATATTTGGGTTGGTGTGTCTGACAATGGATGCTAGAGTATTAAAATATATAAAAAGAAATTATTAATGCAAGGTAGACAATAATTTGACTATTCTTTTTAGGACATTTCATTCTTGAACTTACACAAGATTAAAAAATCTTAATGGATATTGTAAACAGGTTTTCATTTTTGTTTTTTTCTAGTTTTTACTGTCAAATGGGAAGCCTTTTTACACCTATTATTTATTGTAGGAGTATTTTGTGTGTAAAGGACAAATCTGTTCTGCAGATCCAGCAATCCGCTGCATAATGGCCTCCGAGGGTTGCTTGTTGTCCAGTGGAGCATAAAGTGAGTGACTGCCAGGCTTCACCATATCTTAAGGTCAAGATGTCAGGATGTTACCTGTAATCTGTTTTCAGGCAACAGCACCTTAGTTTTACTCTCTTTGTTGTTGCAGTCTGAAGTAGAAAATAAAGTCTATTGGTCTCATGTTAATTGCCCTTTTTTTTTTTTTTTTCATTTTTTTTTCTCCATCTTTTCCTGGATTTGAGCCTTTTAAATTCATCCTGTTTAAAAGAGACCTTGCTGTCTACTTGAGTTGCAGAATGTGCTGGTTTCTTCAGAAGTACTTTGTGAAGGCTTGCCTCGGCTTTGGCTGAGTCAGTGGAAGAGGTTTTAAATTGCTGATGGGAGCCTTGAAAACATACAGAATTGATGAAGACTCTGTGTTCAAGGAAGCAAAACTAACTGCCTTTCCCACAGCAAATATTTGGTTTTCTTGGTTTTGGTTCCTCTGCTTTTCTGCCAGTGAGCACTTCCACTTCCATGCAAGATGGAAAAAAAGGAATATAACAGCTCTGACTTGGATCTTTAAGAAGGAATTTCACTCCACAGACTTTCTCAGATCCCTCCTGGCTAAAGCCTGTTTTATGTTGCTTACCAGGCATCTGAAAGAGATAATGTCAAGAAATTCTAATAAAAATACAGTGTCACCGAAAAGGCTTTTGTCTAATATATAATTTATTCTACTAAGGAGTTGGTAAATCCATACCTGCAGAAGAATTCCCTTGCTGGGTGTTGTCACATCTCACTAGTGGGTTGGTTGGTATAGTTTTACTAATGAATGGCTAGACAGTCTAACGATCTTCACTGAAGACTGTCAGCTGTGTTTAAGACGTTTTAATTTTGCCCTCTCCCTTTTCTATTGTACCCCAGCAATGCAGCAATGCCAGCAAAACTTGTCAATGCGGAGCTGTGGTCCCTCGTGAAGGGTCCTTGCAGAGTTCCCCAGCTTACAGGAGGGAATGCCTGGAGTTTCTGTAAGACTCCTGGTATCCTCTGTCCTGGTGAGATTTGTGGATGTGAAGGATTCCTGACATCTTGTTATTCTGGGGGTTCATGTGCCCTAGATTTCAGAACTGCAGTTTTAACAACTTTCTGTTTCTTAATTTGCACTGCAGAGCTTTAGAGAAGTGCTGCCCAGCATTATTCTAAACCCCTTAGGGCTTTCCCTCCCGCCTTCCTCTCCCAACAGATATGTTGAGCTCCAGGAACTGTACAAGGGTACAGTATTGTACTCAACATGAATCTGCCATTGTTTTCAAGTTAAAATGATGTATGCCAAGAGCTTCATCGGATGTGAAAAAAGGAATATCACAGTTGGAGTTATGAATATAATGTGGTTATGTGGCCATGTAAGTTGTTACATAACTGTAATTTGGTTTTAACTGTGAGATCCCACAACTATGCTGCAGAATTTAAATTTCTTTTCAAAGCACTGTTGCTGTAGTCTTTTGTGGTTTGGGATATTTAGTTTTCATGTAAAGATAAAATGACATGGTGACATGGGTGTAACAAAAGTCTTTCAACTTAAAACATTCTCACAGAAGCATGAATTGCTCCTGTTCCCCCAAATTAAGTATCTTTAAGTTTTGACATAACTAGACATTTTAAAATGTAGCTTTAAAGTGCAGCTTTTAACAGCAAAAAAACCCAAAACAAGTAAAGAAGGTTTTTTCCGTCCTCCTGGAAGTAACGGCAGATGGGGGAGAAGCCTGCATGATGCCCCTAGCTATTACTATGTGTTCATATAAGAAGTCTTAGACCTACGGAAAGATTATAAACTACATTGCAGCAACTATAATAACATCAGATGTCTGTGTAGTATCATCGGTATGTAGGCTGGACTAGAGAAGACCCACGTTGCTGCGTGGCAGAACGTGGTAAGCAGTGGCAGTCTGGTTCTTCTCAGAAATGTTACTGCCTTCTTTGCGTAATTCCAACATATGGCAACAATAGCCCAAGACGTCTTTGAAATAAAAGCTTTTCTGTCAATGTAAAGTGACAGATCAGACTTTAAAAAAAAAAAATAAAAAATTACTCAAAGTCATTGTGGTGAAAACTTTTCTACTTTTCTTAAAAAAAACACAATTGTGAAAAGTGTTTGCCATAAGAGAATGAAAAATTGAAGCCCTTCATTGGCAGAATAGGTGCAGTCCTGACTGTAAAATTTTGTCCATGTTTCACCTCAGCTTTGCTCTTTAAGACTACCTGAAGGGCTGAAAGAGTAAAGTGGTTCTTATGCCATCCATGGCTATTTTTGCCAAGCTGTCTGAGGATACATATATTAATATTGGTTTCCAAAGTGAGATGTCTTTAAAATAAGTTATATTTGTGGTGTGGGAGAAGAGAATAACAAAGATCATCACAATCCTATATGCACATCTTCAAATGCTGCCAGAGAGGGATGTGAAGGATAGAATAGCTCTACAATTGTTGCCTAATTGTGTTCATTGTTGTCCTTTCTTTTCTTTTTTTGTTGGGTGTTTATGCTTTGTTTCAGAGTTGCACCTGAAACTCTGGTGTCTAGATATCGCTGATAAGTGTTCATTCTGAGATACTGCTTCCATGTTTAGTTTCTCACTGTAGTGACTCCCGCGTAGTAAACACATCGTGAGAACAGCTGCACTGCTGTGGAGCTAAGCATTTCTATGAATCTCTGCAGATTGGGATTTGTTTCAGTATCTGATAAATCTTCATAAAATACAGGGCATAGACTTGATTGTTAAATTGAGTGCCTGCAGAATGAGATTAGTAGATTAAATTATAGGTAAATTTAATAAAGCCGGGACTGGTTTTTTTCTTTCCCATTAAGCAAAGCCATTAAAAACACTGCCATATTTGAAAACAAATTTGAGGAAGTGTGTCTGCTACCAGCTTTTGTGACTGCTTATTTCTGTCTTTCATCCATCCATTTTATTTTTTCTGCTTTCTAAAGGAGACACTTAAATTTGAGGTAAATTTTTTGAAAGCTTTTTATTCTTATAGTAGATTTCTGTTGTATCAAGATAATTTTGAGAGGTTGTTAAAAAAATGCATTCCTGGTTGCTTATTGGTTCATTAATCATGCAGACACATCAGCTAGACAATATCGGGAATGAATATTCATCCATGATATATTTCCATGTTAAGAATGAAATGTGGGACTGGCTTATTAAATTGTAAGTGAGAGAAATGTATCTTTATGCATATAAATTACGATTCTAGTTGTAAAGGCTGCATTGGTGTCCTTAGCAATGTTCTGCACATTTTTTGCATTGCATTTTCTCAGTAGTGAAATACCCGTACTCCCTTTTCTGAGAACGTCCTTGATTCTTTTTCTGCCAGAGACAGATCCCAGGATGTGTTTTAGCTTATGGCTCTGTAACGAAACAGCCTTGTAAAGGCTTACAGAAAGTCAGAATTACTGACTATATGTAGTCATATAATTTTCTTTGGTCCATATGTTCTCTTTGGTCTTCCTTTTTCTGTAGGAAGGTTGTAAATAGTATGTTTATTGTCTGCTGCTTCTCTTCTACTGCTTTAGTTCATTCTTGAATTCAGTATTTATACCTTTGTGCTGAAATCTGTGGTTATGAGAACAATAGGAAAGAAAACTTCTTTTAAAAGGTCACTATTATATAGTGTATTCAAAGTGAGCGCATTCATACACAGCATGCTTTAGGGCAGCCATTGTTACCTGTCTAAAGTGCTTTTCTTGTTTGCTTTCATTACTGTATTCAAATACTGGACAGTCATTGATATATTCTGTTTTGTACCAATCCTGTGTAATGGGGTAGTATTGTTACCCTGATTATGCTGACCTGCAGGGTTGATGTGTCCAAAAGTCACTCCCCAGGTTTGCACCAGATGCCAGATGCACTTCTAGTGCCTTTTCTAGTGCATTTCCTTTATCAGGGAGGCAAAGTTTTGGCTGTGTAACTGCAATGACTTGGGAGAGTTTCACCTTGAGATAAACTGTGATAATTATTATTGGATAATCTGTTGTGATTTTCATCAGTTGTGGGCTAAGCCTGGTATTTTCTATTGGACTGGGGCAAATTTATGTCTTCTGAAATAGGACATGAATGAACCTTAGCTGGGAAATTATGCTCAGGGGTACTTCTGTAGCTGATGGAGCTCTGAGATGAGTTTGCAGGTGATTTTTTTCTTAAGCGGTTTATTTGTATACAAGATGCTTTTTGCTTTGCTACCAGACATCTTGCTTTCGTTTGGGTTATGCATGCAAAGGTTTGTTTTAAATGTGGATTTTTCTATTTGTCTGTTCAGGCTACCATTACCCAGTTAAGAGCTGAACTTGCCAAAGGACCTCAGGAGGTAGCTGTGTATGTTCAGGAGCTGCAAAAACTCCAAAGTTCAGTCAAAGAGCTAGAACAGAAAAACCAGGTGAGAATGCTGTTATTTCCTATGCTTATCAGCTCATGTTAAAATGGAAACACATCACACGTTGCCTTGGGAATTGCTGAAGACTGTAACAAAACACTTCTCGGTGTTGCAGCAGTTGAGAATTGCTTTACTGTTTTGCTTAACATGAGAGATACCGTAATGTACAGGCAAACACTATATTTTAATGATCGCTATGTTACAACTGAAATCCTTAAGGTTGTTGTTATTGCAGATTTCTAATAGCTGCAGTTTATGCTCGCCTATTATTCAGCAGTATTGCCATCTTAAACATGAAAAGAAAAAGCGTTACCTCTTGAAATATTACATTTTCCTAAAAATCATAATTCAGAAGACATTTTGAGCTCTCTTTATTGGTTTTCCAGGTTCTTAGCTTTTAGATTGTACTTCTGTCATATTTTCTTGCTGTTTATTAGAGTCATGAATGGAAGAAAATTGAGATAAACTCCAGGAGCTTCTCAGCTTATAAGTGTTCCTTGAGAGCTTTAATCAAAGCCCCTTGAGCTTGCTGCGCTTTGTATTTGCATTAAGAAAGCATGTGTTGTGGGGTAATAAATGGAGGTAAGGGAGGAAAGGAGATAAGGGGAAAGATGCCTGCTGCTTTTGTATATGCTGCTGTATGTGAACTGTGTATTTACCAGCAATCTTGTCAGTCTTGGAAAATGGGAAAGGACAGGGACCAGTGTGTATTTAGCATAATCAATATCGAAACTGAGATGGTGAGAATCGTCATGCTGTTCTTTTCCACAGACCAGCAACACTGAAACAAGCTTTTGGCAAAATTATTGCTATTCCATTAACAATGTGGAGTGAAACAGATTGATGCATAAAATAACCATAGTTTAATAGAGAGTCCTCTGCTGTGTCAGGTTAATGCCAGACACCACGTGAGGAACAGGGAGAAGTGAAGTGGCAGCGAGCTGCTTTTCCTCTTTGTTTCAGTGACTTAAAGCAGTTTACAGCCACCTCTTTATGCAGCTTTTTGAAAGGCGATATTCATAAAAATGGTATGCCAGCCAAGGAATCTTGTCCCTGGAGGACTTGGACCTAGAATTGGACAAGGTAAGACTAGCTTCCCAAATAACATAAATTGCTCCCACTTCGTACAGTTTGCCATCCTTGAAGAAGCTGTCAAGGAGGAGCCATTAACGCAGGATAGAGTATATTGCGTTTTGATATGTACACCCATTTATAATTCCATTGGAGTGCAGCAAGATATTTCTGTGCATTGATGTAGAGTTTTTCAAGCTCATGTACAGCCTCAAGCAAGCAAGCCATTTCTTGTATTTTCAGGAGCTATACTGAGAAGAGCAGATGACAAGTAGATAAGATCAGTTCTCTGAGACCAGCAGGAGCTGCCTTTCCTTCATTTATAAAGCACTGTAATTATGGGGTGGGGCTTGGCTTGGCTTGCAGAAGCCGGTAATGACCTGGAGCCCAGAAGAGACCTAATGTGTAAAACCAGCGTATTCCCTGAAGTATTAGACTTGCTCTAATCCTAAACCCGTTACCTGTGGGGTTTTTTTTTTTGTTTTCTCTTAGGAAAATTGTGATGCATTGTCTACAGGGAAGAATGCTTAGTTTTTAACCTTCTACTGACGTAACTGTTCTGAAATTCGATCAGTGACCACAGAGTTCATTCTTTAATGCCTGGCCACTGTCACTACCAACATGCATTATGTGTATTTTTCCAAGGAGCAGTTATAAAAGAAGGGATCAGTGTGGTTTTCCCCCTTGTGTCTTGTGAGCTTTGAAGGCTCAAGGCTCTTCACTGAGTGCTGTAACATGCTGTCATTCCCTCTTTTCTGTGGAAATTGAGGCTTGGGGAAGAGAGGTGGCTCGTGTGTGCCCACATATCCCTTTACATACCTGGGATGCAGCTGGGACATGCATTCAGGTAGGAAACACTGCTGGGTCCACTAGTGTAACCTGAATGACCATAGCTTAGTAGGTCTGTGGCCTCAAGTTTGCTCATGGGCTTCACTCACGCAAGGAGGTAGCAGTCTGTCAGGCAAACTCAGCTCTTCTCTCAAAAGTGCAATATTTTGTGTCTCTGTTTGGCCATTCGTGACTGCAGAGCGTGTTCAGCTGTCAGGGGCAGTGGCTTTAATCCCTGGTGTTCATTGCTGTATTTATCATCAGACCAGGGAGGAAGAGAGAAGAGTAGTGCAGGATGTGGAGCAGCATCTCCAATCACGTAACTGCTGCTCTTGGCTGTCCTCTGGTAGTTTGTAAGGTGACGGTGAAGGGGCTTGGCTTCTTTTTTGTTTTACATAGCGTGCCTGAAAGCTTCCCAGAGTCTCAGTCTGCTTCAAGACACCAGTAACTCTTTCTTTCTTTCTTTCTTTCCCCTCCCCACCCCTTTACTTGAAGATTTAAGTTAATGCCCTGCATTAACTCTTCATAAAATAGCTCATAGCAGGTCTACATCTGACGTGTGGATCTAGTTATGGAGTAGTAGTAAGATTAATGCCTTAGCTCTAACTTGCCCAGCTATGATGAATAAGGTTCTGTGGTGTGTTGGTATTTCAGGAACACTATTCAGTACAAATGTTAATGATTCTGCCTGGTCATGCCTCTTTAATGAAAAGGGAATTGCAACTTTATTTTATATTCTGAGGGTGAAATATGTGCTAAAACCGGTGGGAGCCTTGCCACTGACTTCAGGAGGGTAAAGATGGCACCTGGTGTCAGTACGTTCTTAGGTGCTCTGTTCCTGCATTTTATATAAGCATATATAAAAACTTTGGCATACCTGTAACAGCAACAAATTGTTTTACTTCTCAAGAAACATTTCAAAATATACTACTTCAGGGTTATAATTCAATAGCCAAACTTCAGTCTTGAGCCAGAATTTTTGGCTAAATTGTATGCTTTAGAAAGTATGTATTCTTTTAAATGGACATGTAGGGCATCAATTATATTTGTTCTCACATTGGTTGCTGGACTGCTAGAGTTGTCATTTGCAAGACTGCTTGCTTTCTAACCTGTCTTTTTTTACAGATTCTTCTGTTTATTTTATCACGATTGTAAAATAGAAGTGTCTGTACATGGTTTATAATGACCAATATAGTCATCGTTTGTTAAAATCTGTAAAGAACAAAACTGTTCAACTTATTTGAACAGCTTTTTCTTCTGGCAAAACAGGTTTCATCCCTGAATACTGCGCAGAAGTACACTTTTAAGATGCCCAGCATAGCTAGAATTGCAGCACTGTTTTATCTTTGGAACTGTTATTCCAACTGTTACTGCAGAACCATCTGAAGTTTTGATATATAAGACTGACCTCAGTGTTGTCATTTTTTCAGACTGACATGCTGGAAGTGTTCTTTCTTTTTCCGTTTTAATTGAAAGGGTCACTAGGGAATATAGTAGTCACTGAAACTGCAGGAAGAACACAGTCATTTGAAAGTTGTGCGCAGTAATGCTCCACTGAGATATCAGTAAGACGCTGCAGTAAATGGAACGTGCTGCTACATTTCAAGAAGATGGAATCAGTTACCTGGGGTGGATGATGACCAGGGCCTCCCTGCAACTATATTTCTGTGCTTCAAAAATCAAAATGGTTCTCATGGCTTCTTTGTCCTGCTTGGAGATCTCAGAAATTCTAGTTAGTGTCTCAGCTAAGCTTGGGGGAAAACCTAAACTTTCTGGAATTATATCTTGTCCGTTAGGATATTTATGTTCTATCTGAATATGATTTTGATTAGTTCATGAAATTTGATTAAAAAACATAATGTAACAGCTGAAAATGACCTGTAAATGATTTTTTTCCAGTATTTGTCTCAGTGTGTAAATTTGATAGTATGACCTTAGACCCTGCAATGTTTACTGTTGTTAATGTGGTAAGAAAAATCTGACACTCAGCGATGTTCATGTCTTACCTTTAAGAATCACAATTTTTAGTGTTTTCAAACTCAAAGCAACCATCCTCTTTGAGCTGATTTGTATACAAGGAAATCAGATGGTATGAATTGAAATGTAAAAACATCGTCTTCTAAAATGAAGGTTAAATCATTAGTGTTTTATTCTGTGATTTGTCGACATCACAGTTTTCATTAGTTTTCATAGGTTCTCTTCCATAATTTGGATAGCAGATCATGTTGTAAGTATAGTGACAAAATTAGGATACTTCTGAAAATCAGCAGCATGATGACTACACAGGATTAGACAGAAATTAAACCACAAATGTTGTTGCTTAGGGAATTGTGTGCAGGACAGTGATACTTGAAAACTTTTTCTGTATACTGATAACTCAAATTACTACTTCAACTCTTCCCCAAGCGAATGCAGTTGCAATAACCTAGAATTTGAACGTTCAGGGAAAGCAAATTCTTCTTCAGGATACAGAAATAAAGTTTTTGTGATGTCCTCAGTAAGAGGAAGTGAATTTATGGGAGAATATTAAAAACAGTATTTCTAGTTGAAACTGTGTGCTGTATGGGCTCCAGAATTAACTTGTGTGATATGAAGTAGAAGTCAATATTTCCTTTAATAGTGTTTTTGAGCAAGTTTGTCACTGTTCAATAATTTCAATAATGCAATGAACAGCTGTAAGCAGAACTGCAACTGAATTGCTGTGTAACTCTCTTCATAGAGTCTGACCGAGAAGTTACTGAAGAAAGAACAGGACTACACCCAGCTAGAAGAAAAACACAATGAAGTATCTGTGAGTAAGAAGAACGTGCAGGCAAGCTTTCACCAGAAAGACCTGGACTGCCAACAGCTTCAGGCAAAGCTGTCTGCATCTGAAGCCTCCATACAGAGGTTACAGACAGAGCTGGGTGAGAAAGGGGAGGCAAGCCAGAAACTTAAAGAAGAGTTGTCTGAAGTAGAGACAAAGTACCAGCATCTCAAGGCAGAATGTAAACAGCTCCAGCAGCAGAGGGAGGAAAAAGAGCAGCATGGCCTGCAACTCCAAAGTGAACTCAGTCAGGTAAGGTTCCTTAAGCCTCTTAGACCATCCCATTGGGATGGTTCATTAAACCATCCCATTAGGGTTTTTTAAACTGTGCATGCATTTTTTTTGTGCACATGCATTTGCATTTCCTTATTGAAGGCGAGTAACTAACCAGTACTTGTATTTGAATAAATATAAAGCTAGCTAGTATTTCAGTAAATATAAAGCGTTCTTCCTAACACTGCAGAGAATGAAATACAATCACCTCTTCCCCTTAGAGAAGTAAGGAAAAGACCAGGCGAAAAGAAGAGGCTGTGGTAAGAGTGCAGAAATTCTTTGGTATTTCTTTGTCGTTACGTCTGAGTCTTTTTAGTAGGTCCAAATTCTTGTCAGGGGCAAATGAGGATAGTTGTAGCCTGTTTCACAATCAAACTTAGCAAGGTCTACAGTTATAACCACTTTTCCATATTTTTATTTATGGGAAGGTTATTGTAGTATCTATCTGTAGTATAATTCCCCCTTTTCTGAAAGGGAAACATCTTACTAATTCTGTTCTATCTGGAACTCTTCTTAAAACTATATAACTTCAGATCTGAAGATTAAGGTTGAATGAGCATAAATTATGTAGCTTATTTCTCATGTTCTGATTTAACTTATTTTTGTAAGTGAATAAAAACGGCTTTAGCTGATCTGAGGCACGTTTTTTGTCCACTTGTTTTCGTGTTAAATGAACTCTTCTTTCATCCTACAATTTTTCCCCTCCCCTTTTTTTGTTGATGCATTCCCTGAAATAAGGGAAGTATTGTCAAATGAGAGAACAACCCAGAATATTGAGTTTACATGACAAATATGGTAATAGACAAATCCTAAGAGTCAGCAAGGTTATTTATTCTGGTTCAGTAAGGTAACTGAAGCTATGATGAATTCAGGCAAAAAAAGCAAATTCAGGTAGAGTATCAGAAGTAGTTTCACTTCTAGTAGTAATTTTACTACTCTATAGGAAGTTTCAGAAAAGTGAGTCTTCGTTTTACATTAGAACCTAACAATGCTTGATTTGCTTTAAAATTGAATAGTGAATAAAGTAGGGAATACTTAGTGTGAAAAGCAAGGATAATATGAAGTCTTAATATTACTTCTTTTGTGTCTCTTCACAAACACCTTCTCTTTATGTTGTTGATAGCTATGAGAACACCCAGAGCATACATCCCCCCACTGTTTACGTGTTGTTCTGCTGAGTCCAATGAGTTATGGAAGCAGGACTTTTGTATAACATTGAGCATACTGACATTTGAGGATGGATGAACTCTGTTTTAGCTAGTGTCGTGGGGAGTAATGTATTAGGCTGGAGAAATATTTGGCCTTCAGGAATCGTGTCCAGTCCTAAGATGGAAAAAATAATCTGTGGTTTTTTTTTTTTTTGTTAGTATGACGTACTTCATTTCAATCTCTTGCTAAAGGTTTATCATTTTAAAGTGAGTGTTTCTCAATTTTCAACCCTTTGTTAAGTCTGAAATAGATTAAGTTGCAAGCTGTGCGCGTATAGTTTATCTTGGAAGAACTGTAGCTTGGCAAAGCTTCCTTTATGTATGTATTACATCCCCAGAATGACTTTCCTTCTTCCATCGGGGGGGGGAGGGGAGGTAATTATATTAATTATCTGCTTAGGAATCCTCACTTGGTAAAATAGCCTCAGTCTGCCTGGGCAACATGTATGCAAGCTTCAGAAGCACAGCCAAGAGGCTGAGCTGAAATCTGGCTTCAGCCTGAGAGGGCATTTTCAGGAAGGATTTTTTTGGAGTGGGAAAATAAAGGAGGAGGAAGGCAAATAATGCACTGCTGAATGGATTCCTATGAAAGGGAATGGAGGTGTCGCACATCCTCTGGTGATACCATTGGGAAGGAAGAGAGGCTAAGTAAGAAAACCTGAACAAGTTGCTGGATCTCAGGATGTGTTTTAGAATTCTATTGTAAAAGAATAGTAGAGGAAAAAAAGCCCTTCATACATGGTATAAAATAAAATTAAAGCTAAGCAAAAACTTCTCTTCCCCACTCTACCTCCAAACAAGAGTTTAGTTACTATTGTCATGAAAAGACTAAATTTCTCATATTTATTCACTTAATACTTTAATGGCATTATCTTTTTATGCATGTAGTCCAATAGCTTATGTTGACACAATGAATGCTACTTATGAAGGTATATATATAATTGTTTAGTCCAAACACTTTTCCAAAGAATCTTTGTTGAAATTCATTTGAACAGATGCATGTCTGGTTAAGTTTGTATATTTTAGAGTTTGGGTGATGTGAAGGAACTGATCTTCACAATGGGTCGAAACTTCAATGATAATGTTGGTTCCAGCACAGCAATAGGAAGAGGGTACCACAAGAAAATATGGACTCCTTCAGTCTTGAAGACATGTTAATTGCCAATAAATACTGTTGTTGTTATTGAGAAAATCTGTATCTACTTGATTGTATCTTCGAAAGCGTAAATATTTTTGTAATGATTTTTGTATTCTGTAACATAGGTTAATCCTGGGCTTTATGGTTCTGTTTATTTAAAGTCAGTCTTAAAGTCCTTCAAAAATACTTAACTGGGCCTGCAATAGAAATGACTTTTGTATAATTTTGTTTGCTGACTTACCCCTTTCCAAATATTCTCTCCCAGTATCAACATAGCCATGAATAGTTATAATAGTTATCTTGTCGCACCCTTTCTTCATTAGATTTTTTTTCCTCCAGCTCTCGTTCATATTTTTAGCGAGGAGGAAGTATTAATAATTTAGTGATTCCTACAAAAAAAGACAAATGTTCTTGATTACTGGAGGAGAGATTACAGTTTCTTTCCTCACCCTGTCCTCCCTTTTCTCATATCTCTCTCTTAACCGTGCAGTCACAGTTAGCAGTCAGATTCTCGGGCACGTGCTGAACAGCTTTTCATTCACAGGTTTTGTGGTTGTGGACATATAAACAAATAATTTAGTTTGGTTTCCTAAGAAAATGAGGCATATACACATTTGTTTCCCTGTCTCCATCCCCTGTAACTTTTGCATTGTTTGATGATTTCAGCCAAATTTTGACAGATGGCCCAACGGTCTTCAGCGTTATATTCTTCAGTGGCAGCTGGGTAAAGGAGAGAGACTTATGTTCATGCCTCACCCCCTCGATGCCTAGGGGGAAGATTTTATGTTATCAAAACCATGGTCCTTTTTCTGTCCCACTAGGCAGCCAGCCGGTCAACAAGTGGTAGCTTGCAGTGAGGAACAAGATCGTGCTGCCTTTTGCCTAGGTATTAGGAGGAGTTTGAGGAAAGCCTTAGAAAGGTTTAGTGACGTTGAAGGGAGGACCTGGATTTAAAAGGTAAATGGTTCAAGGGTCTTGGACATAAATTCATGGCGAAGCAAGCTTCATTCATCCTGATACCTGTAGAAAGTTCTTGCTGTGCTGCAAGGCCTGATCCATTCTCTGGTTTTGCATTGAGCTGAGTTCATTTACATATCCGTGAACATGTTCATGTAGGCAGGAGGTAACCCTGCCTCCTGTAGGCAGGAGGTAACCCAGGATCTGTAGTGACAGCTGATTTTATGGAGTGAGCTTTTTATAACAGTGAACAGTAGAAGGCCATCCTTGCACTTTGAAGGTGGTGCAGTACAGCTTTTGATGACTGAAAAAATGAGGAGGCAGGCTTATGTCCAGCTGGAAGAGCACATCCCCCTACTTACTTTCTGCTGCTGAGAGGTGCCGCATTGAAGGTTCATGTATCTCTTCTCTGCAGAGAATGAATGCCATTGATGTAGCCAGGTCTAAAGCTAAAAATTACACTCTTACTGGTCTAGCAGTGCAGAACAGTATATTGTGGGAGCTAGGAGAGCAGGTAAAGGCATGGTGCTTCAGCCACGCGATCGATAGGAGTGAGGGTGTGCGCAGTGTAAAATGAGACTGCTGTAACCATCACTGTTTTACGTGATAGTCCTCATGCCTTTGAAGGACTGCCCTCTTTGTGTTTCTCTTAAATCTCTGTAACTCATATTATAGGGCTTCTGTAGATAAATGAGGATATTTCCAAGTCCATCCAACCTACTTTTTTGAATATTTATTCATGCTTCTGCAGGTGTTGCTGTTCTTCAACATGCTTTGTGTTTCTGAGGTGTATGATGTACATACATGACTTCAGGAGCTCATGTAGTTGTTTTACTCTGGGTTATGAAAACTCAGGGTAAAAATAGCACAAATTGAGTCTAAAATACAGCACCATTGACTAAAGAATGACTAAAAAAATGGACTTTTTTTTTTTTTTGCAGTTGCACAGTAAACTTCTAGAAACAGAGCGCCAGCTGGGGGAAGCGCACGGGCGGCTGAAGGAACAGAGGCAGCTGTCTAGTGAGAAACTGATGGACAAAGAGCAGCAGGTGGCTGATCTGCAATTAAAACTTTCTCGTGCTGAAGAGCAGGTAGGGGCTTTTATGGAGACTCTAGTTTATTCTGGTTCTTATAGTAGCCTGTATATACAGTTGTGGTAATGTTCCAGTTCATAAAGTTTGTCCTTACGGGAATTTCATTTGACTAATTGTCAAAATCTGCCTAAATGCCACTTCCATTACAGATTTTTGTAAGGCTAAACGCTCATTGGATGCATGTATGTTCGTGGTGCTTCACAGATGAATAAAAGATGTACTTTTTGCACTTCGATGCTTTGTCTAAGGATCTTATGAAAAAAAGACTTAGGTACACCTAAGCCCATATGGGTAAAGTTTTGTCTGTAGATATTTTTGTGAGATAAAACCCTACATGAAGAAAAAGTGAACATGTCACAGCAGGTCACTGATAGTTAATAACCTGTGTGGGGTGGATGGGCAGAAAATGCTTGTTTTATTAAATTTTATTTGTTTTAATGCGCATCTTGTATATGTTGCTGATTTTCTGCCGCCTGTATGGGGATTGGCCAAATATCTGAGTGGTATGTTGTCAAAGCTTTAAAGTTTGCTGTAGCTAATTTGCAAATCCTTGACCAGTATAGAAGTGGAGAGACTGCTAAACTGAAGTTGTTACTAAAACTGCTAATAGTAATAATAATAATAATAATAATGTTGTTTTCCAGGTATCTATATCATCAGTCATGTTACCCCTTAACAACTGTTGGAAAAAACATACTAAAAATTGCTTATGTTTTAGATTTTTGAGAGCTAAAATACATATATGTCTGATATTTGTTTTATATTTCTCGCTTGTGATATAAAATCTCACCTATTAATAGTAATGAATGCTTTAGTTAGATTCTGAGTCTTTAACTAGCATTACACACTTTTTACTTTTATACCAGTTTTCAAATGTTCATGTTTAGACTAAAATCTTTTAGCATTGGAATGAATGTGGAGCACTGTTGGCATACTGAATGGTGCATGTTCACTCATTATTCTGGGTTGTTTGTTTGCTTTCGTCAGCTAAAGGAAAAAGCAGCAAATTCCACAGAATTGCAACATCAATTAGAAAAGGCAAAACAGCAGCACCAGGAACAGCAGACACTTCAGCAAAATACTACAGCAAAACTACGAGAAGCTCAGGTAACGTAGTTATGTATCCTCATGTGAAAGTGTATTTCAGGGTGTCACTATTTTAAATATGTTTCCTCTGTAAAAGTGACTTGCATGACTTATACTAGTTTCAATAAATCTAGAACAGAAGTGTGTAATAAATTTATCCAACACTTTATGCATGAGGAATAACTTCTAAGGTCCTTATAATTAAGGAAGCTATTATGCAATTTTCTAGAATGATTTGGAGCAAGTACTACGACAAATTGGAGATAAGGACCAAAAAATTCAAAATCTTGAGGCATTGCTTCAAAAAAGCAAGGAAAACATCTCTCTGCTAGAAAAGGAAAGAGAGGACTTATATGCAAAAATTCAAGCTGGTGAAGGAGAAACGGCAGTTCTTAATCAGCTACAAGAGAAAAACCATGCATTGCAAATACAGGTAAGAACTCAGCGACTTGTTTCTTTTCTTTCATTCTCATTATTTAATCTTGTTAGCTTTTTTCTATTTTTTCAGTTATGATATTAATCTTTTTTGTACTTGCTGTTTCTTTGATACTTAATTTAAAGATCTGACTGTAAATTTCACAGGACTTGTGTTTTGGTGACTTCCTTGCTATCAGCATAAGGGAAGGAATTCCTAGATGTTTCCTTTGTACATATGCTGGTAATATTTGCTTACATATAATTTTTGGATACATCTACATGTTTGTTTCTCTTACTTTAAAAAGAGGTTTAATTCCTGCTTTCAACACCAAAATTCGGTTTAGCCTGCATCTGTTGTTGCCTTAGTGTTTTGTTTTTGTTGCAGTAAGGCCAAATTGATAATTCCCTTTTGCTTCCATTTTCAGCTGGTGACCTATTTAAACTCTGGTATTGTGTACAATATAGCCTTACTGTAATAATTCAGAAGGAGAAATGTGATAGTGTTGGGTCTCCAGAGCTGTGATAAGGCACGCTAAAATTCAGAAGATTTATGACTTCCTTGGACATGCTGTTCCAGCCTTCTCTTCTTACCTGCTTTTTTTTTTTTTTTTTTTTTCACTGCAGGTAACTCAGCTGACAGAAAAGCTGAAGAATCAGTCAGAAAGTCATAAACAAGCCCAAGAGAATTTGCACGAGCAAGTGCAGGAGCAAAAGGCACATCTAAGAGCTGCTCAAGACCGTGTGCTTTCCCTGGAAGCAAATATCACTGAACTAACCAGCCAGCTAAATGAAAGTAAAGAAAAAGTATCACAACTTGACGTGCAGGTAATGGAACTCTGTACTGTCTGGTGATGATGAATCCTGCTTGTGATTTCTGTCTTCTCTACAGAGAACGTACAAAGCAATTTGGGAAAAGTTGCGTGTTTTTACTAACAGACGAATGAAGTAGCGTAAGGTCGAGAAAATTGAGAAAAATGTAACTGTATTCAGAATAACAATAGATGGCAAGTGTTGGTATTTTTTGTTGGTTTTGTCTATATTGTTTTTGTTTTTTTTTTTTTAAATTAAAAAAAAAAAGAAGTTCATAGCTGAGTAGCGAAAATCTGTTCTCAAGCATCTCTTGTTGTATTTGTAATGGTTAGGTATCCAGAACCCTGCTCTTACCAGTCCTGGATTCTGTGCACCAGAGTGAAAGTCTGTCAGGTCACTATTGTCTAGAAATGTCCTATACTGGTGTCTTTTGTCAAAAACAAAACAAAAAAGCTGTGGGCCACCTTGTTGTCAATTTAATTTACTAAAGGAGGAGATTCCCCAGTGTGGACTCAATGTGGACTCCCCTACAGTTAAGTGCTGCTTAAGCTAAAAGCTGCTAATTAAATTCAGGTATCCCAAAGAATAAATAACATTTGATCAGAAGTTCTTGCATCTGCACACTTGGAGCAGCTAGTACTGTTGTTGTTGGATTAATACACAGCGGTGTCTTTTGAATTAGTGTTACTCAGTTTCCAAACAGTTCTAGGAACTTCTGATGTAGCTTTGTGATGTTTTTACTCGGCTTCGCTACACTGTATTTTCTCACCAAGACATTAGAGCTAGAACTGAATACTCTATGGACTGTTGCAGCTGCTCTTTAAAGCAATGTGAGCTTCCTTACAGTCTTCAGAGAAGTAGCATTTCTATTAGGGAGAAAAAGAGTGACCCTAAATATTGCCATTCTATTATTATTTCCATATAATAGACCCTAAATATTGACACTCTGCACCAACACCATTCATACCCATCTTCTAAATATTGTTTGCTGAGTGTTTTGGAAAGAAGGGAGGGAGGTTGCTCCCTAACAGGCAGGTAGTAGCAGAGGAATATAATATGCATGTGGAAGCTTACTTTTGTTATTTCTTATTCTTTTTGCTTTTAAAAATTTTGGAGGCCCTCAAATGTACTTGTAGTCTGAGGTTATCAAGGTATGCATGTGTGTGAATGCACTAAGTCTGTCCCATTGTTCCTTATTTGTAAGTAAAAATATTTTCCTAGAATAGGAGTGGGACTGGTCGGTTGGGTTTTTTTGTTTGTTTGTATGCTTTTCTAGCTCAAAGTAAGAACTAACTGTTCCTTAAAATCTTAGTATTTGTCTAATCTTTGAAAATCTTCCTTCCTTCCTTTTTATTTTTTTTTGAAGTAGCACATGAGAAATACCATTTTACTATTAAACTTACTGATGAGTATGAAAAAAACTTAAAATGAACTGTGGTAAAATAAATGTTTTAATGAAATACAACTTGTCTTTCAGGTAAAAGCGAAGACTGAATTGCTGCTTTCAGCAGAAGCATCAAAAGCTGCTCAAAGAGCGGATCTTCAAAATCATCTGGACACTGCCCAACATGCACTGCAAGATAAGCAGCAGGTTATAAGCAACATATAAGCATAAAGTTTTTATGTTACCTAGAAAATGACTTAAAAACCTAAGAATAGTCTGTTTACAAACTAAATAAATGTATGGATATACATTTGGAAATAATCATTTAGGGTATTTTAACCATGTGATATGTATTCAGTTCTTTTTGCTGTAATCTGGACCAAATATATATTGCAGTCTAAAGAATTTACTTGGGAATCCACTCCTTGCTGTAGGATTATGGTTCAGAATATAAGCTGTCCTACTGGCATACAATTAAGTTATCACCTGTATGTTATGAGGAAAAGATTGTAGAGTAACTGGGTACAAGGAAAACTCTTAACTCTTATTGCAGATTCAGATAAATTCAGAATCAGATGCCTGTATTCAGAAATAATTATCTGTGTGCCAAGTGACACAAAAACCCCAAAACACTGTTGTTAAAATTGTATGTTTTAATGTGTGTTAATCCTAGTGAAGCATTCCACCAGCTGCTGAATCAAATACTTGATTTGTTAGAATCGGTGCTGCTGTGGGCTTCGTGGAAACACCCAGCAGATGCTAACATAGCACCATTTTTAGCATGGGAATGTAATTAATTGCTATAAACATAAGGCCTCTTTTCCAACTATTAAATGAGTAATTAATAATTAAATAAGTCAGGTTGGTTGAAGAGCAATGAGCTTTGATGTAGCTGTCATCATAGTGGTTACTAGGTGAATTCATTCACCTAGTCTCTTAGGAAATTACTTTGTTTTATGCTGAACCAAATGGTTTGAAATCATCTCTGGTATGTGGAGAAATGACTGTTTCCATGGTATTGACTTTCCTCTTTGGTGGTGCTTGATTCATGAAGAGAGCAAAAATTTTCTCTAAGGTTTTGTAGTGTTACCTTCTAGTTACTGTTGTACGAACTTCAGAATCTAGTGCCTTTGTTACCTACAATTCCTCTTCCATTTATAAGTTAAAACACCTTTGTGAAGATTTAGCCCACAGCCTGTAAAGTTTGAGAGGAATATTGACGCTTTAAAAGAAATTTTGTCAGCTTAACGGAGAGAATTTGTGCATGTGTTTGTGTTTCTGTTCTCAGTTTCCTGCCCCTCAGAATAAAAATGAAACATTATTTTCCTTTTTAATTTGAACACATTAGATCATTTAAAGCATATGTGACATTACTCATTTTTGGAAGTCATTTAAAAACTAATAACCCTTGTATTTTTATTTTACCTCAGGAGTTAAATAAGGTCAGCGTTCAGTTGGATCAGGTTACGGCTAAGCTGAATGACAAGCAGGAATACTGTGCTCAGCTGGAAGCCAATCTTAAAGAGCACAAAGAGAAACGTCTTTCTTTAGAACAGAAAACTGAAGAGCTAGAGGGACAGCTTAAGGTTTGTATTGAACACAGTATCTGAGCTTGCAGAAACTGATGTTCTCTGCTGTTTGGTAATATGTGATAAAAACAGTGCTCAAATTATGGGGGAAGGATTATATCAATCCCACTTTTGTACATTTTCTTTTTCACTAGTGTTTTCCGATCCGCTCTTTAATCCTGTTCTCCTCTTCTTCCATGCTAGCATATCAGATTAAGAAGATAGGTTTAGGACATGGCCACTGTGCTGTCATTTTCCTGAATGTGTGCTTCTACAAAGCGCTGTGCTACCTGGAAAGGGTTATGAGAGGGAACATGAATACATCCCGAAATTAGAGTCTTCATGTTCAACCTTGTACACTTTGCAAGTGGTGGCAGGGAATATGTGTTACATTGATTAGCCCCAGTTAACACTACTGTCTGGTTTAATTTATTTCAAAAGCCTTTCAGTAGGTTTCTACAAGGGGTTTTTATCAAGATTTTTTTTTTTTGTCGATGTTTTTCCTCTAACTCGATCTTGAGTTTTCCATTCTATTTCTGGAATCAGTTTTTCTCTTAAAGTATATATAATTCTGGGAGAAGGTTTGCAGAACCTTTTGGTGTTTTGAGAAACTAATATTTTCAGTTAAGGATGTGAATGAGTCCGAATGCTTGGAAGCTTTTTAATTTGGGCTTTAACCTTTGTTCAATATTTGTTAAACATTCTTGGTCATCAAAATTCATGATGCATAAAACCATATGATACAGGGATCTTAGGAGCAATGCAGAATTGGCTTTGCAGCGTTGTCTATTTTGAGGGAGATTAGCAGTCTTTATGCTCAAGACTGAGTGGGGTGTTTTTCGTAGTTTATGTGCTCTATAGAGAGAAGGAAGGTTGTTTTCCCCGAATGACATTTTAGATCCAATGCTATTAAAAAATAAAGCAGTCATACATTTGCATTATTAGCCTAATTGTTTTGTGCTTCCATCGCTTTTGTCTGTTGCAGGCTGGTTTTTTTTCTCCCCGCTTTCATCTGTGTTTTTATTTTTCGTCCTTTTGCTAAAGTTTCACAAATAAGCAACAGACACAAATGCTTGGGAGGAATACAGCGCTTGCTTGCACAAGATTTTACGAGGTTACTGGTAGCTGAAGTGTGAAACTGAGCAGGGTTGTTGATGCTGTCAACAGGAATGCAATTCTGTGTAAAATCTTGGTGTCATCACCATTCTTTGGGATTATTCCAGTTGAATGCATGGTATTTAAAAAAAAAAATAATTAGCAAATAGAAACAAAAAGCCCTCAGGAATTTTTTCAGAGAAACTTGTCCATTTTGTTTCATGGGCACTGCATGAAAGCAGAAGTGCCTGTAAAACAGCCAGTGTGCTGAAGAGCCTAAGCAGTGCCTGTCTGCTGAAGACTCCTGTGTTCTTTATACTCCATGTAAATGAACAAGTACCTCCTAAAAACAAAACAAGAAAAACCTCTTCCAGGCAAGCGCAGGATTTCTTTACAGCTGTAGTTCGCGCCTTTGTTTTTGTTATAAAGAAGGGCAGAGCTCTTGGGACATGGAAATCAGCAGTCATTTGAAACTGCTGAAACTATTCCCTGGTGGCTGAGAACCTGGCCCCAAAGCTGAGCGCTGTGTATGGCCTTTTTTTGTATAGGTGTTTTGGCTAGGTTTTTAAAAGATTTCTGCTTTTTATCTATTACTTTGCAGTAAAATGGCTGCTTGACATTTAATTTAAAGATGATTTCAGAATGTTTTACCAAAATAGTTCACTTCTTGGGGAGCAAGAGATTTGCAGGAACTAAATAATGAAAGATAAAAAGCAAACTGATGAAATGTGTGAGAATTGTGACGGCTTTCTACAGTAAAGGCTTTCTACAGTAAATGCTACTCACAGACTAGATGACTTCTCCTTTTTATGGCTATTTTTATTTTGTTCGTTGTGTTCTGATAGCTCTAACTTTTCATTTTTCTATCTATCTCAGAAACTTGAAGCTGACATTCTTGATGCTAAAGCAAGCAAAGAACAAGCTCTTCAGGAGTTACAGCAGCAGCGACAGCAATCTACAGAATTAGACCTCCGAACAGCAGAACTGAGTAAACAACTTGAAGCAGCAAGAGAAGCGTATGCATTTCCTGTGTTACAGTGCTTCACAGTACTTTTCAGACATAAATCTAGAGTGGTTTGGACTAGAGTTCAAATTTTGTTCTTCTCTCCTGTGATTTTCTAAAATCATAGATAAAAGCAGTGTGGTTCCTCTGCTATGAGAACTGAGTTATATCCCACCTGTTTCATTTCACTCTATGCCATGCAGACTCCGTCTGCCGTGTTGTCTCATGTGAATCACTGACTGCTGTCATTCAGTGCACTTCTTCACTTTATTCACTGTGCTTGTTGTCAGCTAGATATCTGAACAGTTTGATATACTGAGGTCCATCTTTAAATATCCATGACTCTGTAACTTTCAAAGACTGATTTGCAGTTTATGCATAAGCAGCAAAGGGGTAGTTCCTGCTAGTAATGTTTGAGGAAGAAAAAGCCGTCTCAAGATAGTATTTAGAGTTGCTGATATGTCTTCATTGGAGAGACAAAATGCCCATGTTCTAGATGAAAAAGATATGATTTGAAGTAGTTCTGCAGTTAATATATAAATTGTAGAGACATTTAATGATGCATATGATACAAAAGAACCTGTGAAGAAGAGGAAAGAAACCCACAACACACTTTATTTTTCTCTCTGTATTTGCAGGATGTCTAGTGCTAAATTGGATTTACAGAAGAAATCTGAGGCCCTCGAACAAGCAAAACAGCAAATTTCAAAGCAGGAGGAGGAAAAGACCAGCCTCAAACAAAACCTTGAGAAATCAAATCAAGATGCAAGTAAACAACTCAAGGAATTGGATTGTAAAATGCAGGCAGCAACATCAGAGCTGCAACAGGTGAAATTAGAGAAGGATAATCTATTAAAGGACCTTACAGCTACCAAAGACAAGCTCTCAAAAAGTTCTGAATCCTTCAAAAAAAGAAAGGAAGAATTAGAAAAAGAAATAGAGAAAGGAAAAGCAGCTGTGGCAGAAATGGTTAGTTGTTTGTTTCATGTGATGTTGTTTGATGTACTTACAGACTGATAAAATGACTTTGCTTTCTGTCTGAAAACAGTATACATACAGTGACAATGCATGGAAATTTAATTGCCTTAAGGAAAAACAAACTGTGATTTTTTAGTAGTTCATACATGTGTCCTACCTTAAATTTTTGTCTGGATGTTCACAGTAGTAAACATCAGTCATGTCACACAAGATCCTTTTTTCTTGCTGTATGCCTTTAATATAGTGAAGAAACTAAATGGAGACAAGTGGTGAAACAATTTGATGGGAAATATCCCTCTTCTTTAAAATTCATCAGCCTTGTTATAACAAAACAAAATTATAAACGCTTTGCTAAAGTGCCGGCATGATGAAGATGATGTTATTTTTCTGAGGCCATTTTAGTTTCCTTTCTGGAGTCTTTGTATATAGAAACTTTCTGTGCACTTGTCTGGACACGCTGGAAGGCTGTGCACTGTAGGCAGAGTAACATCATCTGTCGCTTGGGGCGATGCGTAGCTCAAGGTATCGTCAGAGTACTAGAACTATAGAACTTTGAGTTTCAGAAAGGTCTCACAAGTGGCGGTATAACGACAAATGCTTGACCACCAGAGCAACCTATTATGGTCAAGCAAGTGAACTCTCACTAGCCTTTTTCTTTCCTCTTTTGTTTTGTTGGTAGTATGAATTGGCACTACATGAATACATGTTTTATAGATTTTGTTATACAGTTTTTCTGACACCCCTGCTTGGGACATGGCAGGGGTGTCTTTCTCATTCCCATCTTACATGTCACCATTTCCCAGAACCCGTTCATAGCTGCTTTTATTCTGATATAAAAAAAATTCTGCTCCTAGTTGAAAATAACTTTTTTTCCTTTACTCTTTCACCTTTTTAAGATAAGCCTTTTTATTTGCTTTACTTAGTTACTGCTGTTTAAATATTTGTTTCTCCTAAAAACTGGAAAGATTTTCTCTCCAATTTAGACTTAAAGATAGGAGTCCAGATTCTGCTTCTAATTCTGTAGTTATTTGGAAGCTTGCCACTGTCTTAAGTGCATAGTATTTGGGCTTAAGATGTAGTTGTATTTGCATACAAGTCCTGAAAATGTACTAACTTGTGAGTTCTAGAACACCGGGAAATTTTGGATCCTGATGGGATTGATAAGCCTTCTGCTTCTCACAAGATACGGAGAAGAGCTGCCAACAGCAGCTTCAAAAGGGATGCTGTCCCAAATCTGAAACAAAATCTTTGGCACATGGCTGCGTTTGTTAGTGCAGGGTATCATCTCTGTTCAGTTTAGATTTACCACTGTTAAGGTTTTGAGAAGTTTTGAGCTGAAAATATGTCTGTGGCTGAGAAGGAAAGCTTTTTCACTGAAAAGAAAAACGTTGTTTTTCAAGGGTTTGTAAATCCTGCAAAAATACCTGGTACCCTGTCTTAGAAGCTGACAGGAATATTTCCTTGTTTTATGTTTTTTTAGGAAAAATCTTGCCAAGAGGTAAAACACCAGCTCCAGGTACAAACAGAGACTGTAGCTAAAGAGAGGAATGAATTGAAAAACTCACTGGAAAAAAAAGAGGGGGTAAGCTGTCCGCTTAGTTTCAAAAATCTAGAAAACAGTAATAATAAACGTTTAAAAGATTCGTTTTCAGTCTCACATGCTGGGACTGATGAGAGATAAAGAGGTTGCAATTCTGTAATTGTAACCTACCTGGGGCACTGTAATAAAGCGATACTAAAAATTTCCTAGATGTTAATACGAAGTTTCAAAATACAGGTTTTACTCCTGCCTTTCTGTGCCCCACATACCTTAGTGGGTGATTTTAGCCCTTCAGTTTTTTTCATTAGTGAAACAGTTATTTTGTATTACCATGTCCTCATTATTTTTTCTTACTTATGGCCTGTGTATAATAATAGTTGTTGTTTTGTATCCTTAGATCTGTTTTAGTCTCAGGCCTAATCAGTATGTTCTCTGTGTGCTTGACAGGACATTTTCAGGTGTCCTTGAAGGATTTAGTTGCTTTTGCAAACTTGTGTAAGTCAGTCACTTGCTTGTGACTGCATAAGGACCAAATGTACTTCTTTTTTAAAGATGAGCATTCAGACTGCAAAACCCCATGTAGTCCAGCTGGCAGCCTGAAGGCCAAATCCGCTTTCATGGATTTCTTTACTGAAGCTGTCACCTGTTCCCAAAAGGAATGAGAAAAGATGATCAGTGGACAGTTTGATGGACTGTGATGGACTCTTACTGTCTGAAAGAGCTTGTGGATGTGCAGGTGTGATGGTATTTGCTCCGTGACACTGCTGCTACTCCCCTGGTTCCCGTCTCATTCAGCAGAAGCTCTGTGGTGCTCTGTGGCGAGCGCAGGAGGATGAGTTTGGTATCTGTTGCAGTTGGCAGCAGGAGAGCGCAGACCACTGCTGGCTTGAGAAAAGTTCCCTGCCCTTAATTTTGAATGGTGAAAAAAGACCGCAGTTGCTCTAAGGGGAGGAAATTGGGAGTAATGGATGATTTTATTGTGTTCTGGTAGCTCTTGAAAATCTACTTGCCTGTGTTGGAATACCTAGCTCTGAAGCAGAAGGCAGCAGCAGTGGCACTGTGGGATGGACTGGTTCTGTGTGCAAGAAATAACAGTGGCATACTTGGAAACTGTTTGCTGAGAATGATCTGCAGCTCTTTGTAAAAACGTAAGAGCGGGCATACTGGATCACAAGAAAGGTATAGCTTGGTGTCTAGTCTCTGGCAGAGAAAAATAGCAGATGCCTAGAGAGAAGGAGAGTAGGGCAAGCTTTTCAGATTCCTCTGGTCAGGGGATTCTCCACAACTAGCAGTCCTTTGGGAGCTAATTTCCCGAAGCTATATCTTCAGCTTTAACAGCTTTTACCCAGTTTTTCATCAGTGAAATTATCTCTGGATTTTTATACTATGTAGTTTGTCATCCACACAGTTCAACAGGCAGTTTCACATACTACAGCATGTGTACAAATAGTGATTTAAATTAAAATTATATACAGTTATTTAATATTTTTGAATATAGATTTCTAAGCAGTTGTCGATAGAACTTGATTCAGCACGAGCGCAAGTACTGGAAATTCAGGGTCTTCTGAAAGAGAAAGAAAAAAACGAACAACATCTCCAGGGAAAGCTGAGAGAGTTAAAGGAATCTTTTGAGCAGAAGAAAAAACATAGTGAGACACTGCAAGCTGAATTAAAAACTGCCCTTTTAGAAAAGGTAAGGCTGGCCTCTCTTACTCCTTTAAAAAAATAAATGTAAATTTCTCTGATAAATGCTGCAGCTTTTATGTCAATATCTTTGTGATAAACAGCAGTTTGCTGTAGTCTTGTTGGAAGTCATAAGGTCGGGATGTGGGAACAAGGTCTTGAGGTGCTGTTGGAGATTGAAACAACATCATCAACCACAACAACGATCATGTAAAAAGAACCAGTGCTGGAATATGGATTCTGTAGGAACTGACTTTCAATAAAGTGATAAAAATGGCTAGATTTAATGTGTTTATTTTGCTTCAGGAACATGCTATGAGGCAAGAGCTGCCATTTTCTTGTAAAGAAGTAGAGTTTTCTGAGAATGGTTTAGACAATGTCTAGTTGTGGAACGTCCATGGCCATTACAAACCAAGTCTTCTTTTATTATACCAAAAGAATTTATCTGAGCGACAATATGAAACTCATAAACCATAATGGAAAGAGTTCAAATGTCTTACAACATTAGGGAATGTTGTGTTGGGTGCCATGCAGTGTTAAATGTCGCTACAGCTTTGGCTGTCCTATGCTACATGATCGTATTTGTGCTTTAGTCAGCCTGGGGAAACCTTAGGACTTAGAAACATTATTTAGATTTTTAATGTTTGGTCTTAATGTGTGACATGAATTAAATGTTGTTGTTAAATTAGTTACTGTAAAATCACAAACATCAGATTACTGAACTGCTACAAGCAGAAAAAAATCTCATCTTGCAGTAGAAATACAGTTTATTGAAATGATTAAGCTTACGTTACTGTCTGTAACTTTAATTGAAACTTCCTGTGCTTATGTTTCAGGCAGAACTGGAGAATAAACTGCAGCAGCAGTCTATTTTGTCAGCACAGGAGCTTAAAGCAGAGAAAGTCAAGCTAGCAGACTTACAGAAGACCCATGAAAAACATAAGGAAAACATGGAGAAGCTGCAGCTGGACCTTTATGGGAAAGAGTCTGAGCTACTGGCAACCAGGCAAGACCTTAAGGTACTTACAGTCATTTTAATGTCGCATATGACTTAGTAGATCTCTTTATATACTTTTTGAAGAACAAGAAACAGTGCAAGAACTGTATAGGAGGAAAAAAGCACAGAATTTAGTGCTGGTTAGTCACTTCCCCTGGGACAAATGACATCCTGAAATTAATTTAAAGCCAAGTGTATTTGCCATCTTACCCGAACTACTCTTCCATTTGTGCAGCAGCAATCTGAGCTGTGTGAGCAAAGTGACAGATAATTTATTTCCGTATTCTTTTAAGAGTTAATTTTTTGTGTTGCTTTTTCTTGCAACATATTGTAGCTTTCAACTAATTTAAGTAGCATAGCTAATTAGGGCAAAGTCTTTGCCAGCATGTGAGTAACCGCTGTCTTCTAGATGATTTAACTAGAATTTTAGTTGTCAGTCTTTTTACATGTCCTTGACCCTTCTGCTTCTTCCTGGCTGATCATAGACTTTCAGAGACACCAAACTAATAGAAACAGTAGGTTTAGGAACCTGCCTGGAATATGGGTGCCTGAACTTGAAATTTTTGCTATTCCTAAACTGAATTTATCTGGTTTGGTATTAGGGTGTAGTGCCTCCAAAGAGGCATTGCTGGGAGTTGAGTCAGTCAGTAAAGGTGTTTTGTCCATTTTTCTGCCACCTTCCTTCATGCCAGTGCTAAGCCGATGCTCCAGTTAGTCCCAGGATGTACTGTGCAGCAGAGACTGCCTGTCTGCTGGCAAGATGTGCAGCTTTAGCACTTTTCTCTTCAGATGAATCCCACTCCAGCTTTCTCTGTGTCTGTCTGACACTGTTGTTTTAGGCTCTTCTGAAGTTTATGGAGAGAAATAGGCACATTGGGAGCACAGATCATCTGATCTGTTTTAGAAGTCAGCTTCTGTTTGCTTCGTTATGTATAAAGGGAGCCATTGGTGACTGCTTAGATTTCAGAGCTCCCTTCCACCTGTCCCAGTGGAGGCCTTTCAGTCCCACCACTGAAATTGTTAAAGGTCTGGTGGCTGTTTCAGATAGGTCCAAGTGAGCTGTGGAGCCCTAGCCAAAATCCAGGTTTGCAGTTATTTTAAGAAAAAGAGAAATAGCTCCCTTAAATATAGGCCATTGGAGTTTTATTAATCATACTCCTCCCCTGTAGCATTAGATTCCTGCTGCGTTTCCCTGCAGGTTACAGAAGCTTTACTTCTCAGTGCTTCTTGATTGAATCACTGTGTAAAAATGTGAAGAACTTTGGCATGATTAAGAAGCAAAGGTGGTTTAAACATAGTCTTTCTGACAGTTAGTTACTATAGCACAAGTACCTCTGTGAGTTAATTTCCTGCAATGCATTTAGGTCAACGCTTGGTAATACAATGACCTGTAAAAGCTCAGTAACTGGGTTTTTTGGTATATTTTTTATTTAAGTATCGCTTGTTGCAAAAATAGCTCTGAGTAAGTATTATTAAAACAGCTCGATGACCTCTAGTTCTGGCAAGTATAAAATAGGACAGTAGGTGTCCCACATGCTTTTAAACCTGAATGGGGATGGTAGCAAGACAGAGAGATAACATCCGTGCAAAAAGGTAAAATAAGGTGATGGCAATGGGAAAACAAGGTTTTCAAGATGAGCAGTCAGGTAACTTGATTTACTTTGTAAGTCTCTGTGGAGCCTAGAGAGCCTGAGGAAGATTGGGGTTCTCAGTACTGAAGTGATATACCAACTTGGAGGCTGTTTGCTTGATTTAAAAAAAAAAAATTAAAAACATATAGTAATTGTGTTATATTTGCATTAGTGAGGTCTGCTTGCCACGACATTTTTTCTGTAAAATGTAGAAGAGGGAAAAGGTGGGGAACCAATCTTTAATCGTGGATGTGCTGCCTTGTTGCAATGTTGACCTGAAGAAGCAATGATAACTTGTCTTAGAAGACCACAAAGGCAAAAGCGCATTCAGAAAGCCTCAACATGATAATCTTAGTTTTGAGAGCTGAATATCAAAATATCACTCAAATCAGAAGAACTTTATGGTAGAGTTTCACAATCCAATTCAAAGTCAGTTGTCTGGATTATCTTTTGCCTTGGGTGAGTTACTTAGATAATTTGAGCCAGAGCTATGGATTTTGATTAGTTTAGAACTGAAGCTGATGGGTGGGCTGGGGTTCAGATTGGTCTTAATCTTCTCAGTAGGCAGTAGTAGAAGTTTTTAAAACTTCTATATAAGGTGAGCTTGGGTGTCTTTCAGTGCAGGATTTTTAGGAACTCCCTGCACGGCTGTGTTGAGTCAGCACAGTTTGAAGCCCAGCATTGTCCAGGACAGGCACGGTGTCCTGGTTTGTGGTACCACAAACCTGTATTGTGACATTCTAGAAATGCTAGGTTTTCTTCAGTTAAAAATACTAAATATTCTCACGTGGTGTAGCACCATGCAACTGGTGAGGTGGAGGTTTCAGGTGTGAGGATAGATCATAAAAGGCCATATGGCGTATGGGTGACACCAGTAGGGTGGTAGGTGTAGTTCCTGGGAGTGTGTGGAAGGAGTTGGACTGTACACAGAGCACCATCTGCTGGCATCTGTTCGGAATATCACTGCTGGGATCACCGGCTCATCTCCGGCTGGGAGAGACTGAGGTGTGATTGAAAAGTGACGTTTTGCAGTTGGAGATACAGCATGGCATGAGAGAGCGAGCTGCAGAGCGGGCAGCTGCCCGCTGGAGTGCCGTCAGCACGGCTGGATCCTGGTTTCTGGCTCAGGAGCAGAAGATCCTGGTAGCTGTAGCCAGATGCAAACTTTGAAGCTGTTAAGTCTTGCAGAGGAAAAGTGAGAAGGGCTGTAACAAAATTGGAAGTGAGAATGTGGTTGTAATTTTATGAATACTATTTGCTGCAAATTTGCTTTGGTTTAAAAATGCACTGTCTATATGTATGAGTAACTACACTCATACATTTTTGTCTCTCTGGAAAAAGAAATTGTAACAGCTATAGTTTTTGATAGAAAAGAATATCTATAATAAGAAACGACTACCACTGAATATTTTTTGTGTGTATACACACACATATACAAATGCATATGTCTGTATATATGTGTGTATATATAATCACAGAGTGATTAATTTTAATTACTAATATATAAACATTTTTTGTATACACACACAAAATATTTTAATTTTTTTTTTTGGTAGAAACGGCGTTTTTTATATGGAACGGTTAACAAAAATGCAGAACTGTTACTTTTGCCTTGATTTTGAGTTAGTGCAAACATACTTTGTGTGAATTCTGCTCTCCTGAGTTCTGCCAAGTATCCTTCAGTCTTGGCATTTGTGCTTTTTGTAGTCAGTCCTGGTTTCCCCTGTGTTCTCAAAAGAATGTTTCTTGCCTCCAATATTGTCATTGCCATCAATGTATCTTTAGTGGATGTTCTGGGACAATTTTCATGCTGCCAAACCTCAGGTCTGTAAGTCAGGAGCCTAGTTGCCTCCAGTCAGCCTAACCCTTCTTCTTCTGAGGAAGCGAAGAGAAATGAGGTTAGGATCTGTGAATAATTTCATGTCTCTCCTTGTGGACTGGGATCAGGGAGCACACAGACTAAACATTTCATTTGTGCATCTCAGTTTGTTTTATTGGATCCAGGTCTTACCACCCAGCTAGGACCAGTTCTGCTGTTGGCACTATTATTTGCACTACAACAGCCCAAACTGTAGTGAATCAGACTGTGATATCTTCTTATCTTTTTAGTTATTTATTTAAACTCTTTACCAGTCATCCTAGCATCTGTTTTTATTCACAAAAATAAGTACAGATTAGCATCTTTTGTTCTGTACCTTTTCCTTGCATTCAGTTTTGTCTGTCATCCTAAAGAGCAATCTCATGACTGAAGGTGTCTTGTTGGGAGAGCACCGGTCATATTCTGGGAGCAATGGCAAAGTTGAATGGTAATTAAATAAGGTAAATGGTATCAGCTGTTTTGAGAGGTGATTTTATGTTAAAGATGCGAGCTCCTCAGCAGTCCAAAAGAATCGGGATGAATTACTGTCTCAGTGGAGACTGGGCCAGGAGCAAGGGTAATAACTGGAATGTTTAACCATGTGCCAGAAGATTTCTGCACATTTCGAAAGGATGCTGTGAGGGACTTCTGAGCAAAGCAGAAAGAAAGGCATAAATAGATAGAAGGTTGATTTACTGTTAAAATTATGTTGGATGGTTTCACAGTTAAGGTAGGTAACATCATTGTTAATCACAGCACAATTAAAAGGCACTTGTAGATATAAGCTATAGTGTGCTAAATTGTATGCAAAATTCCAAGTCTTTTATATTACAAACTATTGAATGATAGAAATGTTTGTGCATAATACACTGCAGAGTAGGCCGAATACTGGCTCCCCTTATAAGAGAGTTTACATTGTCTTAGCCTAGGTGTAGACACAATCAGATAAGAGGAGAGAGAGGAATATCCCCTGGGTGAGGCTTTTAATTTGGGTGTCGCTATCCACTTCATCAAATTTCATCATCCTGTGCTAACAAATTGGATGTAGCCACATTTCTTCTACTGTAAACAAATTTGAATAAAAGCTGCGGCTTCATCATGTTTCTTTCTAAAACTACAGAGACTATTGGATTTTTCCTGTGAAGATGTGTGATGATTCTACACTTCCCATCCTTTTTTCACTGTTAGGAAAATATGGTACTCCACTGCCCACAGTGGAGCAGAAAGGGACAATTTTGCTTTCTGAAAGACGCACCCTGCTTCTTTTCGCTTGAAATTGCGAAAGCACCTCCTATTTTGCTTAAAAAAAATTCTGAGTTAACACCTTGTGAAGTGTTAAGTAGTAAACTCTAATAGGTCAGAAAGGAAATAAAATAATTTGTCTGCAAATTAGTTTTAAAAGTCAGTGTGAGCTTTTTAAGGGCCACTGGGGTTGTTGAAAATGCTACTGAATCAGCAGTGTTCCATCATTGGTGTTTCAAACTAAGTCTGACTCTACAGGCAAAATACTTTAGACATTGCAAGAGAGGGTAGGAGGCAGCAGAAATAAATTTGCTTTTAAATCAACATGGGAGTGGCTAGAGCATACGCATAATTAAGTGAAGTCAAAGTGTGCTTATTGTTCCTTCTAAAGTCACTAACCTCGAACAAAAGGTTTGATTAGGAGTTAAGTAAGAGCTTCAAAAAGAGTTTGGTTTGTCTTGACAGAATTTAAATCCTTACTGGTCCACCGAACGTGATAAACTTATTACTAATAACAAATCTCCTCACCTCACATTCTGTATCTTAGCATCAAAAATTTCCATAAATTACCAATATTTTGGAGGAGTGGAGTACGAATTTGGTATTTTTCTTTCTCACTGGTTCTTTGTGAAAGAACATGCTTCTAAGTGGAGCTAGTCCTTGCCTAAACCGAAGGCTTTAAAAAAACCCAAACCTCCAGAATACTAACTCAAGAAGAACCCCAAAGTTTGACGTTGCTGTGAGCAAATAGAATGAGCCTTGGGTGCAAGTTTTATGTTTTCTTGGGTTTTTGTGACCTGTTCTAGAGAGATAAAGCCAAGTTCTTTTTCTAGGTAATGGGGATAGTTGGAGGCAAATTAAAATATAATCTGTAGTCGATTTTGAATGGAAGTTTAAATTTTGTGTTTAAAATGCTGATGCAGCTGAGACTGTGAAACGTTTTGTCCTGATAATAGCATTGCATGTTGTATCTTTCACTTCAGCTTTTTCAAAAATTTTACAATTGTCCTAGCACTAGCTTCATCAAGTCATTGGTAAAAAATAGCGTTGAATGGCTTTTGAAATCTTCACAGTGTAGCTTCGCTGCCTCTTAAGTAACAGCTGTCTAGAGTTATAGAGCAGTTGATTTGCCCAGAGAAGAAAATAAATTTAAGCAAATTCAAGTTGATTCTCTTTTCATGAGTCACCTTTCATTCTCTGCCCTTTTGTATGTTTTCACCTTTTCTCTGTGGAAGGATGCAAACTGGAATATGTACAGTAAGGTATTGCTGCTGGAAGTGGTACTGGGGTAGTTTCTTTTTACTTAGGTTAACTTCATAACCTTCAATTTTCGGTAATTATGCTTTCTCAACATTTGAAGCTAAATGTTGCATGCTAGATAACGATTTTTCCATGTGGAAAATGTTTAAGTGACTGTTGAGTATCTGAAACTCTTACACTGAGAGATAATTTGCAGAACTCTCTTTGTAATTAGTCCACAGAAGAGAAACTTGCTCTAGCTCAAGAAGAATTAGTTTCCAGCAGAAATCGAATTGCTAGCAATAATCAGCAGATTCAGGAACTGAAGAAAGTAAAGTCTACACTGGAGCAGGATGCATCAAAGAAGGAGCAGCAGCTGGGCGAGAAGACCAAAATGTTACAGGATCTTCAGAACGACAGGGTAAGTCTTTCTGTCTTTTGAAATCTTCACACATCCATCCTGCACAGGCACCCATTACTACTTTATGTTACATCTCTAAACAAGGGGTATTTGGAGGGCTTTGCACTGCTGTAGTGCATAGTAATGGCAGCTTTACTGAATCTGTGGTGCAAAGACTTTTAACAGACAATTGAAATTAATTTGGTTCAAAATAGGCTGTTAATTTGTTCTCAGTGGCTAGACAGGTGTAAAAATGTTATTAGTTTTAAATCTAAAGCCGCAAACATGCTGCTAATTGTTTGCACTACTAACTGTGGATAGAGATATGTGGCAGTTGTTTCCCCTTAATCACAAAGCCTCCAAGTAGATTTTGGGCCCTGGCTGGTTTTTATTTGGTTGGGTTTTTTATTTTGTGAACTTGGAAGAAGTAACTTTTCTAGCACTTCTTATTTCTCTTCAAGATTTTGAAAGAAAAAGACTTGGCTAATGAAAAATGTAAAACAACAGAGCTCCAGGAAATAAGGAGTAGACTTGAAAAAGAAAGTGCCAAGCTGGGTGAAGAGCTTAGAGCCTGCAAGCAAGAATTTGAGAAGGTATATTGAGACAAACTGAGTCTTCATGTGGTTGGTTATCTGATAAGAATTATGTGCCTACTCAGTAGATGTTATCTGGAATGGCTTTGCAAAGATGGTTGCTGTAAATGTCAGTATTACAGGTAAGGGAATCAAAGCACAGGTTTCGTTGAGGTTCGTGAGCAATGCTGACTTGATTAGTCATAATCCTGGAGCACCGGTGCCCAGTGTTCTTGGCCAGGTGGACCACATGGCTTAGGTTCATGATGGGTTGTATGTCCTGGCTTTTCTTCTGTTCCACTGTAGATTCACTGTGCGTACCCTTGCTTGAGTATTCTGAAGTGCAGAAAAGATGTCCAAAAGTGTGAGAAATGTGAAGTTTCCCAGATATTCTAGGCACATCTGGTACTTCTCAAGGATGTGTGGTAGAGTTGAAACTCCCTTGGTGTGCTGTGGTTTCTTAAAATGTCTTAAAAAGTCACAGTCAGGAAGAAGCAATGTCAGGAGCCTCATAAAAGACTAACTCTCTTCCAAAATCATAACAATCAAATGAGCTCTCTAAAGAGTAAAAGTTTGGAGGCTTTAATGAAATAATTTTTAATCTTCAGCAAAACAAACTATTTCTCACCACATTCTATGTATTTCATTTTTTAGTCTCTGTAGAAACAAACACTCCTAAAAGGCCATAGCTTGTGTTTTCCACGTTATGCTATTAGTAGTTATATTTGCATCTGTTAAGCACACAGCATTTAAGTTGCTGCACAAATATAAATGAAGGTACAGTCCCTATACACTAATAAAAAGAAAGTAATGTGATATCTTATGAGTTTCACATGTTCTTTTGTTCTCCAGTGTCTAGAAAATGGTCTCTTATTTTTAGATAGAAGTCTGTACTTTGTCAAGCAATGTATGCCTAGTACTTTCTTGGATTTTGGGGAAAGATTATTATAATTCTTGTCATTCCTAAAATCTCCATTCTAAAGAAGGAACTTTATAAAGATGTATACAAAATGCGTGCACACCAATGGCAGCTTAATATTCAACTCTTGGTCTCCCTACAAGCAATCAGACTAAACCAGAAATTGTCTCCTAAAGGCTTATACTCTGTTTCCCATCTCCTGCCATGGAATGGATAGATAGGCATCTATAGGGCATCCCCTCTCCTCAGTATGTGTTCTCTCACTGTCTTTGGTTTGGTTTTAATTTGTGACGCAAATAGGCAACTAATAGGCAACCCCTATTAGTTCCTGCATGCTTGGCTATGTAATTTTAAGCAAAATGGTTACTATAAATTTTGCTAACAGTTCTACTTCGAAATTTTTTATGTTTTGTTATGAAAAACAAGTAAAACTAATTTTTAAAACCAAATGTATTATCCTACTTGCTTAAAACATAGGGTATTAATTTATACATTTAAGACTAATAATTAGCTTTCTTCTATTGGTGTTGGTTTTTACATTTTAGCTATGACACTTTTAACCTCACTATTGTAACCAGAGAAGAGTGTGAAGTAAATTTTAGAACAGACTCTAGAAGATGGTAATGGACCTATATTTTCAAAGAACTGTAGAAAATAATCCAACAGAGCTTCCACTACTTTAGTAGAAATATATATTACATTTATTTTAAAAATAAAACATTGTTCAAAATATAGGTATAAGTTTAAAATCTACAATCATGAAAATCACTTTGTGCTATAAAGTCATCCTTTGTTCTGGTGATAAAACTAAAAATTATTGCTGTCCTCTCCTTAGAAACAATTACAGTAGTTTTGAATTTAAATCATTTACACTTTCGATGTTGCTACTTTAACTTTGAGCTCTGTATCCTAACAGGAGGTGGCAAATCTCAAGGATGCAAAACAGCTATTGATTCAACAGAAATTAGAGCTGCAGGGCAAAATAGATAAGATAAATTCAGCTCTGGAACAGGAGAAGAAAAACCATCAAGCTGTCAAAGATCAGCTGAAAAAGAGAGAAGAGGAGCTGAAGAAAGAATGTGCTGAAATTGAAGCTAAACTGGTTAGTATGCTAGAGAGTGTAATACTGTTATTTTGTGAACATGCCTTTGGATTCTTTCAGGGACAGAGAGGAAGCGAAGAGTTGACTTCAGTTTCGCATTACATTAATTTTTAAATGATAAAGTCAGAAATCTTTGAGGCATTTAGTGGTGTAGGAAAAGTCAGTGGGATGACAGCCTTGTCTAATATAGTTTGTTGATTAAAAATAGTGATTCTAGTACAGTAAGATTCTTTGTCTCAATTAAATGTAGGCAATAGAGAAAGAATACTTGGAAGGTTGTTTTTCATTGTTGCATTGTTTTCTTAGCACACAGAGAAAAAAGAGAAAGAAGAAGAAAACCGGAAGCATGAGGAAAAGGAGACCAAGCTCACCATGCAGGTCACAGCTCTGAATGAAAACCTGGCTACCATGAAGAAAGAGTGGCAAAGCAGTCAGAGGCGAGTGGGTGAGCTGGAGAAACAGACGGATGATTTACGTGGGGACATTGCCGTCTTGGAAGCAACAGTGCAGAATAATCAGGATGAGAGAAGAGCGTTGCTGGAGAGGTAAGCTGTGGTCATGACGATGTGGAAGTGTAGTCTGGGAAATGGATAGCCTCACACTGAAAACTTGTTTCAGTTGATTCAGGATTCTCTATGCATGCTTTATTTAAATCCCTGTTTGTTGATAGTGCCTGGGCTGTTGGTGCAGTTTCCAGAATGAAACCTTTTGTCATCCCTGCCAAAGCATGGCAAGGGGTGTTGAGAACAAACTGTGCTTTTTTGGACCCGGGGTGACCATTTTGTAGAAAATCAGACAGGCTTATCGGGACCTCACTTGTCACCAAAGCCACAGCTCTGCGCTTGTGCTCAAGGATTTATGCCCATCCATAAAAGCCTTCTAAATCCATTGGGCTCCTCTGAACTTTGAGGTGTGTAGGTTGTGGCTTCTCATGTGTTGTGTGAACCTTGCAAGGCCTGGAAGAGAGGGCTTCTCTTACCTGAGTTAGCTATCCTTCTCTGTCACTGTGAGGCTCCCCTGCCTTGACTCAATCAGAGCGGATGCACTAGTCATCCAGAAGCCTGGAAGAAGCTTCTTGGGTGCCTCCAATAACATAGAATTTGCTTAGGGACTTCTGCATATGCCCACTGCTCAGTGTTAGGAGACTGAATGTGTAATTGGGTTAGATAGGCTAAAGTTCACACAAGAGGCATTTTCTTCCTCCTGAAAACCTACAGTCTTCTTTTCTCCAGTCTCTACAATATATTTAAATCTTAGCTAAGCAGAGGGCCTTTTCTTCGGGCAGCAGGAGGCATGCAAGGCAGTGGGAATTACCTGAGCACAGTGATTACAAGGGTAGAAGAGACACCTGTGAGACAGCAAACTTTCTTTGTCATTATTTCCTGACGTGTTTGGTGAAGACAGAGTGGAAAATGTTTTTCGATACTGTCAAGCTTGCTGATTTGTTTTTTGAGCAATAGACCTTGGGAAAGGATGGGATCAGTTTAAGGGAGATCCTCTTTCTTTGGCAGTCCCTTGCCATACTGTGCTGAACTCATCCAGTAGCCGTTTACAGCTTGGTAGAAAAACACTCTTTGAAATTTGGCTTTCAACAGTTAACTGAATTTCAGCTGATGGGAGGTGGCCTTGCTAAAAGAAAAAGGGTTCTTTTCTGCTCCATTCTGTGACCTGAACTGCTGCAACTGGTTTATGAGAGTGTCCTGTTGCACAGGGGTACTGCTTATCGGGGCTTGCTGTTGATGGATGGCATTCAATACTGTCCTGGTTTTGGGAGTAACTCCAGGTATTAATAAGCTGCAGATATTTGGGGGCAATGCCAGATAATCTTAAACTGATTGTTACAACAGAACTTTTTTCCAGTCAAGTCACCCAAGAACTCTTCACAGCAAGGATATTTTTGGCTGGATTTTGTGAGAGTAACTTCTCAGATATGACAGCCTGCCCAAAGGAGGCAGCGTACGTTGCCTTATGTGCTTTGAGACAACTACTTGCTATTTTTTCTCAGGTGTATAAAAAGTGAGGGAGAAATTGAAAAGCTTCAAGCCAAACTTGTAGAAATGAAGAAAAAGCTGGACAACACTACTGCTGCGATGCAGGAACTTGGGCGAGAAAACCAGTCATTACAGGTACAATTTGATTTGAAGTGATTAAACCTGTTGATTCTCTGTGTGGGAAACTTATTTCAAGTTTGTGTCAGAGCGGTGGTGGGTTGCTACCAATCCAGAGTGATTAAGATTTTGCACTTGTGGTGTAGGAGGGCCGTATTGCTGTCTGTGGGTTCTTAAATCTGCTCATAGTTTTGAAACTTGGAAGATTTTCTCTCTGAACAAATATAAGCTCTCAGCTTCATGGCAGAATTGGTGCTTTTATACCGCACTGGGTAGCGCGTGCAGTGAAAATAGAGGAAATTAGTAGGAATTAGACATGCACTGAAATAAAAAACTGCTTTTTTTGTATCTTCTATGTAGATCAAACAAACACAAGCTCTGAACAGGAAATGGGCAGAAGACAATGACGTACAGAATTGTATGGCCTGTGGAAAAGGCTTTTCGGTGACAGTGAGAAGGGTAGGTGTGTTTTACTGTGTGTCTGGGGGAATTTTCTTTTTCTGTTGTTTTCAAACTCTTAGATGGGATACAAACTTCAGAAAATGGCCTTAATAGTGCTGTGATACTCAGGACATCTCAGAATACAGTTATTGCTTTCAGTGCCTTAAATATTAAAAATCAAGTTTGTGGAGCTTACTATATTCATGATTCTGTTGCCATTTTAACAGCATCTGTTTATAAACAGTGTTAAAATAGTTCCGTCCCCTAAGCGAGCAAGCAAAATTACACCTTTGTAAGCGTATTTACAGTAAACTTATAACCAGTCTGAACTGGATTTACAGGTATAAAAGGAATGTAATTGAAATTAGGTATATGTGAAAATATGAGGCATCAACATGATCTGGTGCTTTGTGACTATATATTTCTAAATACTAACTAAACATGGAACAGAAGAAACAACTGGATGTGGTTTAGGTCTGTAGTCAGACCTTCTTTGTAAAAACAACTGTGGTCAGCTAAGATGTTAGCATTCCTCAACTGGCAGGGTCTGCCCTTCATCCAGAGATTACCATTCCTCCGACAAGTGACTTGGCAATGAAGTAGATGAGGGATATTCATGAAGTTCATTTTGCAGTGCTTCCTGACTTGGTCTTTGGTGTCCCTCCCTGTCCTGCATTATTTCAGTGATGTTCTGTGGGTAGTCTTTGAACAAAGGCTGCTGGATCCTTTGATTCAGTGATACTTCTCAATGTGAAAGCAGGTGAAAACATGTAGAAAGAACATGTTTTATAAAACCAGAACAAGTTCAAGAGGAGAAATTCAAAAGGAGGATGAACTTCAACCAGTTCATTTCCAAAACTAGTATAATCTTCCGACTCAGTGAAGTGCTTCTGAATATTTTACTCCTATATACGCCCTTTAGAAAGGATTTATTTCTATGTCCTTCTGTGTGCTATGTAACTACTAATTAAAAATTCAAACTTCCGAAACATGAGAGTTGGCTTGACATGATAGTGATCTCTGTTAGTGATCGATGCCCTGTCACTGATGTTCAGCATTAAATTTTTCTTCTCTTTCACAGCATCACTGTAGACAGTGTGGAAATATCTTTTGTGCCGAGTGCTCAGCAAAGAATGCCTTAACTCCTTCTTCTAAGAAACCTGTCCGAGTCTGTGATACTTGCTTTAATGACTTGCAAGGATAACTGGCTATCGTGAGTGACAAAGAAATGTTACACTAAAACTTATAATTTCTGTTGATGCACTTCGTTCAGCACTCAGACTACTATTCAGTTTGGACAATGATTGTAACACTTGGCAAAATTTAGTATATTTTAAAATGTTTATTGATACCAAGTAAAACTATTGTATTTTTTGTGAGACATGGGCTCAGATCATCCATAGCTTATTGCCATTTATCCTGGAAAGAGCTTCTATGTCTAGTTTAGAAATACCCAGTTATTTGTAAATAAAGTTTAAACAGAGGAGTAACAATGTATTTTTTTATCTTTTATTTTTTTGTTCAAGAGAAACAGCGTTTATGTGATATTGCAGTTTATTCTTGTTTCCTTCAAAGAAAAAGGAAGATGCAAAAACTTGTGAGGATTTTATGTATCAAATGTTGCTGTAAAAGCATAACTAATTGTTGCATTTGATTGCGTATCTGATGTTCTTTATAACCCCCTGTGATTTTGTTTTCTTTCTATCTCTCTCTCCAGTTCTTGGACTTTTCTCTCTAAATTTCAAACTCCACAGTGAGGGTAATGGCTGGAGTCGACTCCAACTCAGTTCTATTTGTCCACTTAGAGCTTGTTGTAGTATCAGCACCCAAGTCCTTATCCAGCTACAGCACTTGGATACTGGAACATCTTTACACATACTGTATTGCATAGTTTTTTTGTGTGTGTGTGTGTGTCTGAGAGAGAGTATGTGTGAACAACGATGAGACAAAGTTTAGCTGGCATTATAGAAATATGACGTGATACATTACAATATTCCGTCCCATATTGATTTATTTCACTTTTACATATTTGGTTGGTGGATTTTAATATTCCAGAAACCCTTATATGTGGGTTTTAAAAAGCAAACAAACAATACTGGTCGTAGCCTGTAGCACATCTCTCCCCCTGCCCATACTCTGGAAGCCCTGAGAAGTCCTTGTGGTTCTAAGGGACATCCAGACCTTCTACGCTAGGTGTTCTACTAAGAAAAAGTCTTTTTTGAGACTGCAGTTTATCTGACCTTTTCTTCTGTCCCTTCCCTCAGCTTTTGGTGGAAGAACCTGAACTCCTGCTACACCTAAAAACCCTCAGTTTTCCATTGCTCCATCTGACCCTCATTACTGGAGGGTCTTAAAAGTTACGTTAGTTATATGATTTAGTCTGCTCAGAACAGTGGTGTGAATCTCCTGCTACTGGCTTAGTTATAAGCCAAACAGCTCTAAATAAGAGGCCAATACATATGTCTTCAGATATTTATTCATATTTTCTTTTCTGTACTTGCAACAGAGGTTTATTGCAGAGTTCATGTAGGCTCCAAACTTCTTTTTTGTTGTGATTTTATTTATACCCATTTGTTCTTGGCTGCCTGTCTCTAACTTTTCTTCCCTTTGTATCTGGTGTCTCAAAACTGTTCAGGTTATTTCTTCTGAGTGGGGGTTATGCCTTCTGATATCTAGGGACACTTTGTCTTAAATACCCTAATAAATTCCCCACACCCCAAGCTCTTCTGCGTCTTACAAAATTTTGCCAGCTGTTCAGAGAAAAGGACTGTGTCCTGAGTTCCTCTGCTTCTTGCCTGAGGTAAGGAATCAAATTCTGTCACAATGATGGAAGCTTAGCCATCATTACGCAGGTTTGTTTGCTTTTATCTATTGAGAGCTCTATATGTGAATGAAGAATAGTCTCTTTTATGAAAAATGTCTAGTCCTGATGAACTCTCAAGTGAAAAAACTTCTTAATCCTTCTTCTCCAGAAGTCGTGATCTATATGTTTCATATCTCTTCTTAGCTTACCTGTCTAGTTCTACATTTGCAGCCTCAAGGAGTCTTCCTCTAGGAGTTTTCTTAAAATTAAATTCTTATTTCCCAAAAGCCAGCTGAATTATGTAACTCGTTCTCCTCGCTATAAAAGGGTTTGGGATGCAACCGTGCTTTGTGTGAAATACTGACCTGCTTTACTGGTTCAAACGCAAGAGTTGCTTGCTCAAAAGAAGCAATTGCTGCAGTGGTTCTGTATGAACAGAGCCTCTGGACTCGCTGTTTCTCCTTGTCAGTGTAACTGTTTGGCATAAGAATATTTTGAATAGAAAATATGAACAGAATCTCTGCCTCCAGGAATTTTTTTTTCTTACTGATTTATTTATTGAGAGAATCTGAAGAGTTTGCTTTCGAGCCTTTCTTTCTTTGACATGTGGCTTCAGCAATGTGGGAAAAGTAAAGATGTGACAGTCTTGCTCCAGCCTCGATGCGCTGTGCTCTGTTGTGACGCACGGAGCCTCGTGCTGCTCTTGGGGTGAAGGACGACCACGTGGGGAGAGGGAAGAGAGAAGCTTCCCGCGACTGCACAAGGACAAAACCTGTGAGGCAGAGGAAGATGGAGATCTCTCAGGGGGAGCTAGGAAGATGGTTAAAAGACTCACTTGTGTTCAGGCATTTTGCTTTTGAATGGCAACGTGTGAAAGTTGAAGAGAGAGCTCTGCAGTAAAGAGGAAGTGGTAGAATCACACAGAATCACAGAATGGTAGGGTTGGAAGGGACCTCTGGAGATCATCTAGTCCAACCCCCCTGCCAAAGCAAGTTCACCTCCAGCAGGTGGCACAGGAACGCGTTCAGGCCGGTGTTGAATGTTTCCAGAGAAGGAGACTCCACCACCTCTCTGGGCAGCCTGTTCCAGTGCTCTGTCACCCTCAGGGTAAAGAAGTTCCTCCTCGTGTTTAGGTGGAACTTCCTATGCTCAAGTTTGTGCCCTTTACCTCTTGTCCTGTTGCCGGGCACCACTGAAAAGAGCCTGGCCCCATCCTCCTGACACCCACCCTTTAAGTATTTCTAAGCATTGGTGAGATCCCCCCTCAGCCGTCTTTTTTCCAGCCTGAAGACACCCAAATCCCTCAGCCTTTCTTCATAAGAGAGGTGTTCCAGTCCCCTAATCATCTTCGTAGCCCTAGAAGCTCTGGTATGGTTCTTAATTGTTCTTAATTCAGCCTTTTGGGATGCCTTTTTGTAAAGACGAGCAGCGCCCCCTCACTCAGCTGGCTGCTGAAGCAGTGCACTTGGTTGACTGCAGATCAGACCTTGCTCTGGAGCTCCTCGGCTTCAGGGGCAAAACCAGCTCTATTTCTGAAGACTGCTTTTTGCTGACCAGTTTATATGACCAACTTTTTGAGGGGATGGAAATGCTTTTCAAATACACATTTGTAGAAAGAGGGATTTTTAAAATCGGGAGGAACAGTGGTGGGGTAGAAGCTTTCATGCTTGAGCTTTGAGTTTGCAGCAATAGGTCAGGATTTCTACAGCTTTTCACTGGAGTAAATTAATGACTCCATTGCTAAATCTTGTGCTCCTTCTTTTGTGCTTATGATTCTTGGTACTGGTCTGTATTTGTTGACAACTTGATGGTATAATAGACCCTATAATGCTCTTGGCCTCACTGCCAGGTTGGAAGTTGTGCTCAAGCTCAGTAAAATGAGCCATGAGATACATAATAAGGGAAACTGGAAGGTGAAAAGCTTTGTATTTCTAAATCTTGCAGAGTCTGACTATTTTGATGGGCATGTTTCAGTAGGAATGTGGGATTTTTGTTGCGCTGCTTTAAAATATAAATAATAGGAAAAATGTAGTAAAAAGCCCGGTAACTTTTACCACACTGAGTTAAAGGATTCCAGAAAAAATAGTTTAATGCTCTGATTTTTCAGACTGCAAACACAGGAACAGAGGGAAAAACTAATAAAATGGCAGAAAAGATTAGAGCGTTGGAACTAGAGGACACACAGTGATGGGTTTTAGTAGCCTCTAGCAAGAACCAGATTGCTCTGATTCACTGAGGAGAGGCCATTATAGATCAAGAGGTGGAAGTAATGGTAAAACCAGCTCTCGAACCAGTAGGTGTGTGGGATCCTCAAGCTGCCTTTGATTACTGGCCATTACCATGGCATCAGGAATGGGACAATGAAGTGTGGGGTTTGTTCCTGAAACTATCCCCTCTTCAGGATGCTCCATCCACATTCAGAATTGCTTGGGGAGCAGAATATGGGAGACTAGCTGCTACGTGGGCTGAGACAAGCTACAGAGGCAATCGGAAGAGTGTAAAGGATAGTCTTGTTAAGCGTGGGGAGAGCTTCCTGGAGACCACCTCTCTTCCCAGTCAAAGAGCCACAATCCCTTGTGTTGTTGCCTCCAAAATGCCAAATCCTACTGTTCTACTCCAGCCTCATGTCAGCAATAGATACTTCATACTTCGTTCCTGCAAGCCCTCTGGAGGCAGGTAGTGTTGCAGGGGTCAGTGGCAGGTTTTTTTGATCTTAGCTGGCTGTGCTTCACTGTTATTTCTTCTCCCCATGTATTCCTTCCCTCCAGTAATCTTCCCCTTTCTGCAAAGGTTGAACAGAGGATAAAATTAATGAGTCGCAGTAGGAAAAGCTGCTGTCTGCAGATGAAGAGGCAAAAGGAATTTTCTGCTGCAGCTTCCAACAGAGGCAAGAGGTTTAGAGGGATCTCATTTTTCAGCTGGCTTCACTCTCTGGCGCAAGAGTCCGAGGCTCTAGGGTATAGTGTGTTTTTTTTTTCCTCTGTTTTTGGAAGGTGTCAAGTAACCAAGTTGCCATGGCGTGTGGAGCGCTAGGTACACAAGAACAATGAATAACTATTTTTGTTGGTTTTGGGATGATCAGGATTATTTGAGAATCCTCACTGGAAAAGCTTTCTTAGTGAAGCAAGAAGGGATTTGGGAGCAGAAGCATGAAGTAACCTTGCTGTGTTTGTATTACATCAGCAAGAACAATTGAGTCGCTCATGCTAGATGTTAAGAGAAGTGACATTCCTAAAGAAGGGACCTGGAAAACCCAAGTACTTTTCTGGATTATTAAATGTCAGTTAAACACGAAGTGGTAACAAATGCTTTTTGCAAAACTTAAAAATTTATGACCAGTACTCAGCGGCAGACAGAAAACTGCTGGAGCTTAAGTTCAAACAGAACATCAGCTATGCCAAGAAGAATGATACCACGGTTTGAGTATGTTGAAACTGATAAATTACTCCTCCCAGTACCACCCCTCCCACTCGTATTCTTGGAGGACTAGGAAACAACACTGTCATTTGCACTATGCACTTTTTGCTGTCTGACCGATATAATCGACAGTAAGTGGAATGGCATCGTTGGCATTGTATGTGTTAGCTGTAATCAATGGACAGAAGGTTTATCTTCAGCTGGACTTTTCACTGTATTACATTTGGCCCCTTGCTAAGTAAGGAGAACTGCACTCATAATTCCTTTGTACCAAAGTGCAGTCATTGTCTGAGAACACATATATCAACAAAAACCATGTAGGCACGCACACGATGTCTTTGTAGAGCTTCCTTTTACGATTATAACATGAGAAAACATCATTTTTATGTATTTTCAAGGATCTTGCCAGTTGTCCAGTTCTTAATTTTTGACGTCTTGACCTCAGCACCCCTTCTGGGATAAGTTTAAAATTGTTGTGCAACCACAGCCTCTCCAAAAGCACTAAGTGGTGTACTTTTCAAAACCAGCAATAACTGGATAGCAAAGCCCCTCCACAGAAACTCAGTTTTGGGGGTATTTTTTTTTTTTTTAAAGGGGCACTGAATAAAGAGGTTTGCATCTTTAGAGAGAACATTAGGTGCCACTTAAGATCACAATAACGAAGAGGATAGGTACTAGTTAATGTAATAAACTCTGCCTTTTGTCTGTAGCTCACCACATACTATGCACTCACTGTGCAGCAGATACAGGAGTATCTGCTGATTTGAAGATTACTGAAGCCCTGCTAACCCTTTTGGATCAATGTTACTATGAAAGCAGAAGCCTGGTAGGCGTGTTTTCCAATTTTTCCTTCCCCCTATGACCTAAACTAAAACCAAATTCATCTGTATTTCCTGCCTTTTTTGGGTAAAGAGGGCTGGGAAAGAGTGTTCGTCGTTATATGTCAACAGGCCAGCGCTGGCGGGTCCAGGCTCCTGCTGTTGGCTTTATGGCAAAGTTCTCCATTGTATCGCGCTAAAGCTTGATTCCTGGCACAAAAGGGATGTTTGAAAGAATGTCTTGCTGGGTTAGCAAATACCAGAATTTTTTATAGTAATGTGTCCAAAATGCTGCTTGTACAGGATCTGTCGCTTTTGTAAGAAAAGAAAAAAAAAATCACAAAAAAATTCATCGTAAAACCCCACCATTTGATGCCGTTACATAAGATTTCATTTAAACTACCTCTCAGTGTGAAATTCAAACATTAGGTAAATTTAATAAGGTTTGCTCACTGTCGTGTTATGTATAAGTTACAGTGAATGCCAAAATTGCAAAAGTTTATCACCAAAAAGGAAAAAGGTTAAGTCTTTTTTTTTTTTTAATGTGTTTGAAAGTATCCAATAGTTTCAAGTTATTGTAAACTCTGTTGTATTCTTTTAAGTTCTGTAGTTTCAATCTTGCAAAGTCTAGCTGCTGGACAGGAAATAAATCATAACCACAAGCTTTCATAATCACGGTCTGCTGGGTAAAAACAATTTTGTATGCAGCTTTGTCATTTGGCTATAGATAGCCTCATTCACCAAATGTACCATTAATTCAGTCTTCTCTTTTTTTCTTCAGTACTCGAGATGTGAACTTGATGAATGGTATTCTGTAACGGATGCGTGCCACAAATTACATTGTCTTTGCCTCTTTTCGGAATTTTAATGATGAGTTTATTATTGCAGATGTGAATATTGCTCATACAGCTTAATTTCTGTATAATTGTATAAAATATAAATGGAAAAAAGTTTTAAGTTCTTACCTGGTATTTAGAGGTAATGTATTATAAAAGCCTTATGTTGCGGTTTTACCTGCAGAGTACTGCACTTCTTTTAAACTGGATCATACCATCTTGGTAGGTGTAGATAGATTTTTTGCATGAGTATGTTTTGGTTTTGTTTCTTTTCAATTGAAGTTCGATTCTCTTAAGTTCTGTTTTCAGTGTTTGTGTTTACTACTTGTGATCATGTAGCTGTGCCTTACATTGTGAAAGAATTTAGTCCAGCGTGCACTCTAATTCCTAAAGTCTATGATTTGGAAGGCAGCTGTGGACTTGGGTGAGAAGATGACACCATGCATCAACCGGTTCTGTATAAACTATGATGAAATGTTATTGAAATGTCATCATTTTTGGTTTCTAACCTGCTAAAGGAATGATTAATGACAATAAAAAAAAAAATAATTAGACCTTTCTAATAGACCAGTTCTGTCATTCGAAACTACCTTGTCCCATTTCAGACAGCAAAGCTACTTTGAAATGGGGGATATATCATTTTACAAATGAACTGTTGGGAAGCCACACATCTAAGAACAAGCTAAACGCTCCAGTTTCTTAGATGCGTGGGGAGCTGCACCAAAAGCTTTCACATTCCTGAGGAGGCAGTGATAATGACTGTTTTCCAAACCTGTTTCTTCACAGGTTAAATTCAGAGTAGTTTTTCCATTCCCAATAACTACACGAGGCTGCTCGGTGTCCTGCGTTCAATTAAAGTCCTTCTGTCACTGGTTGTGTTCACACATCGCATTCAGCGCAGTCGGACAACTGGCATAACTGGAAGACTCGGAAGTAGCACTTGTTTTCGTTCTTCAGACTGATGAAGGGCTTGTTTCTCAGGTGGAAAACTTTCAGGCTGGAGCTGCGTTGCAGAGAGAAGCCAGGTGATTAATGTCTGTGTGATCAGGCCCATGACAAAAGCCACTGTTGAATTGTGGGGGCATTCACAAAAAAAGGGCTTAGCTATTGAAGCAGATCTTCGTAGGGGCTCTGCGTAGACAGTGGAGAAAGATGGAAAGAAGAGGTCTCCTCTGAAAGGCAATTTGAGTTGGGAAGTTAGTTTCTTCCTTGACTGCTTTCTGAGGCATCTTGCTCTCCAGACCGCAGAGAACAGCCTGTTAAGCGTACATCTCCATAAAGACAGCCTGTGTGTGAGTACTTCCTTCCCCTGGGGTGTCCCCCTCAGAGATGTGCTGGCCTCCAGGAAGGACTGAATCTCTGGGACTACTTAGTCGTTTTGGCAAAAATACACAGCGATGCAAAACACCCTCTCACTTCTGTCAGCGCACAAAGCGCACAGCTTAGTCTGTCAGGTGTGACTTCTCTGGGCTTGAAACATCTGTCCTCTCAGTGTTGGTTTCAAGATACTGTGAGGTTCTGGTGAGGCACCAGAGGTGGAAGGGGGAGGGTGTGACATGGTGTGCAGCTGGGCTTGGCGCTGGGGAGATGGAACTCAGCTGTGTAAGCCAAGTTGTGGCTAAGTGGTTGCAGCTTGTGTGGTGTCCTGGACCAGATCTGCTGTCTCCACTCTGCTCTGCTCTCCTGCCTTATGCGTTCCCCACTCGGCATGGAGCCTGAGTGGCTGTTCCTTTCCCAGGAAGCTCTGACAGAAACTTGCCCATCACAGGCAGAGGGGGAAGAGCAGGAACGTGTACCGCAGAGTCCTAGGCTGCATCTGGAGGGTGCTGAACCAGGTAAGTACATAGATATATACAGCCTCCAGACCGTAGCTTGTATGTACAGGTGAACCAGCTCAAGTGGATAAAATGTACCACCACGTCCTCACGGGTGGAGCTGGGGAGCAGTGGGGTTAGGGGCGACGCTTGAACTCACGACTAGTTCGGTTGTGGAGTAGAGGTGAATGTTGAAGTGAATGCTGACTTCCCCGCGAATAAAGCGAACAACCGGAATGGCACTCCTACGTTCTTCAGCATAGTCCTCATCTGTGTGGCTTCTCTGTTCAGTCTCCCCTGAAGTAATTCCTGACGCTGAGGGGATGTTCTAAGGGTTGAGGGAGACTAGCTGACTGGGGACAGAAAGTGGGAGAAGTGACCGAGTCACTGAGGGTGGCTTTGGGGAAGTCTCCCTTTCTCTCTAGACTATGGCTAATCTCAGGGGTGGGATTGGTGACAGCGCCCTCCCTCTGTGGTAAAACCTGCATGAATGTTGTGGCAAGCAGTTTTGGGCTGTTCTGTGGATCTCTTCCACAAAAAGAGGGAAAAATGAAGTGATTAACGGGCACGCTTCTGCTATGCTATCCCGCAGGTCTGGGATAGCAGTGAGGTGTTGAATGGTTTGATGCAAAAGGAACATTCGAGTTTGTGAAGCAAACTTGAACTCTGAAAGCTGCAGTGGGTGTCAAAAATGCATAATGAGAGGTCTGCTGTTAAAAAAGTGGTGAAAAGCCTCAGGTTTAAAAAAAACAACAATGAAGCAGGGTATTATCGTACTTTTGTTCTTTCTTTTTATACATTCTGTAGCATCTCTAGTTTAACTGAATGTTATGTGTAAATATGACCTTTTTCAAAGAAATTGAAATAATCTCATTTTAAAAATTAACAGGCAGTCAACACAATATATGCTTTTACTGATCTGCCTCCACAAGCTCAATGTTAATGCAAAAAACATCGTGATATTATAGTTTAGTAAGTAGAGAGGCATAACTATCAGGAGCTCTGGCCACACAATTTTAATTTAATGGAATTTATTAATACGGTTTGAATGATCTTGGAATAACCCTTCTAGACTTTTCTGGTGAATGGGTTCTCCTCACCAACATTGGTTTCTTCCCCTGTCCCACTTTCTAGGAAATGACAAGCTGTATTAAAGCTTCCCTGGATGGCAAGAGCCTTCCCCTAGCTGAAGCAAAGGAGCATCCAAGAGCGATACATTTATTGCGTGGCTCATTTTTCCCCCTCCAGTTTATTCCTACATCCCATGGTCAAAACTCCTCGCTTCTGTCTAGTCAAGTCAGAAATCTGTTAGCTTCAGAAACTTAAGGCATGCTGGCAGAAATAGCTGTGATATCACTGCAATAGTCTTCCACTGGATCTGTCGGTGCTGTGCTGACATTATTAAATTTCAGAGGATTCAGGTGGGAAGCAGAAAGCGGCGTTTTTCTTGGTTTCATGTTGCGTGGTGTAATTGGAGATTGCCGTTTCTATCTGTGACATCCATGTTTTCTGTAACATGAAAAAATAATTTGTGAACCAAGACAATCTACGAAGGTTCCAGTAATTCAGACACCTAAACACCCAGAGCCTTTAGTTTTATTTAGCCTTTCTTCAGGCCCATGCTCATAATTCCTGAAGTGAACATGAATTATCACAGAACTGAGATTCTCCCAGTTGCTCAGGCCACTGCGCACTGCTGGAGTCTGTGTCTGGGGCCAGGGATTTCGAGCGAAGGTTTCCTTTTTGGTTGGAAGGTAGGATTTTAAGGCTCTGATTGCTTGTATTGGTGAAGTTTGCTGCAGGCTATTTTAACCATTTTTGTGTAACGTTTATTTATTTTAATGCTGTCCCTGCAGTTTGAGCTCCCTGTTCCTCTGATTAAGATGGCCTCAGAGCTGTCAGTATCACAAGTTCTGTCCCCCTCTGAGATCTGTCGTGCTGCCACATGAGTTCCAGTTTCTAGCATCACGCTGACAGCATTCAGCCCTGTATCTGCTGGCATCCAGGTGTGAGGGCAGGGGGTGACGTCTGGAGACATGGATTTAAAATACGTAACTTCCTTCTCTCAGTGCTAGTCCAGATGGTCTGGGTTGCAGAAGCTGAGTTGCCTCTGAATTGCTATGATTAGACATTACAAATTAGTTGGCAGCAATATGAGCTTAAGGTCTAGCTGCACTTCTCCCACCCCAGGGTTTTTATTTTGCCTGGTCAGGAGGTGCTCTCCCTGCTGTAATGCGTGTAGAGGCACTGAGCTTTGATGCAAAGAGTAGAAACGCACGAGAAGGGGCAGCCTGTTCTACTTCATGCTACGCTGGGATTCACCATTTTTCTTATTGACCCATCTGGTTGTTTCTTCTGTGTGTCTACACTCCGTATGAGTTAAAAACGTCGCTTCGAAAACTAGAAAACTGGAGAGATAAATTGGATGACCTCCAGGCCTAAGGAATCCCAGCAGGGGATGTGAGAAGAGGCTGCACGTGCCTGGCAGAGCCCAGAGACCGGCTTTGGCATGGGGTGGTTGCTCTGGCCCCCCTGGAGCTGCTGGTGGAGGAGGTTCTAATGCACGGGATGGTGGTGGTGGTGGTTACACAGGGGTTTGCCAGGCAGTCATGGGCCTGTAGGAGGCAGGATTAAAGCTGTTGAGCTTTTCAAGACTTAGGGAGGAGAGCAGGGGATGGGGGGGAGGGGGAAGAGAACAAGAGGGCAGGACAGTGGTATGGGTGGGATGAGGAATAGCAGCGTATTTCAGGTAGGTGTTTTCACGTGCCTGCTGAGTTTTGGGTCTCTGAGAGGTGGGAATGGGACAAGGGATTCACTGCAGTGACGTTCAGTGGATTGCATGCACTCCCCATGCAGTCAGTAGAACACAGCATGGCAGCGAGAGGCAGGTGGGCAGGATGAGCCTGGATCTCACAAGGGACCTGGGAGCCGAGACAGGCACGTCACAATCAGGAGGTCTATGAGGCAGCTCGCAATGTAATAGCCCTCTGCTTGGGACGAGTCAACGGGAATATGACATGTACAGCTTCATTCAGTTTGCTGTCTCCCTTTTGATATAGCTTAGCTACCTCGAGGCCCTGCTCTGGTCCTCACCAGTATCAATCTTGTCCAGATCATCTTCCTTTCTGCCTTGCAGCATCACGTCAGCTAAACCAATGAGCTCATCTTGGCTAGTAAAGTGTTTTTAAAAAATATATCGATCATGCTGAGATTGGGCTTCCTGGGAGCTGAAATAAGGTGGTTGGCTTCATTCAGCCGGTGTTGGAAAGCCTACCTTTTCCTAGGGCCCAGAGCACCCGAAGTCAACAAAATGCAGTAATGCCACCGCGTCCAAGTGAAAAGAACCTTTCACTGCAGGGTTTTCTCCTTTGATAAACTGGACTTGGGAGACTTTGAGAAGATGGTAGCCATGTGGTGTGAAGACAGCTTTGGAAGGCAAAGGTAATATTTCAAGAACAGGAGAAGGTAACGACTTCTTGAGTAGATACCTATAGTAGATACTTATTCCAAGTACCAACCACTGACTTGGAAATGGAAAGAATTCACTCATTGCTTTTCCCTGAAAAAGTCTATCTCCTGCGATTTACTTGAAGAATTAGTATTAGTGGTAGCTAAATTTCTGTGCATTAGGTATTAGAGAATGAAATTCAACTCACAGGAGGAAAAAAAGAAAAAGAACTTCTGTGAAGTGCCTACCACACATTCAGATGTTACATACGGTGCTGTTACTAGAAATGTGATGTGGTGTGAAAATGAGGGGTAAATTTATATAACGGTGGAATTATTCATACCATCTGTTCAATCTGAAATTGCAAGATGCGTGTTGTGCATAGATGAGCGTGATACAGGTTTCTGCTCTGAGTACTACTGCATATCGGTTGGGTGTTTGGGGGGGTTGCTTTGGTGTTGACTTCTCCGGAGGGGCTGACAGTCTTCATTTCTGTGACACAAGAGGTGGCTTTTTTTTATTTTTTTCTGTTAGCATGATACTGTTTTTCAACAAGAGTACAACCTGCTATCAACCCTGATATAAAATTGGTACATGTTCAACAGCAAATATTCCATAATGAATGTGTGAGCCGGAGCACCGGGGTGCTGTTTTGTTTTGGTTTGGTTTTGGTCAAATCTCACAACTGTAATAGATTCTTAGCATCGCACGGCTGCTTTTAGGCCGAGATCCTCCTTTAGGGAAAGTGTAGTTGTATAATCGGAGAAGAAAAACAGAGGTGTGCTACTGCCACTTACCTTGGCACTCTCTGTCGGAGCTTGTAGCAAGAAGACAGCTATGCACTGACGATACCTATTTTCATGCTGTATTAGGAAAGCATTTCGCAGGCTGAAGACTGGGGGGGGAAAAATACGGAGAAATGATATAAATTCCCTCCTGCAGCTGTCAGTCCAATTTTATATCGCGTTGTCTGATTATGATTGAAGAAATGATGTATGTAATGATCTTTTCTGATTCTTAATAGGGCAGTGGATCCTCATAGGGTTAGTTTTTTGTTGTGCGGGAAGCTTTGTTATTTCAAACAGTTAATTCTGCTTGCGTTTGTTTTATTTTTAATTACTTTATGTTTGTGCAGCAAAGGTGCTTTTGAGTCTAGCTGAGGATCATTAAGAGAAGATTCCATTCAAAATGGACTAAATCATAACTGAAGTTTGAGGAAAACAAATACCAAAAATTAAAGAGAAGGGCTCCATTTTTTTATTTTAATTCAAACAAGTCCGTAGGATGGCTGCTATGTAAGGCTACACTCGGGCTGATAGAATCGCCTAGTTTGGAAGGGACCTTTCAGATCACCTGGTCCAACCATCAACCTAACTGACAAAAAACATCACTAAACCATAATATGGTGGGTTTGGGCTCTCTCTGGGGCATGTGCATGACCCGGTGCTGCCGGATGGTTGCTGGCAGCAACGTCTCACAGCGCCGGGCCCTTTGGTTCCTGCCAAACTTCTGCAGAAGTTAATCGGTGACTCTGGGTGTGACAGCAGCATCTCTTGGGTCCTGCAGATGACTTTGGGCATTATGGGGCAGGTTTCCCTGCAAGGGGATAAATCAGCAGCAATGTCACATGTCTGGAGTGAAGGGGTGACTTAAGTTTGCTACGAAGCAAGGTTGGGGGAAGAGGAGGGGAAAGCATCTTCAGGTAGCCACAGTCCTGCGGCAGATGGCAGGCATGCTTGCGTGAGCTGGTTGTGGCAGGGAGGGGAGGGCGCAGCAACCTGTTGTAATGCACTGGAGTCACGTGTCGTTGCTTTTTTTCAGCTGGAGTTGACGTTGCTGTCAATAAAGCGAGGGTGAGCGAGGTGCGGGATTGCCTCCCTGCGAGTGGTGGCCCTTGGCAGAGCCCTGCTCCTGAGCCCACGCAGCCCGAGGGGAGCGCGAAACTCGAGCTGCCAAGGCAAGGCAGCGCTTTTCTGAGCCCGCTACAGTTGACACATCTTTTTGATAAACTTATCTAGTTCCTGTTGTTTGCTCCGAAGCCCTGTACTATGTAGAAGATCTTGCTGCTGCGTAATGCTTCTTGTCCTCGCATTTCCAAGTGCTCTACAGTCAGACCTCAAAATGTTTCTGGAAGATAAAGTGTCCTGTAATCCTAATTTTACAGGAAAGGAAGGTGGAGCACAGACTGGTTAAATTACTGCAGCAAATCAGTTGGCAGCGGAAATCTGTAGCAGCGGAAGGGGGTATGTTTCAGAACCCATGCCTTCTGTCTGTCTGTGGTCAATGGGAAATACAACTTTACAGTTCCAAATAGGAATTTTCTGGGCAATGCTCGGCATCAGGCTCTCAGTAATGTTTTCTAAAAAATTCTGTGGCTGTAGATACTATCAGTCTTTGATATAGCAACGTATCAGTGGGTCTGGCCCTTTCGGTCTTAAGGTGAAGCCTTATTAGGGGAGCAATAATAAGTAATTGCGAAGATTAAATCCAGAGCAGAATGTTAAAAGTGATTTCCTAATCAGAAAGTATGTTGCTGCTTATGATCTTCATAGATGGGTTCCTACTATTATAGTTACATGGAAAGTTACATCTCTTATACAAGGTCCTGGCATTTGCAGGTAGTTCTGCTTTTAGAGTAGCGTATAATAATATAATGTATACTATATATATGGTATATATGGTATATATGAGCACACCACTATATCTCTTATCCCTTCCCTCATACATAGCAGGCTAGAATTATCCTGATTAATTATCAGCCTCCCGCCTGCTGCCAAAGGGGTATTTCTACGATATTGCAATATATGTTTTATTTCTATTCCTTGTATTGAGGTACGTTTCTTTCCAGAGTGAGATCAACCCTTAGCAAACTTACGGCTGCAAAAGTACTTGTTAGATCAAAAATCAGGATTTTGTTTTTATTAACGTGGTGGATCACTACAAGTCACATGCTGCACTTTCTGAGAACACACTGACTAATCTTTTAGTGCCACCAGCAGTAAAATTCTCCTTGAGACTGCAAATAAATTGGCAGCATTCCCCAAGGTCACACATTCCTGACAATATTTAATCGTGTCTCTTTTTTTTTTTCCTTTTTTTTTTTTTTTCCTTTCCCCCTTGGAAAGGGACCTTTTCCATTGACACTGGAAGTTCTGCTTGTTGTTTTACACAAAATGGTGTAAATATGAACTGCAAGCTCCCTGTAGTCATTTTTCTCGCTATTTTTATTGTACCCCACTCCAAGGGGTCCTCTATTAGGATGGGGCTTCCAAGGTGTTACAAGACTTACAGGTAAGTAATGGAGACTGCCACAGCTAGAGCTGTGATAAAGCTGGTAGGAATATATGGGGGAGAAGCCAGGCAATGAGGTCCAAAGTGCAGGGAAGGGCTGTAACCAGTGGCCGGAGCCTGGGCTGGGATGCAGCAGGTAACTTTGCCTTTTCTGCTGGTTGCAGCTGGATCATGGGGAGAGAAGGACCCTGGTCAGAAATCTCTGAATGTAGGAAATGCTGGCTTGGCCAAAAACACAACAAATCTTATTCCTACCTCTATGATGGCTTTTATGCCCGATCTTGTATGGCCAAACCACCCTCTCCAGCCCCCAGAAGCTGTTGACCTTGCATCTAGACTGGGCTTAGGCAGGAACGTAGGGCTGCCCTCCCCCCCACCCTGCGGGTGAGAGGTGGCCGCCTGTTCGCTTGTTTCTGCTGGGTTGGGAGGGAGACACGTTGGGCAGACAGACAGTGCCTGGCACATGTTTAAAAAAAGGTTATTCTTCTCTGTGTTCATCCCCTTATCTTCAGTCATTTGCCTTTTATTGCCTACCTTTAATTCCTGTCAGCATTGATGCTGAACGCTAATTGCTCTGGGTGAACGTATTTCAAAGTTATCATCAAATTTATGGGTTCTAGGTTTATTTCCCATATCTATTGATTTCCTACAGAGCACTCTAGCTTCCTGAGCTTTTCCTCATAGTCTTTAGGATTAGGATGGCTGACAGGCCATTTTTCTTGTATCTTTTTGATATAGGAGGCTCCTGGGTTCTGGGCAGCGTTAGACTGAGGTGTGTGAGACGCTGAATGAATGTCTCAGACCAAGGGAAGGCCTGATTTTTTTCACACCTGCTCCCTCACCCAAGCTCTGATTTGATGATTCCAGGGACATTGTTTTGGCAGGGTAAGGCTGGTCCCTCTCCGTGGAGGTCAGTCCTCCTCTCCTCCTCCCCCAAGGATGCAGCAGCAGGTGTTACTGGGGCAATTTCCCCTGGCGATGCATTTGTATGTCTGTGAACAGGGAAGCACTGACATATGGGGGTGGTTTTCCATCCTCCCAGTAGCTGGTGGGGAGGTGAGTAGGAGCAGCAGCAGGAGGTAAATCTTCTCTCCATCCTCCTCAGGAGTCGCTGCTGCGCAGGTGTGGGGATACCCAGGAGAGGAGCGCGCTGGGCTGCTGGGCAGTGGGACAACTGGAAAAGTGCTGCATAAACTACTACAGAGTTGAAAATGTACCTGGGAAAGAGGCCTGGGGTTTGGCAGAGCATGTTAGGACAGTTAGGGCAAGGAAATACTTGGTTCGTGAGAAGTAAGCCACTGGAGTCTTGATACCTCCTTGGGGGTGAATGGATAATATCTGACAGTTGCCGCTGTGTGCGGGAAAGTAACTGTTAGGGGCAGGGGACATGGAATGTCACGTCTGTGTTGGCAGGTGATGCCTCGCAGTAAGAGCAGAGCTGTGAAGCCAAACAGTGCCCAGGCACCGGCGTTTCCGCTCCAGGCTTCTGGGGGTGGTTTGTGGGCAAACAGCACCTGTATCCTTACGCTGCCGCATACGCAGTGCATTGAGGCGGTATTTATGAAGACGTTGAAACACACGTGGGCACGTACCTGTAATGTGGATGGGGTCAATGTTTCTCAGTGTCAGCCTGTCTAGTGGGATGGGCTGGTCTAGGACTGTGCAGAACCCACCCTCTCTTACGAAGGACTGCAGCTCGGGAGCGAGGGAAGGACAGACAGGGATTAAGCCAGTGTCTGAGCCCCCGTATTTCTGTGAATAGACAATGAAGTTGGTTAGCTGGTTGTCTGCCATCTGCTCATGAAGTATAGGCACTAAACAGCCCTAAATTATATGTTTTCTTTTATGAAAGTAAATCAGACAACTTATTTGCCTGAGGAACCTCAGAAGAACTCATTGGTACCCGGAGTTCTCCTGCAAGGTCACACCTTGTACTAAAAAACCACAGTAGAAACACAATACAAGTCCACAGGCAGAAAACATTCAGTCTAAGGTGTCCAAAGTTCTTTTTTCCACCCCTTCACCCTGCCCCTCCCCACTTCTTTTCATAGCAGGACTTCTTCTCCATTCCTTGGAGGTGCATTTCCCCATCTCCCCTCATGTACATGCAGAATTGCTGGGGCTCCAGATGGGTTGCAGCCCCTCACAGAAGGTTCACCAACTCATGTACATGGGGCAACCCTCAAAGAACCTTGTCTAAGGGCACCAGGTCCCCTTGAATCTCTGCTCCCTTCATCCCCCCACATTGCGAAGGGATGGTGCTGCTAGTCTAGAATCTCTCACTGCATGCCTTCTCTACCTCCTCCAAAAGCAGAACACCTGCTTCTTTAAAAAAAAACCAATAAGTCTTTAAATGAGACAGAAACTTCTTGATATTTAGCACGGGTCCACCAAGCCTTAATTTAGATCAGCTTTATAAACTTAATTAGCTAGATGCACTCCTACACGGAAGCTTTAGGAATTTCAGGTCATCTAGTGCCTTTTTTAGGTGGCTAAATACAGAGATTTATCAGCTATAGAACTATCTAGCATCTTTCATCAATAATAACTTTCTTAAGAGGAGTCATAATCTCCAGTTTAAACTAGGAGAAAGCAAGACATAGAGAGGCCACGTGCAACAGGCTGTGTTAGAACTGAGAATAAATCCAGCTTTCCATCTATTTTAGCATTTCCCTGTTTGTCTTTGTTTGTTTATTTTGGTGGTGTGTTTTCCCCCCTTTTTTTACTGCTTTCCAACAGTTCTGATATCTCTGGGATAAAAATTTCTTAGGTTGCTGGACTGAGTCATGAGGGGAGCATTAGAAAACTTCTTACATTCTTGAAACTTTTCTGATGTTTAGGACTCCTGCACATCAGAACAACACCAGGAAAATACTAAGGTCTTGTAACATTAATTCTGCCTGTGCTAGTGTTCTTTTAACATACTGAGCCTACAAACAGGGTTTTGAATCAGTGTTACGGTTTGCTATTAGCATAAGAAAGTACCACCTGTCCTTCATGCTGACTAGTCATCTTGTATTTTTATCGTCAGAACAATCTTCCAAAGTACATTCAAAATATTTACCAGGCTAAAAAACATAATAACCACAACCATGTATATCTCTTATCTATTATTACCTTTTTGTTACGTTTGATTTTGGTAATTAATAGGAAATCATCGAATAGGAAGAGGTAGACGTCAAGGAGTCTTGTGCTTTCTGAGGAGGAAAACAAAAAAGTCAACTTGGTGTGATTATTTTAAGGAATTGCTGCCTCAAAGATGAGGCACATCTATGAATCACTGCATCTTACAAAATGCTTTTAACAAAGAAGCGTCGTTTCCAACATATTACAGAATTACTCATCCCCTAGCCTGCACTTTCAAATGCAGCACTTAAAAAATTGTGTGTCTCTTGATGATGTTGCCTACTAATACTTGTACCTTGTAGCAGCTACCTCGTTATGAAAAAAACAACTGCTTGCCTGCCGGGAGAAGTCACCTGGATCACCTATGAATACAACGATCAGCTAGCTATAAATTAGAAAATCCTACCTGGTAAAAGTCAACCTTCTGAAAATGGCAGAGATAAGGAAATACGGAGGTGCCACCTTTTCCTGTGGTGGCATAACACTTTAAATAGTGGTATGCTGCCCTCTTCATGGGCTTTTGCAGTGATGAAATATCAATTGATAGCATCATAAAAACCTTCCAAAAACTATGCGGAACAGTGTTGGCTTATCTTTTCTTCCTAGCTCAGAGGTCATGAGGATGTGAAGAATATAACAACAAATGTCTGTGAGAGTGCTTCAAAGTCTTTCACGTTGATCTCCAAGCCATGTTGAAAATGCAGGTGTTATTATAATAAATAATAGGGAGCGATTTAACAGAAGCAAGAGTAATTTTTTAAGCAACTTGCTGCAGGAAAACTGAACTCTCTACTGGGTTTGCAGAGCTTGGTCCTTTGACCTCTTCCTTGTTTATGGCACTTTCTATCCCTTTCCATGAATCTTTCTTTCATTTCCCTTTTTGGTCCCAATTTACGCTTCCAGAATCACCTCCTTTCTCTGCTGCAGGCTTTATCCTTCATAATCTGTCCTCTGGCTATTCTACCAATAGGGCATCTCTGGGCGTTAAAAGTAGGCATGAAATGCCGAGCTACTCTTCACAGCAACAGGGGCTGGTCAGAGCTGTTGCTTCCAGGCAGTCTTGCGGGATCCTAAAATACTTTCTTGGGTGTTTAGTTCTGCAAGGTTTGGCTTGAAAGCTTTTCATTTAATTAATGTTGCACAAAGCAACATCAGTAACTACTGAAAATTAAAATTCTAACTAGGTCATGGATCAGCGAGCTGCATGGAGAATAAAGAAACTACCATGAGGACCATTTTATGTGTCAGTGGAGATTCAGAAGACTACAAACAAGCAAGTTAACGTGTATTAGACATCTTACAAAAACCACCCTTCTGTAAGTTTCTATGAAGTCAGAAACTTGCTAGAGGGTTCTCCACAGCATCTCTCATACAGCAATAGACTTTTGTGGGTGTTATACAGGAAAGAATTATTTGTTGTAAGCTGTGTCTACTGCTGTGGACAAACTTTTCTGTTTCTTTGATTTACGTGGTGTTCACAGAGTCATTGAATGGCATCAGTTGGAAGGAACCTCTGGAGGTTTCTGGTCCAACCCACTGCTCCAAGCAGGCCAAGCTGGAGCAGGTTCTTCAGTCAAGTTTCGAGTATGTCCGAGAAAGGAGACTCTGCAGCCTCCCTGGTCCCCCGAACCAATATTTGACCACCCTAATTATTAACAAGTTTTTCCAAATATCTAATGGGGGAATACCCCATGCTGCAACTTGCATTCTTATGTCTCATCTTTTAGCCCCATCTGCCTTAAACCAGCCATTAGGCAGTTGAAGACAACAATAATGTTTTCTCCCCTTCCTCTTCCTACATCTGAACACACTTGACTCAGCTGCTCCTATTCTCAATTACAGGATTACCAAAAAAACATGCAATTGTGGTCTTGGTGATCTCAGTGTCATTCAAACAAGCACAGTTCACCTTAACACCAAACTTGTGTGAGTCTGGGCAGAGTTGTGACTTTAGGACATACTTCTTTCTGTTGTGCGGCGTTATATTTGACTTGTGATTTCATTTTTGTCTTGAAAGATATTTCAAGCAGACAAGTGGCCAAATGCCAGGCAGTTTTGTGTTGCAGGCTGTTGTGCTGGGTAAGAGTTATGCTCATACCTCCTTCTCCGTTTTCTAATTATATATTGCAGAAAGAGATGTGGCCACTCGATGGCCACCCTTACCCTCCTCATTTGGGGCTGATGTCTCATCAAGAGAGCAAGGAATGCAGAGGGAAGCAGTGGCAGGAGAGGACTCAGTGGCTTGCTTTCTCCTCTGCCTGCCACCCCCTAAACATCAGGGGCTACCTTTTCTTCTGCTCACCCTGATGTTGTGCTGCCTCCTCTGCTACTATATAATTGTCCTCTGCTACTATAATTCTCTTCATGTGGGAAGAAAAGCAAAAAAAACTGAAAAATGGACCATGTCCCTTTTGCTGCTCCCTTTATAACAGTAACAGCAGTGGTGGGAGACAGAAAGTGTTAGGAACTTACTCTCTTCACCTCTGCTCCTGAGGAGGCGGTGAAGAAAATGGAAGGCAGGAGCTGTGCTCGTTTCTGCCAAGCTACTGCTATGGCCTTGCAGCCACCCTGGCAGGCAGCTTCCAGCACCCTTTCAGATGCTGGTCTTCTCCAGACACAGAAAGCGATCAAACCGCTCAGGCTCCGCTCCCTCCTTGTGCAAGGAGGAAATCCTCCTCTCCTGCACAGGCAGAGATTCGGCAGCAGCTCCCCAGCGAGCAGCCTGTGCCCTGCTACAAAACAGTGCCCGTGTGTCTGGAGAGGCGAGTCCCTGTCCTGCCCCGGTGACAGGCAGCTGCGAGCAGCACTGCGGAAATTAACGTGCTTGCATGGGACCACTGGGCTACCCGTAGAGTTAGTGGCATGTGGTGCGAGGGCTCTGTTTGTAAAAGGGAAGCCACCCAGCAGGAGGATGCCTTCCTGTTCCAAGACATCCATCAGAACAGGGGTTTTAGGGAAGATGAAGCATGAAATTAGAAAAAGGAAAAACCTTTGGACTTTACAGTAGTTTTCAATGAAACACGTAGCAGATATAGTGCCAGAGAGGTGAGGAAGGTTGACATAATTCCCCTGGGCACGTGGGGCACCTTGTGTGGGACAGCCTAAACTTCCTGTTTTCCCATCGCCAACTTCTTGAACGTGACAGTAAAACGCTCCCTTTGGGTGGCAGGCGTTGGCCAGTCAAGCTGATTTCTTCAGCGCCTGGCAGGCTGAGTATCCAGATGTGACAAGAAACCATCTTGCAGATTACTCATCCTTTTTGCCAGTCTGGCTCTTTCTCAGTCTCGCTCTGACAAACCGTACGTTTGCTTTTTCTTTCCCGCACCTGCCCAAATACTGTTGCAGAGGTTCATTCTGGACCTGCCGCAAGGAAATACGATTCTGTTAGCTAACTCCTGTTACCAGGACATTTAGGGATGTTACCTGCGAGCGTTAGCCTCCCTTCATGCAGGAGAAGTCGGTTCGCTGAAGACAAAATGTTTTCACTGCTGTTTTCTCTTAAGCTTTGCTTCAAATACTTGACCCAAAAAAGAGAGAGAGAGAGAGAATGGGGAATTTTGCACGTCTGATGATGAACTGGGAGGCAACCAGCAGTTAAAGAAACTGAGCACGCGTGTGCTCTTAACTCAGGCTAAATACATCACGCAGCTAATAACTGAGCACGGCTGTGTTTCTTCAGCACTGCTATTGCTTAAATGTGTTTACGCTTTTGAAATGTTAAGCTGGGTTTTTCTTTTCCGGAGTGAGTTTAATGGTTTTTGCAGCTCTGCATGTGAACCGACGTAATCCCTGAGGTGAGACCCACTCGATGATATTAGCATAAAGCTGCTTAAAGTCTGTCTGTCTGGGTAAGGGGGTAACCACAGCAGAAAGGTGCCCATGTTCCCAGGTATGCTGTGTAATTTTTTTTGTAATGCTATTTAAATGTAAATAGAAACTTATTTGGGTCAGCTTGAGGAGAGAGGGGCAAATAATTTCTACTTTGTACCTTATAAAAAGGTAGCAATACTTAACGTCTATCCCATTTCATTCTGCCCCCTGAAAGCAAACACTGGGGAGTCCTCCTGGATCATACGGTCATGCTCTCTTGGATGCTGGCTGAGAGCAGCCCATGCTGCCATCCAAGGCCCCACGCACGGCCTGCGTGTTCAGTCCAAGGCCCCACGCACGGCCTGCGCGTTCAGTCCAAGGCCCCGCGCACGGCCTGTGTGTTCAGTCCAAGGCACCGCACACAGCCTGTGTGTTCAGTCCAAGGCGCCCTGCACAGTCTGCGCGTTCAGTCCAAGGCGCCCCGCGCACGGCCTGTGTGTTCAGTCCAAGGCCCCGCGCACGGCCTGTGTGTTCAGTCCAAGGTGCCCTGCACAGTCTGCGCGTTCAGTCCAAGGCGCCCTGCACAGTCTGCGCGTTCAGTCCAAGGCCCCGCGCACGGCCTGTGTGTTCAGTCCAAGGCACCGCACACAGCCTGTGTGTTCAGTCCAAGGCGCCCCGCGCACGGCCTGTGTGTTCAGTCCAAGGCGCCCTGCACGGCCTGCGCGTTCAGTCCAAGGCGCCCTGCACGGCCTGTGTGTTCAGTCCAAGGCGCCCTGCACAGTCTGCGCGTTCAGTCCAAGGCGCCCTGCACAGTCTGCGCGTTCAGTCCAAGGCGCCCTGCACGGCCTGCGCGTTCAGTCCAAGGCGCCCTGCACAGTCTGTTTGTTCAGTCCAAGGCCCTGCGCATGGCCTGCGTGTTCAGTCCAAGGCGCCTTGCACAGTCTGTGTGTTCAGTCCAAGGCGCCGTGCACGGCCTGCGCGTTCAGTCCAAGGCGCCGTGCACGGCCTACGCGTTCAGTCCAAGGCCCCGCGCACGGCCTGCGTGTTCAGTTACAGCGTCTGCAGTGCTCAGGCTGCAGCAGCTCCTCCTAGAGCAGAGCCACCCCCAGTAACTAGAACATCGACAACCAGCCAACCTCAGACCACGCTATAAAGATGGATAGGAAACTAAACCTTCCTCAAGGGAAAATGCCCTTTAAAAAACCGCTTACCTCTGGGACAAAGAATCTCTTGTCGCGATCCCAGACCTGAGGCCAAATTATGACCTCTTGCAGCTGCCTGAACTTCTGAAAGTTGTCCAACCACTTGACTTTACCTTCCAGATCCCCTGAAATATGTGAAACATCAGTCACTGCCAAGGCTGGCAAAAACAGTCCTGTTTCTAGATGCTGGATACTGATTTTCTCCAGTGGAAGCCAAAGCGCTTCACGTGTGAAGCCCCAGATGAAATCTTGGCTTCATTGTAAAAAATGCCTACGCTCTTCTTAGATCAGCAGAGCCAGAATTTCAAACTGTGCATTCAAACATACTTAAATTCACTGCTAAATGAAAAGGCTGTGTTTACTAATCTGACTGGGGAACAGGGGGAATCATAAAAAACTCAATTAAAATTCTATCTTAAAAATTTCTTTAAAAAAAATCCTGCCTTTTAAAATTGTCTAGGCTAGTGAAAAAGAAACCATTTTCATTATATACAGCCTGATCAAAAGTCTGTTGAAATTAATGAGAATTAATTTTGGGGAAGTGGTGCCAGAAGTGACTGACGTGTTTAACTGGGATGGGGGAGCCTCAGAATGTGAAAAATGGGGACTAAGTCTTTGCTGATTCAGGGCCATTATGGGGAAAACTTTAATGGACCTGCAACTCGAATTTCAAGTTTTTATCTTGAGTGATATTGCAAATAATGGTTTCAGACATACAGACGCATATACACCAGAAGGAGAATGCTGGGACTGCAACTGTTCCTTGTGTCACTGGTTCACTCACCAAAAAATGAGGGCAGATCTTTGTCAGGTGTCTGTGAATAAAGAGGGGTCACCACTCTATCTTTGGTTTCCTTTGCTCAGAGGTATCTAAACTCTGGAAGGACCTATTTCTTTGCTAGTAATATCCCCTGTATATCCTATTGTCTTTTGGGGCCATACCTAAAACTGCTGCCCTCCCAGCAGAAGTCCCCAGACTAGCGACAAAACCATCTTATTTTCCTATGGGACCTGTTCTGTGCCGAAAAGTGTGTTCCTTGTGTGGCCGTTAGGCTAGACTCCGCATAAGACTTGGCAAGAAGAGAAAGAACCCGAGTCTCTCTTTTAGGCGGTAATTCCATCATTGGAGTATTTACCCAAGAAGAAGGAGCCTTAGGTTTATCTGTCTCTAGAAGACATTAACTGTCTCTCTGTCTCATCTCCCAAGAAGATGTTCAAGCCTTCAGCCTCCAGGTGGGGGAGAAGGATGGTGGCAGAGAGGAAGCCACCATACTGGGTGGATCAAGGCCCTGGCATGCTGCTGGTGAAGATGAAGTGCTGCCTAACACCTCTCCCTGCCAAGATTGGCACGATAAGTGTTTTGCTGATGCTCTGTCTTGTCTTTGATTTCAGTGAGGGCTGTGTGAGGCCTTTGGGGAATAAACCTATCTGCTGATGTACTATATGACCATAAGACACTTAGAGATGCATTTATAGCTTCCTGAACAAGGCTGAAATAATAAATTATTTAGAATTAATAAATTATTTGCTTAAAACAAAATGCAGGGGGGAAAAAAAACCAGTTCCTGGACCAACCTCTTTTTTTTCCATAACAGCTAGAGAAAATCTGTAGCTGAGATAACTCTTCAGCTGCTTTACATGCTAGGACCCTGTCATTTAGTAAAAGGTCACTGACATAATATTCCCCTTGTGAGTGCAATTTTATCCTATTAAAGATTAGCCCCAACAAATCCTCCCTAGACACAAATCCAACTCAAAGGCTTCTTTGTTTGAAGATCTTTCTTGATTTGTTCCAATTTGTGATCTGCTCTTAATTGTTTGCCTGTCACTGCAGAGGATTCTGAGCAAATACAAGTGACTCACTGATTTGGGAATCCCGTGACCTTGCTCAGAGAGGCTTTGACAGCACAAGGGTGGCACCAATCATTTCCTACAGAATGAGGAAGGGCTGAGGATTGTAGAGAGGCATGCACATCCTCATCGCATCTCTGCAGGGAGACTGGACCCATTCACACTCAAAGGACATGCACAAAACGGTGGCATAACTTGTTAATTATTAATCGCACACTTGGCTTTTAACCTTAGCTACTTACGTATGGACTTTTCCACCTTTTCTTTAAGTGACCAGGTAAAGCCTTTCTCTGTTTCGTTAGTGCTCCGCTTCCAGATGTTGTTAAGGAGGAGAGGATAGCGTGTCAGTCGGTGCAAAGGAGCCACCAGCAGCTCTGGCAGATGCAGCCTCTTGCACCGTTCGTTTTGTTCACACCACTGCTGAGGACAAGGAAAAACTGCTTTAGGCCTTGGCTTCCTCCCTGCAAACCTCCCAGGCTTCCTCCCAGGCAAACAGTCTTCTGCATCGTCAAATGACTGTAATTAAAGATGGGACTAATTAAAGATGAACCTCTCACACAGTAAGAGCAAGGCCAGTGTAAAGGCTCTCTACAGGGGAAGGTTCACTTTCTGCATTGCTGCTTCCCATTTTGGGTGCTGTGGCCGCGCTATCAGATCAAGGAGTGCTCTTATTTACCTGCCATTTTAATTTCATCAGGAAAACCTCAGTTATGTTTGAGGGCCAGCTTATGTTTTAGGGTCACCTGCTACTTCCCTCTGGGGACCTTTTTCCCAGGCATGAGTGCTATGAAATCCTTGTCGGGGAGCAAGCGATATGAAACTCCCAGGCCTTAAAAACTGCTGCTACAAAGAGGTGTCCTCCCAGTTTTGGGGTCCCTGTGGGAAAAGCCTGCTTCTTCACGTTTCTCTTTCTAAGCCCGTACTGTTGAAGATCAGTCTTAAGTATTTGCAGGACACTCTGGTCTGCTAACGATAAGTCAGAAAGAGCAGAGCCCTCTTCCCGGGAGCCCCACGGCTGCTCCAGCTGGAGTAGTGCTTCAGGCAGATGTGGCGTTGGCAAAGATGGAGCCTGCTTTAGTGCTGTAACTTTACAAAGACATCACTGATAGATCTTTCCAGCCTTAGAGGGAGGTAAACACTCACTTACTGGTAGTGTTTGGATACCAAGTTCTACATTTGCTTTATCTACGGTTAAGCAAAACCTGTCAGAGGAGCTAAAACGCTGCCATTGCAGAGGGGTTGCTTGCTGTCCTACCCAGGACCTTGCTTCCTCCCTGCGGGCGCATGGGTCAGCAAATACCCGTGAGGAGGAAGGCAGCCTGGCTTTCTCGCCAGGGCTCAGCTAAACCCCACCCCGCTCTCTCATCGTGGGCTCCCAAGACACATGAAAGCAGTGACATCCTCCTGGATTTTATTCCCCTTGTTTTGGCTTGTATCATACGTCCCTTTCCTTAAGCAGAAGGAAGCCATCGTACGCTTCTCCAGTTCTGAGGTTTGTGTACGTCGCAACTGATGCGGCACAGCACGGAGGCTGGGGGCTGTTTTGTATGCAGGGAATGTGTGCCCTGTCATCTGCTAAAGCACACAATACCCTACGTACTGTGGTCCCACCCAACATCTAAACCAAGCTGGTAAGCAGGACGTGTATCCAATTAAAATACTTGAGAGAGATTTTACAATGTAGCTTGATTTTTTTTTTTTTTTTTCCTGTAACCATTTCACTTTGTTAAGGTGGAGGTCACCAAATCAAGGGATTATGTGTGAAACATCTGGATGACAGAGGCAGGCAGTCCATGTTTTCTGCCTGCAAAAATGCAGCCAGGTGTTGCCTTTTGACTTCCTCCTCTTGCTGGTTCTAAATTATATGTAGGGACTTTCACACGTGCAGGGGAACATACACTCAGAAGGGTGACTTTGTATCTATGATACCCTCTGCAGTTCAAAAAAATCTGTGTAAAATGGTATCTACACAGTTTTTCTTCCAATGAATTTTCCTAGTCTGCTTTTAAAATCCTGTCATAAGGCAGGAAGGCTGAAGACAACGACGACAACAACAACAACAAAACCATCACTTTACTTTCAGGTAGATGCCAAAATCTTCTCTCTGTCTCAGGTTTTCCAAGTAGAAGACAGCGGAGGTATAATTAAGGCAATAAATCTGATGTGTCTGGCAGAGATCACCCTGGAAAAACTGCAGAAAAGACTTAGAAACTTATGAAGAAAGAAAAAAATGTCATGACAAAGGGAGGAACATCGGCTTTGGTTTTTTAATGTGCATTTTACCTGAGGTTTCCTCAGACCTTGGAAAAGAGAGGAAGAGGGAAAGGGGGAGTTTAAAAAGCAAAGAGCAAGTTAAAAAGTAGTAAAAGTGGTAAAGTCATAAAAAAACCCAGGACAGCGCTCAAGCAATGCAGGGGAGCAGAGTTCTAACAGCTCTGCGGAGGTGTGAAGCATTCTTAGACTTTGGTCTCATTAGACATAAATTATGTGAAATTCACGTAGAAGCTGAAGGAAACCACTGTCTATGCAACAGCTTTACATGGCCTCTAATAGCATGTCGCTTTATATCCACGTGTGTTAGATTGCTCTTAGATATGTTGAATGCCATCTGTGACAAAACTCAGTTTTGTCTGAGGGTTCGTCTGTCTGTCACAAACATTATCGATAAGAACACCTCAAGTCAGAGGTAATGGGGGGGAGAAGCCAAGCTCTAGCCTCGCTTTCCCTTTTTAAAATCCTAACCCCATTTTAGTATTTTCCCAGAAGTTTTCTAATGGCCCCTGCTAGGGATAGTTCAGGTTCATGAACTGATTTTCTGTCTGTATTAATAATTCCAACTTTTCAGTCATTGGGAAGTTGTGCAGGAAATACTATATATGCAGGAGAGCCCCTGGACAATGTCCAGTTTGGAGAGCTGCCTTGTTTACCATGCAGACTGCCCCAAAAGGTTGCAGGGCAGTGCTTGGCAGTGGCAGGATAGCTGTGCCTGTGCCTCTCTGGTGCTCAGCAGACACAGGCTGAACCTGCAAGAGGTATTTCAGTCCCACTGAGCTCTTAATTAGGCACTTAAATACACTTGTGGATCTGGTCCATGGAGTAAAGGAAAGATCTATGCGATGATTAGGGGACTGGAACACCTCTCTTATGAAGAAAGGCTGAGGGACTTGGGTCTTTTCAGTCTGGAGAAAAGATGATTGAGGGGGGATCTTATCAACGCTTATAAATACTTAAAGGGTGGGTGTCAGGAGGATGGGGCCAGGCTCTTTTCAGTGGTACCCAGCGACAGGACAAGAGGTAAAGGGCACAGACTTGACCATAGAAAGTCCCACCTAAACATGAGGAGGAACTTCTTTACTTTGAGGGTGGCAGAGCACTGGAACAGGCTGCCCAGAGAGGTGGTGGAGTCTCCAACTCTGGAGACGTTCAAAACCCGCCTGAACGCGTTCCTGTGCCACCTGCTGGAGGTGAACTTGCTTTGGCAGGGGGGTTGGACTAGATGATCTCCAGAGGTCCCTTCCAACCCCTACACTTCTGTGATTCTGTGAGTGGAAGGAGGCAGGGAACATCCAGCAGTGGGGCTGGGGTCTGATGTCAGGGAAGCATCTTCCACAGAGCGAGAAGCTCACCTCTGCTGGTGGCAAAGTCTCCTCGAGGTCTGGGCTACCGTTCCCCAGGAAGGGTCTTTCCACACTTTGTTCCATATGCAGAGCACCTTTCCACAACTACCTCACACATGCCAATGAATAAAAAGTAAAAACACCCTACTGACAGGAGGTGCTTGAGGCTGAGACCACGCCTGTGACGGGTGGCATGTCTTTGACTGACTTGATTACTCTAAAGCACCTGCATGCCATGATAAATGGTCTGCTGCAAGGACTTGCTGATATTAAGGAAGAATACTTCTAATTATGTAATGATGTTACCTTTCTGAGTACGGAGCTGAAATCCATAGGAAAGTCTGACTTGCTGACATGCTCCTTCACGGTTTCAAAAAAACTTTTCAGAAAACCGAGACTTATCTAAGTAAGGGGAAAAAAGAAAGAAATTAACATCAGTGATCTTCTGAAGTTAAGTTTAAAACAACTTTATTACCCGTCCCTGGTCTCTTCAAAGTCTACAAGCCTAATGGGGTGCCTATGCTTGTCTTCCCACATTGCCAAAATTAGCTTCAGAATTATGCCTAGAATGCTTCAATTAATCAGAACCTAAACCAAATCTGTACAAATACCCACCTATGTTGTGAAAATGCCATATGACAAAAGCTTTGAAACAAGGTTAGTTATTCCATTTAAATGTATTTTAGGGTAGCAGCTGTTTTTAATATGAATTGACATGAAAAATTACAATGGATGTATGAAATCTACTGGAAAACGCTGATTGTGTATGGCAGAGCTGTGACAATTAAGGAAGTCTTTGTGGTTATTTGCAGAAGGTACCATCTTTCACAGTTTGAGTTTCTTGTTTCATGCTGTTGGAGATGAGGGAAATTTCTATAAAATGCTATAAAAAGTCACCTATTGCCTATAAGTTAACTTTTTATGTTTGCACAGGAGTCAAGGGTGCCCACAGTGCCAGTCAGCTGTGGGTGAAAACCTGCTCCTAAGCCCACACTTGCTTCCTGAACACATTATTTGAACACAAATTCATGACCAGGCTTAGCTTTAGGCCAAATTTTAGGCCAGAAAGGAACATCATCTTCTGTGATACTGCTACAAACTGCTGTTGCAGCTGCACACACTGCTTTGTTTGGTGTACTTTTAGGAGCAGGGTTACTTTTAGAATGATGCTTAGTCTTTCATTTTGACAAGGGTGCATTTTACACCTTTTACAACGTGCATTTTTCATAGATTCATCCTGCTGTCAAGAAGAAATGCATGCTGTAAAATGCATGAAAAAAGGCATAAAAGGCATTGAGACCAGCTACTTTCTCCTACGTTTTACCAGTATACAAGTGATATGCCTATGCAAGTAGCCATAATAGATGATCATTTATCATTGTCATTAATAAGGACAAGAAAATTAGAAAACAAAACAGAAAATGTATTAAAGGTAATTCTCTCAAGACATGATTAAGCTCCAGCCACGCTCCAAGCTTCTGCGATTGCTAAATGGCACACAGCAATATACCCGCTCCCTTCTTTGAACAAGAATGAAGGAATCGGCAGCCGCACATCAAGTGAACCCTAGCAGCTGCCTGCATGTAGGCTCTTAACCCACAACAAGCGCAAGGTGAAACACATCAGCTAAAAAATCCCTTTCCTTGTATCTCCAAACCCGCTCAGATGGTTACTCCTGGTGTGCGGTCAGTCACTGAGCAGAGGTGACTTGCTCGTGTGTTTGAGCTCTGGCTAATTGTCCCTACCTGAAGAGTTTTCTTGCTTTTATTGTTTTGGCTAAGAAGAGAGATGTTAATTGTTAGGGCAGGGGAATTACAATAAGGGAAAGAACTTGAAGTAAGCAACTTCAGAAGTTCAGTGTACGCAGCTGAAGAGCCCCTTCCAAAATTCACTTTGCTATTAAGGATGAGGTGTCCTGTAAAAGAGCTCTCAAGGTAAGAAAAACTTCTGGTTTGCTTCTAAAGTTGTGTAAAAGCTATTTTGGGGACCTCAGCTGGAGAAGGGTGGCCATCATTTTGTTTCAGCTTGCTCTACTGGCCTGGCATAATAGATAGCAAAGTCTTCGTGCCCATCTGTTCGATAAAGAAAACTTGTTGTTGCAGTTATTTTGCCATTCTTACTGTTTTGCTGTAAGGGTTGTGCAGTCAGAATTTATCTCCATAAATCCTTTTAAAAGGATGCTGCTTATAAGAATTAGTCTCAAACCTGTGTTTACTTTAGAAACAACTGCCAAATGAGCTCTCCTCTGTGTTCAAATGCCTGTTTATCTTTTGCTGGAGGCACATGAGAATAATTTGCTCTTGTGAAATTTGACTCCCACTGATACACCAAATAGAAATGAAGGAAAGACTAATTATTTGAACTAAGTTCCAAATGTAATCATTGAATCTGAATAGATGCTTTATGGAGGATTTCTTATCTCCTTTTATTGGGCTGGTTGATTTCTGATCTCAGTAAGACTTTTATTTTTTTTACTCACCTTGTTTAACTCCTCTAAGTTTGCGAAAAGTCTCCACAAATCCACATCCAGGAGAAATTCATTACTCTGGAGGTATTTTAGAGTGTTCATAAATATCTTTAAAAACAAAACAAACCCATGTTATTTACTATTTGTGCCAATTCAAAATATATATCTTTTTTTTTTTCTTTTTCTTCCTGAAAATAACATGTTTGCATTGTAATTCTCATGAAATGACAATTTGATTTGGGGAGGGCAGAAGACAACACTCTGAGAAACTTTTTCTGACCTGCCTGAAGGCTAAACATTGGGTTTTGTGTGAGGAGGAGGGTATGAGTGATGTCTCTGGGGTGCCTCTGCAGCTGCCACAGAAGCAGCTATGGCCCTGCTGTGGTCTCTGGCTGAACAGGGGTAACAGCCCCATGCAGACCCATGCGAAGGAATTAATAACATCAGAGTCATAGTTACAGATTTATATGACCTTTCTAAATGCTTTTCTTCTTACCCCATGCATCTGCTGCTATATAAATTCTTTCAAGTTACTATGGGGAAAAAAAATGTTGGAATAGCACCAGTAAAGGGCTCATGAAGGCTTTTCTTATTAACTTGTATTGAGGGAAAACTGCATGTGTATTTATTGGCTGTTTAGGTTTTTGTATTATTTAAGCCCTGATGGTGATCTTGGAGCTGTGTTGAATCTGACCTAAATCTGAAAAAGGCTTAAAAAATGTAGATAACCCAGTAGAATTTTTTTGCATATGTGTGAAAAGCATTAATGAAAAAACCCCTCACCCAGGTGCCAAGACTGAAGAGCTAGTGAGAGTGTTTGCTTAGCTTTGTGTAATTCTTCAGTTGCCACGACGAGGTGACCTGAGAGCTTAAAGGGGATTTGCAGTGGTCTTGAAGTTCCCTGTGGAGATTCGTTAAAATCAGTGGAATATTTCTATACTGGGGAGTACTTACAGTAGCAGGTATCTGTAAAACTGGCTATCCAAATTCAATGGGTTCCTTCTTTGGCAGGAGAGTTTGGGAAGCTGGTGTGGACTGAATAGTTTATCATTCGTGGGTCACGCAGGGCTGGCCCAGGCTTGTCTGTGGGTTCCTACATCAGACTCACCAAGGGGCCTGCATGTCTCCTGTCACCTCATCTGCCCAAGCATTCACCTGTTTTTAATCTCAGATGTCAAAACAAAGTGTACAGAAGGAAGAGCGCTTCCATCCTGGCTTGGACCAAGGGTCCTGTCGTCCCCTTTCCTATCCCTTCCTCTTCTGCCCCGTCAAGGAGGAGTTCAGCCCACTCCTCTATTTATTCCCTTTACTTTGCAGTACTTCTTGTATTGCCTGGGATAACTTTTCAGCAACATGGAAAATACTTCACTAGTCTTTTTCTTTTGACTAATAAGAAAACAGAAATCGTCTGTGCAGAACGAGAGAAAAATGGTAAGGTATTTAGGGAAGCTTCCATCCTTTTAAAGGGATACACTAACTTTTGAGCTGTGATGAATGTAAATAGCGCAACTATTCTTGTAACTGTGTAATATTCTTGTCCATATTTCAAAGCTCTTAAAATTCATGATGGAGGCAATTTGGAGCTTTTGGGAGAGGAGCTGTTTCTTAGTTTGCTTGATTTCTTGTAGTATCAGAACTACAGGTCTGCTGAATTTTGAGGTTTCCATGCTCTAGTCAGGATAATCTGAACAGCTCTATATGAAGTTAAATGAAGAGTATAATGTTACAGACTAGCGGTAGAGAAATATCCAGTATAGTCAATTGGAGAGTGGCTTCAGTTCAGTGTTAGTGAGAGGAACAGAGAGAGAATAATTCAGCTGAAATTACTGGAAGGATCTCCAATTAGATGGTGTTTGCAAAGCACTAGAAAGTGATGTCCAGAAAAAGAGATGCCATCAAGAAGATAAAAGCCAAAGGGAACTGTGGAAACAGGATGAGCAGGCAAGATGGGAGAAAAAATAAGTGCTTAAGTCATTCCCCCGTAGACACCCAGTGCGAGGTTACAGGTGGCTTTATGTCTGCCCTGCTGTCAGCAGGGCAAATAATGTTTCATTATTTTTGGGAAATGAAATCTGAAGTTACCGTCTTGAGAACCAGCAAATGATCCAGAAAGTAAGTGCATTCACTTGTGAAAAGTTCCCACACGGCTGCTTCTTTTTTCACTTCTAACCTGCTGTCGACATCTTTCTGCTCAGTCTGTTGCATCTTTATAAATTCATGCCAAGATTTACTCTATTGATTGAAGAAGAAAGAAAACCACTGACTGTTGCATCAACTGCTTCAGACCTTATGAAAAGAATCTATGATCTCTTTGCCCAGGTAAAGAGCCCGACTGCCAGTATTAGTGATTCTTCTGAAAGCTTAAAGACTCCTTGAAAAAGATTAAAAAAACCTGACATTTTCCTCCAAAATATTTATAATATAAACACATCAAATTTGAAAGTAACACAGTATGATAGTCTGTCTGTAGGATGCTGTATCAAAAAATAGTGGGCAGCTTGCAAATGCTAAGGAATTTAGCCTATTGTGCTGCTGCTGGAAAGCAGGGATGGATGGTAACTTCCTGTTTTCCAGATGGTAAAATCAAGGCACCAAAGGACTAGGTCTTCATAGGTACTTGGATATTGTTTTGTTTAGTCCTAAGGTGGCCATTATTACCTTACTGACCTGCTCCAAAGTCAGATGTTCACATATAAGTTAGGCACTGATAGGAGTTCTCAACGACCGAGTCTATGGGGAACTGCATATAACAGCCTGCGGTGAGAAGCAAAAGGTTTGCTTTGGAGTGGGGATGGTGTCAGGTGTGGGTTAGCTGAATGTCACCCCAGTAGCCCAAACTTGGTATTTCTATGGCTAGGGGGCCCTGGAGGCCAGGAGCCTTGTTTATCTGGCAGACAGTCTTTGGTGGGATTTCTTCAGCTGAACCTCGGTGTTGGCACTGACCTCTCTGTGGCCAGCTCTGAATGCAGCCCGAAGGCAGCAGGGGGGGCGACCCTGCCACATTTGGCATCTCTGTGATGCTGCAATTTCTTTTCCCAGATCTGCAGGTGCTGCTGAGAGGGTTGTCTTGATGCCTTTTTTTTTTTTTTTTTGAAGGTGGTACCTCCCTGATCTAGGGCAGTTTGGAAGCCTGGCAAAATCCAGGGTTTTATGAGGGTCGCTGCTAACGCTCTACGACACTCACAGTTTCCCTCTCACCCCTCCATTTCAAACAACAAAAATACACCTTATGCTTTATGCATGAATTTTGCAGAGATGTCTCATATCCAGATTAACGTAGAGAAAAATGGTAAATTGAAATGAACACAAAACTTTTATCCCCATCTTTAAGTGTCCTTCGTACAGTGTACTGAGTATTTTGATACCTTAAAGCAGAAAAATTCATGTGTGCTGCAGTCTACGATCTTAAAGGTTGAAAGACAGTTTTCCAGGTCAGATGCTTGCTTCTGTTTGTCTTTACCCTGTTGAATGACAAAAAAGCGCCCCTGATTCACACAGTGCTTTAAAAGACCATTAAGAAGTTTACCCAGCTCAGTAACCTTGCTCTGGTCTGTAAGGAATTTGCCCTTAACTGACTGATTTCCTTACATTTCCAGGCTCTCCTACAGAGAGATGAGGTGGTGATGGCAGGTTTATTTGTAGCTATGGGTGGGGCGTGTAGGTGGCTTAGGTGTGGATGTGTGAGATCTTATTTATGTAACGCAGAAGTCTTTGGCAGGGCAAATCATTGGTATGGCAACAGACAATGGGCTGTCCTCAGAAGACAGAACAACTAAAATATTTTACTTCCTTCAGCATTGTCAAAAGTAGGGGACGACAAACTCGGAGTTAAAATCATCCTCCTGCCATAGGTATAGAAATCTTGAGTATTTGTTTGTTTATTTATTTATTAATTTTTTTATTTGAGACACGTATTGAAAAAACCTCCTTTGGTCAGCTGCAGAGTGGTGTCTATAAAATGAGCTTTTAGACAGCTTAAAGAGCGGGAGGAGTTTGTCTATGTGAGGGATCATGAAATAAAAACAATTGCTTATGGTTTGGCTTTGTTTTTCAGGCTGACAGTGCCATGTAAAAAGTTTAACCAGTATTTATGAACTCTAATTTAGTGCTTTGAGCATAGACTTATAAGGTGTTTGCCTAAGTTTTGTCCGCTCTCTGGAACAGTTTACTCATACTTCATGGATTTCTATTGTCTGAAATTTAGGCACTGATCTCAAGCCAATTTTGAAATATGTGTTTGATTATAATATTAGAAATCCAGAGTTTAAGCTCAACTCTTAATTTTGAAAGATAGCTTGAAATGGAGCAGAAACAATAATGTAATTATATATGCCCCCACACTTAACCAGTGCACCAGCAAATGAATCTTCATAGATTAAATTTTATGGCATTTAATAGTCTCAGAAATAATTTTTTGCTAGATATCAAATACATTTTATTGCAAATTTCAAATATTTTGCTGAATTTAAAATTTCTCACTTTTAGGCTGTGCTCCTCAAATGCTATAGAAATGAATCAAATGAAGTGGGAACTCTTGTACACGAGTAATTGCATTGGATTCACTTGCACAAACTCTTCTTTGATAGTTGAGATTTAGAAGATAAAATGCAAAAAATATTAGGAAGGGACTGTTCACAATTACATGTTTAGGGGTGCAAAGTTATCAAGACACTTGTAAATGACTTTTTTGAATGATGAACAGTGTTCAGAAAGGAAATTTGGATACCATAGTAAGAGAAAATTTTCGTAACTAGGAAAGACAAGGAAATTAACTGAAGTGTGTTTGTGTGTATGCTTTTCCTGGCAAGTGTGAGGGTGCTCATGAGGACAGGAAAGGCCTCAGAAAGCATCTAAAAAGCTACTTTGATAGGTAAAGCCTAGATCCCTCTGTGTGAGTGGGAGCTAGGCAGATACTCTAGAGCCCTAAGGCACTAAGGGCTAGGTTGCCATGCAGAAAATGCAGGATACACTGTGGTCAAAGCAATGATGTGACTGACTTACCCACCTTGTGCTCTCTTAGCCCGGGGAGCTGCAGTCGACCCGCTGCCACCACTGAGCACCTCGAAGGGAGAGCTCCTGCGTTGCCCACCCTGCTCTGCCCTCCTGGTGCCTTGGGCACCTCTCCTCCCACCACCCACGGGGACGGGGAGCAGCGGCGCTGGCCGTGTTCTCATGTGCATCACGTGCAGCGGCACTGGTGGCTGCACTGGAGCCACCCTACCGTCGTTGCAGATTAATGTCCAAACAGTCCCAGGGTGGGCTGAGACCTCTGAGTTCAGCTCACCCTGCTGGCTGCCTTTCTCCGAGGGCAGTAAAGTAAAGAAAATCTTTTTACCCAGGTTAGTTGTGGGAGAAGGCAAGGTCAGTGCAAGGAAAAAAACCCATGGTGAAATACTCACAAGTCCTCTTTTGGCAAATGGCCACCTTGGCTTTTTTGACTCTAATGGGTAAAACAAATGTGTTATCAGTAAAGAAACATATAGCTAAAAATAAAACTGTTATTTACATTTTCTTATTGTTTTAAATTTATTTTTTATATGAAGCCTGATATACTATACTTGGCTCAGATATAATACTTGTGTTTAGGCATTTTGCACACCAGACTTAAAACACATTAAGCTTGTTGGGTTCCTCCCAGCAAGAATTATGTCTATCTGTGATGGGATCTTGGATGATGCTAAACACTCCCACTTGCTGCAGATGATCAGTATGTGATTGCCAATACCTTACATGGGAAAACCCGCCATACCTCAAGCCAATTCTTGAAGATAATCATTGTTTTGAAGCAAGAATTAGGGTATGTCTGCTCATTAGTAATATCTTGGAGCTATGCAGGTATTTAAAACTCCTGTGAACAAACAATCCTACAAACCCTAAGCCTCAGATCTGTCATGGGGCTGGCGCAGTGGTGCAGGCTGTAACTCATGGTCCTTAGTGAGGCACAGGGAAAGCTGGGGATCCAGATGTAGGAATGCACTGGTGAGAGGTGAGGAATGCCTGTGTTTGTTCAGCAAGAAATTGGAAAGAGTTTTCTACATGTGGCACCTGTGTGTGACTGGGAATCATAATTGAAAATTTCTCCTTTCAGGTTTTGAAGGCCTTGGTCATTCTTTCTGGGGATGGCTGGCTTGTTTGTTTTCATGAAACTGCTGGTTGTGACCTTGACTTAGTTATTTTTTGAGAAAATTTTGATCTCTGGTCACCAGCATCTTCTGGTCTCTGGCAATCACACTGCACACTATTATTCTAGTGGGAGGTGTTCCTGCCCAGGGCAGGGGGGTTGGAACTAGATGATCTTTAAGATCCCTTCCAACCCAAACAATTCTATGATTATATTCCACAATAGATACTTGTGGAAATTACTAGCAGGTCTACGTTTCAGTGTTGGAATGTCTTGTGAGCAACCTCTAGTCATCAGTTGGGTCTGTTACCCTTGTGATTAGAGCACTGCTGGAAAGGGTGGCATGGGCCACCCTCTTCCCTCTGCTTAAAGCTGTGCAGGTAGGAATTTGTAACTCATCTGCTTGCAGATGGAGCTCCTGGCCTGGGCCCTGGTTGCTCCTGGCCTGGGCTCTGGTTGCTCTGGTTGCCTGTGGAGGAGGGAGGTGATCCGTGTCCTGCCCGCCTCGTCTACCTCTTACATTTTGCACTCAACAATACAGTGCAGGCAAAAATATATAAAAAAAAAACAAACACCACACCAAAACCCAACCAAAAACGAGGGGAATTTTAAAATTAGCAATGCAGTTGCTTTTCTGTGGGGTAACAGGATCCCCCATGGAGGCTGTGCTGCCTCGTGTGTCGTCATCGCACCGATCCTCCCTCCCCGTCCCACGCGCGCACATACATGTTTTAGTCATGGCTTTGACTGGGCTCAGCCAAGCAAACCCCACCCTGTGTCTGACCTGCGCTTAGCAGGAGGGCCGCGTGGGGTAGGTAGTCCATGGCACTGTCTGACACCAGGAGGTCTCCAGGGAACACCTCCAGTCCCGGCAGACTCACTACCAGGGAGCTACGCCTGCGCTCGGCCGATCTGTGAGACGCAACAACAACACATGTCATCTCTCTCCGCCCGTGGCTGCGGAGGAAGCTTCTGAAGTGCTCCTTCCTGAGACAGCAGGAAATGAGCTAAAAAGCCACATCACAGCGGCTGTGACGTGATGTGTTAAAGGAACAATGAGTAGAAAATTTCAGTGATAGACAGCAAATTTATAATTATCTTTCCAACTGCACATTGTTGCTGAGATCATCACTGTGGCTTGCTTCAGATAAAAGGCACTTAGAGAAGTTAAATATTGGAAATTCCTGGGTTCTTCTGAGATGAGGTGAAAAGCGGAGATTTCAGAATCTATGTTTTGGCACTGGAGTCCAAAGGAGCGCTTAAATACCATGTCCCTAGCTGATATGTGGGTTGTTATTACTTTGTTACTACTCTGTAGTAACTTGGCAATGCTAGGTTAAAAGTTGGACTTGATGGCCTTAAAGGTCTCTTCCAACTATAATGATTCTGTGATTCTATACTTTCAACCTTCATGTAACTCAGGCGATTTCAAGAAAAGGCAGCATACTAGTGAAACACTTAAAATGCTGTGGTTTTTTTTTAATATTTAACTTTTTGGCTAGTTTGAGCTATTTTCTTTCTAAATGTTTTTGGTGTTTTTCCTGCTAATTCAAATATTTTGTATTTTGAATATAATATGACTTAGTGGCCCCGCTGGTTGAAAACAAATGTCTCTTTCCAACTATTGTTGTTACTAACAGAGGGCATTGTCCAGGATGTAGATCCATCAAGTGAAGTGACATGGGCATTCTGTATCCAACAGCACGTTTGTGCCAGCAGCTGCTTGCATTCAAATACAGAAACTATTGGTGCATATCAGAAAACCTTTTTGGATTTTGCTAATAACTCACACCGATGCCAATTAATTGTGTTAGTATACTGTTGCAAAGTGACTGGTGTCTACAGCTGCTGTTGTGCTGTCTTTCATTGACAGATGCGTGAAGACAGCATCAGAGTTCAAAGGGTCAGTAATTAAGTAGCTGAGGGAGGAGGTGTGAAATGTGTGTACATATATAAAAATTCTCTTTTTCAGTCACCATTTATTGTGTATGGTATTTTTTGTCAGTTAAGTGTAATTCTTACTGTTTTGGGTTTTCTTTTTGCCTAGGCAGATACCTTACTGTGAATATCTAGCCATTTGCCAACACCCGGCAGGTACATTTTTCCCTATAAGTGCATGAACTTGACAACTTATCAACGGGCAGATGAGCTCTGAGGTAGAGAACTGGGATTTGATATGTATAACAGGACATAGAGATTATGCTTTTTGTTATGATCTGACAGTGACATTGTTTGCAATTGCCTTAGCTCAACCAATTAAATTGTATAGATGGAAGGAAAAACTGCTCCTAATAACAGAGTGGGCTGTAGGTTATCAGGAGAGCCAGGTCTGAGACTTTAACATTTGGAATGTGGACATATTAGGGCTTGAAAATCACACACTGAGGAGTTCACAATGTGCAATGTACAAGCTCTCCAAAAGCTTTTCCTTTTCTCTTAGCCCTAACTGAATGGGGAAGGTAGGATCTGTTTATTTAACTTTAGGGATTTCCAGTGAAACTCTGAGGTTTCTCATGAAACTGAACCTAACACATGGCTTGAAAAGCCTTTATGGATGGGGTCTGTTTCTTGGTTGTCTGCAAGCCCATACCAGTGCAGGGAGGCCGCTTGCTGATGAGGTGCACTGGGTGCTACCCAGTGCAAATTTTCAGTGTTGGTAACAATTGCATTAAGATGCTTCTGAGACCTCCAGTGATTCCACCATGCAGTCTCTGGGGCAGATGGGTTATTATACAAGCCAGATGCTGCAATATAAATACAAGGCAAATTCTTAAAGTTGTCACTCCTGTACTAGGAAATCCAGATTTATTTCAGGTTGGATTCACAGTAATATTTTGCCAATGTATTATTGATTTTTAAAGTATCTAGCCTACTTCAATTTTAGAATATGTTTTGAAGTGGGAGGCCAGGGGCTTCTGAAGATTAGTAATGGGAAGCATAGTTTCATTGTAACTGAGTTAAATGGTGTTATTTCCCTAGATCAAAAAGGCTTTGAACTTTAGACACACACACGTCTAAACAAGCCCTTCACATAGGTCTGTAAGCCTGCGGTGTGTGGGAGCGTGCCAAGGTCACTTGGATGCGTATCTACGATATACCTTTGCAATCTGACATGCCTGGGCTGATTAATGACTTACATGCCTAAATTATGTACTCATGCTTCACAGATGAAGGTACAGGTATCTGTGATCACCTGGCCTGATGCCTGTAGGCTGATTAGATACCTTAGATGTTTTAGTTGGTTTTACTGGAGAAATTAAACTACCAAAGTGCTGTGTAATTTAGTTTACCAGTTATGAGTCTGTATGCAATATTTTAGCATCTTTCCATACCTGAAGACTCTGTAGCTTTGCCTTTTTCTTTAGTGTTTTGTGTTTTTTTTTTTTTTTTTTTTTTTTTTACTAGGGGCAGAGGACTGAAGTGTTTGAGTGAAAGAAATGCTTGTACTTTAGGGATGAACCCAAGCACCTGAGGAGACATCATCTGCACTAATTCCTCCTTTAAATCTTCTTGCTTTGTGAAACAAGATGATGTCACAAGTCTGCTTTACAAAGTTACGGAAAATTATTAAAGACACTGAAGCATGCCTGGAAAAATGAATATCCTGTGTATATAGTTTTTTCTAGAACATGGAGAGTTTCAGCTGATTGCTTTTTAGAGGTCTGTATCTTTATATGTCCATAATCTTAGCCTAACTAGCCATCCCAGGGAACAGCTATCTGTATAAATCACCTTACTTCAATAACAGATACGTTATTTAAAGGAATACCCACAAGATGAGAATCAAAGCAACTGAAGAGATTACAAAGGTCATCATGATAGGGTGGTCACAGTGCTGAGATAGCCGCCAGGTGGTGACACTGTTACCCAGGCCACTCAGGGAGGGTATTTGGACTCCTCGATTCAAAGAGTTACCATGACACTTTACGGGCATATGAGACATTAAAAGAGGAAGAGGAGCACTTCAAGATAGGTGAGCCCAGCTCCCTCGATTCATTGAAAATGGGATGCCTTGGCAGTTACTGAGAAGACTCTTCATTAGTGGTTGTCTTTAGGAAATAGCGTAATCCAGTTTTCCACCCAATCTCTGATATGCTGAATGGTGCAAGGAGAAAACGAACTCAGAGTGAACTAAAGGTTTTGTTTTATCAGTGTTTCCTTCTGCTTCAGTGTTGGCTTTAGCATCTCACCTTGTCTCCACCACACGCAGCTCTCTCTGTGCTGTCCCTCTTATCCTTTTTGTTTATTTATTTTGGCTGATTATTTTTAATCGGCATCAGTTCAGCATGTTGCCATGCCGACAGAGATGGACTGGCATTCCTGACTGAGGGCTGTGTCGGGGAAGGCTGTTTAAGATGAGCATTGCTGATTTAAGAAAGGATTTTGGAAGTAAAGTCTGGGAGTGGGGAGAAGAGATGTTCATTAAAACTGAAGGATGGAGGTATGTTTTTACCCTGGATGATATATGTCAGTCTTGGAGGAGGTTTGCCAACGGTTCCAATGTGCTTCTAGATGGAGAGAATAATCTGACATTTCAGCAGTTTTCTCTTGCTGTGATAAGAAAGGATTAGCTGTTAAGGAGTTAGACTAATGATTTGGATAAAGGAGGAGCTGAATACAGCCCTTGCCCAGACCTTGGACCAAACTCAACCTGACAAAAAAACATTTAAAGCAGAAACTGGTGATTTGTGTTTTATATTTCTGCCCATTCTAATATTGGTCAAGACAAAAAGTAGAAATCATAATATATCATCCAAATATCCTTTTGTCAATCTTTCGGGCTATGGAACAAAGCTTGCATTGTTTCTTGTATGATTTTAAAATGTGTCTGGATAGAAGTACAGAGCCAATGTCCTAGCTGGCATATAGTGGTTTTCTTCTGAAGCTGTCAGGCACGTGACATCAAGAGAAGGTGTGTATGTTAAATGTTCAGTGTTCTCCTGTTTAGCCATTTGCATTCAGTATTCTTCAAAGTCTCCCCTGAAGTTTGCTACAGATCACATAAGTCTTCACCCTGTCAGTGAGATATGCTTATGTATTATGGTTTTGAGTTGGACCAGAGCAGACTCTTGCCGTAATAGGTACAGATCACCTGTTTTCATGAGCTGCAAAGATCTCTCCCTCCCCTCCACTCTCCATTGTAAATTCAAAATGCTAAAGGGTGGGTTGAAAATCACAACAGTTCAGAAAATCTAGGAAGCCTCTTCTACAGTGAACATGTGACTTCAGATGCACACACACATCTGTTTAGCCATGTCTGGGAAACTGCATTGTGTAAAGACTCCCAGGCTGTATCCTCTAACCCACCCAGTCCCAAACATAAATGTACTTGAAACACAGACCTGTTTGTAAGCCGCAGGTTATAACAGAGCTTTTTACCTGAAAAATGAATAAATATTGGGAAGAAGAGGAGATATAGGTCAACCAATGGTGTCTATTGCCTTGATAAGTGAAACGCGTTATGGCAGTCACAGAAGCAGTGTATTGTTGTTTGTTGTGAGGCTACTTCTGTCTTCGCCAAGGCTTGCTCACCAGTGCTGGTGCTTTTAATATACCTCACGCACCTGCATGCCCCACCTGAAATCTTCAAGGGGATCATGCAGTAAAGCAAGCACTGCCCCATCGGTGAGAGAGGGATGGTCATTAAGGGACATACTAGCTCCCACTTCCTTGTTGTCTGGGGAGAAAATAAACTTCAGTTCCCTTCTGTAAACACTTGAACATCTTAAAGAAACAAAAATGGCTGAACCAAACTCACTCCTAATCAAGATTTTACTTTCTGATAATCGTTTGAAGAGCTTGATGCAATTCACTGCACAGATCTACGGTATGCAGCACCTTATCTTGCCTGTGCTAATTTACAAAATCCAAGTATTTGTCTCAGTTTGTAGGATTAGCAGTCCCCCGACCCAGTAGCAGTCCTAGGTCTGCTTTGCTCATGCAGGAGAACAATATTGAGCTGTTCTCCTAGCTTCTTTGCTCCCTTCTCCCTCCCACAAAGTTTTGAAGAATGTCGCTCAAGATTATGAGATGTTTTGCATTCTTCAAGCTGAAATTTGACACTGCTAATCCAAACAGCCAGACCTTTTGGCAGTTAGTTCCTAGGGCAGAGCTCTCCTATGGTCCAGCTGAAATACTGCGTGAAATATAGCTAAATGTGTTGGGGAGAGGGCCACCTTTGAAAGAAAATCTCATTAAATAAGTTTAGTTTAACAAGCTGGTGACAGGCATTTCACAAAGCAAATCTACAAATTGAAGTTGAGTTACACATACATGTCTCGCTGTTCAGTTTTGTCTTAGAGAGTGACGTGGATTCATTAAAAATGTAGAGAAGTGAAGCTTAGAATAACATAAAACAAATACATGCATACCTTTGTATAGGAAATCCACTCTGAAAGAAAGTGAGATATTCTCGTTACTTGGTCAGAAAGCAAGCAAGCAGTCTGATTTTGTGAAAAAAGTACTCATTTGTTAACAGAAATGTCCTACGTAGATTTAGGCATTGGCTAACTATTTTCACTGTTGTGGAGAAAGGAGGAGAACTCATTTGATATCCAGAATGTTTTCTATATTTGAAGTGGGGTGGGGGAGGGGAATAGCTTTTGGTCTGTGGCACAAAACTAACTGGTTAGTAAAGAGCTATACACCTATTTAACGCCATCCATGTTTAGTGACCGTGTAGGTCCTCTGAGTAAGGACAGAGTCAAGCATGTGCCTGAATTTAACTTCTTGTGCAAGTAATGCAAGGTCTTTGAGAATAGATCTAGTAACAAACCTGGGGTAAAGTTATGGGGGAGAGCTGCCAGGGAAGAACCCTGCTATAAAGGACCCTGGAAAGAAAATAATCTTCTAAAACCCAAACCAGGACTGGATAAATTACTAAGTCTTGTTCTTTCATAGCCCCACAAACAGTTATACTGGACCACCCGGGTGAATGGACAGAGGTGGGAAAGAGCGGCCATGTGCAGGAGCGGACTAGACCAACCTGGTCATCAAGAGATAAGGCTGGAACCGTTGCCTTTTGCTGATTTGGAAGGAAAAATTGCCCCTCCTGATGAGCATATAAGTTAGTCTGTTGTATCAGAGGAATGTGGGCCAGGTTGCAGTTCAGGTTAAGAACTGTGGTTTTGTTTATGTGCTGGTCAGTGATGGATCAACACTGAATATGCAAGACTGAAAAGGAGGTTGTATCATCCTATTCCTCTTACCTGGACACCCTCCTGTGGTGTAGGACTAGGGCGGGGGAGTCTCCTAGGCAGAGTAGCAGAGTTGGCTCTCCAAGACTTTTGGAGCATCTCATTGGGACTGTCAGGATCTTTTTGGCTCAACAGCTTTGATCTGGGGCCAGCAGACTCAGGATCTGCTACAGCTGTCTCAGACTTGGCTTTGGAAGACAGTAGTTTTGCATGGACACAAGAAGGCAATGACAATGAGGAAGTTGTAGTGCACCGAGGTGGACTCTTACAAACGTGGTGGAGAGAGCTGGTGTATTCCTTTTGATTCCTCAGCTGAGCTGTGTCAGAGCAGTCCTGAAATGACAGTGAGGCGGAGGCCATCCTTAGACGCCTTAAAGTTGGAGAAGTGGAAATTCTGGCCAGAGCATGCCGGTCAAACTGGAAAGGTGCATGGTGGCTCCCAATGCACTCCTCTGTGGGAAGCTTCAGAAGTGAAGACTCTGTATAACCTCGCCTTCGAATGTAGTCACCTGGAGGCATGGTGGTGTCCATACAAACTGATACTGTCTGCTTTTCACAGGAACTGAAGACATCTTCTGGACTGCTGCTTCCAGACAAAGCAACATTTTCTTTATAAAGATCAGCTTCCCTGTTTTGTAGTTCCACACTAATGCAGGTTTCTTTGACCAGCTCTGTAGAATAATCAGACTTCGGTTGTTGCATTCTTTATTTGCAGCATGAAGATTTATAGGTCTATGTACCTAGGCAATATGATCAGAAAAGGTTCTTAAAAAATTGCCATATGTATTTTTATACAGGAAAACATGCAAATAGAAAAATAATCTAAACAAAATAATGTAGCTATGTGCACTAGTACACAAACAATTCCCTGCATTCTGAGTCCTGCTTTAAAGCAGGTCGCAACAGTTTCAGGACCCAACTTCAGCATGCAGTTTAAACAGCTGCTAATTTTGAGTGTGCAAGCAGTGTCAGCATCGGTCAGTAGAACTAATTAGATGGTAAAGGAGCTCTGCTCATCTGGTACTGCCACCGCCTAATTTCCTGTTGCCACTCCCCCATCAATAAGTGAGATTGTGGCGCTGCTGTACATGGGATAAAAATGAAGTCACTAGCTCTCAGGACTCCTTGTTGCAAAATCGCTTACGTACAAATACTAATTACTTGCTGAATGCTTAAGCAAATACTATTTAACATTTATTTAAGGTGAGTCTAATCACTCTTGCTTTTCTTTTCAGCAGGAGAATTATTTTGTAGTAAACATCATGTATGCATTGTAATCAAATAATGAAGACAACAATTTATCAAAGTAACTTATCTGTTGATTGATCAGTAAATAATCTTATGCTCTGTGATTCATGAAGCTCTATTTTAAGGTCTTTGGATGACTAATCTCTCTAAAACCGGACTGACATTTCAAGTTATAATTGAAGATTACTAATTCGATCTCTGCAACGTCTTCTTTAATTCAGCTTCTTTGTTTGCTAAGAGGAATCTTGAATCTGTTCATGATTGCTGGCTTCTTTTGGACACTTTTATTTATGAGAATGAGTTTATTCAAACATATGTTGACTTTTTTCTTGAGCTATTTAGTATCACACATTGAATATGATTTTTGTCTAATTATATAGTTGCATCAGATTGATTTATAAAGTGATTAGAAACAAATTATTTCATCAAGTTTTCTAGTTCAAAGTATTGTTTTTTACAAACTCTTCAGCCGTTAGGACAATCATTCAGATGCTTACAGGAAGAAAAAGCATATCTTTATGATGGAAATGGCTTCTTTCACAAATGTAGTGAATAGCCACAAATATATTAGCATCTACTCATTCCTCCTTAATAGATAAGGGATAATTAACACATATGCTTATTAAAATGGACCAGCACTAAAAATCAAATTCGAGATATATGATGAATGACAATAATGACAAATTATTACTGTTTTCCACTTCAGAGCAAAGATATGATTGCATACCATTGCTCCGAGATTTGCTGTTATTGCTTTTTAATCTTTTAAGACTTTTATTTTGTGAAGTGCAATCACATCTAACTGATCATCGTTTGGCCAGGAATTCTCTTTGCTTTTTCATTTTTTAATTTTTTGTAATAATCACCTCTTCTCCATGCATAATTTTGCAACTCGGCATGGAGCTTCCAGATATTCATGTGAACAGTGTTCTGTTGCAGAAGTAGAAAAGTTTAAAGACATTTTTTTCATGGAAATCTTATATTAAAAATATGATTTATTATTTTTTAAGATTACCAAGTCTTTTCTTTAATAAGTTGAAACCTACGAGTTTCTTTATGAGTACTTCTGAGTTACTTTTATGAATGGAATATGTCAGCAGCAAAATATTTGTAAAGAAAATACATCGTTAAAAAAAAAAAGTGCAGAAATATGTCACGCACATGCAGAAAAATTAGTATATATGAATAAACTTACCAAGGTAGCCAGACGAAGATTTACCAACGTCCAGTATGTCACACCCTTTTCATGTGCAATTAAGTCAAACTTTCAACAAGTGCTTGATTAACTGATATTAGGCTTAGCAGCAGCGTTTTCTCTTTTAAAGCCTCCTTACTGAATGCTGGTATAGGGAACTAGTGTTTCTTCTTGTAGGTTTGTTTCTAGGGGATTTGTTTATCAGGTCAGACGGAAGTGGCTTCAGGATCAATGCCCGTTTACAAAAGGTAACATGATCCATACATTTTCTTAAACTTCATTCCTTCTATAATTTTTTTTTTTTTTGTACTTTTCACATTGATAAAGTTTGGCAAGAGTGATCTGTCAAGTACATAATAAGTTGCAAGAGCAGATGAAATGCCTTCACCCCTTCAACAGTCCTGTTGTTTTTTTCCCCCCCGCTTGTCTTGATTCATTCAGCTGGATCTAACTACGCATTGTTCATCCTTCATGGAAGAATAGTGGTGATATATCCCTTGGTTACATTATTTACAATTAGATTTTAATTTTAGCAAGCGTGCTAACTATCTGAGTAATTCTGAACAGACAGATTTTGGTATCAGAGTATTTGAGAATTCATCCAAACATCGATAATACACTATTTTGTTGTGTTGCAGAACTGATTGGAAATCATCAGAATTGGTTTAGACATTCTTTGGTTGGGTGAATTGAAAGTGAAACTTCAGAAAAGATGGTTTATTTGGTAGATAACTGGTGAGGAAGCACTAACCTCTGCAAATGTTGAAATCTATTGTGCAATTAACAGAGGGCTCAGCAAACACTTTGTAATGCAGACATTTGCACTGTAACGTTTTCATTTTCTGCAAAGTGTTTTCTTTGGTTTTTTTTTTTGTTTGGTTTTTTTTTTTGTTTGTTTTTGTAATCTACAAACCAAAATGTGATACCCCAAAACTGATATGAGTAAGTGCCTTTGATTTTGCTTAGCATTGGATGTGACTGTGGATTGAGGGAGGATTCTTTCAAGAGAATGACAGAAGAAAACAAACTCGAAGACTTTATTTGCAAGACTGTGACAATATTTATTCCAGTATTCATTGAGTTTGGTTTCTAAGAAAAAGGGATAAGTTTAAAAAAAAGTGATCACCCTGTCTGATAGTTGACAGTACAAGTGTATTTGCTTTAAGTAGGGGTTTTAAGAATGTATGAGTTTTTGGTGTGGTTTTTCTTTTTTTTTTTTTGACTTCTTATGCTGCTCTCAAGGTGATACTAGGATCAGATGGAGTGGAACAGACCTTTCTGCCTGATAAAATATGCAAATGTCTGGAGATTTTAGAGTGTTCAAAGCTATTCATCCTTTCCAAGTGCACAGTAGATACCTAGGTGCCCTGCAGCTGGGCAGGCTGGGGTGGTGAGGCTCTCCGTGAAGAAGTGAAGAGGTGCATTCTTCTGTGGGAAAGGGACAGACAGTCAGCAAGTGAAGCCATAGCCTTCCTCGGGGGGGTGGGTGGGGAAACCACCTCTGTGGTGGGGAGAGCTGGGAGCTGTGCCCTCTGCTCCTGGCACTCTACATTTTTGTGTAGTGCATAAGCAGGTTCTTCTGCTGCTTAACTGAAATCTTCTGAATGTGCTTTAAGCCTGCTACTATGATTTTACCTCCACAACTTCTTATATGAAAATATCAAGCTGCCTCTTTGCAAGCGCCAGTCCGCAAATTAGTATGGGGTCTACCAGACCAGACCTTACTCCTGCTCTTCAACTCATGGATGCCTCATCCTAAATCTAGATCTACCCCCAAATTCTGAATGTCTAAACATTCAAATACTGCTATTCTTTTTGCCTACATGCCATTCAGAGGGTGACAGAGATGGCTGGGCTAGAAAGAAGGCTGTTGTACTTCTCTTGGATACCAGTACCCATACTTGGGCCTTGATAGCTGTCATGTGGGATCATTTTTGAAAGAGAAAGTTGGGTAAATATTAGTAAAAGAAAGAAGTTGAAGTGCTAGCTTGAGATTAGGGCTGCTGAAAACTACTCTCTGACATGTCGTGCTGGGACTGGTTTAGGTTGCTTTGGGCATAGCTAGGCAGAAACTTTGTTTTAAGGCCATTTTGATCAATTAGTTCTGACCAAGACTCTTTTTGGTTCATTTGGTTGGTTTTTTTGTGGTGTTTTTTTTTTTTTTTTTAATTCTAGCTGAGACTTATCCTTAATGTGATCAGTATATTTATATTAACCCAGTAGAAATTATATAAAAAGAAGTTATTTTATTTCCTTCCCATTTGCTGGCGCCATAAATTGAAAACTACCTCTGATTTCCTTTGCCCAGAATTAAAAACATTCTTAAAGGTTTAAGCAATTCTCTGGCTTAACTTGGGGGGCTATTTTTGGATGAAGGTGAAATCATAGTTGCCCTCATTTTGCCCAGAATTCGCTTGCACTGCCTAACTTGTCTTTTACTCCTAATTGTAATAAAGCGAGTACCCCTCTTGGCTGGGACTATGTATGTGTACTTAACTGGCTCCTATCACCACCTCTTCCCAAGTTACATAAACTATTACCTTTCCAAACAAGTATCATCCTAGCTCCAACTATAAACTCAATCCTAGACAAACCTTTGCCAAGCATTAATTCCAGGAACAGTAACTTCCATGCTCAGAGGCAAATGTAGCCAAGTCATTTAACTGATTAAGCTCCAGTTACCTTGCATGTGCTTTCTAAAATAAATAATTACATTAGATGAATGGCCTCTTCTGGTCTAAATCCTAACATTCATGCTGAAATCTCAGCTTTCTGTCAGCTAACTTTACTCTAAAATACCCCTCTGATCTGAAGCTAAAGTTAATCAGTTATCTTTTATGCATCTTTTCCTGGTAGTCTCCTTTAAGCACAGCCGGTGCCACAGTTCATTTGCCTTTGCTGACATGGGCTGTAATGCTGCCATCAGCCTTAGCCATGGTCTTTTAAACAGCTGCTGGGTTTGCCAAGTGACTCCTCCCAGGGTTAATCTCCAAGTGAGACCTGTGCCCCCTTATGGATCAAGACGATACTTCAGGCCAATGATCTCCTAACTTTGGATGTTACCATGTCAATCCTAAGCGTTTTCTCCAGCCCTGGTTGTTCCAGAAATACACACAGCCAGGTGTTCCTCACCTTCCTCTTCTGTCACCTTCTGAACTCACATATTAATCATGCTACTAAGCCTCTGTATGCTGAACCTTACACTTCATGTTGCCTCAGTAATGTAGACCAATGGCTGCTCCAGCCAGCCCTCACCCCTTTTCACCTAGCAAGTCACTTCTTAATGTAGGAGATACCCAAATTCTGACTGTACAACTCCTTATCCTCTCATTTAGTTTAGCTTTAGCATTAAGGTAGCCTCATTTGTTTGCCAGAGGACTAACGATAGCCAGGTGAACCAAACCTGTTTTCAGCTTTGCTGCCTTGCCTCGTAAGAGCTAAGCAATTCTTATAGTTTATGGTTTTCCATCTTATCTAACCCGAAACTCAGGCTGAGCTGTAGCCTTGAGGTTCATCTTTCTAAAGAGGTCTCTAGAGCACAAGTGAAGCTTAGCCTCAGGGCAGAGAAATAAGTGAGTGCAGCATTGTCTAGAAGTGCCTCACAGTTCTGTCATGGGTCTCCTAGCTGTAACACACCTAGCTGGCCTTTTGACTACTGACAATCTCTTTAGGGTGGAAGGTACAGAAATAAAATCATGTGGTCCAGGATTATGTACCTCCAGTGATGTCCCTGCAGGCCCTTCAGAAATACGTAGGTTATCAGAGCTGGCTGGAAAAGTCCTCAGCTTTCTTCCTGTGTTTTCGAGCATCATTTGTTGAATTTGTTCTTTTTTGTGTTTCCCTGAGGTCTCTCTCTTGTTCTGTGTCAGATCATCACGTGTCAGATGCAACTTGTCTCCTGCTGCTGACAAGTGTAGAAGGTCTCTCACATATTGGTAAAGACAAACAACATCTCAGTTATACCTGGCTGGCTAGGGACCTGGATTGCATCCAGGTCATGGGATAGGCTCATAGATGGATCTGTGCTTTATTTTCCACATACCAGAAAATGTCAGGCTGCTGATTATCTGTTACCTCTTGAGAGGTCTCTGTGCATCAGCCAAAGGGGTCTTATATTACAATCACAGAATGGTTCGGGTTGGAAGGGACCTTAAAGATCATCTAGTTCCAACCCCCCTGCCATGGGCAGGGACACCTCCCACTAGACCAGGCTGCTTAAAGCCCCATCCAGCCTGGCCTTGAATGCTTTTAGGGAAGTTTGTCCTCAAAATCTTGCATGTTGTCTACATTGAGGTAAAAAGCTTTCTCTGCTCCACTCTTCTTCCTCCAGTCCTCCATTGATAGAAATGTTTGGAAATGGGCTTTACTGTGTCCTGTTTCAAATAACCTCCAGAATTTGGTGCATCCTGAACATACTCATGTAGGTATTATGCTCTCTGAGCACTCCTCCCAGGTTAGTCTCTCAAATGGATGCTTGCTTCTGAGTTCATATGACATGTTTATGGCTGCCTGACAGCCCTTCCAAAACAAGAGAAGCAAATAGCATGTCTTCACAGTCCTGATAATAGCCCTGTGGGGTCTGTGGCAGCTTTGCAGTATGACCTGGCCTTAAAAAATCAGGCTGTGTATCCTACCTCATTTGCTGCACTCTTCTAGGAACAAACCAAGCGCAGTGGGTTACCAGCACTGGGGTGTGGTGTGAGATTATGGGTTTTCAGCTGGAATGCAAGTCAGTGCCGAGAGCTGCAGGGCAAGCCAGGTAAGAGTTGGTCCTAAGGTCACATAGTCTGCTCTGTGTGCATGTGTGTGGGCATCCTAATGAGGGTTTAAAGCTTCAGAACACGCTTGGAGTCTTATCTCTTGCTCTACCAGTGAGACTACTCTAGGAGCATTTCTGTGGTGAGAAGGTTGGCAGATGTGGTCTCAGCATGGATGCTTTTCACAAGACAGGGTAGAGGTAGCCACACCAATTAAAAGAAACTTGGCAAGAAGTACTCATTCCTGCTGTCCAAATCAAAACATCTGAGATCCCGCTTTCCACACACTTAGCTCTGAACAACTCTTAACAGGCTTAGAGCACAGATGCGATTGACATCAGCTGCAGCTGTAAGTGTTCAGCTCCCTTGGTAATCAGACCTCAGGTCTCAAGTCAAGTAGCCAGAGAATAAAGAGCGTGCACTTAGTGTCCTTTGTGTATAGTTCAGTTTAAATGGCTTGGGCAGCACCACAAAGGAACTATGCAGTAGACGAAGAGATAAAATCTATTTTTCTGGGGAAATATTCACATGAGAACGCTCGTTTTGTTTTCTGTGAATGCCAGCCTCAGTCACCTTGTGCTTCTCAGCTTTTGAACAAATGAAGAGCAGTGATCCAAAGACAGCAGTCTCCTACATGCCTTAGTGCTGATTCATTCCCAGAGCTAGGACATCCTGTACCCTGAGGAAGGGTCTCATCCAGCGCACAGCATGAATGTGTGATTAAGACCCACCATAATGCCAGAACTGGATGAAATGGGGCAGGGGGCTGTGCAGGTTGTGCAACCATTGCTCCATCATCTGAACCTTCCCCAAAGAGACCAAAAAAGCCATCAAAGCGCATTTATGTTCTGGTACTTTGATTTCTGAGCGTATAGCTTTGGAACCAAAATACCAATCTTCTAAAAGCCTACAGTCTCCTTCTCCCATCCCTAACTAAAGAAAAAAAAGAAAGGAAGCTTCCTGATTTTAGTTAGAGAGGAAAGTCTTGGCTTGTCCCAGAGCTGCAGCCACAGAGCATGCAAGTTCAGCCGATCCTTTCAGTAAGTGTGAACAGAAACCTTACGAAATTTAGTCAGGCAGACATTGTCTGCCATTTTTTCCAAGGCTTTACCTTAGACAAATTTTGGCAGATTTCACGGGACCAACATAAATTACACAAAACCCATTTTTTAATTGCCAGCAATATTTCAAATGACTAATCCAAAACTACACTTATAAAAGAGGAAATTCCCATTTTGTTATTATTGCACAAAGAGTACATTTTTATCCTCTAGATTTGCCCTCAAAAATACAGAACATTTTGCCTGGGAAGTTTCAAAAACTTCAGTTAATGGCAGACAACTATTGTATGAAATCTCTGCCAAATGTTTAAAATCTGGCAAAGCAAAGGGTAATTTAATAATAATGAGAGCAAGTATTGGATGATTTTAACATGCACTGCTAGTTCTGCCTTTAATAAACAGATTGTGGTGTTTTTTTAATATCAGTAAACAGTAATAGTTTTACAGAAGTTAGCAAGTGATGCAACATGCATTCCCACTTTTACACAAGGATTTTACACAATGTATAAAGCATTTATTTTTGAACTTCCTCTGGAGCAAATGAAAATATGTTTTATAGAAGAAAAACAAAACAAAGCCAAAAATAAAAACCCAAACACTATTAATAGAAAAACTGACTAAAATTCTGTGAAAAGTGAAGACCTTTTCTGTTCTTCAAAACCAACTTCTATGAAACTTCAATGGTCATTTTTCTGTGTATCCCAAACTGTATGGAGAAAAGCCTCTTTCTGTTCAGAAATCAGTGACATCCACAATATAACCCATATCCAAAGGGGATAAAAGGCAGAGGAGGAACAGAGTTGTTATTTCTCAAATATTTATCAATTTTTGTATGAAACCATCTATTTGTTTTGCAATAATCTGTAGGTATTTGTATTAGGGTAATGATATATAAAATAATAATGAAGAAGCAGCTTTGTTTTGGACTGAAGTAAGACAGAAATTACTTGACTGTCTTGGCAAAACTTCCTTCTATCTGGGTCTAGTGAAGGGTGGTTTTGGGTGGGTAATACTTTTGACGTTAAAAACAAGTCACTTCACGAGTTGAAACCTTTCCATTTGAAGAGTTAATTTCAAAAATATATGTAGAAGAAAGAATTTTTTGAGTGTTATTACACATAATGTGAGTTACTTCCAAACTGCATAATTCAAGAAATTTGCTCTTTTTGAGAAGACTTTATTAATCTTTATTTATACTCCCTCTCATGGTTCCTCTTCTCAGAGTGTCTTTATGAATTCCTTGGTTGTCAGCTTGAACTTAGCGTCTCGGTTCACAACATTGATAGCTCTTAGCGATCTAGGTGATTGACTTTCCTGTCAGACGCTGTGCCTGGTTTTCATCTCTCAGCACCTAATCTAAAAACACGTGGCGTCATGCAAAACAGAATGCTGAAGCAGAGTTAGGAGACAACAGCCAAGGGATCAGGTCTGAATCTCACCTGGCAGATCAGAGAGCTGCTGGCCTGCTTTCTCTAATTTCACTTCAAGCTATCTGGGAGAGAGATTCGTCTCGTCCACGTTTAGACAGGCATGCATCTAAAGCAACCATTCTCCAGTCCTTCTGTAGTCAGTGATAAAGCCTATTATGCATGCAGTGCGCTTCAGGGCATAATTCTTCTGATCTATATTAGGCACCCATTTTAGGATCCCCAGTCGATGTTACTATTTCTCCTTAGTGGCTATAAGTGTGACTATTCCAGATTTGTCTGTCCATTTTACATGAATCCTTCCCGTGGTTTTCAAGCTGTCTGCCCCCCAGCTGCTAATGATCATGTTTAGTGGCCTGAGTATTAAGCATGATGCTGTCAGACGCACGAAGTTTGCATAGAGGTTGCCTGACGTTGTGCGTTCCGTAAGGAGTGATAAACTTGTGCCTTATCTTGATTTTATGTTCTAATCCACGGCCATGACTGATGGAGCCTGGTCCCTCTACTGCTGCGCTACTGGCAGAAAACTCTGCAGTATGTGAGGGCTCTTGTCAGCAAAGAGAAGACCTACAAGAACTTGCCCTGGTTGAAAGTGGCACCAGCTAGGACAAAGATATGCTGTGCTACATAGGTCGGCGGTAACATGGTACACACAACCAGTGACATGCCCAAGGAGGGGCTAAGGGGTTACAGAACTTGTCGGTGCACTTGGAGCACCTGACATGATGAACATCCTTTATTTCTCAGAACATTTTATGGGTCTTGCGAATTATATTACCTCATTGCACAAGTGACAAACTGAGAGAAAAAGAAAATAAATAAACTAGCAACAAATCAATGATACTTTATGTCAGGCATTTTCAGTCCTGGATTCCAGATCTCCAAACCTGTGTCTTCTGCGCAGCTGCACTTGGTCTCAGATAGTGATATTCTCCTCTCTGCAAGTTAATTATTAGAGGAATAGAGGTGTAATGAAGGAAAGAACTGTAGTTTTCCAGCTGAAAGCAAAGCAACTTTGAAATGGAGAAAGGAATCGGCTGGCAAATCATCAGTCAGGAATACAGAGCTGAAATCTGTGCGCTTGAGAGTTGACAAATGAGACTAATTCTTTTACTTTAACGTGGTTCCCAGGACAGCTGTCATTAAATTGAAAGTTGCAGAGGTTTTCTCCCAGTGACCCTCATAACTATTTTTTTCACAGTTCGATGTAAAAGCTTGTAGGCAGAAGAGTAACACTGAATCAGAAGAACCTGGTATCCTTGTCACCGTGAGCACTATGCAAGGCTGTTATGGTGACAGATAGTGGTTGGCCAGCTATGGGATAAATCACAAGATAAAGTTCTAGGTGAAAAAAATCATAGTTTTACATTAACTTTCTATTAACTAGCATCTATTCTAGCCTTAAGGATGTTTATTTTTTCCTGGCTGGCTCTGTATGGCATACCACCAAGTAACATGTAACATTGGGAAGAAAAAGTTTTGAATCCCCCCCAACACTGTTATACTTTGGCACTAGGTTATCCAGACAACTGGATTTAGTGGATACAGTAGTCCTGCCAGGACAAGACATGTTGTAAAGAATGACATCTGTTCCTGTTTGCTCATCAGTGGCTTCCCATGTGATAATCATAGTAATGAAAATGACAGGATTCCCATCAAATATCTACAGACATTTTTCCATTCTGCCTATGGTTTTTAGGGCCTAATGTTCTGTGAGAGGAGATTACTTTAGAACAAAAAAACCCCAGTATTTTAGAAATTTATGAACTCATATCTAGTATCATCAAGTTCATTCCAATTTATTATCTAAATTCAATAAATTACATTTATTTTCCAACTGAAGAACATATCAGGGAAATAGAAGGGCAAGTTCAAGGGAATTTTTGCTGCACACACTTACCTGGTTGCCAGATGTTAGTATTGGTGTTAGTATTAGCTGGGCAAAGAGCTTTTTGATTTTGGTAGCACATATCAGTTCACTGTTTGGATATGCAGACAATGCATCATTCTTTTTTTTTTTTAATTGTGACATTTGAAGCCTTAAGAGGTGATGTTTGGATGTTAGCAAACAAATGCATATGACATGCTATCTTATGATGGAAATAGAAGGTATGAAGCTCACCATAAAGCTAGCACTGCTTCTTGTGCCCTCTAAGAATGGGTGTTCAAGTGAAGCAGTCAGTTCAGTTCAGCAAAATCACTTGAATTACCCTGAGTCGTCCTGGCTGAGAATTTGTCCTGTTTATCTGTCTGACTCGACCATATATAGTGTTATCTAAGTATGACGTGACTGACCATCCCCGAACTGGGAAACATTGCTTTGGTTTTTAAATGAATTTAAATTGTTATTGACAGCATTTTTTTCAATGAAGGAAGCACAGATCACTTCTTCTTATGGATGTTCCCAGGGATGACAGGAAATTAATCTCTACTATGAAATGATTAGAGAATTCATCTACTATGAATTACCATGACTACACCCGCTCCTATGGTCTGTTTCATTTAGCGTTAGCTTAAGCAGAAAAGATAATGGAAGAAAATAAGGATGGTATTCCATATAATGAAAATAGAGGTAAACGTAAAATGGTTGTGGTAGTTTGTCCTTCTGCTACATGGTAATTTTCTTACCATCCTCTTTGTAGCCACTTAAAAACACCTGGGAAATTATTAGAACACAACTGACTTCACAGGTTGTTTTGGTGTTGACAGTCAGTAGGCAGCAATTAGACTATTAGTTCCCTAATGACTGCAACATAATACCAAGGCAAGGAAAAGAAGGCAGCTTCTTTATTGCATTCATCCTCAACATAAAGCAGAGCACCCTTTGACTAAGTCATTAAAAGAGCTGCTTCATTTACAACATGAACCATGCGTGAACGCCTCTAAAAATCTCTGGTCTGTATCCATGTGTCCTGGAGAGCAAATCCAGAGGTGCTGCTGGCTAGGTAAGACCATGACAAAACCAGGCAGCAATTTCCCTAGGGCTGGAAGCAGCTTTCTGGTTTGTCTTGAGTGCTGTGCCTTTGATATTTAACAAATAGTTAATGATTGTCCACTACAGTGGAAAAATCCACAGATTCATCATCTCAACAGGATATTCATACATATTTCTATATTTTAGATCTTTTGACGTCACACTATGCTAACATACAGTTGTGGCTACAAGCTACTATGAATGGCAGGCTCCGTGGACTTGGTGTCAGCTATTTTGGTAATCAGCACATCCAAGTGATTTATACATCCCTCTTGGGAATAAGGCTTGGAATTTTATCTGTGTTGCTTAGACCAGAATTGCACCCATCCCTGCAGACACTTGTTAATCTATAAGAAAGATTAATAGAGTCCCAATATAAAGATTAGTGTAGACTCATGCTGAGAAAAAAACACTTGGTGAAAATGTCCAAAGAGATCAGCAGAAAACCAATACAGATACAGATGGGTGCGTTCCCTGATGGAAGGTATCAGACAGTACTGAAGACAGTATTTTAAATAAGCAAGTATACAATGAATTATTGAAATGGCAAACAGAACTCAGTTGATAAGATATCCATACTTACAAAGTGTTTATCTTTAATATCTAATTAGTATTTTTCAGAAGAATAATACCTCAAGAGAACAGTTGTGACACTAAGAAAGAAATGTTACCTTCATTTCCAGTTGGAGTTTTGTATATCTGCTCAGAGGAAAAACAGAACTCAGAATAACGTGAAAGGTGGCAAGCTGTTGTATGTACATCTTTGTTAAAAAAAGGATAAGAATTTTCCATTTGTTCTTAAATCTGCAATATTCTGATAAATTAATCTGATGGTTACTGAGTTTTTCCTTTTTTATATTGATTATCTACCAATTGTCTCATGGGCTATTTTCACATCCCCTGTAATGACAAAACTGATTGATTCATTTCCACTGTGGAAAAGGGCTGCAATCCTTGTTTCAGTGATGGTGACAGTGGTTCTGTTATTAAAATCAGCGAGCTCTGAGATTTTGGGCTCACAATAAGGCTTTACCAGTGTAACATAACTCTTATATGTTCCCTCCCGCCGTCTGCTAAATAAGACCTCTTTTGGGAACCCGTCAATCATTGCCTCCAAAAGGCACCTTGCTTTGTGCCAAGGCTGGAACACTGAATTTGGGGCAAGTGAGAGATTACTGACTGCTCATTTCTGTGATTTTCTGCTTTTCCTGAGATGTGGCACCGCACATTGGCTGCGTTTGTAGGATCCAAAAGAGTCTAGACCTTGTGCTTCGTTTCTGCAGGAGAATGATCCCAGCTCCGCAGAGCTGCCAGGCTGGAGGCTCCCTAGCCCAGCTTATTGCTAATGTGCCGCTCACTAGTTTCTTGTGACAGTGTCTGCAGGACATTTCATCCTTTGTCTTTCACATTTATTATACGTACATTTATTTCATACTTTGCTCTTTCAGTATGTTAACTTTTAACACATAAGGTGAACCAATAAAAATTTTGGCCAAAGGAAATGATTTTTCATGTTTAGGACTGAAATTTTGACTTCTGATAAATGTCTTTAAGTGGCTAAAGTTTTCAGAGGCCAGAGCGAGTTATTAAAAAATCATGGAATATGTGAGTATTATTTTCACAGAATATTTCTGCATTGCTTAACAGTATGTTGTTAAACAGTTCTTCTTATATACCCCTTTATTTCTGTATTATAAGGAACCTTTCAATATAGAAATGGAAGATGAAGAGAGATGGAAAAATCTCATGAGTGGGTAATTTCTGGAGAAATCAATCTCTAAAAAGTTATGAAAAACAATGAAATTCTTGTGCAATTTTCCTTCCAAAGAAAACCTTTCTTCTGCAGAAAATAAGAAGTTGAAAAAGGTGTCAACACAACAGCCTTTAGTAACTTAATCCATTTCCTATTTCTATCTTCTTTAATAGAAACATTTTTTTGAAGTTGCCTTTTTACTTTCTTTAAATATTGCCTAAATTGAAATTACTCAATTAATTTTCAATTAATTGAAAAACTTGAAATTACCTCCATAAAATAGACTCAATAATTATCTAACAGTGTCTGAAAGTTGTTTGAAACACTCTTCAGTTCTAACTCATCTCATGAATAAATTTTCCAGTCGGCAGACGATGCCATCTGCAGCATGCCAGCACCACTTTCATCCCTGTAAAAGAAAAACAAATCTATTTAAACTGCCAAAACAATCAGTTAATCTCATAATGGAAAGGATAATAAATAATATGGCATAATATTAATATGCCTGTCTACTAGTGTACATACATATTACACTATCTTGTTTAGACAATCTGCTGCATTAAAACCATTGCATTTATTTAAAAGTGGTGAAATGGCATTGTGCTTGAAAGTTGGATGGAATCCTTGAAATCCACTGAATTAAAGGAAAAGCTGCTTTTAACTGAAATAGGGGTATAATATTAAGTTCCATTTATTTAGTGTTAAATCCAGAGGAACACAAGCAGCCTTCTAGACCTTTGCAGGTATGCCAAGCCAGAAGACACATATCTCATACCGTAAAGAGCAAAGAGAGGCTCGTATTCAGGAAAGATCACATATGAAAGTAGCTCACAAATGGGAGAAAACATCACGCTTCCAGGGGTCCCCAGGGTACCCATGGTGGTACCTGAAGTATAGCAGGGTTTCAGGATGAGGTATCACTGTCAGCCTCACGTGCTTTTACTGGTTTGCTTGGACTCACACATATTAGGGTTATGGCTGCTGTGGGACATAGCCTCTATGTGGAAACAGCACTGGAACATCTGAGAAGTCAGTTCTGCTCTATTCTGGTTCAAAGCATTTCTCAGAGCAGTAGTAGGACTTGCAAGATGTGGTGTAGTCAGTGGTTTGGGTTGGAAATTGCTTGGTCAGAGTTTGCTTGAGTCTGCACTGAATTTTCTTTGCGGTTTGGATGAGCCACTTGATCTGTACATCTCTCTCAAACAGACATTGGTCCTCTCTTCCTTTGTGCTGCATCATACTTTTTCCATGTAAAAAAAAAAGGCCATCTACCTGCTTTGAGGAGTTTGCAAGAAGCTGTCACTAACAGAGTAGCTTATTGTATAAAAGGATGGATTTTCTTGTACAACAAGCTGCTATTCTATGTGAAGAACGATGGAAGGATTTGTCCTGGAACATTTTACATTTCTAGAATTGAAGAATAATTGAGGATGAAAGACACGCTTGGAAGTCATCAGGTCCAAACCCTTGCTAAATGTTAAAATAAACGGGTATTAACTTAGACCAAGGAGCATTACATATCCCATGCTCGTTCTGCCTTGCGATATGGACAATTCAATTCTTCCCATTATACCCAGTAAAGTTCATGACCCCCTCAACGTGTCTGCGCAGAGACTATGCATGCATTGCTAAGTATAGGAGAAATATAGACGTTAATAAAAAAAAACTTCACTGAATAACCACTCAAGGGTAGAAATAATGGAGTGCTGGGGAAGTGCTGGGGGGGGGGAGAGAGAGCAAAAGAAAGAACAATTCCTTCTTCTCTAATGGAGAAAACAGAGGGGGAAAAAGACTCCTTTTGTGAGAAAGGAGTGGCTAAAACACACAATCACAATAACTGCACTTTAAAATAAAAGAAGTTATGGAGTAATATGTAGATATGCTCTTCAAAACCTTCTTTTTAAAGAAAGGTATAGTACCATCCAGTCTATTGAAACTGGTAGCTTTGACTACAGTGGATGGGGATTCTCCCTTTTTAGTTAAAATCCTTGTTCCCTTTTATTCTCTTGTATTTATTTGCCTTCAAGCTCTTTCTCCATTTCCTGTCATTTGGCTAGACAGGTAATTTTAGGGGTGGGCTTATAAAACAAGCAGGTGTATTGACCTAAAAGCCAAATGGTCACAAGAGGTTCCAGTCTGCAGGACACACCTATTTCACATATGCATGATAGTGGAAATTTTGTGAGTGTTCTGGAGGCAAAACCCAGGTTAGAAATATCCATGTATACATCCACAGTTTTCTCCGTGTGTGTATTTGTGTGTATCTATGGATATGTACAGTAAAGACTAGGGAAATTTTACAGCCAGAAATATATTGTTATCATTATAATAAGAGAGTAATTTTCAGTAATCAAACTGTATTCAGTGGTCCTAATTAGCTCTGTAACTGAGTATCCTTTCCAAGTTATGGGTCACCATTTCCAATGATTTTATGGTTAAGATTCATCAACGATGTCTTGTAAAACGTAGTATTATGGAATATAAATAATGAAGGAGCTGGTTGTAGCTCCATAGTTACAGAAGAGTTGAAGTTTTTATTTAAAATAATGTTGGTTTTTTCCCCTAGTCTGTTGCACAAACTTACTCTTTGTGTCATAGCTACGTGCCTTGGAGATGTTTCTTTCTGCAGTTCTTATAGACAGATTAAAGTTTGTTTGGGTGATCATCCCTAAAAACCTGCCCCACAATAAAAAGGCTTTTCTGAGTCATGTAGCTGTTCAGATTGTAGACAATACTTTAGTATTGTTAACTTGGCATTCATACACTGTTTACTGTTTTATAATATCTTTTCTCTTTGGTGCATTTCTCCTAAAGAAATAATACTGTGCTTTGAGCTAAATTCTCTAATTGGTCACTAACTCAGTTTTTATTGCCAGGAAACAGAAAGTTGTCGTGCTTTGGCTTAGACTGAGGCTTCTTAGCATCACAGTGAATTTTAGTGTCTTCATTCCTAGCCTGAATGGAGAGGGACATGAATTCTTGCCTGAGAAAACTGATGGCTAGAGATCATTCACTGGCCAGGAAGGAGGCCTAAGTTTCTTTAGCTCCCAGACTATCAAAATAGTAAAAAAGAAACAAAAACCACACTACTCCAGAACCCAAGCTGCAATCTGGTTGAGACTGAACAGACCCTGGGTAAACTGTTCCAGTGCTTTAATGACTACATTATGTGACTGCTCTTCCTGGGATAGTGAAATCAGTCTTTTTTCCCCATTCCCATGCATCTCCCGTGCATCTGGGAGAGGTTCCCAGGTCCCATTTATCTGACCATCATACTCATTGCGCAGTTTATAGAGCAGGAAAACAACACATAGGAAAAGGCGGGCTATTTGCCTTGAGCCTTAAATTCTGAGATAGTAGACAGAAGCAACATTCGGTATGTTGTAAATCATCCACATGTAAAGAAAGCCAGAGCTGGGCTTTTACCTTGGATCACTGGTGAATCCATCCCTGAGGCATTTAGGTACGTGCAAGATAAAACCCAGTATTATCTGGCAGGCAGCAATAGAAAAAATAATACAAACCAGCACACGAATTATACACTTATAGGCTTCTATTTTTTTTTTTTTTAATCAAGACCGCTCTTGCTTTTAGGGATCTCAGCATAGAGATAATCATTTTACCGTCTAATTCCCTCCCTGTAGTTTTCTATGAAAAGGCAATTGCCTTTGAAAGGTTTCAGAAACATTAATTCAGCTACTGATACTGGATGCAGTAAAAACTCCCACATATTTACAATGGAAAAGGTACTTTATTTTTAAGCATAACAAAAGCTAAAATTTAAGTACTGGAACTGATATGGAAATAACCTTCCCTGGACTGCAAGGCACTGTATTTTTGCAATGAAAATCAGGTTTTAATTGATTAAAATATGAGCATTTGGAAAACATGTCACTAGAAAAAAAGAAGTTGCTGTTTTGAAAGAAGTAGTCTGTGCTTGCATAGTATAAGCCAAGCTCCCTGAGCTCCAAAACAATTACAAACTAGACAGTACATAATTTAAAAAAAAATAAAGCAAGTCCAGGGAGTAATGAAAGATGGTATTCATGATTCACTTATATATTACACTGAAGGCAGTTTGGTTACAGGGAAATAGAAGAAAATGATAGGACTGGACTAGTGTTGAGCCAAACACCAATAACTTTTGCATGGTTGCTGTGTAATTATTGTCTAAGCAGCATAGCTTCGAAGCAGTAGGGATTAGCCTTTTGAAATGTTATCCTCAAAGGAAAATTGCAAACAAACAACGAATCCAAGGGGAATCAAATACAAAAGTTGACATTAACTCAAGAATACATTTACACAGTTAACCACTAAATGTCAGGAAATGCCGCAGTTCAGTCCGGCTGTGTAATTGTGTTGCTGCTGTTTCATGTGCGTTATCTCACAGCCTGATTGCACAGACATCTGAAGTCCCTCGGGCAGAATCTAACAGATAAAACTGCCCCGCATAGATATAAACCTATGCATGTGTTCAGTATTCCTTAAAGATGTGTCAGTAGCCAGTGACAAATTTGTGTATATGAGGTGGACTCAAACTCCAGTAAAATAAAAGTCAAAGTTCTGTCTGTCATCTCCAGTGCCCCCTCTTTAAGGGGATCCCCGGACAAAATCTGGAATATAACCTGAATATTCCTGTGAAGGAGTATTAAAAAATACCTCTGGAGACTGCAAGTTAATGCATTGCTTTTCCTAGAAAATTGAAGTCAGAAGTGAACGTGACATGCAACTATGAGATCCTGCCTCAAACAGAGACCAGTAGTTGAGGTTTCAGAGGTGGCCTCCACCTTGAGACCATGTGTGAGATTTACAGATAATGCTGACCTGTGACACAGGTCTGTGTCTTGCAGCCATCATCGCCACCTTCTGCTATGCCTGTTTGTTGCTGTCACATTTGATTTTGTCAGGCTGCAGAAGACCTACTGAGTGGAATCTCTCATCTTTCCCTGTTCTCTGATAATCCTTCCCAAAACCTGAGCTACAAGACTCAGACGACAAACTGTAGCAGAAACATTTTGCATGTGTATGTGCAAGTGTATGGAAAAAATCCAAAAGAAAAAGAGAAAATGCCAGGAAAGGACAGCCCTCCTAGGAGAACAAGGGATTATCTCAGGGATGTGGAAGCGGGGATGGAAAATGAAACTGGTAAACTTCCCAAGTCAAAAGGGATCAATGTCTTCTTCCCATGACTTTACAGGTAAAGTTACAGATATGCCCTCATTTCTAAAATGAGTTTTGGAGCTAAACACACAATTCTTCTTTACTTGTTGCCTTGTACTGTTGCCTAACTAAAGAACAAAGCAAAATGGCTGCTGTGTTTTAATCAAAGGTTATAGTGTCCTTGTATGTGATGTAATTTCTAGCTATGCTTCCTATCTATACAGTCTAAATTCTTTTTGGATGCTAGAAACAGTTCATAGCACCATCCCTGTTGTGCTCTTTTTGTTTCTTCTCATTCTGCTCAAGTCAAAGTGGAAGGGGTTTTCAGGGATTGGCAGGTGGTTTGTGGGGTGTTGTGAGCCCTGGAACTGGAAAGGAGCTCCCTTGTGTGTAGCGGTGCAAGTCACAGAATGGTTCAGGTTGGAAGGGACCTTAAAGATCATCTAGTTCCAACCCCCCTGCCATGGGCAGGGACACCTCCCACTAGACCAGGTTGCTCAAAGCCCCATCCAGCCTGGTCTTGAACACTTCCAGGGATGGGGCATCCACAACTTCTCTGGGCAACCTGTTCCAGTGCCTCACCACCCTCACAGTAAAGAATTTCTTCCTGATATCCAATCTAAATTTACCCTTGTTCAGGTTGAGGCCGTTACCCTGTGTCCTATCATTACACTCCCTGATAAAGAGTCCCTCCCCATCCTTCCTGTAGACCCCCTTTAGGTACTGGAAAGTTACTATAAGCTCTCCTTGGAGCCTTCTCTTCTCCAGGCTGAACAACCCCAATCACAAGCTTTCTGCTCTCCTCAGCCTTGTTTCTCATAGCTGGTTCTGCAGTGAAGAGTGCATGGGGAGCAGGGACAACTGAGATGTACATGCAATAGTACCTGGGAGGAGGTGGAGGGAGGTAGCTGAGACATTTTGTAGTTGTAGTGAGAAGCCAAGGAAATAATAGCAGTAAATAGACTGGGAACTAGGAGAAACAGGAACCAATAGGAGCAGTATCTGTGGTAACCATCCATGCTCTGAAGCAGGTGGTTGCAGAAAAATCCATCCTTCAGCCATGTACTCCTCCTTTTCTGAATTTCCTTATTGTCAGAGTGTCTTTGATAGAGAGAGGATTCAGTGGATCTAGCAGCAGGCTTACAGGGCTGTGTAAAGAAATACTATCACCTTTCTCTTCCTCTGATGGTCCTCTTCCTCTGGAGTTCTGTGGAAACAGCAAAAAACTGCATAGCTCCATCCAGTACCCTGTGACTTCTCACCAGACACCTTGTCAAACTTAATATATTGTTTACCATCACTCTCTGTATATGGTACCACAGCCAGATTTTTCACTTGCGTAACTGATTTCAGTGTAAGCTAACATGGATGAACAGCTGAACAAGACTTCCCAAAGCAGTGTAGAAGTACCTTACTGAAATCTGAATGGAAACTCCCTGTTCTTTCTGGCACAATTCTTTCTGGTTTCCGGCTGCTGACAGCACAAAGTTATCGGATTAAACAGAGTTTGCCCGCCTGTGAGGTATTCTGGGTGCTCAGAATAAGAAGCTGGTTGAGCAAATAAGTGATGTATCATGAGAAGGTACACAGGTGTTTGGTTCAATGGGAAACTTGTGAAGCAAGTTAAGAGTAATGACAGGAATTACTGGAGTGTGGGGTCAGTTTCCCCCACCTCCCTTCCTTTCATCCTTTCACACTGCCATGGAGGACTCTATATTTTCCTAGAAGATTGGTTTTGATCACAGTTACTTGGACTGCCAGCTGTATTCCCAACACCCTCCTGTCAGACGACAGATTTAACATGAAATCCATGTGTTTTAGAGAGGGTGGGTCATGCTTGATAAGACTCTCACTAGAGACAGTTGTGGAGGTCTGATTGATGCAGGCAGTATAAAAATAAAGTCAGGGCTGGGAGCATTCACGGACCAGCTGCTGCAGATGAGAAGTGTGCTCGTGTCATGGATAGAGGCAGTGTGCAGGCGAAGTATCAGAGCCAGGAGGTACCAACCTCCATTGCTGCAAAGCCTCCTCACGGTATTTGGTGGTAAGAAGTACCCTCTCCAGCAGCTTTATTCTTGCTCCTGGACAGAGTAGGGGAATGGTCCTTCTCATAAGGCATAGGGCTTTTGAGTACTTCACCAGATGCTTTTTTCAACAAGTCAGGACCTAGGAAATCTGGGGGCAAATAAATTGCCTGGGACGCCAGGGGAATAAGCCGTTTTTGGGAGCAGAGGATGTACCAGGTCCAAGGGGACTGTTTATATCTTGTTTTATCTCAGTAAGCCAGAGGGAAATGCTCTTTCAAACATGTTAAAATTCATTAAAGCTTTAGAGAGGAAAGCAGGGCCTGGATAACCAGATGTTTGGATGGGGCAAACTTTGGCAGTTGCTAATTAGCTATTATAGAAGTTGGACAGGAACAGACAGCCTGGTCACAATAGAAATAATAATATGCTGATCTTTTCTGTTTTTCTGTGTCCCACCACCCCTATGGCTGCCTGCTTGTTCCTCAGAGATATCAAACCATTGGCCACAGCAGTTACAAACGTGGTTTAAACAGCTGTCATTTTGCATCCTGCTGGCTGCTTAGCTCCCTTTTATCCTCTGTCCCAGATGCAGGGCTCTCTTTCCATCAGTGATTTACTTGCATAGCTCCTCTGCTTGAAATACCGACTGTCCTTCCTGAGCAAGTTCTTCCTTGGTGTTATGTAAGACAAAAAAAAAAAATAACTCCCCCCCTGCCTCCAGTAATTAAATTTATTGTCAAACATTTTTATTTGTTGAGGTTTGTTTATTGTTAAATACTGGCAGCTGAGCAGCCATTGTCCACAATGGTGTGGGTAAATCTACACAGCACAATGGGCTGCTCTGTGAGCATACATTTTTCTCTTGTGTTTTCTTTAGCACGGACAAGTTAAAACAATATGGAGCTATTTCAGTCACAAACCCTGAGCAAGGAATTAAGAATTTAACAAAGAAATCCTTCAAACTCATGTTAGAAAAAGCTGCTGAACCTCATTCTTGTAATGAAATAAATGACTTCTAACCTTCTGGCTTTACAGACAGAAGCAGGAGAAAATATTAGTCTACTAAAAGTCACCAATGGCTGCCATCAAACAAGTCTGATTCAAAGACCAGCAAAGGCATAGTTCATGTTCTGGGGCTTCCAGACAGGCTTTTCCAACTGAACACCTTCAAGGCTGTGACACAGTCAAGGGTTTACTGGGATCAGACATCAGCGGATAGATTTCCTGTGGATTTATAATCCCAATCCACACTATGCAACCTTGATATCAATGAATATTTCACCTGTGGATATGGGTGAGTTTTCTCCCTGCAATGTGGAAGAAAGGGACATCTTCAGTCTTAAGAAACCATTTTTTAGTAGGTTTTACTTAGATGCACATCCTGCCAGAGGCAAGCATGGCATCTGGATGAGCGCTTGTAATTTGACAATGCCGCAACAGAAGAGACCGGCTCAATTACTTCTCCTTTACTCTTACAGAGATTTAAACGCATGCACCTCTAATTACTTCCGGGTATTTGGCCTCGCAGATCTTTACAGGCAGGCACACTAACCACAAGTGTGTTTTTCGCAGGATCTAGAATGAGATTGTGAGGCACTGCTGTGAATGTGTACATGGGGTAGGTAATGCAGACTGGGAGAAGTTAATACAAACATTGCCATGTTACATATTTAGGAGCCCTACAATCGACTGAGACCTAAAAAAGCAACAAAATGGAAGCTGTCTTGGGTAACGAAGTCTGAGAAACTTCCCGTTACTCCTGTTCCTGTCATCTTTCTTGTTTATAGCCAGGAGGGGTCTCTGATTTGGGTGACCTTGAGCACTTCTGGGACTGAAAAAGGGGTATGTCTTGCTGCTTCTTTTTGTAACAAAAGGGGAAGGTAAAGAGCAGCGGAGAAAGATGAGGAAAGGAAACGAAATGAAAGAAGGCAAGGCCAGTAACAAATACAGCAGTGGTAAGAGAAGAGCTGCCTTCTCACCTCTCCTTAACCAGCAGAACCGAGACAGGGTGATATGACGGTGTCGCCAAAGCTTGAAGGACTCCTGAGGAAACAGAAGTGGCTAAGAAGAAAGGACAGTTTGGGGCAGTAGGAGCATTGCTGTGGAACTTAGTGGGAGCCCAACATGGGTACTTTAAGAGATTGCTCAAGACTATGAGCCCTAGTGGTTGAAAATTCTTCTCTTAGAAAAGTTCTTAAGAGGAAGGAGGATTTGAGGCACAAGTAATGTGTTTTCTGCCCCTTTTTTGATTATCTCATCTCTATCCCTGTCTTTGAGCTATCTTTATTTTTTAAAAATCTTGTCTGTTCAGTGGTCACAGGCAGTGTGGCTTGGGTTATTTGCTTGGGTATGAAGCAATCCCCTGTTTTGGGCCTCTCAAGCTGTGCCATAATATCTTCTGCAACTCACTACATCTAGACCTTGTTAATATGTTCCAATGACTGCCTAAAGCACAGATTTTCCTGGTTAGAAATAATAGTATCAGATAAAAGTTTTTTATAATGAGCAAGGAGTTAATATGAGAGTGGGAATACTTATTCTAGTTACAGACATCAAAAACCAAGTAGTAATTGATATTATACATATTTAATTATTATTGGTTTATTCTAATTTTTTTATTGCTGTAGAAGCACTCTCACCAACCCTGCAAATAATGCCTTGAGGACAGACTGCAGTGACTGAAGTTAGTGAACCCTTGAGAGACAGCATTTTGCCTCCATCAAGTACATTAAACAAGCCCATTTTTATGACTTGGGGTTAGCAACGGTCATAAATGTCTGAAAAGAGTCTTTATAATTCACACAAAATTAAGTAACTAGTTCATCCATTTATCATACTGCATGAAGTCGTAGAACTTCTGTTCTTTTCTGCTGGGACTAATGGCATCACAGGCACTGACTTTCTGGGAGGTGGAACTTGCATAGCTTTAGTCCATTACCATTTTGTAACGCTTGTATGAATTGTTTGATGATGATGGAATTAGTGGAACCACTTCCCACTAATCAATATTACCATCCCAAGATACTTTCTGATTTTATGAAGACTTGCCTAACAATCATGTCATCTACTATACTAAAGAAATCCATGGCCATGGTAGCACAACAACCTTGAAAAGCCTCAATCAGTTTGTAACTGGCGCTTGGTATCGTACTAAGCAGTAAAGCTGATAGTAACATTTTACTGATTTCAACAGGTTTGAAGATAAAAGTATGTGGTGTCCTAAAGAAAATGTTCCAATTTTGAGTGGCCCCCAAAGTTTTGAGATCACGTCTGAGCTTTAATTCAGTGCTTTCCTACCTCCTTCTCTCTGTGGATCTTTAAACTTTGGCCAGCGGAGAATGGCCTTTTGAAAACTTTGCATATATAGTTAACTACAAAAGATATGTGCTCTTCTAAAAATGTGCTCTTTTTAAAAATCTGGTTTTGCAGGCACCTTTGAAATAGTCCACAGGACTTTGAGGAGTCTGCAAACTACAAGTTGAGAAAACTGATTTAAAGCATAAATGATGGTGTTCAGTGAGCCATCATGGCAGGGACAGCATTATCTGGCAATGATGGAGAGAGCGCCAACCCGTAGTCATCGTAGCATCTTTAATACATACTTGATTAACTATGTTCTTTTATCATCATTCTGCAAGGTCAAATGTTTGCTGTAGAAGAGTTTGCCACCTCTTGGCTTTGTCTGTGTGTGCTTGTGCATGTGCATGTGCGTGTGTGTTGCTGTGCAGTGATTGCTTCACAAGGAAAACTAATCTCTGCGGAGCTACCAGAGGACAGATTTTCTTTAAGCAATGATTTTTTAAGTTGTTAAAGTGCAAGGACCAATCCTGTCATTGTGTATGATTTATATGGGGGGTGGGAAAGTTGTCTGCAGCGTGCGGATTTATTCCCAACTGTAAGAAGCTACAGCACTGTAGGAATTTTTCATTACTTGGATGTACCGATGTGTGAAAAGTGTTGTTTGCAATGTTAGAAAAATAGCCCAAGAGTGGGATGAAAATCTCTGTAGCATCACAAGAAATCCCATTATTCATGATGTAACTGTCAAAAAACCCTACACTGGGAATAAAATCATAAATGTCATTAATTTTCCCTAGGAAAAAAATTTGCCCTTTTTTCAGCTTTTAACAGCCAAAAGGCTCTTAACCATTAGTAGGCATTCATGACTTGCTTGTGAAGATAAGTTTGAAATGGGAATGAAGCGTTTTCCTCTTTTTATGAACTCTTAAACCATTTTTATAAAGTTACATATGTATTCACATATTCACACATACCTTTCTGAAAGTTTTCTTTCTTGTTTATTTTCTGAACAGCTTATTTTTTGTTGTTTTGTTTAAATGTCTGTGAAATATGAGCTATTCATATTTTTTGCTCAACACAAGGTGGCAGTAAGACATTGCCCGATGACATATAATAGCTTGGGCTGCTTGTTTTCCCTCCTGTTTACTTAGCCTTCAGATAACAAAAGCCCTCCTGATGAATGAGCACTGAAAGAAAAAGAGTTTCTGATATGACCAGTTTAGAAAGATGCACGGATAAAGAATGTACTCCAGATAAGATCCCAAAAGATTTTTTTTCATTATTGTAAGCTATGTTGTATAATGCTGTAGACAGTATCACAAAATGCTGTATTTTTCTCTCTTTTTTTCCTTGTGGTGTTATCGTTTCCTTAGGATTTGCATGTTAAATAAAGGCTATTCAGTGCAAGGGTGGAAATTTACCACTTTTTCAAGTTTTAATTTAGCAATATTTCCAATATTTGTTGAGATTCTGCATTTTGGAAAGGACAAAGCTTTCTACCTCAGTTCTTTGTTGTCTAGAAAACACTTTAGTGTCACTGCACAGAATAGCAGCTACAGTGATAACCTCCTTTTCAAATGCAGCGGGAGGGAGGAATGAAGAGAGATGTGCCAGAGTATTCCACCGGCAATGTTAAGAGAGGGTTTTTTTTCTTGTTCTGGGCAGATATAGATCATATGGTAGCAATCCTGAGTGCAGACCAGCAAGTTGCAAATGTAGCTGCTGTTGCTTTTATTATTTATATTCATATTCCAGCAGCCCAAAGCAGATTGAAAGCATGGCTGGGCTACTGAACATGCTAATATGATTAAAATTCATCCTTGTGGGACCATTTATGGTGTTTCAGGTCCATCTTACACCCAGCGTCCAAGAATACCATGCAGCATTTATGCATTATGTTTTTGGCTAGCTGTTCACCTGAAATGGAGTTTCAGCGGGGATGACTCCAGCCTCGCAGGGGCCATTTGGTTTGTCTGTAGCCTTTCTACACACTAACGTACTTGTTGAGTACCAAACAAAAATTATAGATGTTTCAGACAAGCTGATTTAACGGAAACTCTGCCTCCTTGTTTCACAAGTTATACACATGTGGTTTATTTTCCAAGAACTGGTTGGCAGAGATCACGTTATTTTGTTTTCCATCAGAATGATTTACTTATAGCTTCTAAAATCCAATACCACTGGTGATCCTGTGAACTCCTGTGCATGTGAATCATACACACAACTTGGAATAAGCATCCCTTAGCATCTGTCAAAGATATAGTAGTTTTCTGATATCAAAATACTGTTAGACAGCAATGTTGACCTACTTCTTCCCTTGCTTACTTCTTATAGTTTTGCCCTTTAATACTTGCCACCTGGAGATGAATTATGGGCTTTGGGACTATGCAAGATAATACAGTTTTCAGAAAGCAAATTCCTAACTCTATGGTCTTGATTTTACACTAATGGCTTTCGTCATGAAGAAGAGTCCCTACAGAGCACCTTTAAACTGGCATTCACGCTATTCTCAATGTGTAATTCATGCATGAACATAGGGTTTGGAGTAAGAAAATGACATACAGTAAAACTCATCAGCTTGATTGAGTATGTATGATTCCTTGAGATAACAATACAATTGAGGGTCAGAAGGACTCTTCTGGGAATCTTCTTAGGATTCAGCTATTGTCCAAGAACTCTTTGCTAAATGCTTTTTGTCAGTTTCATGATTTTGAGTGCATCATAAAATCAGAAAAGTGTCGAAGTATTGTTATTATTAGAGGTGCTGAACTAACAAGTTGGATGTCTTCTTTTTATAGGACTAAAGATAACAAATTCTCCATTACTTTGCTGCTATATGATACTTATTCACAGAGAATCAAGGCTTCTGCTTTGATATATACCTGTAGTTGTCTTGGATGGAACACCAACAAATCTGAGACTGTTCAAAATGTGACTATTCTAAAAGTAAAATGGAGACTCTTCTATAAAGGAACTTTCTCTGAAGATCTCCAACAAATTGTGAGATCTCCCTTTCTGAGAGAGTTTTAGTATCTGGTAACATTCCTTTGAAGTTTTTACATTATCTTTATTTTAATCACATGCCACCAGCCGTGTCATTAATTTAAGTTTGTAAACCTGAAATAACATTACATTTTTGACACCCTCATATTATACTTGGAATGGCTGAAACACTAGTAAACAGAGCTATTCCATTGAATGCCCAAGGGAGGGAAGTGGGAAAAAAAAACCCCGCCACACGCTCCAAGAAAGAAATCTGAGGTCAAACAGTTTTCATGGGAGACAAACTACGTGGCTGGGATTATACTGGCCAATTGTGGGTTACAAAATCTCTCTTGAGACTTTATTGTGGCCAATTGCTGTATTAGCTTTCCACTTTTACATCTGTTTGTGGGTGTGGACAGCACTCAGAAGTGTTCTTTTTCTTTAAGGCTTTTTTGTACAAGAAAGCATAGATGAGGTGCCAGGACAGGCTCTATCTGAAGGGACTTGCCATGCTGCGGGTAGGCTTGCTTTCTTGCCATGTTCACACACACAGCAGACAGGTTCTCGGTCTTTAAGCTTCTCCACACACTGGACAGTTCTTTGGCATGAACCATGATTTGTACGCACATGAGAAACAATGTGATCTCCACTGAGAAGCAGGATAACCTCGGGGTTAAAGATACTTTGAGGAAATTGAAAGCAAGTTACGTTGTCTACATAAACAAGGCCATTTTGTCCATTCTCAAGTATTTCTTGCTTTCTGCTTCTAATTAATACACTCGGTCACACCTTTTTCATACAAACACTTGATTTCCAACTCTTTTTCCACCCCTATTAAAGCTGGTACAGCAACCACTAGTTACAGCTGAGTTCAGACTTGAGCATCTGTTGTTAAGAGTTGCTGTGCAGTTTAAGGCAAACCAGTCTGAAAGGATCTCTGTGTTAAATACTAGCAATTTCTGGGACCATATAAAAAGTATACCTCTTTCTTTTTCAAGTATCAAATTAAGTAACTTACTGTGTGGCACAAAGTCTGGACTAGAGTATGCCTGTTACATTTACCGTGACAATCTTGTACACAGAGGCAGGGCTTCTCTTTCAGAAGTCAGGATTCTGGACAACAAGAAGCTGAATGGTGGGATGGCTGCACTTTTTGGCAAATAGTCACTACCGTGTTTTATAATTCTGGAAAACAGAAAGGACCCAGGTGTTACAGATTCAAGATTTACTCACAAGTTCTCCATGCCTTCATGCATAGAAGAGCATTAAAATTTTAATTATATCTTACATGGAAGTTGGAGAGGTTGTGATGAGTTTTTCTTCTTACAGTAGGTCATGAAGCTAAGTATACCCCAAACAAGCAGAGAAAGACACAGCCGTGGAGCAACGCAGATCTTGTGATTTGTCATCGTAGGACAACAAAAGGGACTTTGCAAGTGATTTGTAAAAATTTAGCATACTGTGAACTGTGTGCTCCTCTTACATCATGAGTTGTTCATAAGCTCATTTCTCAGCTTTCCAGTCTGGGCTTCTCATTTTTTTCTGCGGTGTTCATTCCATGTATTTTGAGAGCAGTCAAGTACGTGAAATATATTCTTTCTGATTTCATAGCAGAAAACTCTTAGATCAGCACTGAGTGCCATTTCTATCTTGTCAAAGATAGTCATCTTGATTCTGGCCACAAAGTTAGAGAATTTGATTTCTTTTTTTTTTTGTTTTTAAGAATAAACTATTTTAAGGCTAGATTATGTATCTTACCCTATGAAATGTTTGTTTTATTCTTAACTGCATAAACATTCTTGTACAAGTTTGTTGGTAGCACCATTAGCAAATACCCAGTCCAGAACCACAGAACAAGTTCTCAGAGTTTCACAAGTGTGGCTTGTGCAATGGTGACACTTTGACCATCTCTGTCCCTTGCTTGGCCCCTGGACTGGCACTGACACCTCCAGCTTAGAAGCCAGTAATTGCTTTAAACAAAAGTGTAGATTCAGGTATTTCCAATCAGAGTTTGGAATGAGCACAGGAAATGAAGGAGAGCAAAGAAAACCGCTTTAAGTAACCACAGGAAATGCTGACATTAGAGGTGCTGGTATGTCTTGCCTTGCTAACTGGCTTAGGTGCCTACCTGCACAGCCAGATTGATGGCTCTGTGAGGGAAGAACCAGAGCCGAAAGCTGCTCTGGGGCCACAGACACCTAACCCTTTCGCTTCTCTGTTATCGGATTCCTAAGAGTGAGATTTCTTACAGCAGAAAAGGAGAGAGAAGAAAAAATGTGAATGATTCCAGACAGATGACTGGGGCGTTTTCCCAGATGTCAAGGGAATTTCTGGTTTTGGTCTGGATCATAGGCATGCTTCATTCCTCAGTATCTCTGTTTTGAAAAGCAAGAAAGTGTCACTGAGTTCTAAGGAAAAAAGGTTTGATATGTTTGTTTGCTTGAGAGCAAGAAATTGAAACTCTGCATTTCATTTCACGTAATGATCAAGATTGAAAAGTAGCTTGACACAGAGGGCAGAAGAAATTTGGGATTTGGTTTGGTACCAGCCTAAAGAGATGATATTTTCTCAGCTTTTCCTGCCTTCGACTCTTTCACAGAGAATCAGATATACGAGGAGAAAAGTTTATTTGTGACGGGGGAGGAAAATTAATACCAGTTATGACTGAGGTCACCATTGATATTTTATACGGAGCCCGATATTTTATACGGAGCCCGATATTTTATACGAGATACCCAAATCTGGGACTAAAATTTCTGTTCTACAGGACAGATCAGTCTATGATGTAGTTCATTAAGCAGCTCATTACATGTTCAGGTCAGCTTTTTCCATATTTGGTTCTTTCACCAGAAATTCATGACTGCCATTAATTTGTTTTTTGTCCATGTGACTGCATATAATTTTTCAGTTGTATTTTTTTTAGTAGACAGGGGTCATTAAGTTTGCTTTTTACATCACACTATTGTTAAAGAGTTTTTGTTGGTTTTACATAAAGGCCATGACCACAAGTTGAAAGTCATGGTTTTAAATAAAGCAAGAAAAAGCAGAGAAAGAACTAAGGCTTCCTATAAAACCCAACCCACTCAACCTGTTAATTTTCCAGGTACACATGGATGTAACATCCATGACAGAGAACAAAGCAGCATGGAGTTCTTGTCTCCCCTGGCAGCGGTGCTGCAGAACTCTACGTTTAATTCTAGCTCATTTACAGTGATTTTTAAAAAAACATTAAAAAGCTGTCCAAAGCAGAAACTTTAAGTTTTCTAAAAGCTTCAAAGATTTTTTTTTTATATTATTGAGACTTCAGTAGTGGTAGCACACAGAATTTTGCAGTTATTATTGGCGCTAGAGAGACCACAGAAACACCACGTGAGTCTGTGTGATTACTCTAGATGGGTCACTGCAACAAAACTTGCCTGTTGTAGGCTTCACGAGTAATATGAATGTGTAGTTTTGTTGTCAGTACTCTGAATAGCTTGAAGCCCAGGTTCAAAAGTTCACTTTTTTCTTGGCTGGAAGGAATGTTAAAAGCTTTCTCTGGGGAAATGATACTACTAGGCAATGAGTTAAAAATACTGATTTATCACATTTGATACATTAAAAACAAACAGAGAAAAATGTATCTATGCCAGATTTAAAGTCCAGGTTTCAAAGTAATAAGGGATGTGGTTTCAGAGGGACACCAGTACCTACCATTTCCAGTTGCCTAGCTCTACATCTTTCACTACACAGAAAGGAGCCTCCTGGATCTCTAATCTATAATGGTCCCCATACTTTATATTGGGGACACAAACAGTAAGCTGTGAGTTCCAGATGCACAATGGGGACCCACTCTCTAAAAAGTTGCTGTTGTAGTATCTAACTTGTACCTCTGAATTGACAGAATAGGTAAAGAGGTTTTTGTGTAGCTCCATGGGTGTCAAACAACCTGATCAACCCTTCTGGTCTGGCTGCTGGTCAAGCTGGGTGCTGGCCATCTGCAGGTCCCGGGGTAATGGCCACTGTGTCTCCACAGCATTGAGGTGGTACCAACCCTTGAAAGAGGAAAGAAGAAAAATACAAATGCCTTAACTAAGAAGTGCCAGTTATGGAAACATTTTCTGTATCAAACTCTAATTCAAAAACAGAATTTAGAAGAAACGCGCAGTCTTATACTTTGCATTAATCAGGTTACTTCCCGAATCTGTTATGGCTGGATTTACATCCTACTGGTAGGATGCTTCACTTTATTTTTTCTGTTGAGGAGAAACTAAAACATGCTTACAGTCAGCAGAAACCCTTGCAGCTCCAACTCCCCATACAGGGGCAAAAACTAATGTGCAAATGAACGTTACTCTGGCAGGGCGTGCTCTCTTGCTCCAAAATATGATTATGTTATATCACTACAGAAGTTGTGTGTCTCAAAATTTGCTTGTGTTATGCTACAAGATGTACAAAGGTACAGGGCAAAGATAACCCCATCTGCAGGGAGATCTTCAAGCCTCTGAGGGTGAGAACATCTTTTCCTTCCTGCAACAACAGTGTTGAAGGTCAGCTCAAGCTCTTTGCATGTGAAGTGCTGTGGAGAACCACATGAAAGAGAGTTTTTTTGAAATGCTCTCGCTTATATGAGGCACTTCACAATATCAGCTCAAGTGTTTCTTGTTTTCTGATAAGACTAGTGAGCAATATGCAATACCAAAGAAACAGTGGCAGCAGTACCGTCCTTGAGTCAGGCTTTCATGTTAAAATGGAAATAAAATGCAAATGTCTATCTTGCTGCTGTATAAACGCATTAAACCACAATGATAACACTGTTGAGCTGAATAGAAAAGCACTTTATGATGGATTTTATTAATGGAATATGGTACAGGTACATCAGCTAGACTGATGCATGTTTTTATGAAAACTTGTCAATTTTCTTGCCTTCCTTGGGAAATTGCGGGAGACTTTTAGCAGTATTTACGGAATATTTTTTGTAATCTGTTCATAGTACATATTAACAAGATGATCAGTAGTAAAGCCGGGTGTTGTGGTAGATTGTAATGAATTAGGATTCATGTCCCTGAGGTAAAAAGTGCCTTTTAAATGAAGACATGATTGGACCCAGAACTGACCCCTGGGGTACACTGCTAGTTGCTAGTCTCCAACTAGACTTTCCACTACTGAACACCAGTCCTCAGGCCTGGTCATTCAGCCAGTTTTCAGTCCACCTCACTGTCTGCTCATCCAGCCCATACTTCATCAGCTTCTCTCTGAGGATCTTATGGGAGACAGTGTTGAAAGTTGTACTTAACTACAAGGTAGACAATATCCACTGCTCTCCCCTCATCTACCAAGCCCTATGAGAGCGCCTCCAGCAGGTATTACAGCTTTTAGCAGCCATGCCTCCGCCTCCCCTTGAAATCCTCAGCTCTTCTCTCATCCCTTCCCTTTCTAATTTCCTTGTCTTTCAGATAACTTCCTTCTCTCCCCCTTAAACCCTCATCTTCCTCCCTTGAGGCAGCACATCTTCCCTTTCTTTTGTCTTTCCCATTACAGTCACTAGCAGATAGGCAGCCTATGACAGATGTCCCCGACTTACCACACTGTAAGGAGCCCTTTACATGAAAGCAAACAACCAACCCCAAATCTTCTTTTACCCTGGCTCCCTCTCATTGTGGGATGCTGTGGCCATTCTCTAGCTTTAGCTTCCAGCCACCGAACGTTGCTCTGCCATTGCAGGCACAAAGGTCAGTCTGTTGGAAATCTTTTCCCTATACAGTTAGTCGTGTATCATGGCAAGATCTCCTCTGACTTTTTTTTTGAAGAATTTCAATCTCTTTTGCCTACCAATCTCTCCATAAGAGATTTTTCTTGAGATCAAGCTGTTTTTGTAGCCCTTTTCTGAATTCAGCATCTTAACAGTACCTGAAGGACTGAGCAGTTAAGGACACGTTTAATTCAAATTTTCTGTTTGTGATTTGTATGTGTGAATCTTTGCAACGTTAGAAGTTGTTGTAATCTAATAGCAGCTGGAATATGCCTCTATGTGTCCACTCTGGCATAGAAGCATTTGCCTGTATTTGCAAAAGCTGGTTAATGCTCAAAGGATGAGATTAAAATGCTTGCGAGGGGTCAGAACCTCAGGAGAATCTTGTGATAACAGCACATGAGGGATGTATCCACATATAATGTAACAATAGCACTTTTTACTAACCAGTTTTCTTTTCTTAAACAACTTTGTGCTCAAGCATTATCTGATTGAAAGGATTAAATAAAATCTCAGAGTCTGTGATTGAATTTTCTTTAGGCACCCTAAGTCACAGCAATGGCAGCATCAAACAAACAGATTGATTCAAACCCTCTGAATCATGAGATTTAATAAAGAAAGATTTATTAAATGCAATATTGCCTCCCTAAGAGCTCCTACTTGACTTCAGGCTAGCAACCATTGGCCCTTCCTCCCCCAGTCTGGATGGGAATTCAGTACAGATCCAACGTGTAAACATGTCTGACACTGCCTGAGGATGGGATGGCTGTGCTCAGGGTGAAGTTTCAGGAGGGAACTCAATCAACCTGAAGGGGCTGAGCTCAGGAAGGTGGCAGTCCTGCATCTACTGCCCTGAATCCTGTAAAGTCGTCTTGCCCGGTCTGAGTCCAGTGGTCCAGCTGGGGAACAGACTTAGCTGGGGGAAGAAGGGGAGAGAAAGAAAGAAAGAAAAAATAACTGAAAGAAAGGCTGTTTTTCCTGAACTGCCTCACTGAGAGTGCCAAGTGCGAGAGCAGGTGGAAAGGATGAAGAAGTGCTACCTGAAGTGGAGGTCTGGGAAGAAGAACCACTCCCTTGGCAGCAGCAAGCTGTTAGACTGGCACATTTCTTCTTCCATTTTTGACTCTCTGCTTCATCTCCTACCAGGCCACTTCTTCCTTGTTGTACCCCGTTCTCTTACATCTTGATTTGCCTTTTGCCTCCTGCCCTGTTCCTAGTCACGTTCCCTTACCTTCTCATCCTCCCTGCCAGTTCCTGCGTCCCATACATGCCAACCCAGAAACCTGGTACCTTCAGCTGATAGTGGTCTAGCTTCAGCTGCAGAGGTAATTATGAAAAATGGCAGAGGGTTTTGGCAAGGACATTGCTCTTCCAATAACTCAAAGATGTTTCTCTGCTGTGACCTACAGTTGCCTGAACAATCTTTCCTCACCATAGCGGTGCTGCACCATTGTAGATCTCCTAATTGCTAGAGACCTCTTGCTCCTGATGGATGTGGGTTTCAGTATTCACGTTCACAAGAAACTCTGCACCCAGATTCCTACTGTTTGTGCAGTGTCCCTTGTCATGGCCACAGAACAATCACAGCTGTGCCCTGTCTCCTCCCCAGAGGAACTCTTTGCCATTAAAAGTGTCACCACTTTGACTTCTGCTGGCATGCTGCTGGCTCAGCTGTTTTCACACAAAGGTTGCAATGATCTGGCAGTCAGCTCACAGGGGCTTCAAGGCTGAAGGTCCCCATCCTAGGCCATTGGTACAAATTCAGAATAAATGAGAAGCAGATAATGACTTCGGCTATGGTACTCTACATTAATTTCACAAAAGAGGATCAGCCAATACTTTAGCAAGCAAATAAAAACTAAATTTGCAACTACACTATTCATTTCATTCTATGTATTGACTTATCTCTACTTGTCCGTATCATATACATGTGTGTATTTATTCAGCATACACAGAAAAACAAGCAATGTTTCATCCTGCCAAATCTTTTTCTCTGCAAAATGCCTACTCAAAGAGAGAATCTCTGGTGAAGAACAAGAGCTGGTCAGTGGCAACAAATATACATTGTAGGAAATGCCACATACGTACCCAGTTGTCAGTAGTCTTGACTTTCTCACTGACTACTCTGCGCCCTTCAGTGAGGCACCCAGCCTGTCTTCATCACAGTTCATCACATAATAAATGGAGACAATAACCCTTAGCCCCAGTGTAAATAGGTTAGTGATTTGAGGATGAAAAATATATAAAATGACATTGTATTGCTTTTACTCTCAAGGATTACAAAGCATTCAGCATGTTACGGTACAGTCAGCACTAAAAGCTTCAGTTTCTAATGGCTCCATTTAAAAGCTTAAAGTACAACACTTGTACAATACGTGACCTATTATTGCAGTCACTGACATTTGGGTAAGTTCTCCCTTCTTTTAATATATAGTTTTGGAACGATGCTTTCTCCAGCTGGAAAATCTCCTAATTAGAGAGTTTGTTTTTCCTTTAACAGTCCCCACAGCATTAAAAAAAAAAAAAAAAGCACAACCGGGGACCAAATACTCAGACTAGGTTCAAGATGCAAGAACATGTCAGAAGCAGAGGAGGTAATGGCACAGTGCCACCAGTAAGAGAACAGTACATCAGTTACAAAGCAGGGAAAACAAGCGGAAAGCATGCCAACTTAGGAGAATTTCTTTGCTGTGCCTTCAGTTTCAGGGCCATACATACAAATGTCTTGGCAATTATTCTGAAATTTCAGATATGCTTCTTCAAAGATCCTCTAAAAGTTCCCTCTTACCTAATAGTTCAGAATACATATTTTTTTGTGGTAAAAGATGCCATGTGTAGCAAGCACTCCCTCCCTACCTGCTGAAGGGAAAGAGCCCTGTTGGATCAGTGGCCTCAGTCCAACACTGGGAAAAACGTTGCACCATTTCTTTCAGTTTATGAAATGCATCTGTTCAAAAGCCAGTTCAAGTTGTTTGAGACTGTCCCTTCCTACTTTTTCTCTAGTAAAAATGTGTGAGTTAGAAAAAACATTGAGTGCAAGAGGTTACCTTTCCTTGGCCCGTATATTTTTCTGTTTCCATACGCCTACTTTTATATGATAAAGATTGTCAAGTTTTAGTAGCTGCCTCCTAACAAAAGAATTATTTACATGGGAGTGTACCAAAGCAATCATTGTTTTGTTTGCCACTGAGCTCATGCTGTTCTCTATAAAAGTGTAAACCAGGGTCAGAAACACCACCATCTAATGAGGTGAAAAGGCACTCATTGCAAACAGAAAACCTTAAATAAATAGCTTGTTTTCAGCACACAGACTGACCTGTTTTAATAGGTCTTGTGACAACTACCTGCCAATAATAAGTTATTATGACCTTGTAGAAGTCTTAACAACATGAAAAAGGCAATATAAGTTTAATATTTTATTTTCAGTTATTGGTCATTATATCCCTACATCACTATTGTGTTAGAGGCAGAAGACCAAAGAATGAAATCGCTCAGAACAAGACTGATGAGTAAATGATATGTCCAGCTTTCCAGCGTACCAAGGAGCTGCTTTAATGCACTTTTCCAGGTGTTAGTCTCTTGATGAATCTGATCTCTTTATAAACTTGCTCTAGACCTCCTTATTGCTCTGTAGAAGTGTAACCTTTCCTCTGCAATTAATCACACTGTTTCCTGGAGTTCTTCTGCGAATCAGGCTGTGGCATTGCCTGGCGGTGCCCTGTGTGCCTGGACACACCTCGTGGGGAGCTGTTGGCATCTGTGAACCCTTTCGCTTGTGCTGCCACCTGTGCCTTTGAACTTGCCCTCTTCTGCCAGGTCGTAAGCACCCTTCATGCTTTTGTCCGTGCACCTTTGCCTCTCACTTTTACTCTGCATTGGCCTTTCTCCAACTGTGGTCACAATCGGTAGGGAGTCGTGAAAAGATTCAGAAGAGACCGCAAAATGCTGGAAGACGTAGAGTTAGTTGGCAGCGGCTTGATACTTCTCTGGGTAAGGAAATGAATGCTTATGCTTATGCATCCAGTAATGACAGCCTGTTCTTCCTTTCCTGACCTGGAGAAACTGAGCTTCTGCCAGCTCAGGGGGAGCGCAGGGACAAAAGGAGGTTCACAGGAAGGCATCTGAGACAGAAAAAGAAGAACCAAAAAGCAGGGTGGGGATGGCCAGTGTTTCAGAAAATTGGAGAAAAGCAGCTTGAAATTTATAATGCTTTCATGTACCCCAAACTACTGAAAATACCCTCTTTGCTTATCCCTTCCAAAAAAGGGAAAACTCACAAATGGGAAACAACAATATTAACGAGAGAGAAATTAAGAGAAATTGTTTTCTATCTATCACCTGATTTCCTTAGTGTACCTTATAGTCTCTCTGCTTGATAAAATAAAGCTCTGCATGGCAGGGTCCAGAGGCTGTAATCAAATAGCACTCATAAATCTAATAAATAGCATTAATAAAACAGATCTAAAAAATGGATCAATAAAGTAGAAGTCATTGCAGTGCTCTTGAACTATAGGTTTATGGCCTTATGATTTGAAAGCAGAACAGACATGCCATGTTCGCCAGTGGTCACTCACAAATCCCTGACCATTTGGGGAGATCTCTAAATATAGCGATGGGCCAGTGACTATCTCTCACTCCTTGCATGAATCCATACAGTACTCTCACAGAAGCAGAGGGAATGTAGAGCAGAGTTGAGTCCACCGCCCCTGTTGCTGCCTACAACAGGATTTCCAGAGCTTTATGTAGCCATGTTAAGGATCAGCTTTCAAGGAAAGAAAAATCCTGAAATCTTCCTGTTAACTGTGCTATTTCATTGTTTTTTTCTTTAAATGCACTTCTTTCATTCACTTGGACCTCTCTATTATTACCATTATTAACAATAATAGTGTAAGCCATCTCGGTACTTTACAGAAGCACAGATCCCAACATAGACTTTGAACCTTGAATAGCATCAAAACATATCATACGCTATTTTCTTTTCAAGTTTATGCACCCAGGTCACATTTATACTTCTAAGCTCTGCTGTCTTTTGATTAGTTTCAGGGTGTTTAACTATGGCAAGATCATATCGCATCCTTTTTCCCTCCCTTATCTTGGGGTGAACCCCTTGTCAGGATGTATTTTGTTGGCCAAGGAGCTGCTGAAGGGGAGTTGGTCTGTGAGCTGCTGGGGTAGAGCTCCAGCAGAGTTGAAGATGGGGCTGTTTGTGTAGGTGTGCCTGTGGTCCACCCCTATGCCCTGTACCACCTCGCGGTGGACGTCTGTCCTTGGCCTGTGCCAGTGGGTGTGTGAAAGGGCTGGGGAGCCCATGGTGAGGAGGCCAAGCCCAAGAACTGAGCTCTGGTGCTGCTCCGGACAGCCCACCTGACAGTGGCACCAAAATACTATCCTCCTCTCTGATCTGAGATGCACAGACGTCCCTGGCTTTCTCTACTCGGTTCTGCGATGAGCTATTTTACTGCCTTAAATTGAGGTAAGTGTAAGAAAGACAGAAAAGACAAATGATTAGACTGATTTCCATCGCAAGGAGTAGATAGGAAACTCATGCTGAATCCTTATTTCCAAGTCCCGCACCGTACATAGTTTGGCTTACAGGTAGCATGTGGGTAAGTATTTACATGGGCAACTGCAGTTATAAATGATGTTCACATCATTTTTTGATCATGATGGTACTTCTTCTTCCCTTCTTCTTCCTCCCATTCTCCATCCCAGGTATATTTGGAGAACCTATTTTTACTCTTCCCTGAGCTGTTACAAATACATATATACCAGCCGGATAACAGTTGATTATTATTAATAATGGAATTTGAACATAGGGTCCATTATAAATTAATAATTATTCTGCTGGTGAAATGAGAAGATAAAATGGGGCAAAGATAAAAATACATTGTAGTGATTGAGTGATGTATTGAAACAGCAGTTTCAAAACCACCATACTCATGGGAAATTAAACGTTAAATTGGATTAGACCATAGTAGGAAACATTGGAAAAAAGAGAAAAATCGTATGAACCATGAATTGGAATTGGGGCTAATATTTAAGGAATAATGATTCCTCTAAACCTGAAAGCCTGATTTTCAGAAGTGTGGAGGAAATGTTGGTCTCCATTCAACTGTTCTGAGCTCATACCTCCTAAAATACAGATCCTCAGTTCAGCACTGAGACGAATTCTCATTGTCCAAATTAAGGACCAAATGAAACGAAGCAAACTTGCCAAAAATCGAGAAAAACTTATAACACTAGCTCAGTATGCATTGTAAATCTAATGTATCTAAGTGAAATCACTGAATTTATGTTTTAACTGTACGTAAAGCCCTGGCTCTGGATAAACAAAAGAGAAACTTGAAGGTCATCTATTTCAGAAAGGAATGAAAATAAATGATGGCTTTGTTCCTTCCTCATGTCCTTTTCAGCTATCTGGACTCTTTTAGCATCCTTTGAGTTTGGGCTGAACGTTAGCTTATACTGTTGATACCCAACTTACCCATATCCAAAATAATACAGTTCATTATAAATACTTGTCTATGCCTTCTTGGGTTTCTGCAAGTTTGGTAAGGCAATATTTCTTTTCACTAGAGCGAGTGCTTGAAGCTGGAATGAAGTTAAACAGAAATTCCACTCCTTTGTTAGAAATTAAAAGGAAGAGAGGTAGCTCTGGAAGATAAACTCTCATTTTTATTATATTGCCTTCTTCTGAAAATTATTAACTTAATAAATACTTGAGTGGTGGGAGTAAATCTGTATTTCCACAGTATCTGCAGCTCATGAATCAGTGAGAACATTGCTTTCCCAGCTGTGATTTCATCAAAGGCAAAGCAGAGGTGAAAACACCTCACTGCAGCTCCTCTGCTGATCCATTAGCAGCAAAACTGCATTTACCTCACTTATGTCCAGCTATTACATCTTTCTCACCAGCAAGCCTTCACAGTGTTTTTCCACTGCCTGCCGAATAGAAAGCGGGTATTGTGGCGGTGCAGGTTGGTGTCCGGCTCTCTCCCCACGGGGACACCACGCCAGGGTGGCGTTCTTGTCTTATGCCATGGGCGAGGCAAGACAGTTCTTGCTGCTCCGCCTGGCTGAGGGATAAGTGTCTGGAGCACCTTGTTGCTCTGGGAAGTCTGCCTCCAGCACTCTCCCAGGAGCCTGGCTCCACCCTGAAGCCGGATTCCTCCTTTTTGGGTTGTGGCCAGGGCAAGGAGGCAGAATGCGTGCCCGGCTACATGTGTGCACTAACACCCAGAGGTCCTGCGTGGGGATATGGTTCCTCCTGGGCAAGCACTGCAAAGGTGAGGACAGATGTCTCCAACGCAGATCAGGAGGCTTGGACAAGTGTAAATCACCTGTACTCACCTGTTGGTATCCATGCTGGCAAGTGGCAGCTGTAGAGCAGGAGCAGACCCAGCTCTTGAAGGGTCTCTGGCTGATATAGGGCTGGGCCAGCATCCCCTTGCATCTCACACGGTGGGGTGGGCTCCATTTTTTGTCTGTGCATTGCACATAGTAGCGCATAGTCCATTTAAAGCTGATGGCTATCAGAATTAGGCTCAGTAAAGCTAAAAGCAGCAATGGATGAAGTCTTAGAAACAACAACAACAAAGGACAAAATAACAGAAAATGACCAGACTGCTGTTTTATGGACTATCTGCCAGGCAATAACAAGGAAGGATGTTGTTCATAACAAACTATAAACTGGCTTTCTCTTTAGGCAGCTGTTTACAGAAATGCCCCCAAAGCTGGGAAATATCTTTCACATGAAACCCAAACATGCTCCTTTGAGGCCCTTTACAAGTCTTCCCTCCTTCAAACTTCAATTCCTCCATTCCTGCCTATTGCCACAGCTGCAGGATCCTACTGTAAGGAGCATGCTGAATCTTTTCAATTTGCCTTCCCCCATAGTTTCATGCTTGCTTCCTATCTTGGATCATTTTCATGTACAGAGTCTGTTTCATTTGAATGGGAGGCTACAAACTAAAAAACTAAATTTGTAGTTCTATTTGTGGCATTAATTCTCTTGCAGTAATGCTTAGAGAAATAGTTATGAGGGTGTATAAGTTGTACCAAGCCTTGAATAGATAGGAACAGAAAATTAAACCATATTGAATATATTCAATGAATGTGTTTAATTAAACATTTTAAATAAATATAGCTGGTCTTTTAACAGTAGACAAATTAGGATGTTTTCTTTCCCTGAGAGAACCTTTCATTTAGTTTATTTTTCAAAGCTAATGCTTTGTATTTGCAGTGCAGGAATAATTTTAGTTAATTTAATGAATTAACTTTGTCTAAGCCTGGAATTGTTTAAGGAGGTACAATTAATTTTTTAAAAAGAAGGAAGCTTCTATCCTTGTTTAGTCCATTAAGTTCCAGTAAAATCAATCCCTCCATGTATGAATCATGCCCTCACTGATGCTGCTAAACTAGGAATTGCCCATATTGGCATTTATGTAACATTGGTCAAAATGTCTTTGTTACATTGGCATCTTGATCCCAATGTGACATATGGTACAGAGCAAAGAAAAAAGTATCTTCAGATGTTACAGAACAGGACAGAAAAACTCCAGATGTGGAAAGCTTTAGACCACTTGAAGAATCCGAATGGTCAAGCTCTAGTGCCAGACGAGCTTCTTTGTTTGACAGTGGATATAATCCAAAAGCTGCCTGAGGCAGGAAGGCAATCCACTTACCAAACAGTGGGAGGGAAGGCACTTCTAGGACACGTAATTTTCCCCCCTTGGAGCTAGGGGAAAGGTTTCAATTAGAGATGGGTGAACCTGGTGGTGTGAGGTTTTGCAAACCTCTCCAGCAGATCTATTTTTTGCTTCACAACCATAGCCTAAGTTTCAAACTCTTCTATTATGTAATTTAAGCTCAAGGCTAATTCTATCTAGAAAAACAGGCAACTTTTCTCTCTCTCTCTCTTTTGGCAAACGTGGAACCTATGTCATTATATACTGTAACTGAGACCAGCAAAACCGAGTGTCTGGTAGATGTCACATATGTATTGGACTTACATTTCAGTTGCGTTTTCCTTTTCTTCCATTCCTTTTGAGATGAGCTTCCCTATTGCCTTTCTTAAAAGTGTTGCATAGAATAAGAAACATAGGGGGAAACTGCATGTGTGTGGGAGAGTTGTATAGGGGGAGCGAAACCACCATGTTGCCCCCTCAGACAGGTTTCTGTGTGCGAGGGCAGCTGTAGAAGTCTCTCTAGATACAGCAATCATTCGTAGGGGCTGGCTGGACTTCAGGGCTGTCAGAATAATCCCTGTCCTCCTGCTCGGGGGCTCAGTCCAGGCTCACTGACCATTACAAGAGCACCCAAGAGGAGCCCTATGCGGCAGCCTGGCAAAGTGCATTGCCAGGACCTTTTCACAGCCTCAGCTACAATGAGCACCCCCAAGTCTCTTTTAATGTGCCCTAATGCTTACCTGTCCTGAAGAAGCTGGCTCACGGGGAAGGTGGAGCAGGGAGGAGAGGGGACTTTAACTTCCCTTGCTGCCTTCCTTACCTTCCCAGCATGTGAATCGGAAAGTGAGCCCTGAATTTGAGTGGGAATTCAGCTCTCAGAAACCATCCTGCCCACCCACCTGCTGCTACCTCCATCTTCACTTACGATAAAAGCAAATGGGAAGTTACTTTATTTTCTCACTTGTACTAGAAAACTGTTAACTAAGATCTACCAGGCTCTGTGGAAGGTTTTATTGATTCAGGAAACACCCACATTCCTGACAGCAGTTTCTTCAACATTAATCATTGGGTTAGGTGTTATTTTATAATAGCATTGCCCAATGCTAAGAAACAAATCTTCACTGACGTGGAACAGCTGGATAGAAAATATCTCAGTGTTTGCAGGGTATATTTTTTAAACCAGCTTGGAAAATCCTGTTTACTGATTTGGGGGAGTGGAGGGAGAAGAGGAAAGGAAAGGACAAGGAATGAACTGAACTCTGTATTAGCTGTTGCAGGCCCATCTGCCAAAGCTGTAATGAGATACTTGTAAGGCAATAATCAGCTGTATCAATGCTAAATTTCATTTAAAGTAGGGATGCATGGTAAGAGAATCTAGAAAGGATTAGAGTGCTAAATTTCTCTGTTAGTTTTCCAAAAAAAGTTCTGGTTGTCATGAGATAATTCAAAACTCATTTAGAATTGCTTTCCCAAAGGAAATATTAGGTAACTTGGCATGAGCATGTTTTTCTGACTAAAATACTTGACATTTTGGTTGATGATGAAACATGATCCCCAGGGCTGAACAATCTCCTCAGAGCTAGGTTCCTGGATGTCGGTGACACTCTCTGCCTTTCACATTGCTCCCTTTGCCTTTGGTCTTATTTGTGAGTATGTATAAGCATTTGTTAATTTATGCCCTCCTAATAACCTTCTGAATTGAGACTTTGGCCTGCCCACAGACCCCAGCTGGTCTGTAACATCGCCACAGTTGTTCTCGGCAGTGAGTAGGCTGCGCATCTCGCCCCACCTCAGCCCTCCCCAGCACTTACTGGCCTGGCCCCAGCCACGCTGACTGCAACCTGACCTTCGGGGTCTGGACTCCAGGTGGTCATTGCCTCTTTGTTCCATCCAGATAGATGGAAGCCGCTAAACCACCCTTTTTCACACCCTAATCCTTAGTCTTAGATGGTAAGGCTTTCCAAGTGGAATTAACAGTCTGGAATTCAGATTGTAGTGAGTTTCAAAGCTGCTGTGTCTGGCAGGTCTGATCTACTTTGGGTCATTTGCTATATAGCAAGGTCACTTTACTTCACGAATAGCCCCAAGGACCCAAAAGGCACTCCACAGTTTGCAGCGTATTTGCAAACATTTCTATGCAGATCATCTCACTCTGCAGCATTTCTTCTGATTATCCCAATTACCACTCCTTGCTGTTTCTTGCACCTTTGTGCCATAGTCTCCGTTTTCAGGGAGAAATGCACCATGAAACTAACCTGCCAGTACATGGAGGTTTTCCTCTAATTTAAGGCTATTCCTCCTCTTACAAGTACTGGCAGATTTCTTTCCTAGGTTGTCATAGGAGACATTTCCCTGGGGGATCTTGGACTTGGTTCGGAAGAAATTCTTTGCTCTGAGGTTGGTGAGGCCCTGCAACAGGTTGCCCAGAGAAGTTGTGGATGCCCCATCCCTGGAAGTGTTCAAGGCCAGGTTGGATGGGGCTTTGAGCAGCCTGGTCTAGTGAGAGGTGTCCCTGCCCATGGCAGGAGGGTTGGAACTAGATGATCTTTAAGGTCCCTTCCAACCTGAACCATTCTATGAGTCTGTGGTTGGTTACATGGAGGGGAGGATGTTCGAGAGCCTGCCAGCCCAGCAACGATTCCAGGACATATGACAAGGTGGGAAGCAGAACGATATAGACATGCTCTTACGGTGCTGGCATGGGCGTGTTGCTAAGGCCTGTGTTCACCAAGCGGCCAGTGCAGTGCTTTAGGATGTTGCCTTCCCTTTTCCAGCCTTGGTCCCCTCATCCTTTTCATGAGCTTAACATCCTCTTCATGATGTCTTAACATTTGGCCATGAAAGCCCCTGTGCTGTACTATGAGCAAATGTGAACCAGGGCCTGCTTTTTGTCTTCGCTGCTGTGCATTTACCTCAAGCAGAGAAGCAGAGAACAGAGCTGGGGACTGCCAACATGGTAAACCACTGCACTTAGCTTCCTCAGGGCCACTAGTGCAGAATAAGAGCATTTTATGTTATTCAGGGCAGTTTATATCAGCTTGGAAGGAACTAACGATCAAAGAAAGCACTGTAATACCAGAAAAGGAATGTCCACACTGTGACTTGTATCAGGGAAAGAAATTTATCTTTCCTGTACATAAAAATCTTTCTGGCATGAACCTTGCTTTAGATTTTAAGAAAATGTGCCAGGATCCTTTTCACTAAAGGGAGTGTTAGCAAGTGGAACAGGAGTAGTCCCTTTTGGCAGAAATATTAGCTAAAATAATCTTTTCCCTGATCCACAAAGTTATTTTTCTCTCTTTCCTCCCTCCCATCCTCTCCCCCATGCACATTTGCAAATCAAGCTTCTTTGCATCTGAGGGCACTTCTCTAAGCCCTGAATCCCTCCCAGTGGAAACCTCTAGTTCAAGGCTTCTTAGAAACATCCTTTGTTGGTAATACAGCTAAGCAAGTCTCCATTAATGATACATACACACTGATAAAGAAGCTAAGACAAAAACTGACTTTCTGACTGTTTTTACTCTTTGAAGTCAAATGCGCACAGCTCTTTTTTATGTAGAAAGTATTTTTACATTAATATCTCCAGCATGTGGGAAATTATTACCTCTTATGGGAATACTGAACCAATAGCCCCATACAGTGTCAGTGACAGTCTGCTGTGATGAATTTTGAAATCGAGCAGATTCAGTAAAGGTGCAACATCATGCTGAAAAGTCTTGGGGCTGTTTCAGTTTTTGTTACAAATTGAATACGATTCATTGCAGTCTACCTTTCCTCTCTCCAGACTGCTTCAGTTTTTGAAATATGGTATTAGCATAAAACAGTCCATAATGTAATGCTGCTGGATGGGGTTTAGTGCTGGAGCATTTCTTATTTTTCCCCTTTGCTCATGAAGGGACTTAGATGTGATAAGTCTAGATTTAGATGTCTACATAGAAGTAAAATTTCTTATTGTGTACATATGTCATGTCAAAAAATATGTATTATATGTGTATGTACAAATCTGTGTCTATGCATATATAAATATCTCTATACGCACACACTTATACACATGTGTGTGTTCGTATAGCTTGGAACTCTGTAACTTACATAGACCTTATAACTTTAAAGCTGAGACCTTTTGGCTGAAACTGAAGTCCTCACCTTATACCCTATTATATTTTCAGTAGGAGAAATTCCCTGCTCAGAGTAGTTTACAGTGTAAAGAAGCAGAGAGTGGACGATTTTGCAGAAGCTAAGACAGGTAAAATGAGCCCTGGTTGACACTGTAAGTCTCAGACGCAAGGCTGTTGGTAGTTTCCCAGTGACTCCATGCTGATGGAGAGACTTCTGCTTGTTTTTCTTACCTTCCCGAATGATGTAAACTGGGCAGATGCGGGCTCTCCTGCTGAAATCATTGCCTCATGCCCAGGTTTCCCTGGGTTGGAAGCACCCAGGAGCAGCATGAATTTGCTGTGCTCTGAGCAGGCTAGCTAGTCTGGTAAACTGTGGTGTAGACAAGGAGTTTTCCAAGTCAAGTAGGCTCTTCAGGTGTGTTTTGCTTAAAGAACTACAAGCTGTACAATTTAAAAATTAGGACCTAAAATTAAAGCCCTACGAGAGTGCCTGTTTGTGGTGAGAGCTGTAAATAGCCAGCGAACTCAGCAGCCTAAGCAGCCAGGCTTTCCCAGCAGTGCTCCCCTCATTTTCATAGTGCATTTTAAGCAGCAGAGGGGTCTCTAGTAGCATGAGAGAGCTGTGCTGGGAGCAGTGATGGAATGTTCAAATGCTGCTAGTGGAGACGATCCATAGACCCATTCCCTTGTATAAAGGGAGTCTCAAGAGCTGGGTGCCATAAGTGTCAGGTCTTCTACAGATGTGTCTCACAACCGCGCGCTTGTGTGTTTACCAGAGATTCGATATAACATGCAGAGAAGAGAGCCTGAAGCACTGTACATGTGCAGAGCATCTTCTGTTTACATGGACGAGTAGTACTCCCAGATGCTTAAAATCTTAATATAAGCTTGGATCAATCAGGAATATTATTTTATGCAGACCCCAGGCTCTGTTCTCTTAAATCATGAAAGAACCTGGTCTTCTGCTGGGCATTTGCTGCAGGACAGGAGTGGCAAGGATATAGATCTGCACTAAGCAATGAAATGTGTCTATTCGTTCCTGCTACCACCACTGAGTTCAAGGACAAAGTATAATTCCTGGGGACCCAATCTAGAAGTTCGCCTTGAGTTTTGCGCTTGGCCCCAAGGGAATGAAAAATCAAGGCAATTTCTAGTATGCATCTTAAGCTCCTCAATGTAAATATAAGCCCACTGTTTATCATCCAGCGCTGTTTAACATGTTCTCTAGTTTTTCCCCTTCCTCACACCAGCCTCACACCAGGACAGAATGATCTATCTTTGCAGCTCTATAAAGCAATGTATGATTTGAGGTTGAGGGAATACAGATTCCCACAAATCCTGGCATGGCTCAGAACAGTACTTCCATTCTTGATCTCCTTTTGCAACAGAGTTGAAACACCTCGTCACAGGCACATTTCCCACATCCTATGCTTGCTCTATCCCAGAGCCCTGTTGTGTGGAGGTACAAGAGGAGGTGGTATAGAGTACTTCTGCTAACCATGTTGCAAAGGCACCTGGCCACCACACTGAAGGATAGAAGCAGACTATATAAGCCATTTTATCAGCAGGTAGATTTCAACACATTTATTGTGAGTGATAGCAATGGGTGTATTTTTAATTAACAAAACAATGTTTTAGCAGACCACTAAACTATTGCACTACGCAGACTTCTGACTTTTTACAGAATTTAGGCATGAAGTTCCTGAGAAATCCTGAGGCTCTAACTAGAGAAGCATTTCTTATTATTTTTTTCCTTAAAAGTAATCTTCAGCTGATAAAAGATTTACTTCAAATCCTCTGCAAACTCATGAAACTTCCAGAAGAAGCAACTGAGCTTGTGGGCAGAAGTGTGGTATACCGTGCAATGAGAGGTGGGCGGTGGCCAAGCACAGTGCCAGCTCTGCAGGGTAGTGCTCTCGATGTAAATTTGTATCCATTAAATATTCAGAGTCCACTTTATACCTATTTGTGTGTTCCTGCCATGCTGCTTAAGAAGTTCCCAAGGAAGTTGGCCCTGGGAAAAATATGGTGATATTGGTAAACCGGAGGAAAGATAAGTTGGTTAGTGGAAACTTAAACAAGGCTGTGAACCGATGGATGTTCAGAAATCTAAATCTAATATACAGTTCTATTTGCAAAATTATTACAGCTTTTCAGTTTCTCACCCCAGTGTCTGGGTTTGTCTTCTATATCCTCTGATACATGTATCACTTTTTTGGTGTTCAGTCACACATGACCTCAAAAAGAGGTAAAAAGTATTTTCAAATATCCCAGGAGCTTGAATATGTAATTATTTTGTTTGTAATAAATTTCAGTCATGGCCTTTCCAGTGTCTGTGAGGGCAACTACTAAAACTGACAACCAAGACCTTATTTCTTGTGATATATTGCAGTGTACATCCTCCCTTAGCAGATGATAATATTCCAGAGTGACAGTGTTTCTCAACTTTCATCAGGATTCCAGTAAAATTTAGGTGAACAAAAACTGTTATGACTTTGCAGATGAGTCATACCTCAGCCCATGGTTGCACGTTAGCTGTAACACTGTATCATGGGTGATACCTCAACAGAGACTCATAGCATTACCATTGAAGTGCTGGTGACCTGAAAGATGTTGCCACTTGGTAAGTTCTCCAGGCTAGGAATTTCCTTGATCATCTCAGAGGTCAAACTCTTCTTCTTACAGAGGTCTGTCATTATCCTTATCTAACTTAAAAATAAAACTCATCCTGTGTATCGGGGGAACATTATTAAACTTGAACTTGACATGTAGTAAGCTGTATAGTGTCCACAGCCTTAGCTGCGTCCTTGCTAAACTTCCTTTCTGTTTCCACCCTAGTGGAGAAAGAACCAAACAGGACATATAAAACCAGCCATGTCTGGTCATTCGGCTGTTCATAGGCAGCTGTTCTGCAGCTGGAATTCACATGAACTCTTGGAAGATCTACGGAGAGAGGAATTTAATAAGCAGTGTAGACAAATTCTGAAATTGCTTTTTAGATATACAGGAACCCATTCTTCCTGAACTTTGGGATTCTTGGATTTAAAGGAATGATTAACTGGTTTTACATACTTCTTTTGTTAAAAAAATGTGGGTTTTTTCCCCTTTCCCTCTTCCTTTCTTGGTCTCCAGGTTTTATTTTGGTTATTGTGCGGTAACGGAGAAATCAGTTCCTCTGTATACATCATGTGGTCCCTAAGCTTTATCATGAATGGTAAACATGATTTCAGATGATCATATTTATTTTTTCAACTCTATTCATTCCTGATAACGGGAAAGATTTTTCTGAACAATGTCAGTGACACGTCTCAGTTGCTTCTTTGTAATTCCCTTGTGCCATCGCTCTATTTCCAACAAAACTTTACTTTTGAGTTGAAGTTGAAAAAGTTCAGATCAAAACAAACAAATCTGTTATGTGAGTTAAAGAGGGTTTTTTTTATTTTCTACTTTGTTCAACACGTTTCAAAACTGAACATCCTTTGCTTTGTAATTTTTTCTGGAGTAATGCCAGCCTTCAAAGACCATTGTTTTGACTATGTGTTTGGTGTTTGACTCGATTGTGCTCCCAGATAGAAATAGGCTTTATTTATTTTTGGTTTAATTGTTCATACAGAGCAGCGCCTCATTAATGGAAAAGTGTGCAGCACAGCCGCCTTTCCTCTCCATGGAAAAAATATTCTATTTCATGTTCAAAAGGCGAATGTGAAGGCAAACCTACAAAAGAAAGCTGGTCTCCATCAGATTGCAGTGCCTATGACCTTTATGACTTCTCAATTAAAAAAAAATCCTGCTGGACTAGCCATCCCTTCACACTGATTTCTCATGTGTAATAATCTACATCCCTTTGGTGTAGATAATTACATCTCCTGTGGAATTGGATTACTGCCTTGAGAAATGAAAAAAAAAAACCAAACCCAACCACCCATAGTTGCCTCTGAAATGCCAGGATAATATTAACAGCAATACAAATGGTATTAAAATATTGAACTGCAAAGCTCTAAAAATATTCATTTTTATTGTAATTTGCTCAAAATATTTTTTTTTCTGTTGATCTCAGTACTGGGGTAAGTACTGTAACAATTATTGAAGTCAGTGACTTACATTCTACCTTCAGCAAACCAGGAACTTAATTCATTAGAAACGATTACGCCAAGTAATACAAAATGAAAAATATGATCTGTGTCAGAAAGTGAGTTAATGCATAGCTCTAGATAGTGTAGGTAGGCTAGCTTGTCCTGAGGCACCTTCTGGTGGCTCTTAGGTGTTTGAATATATATGGAGATCAACCTCAGACTCGCTCTATGTGTTGTCAAGCAGTTACGCAAGTTACAGCTACCAGTGAATAGTTCGTAATTTTTCTTGAGCCATAGCTAAGCACCATTTATGTCTCCATTCATTCAACTAAAGTTTAAAACTGCTGAGTTTCTGTCTTATCACTGTCAGAACGGGGAAAGAAAGTGATTTTTCCCCCCCTTCATATAAAGCATGTTTCTGTTGTCCTAGACGTGTAGTCTGGGGTTTGGTAGAGGCAGGCTGTACCGTATTTCATGATCACTTCTGATTTTCAGTTAACTATGGATACATTTAAAATTCTAGTGCTTATATTCTTTATTCAGTAAAATCCAGTTAATCAGAAGATTTTCTGGAGTTTGCCTAGATAGTCTAACCTTGTCACTGTCTTAAGAGTTTTATGTGACTTCATATCTCTGCTCTTTCTGTTGATTTACAATTATTATTTGCATTTCCATGACAAATCTTTTATTTCTGTCCATTTTTCCCTCACCGCATGAGACACACAGGAGACACCTGATGAGAGAGAATGTCTGTCCTGCCATCTGTCAGCCAGCAAGGCACTGGCGGAAATTTAGTAATGTCCATTGGTCTGTCTGAAATGTAGAGCTATATCTATATACACTATCAGGAAAAAGCCCTACAAGTGGACTATAGGAAGCCCCTACCCCCCGCTAGAATTACTGAATTCCAGAGAAAACAATATTGTCTGTTGACGGGAAGTGGGGGGAGAGAGGAAAATTTTTCTTTAAGCCTGGCGTCAGTATTGAAATATTTAAGTTAATACTATGAAAGTTATCACAGCATACATAAAACATGAAATGTCGTACAGGAAAACTTCTAATATTGTAGGAGCTTTGCAAAGGCAGATGGTGTAGCCCAGACAAGACATGATATTGCTCAGGCATTTGGTGGCTCACAGTCCTTCCCTAAACAATAGGGTTAGTTTAAAATATATTAAAAACAAAGGAAATTCTGTCTGCCTCCTGCCTGGTTTGGAAGGAACAAGCCGCTTCTTTTAAAAATGCCTTGTAGCATATCCTGTGCAAGGTATCTTAATGCCCTCCTTTCAAAAGGGTCAGGCCTCAGATCTGCCTCTAAACAAGTGTTTTTTTCGCAAGCAGCCAAGCAGTCCTCATGAGCTGTATTTCAGATGCCGAAAGGAATTAGTATCTGGCAGGATTTTTTAAAGAAAATTCTCTTAAATAAAGCATATAGAACCATATGTTCAAGGCTACTTGGAAAAACCCCTCAAGAGCGCTAAGCCCAATGCTAACATATGAATCTTTTCTACACAGGAGCTTAACATGGTTATGGGATATTTTTATTTTTTTTATTGCTTTCCTTGTGGAGAAGGTTCAACCTTCACCTTTTCCTTTGTCTTGCAAATAGAACGACTCTTTCTGAAATGAGCAAATATGTCCCAGCTGGATCTTATAGCCTAAATAAAACCTGTGTAAATTTATCTTGACGAAAGTAAACAGTCAAGCGATAACTTTTTCCATTAACCCAGTCTGGAAAAATGTAAACCAATTTGTGTTATATTTTTGTATTTTCCATTGAAAGGTGTTGCTAGCCATTCCTCTGCTTGCCTGTGTGCTTTTTAACAAATGAAGGTTGGGCCTGGTGTCTCATATCTCTGTTAACATAAGACCATTCAGATACAGCTAGAAAGAATTTTCCAGTGAAGGATGATCAAGCATCAGTTCTGATAATATTCACTGTCATGGACACTTCCTGGTCTACATGTATTACATGGAAAAATCGTTCCTTAACAGCAGCATCTTGGCTCTCTCTTTCCTCATCACTGCCCACTCGGGGTGTTAATGTCTAGATGAGATGCCAGTTCACTGATACGCTGCCAGAGGAAAGTCTCAGGGAAAGCAGCTTTCAGCACATTCTGCATTTCTGAAGTGCAGAGGAGCGATGGAGAGGGCTGTGCTGAGGCTGCTGAGGTCTGCTTTAGCAGACCTAGCTGTTAACAGCACAGCTGGGTCCCAGCTCCGTGGCTAAAACCGGTTCGGCAGAGCTCGGCTCCTTTCTGACTCGACTGCCCCCTGGGAGCTGTGCTGCTTAAGCTCTTGGTAGCTGGCTCCTTTCTACCTCTCCCTGTCTGTCAGTCTCAGATTTTGATGTCTCTGTCCCCACGGCCAGTCTCTGTCCCTGTCGGGGTTGCTGGTGGTTTCAAAGTGTGCTTTTGGCAGTGGGTACTGGCACAGCAATTAATTTTTCTAGATAAAAATATCTGGGGTCTAATGCTCAACTGCTCTGAATGGCAACAGACTTACAGCCATCAATGGCTTTGATGCCAGACTCTGTGTCCAAGTAGACAGCAGAGCCCTTAGTTAACATCTGGTTAGGAAATAAGTAACAATCCCACTGACATGCCGGCTGGTGCAAGAGCTCCGATGCTGTGTGTGAGGTGGTGTATCTCTGATGAACGGAGTTTCCCCACTGACAAGACCAAGGCTCCTGAACCACTGGGCTCCTGCATTTGCTGGAAGGCACAGCAGCTCTTCCAGGGTCGTTGTTGCATCTTCCCGAGCCACTGGGTGGTTCTTGCTGGTCATGTCTTCAAAGGAGAGCATCTTCTCGGTCAGGAGAAACAAAATTCTGCTGGGACTTGCACGCACATGTGCAGGCACCCCTCTTCTTCATTCCTGTCTGCTTTAGATAGCATGATGCCTACCATAAGCACTGAGCCTTTCATAAAGACATCAAGCCACAGCTTCTCATCACCTACCTCCATCTGAGCAAAGAGCTTAGGCCACCACCCAGCCTCCAGCATGGCTAGTGCTCAGCCCAAGGCCACGTGCTTCCCTAGCATGAAAAGCGCAGGGAAGAGTGACAATTTAACAAGACGTAGTTGCACTTAAATACACTTTAAATAATGCAATCCGTTTTCACAAACCTCATTAAATAGTCATAGTACTTTTCTTTCTTTTCCTTCCCATCATCACTGAACAAATAGCCATGCATTTGTGCGTAAGTGGAAGCGCTATCCTTTCTATAATTAGAGAATGGTATAATTATAAATGCCTCCAATTCTAATTAGCCTTGGGCGGCCACCTCCAAGATCAGCCTTTGCATATGCAGCTGTACACAAACCTCAGCACCATGATGATCAGAGGCATTTTTTTCCCCTTTAACAAAGTTAACTCACCCTTGTTTTGCCATTCTTGGGGTTTGTAGGAGAAGACCTGTTATGCACAGAGTCTAGGTGAGGTGATCTTTGATTTATCTGATGAAGCTTTATACATCATCACTGTCTTCCTCTTTCCTGGCAAAAAAACTGACTGGGACAGGGAGATGGGGTCAGAGGTGTGTGTTCTGCTCTTGGCTCTGCAACAGACTTATGGAGTAATTTTGCAAACATTGCATCGCCTCTGTGGTGCTGTCTGTAAAATAGAGGATAATGATTTTTAATGCTTTTATGAAATGCTTTGAGCACTTTGGCTGAAAAATGCATAGCATTGTTAATATCGGATGTGGATCAATTAGGGGGAAAGGGTTGATTAGGAGCAAGTGTTTGCATTTATGCGTATTTGCTAACCTCAACAAGAGAAACAAAATATTAAGTAGATGTATGATAATCTTTTTATTTGATAAAACTTTATACACTGTTTCCTGAAGTGTGGCTGACATATTTTTAACACTGAGTAAAATCTTGCAATTCATATGATTTGCCTTAAGATGTTAGTAAGATATCTCTGCCTTTTCCTAATGGCTTTTTCTGCTGCTTGTCAGTGTGAAATAATCCTAGAAAATGAAAGAAATAAGCAATACTTCAAGAGGAAAGAGAATCTTTCCAGTAATGACTGTGAGAAAAATTTCCAATTAGATGTACCTATTAGCTGTCTCAAATGAATATGTCACTGAAAAAAGTGTTCTTGGCGAAAACATTAGAGAGAAAAGAACGAAACCAACTTTTGTAAAGAAAAATTAAACAAAAATCTCTGTTCTTATTCCCTTTTCAGACTCTGTGCATTTCCTTATACAGAGACACATTTCACCTATAGCAAGATCATCTTACAGAGTCTTTAACACAGGAAGATTTTAGCTGGTGAGTTAGGCTGAAAGATTTCTGTCTCAATAAGTTGCAGTACCCAAGTTGAAATCCTTATTGCCAGCTAAAAATCCACTCTCTTTACGCAAATGTCTGCTCTGAAGCCTGTTTGATTAATATCTGTCAGTGAAGTGAAAAGTAAAGGTGCGACATAACACCTTGGGAGGGGGTGGATGTGGGTACTGTATTGAAGGGCTCCCTGAATTTAATTAAAAATGTCTGTGAGTGGGAGAAGTTATTCTTATGTGTCTAATGCCCATTCTTAAGTCTTACAACAGCACCACGTGTCCTTAGAAATTAAGCCTAACATAAAAGGTTGAGATATTATAACTAGCAAGACCATAGTCCTTGCATTTTTCCATATGATGCCAGCTAGGATAAATCTCTTGAGGTGCTTTCATACTTTTAAAGTCTATAGATAGCCCGTCCCTAGGACTTTTAGAGTTTCTCTGTGATGAGGCTTGCACTTCAATGCATTTGGGAATGGACTGGCTCCTTCAATTGTACTTGGCCTACTCTGTGGTCTGTGATGCAGGCACAGAGATGCCAAAGAAAGTACAGCTCTTTACTCGACCCTGATGGATTTAGCATAGTGGACATACCCTAAATGAGTGAGCATTTGGATTGCATTGTCCGTGAGCTGGGTTTCTGTAAAAAACGCTTTTAGACCATTATTGATAACACATAGGTATCATGAAGCTATGGGTGCAGTACCGAGTGACCTGTTTGGCCACTGTGTGAAGTGGCCACCAATTGATTAACTATTTAGACTAATTAAACCTTCCAAAAAAACTTTGGTAGGTCCGGGGCTGTGCCTGGCTACAGTGTGCCCATTAGGCTCCAGAGTGCTGAAGACTTAGTGCTGACATCTCATGGACCCCAGGCAAGTCACCATGAGTTGAGGTGCAGCTCGCTTACCAGATGCACAGTTTGTCTGCCAACCACAGAGATTTCAGCATAGTTGTTGGTCATGTGGAAAACAGCTCCACTCTGCCTGCACTTTATAGAAGAAATAAAGTAAGCAGGCATGAGATACAGGGTCTGCTCCCTCATGTGGCATCATATGCATGAGCCATGCGCTCTTGTAGAAACCAGCAGCTCACAGTAGTCCTGCACATGCCTTGCTGTCGGCACAACTCCCAGCACCTTTCTCACAGTATCAACCAGGGATGGGCCCCAGCTGAAGGCCTGGGTCAGGGATGGGCACTCAGAAATCAGGGTCTGGGCTGGATCCTGATTCAGAAGAAAATGGGGTGGAAGGGGCTGTGGCTCTTGTACTGGCTGACTTCTTTTAGTCAGCTTGGACAGTTAGGAAACTTAGGCAGTTTGTTGCCATACGTGGGTCATAGGGTGCCCTTCTCTACCTGTCACAGATATTTCGATGTTAAAAAAAGAAAGTATGTATGTAGCATCTTCTTTCCAAAACTATTGCCTAGGTTTCATTATATTAAGAAGACATGTTATAAGAGATTTTTCTTTTACTGAAAGTTTTCATTAAAGAGCTCATCATTAAGAGATTATCTCAGTTTTATTTTCTTTTTTATTTTTATGGTATGTTAGAAAATCTTTGTTCTGTCTTTCTAGCAGTGACCTCACAGGCCTACTGTACAAGGAAGCAGTTTTAAAGACATTTATCTATATATGAGGGTTGACTTGAAACCACTGGAAAATGACCATATTGAAAACATTGGCTGACCTTAAGTTTAACAGAACTAGTTGCTGCTACTTCCCTGAAAAGGTACTGAAAAAAATTCCCTCTTAGACCAGACAAAAATACCTAAAGCCTGTATGTAGACACTGGAAAAATACCCGTTGTATCACAGTTAAAAACTTAAATGAAAGGAAGAGCTAGTCTTCTTAGGGTATTGGGGGGGGAATTATCTGAAATTTATGCATAGACACATCTTCAGGACGACCAGGAATTTTTTTGGAAGTGGGCTTGCTTTGTTTTTCTGTGATGTAAATTTGGATGGAGCTACTTCAGCCTTGTGAACTAGAGTCATTTACTTCTAACCTTGGAACATTTCAGTAATGCATATTTTCACATCAAAGGGGTGAGAAAAGAGATATGTTCCTTGCAATAGTTTTTGTGGGTCATGATGAAACGTTCCAAAATAAGAAAACAGAGCACATGTAGCAGTATTCTCCAGTGGCTTCAAGAGAGACAAACTAAACGCTAGAGTTACCTCATTTCTATAATAATTTTTGTTCATTTTAAAATTTTGGGGAGTATAGGAGAAGGACTGAACCTTGCAGCATGTCCTGAAATCAGCTATTTCGATTCAGGGTAGCAAACAAATCCTAAAACTACCGAGTCCTAACAAAAAGCAATCAGTCATCCATGTGGAAGAAGCTTTCTCTGCTTTCTCTGCTTTCATTAACCTCTAGGGTGGAGAAGAGGCCCTTGCACTGAAGTCTGGCTAGGTCAGCTCTTTGTATGAGTAGGCCAACTCCTTGCACGCTCACAAGCTGCTGGCACAAATCTTGGTTTGCTCTGATTATATTTGCTGTGGGATGTGGCTCAAGAATTGGGTAGTAGCACAGTGAAGTATCTTCCCTGGGGTGCACGATGTAGAAAGTACTGCTGTAGGGGATGAAAGCTCAGGTGGCTCTTGAATACACTGCATCTGAAACAACGAGCCAAAGACAGAATGGGTCAGAAATTCCTCCTCACTTGTTTGCTCTTTGAGAATACTGATCCCACAGTGCTGATATGTCGGTATAGCTTCATTTCAACACAGGTCTTCTGGAAAACAAGCAAACTCTTGAAAGTCCGGCAACTCACTTCCCCAGCAGCCAGCCTCTGCTGTAGTGAGTTATTATCCTTGGATCATTTACAGCTCCTGATTTCCTCCTAGGAAAAAAATCTGAGGAAGCATATTTAGAAGGTTACAATTTTCTGTCATCATTAAAATAGTATGTGCCTTAGGAGCATATTTTAAACGAAAAATTAAAGTTTTTACAAAAGCCATTGGCCATTGTAATGGCTTTTCATCCACTGCCATTAAAAGGACTTTCTTAGATTCTTTCTGAGGGGAATCCAAACAGAGGAAAGAAAGATTATGAGCATTTTTTTCTCAGACAACTTGAAGCAGAGGCATCCAAATTTTTCACAAAAGTATTCACATTTTTCCATTAGCTTGAAACTTGCACGTAACTCATACAATGGAACATTTTAGAGCTGATTTGTTTTTCTCAATACAGCTGCAGAAGTGAGTTTATGCCATAAATACTGAAAAAGAGATTAAAATGGGTGAAGGAATTGTTGCGAGGCACCAGCTTTTCCATAGGGTGAAATTTTGAGCTGGATGGGATTGACCACTACCCATATTATGGATGCTGTACATTGGAACTGGCCAACAACTACACTTTCCTGCCCTTGAATTTGGCATGAGTGTAAAGCATTAGAAGTGTGTTTCTTACAAGTTGTGTTGATGATGGCCTGTGTTTTTCCAAATTCTCCTTAAGTCTTCTTGGCATTTCTCAAATGTCAGCAATAAGTCACTACTGTGATATAAATTTGCATGTGGCCAGCCGTACCATTTAACTATACCCTTTCCAATATTGTCAAGTATTAGAAGAAAACAAATCAAAGCCCCTAACCTGCCTCCTTTGACACTGGGCCCTATTAATCTCTCTGTGACCAAATGGAAAGCGACAAGCGCTTCTTCACAACACGCTGGCTATATGAACAAGTGTTGATAACACGGGTTGAAAGACACAGCCTGGTGCCACCATGCCCAGCTGTTTCTTCACTAGTTACCATTGTGCTGCCTCTCTTTCTTTTCAGGTTGGCAAGTGTGTTTCCAACTAACCGCACATTTTGTCCCCAGGGCACTGTATCTTTGGCGCTGCTTGCCAGGACAATAGATGAGCCTCTTTCCCAATGCTGAATGCGATGCTTTTGTGTAGACTTAATCTTTGGTGAAACAGGTTCGTCCCTGCTGCTTACAAAATTTGCAGTGCTCAGTGCCAAGAAATGCATCTGCTGTTGGCCCTGTCACTTCGCTCTACTGAAACAACACTCGTTTTGTGTTTTTGGGCCCTGCTCTGCTGATTTACTAAGCAATGCAGTTTGAGGGGAATAATTTATTTTTATGCTTTGTGCTGATGGTACTTATTTAACTTGTTGAATTCTCGCTACACAAAAAAGCAGCTTGATTCCCTGATATAGAGCCCTTCCTAACGCAGGGTGTATATCCCCAGCCTTGGTCAACCAGCGTAGATATGTGTCCTTTTCGTGCAGTGAGGTGGACAGGGTTTAAACTCTGAATTTTGCTGTGTCCTTCTCTGGATTTACCTGTGGCACCTGGGGCCGCCATGTCTCGGGTGGCATGTATGTTCCTGATGCCAGCCCCAAACATCCCTGTTTCCTTGCAGATTTAGACTATGTAGAAATCCCTTCTGATCCTGTAGTGGGTATTAACGGGGTTCCTGGACAATATAATCTGCACAAGCTCGGACAGGACATCCATTGCAATACGTGCAGGTAACCAAAGCCTTGTCTCGAGTCCATTCCTGTAGGGACAGCTGGCAAATTTTATTTCTAGCCTATCTTGAAGCAACTTGTAAAACATACCATACATACAGGGTGAATGCTTTCCTGGGGAAGCCATGAACTACCTGCTTCATTAGAAGACATCCTATCCATACATGTAAACTGCATTCCCTTTAAGATTGCTGTTTCTTTTAATGTCAGTTTGCGTTAGACATCGTGGCACCCAAGTGAACAGATGACATGCACACAATGTTTGCCATCCATGACTTTCCTGTCAAATATCTGTTTGCACCACATTTCAACTGGCATTAACCATGATGAAGAAGAGCCATTTGTAGCCACCTTTAGAAGCTCTTACCAAGACAAGAACTCTACATAGCTGTTTCTAAGTCAAAGTTTAACCTTTTTGCAACAACAAAGAAAAGCACTTCAGATACTGCTGACTGACTGTGAGCTCTCCCTTATCTTTTAACACATTCAGCACTCACAAACAAGCAAGAAAGGCTGAGGTCGATGCCAAATGCTGTGAAGCAGAGAGGATAATATGAGAGGAGAGGATATTTTTTGCAGTGAGCTCCACCTAATCTCGGCTCTGAGTTTTCATTCCTACCCTGTGTTTCAGTTATAAGCAAGGATATCCATGTGTTGGCTGTGCTTCAGTCTCTGCCAAGGACAGCGGTCTGAGAGTAGCAGATTACTGTCCTAAAATAACAGAAGTCAAAGAGGGAAAAGGTTGCTCGTCATGTCCAAGCACAGCAGAGTTGTCTCCTGCTCCATGCTGTCTGGTGCTTTGTGCAGACTGCTTTTTAAAAACTCTTGCTAAGTCTCTTGAGAGACAAGTCTTCACTTAAAAAAATCTCAGCTGACAACCATCCTAAACTGTGACTCTTTGCTTATCTGTTATAATACTTCCACAACCCGTTCCCCCTGTTCCACCCCCCAGTAAATGCTTAAAAGAAAAGCAGATCATATTGAGGTCATGTTGAAAAAGTGAGATAAACTGCTCCTTACAGTGTAATGGACAGTGGTGTCTCAAGCTTTAACGACGACTTGGTATTTAATGGAATTTCACGTCTCCTCCCTCAGAGTGCAGCTGAAGGAAATTGTTCCTTTGCTGGTCCCTATGACCACAGTATCCCTGAGCAACAGCAGAGCATGATGCAAAACTAACAGCTCTCCTGAGATACACTTCTGAATTAACTGTGACAGATCTGCCCGTTTGCTCGGCTTCTGAGAGGGCCAAAATTTTGGTTTTATTTACTATGTTTGTCTGCAATAAAAGAAAGCCTGAATCAGCTCCTGATTTAAACCCTTTCTTGTTGAAAGCTGACTCTGAGGGCACAGACACAAACAGGATTATGTAGGCTGCCACCCAGTGTCTTCTGATAACCTCCTAAGCACTGCTCTGGAAGTGCTGGGAGTGCTGAGTCTTCTGTAATGCTGTCCAGAAATTGAAATTGAAAGCCATGTTCTCCTGCTCCAGTAAATATCTGCTTTTCTCTATTGGCATGTATAGAATAGTGCCATATTTATACAAACTCAAGTGGGATTAGAAGAAACTTTGGTGATGTTCTTTTTTTTTTTCTTTTAATTGAAGTAAAGATTGAAACGCCTCTTTCTCTCATGATACTGAGTAATTAGCATTATCACCATAGACTTAATCTTTCTCATATTTTATCTGATTTTTTTCCTATCAATAAGCTACATCTGTAAGTAACATAATTGTATACAGATCTGGTCTTTCTTCCATTCTTTTTCTGGTGCCTTTTCTCCTTACGACAAGCTTGTGCTAGCTTGTCCTTTTGGATTGTAAGTCTTGCAGGGTAGGGCCTTATGGGTAGGATTAATTCTTCCCCAGATGAACCACCTAAAAGTTAAGCATCTAGTCTAAACTTATTATCTAGGTTCCCTCTGTAGTCAATAATGAATGACAGATACCAGCAAGGAATGGCCATCCCACCTGTCACACACATCTCAGTGAGGGTGGGCAGAGCTCTCCATTGTCTCTGTGTTGTGTAGCTTACCTTCAGATGCTTGAGATCCGGATTCAGATTTTAGTATCATTCTCTAGATTCCTTTTTGGGGTCTACGAGGTAAGCTAGCTCTGGGTAAGTGGGAAGTCATCTGTCTCTTGGGTCACCAGTAACTCATTTTGGGTAGGAGTTTAGAAGCATGCAGAGCTTTCTTAGGATGCCAGCTGTATTCAGTGGTGGAACATAGGAAAGCTTGACAGCGGCTGGTTGACATGTTGACAGGATGATTAACAGAACAGTGTGGGGCAATGATATACTCTATCACAGGGTGCTCCTGGCTGGGGCATAATGTAAGTTAACAAACTGGCCACTCTCCAGCCCATTCCAGTGCTTATACCTATCTTCCTAATCTGTCAGCTCAATGTTTTTTGTCTGTGATGGTCAGTGAGATGCCAAGTCTAATTAAGGACAGCTATGGCCCTTGAAACCCACAGAGCTGCTTTGACACTTTGATGGACTTTTAACATCTGAACCTCAAATACATTTAATGGTCCAGGAATACAGATGGGCTTCCTAATCCTGTGGCCCACATTCTACAGGCAGTGTCCTGCTGACTTCATTAAAGAGGATCTCCCATTGAACTCAGAGTTGCAATGCGGTCGGGATTAAAGATTTGGGCTCAACAATTCATCGATCAGCCATCTGATGAAAATGTAGTCCCTTATTTCACATCTTCTCATGCATATTTGCTTGTTACCTACGTGGTATTTTTCTTTACTTTGCCATTTTTTCCTTGGGTTATTCCTCTGCCCACTCTAACACAAACCAACAAGGAGTCAGAAGACTTTGCCCAGAGCTGTTATAGGAGTTAGACAGTAGAGGGTGCAATGTGAGCAATAAATTTATCTTCTAGACATTATCTTCTTGGATCATGGTCACCTTTCTAATTCACCAACTAAAATGAATCCACAGTCAATGCCTGAGCAATGGTACCATGAAGATAAACTGTGGCTAGGTCATGAGGCTGATGGAATGCCTAAATGGTCAGGTTTCAGCAGTGTTTTGCAAGTAATAGGTTGCATATTCTTTCCACCTCTTACTCAGCATAGTTCTTACCATATAACCTCTGGATAATGATATGGACAAGCTATATAGAAGTTGAAGCCTAGTCTTCCTCCCTTCTTTCCAAATACTGAACTGTTCCAATATTCATGTGCTTTTCATAATTTTGGCTATGGATCAGGATCATGAATCAACCTGTTCTTGGTTTTGTTAAAGAAGCATCATGAATTATTCATACCCTGGCAAAAGGCACAATGAACTAATTAGGCGTTAACTGTGCACTGTAAATCAACCATGGACAGAGAACCTTCCAAGCTGAGACTATATTTCATAAAGATTTGTATCCATATAGATCATAAATATCTGGCAATTAGTTTGCTGGTTTTCTGAAGTAAAAACAAGGCTCACCTTTCTGGCAGCATGTGATGAACTGAAGATGAAGAATGTAGAAGCGAAATTGTAATGATCCCTACTCTGCATCTTTTCATCTTAACATAGGTCCTTGTGTTAGAGAACATTATGTTTAGACTGTCTGACAAAATCAAACTATAATCTGGCAAATTCAAGATAATAACCAAACAGGTAAATTACAGTTTAGTGATTAGTTAATATAAGCACTTGTCAAGGCAACAATTAAACTTTCTATATGCTTAATAGGAAGCATCAATTAATCTGTTAGGCTTCTTTCAGACCAGGTCTCTGAAGGCATCCAACATACTGTGGTTTCTTTCTGCTAATGCAGTGCGACAATACCTGATTATTATTCAGTTTCCTTTTATTTTGGTAGATGAATGGGAAAAGATAGGGTTTAATTAAGATTTACATAGCCATTTGAGGGAACATGTTTTTAAATTGTTGGTCCTGTGGGCTACAGTGTGGTCAACAGGCATTTCGCTTGTTTAGAGGCGATCAGTGCTCTCTGACCTCCACCATTATTTAATAAAAGGTCAATCAAGAAAAAAATTGTAAAAAAACCACAACAAACCCAAACCACGTCTCTCTCATTCTAGATCTGAATGTTCACTTACTAGTTTTATGTAAGGAAGAACAGGTATGACTGTTGTAATACAGTTTACTTGGGATAGAGAGAGTGAGAAAGAGCAACACATGCAAGGAACTGGGCACCAGTCTGAATCAAAGATGTTGACCCATTCTAAATGCCTTAAAGCAGCTAATGTAAGCACCTGTATCTGCTCATTGTACATGTCCAACTTATCAGACATCAAAAAAAGTGATGACCTGTTAAACACACTCCAACACAAGGCATCCACAACCCAGATACATCACATTGTTAGACTGAAATCACAGACAGAAGCTTTTTGTAACAATGCAACTATTTAAAAAAACCCAACAATAGGCCACACAACTAGAAATACACTATTCACAGTTCTGTATATTTAGTGAAGGATTGGAAAGGAACACTGAAGAACACCTCCTTGCTGAAGAAATTTGAACCATTTCCAATATAAACATGAGAGCACAAAAAACAAGTGCAGAAACAATGTTATTCTAACAACACAGTTACATGCTAAGGTTAGGAAACACGTATCATATAAACTTATGAGCCCGTGTGTTCTTGGAAGAGCACTGTAATACCACAAAAACTACCTAGGGCTATAAGTTGTGTCATAGCTGTGCTTCATTTGGAAAAAAAGTACAACTGTGCTGAAAGGACACAAGAAGGGAAAGCCGTTCACTGTAAGCAGTATTGAAAATGAACAACTCCTACTGATAAATTCACAATGGAGTCTGAAAACATATCCTTTTAAACAGGAAAAGAAAGCTATCATAGCCTAACACAGCCGCTGGGGAAAATGTGCAATCGGAGGATCAAAATGAATGTGTTATACCCGGGTACCGGAATCTAAAGCTGGCCAAAATTTGGGAGGTGTTGCTTTGTTACAGGAACACAGAGTGCTTGGAGTTATTCTGCTTTTGCAATCAGACATGGCTTTTTACAGTTACCTCTTCATTGCCATGTATGCTTCTCATATGATTTGTACTGCTTATCTAGAAGAATACACAGTCTTGATTAATAGTGGCAATGGGTATCAAGCACAGCAGACTCTCTCTGTCATTTGTTCAGGATTTTCCAGAAATACGTGTTGACTAGGTTTTTAGTCAGAGAGGAAGTCAATAGCAAAGTGTTTCCGTTGTATATAAATTCCATTTCTAGCTCCATAAGTGTAGACTGAAAGATCAATACTATCTCAAAAATGAAGTTACATGGCATACCGGCAGTATTAGGGTGTTCAAAAAATCTCTGAAATGCCTTGTTTTTGTTTCAGTCACAAAGATCACGCATTCATCAGCACTGATTTTTCAGAAGGCCATTTAAAATCTGTAAGCAACTTCATGGGCCTCCAAACCTGACTCTGAATTTTAAGGCACTATTGCAGGTTGTTTAGAAGGTATCTTAATGATCAATCGCTAATATGTATCAGTCAAAGTCTTATGTCCTTAAATCTGTAGCAGCTACAACAGCCCTTACACAAGATTCTGAGGCATTTTCATTTTAATACCAGTGTATATATTTGTGTTTTGACTGTTCAGTTTGGAAGGTCTGGGCACTCTTGCCAAATTTTCCTCACGGTCTTCTCTACCACCTAATCGATTTGCATTGGTTTACGGCACAACTGACTTCGCTCTTCCTTAGCCGTCACCTCTGAATCCTGGTTAAAGGGATTGTGACAAATATTTTCCAATCAGTTTTTTAGGAAAAGATGATGGCAGATGATACCCTTGAACCCTCCTGCATGGCCTGGGTGGTCTGTGTGAGTGGGTCCGGTGCCAGAGCAAGGACCACTCTTCCTGCCTTCCCAGGAATGTGCAAATAAGCATCTCCTAAGTGCAATACTGAGACGGTCTCCTTGGTAGGCAGTTTCAGGCTGGACTACTGAGTCCTACTTTGGTCACATGCGTAAGAACTGATGGTGTTAAGTCCATAATAATACACGGTAAGGAATTGAGGCTTTTGTATTTGATGTGAATCCACCTCTGAACTAATTGCTGGTGAATGTTTACACGTGGGCTTGCCTTCTGTGAGGCTGTCCTGGTCCTGGGCACCGCTGGCACAAAAGGAAACAAAACCCAGAGCTCATGGAATGGGAAACCTCCCTGCATGTATGGGAAACCTCCCCTTTTGTAGGCAGGGTGCAGCCCCAGGGTGGGAGTGCCCAAGCTGGGTACTCTCTGACTTCTCCTGCCCTCCTGCTCTGGGGAGCTGCTCCTGGTGTGGACACCCCAAGAGCCTGTGCAAAAGCAGCTGGCTGTGTCCCCTGCTCACAGGGGCATCTAAATGCCCCCCTACACAAACGTGCATGTAGACACACACCACATGAGTGCTCATCAGAAGGAAAGACAAAGCAGATGAAATAGTGGTAGTTGTCTGCTTTCGTTTCTGCTTGTTCTGCCAACATTATAAGCCATGTCCAGCAAGTGTTTTTACGGCATTCTCCAGAGAGCTACTGGAGTGACTGAGCTTGAGCTGTGCCCTTGTCTAGGGACTGAAGCACAGTAATCGGCAAAAATACACTTGCAACCGTAAGACCCACTCTGAATTATCTCCGAGACAAAAACTCTGTACCTGGCTTATTGTCTAACATTATTCATGGCCTGCCTGTGGAAATTCACACAAATATAAAGGGCTTTCAAGGCAGAAGAAAAGAATTAGTCACATACTTGTGGCCAGGACTGTGGCTGGGCTCAATGGGTATTTCTTCTCTGGAAAGTTGTACGTACCCAATAAACAGCTGTTATTTCTTGGTAACATGGATTGCTCAGGGGAGCACATACCTCCTTACAACAAATGCAGAAAAGGAAGAAATAATTTTTGCCGGAGGTTATCAGGAAGTCTGTTGGTTCTGTTTACACAAAGCTTTTATAAATGACCAGGGAGGCACGCTGAATGCAAAGTCCTCTGCCTAACTGGAAAAAGGAACTGCTCCTTCCTCCCCAGCCCTTGCACGATGACAGCTCAGCCAGCTCCATGGGCAACTCTCCTGTTTAATCTTGTAACAATTGATTTTTACCATCACTGTTTCGTGCAGCAGTGAGGAAAATGCCTTAACGCGCTGTTATCGCTATCGGTTTCTGTGTTTGTTATGGTATTGTCCTGAAGCCTTGGCTTGCACAGAGACCCTTCTCATGCTGAACTCCCCACAAACACAGGTCAGGATATATTCCATGGCCCGTAGGGCCAACATCTGAGAAATATTGGCTGCATTTCTATAACAGCTGAGCCTCCTGTCAAAATCCAGAAATACCGTAAACTATCTTGCATCCCCATATAGGAGTCTCTGGCTCACTTGGTGCAAACACAGGTTGGGCTCTGGCTCCCTATAATGTCAGTGAACATAAAAAAAGAGCCAGGACCCACGTCCTGAGCAGAAGTATCATATGTGCCAGGATTTTTGTGGAAAAGGTGGGTGAAAGGCTGCTGCCACTAGGCTTGGAGCTGTGGGGCTGGCAGACAGCTCTCCCTTCTGCCTTGCTCAGTGTATCTCAAGGCCAGCTCTGTCCCACAGACACAGGACCTCATGTGAGTGGCTGTGGAGTCACTTTGCTGGGCAAAGACATGTCCTGTGGGAGAAGGAGAGCCGTACAGCCGATATCTCATTGCTCTTGCAGCCCTAATTCAAGAGCACCTGTCTCCTTTAAGGCAATACCACACAGATACACTGGGTCAGCACAGGTATCTGTGTTGCCTTCCTGTGAAACCAGAGTTCTGGCAATGTGGGAGGGAGGGGACAGCTGGGTGCACATTTGGACTTCACCTCACACAAAGTCAATACTTGGCTGCAGCCAACAGCTCAGAAGCATCTGTGGGTCCCTCAGTCTGGACTTTGCCTCTTTCTCTCACTCAAACCAGTTCTTGGGGGGAGGAGAAGATAGCTTGACATTACTCCTTCCAAACAGAGCAGACTTTATTTAGTGATGATCAGTGATGAAGTCAAGATCTCATGAGGAGTATGTGTGAGGGTTGGCTTTTGCACGGAACCAAAGTAGTGTATGGAGACTCCAATATTGTAAGAGTATCAGCTAATGAAAAACACCTGGGAGGTAAGAGCAGGGTCATGGGGCTCCATAAGCTCCAGTCCTTAAAGGCAGTTCTTTGTACGGTTAAGTGCTTGTGATGGAACAGAGAGTAGAAGGAGAAACATTTATCCATGTGATGTGTACTTCACCAGTGTCTTAAATTTCTGAATGTATCTTCGATGAAGAGATAACTGGGGGAAGTGAAGATGGAAACAGCTGCTTATTTATAGGATCAAATACTTAAACAAATACATAAGGAAAAGGACATTTTACCTTTACCTACAAAGGAAGAGATATTTTCAAAAATGACTGATGCAAAATATTTTCATATACTTGATGCACCAGGAGGGTGCTCGCAGATGCCATAGGGAGACAGACCAGAGGATTTTCATGATCAGCACCCTTTTGGGGAGGCACAGGTTCCTCAAGCTCCTGTTTGGGTTGGCTTAGGGACTTGCGGGACTTAGGGAAAATGCAACTAGTCTTGATGGTCTTTGATTGATGAAAAAATAGTGGAAGACCATGACCAGAGGCTCTGAGCAGCTCTGGAAGGGACCAGATTGGCTGGTCTAAACCTAGACAAACAAAAATGTACACTCTCTGTAGCAAAAATAAGGTACCTAGAAGAAAAATTAACATACCACAGAGTACAAGCAGATCACTGTGAAGCTAAACATACTTGCCCTAGCATACAGGAAGGGACATGACAGTTCTTTGGAGCAGAATATGGGAACGTTTATGCCTAATCCAGTTGCCCAAATCAGTGACTTTAAAGCACTATTGTGCAAAAGTATCTAATCAATGTGGCGCACAGTTCTCCAGCGGGTAGGTTTTGAGAAGCTGAAGGAATGTGTTCAAGATTTTACAGAAAGGGGACAATAGGGAATGATAATAAAAATAACTTGTCCCTGGACAGCTCAAAGGAGAATATTGGTGCATTGCTCTGAAAGAGCTATTGCCAAAAAAAAAAACCACCCCACCAAACCCCCACCAAAAAAAAAAAAGGCAAGGTTTTTTGCTTGGGGCCTAAATCCACAGATGTGAAAATGTCACTTTTTATTTACTTGTTTTGGTAAGAGGACTACTTTAGTTAAAAATATCTACAAGCCTCTTTTGTCTTTGTCAAAATGGTCTGGTAAGCTTCTTCCATGGATACAGAGGTTAGTTTTTTTTCAACTATGAACTGAATACAAACTTGAGAGAGACTTGGTTTCAGCAGATAAACATATTGAAGTGTCTTGGGGAAACTCCTGAGTTATATTTTGACTATGCCAAGTTTATAAATTCAAGTCTTCTTGTCTCAGACCTTCAAGTCTCAGACCAATGATTATATGAGATGCCATTGAGACAAAGTTCTTCCTGAAAAAATTACCCAGGTTGGTGTATTCCCAGGTCTTTTGATCACTTGCATGTTAATCCTAGACATTACTTTCTTTTTTGTGCATCTTGTAATTGCCAATGTGCGACAGAAAAATACGTTAACATGTCATATGAAAATCATTTAATAATAGGAAAAAGCCATGTGCAGGGCTGGATGTATTTTATATTGGTTTCAAAATTACAGTGAGAGCCTGGAAACTATTTATATGTTTTCTATGAGAAACATAGTCAAGATAAAGCAAAGGGGTCTTTTTGTTGCCAAAGTAACTATTGATCTATTGAAAAAAAATTTACCAATTTGTTTGTTACCTAGAGATAAAATGAATGTTGGAGTTGTCCTAAACAGTTGCCAGTTTCCTGAGATACTATTAAAAGGAGGTATTGCCATGCATATCCAATTTTAGGTAGCTAGTCAGAGTTTTCAGGAAAAGTTCATGTCTGACATGAGATTGAGTTTAGGTCATTTGCAAGGAAATACAGCTTTAGATGAGTAACCACCGGTTCCTACTATTTCCCATCAAGCGGTTGGAAAATATTATCAAAATAATAAAGTATCTCAAGAAGAAGATTGCTGAATCAGACTGTGATTTGAGATGGGAACAGAGAAACTGCAGAGCAGCACTAATGAATCAAGAGTTATCACCTGCTGACAATTTTTTAGGAGAAACCTAAAGATAAGAATGCCTGCCATGTTAGAAACTTATATTGCGATTGCTGGGGAATTGCGATTACGCAGAAAGACAAACAAAGCTGTGTGAAAACCCAACATGATGTGATCCTGGAGCTGCCACAATTTCATGTATATTGTGCCGTGGTAGGAAATATTGTTCTCAGACAGCAGGTACTTAATCGGCTTTTGGTTTAATGAAGTTGTCACTCTATTCTTTACACAGTGACACCTCCAGAGGTGGAGGTATAGCTGAAAAAATGGAGATGGGGATGGAAATAAGGATGATGAACTGATTGCTTCATCTGAGAATGTCTCTGGCAGGCGACAATCCTGACAGGCCAAATGGGAGCTGGGAGATGAGGCAAGCGGAGCTGAGGGATGTCCTGCTGCCTAACAATGTCACGATGATTTAGGGAAAACTTGCAGGTTTTCCTGACGGTGTAGGACACCCCAGAGATTAACTGGACATCTCTTGACATTCTATATTGTTCTATAGTGGTCCATATTACTCTGTATTATCATGTGGATGTTCTGAACTATGTTAACGTTGATAGAAGCTGTTGTTAATTTGAGCTGTAGGAAGGAAGCTGTGGGTAGGAGGTCTCTCAGAAGAGCCAGCTGGAAGATGTTGCTACGTTGTGCTGGGCAGAAGGCTAAAATTACAGACCACAGATCAGTTTGACCTGCGCCATCCTGTGAAGCAGACCCTGCCAGGCTCTCTGGCACTGCATAGCTATTGAGCAACACAACAAGAGCCTTGTTTTTAGCTCTTTTAAAAGCTGCAGTGCACTGTTGTTTCTCTACAATCAGCGAATGACTCAGGCCACAGAGGCCCGTGTAAGAGGCCTGCAGCTTGTCCTGGGGGCCACGGGGTCAACCCCACTCTTGTTCCTATTTAGTGCCCGACACATCATGAGTAACTGGAGGCTGTGTGTGCTCAGGGAGCGCGATCCCGTCCTCCAAATTAGATGCTTTGTTGGGAATGTTTTTTGTGCTGGGAGAGGCTGTGGCTGCATGAATTTACTCTACGATCACTTACGGCTGTATGAATGGCCCTACTGATAAAGCTTTTGTGTTTATGTGCTTGCTGACTTCAAAGGACACTATTGCCTATATGAATTCAGATCAGATTTCAGGACCTGCATTAAAATCCAGTAAGGGCCAGATGGCTGACTGTTTGAAGAAGAACTTTCATGTTTAGCTTTTAAAAAGGAAAAAAAAACCCACCACACTTCAAACCCGTAAACTAATAGCAAAGTTAGAATGACATTTTTGTTCCAACCATTTTTCTTTTTTTTGTTTCCTGCTCCTTTCTTAACTAAGTGGTAATTCATACTCCTGAAACTTGTCTCGGCCCCAAATCAAAATCCTTGAAGCATTCTGTTTTTTCTTGCTATATATCATATTTCCTCGGCGTCGTCCTTGGGTGGTACTATTTGTGGTTCAGTGAGGCCGGAGCTATCCTCTCTATGCTGGCAGAAAAAAACCCCAACAAATCTTGTCTGGCAGTTTTACTTAGCAAGCTAAATGATCCAAGCTGAATAGACAGTGGTACATCGTTGCTGTGAGCGTAGGTCCCATAAGCAGAGCTGACATCCCCACCAGCTCTGTCACCAGCACGCAGAGACTCCCTCCCGTCTCTCGTCTGCCCTTCATCCCTTCCCTGCCACCCCTCAAGCCTTCAAAAGCTCATGTTTAAGAGCACACGGGAAGGCATATTGCACTTAGATTTTTCACTTGCACAAAACGTTTATCAGGGTACCTGTTCATTTGAGAACCTAATAAGATAAACTTAGGTGGTTGAGAAATCTGGAACAGGCAGCCAGTGGAGTGAGGAACTGAAAGCAAAGATATTAGTCACTTGACTGTTGCTTGGGCGAGACAGTGATGTTGTAGTAATGAATGTCAGGAACATACATTTTACGGAAATAAGGGTGTTTGGTATCTGGGGCTGGGCACGCTTCTATGGAAAAATGAAAATAGAATGGAAGCTAATAGGATTCTACAGAAACTTCAGAAGATTACAATAGAAATGACATTTACCTAAAGTATATTGTTTAATTTTAAATCATTTTATAGACAGTTATGGCTATATTATAGAGAAAACACTGTTTAATTCTACATCTTGTTAAAAAAGTCTTCTGGATTTTTCCAAAGGATCAAGGAAGCAAAGGGTAGAGATCTTAGAAAATGCTCCTGTCACGATTCCTGGCTAGATGCAAGACTTAGGATATTTTTGCTTCTATTTAGCTACAGCTGGGTGAATAGTTCATGATAAGTAATTGAACAGATTCTATTCTTTTCTGCACATGGAGTTAACCACGAGAAGATGCCGATTTCCTTCACCACCCCCAAAACTAATTTTTGAGCTCTTTTTATCAGTTCCTATACACATAAAATACACACTGCTAGAAAAATAGGGCCATTCATCATAGGATTGTTGTAATAATAAAGTTCAGCAATGACTGTGAGATATAGAGATATGATAGTGGGCCAGAAATGTACTTTGCTGCTGCCAAATACACCTCATCTCATGTTAATTACCAGTTTCTCTCAATAGTTGGAATTACTAGATCTTTTCCCTGGAGAAACTTCAGCAAAGCTACTTTATCTTTTGATGTACTTGGATCTGAGTGTATCTCCAGCTGGAAAAAACAAACAAACATTCCAAAGAATGTGTTCAGACTTGTGCATTTTTAAATCAACATCATATGCAAAGCTTTGGATAAAACATATTGCTTTTGCGATGTGGTCTAATTTTGTTCACATTTGCACTTCAAAAGGCTATAATGGGGAAATCCTAACTCAACTGTTGATGAAGTTTCTAATAAATCAGAGTCTTGAACATCTCCTGCAGTGCTCAGTTACAAAAACTGACTCTGCGCTACTTGGCCAGTCTGTTGATATTGTATTGCCACGAAATTGCAGACTCAGCAACATCCAGCACGCTGCCGCCGACCACAAGGTTTGAACTACTGTAATGACCTTGCTCAACAAGCACACTCGTTATTTTTGACACAGAGGCAATTTACCAACCAGTCAGTACACTCTTTGGTTGACATTCCCAGAAGTTATCATGTATTTGGAGGGTTGCTTAATGTATAGCTAGTAGTTATTTTTGAAATGAACTGAACTGAACATTTTGTAACACTTCTATTGACTTTTTTAACCTGTACACGAATCTTGGAAAATTACATCTGCTCCTTGCTGTGGGGTTAGAAACGTGATCTTTTATGGATGTTTATATGGGGCACTCTGATAGGAATCTCTTTACGCTGTACCAAATCAAAACAGAGCTTGGCCTGTGGCACATAGTCCTGTGATTTACAGGCTGAAACAAGTTTCAGTTCCAGCCTCCCTAGTAACTCAGGCTTTCAGCTGGAAATGCAATCTCTGTACCTCTGAAGTTGGGAGAACTTATTAATCAGAGAACTTTCCCTGAGGTGATGTCTCCTTGGGAAAGAAGGAGAAAAAGAGCGAGGAAAGGGGGGTGATATACCTAATTAGGTCAGTTAAAGTTCCCTAAACTTGTCAGATCTTCAGCAATTCTTTAGTGTTTCCAGCATGCTTGCACTCCAGCCTACATTCATGAGTAGCTGTGCTTCTTCACTGGCTTGCATATGCAACATCCTGTAACTTTTAGAGTGGAACGTTGATTGCGTGATATTAAAGAGAAAAATGCAGGTTTCATGTTTCAGGTTATAATGCCACATGCACACAGACACGCACACAGACACACACACAGAAAATTGTTCCTGAATGCTGGTTGAACTATTCCTCTCAAACTCAGGAGCTGAATGAGCTGCCTTCCATGTGGCTCCCAGCCTCTGAGAGCTCTTTAGGGTCCATATTTATTTTCTGTTGCTTTCTTCAACCCCGCCACCATGTTGTCAAAGGTGTGTTGACATTTCATTTAAAAATAATCAGAGCAATATTGTGCACTTGTGGGTGTACCTTGAAACAACCAGTGCAAACCCTCTTGGAGTGCTTGAGCATGTCTCCACCCTTGGAAGTGCCCGACCGCTATTTTGCTGGGGGTTCCCATTGCTGTGGCAGGGGATGTCCCAGCCTTGGGGTGCTTCTCCCTTAACCTCTGCAGTTCACAGACTGACCTTCTAACTTGAACCAGCTGCATGAGGCTTACAGCATGTCTGCTTGGGCCTGAGGACTCATATACGGGTCGTGGCACATGTAGTAGAGCATACGTAAGAAATGAAAAGCATTCTACAGGCTTTGACAAGCATCACAGCTCCATATATAGTCCCAAACCAATACATGCACAGACTTGGATTTTGGTGTTTTCAGGTACTGCCAAATGCTCATTGGTGGTCGCTGGTTTCTGTCCCAGTATGGACGGGGCAGCTACACCAGGTGCATACAGAGGACCATGCCTGCTGCTTTATCAGAACTCTTCTCTTGGTATCTATGTTCTTACCGTTGCCAGTATACAGTCCATAAATATTTCTTTTCAAAGTGTACCTTAGCTTTCCTGAGGGACAGCTTAGGGGTTTAAGTACGTATAAGCTAAACATACTGAGTGCCAAACATCAGCCAGCTCAGCTATAGAATTAGTCAAAGGGAGACCAGATAATTTTTTATTGTGAGAAAGGGGTATTTACAACTCCTCTCACTTCTCAGATAATAATTCTGCAACGCTTTTGCACCTAGTTTTGAAAATAACTGCTTACCTTTTCAACAATGACTTTCTCTGGAAAAACTCAACCCCGTGAACAGCTGTTTTTCATAGATACAAGCACCTGAAAACACGAGGTTGTAACAGAAAGCAGGGTTGCAATCGCACAGCGGTTTGGTTGTTTTCATTCAGGCTTTGATTACCACAGTATCCACCTGGTGTGGAAATATACAGTGCCATGTTCATAGATGAGCTGAAACTAGAACAGGTCATACCTTTTCTTTCTGCCTACACACCAGAAAAGGAGCTGTAGCACCCCAGAATCACGGCTGTTGGGAGCAGACAGATCATGACTGAAACAAATGCGTGCACTAATTCACCTCAGCTGAAGGCCTGGCATCCCCAAATGATGAGATTTCTCTATGTTCTCACGTGTTTATCAGCCTACAGCTGAACCTTTCTCTTTATCAGGCAGCAGAGGGAAGGTGGTAGGGAAACTGAAGGCAATGCCATCAGAGACAGTGATTTCTCTTTGGAAAAGGCGATCGTAGCTGGGGGATGTGTCTGGTCTTTGTACACTCTAAGTCTTGTAAATGAAAGAGAGAGGAGTATGGAGTCTGGACAGTATCTGTGGGGTGCTGGGCAGTATTTTTACTCAGAAGATGACTCTTGTAGGAGTTTCTGCAGGCCTGTTGAGCATCAAGGGGATTTGAGGTATCAAAACGAGTTGAATCTCAGTTCCAGCCATATTTCTTAAGTTTCATGGTTTCTCAGAATCTATCAAAATTAAAAGAATATGAAACTGCAACGGAGACTTACAGGGCAAGCAAACAAGAAACAAAGAACAGCCGTGCTTATTGCAAAGTGAGAACCGCATTGCTTTAATGGCTTTTCACTGAAAATCTGCAGCCGTACAAGTGGCTCTGCAAACTGTGAATATTGCCCGAATGGAATGCTTGGCCGTTACAAGAAAACATATAAAAAGTTGAGCACACAGAGGACCTGCCTCCCATCATTAAATAACACAGCTGGCTTATGTTCACACTAATACTTTCCTGTGGAATTTTCTCTCTGCATCACTTGAAGCCCTCACCATCCTGTGTTGCCCTTTTCCATTTCGTGCTTGGTCTGTGTTTTCAGTGGAACTGAACTTAATGTGCCTGCTCTGTTTTGGTTAAGCCTAGAGGTGGGCACAACCGGTTTTGGATTCACCACATTTTAAATTAAACATTTCTCTGTCCTCTGTGCAAACCCCAACCCCCTCTGACCATGGAAAATGTTTAAACTTTTTTTTCCCTGTGTGTGTGAGCTTTCACCCACTGCTCTACTTCCTGCTTTCAGCCAAAACATCGAGAGGAAGACATCAAAAGGAGAGGGCAAATGCAAAGCAGTAATTTCATAAAAGGGGCCAACGGGCATGAAAAGCAGAACCTTCACTGGCTTCCCACATATGCACTTGACCTTGAAATGTTGAATGTTTCTTTCTTATTTCAAAGGCTGGATTTCTTTATTTTTCTTCCTTTTCCGCAGTAAAAACAACTTCATCTGGACTCTTTGCTAAACCGCCAAAACTGTAATCAGTATCCTAAACTTTGCACAACTCCGTAGATCGTCGCAGCAGCTGCTGTCACAATTAAGTTCAATTAAAGAAAGAGGATTCCAATTAGAGAAATCACTTGTACTGTAATAGGGTAAAACGGGGAACAAAGCCCTTACAAACTGTGCTGCAAGCCTTCATCAACAAGCCAGAGTAATGAGCGATCTCATTTGCAAGAATGCTATGCAATGACACTTGACGTCTTCAGTGCATCATGCATCAATATGTAAATGTTTGTCAGGAATCCAATAGTGTGCAGGAAAATTACTCCTAATGGGACCCAGTGACAGACCCCTGGGGTTTTGTAGTGTATAGCCCTTCATTTTAGCAAATGTTTCTTGTTCATTTTTGGGAACCATGACCAGTCATACTTTCTTTCAAGATCCACCAACCATCCAACCAAAAATATAAAATTCCTATCTGACGTCAAGTAGTCTGCAAGCTGCACAGAATTTGCTTTTTCATTTCCTTTCATTATCTGACAAAGTAAATGATGGTAATGTTTATTACGAATAGAGTTGAGTGCATCTTTGTCAATATTACTATGACTTCGGGAGCCATTCATTGGAGATCTGTTCCTGTGATTTCCACCCAGCACTTATCTGCATCTTGAATCTCTTTCCTTAGACATTGCATGTCTCTGCTGAATATTCATTGTTCGACAAATAGAACAAAGAGACAAGAACTGAGTCAGGTTTTGGTGACGCTGGAAACATCCCTTTTGCATGCTTTCCAATAGTTCCTGCTGAAGCTTTTCAGTAGCTTCTCAATAGTTTTCAGTAGTTCCTTCTGAAGGACAAATGTACTACTCTTGGCACCCGCTGAATATGGAAATTGTAAGGACAGTTTTCTGGTGGAAGGCTCCCACTTGTGTGAGAATAACTCATGTTTGTGGGCAACATATCATTGTGTATGATATCTTAAATTAAAATACTGGTCTTACACACAAAATCTAGGTCTCTTGTCATTTATTTTACAAATTACCATAGTTTTGCCACACTGTATATGTATAGAAAAAGACCTCACTACATTTTCCAGGTATTGTATTGATATATTGAGCAGACAAACTTCCTCATTAATTTGAGTAGGATCTTACCATTAAAAGATACATAGTTGGCAGATCAAGCTTAAATAAATCTTGTGGGTATACTGGAAAGTGAATGCTTTTACTGTTTTCTTAGTGTTTTTTCTCAGAAATCTTTTATCCCAGACCAATGAGATTACCTTGTTACTGGCTTAAAAGGAACTTTTAAAAATACATTTTATACTTCACCCCGTGTGTGAATTGAGTCTTTATATGGGGAGATCTCACTAACATATAGCACTCCCTGATGACTACATGGCTGTCAGCAGCCAGTAGAGATTTTTATTTGAGTTTTCTCCTAATTATACTTCCACTGCTTTTTCATGGCACCTGAGCTAAGCCAACTGCATTTGAAAAAACAGCAGGTCAAAGTGAGGATGAATAGGTCACATTCATAATGTGTTGTCTGCAGTTTCAATCAAACTGATTTGTGCTAACTATAAATCTGACATCCATTTAAAAAAAAATAAAAATCAAACAAAACCAAAAGTTTCTGCTCTCTGCCTACTGAGTTAAGTTCAAAGCTGTTTTCCACTTGATACAGCACAGGAACTGGAGCAGAGGTCTTTCATTTGCTGAGTGCCTCAAGCACTGTTAAATGTAATCCTTCTCTTACTATCAGTAAACATTTAATGCATCCATACAAAGATCAGTGACTCTGGGAGGAAAGAGGAAGAACAGCGCATGTGATGGCTTGATTCTTAGGACAGTATCACAGTAGTAAAAAAACATATGTTCAAATCCTCTCCAACAGAGGAGAGAATGGAATATAAGAGTTTTGCCTGGGTATGGATGGGGAAACGTTCTGCTCCTCAACTATGTAACTCTGACCCAGACTTATATCTAATCTAAAACCCTGAGATGCACTGGTTCCAACTTGATACCTTACACTAAAATTTGCTTGCTCTGGGTCATCTATTCATTGCCTCTGTTTTTGCAGGTATTAACAATAGTGAGTTACCGGCAATGGAAGAATTTGATTGCTGTGTCTGTTCCTTGCCAGGATGGGATTCAACTCAGGAACAAAACTAAATTTGCTGCCTACAGAAAAGTGTCTGCATGCATGGCAGGCGTATAGGCTCCCTATCACAGTCGATAGAAATTGGGTTAGTAGAGCCAGAAGAGCCTAGAAAGTGATTCTTCACAGCCTAAGATAGACCTAAGGCTCAATTTGGATGCCTAACCACAGTTTTGGAGGTTTTGGAGATGTAGTAGGGAATTCCACCCAGCCCTCAGCTGCTGACCTAGAAAGACACGGGTCTCACACTACTGAACTGAGCTCCCCTGGCTTGTGACATGCGTAGCTCTTTAGCTTTGCTGCCTCTATTGCCTACAGACACACACAAGCATCTGGTACATTGGAGGTGCCCTGAGATAACTTGCTGGGGCTTCAGAAAGAGATGGATCTCCTAAAGGCTCCGTGCCACATGTGCCAGCCTGTGTGGATGTCTGGGATGTCCCAGGACATGTGTGAGCAACAGAAATAAGCACCTGCCTTGACTATTGTGATGTTCCATTGCTTAGAGGATTAGCAGACATCTGCAGATTTAAATATTGGGGTCCAAATGTCAGACTGTACTTTTGGAGCCCTATCTTGTTACATTTGAAATAATCCATTTTGATGGAGACCAGACTCATGAATTAAGCCGAGTTCTCAGCTGCCTTGTGTCTTTGATGTACAGAATAGGTGGAGTTTACTATTGAACATAGCTGGAACTGCAAATACTGCCTGGGCACAAGAGAATGGCAGGGGGGTTGAGCAAAGACTCCCTTATGTATGGCTGGGGTGCTTTCTCCATTTACCGTGTTCCTTCCTCTTTGCTGAAGAAGAACTTTGCTGAACTTGCAGTTTTTATTTGTGCTGCACAAATCAGCCTAGTACTTTGCATCTTAAACAAGAGGTTTGCCATCCTTGAACCTAACTGAATGCCAAAGACACAGTTTATCTACCCTCCTCAAAACAAACTTAGGTAGAATACCTTGGCTTTAGTTTATTCTGTTTAAGCTTGTGAAATTTCTTTGTATAGCATTTCTCAGTGGAATTTGAAAGCATAATTGTATGTATGTATTTCTGCACCAAAAATATAAGGGATAAAACAGAGAATCTCTTAAATCTTCTTTTAAATATATTGTAAGATCACACGTGTTTAAAGCACACAGATTTATGCTTTACAGTAACCTTTAAAAGGATCTATTACTTGACAGTCTTATTTGTCCACTGGACACTACTGCTATATATAGGAAAATGATGGAGGGGTAAATCTAGATTGCCTGATCCAAATTCTGTCTGCTAAGTCCTTTTCATCGTGTATCTTCCTCTGTACTGAGAAAGAATGTACATTTTTTTAAAAATACTCTTGGCCAATGAAATTGCTTATATATTATATATATATATATATATATATAAGCGTGGATTAGGAATACTTTACAATATGGTATCTTCTGTTGTCAAACCGTGCATACTTCCAAAGTAATGATAATATGCTAAGGTGAACACCATGATGAAAGATTTTAAATATCTTAATATTAAATATGTGTTAAGTATCTACACACAGAACTGCCTGTATGTATATATTGCTTTAGAAAAAGGCAGAATAAAAAGAAGCAGTGAAGTGCTAATGATTTTAGGTTGTGTTCTGAAGTCAGATGCTAAATTAGTAGGACAATTGTATGCGGGTTTGTGAACGAAACTCCTTGAAAGTTGTGAGGTCAATTGTTTAAATAGCTCAGCAACTTATATTAATAGAAGCAATAGAATTGAAGCTCCCCAAAATGAATGTCTAGCAAGTTTTTTATTTTGCACTGTAAGAAATTAGTTGAATTAGCTTTTCTCTTCATTATTAAAAGCCATCATGTTGGCATGTGTATAGGAGTTTTTGTTAGAATGCACTAAGATACGTTTTAAAAAATCCTCTACAAAATACGCAGAAAGATTTGTTTTGTCCTACTTATTCCTAACTTCTAAAAATGGTGTAGCGCTTCTTGTAAGTAGCATTCTATTGCTGAGAGGGTTTTGTGGTTGGTTTTTTTTCCCATTTTTCTCACCTGTTGAGTAATGAACTCTTGCGCAGAAGTCAGGAAATTATTCTCCTGGCGCTGGAGTTATTTGCATTAGCATAAGTTTCTAGACTTTATTTGTGAGGAAGCAGACCAAGAAAACAGAAATGAGCTATGTTGCATGCTATACATGGTGCTAAGCTCCCCTTCGACATTCACTTTATCTGCATCATACTACCATGTCTTAACAATCCACTGCCTTTTCAGATCACATTCACTACCTCAAAGTCTTTGTTTTATGATTCATTTCAAGCTCTGGTTGTTAGCATTTGCACAGATTTTGAATCATTGCATCATTATATGTAAATTCCCTTTCCCTTTCTGTTCTTGGCTGTGTCCTTCCTGGGTATCACTGATATTTCACGGTGATCATGCACATAACGGTCTTGTTGTGCCTGGGCTTAGAAGAAATAACACTTGTGTCTGAAACTTCAGACAAAGTTTGTCCGAAGGCAAACGTGCCCTTGTCTGAAGGGCAAATGCATACATTCCTGCACCTTCTGCTGGATTCACTGTGGAGTCTATTTATTTAATTCAGTCTGTTATCTTTAAACTAAAGACATATATGTTCAAGCAACAGTGCTGTTCTGAAGTGTTAGTTGCAAGCTCTGGAGCAACTTCTGAGACCTCCCTGGTGGTGTGCATGCTGTCCTGGATGAGGTGTGTGCCTGTTGCTTGTCTTGGCCATGTCACTTCCTAGTGTTGTGTCACATCTGCCAACCATGAGATGGGTCTTCCAGCAAGTGGGCAATGAGAGGCATCTGCCTATGCATTACTCTGTTTGTGTAAGCTGACTGGCTTATAATTAATGGTTGGCAAACTAATTCCAGATCAATAGTAAAAGGCTACGATGAACATCCTTTACTTCCTTGTTCTCATACCCCAGGGCATTCAACACACAAATCAGCACTGCTTTCCTTGAGATCTTGACACAGAGCTGGGAAGTACTGCCAGTACTGAGGACAAGCAGATTATCACCACTGGCTTTCTAGCTGGTGTCATTCACATACTTCAGCATGGGAGCAACATAACGTTTGTCATTGTATATACAATGCCCACAGCAAATAAACCAGTTGTAAGACTTCTTCTGGCCTTACTCTGCTTGCTGGTCTTCCTTTGCATGGTCCCTTTATCCTTTATTGGGTGCAATCGGTCTGTGTTTGATGTTGTAAGTGGATGTGATACAGGAGCTGAGGCAGCGGTTCTACCAGGAAGTCCCCAAGCTTGTTCTTTCATTTAATCTATGACTCAGTACACTGGATATTAAGGTTAAGCAAGGCAGCAAGGAGACTTTCCAGAGGTGTTTCCCCCTCTGTTCCACGTGGCCACTGTCATGCTGGCTGTCATTCCTCTGTTGTTGATGGGGACAGGCTTTTTAGTAGGGCCTGTTGTGATAGGACAAGGGGTAATAGTTTTAAACTAAAAGAGGGTAGATTCAGGCTAGATATAGGGAGGAAATTGTTTATGTTGAGGGTTGTGAAACACTGGAACAGGTTGCCCAGAGAGGCGGCAGGTGCCCCATCCCTGGAAACATTCGAAGTCAGGTTGGATGGGGCGCTGAGCAGCCTGATCTAGTTGAAGATGTCCCTACTCCTTGCAGGGGAGTTGGACTAGATGACCTTTAAAGGTCCCTTCCAACCCAAACCATTCTATGATTCTGTGGTCCTATGGTTCTACAATTCTGTGATTCTTGGGTTAAGCCAAACTCCAAGGGGGCCATGCCCAGTGATGGAGGAGCAGAACAGCTTTAGGAGGAAAGACCTGGGATGGGATCAGTCTGGACAGGCAAAATTTTTCTGCCTGGAAACCTTCCAAGTCCCCTCCAGGGACCTTGACTTCTGGACTTTTTAGCTCTCTCCCCACCAAGTTATATCTTCCCAGTTGCTCTAGAGTAACAACTCATTCACGGGCAGTGACATATTCATGTGCGGGAATGTGTTACTGCACAAACTGCAGTACCCTGCTGGGTACAGCAAGGCTCTGCGCAGTGACTGATCTGTGCCAGAGTAAATGCTGGTGAGAAAGCAGGATGAACAGTTTTAGGAGGCTGGCAAGAAGGAGTAGAAAGTGTACAGTAGAGAGTGTGAGAAGACACCAGTTGTACTGACATACATTCAGAGTTGTTGGGGGAAATAGATCTGGAGTCACCATTTAGGTATCTGGAGATAGGAAATCAGTGGATGATGGTGGGGAGTTGAGGAAGTTGAAGGTAAAAGGTTACATGCCTCTGAATCAGGGAGTGTCAAAGGTATTTTCTGGAATAAAATGGCTTAGTTTTAAGTCTTCTTACTGCCTGCATCATCTCTGTCTCTGTGAAGAGGAACCCAGAACTTCTTATGATGCATTGATAAAGAGGTCCGTGTTTTACTCACAGAACCTGTAATGCATTGAATTTCTGAAGGAATTCACACCTTCACCATTACTGGAAAGATGTGAGCCATGATGACCCTTCATTTCAGCCAGAGAAAAGCAGGCTAGTGTTGCAGAAATCTCCACTTTAATGTGTACTAAAGAATTTATATTCAGAAGAAAATTGAGAAGGTCATGTCTATGTATGGTGAGCAGAGATTATTTTTTCCACTCCAGAAATAGTCCAGCAGAAAAGAGAGGACAGTGAGTTGCTGTGGGAAGGAAAAACCCAACCAAACCAAACCAAAATAAAACCCCCAGACCCTAAGTCCTCCTCTCTAATCTTTCAGAAAACACTATACTTTCAGTAGTCAAGATGGTGCAGACCACTAAAAGAAAGTACCGAGGCTAGAATAACACAGAGCAAGAAAATCTTTGCCAGTTAATGCTACTGAAGAAGGTATCTTCTCTGGGATACTACTGGGTATCTATTGGCCATCTACAATGCTGGAACACTAATGTGAAATGCTTCCTTGTGCCTCCTGGACCCTCAAATCCATAAAGCTTGGAGGTTATTTCATTGTCTGTCTCATGTTGTTTTTTGCTTTTTCCATGAGGATTTGCTGCCAGATGGAGGGATGAGGCTGAAGGAAATGGGGAGATCGAATTTCTAACTTTGACAGATATCCCATTAAAAACAGACAGCTAACAAACTGTCATTTTTTCCTGCTGTTTAATCAATAATGCATCTAATTACTCTCTCTACAGACTGATATTTTAATTATTTTAGTTCTGATGAAGTAGGTACACTGTACTTTCATTTTTCTAGCCCGATTAGCAAAATAACAAAACATCAAGCCAGCTTTGTCTGCCTTTTCCCAGTTTGAAATTAAGGCTGGTTTTAATACTCTAGAATCCACAACAGTGGGTCTGGGTACAAAGTGGGAAGCCGCCAGTTTGGTTTCTTCTGTTGGCCTGGGTGCACTTCTAGAAGAGGTTGCCACTAATTTTAGAGGCAATTGTCTGAATAAACCAACCCTATAATATAAATAGAGATGGAAAGAATACAAAGTCCAGCCTTAACATTTCTGCTGATTCTTGGTAGCTGTGGAGTCTTCTCACTCATGCTGATAATTTCCTAAGGCACTCAAGGAATTACTGTAAAACGTGTTCATGTGGCATGTATAGCAACATTCACTAAACTTTGTGTTCAGATAATGGGAGGCAGTGTGGGGTTTGTTTTTTTTTCAGAAACAGGAAATCAAGCTCAAGTGGGACTGATTCCAAACACTGACCAATTTTATCCTGACTCCAGTTTTGCCTTGACCTTTCCTGACTAATGCAAAATGAGGCTAGCTACGTGGAGAGGTTTTTTTTTCGGTGTTTATACTGTAAGAGTCATGCTGACTCAAACAGAACCAGGCTTGTGCTCTTCCAGTGAGCCACATAATAGATCCTTTGAGAGGAGCAGTGGAGGTAGTGTGGAAGGTCATTGACTTTCAGCCTCTGTACGTGCCAAGAGGATGCAGACGAACGGTGGTGTGAATTCATACAAGTCAAAACCACCTGATCACAAGACACAAGACGGCAGCACAAAAACAGGAAGAAGCAACAAGGTTCTTGGGCTTCCTACAGAAAGCTGTAGGTATACAGACAAGCAAAAACACACTCCACCTACCACAGTTCTTTCTTTCTTTCTTTCCTTCTTTCTTTCTTTCTTTCTTTCTTTCTTTTCTTTCTTTCTTTCTTTCTTTCTTTCTTTCTTTCTTTCTTTCTTTCTTTCTTTCTTTCTTTCTTTCTTTCTTTCTTTCTTTCTTTCTTTCTTTCTTTCTTTCTTTCTTTCTTTCTTTCTTTCTTTCTTTCTTTCTTTCTTTCTTCCTTTCTTCCTTTCTTCCTTTCTTTCTTTCTTCCTTTCTTCCTTTCTTTCTTCCTTTCTTCCTTTCTTCCTTCCTTCCTTCCTTTCTTCCTTCCTTTCTTCCTTTCTTCCTTCCTTTCTTTCTTCCTTCCTTTCTTCCTTCCTTTCTTTCTTTCTTTCTTTCTTTCTTTCTTTCTTTCTTTCTTTCTTTCTTTCTTCCTTTCTTTCTTTCTTTCTTTCTTTCTTTCTTTCTTTCTTTCTTTCTTTCTTTCTTTCTTTCTTTCTTTCTTTCTTTCTTTCTTTCTTTCTTTCTTTCTTTCTTTCTTTCTTTCTTTCTTTCTTTCTTTCTTTCTTTCTTTCTTTCTTTCTTTCTTTCTTTCTTTCTTTCTTTCTTTCCTTCCTTCCTTCCTTCCTTCCTTCTTTCTTTCCTTCTTTCTTTCCTTCTTTCTTTCTTTCCTTCTTTCCTTCTTTCCTTCTTTCCTTCTTTCTTTCTTTCTTTCTTTCTTTCTTTCTTTCTTTCTTTCTTTCTTTCTTTCTTTCTTTCTTTCTTTCTTTCTTTCTTTCTTTCTTTCTTTCTTTCTTTCTTTCTTTCTTTCTTTCTTTCTTTCTTTCTTTCTTTCTTTTTCTCTCTCTCTTTCTCTCTTTCTCTCTCTCTTTCTCTCTTTCTCTCTCTCTTTCTCTCTTTCTCTCTTTCTTTCTCTCTTTCTTTCTCTTTCTCTCTTTCTTTCTTTCTCTCTTTCTCTATCTCTTTCTTTCTCTCTCTTTTTCCCTCTCTTTTTCTCCTTCCTTCCTTCCTTCCTTCCTTCCTTCCTTCCTTCCTTCCTTCCTTCCTTCCTTCCGTCCTTCCGTCCTTCCGTCCCTCTCTTTCTCTTTCTCTCTTTTTCTCTTTCTCTCTCTCTTTCTCTTCCTTTCTCTCTTTTGATCCATTTGGGGCTACAATAGATTTATGGACTCTATTTTGTCAGTTCCTTTGTCTGGCCCTCTCTGCACTTTTGAATCCCTCCTCCGAAATGTATAGTGTCATCGTAATCCATAACTGTTACGAGAACTGTTGGAGATTCTGGGTCATCTCATCTGGGTGAATGATTTTGTTGTCACACCTATGATAGTGTCTAAGATCAAGAGAACAATAAATGCTTTGAGCCTTGTCCTAGCTGGGGCCCTCTGTGCAGTCGGTGGAGGGAAGGAGACATGATATCAAAGTTAGGCACCTACTATAGGTGGTCTGCTTGCCTACAGGTCACAACTACCTATGACTGAGGTCTGGCTGCACCAGACAGAAGGGTGTTTACTTACTCATCCGACACTTCACTTTTGACACTGCGGTAGGCAAGATAACTTAGTCAGCCATCAAAGTGAGATTTATTTTACCCAACGTTAGTCATCTAAAAATTGGGAGATCAGTGTAAGCAGGTCATCCAGGCTTCCCCTCTGCTCCAACCACCTTGATTCATAACAAGCTCCTTAGGTCTTGGGACAGATGAATCAGTCCACCCCCTCTTTCTTCCCACGGGGAGCAGAGGGAGCTGAGATAGCAAGTTTTCAAAAGATGTCTCAGATCTTGAGGGCTTGTTTGGCTCTACTCCACTTTGCTCTTCTCTGGTGTCTCCCAGTTTCTGTGGGGGTGCTGTTCTCTTTGTCTTCAAACTCCTTGCTTTTGGGGAAAGCTGATGCTTTGAGAGAGGACAATGCCTACAACAAGGCCGTGCTTCTATAACAGATGTAAGGCTAGTAGGACTATTCACATGCATTAGGTTACATGTATAGCGCACTGGGTATGTGATTTGTTATTGTTAATCTGCATCTGTTTCTTTTTATTGCTGCTTGGGGGCATATTTGTACAAAGAATGGCCATTTCAGCAAAGCCTACACGCTCCCTAAATGCAGATCTGAAGTCCTGCCAAGCATCTGTGGATGGGAAGAAGTCAGTATTGTGAATAGCGTGTCCCTTCCTCTCATTGTCATTTGTATTACATTAGTGATATTACTGTAGTGCTTAGAGGCTGCAAATTAGGTTTAGGGCCTCATTCTGCTGGGTCCTATGCAAGCACGTCAGATGACACTGCCTCTGCCTTAGGGACCCTACAATTTTGCAAACCTGCCACCCAAATGTACTTGCAAGACCCATTTGATTTGGAGGTGACGGAATGTCAAGGCAGATTTCTTTTGCTATTTGTAGCATGACAAGGAGCAAGCGACCACGTCTCACTGGTCAGAGCCAAGGAGAGCAAACAAAATGTCTAGGCAAACTGCTGGCTGCTTACCTGTAGCACTGTCTGTGCCTGGAAAAAGGGCAAACCTTCACACTGTCAGGTTGGGAGCACCTGCAAGTCCAGAAGCAAGTTGCTGTACCCTCCGTAGGGCGAAAGTCACCCCATCCCTCCCAGGAACAGGCCTTCTGCCATGGCCTGCATGCCCCGTGCCGGAACCTGCTCTCCGAGCAAACAGAAAGGGACACGCTCCTACTTACACCCGTGTGATAAAGATTAGCCACCTAATCTGTTAAAACCAAAGGGGTAACATGAAATGGTACGACACACTTTAAAGTAGCAAATGAAACAGTGTGTTAATTCAGCAGCAGTACTCTCTTATTTTTGCTACCGCCAGTTTCTTTTGGAAGCAAATGTCTCAGTAGGGTTCAAAATAAGATTAAAAAATTGTTGCACTTTTTAGTATTGGGAACACACTGTTCAGTGATAATTCTCTCGTCTTCCATTTATCACAAACATTTCCATTTGTAGGAATGCAGTATTTCCTTCTTTTTTCCTCCCCTTAGTATTTACTGTAGTGTAATGGATGATGTCTGTTATATGAAGCATTGTTTTTCACAGACCACAAATAAGTCAATAAGCTAAACCAATATATTATGCCTTCCTTTAACTATGAGATCTGAAGCCTACATTTGAGAAGGTGCATGGCGTATCATTTCCCTAAGTTTCAAAAATCTTTTTTTCCTCATGGTCATTTCTGTAAGTCCAAACAAAGTTGTTCCTTTCCGAAGATGTCTTCATCCTTTTTTTTTTTGTGTGTGGGTACTTTGTTTTATTTTTCCTTTGCGTACTCACTGGACTAGGACTGTTACTGATTTTGACATTGATACTGACCTAGAAAAGTATTCAATCCAAGCTGCGCCTGGAAATAAAACAATCCTATATTGAAAAGAAAATGTGGATTTTGCAAACAAATGTAGACAAGAGAGGACAGATAAAATTTTCGGCCTACCACTTTGACAGCATCCCTTTGATGTGCCAAGCTTTTCTATCTGCAAATGGATTTCTATCCCAGCTCTGCAAGGAGCGGAGCTGGGAGGCTGAGCAGCACGGAGTGAGTGCCAGGCTGGCACAAATATTAGGTGTCGCCTTTTACCCGCTCTGTGAACCTGCAACGATCCCTGTGAAATGGAAACCGAAGATTTCAGCCCTCCTGGTGTAAGCAGCGAGCTTGAACTCTCTCTGAACTCTGTGTGTGTTGGAGTCTGGAATAGTTCAAAAGGAAAGAATGGAGGAATTGATAAAGACGAAAACCGTATAGTTTCACGTTCTGGGTAATGGTGCCTGCACTGCCGTGCTGGCACAGCCAGATCTGAATGCTGTTGCAGCATGAACGGGAAATATTACATGCATGATTTGGGTCTTTCCTGAGGCTTCTCTGGTTAAAGCTGTTGCTACCTTGCTAGTGCTACACGCCAAATAGCCAGATAGATCATAAAATCAAACAAACCACTGTCAATAAATAAGGGTAGCAAGAACCCTGATTCCTGAAGTTCTGGTATTTTTTTTTCCTATCAGGTTCTGGCAGGAGCTGTGGAAAGAAGGAGCCTGATAGGTGCCTGTGTTTGCTCCCACTGGAGACAAATGGCTCTTCTGATAATGTTATCTCTGGGGACTGACCTTAAACTGCCAAGTTCACTCCATTTAACATATCTGCTGGGTTAACAAGTGGTTTTGAGCACAATCCCAGGATGTGCCAGGTGCCTGGGACAGTCTCTTGACGTCAGTGGAGGAGGGGGGGCACTCCATGTCCCGAATGTGTGTGGGAAGAACAACTGCAGTGTTTATCCAGAACATGCCCATTGGCAGCACCACTGGGAAACTGCTGCCGAGTCACCCGGGTACTTTGAACTTCAGTAAAGAAATTACCCTTCCAAAGATCCCATTCTCAAATTAGACTTTAGCTTTTCTCTCTCCTTGTCCTGGCTTTTTTAGAATATGTTCTCTGGTGGCAAATAGCGGTGCAGAGCTGGAACCTGATGGTGACTCCTGCTCCCTTTCTGCTGTGAAGCTTTTTAATACACTACAGTGATGTTTCTTAGGAAAAAAAGGCAAACAAAGAAATGAATGTGTATGTTTTGACAAGGCAAATCAGGAAAGGACAAACATTTTCTAACTGTTATTTTTTTGCCATGTGCATAAGTATTTGTAATTGAAACCTGCTTCTATGAGCTGTTCACATGGTCAAATAATTAGCCATAAATGCAGTATAGTAGCATATGTAAGAACTTTTTCTGTGAAGGATTGTGTTCCTTATATTCTCATTTCAACTTAACTTGCACCGAATGCTCCTCACTCCTGCAAAGGAAGCAGGCAGTCTCTCTGGATCAGGAGTGTTCAGTTCATTTTAGGGGGTATAAGTGTTCTGCTTGCCCATCTGCTGCCTCAAAATTCGTAGACAATAACCAGTCAGAAAGAAGTATTCATTATTAAGTAAATTCATACAGTAACATGAATTCTGGTGTTTAAAATTAATCATATAACTTTACCTCATTAAATGAAAGACTTTGCACAATGATTCTCTTTATATTGTAATTCATGTTTGCCATTGCTTTTTTTTTTTTTTTTTTTGCTGTCTCATCTGTGAAAGTTTCATTCAGAATTCTAAGTTTTTGATTGGGAGATTTGCAGCTGTGAGTGCTCTGGCTTGTATTTTGGATGCTAAGAGAATAAAGGACACTAAAGAAAACTAATTCTCCATTTTTTCAGTTCATGGCATGAACTTTGGGGGTGTAATGACCCCTTAGGTCTAGACTGGCTTTTCCTTCTCTTAGCTATATAACAGTCATTTGGGCTCAACTAGCCTCCTGTAGTCTATGCAGATAGGGCAGCCCCAGTGGGAAATTCATCCAGCCTCTCTCAGAAAGCTAGGCTGGGAGGGGGTTAGGCACCTACCTTTTTGATGACTGATGTTACATGAGACAAACCCGATCCTGGTTTGTCTCCAGTGGGAGTGCAAGGACTGTGGCCATGCCCTGCACTGCCCATCAGCCTGGAGGGTTCCAGGAGGAGAGGGTCTGAGTTTGACCTGACTGCCACAGGACTGCCTCTGTGCAAGGGAATTTCCAGGTTTCGTCTTGGTACAGTTTTATGGTATCTCTGTGTTGCCAAATCAAACAAATTAAAGGCCAGGGCCTGCACATGAAAAATGTAACTGTACAAATGCAACAAAGATAAGAAATAAGCTCCTGATCAGAACTAAAGACAAGGTTGAAAAGATTACGGTCATAGTGCAATAGGCGTGTTGCGTGTATGTTTTTGTTATGCATCTTGGAGGTTTTATCAAATGCTGATACATCATATTGTTAGAGCCGATCTCAGATGTGATGTAGGTCAAATGAACACTGCACATTCAGTAAAACTTCATTGGCCTGATCCACCTCCCAGCAAAAAAATAAATTCCTCATTGACTTCTGTGGAAGCTTAGTCTTTGAAAAAAAGAGGTGAAAACAGACAGGCTTCTCCAATTACTCTTGTAATTACAGCATGGGCATTCAGAACCCAGTGAACACAAGGAAGTCAACAGGGCTTTCAACAGGGCCACTCTCACCGTGAGTGGCTGGGATTTTTGCTCCAGCCTTCCCCAATGCACGGTAACCACTGCCATGGGAAACCACTTTGTTTTACTGACTTTCAACCCCTTGCTGGTAAACAGGAATTTGAAATACCACCAAGAATGGCAATACTTGGCAATGGCAGAGCTTCAGTGAGATGAAGGGGAGTGGTTAAACATTTGATTGACTGAAAACATGATAGCATCTTTCTAGTGTAATCTTTCCAGAAATGTATCAAGCTGAATGGTGTTGACAAATGACCAGTTCACAAGACATCTCACCCCACCACCTTCTGCCACTTTCTGTGACGAATAACGCAACACAAAAATGGTGGGGAGAAAAAGGGGGAGGGAGGAGTGTGAGGAGAACAGTCTCTGAATCAGTCTCTGTTTTAAAGGGCTCTTCTGAGAACTTTTGGTTTGGGAATTTTTCATTTCTCTGACTAATTATTCATTTCCCTCCACCTGGACAGAAAAAAAAAAGAAAAAAGAAAAAAAAAGGGCATTGTAAGGATCTCTGAGAGGGTGAATAGCAGTACAGCTATTACTGGACTCCACAGCATTTGTCTCTGCCTCTCCCAGTTGGAGAGCCCAACAGCTGTCTTCATAAATACTGTCACTCAGGATTTGAATAGTTTTACATAATCTCGACTGGAGTGGGGAATCCAAGCTTTTTGCTGGTCAAGTGGCAGGTGGGGAATTTAAGCTTTTATAACAGGGCCAAAATTGCTGCTCCCACAGGGATTTTCTTTTACTGTCTATTGATTTATTATAAGCTCCAAAGTAAAGACCTCAGGATTAAAGTGGGGTTGGGGAGTGATATATTCTGAGGGTCAGAGGGGTGAAGATGTAGAGGAAATCTGGGTCTACCTTGCTGCTGCCATGCTGGCCCAGACAGGTGTCCCCTGTGCCTTGTTTGTGACCCCTCTGCCGAGGAGGAGAAGTGTTTAAACTGCTGGGTCACCAGTTGGCATGAGAAAAGGAGAAGCTGCTATTTTAGTTATGGGATTTGGGTTTTAATTATCTTTTTCTTTTCTTTTTTTTTTTTTTTTTATTTAGAAATACTTGCCTAGCTCCTCTTGTTTTCTCAGCTCTGGCCGTAGTCCATGCCTTTGCCATGACTGTATCACCCGAGAACTGACTTCTCCAAGACAGCCCAGACGCTCTCTGCTGGCATGAACTTCTGGGGCTCCCCTGAGATCTACACTCATTCACCCCAGCTGAGGGTCTGTCAGAAACCTAATGGTAATGTCTGAGATAAACCACAATTTAGGAGATGTTGATCTAAGAGAACATCAAAGGAAGCATGGAGGACATTGTTTTATAATTATACAGGGGCAGCGTAGTGCAGGTCTTTCTGAATAGTAGTTCGCTGGTAGCTATGAAAAGTATGCCAGCCCTAAGCAAATACGGTAAACTAAATAGAGCTGGGATTAAAGTGAAAAATACACATTCTCTTGCTTACGCTTAGCTGACCATCCCTGCTGTTTGCATTTGTTATGACATCAGCCTTCAGGTGGGGGCATGTTTACACGTTAAAGCTAATGAAGCCTGATTGCAAGGGACGTGCCCATCAGCCTCCCTCTTCCTCGGCAGCGCGCTGGTTCCAGCCAGAACGCGCCTGGGCTCTGCCCACTCCACCGCCCCGACGCCAGCACTGGGGTGATGAACTGCTTTTACACAAAGCAAACTTTCATTCACTGGGAACAGGTGCAAAGTGTCCTTTTGTGTGAACAGCTGGGAAGGCAGTAACCCTTCCTCTGCCTGCGCTTACTTGGCTTAAGGCTCGTGCTGGCAGAGGAATGGAGTCGGAAGATTTCACGCAATGTTTTCGACATCTGCCAGCGTGCCGTGGAAAAACTTTGCCTTTGACTCGTATCGCTAAACAGCTTTTTTGTCTGTCTTTTGTCTTCAGTGCGCGCAGAGCTACTTCACAATAAAACCCAATTTTAGATGCCTTGTTACATATAGCTGTAATTTTCTGAAGCTTACCCTTGCCTCGTGAAGGAGCTTCATGTACGTTCTGGCATCTGCTGCTGGGATCCAGTCAACAGCTCTGAATATGGGTGGTCTTTCTTGTAGCTAATCACACAATGCGTTCAGCCATGTCCTCCCTTAGACTCTGAAGTTCAGCAGAGAGTACTGGCCATTCTGTTCTTGCCCTAATGGTAAGAAATACTAGTAACAAAATCCTCGCTCCTGGCAAACATGTAACTATGTACTTAAGATTAAGTATAGAAGAAGTTCCAGTGAATTCAAATAATGCTGTAGGCTGGCCTTCATCAAAGGAACCAAAGGAGAAAGGCACCCAAGATCACATGCGTCTCAGTGGGGAGCGTAGTTTGGTAATATAGTTAAAACTCAAGGCACACCATTATATTTCTTGCATAAAAAAACTTTTCTTATGTTAGATTCAATGCAAGGGCATTTTATTATATGAGATTCTTTGCATTTAAGAAAATTGCAGACAATATATTTTTACTTCCATAAATAGGAAATGAGGAAAAATATTGCCAAGGTAATGCTAAACACATCAAAAACTAATCCAAAATGAGCTACTCTGGTGGGACAAATTAAGGAATTTAGTAGCAGAGCAGTCAGTAAATTACTGGTTTTGAAAGAGCATAGTATTTTGTGGGTAACCATCTATAACAATTTTGCTTGATAGTTATAAAATGGCTATGTGTATTCAGCGGGAATTTCACAGCATCTTTAAAATCTAAAGGATCCTCTAGCTTAGCTAAAATGACTTATTGAACGCCAACATAAGTGCCAAGCAATTGGTTATATGACAGAAATTTAAAATTAATAGAGTCTGGTAGGCCAAGAGAATTATTGACCACTCTCACTGCTGCAGCGTCTTTTCTTACAAAATACTCTGCCTGGTATATAACAGGAAGACAGATACGTGTGTCAGCATAATATCTCACATCAGACTGGGAGATCATCGACATCAAAAAGATGGTTATTACAAATTGCTGTATTTCTGAGGGTCTATCAGAGTCAGATGTAAACAATGATGGCAATTTGGGAGACGGTATTTGTAATATTGATCTATTCTGATCATGCTTGGACAGCATGGAGAGCCTTGAAATTTTTGCTGCATAAGAAGTGTGTCCCACAGACGCCCATTGGTTTTGTTAGGTCAGGGCTGTCTCAAACAAAGTCCTTCTGAGAAGATGGGGAATTTTACATGAGTTCAGACGAGCTAATTACTGTGTGTTCTGTCTTGGTGCTCTGTTGAAACATACTTTCCATACTTTGTACCGTCTAGCGCAGATCAAATCCCGCCTTTAGGTTAGATCAGTGTTCCCTTCATCTTTTCCTCTCCCTTCCCACTCAGCAGCAGCCTCTGCTCTTCACCCTTTCTAACAGGCTGGTAGTAGGAAGCATTTGATGGTTTGTGCTGGGGTGTCACAGGGACAGGAGGAGGCGTGCAACCATGTTTGCTGCATGTGCACATTGTTCCTTGCTCCCTGGGATGAAGAAGTAGGTTGGATGGAAGTGCCCTGTTGACCATGGTCCAGGCCCTTAGCTGCAAGCTGGACCACACCAACTTCCAGACGGGCATGTGGGAAGGCAGGACTGAAGCCTTTTGTCTCCCATCCCAGGACCACAAAACCAGAGAGACACTCAGTGTGATTAAAAGACAGTAAATCAAAAGGATATGTTTTTTCCAAAAGATGTAAGTAAATACTAGCTGGCAGAGGGTGTCACAGAGGATTTTAACAAGAATTAAGAAAAAATACATTAGCAGCAAGAAGTTCCAGAATGACTATAATTATCAGAAAAAAAAAAGAGAGAGAGAATATTACATCTCATGCTGTACGAGTCAGCCAGCCTTTTACCAGTGGAAATGAGGGTGATACTGGGGATATGTATTTCTGCGTTGACCTGCCTTGGTTCTGTCCCTTGCTGTGTGGCCTTTCTGCTGCTTGCCACCAATAATGCTAACAGTGGTGTCCACATTGGAGAGTCTGTCCATGAAGCTATTCTTATTTTTCTCAAAATATTCTTATAACATTATTTGATATGTATGACAGACCACTGGTGCTCCTTTCCCTGATGTTATTGTTCCAGCCAAGGTTCTGGGCAAAGCTCTGATTTAATTCAACGGGGACAAGTATCCAGTGCTGACCAGGCAAGATGCAGTCCTAGAAAGAACTGAACTTGTGTTGGACATAGTATTAGTGAATAAATGGTTTTTCTCTGCAATGCTAGCACCAAGAAAGTGTAAGAACGAAAGTATCGGAGATCAGGGTATGCTACCTTGAGAACATCCCTCTGTTAGAGGAAAATGTTATGTTTATTCAGATAAATGCAGTGTGTCACTAAAGACATAGCAGGTACTCAGCTATCAAAATAACCTTGCTGTGGGTGTGTAAGCACCATCTCAGAAGGGGTGCTTTGGCCACAAGGCAGCAAGTGGGGAAGGAAAAACCACAGGGAAATGATCTTCTGTGTTAGTATAAACTAGCCCTCTGCTGCCTTTGCGTTATCTGTCTCCTGGTGCTTTTCAGGAACAGCTACTGCAAAAAGCACACATTTCTCTGTCTCACTTGGCCCCCAGATGCCATCTGTGCTTGGAGTGGCTGCAGGATGAGTGCTGCATCTGACATGCCACACATGCAAAAAAGTACTCCGGGCGCTAGGAGAAAGGAAGGAAAGCTTAGGCTTCCTATGGCTCTCTGCTGTCTGCCTTGGAAATGTAAAGGGCCCAAACTCCCTGCTGCTAGGTTTCTAGCGATAACGTGTTAAACAAAGAGGGACTACATCCAAAAAATGAAGAAAATATTGTGTTAGGAGGAACACCGTAAAGGGGACCTCGAAGTCTAACTCTTTTGGCAAGACACCAACCCCCACATTAGTTCTGCAAAAACCTTAGTGTGCCTCAGTGAGACAACTGGCCAGCTTAGAGAACTGAAACCCCATTGTCCTCCAGAGACTCTAAACCCCCAGCTCTTGCAGAGGCCAAGGTGGAACCAAGCACAGCTTGGTGTAGTGCAGCTCTCCTGAGAGCTGTTTGTGTGCGCTCAGCTCCAGGGAACGGCTGACTGACCCTGAAAGTTTTTGATGTGGAAACAAAATCCGTTTTTCATTTGGGATCCTGCTTTCAAAGAGGTAGATCGCGTGTGAAATTTCAGCCATTTCAATGGGTATGAGGAAAATAGGGAAACCTCAGGGACCTGCAAAGGATGCTACAAAATGTGCTCTTGAAAATGTATTTACTGGTCATTATTCTATTATTATCTAGGAATAGCAGACTATATTACTTATGAAATATCAGTGCTGTTTTTGTTTTTCACAGCCATCAAAAATTTGATATTGCATCATCCCTGGATGAAAATGTATCTGATAAAATGAACTCTAAGGAAACTATGAATAAGGAAACGAAGAACTTAAGTAGTGGGAGACAAATCACATAAGGTAACACAATTCCTGTGAACTTCTTATTGTATCTTTTCTCTTTAGCCTCAACAGGACACTAAAATCCCTTTGCAAGAAACCCCAACCAATGATAGCGTTGTCTGAAACAACGTGGAAGGCAGGCACAGATTTCAATGTCATGTTTCAGCTTACGATCTGCATGGACAGTATTAGGAAAAATACAATAAGTTTAGTATAATATATAATTTGCATAAAATATTTTACCCTGCTCTGCATGAAACTTCGTAGCTACTGTTTTAAAGCAGTGCAATCTTAGTGCCTCTCAGCACCTTTGTGTGAAGAACAAGACAACACAAAATCTGTCCGCTCCTGTGAAGGTTTCTGCTTTCTTCGTGTTGATCTTCGCTGAAGTCAAAGTGAAGGCACAAATCAAAAAAATAGGAAATGTGATTTTAAAGTTAACAAGTACAATAACTAGAGGAGTTGGTGCAGAACTAGCACCTGCAATCAGTCTTAGCTATTTTCTATTTGACTTTTTTTTTGAGTTATTTTAGATTCTGTTACTACTCTTCGGATAGCTGACCAGGCCATTTTAAGCATTTAAGAGAATCACTCAAAAGGGAAATATGAAGCTAACTGTTTTGTTTAGTGATCTGCAGTAGGGTGGTAATGATAAGCTATCACAGCTACCTTGCAGAAGAGTGTGAGGCTTCTGCTAGATGAGACTATGAGAGAAGAACTGGTTCCTGAAGTTTTCAGAATTCTTTCTGGTTTGCTTTTAAATTAAGAAACATCAAATTTTGTCTGGTTTAATCTTAAAAAATGGTTAATTATGTATTTCTCTTTCAGTCTGCTCCCTTAGTTCCAGCAGGGGGGGGAGGAAAATGTGCTGTATTCACAGGTGAACTTAGTGGGATTAGGAAATACAACTTTGCTGTTACGACTGCCTGCTGCAGCACGTGCTCCCAGTCACACAATTGGGGAACAGCTGTTCCTCTGCTGCCCTGACCCTGTCTTCGCTGCAGATGCAAGTTAGCTTTGTACCAGGGGGAAAGGAAAGATGTAATATCACTCAGCAGTGTCATCTGAGCTTCTTGCTGGTGAAACCTAAAACCAACATTGCATTTGGTCAGTTAAGTGTCACTTGACATATATTGAGGGCTTTTCTTCCCACAAAACTGAAATAGAATATAGGGGTAACCCATAACTCAAGTCTTGCCAGTGCGCAGAAGGCATGTGTCTATCGAGATTAGCTGGCATACTGAGATTAGCTGGCACACCTAAAAAATCCCCTTCTCGAAAATATCATTACAAAGAGAAAACCATAAAGATGTAGCGTTTTCTGTCAGAAGCATCTTTTTACTAGTAGAGCCTAGGAGAAGGAGGTGGTTGGATTAGATGAGCAGAAGAGCTGATTTTATCTTCAGCTGATATACCTGAAACTATATCACTGCTTGTGGCTTTACAGAGATACATCTAAGGATAAAGCTAAATTGGCATCACGTCCACAGTGAAGATCCGATGACCATAAATGCTCCATTTTGAAATGAAAAATGAAGATGCCTACATGTGGAAAACTAAAAATGTATCAAATCTGTTGGTTTAGCAAACTCATAGTGAAAGTAAGAGCGGAAAGATAAGCACTGCAGCTCTTGGCTTGGCTATAAAAGCAAAGGCAATAACACAGCCGGGAGGTTAGGAGCCCTGGCATCATGTAGGAGCCAAGATCAATGAGCATGAGAGGCAGACCTCTGAGCTTTGGCGTGAGTCAGGATTTTCAAGGTTGCCAGGTTCCCTGTACCAGCAGGAAAAGCCAAGCCTTCAGGAGGGATTGAGATCCCAGGGCTTTGTTGCCATTGGAAAGGGTACAGAAGTCTGGAAAGCCGCTCATGAAAAAGTCCAAAAGTCCTAAGATCCCTGAGACAGTCCTAACATGAGGCTCACAGGTGCTCAGTGGCCTGTCTAGTGCCATTATGACACAACCCTGCCTACGCTTGCCAGAGGGCTGCGAAGCCAACAGCCTTGCACAACACCTTTTGATTTTGGTGGACTGACGTTTTCTCATGAAAATCCATTTCACCATAAAGTTTTCAGCCAACCCTATGATCTTCAGAGGGTATCTTACCTACCTGAAATGGCCAGTTCCAAGGGAAGAAAGCTACAATGGGGAATTTGTACAAAGGCACAAGTGTCTATAATAGTTTCTGATACATCGGTGGTTTGTGGCCAGGGGATTGAAGCAGTCCTACTCTCACTGGCTGCAGTCTATCCTATCTTTTTTCTAACATATTCACACTTTCCCTATTCACTCACCCTCTGTCCATACATTGCATTGCTTTGTGTCTGTTGCCAGAAACAGAGTTCCTTAGACTGTTTCTGTCTGCGGTCTCTGTGCTGTCTATGATTTGACGCAAATGAATTGACAGAAATAATAGTTCATCTCTCTAAAAAGTTGCTTACATTGCAGTAGTGATCTGGAAAGCCCCATACTTCCTTGTTTCCTGCAAGTCAATATTCACAGTGATCATGTGGGCTGATTGCTTATGTTGTACCATGTATGAGTCACGGATGGGAATTTTCTATCAGACGTATAGGAGTGATGTAAACCAGGAACACTACATTGCAAAATATTAGAAATGCATTCCTTTTACAGGAATTACCACATTAAACTTATTTGTTTTCATTTGAAAATAAAATGAGAAATGTGTTAAAGAATTTGCTGGGCATGTAGTAGCTGAAGAGAAGGGAAGTAGCCTTGCTAAATGTTAACTTCTGAAGCACTGACTCTTCCAAAGAGGAACTGACTTATCTCCTAAATATGATAGTAACAGGAATTAAAAGAACATAACTTGAAAGAAAGACCTGGACAGATTTTCTGTACAAAATATTTATCAGGATTACTAGAAAGTTGCTAGAAAGCAAGCAGGCAAGCAACACTTGAAGGACTAGATTATTATTATCATTATGGTAATGACGAAGGAATATGGAGTTAGTAGAACTAAATTTAACTATAGTGATGTTAAAATATTTTAATCTTCCCTCTAGTTATATGAGAAAGAATATGTTTAAGAAACTTATGCTGTTTATGTTGTAATTGCATATTTCCATGTCTTGTCATGTTTTGTGTTGAATTTAAATTTGAATTTATTAATTTAAAAAGAAATGTTTGAATGTAATTAAAGAATTCTTGGAATATCGTCCAGTCTAAATCAGTAAATTACAGAGGCTCCCAACATTAGCTTCATTTTGGTATTGCTTTTATTTGGAAAGATAGATTTGGAAAACAAGAAGTAGGAAGTGTCCGTACATGCGTATACAAATGTGCGTGTATGCCTTTATACATGTCATATACTGGACATGTCAAACTGGAACACTGACGACAAAAGAATTCCCAATGGATATTGCTGAAATCCTGTCTTGTGTAACAAACAGCTATTGCATTATAAGTTCAGATAGTGGCTTCTCAGCCCTGCAGGCTCTTGTCCACTGTTCATCTACCTAGCCAACACACACACACACACATATACATATAAAGCAACTTTCCATTCTTTTATCTTCAAAAGTCTGCACAAATACAAGCTCTCACAACCCTTCACTCCTGTGAAGCTGATAAGTACTCTAGCTGAAGTTTATAACAAAACCAATAGCTAAGGTTGCCTGCGCATTTCTCTTCTTTAGGGCTTTTGTAGTTACCTTCAAGGATTGTGAAATTTTGGGGCTGAATTTTACTGGGTTTCCGGATTACCTATATGATGTAACAATTGCTCACGATAGTCACAGAACAAACTGCATTCTCACAAAAAGCTGTGCATAACTGAAGGCTGTTAAATTCCAAGGAAGGACAATAATTTGGGTGTTACTTTTTGATAGATGTATACGGAAGGCGTTTAAAAGGGCTGTTTTGGCTAAGCATAAAACAAGCCTTTGCAATAGCGAGATATGAGTCTTCCTGGGAAGAATGTTTGTCTGTTTGGGACTTTGATGACTTGGCAAAACACTAGCTGATGCCATGCAGGGAAGCATCTTGTATTAGCAGAGAATGACAGGAAGATAATCTGCTAAGCTTTTTAGACACTGGGTTCTGGACTCTCCCCTTCCTCCCATACAAATAAAGAGGAAATTAAAAGGAGAAAGGTGATACCGAAAATATGAAAGCATATTCCTCTGTGACACTCCCATTACTTCCTAATATGATCTCAGCAGGAAGTTCTGCAGCAACAGCCTTTCTAGTGAGATTATTGATAAAATGTGGAGGTGCTAAATAATAAAAAAGAAATAAATGATGACATTTGAAGAGAGAAATAAGTTTCAGTAGAAATATGGAGTAGGCTGAGTTACTGAATAAAGGTTCTAGCTGCATTTCTAACATAGCTATAGGAAAATAAAGAAATATATTAAATGAAATATTTAGAATATTTAGAAGTCTTGTTCAGACATGGCTGGGTACACAGCTGAACTGAATTTCACTAGTAATCTTTGACAAATTTCTAGTGTGTTATTTGGCGAGGAGTTCCTTTTCGTGGGATACTTATTCAGATATAGCAGCCTGTCTGTCAGGTGTCACGCCAGGGACCGAGATCCTTAAACAATTTGTAGAATCACAGAATGGTTTGGGTTGGAAGGGACCTTTAAAGATCACCTAGTCCAACCCCCCTTCCATTGGCAGGGACATTTTCACTAAATCAGGTTGCTCAAAGCCCCATCCAACCTGATCTCGAACACTTCCAATGGGCCATCCACAGCTTCTCTAGACAACTTGTTCCAGTGTCTCGCCACCCTGACAATAAAAGAATTGCTTTCCTATGTCCAATCTAAATCTCCCCTCTTTCAGTTTAAAACTGTTGCCCCCTGTCCTGTCACTACAGACCTTGGTAAAAAGTCTCTCTGTCTTTCTTATAAGCCTTTATATATTGAAAGGCTTCAATAAGGTCTGCCTGGACCTTCTCTTTAGGCTGAACAACCCCAACTCTTACCTTTTCATCACAGGAGAGGTGTACTCTCCCTCTGATCGTTTTCATCTCCAGTTCCTCTGGACCCACTGTAAAAGGTCCATGTCTTTCTTGTACTGGGGACTGCAGAGCTGAATGCAGTACTCCACGTGGGGACTCACAAGAGCAGAGTAGAGGAGCAGAATCACCTCTGTCGACCTGCTGGCCATGTTTCTTTTTATGCAGCCCAGGATGTGATTGGCTTTCTGAGCTGCAAGCGCACATTGCTGGCTCATGTCCAATATTTCATCTACCATTATCCCCAAGTCCTTCTCAGCAGGGCTGCTCTCAATCCCATCATTCCCCAGCCTGTACTGATACTAGGGATTGCCGTGACCCAGATGCAGGACCTTGCACTTGGCCTTGTTGAACTTCATGAGGTTCATACAGACCCACTCCTCACGCCTGTCAGGGTTCTTCTGGACCTGTCAGGCATCCCTTTCCTCCAGCAGATCAACTGCACCACTCAGCTTGGTGTCATCTGCAAACTTGCTGAAGGTGTACGCAAGCCCACTGTCTATGTTGTTGATGAAGATATTGAACAGTTTTAGTCCCAGTACAGACCGTTGAGGGACAATAGAAGTTATTACTGAATATAATTACTATGAATAGATTTTTATCACTGAGATACCTTCTGTTTAATCTCTTCATGTTTTTTCCAGTGTCTCTTACTTTCCTTGTGGGGTAACATGATTCTTGTTTCACCCCAAAAAGGGAGGTGAAGACCAGAGCATTCAGCTGTGGACCTGACAACTCTGATTATGAGGTTGGTAGATAGATACATTTAGCTTGTATCTACCCAGGGAAACAGTTGCATGGCTATATCCCATGTTACAGTGATGAGACTCATACTGTGCATAGGGAATTGAATGAGGCATTTGTTATTATTTGGACAGCCTTGCAAACTTTCTCATGGTGAAATTCAATCAGATGGCAATTTCACACCCTATCTCCCTCTCATGTCACAAGTAAGCTTGAAAACAAAAATTTTAAAATGAGTCCAACTTTTGCTGATTGACTGCAGTCATGTTCTTAGGCAGTAATTAAAAAGAGCTGTGAGCTGGTGTTTATAACTTGATGGGAATTCAGTAAAACAAATATTGAAGGGAGGAGCTTTGGAGGGAGGTATAAAGAAATCTGTGTGTTTTTCTCTGACAGGTAGCTATGAACTAACAACTGCACATATGATCAAAGCAGAATCTTCCTGCATGTTGAAAACACCACTTAGTCCACTTTCAGTGACCATATTTTCATATTACCTTATTTATGCTGCATGACAATTTTGTTTTCACGTTGATGGTGACTTACAGGAAATGGTGGAACAGAGAAATACTAATATCCCTTATGCTGTTGCTTATTTTCCTGGAGTAGGCATACATGGACTGGGAGAGAGACCAGTTCTAATATGGCACAAGCATGAGTCATACTATTTAATTTGAAATAAATCATTGAGTATCCCATTCTGTTTTGCAGCTTGAACAAAACTGCTGAAGAAAAAATCTCTTTTTGCTGCAATCATAGTCCTTTTAGATGGATGTAACCTCCCAGCTGCCCACAGGCACTTCAGTGCACCAACATCTCCCCTTTCCCTACATAAACTCTTGTGTGCTTTTGAATGGCCGCATAGTGGGCTATGTCAGTAACCTTGGGCAGGAATATCTTTGTTAGGAGCACCAAATCCTTGAGAGTGAACCAATGCCAGCTAATTCCATGTGGCTGAGCTTGATGTGGTTATGAAAAAAAAATGCTCATTTAAAGAAAACAATCAAACAGTTCTCATTTATACAGGACTGACTCTTCTAAGTACCAATCTCAACTAGGATCAGGCAGAAAGAAGTCTGTCCCAGAATACTCAGAAAGATCAGCTGTCTTTAAAGATTAACAGCTCTAATTTGTGCTTGGTCTTTGGGGCTCTTTTTTTCTTTCTGTTACTGAGATGCTAAGCAGTCTAGTAACAAAATAATGAAATATCTTTATTGAATAGCTGCACTGTGGTTGGTCTCAGCACAACTTAGCAACTAATGAAGGCCTTTAAAGTTCAGTACAGCCCTCAGTCTGTTACTACAGGAAGAAATTTAAGACACTAGAAAGTGCATTTGCCTGGAAGCGGGACAGTATTGTACGAGCAACCGCTCTCTTTCTCACATACGCTTTATTCCTTCATTCTTTCTTTCTGTGTTTACTTATTCCCTGAGCCCAATATACTGGCCCGAGGGTAGTTGCCTGTCTAATAACTTATTCAGCAGCCTTCTAAAAAAGAAGCTACCCATGAGTCATTTCACACTCCCCAGGCCCTTTATACAGATAGCATGAAAGTTCAATCATGTATGCAAACTGTTTCCTTTCCATTAAGGTAATTGCTATATCCCTTTTGAGGATATGTCACAGGACTTGACTGTATATTGCCAAGCAGCACTTACTCTGAAGAGCAGTACACCCCTCCGCAGCAGATGCCACACAGACCTACTGCGATAACATTGACTTATCACTGGATCACGTTTGGAAGTGCACAGCTTTGCAATAAACCAGTTATGTTTGCCTTGCCAGTGCCCACTGCTTCTAGATAATTTCAGGCCTGTCGGTGATCCTTTTACCAGCCTATCTCACAAGTATCCTTTTTTTGCTTTATCCAGTTATCAACAAAGCAAGGAAATATCTTTTTTTTTTTCCTCCCTGTTTCTAAACCTTCTAATTCATCGCTGGTAAAGCTTCTCAGAAAATGAAGCAGAGCTGCTGTGTACAGCTAAAAAAGAAGACTCTCTGAGTCCTTGCTTCCTGATTTCATGAAAAAGCTGAACAAATAATAGTTTTCAGGCTACTGCAAACATCATAATTCACATATTGCTGCAAGGTGTATTTTCAGTAACTTAAGTGGCACTTGTCTTCTTGATCTTGTTTTTGCTTTGATTTCCACAAACAGGTCCAGGCTTCCTGGAACACAAGTCCCTGCTGTTGCAGGCAACCATATCATGTAATCCCTTTCATACAACGATATAACTCTTCTCAAAGCCGGGTGGGTTGCTTTTTCCCACTGCGGTTCCAACTAACATAATTTTGCCTGATGCTTCTTACAGCTTCATTTGCCTCATTATGGCCAAAGGACGGTGCTGGTATTTGGGTAGCCGGTGATTGCTCTGTACACCAAAGCCATAGATTCTACTGCTAAATTTCTTTTCATTTGTACTACTTCATTTCTCAAAGTCATCCAGAATTTCTTACATAATATCAAAATTCTTCCTATGTTTCCAACACCTCTGAGATTCATGTTATCAGGGAAATTTTCTAGCTCATCACTAGTTTCCCTGAAACCAACCAATGAAAAAATGTATATGAAGTAGAATTATTAAAATAAAATGTATATATCTCTCCTTCTTGGGATTTTTTTGTTTTTTACCCAAGTGTTTTCTTTATTTAGCACATACCTGAGTAGACTTGTATTCCCATATCTTTAACTGAAACATAATAAAAAGATAGTCAGAGACCAAAGTCTTTCTTCACACTTGGAAATGACTGACATTAAAGGGTATATTAGATCAAAGTGGTATTTTTCTCCCTTAGGGTCATCTGCTTTTGGTGATCTGTTTTCTACTCTATAATATTTTCATTTTTTCTACTGACTTTGACATTTGCTTACTGCAGTAGCAAGTCCCTGATAATTGCTTTCTCCCACTGGGCTTGTTTAACACTGCAGAAAGGAAAGGTGGTTTTTGTAGGGTGGAATTGCTCTCTTCAGTTGTTGACTTCTATGAACAGCACTGAAGAGGATTTAAAAATCTAGAAAGGGTGGGAGGAGGAAAAGGAAAAAGGAAGCTGCAAGGGTTTATTAGAAAATTTCCAAAAGATGCCTGAAGTTAGGGACTTGCAGAGAGATCTAGGCCATGCAACTGCCCTTGGTAATCTTCTGCAACTGGCGCTGAACCCTATGGCTCTCCAACTTGAATAGCATTTTCCTGAGAATTAGCTCAGCTGTAGAGTCCTCAGTAAATGTCAGGTTCTCCTTTTCTGTCTTCTCAGGGATTTCCCCTCCTGTTTCAAATCTGAACTAAGACCTTTTTTTTTAATATGCCCAAAAGACATGTTTGAGTAATGAAGATTTTCAAAGCTGGGATTTTCCCTTTCCCACTCTCAATAAAATCATAGCATTTCCAGTCTTAACTGATATTTGAGATATGTCCCATTCAGGGAACTAATACATCCCAACACTACCAAAAACCAAGCTACATGCCTCTGAAATGAAGACTAGTGCCTTCTTGTCCCTGCAGCACCCACTCATCTTCTTCAGTAAAGGATCTCTTCGGGGGACTCTCCTGCCAGTGCGAGTCCAGTTATAACCTGAAGGGCTTCACTGAATTGTCATAAGTCATTGCTTGGTTTAGATTCATTGGAAGAAAGAACCTGAAACTTGTGTTCTTTCCCTGATTTTATTTGACCTCATTAATCTGCAGGAAGAAAAAGTGAAACATTGTGTGACAGCAGGACCAGAAGTTATCATTGAATGTCCATTCTGAAGTAAGATCTTTGAAAAAAAAAAAAAATCTTAAAATCCATCACAAATCTCAAGGCAAATTAGAACAGTTACAAAATAGGATGGTCTAATCCAGAGGAGGAATGCATACATGGGCAAAATAAGCATCCCAAAGGAGTTATGGAGAAAGTGGAATCATAGCTGTATTCACTCCTCTAACAGGGTTTTGGAAAGGGTATAATGTACCAGACTGAAGAATCTTTGTCATCACTAGAGAAACGGAGCAGGTTTCCACACTTCCCCACCTGTCCCATGGAGTGGGACAGACCTTGACTGGGTTTGTAGTCTTATGTACCTCAGATGCTCTCCTGACATGTCTTTACGCAATTTACCTTCACTCACACACTAGAAAAAGCTACCTCTAGTAGAATGCAAAACAATCTTATTGGTGCCCTGTGCTGTCCCAAATATCCCAGCAGAACAGGAAAGGGCAAACAGGGAAAGCCAGAGTCGATCATCTCCATCAGGCCCACTTGTGCGAGAGCACAGGGGCTGTGCTCCCAACACACAGTGATTCACATGGTTTTCCTGCTCTCTCTCCAGAAGGGGCTTCGGGGAGTGCAGTATGGAGACCAGAGGCACCTGTTCCCGTCGGATCCTTGCATTAGGTGAAAACAGAGAAAGACGTTTATTTCTGTAACTGTGGCTGTAACTGAGACGGGATGTAGAACTTTTATCCACATTTGTGGTGTATAACCAAAGCAGCAAATTAATCATAAGGCAGGCATGTGGTCGAGAAAACTAACCTATATCAACATCTAATACAGAGTATTCTGTCATTTCTCTGTGTACTGTTTATGGAGATTCTTGTACTGCCTGCTGTGGTAAAAGCCGCAGATCTACATATCGATGGTATAGGCAACATATCTATGTATCACAGACTCCTTTAAAGACCCCATCATGATTACTGGTGAGTTTCATTGCCTAAGGGGGTGCTACATGCATTAATAAAATACGTTTGGGTGCTTCTTTTAACTAACCTGCAGAGACAGCTTGGCTTGTATTTCAGCAGGCCCAGTACAATGGCTGAAGGGAAAGAGAAGAGAGGTGAAAGGTACTAAATCCAGCCTTATACAGAAGGTAGCAGCTAGATTTTACCAATGACTTTGGAAGAATCCCCCATCTGACCTGAACTGAAAGTGATACTCTATTTGCAGCCACCACAAGCTTTGCTGTGATCAAAGGCTCTCGACATTGCCATCATCAACCGACTCAAAGAAGCAATGTTTGCAGCAGCGCTGGCACATGGTCCTTCTATCTTAACTAAGATCAACTTTAAATTACTCAGTGAAACAGAAGGCACAAACTGTCACAGGCACGACTTTACAGAGTGATTTCACAGAGCTTGCTAAGGGGTTCTGACAGCATTTTAACAGAGGGTTTTAACAGGATGCAGGATGTGGCCTTTTTCTTTGACAGGCGTATCTAGAGAAAAATAACCTTTCCTTACCCGTAGTTTGTGCACATGTGCATATTTATACACAAACAAGCACCCGTGGAGGAAACCGCACAGTGTTCTCAGTTTTGCAGATCAGCTGTTTGACTTCATTGTGTGCCTATCTGCCCAGTAATCTGAGAGCACATAGCAACATAAGTGTTGCTGGGCCAAAAATAGTCCTGCCTTCAGCTAACTTTTCTCCTCCTAACCCTGAGCAAAAGCATGTGTAGGAAATGGTGTCTGTCAGACAACAGCTGCTAATTATCAGAAAATGGGTGAATGCCTGATTGGCTTTCATTAGTGTTTTATGCAGTTAAGAAGTCAATTGCTTATATGCGTATAGTCTTTTTACAGTGTTTGGCCCCCATTATAGGTTATTTAAAAATTTCAGTAGTGCTTAAGGTGGTTAACAGAGCTATTTATGACAGGAGCTATCTTTCAGTGGAAACCAATCTAAGTTTTATTTTCCATTATCACTTTCTTTGCTGGGTTTTCTGCCTGTAGAATTTCAAGAAAATGAAACGGCAAGAAAAATTCTGTTTGAGGTTATGTTGAGAGCAGCATGCTTCTGGCCTGTAGCCTGTATGAAGCTGTTTTGAACAAATGCACGATGCAGTCTGGAGTGTTTCTCTGTGTACATATAATACATATACACACATATATATGCATATATCTGCCGCTGTGGGGAGGGCAACGAGGCAAACTGCAAAACTTCCACAGAATTCAATGGCGTGTGAAGTCCTGACTACCAGGACTACTACAGCTTTCCTTGCTGCTATATCCAAGTGTAAAGTATAGAGCAAGTGCCTACTGTGTATGTATAATGGAGTGATTTTAAAATATTTCTTAAAGATAATGTAAATTAGCATATACAAGAAGAGGAATCACTTGTAACTTCGTATAAACTTACACAGTTCAGTATAAGCGATCCGCAAGATGCCAAGCTGAAACACTCTTGTCTTAGTTCCCTGAAATTCATTTACTCTTAAGAAATACCCAGAGATATTTTTTACAGGACTTCAGTGAAATTCACCATGCAAACAAGGAAATCCCCTAGCAGAAGAAAGCTTTTGAAAAGGACAGGACAAGATTACGGAGTCCTTCAAAATGTGGAAATGAGAATGGAAATACTGGGGAAAGGCTTGAGAGCTCAGCACACACAGCATTCAAAATCCCACCAACAGTACTCTCTAGGGCTACTGGAAACAAGGCAGAAGCAGCTTTATTTATCTTTGTTAAAGTTTCTTGTCATTCTACCTGTAATTCATGGGAATAAATCCACAAATATTTATGAAAGTGAGCAATTAGAATTTCAGTTCAAGCAAATTTTCCCATCTTAAGTGGGTGATGCAACTGGGACACAGCCTGGGATTAGCAAATAGAGGTGGAACCGCATGCAGATTCACAGTTATCCACTTCTTAGAAACAAACTATGCTTACAAACAACTGAGGTGGAGGTTTTTTTTTAACTTTTTAAAATTTATTTACTTTTCTTATTTTGAATACAGACTTTAAAATGAAAAAAATTGGCATTATATTTGGATATGTTTACAATGGCTTTGAAATCTCATTGGCGAGGCTTCATTTTGCAACGCACCACTTTGGTGAACATTTCTAGAAGGGTGGAAGCACCTCAGTGGAAGAAGGAATGGGTTATGGAAGTAAACAGAGCCTTTCAAGGGAACACTTATATGATGCCAGAGATGGGGAGCAGGTGCAGAATGGAGTCAGACTGAACAAGATGTTCAGAAAGCAAAAAAAGAGGTATATTCCACGAAATAAAGTGCTGTACAAATCAGAAACAGTGGCAGTCAATAAGAGAGGGAGTGCCACAATAATAGATGGCAAGGGGAAGCCATTGCGTACAATAGGAAATATCAAATGATAGGTTTTTGAAAGAGCACTGCATGTTCCCAGCTACTACAACTCTACTAAATTTCTCAGCTGCTCTGGTAAGTATCTTACTAATTATTATTTCAGTTATTTCAGTAAACATACATCATGGCAGTCTGAGTATTTAATCTAGGAACAGCAGAATAAACTTGTGGTTTACAGTATTTTGCAGGAAGTTAGTAAAATGTGTCTCATCGGCCTGGTGCCTCAGTCTGGTCTTTTCTATGCATCCGTCTGTATGTCAGCCATCGGTAAACACCAAGAGAGTTTTCAAGTTTAGCACCTTTATTTATGTATCGTCCACCAGTCCCTGTTTTCTTCCTTCTGAAGGCTTACCTACCAGCAGGGTTTTTTTCTTGGTTTTTTTTTTTTTTTTTCTTTTCCTGATTTCAGAGATCTTTTGGGATTAGGGAGAAAACTATTGGTCTCGGAGTGTCCAAATTGTTTCCCATATGTGGCTTAGCACACTGACTGCTTTTTTTTTTTATGCATTCTACAACAATAATTTGAGAATGAAATTTTTGAATTCTGGCTCAATGCTATGTTTATTAAACATTCCACTTTCAATTTATTGCACTTTCAAAGACATTTTTACGTAGTTGGCGTGTTTAACGGACGAGTTTCCATCTTGACATTTACTGGCTTCTGGTTTTCTGTTGTATAACAACTACATGCTTTGAATTGCACTTTAACTGGTATTCCAGGTTATAGACTTCAGTTTTGCATTGGTATTGCAACTTCTTGAAAACCCCTTTGCTTCATAGAACGTTAAATGAGCACATTTATCATCCTCATATATTCACAAATATTTTAAAGCAAAATAACATTTCTGATACTAATCTAATTAGGTCATCATATTTGCTACAGCTGGCAGTTCTCAAAAGTGAGAGATATAGATTATTTTGCTCTTAGAGGTTAATTGTGTAGAAAAATGGTGATTTTTTTGTCTGTTTTGAAGCTGTGCATCCTACTTAGAATTTTTTTCTGTTCTTGTTATGATAAAGTAAAACTTCAGAAAAGAACATCTGCTAAGTCAGCAGGGAGAGATTCTGGCTGAGCAACTAAAGCCACTGCTGAAGAGGGAGGCCGAATGGACATGTGGAAGACCTGTGCTTCTGAGGGACTGACTGATTCAGGGAACTGGAAAAGGGTTATGAAAATCATGAGGAGTATAACAGCTGAATATCTGCATCAGGTGGAGTATGTCTGCAATAATGTATTGCTGCACAGTATTTTGACTTGCTTTTGGTCGACCTTAGAGAAACCATATCGCAAAAAGGAAAACATGTGTCAATGACAAAATTGCTTTTTACCTGGAGATGTTTTAAATATATTTCAGGTCCAAGATCATCACTGCACTCCAGCAACTTCTCTGCACAAAGCTGACGTGAAGGCAATCCTGAGGTATGTAAAAATAATGTCACAGAGCAAATCCTAGGAAAGAGAAGTACTTCTCTCATCGGTCATTTGTTAGAAAGGGGAGGAATGGAGGCTGTAAAGTCCCAGAGAAAGGGGGCTGGTGAGTTGCTTATTTAAGACGAGAAAATTGAATGCAAAACATTGAAGAACTGACAGATCTCTCCCCCTATTTCTGTAAACAGGGAGAAGGAGAAGCCAACAGCTTAAATTTGACACCTGCAACCATTTAATCAAATACAAGGCACTTTTCTTTTGATGTAGAACTTGGCAAAAATTGTCTCAAGTGTCTTACATTTCTTCATGAATAAGCTTGCTCTCTCACACTCTCTTAAAATGCTTTCTTGTTGATTTTCATTGTGGAATTTGAAGTGCGGTGATTTTCTCAGGCGTGTCTCCCAAATTTAGGTCAGCCATGTAGTGAACAGAAGTCAATACCATGTGGCTAAAGAACAATCATATGACCGCATTTAGTGGTAAGTGGTGACTCTTTTTGGACAAAGAATTTGATTTACTATTACAAATAGGGAACATCATGATGAGTATAGTGAGACTTACTAGCTATGTGTACGGTCATTCATCCAGCATTAGTATTCACAGCTGCACGCACTGTACTTGATGGGTTCCTCTTTACACATAATGCTGGTCTCTTGACACTCAGAATCACAATTTTTGGGGAAAAAATTGCTATTTGATGTAATACAAACTTGAAAAGTTCATTTTTCTTCCAAAAGCATTCTCAGCTCTACAAGCCTAACCTTCTTCATGATCACTTTATATTCAGTAACACTGTTCGTACCTTGGCATCCTACCAGATACATTTTGGGATTACTATAATGGTATGAGAAATATTTTCCAAAATATTTTTCCAGTTTCCAAAAAAAATACGTATTTCTCTCCTAGTATTTGAATTCATTCATTAAAACTCAGCCAATGAAAACAAATATTTAACATAAACATGTAGGACATTTCGCTGCAGTGCTCAGAATACTAATATAGTCTTTAAATGTATATGTATCACAAGTCATGGATACTGATACTAAAAAGACATTCACCCATTTTTAGCTTTATGAATGTGACTAGTCCCACAGAAGGAAGGAAACTACTCATAAACATACACACATATCTTGTAAGAAGAGATCATTTTCTTTAACAGAATAATATGGAAGTTATTGTATTTGCAGGTTGAGCCAGGGGCGAAGTTCTTTTCTTAAATAATTGTCTCCCTTTAGACTTTCAGAAACCTAGAAAGGTGTTTTTAATGCCCTATACTGATATATCTAAAGGAATTGCCCATACCAATTACTTTTTGTCCTACAGTGACTGAGGGCTCCCCTGTGCTAGATGCTGTACAGAACAGACAGTCCATGCCCTGAAGACCTTACCAGCTAAGAAAGAGCTTGTTGAAACTGGTGAAACTCCCAGCACAGCTACAGTAGGTTGACTATGCTGCTGTTGTTATAGTGGCTGAGCCAGGCACATGGCAGTCCTCCCCCAGAGGTATGCTCCTCTGCAGCCGTGCCCCGCCATGTGCACAGAGTTGGCAGACGGAGCAAGAAGGGGTATAATAACACCAGAATGGCCATGAATGGAGGATGGGATCCCTGTGCTTCAATGGAAGTAGAGAGGTTTTTTAGGTTCTTTTTTTTTTTTTTTTCCCCTGCATCAGAGAGGCTGAGATTTGGTTAGGAAGGGTGATAAACTAGGAGAAGGAAATAATGAGGGCACTGAGGACAAGAGGCTGCAGCAGCTGGGGAGAAAGCAGTGAGAAGGACAGCGGAGGATGGAGCTGAGGTGAGGAGACCGCAGCCATGAGTGAAATGCGTTTAGGGGAAACAGGTAATCGGTAAACACAAGGGTCTTGCAGTTTTGAGGCAGCAGGAACTCTATGATCAGCTTTGGAAATAAGAGTAATGAGCCTATTTTCTTAAATATTGTGATGAGTTGTTTAAACAAGAAACTGCTTTTTCCAACTGTCTTCTCCCAAATAAGCTTTGACCAGGCAGACCAGGCTGAGACAGACACATTCCCACACTCCAGAGGGGATAGAGGTAGCAGAAGTTCTCTGAAAAAAACACCGATCCAAGAGGTGTTTGGACAATCCTGGGAGGCTCTGGCTGCATTGCAGGGCAGGGAGAAAGGGAAGAGTGAATGGAAGAGAGGCTGGAAAAGGAGCTTTGCAAAGCTCAGATGCGCCAAGAGCATACCTGCAAACATGGCAAGTAGAAGCAGGACTTTGCAGAACTTGCAGATGAGTGGCAGACTAAGTAGAAAATTAATGCCAAGGTGTTCCAGTTAGTGATCATGGCTGTGTAGACTCACAGATAGGAACCAGTACTGCGTTAACTGAGTTGCAGCTGCTTTGGCCGTTAGGTTATTTGCCAGCTCTGGGAAGATGCTTCTTCATTGGCTGCACTCCTGGTCTGCTGGGGTACACATGCTTGACCATCAACAGGGCTACTCATCAGGAGCACTTTCTTGTTATGGTAGGCAGTCTAATCTACTAGCAATAGAAAACAAACAGAAGCAGACCCCGTTAGCCTACAACCGATCATTAGGTTTGTCTCTAGTGGGTATGCAGAAAGATGAGAAAAGGGATTAGCTGACTACTTAATAGGACCCTTCACTTTTTCAGCCGGTCTCAGGCCACCAATTCTTTTGCCTTGGACTGGAGATGGCTGAATGTGATCTAAAAGTATAGAGCAAGCAAAAAGAGACGGTCTATAACTGGAGGCAATGGAAGCCTGATCCCACCTTCATTTTATAAAAATAGTTAGGTTAGAAGTACATTAGAGTTAAGAGGAGAGAGAACACAAGATAAGATCTAATTTCAGACAACATACAGAACCCCAGCCATTGCCTCATGAGCTTCTCATTGTTTGAGACTAGATGAGGAGATAAGGAAGGTGTATTTTAGCTTGGAGGAGCATGGTACGTTATCAAGCATCATACACCAATACAGACAGTGCCGTATTCCACACTTACTTATAACTCCTTTTTGCTTGTTTGAGTGCAGAAAGCAAAACTGGCCCTCATCAAAATCCTCATCTCATGTTTTCTAATATATCCAGTACACTTCCTTATAAACTACAGCAATGTTAATACACCATCAAATAATCTGCACTCGGCTGCCTGTGTAGAGTTGCAGCATTAGTAAATGTGTTACGCTATCTGGCATAGGGTAAGGCAAAAGCATCTATATATGCATTGATTTCCACAGCCTTATCTTTAAACACGTTGTGTTCAACATATGTGAAATGATTCAGAAGTATTCTGGGGTGCCCTCCTGTCTGCCACATTTTGTCACACTCAGATGGAGATAAAACAAAACCAAAACAAAACAGCAAACCTCAGGGCATTTTAAAAGAGCCACATGAGTGATATCCTGGACCTTTTATCCATTTCATGAAAGACATTAGTGACTGATAATGATAGCCTGTCAGATAATACCGGGGCTAAAAATTAATCTCCACTTGTTAGCTATAAACCATTTACTGCAAGGGTTCTGAAAGTTTGAACGCTTGAAAAAATTCAACAGAGAAAAGGCCATTATTCTATCACCTTGTTAAAATACGACTATGGCGGTGCTGCTCAAAAGTGTTTACAATGTCACAATGGACATACAAGCAGTGCAAAGTCACAGTACTGCAGAGAGCTAGCTTACTTTTAATAATGTCCATTGGGAATATTTCTGTGAGGAGTCGTACTCTTTCAAATTAATTGTCAAGGTTTTCAACTGAAAGAAAATAAATGGAATATAAGAAACAGGGCTATTTTAAAGCTGAAATTTGAACTTGAGTTAAAATCTGTGGTAATGTTGTTAGAGATGCTTCATTGTTAGATTGTGTTAGATTGTTTCCATAGGTAACAGAATGGGGACAATTTGAAAAATGGAAACCAAAAGTCATGCCATTATGTTATTAATTTAGTATTGCCTTCTGCTGCCTATTATATTCCTGAGTTTTGTCCTGTATTTTCCTTTTCATCTGTTTCTATTGGCCTTTTCTTCAACCCTCAAGCCATCATGCAGTGAAGTGCGAATCATTTCCCTCATACCTTTAATCACACTCTCCACACAACCTTCTATTGGAAAAAAAATCTTTTCAACTGGGGGGGAAATAAATGCCAACAAACAAAGGCATATATAAGCCCTTGCTTCTTCTTCCCCTCCATACAAGTTGTAACTGGTGGGGAGGTTCCTGTTTTGGATATGTTGCCAGTATAGTTACCTTCAGAAACCCACCACCATGGCAGAAAAATCTGAGCAGGAATAGTAGTGGTTTCTACATTATACGTAACCAAACAGAGAGGATGGGAAAGATCCTGAAGTCATAATGCAAAGGGGAGAATGGATGCCCATTTGGTTTAAACAGGATTTATTTAAGATTTAAGCAGGTTTTTTTTTCCCTTAGGGAATTAAGATGCCATTTTAATGTCTATTTCCGGATATTTTACACATTGCTGCAATCACTTTCAGATGACTTAAACATATGCACAGTTATTATTGTTTATTCCTTCTGTCATCTCATACATTTTCATTCAGCTGCTCTTTATTTTGAACCCTCTTTGATGTATCTTGATTTAGGTCTTGCCAAACTGAGAACTCTTAATCAAGAGAACAAACACTTCAAAAAGACTTTCTGGCATTAAGTCTTTCCCCCCGCCCCCCTCTTCTCTCCCCCTTTTTTCTTTTTGCTTTTAACAGAAGAGTGGAAAGAGGGGGGAGAGGATTAAAACCTGGACCTTGTTCATCACAATATGCGATCACACAAAATATTGTACTGCTTCCCAAATTTCTTTGAAGCATGCCTCTAAACCTTTTTTGCTCTCGATGAAGCTCATCATATAATTCATGGCATTTGGGTTAGAAACTGTCTTGTTGTTAGGTACCACCGCCTTCTGCAGAGCTCTGAAACTTCCATTATGATGTACCGTTGTACCAAACTATGACATACCATTTGTTAGGCACACAGACTATTAATTGTATTAATTTTGGTAAATATAGTAGAAGCTGCAGAAGCAGCAACTGGAGGAGCTCTTTGACAGTTACGTTACTTTGGACAGGTTCAGGTTCAGTCCTGCAAATCTCCTAGTCTGACCTGTGAGGACCGGTAAGCCGAGGGAAGGCATTCAGGGGAGTGAAATAACTGCTTTGAGATGACACACAGGTCAATGAAAACTGAAAATTGCATTGGAAATATTATGGTACTTAAGACGGACCCTGGGCAGATTCTGGCTAAGGGAAGCCCCTCATCACCCACCCCTCAGCCCTGCACTGCTTGGGCCAGGGTTTCTGCCCTAGCAGTTTTGCCTCCTTTTTTCAATTCAAACTGTTTCTGATCTCTGTTTCTTTGTGAAAAACAGTGATCATATCTGAAGCACAAGATTTTCATACTTGGTATCAACTTGATAAGCAATCTTTAACACATAGACTTACAAACAGTCTTTCCAGCTCTCAGTTAGTCAATAAATTCAGTTAAGTTGTACTCCCCTTCCAATTTTTTGGTACTTGGGATGAAGTTTGATTGCCCCTCAGGTTACTTCACATTTAATTTTCTTGTAATGGAGTGGTGTTTGTTAGAAAATTCACTGAAATCACATAGTGCTGGTGCTGTTCTGAGATCTAAGCTACTTCCATTTAAAGTGAGAGGCACCTGCAGCACAGCGAGCTCCACCTGAGGTAGTCACCCACAGCTCTGTTTGTAGTTAATGGAGCATCGTTAACACATGTAGGGTATGTTTTGTCTCTTCTAGAGATGTCTGAAGTAGGTGAAATGAATGATTTTTTAGAATTGCTTATTTCTCTCCCTGGTCAAAAAGGAGTCTATGTTACCAGCTGTAGAGACAGGCATCTGCTTTTTAGGCATTCTAATGCAGATGGATGAATTTCACCCTATGAAGCCACACATCCAAAATTCACACTGTAATAAAAGTGTCATAAACAAGATTTCAGTTACTCATGATGTGATCACACAATGAATAATGGACTGTTTAAAATTAGCATAGTACACCCAACTAAGAGCTTCTCTGGTGCAACCACCACTTCTGATATTGTTCTGGACATCCACATAGTGAAGGAAAGACTGAAACTGGAATACTCTTGCCTTTTTCTGGAGACAGAGCTAAGAAGAAATTTAACCTCAAAGACAGACTTCTGCGCTGGGATGAAGTTTCCCGCAGCTTTGTGAGTGGTGTATGTCAGCAGACCTCCCTGGCTCTGTGTCATGCGTCTAGAGAGGACTTTGACTCGGGATAGTGCATTAAACCTTGGTGATTTGGGGATAATGTGTCTTTGGGTTTTCTATTATTGTCCTCCTCCCAGGTCATCTTTGTGGCATGTCACCTTTTCTTACCTTGAATGTTATCTCTTCCACGTCTCTCTGTGAGACTTCTGATCTGTCTTATTGGTTTCATAGATGTGTTGACGGTTTCTTTTTCAAGTCATTGGTACTTTTCGGCTCCCATGAATTTTCCAAATTTCTGTCTGTTTTTTTTTCAGTTAATACCTGGCTCAACATTTTCTCTGGTACCTACGGTTTACTGTTTCCAACACGTGCTGGAAAAAAGGTCACACATGCAATTTTATTATTTATTCTGACTTTCTTGCTTGTGGCTTTGGTTTTCTCTGGATTTCACTGTACCTTCCCTGTTTTTTTCTTATATGAAAGTTACTGATTTGTGCTTTCGACATTACTTGCAAATTTAAACATTCTCTTTTTTTCGTTTTAATTTTTGGCTGTAAACATCCTGATTTCCATTTGACATTGCAATGACATTCCAGGTGGATGCTCAGCGTCGCCATGCACCATACTCTCACATTTTAGTTTCATGAGGTAGCAGGGCATCAAAAACCTGAGCTCTTCACTTAAAGTCACTGGTATATCTCAGGGATAAGTGCTACTTACATGACGTGAAAAATTCCTGTTTTGCAGTATTACTAGTAACAGTCAGTCATGAAGGGACTAGCTGTTCCTTCATGCTTTAAGGTTTGAATTAGAGGGAATCAGGTGTTTGGGATTAAACGTACGTGAGCGTTCTGCTGAATCAGAGGCAAGAATTTGCCCTCCATTTCCATTGATATTAATCTAGTCCAGCTGAAACTTTACAAAGCATGTGCTACCCAGACAAAGAGATCTAGAAGAGGACTCGTATTTTTGAGTAAAAGAACTAGTAAGGTGTGTTGAAACTGGTTTATTTTTGACAGTGTAGATTTCCATAATCTTTTACTACTTGATATCCTTTTACTGTTTCACAGTTCCATCTTAAAAATCTGCCCTTAGGGAAATCCAGGAAACCCAGTATTCCTAGAACAACTTTTCTTCTAATCATACTATTTCAAATGAATGCTCTTAGGGTAAGGTAATTCAGAAGGTGATTGCAACCCAGCAGTGGAAGCCCCATTCTACATAAGGATCTCTTTGAAGGAGTCTAGTTAGGCTTGTACTCTGTATGCAGCACTGGGGCAGGCCCTCTGTAGAGATGCAGTGATCAAAGTTGGACTGAACTGACTAGATTTTTTCCCATGACTGGCAGTATTTAATGTTAGGATAATATCACATCGTTCTGACAATCATTTCCCTTTTTTCAGCCTTAATGGTTCCACTTCAAAATTCGCAGTCTCTGCCATTCATCTAGAGGGATGCAGGTTAGATAAGTAGTTACTCTTTGGTGAAACTCCACCACCCTCTTTCAAAATACCATATCTGAAAAAAAAAAAAAAAGAGAGAAATTATATTAGACTTTCAGTATAATGCTGATATACAAATTTCGCAAGCCCTGACCTTATAAAGGTTTAATGCAAAAATACAGTAAAGATTCTTAGTCAAGCCAGATTGACGATCTACGTACACAACAACTGGCCACTACATGTCTGTGGTTAGCTTCTGGATTCTGTTCCATGCTGTTCAGAGTTGTTATGCTTTGAACAATTAACAATAGCAGATAGAAAAACACCCTTAAAACATTTTGCTTAAGAGTTATTTGCTAAATTCTGCATCGCATCACATAGTACAAAGTTTTAGGATTAAATTACACAATGGAAAGTGTGGTCAAAACAAGCTACCTGAAAAATATTATTCAAGGATTCATGATTTTTCATCCCATATATCTGAAAAGAATGCACAGTACACACCCATCAGGATTAATGACTCTAGCACCTACAGGGAGTGAATGGATTTCTTTACTAGTTCACACCCCAGTTATTGGCAAACTGTTCAAATTATGCAAACAAATCACCTAGGTTATTTGTAGTTCCAGGCACTGAATCACACACTTGAGCAACAGACAATTTAAGCAAAATTTCTACTTCAGGAATACAACAAACATGCTCTATTCCTGTTAATCTTGAAATGTTAAGTACCTAAAGAAGGAGAATGGCTTATGCATTAAAAAGAGCTAGTTGAAAATTTTCCAGTAGTGTATGCATCTGGAGGGACATGCTATTACACTGAAAGCAAAACCTTGGACTGAAGCATGTCCATACTTAAATAAGATAGATTCAAAATATGGAGTAATTTAGATTTTTGTTTTGAAATTAAAACAAAACACATTATAAATCACAACATTACAGCAAGGAAAATAAAAAAATACTAAATCAGAACAAAAGTTTTTGGCTTTAGCAAACCAGAATGTTCCAATTCCATTTGACAAGTTTTCCATAACTTTTGTTTTAAGGAAAATTCAGAATTTTCATCTTTTAAAATTTAGAACTGAAGCCGATTGCTAAGATAATAGAAATCCCAGTGGAATTAGATTGCTCAGTTTTGACTATTTACAATACCTTGGCTTTCACGGTTGATTCTGTATTCATCAAAGTTCAGCTGCAACCATCAACCTTACCACTTACAGCTACGTTGTGGCTTGTTAAAACTCTGATTTTCTTAGTTGAATTTCCACACTTTATATAAAGTGCTAGACGCACCAGATTGCTCAAGGACTACTCAGAGAGGGAAGCTGGTCTTTGTTCTTGACCCTAAGAGTGAAACCTCCATTTTATGCGGAAGGAAAAGCACCAGGATTTCATAAGAGGGAATAAACTGACACTGGTTGCCTTTGCTTTGCAGATAAACCGAGCACATCCAGGAAAGCTCGCTCCAACAGCTTTCTGGAATATTGAAGCACAAATCCACCAATGGCTTAAAAACAAAAGATACACTACTTTTGCATTTCAAAATATAAACATTGGCTGTTACTGCAAAACAGAGGAAAAGTTTCATGTGCAATGAATTCTCATGAGATTGCCATGAGATTTACTTCTGAAAGAAATGGTTATATTTTTACCGTTTTGGAGGAGGAGACTTTGTTATATAGCACCTGCTACACAGGGGCCTCCCATAGCTGCTGGAATAGTATAATAATAGGAAAAACAATTCTCATTGCTGCTTTTGCTAAAAGTAGTAGATGAGGATACTGCTAGCACAACTGGAAAAAATTAGTACAGGAAACATGCAACCTAGTGTGAGAAAATTTCCTGACAAGTGAGAAATTGCAAGTTATGGAATATTTGTCTAAGGGAAGTGGTAGCAACTTCATTGCTTAAGATGTATGCAATGAAACAAGATGAGTTACTAAATAATAAACAGTAGGAAAAAAATTTAGACAAAGGGACTGAATAACCTTTAAAAATAAAAAATATTTTAGAAAAGGATTAGATTGTCTTCTTGGAAATTTCATGAACCCATATCATTATTTTCAATGCATTCTTTCAACTAAATCACATTTCCCTCCACGCCTCACTGAAGTCACCTGCTGTGGCCAATACATCTCATAATGAGTATGGTCATAACCCACTACCTGCTTTACTGCTTTTTCTATGCCACCATCACTCACAGTGTGGCAACTTGGGAAATATATGTTGAGTCATCTCTGTAATTAACAGCATGATAATTAAATTGATTCAGCTAAAAAAAAAAAAGAATTTAAATTTAAATAGTCGCATTCAGAAGTATCTGTGCATTCCTTTCCACAGAATTCATGTGACTGTTGGGATAGAAAATATCCAGATTGCGTTTATGGACCATATCACCCGGGTCAGTCTAGCCAAGGCTATCTTAAATCTTCTCAGCAGCATAGAATGAGTTTTGCTCTCTTTGTTATATTGGGGGTGACCAGCTCAGGCTTAGAGGTAACTTAGTGAAGCAAGGGCCGGGAAAGTCTGCAGAGTTCAAGGGAGCTGATCTAGGAAAGTGGGGACACAGGGAAGTTACATGAAAGTAAGAGATGTGAAAATGTTTAGAAGCGGTCTACAAGTTTTACAGGAGTCTGGATTTGGGATGTGTGCAGGGAGGAAAAGGAAACCAGCGGTCTAGTGTAAGTGGTTACTGCTTCTGCCTGTCCCTCAGGAGCAGCAAGTTGGAGGGTGCAGATGCGAGTCAGAAACTGGCTGTTCCAGCTTGTGTTTCCAGAGCAGTCAGTCTTCTGGCTGGAGAAGCAAAAGTAGGAAGGTTGCTGCCCTGAGCTACCTCCTGTTTTGCTTTGGCCTAAAGCTAGTCCCACCTTTTGCTGCTGTGACTGGCAAAGCAAAACTATAAACCTAGCATAGCCCTAAACCTAGCACAGCCATCTAATCTAGTGGTGAGCTGGCATCATTTCATGTGTAGCTTACAGAGCAACAAAAAAATGGTAGCATATCCCAGAGTTTCAGTACTGAATACAGCATGGGCATGGCAGAAGAGCAGACTACATGGATCAAGATCCATAGTGAGTACTGAGGAGTAGAATTTTGTCCCTAGAATTAAATTATCTGACACAATGCAGTTATAATGCAAATATTTATCTCTTAGAGAAGGATCTGATAAGAATACACTTTTGAATTTTATTGTATTCCAATAGCTTTCTCAGTTGATTTACAGAAAATAATTGTACTCCACCCTGCCAGTACCACATACAAGGAAATAGTAGCTTAATGAACAATGAGGAATGTCCTTTGTGACCTTGTTTTGTAGAGTCTTGTTTAAAAATACATAAGATTTTTGAATTATAACAGATTAATCTTCGCAGATCTCTCAACCTTCTACTTCAAAATTCTACAAGCTTAGTGCAAATTGTAGCCTTGATTTCAGTTTATTCATGCAAGAAGGCCATCAGCTAGGATCCTCCTATAGCAATTCAGTATTTATTATCAGTCTTTTATTGTGTTTGACCTCAGTCAAACACAGATGGGTGAGGTTTAGCCCTGAGTTATTAGACAGAACATACAGAATGAATAAGTAAGGTCCATTGTTCTCATTTTTTCAGGGTAACCATTTTTCATAACTTAATGCCTTTAAGGACTGAACTTCAAAGGCCATTACTGCTGTAAATATTCGACTCCTAAGTAATTTTCATACAAAGATGGGCAGCAAAGCATAATGAATCAGAAAAATGCTTTCTAGCTCGCACCCAGGCTCCAAAGGTTAATAGTCTCAACTTTTTTTTAGATAAAGGTTTGGTGTCCAAGATAAAGGAGTATTGTTACTTCGATTGCCTGTTTGTTACAGCATAGGACCGTCACCTGAAGGAAAAAAGATCTGGAAGTGAAATCAGCTCGCTTGGTCTGGCAGGAAATTGCCCTGGTCAAAAGAACCAGTCTGGAGGAGCGGGCCAGTCAGCCCCACTTTCCTGTCTGACCATTTCACCAAGCCAAGGTAGTAGATCCAAACCAGTGACAACCCATTTTTTCCTGTATCCTTGGCAAATGTATTGATCTTTCCTCATCTGCCTGTGTTTACCATTCTGGTTTTCACTTTAATTTCTGAAAGTATTGGACAGAATATATGACTGGAGGATTAGAAGGCTTGAAAATGTCTTTGAAAGTCATGAATATCTGTGTTCCCATATATCTCTTCTGGCCTTACATGCTCTTTTTCTTATAAATGCTTTTATGGACACAGTGCCCCTTCTCATGTACTGTCATCTGCTTCTGACCTATTTGACACACTTCACTAAAGGATTTGATCTCAGTAAAGTACTGAGATGTTGCTGCTGGAGGTGACAGATATTTTATGAGTTCTAAATTCAGGAATATTATCACTACGCATTGTACTAAACCAGAAAGCAGCTATTAAGCTTTCTATCTCTTAATGCAGTGTTTGAAGTCATATGCTGATATCCCTGGAATGGTGTCAGATTGAATCTCCTGGACCTTGAGCCACTGGTCTATTTTATTGGACAGCTTCTCTGCAGCTGTTAGTGGGCTTCATGTACAATGATTGGTGTTCTGCATCCCACTGCCTGCCTCAGGCTATTGACTCTCAGCATTTTTGTGTTTGTGACCTAATGGTTTATTTTTAGTTCTGCTTGCACCACCATAGTAATCTCTGACTTTTCTTGGAGTCTGTTTAGCTCTTAAAAGATAACTGACCAACTAATAACTGATTGTTGTCCTGCTAAACTTTTGTTGAATTCACTTACTTGATAAAGTTTAGAAATCTGAAGCTTTACGGGGGATACTGATAACCTGTGTGTGTATGTGGTAATATATACACACATATTGCCTTGTACTCTCAATTATAAAGCATTCACTCAACTTTTCATTAAAAAAAAAAATAATCTTAATGCTTTTATTGTTTATGACAGGCTTTGAAGTTCAGAAGGGAGAGGGCCTCGGGCTAGAGATGTGTCTTTTCTTGCTCCCATGCAATTCCAGAGAAGTTTAGCAGAGATATAAGCTGCTAGAAATCACCATTTCTTGCCTCATACTTGTGTTCTTCAGAGAAATGTTAAGAGCCTGCACAAAATAAGTGCACACAAACATTTTAAATAGCTGGGTTAAAAAAATGCCACCAAAGGAAAAGCAGCAGCAGCAGCCGCCTGGAAACCATAGGCTGACAACCTCAGGAAGATAACTAGAAACAGACTGGCTTACAAAAATGTTTTTTCTGCCCCTCAGAAACCCAGCCGAAAAGATTCAATGTTGGTTATAGCAGTCTGTTCCCATACTTTGAGACGATAACTTTCCTTTGTGCCAAAAGCATAGGACAAATGAGATATCTGCAACATTTTATGTATTACATAGGTGTGATCCTGTCTGCCTGAATCTTGTATTCATGGTGACCTGCAGCTCAGACGAGCTCTAGGCAGTAATCCAGCCTGCCTGCTTCAATGGACTGCTTAGCCCTGTAGGTACTTAAATTTGCCAGGTGCCTGCCTCTTGCCCTTGGCACTTCATTGTGCCTGTCCCTGTATGCTGTGAAGTGCACGGTGCAAAGATGGAAGTCAGTTTTCCTGCTTATGCCCTGATGTGATCCAGATGTAAGTGTAGATGGGCACACAAAGTCTTCCTAAGATCCCAGAGGAAGCCTGAAGGAGACAAGGTGTGGCCAGCAGTATAACAAACCACACCGCAGGAGGTGGTGGCAGTCCAGTTTTCTGTATAATGGTCTTAACTATCATTTTAACATTTAGAAAGGAAATCTGAGGTTAAAGGATTTATCTGCTTTTCTGTCAAGGTGCGATGTCATCCATACAGCCTGAAGAGTGTCCTAGTTGCTAGCATAAAACTAAGATCACTTTTGTGTGTTTTCCAGCTGGCTGCAGGACTCCTACGTGTCTGGCTTCATTGTGGCTTAGCTTGTAAAGAAGAGATGAAAATCTCTTTACACAGGAGTGTAAAAAAATGGCCTTTACATGGTGTCCATGCAACAGATGATCACTAAAGCACTGCCATCAAGGCACGGGAGATGATGTGCAAGCAGAGCAGAAGCTAGCGCAGGGGCCTCCTGCCTCCTGAGCGACTGCCCTCACACTGCCCTGTCTGGTAAGGGGTAAGCGGCATCTCCTCCTCTGTACCTTTCACTGCCCTGCTTCAGAAGTGGCCTAGGCAGCTAGAGTGAGGTGCTTGCCACTTTCCTACTAGTTTCTGTATGATTTGGTGAACTAGATTGCCCTTTAGGTGTGCCTGAATAAGAGGGATGGGGTATCCTTCAGCAGGCCTCCAAAGGCATCTTGCTCTCTTTGCTTAAGAACATAAACAGTTTGGTTAGGTGAGTTGCACTGCATGCCTCATTTCACTTTTGGGATGTAACTCTGCCTGCCAAGATGGACTTGAATCAAAAGGAACTGCAAGTACTGTCAAGGAGGAAGTGAAACAATGGCAAAGAGATAAGGCATCTTTGGGTATAACGTCAAAAAGTTAAACAATGGCCAAGCAATTGACTGGGGAAATGTTAATTCTAGGTGCCAAGCAGAGTTGCATGGGCTACTTGCTAAGGCTAAGGATCAAAACCGAGCATTTATCAGTTAAAACTTTCACTTTAGAAAGTCTGGACAAAAGTGAGGCAGAGGGAGAGCTTGGGAGGCAGCAGCTTCATATAGTAGAGGTGACCAAACCACAGGCCTTACATAGTGGGTTGACAGGTAGACTGCCCCGAGGGGCGTGAGGAATAGCAAACTGAACATGAGTACCAAGTTTGCACGGCTTTTTTGTTCCTGCTTGCCATATGCCTGCAGCAGAATTACTCATGAGGTTCTCCGTAAGAAGTTGAGTTGTTTAAATCAGCAGCTTGCGGTCACATCTATAGACAGGGTTTTCTGAACTGGCCAACGGGTTCGTGGTGTGGGGAGATGCAGTAGATTCCCAGGTTACTGGTGGAAGGGGGCATTTGGGTAGTTGGTGGGATCTCAGTTCCCTACTGGAGAGAGTGGGGCAGTCCCAACTGTCTTGTGAGCAGGGCGGGGGCCTGTGTAGGTCCCAGCAGGTCACTGGTGCACGTGGAGACCTGGGAGCAGGACTTGAGAGTCTGGGGAGCTTTTGGTGCAGCAGAGCAGTTGCTCTAATTCCCAGATTTTCTCCATGTGCTAGGCTGCTGTTGGTCTGGGACAGCAAAAGGAACATTTCTTCTGTGTGGCAAACACAGCTGGCCCTGCCACATCAGTCAGCTGGAAAAAAAGGAAGGTTTCATCAGGGATTGTAATATATTAATCCAGAGACCCAGTCTAAAGTGCTGGTTGCCATAGTTAAAGATGTAAAGGAAACTCAGCCTATCATCTCTTAAGGGTGTGCACAAAAGGAAGGGAAAGGCACAGTTCACCCTGAGGCCAGGATACCCGGTGACATACATAGTCCTATAGATGAAGTGGTGGACTGAAAAACAGGATTGCATCTTTGATGGCGATATACATTGGGAAGGGAAGAAGAGATCACTGCATGCAGTACCATTTGTTCAACCTTCTAATAGAACAGAAATGGCAAATTTAGGAAATTGTATCAAAAACCCCTCTCTTAACAGAGATGTTATTCAAGATTGCAAACAGAGGAAGTGAGAAGCTAGGAAACGTCAAAACAATAGCTTCCCCTAAAGCTGTAATCAACTCCTTGCATGTATGTGTTATTTTAGTTACATAGCAGTGTCGTCTTTGTCCACAGGATTCAGTGCACAGGATAATCACTACAATGCATAAGCAGCTGTTAACAAACAAAAAATAACTCCCATAAAGAGACAGAAGTTTAAAAATGCATTCCAGCAGAGCTAGCAGTCACTACCTAAAAAATTACTATTAGCCTCCAAATAAAAAATCTTCATCCATCAAGAAACCCTTGGGATTAAAAAAACCCACCTAGTTAAACAGAAAAATAAAATGTAAATGTGTTCACAGAGCCTTGTTGCTGAAATATGTATTGCTTTGCTAAATAAAACTGACACACTGTGATATTGCAGAAGTGATTAAGGGCCTGCAGTGTATTCTTCCAGTGGAAAAAGCTATATATAAAGGAAAGGAAAACAGAAGGACTTTTAGTTCATTTGGCACTATTCATAGTTTATGTGATAAATGACTACAAGCCCAGATGTTCCAGAGAACTGCGAGCTATTTAAGTCACCTTTAATGTTTTTGTTATTAGATAAGGTTGCTTCCAAAATGCCATAAACCAGAGGTTTTTTAGCAGTTGTCCAATGGATTATTTATTGTGGGTTCATTGGTCACATGTTGTAGCCCCTTATTGCCAGCTGCTGAGATACTTTATAAGAAGTATATAAATACTCATTGATCTGTGCAAACAGCTTCAAATGAAGGGGTCAAGACTGTTGTCATCAGGTGGTGAGAGCTGTGGAGACAGACAGAGTGTGGTTCAGGAGGCAGCCAGTCTATTAACGTGGGAGCTTCGCCACCAAAGTTGTTAATACATTTTGCCTTGTTCTGTATTACTGGATTTGAGGGCAGTTTCCAGCCCCATGGTCCCAGCACAACTCTGTACCAGGTTAAAACCTGGGCAGGCTTGCTTTCTTATTCCTCCTTTTCCTCATCCTCCTTTTCTCCCCTTCTTCCTCTATATGGAATTCCCTCCCCACAGCAAGGAAACTGGGGCCAGGTCAGGGTGCAGAGCAGCAGCAGCATGGCCAGAGACCGCGCAGTGCTGCTGTGTCTGGGGTGGCCACCTCTAAGGGGGTAGATGCCCAGCCCCTGCGGCAGCAGTCCTTCAGCAGAAACTGTCCTCTGCGCCTAGGCGAAAGTGGGAGCTTTCCCAAAGGGAAAGAGCAAATCCTATTTTCCACCAGGAAAATGGAGATGACAGACAGATAGATCCCTATATCTATGTATATCCCTATATCCCTACATCTATATACAGGGGAAGGGGACAGTGAACCTGGAAATACCTCTCAGCAAGGTGAAGGGCTCCAATTCCCAAACAGATGTTTTTGTCAGACTTCTTTCCCTATCACATAATTTTGGTTTTGCCTTATGTGTCTTGCCCACATGATCCTTTTTCCTCAAACATGACATTTTCAAGAGAGATAAATCACATTTTCCAGTCATCTTCTTTCCAGCCCTAGCTATAACTCCTTCTGGCTGAGGCTCCAGCATCTTTTATCAGGTGGAGGCTTACGAAGTCGCTGTGCAGCCCAAGAAGGGCTCATCTCTGCTAGAGAACTCCAAAACAACCCAGCAATTGCCAATATCTCCAGCTGACAGACAGGAGAAGTGGCATGGGTAGCAGGCAGACTGCCGTGGGAGTCAGGCCTCACAGCACTGTTCTGAGCTGACCAAAACCAACCATTTTCCTGAGTCCTGGGCCTCACCGTGCTGCCCTCTTCCATGGGTCACGCTGGTTTTACTCTGGTCTTCCACTGCGCTGTCTCACTCTCTAAACAGAAAGAGAGTTGTAGAAAACGACTCCCCCCTTTTTCTGGGTTAGGAGGCTGCTATGGCTCAGAAGTGACAGAGGCATAGGAAGGGGACTTCTGGAGCCGGAGGGAAAGCAAGGCTGTTCTTGGAATGGCACAGGCCACCCCTAACATGCAGTCAGATGAGGTGGCTGAAATTGTTTGCTGCATCCTAAAGCAATGGTCCTGCTCCTCCACGGTGCCCTTCTCTGGGTTTTTCTCTCTCTCTCCTCCATGCTGTCATGGCTGCGACACCAAATCTCCCTCCTGCTCCTCAGCTTCGTCTCTTGTTTCACCCCATGTGAGTCAGTTCGACTCACTAATCCAGCAGAAAGTTCTACACTTTTTTTGCTCAGCTGCATTTCTGCTGGGTCCTTGAGTTGGTCCAGGGGAGCACTGGAGAGGCAGCAGAAGGAGTACTGGAGAGTGGTAGGTAGGTGGGTGCTGCCAGGAGATGTGGAGAGAGAAGGGCTGGGGCCATCTCCATTTAGTGGCAGCAAGCTTTGTTGAGCATGGAGGTCTGTCTCATCTGGTGGCATCTTGAGTGTAAAAATGCTGACTTTCAGCCCCTGCGGAGCAAAATTACTTGAGACTGAAGTTCTCCCTAAGCTTGTTTCCTCAGTGAGTGCTGCCTGTAAGAGACGGCCTCAAATGGACCCTTGCAAGGATGGTCCTGATCCTTCCTAAGTCGGTGAAACTACCCTGAAGTGCACTACCAGCCCTAGCTATAATACAGATATCTTAGTAGTAGCTTTTGTTTTATAACCACAGGAAAATTGCTGCAAGGTTTCTATTTCTCTTGAAGAAGATGGATAATTAATTTGATGAATTGTGTTAAGGTCTGCTGAGTCTTTATGTCCCTTTTTATTTTCCCTTTTTAATTTTCACCCTTTTAAACATATGATATAAAAGCTAAACCTCGCTGTTGGCTGAGATTTAGCACAATACCCCAAGCAATGGCCCAGGTGGGAAAAGCCCTCAGGGGAGAAATCTTTCTGTTGCTTAGCTCTCCCCTTGGCAACCTCTTTGTGACACCACCACAACAGGACCTGAGTCTTTGTCTTTACCCCTTAACCCTAACGGTAGTCAAGGGCTGAGCTTTACATAAGGACAGCCCCTCTGTAGGCACATGCTCCAACTGGACACTTAGGCGTTGTCTCACATCTTGCATTGTCTGCAACCTTAAAAGTGGTTGAAACCTTTACCACAGACCACCCTTCCCGTTGACAAAATGAAAAGGGGAAAATTCTTTTTGTTGCCCAAACTTTCCCTTGGAAGCCTCTTTGAAATGCTATCACAACTATACCACAAGGTTTTGTCTCTTTCCTACCTCTCTTCCCTAGAAGTAGCCACAGACCTAACCCCAGAAAAAGATAGCTGTGGCCAAAACAAACAAAAAAAAATCATGCGAGAATTCTTTTGTTGCTGAAATTTCCCCTAGGCAGCCTCTTTGCAGCCGTACTCCAACTTGACCCCTAGGCTTTGTCCCTCTTCTTACCTTAACCCTAGGCATGGTCTGAGCATCAGTCTGAGACTCCAGGTGACATCCTGGCAGAAAATTTCTCAAAGAGACTTATTTTTGTTGTCCAAGCCTCTCTGCAATGCCAGCACAACTGAAGCCCAGGCTTTATCTCTCTCCTAACCGCAGGCCTACCATAGGTGTGTACTGTGTATTAGAAAATAAACCCCAAGGGTAGCCCAGGTGAAGACCATCTCAGGGAAGAACTTTCAGCTTAGCCCTTGCCTGGGTTATGGTTGGGACTGAAGTTAGGAGAGAGAAAATATCTAAATCTGCTGCAGAACTACAATAGCAAATAGGCTGCCAAAACAATTCATGTTTTTTTGTGGCTTGGGATCTTGGTCTAAGGCTTAGCGAATGTCTAGGATTAGGATTAGGGTATGATGGTTAGGAGGAAGATAGACCCTAGGGATCCAATTGGAGAGGGGCTGCCAAGGGGCTACCAATGGAAGGTTTGAGCAGCAGAAATTAATTTCCCCTGAGAATTTTTTGTTTCAGCCAGGCAACGGTTGTCTGTGTTTAAAGCTCAGCTGCTTTTAGGGTTAGGAGAATGACAAAGCCTATGAATCCAGTTAAGAAGCACTGCAAAGGGGCTGCCAAGAGAAGGTTTGGGCAACCAAAGGTATTCTCCCCTGAGACGTATGATTGCTCTTTGGGATAGGTTTACAGGTAGGGTTAGCAGACATGCAAAGCCAAGGGATCTGGCTGGGGTGGGCTTGTAAAGGGGCTGCAGAGGGAAGCTTTGGGCAATGAAAAGAATTGTCTACTGACCAGTTGTTCAGCTTGGCCAGAGCTGGAGGTTTTTTGGTAAGTCCCAGTCCACACCTAGGGTTAGGGTTGAGGTATTAGAGAGACAAAGCCCAGAGGTCCAGTGGAGGGGAGTGCCCAGAGGCTGCTAAGGGACATGGCAGGCTGCAGAAAGAACTCCCTCCTGAGGAGTTTTTCATCCAGGGCACGGCTGTCCTTTGTTGTCTCATTTCCCTAGGACTTTCACTTGTAGGATATCATGTTTATTTCCATTAAAACACTTGCTGAGAAGTATGAAGTGCAGATGTGTCATGATGTCTTGATATGCGTAAACTGAAAACAAAATTACAAACAATGCCATTGAAAACGCTCTCCAGCTGGAAAATAAAAGTTGAAAAGAAATGTTGTGTAATGTTATGGAATACAAACTGTGTATTAAAGGGTCCCTGTAGAATGTGAAATGAAGTATGTAAGTGGTAAGGAAACATAAGACTCAAAACACAGAAGGTAGTGTATGGGGGTGAGTGAAAGACCTTCCTAATGACCTGTAAGACAGGAATGGCAGGAGTATGAGGCTCTGATTACAATCTTGAATACAGTATGTAATTTAAAAATAAGCAGTGACTTTACAGGAGTCACCTATGAATAGACACAGCATACCGGCGGTAATTCAGGAAAATCCCCCAGTTTTAATATGAAACTGATGGATGCAAGCGCAGTCCAAAAGCACCCATCCTAGCTCAGAGGGAACTGTACACGTGAAAAACAGGACTGTCAATTTCTTGCCACTGCTGTGAAATCCCCACTTCTAAGAACTGAAAAGGGACTTGCCCAGAATTCGGAATTTCCTGGGATTTTAGAGCTTCAAATTTCAAATTCCCTGAAATCCAGATTTTATGTTCTGGCCCCGGTGAGGCCGGTTGGTTTTGTCTTCAGCTTTGTGGCGCCTGATGCATAAACTGAAAAATAACTTGCCTCCTCTAATATATTTTTATGGGGAGGATAACCCTAGCAAATACCTTTGGAGACCAGTTAGTTCTTCCTTTGCACTGAGAAAATTAGCTCACACCTCACAGGGGCCTCACAAGCACGACGGTATTTCCATAGCACAGCCGAGGCAGGAACCGTGTGGATCACACTGCTGTACCAGTGCTATTCACAGTCTGTTAATGTATCCCAAACTGAATCGCTCCCTATTGTTGTGCTGTAGCAATGATGAGATGATGGGTATTTCTATGATTTCTGTTTGCTATTAGGATCTCTATTGTGTGCAGCTGCTGCAAGTTGCATCCTCCGTTTCAGCTCTGAGTATCATTTGCCCTCTCTGCCTTTCTGCCTTAAGAGAGGACAGAAATTCAAAGCGGGGGGATGATCACCAACTCATGTGGCAGCCCATGTGGGCAAAGAGACGGCAACCTGGATGACAAACCAGCACCCAAACCAGCATGCCCAGCAATGATGGACAAAAGCCTTTGATCGTGTGACGATGTTGTGTAGGGTGTCACACAGTAAAAAAGATGGGAAGTTTTGAGGGGGAAAAAACCCCACATATTTAGTAGTCTATTGGGATGACCAGAAAGAAATATATTTCATTGAATAGTATTTGGAAAAGGAAAGTGCCTTTGTGTATGTATTCATCTGTGTGTTATGGAGCAGAAAGCAGGGGCAGAGGGGCAAGGGCAGAGAAAGGCTCCAGGACTCCTTCCAGAAACGGGCAACCTGGGACAGGGACACCAGTATAGGAGTATCCAAGGGTTGATTAAAAATTACTGGTTTGGCTAAACAGCAGTCCTGATCTTCAAGTGGTGAGTTCATTTAGCTTTATACCTCTCAAATGTTTCCGTGTCTTTCCAAAGTCACCTGCAGGGCTGTACAAATTTGGTGCCCACTCAGTTTTGTAACTGGACTGCAACAGACAGACCAAGATCACAAAAATAATTTTTTTCTTGCTTACTTCTTAAGCAATACAGTAATGTGTTTCTTTCAGAAAAGCTGAGGCATCTCACCATTACTCTCGTTCGCTGTGGGCGCCATGGTATATTTGGGTCTCCAGCCTTGGGTTGTGGCAAACCAAAGACTGCGGCTTTTCCGTTTCTGCCTGCAGATATGGTTTATTGTCCTTATACAGCTGACAGCAAGCACAAAGCACCGCTCTCCAGGACTCGTGTGTACCTACATGAAAGGAGGCCTGTCTCTCCAGCACTTACTTAGCACTTTGCTTTCAGCAATCCCAAATAAACCTCTAGTGTAATAAATAATTTCAAAATCTCTTCTTTGTCTTTGCCTCAGAGGAAAAATCATGAACAATACTTAGATATGCTCCTTACGCTTGCTCAATAATTTTCCTGTCCAATGAACAACTTCTTTTCAGGGCCAAATGGATTAAATACTTTGGTCTTTTTCTCCTGTGGGTCTAACTGACATAGTTTCTTCCTTTACATATAGCAATTGATTGACGTATATCTAGGTTTAACAGGAATGGGTTAGCTTTAATTCTAAAAATAAACAATAGAAACAATAAACTTGTTTATCAGCACTAAAGACTGAAAGCCATTCACTGTTCTTCATGGTATTTAGCCTTTACCACGTCAAGCACTACTGATTTTGAATAGGGCAAACAATTTCCACTTGCACAGTAGGCACTCTGAGCTCCTCTATCTGGTCTCCACTGCAATTAACATTGAAATAATGATGTGTAACACGTTCGTCACAGAGGGAAGACATGCAGTAGATTTTCAGAAAGACATATCTGGTGTGGAGATGAATTATTTACGTAGCTTAACTGTAGACCTGGGTAATAATTCTGTCATCAAATGCTATCTCACCCACTCCTTCTGTTCTCTGCCAAAATGATAAAACCCCTGAAATTAAATTACTATTTTTAAATTCTACAGCGTTATTGTATTTGTACTTACACATGTCGTTTAATATAGTGAATTAAAAAAAAATTAATTTGTCTGCACAATTTTGTCTAAGCTTGTATTTAACATACGATCTGTCTGGCTAATTGCAGGTACTGAGCTTTAACGTTAAGAGGTATACAGGAGTTCTACCCACAAAAATTCTCGAGTGATGTATCTTCAAACTTGTAGCCTACATGCACACATTCGATACTTTGTTATTAAATCACGGCATCTGCCCCTTGTCACAAGTAATCCCAATTATGAATTCCCATTTTCTGGTTTGAAATTCCAATTCTTAAATTTCTTATAAACCTGTGCAAAGCACAACTTTTCTTACCGTATCTTGTCAGTCAGTATCCATACCTCGTGATTCTGGCTACACCTCTTATACCTCTGGTAGTGCGTTATTTTTCACCTTAATTCCAATACAACAACAGAAACTTTTAACTTAGAAATTTTGGTTAATGCATGGGCAACTAGATTTTGTAGAGACTACCCTACTAATGCTAGCAGTGGCATACATTACTTTTCTTGTTAAAGAAGTATCACTATAAATTGAAATACAGATTGAGTAGAAGATCAATAAAACATGGTATCTATGGGGAAAATATGATCTGGGGTATCTAGAAATGTCTCTAACCACACACACAAAAAAGAAGAATGATCTTATGGGGCTGGAATATCAAATGATAAATTATGAAATCCTAAGTGCAATTTCTTTGCAGTTTTGTTTTTTTATTTGTGGTAATCCAGACTCGTGCTTCATTTTCTCACGCATACGTTTGTTCTGTACCTGGCACGCACAGCTGCTCGCGTGCGTTCTCATGTGTGTGCTCTCATTGTTTTGCAAGTGAGCAGAATGCTTTTATGTGTGCATTTGCACTGCACAACTCCGTGTGTGTGTGTGTGTGTGTGTGTGTGAGTGCACGCATGCCTGTGCTGAGCTCGCCTGTGCTGAGCTCGCCTGTGCTGAGTGCAGAGACCATGCATGCAAGCACGTCATTTAACATGATGAATATCTACTTTCAGCGTTATTGTTTTGCAGACGAGGGGTTTGGGCATGTTGTGTTTACAATGGGCTTGCCTGGCATTAATTTTCTGCAGCTAATTCCCTTCAGTGTCTTATTTAAATTCATGCCAATTGCTGCGCATTTGAAGCTGAAGGCCTCTCTTACATAATGATGTGCAGCACAGCCCCACGACATGCCACCATGGTGCTGGTCCTCCCTCGGAGGGGCTGAAACACACCGTGAAACCACTGTCCGGAGCCGGCTTTCCCCAGACACGCAGGGAGCAGCGGGCTGCACCCCCTTCCTTACATTCCCGCTTGCTTTTATGGACTGAGAATAGGAGGTCGCGGGGAGGAGGGAGGTGCTAATGATAAAATTAAGACGCATGACACAATGGGAGAACGTAAGGCAGCGCTGAGCATCTTCTGCTTTGCAAATCTCCTGGCTCGGTTCCCCATTCACAGGACGCCCCCTCCCTCCCCTTTCCCATGTGGGCACAGCTGACAAGTCTGCAGCACTCCAGACCTGATTTTAAATAAAGGCTTAAATTGTGCCTGCGTTCTGTTTCAGTGTAAGTTGTGTTCACGGTAAATGAAACTATAAATCCAAGAACGATGGATACAATAATTTTCATATTTCTACCTTTAAATTTTCCTTCTGATGGTTAAACTAGTAAAACCAATATTTAAATAGTTTTCCTGTTGGGTTTCCAAACCTGATCTCAAAGCGTATCTTTTTTCCACAGCACACCAAGAAAGGCTAAGTGCATTTTTTGTTTTACTTTTAGATCTATTCTACTGTAAGAGAAAAGCGTTTCTATTTTCAAAGCGACGGATTTAGCAAAATGGGTGGATTTTCTGCCAGTATTATTTGAACTTTACACAATTACCTGTCTCGAATTTTAGCAGCTGTTTCCCTGCCTGAGATATGTTTAATGATATATTCCTTTCACATTGCTTGTGTCATAGTAATTGGGGAAGTGCTCTATAGTACATTTTTAAATGCAATCTGCCAGACAACAGTTGTTTTCTATTAATCATCTTAGCTGAAATAATAGAAATACTTGAAATTGTGAATGCCCACTGTTCCTATAAAAGCCAAAAGCTAAGTATCTTCTGTACCTGTCTGTTCATTTCAGTGAAATAAAATGAAAGATACTTTGGGGCACCTTACAGAAATGCTACTGTATTGCAGAACATAATGAGGCATTTTATTTTCCAGGAATTGCACAAATTAAAAGGAAACATAAGTCACCCAGGTGTGCTACATGACTCTGGCAATGGAACATAATGCTTGATGGTAGCTGAGGCAGAACTGCTCATTTACGGTAAAACTTTTTTGTATTCCTTTTATTTTTAGCCATGCTCCTCCTATTTATTTAAGAAAGGGGAAAAAAGTGGAATTTCGGCTTCTAAAATTTTAAGTCCTTATTATGACTCATCATGTTAATGACAACTGTGGGATTATATGTGCTTTGGGGCAAAGCCACTTGAATCCAAAGAATTTAAGTCTGTGGATGGCAGTAGTATTGTGGGGTCCTTCAGAAAGATGAAAGGCCAAGAGTGAGATCTTGCTGGTTCAAAGGATAGAGACCTTTTTGCCTTGGATTTGGAAATGGGAAGCTACTAACTCTGAGGAAAATGATTAAAATTAATTTCATACTAATATTTTTTCCGGGATAAATCTTATAGGAGTAAAATATCCAGAGCCTTTTGGAGTCTCTGAATTTCTGATGGTAGTGTTTTACATGCCCCAGCAGCTGGTTGCCTTTTTTGGAGTTGTCATGGATGCTAGAGGTTTGGCTTAATCCCAGTTTGAAGTTTTCTACCTAATCAAAGGTTGAATAGGTATTGTGCTTCCTACCTTACTAAATGCTTGCTGAGATTATCCTCTGTCACTTGCTATGCTTATTATCGCTGTATCCCCAAAGAACCATCCTCTCTGATGTGGTGCTTTCAGAAGTGTTATTTCATCATTGAAAAGATGGATTCCAAATGAAAAGGCACTTGTTACAGAAATGACATTTCATCTCAGGAAGATAAAAGGAGCTGCCTGTGGCTAGGTCTGGATTGTGCTGCTTTTCTTGCACTTCCCTATTGATTTTTGAGCTTCAGGCCTTTCCTTGGCCTAAAATGGGGGATAATGTGAATTCTGAGAGATGGCAACCATAGAAAGAACAGAGACACTGTGAGATTGAGATAAAAATCTGTTCTTGGAGTAGAAGAAGATGTCTAGAGAGAATCAGGGGCCAGGGAGAAAGAAGAAAGCAGGATGAAGGGTCAAACAGAAGGAAGGAATGTGAGGTTAAGCCTTGAAGGACTTGCTCATGTTGTGGTCATACGTGATAAATTTGTGCCCTATCCCACTGAAGCAATGCCACGAGTAATCTATCTTCTTGACAATTTATGATAACAACAAAGTTTGGACTCTGGATCTAGGATTCCAACAAAACTGGTTTGGCCTCTGTCTGGGCTGAGAAAAAATAACCTCCTGCTGTTGCTCTTATCAAGCACTCGCTGTCCGTTGGCCTAAAGAGTGCTTTGACCTTGTAACAGCTCTGTGTCAACATGTAAAGCAGGGGAACTTCTATCAAGGAAAGAAGGACATAGAAACTCACAAGCTTGGCACCAGGATATAATAGGAATAGTTACAAATACTGAGCTGTTCTGCACCAGCTCATTCAGCTCTACACTGAGTTATGAATGTCCCAAACTTCTGCAGTGAGCCCACCTCACAGATCAGAGCCCACCTCTGACCTTGTAGGAGGTGCCAGCTTCACTCCTGGAGGGGACCACTCTGGCCTGGGCTGCCAAATAGAACAGGGTAGGTCATCCCTTGTTCTATCATAGTCCTTTTAGCCACTGTGAAAAAATTATCTGCTACTGAGAAGTGATTTCTCCACTATAATATAAGTAGTAAAGAGCATTTGGGACCTAGAGGAGGTACCTTGCTTTCTTAGAGACACAGGAGTTCTGCCAGACTTCCGCTCCTCCTTCCTTTAAGAAGTTGAGCACCATCACCTGAATGATGTTCACATCTGCCGGAGTCAGGGTGATTTAGTAGTGTCACTGTAGGGGTTTCTGAGAATTAGATTCTGTTGAAAATATGCTGAAAGGTATTTTCTACTGAAAAAAGTGTTGACGACAAAGAAGCCAACGCTTTCTGCCAGCTACACCTGCAGAGCTGCCTGGCTGCTCCTGCTCAAGGGTTCCCTGGTATGCCCAGCTTCTGAGGCTAACACATTCCTAATCTCTCTGAATTAATGGCTCCCCAGTTACTTGGCTTACAATGCTTTTGCCTCCCCAGCAGCTGGCAGCCTGGATCATTAAGATTTTGTAGAGATTTACTTCCATTTTCCCAAAAACATTTTTTGAAAATTCCTTTCAGTAAAAAGTTGGCATTTTTTCATGACGAAAGGATTTTCCATTATGCCATCCACATACAAGATTCTTCTTTCAGAATGGGGCATTTCTGACTGAATGAAGAATGGACTTCCATCGTGATACACCAGGCACTGGGGACCTGTGTGTTTGGTCCCTCAGGCCTCCTAGTTGGTATGTGAAATTGGGGAGCAGGAACAAAGATGCTTAGTGTCTAAGTTTTGATGGGTCTACAGTTGCAGTCAAAATATGGCTTTCACAAAGAAATTACGCCCCTTCGTTCAATATAGAGACCTATCCAACCAACCAACCAACAAGACCTATCAGCTTACTCATTGCAGGTTAGCACAAAGGAGGTGTAACACAGTCATAAACTAGTCCATTGTACCAGGGCCTGTGCCAGCTCCAAGAAGAATATGTTCTGAGAAAAACTGGAGGCAGTATAAAGGCTTGAGATCTGTTAGCCTGACACTCAGAAGCTGGTGTTTCTGGACCTCTCCTTTTGCCTCAAGGAATTGTTTCTAAAATGGTACAAATTAGAGACATCTTAGAGATATCTCAATCACTATTCAGACCTAGATCCCCTGAACTAGGGAACTACAAGATTTTTCCTACTTGGTGATTTAAATCAGCATTAAAAATATTTAATTCAGACTTTCTGAACTGAGGGACAAAGCCGAGTGTAAATGAAAGAACTGAATAATTTAAAGCAACACACCTGTCTTAAAAACACACACAGTTATTCAAAAACATTCTTATCATTCTTTACAATCTTTATTATTTATTGCAAAGCAGTTCTAGCCTGGGTTGTGTCCTGACTGGATTTCATGCTATAAAATATGAGATGAAGTGTGCCCTTACACAAAGAGTTTGGAATAGAAGTTTAAAATGCCACAACAGATAAAGAAGGCAGGCAGGAGGATTAATGGGGGATCTTACTGATTTTGATCAGTAGCGCACGGAGATCTTATCTCACATACCTACTCAACAGCTCAGAAAAGAAAGGAAGGAGGGAAGATTTGAAGGGCTAATTTGGAAGGGTAGCACATGAAAGCTGTGTTTACTAAGTGAGGAGGACAGCATTTGCGTCACAACCATTTATTCAGTATCTTACTTTTTCTCATTGTTCCACATGCAGCCATAAGCCTGATGCTCTGGTGATCACTCAAACCCTGTTCCGAATTGTTAGAACAGTTCCTGACATGGTTTTGGCTCTTGCCAAATCCTCCTTGACAATTTCTTAGCTCTGGAGTTGAGCCAGGCCAGGAACGAGTCCCAGCAGACGCTATGGAGAAGTCCACACTGTTTTGGAAGCCAAGCTATGGACACAGGCACTCCATGCAGTTGGTCCTGGGAGCAGCGAGTGGTCCTGGGAACATTAAATAGCTGTAGCCTGTATATTCACAACAAAGTTCACGCTGGCTCCAGTTACACTGGGAAGTGGACCAGTGTTCTCTGTATTAGATCTCAGGGTCTCAAGCAAAGGACCCTTGTTATGGCCCACTGCCTGTGAAATGTTGGTTTGAGAGATTGGCCTTGTATCACATTGACAGTCTATGGTTGAAAAAGGGACAGAATTCAATTTTCCAGCCTCTTCAGTGTAAGTTATCACCTACTTTCCCTTATTATTTCTTTCCCTTATTATTTCTTTCCCTTACTATTGACTGGGGAGTGGATGCAAAAACATTCCCAACTAGAAGAGAAGATCTAGGTGTTTTTCTGTTCTCCCTGGATCATTCAGTTGATGATTCCCACATGTAAAACACATGAATATGCTGGGGAGCAGAGACCTTCTGATTTTCCCCTTTTCTAATTGTCATCAGTTCTTTTTCACTTACTTCAATGCCTTAATCAATTGACTATAGAGTCAGCCCCTACTTGCTTGTTCTCTTGGTCATACAATTACTACTTTTTTTTCCTGTACGTTGGCTTGTTCACAACAGAGGCTTCAGTAAATGAATTACAAAGCAACTCTCTCTTGAACCTTGGTGAGTTGCTCAGGGGTTAGAATATTTCCCGCAAGATAAGAGTTGTGAATTCAAAGTGCCTTTGAAGTGCTACAACCACTTCATAGCTGCTGCTTTTTCCAAAAGCATGGGCATTTCCATGATCACCAGATATTAGCAGTGGGCAGAGTTTATCTACTGGATTCCACACCAGAGTGGGAGAGAGGTTGAGTTCATGTATGATATGGACTTTAGGCTCTTTAGGCACATTGTATTTTGAATCATAGAACCACAGAAAAAATTTAGGTGAGAAGGGAATCATGTAGCCCATCTCCCCACTCAGGGCAGGGCCAATTTCCTAAGTTAGGTCAGGTTGCTCAGGGCGTTGTACAGGTGAGTTCTTTGGATCTCAATGAAGGAGATCCCACTACTTCTCAGGTCCCCTCTTCCAGTGCTTCACTACTTTGCTGAAATGTCCCTTTCTGAAGTGTATGATCACTCACTGCATTTTGTCCTTTTACTGTCCACCTCTGAGAACTGCTCTCTATGACCCCTTTTAGGCAGTGGAGGACAATCCCCTTTAGACCTCTTTTCTCCAGCTAAATAAATCCTGTTCCTTTAGCCTCTTCTTTTCTATACTATAGACCCGTTATCCTCTCATTGGCCCTCCAGAGGACTGTCTCCAATTTACCTTGTATGTAAGCATCCCAAATTGTACAGAATATTCCAGATAGGAACTCACGAGTGAAATGAAATAAACACTGCCTTTGATTTGCTGGTTATCTTCTTGCTATGTATGGTTAACCTTCATTGCTGCAATAATAATCTGCTCATTCATGTTCAACTTGTACACCATGACCCTCCAGAATATTTTCTGCGGAGCAGCTGTCCAACCAGACAGTTCCCAGCCTCTGTTGTTGCATGAGGTTATTCCATTCCAGGTACAGGACTTTGTGTTTGCCTTTATTCAGCTTTGTGACTTTCCATCTGGCTCTTTTCTCCAGACTTTGGGTCCCTTGGAATGACAGCCCTGCCCTCCAGTGTGTCAGCTGCTTCCTCCAGTTTGGTGTCATCCATGAAGTCAACCATGAAGGCTAAGGGTGCATTTCCTCACATCACTCGGGTTGTTGATAAAGATGTTAGACATATTACCCCAGTATTGACTCAAGGAACACACCCATAACTGGCCACCAGCTGTACTTCAGACCATTGAGTAAAACCCTTCAAGCCCAACATTCCAGCACTTTTTCCCACCAACCTTATGTCCATCCATCTAGTTCACGCCTCCTCAATGAGGAGGACACTGTAGAAAAGCATGTCAAAAGCCTTACTGAAATCAAGGTAAATGATCTTTTCTGCTCTCCCCTAATCCACAGTGTTTCATCGCAGGTGGCAATCAGGTTGGACAAACACAATTTTGCTTTGGTAATTCTGTACAAATTGCTTCCAATCATTCATTACCCTCCATGCACCAGGGAATGACTTTTACAAGCTGTTACTTATCATGTCCTATACTGCATCCACCTTCTGCAAAAAATGAAGCCTTGGAAACAACAGCTTCCAGCCTCTGAGGCAGTGGTTTTAATGTGAAAAAATGTTAACATGTAATTAAATATCCAGATGTGCAGTGAGGAGAATAACAATATTGGGTGCTTTTTGCAACCTTGATGATATTCTGGCAATGTGTGTGTGTAATGTGCAGTATAAAAGGGTTAACAGGCAGGCTTTGTGCTGTTTCCCATTACGGTGAGTTCAGCATTTGGCTTTCAAGCTTAAAGGATATCTCATATCATATGCACACTGCCACATATGTAATTTGTTGGGTAGGACTGGTTGCATTGTGGAGATGGCATAGAAATTCCTAACAATCTTTCCTGCCCATAATAGTTTTCCAGGAGACAGAACATACTGCTGCCTATGCACGTTAAATCTTTGGATGAGCTAATATGAAATACTTCTGCTGTTCTAATTTCCTCTTGTGTGTATTTTTTCCTGGCTCAGAGTCAGTGACCTAATTCTTTTCTTCATTCTGTCTGAAGTTTTTGATTTTTTCCAAGCTATTCACATTGGACTCTTCCTCATTGTGGAAGTTGTGCCTTTTATTTCCGCTTTGTATAAGCAGTCTGGGACAGTTGCATTGACTGCCCTGTTGCTCCTCTGTCTCAAGGCCTGAGGGTGGATACTGGTACTACAGAAAGGAGAACGTACAGAAGATGACTTCCGTAGCATTGCATCTCCCATAAATTGTAACCAAGATCTTCTACTGGACCCACTTAAAGGAGTTCTTGCAAGCCCACATGAAGGTCTTCTTGTAGAGCTTACACTGGAAAGAACCCGATTAAAAAGTAACGCCTAGAAGAAAGTAATTTTGCTTTCCTAGTGTGCTGGCTGGAGAGATAAACCAGTCAGTATCTCTCTGTCTGTTTACTTGCCTTTTAAAAGTACATAAAGACTTGCTCAAACTCCTTTTTGACATGATGTGTATGGTGCTACATTTAACTAAACAAAATATACAAACAAAAAGCTCCTTAGTTTTCATAATTGTGAAATCCTCAAACTAGTGCATGCACGTTTCCCAGGCTAGACTGAGGCATGCTTAGGCCAGTTCAAAGGCATGTAGAGAGCAGACCCAGCAGTTTCTCTGTCTTTGATTTTGATTCAAATTCACTTTTTTTTTCATTCCAGCATGTATAGGAGGCTGACGAAAGGCTACTCTTGCTTTTTTGTTTCATTCAGTTGTGCTTCTAGACCTCTATTTCTTTTTTGTTCTGTGTTTCCCAGCAGTTACTACACTGTGGTGCCTTGGGGCTACCTTAATAAATATCTGCTTTCAGACCCAGACCTTTTTCTTGTACGGAGATTTTGTGCATTTGCAAAATAATCTCCACGGCACCACTCATGGGCCTAGTGTATTAACCATCACGTAGACTGTTTTAAACAATCTTCCTGTCCTCACAAGAATTGGTATGAGCAGTGTAATCACTGTTTATCTGGGGGAGATAAAGGATCATTCCATTCAAGAAATAAAAACACCCAAAACTATGAAGATCCATTTGGAGTTCTAGCCTAGGAATAAATTGCATCTTTTCCATAGCATAGGCGAAGTCCTAAAACTAACTGTAAATTGTACAGAAATTAGGTTCTGTAACTTCAGTTGCAAGTTATACATATGGAAAAGTGTCTGATCTGTGGCTTGTCTCTGTGTAGCCAATACAATTTCTTGAGCTGCAGAAGGCTGTGTACTTGGACCCTGTGACAGGCTGACTTCTCCAGTAAAAGACCAGCTTTTCCACATTCCAACAGATATAAAAGAGCAAATAAGCTGCCTGCCACCAGTGCTTTACCACCCTTAATTCTCAAGCCTTCCTGTTGGTCTAACTGATATTGCATGGTTCTGCATCTTCGGTCAGTCTTCCTCACACTTCCTTGTCACTGTGATCTTATGCTTAGGGTTTCCTTATGTGCTGCTGTGTATTTGTACACATTTTAAAGAGGAGCTGAGACCCCACGGTTTGTCACCAAGACAGCACTGAGGAACTCCCGCATCACTCTATTTTGGGAACTTTTTAAGAAGAGAGTGACAGAGAAGTTCCTGTCTCCTAGGTATTTTCTTCAGAGCACAATACTATTCCTTTTACTGCTGGCATTACAAAAATACTGGAGAAAAGGTATTTTTCATTAAAGATAAAATCCAGGAACACATGCAACTTTCTGGTTTTGCTTTGCTTCTGAATGATGAAACGACTCAAAGTATGTATAAAAAGGCCTCTCATATTACATACAGAACAAAAGGCAACTAAGTTGCTGGCTTGTAAAAAGGAACAAGAAAGTCTTGAGATGAAAGAGAGTTATATTTTACCTCACTCATAAAAACATGTTTGGTTTTTTGTTGGGTGTCTTTTTTTTTTTCCTTTCAATTGAACTCTTGAAAAAATGCAATTTCACTTCAAGACATTTTGGTTCATATCACAATGCTAATTTTATTAAGCAATAAGACCAGACAGGGCTTGAATTATTGTGCAATAATTTATGCTTAGGTGCATTCTCAGGCATGAGCCTGAAGGCTGAGTGTTATCAAGTCCCAGAGTGTTTCACATAAATTATGTAGTGGTTTAAAAAAAAATAAAATAAAAAAAAAAACAACCAAAAAACCAACCCCCAAAATACGGGAAAGAAAAAAAAAAGTATATAGGCTACAAGGGTCTGTGCTCTACAGAGACCACCACCTGAAAGCTCAGGCAGCCTCCTCCCTCAGGACATGTTGGGTTAGCAGTGGCTGTTGGAGTCATCAGAGGAGGTTCAGCAGCTGTTCCTGTGTGTTTTTTTGGGGAAAGCTCCCTCTGTCCCTGCTCTGGGTTTGGGTCGGCATGCTGCTGCTCCCCAATGCCAAGCCTTTCCCTTGCCCAGCACACTTCTCCAGGAACTATGGTACCCAAGATGCAGGGAGTATGAGGTCGGAAAATGCTGAATCATGGACTTGAACTTATCTGCAGGGTAAATTCTGGGATATCTGTGCTCGGTATAGCTGTGGTTCAAAAAGCACAGGGTGAAACAGGTGAGAGCTGGTAACAAACATGTTTGGCTGAATAAATTATTTTGCTGAATAAATTCCCATAGAAATTACCTGAATTTCTAACCAAAGCTTGTGACTAACTTGCATCTCACTGTTAGACTAAGTCCCATCTCTAGTGAAGGCCACAAAAACTTTCCTCTAAGAAAAAACTTTTCATGACAAGAACGTCTCTCACAACATTGATTACTTCGTTTACCCACTCTGAAAAAAATGCTCTGAAAACCACCTGCAGCAAGCAACTCAACCAGAGAAACACAGAAAATATAAAAGCAGCAATGAGCAGACAAATATTCCTCAGAAAACAAAGTTAAAGCATCATTTGGGCAGAATTTTAATTGAAAAAGGCAGAACCTTTCTAAAGGTCAAGAGAAGTTTTAACATCTCTTCTGATTTAACATGGAAGGGACCAAGATATTATTACCCTGGGGAACAGTAAGAAATATAATAATAAAAAGATAGTCCTTGGAGGTAAAGCAGCAAGAGAGAGAAGACAGAAAGGTTTGGGAGTTGAAGGCTGTGATTTTTTTTGGACCTTTGGAAGATGTTTACCCTCACCTTAAGGAGCGAGTAAGCAATGAGAACATTTCTTCTGTGCACGGAATGTGCACAAAAAGCTTCCCTTAGTGGCCAGGAAAATCAGAGAGCAACAATAGCCACATAGTAGCACTGAAATGAATGGAGAATAAGGTGCCATTCAGCAGCACTGAGTGTATCAGAATACCATCTTAATCAAAGAGCCTTCCCAAATAACATTTAAAATTCTCACCAAATACAGATTAAGTATCTGTTTCTTTCTAATGCTGAAGCAAAAGAATCTAGAAACAAAGCAAGCGCTTCCCAAACTGCCCACATATGCCAATATATTTAGGTCATACAAAGTTAATTTGAAGAACGTATCGCTTTTAACAAAGTCTAGAACCTACAGAGCTTTTCCTGACACTACCAACTTAAAACAAAGCCAGTCCATAAGATGAGACTTTCAAGCACATTTTTGCAGCTTCAAAATTCACTCTGTATCAGCTTTAGAGTGTTTCTCAATGGGTACACTTTTTGAAATGTCTCATTTCTTCCTGGGTCATAGGGATTTCAAAGGGGTGCTTTTCAGTCAGGACAAGATCCCTTCAGGTTTAAGCCACCACAAGTCCAAGCTGGAAGGGGAGGAAAAAACACAGGTGCCAGAGGGAGAAAAAAGGTGCAAGTCAGAGAGACGGAGAAAATCAACAAATCTGACATTAAAATTGGAGACTCTTATCTCCAGTTGCAAATTGGGCATATGAGCAAGAGCCAGTACTAGCATACAAGCAGTTCTCCAGTTGGTAGATAGTAAGATAAATTTCCAGGATTATACATTTCTGGAATAATGAAGTGCAAAGCAATTGATTAATAAAAGCCCTATGAGATGTCAGGAAGGAGAACATCAGCAGAAAGTGCCGTGGGAGGGTTTGGAGGAGACTTTGGCAACCAACGCAACCCTCATCAGTGTGCCCCAGCCAGAGCATGCATTGAGGTCTTGTCACATCCCAGCCAGAGTGCCACCCCATTTGTTCCTGCCAACATGCACAGCTTGAAGAAGGTAAACCAACGCTGTGTCTGCTCCCTGTCCTCATTGCTCGGGGCTGGGAGCCCAGTGTCCCTCTGACATCCCGTTCCCAGAGGGACTCCCATCACGGGCAGAGCGGTCAGAGGGAGCTCCCGGGGAAATGGGAGGTTTATCTGTATAAATGTTCCGTGAGGAAAGCTCTGGTGCAAACACTGGCTGACTGACAGTAAATGCATTCCCCCGGAAAATGAGCCCTGTGCTGTGAGTATTAGTAAAAGCTCCTAGCTTTTTAACCCTCCATCTGTCGGGAGTTTGCACTGCAGCTCTGGGAAAGCTGCTTTTCTCACCTGCTTTGATTTCCTCCTCCACAAAATGGGGCTTGGAATTATCATCCCATAACATTTTTTGCACATCTGTTTTTTCCTTCTATTCTTCACAGGGATGAAATCAAATTTTTTGTACAATTATTTTTGGATTTGATTTCTTGGGATTTGTTTGGGTTTTATTTTGGTGGAGAAGGATAAGGGGAGGAGAATACATCATCAAGGATTAGTCTGTACTCCATAACTTAAGTTGAAGACTCTATTTTTGGAGCAGGGATAATACCCTTGAGCTAACATCTCCAGGATCACAACTGAGTGCTCTACGCAGAATATTGTGGCTGTTGAACTCTGGAAACTCGAACTTTTTAAAACTTGAACTCTAAAACATTTTTCCTGATGAAAATTTCATCCAAACCAAGAAGTTTCCATAAAACAGTTCAGTTTTGAAGAACTAGATTTCTAATAAAATTCAAAATAATTCCTAATGAACTTTTACCCTAGCTCAAAAGGAAAACAAATACAATAAGCAGTATTGACATTTTCTGGAAGAGCCTAAGCCTATTGTGTTACCAGACCAGCAAAGACTTGCTGACACAGGGAGCGCTGAGGAGAAATATCTCCCCCTTCACTCACTGGGTCCTCCCCTCATCAGAACTGCATCCAGTTCTCTGCTTCCTTAAATGTCACAAGATATTTGAATCCAACATGTATTAGATGATTACACTTCAGAGCAAATAAAGCCCTCACTGCAAAGTTGTATCCATGGCATGTACATGCTACTGACTCTGCGTCAGCAACAATGAAAAGCATAAGGTTTCTTTTTTTTTTTTCCATTTCAGACTGAAGGTTTTCAGTCAGTCTCTCTCTGTAGCTGTCTGTGGATTTCTGAAAATATCTTCCCTGAAGTTCCTATTTGTCCATTTCGTATCTTCTTTACTTTACTTTCTTCCTTTGTATGAATGTAATCCATTTTGTTTGCTGAGCTGCTTGAACAGTGCACTGTCTGCTGTTGCATTAACTGTATGGCAACTTCCACGGTACTTCACTATATCTTCAGTAACGTGGCTAAGAGTTTGGTCACTGCAGGTCACAAGTCAGAGCTGATATCAGTCATTAGTGGCCATAAACTCCTCGATCTATTTGCCATTGTCGTGAATCGCAGTACACAAATCACTGCTTCTTTTGTGAGAAAATACAGCAACAGTGAACAAAGGAGATGCAGATGGTGCTCTATAGTGTTCTCCATTTTTTTTTGTTACCTTCCCACAAGCCCCAAAGTGTGTCTTGACCCATGCATTTTCAGTAATAATTTTAGTTCCTAGGGAGAAGCACTCAACATGGGGAACACTGGATTCCACTCCTGGCTCCACAGTGACCTCTGGATCAAACACAGGGCATTCCTAAAAAAGCTCCTTCCCACTTCTGGGAAGCACTTTGAGATCTGCAGTTGAAAAGTGCCACTGAAGAACTAGGTGTTACTGATTAATGTTTTTTACAGGTGGACCTTTTTAAAGTGTTACTTAAATTTCACCTGCTCTCCCTCCAGAATATAGTCAGAGTGGGTAGAAAGAGAGTGACAACAACAGAGAGAGAAACAAAGCTGCCCTAGCACAAAGGTTGATCTGGAAATGAGCAAAAATCTCTGCCTCTCAATGAGCATCCTCGGTTAGTTGTGCCAAATCCATTCCTCATGCAAACCCGTTGCCTAGGGTTGTTGTTAGGTGCTGTGGCCACGGTACCTTTGCCAAATCCTGAAGATTTTATTATTTTCTTAATTTGTTGTAAGAGGTTGGAGAGGAATCAAAAAAGGGAAATAGTTTCTAGTGATCCATTTGCAACAATTCTAAGCTGCAGAAGATGTGGGGCCCAAAAACCTTAATAGTGCCTTTTTTAAATGTGTATTATTTCACAGTGGACCCTAATCTCTATTTCCTTGATTGATAGGGCTATAATGTCTAGGAAAGAGTGGAATGGATGGGCCAATCAGAAATAAAGACCCAAGAAAAGGTCAAAATTGTGGAGCACTTCACTATATTTCTTGAAAGATGTTGGGTATTAAATGTCAGATGCAATCTTTGTCATGAAAATGAAGTAACAAGCCACTAGCGTGACCCTCTCCTTTGAATGATAGTCTTGTCACTTTTACTAATGCTCATTCACCAGGGTTTAAATTGAGGGAGAACACTGTCTATCTTGTAAAATATTTAAATAATAGAATACATTCAGGAAACAGAAGGAAAGTGAGAAAAGGAGGGAAACAAAATATCCCTTGTTAGGTACCTGCTTTTCAAATGTGGCTTCCTAAAATGTATTTGGTGGTACAATAAACCAGATACTAAGAGTTCAATACACACTGGTTGCATTATTGTTTTATTAAGATGCTTTCCACTTTGGGTTTTGACTAACCCCAGTCCACCTAACAGTAGCAATAGGCTTGATGGTGCTTGTCTCAGTATGGGCAGACATTTCTGTTTAGTAAGTGAGACAGAGGAAACGCCTACTGAAAGGAAAGAAATTTGACAGATTTTACTAGAAAGATTACTTCCCAGTTGAGATATATAGCCTTTTACAATGCTCAGTATTTCTATATCATCGTAGTATTGCCTTAGAGTTTTTTATTCAATAAATCTTAAACTTTCTATAGAAGACTCAGCTAGGTCATCAGTTCAATGCCCAGTCCTTTAGACTGGCATATCCCTTCTGATCTTTGTCAGCTGCCTGCTCTTCTTTTAAAATTTCCCAGCATAAAAATTTTTCTGGTTATTGAAGGGCGTGTTTAGAGAAGTATATTAGGGACTGCTACTCTGCTGTCACCCTTTCCTTATAAACATTCTGTTATCTTTTCAGTGGGTGCACTTTACTGGTAGGGGTGTCAGGGAAAATAATATGAAAAGCTTCTGCCGGGAAAGCCAAAGCTCCAATGAAACTTGCTTTATTTATGCATATAGTTAAACCAGGAAGCACAGGGTGGATGCAGGTGGAGGCACATGCCCTGTGTAAATGACCCAACTTGGGTTATATACTGAAGCATCATGTTCCTACCTCATACTTCACACAAACAATTCACTTCTATTTGGGAGGGAATCAGCAAACAAATAAAATAGTTTGCAAGTTTGCCCCATGATATTATTGCTAGTTTTGCATCCTTACAGTGTGGTTAATGCTGGGCATGGTTTATACTTATATAGAAATGAAAAAAACTCTTTCAGCTGAGGCAGAATCACAGCAAACTGTCACCATGAAAAAAGTAATTTGTCTCTGACTGTACACTGATAACCCACAGTGGGTCTGGCTTTGTGCCGTTGGAGAGACAAGGTCACAATGACTACGTCCAGCCTGCAGAGCAGGCGCACACAAGGACAGTCCCTGCAGTCCTGTCCCTGACGGTTTAGCCTGGGAATCGGTTGTACACCTTGCAGCTCCCCTTCTTGCCTCATGCTTCCCTTTTCTTCCTCTGAAAGTGCAGGCATGGAAGGATGGGGTTTCATGTCTTGGCACACAACTCACTACGGAGTAAGGAAGTGAATAGAATACACATCAGAATTGAGAGCTGTGACCTGGGAAATTCTCCTAGCTCCTCCTGTAGGGATGTGTTATAGACATTCCTCAACTGAGACTGGCGTGGCAAATACTCTGTGCTGAGATTATGGATTATCGGTTTCCTTTTTCTCTGGACCCTTGATTTCTCCTCTGCTTAGCAAAACAGCAGGGGTCTAACTTGGCCTCTTATACACAAAGTATAAAAGTCAGACAAAAGAGCAGGCAGACAAGGTTAGCTCTATCAAGAGCAAACTGTAGGTGCCACTGTGTAGGAAAGAGAATGAGAAATTAAAGGCCCGAATTATGAATAATGAAAAAGTAACTTGTTCTACATACTGCATTTTTGTAGATTTTCAGCAGAAGACTGGAAGTGACTGAATAAAAGAGTGAACTTCACATAATGTGTTTCACCTCCTATCCATTTCACTCCATTGAGCTTTCCTTTTTTGACCCCTCTCCCGAGAGAAGAACCCATGAGTCTTTATCTCCTTCCCTATATTTCCTGAAGTTCTTAAATCATATGTGGCCTTACCATCCACACCTGTGAGCCCACCTGGTATCTACCTGCACTGCATCTCATTTTCCTTCTTTCTTTCTCATTGTCCCATGTTTAACGGGAAGACTGATTAGCAGTCCAGGAGTGTATCTTCTGTCAGGTGTTGTGTAGATAAAAGCATTATCTCAAATAGGTCAGCACTGGTACAAATTTGCTGGATGCGCAGATGTCAGACAAGACAATGTGCTGGGCTTCTGTTTCCACAGCAATGAGCTTGTAGCTACAACTCAACAGGATAGAAATACATCACATTTTCTCCCTTTACTGGTCTTTTCTCACCTTGACTGTTTGTCTTATGCACATTTTAAAGAGTTGCAGTAGCGACATCTCAGTTGGTTCTTCCCCTCCAACAAGGGCAACCAATAACATCTTTCATATCATCTGGAAGTTTGCCAAACGGGGTTTTTCACTTATAAAAATTCCCTGCAAGTAATGGGAAAGGGAATAAGGGATGCTATCAAAATGAAATATGCTATATTTAAAATGCTTTCATTGTTGTTGGTTTTTTTTTCCTTCTGAATCTTTACTTTAAAAGAAATTACATTATTTCTTTCAGTGATTGGTGCTTGAAGCTGATCAGGCTGAAATCTCTCTTCACACATCTAGAGCTGATTTAACAGCTTTGTCTTGTACATGACTGTGTCAACTTCTTTGGCCTACTGAGCTCATTTATTGTCTTTATTCTTTCAAACTCATGTTGCCAGACTAGGTTTGAAAAAAGTCTCATCGGAGCGGATTTTTTCCCCTTGTACATCCCAGATGAAACCAGCTCTGCTTTCTGTGCACCTTCTCCATTCTTTCCTTCATCTCCACCAGCAGTCATGGAGACCTGCCAACTGTAGACCGTAAGGGGATCTTTTCCCATTCAACCATACAGTGGTTCATCAGAGACGACCATAACTGTCAGCCAGTTGACCATTCTTAAGGAGACCATTGTGGAACACTTGCCAGAGCCTCAATTTTCAAGGTGTAAGGGGGCAAAGAAATGACCTTCCCAGAAGCTTCCTGACTTGGCTCAGATTGATGCCATCCATTCGCTTCCCCTTCACGCTACTGCAGAGTGAAGGCGCTGATCTGTAAGCGGCAGTCGTTTTGCTGGAGTCCAGCAGCCTCAAATTCCATCCATGACTTTCTTATTGCAAGCATTCTTTACCACAGCAAAAGTATTTGTTTAATGGGAACCAGATTTGGGTCATAAACCTTAAGCCTATCAAGCTTTATGTTAGCTAATGTTTACCTTATTGTATTTTTTTTTTCTTACTCCCTCTCTCTCTGGTAAAAAAAAGACTTTGCTGTAAAGGGAATGCAGGGAAGCAAATAAAGCAAAGGAAATCAGGAAATACTATGAACTGCATGTGACTCGCAGCTGCAGGGCTCCTCACAATAAAGACCACTGCCTCAACAAAGTGGCTTATGTGTTTTTACAAATATCAGCTGTTTGTTTGGGGTGTAATGAACAAACTAGAGCCAGAGTGACAACTGCTTCAAGTAATTATGAAGACAGCTTGCAAACTATGGCTCCACTTGTTTCAGTTTCTAAATGACGACAGTCGGGCTGCTGTTGCTGCCAGCTTTATTTCTGAGCACTTTTATTTCCATATTTCAAAGGTCAGTGTGTGGTGGCGATGGCAGCCAAAGAAAGCCTGTGTGAACGGTGTGTGTGTGCCTGTGTCTTTGTGAGAGAGAGAAAAAAAAAGAAAGAAAAGCATTTTTCAGCATTACCAGTAACGGCTGTATTAATAATAAACTCTTAGTGAAGTGTTTATAATATGTTAAAACCTAGGAGCCCAGATGAGTTTGGGGTTTCTTTGCTGCAGGCGTCATTTATATCTGTAGTGAGAGGGACTCTGCCCTGAGGAGTTTACAGTGCTAATGGTAGAGATGGCAGAACAGTGACCCCAGGGAAAATCGATGCTGTTGTTCTACAGAGCGCCATGGAACCATGAAATAACTTATCCAGGCTCATAGAGCTCATAGGCTCATAGGTTCTACTTCCAGGTAAAACCTGAATTGATTGGAAACCCCCTGAATCTCAGACTGTCACTTAGATTGCATCTTTTCCTTCCTCTAATACCTATAATTTATGTTTTATAACGTTGCTAATTTATGTTTATACAGAGGCTGAGGATTTTGTGATGTATAGTAATCCTCTAAAAGAACCAACGCTTGTGCTGAAGAGATTATCATAGGCGTGGAACAAAGCCTGGTGGAACTTCTACAGGTTTTTTTGACAAATTTTACTGAAGTACTAGTCTGATTTTTCCACATAGTGATCTAATTTTTATTCTGCATGCTTTATTTTCTTTAATGAATTTATCTACTAAACATCACAAGAGATAAACATGAAATAGCACAGGAATGGAGGTGAAGGACTAAGGAGAGAGCTGAAAGGAATGGTTTTCTTGGTGAGATACAGACAGTGGAAGCTGCCTTGGTCGCAGAACTGGGGTCTCATTTCAAGCACACCATGGTCACTCCAGGATTTGCGGGAGAAAGGTCTGAAGGGTGTATGAAAGGAATGAGCAGGTTAAGGGTCTCAACACAGGAATGGCAGGAGTTAACATAAATTCTGTGGAGGTTTAAAAACAAGAGATTTGCATGTGATCCAACAGGAGTCAAGCCACTGTGCTGATTTCCAAGGAAAAGATTGTGGATTTGCGTGAGCCACCTGGGCAGACTGGAAAAAGAAACCAAGCAGGGAAAAAGAAACAAAGCAGGGTCAAGGCAGCATCTTGACTGGCAGGTCAGGAGGTATGAAATTGCTAATGAAGTAGGAGGAAGGTTATGAAAACATGGAGAATAGTGTGACAAAAACAGAGAGGCATTTGTGAGATGATATGGAGGTAAAAGTGACAGCAGTTACCCTGGATGTTGGGAGAGAGTGAGGCCGGCAGCCCAATGGTTGGAAGGCTTGGATACAGGGAAGCCTATGAATTATTTCCTCAGACGTTTATGTATGTGACCTGAGATCACAGTGACAGGGAGGAAGAAGGAAAATAAATAATGCGTTCGGTCCTTTCCATCAAGCTTATGATCCTTTGCAAGATGGGCTTTTTCCCAAATTACAGGAAATTAGAAATTTCTTCAACCAAATCCAAAAATAAATGCAAAACAATTGATGAAGGACAATTGACTGCAGCCAAAGGTAGACAAATGTTCCTTCAGTGAGCTCTGAAGTGTTTATTAATCAGATGTAAATAACCTTGCTTTTGATACAGTCCAAGTTTGGCAGCTGCCTAATCTTGTTTTTTTCTTGGTTTAGAAAAGACAGAGTAATTTCACTTAGTCTTGAGTCCGCTCCCAGGCACCTCTTTGATTCAGAAACATTCTTAAGCATATATCTCATTGTAAACTTCTACTTTTCTCCAATATCCACTATCAATGAGGCTCCATGTACAGGTTTCTTACTCATTTAAATTCTGGTTCATCACCTGCTTAGACTATGCTTTTGTGTGTTCTTGGGAAGAGACTGATAAATTTTTGAGAGATTTCCTTGTCTTCGTGCTCCAGTTCCTTTGTGGAGAATTGTCTTTTCCATAGCAGATTTGACTGTTCACGTGTGATCCATCCTTGCGGGAAAAGCCCACATAAGGCTACATGTGCCTGAGGAGCAGAGCATCAAGAGAAAAACAGCTGATGAAAGAAATAAAAGTGATGAATTATCTGACATTATGCATTCCTAATGTATAAACTCTTTAGTCTGAAAAGCTGGGGAAAAAACCCTACTGCGTGTGATTATTCCCTATGTAGGATAATTTGCAATATCTACTAGCAACATGCGAGTTGTAAACTAACTATAAGTAAAATCTGATTCCCTTTATGATAGCCCTTTTCTTAGTTTCTTTCATAATAATAGTTTAGTCTTCTTCAGGCCTCACTTGGCAGGTTTCCCAGACTGTCTTTCTGTAGGCGGCTCCATTAAATTCCACAGAGAGCAGCACGTGCCACTCTGAAGTAGCCATTTCACGAGTGGTCTCTGAAATTCTTTCAGTGCTGAGTGCATTCAGTTTTGGCTTTTCTCCTGATAATCTTAGTCTTACAGCACATGCTCACACGGGTTGCTCCAGTGCTGCTGAAATGAGGGAGGCAGGGAGTTATTGCTCTAGCTGTCTCTTATGGCTGTCATTTATAGTTCTTTTCCCAGTTGAAGTCCCTGGAAATTTTTGCTCCTTAGCAAACAAGCTGATGCAAGTGTCCTGGCTTCCCTCTTCTGCTGCACAGTTGTTTGTGTGTAGAAATTGGAGTGCTAAGCTTAAATGCAGATATCCATTTAAGACTCAGTAAATCCCAAAATAGCATAAACAGAACCTTGAAAATTAAACTGCCTTTTTCTGTTACTACTAATAAGCAATTAGGTTTGTTCTCAGTAATATTTCTATGGGTTATAATTGCTAATGGTAATAAAGATGCAATATTACTAAGCAAGTACGTGGTAGATAGTGAAGGTAAGTGCTGTTTAATGTCTATCAGAACAGACTGAGAAGGAGGCTTAGCAACACCTCAGTAGAGCATGGTAGCATTTAATATTTGGCTTATTTTTTTCTTGTTTACTTTGACATTTGGTTGTTTGTTATTTCCTTCAAGGATGGACATGATAAGAAAAGGAGATAATCAGTTGCCAAGGCCACTCAATAGGTAAAGGATTGCGATGAGACTAAAATACAGGTTTTGACTTCCACAGTTACCGAGGTGAGCAGTTTTAAGTTGGGCTCTTACACCATATCTATGACTCCAGAACTGACACTTTCAGAAAGACATTGACATTTGAAACTGAACTTGATCAGCCATTTTGTTTAATGTGTTTGATTCAGTGGTGAATAACCACAAAAAGTTTAAATACAGACAACTGATGTGTCTCAGGTCCAACTAAACAATTGAATGTAAGAGATTACGGATTTCAGGGATGTCTTATAAAGTAGAGTAGTGATAATAATGTAACTGTGAGGTTTTTCCTCTGAAAAGTGGGGAAAAATATCCTTTCCTGTGGATTTTCCTCGTCTGGGATTCAGTAGACCAGGAAAAGGGAAATGGTACACTTTGCCTCCACCATGCCAGATTTCTGCATGATTGACGTCTCCCAGGCAATTTATGAGTGAAGTGACGTGCCAGTGCAGAGTGGCTTGTAGTGAGGGTCTTATTTTAGAAGCAGATTGAGTATGCTGGGAGATTGCCATTTTTCTCCTTAGGTAGCCTCTGTCTTTATTCTTCTTTGACAAGAAACTTAGGCTTTGATGCCAAGAAGCACAATGAAAAAGAATGGTTTTCCCTTGCCCATTATCTTCCTCTTTGTTGAACCTGAGAATGCACCTATTTATTTCTATGAGAGGTTAACTCAAGAGTGGCAAGCTACTTTTTCATTTTCATTTATTTTCTCATTTCCAATTTCTGCTTTATGATGAAACAGATGGAATTTTCCAGTGCTTTTTAAGACCAGGTTAAAAAAAAAGGTGAATAGGCAATTATAGCATGGCAATTACATTAAAAAACCCTTGCTATAGCTGCCATTCCTGCAGCATTTCTAGTTTTGTCTTTATTATATATACTACCAGCATCCATTCTCCTTATTATCAGCTATATTTCTCTTCATTACTGGCAACACAGAAAGCAAAAAATAATAATAAAAAAAATTACAAAGAACTGTAGATCAAGCAGAAAATACTGACATACTAAGTCAACAAGGGATTCCCCCAAAGGTCGTCTTCTGAGATCCCAGTCTTGAAGTGTTTAGGACCTTTACTCATCAGCACAGGCAGACATTTCTGCAGTTCAAGGTCCTTAATGAGTTCTGAACCCCACTGGCCTTACACTTGCAAACAGACGAGGGAGAGGAATCTTCATTAAGCAAAATCTTTCTCATTTTCACATCTGCTCTACAGGTTGATGCCACTCTGCAAATAGACTTTCAAAATGTAGATTTTTCTGGGAAGATTTATGCTTTGTTCCTGAAAATTAAACCTAATGTGCTGGTGGAACAGTACAGTGTCACATTTTACTATGTCAAATGGTCTGTGAAGAACTAGAGGGGCTAGGAGATCCCTCCTTAGAAAATTATTTGGAAATCCCTGACAGCTGGTGCAATCTGGCACATTTTAAAAGCAAAATATTTACCCAGAAACAGTTTCAAATCTTTGTATTAAATTTCATGTCACTTATTTGCTTACTAACACTGTATCTTAAAGTGGCCTAAGGATAAGTAATTCTTTTCCGCTGCCGCTACAGTAGCAGTATTCAGAGGGAGCAATACCATGAAAAGGGAAGTCACACCCTTCATTGTGGTGTTTAATATTTTAATAATATTGCTCAAAATATCAACCAAAAGTTCAGATCAAAAATGAGGATCTCATAGGATAAATGAGGAGGTCATAGGATAAAATACGGTCTTTGTTTGGGGTCCGGAAGTGGAGGAAATGATGGCATGCTATAGGCTTAGCTGCCAAGGGAATGGGGAAGGCATTTTGCTAAAACCAATGTCTTTGCATCAGGAAAATGGCAGGTTGAACATGATTATGCAGGTTTTGGATGAAAAATAGCTGGCCAAAACTGAAGCGAATGCTGGGCAGTGAACTGAAATAAAAAGTCGGTTGAATATAATCTCAGCCTCCCCACTGAAAGCATATCACTGTTTTTCAACATTTGACAAAGTCTTCGGAAGATGAGGGAGTTGTGTTTATTTGCTGATGAAATTGGGATGAACAGCTCATGTTGTTTTCTAAAGAGCGAGGTAAGAGTGAACAGAAGTCTAGGAAACATCCACTTAAGGCATCATTTTATCCATCCATGAATATAACCTTCCCCAAAGGGATCACCAAAGCCAAGTGAAAAATGGTAGGCAGAAGGCTGATGCCATGTATCTGATGGTTTGGCCCAGTGTGAACGTAACACGTCTTTAGAAAAGTCTTCCAGCTACTCAGGTCAGCTGTTGATGCCAGTTTACAGCTCTTGTCCTAACTTACAAAGCAATTAATGGATCGAGTCTCAGCTACATAAAAGACCAAATTTCTGTGATGTGACAGCTGAGGAGATTACAAATCCCAAATACAAAGACTTATTTGTTTGGGAAAAGAAGGGGGGTGAGAAAGGAAGATTCGCTATGAAATGGTCTGATCATGCAAATCCAAATGCTGACCCCATTTTAGCGTGCATTGAAATCACTTACATCCTATGTGTGAGCCATAATTCCAAATTTATTCCTAAATTTATTTTTTCCAAAAATCCCTAGTCCAAGCTGAACTTTAGCCTCAAAGATGGCAAAATGGCAGTGACCCTGAAATTCCCTAGGGATTTTACTGCTGATTTGATTTGAATGTGGAAAATCTTCGTGTCTTAACATTGATGCTTATCACTGTCTTAAGAAAAGTAAGAGGTAATAAGGTGGAATTCCACATGAAAGTAGAGGTAAATCTGTGGGTAGAATGGAGAAATATAGGTGGCAGAATGATCTTTGTACCAGGATAGATTGATTTCAGGTGCTGTTTTGGAGTTTTCTAAACTGTGGGTGGAGAGCTGTTAATGGATGTTATCTCATGGGGAGATGACCACACAGTGATTTAATTTATACCTTGTTTAATTACAAAAACAATGATGTGGCTCATCACTAGCATCTACCTTAGAGAAAATATTCCTATATAACAGACCAGCTGTTCTACGTAAACAAAGCATGGCACATGGGATCCAGGCTAGATACTATCTGTGATGATTTTGAGGACTAAAATGCATTAAGTTCTAAAACAGATCTAAAATTAAGTTTCATTGAGTAGGTGGATCAGAAGTCCCATCACTTTATCTGGACTAATACAAAGGCTAACAAAGGATGGCCTTGGTGCAAAAGTCTGTTAAGCCCATGGATATTTATAAGATGGGTATAGCAAACTTCCCCACACAATTAATTAATTAATTTTATTTATTTATTAAAATGAATGTATTTATTTTACCTGTTTTCTAGGAAATACTGCTTCTTAATGCTTGGCCCCAGTATTTAGCTGAGTTTAGTTGCCCTTCCTTCCTGTGTTCTGTCCTACTTGTCCTTGCAATTTTTGTGGAGACTACACCACAGAAGAAGAGGCCCGGAGAGACCCCTGCAACTGAGGCAGTGCAGCATTGTCTTGAGGCTTGTAGTTTGTAGGAAGCTTTGAATGTCAGTGTCCATCAGTGGCATGAGCCAAGGGGCTCAGATCAGTACTGGCTTGGAGATCTCTGCACCACACTGTCTTCCCTGGTCTTGATTGCCATGGTTCTTCAGCCCTTGTTTTCTCTGACCAGTGACTGTAAAAAGGACATTTGACACCTGTCAAATTCTTTCGACCTACTGAGGTCAGAAAAATCTAGCAGGATCAGTTCACTCAATCTCTGCATTTGCCAATATTGTTACCTATATTAATGCATCTTTTCAAATGTTGTGTTATATCTCTTTAATCTCTTATATTAAAATCCAGCAATAAACTAAGGAAAGATGAAATTGATCTGCAAGAACTCGATGAGGACAAAGCAAGGACTAGAGAAACCCAGAGATCTTATGCATAATTAAGAAAATTGCTGATGATCACTTTAATCAATGAAATTAGAGATGGAAAGGCTGCTAGGTCATGTATTCTGTCCAAGGCCTCTGACAGCTTATTTTCTTATCACCAAGAGAACAGTTTTCAATTTCACACCTGATTTTGGCTCATCCTTCCCTTCCAGCTAACCAACAAAATCTGTCTGAATTTCACAGATCTGATCCTATTTTTTTCCGGAAAGCTTAAGGCAAAATGAAGAAGGCATTTGCAAGAATGGAGGGTTAAAAATATGAGGGATTTCCATTATAAAACAGTTTTCCATAGCTCACCCTAATCTGTTGTGGCTTTGCCTGGAACAGCTTTGCATTTATTCTCTGCCCTGGTCCTTAACAGCAGCTTGCACTTTTGGCAGACTACAAGAATTTGGGAGGTAGGACTGTGGGCAACTGAGGTTCTGATTGAGATAGGGCTGTACTGTGCCATGACTTGGGCACATTCCACCAGGTAGCTACAAGCTCCCCAGAACATTTCCATGAGCCGTAAGAATGACGAATAACGTCACTGCGGTTTGGGTGCAGGCCCCAGCAAGCCCCAAGTGGAGCATCTGCCCTGTATGATGTTTTTCAGGGGACTGGTATGTCCAGCTGACATACCACGTCACATGTCTCCAGACTTGGTAACAGGACAGAAGAAGCAGGGGAAGTGCTTGGCTGGTTCAGCCTCTGGTGATAAAGGACCTTGGCAGGGACAGGTTTTGGGTGGCACTTAAGGCTAGCACTCCAGCATATATTTCTGCATCCAGGTAAACTGAGGTTCATCATATCAAATGTAAGTAAGTCCACTGCCTTATTAAGGCAACAGGCCCCCATTTCTCCTTAGCTCAGTTTCTGGAGTAATTTTTTCATCAAGACAGACTGGATGGGGAGGGAGAGGATTATGTAAAGTAGCACAGAGGGAGTGCCTGCCCATGCGTCACAAAAATTGGATATAGATCTGTGGAACCTGAAAGATGCAACAAACACTTGAGTCCTCCTCTTTGTTCCCACATTGGTCTTAAACAATAGGGTTGGTAGTGTAGGGCAGGTACAAGAAAACTAAGTAATGAGTTGACTGTCTCATGCTGTGGGTGTAAACAGATTAAACACAATTTTAAGTACATACTCCAAGAACTGCATTTACATAGCAAGATGCTCTTTGAATTTTGAAAGACAAGAATGTTTCCCCATGGAGACGAGACATATCACCCGCAGAAACCTGATTTATACCAAGGCTGGATGAGACTGTGGACCAGGAAACTAAAGTATGTACAGAGAATAGAAGCAGGGAAAGAGGGAAAAAATCAGGGGTAAAGTGGTGAAGAAGCATTTTATTCGGGGGGGGAAGACGTTTTACACATAAACACCGAAAAAAGATACTGAATAGTAGTATTGTTTGGGTGCTTTTCCTGTTTAAAATGACTAATCTCCCTAGAGCCATAGGTCAAAATCTAGGCAGGATTGGCTTTGCCCTTCATCCTCAGTTTTCATCTCCATGGGAATAGATTAGTGTTTAGCAGCGCACACTACAGCAGGAAACGGTCTCAGTGGTGTGTGCCATTCCTCTGATCAAGAGCATTTCCTCGCTCAGTGCACTCCGGTGATTGACTTAGGGTTTCTTTTTTCATGTTCAGCAAAGCCTTCTGCATTACTATAAAAAAACAGTGAAATTGCAAAATTGTGTCACTTAACATAATTTAATCTGTGCTTTTTTACATCCCCCAGTAGGAGAATATATATATATATAAATATATATATAAAACCAGGCTTTTTCAGCTTTTTGTGTATTGATTGTCCATATGTTCCTTTTCTTCTACTCTGGATAGAGTCTGTAAGTATAAAACACTAAGAAGAACTATCGAATTAGACCAGTGTTTAAATTAAAACAGGTTATTTCTAGTGTTCACAGAATACTAATCAGGCCTGCTTCATCTGACATAGTTGCTAGGGTCATTTTTCACTTGAATTAACATAAAATTAGATGAGTAAATCAGTGGTACATATGTTGTTTAGATTAGTTACCACTTAAGTCTCTCAGCTAGCCAGACATATGGATAAGCTAGGCACAGATTAAGCAGGTCTGAGTTGACATTAAAATCCTATTTTTGTGATAAATATTGTAATACAAACAAGTATATGGCAAATGTAATCAAGACTGCATTCATTTTCAGGGTAATATTGATGCAACCCCAGGACTATTCCGTATGTGACATGAATTGGTTCATGGCTTGTTAACAGATGACAATAGAAAACAAAATAATCAAGTTAACTTTCTTTTAATTGTCTCTCTAGGTAGGTGTGGAAGAATTTTATAACTTTGCATATTCAAAACAGTAATTACTCAAATAACCAGAAATTACTTGTAGCTGTAGGTGGGTTTTGGGTGGCAAATTGAAGAACTTGAAGAAATTGAAGTTTTTCGTCATGTTGTCACTGGTTCTTCCTCAGCTTCTACGACCACCAGTCGTGAGCTGTGCCTTGTGGTAGTCATATGTTAACTCTTCTGCTGGGGTAAATGGGTTCAGCTCTGCTGACATCTCTTTGTGCCAGCGTGTCACTTGTTGTGGTATTGGACCCATCTTATCCTGCACCTTTGAACTGCTGTTTGCATTTTTCATTCATTTGTAATGGTGTGTTTTAGAGTTAGGACCGTGCTATTTTTAAAATATTATTATACTTGTTTAATCATGTCATAGTGGTGGGGTAGAAAGTTGCAGTAGTTGTTTGTATTTTCTGAGCTCTGGATCAATTGTGTTTTTTTTCCTATAGCCAAGAAATGCTTTGCCATTATTCATTTAGGTTTCCCCTCTAGGTGCCTGTACCCAAATCCTAGTTTAGACAACAAGAGACAATGAGTTTGGTGTCATCTTTGACCCTCTGATGAGCATCAGAAACTCTTGTCACATCTGGCAGTCTCTGCCCTGGCCTGCAGTAATAGGGGTGAAATAGACCCTGACTGAGGCGAGGAAAGCTTACAACTTGCTTGCTGATGCTTTGCCTGGCTTTCGCTAATGCCATTAGTTTCACACTTACATGAACTCTAAACTGCAAATATACGGATCCATTATCCTACATAGCCCTGTGTTATTTCAAGGTGACATTGAGCTACTGATCTGCATTTTTAAGCTGAAGGGTGGTCAATGACCCTACTTTATCCTGTAGCTTTTGCACAACTCTGAAGCTGCGGCACTGGAAGAGAAATGTATCAGCAAAAATGCTGACCGCATTCACAGCCTAACTCCGTAACAACCCTGTATCAGTAAAAGTGTTTGTGTTTGCAGGGATGTAAATGGACACTTGATTTAAAGAATTTGCTTTTGTGATGAAAACTCCATCAAATCTACTCTTGTTTTCTAAAATCTACTGGTTTATTTTGTTCTGCTCCTGCTTTATACTTACGTATATTTATGTGCAGCACCAGGAGAAAATACTTTTTACTCTTTCCTGCTGCCAACAAGGAAAAAGGGCTTTCAACACTATGTTGCGAGCATTTCAGCTTCTTTCCCCTGAGATTGAAGTATCATAGCAATTGAAGTTGTCAATTACTTTTAAAGCAAGCTGTTTATAGACCATTATTCCCAAAGCTTTCTTTGCTTGCTTTCTCTGCAAGTAGGATGACGGAGACAGTTCAATCCACCATCCCTTCTACTGAGTGCATCAAAACACCCTCTTTTTGTCTTCTGCCTCTGTCCTGTTATCATGTATTTTTCTATGGACTGTAGGGGTGGGAATAACTATCTCATCCATCACTTATGGACATGAGTATCACATAGGGAATATGCAGTGAACCAAGCATCTAAAAATTAAAATCAAACATTTTTGTTTCAAGTTTTTCTTGGATTTCGTGTTGTGTATTTTGAAGGGCTCCACAATGTGACCATCACACTAACTAAAGAAATGCCTTCTTTTTTGTATTCCTTGCTTTAGGTTAAATAAGGACTTCTGACGACTGATAAACATTGGGTTGCACACAAGTTATTGAACTTGGTACAGATATTTTGATGAAATATACTGCCCTGTAAAAGAAAAAGATGAATATTAGATAATTTAGATGTCTCTTTTAGTCCTAATATCCATGAAAAGATGAAATGCTGTAATATTCTTTTTCAGTATAGTGTAGCATAGTGTTTTCAAACACACAAGAATTGATACGCAGGCTGAGAGAAGGATAGCTTGATGATGTTTTCCATGACGTATCAGGAGAGCAATTCCCAATGACGTCAAAGAAGCATTATTCCCGTCAAACAAGGTCCAGATAAAACCACATCTGGAGTTTGTTGCTGCTTGCTGAGAATGAAATTATGTGGGAACAACTGAAGAAAGACTACAGGATTCTGGTCTACAGGACTATAAATGAAAGGAGGGTACATCTTAGAAATATAGATGAGCAAACCAAACTGTTTAGATTCATGGAACATAGACTGGGTAGGGAAAATTGTTCTGTATGAGTATGTCAGGGTATTTTAGACACCAAAGAGGGAGAGGAGTGGCTTAAGCTAAAGGACAGTGTTTGCTTTGGAAAAAAATAGATATGAATTGGCAACAAATAAACTTGAATAAAAATGGGAGGACAGTTTTGAGATGTCACAGGAATAAAGCTCTGGGACAGCTTATTGACAGGAGTCATAATTGCAAAAGTCATAGCTGTTTTAAGGAGCCTGATATTTTCATGATTGGGTTTAAGCAGTGTGGTTGCCTGAAATAGCTGAGGATTGTTCTCCTTAACCCAGAAGGTCCCTTCTGCTGCTGAGTACCAGAAATAGCATTTGAGTCAGTAATTAAAAAGTCTTTTAAGTTTGTGTGTGAGGGGGTGAAAAAGCCGACATGCAATTGTAATTGATTTTCTGTTGCTGTTTTTCAGTTTTGGCTTTAATTTTTGAGCATGTAATGATTTGACCTTAATGTTCTCTTCAAATAATTCCTGTGGAGGATATATATTATTCAAAGATATATGTGCTAATCCACGCCACGCATAATGCAATGCTGCTGCTCAGTAGAGAAAAATGCTCCATTCTAAATAAAAGAGTACAGTGTTTATATTTCCCCTGAGTTCAACACCTTTCAATAGGCCCCCAGATTGCTCTGTTCACGGACAAAGCGCCAGTGCGTTGGTGTCCGTTGAGAAGCTGTGCCCTGAGTCATCCGTCTGCTTAGAGTCTTTTCCTTTTTTTTTGTTGCCGTAGTAACATTCAATAATTTCTTTTTTTTTTTTTTTTTTCCCCAATTGTTCAGTTTCAGAGGAACTTTAGAGAACTCCCAGGGATGAAAACAAAACAATAGCTGGGGAAAACACAGCTGAAGCACTACAGGGGAAACTCCAGACAACAGATGCTAATTTGCGAGCGCGCAGAGCTCAGGTTTTGTTATCAACAGGAAGTGGTGGTTCTGTAGCTGCTCTTCGGTTTCTCTTCCAGTAAAACTGTACCATTTCAACAGAAAGCAATATGTGGTTCAAATATTTATAAGATAAATGTATAATTGATTCACGAGAGTCTCTTTTTTTTTTTTTTTAACAGACATTATATTGTGGTAATGGAAAAATAATGGCAAGAAAGTATTTGAGAAACTTATTGAAGACTTACCTGCAGTTTCATTTTTAATTCCTTTTTTTTTTTTTCAGATAGTATTTGAGAAACTTTGTTATTGAAGACTTACCTGCAGTTTCATTTTTAATTCTTTTTTTTTTTTTCAGATGAGGATAATTCTACATTTTTTTTTCCTTCTGAGTTTTATGTAGGGTACAGAAAAAATTAGGTATATTAATTTGTACTGCATGTTCTCTCTGGTTCATTTTGCTACCGAGTGCTAGAGCTGAGCTGGGTAATACATTTATTATTACCCTGGCAGAGGCTGGGAACAGGAAATGAATGTCTGCTGTCAGGGGAGGAATGGTTCAAAGCCCTGTGAGGTCAACAGACGATTTTCCATTTACTGCAGCGGGTTTGGTTCAGTCTGTTTATCTCTGGTAATTCATTATGGTTTCGAGTGAGGGAAAGAGGCTGCAGAATCAAATCCGTGTATGTGTGACTATGGAGAGGCAGTTCTGCAGTGTTTAATATACTACGCGCAAGAAGTAACTGGGTGCTTTTCTTATCAAAACGTGTGACTGAAGGTTGATGGTAGACATTAGAGAATGAAGCATCACCAAGGAGGAGGGAGTTTAATACGGTAATAAAGCCAGGCAAATAAGATGTATAATCAAATCAGAACTATAAATTGTTAAAGGAAAATGGGATTGGGTTTCTTATATTCTTGCAGTATATTCCGGTTTTGATTTATAATCTGAGCTGCTACACTTGCAAAATACTGAGTTATATTACTATATCTGTTGGGGAAAATTACTTCACATTGTATGATTCTCTACCTATTGAAACTATAAGCCTGATTAAAATAACATCTGGGAGGGGAGAATAAAATCCTGCGTGCCTTATTCTTCAAATCTGCAGTATTTGATAGGACTCGTAAATATACTGTAAGCAATTCTGCTTTTATTTATTTCACTCATTTTTTCACACTTTTTAAAAATGCTGACTTTGTTTATGAGCTAGAATCCCCCTTCTTTATCTCTGTAAAGAAGTTTTATTTACTTAAAACAGACCTTCTGTGCTAAAAATCATTTTTTTCCTAATCAAAACGATTTCTACTTCTTAAAGCAGATCTACTGTTAACCAACTCGTCCTGGAGAAAAATGGCTTTAATCTCAGAGACTGCATTAAATTTAGGAAGAAGCTGAATCAATAAAGGTGAAGGTCATGGAAACAGATGATTAGAGCAAATAACAGGCTGCCTACTGTACAATAGGGTTATAAAATAAACCGAAACAAAAGCCTATCAGAATACATCAAGAATGAACTTTATGAATAGGTTCTTCTTCAGAATGCTGAATGGTCGGATTTATCTCACACAAGTGATTCCCCATCCGTCCCCCTTTTCTGCCCTCCTTCCCTCCAGCTCCTTTCTCCTGGCTCTTTTCCTCTGGTTTCCTGCTATGTTATAAACTAAATTACCCTGTAGAATGATCAGTGAGCCCTGATTAACTAACTAACGTGTCGGGTTTTCAATGTCCACAAATACCTTGTGTTGACACATATGTGATGTGAAATGAATATTGTTCTGAAATTGGTGAGAAATGGACCGCTTCGTTATCTGTGTAGCTGGCTTCTATCTCTCTATACACATGTAATCCAAATTCCCACATACAATTTTTAGCTGATTTTTTTTGAGTGGGAATCAAGGGAGAGATTGGGGGATGGGTCTGTAAATAGGAGGGGTGAATAGCAGCCACAATGATTGAGGACTTGGTTTAGATCCTAGAGCTTAATAACAGTTAGGGTTAATGGCTTGAGGTGATTAACTGGTTCCAACCAGTCATTAATCTGCAGGAGGTGTCTTTAGTCTTGTTCGTTATTGGTAAGAAATGACACCCTAGCATTTTGCTTGAACTTTGTTCTTTTGTTGTTGACAAATGAGTCTGAAAACAAATGTGGTGGAATCAAAACCTACAGTGTGATGTCACTTTTCTGGTTCTCATATCAAGGGCTGCCCCAGAGCTGGGGTGGAGCTCCGACCTGACCATGCTGGCAAAAATTTGGCTCCTAATTCTGCACCTCAATGTCTATTTTTCTTCCTTTTTTTTTTCCCTCAGTGTACTGCACACCTAGTAATTCTTACGACTATCAAAAATCGGGACACGGAACTAAATGTGGATTTGAGTCTTATCTTTGTATTTTAAAAGCAGGGATATTATTTTTTACCCAGAGCTAAATTCAGAGTAGGGATGTTACCTTTGCTCACTCCCAGCATATTTAACCTATAAGGCTGGCAACACTGAAGGGAATTTGCAGGAGCTGACTACAAGGGTTTTAATCTTGGTCCCCTGCACTCGCCTAAGCCCAGTGAAAATCTTGACAATCCACTTCAGCAGGGATGACAAGAGCAGTGCTGGAAATTTCACTGCAGTGGGCCCATAGGTGATGATAAGAATGCACAAAATTATTAAGCTAACGCTGGCGAAGGCATCAATCATTTTGAAAGGAGACCGTTTGATTCTTTCCTCAAAGTCCAATGTGACCTGACACCAGCCTGACAACATCCTTTTGTTCTGTACAGGCCCATCACCGTCTCATTCTGCTACATTGCTAATAGGGCCAGTGACCAAAAGCGAAAAAAAAAGAAAAAAAAAGAACAGCAATGTTAGTGTGTATGAGGGGAATGAAGCAAGGGGAAAATAGAAAAGGTTAAAGGTTTAAAGGTACAGAAAGAAAATATCCTTTAAATACTAATTTAAACTTGCTCTACCATTGCAGGCCTTTTTGTCACCTCCAAAGAGGCATGTGAACAGTGACTGGCACATGCAATTCCACTTTGAGATAAAATACATAAGAAAAGCCTAGTGTTATCTTTTATTTGAAATATTAAATCTGCCCTTCCTCTCTCTAAGGAAAGGAAAGGAAAGGGAAGGAAAGGAAAGGGAAGGAAAGGAAAGGGAAGGAAAGGAAAGGAAAGGGAAGGAAAGGAAAGGAAAGGAAAGGAAAGGAAAGGAAAGGAAAGGAAAGGAAAGGGAAGGAAAGGAAAGGAAAGGAAAGGAAAGGGAAGGAAAGGGAAGGAAAGGAAAGGAAAAGGAAAGGAAAGGAAAGGGAAAGGAAAGGAAAGGAAAGGAAAGGAAGGAAAGGAAAGGAAAGGAAAGGAAAGGAAAGGAAAGGAAAGGAAAAGGAAAGGAAAGGGAAAGGAAAGGAAAGGGAAGGGAAGGGAAGGGAAAGGGAAGGGAAAGGAAAGGAAAGGGAAGGGAAAGGAAAGGAAAGAGGGAAAGGAAAGGAAAGGAAAGGAAAGGAAAGAGGAAAGGAAAGGGAAGGGAAGGGAAGGGAAGGGAAGGGAAGGGAAGGGAAGGGAAGGGAAGGGAAGGGAAGGGAAGGGAAGGGAAGGGAAGGGAAGGGAAGGGAAGGGAAGGGAAGGGAAGGGAAGGGAAGGGAAGACTGCTCCTATTCAGGACCAAAAGAGGAGAAATTCCAAGGAAACCTTGATGCAGAGAAAGCTTTGACGGTAACAATGGACGTCGTGGATAAAGAACAGTATCTTACAAGAGATTACCTTGACTCTAGAATTAAATTAGACTTGCTGCAAAATACTCCTGTCTTTGCTGTCGAACTTCAAGCTAGCATGCAATGGAAAATGAGGATAGAGGCTCTGCTGCGTTCTGGGCTGCCACTGTGACTTGAGTGGCCTATTTATTTAAATGACTGAACTTTGTGCACACACAGTAGACTGCTTCCTGTGAGTTGAGAGCTTTTTAAAATTACATTACAAAATCAACACTGACTGCGACACACATTCAATTTGGCGAGTCAAACAGGATAGCACGATGTCCTTTTTCAGGCGTACAGTTCACAAAATGGGTGAGTTTTTACAGCAGACTCAAAAGCAGTAAGCCCTGGAACCCATTTAAATGACTGCTTTAGACCTGATTGCCCTGCTGTTATGATTAAAGATTATAATGTAAATGACAGTTTAGTCCTAATGCGGAAGGTGTCACGGAGGCCAGTGGATAAAGGACTGTTTGAACTAGTTCACATCCAGGCACAAGTGGCTCAGAGTCACTGGTCTGATCTGGGTCAAGTGCCGCTGTGGATAGGGAGGCTCATCACTCCTCTTTCTCTAAGGGTGCAGAGCCGTTGTGCCCAGGAGACGTTTCTCCGTAGCTTCTCTAGCAGAGCTTTCAGGAGCACCTCTGTACTGACTGTCCTCTACGACCACACAAGCATGTAGCAGCCAGGTGGAGAGGAATTTCTGGGCAACATAAAGATGTCTGTTCCTGGACTAGTGGTCTGTGTCTCTCAGCATGTTGTGGCAGGCGAAGTTAAACTTCCTTGTAGCAGACTTATCCTCATCCCACTGCATTTCCATAGCAATGGTTTTAGCACCTGTGTGCAAGTCCATGTGCCATTTCTGGGCTGTGGCTCATGTCCAGAGGCTTTGGTGTCCTCACTGTGTATCTGTCCTGAAGGCAGAAGAGGAATTGCATGTGCATAAGCTGCTACGTGCCAAAAGTTCATTGCCAAATAAAAAGACATCAGCAGCATGGAAAATGGGGTGACCAGAGATCTGGGATGCCCATGGCAAAAATGCACATGGCAGCCTGGACAGACACATTCCTGGTTGCCTGTTGCCTTGCCTGGCTGTGTGTTTTTTGAAGGAAGGGCTACTGCACACTCAAATTTCGGCCATCAAATCAGTCAAAGGTAGCCTGAAGCTCTCCAGAGTGGTGGACACAACAGAGGTGACTCCTATGGCTCTCCGTGCATGTGAGGATGGGGGAGGTTAGATTGAGATTTGAGGATAAAGGTGCTTTTTAATCTAGTGCCCCTTTCACCATCTCTTATATCAGCTGCCCTCTTTCCCACCCCATTAACTGTATAAGCACACCCTTTTATCAGCTTAAAGGCCTTAAAATACAGTATTTTGTATGTGGATTAAGGGCAACGTGCAGCTCTAAGTCATGCTGATGAATTCCTCTTTGTGGTGAAGTTGTAGAGGAGTGCTGCAAGGTTACATGGCTTTTCTGTCTCACTTACAGATATATCAGATAAATAGATGTAATTTGTCGAAACCCCAGTTGGGGTAATACATTTGTGCCTGAATACAGTATTTCCCCTAGAGTTTAAATAAGTTTACTTACACTCAGTGTAAGAAACCAGAATGTATTTACTTTCAGTTTTGTAACTAAATCCATGACAATTTATTTTGTATGAAAAGTTAAATGACTTAATAATGGCTTTCTCAGAATGTTTTCATATTTTCTGGATGTTGGAAAAGAAGTGTAATTTTTTTTTCTCCTAGATAGCAAAAAAATACATCATTATGTTCTCGCTTTAGCTATGTAAATGACCTTACTGATAAATGAAAATTGATATTTCAAAGCTGTAGTTTATTATAGCCTGATGGCATGTTAGCCCTTATCATTCAAGGCAGTATTTAACTCTGAATAATATATTCTGTTAACTCTCTGAAATTGTTATTATGAGATTTTAATGCACCATAAAACACGTCTTATGATCTGCAGCATGCTAAAATGTCAGTCTAACATATTAATCTAACATATATCTTGGAAAGCAGTAGTTTGACAAAATCTGTCTTCATATGTAGAGTTTCTTGTACTATATTTCATGCGTGGTTTTATGTGTAAGTATGGGATTGGCAACACCTGAATAAAATAATTATCTTTTTTTTCTGCACATATAAAAGCTAGCACAACAAGATCTCAGCCCTAACTGGGAATCCTAGATTCTGTCAACGTTTCTTTATTAAATAAACGGCGGTGTTGTCAAAGCAGCCATGATACTGAAGCAATGTATATGAATATATTCTTGGTTTTGGACTTGGACTTTTCATGTTGTCCCTTTCTGATTTGAAAGTATTGGTCTTAGTTTAGACGTTACTATTTTATTTTGGCAATTCTTAGGGAAATGCATCAGCTAATTTTGAACTGGATGATGATGGGGAAAAACAAGGACAGGGAATTGCAGCATGGAATTTATGCAGAGGACAGCAAAAAGAGGATTGTGATCTGCTGTCTCCACTCAGATGAGCCAAATTTGCGCGTATTCACATTTGTGTCCACTCAGTTTCAGAGGTACTCTGGACCTCGTGAGGACCACTGCTGAAGGTGGACATACAGTCAATCTGCTTCTCTCAAAATTAGAGCTAAGAGATAGGTGGTGTATCTGCTGACCCAAAGATGTTGGCTAACCATTAGATTCTGCTGGGGCAAGATGACATCTCCATTGTACCACCTTTTTTTGGTGATGGTCAGGGTGGAAAAAAGAAACTGTCAGAGAGATGTTGCATCATCCAAATATTCCTGCAGCTGGTCAATACAAGTAGAGGAGTGCTCTGCAGGGCTTACAGCTGGACTAGCTGCAGAGCAGTCAGTTTAGCCTTGCATCCATGGAACACAGCTGGAGTAATCACTCCAGGGCTCTGTTCTGCTCAGACCTGAGTTTAGCAAATGGAAGTCCCAAATTAAAATGTTTTCTCTTATTTGTGTCTGTATTAATCAAAATCTTGTAATTCTGGACTTTTTATTTGACAGAATTTGCTAGGTCCCATATGAGGGATGGTTTAGAGGTGATCCCTATTTTTTCTAACTATTCTTTTTTTTTTTTTGATGAGAATGGATAGTTCACAAAGCAGATTAGACATATTTCAAATTAACCCAAAAAGTCAATGTGTACGCTGTTACATACATTCTGCATGTTCTTCCTTAAGAAGAAAATTAGTAACTGTAACCTATATCCTTTCCAAATGTAACAGATATCTAAATGAAGAAAACTGTGAAAGGCAAAAATGTTCCTATTTAGTTGTACAATTAATTAGGCAATGGGATTTGGTCCAGAAAACTCTGTAAAGAAAAGATATTTTCATCTGAAGCCAAATGTTGCCCAGCTGCCAGATCACATTATTTCTCTACCTGTGGACAGCTGTCTTTGAACGTGCGTTACATTTTCTGGTTTTCAGTCTAAAGGGCTTGACTACTGCCATGATTAACGTTATAAGAATATATTCTATTTTGTGTCTTACTGGGTTCTGAACTAGTGTTAAAAACATGAGGCCTGAAGGGTCTATTGAGATCTGCATCATTTGAAGACACATGCTTAGAAACATCTATCTAAACATGTCAAAAACTATCTAATCCAGGACTTTTACATTTACATGCTCTGATTTTCTAAAATTTATCTTTTCAGTTTACAGGAACTTCTTTTGATTATTGATTATTATTATTGATGATTGGTTGATGATTATGATTATTTATTATTATTACACATCTGCAATGATCAGAGACACTATTTTCTCATTTTAAAGAGGTAACAAAGAGAAAAAAGGAGAAAAATAATGACCAGGTATAATGCTGAAGGCACACTAACTGAAAGAAAGAGCAGTATTTCTTAGTATATTGCAAACTGCATGGAGGGTGTGCAGTTTAAAGGAGAGGTTACAGGGTCTATTGCACATGAAAATTTCAATTCAGGGCCAGTAGTGGCCACCTGCGGTAGGGAAGATGCTGGTGAGGAAGAGGAAACAAGAAGTATGATGCATGGATAATAGGCCTCGTAAAGAGTGGATTCAATAAAGCAGCAGCTGGAGAGACATCCTAACACTACAGCAGTCTTTGTTATGTGTGTGCTGCTGTATGCTGCTCTTCTCCCCATTCCTATTGAAAAAATCAACAAGAGACTAAGTAGTACTTAGGAAAATTATATTACATTTCCCCCTTATTATGGGAAACGTGGTTTTTTTGTTCAGTAGAAAATAACAGAAAAAAGATATTTGTTATTAAGGGGGTTTGTGCATATCTTCTTTCATAAACCAAATCTCCAATGAGTCTCTCTCATACAGATTTCAGGGAAATAGTTGTGTGGTTATATCTAATGGAAATTTCTGGATTGGTACTCATGAAGAACTGTCAGGGCAGACATAGACTTCTCCAGTCCAAAGCAAACGTTTGTAATGTGCTCATAATGACTGATCTGCCGGAGCTGGATATAAGCAGGCATAAAAATATTTACAGGCAAATAATTTATCCTGAATGTTATTGACACTAGCTAACTGCAGACAAATGGCATTATGTGAAAATCTGTGCAGACTTAGTCATCACCAAAGAGCCCAGTGCTAATTAGTTAATCCAAGCGGATGGTTCTTGAAATGAAGCATATAAAGCATTTGAAAATTCAGACCTTGAAAATTTCACTGAGTGTAAGTAAAGCTCCACTGAAATGGATGGAGTTCCACACACTTATTTGCAAAAGGATGGATTTCTGAGCTTGAATTCTTGGCATAATTACTGAAAGTGCAGGGATGCATCTGTACCAAGGCCCAGGTCAAGGGCACACACTGAAATCACCCATGACACTCTGCAAGCCATGGCTGACCTCAGGTGGAATATTTTAAATCATTGATCTTCATGCTTCTCTGCTTCATAGAACTGATCACATCATCTACTTATAAGTGTATTTCAGTGGCACAGTATCCAAAACCAAACCAGCCAACCAGCCCCTCTAAACAAACAAGGGAGCTTTGTAACTTCAAGTGGAAGAGAGCAGGGAAATTATTCCCTGGGATGACAGCAAGGAAGAAATGAATCACAGAATATTTCCATCAATAAGTTGTTGACAGTTTGAAGAAGGCAAATAATTCAATGACTAAGTGCTAAGTCTGTTATTTTTCTTTGTTGTACATTATTTGGGAAGCGTGACCTTTATTTATATACTTTCTGAGTAATAGTAGAGGAGAAAGGATAACTAACATAATAGAAGGGGAAAATGTCTCTCAGACTTTGTAAAGTGAAAGATGTGATCTCAGATAAAGGTTCTCTAATGAAGGAAATGAGAACACTTAAAGGGCAGGAAGATAAAAAAGAATGCGGATTTGTGTCACTGCATGAACAAATGCTTCTATAGGTTTTGTTTCAAGTGTGACCCTGGGGTGATCAATCACAGTAAGGCTGTCACCCATGCAAGCTTGAGTGTAAGATGAGGCAGCTCCTGTATATTTGGAGAAGGCTTGGAGAGAGGGAAAATAACCTCCATGTGTACCTCGAATAGGAGAAAAGCGTTTCTAAATTGAATCCAAATTAGATCATGTGAAGTTTCATATGTTCTTTTTCTTTTCTTGCTTCTTTTTTTTTTAAAATATTATTTATTTTGTTTGGATAATGGACAGGAAACATTATTTTGGCTGTGACAGTCCAACAAATTAGATTCCCCATGGCATAGATCATCATAACTCTGTTGAAATCAATGAAGTTATGGCAAGATATCACCAGTCATAGATTCAATCCATAATGTAGAGTGACAATGTTTTCAACAGGCTGGAGGTGATGTTTGCCATGACCCTCCTATACACAGCTGCACTGACATAGGCCAGCCCACATGTTGTGCCGTCTTATTTTTTTTTTTTTTTTGCAAGCAAGTAAGCAAGGACAGCAAATATTATGGTCCTCACTTCATCCAGATGGCTGACAGTAGAACAAGGTTTTAGCTTGGACCATAGCTGTTTACAAAATGTTTTGTTCAGCTCTGACTAATACTTGATGGGGGAAATTCTTCAGGGAAGTTTCTACATGACACTGACACATCATGTAGATGACTAAGTTATTAAAATATCACTCTTCCTTTTCAGCGAACAGTGTGGTACTATGGACAAAGTCATTTGGATGACCAAAAAACGGAAGATGTTAGAAAGACCAAGGTATCTTCATTTAAAGCAGAGGTGTTAGATCTGGTATTCTGGCTAAAGTGAAGTCTGAGGTACTAAATGTCTTTTGAGGTTTAAAATGTATGATCAGTGTCTGGCATCTCATCTTTCTTTTCTCTTGTCTCTAGGGCAAACAGTTCTTCTAAGATGTTTAAGGCAGTGTTGTGTTTCAGGTGTATCTCAGGATGCTTAAACCAGAAATTCTTAGTCGTGAGCATGAATCTATTCAATTGCCAGTATTTACTCATAACATACAGGCGTGCCTGTTTGCGGATATAACTCCTTATTTTCTTCATACACAAATGGAGACCAAATCTCGGCTCTCCTTACCAACATCCATAGGTAGAAAATGTAGCTATATTAACTTTTTCCACTTTCAAAAGTTTTTGTTTCTGTCATTTGTTTAACTTGTGCTGGAGACCAATTTGGAAAATACCTGTTTTAAAGTGAAAATATATGTTTATTTTTATTATTTAGGAAAATCATTAATAATGGCTGATCATGAACTCTTTCATTTTACCCACATTTTTAAAGCTTTTTTAAAACTGTTGTTATGTTAGATATGCATTGAAGCTTTCCCTACAAGTTAAGCATGACAAGCATAGAAATAATTTTCTGGCTTAATGTAGCATAAAAATTGTTAAGATCTTACTGACCCTTCTAATTTAAAACCTTCTCCTGCAACTCGTCCTCCTGCAAATAGTTTCATTACCTTCAATTTCTTTTGGAAATTGGAGACAACTTGTGACTAAGAGACTGCAAAGCTTGGTTCAGTGCTTATTTTGCAACTAAAATATGAAGGTCTCTACAGTATTACGGAGTTTAGACACAGTGATTACAGAGAGGGAGGCTGTAACTCTCAAAATGAGTGCTGCATTACAAATCATTCAAAAGGACTTATTTTCAGGGACCAACGCTTTCCCAAAATCAGGCTCAATTAAGATGTCTCAAACAGGGCTTTCAAAACCCTTGGTTTATTGAAATTCGAGATATGCTGCTCCCAACAGTTTACACACTTTCTACTCTGCTGTTCTAAATGACCAATTGACCTTGTTTCTCACTGCCTTGTTTAATCAACTAGTAACATCGCTCCTAAAGCTGTTAGAGCATTTTGGGAACAGTATCCATGGGTTTTGCATTTGGGATGGTACTGATCCTTCCGAGTCTCAAATAATGACAAGATACATTTTTTAAGGATGCTACTTTTTGGACTTCCCTTTGTCTGTCTGGTTTTCTGGAGGTCACAGGAGGATTTTTGCTATTCACAAAACTAAAAAGTTCCTGGTTTGTTTTCATACATAGTATTTGTTAGCATAGTATGAAATACAGTAAAACAGAGAGAAAAATCCTCAATGGATTTTTTTCCTGCAATTTCTCCAACAAAACAGTGATTCAGTACTCATAAACATTTAGGTAAATCTTTCTTATTTCTTGCCACCTAAAGGAATGATCTCCAAGCCCTGAAGCTGGCTTCTTCCTGCCCTAAGTGGGTACAGACATCTTTCAGGGTAAATGTAAAACCCCATGGAATACGTGGGGAAAAGTTTCTTTCTCTCCAGGTTGGTTTTCAGATGTAAGACTTATCCTCCCTTCTGAAATTGCCAAATGAAATCCCTACTTCTGCAGGATCCTAAGCGATGGTAACTAGAACAGGGAAAAAGAGTACCTAAACATATTGCCTAATATTTTTGTTAAATATGTCACTTAGGAGGAAAAAAATGAAGAGAAAACAATCTTTGGTAATTTCTTTTTTAGCCGTATATTTGCACCAGGGAGGCCAACATCACATTCCCTTAGGTATGAAAAGTCTGAGAGCTCCTCTCTCCTACAGTCAACACAGCTGCATGAGCGGGAAAATTGTTGTGTGGGCTATAAAATGGGACATACAAATAATCACACTTTTTCTTTCCAGAATCCTCTCTGCTCTACAATAAAGGTCAAGCAGAACAGCTCTTTCATCTCCTGTTGTTCATGGCTAAGGACATGCGTGGTAATCTCCTCAATACTGAGCAGTATTCTTAAAAACACATTATTCATACTTAAGCACTGAGGCCTTATAGCGCAGCTGCTCCGTAAATTCACCAGAGGAAGGTGATTAAGTCCTTGTATGGCCACTGTATGATATGCAGACCTCTTGGTGCTCTCTTGCTGTGCTATTCTGAATTTGAGGTGTCAGTGATTAAAAGTCGGTGTGAGATGACTATTTGCAGCTCAGCACTGATGTGATGCTGTAGTTAGTCCGACTGCCATCGAAAAGGTGCCAAAAGAACTGGGGGCCCTTCGGCATGTCATGAGCCCTTTACTCTGATGTAAAATTGTGGGTTTTTTTCCTGTGCCTATTTTTACATTCTCTCTGCCTTCTCCTCTTCTAATATTTCTCCTCTTTCCTGGTTTTCCTGCCTCTTAATACTGTTTAATTTCTTGTCTTGATGTCTCGGTCTTGTGCTGGTGATCCTTCTTCCCTTTGTCTGTTTTAGCTCCACTCTCTCTTACCACTGAGGGCTGCCTTGCAGTTGATATTATTACGAGATTAGTAATGGTCCCAAGACAGCATGGAGCACGCCACACTTAGCTAATCCAGTCCTTTCCCTGCTCTCTGTAGATGACTTCAGAACAAACAGAGCAGAGAAGGCCTCCAATGATGGCAGTGTAATAGTCCACTACCATATGGGGCGTAAAGTCTTTTTTTTAAAGAGGGCTATTATTTTTCTGTTCTACTGTTTTCAGTGCTCCCTTTCCCATCCTACCCTGCCACAAGGCACACAGATGCAGACATGCCCTACATTCTGGAGAGGGCACGTTTTTACAGTCTAGATGGACTTTAAAATTACCCCCACGTGCCATTCCATCATCCGTGTAGCACTGCGTGAATGATATATATGTTGTATACCCAGAGGTGGCAGTATTATTTTCATGGCGTGATTTCCTTGGTGTCCTGAAACAGCTGTGCCAGGCAGCAACTGTCTTTGCAGGGATGTCCCTTGGAAATGAGATCTTTAGGTCTCCATTGTAAGTAAAATCCCTTGGCGGGGGGGAAATGCAAGCAAACTGATCTGCTGATCTCTTTGGCCAAAGACATGAAAGCTGGAAGGGCTGACTTGGCACAACTTTCTTAGTGAACTCAGGTTAAGCAGAAAGTGCACTTAAGCCTAACAATGAAAAAATGTGTGTACAAGGAAAAAGGGTCGGAGGGAAGCTGAAAGCAAAGTAGTGACAGGACAGATCGCCATTTTGGAAGAGAATAACAGCTTTTCCTTTGCATCTGTGCGTGGTCTCACACCTACATCTGAGGAGCTCACTATGTCCTTTAGTAAGACTGATGTCATGGTACAGAGGGATGTACAGCTGAACCTCAGACAAATCCATGGTCTCTTCTCCCCTGGCCTGTGCTCCCTGAAATACCACGCTGCAACGCAGCTGCTGTGCATCATCTCAATTTTTTAGACTCCTCTCAGAATTAATCACAGAAAAACATGTCCTCTGCTTCTAGGTTTGAAGAAAGTACAAATATAGATACATCTCTAACAGGAAGTCATTTTGTATGAAACAATTTACTTTCCCAATTCACATATCACATTGCAACTCTTTTAGTTAATGACAACACATCTACAGCAACGTATTTGGCCTGAAAGGGAAAAAAGCATATGCAATACATGGAGTTACGCGTGGTCTGTGTTTCAATAACCGCTGTAACTTGAGAGCCTCAGATACTGGGCTCCAAACTGGAGCACTTCTCCAGAGATCCTGATGTTTCTGAAAATGCAGAGAGCTCACTCTGCAAAGCAATGGCTTAACTGGCACCAAACTTCTTATTTTTGGGGTTTTTTGGGAAGATGGTGTTGGTGTTGTTCTGTATGTACCATATAACTCTATTTGTGCTCCCTAAAAATATAGGTAGTTGGCATATGCCTTCACCTGTGCCTACATCACTATCTCTCTTACCATTTGAGATAAACTTCAAGTATTTACAATTGGTGCTCCCATTTAAGAGGCAAGCTCTACAAACAAATGTGGTTTTCCTGTATAATATTCCATGCAGGCTAAAGGTTATAAATTACCACAACACACCACAAGACTGAGTGATTATTTTGACTGTCTTCAGTGCTCTTTTAGCATTCTCTAACAAAATAGGCTTGGGTGTAGGTCTGTTATGGAAGGGAGAACAAGCTTACTCCATCGTACAGGAGAATTCCAGGGGCCTCTGATTATCCATCCTATTTATGAAGCCTTGTGATTTCTACGGGTTTTGGGGCACTTTACTTTTATGTATCATTTTTGCAATAGGGCATCTTATCTATTTCCCAGGAAACATTTTTTATGTTGTCCATCTCATTATAGGTAAGGTTTATTTTCTCATTAACTCCTAAAGAAGGCAGAACTAATCAGCTGTGGATGTTTATCCCACAGATCAATGTCATCTATAAATTGTGTTGGAAGGCTAATTCCTTGTTTCTGCACTAGGGAACTATAGAAATAATGCAGGTCAAGGGCAAAGACATATCCTATGTAAGCAGACAGACTCCTGCCAGCATAATCTGTAAGTGGAAAGTTAACACTTGGCTCTTTGAAGCAAGTTCTGACCTGACAACAGCAATAAGCTTCTCAGAACTGGGTCAGAGAGACTGAAGGGTCGAAAAATTAATTAATGTTCTGCTGAAACGACATGATTTTGGTACTGTTGAGCACGCAATCATTCTTCCCTGCTCCTGCTCTGAAGAAATACACCCAGAAAAGTTGTATGAAATATTTCTCTCTACTGATCCTGAATAAAGCATAGGAATATTTTAAAACTATATAAAATCAGTGCTGGAACAGCTTTAAGTCTTTTTAGCTTTGTTTCTGCAGATTAAGATTTTATTTTTTTTTTATCAGAAGAGATAAAATAGGCAGTATCTCTCTGTCTTTTGAAAATCAGACATATGTCTAAAACATTGTCCCTTTGGCTATAGATCTCCCAGCTGTGGATTAAATGACTCCATAACTGACTAAAGTCTGTTGGATGATGCCGTTCTACATTTAAGTGGAATGGTCTCACGGTGAGCTGTGAAGTGTAAAGACAAAAGGCTCACCCTAAAGCAAATACAGGAGCAAGCCCAGTTAGCTCTCCCTTTTTCCTCCTCCTCCCCGGGCCGTCACCTATAGCAGCTGCAAAGGGCATTCTTTTGATTCGTTTTTATCTGTGCACCTTGTAGTGTCAGCCTGCTTACTGTCGAGCCTGCAAGTGTGAAGAAATCTGTATTGCTCCTTGTCTGGACGGGTGGTGCCTCTTGGGATGAGAAAAGCCATTGGACTGGCTGCTGTGGGGCTGGAAGTGTGATAGCAACAGCGTATTTAAACATGACTCTCCTGCAGGATTGAATCACTTTATCAGCCTATTTAGACATGAGTCACAGAGGCTAGTGAAAGGGTTCCAACGGCTTGCTGCTTTAATAAATTGTCGTTTGTAAACTAATTTATGTTCTTGGCTTGTGCCCTTTTTTCCATTTCTCAGGAGAACTCTTAGCTAGCAAACACCCTTTGCCAGTAAAAGGTTGCAACATATCTTTCGGGTATGCCTTTTTTGTCCCAGGGTCTTCAGGGATGGTTGATTTACTGCAGGGGAAAAAGTAAAGCTGGGGGCCTTTAGCAACCCTGTGAGAAATCCAAGTTTCTTTTTGCTGTGGGATTGTCTGTGAAAGACCAAGTACCCCACGTTGGAAAGGATATAGAGCAATGTCGATGGAACTGAGAAGAATCCAAGAAAAAATTGTTCGGGGTGCAGCTGGTGATCGCACGGAGCAAGCGTATGATGCTGCCTCGGCACAATGAATTATATGGGGAAAACTGAGTGGAAACATCTCCTTCTCTGATACGGCCCTGAGGGAATTTCTTGAGGCAAGGCCCTGTGTGTGACCCATAACTCTACCCAAGTGGACAGAGGGCTAGGTTGGAGCTGGAGGTCATGGGTGGCTTTGGGACCAGCCTTTCTGTAGGTCTGCTCAGCAGGGAGGATTTGGCGATGGCAGGTAGCCAGGGAGGCTGGATGAAGCTTGGCAGCTGCTCTGCAGTCCTTCCTCTCCCATGGTAAATGCATCTTCCTGTTTGGATACTTTCACTTGAGACCAACTGACGGGGTTTTTTTGTATTTGTTGACTTCTGTGCCGCTTGCGCGAACACATGTTAGCCCGCGACGTGCCGTGACTAATGCCCAGGGTATGTGATGTTCGTAACCGGGTGTTTGCACAGGGCTGCTGCCCTTGAAGTGGCAGCCGGATGGCTCTGCTGCCTGGAAGTCTGCACAGAAAGGAGCCCTTGTTTGGGTACCTGAGGTACTGCATCCACACCTCACACCCTACGCTATCAGGAGCTGGTTTGTGATGATAAACCAAACCAGTGCCAAACGTCGCTGTGTGCACCTGCATTTCTGCTTATGCAGAAATACGTGCTCACAGAAGTGTTTGGGGTGCTTTCAGCCCTTTCTGCCAGCTGATGGGGGAACAATGCTCTGGGGTCACCCGCGGGAGCAGAAAGTAAAGAGGGCTCACACGTGCTGCTGGCTGGCGCGCATCCCTCGCTGCCCAGCGCAGTAAAGAATTACTCTTCCCCATGAATTTTGCAGTGTTGTAGCTGGGATGCTCTAATGCAGCTTCTCATCTCTTAAATCAGCTAGTTTTAAGCAAGAAATAATTCGTGTTCCAAAAATAGTTTCGCTTGTATTTTTTATTTATTTGTTTGGCAAATACTTTTATTTCCGGGGCCCTATTAATTAATGAACAATCAATTTTACAACTGCTTCCCTCATGTTATTTTAAGAAATACTTTTAAATGTGCTACCCATTTGTGGCCGTCAGCCATAAATATCTCCTTTAAAGGTTTGAACTGGAGAAGTATGTACTTCAGGTTTCCTTTCCAAACTGAAGCAAATGCATTAAATGCGCTTGCATTCCTCATTTGCTGTCTTACAAATTGCTCTCTATCACTAGATAAAGCTGGCTGGAGTCTTATGGCAGCTCGAGGGCTCAAACTTTCCTTCTAATTCAGGAGATTTTTTTTTTTTTTCCCCCCCTCTACAGGGTTCACAGCTAAAGTGATAGAGTCATCTGCAACTCTGGCAATAGCTGTGTTTCTCTGCTCGCCAGGGTCAAAGTCTGGCTCCATGTAAGTCAGATAACCTCCACATTTTGTGCCCTGCTACCCAAACTGGACAAACTCCTGAACTGCCCCTACCTCCCATCACGTAAGGCGATAAGAGACTATAAACTTAATATCTAAAGGAGAGGGATTTATTTTGTGCATGGGTCAGCTGAAACATTATTTTCTTAGATGATGGTTACCCCAATTATGGTTTTGCAAGTAGGCATATTGCAGTTGGCTGCACTTTACCTGGAATAAAACCAGTTGGATCCATAGCTGTGACAGTACCTGAGGATTAAAATGACGTCCTGTGGTTTTAGCATCTGTGCTCTGGAAAGAGATGCAGGAGCATATATTCTAAATGTATAATCAAGGAATGGGAAAAGATTATCAAGCAATATCTGTCCTCTGTAATCAGCTTTGGAAACAACAATAATAAATCTCACTTGCTTGATTATTTGATGGGGTCTAGTAAATATTTGAACCAAATAGTAAGATGCATCTATAAACAACTGAAAATGCAAGACTTCAGATAATCTTATCTTCAAGAAGCGATAGCAGCTAAACACTTCCTCCTGTGCCTCTTTACCTTTGATTGACCCACTTTCCATCTGTGTACCACCTTTCTGCTGTCTGTCTCCTGACATAAACAGTATCTTGCTGATGGGGCAAAATTAGGATTTTGTGAAGCTTTGTCTGACTGACCGGAGTGGGGCTATGCCTATGCTATCTGCTTTGTCAGATGGTAGGTTCCCTAATGCTGTTTCCCTGGTCTAGACGCCTGTCTCCTGAGGACTGGTTTTCCCTTAAAAATCCAAATATACTGGGAAAACAAAATCTCATCTTATTTATTGTCTCCATAACCATCAACAAGTATTTGAGTGTCTCTCAAACACCAGAGCTCTGATAGTGCAATTGCCACTTGGTTGTTTTTGTAGACGGAGGCAAGGGCTCACTTAGCGAGAAAAACACCTTAAATTGTCAGGGCCATACTTAGGCCAATACAGTTACATCAAAGGTGAGTCTGCAAGGAGAAAAACTGTATGTTTCCTTGACTTACTGGCCTAGTCCATTCTGCATTTGTAAGTGGCTTTGAGTAGTTTTCTAATAGTCCTTAGAAGTCCCCTTCAAAGAAGACATAGAATGCCAGTCAATTAAGAACAAAATTTAGTTTGTATCTTGCATACACAAGACAACAGGAAAACTTCACACATTTTTCTGAACTCTTTATGTAATCCAAACAATACCAATATTGTTCCATTCTTACTTTTTTTGTAGATTAACATGCTAACAAAGAAAAATCCTTTTCCATTTTAAAGAATATCGATGGACAAAAAAAAGACAGTGGTGTGCAAATACGAGCTCGTATTTGCGTGTTATTCAGGGTTGCCTCATCATCCCCTCACCAGATGTGAAACAAAAATGCAGGATTAATGCGGGAACTGGAGCAACATTACCACCAGAACAAAATGGTTGGAAGAAAGATTACTGTGACAAATACAATATTTAATGGCTCTAACTTAGCTGCCAAAATCACTTGCTATCTGTCCTTTACCACAAACAGGAAGGAAGGAAAATCTGGGTCCAGCAAGAAGCAGTATGCTGGGTCTTAATACTCTGTACTTGGAGGCTGACCCTGGGTCAGTTTTTGGAGTCTTGGTCTCATCATTTTTCAAAATCACTATATTTGTCTTAGACAGTAAAGCCACAGTTTTCCCATCGTTTCGTTATGAAACAGCTCACAAGAAGCACAGCTAAAATCCACCGTGGAATTTTTGAAAGAAGCACATGGACCTTACAGCATGCCCAGCCTGAATGTTGGTCATGGAAGAAATTCCAAACTGGGCATGGTTTTGTTTTCGCTATGAAACCCTTTGAACGGTTTTACAACTCTATTTGGGTAATTTTTACCCATGTTGAATAATTTCAGGACTATATTCTTCCTGAAGATAATAATTTTTCTTGCTGTGTTAAAACACTGACAGAGTAATGAATGTGCTTAAAGCATGTTTCATTATTAGTACATAAACTAAAAACCAAGTACTTTACTAACAACACAACTAAGTATTTGCCATTAAACATTTGAATCTCCTGTCTAGTACTGCATGGCCATTGACATAAAACATAACAAACGTGCTGGACATAAACTAAAGAAGTTGAAATGAACTCCCCCTGAAACAGCATTTTTACTACATCTGGCCATAGTATATGGGTTTCTGTGTGTGGGTAGGAGGGAGAGAGGGTCAGTCGGTCGGTCTGTCTTCCTTTTGGCTGTATATATTTTGAGTAAGCTCAATATAAAAATCTTTCCTAAAACAGTAACTTACGTTCTGATTCAAAAGCAAAAAATTAAATTTTGTGCCTTCACAAATATGCTTGCAGTTAGGTAGGCAAACCTGTACACTTTGCAGAAGTAAAACCTGCAACACAGCCTTCGAATTATTATTAAAAAAATAGTCAACCAAAAAATTCACTCTGGTCTGTAACTTGGTTTTGAAATCATTTACAAAGCTATGGTTAAAGTCCTACTAGACAGGCTACAGAGCTCTGCACTATTAAATACACTTATTTCAAACTGGGTTAGTCTGTCCTTCGGGGCAATGCCACAATAGTTAAGGTAGTGCCAAAAAATCACACGCTTGCAGAATATTTACTTGGAAATAAGGAGTGTATTGAAAGCCAATGTCAGCGGTTTCAAGATCCTGTCTCCACCAACCCCGTGATCCCAGGCAGTGGGAAGCACACCTGGACAGGTTTCCAGAGGCATAATGTGAGCGGCATTATGCAGGGGGTGGGAATGGCTTAACCTCATATGGCTGCACAGTTCAAAAAATTGTTTAATACTTTTTTTTTCTTTCTTTCTTCTTTTTTAAGGGTTTAACTTTATCTTGTGAACAGGCAATCAGATGCATCACAGGAACAGCTTGTTTCCTTTTAATGGAATGACATGGCACAGCAGTTCCCAAGCTGTAATATGTTGATTAAGGTTGTGTGTAAACTGCGATCAGGTGATAGCTGAACTGGTTTGAAAGCATAAAATCAGAGGAGGAACACATTTAAAATGCATGATTAAGAAAGCTGGTATAACCAGGTGTCTGAGCTTCAAGTGCAGTGTGTGCTGGGAACCATCCGAGAGCTGCTGATAAATTTAAAGGCTGGAGAAAAGGAGCCGAGTTGGTGCTTCCCTTCTCAGTTGTACAGTGCTGAGCACTGCACGTTATAAATAATAGATCTCTCTACAGAGACTTAACTTATTCCTTAATCACCATGAGGGCTGCGGTTGTGTGCTTGAATCCCAGTTCAAGCATTTGCAGCTGCTCTGACATGTACTTTCTTTGTGCCCTTGGAAGCCAGCCACCCCATCCCCAAAGAGCAGTCTTTATTTTTTCACTTTCCATGCTTTTCCCTGTGCTTGGGCTCAGAGGGGGAAGTTTCAGTCCAGTTTGAGAAAAATCACTAAATTTGACTCAAAATATTAATTCTGCCTTAGAGAACACGCTTTGTAACAAGAGCACTAGGAAAATCTGCTAGTATTTAGAAAATTTACCTCTGTGTATGACAGCACATGTGTGTGTGTGTGCATGTGTTGTTTCAAGATAAAACCCCATGATCTAGAAAATCGAACGGTCACTTGAAGCTTGTCCTTCGTGTTAGCCGCAGTTGTTTTGTTTTGTTTTTAACTGAGCAATAAAAATTTTTTTTAAGAACATATATACTGGAAAGCAAACATGACTCCATCAGCCTTCTCTCTGTAAAAAAGTGCGAGCTGTTACCACTTCCTCCATGAAACATGTCTGTGCTAGTGTGCAGCTGGCTGACATTTGTGCTTATCTCTGCTGTTGTCATTTTTGATTGTTGGATTAAACTTTGGAAAAGGCGGGGGAGAGTGTTTTTGTATGCCATTTATATAGGCCAGAAATTATTTTCTTTAGGTACTGAATGTAAGAGAGAGAAAGGAATACGAAATTCATTTTGGCAAATACCGTATGAATGTCTAAATTCCTGTATAATCATTCAGTAACTTAAATTCCCTGCAAAATCATAGCATGTCATGGAACTAATTCTTTGTTTCTGCATTAAGTTCTACAGTGCAAACAGCTCTTTTACTTCATCACCACTTAAGTTCAGGTGAAAGAGAAGGAAAAAAAAAAGTCCATGTAAGTAGAGAGAGGACTTGTTCTAAGTTCTTATATTCTGGGCGTGGGCATGCTGATGTTTGCAAATATTTCAGTGATTTGGGCATGTATTTGTTGCATGCGGTATCACTCAGTCACCCCAAGTCGCACGGTGACACACCTCCACAAAGCTCAGACAGGAAACAAGCAACTCAAACAAATTTCCCAAGACAAACACTCTGACATTCATGAAGTAAGAGCCGGTATTGTTTTGCATGTGAACGTGTGCGTACGCATTTTATCTCAGACCATCAAGTCAGAGGTCTGACAACGCTGAGGCTAAGGGGAAAGTACAGGTGTATTTTTGTTACTGAGTATGAGGCTGAGGAAAGACTTTGATTAAAGCTGGTTTGGCTGGGAGAACACCTGAAGACACACTTCTGAAGATCTCGTTAATGTGACCCAGTTGAGTTGCAATGCGTGTAAGGAGTTTGACATTTAGATGTGCGTGCAAGCATGCACAACCTCAATATGATACAAAACCAGCAGCCAAATCCACGACGGCTAGGCTAGCTAACACCTACAATTTCCTTTAGGCCTCTGATAGCAACTGTTTTTTTGTAAGAAGAGTGAAAATAGTGTCTTCCTAAAGCTTCAGTGAATATGGTATTGTTGTTGCTTCCTACTGTGAGCAACTGCATTATGTGAATGAGTTATAAATTGTTAATTTACTTTGTGCAACGTATGCAGTTATACAGGTTTTCCTGTGTTTCATCACAGAGTTGGTTTCTTTATAGAATACATCCTATCTGGAGCTGAAGCTGTCGCTTGTTGCCCTGATAACGTGCTTTCAGCTGTTTGGAGGCAGGAGGTCTTGCTGAAATAAGGTGTAATTTTATTCACGGCGTATCCCTGGAACGTCCCCTCAGCAGAGGCGTAAGGCAGTTATTCAGACTTGGGAACAGCAGGTTTTTTTGCTTGGATCAGCTGGTGCTCATGACACTTATGGACATCAGTTTCTGAGTAAATACATTTCAAGAACACACTAAAGTTTAAAGTCAGGGATTTAAGGCTGATACATGCCTATCAGTGGGACAAGTGGCTTTATTTGGGTTCTTTGATGACCCAGAGTCTGTCTCAGGCTGGAACTGCAGATAGGGCGATGGACTGGCTGATTTGCTCTGGAGATCTGGTAAGTGATGCACAGCAGTTTTTAAACTTCTTTTCTCTATACAGTATAATGGCAAGAGCTTAGATCTTGCATTATTTCTGGAATCTGGGACTTCTCCCCAAGAGGATGGTTTCCCTCTTTATCTGAATCAGTAGGAAGGACCAGTTCTCCAGCAAAACTATCTCCATAAGACCCTATGGTGTAGGGGACACAGAACACTCTGGTATGCACGTATCTATCCACTTGTGGACTCTTCTCCCAGGTTTTACAGCTATGAGAAGATGAACTCAGTTCCCCCAGGACATACAAGGTGTAAACACCACTTTCTGACTTTCAGCACTTTCTCAGTATTCCCTCACCTCCAGAAGCTCCACCTAGAACCAGTCAGAATCACATGGGAGGATAAAGTTACGTGTGATACTGTAGATGAAAATGGATCTGGACTGGAAGGAAAATACTTCTACTTCCCTCCACTCGTATTTCCATGGTGTCCCCTTCCCCTTGCGGCCCACCTACGCCCAGGACTGGGATGATCAGTGCTGGTAACTAAATAGGTCCTGAATAGGTCAGGGCTCTCCTTTCCCCAGCAAATATCTGCTCTTTGTGCTGCCTGAGATGCCACGCAGGCAACACGATGGTACAAAACTCCCTCCTCCATCTGGCTCCAGCTCTTCCCTCCCTGTTCAGATGCCCCCTGTGGCTCAGAAACAATAACTGGTTTAACAATAAACTTTCCCTGTTTGTAATTCAAATGATTTCAAAGGCTATTTCATTGCCATAAAACAATTTGAAGAAGCTTTTGAGCCTTTCAGGATAGCCTTACCCTTCTAGCAGCACTCAGCTGTGTTCTCCCAATTGCCTTGTTCCTTGCCGTTATTGAGGGACAAATGGTCCAGGCAGGGCTGTGAGCTGACAACTGCTCCCTCGTCTACACGTGTGTCTTCTCTGTGTCTACAGCAGCTGCTTCTGTAATGACAGCGACAGAGAGGTGACGGCTACTTAGTTCAAGCTCGGGCTGGCTTTTCATTATTTCGAGCGGCCCCAGCTTTGCTTTGGAGACGAGTGAATGTTTTAATGCTTAAACAAAAGGCAGGCTGCCTGATCTTTAATGTTCCTAGATTTGGAGTGAATTAGTTTCTCTTTCTCACTGTTACTATCCCGCTAGTTCTTTAGTGTGTGAACTGTATTCACAGTAACCATGGGTACATTTGTTAAATATAAAGGGTCTCGAATGGGGCATCCAAAGTCACCAGCCATTTCTGAATAATGTCATTAAAAAATCTATTATATTTTTCTTAACATAGGGAAAACAACTCAGAAATTGCTACAGGTACTGTCTGATGGCTATCCAAATTAAACACTGATGGTAAAAGAATGACACATTAACATGTCAGGCTTTCTCTCCACTTTTGTTCAACTAAATACAGTTAATAATAAAACTAAGATGCTAATAAGGATTGGATGTGAAGCAATTCAATATTAAAAATGTTTTTCAATAGTAGATGATGTTTATGTATTCTTGCAAAACAAAACAATTTATATTTGATTCACAACTTGCACCAATGTATATTAAACTGAAGTGTAATTAAAAAAAAAGCATTCGCATGCTTTTTAGGTTCTGCCAGTTGGCGTCTTGTGCTTTTATGTGTCCCTAAAGAAAGAGGCCATGTATACATTTAGTGAGCATAAAGGGTAAAAGAATTATGACCTTTATTTCCAAGCAAGGAGATGTATGTATGTATGTATGTAAAATGCAGAAGAGATGATCTCATGGAAAGCAGCCCTATTTCTATTAACGCCTTGTCATAGTTTTTTACTTTGTTTGCTGAATCTGGCCAGTTCTATTGTTCCCTCTAAAAATGACAGAAAATAGAATGTACCGTGAGTGAACTGCGTGTTGCTCCCTGCATTGCCATATAACATGGTTTGCTTCCAAGCTCTGCAACATCTACTTTTTGAGCTGGATCCCAAATTTGTCAGGGGATTTAAACACCTATTACAGGCTGTAGGCACTTTCTCCCTTCCCCTCCTTCAGTGCACAGTATGTATAGGCATAAATGTATATAAAGTGCTCCCTGTGTAGAAAATTGTTGCAATTTTTGATTATTTTTTTTTTAAATTGAGCTAGTGTGTAGAACTGCTGTGCCAAAGTATCCGTGCCCTTTTACAGGGCTTCCCAGGAGCACAGTCAATAGCTCACAGTTCCATGCCATATGCTCTCCTCATTTGCCCATAGAAAGAGAGACCCTACAGTGGTCAATGCACTACAAATGCCTAAATAAATTAGGCAAAAATAGAATAGAGCATACATTAAAGCAGCCTCGGGCAGCACTACAATATGTTAATGGAATAACTGCACAGTACAGTGACCATGAAAAACAAGATTAATGAGGTCAGGCAGTGTGGACATCCTAAGGAGGAGCAATGAAGTCCAAGAGCCAGCTTTTTCACTAGAGGTGAATTATTTCTCATACAATGCTCCTGCAGGAGAAACTCATATAAGCTACAGGACACACACTGGTTTCCTAAGAAGAACATACCAAAACTGGATGTTGGGCATTTGCATGTATTACATAGGGAGAAGGTTCCTCCCTCCCACCTCACCTTTATTTTGAGATACTCTGTGACTCAAGAGTTTCTGGGAGAAGATGACAAGCAAAGCAGCTTGCCAGCGTCTCATTGCCTTCAAGTCCATTCGGAGTTCCCCACTGGGAACTTTCTGAGCCAACGCAGTGTTCGAGAGCTGCATGTGAGAGAAGATAAACCTATCTCTTTTTAAAATCCCTGTTCTGTGAGAGGATCTGTATGTACGTACTTGAGCGGCAGCCGCTACCTGACCTCTCCTGTTAGGAGGTGAGAATTAGATGCCTTTTAAAATCCAGTCACCCCAAATGTGTACACCCAATATTGTCCACGCTCCTCTTTTTTGTCATTATTTAATTAACCAATATGGCTGAGAAAAATGCAGCTCTTCAAATATACACTGTCAATTATTTCAGTATCTTCGCTTGATCATGAAATCCACTTCTTCACGTATTTTCAGCAGATTTAGGTATTTTCATAGGTCTCAGGGGATAGGATTTTTTAGACATTTTTCTGAGCACTGTTTCATTTTGTGTATTTTCTTTTTTTTTCTTTTCTGCATCAGAATATGTATTTCTGAGTTCTTTAGTTGGTACTACATGAAAATGTGTCAGTGTAAAAGTATTCATCATGACTGCACATTTATTTTTTAATTCAGTAAAATATTTTCTGCTTTCCTATCGCCCATTTTTTATTAGCTCTTTAGGGCTCAGGATCAGGCTGATGATCCTTCCCTTTGACTACATTAACGATTTTAAGTGTAAATTTCATTTTTTTTTAAAGTCACACATTTGGCAGCCAATACTTTTACCATACAAAACCCCTACATGTGGTTGGATCTTTACATTACCTCTCACACATCCTTAAAATGTGTCTGAAATCTTTAGACTATAATCTCAAATTCTATCTAAATCAATCCATTATTTGTGCTTTTGTTTTCCCCCTAGGCTCCAAATGCAGGCAATGCAAGTAAAATGTATGCCATTGATCTCTTCAGATCACAGAAGGCCATTTAGAAAATATAAATACTTCTTTGCACCTCGAGTGCCTAAATCCAGTGGCCTATTTTAAATCAAAGACTGAAGAAAGTGAGTCAGAAATTCATCCATAATTTTGTTATCTACTAGGCAAACTAACCGGCTTCAGAAGGGGAATCTCATAACAAAACAGCTACTTGAATTGTTTATATGCCATTAATTTTTTTGGCAGTTACATTATCAGTAGCAATAGTATCTGACTCTTGCTAGCTCTTTGCTTTAGCTTAGGGCCTTAATTGAATTAAAGGGTATGAACATGAAAGAAGTTTCAAGGCTCCCCTGTGTGTAACTTCTTCATGCTAAAATGGTGAACAATTAAAGGAATAAGGTCTTTTTTTTTTTCCTTTTTGCAATTCCCAGTTGTATTTATTTGAAAAAGATAAGGCAACTTTGTTATCCTCTGGATGATAAAATCGGGCTTGATTTTACCATACAAGCAAAGCAGGTCACTGCCTAGGGAAAAATACAGGAAAAATTGAATCTTCTATAATTATATTGGGGATTTCTGAGGGAGAGCAAAGGGACTCCTGTTTGTTGATGCAGCAATGCCTTAAATTCAGCTCTAGATAGACAAGCAATTAGAACGGCTTGTTAAGGATCACAGGATCAGTTTCTTTCCCCTGAAATGTCTAAGGCAGATAACAGAGGTCCCTTTAGAAGAAGAGATGGCATTATAACAAAACAGGTTATCTTATGTATCATTGCTGTAGTGGCAATAAAATGAAATGCTTGAATTTGAGCTTTTGCTTTTGCTTATAGCTTTTGTTGATGCTTTATAGACAAATTTTAGGTCTTTGTTTTCTTTCTTTTTTTTTTTTTTAAATACAAGGTGGCACATTCAGAGGCATCTGAAACATTAAAGAGATGACCTCCTAATCATGTAGCCTGCTCCACCCTAGTGCAATTTATGGAGTTTAAGGAAGCCATCCTTGGAGAAAGGATTGCATTTGTTGCGATCGGCTATTACAGTCAGTGACCCAGTATATTTAAAGCATGCTCTAAAAAACAGTTTGGAAAAACAGGTCACAGAGTTCATGTTTGTGCTGTCATCAGGCCAACTGTTGTGCCTCAGATGGGAGATACAGAGCTGTGACTTTAATCTATGCAGGGTAGTCCTAATCACTGATATATTTAGACAGTCACATTATCAGCTGCAAGGTGGACCTGACTGCTGCTAAGAGCCCAGATCTTCTGTCGCACCAGCGCTCTGCCTGGTGTAGCTGTCACAAACAGGCAGCAAAAATATTCTGAGATGACCGATGTCCATCTGTTCCATCAGTCCTGGGGCTCTCCATGGTGGGCCCTACACTTGGAGCCCACTCCTACCACTGCAGCGACGTGCTCACAACACATAAACAGCCTGATGTACACCATCCTTGTGAAGGACCGCACAACTAATGTGCTCCATCCGCTAACGCAGATACAGCCCATGGGACCAGACTGGAGGTGAGTGGTCTGAAGTAAACCCCTAGAAGATGTCTACTGCGGTTTTCAACACTAAAAGTTTCACTCCACACGGGCACGGTGACTTTGTGGCCTCAAGGGCAGGGCCACGTGCTATAATTCAGGGTGAGGAAATGCCCAACAGGCTAAAGGGGTGTTAATCGGGGGTTAAATGGGAATCATACAGGAACAAAAAGACTCTCCTGGCTGTTCCTTCTGTACATGCCTGTGGATGCAGCCTTTGTTATCCAAGCCCACTGCAGCTACCACAGAGGCAGAGGGATGGGGGAAGTTGGTCATTAGCCTAATGTCCCCTCATCTGTGGGGGGAGCCAGTTAGAGCCAGGGGTATGGGAGAGCCTGCACAGATTTGAGCAGAGGAAAGGGCTGACCTCTCCTCTCCTCTCCTCTCCTCTCCTCTCCTCTCCTCTCCTCTCCTCTCCTCTCCTCTCCTCTCCTCTCCTCATCCTCTCCTCTCCTCTCCTCTCCTCTCCTCTCCTCTCCTCTCCTCCTCCTCTCCTCTCCTCTCCTCTCCTCTCCTCTCCTCGCCTCTCCTCTCCTCTCCTCTCCTCTCCTCTCCTCTCCTCTCCTCTCCTCTCCTCTCCTCTCCTCTCCTCTCCTCTCCTCTCCTCTCCTCTCCTCTCCTCTCCTCTCCTCTCCTCTCCTCTCCTCCTCTCTCCTCTCCTCTCCTCTCCTTTTCTTTCCCTTCCCTTCCCTTCCCTTCCCTTCCCTTCCCTTCCCTTCCCTTCCCTTCCCTTCCCTTCCCTTCCCTTCCCTTCCCTTCCCTTCCCTTCCCTTCCCTTCCCTTCCCTTCCCTTCCCTTCCCTTCCCTTCCCTTCCCTTCCCTTCCCTTCCCCTCCCCTCCCCTCCCCTCTTCTCATAAAAGGCTTTCCTAAGTGGAGGTAAAAATAATTACCCCTCTTCTATGAGCTCTGGGATGTACAAATGATATACCTAAATAAATTTGAAATGCTTCACTACTTCCAGTTATACACTGTCTTTGCTTCCTGTCCTGGCAAGTTGAAGAGTGTTTACATTTTATTTTTTTTCAGGGGACATCCTTGATTCTCTCCACAGTAGGACCTGTGCATATGAAACTGAAAGTAGAAATGGATTTATTTCTCTTATGGAGTAGGGCTTTATTTGTGTCAATACAATGGCTCCAATTTAATAGTAAAACTTTAAAGTCTGTTAACTGAAAACATTTTCAAATTTCTTTAGAATTTAATTTTCTCTTTGCATCTAAATTACAAATGACTTATGGAGGAAAGTGTCCATTGAACTGCGTTTTATCAGTGCTCTAATCCATGCGGTAATCTACTGGTTTTTAAAGTTTAACATTTCTTGGTTTTTATAACAAAATACGTCATTCAAAACTTTAACTATTCTGGCATCAATTTTTTTTTAAAAAAAGGGGTTAGATCTTTTTGTATGGGTAGAGGGATTCAAATAATTCAATTTAGGAAAAGGATGACATTCATTGTTGTTTGTGTTGCCTGATTTGCAAGGGAGAAAGTTCTTTCAACCACCCTAGAAATAAAAATAATTGCTCTTACAGTAATGTATGTGCCTAACTCCCTTTGAAGTGACCCTTCAGAATTGCAATAATTTTGGTAGCTTTTACACTCAATTGTCGCGTGCATGAGGTAACCAAAGTTCTCCAGTCCTAGGACTTCTTAGAGCTATATGCTCTAAGCTACAGAGAAGATACCGTTCCTAACGAGCATCCTCTGGACTTTGCCTCTCCACAACGCCCGATCTCATACTCTGCTATTGGCAAGAAAGAACTCATTTATTTCCCGATATTTTAATGCCTTGTCAGTGTCGTGATTTAACCTCAGCCAGCAACTAGGACCACACAGCTGTTCACTCACTCCCTCCACTCCCTCGAGTAGGATAGGGAGAAGAGGGAGAGAAAGGAGGGAAGAAATCTCATGGGTTGAGATAAAGACAGTTTAATAGAATGGTAATGGAAGAGAAAATTAATAATAATAATAATAATAATAATAATAATAATAATAATAATAATAATAATAATAATAATATAAGAATATACAAAATTGTGATGCAATACAATTGCTCACCACCTGATGATTGATTGCCCAGCCCATCCTGAACACCGATTGCAGACTCCTGCCCCCCAGCCAACCCCCATTTATATACTGGGCATGATACCTATGGTATGGAATATTCCTTTGGCCAGTTTGTCCCGTCTGTGTTCCCTCTCAGCTTCTATGGGAACCTGAAAAAGTCCTTAATATAAGCATTATATTAAGCCATCCCTGGAGGTATTTAAAAGATTGGTAGATGTGGTACTTAGGGACATGGCTTAGCAGTGGTTTTATCAGTGTTAGGTTGATAGTTGGACTCAACGATCTTAAAGGTTCCTACTAACCTAGATCATTCTATGATTCTATTCTATGATTCTACTTAGCAACAACTAAAACAATATGTGTTCTCAGCATTAGTCTCATACTAATTCCAAAACACAGCAGTTACTAGGAAGAAAATTAACTCTATCCCAGCTGAAACCAGGACAGTCAGTTAAAACTGAGAAAAGCAGCCAGCATGAATGTCAGGCAATAGGTCAAAAGCCAGGTGAAGGAAAACAAAATTGGCTTGGTAAATTTTAAAGAAAAGGTTTCTAAATCATTCAGCACAGTGAAAAATGTTGTAAACTCTTACCCTCTTTCTACAGAAGTCCACAGAAAAACTCTTCTGACATCAGAAGAAAGCCTGTTGAATTTGGGAAGTGTACATACCAGCAAACAGCTGATGTTAGTGCATAATAATGTGTTGACCTTATGCTTCCAGAACAGGAAGGTATGGATCAACAGGCTGGTCACCTTCTTTCCAAGGAGTCTGTGCAATTGATATAAAATCAATGAAGAAGTTAGTAATGATAACTATAAAAATACTTGGAGATGACTCATGGCAGTTATAAAACAAAAATATTCCACTGCCTTTGTTTCATTTGCTTCAGAAATGAGTACATGTAAAATTCTCCTCCACCCTCCATTAAACATCTGGTTGGTCTCTGATGTTTGGAGTTAATGAGCAACACTATTGCATTTTTATGTGACCATCCATACCTTCATTTACTACAGGTAATTTTTTATGTCTCTGTCTTCACAGAGGAGGGTGTTTACCTTTATCAGGAATACTAAAACTGCCATTGCCTTTGTTCTAAAAACTGCACTGATGACATAAGCTTTTCTGTGGTCAATGTAACTACTTCATAGCTGGAGCGGGGAAGGTACAGTAAGTTTCTGGCATTTACAAACCCAGGGTCAAAGTGATTTGAGACGATTAGATTAAAAATGAAATGAAATCCACAGTTACCAAACGCACTGTGAAGTGGCAAAAGGCGAAATTTCCATTTGCACCCCAAGAAAGTGGGATTTTTCATATCATCAAAGCTCTTTGAGGTACTGAGTTCTCATCACTGTTGTGTTAGTCTGAGGGTTGTAACTACTCTTCCTCTTCAAATCTCGAGCAACTGAAGTTCACCCTTATTATACTTTTGGCCATTGGCTAAAATGTTGAGATTAAATCAGCAAAGTAGAAAAGTAAGGTTTGGTTCATCATTCTGAGACTATCTGTTTTGTGTTGAAATCACTGCAGTAATCTAGCAACTTAAACCATGTACACGAAAAATCCAGGTTTCAATCGCTAGTTCTTACTGTAGATTCCACTACTTTAGGAAAGAAAAAGATGACCAGCCTTCGGGAAATATCAGTTATTACTAAGCCATCTTTATATAAACGAGTGATTTTGCCTTTGATACTAAGTAGGAAATTGCATAACTGACATCCAGATCATTTCCTCTGTAGGAACTGAAGAAACTCTTATGATCGCTCCTGGACATCCCTAGTAATTTTTTAAAATTGTGATATCAATATAGAAAATCCAGGGGGTGTGCACCCAAACTTGGATGTAGCTTTGAACAGATTTGGATATCCTTGGGGGGGGAAAAATTGGCTATTTTTTTTTTGTTGTTCTTGGTTTTTGCTTTTTATTTCAATGTGAAACAGAAATGTTTGGGTGCTGCCAGCACCAGCTCTGGCATGGCCCTACTGAAACCATGCTGCCTGGTAGATGAGACTGAAGCTCTGAGCTGGTGGGAGGAGATGACTCTGCAGGAAATACCCTACAGCTCCAGGGTAACAAAACTGAGTGGAAACAATGAAAGCATGTCTACGCGGAGGAAAGGAATGCACTGCAGACATTCCCTGCCTTGGCCTTGCACATGTTGGTTTCTTGGTATGAAGTAGCGCAGTTTTGGGGCCTGAGCCGGCTGCAATGACGTGGCACCAGAATAGGGCTAAGACAGCTGGTGGGGCTCCACCTGCTTATGGTGGAGCAGAGCACCGTGTTCTCGTTCCATAGTGTAGATGTACATGGCTTTAGCTCTCCCTTCTCCCCTGTTATCTCATACGAGTTTCTACTTTCCCCCTCTCCACTGACTGCTACCTGAGTTGTGGGGCACAAAAACCCAAGGTGAAGAAAATGTTGCTGCAAAGATATTTTATGCAGATCTTTAAGGGAAGCTTTATGCGACTGCTATATCTCTTCTGTAATTTTTTAGAAGCAGACTTTCATGAAGCAGTGAATTTAAAAAAAAAAAATCATGTTTGAAAAAATTCAGAGTCCTCTTAAATAATTTAAAAGTGAATTAAGATGCAAAAAAGAAAAGGAAAGAAAAAGTTCTGAAACAGTAGGTTCATCCTCTGCAAGCTCGGGATCTTGTATTAATGCATTGCGTAGTTGTGAAGAAAATGGCTTTCTATCTTTGCCTGTATGTTAGATCCTGCTGGAACACTCTGTTCTCTGCTCCCAGGAACACTTAATGCTGCTCGAAGCATGTGTACCCAGCGCTACATGGAAGAATCGAGCGGCTCCTCCCACACAGCCAGGCACATCTCCTTTCTATTGTAAGAGAGGTATCAAGCAGCTTTTTGTTCCTCTGTCTCTGGAAATGCATCAGAGACAAACACGAGGGGGGGAAAATGGTCACTGTTTGAAGGTGGTGTTGGAGGCAGAAGACAAAAAGACTTAGATCACAAGGCTGTGCTTTTTTAGATTCATAAATGCTACGCATCTCTTTTTTTTTTTTTAACTTTAAAAGCTATGCTTTTCTTGTTTTTCATCGCAGGCCTGTTTGAGACATCTGGTTAATCTAAATCAGAACTAATGGCCTAATTTTATAGACGTGCATGTTTCTGCTGTCAAGATTTTTGTTTCTGTTTTAGTTAGTCTTTTCTGATGTTCTTTAAAAACAATGGAGGAAAAAAAATCATTCTTTTTTGGTGAGATAAAAGTAGAATACTACCTCTGCTTCTATTTAAGCCCCTCTCCCCCCTTTTCCAGTGTTATCAAGCATGTTCATATCAGATACTTGTATTAACAGTCAGATAGCTCTTGTGTTCTGTAAAAATAGTTCCATTAAAAAACAGGAACTTATTTTTTCCTTTTTTCTTCTTTTTTTTTTTTTTTTTGGTAGGAATTGGCAATTTGTAGCCAATATAGGACAAAGCAGGTTCCTCAGTTTATGGCACATCTCTCAGAAAGGAGAAATAGCATGCGGTGGGAGCTCTGAGATGCAGTCTTGGGTTATGTGCCCTAAAAACACGACCCTGTTCATTTGCAACTATATGGATAATCTCATCAAAGTCAGGGAGATTACTCACATGAGTGAATTTAGGAAAGTAAGTTACTGAGTGTTCAGGTTTGTTCATAGCTTCTGGGGAAGGAGTTCGAGTTGCATGGGGACCAGCCAAACAGATTAATTTTAGGCATGCAAAATGCAATGCAATCCTGTTAGAGGGAAGAATGACTACATTTTCACGCAAGCAGGCCTGAAGTGTTCCCACATAAATGTAGTTGAAGAGAAATATATATATACAGCTACACAACCGATAAGAACTGTGTATCTGTGATTTTTTAATTTTTTTTCCCACCTGATTATATCCAGAAAATCTATCAGTACTCAAAGCAAGGTGATATACAGACTCTCAATGTGATGTACCCTCAGCCTGCCAAATCTGTCCTAGAGAACTAATTATATTAATTTTGTCCTGAGAATTCACAGGCTAAATTTCTGTCTGAGACTGATTAAAATGCCTGAGTTAATACCATTGCAAGGAGCAGAAAAAGCTGTAACAGGAGCAGTGCCATGACTACAAATGACAATGGGAGAGAGAATAAGTTGTGGTAAGTGTTGGCTAGGAAAAATGAGAAAAAAATGATAAGTGCCTGCTTTTACAGCAGTGTATTCACTGCATTGATATGCAGGATTTAGATATGACAGACCACAATGAAAGAATTAAAAAAGCAGCTAATCTGAAACCATTTGTTCTCCAAAGCCAGACCCTGAATTGAATGAAACACGTGCAGGAGCACCTGATTTACAGCCAAAAAAATAATGTCCGGCCTTGGCAGAGGGATGTTATGAGTTTGTGAGGCAGGTGTGTATGTCTAGCTACATACTGAAGTCACTGTTTTACTGTTTCTTCTGTCTTAATAAGTGATTAGTGGGCAATCTCCTTTGTAGTCTGTGCAGGCCTAGCCTGAAATCTCTGGTGTTACCATTGCAATGTCTACATGTTTTGCTACTTTGAGGTATTATTGAGACACTCAGATTTGCTGAAGGTTTGTAGCTGGTACTTAATAACTGGTCCAAAGGAGCCTTCCATTTCAACGTCTATCTAGTTTCCAAATCACAAACCTAAATAAAGCTGCTTAAGAACTTTTTTATGACAAAACTGGAAAGTAAATGAAAGGGGGCTATATCAGATATTTTAAAGGTTTTTTAAAAATCTGTCTAGATTTTTTTAACTACATCATAAATCAAAGTACATAAGGTGCAAATACTCAGGAAAAATGAATACTTGTGGGACCCACATATTGGTTTCTTAAAATCTTTAATTATTTTAATGAAATTTGCACCTAAAATCTGCAGACAGTCACAGTTTTCATTCCAGCAGACAGGAAATACTGTTATAAAAGTATTATTAAAATTCCTGGGTTTTGGCTAGCATAGTTAGGCTGGTGGACTCTCCCCTGCATGCAGCTCTACTCCGGAAATATCTTTGTAAAAAAATATGCTCACACATGTTTAGATGGATTGGATGTTTAGATGCCTATTCTGTGGACAAACATTATGCAGGCGGCCACGCTATAATCCATAATTATTTTTGCTGTCCTTAATACAGTAGTTGATAAGCTTGTTCTAGCTGTAATCTTTTCCCTGCTGCTGATTTCATGCCTCCTTAACTACTAGGATAAACACCAGGAGAAACCAACTCTTGGTTGAGCTGAATACACTACCTGTCATTGCTGAGGGTGATGACCCTGCTTTGGGAACCGTTGGTTTGGGAACCAGCAAGGCCAGGCTGGATGGGGCTTTGAGCAACCTGGTCTAGTGGGAGGTGTCCCTGCCCATGGCAGGGGGTTGGAACTACATGATCTTTAAGGTCCCTTCCAACTCTAACCATTCTGTGCTTCTATGATTCTATGAACCATTGCCTTCAAACCTAGAAATCAGCCCTTCAAGAACACCACTTAATGCGGGATTAAACATGGGACTATGTTAGGCATCCCCCTGCTTCTTTAAGCCGCTCCAGCATCATGTAGGATCCCTGAAATGCCTAAGTGGGTGTCGGAATAGTCTTCTTCCAGCAGGTTACCTCTCTAGGTTTTCCCTCTGCCTGACCACGGGGGAACCAACAGCCCCGTGCTGACTGACACAGGCTGTCCTGGCAGTCACCAGTCAGTGCAAGAGCCTGTACACAGCCACTATGGAGAGGGGAGTTCTGAAATGATTTCAGGGCTTCCTAAAGCTTTACTGCAGGCCAGAAAAGAAAACTCTGGGAAGCAGAGAACTATAAACCACTTTATCATCCCTCCCATCCCAGCTGGACTATGAGGAGAGGGAAAAATTTTGAATTTGAGATGACATCATTTGACTGCAGAGCATGACAACAAATGGTTAAATCATTCTTTTCACTTAAAAGCTCCTTTCCCTTTAATGTTATTGTTAATAACTTTCCCATGCAGGATTGCAATGTCTGATTGTTTATCTCATCTATATTACTCTCTCCTGTTTTATTCATAACTGCATGCAAATGAAAAAATGGATGCGTAATAATCGTTATGTATAACTCTGTGTTGTGAGCAGCTCTCTATTGACAAGCTTGCAAATAATCTGCTTCTATTGTCTTCTTAAATTTTTGTTGTTGCTGGATCCAAACTATGGTTGCACACCTGCTACTATCGCACTTGAAAAAAAAAAAAAATATTCATCTTTATAACTAAACCAGAATGCTATTTTCTGAATTCACTTTTTATCTGCTAGCATGCTGTCACATGTTGTTTGCTGAAATCAAAGCAATAGCATAGGAAAAGCCTTCTGTTGAAACTGTCCTGGCCAGATTTTGGTTTCTGCCACCTGAGGCTCATGCCAAAAGGAATCTCTTCCACAAGGAATCTCTTCTCTGTGAGCAGTCCCTTTGAAATCCAACTTATCCCCCACAGAGCACGCCTTTTTCTGTATGGAATACATGCAGCAGAGGTTGTCATTTTAGGATGTCACAAGCTGGTTTTCCTACAACCCCTTTTGCGGACCGTGCCGTAGTTATCACCAAGGCTGACAGCTTCCCCTTGCCCCTCCGAGTCTTTGCATCCCCTCTCAAGCTTCCGGCAGCAGCAGAGATGCTTGTTCGACTGTCGCTGGTCTGCAGAATGGGGCTCTGGCTTATGGGACTTGTCCCACTTGCTTAAACAGGACTCTACTTCTGTGAGAAATGGTTTGAGGAATTCATTGCGTGACAGGCCAGTCCCCAAATGCAGAGTGCCTGCGTGTGCATACGCGTGTGTGTGTGCATGCACGAGCATGCTGAAGGGAGAGGGGGGTTCCCAATGTGGTCACAAACCAGACTTTTGCCCTTTCTGTGACTCATACCAGTCTATCTTACGCTTTCAAAAGTAAGACTTCTCCATTTTGGAAGAATATGCCACTGACGTTTTCACCCCCACACTTTTTCAGGATAAAACACTCATTGCTACAACACTGCGGTTACTTTCCATGTCGTAATGCTGGGTTGAGAGAAAGGCTGCAGAGCCCTCACCCCCGCCTCACTGCAGGGCGACGCTTTACCGGTGGGCTGGATCCGTCAGACATGTCTGAGCCCAGGTCTGAGCCCCAGATCGAGTCCAAACATGTACTGTGGCGGCACAACATGAATGACAGCCTGCTCTCAAGGCTTCAGGGAAAAAAAAACACTGAGGCCCAAGACAGGCTTTGACAGGCACTGAAGGGCACTCACCCACCCCGCAGCGAGGGGGGCGAATAGCTTCTCTCTCCATCTTAACGCAAGTTGTGCAGCCAAAGTCTTTCTGAGAAGGACACCAGTATCGCCGCTGTAGTTTGAGGGGTGCCTCTTTGAAAACTTTACAGAAGAAGGTGGGAACCCCATCACCAGGCCATGGGGTCCTGTGGGGCGCAGCGTGGACACGCAGGGCTGGCTACCGACTCTCCGGGTTACATCTGCCTCCTGGATGGAATAACAAATTAATGTCGCTAGAGCTGTGACTATGTATTCAGAGCAAAGACTGAAGAGAGCTAAAACATTAATAAACATTTTATGCATCCCATGGTAAGCTATCCTCTGCAGAAACAAAAAATAAAGGAACAACTCCTTGCCTTGCTATACGCTTTCAAATGCTTGCTAAATGACAAAAACAACGTGGCATTTTAATAACATTAACCTACAGTAAAAATAAACTCTATACATAGAATGGATCGTTTTATTTTATGCGTTGCAAACAGTACTCTTCAGCCAACAGGTGAGAGAAAGCTTATGCCCATCTAAGGCACATATACAGCTTTTTGGGAACAAACACCAATTATTTCTCAACTGTTACTTCTTTACTAGGTCAATGCCAAACAGTGCAAAACCATAGCTAGAACTGACAGTGAAACAGAACGAGAACAGACCTAACACCTTTTTACACTGAAAGGCTTTAACAAGATACCGCACAAAGAGCCTGTAACACTTTCACACTTTCTTGCATTTGCTTATTCTGTCAGGAATAATTTCCCAAACAGGAAAAAAAATATCCATGCTGTACATGTAGTATATTTATTTTCATAAACAAATACATACTAATTCAGACTCTAAGACCAGAACAAATTTTTAAAAAATCAAATAATTCTAATTCTTCTCCTTTGAACTCTTGAATCTTCCCACTTACCATAAAGAACACTCGGCAGCTTCCTTTAGAAAAAGCTGGGGAAAAGAGCGTGTTGCAATAGTCTCAGGGTGTGTATGTGTGTGTGTGGCACAGATAAAAGTCGTTGTATTTCTATTACTTATTTCCATTATGACAGAACTCACAAAGTGCTAGGCTCTCTCCAAACCAATGGCAAGAAACAGTTCCTGCCAAAACAACATGAAAGAAATGTTGTAAAGGTTGCATTGTGTTGCTTAAAAGTTAGGAAATATCAGAAGCTGGGTTGCCAGTACAACCTTAATTCAACTCTTCTGTGCACATTCATTATGATCCAGTCTTTAATTACATGATCACATACTCTTTTTCTTTATTTTCTCTCCCTAGGGCCTCTGCTTCATTTTAAGTATCAGATGGGCTGAATAAGGCAGTTGTTAAATGTTTACATTTATCTTCTTCAGCACCCTGCCATTAAGGTATCAGTGAGTATCTCGCACTCTTGACCAGGCAAACTGCCTCCTCTGTGTCTGGAGCCGCAGAGGCAGGAGAAGACAGCTGGGACCTGGCCAGACACAGTAAGAACAACTTCATATATCCCAAAATGTACAGGTGCCAAAGAAGTTCAGAGCAAAACAATGGATCAGTGAAACACGCTGGCATACTGTCAGGAAGCTAAGGCACAAACCAGCAACAGGCTGAAGTACGGCCAGTTTCTCTGATGTTCTTCACTGAAGTCCTATCGAGGAAAGTTGACTTTGTCTGATCCCGTGAGCTGTATGCCAAAGTCTTCATCACCGCTAAGAGCCTGCATACTTTAAAGATGAGGATCTGCGGGAGCATTTCACAGGCAGAAAGCGGCCCCAGCTCCTTTACTATCCCACCATAGCACTGGGCTGGAGGCGGACTTGCCTAGGCTGAGAAAACAAGACGGTTCTCTGCATTAGCAGCTCCTGTTACGTTGTCCCTTCCCACAGCTAGGGATGAGGTTTTGCTGGCAGGCATCTCGCTGAGCTTCGAAGTTATCCCTGAACTGCTTGCTGGCTGCACAGTAAGAACACCAAAGCAGTTCATTCCTCACTAGGAGACTGGATCTTTATGCACAGCCATTTACCCTGCCCATAAACAAGACCCTCTTTATATGTGCTGTGACTGTTTGGAAGCAGTTACTGTTTGGAAGTTCTCTGAATTTATTGATTTTCCAGGAGATTTGAGGGAAACCCCTTGACGGTCTAGCAAGCTTTAAAAAAAAAGATAAAAAAATCTTCAGGAAGTGCATGCTGCCACATTATTTTCTTAAAAGTACAATTCAAGGGAGGTGATTCAAACCTGAATCACCTTGCTATCCATAACAGTTACTGTTGTTGCAAGCTGAGGACAATTTGGGGTGCTACTACATAAGATCACTTATCTACTGGGGAGTTCCTATAACTCCTGCTGAGCATTTGATTCTGGCTGGAACTAAGTAGGAGAGATGAGAAACTGGCCCAGATAAAGCTCAGGCCCAAGCAAAGGTGGTAAACATTATACTCTTTTTTGTTGAAGTATTTCCAGTAGTTATTTTGGTGTAATTGCGATGTTCTGAGAATAATGTCGATTTTGCACAAGAGAAGTGATATTCTCCAGGAGGATGATGGACCTTGTCGTGAAGGGGTGACAGAAGCATCTGCTGCTTTGAGGTTTGAAAGGGAAGAGCAAATTCCAACTTATGAACAGAGCAGAAACGGCAGCTCTGGATAAACCTCACGTATGCTGAGGAAGCACTGAGAAGAAAGGATGGCGGGCACATATGGAGCAGCAAGAGGAGGGGCCAGGTTGGCAGCTCCTGCCTTCTGACGGGACAGAGGGACAGCTCATGATCAGTAATGGAAAAGTCAGAGGTTAGTGGGGGGAAAACAGATGAGACTGCGCCCTAAAACCTACACCAACATTTTTAGTGTGCAGTAAAGCTGTGAGCTTAAGCTCTCAGGATTATCTTTTGAAGGTGTTTTGCAGATCTCCCTTGTGTATAAAGAGTCAGAGTCCCTTGAGGCTGAGAGTCTAAGATAGAAAAGATCCTGAGAGCAAAGACCAGAAGCACTATTCAGGTACAACTCTAGCACTGGGCAAGCAAAAATGGTGTACTTTCATCTTTTATTCAAATTATTTCACACATGTATTTTTATATATTTCATTACTGAATTATTTTTACTGAAAAAAAGAAATCTTAGGATTTAATCGTGTGTTCTTACTGTGCCTTTAATGGCCTGATTTCTGATCTTTGACTGGAAGAAGTGTACATGTAAATATCAGGCTGTACTTCCTTTGCAGCTTTGCATAGGGGCAGGGCATATACCCTAGGGGAAGAACGAGTTTTCTATCAAAGAAGCTACACACTATGTTTCTAACAAAAAAAAAAAAAAGGGGGAAAAAAAGAAAAAAAGGGGAAAAGATAAAAAAAGGAGAAGAAAAAAAAAAAAAAGGACTTCTGCTGCTTCTTTCATCTCCCCTTTGGTTTTGCAAAAAGGGAGACACAGACATGGAGAGGCTTGTGGCTTTACCCTCTCCTTGGCCATCAGTCCTCCTGTCCAGCTGGGGCTTTTGCCCTGGGGTAATTGCATGGTCCCATGAAAGATCATGCTGTTGAGCAGTGTGCATGAGGTGCATGGAGGTCCAAAAAGGGTATTTCTGGGGTGTTACAAGGCACTGGAACAGGTGGCCCAGAGAAGTTGTGGATGCCCCGTCCCTGGAAGTGTCCAAGGCCAGGCTGGATAGGGCTTTCAGCAACCTGGTCTAGTGGGAGGTGTCCCTGCCCATGGCAGAGGGTTGGCACTAGATGGTCCTTAAGGTCCCTTCCAACCCGAACCATTCCATGACTCTATGAGCCAGGGGTGAGGTTTGGCCAGTGGCCTGTGAGAAGACACTTCCCCTGCTGGCCAGCGTGCCCTTCCCTTGGCTTGCACCCACGGGAGGACCCTGCCTGGAGACCCCGCTGTGAACGTGGCCTGGAGGCCAAGGGACACAAACGTGAGGACAAAACCACGCTGGGGACCCGCGGGACCCTGGCCACAGGGGTGGCCCCACCGGGGCTCCCACAGACGGCAGGAGGGGGTAAGCCACGTCACCTCCGGCAGCTACGGGCATAAACAAACGCTGGTCCCCGGGCACCCCTGCGGCGGCTCGCTCCACCTGGCCAGACGCGCCCCAGCGGGCCCCCGCGCACAGACACGCCGGGAGCCGAGCCCAGGCGGGGCACGGCGCAGCGAAACAGCACCGAGACAACTCTGGCCGCCTGCGCCATCCCGCTTTCTCCTCCTCCTCCTCCTCCTCCCCCCGGCCCGGGCGGGCAGTCCCCCTCCCTCCCTTCCTCCCTCCCTCCTCCCGCCCCCGCGCTGACGTGGCCCTACTCTCCCCAGATACAGCGCACGGCCGCCGCTCCGCTCCCCGACCGCAGCGCGCCGCCGCTACCCACACGGCGGTCTCGCCTGGTTCCACACCCCGCGCAGGCAGCCAGGCGGCCGGGCCTCCGCAGCCCATGCCGCTGCGCGGAAGGCGAACGCCCGCTCCCTGTCCGGGCAGGACCTGCGCGGGGGCGCGCTCCCGCTCCCCTCCGCGCAGCTCCGCGGGCGCGCTCCCGCTCCCCTCGCGCAGCTCCGCGGGCGACCTCCCGCGCCCCGCAAGCCCAATCACGCGCGCAACCCGCCAACCCCTTGCGCCGAACCCCGCGCGCCCCGGCTCTATTTGTTTACAGTCGATTACGTCACCCACTCAACCACCACCCCCCGCCGCGCGCCGACCCCGCCCCCGCCGCTTCCTGTCACAATGGTGCGATCGCTCGATTGGCGGCGGCGCGCCCCCCCCCCCCCCGGCGCCCTGACGCCACTTCCGCCCCCCCGGCGGCTATAAGATGCGGCGTCCGGCAAGCAGCTCCCTTCGCCCCTCGCAGCAGGAGATGCGGGGAGCGCTGCCGCGGCCGCCGCTGCTGCCGCCGCCCCCACCCTGCCGCAGGAAGAGGAGGCGGAGGCTGCCGCCCCCGGGATGTGAGCTGGGCTCCGCCGCCCGCTACTCTCCTAGTTAGAGCCGCCCCGTCCCGTCCCCGCTCCGTTCAGCCCCGCCGCCCCGTCCCGTCCCGCTCCAGCGCCGGCCGCCCCGGAGAGCTGGCTGCCGCCCGCCGCCGCCTCCATGCATCCCGCCCTGTACACCCGGGCCAGCATGATACGCGAGATCGCCGCGGCCGTGGGCTTCATCTCCAAATTCCTGCGGACCAAGGGGCTGATGAACGAGCGGCAGCTGCAGACCTTCAGCCAGAGCCTGCAGGAGCTGCTGGCAGGTGAGGGCGGCGCGGGCGCGGCGGGAGCCGCTCCCCCCCCGATCCCCAGCTCCGGCCGCGGTGCTGCGCTGACCCCGCCGCCGCGGGGGCCGCCTGCGCGGGCCCGGCGGGGCCGCCCGACGGCGGCAGCGCCGGAGGCGGGGGGCGGGGAGGTGAGGCGGAGAGCAGTTTCTCCGAGGGGCTGTAGCCGGTGCGGGGGGGCGAGCGGGGCTGCGCGGCCGCGGGTCGCCCTTTGCGAGGAGCCCCCCGCCAGTGCCGAGCCGGTCCCAGCGGGTGGGGGCGGCAGGAGCGGGCTGTAAACAAAAGGGGCTCGGGCATCGCGCAGGCAGCGCCCCCCCCCCCCACCCCTCGGCTCCTCAGACAAAAGCTTTCGGAGCAGCCCGGACTTGGGCTCCGCTCCAAGGGCTCCAACCGCCCGGTTTCCAGAAGTAAAAACGCTCCGAAGTTGCTTTCTTTTTTTTTTTTTTCTTGTCCGGTAAAATTCAGCGGTGGACGATGAGTCTCCCTTCCCCTTTTTTTCTGGAAACGTCTCATAGCCGCCCGGCAGCCCCGGTTGCGGTCAAAATACCGAGGGGTTTTCTTCGCTGTCCTGTGGGTTTTGTAATCCCGAGCCCGTGTCCCGCCCCGTGTGCTTTGGTGGTGCCCACAAGTAGTCTCAGACCGGTAGGGTTTTGGGTGGGATAAAAACTCCGAAGGTAAGTGAAGTCATTGGTATCTCGCCCTGGAAAACAGGCTGGGAAGCGCGGTGGTGAAATACAGCTTGAGTCAGTCGGTAAATGCTGCCCAGTGCCTTCCCTAGTTATTTTTGGGTGTTCTTAGAATGTGAGGAACCAAGCAATGGGTGTGATCTTAAGAGGATGCTGGGAAGGAGCTTTTTTTCTTTCTCGGTTCGTGGAATTTTGAAGCCCTTAAGTTTTTCTGTTGTGTATGTAATCACTTCTGTATTTTTATATTTGTTTCTGTGAATGTCAGGAAGTTGCATTTCACTCCTTTCAGATGGCAGACATTGTTCTCTGTATACGGTAGCACGAAACAGTAACTTTATACATGAGTACTTCCGAAGGGACGCTGTGCTTATGTAAATCATCAGCAAAAATAAAGGCTGTAATGATTTTTCAGGGCACTTGATGCTAAAATAATAATCTTTTCACATCTTGAGGTGTGAAATTTGCAAGAGAACAATGATCACTGTTACATCTTTTTGAATACAGAATTAAGGAGGATAATATTTTTTTTTTTTATTTTATAGAACATTATAAACACCACTGGTTCCCAGAAAAGCCATGCAAGGGATCAGGTTACCGATGTATCCGGATCAACCATAAAATGGATCCTCTCATTGGACAGGCAGCACAGCGGATTGGATTGAGCAGTCAGGAACTGTTCCAGCTTCTTCCAAGTGAACTCACTCTATGGGTTGACCCGTATGAAGTGTCCTATCGTATTGGAGAGGATGGCTCAATCTGTGTGCTGTATGAAGCTGCACCAGCAGGAGGTAGCCAAAATAACACCAACATACAAATGGTAGACAGCAGAATAAGCTGTAAGGAGGAACTTCTCTTGGGCAGAACTAGCCCTTCCAAAAGCTACAATATGATGACTGTATCAGGTTAAGATATAGTCTGTGGATGGATCACCTTAAAAATGGATGGATAAATTTGGTTTTTACTTTGGGTGGGCACCTCTGGGGATGGATTATGGAATTTAAACCATGTCACAGCTGTGAAGATCTGGCACACGTTAGAGTGGTATACTTTAAAGTGACAGTGCCATAGTTTGGACAGTACCTTTCAGTGATTTAATAGCCTGTGAGTCAAAACGATTGCAACTTGCTAGGGAGTGAAGAAGATCTAGGAAGGGTCAGTTTCTCCAAGACATCTTACTTAATTTCTACACCAATTTTCAACCCCAATCTGTATTTATAAAGTGATTCTCTGCAGTAGGTCTTGCAGAGTAAATTTGCACTATTACATTTATTAATTGTTAGCATTTTTGGCAGCTCAGTAACAAGACTTATTGTTATGAACACCATAGTACTGGAAATTTTATTTTTCAGACTTTTACCTAGCACTTACAAATATGTATAAATGTACATAAGATAAACTAGTAAGTATGACCTGGGGAAATGGTCAGATCTTTACATTGGCCTCAAAAGTAGCAAGTGATCAGAATCTGCCATGGCAACAGGCTTTAAAAAGACCTTATAAAGACACTGTCTGAACTGTGGTGTTAGCACCAGCCAGCTATCTGTACATTTGCTAGCTTGTAGTTTTCTAAGACTGAGTAAACTTCTTATTTTTAGAAAGTGGAGGTCTGGTTTGTAATTTCCTTGTTCTTAATTGGGTAAAAGTCTTTTCCACAAACCACCATCTATTTTGTGAACTTTGTTAGTCATCTTTTATTTGGTAAATTATGAACTGGTGTAAATTTGTACAGTTCATGTATATTGATTGTGGCAAAGTTGTACAGATTTCTATATTTTGGATGAGAAATTTTTCTTCTCTCTATAATAAATTGTTTCCTATCTTGGCATTTTAATTAATCTCTTGTCGTGATTACATAGGACCAGTTAAACTATTTTTGTCTCACAGTAGAAACGAAATAGGTACTATAAAAGCTTGAGAACATCAATGGCACCCTGATGCTAGGGAACATTTGGTGCAGACATGGATTAATGAAGACCTCATATATAAATGCTTGGGAAGCTTAGGGAAACACAATGATGTACATGTCACTTCAGACGTTTTAAAAAATCAGTCAATATGGAAATAACTCCAGGGCCAATAATTCCAGGATATGAGGAAAAGGTACAGAAATAACATCCACCAAAGATGACTTGAATAAATCCAGAGGATTAAAGTTTACTTGGCTTCCTGATGAAGGATATAGCAAACCTAAATGTCCATTTTGACCTACTTGCTCACAAGTTCTCAGTTCTTCCTTGATGGATTCCCTGCTCAATAAGAGTTTCTGGGACGAGTGTCCCTTAGCCTTAAGAGCAGGTTAACCACTCTACAGAAAGGTTGCTCGCCTTTTGCTTTCTTCAGATGCAAGACTTTCACTTTAGAAATCATTAAGATGGGATTCAACAAAAGGTATGTAGATCTTTTTTCCCAAACTTAAAAGGCTGGTTAAGGCGAAGTGAGAAGCCCATACTTATATGTGTATTCAAAGTTAATGAATGCTGTGGAGATGTGATTCACTTAAGCACCACACTAATGCCATTTGTATACAGCGCAGTGGTTAGTTACACTTGAGAGAAATTCCTTACCACTTTATTTGCACTTGTTAAAGTGCTGGAGTAAAAATCAAGAACTTTCTGTTCCTTATCTCCTGCGTACTTTGTTCTGCAAGTGTTTAATAAAAGGCCTACCCAACTTGGTCACTTTGGTTGTGAGAACTGCTGCTGTTGCTCTAAAGGAAAAGAAAACAATCATTACTTGCCAACTAAACTTGCTAGCTATGGATAGAATGGAGCTTCAGATTCGCCATGCGTTATGGCAGCTGCTGCTTGGCTATGAGCCTTTACAATGTGGCAATAATAACGTGTTTTATCTCCAGTTCAAATCTTTGTCTTCTGAACTATACTATAACTGATTATATATAAGACAAAGCATAAGACTGACCTGTCTAGCTTTTTTTACCACTTTCTTTTCCATTGTTTTTTTTTTTTTGAAGGTTCAACTTTACAAATACTATTTTTACCATGATCTGCATATGAATGTCAACATTCAGCACTTTAAAGCATTCCTAGGGCTTCTGCAGTGCTGTGACTTTCTGGCACAGGCCGGTGGAAGCATAAGTGCTCCTGAGGCAGTGAACTTTGAGGAGCTCGCTCAGTGTGTCTGGATCTGGCAAGAATAGATCTATTACCAAAGCTTCAGAATGAGCTTGCTTTAAATTACAGGCGTTACTCAACGTGTAGAGTCAAAGCTCATGTTCACATCTTGGTACCTTAAAAATTCTACTACTTTCAAGATGACGCTTTCCAGTTGTTAAGTCTGTAAGCAAGAGATTTATTCAGGCGGTAAGGAGTACTCAAAGACGTTTCTGTTGCGTGACATGGCCGCAGACAGCATAAATATATCCAAATAGAAAGGAAGAAAAACATTGAGCTTGGCTTCCTGTAAAGCCATATTAAACTTTCATGAAGCTTGCTGCTGAGTGAGCTGTGCTTGGTGTACGGTGGTGCTGCCTGCATTCTTTCCTGCCGCACAGTAAGAACAGCAGCAGAAAGGGTGGCTGTGTAGTCGGTCTTTGACATGAGCTATGCACGGTTATGAAAGCATCAGCTGTCGGTACTTTCTTTTTGGTAAGTTAAGCATAGCTTTGCGAGGCAGCAAGTATTCCTTCCATCTGCGAGGCTGGCATGTGACACTGAATCAAGAATGAGCCTGCTCCCTTAGATGGTTAACATTTTAGTCCTTTTACGGTAGGGTGCTTTCATTCATGGCGTAATTTTTAACTGCAGCTGTAACGAGTAATTGGTACAACCTCCGTCCTCGGAGTTGTTGGGATTTCTTCCAGCTGGAATTTAAACATACCCCAACGTGCACACAATGTGCCCTTGTCTGGTTTTGAAAGTACTTAGCATACTGTGGCAGCAGGGCATAGGAAGGACTCTGGAGAGAGATGGAGTATGTCTGTAAGAGGAGGCTGTTGCCAGTCCTGTGTTTTGGTGCAGGTAGAACAAAGTGCGCTAAGCTTAATGCTTGTCACTTTTGAATTTCATTTAAGGTGCCATTATGAAACCTGCAAGGCTTTTATTTTAACGCAAATAATAAGAGATGAGAGAGCACATTCAAGACCTGCTTGCCCAGTGCACGTTAGTTAAATGAGGTGGACTTCCCTTGTGAAGCACTGAATAATCCTGTTGTTCTGTTGGTGTTCTGAGGGCAGGCTCAGCTTTACACAGCTTTCATGTTCCACCTCTTCTTAGGCTGACCGGTCTTGCTAAGACTTGTTGACCATTCAGTGAACGTCTTTACAAAGTGTACAATTGCCTTCTAATTTATGCCAGATGAGCAAATGCTTCTTTTTCTCACAGCGTGTTCCCCCGCTGTGCTATGTGTGTTATCAATCCTATGCACTCGAGTTTACTTTTGTATTTCGTGTTCGGTAACGATCCTCCTATAGAGAGTTGTATTAGGTGTATCCTGTAAGAATCTCTGTTCTTCTGTTCTCTTTGCAGTTGTGTGGTGGGTTTTTTCCTGCTTATTCTGGAGGGGTACGTCTGGCTTAAGCAGTCATTCAGACCATGATCTTTTTCTTCCTGTACGTCTAGGGTCATTCTTAGGTTCGAATAGAGATCTGGGGGCTTTCATTCAGTTACTAATAATGCTGATTTTAATTTTTTTAATTTTTATATATATATTTTTAATTTTCTGCTGACTGCAAAGATTTTCTGGTGGATCTGTATGACAGGCCTCAGGATTTTCTTATTATTGGTTTGTTCTATCAGTCTACATGAGAATTTGGAAATAACCTATGTGAGGCACTCTTCTGATGTGCAAATACCATCACCAGCTTCTACTTTTGTTGTCTTTTGTATTGAACCAGTTCATAGGATAAAAAAGTCTCTCCTATTCATCCCTAAAAGCAGTCTCCTTGGATCAGAAGATCAGGTTGTGCTCTCTTGTCTCATACATGGCTAGTCGTGACGATTCTGAAGGCTAAATATTGTTAAGCCTGTATGCTCTCGACTGCCTTCTGTTTAAATGGGTAAAAGAGTAGCTTGAGAGATGATTTAGAAGCAGGGGGAACTGTACTGCAGCAGTAGGACCTTACAAAACAGTTTACCGATGTGCAAACCATAAAAAATCCAGTTAATGTTCCTGGAGTGGTTGGTTCATGCTGATGCTTGTAAACATTTCTGTCACCAAATTAAGCAGATGTCACTGAACATGAACACTAAATCTGCATAAGGTGTCCTTCTAATTAACCTTGCTTACTTATGCTGGGAGAATATGATCTCTTGTTATTGTGCAGGTTAGCAATGAATAAAATGAAGAACATTGCTGCTTTTCTTTTTTTTTTTTGTTGTGTATCTACGTAAAGCTTATTTCTGAATTTCCATAAATCAAGTAGCACTCTACGTTTTCCAAAGTTTCCCCTACTTGATGCCTTAATTTTGAGGGAAAATAGTTTATATTGGCAAAAGCTGCCACTTGACTGAAGAACGTTAAAGCTGTTTTTAGTTTGGAGTGAAACATGTATAGACTGGAGATAAATAGCTCTCCTAAAAAGGAATGTATATTTACACATTCTTGGTGTAATAGCAGAGGTTATTTTTACATGTTTCAGATTTACATTCCAGTGTGGCATAAAGTGAACATTGTGAAGCAGGATGTTAATTCAGTGGCTTTCAAGGGTTCGCAGAGCAAGCTGGGCTTAGACAGTAAATGCTGTATTAATCGTTAGCAGTGACAATTTCATCAACATAGGAATCGCAGGGTATAATTAACATCAGTTGCTTTGACACTATGCTCTTAATGTATGGTTTCAACCTTTCTTTCAGTAGCAGTTGGAGAATGCACTGTGACAAATTATTGCTGATACAAAGTAGGTCAACAGTAAAATGGCTGACTTACCATAAATGAACAGAGCTAAATTATTGTAACTTAAAGTCCAGTGGAATTTTCTTAGTGGCTACGTCTTCGGCGCCCTTGTGTTTCTCAAGCGTGAACCTTGTATACAGCTTTTCCTAACTCCTTATTTCCTAACCACTTGGTATTTTTGTCTAAACAAGGAGAACGTTTCCTCCCAGCTGCTGGGAAGAAATCCACACGAGCAGTAAGGCTGCGGGCGTGACAGCAGAGATTTGCCCTTGTAGTATTGCGATTCTGCGACTGCAGAGCCGGCAAGGAAAAATGACTCGCAACTAAGGAAAACACGTAAAAAATGCCGCATCTTCAAGTTCCGAGGTTTTTCTCCGCTGAAAGTCACCCATGACAGCACATGAGGAAGGGAAATAGGACCGTGAGGATACTGGATGAGAAAAATCCCAGGCTGAGGGAATGTCATGTATGTTTTTGCAGAGGGAAGTGCTTTTACCCTGTGATTCTGGTGATCAGCGGCTCAGCATCTCGTGGCTTGCAACAACCTTTTAAAGTTTTCTTGAGAGATGTCGCTTTATTTGATGCGTTTACCTCTTGGATGTCAGGAAATGGCCTCTAGCTTTGCAGTTTCTCTGGGGCATTGTAAAATCCAGCGTGATTGTTTTATGTGCTGATTATATAACTGAATAAAATGATAAACAAACGCATCTGTTGGCATTGTGAGGACACAAGGGAGAAGAACATCAGCGTTCTTGGAGCAGCCTTGACTATATGCAAGGAGCAGCAGTGTCTGAAATGCCCAACGACAGGGGCAGGGGTGGGGATGCTGCCCAGCGTCCACAGTTGGGTTCCAGGCAGCAACGCCTATCTAAAGGGCTATAACATGGAGATAAGACACTGTCTGCAAAATATGCCGTTAATTTCGGAGAGTTAGTTAGAAGAGACTTAACTGAAAATTAAAATTGCTGAAAAGAAGATTGGTTCTGTTTTGCCTCAAACCAGGACACTTGGGTACAGCTTCTAATTCCAAGATGGTCTTAAAAGATAGATTTCTAGTACCAATAGTATCATCTGCTGACATTGGCCACAATTAATAAATTCCAACAGTGTGCCCTTGCTGTTCTCTGTTCTATAAAATTCAATTATTATTGCTTTTTTAACCTAAGAACAAGTAATAATTGGTATCTTTGGAGTTCTGCTGGCCACAGGTTAATTAACGAGTTTCTTGTGCTTTAAGAAGAATATTGAAGACATCATTCCTTCTACGCGTTGAAGTTTAAAGCAAGTTTTATTTATATGTACATATACACAGGTGCACATACATACATTTCTTGTATAAATATATATACACACACATATTTAATTATTAACATCTTTCTCAGTGGGTCATCCTCAAGTCCCTGCTTGCTGTGATTTAATTCACAGGTGACTGCAGGTGTTCTGGAGATTGTAAATTCACACAGACAGGGGAAAATGATCCTCCTTATTCACTTTTTATGCCTTAATATGTTGGCATTGTCAGGAACGTACATTCCTGTTTTTCCCTTTTCTGAATTTGAATTTGCAGCTTGACTCAATTTGCTAGTCAATTTTCAGGATTTCCTGTAGAGTTTTAAAGCAAATTGGAGTTGACTAGAGGAATGTTTGCAACATTTTAATCAATTTAATACCCGGCTGAAATGAAATAAAGCTAAGATGCTTTTAGAATCTTAATTGTATATTCATGCTAATACTTTGTAACACGAGAGAGTTCTCTGGTTTCTGGTGAGCAGTTGTCTGAACAGTCAGCAAAAGGTCCATTTCTGTTGAGCCTAGCACCCTTTCCTAGATGGGTGCACCAGAACAGTTACCTCTGTCTGGTAACGTTCAAGTTCTATAGTGTGTAATTAGAAATTTGTTTACAAGTGTGAAAGGTTCTATAGCATAACTGCAAAATAACGTCAAGCTGCCGGTGTGGTACACCTACTGCTAGAAAGTCACACTGGTGACATTAACCAACCTTTGCAATTCCATCTCTACATTTAGCTTGTATTATAATAATCTCTTTTTTTTTTTTCACCCCTAACTGCTTGCTTCCTTTGCTATTTACAGCCTATTGTCCCCAGCTTGCAGTCAGCGTAGGGTGGTTCTGTTTGTAGACTTCAGATGGGTAGGGAAAAAATAAGGCGGTGGAAATGTCAGTATCGGTCTGAATCACGATGACATTAAAGCAAATGATAAATCGAGTTCCATGTTTGCAAAGGACCCGTTTCTGTGGAAGAAAGGTACCAGACCAAATTTTGATGATATTTATCGTACTTTGTTGTTTGGATATATTTAACAGGGGTGAGGCTTTTGTAATGTAACTGAGAAGAACCGTGTTGCAAATATGTAAGTACGTTTCAGAAGGACAGCTGAACAAATATATCTGCTTGACTGTTTATCCAAATGTGCCTGTGACTGTCTTCAAAGCTGGTTGCTTGCAGAATTGACAAGTCCTGCATCATGAACGGCAGAACACTGACTCTGAATACTGAAAGTGATAGTTTCCACAATTATTCAGTTGAAAAATATGTGCACGTCATTCAAATTTGAAATCACCACTATTCGTAGAGTTAACTGAAGTTGAAGTTAATTCCAAGCCAAGCGGCTTGTGTACAAAATGTCTCCTGAATTATCAAACTGATGTAACCCCATGACTAATTCTGCAGTACAAATATGTTGACTTCTTTTTCTTGCCCCTTCTTGGTGCACCCTCCTATCTACAGGAGCATCCCTTTGTAGGCAGTTTACAATCAATAAAAGGAAGATTTGAGTTCCAATGTGATCTGAACTTTTAAAATCTAAGACCCTAGCCTTTGCACACTCTTAATTTTACCGTTATGAGTACCATGAAGCCTTTTGCCTTATTAATGTGAATACATCATATGCCCTTCAGTATTGTATGAGATCAAGTATGTGGCAAAAGCTTTCTCAGCGAGGCAGAAATGTGTTTTTTATTATTTCCATGGGCACTGGAAGGCATATTAAAATCTTTATTATTGACTGAAAGGAAACTTTCCTCTTTATTGCTGTAGAATATAGAGATAGTGAATAGGCTGAAAGGAGAATGCTGCACACCTACCGCATCATGATCTCATTCTCAACATGATTGCCTCGGTGCCTGCCAGTTCCAATGTTCATGAGTCACACTCCAGTATGTGATTTGCTTAAAAGCAATAAATGTCAGCACTTTTATTTACAATCTGCCTTTGAAGATTTGGAAGTCATAACTTCAACACATTTTTTTCTACAACTGTGAAGGCTAGGAACTAGCTTTACCTTTTTCTTTTAAATGAAAGATGAAAGCTTTGACTGATGTATTGCTAGGTCTGACCTAGCTGCAGCGGGTTAAGATGTGTGACTACCCAAACCCACTCTTTCCTCCGCTTTGCCAGAAATTACCATCCTGGTAGGTGGGGCGGCAGAAATGGCTCTTCTGATTCTTGCTCGAAAAATTAGCAGAAGTCGCTGAGGTTGGTAGATTTGTGTCACGTCAGACCGCAATGCCCGAGACAGGGTGGGAGCTCCGGTGCCACCGTCGCATCTGCTGGGGAGTCTGGCAGCCACTGGCAGACGGCTGCGGGTGTTGGAGAGTTGGGGAGCTCAATGTCGGCATGTGGGAGCCCTGCAAGAGCCGGGGTGTGCGAAGCAAACACACGTATGCCGCCATTTTCAGGATGGGGTCGTGTATGATCCGTGGGGGAGGGAAGGGAGTGGAGGGAGCAAAGGACCAGACAAATAATCCATATGGTGAGTCAGTGGGAAAGAACCAAATGTAATTCCAGCCTAATAATGACTCATAGTCCCATTGTTTATAGTTCTTGAGAGAGTGTCTGATCACATGGGCTGTAACATACACATTTATACGCTGTCCTTGAGGACATATGAGGGAATTTACAGGGGAACAAAAAAAACCCAAACAAACCCAAACTTAGCTCTTTCTTGTGCATATTTGAAACTTTCAATTTATTCTAAATCTCATTGCCCCAGGCTCCTGTGCTTGTAAGCCTGGCAAATTTTGCTTGTCAACTAAGCGTGCTCACTAGAAACCTTCCAAGCATTGTACAGCTGCTTTTAAGACACCTACAGGAACGTGGGGTGCTGCTCTGCAGCGTTGATGGTACGTGCTGGTTAGGTAGCAGGGCAGCGGTACTTTGGGAAACTGACTTTGCACATTCCCAATTCAGGGGCTAATCCTATCCTCCATTTTGATGGTCCTTGAGTTTGGTATGTGTTCGACTGCATCCACTGTTACTATATATTGCTCAAGTCCAAGATAAAGGGCAGTGCTGATTTGCTGGAATTAGGTTCTCGAGTGATTATTTTCTCCGCAGCCTGCTTTCCAGATGTAGCTGTAGGAGTGTGCATCCAGCCTGGGCTGCCGATGACATAAGGTCATCAGCCAGGGGAGCTGCAGGGATGTAGAAGGCAGTTATTCTACCCGTGGTGGTGGTGGGGTGTAATATGAACTGCAAAAAGGCCTTTTTGGCTAACGATTTCTAAAGAAAAAACGCTTTTCAGTTGAAATTATTCAGGGAGAGGTAATTGTGGTTGGTTGGTTGTTCCCGTGGTGGGTCTGCACACTGCCTCACCTTCTTGAGAATGGTCAGGTTACTTAAAATGTTCAACAGTAGAGGTACATCCATGTACGTAGAGGTACATCCATGCAAATATGCAAGAACCTAAATTATTGCTATGAAAGAAGAGATTGGAGTGGCATAAAATGTGTGAGAAGCTTCCGTAAATACCTTGGTATGGTTAAACAATTATTATTGCATAATATTTGTGCAAAAAATGGTGGACACAACCAAAGGCAAGAGAGCATGCTGTGTCCTTCTCCCTGGAAACATGGGGAGAATTCTTATACTTAGGCTTTTTATCTGAAGTTCTGCCCTTTGGAGTAACAGCAACGAGAGGAGGGAACTGGAGGAACTGGAAGGTGGAAAGTCAAATGAAAGTCTGAAGTTAGGGCATGTTAAATCTCATTACAAAATGCTCAGACCATGAACGAATGTCCTTTTCTGAACTAACTGTGACCTATGTGTCATCAGTTTGAGTTGAAATTAATTTGGCTGATTTTTATCAGGAGTTGGAGAGACTGATCCACAGATGGAGAAAATACTTTCAGAGAGGCTTGTCACCTCCTTTACAAGTGGCCCTGCATCCAGCTGAGAATGCCTCTCCATGGCCTGTTGGCTTCTCTCTCCTGTTTATTAACTCTCTCCAGTCATCTTCACACCTCAGTCTGAGACCTCATCCCTAGGCTCACCTGATGGTCGATCAAGAGGAACAGACCCTTCGTGGGGAAATCCTCAAAGTGATTTCCGTGTCCTAGGCTAGAAACATGCACTCCAGAATAAGCACTGGGTTCTCCCCATAGAGTGAGAGCTTACGCAGATACCACTGACTCCATCTAGTTAGATGAGTTTCACCCTCTCCTTCTAAATGGTCCTACATGTGATTGTTTAATGTGCTGTGCTTGCAGTATATTGATTAGATACCTGATGGATTGTTTAGATACTATTTTATTAACTCCTAATGCCACAAATGAAAAAGAGCTTACTCTGCTCACACATTCATTTTGAAATCCACTGGAATTGCAGTACCTTAGAGGAAATCATTAGCAATATGTTTCCTGAATTTCGGGAATGTGTACTCGAGTAGTTGGAACCATGGAAATTTATTTCTGAGAAGTTGCAAGGTTTGGCTCGCTCCATGGCTGCTTCCTGTGCTCTGTGCCCGTGGGCATGCACACATTTCCCCAGGGAATTTTGTACTACGTGCAAATTTATATGTATTATTTTCTTGATGTAAAGAAGAAATAGGTGTTTATTTCAGTCCACATCTCATGCTTCTCTCAATTTTCAAAAGTCAGTTCCCAAACACAAGAGGCCAAATCCTGCTGATTAACGTCAAATTAAAATGAAATTATTTGAAATCATTGCTTTCCCTTTGGATTGACGTCAAGTTGAGCTCACTAAGCATAAAACTGGACATTTTAAGTGCAGCTTCCTTGAGAAAAGAGTGCTCTAGCAGGACTTACACTCATGTTTTTTTTGTATTATCTACACTGGGTTTACACCTAAAACACACTGGAGTGGTTTGGTTTTGTTCCAGCTACCAGGCAGCTGCCCCATGTTGTGTGGGAACCCTGATGGATTCCTGCTCTTGGGCGGTAGCTGTTAGGGGTGCAGCTCTGCTGGATGATACCCCCAGCTCAGTTGTGCGGGGTTTATACAGGAGCATCAGGCTGGCAATAAATGGTTTGAGGAACCGCAGGGTAGGACAGAGTCTCTCTGCTTCTTTCAGGTGACGCCGCAGGCCCAGAGGAATAGAAAAGTGTTGTGTGATAGTGGCTACCAAAGCGCAAGGGACATACTCTCACTGCAACCTGGGAAGTGCTAGATAAAGGGAGTCCCTGCCAGTTTAACATGAATGCTTTTCCGAGTCAAACCCCACCGGGCAATAGATGCTGCCCAGGTACTCTGCAGCCTTGCAAACACTGCAGGCACCATTTGAGTATTTTCCCCAGTACTACAGCTGGCTTCTTGGGAGATCTTAAGGGACTAACGATGACATTACTTTTATGTAGTAGCTAGAGATCACATACTTGTTTACTTTTTGTAACCCACTGGTGAAGGTGTCAACAGTTAACTGTAAGAAGCCAGAATAAGATTAAAACTGATTTTTCTTACACAGTTCCATCTTATTGCTATCTTTGTCTTCTCAGACATCCATTTTTGCACAAGATGGGTTATGCTGCTGCCTAGTTTTGGGGCTCTAAAATCCAGAAGAGCAGCTGGGGAGCCAAGGCAACTCTACCATTATCGTTATGAAATAGTGAAGTAAGTTTTGGAAGCAACAGGGGCTGCCCACATGTTCTCTTTCTTTAGGAGACTGCTAACACTCTCATAAAGTGCTTGTTTTCTTTTTGCTCCATGGAACTAGGAGGACGGTCATGTTGAATCGGCATCTTGTGAAGCAGGGCTCTCTCATGACACGGAAGATGCTTGCTCATGACAGGGAAGGGCAGCCAGGGTCACTACAGGAGCGGAGAGCAATAGATAGGCTCTTAGAGGTGTCCCTATTTTAGGTGGTGCACTGAACTCCACCTTATCTTTCGTTGAATGTGTTGTAAATAGGGCAGCCTCCTACTCCTGTTTATCTGTCCAACTAAAACTTCTAAGTGATGGTGAAGAGGACCAGGCGCTGGGCTCATCTTCACAGCGGCACACAAGGCCCTCGACTTCCATTGTTTCTCATAAGTTTTTCACTCGTGTTTCCTTTAAATGGTACAAGGGGGTCTGTCTGTTTTTATCTTGTGCTGTGCATTTTATTGCACAACGATGTTTAAACACCACCTTTCAGCTGACTATTTGGATATTCAGCACAAAACCCCGCAATATCATACTTTTTTGCATCATGACTCTTTAATATGGTCATGGAGTGAATTTATCCCGCTTGTAAATTAATACACTTAGGAATAAAGAATTGTGGGTTATTTTGATTTGCTTTGTTTTGTTTTTCAAAGTAAGTTGCTATTCAGCCTTGCCTTGCTGTCTATACTTGTGAATGCTAATGGATCGTTTTAGTTAAATCCACTAAAAACTTCCTCAGTTGACTAATGTCATTCAGATTATAGACCAGATTATTGTTACTTTGGATTAGAGGGAAAGATGCTGTTGATTGCTGGAAATGAATTTCCTCTGTGCGCGTGGCAATATAGGAGTGAGTTGTGGTTTAATTTTTTTAGGTTGAGTCTGCTCCTGCTCTGAACAAAGAACATTCCCAGGCTCTACTTGATTTCAGAGAGAAAAGGATTTGTCCCTTGGTGCTCTAACATACAGAGCTTTCATTTGTTTGGATATTTTTTGCAGTCATAATAGCTTTGTTAAGAACTGTGTAATATATCATAGAACACAATAAATGGAGTAGAACTGGCTGTTCTCAGAAAGTTCGTCAATGGAGACTCATCACTGAATGGAAATATTTCCAGTCAAGTTCTGCAGGGACCAGCACTGTAAAAGCACTGTTAAGGATTTTCATTAGTGTTTTGAAAATTCATATAAAATCTCTGCTCTTAAAATGCCTATATGCCACAGTTTGGAGGAGCATAAAACAAAGACAATAAAGTGCTGATACTGAGTAATCTGTATTGCTTGATAAACTGTCCATTGATGTTATATTTGACCTTACTGAAACATATTCAAAGTCATTCGTTCACTTAGGAGTAAGAGACACAGGTCCTCTGTCTATGCAATGGGAAACTCTGTCCAGTGGCTGGAATGAATTTGCAGCTCAGGAGATGAGGAAGAGCAGGAGCTAACACCACCATGCTAGGGCAGAAAGTGAGACCCTTGGGTGTATAACAATTGGGGGAAGGAAAGGTGCGATTTTACTTTGAAATGTGGCATTACGGATGCTAGGATACTGCTTGTCGTGTTGGTGTCAATGTTGGTGTAAGGAATTCAGAAACTGGGGAGAAGGCAAAGCAGTGCCACCACAATGACATGAGGGTTGAAGGAGTTCCTGGCAGCTGGACCTTAGCTCTCTATCCTGGTTAGCATATCAAAAGGACAGGACTAAGAAGCCGCTTAATGGCATGAAAGAACCTTCCTAACATGAAATACTGGGTGACCAAGAATCCTACAGCCTTATGGAGAGGGAGAGAATGAGAAGTCTGGGAAATGCCTGAATCCAGGCATTTTTTCAAGCAGATTACACATTTTTCACAAAGAGGGTTTGATCCTTCGAGCAGCCCACCAAAGGAACCAAGGGCCCCATTTCCTGATGTCTGCAACGAGACCATGTGACTTTCTGGAAGATATATTTAAGTTAAACATGAATTAGTATGTTTATTATTAGAAAAACTGGATGAAATGTGGAGGCCTGTGATATAAGAGAGGTTGAAACAGTTAATAAAATTTTAGATCATGAGCCCTTATTTTTTGTCCATAAGTTCTAAGTTCACAAATATGTAAGCTTCTATATTTTGGACTTTTTCTCCCTTTCCCCTGCATTACCTGAGCAGTAACTGGACATACCATGCTGTCTTGGTGGTCTAAAGGTGTGCAGATTTTTTGTACCTTCTTCCCAAGCCGTGCTCTACGCAGCTGTCCTGACAAAACAAAACAAAACAAAACAAAACAAAACAAAACCCATCAAATATTTTATAAGAGTATTTAGGGATTAGCCTTTTCTTAGAGAGGAAGAACCCTCTTTCCATTAACATCAATGATGAATACACATTTAGAGACACTTGCTTTGTTTTCAAGGATCACTAAGTTGTTTTCAGCTCTGATTCTTTAAGAAAGTTGCAGGATTAAACAATCTATATATGCCTATAAACTGTACCTTTTGAAATACTTGGTGTTACTTCATTTTTCTGAGCATAGTCAAGTCCTCTATTACTATGGAAGTGAAGGAATGTAAGAAAATTTCTGCTATGGGCAGACATAAAATAGCAAACAGCTAGTACTGTGAAAATGAAGTCTTTTGTATGCTCACCTGAACTGGTGTAGGAAGCCCGGAGGAAGGGGAGAGGTGCTCAAGGAATCCAGAAGGCAAAGGTGCTTTTCTTGCTTATTTGATACTGTTGAAATTGTTACCGTTCCAAAATAACATTTTCATTGCTTTGATGCCTGTTTTTTTGCTTAGTTTATGTTATCATTTTGAGCTCACAGTTTAGTGGCTAGAGAATAAGGTAAACACAAAAGGGAAACAAAAACATGCACAGAGTTCATATAGGAAAAGTGACTGAATGTCTACAAGGGACAGTTGTTTCAGTGCATGCTTAAATATATATTAGAGTCCCAAATGCATCCGTTGCCACGTCATAGTGGCAAATTAGTTACTTGTATCAGATTTCTCATGGCTTTTGGACCTCTGCATGTTGAGTACAGTATTTCAGAATGGATCATAGTGTTGAGAGACAGAAGCCTGATTGATCTTGTCTTTTATTTTCATAAGTACATTAGTGACTAGAAATGAAAACTGAAATTGGGCTCTAGCTTCTAGGAGGAGAGGGTCCCTCAAGTAAGGAATATACAAGCTCAATAGATGTCATTGAAAAGCAGTATCATTTGGCATATGTTGACCAAATCACTTTTTGGTGATTATGGTCTGCTGTAGGGGACAGAAGAGGAACACAGGTTATCCATCTGTCTTAACTCTGGTGTGTATTTCTTATTTCAGCAGTTATAGAACTCATATTTGATTTCCTTTTGCTTAAACACAAATTCAGACAAGAAGCCTAAATGAGCGAGAGGCTTTTGTCTCCTACCTGTACCGTCCACATTTTCACACTTCGTCAATCGCTATTGAACAAATCCAAGTTCTTGTAACCTGGGCATCTTTGTGAGCCAGTCAGATCCATGGAATTGAAGTCTTGCAGATGTTGCATTAATAAGCATATGATGGTTCTGCCTGCATTTTATTGTCATGATTGGGGAGCAGTCAATTTTAGAAGCTTACAGCTGCTGTTGGGTTTAATGTCAACATTTTGTTTAGGTCTTTTGATGGCTCAGAAATCACCTTATTTTCTTTTCCAGGTATATTACTTTTTATTATTTTTCTTGAATAAAAGATCCATAGAGATTTCCATCAGTTTATGTGAAAGACGCTATATGATATAGCTCCTGCAACATGGTGAGGGGAAGGGGGCTGAAATAAAGGCCCTGAACATCATTTGCTTTCCATGTTCCTTGGTACAAAACAGTCATCTTTGCCCATGTTGGTGCATGTTTTCGTTCTGCAGCTGTAATGGTGGAATTAGCCATTTAAAAATGGGTTTAAACTGCAATACTGAAAGAGTTCGGTGTGCTTGAGTAGAGGGAATTCAGGGACCTGAAAGCTTGTGCACCGCCATCTTGATGATGAAAGAAGCGGCTTTGTCCTCTTAGAAGCCACGATCCCGTGCCTTTTTGTGGCTCTTCCTGCAGAAATGTGCCTTGGGAGCAGCCCTGGGGAGCAACGCCACAGATGTTACACCAGATTTGCATCAGCAGAGAGCCCAGGCTTAGTAGAAATCTCCTTCTATGGACAGCTTGGTAGTTTCGCACCGCTTTCTGGTAGCGGTGAGGAACCGCCAGGAGAGGTGTGAATGCCAGAGAAAGCAACCAGCTTTGTACATTCTTCTGCTGCATTAGGTTCACAGTAAACATGAATTTGCTCGTTTCTCAGGGTTACACAAGCGTTATGTCGTAATAAACAATTTAGAGAATCAATGTTATGGAAATTATATATTTAGGAGTCAAACCATGCAGTGGAAAAAAGTGTTCAAATTGCCCCAAAGCAAAATCCACTAAAATTCTTGCTGCTTGTTAAAAAGCTTTAGCAGCTTTCTGAATGAAAACATCCTAAAATCAGAAACCTAGATGCTTTGACTAGCAAATGTGGAAAGCAAAGGTTTCTATGTTTCTGATTTTTTTCCTCATTTCAGCCTGTCAAATTCATTCACTCAGTTTAATCCAAATTCTCAAAGCTTTTGGTAACTCTGAAAGAGGTTTTTAAGTGGTTTATTTTTTCTTTTGCGAACGGGAAAAAATGTCAACAGCAAAACCTCAGCTGTAATTTCACCTATGTGCTCATGATTTTCTCTAAATCCCTAAAGAAAATAAAAAAGCTACTTTTTCATGTACTTCATAGTTCTCATATCCTGAAGATCAATTCAGTAATGCTTATGATAGTTTCATTGCTGACTTTCAGAGGAGAGACTCTATTTTCACTCTACCAAGCTTCGTGTTAAAAGCTAATGGGAAATTTCACTTATTAGTAAGTGATTTGTTTCTGTCAGTACTAAAAGAATGATCTTAAGGTTAATATCACTGCATGCCTTGTACAATGGTAAATAAAGGAGCTGCCTTTGATCTTGTGTCTGAATATGTTAAGCCAAGGTCAAAACCTTAGTCTCAAGCTTTACCACGCATCCATCTGCATTGTTCAAACTCTATATATAGGCTTATGTCCTGCAAATGGTGGTCTGAGGCCCATCCAAGGGTCAGCCCTGGTAAGTGAGTCAGGACTCGGGTCCACACACGGTGTAACCCTTGCTCAAACCGGCACAGGAGGAAAGAGCAGAAATCTGGAGACCTGGCAAAGTTTTCCTACTTCGCTTCATGTCTGTTTCTGATATCAGGTGGCCAGGGCACCGGTGTTCAACTGTTCCCTGTTGGAAATAGGAAAAAGGAAAGCAACACGATGGGCAGGGCAGGCTCTGGGGGCTGCCAGGCTTTCTGGGTGGCTCTGGTGTGAGCTTAAACCCGTTGCAAACACAACCCCACTGGCTGAACTGTGACAATTCAGGCTTGTGGAGGGTATCTTAAAGGTAATGGTAATATTGCTGATTCTTTTCTAATATTTCAAATTCCTGAGGATACAGTTAATCTGTAGGAACTGCCACTTCACATATGTTAATTTTTTTGTTTAGCTTTAGAAATGCTAGTGCACACAGACGGACAGTCTGAAAAATATGTTGACAATACAGCACACTACATGTAGTGGTAAATAGAGATAATCTGTTAACAAGGCTAAGGTTTTGTAGCCGTATGTAAAAGATACGACAAGCAAAAAATGCACGGTGTAGGAAAAGTTATGCTGCCTTAGAAGAGGGTGTATCTGTGTGTGCAGCAGCCAGATAGCTACCCTGCAAAACACTCTGCAAAGGGCAGTACTGGTATCTAACTGCCAGATCAGCAGCTCTGCTTCCTCCTAAGGGTGCATCATCCTGTAGTCTGCTACCCAACAAGGGCTTATGGCTTTTTTGTGTGTTTCGTTGGTTATCTGGGTTTTTCTTTTGCAGGGGGAGGATTTTCTTGGCCTCTTATTCCCATGCAATGAATGAGTCGGGATCGTCTGGCATTAACACTTGGAAGAACACTTTAAAAATATCACCTCGAAAATTCAGTCCTCCTGACACTGAAGTTGTGGGCTACATGCACACTGGATATAAAAACACCAGTTAATAGCCTGATGATGAGGCATTCAATGGGAGGCAGAAGGCTTACGCTGAAGCTCTTCTTCCATTAACCTCATGCCACCAGTCTGTCTTCTAGGGCTGTGTGAAAACAGCCCGAGCATGAAATATTAATTGGGAAATACACTGTACATGGAGATGCAAACTGTGAAGCTATTTTAGGGACCTCTCTCATTCATTTTAAATCAAAATGTTATTCTGGACCTAAGAAACCATTTATTTCTGAACATTTTATCACAAGTAAGCCATTCCCATGAAAGTTTCCATTTCTATAAATTAACATTTTTCCCAGTGTGGAATTAACTTCCATTTTGCGCTGGTTTGTAGAATTATGCAGCTCTTTGCCATAGAGAGGCCTTTGTCAGCTGGGCTCCCAGTGTGGTGTTGAGGGAGGTGACACATTCTTGTTGATATGGTACTTGGACTCAGAAAGTCTAGGTCTACAAAGCATTTGGTTCATTTTCAGATTGCTGAGGGACCGGGGCTAGTTCACTTCCCTCTTCCTGATGCTGCCCTCTTTGAAAATGAGAATACTGGTACTGATCTCATTCATACTGGCCTTCAGAATCTATAGATGGCAATGCTATAGGTGTATCTTATGTACACGTTTTATGCATCTTCTAAGGCAACATTTTGTATCAGCAAGATTCAAAGATTGGGCTTTTCTAAACACTTAATTTTATTGACACTCTTGAATAATTGAACCATGTAGAAGAGGTACGTTATATTGTCTTCATGCTGAAAGCAAGAACTTGATCCATAGGAGTACATCACCTATGGGTTCTCTGCCTTTTGCTTGGAAAATGGCATAATTTATTCCAAAACTAGTCCTGTGTTACTGAATAGGCATCCGATCTGAGACAACTCTGTTGATTGTGACCTGCCCTCTAGATTCGTAGACGAGTTACATGTACAGTCCATGGATATGATCAGATTGCTTTGTCTTCACTCGCAGTTTTAGCGTCATCTTTGTTTGTTACCGTGAAGAGCAGCTTTGGCTGCTGTGAGTGTGTGGGGGGTGTGTCCTGTCAGTTTACATCAGCTGATGATTTTGCCTAGCGATTTTCCTCTTCCTACTCTTTTCTCTTGGGGTAACACCTTACAGGTGGTGTTGACTCCAGAGCAGTTGGCCCATGTTAATGCATAAAGCTTTATGCAGGCAATGGGCACTGAATTGTGCTATCACTCAACGCTCTTCTTTCAGTATATACTGATGTTTTACCTATTCACGTCTCTTCCTGAAATCATGAGCATGTCCATCTATCTAATAAAAAAACCAGAAAGGTGGCTCTTTCATATCCTGACCAAAAGCTTTTTGATTAATCTGTGTTAGAGTAATATAATTTGGTTTATTTTAAGCATATAAAAATCATTCTTTTGGGTTATTTTTTATGTTAACACCTAAATCGATGGTTTGTCTCTCATTATCATTTCTGTTTATGTGTTTGTTCTCTCCAGACACAGGTACTGTAGTTTTTAGGTATCGATTAATCATTCTTTCTCTTTCACAAAAAAGTCATGTTAATATGATATCCTGCAGCTCTCTGTTGTTTACATAGTATTAGCACAGGGAAATACTACTTTCAGTTTGATACATAAAGCCCTCCTTGTCTCTTGTGCCTTTTGTCTGTAGGCTATTATGCATGTGACTAAAACCATGCATGACTTGAGCAAATGTTTGAATAGGGTTCTTGTGCAGTAGGACTGTATAAGCCATTAGGCATACTCCCTTTAACTTGGTGATGAAAACATCGTGGTACATTTGGTGGCACAAAGTAGAGTAAAATTGCTTTTGTGGCAGCAGAATAAATAGCATTCTAATTTGGTTTTGTTATTGTGCACGTGTGTGCACTGCATACTTCTGGCAAAATTATCAAGGACTAAGCATGAAAAGTGTGAAGATTGTTTGAGTTCTGGGCTGAAAGCTAGGCTGAAAAGAGGAAAAAAAAATTGCTTTTTTAATTCTGAAATTGTAAATTACTATTATTCTGTTATTTTTGTTATCAGAGCCCTGTTAATTGACACATGAGGCTGTCACTAACCATCTTTTCTATGTGTAAAGCCTTTTGTAAGAGCGTCGTTTTTCTTTCCTCTCTATATGTGTTGAATACTACGATAGGGACTTGAATTTTTGCTGTGGGAATGTGAAAAACATGGGAAGCTGCTCTCTGCCAAGCTATTTCCTTAAGGATCCACTTTGCATACTGCCAAATCAATGACCTGTCAGGTGTAGTTATGTGCCATAGCAATGATGTGAGGTCAATCAGATGAAACCAAGGTATGTATTCCCAGCAGATCCCAGATATCTATTTAACACTGTCAAACTAAATTTTCTTTGGTACGGAGCATTCTCTTTCAGTTTCATTTGTTTCTAGATTTAATTAACTCTGAATTTGCATCTATTTTATGAAATTCTAACAATGGAAAAAAATACTTATTTTGCTTTGTCTTGCAATACTATACTATATGTTTGCTATTTTGTCTTTCAATACAAACCCATGCTTGTTCTATATCTATTTGCAGCTCTTCCTGGTCTAAAGAAAGTATCTGTTCTGTATAATAAAATAAACAAGTATGTTCTTTGGTGTAATGGCAAGGTGGTATTTAATTAATCTATCCTACAGTAACATAAATTTAGTGTCTCCTAAACACATAAGTATTTTCTTTGAAAATGCCATCTTATAGATACATTCGTTTTCTCTTGCAAGTCCATATTTGTCAAGTAAAAGATACACAAATTAGGTTTGTAAATCACCGTTTTTACACAGAGTCACTTCTCATTGTGTCCTGGAAAACTTGCATTTTACCAATGTTTCAAACCTTTTGACACCAGAGGAGAAATTATTTTCTTAAAATGGATCCTAGATTTCCCTTTTTTTCCTAAATAAAATAAAACTTTAAAAAAAAATCTGTTAGCCTAATGACTGAGAACTGCTAAGCATTAAAAACAAACATGCATTTGGTATACCGTGTACTGCATACAGTATATGAGTGCAACAGCATTTTTAGCTGTTGCATGTATCTTATAGAAAGCAGAAGATAATGTAGAAATTAAACATCTGGGTTAAAAAAAGATGTATTTCTTAAGTAAAGTTACAAAAAATGAAAGAGGAAAGTGGATTTTTTTTAATGGAAAAAACAGACAATGAAGTAACAGGAAGCTAAACCCATAACTTTTGAAAATATGTATTAAAAATATCTCATTCAGAAATGCAGACATCCTGACTGAAAGATGCTGCAAGATTTTGTATGAAAAATCTGTTTTGTTTTCAAGATATTGTAATTCATTCTTAATTTGTTGTCTTGCTAAAGATAGTCTAAGCACTGTCATTTGAGCATAAGTTAGTGTACGTCTGCATTGTGATTTCTTTTTTTCAGATATTTTGAAGTCATCTGTTGATTTTCTGAGCTGCAAGACCAGTGCCAAATCATTTCAACAACTGTACTTTATGTTTCAAAAACACGTAAAAAAATTACAGTTCTTCAAACAGAAGAAGCAGAGATCTGGTTCCACAATGGAGCACTGGAAAAAGAACACAAAGGTGGGATGTAAGATGATACCCTCATCCTTTCATGGGGCATAATTTGTAGCTAACTTATGAAGTTGATACACAATTTGAGGAAACGAGCATCCCACCCATTTTTCTTTGTGTGCTCCATAGAATTCACATCCTTCCATTTTTGTTTTTTGTTTCCTTGAATTGTGCCTCATAACTTGTTGTCATTGCTCGTTAGCTGTTGATGTGTTAGGAAGGTTGTCCAGACAGTGACACTGCATGGAAATAGCTGAGTAGTTCGGAAGAGAGATTCATACTTCACGGTGACCTTTAATGAAATGCAAAGCTAAAGAAAGCTGCTTTTAGTTTACCACATCTGAAACAGCGTGAGAACTATTATTATCTCTAGTCTTTGCTGTTATGATATTTAAAGATAAAGAGGAAACATATCTTCACATGCGTGCCTACTTTTATCATTGTTTTGGTGAATGGGATGCGTCGTTTGTACTCTCTTTTCCCTCTGATCATCAGATTTAGGACCTGGTTGACCAGCTCTCACCCAGGGCTTCTACATGGATTCACAGGCAATCCTGAGAGCCCCAGTGTGTTTCCACCTTACCCCTTTCTCCTGGAAGGGAAGACCTACGTGTAACTCCGAATGCAGTGCTGTTTGCATTTTCTCTTTCTAATTCCTCCCTGTTTTCCCCGATAGCGGCAAGGAAACACTGGATCCCATTTCCTTTCTCCTTCCTACCATGCCAGAGCCGTGTCATGGGAGCAGTTTGGGTTGCTCCAAACCAGCTGGCAAAGAAAAGCATCCATATGACAGCCGTGCGGGATGGCAAGGGGGAGGTGGGGGCTGGAGAGGACGGCAGTCCCCGGGTGTAGCTGCGTTTGGGCAAGCTGCAATCTGTCCCTCGGCGTGCACCTGCCCGCAGCGAGGGGCTGAGAGCATCGCTGCCAGGGCAGAGCCCGCAGGAGGGCAGAAAGCGCTGGGGGCCATGTCCTCAGCTGCTGCTCAGCTCCAGCACGACAATGAAAGCCGGTCCGGCTTTCCTCAGGTGCGGAACCGAGTCTGTAGGCTAACTCGGTGAATTTTTCCCTAATCCGGTTTATCAGAGGGTGAAATTATCCTCTCCCCCCAGACAAAAGTACTGCCAAGACCGAGCGCTCACCTCTCCTGGAGCCTTTCCCTTTGCTCCCCGGGCTGCTTGTTCCCCTGCGCCCTGCAGCTTCGTCCCACTCAGCTGTGTTTTCCTCCTCCAAAACCCCACAGAGAGGGGTCATGCTGGCTGCCCACCTCTCTGCAGAAGACACAGCACACTGCCTTGCCCTCCCTGAGGGGGATTTTGTCCAGGTGCCACAGCCCGAACGACAGCTTGTGGGCCCACTGGGGCAATACACTGCCCATCCAGCCTATCGAGGGACCCTGTTTTACACATTTGGTCCTGAATGGAGAATAAATGCTCATCAAAATGACAAAAGAAGTGCTATCTTATTGCCTTACGCAGATGGGAAACCTACGTGCGTTGACCATATTGCTTTTGAACAATTCCCCTAGTTCATCCGCATCAAAATATCTGTCCCATGAGCCTGAGATCTCCTCTGGGCAGCTCATTTGGGACACTTCACAAATCTGTCTGATGGAGACCTACTGAATGCATCTGGCTTGCTCATATTTCTAAAACTGAGCAAAGGACTTCTTTATTTGTGGCTGTTCCCTCCATTTGCATGGCACGGGGTTGGTTACCCAAGAAGGGATGCCTGCCGTGGTCTAAAATGGGGAAGATTATCCATGTGCAGCTTGAAAATGGAGCTGTGTCGCAGCACCTGTTCAATCCCATTACAAAGAAAGCCAGGATGGCAGGAGTAGAGACAGAGCAGAGTGCATAAGATGCAGGTCTATTTTAAGTGAAATTTAAAACCTACTACTAGAAATAAATGCTTTCTTCACAATGCAGTAGCAAGGAAGGGAGAACACATTTTCCAAGCAAATTCCAGAAGTTCAGGAAATTCTTGGCTCGCTATTTGTTCCAAGTGATATAAAGGAGAAGGAAGAGACTCTATCCAGCATATATCGTATTTTTAAGAATTTCCCAATATTGCTTCCTGCTTTTGTGCTTAGGCAGCAGATTGTAAACAGAAATAAAACAAATTTGCTTTACCTTTTCAGAAGAAAGTGTCTGCTATATCATTTGCTGGCTCTCGTTCGTTCGTTCATTCAAAAACAGCAGGAAAAGGGCTTTTGTATTAAGAACAGTCAAGGTCAGGGATTTTTGTTTTTGATGTTGGCTGCCAGTAGCTTAAATTCTCTGACTACTACTTCCAAGTCAATCTCGGATAGCAATCTAATTGCTAGCTTACAGGGAGATATTTCACAGCTACAGGTTAGCTGCAGCAAGCGCAGAACAGAAAAAGATTTCAAGACGAAATTAAGTCTTGTACTGTCTCAGCCCCTATTCATGCCAATCTCAAATTAAGTTAATCAAGCCTCCTAAAGGGCTGCCAATTTGACCCTGATGCTGCAAACTCTTTTTCGTGCACACTCACCTTTGGAATCTATATGAGCAAAAGCTTTACCTACGTGGCTTGGATTTTACAGAATCAGGCCCGTAGACACCAGAGTTCGCCATACCAAATATTTATTTTCATAGCAAGCAATCAAGAACGCAAAACAATGTTGTGATTTTGTAAAAGAGAGAATCAACGTTCTGCAAGTGATGACCTGCACATCTGGGGCATGTTTTCAAGCCGTACTACCTTGACATGGCACAATCAATTGCCCTGTCTCACTCACAGTCAAACTACTATATTTTTAAAGCCCCAAGTTAATGGCTAAATGAAAGTAAAATAAACCATTAGCCAAAATATCTATGCCATAAAATGTCACCATGGATGTATGAGTATTTCTCGTTGATTTTATTTTTCTGGCAACAGGGCATTTTGGTGGTGGGCAGGCACAGCAGAGGTAGAAACGTGTTTTAGTTTATTCCCTGGTCTGTAGAACTGAGCCACCGTATAAGACTGCAAGTTAATCATCCATCTACTGACAACTCCTGTTGAAGCCACTCATTAGCAGTCTGTGAACACATAGAGAGATTTCGCTTTTTTTTCACCTTTTAATGTAATTCTCAAGATTTTATGAATGTATCAATTAGAGATTTCCAGTAATGGAAAGCAGGTTTCAAACTCTGGCGAAGTACAATAAATCACCAGCCATATGGGCTTTTGTCCTTAGAAGAAAGCCATAATAAGACAAAACCTGAAGTAAGTTAAAACAGCTGAACAGTGATCTGAGGCGGTCTTAGGCAAAACCCACTACCTTGGCTTGCTCACAGGCAGTTTCTTTAGAAGGCTGAAAGAAAACCTTTTTCAACTCTTTATTTCTTGGCTATGTCAGAAAGAAAGCAAAGAAAAAGCCATCTCAGTGCCGCTTTTCATGCTCTGCTTACTTTGTTTTCACATGAGATCCTGTGCGCTACCTTTGTTTTTTCCCCCCTTGCTTTTTAGAGGGCTCCTTGTGCAAAACAATGGAGAGCCCTGATAACAACAGGCAGTTGCTCCAAGGCCTAGCTGTTCAGCAGGATTCACTCCAAGAAACCGAGAGGGGTGTGTTGAGTCTTTTTTCCATCACCAGCCTTTACAGTCGGCGGGCCAGATGGCACGAGATGGGCGCAAAAAAAAAAAAACAACAAAAAAAACCCAACCAAAAAAAAACCCCCCGACAACAAATAATACTGCGACTTGCAACGTGGACCGAGCTCGGTTACTTCCACTTCATCACACTGTTTGGAAGTGCCTTTGATGTATAAAAGCACCCCCTAAGATAATGAAATGCGGTGGCAGCTGGCTAATGGCTGGGAAAGTGCAAACCCTGCATTGAACTCTTCCCACCAGGCTATTCAGCACCCAGGCAATGTCAGTCTCAAGGAGACAAGGCGACGGGGAAGAAACGGAGGCCTGTTGCTGTGCAGCCTTTGGGCTTCTGAGCAGGCTGCTGTAGGTGGGGTATTATTTGCCTTGCTGAATAGAAGTGATGTGCCCGAGGCAAAGGGAAAGTTTTTACTGTCTTAACACATTAACCTTGCAGACTCTGTCCTAGAAATGTTAAATGAAGCCACAGGGTCACGCTGCTTGAAGAGACACTGCTCTTGGGTAAACTTTAAAATGAGCTATATTTTTTTTTACGACAATCCCGTCAGTCATGCAATCAGGGTTAGTTTCCTTTCAGGGAGGACTATCTTGTGGCTCGGCTCCATGGGAAATAAAAAAATAAACACATCCAGACTTTTCTCTCAGCTGCTCCAGGCCTAAATGTGGGACAGGATAAATGACAAAGACCCAAAATAGGCAGCGGACACAGACAAATATGAAAACCCTATTTGTTCAGGAGCTTTGAAACAGTAGGGGATTTATTCCTTGAACACAAAGAAAAGTTTCTGGTGTCTCCGTTAAATGATCCTGTGTTAATAATATTATAATGAGGTCTGACCCTGCAAATACTTGATTAGACGTGCACTTATCTTCATGCACGTCCTTAGTTCCGCTAACCTTAGTGCCGTGGTTTGTCACCAGAAAGTTCAGGATATGCACAAACTTTGCAGGTTTGGGGCTTGCCACTGCCAAGTGCGGCAGCAGCCCGCCTCAGCAGAGAAGGTGCAACACGAGATTTGAAATCAGGTCTCATCATAAGAAGAGTAAGAGTCAAATTTACCAAAATAAATATTTGGGGGAAATAGAGGTCAGCTCTGACTTATATTCTTTAGCAGAAAATTATTATTTTTTGATAGTTAAATTCTGGAATGTTCACGTGCAATTATAAAATTCAACTTGCCAACTGTCTAGATTCAAGGGCTGGCTTATTCTGAAATATTACTGTCCTGGGTGTTACGTTCTTGCAGGCAAGGGCAGGGTCATGTATGACCAAATGGTCATGTACTGACACTTTTATCCTCAGAACAGGAGTCCACGATTGCCTGAGAGCTGCGATAGCCTCTGAATCTCATCAATTCATGAGGGGGCAGAAAATTAAAAAGGAGACATTTTGCATACTTTCTTTCAAATAAGCACCGAGATCCATTCTCAGGGCAAGGCTGCTGAATGACAGTGTGTATTTTCATTGACTGTATGCCAAAGGTGTATTGATTGTTGTCGCTTAGGCTAACGCGTGCTGTGTTCCGCAGTACCGCTCTAATATGTTTCCTAAGAGTAAACGTAAGTCAACGTCACCAAAATTTTCAGTGTCAAGTGGGAATAGCTCTATTTAATACTAAGATTCTGGCAGCAAACTTCTGATCTGTTCCTTATGATCCCTTGTCCTGGCAATATGTAGTTGCTTTTTAGGAAAAGTCTTTTTTGTTTCTTTAGGTTGACATTCAGTAAGAAATCCCAGCCCAGTTGGATATATTGGCTCTATCAGTCGGCCTTCGACCGTTCCTTCCACAGAGCTTGTTTTCTAAATCTGGTTTTGAGAGCTGTTTGCTTGACAGGCTGCTTCGCAGACTTACGATTGTTTGTTTCTGGCTCTTTTTGATTGCTCTGCTAATCTCTAGACTTTGGCCTTGAGGCTATTATTTATATTGTACTTTTATTGGTGTTTGTTATTTGAAACTTTGTTTTCAGTAGATTTGCGGCCCCTTTCTGAACTGCTTTTCTGATTAAATGTTGTCAAAGGGGCTGGGTGGATTGCTTTACCTTTTTTTTTTTCCCCCTGTTTGTTTTCCTCCTAATCGTTCAGTTGAGAGCTCACCTGCCTTTTGTTTGTGCCTGCCTTTGTGATTTGTTCTCAGATTAGAAGGAGCAGCTGCACAGCTTTTACTTTTATTAGTTCTTCGCAATGGGTCAGGCAAAATATTAACCACCCGTGTACCGGTCTCCCAAAACCTCAAGTGGATTACAATAGAACTCTTTTCTCCACAGCTCATAAATAATATTTTACTTCTCTGACTGTCACCTCATGCAGGGTTTTTCTTTGTGTGTGTCTAGATCTGAGTATCAGAACATATGAAAATAGCCTGACCTTACTGACAATTTGTCTAAACTTAACTTTGCAAGAGTTAGAGTGGGAAATTCAAATCCAAATTTAGGCCTCAGCCCTGCAGCACCAGGAGCTCAGTGGGATAAATGCATGCATCCAGTATTTCCCAAGCATACAGCTTTCCAAGGTATTGTGGTTCTTAGCTCTCTGATTCTTTGAGCTTTATCTACCACAAAATGTAGCTTGGTCTTTTTTAGATCTGCTAATAAAGTGGCTTCTGTCTTGAGTTGGGTGATTTACAACGTTTTACTGTTTCTCAGTTATTGAGCATTCTGCCTGTTTACATTTACTGCTGATTGCTTATCCTTAATGGGGAGCCAGGTCCCCTACAATTTACTTACAATAATCTCTGATGTGGGACTTTCTTCCTACTAATACTTTTCAAAAATGTGTTTTGTTTTTCTTTTGGGATCAGGGGTAGGTTGGGAAGAGGGAGAAAAGGGTGGAATATGCCATAAATTAAGCTAAGCTCCCAAGGACCAATTATTCATACCAAATTTCAGTTCTTTTACAAATTTTAGGTTACAGCGTTTCAATTTCTCAAACTCGGGCTCCAAGACCTTAGCTGAGCAAGAAGCTGAATGGCCACAATAACAGCCAAAGCCAGCAGTCTTTGCAAGCACTTCAGTTTTTTGGGAATTGGACAGGATGTTCGGAACAGGAGCTTCAATGGGAGACAGTTAAGTGCAAAACACTGCTGACTGTAAATGCTTAAGTGCCTAATATTTGGGATCCCAAATTAACTGATGCCCAATTAGTGGGTTATTTTGAAAATGTAGTTCTTGGCAAAGAATGATAATAGTGTCATGTGCTAGCCAATACTGAATTTGTCCATGCCCAAGCCTGTGTGTCTACATAATGTGTGCTGAGGCTGATAAAGAATATAGATAAGCTGGTTTTATTGTTAACCATTGCTATTTCTTTGTATGCTGTGCTGAATGGCTATGTACCACCTAGTGGACCCTAGTTATTGAATTTTGTTTTTCTAATTATGACATGTTTTATAACTGACAGTGTATGTCTGTGGTGATTGAGATGTGTTCATCTCCTGAGCAATCCCACTCCTGATATGCTAAACCAGGCTGCGGCTCCTCTCACTTCTTCGCATTTCAGCTACCAGCAGTGGATTTGCTTTGCTCCTTCTTTTTAGGCTGAACACTTAGGTTATTCCCTCAGCTCTACATTGGCTCTTTTAACCTCGTTTCTGTCCAGTTCTGTATAAGTATTTGCCTCACATTTTTCAAAGGCACATTAGCATTCATCATTCTCCTGACTGATGCTTTCTAACCTCCTGGCTGAATGGTTTTCTGGGTTCATTTCCATTGCTCATACTTTCTGAATTTTTGGCCATTTCAATTTGCATTTTTATCAGTTCTCTCAACCATCCATCTTTAGCTTTTATAAGGTGTTAAGTGATTCTTTTGACATCTGGGGTTGCTGAAGCGACACACAGGATGGGTCCCACTCTCTTTTCAGGCTGATGTGGTGACGGTGCCTTGAGGTCTTTTTAGTGAAACCTTCTTCACTTTCTGGGCTGCAGCCTGAGCTCATTCCAAGCTCCATTTCATCCCACTGCAGGTTCCACTAGCTCAGTGTTTCTTTGAACCACTGAAGCTGTTATATTAATAATTGGATTATAAGCATAGTGAGTTGTTTGATCCTTTGTGCGCTTTTGATGCTAATTCTAATTTAGCATTTTGTTTTGTTTTCATAAAAATACCTTAAATAAAGTTAGTTTCCTAAGATATGCACTGATTTGCTTCAGTGGATCAGGCCCTATTCTCTACATTCATTTTGAGTTTTGTCTCCCAGCCAGAGTCTGTCAGAGGTGCATGGCATTTGATAGATATTTTCTCTCTCTCAGGAGTGAGATTCAACATCAGCTGTAGGGCTGACTTCAAAGGGTTCCTCCCAGTGCAACCTCTTTGCAAATTTAGCCTACTTACACCAGCAAATCTATGAGCAACTATATTACAGTGTCTTATCTGCTGGAGTCCACAAAGCATTTGATAGTCTTCAAAAACAATGCATATAAGTGGTTCGCTTCCAAAGGAAGAAGTCAGAAAAGCATAATTTCTAGAGCCCAGTAGAACAAAACAAACACAGAACATTTTGTGGATTATAATTTTTTTTTAAATAATTCTGAGTGCCTTTTCTCACCAGTGTGGTGCCACCAGGTCACAGTTTCTCCTGGAAACCTGTGGTAATTACCTCTAAGCTGCAAGTGCTCCAGAGCAGACCTGTCCTCTCCAGGAGAAGTCTTCAAGGGTATTTGGATTGCTCTGATCGATTCAAAGAGGGCTGCTGGAAATCTCTGGACTTGCTGCCAGAAGAAACGGGACTGATTGGAAGACCCTCTGTTCTGCAAGAAACTCCAAGCAGAATTCTTTGAGAGGACTTCTTACCAGTAAAAGGTAGGTACTCTCAAAATGAGAACAAAGTAAAACTACCAGCTGTCAGTTTGAAGAGGGAAGAAAGGAGGAAAGAAATGAAAAAAAAATAGTGCGTAGTTGATAATTAATCTGTAAGGTGCTGCAGACTGCACTTAGCCTTTAGAGTACCTAAAGAGAAAAATACATCATCCATGATCCCACATATTCCCCTGTACTTCCATCAGAAGGTTGCTTAGGCCTTACCTCTTCAAAGATTTGTGCATGTATTTAATCTTGCTGACTTTTCAAATGGTAAAATTAAGCATATACGTCAATCTTTGCAGGAACAAGATGTACACTTTTTTTCCCGAAGCGCATGTCAGCCAAACTAAACTACAACAAAAAATCAGGGAGTGTTTCCAAACCATTGTGTGTAGACTTGCTTGGAGGGGTTCCTGGATTGCATCTCTCTCAGATTTCGCTGATACTCCTGAGTAGCAGGAGTGCGATGGATACACATGATTTTATTTGAGTTATCTCAAGTGCTTTACAGTCAGCCAAATTTCCATTTTCCAGTAACTGAGTTTTCCAGAAGAAAAAAAAATAATCACTTGTGACAAAACACAGAAAACACATTCATTTGGAGGGAAAAAAATGAAATCTTATAAAAATCTGCTTTGATTAAGAAACCAAAGCATTTTATTAGGAGGCAGGGTGGAAGCGGGATGACCATTTGGGTGGAATAGTTCAGTTTTTGTGGGCCCACAAGGATGTTTCTGAGGAAATATGTCCATATGAAAATTTCCAAAATGGCTATCTGCCTTGGATGGAAAGTTTCTGGGAAAAAACTTTAAAGGCAAAATAGTTAAGTTTTTTCAGAAAACCACTTTTAAGAGAAAATATGTTTTTCTTAATAAAAAGGAAAAAAACCCTCAACCCCTCAACGGACTCATTAGGGAACACTTGCACCTCTGCAACTCGGAAATGACATTTCATTGTCAGGTTTTCATAAAAAGCCTGACAAGGTTTTTTATTTTTAAGGAATTTTCTTTTTGTCTTATTCTCCTTTGGACAAATTGGCCAGTGTTGGCCAACCTGAACATTTTAAAAAAAAATCTCTTTGCATGTGCTTTGCTGAGACGTATTGAAGTTTGGCATCTAAATTCTCAGCAAATGGGAAAAAGAGACGAAGCAAAAGGTGAAAAAATAGCAGAAGAAGATAAAGGAGAAAAATAAGATAAAGGAGATAAAGGAGGAAGAGAAGGAAAATAAGATAAAGGAAAAAAGAAGAAAAAGAAGAAAAAGAAGAAAAAGAAGAAAAAGAAGAAAAAGAAATCTGTCATTCATAGACATATGCTAGCTCCAGGATGCCTTGCTCGAATCAAGACTTTCTCTGGTGCTGCTTTTCCCAGTTAAAGGGGTGCCAGGAGCCCTTGTAGAAGGCAAGGAGACCATTCGTGGCTGCTCAGGTGGTCTGGAAGAGGAGTTAATTTGCTTTGTATGAGGAGTGACCAAGAGCTAAGGTTCAAGGCTGGTGGTGGTAGAGGGTCACTTACCAAGATAAGGATCATGAAGGATGAGCTGGAAATGCTTAGTGATGGAAAGAGAGTAGAAACATGAGGATCTGGGAGAGGGAGACCAAAACAGAGGATGTGGGGAAACCTAGGAAACTGGAATTTGGGAAAAACTGGATTGGGAATGAAGGGTATTTGCATGAAAAATGTTGGGAAGATTGCGACTGCAAATAGGATAGGGGGAAATGTTCTGGCCTTGGATAAGGAGGCTGAAGTGGGAAGGCTGGGACTAGGAGAAAAAAGTAGAAGGCATAGGGAAGAGATAGAGAGGAGCAGGACAGTTTGGTCAGGGCAGGTAGGTCAGGACAAGAGCATATGATCTTCTCCTGTGCATGCCCCTATCCACAGCCTGGAATGAAATGCCAGTTTCTTCACTGGCAGCAAATGTCTGTGAAATTCACTACCAGATTATGTGCCTATTCTTTAGTTTAATCAAGCTTTAAAAAGAAAGTATGAAATAGAATTTGAAATAGCTTCGTGTTGAGTCTGCTGCACACACTGAAGCAGGGTGGGAGAGGGCAGGGAAGAAATGTGTGGTTATAAAATTAAGACTATATCTGAGTGCATTCAGCTAAGCAGGCTGGATTGATGTTGCCCAAGCAGCTTTCCTTCTGGCATTTTCAACCTTTTGAATGCTGACTCTGCATCATTAGTGTAGTTTTAATGCACTTTAACTACATATGAATAGAAAACAGTAGAGATGTGGCACAATAGACCATATGGCTGGTCAGAATTAATTATCCACTGATCTCGCTTGTGACTGGGGAGGCTCTGCAGTACACCTTTTCCTTTCAACTCTTGTTATTTCATGTATTCATTTAATTTAACAATAATAAACTGAAAACATTACAATGTGGAGTGAGGAAAGACAGCTTTTTAATACTGTTTGATTGTTTGCCAAAGTTTTTGCAAGTGTTCCTGTCAGGACATATTACTACGTACTATATACAACATATTTATATTCTTACAACATGTTTAAACTTCTCAGTTATAAATTTCTTGTATGTCTAGAATTGCCTGGGAAAGCAAACCTGCACAACCTGCCCTTGTCCTTCTTCCTTGGCAAGGTTGATGCACCTTTTGTCAGGTTAGTGGGATCTTGAAGACAAGGCCAGAACTCCACAGCAGATGGCAAATGGGTATATTTAGCCATCTAGAATGGGAGAAATCTAAAGAGGAAAATCGAATGATTTATGTGAGATGAAAAAGTAAAAAAGTATATAGTAAGAGATCAAAGTATGTTGATTCAGTTGTATAATTTGGCCTCAAGACTATTAAACACAGGTTACAGTTCACCAGGGGAATTTGTTCTGCTAGCCTGGTCTCCTCCCAACCAGAGAGGAGGGAAGTGGGATGGGAAAAGGAAGCAGTTCTCAGATCTACCCCATTGTTTTAATTTCTACTACACTGAAGCAGAGCTTGAGTGGGGAATATTTGGACCATAGCTGTGTGACATGTTCCTTGCCCTGCCTGTCTGTTGTTAATTCTTATTTTTCCTCCTCCTTGGGAAAAGGTTGTAGTAAACTCTATTAAATATGAATGTTTACCACAGAATGAATTTTGGATTTTTTCATCAAACGTAAGGCAAGTTCTTCAAGATGCTTTTCTTGGTGAAAAATGACAAAAAGTGTAAATAGGAGCACTTATATGATCCTTTTTGTTTTAGTGCTAGAAGTATGTGAACAGTGAAATTGCAGAAGTTCAGAAATGCCAATACGAATGCACTTCATTATTTCTTCCTCAACAAGTATCTACATGCATCTATTACCTATTACCACAGAATGGAGATTTCCTCCTTGTGTCCTTGCCCAGGACTTAAAAAAAAAAAAAAAAAACCTCCCTAAATTAAGTTCAAGACAAAAGGAAATAAATTGTCCGTAGGGAGGCCAGTGCATGCTTTCTTAAATTCCTGTTCCCACTGAAGTCCCTGGGAACTTTTTGTTGATTTAAAGCATCGCCAAAATTACTCCACTGATGATGAAAACTTGGCCTTCTAATTCTTTGGAAAGTTAATTTTATTCTTTGCTTATTCTCATCAAGGGGTTTCCAGAACAACTTTGTATTGCAACACCATCCAACATTTACTTGTGATGTGGACCCATAGGGCCTGATGGTCTATTGTCCTGTAGCTGTTTTCAGCAGCTGCAAATGGGTAAGCAATATTGCCTTAAGAGAGTGAAGGTGTGCTACAAGCATTGACCATGCATGAACTGTTTACAATGAGCACAAAGCAACAGGGAATTCAGCAGCATTGTTTGCATAAGGAGCTCTTCTTCCCTTGCCAAGATTTTGCCTGTTCTCTTGGAGCATCACTACATTGCAGATTCAACCTATGTCATTGTTCAAACAACACGTGTAAATAATAGATGGTTTTGTTCATTGGCCTAAAGCTGAAAAGCTAGAGGGGAGTGCGAGAAGAGTCTGAGTCAAGCAGAAGAGAAAACTATTCAAATTGTAAACAAAATTCAAAACCTTTTATTAAATTTGTGGGATCTTCAACATATTTTCCTTGTCAGCTGGATTGTTTTAAAGCAAAAAATCCTATTTTGAAAGGAAAAGTAAAAAATTCATTTAGAAGAATATTGAAATAAACATTTCACAAGCCTTCCAAACAAGCCTTTCCATTTTTAAAATGTCAAAATGGAAATGTCAACAGTCACTATTGAAATGTTTTCTTATTACTTTTTACTCTCTCCCCCTATCAGATAGGTAAAGCATGAAATGTTTTTTTTCCTTTAAATTTCCTGGGAGTTGTGAGGAGGCAGAAACATATTGATCACAAATACTTGGTCCAGCTATAAAACTCAACAATCACTGAAGCATCTTCTGCTTGGGTATTGCAAAGCATGAAACATATTATTTGCATTTTAACCTTTGTGTATCATAGGCTGATTCTGCTTGCTTATAATTCAACCTTCTCTTGCTCAGAGCGGAAAACCTTGGCAGAGGTTTGGATGACTGACTTGCTGCTTCCATCCATTCTCACTGCATTCTTCCCCACAGTGTGGATGCTCATTTTGGTGTAATTTGGAGTTTAGAATAGTTTGGGTTGGAAACCAAACCTTTAAAGGGACCTTTAAAGGCCACCTAGTCCAACACCCCTGCCATGGGCAGGGACATCTTCAATTAGATCAGGGTGCTCAGAACTCCGTCCAACCTGACCTTCACCAGGGATGGGGCACCTACCACCTCTCTGAGCAACCCGTGCCAGTGTTTCACCACCTTCACTGAAAAAATTTCTTCCTTGTACCTAGTCAAAATCTATGCTTTTTTAGTTTGAAGGCATCACCTCTTGTCCTACTGCAACAGGCCCTGCTAAAAAGTCTGTCCCCATCTTTCTTGTAAGCCCCCTTTAAGTATTGAAAGGCCGCAATAAGATCCCCCTGGAGCCTTCTGTTCTCCAGACTAAACAACCCCAACTCTCGCAGCCTGTCCTCATAGGAGAGGTGTTCCAGCCCTCTGATCATGTTTATGGCCCTCCTCTGGACCCACTCCAACCGGTCCATTTCTCTCCTGTACTGAGGGCCCCAGATCTGGACGGAGTACTCCAGGTGGGATTTCACCAGAGTGGAGTAAAGGGGCAGAATCACTTCCCTTGCCCTGCTGGCCACCCTTCTTTTGATGCAGCCCGGGGTGTGTTTGTCCTTCTGAATTGTGAGTGCACATTGCTGGCTCATGTTTAGCTTTTCATCCACCAGTACCCCAAAGTCCTTCTTGGCATGGCTGCTCTCAATCCCTTCATCCCCCAGCCTGTATTGATACCAGGGGTTGCCCAGACCCAGGCGCAGGACCTTGCACTTGGCCTTGCTGAACCCCATGAGGTTCACATAGGCACACTACTTGAGGTTGTCCAGGCCCCTCTGGATGGCATCCCACCCCTCAGGCTTGTTAACCACAGCACTCATCTTGGTGTCCTCTGCAACCTTGCTGAGGGTGCACTCGTTCCCATTATGTCATTGATGAAGATATTGAACAATACTGGTCCCATTACATACCCCTGAGGGACGCCACTTGTCACTGATCTCCATCTGGACATTAAACTACTGACCACTACCCTTTATTTAGGATATTAGTCTTATAAACGCTGGAAACTATGATCTTTTGAAAAATCTCTATTTACAAAAGATAGCACAATAATGTTTCTTTATTGATTTGCATCCTTCCTGAGTGATCTGTAAAAATAGCTGCTTACTTCCTACCAGAAATTCCCATTCTGTGAGATCTACCCTTCTCCAGTCTCCTTTATCCAAAGTATTAATACTAATACCTTTATCCAAAAAAGCTAATTTAATTTCTAGGTACCTTTCTTCCTGCAATAATAGAAAGCCCCTCAAGTATCTTACCATGCCTGCTACTGTTTGCCGTATCAGTTCCACATGCTAACATGATTTCCTGTAAAAGGAGATGCATATATTAGTTCTGCAGTGAAATCACACCCAAAAAAAAAAAAAGGCAAAAGTCTGACCAGTGCTTTTAAAGAGAGCCATCTCAATGGAAAATATTAAATTGGTTCCACAGTATGAGTGTTAGATGTAAAATCTTGCTCTACCACAGGCTCCTGACTTTCTCTTTGGTTTTCTGGCGGGTGACGGATGTTGTTTCTGCCACCTGTTTGAAGACAATTGTGCAACTGGAACCATGGAATGATGTCCAGTTGCCTTTTTTAGAATATGAATAGGGCTTTTGAATTTGGCTGTGCTGAGCAGTTTGGGGCTGAATCACTCTGTGGACTTGCCAGAGAAAGTGTTTAGGCTATGGACATGAGCCAAAGCCCGCTGGATCTCACAGCAAGACTCTTTCTGGCTTCGGTGAGCGCTGGCTCAAGCTCTATATGCATGACAATTTTTTCTTTGGAATTATCAAAAATTCTTAATTTTTACTTTCTGTTTTTCTTTTCCCAAAGTGTTTCACCTTTTTTTTTTTTTTTTGTCAGTTTCACCTTTTTTTTTGTTTGTCAGTTTGAACCTCCGTCACCTGGCTCTGCTCTTCCGTCCTCTGAATGGGATGTTAGGGCTGACGGTAACACAGATGCTCTGTCATGAAAAAGTCAGGGGCAAGGAGCCATCTCAGAGCTCAGCTGCCTCAACTGCTCTGTACCCACTGTCCACTTTTACTCGCTTTTCATTTCTGAATGTGTGCTATTTTGAAACGCCTCAAATGCTGTCGGACTCCAAGCTGCTTTGGACACGAGCATGTCATTTCCCTTCTGTCTGCTGCAATCACGGTTGGATCCTGCAGGCATTTCCCATAACAGGCCTCAGTTATCAACGGCAGGAGTTTTAGTGTATTTCCCTTCGCAAAGACTTTTGTTGCCAGATGGGAGTTGTTAGTTGTTTATATCAGGCTATGAGTAATGCCCTTTTGCTAACACTGTACACAATGGGTTTTTTTTGACATTTATTCCTTCTGTTGTTATACAATGTTAGCTTTGCAAGTTATAAAGAACAACCTTTTTCCCTCAGGTGTCCTTTTGTGTGCTTTTTGCTCATTTTTTTTTTTTGAGATTCTTTCTTTTCCAATTTTAAAGGTAAAAAGAATATATAAAAATAGAAAAATGAACAACAAGCTTAGAGACCTTTCCCAGTCTGCTACTCACTGCTGTGAATAGATGCTAAACATAGATTTGTGGGTCCACTTTCAGGTTTCTCAAATTCCATTTCTTCTTTAGTCTCCTTTACGTCTGTTACAGGGTCCTGCTTCTGTGCTGTTTTCCTTGGCTCTGTGGGGTGCAACCGAAATTTTACCAGCTCCGAGCACTTCCATTAAGTGGTGGGATGAGCCCTTTCTCTGCAGACCTCACTCCACCATAATTCATACAATAAGACATTATCCTGTGGGCCATTGAGCACGTTTTGTGAGAAGAGCCCTCAACCCATGATTATTCTGAGTATCAACTGTCAGTATTTGGTCCATCAGCCTGAAGTCATAGCTAGATAATGAAAACTGTCCATGGTAACTTTGGCGTCTCTCTCATGCTTTTTCGTTTCACGGATAGATGAAATTTTTTTATCCTTCCATCTGCGTGCCTCCCAACTTTTTTCTGCCTTTTTTTCCCCGCAAAGTTGGCTTTAGCGTGACTGTATAGACTGTCTGTTAGGCACTACACATTGCTGTAATCGTGTCAAAACTGAGTAGACACCTTCAGAGCCAAATTATCATACTTGTTGTACAGTTTTGCATTGAAGATAGAGCTATGCCAGTCCCGAGCCCTCCAGAAGGCCTTGGACAGCCCATGCCTACCACACTATTTCTCTGTGTTGCTTCTTGCACATAGATGTATAAAGATCTGCTCCAAGAGCCCACTGTCAGGAAATGCCCCAATTTCATATGGTTCCCCAGGGACCTATGGATCAGGCTCCCTGTAGGCCTGCTAAGAAGATGTGTCTCTTTGACCTTCCACACTGGCTAATGCAGCTTCACCTTTTTTTAAGTTTATGAACGTGTACAACTTTCCCAGCAGAAGTATGTGGCCCATTGCATTGAACTAAAACCTCCCCAGCTTGGTCTCGCTCACTTCAGTTATCTTTCACGTACCTCTTAGGAATAGTCTTTAACAACCATAAAAAAAACCTTAACCGTAAATATATGGGTAACATCTGCACTGTGTACTCTACAACAACATTTATTTTAGGAGAAACTTAGCAGAACTTCCGATTGGATCCTAATTATACAGTTGCCCTTTTGCCGTTAGCCAGTACTTTGGAGTCTCCCCCTACTTAGGACTGTGGAAGGGTTTGTAAGAACAAAGAAATAGATGACTGCTGTTAAGACTCTGCCTTCTCTCTAGCACTAACTCAGCCATGGACAAAAATAAAGGAAAAATGTGCCCTCAGGTATGCTCTCCTTGATGCACATAAATTCAGGTCCCATGAAAATATTTGTCTGTAAATAAGCAGTTTGGTTTAGTCTTGTTTCTCCAGGTTACCTGGTTGCAGGGTATAGCTTGCACTTGGTAATAAATGAAAAACAAGTTTGATCACTGGAATTCTGTTATTTTCATCTGCAATATTATGCAAGATCAAGGTAACAAATTTTGTTGCCAGCTGGAGCTGCAGGATAACAGGCTGCTGCTGGTTTTCCCTGTAGACAACAGTAAAGAACACGTTTTATGTCAAAGTAATTGCACTAACAGGTGCCGTTGAGCAACTGTGTTTTGGTTGCGACACTGTTGTGGCTCAGTGCTTACCACAAATGTTTATATATAAAAAAAAAATGGTTCTGCTTTTAAATTCCTATTCAACTGACAAGAAAGAATAGGGTAAACAAGGGTGAAGCAATAACTACAGTTTAAAGGCTAGAAAGCCTCCTTCCCACTTCTTGGGGGTGAATACCCTGTCCTATCACAAGTCCTTCCTTGGACGTTTATCACAGCAACCGTAAGCCGGCATTCAGTGCTGACAACATTAAGACCTGTAAGAACTGGATGAGATTCTTGCAGTGGGATACATGCTGATGTGATTATGCCACATATTCAGGGAATAATGTCATTTCATGTGCCAAACGCTGGACACTGACCACTGCATGTGCCGTGGGTGCTCTTCTTGCCTGCCTTCGTTGTTCGCTCGACCACAGGACTTGGCTGCTCCTGCTGCAGAAAGGGCAATCAGCTTAAGGTGCAGCAAAGGGAGTGCTGGCAGCACTGGACCTGGGAGCCCTTAGCATTTAGGGAGTACAGAAATGTTGGTAAGCTTGGAGAAGGTTCCTCCTAGTCTTGGGAACCCATGTAAGCTAACCTGCTTAAAACCGTCACCTGCTTTGTGCCAGGCTCAGGACAGTGTTTCATTTGAGCTTTTCAAGGCTGTGGACAGCTGGGGAGACGGGCACTCCAAATTAGTGTATGAGCTGAAATACTTCACGTCTCCGAGCTGAAAACCTTGTGTGAGCTGCTCCGAGGGTATGTTTACAGGGTTGTAGGTATATACTGTAATTTAATGGGACTAATGTGAGATTTACTAAAGATGGATTCTCCAAATCAAAATTTAACCATCTAAAAATGGGACCAATGGCTTTAGCTATCTCCTTGGTGTCCCCATAAACCCAATGCACACCTTATACTGTCTAACCTAGATGTCTATTCCAAAATTAAATGTATCTCTTTTTGGAAGCCAAATGCATATGCCTGCATTCTGCCAAATGCATGCAATCTAAAAGACATCAGATCCTCCTAACAAACACACTGAGAACAGTCTGGAGACAGTGCAGGAATCCAACAGTGTCTTGTTTTCTTTGTCTAGAACCCCCACCTCTTTGTCTTGCTACATCTTGTGCCTACAGTCTCCATGCCCGGTTGGTCTGCCTCAGCTTCTTCCTCAAAGCTTCTTTCTTGCCCTTATCATGGGTAGATGACTTCTGCAAGGACTACAGTATTTTACCAGACCTCCTTCCCATGCTTTCCTCAGCATCCATCTTCTCTGTCTTTTCCTTCTTAGAGGACACTGTGTTTGCTCACTTGTGGGGGTTCCTCCCCATCCTCCAACTGCTCCCTTTCCTCCATGGCTTTATTTTGCTGAGCTTTTCAATCTTACCAATTTCTTTTTGCTCTAAAGCCAATGACTCTCAACCCAGTTACTGTATCTTAATTTACTGGTCATCATTGCTGCACTAAATGTACACATGCATGTCCTGAGCCACAGCCGAAGCAAGTGTACGTACTGTTGCCTAAATTTCAGTGAATGTGAGTTAAGATAATTCACGTTACTTCACATTTTCTGGGGTTAAAGAATGCTCACAGTAATGAAGGAAGCCTAAACCCTGAATTAGAATCATTCTACATTTTGGCACCCTAAGACTTCCCTGTTCTCATTCCCTTCACCTTTAATTCCTTCTCTCTGTGACTAGTAATTTTCTTTTCTTTTGGACTGGTGTAATACCCACAGTGCTATGCAGGTATCTTTCTGAATGGATTATTTTAGCTCAGTTTTGAAGATGCAGCTAAATTAATACGTGACTTTTCCATGTTATGCTGTCACACTTTGTACCACCAGAAGAGCAGGTGACTGTTCTGTCTGAACCAAACATTGGAGTAATCTCGCAGAGGCTTACAAGGAGATTCATCCTGGCTCCATCACAGTGTGCTGTGAGGCCCCTTCGTGTCCTTGGCTATAAACTCCCACTCCCAGCCCCTTCGCTTCCACACTTGTGAGAATGAAAAACATTTTCATGGTATGGAGCGATGCTTTCAGTTTGGGTGCTCTTTTTAATTTGTTTTCCCAAGGAAATATCCCTGCATTTTTGCTAACAGTTTTTTATATGCATGGGTGTGGAGGGACTCCCCTCGCTCTTGCTTGCTCAGCGTCTTTGCTGCCCTTAGAGCACTCTTGTATGATGTTAAAGAGAGATTACCATTGCTTAGTACTCTTCAGAGCACAGCGTTTTACAGCCTCTTCATAAAATCCCTTTCTTACACAATGCCTATGCTACAGGCATCAATAAAATTCATATTTTTATCTCTTCATCTTCCTTTTTTTTTGTAAACATCTCAATGAAACCGCCAAAGTTGGCACGTGTTTCAACTGAATAGCCACAGCATTGCGGTGCTGTGCAATACTTTCCCCATCCTCTCTCCTCCTACCCCAGATGTCACGTTCCCTTACAATGACACATACAAAATATGGCTGGATACTCCTGGCAGAGACTGAGTTGGGCTACAGATGGAAAACAGTTGAGAACAGCTTTCTACCAGGACAAAACTGCTGTATCCAAAGGGCTATTGAGGACATTAGTTACCTGCTCACGTCAGTGTTTCTGGCAGGGGAAATCATGGTTGAGCAGTGAACTATGGTGACCCTAAAAGGGCTTTCCTCATTTGAGGCAACTTCAGGCTAAGAAGACCTCTGCTGTATGAAACAGTTTGACTTGGTCATTTTGGGGCACTTGATAGGTCTTAATAAGATTTTTATTTTTGTATGTAATAAGGCTAATGTGGACACAACATGGTAGTACATCTTTTTCTAGTTCTTGTGACTGGTTTCAGTTTTGGCAGGGAAAGCTAATGCTTCAGACTTGGCTATTCTGTTGAACTTCTAAAAATTGCCCTCTCCCACTGTCAGCCAGCAGGCTCTTGGGTGCCATTCCTGGGGCTGCAGAGTTGTCCTGGGCACAGCAGTGAGGACATCCCAGCTCACGGCATGCCCAGCACCCCTCGTCAAACTGAAAACCAGCCAAGTTCACTAGAAATAAAAAAAATGTAGATTTAACGAAAAGCTTGCAAGACATTTGGATAAATCCAGGGCCATGGAGTGATTAATGGAACCAGATGAGGAGAAAGCGTATAAATTTGACAATTTAATGCCAAATTTCATGTAAAGGTTCTCAAGGATTATCTGAATGTGAAGCTCAAGTTTAAACTTGTGAGATGTGAGACTATATGAAATTAAAACAAAACAACAAAAAAAAAGGGATTGAACACTTGGGATAGAGTAAGTTGTTTCAGTCCCTCATTGCATTTCCCCATACCGAGAGGGCTTGCTGTCTGCGGCAGAGGCACAACAGCTGCCATCTCACTGCAGAGCACCACAGACGGTAAAGAGCAGAGACAAACTCTGCCCTTCTTTTGATGAGTTTCTGGGCCTTCTTCTTTCTGCCGTTCACATGGCATGGGAGATAAAACAGCCTGGTGAAAAGGAAGCATTTTTGTCTATCATTTTGTTAAGCAAAAAACCCACAGATTATAACTCGTTTGTGTTGTTGAAAATGCAGGTGAAAGACAAGAGGTGATTTACTTTGGTGAAGTCGAAGGGGAACTGTGACTTCCTGCAGCGGGAAATGACCTTCTACAGAAAGAAGGTTGCAGGGTAACTTCTAAATTGGGGTTCGGATGGCTGAGGGTCAGAAGGAGTGTTAAAGTTGGGGAGGAAGGGGAGGGAGGGAGCAAGGCAGAGCTGGGTCTGGTAGGAAATGCTGCTTTTGGGGAGGTATCAGCTCTGGGTTTCTCCAGGTGGGAGCAGGGCAGGTGTGACATGGGAGAGGCCCAGAGGCTGGTGCTTCTTCAGCTGACCAGGCAGCAGGACACCCTTGGTGATCCCCGACAGTCACCCACTCCTTGCTCCTGTGGAGGCAGCGATGGCTGTCACTGAGCTTACTTCAGATGCCAAAACTGCTTCAAAAGACACCAAGGACAGTATGGCACGCCAGTGCTGCCTGTCCCGCTTCAGACCCTTGCCAGAGGGCTGCTGCGTGCTCTCATATGCCCACTGCCCCCACTGCAGCTTTCTGTCACAACTGAAAACTACCGGAGGGGAAAAATGCTCTTTGTTGTTTGGTAAAAAAAGGTCTGGGCAAGCAGTATCCCCTTTATTCCCTCCAATAATAATAGTAAATAATAATTCCAGTGGAAAACAGTTTCTGTTACCAGGAGTTTGCCACCTGAGTTGAGATCCATCTGAAGACTATTTTTTTTGAGAGGAGATATCACCTCACATGCTCTTGATTACTGCTCATATTTATGATCAAGATGCTTCGTGAAAAAAGAGGTGTCTCTGCTGCCTGTAATTTGGCTCTGCCGCCCCCGGGGCACGTGCCTGTGTGCTGTGTATCGGCCCATCCGCAGGGGTGTGCAGCGTTGCTGGTTGTGGGGCAGTTGTGCTCTGCGAGGATGAATGCTCTTTCTCTCCCCAGTGACAGCTGTGGTTGCTGAGGGGCCGCTGTTTGCTTTAAAATCATGTGGCGAGGCTGGTGGTGGTGGCAGAAGGGAAGAGAAGGAAGGGAGGGATGGTTTGCCCAAAAGAAGATAGTTACTGTTTAACTACACAGACTCATCTGCCGCACACCTTCATATAAGTCCACAATCTTCCTGCAAATGCTGTTGCTGGGGAGGGAGAGTCTGTTTAAAACATCAGCCTGTTTCTCTGTTTTTGGCTGCAGAATGAGCATTTGCTGTTCCCCCTCTGGAAGTGCTCCTTACCTGACCCCGAGGAGAAATATTTGCCCCTGCCCTGCACCAGCACGTGTGGCAGTACTTTCGCAGCCCCTTCCAAAATTTCCTTCGATGGAGCAGGACTTGGCCCTTGCTCAGGAGGAGTGGCTCAGCACTTCATAGACCTGTTGTTCGGTAACTGAAAGGCTTTTTCCTATCAGAAGATAAAGATGTTACATGGCCAACCTTTCTGCCTGCAGACTGGAATCATAAATGGATGGCTTCAATGTTTTCGCTCGTGTCTGCCCACATCCACAAAGATTGTTAAAAATTAGCTCCCAGTCAGGAGCTATTCAGATACTTATCTTAATGTTTAAACAGCTGTTTTTCTATCAGTGTCCTTCCCCATGGTTTATTCCCACAAACTGCCTGCTTTCATTGTTGTGCAGGGTAGAAACACAAGCTGACTGTCAGCAGCCTGCCGGTAAAACATCAACTGGAGCAGTAACAACCAAGCATCCTGGCATGATGCAATCCATAGAAATTACTCTGAGATGCTAACTTGGGGCTGGACGGCGGGAGGAATAGCAGATGCACCTTCATGATATTTAAAATATAGATGAGATATAACTGTTTTCTTAAAATCTGATCTTATTTTCCATTTTCTAAATCTTAATTTCCAGCCAAAGACATTCCTGAGCTAAGAAGAAACAAATAATTTTTCCATCAGAGTCTAGGAGAGATTAAAATTTCGGGTTTTTTTTTATTCATACAGCTACAACCTCAGCAGAACTCCCTGATCCCCCCCTCCTCCCTTCGTCCCTCCTGCCAAGTGCGCAGTTGCAGAGAGCAATGCCAAGCTGATCCGGTAGGTTTGAATCTGCTCTCACGGGCAGTGATGATGTGTTAGGAGGAATGCTGTGAGGGTCTGAAAGTCTGCACCGCTCTGGAAATTAAAAGTCGAGAGATATGACTGTAGCTGGATTACAGTTCTTCCTGAAAACTGAGAATGTGGAAAGCAACGAATACAGACGCTAATTTCCTGGGAAAGAGGGAGGAGGTTTATGTTTCTATACCTATATATGTGGGGAGAAAGTTCATTTGAAGTATATGAATATTGAACCAAATCTTTTTCCCTTCACTCACAAAAGTTCTCCTGCAAACACTGGGGGAACTATTTGTTTCAGGTACCGAATGGGAAGGAATTGTGCCTAGTTGTTGTTTCAGAGCACTCATGTGCTCAGATTTGCTCACAGCAGAATCGGTGCGGGTGATGCTGTTACGAAAGCGGCAACGAGGAGTGCTGCAGTCCAGCACGGCTCTGAGCCTGGCTGCCCCTCCTCAGGTGATGACACAGAAATCAGGAAGGATTCGCATTTTCTCCTCTGCTTACACGAGAGAAACACGTTTTGTTCTTTGCCCTTCTTTTAGCACTAATTTGCTTTAACTCTTCGACTTTATTCAGCTCTTTGATAGCTAGTTCATTTTTGGTAAATAAAACATCGTTTTTATCTCGAGCAAGCCAATTTTCTATACCGATTGCTGGGCTTAAAATGCTACAGGTCTCTGCATGAATCACAAGGAGACAAAAGACATCTCAGATTTCACGGCTGTTTACAGTAGGGCTAATATGAAGTCCTTTAGCCAGCAAAACACATTAGCTCAAAACTCAGAGGACTAGAAAAAACTACTTTGCCTGATTAGCTTTAAGCTGGCATGTCTGAAAACATCAAACAAGAATCAGCCTGCTTTTGAAATCTGTTTCCAGTTATAGAAAATGACCTTCTTGATTCCCAGCAGCATCACATCCTAACTTAAAAGAGATGCACTTTCCTCTCATATCCACAAAGGTGCCCCCACAGGCTCTGATGTGTTGGATAACACTGCTGGAGACCCCTGCTGAAATCCTCCCATCCATGTTAAGACGGATGGGGAATCAGAATGATCTCTTTGCCGCCCTGAGATCCAACCCTTTCTGCAGCAGACTCTCCTGATAGAAAAAAGTTGTCCTTGAGGTGAAGAATATTCCTCCAGCAGGCTGAAGGTATATTCAGCCTGCTGTCCTCCTGTGAGAAGACACAGTCCTCTAGGATGAGAACTAGCAAGACATTTCTGCCAGACATAGAGTACTGAGTATTGAAATGACAAGGGTCCAAGGTCCCAGCGCAGAAGACGCAGAGGCAGGAGGATTTCCCTGCAAACCCTCACTTACATATCTTGGGCTTGCTTGGGCTCTCAGGAGGGGGAGTCATGTTGTTGTCACCTGCAGAGGGAGGTAGGAAATTATTCAAGACTACGGAAATACAAAATTAAAATGATTAGATGTTTCCTTTTGGGTCTATCAAACCCAACAGCACCGCTTTAAACTGGATAATCTTCTCTCCAGCCTGTGCAGCAATTTCAAACAGGTGACTTTAGCTCATACAGATTTCAGTAGATTGATTTCATACAAAGAGGCAAGGACCAAGAATATTCCAGCAGTTTACACAGTGTAGAACAAGCATCCAGTGGCTTTTTACAGTGGCTGTTCTGTGTATTTATTTTCCATTCCTGCTGGGAAAAGTATCAATGAACAGGATTTTAGAATCAAGACATGAATACACGTCTCTCAGACTCTTTACAACCCATATTCTGATATTTACCCCGTCAGGATAACCAGGTCAATTGTTTTTGGCGCAAACCCATAAGCATCAGTTCCTCTGTCTGGTAAATGCTGGTTTTGTAGCAATCGGCGGGGCTGCTGTCTAGTCCATTTCCAAAACATCCTGTTAGGAAACAAGGAGCAGATTTAGCAAAACGGCCAGCTTCACTTAGACCAAAAGCAATCATCTGAGGCAGGTGATTTCCATACGCATATGTAAGAGTCCAGTGAACCGGTAAAAATATCTGCAAAAGCAATAAATAGCTCCAGTTATAGATGGAATTCCCACCAATGCCATAGTTTAGAAGTGGGACCCTTATTATATAGATTGACAGCAACCTTCAGCACACAGGGAAACTTCATCCTATGATCTGCTTCGGTTTTGGCCTTATCCTTAAAATTTATCTGTCAAACTTAGCTATAACATCCAATATTTAATTTGATTGAATATAACTGTTTTATATGTTGTGTATGGTGGCAGTTCTGATGAATTATCAGAAGTGCAATGCCTAAAGCAATCAATTCTTAATGAATTAATAATGTTAAATTTATAATGAATTTATAATCATTACATAGATATCAACACAAAAGAGGTTTCTAAGCTTAGAAGGATGTCTACTTTAAATTTTAGTCTTGAAAAGTGAGCAGACCTCTTTTGATAGTAACCTGCTGTAATTTAGACACGCAAGCAAATGCTTAAAAAATTAATTTTCTTAGACACTCTGTAAATTTTTTTCCTTGAAAAGAGTTATCAGATTTTAGGTTATAAAAGATGTCAAAAGCTGAAATATATCCATGTTCCAAGTACTGTAAAAAGGGCTGGTTTGCATTTTAATTTTAGGTATAGTATCAAAAATATGCTTAAGTTCTGTATTTGCATTAATAATTTAATTATCTAAATCATGCTTACATGATGCTGAACTTGAAACTGGCCATTACAGCTCAGAAAAGAGTTGCTGTTGCCAAAATCAACTCAGTGTGCAACATGGCCAAATAAGCTCTCAAAATGTTAGGCATCATCAGGATATTGAGAACAGGACAGGGAGCATGATTTTCTCCTATTCGAGACATGATGTGCCCCCATCTTGAGTAGCACGTGCAATCCTGGTCTCTGCATCGCAAGGATTTAATGACGGTGGAGAAGGTACAGAAAAGGGCAGCTACGATGATCAAGAGGTTGGAGCAGCTGCCTTAAGAGAAGAGACTAAAAAGTCTGGGACAACTTAGTTTGGAAAACAGAAGGTTGAGGTTTGTGTTAAAATTAAGGTGGCAGGTACACTGAGTGTGGAACTGTGTGACTGTGCTACTTGATTAAATTAGTAGAGGATCAGCTTAAAGTTAGTAAAAGATTTCTTTTTTGGAAAGATTTATTTTTTCATGGGGCAGCAAACTTCTGGAACTTGCTGCAGATGTTATCAACAGGTTCAGAAAGGGATAAGACACATTTGTGAATGCTAGAGGCAATAGGGAAGAAGGTGCCCTCCAGCACTCCCAACAAGGGGAAAGGAGAGAAGAGTGTGCCCTCACTTGTGTGCGCTTCCCAAATAGCATCTCTTTTCAGTGTTGAAAAAGAACACCGTGCAACATGGACCAGTGGTGACTCAGTAGGCACTTGTTACGGTTTTATGCTGCTCGCCTGTTCTCTGTGCTGAAGAGGATTTTAGTGCTAGTTGTATGACCCTTTTTTAAACGAGAGACCGAACAAGCTGACAGCGCGACAGGATGGGTTAGTGAAATAGTGGCTGGAACTTTTCCCTCCAGGAAAGGCGAACATTCCTGGAAACGCTGAGAAACTTTTCCTAACAACAGACTTTCCCCCATTTTCTCACCATTGTTTTGAAATGATAAGGAGTGATACGTAAACCATCCGAATGTAAGGAGAGAGATGTCACAATACCGTATGGCTCTATAAAATCCAGACAAAAATGTAACCTGTGGGAGCAGACAGGTCCTTACAGAGTGTTTTCCTTCCTGTTCTCTTTTCACATTTCATGTATCTGTCCCAATTTTGGTAGGTTGATAACACTCTGTCTGCAAGCCCTTAACTTTCGTTTGCCATCTCTTGTAAAAGACATCCAGCCTCATCTCCCTGGATCTCAAAGCAGCTTGGCGAAAGGTTGTTGCCTGCCCTTGGCATAAGACATAGAGTGCAACCTGGAGAGTGAAGCAGCCCAGCGCACGGGTACCTACCTGTTAAAATCTTCATTGCTCAAATATGTCTTGTGGTAGCATTTTCAGACCGCTACCCTTGCACTTCACACTTGTCGGAATTGAAGAGACAATAACTCATCGTTTCTGGACAAATAAATTCACACTATCCCGTTGTGTGAATCCTATAGGCAGCATGAGAGCTACCAGAGTGTGAATTGTTTGCTTACTGGCTTTTTTCATGCAGGAGGTGCACATGGCCTTTTACCATGTTTTTCCCTCATGCACACTGTGCCACTTACTAAATAGAGGTCGCTCATCCTAGAATTTTCTCTCAGCTGCCCCATAAATAATAAATAATAAACAAAGCTGTGGGAAGCTAGGCATGAAGGATCTTGGTGGTTTGCCATTAATCTTTCAAGTGGCAGCCAGATAACTCCTGCCAGTTGTGCAGTTTGCTAGGTAAATTTTATGGTTGTCTTACTGGATACTATGTGTGTGTTCGCATGTGTGTGGGGACCACTAGAGCTCATTTCAGGTGAGATGCTTCTGGGTTTGCTGACAGAGACCAGCTGAAGGCAACACAGTGGGCTACCAGTGCAGCTGACCTGGATTCTTAACATTTGCTATGTTTTTTCAGACTTTTGCCAAAGATCCTAGATTTTGCAGCTTCCTACTTCCAGCCTGGTGCCAAGTACTATTCAGCTGTCTCTCGCTCAGCAGAAGCCCAGAGCTATGAATCTGCATGCCTTTACTCCCAATTGCAAATATCCTTACATAGTCTATGGTTCACTGATGCAGAAGTCGTGTTCTATGGTCCACGTCTGTGTGGTAAAGAAATATTTGAGAAATTAAGTTCAAAAGAGAACAGTTCACTGTTCTGAGCCAAAGGTGTCTCAAAAATAAAAGTCATATTCATATTTCATGTATGAAATTCCTCATAGTATTCACGCCTCTATTGGAAAATAGCAGATGACCTGCAAATTGAAATTAAGTTACAAACCACTACAGTGTTCTTCTTGGTTGATTTGGGGTTTTTTTTGGGGAGGAGGGGGTTGGTTTTTTTCATTGTTTTGGTTGCTGCTAACCAAGCCATTAGATCACTCTGCTTTTTGTGTAATATATTAGATGTTGACAAATTAGTAGAAATACTTACTCTATCAGCAGTGGGGAGGGGGGTGGAGACCTACTGGAGATCCTAGGCACACCTCAATGCCCACTAACATTACTGATACTGTTCTTCAGGCTTCCTAAGGCAACTTTTGCCACAGCTGAGGAGAAAAGTAACGGGACTCTAAGGTATGTCCATGGGAGAGCAGCTGTCAAAGTGTCATACTATGTGTTACGTATTTGCAAGGTAGGTCTGCCAAGAGCTGGCACGCTGAGGAGATAAATCTGCAATTCTTGGAGCAATACAACACGGTGACCTCAAACAAAAGATCTCTGGGTTGAAGTGGGGCAGCTGCTGCAGCACTTTGCTTTCCAGGTGCAGGATGCTTTTCACAGGGGTGTTCGTGTCACCCAGAGGCAGTTAAGGATGCGATACGGTCTCTGCTGATGCATGAACTGAACTCTTGTTTACTGTTTGGCTGACTCCTACCTTTGGACGTGTCTTTGGACATGCTATCTTAAACTGCAGTAGATCCAATGAATGCAGAAACTGGCCATCTGGATGCTGCAGGTGAGATTTATCCCTGAGCCAAAGCTAACACAAATCCCAGACTTACGCCTTTCTTTGGGATTTCAGTGGGGCTTTGCAGAGCCAGCTCAAGGCTTCTTGGCAATACTGGCCAAAAAATAATAATAATAAAAAAATTGCTTCCTGCCAGAAAGCAGAGCTAGAGGCAGGATGGACATGAGATGGAGACATGTGGGGAGCGCTGTGGAGAGCCAGATCGCTGCTCTCGCTGCTGCCAGGAGGCAGGGGGTGGCCGTGCCTGCTTCTGGCAGACACCATCCCTGTCTTCCTCCCTTGATTTGCAAAGGGAGCAGACACGGCTGGCTCCAGCACAGCTAAAGCTGCCAAGGATGTTTTGTCGCTGCCCACAGTTATCATGAGACTTTGTTCACTGTGAGGGCTCGCTGGGGTGCTCCAGCTTGGAGACAGCCGTTCTCACAAGGGTGAATTTCATCCTGGCCATACACAGGTCCTCATTCCACACCATGCATGGATGGATTTACAGAGCTGAGATTTTGTTTTCCTTCTTGAGCTTGCGTTTTGCCATTTCTGAGAAGTGTCCTTTCCTCTTTTGTGTTGTCATTCGGCAGAACGACTCATGACCACTCTCTGTGTGGGAGCAGGCGCTGGACAATGACTTGCAAGATCAGAGCTCATTTCCTGCATCAAACCACAGATCTTATGCATAACCTTAGGAAGTTACTTCAGCTCATCCAGGCATCACTTCCCTACACTTGCATGTAGCTTTCCGCTTCAGTGGAGATTGCTACAGTAGCTCAATTTAGGTATGAACGTCTAACAGCCGAAGTCACGATGAAGACACTATGGTTACTCAAATTATTATTTGAAAAAAATGTTCTCACTAATGACTGTGTAAAATTTCAAGCAGTTAAACAGCAAAAGTCTGAGCGCAGCTCGCAGCAGCACAGCAGGCTTTGTGCAAGCGCTGCTGGTTTCACTGGAAACTGCTACAGCTCCAGGAGGTTTTTCCCCCAGCTTCTTTCCAGTTAAACCCTAGAAGTTTGAGACAGTCACTACAACAGGAGCTGCTGACAGTTTAGCGATAGAGTGTCTGCCCCTTCTTTGCCAAGGCCAAGTAGATTCAAAAGTTGCAAACTTTTCCAAGATAATTAATGTATCAGCACTAAGCAGCGGTTCACAAGAACTACACAAAGGCAGTTGGGGCTTTATTAATTGCAATGGAAAAGTAGACAAGTGGCAGTAGGGCGGAAGAAGGCAGGCATTCGGGGCCATATGACACCGGGAGCAACTGGAATAAATGTCTGGGGCAATGGGCCAAACTGCTGGTGTTATGACCCTGTGAGCCTGTTAGATAAGATGTTTGCAGTTTCCCAAGATACCCTGTCTCCCTCTCACTTTGTTTGTTTTCCTTTCCTCTCTGCTGGCTGGATCTGACCCTCCTTACCTCTTCTCTTCCCCAGCAGCAAAGTCCATATTTTTTGCACACGCTGCCCGTGTGTCGGAGATGGCCCGTCCCTGCTGCAGCTGGTGACAGGGAGACTGCTGGCCCTCAGCAGTGCCATCCCAAGTGCATCCTCCCGTTAGCATCTGCAGCAAAGTGCACGCCACACGAGTGGAGCAATGAAGTGTACGTGGCCAGGCAAGAGACAAGGAGCCATACGGGCACAGACTTCAAGTAGAAGCCATCTCCCTGGCTCGGAATGCCCTGCTTGTTCCTCCACCTTTGGATCCTGGTGCTGTTTGTGTAGGTGCAGGGCAAAATCCTGCTCAACACCACCACTGGCAGGTCAATCTCTGGCCTTGCTGGAAAGATGATGAGGCCCATCTTACTCAAGTCATTGTGTCTACGTATAAAACTCAAAGGGTTTGGACGATGGTGATTTTTCTGAGTCGTATCTATGCAAAGGGCCAGAGGAGGCTTGTCTGGGGGCATCCTCAAGATATAAAGCAACATCTTGCTTGCTAAAATAAATATTTTTGGCGGAGGGAAGGAGTGAGGATTCATAGCTAACAAACTATTTCTAACAGCATCTCAGTTTTGAGGGGCACTTTTCCTTAATGGATTTCAAATCACTCCACAAATGGGTCTGAAAATTTATATGTAGGGAGGTTTGCCCTAGCTCTATGAACAAGGAGAGGCAAGAACAGAGCTCCTCTGAAACTTACTGCGTGTGCCACCCCACTGGCCCATCAGTGGGAACAAGTCACTATTTAAGCATTCAGTGTTGAAAAGTGTCCCTAGAAAGAGTATAAAATTTGCTCATATTTTGAAAAATGCCTAATTATTTGGGATATCATGATCCTGGCTAGATGAAATGTGAGCAGTCCTTAGAGGCCTGACTTTCTGAAAGTCCTTACATTCATTCTCTGAAAAAAAATTGTTTTGTTGTCAGCTATGCAAAAGGGGAGGTACTCAGATTCAGGAATTGCATGTGAAAATTTGGGCCAAGTTGGACATTTAGAAAATTAACATGAAAGGAGAAGTTCAGGTTTAAAAAAAGTGGAAAACAGTCCTTTTTGACTAGCGCTTTGAAGGCAACCTCAGACTGGACAAGGCATTGCTGGCAAAATATGATCCGTGAAACAGCAAGAGCAAGTCAGATAATATTCTATTACTCTTTTTATGAGAGATATGCTGAGTAACTAGAAGCAAAAGAAACCACAGAATGATGCCTTTATGGCATGAGAAATGTTGCCCCAAGGAAATTAAAAACTGCACACAATTGCAAGCCCTAATCCCCGCCTTCGATACTGTGAAAAGACCCTTGAGTTTCCTTTGGCAGAGTCTCAGTTCCTAGATGGGTTTTTGTGTGTACGCAGCAGTGCCCTGGGAGCCACATCTGGGTCTGTGCCCTGCCTGTACCTGCTCAGCAGGAATGCAAGCAAGGCAGGGGCACTGTTGCTTTCCATGACTTGATCTCTTCAAATCAGCCGAGGAGAAATGATAACGGTGCTTCTTCTGTCTCTGTGCCGCGTGTGCGTGTTTTGTGGCAGAGAAAGGGAATTGTGTTTTTTTGCAGGTGAGCTCAAGAACAGAGAATAAACTCCTTGTGACTCAGAGAAATGAGAAGTAACATAAAGCAAAGGTTAAATCTGCAAAAGTGCCATCCATTCACTATTCAGCAAATATAGCTGTGGCAATCCCTGAGCAAAAGCATCCCGGACAGATAACGTAACTGCAATCATATATGTTGGCTTTTATTTGTCTGGCCTGGTTAAAGCTCTCATGCTATCCACGTTGCACAAGAATCAATATGAAAAGGTCGGATACGTTGCCTAGGTGAGAAGAGAGTAAGACAGGGCATTTCAGCGTGTTCCAAATGCCTATCAGACCAAAAAATGCAGCGAATTCACGGAGATCCCATCTCCCCAAGCCCATTAATGTTTGTTTGATGCTGCTACACCTGCTGTTGTTTTCTTGTTTGAACTGTGGCCTAATGTTCAAAGGAAGGCTGTGAGTGAAAACATCTGTGGCTCATTTCTAGTTTTGGGTACTGTCTAATTTTGAAAAACTTCAGTTTTTCTTGTGTCTGACCCTCAGTTTCTGAGTAATTACAGAGACGTTACTGTATATGTTCATATATATGTGTGTGTGGACATAACAAGACTTCTGTTACTCTTTGCAAAGCACCCTTATATTTCTAGAAGAGCTAGAAAAGTATCAGGTGTTTCACCTCTTTGAAGACAGGAGTAATGCAGGAAATACAGCTGCCAGCTGATGTTTCACAGCTGTGGATTTCTCCACCATGCCAGTGCTATAGTAGTAATTAAAATGACAGATAAACAGCATCCACGTTTGTTTTCCAAGCCCAGCAATGAGGAAAATCTGTACTGACCATGTTAGAAGTGCATGAGCTGTGTTGACCCTTGCCTGCACCACTATACCTGCCTCTTGGGAATGCAATGTACTTAATTATTATTATTGCTTGGAACAGAGGGTTTGATTAATGCATGATTAGTGAGAAAAAGCACATGTACTTCTGTGGGCACAGAACCATATTCCTATTCCTGCAAAGGCACAAGAACTTAGCTTCCTTCCAGTGGGAATCTTGACATTTATTTAATCACAGGCAGGATTAAACCCTCCACTGGGTCAAACTGGGAAGTTTACTGAGGAGTAAAATCCAGCACCCATTTAAGCATTTGCAAGTGTGGGGTCCAAGTTCTCTCTGCACTACCGCAATACTTTGGTTTTGAGGGGGCTGGGGAGGAGGAGAAAGCACGTGCGGCTTTGTTTCTTCAGTACTGCCACATGACAAGAAGTGGCTTAGTTCACCCTGTCAGGTGGAGAACAGTTGGTGTAAGTTATACAGCAGAACAGCTGATTCCATGAAATGTATCTCAGAATTGGTTAAACAACCCAAGAGCGAGCACAGCCTGTGGTTTAATGACAGCTGAGTGAAGGTTCACATTGTACTAATAACATCCTGTATCTCTGTGGCGGTGATGTGGTGTATGCACACGTACCCCTTTGCAGCCAGTAACTTCTCATCAGATTTTCACACTGGCTGATTTGGCTGTTATTTAACAAGTGTGTTTTCCTGTTCCTGCCACGGGTTTATTTTTGTTGCTGTTGTTGCAGTAGTAAAATCACCTCTGATATTCTCAGAAATTCTTCATAGCGCTGCTAATATTTTGCTTGATGTTTTGCTGAAATAGGTTTTGCTGGGATTTTTTAAATGTCAGGTCTGTTCTCAAAGTGCATTTACTTAATTGGTGTACAGTGCTGGATTGGATTCAGTACCTACGCACGTATTACCTAGGTACAAAGCTGCATGGGTTGTCAGAACATACTTGAAAAAGAAATGTGAGCTCAGCTTCCTATAGCAGAAAGATGACAAGCTCTGATAATGTGGAAGGCAGCACAGCAGGGTAATACCCAGGGCAAATCAAAGACACAGGCTCTGCTGGGTGGTGCAAAACATGAGCAGAAGCCAAGGAAGACTTCTCTTCTGTGGAAAAAGTCCTGCTTTTGGAGACCTTTCGATCTGAGTAAGAACAAAATCAATAATATCGGCATCTCCTATAACACGTCTAATCTCTTCTCATGCCTATTAGATTTCTTAAGCATGGGTGAACGTTTTCTTATACTATATATTTTATATATAACATAGAATTAATGAAACCCAGCTTTTCCACAGAGCCTTCTGTCATAGATATTGATGTACTTAATCAGTGAGATCATGCATCGTTCCCATTTCATGGGCTGGGGAATGGGGAATCAGAAATAAAATGGCTTGTCATACAGGCCAGAAGTGCAGTGGCAAAACCCTGAATAGAATTTAAATGTCATTTGCTGTAGCTCAGTTATTTATTTGCTAGGAATTGTTGCCTACATATTTTGCAGTATGAAAATATAAAAATATGGAGCAATGATATTCAAATACCAGAAATGACTCAAAGAAAAGCAATAAAAAAAAAGCAGTAAAAAAAACCCCAAACCCAAAAAACTGGAAATAAAATGTTTTCTGAATGGAAACACAAAATGATCTACTCAAGTGTGACTGTCACATTCCAGTCTGTTTGTTTTTTCCTAAAACAACCTCTGATCTACATTGCTGTATGTAATGCCAGTATTGACAGATCTATATTTTTCCAATGGGAAAAAAAAAACCAACCAAACCTGAAATTTTTTGACTGACTTCATTTGCTTTAGAGGAGGGAAAGGAAAGCATGCAAATCCAGCAGGGCTCCTAAAAGGCCAATTATTGGGGTTTTTTTCATTCCATTTTTTTCTTTCATTTACTGCACTTTACAAATGTGCTGTAGGCTCAGTTTATAGTAAGAACACATCTTATCTGACAAATGGTAACTGATGCAATATGATTTAAAAGTCTTCCCCATCATGCAGAAATTAAAATCCTCTCCCTAGGGACATTCCCCAAAACATAAAGCAGAGCCTTCCTCCTCATTAAAACATTTTGTTGTGTGAAAAATGACAATGAGCCATAAAGTCTGGAGGAAAATGATTGCTGAACACTAACATATGCTCAACTATTTCAATACCAGAACGCGTGGATGCTGTCAATTGCACTTCAAGCCGGGGAAATGAGTTTCTTGATCTTGTCTGGATGGAGGGCAATTTAAAGAGATGTTGCCAACAGGGTAGTTAGACCCTGAAAGCCTGTTTTCAAAATAGCTACGGAAGATCCAGCAGCCAACAATATGAAGGTGCCAGTTTGTTGTGTTTGCAAAACCGTATCTTACTGCCCCTTCACTACCCTGGCATGTTTTTTTCTTAAAACTGATGAGAATAATTGTCTCCAACATTATTATTATGTACAAAAATGGCATGAAAAGAAGATAAAGGTTGCCTACTCAGGCACTCAGAAGTTAGAAAATAATGGGATTATTGTTGCCTTGACAACATTTCTCTCTCCTTCCGCTGCCCCCAGTTTCATTCTTGGAAATGGCTAAACGACTTTGCTGAAACTCTATAAAATAATTAAATAAAAGATTCAGCGGTGGAGAGACACCTGGCATGAAAAACTGCCTCTTGCCCTCTCCTAGGGTCAGACAATATTATAAACAGATGAAAAACAGGGTTTTATGATGAGAAGAATCAGGTAACGCTGTGTACCTTCACAGTACTAGTAGCTCCATCTGCGCTTTGTCTTTTAATTTAATTTATACTACACACGTCCCTGAGGGCCACATTTGGTGTGCACCCCTTTGTGCTGCATGAGGTAAGACCATGTAAACAACAGCAGCAGCGCAGGGGCCTCACTTTCTTGCAGCTGTCCAAGGAGGGTGGACTTTCTGCCCCAGGAAGGCGAAGACCAGGTGGGATTGAAAAGGGGATACTGGAAGCCCAGCTTTGGCCTTTTTAGTGCTATGCGTCATGCTTGGGTGACCCACATTCAACTCAAATTGATGTGCCTGGCAAATGGAAAGAGCTCTGATTCTCTGGAGGCATCGGAGGGTCTGCAGAGGTTCTGAGCTGGCAGCCCTGGAGGGCAGGCGACAGCGCCCGGTGACACCCAGTGCATCATCTCTAGCTGAGCTCTGAATGAGGTCGGGCAAGAGACTGATAAATGGCCTTGCCTTGTCAACACTGCCATCATTAGCACTGTTATCACCCAGCAAATGGGAACGTGAAGGAATTTGTATCCCTGCCCTCACCAAAGCTGGAGAGCAAGTGGAAACAGGAGCCGTGGAGGTGACTGTGGTTGCTCATACCACTTACGTTCTCCTGCAAAGAAGTTCAGTGTTTGGTTTGTAACCAAAGGGACTTTGCAGCTGATTATGAAACATTATCCATGGTTCATTTTTCAGATTGATTGAATTTAGGATGAGGTTTCTTTCAAGAAGGGACAGAACATTTCAGCACACACGGGCACGGCTGAAACACTAACAAATCACTGGCCTGGTACAAAGCCCACAAATACTGTGATGATCCTTTCCTCATGCAACCTATCTGAGCTCACAGGGCATCCAAAAACATCAGGTAAAATAGCATGCATAGGGGTTGGGAGTGGACCTAGCTGACCAGCACGGTCAGCACTGTGAGGGGAGGAAGCACTGTGGCTTATTCAAAAGCTGAGTACTCTGGAGAAAAAAAAAGAATCACTAAATTTGTGTTTAATTACATGCATTTAAAAACCAAAACAATTACAGTTTCATGAATTTTTCTTCCTTTCCTTTTGCTTGGAGCACAGTCAGCCCTTGCTTGTTGCTTAGGATTCCCACTGAATGCCTTTCTGACTCAAATCGGAGTCCCCTGGCAGCCCCTCCATTTACCTCCGTGCACAACCAGCAGTGTCAGTGGCGTTTCATCAGCAGAGAGACTCGTCCATCAGGCCCATCAAGTCCTGCTCTGCAATCGGTACTCAGCTAAGGGGTACAAATAATTGGCCCCACAGGTCCTAACTGGTGTGTTTGTGAAAATTATCTAAAGTCACAAGCAAAGTCACCCATGGCTGACTCATACAAGGTGAACGTCTGACTCATTCCTGCATTGGGAGTGCTGGGTGATATGGCTGTCGTGACCTCAGACAGAGGACTATGGCCTTCTGGTTCAAAAGCATCTACATGAATTAGGTATTTTGTTAATTTGTCAACCTCAGTATTCTACGAGAGGTGTTTAATTTCAAGGGAGGAAACCTAAGGGCATTTGATATGTCTTGTTTGTGCAGCTCTGAACCAATCCCTTTTTGTTAGGTAACACCTGGAGTTTTTGTCAGTGCTAAGTAGTACTTTTAGGTTTTAAAGTTTAAAATCCTTGGATTGGTTACCTGTGGATGCACGATAATAAAATACCATGGTTCTCATTGGTCACTATGAGTCCCTGCCCCTCTCATGCACTCATGTCAAAAGAAGTGTTCTGCTTTCCAAGTAAAGTGTTAAAGAGTGTTCTTCTCTGTCTAAAATACCGTATTTATAAATATGGAAGGGTTAGGAAATGTGCAGTATGTTAAGGGTGGGCAGCAGCTTGTGTAATACAAGGGAGCAACCTCAACAGAGCAGTCCAGACCTGCACCAGCTAAAGATCTGGCTTGTAAATTGATGGTTAATAAATATGGAATAACAGGCATTTGTCTAGGAACACCAGACTACAACCAGCCGCCATAAAGTGGAACTGGTTGTTCAAACTCCCTCAAATACACGTATGCGGTGTCCTGCATTTTATCACAGAGAGATGAATGATTGCTCTATAGGTCCTGGTGGCCAAAACCCAATTCCTCCCCCACGGGAGAATGATCTGCAGCTGAATTATCTGTGATGTTGGTATTCCGTATTCCTTTCAACACAGTGACAATTTTGAAAGCATAATGCAGTTTGGTCTTGCATGACAACAATGTTTGCAGCGGAGTAACACACATGAAAAATCTAAATCATGCTCGAAATTTGAAAGGAAAATCCATTTGATTGGGACATATAGCCTGGGAAATGCTCTCTCAGTTGTATTTCACATCAGTAAAAGCTTCTCTTGATTTGATTTGTGGGTAGCGAAGTTTCACTGGAGAGATTACAGGAAGTCTTGCTGCAGAATTGAGGCTGAGACATAGATGGTAGATCTGTAAGGGTGGATAAGCATATTCAACCAAAATATTATTGAAAAAAATAGTTGGTTTTGCTAAAATTATTTTTCTCAACCTTGGCTTCTGCAGGGAGGACAACAGAGTAGCATTTAAGGGCCCCCAGCAGCACTGAATACCACCAAAAGCAAAACACTGTTTACACTGAAGGAGTAAAATAAATTAAAGACCTGGCTAAACTCTGGGCAGGAAACTCGGTGTCACATCCTGCTCTTCTGAAGTAAAAATGATAAGAACTTTGATGAATAGACATAGTAAACAGGGCCTTGGCTTTATGGCTTATCCAGGTGCCAACACCTCATGCCGTGCAGTCAGTTGTCCATCACGATGCAGCGCAGCCCTTCCTTCTGTCCTGGCTCGGGGGGAGGATGCGGTGCTCTGAGTCACCCCGCTCCTCCCTGCAGCATTCCCACCTCCCAGGGGCTACGGGTTGGTGGGAGGGAGACGTCCACCCTCCAACGAGCACCATTATTTCTTCTTCTGGACAACGTTGTCTTCCACATCCCGCTCGACTTCCTTTCTCTCTTCTTCTGTTTCTTTCCCAGTTTGAGGTTTTGTGATCACTTTTTCATGGCTAGCCCACCCCTCCTTTACCTGTGCTTCTATAGCCAGGGCTCAGCATTCACGCAGGGAGAGGGCCTGCTGTCGGGTGAGGGGGTACCAGATAGGTGATGTTGCTACCCTGTAGAGCCATTGCTCAGGGAGGTCCCTGTTTTGCTACTCTTCTGTCTGAATCCGTAGCTGAGGCTCCCTGCCTGGAAGAGCCCAAGCCTGGTTACTTTGTATGGGGACTAAAATCATTGAAGTGCAGTTTTCAGTATTGAAGGGATTTGGGAACCATTACCCATCTGTTGTTAAGTCTAATGGCAATTTTGCTTCACAGTCTGTTGTCATTTGTACCCCAGCTACTATCATAACTGATTAGGTGACTCTGGATAGTCTTTGAACTCTCAGCTCTTTGTTACCATCTCCCAGCTAAGAGGCAGTTACCTGCCATATAATCACTCTTAGTGTGTCTGGGAGCAAAGTCACACAAACTTAAATTGCTGCTGAATGTTTGCTTGTTTGACTTTGTCCTCAGAGGGGCAAGGAGTGTTTGTACAGTCAGTCGTGCCTGTCAGCTGGGAGAAAGTAAACACCCTCTGGGAAACAGTTGGGAGCGGATTTTAAGCTTCTTTTCCAGTGCCCTGGCCATGTGGCTGCTCCACATCTGCATTGGTCCAAGGTCAGTGAGGCTAGATCAGATAAGCACCGTCTGCTACACTTTGCACAGAGACTGGGGCGTGCTGTAGGCACCATTGCCCACAGCAGGGAGGTGGTTTGGGAGGCTGCTCCTTCCTGCATCCCCGACCTATGGCCATGGGCATCTCACAGGTCTCCCACCACCATTTGGGCTGTGTGAGACTGAGGCTCAGGCTGGCCCAGAAATGCTGTCTGTGTGCAGCCCAGGGGTGTCTGGGTGGTCCCCACTCACCCCCAGGGAAGAGATGGGCTGTTGTGGAGCTGGCAGCCCCATGGCTGGCAAAGGCTCCCTGTCGCAGCGTGATCCCGAGCACTGGGGCAAGAGAAGGTCTCTGTCCCAGAGCTGCTTCTCTCCTTGGTGCTCTGTTTCATGAGTCGGACAGGCTCTTCCCGGCTCTTTCAGGCAAAGCTCCAAGCTGAGAAACGCCCTGTCTGGATGGTGGTTGGCCAGGTTCCTTCCCAATCTGTCAGCCAGCCAGAGATACACTTCCCCTGGGAAGACCAGTAGGATCAGCAGGTAGGATCACCCAACAGGTGTGATCACAAGCAACAGATGCTAAATCCAAATATAAAAAGCAAGCATGCATTCCACCTAGTTATCCAGGGTCCTAAACAAAGCTGGAATAGAGCAAGACATTAATTTAGTTGTGAGGCTGAGCCTCTTGAAATTTCAAGGATTTCTTCTTGAACACTTATAATAAAAACCTTCTTTCAATATGCACAGTCTGTTTTTGCTGCAGTGTGAAGTGCATGTCTTACCTCCCTTTGTCTTTTACTGTCAGGAGCCCTCAAGCACCTAATTCTACTCCAACACCTGATTTCTCCAAAAAAAAATGCGCAAGTATACACCTCACCTGCATCTGAGGAACAATCCCACCTCCTCTGTCAACAAAAAGAAATTGCGATAACCTACAAGAAAGTGTAGACTATACCATTTGCTTTACTGAAATTTAAGTGCAAACCAAAATTGTCAGATAGATTTGAGCAGATTCTGACTTTTGTCACAGGAACCAAAGATCTGAAGCCTGTCAAGGCCAATTAGGTGGTCACTGACTTCAGAACACTTTGAATTGGCTCTACAAATAGCACCATTAGCCCAAGTGGCCCAAGCACCTCTTCTGTCTGCATGCCTTCAGCGATCTGTCTACTTCCTCTCAAGAGGCAAGTTTTGCTTTGCTCTCATTTACTCCTGGGTGAAGGCAAGATCACAATGTGTTTGTTTTTAGATGTGGTATATACCTGCATTAATACAAAATGTACCTTTCGTTTCACACACATACAGAGGAGGAAGTGGTGCACTCTGCCAAACACACTGAAGTTTCTTGCCATTTATCAGCAATATGAGAGAAGAAATAATCCATTTTATGTTTTACTGTGTTTGTTTATAATCTGATTTAGTACTTGTCTGTCATGGCTAATTACTTTAAAAGAATTCTAGTTCTAGGTCACAAAATCTATGAATAAAAGATGCTCACGTACACCATCTAGGCCAGATGTCACAACTCAGTGCAGATATCCACACAATAAAATACGTCTGATTTTAATTACTATGCGAATGGATATGCCTATTACATGAAAAATCAATAAAATATTAATCAGATAAAGCAAGACACCACGTGGCCAAAGATATCAACAAGACATGTTTGTACGACACAAATATCTCTCTGCAAACAGGAGGGGCATGCTCATGGCATCATTAGATGAACTCTGTCACCGGAACAGCCCAATTCACCAAAGTGCCACCATGCAAAGCTGTTTAATTTTTAAGCGAGAATAGGTACATTTTCTATTTAACCCACTTTGGGACCAGCTAGTCCGGTTTACCTTCTGGAAACACAATTTCCAGGCAGGTCAGTGGAGTTTTTTTTCTGCCTGAGGTGGGCAAGACTGAAGTCATTGAGGACAATGACAAAGACCAAACCAAACAAAACAGAATTTATGCTCCTTCTCACTATATTATAATGTGTTTAAAAAGATGCACAGCTTCTTTTTCTGTGTTTGTTTCACTTTGGGAATATCAGAAATATCAAGAGAGCACATGCTTTTGTATTGTCTCCCAGCCCTTCTGGGTGTGCTTGTTTAACTGCTTCCAAAATCCATCCGTGGTTACAGTAAATGACTACCAAAACTGTACCCAGCCTAGCTAAATAAAACGTGTAGCTTCTTACTTCATGAGCAGACATAGAGCAAGCAGTCTTGACTTAGCATTGGCATTTGGGTGACTGACAAGCCAAATGTATTCATCAGCATCCTGCAGCCCAGGACTGGGCTCTGCTCAGAGGCCAGGCGGCTCGGTGCAAGGAGGACCTCTTCATGCCCCCTTGGCACCCTGGGTACAGACTGTCGTGCAGGCTGTTACTGGCCTGGAAATATCACCCTGGTAGTGTTTTGAGGCTCGGACCCTTTCCTGTGCTGTGTTGTGCAGAAGAGTGGGGTCCGGCGTGAGACAGGCTTTGTTCTCCTCATGTGAGCTGAGCCCTCCTCCCATTTCCCCTCGCAGATCCCTGGACAGGATATGTTTTTATTGCACCCTCGCTCTTCTCGGTTCAAGCAGAGTTATTCATTTCCTGGCTGTATGCGACCAGATGCGTGGCTGTTGTTGGTGGTGTAAATCCTCAGCCTTCAGCTGAACTAAAAATCAGCCTGTGGTGTTTGATGTGCCGTGTTAATGGGACATGGCTGTTCTGAGATTTCTGACTTCCACAGAACCAAACACTTCATCTGCGCCTTTAGGAAATAACAATAACTCATTAAGACCACGACCCCATATTTCTCTTTAAATAGAGATGTTATTCAATGTGGAGCTCTAGACTGGTTCTGACAATACATTTTTTGCTCCTTCTCTGTACAAAATTGAATAATGTATCTCCCCGAGTCTCCTTTTACTCAAGCAGCAAAGGTTGCTCTGATGTCAGCTGCAGGGGTGAGATGTAATGTGGATAGCTGTGAAATCCCCTTTGACAGTTACAACCAAAGTGAAAATATCCTTCCAATCCAAAAAAATCTTTCCTCACATATAGGCTTCTACTGTTTTGTCATTGTAACTTCTAAATCGTGGCACTTCAAACAGATACTGGACTTTTGAGAGACAGAGATTCTTCCCTGGAATCTTTTAAAATTCAGAATATAAAAGACATAAGCCCAGGAGAATGCAACCAAGAGAGATGACAGAAACAGAGTTGCCCTACCAAAGGCCAATGAAATCCAAAACAAGAGAGAGACCAGAGAGGCAGATAGTCTGTAAGGGCCCCCTCTTTCAACTGGTGCCTGGGGGAACTGCGGGGTGTGTTTTGTGAGGAAGGGGAGAGAACGGAGGAAGAACACTATTGCCGAAGGAGAAGATCTCTGAAGGAACCTGGCAGGCATTGTGGTTCCATTAGTCCTCGTTCCTGTGATATGTGACAAGAGAGGATACAGAAAGCAGAAGGGAACATGCTGATAATAAGGGGAGTTTTCAAAAAATGTTGGGAATGGTTACTTTGACTTGCTTTTTGTGGCCTCAGACTTCATTCTTGTTAAGGTTAGCAGCAGAGGATAATTGAGGCTAAGACCCAAGAGTCAGCCAGTTAGGAAGTGGTGGTCCCAGAAGCTGAACCTTGGCTATTTGAGGGACAACCCCAGGGGCTGAGGAACAGCTTGCTCGGGGAGGTATCTCAGTGCATTGCAGGAACCTGCCAAGTAACTTAGAATACATGCTTAATTTTTAAGCAAATACAGTTCACTGAGATGACACAAAAGCTTGGGCGGGGGGGGGGGGTGGGGTGGCTGACGCACTGGAAGGCTGTGCCGCCATGCAGAGAGACCTGGACAGGTTGGAGATCTGGGCAGAGAGGAACTTATGAAATTCAACAAGGGCAAGTGTAGGGTGCTGCACCTGGGGAGGAACAACCCCATGCACCAGTACAGGTTGGGGGCTGACCTGCTGGAGAGCAGCTATATGGAAAGACACCTGGGAGTCCTGGTGGACAACAGGATGACCATGAGTCAGCAATGTGCCCTTGTGGCCAAGAAGGCCAATGGCATCCTGGGGTGCATCAAGAAGAGTGTGGCCAGCAGGTCGAGTGAGGTCATCCTCCCCCTCTACTCTGCCTTGGTGAGGCCACACCTGGAGTACTGTGTCCAGTTCTGGGCTCCCCAGTTCAAGAGGGACAGGGAACTGCTGGAAAGGGTGCAGCAGGGAGCTACAAAGATGATTAGGGGACTGGAACACCTCTCTTATGAGGAAAGGCTGAGGGATTTGGGTCTCTTCAGTCTGGAAAAAAGACGGCTGAGGGGGGATCTTATCAACACTTATAAATACTTAAAGGGTGGGTGTCAGGAGGATGGGGCCAGGCTCTTTTCAGTGGTGCCTGGGGACAGGACAAGAGGCAATGGGCACAAACTTGAGCATAAGAAGTTCCACCTAAACATGAGGAGGAACTTCTTTACTTTGAGGGTGGCAGAGCACTGGAACAGGCTGCCCAGAGAGGTGGTGGAGTCTCCAACTCTGGAGACATTCAAAACCCCCCTGGACGCATTGCTGTGCCACCTGCTCTAGGTGACCGTGCTGTGGCAGGGGGGTTGGACTAGATGATCTCCAGAGGTCCCTTCCAACCCTATGGTTCTATGATTCTATGATTCTATGATTCTATAAATCTGACTCTTTCTGATAGTCAGTGGCTGGTATTTCAGCTTACTGGGTTTGGGGCCCAAACACGTTTTGCCTAGGGAGCCAAAGCTCCCTTTGAATTAAGTGAGACCATATATGGCAAAGCCAAGAGGCTGGTGATCTTACCAATCTTTGGCTTAAAGTGCTGGGACATCTAGGTACTTAGCTGCATCTATTTTAGCACAAAGCCTTAGATATTTTCATCTTGCTTCAGCAATCACTACAGAATTAGCTTTTCTGGAACATGAAGCCCTACTGGACTGTGTAAACAAGCCACATTCAGCTGAATGCAAAGCCCAGCTACAGTTTCAGTTTCTGTAAATTATGCAAGGATATAAATGATGAGTGTATCAGTAAGCTAGACCAGAGGCTGATTCATTCATGTGTTGATTCACGTCTGGTTTATCTTCATGCCTTGCAGAAAAAACACAATTAAAATGGTTACACTAAGCTATAGAACTTGAAAGCGGTGGTTGAGGGGGAAGAGTGCTTGAAGAGTGGCACATGAAGCTATAGTTTCTGTATTAACCCTTTTCTAATTTGCATCCCTTTAAATACTTCTTAGCCATGTGTGACCAAAGTGGAAAAAATAATTAGCTTGAAAAATAATTCACTTGGAAATTCACTTGATATTTTATTCCTTTAATGCCGTGTGTTTGTTTGGTGCCCTTTTTTCTCACTGCCTCAAAAAGCAAAAATAGAAAAAGATGTTTATATTTTTAAATCTATGTGACAACAAAAATAACAGCAAAAAGTCATTGCCATGGTCTGGGAGTGTGACGAAGCACCTTTGGTAAAAATTCCCATTAGAGGCTGTAGATGGACAAGTGGGAAAACCAAGGAAAGAAAGCATTAAAGTTTCCTAAAAGCAAGAAACTAAAGAAAGGAGAAAGAAACTATATCCATCCCTTGCGATCATCAGCCAATTGGGATGTAGGAATGACATACAATTTTCTTCAGTGTGTGGGCGAGTAAACCGTAATTCTGCACTCCCATTGTCTTTGATGATAAAATGTAGCTATAGGAAGGGTAATTTATTTTTTTTTTTAATCTTGAGAAGCTTTCAAGAAACAAAATATCACATAAACAGACTGTACATGCAGGCAGCTTCTTGAATCATGACCTGTTTATCTGCAGGCTTGAACACAAATAAATCCAACTTACATAAAAGCAAACCACATAATGGATCTGCTTCTGATTCTTTCAGCTTCTATTTTAATTAGCAAATGTAGACACTGAGCAAACACTATGTTGCTTGTTGTTAAGGATGCTTTAGTCATCTGCCATTTTTGCCCTTTTTGATTGGCTACTGTGAAGGGAAAGGAAAGCTCTACAGTGGTTGTACGAAAGAAAAAGAACTCCAACACAGTGCTGCGGAAAGCTGTGTTTTTATCTAGCTTCATCTTTGCCACCCCCATGTCATTATGTGTAAGTTCTTTACTTTGGCTGAAAGTTTTGAGCACAACATTACTAATATCTACTTTCATATACACAGTTTTCACTTCATAGGTTCTTCTCAGTGTAACTCTGTTTATTCCAGGAGTGTTACACCTGGGATTGTTTTAACCCAGCATGTCAAAGGTATAGTTTTGAACAGTTGTTCAAATTACATGCGAACAATTTTGCAAAATTTGACTGCCACAACTGAACCAAAGGCAAAATTTATTTTCAAAGGCAAAAGATAAGTAAAGCCAGGTTTACAATACGAAAATCTCTCCCCTGCCTCCCCCCCCAGCATTGTTTTGTTGTTGTTTTTTTTTTTTAATCTGATAACAGCTTTGAAAATGGGGCTGCACTTGATTGAAAAGTGCACAGGGATCTCCAAGTCCTTGTTGCCCTCAGGAACAAGGCACTGTCCTTTCTCGATGCTTGAAACGGAGGTCTCTCATGACAGTTGCAGTATACATTTTTTTTCTGAAAAACCCAGAACAGCTTTTCAAAATGCCAGCTGTCCACTCTGGATGCATGTACAAATTTTTGACAGACAAGGAACAAAACATATCTTTTCATTTAACCTAGTAAATGGTGTATAAGCAGACTATGTGCCTAGAGTTGGTTCAGTTTTATCACTCTCGTGAATGGTAAAAGTGACACAGTGGCAGCCCATCCTTTCTCAGCAGCGTGGCTTCCAGCAGTGGGTGTTCTGTAAACACTCCTGAAAACCATCACTCTGCATTTTCAATGATACAATGCAATATATCACCCTCCCAAAACACCAGATAAGGTCAACTAAGAATATTCCCCTTCCCCAGTTAGCCTGTTTCCTCAACTTACGGAGGAAAATCAATTCAGTTCCGTAGTGAGTGGTTTTGCAAATTTCACATAATGAGAGAAAGAGAATAAAATGCCTGAAGAGCAGAAAATCAAAATGCTAAACCTTTGATCCTGGATTTGAAGATAATCTATGCAATTAGCTGTGCTTTTCGTCACAAAAGGAAGAGTCACAGGAAGAAAGGATGGCGCACAGCACAAAGAAGTGATCCAGGGTAAGATTGAGAAAATGGTGCTTCAGTCATTTTCACAGTCACACAAATCCTTCCTCAAGAGTAAACAAAGCACATGAAAATAAAATGAGAGAGAAAGAAGGAGAACAGCATCAAGCAATCAGAGAAACACTTCTAAACAATTTCCTCCAGGTTATCTCATCCCATCAGGGAGGCTGTGTTCAAAGGAGGGGCTTCCCAGTGTGTAGGAGCCATTACAGGGATGTGAATATGGCTTCAAGCTGTACTTTTTCTTTAGTGACACCTTCCTGGCTTGAGAGGTTGCTTACAGCCCAGGAGAACATTTAATGGCTATTTTTAAATGCACATTCCCACAGCCAAGAAGAACTTTCCTGGCCTGGCAGACCGAATGCATGGACTAAATGCTGCCAGAGAAGGAGGCAACTTAATGTGTCTTCTCTGGTGGAGCATAAACATCCACATGAAGAGAAACCCGTGTGTAATGATCCATAGGTATCGTTAACCTTTCCTTTTGTTGGCAGGAGGGTCACAGAAAGAGTCATCTTTGAGAAAGTGTTGGGCAGTATCGGAGCCTCTGCTGGTGCTTCCGTACAGCCACTGGCTCCTGGGCCAGTCTCAAGGCCCTGGACCAGTCTCAAGGCCCTGGGCTTAGGCACAGACCATGGCATTGATTTTGTCCTGGATGCCTATGTAAGGGTTTTGCAAACCATCGCAAACTTGAACTCATGTGGAAGACAGAGATCTCCTCTCTCTCACCTTTTTTCTTCTCTTAACAATGACACAGGAATAATTTTTAATGTATTTGGAAGACTGTTGCTGATGTGTACCACTGATGGCTTATCTCAGAGAGGTGGAATTCTCACTGAGGGGATGCCTGTGACTCCCTTTCAGCAAACATCTGCATGAAGCTTTCCCCCCCCTTGCCAAACTGGAGAATGCTAATCAAGATTGTTTGCAGCTTAAACTGGAGCTAAAGAATATCCCAGTTTGTGGAATCCCCAGCAGCACAGTTGGTGGCTGTAATTCTTTCCGAAGGAAGGCAGGAGGGTAAAATTTTTATGGGTCTTCTTTGACTTCAGAATGTTCAGTGACTGAATTTTCTGGGAGATTTCTGACCTCCATACTCACTTAGTCTTTCAGCAAGTGTGATTTATCTCTGGGAACTAGTACTGAAATTTATATAAAGAAAAAAATATTAATGTTTTATTTAAAAGTATATGCAAATAGAGTGGACTTTGGACTGTGTCCATTTTCTGTAGCAGAAAATGGTCTGTCTCCATTCTCTCTTTCCTCATGGTTTTCCCAGGTTAAAAAAAAAGAAGTACTCTCTTTATCTAACTTGGTCACTAAAAAGCTACTGCTGCCCATGAACAGGTATTGCTGTTTGAATCTACGCAAGGAGTCAGGATGCAGCGACAATGAAGGCTCAAATGCTCATTATGCAATGGTTCCTCGTTTGTTGCTCCCTATCCTGTCATAGATGGCTAGCCTGAGCAAGGCCGTAGTTAGGTAAGATCGGTTACCTCATTCAGAGAAAAATGGAACCACCGTGGTGCTCCAAACTTTCCCTGATTTTTGCTATTAATTCTGTGATGACCTGTTTTATTAGAATATGCTTTTGAAAAAAACAATAATATATGTTTGACTAGCAAACATCCTTGGGAAAATCACAGTCCTCCTTGACCCACAGACACCTTGACCCTAACAAAGTTGCTTTGCTGATCGCTCACACTAAACTGACTGACAGTTCCTTGCCATTTACACAAAGGATGCAGTAAATGCTTTGACTGTGGCTCTTCAGTTGGGGATCACCTTCATGGAGACCTCCACTATGTTTTAGTAGCTTTGGCGACCTGCTGCCAGCAGCAAGCCACAGCTCCGTGATAATGACCGTGCTCAGGTGGCAGGGAGTGGCTTGTAACACGTCCGCAAGTTCTCGCTTGGAGATACCTTTGCCAAAACAGTCTTGTCCAAATTGTCCCTGTGAGAAAAAGATGCGTCAGAGGTGGCAGAGGGCGAGAGGCTGATACCAGCTTCTCAGGACTCATGTTGGGTAATGCGTAGACAGAGCTATGTACTGAGGCTGCTTCTTGGCTGGTAGAGCTTCTTTCCTTAGTTGACAGCATAATTCAGTCTGTCATGTTTCTGGTGCCAACTTCTTTCTATAGTGTACTTGTAATATTACGTAGCTTGCCATCAAAGGCTCTGTGATCCCCTATCCAGTACTGTGAAACTAATGAATTCTGTAATTTCAGATTTTATGACAGTTCTCTGCTACTACTAAAATGAGGATTGGCTTTTCTGGCAGCAGGTTATGGGATGTATGGAGAAGGAGGGAATAGACTCCAGGTTTCCAGAGGCAAATTAGGATGCCCAGAGATGAGAATCTGGAAATGAATCCAAACTGTTCAAAGCACATTTAGATACCTATGCACCGTTCAGCTAAAGGACTGAAGTGTGCCTTCTGTGGCATTCCTCCGATGCTGTGGAAACCATAGAGGCTTGAGGTTAGCTGTGTTATTTATGTATTCTGTACATTGAAAAATGGATGAAGCAGATGGCATTTGAAATAATTCTGAGCTTTCTGGCTTTTAAAAGTTACTTTTGAATAACTGGACCAATCTGAACCAGGCTTTCTGCCATCGTGTTACTTATCTGTGCTGTCTAATGCATTACAGCTTAATGAAATTTGTTACCTACAATATAATCAATCATTGTAGGAAATACAAAATAGCATTTGTTTTTTTTAAATGGCTTTTCTCAATGCGCTTTTTGTTTGTTTTCTCCTATAATTTGCTTAATTGAAATTTCAGTTTTAACTCCACAGAAAATCAAAAGTGCATTTTCCAGTTGCAAAGAGATGCAATGAACTTTTCTTGACTTACTCATCAGGCCCGTTGTATTGCTGCTCCATGAGGCAATCTGGAAGCTTCGACAAACCATGGAAGGGTCCACAGGTTTCTGAAATGCAGTCAGTTTGAGCCATGGAACTGACTGAATCAGGCACAGATTTACCAGAGGTATGGGCATATCTTGGCTACAGCTGGAGAGGTTGTACATGATGGTTTCATGCACAGCTCTTTGCTGCATCTGCTTGCTCTGGAGCTATAGCAGAGCCACTCTGGTGCCCTGAATTTGATCCTAACCTCACTTAGCGCCTCTGTTCCTTTGTCATCTCCCAGGAAGTAAAAGAAGCATGGACTGCACTGGCTAATATGTGCTTGGTTATCGACCAAATGTACAGGGTTCAGTTCGTTGCGTTTTGTGAACAGCTCAGGCTTTCTGCAGTTGGCTCAGACTGGCGGCATTGTCTGAAATGAGAAAGAAAACAATGTTTTCATTACAAGCTGTGGTCATAGTCAGCACGATCTTTTGCATTGCTCTGAGGCAACTAATGCAGCCTGGCAATAATGTATGCTATCTCCTGTGCTCTGCACCTAGAGAGATTATTTTCTTCATTAGTTCTGAAGTTTCATAATAGGGGAACCAGCGACATCAAAACCAAGGTTGAAGAACTGTTTGTTTTCACCTTTTCTCCCTGCTTGTGTTTATTTAGCTGATAGTCAACAAATAGCAGTCAGCGACAGAGCACGGACAGAACAATTAGCAGGGAAAACGAAAAGCATGCTGTCTACTTCCACTGCTTGTGGTACCAAAAACGGTGAGTGCAGAGTCTAGTTGGGTATAAACTGAGATGCTATGTCATAGCAGAAGGATATATTTTATATATTGTTAATGTATATGGACTAGAAGGTACGAACAAAATCCTTACATTTTTGGAGAAAAACATGAAAAATGGGAAGTGGTTAGTGAAGAGGGGAGGGTGGAATCCCATTTCACATGTCAATACTTGGGCATGCTTTGGAAGGGCATTCCACAAAGGTGAACTTTAGCTGGGGGCTGATCTCCAGTGGGAGAAAAAGAAGCTTGTCTAGGGACAGTCTGAAGAGGCTTTTAATTTGGGTGCTCTGAATCTGGAAGGTGTGCTCTGAAGTGGGGATTGGCAGGCTCTCCACTGGCAAAAGAGAAAGCCCATCAGGACTACTGCCCTGTGCCTGCAGCCAGCCTTTGGGAAGACTTCTCTTAGCCAGTATTTCTGAGATTATGCACATTCAATGCAGTAGTTGGTGTCTATGTCAAAGTCTGTACAGTTTGCTGTGCATTTCAGCAGGAATTGTATTTAAGGTATGTAAATAATGTTGTCAGAACAATGAACCAACAACACTTTCTAGAAATACAGTGGAGAACACGATTCTGGCATAGCCCTTTATTTTTAAGTTTTCAGAGTGAGGTATTTTTTTTTCCTTTTCTATTTTAAAACAGCTTCCAAACAGTAACTCATGCCAGGAAAAACAGAGCCATTCTCTCAATGACAACAATGCTCATTGTGTTTTCTGTAACAGATGCCAGGATTTTATCACCAGGCCAGACATTAACCCCCTTGGTATCATTCTGAAAGGAAGCATCCGTGCACCCCACTGACTTCTATTCCCCATGGTCCTTCATTATGCCTCCTACCTTTAAAGCTTCATGCGTACTTCCTTGCCCAATACATCAAGAAGATCTACAGAGCTGACCTTATTTTTTTTCCTCTCCTTTTGAAAGGGAGGATTTGTGTTTTCTGGTTTCCCATCAAGAAAAAACCAGAACTATAGCTTGGTTTTTTTCCTCCTAAACAAAAGGAAATAATTTGGATAATCAAGCTTTAAAAAGCTTTCTGTTTACTAGACAAGTATCACCAGAGCTTGTCCACACAGGACACATTTTTTCCACAGAAACATCTATTCAAATGATACCTCTTCCAGTCAACAGATTTCAACATGTGGAAATCTGAGACCAGCAATTATATGTTTACGGCATAAAAATGCTCATTGGAAGTGCTCGCGACATCCCTTCTCTGTTTAAGATACTGCAGTCACAGTCTCACGCAGATGTGCAAGGAAAGCCTTCACTGGTAATTCCCTGAGCACCACAGTGAAGAAGAGAGGCTGATCCTCTAGCTGCCAACTGGTTTCAGTGAGAGGGATGTGCTTCACTGACTGCATATTTCTCTGTGCACTTTGCAGTAATGGACCAGTTCCAAAAATATTGCAATGACCAGTTCATGAAGCTACTACTGCTCCTCTGAATGGGATTATCTGACATGCAAAAGTGTCGTCAGTACTGCTAATGTACTCAAGAGAAACTTCCACAAGGCTATGGTCAGGTGTAGTTGCAAAGGGCAAACTATCATCATTAGTTACTATTATTACTGTGTTCTTATATAGTGCTTTCCTTTAGGTTGCAAAGTGATGGGTTAGACCTATCGTCTGGGTTATTGCTGGTTTTTTTGGTGAAAGACTGAACAGTATGACTTTTGAATAGAACTATTTGTTCAATACACAACCTTTTTCTTTTGAGGAGTGAAGAGGTAAAAATGGATGCCATAGAGGCATATAATATTATAGTGTCATATAGTCTCATATTATAGAGACACTTGAGGACAGCTTGAATCTCTTTGTTGCACTAGCTGTAACAAAAAAAGAGAAAGACATGCAAGAGAAAATTGGATGAAACTGAAACATGCTCATTTAGATCGAGCACAAAACCAAATGCAACATGAAGTTATCCCTGGGAACTAACAGTGACAGGGTATTACTAAAAGAAAGTAATCAGTAGGATTCAGAAAGGAAGGCTAAGGAATAAAAATATCATTTGCAGGCGCACTGGGTAGGATAACAATTATCTGTCCTCATACTTCAATATATGAGCTGATCGCCAGCTGGGGAAAGTTTTAAATTTCCCCTGGAGCAGTAGTATTACACAATTGTCAAGTACACTACAGGGAATTTAATGTTTTCCTCTGGAACATCTGCCGTAGAGCATTGCCTGAGAAAGGATATGGAATCAGGCAGATCACCAGGCTATTCCAGTGTTAATAAGTCCCAAAATAATTTTAGCAGGATTACGTATACTACCGCTTTGCAAACACTTGGGATGAGAAGGGCCAGATATGGATGTGTATGCGCACAGTGGTGTGGATGTTCAAAAGGGCTCAAGAGGTTACTTTGAAAGACTATATTTGACTTCTTTTTTTTTTCTTTGTTCTTAGTTAGAAGATATTTTGATCTTGTTTCAGGCATACAAAAGGACATTAATCCTCCAGGTTAATATGAAAATACAGATCTGCTATTTTAGCTGCCCTTAGCTTAAGGAGAAGAAGAAAATATTTTAGAAATGAATAATTAAACTAGGATCAAAATAATATAGTCACTGATTTTCCATAAATCTATTGATATTTTACTATTGTTCTTATTATTTCTACTTAAGACAGACTGATAGCAGCTTTTATCATCTTTCTAGGTGTCTTACCAAATTCTAGTGTGTGCAGCAGAGCTGATAAGAGATGAGAAATGCCACCCTTGGGATCTCCATGGATTATATTTATGCATGGTTGTTCAATGACAGCTAGTCACAGAGAGCTGAAAAGTAGTTTTATTGTCCTGGCAGGGCAGCTGCTATTCTTCTTCCACCAGCAGAGTAGAAAAGGATGCACCTGCCATTGTGTGTGAGATTGAAATTTGATTTCTCATAATTTTCAAACTGCATTGGTGTGCAAAGGGGCCATCTTCAGGGGATCAGGAGGCCAATCAAAGGAAAGAAAACCAAGGAGTAAATGACTTCTTGGCCTTGGAAGCTGAAGCTGAAATAAGAAGCAGGGGCCCAGAAGAGAGCATGCAGGAACTTTAGTGAATAAATATTTTTTTGACTGAGCAGGGAAGCACAAAATAGCTTGGGTTTTGCTAATTTTGTCTTGTCTCAAGGACCTTTCACAGATCCTCATCCTGGTAGGTGGGAGCATCCTGTCTCCTGGTGAGAAAGGTGTATGTCAAGAGCAACTCCCTGGCTTGACAGTAATGCTGAGCAAGAGAGGTCTGCAACAATTTGTGTTCCCACCGTCAATCTCTTCCAACCTTCTGCCTTGCTTAAAATTCAGTCTCTCTTCTCTCCTCAAGGAACTGAAAGCAATTATGATTTTTATACTTCATGCTCCAGTCTGCAGTACTGTCCCAGCTTACCTCCCGTCATCAAGGTCTTGGGCCTGAAAGGGGCTTACTTTGAGAACAGCTGGGACCATTGGTTGGTTGGACACATCTATCAGCATCTATCTTTTCATCTTGCCTCTTCATTCTTCCCACTGCTCTTATTATTTTTTTTCTTCTTGCCTTTCTCTTTTGGAGTATTATTTTTGCACAGACACAATGAAGAAAGCATCCAAATATGAATCCTGTATCCTTAAGGCTCAGCAACAACAAGGCAAACTAAAAGAACCCAAAGCATATTTGTTAGAAAACAAAATAACAAAACCAAATCCATGTAATGATTTTTAAGCACGTTCATTGTATTGACAACTTTTGTTCCATTTTACTACCATGCTTGCACTAACTTTATGGACAGTCATATATTTAAGCAGGTTCATAAATGAACTGCAAAATCATTTCAGGAAAGCAAATAAAGCAACTTGGTTTAAAACCAAGTTTGAAATGGGTGTAAGATACTTAGCAGAAATGTACCGTGTGCATTATGCTGACAAACTTAATTTATTCATTTAGTTGGTTGAAAAAGAAACTGGACTATATATCTGTCTTCATTTATATTTTAAATTCAGACATAGTTACATGAAATAGTGTGTTTGGGTTCTTTTGAACACAATGAGCTAAAATTATATTGCCCAGTGGTTAGTCTGGGTCTTTGATTATATGTAAACAAGGCTGATCTCCATTTTCCTTGACAAAATAGATCATCACCTCTCACTATTATCTGGATTGCGATTATATGTCAATAATTTTGTTTTCAGACATCAGCAGCTGTACATAATGGTGTGTCTTGTGTGGGCATGCCAGACAAATTACATTACTTAGTAACTGTTTTTATGTATTGTCTGGTGTAATCTAAGAACAGCAGCTTGAGCCTAAACAGATTCTGAACGGTGACGTATTGCCCAGATACATCTATGGATAAGTGAAAGACTGATCCTGCTTTTTCAACACTGAATATGATTCAGTACAAGGTCTGAGAACCAGCATTTGAAGGTGAATATTCTCCCTCCAAAGAGAACTTCCTAACTATTGGAACAGAGAGGCTTCAGGAGTTGAGTAATTCTACAAACATAAAATGTGTGAATTCATGGGAAGGCATTGGAGTGTCTCTCTTCCCAGAAAATTAGGCAACTCAGTGAGTGACAGGTTATAAAGCGAATGTGAATACTGTGTTACTGCCCAATAGGTTTTAGGCCAGATTTTCCCCTGCCGCTTTAGATGTCTCATTTGATTACTGTGATAGTTGAGAAATTAGTGCCTGGTCCCACCAAGCTGATTGTGGCAGCCTAAATTAGGCAACTTGCTATCCTATATTGCCATCAGAGACCTGTCCAGGGAGAAAGGCACCTCCAAAGGCTGATTCAGACTCCTGAGGTGAATAGTACTCACCTACTGTATTGGGAAACTAACTCCCTTCCTGTGCTTATACAAACCGAGCTGCCTACCAGCCCGTTGGAAACTACACGTGCAATGATGCGTCTGAATGGGTGGTTGAATGACAGGCCCACAACATTGGCCTCAGTCTATTCAAGAAGCAGAACATCGTCAAGGACAGGTGTCAAAGGACCTTCTTTAGGGAAATGATATAGTGGCGTGAGTGAGGACTGGAGATCTTGCAGGCTGGCCTTCATACCCAAGACTGCCAGTTTCTGGAGGTGATCTTCTTAGTCATATATGTATCTTATGTGTCTCAAAATCCCTTAAACACAGCATTCTCACAGGACTTGTGCTGCTGTACACTAATCTCATTTCCCCACTACTCAGAGATGTCATTTTTGTTAGCACTTTCCCTACCTCCAGCCACTGGAGAATCCTCCAAAAAAGCAGATAAAGGCACTCAGAATATAAATGATAAACAAAACTGTTCAGTGATTCCAGAAACCAGCAAGGATATGTCCAGCAAATGCTCATGATCTCCTACATGGAGTTGTGGAACTGAGGCTCAGGAACAGGTAACCAGTGATAAAAAAACATGTCAACTGTTTTAAGATGCAGGTTATCTTCTCAGGTAAGACGAAGAATTAAATCCACTCTATCTTTTTCCTCTTCTCTTTTTATATTACGAACAGCCTCCAGCTATCCTGTCTGGCTAAAGCCATGCCAGAATGCAACACTCTGGGACGTCACAAATACCTGCATCTCTTGGAAATCTTTGCCATTACAGAGTCTTCTTGGGTAATGGCATTGTAAATAGATTATCTCATTCTGACAAAAGGCTGGAAATGAGAGCTCTTCTGAGAATGTTTCATCTCCAGATAGGTTTTTTTAAGGTAGATGAAAATGTCCTCATTTTGTTCACCTTGCCCATGGTTGGGGGAAGGACGATCAGCAGATCTTTCAGTTACAAATCTGACTTTCATTTGTGTTTTGCAACTCTTTGTGCTTTTTCTTTATGCTTATTTCCTATGAATTTGGAGTGGTCCCTTAAATGTGGATAAGATATTTCTGATGTCTCCAAGATCAGCATGTATACATTAAGGCTTTCTTTCATGAATCAAAGCAAACTGCTGGAAGGAAGCTGCTATCTCATTCTACAGTTGTTGGCATTCTCCCATAATGGAGTTTTCCCCTTTGGCTTACATTAGATAATGCCATACAAACATCAGCTGAGTAAAAGGAAGTTCATACAAGAAGTATGAGACACACAAACATGCAGATTTTTGCATTTGCCTTTATCAGAACAAGAGGGTTTTAATACTACATAAAAATACTTTGGAAAATTACCTAAGCCAGATAAAATATTTTATCTGAATTCTGCTATGGAGTAGTACTTTATGAAACAAAAGGTGGCAGCTGAAAGGAAAGGAAACATAAAATGTACACTGATAGGTTTGTTGGATTTGGACAGCATATTTAAACCATGCCTTGAGTATAAACAGAATTCTGGCTTTTGGGAAGCTATGATTGGAAAAGTTTGCTTGAAAAATGATAAAATTGACCAGTTTCTGAAAGCAAAGAAACTTTCCAGGCTTTTACAAGATCATTCCCAGCTCCCAACTGAAGAACAGCTAAGAACTGCCATAGGGCACGCAGGGTGAAGCGGAGATGTGCAACTGGGGTAGTGGGCTGTTGTCCCTGACCTCTACATCTGCTTCTCTGCTCCAAAGAGAATCAGGTTAGTCCTTTTGCCCTGCTGGGTGCAAGCAGGGGAAGGCAATAAATGAGAGAACCTGGAAATCAGTATGAGAGGAAGGCACGGGGCAGCTTCAAATCACTTCTGGGTCATTCTCAGTTGAACTCATATGTGGTGTGTGTTGGATGCTGCTCTAATGAGAAGCCGGTTCCTTTTTTGGAGATCATCAACTTCAATGACTTCTAGAGCAGCCAGAACATCCAGAAAGATGCAGATACTGCTTTTTAAGGAATGTGGTAATGTTAAAGCCATAAACCAGAGAAGAATGGGTTCTTCATTCACTCTATAGAATTTGTCTTTCCTTTATTTTAAGAAAATGCTTTTCTGACAAAATAGAAATGTTGTACAAAATGGTCAAAATAAATAGGAAAATGGACTTCTGCAAATCATTATTATTTTGCTATGAATATTCAAAAATTGAAATAAAAATATTATTTCTGTTAAAATCCAGCTACTTTCTGAATGCAGTTTCAGAATTTTTTGACAACACTCGGAATCCCAAAAGTAATAAAAAAGAAGGGAATGGAAATGCTTGTCAAGGGAAGATAGGATTTCCTGATCAACTGTAGCTACCACAAATCTGCTCTCATTGCTGTGACTCCACCATATCAATGCAGCCTTTTTGGGAATCCTGGGGAGGCAATATTTGCTCCCTCTGAGAAGTACTACTTTTTCAAAGATGCGGTCTTAGAAGAGAGACACGTGGATCATTAAGAGTTGTAGCCTCTACCTAAAACCTCAAATATGTTTCACTAGCTAGGGAGCAAGATATATTTCAGTAGCTTAAGCTTTGTTGCAAGCAACACTGTCAGCTGCTACGCATTCTTGTGGCTTGCATTTTCTGAGGTGAGGGGGAAGAAATGAAATCAAAACCCCAGAAAAACTTCAGAGACAATGCTATGGTGGATCAATAAACTTAAACTGGCAAGCAAACATTTGACAGGTTGCTAAACTACTTAAAAGGAAAGAGGATCTGAATACTAGTAACATGTATTGCAGATAAAGAAAATAGGCCTGCTGAAGAAAACAAGCAAATGGTTTGCTGATAAGCACATACACATTCACCGTGCAAAGCTCTCTATAAACTAGGTAGTATGTTTTAACAACAGTGTAGCTATATGGCCAATGCACTTGGATATAACATCTTTCTCTGGTGAAAATAATATCCATTTGGAGAGTTATTTGATAATGCATTTATAAGCAACTCTAATGGTTTCAGCAGAATGTAGATCTTAATTCTGACTGCTTTTTTTCCTTTCAAATATGATAATATTGTAGTACAGACAGAGATAATCACATCTGATAACAGAATCCTCTCCTTGTAATAGACTTTGCACCATCTTCCTTTTTTTTTCTTTTGTGATTCTCTCCATAAATAGGGTTTTTCATTCTTCTGGTTGGCCAAAAATTGTGTGAGACAGTTACTTTAAAAAAAAAAAATCTGATCTATTTTAAAAGATCATTCTTATACTCAAAACCAATATTTTACAGTATAGTTTTACCTGGTTTGCCATCTTTTGTGCTACTGTCATTCTAATCGTAAAGTGGATGATAAAACAACTCAATTCTATACAGTAACTTCTTCTACCCAGCTAGCTCCCAAGGTGAGCTCTAGGGAATTTACAAAATCTACATGTTTTTCCATTTCAACAGAACAGAATTGTTACATAGACTGAAATCTTTTCGTTTTAGCTCACTGAAAAGATGCATATTACATCTGAAACCCCAAATTGCTCTATTTGTTTTCAGGGGTATAGAAGTAATTTCCCAGGATTTCAGTGTTCTGATTTTCTAATGACTACAAGTAGATAGCTAGCTATTCCTGAAAAGATAGGACATCAAAATATGAGTGCTTTTCAATAATAAATCTTAAAGTAACATAATCTTAATCTTTAAGTAGAATTTATTTAGAATATGGAAAGAGGGAAAAAAAGGAATTTTTCAAGGAAACTGGAATAGAGATTATTCTAAGGACTTTTTAATTTTTTTTGTGGAATCTCAGAAATACCAGGAAGACATGAAAAAAGCACCTTGATCTTCAAAAATCTAAGTATTATTTGCTATTGATCTATTATCCTCTTTGGAAAGATAGTTCGGGTCTGCTGACATTGCTACTGTGTTTTGTCTGGAGAAGAGTGCAGTCACTGACTCTGCAAGATCAAGAGGGGCTCTAACAGGGTGAGATACTGCTGGGTATTAAGCATTTTTGTGCCCACATATAGAATCATAGAATCATAGAACGGTTTGAGTTAGAAAGGACCTTAAAGATCATCTAGTTCCAACCCCCCTGCCATGGGCAGGGACACCTCCCACTAGACCAGGTTGCTCAAAGCCCCATCCAGTCTGATCTTGAACACTTCCAGGGATGGAGCGTCCACAACTTCTCTGGGCAACCTGTTCCAGTGCCCTATCACCCTCACAGTAAAGAATTTTTTTCTAATATCTCATCTAAATCTACCCTCCTTCAGTTTAAAATCATTACCCCTTGTCCTATTGTTACAATCCCTGATAAAGAGTCCCTCCCCATCTTTCCTGTAGGCCCCTTTCAGGTACTGGAAGGTTGCTATAAGGTCTCCCAGGAGCCTTCTCTTCTCCAGACTGAACAACCCCAACTCTCTCAGTCTGTCTTCATAGAAGAGGTGCTCCATCCCTCTGATCATCTTCATGGCCCTCCTCTGGACCCGTTCCAACGGTTCCATGTCCTTCCTGCGCTGAGGGCTCCAGAGCTGGACGCAGTACTCCACGGGGGGCCTCACAAGAGCAGAGTAGAGGGGTAGAATACCCTCCCTCGACCTGCTGGCCATGCTTCTTTTGATGTAACCCAGGATGCAGTTGGCTTTCTGGACTGGAAGCGCACATTGCCAGCTCATGTTGAGTTTCTCATCCACCAACACCCCCAAGTCCTTCTCCTCAGGGCTGCTCTCAAGCCATTCTCCGCCCAACCTGTATTTGTGCTTGGGATTCCCATGACCCAGGTGCAGGACCCTGCACTTGGCCTGGCTGAACTTCATGAGGTTTGCATGGGCCCACCTCTTGAACCTGTCCAGGTCCCTCTGGATGGCATCCCTTCCCTGCAGGATGTCAATTACACAGTGTCATTGGCAAACTTGCTGAGGGTGCACTCAATCCCACTGTCCATGTCGTTAACAAAGATGTTAATCACTGCATTGCCATTTCAGATGAATCACCCTTCAGTACAGCTTTCTTTGCATTAAACAATGATAAATATCTTAGAATGTACCTTGTACTTCATGACTACTACTTCAACACTGTTGTTTCCATGGAGATAGGATGATTAGCTGATTGCATTGACTTACTGCCCTTATTTTGTTTTCCTCTCTTTTGCAACACCCCAAATATTTGATAGTTTCCCAGGTAAAGAATTCTCCATCCTATATACTTAGTTTCATAGATTTCCCTATAATTTCTGTTTGAGTTGAAGCAGCTCTTCTAAAAAAGGCATCTAAGCTTAAATTAGATTTTAAATGATAGTGAATCTGCCAACATATTAGGGAAACAGTTCCAATGTTTGATTTGGGTCACTAGTGCCATATTTATTTTCATTTTCCAGCTACAACTGGTTCAAAGTTTGCCTTTTTCAGTCTTCTGGACCCACACCTGCTCTCCTCAGATTGCATAAGATAACAAATAATGTCCCTGAGGACTGTTTCAGCCAGTTGTTTAAGTCCCCTAGGGCAAATTTCATCAGAATTTGTTGATCTAAAGCAATCCAACTTATGTAAATACCCTAGCCTGGTCTATTCCCTACCTTTTTCTTTCCCTATTCTAACCTGAGATCTCATTCCCTTGTTACTGACGTTAAATATGATATCTGCAGGATTGCCATTGACCTTCTTATTGAAGAAGGGAACAAACCAAGAATTAAACATTTCATCTTTCTTAATTCATCTGTTACCTTTTCTTCTTCTTACTACTGATCTTATTACTGAATGAATATGACTCACCTCTCTCTGTTCGTTCTGCACAGTGCCCTTTCTTCTCTTGTCCCTACATGCTATTCTTTCATACTCATCCTTATTACTCTGCCTAGTTTCCACTTTCTTACTGTGCCACTCTTAAGTTTGAGATTATTGAAGAACCTGTGATTTTAGCCAGCAGGGCTCCATCTATGCTTTTCATTCTCTCTCCACATTGAGATAGCTCGTACCTGAGTCTTACCATTGTTCAGGAAACTGCTGGCTCCTCTTACCTGTTTGGTTTTTATTTTTTTAATTGTCACTTGTCTCTTTTGGGGTTTTATCTTCCAGTCTCTGAATGTATGAAGTCTGCCTCTTGAATTTCACTGTCATTTTTGCTGTTCCCTTCCCTTCCTTTGTAAAGATCATGAACTCTTACAATTTCATGGTGATTTTCACCTAAGTTGTCTACTATCTTTTTATTGTCAGCTAGTCCTTCCTTATTCAGATTCTTCCTTCTCACTGCTTCCAGTGAATTATCACCTGTCCATATCATGCTGTTTTCCTTTCCTGATTAAAGAGTGGGCCATTAAAACCCCCCAAGCAGACCCTGTCTTTTGATGGAAAGTTTACATAAGGCTTCATCCCCTTGATAATCTATTCATGGTGATCTGCCTCGTCCTTCATTGCAGTCCCCATTCTTGTTCCCCTTTCCATTGTTAACCCTATTTCATCAGGTTTACCCTGTGATTTCAAATCATCCTCCCTCACTTTCCCCACATGTCCTTAATAAACAATCTGTATTCCTTCTCGTAATTTTCAGCATCAGAATTGTCCCCCTAAGTCTTTATTATGCCAGGAAAATCACATTTTTTATCACATTGCAAGAGTATAATTTCTTTCTGTTTATTCTTGCAGCAGTCTATACACACACAAGTTTTCATCCAACTGAACCAGTACTTTCTTTTGTTCCTCTTCTGATCCTCTCATCATAAGTGACCAATGGGCTCTTCTTCCAAGTGTCATTCAGTTTATCCTAAACCAACCCCATTAAGGTTACAAAGCCTATGTACAACGATACATTTAATGTTTTTCAAAGGCGGACCACATTGTTACCAGTAGGAGGTAGAATACCATATTGAGAAAATCAAGGTCTACATTGTGAGACCAAATTTTCACCACGTGTTAAATTTCAGAACACATTTGTACTTTTTTGATCCTTTACCCATGACTGAAAGGATTATGAGGGCAGATCATAAAGCCAAACTCTTTTGCCTCTTCTTCCTGAGACATTTTTGATGTGTTTTGGCTCTTGTCGTTTTCTCCATGCGGATAAACAGCATGGGATAGTTAATATACCAAATCACTTTGTCTGACAGATTACAGAGCAAGTTACTCAAATGTTGTTTCTCTGCCATATGCCAGAATAAGAATAATAATGTGACGGGCAGCACTTTTAGGTGAAGCATGGCTCTTCATTCTGCTTACCGTTCCTGGTGACACACATCAGATGAGTCTAGCATTGATGTTGATTCCAGTTCATAGGAAAATAGTAGCTTAGCATCCTAAAATTTAACAAATCTGTTAAAAAAACCTCTTTGGAGTATGTCTGAGATCAAAGCCAAGCTTGTACTTGTTCATTTGCTCTCTCTCTCCCTCTCATTTCTATCTCCCCTCCCCCCCCCTCGCCCCCCCCCCCCCCCCCCCCCCCCCCCCGGCTTTTTCCCAGGCTCTTTTTGTCATAGCTGAGACCCCAAACTTTCCATTCTTATTTGTTCAGTGTTTACGAAAATAAAAAGAAGGAAGGCTTAGTCCCAACTGGAGCTGTTTGCAGCTACTGTAATGTAAATAATATGTAGCCCAGACGTACAATGAACTGAGGGACTGCCAGTACTTTCTAGGCCCACACACTTGGAAGGGGGTGGAGGGGGCAGGAAACAATTAGGAGAGGGGAAAGGCAGAGCTCCACCAGGCAAGGCTGAGGTGGCTCTGCAGTTTCGACTGCCGCAAGCCCTGCTCAGGCCTGTCTTTGTGCACAGGTTGGGATGTGGCAGCTGCTCAAGGCCAGCCAACGGGGCTGTTTCCACACTCACTAAGATTCTGTCTTATTAGCCTGAAAGCACTGATATATTAATAGTAAATAACAAGGATGTAGTAAAGAAAGTGAGTAAAAAGCTTTTATTGAACTTAGTGGTTACCAGCAGCACTATCTGTGTCAGTACCAGGAAAAAAATGCAGCATAGATGTCTGAAGCACCTCATAGTTGCTCAAAGGATGAAAAAAAATATTTACTTGGGCTCTCCGCTTGGTTTCATTCACTTCTACAAGTTTGCACACACACACTAGACCCAGTTGTGTTCTCTTTAAATATAAAGAAAAAGTCATTTTATTGAGTCATCAGCTAGAAGAGACACGAACTCTTTAAGTTAGTATGAGTACAACAGATTTTTTGCAGGATTCTTTGAAAGTCTCCTTCGTCTGGGCTGAACCCTCACATCTGGCAGGAGCTCACTTCTGCTGACTCCAAGACCCACATCCAGGACATGAATATTCATCGTGTTACTCATGCTGCGTTCCTTTCCCTCTGATGTGTTTAACTCCCAGCACCAGGGAGACACTCCAGAGCAGCTGTGGAGCTTTTGCCAGCTCTTACTAGTTGGTCTAAGCAGGAAATAATTTTCCTGTCCCATGAAACTTTCCAGTATGAAGCTTTTTTTTCTTTCTTTTTTTTTTTTTTCGTTTTGTTTTTCTTATTCTCCTTTAGGACGTCTTGACTAACACAGGTTTTCAGTGAAGAAAACCAATGATAATGCTTACCCTCCCTAAACCAAACTAAATCAAATCACACCAAGAAACTAATTCCCAAATCAAGAACGAAGGGAAATTTTCTGTAATTCAGGCCACAGATGTAAACTGGGGTTTTTCACACCCAGAAAGAATGCCCTGGCACCAAGTTATCTTTTATTTCAGTAAATATTATTTCAGCCTGTTTGTCTTCTCCCTTCATTCCCCACTTTAAATTCCAGCATGAATCTGAGAGCTAGTTTTCCCAACAAAGCTTCACTGAAACTGCCTCATTTTCAGATTCTAAATAGTATGCTATTTTTATACATGCACACGTAAATTCCTGCCTAGCTTTACTTAAAGCATTATTTGAGCTCTTTAAAAACACGTGAGAAAATTTGGGCAAGAACTATCAACCTAGCAGGTAGTGCACAAGGAGGAAAAAACAACTCCAGTTGCTGGTGGGGAAAAATCTCTCATCTGTTGGAACATTTCCCATGGTTACTTTTTTCATTTCTCAAGAGGAGCACAGCTTGAAACATAAGGATTGATATGATTTCTACATGCTCTTTGTAAGATAAACTGCTGCATTCAAAAATCATAGAATCATGGCATCATAGAATCATAGAATTATCTAGGTTGGAAGGGACCTTTAAGATCATCAAGTCCAACCACCAACGTAACACTGCCAAAACCATAACTAAACCATGTCCCTAAGCACCACATCTACCCATCTTTTAAAGACCTCCAGGGATGGCAATTCCACCGCTTCCAGCCTGTTCCAATGTTTGATAACCCTTTCGGTGAAGAAATTTTTCCTCATATACAATCTAAACCTCCCCTGGTGCAATTTGAGGCCATTTCCTCTTGTCCTATTGCTTGTTACTTGGGAGAAGAGACGGACCCTGATCTTGCTGTGACCTCCTCTCAGGTAGTTGTAGAGAGAGGATGAACAATTTCCACAGTTGTCTATTGGAGCTTACAATGAGTGGGGTAAAGATGGCATCAGTTGACTCCTTTTTGGTAATTGAAGGAAATGTGGGGTCCCCATTAACCCCCCTCCATGACTGTAAGCAGGACAGGGGCTGCTACGCAAGCTCTGCTTGGTGCACGACCACTACCTCGCAGCACTAGCACAACTAGCAGATCTGGCTGTCAGCCTTGACGAAGTCAGGAAAGAGAAGCCTGTGAGAGGCTGGCAGTTCAACCCTTGACAGGTTTTGAATACTCCAAATGAATAAATAACACCAGTTTTGAAATAAGTAAAGGATTGATAGTATTGTTACTAGGCACGTGGACTAGAGAAAAATGAAGATGCTTCTATAAGATGAAGGGCCGATTTGCTCTCAGACACACAGAAAACCACCTCTGAAATCTTACTGCCTAAAGGAGAAGCTGTTAATACTGGCTAAGACAAAACTGATGGAGTGACGAACCTGTTAAATACAACATAACGCATGTAACTCTTCACAAACAAAAGCATAAAACCTCGCTAGCTTAGTCATTGTCAAGTTAATGTTTACTATTAAAAGAGGTGAGTTTATGATTAAAAGAGGTGGCTTCTACAAAAGAAACACTGTTCAGGAGGATAAATCTATTAATCTTCCACCAGAAAAGATATTTCCCATTAAAACAACCCATAAACCCTCATATTTGACTTAGTCAAATATTTTGTATGACACTGAGATATTTGATATTAAGATATTTGTGTATAACCTGAGCTTTAAAGTACATTTTAGCATCTCATTAAAATTCCACTTACAGAACATATGGCATTTAAAAATTCATTTTTTATCTTGATTGATGGCATTTCAGTGAGCACTGTTTGAATTTAAAACTGAAATATAATCTTAGACCTAATGAAGCAGACTGTGCAGGCTGAACTTTTTGTAGCTTCCCACAAATTGCCTCAGTATTTTTTGGCAATGATCTTGTGAAACCCACCACAAGAGACAGATCAAACGTATCTTTAAAATATGTAGCTTGATAATAATTGTGATTACATGTGCGAGAGATAAAATAGATATTACATGATTTAAAACATTAAATAATGGGTTGTTAATATATTAAATAACTTCTGGGAGAAATGGAAATATGTTATACATGGAGAAATGTTTCCATTCTGCCTGGGACTGAGGGAAGGCTGACCAACACTTTATAAGTGATGCAGTTTGAAAAACAAGTTGTGTGAACAGTGTGTGAAACATGCATGTCAGCAATGTACCATTAAGTGGTAGCTGAAAGAAAATGAAGAGGTTTCAGAGCTGTTGGCTGACACACACTCGAAAAGAGCAAAAGAAATCTTACAATCAACAACAGCTGAACTTCCTGAACTCTTTTTTGGGTCCCACATCCCGTGCGGATCTCTAGGAGAGGAACCTCCTTAGCATTTCAAAAACTAGGCTTGCCAGTTGCCAAGATTTCCATTATGGACAATGTCCAGACAGCAACAGACCCTGTCCTGTCCAGATGCCTATCTCAGAATCCCCCTCTAGAGGTGCCTTTTTTCATTCTTGATTATGGGGGGAAACCTAAATGCTCAGTTCAGACCAAACAATTGGATTTTAAATGGCTGCAACTAGCTGAAACAAGTGTCCCCAGCTTGCAGACGTGTGGAGCAGGAGCTGCAGTGAGTGTAGGAGAGTTCAGCTTGCCACGTTCTTACTGCTGCTGCTTTGGGAGCTTCCCCTCAGGACTGTTCAAGTATGTCCAGCATGCATGTAGCTTAGAAATTTTTGCTCCACCTCTGAAATGTTTCTTTTTGAACTGCATCTCTCTTTTTTTTTTCCTTTCTTTCTTTCTTTTTTTCATTTTTAATTCTCAGTTAGCTTGGATAGCACTGAAGTAGGTCAAGAGAGAAAGGAAACATGTCAAACCATCCCTCCCTCCTCCCAGTACCTAAACTTGCAAGCAGTGCTATATTTTAGAGGTAAGTTTGGATGTTAATGCCTGGGCCAGGCTTAGGTAAACAGCAATATTTCACACTGAACCTGGGACTACTGCTTGTGTCCTCCAGCACAGCTTGGTCCCTTACTTCACAGAATATTGGATAATTTTTTGAATTGCTTTTAGATTCAGTTTTAGGACTATGGCAGTTTGCCCCATCTCCAAGGGGCAATAATGAGCTACTCTTGCACCTTGGTAGATTAGCAAGGTCTCTTCTCCCCTAGAAAGTTAGGAAATGCAGAGAGTAGCTCAGTGAATCCCGTACGGGATTAGGCACTTTGTACCTCAAAGCCTTCCAGGCTGAGGGATGAAGGGGGCAGAACATTACCATAGAATCATAGAATCGTGGAATTGGTCAGGTTGGAAAAGACCCTTGGGATCATCGAGTCCAACCATCAACCCTGCTCTACAAAGTTCTCCCCTTCACCATATCCCCCAACGCCACATCTAAACGACTCTTAAACACATTCAGGGATGGTGACTCCACCACCTTCTTGGGCAGCCTATTCCAGTGTCTGACCACTCTTTCTGTGAAGAATTTTTTCCTAATGTCCAGTCTAAACTTACCCTGACCATGCTTCCCTTCTTACTGACTTGGGCCATGCCATGCTCCTGGAAGGGGCAGCACCTTCCATGTAAGCCACCATCAACCTTTTGAACAAGTTTTCTGCAGTATATACATGTAACAACTCAGATGCAAAAATGTATCATATCTATACTATTTCCACAATATTCCCCATGGGCCCCAGATGTTCTTTCTGAATGATGATGATGATGGTGGTGATGATTGCTACGGCAGGGGTTGCTGGGAGAGTTGTTATTGCAAAGCAGAGAAGTTCACAATAACAAACCACACCCCTCTCTGACAGCATGCGTCAAGTACATAGTACACCACAGGCTAAATTTATACTTTCCTCAAGTTGCTTTTTAGCTGTGTTTTTCTTCCCCTGGCTCAAAGCCATTATGTGTCTTATTTGAGGTTTTGATCTGTTCTCAACAGAACTGCCACATGATTATAGGAGTGTACATATTATTAACATGGGCCACAAAGTTCAGGGCAGCACATTAACGTTGAGCGTGGGTTATGCGAAACACTCGGGCTCTCCAACACGGCATTCCTCCCCACCCCCCTTTCCTTCAGCCCCAAGATCAGGCGTAGCTCACATTTCTTTTTAGAAAGCAGAACTTGAAGCCAGGTATTTTGCCACAAACATTTGCAGGCTTACAATCCAAGCAGTCGTAACTGAATGCTGTCTCTCACATGGAAAACAAATTCTGTACATGCTGTACATTCTTCAGTGCAAAATAAAATCCAGATGGCCTTTATTTTACAAAAAAAAAAGTGGGGCAAACAGATGAAGAGACAGAAGTCCTTTCTTACGCACATCCATCTCTAAACCTTGCCAAAATAAAGAAACCAACAGAAAACTCTTGTGACTGGCCAAAGGCAGGCAGTTACTGAATTATGATATAACAATACAAGGAGAAACATGTTCTTTTTAAAAATAAAAGGACATTAGCGGATGAAAATCAGACAAATATAGGTGTTTATCATTTTGCAGTCCAACAGAGGTGGTCTTTAAAACAGAGCTGGCCAGCCTGGTATGTGGAAAAGTCAGGTCTGATGAAGAGCAGAGGTTGCTGTCACAGGACACTGGAAAAAAAAGAAAATGGAGCAAGGTCATTTTGAGTGGAAAACGCAGACATTCTGTTCTTGATAAAGGACAAGATGCAACACTCCTGGGCTATCAGGATCCTTTCTCAATTTGTTTCAAGATAAAATTTAAACAAGTTTCCACCTTGTTTTGTGTTGGAGAGGAAACTAGTAATTGATCGTCCATTGGTGGCCCTGTTCCAGCCACAGCATCCTAAAACCAAGAAGAAATAAGAAATGTTTCCCAATAATAGGTTAAAATTCATTTCAGCTTTTCAGCAAATGCACTCTTTCATTTGCACAAATAATGAAGACAGACATTCCTTTTAATTTTTCATCAGTATTACACAGAGAACTTTTTTTAAACATGTTTTGAAATGTTTTTGTTTAAGTTTTTAGCTGTTGTTTACTCCTGAATATATCTCCCACCACTTCTCCGCCTTCTTGTGTTTTGCTTTTTAAAAGGAGGAAAGTAGAGGAAAAGCAAAGACACACATACTTTAACTAAAAAAACATTTGTCGTCTTTTAAATTCATTAAAAAAAATAGAAAAAGGATTGAGAGTTTTTGGTTTTTAAAAGTTCATTTTTCAACAGTAACCCCCATTATGCTAGTAAGATTTTGATTTAAATCTATTAACAGCTTTGAAGATGAGCCAAGCAGTCAGTCCTCAGAAATTAACTTTAATTAAGTAGAAGTACTAAAAATTTCATTTAGGTGGGATGGGAGGAGAAAGGAAGGGATCCATATGTTCCAGTGTGGCAGGAGAACTACACAAATTAGGAAACTGCCATGGATACTGGCTATTGTTATGCAGCTTGCCACATTCATTCAGTCTTTATGAGTTTGCTTTAGATTAAACAGAGATACAAAAACAACAACAAAGAAGTAAAAATTTCAAAAACAATGTAGCGTGCGGTTGAGAGTATGTAATACTGCCCTTCGTTTATGATAAGATCAATGTACACTGAGCAAATGAGAATCTTCTGTACGTTCAGATATTTACATACTTGGTAATTTTTCTGCGCAGCAGAACATAACACCGTGGAGTCAAAGAGGGCTAATCACCATGTTTAGAGTCTATAGAAATGAAACACTAATACCTGAACTATGAATGAACTGCCGACGTTAATGAGGAAGGAAGATAATGAGACAATATTGTATATTTATATCTAGCACAACCTTCTTTCTGTACTGCTGAGGGTGACTCATTCCTGGAACACAGGTCAGAGCTCCAGTCACCAAAAATATGTTAAACAATTCAACTTAATTACTGTTCTAAACTCAGATAAATAATTGCTAGTAGTTCCCAGTTGACTTTAAGTAAGACACATAGAAAAATGAATAATGTAAAATATAATGAATAGCATTTGAAGTACTATTATAAGATATATTAGACAAGAACTTTACCCTGGTTCTTCATGAAAAATATGTTTCTGCCTTTGCAGTTGTGTGTTTAAATACAAAGTTTCAGCACACTGTTCTGTCCTTTATTACAGATATTACACCTATATATACAGTCTTCCGTGAGCTTTTTTTTTCTTTTTCTGAGACCTGATTTCTCTGACTCTACAGTGAAACCATTAATGACCAAAATGGGCTACTGGTTGGGTAAATACCTTAGATCTTATAGCCGGATGTAAAACATAAATGCCAACTGTTTTCAAAAACAATATTATGAAAACGGGCTACTGAATGAATTGTTTTAATATCAGACATTTTAAAGCTTCACTTCCATCACAAGTGACCATCATATGTGTCTTCAGAGCTCTGGAAGAACAGCAGTTCAGAAACCTGACAGCAAATAAACCTGACAGCAGCCAAACAACAGGCAGCGTTCCAACTCTGACATTAATAGTTGTCTGGCCCTCAGATATTGTTGAAACAGTAATGTGAGTGCTACAGAGCCAGTGGTGATGGTATCAGCTTAAAAGTTAACTGTTCATTGGGCCTCACAGAGGTCCACCTCATCCCCTGGGGCTCAGGATTCAACAGGAACATCCAAATCCGTCTTTCGCCCAGATATGGCTATTAGCTCTGAGGGAGAAGCCCAGTTCCCAGCTGGCTAAGCAGTATACTGTGAACATGATAGTCTGTATCGTTGTGAGAAAACCACTTTCCTTCCAGCTTTTCCTTGGAATTTGTGAAATGCACCACAGTTTTCCAGGTGCTGTGATAAGGGAGAGCTGCTCTGCCTTTTTCCATGAGCTAACATTTTGTTTGACCTCAAACATTGGAGTTTTATCCCTATTTTTAAAATAAAATACAAGTTTAGAAGACTTTACATCCCTCCAAAAACACCTAAGTGAAACACTCAATCACCACTCCCTGAAAAAAAACCCAAAAGCAAACAAATCCACCAAACCCAGCATGTTGTGGCAGTTTCTAAATCCTCCTGACCCTCTTTCTGGTGACTTACGAGAGGAGGGGACAAACAGATCTATTCTGTACAAACCCCATTTTTTGGCTTGTATACCTGTATGTGTGTATGCATGGCTATGCATATGTGAACATACACACAGATATATGTGTATATATGTATGTATAAGAAACACCTGCATATCAGCAAATGCTTCTCTTAATCGTGGATTGCTCTATCGACTCGCCGTTGGGATTCACAGCGTAGCCCGTCGTGGCAAGGTGCCATCTCAGGCTGTGCCCCCGTAGCTCAGCTCTCAGCGGGTGGCTGCCCCCAGGCCCTGGAAAGGCAAGACCTGCAGTGAAAGAGAGACGTCCAGCAGCAGCCTCATGCAGTCCGAGGATGTTTCTGGCTTCTCCCACCCAACTGCGCTGCTTCGTACTCTGCAGGTGTGTCGCTGTCCCCACATCCATGTCACTGCCCTGCTCTGTGGGACGCTTGGAGGAGGAAGCTTGAGATCCCACTGGTAGCCCCAGGGCAGGTAGGCAAGAGCCGCGCAGCCCAAGGGGACAAGGACCAGTGTTTACTACAGAGCTGAGAGACTTCTTGCCTGAGGGAAACAGCACAAGTCTGTAGCTAAATGCCATCAAAGAGCTAGAAATAGTTGCTTTTATTTGGGTCAGAGGTTGCCTATCTCTAAATTGGCTGCTGTGAAGGAGAAAATAAAAACAAGAGCTGTGAGTCACAGGTTGCTGAGGGAAGGGACATTGTAGAGGACTGTAATGAATTCCTCCCTGCTGCTGACATCTTCCAAACTACTCCTGGGCTGTAGTTTGATGAAGGCAATGAATGCTGATATTTCCATGTCCAGATACTTATTTAGCCAATATTAGCAAACCAACGTAAGCGCAAACACATCATTGCACTGTTTTGTATGCTCAGACCTGAGAGACCATCAGAGCAAACAGCACTGAAATGATCTGATTTCATACTCCTTAATGAGTTTGCTAGCTATGTGCTCTCAGAGACCTCTCACGTGCATTCAACATTGTACTAGGAATGAATAAGTAAGTTTTCACTCAGGGCCAGATCTCTAAAAACACAGTTGCACAACCCTCCCTGTAAACTATGAACTGTGCAGGCAATTCTTAAACGTCCTGTTGAAACTCTGTTGCTGATAAAAACTAGCAACCTTAATATTCAATCACATTTGCATTATCTTTCCTTTTTTCTTTTTATATAGTTTCTTTTTTTTTCCTTACAAGAAGTCTTACAAGAATTAGATGGCTAGACAATTTACAGAAAACAAATGTTGCAGAAATATGAGTACAGCTGGAGCAAATTCCTGTTTTATGTAAGCCAGAAAGTGATTTATATTTTCAGTAAGTAGTTGTCTCTTTGGGTTTTTTTTTCTGTGTAACTTTATATTACACATTCTATTCTCATGTACCCAAACTCTGTGTTTGCAGTAACGTTACTTATTCATATTCCACACAAGTCCATCTATTTCTGCTACGGCTTCTTTTGTTGAACATAGTATTCCAGACAAGGACACACCATTGATTTATACAAAATTATCATTCATTTGATAACATTTCTGTATCTTTGTGTGTAATAGTATCAAAAATTGCCTGTTTTTATTAATGGAGTTATGTCTTCAGTACACATATTTACTGGAGCATCCGTTCTGACTGATAAGATACCTTTGTGGATGAATAAAGTTATTTTGGATTTTTGATGTTTGTATGAATACTTCTCAGCATTCCTTCTTCAATCTTCTATTTATCAATCCTGAAGAAGTAGTTTGATGATGCATTCAGCAATGGTATTCGATTTCTCTAGCATTCTACAAAGAAATGCGTATTGTCTGGCAGAGGTATTTTTTGACCTCACAGGGAGAAACTGTTCCATGCAACTTATTTTTTTTTTTTTTTTTAAATTAGGTTACATTTCAGTGACTAATTATGTTTTAAGGAGCCAGGCGACAGTTTAGGAAGTTTGGCCCCCTAAGTTTTGTGAGTAAGTTCAAATAAGAACCACAATGAATTTTTTGAAGACTCCCAGAGCCTCATCTAAAGGTCAGTGAAGTAAATTTGAGGCTTTTTTATTATTATTTTTTTATTTTACTGCAGTAAGCATCAGATGAGGCATTGAGACAATGAAGTTTTCATCTGCAGTGAAAATGTGTACTTTTATATTTAAACATTTTGTGAGAAAGCAGAAAGCCAGCAGGATTAATTAAGTCTTTTTCTGTCATCACCAGTGTAACTGGAACTACCTTTTTGAAAAAAAATTTGGAAATTACTTTGAAAATCCAACATAGTAATATTGAAGGTTTAACAACATTGCAGTAAACTGAGCAAGTTATTATATTTCATTCAGTTCCAACTCTTTTACCTGGAAAGGATCAAGTTATATTTGAAAACTGTGTAGAAATGTTTGTGAAAACTGACTATTCATCTTATTACCTAACTGTGCGGGTAACAAATTGAAGAACTCCTTTTACTGTGTTTCTTGGGTCTTACTGTATGACATTCTTTGATAAAACCTGAGGAAGAAGCAGAATGGGCCAGAAGAGGACAGTTCACTGGGAAGAATCACTTGGGAAAAGCAATTGTGTTACTCTAGGCAAATCACTTCTCATCTCTGTATAATTATTTTCCTTTCTATCTGTGGTCTACCTCATTTAGACTGTAAGTTTTTTAGGCAATTAGGCGAGACTCACTTCACTGTACCTTAGCCTTCTAAAAGTGAGAAATCTCATTTCAGTTAGTTATCCAGACTGCCTGTACATTTAACAGAGAGAGAGAGACACTATCAAAGGATGATTCATCTTTCTTGTCTAAGACTGGAATAACATGAATTGTTCTCTGGACATTCTTCTCACTCACTACCTCTTCCCGTTGACAGCACTTTAAATCAGATATTAAATTATAGATAGATAAAGTTAGGTGAGATGACTCGAGCCCTTGTTGTACAATGCCACCTTATCTCAGTCACGATTTCCAGATATGACATTAATAGAAATAAATAACAATATATTGGGTCAAATGGAGGCCTGATGTAGTTTTACATTTTTATGCTGAAAAGCTCATAGAGATCTTAAGACTTCAGGGCAGTCCTAGAGCCTGCGTTAGGCAGAAGACCAAGCTGGATGACTGCAGTGCTTGTTTCCTCCCTTATTTATATATCATGTGGAGAGGGGAGGTGGTGACTATTGGCAATATTGACTTATACTAACTCGCTAAGGATGCTTTATGAAGAAATAGCGTAGGGGCCCAGAATGAAACTCTAATGAACTTGTGAGCTTTATAAACAACATGCCTTTTTAAGAGCAGCAAAGGATCTCTGCTGATCTCTCCTCAGCAGGTGCTAGCCCTCCCTGCGGCTGCTGAGATGCTGGTCTGTCTGTGTGTTAGGGACAGCTTTATAATTGTCTCTGGGTTGAGCAAGACGGTGAGACAGCCTCTGCCTTCGAAAAGTTTTTCATTATTCCTGTTTGGCTGGCTAAAATTGCTTTTATAAAGCTCAACGTACAGTTTCTTCCCACTCACCTTGGTGTTTAGGCTGGTCATCTCATCTCAATAGGGGCACAGAGTCTAGTTGAAGGTCAGTGACGAGTGGTGCTCCCCAGGGGTCAGTACTGGGTCCAGTCCTCTTCAATGTATTCATCAATGACCTGGACGAGGGTATAGAGTGCACCCTCAGCAAGTCTGCTGATGACACGAAGCTGGGAGGGGTGGCTGACACACCAGAAGGGTGTGACGCCCTACAGAGAGGCCTGGACAGGCTGGAGAGTTGGGCGGAGAGAAAACTTATGAAATTCAATAAGGGCAAGTGTAAGGTGCTGCACCTGGGGAGGAACAACCCCATGCACCAGTACAGGTTGGGGGGAGACCTGCTGGAGAGCAGCTATATGGAAAGACACCTGGGAGTCTTGGTGGACAACAGGATGACGATGAGCCAAAAATGTGCCCTTGTGACCAAGAAGGCCAATGGCATCCTGGGGTGCATCAGGAAGAGTGTGGCCAGCAGGTCAAGGGAGGTCATCCTCCCCCTCTACTCTGCCTTGGTGAGGCCACACCTGGAGTACTGTGTCCAGTTCTGGGCTCCCAGGTTCAAGAGGGACAGGGAACTGCTAGAAAGGGTGCAGCAGGGAGCTACAAAGACGATTAGGGGACTGGAACACCTCTCTTATGAAGAAAGGCTGAGGGATTTATTTGGGTCTCTTCAGTCTGGAAAAAAGACGGCTGAGGGGGGATCTTATCAACACTTATAAATACTTAAAGGGTGTGTGTCAGGAGGATGGGGCCAGGCTCTTTTCAGTGGTGCCCAGTGACAGGACAAGAGGTAAAGGGCACAAACTTGAGCATAGGAAGTTCCATCTAAACATGAGGAGGAACTTCTTTACTTTGAGGGTGGCAGAGCACTGGAACAGGCTGCCCAGAGAGGTGGTGGATTCTCCATCTCTGGAGACATTCAAAACCCGCCTGGATGTGTTCCTGTGCAACCTGCTCTAAGGTGATCCTGCTGTGGCAGGGGGGTTGAACTAGATGATCTCCAGAGGTCCCTTCCAACCCTACCATTCTGTGATTCTGTGATTCTGTAACTACCTGGTCATCTCTCTTATGGCACCGGGCTTCAGAAAGAATTGATGGACAGGTCTGTTTCTACTCATGCTAACTCAAAGCTGAGTTTGTTATAAAATAGCTTCATCTGAATCAGCTTTAATATAGTTTTATAGTCCCTTAGTGGTATTCTGAAGCTGCAGAAAGCCTAGACCAAACATCTAGCCTGTAATTCCAGATATATTTTATAATAGTGTACCAAAATGGAGGATGTTTATTCAACTCCCATGTCCTTCAACTTCTCTCAATGTCTCACCAGAGCTTTCTAACCCAAGGAAATGGATTTTCAGTCACATTTCCCGTGCATCTCTAAAAGTTGACACAGCACTCAGTCTTTAATAGAATTACCATAAGAAATAGAATTACCATAAGAAATGTATTTTAGAGAATTGGTAAATTACAAAAGTGAGGTTGTAGGTGCCTAAAGACTGTTCAGTTCAAAGCAAGGGGCTCTGCTGCAGTGCCTTCGGTATGGGCAGCGCCTTCTCTTCACCCAGTAAGGGTGTTTTCCTCTACAAATATTTAAAGCTAACCTCAGCTATGCTGGACCATGTGGAGCAGATAGGCAGCAAGTCGTGTCAAGGCAATGCAGGCTTTTCACCCATCCTTACCCAACCCCTGTCTGGGCCAGGAGCTTCCGCACCTCACTCTACCAAAACACATGTTCTGGGGAGGTTTCTAAGACTCTTGGAGTGTGTCTCACTCCACTTATAGACCTGAATGCACGTGTAAATTGTGCGACTATGTAAAACTTGGTACCTACATGTTGCAAATTGCCTTTTTAGTGAATCCAGAATCACAACTGAAAAATGACATGTCTAACATTTCTGCACAGCAATCTGAGCATCCCTGAACACTTCTGTCAGCAGTCATCCGATCAGATGTCGGAGTTCAGCTGTTCCAGGCTTTCATTTTCACTTAGGGAAAAAACTGTCTTATGAAATAATTGTCAAATGTTCTTGAAAAAACATGAAAAAGAAGAATTAAATATTCATGATTCATATGCTAAAATTCACATTTTTGTATGGTCTGTGAATGTTGATTTCTGAAATGCACACGGCGGCAAACGGAAAGAGGAGCTTAACTTCAGAGGAGATGTTATAAAAGTAAAGAATATGATGTAGCAGTTCCACCTTTGTTCCTCCTTCTGTCATTCTGCGAGGTGGGTTACTGCCTTTTATGTCTCATCTGCCCTGTAGTATTTAACCTCATCTTACAGGACAGCTGTATTTCATCACTCATGGCATGCTGGAAGCTCATTAGGTGACAACCTCTTTCTCTTCAAAATGTTTTAAATCTGTTAATTATTTTCTAAAGGATCCTGAGCGCATTTCAATTCACACTTAAATACATAAATTTGAATATGTGTATTATGATTTATTCTTTCACTTGCCTACAACAGGATCCAAATAAGAAGTGAAATGCCTCATTAAAATGTAATTTGGTATGGCTTTTGAGTCCCAGAGAAACAGTTTGCAAGACAATGGCAACCAGCTAAAAGTGAGGATATTTCCCCAACTTCAGAAGAGATAATAGGCATTTCCTAAAAGTATATGTGGTCAAATAGGGAATATAGTAAACTTTTCATTTTCAGCTTAGCTACCATAAAAGCAAATTCTGTTTTGACTACATCACAAAATCTCCACATGAAGTAAACTCACAAGAAGAATATTCCTCAGGTAGGTCAGCAGAAACATAAGCTTCTATTTACAAAAGTTGTATTTGTGTGCTTCTGTCTCTGAAGGTTGCAGTGACTGTCAAAGTTGGTCTCTAGGCACCATTATGACCTATTTATTCTTCATATACTGCAGCACATTTTTTTAAAGTGAGAAACAAACTTCACAAGGTATGAAAACTATCATCTGCAAACATATTCTGTGAATTCACATATATAGGGACAGATTTTTTTTCCGCATTCATGCTCTGTATCTTCTGCTAAACTCTGATGTTCATATTTGCATATGTTGCATTAATAAATTAAATATATTTTTTGATTTAAACCATAGAGCAACATCTTAATGTAATTTTTTTCATGCAATTTTTAGATTCTAGTGTGTAGAGTACACAAGAATTACACAATTGTTTTCAGGTAAACTGAGTCAAATCATGCATATTGAGGTATTATTAGGAGAGACTGCTTCTTTTTCTAAACTAGCAGACCGAATTTTCCTTTTGATTAAATTGATAAAGCTCCAGTAAGTCAGTAGAGCAATGCTAACTAATACCAGCAGCATCAACTCAGAGCATAAAGACTATTTCCAATGGCAAGGGAGCTCATTATTTTTTGGTCACCAGATTTTTGGGAAGATATGAAATACCAAGACCAATCTCACTCCAGCTTTCATTAACTAAGCATCTACCTGTAGTAATTTTTGAAGATATAGATTACAAAGGCTATCTGCTAGTCCTGTAGAAGTATAACGTGATGATTTTTTAATGTTTGGGTTTCCAGCATTGATCCTTATGCTGTTCAGAAGTGGTGTTAGGGATTGAGTAGTTTTGGAGGGTTCAACCAAAGGCATAATGTAATTCCATGGAGTCAGGACTTCCCCTTGGACATTTTTTGTTTCCTGTAGTAACCTATTTCTTCATCCAACTGTCTTGTTGAATACTGGCCACCAAGAGATGTAACTGCAGTGCCTGAATGAGATCTAAGCCCCAAAGCCCTCTGGATTCTTGCCTGAACCCTGGCACTGACTTTGTGCTTTTTCATAAGTCACATATCTATTCTTTTTTTTTTTTTTTTTCTCCCCACTCATTTGAGAACTGTTTTATTTATGTCGACTCCTGCTTCTCTCAGGGAATCAGGCATTTATTCTACCCCATTGTTGCCTAAGAGTGGCCTTGAGGCCTCGAGCCCCTCAGCCCTCGAGCAGTATACAGCTCGTTCCTAGAAAAGCCCAAGTGCCTCAGGGAGGAACCAATACCAACAAAACAGTCTGTGTGAGCAAGAAATTCTGAGGACAGGGACAAAACTTAAATTTATTTTGCATTTTTTGAAAGACGCCTACATCCTCTTTTGGGATTCTGACTTATGGGTATGAATAGCCTGAGCCATTATTTGAGGATTAAGAGGAGGGAAGAGTATGTCTACTGACTCAGATGATTAAACATCTGAGTTTTGTCGGGTCTTGCATGAATATGTACAGAAGCCCAAGTAATGGAAGTATAGATACTTACAAAGCATATTAGTGGCGCAGACTTCAGAGATGTGGGTATTTAAGTGCTGTGAGCTCTGGCAGCAACTTAATGAAGGCTTTGAGAACTTCTATTTTGATCCTAGACTTACGTTCTTAGGGCTTTTGTGGCACTTGGCTTACATGACTATTCACGAGGAAGTTGTGACCCTTTGTGTTTAAGAAGTTTTATTGCTCCTTTCTGTACAATTGTAAGTCTGAATCCAGGGGGACTGATGGCCACTAGCCATACACAGCGAAAGGGGTCTCAGAGGATATACTATAATGAAAACAATACCTACAGCAGCTTGATCCATACGTTAATGTATGGACTACTTGCACTCGTGCATGTTTGAGTGTATTATCGCCTGCACTCCTTCAGTTCTGCTTTTTATTTTTTTCCTGTTCCTGCTCAGTGTTTGATCTTTTAGCTTCTGGCCATTTTTGCAATCATTTTATTTTGAAGCACTTGGTAACAAAGAAGAAAAACTTGGTATAACTGAAGAGCGTAGATGCAGACCTTCTGGCTCTGTGATTAGCAGATTAATGATCTGCTTTGTTGCTGTCACTCCAGAAGAATTACTCAATTCACAGTCATGTCTGCAAACCCTGTGTGTGCATCTGTCTGTACAGCCACACATGTTCAACTCTGGCATCTATGGAGTAAAACACATTGCCAAGGAACAGAGTGCTACTTGTTTACATGTTTTTTTTTCAGAGACGCAAAAATTCAGCAGTATCTTGCAGAACATTTTACCTTTTTTTCACTTAAAATGGCTGCAATGATCCTGTATATTTTTATGAAACAAAAATATTCTTGAAAATGCTTGCCTTACCAATGTTCAAATTAGTTATGTTGCAAACCTCTTAATTCAGCTATAGAATAATCACTACCCCATTTGCTGTTTATGATGCTTTTTGGTTTTGTTTTGGTAAATGACAATAGTTAACACTATGACATGAACAGACATTTCAGTTTTGCTATTTAATCTGCCAGACTCTAATTGATCAGTAACAACATGAGTTATATTTAAAAGCACTTATCATCTGATGCATTTTTGCAATTTTTGCACCTTTTTCTCTAGTTATCTTGCTATTAATTGTCTTGTTTTAAAAGAAGATGCTAATTTTATATACATAACATCATCTCACACTTTATGAAATGTGATAAAAGGAAATCTCTCTATTCATCTCTAAAAGATAACATGATGACATGACATGAAAGAAAACAGTTGCCTAAAAGTCTGGTAACCAGGTAGGGTGGAGAATGAGAAACCTAATGGAAAAGACAGAGGAACAGTCGAGAGTGTCACTGCCAGAGCTAGACCTAGGGCTGAAACAGCCAGAGCCTGCTCACAAGGGAACAGGCTATATGTGCAAAGAAACACAATAAAACCCAAAAGGCATTACTTGTGCCACTCTAACTATATATTCATTCTTTCTTCATATTCAGATAGCAATAAAGGGAATCATGTGGTATCATGTTATCCATTAAAGATGCATGTTGTTATCACAGAGATACGATGATTTCACCCTAGCTCTACCAGTCAGCATAACATTAGACCTCCTTCTGCAGATTACTGATTGCAGGCTCTTAGCGCATGACCAGATTAGTCCCATGAAGGGGGTTGTGTGCTCAGACCTGCACAGTGAGCCAGCCACAAGCTGTTAAAAATATGTGACATTTACCTGGATTCTGCTGGTGCGCTGAAACAACCATAAAAGCAAGAAGTTCTAGATTTAGGTATACATAAACATCAGGAACCGGAAAATTCATTCCGCGCTGTGGGTCAGGAGAGCGTATCTAACCAAAAGAATACTTAACAACAGTGAAAACCAATCCTGCACATCAGACGTCCTTTTCATTTCACACGCAGAGAGCAATCATTTGTTATGCTGCTACGGTGGGTGCTTGCTGTTAATGGAAACTGTTTCCTCTCTACTGGTTTCAGTTTTGCAAAAGGCTAGGGGAGACATCTTGGTATTTCCCTTCCATACTAACTACAGGCTCAAGATGCACCCAGATAGGTAGTGTGATTAATAATTCAAAGCTATGTTAGCAAGCGACACAGTATCTGCCTCTACATGCACAATTCTGCCCCAGGGTTCAGCGGAAGATGTGCACTCTTTAGCTTGCTCAGCTCTAGTGTTAACATTTTTCACTTCTCTATTTTGAGTTGTATGCCAGCGAGATTTGGGTGAGCCCTTTTTCATTTTCTTGTTGATTTTTTGGTTGCAAGTTATTTGTTTTGTTTTGTTTTCTTTTCTTTTCTTTTGTTATCAAAAAATTTTTTTAAGATACAGAGAGAGACAAGAGGTGTTTTTCTTCAAAGCTGTTTCAACTAACAGGGCTGTATTCAAGCTTTAGGACAAGTCTACAAATACTAACCTTCAGGCAGTAAGCAAACAGAAAATCTCAGCCCCTGAGGAGAGCAGCTGAAACAGTTACAGGGAAGCAGAAAGGGGACAAAATGTGACATGATGGCCTTTCTCAGTATTGTCAGTTGTGATTCTGTCTTCTTTATGTGCGGTTTCGCCACTGAGCATGGACTCGACAAACAGGTCTTTAAGGTCAGAAAAGCTCCCCGACCAATATATTTAAGTATCCTTCAAGAAAATAAGTAGCTTTCAAATGAGGGTTTATGGACATGTATTAGAAATGTGCCTGTGTATAGGTGAAATGTGGAGAAGGTAGGCAAGAAAGATGGACTCTTTTGACTTTTTGCTTTTATTTTTCACAATCTGGGATTCTTCAAAGAAGAAAAAAACCCTGTTGTTTGGACATGTCTTTCTGTTTAAATCACCTGGGTAGCCTCAGGAAGGCTCTCCTTTCACAGATGAAGCACATGCTCACAATTTTGTTTGTGGTGCAAGCTTTAGATTTTAAACAACTTGTAAACCGGGTACAAAATTAACAGAAAGCCTTACCTTTATGCACTGAACCTTCCCACACCAGGTACTGGGGCTTTCATAGTCTGGTTTTGCTCTGTATCTTGAGGCTCAGTTAAGCTTAATTTTGCATGGGAAGATAGTCTGACATTTTTGTTTACTCAAGAACATTTTTTTCTTTACTGAAAAAACCAAAAAAGTTGCCAGACATACTTATTTCTGAATTTGAAATACTTATGGTACACGAGTCTTTAATTTTCATAATGTTTCAACTATCAACCAAATCTCAAAATGACTTTTTATACACATATCAAATTAAATGACAAATGCTTCTTGCTATATGCATCATTTTAAGTTTACATGCATGCTATAAATGATGTTTTAACTGTTTATGCTACAAGTTTTGGGCATGTGCCTAAAGCCCCAAATATTTTTTTGCATATTTTTTTCACATGCCTGGAAAAACACAGCCGTGAGCTTGGAAATGGAAGATGCACATTCTTTTGATTTTTTATTTAAAACACTCTGAAGTTAAATATTCCAGCCCTAGGATCATGTTCATGAGTTTCTGCATCAAGTACTTTTGGTTAGACCTGGATATTGCTAGAATACTCTGTATTTTAATGCTATTTCACTATTTCTTCCCTGTCACAGGTACTGCCTGGCCCCCAGTACTGCTCTGTTTAACTATTCCAGCAAAACATCTAATCTTAATCAAGGAGAGATGGCATTTCTACTGGAATCTCCCTCCTTCCCTCTCCCTTCACCATGATATGCAATGATTTTTATACCCCTCTGACTTGAATTAAAGTGTGACATCTTTATTTCCTGGCTGAATACCTGCTGTCATTGTTATCAAAATGAGTAAGCAGGCAAGCCTGTCGCAGAGCTTCCCCTCCTCCAAATCTCAACAAGAGCTGAGTGATGAATTTCACGTGATGCCAAATCTTTTTCCTTTATCTATCTTGCCCGGCCTCCCCAGCTACCGGCAAAAGGCCTTGCCTCAGCTACATTCACATACCATTGCTACCCCAGTGCAGCTAGTCAGCTTTTGAGAGAAGGTGGACAAATATTTTTTTCTTACTTTTTAAATAGTAAATCGTATTTATAGTAACTGTAGAAGACACTTAAAAGCTAGATCCTAATGTGCATTATGAGCAAATCCCAAGACATTTCACGTGTGTGTCTAAAATAAATTTTCTGAAATTCATATTTAAGCAATTTTATAGAGGCTTGATTTCAAAGCAACAGCAGCATTGTGGAAAACAGGCACAGAATCAGTAGTTGGAATAGGAGCCTACAGCCAGTTGGTATCCTGAAAAACTGTAGCCTGGAAAATTAAATTCATATTTTCCCTACAGGTATTGAACTTGTGAGATCATCTGTCACACGGTGAATATGTAAATAATAGTTTTCAATTCCGTTTTCTTCTGTCAGAGGACAGTGCAGTTTTTAAATGCTTCAGAATTTTTCTGGCACTCATGAGTATCTCCAGTCTAAAAACTAGCAGAGAGTCAAATTTTAGGCATCAAAAGAAGAGAGAGATGAATATTATGGGAATGACAGAATGCATGCTCACTCGTGGGAAAAAAAATTGAATTTCTCTGGTTAGGAAAAATTTCCGCAGGATAATACGAGCACGATTTTCTTATGGCATAGTAGTGTGGAGTCAGCTTTTTGCCTCCCTCTTGTCAAATGCTGACATACCTCATGTATATTTGGTACTTTTAAAAACCAGTAACGAAAGAAAATTATAATAATAATAAAGATGAATATTTTACTTAGCTGTACTATAGGTACTCTCAACTTTGTTTCACACAACAAAAACCGGCAATTTTCCACATGCTGGAAATACATTACCTTATTATGGGATTGTGCTTATGTTTGGAGAACAATTAATTCATCAGTGATAAATGCGAATGAGCTCACTAAAACAGAAGAATGTCTTGTTTTGTTTGTCAGGGTTAATCAATAAAAAGAATTCATTCCCATCATTGTTTTATTTCTGAAATGAGATGTCTGTTTTATTACAGTAACCATGAGGATTTCAGAATATAAGCGAGACAAAGTTTAGAAACATAGATAATATTTACTGCTAGGTCAACCAATAGAGTTTTAAAGAAATAAAAACAGACAAGCCAAATGGTGAAGCATGTCTTTTTTCCAACAATATTGACTGACCTTCTAGAAGGTACTACTTGCAAACACGGCGTAACAAAATATTTTATCTGTGTGGAGGACTGGTAGTCACAGGGTTTCTATCTTTGTAAGAGCCTTTTAATAGACAAGAAAACTCAGGAAACTGGTACGGGAGAGAAACTAGCTCACCATCTAATAGGCAATGATAATTTAGTCTAAAACTTTGAGGTTAATTTCAGTTTCCCATCTACCGTATCAGCCTTTTAAATCAGAAACCAGAAAATCCTGAGGTTTTTCACCTCCTATCTTATCATGCAAACCAATGATCTATTATTGGAATCTATTTTATTAGTAGAGCAAACAAAATCAACTTGTACTTGAAGAACAAGTGCAACCTGTACTTGCTTTAAGGAATAAGCAGCCAAACATTTATGAACCGTGTAAATTATCCTTAAATGACTGTAAAATTGTAGAACAGTTTTATATAGCATCCCATATTAAAATTCTGCTAAATGAGTACAAAGTTGGCTGGCTTAATGTGCATTTAGGTATGTTTAAACAAGATACATATTGCATGAATTAAGGAACTTCGGGAATTCTCTTGCAAATAGGTATGTCTTCACCCCTCTTTGTCAAAGCCCAAGTGTTAAGTAATTTATATTATTATTTTCTGCATGTTGACTAGTTGCTGCTACAGCCTGGTCTTTTACCAAGACAAAAAATGGCAACTTGTGCAGACAACATGGATGGAAGAAGCCATCATTCCTGCAGTGCTTCCAGTACAGACAAGGACATTGCCTGTGAGGTGTTAGGCTGCAAATCTGCTCCTTTGCGTCTCCCATCCTTCTCCTCCACTCTCCCTCACTGCTCCTTTGGTTTTGCCCAGCTGCCAGCCCCACTGCTGCAGAGTGTCTGTGGGCATCCATCACACTTCCCAACGTGGAGGTCAGGCTCACTCCATTTGCGATCTGTCAGTGTTCAGGTAGGATGGCTGTGCCGCATTCACATGGACTTTTGAAGGTAAAAGACAATGGAAGTTTGGCCCTATCACTAGTAGTCTCATTTATTGTTAGTTAGAGTTCTTTATCTCTGAGTAGCTTTGCAGCTTTCCCTGAAGGTTAACAAATTCTGGTGCATTGGATGGGAACAAGAGAAGATCTCACTTGTCGGTCTAGGAGAACAATTTTCCAGCAGCACCTCATCACACGGAGTTGTATATACGGCACCTGACTCCAATGTCGATGCTTATAACTATCTGTCAGGGTATGAAGTTGGGGGAAAAAGGGACCTTTTAGGGAATTTAAACCTAAACCAGGCAGACCTTTAAACTTCAGCACCGTTCATGCCTGGAATTAAATTAGAAGGTTGCTTGGAGCCTTGTTAGAATAGAGGTGGATGGTAAGGAGAAAAGAATGGCTGTGGAAGGGTGAGAAAAGCATAATTTGGAGGAGAGAACTTCACTCTGAGCCTTGCTGGTGTGAACTTTACAAGTGTGAGACGTGAAGAGCCATCTAAAGGGATGTTAAAATAGGAAATATGGTCTTTGAGCAAAGAATATTGTTTTAAAGTCTTCTGACTGACGCATAATTGTGCCACAGTTTTTACTATTTACCAAGAAAAAAAACAGCCAAGTTATTTGAACTTCCTTCTCTCCAGAGTTACACTTGGAAGGGAGCTGTGTGTCCTCTCTCCTTCCATGCCTAAGGTGACCCAGCTGCCTTCCCTCATTGTCCCAGCTGGGATCACCAGAACTATGATATCTGACTTGAAAGAAGTAGAGGAAAGTCCAGGCTCCCCATGGCCCAGTTGGACTGGGTCTTCAGTGGAAACAAAAGAAGCAGTCTTGTGTTTGTGTACCCTGGGGGACAGTGTCCACCAGCTTGCAGGGGTACTACTCCTCTCATCTCAGCCTAGCTGGACTGTCAAGTGAAGGAGGATGGGACAACATGTCCAGATTCACCCTCTTTCTCAGTGATTTCCCATTCCCACGCTTAAAACAGAGTTTCCTCCAAATTACTGTCCAGCAACTCAAGGATCAAATTTGCTCTTTCCTTCTCCTCTTTTCTTCTCTTAAGAGACGGGACAGTATCTGCCTAATTCTGATAGTGTGTGCTTTGTTCTACGTTCGTGTGCAGTTGCATGTGTGGAATCCAGTCAGTGGTTCTTTTAGTTGTATTAAATTAACCTCAAATACAGGCAAGAGATAATTTTTAACGTCTTCATCTAGTTCTGGGTAGTATAACAGCAAAAGCAATTATGCAATTCAGGGAAAGAGAGAACATGTAGTGGAAAACAGCATATGTCACTGAAAATTGACACTATGCTACCTAGAAAAAAAATTATATAACTCTGTGATTCACCTTCCATTATGTGGTCATTTGAGGGATTTCGTAGCCTGAAATTGTATTTATTTCCATGTTCTATTTAGGCAATGGGTTCTCAGCATGACCTGACGGTACTGCATAGTGCAATGCAGCTCACTTACCTTGATTTGCCCCTCCCAGAGCCCTTCTATGAGGACTCTCGCTCTCTATCAGCTTTCTCAATAACGCTCCAGTTGCAATGCTGAGCAGAATGCAAAGTTCAGGTTTTGCCTTGAAGGCAAACATGCACTTCTCTTTGGGGATCTCCATGATGGAATTTGTCTGTCATTGAGACATTAGATGTAGAAGATTTAAAACTTTCCTGTCAGCTATTTGATGTGCCCGCATAAATCACAAAGAAAAGAACAGCTTGCTTATACATGGGGGTACCTGCTGTTAAAAAGAATTCAACTTTATGAGATATAGTGATTCTGCTTAGAAACTTCATGTCAATTTAATTTTATTGGTGCAACGCTTCCCCCCCCCCCAATAAATAAAGAAATGAATTTAAACTGAGGCCATAACCCAGTTTTGGGATGTTCTCTTGAAGAGCTGGTTCTCTTAGCCAGCATCAACCAAGGGAGCTTCACCTGTATCACTGGAATTACTGTGTCTCACTGCAGCTGAGGATTTGATCCTGTTATTTGAACAATCATACAAGAATACCCAATATTTAGGAATTAGGGGAAGCTAGACAGCCATGTGGTGTGGCATAAGCCAATGCTTTGGCCTCAGTTTCGTCTGGTTAAAGTATGTAAAACAGTGGTCATGAAAACAGTAAGTGAAGACAAAGCAGTTTTGTCCTGAAATTGCTTAACGAAGACAGGACTGACTGAACAGTAGCATTGGTTTTTAGTGACCTTTCATAAAGAAAAGGCAGTCTGTCTGTCATTATGCAAATTCAAGAACATCTGTTCCATGAAACCCTGTAATAATGCCTGAGGTTTGCATCGGATGACAATAAAAACTGTTTTGACAAAGGCTGCAGAGTATGCTTGTATTAGCCAGACAGCTCCTTTTTCTAGTCCAAGTCTACCTCAAGAGTATGGGGGGGGGGGGGGGGGGGGCAGACCTTCAGCTGGAGTAAATTGTCATGGCTCAGTGGAACTGGTTTCTCAGAATGCTATTTTATTCAGTGAATAACGTCGAAACGTAAGAGGTAAATTAGACTTACAATTGCATTATCAGAGCATTAGTATTTCATTAGTAACATGGGCAGCAACTGATGGGCAGCAACTGACGTGAAGCGTTTATCACAGCCTTCCAATGCGATCCACAAAAGAGGCAGCAAACAGTGTTTTAATGACAAGTCTGCCAGCGACTAACTCACATCTGCTTTAGTTTAATAAAAAAAAAAAAAAAAAGGCAAGCAATACTGACAGCAGATATAAACAATAAGTGGATGTCTCAGTTCTGTTTGATACTTAATAAACCTCAGGAAATACCTATTAAAACCTATTGATTTTTTGCAAGACTGTTACCACCTCCGAATTTAAATGATGGAGGGGCTGGTGTTCTGAGGGTCGTGAGTGCTGGGGACTTGTGCACTCCAGTGGCGGCTGATAGAAATATTATGAACATGGAGATCAGACAGGAACACGGCGTACAGCTGCTCACATCATCCCTTGAGGAAGAGCAACCACAGGCTCCTCTCACAAGCCTAACTAGAGCATCGGGGAATTAGAGCAGAATTTCATCTTGCCAACATACGTCACAGCTCGTTTTCAGCATCGAAAGCAGCAACCTCCTCTGTGTTTGCAGCCAAATGATAGCTCTGTCCTAGCCAGCAGGGGACAAAGAGGAGGCTGCTTGACTTCTCTGCACTGGGGCAACCACGTCTAATGGTCAGTCCTTGCTAGAGGACCTGTTGGAGAATAACCAATACCCTTTCAGAGCCCAGTTGAGCAGTGTAGGACTCAAAGAATTATTTCTGCCATACCTATTTTTAAAAGTACTTACTAACTTTTACATCACAGAATAATTCCTAGAAAATTTCACAAAACTTAATATCCCAGGGAATAAAGAAGATACACAGATTTTTGCAAAGACTCACCATCAGCTGCTGGTGGTGGTGGGGTTGTTTGCTTTTACGCTGGGTTTTGTTTGGTTGGTTTTAAAATCCATCCTGGATTTTAAGGGTGGAAATTTAGCCAATCTATAGGAATGCAAACACTAGACGTTAGGTCTAAGCTCAGAAGGGTACCTCCAGCCCATCACAGATGTTTAATATAAGCAGGAGGAGTCAGTCTCTGGATATGCCCGTGTCTGTTCATTGACCGTAGGGCTGAAGCTAGGCAGTTAGCTCACACTGACCTCATGACTTCCAGGTAGCTAAAAGCAGGTGAAAAGAATCCTACCCCAGAGCCTATAGCTTACCCTGCCAGAAAAGGCTATGATAAATGGTGGGACTGACTTTGCCTAATAACTAAAAATAGGCAAGGGTCTGGCATTCGTTAAACTAGTTGGCAGTTATTTTGGTGGTGATGGTAAAAACAGTGAAATAGTCTCTATCTCTGGTCCCCATTCAGGAAGTCACTACCGCAGCCAGCAATTGCTGATGTGGGTATCTGTGGGGGTTGATCTCTGTGTCCCCTTTTCTCACTGCAATCCCTTTCCTGCCTGTTCAAAGTGGCAACAGTATGGGACCATCTGCCTTACCACTATAGTTCTGAGATGTTTATCTTGGTCTGGAGTGACCTTCATGGGCAAGATGACCATCCAACAGTGATTCCTGCAGTGAGCGACTGCACTAGAGCTTTTGGGAAATGGCTGTGTTTCAAACACAGGGTTACTTGTGTTCCTGAGGGTAGCACGTGAGCAATGAGTTATTTCTGGTACTTGTCATCATGGGCTGGTACACATCCCATGGATATTTTTTTCCTACACCTTGCAGGTTTGGAGGTGGGAGCCTGAGGAGTGCTGCTGGTTTCTATTCTTGTTTTTCCCAACATCTCTCACGTATACCCTCATGAATTAATTTTACCTTTGGCAGTGATCCCAGCACCACAAAAATTGGGACTCTGTATTTTTTTTTCCCAATAAATACCTGGGACTAAAATTTTGTCAGTAAACTACACAGCAGATTAAAGATACGGCTATCAATACTGTTTTCAATGAAGAATAGATTGCTTGCACTTAAACAGGTGAATCAAAATAGCAGCTCAATGGTTAAAGCTGCAACTTGTTTACTGCTAAAACTGAAATGTTTTCCACTCAAAATTTACACAGATGTTTTACCCTCAAAATTGACATTACTAATTCTCATGTTATGATAGTGACTTAAAATATGACAGGAAAAGCTAACAGAATTTTTTTCTTAAGAGATAATAATCACAAGGTCAGAATTACATGAAGTGTGTTGAGACTTTTGTGAAACGGATGTTTTTAATCTGAAATTACCTTCTTGCATTTCTAAATGCAGTTATCAACCAAATATAGAAAAATCTATTTGCTGTCTTTTCCTTCTCCGTGTGAATCATCTTGCCTTCCAGGGTGGAAGTGAAAAAGGAAAAATGACAGACAAAACAACAAGACACAAATCTGCTAAATCAAGTAGTATCTTCCTATAGTTTTAAAAGAATAGAAAAATACAATTTCCTACAGAGTTTATAAAAAAAAGATGATTGTGAACTTTTTAAGATGCTTCGTCCAATAGTTTTATTCTTCAACCAGCTCCACAATTAAGATGGTGGAAAGAAGTTAAAGAAGTAGCATGTTAATTCTCCATTTCCTGTATTTTCAATTGCTTTTATTGTTAGTGTTATTGAAAAGTTAATAGGCACTCACATCAACCAATATATGCCTGCAGCTTTAGCTTCATCTTAACATGTTATTACGTGATTATTATATAATGCATCAGAAATGACTTCTCATTATTGTTTTTAATTATGATGATTAACTTGGATTCTTTCTTCAAAAGTCTAATTCTGCATCTTTATTTTAAATCCCAAGAGAGCTTCATTCAAACCTAAGAAATGCCAGAACCAGCCAGACAAATTATGTCATCAACACATATTTTATTACTGGTTACATGACAAGTTTGCACACTTTGGTGGATCTGTCCATGTCAGTGGACGCAACACAACCTTGTTTGGTCAGGCTGTCTATAGATAGTGAATAACGCATTCAGTTAACTAGCTTTCTACAGAGGCAGAATGTGAGGAAGCAGGGATCATTTATTTATGGCATAATTCATTTTTTAAAGTCATCATTTATTTATTCTGTTGGTGCAGTTTTCTTACGAGCGTCATATCACAGTTGACTATGCTTTCAGGCAACACAAAGACCCCCATATATTGCACAAACCAACACCCAGGCATCACGGGCTGTTAGTGCAGCTTTCCAGCGTACACTGCACAAACACACACATCCAGCAGAACATCAGAGCAAAATAATCCTTCATGCATAATTCACGCTTCCAGTCTCTGCATGCTTTATGCACTGATGAATTACTCGGTTGTGCTGAGATAATTCAGAATGAACTAAAAAGCAAATTATGGCAGGCATGTGCTGTAACATTATTATTCTGCAGGCCTGGATTGTGAAATTACTGTCCCTGAGACCTGATTCTGAAATATAATGTATTCAGCCTCCATGATATTTCAGCCCCAGTGTCTTATGTTTTAGGATGTCTGTGGACTCATTTCAAAAGCTTACACAGTCCAGAAACCCAATTTGATTTCTTTCCTTTTGCCTGAAATGGGTCTTGACATTTTAAAATCATTAAATGCAATCTCTTTCAAATGCTCACAAAAGGTCACAAAGACTATGGGACTGCCCCTGTTACGCCACACCACCACAGCTCTGATCCACTTTAGCAGGGGGACTAAGTGCTCAAGGCATTCAAAATTGAGCTTCTAATGCATTAAGTGTGTTAGTAATAGTCACAGCTCTGCTAGAATTTCCATTACAAGGTCTAGATTACCAAGAGGAACAGGCTGTTTGGGATGCAGTTGACTTTGAAAAGGGTTTTAGTATTGTGTTGGATCAGAGCCTGAGCAAACACTTGACATTTTCAGGATATTTTTTTCTTGAAAAATATGTTAGTTTTTTTGTTTGTGGCATTTTTTTGTTGTTGTTGGGTTTTTGGATTTTATTTTTTTGTTGTTGTTTTGGTTTGGTTAGTTTTTTTTATTGTTGTTTTTGATTTTGTTTTTGTTTTGTTTGGTTTTGGTTTTGTTTTTTTTGGTTTTTTTTTTTTTTTTTTTTCCGGGGGGTGGGATTTTAAAAAAATATAATTTGGGCACAGTCTGAGGGAAATACCAACATGACAAAACAGAGTGTGGATGACTCATGACGTGCATTCTTGCTGCACGTAGCATGTTGCATGTATCGGCAGCTGTTTACAAGCCTCTCTTTAATTTCACACCAAAAGTAGCCAATGACAACCTAAGAGAAAAAGAAAAAGGAATAGCACTAGAAAACAGAACAGCTGTGACATGAATACCTATCTTTCATACATTGCATTGCTGTCGGTTTGCCCTTAAAAAGAGAATTTCTCAAGTTACTGAAAAGAAAAGGTCCATTTGTTCGGAGAATACGATACAGAATGCAGTAGATGATGTGCTAAATTTCATCGGGTTTACTTAGCACTGGACCAAGCTTTAAGGCTGCCTTTTTCATTCAGCGACAGAAGGATTAAGCCCTAAATCTCTTCTGGTAGGTCAGTCTATGGCCAGACAGAACTTTTTAAGAAATCCTCGCTCTCCTATTTCCAGCCCTCCCTCCTGCCCCCTCCTCTCCATTGTGCCAGGGCAGCCTTTGCCTGGCCATGTGGCAAAGCCTATTTCTCACCCTGATCCCATGTTCGTGGCACATCTGTGCGAACAGCTGTGCTGACACAAGAGGGGTGGCTGGACAGGGTCAGAAGCGGCCTGGGTACTCCTGACAGCAGTCCCACCGAACAATGTGTACCCAGAGCTACAGCCGAACGTTCAGTTGGGTGCTCCCATGCCCCCGTAGTAATATCACAGTCTCAAATAACAGCCACCGGAATGACACCAGCATTGCTGTAGGAGAGAAGCATATGTTATAATCTTCCAGAGTAAAGCTGCCAATCTCACTGTTTCTCACAGCTTTCCTTAGCTAACAGATAAGGCAGGTATCAAATCCTGGAGATACATACAAAACCACACACACCTGAGTATTTATCTGTGTATCTTGTGTGCAGCAAGAGGCTCAAAAGCAGTACATGGGCATGCTGAAAGGTCACAAGCACAAACATCCTGAAACAAACCCAGCTGTTTTATTCACTATATTTATTATTAAGTATTACGCTATTTCATTAGAGTAATTCCTCCTTTCTGAAAGTGCTTGAAAGTGTTTGATTTGTCATCATCACATCTATCAACAGGAAAGGATGTGGTTTGACCTTATGTAGGTGGTCTGCATCAAACTTTGCAAATCTTTGTAGTCCGAAACCTGAAGTGATACGTCTGTTCTGAGCATACAGTACAACTGACAGAGGCTGAAACAAGCATGTGACAGATAAATAAACATGGCAAAATATGTCTGGAGCTCTCTGTTCCAGAAATGCATGCAGCCTCTTAGCTTTACCTTCCTGAGCAGCTCCTCCAAATCCATAAGGAATAGGACCGAAAATAAGTGGATTTGCAAATCCATCTGTGTAAAAACATGCTGATGTCAAGTAGGAGAAAGCTGGCATGAACAGGCACTGTGAAATTAATGGCTTGTGTTCACTTGAGTACAAAATGATTCTGCAAGCAAGGATGACAAGAAGCATCTATCTGCAGAGGGCAGGGGTGCTCCTCTGGTTCCTGTCATATCTTCTGTCCAGTTCTGGTCTTCTTCTAGGTAATAGCATCAGCTGAATCTATTTTTGCTACTCGGTGCCCCTTGTGGCTTTCATGTTACTTTCCTGGTGTGCCCTGCACACCATCCCATCTCGTCCTCCATCCCTGCTGCTAATTCCTTTACACCCCAATATCTGCACATAGCACTATTACTTATGCAGCTTATGGAAAGATTGGTTATTCCTTGATTATTGTGAGTCATACCACTGGAGCCATTTCTTTCTAACAATATTCGAGTATCAGCTAGGAGTTTTTCTTGCTGATACTATCCCTGATTGGATCCATATATACTATCTGTCTGCTATACAATGTGTGTCAGTGTGTAGGTCATCATGTGATGCCTTTTTCCATGAATTTCCACTGCTTTGCTAGAGTTCAACATTCCCTAGAAGGATTCCTCATAACCAGGTTTCTGCATTCTCTTCTGCAATTTTTTTTTTCCAAACTCGTCATATGAGAATACAGATGCCAATCCAACAAAGCATTTATTCACTTGCTTCCTAAGTATCCCTATTGAACACAGATAACTATTTGTATGCTTAAAATTCAGTGCTCCTAATCAAATGCTTTATTGCATTGGCACCTTAATTTGCATCATGTGTATCACCAGAGGTGCGATGTGGATGAAAACGCGGATGCTTGCACTGGCTCTGAACCTTGTAATGAAGAGCTGATTTGTAACATCCACCTACCTTGGTAGAAATCCAGCCATTTTTGTAACTGAGGAGTAAGAGTTCAATGAAGTGGTCTGGACTGATACCAGTACAACCAAAAACAACATTCGCACTGAAATTTTTTTTCCAAAATGTATACACAGTTGGTTTCGCAGGACAAAGAACTCGTTTGCAACTCTTTTGATCAAAGCCATAATAAAATGATGCTGCACAGCTCAGAGACGCCCATCCATATTAGTGACATTTTTTGCCAGGTTCAGCTCCAAAGGAATGCAATTTATTCTGTGCATATTTTACCAAGATAATCGCCATAATGCACCAACGTAGGCTGCCACTGGTCTTATTTGTACAGTACACATGGTAGTGCACAGAGATTGCAAGAGCCAGATTCAGAAAAGGCTGTAGGTATCTGAAGTGGGAGTTGAGAATAATTTAAGGCTGTGGAGTGAAAATTGAGATCTGGGAATCTCACTTCAACCATTAATCCACAGCCACAACTGAATTTGTCTGGGAGAAGACAGGTGGTGGAAATGAAGGTCTGCCCAGTGCAGCGACTGTCCTATAGATACAAGGGTGAGATTCCTCACTCCTAATTTAGAAGTTTACAGCACAGACTTCTGTCTCTGAGCTAATCGTCTAGGCTCCCTTTACAGTCACTAGAGAGAAACAGGCACTTCTAAAAGGCAATTTATCTGACCCATTTTAAATGAGTCTGTGAGGAGAAAATGCGCTATGCTTTGGAAATGCCTGTTTCTCACCAGAGACCACAAAGGGCGTGTGAACGATGACAAAGACACTGCAAGTTAGGCAAGCAGGATCTCACTCCAAATTAAGGATTCACAAATAAATTTATTCTGGCGTTTCCCAAACTTAGAGTGTAACTAATCCCCACTTGCTGTTTGAGTGGGAAGGGGTGGGCAGGAAGAGGTGCTATCTTATAGACATTTTTCTCTGACCTTTGAGAAGCGTTGTACTTTTCACAGATTCATGTCATAGGCATCCAAATCTGTAAGCATCCTTGCACTGACATCTGAGAAGCGAAGCGGTGCAGAATACATAGTTAGTAGCAAAAGGAAGCTATTGATAAGTGAAATGTGCATGTCCTAACACAGGTAATACTTTTGTAGACTGGGACAAGGATGGTTTTGTAGCAAAGGTCTGGCAGTGCCAGCAACAATTAAATGTAGGTTTATTGTAAAGAACTGATCTGTAGAAGCAGCATGGAATGCCTACAGACACCCCTCATGCTCCCCACTCCCTTGTTTACTTGATTATTACATTTACTTGATCATCAGATTAACTGTAGCAGAAATATCTCTTCTGATAAGCTAATTTTGCACCCAGGAAGTTTACTTGGGGTTCTTGAAGCCAAACGAAGCTCCTTCCATCCCATGCCTCACCACCTGTTAACAGCTCTCATGGGCCAGAGGAGGCATCTTCAGAAACCTGCTGCCATCACGTGCCCCGTGGAAGCTGATGGCTCTCACATGGGTCTGTGCCACCACATTCACAGCGGAGCTCATGGAACACCCCTGAGCACACCGTCCTGCCTGTGGGCTCTTTCCCCAGTCTCCAAGACAGGCCTTCCACTAAGCACACGTGCAAAGAAGCCGAAGAGGAAGAGACTTCCCTGCGGCTCTCATTCCCCGCTTACCCCCTGAGGCTATCTATACACAACACATGCCTTTTTTCCAGATTTTCTCCTTGTTTTACTTACCCTTGGCTAGCTCATGACTTTGAAATGGGATGCTGAAGATGAATATATCTGTGATCAAAATACAGTAGATGGATAAATTCTACATCTGAATAAACCTACAGCAACTGGTTCAGAGAAAAGGAAAAGAAAATAAGATGTGACATTACTAGTATTTAGGGTATGTTTTGGTGTCTGTACAATTAATTCAGAAAGTCATCTAGAGCAAGATAGCAAAATATTTTTAGCATATGACTGTTCAATACTGCTAAGCTTCTGTAATCCTCAAGTAGGTTTTTTATGGTGCACTTTTTAATTACATTTTACATGTATGTATGGCAGTTTGTAGTCGTCTTAAAATAAATATTTCCCATATATCCATATGCATGATCTACACTTATTTTGTAGTACAAGATGTGCTGACAGAGATTAAAAGATTGCAACACAGCAGAAGGCGTTGTGCTATCTTGCAAGTGCAAAGTAGGTACCTTTATCTGACTCAGTTTTTAGCATCTGTCTTCCAGTTCATAACAGCTCTTGTTCCACATAAAACTATAATCACCTCTCAAGCCTCATTTCTTCAGGCACTGACATTGTAGGCTCTTTGGGGTTGTAGCAAATAAAAACCTAAATGGAAGTTTAAGTCCCAAGGGTGAAAATGCTTAAACTGCAAAGTTTCCTTATTGCAGTCTTCAATAAAGCCTTTGCGCTGGGGGAATACACCAGAGCCTTTCAAGTGGGTTAGACAACAGCTAATAATACCTATTTTCGTTACAAGGATGTAACACCTTGCCTCTCAGGGTGGGGTTAGGAAAAAACCCCTTTCATTAAACCCCTTTTTCCCTTCAAAAAATTAGTACCTTACAAAACTCTGGAAGCAGAGGTTTTGACTAAGGGGAAGCTTAAAAATTAATTTTTTTTCATTTTTTTTTTTACACTTGCTTACTCGTGCCTCATTGTAAAGGTAATCTGATTAGCTTAAAGTTGTGCCCAGGCTCATTAGCAGTGAGAAATGCTGAGCTCTGCAGTTAGTAAGGAGGTAACACGAGGAAGCTCGCTGTGCCTTTTGCCCATCTGACAGGGATGCCAGTCCCCATTCCCGCCAGGAAGGCTGAGAAATCAGGGCACAGCCACTGACAGATGATTTGGGGCATCTGTCCCCAGTGAGACTGCAGGAGTGGAAGCTCCCTGCTGGGATGCCCCTCGGCATCATGCTGCATCCCAGCCTGCCCTCGGCAGCGCTGCTCCTCATCATCCTCCTCTCCCACCGCGGGGACACTGGTGTCAGCCTTTCTCACTTGCTTCCCTCACTGGTACCACCAATGGCGGCACAGTGCAGCGGATTTGGCCCTGAGGAGTCGTGGGATGTGTTTTGTTCAGCTTAGTTGTCTTTAAAAATATTTTCCTGCTGGACTTGGAGCCTGGTAAAAGCCAAGCTGGCTCCATGGGAAGGGGAATGGTGTTGCCCTACTGCTAACACAGTGATGTCAGTAGAATCATAGATATAAATTACAGTAAGAAAAGTCTTAATACTATATTTTGTCTGTCTCCACCTTTGCCTCTCCCATTGCTGCCAGCACCTCCTTTTTGCACACTTGGAAGGGGTTTTAGTTTTTACTGGCAAATAGCTACAGTTTCTGTGTAACAGGCTTTCTTGAAAGGAAAGAAAGATCAAATAAAGAAACACTGTTTAGACAAAACTAGTATCATAACTTGCAAGCAAATGGGTGAGACACCAAACTGTGGTATTTCTATTGCACTGCCTAACACAGACTAAGAAATAGGTCCCTCACCTCTCAGCTTGTCACCTCACATGCTTGACAAGGGGGAACTCCTGGAGGCTTGCCACTGTTTCAGACATGAAGGCTGAGGAAAGGATTTGGCATCCAGCAAACGGACAGGACCTTTAGGTGTCCGACTTTCCCTCAGGACTGTGGTGCAGCAGGCACACTTCACTGTGATTGCCGGAGCTGAGCAAGGGCTTCCTTACAAAGGAGAGACTCTGTGAAGTCTTCCCAGTTTACTCCATGCCAACCCTTAAGCAGTAAGTGAAAAGTAAGTAGCATGAAGTGTCGCTACCGAAGCATGAGCTACATGAACCACAGGCACATCCACTGGGGAAACAACTCCTTAGGAGAAGAATAAAATCCTTTTAAATATTTAAATATTGTAATTAAAGTAATAAATAATACAAAATTTAGAAATTAATATCGTAATCGTTAAAAATATTTTTAAGCCACCGACTTGCTAGGAAATTTTGTGAGAACAGGAGAAAAAACAAATCCCACCTTCTCTCCTAAAGCAAACAAACTCTCTTAAATCCTTGCTCATGAGATCTATGTTTCCCAGATATGTTTGCCTGGGAAGAAAAGAACCTCTGGTATGGAAGTCTCTTACTTTGCATAGTTTTCACAGATTTTTGAAAAACTCCCACTACCTATGAAGGTATTTCACAAGACACTATATGATTAGCTGTTGAAACTGTGGTTCAGCCAATATTTTAAAAGAGTGATACTGAAGTGGAAAATTGAATTGGTGTTAGTAACCTTGCAAGGAGGAGAAAATCTAACCAACAGAGGAAAATAAATATATGACAGGACACTTATCAAGGAGGAAGATAAATTATCCCTACATTCTATTTTCTCACTTTTTTAATTTTAAACTGCAGTGTGTGCAGATCAATGGAAAGCAATGAGCATTTAACTTAAGTCCCACAGTATGAAAAACATTTTTCTGAAAAAGGACTTGGCAATTTGTAATGCTTTTGTAATTCCTTTTTCCAGAACGAATGGCCTTTCCAGGTCAGCAATAGAGAAAGAGAAAGAAATTCTAAAAAATTTAAGGTTACAAGGTCAAGCACTGTTAGGTCAAAAAGTGACATCTAGGGTTTCCAGTAATATAATGTTTAATGCAATAGTAAATTGTGCCTATGGCAATCATTGCTACATACTTAATTTTGCACAAAATTCCTGCCCCAGAGAAGAGACAATCCTCCCCAGTCAGCAGGTATTCTGCATTTTACTTTTTGGTGATTATTTGATTCTAGAGCTCGTCTCCTATACTATTCAAACTATTTTTAAAATTTAGGATTATTAGATTTCTCTTGGTGTTTTTCTAGAGGTGCAGATAACAATTTTTGTAGTTGCTACATAAAGAAATAAAAGAACATTTGTTAATTCTCTCTTCTGATAAATTCAAGTGGTTTACTGCCTGCAGAAACTAAATGGCAAACGCTGCACAGTTGCGTTAATCCACTTTTCTTGGACAAATGTAGGACAGGCCAGCGACAGAACAGGCAAAGGTCACAGTCATTGAGAGCAGCCACCATCTCCTTTCCCTGCACTTGAAGGATTTGGGTTTGGCTATACTGGCAGCACTGGCTGCTGCAGTCGTGCCTCCTGCCTCCTCACCCGTTTGCAGCTCCCAAGTAAAGGGTTATGATGGGTGGCACAGGAGTAACTGCCCTTGCAAGTCCAGTTATTGTTGTGGACATCAAAACATCTGCTGATCCCCACTTAACTCCTGCTGGTCCTTCTGGTAACGCAATGTCTACCTCCAGCCTTGTATCCTGCACCTTCACACCACACTCAGTCTGTTGCTGCAGGAAACTGAAATTTCACTCACAAAGACAAAATAGGAAAAGAAAATGCAGTTTTCCCTTGCACCTTGGGGAAGATTTATGCTGAAAGTGCAGATGCTGCTACAGCCAAGGGCCATTAGGTGCTGTGATCTTTTCACTTGGAAACCAACAAAGTTTTCTTCCTGGCCAACTTTAGTAAAGTATGTTTGAGGGTCCAATTCAGTGACACAAGAAGGCACATGCATAGTAGGTCTCTGTCAGTAAGTGAGAAAAAGAACTGGACATTTCAAGGCAACTATAGTTTAAGTCAACAGGACCTCTCACATATTTATGTCTTTTTCGGGATTGGCTCATAAAATGGTAGCTAATCCTAGCTTGTAAAAGCACGTAAGTTCACCAGAATGAGTTGAGTTTGGCCGAACTTCCCAAATGTGCCTCCCTACCTGGGAAATTTACTCATGATGCTGAGGTATGGGTAAAGCAGAAAATTAAAACCTGTGTGTCACCAAAGTACCATTATCCCAGTATTCTTGAACCCATGAAGAGAAAGGACGACCAGAATCATAACATCTATATGCTTCTAATAAGAATACAATATATTCAATATATTCTATATCTTACATGTTTGTGCAAGTGATACTTTATTCACAATAGCAGCTCTTCTGAAAGGAGCTCATAATTGCTACAGCACCTGTTTCAGACAGTGAAGGAAAATATTGTGTGCCCAAAGCAACTGGACAGAAGGGTGGCATGGCTGAGCGCTAAGAAAGTTTCTCAGTCCTCTACTCAGTCTTCCCAGGCGAAGTAATGTGCCTCTTAAGAAATAAATCCTTTTTTTTTTTAATCCCCTTCTGATCCTTTTACTGAAGAAGCTGTGGTGAGACATGCCTACAGGGATAGCTGAGCCATTTGTGTTAGATCATCTACATATTCATGTTACCAGCTGAGCAAACCAAGAAAAAGAAAACACAGCAAAGGAGAGAAAAATATTTGCTTGTAAGGTAATAGTGTCAGGAACACAGCATCATTTCTAAGCCACAGGCTGCTCACAGGGGTTTGTTTGTTGTTGTTATTGCTTTTTTGAAAGAGAGATATTAAACTCTGAGTCTTACCCATGCAATATTAGCAAGCTCTCACAGGTAGGGGTGGTAATTATAAGGCTTCATTCATTGGGAAGAATGTTGAAAGCCTGAGGGACATGGTTTCTTGGTATGGTATGATTGTACTTCCTTCTCATAAAAGGACGGTGCTTATTTCCCATAACAGCTGGGCAAGCATAAATAGTTACCTTTACCAGACTCAAACCACTACCCATTCATGTCAGGGGAAAGACTTTCATTGTCCTCACTGAGTGCTGCTGGACTGGGTTCATAAACCGTGTCAAATAAAGCATTTAAGCATGCAAATAGACTCGTTGCTCTAAATGGGAACATTCATGTGCTTTGCTATGCTAATTATAGAGATCAAGAAATATCCTTATATCTACATGAACAGCAAGTCAGAAACAAGAACAGAATTGCAAAGGCTTCATTTGGAACCAAAAGCTAGAAATGCTCAGCTGGACAATACTGAGTTGAGGTCCCCACCACATGGGGCCCATGCATCTTCAAACCCTTTTTTGACATGAGTAGACCACAGCTCTGACCCTTTCTCTGACTTTTCTTTAGTTTTGAGGTTCTTCAGTTTCCTTTGCTTGCTTTTTGGGCCTTTTAATAAACTGTCACCTGCCTTTGGCTCCCAGAAACAGATCTGACTCTCCTCACAAAAATCTTCTCAACTTCAGAGCACTCTTTCCCACAGCTCTCTTGTGATGGATGGTCTGGGTCCAGGAGTCCAACATTGCAGTTGAGGCAGACTACAGACTTTATCAAGAATCCCATACATAACTTTGAAGAAAAATGCTAAAGCCTTACGTATTCTTTTCTCTACCTCTGGTTTTCCAACAGTCTTTTATTCCTTGTGATTAAGACTGTAAGGAAACAAACATTTTCTCTCTAGCACATATGTTACTTTCTGAAAGACTATTTTTTTCATCTCTTGATCCAATCTGGTAATTTTTCCCATATCTTTCCACCTGTTCTCTGAAAAGAGCAGTCTGACAGCTTGTCTCCTTTTTAGGAGATTCATAATTAGTCTAATCAAAAGATGACAGTCTCCCCCCAAATACCCTGTTGCTCATCTCCCTCTTTATCTCCAAGGTGCAGTCAATTGCAGGTATTGTCTCCAGGAGTGGTTAATTTAAATGGACAATCATCAGATTTAATAACTCTCATCATTCTCCTGATGACAGCTCTAAGGATTTCTCCCGTCAGTTCCTGTGGTTTTAGTTCAAGACGGAGGAAACTGATAATGGAAAAGACAAGCTCCTTCCTCCCGTTTGCCATCCCATTCAGCACAGCAATAGAAGTATTACAGTACATACCTGGGGAAAGTCCCCTGTGTTAGGCAAAATGAATTAATAACGTGCATATTCCTAAAATCCTTAGTTTGGGTGTTAACGTCCAAATAAAAGCCAAAAAAAACCATAAAATGCAATAAATTCTGCTTTGTTTGGAAATCTGGGTAGGAAAAAGCACAGCCAGATGCCAGGAAGATTACCAGTTCATCCACACTACAGGGCTTGAAGCCGTGGGGAAGGGACTGCACCACCTCAGGCATGGTCTGTCTGGAGCTGCCCTGAGAAGGGCCCAGTCACCATTTCAGCCCTGTAGCTAGATGTCACAATCTGGCTCTTAATCAGCTTCTTGCATTTAAAAGCTTCTTTCATGGGACTGTATATTTAATAACAACTGAGGGTGGTGTCTCTTAAAATGCTGGGCGTGAGCAGAACCTGAGGGCTCTTCCGTGGTATTCCAGCTGGCTGGTACATCTGAAAGCAAACCTCAGCCTGCTCTAGAAAGATGTATTCAGTGCATTTCATCACCTCCCCATTTATTCATTCATGTACCAGTGGCCTGTGCTCAGAATTAAAATTTATACTTTTCTAGAAAAAAGGTTGTAGTATTATGAGTCCTATGATGAGAATACACCTGTAGTCAAACCATAGTCCTATAGAATAATTTCACCATAACAACAGAAAAAGAGATGGAATGAAATGACTGCCTGTTCTTTTATTAAAACAATAATAGATAAAAATCTGTCAAATAAGATTTTTTTAATGGGTCCTTCTAAGAAGTTAAAACCAGGTAAATTTATTACCTGGGGTAATTTGACCAAAGAAATTATTTTGAAGGGGATATACATGTGGAGGGGATATACATTATTAAATGTGAAGGGGAAAGCAATAAAAGTTGTCTTCTAAGTAGCAGCATGATTCTTAACTGTCCATTAGTTTTCAGGATATTCCAGTATACTTACTTTAGAAATAATATTTGGCACAGCTGTAGTTATGGATCACATTTAATCAGAAATAGTTATTTTAAGTTCTAAAGCTTAATTGCTTGAAGTCAGTAGATTGAGAATTACAATCTACCTAAATTTGCTAAATTTGAACAAGAACTCTACTTTATGCAAATGAATCTTTAGTGGTACGCCTCTGACCAGGCACTGTAATTTCAATCCTGAGAGCGGTGGCCCTGTGGTTCCCATCAAAATTTTCTGCTGTTGCTTCACTGCAGATGGTTCAGACCAGGATGCAGTCTCAATTTATTTCAAAGTCTGAAGGGAATTTGACTTTGGAAGAAGCATGGGCAGAAGACAGGATGACCAGAAAAGATGGCCAGATAGTTCTCATGGAGCTCTGCAAGAGTTCTTAGCATGGCCTGTGTCAAAATGGAAGTCTCGAAAATGTGTGCTCCTGAGCTGTTACACTCCTAGAGGACTGAGCCAGAGCAGCTGATGTGAAACACATGCCATCTCCCACCACATGGGCAGTGCCCAGGTCCAAGTCCGGGATTGGAGCCCTTCCACCTCCCCTTGAGCCCCGGCGGGCGGTCCAGGGCAGGCTGGCACAGAAGCCACTTGTTCACCCTCCGGAGCTGCGCTGTTGGTCGTGGACCAGCAGGACATGTGCCAGGCTGGGCTGGTGACTCACGCCTCCCTCCTCCAGAGCTGCCCCTGCCAACGGCAGGAATTGCCCAGCAGTCGGCCGGCGCTAACGGGAAAAGAGCAAAGGTTTGGACACAACCCTGAAGTGGCTGGTTGCATGCCAAGGCAGACTTCGAGCTCGCTTGAAGGCACGTCTCTGTAGACATAATGAAGGGCAGCTCTCTCCCATTCAATCTCAGTCAGCCCATGGAGCTTACCTCTGTCTGAAAGACATGAGATAGTTCCTGCTCTCTGGTAATACAGTTAAAAATATTTTATTTTCCTCCTGATTCCTTGCAAGATGTGTGGATATGTGCACGTGAGTGTGAGAGACTAAGCACAGGCAAATGTGACCTCTCTAAATACGTTAGCATAGACTAAGCATTTTGTACTGTTTAAAGTATTCCACTTTCTAATTTAAAAAGTCAGGGCATTAGTTCATTGTAATTCTATCTTGGAGGGCAGAAAAAAAGAAAAAAAAAAACAGCAAGCTTGGAAAAGTAAAAGACATTAAAGTGTCAGTGTTCTGGTGAGCACACCACTGTGTGCAGACAAAGCAAAACTAAGTCTCTGCTTGGATTCACAGTCTGCACCGTATATAGGTCAGATTGCAGCAGCGATGTGAGTAGGCAGCAAGTTAGTCCTACATCCACGCTTCTAGCATACCTATATCATATAACTCCAGTGGCCCACCTTCCTGTCCCCCTCAGAGAGCAAAGGGAAAAACATGAACATCCTGGGAAAAATGTAACAAGAAACGTGTAAAATGTAAAATAATTTCACAGACTATAGTTTGACTGTTTTGTGAGTGCCAGGAGTTTTATGAAGGAACTCTTTATGGTGTTCAACCAATAAACTTCCAAGATTTGGAGGCTTTAATTACTGCTGTGCTTCCTTTCTTTTTTTTTTTTTTTTTTGTAGTGTTTCATTTCAAACACCTCCAGCAGGACAGTGTAAATCATGGAGCTTAGGCCTTTGTGAATGTTATTGCTCTTTCATGTGGCTCATCTATATTACCCAACAGTAAAATTCAGTGTCAATATCTCTGAGACAATGTGTACTTAAGTTCGTTCTTTTTTTTTGGTCAGGTGCTAATTTATCATTCCTGTGTACCAGGAGCTGTCTGTTAATGATGCATAATAGGACTATTTTAGTCCACGAGGCGGGAGGAAATGCATATATAAATCATTCTCCCCACCACCACACTCTTTTGGGAAGCACAAAGAGCATACATTAATAATGACTGTAGCGAAGACTAGCACTTTGTTAGAGCTAACGTGAAGAAGAAACATAGCCTCCTCTCAGGAACATTCAACACTTGAAATAGACATCTGCTAAGTGATATTTCTTCTGCTTAGCTAACAAGGCTTGCTGGTTTCCTAGGAATTCTCAAAGTTTTCTTGTGCCTCACCGTTCTTGGGCCACTCCTAGGGCAGTGGTTATTGCAGCTGGGCTAGGTCTATTTCTAGGGCTCATCTCCTCATTTTCATTCCTGCAGTCTTGCTACTGCAATTAACCTTCCTTAATGTGGTAAGATCTCCCACCAAGGCATCAAAACTTTGTCCAAGGGACACGAGAGTCTTTTTTAGTTAGAAAAGCCATGAGGGAAAAAACTTGTCTTAAACCCACCCACAAAGAAGACTTGACCAACCAGACTGATGCACTAAAGGCGCATGGTCTTTGTCCAAGTGCTCTCTGGCTAGGACCTCTCATTTTTAGAGCACCCTGGAAATGGAACGCAGAAATCCTCTCCATCACTCTAGGTTCAAAATCGCCCTCAGTAAATGAGAGCAAACCTGTCCATCTCCTCTGTGCCCAAATGTGCTGGTATGGGTCCGTGCTAGCTCAGGAAAATCTCAGCTGCACCATGTCAGGGTGCAATCCTGCCCTTGGAGCCCATTTCCAGCACCCACATGCAGTGTCTGCTTAGGACAGGAGTGAACCAAGGTGAGGGTAGTAAGATCCCTCCTGCTTCCAGCAATTAGCGATTTAAGGATTTTTCATGTTGGAGGCGACATCCAGACTTCCATGTTTAATCTGCCCTCCATGGATTTGTCCAGAGTGCAATCTTATCTCCCTCAAACATTTCTGCAGTGAGTTCTCATTGGTCCTCAAGTGGTAACCGTTCCACATCATCCTGGCCAACTTTCCCTGTACTTAAATAGTGCCATCAAAGATGAGAATAAGCAGAACTGCTTGTCGTTTTCAAGCTATGGGCACATCAGATATTTATACAGAGCCCTAACAATGCTCTCTGTTCTGTCCTCTGCTGCTTTCCCAATAGTTCATAACATTTTATTTGCCTTTCTGACTGCTGCTGAGTACTGAGCTGGCACTTTCAGAGAACTATTCACAATGATGTTAGCATCACTTTCCTGAATGCGGTAAAATAAAATTTAGAGTTGTCATAAGCTTCTCCTGGACTATTTGGATTTAATTATACTCCCCACTATATTGCTGGAGGCTGGAGAGCTTTTTTGGCACATGCAAGACTTTTTTCCATAGAACCCCCCCCGGCCTTTATTACCAGCCCTTCAAGTGGCTTGTGCAGCTGACATGGCACTGTGTATTCTTATTCTTGGGATGTTCTGGAACAATGTATTGTGAATTTGTGTCCTGCAGAAACACCCATTAGCTGTGGCTTATTCAAGAGGCAGTTTGTTCTGTTGTCTGCTACACTATTAACTGCCCTCCTTCTCCAGAATATCTCCTCCTCTCAGCAGAACGCTTACATTCTTAATTTAGGGAGGGTAAAATGTTCTTTTCAGCTGGGAACCCTCTTCATAAATCTGTGTGCACACCTTTCCAGTGCATCAGACTTGATATTTTATATAAACATGCATATTTACAGCCATATTTTATGCAAACATGTACACACCATCAATGTATGAAGTTCACTAGTGGCTTTTGATTGGGTGTAGACAAAACAAGGATGTCTTCAAAGGATACAATGAGAAGAGCTCATTATGTATATGCAGTTAAGTGGGATGAGATCCGTAAGCAGAACTAATATCTTTCATTAGACAACTGGTATATTTTGAAAAATAAAAAACAAGCTCTTGGGCACATAAGATATTCAGACCTGAAAGAAAAACAGCAGCTTTCAAAGCTAAAGACAAGCACAGACCAATTGCTCAGACTTTAGTTAAATATGTATCAATTAGATCATCTCTGAAAAAATGACAGCTGGTATCAGTGAAGTAGAGGTAGAGTACCACTAGAAAATGTAGAGTTAGGGTTATTTTTTCCTCAGCACTTGGCTTTTATCAACATTGAATTTCATTTGCAATTTTATCACCCTGTCTCTCCAGTAATGTGAAAGCTTTCTGCAGCTCTTCACAGCTCACTGTAGATTTGATTATTCTGAATAACTTTGCCATCAGCAACCTTTATCACCTCACTATTCCTTGCTTTTACCAGATGATTTATATTGAGTATCCATACATCCTGCTTTATTACACAATACCAGCATACTAGGACTGTATGGCAGTACAGCCATAATCTGTGCTGTACTCATCATCAAGTTTTTGTAAACTTCAAAGCATAAGAGAGTTTCAGGAAGGTGACCATCACACAGTGAGATAGTTTTTCAAACGCTTGAGGATATTTGGGGAAGGATTCACTTGACAGATCAATTTAAAAATAAAACAAAAGCCAGAAAACTTAGGGCATGCAGTATAGCTCCTCTGGGAAATATTCATTTACATCAGCTGAAGATCTATTTGTGTGTATTTTCTTCTTTTAATTACGCTTCACATTCTATAGGTTTTCAAAGACCATTACAAAATACTTTCTATTTTACTCTGAGCTGTAAATATACTGACCTATACCTCCCTAATTTGTGAGCCTTTGACTTAGAGCCCTGTAACAGAGTGAACTTTAGTGGAATTGCATCTGCTGTGCTTTTAGATGTAGCTTTGATTTGAACACCGGGCAAACAGAGGTATAGAGGGTTTGTTTACAGTTATTTCCTATATCTCAGAATGGAACTAAAAAAGTCAATTGACCAGTAAATAAATTACTTGCACCATGGGCTGGCGTTTTTGGCAGGAAATGCAATTTCATGATGGGACATAGTATATCCACGTGAGATTTTTCTGGGTTTCTGCCAAATATTTAACATAGTCTACATGTATTTTTGGAATTGGACAAGCTATTATTTAAATGCCGTAATCTATACTTCATATAGAACAATGTGCCTGACAAGCATGGTAGACAGTTGGAAAAATACTAATTATCATTATTTTCAGTTTCAGTAAGATTCGGTAGTTCTTTTTCTGAAATTCTGTTGCCTTCCAAATTTTGTGCTACAAGTTTGGGAAATATGAGGACTACTATTTTTTTCTAGTTTGCCCATTACCATGGAAATACAAATTCTTATAAACATAATAAATAAGACATCAGTCACAGTAGACTGCAGACCCTGAATCTACCCCTGGGCTCTAGACTTTCTGTTCTTGTCTCCTGGAAGGGGAACAATAGATGGGCCCCTCTCCAAAACATTCCCTACTCGGCAGCAAAATGAGAGTTTGCCCACTCTAAACTGTGCAGAGCGATGCCATGCCCTCTAGGTTACAACAGCTGGAAATGTTAATCTTTCATCGTTATTAGCAAGCAGCTGAATTAAGACCTCACTGGAATGAGCGAGGAAGCTGATGCTGCTCAGTACCATAGCGCTATGCCCTCTGTTAACCCATACTGTGCCCGTTTATAGCAGACAACAGAACACAGAGATACCAAATATTTTCCCCACTGTGGTCACTCCAATACTAAAAGTCAATACATTAAGTCGCTATAATGTGCAATCAAAGCTCATTTAATCTAATGTGAGACTGAACTGAATTATGTTGCAGCATGTAGGTTTGCCCCCAAGCACTTCTACAGGTAGATTTGCCCTTAAACATTTCTGGATTGGTTCCTCCCTCTTCAGGTCCTACAGTTTTTCTTATAAACGTGTCATATAGGAAATTACTTGATTATAAAAGAGCAGTGGCCAACAGGTCAAGGGAGGTGATTCTGCCCCTCTGCTCTGCTCTGGTGAGAGCCCACCTGGAGTACTGCCTCCAGCTCTGGAGCTCTCAGTACAGGAAAGACATGGAGCTTTTGGAGCAGGTCCAGAGGGCCACAAAGATGATCAGAGGGCTGTAACACCTCTCCTATAAAGAAAGGTTGAGAGATTTGGGGTTGTTTAGTCTGGAGAAGAGAAGGCTGCAGGGAGACCTTATTGCATCTTTTCAATATATAAATAAGGCTTACAAGAAAGATGGGGACAGATTTTTAGTAGGGCCTGCAGCGACAGGACAAGGGGTAATGGTTTTAAACTAAGAGAGGGTAGATTCAGACTAGATATAATGAGGAAATGGTTTATATGTTGGGGGTTGTGAAACACTGGGACAGGTTGCCCAGAGGGGTGGTAGATTACCCATCTCTGGAAACATTGAAGGTCAGGTTGGACAGAGCTCTGAGCAACCTGATCTAGTTGAAGATGTCCCTGCTCATTGCAGGGGGGTTGGACTAGATGACATTTCGAGGTCCCTTCCAACCCAAACCATTCTATGATTCTATAATTTTATATGAATTTAAAAAAATTAAATGAGAAATCTAGAAGAACAAAATTTGTAAATCTTTCAAGATATTTTTCATGGAAGGCAATATTATCTCACCCTTGTCACTGAAAGATCTAAACCTCATTGCTTTAACTTAACTTACATAAATAAATATGTAATCTATCAGAATCCCTTCACCACTTTATTGGAGAGTTATAGCAGTCATAAGAGAAAATAAGTGGTTTGGTGTCCCTAGTATGAAAAAAATTATTAGCATCCAGATTCCTATTTTTCTTACAGATGAAACCTATTTTGTGGAGATATATTCAAAAGGGAAGCTAGAAGCATGTATGGTAATAACTAAGGTCAATCTTACCAGATTCCGCTGACTGTATTTAGACAGTTTCATTTTGTATTGAGGTCCAGCCGAAAAAAGGGCTTATGTGTCTAAAGCCAGGAGTGTGAGAAAAAGCCCTGTTCATCTGTTGTCAGAACTGGAATCTCATAAATATCACAAATTCCTTGACTTTCCACTTGTAAAACTCTCAAAAATGGAGGAAATGCAGCTCCTCTGAACCTGGGAAAAGGATACATTTTATAAAGTGGGATTGCATTTTATTTTATTTAATTATCAAGGAAATAGACTGCATTTTGTTATGTTTCTTTCCCAAGATAAGAGGTTGGAAACTTTAAAGAAGAACAGATGGAAATTTGTTTTGAAAGGATATAATTAAGGATCAAGAGAAAACTAATCTGGATTTAAATAGTTTAAAGATGTTGTTGAATGTATTAATGCAAGAAAATATTAAACTGCAATGCAAGTAAAAGGCTCTTTGAAAGAAGCCTGAGGACTCCAATGTATGAGCAATCATGCTGAAATTCGGTGCTTATGGAGATAATCCATATGCATTGGTGCCAAAATAATTTAAAGAATTTTGGTTGCAAGATTTGACCCTGGAAAATTCAACATTCAGGTCTTTCTGGTTTAGTTCCTCATCTATCCTCTCTTAGGTCTTGATTCAGTGAATCTAGGAGCAGAAAACATGACTTGGCAAGGCAAGGATCCTGTGTTTTATATATATAGTGGTGTGTACAAGGTAAGTGTGTACATAACTATTTTGCTGAGCAGAACTGGCTTGCTGAGTTGTGGGACACAAGGATCACCTGTTTTCAGACCTTTCCAAGATCATTAGCAATTTCTGAAAATTAATACAAGGCTGATATTTCCAGCTGCTTTTGAGAGTCTGTCCTGTAGGCTGATCTGGAAGAAACAGCCACGGTGCTACCGTCTACATTGTTCATTCTATAAATCGGAATATTTCACCTCTGTACTGAAAGTTTTCAGTAAAACTGTGGCAAAATATGGTGTGATTCTGTTTCCACAGCAAAACAGAAATCCCCTATCAGCCTCCATGGTGAAGGATGGTCTAGTTTTCATTGATGGGAAGATCACATCCTGTGCCTCAAAAAGAAAATAGTCATATATGCAAAAGGTGTTCAAAAAATTAGGGTGACACCTATGTCAGTATCTTGCTAAGCTACCTGACTGGTAAATAAAAGTGCCAAGTTTCTGGATACTCCCAGAGAAATGCAGACGTGCTAAAAGTCTAAAAATCAATTAAATTTTCTGATTCATCACTTTCTTTAAATAGAAATCAGAAAGATAATCTCCGTTCTTCAGAGCATTTGATAACACTATAGTGTAACAGACTGAGGGCTTTCAGTTTTATTTGTTAGATGTCAGCATCCTGGTTCTTAAATGTAAATTAAAATTTTCTTAGATTTTATTTTATTTTATTGGCCTTTATGTTCATTTAAGTTGTATTTGTTGGAATTTTTGACTTAAACTTTTATAAATTCTTATGTTTGAATTTTTGGTAGATTTGTTTTGTTGCAGGGGGTAGCTGCATGGATAGATGAGGGGAAAAAGCTCAATTCCTTTTATTTTTGCCATGGTGAGGTGTTTGAGGAGAAAGGTCTAGGATTTAAGAGTAGTTTGTAATGGATGTTTGTAGAGTTGTGGGGTTTTTGAGTAGTGCTTCATTTTTTTACCTAATTAATTTTTTTAATGACAAATACATAAGAAAAAAAACCCCTCACACCTTATCCCTTGCCTTAATGAAATGCTAATTTAATCATTCTAAACATATGGCACTTTTAAATTATGGATCTGAGATAATAGTTCCAAGTGCAATAAACTGTCATGTAAACTGTGATTAAGCACCATAATAGCAGGAACACCCACCTATTGTATTAGAAAACCACTTTTACAGCTTGTGTCAGCGAGGCAATATCTCAAAATATTGGTAATAGCTAGACCCAACCCTCTCCCCCACACTAAAATATGACACAGGCAGGATTTGGACAACTGAGTTCAGGAGAGAGATCCACTATACCGTTGCCCTTGGTGACTTGCAGAGAGCAGAAGACCCCGGTGGAGGATGAGCCATGGGCTCTCCCTGCCACGTGTCCTGATGGTGGGCTGCAGGCTGATGCTGCTGGTTCCTGGTGGTTTGCCTCAGGCAGTCGGCTTCACCTCCCGCTTCCCACGGGGAGCCTACCCTGTGGTTTCCCCATATGAAACAACCGGCAGCAATATTTGCTTATGGGATTCCTCCCTCCACATCAGGGTGTACTCTCTGCTCACCCAAGCCCTTACGACTCTTGCTGTGCTATGAACCACATCAGGGAACTGATGTCTTCAAAACAAGGCTCTGAGAAAGAAAACCAAAAGACATTACGTTCCTCACTCTGAAATCATACATTAATTTCTCCCCCCCGTGTTTGTCACTTGTTGTGTAGCGTCCCCTCCCATTGTCACTAGACACAATCCTGGCTAAAGAAGGTCCCAGCTTCCTTTAATCCTGTACACCCATGCTTGCAGCTGGGCATGTGCAGGGCTCTGTAGGGCTGTGCTACCGCTTGATCGCGCATACCATTTTGTGGCATGGCTTCACAAACAGCTTAATCAACACGACCGAGAGGAAAGAAAACTCAGGAGGGTGGTGGTGGGAACAAAACCCTCAGGATGGGAACCTCTCAAACCAGCTTTGCCAGCAGAGATATTGCAATATGGAACTACACCCCTAGGCAACAGATGCAGCATCATGAATTTCAACGTAAAGCCAGCACCTAATTTTCAAGCACTGTAGAACTGAGCATTATAACGCAAAAAAGCTTTTTCTTTTTTATTTAGTTTTTTTTTAAAATAAAACCTAAATGGCTTGTGATAAAATATCTACGATTTTAAATCTGAAATCTCTAATTTTAGAAAGGTACAAAAACATCACTCGTGGGCTTGTTAAAATTGTTTAATGGAATTATGGCATAGCATCTTATTTCCTTCTCTACTTTTTAAAATATCTTTTGGCATTGGAGCCCTACATTTAGAGAACTATTGGAGATAGAAGCAACAGGACAACCCAGTGTCCAGAGTTATATTCTCAGTTAATAGTGATGTGACTTCAGGGAAGCCTGCACTTCCTGCACTTGTATATTTCTAACACGTACGAGAGTCTCTTAACCATTAGATCATTTTAGATTTTCCCTCATTCTAAACCCAGTAGTTTAATTACAGTTTCATTTAGATGCATTGTAGAAAAGTTCACTGATCTTCTTTTGTCCCTGATAGCAGGCGAAACCGGGGGGTCTATGATGGTTTGAGAGTTATGCTTGATACATTTTTTTCCCTCTTATTTTAGATTAAATCATGAAACAAACTAGTTTCTCAATTCAAACATTAAAGTCTGGTCTATCTCACCAGCCTCCTTTTGAATATGCCAGTGATTCCTTAATGAAGTATGAATTACTGATTATGAAACATGAAGAGATAAAATAAAATCTAAAATGAATAGCACACACCCTCTTACAGTTGAGCAGGAACTAAAGTCTGATTGTATTAATGAAGAACATGATCTTTTTATGGATGAGAGGAATAATTTATTGAATTTGATTATTTTTTTAAAGTATATTTCTTTAATTAACTGTATGGATTGTAATTTCATTAACTAAATGAAAACTGTGTCACAACCTGTAGCCCTGCGTGTATATACATATGCACAGATTCAGATGGGTGGTACAAACTCAAACCTCCATTCTGGAATTCAGCCATTCCCAGGGCTGGAGAGCATTGTTGTTTGTGCTTGAGTGGTCGGTTTGTCACTGCTGGAGGGGATGTCACCAACCCTTCTCCTGTAAAGAGCCACCTTGCCTATCTGGAGAGGCAGGGGGAGGGAGGAAGGAATGCAGATGCACAGTCCCTCTTGTGATGGGTTCTTGCTACAGGGAAGGAAAGTCTCCTTGCAGCCTCTGTGTAGTTCTTTAAATATTGAAATAACTTTGAAAATAATTTGCCACTTCCTCAAGTGACAGATCCACCTCTGGTAGCTCAGGAGTCTGGTCTGGAAGGCAACTGCACATCAGGTCTGTCATGCACGTTCAGTAGGTCCAACCTGGAAGGCATTTGGTTACTGCTTCCTGACCTGCTAGTGTTAGCATGACTGCATTTTACAAATCCCAGCTCAATATGTAAAAAAGTACTATGCCAGGCCAGCTTTTAGGGCTGCTTCTAGGTTGAATTTGACCCATTGTGCTTTGAATAGTAGCAAGCACAAAGAGGCTTTGACTATGACTCAAGTTTATAGACATACTATTTATATTATCCTTGGTAAATCAAGTGCTTTCATAGGTTAGATCTTAAAAGAGAAGTTCCCACATGGGTATTTCCCAGTTTCATTCTCAAACTTTGCTGAAGGTAACTAAAGAACAGGGATGAGGAGGTTAAAGTGGCAGCAGACCTGTAGCATGGTTCAGGTGGCTCCATGTGGGCTGTGAGTGTTCAGTGAGCACCCGGCAGAAGGTCCAGCTGCCAGGGCTGGATGCTCCTCTGGCAGACCTCTGCCGTATCCAGGTGCTGCACCTTGGACCCTGTCCCTTCTGCTTCTGTTCTGCAACTTCTCAGCTTCTCTGAGCATGAGCTGGGTCTCTGTCAACTGAAAGCCACGTCCAAATATCCTTTTCCCTGTTTGAAGCCGAGCCCAAGTCCAGGAGGAAATTCGCTTTGCCCCCAGTTCTTTGACAGTCTGAGCCCCCTCAAATCAATAGAAAACAATAAATGCTGAGCCCTCTCCAGTCACAGCTCCATGTGGTCTGAAAAAGCAACCTTAGAAAAGCTGCAAAACAGGAAAAGAAATTTGATTTCACAAAATGGATACTGCTTCATTGTCATTTTTCTTTGTTCTCCTTTTGTACCTTGTTTATTTCCCCTCATTGCATGCGAGACAACATTTGTTGATAGCAAACCTCACCTACTTACCTGAAAATCCTCAGGGCCATGTTCACTTCAAAGCCCGGCCTCCCTGAGTGTTTATAGCCTCTCCGGTTTTGAAGTTATCTGGAAATATCGGCGTATTTGAATTAATGCTATTAAAACACTCACCAGCAGTAAACATACTGTATTCATTCCAAGTGCAGAGCTGTCATAATTTTTCACTTTAGTTTTATCTGGTCAGTTCCTGGAATGACTACAGTTTCTAAAATGGAGGCACTTATGTGCAGATCACCGGTAAAATTATTTTCTATTTCTTCTTTTTTTTTTTTTTTTTTTTTTTTAATGAAATAATTACCTTCTGAAGAAAACAAGTACAGGGATTAAGTTTGCTTAAATCTTGCCTGAACTGGAGTTCAGGTGCTTAGAACCCAAGTAATCCCCAGCCTGTGAACCACATCTGCCTCTTTACCAGGACTGCCTAGCCCTGGAGCTATTTATATTCACTAGACAACTCCCTGCCTGGTTTGGGAATTCTCTTGGCACATGTCTTGGTTGGTACATATGATCTGGAAACGAGGAACAGAGACTGCTATGCTGTATGGTCTAAATTTCCCATTTAAAAGTTCAGTGAAGTGGTCTCTAAAGTACATAGATACAGGGAAATGAAGGGAAGAATAAGGAGTCCACATATAATTTAGGAATTTTCAAAGTAGTTGGGTCAGATCAGCCTCATTTTAGGATATTTGAAGCACTGTCTGAAGCAAGTGCAAAGCTACTGTCTTTGAAAAGTGATGGTGAATGATGAGGTGTTGAAAGATTAGGTAAGGAAAAAATACATTGTATAACTTCTGAAATGAGTCAAGAAATTAAAGACTTGAAACTGGCTTGATCTCAATTCCCAGGAAAAATCCTGGAGCAATCAGTTGAACAAATATTTGAAGGCACTTGTTTTAAATGCATGCTGCCCAGCAAGCCAGGAACTTAGTCTTGAAGAAACTAAGGTAATGAGGGTGCAAACTTATCTGCATATGCATAACCGGAGATCAGTTACTTCTGGAAATATTCAAGGGCATAAAAGGAAAAAAGTATTCTATAGAAAACCTTAGAAACCAGATTTAATTTCATTCAATGCTTTTATTACTTCCCAGATAATAGAATAAACATGATTTCTGGGGGAAGATTGAAGTAATTGGTTCTTTGTAGCCTAAAGGAGAGAACACTGGAGCTTGTTGGGGGAATAGGGGAAAACACCAGGCTAAGCATGTAAACATTTTTGCCAAGAGGAAGAGAATCATTTATGCATGTCCAGGATTGGTAAAAAATAGGAAAGGATAAGTTTAAATTTCAGTAAGAAAAGTTACAGTTAGACATTAAAAAATCTTACAGGTAAAGATTATGAAATACTGTAAGTGATGACCAAGGGGGCTGTGGATACACCACTAGCAGAAGTTTTAACTGGTTAGATCACTATATGTCAGAATGTGTATAGCTGATCCTGTCTTATAGCAGAGTATGCAGTAGATTGTAACCTCTTGGGATCCTACTTTCCCGTGATTTTATTATTTTATGAAAACAACAGGAACACATGAGTTGACATAGAAAAGATAGCTCTTTGGAAGTAATTTATAACTTGTTGAAAAAACACAATAGACTTTATTATGTCAGTTGAACCTACTGGCCTCTGTCTCCCATTACTTTTATGTTAGTCTAAAATAGACCGAACTTAACAAAACCCCTCTTCTTGTCCCAAGGAGGGGAGGTTTCTGTAGCACACTGTAAGACAGCAGCAATAGCAGAAAGGTCCATATTCCACACAGGTCACAAGAGGTTCTCAGCAGAGGAGAGCTGTTTGTTAAACGGTAAAAAAGGGTCTCAGACAACAGCTAAACAAGTGGTGAATAATTTGGGGAAAAAGTGTATGTGGACATACAAGCACACATATGTTGGTGTCCAGGGACATCGACACTGTAAAATGAGCCAGGTGCTAATGTGTCTTTGTAGCTGCACTATAAAGGATAGAGCCCAAAGTGAAGAGAGGGGAAAAATATCAAGCTCGGGATTGAATCCTTTAAATAGAATACATCTGGGTTTTGATCACAGCAGTCTTCTGGAAATTCAGTATCAAATGATCAACACAGGAAATACATGGAAATAAATGTTTCAGGGAAGCAAAACATTGTTGTCAAAAGAAAACAGGGAGATTATTTTCTTTTTCCTTGAAAGACTTAGAGCACCATTGAGCTCTTCTGTTGTTTTAGATATTTAAAGAAATTTACCCTGTTAAAGGTGGGACAGCACTTGGTCAGCACGACTGCACACTCATTTGCATTAACCTCATGCTAAGCATGAAAAAGAATAGATTTACTTATTGCCTTTTGCTAAGATGAAGTACCAGGTAAGTATTATTGTTGCCAATGGAAACACTATTCAGGTGCATAAACATGCAATAACATCCCTCCGCTATCTTTAGCACAGACCAATAATTCTGGTCACTATGGTTTGCTTGACAGTTGCTGAATTTCTGCTGATGTGTTTGGCATTTGGTTGTAATTACCTAGTCATCTGAATTAAAAGATTGATCACTGCAGTCAACGACTGATACAAAACAACATAAAAGAGATACATTAATACTGGAATTTTATGTAAGCATTGTTCCAGAGGGAAAAGAACATATGCAACAGGAAAACTGAGAAGACATCTGTCACGGTAGTCAAGCCTCTATCAAGCTTGATAATGATTATGAATCCATTACCATTGATATATTGCATAAAGCTGTGGGAATAGGAAGCTTTTCGCATTACACAGAGAGTAATCAACATCCAACAGAAGTAGTCCCATCACACACACACCTGCTGCGTGCCTCACATCAGAATACGTTATTTGCAAATCTAAATGTTATTGGCATGGCAGAAGGAGACAGACAAATAATGAGATTCACTTATGAGCTATTTTATTCCTCTGCTAATGAGGTTTTCTAGTAGCAAAACAAGCATTTGGTAACTTGCATATATTCCTTAGAATGTGTTGACATATGTAATTTAATCAATACATTTCAAACGCAGCCGAGTAATATTTCCAAACTGTTTCTTATGAAGAAAGTCCAACTGCTTGTAATAGAAAGACATATTTCTTTCTGATATATTTAGGGTTATGTGTTTTTCGTGTGCATTTATACTATTATTATAAAAAAAAAAAAAGAAAAAAAAACTTGCGAGTATGCTGACAGGAGTGTATGCCCTAGAAATCTGTGGCTGCAAAAAAAAATCTAATTTCAAATTTAGCATAAAATGCCTTTATTTCAAGCATTTTTTCTAGGGTTGAACTAAATTTAAATGTGTATAACATGAATAGGAGCCTGTGTTTTGAAGACAAGAAATCTACTAGAAAATGAATTCCTTCGAAGAAAAACAACATGCAGCTCAGAATCTGGTTTTTTTTTGCTAAAATCAGATAAAACACACATCTCAGATGGTGGATTTATGTACATGAACTGTAGTCTATGTTTTTCAAACAGTTTCAAAATTTGCCAAAATATGCTCACCCAGCACGAGAATACACACACACACACACATATGCATATGCACATACACAGAGGGATGTTTCAGTATATACATGCACATAAGTATATATAAACAGAGTATATACATGAATATATTATATAATATATATATTACATGTTTCAGCAAATATTTAGGTACTTTTTTCCTGCTAAATGGTCTGCCTTTTCAGATCTGTATCATAAAAGTTAGATGCCAAATGATGTGATGTTTTAACATTTTGGTTACATGCAATGCATTTTTAACACTTGAATCAGCAAAAGACCTTATTACTACCTTTTTATTGGATTTATTTACATCATTAAAAAAAGGAAGACATATAAATGATATAAATTAAAATCGAAACAAAACTTCTAGCGTTTTAAATTATGAAAGAAGTTTTAAGATGACTGTAGAAAATATGCTTCTTGCATGTTTCTGTTACAGAGAAACATTGTGGTAAAATAGGGCATCAGAGATGAAATCACATGTTGTTGAGGAAAAAAAGAAAAATAAACAACTAAAGTGGTGAGCTGGTGTGACAGGTAAAGGACAACACAGGCAACAAAAGAAATAATCACACAAATAACAAACCAAAAGTAGTTTAAACATTTCTCTCAGACATAGCAGCAGTCTGTTCTCAGAGTGAAAATGAATACATAAACATCACTTTCATTGCAAATCACCACAGTCTAGCCAGGACAAGACAAAGGAAAAACCATATAATTGTCACTGTTCTATAAAAAGAGACAAACGTTATGTGACACAGAACAGGAATCCTAATTTGGTCAATATGAGGAAAGTTAGGGTAGCTTTGGTTTTTTTTTTTTTTTTTTTCTTCATTTCTCGTTTTCTCAGCACATTCCAAGAAGTGTGTATTGGACACGGTCTGTTCCACCAGACGTGCTCTGAAAATGGCTACTGAACTGCCCCTTTTAGGTGGAGATACATGTAGTCTGTAAATCACAAAAGTCCTTAGCTCCTTAGTCCTGGGCTGCTCAGCACTGCCAAGGACAGCAGAGAACCAGGTGTTTAGGGAGCTTACACAGGAAAATTCAGAAGAAAAGGTTTGCCAGCGTCGTAGGCCTTACACAAGATAAGAAGGGTTTGCCTCAAACAAGCAGCTGTTGGGAAAGCTCACTGGTGCTGGCACTGATAAGTGGGACAAGAGTTTTTATTACTTCTCTGTTCAATTCCTTTTTGATACGGTAAAGAGTCATGTTGGGTATTGGCTCTAGTTTAAACATCTCTTAAATCCCACCTAAGAACATGACATAGTATCAGCTGGGCATTGTGAAGAAAGTAAATACAAGTAGGACTATAAGCAGGAGGAGTAAAAACTGAGAAGAAATGGAGGTGGTGAGAAAACGTGAAGGAACAAAAAACTGAAGTATTTTGCTTTTTTTCTGAAAAAGATCTGCTTGGCCAGGAAAATTTTATGCTTATGATACTGAATTCATGAAAACATACCACTCCCTTAAAAAATGGTGTTTTGCATGGCATCAGCTGCATATGAAAAAAAACTAAAATGCATTTCTGAAACCAGTGTGACCTATTAGAGAAATGTCTTCTGTAATTTAAGATCTTGGTTTGTAACTTGAGATCTATGTCTTGGGGAAAAGACTGATTTCAACTTTAAAGAAATAATGGCAATTGGGAGGCCACACAGAAGAACCGGAGAAGAATGAAAGCTCTGGAGATAAAAGGCAATTCTGTGATGGTCTATATTACTAAACCACAAACTTACAGAAACATGCAGTAACAGGAATGCACAGAAGATATTAAGAGAAAATCTGAGAAGCACAACGAGACTGAGGTTGCAAGAAGCAGAGTGAGCTTGGTGTGGAAGATCCCACAGCATGTCCCCTCTGCACAGAACTGTTACATCCGCAGGAAACTAATGCAGATGCCCATAGACAGCATTTCCCATTCCTCTAAGGAAACAGAGTAAGCACGCATGCGTTTTCCATGGAGATGCAGGTTTCTGTAGCACTCCCGGCAGCAACGCGTAGCCCCATGAACATTTAAGAGACTTTTCTTCAGCAGCCATCAGCATTTATTCGTGGGAACAGCCAAAAGGGATTGAGTAGATGGAATACTGATTGGAATAAGAATGGAAAACTTATGACATGCAGGACACAGAGGTCTTTTGGGAAGGGCAAATCTAAGGGTAAATGGGCTAGTGAGAGGCTGGGACTTCCCACTTCAAATCAGTTCATACAGTCCATTGGTACTTGTACCTAACAACGTGGGATACAGAGAGCTCTTTCTCTTCCTGTTCCTTGCTCCCTTACACATCAATTTTTCTCTAGTTACCTAAGGAAGTCTTCCTATGTGTTCTGGCCCTTCATCACCACCCAAAAAATGTCACCTATTCCACTCTACTCCATGCAGCATGATGGTGAGGTCCCCAGGCTGGCAACCACTGGTGCCCAGCTGGGAGCAGCGTGGCTGTGGCTGCACAGGGTCTGCTTGAGCTACCGAATCCTGCTGCAGGCGGGGGGTGCCTTGGCAGAGCTCCCCATCCCGTGGTGACTCTTCACAGCACATCATTGGCCCAAGCCAATTTACAAGCTCTCCTGGAGCTTATGGATCCCTGAAAATCCCTCCAGACCCTGTACACATCCTCGCAGAAACACACACTTGTAAGCGAGCCTCAGCGGCAGTGGGGAAAGAGGTGTTTGTGAGCCAAATTTTGAAAGCAGCACTAAGTCTCTTAAATCCTGCCTGGTCCTCTGGGGTTCTAGCATAAAGTGCTTTCAAGCTAGCTGCGTGAAATAAGTAGCAGTAAAAATCCCTGGCTGCATTTTTCTTTTTTGTTGTTATTTTAGTGAGATTGAGGTGGATTGAGTTTTACAACTTGCTTCAGCCAGAAGGTGTTTCCTTATGTATTTTTTTTTTAATAGTAAATACTGCACTTTGATGACTTTGGAATAAAATATTGAATTTAAGAATTTGAGAAAAATACTTAGTTTTTAAATTCAAATTTTCAAATTTTCAAATGCATATCTCTAAAGGACGGCATTTGCCTCACTAACAAACATGTATTTCAATTTTTCTTGTGAATGAAATCTGATAAACATTGGGGAAAAGTCTAGTAGTTTAGCCATGAATGCACCTTTCTGTCCTTGGAAGAAATGCTGTTGAATCAAAATAGTGTTAGTCATACATTCATTCCTGTAATACAAAATTTGCCTACGTAAAATTGTCACAGAACAGCCCAGACAAATGATTATTCCTCAGACTCTCTCTTCCTGCCAGCATCCCTGAAAACAAACTGTTGTTCATATAAATGTTTATGGAAACTTAATTCGATAAAAGCAAAAATGCAGGTTCTTTTCTCCAGGCTAATTTTATTTGGAGATTCTGCTGCCTTTATTGCTGAGGAGTACTGTAAACAGCTTGAGTAGTCTCAAGGAAATGAATGTATCTATTCCACAATAAGGTTCTAATTAGTGTGAGTAACTGGGAGAGAATCTGAACCTTACAGATTTGTCTTTTCACTCTACAGCTATTTTGTTGCATCATACTATTATTCATGGCTGCAATTTTTTCGACATCTACTTTAGTGATGTCAAACCACAGTCTTAGTCCAAATTCTCTGAAGTTAGTGAAATCACTTCCACTTACTTCCATGGGATTTTGATTAGCCCTAATGTGCTGTATGAAAGTATATTGAAAACTAAACCTGTTTTGTCTTTGGAATGGAAGGAAAAGATAACATCTTTTCTTTTGTGTACTCGGTGCACTTAAAAAACACAGATAAGTAAAATCAGTGTAACTTTGGCCATTACCAACTGCACCTCACATTTGCTGGCACACAATCTGGGCCAGAATCTAACTGTGTTTATAGTGAGTTTTGCCAGTGCCTGAAGAAGGCTAGAATTATAAAGACTACAGAGCAGCTTTTGGACATAGTCTTTATAGGGCTCTCCTTTCATCTGATGAAAGTACCATAAAACAGATTTGGAGCTTTGTTTTCTTTATCTTCTTTCCAGTTCAGGCGTACAGTAATTAAGAAGTATTTTTTCTTGAGAGGTTCAATTATTGCCATGGATTAACTGTAATAATTGGTCTTTTTACTTAAAGCAGCATTGAAAAAGAAAAAAAAAAAAGAGCTGTACGGATAACATTATGAAGTATTGCCAGACACTGATGCTTGCCTTCATATAAAGGGGAATGTAAATGTGTGCATTCACTGAGTTTGATAATCATATTCATGACATAATTACCAAGAGAACATGCCGAATCTCATTGCTGAATGCTTCTGTAACTTCTAATGATGATTCACTAACGAAAGAAGCAAGCTCTTAGAGGTATATAAATATCAGATACAACTTGTCCATTGACTATTTGAAATAATTCAAAAGGTCAAGCTTTTATGCAGGCTGCTTTCTTACGGAACAGTTAAGTAAAATATACAAGCAGTAGATACTCTTTTTCAGTGTTTGTTTCATTGGGCCACGCAATGTGAGATGGGTTTTTGAGAAAGCAAATTAGTGTGTGGTCTGCTATTTGAAAACTGAGTAAAATAATCCCTTGCAGAAAAGCACAACAGGTTTCAATTTAAAAGAAGAAAGAGCTTTTCTATGGACTTTTGGACCCTCTTATTAAGCTTATAGAAAATTATAATCTTCTTTAGAATTCTAAAGATGAATATAAAAGACTGTAGCATGGGCACTGATGGCCTCGATTTCTAACCAAAAATTTAATTTCTGCAGAACGTTATTGATTTCATCCTTTTTAGAAACATGCTAAGATTTTTAGGTTGCATGCAAATTAGTGCTGACTATATTTATATGGTTAGTCAAAAATACTACAGGCAAAGAACAAGACTGGGACCACCTGCATTTTCAAGTTCACTTCTGTTCAAAGGTGGGCAGGCCTGTAAAACAATATATGCTGATATATCTGTCAATTCAAGGCAAATCTGATGGTATCTATACATAATTTTTGTTTTAAGCAGCAATACTGATATGAATTGGTTTGAAACACAGCATGAAGCAGTCTTCATATTTCCTACTCCAGTTGAATAAATATTCTTGCGGGACTACCAACGTCTTTGATGTTACTGCCCTGAATTCAGAGATTGGCACTGTGTGATTCACACTTTGCTGAAGCTGCAGAAATTCTGCTTTCTGAAAGTCTGCCCAGTGACTTACGTACAGCTGGTCGGCAATTTTCTCCTGCTTTTCTCTCCCATGACAACTGTGGACTCATCAAAATGATGCTTTTTTTTTTTTTTTTTCTGTAAAAATGTGTGGATTTCATCACTCCTATTGCCTTGCACATTTCTCTGACTTTTGTATCATTTGGGTCTCAAGAACCTGGAGTAGATGAGTGAAGGGCTGACCAAGGCTCCCAGGCACCCCAAAGTGCCTCTGACAGCTGTGGCCAGGTCTCAGGTAGGACCCACAGGGGCAGGTAAGCCATTTTAGTAGCTTTCTCGTACTCGCAGGGTTAGACTCATTTGCAACCAGTTTTCCTGTGGGCTTGGAAAATAGGCTGCTGTGCTGGTTTGGGGCAGTGCAGACCCCGTGAACTCTTCTTCATCTTGCCCAGTATTCTGTCTAATAATAACCATCCCCTATGAAAACAGGGCAGGATAAACTCCCCCTGTGACTTACTGGTCCTCCCTTGAGCCTCCCTGAACTAAGTAATGTTTTCGCTGGCACAGTAAATGTATCTGGGGGAAACAAATAGTAACCATAAACAGATGCCTAGGGAAGACTAAGAATAGAGCAAGCTTATATGATATTTCTCCTTAAAAGTTTTCCCATCTCCAGTTACTTTTAGCTAAGGAGATTTCCTGAGCCTACCATGATTTGTATGTATGGTAACCCACAAAATCTCTGTCTTCCAAGAACGGTCTCCCCTTGAACTGTGTTGAAACTTTTGGACCCACAAAACCCTTTGGTGAGGAATTTGACAGAGTGGCTCTCTGTTGCCTGAAGAACCACATCTTTTTGTTTGTTTTCAACCTGGTTTCTGCTAGATCCATTTGACCGTCCGTAGGTTTTGATTGGGAGGGATGATGAACAATCGACCTCCCTCCACCCTGTCAGTGCTACACATGCTTTGGTTGACTCCATCACTTCTCTAAGCCACCTGCAAAAGGTCCTTAGCTATTCCCACTGTGGAAGCAGTCCTAGACCTCCCTTTCAAGTACTCTTCTGTTTTGCCCTTGAACAGTGCCATGTCCTTCTAGTGCTGCCCAGTAAGATTTAATCTTTTACCTGTCCCTTTTGGTTGCTTTTAAAGAAGCTACCTCATCTTGACACAATGTCTTTGAAGCTGAGCATGGCTGTGGTGGATCTGTAGAGGAGCCCATTGGGATAGTGACCTATGAACCTCATGCACACTCTTACAGGGCAGCACTTCCAAAACCAGATTTTTGAACCTGATCCTGGATGTATCTTGGCATCAAATTAAGGATGCTACTTCCTCTCATGCACGCAGTCAGAAATCACAGAGAGCACCTAATCATTTCAACCCTGCTCCATGCTCCCTTGTGATATTTGCCCAGGTAGGATGGGGTAATTGAAGTAATCCAATAAAGTTGTGTTTTCTGGCCTTGCTGCCTCTTTGACCTGATCTGTCTTCACACATTATAGTCAGTGCTGCGGTCCTGATTGGGCCATCAATGATATAGATCCAGCACTATATTCTCCCTGTTCAGGCCCCAGATTTCAATCCATACAGATTCGGTGTTCCACACAGATGAACCCATAGAGACTGCAGCAAAGCAGCTAGGGCGTTAATTTGATTTGACTTTAAGCTCTCCTTAGCATATAGTGCTAAGATGCCAACTTTCAGCTTTCATAATATACTGTCTTTTTGATTGCCTTCCCGCTGCCAAGTTTTCTCTGACCAATGCTTTCACTGGAAGCCATGCATCCTCTTTCCTAGATTTCTTCTGCCATTTGTGCAGAAGTGGATATAATGCTGTTTTGGGTTCTTTCTTGGTGTTGTATTTAAATGACAATCTGTTTATTTTCCATTTCCTATTTCATGAGTTTCTGAGTTGCCAGGGGCCTGAGTTTCGCTGTGTGGGACAGAACTAGGCTAAAAGCCAACATATTTGGGCAATCAGTGTATTCTGGTGTGAGCGTATACCCTGCCAAGACCTGAACCTGAGCCTACCCAACTGTATAGATAGCTCATCCAGGCTTCCTGCCACAAATCTCAGAGTTTGTGAAGCCTGGTAACCCTGGCAGTGAGAAAACCACACGATTCAATTTAAAATGACTGACTGCACAATCACAATTAAGATATGCAATTTAGCATAAAATAAGGCAAACTAGCATAAAATAACTGATTTGAATTTGTAATGGGATCATAGAAGGAATTAATTCCCCCTAAGAAAAAAGTATGCTTAAAGAACAACTAAGCAAAAAATTTTAAAGGGAAAGAGGTAAAAAGTCTACCAGGGAAATCCTGGGTGACAGAAAAATGTTAGTGGAGGTAACAAAGAAAGTACGAATAGTTCAACACATAAGATTTATTAGTGCCCAGGGATTTTTTTCTTCCCTATAGTAACAGTCCTGCACTGCCAATATTTGACAATCCTCTATCAGAGAACTTCTTCACTTTCTGCTATAAATTCTGTGTGTCAGGTTGCCATGGTTTAACCCCAGCCAGCAGCTAGGACCACACAGCCACTCGTGTAGTTCTCCCCCTTCCCCTAGAAGGGTAGGGAGAAGAAGCAGAAAAGGAGGCGAAAGGAAAGGGGAAAAAAACCCAAAACCTCATGGGTTGAGATAAAAACAGTTTAATAGAGCAATATCAGAAAAAGAAAATAGCAATAGTAATAGCGGTAGTAGTAATAATAATAATGGTAAAAGAATATACAAGTCACAAGTCAATCTCACCACCCAACAAATTAGTGAATTGGCACCATCCAGAGCAGTGACCAAGGATTCCCCCCGCCCCTCCCCGGCCAACCCTCATTTATAAACCGAGCATGATGTCTACGGCACAGAATATTCCACTGGCCATTCAGTTGTTCTGTCTATGCTTTTTCTCAGCTTCTATGGGAAGCTGAAAAGAGTCCTTGAAAAGTGTAAACATTGCTTAGCAGCAACTAAACCAATAGGCATTGATACTCCTTTCACAGCAATCACTAGAAAGAAAATTCACTCTTTCCCAGCTGGAACCAGGACACAGATGTATATCGTTCAAACAGAGGAACAGAGAAAGCAGGGGATTCTATTTCCTTCTTTTGCCATATACACAAGCAGATTTTTTTGTCAGACCAGGGGCAAAAATATTGCCAGGCAAATAGGCAAGAACTGCCCTTAACAAGCCTCAGCAGAAAACAAACAGGTTGCACATAACACAGCATAGACCCTTGGAAACGGATCCAAATTAGAGAGATTATAATGTGAGGAAATACAAAGATATTGGATGCAATAGGCTGCATGCAAAATATTAGCTCTTGGAGAATACTGTTATGTCCAGGATTTAATTATAAAACTAGTCAAAGTAAATGCCTTCAGGTAAACTTGCAGGCATGCGAAATTAACTGCGTCAGAGAGAAGAATATTTGCCTTTCTGCTTGGCATTCAAACTTCCCAATAGTGCAGCTCTGTAGAGTACCTAAGCAGGCTGATCAGGATCAACAGGAAAAATCCTAAAGTTCATAATCAGTTTGTAACAAATCAGATCTTGGCTGAACTCAGAGGACCTTCTGCCTGAATATGCACTTCTGTATTTTGCTTACAGGGAAGATTTTATTGCTAGAGATGCTAAGAACTATTTTTTTTTTTTTTTTTTTTTTTTTTTTTTTTTTGTTGTGGCAGAAGAGAGAAGTCCCCTCAGTTCTGGCCTCCAGTCCCAAAACTGTCCTCCTTCCCAAGCCATTGTTTTTGGTTGGTTTCTATCCATTATTGTTCCAGGGTGATAACAATGGCAAATGTGATTTCCAGGAGTGGTCAGGGTTTGCTTAGCTCTGTCCCCATTGTGGTTAGTGTGACCTTTACTGCTGACTTCAGCAGAAGAAAGTTAAGACAACAATGACCTTTTGAAAATTTTGGATTTTTTAAAATCCACATTTACAATTGGAGGGACTTCTGCCAGGCTTCCTAGATACTGCAGGTCATTCTTTGGGAGTAAAATGAGCAACTCTCTTTTGTAATTGTCTTTCCTAAGAGCTTAATTCCCAAGGGAAATAGAGTCATCTTTATGCCAATGAAGCATGCATTTCCGTGCAGGGGTAAGCTGCATGTCATGGGTGAAAAGAAATGAAAAAGGCTGAGGTGCCTTTTGAGATAAAACACTTCACGTAAAATACTATGGGACTGCAGACAGGCCAAACCACAGAGATTTACTGCCATGCATCAAGGCCTGTGTAGTAGAAACTTCATTGACTTGGAGTCACAACATAAATAGCGAATCAACATAACGCCAGCTCCAGACGAGCAGCAGTAGTGAACGAGACCTGAGGCAGGGTTTTTACACTTCAACATGCAGAAGAGCAGAAAGGCAGATGTTTTCAAGAAGACATGGCAGAGCGAATTAAACTGTGTCCTCAGCCCGCAGAGCAGGAATGGTGGAAATGCAGGGTATGCTTCTCCCAAGAATGATCAGGCTGTTTTGGCCAAGGATGGGTCTTTTGACATGTTTTGAATATCTTAATGGGCCCATTTGCTACAAATAATGTTTCAGCTGATCAGTGCTCATATTAGTAGGGCTAACAGGGTTAATACATACGTAGCTGTTGATCGCTTGAATCCACTGAACCCATTTGCACTAAAGATAGTGTAGTTTGCTAAAATTTTAGATTCTTTGTAGCTCATCATGAAAATACCTTAGATATAGATGATCTCATCACAGGTCAGGTGGGTGGATTTGGGAACTTCAGCGTCTCTTCCAGCTCTATTTGATTTTTTTCATCATTGAAAATTTCTGCTTTATGCCCAATTCCACCTCCAGCATTGCATTTGGGCAGGACAGTGGTCATTTACTATCACCACTCAGTGTTACCTTCATTGGGGAGAAAAAGGGATAATTTCATGGGGTGATGACAGGTTATTGCAGGGTTTCCTTTTTTAGAACTAAAGAAAAGAGAAAAACAGAGATTGCGTTCCTGCAGGTTAGCAAACTAAAACAGGAAGATAAAGTAAAACAAGGCAGAAGATGATACAGGAGTGAAGCAGTTGCAATCTATTGATTTTAAACTCTCTCCTCCGACTGCTGTTCAGTTAACTGGATGGGAGATATCACATTCTGCTGAATTTGTGGGTGCTGTGTACAATAGCCTTTCATCTGCCTAAGATAAAGGTAATATATTCAATTCATTTTTCACAGAAATAAAGAAGCTACTGTTTCACAAAGTAGCCTGCCTTATCTGGAACAGCCTGAATTTTGAGTTTCCCCTAATCCTTAGCATATCAGATGGTGACAGGCAGTGAGTTATGTTATTCTCTGATCCCCCCTGGGAACTGAAAACTTTAATTCTTTCCTAATGTTTTGACTGATACAGGAATCATAGCCTAATTTCACTAGAATATACGTGTTAGACTTTGCATGTTACATGAGAGCATAGGACCAACGTACATGTAATGAAACCACTGGAGTGGACAAGAACTTTAATCTGAACTTTGCCAGCATGTTTAAAGTGAAATGTGTCTGTGACAAGAAAAAAACCCAACCAAATAAAAAACTCAAACTTTTCTGCATGTAGACATAGCACAGGAAAACCCTGACCCAGATATCACAAAGGTGGGGACAGTTCAGGTGATTCACAGATTTATTGCATTCCAAGTAACCTCAGCAATAGATTTCCCCTCTAAGCAGTAGTGTTACCCGCAAAGCAAATACATTCTTATCTGAGGGAAAAGGCTTTTTGGTCTGAGCAGGCTTCAGTTATTAACGTGGCAGCTGCAGAGAGCAGGCTGCTCTGTCTTGAGAGGCAGGACAGTTAGATGTAACCACATATTGAAACAGATAACTTCTATTTCCAATCCCAACAGGAGACGGGATTTAGGGAAATGTGGTATCTCACACTTCCAATATTTCAATATGCCTTCAAACCATCATTAGCATGTCCTCTCCCCCTTCTTTTATACCAATAATACATGGAGGCTTTAGGCTTCAGGAGATTTCTGATCCAAATCCCCAGCAAAATTAAGCTGCTTTTGTGCAAATTTAAACATGGAAGCTCAGTAGGTTAGATGGACCACCACAAAAGGGTTTTTTTCCTGTCATTCAAGTAAAGCCTTGTTAAGGTAATAACATATTTCCACATCTGGTAATAGATACTCTTTGAGACCTCTGTCTTTGAACCTGTGTATTACATTTGATTATAGATTGTTTTTGCACAAATACTATTATATAACTTGTACCAGGAAGTTGCACTCATTAAAGGGAGCGAAATATTTACGTTTTGATAGTGCTGAAGATAAAAGGAGAAAAGTAACAGACGGGCTGTGCGGCACATACTGTGTCACTCTGTTCCACGCAGTTGCCAGCGATTATTTCAGTGACTTCACTCAGGCCAGGATTCCATCTCAAGTTCCCCTCTGACAATAAGGGAAGCTTAACTAAATAAATGTGAAACATTGGGGTTGTGTTTCTGTACAAGCCTCCTGAGAACAGAGAAGGACTCGAAGCACATCTGAGAGTTTTGCAACCCTTCGCCTCTGGAACTGCATTGCCTGAGAGAGTATGAAGTCTTAACTTTCTGCATCTCAGTAAGAGCAGGCAACCTCTGCGCTGTTTATTTTCTTCTTTACAGTTACTGTTTGCTGTTTATTTTCTTCTTTACAGTTACTGTTTCTGAGCTCTGACTTTCCCTCCTTCTCCTATATCCCACAATCTTTATACAAACATGGGAACAGGGAAATCAGAAGGCAATAGTTACTGTATTTGCATATACTGCACTTACTGTATTTAACTGACTTTTCAAATGCTAGGTATCTTATTTCACTGGCTTTAGCTTATACGGAAGCTGAAATATACTATGACTGCAGTCACTAGCTCTGCAGTATGAGGTGCTCAAAACCAAGACTACTCCCAAGGGCTAAAATTAAACTAGCAGTCTCTTTTTTTAGATTTAGCAGCATTAAAACTTTTAAGATTCTTCTGTTGTAAAAGGGGTAGGCCAGGAATAATGAAAGGAGATGAATAGAAAATAGCCCTGAAATGTGAATCCATCCACAATATGCATCATCAGGTTGCTCTGGAAATGATGTGAGGTAGAAGGACGAGTCACTAGTTATATGACATGCAATTTAAATTAATGGCCTTCGAAAAGCAGAAATTAATTTAAGGAGAACAGACCTACAAAGCCTCAGTTGCTTGGAACGCAGTTTGAGTCATTGTTGACATTAAACAACATCACTCGTACTGAGTCCAAACTATGTTTACTCTTGTGTCATTTCTTGCCAAAATTCACATTCTATTATCCTGGCACCCCAGAACTTGGAAGCTGTTATTGCAATTGGAAGAGAAAAATAAATGGAATGAAAGAAAAAAACCTTCAACCCTCTAAATATCTGGTTTATTTAAGTTAATAATAAAATTACAAGTGTCTAAAAACCTAAGCCTTTCATGAGAGAATATCACCAACTATTGCTATAGATTTTTTCATAAAAGATAATAGATAGCTGTAGCATTCTTTTTCAACATGCTTCCATAATGACAACTTTCTTTACAAAAATGAAATCAATGTTTACTCAACACTTGCATTTTTGAAGAAATAGAGGCACGGGGAGGTTTTCATAAATGCTCATCATACATAATGTGTAAGTATTAAGGATCAGTTCCTGAAACACTTTTACAAATCTTTAAGAGAATTTTGAGGAACAGTCCTTTACTTTTCTTTCTACACTTCTTTTATTGCTGGCATGAACAGACAATGATGCTTTAACAGCAACTGAAGAACTATTTTTTTTTTTTAATAACTCCACTGAAGATATTTGTGTGTTTGGGGGATAGAAGAAGGAGGTGAAGCTTTTAAATCTTACTTCACATTCCACCTTCAACTTGAGATTAGACAACAGTAGAGCCAGACAAATCTTGAGTAACTGTTTGGGGCTGCAGGGCTCAGCACCAAGACAAAACATCTCACTCCCACTTACCTCCATATAAAACACAAAATATAAATACGGAATGTGAGGCTTTAGAATGTAAAACAACAATTGGGGGCTGAGGGTGGAGGGGAAGAAATACATAGTAACACTTAGAATATTACAGGGTTAAAAATCAGTAGATCTGCAGATTTTACATGCAATTAGCAAAGAAAAGGTAATGTAGACCACTGGCTAAAGAATACATGCACTTGTGAAGTCTATTTTCTCCTCAAATTATACTATCATTAAAGAGAATATGCTGAGAGTATTTTAAACCATACAAGGAAAAGTGAGCAGAGATTTCATAATATCCTAGATTTCATGGTGGTGGTAAATCACATGAATATAGTTCCCAGAATGATATATTTATAGCAGTAGATGAAAACTACAATAATCCTGCTTATTTAAAAGTTATTTTAGGAGCTAACACAGTTTACAGCAGTGGAGGGAACATAGAGACAATTTCACAGAGGAAAGAATATGTCTGAGAACACAAACCATAAATTCAGATGCCAGCACTTGTCCTGTTCATGATGTCCCATTCACTTATGTATAAAAACATGTGCCAATTGCCTAAGACCACGAGTACAGTTACATTCAAGATAAATCACCTCTCATGAAAACTGACATAAAGATTCCCTTCCTACCACCCCTCTTTCAAGTACTGCTGCAATATCAAGAAACTGAGGCAAAGACTCCACTCAGATGTACATTTTAATTCACTGTAGTCATTAATTTTGGAAGAGATTATTGAGCAGCTCCTTTTTTCTAGTCTGCATAGGAAGACCGAGGTCTTCCTTGTTATATGGCTGTCTATAACTGGTCAAAGACTTTGTACAAGTAAAAAGACTTCATACATGTCATCATCTAATCTGTTAAATTGAAGAGTTAGACTATTATAAATAGGATTACACACAGCAAATAGTGATAGTTCTTCCTCACACCACAAGCTCTAACTGAATACTTTTCTGATCATGAATTGTTTAGAGTTGTAATAGGAAATGTATACTCCTAGAACTATAAAGTAAATGCATCAGTTCTTCAACAGGACTAGTTCTTTTCTTTCAGACATTAACACACAAAATTCTGGCCCATTTGAGTCAATAAAACTTTGGCTAATTATTTCATCAGAACCAGACATAAAGCCTTCTCTTATGTCCTTTAATCAAAGAAATGTGATCTGCTGGAAGAGATCAAAGTCCATATGAGCAGTATTCACTGATGCCAGTTCTTCTGATTTGTTGCTGTAATTGGAAACTCATTAAAATGAAATGGTATTTAAAATGCATTTTAGTGGCAATTGCTTTACTTCTCCATGAAGTACAGCTTTTCCCTATGACTATGTGCATATATAGTTGATATAAACCTAATTAAGGGACATGCAGCCGTACAACAAGATTCAACTGATGAATAGTAGCTATTTAAAGCTACACAGTATGACCAGTTGAAGACAGACTTGACAAAAAAATTGAGCTAGATGACTATCTTAAAGACATGAGAACTTTGAATCCACATTTTATTTTTGTGGTGAGCCATGGTCTCTAACCAGCTGACTGGCATTAAAAAGAAATCCAGAATAGATTCTATTTTAATTTATTTTACTCTCATGAAATAAAAAGTATAAATTATCCCGTTGATCTGATACAAAATCTTCCTTCTGTTGTTTTCAGACTATAATGCTAAATTCAGCTAGTGTAAACTGACGGTATCTACAGAATTCAATGGTACTGTTTGCTACAGCTGAGGTTTTGATCCATCAAGTTCACAGAAAACCTCTGATCTACTTTTGCTATAAATCTGCTGAGTTCCTTTAGCGTTCACCTAAAGCATGTGATACTTCAGAGTAACCTTCTCAGTGGTTCACAGAAACGCAGCACAGAATAATTTGACCTCAGAAAATACTACTTGACACAAGTTTTAAAAAGTGAACTGCTTGAATGATTTGAATATGAAGTCTTACTAATGTCTACTGACTCAACTATGTCATTGGCTCACTCAGCAAAATACCAAATATCTGTTTCAATGGGTAAAGGCAGATTGTAAAGCAAAGCATAGCAACTTGCATGATCCATACAACCAAGAAAATCACACAGCATTTCTCCGGCTGTTAAATAAAGCTTAGAAGCTTTCTCATCTCTGAGCACTAACTATAACCTCCCAAGAGAAAGAGGCAAAGAGAATTTTTTCTTCCAACTTGTGTGAAAGGCATAGGCATCATAAAATAATATGGCTACCACAGCACGATATTTTGCAGTACAAAATCAAGGAGATTTAAATTCTTTGGAACAGTAACAGGGACTTTCTTGTTGGTTTCCTAGGAAACTAAGTGGCCTAGACTCCTCCTGTGCCAAGAAGCAACTGGAACATCAGGTCAAAGGCTTAATTAACTTTTTATGTGAATTACTCAGCAGCAAAAAACAGTTAGCCTGCTCAGGAAAGAAGATACTTCTTAAGTCAATCACAAAAGCACTTACTTAGGTGGAAAAAACCTCCACAATTAAAAGCAAAACAAGCAAAAAGAAGGACTGAGATATAAATGTGCCTGCTTTATAATTTAAGGAGCTAAGCATAATAAATATTTCAATTCTTTAACTCTTCATTGCAGCTGATCTTGACTTTCCTGCCTGTTTCTTACCATCGATAGAAAAGATCTAAGAACAATAAAAGGAGGCAACTCCACATAGAATCATAGAATGGTTTGGGTTGGAAGGGACTTTAAAGTTCATCTGGTTCCAAACACCCTGCCATGGGCAGGGACACCTCCCACTAGACCAGGTTGCTCAAACTCCTAACCAGCCTGGCCTTGAACACCTGCAGGGTTGAGGCATTGACAGCTTCTCTGGGCAACCTGTTCAAGTGCCTCACCACCCTCACAGTAAAGAATTTCTTCCTAATATCTCATCTAAATCTCCCCTCTTTCAGTTTAAAACCATTACCCCTTGTCCCATCACCACACTCCCTAATAAAGAGTCCCTCCCCATCCCTCTTGTAGGCCCCCTTTAGGTACTGGAAGGTCTCTATAAGGTCTCCCAGGAGCCTTCTCTTCTCCAGACTGAACAACCCCAACTCTCTCAGTCTGTCTTCATAGAAGAGGTGCTCCATTCCTCTGATCATCTTCATGGCCCTCCTCTGGACCTGTTCCAACGGTTCCATGTCCTTCCTGCGTTGAGGGCTCCAGAGCTGGACGCAGTACTCCGGGGCTCCGGGGCGGGGGGGGGAGGGGGGGTGTCTCACAAGGGCAGAGCAGAGGGGTAGAATCACCTCCCTCAACCTGCTAGCCATGCTTCTTTTGATGCAACCCAGGATGCAGTTGGCTTTCTGGGCTGCAAGTACACATTGCCAGCTCATGTTGAGTTTCTCATCCACCTACACCCCCAAGTCCTTCTCCTCAGGGCTGCTCTCAAGCCATTCTCCGCCCAACCTGTATTTGTGCTTGGGTTTGCCCTGACCCAGGTGCAGGACCTTGCACTTGGCCTGGCTGAACTTCATGTTCATATGATGTATGCCATGATCATGAAGTTGAAGAAATCAAGTCTCAGATATACCATTGAAATTCATCTTCATGCTCTCAGATGAAAAAGAGTGTTTAATAGACTTCACAGTAACATCTTTAAAATAAGCAAAAGATTCTCTAGAAGAATCTTGAGGGACCTGACCCTTACAAAGGTGCAAGGACACCTGCTCAACAGACAGCTCTGCTGGTGGTTTGCAAGCTGGCTTCTGCTGTTCCTGCTCACCAAATACATTTTGATTATTAAAAGCTTCCTGGGAATGGCAGTTCCTCCATGCAGGCTGCCTTACATGGACTACTAAATTCAACAGCTTTCATTGTTGTTATTTGCTTTATGAGGTCCAACATGGCTTGCACAGGCAACAGAGTGGAACTTGTGAGCAAAATTCTCTTACCGTTTCACTGCTGAAATAGAGTTAAAGCCAATGGATCTACAAAATGAGATTTTGGCACCACCTCTTAACTTTCTTGTTTATAAAGTATCCCTGTGACACCAGTGCTTGACAGTTTGCACTAATGGAAGATCAATTTAACAGCTAAGTGTAAACTCATGTAACTACATATGAGTGTGCTGCAGATATACCAGTTCTTTGCAGATCAGACTCCAGCACGTAAAACTTTACCTTTCAGAGTTCCATCTAAGTGGTCACAATTTTAAGAGGACTTCTATGTGCATAGGATGTAAAACATGAAAAAGTTTGATGTTCTGCTTGCTTTTAAAGAAATAATTAGGAAAATATGGGAAAACACACAAGTTATAGGAATAAACATCTTTCTTACTGACTGAACGCAGTGATGCCATAATATCCAAGTATCATCTCTTGGCAAAGAAATACCTGTCATATCGCTCTTTCTGTACCATGACTTCATTGGCAGACTGAAAAAGAACAGCAGATGGTTTACAGGAGAAGAGACTTCTTTAATTGATGAATATTTTTAACAACTAGCACCCCCAAAAGTCACAAATAACATTTCTGATAAATAAATGTGTTGAAATATTATTAGTTCTATCTTTAGAAGCCTTCTCCCACATAGACATTATTCTAAGTCAGATTCATTATTGCGGAAAAAGGTTTTAGGTGAATTTCATGTCTGAGAACTCAGGGATTATTAGAACAGACCAAATGTAACGTACAGTCTCGGCATTTCCAGTTCCTGACCTACATATGGCTATTATGCCAGTTGTTACTGGGTTTCTTTTCCCCAGATTTCTGTTCTGTTGATAGCACACTATTCACTGAGGATTAGTATTTTACCGGGGAATTCATTTCTACTTGAGACTGAATATTGAATTAAATTCCAAGTGGTGAATTTTAGACTTGGCAATAACATGTAACAAGAATATTCTCTATTTTGATAGGTCAATCATTCTTTTATGATTAGCTTTTTCATATTTTCATTGCTATTAGAATCTGACTTACACTTCTGTATTTCAAAATCAAAGCACAAGATTTTCAGGAAACATTTGAAAATACTGAGGTGAGTATTATGTGTATATATGTCGAAGGCATATACTGCTTTTTAATCTATGTGCAAATGTGTTCATCTTGCTTGAAGACTTTATGACGTTATCCAATTTAATTTCAATAAATATCTTCCTTAAAGCAATAAGGCCTCCATTTATTTATTTTTTTTTTTTCTCAAAGGCAACCTCTTAATACCCCGATATGGACACCCCATATTTCTCATGCCCACCTGAGGTAACTTCACTCCAGCAGGTGCAGGGAGTGGGCAAATAGGAATGAGAAAAGCTCTGCTCATCTGCACATTTTGGAACAGCACTGAGACCAAAGCAATATGACACCATCTGTTTTAAACCATCAAGCATGGAAACAAAGGCAGAGAAACAAAGGAATTGTATGCGCTGGAGACCAGCAAAATCCCTCTGGGGAGCACAAGAGTTCTGGTAATCAGCAAAACATATATTTTTGCTGTAGGAGAGCTCACAAACTTTTCCTATGTTATTGTAAAATCCTATTGGAAGCGATAGACTATTACCATGAAGTAGAGCAAATAAAGACAGTTATGGGCATGGTTACAGAACTAATCCTGTCTAGCTCCTTCTCTGATAACTGTAGTGTTAGTGCCCATTTAGATCCAACCGTAAAACAACTACTTTGCTTTTATTACCTCATTGTAAAATACAAACCACTAAAAAACTGCCTACCTCCTATCTTCCGAAGCAGTGAAGACAAACGTGACCCGTTGGTCAGTTCTCCTTGCAAATGGAAACGCGTGGGAACAAAGCGAGTGAGGGGCAAGCTGCAAAATGAGTCACAATGAGCAAAGGAAATAAAAAGGAAAAATCAAAGCTTCACAAATGCACCACTGAAAGAGGAAGGAGGACAAACGGCTTATGATCCAGGGAAGGGTGAAGTATTTAATGCAACTTGTTTTCAGTCTTCATAATGAAGCAATTCTGTAAACCGTTATAATAAGGCTTAGCTGTGACCATCAATTTAAGCAAGGCAATAAGAAAAATAGAGGGTAGAGATCATAAGACCACCAGTGATGACTTTATATAAACAGTGATGACATATAAACTTCTATATAAACAAGTAAACTAGTAAGCATTGGGGAGCTTGTAGAAGATAAATCTGTGGCTGCCAGAGAGTCAAACTGCGAACCATATGCAGGTTTTAAATACAAATGTTTTGTGGAATGTTACATTTTATTCCAAATGTCTAAGAGAACAGTTATCCTTGTGCAGGCCAGAATTATGAAAGAAGTAATGATTAGCATAATTAGATTTTTCAGACTAAAGATCCTGATGAAATTCACTTCAGAAAATCACCAAAACGGCATTTCAACAATGAAGCATTATCTTTGAGAGCTCATATAGATGAGATTAAATGGCATTGGAAGAAAAAGTAAACACAACAAATAAATATCTTATAAGACACAGGACTGGAGGAATAGAGGCCAGTCATTTTAAATATGATCTCCAGGAAAAAAAAAAAAAAAAGAAAAGAAAAATATATTAAGTTCTCATCTTACAGGGTTGCAGAACATACAAAATGATTTAAAACATCCAGTATATTTTTTTTTCAAGAAAGTATACACAGTATTTTCCTGTTTCTGCTTTTTCAGGTCAACATTCTTTCAAATATGTTCAGTATGCTGATGCCCGAGCTTCTGTCCCTTCCACTCACCTGCCAAAATGAGAAAGTTCATATTGACTGACTTTGTTACCTTTTTGGTAATAATCTTCCTTTTATTTTACTGTCTTTAACTGTTGTCTGTGGTTCTGCTAAAGAAATGCTTTGGAGTACCAACATCATGGTGTTCCAACTGTTCAGTCAATTCCAATTTTCTTTGCAAATAGTGCTGTTGATTCAGCTTACATTATTGAGATGAAGACATTTGTTGCTTTATTATATTTTTATGCAATACATCATTGTCCTTTAAACAATATATGGATTAAAGTGATCAATACTTATGAAATCTCTGCATGAGTAAGAGCAAAATTGCTCATGTTTATACTCACTGATAAGATGAACGGTTGCTACAAGGGGAGCACGACAATGTTTTTACAGCTTACATCATCACTATGGATGCAGATTTCTGATTGTCTGGGTGCTTACGTTTTTAAAATCTTAGATTTCTTGAGAATTGAGTCTTGATTCAGAGTACTCTATACTTCCATTTGTTAGCTGATTTGCTTTCCACAGCTATATTGCTTTAGTACTTGTGATAATACTAAAATAGTACTGGAAATAGATACTATGGTTTGTGTTCACTAAGGAGAGGCACAGAAATTACATGCAGTACTTGATGAAATTCAGAGGTTTCACCATAAAAGGAAGTTTGTGCAAACGTGTCTTGTAGTTCCAATCCACAATGGTGGTAGTATCCATATGATAAATTATTACAACCTTTAACCTCTCATCTGTGTTCTGCACACTAATCCATTTCTGCAGTGAATGCGTCTAATATTCAAAAGTCTGAAGCAGTTTCAGATGGAAGTCATTATGATATTGTGCTAGTCAAGCAATAGTGTGAAGCAAGGGGAAATTTAAAAACCAGTTGGTAAGATTTTTTTGTTTATTCTTCTGGGAATTTTTTTTTCCCTGATTCAATAGCTCCTGGCCACATTGTTGCTCAGCAGATGTACACTGTATTTAATTGGAATTTCTGTGGTACTCCTATTTTTCACAGTGCAAAAATCAAGATACTATCCTGAAAAAAGTCATTCTGAAACACCTTTCTGTATGTATGCCATTGATAACAGTTACAGATGTCTTACTTTTTCCAGGAAAGCACAATGCAGCGCTCAAGTCAAGGAGTTTACCTGTACATATTTTATATTTTCCTTCCAATGCCTGCAACAAAGGGAGACTGTTTTGTTACCATATACATCATGAAAGCTGGAATGCTATAATTGCAACAGTGTCTGTTAAGCCTATGCATGTCTGACTCATGTTGATGCAGAGGCTGATTTGCATATGCACATATACAAATATGAGTGAGGAAATGCAGGGCTGCAAGACCAAAACCTGGTCCTCTTCATATGCAGGCTGGGTTCAAATGCCTTCACCCTTTTGTCCAACACTTTTGGAAATCTCCCTCTTAACAACTTGCTTTGTGGCTGCATTGCCATTTCACTGCTTGGGTGACTAATATGTTAAGAGGAATACAAATGGCATACGTTGCTGAGAAGTAAATTGGGGTTTTATTGCCAAATTTTCTCTCCAGTTATATAACTAGCTTACACCCCCGAGTGAAGTGAACAGAAAGGCTATATACATGAATGTTGGTGGACCGTGACCTTTAAAACCAATGCAGTTCTGAATAATACAGGAAAAAAGATACTGCTTTATCCTTCGTTTCCAATTTGAACGTCAGTTTTTTTGAAGAACCTTTATGTTATTCTGGATGCTCTGAGCTACTAACAAGGTCGAGTTATTTACACCTTTTCCCACTCCCTCTCCTTGAGCAAACTCCCCTAGAAAAATATATTTCTGCCTTGAAATTGTCCTGTCTTCTTCCCTTGTGCCGTCTTTGGAAATGCCTACAGGCATGAACAAGTGATGGGCCTAGAAGATGCCACAGACCAATCTACATTATTTCATTGGTATCTTTTTGCAGTATATGTCTGTCAAATGCTCTTGCTTAGAGAACAGCAAATCACAGAGTCCACGGGTGTTTCCATACTTACAGACTTACAATATGTATTCTAGAGGTTACATTTCTGTGGATTTCAAAATTATCCTAAAAGCTGCATCTTCTTAATACTGGATTATGAGAATTCTTTAATCTTTGGTTCCCACAGGGAGCTCACCACAGTATTTCTAGAACCCCAAATCACAATTCCCTCTTCGAAAAAAGGCAAACACTTGATATATCCACTTAGTTACTAGTAAAACCATTATAGAACAATAGAAGCATCTATAAATTAGCAATATTAAAATCTCTGGCATGCAACTCCTTGCATGGGATAAACCCCTGCTTTTGAACTGTCCCAAGGAAAGTCCTGCTGATTTTAGTGAAATATCTTGTGTGTGCCTTAAAACTAATAGTTGAAACTCTCAGGTTAGTGCTTTATTCAGTACTCTTAAAGGAACCTTACAAGTCAGGGTCTGCGATTACATATATGGATGGAAAGTTGAAGCAGTCAAAGGCTAAAGGCAAATGTATTCACATACATGAAGAAAAGATGGAGATTGGGACTCAACCATAGTCTCCTGAGAGATTCATGCTATAAAAAACTCCACCACATCACAATTAGCTGCCACTTCCAAAAATGAAAGCACATAGCTTTGATCCAGAAAATGTACATGCTGATAGTTAAAAATTTAACATGCAAATAACTCAATTGGGTTTGATGGGCTGCTATAAATTGTGCTCATTCCTACGGTTTTTTGTTTGTTTGTTTGTTTGTTTTAGAAGAACTGGGACACTAGTAATTGAAATCATCCCATGGGTCACTCTCTCGGTCACACAATGACTCATCTGCTGAGCTGGTAACAGAACTGTCTCTGCTGGATCTGTATTGCTTTCCCTGTGTTTCTGGCACCAGACTCACTGCTAGCTCAGTATGATCTGCAAACTTAACATCACCATCTGCTGCCACTCAAGTGGTACAACTCTTTCCCAGCATTCCTGATGTTTTCTGTGCCAAAAGCAGAGATTTTAGAATTTGTCAAGTGCTTTGAAGTTGGAAAGTGCTAAACGACATCAATTTTATGTCCAGTCTGCCTCACCACTTGCATAACCTGAGTTGTATTTTGGAGATCTCTGAACCTCATTCTATAGAAACTTAAAATAATAAAAGAAAAATCAGAATGCAAAGGTCACTCTGTGTGTGTGTGTTTATGATAGTTGTCTTAAGACACACACGCCATGTATTCCTACTGACTCTAGCCTAACAGAAAGATAGAGACAACACACAGTTGACTTCAACCATAAAAAACAGTGAATCAGATCCTTGCCAATCTTGAATGGGAACAGTTGATATAAACACAGAGGATTTTGGCAGGAAAGTTAGTGTTGGTAAAAAAACTCAAATGAAAATGCCATCCATAGAAAGATGGAATAAATTCCAGGTAAACCTATCTCAAGGAAGGCTTAAAAAGACTACATTTCCACTTAAAACTGCCCATATGGCAAATCAGGAAGACTGCAAGAAAGAAAAAGGAATTTGAAAACAAAAGTATAGTAATTTGTAAACTGATTGCCTTTGTTCCGTGTCTGTACCCACTCTTGTCCCACATGTTGACAGCTGTGAAGGGGACAGCAAGATTCTGAAAGCAGTTGACCAAACTGTGAGGAAGGGAATATGGAAGTACCTTTATATCCTCTAGCAAGTGCAATTATGCTCTTAACGCATCCCCCAAATAAATTTACAGAGACTTGATCTACATGTCTTTTCAATCTTAATGGGGAAAGAAAGTGAAGTGGAAAATCCAACAGTGGTACAATAGTTTTAAGTTGCAAGTACAAGGTCCTGAGCAATACAGTATAATGACAAAGCCCTTCTTTGAGTGAGGGGCTGGACCAAATGACCTCCAGAGGTCCTTTCTGTGATTCTAATTAGCAATTGCTCTATTGCTTTTTCTTACTGCCCTAGCAACATGTATTGGGAAGGGCCATTTGCTCCTTGAATGCTCATACTTAGACAAGAAGAGTGGGAAGTTACTGTGCTGGCCATGAATATCAGTGTCCACACTTGATGAGACAAAATGACTGCCAAAACCTGTAGTCTATACCTCCAGCAACAGCTAATTATGCGTGATAAAGCACGGAATAAGAATGGATCAAGCAGTCAGTGATACTTCCTATTCCTGGTATTCAAGTATCATAATATTAATGATAAAGAGAAATAATAGAAATAATAAACAAAGTATTGTCCTTTTCATTTCCAGACACTTCATTCTTTCACACAGACAAAAAAATAAATTAAAAAAAAAGGCTTTTGATAAATCTGTCTTGAATATATCCCTTATATTGGTTTGTTCAGCATGTGCTGCTGTGGGCGCTTGCAGTGCCCTATGGTAGGCAAACCAAGACCTCCCATTTTCTTTGTCCTGTTGTCCCAGTTCACAAATCACAAATTGCTGCCCAAAATCAGGAGAATCTGCACCTGACTCTGCCAAGGCTGGAGGAATTATTTGTAGTGAGGTAGGCAAAGGACCTTGCCAAGCCTCCCAGGAAAGTGAAAATAAGATTTATCTTGAGATTTGAAGGAGAAAAATAGTGGCTATTGCAGTTAAGGAAGCTACTGAAAAATTGGTGACCTGAGAGCAAGCAGATTGAAGGCAAAACCCTGTTTCTCTCCTGGGAGATGTTGGGCAGAGAGATAATTGACTGTCATCCCTTCTTTTTTTATTCTTTCTTTCTTGCCTAGTACATCTGAGTTTTCTGTTTAGGAACAGTTAACCCCTCCTAGCACATTAGATGCTGAAAATACTTTTAGTGATCTTGATGGACTCATTTTAAATAAAACATACAAAAAGACCACCTCCAGACTGGTTGATCTGAGTTATCACATTCCCCCACAAAATCATTGCTACCTGAGAGGAACCCAAACGATTTAGACACAAAGAAATGCAATTAACATAAACATCTGGATCTAGAAATAAAATCCTACGCTTGGACCTACATCTGTTGAAGGGAATATACGGCTTTCATTATGGTTGTTATTTCTTTGATAGCTGGAAAGCATCTGTAAGGCTTTTGGATAAGGTCTAAAATGAAAACAACTACCCCATCTTCAAATATTTCCCAAAACTGGAAGGGTGTTTACTTGGCATCTGCATCTGGGATATGGAGGATGAACTGGCCAGCCTGAAATATATATGGTTTGCTTTCTTTGTCTTACATCCCTGTGCAAGCTGGGGGGACAGACCGTCTCTGTAGCTGCTTCTGGCTTCTTCCAGAAGCTATAGAAATCCCAGAAATAAGTGGGTTTCTTCCCACAGCCTGCTCAGAGTCAAACCTTCCTTTCCAAAAGCAACTTCACATGAAAAATTCCAGAAAAAGAATTTGTAGATAAGATGTTTCCCTTTCCCAGTTCAGCCTCCCAGACCCAATTGGCTTTTCTGCAGGATATAATAAAACCGTATATAAGAATTAGCAAAAGACAATTGGACAAACATTACAGGACCCTGGCAGATCTGGTAGTATTTGTAACTTGACCTTTTCTGGCTAGCATCCTTGGGTGTGGGAAGCCCTCCCACAACCATTTTAATTCCTTTAAAGAGAGCCAAGGAGCCAGTCCCACGCTGTGACCCATTGCTCAATGTAGTGTGTAGCTGGAGCTGGAACTGAGGTCTCCTTCTGGGGATTTAGTGTATGACAAAATTGTTGCTGGGCCCACTCTGCTAAACAACACGCATTCAGCAGGGGACTCTGAGGTAAGTGGCAGTCTTTATGGATTTGCTTTGTTTGAGCAAAACTTGCATATGCAGATATAGAAGTGAAAGCCACAGCCTACTGAAGGCAGTGGGAGTCCTCCTCCCACTGTTTCCAGGAAGTTTTAGAGCTGATTCAATAGGATGCTAACTTGTTTTGAGAAAACATGCACGCAAACATCAGCATTTCTGCCCAGGGCTTCGCAGACACAACCTTCTGTTCCATGAGACGTTTCTTGTGTACAGCACAAATTCCTTGGGTTCCAATCCTTACTTATATTTTCTAGTATTCAGCACAAAAAAACTAAACCACAATTTTATATCTTCTAGCTACTACTGTAATGCAAAAGATTAATGTAATCATCAAATCAGTTTGAGCTCCAGGAAATCTGAGGATGGTTTTGTTATTTTCCACCATCGAAAACTCATCTTGAATGCTGCCTTTTGGCTGCTGAGTTCTATGTGCTGTTCAAGGATCTTTGAAGAATGGAAAGATGTTATATTTTGATATAATAAATTGAGCTTTCTACTATATCCAGCTGAAAGGATAGAAAGAACTGCTTGATGACTTCGTAAGATAAGTAATTATATCCACACAGCCACGCTGTGAGAGAGAGGGAGATGAATTAACTGCAGACAAGACTCTTAAGAACTATCAAAAAATAAAGACATGTTCAAAAAATGCTCTAGCTTTTAAAATAAGGATCAAATTGGAAGAGACTGTCAAACAGATCTGTTACCAAATCTTCTGGGTATGAAATTTTAACTCATGGTTGGAGGTAGCCCTGGTTATTTTTCATCACAACTATTTTCCTCAATATCATATTTGCATAGAACTACACAACTCAATGATTGACAGAAAGGGGAATGGAAAAAAAAACAAAAGTTGATGTTCAGTTGTGCACCTTTAAGGCTTCAACTGATCACAGATACAGCAGATAACATGGTGATTTACCTGTGTGAACCTTCTTAGCCCTGTGAAGCTTATAATTATTCAAATTAGACAAGATTATGGAGTTCACAGGGAGAAAAAATGGCATGAGAGCCTTGAGTTCTTGTTTTCCTCATATCCCATTGATGATCCAAATTTTGTCATGTCTAGATTCTTCAGCACTGAAATTAAGTGGAAAATACAGTTTGGCAGCTCACTAATGGTTTTGCCATTTGCAAGAAAAGTGGCTCTAGATGATAGAAAAAAATGTGTTAATAGTTAATGTTCAGCATGCTCTGCAAACCAATTTGGCTTTCAAGTCTGGCATGGTTGGTTTTATATTATACTGATGGATTTTTTGCAGCTAGAACTAGTGCTGTCAGACACTTCATTTTCTTTTGTTTCATAAATATATTAAGTTGCTCCATTTTCTGTAGTGATAAAGAATGGTAAGATTATTTTCAATATGTTCAAAATTTAAATTTATTTCTTATTAAATTACCAGTGGATAGTTCATGTTTGGTTTCAGGTTTTAACATAAAGCCCTTGGAAAAAAATGCACATTGGAATGATCTTTTTCCCATATGCATTGTGCTTTCAACACCTTGGATCTCAAAATAGAAAAGCGATATTAAACATTTCTCTGTTTCTATTGCATCGGAAAAACTGCAAGGACTGGAGTTCTGTTCAGAACTACCATTTGTGCAACAGGATTTAATAAACAGTAGCTAAGAAAAAAGTCCAGAGCAATCCATATGTGCAGCACTCTGAATAACTTGGCTAGGTTTATTCAAGAAAGACAGGAACTGTTCCTGCCGAGTCGTTCTTCTACGAGTGCTATGCCACTTGCCTTGAAGCAAGAGGCCTTGGGGAACACCGTCTGTGGGGGACAGGGCATAGGCAAGCCTGCTGCCCCTGCAGAAGGTCCACACAGCTCCGCTCTTGAGCAAGTGCTTCTCCTGCTTGGGAGACGCAATCCCATTTTGTCGCTCATGGGTGTTTCTTCGGTGGCAAAGGTGAGCCCTGAGCTGTGAAGTAGGCAACCCCAGGCAATCACAGAGGAAAAAAAAAAGCACTGCTGATAAACAGTGAAACCTGTTGAACCAGTACCTCAGGGGAAGTAAAGAGATGCTATCATACACGGTTCCACAGGAAAAAAGGAATCTGAAACTCAGGTTTTGGCAAATAAATATAGGCACAAATATTCTTAAAAGAGGTAAGTCTGTGTTCTCAGACACCTTGAACTGAAAAATTCCTTCTTTGGCTTTGAGGATGGAAATACCTCCGAGTAATCATTTTTCTACTTCCACCCCCCCCCCCCCCCCCCCCCCCCCCGACATCTTTCTTTGGCAAGATCTGATGAGCTGTCTGCAAAGCCAAACACTGAAAACCAAACTTTCAAAGGAAAACATTTCAACGAAAGACATGCCAGTTTTGACACTCGGTCAAAAACAGTCGGAGAGCAGCCAGCATCTTATACCCTACCTAAGACAAAATCCAAAGACAAAGTCTGTTTAATGTGATTTCAGGAATTCAACTCAGATTGCTCTGAGACCTCATTCTGAGTCCATCAGGGCCCATAAAAAATGTCATTTTCTTAATAGACCTAGAGTGTGCTGTTCCTTCCTATACTGGCTCAAATATTTACCATGGTAGAGGAAAAATCTGAGTTTGGTTCTCTGTTATCCTAACAATTTCTCCCACTCAAAGCATTAGGACATGGGGAAGGGAGATGATATGTGTTGAAGCTGAGTGCAAGAGAGAACGCAGCTCTGCAACCTGGTGTATAAAGTCAGGAGTGGACAAAAAGGATCCTGGCTTCCTGCCCCCACTGCCTAAATTTAACCTGCAAGGACTGATTTGAGAAAACGCGATCTTTATTTAATTTTTTTAAAGGAAGAATTTATGACCCTACTTTCAGGAGCAGATCTGGGACGCCAGCTTAAATAGGTAGAATCACTTCGCTGAAGCATTGAGCAAGGAGCTAAGTGCACTAGAGGAGACAAGATTTAGGACTCATCATTCTTTTCATCACCTAGCTCCAGGCCTACCTTTCTCACACAGAAGTACTCATATTGTCTCTAAACCCAGCTGGCACTTGGGATTAGGAGGTTAAGGTACACCAGTGTCCATAGCCAGCACCATGCCAGGAAGCAACATATTTAATATTGCATTGACCACTGTGCTGAGTGACCAGTTGTACTCGCTGGGGACTACGTGAAGCCTTGAGCTTCCAGACCGAAAGCTGTGGTGAGATGTTTGCTGCAGCCTGTGGTGATTTGGGGCAGTGATCTGAATTCTACCCCTGGGATCAGGAACAAAAAGTAGGTTGTATAAGGGTAACATGGTGGGATATAAGTCCCTCTGTAATGCTGCGACGACTGATTTCTATTCGTAGTGAGGTTTGAAAATGTTCAACTAAATGTACCTATAAGAAACTGGCAATGAAAACTGAAAAATGAGTTGTTTAATAAAAATGACACCACCAAAAAAACCCCAAAACCCAATAATAAGATTTGGGGCTTATACAAAAAGAGCTGTCTGCTAAGACAGGAGATTACCTCATAAGTGATACAAATTGTTTGCGTAGACTACTTTTGCAATCAAAACAAGAACCCAAATGAATTTCACAGGACTTACGTTAATGCTGGCTTGCTCAAAGAAGGCTGCAAAATTGTTTTTGTTGCTAAACATAAAGCACAGCTTTGAAAAAAAATGGAAGGCTGATATAATAAGAATTCCCACTCTCAGAGATCTCTGTCAAATCAGCATAAGGAACCCATGAAAATCAATCACACTTCAAATCACTTTAATTCCCTTGACAGGATAGACCAGTAGATGGGTAAAAAGTGAAAGACACCATTAAAAGTAGACTTATTTTGAAAAGTGGATTGTAAAGAGCCCCATGTAGTTTGACATTGGAAACTGCTACTTCTCTGAATTGCAGCGGCTGGGATTTGCACCTCTGGAGAGAGATGGGACATCAGCAAAGAGAAGCTGACCCTTTGTGTCTCTGCTTACCTGTGAGCCTGCTAGCTCTGCTCCTGAACAAGGATGTGAGATTGTTATTGTTGTTCTTGTTTTTCTTCTTCTCACTTAATGGAGTCTGGGTATTACTCTCTGGGCTGTTATCTTAGACTCTCAGTTAAAGCAACCAATCATTAACTTGATTTCTTTGGAGGAAGAAATCCAGAAATATCAAAAGCTGTGCACTTTAAATAATGACTCAAGCCTGGCATTCTTAATTCCTCTGAGAACCAGGGAGATTATTCAATGCATTTCAGGCAAAACAAAATGTCACTTTCACGACCAGTCTGAAAACCCCAGTAAGTCAAGTGAAAAAAAATGAATCAAAAAGAACAAAATTCCTTTTGTTGCCTCAGGATACTTGATAATAAGGATCCTGTGAGGATCATAGTAGAGATTTCTAATAATGAACCAGGGGCCTGTCTTGTGTTCATTCCATACATGAGTGGGACCATGGAAATGATTTGATCTAACCAACAGGAGTAAGGGTCTGCGGGATCAGGCACCTGATCAGCAGTATTTACTTCTGCTCTTTTTAGACTATACAGTATTTTTGAGGGGATGGGGTGTGGAGAGGAGGAAAATACCATAGAGGAAAATACCATAGGAATGGGAAGGTCATCTAAATAAATCATAACTAATGAGGCATCTGCCATTAAAAATAAATCATCATCACTTTGTCACTATCCAATTTCCCATTAAATTAGTTTCCAGATATGACATCAGGTCCAATATTTTCCTATCAGCATTGATGCTTTATTATTGTAAAATGGGAGCACTGGAAGGATGAAAGTGCTCAATGTGCATTAGTAATCATATTCAGTAATCAGGCTGTTTGGAAAGGTGTTCCTCTTGGTGTGTTCTCATTCCTGCTGGCATTTCCGATACATAAAACATAAACTAAACAACTAACTAACTCCTACTTGTGCACTTTTGGCAAGGCAGTGTATTCTTCACATAAGTAAGTATTGCTTGATTTTTTTTTTAACTTGTATACACTATTAGTAGAAAAATAATACTGTGACAAAGGCTGTCAATCCAACAATTTCAGAGCAATCTAACCATTTTATCTTAATTAAATGTTTCCCTGGAGAGAGTCATTTTCCCTCAAAACACTGCTCAGATGTGCTGGATGACATTATCTTCCTAATAATAATTTAAGAAAATGTTGTCAATATCATTGTCTTACCAGTTAATCTGCTTTGCCTGTTCTCTTGTGTCCTTATTGCAGGTTTCTTATTTCATTTGGAATTACGTTTTGCTGAACTATAACAAACAGTTATATAAAAGGTAATAATTCAGTTTGATCAGTTGCTGGTGTTTGTATAACCAGCAGATCAATGGTTCTCTTTCTAAGTGGCAGGGTAGGCTCACTTACAAAAAGGATTCTACAGGATTTAGACCAGTTGTAACCGAGAGCAGAACTTGGCCCATCGTATGGTTAGCGTCTACCTCTGTGGTTAGAGTGTAATTGCTAACATGTGATAGTTGCAGAAACACTGGGCACATTAAATGAGAAAAAGGCATTGCCTGATTAACTGCACTGGGGACTGTCATATTAGATGGATGGTTGAAGGACCGCTTCTGTCAGGACTCCCTGGCACTCCCTCTCTGGAATTACTGGTTTCGAAAGTCAGCCATGGACAGCATGTAGTTGTGAGCCCAAAAGTTTGCCGCAAGATAGGAAGAGTTATCTGGATAAGAGGAAACTCAGTGGGGCCGGTTCAGGCCAGGAAACACTTCGGGTTACAATTTGGTTGTGACTGGTTTCCTTGCCTCATAAATCTGCAGCTCCAGCAGCACCTGAATTTTCCATTTCAGGGGAAATGGATTTGCATCGTACCTTACCCACAAAGGGTAATAACCTTACTGAGCAAATAGCTTTTGCAACTTCAGTGGAGCTGCTCACAAACGGGGCTTCTAGGCCTTGCCATACTCTTCTTGTCTGATTCACAGTTGTTTGTGGCCTTTTAAGAAATACATTTGTTGATAGTCCTCAAGCCCATAGCCATCAGCCATCTGTACTTTAACCCTCAGGGACAGTCCAGCCCACGCCTGATGAACCTCCAGGTATGAAGCTGACTGCTTACTTTCGTGTCTCTTTTTTTTTCTATCCTGGTTGGCACCTAGAAACACATCCTGGATTTCGGGTCAGGAAAGCTCAAGAAATTTGTCAGCTGCAGTACCACACTTCCTTTTCCCTGTGTTCTGATTTTCTGCAATTTCTCCATAGCATATGGGAGACAAGTTGCAGACCCATCATTTTCCAGAAGACTTTGCTTGACACAACATTCGGAAACCTTAAGTGTATTTTGGTGCTGGACATGCAAAACATACAAGGCAATGTTGGAAGCTTTGGTGCCGGTGAAATGACATCATTAAAGTAGAGAAGTGATTAAAGTGATTCATGTGACTTGGACTGCTGAGAAACCACCTCTCATTTGGGCCTAAGCATCAGTGAAGGCAAAAATTTACACGGCAGTTTCTGCAGTTCTGATGTTATCGTGTGACTGGAGCTTCCCCTTTAAGGTTATTCCTGATTCACTTTTGCTCAGTCCAAAGACAAAATCTACATTAGCAATAAGTCTTATGCTGGCGTTTGCAAGAGGTATGTACCTCATTGCATTGATAACACAACATGAAACTATTGCAGGCAGTGTGTCAGTTAACCACCTGCGAGAAGGGTAGGCTATTCTACACTGAAAGCATTTGCTACTGTGAAGCTTTAAGAGCCTTAGAACACAAGCGTTATGTAGCTGTTTAAAGAAGTTATTGAAAATCTTACTAAAAGGGTGCACAAATAGCTTCACAAGAAGGAATTAAAACTTTAAATGAAATAAAAGGAGTGCAATTTATTCTGAACGTACACAGGGCAACCAAAAGCCAATCATAGTCTGGAGCGTCAGAAGACCAACATAAGCATTTCAGAATAACAGCAAACTCCTCTTTCTTACATACTCAACTTCTATTCACGCCCGGTGACAGTTTAGGACAGGTGTACTTTGTCCTAGGTTTCCACAATGCTGTGTTTTCAAAGGTATCTCCCACCCGTAGTCAACAGGTATCCAGAGACTCAAAGTGAGAAACTCTGCTTTTCTTGGTTGAGGAAGCATTGAGAATTTCTTGCGCCATGTACAAAGGTCATTCCCAAAACAGGCTGTTCCCATGGAACTAGTGATGTGGAATTCGTTGGGTGATGGAAATTCAGAGCCCTTGCCGATTTTGATATTTGAAAAATAGCTTTCACTATAAATGAAGACAAGAGTCAGTATATCACATTTTTTCATTAAGAAAGTCTAAAATTTGTGTTCAGAAAGGTTAACATATTTCACTCTGCATTGGATCAGTGTCAAGCTGAATATGTCTGAGCTACTGAGGTGTCTCAAGGAAGCTATGCTTCAAATGCTGAATAGCTCTGCTCACCTATGAGTCGGGTTTCCTAGTTGGACAATGTCTTACGTACTCCAGGTTGCGCCACAGTTTTAGTGCAATGAACAGCCTCAGGTGGTGTCATGGGCCAGGTGGTACCATACCCCAGCCTAGTCCACGTGAGGCATCCTTGGCCTCCTTGTCTTGGATTCACAAGTGGAAATAAATGTCTTGATTAGATTTTCAGAAATAGTAGAAGAAGATTTTCAGGAAATACTAGAACTATGGGAAAAATACCATGTTCAGAAAAAAAAAAAAAGGAACTTGACTGATCTGTTATTGAAATTCAAGTGCAAAGCAGTAACTGAAGTTGCCGGATATAATGTCTACATGAGCAGAAGACACCTAACAAACCTCTCAGTATCCATCCCTGTTACACGGGCTGGGCCCCAGGGCTGAGGATTTACCTAGCCTCTACCTCTTTTAACTGCTGATTTAGACTGTATGAATGGAAGCTTAGTCTTGTGTAAAGCAACATTATTGGCATTTCGAGGTTGCAGGTTGTTCAATGAGCCTGGTATGTCTGTGGGAAAATAAGTCAGTTTTACAAAAGTACTGACAAAATCTGTCTGTGAAATTTGGAGGATGACCCACAAAGTTTGATTCGCTTGTTTTATGGTGCTCCCAGGGGCTGTGTTTTGTTTAGAGTTTGGTATTAAGTAGTCTAATTGTGACTGTAGATGGGGGCCTTTTGCATTTGCATAATCTTCTCATGGGACTACAGCTGCTAATTTGGTGATTAATTATCCATATTACACACTGTTTATTTGACCATGCCTAGATTAATTTCTCTTTCCAAGCAAATCACATTTAGATATGAATTTGCATATCTTGATTACATTTTAATGCCTTGGCTATCATTGTTTCTTCCCTGGGTACCTCATCAGATTAGAGAAGAGTGCTCAAGCAGGGAATGATGGAATGTCTTAAATGACATTGCGTATCACTGGACAGACCATGCACATGACTCCATGTTAATGGAAAATGTGTTCCTCTTTTGTCAGGAAGGTTATGGCACCTAGACTGCAGGTCCTTTGCAAGTTTTGTGGCATTATTACTTAACAAAATGTTTCAAGCAGGTTATTTTAGCAAGGTAGTATGAAGAAAATAACTAATATATGTTCACAAATCTAAAAGATACTGATGTTCATAGCTTTTCATCTGCACTCCAGCTCTTCCAAAACTTTTCCACCTTTATAAGAAGAATAAGTATATGTAAAGCTTCTCTCTGATTTAACAGTAGGAGCTAAGTCACAGGCATAGAACATGTATTTTAAGACTAAGGTTCAGAATGTAACACGGCAGACCCTTGAATATATTCCAATAAAAAGCAGAAACCCAATTTGTTCCTGACATGCTTTTCTGAGACAAGTTTTTGCAAGAATTGCATTCTATCACAGCTGGAATCTGTGCAAACAACAGGAAAACCAGGATTAGGATATTCATAAAAACCTTTCCAAGGATCACTGTAGTATCTCAACAAACAGTTAGGAAATTCTCTTTATAAGGCAAGCTGCTTATTGTGAATACTTTCAAGTTTATGTATGCCTTGTGTATTTGGAATTTTGTCTCTCTCTTATTTACTTTCACAGCACGTGCACTACAGAGGCACTACAGCTAGGTATAGCCTTAAAAATAGAATTATATTTATTATAAGATGCATGAATTTTTACAGTTTTTATGATTAAAAAGTGTTCTCATATACATTTGTCTATTTCATCATAGCAATGATCTGTACACAATATAAATTATAAAATGCAATACATCACTGTTGTACTAGTAATTAATTCCATCGTTCTTTCCCATAAGATGAAGGCAAAAAACCAGACTGAGATCTCCAAACATGTGGTTACACACGGGCTTGCGGAGGAGGGGGGAGGAACATTATATACACTGACTTATAGCAATCGTCAGCTCTAGTTCTATTTGATCTCTTCTAAGTGTTCTGCCAACACTCCTTGTATCTAGGAAAAGAAAGCTAACAAGTAAAACTGTAATTGTTAAAACTTGATAACCCAAACATATTACTATATTTTGGAGGGGAGTTTTTTGTGAGTTCGGAGCATTTTGTCACCATATGAAAGTCAATGACTCCTATCCACAAAACATTTCAGGAAGTATGTCAAAATATTGGGAGCCTAACCCTAAAAACACCTCCCTGTTAAAATCAGTCTGATTATTCATATGAGTGAAGTTATTCACATGTGTTAGTATTTTCTGTAGCAAACCCTTGACCTTTGGCTTTACGGGAAGACAACACAGTTGTCATGATTTCACAATATAAATAGACACTATTAAAAGACCCAGGTTAACAACATAAACTTACTGGGATTAAAACCAAAGCATCATAAATGTTTATGGATGTCACAAATAAAAGGGCAACTTCAAGTTCACGTGAGCTCTGCACATTTGCTGTTTGAAGTCCAAGTTCATGGGCTGCAGTCCTCCTCAAGAAATGCCTGCCAACACATGTACACATATTTCAGTATCAGTTTGATCCTCCTTTAAAAAACAAACTGTGTTTTGTTGCACAATGAAGATGAAAAACAAATTAAACCAGAATTAATACTCCCTAAGGAATGAAAACCAGCTTTGGAAATTGCATACAAACTTTTAATTATTATTATATTGTAGCTTATAAAACTTTCAAATGCCAAACTAACATTTAATAAAGAAGTGGGTGGGCGACTACATCATGAAACCCCCAAACACAATAAACAAAGCTGCTGGCAAACACGATGCCTTTCTCTGTTCCAAAATAGTGTTCTTTGTGTTATTGTCCTCAGTGAGGCATGAAGGGTTTGGATGAAGTTCTTGCCACATTGAAATCAGTGGTAAAAACTGTTGACTTTGAGCCAAAACGTCACCCTCTGCATTAAATTAAAAAGAGAGAAGCGGGGAGGAGATGATGACTGAACTGACCCATAGCAGAGAAACGAGGGCCTGCTGTGGGCTGTGGCCCCCGGCTGGTGGTGCTGGCCTGGCCCCCAGGCTCACCCCTGGTGAATGGTGGGTGTCCGTGGTCCATGTTTTCGCTGGCTTGGCCCAGAGCCTTGCACAAGCACAGCAGCAGCTCCACCCCTTGCTGGCGTCAGTGCTCCAACCAGCAGCAACTTGTCTTTGCAATTGTGCTTCGCTAGTTTAGGACAAGTAAACAGGGAGGAGGGCTCTAACAAAGAGCTTTACTGAACCTGCAAACACTTGGGAAATTGTGCTAGAGAAGGCCCTCAATCCATCCAGCTGAAAGTCTCCCTCAAGACCCCAGATGTATTTGCTTTGGTTCTGATGGTGAGACACGCAATGTGGATGACGCAATAGTGTTTTATACTGCTAGCGTACCTATTCCCCTTGTCTAGCTGAGAAGGAACTTCCCCGGAGAACCTTATTCACATTCTTTCCCCACCTGGAAAACACCGGGAGAGAAGGTGTAATGATAGCATCCACTATGAAGTCACACTGCTTCATACCCAAAAGGGTCTGAGAGAAACTAGATAAAGGTGTATTTTTCTGTCTGCTTGAAGCCAAGAGGTGAGTTTTATTCCCCTTCCAGGCATAACTCTCCAGATGATCTGGCATCTTGAATATGGCCAAGCTATTCTTATGTTACAAATCTATGAGGGAATTCAGTAAGAAGGCAATGAAGAAAATAGTCCATTGTTAAAGGGAAAAGTTGAAGAGGAAGAAAAAATAACAACAAAACCACTCTACCAAACAACTCAAACATCTGCCTGAGTGATTTCCTGCATGGAGCCAGTGAATATTACTCTTTCTGGTGTTATATATTGGGTGTGTATTTATTACTTGGATGTGTTCCTCAGTCTTAAGTTTCTTCTGATAACAGAAAAGGAAAATTAAAGAAATGACTGTAAATGGAAGAAATTAGGAATGTTTTTCCAAATGTTCTGGAGTTTTTCAGTAGCTCTTATGGACTAGGTTGGAAGTCCTCCTCCTACTGTTCTATTAAGACACTCAGGAAGTGTACCTCTATCTAAGAAAGACACAAGGGTCCTAAATTTGGACCTAACTACCGCTCTTTACAAATCAGCATGATGATAAACATTAAAAGTCAAAGGGACTCCAGTGAAATTCTTTCAAAAGCCTATTGTGCAATCTGTTAGGGTTGTGTCTCTTTACATGATGTATACTTCTCTTTAATTAGAAAATATGTCTCTATACCATTGTTCTGATATATTTGCATGTAATATACGAGCTCTTGTGTCTATCTGTGAGCCCACTTCCAGCAAAATGTTCTAAAATTTTTGATAGAAATCTTTTAAGTCTCCATATTTATGTTAATGTTGCATGAGAACAGCCCGCTGTTTGGCTGGTCGCTTCCATCAGTTGCAGCTGTCGACATCTTTTTGCATGTTGTGGGTTCTTTCACTTTTCAAACAATAGCTTTATGTCTAATAGTGTTCCTTAAACTAGTACATACCTTTATAAGCCTTAGAAGCAACTGTGTCACATGTATGTTAGCTTAGATGTATTTCAGCCATTTTCTCGGGGCGGTTGGCTATACTAGGGAATGGGAAATGTGTAAACACACATGGATGCCATCCTGTGTCAGAGCTCAGCTTCTTGCAGGCAACCCCAGAAAAGCCAACATTTGACATGAATTAATCTTTTGAACAGTTATTCACAAGAGGCAAATGTTATCCTGCTAATTTCTGAGTGATATTCCCAGCAAGAGGAAGATAATATATCGTTTAATTACATTTGTATATGACTCAATGCATTAAAATATGCACAGTTATTTAAAACTAGCAAAACAGTAATTTTTTTTTAATGACTAACATTTACGACTTGCATTCCTAAAAATCGAGTTGGTTGTTACTAAGAGCATATTTACAGGATATTTTTGTACGAAAATTACAAAAGAAAACAAAACTGGTTGGATGGTATAAATAAATAAATATAGATTGTAATGAATAACAGCAGCAAGGTTGTTTTCTGTCTGCACTTGGGAAAATGTCACTATAAAAACAAGAGCCTGGGAGATTTATGGAGAAGAGCCCTTCAGAAAAAAAATGTCAAGGGACTCAAAATTGTGTGCATGGGTTGTTCACCACAGCAGATGAAAAGGAATGTTTGCCTAAGAGTTGATATGTGCCTGTAGGATTATTAAGCGTCCTTCATCTGTTCCCTCTCAATCAGGGTAAAATTAAATCTTCTGCTAATCAGTATAAGACTCTGCTGGATCCTGAGTTATCAGCTGAGCAGTGGGCATGACCTAACTAGCCTCCCTAGGGAAGACATTCTCCTTGGACTCTGCAACCAAACTCCTATTGCTGGAAGCAGGGTCAGAGTTGCACTAAATCCAGTCTCCCCTGCCTTCCTTTCCTCCTCCTTCCTGACCAAGATGATGTGGAGTGGCACTGTGACCTCTTCACTGGTGATGGGACCTAGTAGGAGACGTGTGTGTGTACCAGGCCTTTCTTTCTGGCACCTTTCTAGTGCCTTTCTCTCACTTACTAAGTTACTTACCCACAGAGAAGTGCTGCACTCTGATATATACAACTATTAATTCAGAAAATCCACATTCCTTTATATTTACTGTTCCTTGAAAGCAAGCCATTGGATAACCTGCCGTGGTCCATCAGCCTAATGGGCTTCGCCATGCCGGAATAGAGTTCTTGGCCAAGTGGGAAAGCCCAGGTTGCCTGGGGTGAGAGCCTTTCCCTCTCCCCTGCCGTTGCTGCTGATTCCTTGAGAGCTCCCATGGGAACGAAAGCCTATCAGTGATCCTGCGCCTGGGCAAAGGGCTGGCTGGTGCCCCAGGAGAGGCCAAGCTGCTCCCTGCAGAGTGGAAACGATGCCTTGGATGAGGCTCTGCTGGCACACGACTGGCCGTGGAGGATACTCATTTGGGGCCAACCACCCAGAAGGCTGAGGCTGTCCAGGACAGCCCTGACACAGGGATCTACTTTCTCTCACTTACTAAGTCACTTACCTGCAGAGAAGTGCTGCATTCTGCTGGGATCTACAGCAGTGAGTGTGAGAAGGCTTTTTAATCCCCTAGATCTCCTTTCCTCCCAAACCTGACAGTCTGGAGACAGCTTGAGAGATGAAGCAAAGTGGGTGATTGAATGCGCTCGGTACCTTTTCAGTCCACACCTGCCCGCCCCACAGGTAAGCTCCCTATATTATCCTCCCACAAAGAGTCCTGCTTTGGCAGAATTAAAGGTGGAGGAGCAGCGTGTGAATGTTTTCAGAAGCCTACTGAAAACCTGTGGGCCACAGGCGTGAAAGCCTGGTAGCTCCCACAGATACAGGAATTTCCTTATTAATTTTGTCAAAAGTTTCATACACATTTCAAAGGCAATGACATATTTGCCCTGAACTTTTGCTCCACCAAATTAGTAAAGGTTTCTGCATAAGCATTCTGACCCTGATTCAGCAAGTAATTAACCATCTACCTCAAGGCCTTCTAAATCAAGAACTTTGTGCTGATGGAAGAGCATTGTAAGTACCTGTGTTAATTTTAACCGACTGTACACATCAGCATTTCTTTCATACTTTCTCAAGCTTAAAGGACATTAATTTTTATCTTCTTGCTGCTTCGGCCAGTTCCAAAGGTACTAAAATATTTCTCCAAAGAGCAGTATCATAAGGGGCACAAAGCATATCTTGGTGTCTAGTTAGGTCCAAGTCTATAATTTGACTAGTGAGGGATTGAAATGTTTTCTATTAAAGCAGCCGGCAGAGGCAAAGAGAAATAAGTGTTCATATACATATAACCATAACCCAGCCCATATGCAGCCTGGATGGCCGGCATATTCTGTAAATTGCATACAACCAGTGAAATTGCCTGTGATGTAAGAGATCCCCTGTTCTGATAAACAAAGGAGCTATTTAAAGCCACCAAACATTTGCCTTATGCATACACACTAACAGTACAAGGGAACTGGAATATTAGAACTTGTGAACAAATAAAACCAAACAACTTACACCGTAACAGAAGAGGTCAACAGAAGTTAGCAAGAGGTAGAAAATTAATTCGATTTAAAGGTGTAAATTGAATTATTGGATGAGCCATACCAGAAGAGAAAAACAGCCTTTCCTGAATGCTTTAATTAAGTAAATAATTTTTCTGTCACATTCCCTGAAGCACACAAACACTGAATAATGTAACTGGTGTGGTGTCCTTATAAGTTTCTCTAAAACAATGATGTACTTCCAAAAAGGGATAGCTTTGCTCTGTTAATGAAATAGATCACTGTACTGGCATAGAGCTACTTACTTGGGAAGCCAGGCATGGTTTTCATTAAAACTGCCTCACAACCCGAATTCTCCAAACATAGAGGGCTTTAAACGCATGCTGCACTAGGATCATGTTTTGGTCAGAGAATGCAGAGCTGCATTTGGTGTTTCCTTAAGCTGCCTCGGGGATGTGTGTGCCAGGCATGAGGGGGTGGGTTGTGTTGTTGACTAAATTTTATTTATTACCATAAATGCCATAAGTTAGGCTGGTCAAAACCAGAACTGTTTGTGATTTTTTTTTTGCTATAATTTGAAACAAATTGGTATCTTTAGTATTTTATTTCTTTAACCCTTTCCTTTCTCTATTTCACATTTCAAATTTTTAATTTAATTGGCATCTGAAAAAATATCATGAAAATTCTCTTCAAAATAGGCTTTGGAAACGTTTGTTTCCATGGGACAATAAACAGGAACCATTTTTCTACTCATCCTAATAATTAAGATTTCTTGCTGGGTGAATCAATGTAAGTAAAATGCTTTTGTTGGTCTCAAGGCAGCCCCTTCCAATCCTCCGACTGATGTTCCATGGGAAATTTTCCTGCCCGACTTTGAGTAATGTGCTGTCTTGTTAGCTGGCAGATCCAGGTGTCAAGAATTTGGATTGTTTTGATAATGCTAAATCAAACAACTTGGGGATGAATCCATAACACAATGATTAACAAAATAATATATTCAAATAAAAAGTCCATTTATAACAGTCACACAAGAAGTATGATAAATAGAAGGGATGATGCTAGTTCCCTGAAACCAAATGTTATTTTAAACTACAGATCTGTCTCACAGTATCATGCTACATCATATAAATTGGATTTTCTGATCCTTTTTGCACATTCTCATGGAAAGTATGTAGAGAGAAGAGCAAAGGGTGGAAGGCCACTGTTGTGAGACAGCCTTATTTAGACAACCTTAGGAATCAATTTAATGGCTCCCAGAAAAAAAGTGGAGCCAGTATTTAATTACTTTGACTAAAATTATATATTTCATCAGCTGTAAACAAAAGTAATCACATTTGTTATGATGAAAAATGATGCAAATACTTACTTTTGATTTTGAGAATGCCAGAAAATGAGTCCTGTTACATTATGATTAATTGATTCAGAATGGTTCTTGTCGAGTAATTTTACGCTTAATGAGAGTCCATCCATTCAATTTGTTATCCATTCTCTTTTCATAGAAACTATAATGGTCTCAGGTGCAAATTTAAACTGTCTTTCATAAAATATAGATCTTCAGAAAAATAAATTATATCTCCAAGATTTATGAACACTCTTTAGAATAATGCAATTTCAAAGAATTCACATTGATTCATGTGTTTCAAAAAGAAAAAGCTGTTCCAGTGAATTCATATTTTTGCTTACTAGAAAAAAAATAATCATAATAACAATCAGAATAACCTGTTAAGAACTGCATGGTATACAGGTGCTATCTCTGTAAGTCTGTATGACAGCCTGAAATGTGTCACATAGATACATAATGCCCATACTGTGCCCTGTTTCTGTCAGCTAATCAGGAAACTATCATTAGTTAATGATTAATTAAGGGAGGTACACCTGAAGTCATTATGACCAGTGGGTATTGGCAGGAATAATATTTATTTTTTGCAAATTTCATCTTGTCAAGCTGCATTAGGACACAAGTTGTCATATTAGCTTATCCTTTATGACAGCTGATACAATCACAGTATTTCACAATGCACACTGAACAGTGATATGCAATATACCAAAATATGACAGCAAAGGTGGACCTTGTGAAAAAAATTATAGAATCATAGAATCATAGGGTTGGAAGGGACCTCTGGAGATCATCTAGTCCAACCCCCCTGCCAGAGCAGGGTCATCTTAGAGCAGGTGGCACAGCAATGCGTCCAGGCTGGTTTTGAATGCCTCCAGAGAAGGAGACTCCACCACCTCTCTGGGCAGTCTCTTCCAGTGCTCTGCCACCCTCAGGGTAAAGAAGTTCCTCCTCATGGTTAGATGGAACTTCCTGTGCTCAAGTTTGTGCCCGTTACCTCTTGTCCTGTCACTGGGCACGACTGAAAAGAGCCTGGCCCCATCCTCCTGACATCCACCCTTTAAGCATTTATAAGTGTTGATAAGATCCCCCCTCAGTCCTCTTTTTTCCAGACTCAAATCCCTCAGCCTTTCTTCATAAGAGAGGTGTTCCAGTCCCCTAATCATCTTTGTAGCACATATAAAAGTTTCTCTGAAAATGAACATGAAAACACACTGAACAGAACGTCTGCCTGAAATCAGTAATTTGCATTAAACAGAAACGCCTTCTCCTCCTCACATTGCATGAACATGTATGTGTCACCAGGACCAGGATTGCACCTGAATCTCCTGTTGCCACCAACGTGAGCGGAGGAGCCAGAGGAACCGCCAGCACGACGCTGGTTGCACCGAGGGAAGAGACTGTGGTGATCAAGCTCTATAGCAAATACAGCTTATCATTTCAAATACGCTGAATGAGTCTCTATTCTTTCCCCAGCACTGAGAATAGATAGAAATGGCAGGACTCAGTATGTTCCTTGAAACTGTACTTAACCCATGACTTTTGAGCTCCACATGTACACAGCCACTCTGGAAGCTGGGCAACTCCACTCAGTGTCACCCGGGCTTCTCAAAGAGATACTGTCCTGCTCTTGCAAACTCACCACTGTCTTTTGCCTCTCATGACTAAGGGGAGGACAATTCTGGCAAATTTTGGCAGGGGATGCACACACTCATAGCCCCTAAGTTGCTCAGCTATCGCCGTGATTCCTTTTGCCGTGTGCATAATTTGGTTTTACTGGAATATGATAACTGATGTAATACGTAAGATCTACTTTACCTTGTTTATTGATGCCTGTGGCAATCTAAGGCTTGCAATGATCAAGCTGGTATGCGTCTGTTCCTGGTCCACCCTGGGAGCCCCCGCAGAGTACTTTCTTAGGCATCCATCTGCACTCTCTCTTGCCAAACTCCATTCCACACAGGTAAAGCTGCTTGAAGTGCCTAATTTTTCATTGTGATATGTGTGATTACTATTGTTTACAGCTGATGAAATGCATAATTTTATTCACACTAATTAAATACAGGCTCAATTGTTTTCTGGGAGCCATTAAACTGACTCCTAAAGCTGTTTAAAAGAGGTCATCTCACAGCAGTGCCTGCTTCAGCATCTAACAGAGTTTGTCACGGTTGGGGCTGAACCTTTTCAGAAGTGGCTTAACTATGCTTGTGCTCGCACCATCCCACCCCGACATGTGGATGCGTTCCTCCTCTCAGCCCTGCTGAGCTGCAATCCCTTGCTACGAGAAGGAAGGGCTTGTTTACCCCATCCTCGCTCCTTTCTCCAGCCTCGGTGAGAAGAGATGCAGACCCATCCCCGCTGCCTTGACTTTCTGGAGGCAACAGCAGCAGCAATGTGATCCCTTCCTCATCTCCTGTGAGACGACACACTCTGCTACGCTGTGCCTACAGCACGCTTACCATAGCTAAGAAATCCTCCTCCAGGAGATTGATTTTTGCAAATGGAATCATCCTGTGGCAGATGGAAATGATATGCTCAAAACAGCATCCCACCCCCATTGGTAAATGATCCTCTTACATGTGCGAATTCATTATCTCGGTAGGGGCAATACAGAATTGAGCCATGACATAATCCAAGGTTATCTTTCAGGAGGAGATGAAGCTGCCTGGCATAATGCATTCATTGATTGATGAAGATAGAGTGTCGACAAATGAATATATGATCTGCTCAAATTAAAAGAAAATTCAATTCACAGGCTGAAATGGCATTTAGATAGCATTAAGGATGAGATAGAAACCAACAAGTCAGGAAATTCTGCACTGAAAATCGTGTCCTATCTGTGACTTTTCTGCTTTTTGTAAGTTTATGCCACAAATGTAATTATTCAGCTACAATTATCACATATGTCCTCATTTTTCTGTTTGTGACACAGTATTTTAGAAAACATCCTTTTAGCATCAACTATGTAAAATAATTCCTTTCTATAAATACAACACAATGCATTTAACAGATTCTTGACTCGCAGAATATGTACCTGTGGGTGTTTTTTGATGTATCTAACAACATTTTTGTATTAAGTCATTACACTAAATGAGAAAAAAAAATAGGAGTGCCTTTTGCAGAAGAAAATTCTGCATAATATTTTGATAACCAAGTGTGCTTATGTTGTTAACCACTTTGTATATACATAGATCACACAATCACTATGCCAGTCTACTCACAGAAACAGAGTTTTGATTTCAGAGGAGCCATTGTAGTATAAATTGTTTATGGTTCACATAGTGAACAAAACATTTTAAATGGAAATCTATAGCTTTAAATTAAGTGTGAAATTTTAAAAAGGGCAACATTTACTTATTCTGTATCTAATCTTTCTAACAGTCTCGGTAGTTGCATGCACTCACACACACACCAAAGGCACACAAACGCTCCTTTTTATCTTTGTTGTGATTGTGATTTTTTTTATTTTTTTCAAGAGAAAAAAATCCCCAAGCCGAAAGCCTCGTGTTGGCGTTGCTCCAGCAGTGAAGGCTGAATTGGACGTTCATGTCAGCTGCGCATCTGGCCTCTGCCAGGCAGCTCCGGCTTCAGCCTGCGGACCTTGCTGGAAGGGCCACTGCCTCACCCCGTCCCTGCTTCTGGCCTTTTGCTATTGTTGCCTGAAACAACATCCAGCGTGAGAAGGGATTTCAGATGCTCCAAACTGAGTGGGCCGGAGAGCTGATCTCTGAGGGTTGTTGTAGCCATGCCCATGGACATCGCTTTGGAGTATTGACTCAGTCCCTTTCTCTGCATTTTTAAAATACATGTTGTCACGCAATAACATTACTGCACCCAGGGGCAAAGACAAGACTCTGGGATTGTTTCTGCACTCTCTTCTGAGACTGCTGTTGGGCAGAAGAGTAGGATTTCCAGCAACACAAAGACATTTCACACCAGAATTCCCATAACTGAATGCACTGGGACATGTTCGTATATGAAGTATTGCATTTTTCCTGTGAAGAATTGCATCTTGTTTCCCCTATTGTTACCCCTTGGACTTCTGCTGAATTTAAAGTGCATTAGATATCCAGCTCCCCTTAAATTAGGTCAAAAATATCCTATGTCAGGCTCTAGAAGACTTCACAGGTCAGGGAAGAAGGGCCTCACCCAAGTCAGTTATGCCTGGACGTGTTAAATAAAGCCTGTCCGGGCAGAGAAAGTGGTGCTGGAACAAATGTCTGACATCTCTGAATACATATTTGCCAAAGATGAAGAAGCTGAATTGTATCAGATTAGGGTTGGTTTTTTTTTCTATCCATTCTGACATTTGTTTTCTTAGGTGTTGCAATTCAAAGTTTCCTAGCTCTCAAAAACAGGTCCTTGAATGTATATATTTCTGCAAACTCTTCTATGTTCGTGAAATGGATTTTATGATCAAATATGTAGCTATAATAATTATTATTATTACTAATAATTATTATTATTATTAATTTTGTTCATCCTTATAAAATTGTCTAAGGATTTAATGTTGGCAAAAAATTGTCGGCCTCTAAGTGTGTACATTCATTCTGTTAACAACCCTTCTGTCTGCTCTTAGTGTGTTTAGCAGCATTTTTACTTGGAAGTGATAACTGTAACACTTTCATGAATAATAACAGCAACACCAATAATAATAATAAAAATTAAAATCTTTTTGTTCACTCCACTGTATAAGTCAGCACAATCAAATTTCAGCTGGAGCACAAGATACTTCAGGCTGACCCTATTCTTCTTGATAGAGTTAGGGTTCCAATAGAGTTAGGGGACATTTATTTTAATTCATTCCCTCAAAGATGTAGATACACCCTTGAAAAAGGTTCCAAAACAATACTGACCTATACAGTACTTTTTTCTAAGAGACATATTCTGAATCTGATTCTTGCACTGTTTCATATCGAATATGTTACTGCATTGAAATCGCTGCATAGCTGCAGGAAAAATGCACTTAAACCAAAAGGTGACATTGAGTAGCAAGACAAAAAGTAGAAGTGGATTTGAAGCGACAGGCAGAGCTAGAATAGCAAATATTTTGTTCAGATATTGGTATTTTATGTATGACCATTACTTGCATAAGCAGCAAGACTTTAATCAAGATTGGAGCCCCATGACGCCAAGTGGCACACTGCATGGACATGAAACACAGCCCCTGCCCCAAACAACATTCCAGCTCACAAGAAAAAGTAGAGTGGAAGGAAGTATAGAAGCAAAACCAAGCCAGGACTTGTACACTGCATCCTAACTCCATTTCTTATGGCTACCGCCCCATGAAATTAGTTTGACAAATCTATGTATGTCAGCTGTCTCTTTGATTTCGTTTGGTTCTGCCTTTGAAGTCAAAGTTGGCAAACTTTCAAGATGCCTAGCTTACGTCTGAAAATAACACTCTTTGGTAGTTTTTTAAGAATATCTTTTACTCGCTGAATTTTTCGGAGAAGTTAAGCACCTAGCTCCCAACATTTCCAAGGGAGGTAGGCTTCAGAGCCCTTTCAAAAGGATCACCTTGATGTTTACAGGGCTGACTGCTGTAGCAATTACATAATTTAAAAGAAGGAAGAAAACTGCATATATTGAAATGATCGCTGGAACATGCCTTGGCACAACTGTCTACTGCCAGCTTGAACAAATTGGAGACACTGTGCTGCAATACCACCACAGTACTTAGTGGTATACTATTCGATAACCTGGGGTAGGGTTTATATCAACTAACTACGGATGTTGAAAACTTGCAGTCCTCCATAAGCCAGCCACGGAAAATGAATTGTGGAAAAGAGGCACTTAGGGGTGTATTTCATCTCACCCAAAAGCAGAAGCCCAAAATAGGTCATATGAGTTTCCATTCTACAGCAAGCTTTATCTGCATCTCACAAACAGTTACTCCTTTTGGAAAACTACTCCAGACTACCACTCCTGTGAACATTAACCCAAGTTGGCTACCCACTGGTGACAACAGTGCCTGAGTCTCCCTTGTGAATCTAGTGCAAAGGGTTTTAAACCGTGCAAGTGCCAATTTAATAATGATCCTATAAATAGACTGTGCATTACTCACTTGTAGCAATTCAGCTCAGAAATACAAATCTGGGTCAGCAGTATCTTAAATGAACTGTACCATTCTTGAAACATCCAGCTTCATTTCCCAGCTAGCGAACAGGAGGTTGTTTGTTGGGTATTTTTTTAATAATTGGCAAAATACTCATAACTGTCCCCTTTTTAGATACATAATGCACACCTTGTGACTGCTATGAACTAGAATACCCCTCCTAAGGACTGAGGGGAAAAATCAGCAGCACACTGATTTCAAACTTCTTCTCCAATTGCATGCTAATAATGCATGTGTCACTGCTTTCTTACATTCACCATAGAGAATTAAGGTAATTAGAAGCTACTTATGCCAAAGATATTTGTAGCTATAAAGAGAATATTGTGACCAGTATGCGGTGATGAGATCTGTGCTACTAATGTGCAGAATTTTAGCAAAACAAAAGGCTTACCAAATCCATGTATATTTTGGGGGAGAGGACAAAGGGCATCAGTCAGGATGTTTTGGCTTTTAGAATTTTGCCGGACAGGATGTGGCTGCTGTCATGGGGAGGGGGGCTCTGCAGCTACATGTGAGTAGGAGGCACTATTAGGTGAGGGAGCTACAGGCACCCTCCTGCCCTGCCATCGCATTGTTGGTCACTGTGACACCTAGTTCTTACTGTTCTGGAATCAGTGGAGAATTGAGAACCATACTGAGGCTCAAGGGTCCTATGGAAGTGGGACTCAGAGGAGACCCTGTGAGTCCCAGGGCAAGAAGATGCCTTGAGCTACCCAACAGGAACCACTGCTGAGGACTGTGCCCTGTGTTACAAGGGGGGAGTCTCAAACACATCCCTTCATGGGGCAAGGATGCTCCTGGTTCACAGGCTGAAGTCCATTAGGAGACTCAGTCTGGAGGAGCTCCCCAAGAACAGGTACCCACTTGATCTCTTTTGAGTAACTGAGTCAGGTTCAGTCATCCTGTTTTCAAACAGGGGTAGAGGAATAGTGTTCATGCTCTTCAAACACGATCTTATTTATGTTACTGCTTAGAGCCGTGAGAGAAGGTACCGATGGCAGGTGTTCCCCTTTCAAGCATAATGCTCTAACTGCCCTCTTTGTTGGTTTGCCAGCTCACTGATTAAGGCACTCACCTGAAATATTTGGAAAAGAGGCTTAAATCTCCTGCTCAGACATAATAGTGTAAACCTGGGACATCAATTTTCTGGAAAGGTAATTTAATAATACCACCACTAGACAGAAAATGAACATCACCACCCTCTTCTTTGGCTATGTCTTAAAGGCAAGGGGAACCACAGCTTCATTTTGGCAAGGAATCCTGCCCAGAGATCTTCAGTTCACCCCAACTTCATCTACAGGATAGAGGAGATGGACATGGACTTCCCAGGTCCCACAACCTGGCCTGATGAGGCTGACCTAGTCACACTGTTGTTGGTTGTGAGTGCTGAGAGATCCAGCTGCATCCACTTGGAAAAATGTGTCAGCACTTCAGGCAAACATGAAAGCAGATGCAAATACGTGGGTCTTTTCAAGGCTGCAGTTTTGGACTGGTGCAGGATTACAGCACGTTTTAGGTTTGACTGCAAGTCAACAAACAACATGTTAACTTCTGATTTGTATCCCATTATAGCCAGCTCCCAGCAACAAAATTCTCACTAGCTTTCACTAGAAAAGGCTACAGCTCTTAGTATTTCTGCTTGTTTCAGTGCAGTAACACCACAGACAACCTTGCCTCATAATCTCAGACAGGGCAAGCAATACATTCATGCTGAGGCACCAGTGGCAGAAGTGCCTACTGGACAGGCCAATATTTTCCAAACCAGGCTTGCTTAAAGCACAAAGAAATGACAAACAAAATCAACGGATCCCTTTGTTGTGTAAAACCGGAATGGCAAAGAAAGCAGCCCAATTGATCACTGTTATGTTCGGTCTCTCTGGAGTCATTACGCCTGAGGAAAAAAAGAAAAACCCTATCAAAACCTGAGTTGCATAATGCCCTTCGGGTGATGTTGCTTACAAAGAGAGATATGAATCACTATTGTTTTAGTACCTATGAGCTGGACCATTAGCTTTAAAACCTTGTAGAACAGTTAAATAACACTCTTTTGTTTTTTAAAAAAAACCCCTAAATCTAACATAGAGCTAGCATTTTTATTTTATTTTGTGATAAAAGAAGCTAAGAAGGATAAATTAAAAGGAAAGAGGAAGAATGTGAATTTCAAGAAAGAGGTAGGAAGAAATAGTTGATATTCCAGAAAGGGTGCTTTGGCTCATAAAGGATAAAGGTAGGAATAAGGTTTTTTTCCTTTTGTTTATTGGCATGATCCCATGAAAAAGAAAGGACTCAAAATAGTACTGGCCTATCTTTAGAGACATCTATTTCATTTTACCTTCTATGGAAAAGCTGAACAGAAGGGGAGGATCCTGGCTGCTGTCATTGAAGCTGTTTCAGTCAGTAAGAGTGAATAAAAAGCACAGCTGCCAGAAATGATACATTGCTGGCTAAAGTGTAAAGTCCAAATATTCATTTTCTCATTAAAATGGGGCTTTATTGCTAGTGGATGCAAATAGGCTGGGAGGTTCATTTCTCCCTGTATGGAGAAACTAACAACGGACAGCATCATTCCAGTATCACAGGCAATATAAATAAAGCAAAGTTTCAATCTCACCGTCACAGAGTGCGATGGTGCCGGTCCAGAGTTCACTGATACTGCACTGGGGCCAAACCTTGGAAAGTTCTCAGTAGATTCCCCATCAGAAATGCTGCAAATGCAGAGGATTCCTTAGTAAAACAGATTAGTCACAGTATTTTAAATGTCCTCATCCTTCAGGTTTGCAACATTTACAGTAAACATACAAACATACAGATCATAGTCAGTATATGATTATCTGACACTTTTTTTTTATTTTAAAGCTTTTATAACTAAGTTATCCATAGAAACGTGCGGTTGTTACAAAATCCAAAAACAATAGAAAACCTACTGCTGCTTAAATGGGGAAATTTGGCCAAGCTAGTTTAAGGTTAATCTCTGCTTTTAGTCTACAATAAGCCCCGCGGGGGTGATCTTTACACAGTTGTGAAATTAATTGCATGGCTGAACTGTTGGCCTGCCCCACAGGGATTGAAGGCTAGGACTGCTCTTCCCATTGGCCACATCCAGAACAGGACAAAGGTGTCTCTGACTTAACCGCTCCTCTACCTCACATTTAACAACCAGCTCCTAGCTGAGAATACAGAATTAGATGCCTGCAATCGTCATAGAGAGAGAATTAGGTGACTCAGAGTGGCAATCCAATCAAACCCACATATGGAGCTGCCTAGAGCTAGGAAATAAGAATAACTGTTCAGGCACAGACCTGGGAAGCATGTCTGAAACTGTTTCTTTCTTTTAAGTGTATTCAGGCTTCACAAAACAGCTCCACTCAGGGTCACCAGCACACCTTCTCCAGGTGGACACCTAGAGACTTTCTTCAAAGAATTGCGTGCTTTCACTGGGACGCTGCAGGGTCAGCATAGTCACAGGACACGCACCCCACGCAAACACTGGAGAGCTGCAGTTCAAGAGCCAAACCCCTTTCTTATAGTCAAAGCTCACTCATATTTTTCCTCAATAAAGATACAGACAATAATAATATTACCTTGTCAGCTTGAAGCAAGCTACTAAAGTATTACAGTCCTTCATCAACTACTGTACTCCACCCCCAGGCTAGATTACATTCTCTCTCTGTCATACCCACCTGGGCATTGCCATCAGCTTCTCTCTTGCACCCTGCTTTCAGCCTTTGGTTTCCTGCCTGACTTTCCACCACAGAGCCTGTTACAGTGTTCATATTCTCTGAAAAAACGTGCAATTTTGTCCCAGCAGAACAAACAGCAATGACAGCTTCACAGCCACAACTCGGCCAGGGAGGACCTCATCTGCAGCCGGGATTTCACTGGGGGAGCTATCCTGCGTGTAAATAACAGAAAAGTGATCTGAGCACTTTGAGCCAAACTATACGCAAAAAAAATGGCAGGAGGGTACAAACGGAACAAAGCTGGTCATCAACACCACCCGCCTGACCTTTGTGGATTAATTATCAATACGGAAATTAATTCAGGAACCCCCAAATAGCTCCTATTTCAGGTCCTTTATAATAAGGGTAAAGTTTAAGCCGGCCCAAAGCATTCTCAGGGTTTGTTGAGTACCACAGATGTCCCTGACGAGGCCTGCTGGCCTGACTTCAAAGAGAAGCTGCTGCTACCCTCCCACAACCCAGCTCCCAAGCGATGGAAGCAGCTGGTCTTAGTTAAACAGTTACCAAGCAAAAGTCATCTTCTTGCTCTGCTGTACAAAAGGTTGTTCTAAACATTATTTCCACTACTTCTTTAACTCCACTAAAAGGGCAAAACATTCTCTTGAGAATAATGCTTTGGCTCAGCCAGCCAGTGAGTAATGTGTTTTGAGTATTCCTGGCCTATTTTAAATAAGATTTATCATCTAGGTCTTCATTCATTAAGCCTGTAGGTTTTGCTTTATTTTTTTAATTTTTATTTTCTATGGAAAGGGATTAAATGCTTCTATAATTCAGAGACTTACAAATAATTTATACAACAGTATTACCTATTTGAAAGCCTACTTCATGGTACATAAAGATGTCTCTTCACGCTTTTAGAAAGTTATAACAAGAAAATCAGTCTCGTAGGAACAATCCTCCGCAGTGAAGACTAATTTAAAAGTTCTGTGTTGCGAACACAGGCTTTTATTTATTTCAGTTTGATTTAAAGACTTTTAACAGACTGTTCTGCTCATCTTGTGTTTTTCCTAAGTCGTGGATTTCACTTGATGAAAAATCCCAGCATGTACTATCCCAATTTTGGGTCAGCTTTCTTCACATCCAGATGGAGCAGAGTTCTGGCTAACAAGCTACTTGTTCCTCACCTGGGATAATTTTTTCAGCAGTCCACAGGCATCAAAGAAACACTGGATATTTATATCAGTGGAGGACTCTTGTCTGTTTTTACTGACGGCACATTTAAGCAGAACAAAGAATGAAAATGTTTATACTCTACAGAAGATCTTGAATCCAGATTTTCCCCTTGATAACATTTCTTGTCTTAACATATTAAAAACCCCACCATCCTGAATTTTAACATAGATGGATGTTTGAATTAGATGCTGCATGTATTGCACAATTTTACTTCAGGTGTCTCAGTTCCTATTTAGCTTTGGCTAAACTTAGCTACATACTGACACCAGCGGACATTACTAAAGTATTCAAAGCAAAAGATATTTATTATCACTTGGTAGATTAGAGTTAAAATACTCAAAGGAACACTTTACATATTTGAAAGCAAGTTGAGGAAATGATCTATATGCACGTAATCTGTCTATCCCCCTGTCCCTTCTGGGAAGGAAACAAGGTAGTATGTGAAAGGAAGGTGCCTCCAAAAGGAGGAAAAAAAAGCCCAGAAAGAGGTAAATTAATTGCTTAATATAATCTGCATCATTCTGTCACTGACCTTTTCCATTTCTCCACGCTTACCTGTACTCCTTTGACTGCCAAATAGTATCCGGTAGCAGTAGATGTGATTTATAGTTGATTAAAAGCACTAATATGTTCAGATATTACACATTCTATTGACATTTAGCCAGCAAAAAGCAAGCTGGAGAATGACATACTCCAAAAGCACTAATGCATAGTATTGATAAAAGTGCTGGAACACACACTGAAAAATCAATCTATTGCTTCGGTGACTGATGCCTGCTTATTTTGCATTTTTCACTGTCCTCAAATGTGCTAATTACATTAGTTATTGCTATGGTGCTTGAACAAGTTTGTGCTGAATGGTTTTGTGGTTTCATAAATCATCATCAAGCATTAAAAAAGCCTCATTCATATGAGAAACTCTGCAGTAAAATGCTGTCCCTAAGTTCAAACAGAAAACATTTAAGAGTGAGAATTTGTCTTGATTTTTCCCACAGTTTCTGTAATGGATGTAGATCCTTATTAGGAGTGGAAGAATTGGTAAAATCAGTGGCTCCCAAACACAGAAGAACTTGGCAGTAGCAGGAACTGAGAACAGCACCGCCGGAATTGTCACACACCTGATGCCTAAACACTGTATGTCAGGTCCACAAAAATAATAAAAATGATTTCAAACAGCATTGATAAATGCAATAGAAAGTACATTTGGGTGTCTGGCTCTTTCACTAGTGTTTCCTGAGGCGGGTTCACACTGAGTGAGGGCTGAGACTCTCGTGGATCTGTGCTGTCACACATTTACGAGACTTGAAGACCAGAGACTTTTAAAGACCCACTTGTTATCGCAAGATTCATGGTACAGTCATAAGAGTTAGCAACCTTGGATTCTTGCGCTTTATTCACAGCTGAATAATTACTTTGCTCTGTGATTCTGAATAAGTCATTTCTATTCCAGCAGCGGATGGAAGGATTAATATTAAATATGGAATATCCAGGAGTGGTGATAAATTCAAAGTGACTCTGAAGAGTCATACCAAGCAAGTCCAAAAAAATAGTGAATGAGTCAGAAATTTTAACATCAAAGAAAATAACTCATTCAGATTTAACCTAAAACATGGAAAAGTAATTTCTTCCAGTTGGATTTTTGGAATATACAGTTAATTTGTGTGCCATTTCATTTCCAGAATCCTGGACTGATACATTAATGTTGGAAACATGGAAGGGAATGAACATACAGCGTTCAAAGAAAATAAGTTGGATCCAATCAGAAAGTCCCAGCAAAGACGACAGGAGGGAAAAAAGGAACAATGTGCCATCGATCAGAAAAGGAAAAGCAAAAAATGTACTGTAATTAAAGTGGCAAGACAGATACTTGATTTTAATTGCAAATAATTTCTCTGTGTTTAGCAGCTCTTCCAGGACTGAAACAAATATGGCTGTTCTCTAGAGTAAGAATGTTTTTACCATTTAAGATAGAAATTTCTGCCAAGTGTTTAGAATTCTGCAATCACAGCCTTTTGAAACTAAAGCGGCAGATGTGCTCCAGCAGTCAAGCTTCTTACGAACTGCAATACTCTTTCTAGAATAAAGCTGAAAAAAAAAAAAAAAAGATTTAAGAGCAATTGAAAAGGAGCATTTTTAAGAGCAATTGAAAAGGAGCATTTTACTTGAATGTAAGTCAAGAATCCATAAAGGATGTTTATTTTTTTTTTTCTTTGGGTACATTAGCCACTCATAGTGATCTATCTTTTTGTTTCTGGCATCCAGAATTTTGACCTGGTTTCTGATTTATTTCTACAGTATATCATTTCTGCACCAGTGTGGGAACGCTGGTTTTAACAACAAGAAGACTTTTGAAAGAGCTGTTTACTGGTGAATCACAAAGCCTGCAATACCCAGTTTATTTCATTGTTCTTTGGAATTGTTATTCTGCAGTATTCAGAGCCTGGATATAACAGCCCATAAAAAAACAAAAAAACAAAAAAAAAAACCCAAAAAACAAAAACCAAAAAAAAGCCAAACCAAAACACCAGCCCTCCCACTGCAGTCTGTGAGTCACTCATGTCATTTTGTCACAGTTTTACTCTCCAGTATTACCCTATGGCATTTTGCTGAATTTTTCTTCATTAGGCTATTCAGAAACCAAATGGGAAATTCAGGATGAGCCTGTTTCTGACAAAAGCCTCCTCTAAACTTCAATTTGCATACTTGACAGGGAATGAAGGCTGCAGAACACACAGTCACCAGTCTGAAGTCACTGCTTTGAAGGAATCGAAACAATATCTGGAGCCAGGTTCAGCGCTTCACCTCCTACGGGAGGGAGAGAGGACACACAGAATGGTTTTATAGTGCTCTGGGAATGTGTCTAGGGACTGCCCCATGCTCTGGGCTTCAGAGATTACAACGTTGCCCACTATCCTCTTCTGTCCTTTGGCTGGTTCCCCAGAATATCCTTGTTCTGGGAACTGCAAGAGAAGGTAATTGTATTTTATTTAATGAGTAATTTCTCCATTGTGTCAGCTCTCCATAGGGGAGCTGCTTGAGCCTCAGAAGATATTTAAGACCCTTGTAAATATTTGCAGGAAGAAACTTAAACTCAGAATTTTGCTGGCAACGATATGCGGCGGTGGCTGGCGGGATGGTCAGAGCCAGGTTCAGATGTATGGGAGAAGAGGGAGACTTGATAAGTCACAGGCAGCTCAGTTTGCATATCTGAACCAGGACTGGCTCCTGGGGCACCTTGTGAAAATCCTTCTCTTACAAGGAACTTGAGCTAAGGCTGGGAAGCCTGAGCATGTGTCTCTGTTGAGCAGTAAACAGCTTTGACACGAATGATGATAAGGATGCTGTTTGAGTTGTGGAGGCAAGGGTGCACGGGCTCCTTCAGGGAGACTTTCTCTCCAACACAGACTGTGAAGGTCATCAGATTCGGTTCTCCACCAACCTGCTCCGATGGGCAGTGCCTTTCCCAGACAGCTGGCAGGACATATGGGTACGGCTGAACTGCTTTTAGGCTTTGTGCTTGTTAGGCCACCCCCACAAGTTCCTGTGGCAGCAGAGGCTAATGCCATTGCTGATGATGCCACAGATGTCAGCATATATCACCAGTGGAAGAAGAGAGCCGCAAAAGGGTGCTCTACTTGCCACAAGAGAACCGGGTAGATCCCTGTAAGGTGTGGATGTTATGCATGTATTCACTGCAGCTGAGGTTCACGTGCCTGAAGTTGAACAGCACCTTTACAGCTGCAAAAATCACAGGAACTGTGAACAACTCTATTAATAATCTCAGCACAGATGGACACCTCACTTTTCCAGACCCCAGTGATGATAACCGGGATGTCATGGACAGTGGCAAGCTGGGGAGCGTTTTGCAAAAAACAACAGCAGAAGGTACTCGACAGTACTGAACTGCTCATCTATTCCCATACAGGTCTGGCATACCAAATACTCAAAGGGTGATACTGATTTCTGAAACAGGCTGGGCCTAGAAAAAGAGGTACTGCTGCTCTGTACCTCAGACCAACTCCTGCAACAAAGCCAGGTGAACAGATTCCTGAATCTTGTACCTGGAAAATAGCAGCCCACTGCTGACATGGAGGCCAAGAGGCAAATTCAGGGTACTATCAAGATACAGTGGGGCTGATATGGACAGCAGGAGTCTCCAGTCTTCTCCTCAGGACTCTCAGGACTGTGAGGCATGTGGCTGCAGGTGGTACTCATTGTAAGATTGCGTCCCTGGGAGATGACAGTGGGCTTGCATCACGGAGAGCACTCATGGTGGTCCTCCCACGTGGTGGCCTGCAGACGGCGGGCAGCATTGAGGCTGTATAGTGCTAATATGGATGGAGATCCTCTTGGGATAGACATCTCACCCAGGAAACCGTGACCAGGACAGCCTTAGAAGTAACAATCTGGACGTGGTAGAGTAACTTCACTCTATTTAGAAGTAAATCCACTGGAGTACATTTAAAGTGATTGCTAGCTCAGGAACAGGCACATGCTACCCCTGGTATCGTTCATGGTCAACATGGAGATAAGCATGTTTAACATAGTAAAGCAGTGAAAAATGCATTTTAATGAAGACTTACTGTGATTTTTACTTGTAAATATGTTTCCACATTCAAAACCTAATTAAAAGCAGACTCGATATACCCATCAGTATAGACTCAAAAATCTCCCTGTATCTTTAGAGAACAAACAGGTTTCATTTCAAAGAGTAATGCTATTACAGCTCTTTAAAAGATACGGGGGCTCAATGTAAACATCGACAATTTTTGTTTAATGTGTGCACTCATCAAACACCTTCCAAACCATTACAAATCCTGTGCTTCTGTACAGCGTCAGTTTATCAGTTCTACAACTAATGAATCCAAAGAGCATAATGGGGAATGGATGTTGGGTGAGACAGACAAGTGTGCTAAGTCCATTGTTATATTTCTGTAGGACTAATTAGTCCAATGTAGATTTGGGAATTCGATTTGAAAGGATGTTAAATGTTTTCAGATCTTGCTGTTAAATGATTTCAAATGAGGTTTCTTGTTTTGTTTTCTTTTTATGAATTATTGTGCTGACATGATGTCCAGAAAACATAGTACCAAGGAAAGCCTTTGCAGTTTAAAAGCCTGGAAATGTCTCAAATTTACAGATTTGAAATTACAGAATTAAAAAAGAATTGGGAAAGAAATTTCCCACTTTCCAGTTTCCTCTACTTTTTTGCGGAAACTGATTCTTGTGCTAGCAAAATTTGGGAAATCAAATATCATATTTTGGCTTTTTCCAAATATTTTAACAGATTTTGTTGTAGAGGGAATACACATGGAATAATTCAACCACTTTAACCCCTCTCCTGGGCTTGGAATCACCAGGTGTTCTTGAAAATCATGAGTGCTACTGACCTGTCATAGGTACAGCTCCAACCACCTCTTAATTTTGGGCCAGTTCCATAAACTGGGGGGTGATACCTGCCAACTCGATCACAGTTCACACAGAGGCAGTTGTGATTAGTGCCCAACGCTGCACCGTCTTGAAGGAATTATCAATGGGCTAGTGCATTAATTCAATGACTCGTAAATTGTCCTGTTCCCTTCCTCTGTGGCTGAAGAGTCCAGCCTTGCTGTGATATCTTCTTTCTGTTTCTAGTACATGAGCTTTTGGTCCAATTTATTTCCACTGATTAGAAACAGTTGTTGGAATATTATTCACTAGGGGCTCCAGTTTAATGCAGTATCACTGCACCGCATATACATTCAATAAATTAAATAAATGGATGAATAAATAATACCTCCCAGCTCCACACAAGAGTTGTGTGTATCACTGTGCTGTACAGTGTCACGTCAACCCAGCACATCCTTTTTCCTGTCACAATATTCATCATTATACCACCCAGGGTTCATAAAGCACAATTTAGAGATAATGGAAAAAATACAGGACACAACATGTTTCTGGCTGATAATATTGATTCCAGGTGTTCTGAGAGAAAATTAATTCAGTCATATGTTCCAGCTATAACACTGCTTACCCCTTTTATGGATGCTTGTTGAAACAGCTCCTAATATTCTGCAGACCCCAAACCACAGATCAAAACTAATTACAAAAATTAAGCTAATTGTTTAAGAGCTTGCGGCAGAGTGCAGATTAGAGACACTAGCAGCTGCACAACGCCACCTGACTCTTTTCTCACCCATGTGGAGTTTATGAGAGGAATGATACTCAGACGAGAATTAGTAAATTCCACAGATATGGTCTTAAACTTTTCCCAGGGTCTTATACTCTTGGAGCGATAAGTCACAACCATGATGTGCCCCCTTTTTTTTTTTTTTTTTTTTAAACTTGCACGTAATATATGTCAACAGATGCAAAACATTTCCATTTATTTCAATTGGTACATTAACCAGACTAGTGGTTAGTAGGGCAGCTGAATGGTTCCTCACAAAAACTGCTTCGTCAGTCTGCAGATCTTCAGCAATTCGATTCACATTTGTGCAAGTGAAAAAAACCAGTTTGCCAAGCACTTCACTTGTGGCCAAATCTGAATTTATGACACGCTCGTGAACTACTCTTTTTGGCTATATCACTGACATTTTGCCATGGTTATTCATCATATACAATGTGTCACCTCCTGCTGTGCGATGTTGCCTTTGCCTCACGACTGACTGACAATGCTTAGTGTGAGAGCATCCAGACAGATGTCAAACAATGAATATTGCGTATTGGAGATGAGTCCTTAGATGAAACTGCATTTCTGTTGAGTAAAATAAACATTTCAAGGCCACCATGTACACTGATAAAATATTTCCATATTATTTTCTAGTGTTCCAGAAAATTAACTACTCATTTTCAGAAGACCAGTGGTTTAATCAACCTCTGACTAGAAAAACAGTGCAATGCAAGAGAACTGCTGTGAAAGACATCTTCATCTCTGGAGTCAGGAGCAGCAATATCAACCTTCTTGAGCCAAACAGTGAATATATACTGGGTAGGAAAAAGCAAGGATTCCCTTGTGCGGCCCACAGTGCTGATGAGGCAGAGCGCTCTTCCTTCAGAGCTCATTCAGAGTTACAGCCAGGACTGAAAAGACAAATGTGCTAGCCATAAAGCTGACCTGCATTTTCCAAAATTAATCTGCTTTTGTGCTTAAAGAAGAATTGTTTTTCATGTACAGCTTGTAATCTTTCTTAGAAAGGAAGGATGAGTTTACTTAAAATTCATAACAAAGGCGTAGTGGCTCTTGATGAATCAGATTTTGGGTGTGAATAAAAGTGGTCTAGGATTTGCAGGAGCAGTCAGTCTTTATGTTCATATTTACTAATCCTGGCATTAAAAAGAAAAATTGGCAATGATATACCAGGTGGTGAATCTGAATTTCCATGGTCTTCTGCAGAGGATGAAAGTAAACAAGTTTGTTCTGCCATTCTACAAGAAGGTACTGAAAAGCAGACTGACAGCAGAGCTATTTAGACATTCTTCTTGTTTACTTTATTTCTAGATTATTCAAGCACAGATTCTCTTGTAAGGCATAATTCTAATTTAAAATTATTCCTATTTTAATTTTGCTATGAGACTACTTTGGAGATACTTCAGAGCTGATTAAGTTGCTCTCTGAAGATAGCAAGCAAATTCCATTGCAAACAAAACAAAATAAGTTAATTTTTATCTATGAAACTCTGTAGTGTTGCTCTCCTGTATCTTTTTTCAGTTTATATTAGAATTCACCTGACCAGACATTTCTGTTTCTTTGTCCCGTCTAGCTGAGTAATGTCAGTATGCAGTATGTATCCCACTGTCATGGGAGTGAAACTGTACACATTTCATGAAAATTTCCTCTCCTTGTATCGAATTCATACCTAGTTACATGGCGTTTATCATAAATTGACCCCAGTTCCATAATTACATGGAATTTATCGCTCTTCCTTGAAGTTTTGGGGTTTTTTGTTGTTTTTTTTTCTTTTTCTTTTTCTTTTTTTTTTACCCTACTCTGTAACTTTAAAGCAAGCATATGGGTACTTATAAGGCCTTCTGCAAATGAATGAAAATGTATGCAAACGGACAATCTGGTGTTCCTTCACAAAGGACATTGGGAGGTTCAATACCTTGAAATTCACATTCCTATTTGTGTTTGCCCTCCAATTTGTTGAAAATACCCAGACGGAATTTGCTGAGCATTACATTTATCAATCCTAACAGGCTGTACGCAGAACCTTTTGAAGACAAACCAGCCATTAACAGCTGGAAGTGTGATAGTTTTTACAGCTTAACTAGAACAAATAGCCTGATCCTTCGGTATGGAAATATTAGCTTTGTCAATATTCACAGGGCACTGAGTTTATTTGTATTAGGTTTAAAAATGTACAAGGTGTGCCACTTGTTATGTTCATGTAGCATATTCGCATATCATGTTAAAAGTAAGGAGCTTCAAATCACATTTGTTAACAGCTAAAGACAGCTAAGATTTTAATAAATAGTTATTAATCTCTTTTCTGTGAATCTTGTAAACCTTTTTTGTCTATAGTGGGAATGGACAAACCAGAAACCAGGAAGTTTGCTTCCTGTATAATTTTTTTCCAGGCACCTACTTCAAACTTTACAAAGCTTCTTCTAAATAGCATATATTCAAAATGAAAACAGATGAATAGTAAACTCTGTGTTCACTGTTAGGACACCACTGAGAAACCAGCACCGCTGGGGGAAGGAGCTCCCGTTGATACTGAATGAAACTTTCACTGAGGAATAAAATATCGGAGAATCAATCCATAATCCGTATTATTAGTAGATTTTGTGACAGGAAGTTTCTCTGTTAAAGTAGTCTTACACCAACAGCACTCTTCTCCTCTGCTTATGAAATTGCGTACCGTACCTGTGAATTACTACTAGGTTAATCCATCAGATCAGATGAGGAGTTAGGAACATGGCTATCCCAAATAATAAACTCCACAACTTAAATATAAGCCAGCCCTCAGATTTTGCACTGATTAAAACTATGAAAATGTGGAGGAAGCAGGAATGCCAACCGACAGAGGAAAGTGGTGGTGGCGTACTGCGGCCATGAGCCTCACAGCCAGGAGAGTCCAACCTGGTGGGGTTGACAACAACAAAGTCTTGACTCCTTGTACGGTTTCTGAAGACAGGTACAGTTCCTGGCATGGAAAGTCTGTTAAATGCAGTGTGTGTTACAGCCATGTGGAGACCACGCTCTGACCTGTTTGTACCTACCAAGAACTTTATCAGTCAAGCCCCAGATTTTTTCAGCAAAACAAATGCAACATTAAGGGCTGAGAGCAAGGCATGGAGGCAGTAATATCCTCCACAGCTGTATCTATTTAAAAGCTAGACCTCTAGTATAAAGGAACTGCTTTGCCTTTCTACAGCTGGTGGAAAAGATGACACCTCAAAAGGGCACTTAATTCCACTTACTTCAGACATACTTTAGGTAGCTGGATTGTCCTCCAGAGGTTAGTTTCCCTCCATTGACCACAGAAAGAGCTTCAGTAACTACTTTACACTAAATGTCTAACTTTTAAATTGCTGAGGTTAGTGAGCTGGATCCCATTTCAGCTCCGCAACTTTAGAAAGGTGGGGAGCTGGCTTGAATGATCGTTTGTTCGGTTATTTTGCCAGGGCTGTGCCTGAGCAGATGTTTCTATTGAGCTATCCACAGTGACTCCAGAACTTCTCCCGAGTGCTTGCCATTAATTTAAAAGTCAGTCATGTGTGAGTAGTTTAGATTGTTCCTCCCAAAAGTCCATTACCTTTGTACTGAATTTTATCTATTTAAACTAATATACACATATGCCTTGCTTTCTCTAAATGACTGTGGAAACAGTGTAATGTAATAATCTGAGTCTGACCCATGAGGCTTTTTAAAAACCTATGTGTTCTAGCATACATGGGAAACTTTCTTGACTCAGATTTTCACTGTATATGCAAAGAATAACAGAGATGCAGATTCAGATGATGAAATTAATAGATTCACAATTAAATACCTGGCAGTCTGCCTCAGGAATTCTGAAGAATAACATCTCTTGTCATTAAACAGTATTATTTGAAAATATATAAACACACCTTGTGTTCATCATCAGACCACAAATAAATATTATCAAGAGACGTGAAACCGGACCAGATGGAGCACAAGCCCAAGAGGCAGTTAACAAATAAATTAATTGACATTCAAATTAAAATAATTACAATTCTGATCACATACAAATATTGAGCTGTCAGATCTAAGCTTTGTTTGGAAATACAGCATTTGCCCATATTGATGGATGGAAGAACCAGAGTAACGACTTGAAAGCTCAAACTCTATTAAACACACCATCTCTGGATTTCACCCTTTGTTCACTGACACATCTGAGTGACAGTTGGTTAATGGCTTGGTCTTGATAACATGTTTAGTGTAATCCCTCCCACAATGTGATTAACTGTACTGGAAATGCAGATGAAAAGGTGTATTCAGTGTTTTGCAAAGGATCGCAGATGGAGAGCATTACCTTCAACATTTGTAGCTATCTAGGCACAGAAAGAGATAACCCATACTCAGTGGCAGACTACCAGTGCTTTTCATGCTACACGTGATGACCATACATAACAGATTTCAGAATAAAAACTAATCGTCTCATCATGCAACCCAGAGACAATACCAATCCCTAATAATTAAGGAAGGGGAGCAACAACGCATTATACCATGCTTAATATGAAGGGCTGGAGGTTATAATTACCAAGAGTTCTCACTTAGCTTCAGTCAATAATAGAGGTCAGACATGTAAGAGTAACCTGACTCTGCAAGGAGACGCATACGTATAAATACCCACATGCACATGCACACAGACACGCACAACTAATTGTGAACAGCATAATTGAAATCAATGGGCCCACTCACAGGGTCTATGACTTATTTACTCCGTGGTTTCTCTAAAATGGGCTGGTAGCGAGATTGGTCTGAAAGTAGTCATCAAGTGCATTTACATTCATTACAATGATGTAAAAAGGCCTCAGTTTAACTAGGAATAAGGCCCAGGGTACATTATGTCAAATGCATACGTAAATCTTTGCACAATCAGCACTTAAGGGCATTATGCAAAAGGTGGTGCTTTCAGATAAAGTCATTTGACATAAGCAGTTAGCATAATTCATGTTACTAAACAAATATGAATAAGGCAAGAAATGTATATTTAAGAGAAACTACTCTGAAAAAGCTCATTACTTTCTGATTATTTCTCCTGTGCCCTTTCCTACTTCACTCTTTTGTAAGTACATGTCGGTACCTTCTACGCCAAGGAAAATGAAAGCATGTTATTCTGTTTGCTTCAAATTACTGATCCATAATTTCATAGACCAGGAAAGCTTCGTCTCCCCTCATTCTCTCTCCCACAGGATGCGTCTTCGAAGCAGCAAAAATAGAAGCCAAATTTTGTTACCATTGAATTTCTCATGGACTTCCCAGGCGCCTGTCCCAGCACAGAACTCCTGATGAGAAATGAGGCTGTCCATCCTCCTCACTGCAATACTACATGCAGAGGACATGGTCTGTGCTCTGCCACTGCAGGCTGCGTGGTCCTCTCCCATACCCACGCTGCGACAGCAGCTACCCATGCACGAGCCTTTTACCGCATTCACAAAATATTTATTCTTCACACACAGGTTTGGCCCCTCTTGTGGAAATATTATTATGATGTTTTGTCGCTCATGGGCTGGATGCAGTGGAGTTTTGGACACATCTCCTCACACATGGACAACATACATGAATTAATATATCTGCCAAAGGCATAGATTGAATCCACTTGTCTTCCGTCAGTCATCAGTTATTAATCATGAACAGACCGGTCTCAATTTGGCCTATTAGACAGGGGTTTAGGTTGCTGGCATTTTCTCATTTTCCTCACCATTTTCTTACGTAAAGTACCAGATAGGCCAAAATTACAGCACTGTACCTATACTAATAGAAGTGAAGTAATGCACCAGCCCTTCCCAGTCTGGGCAGGGTTACAGTGGCATTGAAGTATGGGAACATGAGTATATGTGTGTTTACATACTTATCACTAAATGATATTCCTACACTGGGAGGGGAATAAACTCCTGGAGTAAGCATATATTTATGATACTGAACCTATGCCCACCCTAGTCAAGCTATATCAATAAAAATACCAGTATGTCAGCATATAGGGAAATAAAACCTATAGGGTTTGGCAGCTGGTATAATAAATGCTGTATATGCCATAGCTGTCACAATTGCAAAGGAATATGCATCAGCTTAAACCACATCTGTCGAAGTTTAGCTGATCACGTTTCACTTCGCAAGGCAACTGGTTAAGCATATGCACATGGCCAGTTAGTGGAGCTCGTGAAAACTTGAAACTGAGTACACCATGATAGCTAGGTTGTTCGAAATATTCCATTTCATATCTCTATCTTTCATTAAAATGACACGGGAACTGCTAATGCCAGATTTTTTGTCTCTAACTGTTCCAGTTGTGAAGAAAACTTTGTCAATATGTACTTCGTAGCTAACCAACATGACAGTTTCAAGTTTTTAGATTACAAGAATTGACATCTCCAAGAAGTGTGGATAGCACTGCTAGAGGATGAAAGCTCAGATGCTTAGTGGTGGCTGTTTAAATACACCATTTATTAATTTTTCTCACAGTGGTGGAGCAAGCATCATATTTGCAAGGCCAGCACAAAGTACTCTTCTGTATTTTACTGCCTTAACTGGATATTCTCCAGGGAGCTCAATTCCACAGTAATGGCAATGTCCAACCCAGGTGGACACCTGCAGTGAGGAAAGCTGAGATCCAGGAGTATAAATGGCCAGATTTAAGCTGCGGAGTTACATCTGTAGATCCTAGAAAACTGGCATGGATCACATTCAGCACATCTATCCAGTCTATCACAAGTAGTGTTCCACGAAGATGATTAAGGAACTGGAGCATCTGGCATATGAGGAAAGGCGGAGGGAGCTGGGACTGTTCAGCCTGGAGGATCTTGCCAGTGCGCATAAATACCTGTTGGGGGAGAGCAAAGAAGATGGAGTCTTCTCAGTGGTGCCCAATGAGAGCACAAGAGGCAATGGGCACAAAAGGAAATACAGGAAATCTCACTTAAACAGAGGGGGGAAAAAAGAAAAAAAAAATTAATGTGAGGGTGGTCAAACACTGGACCAGGTTTCCCAGGGAGGTTGTGATGTCTCCATCCTTGGAGATACTCAAAACTCAGCTGGACCCAGTCCTGGGCAACCTGCTCTAGCTGACCCTGGTTCAAGCCGGGTGATGGATTATATCATCTCCAGAGGTGCCTCAGCCATTCTCTGATTCTGTGATTCCATATTGGCATGCTTCAAAGCGAGAGCTCATTTGTCTCTGGAGCTAGGAAGGCTGCTACCATTTCTTTCCCTTCAGTTACCTTCTCCTACTTTGAACCTTTATATCAGTGCTGCTGTTTGTCCAGACTGTGATTGTTTCCCTCTACTCTCCCACTGACTTCAAAGGGAATTAGACCATGTTCTAAAGGACATAATATTAAGGTGTCAAAGATGCCCACTGTCTCCACTGAGGAAATCATGGGAATGAGTGGGAATGCCCACCTGTGAATTTCTGTAAATTCAGCGACATTCCTAAAAACTTTTGTAACATTTTTGTCTTTACATATATCTGGCCCTGATAGTTTCCTGACCCAAATCAAATTCTTCTGTGGTTAAGAATTCATCCCCTTTGTGGACCAGCAGCTTTAGTCACAATATTTGTTCCATTCACTACTTTCCCATTTTATATATTACCTGTTGTGGACAAAGTTATCCTTTTAAAGATGAGTGTTTTACACACCCTTGTTAACTCTTTTACCTTGACTCCTGTTTTCCCTCTTTACCTCTGCTGGGACTTCAGCAGTAAAAGCTGAAGTTGTATTATAGCAGTCAACGTTGATTTTGATTCTGCCAGGAACTGGTTCAACGTGTTGAAGATCTTTGCGTGAACTGATTACATGCCAAATAATTGTGAAAAATTAACAAAGGGACACCTGAATAAGAAGATATTTTATGGTCTTGTTATACGCTCTTTCTATATATGTATATTTTATAGATATATATGAGAGCGCAAGAGAGCAAGCATATGATTATATACATATATATATACGTAATATGAATATACATATATTCTTCATTCATATATATACACACACAAATACATATATGTGAATACAAACACACACTTCACTCAGTTCTAATCACAATCTAGTTCATTGATTTCGGTAAATGTAGCCATTATTTCCCTCTAATGAAAACACCTCCGCATGACTGAGCAGAAGGCAATATCGGATACCGCTGACTTCTTTTTACTGTACTGCAGGTGTTAATGCACTTAGGAGTGCTACACTTCCATGATTAAATTTGCCCCCAGGAAAAAAGGAAGTATTTGCTCTTCATTAGCATTTTTGCTAGATGGGATCCCACAACCCAGTCTCAGGAACAAATGAGGCATTTTCACTCATCACTGCAGATGCAGTATATTTGTGAAATAGGCTTTTAAGAAATGCAAATTAAGCAAAAACTATGAAAAAACATGCAGACGGAAAAAAATCCCAAACTACTGATAAGAGTGCCACTCCTCTTTGGCAGAGCTCTCTCCTGGAAAACCGCATGGTGCAGGGCTTCAAGTCACCACCCTGACTGCGCTTGGCTGGCAGCAGCTACCAATCCCTGCAGCTGAATGCCTGGGAGTTTTTAATAATCTAGATGAAATGGGCTGCTGCTTTCAAGCTTTTTTTGGTGGCCCACTGCTCCCGTCGCAGATTCACTCCACTAACCTATCTTCTAACCTTGGCAAGGAGGGCAATTTGCAGTGGGATAAAAACTGACCACCTCCTTTAGCCCTCAGGGTGGTTTTCCAGACCACATTATAAGGGGAGCGTGGTGAATTTTTTATGGCAAAGCATCTCTTCAGACATAATACATTCAGGCTGAGAGGCTGTTAATCCATCCACTGTCATGACGATGTGTTTGTTTAATTATGTTCCCAGGCAAATAAAGATCTCAGTTGGCTGAGTCCTCATCCTCTCCTCTCACCCCCCACACATTTATTAATGATGGAAAGGCCCTTAAATGTGGTTAAGTATCTTCTTCAAAGAGTCATTTACTGTAAAAATCAGCAGCCTTCATCCTGGACAACACATCGCTGAGAGTACTAAGGAAAGACTGAGTGTGGAATCAAAGACGGTGGGAGTCATGAAACACAATTCTCTGGGAAATTTTAACGTTTCGGTATATGCACTACTCACCAGAAACTTACGGAAGACTGTGAAGTTCAAAAATAAATACTGACTAAAGATTACTGAAGCATTTATTCCCCAGGAAAACAGCAGTCTTTTTAATTTATGTAGTACATGATATATTGCGGTATATTGTATATATTAATATGAGTATTAACAAAAGGAGTTAGAAATGAAAATAAAGTATTTTTATGTTATCAGAACTGCTCCCTGGAAAGATTTACCCTAGAGGATTTCATTAGAACTGATTTATTCACTGAAAATATTTCCCTTTCAATGAAATTGTGTTTTCCGATTGAAACACTTTTCCTCATTTTTTTTAATCAGCTCTCTTCAGTATTTTGTTAAACCTGAAAGAATATTACTCAATCTTTTCTTCCTGGAGGGAAATGCTCAAGTCCCAGACACATTTCATTTGGTTACACTTAGAGATATTTATAATATTTCTTAGCACATTGTGCACATTCTCTGTCAGAAAGCTTTTGAAATGAATAATTTTTTTAAGCCATTACTGAAGAATTTTTATTTAACAAAGCTCCACTCAGTAAATTTAAACACTACATTTTCTGTCTGTTTTGTGTAAGTTTCACACAGGTAATTTCTGAATTCCTTGAAAAGCTACACAGACTCAGAATCCAAGCTACCATTTTTGTTGTCTGCCATAGATATATATTGTCAGAAAGAAATTTAGCACTGTGTTGCTAAATGTTTCCTTTCATCACACTCTCATGAAATATTGATAATATGCCCTGTAGAGGTCAGACTTTGTTCCTATGCAGTATTTTTTTGCTGTGAAGCTGTCATAAAATTCTGTTTTCTTACTTTATTATCTCATTGGTAATATCCTGGGCCCGCTATTCATTTTTTATGCATGTATACTCTTTTCTTTCATTAGGCACAGTTCAACTCTCTGGCAAGGGCCGGTCCATGGCACACAGATGAGGGAGGAGAAGCCTTTTGAAGAAGCTGTTGACTGGTTTCCTTCCTTCATCTGAGCGGCTTGTTCCCGTCCTCATTTCATGGTTCATTTTTCCACTGGCTTAGCAGTACCTGTGGCCCTTCTCTGAAATGAAAGATTATTTTGGGAAGGGTTCTTCTTTTAATCATTTCTGTGACATGCAGTATGACCCCATAAACTACTCCTTTTGTAGCACAGAGGGGGCGAGGGAGAGGAATCAGTAGTGGGATGGATGGGAGACAAATTAAACTTTGTAAGCCAGGTTTGCTGCCGAAACCCAGCTGCCCCTGAACTATGGCTTCAGGCAACTTTGCTAGTGTTATGGCGATTGATGGCGTGGAAGAACAAGGGCTACATGTCAGCTATTTAATTTTTAGTTTTGTGCTTGACCAGTGTGAAGTAAAATGATACAGGGTAAACAAACCAGCCAACCCTGAATCCTTTACCCAGACCTGATTAAAATCAAACATTTCAAAAATCAAGGAGATCCCATGAACTTTTGGAGGAAGTAGAACGGTCGAGTGAAAGGGAGGAATGCAATGGAAAGAAGTAGGCGACCAAGGGAGACATCAGAGCCCTCTTGAAGCCAACGTAAGATTCCCTGTTAGCTTCAAGAGGATAGAGACATCACGCTGGGCTCTGCTCCTCGCTCAGAAACAGAACTTAATTACGCTGGCTGCTGTGTCTTCATTTGCAACTCTTCCAAATAATTCCCTACATGCTTTCAGCAATTTAAAGAGACAATAAGTGGGTGGATACAACTCCTCAGTGACCCCAGAGAGCTGCGTAACACAGCTGAGGTGACTGGCTTTTCGCCAACTTTTGTGCTTGTCCAGGGTCCAGGCTAATATGTCTGTGAAAATGCCCGTCTGTCTTTTGTCAGACAAAAGGTATTTTACCCAATATAAGGTGACTCTGGGTTGCACTTTATAATGGATAAGAAATTAATTAATAACCAGACCAAAACTTTATGGTTGCTTAAGGACTAGTCATCATGTATTTCATAGAAAGAAAGTAATGGGTCCTTCCAAAGAGAAAGGGAAAAAAAAATGGCTGGAGACTGAAGCCAGGCACAATCAAAGCAGAAATTAGGTACAAATTATTAACAAATTAATACATCACATATCTTGTATTGTGAATTTGACCTCCCCTGGCTTCCCAAGTCCTTCACACTTAGGAAACATTTGTAAATAGAAAACTAGGAAAAAAGCCATTTGGATTCATTAGAACTTGAAACTTTCACATAATGAATTTCAATTTAGAAGACTTCAGAACAAAATAGCAGAAAAGCAGAACAAAAAAAACCCCACCCCAGTGTGCTAAATAACATTTTCACAAAGCTAATTTTGTGACAAAATAGTCTGAAATGGCATTCCAGAATCTGTTTGCCTGTCAGCTCTACTGCTATGTAACTTACAAATATGCTATTAGCATTCTAGCACCTCATCCTAGCACTTATTTTCATACAAAATTAGCCCTGCATACAAGATGTATACACATGTCTTTTTGTGACATAGCAACGCTGATTTAAAAACTGGAATTCACAGTAACCCAATAAAAATGAGGGCTGTAAATTAACTGGGCATAATGTAGTCTTTGCAGTTCTCCAGAGTCCTTGAATAAATACAAAAATAAATGAGGAAGAAATGTAAGTGAAAAGAAACAGCCTTTTTTTCAGATGGTCTGCATTTCTAATTGAAAATTTTGGCTGGCATTAGTTGGCGGGAGCATGGAACACACAGCGTGAAAGGTCAATAAATGAGTCTAATACATGGAAAAAATGAAAATGCCTTACTGGAGAAGCTGATGGACACCATCAGTTTAAGAGTTACATATCCTGCTTGTTTACCCATTTCAAAGCCCTTTCTAACACTGTAGTGATACAGGTCCATCACAGTGACTGGCAAGGACCTAATCAGTTCAGGTTCCAAATTAGGAGATATAGGGGAAAATTTGTTAGTACTTAACATCCACCCAGTTCACACAGCTGGTAGAAAACCCATATTTGCAAAAGAATAATGCTGAAGGAAAAATACACATTTCATTCTGCAACAGTAATAGGCTGTGCCAGGGGTATTTTAATGGCTTGGAAAACACAAGTGGTGTGCGAGAAGAGACACATTAAAAAGAAGCCTTACAAAACATACCTGAAACACGGCGACACTTCACATTCATCCAGTGCTGTTTTATTTAACAACTCACAATAACTGTATTTTAGACCATTTTGTGCTTAGCCTCAGGGGAATTCTCTGCTGACTTCTACAACACAAAATGAATATATTTGTTTAGATGGCGAGTCCTCCAGGAGCAAAGACTGTCTCTTATGTGTCTATTACTGGGCCTGACACAGTGGGTTTTGTCTTGATGGTGTTGTAATACAAACAAGTAACATGTTTGAAAGCCAGAAGGTGCACTGTAATCATCCACTTTGATCTCCAAAACAAAATGGCAGGGGTTTAGGAGGATCCAAGTCCTGCTTGTTTAGGAAGCTAATTTGAACTATACAGTGAAAGCAGTTTAATGGCTTCCTACATAACAAACAGAGTAATTTATCACTAACGAGGAGAATATGAATCCTTTTGCATTCATTCCACAACCCCGGGCCACTCACCGATAATAGCAATAATGAATAATACCAGAAGCAAGTGAAATATATTTTATTTCCTTTCATTTCATTCTTCTCAGAAACTCAGCAGTGGTTCTGTGTCAAATCTGGTGGTTACATTAAACTACATTTTCAATAGTGTTTAAATTAAAAATATGCACCCAGATGCCAGCTGAGAGTCTGTATCAATAGATCTGATGATAAAATGGAAGAAAGCCCAACTCACGGATTTAGGAAGCCAAGGTCTTTCGTCATTGCCAAGGCCTTGCTCTAGATAATACAATAATTTTTTTAGATAACCTTTTGTTTTTCATTATCTGTACATGGCTTTGATCTCTTTCATTTTATTACTTTCAGCATTTAAGTCCTCAAGGATCACAGCTTCAGATTAGCAAGAAGCCCTGCAGTCACTGAAGCGCAGTGAAGGGTTTTGAGCAGGGGGATCAGCGCCTGTTTTGTGGCTTTCGTTGGAGTTACTCTTCAGCCATCTGAAGAGTAAGAAATGCCTAATAAAAAATCAGAAACGGCCAACTCAATGTTTGTAACATTTTTATTCCTGACACATCTTCCAAGTTCATTCAAAAATATCTCACTAGACCCCAATCCTTAAGTGATATAAATCACATCAGCTTCACTGATGTTAAAGAGAGAATCTGGACCTAACATCAGTTGAGATTCAGGCCTGTGCTCTTTGTATTGCAGAGGCTATATTTACATTTGGAGGTAGAATGGTGCGTGGAGTAGGAGGAGCATGGATCCCAACCTACAGAGTGAAACAGAGATAAGGAGGAACCAATGCCCATACTGTCAGGGATTTTACTTTGGGTCAGTTTTTCCCATAGAGTGAATACCCAGGAGCAGCTGGCATACAGCAAGGGTGCTGCTGGGGGGTTGGCATACAGCAGGGTGCTTGGCATACAGCAGGGTGCTGGGTGCTTCTGGTTTCATCTCATTCTAAAGGATTCTGGTCTAGGTCCTCCAAGACCACACCAAGATGCAGACCAAAACATGTGTAGATGAGATGACTGCGAAATCTGTTTCCAAAGCACGGTTCCGATATGAACAAACGTGAATCAACAGCATGAATCAACACAATGAGTCTAGAGTATTCGCTTAGAGCACATAAATTGACCTTAATTTTGAAACACGCCCCTTCAGGACTGCACCAATTACCTGTGTTAATATAATATTGAATATTTTTCAGAAGAACATTTTGTCCTACAGCCATACAAATGTAATCCGCTTTCAGCATTCTGAGCATTTTTGAGGTAAACATTTACTCATTTATGAAACTAATTTTCATATTCTCTAAGAATGTGCAACATGGAATACAACAATATCGGGTCATCTCACTCGCTGCTTCTTACTAGGGGCAGAGGGCATAGTTTCAGGTTCAGACTCAGGGTACCTGCTTAGATACCTAGAATTAGACTGAGAGAAAATACTGCCAATGCCCATAACAACAATAAAGTCTCCTCCTAGTAAATACTGTTTCACTGTGCTAAAGTCCTGTTGTAAGCAGAATGGATGTCTTTAGACTATTGTTGAATTAATCAAACTAAGTTTAGGTACCCTTAAATTTTAAGTGTAGTATATAACAAAGGCAGACTGCTTTGCCAAAACTAAACTTCCAAAATACGTGGACTTAGCATTTGCCAGCCAACACTTTCTAGCATTACATTTTCATACCTAACCTAGGCAAGCCAGAACAGACAGCGAAAAAGTCAAACAGTGAGGTATAAACCAAAAAACATTTTGAGGAAGCAGATGTTTATGTCTTTATAAAATATCCTGTTTTGTTTTTTTTTTTTTTTTTTTAAAAAGTCCTTCCTTAGACTTCAGCCTAAGCTTGGCAAAAGAACGACTATTGATTTTATTTCTATTGCTGCAGCATCTGGGAGGTGTCACTGTTGTCTTAAAAAGAACACAACTCTAAAGCACTTCTGCTTTGGCTGAACATATTTTATCCGGTAAGTTAGGGAAATTTACTGCTAAGCATCACACAGCTAATGCAGAAGATCTAAATCTCTCAGCTGTCCTAGCAAAACTTAGCTTTATGATTCAGAATACAAAATGCAAGGCTGAGAAGATATATCCTGGGCAAAGGACTGAAATCCAGAACACCATCTTGAAAACAAGAAAATAATTTTGTAAGTATACAGGAAGTGTGGTCTTTATTGTAAATATTTTGCAGAGGAATCTTCATTTAAGGAATGTGTTTAAATGTCTCAGGAGAAGTTGAAAGTACCAATGCTTCTGCACAATACATAAGCCTCAGAGTGACATGGAGTGTTATACATTCTTTCTACTACAAGTCCAGCGAAGTCCAACAGGAAGACTTGTAGAGACTTTGTATGAGATATCAAGTGGAAAAAGCAAGGCAGTCCCTTGCCACAAAGTTTGTAGCACCAAAGTATGTGGGGGTAACAGGAGAAAGAGCACAGCAGTCTCCTCTTTTTAGGTGAGGAACAGAAACAAAGGGACAATATCCTTATAGGTACACAGGTGTCTGACTGAACAATTTCATTTTAGTTGTGTTTATAGGCAGGAAACGTACTGGTGATGTATATTTTTTTAAATACAGACAGCTTCCATTTTCTATTCTGTCTTCTTAGCAAGCAGGTCTGAGACACATCTTGATTCTTCCCTCACCGCAGGCAGAAATGGCAAGCGGGACTATGTCACCGGAATACCGTGATACTCACGATGGCAGGGGCACGGAGGTACTGGTGGGAAAGGAACTGAATACTTAGAGAATATGCAGAGAAAAACTTCTGATTTTTAAGTCTTTTAAAGCTGCTGGGATAGCACAACGGGAGAGTTAAACACCTGGGAGGAGGAGCTGCCTCAGGCGAGCATGTTGAGGAGGGGGCTGACTCTAACACCAGCGACCCAGCCGGCAACACCACAGGGGCAGAGAGTAGGAAACCTGGTGCACAGGGGTAAGTCTCACCCTCACTCTCACACAACCTCACCCCACCCATGTAGCTTCCACTGTGAACACTGTCAACACATGAAACTTTTGGGTGATGTTTCTGGATGACGGGGGTATGCGGTAGGAGACATGCTCTGCTCCTTTCCTTTGAAGCCAGGTCACTGCACAGCAAAATGTTCCAGATTTACAGGAAGAGCGAGAAGAGAGGGTGCAGCTCATCAGCGTGGTGTAGTGGGCACTTGCATCAGAGAAGATTCCTTGACTTCTGGTCTCTCTGCTTTAATGAGCGTCAGCATTTGTTGAAGTTGGTAGCACAGGAGCCCTGTCCTGCTGTGTTTGTGTTCACCATGCTGAATACACCTGCTGGGTGAAACAAGCCAAGGAACAGCCATGCCCAGGCACCAGGAGATGCTGAGCCACTCAGAAGCCAGCATCAGCTCTGGGTACGGGCACTTCTCTGCCCTTGGAGACCTTCACACGATGAAGAGAGGAGGCCCTGGCAAGCTCATGCACATCCAGGTTTAGGCAGCAGTTATGGTGTTTATTCTCAAGGTTATTATTTTGTTCTGTAGCCCTTTTGTTTTAGGCACTGAAGTTCTTTATTAGGGTTGGCCCCAAGTGACTTGCCTAAGCTTGTGGGGCAGCAGTTCATAGAAAAGCCGGATCTTCTCAGTGCCAGTCAGAGGAGAGGATGGGGTCATGGATATGCAGGAAGGAGTCCATAAAACTGCACTGACCTGTGCTGAATCAGCTCTTTTGCTTTCCAGATCCCACCATGGTAATACTGACTTCTTGTATGAGAATGAGAAAGTTTTTTACCCAAACCAGTGTATATATTTTGTACTTGGTCAGGAATCACCTTTGTCCAGCCTGCCTACATTATGCAGTAACACAATAAGCTGGATTTCTGTGAGTTAAGCCACTGTCACCTTTATTACGGAAGAATTTTGCCTTACAGATTAATGCAAACAACAAGCCGTTTCGAAACACCAGTGGATGGATTGTGGAAATGAACAGTTAAGTGCAGCTTGTTCAGGCTTGTGCTGGTATTTGGTGCTGAAAAGAGCTTTTACTGATGTCTGTGGGAAACTTCAAATAACAGCTTAAAGAATTTGCCTAACAATAAGCCTACAGAAAATACCCTGGAATTACAAGATACTTTCCTTTCAAAATAATCACACGTTAATCATATATATTGTAATGAGTCATATCACTTCTTCACTCAAGAAAATTCAGTTTCTGTATTTCTAACACTTGAATCTGGGCTCAAATCACAGGTGGTAAAGACTATTTGCAGTTATCATTTTTCATTGCTTTTCAGTTAGAAGTCTTTTTTTTCAACTTTGGTGGAATGAATAAGACAAAAATACATATGTGCTCAGGAAATGAATCTGTTTTGCCTGTCACTCAAAGTGGAAAGAAAAAAGCAAGAAAATTTATTGGAAGAAAGAAGTCAGCAATTCCAATTCAAATCAATAAAATATTTCCTACAGTTTAAGCATGGGATTCAGCTAATTCAATTGCCATTTACAGTGTGAGCACCTACCTTGGAGCAAGTTATCTTACATCTCTTTTCCAACCAATAGAGTGAACTAAACACTTTTAAGGTGCAAAAATCCAACCCATTTTAGATATCTAAGAAGGAAGAGATTGATTTTCCCTTTGTTTCTCTCCACTGGCCATCAAATGATATCATACAAGTAGGCATCTATCTTTATTCTGATGAATTCTATGATTCTACATTTTAATTGACTAACAAAAACAAGTTCCATTGAATATAAGCAACAATTGGGGTTTTGAAGTGTTTTATCTGCCATTTTTTTTTTTTTTTTTGCCTTCCTATGAAACATTACACTTGTGCCACAGCTAGCTGTGGCTGAGATGGACTCATGTTTCTTAACGCATTAAAACCTCTTGAGCAGTTGTTCATGCTATGAATAATGCTATGTTTACTAATATCACAGACAACTGGACTGGAGGGCTCAGATGGTCCTCTTGATCCCTCTGTTCCCATATTCCCATAAAAGCATTCCATACAGACGACACAGATCTTGATCCAAAAATTCACTTAACTGCAAACTCATGAGTAGTCATATTGCCATCAATGGCACGAACTAAAGTTAGGCACATGTTTATTAAGGGCACATGCAGGTCAAGAAAGTATAAAATGAGGCTCTTCATAAGGTAGACATACTTGTATAATTGTAGGTATTCTATATCTACTGAATTATTTGCCAGAAAGGTTATATCAGGGCTCGTAATTATTCCTGCAATATTTCCTAGGTCTCTTCAGAAATAAAAGCAAATAAAGAAACCTAGGGAATTCACCCAGTTTCATAATAAGCCTAAGGAGACCCAAAGAGATTTTATTTTTCATACCACCTGAGTAAAGCCAGTTTCACTCCCTGTGTAAATACCCATTGACTCAAAAGAGTGACAGCATCTGTTTTATCTGACCATTAACATTTTTGTGTGATGAGTATGAATACAGGGGCTGAAAAGGAAGGAAGGCCACCAATAACAGGATAGAAAACAAACCAGAATATTGCTTGAATTAATTTTGAAGATTTCTTGTGAGAGCTATAGGTTAGTCCAGCCTCTTCACATCATGTAAAAGGGATGAGGCAGCAGGAGGTGTTACGTAGGCATTGCTAAAACTCTGCCTTCATAGGAGGATAATTCTTACGTGCCCCAGCAAGCAGCCAAAAGTCTTCAGTCTGGAGCAGCCCTCTTAGGCCCTGGAAATGGTAGGAGCATGTTTGGCACAGGAGGCAGGCAGTGATGCAGAACTGAGTGACACTATGGCCCGCTGGGCAGCATGAGGTAAAGGAGGATGGTTTTTAGGAAAACATTCTAAATTATGGCTGGGGACTCTGATTGCTCAATCATCGCTCACAGCTGTTGAGTGTGACAGTTCTGTGTATTTCAGTGTCTGAGATCTGACCGGGAATTCTCATGTAACGTAAGGCTTTATGTAACTTATCGACAGCTAAGTAATAGCTAATGTGGAGCTCTTAAAGCATGGTCCTTTACAAGCAGATATTTTCATGTTTTCACTGCCTGCTTATATGTTCCAAAGCTGTGTACCATCACAGGGAAGGGAGTGATGTTAAAGTTTGAGACCTGAGACCGTCCCCCATCCACGCAGTGTCTTTCTCCTCTCTTGAACAGGAGTGGGAGAAGTGGGAGGTGATGCATTAAATCTTGTTAATAGTTTTGGTTGGTTTATCCTTTCTGTTTTGACATTGTATCTTGTATCTGTCATTTTTATAGATGTACATAAAATTGGTTTAAGGAACAGATTCAATTTGGCTTCCAATTTTTAACCAGTGTTGCTCATAAATCATACACAGTATGTATCAGTTTTAAGAGGAAAAAGCATGGATGTTCAAGGCTTCTGAATTCCTCGTGGCTCATAAATTCTCCTGGAAACCTGGCTTGTAATAATGTGGGCATACAGTTTCAACTTCCATTTTTCTGTAACTTTCACTAAACCTCAGATCAAACTTTAAAACGCAATTTACTGTACGGAGGTCATGAATTGCATTTGTTTATTCATTTTGTTAGAAACTCAGCATTGCAAAGCCTGACAGATTTTCTCTCTCTTTGATTATACTGATAAAGAGGACAATATTGCTGTACACAGATGAGATGAAGGGGAAGGTTTACTTTCTTAAATTAGATATGGAATTTTGAATCTGAAAACTGCAGATTTCCAGCGGAGTTGTGGTATCAGCTTGCATTTTTGTGCACCCAAGTTGTATCTATGTCCTTTTGCTTTCTCACATGGTTTTTCTCATCTCTTAGGCAACTCTTGGAAAACTTCAATGACTGAGAATTTTAAAGTCGTCTGCGCAGGAACTAAACCAGTACGGATTTTTTAAAGGTGAGTACTGGAGAAAGGACATCTTCTCCCAGGAAAATATCTTTGATATGATATTTCTTTCGTATCAGGAAGGATTTTACCCACAGACCAAGGCTGACCAAAATTTCTGAGACTGGATTCAGATTTTTGTTGTTTCTGGAGGAATGGGACATTTCTTTTATAGAAGCAGTACCGATTTCAATCCACTCTAACAAAATATTTTATCAGCCTACTGAAATGCATGTGTGATATTTAGTGCATATCTGAAGGAAAAATGGTCACTATTGACATTTTTGAGAACTCAACATTTTCCTCATCAAAACTGCCAGGAAAAATAAAAGCATTTTCATAAAGTCATATTGAAAACAGTTTTGTTGGGAAGGATCAATTAAAAGTCTCTACCTAAAAAATGATATAATAGTGCTTTAATTTAAAACAAAGCACATTTGATAATACATTTGGGGGGCATCAAATTAAAATTTTTGAACTTGTGATTATATTAAATTTATGTGCCACTTTAAGACATTTAAGACTTCACTTTTTGTTATTCCCATGAAGTGAATAATCCTTTTCTTGGTTGGCTATGAACTTCAAAAGAATACCCCTTATTCTTTAAAGGGAAATTGATGATTACAGTGCCTCCAAGTTTTCTGAGCTCTTCATATATACATGGTACAGTGATCTGGTACCTGGATCTCTTGTACCTGGTGTTGCAAGGGGAATGTATGTCTGTTTGGTTGAAGCCTCATAAAACTGTAGATTTCCATTTGCAGAAGCGAAATTTACACAAATTATTTCATTAAGAGCTTCCACTTCCATTTCACACATAAATGATTGTATGTCCATTTTTTTACCTCTTGACTGCTGTAACCAATGCATTTTTAGCTCTAATATACATTATATGGGCGGACGCTGACTTCCTGCTTGAAGAAGTCGCTATGTTTTTCAGCTGCAGTCTGGGACAATGATCGTCTTTTATTGAGCTGCTGTGCTGCTTCTTCCTAAACTAGTATTTCTAGAATTATGGTCCTGACCTCAAGTCATGATGCTTTGTCACTTTTTATTTGTGACTTTTACAAGGAACGCAAGCCCAAGGGGAATTCAATTGCAGAAGTCAGGCTTACAGGTGGAAGCGAAATCAGGGTTTACAAGGGAGGCAATATGACTGAACAGGGTGGTGTGATTCCATAAACACCACTAGCAGGTGGTTTTTTTCCCTGTTCCCAATGTGAAGACTCAGTAGCAGCTTCTGTTTCAGCTAATTGTCTTTCAGAAGGACGTGTGGAAGCAGCAGAGAATCAAACGCTTTTCTCTCCTCAGCTCACAGGAGAGAAACTGTGAGATCAATTTCCCCACAGCATGGACCGTCAAGTTGACCTGCATACTCTTCCAGAATTTCTTTGTTCAAATTCCCTCTCATCAGGAAACCAAACCTTCTTAAAAGTGGTTCCTTTGTGGACTGGCTTTGGGCTTGTCTGCGATACTCTGCCGATGACATTCATTACAACCAGATGTTATAAACATATAGCCTTTAGGTTGCTAGAATACATTGTCCTTGCCATTTCGAATCCAGTTTAAAAACAATGCAATGCCGATAGTCTAGGAAGGTTCTGGTGCAAGTTTATTTTCACAGACAGCAAATGCTCTTTTACTTGCCTGGATTTAATTTAATCTTACTTATTTTGGGGACCCTTCATTAAATGCTGTTCCTTTGAAATTAAATATGAATTAAGAGGCAAATCCTTCTCCCAACTCTGAAGTTCAGTGATACATTCTCAATTGATGTGATGTACTGGACTGTAGTTTACCATTTTTTGGCAACAGTAGGATTTGCAGTATGGCTTATATCCAATGCAATAAACGTATTATCTTAAGAATCAATCCAGAGTGTTGCTTTATAAGTATTAGGCCCATGGGATAAATTAAGTAAAAACAACATCCATTAAACAACTGTTTAAATTATTGTTTTCATGTTTTATGGACATAAAAATGTACGTAACTTGAAGGTAAGTTAGATAATATAAATATTAAGTTATATTTGCAATTCCAATTCTTTGGCTTGATTCAGCTCAAAAACTGGGAGGTCATTTAGAGGACGGGCAAGGATTCCCTTTGCAGTATCATTCTTAATGCTTCAAACGTGACAATGTAATTTGCATTGAAAAAGAAAGATTGAAAGAAAACTGGAAGCAGAGGATTTTTGTCTCAGAAAGAACATTTAAATGATCTGATATAGTGGGGACTGTAGGTTAAATTGTACCTTGCATAGCTTTTCCTCAGACAGGAAGGATACCAGTTAAAGAATTATTCCTGAAATCCTGTAAGTTTAAACAGAATGTTGAGTTGAAGAGGTGTTATTTCCAGAGAAAAGTAAATATTTAAGATGTCTATTAAACATAATGGCATGTCCTGCTGATAGAGGTACTGAGTTCAACAACGCTTGGAAAAACCTGTCTTGCGTGCTGCAAATTGATTACATGGTTGTTTATGCAGTGGATTGGCCAGCGGAGGAAGTCAGCCGGCATTTATCCTGTAGTGTGCAGTGGGAAACAGGGTCTTCCCAAAGTCACCCAAACATGGAGCGTGGGTGAGTCTGCTGCTGGGCTTCTGCTGATGCAGTCCGGTAGTACTACAGGCCGCTCTTGCAAGCACACAAGTGATTAGTTTAATTAAAGGACATAGGTTTAGGTAGTATGTAATTATTAGAAATGAAAAGGAGCTACTTCATTTCCACTGTGGCATGTCAGTTATTGCTTTTCTAATACAGAGGGTTTAACACTTCTGATTTGGAAATTGTAGGCCTGATTATTTAGTATGCTGTTTATCTGACGATGTCACCCCACTAATGCCAACAGAGGTACAGGGGGTGAAATCAGTGTAAGAGAGAGCAGAGCTGATACCATAAATAAAAAAAAAACAAAAAACATACCTAACTTAAGAGCCCAATAACTACTATAAATTTCAGCTTCATCATTTTCTTTTAAGTAAACTTTTTCTCCTGATTGTGTTTGGTGGAGTGAAGTGTGGTGACTTAAAGCCATAAGGCTGGAAAAACAGAAGACAAACTATAAGAAAACTGAAAGTACTGGGGTTTAATTGTCATGATTTTTAAACTGTTCAGTGATTTTGAAAGCAGAGGTTGATGGTATCTTCTGTGACTTTATTTGCAAAAGTAAACAACTCCGAGAGCTTTGCAAAATTTTATCTGCAAAATTTCTCAATTTTAAAAACCTATGTATGTAACTTGTGTAATGCCGATTCATTGTGCATATTCTGGCTTTTTTTTTTTTTTTTTCTTGGTATACATGCACCTATTTCTGTATTCACTTTGGTCACAAATATTTCTGTATATGTATTTCATCCTTTATTCTTTAGGAAGATTTTCTATCCAGTCTCTATCCGTATATGCACCTGCTACATATTCAGTCAAACCAAACACAAGAAACAAGAAAATAGTGTTAAAGATTCTTCCATGCAATGCTGTTCATCCTTGTCTTTGCTATTAATGTAACAGTAAAAGGTCAGGGTATTTTTTATGCCTGTGAGTGTAGTCTGTATCTGATCTTTGCTCTTTCCTGAAAGGGTTTGGTTTAAATAATCCCAGTAGCACAAAGTCTCACATTCCGAGTCTTCTATTTTAGTTCTCCTTTCAAGGGAATTACTGCAGTTTCAACCTGGCTCTTGCTCTCTCTCCTAGTGCAAAGCTGTGTGACTACAGGGGAAGGGTGATGAAGCACATCAGCTCTCTCTCTTAATCTTCTTACAAACCCTAACAGATTTTGAAGATGAAATTTGGCAAACGTTAATTGCATGTGCAGAATTCATGCTGGGAAAATCTCCTTCAGAAAAAAAAAAAAAAATCCAAAAAAAACAGAGAAGAAAAAAAAGCTGAGTGCACAGCCGGACCGTTATGTAAGATGTTTATTTCCATCAAATGTAGCCCAGTGGAGGCTATGCAGAAAATAGGCCAAAGCTGCAGAATTGTGACATCATAACATCATCAGAAAGGTCAAAGAAAACATTGGCACACTGAGAAATACTAGTTTATAGTACAGGTCATTTTGCCCTATATTTAAGATATTTTTTTTTTTTCCCTTACATATTGGAATAGAGCCCAATAGTGGTAAGCAAGCCTGGGCTGTTTTAAAACTTCTAAAGAAACATGTTTGTGATAGCATCCGGCAGCATAGGAATATGCCTGTGAGAACTGCTCATTGTTTTGACGATGAAACTGAAAACCAGAGAAAAACGAACAAAAAAATTTGGTAGAATGTGAAAAGTTGCATTTAGCTAAAATTTGACTTTGGAATTTTGTCTTAAGAAATTGAAGCATTTTGCATACAGCACATCTGAATTAGTCTACTGATCCCTTAAAAAAATTAACTACTTTTTTTTTCTTAGTCAAGTCAAGAACTAAATAATGAATTAATTTAAATGTCATGAAACTCTTTTTTTTTCTGATGAAAAACCTCATGATTAGAAACATTTCTTCAGCTCTTGCTGTATTATTGTCAGGCTCAGAATGGCACTGAGGCACAGTTGCTGTTCTGTCCTTGATGAATTTACAATTTAGTCCCATTACATTCACATGGATCATCTCTTCTCATGTTATGACTAAAGCGAGTCATGTATATACTCAAGTACATAATAAATTCTACACAAAGTAAACATTTTTAATCCAGATTTATTTTAGCTTTCATGCCCCTTCATACTTGTGGCCACATTTAAAAAAACACCCAAACCGAAATCAGACAACTCTATTCACAAAAATATGCTAGTATATAGACACAATTGCCTGAGTGTAATAATAATTCTAACTAGTTTCTTACACACTAATGCCCATTTTTTAAATCAATTTTGTTTTCTTATAGGCTGTATATAATCAAAACAAACACCAGGAGCGTTTTAAGTGATCATATGTAGGTATCTTGGCTTAGGTACAGAGGAAGGTACTGTCAATTCATGTTTTATCCCCTGCCCTGCGTGAAGTAAGTTATTTCAAGAAATGAAAGAGTGTGGTGCCGATAGGCAGTGCTAGCCCACAAGTCACCAGTGACCTGACAGCACAAGGAGGCCAGGAGAGATGCATGAAGTTTTCAGGCTCCAAGGCAAAGGCTCTTGCTCTCCTTCTAACCAAAGGCAGGCAGCCTGTTGCCAGGCCAAAGGAGAGGGAAAGAAACCCATGTAATACCCACTAGATGTCTTTCTGCTCAAGAAATAATTAAAAACATTTAATCTCTGCTTTTTCTTTTTTTTTTTTTTTTTTTTTTTTAGCTACACAGATTGGGTGACAGTCTTCTGCAGACTCTCCAAACAGAAATTTGGAAACCAACCTTAGCAGCAGATTGTATTTGCCTCAGCTTGTGTATGCGAGGGGAGGAGAAAGCAACAAGGCTGAAGATTCATCTGACCAAGCGTAGATACCTACAACACAGTTGCCATGTAGGCTGTTTGCTAGATTCATGGGGAAAAATAGGCATTGCTAGAATTGCTGGAGAGCAATTTTTCTCATCCTGAAGTAGACATCTAAAACAGGTCAGAAGAAGCACGACGTAAAATGCCTACTTCTGCACTGTGGCAAAAGGGCAACCCTGGGTGCCACAGGATCTGCACTGTCAATGTCTGAAGTCAGGTGAAATTAATCTCATCACAAATCTTCTTTTGCACCTCCATCCTTTCTGAGACAAGGAGTCAACATGGCTTCTCACATGGAAACTTCTTTCAGGCACATATTTTTGTGTGTGCTTGTATGGTGCCTGGCACAGTGGAGACTACTTCAAGGCTTTGCTCCTATGGCGCAACATCTACCTCCCAGGGATCGCGGGAACACATCCTTATCTCAGGGATAAGGATATTTTCCAATGGCAGAACCATTCACTACGATACTCAGGGTTATTTCAGCATTTCTGCATTGACTTAACACAAATTTTTGAGCCAACATCCCCCCTCCAAAGACTGTATTAGCCTTTAATTTATGGCGGCAAATTTCTATCTGAGTACTTTAAATCTTCTTTTGGGGAATGTAACCTATTATTGCCTGCTTACTCACCAATGGTCACTTAGGTCCATGAGATGATCCCACAGGCACCTGCAGGGTCATGGCTACAGGTCTGTGCTGCCTTCGCAAACCAGAGGACCAATTTGTGCTCTTGTGAGAACCTCAAGGCACATAGAATCATAGAATCACCTAGGTTGGAAGGGACCTTTCAGATCATCTAGTCCAACCATCTCCAAGGCTGAGGGATTTGGGTCTCTTCAGTCTGGAAAAAAGACGGCTGAGGGGGGATCTTATCAACACTTATAAATACTTAAAGGGTGGGTGTCAGGAGGATGGGGCCAGGCTCTTTTCAGTGGTGCCCGGGGACAGGACAAGAGGTAATGGGCACAAACTTGAGCATAAGAAGTTCCACCTAAACATGAGGAGGAACTTCTTTACCCTGAGGGTGGCAGAGCACTGGGACAGGCTGCCCAGAGAGGTGGTGGAGTCTCCAACTCTGGAGACATTCAAAACCTGCCTGGATGTGTTCCTGTGTAACCTGCTCTAGGTGACCCTGCTGTGGCAGGGGGGTTGGACTAGATGATTTCCGGAGGTCCCTTCCAACCCTGTGGTTCTATGATTCTATGATTCTATGAACCATCAACCTAATTCTGACAAAACCCATCACTAAACCATAGCACTAGGCACCATGTCTACCCGTCTTTTAAATACCTCCTGGGATGGTGCCTCAACCACTTCCCTGGACAGCCTGTTCCAATGCTTAATAACCCTTTCAGTGTAAATTTATACCTTGTTTGTAACTTTATACCTCCAGTGGCACACTTGTGGCAACAGAGGAATGGAACCTGTAGATAACGGCACACAAATATTTATTTCACTCCCATCTGGCCTGTAAGTCCTAATGAGTTGTGCCCTTTCTTATTTACAATGTGTAAATTGCCAAAGTCCAGGGCTGATGCGTGACTCTGAAGGCAGCAGAGGATGTGCTTTCGGCCTCAGAGCTGTTCAGGTAGCTCAGCCTTCTCTTTTGCTGCATTTCTTCTTCATTACAAATTAAATACTTGTCCCACAAAGGTTAAAACTTTCTATGTCAGGAAAATCAGTTCTTGATTTACTGTCATTTGCTTTAGCTCTGGCCCTTGGCTAACTTCCAGTGGGATTTATTTGATTAGGGCATAAATGAGACAAAATGGAATTATAATAGGCATTCAAACAAAACCAAACTTTGTCATGATTATTCTGTGATTTATGGCTGATATCCAGAGGATGGAGGAACACTAATCAAAAGAGGAAAATTTTGCACATAAAAACCAGACAATCCTGATGCAATCAAAATTGAATCAAACAAATGACAATTCAAATTAGCCAACATCTATTTTTCTCTTTCCCTTCCAGTGAGTGAATGACTTTCAACCAAGAAAGGGTTTAAGATGATTACAAATTTAGGTCTGCTGTCCTTTTATGCTTTAAATTAGTTTGATATTTTGAATATATTAATCTTGCCTCTTTCTTAAACCATGATGGCTTTCACCACTTTTTGTATAAACAGCTGCCTTATTAAGGCTCATTCTGTGCTGAATTCCAATAAGCGCAAGAACTTGCCCCTTTTTCAGTATGTGTGAAGTGTGCGTTCACTAAAAAAGCTTTAAATCAAACTGTGGTGTGCATTTTCTTGGTGGTGGTGGTGGAATGACCAGTATCTTTATATTAGGCTTTTCAGAAGGGTGCTCCTGGTAACTGCTTTTCCCTTTCGGGTTCCCTCAGCTCTTATTTTGCTGACCAAGCGAAAAAGCTTTCCTGAGCATACTCTGATTAAGGCCTTATGTACTGAAAGGCTGCATGTCTTTATGCTTGCCCTTTCAATTTTTCTGTGAGTGACAGTGAAAGCTGGGCCTGATAAAATTCTTAAGAGGTTTCATTCTGCTATCTAGTGTTCCCTTTTCATCTTCCCAACCTCTGCACATCATCAAGATTAATGTTTCAAGTTACAGAAAGCTCAATCGTTGGAGCTTTCAGGTGGCAGCTATAGATGAGATTTCCCAATATTGATCCTCTCTTCCCCCATTTCTTTTCTTTCCAGGTCTGAATCATATCAGTCTGAATTATGAGCCAGCGCAGATTTCTTGCTCTGGCAGATTGCATTAGAATCACGTAGCACTGGGCTCTGGGTTATCGATTAGCAGCAGACTGACTCCGCTGTTAACCAGACGCTGCTGCTTCTGCCAGAGACATCTCCATTCACAAACGCTTGTGCAGAGACACTGAACCTGCTGTGCTGTGGGGAAAGCTGCGCTGCCATTGTTTGAATGGACATTAGCAAAAGGACCAGAACTACTCTCTGTCTTTGATGCTCATCAGAGCTGACATACATTGTCGAGCCTCTTTTGACAGGAGGTGTGCATGTTGGGAAAGACTAAGTGACCCCGCAGTTTCAGGCTTTTGCTTCTATTATAAACAAGTAGGAAAACCAAGTGCTCCACGATTACTGATACAAGTGTAGCGATTTAAATGAGACCAAATTTGGGGAAACTTGGCCATGACTGTTAGGCTTGAGTCGCAAAAAGAGTTAAACATGGCAGCATTCAACCTCAGCTTAATGTGCCTTTTTGTCAGTCAAATCTGAAGGTGACTCACCACATCATGCCTGGAAATGCAAATGCCTCTGATGGATTCTCATGGTGGGGGTGCGCACGCAGCACGCAGTAGTATGTGGTATTGATTTGCCAGCAGCGTGTTATGTTATTTACCGGAGCAATATTTTGTCTTATATTGTTATTTTAAAGGGGTCATCCACGAGTGCCAACATTTTAAGACAGGAATGTTTGCAGAACTCTGATTTCATAACGGCTGGAAAACATGCATTGGAAAGGAGAGTCAACATTGTAGTATTTTAATTTTTCATTAATTTTAATGAAACATGACTGAGAAAAAATAAAGAGACTCTAAGATACAAACCAACATATAAAGCAGTACAGGTACAACAGGTACAGCTGAATGACTAAGATTCTTTCAAATACAGAGTTTAAGAAATCTGGTGTGTAAGGTACAGTAAGTGACATAATTCCTACCTGTAGTTCACTTATTTCTCCTTCTGAGGAAGAGCAGTAGCGAAGACAGATTCATGTAGTGCAGTGCAGTGGCAACCTTGGGAGAAGAGTCACCTGAATCTCCTTCCATGGAGAAAGGTAAGAAATGAAAGGTAGCTCCAACTCACATGTACTGGATTGCCTTCTAGAGCTGCCCGTATTCCCCATGGATAATTTAGGACATACACAAGAGGCAACAGTGGAAAGTTCTGACAAAGCAAATCCAGTCAGATTATAGAATAAAAACCTCTCCAGTATGGGGGTGGTTAAGCACTGGAACAGACTGCTCAGGGAAGCTGTGGGTGAGCCCTGGGCAAATACACCTCGCTTTGAAGTTAGTGCTGCTTTGAGCATGTGGTCGGACTGGAGGTTGGACTAGAGACCTCCAACGAAACCCTAGCCTCACTCTTCCCATGATTCTGTGTACTCTTAGTTTAGGTAATCTGCCTCCATCCCTTATCCCAAATCTTCCTCTTTTTACAGTAGTACTGATCCTGGACATATTTACAGGTGTACTTGGTCACTGATCTCGCTAACAGTATCTGTATGCTTAAAACTAAGCATATTCACGGAACAGGGACATACATATACATATACATATACATATACATATACATATACATATACATATACGCAGTTATTGGTACAATCTTTTCCCTATCCTACCTTTCCCCTTTCCACAAATGCTTCAAGACTTTTCAGATTTTCTTTTTGCCAACTCACATTTCAATTGCTACATTTGCATAATGCTGTAGCCCTTTACCTTTCTAACTGATTTCTGTCTTCGTTCCACAGAGATGGTAGTTGCCACTGATACAGAAATAAAAAAAACTGTCATCTTTTTCTGTGCTTATCAAGAAAATACCTTAAAAATGACTGAAATAAAGAGATTCTTTTTGGTGCCTTGGAAGTGGATTGCAATTTTTGAATATGAAAGGTAATTGTTTGAACAATATCTGTCCATGTTCAGAGAACTGCCTCAAAGATGAGTCACTAGAACTGGCAAATGCAACCTCGAAAATGCCAATAAGCTGTTCTTTTCCTTTCTGTTTGTCATTACACTAACTGAAATGTTACCTTGATGCAATTTTCATATACTAGACTTGTGTTCTCCTACATTACACTCCATGCAAATTGTATTTACTACTGTACTTCAAATGGTCAAAGGTGTATTATTTATGTTAAACATTACAGAAAATTTTTACCAGGGTGGTAAAAATCCATACAGCCTCTGATAAAATCCGCAGAGCCTTGCAGGACCAAGTTAAATTTACTTGGCTACATAAATTGAGTAGAAAGGATATTTGCAGCTATATGGAGACCAATGCATGCAATTTTGTGAATGCTAACTGTAAGAGACTGCAACAGGTCTTCTCATAAAAATATATCCTTATACATGTGTCTAATTTTACCCATAGTACACACTCATTTTTTCTTCAAAAGAATGGGGAGGCAGAGCAATTGATACTATTTATCGACTTTAGTACAGGCCAGATAAGAGGACAATGGACTGGTTGAGCTGCCAAGCTCAACAGGTTGTGATAAGCAGCACACAGTTCATTTGGAAGCCAGTCACCAGTGATGCACACCAGGTGTCGATACTGGAAATTGATACAGGAAAATACTGTTGAAGGTCTTCATCAATGATCTGGATAGTGGGACCAAATGTAGCCTCAGCACGTTTGCAGATGACACAAAACTGGGAGGATCAGTCGATACACCAGATGGGTGTGCTGCCATTCAGAAAGACCTCAACAGGTATGAGAAATGGGGTGACAGGAACCTCATGAAGCTCAACAAAGGTAAATCCCAAGTTCTGCACTTCATCAGGAATAACAGGCTGGAGGCAAGCTGGCTGGAAAGCAGCTCTGCAGAGAAGGACCTTGGGGTCCTGGTGGACAACAAACTGACCATAAGCCAGCAACGTGCCCTTGCAGCAAAGATATGCAACGGCGCCCAGGGCTGCATTAGGAAGACCCATGGGTCAAGGGAGATGATCCTTCTGCTCACCCCTGGTGAGACACGGCTGGAGTGCTGGGCCCAGTTCTGGACTCCCCAGTAAGAGACAAAGACATACTCGACCAAGTCCACCAAAGGGCCAGGAAAATTATTAAGGGAATGGAGCATCTCGTATATGAAGAGAAGCTGAGAGATCTGAGACTGCAGATCAGTATGCCTGGAGCACAGAAGGCTCAAGGGGATCTTATCCATGAGTGTAAATACCTGATGGGGGAAGTAAAAAAGATGGAGCCAGGCTCTTCTCAGTGGTGCCCAGTGAAAGGATGACAGGCAATGGGTGCAAATTCAAATACAGAACATTCAACCTAAACACAAAAAAAATATTTTTTACTGTGAGAGTGATCAAACAATGAAGCAGGTTGCCCAGTGAGGTTGTGGAGTCTCTGTCCTTGGAGATACTCAAAACCCGACTGGACACAGCCGTGAGTAATCTGTGGAAGCTGATCCTGCTTTGAGCAGGGGGGCCCCAGTAGATGATGTCCAAAGGTCCCTGCCAACCTCAACCATTCTCTGATTCCTTGTTATTTCACAAATATCCAAGTGGCTGGCATAGTCATGAGCTCAGGCAACATGATAAAGAAATTATCTAAGACCTTTTAAGTTAGCTGGTCTGAATAATTATGGAAGACCATTGTTCGGCACGCTCATTGAACAGTTGGATCTATCTGAATTTCAAAACAGACTGTGCAACAGACTAACTCTTCTTAAAAGTAGGAGGTGTAGTCTTAAAAAGAAACATAAAGCAAGGACATGCTTCCTAACTATTCATTCAAGTGGTTAAATGTAGAAAATTGTTACATATGGACAACTATTATGAAATAATATGAAGGCTGAAAAGACATAAAACAAGAAGGGAATATATGAGCTGAAGAAACCATTCTTTAGAGAAAAGTCCTGGAAAATACATTCATGCCATAGAAAATGCTAACCTTTTGAAAGGTTTTTGCACCAGGCCATGCAATATAATGGAAAACTTTATCACTTCCACAGAATTCTATGGGATACTTCAGAAAATCTAGACAAAGATCTTCATTTTCTATTAAATCTGAAAGATTTTTTTTAGTATAATTTTCATAGAAATTTCTCTATAGAAGACCCTTGGCTCCCTCCCATCATTCAGATCCTCAACAGTAGTGTGAACATTCATTTTTGTTGTTATTATTTTTGTCTTTTACTTTCACTGGATAAAAACCCAAAACTCCCAGTAATGATAAACTCAATTCAGAGTTGCTGTGTATAGTTACTAGAGCATGCATTGTACCTGTCATGATGTTTTAGGCATCAGAGAACTAAAAAATGCTTTTAGTCTTTGTGACTCCGTATGGAGAGTGCATACATTACTGCCTGTTTTTATACCCACTTCATGCGGGTGCAGTTCTTTTTTTACTCTCTGTTATTCTCTCTGAGGCATAACAGCTAAAAACACTATTTAACGTCAATTCTAGTGCAGGATGGCTATGAAAGATCAGATAGAAGAGCTTTTTCTCTCTCTTTTTTTTTTTTTAATATGATTGGCTTAAGAGTTTTCTTTCAAAAGTAAAGTGAAATAAAACAAAACAAAATAAAACAAAATAAAATAAAATAAAATAAAATAAAATAAAATAAAATAAAATAAATAAACAAAAAGCCATTGAGTGTTCTACCAGCTCATCTGAAAATGTTCTTAACATTTTTGACAGATATTTGACAATCAGGCAAGTATGTGATTATCTCATTGGTGGAATTACACAGAAAGTGCATCATCCTATTGTGTAAAACTCTTCTGCTGTGCTTCCCCAGACACAAAGTATAGAGCCTATGTGCCAGCCAAGCAATCACTGTAACTGAACTTCAGGCTTTAATGTGCACCTGTGCTTGGTATTGGAGAGCATTTTAGTGCTGTACATGCTGTGGTTTAGCCGGTCTGTACCTTGCCTTGTTAAGGAATTCTGACATTAATGAAGCGTCTTTCACTAAATCTAAATGAGTGCTTACTCCCCGTAAGAGAATCAAATGAAAAAAAATACTGTGTGTGTTTTCATGGTTGACAATTTTCTTCCTCTACAATTTCAAAAGACATGAATCCGGCAATTTTCCCCATTATTTATTTTTGCAGAAAAACAACTATATGTCAGTGATCATACAATACACAGCAAACGATATCGAGAAAAAAAATCCAGACTATGTAATGGCCGCTCATTCTTCGCTTTGACATTTCTCTAACAATTGCCAGCTATGCATAAGAATTTGGTATCCACCTCTTTCTTCCTTTGTATTACGCAAAGCTCTCCTACCCGCTAAAAACTGTAGTATTATGGTAAAAGAGAGGCTAGAGGAGACTTCAGTAGGTGCTAGGAGATTTTCTTCTATAAAACTGCCCTTGTTCAGGAGGCTTCCGTTACAGTTTAGCAGGACGTTATTTATGTGCACATATTTCTCCTCTAAAAGTTTGCAAAGGGCAAACTAGGTAATGTGATTAAGTGGCTGAACACAGTAAAGGTTCCAAAAACTAGGTCATTATTGAGATTAACGACTGGATTAAAAGGATTTAGGAGAGTGGTAGGATTTTGATTTGCATATTACTCCAAAGACCTTTGACTTATGTAAAGCCTCCTCTTAAAGACTATCAAGCCAAAGTATTACATCAAGCAATTTAGTTGTTGCAAATTACTCTTGCCTGTTTTTTGACCTTGTGTATATAACCCATATTTCTACACTGGAATTATTTTTCATAATTCAACACTTGGATTGCTCCTTTGGATGTGGCAAATGCAGGGGGAACACTAATGTGAAAGAGATAAGTTGTAAAATAATTAAATCTTATTAAGTATAAGCTATGGGATTCTTGAAGGATTTCACCTGAGAGTATTTTAGCCAGCTGCTATAACAGGAGACCTTGTTTAACAGCAGATACTAGCAATTCAATCAAAATCATTTCTCCATCAAAAGCCTCGCAAATTTATTTAGATTAACCTTTGTGCCACTCTACAAGGGTATACACAGCTGTTTTGGTATACGAAAAATATACGTAAGAGCTGAAGCCTGTAACCGCTTTGGGAAATTAAACTGGAGGGTCTGCACAGCTGAGGTCACTCACTTAGCATCAGCTAAAGGAAAAAAATAGTTTTAGGGGTTACTCAGTATAAAAATCCCTCCACTGAGAGCATGTGTTTGTCTCTCAGCCTGTGTGAGAAGGCTGTTTATGGTACTTGTATGTTTCAATGTATGAAAGAAGGAGGGGAGGTGCTTCTGTGGGGGCAATTTAGGGCAACCAAATGTGGTGGTGGGAAAGAGGGCAGGTGACGTTCTGCAGATGCATGCTTCTGTATGACATGACATTTGTGACAATAGGCAAAATGCTTTCAATAGACCACTGGGTTATAAAAGGTAAATAATTTTAGGATTTTCAGCACAAACTTGATAAATGATGGCAAATACTTGCAGATCATATTTTCATAAATCATATTGTTCATATATTATCCAGTCACTCATATCTGAAGAGCACTCTATTTATTTTTATAAACCTTTCACCTGGCAAATGCTCTTATCATTTTACTGCCCTGCTTTTAAACAGCATTACTTCAAAGTGTCAGTCTTCAGTGTTGGGATGATGTCATTTCACAAACTGCCTCAATCGCCCTCAACCTCAAAAGTACAAGTTTTACTCAAAAGTACCAATAATACTGATGTGTCTGAAAAAACCCTATGCAGTATATGGGATCATTACTTCATGTAAGGCATTCAGGTACATACGCTACTCACAACATGCGTAAGTTTTTTTCTGGGTTCAGGGGGAGAGATGACAGATTTCCCATGTCAGTCAATCTTAATTATGCAGTGAGTGAATGAATACAGAATTAAGGCCAAGGAATGGTCCAATATGATGAGCTTTGTGGCTTGCCCTATCCAAAAGTGCACATAACCTGACGGTAAAGGCCACCACTTCAGAAGCAAGAACTGTGTCTTTGAATTCTTTTAGACTGAGGAGATGTCCAGCCCAGGAACCCTACACGTCCTGGGAAAGTGCCCTTGCCACTATGCTGCAGCATTAGAAGTAATTTGTAGTGATAAGTTGTTGCAACTACCTTTTATGAAGGGTCACATCTTGTTGATTTACTTTGGACATGTTGTGAGGATAGCTAGTAGATTACCCCCTTGAGGGGATTCACATTGGGAAGTGCCATGTTGCTGCATTCCATTCAAGTTTGAATGGAAGGTAGATGCTGAAACACCCAACCACAACACTCATGATCCTGTAGAAAACAGAATTTTAGCTGCTAGGGAACCTTAGAAGCCCGAGAGTCACCTACAAATGTAGAAAATAACGTAGTAAGGCATCTGGGGCTGTAATATTCAAACCAGATTTTGGTGTTTATGAGCCTTGACGAAGTCTTTTAAAAAGACCTCAAGTTTGCAACGCACAGCACGTTAGAAAAGGAGTGCTGCAGCAGAGTGAACACCCGTCCCACAGGTTGTCCCCAGGTCTCCGCAGAGGGGTGAGGGCGCTCCTTCAGCCAGTCCTGGCCTGCGGATCCCGGGAAGTGCTGGGTGAGAGCCTCATCACGCACAGCCTCTGACTGCCCACAAGCAGTCAGTAGCAAACAAGCACATATTGGTGGATTATACTAGTCCATCATGACCGACATTAACATGTTCATCATTATCTACTCTTGGCTTTGGTAGCTGTTTCTTGCTCCAGCAGAGGTTTCTGTTAAAGGCAGGATTAAATGATGTTCTCTACAAAATGAGGACGAACTAAGCAATATTTCTCTTACTTTTGAGGATCAAAAGCAAAAGTTTCAAAGCACAAAATCAGGATCATTTTAAGGGAAGATTAGGTGTTTGTTAATTACTAATTCTTATTTGCAGAATCTAGAAGGAATCAGTCCAGAAAAAATAATTAGTAAACATCAGTTATAACAATACTAATGAACAATATGAAGATGCAGAACAGCATCTTTGTAACTCTGGAGTAAAGACACCTTCCTTTGAAATAATCAGAGATAAACCACAATTTTTCAAAGTCATTCTTGCAGACATTACGTTTTGGAAGCAGATTCCTGTTTTCTCTATGACTGTTTCAGATGTCTGAGGCAGTGAAAAGTGGTTGCGTTCTGCCTAAACGTAGCCAGCGGAGAAAATCAAATCCATAAAGAAGCTCCATGTTGCTAGATAATTAGCGAAGTCAAAACATTAGCCCAATGATGGCTTAAGCTGCTTGGCTAATACAGCTGATGAACATGTGCTCCGAAAGCTTGCTAATGAAAATAAAAAATAAAAAAAACTTCAAGGTACTATTTGAAAATTCTTATTCTTCAAACAAATGAATTTAAAATCTCTTACGTGGTAGGACAAGGAAAAGAAGAAGAGACTCTTGGATGATTTTCTTTTTTAAATGAAAACAAATTTTCTTTCAAGAAGAAGCCACTTGAAGTGACCAAAAAATTTGATGCAATATCTCCAGTTTCACTTTCACACAAAAATAATTATAAATTTAATCAGGTGTGTACACCATAAACTTCAGCAGGTCAACATAAGAAAACCTCTAGCTCACAATGGCTGTGCAGTACCATTGGAAGTTTAAGATTTGGACTTCCTAGTATTTCTAGCAGGTCTCAAGCAGCCCCAAGGTTTTGATGCCTTATTCATGCATCTAGACATAAAGGGACAGCTTTTCCAAGATTCTCAAGATAGCTTGGGAAGATGTGAACAGAAAATTACTGGTAAAAGCCAAACATGTTTGTATGAGTTTAGGTTTATTGTTGTTTCAGAATGGTAGAGTTGTTTGTGTTTGGTTTTGTGTGTGTGTGTGTTTTTGTGTTTGGGTTTTTTTTTGTTTGTTTTTTTTTTCTCTTTGTTTTTGGTTTGTTTGTTGTTTATTTTTTTTTTAAATCCCACAGGTATCTACAGGAACATTTGGAAATGTTAAATTGTGGCCCTGAATTTCTTCCCCAAAGAGTTTCCACTGTACAGATATTCCACTGTACTGATAGGATTCATCTACCTTTACCTATTATAGTAGCTGAGCATCAACTCCAAGCTAGACAGCTGCATTCCCTCTAACAGGAAAGTGGGTAGCTCACTTCCAGAGGGCAATTCATTCCAATCTGGCTAAGTTACCTTTTTTAAGATAAACTGAATCACCCTCAGGAAGTTCCTGTCACTCTCCATTGACTCTGACTTAGACTAGATTATTAACTTCTAGATGGCTAACGTTAGGTGAATCCCATCTGAAAAGACAATGTTTAAATGATGAATGGGATAAACAGGAAGGTGATAAGAAAGAAGGACAAGATAAGGTTGGTTTTTTTTTAAATACATTTTAGAATTAATCAGCACAGCGTGTAATCCTTATCAAATCAGCACCAGAAACTGCATTATTTTACTGATCTAAGTTTTCATTACTTTAATAATTGCAATGTCAAAGAATACCTACTAGTAGGAGGAAGCTGGGATCTGCCACTCAAATTCAGCCTGCCAGTCAGAGAATTTCTTGCATTACAGAAATCAGTTAAATTGTCTGTCCTTACTTTTAACAAGAGGTTATTCAGATTACAGACTATTTCCATCAGGATAGGTTGTCATATCAATTTAACTTAAAACCAGAGGTCATATTATATTTTGAATACACACACAAACATGCGTGTTTCTTCAAATTCCAGTTGCAGAATAGAGTGACTTCCAAAACCACAATTGTATAATTTAATTTTCCCATCTTATTGCTGAATGTATACAATCGGTATCTAAATTGTATCTAAAGTGTTGGAAGAATGAGAAAAAGCATCATTAAAATTGTTTATTTCACATGATAGAGTAGCTGATCTTATACCACAGGCAATACGTGGATCTTTATGATTCTTTATGTGAATTCTGGCTGCAGTATATCCCCATGCATCCTAGTGTCCTCTAGCAGGAAATCTGGATGCCTGTGGTGCTTTGGTATGCTCCAAAAGGTTTCAAAATCAGCAAACAAAACTGCATGGCACAGCTCAAAGGGCACCCACTTTCCAGCACAGACACCACTAACTCAGTATGTTGTAATTAAAATAGGGTGAATTCACTAGTGCTGATTAACTGAAAACAGAATAGCTGGGGCTTTAAGTTGGACTGCCTTGTTAAACATTCAGCAGAGCAAGCTTGTAAGCAAATTCTATAACTCTCTAATTATACTTAGGTCACCAGTATCTTGTTCCTTGCTGCTGTCCTTCTGAAGTGCTCTCACTTTGAATTTGCAAAAAACCTTCCTTCCTTCCTTCCTTCCTTCCTTCCTTCCTTCCTTCCTTCCTTCCTTCCTTCCTTCCTTCCTTCCTTCCCTCCCTCCCTCCCTCCCTCCCTCCTTCCTTCCTTCCTTCCTTCCTTCCTTCCTTCCTTCCTTCCTTCCTTCCTTCCTTCCTTCCTTCCCTCCCTCCCTCCCTCCTTCCTTCCTTCCTTCCTTCCTTCCTTCCTTCCTTCCTTCCTTCCTTCCTTCCTTCCTTCCTTCCTTCCTTCCTTCCCTCCCTCCTTCCTTCCTTACTTCCCTCTTTCCTTCCTTCCTTCCTTCCTTCCTTCCTTCCTTCCTTCCTTCCTTCCTTCCTTCCTTCCTTCCTTCCTTCCTTCCTTCCTTCCCTCCCTCCTTCCTTCCTTACTTCCCTCTTTCCTTCCTTCCTTCCTTCCTTCCTTCCTTCCTTCCTTCCTTCCTTCCTTCCTTCCTTCCTTCCTTCCTTCCTTCCTTCCTTCCTTCCTTCCTCCTTCCTTTCCTTCCTTTCCTCCCTGCCTGCCTTCCCTTCCTTTTCTTTCTTCCTTTTGAACAGTAGCCATTATTTTCAAAGAGGAAAAAATCAATAAGGTTCAGACATCTTTCTTTTATTTATGAACTAGTCCAATTACCTCAGATGAATTACTGTTGTTTCCAACTATGTCTTTTAACACTCCCCACAAGTGATTTATGTTGTGGGATTTACAGTCCCCTAATTTTGCTAGCCAGTGTCTGAACCAAACAACCGAAAAATCTCTGAGAGATAAGAAATTCATCATAGCCTGATGTCTGTTCACACTGCATAGTTGAAATACAGCCTTGGGCAACCACCATCCCATCTCACACAGTAGAACAGCATCTTCCGTAGCTCTGCATCCTCTACGCAGAGATCTACAGCGTGATCCAAAACATCACCTACGTGTCTAAAGTAAAAGATCCAGCACGATTAGACAATGTCTAGACTACGGGTGAGATGTGCTCCACACCGCAACCCTGATGTACTTGTGATCTCACGACTGGCCAGACTGAACCCAGAGCTGGAGAGCAGTGCCATGCAGGCAGCTCCCTCCTGGACCATGCCCTGAGCAAGGGGTGGCACGACAGCAGCGCAGGCATGTCACGAGGGGCTGGACATAGCTCAGGTCCTCCCAGAACTGTGAGTCTCAATGAAATCTTGAGGTGGCACAACAAAAAATAAACTATACTCTACTACTATATGCAGATCTGTGGAACAAAAAATTCAACATTTTTCAAGCAGAAGGATCAAGAGAAAACAGTATTGTCAGTGGTTCAGGCCAGAAATCTGTGACAAGGTACTCTCTGAGTATCTGTTTATGTAATTTATTAAACAAATCTCACATTACAGACTCCAGAGAAGAATTTATGTGGAAACTTGATTCTTTTTCTCTCTTTCTTGGCAGCAGAAAGGAAACCAAACTATGAAAAGCTTGAAGAAATATGAAGGATCCCAAATCAAGCCAAGCTGAGTCAGGAAAGTCGCACTTGTGGCTATAATTCATGATTGTTTGGGGGAGAGGGAGGGTGTCAGTTTTGTTTTAGTTTAGTGAAAAGACCACTTTGGGCAAGGCATTCTGGCTTACTTTTTCGACTTGTCTTTGTTTCACAATCAAAAGATTAGATCCAAGAATCAAAATTTAAAAGGCTGGAGACGTTTCTGTCAAAATTACAGCCTGAATTCACATGCTATGTACAGAGGGAACACCAAAGATTGGAGACATCTTCATATTAATTTTACCTGCAAGAATAGACCTTATGGATATAAATGGAAAGAAACCCCTCAGTTTTGTAGCCAAAGACAGGTTTGCTCCTTTTGTCTTTTCTCATTCTTTTTCTTAACACTTTTAACTATTTTTTACACCACCACAGTGAATTCAAACTCAGGGAAAAAATCATGAAAGCTGAGTTGCCATTTTCTCTACTCCATTTTTCAGTTTCCAATTTCATCAACATCAACACTCAAAATACTGTTAATTTTCCTCATACCCAAGTATTCTTATTTGAGAAAGTAACTGAAAATAAGAATCTTGACCTTTCAGTTAATATATTTTAGGCTACATCGGGAGGTAGAGATATATTCAGGCTATTACTTTCAGGCTAATCATTCATTAGTTGTATTCATAAGGCTGTTGTTAACTTTATTAACTTAGTACCTCAGCACATCGCTATCTTCAGTGCTGTTTTCCTAAATCTTCCCTTGGATATATTTACAAGCGTTCCCACTGAAGCTATGTGATGTGCCAAGACAGTCTGGGTGAGACTGATCTCCTGAAAGCTTCAGTATCTATGATTCAGGTGTCTCCTTTTTGAGCTCCTTTTACAGAAAACCGAGTTAAATGGGTCCTCTTAGGGAATGATTAATCTGACCTATCTACTTTGGGATGAGAGAAATAATGTCCTAGAAATGTCTTTTTCTTTCCCTCGAGTATAAAGGGACTCTAGACTTCTGATAGATATGCTTCAAGGGCTGCGTGATGAATTCTAACTTTCCTGGCCATAAAGACATCATTCAAGGTATGGTGGAATGAAGCTCTTTGCTCCAAATGCTTTGAGCACAGGCTCCTCACTTCTGGGATGGGAATCTATGGAAGCTTTGGGCATTTGTGTGAATTTTATCCCACCAATAAGACAGTAACCTTTAAAAAAATACCGAGGGCATTGTCATAAGTAGTACAAAGTAGTGTTCTTTTTTAGAGTCAGTATTGGCCTGCAGAGTTAATGTGAATTCACCATCAGAGATCTTTTCATCGCTGTTTACATTTCTTCCTCTGTCAGGTTGTTGAGCAGATTGAACTCCACTGAGCATTTTGCAAACTTTACGTTTGTGGCCTCTGCAAAGCAGGTACTAATTTCCCTTTGAGATGCCCATTCTGAGGGGACAGATTGACCCCTAGTTTCTCCTAGGCATCAACAAAATTGAGTGCTAGGAGACTGCATGCAGAGAACTAAAGGCAACTTCTGATATGTTAGACTGAATTTTCAAGTGCGCCATGGCTTCATTTGTTTTTTTTTTTTATTTCTCTTCAACATGTGAACTCCTACCCAGTTTCTTCTCTTTCACTCTCAAGGGCATCCAGAAGATATTTGAAATGAGTTTAAAACAGCTTTGGGATTCTTTCCAAATATGCTGTTCTAAAAGAGCACGTTGCACTGATCTTTGCACAGTGAAATTTCTATTTGAAACGTCATCATCATCTTCGGTGCTCTAAAGAATGGTACTTTTTGACCCTCTTGGAGATCCGACAGTGTTCTTTACGTTATAGGGTGGAAGACCTTGATGATGTTCAGCAATAGATTTACCTCAAAATTTCTGACCTGCTTACTATTGGGTTGGTTCTATACACATGCATAAGAACAGCAATGACACATTGTTGAAAGAAACTTTATTTATTTTAAAAACAGAAATTCCAGAAAGTAGTTTACTGTATGTGCAGCTGTCTTGCAATGTTAGTGGTAAAGAGTTTAAATATCCATGTGTACTCCTAGTATGAACAAACACGTATATAAAAGTATTTCTGTTTTTCTGTATGTGTGTATGTGCAAAAGATTGGGTACCAAGTAATGAAGGATTGGTTGAGCATTACACAAATGTCAAGCAAAAAAAGAAGGCTGAAAATCTGACCATTCACCAAAGTGATGAAAAACTATTAACAGATACCCAGTGCCTCCTAGGGAATTTCAGTTTATGTAAAATTAAACATCTGATTCTTAAAAACAGTTATGGAATGCTCAAAAGATTCTTTTCTGTACCCAGTACTGCCTTCACAGTTCCCATACACTCAAAAAACCTACTAACTATTAGTAATTCCTCATTACTATGCACCTGACTGTATCCTAGGAGAATACTGGGCTACAGATGCAGCACTCTGAAGAGAGTATCAATTATTTGCCTTAATCATTGTCATCCAGAGCATTTAAACAATACTCTGCCTAATGCTAAGAAATCACTCCTGAACTCAAACTGCATAATTATCTACACTATTGCTATTTTAAATTATTTTCCTTTTCAAATCATGAAGTCAACCAGTAAAAATGAGTTTTCGCTAGGAAATGAGCAAACCTCTTATCTGTCCTTCAGTAAGAAGGGTGACCTAGATTTTAGATCTAATATTTGTTTAAAGCCACACTGTGCTTTAAAAATGGCTCTACACAATGGGTAGTAAGAACTCAGCAAAAGCCCAAGGCTATCAATATGGTAAGTAAGCTGTGTTTCTGGATGGGTTCTGACTCATATTCAGATATCACCAGAAGTTTCCTGTCAAATCTGAGGCTAACAGGATGGAAAGCAGAAGACAGGGAATGCAATAATTATGGGGGAAAGGAGAAGAGAAAGTAAAAATACTGCGTAAAATCAGAAGCACAAAGTTGATAGGAGCAGGGAGAGGATGATGACATCCTTTCCATTCAATACTGAGATGCCTATCAGTACTGGGCTGAGGTGCTCCCTAGCGCCGTCCCCAGCCCTTCACAAACACCCCGTAACTATTCCACATCCCCTTCAGATTTCCCAGCTTTGGGTAATACCACAGACAAGGCATAAAGCTTGCCTGGACTCCTCTTTGACAAACCACCCAAAGGCTCTGCCACCTGCAGTCATGCTTGTGTGTTCGCAAGCATTATTTTAAAGCCGTCCCTGCTAAAGCCAGGTTATGATGGACTGACAGGTTTGTGGAGAGAAGAGTGACAGATGCTTTCACCTTAGATCCTTCACATTTCCACATTTAGGAAAAGAAGCTGCACTGGCATGCAGAGGCATCTTTCTCCTCGAACTCCAAATGACACAACTCGCATCAAACTGGAAAGAGTCTATTGAAAATACAGCACCATGGCCCAAGGTATTTTTAAAAACCTGAGTGATTTTGTGGGACTTCCTTTTATTTATTCAGCCTGGCTGCACATTATTCCTCTGATTTGTAACAAAGAGCCACCGCTAAAGTGCTGCTAATTCACACACATTCATCCATCTAAAACAACGGTCTCTCAAGTCATGCCCAGCAAGAGACTAAATAAGTTTGTACTAATATTTGGAAGAAACTTATTTCCCCACTAATGCTCAGGGTTATTTAAATCTTTAGAAGCAAGAAGACCATGAGACCTAGAGAACAAGTGGGAAGCAAAGATGAGCACAAGTTTTGGAGAGTTACAAAATGCAGTAAACTGTGACAAAATGGTTGAAATAACAGAATTTTTGACAGAATTTCATCCTCAGATGAGCTGATGGAAGACTATGCAGAGAAATTCCATAAGTCAGTGGATTTACTGCTGGTTTCAATAGGACCACATAAGGCCACTCAGCTAGAGTTTTTTGAGTAGATATAGTCTTCAAATATCCTTAACAAGTATTTAAGTTCCCATATCAGAGAATAATGAGCTACGAATGGATCTTGTATTTTTATTTTAAAATCCTTTCATTATTGAACTCTTCACATTAAACATCTTCCCACTTGGCAGTGCAGTAGTGTAATTTGCAAAATATAGCTTGCTCTGAAGATTGCCAGTATACGTTTCAGGCTGATAAAGAATACTTCCCAGCTGCTTCCCATTCACAGACAGTATGTGTGGCCTCCCCTAAAGAGGATGGAAAATGTGGTACTCTATCCCACTACCACATGTCTTATACCCACATCATGTGTTTATGTTGGGTTTTTGCTTCTAGCTGCTAAAAAGCACGGTTTTCTCGAGACACTGCTTCTTGCTGTATTGTGTATGTGGCTGTTGGTTTTGTTATTCTTATTGTGGCTGTCTTTCATCCTGCTGTTTAAGAAAACATTTGTGGGGCTTCAAATGGCAGACAAAACTGGGTAACCTCTTTGCAAGTTTATGCTGGAAGTTCTTTGACAGTCTCATCCCTCTAAAGGAAACTGTGCCCCAGTAGGCTCAGTTAGTGTGTGCAAAACCCGGTGTTATCTACAAATTGGTCATCTCATGCGGTCCTTTAACTGCTGGCTCCACTGTCAGCAGTAATAAAGCTAGGGGACAGACCTTGGGAGGTTAGCCAGCCATTGATTCGCTCCTGATACCTGACTGTGTTGGCTGATGTGTGATCTTTCGGCGTCACAGAGATAAAGTGCAAATTGTTTTTGAAAATCACTGCCAGGAGTGGAGCGGATGCTTTTTCAGAATGTCACACCCAGTGAGCTGTGACATACAGCCAAGCTTTGGTCCCCCTACCAGGTAGAGGAATTAGGTTTATGTTTTATGGAAAGATTCCAGATTAGTCTAGCACTGGGCTGACTTAGTCTTCTTTAACCTCTTCTTGTCCACAGTGTTCTTCCTGAAATAGACAGATTAATGTTATATCTGCCAGCAACTCAGTGAGCGAAGCAATAGTTTTTCAAAAGATGGGGAACCACAGCATGCTTTAAATGCATGCCCTCCCAACTTGTGTTTATTTTCACACTCCGGTGTATAAGGCACTGCATCGGTGCTCTGTGATGCTCATAAATCAGTCTAGCTCAAGAAGAGACTGCGAGGTCACCTGCCACCCCCAAACAGCACATTCCTCTCTCACTGGTGGCAGAGGAACGAGGTGCCCTGCACACCACCCTCGCTGGGCTACCTGCCATCAGCTTCCAAGAGCAGAGAGTACTGCCAGCGGTGTGCTCAGCAATAGAGGGGATCTTCAAATGTATCGCACAGATCAGCTCCCAGTGCTTGCCTGACTGGAAGCGACTGCAAGTGGGGTGGCTTTCCAAAAGCCTTTCCCTCATGAAAGGAAGAGACCATGGCACTGAGTGCCATGCCGTATGGCCACTGACAAGTTTGCCTATGCTGGCCATCTTTGCAATGAAGCAAGCGTTCCCATGAACTGTTCTCCCACCTCTGCTGCATGGGTAGTTAAATTCAGCTCCGTGCTCTCTATCTAAATACACCACAGTAATGTCTGGCCATTTAGTTGGCAGTGGCGAGCCATGGGAATACAAAGACATGGAAAGCTCTTGGGCTGCAAACTGCTGGGGGCTGGGACAGCCCACCATGGCAGCCAGCAAGTCCTGACTTGCCCTGCTCTTCTGCAGGCAGCTGCTATGGACCCCATCACTGTCAGGATATCATGTTGCCTTGGGTTTTGGTTATATTTAGTAGGACATCCTCATTTATAAAGAGGAATGGCTTCTCCAGTAGTTTGGAAACATAGTATTTGAGCTTTTTGGTTGCCCAGTCTGGAGAAGCTGTTTGTTTGTATACCAGATACTTGCTCAACTACTTTGCCATTTAATGTAATAGGTCTTGATGGCAACAAAAGACCAGTTCTCAGCCACACAGGCTTGTGGAAGAAAGTTAAATAATCTTTAAGTACTGTTAGTGTTTTCAGTCCTACAATTCAGGATCCCCTGGCATGGACTCCAAACTTGGTTTAAGATACAAGGAAGGAATTAAATGGAAATATCCCAAAACAAAAAAGAAAAAAATAATAAATACTACTATTTTCTGCAGTGGAGTGAGCCACTTCATTTGCTTTTCTCCTTCTGGGTTTCTTCTGTTTTGTACATCTGCTTGCACTGTGTGCTTCTTGGGCAGGCAATGTCTCCCACTATGCTTATGCATGTGCACAAAGCCAACCTCAACAGCATTACAAAGTGGGCATTAAATTCTAAGCTCAGTGGGGAACGGTCCCACTCCAACTGGGTATTTGAAGACCCACACCACTGCACGGGGACCCCAGTATTATCCAGAACTTCTAGTGAGAACACAAGTAAAAAAGACAAAAAGGGGGAAAAAAAAAAAAAAAAAAAAAAAAAAAGGAAATGTTAATGAGACTCAGCAAACAGCAGAGCCATGACCATCAAAAAAGTGTGTAGGCAAATAACTGCATCACTAAATGTAGCTCAGCTTCAATGACAGTCTGGAAAAAGAGGCCAGGAGCCGGGCAGGAATAAAGGGGGCAAATAACAGTCTTTCAGAGAAAATAAGGAGAGAACATGCTGAAAGGCACAGACTACGCACCAGGAAGAATTGCAGCACACACAGTGGGTTAGGAGGAAGGGTGGTCACTGTGCCACTCACTACTGCCCTGTGAAATCGCTCAGGCATAGGGTTCTCTACTACCCGCTTGACTCTCTTTTGCTTGAAAATGGCAAAAGCTTTACAAGGTACTCTGTTACACTCAACACTGAAAATAAGCTACTAAGAGGGAAAACTTGTACCAGAGATACAAAAGCGAAGCAAGAAACTGAGAGACTCGACAAAACAGGCAAAAATGTGCTCCTAAAACACAACTGTAGGCAAACGTGCTGTTAAAACATAATTGTGAAGCATTCCCAAGAAAGAGGTCAGCCATGTTTTAAGTGACCAGATGTCATGTCCTCAAGGAGCACCATGGGCAGTCCCATAACTGCTTCTCTCACTACAGAATCCAGCTGAGTACGAGAACAGACTTTTCGATGCTTTTCCAATTTTCTTAGAGGGAAGGAAAAGAATTCTTTTTGCAGCTTAATAAAATTAAGGGGAAAAAAATACCTAAATAATTCCTCTAGCGGTTAACAAAATTAAAATGTAGCTATGAAAATGATGAAACTAAAAATTACCTTCAAATGTAAGCCATGATCAAGGTTGCCAAAATTCATAACCTGAATAATATTTATTTAATATACACATATTTGCATAATGCAAATGAAAACCAGCTCCAGTCAAAGTCCAAATTACAGGGAGCATATAAATAAGAATCCTTGGTACCTTGGCCCAAAACTTGGTCTGAACCCAAACTAAACATCATCTGAGGTTCATAAAGTTCAGATAATTCTGCTAATTTTTTAATTGCCACATGCCTTTTTACAGTTCCTGGAATTAGAGGACAGAGTGCCAAAACTGTCCTGGGACCTGTTTCAGTGCAGTTATGTGAATGACACAAAACGTTTTCCATCAAAACTTTTGAAATTCCATCTGACTTCTGATTTGACTGAAGGAATTACCAGAACAGGCAGGGGAGAGACAATCCCATGCATGGACTGGAACTGACAAGAGTATAAAAAGGCACAAAAGCGCACTTTCTCTCACCTGTTTTTATCCTGAAAATAGAAAAAGGGAGGAAACAAAGGAATTGATTTCTGGATTTCCCTTTTTTCCCCCCGCCAGATGTGAGAATATCCTTCTGTGCACAAGTCCTTTACCAAAATTATTCCACGATTCACTCCACCCACAAGCAATACTGAGGCCTTTTTTCAACTCTGTTCAGGCCTCCCTTCTCATATATAACAGATGACTGAATTTAGGTGAAAGGAGCATAGTGAGATCTTGGGTTTTTAAGTGTGGGTTTAAGCAAAGAAGTATTTGGCTGGGAGTTGAAATTAGAGCTTATTGTGTGCCCTTGAGTAAACAAAGCTATAATGGGTTATTGAGACTGCTGACTTCTAACAAACAATGCTCTCTCTGTAAGCATGACATTTTAAAACCATGAAGCCTGGGGCATGTATGCTTATTATCATATGTCTTTTTATCAACTCTTTTTATGTCATGCTTTTGAAAGAACAACACAGAAACACACAGTACACGAAGGGGACAGAGCTGAGGTATGTGGATAGGCCTGTCACCAAGTATTGGCATATGCCATGACGATGGCCAAGGAACAAAAAATCTAGGACAACACTTTAGAAGTAACTGCAACTATAAATAGGCAACATAAATTTGTTCCAAAGCTGTGACCTCTCTGGGAAATTTTCTTACTGGAACTTTTTTCTTACTGGAACTTAATGATCTGGGGATAGTGCAAACACACAAAAATCCTTACAATATTGTTCAACCAATGGACCAAGAACGGGCTCCTTTTCAATCCAACTTTGACTATTTTTACTATGAACAAGCCCAATACACTTCTATGCCAACATTACATTGGTGAGAAGATGGGGAAGCTTTAGATATCCCCATGTCCTGGGTGTCTTTTCTGTACGGTCTCTCTCACCTTCACTGTTTTTACAAGCAGTTTGCCAGTTTTGTGTAGGATCAAGCCCTAGTGAAAAGAAAAGTGTATTTAGTTTTTCCTCTGGTTAATATTTTGGTTAAAAAGATGGGCAAGTAGAAAAAGCTCTATAAACCACCTGTTGTTTGAGATTTTCAGGACTCAAAATATTTCAAAGCATACCCCTAGAAAGAAACAGAGCTGCCCTTGTCCCATTTCTCATTCCTGCCACAGCCTGAATGAGCAAACATGCTGCCGCCTTCCATTCCCGTTACAGTTGGAGGTGCTGGGATGGGAACGAATTCATCTTGTGCCGTGGTCAGTTCTCATTTCTGTCTGCGGATAATGAGTTACAGCAACACTGCACCAGCAGCAACTCTCATTATAGACTCATTTTGGGGATCGAGAGAGTAATAAGAGCAGAAAAGCACATTAAAAAATAGAACCTGTTTTATGACTTGAAGTTGTGAGGAAAATAGAGAAACAAATTAATCCATTTTTAGGGTAAAAATTTTCCTGAAAACTAGAGTAAAACACTTGCCAATCATTGTTATATCACTGACAGCAGTGTCATGACAAAATGCATACCCTGGGAGAGAGATCTGGGAGTCCTGGTGGACAACAGGATGACCATGAGCCAGCAATGTGCCCTTGTGGCCAAGAAGACCAATGGCATCCTGGGATGCATTAAGAAGAGGGTGGCCAGCAGGTCGAGGGAGGCCATCCTCCCCCTCTACTCTGTCTTGGTGAGGCCGCACCTGGAGTATTGTGTCCAGTTCTGGGCTCCCCGGTTCAAGAAGGACAGGGAACTGCTGGAGAGGGTGCAGCAGAGAGCTACAAAGATGATTAGGGGACTGGAACACCTCTCTTATGAAGAAAGGCTGAGGGATTTATTTGGGTCTCTTCAGTCTGGAAAAAAGACAGCTGAGGGGGGACCTTACCAATGCTTATAAATACTTAAAGGGTGTGTGTCAGGAGGATGGGGCCAGGCTCTTTTCAGTGGTGCCTGGGGACAGGACAAGAAGTAATGGGCACAAACTTGAGCATAAGAAGTTCCACCTAAACATGAGGGGGAACTTCTTTACCCTGAGGGTGGCAGAGCACTGGGACAGGCTGCCCAGAGAGGTCGTGGAGTCTCCAACTCTGGAGAAATTCAAAACCCGCCTGGACGTGTTCCTGTGCAACCTCTCTAGGTGACCCTGCTCTGGCAGGGGAGTTGGACTAGATGATCTAGATGATCTCCAGAGGTCCCTTCCAACCCTATGATTCTATGATTCTATGATACATGATAGGGTTTAATCTGCAAGCAAATAAGCTTGGGAAGTATCATTCCCAGAGACCGCTGCAAAACATCTTCCTTAATCCCAGTTTGTGTGGTAACCCCCTGGCTCACAAAGACTGAATTTAAAGCAAAAGGGGTTTTATGCATTTGACTTGACTTGGCAACGTGAAATCCCAAGCAAAATATTGCAGCTTGGTTTTCAAATGGAAACCAAAACGAGGACTGGAAAAATCAGAAATTTCCTTAAGAGCCAAGTGTCCAAAGCTTCAGTCATGACATCTCCTCTCCTGTCCACAGCTCACCTCCATGCAAGATACCCAGCTTGAATAAGTGATTCTGAACAGGACTTAAATTTGGTGCCTATCAGCGTACCAAATATCCTTTCTTGCTTTTGAAGCAGGAGCTCACGCTGTCCTCTGGAGCTCGTCTGGCTCTGTAATACAGCAGAGCTCCACTCCAGTCTTTGAAGTTGGGCTCTTCTCAGGGCAACCTCTCTTTGCCCCATCAGAAGGAAAGCAGCCTTGCAAAGGGAATGCAGAAATGGCATTTTTGCCATGCCCTTGCTACTTTATTTCCTCCCATTTCCAGACAATGTACACAGAAGCCCTTTGTGTCTACTCATTGTCCAATATATTCCAGGTAGTCAGGGGCTGAGTTTTCATCCACGTTCTGGACTTGAAAATATTTATGATATGTGGCAATAGCATGCCAAAAGAACAGCTACACACAATAGCACCTTACGTTAAGATGCAGCCCACTACTGAACATGTTGCCTATTTCGCATAACAAAGCAAATCTATTTTTCGGATTTTATTAAATACAAAAAGAAATAAACGCTACATTAAAATGCCCCAATTCACTTGGATCTGTGATTGTAGTAGAAGCTCAGAGGAGTGTGGAATGTCTTTACTTCTTTTTATTTCAGCCGTCTTCCATCCAAGTTTCGCTTACAATAGCAGCAGGCTTGAAAGACATAATGTAATTCACATCAGTGATTTTTTATTTATTTATGGCATTATGAGTTAGAGGATGCATTTGACGTGAGATCAGACACCTGGTACCAAGTTCTTTTTATTTGCCCTTTCTTAATAGTAGTTTTTTTCAATATTTTACACAGAGCTGCCCTGGGGGATAGAGATTAAATTCTCTGGGAAGAGTGTTAATATACTGAAATAAATATGGAAGGTTGGATAATGAGGAGATACAATTAACGTCACCAAATAGTTACAAGGAAGGGAGGTGGAAGAGGATTTCATTCAGCTAATTTATGACTACATTATATATAATGTTAACCTCAGGATAAGGAAATAAACTAGTTTCCCAGGTGACCTGGATCTATTTCTGGCTCTGCCATATACCTGAATTCTGATGTGGGGTGAACCATTTTATATATAAATAGACATGTAAAATATATTGTTTCTGGCCAGCAGTCAGACCACAATCAAAACCAGAATCTAAGGTATGTTAGGCACCTGCTTTTCTTCCAAACCCCCTTTGTCTCAAATGCTCAGAATATTTTAGATACATATTCTCATTTCTTTGTGCTTTCATAACAGCCAACACAGCAGGATCTCAGCTGAAACCTACAGGTGTGATGCAAATAATAGCAATACTGTACTATCGCCATATGGATAGTATAAACTTTTGGACAAATATATCTGGTACTCTTTCAACCGTTGTTTTCTCTTTTGTCTTCTTCCTCCTGTTTCGTTTCTTGGCTTGGTGCAGCTACCGGTGCTTCATTCATCACTCTTTGCAGCAAAAGGACTCTGCATTCTAGTTTTTGGTGACCCCAGGAGAAACATGGAGGAAGGAAAAGGAGATCACTGAATTACTACATATTTTCTTCTTTACCATCTCACATTTTGCCTTGCTCATGGCTTGGCCTTAATTATAGCATTTGCTCAGCAATTTCACATTGCTGTAAAAATATTTTCTTGGAAAGGAGTATGCTAAGGGTACTTAAAAAATATGTCTACAGATTAATATCCTTACAAACATCCTTTTTAGCAAATAATTTTCTCAGCATTTTTTCCCAAAACAATATATTCCATTTTGTTTCTGCTATTATCACAAGGCTACAAATAAGCTTTTATTTCAATTCCCTACTAACCTTAACTGAATTCATTCTGCATGAAATGTTACTTGCTTTATCTTATGCTATGGTAAGATTAATCCAAGAAACATGGAGAAAATCATCAGTTCAAAATAATTAAGACCATTTGAGCTAGCTTTGATGCTTATGCATGTCATCTAGACATGAAAAAGAGTTACCAGGAGATATTTTTATATCTCTTATTAGTTGGTTACAGTAGTTCTACAATCTCTGTCATCAATCCTTGATCTCTTGACTCTGAAGAAGCAGTTCATTGATACCACTGAAATGTAAAATATTCACATTGCATTTCTTACACTGTAGTTGGATACAGACACACAAAGTTCCGCAAATACAGTTTCCATTAGGATATCACACTTATCAGTTCAAAAGTAATTGATTTTCAACAAAGTCTTTATGTGCTTTTCAACTCACCTGCCAGAGAACTTTGCAAAAGGATAATGGTGGAGGAAGACAAATAAGAGGAAAAAAAAAATCTCTTTAGGTATTTAAACTGGTATTAGATGTGTTTAGTGTATATACGTATATGCTTATTTTGATACTAACTACCTTAAGGAATAAAGATTAGATTCTAATCCGATTCCTGCCACAGCTCTATCGAAAAACAGCTACTGCAAGACTATACACAAACGCTATAATTTGTGTTAGTCAGGATGTGTAGCGATGCAGAGCACATGTCTTAAATTAGAAGCTGCCTTTTCATCGGCATGTCAGCTAAAGACCACATCCTAATCTTCGCCATGTGCCGCTCTGCACAGCACATGCCTGTGCAGCGGAGATGAGAGCGCTGCCCCAAGACGCGGCACGGAAAAGGGGCTGTTCATCTTGCTGTGCGCCACAAAGCACCTCAGGGAAAGAAAAAGAAAAACACACACACACACACAAAAAAACCCCCAAAAAACAGCCAAAAAAAAGAATTAGGCGAAAAGTCAGCACCGTACAGAGATGTGTTTGACTCCCAGTCGCTTTAGAATGGTCCATTTCAAGCAGTTAATTTGTCAGTGTTTTTTCCGAAGTGAAAGGACAGCCCAGTATGAACACACAAAGAGTATCTTAATCACTGCGGCTCTTGTCACCCGCCTTGCATAACAGCATTATGTAAGCATCTGATTTGCATCAGTGTACAGCGCTGATTGCTGAGAAAGCAGTTTGCAATTCAATAAGATTCATACACAACATTGCTTTTCTCTCATTTTCTTGAAGCACTGTTGGTAGCTGGAATTACACAGATTCTTTTCCTCACGCTAACAAGCACCAAGGCCGCTCTGAATAATACGATTTTTGTCTCTGGATGTATTAAAAGACCTTTCAAGACTGAGGAAGATATTGTTCATATTTCGTACTACTCGCGGCTCAATATGAAAAAGACAAAAAAAAGTCACTAGGCCAGGAAGCACAGACATATTGATTTCTTCAAAGACAAGGACGGGATTGCTGTACAACACACTTTTAGCTCACAGCGACTGAACCGCTTGCTATCTGGAAGTATTTACTTGGTACTGATGATATCTAGCACCTCTGAGCTCAGCACATTATGTTTTGATTCAGAAAAGCGAAAGACGGCATTTCTAGCTCTAAATCGCTAAAAACCACAATAGAGAACAGAGCTAAAATCTGGGGCATTTACAAGAGGTGATCTCAGACATCTCTTAAGAGTGATCTCTGCTACAGGGAGCCCTGAGTATAACCAAAGAAGACAACAGAGTCAAGGGGCAAGGGGAAAGATCGGGTAACTTTTCCATTGTCCACATAAAACAGTGACGTTAAGCAGCGCAAAGGGCTCAACCAAGAGGCATCAGCAAAGTCACAGCAGAGCTGGAGGTGGGGCCCACAGATGACTGCAAGCCTCACACTTCCGTCGGAAAGCTGTACAGGAGAGCTAGGTGGAGAAGGTGGAATGCTTTTACAAAGAGGGTCTTGTACGTGCTTTAAACAAGTGGAAATTCTTTCACCAGTGATGTCATCAGGAAAAGTAAACGCTAGTGAGGCAGTAATAACCCAGGTAGAGTTTGAACCACCAGGTCACCAGACGTTTTGTGAGAAACCACTGGCGGTTTGGGCTAGAAAAGGCTGTGGAAGAAGTTCAGTAATGTGTCCACCTGGAGACCAAAGCGGGTATCAGTGCTGTGAGTATCCAGCACAGGGAAATGCGCTGCTTTGAAGAAGGGTTTTTTATTGATGAATTCTGAAGACTGCAGCAATACCTGAATTGAACTATGAAATAAACACTAGGGAACAGCGGCAAAAGATTAAAGTGACTGAGTATTGTAGGGAAAGCTACAGGAACATCAAGTATTTTTTGTACAGTATCGGATTACTTATTCAGCTGTATATTTCAAGGATAATGCACTAAACAAATGGATTAATGCTATTTTTGACAAGATAATATCTGAAAGTAGGCCAGTAAGCCAGAGTTTCTCAAATTGGCCTTTTTTCAACTCTGTTCAGGCCTCCCTTCTCATATATAACAGATGACTGAATTTAGGTGAAAGGAGCATAGTGAGGTCTTGGGTTTTTAACTTTCCTGTCCCAGTGTACCCAGATTTTTCAAATACTGTCATTGAAAGAATGGAGAATTTATTTCTAAAGACTTTTTCTCCCCTCTGGAAGAATGGAACATTTGAGATACCCTTTGGCAATTAAAGCATGTGAAAAGAAGTCAAAACAAATGGCATATTCGAGACGATGAAAAAAAATCCTAGTAGTAAAACAAATGAGGTCTTTATTAACATGAATGAACCAAACACATTACATCAGCTGCTTCTGAGCTGCTTATGGATTTCTGTAGCCAGAAAAGTTCATGACATTTGTATCTCTATTAGTCATTGTATTTTATTTGCGCTTATTAAAAGACTGCTATGATATTTCTTTCCCACTTCTTTTTAAATCATTTAGGTTTCTTTTCAAATTGTACTGCTAATGATTTAATTTTTTATAACATTTTTAAATTATATTAAACTTTTGAAGGTATTACCAGTTTTCTACAGAAACACACAATGGAAAAAGAAGGAATACTTCTATTAAAGCACTATTCTGTAGTGTCTTACCACTGCCAACACTGAAGACTATTTTCTTCACTCTCAGCTGTGTGATACAGTAGTGAAGATCATTCCAGCTTGACTGATGGAAGCGGACAGTTAAGATGCAATGCACATATATATGGGTGAAAAACACAAAACATGGCTCTCTTAAAGCGCATGTACGGGGAGGGCTATATTCACTTAACTACCTGAAAAGGACATTAATAGTACAATTTCAAGCTCACAAGGGTTAAGGAAATATAATGAGACACCTTAATTCAGGAGGATCAGGCATTACTTTACCAATTTTAAGCAAATATTCACCTTTGTTTTCCACCAAGTGCTGATCTGCGTGAAATCTGTTTCTCCTCATTGCTGATTCCCAGTGCTACTTACTTTCCTCCCCAATTACCAGTCTGCCTTTCCCTTCTCAGCAAGTGCCAGCCTTTAAAACCAGCCTTTCCTTGCAGCACCAACAACGCCTAGCCTCAATTTCTTCATCTCATGTTCTTCGCCCCAATTAATTTAGATCTCACCTCTGTGCCATTGACATCCAACTCAAATGGCTTTCTTCCCATGTGCATGCATTACGGGGCAAAGAAGAGAGAACAAGAAATATGTTTAACCACCCCACATACCTTAGTTTCAATGTCTGGCAGGGCTCAGCAGATAAAGTAGACAATTTTACCTTGTTTATAGCACAGCCAAGTATGGATGGATTTTTAAACAGAAAGCAAAATGGTAAGCTCTCACAAAACTAGCTAAATCATTTGAAGACAAGAACAAAATCCCCAGATTGTGCCAAACACCCAGAATAAGAAAACTCAGTTTGCCTGGCTAATTCCAAGTGCTGAATAGTGCGTTTTGTAATGTGAAGCGCTTGGCTGTCTGGAAAATTAGTGTTGGTTATGCTAGGAAAAACTTTCACATGCAATACACATGGACATCACACACTAACCCACTCCTTTGTCTTTCTCTGTGATACTTCTTTTTCCCTTAAGCTTCCTAATTCCATTGTGCACTCATATTGCCCCATATTGTGATTCTGCAGCTTATTTCAATTAAAGGTTGGTGGTTTTTTTCTTGTCTCCCTATTTGTTTCTCTTTTTACAGAAACTCTATAGATATTAAATTTAAATTTGGAACATATTACTGTAACAGATTTTCAAGAACAAGACAGATGTAAAGGCAATACCATCCCTCATACTCACCATTACAGAAAGGTAACTGAAGAGGTTTTAGGAATACAATAAAAACTATGAGGTGGCACAGGAACACCATAAAAGAGTCTTATCAACAAGGTTTTTTTTGTCATCTGACTCAAATGCCTTTTCATTTCTTGGCTACAGGTGATCTTTAGAAGTGTGTATTGGAAATGGCAAGCAATTCTGTCAATTTGATTTTTTGAATTTCTAGGTTCTCTTAGTGTTCTCCTTGCAAAAATTAACTTCCAAGGCCCAGTAGTACCATATCCAATATTGCCTTTAAGAAAAAAAAAAAAAACAACAAACATAAATATATACATATATGATTTTATTTTAAGCCTTAATTTAAAATCTGAGTTCCAGTCTTATCTTAGAGCTATAATTTATAATTCTAAGCCTATCCCTCAGCCTTCTGTATCACTGTTCCTCACCCTCCACATCAGCTCATTCAAGAGGCATTCCTCATTCCTCTCAAGATCCGTGATCATGGACTCTGCCCTCCCCTGCAAATGAGTAACCCAGATGTGAGAGAAATGTGATCTGTATCTCATCTCAAAGTATTTTTTGTTCCCTTTTTTTGTGAGGCGGAGAAGAGTTTGCCAGAAGTGAGGTCTTACGCCCTCTCAGCTATGGACCAAGATTCATAGAAAGCCCCAGCACCAATTCCTCCTGACATCCAACCACCACCGCTCTGCCTACCGGCAGCCCTAGAGGGCTTCACAGACTCCAGCTGCCTTGTACACCACTGCAAAGGAGGGCTCTGGCACTGGAACCAGTGCGCGTGACAGTGCACATCCAGCCACGCTGCCTTCAGACGTGTCTCTGCAGGGTGGCAGAGACCAGCACACATTGGAAACTCTCCCCTCTCCCTCCTAACTTTGCACAACTGGTGCTCTGTGGAAAAACTTCTACTAGATCATGGAGCGAAGGCATAGCAGAGGTAGATTTCTGACCTTCATCACACATGTTAAGAAGCATGTGTCCTAAAGAATCTCTTCAAATGCTAATCCTCCAAACGAGGAAGAAAGCAGCAGGCGTGGAGCCTCAAGGCACTGATAGCATCAATAGTATGCCCTCCAAAATATTAACTCAGGAGCAAGCACTCCAGCAGATGTATTCCTTTAGGCTGAAAGTCACCTTTCAACGGTTGCTTTATTGAAGGACTTCTTCCTGAAACAGCAGTTGCACCCTGGTGCAGCAGCAAGCCCCACATAACCCCCAGAAATAGCAGTAATGAGAAATAAGAGAATGAAATTGGTCAAAAAAAAATAGCTGTAGCAGCTAGTACTAAGACACACACAGAGGATATGCAAGGTAAGGGAAAGTGTGGTTTGAGTTTATATCTGCTTTCACTATCAGATACGGAATAGGTAATCACCACCTTCAATACCAAATGCCTTTTTCTCTGCCTCCTCCACAAAGCGAAGCAAACCCCTGCAGATTTAACACAAGCAACTTTCAGAAGAGCCTTGTTCCACATAAAGCATGCTGGTGGCACTGCAAACACAACCAGTTCCTGTGAAGGGACTGAAAGGAGAGCCAACTGTGCAAAACTCAGCTTTTGGGCCATTATGCAAAAATATTTTAACCACCTTGGAGTCTTTCTTGAGTAGTGTTTCGCTTCTATTTAGCATGAAATTAGCACACGTTGCTTATGACAGGAACGCATTTGCATTGAGAGTATTGCATTGAGTATTGCATACTCAAGAACCAGTATTGGCAAAATCCACCAAGCTGTGGAGAACACAGGTTGTCTTTATGACTTGAGTTAGTTTTTTGAAATAGCCAGAAGATGATTTTCAAACATTTTAGACAACCTCAGAGGGTCTCAACAATCACACGGCCAGATTCCATCTCCTTCCTGAATGTATTCCTATAAAAGTAGACAAGCAAAGTGTAAGCAGGGCAACAGAAGATCAGCAAAGTAAAATGTGTAACTGCCCTGCGTAATACACAGGGTTATTCACTGACCCAGGACTCAGTTTCACCTCTCCAGGTTCACAAGATGGTGACCCATCATCTACTACTTTGTTCTGAAACCCAGGTATCACATCTCTTGGAAAAAACAGTGCAAGGAGAGGGTCCTCCTCCTCCATCCCCTGCCACCTCACCAGCCATGAAACAAGAAATGAGCTGCATTGGGTCTGAAAGGAAAGCTGGAATTAAACTTGTAAATCTTTTTTTTGCCCCGGCCGTATCTGCCATACTTCAGCTCTCAGTAAGTATGTGAAGCTCATCCTGTTAGAGTGTGCTCTATCTCTCCTCAGAAAACTCTCACCTCTCCAAAAGTGGGAATGGACTACTCATAGTTGAACTGTCACTTTGATCTTGACCTTCAGAGTGCATTTTCTGTTCCCTCTTTTCAAGTCTGGCACTTGCAGCTTCTTTGTGTTCCTACCATCTTAGTATGCTAAGCTGCACATACCGGCTTTCTCACATGGAAACTGAGGGAAAGCCATAGAAATAAGATATCATACTTAACCAACTGGACAAAATCAACAAACTCCAGAAAAACAACAGCATTAGCGGACGGGTTTAAGTCTCTGGATACATTTCTAACCTATTGACTTTATTTTTTTTAGTTATGATAGGGTGAGTTCTGTACTTGAGGAACACAGAATTCTGGATGTAAAATTAGGAATTTCTTAAGGGGGATATGATTCATAGGGGCCACAAGAGCTTTGCTTTATTTGTGATCCACTTCAGGGTTGGTAGTAAATTCGTTATGTTAGCAATACTGGAGAGAGGCTAACAGGGGAAGTCAGAGAGACAGAAAAGCAGAGAAGAACAAGGCATGTCAACATACGCATGTTCAAAAAGCTACGTCAGCTGACCTTTGAGAGAATAATGGTACTACAGGTGCAAGGACTAAAACAAGACCAAGTAAAAGCTCAGCATTCGTATTAAAAAACTCAGTGAAATCTGGTGGGTATAGTACAAACTTTATCTTAAACACACCAAAAAACCAGAGAGAACAATGGAATATTGTAATGTCGCACCTTTATAATGATGTGAAATACAATAAATACAATACAATAAACAGCTCTCAACCAGACTGGATGCTATAGAGTATTTTCCAACAGTGCACTGTCTTAACAGGTTTTTACAGCAGCAATGTGGCTTCCTTTTCTAACATTTTAATGACTCCACGAGACAGAAGACAGATCCAACAACTCACCCAACAGCAGATTTGGCTTGGATAGTCAGACCTTCCAGTAAAACAGGATCACAATTCAGATGGGAAGGGACTGCTTGACTGTTCTCATAGTGAAAAGATTTCCCTTAGATTCTGTCTCAGCTGCTCTTGCTTCGACCTATGGTCGTTGCCTCATTGTGAAGAGCCTGGCTCCATCTTCTTGATGGCCAACTCATAAGCCCCCCCAAAGCCACCTCTGCTCCAGGCTGAGCCAGCTCCGGTTCCTGTGCCCCTCCCCACAGGGCAGGTGCTCCAGCCCGTGACTGCATCAGTGGGTCTTTGCTGAACTCATGCCAGTTTCCCAATCTCTTTTGGCATTGGCTCCACCTCATATAACTTGAGGATACACATCTAAGTAAGCTCTTCTTGCATCTCTAGTTTGCAGAAGGAGAAGGACCTATCATACACACCTATTATTGCACTGGCTGAACTGATTTCTTACAGTGCTTATTTTCCCTCTTTAACTGGGGAAGAAACTCAGACCAAAGAGCCACATTTCCCCAGTCAAGTTAGATTACAGAAATTTCAACCATAATGTCACCCTCCTTATTCCCTTTTGAACTAATTTTTCAAAAGATTTGTAAAAAATAAAAGAAGGGAAAACGAGTCCTAGGAAGTGGGTCACTACTGATGATGCTTGCCTATGAGTAGATATTTGCTGAGATCAACAAGAAAATGACACCAGTCAGCAAGTTTTTTTGTTTACAGTTACTTTTCACTCTGTAGTCCTACAATCTTCAATGGTTTGACTTTCATATGTCTCAGGAAGTTTCATATTTTAACAGTAGCTTTCTGGGTTTGCTACTAACATCACAAAAAGATCTGTTTGTACCAGGTTTACCTTTTTTCCTCATTTTTGTTTCAACGGAGCGAAAGATGACGAAGTGTGTCAGTGCAGCATGATTTGCCAAGGCACCTCCTGATGCCAGTCGGAGAAGCAAAAGGGTTCCTCTCATTTGCACTGGTAGGCATTGCACATATTGGTATTGACGCTGATTAATTAGATTCAATAGAACGAACCAAAGCAAATATTTAATAGAGCAGGGTGAACAGTCAAAGCAAACAGTTTGTAAACGACTCGCTGGCTGAAAATTCAAATTCATCCAAGTAACTTCAGCAAACATGAACCACACACTGCCCAACAACCAGGAATGACTCCCAGACAGGAAAAAAAAAAAAAAAAAAAAAGCTAAATTAGCATGAATACTATTTGCTCAGTCTTAAACTTTACATTAAGTTCTGTGAGGCAAAACTGTTACACATTTTTCAGTTTGAGTATTGCATAAAAACTCTACAAAAGTGTATCTACACCTCCAACCCAAAAATCTTTCTTATTTCAGAGTCTCCACCTAATGGGAGTATCATATTTTGTCAAAATGTTTAAATAAATGGCAACTATTATTCAAAGGTTTTATATCACTGTTTTTCCTTTCCAGCATTTTTATATACTGCAGGCTTTTATACATTTTGTTCATAAATCATAGGTAAAACTCAAAAAACACACTTATGACTTACAAATCTTAGTCCTTTTCTTTTAGTGGTCATTTGTCCGCTTACCCGCAAGGTCAAAATTACAACACTTTATTAAGATTTCTTGGTATTTATGTCTTGAGCATAGCCTTGCTCGATACACTGGCTTGGTAAGGAATATGTCTTCACTAGAAAGCAGCCCTTGCTCACCGCCTATTGTATCTTATCTTTGCAGGAGAGCCGTCTTTGAACTCATGTACACACACAAAGTAAGATTTAATGATATACAACACTTGCATGCAACTTAATTACACTGGAGCCTAGAACACTTTTTTGTGGTTCAGTGATAAAACTATAAATGAACACTTTGAACAAAATCCCTAAGTGGTTAAACCACATTATAAAGGAGCGACATTTGGCTAAAGAATCAAAACCATACAAATAAATAATTATATATGTCTGTTCGAGCAGGCTGTGCATGTGAAGGAAGATGAGTCACTTAATTTTTTTTTGTTGGCCTTGTGACAGATGAGCAATGTAATTATCTTCTTTTGCATTGTGCTAGTTTTATCTCATTGGTATTAGATTTTTATTTTTTCTATATTCTAATTTCTGCAGCGGATGAAAAGCAAGACTCAGGGAAGCAAGTTATTGCTATAGTTTAGTTTGCGCAGGTTTCATTTAAAGAACATTTCAGTACTTTTAAATAAAAATAAAGCCAAAGTGAGGGGGATTCTTGTTATTATCCACCCAAATAATGATTAACAAATATTCCTACTGAACAGTATTAAATTGGATTAATTTACTCTCATTTAAACGAAAGAAAAACAAACAAGAAAATACTTTCAACCAAGCCGAAGTGTTTATTGAATCCATACATAAAATGTATTTAAGAAGGTATATAAAGCTAGAAATATATTTGGGGCTTTTGCTCCTCATGCCTAATAAAATAAAAAAGCAAAAATTACTATATTTACAGTGATGACTCTGATGGTTGACTTATGAAATCCGTGTGAGAATAGGGCAAAGGGAAAAAGGCATGCCGGGCTACTATTATTAACACCAAAACATGTAGACAAACAAAAAATAAACAAAAATCTTGAGGTCGTAAATACACAGCAGAAAGCCTGGGCATACCCTTAAATAATGAAATCTTAATAAATACCCCTTTCCTACTATCACATATATCCCATTTGGAATTAATGTGACGTCAAAAAGACTTCTTGCAATATCAGGCTTTGACAAGATACCTGTAAAGCCAGTTAAGTTGGACAACTGTTAAGACAGAATTAGTTTTAGAATCACACGTCCTTCTCTTTTTACTAATGAGCTTGAAGACCAAGCCCTTGAACAGGCTTGTTCATCACAAACAGATTCATGGGAATAAAAAAAAAAGTACCCCTGGCAAAGTAGCATACAAAGAGGAAGCAGTCATATTTTGCAGTAGTTTTGAATATGGGACTCAAACTATTAACACGAATGTCTACAATAGGAGACACAGACAGCTACAATAGTACACTTAGATGTGAACACTAAAATGACAGATGGTTGTGACCTAGAACAGGCCTCTGTAAAGTATCTAAATTTGGTGAGAATAATCTCACCTAAAGTGACAAACATATACAGTACAGTAGTCAAGCTTTTACTTAAAATATTGCCCAGCAGTGTGAAAAGAGTTATCACCTCGTATCTCATTATCTAGGCTGACTCAGCAGTCAGACAAGAGCACTGACTTGATGGTGGTAGTGCACGTACATGTGCATAAAAAGGGCAAAAACACCCTGGCTTTCAGACCATCTCCATTCTCTAACCAACATCACCTCGGCCTTGCTCGAGCTCCATTCCAGCCTTGCAGTGCAGGAGGCGAGAGTGGATTTGCAGCGGCTGCTCTGCCGGAACACAGGTACTGCTGCAGTGCTACAGGTGCTGTCACACAGCGTGAGCCAAGGGAGGCCCACACCCCGGCAGCCAAAAACACCAGACCAAATCCAGGTTTCATTACTCATTTTGTAGCTCGGTGACATTTCCATCAACTCGTACAAGCTCTAACAAAGAAAAAAGTAACTTTGGACCATCGAGTCTGGAATCTTCTGTGCTGCAGTAGATATTCTTACTAGCCTATAATAGTGCTGAGTGAGTCATACGGAGACATTAACGAATATGAAAAATTAGAATTTTTTAAGAAGACATGTCATTTTGATCTTAATACTAACTTCTGAACTTTTGTGGTGAAAAGCAGTGCAGATTACCTTTTTATATGAAAGTATTCCAGTACTGCACAATTCCCCCAAGCAGGACATTTTGCACATACAGCAACTTTCTTACATGATTGTGAATAGTAAGCAATCCACTGGCAACATTATACAAGAGTAAAGGGATGAACAGCCTTACACACAAAACCTATTAAAACTAAAACCACTAGGCTCTGTGTTCAAGGCATTCAAAAGTCGAAGTCAGAAGCATTACTAATGACAGGCACATGTAATAAGAGCTGTGTGGTGAAGCAATGCATCATTGCGGCCAGATTTAGAGCCAGATCATCACTTTAGAAATATCAATAGCTGGATGTGGTCCAAGTTACTTCCTCATCAAAGCAGTATGACTCCTGACTCTAGTGAAAATAATAACCTCAGTTTGTGGAGACAAAGTCCTGATCGATAATGAATCTTAACACGTCTATGGGATCTTCTGCCTTCTCAAATGTGAATTAGTACTGACACCTTCTTGGCACTCCACCAGCAGCGGCTGCTCACTGAAAAGTTGAGTGGCAAATGTGGGCTGGTGAAAGTCGAATAAAAATATGATATTTGAAGTATGGTTTACCAGAAAACCTATGATACAACTGTAAAATGCATCTATGTGAAAACCAGAGAAACATTTGATTGCGTTTATTACATTTCTGATATGAAATATAGCCTGACACACGCATGGTTAGGGCCCTAAAAAAATCATACAAGACATTAGTCCTTCAAACTAGCTCCCCAGATTTTGGGGCCAAAGGACCATCGTCAGTCTTTTTAAGTTTCTTGTGGATTGCCATGTAGCTGGCTCATGAAACTTGTAACTGAAAACACGACCAATTTTGCTGTTTAACAGAACACCACAGATTAACTATGGGCCACACATCAAAGCCATGTAACTTGGAGTTAGAGATGCACAGCTCTGGACTGCACACATTTCATTCCACCAGCTCAAATTTCTGATGCTTTGCCTCTGAAAATAACCCAGTATTCACCAAGAAGGTCCCCAGAAACCTCTGGGAAAACAGGAATTGTTTTACTAAATTAGACCCCTGACCCATTTAATCCTTTCTCTGGTAACATGAAGACTTAAGAAGCTAGGTATTTATGACCACCAGGATAGGTTTCACTCTGATTTTCAGTGTGACTCAGATATTGACTTAAATACTAAATTGCAGGCTTTGCTTTTCATTCTCCATTTTTATCATATATCTGGATGTTAATTATAGCTTTAGAATCACTACATTCTTAAAATATATTTCAAAACATGTTCTTTAGGTCTCAATTCTATGGCTAACATTGACATGAGGAAAGAGGATAATTTTAAACGATTGCCTGTCCAGGTTTCCTCTATGATCAAGTTCTATGTTGTACCCACAAGCATACCGTCATAAATACAGAACTCCCCATGCTCTGGGAAATCTGTTTTACCAGTAGTAGGTTAGGACTGAGCTCCCAATTTTACGTAACTCCTGTATTCCTTTAGTTAAGCGTTAAAATAGATGTTAAAATTCAAAATATTCACAGCCACTACTCTGACAGAAATGCAAGTAACTCCAACATGCATTTGAACAGACATTCCTGCAGGACCAAGTGGAAATTCATCAAAGAGCATAAATGCTTGCCTAAACACCCACTGATGTTGGCAGAATAACCGTATGTGGAACTTCTGACTGAATCAGGACCTCTAACTGCTTCAAGACATTTTTTCATCTGGACTTCCAGAGACGTCACTACTATTCCACTCACATGTCCTGCACTGCACGGTCGCATGGATGTTTCATACATATATGTATGATACATACAGACTCCAGAGGCCAGGAAATTGCATTTTACTCATAGCATTCCAAATCCTCCCTGGAGCACATATACATATCTTAAATTCTAGAAACCCTGACTTTGTAGTACTTCTGCAGAAATTAAGCTTGTCTAACATTTTCACAATGAAAAGCTGAAAATCAGGCTTCTGAACTCATGTTTATATGCTTTAAGAAATGACCTGATTTTTAAAAGCACTGAGCCTCAGGTGACTTTCATGGATTTAGGGGACAGGTTGTCTAATAGAGCTGGAACAAATGCCTAATCTGCTCCCTTTGTGCTTGGTAGGAGTATTACTGCTGAGCTCAGTGGAGCTCAGCTGCTAACTTTTAGGCTTCTGTTTTTGAAAAACAGGTAGTCATAGGAACTGAATACCAACGAACACTCAAAAGAACAGGGCAGGATTTTCAGAACCCAACCGAAACACACTCCCTACTTATGAGTGTTTACTGTCACTGCTTGCTTGAAAGGCTAACAGGTGTATGGGAAATAGGATATGAGAAAGATGTCTTCTTGTTTCAAAATAATTTTAATCCTATCATATTTCTTAAGTTCGCCTTGGCTGAGCCTTGAAATAGGAGATATGCCATCTATTTCAATAAAAAATGAAAAGTATATACACATACAAACACACACGTGATTGGGGCCGTGCTAGAACTAGGGAGAGCAAACAAAGACTCGATCTTTAAAATATTAAACATGGAAAATTATGAAACAATAAAACAACTGTCCTTTCAGCACTCTATTCTTCAATACTTGGGAAAATGTTTCTTTTAACTACTACAGTTATATTTATAAATTTTCCTTGGAGCATCACATTTTTGCAATCATCAAAGCTACAGAAAGTTTATCATTTAAAGCAATAGTTCAGTAAACTCAATTTTCCCTATACCTTTTTAATTTTTCTTTCATTTATTGGTTATTAGTAGAATCTTCTCAACTGTGTTTCTCTTCTAGGTACATTTTCTTTTAATGATTGAGTTTCTTCATATTGCAGCTGATGCACTTTTCAGTGTTTTAGTTATAATTACCAAATTCAGAATGAAAATGAAAACCACTTAATTATGTAATTGTCTTAGAGACAGCACGATAATTAAAGCCCTGAGAAAAGCAGCCCAGAGGCATTGGCTGTACACAAAGGTAAAGAAAATATAATGCAGGCGTCTCAGAAAAGGACTAAATAAAACACTGTAGGAAAAGAAATTATACATGCATCCCTGAACAGATGCCCTTAAGAACTGTATACCTTCATCAACACAAAATATAGTATTTACATAACAGAGCACGTGCAGCAAGACAGGTCACCATAAATTGGCTACTCAGAAATTATAAAAAAATAAGAGACTGAAGCTATACATGTCAAGAAATAGTGTTGAAGACGAAAATAAAATGTATGGCAAAGATTAAGAAGAAAGAAAAATATAGGTGGAATTAATCTGCAAATAAAATGGTTACAAGTTTACTAATCAATGTATCAAAAAGATGAAGATGTTCTTGTTGAAGGACTAATCTAAAAAGTTATCTCTAGTGTTGTGATAAATCTTCAAGCAGTGGTACTGAAAGTGTGCAGATGTCATATTAAAAGTCAGTATAAACTTTAGACACATATCTCCAAGCTATTACACTTTCCTAAACTTTGGAAGTATCTGCAGCTGCACACAGCAAAACCAAAACCAGCTGGACTTTCTTATATAGCAAAAGGGCAAATTTAAAGAGGTTTCATGTTGATGACTTGCATGAGAAATCCTTCAGGTAAATCGAAGAGAAACATGAACATTCACCCTGCTAAAAAGCCTTAACCCTTTCATTCTGGCTTCGTGAGGTGATGACACAAGAGAAGACTAGGCTATGATCAGATGGTGAGACGGGTTAAAACCCACAGAATTTCTGCTGCTGCCCAGAGACGGGAAGGGTGACTGTGTGCACACTGGAAAAGTCCCACCAGCTGCAAAGGGTGATACAAGCCCTCAGAAGTGCTCAGAACCCATGTGGAGAATGGTCCCTCTGGATATAACTTGCACCACCTCTGAATTAACAGTGCCAGAGTTACTGTGCTATTTCTTCTGAATGCCATCACCATGCAGAAAATACCGTTACATTTGAAGTTAACTGAACGTGTGAACAATGGTTTTCTTTTTCATGCCAGAAGCCTCAAACTGCCACACAAGAAATCAGCTTCCTTCTGTTCCCAGCAGTTAACATTCATTTCACATGTGTTTTGGCACTTGGCAGTAGATAATTATTGGCTACACTCTTTGCAATGAAGTACTTTCCTTTTATAATTAAGAAATCCTTTGAATTGTGGACAGTTAACTTTTCAACTGCTAAAGACTGCAAGCAATTACTATGTAAATTACAAGTTGACACGACAGCTCATATGGACAAGATAATGCTCACACACTGAAGCCTACCTGCGCTTAATGTAAAAGTAATATAAAAATAATGACTTTTTGAAGTTTCAAAGCATTTAACTCAAAGTGGATCAGAACACAGAACTGCGTGCTTCCTTCTCAGTGTGAAACAAGGCACAGGCTCAGTGAAAATCAGAAGATGCAGATTTCTTCAGAAGAAAGTCTTCTTTCACTTCCCTTCTTTACAGTTCTTACCTTCACTACACTTGGACTCGCACCTCTGTGATGCTCAGTCTGCGTGGCACCCATGAGAAAAGAGGTTCTGAAAAAGAGATATAAAAGAGTCAAACCACTCCTCGAGACTGTGAGATCTTTTAACAGTTCCAGAGGTGTTATCCAGTGCTTGAATAAATTAGGACACAGCATCCTGCTAATCAGCTCCTGCTTCCGCCTTCCAAGTTCCCCCAGCATGCTCTTTGTGACTATAACGCACTAGCGGACAGCAAACTTTATTTTTAATATATGCCTATACAATTGTATTTATATATAAAGCTGATGCTTCTTTCCAGTGAAGTTATTGATTTGATGCATTTATTGTACATTGAATATATAAAATCCTAGAATTGTCTAGGTTGGAAAGGACCTTTCAGATCAAGTCCAACCATCAGCCTAGCACTGACAAAACCACCACTAAACCATGTTCCTAAGCACCATGTATATCTGTCTTTTAAATACCTCCAGAGATGGTGATTCCACCACTTCCCTGGGCAGCCTGTTCCTATGTTTGATAACCCTTTCGGTCAGAATTTTTTCCTAATATCCAATCTAAACATCCCCTAGCATAACTTGAGACCATTTTGTCTTGTCCTGTCACTTGTTCCTTGAGAAGCGACTGACCCCCATCATTACAACCTCCTTTCAGGTAGTTGTAGAGAGAGATAAGGTCTACCCTCAGCCTCCTCCAGGCTAAATAACCCCAGTTCCCTCAGCTGCTCCTCCTACGACTTGTGCTCCAGACCCCTCACCAGCTTCCTTGCCCTTCTCTGGAGATGCTCCAGCACCTCAGTATCTTTCTTGCAGTGAAGGGCCCAAAACTGGACACAGTACTTGAAGTGGGGCCTCACCAGATATATTTTATCTGAAATTAGATTTGAGGGCATTCTCCTAATTCTCTATTACAATTGTTTTAACGCTGTTTCTTGATAATTCCATGGAAAAAAACCCCATAAATTTCTACTCTGTTTTAGTCCTTTCAGCTATGTGTCATTTCTCTGATTTATGAATTCATAACCTCAAGGGTACTACTTCATACACAGAAATACAAGGGACGTCTTTACCATCTACAAAATACACGCAAACAGCTTGACAGCAAATTGCTGTGAAGAGGTTAAATTCACGCAGGCCGGCCTTTCTTATTGCAAGCCACCAGTGAGGAAAGAAACGCGGCAAAAACCCGCCAGAGCGAGCTTAACCCCCTGGGCGCCGCCAGCCTGAGGGCACGGAAGCCAGCATGTAGGCTGCGGAGGCCCCCAGGCCCGAAGCCCCCCACGGGGCCGAGCCCCGTCCCGCCAGCAGGGCCTCGTCGCCACCGCGGCCCCCAGGCCCGGCGCGGCCTCCGCCACGGCGACGAGCGCCCCCTGCCGGCGGAGGGGAGCGGCAGCCGCGGCGGCGGCGCGGGAGGCCAGCGGCCCCTACAGGCCGGCGGGAGGCGGCGGCTCCCGGGGTGCAGTGAGGAGGGAGAGCTGTGTTAGCGGCCGAGGCAGAGGCGGCATCCCCGGCCTCCTTAACTCTACGGTTTTAGGCTTTACGAAGGTGAACGTGCAAGTCCGGAAAGCGAACCGTGCGTCCCGGAGGCCCTGCCGGTGGCTCCCACATGTCTGTTGCTGACTTCCAGCCAGCCGAGGGGTGCCGGTGCCGGTGCCGGTGCCGGTGCCGGTGCCGGTGCCGGTGCCGGTGCCGGTGCCGGTGCCGGTGCCGGTGCCGGTGCCGGTGCCGGTGCCGGTGCCGCTGAGGCGACCGTCGACCTCTGCGCCCCGCCGCGCCCTGCGCCCCCATAGGCTGGCGTCGCCTCAACGCCAGCCAATCAGAAGGCGGTTGTCAGGCTCTCCCGTCTATTTTTAGCTTGTGCCGGCATGCGCGCGGGGTGGGCGTACGGACGGGCGCGCGGACGGGCCGCCTTGCAGGGCCGCAGCGGGGGGGCCGGGCCGGGCCGGGCCGGGCCGGGCCGGGCCGGAATGGAATGGCGCTGGAAGGCAGCGCTAAACCCCGGCTGCCGCGCAGGGAGGGAGCGGGGGAAATAACCCAAACCCCGCCGCCTCTAGCGTGGACACCAGAAATAGTGTGTTAAAAACAAGGAATTTTAATTGCGGTGGCAGAGCGGCCGACGAGCCCCCTCAAAGCCGCCGCTCCCGACGCGCATGGCGGTACGTGGCCTCTTGAACGGATGAGCAGCAGAAGGGGAAGCTTACTGGCGGCTAAACTCGGCATCACTTAAAGTTTGTTTTGTATAGTCCGGTGTAATTAAAGTCACGCATAAGGTAGCTGGCTGTGCCTGTAACTGGTGTGCCTCTGACAGGTGGGTTCCTGTTCAATAGTGATAGATGTGTAGATTCTGGAGGGAAAAAAAATCAGATACTTAAGCTGCTTTAAAAAAAAAACAAAACAAAAAAAAAAAAAACAAAAAAAAAACAAAACCACCAAAACTTAGATAGTACTTATTGAGTATTTTGGAGGGTTCAGATAGCTGGAATTAATTTCCAGTTTCTCACAGAGGTCCAGATTCAATAGAGCGTTTTCATGTATCTTTGAATTCAGAGGAGTTAGACGTGTGCTGAAGCACTCAGTGAAGTACCAGGATGAAGCAGGGCCCCTGGTTTAGAATAGGAAATGCTAAAGTACAGTAGGGAAAACTGCCCTTCTAGTTAAAACTGCCCTTCTGCTAGTTAAATCGAGACTTAAACCAGTCGCAATGTCAGTGTATTGTAGAAATGTCAAGGGAAAAAGTGGTCTTGTGAAGCAAGTTTTTAAGATGCTTGTATAAACATGAAGAGGTGAAATACCTGTCTAAATACATGGGTATCTAGCCACAGGTGACCAGCTGTTTGGGGGTTTGTGCGTAATGACGGATTGTAATAGCTTCTTGGGCTTTGTAGTGACCTGCTCACAGAAAATGCAAGGAGTGGATGAAATGTGGACTTATCCGTGCAGTGAATCTGCAGCCCCCAACAGGAGTGCACTAGTGTCCAGGTCTTGTGCTGACCCTACAGCAGAGGAGTGGATTTCAGTGCCCGTGAGCACTGAGATAGAGTTTTGGACACTTTGAGAGGAAAATCTTGCAAAATAAGACAGACTCTCCAAAGTCAGCCATCAGCCATTAGTTTTGCAATGAAAAGTATTCCCTGAGAAATCTTGCAATATCAGAGCAGAAATTTGCTGAGCTGCTCCTCATCGTCACCAGCTCCTAAATGATGGTCAGTGTCAGGCTGTTCTAACTCCTTGTCCTTATAACCATGGATGCTTTTGAGTTGCCAGTAGGGCATACCAAATCATCAGTGAAACAAAAGAACAAAGTCTGCTGTGACAATGTTTGGATGCCATTTCAAAAAAGTGGCCTATGGATTTAAAATCTGCTCAGAAAAAAAAAAAAAAAGTTGTTTATTCTGTCACTGCCAGAACATTGATATAGTCAGAAACATTATTTCAATGAAGTTTTTACATGCCATTGAACGTTTTCTCTGTGTTCACGGGTTGTCAGTCTTATGTGCAGATTAGACTAAGTTCTCACAGAGGAAGTTCACGCAGCGTGAATTCCGTTAGCTTTGCTGATCCCATTATGCACCATAATGCGAGAGTGAAGATTGCTCTACATAAATATTCATCTAGCATCTTTCAAGTTTTCACTTTTCATTCTGCTGCTGCCTGACCCTGTCTGCCACTTTTCTCTGAATAATCATTACTGCTGAGCAACCCATTTGAAAAAGAAATGCATTTGCAAGACTAAAATACCCGAACAGCACTGGGCTCGAGTTGTGGCCCATTGCGATGTATAGCTGTGGACACTGAAATGGTCTGACGTGCTATTTGGAATTGATGTGCATTTTTGTCTGCAAATGTCACGGCCTCTGGCTCACACAGAGGCCATACTGAACATGTGGGTGGCAGCACCTCAATTTTCACTCTGATCACTTCGAGACCAAATTATAAGTTTTTTCCTGTTTTAATTCCAGTAGGTTTTCAGTTGTATCAATGACTTTTTCAGTGCAGTTGCTATCAATCCCCAACCCAAAGGTTCTGCTTGTGCGTTGAGGTGAACTGGAATTGATGAAAATAACATCAACTATGTGGTGTGTTTTTGTGGAGGCAAGGAGTCAAATCAAGGTCTCCTTCCACATCAAGTGAGTTAAAATGACTACACATGAGAGGATTTAGCCCAAACATGATAAAATTCACCACAGTTCTCTTGTGAATCCTTAACAAGCATTGGGATGTGAATGTCCATTCCCCACAATTGCTAATCTAGCCAGTAAAGGAAATTGCTATCGCAGGCTGTTCCCAGATGTACTGCCTTGTGTTTCAGACAGTGTGTTTCCAGCACGTGAGAACAGGCACAGATTTCCTAGGTGAGCTAAGAGGATTGCATCCCCGTCCCCCTTCACTGGCATTGCCGTGTGTGGAGTGTGATGGCTGTGCACATCAGATGCTTGTTTTCAGGCAATAATGTCCATGAGGTTGCCCTCCCTCCAAATTATGCAGCTGAATTACCTACATTTGGGAAAATCGCAGAATCAGCGCCCCTGAAGTGCAAGGACTGACCGTCCCTGGGAAGATCATTCTCCAGATCATGGGGGCTCACATCGGCGTTTCCATGCCATGAGTTCAGGGAGATGAGCAAAGTCAGTTGTTCAGTGACTCCATCTTGCAGTAACAGGTCCCTAATACAGAGCTCTCCTACAGAAGAAAACCCACGCCACCGCCCAAAGTAAGCAGCTGCCTGAGAAAGGCAAGAGGCACCTCAGGGATGCGTCTCCGCGGCAGGAGTGTGATGAGCCACTTCACAAGTGGTGCTGCAGACCTTCCTGAAGCTTTCCTTGGGCAAAGCATCGGAGAGCACAGCCTGTTCTCCCATGCAGTACTCCGAGACAAGCTGGCAAAGGGAGACGCCCTTTTCTACTTAAAAGATGCTTACTTTTGCCAGCTATTACCATAAGACCTTTTTTCTTTCCCTTTTTTTCATCCAGTCAGAATTCCTGTAGACACCACTTACATAATTTCCTTGCTTACCAGCTTGACGTCTTAATTGCAGAAACTGCACCAACAGGGAAAAGCTGCTAGATAGCAGGTGCCAATGCCACAACAGGTAAAAAACAGTAATCGTATTACTCATGGAAGACCAAAATGTTGAAAATACACTCTTCTCGAAATCAAGTTTAAACCAGGCATATTCCTGTGCTGACAGAAGTGAATGAAGTCTCTTTCCAGCTAGACAGCTTTGATCCAATCCTCCAGCAAAAAAAAACCAGTGCAGGGTAGAAACATTGATGGGCATGAAGGTAGGGTGTATGATTCAGAAACGTCTGTTACCACCTGACTTTGGGCCAGCTGCTTGGCTGGTCCTGCACCGTTGTACTTGTCTGTGCACCCACACAGAGGCGTAACAGAAACTGGGACATCAAAGAAATGGGCCAGGCGTTTTCCAACAGAAGACCAGGCTGTTATTCTCTCTGTAAAGAGCTATGTTCATAATGATGCCCCAGTCTGGTTTCGTGGGAGGTTAGAATGGCAATCATTTTCCCATTAGCAGTAGCATAATCCCATTTTCAATGTGTACTTCATATCCACAAGCCTTAAAATAGATCTTGTCCCTGTGTTTTATGATGATTGATGCTGACATTAATATCTCTCAATGCCCCATGCCTTTTTCTAAAAGAAAATTGTCATGTAAGAGACCCTTCTTCTTCTAATTAAGATCAAATAATTTGTAGAGTACATTATATTTTGGATCTGCCACATCAGAGCGTATACATCAGAGTGACTTATGTGTGGTGCGGTCAATCAGCCGTGTGAGTGAAGGATTATGCCCAGGCTTTTTGGATGCTTTGGGGCTTGAACCCTGCAAGCGGTAGATCACAGATGCTTTCTGTCACGTATTAATAGCTGGCTCAGCACGGGGACTGGAAGCCCAGAGCTCCCATAAATGCTAAAAACGTTTCACCTCCGGGACTTAGAATGCATAACTTAATGTGCCAGTGAAACACCCTGGAAGCCGCTTTTCTTTTTTCTCCAAGCCACTTTTAAAAGGACTTCAAGTTCAGAGAAACATTAACGTGTCATAAAATCTTTAAACTAATGTGATGCTCCATGATTGTTTTATTTTTGCAACGGAGGCATAGCAACTGCTGTCAAAGGCAAAAATGCATTGTTTCAGTCATCTAAGGACAAACTCAACTATTTGGTGTTCCTGGTTGAGCAACAAGAGATGAATCAACTTGGCCTACCCTTGGTTACAGCATTTGTTGTACAAACCTATGATGGTTTGCCTTTAAAACGTCAGTGTAGTGAAAGCGGTTTCTCTAATGGAGTCCCTGGTGAACTGACAAGGCAATGGCTCCTAGTCCTAGTCCTGAGCCACCGCAGCTCGCCATGAGGCCTTATTAATGGCTGCATCCGAGGCCTTGGAAGAAGAGAGGGAATACAGGGTGTTGTGCAGTAGTTAGTGCAGGTTTATGAGCGGCTTAGTATTTGAATTTCTGACCAAACTGGACTCATTTTCAGCATTGTCTTGCAGGTTGTTCCTACCTACGTGCAACCTCAAATGATGGAAGCATTACTGATAAGTGTTTATCAAAAGAAGAGATTGATCTTTTGGGAGTGTTCATTTTGGTACTAGAAACAGAAGCCAATTTCCTCCGCTCACTGCTACATCTGAACCACTTCTGAAAAGCAGTTCTTCGCTGGGGAAGGCACATCCCCTGAGGAAATCCAGAGGTCCACATTAAGTCCCCATCCCTGATACACAGCCAACAGATCTGGCCACATCAGCCGATATGGTCAGCTTTGTATTCTCCCTGTTTGTGAGAGTGTGGTAATATGTGCTCTGCCTGAAGGACTGGGAATGAGTTCGATAGCATGTACAGTGCAGTCACAGTACTGGAACAGTGTAAAGATGGGGACTGATCCCATCCTTTTCCAGCCACGGCTCATGTCCAAGGGTGACTAACCTGCCCTTAGTGTCAGTTCTTACCCAAGTTAATGAGTGCGGGTTACTGACTGCCCCCCGCCGCAGGTTTGAGGTCATATTCCAGGCCCATTTCTCCATCCAGTGGTGTCTGGAGTCCTTCGCTTCCTTGTTGCTGCTGCCAGTTCAATAGAGCATCTGTAATGGTCATTTAGACCCGAGAGATAATATGTGGGCCTATTCCTGTTTTGAGTGAGTTGGAAATTTTTTTTCTGTTACACAAGATACTTGCAGATAATGTATCTGTGGGGTACCCACTCTGTTCTCCTTCTCTTGAGGGGATGCAGAAGCAGATTCTGCCTTGGGGGTCTGATTTGACTCCTCTCTTTTTTTTCTTGCCAATGTGTCTTTTAACCAGAGAATAGTTAACCTGCCTTGCCTCTCTCCCTGCTTCCCCGTGGCTTTGATGCGTCCTTTTATGAACTGAGGAGGAGGCCATCAGACCTCTGGGTGTATCCTTCCTCAGTCTGCGGATGGCTTTAGGCAGAAGCAGGGCACACAACCCACTGCGGGTTAGAGAAATCACGATGTACCATACGGCAGAAGCAGCTGTACAGCAAGGTTAACATCTGAGATGAAACCCAAATCCATCCCTGTCGCTGGTGGTGCTGTAGTTCTGGCAAGCTTCTTGGTGTGTGCTGGCTCCTGGCGTCCCCCTTCCCTGAAACATCAGCTTTTAGCCGCTGCCAGGGGCTCTGTCATTGGACCTGGTTTTCGGTCTTGCTGCTGTTCCAGGTCAAGAGATCCCATGTTCCTCCAGCGCTCTGAAAAAAAAAATGCTCTCCCACAGCTGCATCGTCTCCTTGTTTTTCTTTCAAGATTACCATCATCAAGTGAACAAACATTGGAAACATTCATATTGATATAGTTTCTTTTTTTTAACCGGTCACTTTTAACGCTTTTTTGGTATCTACTTTCTCTTGGGATAGGATTATGCATTATATATTCTGTGGTGACCAATTAGTTCAGACCTGTTGTATTGCTTTGTAGGTGTTAAGCCAAGAATTGGAACAATAATTATGCAAATGCAGTCTTTTTTTCTGTGACTTTCAGTAGCATTTTTGCTGTGAAGTGACACCTACTTCTGAGAAGGAAGCAGACTGTTTTAAGACTAATGATTACTCTAAAAGTGAGAGAAATGCAATTGCAAATAATGTTCAAGAAGTCAAATATATCCTGACCTCACTTGGCATGTGATGCTGTTTGCACAGCCCCAGTTAATGACCAGACAATTAATAACTGGATCAGTTGCTCCAAGAGAAGATGCAGTTAAATGCTGTTTGCACATTGTTCACCTCTGAGTCCAGGTGACCTTTTATGATATTTTTGAAGCGATGACTACTGAGATTTCTTTTCATTCTCCCTCTAATTATATCTACTTGTGTCTTGCCTTACCTTAGAATTTAAGCCCTGGAAGAGATTGCTTTTGTGCCCTTTGGATTTTTAGCTAGATTGCCCGCTTTCCTACTATGAGTTACAGCAGGCTTCATGTTGTCCCTAATTTATTGTAGCTCGGTGAGACGTACCTAAGGGCATTACTAAAGCTCAGAAATTCGCTATCACAGGATGTGGGATGGAGAAGAATAGATATTTATAACAAAATGGGGGGAAAAAAGTTAAAGCAGAAATCAATCAAACAAATGAACAATGCACTTCCCACCCCAGCAAATATGACTCTGAGGTATAAAAGGATTTAAAGTCCATTTATTTGTACAAATGAATACACTAGTAAGAGACAGCATTTGAGGCTTTAGTACTTACCTTAGTATCTTTATAATTTCAAAAATGCTCTGTATTCCAAAGTGACAGGATCTCTCACGTATCTCATGTATGATTTTCATAATTCATCCTATTCTCAGTTTTAAAAGTGTGTTAGGGAGAAAGAACTCAGTATGTTTTTAAAGAGCAGAGACAGTCTGAAATTCATGAAATGAAAGATCACCTTAAGCTGTTGCTTTGAAGTTTCACCGGAGTTTTCCAGCTCATTTCCTACTGATGGAAAACTTGCCAAAAGTACTCCCAGCGGAGATAAAAATCATTTGACCCACTGAAATCCACACACTTGCAGATGATCAGCAGATCAAAGACACAAGAGTCAAGCTGTATGCTATAGACAATTTACATAAAATTCATATATATATATCTGTATCTGCCTATGTATCTCTAGCTAATTAATGCATGCATTACTTATGCAGGTAGCTCTAAGCAGGATGTGGAAAGATGTGCCAGCCAGTTCTCTAGTATGAAAAGCACATTTCAGATGATTGCTTTAGACTTTAAATATTTTGGGCTGACCCTACCGGATTTGTTTTCTTCCTTTGGAAAACTTTCAATGATTCTTAAGTTCCTCTGTCAACTTTTTGTTGTTGTTGTTGTTATTGTTAAAGGGTTTATTGAGTCCAAGGTGTCTCTTATGTTTTATTTTGTTATACAAGCACATCTGGATGGTTTATCTTTCATTAGATCATGGTTATTTGGAAAGGAGAAACAACAACAACTAAAACTGAGATTCTTATTAACACAAGTGTTTGAACTGATAACAGGCCCTTAAAGCTTTGTTTCTTTTTCCTTCATTAATTTTCTCCTGTGGAAGGAGGTTTTTGGTAGAGGGGGGCCTTTCTGTGCAGATGTTTTTCTCTTGTCCTGTCTCTCCTGCCCCACTGTGGCTGATGGCCTTGTCATCAGTGAGTCTCCGTGGGACCCCAGACCTGGGGCGGTGGGGACAAAGGAGGAGGTGGCACCATCTGCCCAGACCCCACATGACAAAGCAGACGCGGATAGCTGTCTTCGCTTCAGCCCATAGAGCGTCCCCAAACATTACACTTTAAATAATAGTAAGCAGTGAAACGTTGAGGAACATCTACCAGGCAAAAGCTTGTGAAACGACACAGGTCAGGATAAGGAACCTGTGGCTGCTCCTCCTGCCCACTGCAGCAAAGTGCTTGTCCTCCGCCGGGGGTGACACTCCTCGCCCCTCGTGGAAGTGCCATTTGCAAAAGCCTGATGGAGCCAAACATCCCACCCACGTATTTCAGCTCTGGGAAGGGCTTTAGCAGGGTACGCTGGGGGATCCAGGTACACACCTGCTATGGAGGCAGAGGGGACACAATTTAATACTGCATTTTCATGTCACGGACGGAAAGGTTTTGTTTTCAACAAATCGGTGGGGGAAAAAAATCACACACTACACCTTTCGAAGTTGCCACAAAATGGAATGCTCCTCGGTCAGCCCAAGCACAGAGCTTGCAACCCGTTTCACAGTATCTCAGACCTTCTTCCCTGGCCGGGTGTTGAGAGCATGTGTAAGGAGTCAGAAATAAAACGGATTGGAGCAGAAACAAAAAGTAGTCCTACTTGGGGTGAAAATCTCAAGGCAGTGCAGTGTGAAACCACTGTAAGTGCCTCTTTAATGATCTATAAAAATAGAAACAGCACACAAAGCTCATTTTAATAAATTATTATCTTTTTAACTCATCTGTATTTTGAATGCGTCAAGAATTCCTGCTCTGTGTACTCAGTCCTGAGTTTATTTTCATTACTCACTATGTGATTGTTTGTTTTGTGTTTTTTTTTTTTTTTAGTTACTGCATTTCTCTTTTTCAGGATAATGCTGTTTTGTCATATTTCAGTCTCGATTTCTGGGCCTGTTTGCTATACATGGTCAGCTAAAAATAAGCTGCTTTTCCCTTGGATGTATTACATAAATTCAGTCCCTAGCTGTTACACGGTGCTTCCCAGATGATGCTGAGTTGATTCCACTCATATCTTGTGTAACTTTGATGACACCAACAGAGACAGAATATGCTGATTATTTTTTCCAACAAGAGGTCATATCAAATCCTGCTCTCTTGTTGTTCCCCAGATCACAGCCCAATTTAAACGTATTTAAGCCGTACAGCGGGTCCTCAATCTTTTTTGATACGGTTACTATCTTTGCATGTAAGACAAATTTCATTTTCATCCCCGGAAATTGCTTTTAGATATCTGTGATATTTAAGCCAGTCCTGAAATAAGTGTTGCTGTCTTGAGCTGCCACAGGGTATTATTCTGGCTGCCCTCCCACAGCCTTGTTTGCCCTGTCAGATCCTCCTGAGGTATTCCCGTCGTGCTGCTGAGGACCAGCCTGTGCTGTGGGACCTGCCCGTCTCTGGCCCGTGTATTTCTTTGTGGAAAGGACCAGGTGAGGTTCCTCAGCGAGTTTTATACAACTGATCAAAGCAGCTGATCATAATGCCTTCTTGGTTTACAACCTATTAAGTGAATTCCTGCTTTGTTCAGATACTAATGTTAAAAAAAAAAAAAAAAGGAAAAGGAAAAATTATCCCAGTCGACAGTGTCATTCCACGAGGCAGAATATTGCCGTAAAACGAGGACTCGGGGAAGGAGCAGCAAGGTTGTGAGCGACTAGGGGCAAAACTGTGGGCAGGGGAAGGGGGAATGCGAGGGGAAAAGGCAAGCCTTTCCTATTCCTTGGTAAAAGGGAGTTATCCTAAATATTAGCAATTGGTTTTAAGCTATAAATGAGCCCACACTTTAGCTGTTTCCAGTTAGATCCATAAAGGACACAGATGTCTACAAACTACCTCTCTGGTATGTAGATCCAAAACTTATATCCTTAAAATGCTTGCTCAGCTCTGCCCAGATCCCTGTGCCCCTTTATCTCCAGTCTTGATGGGCACTCACAGAAAACACCCTGGTAAAAAGCTCAGGGCTTGTTGCCAGCTCCATAGGCTCAGCTGCTAGAGGGCTAGCTGGGGTGTGGGCTCCAAATTTTATTGAATCCTTGGCCTGCAGGAATAGAATTTATTCAGCTCCAGACCATCTGTTGAAACTTTTCCATGCGGCAATAATTCAGTAATTATTAGGGCAGAGAAAGCTTGAGTCTGTGGCCTGGGGACAAGGATGGGGGTGGCTTGACTCCTGCACAAGCTCTATTGAACACTAAATGTAAAATACTCAGACAGTTGTGAGCGTGGAGGCGGGAGCCTTGTCTCTTCTCTGTAACTTAGAATATCCTTTTTGCTGGAGCATCTACCTGGGGCCTTTGAGATGGACCTTAGGTCTCCACAGGCACGAGAGAGGAACATAGCCCAGGTTTCCCTCCTGCTGTTCAGGACAGCTAACTGGTGAATCGCTGTGCAAAAGGAGGAGGCGGACTCCTTCCTCCCCCTCGGCTTTGTGTGATGGGCAGAGATCAAGGTCAGTGCTCAAAACCATCATCTTGAGACTGGCACCTCCTGGCAGTCTGGAGTAACACCTTCTCACAGAGAAGCCACTCAAATAACACACCTGAACTTCTATAGCGCAGGCATATCCCCACTCAGCCCATGGGGTGTTCTGCTTCTATTCCTACGATGCCTCGATATTTAGGCTGAGTTCAGTCTGAAGTCATGAGTTCAGAAGCTCATCTGCTTCTTCAAACAGCATCAGCTGGTCTAATAAAAGGTGCTCCTTCACTCTCTGAGCCCTCGTCACTTCATCGGGATCCTACCCGCCCACATCAGGGCTCGGGATATCACCAAGCAATTTGGACATGGACATAATTTTGTTGATCTGGATCATCATACTCTTGGCATTAGCAGACAGAAATGGTACATGAAGATGCACGCAAAATCACTTTTTTATTGGAGGTTTGGTTTTACAGACCTTGTTAAAATTGCTTTTTGTTAACCCTGACATCAGAAGCTCTTTCACAATGTCATATGAGCAGAAAAGACATTTTTGATAGAGAAAACACAGTCTAGATGTCTAGATTATTAGTGAATGAATGTACAAACAGTCAAATCTTCATGAATTAATTGACCTCTAAGTGCATTGAGGAGAGATGGAGTCAATCCACTTGTCATAGAAATTCTTATCCTGAAACTACAGAACTGGGGACATAAATAGAAATATTAGAATGAACTGATATGCTTCAATAATTTTTTCTCCCATTTTTCTCCAATAATTGATTAAGTTATTTGCAGAGTTGTGGCGGGTTTTGGTTTTGTTTTATTTTGGTGTTTTGTTTTGTTTTTGTTGTTGCTGCTTGTTTTTTTTTTTAAATCTTCCTATTATGGCATCATTGTAAATTTTTCAAAGGCTGTTTGTGATGTAAAAGCCAGATTTTTTTTTTCCCCTAAAGGGAGGATAACAGGAGTACTTGTAGCAGTTGTAATGTTTGGGGGGGACTGTATTATATTTCAGTGAAAGGCAGGCTCTCATATAACCCCAAAATGTTAGGCCTAAGTCTCATTTTTGAAAGTTAGTACTAAGGAACCTGCCTCCCCTGTATGATATCTAGTCTGTCTTCTGTGCATCATCAAGACGTATAGCGAGCATGCTCCCAAAGACAGCCTGACATATAGCTGGAAGATGCCCTGCAGAGCATACAAGACGTGACATGTATGGCATTTGTCTGTGCCATAATATATTCCTGACCAGCCTTAGGGATGCTGTGGGCTCTCCCTGAGGCATATACAGGGCTATAAGGCAGGCAGATCAGGAGAAACATTATGCTTACATCTGTTCCCAGAATTAAGTGTTGAATACATGTGCTGCCATGAGTTTCAGAAATAGATTCACTGCCTGTCTCTGGCCTGTAAAGTCCGCCCCCCCCCCCCCCCCCCCCCCCCTCCCCAGCTCTGTGAATATGGAATGATGAGAAAGTAGCCTTCTGTAACATGTTGTTTGGAAGAATGAATTTAAGTGATTTAAGCTGAAATAATACTGTCCTCTTCATACTTATACGTAATACCTCCCCTGTTAGTGAAATACACAAAACCAGTAGGAAAATGAAGGAAACAAAGAAAATAGTTTTTCTGACTTTTCTCTGTTGCAAAGCTGGGAAGGGGAAGCCCTAAAAATATAAATGGCACATCCACAGATACCATTGGTCAGTGGCAGTTCTGGCTTGAACATCCACCTAGGGAAGCTGCTGAATTTGGGGGGGAACCTTATTATTTCACCTGAACAAAAGGCAGTTTTCAGAATATTCCTTTAGCCCCCTGTTATTTACTGATGCTCTCTGCTTCCTAATTCTGAATGAAAATGTCTGGAGAAATGGAAATGATTTATTACAGGATGCAGTTTGGGACCCACGTGGGAAATCATGCAGTCTCAACTTGATCTAAGCTTTAATAGGTATCATTTTGTGCCTCTAAGGCCTCAGTGAGATCTCACTTCACTAAAGGCTTAGTCCATTTTTAGAGATAACTTAATAGACCACTGGATGTCACCCTTGCTCTCCCCTGAAGCAAACACACAGCAATAAAAGGCAAAGAATGACATTTTGAAGTTCTGGGTACACTACTAGGTGGTAAATGGCAGGTTATGACCAGAATATGGGTATTGTAGGATAATTTATGTGTGACGTGAAAAAGTCTGCTACTAAGGGCTTATATTACCTTTTACACGAGGAATTAGTTGAGGCCAGGACAACTATTTATTGAATTGTTTCTAGTCCCTCCAAAAGTGGTACTGCAAAGTTACAGCCTTTAAAACCTACTCTAACTGAAATAAAATTTTCAGTTCAACACAAGGAGCAACCACCTACTGATTTTTCATTTTATTAACCTCTGCATTTTGTGGAAGTTAAACTCGAGTTTCATTTACGTAAAAGGAGGTGAATAGCTTGTAAGCTCTATAGGACAAGCTGTGTCTGCCACCTTCTTGCCATTGCCACTAGATTCAAATACTGTCTAATGGTAATAATCCAGATGCTCACAGTTGTTTCAGCAACTTCTGCAGTATCATCCTTCAAAATAACTTCTACTCTTGCCATGGCTCTATGCTTTTGCTCATAACTGAGTTCTGTTTCGTGACTGTCAAGAAAAGTCCCATAAACCCCAGGAACATATGCTACATGTTCGTTATTAGCAACTTACTGCATAAGCTTTGTGGGGGAAGAGAGAGGAAGAGGAAGATACATGGCCTTGTAAATTGACATAGCTCTGTCTGAGATGAAGACATGACAATTAACATGAGCTAAGAATTTTCCCCAGGAAGTTTAAGTAAACCTGTACGAAGTGAGACATCCTCAGGCACTGCTGGCTGGTTGAAGATACTCTGGAATATGTAGTCCTCTCAGGTTACTCAGCCTGACTTCAAAGAGGGATGGGCTCTCAAGAAGACTTTTGCTCATACTCTTCACTCATACATCGTCCTGTGAGAACAGCAGGGTCCTCTTGAGGTAACTGTAATTTGCTGACTCACCATCAGCAAGACAGAAATGAAAGATGACAGAAGAATATTGGCCAGCACATAGAAATATTCATGAAATAACTGCAATTATCCTTGTGTGAGAGACACTGTCCCACATTTAGAAGTGAAGAACTAGTTATCAGTTACTAGCACTCCAGTTACTGAATAATTTTATTTTTATGTAGTGATATGTATGCATAAGTGTCTTTTACAAAGAAATGAGCAGAATTAATTGAAAATGGAAATTATTTTGTGAAGAATTGTTATCAAAACTTAATTTTGATTTCTCACACGAGACAAAAAGATCCATCAGTTTCCAGAGGCAGGGAAAGAGAAGAACAATCTGATAAATTTGCTTACCCAAAATCACACAAAAAAGCGAGATGAAACATTGGAAATAGCATTTTACCATCCCATTTTACAGTGCCTAGTGGACTGAGCAGTCCCTACTGTAAGAAATTGATAGTTCCTAAGACTAACATACCATACATAACCAGGAGCTGTGAAACCTCCCAGAAATAGACAATCTAGAATAGCTAAGACAGAAGATGATAAAAACCCCAAATATCCATATAAATTCTAAAAGAAAACTGAAATCTGCTGTGCTTCCTCTTGAGCTACATTAAAATAAGAATGAGGCAATAAGAACTATGATATAGATGTTGGAAAAGAAAGAGAAGGTATCTAACCCAAAGTTAAATGAGTTTATGCAGATTTATGGGACAGTCCAAAACCAATAGAGTTAAAGGACTAGAAAACGCTTGATGAATTACAAGAAAGATGCTATAAAGCAATCACATTTAGCTAAAGTGTGTCACTGGTAATGAAAAAATTGTACCAAATTCTTGTACATTTTTACTAAACATCTTCCATTGCATATATTTTTCACAATAATGTGAAATCTTATAAATCTTATAATCTCATAAGTGGTGTCTATTTCCACTATATTTCCTAAATCTCAATGTAATACTTAACGGTTCTCAGGATTCTGGCTACTTGTATTTATAGTTTTCAATTCTTTCTTTGCCCACTAGATGGTACTACCAGCTTTAAGTCCACCATTCAAGGCTGAAATTACAGAGTGGCTTTGTTTCACCATTTCATCCCAGATCGCAGGCATCAAGGACTGCATTATGTTTTTCAGCTGCCCTAGCACAAAGTCACTTCAGCTCCGCTAGTTTTACATCAGTTTCTGTAGGACCATCCACGTATAGCCAAACAGGCATTAGTGCCAGGCCTTAAAATGAAAGGGAAATAGTTCGGTCAAATAGAAGTATTTGCAAACGGGCCCCGTAGTTGCTAACCTCATACAGTGGATCACAGTTAAAAGATACTCACCTTTTTGGCTGCAAACAACTTCTTCCTCAAAACTGACTTTCACCTATAAACCACAAAACATGCAGATGTCTTAACTTACAGCTGAAAGAACATTCTATTTATAATTTGGATTCATTAGCCCTTTCAGTATAGCTGCTATTTTGTAGCCAGAAATTTCAAGCAATCTAAATTTAATATGAATACCTGATCATGTTTAATTGATAAATTTGGAGAATGTAAGAAAAGATCTGATTTCTCTATTGGTCTTACATATTGTCTGTTTTGCCAGCCATATCCGTGCCTATGGACTGTGTGTCTGTTTCTGCAGATATTTTATCAAGATTAGCAGCAAAGAAGCCCAGATTTGCTCTCTGGAGAAGAAGGACTAAGCCATCATTACTAAACTTTACTTTCTGTTCTTGGTTAGAGAAAAGTTACTCATTGAAGGAATGAAAGCTGCTTCTATAAATCTTAATCATAATGGACGTAAATTAATTTCAAGCCATGGAACTGAAAGGTTTTAAGCAGCAGTGAGAGGTGGGGGGAAAGTAGAACTTGTGAGCCAACATGAATCTTCCTGAATTGTCGCTGCCTTAGGGTAACGGAGGAGGTATGACATTTGCAACTGGAAGGACCATCCATGGGGCATGACCATCCACATGGTCTTTAATATACAATGCACTGGTAAATATCATGGACCACATGATATCTGGGCAGAGGTTTTATTTGTCTTCTCTGCTCCCAAGGGTTCTTGTTGCAAGGTGCTGTGGAAATGAAATGTCAGTGAATGGAAAAATCAACACAGTTTGTTGAAGGAAGACCATTAAGAAAAGAAAGGAACAGGCCAGATATTAATATGTCAGTGGAATTAATATTCTGTGTCATTGGAAAGGGAGAAAGAGAGGGTCACCAATTAAGTGTCCTCCAAAATATCTGTCCTGTAGTGCCTTAGTCTTTCCAACAATTCATGAAGCTGAGCCATATTTTTTTCACAGTGAAATGAATCCATTGGCTTTGAAGAAGGTTAACAAGTTGCTGCTTTATTTGAAACTCTTTAATGTTGATATTCGTTGGTTGGACTTCTGTGTCCCCTGTTCTTCCTGAAGTTGGAACCATGACTTCCTATAGATGATTCACTTCAGCAAACAGCATTTTCTTGAGCCCCTGCTTTCCTTTCCCCTGCTCTGTGCTCCCCACAACACAATCCATTTCTTGTGGTTTGTTTAATTTGTGTAGTTTTACCACTGAACAACTGTTGCATTTGGCCTGAAGTGATGTAAAGATGATGCCCCGTGCACAGAAATTGAAGCAGGTTGTGTGGCATAGTAAGAGATTATGCTCTTTCAATCAGAGGAGAAGACATGAGCTTCCAATTGAAAAGAAAATATAGAATGTTATTCTGAGAAGTACAAGAGCACTTGAATCCAGGCAATATACTTTGTAATTCCATTTCTGGTTCTTAGAGTCTGTTAAAGGTGAATCAGTCACTCAGCTAAAGATGAGAATCGCCTGTTGAGATATGGCAGACAGTTCATGACAGTGAAAATGGTTACACTTTTCAGGAATGTTTTAAACTTAGACAATAATTTTCTGTGTGTAAAGTGTTCTACAGAGTACTTGGTTTCTATATTAACTGTGGTTTGCTTGCATTTTGTAAAGTGACTTATTGGAAAGCATTAGAAGAAAGAAAACCATTCAAAATGGAATTTCCCACGGGATCAGTAACAACGACCTTGATTTTCTTGCTCAAGGGTTTTACAAGCACCTGTCTCCACACAGGATTCATACCTTTGCACTGCAGTTGCAGTATCATTCTTGGAAGTAAATCTGTAGAACATAAAATAGAAATTAAGGCCAAATTCATAATCACTGAAATGTTGTCCCCAAGATTAGAAAAGAAAAATATGAACAAAACCACCTGAAGTCAGAATTGTTTAAAATTCTGACTGTCACAAGCTGGAATTTTTTTTGCATGATTTATTGCCTGTGTATGCTATTCAAAAATGAGAAAAAGCAGGAGTTCATTCCTGGGAAGTTCCTGTAATGTTGGAGAGACTTCAAGACCACCTTAAAAATAAGTACACATTGTTATTCATTAATATTCCATCTGCCTATATTGAGTATGTTCAATTCATTATGTGCCATTAATATAAAGAAGATTTAAAATTCTCTCGTCAGTTGGGTGGATTTTAAAGATAATTTTCCACTGATATATATATTTATGTATTTTAATGACATCTTCGTATTTCCAAGAGTGTAGTGATGGATCTAGCAATGCTGAAATGGCTCCAGACATTGGCTATCATTTTATGCACCTGTGGTCTAGTGCAACTGACAAGAATAAGGCATTGGCACAGAAACCAGTGGGATCTCCATCCAAGGAGACACCAGCACCAGCTCCCTCTCTCCTCTCCTTTACAACCTGCTACGTGAGCCAAGACGCTGTGGAACCAATTGCTTACTTGATGGCTTTACCTTTAAGCAGTAGGAAAATGTGTGCTGCTCTAAGATGTGTGCTGCTGTTAGAAGACGACTGTACTTGCCTTAATGCTTCCACAGTCATTATCCTGTGAGAAGCTGAAGCTATTGTGGACTGAGACAGTCTCATTGAACAGAAGCGTATGCAAGAAATATAAGAAAAAAGACTTTGTAAATGTATTTGCCAAACAAAAAAAAAAAAAAATCAGTGTCACTGTTATTTCATCCATTTATTTGGATTATTTTCTGAAGTTTCTGTCCCAAAGATTCAGGTTATTGTTCAGCCACCCAGATTCCCCACCTGAACAGGCTGAACAATTACCATCAAGATATACAAGAATATTTCATTTAAAATTGAACTTGGATCAGAGATAACCAATTTTATCAGGATGTTGAGAAGAAATGTACCCCAATCTGAACTGACAGAGACTATGAAAATAGTCCAGGGAAACATATAACCTCTTCCCTCTCAACATCGGCAGGAATTTCACGTTCTTTAACTTACACTTATCTGGTTCATTAAAAATAATGTCCTAAAAAATGGATCACAAGCACTGACACTGATTATGGCCTGCACAAGCAAGAGGTGCTGTTGATCACATTTAAAGAGTTGGCCATGATCTGTAGTCCAGTGTCTCTCTGAGGGTCCTGAACTTACCAAAATGGGTAGAATGTGCAGGAATGATTTGGCAGAACACCACTGAAGAAAGGTGCATGGTGCTTCCCTGGTCCAGAGAAGTGTTGTGCCTCTGATACTTTTAATGAAAAATAGCATGCGTGCTCTCATCAGCTGGATGCTAAACAGGCAAACAGACAGAAACAGTAAGAAAGGATCAATAAGTCTTTCCCACCTTGGAAGATACAGGTTCAAGAAAATTGGTACGGCAATACTTTCTTCATATGTGCAGCTGGTGGATTCGGCAAGCTGAGGTTGTCTTTGACAAAGCAAAGCTTATAGTTTTTACAGTGCTGTCTGGAGACAGACCTTTCATCACCTTTGTTTCGCACTAACACACTACTTACTCTTCCAAAGGGGAAAAATGAATCAGGTTCTGCAGCATCCAGTATTTGAGTTGACGTTTTGTTCAGGAAAGACAATAAAAGGTTAAAGACCTAAAGAGTGATAAAAAGCTGCTGAAAGTTTTTACCCAAATTTCAAAGAGAATAACAACAATGTATGTCCTTACAAATCCAGCTATAGTTCTTAGAAAATGTTGTTGAAAAAGAGAACAAAAGGTCTGATCTAAAGGATCTTCCCGCTTCACCGTAATATCTCACGGTATTCCTTAGTAAGAAGGAATTTTCATCAATATCTCTATAGATTCCATAAATTTCTCTGTTTGACCTTGGCTGAAATATAGGATGGTGCTCCTGAAAATCAAATCAGTTACTGAGCACAACCCCATCAGTGGAATTATATGGCGGTTCCAGCGGTAGAAGCCCTTTCAGCCATTTCAGTCTCAGGGAGGTGCCATTGTAGTCACACTTTTGGATATCTGTGGTATTTTGTTCAGCTTTCAGAACAGGTATGGCCAAAGAAAGAAGGAGGATTGGCAAACCCATGGCTGTGTGAGTAGTTCGCAGATACTTTGTGCATTTATCCTTTGATAAAATTCAGGCAGGCCTGCTTCAAAATCTCTACTTCTTGGATGGGAAATGACTTGGGCAGCATTGCTATGGTAGGCACAATCCAATGTTATGCCTTGACATTTGGCAAAGAGTAAACAAAAAAAAGGAATAATTTGGTAGACTTCTTCAGGTGCCATTTGTACCGGTCAGCTGACAGAAGGGGAAAAAAAGAAGAGAAAAGGCAGGCTGAGTTAGGATGGCTCCTCACGTCGTTCATAATGATTGAATTCAGTGCCTGGAGGGAAGCTTCAGGTTGTCAGCATGAAGGTAACACCAAAGAGGTAAAGGTTCTGTAAGACTTCCATAAATCTTCTCCTGTGGTAAAAAGAAGGTAAGAATAAAGCAAGTGAAGAAAAAATTCAATGAGAATACATGAGATCAAGCAGAAGGCTGAAAGGAAAGACAAAGTTAATTACCTTAGCAGTCCTTAATCGCTACTTGAAGACAGGCTTAATAGACTTGGATGGGGACTTTGGTGAAATCAGAACTACTTGTTACAGTTAATAAAAAATAAAGCCAAAACCTGAAAACCAAATAATTAGAAACAGTGAAATCGCAAAATCTGATCTCAAACTAAGTTTCCCAAAGTTTGGACTACGGCTTGGATCTGGTTTTGTTCCATGTCTAATAGGTACAAGAGAGATGATTTAATGTGTCAGCCAAGCTGAAGTCCGATAACAAAATAAGTCATATTACAGCGAATATAATCTTTTTTTTTTTTTTATCATAGATGAAAAGCTTCTCTGCTTGAGTACAAGTTTTTCTAATTTAAAACGCTCTGCTCGTGTGTGATCCCTCCTACATGTTTTCGCATGCATTAAGCCAGTTGATTTTGTAAGCTGATATAGTTAACAGATGAGTTTCTGTGCACTCATTCATTAGTCAGCCTGGAGTTTATGGGTTTTGTTCATGATGTGAGTCTGGGTTTTTTTTCCCCCCTTTGAACTTGGCAGATGCAAGCAAAGCCGTTGTAAGATTATTGTTTTCTAGCGTCAGAACAGAAGGTCTCTCTGGTCATTGTTGCCTGATGAATAAAGACGTTTTAGACACACGTTGTCAATAGTGAGTGTACTGATCTAACTGATAGCAAAGGATAGTAGATAGAATTTATTCACATTTTTAGCTCAAACTAATTCTTAAACCACAGGAGTTCGTTGTGCTAAATCCTCATTTTTTTATGAGTGCATACTTGAGGAGTAAGGCCCCTCTGAGAAGGAAGGTACTATCTCTTTGAAGCTCTGGCATGCTGCTGAGCAACATTTAGCAGACCGCCTTCTCCTGTCAGGAACCTTAATGAGCTGCCTTCTTGGGAAGAAACCGAGTTAAATTTCTGGTTTCTTACTTGTTGGAGAGCAATTTTGTTACACCTGAAAGAGGAAAAATTAAATCTTTCATCCTGTATTCTGGCGCTGGCAAGACATTGACAGACACTGGGCAAATGGAACAAATTTGAACTCCAGACAGTTTCTTTATCTGACAGATAAAACTAAACTAAATTTAAATTGCTATCTTTAGTCCTACTGATATATTTTACTGCTCTACACTCAAATAATGTGGGGGATTGTGCTTCCCCTTTCTTACACATGCACACTCACACTTTTTTTTAATAGTTATTTGTGTTTCTATCTTGCATGAAAACCCAGTCCTGGACCAAGACTCTACGGCGTTAGGCACAGCGTACACTGAGCAAAAAGGCATTTCTAGGCAAGGGAAAAATATAAATAGGTTTATGGGAGAGAAATAATGAGGCCTTACCTGTTAATGTGGTAGGTAGTGGCCTCAGCACACAGCAAGCTAAGCATTCCCAGTGCTTCAACTGGCTTTGAAGCAGAGGTAGTAGACTTTTAGGAGGAAGGGAAAGGGAAATGATGTGGATTTATGTATGATTACTGGAAGCTCTTCGCAAGGATGTGGATGAGACAGGAGAAAACTGAAAATGCTTGACTGAAAAATTTGTAACTGGGCAGTGGAGGCTGACAGCAATGGAAGGACACCACATCTGATGAAGCGGTGAAGATGGTGGATTGAACAGAGATAAACCATTAGGGGCTTCGAGAGTGAAGATGGGTCACTTGAATCATTTCAACGGAGTGGCTGTATGAACTTGCAACAATCTCTGTGTCTCACACGTGGAGGCACTCACTTTTGTCAGCTTAACAGACAAACGCTTTCAGTTGCAGTTTGGAGATTTGTGGTTTATCACTCACCTGTCACAGGACTGCAGCGGTCCTAGGGATAATACTTTCCTGCACAAACACCACAGAAGTCTTCCTGGACATCCAGACTACAGCCTTTTCTATAAAAGAAAGAAACAACATTTCTAGTCCCCAGGGAACAAACTGATCTTCCCCCACAAATAGCAGCACAGACAGCTATGAGAATACACTTCTTCACTGTTTCTGCCACCAGTCACCTGCCCGTACTATGAGCCTAATTCTTGGAGAATTTTCTTTCCATATGGGAAAAATACTGACTTTCCACAGGTACTTCCTGGTAGACTCACTCATTCACACGTTACCATCCTCGTCCTCCCCCCAACTCTCCATCACACCCTACTGCATATGCATATACAGGTCTAAGAAGGGAAACAGCTAAAATAAATTGATCTTGAGATTTTAAATACATTTCCGTACTTTTTCATACTAGCACTGAGTCATCCTTAATACTGTTTTTCCTCCACTATGTCAGTGACTTCTTCACAGCTGTGAAAAAAGAAGAGTAGATACTGGTGTGACCTCTAAAACTATTTTAAATTTCGAACTGAAAACAAAATCAGATGCGTGTCCAGCTGGCTGGTTGAAAGCCCATGGACGGCTTATACTTTCCATGCAAGGCTGTCTGATAAATCTCTTCGATCTGAAGCTCTGACTGTCCATCATCAGATTCCATTCCAGCCAAAACCACAAGGAGGAGAGAGCGAGCTGACAAAGAGTACCAGGTGCTGGTTGCGTGCTATATTTGCACAGATGTGCATGATTACACAATTGTTTGGCTCAAAAAAGGGGAGAGTGAGTAACCGAAAGTGAAATAAAGTGAAATACAGGTGGTCTTCTGCTCAGACGTCCCCATATAGTTGAACTGGGTATCTCTATCTTTCTGTCAGCAGTAGATTTCTCCTTAGTTGGCTCTTCAGGAGGTGCTAAATCCCAGAAAATCTTTATGAGATTTATCAGTTGGATGCAAACTTTGGTCTAATGGGAGAGAATAGGTGCAGCGATAAAGCACTCACAGCTGGAAAATACAGCTGGGGCAAGAAAGCCGTATAACACACCATTTACGATGCAGAAAGCAGACACAGAATGATCTAGGAGGAGTTGCCATGGACTATATTTATTTTTGCTTTCCTGAGTGACCCACGGGGATGATGTAGTCAGTTCTGAGTGGAAAGTCAGCAAGTAGAGGCCTAAAATTTATTCTCTGAGGAATGATCAGTGGGGGAGGTGGATCTGAGAGCTGATGACTTCAGCTAGAAGACCCCTCTAGGGTTTTGGAGTTTCTAGGCTGGCAAACTGGGATTTCTATCCCAGCCTTCGTCTTAAATCCTTTCTATGCAATCTGAGACTTTTTAAGATGTGCAAAAGCAGAAGGTTTGCATCTGTCAGAGAGGTCCCTTCTGAAAGCCAGGGAGAAATATGTGCATTGTAACTAAATGGTAAGACATGATTTTACTGTGAGCCTTCAGCACATCCTGGAAAACAAGGTTAAAAAGTGTGCTGCAAGAAGAAACTAAGAGAAGTTTTCAAGATAGCATGAGGACTGAAGGAATCGGTTATGAACTCTGCAGCTGGTTTGCAGTATGCTGACCTTCAAGTTTAAGAAATTTAAACTTGCTGCATGAAGTAACATGAAAGACTGAACTGACCACAAAGTCAATGGGGAGGGTAACTTGCCCTGTTTGTCAGGCTGAGATTGAAGTTTTAACTCTTGAGCTGTTTGGAGGGCATTGGGAGCAGTGTAGTGAAAATTAGACTGAACAAACTTACATGTGGAGCCAGAGCTGTCGTAAGACTTCAATGAAGAGTCACTTTTTTGTAATGTTAAAAGACCCAGAACACAACACAGCAAAACAAAACCCCAACAGTATATGAGAAATATTTTGTCAGAACTTGTACGTAGGGTAGAGGCTGGGGGAGGCAGGATCGATGATTATGGGAAATAAGAGAGTCTGAGAGGGAGGAAAGGGTGCAGTTGTCAACAGCGGTGAAAACAAAGGAAAAGGAGGGAGGATGTGTAAGGGGAAGAGAGAGGTTCAAATAAGATGAGCGTCAGCTGACAGCAGACAGTCCAAAAGCAGTGCATCAGGAAGACAGCTACGTACTGACATGGGGAAGGGGATGGAACCATGGGGTTTGTTAGCATTCCGTTCCTTGGGAAAACAGCTTGGAAGGATAAAAAGATATTGGTGAAAGTGGAACTTCTTACTGTGACTGTGGCAAGGCTCATCAAAAGACATGTGGGAAGAGTATTGCCCCTTAACTCAGGGGAAAAAAGACTTTGGGGGATATTTGGGATATATGCTTCTTCAAACTGGGATATAACCTATAGAAGGTATATAGCTGTGCTTGAAAGTTCGCCCAAGTAATGGGAAAGGCATGTCCTTTTTGGAAACTTGACATTTTTTCACAGCTCAGAAAGTCTTACAGCACTCCCCAGTTACAGCATGGTACTATCTCACTGGCAGGCGAGGTGGAAACTCTGCAACCACTTTTGAACAGAAAGCTTTGCTTTTCACTGTGCCTCTGTTACTGCAGTTGGATCAAGTCTGAGAACATGGCGATGATTTCCCTAGCCGATAAATGGGCTGTAGAATGAGTTTTACTCAATACTCCCATACTTTGGAGGGGGACTCTCTCTGACTCCTGGGCCTGTCTTTGGCTCCCTTTCACTGGAGATGCTGCACCACAAAACCCTGTACATCAGCTGTGGTGCCAGATGGTAAGAAAACAGGAAATTGTGAGATGGGAACAGGAAGCACTATTAGCTTGGCGAGCTGAATATGTGTTAGAATCACAAGGGACTGCCAAGGTACAGTAGGTACTGCTACTCTCCTTGGGGTCTGCTCATGTGCTATGCATTTAATACAGACATGCTTTAAATATTCAGGGCAAATCATTCAGATTTTGGAGGCCACAGGTGGCTGACACAAGGAAAACTGATCAAGTAAGGCATTTTAGCTCAGGCTATTTTTCCAACTTTTCATTCAACCAGCAAGCCTCAAATGTTTGACTTAAGATTTGAGTATATGAGCTACCTTAGCACTCTATAAACAAATTTCTGAAGGGCTGCTTTTAGAAGGAATGCTCTGGAAACGACACCACCAAGATACACACGTTGACTAATCTCTGATTCATTCAACTGCCTTTTGACCTGAGACAAAAATTAAGTTTCAAGGAAAACCAGCAGAAAACCTGTGTCTACCACCCTACTTGTCTCCCTGGAAATGCCGTGCTCCAGACAAAGAGGGAGCTGGGTCACAAATAATTTTTCAGTGAGTTCCTTTTCAGCAGTATGGTTCAGTCCATGAAAATTGCACTGAAGTTTCTCATATGCTTTGTGGGAGGTATTCTGCTAACGCCCCCTGACTCAGAGCCTTTGTTAAGACAGAAGTTTTGGTGGTTTCTGGTCGGTGGTCCTTGCCCTCCTCCTTGGTGTCCTTCCTCCATTCACAGCCTATAGAAAAGCCCTTGCTAAGCTGAGCAAAAGCTCTCAAAGCGTTAATCACCCCAACATCCTCGCCTTTCCTAGATGATTTTTTGCATCTTCAGCCTAACCAATTTTATTTATTTTCTTAATTCTCAGCTGAAATTAGACTGTGGACTATGTTCATAAATAGAGCAGTTCCTGGCACAATTTTGGCAAAGGCCAACTTGCACTGTCGGAGATGACTCTCAGCCCTGGTGATTAGAGAACATGGTCATGAGCCTGAGGAGATGCAACAAGTAAATAAAAACAAGCAAATAAAAAGTAAATATTGCTTTGGCAATATTTGTTGGGAGTGGTCCTCAGGTGATACACCACCTCCCACATACATCAAATCCACTTGCACTTTGTACTGGCAGGGAGCAGTGACTCAAGACCCTCTGTGCAGCTCTGCCTCCACTTTTAGGGCCACAGCTTAATCCAAATGTGTGATGAACATTAGTGAAGACATCAAACAGGCAAAATTTCATCCTAGGGCCATCAATCACTTGGCTGATCTCTGTATTGATGTTACCAGTCTGTGCCATTTTCCACGGCAAAGCACTTTTCACTCATCTCTTGTAAAATATGCATGGGGAAAGACTGGAACCTGAAGCAGAGTCCTGCTTGCCTGGAAATAGACATTAGGGGTGGAAAGCAGTTCAAGATTAATTCCAGCTCACATGCCGATGTTTACACATCCAGACCTAAATTTCAATACCTGTCTGAAGCTGAATATCACCTTAAGTAGCAGAAAAACCTTTGGGGATTATACACATGCCTTTATGCATAATTACTAAGTAAATTAAGAGTTAGTGAAAGTAAGCGGCATTGTTGATAGAAAATATTGTTATCTAAAAACTACTGAAAGTGAACATGGTGATATTCCAATGTCTCAGAGAAACAGAGCAGGTCAGAGGTGGTGTTACAGGGCACATCTCTCCTGTGTACCAATGAGTAATGCTTCCCAAGGAACTGCTTGGTGGGCCAAGGATCTTATGATCGATCAGGTTCCTAATGATAGAAATGTTGTGAACATCTTCTCCAAATTACACTATTACACGGGCAATGGGAATTCCATATTAAATCTTCTATGAAATATAGTATGTCTTTTAGGAAAACATCCAACCATGATCAGAATGTTACTGTAGAATGAGCTGCAACAGTTGATGAGGTGTTGCAGTAATTAATTACCTTCTGAGATCAGCAGGTATTGCATTTTGCCTGAAGGCTGTCTTGGTTGCAACTTTCAGCCATTTAATCTTGTCTGACATCTTTTGCTAAGTGGGAAAATGTTGTGTTTTTATCACCTTTTTTCACTCCGTGTCTATGACTCACTTGTGATCATGTCACCTAAGTATTTCTCACCAGACTGATCCATTTGAGTCTGTTCCTAGAAAACACATGCTCAAGTCCTTCAGTCATTCTCATTAACTTTTTGGGACTTCTCTGCCTTTCAAATTTTTGCCATAACTTGTGAATACCAGAGCTGGACCTAACATTTCTGTGGTAGTATTATTGCCCACAGCAAACCCAGCCCTGGCTTCCCCTGCCCCACTCCGAACCCAGTAATATTGCCTATTTTTTATGTAACTCATGGCAGAGGTTAAAATTATATTGATCCTAGAGAAAGACATCTTACAAGAAAACACTTCAAGACTTGAAGGGAAGAGTTTTATGATAACTAATAGTAAATTTTAAGCTCCTCTAGTGCTACTGGAGAGGAACTCTTCTGATGTACCCTGACAATGCACCAACATTTTCATCTGTCTACAAGAAGGCCCTGTAAAGGCTTCCAAATTTGGTCCTATTCCAGCTTGATATATACTTCTGTAGACATGGTAGCATAAGAATCTGTACCTCGGCAGAAACAATTCTGAGAAAGAACGAGGAAATAGGTACTGCATGAGCAGCCCATGCCACATAGGTCAATGGCATTTCACAGAGCCCTGTGTGAAAATGCCACCACACCATCACAGTTTTATCCTATTCTAGCCACGGGGGAATATTCTGTCTTTAATAGGCTAAAGGTTGACCTTTCAATTTCCACTTTATTTTTTACATCTGGGACTTCTGTGGACATTAATGTTGTGCTGGTGTGTGAGATAATAGGGAAGACTTCCATGGGATTTAAGTATGTTTACTTAACGGTACCATTCTTAAAATATGTATTTATTTCTTCTAGTCTGTTTTTATATCATGAACTATGTCATTCTAGGGACAGGTGACTTGTTAAAGAAGACAGAAGAATTATGTTGTCATGTTAAACTATGTAACCTAACTGAGAGGTGCTTCTGATCACTGACCATTATTAACTGAGACAGTTTTAGTCCCAACAAAGCATATAATCAGACCAGAGTGTCTTCCTTGTGGACAGTTCAGGCAGGCACATTAGAAAAATAACACCAGTAATAACAGAAGAATTTAGCCTACAGTGCAAAACAGAGTCAGAGCTGGGAACATGCTGAAACCTATAACATAATATGTAAATGTCAGCACATAGTTGAAGTGGAAATGATTATAAAAATAATACACAGTGAAATAATTGTAATGTAAAGCCTTGAGGCAATCCTTCCTATTTCAAGCATTCAGGAGGAAAATGACTGTTGGATTTTCATCTTACCTGTCTGAAATCAAAGTGTTTAGGTACCAACATAATTACTTTCTAATTATTTCAATCAATCAGTATAATGTTTGGTTTCTTTTTTTTTTTTTTTTTAAATGGAGATGTGTAATTGATAATGACATTGTTCTTTCCTTTTTTTTTTTTAAATTCTGTGACGATCTGTGCAAAGATGGCTCAGAAATCAAAGTACTTGTATGGACCTTCTGGTCAGTGGTCCCAGAACAGTTTGCAGTAGTAAAAAATTCAACTGTAAAAATGGCAAGAATTATGATTATATCTCTATTTTAGGGGATGCTTTTGACCCTCAGTTTGGCTCTGGCTAGAACCTGCCTGGCTCTGTCTCCCCTGCCCAGCCCCACTGCTACCTGTGGGTCTGTGGTGCTGCCTGCGTGAATTATAGAGGTCTTGCTCCAGGCATGAGGAGCAGGACACTCGCATTACAGCTTCACAGAAACCCCCTGTCAGGGTTGTAACAGCACCCAGGTCTGACTCCCGGCCTCTGCTTTCCCTGCAAAACCCTCTTAATACAAACATTGAAATGCTATTGAATCTAAGTGGAAACCTCCCTGGCAAAGCACTGCCCTTAGCGGCCTTCCCGAAATCCTCTGAAGATCGTAGAGAGCTGTCAGTGTGAGAACCCTTTGTGGACCCTCAGGGCAGGAGGCAAATACGGCTCAATGGAGCTTCAGCCACAGCCCCTGGGTGGAGGGGCTTCGGCTGGGAAGGTACAGGCCAAGTTGAGATGAGTCTTCATGCTCTTGTCCCTGCAAAGAGCATTTTCGTGCTCCTCCTCCTTGATCTCGGCAGCAGAAATGGGGTCCTGCCGGAGCACGCAGTGGGCTCACGTGGGCTGCGGCGGTGCCGTAGGATGCTGCAGGGCATCTGTCTTACAGCAGCAACAGCTCTTGCCTTTCCTACAGGTGAGGAACGTGCTGGGTACAATCTTCCTGTCAAGCTGGTGTCCTGTTACTGAAATTATGGCTGTAAATTTCAGAGCGCTCTGAAAATGCAAATATTTGGGATTTTTTTGTTCTTTTTCATGGGGATGGGCATATTCTTGTAAATTGCTGTATCAAAAAATGATGGAGTCAGATCTATAAAGTAGAGCATCACCCTGCACATCAGTGCGAGGTGATGAAAGAGCTCTAAAAAAATGTAGTGGTAGGAAATCTATTTGACGTTAAGTATTACTATACAACTAGAAATGTGTATCTTAGATTAAAAGAATGAAAACAGTCAGTGAAAATCCTTCTAATTTTCACAGCGACTAGCAAAACAAAACTCCATTTTACTTAAGGATAGTAATTTATATTAATGCAAAAGTTTTTTTCTGGTCTGTTCTTTTTAATAATCTTTTCTTCCTTGGAAGCAATAAAATTTGCTAACATTACAGGGTGTGAGAAAGCCTAACCATTGTAGTCCAGTGAAAGAGTCTGCAAAACAAAATTATAATGGAAAAAAGAAAGTTTTGCAGTTCATGTTGTGTTTGGTTGGAAATCCCATGTCCTAATCTATTAGACATCTTTTTTTAAAAATAAAAAAGAAATAATGCACTTAAAAGATTGTAATTTTCTCCATTAATGACAGAGAGAATCAAAATGAGTGGCATACTATGGTATCCTAATTTTTAATCTAATTCCTGAGGTATTCCCTTGAAAAATTCAGATAATTCTTAAAGGATGAAAACTTCTGCTAGAATTATGATCTACTACATAAACTAATAATAAGCCATGCTATCTTTAAGTTACTTTCATCCTACTTTCACCGTGTTTCAAAAAACAAACTAAGGTTACCCAGTCGTACTGTCTGTCTCCCAATCCTACACCTTCTAATCCCATTGGTCAAGTTCAGTCAAATCTGAGAGAACTAAATACTAAGTTCTTACAATGCTAAAATACTAAGTTCTGACTTCCATGTTCAAATGAAAGCCTATGGGAGATTTTACTCACAGGATATAAGTCAGAGTAAAACTAAAGGAACATTGCAAGAATTATTTTCGTTTCATTTTCAAATGTTGATATTTTAACTCTTTCCTTTTTTTTCTTGAATATCCATTTCAGCAAAAGACAGAAGCTTTCTTTGAGCTGGTGAGGATGAAGATTTCAACAATCTTTATGGCTGTATCAGTTCTCTTCCTCTCAGCTTAGATTTTCTGTCTGAATACTTGGGATGAGAGTATTTCAGAAGTTACAAGGGGACAAGGAGTTAAAACAGAGTAACTGGTGTGAGACACTCAGAATGCTAACAGCAAGGACAGCCCAGTGGACTGTCTGTGGGTGAATGATGGATGAATAGACAGACAAAGAGATAGGAAAAATGTAACAATTTCAGAAATTAATTTCTTAATTATAGTTGTATTGCTGTAAATAATAAACTGTCACAAGTATTTAATTATTTTCTACTTTCCTGGAGCAGACAGACAAAATTTCAGTGTTTAAAAAACCACAGTTCCAACAGATGTGGATAAACTATTTTGATCTGACAAGGTTTTACTAATTCTACACCTCCCCTGGAAATCTGTGTCCCCAACACAGGAATTCTTGTGTACCATATATGTAAGGATACTGAAATGACTTGATAATATGTTAAAATGTGGGTTAAATACAATTTCCAGTTTAAAGAGTGATGTTATCCTGACCCATTTGAAATACAACATTTGTATTTAATAAATTCAAAATCCACAAGCATTTATAATTGAAGAAGAAATTACATTCTCTGTTAACAGAGAATCCAGGTTCCCAGGGCTGGTCTAAATCAGAACAGCAGCAGAGGCATCCAGCAAACTTTTCTTAATTTATGTCATTTAAAAATTTCATCCACAGGCTTTTATGTTAATAGAGAGTATGGTTTATGGTTTATGTTTTTATGTGTTCCTGTCTTTTTTCTAGAAGTGTTTGTGTCTTTTCCTTAACCATGACAAATGTAGGAGGAACAGGAGAAATCCTGAAAACAGGAGAAATTGTGGTGAAGTCATTCCAAGTGGTTCGTAAGTTCAATGAGAAGTTAAAAATACAGTTGAAATAAATCAGTGGGTGAGACCGCTGCTGCAGAAGAACATGAGGGTAGAGCCTATGTGTTGCTGAGTGATCTTCTGTTTGTTGCCACACGTCCCGTGCCTCTGCAGCGTCCCCTGCAGAGATGAAGGCCAGTCCCTTGGGTAGGAGCATCACTACCAACATCCAAGTATGGAAGTATCCAAGTATCCAAGCATGCCCTCTCTCTCCATGGACAGGCGAAGGCGCCTTCCGACTGGCAGAAGTGTTGAGTAACAAATCAAACAAGGGTGCGTGTTTTCTCAAGCCAGAGGGTTAGACTGTTAGTCCAGAAAGAAGTGTCAGGAGAAGGATCACTAACCTTCCTCCAACCAAAGGGAGGAAAAGGGAAGAGCTAAAAAAAAAAATAGAAAAGAAAAGGATGTGTGGTCCAAGATCTATTAAAACAGCAAAAGCAGAGACAAAGAGCTCAGAATCAAGCAGTAAGCTAGCAAAGGGAGTGAAAGGCAGAAGAATAATATAAAGAGAAGCAATCATGCCATAGGGATGTGGAAGATGAGATGATCAGATTACCAGCCTTTCCTGAGGATGGCTCTTGTCCTCCAGAGCGTGCTTGCTCTGGCAGTTGAGCCCTCCAGATAAAGTCGTCTAGTCGCTTTCTGAGCATATGCTGTTTAAAAATAATTATTGTAAGGTATGTAACTGTACATGTTGATGATATATGGTGGAAAGTCATAGGTGAGTAATGGTCATACCATAGGATATAAATAATTAGAGACACATTAATATAAAATTCCTTTGTGGTTATACATCACATGCATGTGATTACCAAACGAACAAGTCATACATCAGCATACATTGAAACATGAGTTAATAATCTTCCCTTTCTTGAAAAAAATTTTAAAAATGTAGAAAACAGATGCTCCAAGAGAGCATTAGAGAGGGATACTGGTGTCAGAACATACATCATATACACTCAAAAAAGAGAAGGAGAAAATCAGCTCAAAATAAAATCAAACGATGTAACCCTAGAGAACCTAGTTTGTAAAAGGTATTGAGGACAGATGACTAGTGCTCAAACTGTAAATAGTAACAATTTTATGTTCATACTACTGATACAGCGAAGTAAACGACAAATTATCTATTAAAGCTAAATGGATATTAGAAAGGGAGTTTACACACAAATAGTTTTGAAACTCTTGCTGACAACAGTGGTGGTTTCACTTTTCTCATCTTATTTTCAGAGTGGTTTAGTTCTCAGGCAAAAGGCTATCAAAATATTCCTGAAGGAATCCTCTTTTCTGCCAGATATTTATTGCTTATGAATAACAGGATAGACTTCATCCAGCTGGGTCTCCTGAAGGAATATTTGTCACCAGACTTCTGGCTCCTGAAGAACAAGCAGCTCAGTGATGGAGCTATAAAAGAAGCCGAAGAAGGCTTGCAAAGGCTCATGTGTCTTCACATGGGTGACAGTAAACTTAGGAGCATCCCGGCAGATCTGCCCACTGCCCTCGCAGTGTCGCATAGTGAGCTTGGACTCAGGACAGGAGCCTGGTGGCACTGAACCTCCACAGGAGCAAGTTAACACACCAACCCTTCCCCACAGCGGCGTTTCACTCCCTAACACCTTCGCGCATGATGAAGATGAACTTCAGTCAACTGAGGAGCATTCGTTCCCGCAGTTCTCCCTCTCGCCCTTAAGGAATTATATTTAGCGGCCAGTAAAATATCAGTAATTCTTACTGATGTCTTCAGTGAGCTGTCAGAGCTGGGAAAGCTTGATCTCAGTCACAATCGAATTGCTGAGAAGGGCATCATGAAGGCAGCTTTTGGTAGCACGGTTAAACTGGAGAACCTGAACTTGGCAGAGGATTTGCTCACTGGAGTGCCTCAGAATTTGCCCTCATCTCCGAAAGAGCTCAGGCTTGACAAAAGCAGAATGTTTTTAGTGAGGCAAGAGGCATTTCTGAAACTAGAAAATCTCACTCGGATTGATCTCTGAAGTAATAAAATACTCCATATAGCATGGAACATTTAAGGGCCTGCAAGGTCTCTTTCCCTCAGATTTAAGTCATAACAAATTATCAGAAATTCATCACCAACTTCCTATCACATTACAGTCTCTTTTTCTCTTTAATACTTGTATTCAGTCTATGCCACAGGACTTTTTCTCTGGCAGTTGTAATGTTGAAAGCCATCTTCTTGCATGTCTAGTGAATAACCAGATCAGCCTTGACAGTGTTGGTGTGTGTGCACTTAGAGGCCTATATGTCTATCAGGAAGTCCACTTTTATTAAAAATATGTTGAAAAGGGAGGGAGAGCACATAGAGACATCAGACTGGAATTTCCTTTAGGTGGAAAGTATGGATAGATGTTAGCTTTTGACCTCTGCTGATGCAATAATAATCAGTTTAAATAAATAAGGTTAATCACAATCACAAGAGTAGGAGAACACCAGTTTTGTTTTAAAGTGTTGAGAAATAGTGTTTTAAAAATCTCTACACTCTGAGTCTCCTTGAGGTAACTAATGTGAAAATACCTTGGTCTTTTAATTGCTCTGTGAAGTAAGAACTCCGTCATGTTTGCAGTCCATGTTATGCAATTGACAGGTCACATATTTGCAGTTAAAATATATCCTGTTTTTTAAGAAATCCTAAACATGTCAAAAGAGAAATTCTCAGCATACCCAGATTGATGAATTCAGTGCTGTACTATGTCATTGCAGGGATTCATCAGATTTTTTATTGCTATATATTTTCTAATTAATGTTGCAGCTTTTCAACTACAAAAATCCACTGCTGGTTATAGTAGTAAATATTCCAGTCCTCTCCTGCATGCATTTAGTGCTTAAAAAAATTTAGATCTATTTTTAAGTATCGGTTTCATATTCATTTTATACACACAGAAATTTCAACATATATGTGTTCTCTTTGATCCTGTAGTCATTTGAGGGTGGCAGTAGTCACGCAGCCTCCAGCGTCAGGGCACTTGAACAGGAGCACTGCACAGGGGCACCTAAATTTACAATATAATTACCTTTAGCTCTTTCTGCAGCCAACAGAAGCAGGTTAGTACTTAAAAACTGATCACCTTCTAGAAGTCCCTGGAGTTGGTGGAGGTGAACATGGGCTCAGGTGTCTGTGATACAGTGTTTGAGGGAAGCAATCCTCGTTTGATCCACCTCTCATCTACCGGGTGAGAAAGGAGAATCTGTGCCATTTCCTTTTAACTAATAATGGACTAAAAAGAAAGAAAACTGTAGCTGAGTAGCCCCTAAGAATGCCAAGGGAAGATATTCAATACCATTGAAAAAATGAAGTCTTTTTTTGCTCCCACAGGCTAATTCATTCCAATTCCTGTTGTGAACTATGTTCCCAGTGCATCCCTGCTGCAGGGAGAGGTACAGAAAAGAGCTGGAAAGAGATCTCCGACCCACGTGTCCAATATTTACTTCTCAGCCTCATCGAGGTTTCCGGTTGTAGGGCTGTCCTCTGCAGTGGTAGGGCAGGTGGGCTCCTGTGTGCCTGCTCCGCCAGCTCTAGTGCCACCTAACTGGTCCAACTCCCAACCGAAGGACCTTCAGCTCTGTTGATACAGAGGATGTATTTCTTCCATTTCGTGGAAAAATACCCAACCAACCAACCAAAAAAACCCCCCAAAACCCTCTACTTTTAAAATTTTCTTCAGATTTTTTAATGTTTTAAGCAACAGAGAATATTAAGGAGGGCAGAAACTGCAAACTGGAACTCTTGCAAGGTCTGGATGCTCTGAGGTAACCAGGCTGTGCTGTGCTTCAGGCAACAGCTCTAGCATTGCAGACCAGGAGAGGAGAAAGATGTAACCTGCATCAACCTGATAACGACCTCAGTTCTACAACTTCCAGGTGTGCGCTGGACATGCGAATCAAAGAAAACCTAATCACCTCAACTTAGGAGCTGAAATAGCAGCCTTGATTTCTCATTTTTGGGAGGAAGCAACAACAAAAACCCTAACAAAAAACAACAACCCACCCCCCCAAAAACCTCAACCCCTTTCCTCTTTGGAATGAATGAGAATTGTGGACACCACAGACAAACCATGGAGTTTCACCACATTTGTGATACAGAAATGCATACGCTTAACAGAATCACAGAATCGTGGCATTGGAAGGGACCTCTGGAGATCATCTAGTCCAACCCCCCTGCCACAGCAGGGTCACCTAGAGCGGGTTACACAGGAATGCATCCAGACAGGTTTTGAATGTCTCCAGAGAAGGAGACTCCACCACTTCTCTGGGCAGCCTGTTCCAGTGCTCTGCCACCCTCAAAGTAAAGAAGTTCCTCCTCATGCTTAGATGGAACTTCCTATGTTCAAATTTGTGCCCATTACCTCTTGTCCTTTCGCTGGGCACCACTGAAAAGTTCATTGACAGTACTGATTAGCAGCAGGGGGATGTTTTACTCTCTGTTAAGAATTGCACCGTTTGCCGTTAATCAGTGACATGCCCTTTCAAATATGCTCTGTGTGTGTCTGCACAAGATATAGGACAGAACATCAGTGTGGGAAAGAATTAGCAGATAGACCTAAATAGCTAACTGGAGATTTACCTGTCTATGGGGAAAGCTGTGGAAAAAAAAGAGGCAGCTTTTGCGCTGTGATTTAACAGCCTGTATGGAGGGTGGCTCCCCACCGTTGTTCCCATCGGTTGTAATTCAGCTTCTCTTGCAGTCCGGAGGCAGGTTGAATTCTCTTTTAGCTGCATATTTGGATACAGGCAGCAGAATGGTATTGAGTATCTTACCTTGGCTTTCTTAGGGCCTACTCAGCTACAGTTTTCTTTCTTTTTTGTCCATTACTAGTTAAAAGGAAATGGCACAGATTCTCCTTTCCATCCCATCCATGGGAAGGGATGAGGGGCTTCCTCGACAGGTTTTCTGAAGGAAAAGCTTTGGACCTTACCATGTTCCATGTTTGTAAACCTGAGAGGCCAGTATTCGTCTGACCTTCTCCACGAAAGCATCATGCAAGGAAATTTCAGCAGCCCCCGTAGGAAGAAGAGCCGAAATACAGGCAACATAAGCTGTTTTGCTAGCAAGCTGCAGGATTTGGGGAAAGACAGGTAGCACACTGCAGGCAAGTCATATGCATTGCCAAAGTCTATAAAGATTTGGTGGGAAGAGCAGAAGCAATGTGCTGTTACGGCTGGCGGGACCAGCTCAGCTTCTTCACCCCGTATCTGAGGAAGGATTGCCCCGTGGTTAAAACGGGCAGAGCTGCATCTCCCATACATTACTGGGAGTGGATAATTCTGCTTTCTTTTGTTTTATTTTGTTTTGTTCTTTTGTCCTCCTCCTCTTCTTCGTATGTTTGAAATAGACAATTTCTCTTTGCGTGCATGGTACCGGAGATTTAATGTGCAAGACAAGGGAAATTGAATCTTCCTTCCCAAACAGCAGGTGGTGGTGCTGGGTCACGCAGAGCGCTTGAGAAACTGCTCACAGATGTTGCTTCGTTGTTGAATAACAGGCTGGAAATGGATGCTAAGCAAACTTTTCTCCTTTTTTTTTTTTCTTTTCTTTTTTTTTCCACCTCCTTGTATAGGGTCACTTAATGTTTACCCCTTTTCAGTAGGTAGTTTAACAGATGTTTGAAAGTGTGTTTTAAAAATAAATCCTGCTAAAATAAATACTCTGGAATTTGGGGTAAATATAGCTCAAAGTAGTAAAATGTTATTAATCCTCTAAAAATCTTCTAAGTTGTCTGTCACATTTTTGTGAAAACTGATAAAAAAGTTTATAGCTTCTTAACTTCTGGAATAGTTTGATTACATTTTTCATTCATTTTCCAAACTAGTGTTGTGGGATATGTGTTTGTTCTCCATTCAAGAAGATTTTGGGTTTTTTATTATTATTATTTTTTTTAAAAAAAATTCTTTTCAAATGCAGTTAACTCCAGCTCATTTCTAACTGTGAACTCTTCCCCTTGGGAACTGGGTACCCTGTGCAGTGTCACCTATTTGTCAATGACTGTTTCACGTGATTTGCAATACTGATCCCCTCAATATGAAACCTTTTGCTAATTGAATATAATACAGTAATAAGCCAAATTCTAAATGAGTTATCATTATGTTTTTCTTTTACTGCTGACTGATTGGTGCTATTACCTTTCTTACCATTATCATTATCAGAAATTATCATTGTAACGTGAATGTTGTAACCAGTTAACGCTGTATCATTTTGAAGCCGTGGATGGAATATCACAGTAATCCACACATCAACCAAGGCCTGCAGTGTGAACAGCTTCACCATTTTTTTTCCCACAAACTGTGCAGGCCTCAACCCAAAGTGTTTTTTTGGAAACCTGTTTGAATAAGATTTAGACTTTGCTGAAGCAATAGTTAAATAAGTATGGCTCTGGCTACAACAGCTGTCCCAGTTACAAAGTGACCTGTGCTTTAGTAGCCTATTAAAGTATATATGTGACTTTATTCAGACCTTTTGTATTTCCGAAAATTCCCTCTCGCCTGGGCAAGAGATAGCTAGGAAAATGTGTATATGCCAGTGCTGGGTTTACATAAAACCCTCGATGATAAAAAAAGCGTACGCAGGGAAACACCTCTGCAGTGGCGTGTTGGCCCCGAGCTACTCACGTACAGTACGGCACAGGACTGAGGCAAAGAGGAAACACAGATCTCATTTTGTAAGGTTTTGACAGACTCTTTCCCCATGTTGGACTGCAAATTCCTTCTGCTATGTCTCTGTTTAGAATACGACTGCAAAGACAATAATCCAATATTTTATATAGTTTTGGCTTACCTGCACAAAAAATAGTGTCATGCACAAAGTAACCAGAGAAAGCGGTTTTGTCAACAGCATAAACTAACCCAAACTTTCCCTGGGCTCAGTCATTCAAACAATTTCATTATTGCTTTGCCAAGAGGTTAGAGAAAAAGTTAGCAGAGAGTCCTGCGTAGTAGAGGCTTCTTTGCAAGCATTATGGGCAGGAAGGATGATCTTGTGACTCAGGCCCTGGAGTGTCCCAGATGTGCCACAGATTTCTCACACAGACTGCTTAATCTTCTGGGGCCATATGTTCAGCTGGTATAAATCAGTGTAGCTCCAATAAAGTCAGCTCAGCTTTCCGGATTTTCTGCAGCTGAGGTTTCTGACCCCTCGCAGATCAGTTGCCCATCTGTAAAGCAGAGATATTAACACTTCCCTGCCTCGTCCGCTGCAAAAGGATCAGCTCATTAACGTTCATTTGCCACTCATGTAACACAGTTTGAGAAGCTGCAGAAATGCCCTTGCAGACAAAGAAGCTTGGCATCCCGAGTAGGTCTTAAAAAGATTTGGTAGAGATGTAACTTTTTTGCTAACAAGGGGTTGACTAGGACTTTGTGTCCAAAAAAAAAAAAAAAAAAAAAAAAAAGGGTCCCCAAGCCTCCAGAACTTGTCAATTGCTCATCATTTACAGGGAGAAGCAATTGTAATTTGGTGGTCATGCCTAAAATGAGTGGTGCTGAGCATGGACAAGAGGAGCAACTCAAGATGGGCTGAAACAGGGGAGAATTTTAGCAAAAATCAGCTCTCCTGCAAGGCTGCTTTCGTTCCTCACTTTATCCATTTGCTTTGGGTTGGGCTTCTCCAGTGTTTTATGTTGGCAAAGCCCTTTTTAATATTAAGTAAAACAAAGGAAACTTGATGTCTTTTTGCAGCGGTTGCTGTGCAATTAAGGGCTCGATTCTTCAAGGGATTGTAAGCCTGTGGGTGGTCTCATTGATTTCGGGACTACTTGTGTGTTTAAAACTGGGCATGCGCTTGTGTATCTTGTTCAGCTGGGCCCTCCTAGAGCTGCTGCTGAGATTTCCATTTTAGAGTCACTTTGCAGTCTCTAAAATTATTACTGGAACTGCCTCCTCCTCTGGGCATCGCGCACACCGGCAGTCTGCCTCTGTTTTCTGACTGATTTAGTGCCCTAACACTGAGGCGTAGAATCATGGCAATGTTTCCGTTAAATCCACACCGTACTGCACATTTCCCCAGTATTTATCATTTAACTACTGCATCCTTTCCAGACTATGAAAAGAAATATTGAGATCGACCTCCTTTAAAAAAATGCTTATTTCACATCAGGCAGGACAAAGGCATGAAAATATGTACGTGTTAAGTGAAATAAATGATCTGACAAATCTTCCCTCAAAAAAGTTAAATGTAGCTAAACAGAATTCCTATGTGGTAAGTATATTACAGGGCTTTAAATCAGAGCACATGGAATAGGCTGAGCTGCAAGCAAAGAGAAAACTTTGGTTACATATGTTCAGCTGGTAATGTGTGCTTTTATGCTTTCCAGTGTCCTGCTGGGGTTCTAAGAAAATATTTACAAGATGCAAATAAAATGTAAATGGAACCATGTTTCCATGAAGAAAAATGAACGAACAACATCCATGCAGCTCACGCAGTTTTACATACTGCACCAATGTTGCCTTATGATCCTCTAGGACCTTTCTCTGCACAGAAAGCCGATTACCTGAAATGTACTACTGCTTCTTCTTCCCTTTTTTTTAAAAAAAACCCAGACATTCTGTTCAAGATTATCTTGCCTTGCAACACATGCCTTCAGGTTTTATCTCTTCATCGTCTAAACAAACCCTGGTTTCTGAGATGGCTTTCCATTTCCACAGGTGTTTCTTATCAGTTCCACATTTTCTTCTGACAACATGAAAAAAAAAATATATCATATGTCCCTGCTTAGTAGCTGGTGCCTGACCCAACACTGAAGCTTTTCTGAATGCAGAAATGTGTTGTGTGGCTGCTGTAATATCTCTGTACCCCAAGGGTCTGCTGCTGCTTTCTTTTTTACAGCTACAAAGAGTCACATGCTTGGCCCTCAGCACAGAGGAAAATTCGATGCAGAGTTGGAGACGAAAGATGTGACCTATTTAAAACAGGGAAAAAATGAAATTATTAGGTATTGTACCTCATTGTCTTGCCAATCCAATTATTTATTTACAACATGCTGGGCTGCGGAGTATCAGTGTTCCTATCACTGTTTCTCCTCTGTGGAAGCCCATGTCGTACAGAGGTAATAAACCAGGTCTCACAGCAGCCACATGGACCCACGGGTACTTTTCTCGCTTGAAGCTTTGTTTTCCTGCATCAGTGCCTTCCCTTCACGTTTTTGGCACCTCAGATTTGGCTCCTTCCATCCTCCTTCCAAGGAAAGAAAAAGATCACTTCATACAAGTGAATTGAGATGTTCTAGGTTCTGAGACAACTGCAGTGAAGCACACAAGTACTGCTAGCATGTGAATTTGATCTGGTTTTACATTTTTAAATGTAGAAATGGGAAAACACATACTGGGAGTATGAAAGCCTTCGAATTACTTGATATATTCATATTTCCATCTTACATGAGCTATCATAAAAACATGATCTTATGGAAAATAGACATCTGCAAAGCACCTGCAGTTCTTTCTGTCATTTTGAATATGTGTAGTCGATATGTACTTAAGGTACTTATTAAAATACTTGTCATTTATATAAATGAGCCCAGACAGCAATAAAATGCTTTGTAATAATTTTGGAGTTACATGTATAATTAGATAGGAAGCTTTTCAGGGCAAACACTGCGTTTTACTGCTGATTATAATTACCTAGGAGGCTTCGGTCTTAACAGGTGCCTTCAGCTGCTCTACCTATTGAAATAAGTCACCATTCTCATCACCCTCCTGCAATCCAAGTCAGAGAAGCAGCGGGCTGTATTTCTGCAGCGCTTGCAGCATCCAGGCAGTTGTGCGCAGCTGGGGGGTGTGCTGGCATTAGCCGGCCACCTTCCCCGGCCCTTGGCCACCCTGTGCATTCCCACCCGCTCACCCCGTGCATTCCCACCCGCTCACCCCGTGCATTCCCGCCCTGCAACGTGGCCGGCATCGCCCGAGCAGCACAGCCCTCTGGAGACTGCAGCGCCGCTAGGATTAACAGAAATTCACATCATTGAGCCGAAGAGGTTTCTGGAGCCAAACACAGGCCTTTCAGAGATATTGCTCAACTCCTAGAGGTTTGGGTTTTTTTTTTAGCAAAAAAAGGATATTTTTTCATTAATGTACGTGAAACTAAAATTCTTGCAGTGGCAACAACAGGGGGGACAAAAGGGAAAGTGGCAGGGGGGTGTTCAGCTGAGTTATGAGGTTTGCCAGGCTTCAACATAACTAACAAGCTTAATGAGTACAGCTGATTTCTGTGCATTTGCACTGTGAAACTTGCAAACAGGTTTGTGTAGCTACCCAAAAGATGGCTCACGTGAACAAACCACATCGTTTAAAACACAAGAAGCACATTGTTTCTATAAGTTGTACTTTCTTTGTCTGCATATTCGTATAATAGCTTCTTAAAACATTCTGGAAAACAGAACAAAACTTTTCTTCCCTCCCCACTGAAGGTGACTGCTGAGAGAGCGTATCTGACCTCAATAGCTCTCTTTTGTTCTCCGTTTCATGCTGGTACTATTTTAAAGGTAGAGTAGGAGGGGAACAACATGGAATTACCCTTCTGATCTGGTGTCGTCTCAACCCCTTGTGACCAGTGAAGGAACAGTCCTACAGGCCTGAACCAAAGTCTTATAACACAACGCGTTATGAGTGCCCGAGCTCTAGTGGTGCCAGCAAAGGGGGATGACATTTGGTGACACACCTCTGGCTGCCTGGCAGGGCCCCAGGGATGCACAGGCATGGGGAAACCCAGCTCTACCACAGCTTTGCTTCTCCAGAGTGGCGTAAGGCACGCAGCGTACAGCTGTCCCTGCGGCCTCTGTCTTCATTCGTACCATTACCAGGTGCGAACAGGGAGCTCGGATAGAGTTTCGACTTTAATCTTTGTACAAGCGTGTTACACAGGACCTCCTGTGTGCGCCGTCGGTCAGAAAGGAGGGCGAAGTGAGATGTTGTGTACCACTGATCCGATCCCGCAGCTTTCACACCAGCGGGGATCCAGGGAAGGGTCTGCAGGTGTGGGAACTAATCAGAGCCTGGTTCAGATTTAGGGACTGGCCTTCAGCACAAGGAAGGCAAGGAAAGAAGGGCAATGAAACCCCCCCCATTTTGCAATGGCATTTTAGCTGCCGCTGGCAGCCTGGGTCTCCCCTCTTTGCAGCACCTCAGAATAAACTCCTATGCCATGCGGCGGCAGCAGCCTCAGTCCCTCGGACTGCAAGGCTTCCTTCGAATGTGTTTTGTTTGCTTGTTCCCCTTGCAAAAACACTTCTTTTCCAGAGCTTGTTTTTACATCTGTGGAAACCGGGCACAGCCGCTTCACTGGCGGCTCACTTCAGGAGCGCCTCGCTGCTGAATAACCTCTACTCACGGCGCACGCTGCAACGGCCCAGATAAATAACGTGCGAGAGCAGTTGGGAAACCCGGCGGTTTCGTGTCCTGCTGTATCCCATTCCTTGAGTGAGGTGGCGCTTCTGCAGTCCCGCTCCCTCCCCGCTCCCTGTCGTGGAGCCAGGGGAGCCAGGCGGACCCAGGGGCTGAGTTGGCTGCTCCCCCCCGGCCCCTGCCGCCGGCCAACGCCAGCTGGGACGGCCAGCAGCCGAGCAGCCCTTCGCCAAGCTTACGTGGCTCCGGGAAATGGAAAGTCCTGTTTACTTTTTTGGCTGCCACGGGGCTTTCATGTTTCTAACGAGGCAAATTTCTCCCTGCGCCTTGCTTTAACTTGCTTGATAAGTCTGAATGGGCATGTTTTTCGTCCTGAAAATAAACAATTAAAGAAAGCTAAACAAACAGAAGGGAGAGAAAGAACTCCTTCCTGTTCTCACAGCTAATCTCTGCAAAATTTAAACATGCTTATCAGCCAGCTGTGCTTCATTATTATCTTTTGCTTCCATCTTTTGTCCTAGTCTGCAGCGGATGCAGGCTGTCTGGTTTGTGTCATCCAGCAGTTTGCACTGACTGGTTCTGATAAAGGAGCCATCAGCTTCTTGGGGCAGGGCGGGGGGGGAACGGGGAAAGGTAGAAGGCTTGGAAAAGGGTAAATGTGATAACAAAAAGCCTGCTGCAGAGAGCAGAGAAGTCATGAAACACATCCTCACTTCGGCACCGAGGAGCAAGGGGTGTTCCAACCTAGGCGAGCGAGACCAATACCTTACATGTATGCTCAGGTATTAATGCTGTCATTACATTAAAAAGGGGTGTGCTGGGATAGGCAAGGATCTCAGAGCCTGGCCACATCTGGTTACACTGTTCATGCCAAAGTGTTTCAAGTTTCAGTGGAGAAATGAAATCCTGAACAAGTGATTGAGCGCTCTGTGTTCCTACCACCCCAGCAGACTGAAGTGACTGCGTGGCTGGTGGTGGCCCTTGGTGATTCACGCTTGGATCGATGAAGGACGAGTGGGATCCTGGGCAGGGATGTGTGGGGAAAATGGCTCTTGTCCACATCTCTTGCAGCCCTTAGGTAGGGACTGGGTGACGGTCACGCTCGGGCTGGGAGGGGGCTGCACGCTGAGTACTCTTGGCTGCTGCATAAAGCAGAATAGAGCAACTGTGCAAGGGCTCAAATGTATAGCGTGGTCCTGCCAGGAATGTGAGGAGATGCAAAGGTGTGCTACAGGCACTTTTGTCCTGTTCCATCGCTCCCTCTTCCCCTGCCCTGCACCCATGTGTCTGCTGTACTGATTTGCCTGGAAGAGAAAGCAGTTGCGCACATAAGCAGAGTCTTGGTTTTCAGAGGACAAAATGAAAGCTGATACAGTGTCGTAAAAGAGTTGTGGGACCAGCTGGAGCTCCTGCCCGCTCAGGACTGAGGCATGGATGCTGGGTGGAGTAGGCATAGGAGGGGGACACACAGCCCATTTAGTCCGATCTCCTGCTTGGACTGGAGTTTTGGGGGAGAGGGCGGGGTGGCAGAGGGAGCCCACCCCTTTCCATACACACACCAGTGCTTTCCAGTTGCGGTGTGTGTGCGAGCCGCTGGCCCAGCCGTGCGCAGGGTGGCTCCAGCCACCAAGGGGCGGTGTTGGGGCTCGCAAAGGCACCGGCGGCGCTGGCGGCAGACTGAGGGGGACTCCTTGGAGGGGGGGGAAAAGGAGGCAGACCAGTTCTGAACTTGTCGAGCCTCCGGGCAGTTGACAGGCACACCGAAGGTTTCATGTGCGCTAGCCCAGGTTTTAGCAAACTCGGGCCAGTTTGTGGCTCTGAACGGGAAAACCACACTGGGGTTTGCTGCTGCAGAAGTGTCTGAAGAAGGAGTGGGAAGGGGGTCCTTTGTTGTTTTTGTTTTAACCTTTACATTTCAGGGTTAAACAAAACCACATCTCGAAATGAAATACAGAGGGGGAAGAGAGAATATGGCGGTTGATCAAAAGAGGGGAGAACGCTTGCTCAAAACCCAAGGCCACACAACCAGGGTGTCCCAAGGAATGACACCCATCACAGCATCTGTTTCAATGAATGGTGTGGGAGCGCGGGCGGCGGGGGGGCTGGTGGCCAGGAGCAGCCAGTCTCTGGCTCAGAGGCTGCTGGACCGTGAGCACTGGGAAGTGGTCACCACATGCTGGTTCTGCGGGGCACTGGGCAGGGAGCTGTGGTGGTCCTCCCATCGCCGTATCCCTGGCATCATCCCCAGCTGCCTGGTGTCCAGGTTGGCAGTCTGGGAGTCGGGTCAAAAATTAAAAGTATTGGTATCTAACCTATACACTTACTCTTGCAGGTAGGGCTCTTAAGCCAGTCTCAGAAAGCTTTTATCTGGATTTGATGTGTGTTTTTTTTCCCTGCTGTGGCTTTGAAGAAGACTTCTTCAGGGCTGCAGCTGTGCAGTTTTACCAGCACTGTAACTTCTCATATCAACAACCTTCCATGTATTTTATAGTAGGCTTTGTAGTCACCACATGCCACAGAAACATTGTTGACCACTTGCAACATTCAAATAAGCTAGACTGTATTCATCATCCTATTCTGGGAAGACCTACAGAATGGAAAGGTCACACGAAGTCATACAAAAGCACACTGTTTTGAAGCATGTCTTACCGCTGCTTTGGATAGAAAGGGATTGTTAATATACCACGTAGCAGGGACTGGAAAGAATTGTGCATGAAATGACAGAGGAAGGTTCATGATAAATTACTGCCCACGTTATAACTTCATGAGATAAATATGATGCTTTTTTATATACTCTTTCTTTGAAATGTTCCATGCATTCAGCTTTGGACAGCTTGTAAACTACCACTTTATTCTTTAGTTTGCAGCTGAAATAAAAATTAAAAAAAAGGAAAAAAGACTTTGCAATTAAACATTTAGTTTTACAAATCCTCCACAACATATCAAACCCTTATTTTCATTGTACTGCCAGAAAAGTCGAAACACAAGCTTGTCCTCTCACCCTGCATGAGGAACTCTGTTCTCTTGTAACAGCTGTTAGCAGAAGCTGAGGGGCGGTCATGTTTATCTTAAAAAGAATTTTTGGCAGGGCTTGCCTCTGAAGTTTGGGTTCAAATATTCCTCTGTCTCAAAAAGAGTATATGGTTGGGGGGAAGGTCTGGCTGCGTGGAAGTGAGTGAATGTGACGAAAAACTGGCAAACCCGTCTTAGGGACCACCACAAGGTAAAACTCTGGGTAGCTAGGAAATTAACTGAAATTAGAGGCCCAATAACAAAAGAATCAGCCCAGGAAGTAGCTGCTGAAGAGCAGGACTTTCGGAAAAGTGTGTTGTGCAGCAGTCAGGAAGAGGAGATCTCTTTACTGGTCACCTGATGGATGTTGGGAAAGTTCAAAGATCAGAATGGGTAGGGATAGACATCGCTGTCTTACGCTGTAGGTGCTCCATGTCCATGGATATTGTTGTGTGGTCCATCTGTCTGATTCAAAGTCCACTGAAATAGTCGGAGAAAATCTATCTTCATACTGCGTTTGGCCATAATCTTAGCATGGGGAGGCTTGAAAAGTCGCCGCTTACTGCTGTCTACAGACATGCAAACACCGTTTGTTCATGGTAGCCAAAGTGAGAGGCTGCCTACATTGCTTTCCATTTAAGTCCAGCATCGGTAACCTGCACTTTCTCAAGAAAAGGAAATGAAGTAGATGTTATTTGCTTACGGATAACAGTCTCATCTTTATCTGGAAGAGAAGACACAAGAGAAAAAGACGAAAACATGACAAAGAGCACAAGAAGAAAGAACGTTGCTGGAGGTGCTGAGTGGCCTGCTGGGGTGGCATGCTGAGGCAGCTGAGAGGAGTCTAGAGAGGGAAAGGGTGCTGTATATGGAATCCACCATTACTGAGAAGGCTCTGCTGTTGTCACAAACTGATCAAAGCAGTAAACAAATACACCCAGACCTGCAGACAAACGTTTCTCGAGGGTGTGCTGGCTGTCAGGAGCAGCTTCCCTGCTTCCTCAGCTGCCTGAAATGTTAGAGCAGGATGTTTCCTGAGGAGCAGCCCCAGACATTCCTGTGGGGGAACTGAAATGCAGAGACCTCTCCCCGCTGCACTCAACGTTGCTGCTCGCTGGGTCGACCAGGAATGTGCACCAAAAGGAAAAGGCTTTCTGACAGGTGGCGGATTAGCCAGCAGGCAGAGCCAAACCTCTGTGCTGTAGCTGTCAATGGTGCCCAAAACCTTCACAAGCCAGACAGTGAAATGCAGTCCTGCAGCCAACTGTTTGAAGATCTAGCAAGAGTATGATTATGGTATAAGATGTCTGAACTCCAGAAATGTTTAGGTGTTTAGGATGTTAGTGTGTGTCAGACTCTGTACAGAAGTGATATAAACAGACTGGGAAGTAAAGGAACAACTTTTTTTTTTTTTTTTTGATAGGCAAAGTATACCCACTGTATATATGGTATTTTTTTTGTAAATAAATATAGCTTTTCCAAAATACTGAAGCTGTTACATCCATTTAAATGACTACTGTTCTCCCCCCACACCCCAAATACTCAGCAGTCATGAGCTGCACCACCCAGCCTGTGACTGCTTGGTTCTTCTTGGTGGTTTCCAAGGGTTTTTTTCAGAGCTTGAAGAGAGTTGGAGAATAGTTGCACATAGTATTCTCCCTCTTTCCCTTTGCCCTCTTTTATTATAGCCAGCTTTGCCCCTTTCGCAGTTCAATACGTGTCTACATACTGCAAAAATAAATCTAGGGACAGAAAGGTGGGATGACTTGATTACCTTCTCCATAGCCATCTGCTGGGGTCAGCTCAGCCCTGAACAGTGGACTTGTCAAATACTTCAATACTAGAACAGCATTTTAGATATCACAGTGAGCAACTAGTAGCTAATCCAGTGTTACAGTTTTGGAAGTGGGCTGGAATGTTATTTTTAATGTCTTAAAGTTTGTCTGTAATGTCTCTCTATAATGCCTATCCATCTATAGTGTTTTTTCAAAGAGCAATCGGATTGCTTTCTTAGAGCCTTTCTCTCACTGATGGGAACCTTCCAGTTGCTTCAATAAACTTTTTCTCCACCGCAGAACATAGAATAACATCTACAATTTCTCAAGAGAAAAGAAAAATATGTCTGCCTTCCCCAGTGGCAGTTTTTGTTTACCAGATTCGAAACAGTCTGGAGTCTCTCGAGGAAACAAAACTCAACCCGTGTGGCCTGTTGCCATTTGTTTGGCCATTACTGAAGGCCTAAACTTTTCTCTCCAGCAGACCGGCTTTCCCTGGCCGTTTTTTTTTTTTTTTTTTGCTGGGATTTCATCATGGAACTGACAGCCAGCGGAAATGACGGCTTCCTCCGAGGTGCCTGGCAAACCTCACGTCCAAGAGAGACTGAGAGCAATCCTGGATGCGCTTCTTGGTGGGTTCAGTCCAAATAGCTGTCTCTGGCCTCTAGGGTACGTTGTGCTTCAGAGTGCTCCTTTTTCCTGGATGTCCAAACGAGGTGGCTTGGGGTGGGAGGAGGGAAGGGGTGCTGCATGACATAGCTGCCCGCCAGCCTCAAAGCCAGAGCTCTTCACATTGGTGGAGCAAGAGGAAAGCGGGGGCTGGTGGATCATAGGACCTTGTCCCAACACGCAGTCAAGACATCGTCTAAGCATGTATTTAGACCATGAGTTTGGAAAGTGCTCGCTGGGTCTGCCAGCGAGGGCTAACCACTGCCTGTCTGGGAAGGACTGTACACATTTTTAAGAAGGAGCTGGTTTATTCTTATTTAGCCATGTCTCGTATATGGGAGGCAGCATAATAGCACAGCGCGGCCTAATTGCTCACATCTGGATCCCTGCTGAAAACGTACAGTGGTGTGTATGCAGTTTCAGTGGAAGAGGCATGATTTACTGAGCTGTTCTTGGAAGCAGCAGAAGGTTAGTAAGTACAAAGCAGATACGCTGCAAGTAGTAACTACAGCCCAGAGCTCCTCTCCACCCTTTTGTTCCATGCACACCCTCACACGTACACACACGCATAACTGGGATGCCAGAGGAGTATCGTTTTTAGAGGGTTTTTGTTAAAATTAAAGCAGAAAAGGAAGCCCCCATGTAAAGGCTATGATAGCCACAGATACTGTTTATTCGTCAAGAGCCATGTAGTTCTGAATATTGAAGTTTAAACAGAATGAAAATAAACCACATCACGCTTACTCTTTCTCCTACAGTAATAGTAGCAGTGGCTACCTCTAGCACATTGTTTTCTACCAAGTGCCACTGTGAGACCAGCCACAGAGGGAGGTGCAGGCTTCCTCCCAGGAGCTGTTGTTCTCCCTCACACTGGTTTCACAGTGGTGCAAAGCAACTGGAAACCCAGGTTCACACTTTACTGCAGTGCCGGGCACGGACCTCCTGCCCGGCGCAGCTGCCTCGGGCAAATAAAGCAGCTTTTGGAGGGATGGGGAACTTGTAATTTTGTGTAACCTGTGTGTGTGAAATGCGGCACATTTTGTTTGTTTGGAGGCTTGAGGGGGTTGGGAGGATCCTGAACCTGTGTAATATCTGTAAATTCTGTAGATTTTGTCTGTCTGGGGGACTGAGGGGGCTGGGAGGACCCTGGCATCTGTTCTGCTTATGAATGAGTGTGCTAACAACTGTAATTTCAATGTGTGTGCTAACTTTGAAAATTGTATTCGAAGACAGGAGTATCCCCTCCACAGAGATTTCCATGTATGAATGAATGCTCCTCCCTTTCTCCCACTCCACACCCCTGTAATCTAATCTTTTCCTCAGGATGAATTCAGTAATCACATAAATGTGTTTAGGTACAAAGCAGGCTCACTCTTAGGTCAAGTTCTGACTTTGGTCATGCTTGCTTATCATGGTTCTCATTATCTGTTGTGAAAGATGAGGAAGGAGAACCAATTACAAAACTAAGAAGGAAGACAGAAATTAAAATGAAATATTTAGTAGTTCCAGAAAGGATTCTGAGATGAATTTATAAAGATATCCTTCCCCCCCCCCCCCCACCTGGTGTTTGCCCCTGTAATCAATAAATCAGTTCCAGATATCATCCATCCGCGCAGTCATCCCCTCATACTGGAATCAAATTTGTTTAACATTAAATTAAAAACTCCAAAACCCCTCCCTATCCCCTGACTTCTCCCATCTTGTCTTTCTCCACCCATAATTGTCTCTCCTTAAACATTTCACTATTACTGATTGACCAACTGCCAGATTTAGTTTCTGCCAGATTAATATTTTTCCTCTAAAAACCTGGGAGGGAATTTTCGCATATAAATTCTGCTTAAGATCATAATTACAGCAATCCATGCAGCTAGGTAGGTTACTTCTTCTCTTTGTTTCCTGCAGACAGATCCTGCCAGAAATCTTTCAGCTTTACCACACACAAAGACAGGCTTTTGTTTCATTTTGGTTTGAATTATTTCTATATAAAAATGAATGTACCAGATAAATGTTCAGATTTATTTTTTTTTTTTTAATAACTGTCCTTACTGCTTTCTGAGTTTGTTTTTCTTTAACTTGCTTATTTGCCAGTAGCCCCTAGCTGGAATAGATATAGGCAGCTACTGATTTTATTTTCAGTTCTTGCACTGAAATAGAAAGCCATTTACTTGGATTGCTGTGTAGGGGAGCCCTCCTTTTGCAAGGAATTCACATCTTTTGGAAAAAAAAAAAAAAAAGAAAAAAGTCAGGTCAACACTTTTGTCTGTTTAAGTCTTCACAGCATGATGTTTACACTGCGAAGTTGTAGCTAGAGATGAAAGAAATGGTGTTAGATGCAATTTAAAAGCTCTCCAATCTCCCCTTAGCAGTTATTTCACCCTTGATCTTCCTGTGGGTACAGGGAGGGGAAGGAGGGTGCTGGCTGCTCGTTTGTGGCTGAACAGATGAATGATTGACTCCTGGTACCACTGTACTGACAGGTCTAGTGTCCTGATCGGCTCTTTAATCCAGATCATCTCACTGGTCAGGAGAGGGTGCCCAGTGCCACCTCAGTGAGGCCTGGTGGGTCGAAGGGTAGGTATCACCCACCTGGATCTCTCACGCCATCTCTAGGCTCCAAAGGGATCTGGACACTATGCAGAAGAACAGATGTCAGTGGTGCAAACCCCACTGAGCATTTAACTGCCACTATTTATTAAATTCCTTCCTGCAGCTCTTGGTTTCAATCACTGAGAAAGTATGGCCTCCCTGTTATCTCCCTACTGTTTGTTTTCTTTTCTCCCTTTGTTCTTTCCCCGTTTCTTTCTTTTATTTGCTTTTGTGCGCGCATGTGTGAGTCTGTCTCCTCTGTTAACTCTCCTCTGCTTCTTCCCTTGCTTCAGCACTTTGTTTCTTGGGTCCAGAAAAACATTGCAAAAACAGGGCATGAAAATATGCCACGTGAATAGTTACAAGAATGAATGCTCCAGAGTTGTGGGAGTGTCTGCAGCGCCAGATCACTCTTTAAATGTAGCTGGAGACACTTGTGAAGGTGGCTGCATGGCAAGTAACCAGTGGTACTAAGGGGCCGAACACAACGACCGTAGCAGATCCTTCCAGTTTTCTTTCATTTTCCTTTGGACCACCAGTTTTAGGCAGTTTGGGCCAAACTAAAACCTCATAAGCAACACTTCTAACAGTGACATGTAACTAAAGAGTCAAGTGCTATGGACAGTATTCCAGAAATAGTAGTTTTCAATGTTTGTAGGGTCTCAAGGGCCCTGGATCTTTTAAACTTTTTAAACTAAAGAGAACGTTAGTCACCCTGTTTTGTGGCAATATGACAGTTTTCCAGCTACAGGCATTCTTGGCACTTATGTGGCAAGTATCATCCAAGGGAAGAAACTCTGCCTCTGACCGGCACAGTTACTGTATGTAGTGGTCACAGATGTTTTCTTCAAACGTGGCTTCCTCGTGAATGCGTCCCATTTGGCAATAGGTAGCACAGCAGAGGTGAGTTCTTGTGATGCCAGCTGAGTAACAGAAAATACAGAACGCTTCACAGCATAAACTGTAAGGACAGTTCTGGCCAACCATGGTTTTTTTTCTTTGTTTTTTTTTTCTTTTTTGTATTTTGAAAAGACTTTTCCTTTGTCTTCAAAGACTTTGCACAGAAAATAAATGCTGTAGTATTGGCTTAGTCCCTGGGACTGGATTTTTGCAGTATGAACTGGAGACACTGAGCAGAAACAGATAATCGAGACTGTGAGACTGGAAACCACCATGTCCCCTTCCTGAAAAAGTAAAATAAAATTAGGAGCTTTGTAAACTTGTTTCACTTGAATGACTCACAGAAAACGTTTTACAATATCAGGACTAAATGCTACTCTTGGACAAGAATACAGAGTATTGATGAGCTAAGTATGAAGAGCATATCTAAAAGAAACAAAATCTTTTAATCAGTGAGTACATTTTTATCAATTGCTGTTAAGCGCTGCAGAGACTTTATTTGTTCTTGTTCCCCTATGGGAAAAAGCAAAGCAAACCAAAAAGCCTTTCTTCCATCCAGTGTTATAAGACTGAGAGCATTTGTTTCTTGGAATAGAATGATTTTCAGTTCTCATACCCTTCCAAATATCACATTCCACAAATTTGAGAACACCAAAATTGAATTACCGATATTTATTCAAGAAACCACAAAAATGCTCGGACCTTTCAACCACTAGTATTGTGATTAGTGTGACTCCTATCTGAGTACTGATGGCGAAAATGACGACTTATTTTAAAAATAAGAAGTAACATTCCAGACACTCCTGTCTTGGTTGAAAACAAAAAGAACTGCTGCTTCAGTAAAAGCTTCAGTTAAAAATAAACCTTTACTTTCTTACCATTAAAGGCAACTGAAAAGCTCCTAAACTGTCTTAACAGTGGGGTTTTTTTACTTTATATTTTTGTTGCTATTATTATTATTATTATTATTATTATTATTATTATTATTATTATTATTATTATTATTTTATTTTTATTTCATTGGTAAGTTTGCTAAAAAAGTCTCCTGAGAAGTGGATTTGTATCTGAAAAAAGGAATATAGTGTTATGCATTTCAACTGGATGGCATTTGTAATAAAAACAAGATGAAACAGACAGACAGCAAGAGAGAAAGAAAGAGATTTATCCCAAAATTGCCTGTGGTTGTGGGGTGGAGGTCATTATAGTATTCTACAGGTATGTGGTAAAACAGGCTTGCCCAATCAGGCAGAGTAAGGTCTTGAACCATGGCTTTATACACCTAATTACACCCAATCACACCATCCAGAGTTGGTCTCTAGTTGCCTAATGCAATTAATGTTTAGTTGCTGATATAAGGTAAATCTACTCTGAAAATATAAAAAACTAGAAGTCCAATACCATAACTAAAACCTAGAGTTAACTCTATGAGCCAAAACGTGCATGGAGAGTGAATGCATCCAACAGTAGGAGAACCACTCGTCTCCTATGAGTTTGTAACTGTGAGAAAACTCTTTTGGTTTCCAAATAGTAAGAGATGGTGCATGCATTGGTGCAAAAGAGGCTGGTGCGAGGTTAAAAAAAGGCAAACAGTGAGAAACTTTAGGATAATTTATACTGTGAGACTGTGGGTATAAATTATTCATCCCCATGGGCAAAATCGAGAGAAAGTACTTTGTTGAATTTAGAGCAGGTCTAAGCATAGACAAGATAAAATAACAAAGTGTTTATGTAGAGCTCTATGTGCTCTTTGGTCAGTATTTTCCAGTGAGTTAAGGAGATAACAGTAATGCTTCCACTGTTCAAGGTGCACTGAATTAATTTTTCTTCATTATAAGAAGTAAATTTTAAATGTAATTTTCAAAAGAGATCAAAACACAATCCGGGCAAGTCCTTCACCCAAACGGAATATGCATTATTCCATGAACTTCTGCCTGTCACAGCAGATACATACACAGCAGTCTTACATACTTGCAATTTATATTTTCAAAAGAAGTCTTATCTTATTCCAAGATAAGCTGGTAGTTTAATAAATGTCTTCCATTCATTCTCATTCCTTAGTGCTTCAGGGGAGAGGAAGTGATTAGGCAACCAGTGAAAGCGGGGGAGAAGCCTTTCAGAAAACATTGCCTGAGCAGTTGTGCTCATTTTCGCTGCTGAGGTGCGGAAGCACTGCTGCACAGTCTGTCCCAGCTCCTCTTTGGTGCTCAGTACTCCTCTGCCCAGTGCAAGGGAAAAAAATTAAAAGAAAAGAAAATCAAAAGAAAGAAATTAAGAAACAAGCTAGATTTCAGTTCTTCTGAAAGTGTGAAGTTCCTTTCATCATTTCTTACAACAGATGTAGGCTTCTCTAGACTTATTTTGCCTGAGTATAATATTAGGCATTTATGAACTGTGAAGCATTAATTTCATTTTTCCTTTATCACCTCCGTCCTTCCATCTACTTTCTCCTACCACGTGGGCTACACCTGGAGAGCCATCTTAGTACAGAGTTTGCTTGCACAGGGGACTGGACTATTAGCTGTATGAGGTGTGCAGAAAAAAGGGACTTTAGGCTGTTGTGCAGCTATTTCAGTGTTTCTTTCTTGGGTATTGCATGACTTGAATTAAAGGTCTAGGACAAAACAGGAGGAGGACACAGAAAAAAATAGTAAGAAACTGTATAAAGGCAGAAAAAAATCAGACAAAAATGATTAAATTACAACAATTTTGTAAGCAGGAACACAAAGAGGGTTCAGAAGATCCTTAGGCTTTTCCTTAGACTTTTTGTAAGGACTCAGAGGGACTTTGCAGAGTTTATTGTAACCCTGGTGGTCCCTGAGTTGCTGCACTGAGGTCTGGGGGAAAAGACTTGGCTTTGCAGGGAAAGAGAGAAAGGAGAAAGAGAACAGATTTCTGTTCTATTTCTGTTCTCTCTCTTCTGATTTTTTTCAGGAAAATTTCATTTTTATGTTCCAAAAAAAATCATCTTCTGAGTTTAAAAGTCCTTCTGATAGTCCTGAGGTTCCATTTCAAGAAAATGACATGGACCCACCTCACTGACTGGCTAACAATCAATAACAGTGGCAGCAACAACAGCAGCAATGACAACAAAAACATAAAAGACTCGTGTTCGGTGTATTCCTCTACCTTTTCAATTACTTTGAAAACAGGAAAATACTGATCTTTTTTTCTGAATATGAAAGCACCAAAGTTATTTTTAGTTGTGCGTATTTGAGAAATGAAAACAAGAAAAAGCAACTGTAAAAATAATGAAAAGTTGGGAGTTAGTTTTCATACTTACTTCTTTTCATGGCTCAGGAAAACCACAAAAGGAATCTTTCATCCCAGTTGGTCTAATGAAGTGATAAATTAGGTCTTCATTACCTGTTCCTCTGGCAGTTCTTTTGGCAAATGGAAAACACCTATGAAACCAAATATTTTGTTTTTTAAGAGTAAAGGCTTTTATTATGGCTAGGAATAGAAGATGTGTGCAACACTATAAAATGGTTTTGTTTTTGGTTTTTTTTTTTCATTTTCTCTAATTTGAGATTACTGATGCTCTCAGCTCTTTTTAGTTGTTAGCTCAAAACACCCTTTGGGTACTTTGTGATGCCTTACTCGACAAATAATCCCACTGACCTACACACACTGACTCACAACACTAGCAACTAGCCAGTGAGATTTAAGTAATCATAATATAAGAGTGCTGGAAGAACTCTGTACTGCTTTGGCATCTCTACCACTGTTTGGAACATATTTCAGTTATTTTTATGACATTTTAATCTGATATCCTGTAAATAGCCCTAGGAGAAGGACTTTTTAGAGGAGACACAACATAGCAAAATATACCAATGTGAAAAAATACTTTAGACTGTTTTAAATGATCATTTATGGGGATATTGCAGTGAATGATTTTTTTTTTTTTTTTTTTAAATCTTGTGCAGTTTTTTTCTAAGTAAATGCATGAAGAACAGCTGGATAACTACAAAAGCCCAGTCTTGATGCAAGCATCTATAAGTTTCCTGACTACCCAAAGCTAATCCTTGACTCTTTTGATAGGCCCTCTGTATTTCCTAAGTACAATGTAGGTTTTTTGTTCTGATTCAGCCACAGTTACCTTTCCAGTAAGTTCTAATCATCCATTACTTTAAACTTTGAAAACTTTCTAACCTGACTGAAGTCAATGAGAATCATTCTTTAACATATGTTTATGGTGGAAACGATAAAGACAAAACAGCTAGGACTACAGTAGTTTTCCTTTTAAAGTGATACAAACTCTTACATTGCTTTCTTTCCTGTTTTTATACCAAAGCTTATGAAAAAGCTCTGTATACGCTGAGTTTTGAATGGGGCTCTATCATCTGAATTACTGTTGTTTTCATATCAGCCATTCTTGCTATTGTTTAATTATGAGACTTTTGATGGCAAGCATGGTGGCCTTCTCCAGGCCCTGATACCATCACATGGTGCACAGCACTGTTTGAGGATGATCCAACTTTGACTTCAGGTCCTTATATTCATGATGTAGATTCAAATGTAAAAATTGTAACACAAAGTTGTGTTGCTGCCGTAACCTTAACAGACTTCTAACAGGCTGCAAGAGCATGCAGTCGAATATTTGAAGTGGAGCATTTTACAGCAACGTCACTTAATCCTTCCTTTATAGGAGGAAAATTATAGCTATGTTTCCACTGAGTTCAGGCAAGGTTTCTGGAAATATGTGCTTGTAAACAAAATTACAAAGATTCTTCCCACCTGCTTCTGCTTTCATTCCCGATTAAGCCCTAAGGTTAATTATTTGAAAATCTGGGGAAACTTCTGAGTCAGAGGTTGATCAGATTCCAGAAAGAGAAGAAATCCAAATGGGAAAAAGGGAACAGATGAGGCAAAGCTGGTAATGTTGACAAATGGGTTGGCTTTTTTTAATGTAGTCTGTCAAGTTAGGACAGGGAAATAGTGATGTAATAGGAACAGAAATTGTTGGTCGTAATACAATCTGAGATTTATTTCAAATTAATGGAAAGTTTCACAATAAGCACATTTTATCCATATTTTTGCTGCAATGCAAGAATGCTAGGCCCACTTTGTCCTCCTGTTGAGTAAAGGGTCCTTCTGTCCTCTTTTCTGTAATTTTTTTAAAGACATGGTCCACCTAGACATCAGGTACCTCTGATGTTAAAATTCTGGATGAAATGTTTTCATCATCCGTCTTTGTAAAATGGCACACTGAAGAAAAGATACACGTATGAAGGCAAGGAACTTACTGGACTACATCTTAGTGAAAACTTTAATAAAAGGATAAGACTATTCTTCTTCAGTAGGAGTATTAAACATGGGGTTTGAAGTGTTAGAGTCAGCTGTATTCTTGTTCACACTGACATGATACTCGTAGGCTTATGCAGTGGATTCAGGGGTACATCTGGCAGCAGAACTGGGTTAGTGCGCATTACTGGCATTACTAAATACTCTGCCTATATCTATACAAGTAAACTAAATAAGACCAGGCTCTGGGCTAAACCTCTGCAAGAGGTTCTTGTTCCTACTGCTTGTTCAGCAGTCTCTAAGGGCACAGTTTTGACCTGAGCTCACCGGCACCTCTCCAACAACGTCTGCATGATACTCTGGTGTTGGGATGGTGGAGCCGGAGAGGGTTTAGCTGCATGGCCTTAGCAGTACAGGTGACTACAGCATATTTTACGGCTGCCATGCCAGTTGACTGCAGGCCCATAGAGCCGGCTATGGCCCAGTGCTGCCTTGGAATATTTTCTGTAGTAGCCAAAACTACAAGTTGAGAGTCAAAATATGTGGAGAAGGAATAGAGACCAGTAGGGATTCATGATGCAGAAGAGTGTCCCTGTAGTTCATTAGCGGTCTTGTGTTCCCTCCTGTGGAAGCTAGCGATACAGGAGTGGGGAGAAAAGGGAAAATAAGTGGGAAAAAAATAAGCTGGAAATAGCAAAGGGGTCTTTTAACTGCATCAAGAGGGCCTTCTGTTTAATTGCAGAAGTGATCATGAGAGTTTGGTGAGGATCAGAGCCCACATGATCTTCCCTGCTCACCTTCCAGATCCGGTTTGTAGCTGGCAGAAATCAGTGTAGCCATCAGTGCTATTCTCACCTGTGCCAGCTGAAATTTCACAGCCACATTTAAGACATTTAATGTAGATGCCCAGCTGAGGCAGTGGGACTCTTTTATTGGGTTTACAGGAAGCCAAGTCTGAACTGCTCCTTTATACTTGGATTTACAGCAGCAGCAGTGCTCAAGTTAGACACTTTTGGTTAGGCGGGATCATTTCTTTTAGCTGTCTAAAGGATAGGTATGCGGGCTTTCTTCAAGGTCAATGGAGAGACCAGGCCCAGATTTATTTTGTTCTAGGATAGTTATCTAAGGCAGGTGGGATGAATCTCTGTCTCTCTGTCTGCATTTGTTGCAGGAAAACCCTAGATGACTAACGTAGACTAGACATCTGATTTTTCAACAACTGCATTTGAATGTCATCCCCACATTGTTCTTAATGAAAATATCAAGCCCTGTGAAAATGTAAGGCACCTCAAACATGAAACTTAAATTTCAGATAGGTAAAATACCTTCCTCTGCTGTCTTCTGTGGTTAATGGCAAAGATACCATCAACTTCAGTGGGAAAAACTCAGCCACAGACGCTCAGTGGTCTGGTTATCTGACCAGCCCTATGCTTAGGTAAACTAAGTCTCAGTTACATCTTTAATAATAACAGATTTAACAAGATCTTGTGGGCTGCAAAAGCTAACCAGAAGCAGGGATCTAATATTGTTGTAGGAACTAGAGTATCCCTAGTGCGTTTCATACACTACTTATTTTCTGGATTTGGGGCAGTAAACTCAAAATGCGCTAGTTGTGTTTTTGTCAGATTGCTTGGGGTAGTTTGTGCAAATAGCACGCAGATAGGTGACTTGTCAAAGCTCCAGAATCTATTTTTTCTTAGTTACTCAGACTTTTCTTGAAATATTTTCCCTCTTTCTCTTGTGCTGATGTACACTTACCAGCAGAGATGCTAAACTCTGGAGTGACCCTGCTGATTTAGTCCTGAGCTCTGTTTGATTGAGGGAAATTAAATACTGCTGGCATGCTTAGTATTATAACACAAAAGGAGCACACCAAATCCAGAACAGATAATGGGAACATTGAAAACATTCAGTGAGGCAAGGTAATAATATTCCAGAAATTGGAAATCCCATCAGATGAAGTCAGTGGAATGGAATGTATGTCATGAGACGTAAAATGTCTGATGAAAATACAGAGGGTTTAAGAAAGTTATTTAAAACATTGAACCAAAATATTTCTGTCTCAGAATCAGGAAGTCTGAGAGAGAATAGTCAGGTGTATTGGAGCCTCTGGAATCTTAATAAGCATTTAAGGAGGGGAACAAGTTTATGGAGTTGATAAGTGGCTTTTAAACATCTGTTTTTACCAGTGATAATTGAGTTGAGATGTTGCCTGAGACATACAGTTTTAAGGGAATAAGCGTGAGATCAATGAGGTCCAAAAGCATAACGATGGAAAAAATGTACACATTCAGAAGAAAAAAGGAGTGATATGCACCTAGAAATTTTGAAAAGACTGTACAGTGGATTTTCTGAGCTGCAGACAAATCAATAACAATACAAGTTGCATAATATCAGCTGCTACACTAGGAAATTGGATTGTAGCAAATATTTTATTTAGATTTGTTCTAAGCCCTAAAGGGTAATATTTTAAAAGACAAAAGATGTTTCTAAACTAAGAGATTGAAAAATAGGTATTTAAAATATTTCTGTAATACAGTCATATAATTTTAAATTGTCATTTGCATTTCAAATTTAGTGTGTAAACGTTAGCCAGTCCTGTATTGAATTTGTAACTGACAATCCTAGGACTTTTGTCTCTTAGTCTGAGGTTTTTTTTGGTTCCACATGTTTTTTCTTTTTTTATTTTTTTCTGTATGTCTGTAGTATCACCAATGCAGGAGAAAACAGAAAAGCTGAAGAAATGAATGGGCAGAGCAGTTCATTAAAGAGATTATATCTGTATCTGGGCACATCCCATAGAAATCTGGATTAACCTTCAGCAAATAAGAGTGGAATCTTTAATTTAGTTCCAAGAGTAATAAAAACATTCTGGATGGAAATGTGTATCATTTAACAGCGCAGCCGCATTCTTACTCACATTGCCTGTATATTGCATTACTCCCCAGGGAGCACATTCCTTCACATTTTTCTCCATCAAAGCCAGATTGCTACTATGCCACGTAAATTGAGGCAATGCTTGAAGTGAAAGAGCTGGTGGCTCATCGTTATATAAACCCCGCTGGCGGGTTCAGAAGCGATGGGGTTACTGAGTTTCTCAGTTCTGCCTGTTCGGCAGCGAGGATTTCAGTGGCCAACTCCTGCCCTCGCAGCACGCCCTGTGATGGTGGCTAGCCGCAAGTGTCCAGAGCCACAAAGCTGAGCTCCGCGTGCTTGTGTGCCCTCACCTCCCAGCCCATGCACGGAGATGTCCAGTGCTTTTTGCAAGCCAGTTTGCAGGGTATTTCAGCTGCATTGTAAACAGGCAGCGGAGCAGGGGGGATTAAGGGGAGAGGGTGATGTGTAGGGTGTCTCCCCAGAGCTGCGAGTGCCCATCGTAGCACATTGCAGGGGATGCTCTGGCTGATGCTGGGCTGTTGCCTTCTGTGAGACCGCAGGAGCATATTCCCTGGCTCGTCCTTCTCCTTATCTGTTTCGTGTTATTCCTTTACATGGTGCTCGCCCTGTAAAGTGCCATGTTGCAACCTCCCTATTCACTACACTTCTCCCAGCTCACTACAATTGAACCCCATCTTTTCCCCTCCACCAGCCTTGCTAAGACAGTCTTTGCTTTTTTTTTCCCATGAGATACTCTGGGAATGGTAGAAGAAGCCTGTATTGTTTTTCTGGTTTGGGTTGTGGTTTTTTTTTTTTTTTTTTTTTTTTTGTCCAGGACTATAATTTTCTTCTTCCAATTAACTTCGCTGTGGTCTTTGAGACATCAGGAATGTCAGAATTTTGTCCCTAATGGGATACTTTAAGTTTTTGTTAATGAAATAAGACAGTCAGGATCTTGGCAAGATATGGAGAAAGCCCCAAAACTGATGAAAGGGGACCGCATGCCCGCTGTGCTTTTTTCCTTGAGTCTCCCTGTGGACTATGTAGAGCACTTGGTGGGGACTCCTGACATACAGGATGAAGAGGGAAAACATGTATGAAACACATTTTAGTAAAGTAATATTAAAAGCTTTGGAAAACTTTATAAATAATAATAATAAAAGGAACAATTTTGTTTTCTTTTTTTCTGTCCTTCCACTTTGAAAACCTGTTGAAGGGGAACAGCATGGTCGGAGACATATTCAAGGGCAGCGCTGCTCCCCTCTTCTGTAACTTCTGTAACTTCTGTAACTTCTGTTTCTGCATGGAGTTTGACCATCCTGGCCTTTGGGAGGTTTTTAGGAGGCTCATACAAGAATTCCTGGTGCCAAAAACATTAGCTCCAAATACATGTTTTCAAAGCTAAAAGTGGATAGCACCTTTCTCCCAGCTGCTTTGCTGCTACTGCTTTTAGTGCCTGGCAAATGGTCTCGGTCCATCTGACCTCAGTCCAGCTTAACAGAGAATGGACACCATATATCCCTATTTTAGCTTGAAAGAAAAAACAAACAAACAAACAAACAAAAAACCAACAGAAAAGTCATGGCAGAAAAGTGCTTTGAGAACAGTTTGACAGCAGTCAATAAGGAACAGCCAACAGAAAGCATCTGGACAAACACTGAACTGCTTAATGCAGTGACGACAAAGTGTGATTTGCCCCTGTTTTCCCTAACTGCTTGTTTAAAGTTAGCAATCTTTTTATTTTCTCCTGGTACTTTTTTCTACCTTTTGATCCTAAGAAACCAAGCAGCACATTATATAAACTGTGAATCCTCTGACTGCACAGTATAGCTCTGGTTTCTAGAGCAGCTTTGTAGATTGGAGAAAAAAAGGGCTCAAGCATCCAGGAAAATCTGGTTAGATGTCATGTGTGCCCATCCCTAGCCCAATGACCACATACTTTATAATAAGTATTTTCTGGCACTGCATAAAGCAACAGCAAATTACAATGTATTCTGTTCCACTAAACTCTCTTTCATCTGCCCAATGCAACCTTTTCACACTTACTGTGAAGTTTCTAACACCAAGACAATAAGAAAGTATTCATTTTTAAATTCCTTAATTACTTAAATGCTGCTCTGTGCTTATCACAATGTCAGACAAGTGCCCAGGAAAAGGAAATAGTAGACGTACTATGGACAAGAAAGAAGATCAAAAGCGGGGAAAAAAATAACTTGCTCTGTTTGAGATTTAGCAACCTGGTCTTCTCACAGGGTAGTCAAACCAGCAATGTATGGCCAGACTCATAGAACAACGACAGCAATGCTGTTGGAATTTCTATGGCAAAAAAAGATACAGAATTATGTTGTAGAAGTATTTCCATGTACTCCTAAGCAGAAACTTCTTAGTGTCCCAGACAAGCTGATAGGAGCTGGGATGGGAAAGTTGGTAATACGTTATCAGACGTCTCTGAATATGGTAGATATAGAGAGGTATGTATGTATAGCTCCTCTTCCTTAGACTGGGCGTCCCATTCACTGTTGGATTAGATACAGATAGGGTTGAATACACAAGGAGTTATGACAGAAGAAGTGGAAGGGTGAAAAGGCTTCTGATTGAATAAAAAAAGTGACACAAAGGACTGAATGACATCTGCCTCAAACTTTCTTGTCTAGATTTCATAAACATTGTGAAATGCTCTGTGGTCTCTATTATGAACAAAATGTACCCAAAGGGCTTTGTTAAAAATCTGCTTAAAAAACCTCCAGAACTGCCATTTTTTTGTGGTCAAAAACCATTACAGACTGCAATAAGAAGAAAAAAAAAGAAAGATATAGGTGTAAAGTTCATGCTTACTTTCCAGTTTCTGTGCTTTCAGAGTGATCCTCAGTGATAATTTATGTCTTTTTTTTTCTTACATAATTACTGAAATTACTTTAAGAAAAAGGATGCCACTCCTAGATACCTCAAAGAATTTACATATTAAACTCACAGGAATGAGGTTTCCCAGAAACTGTCATGTATTGCATGTTTAGATTAATACAATGATAGCTGGCAATTCTTGAAAACTGTGATGTTCATCTCCAATCCCACTTTTAGGGATTCCAAAAGGAAATTTGTAAGGAGGGCATGAGGGGACCCATTGGAGTGTGAGTTGATATATCAAGTGAAAACACCTAATAACATTCTCAGATAATCTGAAAAGTGGCATTAGGTTGCCTTGCCCTAATAGAGCTGTCAGAAAACCTCTTTGACAAACCTTTTTTTTTTTTTTTTGATATTTTTTTTGGTCAGAAAATATTTTTTTGCTGACACCGAGTCTTTCCACAGGAATGTACTATTTAAACAAAATTTATTAAGAAAGCCTTTTTGAGGTTCAGGATAGAATTGCTGATCAAGTGTGCAAGGGAGAAGCAGAGACACCCCTCCCACACCCGGTTACCTGGTGGTTATGGCACACATTGCAATGGAAGAGCTTCGTGCTAGTCTCAGGGCTAGTCCCAAGTGATACTTCATCTTGGGTTTATCAAATAAGAGGTGACTGCCTCAGCTGTCCAGAAAGTGACTGTTTTGGGACATGGCGATTTCTCCTATTGTTCTTTGGCATAAGGACAAAATTTATGAAGCTTTAGGACCATTGTGAAATCTCAAGAAACCTACTTCCGCTTAGTTCTGTTCCTGAGCTTGCAAATTTTAAAATACAAAAAGTAAGCAGATCAACCAAACTGACAACATTTTCAACATGCCATTTTTATGGAAACAGAGGAAAAGTCAAAATCCTGTATGTTGCCATTAAGAACAACAATCAAAGCTTACAATATCTATAAATTTTAAGATGGCTTAGGATATTTTTGAAATGTCTGAAGACAAAGCAGAGCATCGTCTGGCAAGCCCAGTACTAGAGCAAGTGTCTGGATTCTGGAAGAGCATTTGACAGATGAATCTGTCTTTGAATGTTCTTTGAATGTCTTTGAATGAATCTTCATTCTGGAGACTCCCATAAAACACAACTTTCAAATAGGGCTTAAATACAGTATACTCATATTCTGGAAAACTGACCCAAGAAGAGATGTGCCACAGACTTTCACTTCCTTATGACAGCCAAGTGTAAACTGACCTCACAGAAAAATGTTTCTGAAGCAGCAGCCTCACACTACCCCTAAGGAAGAATACTCATTCAGACACTGTTCTTACCCTAGCTGTCCTGTAAAGGATGGAAATCCTGGACAGGTGAGTTGCATAATTTCTGCCTTCCTTTTATAATCAGTGAAGTTGTGGTTCTTGTCACCGAGTGTGTACAGCATGTGGAAGACACAGTATGTGGATGGGCGAGGGACCTGGCTGCAAGGTGTTGATATCGAAATAGCAAATATTCCTCATAGCTTAACACTGCAGTGCTGGTTTGGATGGCAAGATGGTAGAAAGGACAGATTTTAAAGGGTTTCCGCTACTTTAGGGATGTGATTTGTGGGTCTTGGGTATCCAACCTCAGCTAGCCATCTAGGCTTCTTCCATGGTTTGTGGAAAGAAACTCCACAGCCACATGGTAATGGATTCATCTTTAATATAGGTCTGTATCATTAACAGGGTGAATCACTTCCTATAATTACTTACCCCTCACCACGCACTAGAGAAGTTGCACACATAACTGATTATTTTCAGTGCTTAACTTGCAGATAACAGAAGTTAAATGAAATGAAAATCCTCTCCCCTTAGCACTGTAAATAACCATCTAGTTTCTATTGCGTAACTTGTGAGCAAGGTATCTCGGTCTCTGTGAAAAGCAATGATGCATAAGACAAAGCTTTCGAACTCCCCATATGCAGTTACTTGTTCTGTTCTGGGGACAACATGGGCAGGAAAGGGGAATCAGTCCTCTGGGTTCGTTGTGATTCTTCAGTTTTTTTATCCTATCCCTTACAGACAAAGGAATCTGCCATTTCATCTCTGTAATGTAGCTTTGGCATGTGGAGCGAGACAAGTTCTGTAACTGGGTGGAAGTGAAGACTCCTGGAAATGTTGTGGAAATAGTATCTTTGTGGCTATAAACTCAGAGTGATGCTAGCTGGGAACTGTAATTTAAAAATCGACCTACAATAAAAGTTTAACTTAAACTAAACAGAATATTGGGGTTTTTGTGAGTTCTTTGCACAGTGTGAATTTTGCACTCACTTGATTGTACCACACTATTACCTTCAAATAAATAAAATCCCCTGAGATAATCTACAGGGTCAATAAATTTTAAATAGTGCAATGTTACCATCTTTAATTTCTAGTAACGCAGACCTGGAGCATCCACACGTAACATGTAGTCATTATTTAACTTAAGCATCTTCAATGATATTCAAGAGCGGAAGAAAAAGAGGTTACTCTCTTTTGAAACTGCTGCAGTACTTGAACGAATATGCCAACTGAATACTTCTTGAATGAGGATTAATTCCTCTCATCTGCACTTCTAGCAATCTTAGTCTGCAAAACGAACATCTACTGCCTCCTTGAAAAGTTGTAGCGCAAATATCCACTGCAGGCATTTGAATACTGCTCAACACCAAAAGGCCAGAGTCTGACCTACAGACCCATTCCTATGAATACAAGATATGAAATCTCATTGAGAGCAGTTGTCCCAGTTTTCTGCTGGGACAGTTCCCTGACCATGTTCCATGGTCCTTGACGGAGCTCAGATTTTTCTCAGTCCTTATGAATCTGTGCCTCCTCTTGGCTCATAGAGAAAAATCTTTTTACTAGTAGTTTTTCTCTCGCTCAAATGAGATGGACCGACTGACTGTTACTAAGAAGCACCTCACGGCCTTAGAAAGAATGAACTTTACTGAATCTTTCTGGATATTTTACCTCCATTACTAAGCAACTGTTGTAAAAATTTTAAGGAATCTAAAATTCTAAGGGATCTAAAAGTGAGCAAAAACGGGGGCTGGGTCGCACCACCTTGGATTCCTACACACATCTGTATTGAATAAAGTGAACCTAAATCTCAGATTGACAGTCTGTCTTTTATAATATACTGTCCAGGTTCTAATCAACATTTAATTTCCCTTCCCTTCCCTTCCCTTCCCTTCCCTTCCCTTCCCTTCCCTTCCCTTCCCTTCCCTCCCCTCCCCTCCCCTCCCCTCCCCTCCCCTCCCCTTCCCCCCCCCCCTTTTTTTTTTTTTCATTTTGACAAGCATTTGAAGGATAAGTGAACTTTTGCCTGGCAGTTTTAGGGGATTTTTGCTCGAAAACAGCAGTGGAGCATGGGAGTTGACAAACCAGAGCAGAGTTCTACATGCTGTACATGGTACTTGCACTGAAAGCAATATGACTCTTGTGAGAGGAAATGCACCTTTTTACCTTAAATGTCATAGGAGCTACTGTGTCAAATAAATCACTAAGTTTTGTGGATCTCTGGTTATTGCATGTATACTCCTGGAGATGCAAAGTTTGAGAGAGGGGGAGCCTGCTTCTGAGCATGCTCTGTGTACCGGTGTCTTGCTGCGTGCATGGGGGATTCGCAGTGCTGGGGCCCAAGTGCATGTTAAAATCAGATGGCTTAAAATCAATTCCTCCTTGACATACCTTTCAAGTCTGAACAGATTGGAAGCCCTCAGGGTTCTGAATGTGACCTTCTCTGGAAGCAGTTTATGAGATTAACTCTCAAAGCACAGCTGGCCTCTGTCTCCCGTTATGCTACATATTAGTGATGCCATCAGACTCTATTTGGAAAAGCACAACAATCTGCAAGCCTAAACTCACATCTGACTGAGTAAAAACTTGCTCCAAATTCCTTATGTTCCCTTCCTCTTTATTCAGAGTCCTTCATGGAGACGGCTTCCAGAAAGAATCCCATGTGTTAATTTCACTGTATATTATACTGCATGTGGAGGAAAATATATATTCTTTACAATAACTCTGGACAGACTCTAGGTTTTCTCTTTTGTACAGTGAGTCTCTCAAAATCATGGCGAGGGAAAGAAGCACATTTCCCCCCCAGATTTGTTCAGAGCAATTTTCTTCAGCGAGAACTGCTTCATAACACTGACCATAGTAGCTGAACAGTTGTTAGGAAATAGGATTCAGCAATTAATCTAAAGAAATGAGAAGTAGAAGTTCCCATCTTGCTCACAGCCTGTGATTAACTGCCAAGATCAATCCATGGGGCTTTCATTTAAATTGAATTTATTCAAAAGTCCACTATCTAAACAGCACAGAAAGAACGAAGACTCAAACTTTATTAGTTACATCACAGTTACTGTTTGGCATTTGCAGAGGGAGTCTGTGGCTGTCACAAAGAACATAATTTTATTTCACTTCAGTACTACAATCGGCCAGTGTCTGTACCAAAATGGAGTGATTCGGAACCAAATATTTGTCAAGCCTTCCCCCTTTCAGTTATGGCCATAAAAAGTGAAGTTCCTGGCTGGCTGCTCTCCAGTGTGCTCTATCACCTTGTTATCTACTTTGGGATGGAGCTGCTCTGCCAGCTCTTCACATACAAAGGCAGCAGCTGATTCAAGCATTAAAATAGACATAGGAAAACTACATGTCATGTATTCTACTGTTACACCTAGGAAACTAAAATGGTCCGGTTCCTTTACCTGTTTGCTACTTCATTTATATCTGAATATGAGATTACATGATACCAAGGATCATCCCTAAAAAAAACCAGTTTATGAGAGTCTTTGGGCCAGCAGTTTTTATCCTGAAAAGATCAGACTTTATTGAAGGGTGGAATCTGAACACCCATCATAGAAAAAAGTCATCAGGGGAATAAATAAGGAGTAAAGTTTGGATACAAGATTGCAAAATGTCATTATTTTGGGGAACAACTGGGGCTTTTTTAAAATTTTCAAACTAAAAAATGAAGTCCCTCTCTGGATTTTTAATCCAGCTATTTCCTCATATTGGAAGAAAGCCTGTTTAGCATTATTTAAAAAACATTTTTTCCCCCCTCATGCAATGTAAAGTATAATGACTTCATGCTCCTGGTGGGAGCATCATGCATCTGCTGTTACTCTGTTTTCAGAGCAAGCTGTCTTCTATCTCAGAGAGGCTAAAGGGTCCAGACACAATTTCTTGGAATTTCTAAAACTAGAATAGGATAAATTCTGATCTGCAGCTGAAGCTATATTGGAAAAAATAGCTAATAAATCATACTAACTTATAAAGTGGGTGGGGTACAACATCTGCCTCAGCCATATTCCAGTCAAAGCCTCAAATGCACGTTTGTGTTGCTCAAGACCCTGGAAAATCAGGAGGCTCCTCTTTTGATTTACTAGCCAGTTATAGCCACCCTTGGCAAAGGTTTTGCCAAGTAGAAAAAAAATAGGTTCCTGGTAGTTCTGCATAAGCTATCTTTTCATTAAATGCTCACATTAGCCTTATCTGAGTAAACCGATTTTCATTTGCACTGATGAAAAAGGAAGTATGAATGACACAGTGATAATCTCTGCAATTACAGGAATAACACCTCTGTTCCTCTTTAAAAATAGAAATAGGAGATGCATCTTTGGGAACACAGAAGAAGAATAAAAATGTCTGTAAAGTTCCAGAGAAACCCACATAGTCGTTGACAGTCATGGGCCAGAAACCTTCTGATAAATGTTCTTATAATTTGGGGCATGTGACAGAACAAAATGAATGACTGCACCAGGGAAAGAGGACAATCAGCAAGGATGTGAAATTACACTTGGCACGGTTTCTTTTGCCTCAGAGCTTTCTAGAGAATCAGTCTTTCATTTTAGCATAAGCCCAAACCCGGTTGTGTTGGTTTTTTTTTAACAATCTTTAGCTTTTGTGGCTGTTTGCTAGAGATGCGGGTAAAAAGGAACTTTGAAACAGAGTACACAGTTACATTTCCAAAACCTGCATCAGGCTTTGAATTGTTCATTTTCCTGGGGCAGGGGAGAGGAAGAGAGAAAAATAATTAAGGTGAATATTTTGTTCCTTGCATTTATTCTCTGCAATAATAAAAGATTCTAGATCAAAGAGGTTCTTTGTTAGCAATCTCCAAGTCGAGTCTCAACGCAAGACAAATCCAAGTCATGTCCTTTTGATCTTTTCCCATTTCATTCTTGAGGCCACTCCCTTGATGCTCTGCATACCTGCCATCATGTGAGCTTGGTAATAGAATTTCCCCGTTTTCAAACAGGGGCCGATCAACCCCTCTTGGGGCCAAAATCAGCAGCAACATCTTTGAAAGGAGGGTCTGCATGTTGAGTAACCTTCACCACTCTTCCCTTTGTAAAACCAGCACTCTGGAGAAACAGTGAAAAGCGGCCTTTAACTCTATGACAGGAATTACTGAAGCTAGACCAGTGGGCTGGCCAAGCATTTGTTTTCAACATTTTTGTGGAATATCTGCAGCCTTTCTTTATCTGCATCTGTACTCCTGTGAGTTGGCTACTTGAAGGGAGTTAAATAACATCGGTGATCAGGGTCTTGCTCTACTCTGAGCTTTATTTAAGGTATGTATAATTGGCTGTGGAATGGTTGTTGTTTTCATATTAAAAACAAAACCAAACCAAAGTCAGTGTTATGTGGGCAATTTAACTGCAGAAGTCTTTCATGTTTACTGCAGCTGTAATTAAAGTTTCAGCAGACATTTTCAAATATCCAACTGCAATCAAGGAAAATGTAAAACCAGATAGAAGGCAGTGGGGAAACTATACAAGCAGGGGTTTTGATTCCCATGCAGGATATCTGAAAAAAGCTACCACAGCACTGTGGCAGCTTGATGTTAGTGACAAAACCTCAGAGTGTTGCCCTGCAAAAGATACATGGTGAATACTTTTTTTTTTTTCTGGTTTGCCATTTAACACTAAGTATTTGAGAGTATTTTTTACCAGGCTGTTTCATTTGAGACCAATACTGGAGGTGGCTTTCTGAAAATAACTGAGGTGCCACAACTGTGAATTCAGAATATCAGAGCCTGCTCCTTTGCAGCAAGGTTTTCATGATCTCTTCCAGAAATGAAATCACATCCATTGTGGAAAGATGGCTAGATACATTGTCCTTGATATGAATGATTGGGTGAATTATAGGACATGAGGGAATGAGGCCCCAGGAAAAAAAAAAAAAATGTGCACACAAATACAAATTCACATATGCATAAGCATATTTGTTTTAAACACCTCTTTGCAGAGCTACTTTACCAGATATACTTGTGTGCCCCAATAAACAAGCAGAACCACTGCTTTCAGCTCTCACTGATAATATGCGTCTAAATACAACTGGCAAACAGGCCACAGGCAGCTGAAGAGCTGCTTTTAATTAACGTCAGTGCAAGATGATAATGGAAGTACATTTCGCTTTTCCTGTTGAATGAAGATGCACTGATTCAGCAATAATTGAACCCTGAACACTTCGTAAACTTCTTTGGGGAGGAACGGCAAGAAACGCCAGCACACTCATCTGTGAGTCATTAGGAGGAGAGAGGCCTCTGGTGAGGCCAGTCTTCCCAGTCCCAGATCACAAAGGGAAGGCAGTGATAGTGGCTGGCCATCTTGAGCTTTGCCCTTGGCATAAACAGGCCATATTGTGAGCTTTCTGAAGGTAGTTGTTACAAGACAATAGGGTAGTCTGATGTGGTCTGAGATTTCTTAATCAAAGACACTCTCTTCTAACAGCTCTTTTACCAGTTATAGTAGAACTGTTTTTAAAGTGCTTATGTTAGAAAAGCAGGACTGCATTTATGTTTCTGCTTTGTGACTGCCAGAACCCTCAAGTGCTCTGTTATAGTACATTGCTAGTTTTGTTGGAGCTAAGGTGGAGAACTCCTTATGTTTGCAAGATTATTTTCATGTAAGACCATGAACTCTTGCTGGTCTTGCCTAGAATTGCACGTGCCTGCTTGTGATGCAGGATTGGTTTCGTGGTCCAGACCTCGGATTCAGTGAGCAAGAGGTTCTTAAGATACAACTTTCTGAAACAAACATCACTTCTAAGATGAAATCCGCTGCTGTGCGTACATATGGACAGCCATGTAATTCCCTATGGAGAGTCACAAAGCCTGGCTTCACTCCTACCCCCGGTACTCTCAGGCGTTCACTGCAAACCTGCTGCTTCCACAGGAAACAAGGGAAAGAAAGCTGTGGGGTTTTAAATAAACCAAAAAAATAGAAGAAGAAAAAAGGAAAGAGATTTGTCTTTGCAGAGAGGTATGCCTAGCTGTCAGGCAGCAGATGAACTAGAGTGAGCACTGGCAGGCAGAATATCCCAGCAAGTATCTGCCCATGAGCCAGGGGTTATATGAACTTAATTGCTCAAGGGAACATACTTTGGTTGCTGATTCCATGTCACACCCTAGCAATGTAAATCTGAACCTTGCTCTTGGCTGAAATTTGAGAAACGTCTGCAGGCGTTTCACTAAAATCCAGCTCTGCTAAAGGAAGGGGGCGGGGTGTGTATGGAAGAAATGTAATCAGAGCCTAACCCAGAGCTGGTTTTGAAAAGAAAGTACAACATGCACACGCTGGATGGGAAGTGATGGAGGAATATCAAGCAGCAGCTTTGGGAAGGAGGGAGAGACTGTGCAGAGAGATAAAGGAGAATAAATGGAATAAGAAGTGAGGAAGCAGTTAAAGAGCGAAGGGGGGCTGGGAGTTCAGGGCAGCAGAAGGAGGAAGGAAGCACATGAGGGAGGTGGGGGGATGTCAGACATGTCTGGGACCAGAGATCACTTTGCTCTTCCTTCCCAGATGTGTTCTGGGTCACAGAGCCTGGACACGTGTCAACAGGGCCCTCATCCTGTTTCCAGTTTAGACAGAAGTTGGGGCTAGGGAAGAAGCAAAGACACAAAGACCATATGAATTTAATCTTTAGAAAAGAAAGTAATTTAAATGTAAGGCGTGGACAACCTGAAGTTTGCTGGTGGCCTGGCTGGCATAACATGAGTGGGGAAAGGCCTTGGAGGTGCAGGGATGAGATAGACCAAGCAGAGAAGAAAACGAACTGAAAAAGGTGCAGGTCTCCCTGGGGCCTTCTCTTCTCTGGGCTGACCAACCCCAACTCTCTCAGCCTGTCCTCACAGGAGACGTGCTCCAGCCCTCTGATCATTTGTGTGGTCCCCTGCTCTGGACCTGCTCCAATAGGTCCCTGTCTTTCCTGTGCTGAGGAATCCAAAGCTGGACACAGTACTCCAGGTAGGGTCTCACAAGAGCAGAGTAGAGGGGCAGAATCACCTCCCTCATCCTGGTGGCCACGCTTCTTTTGATGCAGACCAGAGTACGATCGGCCTTCTGGGCTGCGAGCACACACTGTCAGCTCGTGTCCAGCTTTTAACCCACCAGTACCCCTGAGTCCTTCTCTGCAGGGCTGCTCTCAATCCCTTCATCCCCCAGCCTGTATTGATACTGGGGGTTGCACCAACTCAGGTTCAGGACCCTGCACCTGGCCTTGTTGAACCTCATGAGGTTCACATGAGCCCACTTCTCAAGGTTGTCCAGGTCCTTCTGGATGGCATCTCACCCCTCAGGCATGTCAACCACAGCATTCAGCTTGGCATCGTCTGCAAACTTGCTGAGGGTGCACTCGATCCCACCATGTCACTGATGAAGATATTAAACAGTACTGGTCCCATTATGGACCCCTGAGGGACACCACTTGTCACTGATCTCCATCTGGACGTTTAGCTGTTGACCACTACCCTCTGGATGCAACCATCCAACCAGTTCCTCATCCACCGAGCATTCCACCCATCAAATCCATATCTCTCCAGTTTAGAGAGAAGGATGTTGTGGGGGACCATGTCAAAGGCCTTACAGAAATCCAGATAGAGGACATCATGTACTTCAGTAGAGGAAAACTTGGAGAGAAGGGGGAAACCCCCGCATAACAGTTCTCTTCCAAGCATTTTAATTTGCTGTAGCTACTATTTACTATCCATGTTTGTGATTCGACTCAGATACCTTGTCAGGAACTACAAAATGTAGGCATTTCCCCATCAACTCACCCCCTTACCACAGTAAAAGTTGTACTGGAAGATGTGGAAGTAATTAGGACTCCCAATAGCAACCATGGGGCTTAGAAAGAGAAACATTAGATTATCACCCTGACCCCTAAAGGAACAGGGAATTAAGCATGACGGAAGGTGCTTACACTCTGTGAGAAACACGTCATTTTCTTCCAGCGAGAACAGGGATTTCTCCTCCAGCTGACTGAGCACTCTAGGGTGAGAAGAGTGCTCACCCCACCGCTGCTGTGGACCTCCATACTTTCTTTTTTAATAAAAGACAAGGTGGAAGCTTTGTTAAGAAGGTTCATGAAGTTTTCTGGATCAAGTGCCTCTTTGCTTTGCAAGTTTCTTAGGACACTTAGCGCGTTATCTTAGGCACTTCCCTCCAGCACTTAGCACAACCATATGTAAGGAAAAATTGCCATAGGACCTCCTCACCATCCTGCTGTTCACAGCCTGTGATGGATTTAGAAAATCCCTTTCCCTCACACTTAAGTGATCCTTTTTCCTCCCTTCCCAGGGCTGATCTGGGGCCAATGGACAGGCACCCACTCATCTTGCTGTCACCGCAGCATGATGCTAGCCATCAGTGAAGGCAACCCACAGCGCAGGGAGGGGACAGGAGAGCTGGCTGCGGCTCCCCACTCGGCTCCGCACAGCGGCCCCCATCCGGTGTGAGGCTCCCTTCGTGCTGGGGGAAGCTCTCTGGCAACCTCTGAAATACCCAGGTTGTCCGCGGCGGTCTTCTGGAGGCACTGCATGCTGTGTTGTGGATTGACACGGTTTTATTGCAAGCAGCCATCTTCAAAACTTACACCGCAGGCTTGGCTGAGAGCAGCCCCGCATCTGCGAGCAGCTGGCTGCGGTGGTAGGCTGATGGCTCCACATGAGGGCTTCTGCCTGCTCTCGGCAAAAGGGACACACATGCCATTTGCTGTGCACAGTTTCTAGACAAGAGCAAGACCAAAAAAAAACTCAGAGAAAGGACAGCTCAAATGGGAAAAATGACACATCTTGATGGAGACTATGAGACAGCAAAGGCTCTACGCTGTCAGTAAAGCTAATTGCTGCATTGATCAAGGTATCAGTGTCAAACACCATGCCCTGTGAAGCAAAAGAAGCAATGGTGCCCCAAAGTGTGAAGTGACCCTTGTAAATGCTGAGCAAGACACTTGCTGTAACGTGGAAAGCATCAGGGCAGATTGAGGAGGAACCTACGAGATCCTCCAGCTTTTCAGTTTTTTGCTTTCAGACGTATGTTCCCTTTACTTTGTGCAACTGAGATTGTCTGGAGAGCTTTAAAGAGGGACAGGAATCTGGGTGGAGAGATTATTTTTCAACATAGTACACATGGTATTTCCAGAGTTCCCTCATATGTTCACCATCTATCTGTCTGAGACTATCCAGAGCACTAAAACCCTGTACACATAAAAGTTTCTTAGGTGCTATGAAGCTATGAAGCCCTCTTCTGAAATTTCCTGTCAGTTATCTTGCAATATTTGATATTACCTTGTTATTTGTAGTATGTAGATAATAGAAGCTTAGTCCTGGATTTCAGAGTTAAGCCTGTAAGCCGGCCTGTGGTTTCCTACTAAACAGGCATTTGGAAAATAAGACTTATGTGGAAAAGCTGAGAGAGCTGGGTTTGTTTAGTCTGGAAATGAGGAGTTGAAAAGGCAAACGATAACAGGTATGCCAAGACAGCTACACAGAAGACAGTGACTGATTGGATTCCTAGATCACAGGGAATAGGACATGCAGAAACTGGCGTATTTTCAGCAAGATGGATTTAGATCAGGCATTAACTGAACATCGGTGTAGTAACTTAGAGAAACTGCAGAATCACTGTAATCTTCTAATATATGTTCTTTCAAATGCACAGATGTCTTTATGGTGTAGATAGGCTTGAAGCTGCTCCTGAACATGGGGACAGGCTAAATATCTGACCTCTTGAGGCACCTTCCAGCCATCTGCTTCTATGATGTTGCCATAAGAAAACATTAACACAACAGCCCCTGAAACTTGCCAGTGCTTCAAGGGCGTTTCTAAAGATGTCACTCTACCTGTGCTGTTATCTCATAGCCACCAAGACCTGATGTTAAGCAGAGACTGAGCACTGAAAGGTGGAGGGTTTGGAAACCATGATACCTAAAGCAGTTGAGATGGTCACCACAGGGAGCAACAGCAGCACAACAGCCCAGTTGTCCATGGTACATGGTGTTAGTGAAGCTTGCTATGGGTATGCCAAGCAGTAGGCTGCTGTTGCCCTGCAGCCCTGCGGAGCCCACATGGGGCATGTCTTCCCCTACTACCTACACACACTGCAGAAGCTGGTCATAGCAAACCAAATGGGGAAAAATAAGTTCTTCAGAAGAAAAAAGACCACTCTCTCCCTGCCTTGGTTGCCTCCCGTCAGTAGCTGTGGTGCCACAGGAAACAAAACCCTCTGCTGTTCCTGCTGTGCCACTGTAGCTGTCCCATCCCACTCACGTGCTACCCTCTGCTTTCTGCACAGAGTCCACTTTGATCATTCCACCATTTCTTCACTTTCTGAGATCCCGCGGGGCCTCTGTGGAACAGCTCCAGATGTTTTATTCTTGTGAAGGCTCTAGATCCTATCTGGGTAGAATTCCTCAGGATCTCCCTGCTGTGGATGGTGCTGTGGCTGCGTTGTCACAGTAATGAGTTACAGGCTGCTATAGGTGGCATGCACTGTGTGAAGACAAAATGACTCAAAATCTCAAACAATTTTGTGATGCAGAAGTTTGGTAGAAGTTTCTTTAAACTCCTTTTTTTCCTGTGCTGATGGCGGCTCTGCATTTCCTAATCTTGAACAGAAGTGGAAATTCCAAAACGCTCATGGAAAAGTTTTACTTGTGGTCTATGACCAAGCCATAGGCATAAAGTACTGGAAACTTTGTGAGAACATTTTACCCGTCAGCTTGGCAAAGAGTAGCAATATTTATTTATTTATTGCCTAGACTGGCTCAAGCATTTAAGCGGTTAGCACCAGGACTTCCCAGACATTTATTTATAGCATTTTTTTTCTATTCCATAAACAAGAGAGTTTGTATTTGTGATTGCCAGCCTACCCTTCTGTACTTATTCAGTGTTCTCTTAACAAATCACTAAATAAAACATCTTCCAAATTTCTGAACTAGTTTTGCTTTCTACCCCATTGTAAATGAAAAGCTTTAAGAAATTGTGGAAGAGGCCCTGTCTTTCTTTTCGGGATTTTTTCACCAATGAAAATTGTTCATATAGTATGTAGATTATGATTTTTTTTTTTTTTTTTAGTTTTCATTGTTCTTATGCTCAGCGGGTTTTAGTCTGGGCCTCAGCACCACTCTTTTGTCCCAAACTGCCTTTGGTTAACTTCAAACTTGTGAAACTTCTGTAGGTATAAAGAGGACCCAGCGCTTCAGATTTAGGGAGGAGGAAAAGGGTTATAGTTTCTTTAGTTTGTCAAAGACTGTTTAAGATTACGGATACATGCCGAAAAAGGAAATAAAAAATAAATTATATAAAATATTCTGCCCTTGAATTTTTGCTCAAGACATCACATAGCTGGGCTTTGCACTCACTGCAGTGTCAGACAGAGAGGAAGAGTCAAAGGATGTCATGAATGCAAAATAGAGTTTGGGCTTGTATTTCTTTTTAAAAATTATGGCTGAGTCTCCACTGCAGTTGCCTTGCTGTTGTGCGGTATCAGACATTTTATGGTCATGTCCTTGAGAAGGGGAATGATACTTTTTTTCTTTAAAGTTAAGAAGAAATTTAAATTTTATCAGTAGCACACCACAATGAAATGTACAGTTTCTGCAAGGCATTTATGGACATTTTTCCTTTTTGGTTGACCTTTCCTGGTGGGGGTGGACTAGATAATCTCCATAGGTCCTTGCCAAATTCAACCACTCTGTAATTCTGTGAAAAGATGGACAACAATTTCCTTTCCCTCCTGACAAGACCTTCTGTTCCTTCCGTCTCCTAGAATTTGCTTGGGTGCTCACTGGATCTTCTCTCATGGTTATTCTCTGAATTGCATTTGGCCTTTGGTATTCTCTTTATTTCCCTATTCTAGCTGTGTAAGAAATGTTATGTAAAAGTTTATACATTGTTTCATTACTCTACTACTTTATGTAAAAGTGTTTGTTGTCCCATGAAATCTGAGCAGTTAGCCAATATTCAGGGCTTTTTTTTTTGGGTTGAATTTTCTTCCCTCAATAAAGATAACATGATTTCATGAGACAGAAATTTCTTTAACACAATCTGGTCTATTTACAATGAATATTAAGTCCCATTTGCTTGGAAAATAAGAGGTAGATGGAGACGATTTCCTTGCTCAAATTTTCCAAATCTTCAGTCTTTCTTTTTTAGCACCTTCTCAGGGCCACACTTGTTTCTCTTACTGTTTCCAGACTTTAATTTCTATCTGCTTCTGACAAAGCAGCCAGTTTCAACCAAAAAATGCCCAGTTATGTACTCTCATCAGTTTGTGGACACATCTCCGCCCATGTTACTCAACCTCTGCTGAGACATCGCCCACATATGGAGCCTGGCTTTGAGGGTGCCAGCAGTCTTATTCTGGATAGGACCGCAACAGCTTCTTCCATTTGGTCAAAATGAAGAAAAATTCACAAATTCACAGCTTATAAGCATACTTGCTGGCAGCTCTCCATAACAGCTTTGTGATTAGCGTATGAAGGATGTTGATTAGGCTGACAGGTATAAAGCTGACGTTTAATTTAGCTCCAAGAGAGGTGTTCACAGCACTTTATTTTCCAATGGAAAAGTTAAAAATTTCAATTAATGCACAGCTGATGAATGAACAACACCTCTGACCCTCAGAAGCAAACACCACCACCACCACCTCCCCCCGCCACCACAGCCAGCCATTAAAAAATGGACAAAAGACAGCTAGGGCCTGATTTTTCTTCAGGAGACGTCATTGTGAGAATTGAAAAATTGCACAAACATTTCACAGATGAAAAGAGGAAAAATGTGATAATTAAGCATTCTAGTTTGGCAATCAAGGTTCTTAAAACCATGCTGAGTGTCAACAGTTACAAGTTCTTTTGGACTGATATTGCAGCTTCCATCTCTGTGGAAACAGCTGTCGTGATAGGCATCGTATTGAATCATGAAAGGAAGAAATGAACTCTGAAGAAAAATCGATTGTCTTTCTGGAAAATTGCAGAGCTTTCCTTTTCTTCCAAACTGAATTAAACCAGCAAAACGACAATTAGCTCAAAAGAGATCCCATTTTTTGGAATTAAATCTTGCATTTCACATAACACTGGACTGATACCTCACCACAAGGTCTGCAATGCCAGAAAAGAGGTCTGTTGACTTTTCCAAGCAGAAAGAAAATGTGCTTCCAAATTACACTTATACCTCCTTTCCACCACATATAACGTATGTTCTCATCTCTATTAAGAACATTCAAATTAATCTATTATATTCATGGGAAACATTTATGCAGGCCCTGCAGCCCAAAGATCTTTACTTTTACAATTAGCCTATTTTCCATGGTAGACATGAGGTACATTATTCTTCTTTCCCACATAAGTCACTACACATGTAAAACATCATCGGAGGTTCCTTCCTTTCTTCAAGCTGACTTTCCCTGACTCTCCACATTAGTTTGGCTATTCCAGCACTTCTAAAGCACTCCATATGTTGATGAATATACCGTCATTTCCCACTTGTAATGAGATTACTCAGTCCTTGGGAGCAGATTTATTAGCTACAGTTATTTCATGTCTAATCACAGACTTACTTTCCATAAGGAAAATGAGCAGGCATGGATTGCATTTGAGAGCTTAGGGTCCTAAATATTTGGGTTACGTCTATGTAGACTTTGTTATTTGGAAGGAAAGCAAAAGGAAACAATAAAAGGCAGAGGGGGAGGGCTTTTTACAAACCTATGCTAATAAATATGAAAAATCTGTCAATGGACTTTCTGCACATGCTTTACAGTTTTTACACAGGCTGAATACACCTTCAACATATATTTGTCCAGCAACGATGTCATCTGTTATGAATAAACGATGGGTGGGAACAGAAAAATGCAATGGAGAGAATATGCTACAACAGTGGAATAAACAAGCCTTGTATTAACTGTGTGGTGAGAGAGAGACGTTGTGTGAGGTAGAAACCACATTTCTACCAGATGGCAGGGGCAGCTGTCCTAGAGGAGAAGAGGTATGATGGGGCCCAGCTGTAACTCTTACTCTCCCAAGTATCACTCTGATCCCAGAACCATGCAAGAGAGAGTTTTGGGAAAACTAAAATTCAGGTCGTCATCCTCCTTTCCTATCCATCCTGCAGGGTGAAATTCAGAGAGAACATCCAATCAGAAACTTCAGCTACAAGGGCAGCTCCAGAGGTAGACTAAGGAGGGTTCTTTGAGTGTTTGGAGAACTTCCTACCTAGGGGAGATTTGGACCTGTGATTACCATGTGCTGACTTGCCTTCACCTAAGCCACAGCTGCCTCTCTTACTGCCTTCTCCCCTTACCCTGTTTCATTGTCCCCTGTTCCTTTCAATGTTCCCCTTCTCCTTATCATTCCTTCTATTTAGTGTTTTCCTCCAAAGTATTGTCCCTTTCCCTGACATTACCACCAGTCTGATGTCTGCTGCTGCTCCAGGGGTCATGTTTGTGGTGTTAAACCCACTCAGGAGTCTATCTATCTTGCCTGTTTGGAGTATATGCTTTTTGCAGCAACCTGCAGCTGTGATTCTTCCAGGGCTGCCTTCTAGGTTGACGCTGATTTATAGTCATTCTCTGTTGCTAACACATAAATAAATAAGGAATCAATAAACAAGAAATCAATCTTTTTTCAATTCCAGAGTCCCTTCGCATGTCCTATTGTATGGCTAGTGCAGTTAGGTGTGATGAAATAATAGAAAAGTTAGTTTTCTAAGCATATTTCTTAATGTGCAAGTTCACTTTTGACAATTTCCCTTCTCTTAATAAATTTGTTGCTGCAGGTTTTGAGAGTTAGTACTAAAAGTTACTATTTAGTTCAGAATCTCTTACTGGTTGGGGAGAAGTAGCATATTTGAATATAGGCAAATGAACTGTAAATATTTTTTAGCCATGGAAACCTTGGTTTGGTGATGACTTCACTCCTACAGAAAAGTCTAGTGATCTTCTCAGTTTTCAAGGGAGGGATATATTAACCAAAGGATCCAGGCAATGCTATTGGGATTTATAGGGCTCACTGGCTGAGACCTGTCTCACACGGTGCCTCTGTTGCTAAGTTACGTGAGAAAAGCAGTATAGTGCAACACTGTTAAAATATACAGCACACATTCACAGTGCCTGGTGTATTTGATGCTATCACTTCCATTCAATACATGAGTATATTTGAGATGAGAAGTAGGAATTGAAATGGAGAAAATGGACAGTTCTGGGCATTCTACCAGACCCCAACAAATAGCACATTCTTGATTTCCAAACAAAGGCCAGACCCCCAGCTCAGCGTAGATGGAGAATGTTTGGAAGAGAGGTGCGTTTATGCATCTTAGGAATCAGAGTAGCCTCAAGCCTGCTCTGTTGGGGTGCCTGCAGCACTGCCCTACTCTTGGTTCAGTTTTCTGAGAAGTAGGGACTTTCAGAGACTTCTGGCATTTTACAGTCTCTGCCCAGACCTGGGCAAAGATGCAGAACGCGGTATAAGCATCCCACTTCTAGAGGATGAGATGCCTATGAGTTGAGTGCTTAATGCAGCTTCCGCAATGCAGTACCTGAAACTGCCATGTACTGTGCACTTTTTTGTGGGCACTTTACTTCACAAAAGTGCTAAGCATACAGCAGGCATAGCGGATGCAATAAAATTGTATCTAATTATGCTGAAACTTTAATTAATCTGCAGTTGTCAACAACAAGGACACTAAATATTAATTACTCCAAGGCATTTGATGTGAAAACAAAATTAGCCAAGGTCAACCAAAAACACTACTGCCTTGTAACAAGAGGAACTGGAGGTGATGTGCATACATTCAGGGTTCCTTCCTTCCATTTTCTGCTTTACTAAAACTTTCCTCACCAAATTCTCTAGCATCTTTCTCACATCATGCTTGTCATTCCTGCTTTCTTAATCCCTCTGCACCAGGATCTCTTCTCCCTCCTATTAACCTGCTGACCCAATCGCTATCCTTTGGAAGCACTACCTTGTTTCCATTGTCCTGTTCTGTCATTCTCTCTCTTATGGCTCTTTTATTCTTATCCTTGGTTGTATATATTCTTATCGTTAGCAATATGAAATTATCATATGTCACTACTTAGTGATATTATTGTATTTCTTATTTGTATTGTGGTACAATTTTACCACAATTGTACTTGGTGCCTTGATCACAGGTTTTGAAATATTAATATAAGCCCTGTGCAAATATCCCAAGATACAGCCCAAGGTGATTCCTACTCCAGGGAACGTAAAAGTGTAAGAGAAGAGGCAACACAAGAAATTAAGACAAAGAGGGAAGGAAGGAAGGAAGGAAGGAAGGAAGGAAGGAAGGAAGGAAGGAAGGAAGGAAGGAAGGAAGGAAGGAAGGAAGGAAGGAAGGAAGGAAGGAAGGAAGGAAGGAAGGAAGGAAGGGAGGGCACTGTAGTGCCACATTGCTTTATTCACTTATCACTATCTCTTCACATTGAAGGACTGCTGGCATCTTAAATAATGGAATCTGAGTTCCTTAATTTTCCCACATATCTTCTTGTACCTAGGGTCTCACAACTTCTGAAAATCCCAAACGCCAGCAATCAAATTTAACAAGTTACTTTCTTCAAAAAGCCAAACTGTGACCAGATTGTCCCTATATAGCATTTGTGGCCAAAATCTTCTGCTTCCAGCATGTTAAACCTAAAGGTAATGTAATTCATATAATTAATTTTAGTTACATACTCCAGCCATCACCTGGGAAATAAACATAGTATGACTCAAATCTCACATATCTTTACTTAAAATAATTTTCCCTGTAGAAACATGCACACTTTCAGGGTGTGAATTGTTCCTAACATCTACAAACTAATGAGAAAACTACTGAAAATTATTCTACAGCTGTAGCTGAGAAATTTGTGTTTCATACATGTGGACATGGCAGATGGGAATTCCAGAGATTTCTGAAAACAAAATTCGAGGTTGGAATGACAGACTGTTTGTGCATTAATGCAAACAACATGGGCTAAACTGAGTGGCATGTCTGCTTTTTTGATTAAACTGGAATATGAGCAGCTGTAGGATACATTCTTGATTTTGCTTTGGGAAAAGAGAGTTATCTTCTTCTTTTAATTAGCAGTGACAGCATGTAGAGAGCACTGAAGAGATTTGCTCTGTGCCAAAAATCTTCATAGGGCATGCAGGGTCTGCTCTTTGAGATATTTGAACACAAATGCATAGCATTAAGGGCAAAGTTTACTAAAGGAACAAGGCTATAGATTCATGAGATGGTGGCTACAACTGAAAAGCTAGCGTGGGAAGTTTCCACCCCTTGTGTACTGCCTCTCCTGTGCTATCTCAGTTCTAGAGTTAAAACTGATCATAGTGTTAAGCTGTCAAGTATCTCACTGAAACTACCACAAATAGTTTTTCAGAAAAGAGAAAATATTTTTATCCTTCACTCTGATTACATCAGTGGTCTTGGGGGTGCAGAGAAAGGAATGCAGGGGACATTCACGCTGGTTTTCCTGTCGTGGCCAGTGCCCTCTCTGACTATAGAAATAAAAAGTCCACAAGCAACATACGGAAGTTGCTTAGGTACCACAGAACGTGCTTTCTCTGTGCAGAGACATCCTTGGCTGAAATGACTCCTCAAGATTTAGCCCATGCTAAAACACAACTATCACTTGAAAAAAAAGTCTTCTACTGTCTTTGGGAAACCCAGCCTGGTAGGTATGCTTTGAGCAAACCTGAGAGATATTGTTGAGTCCAACAAGAAGTTAGAAGAAGTTAGACATTTTTTGTTGTTGTTGGGTTTTGGTTTGGTTTTGGGTTTTGTTTTTTTTTTTTTTTTTGGCAACCATGAAGTGGAAAACTTAGTCAAGATCCAAGATTATCTATCCTTATATGCAGGATATTGCTTAAAGCTTTGCCTAACCAGAAAGACTGACTTGGAACTACTCTTGCTCTGCAGTAAACCATTTTAAGTGGAATGAGGAAGCTATGAGGGATCTGAGATCTCAGTGAGTGCAAGTACCATTGAGCAGATCACTCATCTTGGAGACATGGGATCCGTCTTCAGCATCTCTGTGTTAAAAGTGTACAGTCAGCTTCTGGATGCTAAATAGAAACCAATATCTGCTCCACATCTAGGTTAGTGTCCTCACGGCCTTCCTCAAAGAACCGGGAGGGGCCACATTACTACCTCAGTAGGTCATCATGCTAAGCTAAGTTGGGCAATTTGGTAACATCCCAGGAACAAATATCAATCTGCTGTTATTTAAGATGCATACTATAAGCTACAGTAATAGAATAATTAGAATTCTGTATGTCTAATAATTTCTTCTGTCTGAACTAAGTAGCTTAAATATTTCAGTTTTATAAGAGGGATTCTTCGGCAAACTTATTTGTAGGAATCCTTATGTCAGCTATTTTTTACAAAAAATTTTACTTCTCCATATAGTTTTGAAAGACTTGAGAAGGCATTTGGCTTGGCATGTTTTCCTCTACCCTACTGCTTGCAAGGATAACTTGAAGTACATTTTAAAATGCAATTATTTAAATGTCATTCACAGTGTAAGCAGTGTGCCTGGATACCTGTGGCTATGTAGCCACACAGCTACATAAGGGGGGAGAAAAAAAAGAAACCATGGTAACAATGTTACTGAGAAATAACACAGATTGGAAGGATCATTTTGGATGGAATAATATTGCAGAAATTATGAAATTTATAGATAGGCTAGTATACTATCTGCCAGCAGGCAGCTTTGCCTGAATCTGTGCAGATATGTGCAGTTACTATCTTTATGACTATCAAAACTCTTTTGCAAGTGGCTCTAAAAAAAGAACAGAAAAAATCTACTATTTTATTAACTACAGTAAGAATAATGTCCCCATATTTGCTTCACTTAATCCTCATAGAAAAGTTCATTTTTGGATACTTGGAAATAAATTTCAAAATTACTCTTCTCATAGAAATACAGTACAAATAGACTGGACATCTTTTCAGACTTTGACATTTTAAAGCGATATTTGAAGCCTAAACTAGTGATTTTAGGGAACTGTTTTTGGTAAAATACATTAAGAAAATAATTAAAGAGGTTAGTAAATGCAAGAAGACTGAATACTGTAGAGCAAACTAGTACCCCACTCCTTCAACCCATTTAGCAAAAAATGGCAATTCCAGCTGACAGGAGAGGGAATGGTACTTGATGGTTTAATAAGTTGTAAATGGATTAAAAATACAAGAATTATACATTAGTAATGAATATGTGATTGTCTGCCTGTTTATGAATCTTTTTCTCATTTTCTCTCCTCTGTTTTTCCCAGTTCCTGTACACTCCCCAGCACCATTGTTTGGAAACATTTGAATGGGATTTTAAAGACAGAATAAAGATTTCTGACACTGGAACGCAACTTTCTTCACGTGACAAACATTTTTTTCAAGCACGCCTTTGGTAATTGTTTTCATAACAGTGTGTGTGAAAGAGGACAGTAGATGTGACTCCTCTTATGCTTCTGGAGAAATGAGGCAAGAGAGGTAAAAACTGCAATTTCAGAGGGGATTATTTATGTTTTATTATTTATAGATGCTTTTACTTAATTTGATGCACCTTCTCAGCCATGTAGCATCCGCTAGCCTTGTGAAGTCATCTGGTAGCAGTAAGAGCTTAGCACCTTGGAAATTCTTGTCTTTGAGTATCTAACACCTATCCACACTTAATACAATTTTTGAGTATGAGGCTGTAAGGCTCAGCATAAGCTGAGGTTTCTGGTGCCTTTAGAGTACACAGTTCTCCACTAGCAACTCTCCCCATTTCTTCACACCTGCCTCCTCCTCCTTCTCCTCTTCCTCTTCATGTCTCAGCAACAGGTTCCTGGATTGGCTTGAGGATCAACAATCTATTTCTGTGTCAGTGATTTGCTCCCTTCTGCCACCATTGTCCTTTCTTACTTAGACCAAGGGCTTTAATATAGTCCAAATTCAGGCCTGAGCAGAATAGATTTTGCTAGTTTGAGACCAAGTAAATAGGAATTTCTCAGTTATCAGTTTCTTTCATAACCCTTTTATAACAAGGGTTTTTTTTCTTATTCTCTTTTGATATTTTAACCTTACCTTTATTTTTAAATGGTTTTCAATCAAAAACCTCCTTGCAGAACTTGCAGTTCAGTAACTGCATGTAAGCAAATAGATGAGAGGGAATTCATAAAAACAGCAGCGGACACCTCCCTTTTTGTCTTCAATATAAAAACCCCTGCAAACGCACCTCTCCGATGATAGTGCAGCATCTGAACCACAGTACTATTAAATTTTTAAGAGTTGAAATGCTGTATAAGTAGTGAGAACAGTACATTTTCCATTTGGTTTTGGACAATACAGGGTTCATAAAGAACTCGTGCATACGATGCTGTCTTTACTGGACTTTCTGCCTTCATGTCTACTGACTGGCTTGAGATCTGACTACTAATATGCAGGAATCAGCTGAAAGTTTCATTCAAAACAACCTTTTTGTCTAAAGTTATCATGTTACTCCTTAGAGAGTGCTTTCCCATGTGTTCTTCAAATTACAGCTGCTCAGACAATCCTCTGACATCTAAGTCCTTCAAAACAATGAATATTGTACTCATGCTGTTGAGGCACAGAATGCCTTTCTATTTCATTAGGAGATATTTTAAACCAATAAACAGACAGACAGAACATTCATAATTAAGTCTGCCAATTTGTCCTCAGTTCACATATTTTTTAAACAACATACTATGTTGTTTTTCTGAAAGAAAAAGAAAAGGTTGTGCAATTAGATGGGAAGCCTGAGATAGCCACAAAGGAAACCGAAGTTGACTCTTCCAGAATGGTGGGTAGGGGGTTTGTACAGGGGTTGTCACTGCTGTTGACGTTACCCTCCTCCCACACACTCAAAAATGCCCTTGGCCTTACTCTGAAAGAAGCACTTTTGCTGTGACAAAAGTTTTTTCAATTTTTTTTTTTTTTTTTTGGCCACAGGAATGCAACTTCAGTCTCCTTTTGAGCAGCAAAGTCAGTCCCTCAGGTTTGGGTAGTAGTGCTATTATCTTGACTCTTTTCTCAATAAGGAAGAAATTGAACCTCTGATCATTGTACTCACTTGCAACATTGCACGAACCCAAGAACTGTTTCATTCCATTGGCTACTAATAATGCCCCTCCTTACTGGACATAAGGAAAAAAAAATGGCTTTAAAGGGGCAATATTAATTTGAAGTCTACTCATCTTCAAGAAGTCGAGGGAAGTTTCAGTCCTCTTCCATTTTTGTGAGTTTTGCAATTTTTATTTTCTTGTTTCTCTTTTCCTGTAGTTGAAAAATGAAATTATCCCATTTCCCATAACAACACAAAACAATGGAAAGCTGTCTGTGTATACAATGGAAAAGGTGAAATGATAAAATTTTTGCATTTAGTGACAGAGAACTCTGAATCACTGATCAGTATCAAAAGTGTTTGGCACAACTGATGAAATAGCTCACTTCCCATGGCACCAGGCCTAAAAATGACAAAATGGGGCAGATCCCTACACCCATAGAGAGGCCAAGGTCCCCTGCTGATATCTGCATATGCAAAACAACCCCCCACTGGAAAAGAGGACAAAGGAACATCCTCATACTTCTGTCTTAAATTTAAATTCAGTTTTTTTCTTCTTGTACAATTTTCTTACTGCAGTTAGATTTATACTCTCATGCATAAATTGCATAATTCTGACAAATATTTAAGCAACTGTCATAGTACTGGTTGTATTTTATGACTCTCGATAGTAGAGAGGAGTAAAACTGTCTTTCATTTGCCTTCTGTTTAATAGTTCCCAATTTTTTAACGTTACTTTTAGCTTGTCAGCTGTTTGTTCTCTAATTAGTTTTAAGGGAGCATACCGAATACTGATATAATTTTCGTTAGTAAACCCAAACACTGTTTAGTAAACTCACTTTCCTTTTGTGTCTGTTTACAAATGATGTTCATACAGATATAGTGGGATTAGCAGCAAAACATTTACGAAGGAAGACTATAGAGACAGCATATTTGCAATGCTGAAGTGTTAAACCAGGTATCTTATCGTTTTATCAGCAGAATTTATCTAGGTATATCATGTATTTCATGAAATCATGAATGCTTTGCAGCCTTCCATCTGTCTTTTCACATTTTAATTTTCTTGGATGGCCTGTGGAAGTAGGCTATCATTCCCAAATAGCTGTAAAAACCAGCAGTTGGCACCTAATAAAAATGAATAGCAAAACTTCCAAATTGCCTGTTCCTAATTGCCCAGAAAGTGTGAATTAGGCTCTGATCCTTTGGGTACTTAGCTTGCACTTTACTGCACATGTTAAGGGACCCCAGAGAGCGAGAGCGGGGGATTGTGGCTGGGGTGGTGGCCTGGACCCTTGGCTGTGCCCAGTGCCGCAAGTGATGACCCACCATCGCAGCTCTGGGTGCAACGGCTTCACTTCTTCCACCTTCTGCAGATGCAGGTGGGCATCCCCAGGCAGCCCCAGGCAGCCCACCTCACTTGCCCTGCAGGGCAATGCACCCCCTCCATGGGCTGCCGAGGGGGTGCCCACAGGAGCAGCACCCAGCTGAGCCCTGGACCAGACTCCTTCACTCTTTGCACAGCCAGAAAATCAAGTTTTCTGGGGAGACCCCTGGCTCTTACCTTTTCAGCTTTCATCATTTTACCAAGACTTTGAAAGAAACTGGGGAAAAAAATTGTGGCCAAATTTTGTCAAAAATAAAATGCCTCTAGGAGTAAGATACACTTTGACAGTTCATATCTGTACCAGCAGCACAGAGATGGAATATTTATGTGTTAAAGACCTGGATGTTGTAAATCCCATTTTGCACTCAGAGCACCTTTTTTAAACCAACAGTGATGTATTCACAGTAGTCTGAAGAATCATAGAATCATAGAATCATAGAACCATAGGGTTGGAAGGGACCTCTGGAGATCATCTAGTCCAACCCCCCTGCCAGAGCAGGGTCACCTAGAGAGGTTACACAGGAACGCGTCCAGGCAGGTTTTGAATGTCTCCAGAGTTGGAGACTCCACCACCTCTCTGGGCAGCCTGTTCCAGTGCTCTGCCACCCTCAGGGTAAAGAAGTTCCTCCTCATGTTTAGGTGAAACTTCTGATGCTCAAGTTTGTGCCCATTGCCTCTTGTCCTGTCCCTGGGCACCACTGAAAAGAGCCTGGCCCCATCCTCCTGACACCCACCCTTTAAGTATTTATAAGTGTTGATAAGATCCCCCCTCAGCCGTCTTTTTTCCAGACTGAAGAGACCCAAATAAATCCCTCAGCCTTTCCTCATAAGAGAGGTGTTCCAGTCCCCTAATCACCTTTGTAGCCCTCTGCTGCACCCTTTCTAGCAGTACCCTGTCCCTCTTGAACCAGGGAGCCCAGAACTGGACACAGTACTCCAGGTGTGGCCTCACCAATGATTCACTAACTCTTAAGTAAAATAAAGAGAAACCATCTATTCAATGGTCTACTCAGCTGTTAGGAAATCAGCAGGAAAATAGCCTAATTATCAGATTCAAACAGGATTCCATTGTGTGAAGCAGTCCAGATTTACACAGAACTAACAACAGCACAAACACAGGATAGAGGGCAAATGGCTTAGTATTAATTCGGTAGAAAATAGTCTTGGCATGAGTCAGCTATGTCATGCTATAGCAGAAAAGGTAAAAATAAAAATGAAAAAAAAGAAAAAAGTCTGTGATACATATACAGGGATACTACCTGTGAGATATACAAAACAATTTTTATGACCTACAGATATAGTCAGCATTGGGAAGGCATCAGCTGGAGTCAAGTTTTGGACACTGCATTTTAGTAGTGATGTGGATCCATGGAAAAATCCAGAAGACAATGCTGAGAAAGATCAGAAGACAAGAAATCATGGTCTGTGAGGAAACACAACTGGGGCTAGAGAAGAAAAAGCTGTACAGCTAAAGGCCTACAATCTACTGAGATTATCAAATGGACTATCTTGTCTCCTTTTCAGTGGTGGCAGAAGAGAAAGTGATGGGCTTTGCTGCAGCAAAGGTACACTGTGGGAAAAAAATCCTTTCCAGCTGCCTAGGAAAGATCACCTCACTGCTGCTGGAAGCAACTGCCTGGAGAGCTGTAGAACCTCTGTCACTGAGTGCCCTGGGCTGGGCGAGGGTGTCTCAGGTGGGATGTGGCTACAACTCGCCCTGTCCTCCAGCTCCAGGTGGGAACAGGTGTCTTCACTTCCCTCCCAGCTGCAGGTTTCTTCATAAAAGAAGAAACTGTGGTTCTTACCTATAAGCCAGGAATCATTGCACAAAAGACATGGAAGGTTAGCAAGTGATGATGCTGATTTATTTAGGAAGTAACATCAGGGAGTCAAGTGTAAAGAAGATTTTCCTATTTTTTTCATAACTGGGAGTTCTGAGATATGTTTTGATGCCTGGAACAGAAAGGTTTTATGAAGTTGTTACAGGCCCTGTAATTTCTTGGCCTCTTCTCTTTATTTACTGTTGGCTATTAAGCTCAAGAACTTCAAGAGTTTGGTCCAGCAGTTTTTTTTTTCTTTAGTAATGAGCAAAACAGTACTGAGTTAAGAGTTCAGACAATATATCTAGTAATAGATGGTTTACATTTTAGCCATGTCTTTTATTGGAGAAGAAAATTATTCCCTGCTAACAATTTCAATTCCATATTACACCGACACTTCTTGGATGTATCTACAAGGTGTATCAAGAAATATGAACGTGCATGTCAAGACTAGTATGTTACCTAATATTTACAGTTAGTGGGCTGACTAATATTTATGACCATTTTATAAGGTATAATTTTAACCCAGAATAACGCAAGCAATAATTTATCTGTAGGATCCTACAGATTACTTGTCTTCATGAATCATATCCAAAATCTCAAACAGCTGTAAGCATCTTTAGAAAAAGTAAAGTTGTTCTTAAGGAAAGAGTCAGTCTATAGAAATCTCTGTATGAAAACATGTGAGTTGGAAATTTCACACACCTACTGAAAGTAAAAAGTATTGGAACTGGATTGAGTTCTGAGTTACCACTACGTTTGGGTGAATATGAGGGCAAAATATTTTCAAGTATTCAAGTAAGTTGTAAATTATTTTCCATTTGGTTTCTGTATTTGGTTTTACTGAACTTAACGTACATGTGGAAGTTGGCTCAAATGAATAGCTGAATGTTACCTCCAATAATTTCTCATCCCTTTGCTCAGCAGAAATTACAACAAATACTGATATATTTTAAAATCACTGACAGTGAATGATTCAAAGGCAGAAATGATTCATTTTTGAAAGACAAGTTATTTGCCAAGAACGTTACTTGAGTCCAGTGATTTTTGTTGTTTTCTGGTTGCTGCTGTCATCAACATCCCTATACTTCCATGACTGCTGCTAAGTGCAAACCAACGGCATATTTCAAAAAGATCACATGGATGGAACATAAAAGTCAATCTTTCAAATGTCACTTAAATACCTATCATTTTAATATTAAGATTTATGAAATGACAGCCAAGCCTTATTTTCTTGTTACTAGATAAATACCCGATAAGAAACACTTCTAGTCAAAGAATCTAAAGCTTTATAACTTCAAGCTTTTTATTGTTTCAGCTTTTCAGATGTCAGAAATATGTTTTCTGGCATATAAACCTATTCTACTTGATATTTAGAAATATTCCTAGTACATTAAAAAGTTGTAAGTGATATTATTAACAAAGAGGAATGCTGCCAAGAAGCCTGTGCATTCTGTCTGGCTAATACACTGAACATCAATTCACTAACAGTGCCTGGTACTCTGCCTACTCTGTTACTCTGCATGTGTGCTAATAAAATAAATTTCAGCAGCAACTAACTCACAGCAGTATATTACATGCTATTTCCCAAATATTCCCTCCATGAAGAATGTCAGACCAATCCCATGCCAAGGAAAGATAAAGTATTAGATACTGGAGCCGGGAAAGGCTAAATGGTTCCTTATCATTAGTGGAGAAAAATGCAGTCTGGACAAAGTCCATATTAGTGAAATTAGTGGGTCTTCTAAATGTGTTCTGCAGAAGTAAAATACAAATCTTTATTAAAGTGTACGTGAGCCAACACTTTTCTTTTTCAGTATGTGAAATATGTGGTTACTCTTCCCGTAATGTTTTATTCATACATGATTTCACAGTAGCTTTAATTTTCTAATACAGTTCCCAAAATGCATACTTGTATCCAGATATGTGGTCTCATTTTAGAAGTGCTGAATTCCCACATCTCCCACTGAGCAAACACAACTGAGCTGATGCACAAAATTGACCTATTTATTTATGGTCACATCCAACGTACACTGAAATTAAGATGAAGGAGTTTGCAAAGTCCTTTAACTTTAAGCACCCGTTCAGACAAAAGTTTGTCAAAAGAATCTTTAAAATGAAAAAAGAAGAATTTGGTAAAAAAGTTTGGTTTTAGAGGAAAATGTTTATTTCTGATCATTGACACTTATTTTGGAAAACATGTTTCTAAGTCTTTTCTGCCGTAACAGTTGTTGATGAAGAACAGTGTCAAAAAAATCTCTGTGATACAATATTTCTTATTTAGAATATCACATGGAAATTTTCTTCCAAACTATTTGGGAGAAAAAAACCTAATCCTATTTTTCAATGTTCTACCATAAGGCAAAAGAGGTGTGTCTGAAGAATAATGAAAGTACCCTTGAGTAAATGCACTATTATAATACTATTCAAACTATTTTCGTATCTCAGCCTATTAATGCAGGCAGTTTTCTCACGGCCTCTCATATAATCTATTTATACTGTGTCTGTCCGAACAATACGTGACTGAGAATGGTATTTATTTTACTTTTACATCATACTGGGAAGCGTTCATTGCCCTCTGTTAAATAAGCATTCAGAACTTCCTGCTTCTTGTGAAAAAAAGAAGTTTTCTTTTAAATTATGTGAAAAGCTGAATGAATTTGGAGGAAAAAAAAAAAACCTCCAAAGGTTCAAAGAGCAGCATTATTTGTTAAATAAAGGAAACAAAAAATTGTTAGATAAAGGAAATAAATATTTGAGTAACAAAACTTAGGAAAAAAACTACGAAGTGCATATCTAATCAACAGATTTGCCTGCTAATTTATGAATGCCCATGAGCCTTGTGCTTTTCTCTGGGTCCATCCTCGATAAGCTACTCAAGCTTTCCGACATGCCTGTGACAGCCTTTACTCTTCTGCTCTTATCATACTTTGCATCACTCTAGAACTACTCCAGGTCAGCCCAGCTGAAATACTCAGGTAGAAGCCCTGCCGGGCAGTAGCCAGTGAGCAGCCAGATTGCTTTCAGTGGCCTCTGTGTGACATACAAGCTTGAAAGGGATCTAGTGCTTAATGGTATTATTCCAGTGTTCAATCCACTCTACCTATCATTTAGAAATTTTTTAAAAAACCCACTTTTTAAATCAAGAAAGTTTGAACAGAATTTGCCTTGTGACAATACAGGTTCCTTTTTCTAGAAGCAACTGAAGAAATTTCTCAGCGTGAGAGAAAGTAGAAAGAAGTATAACCCTGTGGGAGTGTTCAAGCGTACATATTTCTTAAGTCTCATTGGTGAATAATGGGAAAAGATGTCAGAAAAATATATGGGTTAGGGGAGGAAAACTTTAAGTGATTCAGTCTGGCAAGCAATAGGTATAGCCTGAATTTTAATCTTTCTCCATCTAGCACTCTCCTTCCTCCTTTTTCTGTCTTATGTTTATGTTTTTCCCCTTTAATTTATTTAATATTTTTATTCATTCATATTCAGTCATATCAGAGTGACGTATTTTTTTCACAAGAGATGCTCATTCCCAGATAACACTCATTATTTATAGCACTATGAGCTATAGAGCATATTTTCAGATATTCAAGGGATACACATTTTTACATACTGGAATGTCTTACATTTTGTGGTGTTTAATACAAAATGTAATGAATATAACTACTTTGTCTTTTCCATATCCAGCCTCCAAGAATGGCTTTCAGAAGAAAATGTCTGGACTGCAAACAGTCTCTTCGGTGCCAGAAAAAACTCTGCTGTCTCTATACAACTCTACAGTCCCGTTGAACAGCAATTTTAAAGTTGCCTGGCTATTCTTTCATGTCTACAAATCACATCATTGTGTGTCCCAGTGTTAATATGTTCCCTCAGTAATTGGTTCACGTGAATTGGGTTGCTATAAAGTTTGCATCCCCATTTTTATTGTACCGGTGAAGAGGAAAACCCAGGCTCAATGGCATTGCAAATTCACTCCATAATTTTTTGCTTCAGACACGTTAAAAGATAGGAATCTTTTGTTTGGACCAAATGAAACATACTGCAAGATTTCTCTGAAATAATGTGTACTTCCCATGAAATATTTACAAATGGTCTCTGCAAGGGTAAATCAGTCCAATTTAAATGACTGCTGTAAACCCAGTTATAGTAGGTTGAACATAACTTTGTATTACATTTTAATCTGCAATATTTACACCAGACAAACTGACAAAATCCAAGTTGCGATCCTTCAAGGAAAACAGTAACTTTTGGGCATAACTCTTTTTTTCACAGTCTCAGAAAGATCTGCTACTCCAGACATTTGAAGTGGATGTCCAGTTTCATTCATTCTCTGTTAAATGCAGGACAGTGTTCAGAAATAACATCCAGATTATACATATATTTTTGTTGCTGATCTCTTACTCTGCCTCCAATACACAATGGAGTTTCGCTCCAATCTGATCAGAGCTGCTTTTGCCGGGTTCTGCTTGTGTTAGTTGATGTGCCCACAAATTCAGTATACAAAAAAGAGACAATATCAACCAAAATAAAATGTTACTACCCCTATTTTTAGGATAGTTTTCAGAGCTTTGGTGCTGGTATTCACTGTCAACCCTGAAAAGAGTATTTAGAGATTGGCTTTTCAATGGCTGAACTCATGTGAAGTCTACAGAAAAGCCAGGAATTAAAGATGGGCACTTTTTACACTGTTTTAACCAGAAGATGATGCATCAACTGTTTCTTCTCATTTCAGAATATGTAGTCACCTTTGTTTTTAGAGAAGCTGCTCTTTTTGATTTGTGAACTATTTTGTTGGATCCTGGAGAATTATGCACTGGATGTAGATCTTGTTTCATTACTGTAAGTAATGTCATTAGAGACTGTGAGGGAAGGCCAGGCATTCAAATAATCCACCTCACAATTCTTGAAAATGTGATTACAATGCCACCAAGTTGTAGAAGTCCTTGGAAAGCTTAAGAATACTTCACATAGAAAGACAGTGTTGTCATTCTTCTGCAAAAAGGGAAACCAAGCTACAGGATGTGATAAAGTCATCTGAGATAATTTGTAATTTTCACATGGTAGATGGTATTTGTATTGGATATGAAGGTGGTTTGCTCTTTTTCATATATTTTGAAGACATGTAAGAGTCACATTACACAGTGACAAAGATTTGTTCAAAAAAAGGGCTGTTCATCCAAAACCAGGTTTTTCTTTTTAATTTTTTTAAGGCTAAAAGTAAGAAGAGATTTAATCACTTTGAAGGAAAAGGTAACTAGACCAAGAGGTAATCCTTCTGAAAATTCTTTACTCTCAATAAATATCTTCACAGAGATAAAAGCACAAGACTTTCTAGTGTAGCAGACATGGCATAGAGGATGACTGCTCCACTGTTCTAGGCTCTGGTGAAACTCATATAAAGTGTTAGGTACCCTGTTTTAAGATTAAATTAAGAGAATCTGTGGGAGAATAAATGATTTGTCAGAAGACTGGGGAAAAAAAGTGTGACAAGAGAAACGGTTAGAGGATCAGCAGTTGTTTAAAGAAGTTTTAGGAAGGAAATGATGACACTCTTCAAGTATGCAAAAGGTTGCTATTAAGAAGACCATGATGAGTTGTCCCACAAGAAGTAGAATAAAGAGTAATTGGCATTATTTGCAGCAGAAACTCATGATTGATATTGGGAAAGCTTTAATAACCATCAGCAGAGCTGAGTAACAGGATCCAGTGCTGGGGAGTGGAGGTCCCCTGGATCTGCACAGAGAACAGAAACAGACACAGGGGGAAAACCAGCATCTCTGAGAGGTGTTTACTTGATGCTGCCTCACAGCAGGAGGACGGACTAAATGGTCTCCTTTGTTCTCCCTCCTACATTCCTACTATTAGTGTGATTTTCATGCTGCACTTTGTCACAAGCTTGGAGTGGAATACCACTACTGAGAAAATGTGTGCTGGAGATTCACACATGTAGCACGCAGTTTATGTACTATAAAGTGCTGTTGGGTTATCAGCTCAAAAGCGTATCAGGGTCAAAAGACTGTCACATTTGTGACCATTTTTACAGACTTGCGACCCATGACACTTGTGTGAAATTAATTGTGTTAATTTACCTTAGATATAATATACTTTTTTTTCTGGAAATTAATGAACACTGAAGGAAACCACTCCATTATGCTTGGCAACCCTGTAAACTATGTTGTATTTACTGTGTAATATATAGCTGGTTAATGACTAATGTACATTGAAATAAAAGAGACGTGGGACTCCAGTTTACAGTCACTCTTATTGAAAAATCTTATTGAGTTAAATAGGAATAAAATAAATGTGCTTTTACAGAAATGACTCAAAACCCAAGAGGACCAAATAATGAATGAGATTCTTTCAACAGAATTTTTACATGGAACAGGATGTAGAACAGAGCTCTATAGTAAGAATATAATTTTCCGTTAATTTTCCATTTGATTGTGTTGGCTGTTTTAAAAATACCATGCAAAACCAATTTTGTTTCCTGTTAAATACTTATGAACTTTTTCATACACACAATTCAGACAATCAGATTTCCTATCTGATGATTTTGGGTCTTTTTCTCTTCAAAGAGCTGGATGATTATAAAGACAAGCAAAAGGATATTCTGATACAATAATTTCATCCTTAAGCTTCTAAATAAAAATACATGTGGGTATAAAGTGATTGCTCATGGTGACAGAGAATATCTTGTGTCCAGTTACTGCCTATACTGAGTACCCTGTTTTCAAAAAGCAAAGAGACTGGAAGAGTTAAAAACTGATGCAGTTTTCTGTGCCTTATGTAATCAGGAGTTGATGGGTCTTGGACTGTCTCTTGGACTGCAGAAAAGCTAACACAGAAATCAAAAATTCAGTAAGCAGTAGATCTAAACTGAAGTCAAGCTTTTACACTTACAATAAGCCCAGGAAGTCTGGGCAAAGGGCACACTCTAGGTCAGAGACTGGTAAAGCTGAGCTGTTGCATATGTCACATCAGTCACTTCTTGTTCACCAGCTTTATACAAACAATATGAAACTACGAAAAAAAAAGAGGGTAAGGTACTCTGGATGTCTAGAAGCATCATATTAAATTAAGTCACATTTTGTACTAATTTTCTCTGTATAATTGCCAGCTGCCCTGACTCAAGAGTTTGTAGTCATAAGAATCGTAGGGTCATCACAATATTTTTAATAGTCCCACTTAGCACACAGCACAAAGCTTATCTCTCCTCAGTATCAAACGGCAATTCCTTCTCCTTTAGAATACAAAATGGCAAATCCCTAAGTGCACATCACTTTTTAATTGGACAGGATGAAAATACACTCTTAAACATTTGTTTTGGTGAAAAACAGGAATATGTAAAAGGCAAAAATTCACATTTTTTTCAGAATAGCCCAAGCAATTCTCATACTAATTCATACTAATTCTCATACTAATTCATACTAATTCTCATACTAATTCTCATACTAATTCAAGCTACAATAAATATTGTACAAATTTTCATTATAAAGCAGTAATTTGACTCTGTTTTTCCTTGATAAAAGATATCTGACATTATTTTTAAAAGCTTCAGACCTGAAACACAAGAATGTGAATTTTCATCTTCCACAGACACCAGTCTTTTATTATAAACAGAAGGTCATATTATGGTTTCATTTTTTAAAAATAAAATATCCCAAAGAATAATCTTGTAAGAGAAACCATAAAAAAATAATACTGCCAGACAGGCTGAACCTTCTTTCAAGATTCAAAGAATACTTTTAAAAACTACAAAAAATGTTTTGCTGTCTCCAGCATATTTGGCAGTTACATTTCATACATTTTGTACTTTTTTAGTGTCACCAGTTTTGTTCTCCTTTAATCTGAAACATACCATAATAAATTATCAATTCACTGTTTGAAAAAGAAACTATAGGAAGAAGCTGCTTGCTTTGGAAAATAGCACCAAACTGTCTCAATGAATACAAAATCTGAGAGGCTGTGGGGAGACTTGCAGGAAGGAGGGGGAACTTCAGTAGATGGTGGGAGCTCCATAACTCTGTACTAAATCCATATAAAATGGTTGGCCAGTAATGTTTGTGGAGAGCAGTCAGAACATACTGAGAAATGAGGCTATGTAAGGTGGTGGCAAGGGATGGAACAGTGATCTACCCCCAGAATTACATGTTTTGTTGTCATTATAGTTGAACACTTGAGCTCCTCAGACTGGTCGGGCCATCGAGCCTCTCAGCCTGGCAATGCCATCTCCTGCATGTCCTGGCAACGCTTATAACAAAGGGTAGAAGATATCACAGTGACTTCAGATGACTTCAAGTTTAGTACTTCAAGGCCACAGAATAAAATAAAAATGTGTCAAAGTAATCTTAACCCTAAGTAACCCTAATTTGCCCCTGCAAGCCTGCCGTAATATATAATCCAGAGGTTAATTCTGTTGGAGCTGGGGGAATGCAACATCTTTGGGACCCAGAAGGAGAAGCGAGGTTGCAAAATGGACTATTTGTAAACCATATAGGTTTCTATCCTGGATGTGCCCTTGACAAATATAATATGATTATTAGATAGGAACTTCAGACTACGGTCCTTTAGGGTGAAATACAACCTAAATTGTAGCCATAGTTGGATAGGTGGAAAAAAAAAAACACAATAAAGCCAGAAAAGTAAGGCTTTTGTGAGGCCTGAAAGATTCTACAGGGTCCTCTAAATTATTAGAATTTTCTTGGATGTGTTTTTAAAACTTGCTTTTCTTTCATCTCTTCTATAATTTGAAGAATAATTGTTTATTTTTGTGACTTAATTCCATTGCTTCTTTTGCCAAAAGTTTCTCATTTTAAATTGACACAAAAATGGCATTGCAGGCTGTGAATGGGTTACATGCAGTGTGAACAACTCCTTTGAGAGCTGAATTTTCTAATTGTGACTGAAAGATAGGTAATTCTTCTGTGAGGCTGATTCAAACAATTTGGACGAGACACCGAGTGCAAGAACACACTGGAAGATCCTTAACAACATGACAAATGACTGTTCCAACCTGTCCAAATCTCAAGGTCCAATTTGCACTGGTTTTGGTTTTATAAATGAAGAACAGTCTCTGACTCGATTTTTGCTTGCGGCATGTGTGTGGCTTCTTCCGAGGCAAGCTTTCCATCTTCTTATAAAAAGCTGATACATTCATTTTGAAACATCTTACTTAATTTTCACATGTAAGGCAAAATAATGCCATCCTGAAATTTTGTTAGTAGATTCAAACTGGTTCAATGTACTGAGATTATCAAAACTAATTAGTTGGTGCGGACCCCTGGCTGCTTTCTGTGTCCATCCTCCCGTGCGTTATGCAATACCTGATTTTCAAAAATTGCTCTTTGAAAGTCTCTTTGAAAATCTTTTGAAAATTAGAGATATTTTGGAAAACTGTTAGTCACTTTTCCCAATGTTGACTTAGATCTCTAAGGGTTTGTGTTCCTGGTATATTATGATAGATGAAGATGAGTCAAGAAAATAAGTGGATAGATTTTGAAATGGCATAAATCACAGGATGCTGCAATTTCAATAAGATGGTATGATTTATGTCTCCTGGGGATGTGCCCCAGCAGGCACGTAAATTCATTTATTACATATGCAGATCTAGAAAAAGAAACCAATCAAAAATCCAGAAGCAAGACAAATAACTGCAAACTGAGAATGTTCATAATCAAAGTATAGTTTAACTTTTCTTCAGTTGAAACACAATGGACATGTGTGTTATCCTCTAAATTTAAATATAGCTGGTCTTTTTGGAACAGAAGGTTGCTCCAGGAACACAGAAGTAACAGTATGGAACAAAGAAGTAACTGAAAAACATGTTCTAAAGGAGGAAATAAAACAACGAATAATGCAGAAAAAGGATAGCCTTCATTTTTTCTAATTACCAATAGAGTAAACATTCCACTGTAATTCAATAGCTGAAGGAATTGCCATCACATTAAAAGTTTTTATATGTAGAATGAAACCCTGTTTTGTTTAGGAAACCTCACTACGTTTTATTCAGGTTGACTATGGAAAATTACTGTTGAAGAGCCTCAGTGCAATTACTTCATCAGAGGGATCCTTTGAAGAGCCTATTTATAAGAATACAAGTAGAATATGCTTTAAATAGTAGTCAAAAGAAAGTCTGTATCTGGTTAATGGCAAGTTAAAGTGAATGACTCTTCAAATACTTAATTAAATGCAATGGATATTTTGAAGACTGATCCCTGAACAATACTGTAACCTGGAAGTATTTAATGGCTGATGACACTAATTCCAACTGATCTTGGAAGTGGAAGAAATCTGATTCTATATTGGTAGAAAAACATTTAAAAATAATCCAGACTTTTTTTTTTTTTTTTTAATTCTGAGCCATGATAGTGTGAAAATGAATTTAAAAGCTTCCTACTGCCCTTTTTTATGAACACCCATTTTGCTTTTCTCGAAGAGACTTATATTTTACCTTTCCATGTCTTCAAATCAGGTAAAATTCCAGCACAGTGTATAGTGTTCTCACGATGACTTCTCCATCCTGAATGCTAGATATCATCTGTGCTATTTGGACTCTGCTCCCACATCATTATTTTTCTTTATTATGTTTTTAAATTGACTCAAATGCAGTGAGTTACTTCTAAGGTTCAAGAGTTATGAAAAGCACGTCCTTTTCATTTGAACCCCACAGGGCACACCCTGTTTAGACAGGGTTGGTTCTCATGTAACTCATCACAATCCACCTTAAGAATCTCAACAGTTCCTTTCTATAGTGAGGTCACACAATCCAAACAAAACTGGTAAGTTTTGTGATGTCATTGCTTATATCTTCAAAGTCACCGTTTCGTATGTTTAGCTGAAGTCAGAAATTATTTATTTCCTCAGCAGATTGCCAACATACAAAAATGAGCATTTTAATACAGACAGACACAAATACTACTGTAAAGGTCCTTTTTTCCTATTCCACACCTTTTTTTCAGGACTTTCCTCAGTAACACTGTCACTAGCTCCCCCTGAAAAAGTTTACTGTCTGTGATGACTAAACTGGAAATCAAGGATGACCTGGCTATTCACATGTTTTTCATAATCTGGGAATAGGCTGTTCAGAGCTGCACAGGATGTGTCTCAGTTTGAATGCTGGTTCATAACCCCTGACTAACAGAGAACATGCAAGGAGTATAGTTCCAACATGTGCATGAATTACTGTCATCCTTTTCTAGGGCATTGTGTAATCCAGCTGGGATGATGACTCTTGTCCAGAGCATGACCTAAGGGCCATCAAAATGAGAACTAAGGTTTGGATTTTTCATCTGAACCTTGAAAATGGTTGGACTCCAACTCAAGATACTGCAAAATATAAAGAAAGGCCAAAATTTGATGAAACAGCTGCTCACTTGAAATTTCATCGTCTCTCACCGAAACTAATCCTTTCTCTTCTCCAGCCATCACTCCCTCTTTTGTGGCCCACACTCCCAGAGTGACACTCTTTCCTGGGAAGGTCTTTTCAATAGGGAGTTGTGGCCTCCTAGTACGTTTGGTGAGGGGCATCTGCCAGTGCACTCCTTCATGTAAGAGATTTTCTGGAGGGCAGGAGGCTGCTGACACTTGCACAGAAGCCAGGCAGGAGAAAATGTGATGCTATCACTGACACACAGCAAATGGAGCACCTGAGTACTAATACAGAGGTACATCAGTGTGTACGGCAGCAAATGTTTTTGCATATGTTTTCTTCACCATTAAGTAAAGGTGAAGAGGTAAAGTCAAAGGGAGGTTCTGGGGTCTTTGTTCCATGATCACTTTTACTTTTCTCACTTTGTGTTTAGGATGGCTAGGAGGTAGGAGGACTCATACGAAGTCTAGTTTTACCTATTTGCTGCATTTTTGAGTGAGAGAGGTAACAGTGAACTCAAAATGTACATCTACGTTACAAAAGTGTGAGGAATATTTAGGACAGGCTTCCTCCTCAAGGGTGGAAGTTAAGTTCAGAGCATTTCATAGAATCATAGAATCACAGATTGTTTAGGTTGGAAAAGACCCTAAAGATCATCGAGTCCAACTGTTAACCAAGCACTGCCAAGTTTTCACTAAACTATGTCCCTCAGCACTACATCTACAAAAATGACGTGTAGACGTAGTGCTGAGGGACATAGTTTAGTGGTAACTTGGCAGTGTTAGGTTAATGGTTGGCCTCAATGATCTTAAAGGTCTCTTCCAACCGAAACGATTCTGTGATTCTATGATTCTACCAGTCTTTTAAATACCTCCAGGGATGGTGACTTAGCCACTTCCCTGGGCAGCCTGTTCCAATGCTTGACAACCCTTTTGTTGAAGAAATTTTTCTTAATATCCAACCTAAACCTCCCCTAGTGCAATTTGAGGGCATTTCTTGTCCTATTGCCTGTTACTTGGGAGAAGAGACCAACACCCACCTTGCTACAACCTCCTTTCAGGTAGTTGTAGACAACGATAAGGTCTCCCTGCAGCCTCCTTTTCTCTGGGCTAAGCAATCCCAGTTCCCTCAGCCGCTCCTCGTAAGACTTGTGCTCTGGAACCTTCACGAGCTTCGTTGCCCTTCTTTGGGCACCAGCACCTCAGTGTCTTTCTTGCAGTGAGGGGCCCAAAACTGAACACAGTATTCAAAGCACAGCCTCACCAGTGCTGGATACGTGGAGACAATCACTTCCCTAGTCCTGCTGGCTGATACTATCTGATACAAGCCAGGACGCTTATTGGTCTTTTTGGCCACCTGGGCACACTGCTGGCTCATAGTCAGCCAGCTTGAGACCAACACCCCCACGTACTTTTCTGTGGGGCAGCTTTCCAGCTGCTCTTCCCCAAGCCTGTAATATTGCATGGGGTTGTTGTGACCCAAGTGCAGAACTTGGCACTTGGCCTTGTCGAACCTCATACTGCTGGCCTCAGCCCATTGATCCAGCCTGTCCAGATCCATCTGTAGAGCCTTCTACCCTCAAGCAGATCAACACTCCTGCCCAACTTGATATCATCAAACTTACTGAGGGTGCACTCGATCCCCTCGTCCAGATCATTGATAAAGATATTGAGCAGAACTGGCCCCAGTGTTGAGCCCTGGGGAACACTACCTCGAAACCATAGTGAGTAGTAAGGCTACATGGATATGTAGTTAGCTCCTGCAGCTGCTGGATACACCTGGACAAAATGATTTGATTCAGGAGAGAATAGAAATGCCAGTGGAAAGGAAAGCCAGCATTGAGCACAGGAACAGATTGGCCTTTCCAAAGAAAAGAGACCAAAGTAAAAGACATGATCACACGTCGGATACTTCTGCTGAGGACAATTTGAAGCTGTTTGCTAGAGAAACCTGTAGATCCCCCAGACTCCCTTCAGAAGAGAGCAGGGAGGTGACTGAGGGGTACAAAGTACATGCTCTTGCAGAGTGGGAAAGGTAGAGAAGGGAAGACAGACAGTGGTGGAAGAGACTATTCCTACAAAGAGAGGGCTCTCTCTTTTGAAGTTTGGTTGCATTTTGTTCAAACAGTTATACAAGAAGTGCTTTCACAGCCATATAAAAATAATGCTACTGGTAGCACATGTCCAAAATCTGATAAATTGGTCTTTTTAATCTGTAGAAATATCAAGAAGTTCAGGACTATAATTTCTGAGGTCACAGAGCACTGAAGGAAACTTTGATACTCAGAATACACAGAAATTACATTTCTGTCTCTTTAGCTGCCTTGTCAGGCTATGCCTGGGTCAATATTTACCTGAATCAATGTTTACTAAGCTTGGGTCAATATTTACTCACATTTTTAGTAGAGGAGCTCCATTGCTATGGTAAATAACAGTTTACTACAGGTGACTGGAAGGAATTATTATACGTATTGTAGAAAGGGGAGGAGACACAGGCAGTAGTATATTAGAGAACATGGAGGATGCCATGCTAGGGAGCTAGTAAAGCCCGACCGTGAGATATAAAGATAGAGGAGGTGGAGAAGGCCTCTGAGAGGCAGCCAGACAGTGGATCTGGTTTCATCCCTTCCTGATGGGGATTGGCATTTACCTAGCTGATTCTCGAGGACTTCGAGGCAGATTTGCCTGCCCCTCTTCCTTACCACAACAGCTACAATAATGCTAACCAGTCTTTGATCATCAAAGCTGGGAACTATTAGAAGGCAGCCCAAGAATAATGCCTTTTTCTGTAGTGGAAACTTAGAATGAGGAAGAACCTGAATCGCTGGGCCACCATGTTCCTGCAGGACAGATCCTGTCCTCCTGCTTCAGTTTTATTCCAGTAACATTCTGGAGTGCAATAAATGCTACCTCTTTTTTTTTTTTTTCCCAGGCTCCCTAAAAAAAAGTCTTTCTTTCTACCCCCAGGGGTAGATTGTGTTGGCTCCCTGTTCTTCTGAGGAGTCTGCAACCTGTGCTGGCAGTGCTGGGCGCCTGCTGGATGTTCCTCTCTACCGGCCCAGCCCCGCGCTCCAGGAGCTCTTCCCACAGGGCATGTTTGCTCCTTGCAGGGCAGCTGCTCATCTCCTTCCTGCAGAGACTGCCACTGGACCCAGGCAGAGAAGTCAACAGCAGGCAGGCTTCCTGTCTTCTCTCCAACCACTGCCCTTTGAAAGGTCCACAAAATAAGCTGCGAGCAAATGAAGCAGATGCTATCCATCAAAATTTAATAAAAAGACTGTTATATAAATAACATTAACATGCAGTTGCCTGTAACTTTCTGGGAATCAGTATTTGGAGCAGCATGTAGCCCTGTAAGTTTGTTAAATTGGAGTAATAAAATCATATAGAAAACAAGACTGCTCTAATAATGGTTTTTTAATATTGATTTAGCTGTAGTCAAAGTAAGTCAGACTAAGGAGGAGAGTTTATTGCTGTTAGTCCCTGTGTATGGTCATGGACCTTAAAATTACATAATGACAATACTGTTTATGCTTTTTTTTCTTAAAAAAGTTGTTTATCTTCTAAGTGACATAGCAGGGGGCAAAGAGTGGGGTTAAAGGAACACTTGTATCAGAAAGGATCCCACATTCCCATAAATGCACACAAATGATTGAAAACAATTAATGGGGTACCTCACCAATATTTAATGTCGTAGGACCTCTCCCATTCAGTTGCTCAGTCCTCTGCATTCTCCTCTTTACATTTCAGGAGGGCTTGGATGCCTAACACATACTTCTTCTGCCCCTGGGTATCAACAGGCAGCATAAGTGTTCTCATGCTTTCTAAAGGTGGTAACATCTTTTCCCCCTTTGAGCTTCTTGGGATGGACTTCAATACGGAAAAAGTAGGAAAATTCTCCCTCTATGGGCAGCAGTTCCTCTGCAGGTAGACGGGGAGCCCCCAGTCCACCCAGCAGGCACCCTGTGCTCCACCTATTCCCACCTCGATCTTCATGGTTTTGTTTGACTCTCCTAATGCCTAAGACAAAAAAGAAGGAGAGGTGGCTGTCCATCCCCTCCTGTGCCTCTAAAGAGATGACTAAACTATTAAATTATAGCACCTTTCAACCCCATAACAGATATCAGAACAAATATATTAGGATTTCACTGGGAAAGGATATGAATGGGTTTTGTGAAGCAAACTGACAACAAGTTCACCCTGACCTGTTCCTCATCAAAATCTTGCTTTGAAATGTTTTTAAACACCAGATGCAGCTGGTGACCAAGGTTCAAATAACTGACATTACTAAGATGCAGCCAAGATTTCAGCAAGCCTCATGGCGACACTTCTGGACAAAGATAAGGCTTTGTTGTAAGCATGAAAGCTTGGAACACCACTAATCATATGTAGAAAAATGTCACAACAAAAATCATTAGCAATCTTGCATCCAGTGGAGAGGCAGGGGAAAGAAGTTAGCTCAAGGACTAGGGGTGAATAAATGATCCTTAACTTTTAGAGTGAACGAGATGAAGAAGCTGTAATGTAAGATGTCTGATTACACCTTTGTGCGACACTGACCAAAACTAGCAGTTAATTATTCCACCATGTTTTCTTCCACCAAAGAAGAGCAATTATAAGAGCTGTTTTATTGGCTCCTCTTGAAATTAAATGAAGAGAATAGCTAAAATGTCAAGAGTTTATTGTGTTTCTAAAAATTCAGACTTCTTTTAAACGTCATTTACATTTTACAGGCTTTAATTCCAGATTTGCACCTGGTCTTAGCCTAGGGGCAGAAATAAAAGGATACAAGTCAAAACACAGAGACACAAGCCTCCAGTATTTATATAGGACAGCTAACAGCACAGGGAAGCTACACATGTTCACAATGTGTTTGGATTACTAAATAAATAGCAATTATTGTATTTGCTCTCCTTTCAGTTTGTTAGACTTTTAAAATTGTGCAGGAACAGAGAAACTGCATTTTAGCTTCCATTGATATTTGCATCAAAACAGAAATTAATAAAATAAAATATAAATCTGAACAATGAGTCAGATGTGTTTTTCCTTTCATGCTTTAAAAATTCTCCACTGTCTCTTAAAAAAAAAACAAAAAAATCCCCTCCCCAAAAAACACCCCAAAAAACCACTTAAAGCTAATTTCCCCTCTGCTTTGCTGTCCTGGTGAGAAAGCAGTAAAAAAAAAGCAAAGTTTATATAAAGCAGTTCTAACCACAAATGTGAGAATTGTTCTACTAATGAAAACATGATTTTCATACATATCAAAAACATGCTTTAGTTTGAAGAAATACATAAAAACTCTATTATTAGACAGGATAATATTATATTACACTATATAGTGCTTGGTTTGACAGAGATTACAGCAAAAGCAAAGGCAGGTTGATATCTGTTTAAATAGTTTTACCTAAAGCTACCCTTTTTTTCTGATATAAATCTCCACTTTGACTAACTCCAAGATTAATTTTATATCATTTCCTTGAATTACAAATACTATAAACAAGAGGAACAGCCAAAAATTTTTCTCAGTATTGAGTCAGAAAAAAAAACATAGTTAAAACCAAGAAAACTTTCCTAAATATATGTTGTAGGGACATAAATAAAGTAAGTAAGACGAATTACAGCTAAGCATCTGTCTTCTAGTGTACAAGTAGTTTGGGATTCTAAACATATGAAAAAGAAATAAAGCAAATGAAAAAGAAAAAGGAGGAAAAGAAAGCAAAAGAGCTGATAAAGTTTCTGGCTACAATACAGGAGACATATCATTACCATATGATCTAATGTGGGTGTCAGCCTGGATTGTGTTCATTGAGAGAAACCTTATTTTTTAACTGTGCTATGGAATAGAAGCAGGAGGGTTTTCCACCAAGTGACAGTCACTGAGCTGAACTTACCCCCTCCTCCTTTCCACACCTGCAAAGCCTTTTGCCTGGGTTGAATATTTAGTTTAATTACATCTCAGCTTTGAGAGCTCCTGTTGCAAATCCCTGGATTAAAAGGTACGGTTTTCAGTAATTCTCCTGAACTATGCTGTACTAATAAAACTTCAGGCAAGTCTACGGCAAGAACTAGTTGAATTTTAAGAGAAGGAAGGAAAAAATCCTACTAAATGTCTAGCAATGTTAAGTTTTGTACCAGCACTTTTGTTTCTTGGGAACATGAGAATGCATTCTCAGGGATTGTGCAGATTTCCTACTGTTTATTTGACTGCTCTGTCTCTTGTTTTGATTTGTATAAGCACGGCTATAGTCCTTTCTTTTTCCTTACTGTAAACTTTTGCAGCACTATATTCTCTGTTTGCAAGCCAGTGTTTAGAATCGGTGATGGAGTGAGTGTAAAAAATGCCTGAGTTCTTACATTTCTCTTTTAAACTGGACTCTGTGATTTCTTTTTCATTTGAGCTTCTTCATATGCATTCCAAATATTAATGAATATAATTTCGATTTTCAGAGGAAAAAATACGTAGTAGTCAGTCAGACGGGCTGAGTGTATGCCTTTGTAATGTTAGAATGTGCTATGTTACAGTGTACAAACACATTTAAAGAAGGTTCCTATGAATGAAACAGTAGAAAAGAAAATTCCTGGAGTCTGAACTCCTATTAACAGAGTTTGAATCTCTTTAAAACTTCCAGCTCCTATGTTTGCACATCTAGACTTTATTACACAAAAGGGGTAAAACATATAATGTAGTGGATTTTTTTTTTTTTTTTTGTTGAAACTGCACATATTGTTTAACGTGTCTTTTGTGGCATTTTGAAAGATTTCTGACAGTAGGTGAACTAATATTTAAAACTTAATATTAAGGTAAACTGACAAGAAGACCACCAATACAGTGGTGACGTGAACTGATGAAGCACATTTCCAGTGGTATTTTAAACTGAAATGTGGCCAAGTCTATGGTATAGTTTCCTCTGTTTGTGGAAAAGTCTTCCTCATTGTAAACACATAATTAAAGCACATTTAAACAGTTATGTCCTGCAGACATAAATACTGTTTCACAGACCTTCAAGAATTCAGATTTTTTCCCCCTCTCTATTTTTTTTGTAAGTGAAATGTAAACATTTCTTACTAGTACAATTTTGTATATATTTTTTTCTCTAACTGTTTATGTTCATTTACACATGCAAACAATAGGAACAGATGTGTGTGCCTGCCGTACAAATACATATACGAATAAAAATATGCAGACACATATCTATTCCTATTTCCTGATTAATATGTAGCTTGTGTGTGCTATTTTCTCTGCTGTGTCCTCAAATTAGATCCTTGATATCCTTTGTTGTCCTACATTTTTCCTTTATACGCAGCTCTTACCGATTTCATTATCATTTTGACAAAACAGAGACCAAGGGAAAAGGCCTACTACAGGGTTTAACTGAGATAAGTGAAGTCATCAATATTAATGTGAACAAGAAGTAAAGTGTGAAGACACTCCCAAAGTGCCTTTGCATTGTTTTGGGGTTGTTTTTTGAGGGGTAGTAATTTAACTCCTGATTGTGCTTTTCCTGACGGTGCTTCAGCAGTGACCCTGGGGGGGGAATACAAGCAGTTTTAAATATTTAAAAATATTTTAAAAATACATGAATACATAAAAAACAACAGGGGAAGCTCTTTAAGAAGTACTGACTGCCAGTGCCACGCCAGGGTTGGTGTGCAGCATGCCCAATGTTTATTGATGTTAATGTACATTCTGAAAAATAATTTTTACTGGGGTAATGTTTTATCGATCATTTTCGCAAGGCAGCTTATTCCGATGAATGGTGACGATTTGGCAAATTTGTCTTCCTGTTTCAGACTATTAATAAATTGCATTGTTGTATTACCGTAATTCATACATAATAATGATTATTTCAAAAATCTTCTTTTAGTTAAACCGTGGTAAGAACTCACCACCACGTATTAACACCACTTTGCTGTGACATCCTTCCTTGTTCATGTGTGCTCCTGGGGGTGTTGCTGGGGAAGGGACCTGGCCCCAGTGTCGGTGGGGGGGCCAGGGCAGGAGGGTGGCCCATGTGGGGACACAGCCTGCCCCTGCTACATGGCACGAGTTTGCACAGCACTGAGTTGGGCCAATGGGGCATGCTAAAATGCTCTAGCTGACATTGGGGTCTGCAAAACCCCTCAGTGCATGCGGTAGGTAATATGTCTGCTCCAGGAATAGAAAATGCTTTCAGGTCCAACTGAGAAACCAACTATGTCTCTTAATGAGGCAAGAGAAACGGTGCTTTACTCCGTGTGAAGTCACTTTGAAGTCTTTGGGCCATCTGAAGGTGGTAGATACCTGTCTTCCTGTTAGGTAGATGACAGAATTGTAAGTTACAATTTTAAAACACTAGTATGTTTTATGAGGTAACCTTATCATCCTTTCAAGACTGAGCCCTACAGGTTTGTGCAGGATTGCATTATTGGCATCTGTAGGTAGAAATTCATAAAGGAAATTGAACCCAGGCACAATATAGATTGTATCTGATTCCAGGCCTGTGTTTTTTATTTGTTTAGCTTTTTTTTTTTTTTTATATACTAACCACTCCTCTTAGAGTACCTGGACGTGTTATTGTAGAAAGAGATGCCTTAGTATACCACTCTCACCTAACATCAGCTGACCATTTCAGTCATCTATCTGGTAGGTTCCATATGTCAATGTAGAGAGGGAGGCGGTCCTCCTCCTCTGCCTCTTCCCCATTTTTTTATCTTTCCATTAGTCAATATGGAGCTGAGAAATGCTATACCACGCCCCTAACTGTTAGATAATTTCTGCTAGAAAAAAAATCAATAACAGCTAGTGCCCAGACAAGGCATTTCAGAAGTTACTGACCTGAAGAAGCCAGTGAACATTTTTGCTTTCATTACAGAGAGCAATATCTGTATTCAGGACTATGCCATCCATTTTATGAAAAGGCTCCTAAATAAATGACAAGTTTGCCTTTCTGTCACTTGGCAACTTGAAGGCGGGATTCTTCATAATTTTTTCTTTGTGAGCTCTTTTTTAGATCCATGAAGGTTTGTAAAAGATAAGCTTTCTTTTATATAATGAACCGTAAAAAAAAAAAAAAATTCAGAAAATTAGGTGATCTATACAGCCTTAATACAAAACCTGCAAACAGTTGTTTTGCAATTTCTCCTTAGCACACAATGACACAGGTAGCACAATGTACACTGTGTTGAAACGCATTTAGGCCTAGGTCCTGAGAACACTTATTTAAGCAGTTTTCCTTGTTAATATCTATGGCAATGCATACTTGCATAAAGTTGCCCCTGAACATGAAAATCTGCAAAATGAGGCCCCGAAGGCCCATTAGAACGTGTGCTGACAATACTACAAGCATCAATTCAAATGCTTATGCAGTGCAAAGCAGAGGATTTTCAGAGTGCATTGTTTATATCATAAAATCCCCTAGCCAAAAACCTGGCAAACAAGCCAAGAACATCCAATGTAACACAACATTGTATTCCATTTTATTGTGCTGTTTAAACTAAGAAGTATAGCTCATTTAAAGAACTAAAGACCTTCCCCTCTCTCTCCACCCCGTCACTAGATCCTACTCTTTCTCAGTCAGTTTTACTAGGCTATAATTTAAAACACACAGCAAGCTGGCACTTTTAAAAAAAAAATATTTCTCAGGCCATGAAATACTGCATTACAGTGAGTTTGGGAACCTCAGGTTTGTCCCCAGGAGACAAACTCATTGCTATGAAACAAATGCTAATGAAATCAAATAGACTGTTACGTTGGCAGAAAACAGACACATGGAAAATGTGGCTTATTGTTTTGACTGTTTTGCATAACAAATTTGACAGCGCTGCCTGTTCCTAATAAATATTGCTCTAAATATGCAAACAGATGTGTTTACAGTTGCCTTTAAACTGCTCTGTAAAAAAAAAAAAAAAGCCCATTGACAAGCAGTTACCAGACTCCTATCACATAACTGTCCTATTTTCAGAATTGAGTTTTCATTTATTGAAAGGAACAGTTATGCAATTGGTGGATATGCTGGACCTCCTTCAGCAGGAACTGTGCAGCTATGGGAAACTGCTACTTTTGTTTTAAATCTCCTGCTTTGATCCCTAGGTTCGGCCCGGAGTCGATGAACTAAGCCATGAGGCTGGCTCTTCTCTTCGTCCTACTGCTGCCAGCATGCTTGGCCAAGCCGTTCCACCAGCAGGGCCTCTTTGACTTTATGCTGGAGGATGAAGGGTCGGCCGATATGCCTCCAACGGATGATCCTGTCATATCTGGATTTGGACCAGTGTGCCCCTTCCGCTGCCAGTGCCATCTTCGCGTGGTGCAGTGCTCTGACCTAGGTAAGCCCAAGCGTATCTTCATAGAGTCTGTACTAACATTCTAGCCACAGGTTTGCAGCTGAGGTGGTGAGGCTGCTATGCACTGCCACCCTGTAACTGGGTTTTTGTCAAAGAAATATGCTACAGCTATTGTTAAGTAGAATGTAATATATGAAGTAGGCCACAAAGCCCTGACAAGATGGGCATTTGTTGAGACCATGGAGAATGTTTGATTTTTCTAATGTGTGTTTTGTGTATGTACGTATCACTTGTTCTTGAAGGACCACAGATTTCTATTGCAGAGAAAATAACTTTTCAAGGCTATTCCTTCAAATACATATTAAATAAATTCAGCGAGGTCAGATGTGGGGATGGAAACATTTTAAAAGGTTCTAAATTGCATGGTCCAGGCTCCAACACTCTTAATCATACTGTCTGGTACCTCAACATAGAAATCATCCCATTTCCATTGGAATACATGAGAATGGAATAACCAAACCTGAATCATATATGCTGGAACCAGTCCTTTGGAGGAAAGGACTTGGAAACACTCCAAAACAATAAACACGTTTTGGAGCTCCTTATTAAATATCTTTCGTAGACACTGTCCAAGCTGAAACCTTGAGAAACTTTCTCACAAGCTCCCCTTACTCCCTCACATAGCAGGGCTCGTCTGCACAGTCAGACCAGCAGGATGTGAAGCCATGTCTGACATCACTGTATTTGACTTCCCTATGCAAGTAATGAAGTTGACTTCAGTGAGACTGCTCTTGGTTTAAGCCTGTATTATTCAGCTGAAGTCAATGCGCAGTGCAGAAAATCAATTGAAGTCGGTTTTGCTCACAAGGAAATTAGGCAATTTATTCAGTGGATGGAGAAATAATTTCATGTATGATTTTATAGACTTTTTTTTTTTTAAAGTCTTATTTCAGCTGTTTAAATGTATAGTTGGGTGTTTCTATTTTCCTATGTTATAGCATTGGCTTGATAATTGCTGTAAACCATGGCACAAATTCACCAATTAGGACCTGAGTCTCATTGTCGTGGGTATCGTATAAGTACAAAAAGGAGGGGGAAACATTAGTTACATCCCTAGAAACTTCTGTGAATTTATTAAAGCAAGCCACATAATTACGCAACAGATACATTTGGCAAAGACCCACTGAATAATGCAAGCCAAGTTGCACAAATGAGCACGGAATAACCTAGCCATGCATTCATAAAGCTTTCACAGTACTGTCCCTGTTGAAAGATATTTTCTTTTTTTACCATTTAGGTGCCAGATAATAGCAAACATGGCGTGGGGAGTGGAGAGGAGGTTGCCCCACATGCCATGAAGGTCTTTTATTGTTGTTACACTGGCTAATGCTGATGGAATTTAAGTTATTTTGGGAACTTGTACCCAGTCTGCTTCAATTCTGCAGAACGTAAGGAGCTTTCACTTGGTAAAAAAGTAGATATATTCACACAGGGACCCTTTGTTGCTGTACTTGCTCCCATGTTCGTTCAGTTCTCCTTCACACACACATGGTTTCCGAAGGGTTGCAGTACAGTCCACTCCCTACAGATGCTTCTGGGTTAATAGAGTCCCATACTGACAAGGAGACTCAGAAATACAGCAATTAAGGCCTCAGGTCTGTGTTTCAGAGATAATTTCGAGAGGGGTGATAAGAAAGAGATATATTATGAGCTTGGTTTCAACCCGCATGCTGCAGATACTGCAATGAAAAGATTGCGCTTTTGAAGCGGCTGAGCTGATAACATCCAGCCTCTGGGCACGAAGGGAGAGAGATCTCTCTGGGCTCAAAATACGCAGCCCTGAAAAATAAATAATATTTCCCTGGCAGAGCTCAAGGAAGTAATAATCATTCAGAGTTCCCCAGCCTTGGCATTAAGTCCATCCCTGTCAGATGTGGCTATGACAGCCCCTGCTGGGTCACGGTCCAAGTGGGAGGCTCAGTGGGGCTCAGGTCCCATGGCCTCCCCTGCAGCAGGGACAGGGCAGCTGTGTGTGCTGCCTGCTCACAGGCAAATCTGCCCTCCACTCTCCTCTCTTCCAGCCATGCATCCATTTCTATGTGACTCAGACAAGGTCAGGTTTACCTACCGACTTGAAGATAACTGGGAGCAGGCCCTAAAATCTCAAAATTTTGTTGCAAACTGTGGAGGTCCTGCCAGGACCACCGAGCATGCTCCTGGGCTGTGGGATGAAGGGTGCTTGGGGCACAGCGATCAGGAAGGCAATGTGCATGCAGGAGCCATGAAACCACTTCCACCTCCCTGCAAACCATCTGTCCTGGCCCGACTTGCCCTTCAGCTCTGGGCTTTTCTGACCCAAACAAATTAGCTATCTCCCTCCCCCAAAATTATCAAATTTAGTCATCTAGTCCCATGGGCACTAATTGAAGAAAAACTGTAGGCAACAACAAGACTCCTCCCAGGGATATATTAAGAGCTTACTAAATTAAGTCCCACAAAGGAAAGTTGAAATCTGGATCAGGATCCTTCCTTCCTCCCAGTCTCTGGCATGGCAGGAGGGCTCTTTGCAGCCATGAGCCCCTGGGTGCAGAGGGCATGTCAGAGCAAGGCAGCTGGAGGACTCTAACGTGTGCTACTTACAGAGAGGTCTCCTCTTCCTCAGCGTGCTTCTTTTTGTTACCAAAGGGGCATTTGCTATTTGTAAACTCTTGCTTCCTAAGGGAAAAGCCAACTACCTGACACAGAGTTATGTGAATAAACCACAGGAGAACTATCACATCCAGGGTCCAGGGATCAGGTTTGCCCCTTGTCTAATGAGCACTGGATGGGAATAATAAAAAAAATAATATCCAAATTCAATAAAAACAGGGAAAAAAATGCCCGGTGGTCCAATTACACTCTTGTCAGCTGAATTTTTGCATTCCTTAACTTTTAAGCTTCAGTCACATCTTCCTAAGCACATACCTCTGAATTAATTTATTTTGCCTCCAAGCCAAGAGCTGAGTTAGCAGGAAGGAGAAAGCCGTCTTCTCACACCCTGAAGAAGAATTCTCTCTAAGCTGCGGTTACTGACAGATCGAGAGCAGAGCCCCATGTGCCTACCTTATATGAGATGCATTACCTTTGTGCAATAGGCTCAAGTATCTCATCAAGGAAGGCCACCGTAGTATCTCTATAAAAGTGCTGCCTTTTCTGAATCTGCCTCCTGTTGCTAAAAGGGAGCCACAGGCTCCCTTTATAATCATGCCTCAGTATAAGGCATTACTGTGCTATAGCCAGACTTTCCATAGAAATCACAAACATCTTCCTTATTAGCGCACATTACAGGTGAGGAGTAGCTGATATAGCTGGTAAGAGGCAGCTCTTCATGTTTTAAAGTTATAAATCCAGGGAAGATATGCAGTCAGTTGGCCAGGCAAACACACCTCGTAAAAATCCTAGCAAGGATTGACGGTTCCATTTAAAGTCTCATCCTCCCAAAGGGAGTCTCAGGAAAAGGTTCCTCCCAGAGTGCCTTGATAGGCAGGAGGATGCATGTGTGATTACTCAGCCCTGCAGAGCATGCAAAATGCTCCATAAGCGCTTTCAGAGGTGGTGGTCAGAGCTTTATTTCACCTTCAGGTAAGTCTGTCAGCCCCTTACAAAGTGAACAGCGTCTGTGTTCTGCAAGGATTCAATGAGATCGCCTTCCTTGGAGACTTCACAGGACGTACGGGGGTCCCTCCAGTCCTCTTGCTGTGAGCATCCATGGAGGTTTTGTGGTCTCCAAAAAGTGTGCAAGAGATGAACGTCAGTAATAAAAGTTCAAGCAGTGTTACAGCCTAAATTAGAATTTTACTTACAGCTCAGAAATGCTGGGTTTCTCCAGCTGTAAAGTAAAGAAGGGTATATTAAAGCTCAGCATGGGTGTTGGAGTGTGTGTTTGAAAAGAACTTTGAGATCAGTGGGTGAAAAGCTCATAGGTATATAAAGCATTATTCCAGGGATCCAGTAACATGAGGCAGTTTATCTGAACACGAGTGTCTAAACTCTATTAACTGATAGTTCTTCAACACTTGAACTATGGTAATGTGACAACAGCTAACTTAATTGTTGACAAAAGATGATTTATCTCATTGTATAAAATCTTCCAGAAACATCTGAACACCCATTTTCTGATCATGACTCCATTTGGGAACCTCATCTCTCATTATAAAGGAAATGATCTCCTTTGGGATATACCTTGACTTGAATTTCTGTTGTCAACATAAAATATTTCTGAAGAAAAATAATACATGCCTCATTGGTGATCAGTCTCAGTCATTTTATGAGTTCAAGAAAACAGATAGGATTACTTACTATTGTGTACTTGGCTTTAGAATCCCTGTCATTACTTAAATGTTTACCAACCTTTCAAAGCTATAATTTTTAAAGCTAAATGTTTAGATCAAAATCTTAGAGGTTTCTAAAGATGTAATAAGAGAAAGCATGGATCCTTAAATGGCCAGACATTAACAAATATAATTTTTAAATAAAAAAGATTTTGTTAATTTACATTGTAATTGCTGAGCCTTTAGGACAAGTTATTCCATGTTTTATGCACCTTTTCCTCGTAACAATAAGGACTAGAGACTTATTCCTTCTATGTTTAATAAAAGCTGAGACCCTCATGAAATCCCCTGACTCCATGGAACTTGATCATTTAACAAAAATATTATCAATAAAAATGCAACCATGAAATCTGGGAAGGTATATTGTCACTTATACTGAGAGCAGCCTCTGCAACACAATACCATGACCTTAAAACTGAAGACTAAATGCCTTTTTGGGACAATATTACTTAGGCAAACATAAGTTATGCTGTAATCAAACACAAGTCATCAGCATTTCCACATGCTAACTGGCTGAACTGTAATACTCTAACATGTTGGAGATCAGACTGGAGGATCTCTATGGAGTATTACAGGTATTAGCCGTAACATAGGAGCGATCTCAGGTGATGTTAGCTATGTAAGAGTTGTCTGGCTCCTTTCACAGCCATGGGGAGAGTCAGGCAACCACCCCATGGGGCAGTTCATCCTATCTAAGGTGACAGAAAGGATTCTCGGGAAATTAAGCTGCCAACACAGGGCCCCAATGACTACTCAAGGCTATACAACTTTCAGATTGATGAAGATATGTGTGATAAAATTAAAGCCTGGGAAAAATAAACTCGGGTTACCAGCATTATTTTTTAATAAATTTGCCATGGATTATTAGAATTTTTGTATATATTCTGCTTATATACAATTTTTGGGATGCCTTGGAAGTAAAAGAAAGCATCAATTAAAGCCCTGTACTCAGTACCTCCTGAAAAATTATTAATTCAAGAACCAAATAATTAGAAAACACTCTTGAAAAGTTGTAAAGAAAAAAAAAAATATATTGGCCTGGATGTAGACTGCTTTATAGTAACAAAAAGTCTTTAGCTTTCACCAGTGCAACAGTAAAAGACAGGTCTTGTTGCATCGCAGCCTGAATTGCTGATGTTCCAGTTCCAGTTGATAAACATGATTCTAGGTGAAAATTAATCCATTCTAAATACATCCCTTCTTTACTAGCTGCTTAGTCCAAGGTAACAGTTACCAACTCTGTGAGTTTTCTTTTTTTTTTAAGAAAGCCTAATGGCAGGAATGGAAATCCTGACTGCCAAGCACAAGTGATACAAGAAGCAACTGTTTTCTCTTTTGCCCTGTGACAAGAGTTTTTTTCTAAAATGTCCCAATGCACAAATAAATAGCTGATAGCTAGTAAAATGTGAGTCAATTATTATAAGTCATAGCAGGTGATTACAGTGCTTAAAACATACTAAATAATAACTGCTGACACCTACTAGCATTATGGACATCTTTAGTATGTGTATTGTCTTCTTAACACTTTTATAGGGTGTATTACTTGGTAAGACATATAAATATTTAAAAAAAACTGTGCTATTCAACTGCAAAAGGTTCCCAGCCAAGTGGAAGAGCTAAAGAGTCCAAAAGCTCCTTCCCAATGTTCACTGAGAATCCACTGCCAATAGGGAGGAGACCTAGGAATTTGGGTTCTATGTGAAGCCACCAATGATAACAGCAAGGAACTGCCAATACTAACCTCCAGCTACTCAGGAAAACTCTGCTCACAGAGTCCAGTTATCATGGTATTTAAAAAAGATTCTAGTTTTAAGCAGATTTTCAAAACGTGTCTCTCTAACACAGACTTGAGAGTGTCCCCTCCTTATCAACTTTGGATGCACTGGTCTGTATTTTGCTTTACCCGTATCTGTCACGTGTGAGCCAAAAGAAGATAATCAGTTTCCAGGAAAAAAAAAAAAAAAAGGAGTAGTTTTCTGAATATACTTTTATCTTTTCCTAAATTTCAAATCTAAGAATATATCCTTTGAAATATATTGCATTTTTTAAACTTATTTTTCCTGCTTTACTTGCCTGCCCAGACAAACAATACTGACAAATGCTGGAATTCTAGGTCTCTTTGGTTGTATTATATTTAAGGACTCATTCACACAGATCGTTCTTGTCCTGCTATGTCTGCTATGAAAACGAAGTAGATAGATGGAGTAGAACTCGTTCATTGGTTTCTCTGCAAGCAAAGAGATGGAAACAATGAACACGGACACAAAGGGACCTTAACACCAGGGACCATGTCTGACCGGGGTTTTTTTGAGCAGTGGCGGGGATTGAGTTGTGATTTTCAGTTTATGGGACCAATTATGGGACTAGAACAGCTCTGTACAAATGACCCTGTTGTTAGCAGGGTTACATTTGCTGCATAGGCAACTCTACTGCAGACTTCTTAGGCAGTCAGTAGGGAATGAAAAAGGTGATAAGCAGTATTTAAAGAATTTGTTTGTTCTCTGCATACATGCTCTTAAGTGAGGGGGCACCCAGGAGAACATCCCATATGAGCTTTGTGTTTGTTTCCTGGGTTCTATTTGGAGTGCTTTGAGTTGCTACAAAAATCTTTTAAGGAGAGGATGTTTGCAGTTTTAATTTCAATGAGAAAAGGAATGAAATAAATACTCATATTTAAAAAAGCAGTGAAAACAAGAAAGCTTTTCTGCCCACCAAATTTCATGGCAACTTTAGATTTAATGGAAAAGCAACAAATGGACAGAATATTTACAGAAATACTAAAGCATTTGAAACGTGAAAATGTAAATGGGGCTACAGTCTGATTCTGTAATACATCATCAGCACAATAGAAACGTGCAATAGGTCATCCCAGAACCAGTTTCTGCCTGCACCTCCTGCACCACCTAAAAATGTGAAAGCCTAGGATGACCTCAATTTCTATGCTGAACTGCAGGTTTTCCCTTCTATCGCTCCAGTGTGGGCCTCAGAAACTAAACAGGCTCTCAATGAATTCATATTTCGGGGTGACATGGAAGAGTGTTTGTAGTGGTACAAACTCTTTGCTGAATATCTCTACCTAAGAGGTGTAGGAGCAAAGACATAAGCCAGTTAGCCAAACAGGACTAAAAAGCTATGTTATCGTTCAGCTCTGATGCCATTTCTTTCCGTAAGTTCAATTAGTTCTTCAGCACTAATTTCCACACCTTCAGATTGGGAAGATTATACTAATTCTTTACTGCTGGGAAGTAAGAATGGAAAAGGAAAGGCGAATGGTGCTAATAAGGTTTTTATATTAGCAGCAGTCCAGAAAAGAAAAAAAGGCAGATACTAGATACTGAACAGATACTAGAAGAAAAATGAAAGAGGAGAAAGCCAATGGAAGAAGACGAGGATAGGAAGATAGACATGATAGGAACCCTTTCAAGAAAAGAAGGGACAATATGAACATGGAAGGGAAAACCAGGCTTTTTCAAGGGAAGCTTAATAGAAATTGTTAGAAAAGGGGATGTACAGAAAGTTTCACATACGGGAGGAATTTAAGATAATAACTGAATGGAAATTTTACTGTTTTCAGGATTAGGCAGCAAAATTTGTTTTCTTTATTTTCTCTCTCTATGGCAGAGAGTTTACATCCTCTGTACTGAAGGGGATGACTGTTACAGTGATAACTGACCTGGGGAAGGTCACTAAATGACTAATAAAATAAAAAAGTAACAAAGCTAAAATATCTAAGAGTTACAAGGATATATACAACATCATCTAGCAGAAAAAGGGAACTAGCAGGTCTGCAGACTCCTTGATTCAGTCAGGATATCCTCTCTCAGCTTTTATTTAAATGTTATTCACTATGTCCAGACAGTCAGAGTGGCTCCTTCCATTGTTTGCTTGTGTGAAAGTAGGTTGAAAACAATCCTACAACATTTATGAAAAATGACCATGTTATGTTTAGAAGTACCCAAAATAACCGGGAACATATCTTTGCCCTCAGGTCATAATAAAACTAGGGCTGTTCAGTGACCATGTGGTCAGAACAGGAAGGGGTAGGTTTACTTGAAACCAGAGAAGATCCACCCCCCCAAATGACTCTTTATGGCTACTCCATTATGTTAGTGCTAATTCTGGTAAATCCCAAAGTAAAGACTGAGGGAGCTACCCTTAAATTGGTATCTCTTGCCTGCTGCTTAAACTATGAACCAGGCAAACCTCAAATTATATTACTCAAAAGGCTAATTCGAAATGTAATTTGTTAGATAATGCTCACTTTTCTGAGTCACTGAAATGCTCTCTTCTGACCACTGTAAATACTCGTAAGAAATAAATGTTTCACCTTAATGCATGAGTACTCATAGGGAGTACATCTGCATTGCATCCACTTTAACCGAAGCCATTATGCACATGGTGCTGGCAGATTGCATGAATCACACGCGACGGTTGCTGTTCTCTGACGGGATGTTTTATGTCTGTAACCATGACAGTGGGAAATGTAAAGCTGGCGATTTTAGGAGCTCTGAAAACTCATATTTGATTTTTTTTTTTTTTTTTTTACTTCATGTCTTAATCCCTGAAGTCTCATGATTATTTCAGAATATTTTTCAGCCTTTCTAAAATACTTCTGTACTTCTTGAGAAGGCATATACCTTCCAGACCTTTGAAACGAAAAGTCCCAGAAAATTAGAAAGAACACAGAAATGGAAGTTGCTTGATTTTTAGTTTCAAGAATATATCATTACTCTTAGGTATTAGCTTTTGGAGCCGGGAGGCTGAATCTGTCTGTACCAAAAATGTGACTAGCACTGAAACATAATTCATAACATCTGTAGCTGGCAATATCCGTTATACTTTGAAATATGTGTTCACTACACAGAGTGGGTGGAAATGGAAAACAGTAGTTACAGCAATGCAGTAATTTTTAAACCTTTGCTAGGGCCTTTGCAATTCTTACTACTTTCAGAATGGAGAATTATGCATTTGATCATAATGTGTGAATGTGTTTTTATTTTGCTGTGTTCATCGCTGTGTTCTGGGAAGCAATGTTGTACATGTTTGGGAAAAACCCCAGTGTAGTAACATGTCAGTGATTGTGAGAGGCCACCTCAGCACAGGGCAGAGTTCATAGAATCATAGAATCATAGGGTTGGAAGGGACCTCTAGAGATCATGTAGTCCAACCCCCCCCTGCCAGAGCAGGGTCACCCAGAGCAGGTTGCACAGGAACGCGTCCGGGTGAGTTTTGAATGTCTCCAGAGACGGAGACTCCACCACCTCTCTGGGCAGCCTGTTCCAGTGCTCTGCCACCCTCAGGGTAAAGAAGTTCCTCCTCACGTTCAGTTTCTTGTTTTTTCCTATGGGAAGGGACAGAGGTATACAAAAATAATAATCTGTGATAAAAATAAATTCCAAAATGGATCTTAATGGAACACGACTCCTATGGATTGTAGAGCAGAAAACAAGTCTGAAAAATGGTTGTGAATTACCTTTAAAGAGATGTATTTTAAGAGTCATGCATTCCAATGGGCACTGTTTTTTTTTTTTTTCAGCTCTTAGAAAGATCACTTGAGATAAATAATTCTTTAATTTTTCAGGCTTTTTAAAAAAATTATTGCTGTTGATTTCATAGCAAGCAAGGGGAAGGTGGAGAACAAACTTTTACTTTGAAAGTGGGAGAGAGAAGGAGGCTGTAGATATTTCTCTGTTAAGAAAGACAATTGTTTCTTATTTTATGGATGGTAGGACGCAAATAATGAAATTACTCATATTTGTGAATCCCACACAATAGAGGACAAATTTCCAGTAAATACTGAAGCACATAGCCTGTGAAAGCGTCAGTGAACTTTTCTAAGTCAAAGCATTCAAAGCTGTGTTAAGCAACTTGCCATCCTTCCAGAAAGCAGTCCTTGACTCCTGTTATTTTCCATGACCAAGTATCCTGACCCTGTAAATGTTCCATCTGCCTCATTCACCCCAGAGTCCACTCAGGGCATTACTAAGGGCATTGACCCCCCGTGGAGGGTTGCTGCCCGTCAGTGGGATGCGGCAGGGCTGGACTGGGAGCAGGGGAGAGCCCAGGGCAGCCTGCACAGGCAGTGCAGGCAGCTGCTGGAGAAGGCTGCCTCCGCCGGGAGAGCAGCCGCTGATGATCACGGTTGGGAATTACATGTAGCTCAGCCCAAATTCCTCAGCTGGCAGCAGCTGTTTGTGGAAACTGAAGGAGTCTTGAAAAAAGCCCCATTTTATGGCCCCTGTGATAATAATCGTGAGTGTTGCAATGTAATAACACATGTATCTGAGCTACAGTGTTCAGATGTCTCTCTGCCTTTTGGCCCCTTCTCTCCAGCTAGGGAAGGGAAGGTTTATTCAGAGCAATAGGCCCCATCCCTGCTTGTAAAACAGATAGGTGGAGGGAAAAAAATACAAATACCCCAAACAAAACAAAACAAAACAAAACACAACCAAACAACCAAAAAATCAAACCACAAGCTCGGTTGCGTTGTTAAAGCTCTTTAGAATTGGCACTGTTCGCATATTTGTTATTTTGACTATGTTGTCTCAGTGTTGCAAGGATGCAGTTCTCAGGGAAGTGTCCTCATCTCTGGGCTATAGACTCAGACTTCCATTTGCTTAGTCTCCCTCGCTGGCCCCATAAATCTTACATTCCTTTTCTGCATAGTCGTACGGCTTCAGCAGAAACGTGGCCCCGTGCCAAGTTGCAGACTAACTTGTGGCTCTCACTTCTGAGAAACTCGAGCAGTTGACTGAAACCCCTCCATAGCGAGGAGGGTTCAAAAGCCACCCTCCTCCTTTTGTGGCTTCAACAATTCCACGGCTGCTTGGCCACAGCTCCTGTAGCTGAGCAGGTTATTCCCTCAGCTGCAAAAGTAATAAAGCCTGTCTCGTATACCAAAACCCCTAACCTCCCTTAGTCCTCACACTGTTCCCAAATCCTTGCTACATCTCCTACACCTGTTTGGCTGTCTAAATGGCAGTATATGCTAGTTGGGCTGGTGCAGTGCTACACAGGAGATGGCTAGCCACCGATTGCTGCTCTCCCAGGGACTGGGTAATAGCTGAATTACGCTGGTCTTGGCTTTTCTCTGCCTAATTTCTGGTCTCATAAAATCTCCAGATCCATCAGCCTTCTGTCCTCTCCAGGAGGTGAGGCAATCACAGCTAAACGGTCAGACACTGTAATTTTCTTACAATTTTTTTTTTTTTTAAAAACTACACCCCACATGGATAGGATCCCACAGAGACAAGCCTAATTTCTGCAGTTACCTTCTCCTCCATCCTCCCACTAAGGAGGGATTCCTGGTCCTGTTAACCTCTTGCCACCAAACGTCTTCTAGGTGACTGTAGATGAGCCTTTCAGTGCTTCCAAAAGTGAGTGTGGGCCCTTGTTGTCTGCATGAAAGAAATCCGTTGATGATCCAGCTCTGCTGGATTTTGATAAATACATTTTGATTGTGTTTGTTATTCCAAAATTCTGTGGTCTAGCAACTAGTGTAAGAAAAAGTTAGGAAAACTTCTGCCAGGGATAATAAAAGTTCAGCTGATCCTGACTAACAACAGGGAATAAATCAAGCTTACTTACACACTTTTTCCATTTTGCACTTCTATTGCATCTTCTGTTCTTTATGTGTTTTCATATGCATGCATTTTTATACAGATACATGTGCACTGGTGGGAACAGTTGAGTGCTACAGGTTGATAACGTAGAACAGAAGGAAATTTCTACTTATAGAAATCTGCAGGGAACAATACGGATCTGTAGAATCTTACCTGTGCTGTAGGAAGTGATCGCTGTTCAGCTTCTGTAAGGAAGTCATGAGTCCTCCCAGAGAAATACTAAAGTGCAAATTGAAATGGTCTTTATGACTAAGGATACGTGAATGGGTTTATTAAATCCCTTATCTTTCCAGAATCTTCAGGCTCTTAAGTTCAGTGTAAACAAGGATTTTGGAAGGGTGGAGCTATACCATTTCTACTTATTTGTGAATAAGTAGAAATTTAAAAGAAGTATTTACCAACTTAAATAATAACTGACTTAGTTTTATTCAACCAAAATAAATAAAGACATATGTATCTTCAAATTAACATACAGTCAAATTAACATACAGTGGGAAAGGCAGAAGAATCTAAATCTTTAATCAGTTATAAGTTAATCTTAGGAACAAGAGGCCTGAAATATTTCCAGGGAACTGAATTATAAACCATAGCACTGATTATTCACATAAAAAGTCATACTGCTATGAGAGATTTTCATATGGCTTTTGAAGAAGCAAGCTTTAATGTATAAAAAAATCACAGCCAAGAGCTGGAATACATGTGTAAACTGTTCTTAAAAAGATTGAGAGTTGACTCAATTGAAATTTTCCAACACCAGTCCCCCTTTCAGTTGGTATTACATAAATTTCACTGGAGGCATTTGTAGGTGGACACACAGTCGTACTGTACAACATGGCTTCAGAACTACATGAGCATCATTTGAGTTTCTCAGAAATGAGTAGTAAGGACAGCCCATAGTTCCCCTCTGAACTTCTCAGTCTCACAGACAGAGGAATCAAAAAATCCTCCTGGGAAACAGTAATTCTATCCCAGGAGCCAAGATGCATTTCAACTTCTGGTGGGATTACAATTTTCTTGATTCAGTTCAAATTCTGTCATGCTGTTGTGTTAATTCAGGCTCCTCCATTCATCTGAACTGTCCGTCTATTGATCTGTCCTGACCAGAAGGGTTTGAAGGTTTGCTCTCCAGGCAGGGAACCTCCAGCACAGGGGCTAGTTTGCACCACACCAACGCTCCTCCTGCGTGTGTCTACCTGGAGATACATCTACCTATATAGAGACATGGACCTGCAAGCTGAAGCACAGCTCTTGAGGCCAATGTAGATATGACAAGTGGTGAAACACTTGGACCCAGTCCACACCTCAAACACATTCAGGTTTAGTCCTGAATTATTTGGCTGCTGATTTTACAAGGCAGTGTCCAGATCCACCCATTCATAAACTCTTCCTCCACTGGAGAGTTCCAGTTGTAGCTTTCAGCTGGAGGATGTACTAAACTGCTTAATGGTAATGCAATGTCTCTCCAGCATCTGAGGTGCATCCTGTACTCCACTATGCTTTGCTCTCCCAAACTCAGACAAGGCAAGAAAAAAATTCAAATATAATTTCTATAGCTGTTTTCCGAAACATTTTTAAAAACAACTTCAGGAAATGCATAAAAGAATATACATGAGATAGGTAATAAAACAAGTTTAACGCTTTAAGGGGTGGCAATTTTATTCTTTGTGTGCAAAACTAATTATTGTACTGTACATCCTTCTAGTTTCTGGTTACAAGATAGGAAGATTTTATAAATCGCTTTTCACAAATGGATATCTGATTGTTAAATTTGTCTTACCCTTATAATATGAAACATTTAAAGGTTAACTTCATTGCTCTGAGAAATTATCAGTTCTACCTTATTCAGGAATAACACTTGAGCTTTTAGAAGCTGACATATGAAGCTTGAAATGTACAGTTGGAAATTTAGTTTGAAGTTTAGTCTCTGGAAAATTACCTTTTCCATGGCAATCCAAGTGTTCCTACAAAGTATATCCATCAACATAAAGGACAGCTGTATAGAGCTCTCATGTGCCCTAGTTTCTGCCATAAGCAGTTATTTACAGTTACCTGTCTACTCATATAAATATACTGACAACCAGAACATAGTAATATTACTTTGACTGCAAATAATTAAACATTTTTTTTTTATTTATATGTGAAAAAAAAATCTATAAAAGTTGCTAGACTGTAAGAACTTCTTGTAACAAAGTTAGGATCTTGAAAAGTAGTGCTTTTGGGGAGAGAATTTTTAGTTGCTGACATCATTCCTGTCCGCTGAGGACAGAAACTGTCCAAAGACAACCAACATACAAATTATACGGTATCACATTTTTATATATTTGGAACTCTAGTCCTAAACTTCTGAAAGTAATGAGGGTTTTGCAACTGCCTTCAGTAAAAATGAAGTCCACGCCTGAATGAGGAAAGGTTATTTTAGTAATATGTAGAATCTTAATCTGTATCATATATTCATGCACCGAATATCAGTAAGGTAAACAGGATGAGATGTAAGATTTGGCTTTTGTCATTTTATGTATGGTAGAAGCTTTTACTAATTAATCCCAGGCTAGATGATTGTGCTTTTTAATACTTTTGGATTGGATTAAAACTCAACCAGGTTAATCTATATCGTACTCAGCTTTAATAAATATCAGATCCAAATATTTTAATAATTTTTTAGCTAAAGTTAGAGAACTTAACGGGTGGGAAAATAAATTTGAAATAGTAGTTAGGATGTTTTTTAGTTCAAATCCAAAACTTTTCTAATGGTAGAACAACAGAGTGTGATCTATATGGACTAAAATTATGAATTCAAAAATAAGATTAAAAGAAGCAAGCACTTTTCAAAAGTTTGGGTCTCCTGCACCCATATATAGATAACTAAAAAAGCAATCTTGTTTCCAGAATGTGCTAAGCACCAAACAGCTGTAACAGACACCAGTGGGATCTGTGAGATGCTCAACATTTTGGAAGATTCAGACCAGGCAGCTAAAGATTAATTGGAGGCCTCATCTGCATGCAGATATTTTTAAGACTATGACCAAATCTATAATGAATTCTTCGTGCGTCACTAATTGTAGTAAAAAGCTCCAGTATACATCACTGTGGCCTCTCTAGAGTTTATGGTAAAGTTTTATAGTGGTAACTATAGAATAGTGCTCTTTATGTTGGTTAAAAGGATTAAATATAGCACCAAACATAAACTTCTTTTCGTCATTTGCCATAATACTTCCAAATAAGAGCCACCCATTTTTTTACTCTACATATATATACGTATATTCTGTAAAGGACTGAAAGAGAAGAAGTTCTACTTAACATTGGATTTCGACAGAGAAACCTACATTTCAGGTGTGAAAACACATTTGTGATGAACGTTAAACATCACAGAATCACAGAATTGTTGAGTTTGAAGGTCACCTCTTGAGTTTGTCTACTCCACCCCCCTGCTAAAGCAAGGGCAGCTAGATCAGGTTGCTAAGGGCTGTGTCTAGTTAACTTTTGAATATCTCCAAGCATGGAGACTCCACAGCCTTTGTGGGCAAAGCATATATTATCTCTGGGCAAGCATATCTCAATGTGTTTGCAGTGCCATGCTTGAGATTAAAATACATAGGTTAAAAAAGTTAATATATATAGGTATATATCTTTCACCTGAGAACAATATCACACTGTCCACCATCATACTGGGGAGACATTCGTGATAGCTGCAGTGAGATCTCTCCCAGGAGAGTTCAAATATAGCTTCAGAAATATTTGTTAAAAACTTTACTGGTAAAAAAAGAAGTCCACTTCTGTTAGATACCCATATAGAGACTTTATTAGTTTCTATAATTTTTTTCTACCCACCATTCATTTAGCATTTCACATTCTGTTAAAAAAAAAAACCAAAAATGACTAGTTAGAAAAAAACCATTTTAATTTTGTGGTAAATCAGAATGACTATAAAAGATTTGCTCTATTCCAACTCACGGTATGAAAGGAAAGCTGGGTAAAGCAAGTGTTATTTAACACTAAATAATTTCATTTCCATGACTTCATCGGACTTACATATCAGCTATTCAGAAAATAGTCCCAAAGAGAGTCTTTAATTTAAACTGTCTGATGTTCTTTTGGCAGTTGTAGGGAAACCAAGAGATTTGTTCTCCAGAAAACTTGGACATAGTTTCAGATGAAAGAAAAGGGGGGAGGTGGATTGGGGTTTTTTTAAGGTGGACTTTACTGCAAGTTATTCAGTTACTGTCAAACAAACAGTATTTTTTCTGGAAATGATTATAATTAACTATCGTACTTCTTTCAAAAAAGCCCACTACCTTTTAAATAGCAGGAAATGTTCTCCATCCACAAAAGCTAACACACAGTGAAATTAATAAATACCATACCTCTTTCTGAAAGCAATTTTTATTCACACAATTCAGTGGAATTAAATGTGTTGGAAATAATTTTCCCAAACTCAATCCTTCGCTTCAAGCTATAATTCACATATACTCTCAGAAAAGGGCATAATGGAAATGTGACTAAATAAATTTTGATTTGACATAGCAAAATAAAACTCCCTTTGACTGGCTGGAGACAGAAATACTTTAAGATAAGTCTTCTTAAGCTTCTTCAGGAAATGAGTTCTAGAAATGGTGTTTACCGAAAGGTAAATGCTGCTAAGAAAAGTACTGACCCCTATTTAAAGTTTCTTTCAAAGCCAATTATTTACTCTTTTCACTGTCCCTAGGTTTGGAAAAAGTGCCAAAAGACCTTCCTCCTGACACAACTCTGCTGGACTTACAGAACAACAAAATCACTGAAATTAAAGAAGGAGATTTCAAGAACTTGAAGAATCTTCATGTAAGTGTATAAATGAACTATCATTTGCCAAAAAAAAAAAAAAAATGGGGACAAAATGTGGTTTTGGCCTAGTACTCAGGTTTTTAAGGAAAACCGATGAAATACTCTTTAATCTTCCTCCACCAGCCCAGTCTATTTATTTCCTTTCCCATTCCTCTCCTGCAAACTCTTTTCTCATACCACAGAAGTTTCTCATCTCTTTTCAGCTCTTCATACCTGTCTCCTGTTCGTTCAGTCTCCTGATCTCCATTATAACTTCTCTCACCTATTTATGTACGTTTTCGGTCCCTTTGGCACAGTGACTAGGCTATTTTTATTTAAAAAGCAGATCCATCTCAACCCTGCCACCTCACTCACTTATCACTGTATTCCTTCCCCTCCCACCTCTGAGCTCACAGATTTTTGTATATACCATGTGTGTTAGGAGTTTTTCTGTAGTAATTTTAGTTTAAAAAACTTTTCAAATCAATCTTCTGCCCCCTGCACTACAATGAAATTGTGTTCTTGCAATAACCTTCTCCTAGCAAAACTCCATCCTCATCCTCTTTTACCTGTCAGTCTCTTCCAACACTGCTGTCTGTTTTCCTCTTTGCTGAAATATTTTCCTTCCCTGGTTTCTGTGACTGCCCTTTTTTCTGGTTCACCTCTTCTTTTCCAAGTTTCCATCAGACAACTACCTTCCTCTGTTTCCAAATTTTTGTTTCTCTGTCTGAGGTCCTCCTCCCTTATTTCTATACTTTTCATCAGCATCTTAAAATTCATACCTCAGAGTCTTGCCTCAATTTTGTTGAAATATCTCTTTCTTTTCAGGTCAGAAAAAGGCTATTACTTCTCTGCCTTTGAAAGTAATACCCCAACTCAGACATATTTCTGAAATATTATTTTTCTAGCTTTTCACCAACTCAATTTATTCTGTGTATTATTCCATTTGATCATTTTTGATTATAACCAATATAAACAGCTTGGCTTTGCTTTCCTGGCTCTTCACAACCTCTTTCTATTCTATTGTTTTCATTCACAACTAAGAAGCCAACTCCCACTTTTTATCCGTTCATGATGCCAATGCCATCACCCAAACAAACACTGTTTCAAACAATAATCTCCATTCAGCCACTCAGTTGGAAAAAAAATCCTATAAACATTTATTTCCTTAATTACTTCCAAATTCCCTCTTAAATTTTTCTTTTAATGCAACATTGAAAAGAAAAGTTTTTAAAAAATTCTAGGAATAGGCACAATGCCAGACTGTCCATAGTAGAGGGACCTGCATGAGTAAATCATGATGAAGTTCATGTTATCTAATTTTAGCATAGATGTCTATAGTTAAGCTAGTTACATAGATAACCTCTACAGTCAACTAAGAGAAGTAGGTATTTATACATAACATTTCATCTGACTTGTTTTCAGAATGGGATGACTTGTGTCCCAGAATTTTATTTATTTTTTTTTTAATTCCTCTGTTTGGCTGCTGAACAGATTGGACACCCTAATTTCTGCCCCACTTGTTTTGGTTTTCTTCCACCTTGGAGAGAAGTCCTGTGTCTTCAGTGAAGATCATCTGCAAAAAGTGCTAAAAAAGAGAAAAGACTTGTCAGTGAAATTAATCTTTTTGCAACCCTTCTTCATGACACTGCATGAAATGAGTCAGAGCATGGTATTCCAGATGAAAAGCACTGACCTCAAGGACTTCTGCATACTTGGAACTCAGTTTGGGTCTCTGTTATACATCCCGCTGTGAGTTAAGCTGCTGTGAACGATGTTATCTCATTGAGGTTAACTCTTAGGATTTACTTTATTCCCTTTATTACAGTAGATATAATTTAATAGTGAATTAAATAGGTAACTCTTTAGGGAAGAGATAATTTGTTTGTCTAACTCCCAGAAGTACCCAGTACATGCTTAGGGGCCAGTGGAAATCATACAGAAGGGTGACAACAGTAACGTCTGTTTTAACAAATTACTTTCAAAACAATACAGTTTTCCTGGATTTACTCAAGAACAAAAAACGATCCTCTCATCTCCTCCCCAAAATAATAATTTAGTCATGCAGTACGTTTATGTAACTAGGCACCATCTTTACTCTCAGCAGGCATCATTCTTATTCTTGTGTAATATCTGGGAATGATTCCCATTCTCAACCTTGCAATTAAATATTCTTCAGAGTCATAGTGAAAAGGGAATATTGTTTTTAGATAAATATAACTCAAACGCTTTGTTGTTGACAGAGCTCCATTGTCACTTTTGTTCTAAGGAGATATATGTGTGTGTGTGAGACATATGTATAAAAATATATATATAATGTATATGATTTTAATCATATTCCCTGATAAACACGGCTTGTGTTAGCGTTACACTTGACAGTGTGATGTTCAAGAGTTCTAGGCTTCTTAAACTTTACTAAACCTTCTTATACTTTACTAAAACAGCAAGGTTTACATAAATAATTACTATTACTGTTTCAATATCTAAAATTAACCTCTTGCATGAATTTATCACTTGAGGGAAAAATTCCTTAAATCCCAATTTTCATAGATCTTGAAAAAAATGAACAGTATATTCAGTTCATTCCTTTTGAATATTCCTTTTAAATTCCTTCCTAATTCCTATAGACAACACCAACGCCATATGTAATAGTTTTAGAAGAGATTTTCATGAACAAGTTGGGTTGAACCTACATTTCCACTTGTACTGAAAACCAGATGAAGTAAGGAGAAAAGAAAGGATCTACCTATAATTTGCCCCTGGCTTCTCTTTCAGCACTAAAGTAGCTGCTTATGCTCTGAAAAAGAAACGAAAGGGTAGTAATTCGTACTTAAAAAAATATTCTTTGTATCAGAAAATTTTCCTGAGTAGGTAAAAGAGAAGTTAAAATTTGCAGCTGTGGAAATATGGCAAGCACTTAGAAAAAGATGCAACTAAGGGAATATTTATCTGCAAAGAATAGATGCCTGCCAGAAAACACCAGAGTCAACAGTTTTGGTGCACTTGATATTTTTATAGTTTTAAATTCATCCAGGAAAAATTGTGTAAAGTTGTACTATAAAAACTCAGTGAGTTTTTGTCACACTATTTAAAAATGAAAGATAAGATTTTTTTTTTTTACTGGAGGACTTGGGAAAATAGAGAAAAAAATTCAAGACAGTCTTTTTTTAGGGCTGAGGACTGAGTTTTGTGCTTTCAGAGAACTGTCTGCTATTATGTAAAAAAATTGGTTATGATTTAGACCTGTGGCAAAACAATCAGCGAGGTGCTGTTGGAACAGCCAGGAAAAAAAATCTTCTATGAAACCATCAGGATTTTCCAGGCAGACTGACACTTCTGGATAGAGTACAGTACTTTGACCCCACGGACACAATAAAGAATCCAAAATACTACATGAGTAAGCCCTCATGCAGAGTGAAGGAGGAGTCTACAAAAACAGCACAAGGAGTTGCGTGCTGTGTGGCAAAGCCAAAGCAAACCAGCACAACGCCTGGCACTTGGAAAAAGAGGTAAAAGAAACTACTGTGTATTAGATCACTATATGAACAGCACAAACAACAGAATAGTGACTGCCTGCTTTTCCAACAGGAATTTTTCAGTGGCACAGTGTTAGTACAAGCAAAAGAAGACCAATGCACTATTGGCCTGAAATCAAATGGAACATTGCTTCACCTAAGCTGGCAGAACTATGCAAAGCCACGATGGTGCATACAACAGTGCTGAAACCAGCTGTATTTATACTGAAAGAAAAGAACTGCACGAAAGAGATAAAATATTTAAACTTGGGACTTAAGGTTATGACCATATCCACACTAAGGGATTATCAACACTAAATGCACGGGCAAATAAACTGAAACACTGGAAAAATAATGTATTACATTCGAAAAGATTTGTGCATTTTATTTTTTTTTTTTAATCAAAAGAAGGCTCCCTATGGAAGGACAAGAGCCCAGATTAACTGAAGAAAAGTCTAAGAACATCTTCCAGGGATACAGAAAAGCTCCTAACAGATCAAACAGTATTAATGGAAGAACACAGTCTTCTGATGACTCCTTACAGCTTCAGTTCCCTTTTCCCAGGCATAACTAAAAGAGAAGTTAAGTAAACATAATGCTGTGCAAATCACAGAATGAAGAATCTGTAACCACCAACATACTGTAAAAAACCAAAGACAGATATCTCTGTCCAGTTTCTACCTCTGAACTCAATTCCCAGTATCAACAATGGCAGACATTCTTAACAGGACTGAGGGATACCATTTTTTATATTTTTTGTTTCCACTTGGTGCAGCTGTAGGTTTCTAACAAATATTCTGAGAAGAAAAAAAAATTAACCTTTCTGAAATGCAGCACTCCCTTAGAGAGCTCTCATTTCCTCAGACTCTCTTTTGCATTGTGCTTAACACACAATGAAATTTTCCACTGAAACAAGCGAAGTGCAACAAGCAACACACATGCAAAACTTTTTTATTGTGCAGAGGGTAAACATCTTTTCATGTGAGCAAAACAACAGAAGAAAATGCTTTTCGGTCCTTAAAATTCTGGAATCAGCGTACTACGCTAATGCAAAAGGAAATTTTACAGAGTGCAACAATAAAATACACAAGTAAATTGTGATAAAATGAATAATGAATGACTAAAATGCTTGCCTCAGCAGACAAGGACAGGGTTGAAAGATTCTGTAGAAGTCTAGAGCATTAGGATTATTTTTTGCTGGAACAGGAAATAGCAGAGCCAGCTGTTCCCTGGTCATGTGTGCCAGTCGTGTTACACAATACTTATCAGTGAGAGCTCAAACTCACGCGAACTGGATCTGCAGCAGGCTTCTTGGCTTTGCGAGATTATTCAACAAGTTGCTGTGGATGTGATCAAACAGCTTTCCACAGTCGTCTTTCATTTATACTGGGGGATGGTGTTTCAATGCCTTGCCACCTCCTTCCCTCACAGTTCATTCATCTCTTCCCTCTTGTTTCTATGTCATCCCTTTTTCCTTGCCTTTCTTAGCTATGTCCACTTGATCCTCGGTCTGGTAGGGTTACTACCAAACCCTACCAAAGACTTTAAGTAACAACAAATAAAGAATAATTGCACCATCCTGTTTTTTTATACCTTTACCCTTTTCCTGCCATAACTGTAGATCAGGGGACCTTCAAGACACATAACATCTGGAATTCTGTTCAGAGACCTCCTTGGATTCAGGGGCTCTTGGTGCCTTCAAGTTTATGAATGTTTATGATTTTATAGATGAATTTAAAAATGAATGCTTATTTTGTAGAATTTTGTCTCCTGGTATAACACAATTAGTGGAGAATGTCAAGTTCTGGTTTATTTTTTTGATGTTCTTTGGTTTTTGTTTTTTTTTTTTTTTTTTTCTTTTCCTAAGTGTACATCCACTCCTAATAATTTGGCAGAAAAGCTGGACTATATGTCCAGGTTATGAGTATGACTTAACAACTAAAACCATAAGGCAAACAAAAAAAGGCAAATTTATTATCATTTTTATTTGGAAGCCTGACTCCTGAGCTTACAGTTCTTCAGGCATTACCGTTCCTAGCAGAACTGTAATAAAAAACAGGTAATAATGTAATACATAACCCAGGAAATTAAAGAAATTCCATTGGGTCAGCAGATTGACTTTTCAGTTTAAACCCTGAAGGACACATGCATCATTAAAGATTTGATGTTAGGTAAGAGTACCATCCCCAGCTGGCAAAACAGATGTATCACCATGTATTACGTCTGATAACGATTTGCTGATCATTTTACAGTTCACTTCTGATTTTGGCAAGGCTCTCCCTTCAACGTATTCTAACCTAAGAAGAACAGAAGTAGGGATGCAAACCCCTCAGAACAACCCCCTGAGATTCTCACATAATGGAGTTACACCAAAAAATACAATCCCCTGCTCCCCAGCCCCAGACAGGGCAAAAATCGTAAGTTTTGGTAACCCCCAAGAAGAACAACGCTAAGTTAGTTCCTACATGATTGCCACATGCTCCCTCTGCAGTTTGTCAGGGTGTATTTTGACAAAAGCCTGCCAACAAGCGTTCCAAAATTTTCCTGAATTGTGAATCCTCCTTTTTGTTTTGGGAATAAATATTTGAGGTAGAAACCAGGCCAGAGGGAGCTAAATGGCCAGACTTGCACTGACTTCAACTGAGCCAACATCTATTCCTGCCATACAGTGATTTTTATCTTTTTTTTTTTCTTACTACTCTAATATCAGAGGTGTTTCAGTAAAAAAGTAAACAATCTTTGGAGCAAAACCTGGATTTTTTTTCTTCTCTGAGCACTGCTTAAACTGCTGGTCATGATAAGGTGGTCTATAGGTATTACCACAGTGACGTATTGTAGCAGAGTCAAGGTTTACAGTGCAATGTTTACGTGCTTTATATGACAAGGGAAAATGACTTTATCTCAAGCAAACAAGGATGGAAGCTAATTTTTCTGTTATCCATAGAAAATTGCTATGAGCCCTCTAAGCCTGACTAAGCGATGACTAACACTTGATGTATTTGTGCCTGTTTGTTTTCCCTTGCTTTCTTGCCTCTTCTCTTACCTGTGGCTAAATCTCTTAGCACCCATACCAAGTCATGCTGAAAGTTGTGCATTGCTGTGCCCAGCATTTTGTATCAGGAATTGGTGATATTTTTCAATTATTGTTTTTTTTTTCCTTTGGGGGTACATTTATTTTAAAAGAAATATCCTTTTCTCCACCAAAAATGGGAGTGTGGAAGAAGATAGATTTTTGAATAAAAGTGCCAATTCCTCTAGCTCTGTTCTAGGCTGTCACGTTTCTTCAATCTGCCAAATCATTTCGTACTGGCAGCATCTCAAGTGCTGTCTGTGGCTGATGGGCTCCACCACTTTCAGCACTTTGAGGTTGACCCTTATTTTCCCCTCCAAGTACTCCCTGTACACAATTTTTATATGTCCTTTGACAAGGTGAATATAATGCCCCATCATGCCATCTGGGGTTTATTCAGGATAGTTAGTCCATGTGGCATGTTTTTGCCTAATATCCCTTCCTCAATAGCACTGCCTGCAGATGTTTTCCCTAGGTTTTTCTCCTCCAGTTCCTGTTTTCACTGACCTCTAAATCCCCCTGTGTTTTTAATTTTATTTTGTTTTGTTTTGTTTTAACTTTTGTTACATGCAAACCATACGGGGCACATTCTGAGGAAAGTAAACAGCAGTGCTCCAAGGCTAATAACTTTGTTCTTTAAGTCTTGCATATAATAGAGTTATTGTGAAGTGGGAAAGGAACCCAGAGGTATGGTTTGCCAGGTGCTATGCTGGTGTTATCCTCATCATTTGCTGTTGCTCTGGGAGACAGTAAAACTTCTCTTGCAAATTCTGATGTGTAGGTTTATTTTTATTTCTTTACAGCTGCACAACAATGTGGAAAAATAGTCCAGGTTTAAAAAACTGGGAGCAGGGACTTGCAGAGTGGGGTGTGAGTGGGAAATGATACTCTGGTACAAAACAGTTGAAAACTATGGGGTTGTGACACCTTCCCACTTTATACCACCATACATACATTCCCACTGTGAAATCGGTATTTTTAAGCCTACCTTTGATAGATACCGTTGTTTCTAACTGAGAGACTTTCTGAATGTTTGAATAAAACAACAGTTTTGTGTGTTTCCCTAAGATGACATGATCATATTCAGGAGGAAGCATGGGCAAAGCAGAACAGATTAATCCTAGATATCTACATAAGTTTTGGTTTTGGTCTGGACTATCAGTTCCGCTCTCAAGAGCTGTAACAATCCTCTTAACATCAACTATTCAGAGAATATTTACACTGCAGTGCCTAGCTGAATGTATGTCTATCTATTTCCAGCAAGAGGTATTTTCACATCAGATCATCATCTGTGATAATCATAGCCCAAACATTTTTTATCAAAAAGGTAACAAAGTTAAAAAAAAAAACAAACAAACAAGTGAAATAGAAAAAAAAGATAAGGCAGACCAAGATAAATGACCAAGGAGTTCAAAGCAGGATGCAGGATAAAACTGTCAAGTGCTGATAAAATGAGTCTAAACTCATTGAATGTTGACTTAAAGGTCTATGGAAAAGAAATCCATGGTAAAATAAAAAAGAAAAAAAGAAAATATAATCATGTAATTAGCAATAGCACATTCAGTTATTGAGTTATTATGATAAAAACAATGAAAGAGACTCATCTGCATAATTCAAGCTGTACCCCTCAGAATAACTGTTTTGTTTCCCATGTCCTAATACGATGCAGCCAGTTGTATTACACTACAGGCAGAATCTACATCAGTATCACAATTCTGGCAATGATGACTCAGGAAACCCCACCCCGTGTGTACCCCGTGTGTACCCCGTGTGTACCCCATGTGTTCTCATGGCAGTTCTTATAGCTCAAGCTCAAATAAAAGAGAGTTGAGGCCATGGCTTCCACTGACCAATATATTTATTTTGGGAGAGGCTTATTGTCAGAGAAATACTCTGCTGAACTGTGAGTGACCTTTTCTACCTCCTCTTGCAAATGTGTTATTGCTAGCTAGCATACAAAATTAAAACCAGATATGCTCAGCTTTCTGCGTACTCAGTGAAACCACGTAAGGAGCACACTGCTTGCTTTGCTCTGGATGATCTGCAAGAGGAGTCCGTTAGGGACAAAAACACACATCCAATACCATTTTAAACTATATTCTCACCTCTTTTTTAGTTTTCATGACAGAGAGGTGGTGTCATTGATACTGATACACTTTTGGCACTGTTGTAATACTGAACTGATTGTGGAAAGAGCTGAATGCTCAATTTTCCTCCAAGAAACAGGCTAAAGTGTAATTCTGAAAATATTAAAAGTATATTAAAAAGCAGTGAATGTTAACTATAGTATATGCAATATAAAAAATGTGGTTTAGCAGCAGGTGTTGTCTTCTGTTTCTGAAAATAGCATAGTGGAGTTAGTGAACAAAGATATTCTATAGCTATTCTCTAGTAATAAATATGAATAGATATTGATGCAGCCCATTCTCCCTAGTTCACCGCACAAACACGCAGCACTGTAAGTCTGATAAGTAGATAGCAGACGGAATGATAAGATTCATTCTCATATGTATCATATCTAAAATCTTTTCTGTTAGCTGCATTACTCTTCTGACAGTAATGGGACTTCATTCTCCCTTTTTATGTCATGGCTGGTTAATCTAAAAGAGAGTTAGCAATAATGTAAAATTTCAGAGGAATACAGAGACCACCTATAACAGGTAACAGAGATTTTATGGAGGCCTTTCTCTCCTGACTCTATAGAGAGCTAATTTGCTAAGAGTTACCCTGAGTCTAGATATCACAATTGTGAGAACTAGATTAGGCACCTACATACTCGGCAGAATGAATATGGTCCATGATCCGTAACTGCAGGACTTAGAGTATGATGCTTCAAATTGCTCCCCTTCCATACCAAGTTATACTTACAAAAAAAAAAAAAAATAGCTTATATCTCTGCAAAAAATGGGAGTATTATCAGTCAGAAATCTAGTAAGTGCAGTCTATAAGACTAACAACAAAGAGGTGATGATATACATATTTTTATTAAGTTAGGCTGTGCCTTCACTGTATTGAGTCATAGAACTTTCTGTTCAGGAAAAAACTGGTTAGGATGATTGTGTGATGATGTGTAAGGTATAAAAGTATCCTCAGAATAAATGAAACCAGAAAAAAAAAAAGCACAAATAAACCTGATAATGTTGGATTTATGTGAATTACTTGTTCTACACAGCTTTCAGGTGGAAGGGTTGTATTTACTCTTGGATATAAATTATGTATGTTCACAGAAGCTGCATATACCTCAGCAATGAAATAATACTTGTATGTGTTATGTAGGCCTTGTTTATCTTTCACTTCTTTCAGAAGTTCTTAATCTATTTGTTTTAGTACTGCATTGCATTTTCTTCAGCTTGCTAGATTGGCCATCAAAAGATATCAAAAGACACTAGAAAAAAATAATAACTTTTTAATGTTTCATTCCTTAAAATAACTTCTCTAGTGGTCACCTGAGATCTCCTTCATTATTACTCCACAGGCATTGATCCTTGTTAACAACAAAATCAGCAAAATAAGCCCATTAGCTTTTGCTCCTCTGAAGAAACTGGAAAGACTTTACCTGTCCAAGAACAACCTGAAGGAACTCCCAGAAAACATGCCGAAGTCTCTTCAGGAGATCCGGGCTCATGAGAACGATATCTCCAAGTTGAGGAAAGCCGTCTTTAACGGACTGAATCAAGTGATTGTCTTAGGTACGAGCATGAGAAATTATAACAAAATCATCTCAGTGTTTTTTCTAGATGTTTTTAGTTCAATCAGTGATTTTATGTAAAAAAACCAAGAAATGCTCCAATAAATTGTACCTCCAAATTAGCTTTGACCTGAAGGGCATAGGTACCTACATTGCAGCACAGCTCATGACCATGTTTTGTTGGCAGAACTAGGCACCAATCCAATCAAGAGTTCAGGCATTGAAAATGGAGCTTTTCAGGGGATGAAGAGGCTCTCCTACATCCGTATTGCAGACACCAACATTACTAGCATCCCAAAAGGTAAGAAATTCAATGAATATTTCAGAGATTTTCACAGGTATAATATAGTGACTTTTAGTCAGCTGGAAAAAAAAAATATTTATGGAAGCCTTTTGAGTCAGTCCTTAGAGTATCCATTACTTAACTACTTCATTTTTTGGTCTGTTGTCTTTTATCGGTTTGGAAAAATTTGATTTTCTTTTATGAGAAGCTCCACAAGAGGTTCACTGTCAAAACCAAGCCATTTTATATTATTTTGCTTTTCTTATCTCATAGCTGAAAAATAAAGAGGAAGAGTGTTTTCATCCTCCAGCCCTGTTTTGTGAGCCTGATCAACATTGTACAGATGTAAACTCATGTCGGATTGACTGAAGTTCTATAAGCATAAAATCAGCCCTCCACCAGTCTGTGGGTTTGAAGCCAAAAGTACTATTCCTATACAAAACAGAAACATTTGATAGTTTTAAAAGTACTTCATTGCAAATTGCTACAAAATAAGAACATCAATATAACCTATTAAAAAAAACCCCCACAAACACACACGCAAAACAAAACAAACCAGAATCGTTCCAAACCAGAGGAAATTATATTGAATTTATTCATACTTTAGCCAGCAGATTATTTTGAAATAGCTGAAAAGTTTTTGAAAGTTAATACTAGTTGTTATTTCTTTCTTCCCACATTTCCTGTTTTGGATGTTCCTTTGAGGGACCTCACATAGTTAATATATTTAGTTCCAATTTTTTTTTCCTGATAAACAGAATTTGCAAAATGGTATGTGCCTTACCTAAAATAACATTAAAATTATTTTACTTAAACTTTACAATCTCATTTTCTGAGGCTGTTATTTGTTAAATATCTAGGTGCCAAATGTTTGTAGATTTATGTATGTGCATAGTCTCGATAAAATGAAGGCTCTTTCTCTTACACTGTCATATAGGTCCCATTTACATAATAATGAAGGCTAGAATTCATATCTGAGAAGAATTTCATTTAGGTCTTAACTGTTCTATGATGACTTTAGGAGCATGATCTTATTTCATGCCAAATAAATGTTTACTAGCACTGTTACTATCTGTTTTCAGTTTCCCTGATTGTGAAAGTTCCTTGTTTCATTCAGTGAATTGTTCTTGGCCATGTCTAGTAAAAATCTTTTTTGTTGCTGTAGAAGAGTCTCAGTGTAACACAAGTCCTTTATAAAAGGGTCATCCAGTTTTATCAAAAGTAATTTGATTGTGTTCTCTCTTTCAGGCCTTCCCCCGTCCCTTACTGAACTTCACCTTGATGGCAACAAAATCAGCAAAATTGATGCTGAAAGTCTGTCTGGACTCACCAACTTGGCAAAGTAAGAATTCATTTCTTCTTTTCACATAAAATATTAGTTGAAATTGTAACGACAAAAAACATCATTCTGAGCTTCATGACGTTATCATCATTGAAGCAGCACATAATGTAGCAGGAAAAGCTTCTAAGGACTTGTGTACTGACTTAAGAGAACAAAACAATTGTTTTTTTCTAACAACACTTTCCAGTTGTTTTTAATTATGAGTGAAGTATGCCCAGGACAACTGTTTCTTTGATAAAAAAAAAAAAAAAAACCCAAACAAAAAACCCCCAAAAATATAAAGAAAGAAATTAGATTTTTTAACTATGTCATGCTTCTCTCATTCTATTTCCATCTTCGGTTTATGCAGTTTTACTGGGACACTGCATTGCTCATGCAATTTCCTCTGCAAACTGAGGAAAAAAACACATGGGAACCAAACCTGCTTGAAACAGTTTCTTTTGTTTCTTAAGAAAAGCAAATCTCCAATGACTCCAAGAAAGTGACAAAAAATTAATCACACAATATAAATAAAAAGGTATCATTTTTTCAGGGTGATTGTACCTTGCTAATCTGTGAATATATTGTTGAACACGTTTATCTAACTGTAGGAAAATGTAAGAAAAATTCCCAAAGAGCAGTTATAGACATACAGAATTATTGGTGAATTAGTTCATATTAGATAACGCGCTAAAATAGTAAAATGGACCTTTTAATACAGGGTATTTTAATACTATACTATACTATTTTAAGATTGTTCTATGAAAACAGAAGTGTAATTGATCTATAAGACCATTAATCAGATTATTGTATCTAATTCCTGGATCTTCACCTTAATCATTCAGCTTAATAATCTTAATCATTCTTCTTGTCACAATCAAGGAAGAAAACAGAAATAAAAGAAACATTACTGAGCAACAGGAGTTAAATTTACCACTATTTACAGTAGGTTGGATAGCAATTTAGTGCAATGAAGTATATATTTAACATGTATTTTAAATCTGTCAGTTCCAGGTGATAAGGCTTAGAACAGCTTTCTAGAGCTTGTAAAATAAGGCATTTCAATTCATGTTTAATGTTCATATTTGATCACAGATTGATCCCCACTCAAAAAAAGTCTGCTCCTGGATTGTAATGAAAAATTGTATATACCATAATTATAGACTAAGGGACTACGAAGCAGTTCTTGTTAATGATAGAGGCTTAGTATAAAATGTAACATCCTCCAGAGAAATGATGAAGAAATCTTCCAAAACCAAAATAAAATCATAACTACTCAGGTAGAGAGTAATTCACTTTACTGGAGGAGGGAGGTGTGGATGAGTCAGTTGTCCTGCAGATGGGCCAATTTTCACATTCACACTTGGAAAACAATACAGGCAACATCACATGGACAATATTGTTGGAAGTCCTTCTTAAGACATGAAGTTTTAAGCAGCAAGTGCTGATGGACTGCTAAAAATATCTAACCTTGGGCTGCTTCCATTGTGGCTCTACTGTACAGAGAAACCAGATACTCTGTTGATTGTGGTGTGGAAATGCAGAGCTGCTCAGAGCGGGAACCAAGTCCTAACTGCTCTCTGGCCTGCGCTTAAGCAGGCAACCTAAGCATAGTCAGAAATCCTCTTTTGCAAAGTTGAAAAGTAAGGCAGAATACAGATTTGGTGAAAAGGGAGGGCGTTGAACATAACAGAGCAGACAGATGAAGAAAGGAGCGAGCTACAGGAGAGCTCTAGGACAGCATATGGGATGAATCTAAGGGGCAACATGCCCCTTATGGGAGAGAAACAAGCTACCAAAAAATAGCTTTTATTTATACATCTAAGACTTTGAGAACATTAGTATGGGGTCAGACCACTTTCCTTCTGGATCATGGCAACGCACGCTCGACAGTCTAATAGTTGCCCTAAAGTACTGTTGGGCTTTGAGAAGCAGGTCACTTTTCTGACCATGGTAAGGTGTTTTGAACTGTAAAAGAGCTCAGTGTAGATCTAGTGTTCATTTGCTTTTGAATTCTTGAGTTCTAGCAGATCACCAGTATTTATTCTTTTTGTCTGTTTTTTTTCTCCTTGTAAAATTACTCTTAAGTATTCCAAAAGTCTTCATATAGTCCTACAATGGGAAAAAAAAAAACAATATCCGTAATGTAGACCCAGCAAAGGCTTTGCTGGTTTCATGTAGGAATGAGCTCCACAGGAGGAAATACAGCTGATGTTACTAAAGTCTATAGCCTATTAAAGTTTACTGAAAAGGTCTAGCTCCATACAGTGGAAGTTGCATCAAGCCCTGAATAATGATGTTGAGCAGCTTGAAGCCTGTTAAAGTGCACAAAACAAAAAAGTGGGAATGGGCAAGCAGGGATGTTGAGGGCAACAGAAGGTGAAAAAACATTTGAGAATTTCTTGAGTTTTTAGATATGTTTTTGATGTTGCTCTTCAGTGATTTAGAGCACTGTGACTAGGTCAGCTAAAACGGTGGAAATATGTTACCTATTCACTAACATAAAAGGAAATAGTATGTCAATATAGTAAGAAAGAGTGATTTTTCAAATTCTTCCCTTTTTGTTCCCATGGGAAAAAGAAGAGAGATGAAGACCATATTCTTTCCTAACACTCTTAATCACCCTGTATTTTACACACTAATATTGTCTTATTTCATTTGTAAACACAGCCCTAAGTGACTAAGAGTTTTTTTGTAGCACATTTAGATGAGATGTAATTACATATAATTTCACTGCCTGTAGGAGTTGGGAGTTAGATCCACTTTTCTACAGAGTCCTCCAATTTTACTCTTTCCCTGAAAGAGTTTCCCTTCATGAGCTAATCTTGAGTTGGATCTCGTCCATCCTTATGGTGTGTAAACTTACTTTTGCTTCAACAGACCAATATGAAAGTCTTAACTTGCTTTTTTCATGCTGGTCTCCCTAGGTGTGAAACATCTGCTTATAGACCTGCTTATATAGCAGCATATATTTAGATATGTGTCAACCAAGAATTTATAGCCTTCTGCCAAAATGTGTTTCTTTTCCCCAATTTTTTTAAGATGTTCGCTATAAGCACCCATTACTGAAATCCTTAATAGACATTGTGTAGATCTTCAGACCAAATTGCTTTGTAGGATCAAATCCCCCAAGCTTAACTAAATCTTGATGTACTCTACTCAAAAGGAATTCTGTTCTAACTTTCAAATGAAAATTCTTCCTGACCAAATCCTAGCAAAGATATGCGATACTGTGAACTGATTTCTGAGTGAAATAAATCCCTGTTGATGTCAGTGGGAGATCTCATTAAACTCCCCTTTGTCATTTAACACTTTGGCAACATTGCAATGTTTAAATGAAGATGATTATGGCTATTTGTTATATATATAATACTAGTTAGCAAGATCTTTCTTTGACTGTTTATTTTTAAAATGAAAATTCTAAAATGTGCTTCCATTCTTGGACAGCATTATTTCAGGAAAAATCTCTGCCATAAAGATCAAACAAGAATTTTTAGTTCTGTTATTTTACACCAGGTCCAGATTCTGACTTTTGAAGCTGGCACAAGCCACAAAGAATTACAGAAGTAGATTAATGTGAATCAGACTTTCTTTAAAAGTACTCATCCATAGCAAATTATTTTGTCACAAGGATTCTGATTACCTATATGACATTCTTAATTGAGTCAGTTGTTAATAAATCTCAGAGCATTTTTCCCCTCAAAATTTAAAAAAAGATCGCTTAAAGAAAAAAGATAAAGCAAACTAGATGAAGTAGGTTTAGCCTTTATAGAAATAATTTTCTGAAAGGACAACACTGTTGATGATAACTCCTGCAGAATTACCACTGAATTCCCTGCCTCATCACAGAGCATTGTAACTTATGAGAGTCTCTTGAAAAAATTCTCTAGTTTGATAGCTCCAAACCGAAATAGTATTAACACAGAAATACACAGATAGGACCAGATTTTCCAAATTGAACATAAATTGTTCTAGTAAACCCAGAAGAAATGTCTGTGTCCCACTTCTGTTTCCTCCTGAACAGATCGTTATGTATGACTCAGCTCCTGTTTCCAGTCTGTAACATGGCTCTAATTTAAATTTAAGAGTTCTGGTCACCCTGGGCTATGTAGTTTGACAATGAAAGTTACAGTCAGTACTCCTAAAGTCATTCAAGAAACTCTTATTCGGCTTTTAAAGAAAGACTGGTGCCTATGGAGCTACACAGTACCTATTTACAGTGTGATTGGTCATATAATGAAAGTATACAGTACCATGGACACAAGTTGAATGCTATCATGATGACATCAGATGTCAAACATTTAAATATTTTTATCTAAACTATTTCTCTGTGGTGACTTTGTACCTCAAGTTTAATTCTGAAAATTATGGTGGTCTGCTCTACAACAGTAGTATATAGAAGTAACCAACCTAAGAAAGATGGTTGTGGGAGCAAATTTAACATATTTTTGGGTTTGTTTGTTGTTGTTTGGTTTTTTTTTCAGATTGGGTCTCAGCTTCAACAGTATTTCTTCAGTTGAAAATGGGTCTCTTAACAATGTACCTCATCTGAGAGAGCTCCATTTGAACAACAATGAACTTGTCAGAGTACCTGGTGGGCTGGGTGAACACAAATATATCCAGGTAAAGTTTATCACGCTGCCTCAGAGAGCAACCGTTGAAAGATTCTGAGTGGTTTTTGTGTGGTTATTCAGTCTTGAACAGAAACATAGACAGTATTCGTGCAGAAGGTAATGTGATGCAAGTTTCATAAACTGTTGAATAGGCATGGAAAAGTTGCAAACAGGAAGATTTATTCTGATTTTTGCGTGGGCGTGGTTATGGAGATGTGTAGATCTGGCAGCGTGCATTCGTATCTCTGTGCGTCTGAGGGGATACCACAAATATGGGATTATTTGTGTACTTTAATTTCCTTTTTACTCAAAAAATGCTTTCAAAGAACATTTCTTCTGTTGAATTTTTTCAATTCTACTCAGTGACATTTTGCAACCTTCCACAAGAATCTTCCCTTTGGTATCTCGCAAAGCTGTGCCTTCAGGAGGGCAAAGAGGAGCAATATGCATTTCACATCAGCAGTATTTTTGAGGTTTGTGTGGCTGGATAGCTAGAAACATGGCCTCTTGGAACCAATTAAAATCTGTCTTCACTTGGACTGATTTTACAGGAATGAAAGCTCCCAAAGAATGAAGACTCCCAAATGTAAATCACCACTTGCATGTAGCTTGGGAAAAATAATCAGAAATGGTAACTCCGGAGCAAAGTAATATTCATCAGCTATTTTAAATCATCATTAGTGATTACTTTGGCTCTGAGTCCTGTACGGTTGCACTCATGAGAGTGAAAGCGTTAGAGCTGGAGAGAAACCAGTTAGCACCAAATATATTCTTTATATTCAGCACATGCCCCTGAACCACAGCACTGTATTAATAATGCCACATCTTTGAATCCCTTTTTTGTTACTATTATCAAATGATAGCAATGTTATTAGATTGCCTTGCACAGTTTCTGCTCTTTCTTTAGAAAATATTTCTAATTGGGTATACTCTAGGTATTTCAAAAGGTAAGCAGAATCAAGCATTTGTTTGGAAGAAAGGATATATTGTTACCCTGTATAACATTGCACAATACGCACCAAGTTATGTCACATCAAATCGTTAATCTTATTTGCCATGGTAGCTGTATTTCTCACTTTTGTACTTCTGTGCTTTTCAGGTGGTCTATCTTCATAACAACAAAATTGCTTCAATTGGTATCAACGACTTTTGCCCTCTTGGCTACAACACCAAAAAGGCTAGCTATTCCGGTGTGAGTCTCTTCAGCAACCCCGTGCAGTACTGGGAAATCCAGCCCTCTGCTTTCCGATGTATCCATGAACGCTCTGCAGTACAGATTGGAAATTACAAATAGATGTCTAAAGAAGGGGTTCGGTTGTGTTTCAGCTAAAGTACCTGTTGTAATAGGCCTGTTCAAAAAATTGTTGCTAACAATTAATGCCAAATACCAGAAACTTCACTTTAAAGTGGAGATGGTCCATTGATGTAGAATAAATGAATGATTACAGATGTACAAGATCAAGCATACCATGAAAAGAATTGCCAACTGTGCTTTTAACTGACTTATTTCAGCCTTCTTTTCCAGCATGCTTTCTGTGGTATTTTTCAGTTTTCTGAATGCTACAGGTTTTCAGATTCCACTGTATATGAGATTCGGAGTAAATATTTGTCAAGCGATGATATAAAAAAAAAAAAAAAAAGATAGTGATTGAGGTTATTTTTATAGCCACACACACACACAAAAAAAATAGTAGAGGGAAGAAGGACTCTCAAATCATCTTAAGACTTGAGAAGGTGAGAGTTACCTCCTTTAAATTTATTTCAAGCCCTGGAGGTTTAAAAATATCCACTATAACACTAAGCTAATTCTGAATGTATCTATTTAGCAGACGCAAATAAAGTTGTTGCTAATGTCATTATTTTGGGAAAAATAAAAGAATTTCATATTGTACACATAGTTATTTTAAGATTGCCATTCTTCTAGAGCAATGCTATTCAGGATTAGCCTAACATAATCCTATTGAACAAAATAATGAGTAGTCTGCAGCACAAAACCTGTAACCTATGTCTGGAGCTCAATGGCTAAATTTCTCTAGGGCAAATCTCTCTCACCTTAGTCAGAAGAGCAGTTTTAATAACTTCAGTGAGACTGCCTTGCAGAGTATGGTATTAGGGTTTAGTCATTGGTATCAATCCATGTATATATCTAAACCAAAAATAATAGCAGTTCAGTGTTCACTTGTTCTGCATTGTACATTTGTCAGCATCCTTTACTATTTTTGTTTTTTAAACAAAGTTTTTAATTGTCAAGTAGAGATATGCAGGCTCCCCATCTGATGATTTTGTGGCATTTAGGTTATAAGCAAAATTAGAAGTATAGCAAAATATGAAGTGACATAACTGCAAGGCCTAGCTGGACATTGCTGGGACATCATTTGTAGAAGTACCTTCTTAGAGTGATTTGAAGCCCTATGCAAACTGGATTCTTCAACCCATACCAGGGGGTAGCAAGCACATCAAAGGTAGGCTGCACATTTCTACTGTCAATCTACAAAGCTAAACATATACTCGATAAAAATGTCACCTTAAAAGAATCTTCTGCAGCCTCTTAATACTCCAAGGTCAATCTCTCTAATTTGTAAAACTTATATGTCATTTATATTAAAGAATAATGTAATACAGGCAAACTCCAAGGTGTTTGTCTTTATTTTCTGTTTTGATGGCATTGCATAGTGTGTCAGAACTTTAATTATGATTTAAGTCTTGAAAATTGAACATCTTTGGCATGGTGATAGCTAAAGTAAGAGTAAGTTGTGTGAAATTCTCTTGCCTCGAGAAACTTTTTCATGCCTAACATTCATAGGTATTTTTTCTAGGAAATGAATATGTTCCTTTTATAGTTGTAATTTATTCAGGTGGCAAATAATTGGAAATGATTATGAACCACTAAAGCCATTACACAGAAAGAGTGTGTTTGCAGTGTTGTTAGCAATCTTCATATAGTAGTAAACGATTACCCCCATTTGCATCTGTTCTTACTTCTGGATTTCACATTTTCTGAGCGTTGTTTTTAAATAAAAATAACAGTACGTTATGTCCTTCTGTTACTGAAGGGAAAACCCTCCAGAAAATGAGCAGTTAGGTTTTTTCCTTTTGGTTCTTGGTTGGATATCTGCTATTATTCAGAGACAGACTTTGTGCAGAAAGCTAAGCACTGGAATTTCAACCGAGAACAAAGGCATTGTCTTCGCTTGGAGAACTCCACAGGGTTTGTATGTACACGGTTCAAATTAGCAGATGCAGATACAACTTACAGGAAGAGATTTATACAATAAATAATAATAATAATTACTTATTACATAAAACTTCATATAAATATATACACAGGGTTCACATTTGTCCCTCCTTTAAAATTTGGCTTTAAAATCTCTCCATACTAAGGCTTTCCTTACAAACCAGAAGCAACTTTAAGTCCAGAAGTAAATATGTGAGCCTGGTCCGCCTCTGTAATACCTATAGTATGTTCCATACCAAGCTTGCTGCTCTCTGTGCTAAAGCACAAGCTATTCCTCATAAGATACATTCCCTGCTAACAACCAAGGACTACAAAGATAACAGGACTTTCCTGATTCCCAGTCCTGTGCAATAAAAAAGAATAAGCAAATCCTATAATGTCCTCAGCAAGACCATGACAAATTCAAAAGGTAAACACACTGTTGGTTTTCCATAAATTGTGCAGCCATACCTACCAGTTTCTGACTGACAGGACCCTATCCAAGTCCAATACACACACACGGTATCTGCAAAGACTTCAAAGCAGCAGGAAACCCAATACTTTTAAAACTGCTTTTCATATAAATACAGAACAGATGGCTCCTCCACTTAAAACCAAAACAAAACAAAAATAAAGGAAAGAAAGGGGGCCTACAAGAAACATGGGGAGGGACCCTTTAACAGGGAGTGTAATCATAGGATGAGGAGTACCAACTCTAAACTGAAAGAAGGTAGATTTAGATTAGATATTAGGAAGAAATTCTTAACTCTGAGGTGGTGAGACAGTGGAACAGGTTGCCCAAGGAAGTTGTGGATGCCCCATGCATGGTGGTGTTCCAGGCCAGGCTGGATGGGGCTTTGAGCAGCCTGGTCTAGTGGGAGGTGTCCCTGCCCATGGCAGGGGGGTTGGAACTAGATGATCTTTAAGGTCCCTTCCAAACAAAACTATTATATGATTCTATGATTTTATGAAAGAAAAAAAGAACAAATACAAACAAACTATAATAGTTGGGTGGAAAGAAATAAGAGAGCTGAAGCTGAAAGCCTTTAGGCCCGACAGTGCATCTCCAATCCCTCCATAAAGGGGATATGAGGACTCTCCTAGGGAGCCTAAAACAAAACATATGCCAATAACCTGAAAATTTGGGCTGGTGAAAATGAGATATGAGAATAAAAAAGTGCAGTTACAGATCCTCAACTGCAAGAATGATTTAACTGATGTGCAGAGGCTTCTTATTTCTTTCACTGAATATAAAATTATAACAAATCCAAACTACAATAATAGCACTTGCTTGCTTTTAAAATCAATTTTCTAATAATATTTTAAAAATTCTATCTTTTTATGATAAAGCAGACAGAATAATAAAATCAGAGACAAAAATGTATTTTCTGCCATCTTAAATTAATAATACCTACTATTCATCACACTGCTTAGGAGTATCCCTGAGTAAATGTTTGAACTTTCTTTTTTCTTATTTAAAGAGTTTTGCAGAACTATGGCCAATATTTTCTGCTATTTTTTTTTGATATCTAAATGTACCCTTTGTCCCCTATTCATGAATCTTCTTAGAGTGTTAGTTAAAATCCATGTAAGAGGTTTTCAACTAAAGAAAACAGCCCCTCCTATCTTCTGCTGAATTACCTAAATAAGTTGGAAACAAAAATGATGTCTTGAAGAAGTGGTGCTTCTTTAAGATTTTATTGCAATCTGATGGCAATACTATAAACTTATCCTTTTGCTTTTGTAGTATATTCCCCCCCCCCCCCCCCCCTTTTTTTTTTTTAATTAATGTGATATCCCTCAGGTTTTGGCTTTCCAAAAGCACATACACAAATTTTTCTTAGGAAAACCATGTATTGCTAAAGGATGTTATTTTTCAAAACTTGACTACAAATAAATTAGTCCTTTCATATATGCTTGTCTTTTAAGGCCAGAAGGGAGCTGGATGGTTTTTCCTAAAGTGCACCAGGTTATGGACAGTTGTCATATACCTGATTGGTGAAGCATAAATACATTAAATCTCATTTAACTTCCAGGAAAGAACCATCTCTTAAATCTCTGGCAACAATGTGTTGCTCTGATTTCCAAGTCTATACATTTTTTTCAGTTCCCTTCTCAGGCTGCTTCTCAAATCCTCTAAAAACATCTCTTTGCCCCGTAACCTGGCTTTTTTGACCTATCAGTGAACCACTTTGTTATAATCTCTTTCTGCTTGTGTTTGCCACTTCTTTTAAACAGATAGTATTATCTACTTCATACTCCTATATACAATTTAGCAGAAATCTGAGAAATTGCTTTTGTTTGATGCTAGCATTAATTTAATGCCTCTATAGTATCATACGCAAAATAACGAAAAGATTACAAAAAGCTTTCTGATCCCACCACTACTCTGAACTGCCATCTAGTGTCACTGAGGGACAGTAACAAAATTACTGTTCGCTAATTGTGAAAACCAGGAGGAAAGAGGTTTATGAGGCTTTATGAAAAGAGGCTATGTAAATTTGCATTCTTAATCTGCTGATTCACTTTCCTTTATTTTTTTTTTTAAATAGTCAGAGTGCATAGTTGTAACATCAATAGCCTTTTTGTACATCCAGAGTCAAATATTCTTGCTTTGCACATGGATGTTATTTTGCTCATCCTCTCTGAATGTACACATTGCTCTGAAGTCAGTTTTACTACAGAAACTGGTCTACATCTCTGTATTTTTTTTTCAAAAGGAGTGGCCTTATTTTCTATGGTCATTACCAAGCTATTGCTAGGTGGTTGGGTTTTTTCCATTCCCAATTTTAAACCACCAAAGGGCTTTAGTCGGTGCTAATTTAGTTGGAAATTGTTTATTCAATAAAAATAAAAAGAAGTTAAGGATTATGTTAGAGACAAGTTTGCACAGCACTGTAAGGGAAACATGAGCTGTGAGATGTTCAATATTAAGTGCATCGACTTCAAATTGAAATAGTGGAACTAAAAATAGTTGATAAATTTTAGCATAAAAAATTACCCTAACAGTGCTCCAGGAACTCCATCTGCAATAGAACAAAGTATCTGTGTGTCTCCTGGAAAGGCACAAAAACTGTTTTAGTGTTTGAATCAAACTCAACAAAAACACTCAATCAGCTAGGCTCATCAATGGATACATTAAAAGTGACATAAAACAGCCTTTGGTCTCCTGCCCTGCTTCCTGCTCTGGAAGTTCAGGGCTGTTCACGTACCAGAAGTGCCTGAGGATGTGTCTGGATGCAGGCGCTACAGAGGGATGCTTACCCTGCCTGTAAAAATCTTTCTGAGATACAAAGCTGTGGTTTCTTCCAAATTGCTTTGTCAGGCCGTTCTCTTACTCAGTGTGTACATTACGCCGCTTGAAAGCTTGGGAGTTTACCTCTATGTGGGTGTCTTAAATCAGCAGAACAGAAGAATGTTAATGCTCTGTTGTTGCCTGCTTAAACTGGGACTTGACTTAACTTACATCTGTGAGAGAAAGAATGGACAAAACTATGAAAAAACCGTATTGCTTTAATCATGCATATATATGTACACACATTTTTTAGATTATAGCGTAATATTAAAAAAAAAAAGAAATAAAGGAAACTAATAATAAAATCAGAGAATCTGCAGTGTGATGAGAAGCAGTGATCGCCATGTCTGAATCCACGTGTATGGCTGCAGCAAGCAACACAGTGAAGTTTTTGGAAAATAACAAACACTGTAGACCTTGTATCTGCCAACATTGACACACGGGAATAGTTCCGACGTTTTCAGTCAGAGGAGCTGAAAGCTACAGATGGGCACTCAGTTTTGAAAGGGAATTAAACAAATGATGCCATCCACTGTATAAGCAGAAAAGGCAGTTTTTAAACAAACAGACAAAAAAACCTATCCAAACCCCCTCCATCCAGAAAAGTTTCATCCAAAGAATTGTCCCAGGTACTGTCTTTGGCTCACACCCAGATGGAGAGAAGATGAATGCGTGCAAATTATGATTGCTGGTGATAAATAGCATGATATTTTTCTTATATGCACAAATATTAATTGGTAGTTTTTCTTTCTCCTAACATTTGGCAGAATGGATAGTAGAATATGTACTGCTTTATTCTGTATAAATGGTTACAATTTACAAAACTTTCTATTTTCATATCTACATGAAATCAAGCAAAATTCCAGGGTTTTTTCCCACTTTTTCTGTTATTGACTCAACACCTTGAAGTATATAATTTATGATAAATCATACTTACATCTTTTGTTCATTTTCAACTAATACATAAAAATCCATACTATACTTGAAAGAAAAAGCTTAAGAATTTTGTTACTATTTTTGCAAACTTCAGGTTTGGAAAAGTTACATTATTGCTTCCAGATGAAGACTTTAATTGAGATGAATTAGGCTAGTGCTTCTCCACGCAGCAACTTTCTGAGTGTTTAAATCCTAATATAAACGCATGGAAAATAGGGTCCATGTGTCTGCTACTAAATGCATGTTAGAAAGCACTTTCAACAGGAAAATTCAGAACCAATTAAGCTAATCATGTAGTATTCTGCTGATGAATCCTTTCATCTTTTAATTTCAAGGTATTGACTCTTTGCAGGAATCAAAAGATTATAAAGAATAAACCGAATTCCAGAGTGCAGAAAAAAAAGGAATTTCAAAATGCATAAAATAATCTTGACATGAAAGACAGAATCATTCTAAATATTGCTTGGCTGTGCTAGAAACTCTAGACAACTGAAACGCTTCAAAAGGCTTATTCACTTCTGAGGATAATCCTTCAGAGGTTTGTCCATCTACATCATTCTCATGTGGAAGTAGAAAGTGGATATGTTGCAATGAAGTCTTAAAACAAAGCACTGTCTTTGAAGTGTTGGCTAACAGAAAGTGATTGAGAGATCCTAAACCCCAGGTGAATTAATATTTCATCATGCCGTCACCAAAATGAAGCAAAAAGATTAACCTTTTGGGTAATTTTTTCTCTTCTATCCCTTACTGCTCATTTCCAGCACCAAGTTCTTTAATGACATGCCAATCATTTTTAATATATAGTAGGAGCCACTGCATGTGTAGGTAACAGGGAGACAGAGAAGATTGTGTAAATTTCTGTTCAGCAGATGTAGATAATTGGATTGTTATGGAAAAAGTTAGGTAGTTAGGCTCCTTACTGCTGTCAAAGGACTAAATTACTCTGAAATGGTAATATTTCCTTTGAACTTCCTCGTCAGAATTCTGACCCACAGAACTGAGTTCCCTACAATGTGGAAACGTGCTCACACTATGGAAAAATACAACTGCACAATCATTTTAGATTATTCTGCAGGGCTGAAAAAGAAAAAGATAGCAGGAATAGGAATTGGAGAAGACATGTCCCATTTACCAAAGCTCTGCTCTACCAAGGAGGAAGCTGAGGATGTCTCCCAACCCCCTCCACCCTCACTGACAGTTCAAGTGAGACAAAGGAGGTAAAAGAGCTTTACAGCCACTTGGCTACCTCACGGACATCTTCTTGCCTGGTATGAGAGCATATGTAGTAGCACATAAACATATGTGAACCTCATGAAAGTCGAGCCAGTCCCACTATCAGTACAGACTGGGTGATGAATGGATTGAGAACAGCCCTGCAGAGAAGGACTTTAGTATACGAGTGGATGAATAATTGGATATAAGATGACAATGTGTGTTTGTAACCCAGAAAACCAATCACATCCTGGGCTGCATAAAAAGCAGCGTGGCCAGCAGGTCGAGGGAAGTGATTCTGCCCCTCTACTCAGCTCTCATGAGAACCTCACCTGTAGTATTGAGTCCAGCTCTGGGGTCCCCAGCACAAGAAAGACATGGACCTGTTAGAGCGGGTCCAGAGGAGGGCCACACAAATGATCAGAAGGTTGGGACACCTCCCCTACAAGGAAAAGCTGAGAGAATTGGGGTTGTTCAGCCTAGAGAAGAGAAGACTCCAGGGAGACCTTATTGCAGCCTTTCAATATATAAAGGGGGCTTATAAGAGGGAGGGAGAGAGACTTTTTACTAGGGCCTGTACTGACAGGACAAGGGGAAAGAGTTTTTAACTGAAAGAGCGTAGTTTTAAGTTGGATATCAGGAAGACATTCTTTACATTAAGGGTAGTGAGACACTGGAACCTGTTGCCCAGAGAAGTTGCGGATGCCCATTGGATGCATCATTGGAAGTGTTCAAGACCAGATTGGACTTGGCTTTGAGCAACCTGATCTCATGAAAGATGTCCCTGCTCATGGCAGGGGGATTGGATTAGATGATCTTTAAAGGTCTCTTCCAAACCAAACCATTCTGTGATACCATCTGCAGTACCAGGGCCCTGAGTACACCAGGAGGCTCTTGCTGCCATGACCACACTCTTCCAGAGCCTCTGCCTACCTAGACATCTACTGCTCATTGACCCAGGAGATACATTTAAACTCAGGTCCTTCTCCTGTCCCTGAGCTTATTTTTGGGGTTCAGCAAGAGAGGGTAGCTCTGCAAGGAAAGGCAAGCTGGGAGCCAGAGGTTACACAAGGTTGCACAAACGCAGCAACCTGATGAGCAAGTTGCACTGCACTTAATGAAGAAGAGCAGAGCTGGTTGGGTGACTGTAACCAGGGCTGGCCAACCATGCAGTGGCAGATGTCCAGTGAGGAGGCAGGTCCGAGATCAAGCTCAAATATCAAGTCAATAAGATAATATCAGGATCAAAACCAGGCACAGCATACCCACAACATGGGTAGGGCAGGGGATTGGGTTTATACACAGCTGCTGGGCCAATAGGTGGAGGCAGCATGGCTGGAGAACGTGGACGAGGCTTGTCAGGGCAATCAGAGCCTGCTGGTGTGCTCAGTGCTCAGAACATGGTGTGTTGTCACATACAGAGCTTGCAGAAGTCCCCAGTCACTCCAACAGCTTTGTTTGCAGGCTCGAAATGTGGGAAATAAATGAGTTCTTCCCTGAGGACCCTCTCAGCTCCAAGCTTAACAGGCCATTTGGACATAGACAAGACAAGACTACCTTTACTAGGGTGAGAGGCACATAGGCATGGAGTAAAATGTTCAACATCACCTGAGTGAATTAGGACCCCAAACGCTGTTTTCCAAGACCTTGGAGGGCAAATTTCTGAAAACGTTTTGACATGTGAATATATGACAAGTCATTAGTGATGGCTTTTAGGAGGAGGATATCCTCCTCATTGGTAAACCAAACTCCTCCTTCTCTTCACCATGCTTTGAATCAGAACGTTGTGGGATATCATCTGCACATGTATTCCCCCCTTGCTTGAAAAAATGACACTCATGTGGGTTTCCTAGAAAAGTCACCAATCTGAGACAAGACAAAACTCTGATGGGTCTGGACAGAGGGGACACGAGGATGCAGGCTCACACATGTGTTCAGAACCAGCCTTGCTCATTCATCAACATTTGCATACCTCAAAAAACCCTCTTACTAAGTCCCAGAAAGGGGGAAGAGTAAACCTCAGTAGAATACGAGAAGAGCACAAAAGCCTCACCAAAATTCTTTTACAGAAGGTGTGGGTCTTTCTAATGTGATTGCCCTGTTTATATTGCTTTCTGACACCAGGTATTCTCACGGTTACTCGATTACTATTGTGATAAAAGTTCCATAATAAATGCAAACATTTAACTGCTAAAACAGAGTGTAAAGCCCTTCTGTTCATGAACAAAGATATTACAAATGTGTGATGTTTAGCTCTGGAAACAAGAAGGTCTCATTCTGCTTTCATGAGATTGGAACAGCAGCAACGGACTTTGCTATACCACAGTTGGATAGCTGTATTATTTAAGTTTTCTATGGGACAGAAACATGACCTAAATTATAGTGTTGCTCACCCGTAATGCTGTAACTAAGTTTGTGTCAGCAGTTCTATGCAAAACCCGCTTTTCCACTTAAAAAATTGTTACTCTGCTAAAGCTTGGAATCAGATCTTATTGCTGGAACATATTTGTTTTTCTTTTGAAAAGTAAAAATAATCCATGTACTTTCTTCAAAACTTCAGTGTAAAGCAAGAGTGACACACACACTCATACACATGCAAACATACACAAATTTTGAGAAAAGGGTGAAAACAACGAAATTATAATTTGATAAAATTCAAATTGTGGATCAGCTAATCCTGGCAGATCTTAGGACCTGAATGACTATTTTCTTATTGATGGCCCAGTTTATATTCCAGATTCTAAATCTGCATCTGTATTATTAAGTCAAATTGTGCCATTTTCCAGCTCCGGACCAACTAGCATGACTTAGCCCCATCTCTACTGTAAGGTTATTTTACCCCACGAAACAAGGTGGCTTCATTTAAACTCTCTGTTGAGAGTGGTAAATCCCAAACCATGGCTAGGAATTGTTCAGTTCAGGTTAGAATCAGGGAAAAGTCCATTGTAACTTAATACTATAAAAAATGACTTGCCAATGTCAGGACAATGATTTACTAGTGTAGGTAAAGCCTAAAGGGGAGGTAAGTCATCCATTCGCTCATATACAATAATTTAAAATGTGGTGACATTAATATTTTGCATTGATCTACCCAAATATTGACAATGCTTTTACCTTATTGCTATCTGAATGCCTTCCTATTTTTTCTTCTCAAGCAGTTGTAATGCTTTCTTCAGACCTTCGTGGCAAACTTTATCTCTGTCTTTTTATATCTTTGAACAGCTGATAACACAGAGTTCTGATCTGACTGAAAGTCTGGAGGAGTTGCAATATTTGATTGCAATGTTTTCATAGGTGTTTCCATACCTACAATCCAAAAGAAATTACAATTCAGCATTTGAAGAGAGAAGGAAAGAAATTCCCTCTAGGTTAGCTTCATATCGCTATTCCAAAAAGGTGCAGCATCTTTGAAAATATTATTCTGTTTTGTAGCATAACATAACTATATAAGCAAAAGTGATTTTAAATATTAAGAAAACACAAAAAAAGATTACTGGGAAGCTAAAGAGATAGATGTTGATTCCAGTTTTTCGTCCAAATCAGTCTGCCATTTAGCAAACAGACATACATGTATATAAATAGACAGATACATGATTATCCAAATACAATTGTTAAGTCCTTACTGAAGTCCAAAAAATACAGGGGTAAAGAAAAAAGAGTAAGGCTAAGTAGTCAGAGGTCTAAAAACTATGGGAGGTCAACAAGAATACTTGGGATGTGGTGTATCACAATACTTAACCAACACAGTATAAGGGAAATGTTGGTGCAACTTGTGCCTTCTTGGGTTAGGTGGAGAGCAAATTAGACCTTGAGTGCTCTTGTCTCAGTTCAAAATAAGCCTATGGAAGCTTGTGATGCAAAATCTCTTAAATTATTTCTGTGCTTTCCCATGTCTATAACTTATACAATTATATATGAAATCTATTGAAATGTTTTGCTTGACTAAAACAAAATAAAACTGTTCAGTGAGGACTCAGGTGATGATCTAATGGAAAAAGAGGACTGTGTGTTCTAAACTTTTATTTGACTTTTCAAAAAATTCCCCATTTTGGCTTTTTTATTATTATGTTTTTAGAGGTGGTAAGAAAATGGAAAATATTGGTGAGGACTGTCTCCAGGTTTGTACATCTCATTTTGCTTGGCTCTATTTCTGCGACATTTCTTTGCAGACATTGTGCTGAAGACTCAGCTAAGAGAAGTCTACAGAGAAAACTGTTGGAGAAAACACCGTTCAGTCAGTTTACACAAAGTGAGGATATTACCTCACTTAGGAGACTATCTCCTGCACTGGAGCTCCAAGGGCACAAAGTACCAAAACATAAGTGTCTAATATAGTTCTAAATTGCTTACAGGTGCCTGGCCTCCTGTCATTACTTCAGGACAGGATAGGTCTCCTCAAGATCCTGAGTCATAGCAGCCAGTCCCACTTGGATGTGCTGGACAGTCCAGGGAATGACAGACAGCAGTAGATGCCTTTGCATTACCAGCTGACTAAAGCCCCTTGACAATAGGCAATTGCCTAAATGCAGATGCCTTGTCATTAGGCACTGTGAAGTACTGTGCTTTGTCATCAACTGCCACTTGAAAAGGGGACAGGTCTTTAAGTCCTTTTTCATAACCTATACAGATGAGCTGGGTACCTTAGAGCATCTCAAATGATACTAGATGCCCACATTTAGGTAACTGAATACTGTTATGGTGTCTGTTTAGAGAGTCGAAACACTCCCTAGGCTCCATAACTCTATTTACTAGATCTCCACTGGTCATGAGGAGTGCTTGGACTGCTAGCACACGTGTAGACGCCTATGTTTGCTGTCTCGCAGGACCAAAGTGTGAGATACAGCATCTGAGACACTTATAAAAAAGACAGTGTCACAGAGCCGTGGAAGTAATCTTCATGAGATAAAAGATGGAGTACGTTATGAAACAAATAGCTTTTCTAATGGAAAAAAAAATATTTTGTGAGATCTTGCTAGCAGTGCCATGCAGCCAATAATAAAGCATTAGCACAATTCTTAAGACGAAAGGTACTGCATACAACATGAGGTAAACCCACTTTGGACCTCCTTATGATTAATAAAGACAAGTTAATCACTGGATTGGAATCTGGTGGTTGCTAAAGCTGACCATTTAATATGGTCAAAAGCAGATTTCCAGCCAGTATTTCAGAAAAGCTCAATGTCCCCAAACAGGAAAAGGATGAGCAAATTTGTCTGGGAGGGAAAAATTAGAAGAAAAATAAGAATACCTACACTTAAAAAGAATTTAAGAGATTGTCCTCAAATACCTTTTCTTCCTTGATTTTGCAACCAAAAAAGGGCAATTTTATTCATAAGCTTGCTTGTTTCAGTAGAAAAGTGAAATGCAATTGGAAAAAAAAAGAAGAAAGGTATGAGACATGAAGAATGAGGAAATATAAAGCATATATAATAGCGTCTCTGTACATATTAGTAATAATGCAAAAATGAAACTGAGTTGCACTGAAGATATCGGTGATGGATCCACAGATAGCATGGCTGAAGATAGTTGGAAGAAGAAGTTGTTTATGAGGCGGAAAATAAATTCTAATAAAGTTAAAGGACCACAACTAAACAGACACAAAACAATGGGCAAAAATTAAATATGTAAAAAAATAATTAGTAATCATTGTTTCTCTGCATTTGGAGAGGAGTAGACTGATGTACTTTCATCAAACTGATGTGATTTTATTATATGAGGATTATCGTATTCTTTCTAAAGGGAAACAACTAAGTAATATTTCTTAGTGATAAATATTTTTAAATTGGATTGTCATAATAATTTGTACCTAAATGTCTTCGGAAGCCATGTAAGAGATCTTTGGTTCATTTACAGTCCATTTTCATGAGCCTGGGAATACCAGAACACCAGTGTATTGTTGGTGTTCATGGACTACAAGTAAGTAGATACTATACCTCAAGGCTATAAATCTGCCATCAGCCCCAGGAAAAATAATGTAAAAATCTGATACAGCATTCAGTTGGTAATGAATTAAGTGACAACTAATGTTAGAATATATTCTAATAAATAACTAATAATATAATAGATATTGTGTAGCAAGCCTTTACTTGTTCATGAGATTGTAAACTTTGCGGATAACAGGGTCTTCTCTAGTAGCAGTAGATTTTTCCAAGGCGTTTCATTTTAAAAATGACAATGAGTAGTACTTTAAAAAACTGCACACTAAGTAGCTCCCAAACTGTCCCATCTTCATGTCAAAGACAATTTATCACCATCTGAATATATTCGAGTTGAGGGTTGCATCAACTGGCAGAAGCTCAAATGCTATGTGCACAGTCTGGACACCGTGTTCAAAGCTAAGGAGTACGTGGCTACACACCAGACTGCTGCTTTCTGCATAGAATCATAGAATCATAGAATGTCTTGAGTTGGAAGGGACCCATAAGGATCATCGAGTTCAACTTCCTGCTCCTCGCAGGACTACCTAAAACTCAACCATATAGCACCATACTGCTGTATTACTTTAGGCAAAGGATTGCAGTTACAGGAACTCACTGGAAGGCAGTGTCTCATGGAGAAGAAGCACGATGCAGTAAACCAGCTTTGCAGGAGGCAGCGGTTCCCACTTCCACTGAAGTCTCATAGACCAGACTGTCCCAGCAGCTGCTGCCCACTCTAGCTGCATGCACAAAGAGAAGCAGCCAACCCCTCGGGACCTGCCCCTACACCCTGCGAGCTGGAAGCTACTGTTTCTGTACCAGCTGGCAGTCCTGTTGCATTCATAAACCTAAAGTTTCCTTTAGGAAAACAGAAGGAGACCAATGTACTGAGCGGAGATGCCCTGGGTCTGTGCTAATTGAGCTGACCCTCCTTCCTACCACCTGGGAACCAGCCCTCTACTTCTGGGTGCTGCCTGCAAGTAGACATTAGCAGACACAAGGATGAACACCGTGACAAATAAGCCTTATTCGACTGACAGTCTAAATTATGTTGGGTGCTTCCTCAAGATGCAACCCTCTGCCCACAGATGGGAAAATGCTGGGTGCCCATCACAACCTGCCAGATACTGAAACCAGCCTGGGCAAAAATCGTCAGATTTTTGCATCAAACTAGAAAACTGCCAAGGTTTTCATGTCTTAGATCATGGTAATATGTTGTCTGAAGCATATGTAAGCAAAGGAGTTTTGTTGAAATCAGTACAGAAGTAACAGGGTGAAGTTTAATGGTTTGTGTTATACAGGAGGTCGGGATAGATGATGTGAGATCCATTCTGACCTTAGACAGTAGTGAACTGAAAGCAGACAGATATTGCTAACGCTCAGATTAGGGGATGATGCTTAGCATCTAACGATTTTCAAACAAGACTGATACAGCATTAGTACACACAAACAATAGGCAGTAAACTAGCCAAGTCTGCCAAATCCACTTCTTTCTTTTCCTATAAATTACCTGTACTGTTTAAAATACAGAGCTGCTACTATAATTTTTACCTGTAACTACAACTTTCCCCAAAATTGAACAACTCCTTGAGATCCTCTTACATTCTTTACATTAGGAATCATTTGAATTGGTTCAGGTATCAGGGCCACCTGACTTTCTTTTACACACAGACCTGCGCATTTTAAATGCTATAGCACAAAGTACAGTGTGTTTAGAAATCTGTTTTAAAAAAAGCACGTTGCCTTCATCTGTGTAGCTCTTATCATAAAAGAGGTTTGATCAAGCTTTGAATGAACTCAAAGGAATTTTGCCATTGACAATTTGAATCAATTTAAGCGCAGTCTAGTACAAAAACAGTCTGAAAAGCAATGGGAAGGAGGCTATTAGTACTCAAATATAGATGCTGTCAAGTTTGAAGCAAAGCAGTGAGCAACTTTTCAGAATGACAAAAACATGTTCAACTAAAATATCTGTTGTGGTCTGCTAATAGGTTGTACCACTATTGCCGTTTTTGTAAATTTCCAAAGCTGTTATTTCCTTTTTAGGAGAAAGGAAAAAAAGGATTTGGATCACCACAAATTTTCTAATGCTTGTAGTATGTGCCCTAAAACTTTCCATTTAACATGTAAGTGCAATGTAGAGGCTGGACAAATAAAATTTCAGTTTAGAGGAATGGAAGTTTTCAGATGAAAAAATAATAAGCACCTACAGCCTTCAGAATCTGGAACTGAATTGTTTTTAGTGGAACTCATTTGATATGAGTCAGCCTTAAGTAATATTTTCAAAATGCTGCAGGACTTCACAAAAACATTTATCTAATTACTACTGGAGATTTGAGCCAATATCATTTGTTTATTCACTATATGTAGTCCAACAGGCAATATATTCATTATCTAGAGATATGGAAAACATCATGCATAAACACTACACTATCTCTTAATTAAGTGTCTTTCTGTATGGTGGCCATGGAATGGACTTTTCCCTTAAGGGAAATTTCTTTACCTTCTGCTGCAGGTAGACAATTCAAATGAACTAGCCTTCATTTCATCTGGAGAGTAATATTTAATTTAAATAATGAGTGATCAGAGCAAAAACTCACTACTCATTTTATGTGGCAAAGTAAAAACATCCACAACCACTTTTTGCGGGCATATATGCCCCTACGACCCATACGTCCTACTCTTAATTTTAGGCACCCAAATATCTTGGTTCTTGGGCTACACATCTGTGTACCAGATGTGTACGCAGGTTTAAGACTAAAAGGAAGCAGTTGGTTTATATAATATTTATTAGGTTTTAGTAACTTGAGTCTTTTGGGGAAAAGGGGTTTAAAAGCAAACAGACTGGGAGGAGTTTCCATTTATGCCGAAGAGGGTAGAAGTTATAAAGAGATTAGTTTTACAGGAAAGAAAAGGCAGAAAAGATATCACTGTAACTAAACAATATTTGAAAACTAGATCTCACCCACTGTAAAGTGATATGCTTGCAGTGAGCTCTGTTTTGAGATTCTCTCTCTGCAACCTGACAGAATTCTTGGCCATCTCCATCCATGAAAATATGAATTAACAAGAATGGAGATTTGAATTAAAGAAAAGGAATATTTCTGTTCATGTATCACAAGCTGAAGAAAACTAGGCGAGAATAGGTTTTGCTCACATTTCCCGTTAAAGAAAAATGAATAAATAAGGAACAAGAGAATTAACTTTGGAGAAAACAAACTGAGGTGGCTTAATTAGGAGCACAGTTGCTGTAAAGGTGAAATAACAATCTGTCCTGACATTACCAGATATGAAGCATATTCATAACTTGTTTTCAACTTAGATGTCATAGGTGAGTTTACACATTCTTTTGTGTATTCCTTGGAAATTCCTTGGAAATATGTTCACATGCCATTTAATGACTTATGAGAGCTACCAAAAAAAAAACCCCAAAACCCACAAAATAGGGCCAGTAAGAAGACGTGAGCCACCCACTCTCACCCTTTGCTCCATGAGAATTGATATCTCCATTTGCTGGGCTTTAGTCCCCCACGCGCTCTCCCAAACAGAGTTTTATGAGGTGGGTGCTTCATGAGCCACAATGGTAAGATTAGGAAAGCATACAAAATGATGCTGAAGGGAAAGTATTAAATAACAGAGTGGAGAGATGGCAAAAATCTTATTAAAGAAAAGGAAAAATCTATTGTTTTATATCTTATCCTTGGAAGGCATGTGATTCTTAATCTTGACTGTGCAATGTATGTAGCTAATTTAAAACAGTCAGCAAGACGGGAACTATATGAATGGAAAAATCTCAGCTGAACTTTACGTGACCCAAGCTTTTACCATATGTTAATTGCAAAATATCATCATGTTTGTTTAATAAGATTTTTCTACAAGTTATGAAGATATGCATGCTTTGTATTTCTGTTAATAGAATGAGGAAAAAGATGTATACTGTACCTACAGAAATCAATGTAATAAACAACTGGTGCATAAATATAACTGCCAATAACATGTTAAGCCTGCGCTATCCTGTATTTGCAGCCAGTGTTCAATTCCATTTGTACTGCAAATGTAAAATTACAACTATTACTGAAAGATCAAAATATGTATTAATGTATCATAATATTGAGCTTGTCCTTCAAAACAAATCTTTAATCAGAGAAAACACAATCAGTGCCTTTCCCATGAATTTTAAAATTCTCTTTACAAACATTATGCTCCATTGCTCAGCATGCTGTACCTTCTTCCACAGAGCAAAGCCCAGTACTGCTTTACAGGACATCCCTTTCTGTGTTCAAAATCTTTTATTTATTCCAGTTGATCTTTTGCTGAATGTTCCTGCTTGTTGCATCATTTGCAGTCAAGGCTACAGTTAAGATTTTCTTTGGTCAGCTGAAACTAATGAAGTAATTTTCAAACAAGTATCATACTGTGCTTGAGAAACTCCATCTGGTCTCCGTTTGTCCACATGCAGAACAACAGGAGCTTTGTCCACTTCTACATTTCTAGTTCTGATACACTTTTTCACCTACTTACCTTAATTCACTATCGTAATGCCACTGCTTCACGTTCGCTTCTTTCCATCGTTCAAATAGTAATGTAGTTATGGTCTGTCACCAACATCTGTTTCCTAACATATAAATGGTTCTTCCTCGCCAGGGCGACGGGAATGATGTCAGAACATTGAAAGAGTAATATTCACTCCTTATGGGCTGTGCTAACACTTGGCACTTTGTTTGCTAATTGCATTACTGCAGAAGCACAGAGGTCTGTCATCATTCGACGCCTTTCCTGCTCTCAGTAAAGGGCACTGAATTATGCCAGGCCTTTCCCTCCCCCAGTAACCTGCAGTGGCATGGAGGCCCGGATGCATCAGCAGCAGATTCTGAGAGAAGCCCACATCCAGGCTCCTCTTCTTCAGGAAGCTGTTGGGGTTCACCAGCCCAGCCACATCCTGTACCATGACTTTTCGTAAAGATAGCCAGTTGATCACAGACAAGAAACTTTATTTGTACCCACAACTATTACAGTTAAATACACTTAAACACACAAGACATTTTAAAATAGCTTGTACAGGCTTTCTGTATGCACATTTCACATTTGTTCCCATCCAACTTCATAAGAAAGAACTTGTGTCCCATAAAAAGGGAAGACATCCACCATTTGGAGATAAGGGAAGTTTCTTATGGAAGAATTAAGACCCACTTTAAACAGTTACTGTCTTAATGCATTATTTTTTGGCATTGTCTGGTGAAAATAACATCTCATCCAAGCCTTAAGATGCATTCTTGAACTACATCCATGGAATAAGAAACAGACAATGCAAAGCTGAGTAGTTCCAGATTCTGAAAAGCAGAAGAAAGCTGTTAAGTGCAAAAATGAACAAATGTATAAAGTGAGCTTACAGTAACTGCTGAAAAAACGTTCTTGGGATGTGTTTTTATTAAACAAACATGCATTCAATCACCAAAGAAAATCTCCAGACCAAATAAATTCCAGTGCTTTGCAGAAGACCCTTTGAACTCGGTATTTAATGTTGTGGAAAGGGTTATAATTCAAAGATAATCCTGCATCTTTGATTCTGATCCATAAGCTAAAACTTTTATTAAGGATATTTTACTACGGACATAAGATAGTTAACGAAAAAGGCAGAAAAATGAATGAGTCACTTGGCTGAAGAAGCACAGCAGCATTGAGGTCTGAGTGCTATTTGTTAGCTCATGTCTAGCAGTATAAAGTAAGTTAGAAAACAAAAGTCTGTTTGTAATTTGTTTTACAATCTGAAGTGTTTTCCCTCTAAAATAAAATTAAAAAAAAAATCCTTGTATAAGGCTATGGCTAGTGGTCTAAACTTTCTCAGGTTTGTGAAACACTGATCATTCTCTCATCCCACAGGAATAACAGATGGGTTGTCCTTGTACAAAATATGGTATCCACCTGCACTTCATTAGAGAGCTGCGTTTTTGTACATGCCACACCACAAGATCACCATGATGACATAGCAGCTTAAGAGAACAGCGTGACTAGGGCTTTTTTTTTTTCTTTTTTTTTTTTTTTTTCCCCTTGTAACAGAGAGGATCTGGCAGACTTTTACCTCCTGACACTGTTTACAGCATATATTGGTCGATACAGTCCCTTATTGCATCTGCTCTGGGAATTAAGGAAAGCAGCTTCAAGGCAGTAAGGTAAGTGCTGCTGCATGTTTTAAGTGTAATGTTCAGCTATTTAAATATAGCTGTAATGGGAACGTGAAAACATGTCAGGATAAGTTTGCCAATTTGTAAATTGAACACAAATCAACAGTTGCTTAGTGGATTTGCTTTCTCAGTTTCCTTAAAACAACCTCACATATTTTGCGCATCAGTATTGCACTTTTTTGCAGTCTGTTCTGTTCTACTTCAAAAAAAGAGTTGATGTACAGTACAAAGAAACTTTTAAGAGTACTCACTGCTTACTTATTCATTCATAATGTATTAGTAAGAGCTCCACAGATTCCATTTGTTAAATCATTTTGCTTCATTTTAGAAAAAGATCAGGTATCCTGATATATAAATGGTTGATCAAGTAAACAATGAGAGGAAAATTACAGGCATTTTGTTAATTTTAAAGCATATTTTGAATACAATATTGAAACTTTTAAAAATTAAATCTTTTGCACGCTGTGTAAGATGTTATGCTGCAGAATTAAGGTATATTTAGTTTAAGGCTGACTGAATTATAAATTTATACTTATTTTGTTTCACAACAAGTTTAGGATTAAGGTAGTATAGACTAGCTCAAAAATAGTTTGAATAGTTTGTCTACTCTTCTGTAGTAAGCATTTTTCCAAAATCATGGGTTTGCCATTTAGTATGTTTTGGCAAGTTGCCTGAGCAACTTCACAAATATTTTCACAGGTATTTTACAAGATAACTGATTAGAACAAACACAGGCAATTAGTTCTAACATGCTTATGTTATAAGATAAACGTCTAAGAATGTACTCTGATTTTATCTTTTGGATTCATACAGATCAGTGCAACAAACAAGCATGTGTACATGATCTATTTACCTTTTACACTTCTGACAGGGGAACGTTTAGATACGTGAATGAGAAATCCATGAATAAAACAAGTTAATTCCACAACATATGTACATTAGCGTTCTATTTTATGTCACACACATGCTCGTATGCCCTTGCACTGCAGAACTGTCATTTACATTTTAAAATGTTTTTTATAAAATAATTCAAAATACTTGTGATCTAACTTTTTAAATTACTTCCATGGTTCTGCAGAGCAGCTAAAAAATGTGTACTATTTAAAAGAACTGCCAGCCTGTGATATCAATAATAAAATTTACCATTACAAATATAATGTGAAACTAGAAGAACAGTAGAATTTGAGCTTACAATAGGATGTTTATGCTACTTTATCAGTAAGACTATAAAACGATGCACATGTGTAAAAATGGCACTGTAAGGCCAAAGAGTGTAATCCAATAAGGTACTCTGTCTTATACTTTGAATATAGAAGCAGTTAGTCTCCCATCCTTAATGTTTAGTACCTAAATAACACCAGATTTTGAGCTGAATTGTATCATTGTAGTGTCTTTGCTTTCAGAAGAGCTGTACTTATTTATACCAGCAGGGGACTGAATGTTGAGTTTGCATATTCTCATGCAGTAATGAAGAACAGACAAAGAAAATTACATTGATAACTCATATTTCAGTGATTGCTCTATCCTGTGGTTCATAATTATGTAAATGTGATGGGACTAACACTATGGAAAAGATATACAATTGACCTCCTTATTCAGGGAGCAGCAGCTTTATATCTAACAGAGGGACTTTGTGGGTAACTGGAGATAACATGAGAATATTTTTTAAAAAATCTTCATGCTGTACTGCATGAGATCAATAGGCCCCACCAAGAGGTACTTTAGTTGAGATTATTAGTCTACTAGAATGTGATGGGGCTTTTATCAAGTCAATAAAAGCAAGGAAATTTAGAATTAGGGAAGACTTTCTGGCTATGGCTCTGCATTTTAACACTATGTACTAATCAATGTCAATAGCAAAACTAACTTTGCTGGAAGATTGCCCAGACCTGAGATCAATGTCTGATGGTCTGTTTACAGTCTTCACATACTTTCTGAAATTACCTGAGAACAAGCAGATTCTAAGAATTTTCTTAATTGTCTCACTCTCTGAATAGTAGTTGAGTACACTGAGCCTTTTCTTTTACTGGTGAAAATCAAAGTAAGCTCACTAACTGCAGTGATGCTAGACCCACTTTTCCAACACAACATCTATCTCAGTAGAAAGAAATAAAAGCAAGATACTAAAGTTCACAGATTAGACTCTTGTGGAGTATCTGATGAGAAAGGTATGCCCTTAAAAATTAAGGTGAGACAACTCATTGGATCACAGTAGGACATCCCCAAGGACACTGAATGTCCTTTTACCATTTGTGAACTGGAAGACAGTTCTTTATTGTTCTATTGATTTAGAATGGTCATACAATGTAACCAACACATTTACTGTTATATATAGAATTTGTAAGAACATTTGCACTATCTGAAATTCAGTCATTTCAGATCCACTGTAGATCCATGTTAGATAGAGTATATTCATGCACACATATGCAGTGCTGGTTGTTTGACATATCCAGGGGAAAATGCTATCTATTTCTATTAGTTTGTTCTCTGGGTGGATATGAAACTTAGTGGATCATGCTTTACTGGATATGATCCATGAGAAGAAGATACTTCAAGCTACAGGCATCTTAACAACACACTATACAGCAAATCATTACCCTCAGTTTGTCACTTCCCTGGCTCTTTCCAACTTAAGTCAAATTGCCACATGAGGCAATTCAGTATATTAGGAACGCTTGATAGAATTTAAACAGCAGAACTGCTTCTGAACATGGTCTTCAGCAAAACTGAAAACCATTCTGTGCCAAGTTTAAAAAACTTGGACTTTATCGTTGTTCTAGTGACTTAATGAATGAATGCAGGAAGATGTAAAGAATGTTTTGTTTACAGCAGCAGAATGGCCTGCAATTTTGCGTTACAAAGACAGATTATGACAAGACAAGGACTGTAAGTTTATAGCAGTAACAATGCAATACTAACAAACTAATTAATAGCTTTAAACTGGAAGACTGAATGAATTACTTTTTAATTACAATCTTTGTGTGGTAAAATTTCAAATATTGCTGAAAGGGAGAAAAAAATAAAGTCATAACTTTTTTAATTCCCTTTCACTATACAGGGACAAGATACATTGGAAAGATGACTTTAAACTCCCTAGCCGCCTTTCTGTTATTGATTAGTGGCATTTTTTGCCAATATGACTATGGTCCTGCAGATGATTATGGTTATGATCCTTTTGGGCCATCCTCAGCAGTCTGTGCCCCAGAATGTAATTGTCCTTTGAGCTACCCTACTGCCATGTATTGTGACAATCTTAAACTGAAAACCATTCCGATTGTACCAAGTGGAATAAAATACCTTTATCTTCGAAACAATATGATTGAGGGCATTGAAGAGAACACGTTTGATAATGTAACAGACCTCCAGTGGCTGATCCTAGATCACAACCATTTGGAAAATTCAAAAATTAAGGGAAGAGTCTTCTCTAAACTAAAGCATCTGAAGAAACTTCACATTAACTACAACAATTTGACTGAAGCTGTTGGACCACTCCCCAAAACTCTGGATGACCTGCAATTAAGTCACAACAAGATCACAAAAGTCAATCCCAGTGCACTTGAGGGGCTGGTGAATCTGACTGTCATTCACCTCCAGAACAACCAGCTGAAAGCAGATTCTATTTCTGGGGCTTTTAAAGGCCTGAATTCACTTTTGTATCTTGACTTAAGCTTCAATCGACTTACAAAGCTACCGTCAGGACTGCCTCACTCTTTACTCATGCTGTATTTTGATAATAACCAGATCTCCAATGTTCCTGATGAGTACTTCCAAGGTTTTAAAGCCCTGCAATATTTACGTTTATCCCACAATAAATTAACAGATTCTGGAATACCAGGCAATGTCTTCAATATCACATCTCTGGTTGAGTTGGATCTCTCCTTCAATCAGCTGAAGAGCATTCCAACCGTCAGTGAGAATCTCGAAAACTTCTACCTCCAAGTCAACAAAATTAACAGTGAGTTAAATTTGCATATTTTCAATATTATTTAGCACAATCTGGACACTGATGGTCAACGCAAGTATCTGAAAGGGTAGAGTCTGAAGAAATGGTACTGGTTAGACTGTTAGCACACTGACATTTCTCTGACTGTTGTCCACATTGATGTTAAAAGACAGGCATTTATCTGATAGCTACTCAAATTAACCTTAAAGACAGAAGTTTCTGTTTTCATACTAACGTGGGTAATATTGGCCAAATTCTCATCTCATGTAAATTGGAGTAACTCCATTGAAGCCAATGGATTTGACTTATAAATTGAGGAAAAAACAGTGGGAGAAGTTTAATCAGTGTGGAACATAAGCCAGCAAAAAGAGACAGACATCACCTGGTATGTGTAACCTTTCAGAAAGCTGGTAGTGAGAGTGCTGGAGGGAGGGGTGTTGTGGTGTGAGAGATGGAGAAGACAACAGACTCATAATGTATCAGGCACAAAGCACAGGGAAAAGGATACAACAAAATAGCTTTTTTTTTTTCTTTCCTCCCTTCTCTCATGCAGTATCCCTCCAAACCCATCTTGAAATCCTCTGTTGTTTATTCTTTTTGTTCCTGTTTCCCATATCATATGATTAGGTGGCAAGCTTGTCTCCATTCAACCATGACTTGAAAAAATCTTCTTTCTGAAGTCAATAAATGTCACACCTCGCATGAGATCATGGAGGTTTCTATGGAAACAGAGCTTTTATGAGGCTGTTCTAATCCTAGGGTGGGAAGTAAGTGTTGGAGTGCTGTAGAGGCCTCACAATCACATCAGAAGCTCTCCAGCTGCACCTCTGTCAGCAGTGGTCCCTGATGGAGAGGCAGATGCGTCATACATAACAGTGTTTCTGCAGGAGGACTTACATCGTCTTGTTAGCTGTCATAAAGTAAACCATAAAACGCGCTCTTCTGTTTGCCTGCTTGTAACCATCAGGGCTTTAAGTTATCAGTGTTAGCTATTCTATACATAGCTAACTCCATACAGACGTAGCCTTTAAAGCCAAATATTTTAGTCCTGATTTTACCGGGCAGATGGCAAGTCTTTTTGAAATGTTTTATATTTACTATGCTTCACATTTTCCTCAATGTTATGATTTTTTTTCCTGTTACATCTCAGTTCCTTGTTTTGATGAGGGAAAATAATGAGTTAATGCTTCCTACCTGAGGCACCACATGCAGCAGCCTGTAGAACTCTGTCAGATACTCTCTCCTAAAAGGGCTAACAATGATGTTTAATTTCTCATGAGATATATGAGGCAAATTTCCTTGCTTAGAATGGTTGTTCTGGGGCTTCTGCAAGATGCCCAGGTACCGAGTTTGCTTTCCACTCACATTTCCAAGGACTTCTGAGAAATTATGACAATAATTTAATTTTGCAATGAAAGCTGTATTTCCAGGGTACTGGTTAGCAGCAGAGGGGGATGGTGTGAGGAGTGGGTGTGCACCAGCTACTGCTGCACTGTCATTGCTACCCTATGGACAGATGCAAGAGAACTCTGATTTACTGGTTTTTGCTTAACCATAAAATCTAGGAGACTTCAATAATAAATTTTCTTGACTATCTGATTTCACAGGCATAATATTGTATTCCCTAAGATGCGACTTGACAACTTGGGACAAAATTTAGTTAGCAATAAGAATTTCAGTTTAATGAAGTACCAGATACAGGGTGACCAAAGCCATTGCAGTTCACTATTCATTACACCTGATTTAGAGCTGTGAGTGCTTAGTCTTTCTAAAAATTGAGTTGATTGACCTGTGAGTAGTTGAGCCGCAAACATGACCAGTTTCTTTTTTTAATAGAATATTTCAATTTGACAGAGATTTGTGTAACAATGACTGTAAACAAGGCCAGCTTCCTTTCCATACCATGGCCTGTGGTATGCACATACCATGAGCGGGAGACTTCTGTATTAAGGGTAATAATTTATCCTAAAATGTCAAAAAAGTATAATCTTTCAGATCATAGAATGGTTTGGGTTGGAAGGGTCCTTAAAGATCATCTTGTTCCAATCCCCCTGCCATGGGCAGGGACACCTCCCACTAGACCAGGTTGCTCAAAGCCCCATCCAGCCTGGCCTGGAACACCACCATGCATGGGGCATCCACAACTTCCTTGGGCAACCTGTTCCACTGTCTCACCACCTCAGAGTTAAGAATTTCTTCCCAATGTCTAATCTAAATCTACTCTCCTTCAGTTTAAAACCATTACCCCTCATCCTATCACCATACTCCCTCATAAAGAGTCCCTCCTCATCTCTCTTGTAGGCCCCCTTTAGGTACTGGAAGGCTGCTATAAGGTCTTCCTGGAGCCTTCTCTTCTCCTGGCTGAACAGCCTGTCTTCATAGGAGAGGTGCTCCAGCCCTCTGATCATTTTCATGGCCCTCCTCTGTGGACCCTTTCCAACAGGTCCATGTCCTTCTTATGCTAAACTATGCTTACATAGCTTAAAGTTTTCATTTCTACTGAAACCTAACATAAATAATTTTTCCCAGTTTTTCATTTGCTACTGTCTCCCTTTTTCTCAGGTGCCTCTATGCTATCAATTAATTATTTGGCAATTCAATTTATCAATTAATTATTATATTTTTCTGAGGAAGAATAATCTGCTTCTAACACTTTTGATATTACCAGAAAGAAAGGAAATATTTTTCTAAATTATTGTCCATGTGTTTCATCCTGGGCTTGCTACAGTCATTATGCATTGCCATACATGCAAAAATTACCTGGTTGAGAAATATCTTAATTCAAATGAGCTCTTTGAGCAAGAGTTGATGAATATACACATAAAAAAACATTGTTTCAGAATTGGCCTCACTTCAGTATATTCTGTTTTCATCTGTGATATGAGGACCAGTGGGCAAAGCAGATAGAAAACTAGAATGAAGACAAATTCAGAGTAACTCCCCTGACCTCTAACTAATAAATTGAAGGACATCCATTATATTGAATGTAAGTTAAGTATCAGTTGTATACTCCATCTACTGTACTTGGTGCTAGTTGGATCTCCGAGCTAGCACAGGACCATGGAAGGTTTATAAAAACCTTTGTTTTCTCTATACCTCGCACCTAAACTGTAACTTCTAAATTAATTTTTCTTTTTAAATATTTCTGATTATTTGCAATTTAAGGGTAGAATTTGCTGTTTAATAACAACAGTGGTTTGCTACCATGCTTCGAGATGCCATTAGTATTATATATATACACACACATGTATATATATACATATGTGTATGTGTGTGTATATATATATATATATATTTTTATACGCACACTTGTTTTATAGTCTCCTCAAAGGAAATAGAAACTCTGCAGATTGGAAAAAAAGTATAGGAATCAAAGAGGTGCAGTGATACAAGAAGAGCATCCAAAGGTGGACTTCTCCATATTTAATTTGTACTTGTAAAGGATTAAGGAGAGAGTTGTTGTTTCCACATGAAACACCAGAAAGAAGATGCCATGTTATGAAGGATAATAAGGGGGAATGTGAATATGTTCCAGAGGACAGTTAAGGGGCCACATATTCTGCTTCAGTCCAATAATTGCACTTATTCTGAACACAGTTAGTTGGGGAGGTGCTTTATGGTCTTTTATCTGGCTCGCTCCATCAATCCCAAAAGGATTTTTCACAATGGCCTGTGCAGAAATGACTCAGATGTGGTTACAGTGGGACCACAAACCAGCAAGGATGACTGTGGGACTTCAGATCCCATTAGGATGGCCCACTGTATTGCAGGCCTGAACAAAGAGTTTTTGCACAGTTAATCTTCCTCTCAGCTAAAAACTGCTTACACTCCAGATGTACAGGGGTCATACTCTCACTTAGAATAAAGCAAAAAAATAATTCTATCTATCTGAAAAAAAAAAATGTTTCTATGCTCCCATCTCTCCTCTCCTCCTCTCTCCTCTCCTATGGGGATAGGAGAGGACATGCCTGATCCTGATTTTATTTTTTTTCCCCCAGATATTTCAAATATTCAGGTAGTTCTTTTGAGTATCAGAATTTCTTATGGTGACAGATACTTTTAGTGAGAAATTAATTGTTCAGATGAAAATCCAATTTTCATCCAGTCCTTCTTATTCTCTCAGTGTCTGGCTCATGAAGGTATTATGTGTTGGGAAAATACGAATGCCACACTAATGGCGAAATTCCAGGTACACTGCCTCTGAACCTGAATATTATAAATTCAGGAAGACATTTTAACACTTGCAACATGAATAAGTGTAATAAAGGAGGAGGTAAGCTACTGACGTTTTTTATGCAACAGTGCTCTAGTATCACTGGTTGCAGTTCCCATATGGATCATATAGGTAACAGAATATCAGGTACATTCACAAAACCTACTTATTTTCTACCGGTGAAGACTGCCATTGGAAACCAAACTTTTTAAATATACTTCTAACAACTGATTATTATATGATCTTCATGAAAAATTAATACCCAAAAGCAAAGAGTGTGCACCAAATACTGTAGCCAAATCCCAGTGAAGTCCATGACAGAGTTCCTTTGATTTCTATGAGGACTGGATCTGCATCTACTTCCAAATCAGTTTCAGTCTCATAAATAGTCAGTACAACTGAGTATGTTGATAACAAAGATAAACTTTGTGGTTTACATGCACGAAGTTTACACCCTTGGAGCAGTTAAGCATCTGCCCAACTTGTATAAGCCTACATAGTCTTGCAGCCAAATGTTAGTATTGATGCTCAAAATTAATATCGAAAAACCAAGTAAGTAAATTTAGAAGGCCTTTAAACATCTGCCTTCAACAAAAATATACTTACCATGCTGTTCCTGAATGAGAAGAAAATGAAAAAAAAAATAAAATTAGTATTCATGTTTATTTTAATCTTTACAAATTATACCCAAACTATCTGCAGAAAACTGGACCTAAATAGTTAATGGTATAGACTGTGGGCCAAGGAAATTAGTTCAAAGTCCCAGGAACTTACATTTTCATTCAGCAAAATTTCACAGAGACCTAATCCTATAAACATCTCTCAGATTATATGATCCTAACTCAGAAGAATCATCAGTTCACTTCAGCTCGTACATTCTGGATTGTAAGAGTATCAGAATTGATCTGCAGGCTTGAAATTATACTGTGTTGCAATATAGACTACCTAATACATGTACCATTAAGGATGCATTTTATCTCTCACCCTTCCAAAAGAAGGCTGTACAATATGAAAAACCAAGGAAATTGTTTTGATTTGCTTTAATCAAATTGATGATCAAGATCTAACATTTGAAATACAATTCCTTAATCCCTATTTATTTTGTGAAAGATACACAAATCTTCACCCATTCTTCAACATTGTGTCTCTGTGTCCAAAAAATTTGCTAAAGTCTCATGCTTTAAAGAGCTCCCCGTATGATGGGTGTGCATTTATATTTAGTTTACAGAAGCCATGTTTCATCAATGGTAGCAGATTACTGTAATGACAGTTCTGAAAGAATCTAATTGAAGTTAAAGTGGAGATATAAAAGATACTTCCTCTACTTCTTTTAGTACTACAACATGACATAGATCATCGCATTTTCTTAGATGAGTTGGTCACGCAGAAAAGATATATAAGGTAGTGTTTTCAAAAGTCCATGAATGACCTATGACTCGTTGTTAAAATGACAACTGATTTTGAGAACACTACCTTGATTTCTCAGAAATTATGAGAGCTAGTCCTTTGCTACATAAAAGAAACTGAAGATATGAAATTTGTCTGCACACTGGTGGTTGGGTTTGTTGAAGGAGTCCTTATAAATTATTTTCTGCATGAATTCAATTGATGTCAATGGCCTGTAGAAGAAAAATAATGGGTTTGTCCTATTTGTCTTAATTATTCATGCTTCCTCTCATTCATGTTCCCTTTGTTTCAGAGTTCCCATTGAGCAGCTTCTGTAAGGTTGTTGGGCCAATGACCTATTCCAAGATCACGCATTTGCGCCTGGATGGAAACAATCTTACTCGGGCTGACCTGCCACAGGAGATGTACAACTGCCTTCGAGTGGCTGCTGAAATTTCACTGGAGTGAGATACCTGGGAACAGCCAGTTCGCTTCTAGGGGCAGTAACTACAGGAATTACATCATCATAGCTCTTTAAAATTAGGATATGCCTTAAATAAAGTGTCAATCCGCATATTATCCATTCTGTTTGTTAATATTTAGCATGGACTTGCAACCTTAAGGAAACATGTGCACATTTTTACAAATGGTTGTATTTAGAAAGCAGAAGAATGATCAAATATCGTGCAAAATATGCCTTCATCTGGCTAGGTAAGTTGATGAAAAGCATTCAACTTCATAAAAATCTATGTCCGTGCATGCAATACATGCCAGCTGGTACCAGACTTACATGAAAGTCAGGTGGATTTCATCAGGGTGCTGAGCAGTATGGGCTAGCCTGTGTAAATACAAGATTCCTCTCCAACCAATCCAACTTTCTTAATTATTCATGTCTTTTTCATATTGTTATCAAAGACAAAGGAAAAAAATGATTTAACAATCTAAGAACAGTTTAAAATGTATGAAAATATGTTTTTAAAGCCCATGACGTTACTAAATTCATGGAATATGTGAAAGATAACAGGGAAACAAAGTGGTTTACTCTTCTTTTTGTCATACTTTCATTTAAACTTTCATGGTAAGATTTTTATCCATTGCTGGTATAATTTTTATTGCAAAATAAGTCATATATACAAGTATTTTTATTCAATTACTTGCATGCTACTTTTAACCAGATTGTAGAAAATAAAACATAGCAAATAGTATTTTTGTGTCCATATCATTGTCAACTATGTTTCAGTCTTTTATAAATGGAAAAATAAAAAACTTTCAGGTTAAGACAAGATAATCTAAGCTATTCTATTATTATTAAAATTTATTGTAAGGTTAAATAAATTGTTTTCTCTACCATCAAGTTTCAATATGTTTGTAAATATATAATTTAACATCCCCCGCTGCATTTGTGTTGGCCATTAAGTGAATGCCTTATGGAGTTTGCAGTATGGGAGTCACAGCACTATGAAATAGTGCAAATTAATTTCTCAGCATTGTTAAAAGGACAGTGAAATCTCTCAGAAGCCACAGGCAATGTGTAAAATGCAGCCCTAGCTACTCAAGATGGAGAGTTGGTAGTATATTCTATCTGGGAATGTGTAGTCCAAATATTGCCAGCATCCTGGAACACACACTAAAATAAATGTGTTAGTAACTGAGAGCCATAAATGGCTTGCATGCAAACACAGATCATCCCACGGGTACTATTTTCTTTTCAGCTACTAGACTATTAAACACTCAAACAGAAACTCTTCTAGTTTCTACAGCAAAAGCAGAAACTATCACCTCTGGAAAAAAAAAAAAAAAAACAACCAAACAACCAAAACCCACACCAAACTGTTTAGTCGGCACATTGCCAATTCCAGATGTTCAGAATCAATCCACAATTCACAAAGAAACCTGGGACTGAAACAAAAAGAGAGACAGGAGGCAGGAGACAATAGAAATATTTCCCTCCTCATTTTTTTGTCCTTTTGGAATTCATTAGTGTCATTGCTTTTTTTTTATCCACATACAGGAGAAATTTAAAGTAACCTTTGTTACAAGTAAGCTAGAATTTTCATAGAAGAATAAAGTCTAAAGCTGGGGCTTTCTGAACACATCAGAGTGAGAATCGCTATGGAATAGCAACTAGGCATTCTAACACAGGAGAAGAAGAAAGAAGTGCATGCAAAAAACCCCAAAGAATGGAAAAAGATATGGGAAACATCATTCAGCCATTTCCAGAGAGATTTTAACCCAGCTGTCCCCTTCATAGGAAAACACACTAAACACTAAGACCTCTAGAGCAAAAACTGATACTGAGATTTGTTACCACACAGCTGTGATCCAGCAAACAGGACAGAAATGTTTTCTTCTTTTCAGTTTGTTTCGGCAAACCGGTTATCTTTATGAAAAATGGAACAGCGTGAACACTGAGAATGAGAACAGTCTGCCTCAGGACAGATTAAAACCTGTTGATGAGGGTACTTTCTGCATACCCATATGTTGCAAATAAAGCATCCACAGATGTTCACGAAGGATTTTGAGGTTCTCTTCAAGGGACAGAGTAGAAGGAAGCTCTCTGTCAAAGCAGCAAACTGTACCGATGACCTGCCTCAGAAACTGAGGAACCTTCACCTTGCAATGAGCACTTGGACAACTCAGAGAAAACGGCATTTGGCAGTACATTTTTATCTTGAATACCTCTTTCCTGTCATTCAGAAATTCCCAGTTAGCTGGGGAGAGATAGCATTGCACAGCTTGCTCTTGACACTATCTGAAAAGACTAGAACGTGCTACAGGAGAAATAGGACACTGTAGCTCTGTTTTCATATTGTGAGACACAGAAGCACAGGTTTCTGCTGCTTCATTAATGAACTGGTTTAAATCACTACAAAGACTGTTTAAGCTCCCAATATACACATATTGTGCAGAAACAGATAGGCAAGAATATACATGTACCTTAGTTCTCAGTTTATGAATGCTACATGAATTGTTTTCTAGGCACTAGGCAGAAATGCAGGTGTTTGGGAATGCTTCACAGAGCTAGAGCCTTGGAAACTGAGTCACTATAACTTGCAATTTCTGCCCTTCCTGGAAAGGAAGGTGATGGATCTTGGTTTAAAAAGCCCCTCACATTGTGGATACTGAAAAACATGATCCCTGTTCCCATCTAACCTGATCATATTATGAAATCCTTATGTGTACAGGTATAAACACATTACTTAAAAGTAGGCAGACATGAACAGGTAATAACACAGCTGCAGTAGTACGGAGACAGTGGAGTGGGTAAATTAGCCTGAACTAAACTCTGTTTAGGGCTACATAATTTGCAGCCTACAGTATAGCTATACAATTTACTTAAAATATGTGTCCCTCCTTCCTTCAGGTCAAAATGGGTAAATTTGTCATGACACTTTCATGTGAAGTTTCACATGGAAGAATTTACAAAAACAAGATCTTTTGGAAATACATGAATTTGAAAGCAGACATAATAAGTAAATTTTGCTACTAATGTCATAAGAAGCAGTATTACAACGACAACATACAAAATCAACAGACAAAAACCTTACCCATGAAATTTCAGGAACTGGTCTGCAAGTGTGTTGCACAGCCATTCACAAACATAGAGTCACCTTTCAAATAACCAAGTATTGTCTGATTTAAAAGCAGTTTTTGATATTAAATTAAATTAGAGATGTTCTGGGTGACACTGCTCTGGCAGGGGGGTTGGACTAGATGATGATCTCCAGAGGTCCCTTCCAACCCCTGCCATCTTGTGATTCCTGTGAAGTTCCCTAGGAGGAACAGGCAGTGACACAAATGAATGTCTGAACATACACTGGAAGCATGAATCCTACATGCTCTCTAACGCTTTATACAGTCCAGCACAGTCAAATGGGTCAAGATAAGAGTGAGTGGGGGCTGATCCCAGCTGTCCTTCCAGTGCAAAAAAACCCTAGCAGGTTCCCATCCCTACTCGCAAACCTTCAGTTTTACTGCAAGGGAATAAATAAGGAGTTGCTTAGCATAAACGAAATTATTTCGAAAACTAGGAACAAGAAGACAAAACATCATTAAGAAAGGCAGTCTGAATGGTTATACGTACAGCTGCAACAACCATAGACAGAAGACGGTAAAGACTGTGAGGTTATAAAGCAAAATGAAGTTCAGTGGAGAGCCACAGAGATGGAAGGCTCCAAAGAGAACATCCCTCAGCCTTCTCCTTTCCAGACTATGCCAAATCACTTCCCTTGTATATGCCTCGGAATATACCATATGCCTCAGTCCCATGATTTATTGCAGTTTTCCGCTGCCTAAAAGAGCACTTTAGAAAAAGGGGTCAGATTCAGAGGTGCACAATGAAAGGACAAGTAGGCAGAGGAAAATTTCCAGGAAGAGAAATTGAGGTTGGATATACAAACAAATTCTTCACAATGAGCGTGTAAAACACTGACACAGATTGCTCAAGGAGGCTGCGCGCTTTCCATCCTTGGAGATTTTGAGAACTTGCACAGGCAGTGCCCTGAGGAACTGATCTGGCTTTGAAGATAGCCTTATTTTTAGAAGGAGGTTGAACTAAACGACCTTCTGATGTTCCTTTAAGCTTATTTATGATATCTGTGAATCTGTGATTCTAAGAATACTAGTAAGCAATGGGGGACAATACCAATTTTAATAACCATCTCTACAGCTGAAGAGTTTTGCATTAAATACACGTGGAAAATTTACTGTTTCAGGTTCCAGTCCATAATTCAGATTCCCATGATACTCACAAAATCATAACTCAGCTAACATTTGGATATAGATTCCATAGGTAAAGACTGTGGAAACTTTCCTTTGATGGCCAGGAGTCTGCAGCTGGCTTGTGCAAATCTGCTCCCATTTTGACGCTTCTGAGCAATTCAGTGCTGGCAGTGAAGTCAGCGATCCACCCCGTCTAACTCTTCCATGTGGGACGGAACTGGCAAACAGGCTTAGATGCCTACACAAAATAAGGGAGACAGTCTATGAGTTACCATCCCAGTGGACAGAGTGCTCACGGAGGACATTCTGGTTCTGAACTTTTTTGCAGATTTAGAGATTGGATAAAAGCCTCTCAGCCTGTAAGAATATAACTTAATCTGTAGCCTTTATAACTTTCACGGATAAAAATCCCTTAAATCTTTTCTACTTAGTATGAACAGTTCACCATTAGTTAGCACAGGGAAAGAAAAGGAGTGTTAACTCTGTACTTCAGGACACTCACGCTGAATGTAGGAATGTCAGGTTCAAATGACTGGGCAAGTGATCACTTCATTAAGCAAAGCAAAACAGCCTTAAAAGAAGAGGCTGCACTTTTAATCACACTATACTCTGCAGCTTTGAGATAAAGTTGTGGTTGTGGGCTAGACAGGAAATAATAGTGTCCATATCCTCACATGCTGGAACCACAAGTAGGTTCCTACCAGTCCTCTCTGAGAGATGATCTGCCTGCAGTGCCCAAACTCAAATGAGTTCAGAGGTGAGACTGCATTGCCCATGGCTGTCCTCACTGAATCACATAAACACTTTGCTCTGAAGATTTCATTTTGGATACTTTAAGTTATCTTCAGTTTGATAGCTTTTGTGGACCCTTAGGGTTCTAGCTGGTTGTTTGTTTGGTTTTCTTTCTTGGTATCTGTATCCCTCCATCAATGTGTATGACAGTATAGGCATATAATCAGGAGCTGAGGATTTCAGTGAGCAACAGCATATCTGAAAAATTACATATTGTTACTCTTTGATGTTACAAAACTTGATTCTTTGTGGATATTACCCCATCTACATGTTTTTTGGGGGCAGTTATCTTTCTTTTCAGAATTTAAAATCTGCAGATCAGAAAACACAGCATTTATAACAAGTCTTGATTACCTGAATAATTATTATTTAAGTTTAATCCCCCTTATGCAGTACCTCTGTGGTACAGCATACCTTTTTATTCTGAAATTTTTAAAGAAAAGCAGAAAAAAAAAAGTCTTAATTAGGAGGCAGTGAAGAAATGAGGCAAATACATGAAAGGAGAATTGTTATTTATAGTTCAGATGACAGTGTGGAAGGGCAAGGATTTGGTCAAATGCACCTGACTTCTGAACGAGAGGAAAGCTTTATTTCAGACGAAGTACTACTGTTCCAGCAAAAGAGGGCAAACCAACCCTCCTTGCAAGGAAAGATATAAAGGATCATGGAGTTTTTTATTCCCTCCAAGAAAGTGGTCTTCAGAACAGTGTCGAAATCCATTGTCAGGAGGTGTTTAAAAATATTTTTCAATGTTCATGAAAAAAATTCCACATTGTTTAAAATGGTTCATAGGCGCTGCCTATACCTTCTGTCAGATCTTGTTGTAACAGTTGAATCACCAGAAGATCATTCTGATTAGCATACAGGCCATGTTTTTATAGTTGCAGAGAGATCCCTACTGCAGTATCTCAGCAGCAGAGGTGGGAAAAACGACCCAAATATCTTCTCAGAACCAGACCCTGCAAGTGTTGAGATTTTTTGTTCACCAAGGGACAGACATGAAATTCGGTGAGAGAAAGCAAACTTTATGGGATACCAATGTGAACTGCAGCACATTTCTTTCACCGAAAAGATAACTAGCTGCTTAATAATACAGAATTTGTTGACTTTAGGCTTCTGTCCTTCATCAGAAATGCAAAACCTCACACATCTTGTACCTCTTGAGGAGCTGCTTGCTAGATCCACCTCTGGGCATAACTGCACTGCCTGCAAGGCAGGTAATACATATTTTCTTAATAGATAGATGGATTCCTTGCTGGGGTTGATGCACCAGCACTCAGCAGAGAAAGATAATACTATATCGCTGACCTTGAGAACTTCCATGCCAGGAGTTCCATGCTAGTATGGAGGTTGCTGCCCCTGTTATCTTTCCTGTTGCAGGGCAATCAGTTCTTGCATTGTTCAGTTAGCACAAGGGCTTATGGCTACAAACATGATTGAGTTAACATGTAGCTTCTGGACCCACAAAGAGAATGGGCTGTTGCATTTAACTATACAGACATCTATGCTGTGCAAAAGAGCATTTTTGTCTTTATTCCTTGTCTCCTGGCATGGGGTAAAGCATGCAAGACAGCAGTGTTATCTGGTCAACCTGACTAGAGCACATTCCCAGAATTACAAAGACACTTTGGAATATATTGAATAATGTCTGTAAAAATATATTGTTATTGAAGTTAATGGTTTTATTGAAACATGCATAAGACTTTAGACAGAAGTACTGGAAGTCTTTAGAAATTTCATACCTTATAAACCAATTTAATAATAATCTGTCCTCAAGATAAACAAGGGCAAGTACTGTCTTTCAAAATTGCTGTTTTCATCAACTTTCCAGTATCAAATCATGTGCATCTGCCACGCATCTTATTCTGTTGACTGGTTTCCAAACTAGATAAACAAATGTTTCCTGAACTCCACATTTAGATTTCAGCATTACAACCATTTTACTGCCAATAAAATAAAGAGTAAGACTAATAAATTCTCAAAATTATGTGCAACGTTGCATTGATTTCAAAAAGAATTTGTTGTTCCATGTGTAAAAATGAACTGGTTTTATTCAGGTTCCTAAGTTTGGGTAAGAAAAGTCATCCCCCGCAGTATTTGCACTCTCACTGTAGATGCAAAAAGATGACAGAGAAGTTGTTCCTAATGAAAACCACAGCCTTGAGATGAAGTGTATATTACACACAGAATGCAGAAATGAACGAGGCATTTGCCTCTGGGATTCACAGCAGCCACCGTGATGAGCAGGGAATCACCTAAGATAAGAGCAGACAATGCTGGAGCACAACCCTGACTGTTTAGGGCCTCTGAAGTGCTGAGCGGTGCTTGGATAGGGGTGGATCCATGAATTCTCCCTGGAGCAGGGTTCCAGACCTGTCTTCAAAGAAAAAGGTGGTGCCAGTTGGCACCAAAGTGCTGGGTGTTGAGGACTTTGATTTATAGTATAAAGATTTAGTTTCAACATGTTCCATCTGAAAGGATTATTAGTGACTGGAATATTCATGGTGAGTGAGATTCTAACTTCAAGTCAGGACTCTGGAAGAAAATTTGAGTGCCTTGCGAAATGCCAACTCTCAAAAATTATGACAGTTTAAGAAAAAGGGAAAAAAAATCACATATTCTAATGTTTAATTTCAGTATTTCCCAAGAGTATCTGTATTAAAAATTAGACCAAAAATTACTGTAATTAATGGGAATTAAAATAAGGGCTGGGTTTTCATACAGCTTATGCCATTTGGCTTTTCTTTTTAAATATTAAAAAAGCACCTGAACCTTGAATTTCTCATCTGGCAGAATCAGTTTAGCAGAGCTTTATTATAAGAGGACTAAAATATTTTTTTCATTAAGTTATGAGAGTACTCTGTTATGAAACCCGTGTCGTTTATTTTAGAGGAGAGACCTTTCTATAAGTATAAGCTTCTCAGAATTCATCATCCTATTGTGGGAATCTAAAACGAAGCCAAATTCAAATATTTTTAGACTCCTTTAACAACAGACCAAAATAAGAGAAGTAACACTAACACCTCACAGCCTGTTTTCACTATCTTTATACTACCTTAGGGTATGTAATCCACGATGGTTTACTTTTTGAAACTGCGGATTTACAGAATGGGCATTGAATGACTAATTCATGTTTCAACTTACCATCAGTTGCCTGGAAAATATTAATCATCTAAATAGCCGCATGCAGGCCCAAGAACTCAATGTACGTGTGCAATTGATAAATGCATGTTACATATTTAATTCAAGGTACATTTAGCATATATAGTTGTACATCTAGCATTTTAAAAACCCGGTCTCCCTGGGTAGGATAGATTTGTTTTAGTGTTAAAATTGTTGAAAGCATGAAAACAAATTAAGGTAAGAGATTGACAGACACATTTACATAGTAGGTAAACTAAACTTAACTAGCCAAGACAAATACCAGATCTTGGCATTGTGTCATGGAACCTTTATGGTGTCACTGTGGTTAAGAGCCCAAAATAGAGAGAGAAAAGGAACAGACAGCCAAAAAATTCCTTAATGAAGCATATTCAGGAGAGCACTATATTTCCCATAAAAGCTGAGCCCTTTTCCATAGTTCTGTTCTGAAATGTGTTGCTCTGCAAGGATCTTTTTCAGCTGAGCTACTCAGTTCTCATTGTGTTTTTTACAAGGGAGTGAAGATGTGCGGAAAGTAAACTGCTGGAATTTTGTTTCTGGACTTTTAGAATCGGATCTCATCTTCCTAAATCCTATATAAACAAGGGGACAGGTGGCTTTCAGAAATTAAGCCAGCGCAACTATTTTCCAGGGTTCCTTTAAACAATGTCTCCTAATCTAACCTGAAAGCTCCCAAGGTAAACTCCGTATACTTTAGCTGCCTGCATATACACAGAAATGCCTATTTAAATAAGAGATGCAATTTCTCCCACTGAGAGGCCTAGGCAGGCAATTCTAGGCTTCTAGGAGAGGCGCAGAGTTCCTGCTCCTAAGTCTGTTTCATGGTTGTGTGCTTTTTTTCCACCAGGAATGAAGTAGAGTAAAATGTGTCCCTAGGAGCAGGGTCTGGAACATCTGTGCTGGCCCCTTTGATCTGTCTGCACTGTCCCTTGGGCTAGCCCGAAGGGCTCACTCATCTGCTTTATTTTAGACTCTTTGGTCTTACCGACCTTTTGTGGTTTCTTTTTAAAAAGAGTAGCAGATATTATTAATAGGGATATATCAGTGTCTGGTGATCAGGGAACTGTTTGGAAATGGAAGCTTTTTCTTCCTGACTCAGAGCTTCCTACTCTCTATTTTAAGCAGCAATGCAAAAAGGAGAGAGAGGTCACCACTACACGCCAATCTTCAGAAGCGAAAGAGGCAGACTGAACCCTGAGTAAATGTAAACATCTTCCTTAAGTGGTCTGCATGGCTGTCTGGAGCTACCAGTAGAGTATATGGTGAAGGGTACATAAACTGGAATTCCTCTCTTCATCAGGTTTTGAAACATCACCTTTTCCCTAGTCATCAAGAAGGGAATCTAAGAGCATCTTTCAGATAGACTGATTGTCCTTTGGAGCAAGATACCTAGCATTTTAGTAAAGTAGTACCCAAATTAGGCACACTGGATTGCAGCCTTTGCTAAATGAAGCAATCCTCAGGGCTGGTGAATTAGTTCTGCTTGCAGTATACTCCTGGGTTTGCCGGTGATGAACTATACACATGCCTGATGTTTAACAGACCTTGCTTCGTATTAAATCTGAGACATATGGCAGCCATTACTGAAAGAAAGCAACACATTTTTTCACTGTCAGCAACTTCAATGCTGAAACAGAACAACAGCTCTTGCAGCACTCCCAGTTGTCCGTGCCTCCTCCCAGTGGGTCTTTCTAGCCTATCTTTTTAGCCCTTCTATTCTTTCTTAAGCCTGTGGACTGTTCCAGTCTCAAGCATGTACATCAGTCTGCTCAAGACATGTTACCACCCTCTTTGGTTGTTGGTGCTCCTCACTTTTTGATTTTTAATACAGATTCTCTTATTACACTGATTAACAATGTGTGTTGCCAGGAGACATAGGGACCAAACATCCCTGAGATTTCTTCTAGCTTGAGACATCTTCCTCAAACTAGAATACTCCCAGTGGTATCTTTTAAAAGGTTTCCAAAATTCACAGAGAGGGCATTCACAGTATTTTTACTGTAATAATTTTTCCACTTCCTTTTATTGTCATGCAAATACCTTGCATACTGTTACATTTTGGGAGATTGTTTGTGATCTCAGGAGCAATTTGTGTTTCACAAAGTGAAATCAAAAGCGTTATAAGTTAAAAACTACCTCATTAACACAAAATTCTTAGCCCCCTCTTACTGAAAATAAGGCTCTGGAAAGTGTCTCAGGTTGGATACTCAGAGCAAAAAGCCTCCCAAACCATTAGTCATTTTTGAAAATCTTGGCCATGGTCTTTTATTAGTCTGTAAAACTTTATCACCATATATTGCACCCTTTAAATAATAAATAGTAACACCAGATGATGGAGGACTGAACAAAACAAGTGCATGACAGAGAATATGTGTGTAATCTTGAAGGTTTCATGGAAAGCAGGCCTTTCTGCAAAGCCTGCTTAGGTATCCAAGCAATCACTTGTTCCTGCAGAGATCTTTCCAAAATTTTTTAGAATACGTGAGAATACAGATTACAGTCATCACACACATTCCTTCTGATTTTGAGGACATTTCTTGTCATTTTTTTTCTGCTCTTCGCTTTTGTCAGAAGAAATGGAAATTCATGGCATTGAGAAAGTCTTAGCAAATGTTCTTGCTGTTTTCTTCTCCAAGTGAGGAACTGCTTCTTTGAATGGGATGTGTTTGATAAGGATCAAATGCTTGGCCTCCAAATACACAAAGGGCAGACTGTGACTTGATTCTCCCTTGCTGAGCAGTAGTTCATACAAATAGTCCCACTGCCTGTCACAAGGTAACCAGCTAGTCCATCTGCCAGCGCCTTCTGCGATAGCATAATGAACATCTGTACATCATTAGCAGGTTAAAGGGTAAATTCAGACCCCCATGAAACATGAGATAAATCAATCTTTCTTTTTTTGTTAAATGTGCAACATCTGGCAACTTGCATTTTAGTGTGTCACAAGAGATATCTGCCACCAGGACTCACTATTTTAAACCTTTCAGTATAACATTCGTGAAGGTCTCGGGTCGTTCTTTAATGGTAAACAGACCTCAGTGCCTCCATATCCTCCCTACACACTCTGTGAAGATTCAGCACAAACGCAAACCAGTTTTACGTTGTGCTGTCTGGCTTTTACAAGAATCATAGATGCACTTTTCATGGTGAAGCCTCCTTAAATCAGTCACAGCAGAACACACAACTCCTTTAATCTTCATACAGCTGTGCCCCTGCCTCTGCCCACCTCTCTTCTGTGGACTCCAGCTGACAACCCTCCTTGTCGTTAATGTGTGGTACCACGTCTGTTGCAAGATGTCAAAGGAAACATTTTAAGGCCTAGGTGTTTAAAGTGACACTCATAAAGGAAAGGTTAATACATTACATCTAATTTTTGTGCTTATGATTAGTACATCTGCTTTAAGCCAGAACCTTTATTTTTAGGTATAGGTGTAAATTAATTTCATCTAACTTAAACTCTTGAAATATTCAGCTTGGTATGCATGAAGGAATCAATTTTATACTTGGCTTATAAGAAAGCTCTAACAATCACTGAGAGATGTTGAAGCATCTGGAGTTCTAGCAGAGTGAAACACTTAAGCACTTGTTTTATTTTTAAGCACATACTTAAGCCATATAAAAATTACTAGTAGTAAAGATGTATTTTTTCCTAAACAAAAACCAAGGTAGTACAACCATATACTTATAAAAAAAAAAAAAAAAAAGACTTGTTTAACATTAGCATTGCTGAAATCAGGGGAAGCTGCGCGTGTACTTTAGGGTTGCTTTCCTTTTTTTGGTTTCTTATATTTTTATCTACTTCTAAACTTCTTTTGAGACATACTTAGTTTAGGAAGCAAAGTATTAAATATTATGAAATTAGTTGTTGGAGGTTTTATTGTTAAATTAAATTAGATAAAACTGAATTAAAATAAGTATATAAATAATTTTTAAAACTAATATAAACTCATAAAAGGTACCAGGATACATTTTATGTTTTCAGTATTTTCATTAGCTTTTCCCTTAAAATACTTATGCCATCATTCTGGTTTTGAACTTGGCTAGTTTTCCTGACATTAAGTTGTTACTTTAAGGTTGGACTAAAAAAGAAAGCAAAAATCTTCCAAAATACTTAATGTGAGAAATATGTGTCTATGTCTTGGATAGCAAGTTAGCTGGAAAGAGTTTACTTTAGATCAATGATAAAACAAGATAATTAATTGGTGCCTTGATAATTAAAGCCAGACCTCACTGCAGGAGGCACTGGAGAGCATGATAACTTTGCAGAGATATATGTAAATATCTCTCTGAACAAAAAGGAAAAGGTATCATTTAATCTTTAAAGAAATGAAAATACGTTATTAAAAAATTCTTAGCAAATGCTTTTGCTATCTTCTCCTAATCAAGAATTATGTCTTTAAATGGCATGGCAGCATCTGCATTTGATAAAAATCAAATAAAATATTTCCGTAGAAACAGATGGCACTGTTTTTAATTCTTTGTGGCCAGTTCAGGTATTATGAGAATGAATTATGATGTAAGCGAACTTTGCATGTAAAGTATCTTCTGAAAAAAACTTTGGATAAAGGTACATTTTGCATTACCTGTTTCTTCTAGACCAGTTCCTCTCATCTGCTAAAACCTAAAAATCAAGTGCTTTCATCTCTGTGGCTACTCGATGTTAAAGTCAGGATTTCCTGTCTTTTCCTGCCTAGGTGCTGAGGTGCCTTAGCTATTTTAGGGGTTAAAAGCTGTAGCCACTGATGCGTATATATTAGGCTGTATTCATAGAACACGGCTTGTAGCCTGACTCAAGCTATTACAGTCTAACAACAGTGACCAATAGAAAGAGAAGAAGATCCAAGAAAGCTGAGGTAAGCCCAAACTCTGAAGCAATGTCAAATTAGAAACAATAGCTAATAAGGTGTGTATGGAAATGCATCTGGGAATACTAGCATGTACTTCAAGTTTTATATGCTATTAATTCTTAGGAGAACAGGAAGCAAACACAGTGGTTAGGAGCCAAAGGCTGTGAATTTACGGTGATTTCTAACTGGCTTCAGATAGCTCCAGGAACTTGACTTACAAGGTAAATTATTTTATATTTCTGTTTAAAAATGTTATTAAGGTTATGAATATTTACACAGTGAGAAGGTGCCACTTCGTTCTGTAAATTAGAGATGTTATTCTTTAAAAATATTTCATTTGTCCTTTTTTGGAATGCTTCCAGATAGCAGTTTCTGAGGCTGGAAGATCTGTGGGATACTGCACTTGTTACTTCTAATAACAATGTTGAAAACTATTAAATGACTACATATCATATGCAGCAACTTAACCGAGCTCTTAACCTTACTGGTGCACTAACCCTATGAGAGACTTTACTTTTTATTTAAATGCTATTTTTGCCAAAACTAACCTCCTAATTTTGACCAGAAATTTCAGCTATCAGTCCCTTGCCTCTGCATTTCAAAATGCTTGCTAATCTTCATCAGAAAACAAGCAAGAGATAACAGGGTTTGTGAAGCATAGTTTTTGTGCTACAGAAATATTTCCTTTTAGAGCAAATTATCATTGATGATTTTGTTCATTGTTTAATGGTAGAAGAGTCTAAACAAAGCAAGAATTTAAGTAGGCAAAATCATGCAAGATCCATGAATGTATATGATACAATTTGATTAGGACTTACTTTTCATGTGATTTAGATCAGGCATTTGTTTTGGCTGTTCACTTTAGAGAAGGAAATTCATGACTTTGGATATGAGAGAGTGAATGAGGGAGGGGAATGGATTACTCAAACATATTCCCTTCAAGCTTCTTTTTAAGAACATGCCCAACAAACAGCTGTTAAAACACTCTTTGATCTTTTACTTTTCTCTGATGAGAAAAGACCCTGGAAAATCTGATCCAGATGCCATTATAATTTAAGAGAGAGGAAAAACAGAAAAGAGGGTATGATTAATTTTAAAAGGAGGAATGCTGAGTATAGTAGTATTTATATAATGGTATTGATAGCTTTACTGAAGATGGTATATCATATAATGTATTTTATAGCTCTGTACAGGAAAACTTAATCAAATTTATAAGGAACACTGATTTAATGTCAGAAAAATGATCTGTGTTTTCAGGTTCTTTGGAATGACACTTGTATGAACATCAGTTAAACTGGTCTTTAAACTGGTAAATGTGGAGTCTAAATTGAATCAGAAAAATGTTCATCAACATAAAGTACTGAGTTATATAACTCTCATATTACTGTTCACTTTTTCCTTAACATATATAGGTAATACCACAGAAGACAGAATTTGTCTGTTTATAAAGGAAATACTATTTTCTATGTAATATTGCTTTGTTAATCTAGTATGCTGTTAGAGAGTTCTCTTGAGAGACAGCTAATTGTTTTTCTCCCCTTCCAAGGCAGACAATGACTCTAAATATCTGTACAAGCCTTTTGCTCTTATTCTTGGGTAATTCTGTGTGGACTCGAACTGTGAGACAAGTTTATGATGATCTGGATCCTGAGCATTGGTCTCACTACACTTCTGAGTGTCCACGAGAGTGCTTTTGTCCTCCTAGTTTCCCCAATGCATTATACTGTGATAACAAAGGACTTAAAGAAATACCTGCAATCCCAGCAAGAATTTGGTACCTTTATCTTCAAAACAATCTAATTGAAACCATTTCAGAGAAGCCTTTTGTGAATGCCACTCATCTGAGATGGATAAATCTGAACAAGAATAAGATCACCAACAACGGAATTGAGAGTGGTGTGCTGAGCAAGCTGAAAAGGTTGCTTTACTTATTCCTTGAAGATAACGAATTGGAAGAGGTACCTGCTCCATTACCGGTGGGCCTGGAACAGCTAAGACTGGCTAGAAACAAAATCTCCAGAATCCCAGAAGGAGTCTTCAGCAACTTGGAAAACCTTACTATGTTAGATCTGCACCATAACAGTCTGTTGGACAGCGCTCTTCAAAGTGACACCTTCCAAGGACTCAACAATCTTATGCAACTCAACATAGCAAAAAATTCACTCAAGAAAATGCCTTTGAGCCTTCCAGCTAACACACTGCAGCTGTTTTTGGATAACAACTCCATTGAGGTGATACCAGAAAATTACTTCAGTGCGATACCCAAAGTGACTTTCCTTAGACTGAACTACAATAAATTATCTGATGACGGTATTCCCCCAAATGGGTTTAATGTTTCATCTATTCTAGACCTACAGCTGTCTCACAACCAGCTCACTAAAATTCCACCGATCAATGCTCATCTTGAGCACCTTCACCTTGATCACAACAGAATCAAAAGTAAGTGTGTATTGTTAGTGTGGGAACTTATCAAGGCATAATTATTTTAAAATATCCACTTAATTACAAAAAATGCCCTTTGAAATAAAGAGATTAAAAATGTGCTGTAGATTAGAGGGAGATGAGCAAGAAGACCTCCCACAGGCCAGTTTTCAAGTCAGGTCTAAAATATGACAATCAAATATGTGCATGGAAGTAATACCACATGTGAAAAATGTTAATACTCAAACAGAAATAACAGTTTGCAAACAAATCAGAAATATGAGTGGACTGAGGAGAATTTGTGCATTCACAGTTCACTACATACATGCCAGTAACCATTTTGCAGGAACAAATTAAGTTTCCCACAGAAAGGCTGGGAGTAAAGAAGCAAGAAATAACAATAAAAAAGTGGGTGCAACAAGTCAAGATATTCAATCCACATCCGTATGACTGTTAGATTTTCAAATTTCCTGAGCACTTTAGAGACTTTACTAAATTGACAGAATTGCTATATGCTCAGTTCTTCTGACTGTCTCTCTGCCCACCTAAATTATGTAGTAGAAGTTTAAGGTGAGGCACCCTTAAAACAAAATAATATATTGGTTGTAGTCAACACTATTTCAAGTATGACTGATCAGAATGTAGATATTGAATATTTCAGGCTTGAATATCCTCCCCATCTTTTGTTTACTGTGCACAAAATGCTGGCACTTGGGTTTAATCTTTATGAAAAATCTTTTTACTGATTTTACAGAAGCTTGTCCTAGTAAGGCTTATCTCCCCAAATGTCTTCTAACATTTTCTGTTTTGAATAAATGAGACAAGATTTTGTACCCATGGCAACAGAAGCCTGTTATCATGTCATAGTTCTGCTTCTAGCACTGCTTCTAGATTCATCCAGCTACAGCAGGAACGTGGTGGTTAGGGACACTGGGTAAAGTATCTGCCTAATAAATCCAACAGACGTTAAATCTTTTGTTTCATGCCAAAAGCCACAATCAAAGTGATGAGTTTCTATTTATCACTGCATAGAAGGTAACCAAGTCTCTACATTTGTCTTCCTGTTGTGGTGATTTAATTGAATAAATAGAATCATAGCATGGTTCCTTACTCCTGTTTTACATTACTGTAGTTCATAAATATAGTAAAAGTAATGGTTTGGCTTCTGTATGAAACAAGGACATATCAAAGGAAGATTCCTATTAATAATTTAGGTTGATTCACTGCATTTGCAAAAAAAAAAAAAAAAAGGTATGAAACCTTGTAAAGAAAAATAAATTTTGTACAACTGGCACATATTTAAATGGCCTGCAACAGTGAATTGGAGTTAGGGCTTATGACATATGTTGTTACTGAACATATTTCATTGCCCCCTGGTTACAAAGGGATTTATTTTAATTGCTTCACTGTAGGGCCTCGGGTGCAGACTTTGTCTCCTGTCACTTTAAATGGACACTAAATTGAAATCAATGGAATGTAACCGGTCCAGTTTAAGAAGTGTTTTGTGTCTAGGTAGTATTAAAGAGCTGCCAAATTATCTTCCTTTCCTAAATAAGTTTTAAAAAGGTTAAAACCATGAAAATCAACCTGTGTAGTATGGACAAACTCAAGTCACATTTTCCAATGACACATAGGTACCCATGAACCTAAATCACAATAGTTTTCCACAAGCCTTCTATTCCTTCAGGCCTTTACTGCTTTTCAAATTCATTACTAACTTAAGCACAATGCTGCTCTTAATCGTAAAAAAATAAAAGTTTTTTTTCTTAGTAACTACATAAAAGTAATCAATTTTTTTTTTAAAAGGCAACCTGACACCTTAAATTAAATGCCGGTATTACGTAAGGCACATTCTACCAAATAGCGTAATTGTTCAAGAGGTAAGGGATAATGACATAGTCTTCATGAGTCACTGCTCTGATAGATGATATCTCAAAGGGCCTTTAAGATCACAAACAAAGAATGTATTTCCATCAGGCAGAACTAATAAGATGTGGCATTAATTCTACAAATTGATTTTGTCTTCTTAAACCCACGAAGCAGATGATCAGTCATTAAGATAACCAATGTAAAAGATTTGAAAGAAAAGTAACTGTAAAAGCCTGGATCCAGTTTCTCCAAAAAAGAGTCCTTCTGAAAGCTTACTTTTACATGAGCAGTATAAGCCCTTTTTATAATACCAGTTATCAGATACCCCTGCACACCTGACTATCGCTGCTTTATTTTCTCTTGGTGGTTCATAGTTACACTGCTGGCATTGCAAGAGCTCAGACATCAAAATTTCTATGCAAATACTATTTGCCTACTTTTTATTGTATGTTATTGTATAACATCAGTTCTTCATGTAAGCCCAAGGCTTTATTTCTCCAGAGACCATTTATGAAGATATAAGGCAATATCCTGAAGCCCAGTGAAGTCAATGTTAGCCTCATCATTGGTCTCAGTGGAACCAGGATTTCTCCTGTGGTCCCTTCCCCAAGGTTCTCAGTGCGCAGAGGAAAAAAAGTACTTGAAAGCTGGAAGCAAAATCAACAGAAACCCAAAACTAATTATGGCTACAACAGATATGCACCACGCTTGTTCCGTGGCATTTTAAAACACACATGTTTACATATATATTTATGACATAATAAACGCAAGACTCTGGGTAGATGTCAAATGATAGAAAACGGAGTGTTAGAGGAAGCAAAAAGAGGAGAAGGCATGAAATGGTGATGTAGCAAGTGAATAAGGGTAAGCAGGTGGTATTACAGTGCTATCAAAGGAGCCATAAAACAGAGTGAACAGTAAGGTTCCCTAGAAGAACACCAGGAGATTGGGATAGCACCTCTGAGCTAATATAATGCCATGTGTAGAGAAAGGGAGGAGTCTTTGAGCCAGGTAGCAATGCCAGTCTATCAGAATCCGTTATAGGACAAATGGTTGAAGTTACAGATTCTGACCTATTGTCAGACCCCTGTGCTATAGCTGGTACCGGCTTTTTTACTGGAAGAGCCCAGGAAGGTTCAGATTTCCAGGCTGATCCACAGCTGCTGCAGTTTAATATTATGTGAAAAGGAGAAAGGGGGTCCAACTACTCGAGTTGGACTACAGTGAGTGCAGATAGGGGTTACAGGAATAGAACAGAAATACCCTCACAGTCATATATGTCAGAAGACATCTATCTTCTAGATCAACTTACTTTCTGAATGTTTCTAGATTATGAGTTTTACTGGAAAAGAAACAGGATCTTCTGTGGTTCTTCAGAAGATATACAGTATTAACCATTAATGAGATCCTCTTCTGCAGTTTTCCCTTACAGCAGCTCCAGAGTCTCATTTTTAAATATTACACCACTTGTAACATTGTATTGACAGGTGGAATTCATCTTATTTGAATTAACCATCCTAGATTTTTGTATCTAGTTTGGGTTAGTCATACAGATCGCCTACTCAATTAATGGAAAGAAATACACAATTGCAGAGGGAAAATCATCCCATCTTAAGCAGCTGTGCATCACTTTTTGGAAGCATTCATCTGTCTCCAGAGTTTATAAACAAAGTCTAAATGGTTTACTTAGACTGACACTTACCCTCTACATGGATCAGTTTAAGTAGGGTGAACTGTACCCCTGTAGATGGGTTGCCCTGTCCCTCTTGCTTAAGCAAAATTCAGCAATATACCATGAAGAGGATTGCAACAGAAGAGGAAATAGTAAAGCTTTTACTCCTCTGACAATTTGGGTCGGTTTTACTGTTCATGGGAAGAGAACAACAAAAAACCAAACCACTTCATATCACACATCATCAGGAAATAACTTCTTCATAGGTGGCCTGTGGTTAGATAACTGCTGCCTCACTTTAAGGTTGGAGTAATTAACCCAGTAAAAACTAGCGCAGTGGGATAGTTTCTAGACCGGAGAACAGAGATTTAGAACTAATGAAGCCATCTTGTCTCCGAAGGACTGTAGCATTGACCTGAAAAGGCAGATATTTTCTGCTACATAGTGTTGATTCACTTGTAAAGCTTTTAATAACTACTTTCATAATGAAAAATCATTCTCAAGCTTCCTGCTTTGTAGCTTTACACATAAAAATAAGTTGTAGCTTGTTTCTTCCAAGGATATCAAATGCTTTACAAATGTTAATCAAATTTCACAACATAGGCAAAGACATTTTGATATCATGGATATGATAAAAGTTTTAAGCCTTGTCCAACTGTATGTATTTATCTAGCTTCCATGACAAAGATGAAGTCCATTTCCAAGATGCTGCTAACATCTGGGCAGCTTTTCAAAACAGGGTGTTTTTTTTTTTCTTTTGGGGAAAAAAAAATCATGGGTGGTTTTTTGCATCATAACATTTAATCAATTTTTGGGGATTGTAATCAAAAGATGTGTGCATATTATAATTGCTAAATATAAGGGGAGAAAATTTTTGGTAGAAAGCTTTTTCTATTTCTAAGCTGTTAAAAAAATGTTACACACTCTCCATTCAGCCACTTTTTACAGGTGGTCTTGGGCCAATGATATCCTCAAGCAGTCAGACCAATCACTAAATACCAAAATATGGTCAAAGGAATTTGATAAACAAAGTTTTTTCTAGAATAAGGCCATTTTGAGGCTGCAATAGGGAACTGGCAGCTAAAGGCAAGATTTGAAAAGCATTTTAGCCAAGTTACAGTGTAGAGGTAACTTACGGGAGACAATGTGAAGAACCCAATCTATTCAGCTCTTATGAAAATGGCTGGTGATTTAAGCCATAGTTTCAAATTTTGTCTGAACTGAAAAAAGCTATGTGTGATTTATAAAGAATCAAGGACTTGTTGGCTTTCAAGATTAGGAAGAAAATTATCCCATTGCACAGGTTATATTCTTGCAATTAAAACCAACTGCACTGAAGAATTTGAGAGAACAGGAAAGTACAGATGTTAAAAATTAGAGACACTACACAAAAACCTCCTATGATTCAATACTATTATCATTTTGAATCCAAGATCTTCATTGGGGAATATTATCAGCTAAAATTAATGTACTGTCATTGCAGTAAGATGTTCAAAATCCCTCAGCATTAACCTTGTTCTGCTCTCTCTGAGGGCAGGGAGTTATTTCTCAATGAAGTTACCCCGTAGTTCTCTAAATTAGGTTCCTCTCTGTCCAAGGTAAAATTATGCATCTAATGACCTTTATTCATAATTGCAGCACATTAAATAGGTGATTCACTGATCCAGATTACATTATGTTAAGATGCTTTTTTGCTTGATCAAAAAAGCAGTTAATTCTTAATGCAGCATTTTCCAACTCTGATAGGAGCAAGTGTCTGCAATACAAGTATCAGTGGAAGCCTGTTTTACTTGTTTTCTAAATGATTTTTATATCCATGAACCTTTCCCATGGGAATAACCTAACATATTGATCTACATTTTCAGGTGTCAATGGCACTCAAATATGCCCAGTCTCAATTGCCGTAGAAGAAGACTATGGCTTTTATGGCAACATCCCTCGCCTCCGATACCTTCGTCTGGATGGAAACGAAATTCAACCTCCAATCCCACTGGACATCATGATATGTTTCCGACTACTTCAGGCTGTTGTCATATAAAGATATTGCAGTGTCACTCTTGTGCTGTGAGAGTGTTAAGATACAAGTTTTGCTGGAATGAAACTTGTTCTAACTCATAAACCAAGAAGTAACAGCTTTATTTTGACTATATTTTTCTTTGCTTGCATCTTTTCTACAGCTGAAAAGTTTGTTCTTCTTTCAGAAGAGAGTTTGGATGGACGTGAAACGTGCTTAACACTTTGCCTAAGAATTCCTAATGCAAATATATTGAAAATCATCTGTGTAAGATCCCAAATATTCCAAAGCAAATTCTTGTCTACTCCCTCTTTATTGTCAAATGCTACAATGTCTGTCCTGTTAATATCATTGCTACAGACAAATTATATTTCCTTATTTTGTTACATAGTAACTAACACAATGACTTTGGGTGCACTTGGCTAAACATACATGTTATAAAAACCATGAATTGCATGATTACTAGTTATCAGACCTGCCACTGTCTTTTTTAAGATAAGGACTACCGGTGAACAGCCACTTAACATGTAAATAGCTCATAAATTGTTGTCATCTTTTGAAGACTGGTACTAGTAAGGCATGAAGTGTATGAGGCTCACAGTCCAAAGTAATATACTCAATATATATTGTTGTATGGATTCATTCAGCGTATGTTTTCAGAATGGGAATACACCAATCCAGCTCAAATCCAGGGACAAAGGAAAAAGAGCTGAAATCTTGGTCTGTCAAAGTGGCAATTTTCTGCTGTTTCATCCATCAGTATTCCATTTCTAGTTTTGACACCATTTCTTTATGTAGCTTTAGGATAGTCATTGAATATTTGGTTTATTTTAGTTTCCATAGAGATAAAACCAAAGAGAATTAAGAAATTAAGATATACATCCCCTCCCAATTATTTACTGGACTAAACAAATATTTGCATAGGAATTGTATCAGTTTAAGCAAATGCAACCCGGAGCAGTATTTAGCTATCTGCTGACTCATATACATGCACATAATATCACTGGATTTTAGAGAAGTCCAGGTATTTAGAATACAGCACATTCACACTTCACTAACAAGGGAGATATCAGCAGGCATCTTGTTATGAAATCTGGTTGGTTTTGTTTTTTTTTTTTTATTTTTATAAGATAATATTGGGATTTCAATACACAACTTGAATATTAGACTCAACTATTCACTGGGAGAGTATGAAATTTTTATTTCTGATAGCCAGCCCAGCAGACTATCCATCAATCATATTATTTTAGTCTTCTTGTATTTGTAGATAGAGGCAATTAGTTGCTCTTTGATAGCTTGTGTCTATTTCTAACATTTTAAAACTGGCCTTAGTAACAAGCATTTAAAGGCTATGCATGTGGTATAATTTTTTCTTTGAAGAAGCAACATTTTCTTAAAAGTAGATTTTTAAAAAGATTGAGAACTGCAACTTCTAGCACTCATTCTCTTTATATCTGAAAATCAGGCCTCATTCTGCTCCAGTGCGCTTGTGGAAATGACACAGTATAGAAACCCAGCATAGAAATAACCCATTCAGAAATCCTATCCCCAAAACGTTTATTTTTGCAGTTCTTTTTATGTGATTGCTGAGAAACTCCTGCCCTTCTAGCAAAATGTTTTCTGTACCTCTGTGTTCAACCTGTATGAAAAAAACACAGATTTTAAAAGTCTCTACAATATGTATGCATGTTTCCCTATGTTCTTTACTCAATGATAGCATAATAATTTATTTTTTGGAAAAAAAAATATGTGACAATACTACTAATTAAATTATAACAATAATTATGTGCTTTTACTTGGAGATTAATTTCTACTTTAAACAAAGAACAAATACACACTCCAAAGTGAATGTTCATAGGCATATATGCATATTATTAACATTATTTACAGTTCTAACTGATTGTACAGCAAAGAATCTTGAAGTTCCAACCAAAAATTATGACCCTTTTAGGCACTATGTACATATTAAAACAGAAAAGATTAACCTTCCCTCAAAAGATGTCAAGCTTATGTATGAGAAGGGATGATGTGTAAAATCATATAGGGACACTGGAGCATCAAAGTATTCAATTTCTTGATAGGGGCATTATGTGGTGAAATCAGGGGCACATAATCTGATGAAATCACTTTTAGCATTTATTTTCCACCAGCTGGCCTGATATTAATGGATTTTTTCAATCCACTCTAGGGTTGAAAGCCTTATAAATTGGTTCTTCAAAGATCAGTACTATTTTATGAAACAATCTTTGGACACATGCATATTAATGCAAGATTTGTCCTTGTCAAATGCCAGTTAATCTGAGTGAAGATAAAAATTCATGGTACGTCCTTGGACAAACTCTTATTGGGCTGAAGAGCTGCTGCTGACAAGTGCTCTGTGTTCTACACCTTTGGTGCCACCCACTGACTACACATCTGGGAACTGTTTAATAAAGAGAAAATCCTCAGTATCCTCATTTAGGCTAATTTGTCCCATCTTGATTCCTTCTCCCAGAACTAGCAGTACAAAGTAGAATGAAAAATAGTTGTGTTACTGTGGTGACCATCACAAGATAAATCAACCCTGGTTGTGGTTTGAGCTTCTTTACTGCATGCATGTCCCTATTTGCAACAGTCTTAATGTTCTTAAACATTCTGGGAAAGTTGGTGAAATTTCCCCTCAGAGTACAATAGCGGGCCTAAATTGCATTATTGTGCAGAACTAAACAATGTAGGCTTTCAGCCACACCTCATTCAATCCGTCCGTTATGCCAGAAGACTATAAAGGAAAATGTAAAACACAACGGCCTTTTCCCTTTGAAAAGGGTCCCTAAAACTATGTAAAAAGCATCCCTGTGCTTGAAAGTTTGGTGCTAATTCTTCTTAATCCAAGATTGGTCTAAGGCTCCCCACTGATATTTCCTGGTTCAGAAAAAAACTGCAGTCTCTTCCACTGCAAGGAGGGAGGAACAGACCTCTTAACTGTCCTGTCTGAACCCACAGCTGCCTTCATAAGGCCAACATTTGTTTCACTTAGTTGTCAGAGCACATCACAAACAGTTTTGAACGGAATACCATGTACAGAAACAAAGACATTTACAAGTATGAGAAGCTGAGAACAAAGCGGGTCACCTTAAGCACACTGCAGTTGTGGTCAATCGCTAACCAAACCACAAACACCTAGTGCTTTGCCAGAAATGAGTATGACGTATGAGTCAATTTTGAAATTATGGTCGTTAACACAGATGTGTTATCACCTCAGCCCAGGGTACGGGCAGTTGCTCTGTAAAGAAAAGCATTAAAGCAAAGGGAGAGGCTCAAGAAATGGGAAGTACCCAGACGTTTCTGACATCTGCCAGCTTGATTGGAGGCTGGATGCTGGATCTATCAAAAGACTGTGAGGTTTTATAACACAGCTGGCTCTGCAGGAAGAAAAATCCTTTATAGACGCTGCCAGCATAGTTAAAAATTCAGCCATATGCATGAATCTCCCTGCTCCATACTCTTCCCCAGCATTTTCTGTTTCTTTCTCAATATGCTGAACAGTTAGCTACCACTTTCTTCAATATTTTTCATGGAAAAAAAAAAAAACACCACAGCAATCATCTGCAGAGATGCCAGTGACCACAGCAGCTTGCATGACACTTGAAGGAAGAAACACAAACACTAAGAGGCAAAAATTTAGAGGACAACTAGAAAGCCAATTCGCATGTTTGTAATTACTAACTCCATCACATATTCCGTGTCACCAAAGGGATTTTTGTTCACCCTTGCTGCACACAAATGGCTTCCAATGTTTGCCACAAACACTTGCTGTCATTTTTCCAGCCCAAAAAAACTATTTGCTGATATTACTTTGCAGCTAGTTTCATTGTGTATCTGGAATCAGATTACTGTAACACCTAAACTGCTGTGTTGGTTGTTCAACGGCTAATATCCCACTTCTGCCATGTGTGGCAGAGAATCTTCGGCATTGTTGAAGTCAGCAAGTGAACAGTCTCCTCTTGACTGAAAGTCTCCTCCATAGTTGCATTTTTTCCCCCAGAAATCCTTACCCATTTGAATATAAAAGGTAGCTCTACAAGGCGCCACGCTGCGTGTGTAATGATACTCGGGACTAGTAATAGCCACTTCAGGTCAAATGTATGAAGAAATACACATAATTTTCATCGTGTTCTGCCTAAGCTAATTTACCTTCTTCCCCATTAGCAGAGGTAATATTGCTTCTTAGTCCTGTGCTTGCTCTGTCAGTGCTAGTTCAAACAGATCTATAGTGTAATGCAGTTGAAACCCTTCCCAATAGAGTTGTTTCTCACACCCCCTGCTCAGTTGCCAACAGCCCGGGTACCCTTCTTACAGTTTTTGTCTTAGTTTCTGTAGCATATGCATTTGACCCACCTATCTGCCTATGAGCTTGATTTAGTTTTGTTTCTTCAGTGTTTTTTAGCTTAAGCGTGTTTATGCATGCTGTGCTAATGGCTGTTCTGATTTCATCTGTTTCCTGGCAGCTCAGCTGCATCTGGTTTTCTCCAGGGGAAAGCGCCGGCCCGACTGTCGCACAGGTACTGCAGCAGAACACCATGCCCCACCGCTCACGGCATTCACACCTCCTCCTATGCGCCTGCACGGACCCAGGCTGATGCTGCCATGCAGATAATGTATATCTGGAAATCTCTTCTCTAAGGCTTCCCCTCCCCACCCCCAGTCTTTTTCCCGGAAGAAAATTAGTGAAGAAATTCGAATCACATCTTCCACAAACAAAAGCTGTTCCTAATTAGGGGCTGGGGTAATGAAAGTTACATGTGGAATCAGCAGCTCTCAGTGAAGCTAGGCTTTTTCAATTAATCATTTATTCATTAAAATGCTCTACCACTGTTTTTTTTAAATTACTAGTAAATTCAGAAAAAATATGCAAATAGTTTCAGACACAGGAAAGAAAAAAAAATAATTAAAACAGTGCTCCTGCTTCTTATTTAATAATCCTGTTGCTAAGACATCCATGTAGCATGATATGCTTTTCTCTCCAGGCAGTGAAACCCTGGAATTTGTCTGAAATCATACTCCTACTACTAGGAAGCCCATTTCAGGGAGTGTAATCTCCTTCTGATGCTCTGCTTTGTTTCAGGACTTGAAATAATCCACTGATTCTCTACTCTGGCAGTGAGAATAGCCTTCATGGTATTATAAGATCTAGGCTCAAATCCTTGTCTGAATCAGAAGCAGAGTGAATTGGAGTGTAGATTTTTTTTCTCTGGGGAGGCTCTTTTGAGCACCAGATTAGAGGTTCACTGTGTTTTGTGAATCCTAAGATTTGTTTCTTTTAATGACCGGAAATACTTCAAACAAAAAAGATTGATAGCAACCCTTCCCAACTCTGCATGCCAGCAGAATAGGCAGGAGCTACTCAGCTGAAGTTACACCCAAAATGTCTTCTCTGAGAAAGCCACCAGGCACAGGGCCACCAAATTCCCTGCCTCTGAATTACTGGCCAAATGGGGAAGTGAAAGTTTTTGGTGAAGATTTTCTCTGAAGGTCACGGTGTTTTGGATCTTTTAAAAAGCTAGTCATTTATGTGTTTGTTTTGGTTTGATGTAAGTTCTTTAACATTCAGTTTAAAATACAACATATAAACATGATGTAAGTTTTATTTTACATTTCAATAAGAAAAAAAGCTGAAAATATTTAATTCTTAGTCAAATAAACATAAATATTTTCATATTGGTTTGACCATCAAACAAACAAACAGAAAAGCCAATTTTCTGTTCTTGAGCCAAGATTTCCGTGCGTTCCTTTTTTCCTCTGTTCTTCGTTTCTTACATTAGCATTCTGTCTGGTATCACATAACAGACTTATCAGGTGTTGAAGAACATTACGAATGATTTCAGCTGCAATATTATGCATGCTTCTTATTCTCCTCGAAGTGTCAATAAGACGTGTATTTTCCTACTTCTGTGAGCGTTGTGTACAGGTCTCTTTTTCTGTGCTGTTTGCACAGAAATTGTTGGCAAGGTTTGTGCAAGATGCCTGTACAGGAAATACAGCGCTCCCGGAGATTCAAGGCCTTCTTTCCTCATATTTAGACATCATCTACCACCTACTTCCTGAAACTCTTGTGGGGCTTATTCCTGGTCGTTTAATACTGGGATTTTTCCCAATGTTGGTACTGTGAAGGATGGAGCAGGATATGTCCTGTTGCTGATGGGCTGCTTCTAACACGGGCCATCTGGGTTGATGGAGGAATGACAGCCCGTGGGCCTTGTGTCTGAGGAGCTGAAGCAGGTGGCCAGCAGCTCAGGGTTATGAAGAGGTTGAATTGAGTGGTAGAAATCAAGGCAACAAAGGGGTTCAACAACTAAATGAAGCTTGTTTTATCACAAACAGTTGGAACAGAAAATCATGCAGTGCAAGACAGACAGAGATGAAGACGTAATTGGGGCAAACTGTCAGACTTACAAGTACGTGCAAATATTTGTATAAGTGAGAAACACAGAGAAAGGCAACAATTAGCTCTGTCTGTCCAAGGATCAGCAATGATGAAAAATAACCCAATTTTTTAAATTTGTTTCAAGCTTGAAGGTTTCTAATACTTTACGGAAGTCCAAAAGCCCACCTGGTGCATTCTGCTTGGCACATTAGATCTTATAATAATTCTATCAATTTTTTTTTAAAAAACCAACAAACTACATCCTTGGCACATCAGACATGCTTTCTGTCAGCCATTTTACAGAACTGCTCCCTGAAATATATTTTCTTTTACAGCAGACCTTAACCTTAAATGAGACAAAAGAAATTAGGAGACAAGCCCACAGTGTCATGTATATCAATGTCAGCAAATAGTCCCCTTTAATTGGGAGCTGCACGCACTGTGGAGGGCAAATATACTTCTAACATAATTGCCTCGCTCCTTTTCACGTTCTCTTCAAGCAGCCAGCCACACAGATTGAACTATCTGAATTCCCATGAACTGCCTGGAGAAAAGACTACATAGTCCTCACACTTTGTTTCCCACAGGGGAGTCTGGAGGGTGAGTGAGGGGGAAGGGAAGGAAGGATCTTAGTTTGGATGGGGAAATTTTCATGGCAGCCCCTGATGACTGGAGACATGAGCCAGGCCTCTTAGATTGGGATGTCTAAACAAAACAGGGGAGGAGGGGGGGAAGGCAACCTAAAAATAGCGAATTCTTAATCAACTTCTAAATTTTAAGCATTCATAGGGTTTATAAAATCATACTTTATTCACTCATTTTAACCAAAGATGAAATTCCCTATAAGCAGTGACTTGAGGAGCAGAATTTTAACATCGTCACTACCTCAGCTTCACCTGGTTTAGTGTCATTTGTCACTGAGTCCATGTAATGATCTGCCACAGCTGCCTCTTGAATCATGCTAGTTCAAATCATTGGTGCAGATGGGAGAAAGATCTTTGGAAATCTATGCATGAAGTTTGCGTAATTCACTGCTAAAGCATAAAACCAGAGGGACTTCAGAGAGAAGAACCAGTTGAAAGCTGTGAATGCTGAAATGGAAACTTTTTTCCACCACTACTGGCTCTTTTGATTTCAATGACTGACCTAATATTTGCAGAGTTGTCAGATAACACATAATGATTTGTCCTTCTCAGAGGTAAACAGTAGGTTGGTGACATGGATGGGCTTGTGACATTATCTTTTTTCCATACTGACCATTTGTGATCAGATCTAAACAGTCATTGGTCAGCTCTTCCAAGTCTCCAGAAACTGTTTAAACATAACAGTTCAGGCACAGCCCAGCAATTATAAGTGCTGCTGAAAGCTTGTGTAAACATGTTCTTTGTTTAAAAAAAAAAAAAAACCTCTTCTCCTTTGAAAGCTGTTACTGTTTTCAGGGAGAATATGTCAAATACTCCTACAGTTTTCATTAACTTTTTCATCATTTCAGAAACCATTTCCAGAACAGTTCTGATGAATTCATGAGCCTTATTTAAAAGAAAACAAGCTTTGAACAAACATATCTTATCATTAGCAGACAATTTGAAATGTTCTAGATAAATCTTTTCACATTGATCTGCTGGAAGACACATTTCGCATAGAATATTTGCATCCCATTGAAGTGAAAACATTTAAAATTTCTAAATTGTCCCTGCTCTGTGTGTGTATAGAGACACATATTTTAATTTTAAGATTGTTTTCAAATTCAACAAAATGCCTGAAGAACTGGGAATCTCCTGAGCTTGTGACTTCAGTCTACTGCAGTCTTGCTTGCTGGGAATGGAAATTCCTGTTCTTTCAAGGGAGTAAGCCCTCAGACCAAAACCCCTCAGACCAAACCCCTTAACCTGTCTAAAGATGAGTGGGACATGCTGAAACCCTGTGCTTTCTACAGATTAAAAAAAAAAAAAGCTGAAAGCACTGCAAATTAGCTAGCCCTTGATCAGGATCAGGTGGTGCTTCCCCTTTTCATCACAAGGTCATGTAGTTATGTTGTCAGTTGCTGCTGAACTGTGGGCAGATACAAACAGTGTGGAAAGCGAAGTGAAGTCATGCAAACAAACGGGAAATCAGTTAATAGATTGCAGCCAAAGTGGCTGTGGGTGGTGTTCTTTACTTAGAAAGGTATGTATATATGTATACGTGGCCTTTGCCACATTGATGGTCTTTTCCACTTGAAAAAAATGACCTTTTACGGTATTGTAATTGTGGAAAAACTACCTGTTTAGGGAGAATTCTTAGAGATCTCAAAAATCTGTGCAGGACCTTCAGTTGTAGTTGGCATCAATTTTATGCAGTACTCCCAGATATATGAAAAGGCTTTTGTTGTGGCCAATATGTGGCCAAGTAAAAAAAAAAAAACAACTGTACTTGTCATTTGTCATGTCACCAATATAACCACAATTCGACAAGGAAGGAGACAAAGGAAGTCAAATACCAGAAGAGAGAAGAGGAGAAATGTGAAATAGAAGACTAGGGAGGGAAAAGAAGAAAAGGAATTTGGGATGGGGGGGATAAAAGAGAAAGAAGGAAAATAAGACTAATTTGGAAAAGAAGGAAGCTTGAGAGATGTCTTTTTAGGCATCCCTTTGCACGAGAATAAAAGGATGGGGATGGAGACACGAATACCTCAGATGCTTTTTGGGAGGAAAACTGAGAGCCTGGAAGCTTGGAAACTACCAGAGCACAATGCCTCTTGTAGCAGTGCTGTGGTCTTTCCTAAAACTTGAGACTTATAACGCCTCAGCTTAGTCTAGCGTTGCTTCTTTTGGGAACTGGCAGGACAGCAACAGCTAATAGTAAGTGTTTAATATTTGTAATGCTGTCTGAAGTGCTGTGATTAATACGTAATCCAACATTTGAGCCCTGTCCAAACGCAAAGAAACTGTGCCGATGTGAAAATAACACCCATGGGCTTTCTTCAGATCATGCATTACTACATTCTGTGCACTGCTTCATGCTGATGTGGAGTTGCCTTTTAGAATGAACTCCAGAAGGAATATGGTAATATGCCACGACCATGAATTTCGTTAAAGATTTGTTGGAAACCACATGAAGAGACAATGTCAGCTGGCAAATCAACTCTGCAGTGTTCTCAGGCTTAACCTTTATCCCGTAAACCATATGCTTCTCCATGTGTTTAGTTTTATCAGCTAATGTTTCAGACACTGGTTGATATAAGATCCATGGTCTAATTTTCAGTGGCCCTCTAACTTGGTGGGTTCTTCAGAAGTGCTATGGCCCCTTAAATACTTTCAGGTGCTGAATCATGGCTCAGATGTACTACAAGCTCAAGACCAAAGCTTTGTTTCTTGCTAGCCTCCACTTAACATTATGCAATGAAAAATTCCTCATTTTTTATAGGAATACCAGAAAAAAAGTGTGTCCACGCTGAATTTAGAAAATTCAACATCAGATGGTTATAGAAACAATGTCTAAAGAAGTTGTAAGTACAGTCCCAACACTGGTTAATCATAAAGTCTTTGACATCTCTACTCTTGTAAATGGGATGGCTTTGTATATTCATCTTATTTGTGACAGGTAGACAACTGGATAGTTAATCTTGATTAATTTGGACCAAATTAAAATCTAAATTCAGATTGCAGAATATCAGAAATCAAACGGACAGGATTTTTTTCACTGGAGAACAGATTACCTTTCCAGATAAACATTTTTTCAGGCTTTATTATAATTTTTTTTTCATGACAGATAAACATCTGATCTTACATCCTTTTGGGTTCCAGGAATCTAAGAGTGAAGTGCTTATTACATGGATAGATTGGGTTACGTTCGTCCCAAATAGATTCCAGCCAACAAATTGACAGTGAAAGCAACAACACTGTTTTAAAGCGTCCATGACAGCAATAGAAACAAAATTCAACTGTTCCCTTATCCTGGACTATGAAGTCAGTGAAGGAGTCATTCCCAGACAGTGAGGGTGACCTTAAGGGCTCCCATTAAAAAATGAAGGGAAAAGAAATGAGTAAAAGGAAAATTGTGTGAATTTCCCTAAGTCCTTTTGTACTTCAAGAATATCTAGAACAGTGCAAAAAGAGATTAACTTTGAGGGCTGAATTTCAGCAACAAACAGGAGGAAAAGCTGAGAACAAAGGACACAATAGCTCTTCTATCAACCCACAGTATCGCTTTTTGGCTCAACCTTAACGCAACAGCATTTTTATTTCAGTACATAATCTAGTTAAGGAAAAAAAAAATGTTGTTCTGGATCATGCATTCCCTCTCCACATCTACACGTCTTCTTGCCAGAATCCCACAGTGGTAGGGTTGTTCTTTGTGTCAATAACACATGACTGAGTGATATGTATGTTCATTTCAGTATGTTGTTTTCCAATTAAATATATGTGTAGCACACAAAGAAAACATACTGCATACACATAAGACACGGGGTAGTGGAAGATATTATGAAATGAAGACTTTCACGTAACTGGTTTCAGTTAGAGAAAAATGAAGCTTTTAACCATAATCAAGGCTTCAAGCTATTCCGGAAATAATCCAAGAGAAATGAAATGAGAATGAGATACATGAAAGCTTCTGGGTTTGCAATAGTAACAGCTGTGTCTAGAAAACCTGGGCAAGGGGGGTTGTTATTCAAATACGTCTGATTTAAATAGCATTTTCAATTCAAGCATACATCTCTCTCTGTTAAAACAAAGAAGAAAAATCCAGGGCTAAGCACACAGGACAAGCACCATATGATCTTCAATAAACAGCCTTATAATCAAACACTATCTAATTAGTGCAAGAATTGAATGCCAAAAATGTGTTGCGATTCCATGAAATGTACCCTTAAGGATTTGTGAAAAAGAATAGATATTCTAGGACCTATGCCCATTTATCCCATTCTGTTACACATGAAAGAAATTATATTAAATCAACTGAATATCTGGAAAAAATTAAATCATCATCTCTCATTGGCAAGCCTAAAGGAAAAATTCACAAGAAAGCACAGTTTTATATAATAAAAGTTCTCATGTTTCATGGAGTAAAAGGGAAAAAAGTAACTGCCGAAGGGAAAGTTTTTGTTGCCTTTGGTAATTCTTCTTCTCAGACAATATATTATAGAGTTCTCCTCTGCTCCCTTTTATTATCTTTATTCAATGATCTAAAGTTGCAGACATAGTACCCAGAGTTATTTAAATGAAACCATTTCAAACTCTATCGCAGAAAGTCCTACAGGAACAAACCTTTCTCTCTAGCAGCTGATACAGTGACAGTCATTGGCACTATACAGTAGCAACCAAAACAGACTGGACCACTCAGCAGGATCCTTTTTAATGATAGAAATGTCTGGCTTTTTTACTACCCTCAAGTTCTGTTTAAAGTAGCATGTGGGACAAAATCTGCCTTTGTTAATGGTGTTTCAGAGGTGTAAATGAAAGCAAGGACTTTCTCCAGCAGACCAAGCTCACCATGGGCTCCAAATAATTTACCTCAGAGATGGCTTTAGTTCACTAATGGAGTTTTACAAGTCATGCTGTACTGTTCTTTAATTTATATTTAGTTTTGGCATATCATGCTTGTGCATTAGTTATCGTTGAAACACCATAAAATTTTCAGGGCTCAACTTTCATTTAATCTGCACTCTGACGTGAAAATCTGATGATTTTCACCAGCTGAGGCTGTGTCCCTCAGACCTTACTAAGGAGAAGACGTAGTCTATGAATAGTACAGATTACAAATGAGATGCACACTTGCATCTCTGCATAGCAGAGATAAACTGAAATTTCTATTTTCCTTCCAGAAAATGATTATGTGAGCAACTGGAGGTTCGGTATCTTATTTATGGGTTTAGCAGCAACATCTGTTCCTGGGTGTCATCTTACATCTCAGGTCATTCTTCAGTAGGTCTCAGTCTTTCCTTCACTTTCTTCCATGCCCTGCTGATCTTCCATTGCTCATTTTCCTTAGGCAAGTCAATTTATTCACACTATTTGATCTTTAACTTCTGTGGTAAGGATTTCGCAATCTCCTGCTGAAGGCTATATTAAAGAAACTAGAATTCATAATGGGAAAACATGGGGCTTACTCTTTTTCTTCTGTAATACTCCGTAATGCTATCTATGTCTCTCCATTACTGCTATTACTTTCTCCCCCACTCTTCTTTTGGAACCCTCCCTCCTCCTGCTGTGATCTGAATTTTGTCAGTACGTGCGATACTGTTTCCTGTGCCTGAACCATTATTCCTACGCATGGATTTTGTCAGTATTTTTATAAAGCTCGGTTATTACAACCTCTTCTGCTCTCTGGTGCAGCAATTCCTTTTTTTTTTTCCCCCCTTCTTGCTCCTCACACGTGATCATTCAAACGCACTTCATACATTAAAAATGTACAGTTTCAAATCGTCTTCCTTGCCTATGATTTTGACTGCATCAGGCTATATCTGAACATTTCCCCTTGTTCTCTTTCCCCAGCTGATGAAATTCAAGCTTCTGATTTTCATGTAGGACTTGTTCATTTGGAATGAACAAGAAAATCTCAGTTACTTGCTATCTTGCTATCACATAATTCAATTCATACATTTCTGGGATTTTACAGTAAAACTACCAAAGGTTTTTCACCATCACTGGACAGCTGCTCCAGAATCTATTGTTTTTACAGTAAGAAAACTTCTAGTTTCCCACCTGAATTTATATGTGGCGGATGTAGGCTCTTTTACTGTGGTGCTAGCAGATTTTTTTTTTTTTTTTTCTGGTTACATACAGTGGACCAACTGACTACCAAAAGGAATCAGCAAAATAACTGTGGGCATCTGGGCAAACAGCACTATAATCACCACATTGCTCATCAAAGGACAGAAACAGAAAGAACGCGCCATGTATACAATGAAATTTAACACTGTTTCCCTTGTGCTTGGATGGAGAATTTTCTTCTGCAGCAGAGCTGGAGTAACTCCCTCAGTTTAAAGCTGGATGAATCTGGATTAATCTGCATTTCCTCACTTCAGAAAACTTGCACAAGCTGAAACTTCCCCATGAACGATTCCCTCAGATGTTCATCAGCACAGCTTTGTGTGAAAACAGGACATTAGCAATCTTGAAATAGCACTGAGACACACTACGTTTGCAGTTACTTTGAACCCTACAACTTTTCCCTTCCATGCCTCATCCCTTCCTTGTGTATTTTCCCAACACTTGCTTAGATGTGGTGTTTAAGTTTTGGTTTGTCTCTTCTGGATGACATACAGGAGTGAAATTTCACTCAACAAAGAATTTTACCTGTATTTTAGGTATATTGGCTGTGCTAGATAAAAGGTCTTTCATCAGCTAACTCTGATCCTCCTGTTTCTGCTAATGGCAACACAGAGATGACAGAGCTCATGGAGCAGAGATCACATGGTAACTTCTTGCAGATTGTGAGCTGAGCAAATGCTGATTGCAGTTTAATTTTAAGCAGGGAGAGTCACGACGTGCAGGTAATGAAGCAAAACAAACAAACAACCCCCCCTCCCCCAAAAGACAACCCTGCAAATTGGATGTTTTAAGGCCATGGGATTACATTATCTTGAGGTCCTGTGAAGCTACCAGGATCTATCTGTGTGTCTCTGGCTGTGTGTATGTGTGTGTGCATAAATTAGAAAAATACTTTTGAAAAACTCCACATACATTTCAAGTAGAAAATAAATAACAATGTTTTAATATTTCAGTTCAACCAAAAATAATCACAAAGCATTAATTTAGATATTTTTCTTGGGTATTTGTCTTTAAAAACATGATTAATGTCTGCCCTGTAAAATGGTAGAGAAATTCATATGTTGCTCTTCTACCAGTGTTAGTTTCCTTTGTTGTCATTCTAATGGCAATCTACACTTTTGTTGAACTGGTATTTGGGTTGATATTTTCTACAAGCTAATATTTTTTTTTTTTAAGACTTTTTCCAAATATTTAATTGATAGAAATAGAGGTTGGGCTAACATTGTATTTCATTCTTGTTTACAGTCACATTATTTTATAGATAACAGATAAAACACCGTTGTAATTCTAACAGCTAAAGAAAATTAGTATTTTTCCTTTAAGCCTATGAGAAAAATCTGGACTCTCACATTCTTTGTACATTAGTGTCTCAAAGGACATGTTCCCAAGTCTACTCAGAAAAGAAACAGTTTAAATCAGAAATTCAAAACAAATAAACAGAAATATTGGCTGAAGGGTGGTGTGTCTCTTATTTACAGCGCCAGAGGTCCTGGAGTCAGGCTGTGGTTAGCCATGGCACAGACCAGCTATGTCTGTCTCACTGTGTGCATCTGGCTCAGGCACTTCTGCCCCACGTTCCCCAACCGCAGCGTCCACCTCCCACATTCACGGCTGAGTGCCACAGTTCCTCCTGTACCTCTCAATTGTGCCAGTCAAAGATGGTTGGCTGCTGTCAGCTGGAACCAGGCATCCAAAAGCTGGAGAGAGGCTGAAATGCTGGGTTGTAGTGGGGGTTGGATCATCTAACAGGACCCATATTCTCTCAGAAGCTCTACTGGGAAATACATCTTAGGTTTCAGCCTGGTTGGTCCCCCAACAGATGACCTAGTGCTGGTGTGGATATAGCCATTGTATCACCAAAGCTACCTGCGTGCATCTGTGAAGCAGGATAGTCTTTCCTCTGTCCTACAAACTGACCTGTGAATGTTATCTTTTGCTAAGAGGATCAGTAAGGAAGGCTACTAAAGTTGGTGTACCTTCTCCCTTCCTCCTCTTCCCACTCCCTGGCACCACAAGTCATCCCATCGGCCATGCTGGTGAAGCTTCTCCCTTCTTCTACAACTTGTCTAAAACTCTTGGTGCTATTCCTGACACTAGAGGACAAGCCTGGATCATGGCCTTTTTTTTTTTTTTTTTTTTAAATCAAATATTTCAAACTCAGAAACTGCTAGTTAACAGAAAAGAAAACTTTCCATAGAATGGAGACTGTTATGAAAAAAAAAAAAAAAAGACTTTTGCTAAAAAAAACCCCAACAACTTACTCTATGAAAACATTTGTATTTTCAAAAAACCCCTTCCATGTTATTAGAATAATGGGAAGAGAACAAATTGTAGACAGTGAGTTGGACTGGCAATAGCAATCCTGCTGAAGTTCAGCTCAGCTCTGGATATAGTGGCAGATCTATTTGCTACAAGCACTTCAATTATCACCTGCAGCTCTGTTTTACAACGTATATACTTCAAGTAAATTAATTAGAAAAATAATCTGCCCTACAGGCCAACATATATTAAAAACGCTACAAGTAGGGTTAGAATTTTAAAATTTTACAAAATGCTATGAAATATATTCCAATACTATGTATGTTTTATTCCTGCCTTTTGTAATGTGATAACAGATTTTTTTTAAATGTTAAAATAACTTTTAAGACTAAAATCCTCCCCCCCCTTTTTTTTTTTTTCTTTTTTAACATATCCGTATTGATAGTTGGGGGAGAAAAAGGAAGCTGTTTTACTGTTTGTATCCCAGCTTTATAATATTTTTTTTTCCATTTTCTTCTTCCAGGGTTAGACACTCTCATATTCAATCCTTGATTCCATAAGAGATTAAGATAATATTTCCCAAATATCAGAACAGGGCAGTGTAGATTAATGTCAGTAGAGCTTCCCTTGAGATCAGTGCCCTCAGAAGCCCTAACTTGGCTACTGCTAGAAGAAACAATCAAAAGGAGAGAATGCATAAATGCCATTGAAGGATGCAACTGATACTATATCATGGATGCCAACTGCATGTCTGACACACTGGTGCCTAAGCAAAGTACGATAATGACCAGTTTATACACTGCACTGATAATTTCCAGATTATGTTCTGCAGGTTGGAGTAATTAGGACTTCTTTGGATCACTGTAGGTGAGAATTACTTGCTAGTGAGTTGCACAAACATTGTGACATTTAAGTTACAAATAATTAATACTCATATATTTTGTAACAAATTCAGTGAAAATAGATATCATTTTTACAGTTACAACTGTAGCATTACATGAAGGCATTCAAATGCAAACAGTCCTGCTATCCTCCTCAGAAGCCTTTTTTTGAACATTTTAGAAGCATATTGTAGGGGGTATAAACCAGAGCAATATATGCAGTACAAAATGCGAACCTACGAACACACATACAATTTCATACTCAAACATCATGGGAAACTGGGTAAAATTTAGCTAATGAGAACATCAACTTTAATTCATGTCCTCAATTTCAAATTTACTCAGGATATTGAGGACATTATGACCCTCATTATGCTACATAAAATCTTTTACAGTCTCTATCCATGAAATAAGTATAATACAACAGTCTTCACCACTTCTTTCAAATAAAAGGGTATGTCAACATACAATACACAATACGAAGCCTGTGCTCTAGTGAATTCCAAATCTTTGTCTTATTGAACTTTGTTTCTGGTTTATTTTTCCATCCCAAGCAAAACATCATACATCTTTTAGCGATAAATATGATAACGCAGCTCTGAACTGTACTTGTTTAGCTAAGCAAAACACTCTGAAGTTTTCCATCTCTGGGGCCAGGAACTGCGTTTTCCTGAAAGGGTCTAACACCAACCAGTCCACAGGCTGGGCTGGAACAGCAGACAATAGCTCTGGATGTTAATAAAAACCATTCTGCCATACCACATGCTTGCATACTCAGCAGTGCTATCTTATGTTCAACTATGATTAAAGAAAGAACAGAGATCCTTTTCCCAACTCCTTCTGAAAAATGATGCAAATTATACCTCTTAAACAGCAAACTGTAAATTTGGTTTTAGAAGAATGGCAGTCTGTCTAATGTGAGTGGAATATAACCCAAGTATGTGAGTCTGAAGTTCTGACTCCAACCTTTGGCTTCAGTGGGAATTCCTGAGACTTCTTTCATTAACAAGCTACAGTATAACCTTCATGTATCTGTGTGCGTACACATAACTGATAGGCCAATGAAACAAAATGCACATTTGTTTCCTCCAATTAATTTCAAAAGTATGAAAGGACTAATAACAAGGTAGAAAAAAACCTGACCCATTATGATTTCTCCAGCAAATATTCAGAAAATACATCTCTCCATCTCTCCTCTGCATATTTACATGGAACAAGGAAAAAAATTATATTAAGCACCAACTTCAATTTTGATTATATTTCAGTATTACCTGTCAGTTGTGTCCAAAACAGAATTACAAAATATCCTGAGAAAAATATATTATCTTGAGGCTTTTGAATCAAATAAAAAGAAGTGCAAGGAATACAATTTATTATAAAAGCTATTTCAGACCTGTTTTAGCGGAGTTTGAATAATCAGAGTTCTCTGATTTTCTAAGTGCTTTTCTAAGCTAACCATATGGTTTATTCATATATAATATATAGTAATAATGTGACAAGCTTTTCATCTGCTTGAAAATTTATAATATACAGAAAGAGTGAACAGCATGTTGTGATGGATTTAACTTTTGGGCTGATTATACAAACAAATGTTAGAGAGGTAAAATTGGAAATGTATTTAAGGAGGATCTTTGAATTTTACAGGACAGCCATGCCAAAAAACCTTGGTTAAAGATGATTAAAAGTAATAGGTTTTGGATCATGCTTATGGTTTGCAACAAAGTGTAATAATTTCAGAACCAGATATTGCAGGTTCTAAATCACCCTTTCCAAAAGGAAAGTGGGAGACATCCATTCCTGTCATTGCAAGTTTGGATTTGTTGTTTGATTTTACTGTAAATATTCATGGTCCCTGTTAAAGCTAATGCTTTATTCTTAACAACTAAGAAATGTCAGGTATACTGAATGCAATGATGAATCAGAGTCTAAATAGATATGGGCTTTACATATGCAAGAAAACATATTCTGGGTGATCATTTAGAAAAACATCGTATTTTGGTAGACCAGACTGCATGAAAATATTCTGAGATGTCATTGCTAGTAGTCAATATTAACCAGATTCAGCACACATCTGCCAAATTTTAAATGGGCATGTTTGTTTTGTTTTGTTTTGTTTTCTGGAAGATAGTAAAAAAAGACAGCTGGACAGGCAGTATGAAAGAGTAACAATCAATATTTGAATGACAGGAAAAAAGTCTTATACTGCAAGATCTGACACCTTAACCTGTCTACGTCAACCATGGAAGTAAGAAGTGACAATAAAAGTAACTTCAAAGGAAAAAAATAACAGCTTCTAAGGGTATGTGAATTGAAAGGGAATTTGCTATGAAGAACAGAAAGCCAGGCAAACCAAGGTGAGAAATAAGGCACTTGAGTTGATCCATACATAATAGGTTTTTACTTATTATTGTGACTCATTAAAAAGTGTTTTTTTTCTTCCTGTATTCACTGTTTATGCAGAAATAATTAAACTTAAACAAGACTTTACTAGTAAAAAGAATTGTAGCTATCTCACATTTTCTGTTTAAAACTTTTTCCTCCTGTTTACGGTGATGTGCACAAGGGATGGAACAGTTGGACCACTCTAAATCCTTCTTTTGTACTTTGTTTAACTTTGATGAGCAAAATCAAAATGCTAATCCCTTCTGCAGACACATGATTTCCTTCCTTTCTCCTTCTCTCTGAGACATTTGTTTTTCTGTTCTCTGGTCTTTGTTCCCTAGTCCCAGCAAGGTTCGTATGATGCACTCCTTTTCCCAGGGTCCTAGGGTGAACAAGGTTCCACAATCCAGCAATTCATGAAATGCAAGTGGTACTGAGACAGGCAAGGGATGTATCAAAGCAGCTTCCTACATCCCTGTCCTCTTATTATGACTTTAGAACAAACAAACAAACAAACAAACAGAAAGGCGAGTCAGGGTGTTCGGTATCTCAGAAGGAAACACTCTAAAATACCAGCCTGAATTTTAGCATGAAATTGGTTGTAGCCAGCTTCATGATCGCAGGATTTCACATTGTAGTTTCTCTTTGTTCAATATAATTCTGACCACGTATTTAAAATCGGAAAATAAATCATAAATAATGATTCAGTAACTAATAGTGTCACACACCAAGAACAAGCTGAGAAAAAGCATTTGTTTGGAAATGAAGCAGACTCTCTGGCACAGTATATAACTTTCATGAAAATGTTGGAGGATTCTAGCATTAAAGGCCCGAGGGAAGTAGGATGTTGAAACAGATGATTCTAGGTGCAAAAAGGGAAAGCTCTTTGCTATGCACCTTAGTAAAGTTCTTCATGAACATTCAGTGGACATAGTTTGGAGTGCTAAATACCACCTTTGCTTAGAAAACTAAAAAATATCCACTCATTAGGTTGAGGTGCATATATGCAGGGTAGAGGGTATTGGCTGAAAAAAATCATATTTTAAATACTAAAATAAAAATTTTACAAGTTCAAGATAATAAATGTCTTTTCAAATAATTTAGAACATCTGTAGAAGAAGTTGCAACTACTTTGCGATCTCTTCTCAAGAGTAAAGCCAAAAAAAACCCAAGGATTTGTTGTGGGTATTTTATTCATAAAAGTTACGTGTGTGCCACCAAATAATCTGAAACCTAACCTAAACAGATATCAGTTTATAATCATTTAAAAAGAGAAAAAATTTCAAAAATTAAATAATATATATAAATCACTGGCCAAAGTGGTACAATGTATAACATTTTATAATGTCGACTTTGAATTCTCTCCTAGTATATGAAAATAAACTACATATTATACAGATCTTTTAGGGAAACCACACAAACTTTCTTTTTCTAGAAACAATCATTGCATAAGTTTAAATTTATAAGTAATCTGCCAAAAATATAAATTTTAAAGTTTAAGACCAATGTTTTCTATATCCACTGAGGTGACATTCTCATAAGAACTTTGGAATAGGTGGCTCTTGCCCCTGCTTGGTGAGCCTATCCTATAGTCTTTGGCTTACACCCAGTTCTTCATACCAATTCTACCTGACTATTTTTTGCTGCTTTCTTTTGCAAGTGCCCCACATTTGCCTCCTCAGACTAACATTAATGTTAACAAGTTATGCTAGCATCAATATGTAGGCTACCTGCATTTTGGTTGTGAGACATAGCATATCTCAAGAAATGAATACTTATGGACCTCTCACATATGACCAAAACACAATTGTCCCCACCACATAATGTGAGTGACCCCATTTTTTTCATCTGGAAGATGCACTTCTGGTCACAGAATGTGGAAAAGAGGTGGAGGAAACCAATGTGTCTTTTTAAGAGACTGTGTAGCCCAAGCAGCTGAACTTACTGTCACCAGTGCTGGAGCACTCATGTATTTCCTCTCCCTTGTGTGGACTGGTCCTTGGCCCAGGAGAAGGTGATCTTTCATTTTGCTACTATTTTATATGAAAATACATCAACATCTTCATTTATTGCTCTTATTCTATAGTTTCAGATCAGGAGGACCTTTTAACCAGGTGTCAAGTAAAATCAACCAGGTGAATGACCCATTTTGGTACTCCCTTCTCACTCCTTCCAAAGCTGGATATTATCTTGTCCTCCTTGTTAACAATCAGCACTAGAACTTTCCAGAGCTGATGCAGCAGACTAAAGACCTGTACGTCTGTTCAGGCTGGCAGACTGAGAAGGTGCCAAGACGGAAACTTAGTACCATACACAAACTCTTCCTGAGTTTCCTCGAGACAGGATTTTTTCATTTTATGGCAAAGCTAGTATTTTTCCCACACATTCTTTCTTATCACAAGTTCCTGGGGATGGATCTGTAAGGGCCAAAAGAAAACAAAGCAAAGAAAAAATTATATTTATATCAAGTGGATGCTGACAGTCTGAATCAAAGGCTCAGTGCTTTATAATCAAGATTTCAGAAAAACAAGAATAGGACAACCCTGAGGCTTTGGCACTGAGTTCAAGAACACAGTTAGGAGTCATTGCACCTCCAAGAACTCAGAGAACTGAAATGGAAACAAAGCCCTCAAAAAACAAGGGAATAAGTTAATTCGTTTAGCACTGCCAGCAATTATACAATGGGAATGCATTTTAGCTAGGAATGTGTTAGGCAAGGACCACAGCTGGATATGCTTCCAGCTGGAGTCATGCTCCAAAAAACCACTGAATGCGATGGAACACTCCATTAACTTTAGTAAGCTTTTAATCAAGCCCAAGTTAGTAAGTCAAACAGCAAGATTTAGAGACAACTGAGGCAGTTAGCAAGACAGTAACTTAAACTGCACAAGGCCAGAGGATCTGAAAAAAAATCAAGTGTCAGCAATGGGACAAATTAGAGGACATGAAAAGCTCATTCCCAAATGTCCTTTAGTCATACTCAGGAATTTCATTATCTTCTGTGATAACAGGATTCAGAAAGCAAAAGGCAGTGATTTGAATCAATTCCTAGCTCAAGCACAGATGTTCTGTGAGCTTTTTTAAATGCTTCTCTTTCTCCTCAGAAACACCACAAGAGCTATAAGTGGTCTTTCTTTTCCTTTACTTCTAACAGCATAATATTCTCAGACTGCTTAAATGTTGGTTCTCTTGGGTTTCTAGCTAGTCTAGGGTTGCTAGCATCAGGACTTCTAGCATCCAACCTCGAACAAAATGCCAAACTAATTCCAGCATCAACTAAGGTGTATCCCCTACAGGTATACCAGTCAGCCTCCAAGTTCTGGTTCTTCAAAGCACAAATTGAGACAAGCAAACCTGTTTTATTTGTTTGACCCTTATTGGCAAAATTTATGTGCCATATGAGACATCGTGCTCATAAGAATGTAAAATGTTTTGTATAAAATATATAATTTTTCAGAGAAGGTTTCATAGCTGTAACAAAAAAATAAAAGAAATTTTAATGTTTGTAAGTTAACAGTTGCCTTCAATTAATTTTCCTTGCTTAGTGTTTCTGAAAAACAAGACCAGCAAAGAATATTGCAGTCTGACAGGAATACAGTAAACCACTAAAATCAAGATTAAGATCCAGAGACACAGTGGCTTGAACTTCATCAGTCTTAATAAAACAAAAAAAGTAAACCTACAGACCAAAAGACACAGGAGTAAGGAGTAAACTGAGGCCAAAGCTACTAACCTGCAGAAAAAGCAACAGGACACAATAGCGTGGTGCTCCCACTGTACTTATTGCCCTGACTCTTCATGGACGAAGCTGCTTTTACAATGGGAAGGGATGGTGAATACAGAAATTAGAAATATCTGATTTAATGATTCAAGGCCACCGTATTCATAGAAGCAAATCATGCTAAACCTTCTTTAGAAAGAAGTCTGTCATCCAAGAGCAGTCATAGTACTGTAAGGCACTGCAAACTTGAATAGCACATGATAGCTAATGCCATTTGATAGGTCCAACAATATCCTACCCTCTACCTACATGCTAAAAGAGCTGTTACTCTTCTACTCTTTAACCTATCTATCTGACAAACCCGTTCAAATATCCTGGATTCCCTAGGCTAGCCCTAGAAGTTTAATACTGGACATTCAGATTATTGAGAGGTGGCTTAAAATTCTTAAGTGCTTTCAGTGCCTCCTACAAATTTGACCTTCTAGGATGGTCTTCTTACTGGGAAAATTTTGATGCAGAAATATAAAGCAAAGGGAATCAGGTTTGCTTAGGACATTGGAATCTTCTACATGAATCATATTCCTCCATAGATAAGGAATGAGTTCTGCCTTTTCCTAACTGTTAATATAGGACATTGACAGTATTAGGAGGTATATTTTATTGAAGTGTTGGAGGAAAGATGATAAAGTTCAAAGAAATGGTTGTATGTTGTACAAAATACCTGTAATGTGAAAGTACGTCCAAAATTAAGTAGGAACTGATATCAAAGAAAATACCCTCAATAAGGAAAAGAGATAACTTGACTTCTGCTAACATAATAAAACCTTTTTCTGGTGTAATAAGGTACATGATACTACTGTGTATGCCTATCATTTGCAGCATATTATAGCAGTTCATATCTGCTATAACAGGAATATATTTTCCTTAATAGGAAGTGGTATTTTCCCTTCAGAAGGAAAACATTCTGGAAAGAGTACATCCTATGAGTATTGCCTCATAAGTACTTACACAAAAGTAAAGGAAGAAAAGTTCCTCTAAATACGTACCAGATAATACCCATAGTAGATGGAAATTCATTAAACATTATCACAAAAAATGAGTCCCAAAATAGAAATGTTACATATAGGAAAAAATATTCATATGTAATCCAATTTGCTTAAGCTGTGATTTTGGATGTTGGAAAATATGCATTTCTAGATTATCAAGACACCCAAAAGATTGTTTCCAGAATGCAACTGAGAATATTATTGGTATATCAGTATATTGGTATGTTGGTAGGAAGAGTAAGAAATTTGAGGGGAAAGGGTAAAAAGCTGTGATGTGAAATGATTGCCATTTGCTTACAACACACCTTTGTTCAACCTTGCTAAAATTTGATTCGGCAAAATCAAATATTAAGGTGTTTGAAGTTTGAGAAGCTCCCTGGGCTGAGGTCTCCAGTTGAGGGTAGAAGCTGTACCACCTCCCACAGCCCCAGAATGCCACTGCCATTGGTCGGGGTCTAATACCACTGGCTCTTCATTCTGAGTAACTCCATCCCGTTTGAGAGATTGGAAGCTAAAGGTAAGTTTTGGTACTTCTCTCTTACAACAGTTAATTGGATTTTTAAGACTGGAAATATTTTTATAGTATTTTTTTTTTATTTTATTTTATCATGCATAATACTGATTCAAAGGCTGCAGATTGAGGAGGCTATTTATTTTTCCCTGGATATGTCTTAGTTCCTTCCTGTGAGAGGAATACATAATCTTCATCAAAATATTTGATCTTACAGCTACTGCAGATGCCAATATCATTACAGTGTGTTCCAATGTATTACACATAAGGGGAGTACAGAGACATGCAAACTCTGCAAGTTAGTGTAGATACTGTAGTCATAGGTAAATATTTTTTTTTCATAGAAATTATGATTATATTTGCTGCTTTTGTCTATATATATATACAAAATTAAATACTTATCAAGCCCTATACCCTTTAAAAACCTTTTATTTCTAGGCAAGGTGAAATGAAAACAATTTTGAATAATAAGTATTTTTATTATTTAGATATTGTTTATTCAGAGGAAAATTTATGCCAGATATGTTAGTATTACGTTTGGGATTAATAGGTAACATCTTATATAGCAGAATCATTTGGGATAAATGACATGCAAAAGAAAAGCAAGACCAAACCCAGTCCTGTAAAAAATAGGCAGCAGAAAATATGAAGACAGAAAAAAAAGCAATCTCCAATATATTTCAATTTATTTCAGAGAACGGTTGCATTTTTATTTTATTTCATTTCAATTTTTTGTAGCAAAGCAGAATACCTTTACTAATATTGGAAGCTAATACTGAAAGGTGCAATTCAACTAAGTCTTCTCAAAGACAAGCCCAAGTGACTCTAGCTTCTCCCAGCAGCAGCTGAAAAGTCTTTTTGAATAAAGCAAATGAGGGAAAAATGAATGCCTTGTGTTGCTGACCATCCCCAGAGGAATTTCATATCCTCATGCCTAAGCCAGCTTCATAAAGACCTCCTTTCATGAAGCTAAAATTCAGCTTGTTGCTCAGCACACACATTCAAAAACACATCATCTTGTGCATTTCTTATACTTAATATATATTTAAGTAGTTACAGTTAAAAAACAAAATATTTAAGTGTGTGTAGTATGGCATCACATCAGGAGTACAATTTATTAGACTTATGCACTGCTCATTATCACTGTCTGTGCCTTTGGTGAAATTAGTGGGAGCTGTAACTAAATCAAAGTGTAAGTAAAGAATGCTGAATAGAGCCTTGTGTCAGGCATCTTATATGATAATAGTGAATACATCACGTACAAGGAATAAGGAATGCATAAGCACTGCTATTCAAGCCTAGCATGAATTTCCTACCATTTTACTAAAATATGGAACTCTTAAATGGGTGATAATTTGATTTTACAATTCTGTTCTCCAGGGAGAACAGGTGGCTGCACTATGCTGCCATTTCTTACTACTTTAAAAATTCTGTTGATTGAATAATGAAGGAATGCAGAGTACTGTCACTTACAGGACTATGGAGGACACAGACTACTTTTTATTTTGTTCCCCAGACCTTTGCAGAAGTGATGGTCTAAATGTGCCACACCATTCAACAAGTTAAAACTATGTTCTGTCAAAACAGCTACTTAGTGAATAGTGTTTTGATTATGCTTATCCATAGACAATAAAGAAAGAAGTCCTAATGTTTTCTATTTTTTATTTTATTTTATTTTTTGTACAATGGCGGAGAAAGACAAAATTGCATTGTTGTACTTTTCAAAGTATTATTAATTGTGATAGACACAAATAATATAATAATTTAACTTTTGGGTAGTTTCTCAGAAGTTCTTTTCTAATGGTGCAGTGTAAATAGGTGAAGTTAGATGAAAAGGAAAAAAGATGAATATATGTATAACTTCCTTTCACCTTTTCAGGTACTTTCTCATTAAAGTCAGTTTATTTTTATATCAATAAAACTCAATAGGTCTTTCCTAAATTATCTAAATGTTAGTATGGCCAAAGTAGTCTACATAAATTCTCAGATCCAGGGACTCATGAAGCAAAACAGAATAAACCATTGATTCATCATGATTGAGTTATCCATCCAAAATATTGTTGCATACATATAAGTACTGTATTTGTGAGATTAAATTTTCATAGATTCCTTACAAATACCAGATTACCCACATTTTCTTCATTTTCTTCTCTTTCAGAAGAGAAAACAGAATGCAGACCTTTGTAAATATTTTTCTGGGATTTTTTATCTTCAAGTCTGTTGGAGCTGCACCTATCACTGATACCATAATTTATGATTCTGAGTTCTATGACATACCGCTTGGAGAGTTGCCTCACCCATTTGTCTATGACGAAAACGAGCAGTCTGACCAATTGGAGGTAATGAGAACTTCATTTATCCTGTCTTTCCAAAGTGCACAAATGCAGTGCCTACCGATGAGTTTTTGTTGGCCACGAAACCATTTATCAGACAAATCTGCTCATGTGGTTGCCATTGCTTTTAGTTGTTCAACAGTTTTCTGTGCTAATAACACACTGTAGTTCATTCACATTTTCCCTAATCTACAAATGTGGCCAAAATATTCCCTGCTTAATTTTTTTTGGTCGTAATCTTTGAGAGCAGATGAAAGCTACCATGCTTCCCTCAGCTCTCCTTGCATTGCCACAAATTCTGTTGGAGATTGTCCTTGTGATTTTTCTGTCTGTATGAGGCATGAAGGCGGCTGAGATAGGACATTCAGCATTCCACATTAAATGAGGTAGTAAAGTGCTGTTTCCCGAGTTTATTTCTTACAGTAATAGATATGTTCAATACAAGTATTTCAGGCTATAAATGCTAGTGGTTTCTATTTCTGTTAGAAAAGTGGCCAGAAGGAAGAAAAAAGAAAAGGAAAGCACCTTAACTGAAAAATGGGAAAGTAAGAAAGGTTACTGAAGAAAAACTGTTCGAATTCTGTTATAGTATGTGATAGTAAGATGTGTTGCCTGTACAAGCAAGGGACTCAATTTGTTGACTAAAGCACCCCCTTCCCCTCCTACATTCCTGTATTTCTCTACTTTACTGAAAGGCTACATTAATTTTAATCTCACTCTTTTGCTTAGACATGGGCACAACTTCCCTGAGGGTGATATATGCACTGTATGATTCAGGATTGAGTGAGAAAAAAGTTGAGTGAAAAATACAACATTTAAATAATAATATGGGGGATTTGCTATTACACATAGTATTTTAGAACTTTTTCACATAACAGTACATAATTCATGAAAACATGTTCCTTTGAGTGATTCATGATTGCAGCAGGAGGGACAGAAAATAGTCTTTCATCAAGGTGAGATCAAAATTGGACAGCAACCTTGAAATCAAAAGACAGAGACAATTTAGGAATAAATATATCCCAAAACTGGAGAACTGAACAGATAAAAATAATCTCAAAGCTTGCACTAAGATCAGAACCTTACTGTTTGGGGGAAAGAAGGTATTTCAGCTAAGAAGGACTGAGAACTTTGCTCTAAAGAAATTAATTTGCCTTTGGCTTGCTTCCCTGTGCCATGCAGAATCAAAGGTCTTTAAATATCATGCGCTTGAGATTTCTTCCCTGATAAACTCACCCCTGCTTTTAGTCACCGGATACTTGTACTCTCTCTATTTCACATTGACTAATAAGTCACAGTTCCCATCCTTCTTTGCTTTTAAAATTGAAGCCTTTACCAGTCCTACAGAAATGGCTTCCTTCCCAGAAATGGGAGAGGCTATTTTGTATGTGCCTCACAACAGAGATTTTCTCATTCAAACAATAGATTTCTTAGTAATGCATTGAATGGTAAGTGGGACTCTCCTGTGCTGTGCTCTCTCTTTGAGGTTCTATGACACTGAAGCATGGGGTGGCCCCTTTGCAAGTTTCTGAGTGAAGGATAGAAACAAGGCAAGGCCCCTGTGGTTCTTTTCCAGCTGAAAGGAAATTCAGGATGATCAACAAGAAAAGACACAACAGGTCCTATCACAGGTTGCTTTCTTTCGGGTAGCATGGAATAGGCAGAGTCCAAAAAGTCTTTTCATTTTATCTTGTAAACTTCCTTCCAGAGCAGGATTTTCTCCCATTACTGATAGCCTTCTTAAAATTCATCAAGTGAAGGTCATCCATCATAGCAGTTGAAAGGAATGTTACTTTGCATATGGATGGACCTCCCTGTGAGAACCCCTTTTTCCTAGATGCTCAGCCAAAACCTTCTTTTGCTTACATTCCTCTTACCATGTACCATCCAAAAGAAAACTAAGCATTTGCAATTCCCCTAAACCCAGGAGAGTTGAGTGGTCAGTGCTGTACAAATCAAGCAGCTTTTATAGACATGCATGTCAGTCTTGTAAGTTATCTTTCAGATACTGAATATTACTGACATCCCTCAAGTTTTAAACAGAATACACCAATGATTTCTTGATCGTGGTTATGACTTTCCTCCTTACAACTCTGTTATTGTAAAGATGTGAACTACACAAGCGGCTCTATGTGTAAACCCCAGTATTTATGCAAGGTCATAGGTTAGCTTTTATTATGCATAGCTTAAATGATGAGCAATACCACAGAGACCCAGATAAACAGCAGGCCTTCATTAGATCTGGCCTGTCTACAGTAACTCTTTAGGGCCTGATTTAAGGCCTTCATTTCCTTTTAGAGAGTCATGAATCCTGTCTTTAGCCTTCTGAAATAGTGGAGAAAAAATGAAATAGCATTTTCTGTTGTTACTGTCTTCAATTTAAGATTTTAAAATTCAGTTATGTGCAAATACAAACCATTGTTTAACACATTTTTAGACTCACTGGAGAAATACAAACTTTTTCAAGGTTGTGTGTCCAACAGATTTTCAGCAGATCCAGGAGACTGACTGGTTCCAGGACTTCAGATGTGTCTGGTGTGTTGCTCCTGTTGATTTCAATTGGAATTGGGCACCTGTACATCTTAAGGAATTAAACTAAAGTGCCTATATCAGTATGTCCTTTGCAGAATATTACCCATTGGGTACTGTAATCACTCATTCAAGGCGTAACTACCAAAATGAGGAAAGAACTAGAGGTAATTAGGGAGGCATTCCTCCCATTCATTCTATCTGGCTAAAATTAGGCGTTGCATCCGCAGACATCATCCAAGACAAGCATGAATCATTCTCTTAGGATATCTGTGGTGGTGGATTGAACTTGTCTGGTTGCCAGGTGCCCATCAAACTGCCTTCTAACTCCCCCTCCTCAGAGAGACAGAGGGAGAAATTAAGATTAAAAACTTCTGAGTCGATATAAAGGCAGTTAAATGAAGAAAAGCAACGGTTATGCACAGAAGCAAAGCAAAGCAAAAAGATTTATTCTCTGCTTCCCACCAGCAGGTGATGTCCACACAATTCCTGGGAAGTAAGGCCCCAGTACATGTAGCAATTGCTTCAGAAGACAAATGCCTTAATAACAAAGCCCACTCCCCCAACCCCTCCTCCTTTCTCATAGCTTTTATTGCTGGGCATGATGCCGTATGGTATAGAATATGCCTTTCGTCAGTTTGGGTCAGTTGTCTGAGCTATGTCCCCTTCCAACCTCTTGCCCACCCCTAGCCTACTGGCCTTGGGATGGGCAGGGGGGTTGGTGAGACAGCCCCGGTGCTGTGTGAGCACTGCTCAGCAGTAGCCAAAACACTGATGTGTTATCAACACCATTCTAACTACAAATAGAAAGTACAGCACTATGAGGTCTGCTATGGGGAAAGTTAACTCCATCCAGTTCAGACCCAATACACCTACCTTCCTCAAATAACTTTAGATAGACCCTAGGCACCTGTCTCAGGCTTAGCACCAAAATTTCAGCTTAATAAAGTTAATCAAGTGTGACTGAGTCCAGGTTCATGACTTCTTTTCTACTTCTTATACTCTAGAAGTATTTTTCTTTGTGAATGATGTATGTTAAAAATGAAGTGTGTGTATACATACACACTTCATTGACTTGCAAAGATTTTTCTGAGACCATTTTATCTAGATAACGGCTGTTGATATTTTTTCACTTGAAATTTGTCTATTTTTTTCATAGATGTTAGACTATATTTAAGGTTTGGAAAAGTTACTTAACAATGGAAATGAGAGGTTATCTAACACTGCCTGCTAACATCAGCAGATCCATTTCATTTCTTGTGTTCTTTTCATTGTATTCAATATGTGTACACGGAAAACATTTTTTAATGCAAAGATTTTGCACGGGGAAAATACTTGTATCTGCGAATTACTTGAGAGAATTGTATTGAATCCTCATTCAAAGCTATGCATTGTCATGTATTAGATGGGTCAAATCTGAGCTATAAAATCTGTGGTTTCTGAGTTCCTAGGTTCTGAGGCATGGAAGACCTAGCTAAAGCTTTGCATCCAAAGGCAAATTGTTCCTGAAAAAAAATTAAGTAATATATCACTCAGAAATAAAATATGTACAGAGATGTTAGAGAGAACAGTATCAACTCTTTCACACATAATGGTAAAAAAAGACAATGTAAAAGAAAAAACTTATCACAAAGGAAGAAATTCCAAGGTCCTAAAGGAGAAAGAGACTGCAAAGGAAGGTCACTGTAAGGTAGTGTACAAGCGTTGTGTTGGATTTATCTTCTGAAACTGACAGTTACAATAGTAAAAACATGAGCTGCTGTATCGCCCCTTTTCTTCACAGTAAGTTTCATTATTATTTTCAATGAATATTTATATCATGATAGGGTCTACAGGTTCCAGTCAAGACTGGATCTTCATTGTCCCAGATGCTCTGCAAGCATGTACAAAGACACATTTTCGTCTTTAAAACGGATACAATCAAGCCAGGCTATCAAAGGCATTCTTGTATAAGCTTCTTGCTGGTAAAACAGAAGGTTCAGAGTTTTTCACTCTTTGAAACTAAAACTTTGTTTGGATACTGTGTGAGGAAAGCAAATCGTGGAAAGAGATTTCTGTGTACATAAGCTACTAGTGTCTAATAAAATCATAATGCAAATTTTTTATTACAGTGCTTGTTAAACATAACCAGCCCATTTTCCTTCAGATAGGAAAAGATATGTTAGAAAAATAAGAAGTGAAAATGTAGGGGCATCAGGAAAATATTTTCATTAATAAGATAGGCTATCGGTGAGGCTGGGAAGCAAGGGAGCTATCCTAGCACTGCATCAGCAGCAAAACAAGGGAGGTGAGTACAGGTTGGTCTGGGTCTGTGTACACAGAAGAGGTGAGCTGGAAAGTACCATCCACAAAATAATCAGAAACAAGCATTGTGAAAACCTAATATTTGACCCTCCACTAGCTTGCTGGTTTTGAATCAAGCTGAAAATAGGATATTCAGGTGCTGCACAAAGCTCAGAACTTGAGTCACACACAGACATTCACTTACATTAATGTGCACATACACACAAAGCATCTATGCTGTTGTCATAACACACACGAAGATGGGTGTTACTTGTGCAAGAACTCCCACTTGCCATTCTGCAGAGTTGAGAGAGGCTTACACTGCTGTTTCTATCTCTGTAGCGGGTGTCTGATTAAATAGGTGGATATGCAATGACTTTTCAGAACGTCATATACACTTTTACAAAACTTATGAATTGATAAAAGTAATGCAGAAGTCAGATAACTGCATAGTTGATCAGAGAATTAAATTTACCATTTGAAGCTTTATGCCCAAATAGGAAAGTTTCTGCTTTTTCAGAAAAGCTTTGGCTACAGCTCTTATGTTCACTTGGCTGTTCATAACTGATTCCATATGCTTCTGTACAGATGTCTTCACAAAAGGTAAACATTTCTATGGATTAAAGAGTAGTCATGGAATATGTGAGTGATGTTTCAATTATTTTGTCATATAGCAAAAGCAAATACCACAAGACAAAAAGGAAGGATTTGAAACAGCATGTTAATCCCTAAATTCTAGTACAATCGAAGAAGATCTTGTCTCACCCACTTAGCTATCTGAAATGTTATAAAGACTAAGTGTACTGGCTAAGACATTCTTAAGCACCTAAAACCAATACTGGGCATGCCATTAGTTACTACTGCCTTAGCTGAACAGAGTAACTACATCTTTCCTCTTGACGCAGATTGGTTGAGGTTCTCTAAGTAGTTGTCCTGGTCTGAAAACACCTAAATTTGTCCATCCAGGGATCACTGCTTAAGAGTAACTATCACAACATTTGAAATTCCTGTGAGAGAGGTGACAGCTGAAACTCTGCAGTGAGATTACGTAGACCTTTCACAGTAGTCGCTTACTACCTTGATTTCCCTGGTTACTTCATTTTTTTCTCAGACTTAGTTTTGTGGCTTCTTCCAGAAAGAAGTAATCTGCATCATCCCTACAGATGTGGGGTATGAAACAAGGATACAGATATTTTAGAAAATTACCCCAAGTTCCTAAATTGTACCCATAACTATATACTTTTTCTGAACACTGACAAGTTAAATAACATGTGCATTTCTATCCCATTTAAAAATCATTTAAGATAAGAATCATTTTAGAGCCAATCAAAACATAATCCAGGGTGTGGTTTGGTACACAACTCAGAGTGGGGAGTGTTGTGGTTCTGCTCTGAGTCTGTTTTGAGTAATTTCTATCTTTATTCCTGTTTAGTGTTTATCTAACACATGGGACATTAATAATCCTTTGAAAAAGCTCCCAGGTCTCAGATCCTTTCATACTAGGCTACATAATCATGTTTCCTTTGGCTTGTTCTCATCCGAACTCTCCTCTGGACCCCATTTGCTGATCAGGATGTCTTCTGGAACAGAGGTTATTGGAGTGCCAGCCTCCTCAAGCTAGCAATTTATGTCTCAGCTCTCTTGCTTCTTGGATGAATGGAGAATCAGCACCTCTGTTTTAATCTGAGCTGAAATGGTGCAAAACAGTTGTACAAATTTAGCAGATTAATTCTTTGAATTACTCATATGCAGAAATGCCTCATTCCCTACACAAATAGCCTTAAGTGTGAGACAGATAGGTCTATAAAATCTTTGAAACATGCACTACTGTAAAACCTTAATGAAATTTCTGCCTGAATCCTTAGCTGCACAACATGTATCAAGCACCTGAGTCAGCTAAGTAAAACTTCTCTGAATTTCCTTCTCTAGACTCCTCAATGCAACCTAATATCTTGTTACATGCTTAAAGACGTGGTGGACTGTCCACCAGTATCAGCATAGCTGTAGTTTTCAATGACTTGTGCTTTTTTTTGTTTTGCTTTGTTTAAAGGAAAAATTAGTATAGAAATGGTACTGCGGTAATTGTATATATTTCATAGCAGCACAGTCCCTATTGTGATATCACAGAAATCCAGCGACTGAAAATTTTCTTTTAATGCTGTTTCTCAAGAGTGATTTTGGCTCTGGCTTTCTTTATGGGAGATCTAAGCTTGAACAAGCTTCCAATTTCTGCTTTTCAGCTTCCACTCCCAACTTAGCTCTTATTAATAGAAAGGGAAATAGTAGCTGTGGATAAAATAGCTGTAGCTATTGATCCTGGCCATAGAGTTCAGACCACAAATTGAAGAAAAAGTAGAAAGTACAAAAACTTAATATGCAGGGGAAAAAGGTTCCATTATTATTATTCCTTTTTTGATATTAGTGTTCCTTATTTTTAGAGTTGTGCAGCATTGCCTGTTGTTATGATGTAGAATGTCCCTGCCGGTGGCAGAAAATGCATCACACCCATGCCCCTGTCCTCATCACTTTCTTCTGTGCACCATATTAATGTCCTGGACCTGCCACTAAATGATTGATGTTACACTGATAGGACATTTCTATATAGCATAACAGTCCACACTGTGAAGACCAACCTAAACTATTAGAAACTTCTCTAGTTTGGAGATACACCAGCTTGTGGGTGCTACGTCTGTATCACTGCAGGTTACATGCATGTACTGGATGGGATCAAATCAGATTTAATGTCTTTGCACTGTGCACTGTAGAAACGAGAGGAAGACCAGATCTGACAACAGACTTTGGGCTTGATGTCTGGTAAAAAGTAGTCTGCCTCTATATGGTTTTCTTTGCAACCAAAGGAAGATGGACATGCACCTCAGGAAGTTGTTTCACAACATATGTGTGCTGATCCACCCTCAGGAAGTGATTCTTCTTCCACTGTCTGCACCAGGAGCGTAAGGAGACTAAGCAACTAAATAAGACCCTTACATTTAGTGTCTGAAGTTAAGTAGAGTGAATCATCCTTTTTCTTCGTGTTTCTAACACTGTTTGGTTGCAGTTTGGATTCAAAGCAATCACAGTGCATTTAGAAAAAGCCAGGCTGGACAACTGGGCAAAAGCATGTTCAGCTCCAGCAGTGCCTGGTCTGCCTGGACTGCATGAGGAAATGCTTGAGACCCTGAACCCTCCTTTACAGGGAGCTCTGGAAGTCCAACTGAGGCAGCTCCTTACCACAGGTCTGAGGTTATGGTAGATACTCTGTCATCTGAGTGATCTCCAACTTTGCCTGGCTACTTTGTACGTCTACTTTGTGGCTTGGATCAGCAGGAGCTCTTGTGGAAATCTTCATTCAATAGCTGGGACTAGTTTTCAGTCCTTTTGTGCTTTATAATAGTGCAAAGGCAAAAGCCCTGTCCTCATTTCTAAAACTGTCATATTTCTCTTTGAAATTTTATGTCTTGCAAAACTTCAGCACTGTTCCAAAGACAAGCATCTGCTGTAGGCTAACTTAGATATTACAGAGCCCTCAAAGCAGAATGTTAGAAATAAAATCTGTAATTTCAAATACAGAGCTGGAATGAGACTTTGACTTCATTCGTACTCATGGAAATACAGATTAGCTAGCTCCATTTATATGGACTTCCTTCATTCTTATAGTAAGTTAAATCTCTGTAGCAATGCTGTGCAGCATAAATGTTTTTACTCAGATAAAATCAGACATGACATAGATACACTTGCTTTTGAGACAAGAAGCTTTAGGGTATTCTGTGGTCAAGGTGCTAAAAAGACTACTTCTCTTTCCAGCACGAATTGTAAGAACCTCAGAGTCTACCTATATTTTCCAAGGCAGAAACCACAGACATTACTTTCTAGGGAACTGGGTTCCAACTCTAGAGCTCCGTAACTTAAGTACTAAGGTTAGTCTGACTGAAGTATGAATGGAAATTTATGCATGTATGTGTATGCAAGACCCAGCAAAAACAAACAAACAAAAATTATAAGGCTTAAAGGGTTAAAAGAGTGGCCTGCAGTGAAAATGAAGGACACTGTACCCGACTGCACTACTTCCAGAGCACTGTTCCCAGAAGCAAAACTGAGGAATGTGTTGTTTATGCCAAAATCAAAGGTCCTGCACCCTGATAATGTCGCAGCACAGATGACTTCTTGGTGAAGACCCTTTATCCTAACCACCAGCAGACAGGAAAGAAGGTTGTAGAATACAATATATACCATTCTTTTACATGTTAGATTGTTAGTTACATGTTAACCTGTTAGTTACAAAATCACATTCCCAGTGAGGAAGAGCAGGCAATGGGCAGCAACCTGGCCTAAGGTTCTTGGATGCTGTAGGATCCAAGACTCTGAGGAAAAAGACTGGCCCGTAATAGACAGTGAATCTTAAAGGAGATAGAAAACTGTCCAAAGGTTAGTTTTCAGTGTTCGTCAAGAAGAACCCCAGAGGCACTAAAAGGACTTAGAAGCTTCTGTCCCTCATTTTCTGTGTTGAGTACAGGTGATCCTGGCCAGACCACTTGGGCACACACATTTAGGCGTGTGGGAGCATGTGGGTGTAAATATGCAAGTGATTAAAATCTGAGAGAATGAATGTGAGCAGGTAAAATCAGTTTACTTTGAAATTTTGTAAACGAATATGACCTTCTGCTTCCCCAAGATATCCCTGAGTTTTATTACACTAATTTCTCCATGCAACTTATTTATGTATCTCTTTAAAAGAAAATGACAATTTATCTGAGCTGCAGAATTTGCAGTCCAAGTAGATATTGCATTAACACCCAATGGCTCACAGATCTATTTATTTTTAAGATAGAACAAGAGGAGAAAAGAAGACCTTAAATGCAAAATTCAAGAAGAAACAAGTATGAGCCACTTTTGGAAAAGAAAACAAACCAAAAACCTCTACCATAATTAGGCATTTTCTTGTAAGCCTTTGGTACACAGAACAGCTGTGGAGGAAACTAACTCCTTTTGATGGGTCAGTGCGTGGTACAACTGTCCCTTCAAGTCTATAAGGCCTCTTTTTAAGTTCTGAACTTTTGTATGTGTTTGTAAATATGTTTTTTGCAATAAAAGAAGCACTGAAGCAGGACACACTTCAGACTCTCCTGTAGATTTGAATTTATTATATGTAATATATCAACTTTGTTCCTAAAAGATGTAGACATGAAACAATAGACAAAACATCTGCCACTGGAATTACACCATCTCAGAAGTAAAATGTGGCAACTGATGTCCTCCAGCCTTGCTCTTTACCTCTTTAAAGCTATTTATTTTCTGCATTTTATTATTTTGCATTGATTACATGGGTTCATAATCCTCGTGTAGGTTACTCTTATCTACATTTCTATTCTGTTCCACCCCTGATGACTCCTATCCCACAGACACTCTTTCAGCTTATTTTATTTTCACATCCCAGCCTCCTGAGCCATTTCTAACCTTAAAAACCTTTTCATTTGTCTCACCTGCTTTTCAGCCAATGGTGAGAGATAGATACCTAAAAAGCCCATCCAAAAAGAAGCATCTGTGATCAGTGCGTGAGGCTGCTTTTCAGGTTTTATCTCATTTTCTGCTGACTGTGAAAGGACGTAGCGTAGACTAGATGCCTAGCCTATGGATGACTGAACTTACAAGTTGACTTTTACCAATTGTATTTTATCACTCATTGATACATTCAGATTTCTGTGCTCTAAGACTTTTGTAACTTCCTGGCCTGAAATTGCCTCTAAATTGGCCATCCACATTAAGCAATTTCATTTGTAAATGTAGTCACACTGGATAAATATGGGGGGGGGGGGAAGCAATCTTAGGAAAGATATTACTCTGCTTACAGCATGTTCTGTGGCTAATATTCTGCACTGGTACCCTCTAAATCTCTTGATTGATTCCAAAGACAGAGTAGGGTAACTATTAACCACATAATTAAATGGCTAAAGGTAGGCGATGTGATTCCCTTTCAGTGTTTTCTTATGCCATGTATTAAATCTGGCTTGGAAGGATGATTGTGATTTGAAGACTTGCAACTATTGGCAAACAGAAACGTGCTTTATTGTATTTATCTAAAATATTCTTCCTGCTTTGTGATTTTTCATAAAGTATCTTACTTAGAGTAGCAAAGGAAATACACCCCCCCCCCCAACTCCCAAACCCCCATAAAACCTATGGAGAATAATACCATTAAGTGATGTAGAATCACTTCTGTTTCAATTTTTTAGTAAAGTGTGTGTTGCCAAAAATAAACAAACATCTGGAAGACAAAGGTCCATTCTGTACAGTATATATAGTCCAAGTAACATCTTTGTTTTGTTACAATCTTGAGTGATTTATCAAATATGTGAAAGATAGAAAGCTGCAGGGATCAGATGACTGATAATGGAAAACAGATTTTTACCTTTAAGTTACTGGTTCAAGTCCAACCGACATACAGCAAGCAAATACTGCTCATGCTCTGGGTCTGGTATGTAATACACATGTATCAGTGAACTCCTGCTCTATTACCAGTGTAAAAATAGTAACATCATTAAATTCACTGTAATAACTGGTATTTTTTATGACAGTCACAACTGGTACAGGAGACTGAATAGATAATACTAACTCACTGCTGGGAGCAGTTTCTCTAGAACCCAGATTTAGCACATTGGCAAGGAAACTATGGGGAGGTTTTCAACTGCGCATTTCCAATACTAGATAACATCCTCTAATAAAAGAGAGATAACAGTCTAGGAACAGAATTACTAGAAGTGAATACCTCTGCTTTGGTACCCAACAGCTATAGCTATTAATCAACTAAGAACATCTGAGGAAGCATAAAGCAAATCACAAATTCCAAACTAGTAAGTTCCATAAAGTGTGTCCTCAAATATTCAGAGAAGTGGCAGTCAGTGTAGATGACCCAAACACCATAACAAGTGAAAGGAACATTATAGTAGATCTGAAGCCTATTTACAAACTCTGTCTTGAAAATGCTCTTCTCCAGAATATTATTTTCAGTAGGACTGCCACAAAAGATGCATACAAAGCCATTAATAGGTCTCAAAACCTCTGGATTTTGTTCTGAAGTTCAGGACAGGGATTCTTATCTGATTTCCACAAAACTGGTGAAGTAGTAAACTGCATGTGCAAGCACTTTAGTGCAGTACTACCCTGGGTCAATAAAAGTCTGGAATGTATCTCTCCCTCTAGGCTTCCTCCATTTGGAGAACATCTGTCCCATTTCCTTTGTTCCCAAAGTCTTCTTTTGATTTGTCCCCAAGTCCATTCCTGGTTAAGCTGTCTTACTGTCAGTGCTGCAGATGGGAACATTGTGTATTTGTCTGCACAAAGCAACAAGGTACATCCTTACTCTTACACCAACAGGTTACTCCATCACAGTTCAGCTGAAGTTCATTTTGCTCACTTGATCACCACACGTTTTGCAAAGTTATGATCCTAGTAACTGTATCGGGGAATTTTTATCCATAAACTCTACTTAGTATCTATGGCTTATTGAAATACAACTAAAGAATATACAGAGAACCTGAAGTGTACTCAGTCAAAAACTCAGTCTGTGAGGTTCAGAGTGTTTCCTGGTTGTTCACTGCTTCCATATTCTCTGTCTTAAGTGAAACTAATTGGTGCAAAATATTTGAACCTATGACCACTATATAAGTTAAGCCAAATTATTTCTGTGCAAAAAAGTAAATTTTAGGTGGTTATTTAGATGTTCTCAGGAGGTCTAGGATCATAATGTTTAATATTGCCTATGTTATATAGCTACGCTGCAAAATCCAGAGAATCTATCTTCTAAAATTTTGGTTATATATATAATACATATATGAATGTATATAGGTTTTTCACATAAATATATTTAAAACCTATCCTATCTAGGGTTAATAAGACAAAAATAACTCTACTTGCTGAATATTATATAGTTAAGCTATGAGATTCAAATAGGGATCAGAATACAGCAAAGCTTTGTTCGTGCTTGGGACCCAGATCTCAAGTGTGTTAGTTCCTTTAACTTGTATAGTCTTCATGGAAAGACTAATTTAAAAAATCCTAACCTCCTGTCCAGTCTGGATGCAATCTACTTTTACCTGTCTTTTACAACTAGAATTTATGAGCACTAGTGTGGGTGATTTCAACAATCAGTTCTCCACAGGGAGAGAAAAGTCAGCAGTAGTTGGGGGCTCATCACAAAAAGATGAGAGGTTTGATTAGGTGAAAACTCAGGATTCAATAGTTTTATGGTGACGTTGTGCTAGAAGGCTGAAATGGAGGAAAATCTTTACTAAAGCATAATTTTAGGCTTCTGTGCCTTCACACTTGGGATAAAGACATTGTTACAAAATTCCTACTTTTGATCATGCCTTAGATATAGGCTAAGGAGCATTAAATGCAGCACAGGCGTGCAGCACCCACAGAAGTGGACGTATTATCTAAATTTTAAGCGGTACTTCAGATCTGCAAAGCCCTATAAGTACAGTAGTTAATTGTCAGGGATTTTAAAAAAAAGAGGTACATTTTCAAAGGAGGCCCTGGCATAGTCAATGTTATCACACATGGGGAAATCAAGACACAGCGGTAAAGTAACTTGCAAAGGTCACCCACCCTTCCAAGAGTGGATTCTGAGTGTCTGGTGGTTACAGTAAACCACTCTGTCTCTCTGCAAATGTAGGCCCCTCTCCAACAAGCCTGGCAAGTCTGCAATACCTTATTTATGCAGGGTGATATGATGCAAGAAAATTGCTACATCTTCATTTTTATCCTGAAGTTGCCATATAGCAAAAGCAACTAGATGCATCTTTAGATTACAGTTAACACAATAAAATTCGCTGGTTTGACTAATTATGTTGAGTGGAGAGGAAAAAATAAGGTTTCTTGTTCCATGAAAGGAACTCCCAGATTTTATAGGATTTTTCTGAATCAAGATTTCATCTAACGTTTTTTTTATTTATATCCTTAATTTTTCATACTACATAATGCGACCACTGATGAATAAAGCTAACCAGAGTCTTCTGTCACTCAGATTCAGAAAAAAAATTGACAAAACCACTGCCAACATATTTGCAAGTAGTATGTGAACTTAGACTTCAGAATTCTTAGATAATAAGACTAATAATGAGTATGTTAATATTTTTGAAACAGAGCCTGAACAGCTACCTTGGATTTGGATTTATGCTGGTACAATTTGCAATTTTATGGTCAAATGGCTTGCATCTTTTTCATACTTCACAACAAATTTTCCTTTGTCACACAGAATATGTCAGTTTTTATCACAAATCTAATTTAACTTCAAATAAATGTGGAAAAAGCATTTTGTTATTACATGTTCTTGCTAATGAAGCGTATGCAGTGTGTATGCATGTGTGCACACAAAAAAACCCATTTAAAACACCGAGATAAAAAGTGAATGGGCACGCTGGAGTTTCACAAATTGTTTATACACCATCAGAATTCTTTATAGCTGCCAAATAAAATGCAGCTCAACCACTAAACCTCAGAACATATATGACCTCTAGTGGGAGAATATGAATAACTGGAAGAGAAACAGCTGTCAGTGGAAGTAAACAATAACATTTCCTGTTTCCTCTTAATTTCCCTAGACAGAGATTGGGACAGCACTACCTGCTATAATTCAAGAGAGTTATTCTTCTGCACCATTGACAGAAGAACCCGATGAGGATGCATCAACTCCAAAATTAATTGATGGATCTTCAGCACAAGGGTCTGGGGTTCTTGGACCTCAAACTCAAGATGGTTAGTAGGAAGGAGCAATGAGTTTCACGTGTGTAGTTTTGCTTTGAGTGAGCCCACTTTGCTTGTTTATGAATGTCTGCCTCTCTTACTGAAGAGGAGGTACATAATTCCAGTACCTCTCTTACTGTAGAGATGTATAACACGCCTATCTTGAATGCTCTGAAGTCAGATAGGTGCCTAGTCAAAATTTTTCCACACTATTTCACTATGAAAATGACTGATCACCAATGACGATTTTTTTTCAAATAAAATTTTATTAACACTCAAACACAACTTAAAAATTTGCTAGTTGTTAGCAAAGGCTACCAGTACTTTTTTATTGACTTAGATTTCAATATCATTGCCAACTATCTTTATTTTATAATGCTTTGTTATATGATTTTTATACATGTGTTCATTCAAAACATAACTAAAATATTGAACAATTTTGGACCATGAAAACTAGAAAATATGAAACTTCAGGAAAGGAACTACTTAGAAATTTTGGGTGAAGCTTATTTGTCTTCGGACAAGTTATAGTGAACTAAGAACTTTCTACATCTCACTGGGGAATTAAAATTCTAAGACACAATCTGTCCCCCTCCCATGCAAACATTCTGATGCTAATAATTGGCATTTGTTAGCAGCTACTCTAAACTCTTGTAGCTGAAGATCACTAGAGTTATCCACTGCTGTGATGGGTCTTTTTGTTGTGTGGCTATCAACAGACAACAACAGGAAAATCCTACTTTTTACTATGCCTAACACTGTAACTGAGTGCCATAGAAGAAAATGAAATGGGGAAAAAAAAAAACAACATAGAGTTCATGTTTCCAAAACTGTGTGTTCTGTGAAGAGAAATTAATCATCCCTAGTCTTGTTTTTATACATATTACTAGTGAACCTTGACCAAGCAAAAAAAATACACTGATGTCAAAACAAATAAAAATGGAAACGAGAATTTCCCAGAAGAGTTCTGAAAAAACCCACACAATTTCCTTCAATTTTGAAAGCTGCAGGATGCTACTAAACATTTCACATAAATATTACATATTAGGAATTCTGCATCTGTCAACATTTTTGAGCACTGAGTGCAAATCAACTAGTGCATCAATTAAAGATATTCATGGGAGGGTCAAGACTGTAACATATCAAATCACATTTTTTTGTGTGTGTCTTTATTCTTTTTTTCAGTAACATAGTTTCCTGTCAGATATTGTTGCTGTTCTTGGCTTAGTACTGGATAGAAGACTACAAGGCTGAGGAACATCAAGCCAAGTTCATTTTTCTTGTTGATATCTTTTTGAATCCTTCCCATACCTCTGTCATTTTTCAGTCTACACCAGCCATAGGTGACAAATAGCACTCCTCCAAGATCAAAAATAGGGCAGAAGGGGAAACTCTCTTCCTGTACTATGTTGCAATATTTTGAAAAAATGTCAGCCATCCTGAACTCTACATTCATTTAGGTCTGGATTTGCTGGAATGGTTCAAGGTGTGACCATTTATTTCCTGGTGTCAGGCTTGCCCCCTGTAGCTCATTTAAGCTGCCCTGTGAAGGAAGTTAGAGAAAGTATAAAAAGAGTTTCATTTCTGCAGAAACGTTATTCCTGGATGTCCAAGTAGAGATTCTCAAATAAAAGAGTCTTGCCTGAAAAGACACACGTATAGCCCAGCCTTCAGTTAGTTACTGCTGCCTGTTGGTAATTGGCACATATTATGAAGACAAATCTTCCACGTAGCCACAACTGATCTGGAGAAGAAACTCATCTGCAAGAAAACTATTTTCGTACTCATTAATTATGCTACTATTTTATAAAGTAACCAGAACAAACAATGAACCATCTGCTACAAGGAGGAAGAAAACATGAAACAGAAAAGGATTTCTATGGGATTAAAAGCTGAGAAAAAGATATGCTGATTTATACTCATAATCAAATAAAAGATGTATCAAAAATTCAACACACATAGCAAGTAACAACTTTTCCTACTGAAAGTGACATTCAGACAAATCCATTAGTGTCACATTTCTCACCAAATTTGAAAACAGTAACATCCAAAGGAACTTCTGAATTTATGGTATTCATGCAGTTTTATGACTGAAATGAAATGGCTTAATTTTTCATTTTCATGAACTTCTGGTGCTAACCAAATATTTTGTTAACATGGTCTCCAAGTTACCTTAACTCAAACTGACAGAGAAATTTTTCATGATGCTGAATTTCTGAATCAGAAAACATAATTAAACAACATGGAAGGAAATTGAGGTTCTTCTCCATACCTCTGTAGGAACATATTAATCTCTTTACAAATTATTCAGAATTTCTATTTGTAGAATCGAACTTGGGAAATCTTAACAAGTTTCAGTCATCAACTCTTATTTCTCCATCTAGGTGGAAGTGCACACTTGCCAGTTTAGGGGGAAATTGATCTTTGGTTGGCTGCTGTCACCTAGTATTCTATTGTTATAGTCTGAGAAATGCTGTATCAGAACAAGTTAAATGACCGTCTGATAGGCATAGGCAGAAAAAAAAATAGTTTTAAGCAAAATTTAATCACTTTCTTGTTGAAATTATATGATGTAATGATCAAAACAGGATGGAAGTGAACTTTATCATTAGCAAAATCTTATCATTATGTGCTTAAGCGAGCATTTCATTGTAGTAATTACAATTTTTGTACATTTTTTGGTAACAAACTGTTTCTTTTAAATTCTTTTATAGGCCTTCCCACCTGCCTTTTGTGTACGTGTCTAGGGACCACTGTTTACTGTGATGATCATGAGCTTGATGCTATTCCACCATTGCCTAAGAAAACCACGTATTTCTACTCACGCTACAACAGAATCAGGAAGATTAACAGAAATGACTTTGCTAACTTAAGTATGGATAGAAGTATTGTTGCAATTAGCTTTAATTTCTATAATTTCTGGCTGTTACTAATTTAAGACATAGTGATTCACTTTATGTAATGTTTGATGATGGTAGGATTATACACATAATTGCACGCATGGAAAAGTGTTTTGCCACTTTTGAATGTAAATGCAGATTCTCTGTTAAATTTTTGAATTTGAAATAACAGTGTTCGTGTATCTTTTTGCTGTTACTTGTAACCATCTTTGAAAAGGCAGAAAAAACCCCAAACCTCATGGAACATTTGTAGCATATTAGAAAGTACTGTTTTCCTAGACAAAGCAAGTTCTCAGGTAGACATACTTTCAAATATTTGCAAAATATATGTGTGAAAGGAATTTTACCTTTACATTTTACCTTTAAAGTATATGTTCGTTGCTTTACTCCAGAATTATCTAGGAAAATCTTCAGTAAATGAAAACTGCTAATTCAAAAACATTTGTGGCCTAAACCTGGCCAAAATTGGTGGTTTAGGGAGCTTATATTTTCACATTTCCTACTTGAGATTCTTAAAGATACCTAATTTTTCAGGAAGTATTAAGCCTACCCTGTTTAGGGATGGGGACTGCTATACACTCACCAGCCTGAATATCAAGCCAAATTCTTTGGGTTTTGTTTTGGACCTAACTTTGTGTAAATAATGCTTATTGATTTTATGAGGAGAAGTGTGGAATCAGTGCCAAAAGAGACTACCGCAATAACTCAGGGGAATGCAAAGATCCTTTTATGAAAGAAAACTATAAGGGTTTGGCTTGCGCAAACCGAGATGAAGGTTGGGAACAAATACAATTAGTATGTAAAAAACCCAAGGGGAATAAATACTAAGAAGAGAGAAAATTTATTCAGGCCAAAATAGACTGCTAGCATAAGAATGAAATAATAAAATAAAATAAAATAACCATGAAAAACATTCTGAGTGGAAAACAGAAGTTACGGAAAAATACATTAAAAAATAATGTATATCAATGCACTGATATTTAGGCATTGCTCTCTTTTGCCAAAAATAAGTTTAATTTTCTTTTTTTGATTGGAAAAACTGCTTGAGTGTATTTTAGAAAAAAAGTCAATATATCAAATTTCTTACATATAGGAAAATGTTGGAAATAAAGAAACGTGAAACAAGGTGGTAGAGAATATGTTTACTTCCCTTTAAATGTTATTTTTCCAAAAGATTCCCAGAACATACAGAAATTTAAAAACTATTAACTTTAAAATCTTTCGCTGAAAGATGTATGAAGAATGACACAGACAATTCTAAACAGAATGAGAAGGAAATGTTGGTCCCCTTCCTTAGGAGAATTGTTCAAATACAGGTTATGGCATTATATACAGAGAGAGAGAGAGCTGCCACATAGTGGGTCAGGAATAGACCCAATTCCAGACATTTCACCTGTAATTTTAATAACCCATTTGCCTTTTTTAAAACTTTCAGGACATACATTCTTACATGCTTGTTGTATCTTATTTCTCTGACAGACAATTTAAAGAGGATTGATTTGACTGCAAACTTTATCTCAGAGATCCATGAAGATGCTTTCCGGAGATTGCCCCAACTTGAGGAGCTGGTGCTCCGTGACAATAGGATAAGGCAACTCCCTGAGTTACCACCTACCTTAACATTCATCGATGTTAGTAAGAACAGGCTTGGTCGCAAAGGAATACGTAACGAGGCATTTAAAGTAAGTCTGGATTTGATGGGAAAATCTTTACTTCCTCTCTCCAAAAGGTGTGGTCAGGGGAGCAGCCTAAATGTCCATCTACAGTACTAAAAGTAGTAAGATTATAGGCACCATGACTGTCCTGGCTGCTGGGTAATCTATAAAGATGGAGCAAGATGTATGAGCACTATCAGCTGGACATGAGAAACATTTTTATTCTTCTTTACAAAGATCCACACAAGGCATACGATGGCACACTATGTTTGTATCTATGAACCAACTACCCACATGACTAGCAAGACTCCAGAAATCTGTGTGGTTTTCCCTTACAAGTAGGCAAGAGGGAAGGGCAAAACTATGGATGCTGCTACTTCAAACTTACTCTGCTGTGTATCTACATGGGAACCTGCTAGAGTATTCATTAAATGTATATATTTCCTTTCCACCTTGAAAAGGGGGAAAGTTGGAAATTCTGAGTGATCGTCCTTCCTCAAGAATTTTGGTGGATAGAAGCATGTGAAATCTGAAGTCATTATAGAATATAGGCTAGCTTTATATGTTAGACCTGGCTCATATGCATTCTTCAATTGCATCTAAGAAGGAAACTGTAACCAGCCACCTCTGAATTCCTCCTTTGGAAGACAGGTTCTTAATGAAGCAACCAACAGCAGTTACTGAACCAGATATTTTCTCCTAGCCCAACGTAAGGCAGGTGCTGGGAATAGGAATGATGGGCAAAAATCAGTCCCCCCAGTTGAGACTCTGGCCTAGCACCCTTTTGTTCTGCACTCACCTGATTTTAGCCACAAGAAGGAGTCTCAGCATTTATCTTCCATGCTTACCAAGAACCTTGTCCTAGATAATACCAGAGTTTTGTCAGTAAGGACACTGCACTCAAGGTATGATGGTAACGTGTGTAAAAAGGGGGCGAAATGATAGTATTCTATGAGCCTTATTTATCTAGCCAAGTTTATATCTAACTGTTGTTATAAATACCAGATGAAGCTGCTTCTTCCACTAAATCAAGGGAGAAAATGATTGAGCTTTTCAAATGGAATGATAAATTTATTTTTAGGTCAGGCATTTCTTATGCAGTCATAATTTGCTTCAACACCAATACACTTCTGCAAAATTGAGCAAGCTTGTCACAAAAGCAAGAAAACAGACAGAATAGGAAGCCTTTCTGCATAATGACTGGGAGAGGCAGCATTTTCAGTTTAGAACAGTGTGAAATTACATCTCTAATTGTTAAGTTTCTAGGCATTTCAATTTTTTTTTTCCTTCATTTTAATCCAAACACCTAATCTTTAACAACAACACATCTCAGCCTGTGCAAATGAAAGTTCATGACTGTCTTTGAATTTCTGATGTTTTTAACCATATCATTCTAAAACAAAATGCGTTAGTATCCAGCAGTACTCATTGCAGTGATAAATTTCAAAGTTACTTGCTAGACATTTTCAAAAATGTGTATAATTTTCTCGTGAATTTTTCCTTCCTCCTCTAGGATCTGCATGAACTGCAGCATCTTTACATCACCGACAATAACTTGGATCACATTCCATTGCCGCTCCCTGAAAGCCTCCAAGCTCTTCATCTTCAGGTAAGCTACAAAAGTAATGGCTCTATATATCATGTTCAAATAGCAAGTAAAACTGGAAAGTGTAACTATTGTCTTGCTTTGTTTCTTCTCTTTATCCAAAAGTGTACTTACCTGATTAAACAAAATATTGGAAACATACAATTAATCAGTGAATGCAGTATTTGAAAGAAGTAAAATTTAGCTCAGCTAAGCTTTAATTATTAGAATTTGTAATACAATATTATTTCAAGCATAAAATCCTGGGTTTATTGTTAGTACAGATTAAAGTTAGTTTCACAGCTGTCAAGAGCAACAGTAGTCTAAGAAACTTCAAAGACAGAAACTGCTCATACAAATATTCCAATAGGAATACTTTTAGATACCCACACAAAGTTGCTATATCCACCGCATTTTATTCTCTTGATAAAGATCATTCGCAATTGCAAACAGTTTTTCAGCCAAACTTTTCCATTTCACTATTTTGGAAGATCCCATCCACAATCTTTCTGTAATAATTTTTTTTGTATCTGCTTTTACCTAAACTATTGTTTCTGAATTCTTCTTTTTAACCTTTTCCATCTCTGCTTCTTTCCCTTTATCGCCTCTTGTACCAATGCCCAGTTTTGATAAATAAAAGATGTTTTTATTTATTACATAATGCAGCAAAAAAAGTTTGAATAAATACCCTGATGTACCATACATAATTTGACCTCTATCTATCAATAAATAAATCTATAGAAATACTTTGCTTGCTAGACGATTGTTTTTTTCACCTGCCCGTGCCTGTGAATTAAATATTCAGTGCTATGTGCTACAGACCAAAGCTAGTGAGCTGGCCTTTTTCCACACCAACTTCTGACTAGCAAAGGAATGGAGAAGGGCAGAATTTTCAGACAGTCCTCATTTTAGCAGATGACCTTTTTAGTCTCAATTTCCAGACAATACTGTATGCTATCAGTTCATTTTTGAAAATGGTTCATTTCAAGAACAAGAGCTCAGTGAAGATAAGGAATATAAGAGGAATTTAAATCAAAGGAATGAAACCTAAAGCATTCAATTTTCCCTGTATATATACAGATGTGGGCTAAGCTAATGTGAGGGGGCCTGGGGGAAAGAAATTTGTCACAGACCAAATCGCAGATTTGTGCCTTTGCAGGTTGAGGCATATCAAGCTGTCAGGATGATAATTACGTTTCTATGATTTTTGGACCGGCTTATGCTGGTTCCAATTTGGGTTAATAAGGTTCTATACTTGTGGATATGGAAATGAAAAAATGCTCTATACTTCTACCAGGCCCCTCCTGCATAGCCCGTCTCTGCTACATGATCTGAGTTACTCAGTTCTGAAGCTTTGTACTGGCCAAGAAATTTTCCCACTGCTTGGGATATTTCCCTGCTGATGACTTTCAGCTACAATCTGGTCCCCTGGGTTCAAACAAGTGTCTCTCTAAGCACTGAAAATACATCCATAAATTGTTCTTTGTTCTTCAAAGAGTAAAAAATTGCTTTCAAGCAACTATTCTGATATCTTTTTTCTTTTTTAGAACAACAACATTCAAGAGATGCACGAAGACACTTTCTGCAAAATGAAAGATTTTACTTATGTACGTAGGGCTCTTGAAGACATCAGACTGGATGGTAATCCCATCAACCTGAGCAAAACACCTTATGCATACATGTGTCTACCCCGTTTGCCTGTTGGTAACCTCATCTAAGCTTTGACACAAGCCAATACTGTCATACACTATAAGAATCTTTAAAGACAAATTATTAACTCAGTGCTACACTAAGCAAGGTGCATTTTTTCAAATCTCAGTAATTTGGGAAATATTTTTATTAATAATGAAATTGATTACTGAGATACAAAGAATAGTATGAAATGCTAAAACTCCATTATCTACTCCCGACCGTAAGCTGTATAGCAACAGCAAGAACAATATTTTACTACAAAAACTGTACTGAAGGCAATAAAAGATCAATGTAAATGCAAAATTTTATGCTGAATTATTCAGGACTAATGTATGAATTCTAAAGTTAAATAATTTTATATGTTAAAATCTACTGTAACACAATAAATAAATAAATAAAAATGAAATATGTGTACACAATTGAATATTTATCCCCTTTTCATTTAATTAAATATTTTTCTCACAGAGACACATCCATTTTTCTGTTTCTTTCCTTAAATGTCCCTTCATTTTGGAAAGGTACTAGCAGTATTCCAAAAAACTTGTTTTCTTTCCTTGAAAAAATAGTGAAATGTAGAGATTAAACGTGTATCAGATTACCCCCTAAAAGTACCTAAACTATTTATTTATACCTTAGTGATAATAATTGGTCTTTGTAAGGCTGATGAGGCTCAAAGCTGTCTTCTGTATCTTTCTTTGATAAATTTGCCTGCCAGATTGCATGGCTAATAAAAATCTCGTGTAAAATAGCTTGTTTGAGAAATACTGAACTTTATTCTGCATAGGCAGTGGAAAAAACCTCCCCTTGACATATTTCCACAGTCACAAAGTATTGCAGTTCAGTATACTGAAAACCAGAATTCAGAGACCCAAGTCACAAATATCATTGTGGAGCCGTGGCTTAGGTTCCAATTATTTGAAACAATTTCACTGAGCTTTTCTGCTTTACTGTTTTAAGAGCCTTACCGATTAAAAATTAGAAAATTCCCCTCCCTTTGGTTAGTTTGACCAACTCTCCTCCTTTTGTGGGGGAGCTTTAACATATTTTTCCGGGGAGAAATCCCCCAGAAAAGATCCACTAGATACAACATAGGTGTGCTCATTCTGTTCTACGGTGACAAGCAGCAAGTAACACCTGCACATCTTCAGTGATAAAGGTTTGATGAAAGACTTCAGCCAAAAAAATCCCCATAAAACATAACAAATCCTTCCACTTACACAAGTCAATATTTGTTTAATATCAAAGCTCCCTTTCATCTAACTGAACATACATGCTCATTTAAAATGCAAGTACAGCTGACTTGCTAAACTTCTGTTGGGCCAGCAACGGAAACTCTGTTCACAGAGACCACATTATTCACCCTCACCACCACTTTCTGGAAGAGAACACACTGGGAACGTGGACACCACGGTTGTGTACAACAGCCTCAGAGGGGCTAAAATCAGAGGTGAAGAAATACAGCAGGCTGCAATGACTGTGCCTTTATGCCCATACCTTGACTAATTTGACAGTCTTACTTGAAATCTAGATAGGCAAAAGAATTCCCAACCAAACATAACAGCTGGACCCTTCACTTCTGTTTAAAATAACTGTTCTTTGTTTTCAGATACTTATGCAGAACACTGTAGGACAACAGCTATCTTCATTTTAGCATTTCCTTCCAATGACATGAATGACAATGTTTTTCTTCCATCCTTCAGTTCTCTTCTCTTTAATAGTAACTGAAAAGTCAATGATTTTTAAAAAGCCCTTAGGAGCTACAGATGTCATTCCATGCCTAAAATTTGAACCTACAGGGTTGTGTTTAGTGGTCAAAGGGACGATGTGCAATAACTCCTTAAATACACAGAATTTACACTGCCTTGTTCTGTAGCTGTTTCATCTTGCCTTTGAGACTCAGTTTCCCTGTTCAGTCAATCTATACATAAATAACCAGCTTTATATAGTTTTGTCAATCAAATGAAAACTAATACTGAGGAGGAAAAACATAATTTGTTCTATTGGGCGGTTGTTTTCTTTGAAATTTCTGTCAATGTGTTGCACTGATAGTGGATACTGTCTCCAAAAGGTTATGATCTCTCAGGGTACATATGCACTGCTTTCTAAATACCAGCCAGAGCTTGCACCCACCATCACCTTCAGTGCACCTGCATTGCTTGGGCATATGCCTATGTTCAGACACAAGCTTTAGGCAGGCTTTGGGGCACACTTTGAAAAACAACCGTGATTCTGTGTTGGGTGTAAATGTCTATGCACTCATGTCCCTGATATGAGTGCATAGACAGGTTGATCTTTGCCTAATCTAGCCTTTTAGCCTGCAGTATTAACACATCCTTCAGAGATATCACAGACATGACCAGTGCCATGCAGAGAAGCTTACTTCTAAAAGAGTCCTAATATTGCAGTGAAAATTTATCTCCAAAAACTTCCAAAGAGAACTAGCTAGTCAAGTTCACATGATTTACATAGGTGCAGACATTGCTTTACACTCCAGTTTAAGTAAACTATTTAGCCAGTGGCTAGCAGATAAACAGAAGGAGAAGAGTCTCCATTGCAATATTGTAAGAAAAAAACTCTCTATCGCAAAGTTTTATGGTAATCTAATTAACATGAATATTAGATTCCTACACAACAGGAACATTTTCGTACCCAGCTGTGTTTCGTTACCTATAAAATGTACGTATGTCATCCTCCACTGGTTACTTCGCACCCTGATTCTGAAGCTCTTTCCTCTCCAGCAAATGGAGGTGTAAGCCAAAGAACTCCTGGGTTTGAATGAGTGACTTGCCTACCAAGGCAGAGAAAAAGGATAAATAGCTTTCAAAGGGTTACAGAATATAATGCAACAGAAGCACTGTGCCATCAAAGAACTTCTGGAACTGAGCTGGAAGGAAGGAGGTGAGGCAAGGACAGAGTATGGAATGACATGATGAAGCAAGAGAGGAAGAAAGCACAATTGAGAGTAGAGAGAGATTATTCTGCTTCTCTCTCGTCTTGCTGAAAAGCGGGGGGGTGGGGTGGAGCAGCAAAACCCCAGAAGTCTTAGGCTCTAGCTACATTTATTTTTATGCTAAAGAAATTAAGAAATTCAAGCTATTCCTTTCCATTTACACCTCACCCCTTATGCCATCACCATCTCTTCGTGTTCCCAGTGGAGCACATGTGCTCTGGGAAAGATAACAATTCAAGGGTTGAGGACGGACTGAGGAATATACAAAGGAATGTGGGTGTTCAGATATCTGGCTCCCATACATATTCTATGGTGCGTACCTGCAATTTGAAGACTGTTTTGCAGGCTACTCTTAGATCAAGGACAGTGAGAAAAGATAAAAATCAAGTATTGTACTCCAGAAGTCAAGAAATACTAAATGGAACACAGTCTCTCTAAACTCTGCCTTGGAAGAAACCTCCAAAACCACAGACCAGCGCTCCATCCCTTGTGTAGTGGTCAACTATACTAATCTAATGCAGACCTTAGCCAGTTGTGGAAATCTAGCCACGTAGGTCACAGTTTCTGTGTACATGTTTTTCTTTTTGTGTGGTTTCTCTGAACGTCAGTCGTTGTTCCATATCACAAATCACACCAACTCTCACGGACCTCAGCTGTGATGCTCAGGTGCGGACCTGCTTCATGTGAACAGACCTCCTGGAGCCCACTACCAAATTCTGTTCTTCAGAGGACTGGGAGAGGTGTTCAACATGGGAGAGGTTTGGGAGAGCTGTTCAGAGTACATATGCTACCTGCTCTGCTACTTTTCTCTGCCTGAGCCTTATCTTCCTTACCTCTGCAGTTCAGTGTCCTGCAAGAGCACTGCTGAACATGAAGTCTAAGCCTGGCTTGTCTTCCGAGCGGTCTTGCAACTTCCCCATTCAAGTACATGCCAAGCGTATGCTTGTGTTAGGGAAAGGAAACGTTCTGACTTCTGCAACTGTGAAAGTGTGAGACAGGCAAAAAGTCAATGTGAAATTTCACCAAAAAAAGTTGTACCAAAACTGCAATAAAGGGAAAAACTCCTACAATGTGTCCTTTGGTCAAAAATATCATGCCTGGCATACGCAGGAAATGAAAGGAGCTCTGGACACGCAGAAACTAGACAACTCTATTCTTACTGACTTCTGTTTCCAATGACTGTGAAGACTCCCAGGGGATATTATCAAAGCCATGAGCACTAGTGTAGCTGTCATTTTCCGCTGCCTTTTGTGAGAGAAAAGCCTTTAGAAATTTTCTACTCGAGTTATCTTCACACTGCTTTCACAAAGTCAATGTGCATGAACCTGACTGATTTTAGCAAAAGACAGATAAAACCAGAACAACTAAGAGCCTTGAAAAAACTGTGTAATGGGAAAAACTAAGCATTAGAGACTGCACTCAGTCCTGTGCCCATACTATAATTTGTGCTTCCTAGGGAAAACAAACAAACATACACATTAATAAGGACAATATTCTGGTGCAAGTTCACAAGGCTAAGCACACTCACTACTTTCTCAATTTTATTCAGTATACATATAGAATATCAGTTGTGATCCCCTTTATATTGTGAGTGAAGTGACATCTGCAAGAGCGGTATCCTCACTCATATTTGGTTGCATTTAAAAACGATGTTTGCATGAGTTACTGTGATTATTTCAAAAGCAATGTATATGAGATCTAGCGTTCTCATTTATTAAAAAGAAGGCTAACCCAAATTTCAGTCAATAAAATAGAAAAGTCATAGTAGGTAAAAGGGTGTGCGCCCAGGTGGGTGGGTTTGAAAAAGTAAGGAAGCCAGAATGACACAATAAAGGGAGAGAATCTTATTTCTCTGAAGTTGAAAATGCAAACACTTCTCTCAGAAACTGATTCAGGCAGAATTTTTAGGAGCAAACCCAGACCTAGTCTTCCCTAGCATCAAATAATTGCTTCAAAATGAATTAATGGGATACAATGGGGTACATTTTCAACAGAGGAAGATAGGTGTATTGCTTTAATTTAAATTCTCTGCCCAACAGACTGAAAAGCAGATATATCCTTTGTGTGCAGAGCCTAGGTACCTGAGTGACAAATAAAAGGAGTTAGATTTGCAGATAGTTCCCTTTGCCAAATACTCAATACTGGGGCAAGAACCTGGAAAGTCTATTAAGAACAAAAACCTGAATACAAAAGAAATTAATTTAAAAAACCAAAACCAAACGAATGGTGATTCCCAGCTTTTCTCTAGCCAAGTCCTACATGAGGAAATCGGCTGTGCTTCGCTGAATTCAATTCCTTATCTCTCTCCTTTTACGCTTTGTGGACTATTCTACTCTTATGACACAGAATTTGGGTGCCTGCAGAAAACACCCTCAGCATTTGACTTGCTGGCTCCAGAGTGGGACACCAACTCAGGTGTCTGATGCCTTCCATGCTGCAAAACCTTACTGCCATGGAACATAACCAAAACAGCTGCAGCTTCCGCCAGTCAGTTACCACGACACAGTGAGTGTGGCATCAAGTCTTCAGACATGCCTCATCCTGTTTTCCAGGTTGTAGGATGGTATTTCCACTTATTCTGAATCCACAGTCTGAAAAAGTATGTTCTGCTCTGAATTCCTAAATTGACCAGGCCTTACACTACCCATATAGCATGAGGGTGTTATCAGAGGTAATACAGTTGATGCTCTTCCCACTTCAGAAAACAGTTCAGAGGTTAGCACTAATAATGTCAAGGTTACGTGTTTGAGTCATGTATGGGCCAATCTGCGGCCGTTTTCCACCACTCCTGTTTGGACAAAGCAAAGCAAAGTCCTAGAAGTGGGTAGAGCCCTGTCTCTTCAGGGGTAATTTCTGCAAGTCCCTCTCTACTAGGAACTCCACACTCTCAGAAAAGCTCTGTTAGTGAATCACAAAAGTAAAAGCAGTGCTGGTTTTAAAAGAACAAGATTGATGTTACATTTTATAGACAGTTCAGTGCAGCATTCGTGTGTTTGACATCTTTTGAGACCGTCTGCTGGGACTGTAGCAGGAGGAGTGAATAACCTGTAAATCATTTCTTGGTCTGGGGGGCTGAACTCTGCTGAGTGGACATCAGGTGTCTGAAAGAGTGTAGCTACGTTACCCTTGTGCTCCTCTCAGTAAATCCTGTTAACCTAGGCTTTTACAGAGATAGAGCTATTTCTGCTGCTAGCTCTGGAGCCGGGAGGTTACAGAGTTGTCTCAGTAGCACAATCCATTGATCAGTGCAAATGTGCCTTCAGCCACAGGACCAATCTGACTCAGCTTGGGAGACCCATGAGAATCTCAACCATTTAATGCTGTGTGATTACTTTAAGTTACAGGGAGTTGATGTTAAATGCCTAGTTTCTATCAAACAGCTCATCTGAAAGGAAATCCGTGCAGAAACATTCTGCAGAAAGGCTGAAGCTGTCAGTGTCCAACAAGAAGATAAGTAATGACATCAAATCCAATCAAACTGATCACTGTGAGTATTAAACTACTTTTACATGCCTAAAAGACTTTTCCTTGACATATTGAAGATGAAGTGACAAAAAAGTTGTATTTGCTTAGACAATACACAAAACCTTTATGTCTCTCCAGCAAGAACCTTTGATACCTCACTCAAAATTAATCACGGGTAAGGGAGCATTATTAGCTGAATGGGCTGCTAAAGAAATCGTTCTTTTGATTTGGGAAGATCCCCAAGGTGCTACAATCTCATCAGGAGGTAAAGAATGCCTACAGAACCTGCTACAGTTAACATGATAAACCAGAGAAAGTTTTCCAAAAAGTCACTATGGTTAAGGACATCACCACACTGCTACTTCATACATTGAGTTTGGGATCACAAACCGTATCTGAAAACAGTTAGGAACACCTTGATTAACCAAAGAGTAGGAACCTCCCCCCCACCCCCTCCTTTTTTTTTTCCCTTTCCTCTGTGGAGCTGAGCTCAGTAACTGTCAAGATGCATTAGCAAAATCTGTGGCTACCTCTAGAAAAAAAAGCATAAGAGAGATTTTGTTTTACTAATGTGCATCATCAGCTAATCATTTTATGGACTACTACTGCCATCGTGTGTTGATAAGTAGTAACACTTGACATCATACCAAAGACTAACATTAAGGGTAGGTGTGACTTTGTTTATGTTTTGTAAACGTAATCCTATGAGCATTTTTTTTCCTTTCATCTTTAATGAAAGCTGAAAGAATGGGAAACTCTTTCAAGAGAAAAACGAAGGAACATTGTGTGGATGTTGTTGTTTTTTTAAAAATATCAGTCTAGAAAATATAGAGGAAAAAAATCCCTTTTGTATGGAATATTGCAAATAAATATTTTACATTTAATAAATATTAATTAATGTATTTTTAAATAAATAGACTAGAAATTTCATTGGAACAATTTATGTCTCAGGGTGTAATACTATATAGATGCTGTAATCATTAAGTATGAAAATTCAGAGTCCTGGATGACATCTCTCAGCAAAAGGTGGACACAGATTAAACAATATCAGTAGATTGGGGCCGGGGGGGGGGGGGGGCGTAAAACAATCAATCCCTACTTATTCTTAGCTACATAAGCCTTGTGAACTTCCACAGAGACAAACACAGCTGCAGAAAAACCCAACCCTTATCTTTGTGTGGTGAGAATGAAGACACACCACCTGTTTTTCCATAGATAAGTGCATTGTATGACACCTGTCTTCAACATAGCTGTCTTTTATAAGGCTTTTTCTCTAACCATGGCAGACAAATTTATTTATTTATTTATTTATTCTGTACCTCAGGAAGCCAACAAGAGAGATGTTACAAATAGCACCTGGTGGGATGTAAATATAGTATGTATAGAAAATGCAATTTGAGATAGACCTACTATCCACCTTGCTACCTTTCACAATAACAGGACAGGAATGAATTTTAACGGGTGCTATAAAGAACTGGATGCAGGATTTTGAGTCAGGAGAGCGAGAAAGGCTTTTTGGCAGTCCTTACTTTCTGTGCAAGCTTGTGAAAGTTACTTCGTACCCCTGCATCTTCCTCCGCCTTGTGGCCAGAGTAACATTCATTCACTTTTACAAGGTGCTTTAAGGCAAGCAAAAATTAATACTGACTAACATTAAAGCTAGACCTGGCCTGGGGCCTGGCCTTATGCATGGGGCTTATGCAGCCTGTCCCCGCTGCTGACCAGGGCTGAGGTCACAAAGGCTGGTGCCCTTGTCACAGCCATCACCCCTATGTCACAAACATGCCCCGCTGGTTCCACCAGGCGGGGTGGCAGGGCAGCCTGTCACTTTGCCCCTAGTCCACCCCAGGTGAGCACCCTCCGTGGGACAGCAGAGTCTCAGCATGGGGCGGGCAAGTTACAAGGCTCCCTCCCAGCTAAAACTCCGCCGTGGGGTCAGGGGTGATGCCCTCGCTGCAAAGAGACACCCCAGCAGAAGAAGAAGCCATCCCTGGTACAGACCACCCAGACATACCATGCCGCTGGCCGCGTTCCACTCTGGGCAGCACGAAGAGATATGGCAAGCTGGGGGCCATGGCAACAGGCGCAGGCGGCGGCAGCAGCAGGCACAGGCAGGCAACGTGCCCCGCTTCTTCCGGTGGCGCAAGAGGGCTGTCAGGGGCAGAAAGCGACCGAAGCAACAGCAGCACAGGAGAAAATGGTATTTCAAGAGAGACTACAAGCTAGGGCAACAGGAGAGAGAGAAATACCTCATGGGGCAGTGCCCTGGTGCATCTTTCTCAAAAGTCTGCAGGAGGCAGCGCCGTCAGCCCAGGTTTCCCGGGCATGGACGCCGGCATGAGCAGCCTGGGAAGGCACGCTGGCACGGTCACTGCTGGAAGAGCAACCAACAACGACAACAACAATGCACCAAGCCCTTCCACCAGCATGAGGCAGGTGGGCAGAGGGACGGTGTCCAGGAGGAAGAGCTGTTCTGGAACACGAAGAGGCGCTGCTGGGTGACAAACTTGTACCTGACAGCAGCGATGCTGCAAGAGGCAAGCACGCGCCTCCGCGCCATGAACATGGCAGGGTTCTGCTTGCCAGGCATGTGCGCGCCCCACAACACCAACCAGTACATCATGGACCAACATGGGTTCCCGTGGAGAAACGAGGAGGAAGCGGCAGCGGCAATGTCTGGAGGAAGCGGTAACTACAGCAGTGCAGATGAGGACTTCCCTCTCACAGTCCAGGAGGATGAAGGCACATCTGCAGAAGAGGAAGAGGAGGAGAGCACACAGCCTGCTATCTACTGTGAAATCTAAAGCAGAGCGACAGCACAAAGAAAGTATCTGACCTGTAAAATGACCAGCTATTAAGAGCAGGCAAGCTCTTGACATTCAGATCCCTAAATAAATACATATCTGTACTTCTAACCCTGCTGCCTACTGCCTCGTGATTCACATACACTGAGATAGGGCTGGCAGAATAAAAATGAGAAAAATGAAAAGGTTATCATTGCTTATGCCAAATAGTCAAAACCACTACCCTAGAGACTGTCTTTTAGAGTCTCTGCGTTCCCCTCAGGTACGTATGTCCCATTCAAGAAAGCTTTTAAGTACATTACTGTGTTCTACAGAAAACATAACGCCTTACTAGATTATTAAAACAAAAAAAAACCCAACATATAATTAAGCACACATTAGAATGGAGGCTTTTTTTGGACATTAGAAAAAAGAAAGAGTGTTAGATAAATATACTTTCTAATATAAACACACAGTAAAACCTGCTTATCCATGGCTAGACTGTGTATTTGCATATATACATGTATACGTTGTATAACATAAGCAAAATAAATGCAGCTCTAAAATAGGAGAAAAAGACCAAAAAATTGCATTTGGGGCACAGCAGCCAAGTCACAGACCATGCACCTTGACCTGTCGCAAATGCTCATAACATTTTCCTTTTACCAAAGGTCAAGAGAAAAAGGCTTGGTGATATAGCCTAGCTTCACTTTTTAAGGTGACCGAAATTATAGCCATGGAAACCATCACATATGTGTTAGTATTTCCATCTTAAGGTGAAAGAATCATGTATGTCTACTAGCCACCATAAAACAGAAGTAGTAGTCAAAAACTCTTGGCTTAAGAGGCTGCTTAAGAGAGAATTATGCTGATGTAGGCTAGGGATTTAAAAGGGGGAGAAGGAAAAATAGAGTTAGTGAGAAAGTCTGTGTCTCTGACCTTTATACTTGTGGGCAAACCAAGACAAAATAAGGTGACATAAGCCTTTTCCAACTTTGGTCTAAGTTGAGACAAGGTCTAAAACTCAGTTAGTTGTACAAGTATTCAGCTTTTCATGTTTCTAGTGAAACAAACCACTAAAAACCAAAAGAGAAATAAAACCAATATTAAATGCAATTTTGCTATAGGTGTCAATATGCTTTCTGTTGTATATATAGTTGTATATATAAATATACATATTTGAATTTCTCAAACACCTGATGTAGAATTAAGTGGCCATGTAGATCCATGGATCTAATTTTCCCCTTTGAGTTCTTTTTTCCAAATAATTGTTTAAAAATCCCAAATGCTCTTACTGAAGTTCACCTTTAAATCTCACAATGCTTTAACACTTTTTTTGTTCTTCCTCTTTTGCATTCTGGTTCACCGGTAGTTAATAAGAAACCCTCTCAAAAAGTTAGAACTTGAACATTTAGCAGACTGCAAATCTCTTATTTGGCAGAAATCCTCATTTTTAGCTCCTGTATCTTGACATAGCCCATGAGATGATGTAATAGACTTAGATGGGAAAGCCTCACGTAAAGAAAGAGACAATAAAGCAAGAAGGAAAAGTTTGATATACCATAAGCTAACTAGTAGAAACTGCTACTTCATGTTAGACTTCTCAAACCTTTACTTAGTTAAAAATCACGTTATTAAATTTATTCCTAAATCAGTGTAATTTTCAATAATTTTTGTGCCTTTAAGAACGTTTTGAAACTTTGCTAATCATGAAGAATATGTGAATTACATCTGAATACATGTAAGATTTATAGCCTCATTACAGTATCCCCTTTTGGTATATTTCTACCTTTGAAAGGCAATAAAAGCTTGATAAACCCTTTAGGCTTATCGAAATAGATCTAAATAGGTTGGAGCATTGGTCTATGATTAATGGGATGAAATTCAAGAAGTTGAAATGCCGGATTCTGCAGCTAGGATGGAGTAACGTTGGGCATAGGTATGGATTGGGAGAGGAGTGGCTGGAGAGCAGCTCTGCAGAAAGGGATCTGTGGGTGCTGGTTGACAGCAGGCTCAATGTGAGCCAGCAGCGTGTCCTGGCAACCCAGAGGGCAAACCACATCCTGGGTGCACCAAACACAGCATAACCAGTTCATCCAAAGAGGTGGTTATCCCACTGTACTCAGCGCTGGTGTGACCTCACCTTGAGTACTGTGTGCAGTTCTGGGGCCAACAAACGTAGAAGGATGTGAAAGTCCTTGACCACGTCCAGAGGAAGGCAACAAAGCTGGTGAGAGGGCTGTAAGGAATGTCCTGTGAGGAGCAGCTAAAGACTTTGGGTTTGTCTAGTTTGGAGAAAAGGAGGCTGAGGGGAGAACTCATTGCTCTCTACAGCTTCCTGAGGAGGGGAAGTGGAGAGGTGCTGATCTCTTCTCCCTGGTATCCAGTGGGAATGGTTCAAAGCTGTGCCAGGAGAGGTTCAGACTTGATAGTAAGAAGCATTTCTTTACTGAGAGAGGTCAAACACTGGAACAGGCTTCCTAGAGAGGTGTGCTATGCCCTATCAGTGTTTTAGAGGCATTTGGATAATGCCCTTAATAACATGTTTTAACATTTGGTCAGCCCTGAAGTGGTCAGGCAGTTGGACTAGATGATGATTGTGGGTCCCTTCCAATTGGTTCGGTTCTATTCTATTCTATTCTATTCTATTCTATTCTATTCTATTCTATTCTATTCTATTCTATTCTATTCTATTCTACTCAAGGTTGGAAGGTTAACAAGAACTGGATCATCATAAGACCAGAGAAGAGAGTTTCCTCCCAAACGGTCCAAATTTAGTTCTCAATTATTTCATATTCTCATTCAGAATGTTTCTATTCAAATCTTATTAATTTTTAAATTATAAAATTAAGATTAAAAAACTTCCCTTTGCTTTACAGATAAGGAGAGTTTTGTCTGATTATTTTTTTTAAGTGACTTTCCCTATCAAGATGATTTCTAAGACTTGCTGAGATTAGAAGAGGAAAATATCCTCCTTCTTTCTCCCTCTTAGTTAACCTCTAGTTGTATGTAAGAGTGAATCTGTCTGGAGAAATACTTTGGCAGAATTACAAATGACACAATGCTAGTGATCACTCAAAAAATTGACATTTTGGTCAAACTGATTATTCTGTTAACCTAATCTGTACTGGGGTATTTATCTTGCTGCAAATTTCAGTTCCAATGTGCTGAAAAATATTTGGTTCATAAAAAATGACAGATATAAAACCGTTGATTCTGACAGTAGAAAAGTGAAATCTATAGATTATGGTGTGTAAGAAGGTATCATAGTTGATATGAAATAAGCTACTATCTATAGGTGTCTGCTAAAATGAATAGTGATGTAGCACAATGCTGATTTTATTACTTATTAGATTCTCATTGACTTCATTTTAAAAATTAACAGGAAGTTCAGACTTGTATGTTTTATACTGGTTTTTTTGTATGTTTGATTTATTAATTTTTTTTCTGTTTTCACAGAGCTGTAGTATTACATGAACACAGTTTAGCAAACACTTCATAGTGTTATCACAGAACAGTGGAACTGACATTTCAAGTAGTATGAATTACTATTAAAAATTCAGAAAAAAAAAATTTGGTTTCTTTACTTAATAATTCTTTGGTCATTGAAATAACAGTGCCCTATTAAGCTGAAATTACTTATTCTTTTTCTCTGTTTTGTTATTGCACTGGAAAAGAAGAGAATGCAGTATACCACAGTTGGTACAATATATTTATAATTTTGCTACATAATTGAACTAGTTTGAATTTATTACAGTGTATTTTCCCCATTCACAATCTATGAGTTGTGTGTCATCTTCTTGACTTCAATGATGGACCATTGACATTGTATTGCTCAGGTGTTGCCATGCAGGAGACTGTTTTAAAAGACCCTGACTATGACCTCTCTTATAAAGTTGAAATGCCTTTCTTCAGAATTTCTTCTGCCATTTTTTATATTTTTAAAAAAATTAACCTTTCAGAAGTGCTTGTAATCTGTTTTTTTTTAAAATAAAACTTTTTAAAGCCTAAATTTTGAATATCTGATTGTTTCATCTGTTTCATCTGCTTTTGTGATATAATTGGGAAAAGCAACTCTGTGGTACTGCTCAATAATACAGCAGAGTTTAAATACTGAATTTCTGTCTAAAATGCCCCTAGGGAAAAAAAAGATTATTGCATTTTTAACAGATTCATCTTCTGACAAAAGAAACTACGGTTGCTAGATGAGTTCTCTCCGTGAATACTATTTTATCTCAAAAGCACAAGGAGAATTTTGTTTTTTAATTTACTGGATAAGAGAAATAAAAAGAAAGTAGAAAGTGAAGATGTTCTTACAACAGTAAAGAGCTTGGGAAAATTCTGCTGAAGGGATTATCTATTATAGTGTCCCAAGAGGGCATGAACCAGATGTAGGGAACTCACAGTGAAAAGCAGTAGCTGAGAGAAAATATAAGCTTCTTTATTCGCCTTTTTTTTTTTTTTTTAATGTGGGTTAATACAGCAGAATAATTTGCTCTAAAGTGCACTCGCAGGTAAGAGGCTGAGGCAACACTAACTTTATGGCAAGATTTTGGATTAATCTTGTTTATTAAACTACATTTGATATTTAAGGTAAGTTCTCCAGACAACCAGTATCTAATAATTTCAAGCTGAGGTGTAAACACTTTCAAATATGTGGCACATCAACAGAATGAGAATGTGAATTATTTACGTATAAGGATAACATTTCTTAAGCTTCCCAAATAACATTTCTTAATGCCTCCCAAAATACACACTTCCTAAACCATGAATTTATTGTGAACTATGTCTGAATAAGTATTTCTAATGACATCTGAATGTACATAAAGATCAGCTCGGCACTGACATTTACATTAAAAAGATCATTACGTAAAAATCTAAATCACTAATATTTTTACTGTACATAATTAAATATATACTTGATTTGGTAAATGAGGCCAAGAGGGTATTGTTATGAATGCCAATAATGGCACTCCACAGACTTGCTAATATCTCTTTATTGTATATTAATGAAGCAGCAAGGTTATTTTTACTATTTCTTATTTCCTAATAGTGGTGCTGGAAAACAAAGTCCTATTCTTCATTTACTGAATGTGACATTGACAGAACTAGTTATGACCTTCTGCTCCCTCTCCCTGGGAGTGTTTCGTACAAGCAGCGCAGCAAGGTGGCCTCTCTTCCTTTCTCATGTGTCAGACACAAGAGATCAGGCTGATCAGTGTTTCATTTTAGGTATTACATGCAAACAGTGACCAAAAGCAAGCTGAGAACAACCTTGCAGCCACTAGTTTAGCATATTACCTCGACAGATGAGATGTCCGGATTTCTATCTGTGCTGCAGCGTGCAATTTATGGGACTACAAAGTTGTATCGAGTCAAGAGAATGGATTAAGAAAGAACAGACAGTCAGGTCTCCTGAATCTTAAGTACTGAAATCACTAAGCTATTAAATGGTGAGGGAACAGTATCACCCCCACCTTCAGAAACTTTGAGATTCTCTTCTTTGAATCTTTGTAGTGCAACTATATGAGAAATTGAGCACGTGCCGTCTCTAGGACAGTGTTGGTAACAGATGTATTGATATGAAATAGCTATGACCTCATAGGTTCAGAGCAGTAGTTAGCTAAGTCCTGAGTAAGGCTACCACATCACTGATAACTCGGCTAAGCACCATGTCTCCTTCACAGATAGTTCATTGTACAGCTCTCATATCACAGTGAAGTCTCATTGCTGCTGTTGGCCTGATCTCTTGAACCAATCTCTTGTCACACTGTGACAAGGGAATAACTCTATGTTGGGGGTAAGGATGGGCACTTGAATGACACTTCAGGTCCCTTGAGAAAACTACTAAAGACAATGGAACTGGACTATTGAGAGAGTCTTTTAAAGAGAAGCTCTGGCATGCACCCATCCTTATTCCACTTCCAGGTTACTCTGGTACAAAAAAGGTGTTGAGACAAAGTGAGACTAAGCTAGGTCTGGAGACATGGATGTAGTGGAGAGAGTCCAGTGAAGGGTCAGGAAGTTGGTTAAGGAATTGGAGTATCTGACATATGACGAGTTGCTAAGAGAGCTGGGACTGCTCAGCCTGGAGAAGAGAAGGCTGGGGCAGGGGAGGGTCTTATGAATATATAAAAATGCGTAATGAGGGCAGTAAAGAAAACAGAGTCAGACTTTTCTCAGCGGTGCCCAGTGAATGGACAAGAAAAAAATAGGCGCAAATTGAAATACAAGCAATTCCTTTTAAATATGAGAAATACTGACCATCTCAATGAGGGTGGTCAAACACTGAGACAGATTGCCCAGAAAGGTTGTGGAGTCTCCGTCTCTGGATCTTCAATACCTGACTGGACATGGTCCTAGGCAACCTGCTCTAGCAGACCTTGTTCTGAGCAGGAGGGTTTGTCTCAGCAGTCTCCAAAGGGACCTCTCAACCTCAGCCATTGTGTGATTCTGTAAGCACTTTACCTTGGCTGTGTTTTTCTCCTTTGGCAACGCAAAGTAGTTGTTAATCCCTACTCTAATAAACTGAATTTTACTGAAAACACAGCTCCATACCATTAATGATTACATAAGAGTGCTCCTTTGCATTTACCTAGTGATCATGAATCAACTTTTTGAAAAGCAATAAAATTCCTGCAGGAATTATAGTTTCAGTGGGAGGTGTGGCTTAGAATATACATCTGAAATGTAAACATTAAACAGTACTTGTAATTTTTTCCAAATTAAGCCACATAAATTTAAGAAATTGCAGAGTTAAGGAGATGCTTAAAAGAAACCCAAACAATGTAATAACTTTTTTTTTTTTTTTGCAAATGAAACATCCACACGTTTTATATTCTATTATGTATTGATATCATTACAAAAGTACAAAAATGTAACATCCTTCAAAATCCATGACATCTAATCTGGGACTGCAAAGCACTAGACTGATTGTCATTCTGTGCTGACTGCTGGTATTGCTACACCAGAATAGAGATGTGGGCACCTTGATTTGACAGATGTTTAGGACATGAGTATATAGTATTTGAAAATGATACAGTTGTTTACAAAGACTGCAATTAAATTACTTTCTGATCCCAGCCTTCCCAGTCCAGGAACTCTTCATTCATGGTAAGCACTTTCCTTAAAGCCAGCTCTCTCCCAGTCTCCCATTTCTCATGCAGAGCCCTTCCTCAGTCTTATCCTTTAATAGTCCCAGCCAGAGCAGCTGAATGTTTTCCCTGTTCCCACCTCACTCACACCATAAGCCTTCATCTACACTAGAAAACTGAAATAGTCAAGGGACTGTTGTGCAGCTCTCCACACCGTTAACATGGAGTCTGGTATCATTTTGGCCTGAACGTATGTCCTGGTTTCAGCCGGGAAAGAGATAATTTTCTTTCTAGTGAATGCTGTGAAAGGAATGTCAATAATGCCTATTGGTTTTAGTTGTTGCTAAGTGATAATTACGCTATTCAGGGACTCTTTTCCAGCTTCCCATAGAATAACAGACAGAACAATGGAATGGCCAGTGAAATACTCCATATCATAGACATCATGCTCAATATATAAATGGGGGTTAGCCGGGGGGTGGGAATCTGTGATCACTGCCTGGGACTCTGCCAAAGTTTAAATACCTAAACCTGAGATGGAAATCATCCCACCTAACTTTAGACATCTACAATGTCAGTTGTTCCCTGCAGGGCTTTAAGAACAAGGTCCAGACACAGAAGAAATGAAAAATCAGCTCCAGCCCTGCAAGTGCAAGATACGTTCTCCAGGTCATATGAAGCTCAGCTCCATTCCTCATCCACAGCAGGGCTAGTTTTAGCCCTGAGAGCAAAAGGTGATTTCTGAGGCATTACAGGGTTCAAATTGGTGCAACATTTTGGCAGGCTAATGCATGCATTATGGACATATTGGCAGGATACAGTATCTACATATCTACTACTTAAGATGTCCATGTAAAATTTTGGTCACTGAGGTAAGAACAAGCCATACAGACCCATGAGTTATGACTTTTTTAGTCAGAGAACTGACCAGGTTGCGATAGTTAGCTATGACAAACTTGAGATCCCAGTACTGTACTGTTTCTTCTAAAATGGGATCAAAACTGTGGCTTAAATTACCTACTGATCTTTTAAAATCCTTTTGAGTGTGAAAGATCTGGATGGAAATCCTTAAGTAATCACAGAGCCAGCATGGTGAAACAAGAGAGGAGGGTGCATTAACAAAATTAAATGGGGTGGTTTGTTTGGTTTGGTTTGTGTTGGTTTTTTTTTTTTTTTTTCTTCTTTTTCTCTATATGAACAAACATTCTCCTTCCCAGTCCCCTACATTTTGCCATTGCTTTTCGGAAAGAGTTCTGCCGATTCGCAGGCAACGGGGCTGGCGAGACGGGGCTGCTGGCGAGTGGCGGCGGCTCCATCCCGCTCCCCATCGGCGGCGGCGGCTCCATCCCGCTCCCGGCCATCGGCGGCGGCTCCATCCCGCTCCCGGCCATCGGCGGCGGCTTCGTCCCGCTGCCGTCCGGCGGCGCTGCGACTGCGGGAACGCCGCGCCGGGCGCCGGGCGGGCGGGGGCGGCGGTGGGAAGGAGATCGCTCCTGCTCCTTCTCCCAGCTCCGGCAGCACCGCCTCTCCCTGCCGCTTCCTTACGGCTCGGCTTGCGGGTCTTTTCCAGCAGCGGCACAATCCCCTTGCATTCAGAATAATGCAAAACAGGGGAGCAGCGGCATTTCGGCAGTTTAACAGGTCTTTTTTTCCCGAAATAAGTGGCACGCCTTTTGCAGAAAAAAAAAAAGGTTTTATTTTTGATTGTAGGTTTTTGTCAGATGCCAGCTCTCAGTCCTTGCACCGAAACCGTTCTCTGTTCAGCAGAGCGTTTTGCACCAAGTGGCAGCACTCTGAAAGGACGAGGTTACATCTTCAAAATACCCTTTCAGGTTTCCCTGACAAATGGCACCTGGGCACTAAGGCGCTGAATTATTGGGCATTGAAGGGACAGTCCTCTTATGACAAGTCCTGAATGGTTTAATAGCCTTAATAGTTTGATACTTAAGAGACAAAATAGTTCAGGAAACCAGGTATAATGTGCCCACAGCCATGAAAAAGCTGAGTTTTCATCTCCACTCCAAGCCTGGCATGCAGAACACTGATAAGGGACTTGCCAACCTACTTTGAACTTTGATTTTTCTACAGGTAAACCAGCGATCTTTTACTTGATATTACCAGTGTGATATCATCAGTGTGTTTAATCCATTCATAAACTGTTTAGAAAGTTCTGGATGCCCACTGCAAAAGAAATACAAGTGTCTGTGTATCCTGGGGTCATCCCAGCTCTTATTTGAGGTGGGGAGTATTTTTTACTGTTATTAAGAAGCAAGAACTGAAAAACAGAAGAAAAGCTGGTTTCAGCCCCAAAGGGGATTGAGTGTTAGGAGTGGGAGGAGGAAAATTTTAAGCCAGTAAAAATTCCTGGGAAGTGAAAAGCATCAACCCCCTGAATCTTGTTGCTGGTGGGAGTAGTAGAAGTAGCTTTCCATCTGCTCAGCTCTAGTATGCAGAGCTAGTCAAAGAGTCCAACAGAGCGTTTTCCTGCTTGAAAACACAGTTTATCAAAATTGAAACACAGTTCAGGGTCACACGGACAAACTGTCATCATTTAAAAAATAACAATGGTGGCAGAGGGGGGATTTTGCTAAAAGCAACAGGGAACATATTTTGGTTTTGTTTCCAAATAATTTTTCATTTCTGCTAGCGTGAGTTTGGGGAAACTGAATCATGTATAAATGATAAGAGCAGGATCAGGTTACATCATACATCCCAAAAGACTGCTAAAAATGGCCATTATATTGCACTGCCATGTGTTCTAGTTATATCACAAAGAGCACATAAAAACTGCTTTAGAAATGTTTTAGAGACTTAAAAAAAAACCCCACACACTGATTTTATTTTTTTTTAATGTCAATGCCTCTATAGAATAGAGCTTGGGAGTGCAAAACTAAACTGAATATGAAATACAGTGATGATTTTATGTCCATATGCTGAAAAAACCCATAGAGATATATTTATAGAGCTGCCTATAATTGATGTAATATGCCACTGAATTTGGCAAAGCTCCATACAAAAAAAAGTGTTACCATTCTAGGGGTAAATCTTCTTCCTTTTAGGCTCAGCAAAATACAGGCTAGGGATATCTCTGATCTTAAATGTGGAAGAAAACCTACTTATAATTCATTGTCTGAGGAGACAGAGACATATTGAAATATAATAGTAAGTTTCAGAAAAAGGGTATGCTTAGCCAAAAAACTTGTGAGATTATGGAAGATTCATGAGGACTTCATGGACTGGCAGAGTGAAAAAAAAAATTATCTATTTTCAGAAGTCTTTCTCTTCATAGTTTTGCTTCTTTTGTGGGAAACCAAGCTCATGCAGACTTTTTAAAGGCTAGCAAGTTGTCCAGTTTGCTGCAGCTTTCCAGCAGAATGGAAGGTGCAACAAAATTATTTTCCTACTACTATTTCAGTGACTCCACTGGGAGGTCCTCTAACTGCCTGGGGAAATAAACTGCCTGACTATTTATATATTATCTTCTCTCCCTGCCCCCACCGCCCAGTCCATGATAGCAGGTAGCTAAGTTAGATAAATTACAATAACCAAAAGCACACCAAGCTTAATTCTCCGGCTGTATTAATAAGGACGTCATTTAAATCAGTGGAACTCTATCACTTCATACAAGATATACATCTCATCCACGTTATTTAAAATCCAGGGAGATTTATCTTGAACTTGTTTCACCAACTTTCTCTGCCGCCTTGCTTAATTATCAAAGAGATGCCTTGCCTCTAGAGAGAAAGTAATTTAATATGTTTTTCTAGTTGCTACAGTAGCTGAGTCATAATACACGGTTTGTGAAATTACATCCTTTCTTTGGTGATGGGCAATAAGATAGAGGGAGCTGCATGAATTAGTGTATATGTAGGAGAGATTTAGAGAAGAGATGGATTTTGGCAGGGTAAAGTCTACTTTTAATCCGCAGAAGTATCTCTAGTGCAGAAAAGAGGACTAAAATACCCACTGGCAAACTGATGGTTTTGGCAGAACATTTCTCCTGAAAACACGATCTGGTGTGAATTGTCTCTAAAAAAAAACCCCTCGGATAATACATTAAAATAAAGTCACTTGAAAGTACTTCTTGTGCATTTTTACATCCCTAAGCACGTACTTCGTTAAATCATGTTTTAAAAAACAGGATTTCTTTAACAAGAAGATGGCTAATTGGAACCGACATGTCCAGAAATTACGTAACTTCTGTAATATACTGAAAAAAAATCTTCAAGGGGATTTTTTTTTCTTTTTTAGCATTTAATCTTTTAAATAATTGCCTATACTGATTAAGATAGCTATCTTGGCCAAATAAACATCCAATTTTTTGATTAATTGGCTATAAATCGCTTCATTATTTGAAAACATTTTACAGCTAGAATTCATTCATTCATTCAGTGCTCAGAATAAGGGTTTCCTGGGGCAGATTGCTGTTTGGATTATCATTTTACCTAAAGAATTATTTTAAAAATTTGGATTAGGTGATGGATCCCTTTTTACCTCAAGAAAAAAAAAAATAATTAAAAAAAATATCTTTAAAAGAAAAAAAAAGAGAAAGGAACATACTAAATAAGATGAGCAGCCTTGTAAAATGTCAGAATAAAGCAAAGTGCCTTGGAGAAGCAATTAAGAAAGCAATCAAACAGAAGGCACAACTGAAGAAAGCCCTGTTACTGGAGGGCCTTCTAATGCGGCACGTGTTCCTACCAGTCAGCATTTCCTTTGAAAGGCTGGAACACCCTTGTTTGCTCTTTAGTGACAGATTAAGCACAGATGGCAATTCGACAGTCTTGTCTGCGCTTGTTGGCCCAGAGAACGTGACCTGCATCTGTTTTAAGCAACAGACTAATGTGTTTGCTCAAGACAGCAGCAGGCATTGCTGAGTAATCCTTGGATTCACATGAGAGCCTCTTTTCTTGCCTCTGAGGCTTTTCCAACGTGGAAGAGCAGGTGTTCGTATGTGCTTGTTCTAGGATGAAAGATGGCTTTCTGGAACACTGCTGAAATTTCTGTTTTGACAGATTTTTGTGGAGAATGTGAAAATGAGCACGTTATGTTTCAGAGGAAGGTTAGTGGAGTGCTATGCCACAAGAATTTTGTTCTTAATATGTTAAGGCAGCAGGCCATGATTCAAATGTGCATTTAAAATAAAACCCAAAATATTTGTGGCAAGTCTAAGAGTACTTACTATGTAGATGTATAGCGTTTTCTGCAGAAAAGATTTTTTGTGAAGTAAACCCAAATTTACATGCAGCGTTTGTCATCTGTATTCCTACCTCCAAAAAAAGTTCTCAAAACAGCATTTGCCTTCAAGCTAAAACTGAAAGATGTGCTGAACTGCCAGAAATTAAGGCGATATCTATAATGTCCTTGAGTTAGCTAGAGGCAGACCAAAACCAGGTACACTCCCAAAGAGAAGCTCCCACCTCCATATTGAGCTCATTGTTCTTTGCCGTTGAAGTTAGACCGCTCCAAAATCCTGATTGTCTTTTGGCAAGAGCCTAAGAAGTACACTACCTACTTTCACCCTGGCAAATTTCCTGTTGGACACAGCTCTGGGGATATCACTTTGAGGGCAGATGGTTAGAGGTCTGGCCAATGCACGCCAGGGCCCATCTGTACTGCACTTGTGAACACGCTGCCATATGTACGATAAAGCTGAGACTCCTGTGTAGATGTGCCAGGTGTCCTCATACCTTCACCTCCGCATACTTCTGAGAATCTGCCTCACAAACTGTTCTGCGCTGGAGGCAAAAGTTGAAACTGTTCCACAATATCCGGTATTCTCAAAATGTACTTTTAGTCTTAACAAATGTGCTTATTTGTTTGTTTAAAAGAATAAAATAAAATAATAAACCAAGCTAGAAAAGTTTCCTTGTTGCATGCATTTCTCTGCAACGATGGATAAAACTTAGCACATAACTTGTTCTTTGTTCACAGAGCTAGTAAGATATAATTACTCTGGGAAATAAGGATTTTCTGGAAAGAATTCTAAGGTACTACCCCAGACATTTCAGAAAATGCTGAGATCCTATGTCCAAACTTGTCTTTGTTTTTTTGAAACCTAAATGAAATCTTCGTCTTGTATGTAAGATATTGAAATAATTACTGTTTTTTTTTAAAAAAAAAAAAACCAAAACCAACCAACCAACCAAAAAAACCCCAACACCAACAACAAAAAAAACCCCCAAAACATTTTGGTTCAAGACTTTTTATGCAGTCAAGCTTTGAAGAATTAAATGGACAAACTTCATATTATTAGGGATTTGTGTCACAAGGTACTTTTTTCCAAAACCAATTTTATTCATCCTTTTTCCACTGTGACAACAACGTATCAGGGCAGAATGTGACTGCAGAATGTAAATTTTGGGGTGAGCAGAGAGGCTGAGGACTGCACCATGGAAATAATGATGTTACACATAATTTAGAGATAACGGTAATTTTTTAGGCATTTTTATTGTCACATTATATATTTATATGTCAAGGGCAAGAAATTTCATAACTCTTAGACAATTCAGTTAGCATCACCTGCAATTCAATAGCTGATTTTAGTACCAATATAACTTTACTTTTAAAAATCAGTTCATAAAACTCTTTAAACTCACAAATAGAATTAACCTGAAGTTCAGTCTTAAGAGACCCATAATTTAACAGTCCTTCCAATGTTTTTACAATAATTATTCAGTACTGCTTTAGAAGGAGAACAGGATATAAATTCTACAATTTTTAGAAACTAAGAACAGGAGTATTTGGAGGTAGAATATTAAATCATTTCTTGATACAAAACTCCTGAAGCATGTCCTCACACTCTAATGAATGTCTCAGTACACAATACTCCTAAAAACAAGATAAATCATTTTTTTGTCAAGTTCCAGCACTAAAAACTTACAATTTCATGAAAAATCAATATTTTTTTCCAGAGGTGATAACTGAACCAGCTAGTATTTTTTTTCTGAAATCAAACTCTGGAACCAAGTGGCAAGACCCAATGAAAACTGCTAAAGAAAATCCCTGACCAGTTTTTCTGCTTTCTTTTTGAAGTATTTTTGAATAAACCTCCCGCCCCCACCCCCCCCCCCCCAAAAAAAAAAGAAGATATTTTTATAAGGTAACAACCTTATCTTCATTTATTACATGTAACTTACTCTTCACTAAAGAGTCAGAAAATTAAAACTATCTGACTATAAGTTTTAAGATCACATTATTAAATAAAGAACTCATTTTAAAATAAATACAAATAATAGTCCCCAAAAGCATCTGCGTCATCCCTATCTTAATGATAATCAGAGGCTTAAAAATAAATTAACCAATTTTCACCTACTAAATACCATTACTTGTAACAATTGGAACATATGCATAGATTTTTAATTTTTCTTTTATATAAAGACAAAATAAAGAACTTTATGGGGGCATATGTCAACTTTTTTGCCTTTTAAGTGTTAGCTAAATTAATGGGTAGCATTACCATGATAGAGATTTTGTGAACTGGAACTACTCTTTGCGCTGACAAAGCTATTAAGAATTATTTTCCTGCTAATTTAAAGCCTGTATTCCATTCCACTCCATAAAGTTTAATTTACTTTTCCATTACTTTAAAAAGAAAACTGTGTTATACATTATGTGAAAAAAACCCCACCTTGCTCTAATAAATTATTTTTGCAAGTGGTGCGATATATATAACCAACATGTGTATCAGGGATATTCTTAACTAATACAAACTCTCATATCTAATCAAGGCAGTGTCACCAGAAGTATTTATTTCACCTGAGGACCTGGATTCCACAGGAGTTTCCACTTTCAAGTTATTAGCAACCAATGTCATACTACATACACTGATTAATTATTAGAGTTTTTAAAAGACTGCTATTTCTCTAACTACCAAACCAAACTCACTGAGAAAAACCGGCACTGACCAGAACTACCATAATTGTGCTGCCTTTTTTTTTTTGTATGGTGGTTGTTTTTTGTTTTTTGTTTTTTTTTTTTGGTTTTTTTTTTTTTTTTTTAGGAATATAAATAAAATAAATTCTGGTGAAACCAAGTTGATAGGAACCTGTGTATTGCCATCACCAGCCTCAGAGCTGGCCAGGCCTGCCAAAGCAAAATGCTTCGAAACATCCCTTTTTCTGCTCCTCTCCTGCTATTCTTTTCAGTCCTGCACTGCTCATCGACCACCATGTTTTTAATACAGGACATATCTAAGACAAGCAATAGGTTGTGAGTAATCCCTTCCAACTACATATCTTGGCTGGTCCCACTCAACAGCCTTCCCTAAGCTAAGATATGATGCCCAAGAAGGCATTCCTGTACCAGTCATGTCCAGGACCTGCCACCCAGCACCTGCAGACGTGCCCTGCAAGCCTGCCGGTCTGGTCCTCCACTAAGCCTGCCACTATCCATGGTGGTGTCTCATGATAAGTCTCATGGTAGAGTGGTATCAGGAGGGTCAGAGCGGGACCTGTGTATGTTGAGGTGAGGCCATTTATCATTGCCAGAAGAACTCCTACAACTTCCACAGGTCTGTCGAGTTGCCCTGGCAGTCAGACAGCAAGACATGTAACCATTTGCAATACAACAACCTCTCCTTGTGCAGGATACCATGACCCTGATGTAGCCGGATCTGATGTTTGCAGTCACAAAACAAGAAACAAGATTCCAGTTTGCTACCTGTTGAGGCTTCGTATTCAGAGGCAACAGTCAATACACTGTTCGCAGCTACATTCTTGCATTATAACCCTTTCCTAAGATAAGATTTATGATAGCACACAGGACGCTATAGATGGAGCCTTCAGTGTTTGGAATTAAGAAAACTAGAAAACATAGGAGACAAAGGGAAGACTAGGGGAAATGTGGGCTCGTTGTGCAATGAGATGGGGGCCTGGTTACAGAGGACATGGAGAAGATGGAATTACTGAATACCTTCTTTGCCTCAGTCTTTACTAACAAGACTGGCCTTCAGGAATCCCAGAGACCAGGGGAAAGGCTGGAGCAACAAAGACGTACCCTTGGTGGAAGAAGATCAGGTCAGGAAATACTTAAGAAAACTGTGCATACTTAAGTCCATGGGCCCCATTGAGAGGGCCCCACAAACACGGAGGCAGCTGGCTAATGATTGCGAGGCCATTCTCAATAATCTTCAATTGATCATGGCATCTGGGAGAAATACCTGAAGACTGGAGGAAAACAAGTGTCACCCCCATCTTCAAGAAGGGCAAACCTTCTTGAACCCAGGGAACTACACCTCAGTCCCTGGAAAGATAATATGGGAAACTATTTCCAGGCACATTCTTAATGTGCCTGGAATCATCAGAAGCTGTCAGCATGGCTTCACCAAGGGGAAGTCATAGATGGATGAGCAGACAGTGGGTTTGATTGAAAACTGGATGAATGTCTGGGCCCAGAGGGCAGTGAACAGTGGCGCAAAGTCTAGTTGGAGGCTAGTGACTAGTCATGTACCCCAGGGATCAATACTGGATTCAGTCCAGTATTAATTCATTAATTAACTAGGTCATGGGCAGAGTGTACTTTCAGAAAATTTGCAGACAACGCTAAGTTGAGAGGAGTGGCGGATATTCCAGAGGGTTGTGCTGCCATCTGGAGAGACCTTGACAGGCTGGAGAAATGGGCTGCCAGGAATCTTATGAAGTTCAACATGGGGAATTGTAAAGTCCTGCAGCTGAGGAAGCCCACCATGCACTGATATGTGCCAGGAGCCACTCATCAGGAAAGCAGCTTGGCGGAAAAGGACCTGGGGGTCCTGATGGACACCAGGTTGAACATAAGCCAGCAACGTGCCCTTGTGACAAAGAAATCAAGTGGTATCCTCATCTGCATTAGTCAAAGTATTTCTTGCAGGTCAAGAGAGGGAGTCCTTCCCCTTTATGCAGTGTTGCAACACCATCCCAGGAGTACTGGGCCCAGTTCTGGGCTCCTCAGTACAAGAACGACATGGACATACTGGAGAGAATGCAACGAAGGTCCACAAGGATGATTAAGGGACTGGAGCACTTCACATATGAGGAAAGGTTAAGAGAGCTGGGACTGTTCAGCCTGCAGAAGAGAAGGCTCAGGGGGGATCTTATCAATGTATGAAAAAAAATTGAAGGGTATGTGCAGAAGATGGAGGCAGGCTCTTTTCAGTGGTGCCCAGTGACAGGACCAGATGTAATAGGTACAAACTGAAACACAGGAGGTTCCCTCTGAAGATCAGGAAACACTTTTTTACTGTGGGGGTGACAGAGCACTGGCAGAGGTGCCCAGGGAGGTTGTGCAGTCTCGCACCTTGGTGATATTTAAAAGCCATCTAGGCATGGTCCTGGGTAACTGTAGGTGGCCCTGTTTGAGAGGGGGACAGGACAAGATGACCTCCAGAGGTCCCTTCCAACCTCAATCATTCTGTTATCCTGATTCCATGAAAGACATTCTCTCCCCTTAGCATTCAGACCTTGCTTAAATTCCTGCAGAGGTGCAGATAGGAAAACTAAATACACTTAAAACGTGCAGGAGAGAAAAGAAAATCCAGGTAGGTGATGTTGACAGATGTCTACTCAATGCACACACATAGAAAGTGCAGTTTTAATTACTCCAGTTCAGGAGAACAGAAATTGACATTGGTAAGTATGCTGTCCTTCTAACTAAGTACAACTTGTGAAATAAAGTATTAAAAGACTTGAGAAAAAAAAATCCAAAAAAAATCAAATGAGGAGGGTAGAAAAATAATCATTGTGAAAAATGTTATAAATTAAATTCCTGTAATTACTGGATATTTTAAAAGACACATTCAGTTCAAAGTTACACACATTTTAGGCATCTTCTCGTCTCTTTCTCATCAATTCAGGACTATAGAGAAAACTGGATTATAGCAGTGATGTCCTGACTTCGCTGAAGTAACTGGACATTGGATATTTTCCAAGATCTTTCCTTCAAAACTCTGATCCCTCCTTTTCCTGCCACTGTCTTGACACTACTGGTGTCTCTGTAGTACTGATCCTCAACTACAGCATTACTCTACAATATTTAATCTTGTACATCTAAATTGTGTCTCAATCTTGCTTTTTTTCTTTACAGAGTATCCGAAAGATTTATTAGTGTGCTTGTTTTGTTGTATCCAAATATGCATCTTCGACCATAGCGTATGAACACTCATGATTTTATACATTGCTATAAATAAGTTGCTAGAGAAACATATAAGCTGTATTTATAGTAATAAACTAAAAGAGTACAAAGAGATATTCCCAGTCCCCGAAGTGACCAATTTATAAAGCTAAATTGTTAGACTAGGTCCTGTGGTGGTTTGGGCCAAGTCATCTAGCACTGCTCTGAACACCTCCGGGATGCTATTCAGGAGTTAGCATGGGCTGAATACCAGTCACATTAAGCAGCTACAAAGATAAGATACTTAGAAGGTGAGAGAGTTTAGTAGTATGGAGAATGGTCCCAAATGCATCCATCTCATTAGTATAGATGGATACTAATATCTGTATTCTTTTGATCAGCTGTACTCTGAAAGCCCGATATATAGCCTAAAAGCCAGTCTTTCCATCAATATTCAAGTCCTTTGTCAATTACTTTTCTTTTTTTTTTTTTTTTGGTCACAGAAAAAATTGAAGTGGGCAAATCTTATGACAGCCAAAATTATTAAATTCAGGCTCACACAGATCCACAGAAGGATCCCAAGAAACATTTTATTTACCCCTCTTTAACTGAACCAGAGGCTTTTTGCATGACTTTTCAGTTTCAAGGTTAATAACCTAAGTAAAACAGCATGGTTAGAATTTAGCTTAAAGATTAAGACACCTACATTTTATGCTCACACACTGTCATCTAAACTCTCAGCATAATCATAGAATCATAGAATCTCTCCAACCATACACACACACAAAAAACCTTACAATCTCTGTCACTAGAGCATGCCCTGAAGTGCCGGATCTTTGCAGTGCAACGGCAGCCTACACACCTTGCTCAAGGTAGGTCTGAAAGTCAACTTAAAGATTCCTGCATTAGGTGCAATGATGTACAAACTGAATCTCGTTTCCTCCTATATCACCACAAATCCAAAATAAGTCCTACAACTAACTTCCTTTGATACTATGGAGATATAACCTTTTTATTTACTGGAGAACATAGCTAAATGAGCTGAGCAGCTACTAAAAAGTGCATCTATGAATGAAAGCTCAAACACAGATGAAGCTAAAAATAAAGGTCTTTCCTCTACTTTAATATGGCAATCAGTAAGGACTTTGTCATCTTCCCATTTCAAACTCTAGTTACTTTAGTGTTTTATTTTGGCTTTGATTTCTGTTCAAAGATATTCTGTCAACATTTTGGAGTATCTTGATCGATCTTCCTGATACAGATCAAGCCTGACAGAAAAGCAATTGATTTTTGGTCTCATCATTAAAATACTTTTCTCCTTTTTCTTGTTACTCTAAAGTATTGATCCATGAGATAGATATGGCTTTAAACACATGCCATAGAAATACAGTGAATATTAGCAGCTTATTGGTTCCACTATGTCTTCAGAGGGATCTGAACTATCTTTACAGACAGTTCTTGCGATATTGTGCCATAGCTTTTTCTTACTGCACCTGCCTACCGCACCTGAAGATCTGTGAAATGTGAAAAACAGCACTGACCTTAGCCTACGCAAAAGAGGAACAACCTTAGGCGACCATGTTCTGTGCTATTAATGATTAAGAGGAAAGAAAAAGGGATAATATTTTACTATTTTTCACCAGTGCAAAATGTGGTGGTCAGCAATTTAAGACAATGTATGAGATATTGAGCATCTCTGCACTGTCCTTTACAACCGATGGTTCTGACCTCTTTCTTTGACTGAGAGCCATCACTTCTCACCACATCCCTTGACTACATTTGAGAATGGGGTTTAAATGCTACAAATGTCAAGTGGTTTTCCTCAGATGATAATGGATTTGGTCCCTGCTTTTTTGGGGAATGCTTGTTGTCATCTTGATATGTATTGTGATTAGAAAGAGGAAATAAAGTTAAAGCAGAACTGATGGTTTGCTTAATACATAGACTTATACTTCCTGTAATCTGAACAAGAGGAGACATTTTCAACTTAGATACAGAGGGGAAAAAATGAGAATAGCTTAAGAACTTTGAAAAGCATCTCCTTTATGACCCCTGTATTTTTAGACAGACATCTGTTTCCAGTGGGCAGGCAGCAATTCTCCAGCAGCAGAGAGAGCTCTTTGACAGACGCTATCTCCCAATTCAGGGGCATTACCTTGGCTTTCTCACCCATCCTTTTTTTCTGCTGCACAAAAGGCTTTGAGAATAGTTGATATTTCTAGCTGGTGGCAATTTGTTGGTTTTTTAAATGTTGTGCAGTCAAACAGAGATGATTTCTCTTAGTTTCCAAAGTGCTTGACACCTTTTAAACCTTTTTTCACCTTTTCTCTCACATTTTCAATTTGTAAATGAAAAACCCTCAGAACTGACTCATTCTAAAGATAACAACAGCAACAACAAAAAGGTTATGACATTTCCAAAATTTTACGTAGTCCAATTCTTTTTTTAGCTCATCCTGAAATAGAGCAATCTTCACTGTCTGAGAGGGCAACGTGCTTCATAGACCTTGAAGTTTTCCCCCTGTCTGATGGAGAGGGTATACCTCCTTTTTCAAATCATTCCCCAAATTAAATTGAAATATGTAAACAACTATACTTTAATGTCTGACAGATTAACTTTTGAATTAAAAAATGTGTTTTGTAGAAATTTATCACATAAAAATGAGTGTTTGGCCTTTTATTTTTTTCTAATAATAACAGAAATAACACACTTAGTACACTTAGATGGCACATAGTTGGTGAAAAGCAATCTCACTTGGATGACTGTTTCTACTTTTAAATGTGTTTTTTTAGTTCTAGGCTTTTATTTTTGGTGGTAACTAGGAATTACATACAGTAGTTCATCTCCTTTCTATACTCTGTTCTTCTCTCGAGGAGATTATGGTGTTCAGGGATTTTAAAATTTAGCTATAAAAGAGATTTTGTAGAGCTGGGAGTTACTCTCATATTTCCAGTAATTTGTGTATGTTTAAAACTTCTCTGAAGTTTCTCATTTCTGCATGACTTTTTATATTATACTAAATGAGGGTACCGTGATAGCTGTGGCTGCTAGCTAATAAGATGATTATTTTTATCATCTCTAGTGGTTAATTGGAACAGGTCATGTACCTGTAGGCAATCAAAAAAGAAATCAAAAAGACTGAGTTAATCAGGTTTGAATTTAAAATGTCTGCAGGAAGATTCTTTCCAATATTAGAAGCTAGCTTTGAAGCAACATAAAATAAATACAACTCTTTGGAGAAGGAAAAAGATAGTTTTCAGTCTAAAACTTCAAATACAGAAGGAAAATCTTGTAGGAAGAATATTTAGGGCTTTATCCATAGTTACATTTCCAGTTCACTTCCTTCCTCACTGAAAAGTGTTTTTCTGCTTACTATATGTGTCTGAAGTAAATGAGACCAAGAGGAGACTTGCCGAGGCTTAGATTCCACACCAAATGCTCAACATGTGAGAAGACCTTTTCAAAACAGCAGTATTGACTGTGGAGAGATTTTTATTTTAACTAGGTCTGATGATCTTTAGACTTACACTGAAATTTCTGCTTGCATACTAACAAAAAGAAAGGTAGATTCATGGGAAGAGAAACCATGCAATTAGACATTCAGTCTCTATATTCCCACTGCATTTGAGAAACGACAACAGGCTGACTCAGTATTGTTGTGAAGTGGAAAATTACTTACTTTTTGAAGAATATTTTTCCAGTACAGGAGAAGATCTATGTGTTATTTTCCAGTAAATTATTTATTAGAGGTCACTCTTCATAACTTCTCAAAGCAGAGCTGGCTATTAGCTTCACAAACACACATTTTGGGCTGTTTTCTCTTCTCCTCTCCTCCTGATTTCAGGGGCTCAAGGTGCTCTCTTCCAGCTGGGAGAGCTGTATGTGCTTTCATTACTGTTCCTCCATAAGCGGAGCTCCTTGTACACCTTCCTTTCTCATGGTCTTTATTACCTTTCAACCAGCATGCAAGTGATTCAGGATATTGGTATTTTAAACTATTCTAGAAATCATGGAGGTGGAGGGGAAAAGGAATGCTATTGTGCTGAAAGATAATAACTCCACAACAGGAGAGTTGATTTTAGTCTGTCAATTTGACCCAAGAGGCTCAACCACCAAATACAGCGAGGATTCCTATAAGCCATTTCTGATAGAGCAGACATCTCACCTGCCATAATCTCTACTAATTAGTTATAACTCAGAAATTTATAGTATCAAAATACATGACAAGTAGTTTGTATGTAGCTCTGAGCTTCTTCTCTACATGCAGGCCACTTCTTTTCTCAAAGACTGTAATGTCCTCTACTGCACTGTCTGCTACAGATTTTATCATGGAAACATGGTGTTAAGTCTGAAGAAGCTTTGCTTTCCTTGTTTTGTTTTCTATTTTCTGTGTCTGACAGTCTCTGTTTCTAGAGTTTTCCTCAATGTGTACCACAGAAACCTCTTCTGGGGAGCAGCTGCTCCCTTTTTTTGCCTGGGATAGGGAGAAGTAGCTATTGAGTAGCTATTGCTAATAATATCCTTACTCACAGCAGAGGATAATTAAACCCTTCATTTATACTTTCTGGGTGGCTGCTTCACTCAGGGATGTTTATGCTCTATCACACGTTCCATGTGTGTCTTGTGAGCCTCTGTGACTTCCTAATTTCCAGTCAACAGACATGTTCAGAGATGTCTTGTTCATTCCTTAAGACGTTGTTATCAGGCATGTTGTTCAAAAATCACCATGCTACAGACAGAAAAGCTAACTTTAATGTACAGGACCTTACTTTCTTAAGCCAGTTCTTTCAAGGACAGTAGTACACCTACTATTGGTCAGAAGCAGTATCAGAGCTGAGTTATTAAGACTTTGATCATCAGTAAAAAGGAGCAGTCATTCATCCCTCAGGGAAAGTATCTACATGTTAGGTAGTGGATGAAACTGATTTAGGAAACAGACTTAGTGGCCATGGATAAGGGGCTAGAAAGATCAGATTATGTAAGTGTTCACTTTTTATTTCTGAGTGAAATTATATGGCAAAGTTAAGGGTGAGGCTCCGTTTCACTGAAATCAATGGCCAAGACTCCAGTTAATTTCAATGAGGACAGGTTTTACACGTTACCCCTGCAGCAAATTCAGTCTGGAATAGGCATGCACACGTTTGCAAATGCTGAGCCACCAAAGGTTAGCTTTCATTGTCAAATCATAGGCATGTCTGAGCAAGTGCTCAGAAGCCCACTCAGGTCACAGGCAGCGCTGAAGCTCAAATGGTAAAATGCTAAGGAGGTTTTAAGACACGTTGCAGAAGATTTTTTTTAATGATGAAGGTAAAGAACAGAAATATATATTATAGAGAAGAGAAATATGAAGAAGGAAGAAGCAGGATCTGAGGCAGTATAAGTTGCCACGATGTAACCCTATTAACAGGCCCACTAGGTAAAATTTGAAATTGAAGACTGAGTCACCTACTTTATAGATTCATGCATAGTTTAAAGTGTCACCCCTCCCTGATCCCTAGCTTTCTGTTCTGTTCTTCCTGGAAGCAAAAGGGAAGGAGGTCCTCTCTTACCTGCCATACTTGATAGACTGGTGTATCAACATCAAATAAACTTCTTCTTGATTTAAGCCTGCGGTATGCAGCGGCTTAGCAATAGCAAAAGGATGGACAGATATCTGGATCCAGTAACATATTAAGTCGCCAAAGATGAAATATTAGAGATTCTGAGTCAAAGCTCTGAAGAGTCATGTCTGCAAGTGTATTGCAGTCATAGGGCTCCTGCAGTCATGGCCAGAGTGAGTTAAACGCTTGGGGATATATGAAGCCCATCACTAGCATGAACACTTTGTATATAAGAGTTCTGAGAGCTATGGGATGTTCAAAGATGGACTTTGAGGGTACAGTGATGTAGATAACTGCCTGAGAAAAACACACATTTTGAGTTTCTGCTATGCAATGGTGCTGTAGTAAGGAGATCTGGATGGAGACCAGAGTTGGACAGCAAAGAACATGCCAACCTAATCCAAATCTGATACTTTTTCCTCACAAAAGATGGATGTAGGTGATGGGATACAGTGAGGTTGAAAAGAAAAAGCCATGCCAAGGAATGAGAGATATGGGAGTCTGCACGTGTGCACTAACGCTGGTGTGTCACGTAGGTACACACACACAGTGACGCTCTGTTGCTTGTGTACTGAGGTCAGACACGATCCAGGGTTAGTCCTATTGCAAACCATTTCTGGGGCATTGTTTCTTCTGGTGATCTAAGGGGTGGACTGTTCATGCCCATGTTGTCACACCACACTGCCTGCATGCAAGCTTATTGACAGATGAAATTGAAAATAAAATTTTCCTAGTTATGACCCAGGGTGCTAACTCTGGTTAACACTAAGGAAGACTGAGAAAAATTAGGTTTTTATTATTTTTTTTTCCATTGGAGAAAGAGCTCATATTATCTTTCTTTAGTCACACAAATGAAATAGTTTCTAATTGATCCTCCAGGGCACTGACAGCACTTTCAACCAGTCAGGGAAATAGAAAAAAAAACAGTGTTGATTTGCTATATAGAAAGAAAAGATTCAGCTTTCAAATGCATCACAGAACAGTATCAAAAGGTGTTTGTAGACAGGCAGAGAGCACACAAAGTTTGTACCAGCTGCAATTAAAAGTTCACAGAAGGCTTGCTAGAGCTAATTCCTGAATGCTGAGCAGATGTGAATCAGAGCCGCAAGGTGCTTGACATTTTGATAGTGTGTTTCAGAGCCCTTTAATGAATATATAAAGCTACAGACCAAATGATGGAATAATGAATATATAAAACTACAGAGCAAATGATGGAATTTTGTTGAAGAGTGAAACTAAATAGCTAACAGGAGACAGCCATTGTATGTGTCCTTCAAGAATAATGGAAAGAAATAATCAGGTATACAGAGAGATGTTGCCTGGATTTAAAAATAGTGATTTTTTTCTGTAAGAAATCACACTCATAATGGCATATTTAAAGATGGGCACTTTACTATGGAGGGGCATCAAGTGACTGCTTTTGATGATCCCAGGAAAAAAAAAAAAAAGATTTAAAATTTTTAAATACAAAGAGTAAGCTGTTGCTTTGGGAACACATTCACATCACCCCAGCGGATTATCCTTTTGGGACAATCCTGCTCGATTAGGCAGACCCCCACTGGAGCACCACGACACATTCATGGCTGGTGAAGGAAGAGAGAGAAGAGATGGGAGGAGAGCAAAGACGAAGGTCCCTGTTAGTCGTCATTACCACCTATATCATAGCTGTGTGGTAGTGTAAGGGTCTAAACAGATAGATAGCTAGACATCTCCCCTGACTGTTGGAAGCAGCAGATTTGATATTGCTGTCTGTTCACAGCTCAGAGCTATAGTGGAGGTTGCATGGGTGCTCACAGCTCACGTGCCACGCCACCACCAGCACCACTGCCAAGGCTGGCAGCCAGTGGTACCCAGTGGTGACCATCAGCTGCCCCCTGGAGCTCCTCTCATCCCAGGCCTGCCAGCGGGCACCTTCATGGCCTCCCCTGGGGTCACTGTCCTGGGGTGGTCCTCAGATGCGGGTGAGGGCAAGGCTGGCCAGCAAAGGAGAGGTTCCTGCAGTTGCTCAGGTGTAAGATTTGAAGATCTTTCTCTCTGCCAAACCTTTGTTCATATCTTAAAAACATCTTAGGAAAAAAGAAAAAAAAAAAAAAAAAGAGGAATGATTGTGGTGGAAAGGCTTTCTTTCAAATGCACCCTTTTCCCTCCCCACCCACCCGGCAAGATCATAAAAGTTTACAGTGGCACAGTGAAAGTGGAACTTTGACATCCCGAAATACACAAAGGAAAGGAGTTACTGAATGCTAAAGCCATGTGACTGTCCTTCCCTGGCTCTGCAGAGACTGAAGAGAGTGAGGGAATTATAATTGGCCTTGCACTGATGTAATTTTATTAGTGACAACTCCTGGGGCAGCTTTAATTTCAGGAAGAGACTGGAGAGGCAGAAGGGTCATTCATCTAGATGTAACATCTACATTCAGAATAAAATGTGCCCCTTTGCCAAGAAATGCTAGTTTTATTTATAGAGAATTCTAATATACTGGGCCACAATCAGCTCTCTGAAAAGGGTCAGCATGAGTCCTAGGCTTGGAGTTCTGCAAAAATATCTGCCATTCCGACCTTCAAGTTGGAAAAAATAAAACTTGCAGTAATGTGCTATCGTATATGTCCTACTGTGTAACTGGTAAGCCCCTGGAGGTACATGATTTTTTCCTTTATTGTGCTATGAAAGGTTTCCATGTTAACAGAACAATCAGCTTTTTTTTTTAAGCATAAATTGGCATTTCTAAGCTGTTCAGTGTGGGTGAACACTGTCACTACTGTAGTTTTTTGCTGCAGGAGACTGTGGAATGAATAAATAAATGCTTATTTCTAACATCCCCCTCCTCCTTGAATCTAACATCTGTCACTGAATGAATCAGGGAAGTCAAGCACCGTTGCCTTCCTTTTAATCTTTTGATGCATTTATAGCTCACATACTCTCAGTCATCAGCTGAATTCATTAGATATTTTTTGGAGGCATTTTGATCACAGAATTTCATTCCTGTAGCAGAAGCTTGCTTTATTAATAATAATAATAACAACAACAATAATGAGAAAAGTATCAGCAGCATCAACCCCTCAAGCCAAAAGAAACAAGAAATTAAAATAGTAACTGATGATCCATCATGAGTGTTTCAGGTGTGAAGAGTTCATAAAACATCTGACTAGTATTAACAGGGATATTCCATCACAGTGGTTTAGAAATGGAACAAAAACTTCACCAGCACCATCAAAAGCTAATTCAGTGAGTGTGTTCTCAGGGCTCAGCTTCACTATAGATCAAATCAGTTCTAATCCAGCTCTCAATCAATTAATAATCCTGAGAAATCGGTCATATGAGTTAGTGCAAATCCCCTTTTTTGGACAATATAAGGAGAAAAATGGATTTTATATCCTAGTGACCATTGCAGAAATGGATTAGGTAAAAACACTGACTGGAATAGAAAAAGCATACAAGTTAATAAGTTGTCTTTTAACATTTGGAACTAAGTATTTTGCAAGCTAGGTCAGCTCTTTGCTCTCTGAAATGACAGCAAACTCTTTTTGGTGCTTTTCCTCACACACCTTACTGCCAATCCCCCTAGACAAAAGAAACAAGTTACTTCATCCTAGCTTGGGGTTTCTCAGGGTCCTGGCAGGACCTGTGACTCCATGGAGAGAGGAGCCCACACTGGAGCAGATTTGCTGTCAGGGATCAAGCGCACTCCATTGGGCAGTAAGATTTCTTGCTTTGGGAAGGACTTTTCTTCCAGGTCAGTCAGTGTGGGTGAGTGTCGGGGAAGAAGGTCAGGCTTACCTGGAAAAGAAATTTCCTTCTACAGAGCACAGGGCTCTAATGCAGGTGCCTAAATTGAGCTAGTGGGACACAGGTTCTGGACTGAACAATGAATATTTGGGCCTTTTGTGTTTTCTCCACAATAGCAGACGCTATGCCTGCCCCTCTATTTAGGCTGCCAGAAGAAGGTGTCTGTTTCCTTTTCTTGATCAGGGAGGCTGTAACAGGCATCTACCACAACTGTACTGTGACGGTCTGTTCTTTCATCCTTACCCCATGTTGGCCTTCCACCTCTCTCCCAGCTCATGATTTTAAAAGTTCTGAGCCATGATGGTACACCCGCCCCCAGCCTTTCCCGTGTTCATCTCCTTACAAGTTATGGGCTATGTTGGCTTTTCCAGAGAGTAGTCTTACTTCCCTATGAACAGTTTTGATGACCCATTTCTGTTCAGCAGCAGACGTTACCCCATGAAGTTTTGGTTTCCTTACAGCTACTTTCTTTATTAATATGAAAGTCTTTTGCAAGGGATGACAGAGAGCTGGGACAAGGACAGTGGATCTGGGGCTACTGCGTACCCAGAATTGAGCCAGGGAGAGTGGGGAGGGAAGGGGTGCACCAAGGGTAAGGATACAAGGAGTAGGGTCTGTGTGCTTTGAGTAAGCACAGATGGTGTTACTTGGAGAGACCAGAGATATGGCTGTGAGAACCCTGTGGGGCAGGGACTGTAGGTCTTGGCATCTTGACAGTCCAGTCCATCAGAAAGCAGAAAAGGCATGGTCACTTCTGAAAAACATTTTTGCCAAAAACCTCAGCATGAAGGAGAGGACCCCTGACGGGTAGGTGGGCAGGAGCCAGAACAGCAACTCCTGGCTCAGTGCGGGGAGGGATGTTTTTCCTGTGGTGGTATCGTTCCTGCAGGCCCTGATCAGGCAGTTTTGCTCCCTGTCTCCCCTGCCCTTACAGAGTTCCACTGTCCTGAGCCATGGTAGCTGCTTATACAGCAACTTTCTGCCCTTCCCTTGTCTCTTGTCATCTCCTAGCAAAGCAGCAAACACGCAAACCCACATAACAAAAGCCTAAAAGGATACAGAGGATCAAGGAAGACATAATTTGAGCATCAATGGACCATGTGTGTCATGTGTCAATGGACCTAGTGTGTCACTGGGCGGTGAGTGGGTGAAGCAGGAAAGCATTAGTGTTCAGGAAGGTATGAAGACACCCCAGATCATTTTGGACAAGAGAACTAGATACATGGTGCCATGATACGTCGGGAATCCATTCCTCTTTAATCTTACCAATCTTACTTTCCATATAATCACATGCCCATTCCACTGTATCTGTTCCTGGATGCTCATCATGTTCACAGCCTTCACCAGTGAAGGAGCAGGGAACGTCTGACACACAAGTGTTGCTCTGGATGCTTCATCCAGTAGCAAAGGATGCAGAGGGCTGTGCATACACACCCCAAAGAAACTGGTTCTCAGGATCTAGATAGAAAGGCTCACCTGGGTTGAAAGGTTCTCTGTGCACAAGGTCACACAGTGCACAGCAAAGAGCCATTCAGGAATGCTGGTATCAGGTCTGCCACACCAGACTTGTTGTCTTGCTGCCTGACATCAGAGTTTCAGACTTGACATAATCCGTACATAAGCTTGTACTAATGCTGTTAGTGTTCATCTACTTGTGGGTTTCAGGTTTAACCATTTGGGGAAAGTATTTCCAATGGAGAATTTTAGCAAAGGAATTTCTCACCAAAGACAGAAGCGCAGGTACCAGTGGAGAGCTACCTTTAATGCAACATCCCAGCTTCACTCCTACAAGTTTTTGGTTTGGTCAGCATTCATAAATCAGGAAGCATTTCCTGCCTTCTTAATCTGGTCCATTTCTTGTTCTCTTTGTTCTCTATATTAAGGAAAATAATGTTTTAAAGCAGTTTCTGTCAGTCTTTTCTTATAGGTTCACGAAGAAAGCTCCCAGCTCCATCCCATCCTTTTTTTTTAGCAATGGTTAACTTCTCCACTTGCAATCACTAAAATTCAGTGTTTCTTCTAGTAGAAAATATTTTGTCGCAGAAGGGACAAGATGCTCAATGGCCTTTGGCCCACTGTCTCAGGTGTTCTAACCCACAAAAGATGGGTTTCATAATTTGACACAAACATATTTCCAGTCAGTTCCACAGCATATTCCAAACTATCTGTGGTGTTTTTTGTTGGTTGATTGTTTTAGAGTTGTTTCACAAAACGTACTGTGTCAAATGTACTGTCCTAGTCATGGCGCAAGACATAGTAATAACCATGAATCAAGTTGTTATTTCTGGCTTTTCTAAAGCAAAATCAATCTCTGTTATTTATCAAAGCTATTTTGTAACTTTTTTTTCCTCTCAAAAATGAGACAATAAGAAACCTGTACAAGTTATTTTTTTAAACCTGACTTTGTCTTCTAAAATAATTGTTCCTCATGGAAGATCTGCTTATCAGATAGTGTCAGTCATCCTTTTATTATAACAACAAAAAAAAATTCCTTAGCACCTCTGCCTTATTTTCTTCATATTTAGGTTCTCTGCATATATTTTTACTTTTCCTTCTTCTGCTATCTCAGAATCTACTCTTTCCTTTTGTCTTTACCATCGCAATTCCATCCCACTCTCCTGTGATCTCTTTCTTCTTTCTTTTTTCCTTCATTCCAAATGCAGTTCAAATACCTCATTCTCAGTTCTTAAGCGTATTCATGGTTCTATCCTTATCTAAATCTCTGCTTCCAGTGAACACCGCCTATTTTCCGTACTTCTTTTTTACAACTTTTTGCCTTCATTCATTAATGTTAAACACCTTTCTCCATTCTCTTCTTGGTATCTGGAACATCTGATTGCTTCTCAAGTGTCCATCTCCTCCCTCTGCGTCTAGTGCAAACTGTGGGAGATGCCCCACAGTGCATAAGCTTATATTTTATTTTTAATTTATCAGTAATCTAGATGAAGAAAGTTTTTAACTTGTGCATACATGCATTGCAGTATTACCTTGGCACAGTCACATGCAGCCTGATTTTTTCAGATATCGAACAAATTGAACTTGCAGTTTTCCCTCCAAGCTTGTTAGTTGTAAAGAATCTACTCACTTCACTCAACTGCAAATCAGAAGTAAAATGTCATTTCTTTCACAGTGAAAAAAATGCAGGATACAATTTTCTGGTACCTCTAGGTCATTTGAAAATCATAGGTTTTGAAACTTCCCTTAGCAAATACGCATGAAAACGCAGAGTTTCGGTGGAAAAAGACACTTAAATTATTTTCAGGAGAATTTCTTAATCTTCTCCAGAAGAAGATAATATATTAGGACTGTTTTTCCAAAGTCTTAATTTGTGTAGTCATTCAAACCTTGACAGAGTGGAAGTAGGGGCTATTTTCATGCCTCATTTCTTCAGCTTGCTGACAGAAAATGGAGGAGGCATTCCTCTCTGCAAGTACTGGTTTTGCTTATGTGTACAGATGCAATGAGCAAAATGCTGTACTAAAAGGTAAATACACTGCATAGCAGAGTGAGGCAGGAGTAGAGTAAGAAGTCTGATGTCAAAAAATTAGCTTTTTGTGTGGCAACAAGACCAGTGAGATCAGTTTTTATTCAAGAAACATGTATTAGTATAAATATATTCCCTTCCTGGTTAAACAAATTGCTTTGTTTTTCCTCTCCTTTTTCCCAAGCTAAAAACCGTGACCACAGTCGATTTCCTCAGCTTCACCGAGATGTTCTAAAAACATCTGCAGGAGAAAAATACAGCTTTAGATCAGATTGCTTTAAGTGCTACTTGCTAGTTTGTAACTCTTCAGGGACTAAGCCAAGAAATAAAGAAAATGACCTTATGTGAATTGCCTGTTTACTAAGAAATGTGGCTACTGAGTACGAACCTAGAACAGCTGAATATGTGCTGTTCTCACTAATGTTTGCTGTCCTTGGATGTACTCTTCTTTTCTGTGCTCGAAATTATTTCTGAAATAATTATTTCAGATGATGATTATATGTAGCTCCATTGACTGATAAAAGCAAATACCGTCCTTTGACCAAATCTTACACGGGTAACTCCTCATCATAATTTTATCAGTGTTTCTTGTTCAATGCTTCTGGTTCTGGCACATTCCTTCCATCCTATGTTGAGCTGAATCACCACAGCAATCTCTCTTCCACTTACCCTTACTTTTATTGGGAACGCTTCTTAATCCTTTCCCATAAACTTACCAGAAAGTTATGTTAAGATAAAGAAGGAAAACACACTGCCTAAGAATTTGGAGCCATTTTGTGATGTGTTTATGGTAAAATCTCAGATGTGCACAAGTTATTGAAGACACATCCAAGGACAGTACCAACAACCACCTAATGCACCATTCTGTGACTTACTGTTATACATTTTTTTCCTAAGCAAGGAAGACATCAGTCCTTTTTAATAAATGAGTTATAAAAGTTTGCACCAGCTGAGAGTGTATTTTAGGATCTTTCATACTATATTATTGGGCCCTCATTTAGTAAACATTCTTCAAGTACAACCTTACCTTTGGGGAATTGTAACTTATAACATATTTCATACCTGTTCTGAAATACTTGAGAAACATATATTGAAGATAACATAATTCTGACATTTTTGCCCTTAAGCTATAATGTCTAAGGCTGCTTTAAAAAATAAAAATCAATTCCTTGTCTGACTAGAGGATTAGGATAGGCTTATAGAATGACATCTGCTTGACAGAGAAGATACCAATGCATCAGCCGTAGACCTCGTTCTTTTCTGATGCATTGAAAATACATCTTAGCTTAGCTTAGACCATGTGTAAAAATAAGTGACTAGGTACAAATAACTGCATGAGTGCTTAAGTTGTATTTTGATGCTGAAGTACTAAATAGTTCCAGTGTTCCCAGAGTTCCTTAATATATGCCTTAGAGAATATATATATTTTTACCCCAGACAATGAACCATGGTTTATGTCAATTATTTTGGAAACTAACTTTCTAGTTTGATTTAAACTTACACATGTGTACCAATGAGATTTGAACAAGAATCTGGATGATGCCATGTGTTTAAAAGTCATTGCATTTGATGGATGTCTAGAAGATTGCTTGCTTTTTATTTTGATACTCGCTCATTTGTGCTTTTTGAATGGAGCTTGTTAGCTATCATATATCAATTGTCATGGCTATTTTTCTTGTTTTTATTGTACTCAGACTGGAAAATCTATCTGCTTTTGTGACACAATCAATGGCACATATACTCACAGATCTAGGTAGCAAAAGTACCATGCTTGACTCTGCCAACACACAATGTTTCAGTCTCCAAACTTACGTATAACTGTTCTTAACTTCACTTGTTTGTCAAGTACTTCTGAGTTCGTGTCTTGATTAAATTATATGAGAGTTAAATTAAATACCACGAAAAGAACATTTGCAAGATTGAGTCTGGATGGATCTAGATAATAAATGTATGTCTTATTAATTTTATTTTGCCATTGTTGTGGAGATAAATTAACCTGAAGGATAAAATACTGTGTCATTAAAATATATGCTATACTTCATGTATGCAGCATATAAGTATTGAATATGCAATTCTCATATTGTCATATATTTGCTCATATCAACCTACCTATTAACATGAATGCTGATCCACACCCAAACTAAGCAACAAATTCAAAACTGATGCCTGCATTCGCAAGCTAATAGATAGAAACTGATTAAAGAAGTAGGATATACATAAAAATAAGGTATCACATTCATAACAAATGCACAGAATCTTACCAATGTCAACGTTTTAAACAAAACATTTTGAAGAACATTCTGCCTTTTTATGAGCAAATCTCACTAACATGTGAAGTGGGTGGTGCTGCATGTTGCAAAATCCTTTCTGTATTTGTGACCCCCTGGCTTTATCAGGTCTTTCCTGACAACTGGTTTACATGGTGATTCTATGATCTTAAGATATGTCTGGTAAGAATAATGTGATTTACTCTGTGTTGATGTGAAAATGTAAAGCCAAGTTTGCAGAAAGGAAATTTTAATACACTGAAACATGGCAGTCTCCTGTTTTTCATTTTTCAGAAGAAAAAAATGTATTGTTCTCTCTGGTTTGATACACAGACAAGATTTGAATATGTTCACCTAACCAAGCGGAATAAATACCACAAAACTTGTGGAACAGCAATATTTTTTTTTTTTTTAATGTGATAATTCTATTGTCAGTCTTAAGGTTTAACTTATCATCATTAAAGCACATTTCTGGGATTGTGAAAAAAGTGGTGGAGCAGGGAGTATCAAAGGAGAAGGAAGAGCAAATGTGTAAGAGTGCTTTGCATCAAATTATCTACATACACTCTTTTTCATCCCATCTAACTTTACATATCTAATTGGTGTGACTAAGATACTGACATAGTCATTATAAAGTGAAGGGAGGGGGAATATCAGCATACATAAAATTGGATGGATATCTTCTTAGACTAGATAAGGAGTTACAGACAATATGCTTTGAGTTTAGGTGCCTCATTTGGGTACCTGAAGCTAGGTAGGGTCAAGCAGATGCTGCAGGTCAGACCTGCAATGAATTACGTAGAGACTCCTACTAGGAGAGGCACCTTTAAGGCATTAAATTTTAATTCATTGCTTTTTTTGAAGGTCTAATGAGAAATAGGGTTAACACTGGGTTAAGAAAAGAATTAATACTGGTGAATAGATGTTTAATCTTAATTATTTTAATAATCTTTTACCACCTTTGGATGACAGTGAGGAATTCTAGCTGGGATTTTTACTCTTACTTTTAGGCAGAATTTCCTCCTTAAATATTCATGTTTGAGATTTATATATACGTGTAGCTGTCCTTTCAACTCTCAAGTATATGTTGTTCAGTGAAGACAGACTGCAATTATCCAATTGTCAAAAATAAGTTGCGCTGTATCAGGCACATTCTCAATTGTCTGTGTTGTTTTAAGATTTAAATATAGTTTACTGGGTTCAACAGAGGAGCTGTAACTTGAGTGAGTGTTCCCAAATTAAGATTCCATTGAGAAAATGGACTTTATTTAAAAATAACAGTGGTCTCCCCACAGAGATGCCAATTCTGCAACCAGCTATCACATGTTCTTTACACAACAGCAAAGCTGGTTTGAGCAGTGTCTGACTGGACTCCAGAAGCTCCAGCAGGCTCAACTATTACTTGATAGTGTGACTTTTGGGGAAGAACATCTGCATATGTAAAGTTTCAGGAAGATACTTTTGGGGTGACAGTTGCAAAAAAAAAAATATTTTCATATTATGACCAGAACACCATGTTTGACTACTGTGATATGGGACAACTTCGCTTTGTATACTCCTGTTTCTCTGTTAAGCAAGCAATAATGTTACTGAGGCCAGACAGGGACACAGTAACTAGTAGTGTGATTAACAGACCTACCTGTGTTTGTAAACTTAATCCCGGGCACAGATTAATCACAATTCATGTCTCCAGTCTTCGAATGCAGACTATTTGATGTCATTCCGTGTTACACCTTCATATAAGCACTGTCAAACCTTGTTTGCCAAGGATAAAAGAGTCTAGGAGAGACAGACATCCCACATCTTGGTACAGAGTGAAAGCACTTTAAGACAGCAGAAACGCTGACCACTGGTATAGTTCTTAAAATAAATAAAACCCCCCACATGTTTTGCAAGCAAGACACGTGGTAATACATAAAAGCAGGCATTTTTCCAAGTCACTCTTCTGTTTCACAGTGAGGGGCAGCGGTCATCAAATTAGTGCTAAATTTGACTAATTTGGAGTTTCTGTTTCGTTTTAACAAGATGTATCTAGTGCAGTTTCAAAACTGTAACGAAACAAGCTTTTGTACAAGGGGGTAGTGGAGGGGGCTTTAGATGAAAATTCAACCCCAGCAGAAAAGGAAATGGCAATGCCTGTTTTATGAAATGTGGGGTAAATCATTCTGTTTGATACTAATGCAAAAAGAAACCCTAAATTCCAGCTGTTCCCTGGTAAAATCCTACCTAGCTATACACAGCCTTTGAGACATATTTTGAAGACCTAAGTGGTGCCAGTCCCCCTGAGGAGCAAGCAGCACTTGTAAATATTGAACAAAGGCACTCTTTAAGGCTCTGGAGCAACGAATAGCTACTCATATGCTTACTCAACTCACATGGATAGTCAAAGGACTCCCACATGTCAGAAGGGAAGCAGGTGCACAAATCTCTGCGGGTCTAATTCAGCTCAATGTAGCTCCCACCCCCCTTTTTTTTCTGCAATATAATGCCATTAAGTTCATTTTATCATATTGTCTACCGTTTCAGTGTTAATTTTACCAGAATGCAATTCTGATTTGAACTTCGCATCTCATTGTTAGTAAATTAACACCTTTTCACCTGTATTTTGTATTTAATTGTATGGGTAAGTGCTGCGAGAGAAAATATAAAGGTCTTGAAAATAACACATTGGCTGAAGTGAAAAAAGCAACAAAAATAAGGACATTGTGACAGCTTTCTCCCATTACTGTATTGAAAAGTAGTAGTGCTATTATTCGTGCCTTCGATCCATTCAGACATTCACAGATAGATGGCATCTCGTTTCACACGGGTGCATTGTTAGTTTCTTTATTAGTGAAGACAAAGTTATGCCTCGTGGTCCTTATTGCTTATTTATTAAAGCGTTCTGGTTAATTTCAATCAGATTTGTCTAGCCAATAGCCCATCTGAGCACAAATCTACCTGCATATATACAAAATAAATAGCACGAGAAAACACTGCTTCCAAAGTATTTAAGAAAATGCCACAAATAAAAAGGTAATCTGTATAAACCTTGCACTTAGTGAACTTTCATTTGCACCCAAAAGTCCCTGTGGTGATAAAGAATTTCTCTGCACAGGTATGACGATACCATTGTAAAGTTTAAACAATGACCAAAGCGATGTCCAAATATGACATGCGCATGTTTTGCCCAGGTCTAAAATGTAGGCATCTATTTTTAGGTAGTCATTCAGTCTTCTTCACAGATCAGTGTACAGGAACAGATAGAAGACGTCATCCCATTTGAGGCACTTATATGTGAATGGACTGAAGTTTCCAATCCCTCTCCACTTATTATAGAGGGAGTATGATAACTGTTTAGGTGATTTAGGTGTAATGGATCACCAGCAACACATATCAAAGATAAACTTTTTATTCTTGTGTGCTTTTAGTAAAGGACAGCAAAGTAAAAGTATCTGTTACCAACTTCAGGACTAACAAGCGTGTTGTTGTGAACAAATGGACAAGCTGTTTCTTTCTATTCCCACACAAATATACACAAAATGATAGTAATGATATACAGGCACGGTGCACTTTCAGACACTGTTAAGAGATACACGGAGCATCATGCTTTCCCAGATTTTGCAAATTTCCAAGCAACGTTCTGTGCTGTTACTTCTTATAACTGATGACAAGCTTGAGGCTTAAAAATCTATTAATATGGCAGTTACTGGTCAACTGATGTACCTTGCTTGCTCACTTATAAAAAACAACTTCTTTATTCTTTTGCTTTATAACTAATGCATGAAGTCAATGGAATGATTATGAACTGCTGTTTCCACACTAGGAGTTCAGGACTGTTGGGGAACACCCTGTGAATACTCTAATTAAAAATTTTTGCAAATTAAAAATTTTAAAAGTGCAAAATAAACATAGACACCTGCATCAAATATGGAAAAGTGCTGTGAATTTCCCTTTCCTCGGAAAGAGCTTTCTGAGTTACTGTTGCTATGGCATCCTTCACTTCCTTCATTTCTACTACTGCAGGAGATTCAACAAAACCCTTATGCGTACAAGCAGGTGTTTTGATTTTGGAATTGCTCAGGTGCTTTAAATTAGACATCTGCAGAAAGGCCTTGTTGAACAAGACCTGCTGTCACATTTTCTTACCTCGCAAGAAGAACTATATAATAAATGTTCTTTTACAAAGGGTTCACAAGCTATAGTTTCTGTTTTATGGGCTGGATATAGGATGGATTTTGTTGTTACTAACCATGCTGTTTACATGGTAAACAGGTCTATGTGAACCTTGTGCTAGGACAACGTGATGGCTCAGAATGCACTGTAGAAATTCAGAATTCCTGTACTCCTATGAAATTAATATGAAAAATCACAGTATCATAGAAATGAAGACTGTGATTTTGAAAGACAAAGTACTAATTAACAGCAACAGTGTAAAGTACATCTGTTTTTAAAAAACATTTTTTTTGAAAGTTTGTTTTTGTTTCAGGTTTCTGTGTGTTTGTTCAGAGTATGGTCATACAAACAGCTGTGCAGGCTAAGCTGGGGTTAAGGAACGGGAAGGAGAAATGAAAGGCAGAGGCAGATAAGAAGAGCAGGCAGGTATCAAGGTAATATTGCTGCAGGTAATTTTGTGAAATCACAAACTAAGGCCACAGAAAATCTAGAAATGTTACTGAGCCTATTCCTTTCTTCAAGATTGAATCATGGTTGACAGACATTTGCTTAACTTGTTTTTTAAAGACTTGACATTGTTGAGATTTCAAAATTGATCTAGGCAATCTGTTCCTACCGTTATTTTTCTCTTCATGTAAATATAAATTAATATACATAAAATTCTAGTACTGTTATTATTACTATTTTAAATAATAATCATTGTTCCCTTTGCAAGAGTTCTGATTTGAAAAAACAAAAACATGAGCATTGGAACAGGAAAAATTGCTAATTTTTGACACATAATTAATTATATATAAACCATAGCGATGCATTCCAACTGTATAAACAAATATTTACCCTACAAAATACATACATAACGATTAGGGAACACACAGTAATAACCTGTATATTTTCTGGATGTTTTTCTTTTATTTGCTATAAAAACCCCAAAATCATATACTTCAGCTAAAGCCTTATAAAAAGTACTGTGGGCTTTAGAATAATGTTCTGTGACTCAACACAAGCCATTTGCATCTTGCCCGTAAAACGTATATATACTCTTACTGCACTGGAGACTGATTCCTTTCAACTCCAGTCTCCATTCCCTATATCAGTAGTAAGTGCTATTTCTTAATCTTCTCACTGGTATTGGCTACAGCTGCTGTGGCATTAATAGGAGCTTTCATCCTTCTTTGTGTTTCTTTGTGTGAAGAGAAGCCATGTATCTGGAGGAAATGGCCAACCAATAAACTGTGGCATCATATCACAGGCTACAAAACCAAGTGAGAAACGGTACCATGTCTCATTGCTAAGAACGGTACTTAAGCTTATGCCAAGAAAACATCTATCCCATAGTATTGCTGATGCATTTTGCCTACAGGTTTTGAAAAAAAAAAAAAAATAAATAAATTATGTCAAGGGTTTGGTATTCCCAGTGTGCAATTCAGACCTACTAGTGTACTTATCATCCCTGCCAGCCCTGAGGAAATAAGGACTGTCTATATTAACGTGTCTTTTAAAGAATCACTAATATCTCCAAAACTCCCAGGAGCATTGGAGAATTCAATATGTCAGTGTGTTTTACTAGTTGGCAATTGCATTTGATGACTGGCTACCTCTCAGCTTGTTGTTCAAACAATCATTAACAGGGCTGTCTTGTAGCTCAGAAACTTAGGATATCCAGGGACTGGTGACAGTCTGTACAATGAGTGCAGAAGCAAGTTCATTTTTCCAAATGAACACCTTAAATCTACTAAGTGCCTGGTACCTGTCAACTTGAAGAACTGGCCATGACAGAAGGCACTTTTGTGTAAATAAGAATATGAAAAACTTGGAAAACATGAGTTTTGTGGACTCAGATCCAGACAACTTACAAGAGTACATCTGAAATACGTACTTAAAAAAGTAAGTTTTAGCTCAATTTTAAGGATATTTTTGACATTATCATCATGATCACATTGGGATTCACAGGATTAAAAAAGACTGTTTTGAGGAATGTGATTTATATGACTTTGACAACCATTACTTTTGTGACACAGCTAGGAAATTAATTGGTGAAGAGGAAACTATAAAAATAATTATTCTTGTTGCACATAGATTTCATTTACAAATTTCAGTGAACCATCATCCACTTCCTACTTCTCCTTTGTGATTCTATATATTCTTTTCTTCCTAATATAACTCAATTTGCACTGTGCTTGACATAGGCTAAAAGGCAAGGTCTCTTTTGCCATAGGTGGCAGCACTAGCTTATTATAAATGATGATGGGCTTCCCTCTCTTGAACGAAATGGATATAAGGATACCTGCGCAGCATATGGCTTCTACATAAAGTAATTGTGTTTAAAATTTAGAGATCCAAAATACAACCACATTTTTTCTTGTAGGGAAGATAATTGTACTATTTCCCTCATGTACATCTTCTAATGCCTGGTTAGGGATAATTAGAATGAAACCATAGCTGCAGCCTTGGCTGGATTAATTATAAAAAATAAGTCGATTCATAAAAAATCCACTGAGCATTAGAGCACATTTGTGGGCTTGTGAAACTATTTGCTTTCTAATGAGAAACTCTCCTAAACTCAACTTCTAGAGCATCAGTTTCTAGAACATTGAAATTCTGCTGCACTAATGCAAATGTTCTTTAAGGATTTGCTGTGTTTTGCTCTGGAATTCAATGGTATGCCACCACTGCAGTTCTTCAAGTCAATACTCCAAACAAATTCTAATGAAGAAATATAATCTCTGGTCCCTTTTTTCACTTCAAGTTTTGTTACAACACTACCACATTTCCTCAGAGTGTCCCTCACCTAGTCACCTGTGAGAGGCTCCTCATTTTATTGGAAGCTATTTTCATATAATAGAGGAATTAGCTTTTTGACTCATTATCCTGTATCACCCACATTCTTACATTCCTCCTTAGGCATTTCAGATAAGAAGTAAAATGGAATCTTTAACTTCTAATAGATACAGGACATCCTGGAATACATACTGTACCACACCAGTGGCTACTGTTTTATGAACATTCAATGGGAAATAGTTCCTACTACTGCCTTTGATGATGCTTTACAAGACTGGAGAGCTAAAAGTATGACCAACAAAGCTGACCAGAAAAATTCTGAGGAGCATGCCTTTCCTGAGTCATTGTTTGATAGGGAAGGAAAAAACCCAAATTATTTAGCTGCTAGAAATATCATCACGAAATATGATTTATAGGGCTGTTAATTTTCATTACTTTTCTGCGTCAAACTGTTTTTCTGCAAAACAAATACATTCATATATTTGCACTCTCTGCTATTCTTTCATATGTAGCTGTGACTGAAATGATGCCATACTATACACTAGCAACCCTATGCCAAAGGCATAATGAGACATTGTTGTCACAGAATTTCCTATAAAAAAGGTGTAAGAGAAGACTACAGCTAAAAGCAAAAGTTTTCAAATTTAAATGTCAGTTGTTAGACTTCTATATTCTTGTTTAGGATTTCAAAATGCTGAGTGCCAACAACTCCAGTTAACCTCAATTAAAGTCACAGTTAAGCCTTATTTTTCCCTAAAGGAAGAAGACCTTTTCCAAGAGAGTCCCTGTCATTGCAGATATTTGTAACGTTGCTTTTATGGCTGGCATAGTTCAGTTACAGTCCTATGTAATTGCTAAATATGATGATAAAAGGTGAATGAAAGCAGCAGATGAAATTCAAATGTTCCCTTTTTTTCTCTCCCTTCTTTCAATGTATTATTTCAGACACTAATGATAAAAAAAACAAGCAGAAACTTTAGGAATTCCTTTGAAAACTCATCCAAAGATCTGCAACTTTTCATGCAAACCAGTGGCCAATTTTAATTTCAAAATAGATGGATTTTTTTTTTTTTCTGTATGTATGTGGTGCATGCAAATTTTGCTATTAAAATCTGAAATGGAGAAATTCTCTAAATACATTCTGGCTTAGTGTAGTCCTTGCCAAATTTCTCCTTTGCAGCTTTGTACCAACCTGCTGCTGGATAAATCTTCATCTTGCCTTCTTTCTGAGGATCTGTGCTGTATCAGCTACACCCACTTTCCTCAACCCCTTGACTCTGCCCGCTACTGTGACAATTCTTTTAATCACTGTCTGCCTCTCAAGCTCAAAGCAGCTTTTATCCTCCAGAAAGTTTAGACATTCCTTTCTCTTTTCCTCTATATTTGTTGTAAAAATCCACCTCCAATCCCCTCTGCCATAGTAATTACTTGAAAAAAACGAGTTAAATTTAGAAAATTATCATTGCGATTATTAGCTAGGGCTTTACTTTACCTTAGCAGGATGTTGGGAGGAGATGAAATAGAGCACTGCCAAAAATCAGTTAACTAAAAGTGGACTAAAAATTGCACTAGGACTAACATGCAACTGCATTTTAGGTCACACGTGAAAAATATGCTGAATCTCATTCTAGCATGTCATTCTCATACAGACGTTTGTTTTTTTTCAGCCTCAGTGCTTTTGTCCAGGAGCTCTGTAAAATGTTTCTGTTGACAACTGGGCAAAATGTAATCTCGAAGGACTGACAGCAAATTCATTCCTCTTGTCTCTCTATATTTACTCTTGTTGGGGTTAGAAGCACTTTGAAGCAATATACCTAATAGCTCATATTGCTCAGTAAACTGCTATTCAGATTTAGAATACTGTAAAGACCATAATCCTATGGAGATCCCCTTAAAGTGATTCTTCAAAGAAACTCTGCTGGGGCTTAATTGTGACAAGCCATACCAAAACCATATGTAAACAACTTCATTCCCTTTTTTCTCTGGTAGCAGCTCATCATAGGCTGGAGTTCACCCACTTTATTATCACAACACCTGTCCACACCATCTCATACACATTCCTAGGTGACTCAGAGAGAGGAGTCCCTGCCTCTGAGGAAACTGTGTACCCCATTTCTCCTTCATAGCAACTACTAAGGCTGGAAAATGACCCTGTGTTGTTACTTTTGCTTATGTGTCAAAGAAGGAGGAAGACTTTTTACCCCTCTTGCAAGCTGGGAGCTATCTGGGTGCCTTGTATAATGTTTCTTCCCCCATATTCTGAAATAACAGTTCTTGTCCCACTAAATTTCTGAAATTTCAGTGAGAAGCCCTATTCGCAGTAAAGATAATAGTAAAACTGCTACTTTCTTCAGTGGAGCCAGGATATTATCCTGTACCAAAAAAACTCTGGAAAATCAATGGTTTGACAGTAGGGAGAAATGAACTTTCCTTGGCTGATGATCACTCTGTAGGTAACTGATCCCTTAAGGGACTTGGGCTGCAAAGCAAAAGCACTGGAGCATTTCAGTTAAGATCAGTAGTTAATTCAAGTGTGATAGCAGCCTGAATTACAATGCTTCTCTCCTGGTCCTTTCCAAGGTCTTTCTTCTCATGTTTGTTAACTTCCTTGATGTTATATTAAATATTCGTCATTGTGATAAGCCTCAACTCACTGTTTCATCAATTGTCACCTACAAGCGGTAATCTTGATGACTACAGAGGGTTTTTTCTGCTCAGTTTCACAATGCATGGAGAGAAAGGGAGGTTTTTGTGTTTTTTCTAATGCTGTATAAAGTGTGATATAGTATCCTGAATTAACCTTTCAGTATAACCTTGAAATTCTCTTCCTGACCTTGCTCTGTTTGTTATCCATCCTCAAAGGTTTAACACCTTTCTCAGGATACTCAACCTGTGAGGGCAGTTCAGATAAGTAATAGGTTAGCATGTTTATTTCATATGGATAAATCAGAATCAGATAGGTGAACTGCTGAGACTCATGCATTTTTTAATAGGTCCACAAAGGCTACCCAGTCAATGTGGTGAAGGAGCCAATCAAGATTAAGCAATTATACGTTTTGATCAGCTGTTGAGATTGATCATACTCATCTAAAAACTGACATGAAAGGAAGGAGGTTTCACTAGCCACATCAGAGACCTTCAGAAGGTCACTGATGACAAGGGGGAATAAGGGAAGAGCGAGATACAGCAAAGCAGGGTTATCTTGTACATCTCAGAAGACCTCTTGACAAAGTCCGATACGTTTTCCTCACAGTAAAGAAAATAAAGAGGTGTGTTGGCTTTTTGCTCTGTAATTTTGTTCTACCTGTAATTGTGAAAACAGTAGTAGAAACTGTTGAGACCCTTAGCTTTCATGAGCTTCAATTACTCTGTATCCTTGGAGAGGTGTATTGTAAATCATAGTAATCACATGCCTGGACTTCTGGAAAATGAATTTCCTCAGGGTATACGTCTGGAAGAGAGGTATTAGCCCAAGACCTTGGCAGTCAGATTAGAAACTCTTAGTTCTCAAGACTGATGTTAAACAGAGGACCTTCAAGTCACCATTTTTAAAAGCCCAAAGACAGACTCAGCAATTGGACTTCACTGAGACTCAAAAAGCCTAAAAATTCATGTGTGCAGTGGGAGAGGGAGCCAAACAGCAGCTTCCTGAATGATCAGCAAAGGCTGCTCAGTGAGGGCTTGGACAAAACAACGCAGCCAGATGCCTCTAAAGCAAATCACAACAACAGAAACATTAATTTAGGGTGAGAAGCCGCAGCTTAGCCCAAGACAAAATAACAAACCCATAAGCTTTGGACAGACACCAAAGACCCCTGTTTCATTTTTTTGGTTTACCTTCATTTTCTTTACTGTAAAACCAGCCTGTCTTCAGCCACAGCTATTTTAGAAATAATTGCCTCACATAAATCTCTTACTGGTGTCTGGTTTTGCTCCCCTCCTCCCCTGTCTGCAGAACCACAGAGAACACTTTGATCCACTCATCATGTAAAATAAAGAAACAAACCCACATTTTTATTTTTCTGATCACCAGTTAATAAAAACTTACATTTTCAGTATCCAGCAATATCTTCTTTTATGACATTACATTTTTTCTTTCTATCTACCTGTCATTTATCAGGGTCAGTTTTGGTGATAATATAAAGTCAAGCTGAAAGATCTTAAATTAAGTGTAAATGATAAAAGAAGTGTTTACAGTAAGACACTGGTTGTGTGACCTTTGTAACTGGTTACATTTCTCCCTTGTGTCAGTGTGATGTCTCTTGGTTGAATGGGGATGTGGAGGGGCCACGAGGGCTGTGGGCTCCCGTGGGGCTGGAGTGCTTGGGAATGCTAGGCACGGTTCGTCAGGGCTGGTTGTGCCCTCAGGGACCTGGAGGGTAAGCCAGATCAGACTATAGATCGAGTGAAAATTTAAATTGACCACAGAAAGAAAAAAAAAAAAAAATCAAAACAAGCAGTACTTTTTAAGTGACCATGTTCCTATAATCTTGGTCCTTTTGCTTATACAACTTTAAAATTTGTCTTCTGAATTCTTGCTATTGCTGCAGCATACACACATATATATATATATATACACTGCATACAAATGCACAGTTGAAACATATTTCTGAGCACTTAGAGCATGAAAGGAACATGTAATTTCGTGTCCGGAAAAAAGGATAAATAAATAGAATAACTGAAGTTATCATATATAGATGTTAAACTTCAAAAGCTCAAAGAGATTCAAAGAAGCAGACAACAGCCTAATTCTTTGTGTTAAAAAAAAATAAAATGAACATAAAAAATAACTTTGTCAAGCAGATTTGCCTGAATGTCTTACAGGAACAGACTTTCTCCTGTGTTTCGGTGTTTCCTGGTTTAATATGCTCAGAAAATTCATTGACAGAATCATTTCCATTGTATGTCTGCCTGTGGCTGATTCCTAAAAGCAGAAAGCACTGCAAAGGCACCTCAATGACAAATAAATAAAATCTCAAAAGATACACAAGTTTCTCAAACCTCTGTAAAGGTTTGGGGTTACTCTTTTATTAACTGTGTGGCTTTTCCTAACCCAGGTGATAATTCCTTTAAAAGCTTTTAATGTGAAATAAAGAATCAGCAGGCCATTTTAATTTAGGATGAGGAATTTTCAAGGCAAATATCACAGCTATTTGTACAAGCTAAGCAAATATTAGAATGTATAAGAAGAAACAAACCCAAGGGAATCAAAGTTAATGTCATGAACCATTACAAATCTGGAGGGAGTAATGAGGGAGAATCTACAAAAGCTAGTTAAAGTTAGAAATCCTTTGAATGTACTTTTGTTGGACCCTAATTAGCTTAGGGTCTTTGAGAATCACTCAGGAAACTGTCATCAAGCTATTGTAAAGAGGAACAAAAAGTTAAAAATGTCATTAGAATGATAAAAAAAATAATGCAAAGTGCTAGTTCAAAGCCTAACTTATTAATAGAGTGCCCGTGACCCAGACTTCACCAAAATCTCCATTTTTACTAAGTCACTAAGAGCTGTACTTCAGAGTCGTGTTCATCTTGAAAGAGTGGAGGACAGCTGCAGCCATGTAAGAAAGGCACTGTGAGTATTTAAAGCTTTTATGTCATCATTCTTATTGTCTTTCTGGAATAATTATACTTTACATTCCCCTCGACATTGGCAGGCTGGGTTTTGGGTCAGCTGCGGAAGGAACCGTAACCACAGAACCCTTCTTTGCCCTGACCAGTCCTATTTTAAGACTTCGGGAGGCAGTCATCAGCCTCCCCTTTGAAACAACGACTTGAGGGGCCAGAGGCTGCACTTAAGGTAGCGCTGTATTTTATGCCATAGGTGTATATTTGGGATTTTGTAAATGCTTAGTAGGTGTCTGTGTTTGCGTCCACGCGTGAGTCACACAGACAGAGCAGTGCACAGCATGCACACTCAATGCAGGCTCTGCCAGTAGAGCTCATGGTCACAGCAGACATCCCATTGCTGAAAGATTTTGCATTTGAGCTGAAATACTGGATTCAGTCCCTTGCTCCAGCACAGCTTAGGATTTAGGCTGCAGCCGAAGGAAGTGAGCTGAGACTTAGAAACCAGTGTCGCAGTCCTCGCAGAAGTTATTCACAGACAGGGGTCTCAGAGCAAGCCCAGGCTGCCCAGAAGGAAAGCATCATCAGAACCTGCCCTGCAGAAAAAGTCCTGCTTTGTATCATTCTTCCAGAGCTTGGGTGGAATTGAGCTGCCTTTTGTATTAGGACAGAGAGTAGGACCAGCATGTACCTCTGTCCTTTCCTGGATTTACATCTCTCTGTAGGACGACTCAGACTCTGGGCCTGTAGGCATCCCTTCCCTCTGTGTTTTGGTAAGTCAGTTTACATACTTCCTTTGTCCTGACCCAGCTTCAACAAAGGAAAAGAGATCTTAAGTTGATTTTAAGGGTAGACTTACACGTGGCCATCTTTGAGTAGATTAAGAAGGCAGTTATGGCTATAGTAAACTATGCATGGCGGCAAAAAAACATAGATATTTTGCCTGGTTTTGGGTCCTGGAAAACCAAACTGACTATCCCAAGCTGAGGGAGTAGTCAGCACGTGTTCTGGCAGCAGTTGTGAGAGCAACCTCTTTCAGGAGCAGAAGTCATTGTCTTCACTTCCCCACCCCCAGACCTGCAGACTCTGACTGCTGTTTACTTCCTCCATTCTGTTCTGCTTTCTGGGTACAGAGACCCCACCTTTTGCCAGATGGCAACATTTAGCCCTGCATATTCTTTTGAGAAGCCTTGGGCTACCTCTGAATTCGTAATTTTTGCCATATAAATGATTGGCCAAATACATTATCATGGCTCACTTTGAGTACAACAGAAACAAGCCATTCCAGAGCTTTTATCCAGAGACCCATCCTGGGGATGGGTCATGGAATCACAGAGTAATTTAGGTTGAAAAGGACCTGCAACAGTCCTCTAATTAGACCCACAGCTCAAAGCAGGATTGGCATTGAAGTTAGGTCTAGTTGCTGTAGGCCTTATTCAACAGAATTTTGAGTATCTCCAAGATGGTGTCTAAGCCAGGTGGAAGGAAAGTTCTAGTCTCTGCCCTGTGTTTAGAGAGACCCTAGACAGCTGCCTCGGACTGTATGCTAGTTTTCAAATAGCTGAAAGGAGATAAGAAAAAATCCATTCCAGATTTCAAACTATTGTCTTGTACCCCCCTTTCTGGCTGAGGCAGTTCCCCTGAAGAATAAAGAATGAAAATGTGACGTGGATCCCCATCAGGAGGTAGCATTTCACTTTAATTCTGCCTTAGTTGTGAAAGGCAAGATTTCCCAGTGCTTTACTCTGGGTGGCTTCCATCTCAATGTGTGAGATTTGTGGACGGCCATTTTCAAGAATCTACTTCTCCTGATTCTCTTTATGTAAAGAGTCCTGGACACTTAATTCGGGGATTGGGATTCTGCTCAGAGACATTGCAGCACTGATCTGCAGAGATGCTGTCTTCTTATTATAATGTCTAACCCTTGACTATGAAAGATTACAGTCTTCAATTCATAGCTTTCTATTTGAAATTATACCTAAGTTTTATCAAGACCTCAAGCAGCTACCATTGTTTTATATTTCAGAGATTTTTAAAAGTTTTAATGCTATGAGAATGTATTTTATTTTATGTTGATGGATGGTTTGCATCTTTACCAAAGCTCATGCAAGTTAGTAAACGTTAGAATGACTATTTTCTACTAATCTATTCCTTCAATTTTAAAGTAATTAGCTGAGGTGGGCAGCAAAATGGGACATTTCCTAAAAGAGTCAGTAAATGGACTCTGTGTAAGTGCAAAAGCTGATAAAGAGGGCCATTATTCTTTGCACCTCTGGAAAGCTGCCTAACTTGAAAGTCTTGTAATCTGATTTTCATAAATCCTATTTAACACATTATTCTTTTCTTTCTAACAGGCGGCACCAAAAGCTATGTCACTCTTCTCTTATGTCACTCCTTCTTTTTCATAGCAAAATCCCACAGCCCTACTTATGCATAATTTGTGTAATTGCCACCAAAATGCTATATTAAATCTAATCGTTTTACATTCATTTTCAGTGAAGAACAATTAGAATCAAATAGCGTACAGTTTACATTTTTACAATCATGGTGACTTATATTTGTGTCAGATTTTAAGGTCCTTGCTCCAGAGAAAATCCAATTCTTCTCTTCCAACAACTCATGCCTCAATAAGATTTGAGTAAGTTTAATCTTTGACCTGAAAGGAAGTATGATGAAAAAGAGAGAAAAACTGATTAACAGTTCATTTTGGCAAGGTCCAGTGAACTGTGTTGTAATCAAGACACAAAGGACAAGCAAGACAGAAAAAAACACACATTAAAAATAGAGATGGATATGGATTTCAAAAGGAGCAATTTTACCCAACTGAAGAAATTTTATCTAATCAGAAATCTATCCTGAAAAACAGTTTCAAATGGATAACTCCCAGAGCTGCTTTATCCAGCTGTATTTTTAATGGAATAAGTAAATGCATTTCCCCAGCTTAAATTTGGTACTATTATACAGTTTAATGAAAATTCATATGTATTCAATATCGTCTTTTGCTAAAAAGGTTCTGTATAGGACTCACAGGCTCTTCTAGTCCAGCATCTTGTCCAATCTGCCATTGTCACAGACTTCATATAATCCCACACATAAATATAGCAAGCTTCACCTTGAAAAGAATAGAGCTTCTGGATCAGGGATACTTCTCCGTTTGAAGGTTATTGGAAAACTTGTCTTATCTTTAGCTTCATTCTTCTTTCCAAATCTTCTTATTGGTATTAGTTGTGCCAATATTGTTCTTGAGGCACGCTAGTTTTCTCTCCTTGTTGTTTACCTTGCTGCCGTATTTTTGTCAAAGTAAGCAAGCATTGCTTTCCCAGGCATGTGGCTGTGAATCTATTTCTTTTGCCTGGCTAATTAAGCAGCCACTCACGTGGCATTTTGTCTACACTAATGTGATCTATCAGGGACTTATTGGCAGCAGACTGTCTTAGCTTGGGCACTCTTTTAGACACCGTTCACTTCAGAGGGAGAGACAGACAGACAGACAGACACAGAGAAGCAGAGGGAGAGACTTCAGCTGCGACTTCAGCTGCCAAATTCGGAGAGTGAGCAGAAGACCCCCCCCCCACACACACAGTTTTTATCCTTATTTCAGAATAAATTTTCAAAGTTATCCCTGGTTTATTTTTATGCCCACATGAACAAATTTGTGCCTGTGCCCAAAAAACAGAAAGGAATTTCTCCTAGAAGAAAAGAACAGAACAGATGTGCAGTAATGTTCTGAAACACCACCTGACTTTGCACACCAAAAGTGAGTCTGAAAGGTATTCTTTTGGAGCTGATAGTGTTTGTTACTGTCCCCAGCCTCCAGATGATTTTATGATAGTTTTCTCACACTGTAAATCTTTTGTTGCACAAACTGGAAATTCTGTAAGAATAATCCATGTATTGGAGAAGACTTCCCATGAGCTGAAGATCACAGTTGTCTGGGAACATATTCATTAGAAGATGGAGTTGTAGATAGGGTCCTGAAAAATTTAAAAATAAAGAGGTTCTCCTCTAGGCCCCTATGACTTCTGAGATATGCTGCCTACTAGTGTGGCTGGCACAGAGGACTTGCGCTTCTGTGGAGTTGCAATGCCTTCTTGTTCCTCTTCCTTCCACTCCATAGCCAAGCAGTTGCTGTTCTATAAGTACTGACTAAGAATCTGTTGTTGCCCTTTATTGAGACCTAATTAGTGACTAAAAAGTGAACATAACCATTATTAAATCACAGTGTTGTTTTTAACTCTACTTTTTAAACTTTGAGTTTGTTTTTTTTTTTTTATCTACTTCCCTGCTCATCTAAGGACAAAGGTAGATTTTTTGTTAACGCTACTACGAAGTGGGCTGGGAAATGACTGATTTTATCATAGCAGATATTTTGCTATTTGTCTTCCCGATGTGCAATGGTGGAGTAGAAGATTAAACTCCTGCACTCTGAAAATAAGAACTTAAAAGTTCAAAGCGTGAGCAGTCTGGGAAGACATAGACTTATTGAACAAGTGGAATTCCTGTGGTTGCATTCAGTGACATCAAGTCCTTTAATCAACAGAGTAAAAAGATCACTGTTCCCCTTTACAGCCTGCTTCCCATAATACCTCTTTACTTAAGGAGCCTCAGCATTCCCTTTTCACTCCATTCACCTGTTAGAAAGAATCCAATTGTTCACATTTGAAAATAATTTATGAAAATGCATTTGTGAGTTAATTGAGAAAAAAAAAGTGGAAAACTCATCAAAGTACTATGTAAGATGAAAAAAAAACCCACCTCCCAAATTCTGAAATTTTTACCTTTTGGAAAGAGAAGTGAACAATCTTTCTTGATCTTGAAGAAGTATGTAGGTTGTACAGCAGCCATGCCTATACCCAGCTTCTTCAGTGAGCTGGTTTCAGAACAAAAAGCAAGCATTTGTCTTCCTCCCACTAGTTTTTTGCTACCTACAGGTATTTAGTGCCTCCTTCATTTGCTGTCTATTTAGTGACATTCATTTAGTAGCTCCAGTTCTTTAATGTTAATCTCTTTTTAGTCAAATCAACCCATATGTCAATTATTTATCAGTTCTTTAAATTTTCTGCTGAGATCCTTCTAACTTTTAATTTTTTTCAATTAAGAGGATTCTTGTAGGAGGTTTAAAATAGTTGCACTTGTATTCACCAGCTATATTCCTAATTAGCAATGATTCCTTTTCTAAGGTCTGTGGATGACATGCTGCTGAGTACAACAGCTTTCACATTAAATAAGAAAAAGGAATTACTAAAGTTTAACATGATTTTTTGCAGGTTTTTTTTGGTTTGGAGTTTTTTTGTAGTATGTTACCAGAGCAGACTTCATTTCCAATTTCCATCCAGCTCTAGTAACTGTAACATCTGGACTTGCATGCACTTACACAAGATAATAATTTTATTTCTGTGACTTAAGCTACTTATTCTCATGGAAAAACTGGCTGCTCATGGCCTGGATGAGCATACAATCTGCTGGATCAAGCACTGGCTGGATAGGCAGTCCCAAAGAGTGGTGGTCAATGGAGTTAAATCCAGCTGGCGACCGGTCACAAGTGGTGTCCCTCAGGGCTTGGTGTTGGGACCATTTCTGTTTAACATCTTTATTGATGACCTTGATAAGGACATAGAGTGTATCATCAGCAAGTTTGCAGATGACACAAAGCTAAACGGGAGTGTTGATCTGCATGAGGATAGGGAGGCTCTACAGAGAGACTTGGATAGATTGGACCGATGGGCCAACACTAATGGAATGAGCTTCAACAAGGCCAAGTGCCGGGTCCTGCACCTGGGCCACAACAACCCCATGCATCGCTACAGGCTTGGGGAGGTGTGGCTGGAGAGCTGCCTGGCAGAAAAGGACCTGGGGGTTCTAATTGACAAGCGGCTGAACATGAGCCAGCAGTGTGCCCAGGTGGCCAAGAAAGCCAATGGCATCCTGGCTTGTTTTAGAAGTAGTGTGACCAGCAGAAGCAGGGAGGTGATTGTCCCCCTGTACTCAGCACTGGTGAGGCCACACCTTGAGTATTGTGTCCAGTTCTGGGCACCTCAATACGAGAGAGATATTGAGGTGCTGGAGCGAGTGCAGAGGAGGGCAACGAAGCTGGTGAAGGGCCTGCAGAATAAATCTTATGAGGAGCAATTGAAGGAGCTGGGACTGTTTAGTTTGAGGAAGAGGAGGCTGAGGGGAGACCTCATCGCTCTCTACAACTACTTGAAAGGACACTGTAGAGAGGTTGGTGCTGGTCTCTTCTCACAGGTAATTAGCGATAGAACAAGAGGGAATGGGTTAAAGCTGCAGCAGGGTAGGTTTAGGCTGGACATGAGGAAAAAATTCTTCACAGAAAGAGTGGTCAGACACTGGAATAGGCTGCCCAGGGAGGTGATGGAGTCACCATCCCTGAATGTGTTTAAGACTCATTTAGATGTGGTGTTAGGGGATATGGTGTAAGGGAGAGCTTTGTAGAGTGGAGTTGATGGTTGGACTCGATGATCCCAAGGGTCTCTTCCAACCTAAGTGATTCTATTATTCTATGATTCTATATGCATATATTTGTACCATGGAAAAGTTAGATATGTAGTACCAAGTTTTATGATCAAGATTTAAAAAAAAAAAATGTGGAATGCAAATTTATACACAGTGTTACGTTTTTAAAAAAAATTGCCTATTTCTCAGGATATTCTTTTACTTTGATGCTTAGGTGTGGATTATAAAAGACAAAACCAGTTATTCAGAATAAAGCTGTATAAAGAGAAAGGATTGTGACACTTTCACCTGAAACATTTACCTTTTCTCTAATCTGAGCTTGTATTAACTTCAGTTTCCTGCTGCTGGAATTAAGTCTTTATTTCCTAGATTTTGTTTCTCCTCTGTACACATATTTAAATGTCGAGATCAGCCTTCTCTAAGCTGACTGTCCCCAGGTATGTCTCCCTTCAGGTCATGCATTTCAACGCAATTGCCATTCTTGTGGTTAAGGTCTGAAACCCCAGAATTTGGGATGAAGTGTAGAGCTGAACACAGATCTCTGGACTAATCCCAAAGCAAAATAGCTTCTCCATTTTTCCTTAGTAACTGTCTATAAACTAAAGGTTTAGCAGATCCCTTTTGCTCCTGCCTTGCATTGTGAGCTCATGTTCAGATGACTGTGAACCATCCCAAGATATTTTCCTGGACAGTCTGTGGGGATGCTTGCGTAGACCATGCTTGGAAAAATTATGTGGATAACAACGCCTGCTGTCACGGGAATGTGATTGTGTGTGAATGGAATACCCAAAACTTCCTGACAGATACCAGGAGCAGCGTTTCAGCCGGTTGAGCAGCAACATGGGTGAGACAATGAGGCACCCACACCTGGGGTGTGCACATGTGAACTCATGAGGTGCTTTCTGGCTGGCATGTGTGTTAGCGGACAGAAGGGAGCAGCCCTACAGAAAAAGCTGCAAATGTCCAAGAGGATGTCTTGGGTTTTTTTTTTTTTTTGTTTTGTTTTGTTTTTTTTTTTTAACTAAATTTTCAGTCACTTGCCCTTATTATTAATTTTTCCTGCAGTGTGTCAGCTGTCAAACATTTGAAGATACAAATTTGCATACATTCTAGGAAAACAAAACCAAATAAAATCTACTGTAGAAAATATGATAATTTATCATTTTTTTTTCCTTTGAATGGTAAATTTCTCCAAGATTCTGAAATAGATTACCACTTGGCAAGAAAGCAGTAATGATTAGCTCATCTAAAGTTAGTAAGGGTGGCTGTAACTGCATCCTTAATCACACTACATGAATTCCTCCTCTCCGCTATGTGAACTCTGTTTGCTTTCTCTGTTTTTAACGATTTCTTTTATTCTTCCTTGTGTGCCTGGACAGCATTGTCCCAGTGACTTCTTGTCCCTTTCTCACAAAACAGCTGCAAACGCAGATGTTCTGCAAAGCCTTCCATCTGTAGGGAACTCGGGGCAGATTCTCAACTGCTGTAAATTGCCTGAGTACCACTTAAGTGTATAAGACTTGGCTGATTCACACCATCTGGCCCTTTAAGCCACTCTGTGTTTATTTGCATAATTGAACATATTGTTTCAAGCTCATGCTGTTTAACTGTAAGATCTCCTGGCCAGAGGCTCTCATAATAGCATACTGTACAGTACCGAATAAACTTAAAGAGCTATATAAATAATGATTATGGTTGTCCATTTTCTTTTACCACTTCCTAAGCCTACCCCCAGAGAGCAGAGCTTTCTGTAGCTGAAGTTAGGAAGGGCAGACTTTGGGCAAGTTCCTGGAAAAAACTAATACCACAGGCTTTCTCAAACAGACTTGGTGTCTAACTTAGCCTCTATAGACAACAGAGTTAATACTGTAAGACCAACATTGAATTTATTGATTTATTTTATTATACTTCATGATTTGCTGTTATCTTTCTTATTCAACTAGGGTTGATCATTGTTTTACTGGATTGTGCCACCCTCAGTATCTTTATTTTTCCTAAATGGCTTCAGAAAGATTTTACTACCCAGTACAAAATTAAAGAAAAGTGTAGCCCACTACCATTAGCTGATCGAGTGGGCAGTCCCCACTCTAGATCTAGAGGAGAGGAGCATCCTATTCCTTCCGCCATTTTATACCAGGTGAACAAAATGAAAAACTATCATGAAGACTCGGATTATAGGTTCTTAGTTGGTTTATAGTTTCCTAGACTTCCTAAACAGGGACGAGCAGCACTGTCAACCTATGTGAAGAGAAAAAAAATATAAAATCTGGGGGATGTCTTTTCTTTTTCCTGCAGAAAATTGTATCGTTTATTGCCTATCTGTTCTAGAAGAAACAAAATGATGTCACTGTCTTATTCACTTTACGTAGTAACCAAAAATGCCCCACCTCCTCCCTTCGTCATAGCAGTCTGTGCGTGAGTGCCTGATTGGCACCAGGAGTGGGGAATATGGCTGGAGGAAACGTCATGCTCCTTGTACTTGCATCGCGCTGCGTGCCCGTGTGCATTTCTAGGAGGTAGCCAGCCGTACCCCAAACTTTTCTCCACATGAGGTGTTAAAACCCACAGTTCCCTCATTTCCCTAATCATTCGACTGAAAGGGTAGAAGTACTTTGTCTTTTAGATGTAGAGCTGCAACTCAGCTGTTACTATGCATATTCTGCTCAGAATTTGCTGTTTCACAGTATCTTCATAGGCTTCTCGTTTGTTATTTCCTGACGGAAATACTTCCGTTTTCTCAATATAACTTGTGTAAACAGTCTGGGGTGTTTTTTTTGTTTTGGTTTTTTTTTTTTGTTTGTTTGTTTGTTTGTTTTTTATTTTGCTTCTATTGATTAGAAGCTAATTTTTGGTTGGCTTCAGGAGAGGCATCCTGACCCTGAATTCCTGCATTCTTTTCTCCGTAATGTCTGTGGCAACATAAGATGTCATAACAAAAGCAATTTCACATTGCAGTGTCATTCAGACTGATAAGACAGAGTCACAAGAATCAGCAAATTTCTCCTCAATCTATTTTCCTAGAAGTTTTAAAAGTACTTTTCATATCTAAGGCATAGAAGACATATAGAACATCCAGACATGAATGTGATATGAAGAGAAATAACGAGAGCTATATAAAGTAAGAATTCTACTGTTTCCCATCTAAATGTTTTGTGGAAATCAAATTTATTCTGCTGATATTATGTAAGGTGTTGTAGTATGATTTATAATACTGCAGTATTGAATATCTACACTGTTATGGTATTTAAAATTAAAGTTGTGATTTTCCAGTAATATGTATTTAAATGTACACATGTATTTTAAATATTTATTTTCTGGTAATGGTGAGATAAGAAAAATCAGAGCAATACAAAGTGATTTATAAATACATTTAAAATAAAACTGAAATAAATTTCAAAACAAAGTTGTCCTGAACTTTTTGAATTTTTGTATTGTCATAGGTTAGGATAAAATTTTCCATAATTTTTCCAAAAAAACCTCTAAAAAATCTCCAGAGATAAAAATGGTGATCTGGGGGGAAGAGAGTTTTTAGGTTTTTGGTTTTGGTGGTTTTAGTGTTTTTTTTGGTTTTTTTTTTTTTTTGTTTGTTTGTTTGTTTTGGTTTTTTTTTTGTTTTGTTTTGTTTTTTTTTTGTTAGGATAACAAATTCTTTTAATCCAATAAGTTTGGCAAATGTAGGTGATATTAATTAAATATTTGGCTTGGTTTGGTTGCGTTTTTTTGCAACAGCTGTTTTGGCAAAAATATTTTTTCTGTGTCAGAAAAATTATTAACACCACAAATCCTAGTACTATAAGTATGTATGTATTTAACATGTAATATATGAGTAGTTTTATAGATTTCAACAGAACTTGCTCCACATAGTTTTAGTGTGTAAACTTCTGCAGGACTTGAAAATAAGTGAAGAAGGAAAGTTTCTTTCCCAGGAGAATTCTTTCAAGCAGAATTAAATTACCTTACATTGTTATTTTGTCTGTAAATGAGGCAGCTACAAGGTAGTATCAAACAATTACATGTTCCAGACAACAGGAACAAAAATTTTGTTCCATCTGATGTATAATTAATGTTCCACACAGAATGTGGCAATTACATCTCATTCCTTAAGCTTTTTTTCATGTGCCACAATTTTTTTAAATGTCATTTAGTAAACATAAATGATTTACAAATAGTAACCTATAATTCCATTCTTTTCCCTGTTGCATCCATTTTTAATTTTGGACATAACCAAGGAATACTGGAGAAAATGACACTCAAAAGGACACAAATTCCAGGTGTGTTACTGCTTTTTTTTAGCCCACCTGTGGAATGCACCAGGTATAGCAGTGTAGCAGAGTTCTGACACACACATTTCTATTCCTTCTGATTTTGTATGTATAGGGAAAGAAGAACATAGGAATAAAATTTTCATGGGGTTTGGGTCTTAAGATAAAACCTTCCTTGGTTAAGGTCCTTTGGAGCCATGATTTCAATAGTTTAGTTGTGCCACTATGTTTTTTATTGTCCCATAAAAGCACAGCTCTTCATAATGGGTACCACAGAAAGACTTCCAACAGCAGCTCGGTGTGAAGCAGAAGAAAGCAGCAACGGCATTCACCTATGGGTTGCAGCAACCACCAGTCTGTGTGTGGGTGCACCTCTGCAGGCTGCTGCAGGAGATGTTCAGGGCAGGAATCCTTCACACCACTGTCCCCTTTTGAACATCCTGACACTCGTCACCCATGTCAACATTTTGTTGTTGCGGTAATTCTTCTAATATTCTTTGTTCAGTGACTCTAATATTGTCAAACAATACAGACTTTAGGACTGCAGGATTATTCCTTGATTCCATCAACTTTTTCCTTAACTAGACAAGATGTACATGTTTAAAAAGTGCTAGCTGCCTATACAGGTCCTTCCCGATACAGTCAGCTCAAGGCCAAGTTGCTGCCTCTCTTCCTTCTGGAAAAGAGGAATTAGGATGCAGGCCCTCTAGAGCTCCGAGGTGCCAGTGCAGAACTGGGAGAGAGGCATAAAATTTACTGCTCAATATCCCAGAGCTGTCATTCTCACGGTTGTTGGAGAGGAGAGTTCCCAAAATTCGCAAAATCTCTTCCAATTCCATTGTTGGGATGCTACAAAGCAAACTAGATTTAGTGCCTAACTGGTAAAACAAATCAAAAAGGATATGTCCACTCTAGCGTTTTCACTTGAATCTGAAGTACACTAAAACAAATATTCTGGCTGTCCCCACATGCTAGGCTTTGGTTCTTATTGCATGGAGGACTCAGAGCAAACAAGCTGGATTTCATTTGGGTAAAACAAGCCAGAAGGTGCATTTCCAAATTATATCTAAAGCACACCAGCTGCTAAGGACACTCAGTGCATCGGACCAGACTGGAGAAAGTTCAAAGCAAAACATCCTGGAACACAGACAGCATGGACATAAGGACCTCAGCACCATCTGGTGATTTCTGCAGATATGTTCCAAATGCTTCCTAATGAAGACAGAAACAATGAGAGATCATCTGGACCTCCCTTGTAGCTCGATAGAAAGACTTTTGTTTTACTTTACCCTCTGATTTACTTTCTTATTCAGCAATATGCAACACAGCTGAGGAAATATTGCCAGGCATTTGTATATATTCTCTCTAGATTTCTCTTCTTTGTCTAACACTAGGAAAGGGAAGATAATATTTAAGTGAAAGCCCTGGCTGCAAGGCAGGATGTCCAGATTCTATTCATAGGTCTGGAAAACTTTTTGGGTGAGTGACTAACTTGTTTGACAGCAGCAAAGTTTTTCATCTATAAAAAGGATTATAATACTTGTCTACCCTGCAAGGATTCTGGGAAGATGAATAAATGAATGTTGAAATGACTTTAATGAGAGACATAGTAAGCCCACACAAAATCAAAATTTAAATTTTACATTTATCTTTCCCTGTGTGTATTTAGGCAAACTTGAATAAGGAAATTTCTATCTGCAGAACTGTTAGAAGAAATCAGATACTTCAGATGACATGAATTTCAAAGAGAAGAACCACTTCTGTCAGATTATTATGTAGAGAGAATAGTTAGAAGTCCAAAAAATAAGGGATGCTCTAGAATTTATGAATACAGAACTATCTTTTTAAAAAGAAAATGGTGAATACTGCTTAGGTATTTCACATAACAGTTGCCTCTGCCTTCAGGAACAGATTTTGGGTTCTAAAATTTCATAGCATGGAAGTGTCTTACCTAAGTACTGGGATTGTACAGGATTTCAGGCACAGCTTCTATTGTGTCTTAACTATCATGATGAGTGGGACTATTCCAACACGAGGGCACAAACACTTCACAGACATGTGAGAGGTCTTCTCATGGACAAGTGCAAGAGGTAGCCCATGTTCTCCAGTTATGTTGGTGAGACAGAAAGCAGAACTGTTGAAGAAGCTAGTTAGCGGGGTTTGCACGATGCTGTGTCAGAGGTTATACGCTCTGCAGTGCTCAGAGCTCACCTGAAGGGAATAGCCAACTGTCTGAGGCAGATATACCCATACACAATTACCATGTGGGGTTTTGATCCTGCTGTGGGCCATGCTCTTGAAAGCTAGGCACAGTGGTGTCCAAAAAGTGCATGTAAGACCCAGCTGTGGAATAATTACTAAATTGGCCAAGAATACAAAAGTACAACATTGTTCACACATTAAGGAAAGTCATAAAATCAAGAGGCTTCTGAGGTAGAATACAGCCGCAGCTGGCACACGAAGAATGCAACATCTGCGATTCCCCGTACAAGGTTGTTTGCGAAACTACATGAGGCATGGAACGGAACGCGATTGTTCCATGGCCTTCCCTTGTGACGAATAGCAGATCTGGGAACGAGATGGTACTACGGAACAGATAAGCTGCCTACTTGCTTACTACAAAACACATAAGCGGCCCTACTCGCTACCCGAGCCAACATTTCATCAAATGTTGATGAAATGCTGTCCTTTGTGCGAACTTTGCTCATTAGAATGTACCAAAACACACCTCCATCCTGGTGTGGGGGGGCTACCCACCCCCAAGGTGCGACCACTCCTCCTTGGGTACACCAATCATAATAAAAATACTTATGACTAAACTCACTCAAACTCCACTTTGAAGATAAAAAATAGTATAAAAATAGCCTGAGAGAGGGGGGATATCAAGGAAGGCACTATCGTGAACAGGTCGAGGAGAACTCCATCATTGACTTCAGGGACCAGTCGACGGGCTGAGGCTTTCTTCCCCCTCATAGGGACGCCTTTGGGTAAGACTTAGATTACACCAAGTGTTTCCTCAGGAACTTAGAAATTTCTCTAGAGAACCTCTATCCTACATTTATAGCCAGGCTCTATTGTTTATAACTTTGTCGCGCGTTTTGTATACTTAACAATATCTTCATTTGCACGTGCTTTGCAGACAGTATATTTATCACTGGCAATCCTAAGAACCTATATATCTGTTGTTTAAATGAACTGCACTGTTTAAGTAGCTAGCCTTTTTGGTTTCTCACTGGACGTGACCAAAGACTCAAGAGTGGTCGTGCTAGTTCATGAGCATGACTAGACTGAAGGTGCAGTCCACTACTGGTGTATCCAAATCGTAATAGTTTAATGAATATTAAACATGACTGGACTGATAGTGCTGAATTGGGCATCACTCAGAATTTAAACCTAGCCACACCTAGCCTCCCACCTCGGTGAGGAGTGCTAGAATGCAAGGGGGTTTATCTTCTGCCAAAACCGCTTTGCCCCTTTTCTCGCAACACCAGCCCCTGGACACTTAAAGAAATGTATCTTCATGAAAACAAAAACTGAAAACAAAAGTCAGCAATTACTACTGGTTGAAACATGTTGTGTTTGGAATTTTTTGGGGTGTAAAATATCTGCTCTTTTGAAAGAAGATGTATCAGTTGCATGATAATATTTGACAGATGTCAACTTTCTGAAGGCTTCAACATTAAGATCTTCTTAAGAAATTTCTACTGGGTGGGGGTTTTTTTTCTGTTGCTGAAGGAGTTGAATTGAAGTTCTTACTGTGATACCTTTGAGTAACACTCTTACTTATAAATAGGCTTACTGTTAGCCTCTGTTCTTTCCTTTTGTGACTCTCGATTTAGTTATCTCTCTTTTACAAGCAATGAGTACTGTAACGTGCTGGAGGGTATCTTACTCTATAGCATTTATATGAATCAGTGTACACATGGAAACATGGACCAGGTCCAGATCTGGGGAAGCCTGGATATACAAGATAGTGTCTGTTGGAAAACTAGTTAGAGTTTTAAAGTCTTGTCATTAAGAAGTCCTTAGTGATGTTGGATAGAATCAGTTCAACAGTCTGTCACTGAACAGCTGAGCACATCTAGCTTTGGAACAGGTGGGCAAGAAGGGTGGTAATAATGTCTTTTTGTACACTGAAGGGTATTAAGACCTTCACTACCTTTTGTGCAAGATGGTCTTTGTAACTCTGAAGACTGAATATCAGCAGTATTTGAATTGGAATAAATGCAGTGATGCTCCACTACCCCCACACACCCACCCACTCTTTTCCAACAGCGTTTAAAAGGAGAGGTATCACTGATACCTAAGATAGTCTGGGCATGCAACTGGGTGGAATCCAGCATCCTAAAGGTGTTCAGTTTCCTACTTTGCTTTTAGTAAAGTCTGTACAAATATAACCATCATTTTGGTCCTAGTGGATATTGAAAATTCCCCCCAGAAATTATCCCAATCAACACATAATAGATTTTAGTTAAACTGAATGACAAATCTTAGCTGATATAAATAAAGATAAATCTTGTCTTTACTGACAGCTAATTTTTAATTTGTGTCACAAAACTATGTCCTGATTACAAGTTCTGTTTTCAATAGGTGTAGTGTTCTGAGCTGGTGGTATCTGGCACACTGTGGCAATCTAGTGTTTTTGCTGAATATGACATACAATCACATCAACATCATAAGCTGAAAATATAGACTCCTGGAAGACTGTAGTATTGTATTCCGATAACTGTAATATATTTTAAGTGGTAATCTTCACAGGACTACACCTAAAATATGCCTTTGATTTAAAAAGTTGGAAGATTAATTTTAACGTTGCACTGAGCTCTGTTGTAACTGGTGAGAATTAGATGCCTTTATTACCTTGGAAAAAGAGATAGATTCTTACAATAAAATCCATCTGTCTCTGAGTACTAAAAATCAGTAGATATGGAAACTACAGGTCACCATCCTGGTCTGCATATGGATTTTGGCTGCCTCATTTTCTTTGAACAACAAAGAAGTAAAAGAACCTGCTATACAGCAAAAAATATTTCAGTGCCAACACTTTTTTGGTGATGCAAAATAACAGATAGCAAAAGAAAGTTGTGTTCCTTTAAACCTTAAAGCAATACTAGACTCATGAAACAGTATGTAAAGCCTGTTGAAACAGAGGAAGAACTGGAGTCACTTTTCAGCCAGTCTTACAAAAGAATAATTTTAAAATTGCCCCAAGTATGATGATCAGAAATGTCCTCTTCATTCTCTTCCATGGTGAGAATGTGTTGATTATAGTTTCATAAAAATAAAAAGAGACTAAATGTTTAATAAGACCAAAAGGATTTGTTTTTTAATTGTTTAATAAGGTGAAAATAATGCGAAGGAAGAAGAGAATTCTTTCTTTATATCATGCTGTTACTGAAAAAGAATGAATAGCTTTTATTTTGTTGAAGGAGCCTTGTATTTTATCAGAGCCTTATACTAGATGCATTATCAAAATTAAAAAGTTAGACATGCCAGACACACTTAATGTAATTATTTAATATTTAATCTTACCGTGTAACACTGTTAGACTATTTAAGCCTGAAATTTCATCAGATCTTTAACAGGATTATCTAAGTATTGCTTGGGAAGTTAATAAGGGGTCCTTTGCCACCATCTTCATCCCCAGAAAAACATGTTGGAAATGTTAATGATTCACTAGGTGTCACTATTATATCTATGAAATTGGTGATGGAAGGCTATTCCAGCATGGCAGAAGACAACATTCCCTGCTGGAAATACCATCTCTCAACTGGAATATAAAGCCATAGCCCTGGTTACTTGTAATCATTAAAAAGTTCACATGCTTTTCCAAATTAGCAGGAACATTGTTAACCATAGCAAATTGCAAGTTGTTATAATTGCATTCTTGCTGGCTTACATATTTCTCTGTATTTTAAATCAAATATTATTCACATTTCTTTCTAAAACTAATATTGGCATATACAGTCAGATGCACTATTCCTTATGCAAAGGCACCCGTTTTCAATGGTTAAAAGCTTATATTGAGAGAGACTGTACCTCATTTAATAAAGCAATAAGATATGTTACTTTTTGAAAATAAGAGATGGTATGTAATAAATATCATATAAGAGACTACAAGCATAACACATATATGCCCCAGGATCTGGCTATGGTTCGAATTGTGAAACTGTGGTGGGCTACTTTTTTCCTCTTGGTAAGTAGTTCTGAAATTTGTAGTAAAATTAAGCAGAATGTAATTGTTCATTTGTGGGCTTCCCACACCCCCCCCCCCCTCTTGCCCTCCCCTCCCCCTGCCCCAAGTAAGAAAATGTTTCAACATCCACAAAACTCTTACAGGAGGAGGCGGTCTTGATTTAACTAGACCATTTAACTAGGCCATAATTAGACTTGGTCCATTCCAAGGGACCTCATTAACCACCGAGGAGACCCAGCTCAGCCTCCCACCTTTCAGAAAATAAATTATTTGTTCTCACTGTCTTCTGCCAGAGCTGTTCCTCTTTGCATGGCTCCACAGAGGTTATTTCTCTACCTTAGTTTTCAGAACCATTATAAGGAAGGTAAGGCAATATGTGCTCCAGTCTGTTCTCCAGTAAACTTCTGAATGTTAAGGAAGACTGAGAAAGGCCCATCCAGAAAAGCATTCATCCATTGGTTAAGAAATATTGGGCTTGGGCTCCAGTGTCCACTTGTAGGGTTGAGATTTCACAATTGTGAATGTCCATAAGGACTGATCAACTCTGCTCCTATTCTATGAATTTAGCCTCTTGCTTATTTGGCCAATATTAGGACTGCAAAAGGAAAGATTTTTCCCTGTGATTTTAATGAAAATAAAACTCCAAAGAAAAAATTATTTCTGGTCCATTTGTCTCTCTGTATATATATATTTTTAAGCAAGATAGAGATAAGGTCAGGTTAGGTTTGACATTAAAGTTGTCTAGTCTGTTGATCATGAAGCTTCAGACAGAATATCCGTCTTTATATTTGTCCATTTTTAAATTGTGACATGCATTGGATGATTTTTGGACTGAGATAAGAGATTTCTATTAGGTTTTTACAGTTTTAGCACATTACTTTTTCTAATTATGGATCATGTTCCATTCCTGTGATAAGAAACAGATTTGTGGAAGAAAGCAATTCACATAATAATAAAGGTAAGACAGTATTACAGGAAACCAGATTGTTATTTGCAGAAGTCTTCAAATTATGTGGCTGCATTATTGAGATAGTATCCACAGAACCATACAAAGATTTATGTTTCTGTCTCCTATTTGCTGCAAAATCTTGGTAAGACATAAATCTTCTCCTCAAATGCTTAAAATCTATAAGCAGCCTAAATAGAGAAAGGGGCAGACAGGTAAAGGTTCAGAATGATGATGGCTGCATGTCAATTTAATTCTGGCTTCTCTTATTTATTCTTGTAGGACACGCCTATAAGTCAACAAATAAAAATATAAAGACCTAGAGTTATTTTGCTGCTCAAATGAATCTGAATATTATCATGGGGCTGTCCGATTCATCCTTTTCCTTTCTTATTGTTTAATATCACTCCACTGTTCTTACCACCAAAAATTCTTCAGGATTGTCCAAATTTTCTTTACAAACAAGTATTTCAGCAATAACTCAGGAAAAATTGCAGCATTTTTTCTATATCCACCTGTTAGAATGAATGTAGGAAAAAGCCCTTATATTTTCATCTTGTAAGAACTGGTTAAAGAGGTTTTCCATAGGAAGGGAAGTTGTATCCCAGTAGGTAAGCAGGTAGGAAGAGGTAGGAGAGCTCTGTTGCTATGTTACTCTGAAAATTCGAAACCTTGGATTTGGAAATATTCAATGAAATCGATGTATATGCTAAGGAATCAAGTCCTGCTGGAGGACGGACTTCATTAAAGAATGGGGCAATGAGGAGCCTAGCCCAGTCTGAGGTGAATCACATCAGTTTGATCACTTTCAGAGATCCATTGCCATAAAAAAGTTGAAAATGTGACTATGAAAGTTTTGCTCAGCTGCATCAATTAATATAGCTGTTGATTTAATTAGGTCATCAGTAAGTTCTAAGCTAAATATCTCTCTAAAATCTGCAATGCAGATGGGCTCGGTACACGTTTCTGAAACATGGAATGTGAAGAAGACCAAATTTGTTTAAAAAAGATTGAATTTTTGAAAGTCTATTTCAAATCTAGTGTAAAAGATCTTTTAAAATAACTGAGGCTGACATTTTTCTGTAAGCTGCTGGAATCAGAGAAAATGACAACAATGATGATTTCCATGTACCCAGTTGCTTCCTTCTTCATACTGAACATTTACAGCTTAAAAAAGGGATACTTGCATAATCACTTCAGTTATTATTTTGATCCCAGGAAGCAAAGTATATACTAATACCATCCAGGAGTTCAAAGTTGTCTTTTTCAAAGGATCCTTAAAAACTGATAACCTGTATTAAGCAGTTGCTACATACCATTTCATTTCAGTGGATGCTTTTGTAGTCCCAAAAAGTCAAAAAATGATTGAGGAGTCAATTTTAGACACCTCAAAATAATCTTCAGAAAATTATGGACACTCAAATTCATAAAAGTAGGCCTTTTTTTTGAGTGATATGTAATTGATAACTTTGAAATCTTGCCCAGAGCCTTTTATTGAGAAAACTTTGTCTTCTGATCAATACTTCTGTACATATTCTTTTTTAAATTAAGCATGAATAATGAAATAACTTTGAAATAAACACAGTACACATATTTTACTTTGCCTAGTAAAACTTTTCTATTTCAGCAAGCTATTTTGATTTTTGTGTAGTTAAATGAAGCACAAATTCTAGCAGTTTGTACAGACATCTAGTTCAGTGTCTACTTGTAATAAAACCTTTGAATAGCCATAGCTTGATGCCAAGACGACAGCTACTTAGAGAACAGGTGTGTTCGTTTTGCTCTACAACTCGGAAAAATTTCCCAAATCCATGTTGTAGGTTCTGATAGAATACTGGAACAACAGTAATGTTATGAAGATAGATTTCATAAATGGGAAAGGAGAATATAGATCTTTTAGGAAGCTAAAGAGCAAAGGCTTAAGGCAAATGTCTGCTACGTTTCATCACTGATAGCAGCTATGATGTTTGTATCTTTAGAGCATGAGCACAAGGACATTCCTCAGCAGAGCAGGACATAGAGTATTTCATCAAAATCTAATCAGTGGTATTACATTCCGTGTCTTGCAGGAACATCTTTGAGTTGCTGAGGTTTTGTCAGATTTGTCAGAAACCCTCCCAGTAATGTTGTTTTAGGATCAAATGTTTTCCTGCTTGAGTATATCCCGAGAACTCTGGTATTCTCAGTGTAATGGGACAAATCCAGCACCCATCCAAATCAAAGGAAAAGTCCTTCCTTGCTGCAGCAACACGCCATCTACTATTGAATAACTATAGGTATTTGAGATGGGAGGCTGCTGCCCTTTGGGTTGCTCTACAATCAGTGGAGACAGGCAAGTCAAATGTAGGCATTGCCCTCTCAGAAGAGCCTTCTTTAGTAGCCAGAGAGAGAGGGAGAGACTTAAATCAGCAAGGAGCTGGAAGGCAGTTACTGAATCTGTCAATGTGATCGCTCGGATGTTAAATATCCTTCAGTGGTTTAACTACTTGAGAACTCAATCACAATTTTAGAAATGATGCCTAACAAAGGAGTGCTTTGTTGACTTTAGCCCCTCATAGATAATGCTTTCAGTTTAACTGTTTCCTTATTCAGATTATTAACATTTTAAATTATTGATAAATACATTTGTGAATCCCTCACACTGCTCATTTACTGTGCTTATTTACAACTGAGGATGTGTTGGTTGCTTAGAGAATATCTACAGCATAGTTTTCCTCCAACACTTGGATAACTTAGCTCATCTTTTGATATATTGAGCAATATCTTAGCTCAATATTCATATGTGCTAAACACTTTTGTTCACATAGGAATCATTGCTGTGATTCGAACTTCACTTTCACTGAATGTTTGTGACAGAATGTTCACTGACAGATAAAAACCCAACAGTGTAATATAACCAGAGTATTCATTAAAAATGTCATTTTGATACTGCCAGGAACATTTCACTATTTGCCTATCTTGACTGAGGATTTAATAATGTTTGTTCTTATGAAAAATATGCGGGTTTCTAAGTACTTGTTGACTAATTGAACTATTTTATCGTGCATTTTCTGTTCTGATAAAACCCTTGTGCTGTGACTCACCAATTTCTCAACCAACTGTTGCATTATGGTCGTATATACTGGTGCTTGTTTTCTATCACAGAGAACAGTACACTATATGGCTTTTCATGGCAGTAAACCTTTAATGGTTGAACCTGTTCCTTTATCTTTCTTGATTTAGAATGCAGAGCACAGTTTGCATTTAATAGAATAGTAGGTATTGGTTTTTTGTTCTCAGAATCACCAGCTCTGCCAAGAATATCTTGATGCTATTCCAAATCATAGAGTGTTTGCATCCTTTTTTCTATGCATAAAATGCACCTCTGGTTTCTCATAATCACAGTGGAGAAGAAGGTATGTCACTGAGACCTATGGTTGCTAGAAATTTAAAATAGCGTTCATGTATACTTTCATGCAAAAATTGATTAAAAATATAAATACTAATGCAAGTCCTTAACTTCCATTTTGAAAGTACAGTGGATCCCCAGCCAAAAGTAACTTCCTCCAGCATATCCTGGAACTCATTAGTTTAAATAGGTTGGTTAGCAATAAGCTAAACTGCCACTTTTGCTCCTACTGCTGGTGTGGACAACTAAATATTTTTTTTGTCTCAAATGCAACTAGTTAAAAGTTCCTGCTTTTTCTTATCTTACGCTAAAATACTCACTGTGAAAAAAATCAGTAACATACACAAGCAACATGTAATTACACTCATAAGTACAGCACTGCAATAAGAAAAGCTCATAGCAATCTGAAAAGTAATGTAATGTGAGTAAGGAGGTAGAGTTATCTTTTCAAGAGGCAAGCTCATATTAGTAATGTTTGCTTCACTAGAATAATATTTTGCAAATAAGTTTCACTGGGTATTGAAAGCCTTATTCTTTCATAAATGGGTGACATCAAATTTTCTTTCTTGTCTCTGATTTTTTGTTTTCTCTGATCAGTTAGCTATCTTCCTAAGAGACTGGATGGTGTCTCTTAGCCAAGTCCCCATAAACTCTTATTTAAAAGAGAAAATCACAGTGTGATATCCCACTTTTAAAGGTTTGCAAGACCCTGGAATGGGGCATCATGCACAAACAATCCTCATTGGAATTAAGTAGAACAGGAGAAAGAAAATTAAGCAAAAGAAAAGAAAGAAAATCTTATCCTTATTTTATGTTTTAAAAATGCATAAAATGATTATTTGACCAGAAAAGAAAATGAAATAATATCTTCGCCTGGCCAGCTTAGGGCTGTCATAACAAGAAAAACTTATTTTCTCTACGTTCTTCTGGCCACCCATCACCATCCTTGAAATTCTATGTATTTGAATCAGATAATTGTAATGCATATAACAGGGGTGAATTGAGTTATGGTATCCTGTGAAAAATAATGTGGGATTTTAGAGTAAAGATTGAGATTTTAGAAGAAGAAGAAAATCAGGATTCCGGTAAAGTTATAAAATATGTGTAAACCCTATCTTGATCTTTAACTAGGTATTGTATACCATGCTGATAAAGTAATAATGACGACGATGATTGCAAGGCAAGAGCTATGAACAAAGTACTTCAGAAGCATTACAGCATAAAGATTCCCCAGTCAAAGTGATCATTTTTGTTAGGAATACCGTTATTAAAAAAAAAAAAAAAAAAAAGGCTGAGGCTATTAGATCTTTTCTTCCTACTTGTTGTATTAGGCATAAATAACATAGTTCACCCATCTGTTTTCAGACTCTACCTTTCATTACAACTGTTTTCTGTAATTTTGACATCCTAAATTCTAAATTTTATTATATTTTCCCAAATAAATAAATAGACTGTAAGAATTTCAGTGCAATCAAATGGTGAAATATTCTGAATTCTCAAGGATGCTCTGTGTTTAAAGAGCTCATAGCTTGTGAAAAGGCAGCTGAAGAGCGAACAAAGGAGGTAGACTTCTTACTTAATACTTTGATTTCAAATTCTAAAGGGGTGTTATCACTTAGCTATGCTACCTGATATCTGTTTAGATATGATATCATGTACTGCCATCATAGCATAGTCTGTTAGCATTTTTACTAGGATTTAGTGAACATTATTATTCTTGCCGTGAATGAAATCTTATTATTTGTTTTCATTCAAACTTAGGAAAAGAAGCTGAAATAGTAATAGTTTATGAAGAAGCTTTTGAAAAATCATGATGACATTCCCATTGGTATTCTTGACAAAAAGAACTTTTATTTCCAAATCGCCATATTTCGGTTTGTTGAACACACACAAAAAAAAAGGTCAACTCAAAATTAAATTTCACTTTTTCTACTGTGATTTATTGCCTAAGAGCAACTGTATGCATTTGGAAAACATGATAATGCTGAGCTGACTCCAAACAATATATACATATCTATTTGTTTTCACACTGTTCTGACACTCTCTACTTCGAAGGCTGCTTAAGTGACTGAAATGTTCTCATTGCATTTAGTGGGGCCTGGATCAGGGGTCACCTTAAGGAAATGGGAACTGTTGACACCACCATGTTCTACAACTAATTCTCAGTTCTGAGTATTCCAAGAAACCTGTGCCTTTGGATTTTATTAATTTAACTTGAAGAGGAAAAAAAACCCAAAACAACAACACTATCAAAAATGTTTGGGGAAAAGAACCGATTTGTAAAACTGTATGAGAACCGAGGTAAGAAAAATTCTAATGCAAATAGTGTATGTAATATCTTTTAGTAAAACAAGGTAATTTTAATTTATACATAATTACACTGTGAAGTCAGATGTATTTATGAATATAATGACTGTCTATAATGGGCTTTAAGGTCTTACTGCTTGTTACTAGCTTTTCTCTCTAAGAGCCGGCCTTAGAGAAGAGTCTCTTCTTGATGAAAAGATGTGGTAAAATGAATTTAGCAAGTAAATTATTGTTCACATTTTGATTTTTGGAAGTCTGACCTTAACCGTCACTGCATTTCTGGAGGATCACTAAGAATCTCTACAGAAAACACTTTCATCTTTCGTCCTTTTAATTTCAATGGTTCTGACCAGGTAGAAAACAAAGTTTAGATATAATTTCATTGATATTGATTTTAGATTTTTCTCTTTTTAAATCTTCTACAAGTAGACCCTCATTCTAGGGACATACGTATGCTCACAACCTTGTGTGTGTAACTCCACTGAAGTCAGTAGGGCTACTTGTATATTTAAATTAAATGCAAGTCTGTACAAGATCATGTATTAAAGATAATTTTCACTGAAGTCATTCACAGACAGAAGTTTTGATAGACTAATCAATGCTAACTGAAGACTAAGGAAATAATGGTCCATCTGGGTATCCACAAAAACAGCTGAAGTAAAGATCAAGAGCTACTTTTACTCATACTGAGAAAGTCTTTAATTCATGAGTCATCCTGCTGGTTTCAGTAAAGCTTTTGCTGGCACACAATGTGAGCAGAGGAGGCAAAATTCTTAGTATATGTGATTCAAAGCCAGAGGCAACACCCAAACACTTGCTTTTGCTGAGGAGCTTCTCTGGAAATTTCCCTTCAGAATTATGATTTAAATATATTGTCATAATCAGGTGAGTCTTACAAGTAAATAGATTTACTTCCTTTTCCTGTAGTTCCAGATCAATTTTTGTTTTCCAAAAATGCTTTAGCAATATTTGCATATCTGTTAGCATACAGTATCTGTCAACAACTTGATAGATGACAGGAGGAGATTGGGTGTTATCATTAATTCAATTTATAAAATCTGTTGCCATTTCGCAGGATGCTTGGCTTATGAAAAGTAGTTATAGTGCACTCCAGTATAAAGTTGGGTGCAAGTATGCAAACTATGCAGCCACACATTTTCTTATACAAGATGAAAAAGCAGGGGCAAGCCCTAAAACTTATAGAATGCAGAAAGAGTAGTAATATATTCAAATCTAATGTAATCTTAAAAGTTAGGAATTTCTGGTTCCCCATGAGGCTAAGTAATATGTTTTCCTTCTCTTTTTTTGTTGATGAGTTGCATTTTTATTTCTTTTTTCCTTTCTCTTCTGGTTCTGATTTCTCTAACCATGTTTGGTATGCACATCTGTACTTCTCAACTTGGACACTAGTCAGTGATCAGCGGGTGGCAGCCTGTCCCAAACAGTAGTATGCACCACAACCGAGATCTGTTATTACTTACTTTTCCCATTTTAGGCTTCTCCCGAGCAAATCTGAGTGTGAGGTCCTGAGATCTAGTTAATAGTGGGATTTATGTCATTGAATTAGGATGACATTATAAAAAAAGCCAAAACAAAAACAAAACTAAAAAAAGAGCACAAAAGCCCACCAAAGTTGACAATGAGCCCACGAGAAGCAAAACCAAAGAAAGAATATTATTGAATCTTTGCCAAACAAAACATTTCACACAGCTCCCATTAATGGAAGAAAGAAAGAATTTCACACCACTGTGATGTACGTTATTCTCCTGAGCCCCAGTGGGTTAGAATTAGGACTGTCAGGGGATGGTTTCATCACGTAATTTCACAAGTCTTACTTCGCTGCTTCTCCCATCTCTCTGGACTGCCTTTATAACCAGTGTGGGGAAAAGAGCTCCTTAAGAGGATGCTTCAGTACAGAAACCCATCTGAATGCTCTGAATCTCTCTTTGGAGAAGCGTGTCTATCCATGGGTTATTTTTGGAGCCTGAGAAAACCAGATTGCTTCTCATATAACACGCTACTGCCTTATCTTGAATATACAATATGAATAATATATTATTCTATATATATTATATACAATATAATAATATATTATTCTATATATTCATATTGTACTCTATGTATTCGTATGAGTACTCCCCAGATCATGAGAAGCCTCATTTGAAGGCTTAGACACATGCATCAGAGCTTGATTCTTACCTGGAATAAATAAGCCAAACTTCATAACAGTTGAAGAGCTACAGCGCAGTATTTCTACAAAGGACTTGGCAAAGTATTTTTGCCCCTTTCTAGCCCCTAATTAACCTGCTAATTTAACCAATAGTTTTTCACCATGACTTCTGTTTCCAATAAATATTTCAGGGTTCTGAAGTCATTAACAATGTTTAGACCATTATATGCTCACATTTGTTGCATATCGTCTAGTGCTCATTACATCTATCTTCTGTTTGGATGGCTAGTAAGAGATCTAGAACTTGGTGCTGCTTGAAAACAGGTTAAAAGAGCTACATGCAGTAAGAGATAATGTATGACTGCAAACTACGTGCACTTTGAAAATAATTCTGCCAGACAGCAATGAAAGATTTGACGTGAAAATACTATATTTTTGTAAACAAAAAACATATCTAGTCAACTGACTTGCAGGTTTAGCAATGAAGTTCTTTTAAAAGAACAGAGACATATTTCACAAAGCCTTTTAGAAAATATTTGTGTTTATGACATTTGAAGCACAGCTGTTCTAGAAGTCAACATCTTCCAATATTAACAGGCTACATGTGGCCTTTATTTCATAAGATTATTCCCACAAATCCATCACCAATTTCATTATGGACCAGGAGCAGTTAGGTCATCACTTTTTTTTTTGTTGCTGCTGTGGCTGTTTTATAAACACTGCCCTCAGTAAAAGCTGGCAAAGCCAATGGAAATTGTGATCCAGAGCTGTGATTCCATGGACTACTGAATCTTCTCACCTTGCAGGGTTTGTATGTTTTCACACGCTAGAGAAGTGTAGTGGGCATCTGCAGGGCAACAAATTTGCGAAGAATTTATCAGGCTTGCTCAAAATGTGTTCAATAACTGAGGAGCATAAATAAGAAGCCAGGAAAATTACAGATGATGAGGAAAGAACAAAAAGGCTGTTGTAAAGGGGCCTGTGGTTGTTCAGCATGGAATGTGCATATCTTTGTAATTGTGTTTAATTACCATATTTTTACGAGCCTTCATTTTAGCTCAGAGAGTAGAACTGAATTTTGAAAGGCATTTGGATATGCAAAGTGACACAACTGAAAGCCAGAGCCCTCATGGGCTGCAAGGGTACAGGATTAGGGCCTATCATAAATAGTTCAAGAGAAGGCATTTGGGCCTTCACCCAACAAAACAGGAATGTACATGCTTAATTGTTAATGCTTTTTACCGTGTTCGTACCTTCCTACGATTAATGTCTCTCTCAGAGAGTCAAAGATGGTGAGTGTTTTAGACCAAATCTAGCACAACATTTCAGCTCCAATGTTTGACTTAGTAATGCGGAGTCCCACCAAAGGCAGACCCGCACACACAGTGCCAGAATATAGTACTCCTTTTAAGAAAGAAGCAAGAGTGCAAGAAGAAAAGGAAAAAAAGAAAACAAAATCAAAAAGAGTGCATGGTTTCTGTGATACTTCGCCGTATCTGATTTCTGGCACTGTAAGCCTAAGTCCTAAAAAGGAAAGGACAGGCATCCAACTCCAAATGTAAACATTTTGGGAAGCACTTTATATGCAGTTTAGGAGAATTGTCTTCTCATGATCTCAAATTTTAGCTGCCCCTCACATCTTCTAGACATTTATCTTTCTCCTTGTTCTCTTAATAGCCAAGATGATATTCTTTTCTACTACTAAGACATGTGCCGTGCAACAGAACAGACTGGTCAGTAGAGCAGTTTTGAACAGTCACCATTAATTTTTAGAACCTGAATTTTGATGTTCCCAACTTAAGAGTCCTCAGGACTTTCTGACTGGCAGTAACTGTGTCTCTAAGTTCAGGCTCACTGAACATTTTTTTACACTTTCTCAAAGACAAAGATCTTTTGTAGACAACAAAATAGCTACAAGATTGAAATGACTGTGTATTCATTGCCAAAACAGGCTTTTTTTTTTTTTTTTTTGTTGGAAGGAAAGAAATTGAAGCAATTTCTGCTAAAAAATATTTCTGTTAAATTTACCACTGACCTGTTAAGTCAGCCTTCTATAAAATGTCTAGACAGTCAAACTGTATCTTATGTGCTCAGTATCACTCATTCTAGCAGGGACTGTTTAAATGATAGTTATGTTTATTGAGTACAAAAGTTACTCAAATACTGTTCAAAAGATTAGCGTATAAAGATCTGAAACTGCATCTTGAGATAATAAAAATTAGTTTATTTTCTATCAGGGTGACTATAAACTGCAATTCTGAATCCATGCACAAGTGGATGAAACCTGCACAGTAAGCTTGGGTTGCATATTGGGTCCTGCTAAAGGGATTGCCACAGCTGGCTCCCAGGGCTCAGCAGCTGACACAACACACACAACACACCCACAGCAAGTTTGAAGAAGACTCCAAGTTGGGCAGGAGTGTTGATCTGCTTGAGGGTAGGAAGGTTCTACAGAGGGATCTGGACAGGGTGGATCGATGGGCCAAGGCCAATGGTATGTGGTTCAACAAGGCCAAGCACTGGGTCTTGCACTTGGGTCACAACAAATCCATGCAGCGCTACAGGCTTGGGGAAGAGTGGCTGGAAAACAGCCCCACAGAAAAGGACCTGGGGGTATTGGTTGATAGCCAGGTGAAGATGAGCCAGCAGTGTGCCCAGGTGGTCAACAAGGCCAATAGCATCCTGGCTTGTATCACAAATAGCGTGGCCAGCAGGAGTAGGGAAGTGCTTGTCCCCCTGTGTTCAGCACTGGTGAGGATGCACCTCAAATACTGTATCTAGTTTTGGGCCCCTCACTCCAAGAAAGACATTGAGGTGTTGGAGTATGTCCAAACAAGGGTAACGAAGATGGTGAAGGGTCTAGAGCACAAGTCTTATGAGGAGTGGTTGAGGGAGCTGGGGTTGTTTAGCCTGGAGAAAGGAGGCTGAGGGGAGACCTTATGGCTCTATACAACCTCCTGAGAGGAGGTTGTAACGAAGTGGGTGTTGGTCTCTTCTCTAAAGTAACAAGCAATAGGACAAGAGGAAATGGCCTCAAGTTGCGCCAGGGGAGGTTTAGATTGGATATTAGGAAAAATTTATTTCTCCACTGAAAGGGTTTTCAAGCATTGGAACAGGCTGCCCAGGGCAGTGGTTGATTCACCATCCCTGGAGGTATTTAAAAGATGTGTAGATGTAGTGCTGAAGGACATGGTTTAGTGGTGGACTTGGCAGTGCTAAGTTAATGATTGGACTCAATGATCTTAAAGGTCTTTTCCAAACTAAAATATTCTATGATTCTACAATTCTACAATTCTAAATCCCCCATGGGATTTAGACACACCCAAGGGAAATCTGCATGCCATGCAAAGAGTCAAGCCCTGAGCATATTGTTATCAAGGTTCCTGAAAATTTAAAGTTGTTCTTCTCCACAGCATTAAAAAGTGAATTTTGGGAGTCATGAAATTATGAGGACTTCCTCAATGGGACTTAAAGGACGAGGCTTTTCCCCTATTTGTGATGTGTTTGATACCTACCTTAGAATGGGATGAATCAGCCTTTGCATTGACAACTTCAGGAACCTAGTAACTAGTTTAGGGGAAGTAAAGTACTTACATGACTACTTACATGAGTACTTACAGGGACAAAAGTTTGGTGATATGATTTCTATTTCTTATACTGAAGTATTGACTAAATTCACTGTCACCTGAATGAGAAATGCTGGAAACAAATAAGCAGGCATATTTCTGTGCCATATGCAACTGAAGGAAATATGAGAAATCAATCTCAGTCTAATTTCTTCAACCACATACTGGAATTAAACTTTGACAACTAAATAGCTGTAAATTGCCTTAAGGATATCTCACAGCACCAAGACTGTACTGCTACAAGCAGGCAGATTATTTGGAGCTCCTTAGAGTTGTATGATTATTCTTTCCTTTTTACTTTTTGATTATTGTTATTAGATGACTTCTTTGGGTAATTCTGATAGTGAAATCAGGATTCTGCTTTCTGCCAAATTTTGAGGCTTATTCAGCCTACCCCTATTCTATAGCTGGGCTTAATTTTTTCCTTGAGCAATGCTATTAAACTAGCTGGAACTGACTGTCGCCTCCCTTGCACAGCTGTCTGTGCTTGGGACACTTGGGAAAACTAGACAATACAAACAATTTCCTAGTCCTATTTCTGCCCTTTCCACTTGTCTTGTGATGTACCTAGCAATTTATGGGTACTCGTGATGACTTTGGCTCCAGAGCAAACTACCTGAATGAATGTACATATGTGCTAGTGACAAATCCAGTGACCTATGTGTCCAAGCTTTAGTCAAGGCAGATTTGCAGAAGGCTTCAGTTCCCTAAACACAGGTGTTAGTGCCACTTGAGACGGCAGGAGAATCCAAGCCACAGGGCTACCTGACACAATGCAGGACTTACAGGAAGCCTACACATTTGTGAAACAGCCTGGAGGCAACGTGATACATCCCACAGCACCTGCAATGCCATGAGCTGAATTTATTTGGGCAGCTGAATCCCACTCCAAGAGAATGGGCTGTAATTAAATTCTCCCTAAATAAGGCATTGTTGGCTTCTTAGGTGAATTGCCCTCTGGGTTCCCTTGGCTGTCTTGCCTAGACATCTGTAGACTATAGCGTCTCATTTGCGTAGCTCACCTATAGACTCTTACTTGTACACCTATGTTTAAGTTTTTCAGTCTGAAGCTGAATGCCACTGTAGATGAAGCATTGACTTGGAGACAAAATCTCCCCACCTGAAAGTCATAAGGTAACTCTTACTGTATCAACCCACACTTCATGTGCTGTCATTGTGGCAAAACAATAAAATTCTTACTTGTTTTTCAGTTTATTTTTTTTCTCTGATTTATGCTATGATTCTTTCACAGGCCAGAATATATTCCATAGCAAGCAATGCACTTTTTTTTTTTCTCCTTTTCTTTTTGTTCAGTTCTTCCGGACAGAAAATTATTTTAAAATATATATTGCCGAACAAAATATGATAATGGTTTTGCATATTTGGAGTCATAGAAATGTTAACTCTGTTTTAAAAAAAGAATTAATATACAAGCATTTATGCATTGAATGCATAACACACTGAAAGCATGAAGCATTTATGCACACACGAGCAGAGAAACCCACACGGTAAATGTTCCCTCAGCAAAGAAAATTCATTATGTGAATCGAGAGGAACTACTCAGGTGTTATTTTAGTTTACGCTGCCTCACAATCTTTTCAACATTCATGTCTGGTACCTAGTTTTAATTATAGCAAAATAGATGCATTTGGTTGCTCCTTTTCTGTCAACTAAGTCTTACAATGAAAACTTTTGAATAAAAATCAGCTGAACCAGCTCTTTGTTGTAGGTTATAGACTTGTTCTCACCCATCCATATACTCTGTAAAAGCAATAACTTCACTAACCATATTTCTTCATGTCCAAAAAGCACTGAAATGTATCCATTTAGACGGGTGTTTTCTTCAACATTGTCAAATTTAATGACAACGATGCTTCATACGTACAGCATTGTGCAAAAAAGCACAACTATTCTAAACAGCATCTCTATTTACTTATTTATTTTTCTGTACAGCTTTGGTAAGTGTTTTTGGCTGATTATTAAAAACTCTTTTGTGGTCTTAGAACTTACTTGTCAAATCCAGTCAGCAGCAAAATCTGACTGGTGCTTTGCATAATTCCTGTCAAAACTGCAGAGGTTTCTCTAAAAGTTAAATGATTTATTGGTTTGAAATCAGAAATAATCCAAATAAACTAAAAGAGTAGAGAGCAGACAGGAGGACAATGAATATGTCTATTTTTCAGTCTTCCACAGTTTTATGAGCTCAAAGCAAATTATTCCTTATTGTGAATTCTTACCAAATACCTGTAGGCACATTTATTCACTTACAAAATTGGACATCTGAAATACACAAGTTGTCCTACGAAAATAATTCATACTAAAAACATGTAGAGGTTTGCATTGGCAATCACATAATTGAAGCCATTCTTTTTTGTCCTTAATTATCCATTGATTAATTTTACTACTACACCTTATGGCCAAAGCATCCAACCAGTTTTTTATTATTATTATTATTATTATTATTATTATTATTATTATTATTATTATTATGCCTTATCCCCTTAAGACTGAGTTTGAGGTCCTTTCACCAACAAACACTCACATGGCATCATGATAGGTTAATCTATTGTGAGAATGAGGACTAGCAAAGTTAGACACGATGCCTCCACATTGTATTTTGAGCTCAGAGGAGAAATTTTGGGTCCTTCCTAAGGTATTTTGGCATATCCTTTAGGATGACTGGAAGCTGTTTCGGCCTCTAGGGCAAAATATGCACATCCTTTCACTGCAATCCTTACCATTGCAGCCTATCCATTTATTCCCCATTCTGCCCTGTGAAAATCTTTCCTGTTATCCTGCACAGAGGTGGAAATTTTGGCATGAGACATAAGGGGAATAGGCAAATGGCATATAAAGAAGTTTACTTGAACTAAATAGCTTCTCTCTGCCCTCCAGGCTCTTTAATATTGTGAAGTCCTAGTGTAAATATGGTGGTTGTCCTTCCTATTCGCCCACATGTACTTGACAGCAGTATGATAAGCACAAACCTTCTCAGAATGCTTTCTTTGTGGGTGGTTGGAGCACTGTCCTTCACAAGTCACTGGGCTGAGTGGGGTCTTTTATGGCAGGGCCAAAGATGGACAGCAAGAATGTTTTGATAAGTGTCCTTGCGCTTCCTCCCCCCTTACACCTCACAATTATTAAATCCCCTTCATGGTGATGTCTTACTGAAAAAAATAAAAAGAAGACACTTCAAGCAATACTAAGGAAAATAAAAAATTCTTAATAAAGATATTTTGGATATCTAACAACCTCTCTTGACATCAACTAGGTCAGGGTAGGCTAGGGACATGAGGGAGTACATCTGTATCAGAAAAGAAGAGAATGGAAATGATGTTTGTTAATTGAAAATACATTTATTTTTCTTGTTTGCTTTTAGTTATCTAAGAATACGTGAATGTAACATACTTTTGTAATATGAGCTGTTCTGCAAATATGTCCAACCTGAATGGGATACATATTTTCACATTTTATCTGTCACCAATGCAAATCTATCTTCCAAAATAAGTTCATTCAGTTGTCAAAATACAAGTATTCTATTAGAGTTGCTAGTGTGAGGTTTATTTTCTTTAACTCTCTTCGTGATTCTCAGTTTAAAGAGGCTTTATTAGGTATATGCTGCATCCTTCTAGTTTCTCATCTGTGAAAGCATTTGGACACAACACTTCTAATAAGGGTAGTAAATCTTTTTCTTTGCTTAGTGAATAGCAGCTTCACAGGATTAGAAAGGGGATTTCACATCAGTAACAACTGTGGAGAAAAAATAGAGAAGAGTACGGAAAGAGAGATGGGATCATGATAGCAATGATAGTTATATGTAGTTTCACATCTTCTTGAGAAGAAGGAAAGAAAACATTGATGCTGGGTCAACCACAGATATCATACTCTGAAACAACTGTAGAGAAGATTTGTCACTCGTAATAGGATAAAAAAAAAAGTCAAAAGTGGTATTAGAAACAGACCTGATCCTCCAAACATCTTTGCCAGCAAACATATGGCTTTATCAGTCATTGGGGGTCCTCAGCACCCCGGAGTCACTCCAGCAAAGACATTAATCATGTGCTTAATTTCAATACATCCCTTGACAAAGAATTAAATTACTCATGCTGTAAATATGTGCTTAGCTGCTTTACTCGGTGAAAGCCAGTATACTCTGCATCTTTCAGGATCAAGCCCTGTGTACCTAGTGCTTTGAGTTTCTCCTGTACTATGAATTATCACGTTACCGAATGGAGCTATACGTACTAATGAGCACTACATGCTGTTTGCATGGTAGTTGTTTGCATGGTAAGCTGTTAAGTTTTCAAAGAAACAAGACAAAGTGTTTATAACACAACAACCAAATCAATATTAAAATGATCTGGAAAAAAAAAAAAAATAGATTGAACCACCAAATTCACCCTTATTAAAAATTACTTCATAATGGGAGTGGCTGGTTGTGGATAGCTGATGCTTTGTAATATGATATATAAGAATACAGCTGAGTATCGTAGCCATTAATGGAAGAACCTAAAATCTTGGGAACAGAGTTAATACCACATCTTTCTTTCTGCCATATTCCCATATCTCTTCAATTTTCAGTGTGAGCTTTTGTGTGAGGTTTTTTGCTATTTCCCTTAAGATGCAGATTGTTTGGAATAACTGATTTGCTTGTGTTCCCATTTTTTAAGTAATCCCTTGGCTGCTCTTTGTCAATACCTACTTTGGCAAAGTCTTCTTTATGTTGCTTCTTAGAGTCAGATTTTAAACAGCAATATTTCAGCAGTTTTTTCACTCTATAGACTTAAAATTGTTCAGAAGAACATTTAGTTTTTCTTTAAAATACCCAGTGTCTCAAACCAGAAATACTTTACACAAGAATTACATTATTCCCCACTGCTCTCATTGGCTTGTTGTTTTTATCTTTCTGACCATAGCACATTCATCCTTGTATGATTTTTATGCAAATCACAAGTACATTTATTCTATTTTTGGCTGCTCTTCTGTGTGTCACTGAACATTGAGAAGTAATTTGCTACTTTAAGTTATATTTAAAGTTATATTTAAAAACATGCAGGGCTTCTTGTTAAATGATGGAATTCTCATTATGACTTCAAATCAGCATACTGCTCATACATATGCGTGACTTTAAGCTCCTGTTGATTCTAATTCAAAGGCAGCAGAGAATAGTTTTGTCCTAGGGTAACAGATGCTCTCATGTGAGTAGACTGAGCTCATACATCTGTTTTCTTTATAAATTACTTTGAAAGTCAAAATAAGGAACCCAGCACAATTAAGGCAGCATCTCAAACACTTGCTAAGTTTGGTACAGTTCATCTTCATTCAGGGTCTGTTTTTAAACTGCTACTAGCTTAGTTCTGGTTCTATCCCATATCAGAGTAATATCATGCTCTGCTCAACTATAAATTAAATGCAGTTTCATTTTTGCAATTAAAACTGTTAAAATTGTATATTGAAAGGTCTATAACGCTTTGCACCTTCACCAGTGGTTTGTGCTAGCCCTACTAAACTTATGCTTAAGTTTAAACTCCTGACTCTCCATGTGCCTTTGTGCTGGATAACTCGACTTGAGACTGCATTAGATACATGCATTCCCACACATGGGTCACTGCCCTAGGCCCAAGTCTGAACTTGTCATTTTTGTTTGGTGAACTAGACTGCTGCTCACAAAGCTCCAGTCTCATGCTCAGCTCTCAGCGTGCAGGACCAGTTGGCTGCTGGAATTCATTCATCAGAGGTATGAAGCTTTGTTTCCTTCTAGAGCCCAAACACCCACAGGCAACTAACATGGTGGGACAGGTCTCACTGCCTTGGAGGAGCAGGTTGGGGAATGAGAAGCCTCTTTGCAGCTCTTTTCCCCAGTGTTAAAGCTTGACTGTGTACAAGTGTGCCTAGGATAAAGGACCCATTTTGAGTCTGTCACCATTCTGAAAATACATACCTCTATTTCAGACACCTATATAATCAAGGAAAGAAATTTAGTACCCTGTTGTTTGTCATCACTGTAATACCTACACACGCTGTGATGTACACTGAATGCTTGTATATGCACATCTTGTGAAATTTCCTTTACTTGTTTGATTTTCTTCCAATGTCACTGATGATAATAAAGTTCTACCCTCTTTGAAATCAATGTGAGTCAGCTAAACTCCTTAGGAGTTTTTTGTATTTAGAGTTTTGAAAGTCCCACTATGCACCTATTTACATGTTTCAGCACCAAAATATCTTCAATCGTTAGACCCTTACTTTAGAAAGTTCATTTTATCTTGTGATCAGAAGAAACTGTCTAGCTTTTCTACAGCGCCAAAGTGAGTTTGTCACCATAGTGTTATCTGTAAGTCTTCCATGGCTCTGTAAACAATTTCACAATACTTATTTCAACTTCTATCAACTTCCATGAATTAAATCTCCTGAAATAAAATTAATAACAAAAATTAATATTCAAAGCACAGGATAATCTTACATTATCATATAGGTTTTTTTGAGAGAAACTGTCAAGTTCTTTCTTATGTAAGGTCTTTATTGCTAGAAATCAGTATGACATTATTTAATCAAGATATTTTGCAGGAGACACTCCATGACTGAATATCTACTTTGCCAAAAGTTTCTTTAGAAATATTTCAAAGATCTCATCCAGTTACAGACTTCTGATACTTTTTCCTGAATATTTATAAACTGAACTTTACACAGTGAACATTACGGTGGTACCAGTTTATGGAAAATTCCACTCTGTTTGCAGTCTTGCAGATTTCCCAGATTGTGGTGATTTTGTACCAGAAACATGACTCAGACATAAGGGACTTTTCCAACCCCAGAAAATCAAATATTTATCCCCACCTCAGCATAAGATGCTTTTTAGACATTTCACTTAGAATATATACAGATTTTTATTTTTTTTAAAACTTTATCAGGGTCAGTTACTCATATCTGAAATGAGAATTTAGGCAGTGTGTTAAAAGTAATCAAGAGTAGAAATTTGATTATCTAGTCTCTCATTTTTGCTGCTACTACTAAAAGCCCTGAACATTTAGGAATACTTTCACAAAGCAATTTATGCACTGTGTTTCTCAGCATGACAACGCCTAACTTTGAAACATATACTCTGAGACTGGAATCTGCAAAGAATCTGGAAGGACTTGGGGGCACTGGTGGATGAAAAGCTGGATATGAGCCAACAATGTGCCTCACATCCCAGAAAGCCACCCATATCCTGGGTTGCATCCAAAGAATCATGGCCAGCAGGTTGAGGGAGGTTATTCTGTCCCTTTATTCCGCTCTGGTGAGATCCCACCTGGAGTACTGTGTCCAGCTCTGGAGTCCTTGGTGCAAGCAGGACATAGACCTGTTGGAGTGGATCCAGGGGAGGGCCAAAAAATAATCAGATGGATGGAACAAATTTCCTATGAGGACAGGCTTAGAAAGTTGAGGTTGTTTAGCCTGGAGAAGTGAAGGCTCCAAGGAGACCTTATTGCAGCCTTCCAATACTTAAAGGAAGCATATAAGAAAGATGAGGACAGACTATTTAATAGGACAGGGGGGAACGGTTTTAAACTAAAAGAGGGTAGAGTCACACTAGCTATAAGGAACAAATTTTTTTCCAGTGAGGGTCGTGAAACACTGGAACAGGTTGCCCAGAGAGGTGATAGATACCCCGTCCCTGGAAACATTTAATGCCAGGTTGGACAGGGCTCTGAGCAACCTGATCTCATTGAATATGCCCCTGGTCATTGCAGGAGGTTTGGACCAAATGACCTTTCAAGGTCCCTTCCAACCCAAACTATTCTATGATTATATGATTCTATAATTTTATGAATAACGGCTGAGAGGACATCATTAATAAATGTCTCTGGGCAGGAGGGAGTGGGAGTTTCTTAAAAAAATCTCTTTAGGTAAAGGATTTGTAATTTGGAAATGCATCTGAGAAGGCAACAGAGGGTCTTCAAAAAAAGTACAGACACACTGATATCTGTGTCTATCCAGATGATGGCAGTTTTGACCATCTGAAAGTTCTACCTACGTCAGCCAAAGAAAGTATTAAAGAGAGGGTATACTGTTGAAATTAAGCCCAAAACATAGTCTACTGAGCCTTCTTTTCAAAGTTAGTATATTAAATGTCCAATTAGAAAAACAGAGCCTGAAACTGAAATACATGTGTTTCACTCTTCCTTCTTTGATTTTTCTATGGACTGAGATAAGATGAAATCTTATTCTATCAGGAATCCTGCCTTATACTGGGGAAGTCATACAACAATCCTTCAGTACAACTTTATTCAACAGGTAGTCTAGTGACAACTTTACCAGACCCTGTTGCTTACTTACTGTCTGACTTGTTCTCTGTCATCAGTTCTCCTGGGTCACTTCACATCAGCTTGAAGATTTTTCCCTTTCAGCTTTTGCCAGCTTTTCTTATTGCTTCATATTATCTCTACCCAATCCATTACAGAACTCAGTTCATTAACTTTTAGATAATCATTTGTCTTTTCTCTTCAGGGTAGGTTCAAAAGCTTTCCATTGCAGCATACATTTTGATGCTTTAAAATGCCAGTGGTTAATTAAAAAGAAAACCATTGCTAATGCTTTTATGCTCTTATTTCAAGCAAATAAAAAAAAAATTTGTTCTGGATTGAATTTTTGTACTAATTTTGTACTTTAGGACACTGTATATGAAGTAAACTTGGTAATTTTAGACTATGCAGCACATAAGTAAGGATAAAGAGTGGTTAACTTTTCTAATTTACTCTGCACTCAGAGATCTGTCAAGCAGGATTTCATATGCAAATGAGAAGTGAAGCAGAATAAGTACCTGTATATAGCAATCTTTTGACAGAATTGCTCTGAATTCCAAAAGTTTTCTTCTTCTTTTTTATGTTTAGTACACAGAGACAAATTAGAGGCTGCCTTTTACATTCCTGTCTATTTGATATCCATACAAGTGACATAAACCAAAGAAAAAGAAGACAGCTTGCTTCCCGTTCACGTGAAATCGTTTTTTAACTAGCTGCCACAAACCCTTGAAGCTTACAGTCCCCTTAAACATCAATTATGCATTCAAACAAAGATGTGATTCCTTAAATTGAAATCTGTAATTCATAATATAGACTATGGACATAGGGGTACAACTAGGGCTGAATGTTGAAAAATTAGCACACCTTTAACAACAGGCATAGAGAGATTTTGCACCTGCTGAACATTTCAGAAAGAATTCAGTAGGAGCCACAAAAGGATAAATTGGCCAAAAAGTTACTGTGGGGTAAGGGCCCAGAAGAAGGATGGTCTGAAAAATGTCTCTAATGGGATTTTAGGAGGTTCAGGTCAATTTGAGTAGTATCTGCAGCTCTATATTTTATTATCAATAAGGATTTCATGAGGAAGCTTTCTTCTAGTTGCTTAGTTCTTGAATCCTCTGCTGGATGAAGGTTCAGTATGAGACCAATGTTTAAAAAAAACCTGTTTTTCCTTTGCTACATAGTGCTTTTAGATAGTTTTCTCCGACACAGGAGAAATGACCAGATTGTCTGATCATTCTGCTCATCCCAAGTTGCTCCATCTTACAGCCACACACGGCAAATAGCACAAACACTCTGAAAGCAGTGGGAAAGAAGACAGAGTAATTGTTGAAGAACCAGCCATGACCAGGGTCCCAGTTTGCAGGCTGAACTTATTTTTAAATGTTTCTGAGGCAAATACTGCAGTGAGTCCAGTCTCTAAACCCATATGCTTAAGAGTCTAGAACTGAGTGCTTGGGTTCTACCAATTAAAAGCAAGATGATGTATAGCTCCTGAATCTACAGTTCAGCTCTAAGGTTTATATTCAGGCCTACTTATTGGAGAAACATAATGTAATAGAGCTAAAATATCATTCAGGTGATAGTTCCCTAGACAACTGATTGCTATTTATCTAAATGATGGGGACTTGCCCTTTTCTTACATGTTTACATATGAAACTTTGCTGATGGAGACATAAAAAAAGTACATGGTCATAAGAAAAACTAGTGGCATGCAACATGTAATTTTAGGTGAAATTAGGTTTTAATGTCTTAATATTTTAAGAAAATATTCTACCTAGTTTGGCAGATAGATAGCATTTCTTTGTCAATTAAATCATTTAGAAATTGAAAAGACAGTGTAAAATGGTTTTCTTGGAAATTCTTTTTACTCTTCATTCAGAACATTTGTTTTTGCAACCCTTGCAATTAAATACCACAGTCCATATTCAGAACAAATTATGCTGCATATATAAAACTCTTACTTCCTGGCAACATGACTAATTCCTAATTTTACTACCCAGCCTACTGCTTCTCAAGAGGAAAAAGTCAAAGCATTAATGACGTTGTCCATGTGGGAGCTTAATGTACACTACTGAATGCTGCTATTAAGTCATGTAAAAATGATCTGATTACCAAAATTGGCACCAAATTATCATTGCTAGCAGGCAGCAGGCCTGTGTTTTAGTGACTACGACATAACTGAAGTCAGTGTGCATGTTTTATAAGTTCTCCTTCCCTCACTAAGGGGGCAGCAATAGCAAGCACAAGGCATTGGACATGGACATTTTTTCTGTGTCCTCACCACTTCGTGAGTACATAAGCAAAGAGATAATGCTCCGCAGCCAGCTAATCAGTCATGGAAACTCCTCTGCACACCTCCCAGCATGAAGCCTTTTTAAGAGAGTGGGTTTTCAGGGGTGGCAAAAAAGAACACGATGGATTTCAAACTGCCAGCTGTTTTCTACTGGCGACAGCTATGGTGGGTATGCCTTTTGGATCAATTTGCCTGGGAGACAAAGTTTCAGCATAATGGTTTTTTGCAAACATGGAACTCACAATAGGTCAGGTAATGCTCAGAAACTTTTTTCTCCCACTTCATAAAGTAGGCTATCCACAGGTCAAAAACTCTTCTGAAATATAAGACACTGTTTGCTGAGCAAAATAATTTGAATTTCTTTTCAATGCTTAATAAATGTATGTATTTTACAACTTTTGTGCACCAACAGCCTTATATTACATAACCCATTTCAGGAAACTTAATATTAATGAAGTGCTTTTTTGCTTATTTTGTTTGGTCTATTGCAACACAATACAGAAAAGAAGTTAATGAACTGTGGAGGGGTTCCCTCTTCAGGAGAAAAATCTCAGACTTCCATGGGCAGCCAATTTTGTGATAATGATATAATGATCTGAGTACAGTTTAAATACTGTTGAATACACTTTTCAAAGCAGCCCATTTCTGATGGAAACCTGAGGATCTGATATATTGGCAGCACTTTCCCGTGTGTTTAATGGCATAAAACCCCCATACAAAATAGGTTAAATGTAGGTAGTAAAAGGCAGGGGGATTTTTTAATTTCCCTTGAGATACAATTGACTGTTCCTCAAGGCTGTTTGTAGTTTCGTCTGTGATTTGGAAGGAGTTCTACTATTTAATGGCAGCAACTCTAGTCAAGACATGGCTTTGTAAAAATATATACGCAGCAGTGTACACTATAGGAGATGAATAAAGAGCTGAAGAGAATTGGCAGTAGTTCAAAAACTGCAGTAAATCCAGAGCTGAAAATGCTCACCGTCCAGATGGGAAGGTTGCTATGAACATGTTTCCAAGGCAGTCTCCCTACCTGCACTTTTTTGAAGGTATCATTTGCCACTGTAAGGCTTCTTTGACGATCTGTATAGGATTTACAGAGTCCGGGGAGCTAGAGAAATTGTCCCATAGGGACAATAGATGCTAGAGAAATCTGGGCATCCCAGACTGTAACAGTTGTTCATGCACAGAATTATGCTCCACTGTGTGCAAGGTGAAATGATGGCTGTGCTTGTGTGACAATCTGGGCTGGCTGTACTTGGACAGAAAGTCTAAGCTAGCCAAAGAGATCGGACTTGTTCCACATCATGGGCACTGGAGAAGTGATTCAGACATGACAGATCCTGTATACGTTGGGCTCGCAAGTGCAGAGCGGTTGCATAGCACCTTTGTTTGTTTCCTATGTTGCACACAGACATCTTGTTGACCGCTCAGAAACATGGAGGCTACGTCTTTTTAAACGTCCGATATTGATGGGTACGTACATCCAGCCTGTAAGGTGCGAGGGCTAAGCCCACACTGAGAGCAGGGGAGACTGAAGGAGCTTTGGACTTCACAGGCTGAAGTCTGTACATCATTGGCAAGGTTAAAAACAAATATTGAAAGGCTGACAGGCTGAAAAAGCTGCTGTGAGCAGGGAGGAGAAGAACAAGAATAGAAACAAACATAAGGCAATTTTAGAAATACACAGAAACATAAAGGAGAAGAGCTGTGAAAGTTGGCATGTTCTTCTTAACTGAAACAAAGTAATGAACCAACTCTGAATACCCTGCACAGACTGAGCAGTTCTTACCTGCAGTTCAACATCTACTACTACAAGTCTAGCATGAAGTTGAAGAAAATTTAGTCCTTTTTAAATCATATTATTTTATCTCTTAGTGGTTACCCCATGCCCACATGTGTTTCTTTTGTACTTTGGAAATAATCAAAAGGCAGAGAAGTTAACTTTAATGGGGACCTGGGATTTTTCTAAAGTAAGGAAATTCTGGAGCAGCAAAATACTTCATGGTTTAACTCATTTACACACAGAACAGACCGAAGGTGGGGCTGTGATCCAAGATGGTGGTCCAGATGACCTGAATTAAATGTAGTCAGAAAAGACAGGTATATATGCTGAACACCAAAAAAAAAAAAAAAATCTATTAATGTTTAAAATCTTAATTTTTATTCAACACAATGGGCTTCAGGATGTGGGATTCTTGTGTTCCTTTCTTTCTTTCTTTGAAGAACCTAGATTATTTTTTATCTGATATTTTTTTTTTTCTCTTCTGTTGACTGGAAAAATTTATGCTGGTATGAGAACTTTCTGTGTAGTAGAACCTCCACAATCAAGCGGAATGGTTTTTTCTCAACCTTAAAACATTTTCTACATTTTAAATGCTGATATTAGAAAATTTTACTTTCCCCAATATCTACGCAGGACCTAAGTCACAATTCTTCCCTAAAGCTTCTGAAGTAAGTTGTTGTAATGGTATCATCCCTACTGTATTTTCTTCCACAGCTCTGAGGCAGAGTCCTCTTTTTCAGTCAGCCGGACAGAACTTATGCCTGTGTGAATGGGAGAGATTCCACTAATTGTATGCTTCTACCAATGCTTACAATTTAACACAAGCACTAATCTACCAAACCTCTGGGAAAAGAAAAACAGAACAAAATCCAAAACTGTGAATTTTCTAGAAATAGACCTAAAGACCTGAAGTTCACAAGGAAGCTACAAAAATATGCAGATAATATTAGATTGTCAAATCTTCTTGCAGCTGAAATTAATTGTATTTAAAAATAAGCCATTGAATTTAGGGATCTTCATGCCACTATTCCCTAAACAGTGCAGCTGGGAAGACAGAGACTTTGATCTTCAGACTCCTGCTTGACTGCTGGGTCTCAGGAGATCAGTTCTATCCCCACACCGTGTGCTGCTTGGCAAACCGTAAACAAGCTATATCTCCATTATTGTATTCTTTCATATGTTCCATTGCAAAAAACGTGATATTTCTGGTAATATAGGGACAGCAGTGTAAGAATCACTCAAAAAAAAAAAAAAAAAAAAGGATGACGAAACAGAAAGAAATGCCTTCCAGTTTTGGAAAAAATTAAATTATGTCATTCTTAGTCTGACTTACTTAACATTAGAGAAAAAAAGTAGTATAAGAAAAGTGTTGTTTGTTCTTACAGAGATATCTGTGTTAAAACACATTTGAATACCATCTCTGACAGCTATTTAATTTCTTAACATAAGAGGTAATAATCTGCCTTACTGTACGATCCATTAATGACACTGTGAGCTAGGAAGCCCAGATTTGAAATGTGGAATATTCAGAGAGTTTCTCGATAAGTTATCTATCAAGAGACAGACCCTATGGTCTTGGCTCTGCATCTTCATTCAGGTTGAAACTCTGTCTCTGCTTTGAAAAGTTTATCTTCACAATGAAGTTGCAAAGTTTTAAGCTTCCAGATGAGTAGGTGTCCTAAATGGCTAAAGCAAACTACTGAATGACACAGTCTTCTGGGCACCTAAGAAAAGAAAAACAACTGTATATTTATTTACAGAATAAATCAAAATGTGAAATGTTTCTTGAGGGGCTTGAGTTTTCTGGTATTACATACCTGAGAAAAGTCAGAGGGAATCGTTTTAAATGCTGCTGAATGTTAAAATGTTAAAATTGAGATTATTTACTTTATACTTTTCCTGTGTGTCTCATTAAATTCGGTACTAATTTTAAATAAATCCTAATGACCATATGCAACATTCATCTATTTTTAATAACCTTGAAGAAAATGTTTCCTTTTTGGCCTTACTTGCAAACCATTCCAGATTGTTGAGCTGCATTTGTAAGTTTCTTTTGATTGATCATCCTAAAATAAGATTTTGAGGCCGATCTCTTAAATTATTCACACAAAAAGAAACTTTATAAGGAGTGGAAGAAAGGACAGCTAGAATGGGGGGGCATATAAGGAAGCTGTCCAAACAGCAAGAGGCCTGGTGAGAAAAGCTAAAGCTTGGTTAGAATTAAATCTAGCCAAGGAGATCAAGGGAAACAGCAAAAATTTCTATAGGTACATGAATGGTAAGAAGACTAGGGAGGGTGTGGGCCGCCTCAGAAAGGAAATGGGGGAGCTGGTGACAAGTGATATGGAGAAGGCGGAGGTTTTTAATGACTTCTTCTCCTCAGTCTTCACTGGCAAGGGCTCCAGCCACACTCCTGGAGTCACAGAAGACAATGGCAGGGGTTGGACAGAACTGGAAAGTGAAGATCAGGTTTGTGACCATCTGATGAACCTGAAAGTGGACAAGTCCATGGGACCCAATGGGATACACCCATGGGTACTGAAGGAACTGGTGGATGAGGTTGCTAAACCGCTCTCTATTATATTCCAAAAGTCATGGCAGTCTGGTGAGGTCCCCACTGACTGGAAAAGGGAACACATAATCCCCATTTTCAAAAAGGGAAAGAAGGAGGAACCAGGGAACTATACGCCAGTTGGTCTCACCTCCATACCTGGTAAGATTATGGAGCAGATCCTGGAGGATCCTCCTGGAGGCACTGCTGAGGCAGAAGAATAACGAAGAGGTGACTGGGTAGAATCAACACGGCTTCACCAAGGGCAAATTGTGCCTGACAAACCTGGTGGCCTTCTATGAGAAGGTCACAACATCAATAGACAAGGGGAGAGCAACTAACATCATTTACCTGGACCTGAGCAAAGCCTTTGACACTGTCCCGCATGATATCCTGATCTACAAGCTGATAAAATATGGGATTGATGGACTGACAATTCAGTGGATAAAGACCTGGCTTGACAACCGCACCCAAAGAGTCAATGGGTCCATGTCCAAGACAAGGCCAGTGACAAGCAGGGTCCCTCAAGGATCAGTACTGAGACCGGTCTTGTTTAACATCTTCGTCAGCGACATGGACAGTGGCATAGAGTGCACCCTCAGCAAGTTTGCCGACGACACCAAGCTGTGTGGGGTGGCTGACACGCTGGAGGGAAGGGATGCCCTCCAGAGGGACCTTGACAGGCTGGAGAGGTGGGCCCATGCCAACCTCATGAAGTTCAACAAGACCAAGTGCAAGGTCCTCCATCTGGGTCGGGGCAATCCCAAGCACCAGATATAGGCTGGGCAGTGACTGGCTTGAGAGCAGCCCTGAAGAAAAGCCCTGAAGAAAAGGGGATGCTGGTGGACAAGAGGCTCAACATGAGTCATCAGTGTGCACTAGCAGCCCAGAAAGCCAATCATATCCTGGGCTGCATCAGGAGAAGCGGGGCCAGCAGGTCGAGGGAGGTCATTCTCCCCCTCTACTCCACTCTCATGAGACCCCACCTGGAGTACTGCGTCTAATTCTGGAGGCCCTACTACAAGAAAGAGATGGACGTGCTGGAACATGTCCAGCGAAGGGCCACGAGGATGATCAGAGGGCTGGAGCACCTCTCCTATGAGGACAGGCTGAGACAGTTGGGGTTGTTCAGCCTAGAGAAGAGAAGGCTCCGAGGAGACCTTATAGTGGCCTACCAGTATCTTAAGGGGGCCTACAAGAAAGCTGGTGAGGGACTTTTTAGGATGTTGGGTAATGGTAGGACTAGCGGGAATGGATTAAAACTAGAGATGGGTCAGTTCAGACTGGACGTTAGGAAGAAGTTCTTCACCATGAGGGTGGTGAGACACTGGAACAGGTTTCCCAGAGAAGCGGTGGAAGCCTCATCCCTGGAAGTTTTTAAGGCCAGGCTGGATGGGGCTCTGAGCAACCTGATCTAGTGGGAGATGTCCCTGCCATGGGATTGGAACTAGATGATCTTTAAGGTCCTTTCCAACCCTAACAATTGTAACCCTAAGTGATCATGGAGGTTTTCGTATGAGTTTGTACAAGAATCTGTTTATCAGCCTTGTCATAAACTTGTTATTGCCATAATTGTCAGTGACAGCCTGTAAATATCTGATCAGATTTGGCAGGGAAAAGATTGTTTTGAAAATCTCTTCTCAGGTGATGTACCAAACCTTGTTGAATCAAGTTTCTTTACTGTAGCAAAAGCCTAAGTCAAGATAAAGAAAATGTCACTCTGATTGTGCCCTGGAAAGTCAAGTGTCTATTAATGAAAATGGGACAGTGGAACAACATAAATTTGTATCAAAACAGTTAAGGTATGTCTATATCTTGCCAAGAAAGAGAGACTATTTAAAGTGTCATAAAAGATTTTATTTCTGCACTGCCTCCTTGGAGTGAAGAAATGCTGACAAAAACTTCAAACTCCCTTCTGGTTTTGTTATGTTGCCTTCTCCTTTGGGAGGGAGAATTCTAAATAGATATAGATTTAGGCAAATATTGAAATGGAATATGTACTTTTGTATAATGTAGAACACATAAATATGAAATGTATAAGGATATATTTCATTTAAAAAGAAAGTTTGCCAAGTGTAAGGTTTGAAGTTTCTCTGTCCCACCAAATCAGTGATGGAGCAAGCGGTTTGCTCTCAGACACCAGGACTTTCAAGTCAGGTCAGGTTATGGTGAAGGACACTTCAGGAAAATGCTATTCATGGCAGGTTATATTATCAGTCCTCAGAGATAAAATAGTTAAAACCTCAGTTAACCCCAAGGATAGTGCCTAATTTTCTCATTAGAAGGACCACATGTTTCTCCTCTTAGTTTCTAACATAGTTTAGTATCAAATCACTCTTCGCTGTACTTAAGGGCTCCTTATTGTAAGTGTAGTCACCCTTTCCGGCCACTAAAGCTTGTCTGACGTACCTTCTGCCCTGAGGTGGAAAGCCTCTAACCTGTGTCTCCCCTGAGTTTGTGCATTTGGCCTGAAATGCCACCTCTGCCCTGTTGTTCTGTGACTCCTGTCACCTGCCACCGTGGGAACTCAGACACTGTGAGTGCACAGGCAAAGGCACGTGGCTGTCATGCGTGGCAATGCTGAAATGAGGAATGTCCCCTACACCACACAACAGTGATATGCCTTTGATTCACCTTCTCCTGAAATACTCTACATAAGGGATACTAAAATTTTACAAATCCAGAACTTTGAAATCACATGGGCTATAATTTATTTTACACAGGTGATATATGACTTCAGCACCCAATAAAAATTTATCCTGTGACTTGAATTAAATATAATTGAAATGAGAACAAGAATTACCTTTTCCTGAGACTGAAAGGTGGAGCATTTAAATACCCTTAATAATAAGCTAAAATTGTAAATTTCTGTGTCAGATCAGAAGACAGATCAGAACTTTGTGCTGTGGTGGCTGAGGAGTTTCTCAAGGACTGATGCACCACACGTAGTGGGGAATAAGAAGAGTTGTTCCCTAAAAACAGTTTTTGGTTGCTGGCTATATTTTGAAAGGAGCTTATACACACAACATATAAAGTTTTTCTTTTACCAAGTATGTGATCTGAACTACTAAGGAGTCTTGGGAAACAAAACTAATTTGCTGTTACAGTCAAGTGATAGACATAACAGTTGATGAAATAGTTTACAATTGTTTTCTATATATAAACTTTTCTAGTAACAACAGAAATATTTTTAAAAATCTCACTGGTAGAATTTTGGTTAGAAATACCTTTATAACGTGCTCTTTTATAATGTGCACCGAAAAAAAAACCCTGAGAAATCCCTTTCTGTTTAACCTGCAATGAACATTAGTCATTACTGTCTTCCTTCACACAAAAACTAGAATCAGAATTGTAGAATAATTCCAGTTGAAGAGGACATCTTCCTGCTTGAACCAGGATCAATGACTTCTTCACAACTTCTAGAATATACAAAGTCTTTTTCATTTAGAAATATATTTTAGGTTAGAATGCCTTAGTTGTAGTTACTGCCATGGGAACAGTCCTTACAGACTGGGAAATATCAGTACCTTAGAGTGCGATTTCTACAGTCTCCACACATCCTACGTGCTGGCCCATTATGAGCACCCTGTAATCAGTATTTATCCCAATTAACATACGGGAAAAAATCATCCTCTACAATCTAAAATATTGAGTATATAGGCTAAGTCTATTTGCAATTATTTTAGGCAAACTAGATCTATTCTGGAAGTATATCTGTTGCATCACTAGTGTTTAAGTGGTCGCTGAAGGTAACTAGATGTTTCTTTGTAAAATTTGTAGGAAAAAACAGACATTATAGTTTTAAAGGTACTTCATAGTTGCATACAGGAGTGAGGCAACCATCAGCAAAGGTAGCTCAGAATCTGTTGCTCAGAAGCCATAGGGAAAGGAGTTTTCTCTATCATTCTCACTTTACCTAAGTGAGAACTGGCCCAGTTCTTCAGTCTTCAAGCAGTGGTCACCTTGAGGGATTGATGACTTCTTACAGGAAAAGATTCTTATCCACTCCTTATTCTAACTTCAAAGTTTATTCCAGTGTCTGTCATAGGGGTCTTAAATCTTTTTTGTGATGAGAAACTAGAAATGCGTTCAGTGAAGCTCCGTAAGGGCATGAAGCCTATTTCCTTTATGGGCTGCAGGGCCTGGATGAAAAACTGGAGAAGTCAGTCATGGCTGTCCATGACCTCCTAGCATAAGCTGCTTTGAGGTCATCCTTTGAAGCCTTTCTAAGAGGACAGGAATCACTGAACTTTTGTAAGAAAACCAAAAGAACTCATATTTAGTAAGCATTCATGTTTTACATAGCTACAGATAAAGTTCACCATAAGTTCTTTCTCTTTTTCCCTTAGGCTACCACTTCCTTACCTGGGTTATAGCATCAAAGTTAGAGGCCTGAGGGAATATCACATTTCAGGAAACAAAATCTCAAACAGAAAGCTATATTTTTAACTTTTGTTTTCAGTAGGCTGCTTAGTGAACTCTTACAATGCTGCAAAAGTAGAATCTTGTCATTTGTTTTGTGGAAAGACTAAGGTTTCTTCAAGGTGAATTCTATGCTGAAAACAAGGTTCATTCAACAATTACATTGCTTGGTGTTCATCCACAAAGTATTGATAGAATGACTAAGTCAATCTTCCCCTCATTCATCTGACAAAATAATTAGACTGAGAGATGTATAGTCACTTAATTAAACATTCTTTTTTGGCTAATAGCATTGCACCAGAAAACATGGACTCTCTTGCCAGTTCCTGCTTTTGATTGGAATAGACCAGGAGACTCCTGGATGAAAGAGGGAACACGGCCATTTTCATCTGTGTTTCTGGTATTATCTGTTAGCTAGGGCAGGAGCATTGCCTTCAAAGGCCTTTGAAGAAATTTAAATTCTGGGTAGAGTTTCACTGAGTAAATAAAAAGGACAGCAAGGGAAAATAAAACCAACTACAGCCATTTATTGTGACTTTTCTTGAAATATAAGAGCATGAGAGGAATTAAATTTGAATGTACAGTGACAACAGTTTGTCATAGAGGTTACTGATTTGCAAAGGCTTTTACTGAAGAATATAGTGTAGCAAATGAAAAAAGGAAATAGGTGCATGTCAGGATTTTGTTTTATAACTCACAGAAAAGACAGGTGACAGGCAGCTTGGTATAGGGACTTTTGAGGTCATTATATTGGTAGGATTCTCCACTGCTGAACCTGCTGGAGGATCAAAGTAAAAAGTATGCCATGTCAGCACACTAGAAGTGTGTCTCATGAGTAGTCTGAATAGTCTTATGTGATGTCTTCAAGATTTGCCGTATTGAGATTTCCTGTATATAGAAAAGGGAGAAATATGTGCAGTACTGGCCCATAGATTCATGGAAAGGGGAGCAAATATTCAGGGGATTGCTCCTAAATTCATGCAGGGAGATGACTACAAGCTAGGCATGTCAATCCCAGTTCATCAAGTTACTTAAGAGAGAATAGAACTATTCGTGGTTAAGGAATCAGGCACTGCTCCTATGCTGTCTGAACAAGAAACATAATTTCAACACCTAATTCAAGATCCTATTACAATCAGTACCATGAGGAAAATTTTAAGAAGTTTAAAAAATACCAGGATTTCATAATAAAAATCCTCCACTGGTTTTGAATTCCTACCCCTTGTTTTGGTACGATTGGTACCATTTTGTGTGACTGGGGCGTCACCCAGTGCTGGCTGTGAGAGCTAACCTCTGTGGGACTTAGCTGGCTGGAAAGCAGGGGAAAAATTTTGCAACAGGTGGATTAGTTTCCCTGTCCGGTCTCAGTATTGCCACTGAACAATATGTATAATGGAAACACTTCCGAAGTGGACACACTGCCAATGATTCGCCAGGGCTGTACTGACAGCATGGAACAAAAGACTGGATCTCACGTGGACGCCATGAGGACCTGGCTTCTGTCATGCCATAGGTACAGGCAGAAGTAGCCTCCTCGAGGTAATGGTAATAATTACAACTGTTTTGAGCTTGAGTTGAATAAATATCGAGTGAAGTAATTAAGCATCAACCTAAAAGGAAGTACTTTTTTCCTACTCTTATGACTATTTTTGTCTTCATAAATGTAGATAGATATAGATATATAGAGATATATATATAGAAATGTTCATAGATATAGAAAAGCATATGCTCTACAATATTGAAGAGACAGCTACATCTTGAAGCAGTATGTCAAGTCAATTTTTTGATTTTGTTCTGTCTTTTATTGTTACAACTCTATTAAATGACTTAAGAGGTTTGTGATGTTTTTCTGTAACAGGAGTCTTTCAACATCTCTCATGCACTGCAGGGTGTTTGCTTGCTAGGTTTGTTTTACCTTGGCCTATTTTATCCTTTTTTCTTTTTTTTTTTTTTTTTTAACATGAGTCACTGTATGGTGAAAACTCATTAATGGCCTTGACAGATGCTAACTAAAGGCATTTTAATGGCTCCCAGGAAAAGAAGCCTTTGCCCAATTTCTTTGGCTCTAGATGAAGATTATCAGTCCATTAGAAAACAAAATTATGAGTGAAGAAGACTTGCTTGTATTGGGGGGAATAACTGAAAGAATCATATGAGCAGCGTTAGTCACAGATCTGGTTGATTGTAATACAACTGAAAACATACAAAATTATTTCAGAAAATCCATTCCTATCATTATTTTATTTCAGTCAGCCTCATGATTCTCAAAGAAGAAAACATTTACATGATTAACTGGAATAATATCTCTTAGTTCTACTGAAACATTTAGTCCAAGTTTTTCAGAGTAGGTAAACATGAGTCTTGACACACAAAACTTCTTTAGCTGAATAAATCAAGATCCTTATCTTAGATAAAATGTCATGTTCAGTTATATTGGATATCAGCATTTTAATAACAGCATGCTTTTTGCCGTAACACTGGCTTTTATGTTTACTGCGTTAACAGGCACATAAGAGAATTGTTTTCAAGAATAATGACTAATACTCTAGTATTAGTCCAGAGCACTGGACTAAAACATGGTATGATGGTTTCTATGCAAGTCTTGACAAATCAAAAAAAAACACCCAACTTTCTATAATCTCTTGTCTTGCAGACTTGCTTCAAAAATATGTCAGTGCCTTTAGACAGGTAGTCCAAGAGGTCATTCTATTTGATATCCAGGAATCTTAGTCATATGGCTAAGGCAAATTACTTCTGCCCTAGGACAGCTGTGCTGCTTGCTAAGCCTAATAGCTACCTTTGCACTACCTATGCTAATGATGTCAGTATGCTAACAGACACATTAGTAACTGGGAAAAAAGAGTGAGAAGAGGGGGAGCTTTAAAAATCATGTTTTCTTTATCAATCGTGATATTCCAAACACAAAGAACTCCTGAAAAATTGGCTAGTTTATTTGAGAATTAGCTACAGCATCAGTATAAGATATTCAGCAGGAGGTAATCTCCACATAAAAGGATTGTCCATTTGTAATGGTTCTGGAGCTCCATTTGTAAAAGAGCTAGTTTGGTTTGGCGTAATGTAGTTCTCATACAGGTTCATGTTCACATCCAACACTAAACATCTCTCTAATTATCAGGTTCCATATCAAACACAGAGCAAGAGAATTTTACAATGTGACTTATGAATTTACAATGCTCCCAACAATTAAACAGCACATGTACAGTCTCCATGAGTGAACTAGAACAACCTTGGTGCAAGATCTCTGTCAGCGAATCTGAAATACTGGAAGCTAAGAGCAGAAGTGCTCGGACTCCACAGATATAAGAACCAGTGCTCTTTGTCTTTTCCTCAGGACTTGGAAAGCCTGAGAAAAACCCTCTACAAATCTTAAATTCTCTTCGATCTGTTGTCTGCTTACTGATTATTGTACCACAGTGCACAGTGTTATCATAATATTACAAATAGCCCAAGGTGAGAAGCAGAACCCATGGTGCAATGCAGTGTACCACAGGAAACAAGCAAATAATTCATAATACAAAGGTAACAAATGACAACAAATAGCTTAAGAGCATCCAGGAGAGCAATGGCTAACATGATACTCTCTGATTTTAGTACTGGTCACTAAGGCTGGGATTCATTTGACTTATTGTAGATATCTGCAAAGTAGCCCTTTGAGACACTACCATAGATTGCCTTTACTGTCCACAGTACAATTTATTGAATATAAAGTAGGTGAATAAAGTAATTCATATGAATCATGCCTAAAAGTGTCTATATTCCTCAGTTGACAAAACCAATGCCATTATAGCTCAAATATACTTATCCGTATTGTACATATTTAGAGTTAGATGAGACAAATCCCACTTCAGTGACCTGACAGTTCTCCTGCTTTGTTTTGGTTTTGGAGTTGGTGGAATGAATCACAGAAGAGTTTTAAAGATGAATGGAAAAGAAAATAACAAATCTTATAGCTGGGATGATGTTGGAAGTCCTATAACATGATAGCAACACAGTGGGGAACGGATAGGAGTAACTCTTACTTTTTAAAGTCAGAATAGGAAACTGTCTGAAATGTATTCTTCTAAAGGACATTTCTCTTGGAATTTTCTTTAGTGACTGAAAAAAAGACAAAACCCCAAACCTTTTTGTTCTGAGAACTTGCCTCTAGAGTGTTGATCTTGTTAGCCCAGGCTACCACGTAGGCCACAAGACTAGAGGTAGCAGAAACTAAAAGGTTAGTGGAAACTCAGCTGATAATCAGTCACAAAGGCTTCCTCGTACTAAAATTTGGACTAACAGTGTTTAGAAGACCACCACATATTTCGTTATCATACAATCTCTGGTATATACTTTTTTCCAGTTGCCCAACATTGAATTGACTACCTGACCAATTCACATGCAGTCAAACACAATAATCAGCTGGATAACTGCTAGGTGTCCACATCTCAGCTTCAAGTTCACAGTTGCTTCTTTTTTCTGCCAATAAAATCTGTTCTTTAATAGAAAATCTGTATTTGACTTCTTACCCAGCCTGGAGTGCCAGTCTCTGTTCTGAACATGAGAAACAAGATGAAAATGGGGAATAAGGCATTGCTGGGTCCAGAGAAAGGACAGCTGTACCATTAGAGACTTACAGTAGAAAGAATCTGGCTAGAGGTGAGGAAATGTAAAACATACCCCAGTCATGAAAACCCAGAAAGTTCTTTGAGACAAAGGAGAGTTTTAAATGTCAGCAGAAAGATGGCATCACAGTTGAGAAAATTAGGAAGGAAAGATTTGTGTGGGAGAGAATAAGAGAGATTTTAGTCATGTTGAGCTTTAGCTGACAGCAATTTGATATATGATAGTGCCAGAAGGCAGAGAAGATGTTTTTGGACACAATTCAGTCAGCAGTTGATCTCATAGATAATTCTTATTTGGAGATACAACCTGAAATGATGGGAAACAAGGATAATAAATTCAAGGACAGTAGCCCATGAAACAGTGGCAGAAAATACTGGGGGAGTAAGGAAGTTCTTCAAAAAATCCTCTGAAACAGAAAGGAGAAAAATTAGAAGAGAACTAAGCCAAGAGAAGACCAGAGTTCCGAAGACTCTCCATGTTGAAAGTACACAAGAAATATGACACACAAGAGTAAAATATGGAATGGCAGAGACATCCAGATAGCACAATCATTCAAAAAATGAAGGAAAGCAAAGGGAAAAAAAAAAAGATTGTACCATAAGATTCAAACAGGATAAACACACATGGTAAACCTTAACTAAGAGTTTAGAATATTTTTAATAAAATTCCTTCCTATGTAACATGATTGGAAATTCACAAAATGCTGTTCAGCTTGTGTTCACTATACTAAGTGCATACACAATACCAAGTTGTAAACTCTGCAGTAGATATCCCACATTTTCATCTGTTGTTTGAAGTATCAATCTAAACTGCTCTACAGTGGAAACATATAAAAATTATGTAAGTAAACAGTAATCTGATTTTCACTGTAAGCCAGCCATGCTGAAATAAATACTCTAGGGAAAAAATATAAATCCACTTAATCACATTTCCTTCATGATGTTGGTGATCTCATCCTTCTGAACTAGGAGACTTTTGTCCATAGTATAAAACTACTACAGATTTTTGTCAGACTTAATGAGTCCATTCACCACATTGTCAAAGCAATTTGGAAAGAAAATACACTTCTGACAATGGTGAGAGAGTTAATAACAGTAGTTTTAATGCAAGTTATTATGTGATGTCATAATGAAGTCATAAAGTGCAAAAGATGGTGATGATGATGATGATGGAGAAGAGGAATGCTACATGTATTCCTATATGTATATAGGAATAGGATTTCAACTTATGACTCAAATTTGGGTTTGCTTCTTTTGCCAAACACTTGGAGTCAAGCTACGTGACCATAAATGGGAAATAAATGAATGCTGTTAGACTGCCAAAATGGTACCTTTGTTTCTCTTTTTAGACTGCTATTTTGTTCCACCAGTTGTGCTTTCTGTTGCATATCTAATGTATTTGCAGAAACAGTTGACAAATAACTGCAGGATTTGATGGGAGCAGCAGGTGCCTATTTTTATGGTCTGCATAAACCTTATTCTCGGTAAAACTTCACACTTCAAGAAAAAATTAACACTGCATGTCGCAGGAGAACATTAAAAATGAAAAGGATTTATCACAGAATTAGCAATGGCCTTTACCTGAACACATCTAAAAGCTTGATCAATTTATATTTCTCTTCGGTTAGAGCAAAACCAGGCAGCTGGACCACTGTCTTCCCTTGTGGCTAGGTTAATTCTGCAGAAGTAATTTTCCATTTTCTGTTTCTCCTACCAAGCCCGCTTTTATATCAGATCTGCCCAAATCTCTAGTAAGAATTTGTCTTTCCAAACTGCCCCCCAACCTTTCCTCCCTTGGCTATTGCTGAGTGCCATTCTGTCTTACTACTTTCATTATTCAGAAGAGTGGAGTTCAATGCAGGAACAGCCATGGGAACACACGAAACATTACCATTATGTCTGAATGAGCAGTTGTTTAGAATCTCTTGCAGATGGATGTACTTTGAAACAATCCATGCTAGTAAACAAAATAGTTCAGATGAGAACTGAAGTTACATTTTCAAATTCTTTCTTTAGGATTTAAAAATAAATGAAAAAAAATCTTTTGAGGACAGGTATGCTCCAGATTTGCTCTCATGTCAGAAAAGTATAGGTATGTGCACATGTGCAAGGGAGTGTGTCTTTGTACATGAGGTTAAGATACATACATACATGGAAGGGAGGAATAAAGTTTTTCCAGTTTTACAGGGACAAAGATCCACCTTGTACAAAGACTAAAAAATTAATTAACTGAATTTCCTGTAAAATACAGATTTATGATTACCACATGACCCACAGTAATCTTTAGAGGCCAACATTGTACTCTTCACTGGGACAATCACTCTTACATGTCTTCCTCTAACATATGAGGGCATCAGTTTGAATGTTCCTTATATCTTTTCCTCTCTTTATTCTACTAAAATTGATGCTGGCAAAAAAATCTGAAACTTCAGGTACATTCAAGAAGATATATACAGTTGTCACGAGATCATTGTTTTTTTTTACTAGATGATACTCTTATCTTTTTACTAAATAAAGCCAAGCTTTTTGATGATTGTCATTGTTTAACCCCAGACAGCAACTAGGACCATGCAACCACTTGCTCACTTCTCCCCCTTCCCCCCAGTAGGGTAGGGAGAAAGGGGAGAAAAGGAAGGGAAAGGAAAAAAACCCTCATGTATTGAGGTAAAGACAGTTTAATAGAACAGTAATGGAAGAGCAAAATAACATCTACCAGAAAACGTATAGAAGGCAAGGTGGCCTTGTGATAATTTTTATTGTTACTGAAAGGGAATCTTCCAAGAGAGAGCAGGTAGAAATCATTAATGAAGTAATGGTTATAGAAAGGGTTAGCAGATAGAGGCAAGACACTATAATGGGAATGAAAAACATTTGTTGCAAAGCCCTTATGAATCACTTGCACTCTACTCACAAGCAGAATCATGGTCACAGGACCTTGGGAATGGGAACAAAAGTAGCTGGGAAACTTCTTGCCTTTTGCCCTGTGTGCTTTCAAAGTGTTGTCTTCTGTGACATATTAGCTTGCCTTCAGTCTCCTCTAAGATTCTTTGGCATTCAAAGACATTGTTTGGGGTTTTTTTTTAATGCTTACTCTACGCTACATTCCTCGTCCTGCTCCTTGGGCCATAGTGAAAGGACAGGGGAGAATGTTTTCTGCTCTTTGTTCAAAAGCAGGACACAAAACCAGCCACTCCTAAAATAGTCTCTACCAGTTAAAATGAGTGACTGAAGGAAAAGTCACATTTACTCTTTCCATCCATTAAAGACCTTCAGCAATAACAATTCAACATAGTGAATAAGCAGCTGGTGCATAGAGGTGGCTACTAGCCACATGTCTGACCATGAACAGAGACTTTTTTTGGAGTAAATTATGTATTTGGATACATTTTCATACCATTAGCCAAGTATGTCTGTAGCTTTAGAGAACCTCAGTTCTGCATTTCAAAGTGTGGAAGTACCAGAGTGTATAATAACGTTTTCTTTAATAGGGCTATGTATTGTCTGTTATTGGCATGGTTGAAATGTTCTAGAGAAAAATTTGTAATGAAATTCAGCCTGTTTCAAATGGTTGCCTTGGAAAACTTCAGCCTGAAAAATTAAATTTGAGCAAAATTTTAATAAAATAAACCCAGAAATATATGATGTGAGGCATCACATTTAACTAGTGGCAAGAACCTTGTTTTAGCTGCAGTATCATTGCATACACAGTTAAATGGACACATACGTATATACCTAAGACTACACTGAATTATTAAGATTGTGAGAACAAACACCGCATTAGGAAGTTAAAGAAGGTGACGCTAATTTGAAGTGCTTCACACTAAATGATTTAGAGGGCTGTTTCTGTAAGGAGTTAACAGAAATCAGCTCATTTATCACAATTTGTTACTCTACTATCCCTTGTTTGTATGGCTGTTGTCAGGGTCTCAAGACAGGCTCAGAGAATGAAGAAAACAGATTAGTGGCCATCTTGGGACTGTTTCTCATGCCAAAATCATGTGGTTGTGGGCTTAAGTGGTTTTGTGTTCTGCTTTTATTTTTTTAAGTTGAGATGGAAATCAATACAGTTTCAGGAGTTTGGCCGAAGGCATCTAGGTTCTCACAGTAGTAGATAACAAGAATTGACTCTTACTATTTCAGCAAAATTAATAAAAGGCAATGAAGGACATATAACACAGGAAAAGTGCATTTACAACAACGAAGTGACATAGGTGTATGGATAATAAATAAAAAGGAAACTAAATAATGGGTCAATTGAGATCTTCAGTTTACTTTGAAGATCATTAGTAGATAGTCACCCTACATGGAAAGAAATGTTACTTAATTTATCTGCATTCAGAGACTGGGGAATTTGGCTGGTGGATTAAGGCACCTAAACAAAGATTTCTACATATAAACCAAGTGCCTAATATCTCCTTCTAGTCAGTGAAGATCTAGTCAATAGGTAAATAGAGTCAAGAGAGTGATTTATCTCACCCTAATCTAGAAATCTCCAATTCATCTACTGAGCAGTTCTAACTTCTTCTTTTCCCCTTTTTTGGTGACTAATGTGTGGAGCTCTCATTATCTGGAACCTCAGAACTCATATCATGTTTAAGGGTCCTATTGACAGTTTGCAGCTCTGTTGATTTATCACATCAATAACAAAAATCTTGTCTTCAGACCAGGGAAGGGAAGGACAGGTATTTTCAATGGATGGTAATAACACACAGGCTTTTCTACCACATGGACTTTATCTGAGTAATTTCCATCTCTTGTTATGGATCAGGGGCTGCCAGCATTAATGTGAAATTATTAATTTCTTCACGGCATTCCTGCCTACTCCCAGTGTCTCCCTTTAAGGCCCATGCTTGCCATAGGAAGTTCAAGTGTCTCTGTCACTTTCCCTTTTATAATACTGGAAAGGTCATAGACCTGTCAACCTCAAATCAGACATTTTTACAGAACAAAAAAGGGGAAAAAAAAGAGGGAAAAAAACCCCTAGATACGTTTTCTTGGAAATCTAAGTTCACTCTTCCAGTTGAGGTAATGGACATATGAGCCAGAAAAAGAATGTTGCATAAAATATGTATAATAGCCCAATTTTCACTTCCTGTCCAAGAAGGCACAATTTTCACAAAGGGTATTCCTCAACCTCAAGGAATTCCTCAAGAATTTATCAACCTTTCTTGAAACACTGTAGAGTTTTTTCGTTTAGGTTTGTTTTGTTGTTTTTTTTTTTAACTTGCAGAAATTCAGGAACTAAAATACTTTTGAGATTTATTCCACTGATTTCTGACTTTAAAACAGAATTTGTTTTTACATTTCATTGGAATAAATTATTCACATAACCAAATTACTTGAGGGTTTTCTGCCTTTTTTCAAATGAAGGGGGCCTCCTCCACTGCCTTTGCATTCAGGCTTTGGAGGGAAGGGTTACGTCCGCGGTTCTTTGGATAACTTTTTCTTTTTAATAAAAATAAATTATATTAAAATTAAATAAAATAAATAAACTGCTTAATATACCAATTTTCTATGTTTATTCAAGAGGGTGTTGAGATATTTTAACTACCATATGACCTGAAAATCAAAAAAAAAAGAGAACCATACGAAATCAATGAATACAGAAAACACCTTAAGTGTGAGAAAAAATCCAAAAGAGAGATATGCAAAAAGAGTTTCAGGTAGTAAGGGATATAAAAGATATTTTAAAATGTTTTAATAAACACATTAATTTATTTTTAAAAAGAAACAATATTTATTTAACTGAGACTGAAAATGTAATCAATGAGAGAGAAAATATTATCAATGCTTTTTTCTGCTTTGCTGTTTCACAAAAAAATAGTCAGTTGTGACCTTATATTGTTATTACTGTTAATACAAGTACATCTGGTATATCTAGTACATAGTAGATTTGTACATAGTACATCTGTACACCTCTGGTACAGAAATAACATATTTGGTCTGGTTAGATAAAACTTACTTGTGATGGAGAAAAACAAGAGTGATGGATTTACAGAACAGTCCATTTAACTTTGGTACTTGAAAAACTACAAAAACTTGTTTATACACCTGAGAGATAATAACAACCCACCAACATGAATTTGTCAAGAGCAGATAATGTCAGATCAGACTAATCCTTTGACGGGGTCACTGGTCTGTGAATACAAAAGGGGTGGCTGAAGCATCTTGATCCCAACATACCTCCGGGCATGGTTCCGCTCAGCTTTGCATTGGGGAAAGAGAAAGACAGAAAAGATGAGCATGTTATTAATTCAGTGCACAAATGGTTGAAAACTTACGTTCTCAATGTATTTATTGAGGATTTGCTGTTGAATCAGAAGGATATACCTGGTGGCGTGTTTGGATAAAATAGAGTACATGCTTATAAGATGTCTGTATGATATTGACCTGGGAAAGGTTTAATACACACTGAAGGATCAGATTTGAATTCACAGTGATGAGGGTAAACTGGAGAAATGGTGATACCAGTAATATTATTTTTCATAGTATCAAGTGGAGATATCACATTTAGGAATGAAAATCAAATGCATAGCTACAAATTTATAATTAACTAGCTGAGCATAATGCTACAGAAGTAAAGCTTAAAGTGGTGAAATACAAAGTCTGGAAATATGTTTTCAACTCAGTTGCTTTTGCATTAAAGATAGACGTCATTGTCAGATGCTTTATTATTAAGACAGCAATTATTCTATTCCAAGGTCTTTCTGGTATATAAAGATCAGTTTCAAGCATTTTAAAATTAATTAGGGGGAACTCAGAGAAGATCAGTAAGAAAGGAACTTTGGAAACAATCGGCATAGCCTGAGAGGACTGGGCCTGTTAAGGCATGGGCGGAAAAGTTAGGATAACAGTGTCAGGGAGGAAATCAGAGGGAGGAACATAAAATGATTCAAACATATGAAATATTATAAGAGAAGATAGTAATGAGTGACATTGCACAGTTGTAGAGCACAGGACTGGGGAAAAAAAGAAAAAAAAAAACAAACCCCACCATTTAATTTAAATTTGCTTCAAAAGTTAATACGATATGATATTAGAAAACATTGCTAATTGTAAGGATTGTCAAACAGGGGAACAGGCTAGTGTTGAGTGTGCTGAGTGTTTTTATGATTAACATACAAAACAAACATCTGTCAGGGGCTGTTCAGTTGTACTTGACCTTGACTCAAAGCGGGGAAGTGGACTAGCTAAATCTTTGATCCTTAAATATTAGCATCCTCAGGATGGGAGCCATGCAGTCTTCCAAAAGCAGAGGAAAAAAAGCCTATTTTAATTTTATCTGTGCCGCTCACAGAGGAGCCATTTACAAGTTGTAATGAAAAAGAACCTCTTTAAAAATACATGAAGGGCAAATGTGTTTTCTTTATCAGCCTCAACAATTTGGTGCACGTTCTAATTTCTTTCTGCTGTCGCTTCCAGGGTCCCATTGATCTTGTGGTGTGGGAGGACTCTTAGGTGGGAGTCTGTTACCCTGAGCAACATGACAGCATTAATTCAGTTGTGCTCTGGGAAAATGAAAGTAGGCTACATGCATATTTGCATCTCTGCCAATAAACACATTAGTGCTACAAGTGCAGGAATTTTTGCCACATTAGTCAGTTTGATTCCCCTATTAGTATTTTTTTAAGTGCTACCTGTCTTCCATCTGCTTGATAAGAAGGGCAAGTGATCTGCTTGTCATACATTTCATAGTGAACTCTGCTCAGTTGGTTTTCTTTATTGCATACATTCATCTTAAAGTTCATAAATGAGAAATCCAATATTATGCAACTAGAAAACCAGCTGGTTTTCATTCCATTTCATCTAAATAATTATTTTTGTCTTGCTAAAACATAGAAAGCATTCTTATTTTTAAGAATAATTTTATGATTTATGGAACATAGCTTCATTCTTACTCATTGTTAAAATGTTTTTTCCTCACTCTCTGTGCTATTGCATATAATGACCATTAGATCCATGAGAAATTTCTAGATATGCCTCAGTGCAGTTGAGTTGGGCTTCATCTTGCCTAACTTTACTATGTAAGAGTTAGTCTTCTAGTCTGAGCTAGTCATCTAGATCCCTGCTATGGTCACTGGGGAAAGAAGCACTTTGAGCTGGTGATTCACCTCACCCGCAGTACTTACTTTAAAATAAATGGAAACACAGGAGTACGGGATTTCTGGGTAGCATTACACTCTGATCAGTGTCCAGCTTGGATGAATGAAGGGCCAAAACATTGGAGAAGTGATAACATGAACCTTTATAACTCAATGGGAGTGCTGTTGCAGTCTTTCTACAGGCAGCTATAACACACTTTCCTGGATGTAATAAAATTTTCTCCAAAAATTTTAGGGTGGGTCTGTTTTCCCTCTATTTTAGGTGGAGGTTTGTTTGTGCTGAAGTGATCCCACAAGACTGGGAATCAGCCAGGTTTAAAGGTGCACTTTTGTTTGTGGGGTAAATTATTCCAGAAGAGTCTATTAATAAATGATTCATAAATGAAGCACATTTTATTCCCACACAAAGGCTAGAAGCTGTTGCACTGTGACTCAACAGCTGGAGAGAGTGTTTCTCCAGGCTGGCATGCTGAAAATGTCAGACATGGGGTCTAAATATTCAACGTAGAACACCACAGTAAGCATCTCAACCCACTTGTTTGGAACTCTGAATCTTTCCCTGAGGGTGGGCACTGCACACCGGAACAGGAGGCAGATTTTTCTATACTAGACCCACATGGTGAGAAGACTTGCCCAGAAATAGAGACTTCAGTTTTGAATCCTGTATGAACCTCAGGAGTCTTGAGTTCATTGTTCCTACTCTTCAAGAAAAAGATCTAATCTCCAACTCTCTGCTTAAATGGGATCAATTCCCAGTGCTGTTTATGCCCTTTTACCAGTGATTTTCTAATAGATAATCACTATGAATTTACTTTGTTATTTTACAGTATTTGATAAATTACTTCTCTATTTCTTTAACTAATGATCTAATTTGGAAAATATAACTAGCATGCACAGCATGAGTTTTGGATGAAACGGACAAAATGAGCAACTTAAGATTCTTCTGACTTTCTCCAAGAAGATGACAGCAGGAACCAGGAGACTTGCTCAAAGCACACATTATCCAAACTAAGCATGATAAGCAGAAGATAATATTGATTTTTTTTTTTACATTGATATCTGCTTTAAATTTGAGTAAATGAGTACATGAGTTAGGCAGTATTTAAAGGTAGTATCTCGCTGTGTGCCCCTAAACTTAAACAGGGTCATCTGCACATAGATGGTTTTTTTTCATTTTAAATCCCTACATATATATTGTAGCTTTACTGACTGTAATGCAGATGAGTCAAAGCCACCGATTTCTACTTTCATTCATGATTTTTAATGAATGCGAACAATTGTGTGAAACCTGCAGGTTCGTAACCCAGCTTGATAAAACGCATGTTGTGTTTGCATGTGTGTGTGTTAAGACAGAGAGTGAGTGGTGTACAATGGGGAGTAACACAATGTTGAGCCAGGAAACTTAAGACATTATTATCTTCATTTATAAATTAGAAATCTCATTTTCTACATCTCCAACCCCATCAGCCTGCCCTTCAGCTGTGAAACTTAAAACAATAAATGTGAATAATCAGCAGCTCTATGAACATGTTGGCTATATTCCCTACCAAGATGATTAGACTTGTAATTTTATGCCCAGTTTCATATCTGATATTGATAATTTTTCAAAATAGTAGAAATTATTTTATACTGATGACATTTCCCTTTTGCACAGAGATCTAGGCCTGCTCCTGTGCTCTTATATCAATGCAGAGTTTTTCAGATAAACAGCCCCCCTCCATGAGCTCTAGGACCCATGGACCCAAGCCAGGTCTGCACCGGAAGTGATATAGCAGTGGTTAGGGTAGTATTCAACTAACCAGCCATGCTGGGAGGCAAGATACAGTAGGTTGGACTCACAGCATGATAATGTCTGTGGGCTAGTTTGGAGTCCAGATGGCTTAAGGACCCATCTGTCTGAATAAGAAATGGAGACATACCTTTTAGTCTGCTCAAATTAATTTTGAAAGTTCATCAAAAACTTAAAATCTATAAGCGGCTTTTACTGCTTTGCTTCTCTACTCTTTCTCTTCCTTAAGCTGAAGGGGGGTGGTGGGGCACAGGTGTTAACAAGAAACGGTCTTTTATTCCAAAGATTTCCATGGGGCTTTGTTGTGTGAAAAGGGGCAAAGCGGTTTTGGCAGAAGATAAACCCCCTTGTGTTCTAACACTCCTCACCGAGGTGGGAGGCTAGGTGCAGCTAGGTTTAAATTCTGAGTGATGCCCAATTCGGCACTATCAGTCCAGTCGTGTTTAATATGCATTAAACTATTACGATTTGGATACACCAGTAGTGGACTGCACCTTCAGTCTAGTCGTGCTCATGAATTAGCATGACCACTCTCGAGTCTTTGGTCATGTTCAGTGAGAAACCGAAAAGACTAGCTACTTAAACAGTGCAGTTTATTTAAACAACAGATATATAGGTTCTTAGGATTGCCAGTGATAAATACACTGTCTGCAAAGCACGTGCAAATGAAGATATTGTTAAGTATACAAAACGCGCGACAAAGTTATAAACAATAGAGCCTGGCTATAAATGTAGGATAGAGGTTCTCTAGAGAAATTTCTAAGTTCCCCGAGGAAACACTCGGTATAATCTAAGTCTTACCCAAAGGCATCCCTATGAGGGGGAAGGAAGGCTTAGCCCGTCGACTGGTCCCTGAAGTCAGTGATGGAGTTCTCCTTGAGTTGTTCGCGATGGTGTCTTCCCTGATATCCCCCCTCTCTCAGGCTATTTTTGTACTTTTTTTTTTAATCTTCAAAGTGGAGTTTGAGTGACTTTAGTCATAAATACTTTTATTATTATTGATGTACTCAAGAAGGGCTGGTCGCACCTTGGGGGTGGGTAGCCTCCAGGATGGAGGTGTGTTTTGGTACATTGTAATGAGCAAAGTTCGCACAAAGGACAAATTTGACAAAATGTTGGCTCGGGTAGCGAGTAGGGCCGCTTATGTGTTTTGTAGTAAGCAAGTAGGCAGCTTATCTGTTCCGTAGTACCATCTCATTCCCAGATCTGTTATTCGTCACAAGGGATGGCCATGGAACAATCGCGTTCCGTTCCATCCCTCGTGTAATTTCCCAAAGAACCTTGTACGGGGAATCGCAGATGTTGCATTCTTCGTGTGCCAGCTGCGGCTGTATTCTACCTCAGAAGCCTCTTGATTTTATGACTTTCCTTAATGTGTGAACAATGCTATACTTTTGTATTCTTGGCCAATTTATTAATTATTCCACAGGCTTCCAAATGGAAAAAAATTTCTTTTTCTGTTCATCCAAAGTAACACTGTCTTGGCCATCAGCTGTTTACATGGTTTTTCTACTGCTTTTCATTTTAATATCTCCAGTATTATTTTGCTGGGATTTTGTCCCTTTTTAAGCATCCTACTATCTCCAAATTCCTTTTGGGCTTGTCCGTCTAATTAAGCTGAAATTTCGAGTCAAGTATGACAGGACCTATTACTGCAATGAGTGGACGTGACCTCTAATAAAGCTTATAGAAGTAGCTCTAGTGTTGGTACCCAGACAGAAACTGATTGAAACAGACACTGTTACATGGAAATATTATTCATTTTAATAATGCCAGACAGTCTCAGGAGTATGATTGGTAATGGATTCCATCTGGTTTGGTTGTCTCTGTTCTGCCTCAGAATGACTTTATAATTAGCTTTGAATCTATTAAACTGTATAATTCCAATCCTGAAATAAGATAGGTAGCTTCATAAAAGTTTAAAGATAATATACGGGCTTAGATTTTCATTTTAGGAGATGTGTATAGGAGGTCAAGGATTGACTTCAGTTAATCATACATTCTGATACTTGATTTAAAACATCAAATACATTAAGTGGATATGAGCAAAGGATAGCGGATCAAATTAAAACATGAAAAATGGTCATTTGGATAAAGTAAATCTTAATAGGCTTTTTATGACTGAAAAAATACTGAATTTTATTTACTTTCCATTGTTAATACAGGACATGGACTAGCAATTCAAAAATAGACATGTGAAAAGCAAAATTCATTTATGCCTCTAAAAAGTAAAGTAAAGATTGAGTAACTTGCTCTACTTTACTGGTGGTGTTGTTAATGAGTTTGACTCATGCAGTATTTTTGCATCTCCTGTATAGACTCTTCTGGAATAATTTACCCCACAATTGAACCCTTGCCAGAAATCAAATTCCTATGGATACAGAAAAGACAATCATTTTTTATCATCTTCAGCATGAATAATCATCTAAATTAATTTGAATTGGCATATTGTCTTCAATTATACAGTTTATATACATTGTTCCCCCATGTTACCACTCAAATGCAACGGGATGAATACTTTTAAGTAAAGCCTTTTCTAATTATGAAGCAAAAGATCAAAGTCAGCTGATCATTGACTGAAAAGCAAGAGGAAATGGGAAAGCTGTATCATAAGCATTAAAGAGATTTGAAGGTGAAAAATAGTACTTTCCATCAATCTTGTATAGTCAGTACAATTGGTCAGTCTCTAATAGATAATTAGCTATAGTTTATAAACTGAACACTTCTAACATTAAGAATTGATTCTACAGAACACCACGGAAGATACCTCTAGCTGTTTGAGTTGGACCTCTCAGAGAAATCCTTCATCTTATGAGAAGTGTTTCTCAAAAAAAGACATACTTACATTTAAGTTAAAACTGTACAGAAATTAAGTTTCTTTAATCTCTACACAATTACTACCTTTGTAAAGGTCAGTGATGGTAGACCAATGGCACTGATTCAAAATGTTGGCAATGACAAGAGATATATACTGACACCAGCAAGAATGAATTACACTGATTTTAAAATAAACTTGACTTAAGACTCCAAGAAGGTTCCTCACCACTGTCAATAGTTATGTTGTGATTCTGCACTTACATTGAAAACTAAATGGGTTCTGAATCAGATTTCTTAGCAAATAAGTTTGCATATAACTGTTGCTAGGCAAACCTCAGTAGTAGCCTTATTGGTGTTTGAAAGTTTCTAGCTCACAGCAGAAGGGGAAATCCAACAAAAATCATAGGAGATGACACTTCTTAGGTTCTAGTGTGAAAGACCAGTGATATTTACAGTAGTAGTGGTAATGCTATCTACAAGCTACAACTCTGAGACATTTAATAATGTTCTGTAATAAAAAGTAAGTAAGCAAACCTTACTTTTACGTGGAGGTTATTTTTTCCTTTTGAAACAATTTTGACAAAAAGAGTCATAATGAAGGTTCCTTGTAACACACTTTCAGTGCAGTTGTGCTTTTTGATTTATTGATATTTGTTAACAGAACATGCTAAAATGCTAAATTCAAAAGCAGATGTGCAGCATTTTCTCAACTCGCAAAATATATGCATTTAAGCCAATACTACCGATGCTCATGGCTGACTTTCATATCTACAACAGCTTGGTCTCTTTCTAAATTCTGGGTGTTTGTATTTCTCACAGCCTCATAACCAATATTATTACACCTGTAAGGCAGGACTTGTCAGTCCATTTCCCTCTCATTCAAACAACGGTAAGCATTGATTGAGACTGATTTCAATACAGTAATAAAATGAGATGGGACAAAGATACTGAAAGGCTTCAAAGGGTATAGAAATTATTAAGTGTTATATTCCATTATTCTATCTGAAGGTGTCCTCTGACATCTTCAAAGACAGCTCTGATCTGATTTGAATCAAGTTATCAATAGCATCTCTTGAAACATTGGGTCCAAAAATAATTCAAAATCAATCTGGCAGATCACAAGTGAGCCATATACAGGGAGACAAATATTCCTGTATTTCAGTGTATAGTCACAAAATGGGTCGGTCCAGCAAGGATCCTGTTCCACAGCAAAATCCAACTCCATGTATTGCTAGTGAATAATCTTAAAAGCAAAGCAATACAAGAAAAATAAATAAACAAAACTGTAATGCGTTGACCTCCTACCAATCCTGTAACATAAATGTTTGGGTTTTTTCCTTTGATCTAGCTTTAAGCAATCTTGAAAGGGTAACAATGAAGTGTACAATCTTTTACATACATAAATTTAATCATATATACATACACATACAACAGCTAAATTAAAAACTCTTATAAAAGCCCAGAAAGCATCTAGCTCCATTAACTCATAAAAATAACCTAAATTTACTGGTGTCAGAGAAGAATAAAAAAAAGGGAAAATGTATGTGGTTGCACTTTTTCTTCTTTTCCAGTCACTGTTGTTTGTTTTCATTTAATCTGACAAAGAATTTTCTCTTAGAGTTTGTTTTTAATAATTGACTGAAACATTGCTTTGGCTGAGATGACAGAGGTATTATTTAATGTAAAAGTTTACTTTAAATGAAAAAGTAGAACTCACTCTTGCACAGCTTCGTCATCATGATGTTTGTATCCAACTAAAAGTGTAACTAAGATTACAAGTGGGTGAATCATTACGCATAAAAATGCGTTAAGCCAGGAAAACTACTAAAACTGACACACCTCTTTGAACGCACGCTGAATAATTCATAATTCTGTGGTTTAAACACATATTATCTAAACTGCCTTTTAGATAAGGCAATGCGGAAAGTTATGCTAAAAAGAGCAAAATATCTGAGGGCACTACAGGTAGGAAAGATGAAGCTCTCAAATCTGCACAGGCAGCTAATTCTTTTCTATTCAGACATCTTGTCTAACATTTGCAGAATTTCACTGGGTTACTTGTGTTAAGTTCATAACTTCATTCACAATGACAACTTGTCCTTTGAAGGAGAGCAGCTTTTGATTTTTAGATTTCTATTACTGAACATCCAACCATATTCCCAGTTAACTTTCACACTTAGTGACAAAATGGTGCACTGTATTTTGAGTTTGAGTTTGTTCGGGTTCAGCTTCATTTTTCAGAACAATTCTATTAATTTTTTTCTTTTTTCAATGGTATTTTCTTATAGGTTGTGAGCTTGTCACGTCTTCACCTCATCTTGGATAAAGCGTTGACTCTCACTGAAAGCGAGATTCAGCATGTTTACAGTTCTTTTCTGTCCACTTCCAACTTTTATCATTTTTCTCTTCAACACTCATGAGGCTGCATGTGAAGTACCATGTACTGCTGTGGGCCCCCTGGAACAAGAATGGCAGTTACAAACTGAAATGAGTTTACTGGAAAATCACAGATACAGGTAGGAAATGGAAGTACATGATGTATGTGGAAAGGACTGAAAGAGTTGTATTTGTTAGCCTGGAGAAATCTCAAGGATATATTTCTCCAGAAGAAGGGGGAATTTAATTTCTGTCTTCAACAGCCTAATAGGTTGTTATAGGGAAGACAGAGTCTTCTCTAATATGCGCAGTAAAGGAACGAGACACAATGATCATAAGCTGCTGCATAGGAATTTCCAGCTGGACATACACAAAAAGAAAAATTACAATTAGGGTAGTTAAGCGCAGGAACAGGTTTCCCAGAAATGTTGTCTCTGGAGAAATTCAAAACATGACTGAACTAAGTCCCAAGAAAGTTTGTCAAACTTTGAAGCTGAACCTGTTTTGAGCAGGGTGTTGGTCTAGATTATCTCCTGCAGTCCTTTCCAATATAAATTACTCAATTATTTTATTATAAATGGGTTGTTCAGTTGAAGAAACCAGAAAGAATTATCTGATTCATAGTATCTTGCATTACATTGAGGTTTATACTTTTGAGAGTGACAAGTAACCTTCTAGGATGTACAGCATCCCTACACATGGGAATCATTGGCATTTTTTTATTCATTTTCATTTGGCCAACAAGTCAAGCTTTCAGATGGCTCAGGTAGAGATGTCAAGATTAGCAATATATGGAGAAAATACACTTATGACAAAGCTACAGATCTGGGATACAATATCAAAAGTAATGGGGACTGATGGTAAAACCAAGAAAACTCATTCATGCTTAGGCAAGCCACAGCAGGGACAGACATAGAAAAATGAATAGCGACAAAGTCTCAACCACACTTTGTTGCTGAAATCAAGACAAATATGTCAGACCCTAGTTTAAAAGGGTAGTAAGTGATTAAATTGATATTAATCTAAACTTCTGGGACAGTTTCAAAATGAGTTAAATGGCTTTCTTATAATAAATCTTAATATAGCTTTAGTAGGCTAAAATTTTAAACTTTTTATCCTGCACAGAACATTAAAAATAATAGTCCCTTGCCATCTGGGAAGGGAGACTATCAAGATTTCATAGTGGCCATTAAAACAAGAGCAATACAAATGTCTTTGCCTGCTACTATCCTTTAACAGTTACAAGTTGTGTCTCTGATTTATTCCTGAAGAATTCTATTGGAGTGCAAAATAACCACTCCTCCAGCTCCCTGAATATGTAATTCCTGAGGTTCTACTCCCACCTACTAACCCTTTCAGTACACTTAAATCCTTTCCTTCTTTCTCAGTCCTTCACAATGACATACCCCTAGTTGAGTTAGCCCAAAGCTTTCCAGCAGAGTAGTCCATGCTGGATTTTGCCATTGTTTGGATGGCCAGTTGGCACACTCTAACAATAGGAAGGAAAGAAGAAAAGGAAAGTTGTACTGCAACACAAAAGGAGGGGGACAGTCGTAGATACTCACATTTCTTACTCTGCGCAAAGGAAAGGCTGTCTCCTCACCAGTAGTAGCTGTTACTCCTTATATTCATCCTCCTTTACCAACAGCATTTATCCTTCATTTCTACAATATCAACATAGGGAAACTAAGAAGATAGACAAGTGCCATCTTGCTATCTTTAATAGCTTTCCCTATGCCTAGGGCCAAATCTGGTATCCAGCTCTATTCATGTCCTCTACAGGATTCCCTCTTCAATTAAATATCATCAATCCTGTTGACTGGATAAAAGGTAATGAATACCACAGCTGGCTGTGGGCTAGGACTGTGTTGTTTAACTAGTCACAGCACATATTTTGATGGCCAGGCATGTATTGCCTGATAGAATAGGTAGAGACTGACTCTCCTCCTGTCTTTGCCTCTGTCAGAATGCTAATCAGGTAGATTTATTTTTTCCTTAACCTACTTGGTCAGTTCTGCAGAACCATTAGGAATTTAATATCTCTGATACTATTTCCCTTTATATCAAATTAATTTGGAATTAATAATCTGCTTAAAAAATTGTTAGGTAGTGACACTGGCACACATATACACATAGGCAGTGAGAACAGGTTAGGAAAACATGGTTATGAAAATAGGCTATAAGTGAAAACACACCTAGAAAATAAAAATAGGAAGAACCCATCAAGACAGTTACCTTAGTACAGCTTCCTTGAGGGAACAAATACGAACAGTAACTGTTCCTTCCAATTGCACTTGGGTGGGTGGGACATAGAAGGTTAAGACATGGAATTAATGAATTCTGGCAGCAAGGGACTGTTTTCTAGCTGTATTACCAGCTTGAAGTTCAATACAAAGTCTGCACTAAGATGACTAAAAAGCAAGGGATATTTACAGAATTTCATAAAATTAATTGCAAAAATGAATAAAATTATAATATTCAAAAAATGCAAACACTAGGAAAAATATGTTTAATATTCAGTATAGAATAAGGATATCAAAAAGATAGAACTTTCTGATAACTTATTAATGATAATAAATAAATATGTTTCTATGTATTCCTACAACATTCAAAAAAACGTGAATTGTCATAGCTTGGGAGCATTAAGTCATCAATGGAAAGACCTGTTATTTGTGAATTGTAATAGAATCCTTTGAATATACAGGACATACATGGTAACTTGCTGTTAATAACAGAAAGGACATACCTTGCTTACACATTCAGAAATTACTTGTTTAGAATGTGTGGTTTGACTGACTCTCACCACTGGTCTGGTCTTATTAATACTTGAGGTTTTCACTGTATTAAGTATATTCAATATGTCTCTATTGTATTGCTTATGAATGCAGTAACTAGGAAATCATGTCCAATAAAATCAGGAAGGTTGATTTAAATAATTTTGTTTCAGGTTTAGCAAAGTTTAAAGCTTCTGCTTTATCATACGTAAATGCTTAAAATGTACACCAATAACCCCCATGATTTAAATAAGTTACAAAATACTTCTTAGCAGAGTTCAGGTCACTATATATGATAAGAAGATGGATTACATACATTCTGGTTACTATCTGTGGCTGTATTAATCCAGAATTCTTACTTTAGTCCAATTTTACAAACAGATTTTGAAAATATTTGTAAGAGTTAAAGGACAGTTTCTTAAAAAAGCTTTTCTTTTTTATGAAGTACTTCAGTTTTTCTTTGCAAACCAAAATGTTATCAATTTTTTGGCCAATATAAAAAGTTACTTGACTTAAAACTTTCAGATAATTCTGAAAAATAATCCTGTTTTGTTGTTGGTTTTTTTACTTAATAGGTGGAAGGAAATATTTTCTGTCAAGTTGCATAGCAATATTACTTCATACAGTTCCTTCTCCCAGAGATCTCAAAGGTCTTGCTAATGCACTCAATCTCACAGCAGCTCTTTGAAGCTGGGAAACTTTACCTTGAATTCATTGTAACACAGAGAAAGTGTAGATTCAAAGAATCTTCAGTAAGCACTAAAAACATTTTAGACAATGAAAAAAAAAAAAACCCACTGCAATCTTGAAAAGCCCTTCATCATGGTTACCAAATGCATGAAAGATTTTTGCTCTTCTGGCATCAACATTTTGGATCCTGATATTTTCTATGTACACAAATATAGAAGTCTCAATCTAGATGGTCACTCCATTTTGAGAGGTCTGATAACCCATTTCCCATCTAAATTCTATTGCCCAACTATATGCATAATTGCAACAAAGCATCACCTAAAATGGCAGCAACCCCTAATTTTAATAGGCATTCTGAGACACACATCACCCACCCCATTTCTGCACAGAAATGGACAATCCCAGTCTCTTTCATTAAAAGGCCTGGCTTCAAGGAGGAGGTGGGTAGTATTATAAACCTTCGGTGTCATATCTGGGTAGATCAACCACTTAGGAAATACTAAACCTTAATTCCATACGCTTCACTAAATGCAGAAATTTAAATCTAGAACGCACCCGTTTGGAAAGTGTGTACTAGTCACCCAGGCACAGGGTAAAATGGAGGGGACAGTTCAGAGGAGATTGGGTAGATGGGGACATCATTATGTTTACTGAAACATTAATTTCAGCTCATTAGCTCAGCAAGATTCACTATTTCGGGAAAACAAAAAATGAGCAAGCTGAGGCCTGACTGTAGCCCTGTGATTAGGGCACTTGGCTGTGTTCTAGAACACATTTATTGCAATGTAGTTTCATTGCAAGGCATGTCTTTTCCTGCAGTTGTCAGGAAACTTCATTGGTGAGGTTAAAAATTTTAATTAGCTTGCTAATCCATGGAGAATTAATGTACCTTTTTACTTTAGTTTATGTAATTACATTAATTAAAGCCACATTTATACTGGCCTAACCACCTAATTGTCCAACTGAATTATGAAACAAGTAAGTACGGGTATTCTTCAGTGTAACAATGAACATCGTTCATTTTCTTGTGGCAAACAGGACTCGGATAATTTTTTGCTGGGAAATCAGGAGCTTCAATTCTGTAAAGCAGTGAACATATGCCCAGTCTTCAACTTTCGCTCAAGTTCATCTTCACTCAGTAGATAGCTTTGGCATATGTTTAAAATTAAGGTCATATTAGAACCTCACTGTTTTAAAGGAAAGTTAAACATACAGATAATACTGCTCTGAATATGAATACATGACTTCTGCAGCTGTAACAATACACTGTCAAAGTCAATATCTACTTCACAGATCCATATTAATGTTAATCTACTATAAGAATAATGTCATATGATATTGAAAGTAATTACTTTGCTTTTACTTTTACACTTTTGCTTCTTTGGCATGCTAATTCAGAAATCATTCATAAACGTTAAAACCAATTCAAGCCCACAAGCCCACAAATAAAGATATTTGTGCTTGTGATAAACTTCCTCCACCCTGATAAGGCAAAATTTGCTATCTGTATTTTCATACTTAATTATATGGGTTAATTATCAGGATAAATCAGAAAACCTGTGAACCAGTCTTAGTATTTTTGAAATATTTATCTAAAAAAAGTTTTTGCTCTATTAATTTAATTTCTATGAAGTTAAGAATAAATACTTGGCTTGAATAAAGTCATAGGAGAAGCATTAATGTGCTCCTGGAAGTATGAGAAACTTCATCAAGCATATTTAACCTCAACAAATGGTTCTCAAGATGTCTTCCTCTTCCATTACCTCATTGTGTACTGTAGAGAATATTGAAAGAGATCTGTAATTCAAAGAAGTTGCATAACCCGTAATTCACTAAAATACAAGTGACAGATCCTCTAGTTGAACTGAAAACAAGACCTAGAGAGAATCCAGTATTTCTAATAGAAAGTGGAAGCGTTTAGTACTTAGACAATAAGCACCGTAGAAATCTCTTTTAAATAAATAATGTAGGGGGGAAATGAGATAAAATCAGTTTCCAGGATGGGTAAAGATTATACTGCATCTGCTAGATAATGTCACATAATACTGAAATAATTGAATGTATTGCATTTGGAGGATCTTTGGTTCTCCCAGATATTTCATTTTGCAGGAGTGCTTCACCCAAGCAGTTTGGCTTCTGTGCCAACCTGTGCTCAGAACTGCGTGAGAGAAAATCAGGTTATCTACGCATTATGAAGAGCAATGGAAAACACAGACACTGAGCTAGTTAGGGAGCTGTAAACATTCTTAATACTCTAGAATGGAGTGCGATATGTCTTGCATTATCCTACCTAGAAAAAGACTGGTAGTTGGGGAAATCCATGTGACTGACAGGACAATCTACACAGACAAGACAGGAGGTGAAACAAAATAACAGAACGACAAAGTGAATTGGCTAAGTCTATCTAGCTAGACAATATCATAACAAGGAATAAGATCAATGTTTCCAGCTGATTTCTCAAAACTTATGCTGTTTTCTTGATTGTGCAATGAGAAATTAAGTGAAAGGGCAGGCTAGATCAAACTCTTGGAAAGATTTTGTGGGATTTACTACTTTGGAAATGCTTACCTCTAACTATGCCCATTGCCTTACGATATTGAGAAAGACAGAAGAAAACCTACCTCATTTTTGGAGATACTTGCATCATACATACACAATCACACAACTAGAGATTTCAAGTAAGCTTTCAGCAAGGGTTTTAATTCCGGGTACATAATCATAGAACAGATTCATAGAATCAGTTAGGTTGGAAGAGACCCTTGGGATCATCGAGTCCAACCATCAACTCCACTCTACAAACTTCTCCCTTACACCATATCCCTTAACACCACATCTAAACGAGTTTTAAACACATTCAAGGATGGTGACTCCACCACCTCCCTGGGCAGCCTATTCCAGTGTCTAAATGTCTAATGTCATATTGCAAGTATATTTAACTAATAGGGAAAATTGAGTTCACTTCATGAAGGTCTTGGGGGCCATGGTATGCAAATGGCAGAAGAATGACATACAAGTGCTCTTCTTTATCTCATGAGCTGAAAGTAAATTACAAGACAATTTTACTGTGACATAAAGTAGAAATTATGCAGTCATAAAGATCACTAACTCTTTGCACTGGGAAGCTTAATATATTTTTTATGCATTTTTCCATGAAAACTATTTTAGTGAAGGAAGTCCTTTCCCTGAAAGGTCTCATGTAAGCTCTCATTGCACTAAGGCTGTCTGAATGGGTATCTTGAAAATTGATTGTCCTTCTCCTAGTAATGTAAGTTTAAATTATCATAACTAACCTCAATGGCAGTACCTATGTGCTTATAGCCATTGGAGCAGAACCAAATTGTTCACCATGCTGCAGGATGGAGCACAGGCTGGGCAGACAACAGGAGGTGACTTTATCACTAAATGTTCTCCCGGAATAACAAATTATGACTAACAATAATGTTAGTCAAAACAAGCAGCTTGACATTCCTATCCATTCATTATCAACTGATGAGCAATCTGAACCAGCATATATTTGCAAAGGTTAGTACTGATAGTGAAAGGTTATTCTGTTCTAACAGAGTGTCATGGGTGGTAGATACATTTGGCACCACCAAAATAATGTTAGGCTAGAAGCCCCACTAGTATAGACCTTATTCATCAGGGACCTATATGCCATTCTTTCTGGAGGGAGAACACTGCTGCCAAATTGGGGTTTCTCAAATTTTAAATATGGGTTTCCCATTAAATGTAAAAGTAAAATAAATGGGGGGAAAAATAAAATAAGTGTTTGCTAATATACTCAGAGCATTTTCTTTCTAAAATGGATCAATAATATTATATCAAACACAAACATAGCAACTAATTTTAGAAAGTAATCATCAGTAAGAGCAGTCTTTTAAATCAACTGGTTTAAACCATGTTAATAACTATTTGGATTATCAAATGAGTAAATAATTGAGGGTATTTGCTATCTGTTTCACATTAATGTGTTAAGTGGAATAAGTTCATGTGCGGTTTCTGCATGGTTAGATATCTGTGTACCGTGGGCATGAGTGATTCTTTGCTACTTTGTGTTTCTGCTTTGTTTGACGTATCAGTAGCACTGCAGTTCCTCCTAAATCCTGAAACAACGATACTCAGAAAGCAAACATGAATGCGGTAGCTACCCTTTTTTTTTTCATGAGTAAAGTATCATGGCTGTGTGTGAGGGGGATTCAGATGTTCTTTTCTTACTTGTAAGCCGAGTTTGCTGCTTGTGCAATTACTGACTATTACCTTCAAAAGGAAAGTAAATGGGACCAGGCTCAAACATTGCCCCGTGATCATCTGTGTCATTTAAGTATTTGCACTTTCCCTTGAACAGACTTGTCCTGAGACAAATAGCATAGTCCCAAGCAGCTCAGGGGCATTATCAGAGGTGCAATGTGGGGGTCAGTAAAGGGTAAGGATGAAGCCAGCCTGTTTGTTGGACTAAGGGAGTCTAACCAGCTACACTCGAGCTATGCTCCACTATTTGGTCTCAAGGTTAGGCAACATTATTTTGCTATTAGAGATCTTCCATTTGGTTAGGAAGGTCAGGACCGAAATGTAGTAAGCCTAGGGTAAAATGCTAATATCTACTCTGACAAAAATTAAAGGGAGAATAAGGGGGCAAAGCTGCTCTAAGCTCTCTGTGACCAATGGAGAGGGTTTCTGCAGAGCAGAGTCTATGGAAAATAGCCAGAGTAGTCACCAAGAATCCAGTGTCAAAGCCTACTGTCTCTCCTGGGTTACAGCTGTGCTGAGTATGTGGAAGGCAGAGCTAACATTGCCTGTATTATAGACATTTGGATGATAATGGGATCTGGAAACCCTGTAACCATTTTATAGCCATACTTAAAGCTTGCCAGTTTTGCATCAATGTCTCTAGCCTTGCAGCTGTTTCGAGGTATGACTGAAATGTACCTGAAGGACCCAAAAGACCACCCAGGGATATCCCAGTTTTTATTCTAAATTGGAGGTTTGTACTCCACTCAATCTGCTGCATCTTCCTCAGTTTATTTATCTTGTCCATTCTGGAAGGCACTAGAGAAAAGTAGATTAAAGGCAACACAAAACCAGATTTGACTGGTTTAGAACTGTATTTACAGTTCCAAGGTGGAACCTGCATGGTTGTGGTATGCATTAAGCAAGTATTGAGGAGACAGCCTCGCCCATTACCAAAAAGTCTCTACTTCTGGAATAAAAAGAGGCATCTCTTCTACCACTTCGATTATCTCCAACATGGTTAAAGGGAAAAAAATAAAAAACCCCAAAGAATATCACAGGCAGTTAACTCGCACTGGAAAATGGGGTGAATGAAATGGAATTGACAATGTGAAGTCTGACTCTAAAGCAAGCATGAGTATTGCAGCTCCTGCAAAAATTGAGGTGAGATCATTAATAGCCAATAGCAGTCAGGAAGGCCTGCAGTCCTAAACTGTATTAACAGTGAGAATTTCCACTAATTTTGCGATATCTAGCATGTCCTGAAGAGAGTCTAGAGATTCACTGCAGGCATGTTATGTGTTGTTTTTTTGGATGTTCAGATGCTAATTTTCAGATAGTGACTGACTGGAAAACATTTAACTTCATCTGTAAATCAAAGTGCATCATTGTTCATAATCAGCCTGATAAAGTTACTCTTCATCTGATAATAGAAATACTAAATAGAGGAACTAAGTAAGTTATTTTTGCCTTCTAAAAGGAAAAGCTACTTTGAAAAGTTTAATTACCACCTACAAGTTGGTTATATCAGGTACTTTCTCTACAGGTATGCTTAAAAAGTATTTTAGATATTTCAGACATCCATACAACACATAATTTCACATATACTAATGTTGGTGAGTGTCATATATTCAGAATACAGCTTACCCCAATGTTTTTAGATGCCAGTTTCTACAAAGTTTAACCTTTTTTTTTCCTATGAGAAGCCTAGAATTGATAGAAGAATATCTTCACTGTAAGGGATATATACTTTTCATTGACTTTGAATAAATAAAAGGTCTGAAAGGTATATGCCATTTAATTTCTGTCCCTTATTTAATATTGGGTAAAATATAGTGAATTCATCTCTACTCAAGAGAAAATAATAAGGTTTGGATTGAAAAGGAAGAATGAGAATGATTTTTGTCAGGCAGTCTACTATGTTTCAGTCAGTCACGTTGTTAATGGTAGCAATTCATCTCCTGTCAATTAGTTCTATAAATACACCAATGCTCTCAAATTTTTGAGACTCCAGTTAGAATGGGAGATGCATTACTTCTGTCATGGGTACAATAAAGAACTTCAGAGAGAGCTAATTTCTTGGCTTAAAGTTCAATACTAGAAAACTAGGAATGTCGTGTTAGTTTTGTTTTCACTGACATATCTTATATTTACAGTTTCTATCAACAATTCTTTTCATGATCATTAAAATAAGGATTTATCCATGTCAACGTCATGTGCTTGCATTTAGAAATTTGATGCCAAAAAGAGTATAATCATTTAGTGCAATAGTAAATGTCTTTCATAACCAAGATAGCCTACTTTAATATGATTCATCATTATTGGAGAAGACATATTTCTATGCGATTTTCTCATGAGACTGCGGTTAGAGTTCAGTGGACATTCATATTATAAACGAAGTTCTGTGCGAGTTTATGAATCTCACCATTTTGACTTACGATAAGCCAAGACTGAGCTGCCGGATCACCTGTATTTACATATATCTACATGGGGGGGAGGCAAATACAAAAATGCTGGAAAATCTCCAGACCAGGAATCCATGTGAAGTACAGTTAACACCTCCCTCCCTCCCCACCTCCCTCCCCACCAATGCCAATTATAGACTACATATTGCCTCAGCTCCAGCCTTATGTCCAAAAGCTGATCAACGGTAAATGCACCTTCAGTGGTCTTCTTTAGCATCAACAGGGACAGTAATTAACCATCAAGTCATCCATCACTAATGCTTGTCCATCATCCCAGCCACAGGGTTACTTTAGGAAGCTATCACAGATGTAGCCAGAGGGCCTTTCGGTCAAGAATGACAAGACATTTAAAGAGTCATCATTCATATTACAGTGATAATGAAATTCTCTGGGAAGAGGCCAGGGGGCTTGGGGGGGTGTGGTGTGGAGAGAAATGTGGGAAAAAAAAGAGCTTTGTTCTAGGTGTGCTTGTGTAATATACCTGGAAATACCCCAACTGTTTTCTAGGTAATTCCCCACTCTATCGGTACTCTCCTAAGTTGGTCACATCGCTCTGTCCTTAAAGACCTGAGGTTTTATACACTTGCTTTTTACTTTATACACTTAAATTCACTTGCTTGTCATTCAGGTTCACAATGTGTGGGCTGGTTTTGACCGATGTTGGATCCCCAGCATTTGATCTGATGTTCCTACAGGTAGAGATTCAGACTTTTTGTACACATAAAGAAAGCATTCTTCATAAAACAACCACAAGATTGCTGTGGAAAAGGGTCAGTTTATATCAGTTCTAAATTTTGTAACAAAGATTTGAGAAAAGTTCAGAGTGGCATATCTTGACCTCTCAAAATGAAGAGTTCACTTTTTCATGAGGAATAACATTTTAAAAAATATAACTTACTTTATACTGAGAGTTCAAAGTTGAATAAAAATACAATGCTTTGAAATTACTAAAACAGTTCTTTTACTTTGACCTGAAATGCATAGTTTACACTCCTGATTTGAGAAAACCACTAAAATTTTTCACTTTAAATTTTCTGTTTCAGGACTCTTTTCCCTCTTTTATGATGCCAGTTTCCACCCAACTCCACCCTTTCATCATGAGTTGGAAGTTTAAGCAGCAGTTTTGGAAAACCTTTATTCCTGAACATTCATGTGATGACAGTTTCTTGAACATGAGTAGTGCTGTTGAGAAAGGGTAAAGGAAAGATCCGTATAAATTTAATTTCAGCAACCATCAATCATATTAATGTTTGTGCAACTCTCCACGTTTTTGGCAATGGAACTCAAGTGTGTGTCTAATAACCCTGGTGAAGTCTTTAACCTTTCCTGATGAAATGTCAGTCAGTCATGCTACACAAAATAGTGGAAAGTCATCAGATGAAAATAAATGTGCAGTATGCTCTGGAATAAAATCATCACATTCATTTTAATCCATGACATCCTAATGGATTAAACCACCCTATGACCTATCCTGAACATAGACTGTGTACTTCTGCAAACCTAGACAATCAAACACCAACATTTTCAAAACACCTATTGGACAATAAAGTAGCTAAATGGGCTCTTCTCTCCTTATTGAGCTTTAGTTCTAATACAAGAAAGCATGATTTGCTCTTAAGTAATCCTCAGAATCACTATTGCTTTTAATTTTTAATACTAATGGGAGCTGATGCAAGGAAGCTTTTGACTGATTTTGATGGGATGTTGATCAAGGATCTGGTATGCTTTTGAACATCTATCTTTCTGCATCTAGCTATATGCTGAAATTTGAAAGCCAAACACATACCTGAAGTGGATACTGATATATGAATGTTTCTTCTCTCCTACAGGAGGCTGCATTTCTGCATAAAAATATACATGTATTGAAGTTTCTGAAAACAAAAAAAAATAAGAAACTGAGTAGAAAATCAGAAAATTCTGAGGAGGAAAAAAGTATGTGGTATTCACCTTTAAATAAGCAAATATTTTAGTGACAAATACTAATTATTACCTTAGAAAAACTTACCTACATAAGTCATGTCCATTAAGTTCATGATATGAAGTTTTAAAAGTAAGTCACTCTCAAGGTTTGATATTTTCACAAATTCTTCTTCAGCACCTTTAAGGGTTTTTGCTTTTGCTTTGGTTTTGCACAATGAATAATGGACTGAAAAAGTATGTGCGAATCCATTGACAAGTTGGTTTTAATCCAGAATGTTGTTAATGGGATGGTAGTTACATGGACCGTTTTGTGTATTTGAAGCTGGGGGATAGATACGAAAGTGGAAGACTTGACATGGCCGTATACTAACAGTTAAAACACCCTAGAAGCAATCAGTACAAAAATCTTGGCAAGTTTAGGCATTCGGTGCGATCTGCTCAGGTAGCAGAGAGCATTCCCAGTGTTCAGAAACCTCAGCAGTGAACACACTGCAGTGTGTTCCATGACACACCATGCGTGCAAACACACATCCACTGTACAGAAATAAAGAATAGGAATGAGACAGAAAATCAAGGACTTTCCCCTCCATTTGAGTTCTTCACCGGAAAGGCCATCAAATTCAACCATTATTAGGTTGCTGTAAAAGAAACAGTGATCTAAAGGAAAGCATTGGTTGCTGCCTAAGGGCAATACGAGGATAAAAGTGTTTATTTGATATGTATATAAAGGCTTAGTGCCTATTCCTTTTTTTCAAGAAGTGATGTTGTAATAATCAGGCCGCTGACAGAATGGGCATTGTCATCAGAAACTGGAAATATTTTCATTGTTACCAAGAGGCAGACAATTCAAGAGACCATGACACTTAGGTGTAGAAGCTCAGCCAAGAAAACATTGTCATCTCTTCCAAAGTGCACAGCTATGTCTTCCCACTCAAAAAAATAAAAGAAACCAAACAAGAGAGGAAAGACTGTTTTCCTCTCATCATTCCACTATTTAAAGGCAGCCTACAGGAACAATAGGGAGGGATTCTTTTTCAGGGATTGTAGTGATGGGACGAGGGGTAATAGTTTTAAACTGAAAGAAGGTAGATTTAGATGTGATATTAGGAATAAATTTTTTACTGTCAGGGTGGTGAGACACTGGAACAGGTTGCCCAGAGAAGTTGTGGCTGCCCCATCCCTGGAAGTGTTCAAGGCCAGGCTGGATGGGGCTTTGAGCAACCTGGTCTAGTGGGAGGTGTCCCTGCCCAGGGCAGGGGGGTTGGAACTAGATGACCTTTAAGGTCCCTTCCAACTCTAACTATTCTATGATTTTATGATTAAACAAGAACTATTAAAAAACACACTAGTAATGAGGTAGAACATTTTAAATTATGATGAAAATGAGGAAAGTTACTGCTGGAATAGAAATGGTCCTGTCAGGTCCACATTAACAATATTGCCGTTTTAAGTGTGAAGCTTTATGCTAATATTTTACCAGGAAATAAAAATTCTATCTGCTTTTCTGCTCATATTTCTTTCCTTTGCATTACTAGTAAAAAAGAATATTACATAAATCTGCTGAAATATTTTTATATAACATCTGTGAAATATTGACAGTCAGGTTAATTCTTTGGAAGACTTTTTACACCACTGGGATTATTACCCCAAAATTCCTCATGTTGAAACTGAGTTGCACAACTGGACTAAAGAATATCTACTTTAGTGTGATAATCTCTGCATTTTTTTTTTTTTTTAGTATTGATCATTTTAATGGTGTTCAAAAGGATACTTGTGCATCTGTGAGCAAGCATCACTTAACACTTCCTGTTTTTTAAGTGAAATCCCAGGACAAATTGATTTATCTCCACAGTAATAAAGTAACTTATCAAAATGCTTACTTAGAAAAATTCCCTTAAAGCATCTTTGTGTTTCATATGGATGAAAACTAGAGCTTGGAGATGTTCAAAATATTTTAGATTGGATTCACTCATGTTGGCTAAACCTCAACATGACTAAATCTTAAATGGCAATGGCTTTTAAACTCAAATAGCTGTGTGGATAACGCCTATGGTATGTAATTTTTCATTGAAGTAGGAAAATGAGCATAATAAGACTGATAGATGCAAGAGATCCATACTTTTCAGGTTAAGCATGACAGACAGGTGAACATTGGCAAGCTAATTTTGTCTGTAAGCAACAAAAAATTAAATCAATCTGACTTATTCTGCTCAGTTTTCAGTTTCTCAAATGCCTCTGTTCTCTTCTTTTCTGCCCATGTATTTTTTACTTATCTACTAGACCTTAGTGCTTTCTTTCTATGTGATAACGTTAAAAAATAATTGTCTACAGTAATCAACAATATTTGCCTTCAAAATTAATATACCCTGCTAATTTTTTTTTACTTTCCTCACCTAATCTTTCTATAAGAGATTAGGAGCTGTTTTAGTTGACTTCATAGACCTTCTGGGGTTTGAATGTGGTGTATCAGGCATTCCCTGTTTTATACCATTTCCACACTGTTCAACTTCAGCTACTACAGAGTTTGCCACACCGTCAAAACTAATCTTCTCAAGTCCCTTAACCAGGGAGAGACACAGAGAGAGATATACCCCCTTCTGAGACAGGTATACATGGTGAGACAGATGATTCTTCCATTGACCAGAGCACATTAAAACAGTGTAGATGAATGTCTGCCAAGTTATACAGCAAGAAGGAGAATGATGAATTCCTACCCTTTCTACTAGACATATAATAATGCATGTTGCTGGCATTCAGGTCACTCCTCCCCAGGCCTTCCCTATACAACGCTATAGTTTGTCCACTCTCTGAAAGAGAGTAATACTGACAGAAGGACTCTCTGTTCCTGCAAAGGAGAGTATGTCTGGATTTGCCGCTGACCCCATAAAAACTGCCATTAGCAGAGAGAAGATGAAAGTGATATGAGGTTCTGAATTTTAGTCTCAGCACTGCCTGGCTGAAATGGCATTTTTCACATAAGCATTTCACATATATAGATTTCACTGCAATGAAAAGCCTTTTTTTTTTCTCCCATTGTAGACATGCTTCCATTTCCTGATGGTACTGTAAAATGTGTTGTCTTTCTAAAGTTCTTGCAAACAAGGATAACAGCACACTTCAAGAAGCTACCAACAATACACTTCAGGCAGCTACTATTCAATGCCACTATTGCCTTAAGTGGGAAAAAGTTGTCTCAGTACCAAGCAGGAACATCTAATGAAAATTCCTGCTGATGCCAAAAAGGCATGAAAACTTTGAGTGCTTTAAGAGTCAGAATTACTGAATCATCTTCCCTCAATTCTTTCTTCGTTAATCTGTTATGACATGGAAAAATTACAAAATAACTTACACAAAGATAATCTCCGTTTCAGATACCAGGTAGGTAGCTCTCAATTGGAACATATCTATATTCTGAAAAAATAGATTTTTTTTTTTTATTTTTTTATTAAAGCACAAAAAAATTAAAAGGAATTTGCTGAAAAAATAATAATAAAAGAATGCTTCTGAACTAAACCAAACCAGGAAAACATCAAATGAAAAGGAATGTGACTGACAAAGTAATGAACAGCTGAGAAGGTGGGCTACCATGGAAATTGTCTTTCTACCTGAGTCTTTCTACCCCAAACAGTGAACAATAAACAAGAGATATTTAATGTTGTATCTCAGTCATTTGTTATTTTTCACAGACAAAAAATGAGGTCTGGATCAGGTTCACCTACTTTAAGAGAAGATTCTGAGGTTAGGAAATTTCACAATGTTTTGTATTTTCTGTTGTTGAAGGGGGGATATCACATTAATCTCAAACCTTGGCAGAAATTGAACTTACTTAAAAACAAACAAATTGACCTCATGCAACAAGAATGAAAATTTTTGGTGAACATTTGAAGTTTCAAAAATTTACCCACTCATCTTAGAGGAAAGACATTCTCCATTCATTCTCCCTTCTAGTTGGAGGTGTCGCTGCCCAGGGCAGGGGGTTGGAACTAGATGATCTTTAAGGTCCCTTCCAACCCCAACCATTCTGTGATTCTGTGAAATGTGAGAATTGACAGCAATCTAAAGGCTGAATCAGAAACAAAAACTCCAGTTACTTTAAAATGTCATTTCTTTCGGGAAGCTTCTACACATCCCAAATCCTTTGTGCAAAGAACAAAAAAGAGCTGGATCTAATAATTTTTTTTTTTAATTAAGAATGTACACACATGCCATCAGATTTATTTCACCTAATTATGACGAGGTAACATGGTTGGTGGTGATCCAAATAAAAAGTTCTCTTCCCAGCTCACCTCTGGACTGAGATGGGGTCAAAGTGGCATCAAATTTCCATGTCACCAAAGTCTTTGAAGCCAGTGGCTAAATATTTCTAGTTGACTTTCAGTTTCTTTTAATATCCACCTAATATTTGTCATGCATACTATATTAGAGCAGAAAGGGAAAGCTCTACTAGTTTGTGTTGCTTTAGCATAACCCTAAAGCATGTGTATTGAAACCTGACTGAAGGTATCTTATTTAGCAGTCTGGACACAGGAAGGCTAAAGGGACAGGTTTGGACCTGATTACAGACACAATTTGGTTAAAATAGGATCTGGGATTAAGTAGTCCAGCAGAGGGCTGCCACCTTTAAAACAAAATCTAACTATGATTACTTCAGGCACAGAGTTAATATAGCTGCTCCATGATACCTGAAAATGCCTGTATATGACCGGCCAGGCCAGTCAGACACCAGCAAAGTGGCACAGCTTAGTGTGAGAAGAGCCTGGCAGCTCTTTCCATCTGCCAGGCAGGGAGCAATGTCCTCCAGAGCCCTTCCAGGAGATGGGTCCCTGCCAGTGGACCAAGATCTGTGGACACTGTTCAGGTCTCATTACGTCAAGTGGTATTTCACTTGTGCTGTTTGAGGTGAAGGATCCTCCTTAAACAGCTCAGCTACCAACAGGGGAGTTTCTGACAAAATACAACTTGGGGATGGTGGCAGGAGCTGGAAATCTCACACTGTAAGGACATTGTCTAATGGCTCCTAAGTGTGACAGTACAGCCATTGTCACATTTAGGAGTGCAAAGACCACCTCATCATTCCAACAAATACTTCCATTTAGGTCGATGAAATAGCATCACACGATTTATTGCAGAATGCTTTATTCGCGTTTTGCTGATTGTATGATGAAATAAATGTGTAGAAACTCCAGAGACAAAAGTTGGGTTGCAATGTGTACCTCACCTGTGAATGAATCCTGGCAAAATTTGGGTTCAAATCTGAATTTTGGAATATCATCTGCAGGAAACTTCAAGAGCTCAGAAAAAAATGCAGATGAAGGTTCTGCAGAGTGGCAGAACTTAAAATTCACTTAACTTTCAAGCTTTAGACAAATTCTCTATACAAAAAATGGGGAATATTACTACACACTGAAAATCATTCAGTGGACCTGGAATGGGCATCATTAAGGCACCTTCTGTAAATGGCTAAAATACTCTATATGGATTTGGCATTCAATTGTTCTTATGCATTTCCAGGTAAGTGATATGCCTTAACCATCACTGAAGATGTTTTGCTGTATAAACAGTAATACAGTGATCACCAGAAATGCTGCACAAATGGTTTACCTTTATTGCTGGCCAACTTTCTTCTCTGTTTCTGAGCAGAAGTGGTTGAAAATGGCTGAAGAATGAATGTAAAAAGATTTTCGCCGCTCTGCCTCCAGCATCAACTATCACAGAATTTGGTAGCAGACATCATTTCTGCCTTGGACAAAACCAAAAAGAAGGAAGGAACGGCTCTGTGCTTCATTTTGTTCTGTGAAAAATTCTAGCTGTGCAAAACCCAAGATTCCCTCTTTTCAATTCAAAACAGTGAAAGTGTTCCAAACCAAAAAAAATATTTTGCAGCTTGACTGTACCTTTCCATACAAAGTCAGAGGAAGAGGTAGAACAATCTGATCTGTTCTTAGTTTATAAATTAGATCACTCTGTCTTTCAATACCCATAAATGAGTTCTATTTTCTGGGTTTTTTTCAACTGTTGGAGGAGGTGTTCTGTCTTACAAGTGCACTTGGCGCCTTCGAATCTTCTACTTCAGCAACGTTTCCACCATCATTAAAACTGAAACCAGGCCTTGTCCCCACCTGACCTGAATGAGGTCCATCACAGCACTGCAGTTTTGCCTAGTTATCCACAAGCGACAGTGAGGATTCACAACGTCACCCTCACACAGCACTGGGGGGTTTGCTGACTGCTTGGGATAGATAGATCTGCTTAGGGCTGATGAAACCTCCAATTAGGATGGTATGGACAGATGTCCCTGATCTCACAGGAAGCCTGCCAAAATGTTAGCATTTTTTATTGCATTTGACCTGTCAGAGTAAGATGACGGTTCAATACTTCAACTCAGCTTTTTTGATCTGGTGCCAGGAGCTCTAAAGTCGGATTTAATGTATTGCCAAACCACAGGCTCAGAGTGAGGTTCATGCCTCTATGCAAAGCCAGTAAAAGGTCTGCAAAATGTTTAAGTTTTACTCACCACTGGGCAGACATCACATGGGGACAACAGAGGAGGGAAAAACATTGAAGAGTTTTACTTGTAGCTTTAGTGATTACAGATTTTGTTGGGACATAAATTTTAAAGTGATTTTTCTTCTGGTATCTGCTGTATAGAATCAGGAAAGTGATCTCATTAATCATCAATAACTCCAGCAAGTAAAACTTTGTTAGAGGTTGTGGCAATTCTGGCTTCTCTGTTCCTTCCTTCCTTTTCATGGGGCTACAATATCTTTAAGAGACTTATTTTAACCGAAATATATATGCCTGGTGTTTTATTCCCACATCTTATGGAGGAAGTCTCAGTCCCTTTAAAATCAGGAGGAATTATTCCAGCAAGGTCTGCACGCCTGAAATTTTGCCTCTCAAGAAGACTTGAGTCAAGCAGCTATGGCAATGGGAAGCCCATGCTTTGAACCTGAATCTCACCAGACACACCAGCATGGGGGAACACAGTTTGTCCTGTTTGGGAAAAGAGATGGTAAATGAGGTAGACATAAGGGAGTTCGCAGAATTATGAAAAACAGGTCATATGAAAGAGGACAACAGAAGAGAAAGATGCGTGGGCAGAAAGAGTAAAACTGCAGACTTTAAGGATAAGGTTTTAAGAGAATTCAGTAAAGAATTCCCCAGAAATAGAGAGCAGTCACACATGAAATGTGATAAGCAGTCCAGACACGCGGCGAGTCAGCAGTGATCAGAAATGGGGCAGGAGATCCTGCCTGACCTGAAGGCACCCATGATATCCAGTGGCTGCAGGAGCTGCTAGTAAATTATTACCTCCTAATGTTGTTTATTTGCCTATGCTAAAAATAAAATGGAATAAGGGAGCAATTTTCAGGAGTGCTTAAAATAGCAATGTCAGCTCTTACGTCCGATTAAGAAAAAGTACTTACTGTTACCAATAATACCTACAATTACTGGAAGTGGAGATTACTAAAAAAGTAGTTCCTGTAATATTTGGTTTATTTGGCATGTTATGCATCATTAGTTTCACTGTTTTCCCCTTTCTAGTTAAAAAGTCTATTTCCCTTTTTTGGGGTAGATAAAACAAGGAGGATGAAAACTTATTAATAGTTTTAATGTTTTGTTTTGATGTTTTGCTTTTAGATAACATTGTTAGAAGGACTTAAAACTATTTAAGGAACTGCATAAAATCTTGTTTCAACTGGTCATGTCCCTGGAAATTAGTGTGAATTTCCTAAGAAAGGGCATCCTATTTCATCCCTGTGGTGAATTTGTTGTATTTCTATCTTAAGGGAAAAGGATTGTGTTATTTTTTCTGTGATTTTTAATTAATAATTCAGCTTTCCTGATAATGCTTTGTGTTGGTATCTACATATATAAATTAGTTTTATCCCATGTGTGACATTCTATCTTTGTTTAACAATGAATCACATTTTAAAGAAGAAAGGCTTTTTTAATTACAATGTGAAATATATACCTACATTTCTGTGTGTGAAATGTGAAAAGTGAAAACTTATGCTATATGACAAGTAAAAACCAAATTTTAAACATCATGATCATCAAAATGTCATTGGGCTAACATTACCTTTAGATGAAGTTTGAGCACTTGAATTATTTCATGATACATGAATGAGGGGAATAAATAGCCATTTGATTTCAAGTAATAGCAATTTCAACTGAGACAAATAAGCCAATCACAAAAGGCAATATTTACAAAAATTATTTTAATTTGTGCAGACGCAGGGAATGAATAGTAACCAATTTACTTTGAATTAACAGTGAGCAGGCTGGGGTTGCTCGAGAAGTTGAGAGGGGACACAGCCAGGAGAGCTGACCCCAGCTGACCAAGGGGATATTGCATACTGCATGACGTCATGCTCAGCATATACAACTGGGGGAAAAAGAAGGAAGGGGGGGCATTCAGAGTTATGGTGTTTGTCTTCCTAAGTAACCGTTATGCGTGATGGACCCCTGCTTTCCTGGAGATGGCTGAACACCTGCCTGCCGATGGGAAGCAGTGAATGAATTCCCTGTTTTACTTTGCCTGCGTGTGTGGCTTTTGCTGTCCCTATTAAACTGTCTTCATCTCAACCCATGAGTTTTCTCACTTTTACTCTTCTGATTCTCCCCCCCATCCCAATGCAGGGGAGTGAGCGAGTGGCCGTGTGGTGCTTAGTTGCCAGCTGAGGTTAAACCACAACAACTTTTTAGAGCATCACTGTTCAAAACACATTATGCATCCTAGGTGAGGAGCTGAATGCACATTTTCTTTACATATAATTTTCTATAGAAGCGCTGAAGAGAAAAGATGACAAATTAAAATTATGCCTCAATCTTTTGAAGCTGAATTTTGTACCTATTTGACTACTCAAGGACATTTTGCTCCATCAAGTTCTGTACAGAATTTTTGGGCAACTGTCTTCTCATCTTTTTTTAGAGAAATATAGATTTGAGTCTGGAATTTTAATGGGTCGTTCCTTCTTTCTTTCTTTTTGAGCCACCTGATCTGCGGGCTCTGTGCAGCCACGAAGGTCTCTTCCCTAAATAAGCAACAACTAAATTGAGTATGGCAACTGTGAAATAGTGCGGTGTTGTCTGTGAACCATCAGGAAAGAACACGAGTGTGGATCATAGACAGGACATTGGACTACACCAAAGCCCTCTGCAGAAAGAGGTTTGCAGTAGTAGGTCCGCATTGCAACAAATACAGTAAGTCTTCCTCTGACAGCAATCTGCATCTGATCCTCCCCACCTGCTCCAAACAGATGGACGCAAAAGTCCCCTGTGCAGTCATCATGTATTAACCCCCCACCTTTTTTGTCTTCAGAGTTATCAGATGATGTGGTGATCCACAGATCCACAGAACAGTGAATGATTCCTTAAAGCAGTTTCACCTGGTCAAAGATAGGATTTGTTATTTAGTGTTCTTTGTCGCTGTTATAAAATATTTCACAGACAGTGGAATGTCTGATAATACAGCAGAAGAAGCTGCTCCCAGAAAAATGGATATATTCAGTTACCTTCACCTCTGCTGATTGATGAATGAGGTTTCTCAGCATCTCTGTAGCTCAGTTTTCTTGCTGCAGTCACTGCTTTTCTGCTGAAGTAACTGAGACATGTGCAACACAGATTATTGACAGGTGACTTAAGGCTCTGATTATATTTTGGGGTAGGTGTGCTTTGCTGTGCTTTCCCTCATAGTCCAGTTGTCTCTACTCATCCAGTCCAGATAGCCCTACTGCATTCTTTCCTCCATCCTCTGTCTTTTTTTCTTTTTTTTTTTTTTCCAGAGGAAACTATTCTGTACCAGTGGATAGCACATAACACAGGTTTTATCTTCACAGGAAATCAGTATTTGGCTGGGGTGTGCTGGGTCAGGGCTGTGGGGACCACTGTACAGCACACCTGCACCACAGCGTTACTGCCAGAGACATCTATTCTGCTTCCCATAATTATAAAACACATTTAGTCAACTTCATAAGAGGCCAAGTAATGGCTGCAACATCTGATATTCTGAGAGCAACATCTCTCTTCTCATGTTCTGCTAGTGTAATTTTCCTACAGAAGCATTAGAGATTACTATCATTAATAAACCCACCTCTTCAATTTATGTCCCAATGCTCCTGAAGTAAGACGTAGGACAGTGATGCAAATGTGTGGAGAAGAGCTCACTTAGGCTGACTAAAATCACTGGAGATATCAACCCTTACAGGCAGACACAGTGCTTGTCATTTTGCATCAGTTTCTTGTGTGAGAATACCAGAAATAACACCGCTACGCTCTTCCAACAGTCTCAGCTAGCTGCGTCTTCAGGCAACCATGTATATGCCTTGCCATGAGTTTGGACACAGATGAGCAAACTTATTTGTCCTTCCCCTTGCCGATGTCACACACAATCAGGCAATTCATTGTCATAAGCAATTCAACTTAAGCTGCACGTACCAAGATCTGCCACTCAGGGCTGTGTGTTGCCTTTAGCTACCTCATTTATCTAGAGCAAACTGCACGTATATTCACCAATTTTTAGGTTGGCATTTTCATCCCCACACAGGCAAGAAAGGATCGATCCAGGGGTCATTCTCGCGCAGCATTGACGGGGGTCCCTGGTCACTGATGATCTACCAGGGAAATGCGCAGAGCAGCCTTAAACCTGCGTGTGCTGACGGCTGCCTGCACTGGTCATCAGTGCAAGATGGGGAACAAAACCTGAGTCTGCAAAAGCTGGAAGAGCGAGAGCAGACAGGGAAAACACATATTAAGAGTCTCTTCTAGGTCTTCTTTCTGGCAGACCTCCAGTAGTGCTCTGACAGGGGCTAAACCTGGTTTTGGGCTGAAAGCAGCTCAGACAGCAAAGTTGTGTCTATTCATGTAGTTTATCTGGGAAAGGGAGGTGTAATTTAGAGGGGTTTATGGCACTCTTCTTGCACGTTGCCTGAGTTTTAGCAAGCCTGCTATCTCCCAGACTTTTAATGAAATGCAAATTAAAACGTCAGCCTCTGGAATAGCACATTCTTCTCTCTGCTCTTCATCTACACAAAAATTGCTAATGTTGACTTCAGTTTTCAACAGCAACAGAGATACATTTTGGTAACCAGGGCTAAGGCATTTCCCTGAGCAAATAAGAATTGATGTAACTCCTTGTACTGGGCCATCACCAGCTACACCAGGGCACTACCTTGCCTGCAACCTGTGCCCATACCATGTGTCCCCTCAAATTCCCTGGTTTTCTCCCCAGCACCTCTTTATTGACACTCTGTACTTTCTCTCAGCTTCCCTAGCTAAATTCTCACAGGAAAACAGTCACAAATATAAATCTCACGGAGAAATAGCTATTCTATAAATAGCCCGAGGATCATCTTTTGTGAAATTTTATTCTATAAACTGAAAGATAAGGCTTTCTTGACACACATAACTCAGTGGTTACTAGCTACCTAAGGATACAGTGGTTAGCAGACTGGAACTGCTAAATGTCATTGATTATCATCAGTGATGTTATTTGTTATTCAGTCAGAATACAAAATAGTGATATACACATATTTTTCTTTGTCATATATTCAAGGAATTGCAAGAGGATTAATTGACGCTTATGAAAGGAACTTAGAAAGGTTTTTATACCTTTTAAAGCTCCAAGGAAATACAAGACAAAAGGAAATGTCTGGCAGTCTGAATTATCAACAGATGCAAGCTCTGAATGAGCAATATTAGAAGAAAACAAATAAAATTTCTGCATAGAAGCAAACCTGCCTCGGCTGATGCTCTACAATGGGTTCTTCATTACCTGATATTTTCTCTCCTTACAGGTTTGATCAGCCTGCCCCTCTTACTGCCACAGTAATTTTGTGAATAATGGCAGATCCTGTATTTAACCCAGCTTCTCAAAATGTTGTTTAAGGAAGTGTGACAGAGCATTTCTACCATGGAAACAGAATAAAACGAAATAGGTCATTATTGGTCTTTGCAGTCTTACTAATGGAACAACAGTGAAAGTACTCTGTTGGCATTAAGAAATGCTCCAAGAAATTCTTTCAAAAAGAAAATTAAATGTATCTGGCAGGTAATGCATTCATGGGAGCACTGCAGGCTATGCTGTTACTGAGATTTTCCAGTCCATATCTTGACTGATTTTGCTCATCAGCCCTGCTCCATCCCTTCTAACAGCCCCCTGGCACTATTGAGTCTGCTCCCAAAAGTGAAGAAGGAATGGGTTACTGGCATCTGGAAAAACCAGGATGGATTGCCACAGAGTCTTTAAACGTGAGAAAATAAGAAACACCTTTCCAGCTACACCAGTGACCCAAGTAGCCCAGTGCTCTGTCATCAACTCAGACATCCGCTCCCGGGTTGGCAACTGTAAGCAGATAGAAACAGAGCTTGTGTGTGTCTCATCTCAGCAGATGGAATGAAGAGCAGAAAGAGAAATTACAGGGTTTTTCTTTTTTGTACTGATGTCTTTAACAGAATTGATACCTGGTATCCTCGGGGAGCCCAGACACATGGAAGGGGCTGACAGCTTCCATTCCAGGATGTGATGTATGGTATTTGAGAAAAGGTGATTGAAAAATCATGCTTTAGTACAAGATAAAAAATGAAAATACATTCCTTCTTAAAGGATCCTTGCAGTTTGATTATCTACATGCATATTTTTATTTTTAATGAATTAGACAAGTTACAAAATCTAGTTACTAACAGAGATCTGTTTTTTCCTCATCATATCAATGGGATGAAGGACGAGAAACTTCTTTCCATATGAGACAGTTGTAACATTTTCATAATGGACAGATGTCTGGACGTCTTTCCCATATCTCAGTCCTGTAGTGAAAACTGACAGTAAGTTGTTGTCCTTTGAATTACTCCTTTGAATCACTGCACTATACTTGCAAAAAAAAAAAAAAAAAAAAAAGAAGCGTGATTATACTATTTCTTTACACTGCAAGAATGCTGTGCGTAGATCCCACCTACTTCTTTCTATGTAATCTCTAACAAAAAGCACATAGATACATTGGCACAGGCCCAAGCAGAAGTCAGTGCTGCAGCACAGTGTGCAGAACTTGACAGCATCCTGAAACCAGACAGGCTTTTCCAGTGTGGACAGTCCCCATGGATGGCACAAGCCCCAGACATCCCTCCCAGCTTCGCAGAATAGATGTGATGTTGCGGTCAGTGACTTACTGGGGTCAGGTACTTCCTTTCACTGTTTTTAAAGTCAATAAACTAACAAGCCTGAAGATTTAGTCTCCCTGATTCAGTTAAACTGGAAAAATCCTGTTGTATAGACAGGCATTTCAATTTCAAATACACAGAAAATTTAATTCTATTTTCATCACAAATACTGTACGTGTAATATATCACTATTCAAGATACTTGTACTCAGAGAGTATATTTTATAAAAGCCGTGTTGTTACCAGTTGGAAGTACAGCAGTACATATTTGATGACACTTCTGATTGATTACTAAAAATGTTTCAACTCGATATTAATTGGATGTCATTTTCATTGTCTGAAATCGGTTCTTCATTTACTTGGAAGAAGAATTAGATTCTGGATGTAGATTACATTCTAATTAAGTGTGTCCTTTTTAGAGGAAAAAAATGCCTAAATTCTTTTTTCTCTGGGGGAAAAAAAAAAAAAGGAAAAGAAAAAGAAAATAAAAATAAAAGTCACAGACGGTCTCCCTTCTTCGCTTGGTTCCTGAATGCAAAACAGTCCATGAGGACATTAGAAAAAGCAGCAGTACCTGATGTGGTGGGTTGCAAGTCACCCGTGTATCCCGAGGCCAGGAGCTGCCTTGCTGAATGTGCCAGCAATTGTATGGATTCCAGATGCCTTTTTCGGTTCACACATAGGAGTAATAGGGGTACTCATAACGTTCTCAGGTTGTGCTAGGATTCATTTAGAAACCACCACGTAGCAAACCAATCGAGAACTAGCATGGCTCAGTGTCTGGGGGGTGTCATTCTACTCTTAAAGAGCTTTTGTTCTCTAGACTGAACCTGAGCAATATGATGTGGCAGCTGATTAATTTCATTTAAAAATACAGTCATGTTAAGAAAATCTGTTCAAACATGCAGTGCGTGAAGGTTGATTAATTCAAGATGCTTGAATTTAGGCACTCAGTTAGATGTAGTAGCCCTGTAATTAGGATCATACAGGGTCTAATTTGTCTTTGATTAAGTATGTACTCAATTAAAAAATCCCATGAATATGCACATGGAAAAAATTCACACTTTTTTTTCTTGTATCCAGATATTTTCAACTACTTAAAGTATCTAACTTAATTATTGTGTAACTCTAATACAATTTTTTCTGGCATATTCTTTGTAAAAGATAAAAATGTATGGCACAGAAATATGGTATCAGAAAAGTTTTGTGTAAAAATATCAAATGATCATATTTCCTAACCACCAAGCATACGTTTTAATTATAGCAGACTCCGATCAAATTAGCACGATCCATAATTAGAGGATATCCCAGTTGATCTAAGATTGATTTATTTTTTTTTTTTTTTTTTACAAATTAAAGCAAATATTACTGGCAGGGTGTCTCATATTACTGGCGTATTTAGAATTATGGTTTTCCTCACCTCATGCTCCTTGATGGCTCAAGCCAAGCCATCCATGCAGACTAACTGCCCAGAAATTTGGAGCACCTGAATTTGGGGGTCAGGCAAAAAAATGCAGACAGGAAAAACAACTAATATGTTCAATGCCGTCCATCCTTACAAATCATTTCAGGAATTAACGCATCATTGCAAGGGAGATGCGGATCAATGCAACATATAGGACACATTTTCTAAAAACCCATTGGAGGAAAATCCATCTCTGACCCAGGCAAAAACTATTGCAGTACCGTGATAGTGTGTGAGGTTGGCCTTCAGAGCCTAAGTGGCTGATTTTACTGAGGCATGATTTTACCACAAAATTCAGAGTGCAGAATCGTAAAGCTCAGATTTGGGGATGCATGGGGCAAAACCAGTCTTTTGGACACTGTATCTGAGACAAATCAGCAGTGAAAGCAAAATATTCCACAGACAGTACAAATAGCGTGACAGTCTTATAAAATAAGATCCACCGAGTAAGATCTTATAAAGCAAGATCCACCTTGCATCTAATTAGGGTAGTACAAAGATTTCTCATTTTCTGATACAGCACAGTAATAAGCGAGCTCACTGACTTGTTACTCTATGACATCTCAGACACTTGTTAAATCTGTCCTTTTCTGTATCACATCGACATTTCTTGCCTTTATGGAAGATACTTGTCTTCCATAATTTAGTGCTGGAGTCATGACAAATTAAGGACACAGACAAGACGAGATACATAAATACAGTCATAGCTTCTGCTATACTAACTTGGAAAATTAGGCTTTCAGGAACAGAAGCCTTTCCTCAGGTTCTCTGTGCACAAAAATTTGCCTAATTTTCCAGCTTCTATCTCTAGCCCCAAGCATATCTTTATATGTAGTGATTTCTGCTTAAAACTTCAGGGTGTTACTCCCTCTCTTTGTGCTTAACTAGTTGAATATATTTAGTGCTCTCTCCCATCTTACAGCTTAAAAAAAAGCAACCATGTAACTGCAATCTGAAGTTTGGGTTTATCTTGTGTTTCAACATCACAGTTGGAAAAGTAACAGAACAAAGTTTTGAAATATTGCATTGATCAAGAAGAGAGAAAAAAAAAAAGCTTTGTAAAATGCATTTCTACCTTTTCAGTCTGCTGGTGGAAAATGGCAATCTTTACTACAAGGGATAAGAATGAAGCCTTTGTTTGGACAGCCGTTGCAGTTAAGCCTGTCACTTGTGACATCCTTAAACTAGCAGCATACAGGAATGAGTTTTGTGTGGTCGTCTAAAAGTGATCACTTAAAAAAAAAAAAAAAAAAAAGACCAAACCCGCTCCCCCAGACTTTTACAAAAAATTCACTGGGTATCCATAATGTTAGTACATTGCTGAAATTCAACTGACTTTTGAAGAGAAAAAAGGTAAAAATGTGTAACAGGGTCAGTACTTCAAATATCTTCAGAGAATACTTATTTTCAGGTGATTCTTATAAATGTTAAACCTAAACAAGGAGTGGTGAAGCACAAGAAGGAGCCCTAAATTTATATATATATATATATATATATATATATATATATATATATTTAAAAAAACCAAACCAAACCAAACCAAACCAAAAGAAAAAACCCTAAACCACTCACAACAGAAAAGTTTTAAAACAGTAAGAACTGATTGCAGTTCAATAGCTACAAGAAAACCCTCAGGTTTAAATAAGGAACTGAAACCCCAGGGCAGGAGTCCACTTTAAAAGACAACACTTTAGTGAATAATTTATATGAACTACTCCTGAAGGGTTTACCAAAAGTAACTGAAAACATAGCATTATTCAATTTGCTTCAAAAAAGCTGCTTATCTGCTGAAAATTTCAGAAGGATCCATACATCATAAAATCTTAACACCAACTGCTGCAAAGGCAGAATATTTTGGGGGTTTTTCCTTAAGTACTTGGCTGAGAAAGACCTCAGCAAAACCCCAAACACCAGTTGGAAGAATAGACTGATTTCAGGTAGATTTTGTGATTTAGTTTTCTCACTCTTTTTGTTTCTTTCTCTTTTTCTTAAATGCTGCTCTTTCGTATATATGCTTTCCAGTTTGTAAGCAGAGAGTGCATCCCTTTGCTTGATAAGGATAAAACTTTCAGTTCACATTTAAAGCTTGTCTAGTATTTAAAACTCAGTGGATTTGATAAGCTGGAATCTCCTTTTCCTTCGCCCCAGAGGAAGCAAATCCAACCAAGTGCCAACTACTGAAAACAATTTCAGGAGTGCGAAGAGCTGTGATGATCTGAGTCAGCCCAAGGACTGGTTACGTGAACATCAAGTAAAGGAAAAAATCTTCCTGTAGGAGCATGCTCTGATGCTACTTGGAGTAGGGGCATGCAGTGGAACAGGAACGGCTCTAAACTAACCCTTCTGAAAATTTTTTGGTATCTGTAAAGGGAAACTGGATGGTTGCTTTACGACAATATCCAGGGCTTGGCATGTGTCATAACCAGGTTCCTTATATTCTTGTGCTGTGTTTCTTTACTTTTTTTTTCACTCCAGTAAACAAGTTTTACATCTAGTCTACTGGTGAAGATGACCTCTACTTCTTGGAAACACAGAGTTTGCAAGATAAACTGTCATTAATACCAATAATCAGAAACATTTGTGTATCTTGTCACAGTTAAGTATTCTCTGGCTTCAATTGTTCCTAAACCTGCATCCTGCCCCCTCGCTCCCATATGGTACTGTTTGTCCTTTTGATAAGGCTGGCGTAATGTTGAACGTTCTCTGAAATGAGTTATCTTCATTTGAATTCCCTGAAACGAAAACAATAAATGCTTTTCATGATGAAGCCATTAATTACTAATTCAAAAAAGTCTAAAGCAAAAGTGTACACCACCCCCTAGTAATTAAAATAATAGGTTTTCCATTAAGATGGATTTTGCCAATTTATGTATTTACTCAGAAAATTTCCTACAGTTTACAAATAAATAACGCATTGCATTCCTGCAGTGCGTTCAAGAACAAATATAGATAAAGCTTTGACATTCAGTTTAAAGCAAAAGGGTTTGGCAGGCTGGGAAACTTGCTGCTGGAGATTATAAATGGCTGTGACTGGCATTCTGAATTCATTATGATATTTACCAGTTTAATTTGTGCATCTTGTGGTTTGACTATAGCTGTACATTGTATCATTTAAAATACTGGAAACATATAAACAGTTAAAGTAAACAATAGGCTGTAGCATAAAACAAGCCTTTTATTTGGAAATCTATGTAGCTCATTTCATCAAAATATAAAATCTGCCTCCCTTTCTATCTTTCAAAAAGTATTTCCATGTGCTGCAATTTACCATCATGTAATTTGTCTGGAAAATTAAAGTAATAAAACCTTAGTTTGTTGCTTGTCTAAATGGTAGCTATGATTGTCTCAGTAGGGTGCTGCAAAAGCTTGGGGGAAAAAAAAAAGTCCTTGTAAAGATATGCAGATAGAGCAAAAATGTTAATTATGGGACACTAATGGATGAGTATTATGCATAATGTATTTTTAGGCTGTTTTTTATGTGAAAAGAATGGCCTCTTTACAGCTACAATGGTCAAAACTAAAAAGCTAGTAGGTGCCATTTTCAAATACAGAATATAGAGAATAATTGTGGCATCTTGCACACAGTGATGCGTTAACTGCTGATTTTTAGTGGCTGGCAGCATACGGTCACAGCTGTCTCCATTATCTGTAAGATGTACCATTTTGAATGTGAGCCTCCGAAATCTCTCTGAAGGAGGAAAAACTACAGGATGCAGGCTTAGTATATCACAAACCCAGAGCTTTTAAAAAACATCACTGTGTCTTTTATGAGTTCAAAGCGTAAAAAAAAAAAGAAACAAACAAAAAAAAAAAAAAAAACAAAAAAACCAAATATGGATCATCAGCAGGAGTTGTTCCTTTGGGCTGCAGAGACCTTCCACAAATAGGTCTGATGCTTATTTTCTTTAGGTAATCAATAGTCGTGGTAACTGTCCAGTAGAGCACACCTCTCTATTTGCTCCGTCAGCACGTCGCAGAACAGCTACCTGACCCCGAAACAGAACAGTCAGCAAAGTACCCCAGTCACAGCCTCTCACGGTGTGAAGTTGTGCTGTTTTGTAATCAGGAGGTATAAGTCGTTTTATCAGTATCACTTTACAATATAATAGAGAAAAGAAAACTGTGAGCTGGTTTGGTTTTTTGGTTTTGTTTGTTTGTTTGGTTGTTTTTTTTAATGGTGGAATGCTTTATATAGATAAGCTGTCGGCAGCCACTCAATTGAAAAAAAAAACTAAAACATCCAAGTAACAAGGCCTGAGTCACCTAGGCATAAAACTTCAAGGAGTGTAAGATCATATTAAAAAATCTAAAAATATTTATTCAAAAAACATGCACTCCAAGCAGAGGAATCTAGCATGTAACTCGTTTTGGTTTTACATTCATTTTCCTCCATCAGTTTATTCTAATTTTATTGTAGTAAAGCCAAAGCCTTGTCATCACCTGTTTTTCTTCCCTGTACACTGAAAATGATAACTTATTAAGTGTTAATTTATACATTTATTGAAAATGTCTGTAGACTCAGCTATTACGATGTCTAACTTGTAATACCGCAGCCAAATAAGACCTGAGAGGTCACACGTTTGCAGCAGGATAGCATACTTTTCAAGCAGTGAAACATAAAAGTGTTGATGAAGGGGTTTTCAGATGAATTTTTGTAGTTACCATATTAAATCCCTAAGAAAGGCTACTGGTATCTGAAGGCATACCTAAGGTCTAGGGTGAAGTGCAGTTTCCCTCAGTCAGTCTTGCTCAGCGACACGCTTAAGCTGCCTAGAAATCGTTTATCTTCCTAAAGTATCAAAGATTACCATTCAGAAAAAAAACATTTTTCCCTGTTAGGTGTCCATAAATCAATATGCTCTGGAAGTGAGATTATTCTTTTTATCCAAAGTATGGGCCGGGGGACTGCTATGGATTGAAACTCAGGGAAACCTGTTCCTCAGACAGATTATATTGGTGGAAGAATGAAGTTATTCTAGTAATTTTTCTTCTTGAGACACAAGAATGTTTAGAGCTGTTAATTAGCTATCGTGGGCCTATAATGGTCAATGTGGAAGTTATTTTTTGTGCACAAAATCTGTTCCTCTCTAGGGAGGGCACAAAGCCTGTGATGACCTGATCAGTCTTGCAGATGTCTTAAAGTGTACTGTGTATTATCAGCATACAGTGAAAATGAATTAGCAACACATTTTAAAAGCTTTTCATACCTTCTTCCAAATTAAACAGCATTTATATTAAAGTTGTAGTCAAAATCCTACAAAACCCTTGGATTCCCCAGTGAACTTGAAAGAGAAAGCCTGCAATATCATATTGACCAGTAATTTTATTTTTGGCGATATAAAGAGAGAAACATCATATCTTACCTTTCTAGGAACAAAAATATCCTGCATCCTCTTCCTTTATATTCACTCTTATTTTAAGAGTTGTTTGATGATAGAACCTTTGAATACTTTGAAATTTCATGACAATGATTGTTTAATTCCTGTGTATTCTTTTATAGTCCTTAATCACTGCCACTAGGTGGATGAGGAGGCTGAACAAACTCAACCGTAAAGGCACAGAAGAAGATGGAGTCTCACCTAACATCATAGAGAATTGATGCAAATCAGAACTCACCAATATTAAGCTTTTTTAAATGGAACTTCTTCTACTTTACCCATCTGAACTTCCAAAATAATTTCCTTACCTAAATAACATTGAAAGTGTGGTGGAAAAATTGCAGTTTTTAAATACCATGTGAAGAATTAGAAAGAATGTTAAACTTTTGAAGGAGCGTGAAATAAAAGACTAATATGCTAGCACTGCAATAGCTGAATAAAGATTTTTTATGATCTTGTTACATCCTCAGTACGGGCATTGCCATTTCCTAGACCAGTGGAGCTACATTGCTTTTCTCATCCTGCTGTCTGTCCCTGCAAGAGCCCGGGAGAAGCATTTTCTTATCACTGGTGCCAAGAGTGTGTCTTTCTGACCCTCCATGATCAAAGGAGGGATCTGGTCTGGGACTTATCCTTCTTACCTGCCTTGCCCAGGACACAACCTCATCACAGCAAAAAGAAGAGACTATACTGAGAAAATAAATGCAGGCTGAGAGCAATTTATATGTCATTTGGGACAAATCACCCCACAAATCATAGCTGTCCAGCCTCCATTCGCTTCCTTTACAGATCTATTGCTCTAATGAGTCCTATTAATATAAGGTCTTGCAGTCTAATTAATCTTCCTCCAGGACACAAGCAGACTAACAGCCAGAGCAGAAACCTGTTCTCTTCACACTTTGCAACTCTTAGACACCCTGTTAGTAGGATTTTAATGAGGAGAAATAATCCATGTCTTTCAGGGTGCAAAATTTACAAACTAGGTTGGGATTTTTTTTTTTAAAGACAGATGAGGGTTATTTCCCCTCATTAAGATGTTAATGAGATGCTGACAAGTGTTTGGTATTTTTAACATAATTAACTGTAGGGTTATTTTTGTTCTTTTCAAGCTATTTTTCAATGTGCCTTTTATTTTCTGAGTAGCTCATCATATAATTAGGGGTAATGAAACAGTTCAGTCCCAAAAACACAAAACCAACAAAAAGAAAGCAGCACCCAGATCCTCTTGATTCTTTTGAAAGGAAAAAAAAAATGATGATTTGTGAATAAGGTTAAAATAAACATTATACAGGTTACATTCATGCATTTCAAGATAAGCTGGTCCTGATGCATGATATTAAGGATTCTGTTTTGAAAAATGAACTTTTCTGTATTTACTGGTTGAAGTGAACAACCACTCACTGAAAACAAAAGCTCCTCCTGAACGCTGCAAAAGGCAAAAGATGGAGAAACTGTTCTGGAAAGAGAACAGTATCAGTCTTGGGCCTTCTCAAGGTTAGCAGCTGGTAAATACCTACTTTATTCAGGGACAGCAAAATGTAGTTTGAGTCAGCTCGTGTTTGATTTCAGATTTGGGCGAGTAGCGGGAGGTGTGGTGGGGGAACCACTGTGTATTTGGTTTTGAATAGAGCATTTGTTTCGAGGAGACTGCAGGAGACCGGGAAGCAGCGGACCCGCTTGTGCTGCTGATCGTCTCTGTGGTGTGTCTCTGCCCCTTGTGATGTCCCTTTCTCTCCACAGCAGCCCTTTTACCTAACAGCCTTTTTTAGGCCTTGGCAATTGCTTTCAGTCCCATCCAGGTGTGCACTTCCCTGCAGCTGGCACAGTCCGAGGGGACAGCAGTGCCCGATTCCCGAGCAAGGAATCTGGGGATTAATTACATCCAAAAGGGACTAAAAAGTCCATCTAACCCCGCATTACTTCAGAGCGAATGGCAAAGAAAGAAGTTGAACTTAAGCTTCGATTAAAATGTTATAGTTTTCACTTAACAACGAAGACAGTAAGTTCAACTGCAATTTTCAGAAACACTAAATGTTATCAAAGACATTTCAAGTCATTCCAGTAATGGAACGCTTCCACTCCACTGGTTAGTACAGGAAGGACTCAAAGGGTAATACATACAAACCTACACCTGCACTTAATCAAAACCGACTACTTCCCAGCAGTCCCGCTTATCAGGGAATGAGGAAATTGCTTCTGCGTGTTTCACAAATGCATTGCAAAAAAACCCCATTAAACCAGCTCAGTTGGCACTTGCAACAATAACCTTTATCCCCTTAGAGGCATTTTGTAACCACTAGTTAGATCCATATTATAAACTGAAAGAAATGAGCAAGAATAATATCATACTACAGGAAAACAGAGGAAAGACAGACGTACTTTCTACTTCGTATGAAAAAGTGTTCACTTTATTTTATGTTTTAGTATTAATTCATTTGATATTCATCATTATAAGGACACTATTCAGAATAAACTGTCAGATGTCTATTGTGTTCTCACATAAAAGCATTAGCTAACCTATGGTGGAAAACTTTCCTGGCTAATGTATCAAGCTGTGAATCTAAGTACATCAATACTTGCACTAAATGGATATTTCCTTTCTGATTTCTATATAAAATTTTGATTGTTGTTTTTCATTTGGGAAAGCTTCAGCAAAACTATATCTGAATATTTACTATTTCTGTTAAAAATATTATTGGTACACACAAATTTTTTGTGCATATATATTTTTAAAATGTTTATTTTTGTTAACTTTCAGTAGTACCTAGAAGACAAATTAATTAAAATCAGAAAGATACAGTGTGCTGGTTCAGAGATACACTTAGAGGGAAAAGCAGTGGTAAAAGTATTGAGGCAATTTTTTTTGGACTTTGTTATACATGGAGCAGATGAATTTAAGCAGCAGAATCAAAGCAGATAAGCAAAAGAAATTTCTGAGAATTCCGCAAAGGTTATGTGTGCTCAACACGTTTCCTTTTTTTTTTTTTTTAATGCTCTTAATTTACATGTTTAGTCATCAAAATTGAAAATTTTAAAGTAATGGTTTTTCCAGGTGCCATGAAATAAACTGATAGTAGCGATAATCTTGTTCTGTCTTCACTGACCGTTTGTGTGAACTGATCCTCAGAGTGTATGAGTCATTACGTTTTATCTCTGCACAATACGGTACAACTTTAAATTCCTTACTGGGCCAGATGGATAGATGTGCTGTTATTACTCGTTTGGGGCTGCTGAAATTTAGAAAAAAGAAATGTTTTTAAGTTGATTTTGAACATTTGTGGTATCACAAATGTTGGCAAGCAATAATGTAAAGAATAAAATTTAAGAACTTTGGAGTTTCGAAAAAAACGAGAAAACATGGAAAAATTCCTCAAAGAGGACTATATGAAATTGTGCCTTTGCTGAGAAAGAATCATTTTCCTGTCTTGAAATTTCATTTATTGATTGTGTTTATTAGTTAGTACCAGTAATGCATTCACAAATATAATTGGTAGACACACTGAGTAACATTTATCAATAATGTACTTTCTAATATTTTTCCTGTCTTTCCAAGCATTTCAGTGTTTCTTAAACCAGTTATATAAATAGTTAAGTGATATTTATCAAGTGGTATAAAAGCCAATCAAATGTCAAATAAATTATTCTGTGTTGATATATTTTACTGTTCAGAATGTTCCAGTAAAGGCCAGAGTTCATGATGGAGTATTTACCATCAATTACTTCCTACAGGCATACCACAGCTCCTTCCTGTCATGCAGTTTTCCACATACATTCTCACATACAGACATATAAACACCATAATTTTTTTTTTTCCTTTATATAAATACATTTAAGTGCTGAGAAATGGAAAAGACATTCAACATTTCTCAGCAGATGGTACTTCAGGGTGGGAGTTGCTTAATAGCAGAAAAAAAAAAAGCCATTTTAGCATTGCAATAAAAATCGTTGAAACACTAAAATAGGGTTTTAAAAAAACGGTTGCCTTGGTAAAGCCAAGACATCTGGTCTCCTTTGCCTAATAATTTTAAAGCAAACTTTCATAAAGAAGGAACAAACTGTGAAACAGCATCATACTTCCTTTCAATCTATTGGCTCCCAAAATAAATTGGTTTGACATGGTCCCTGTGACCATGCGTTCATTTAAAACACTTCTTTGCCACAAAGGATATGCTTTTATGTGGGATCAGTCATCAGAGTTACAGAGAAATCACTCCCAGTCTTGAATCAAAACATAGCTGATTTGCTGAAGAACATCCTTAAAACTGGTTTCTTCCTAATAAATATTAAATATTTAAAACCAGATCTTTTAAGAAAGATAAAACCCACCCACAGCCATTTATCGCTTATGCTGGGTACCATTTGCCAAGCGGCACAGGCATCCTTCTCCTCCCCAGGTACACACACCCAAGGGGTGTTATGTCCAGGAGGCAGGAGCCTTTCCCAGGGCAGCGCCTCACCACAGCAACAGGAAGGACACCCTTAGCCTCGGCAGCTCAGAGAAACTCAGCCCTCAACCCACACCTCTGCAACAGGATTCATGCACGTAGTATTCCCCACTCACATCCAGAGACATAAAACAAGATATCTAACACATTCTTTATAAAAAGGGAGGGAAAAAAAGGTAATAGGGTTTTCTCCTTCCTTTACTCATCTGCCTACGAGCATATGTTTTTCCTAAAGGAAACTCATCTCATGTTCTCACCTGTCAGGGGCGCACTTATCCGCTGAGGAACAGTATAACCCAGAATTTGACTTTTGGTGTTGGAGTCCTTTAGGCGCTGCTCCTCTTTGCAGGAACCCTTAAATATTCCCTGCACTAGGGAGAAGTCTGAATGGTTGAATGCCAAAATCTCTTTCCCTAAAGAGACTCGGCTTTAGCTCTTGCTGCTGTCAGTAGCATTCAGTTCTCTTGTGCCGAGTGAGACAGCTTCAACAGTGAAGTCCGTGGCATTTCTGTACAGATCTGAGAGCCCTGTGGTTCCTTCATGAACCTGAGGAACAGGGCATATATTGAATGTGAGCGTCCCATGCAGAGAGTGAGCATCCGAACCCGTAGCCAAGGAGAGAGAGAATTCCTTTCTCACTATCTAGGGTCCACTCACACCCGAGCTGCTCTTTTCTTTGGGTCTTCTTTCTTTTCGTTTTCCCACTAGCAGCTCCCTGTTTAGACAGTAATAATACCTATGCTTTACATTAAAAACCTCAGCCAGTAATTCCATGTTGAAAAGTCTGTTCAGCAGCAAAGGGCATAACAGTTAAATATTTGTATTGCTGAATCAATGTCTTAAATCTGCATCTATCTCCTCTCTCATTTGTGTTTTATGTAGCTAAATACTTGGTAGAAGAAGTTGGAAAATTATATTGCTTTTTTGCTTAATCTCACATTCTTGAAAAGAGCGTTTGAGTAATGCATTTCACTTCAAAAAGGGATTCAGACAGACCCTTCAAGTGCAGAACAGTTGGAAGTCCCAATTCGGCATGGCATACATCTACTAAGAAACAACAATAGTTCCACTGGTTTAAATTAGATTGAAAGCATATTAAATAAATTTCTGAATAAAAATGTGCAATTTTTACAGATAACTTTATTTTTGATTCTCGATGTATATGGAGATTTATACACTTTATTAAGAATTATTTGGAAAATATTATTTCATCTCACTAACATTTTTCATATCTTTCTAACTGCTAGCCATAACGGTTCTAATTGGATTTGACATTTGGTATAATTTCCTTGCTCAATGGTAAATGTGTACGTTGCTTCTTTACATTGGAATGTTCTCACCTGAACAATTTGGAAGCCTAGCAAAAATCGTGGTGTTAATTTCTGCAAATAGAGTCAGGAAGAAGAAGTGATCTGAAAAGCAAATAGAAGCATGATGAATGGTTAGATCATGTTCCTTAATGCATAGCAAACATTAATTTTGTGCTCTCACTCATGCACTTTTTCTCCATTTTTTTTAAAAAGAAAGTATTGTGAACTCCCCTGTTTTCGGTAAAGTTGAGATAAACCCCAAGTAGTTGAGAAAATGTTTGTATTTGTGATTCATATGATTGTCCGATTTCAAGAACAGCTATCTCCGAGCAGATTCCATAACGTATAATGTGATGATATAGAAATATTGAATGAATGTATAACTTATCAAAATAAACAGAATTATTAATTCAAAGCAGGTGAATCATGCTTAAATACTATAGAAACCTCTTATTGGAACTAAATTTCACATTACATTTCACATAACATTCACATTTTATTTTCCTGCATTTACTCTTGCTCCTTTTCCAGTAATTTCTAGAGTTTTGCCATTCACTTCAGTGATACAAGACAGTCTCTTGCTGGGCGTGTTCATACTCAAAACCTAACCCAAAGTATTGCAGTAGGTCACTGCGTGGGAAAGGAGAGGTTTCATCCTGTCAAAAATGTTGAAGGTAATTTGTAATTATTGGATTAATAATTATAGCCCAAATACTTGCCCACTTCCTGCCAGTCTCTTGATCCTTTCTCTACTTTCAAACAAGAGATGAAATCTTGTCATTCACTCCAGTCCTCCCCAATACTTTCCCCCTACTAACTAACTTAATTTTCCTTTCTGCATTAAAGCTATGCACACAGATTTCACTATAAAACATGTTCATGCTCTTGGGCAAAAGAATTTATGTGTTTGGGTTTTTTTCATATTAAGGGGTCTATTTTTATGCTATTTCTGTTGCTACTTCTATGGGCTGTGAACTGTCCTGAAGAGAGATTAACTGTGTGTATATTTTTGCGGAGAAATTGATTTAAGACGATTTAGTCTAATGGGCATAAAGTCTTTGCCAAGTACTGAAGCTTTCTCTATAATGATGATCTCTTCAGAATATACCAAAAAGATTTACCTTGTACAGTTACACGTGCCTTACAGCTCTGTGTCCTACATGAAAAAGAAGGAAGGAAATAGCTGGGAAAAGAAGTTAGGGTAATTCTGTAGTACCTTTTGTAGTACTACTTAAAACTCACAGAGCATTTCTGAGTTTTGACTCAAATTTATCTTTGAAATAAAGCAAGCATTATTTTCACCACATAAACTTTCCTTCTCAAACACATCTCATATTTGTGGTTTGTCAAGAGCTTAGCACACAAATGAAACAGAGAAACAGCAACCCGCTGTGTTAAAACAGAATGAGCATAAAGAATTCCTGTAGTTAGTCAGGAGCACACTGTTTTTTTCCTCTGCGTGATTGCACTGCAAAACATTATTACAGCTCATGAGATGGGCCAAACCTGTGTCTAATCACAAAGTGAAGTGAGGACTCAAGTGTCTTAGCAACCTTAAAAAGTCACTCCAGCTCTCATTCTCACTCCACACTTTTCACCTATGTTGTTTCTAAGGAATCGTAGAATCATAGAATGGTTTGGGATGGAAGGGATCTTAAACATCTTCTAGTTCCAACACTCCTGCCGTGGGCAGGGACACCTCCCACTAGAATCTTTAATGTCAGTTGGAAGCAATACCTCTAACACCCCTTGAAATTGCTGCCTCGTGGAAACTTTCTCATCCCATGCAGAAAAAAGATTGCTTCCAGCCAGTTGTGCTCCCAGAGTGAGGTTTGGAAAGCAGGGCCAGCATTATTCAAAAAATACCTGTTATTTCATCAACACAGATTTTTAACAAAAAACTTCATCTTTCGTGATAGGCACGTTAATGGGAGCACATTCTCATTTCAGGCAGCTCCTGAGCAGATGTGAAAGACTGTTTAAAAGGCTTCATGAATGATAGACTGGGAGCTCCCAAATTTCTAGTTAGCCGTCAAGCCCTTGTAAAGTGACCTAACAAACTGGCTTAGCTTTGCAGCTGTGACTCTCAGGCGGCAAATCATTTGGCTTTCATTAATTAAACGTTTCGAAGTTAACTTCAAAGAGGTACACTGGGGTTAGGTCTAAATTTTAATGTACCTCATGATACATTGCAACAAAATCAAAACCTGACAGAAGGAGAAGCAGAATTAGACTTCACACGTACTTGTAATAGCAATATATATTACAGCAGTGCCAGGTTATGTCTCTCAGTACCCCGTATCGTAGGATCCTGCAAATATTTTATGAGCATTAAACATATACAAACACTTCTGCACAAGAACAGACAGAGACGATCGGGGCAGCTGGCACACTTGAGGTTTAGAAAACCCAGGTGTGAGTCCTCCATCGGAGTCAGGCAGACTGCCTTGAATGCTGGATTACAGCTATTCTCGCTCTGGGGAAAGATTCCTCAGCTCCTCAGCTGGTCCATGGTACAGTTACATTTCATGGCTCACAATTATGAGTTTGGAGATGAACGATACTGTGACTAATTTGGTGGCATAATATATAACATATTAAAATGAATACACTCCCTAGACTTTTTTTATAGTGTCAGTGACTTGGGCCAGGATGGATAGAATGGATCCCAAATGGTGTTCTGGCAAGAAAACAGTCATTTCCAGATGGATCATTTATACCATTTTAATTTTTCTAGCTAAACTGCATTCGTGCTAAATGTGTGTGCTGTGGGTATTTACAACTGTAGGGATCAATAGGCCATTTAATAGAGGTAAAGTGGAAAGCTACATCAGAATATCCATCAGGCCTGAAGTACACACAGCGATAGAAAATGCAAAGCAATTTCCTGACGTTACCCATATAAATACACCATTTGAAAGTGAAAAGCAAAAGGCGTCCTGAGATTTAGAAACTCATAAAAATATTAAAAAAGTAGGTAGGAAACCAAATGTGTCCCAATTTAGAAATCTCTACAGTGTATCCAGGACGCTGCACATTAATATTAATAAATAAAAAAAGATTATTAATAACATTAATTTCATGTGGCAGGTTTCAGTTTGTATAGTCCCATATTTTTCCTGAATTGTAGCAGTTACCACTACTCTTCATATACATGATGCCTAGAAAAACTGTAATGCACAAGGTGATTTTGTTGGCCATTGACTGAAATGTTTAGTTTAATTAAAGAATCTCCTAGGTGATCATTCCTTGTAAATGGCAGATGCAAAGGGTGGCAAGAAGAATATTTGCTCCTTAGTTATATATATTTACTGACCCCCTGGGTCTGCTTGCAAAGGGGAATAAGGCTTTTACAATTTTTATTTTATTGCAATAAACTATGTGGTTTCATTGCATGCTTCAAGCATTTATTAAGGTTAACTATTGTGACTTTTTTCAGGCAGCTATGCCTAGAGTCAATAATGGACATAGGCACCTACAAGTTAAGCAATTCGACCTGTCATTTTTTTTAGGCTTGCTAGTGTGAACCCTGAACACACGTGCAGGGCTCTGCACTGGTCCTGGGAAGAGTGAGGGGTTGCAGGGGGGAAACCCCAAAGTCCTGGGTGCTGGTGGGTGGAAAACACAGGAGGACATCTGTCATCAATCCAGCCCCTTCCCTGGGGAGTGCTCCAGTCAGGAGACAAAAGGCAAGGTTAAATGGTTTTATTGCAGCAATCGATAAGAGATACATGAGAACAGTAGGAGAGGGGGAGAGAGAAACGAGCACTCAGGGTATGCAAGCAGAGGTAGGCAGACCTGAGTTCAGGTAGGTTTGAGTTCTCTCAGTCTCAAAGAGGCTGATTTTCAGCTTTATACCTTATGCAGTGCCTTTTCTCTCTGGCTTTTTGGCTTTGTACTTCAGATCCCTGGGGTTTTCTTTTTTTCAGTAGAGATTCAGGTATTCTTGAATGTGGGGTGCATTTTTACTGAAAACTTTCAAGGCAGAATACACAATATTCATTTAATATATTTATTTTGATTGATTGAAAAGAAACCTGGAGAGCTCTTGAGTAGAAATGCCTGATATTTGGTTGGTTACTTCTCATGTTTCCCTTAGAGTGACTGTTCAAAATGAGTCACGTAACTCACTTGCTCACTCTAGTTCTTGTCACAGGCAGACAAACAGATCACTGTTGCTTACATTAAAATGCCATTGCGTCCAGATTATCTGAGGTGTCTGTCGGCCTCTCTGATACACAATAACCTCTAAAGGCTGAGAATGGGACCATACTGCTATGCTTCATAATAAGGACAAAGTCAAACGTTGGAGCTAGTCTTGCAGAAACGTAAGTCACAGGTGAAATGCTGTACAGGTGGCAAAAGAATTGAGGTCTACAGCAGAGACGCAGGTTTGTAGACCCATATGTCGATGGACTTGCCAAGCTAGGAAAACACATCTAGGATAAGCCTGATTCTTAGTGCTGTTTCGACTATGGTAAAATAAGGAAAAAACAGTTTTGAGGGAGATCTCTTTTAATAAACCAACAATTATGGATAAGCTTTTGAATATATAGAAGTTATTCTTCTTTGGGCTTGAAATAGAGAAACAAATGCCAAATTGTGCTTATTTGGAGATCATTCTGCTCTGACACTATGACTGCTTTGACGTGAGCCAGACTCCTTCCCAGGCAGCAGCATTGACATCCCGGAACCCAGTCCTGACTAACAACACTCAGGCAGGTCTGTGTCACACAGGTTAGAGAAAAAGATCATAATGATCTGTAAGCCCTTCTGCATTTAAGATGTTAATGTGTTTGAGGGATGAAATGCCCTATGATGAGTTTTTGCCTAGCACTGAACAAACAAATGATTTACAGATCAAATGAACTTGGAAAACACTATCTGGTTTAGTGGGAGGTGTCCCTGCTCATGGCAGAGGGGTTGGAACTAGATGAGGTCCCTTCCAACCCAAGCCATTGTGTGATTCTATGATATGAACCAAAGTGAATTTTCCCCCAGTTTTTTAGAAACATGTTAAGTAAACAAAAAACTCACTTTTGGTCAATCAAAGCACACTGACTGGGGGGGGGGGGGGGGGGGGGGGCGGATTTTTTAAAAAATGCATTTTTTAAATTTCATCTAAATTAAATATTGAAAATCAAAATAATTTTTGACTGAAAAGCCAAGCTGATTACCTGTTTTTTTTTCCAAAGAATTTTGGGAGGAATCTTTTAATGCAAAATACAATAAAACAAGTTTCAACAAGTAGCAAAGTGCTTCATTAGAAGCAGTCCTGCCACAGGATATACACAGGCAGAACGTATCATGATAGACCAATAATTTGTCTATGTTATGTCATTAAGTAAAGATACAGATTCTGGGGTCCAGCTTGCAAAATTAACTTTTTGTACAAACAAAATTTTGCATGTTTATGTGTCAACATATGAAATACACATCAAAGTTCTGCCATCTGATTGCAAGCTTTGGCAGATCTTGACTCATATGTGAGGACCAAACCACTGGTACCAGGTAGCAAATTATAATAATGTATCTTATTTCCAATTTCATGCCCCTCTCTATAATTTTTAGCCATTTTTACTGGACTATTTCCTTTTGTGTATCTTTCTGTAGTGCTTCCCTTGTTTTGGAGTATTCAGGTTCAAATTATCTTTTTGAAGGTTCTGAGGGAGATGCTTCAAAACACACTGGTGCCCAGGGAATATTCCACACAGTCCATCTCCTTCCAGATGCTTTTCCCTCCAGGGACAATTTTAGCCTCTGCCTTAGAGACTCAGCTCCTCCTCTTGGGACCCTGAGATACTTGCTTGCTTTAAAAGACCTTCTCAGCACCCCTCTGGCCTCACTGTCATTCTGGTCATGCTCTCTATGTACTGCTCCTTGGAACTACTGATTGCAGACCCAGCAGCCTCTTTTGAACACCCTGACTCCACCAGCACTCTTCAGGTCTTCCCTTTCTCATCTGTGGCCACCCCTTGGTGGTCTAGGTCCCCCTTCCAGCCCAGCCATGCAAAGTTGAATCCCCAGCCACTGCAGAAGTGCTTGACTGTAGCTGAAGCCCGAGTTTTATTTGCACTCTGGCACTAATTTCCATTTCTCTCCTTCACTCAGCTGTGAATTTTCATGAAATTTTCAGGAACTTAACACAGTTGAGAGCAACATCTTCCCACGTGAAATAGGCCAGTTGTTCAGAAGTTATAGGCTGAGACTGAGAGCCAGCCAGCCAGCATGGCTGAATAAACTTAATTTCCTACAAACACCTAGGTTTAAGTTAGGATTAGGGAACCTCAAGAGATCATCTAGTTCATAACAAATCTGTTGTTGTTATTATAAGAAATTTATTTGGACAAGTTGAAGTTCAGCTATCTCTGCCTTTCCGAGCACATTAACATTCAAGAAATTACGAACCGCACTAGGCAGAATGCCTGAAACAATGTCATTTACCTTCTCATTCTACACTTGTAATATGGCTGACTTTCTTTCTTTTCATAAATCTAGAAATTTGGTATTCTGCACTTCCCACACTACTTCATAATGTAATGAAAGTTTTAAAAATATAGCACATTGGTAAACTGGACTCCACAAAGAGTTTTCATGGGAAACATAGCATCAGCAAAAATTACTGAGGATAATAATATGCTATACTGCTTTCTCAATAACTTCTCAACATAGACTCATTAGTTTGGTTCCTTTTGCTGATAAGGAGTTCATAAAGAAGGAAGAAGAGGGATATTTTTACATAGAATTCTTCCTGATAAAATAACCCATCTGCTCTATTACCTGTCAGCAATACAATGACACCTCTTACCTATGTAAAAAAGTCCATCATGTTTCATGGAAATAACTCTAGAAGCTTATTTAGGTCCTTTCAGGTTTGACTGTACCAGCCAGAGTATCCCACATTTCCTTTTGATTTGAAAACATTGCAACTGCATAAGACTGAAGAAGATGTTCTTATTTCCAAAAATTTCCCGCCTTGAACCAAGCCTAAAATTTCTGCTTCTGTCATTTAATTCTTGTCGCAGAACGAATGAGTTTTTTTCTTTGCATAACATAAAATTTCTAAATATTATCATTTATTTCTAATTTTGACTCAAAATGTCTTAAATTTTAAGGTGGGAAATTTCTAATGGAAAATCAAAAAAGAAAGACATGCTCAGAATTAAGCCTGTCTTATGAAAGGTTTCACTTTGACCAAATCAATATTTATTTTGAAATAGATTTGGTCAAAGAAAAATTAATATTACTAATTTTGTCTTTAGAAAAGAAAGAGAATGCGTTTGTTGAAATAATATATTGAATTAAATTTACTTGTTAAAGAGATCTTATGAAAACATCTATATCTCTAAGTGCATTTAAATCTTTCTTGTGATTAATTACGCAACTCCACATCTTCTTGGGGAAGAATACAAACTGTCTTGAGATTTTGAATGATTTGCGAGCGCTAGCAACGGTGTGACACTAATTCTCAATGAGAAATTGCTAAGCCATGTAATTATTTTAAAATCTACTATTTTGCAGTTTAGTCCTTAATAATAGAAGATTGAATGATGTCACATACTCAGCATAACAAGCTAAAACCAGACCTCAATTTAGGAAAAGTTTTCGTTTCTATTGACTTCAGTAGGCTTTAAGCTGAACAGTAACTGCTGTCTAAGTCTCTCCCCAGTGACTCTGGGCACTGAACAATAGCCAGAGGCAAAGCCTACTCAAGGCTTCCTAGCAGGTGGGTAGGCAAAACTGAATGCTACTCTCCCAAGGATATGGATAAAATTAGTCGTCCCTGGGGAGAAAAGCTTGCTGCATTTGTTTTCACAAGGGGATGGATGGTTTGTTTTCACAGCAGAGGCTGCTGTTGCTGTGAAGTCCCCTGCCTTCCCTGGCAATGGCCACATCCTTGCAGAGGGACCTGACCATCAGTGGTGGTAACGACAACAAACGATTCTCCAGAGATCTGGCAGAGGCCAAGCAGGCAGTAGGCAACCCCTGAAGGGGTTTAACTTCCAGTTTTGCCTAACCATAAAACTTAGAATGGTGTAAAGTACTGGATGGTGTAAAAGAAACAGAGAAAACAAAAAGAGTATGAGACGCAGATGGTGGTGTTAGCTGTCATTCTGCTTATGGACTGCAGAAGACAGAATCAATTGGAAAAAAGATAGGAGTTTTGGCAGTGATCTCTACTGTAGATAAAATTTTGCCTGTGAAGATACACACACGCAATAACATGATCCAGTCTGTGTTTGGGTAGAGCAGTAAGGAAACGAATAGGTGAACAAGCCTTTGCTTTTACTGTTTTATATCACTGTGGAAAACTGATGTAGAGAGGAGTTAAAGGAATCTGTTATTCGATCCACAACAGTTAACAGAGAGAATAAAGATTAAAATGAAGGAATCTTTGAGTTAGTGTTAGGTTACATATGATCGTTATTTTAATATTACTCATCCTAATTTGTGTTGTATTTCTTTGTATGTGGATATATTCAAGTTGTCCTCATTAATCTGACTTGAACATGTAATTTTTACCTTCATATTCGATTCATTTTCCTTATTTCTTTTTCACTGAACACATTTTCTCGAGAGACATGTATTTATACTTTCCTATATTAAGCAATTTCTATTAATTTGCACTTCTTACAGTGTTTAAAAATTTATCCCTAAGTACATTTTTTGGAAAATATTTCACCGAATATATCTGTCTCACATTGTTCCACTCTTCATTTGCACTCTTCACTTCTTTCAACTGTTTAGAGTTGAAGGAAGTCATATTTACATTTTACCTCATGCACATTACCTTTCCCACAATTGGGTATAATGCAGTCTTACAAAAGCCAACTTGGATAACACCCAAAGCTGCAATCCAATCACAATCCTTTACATTTTTTTCCTCTTTCCTTTGTTCAGAATAGTAATGAGGACAATATTTCTTTGCACCAGACTACCCCCCCCAAAAAAAAAAAAAAAGAAATTCATCCACTAACAGAGGCTTAGAATAAACATTTCAAGACTGAAATCCATTCATCTATAAACAGAAATGACATGGCTGACATTTGCTGAAAAAAAATAAGCAGAGATTATCTTTTCATAGTGGCAGGAGATTGAGAAAGGGTTGAAACACTGGACTGTTGTTTTTTTTTAATTCCCAGAAAGCTTTTTTTTTCCCTCCTGGTAAATTGTGGTGATCAGGATCTTTATGCTTAAATGCAACTAATGAACAGCCTTTGTAATTTAGACTGTGTGCAAACAAAGCTGGCAGAACCTAAGCATTTAGATATACCTTCAGGAAGAAATGAGCCTTCTGCTACCTTCATCTGGAAGAACATAAATTTTAAAGATGGTCTTTGTCTCTAACAGAATCAAATGTATTGACTTTTCATGTTCAGAGTCAGTGGTACTTAAAAATAACTTCATATATATACCCTGTGCACTCTTTGGGGAATCAAAACCACCATATGTCTAACGTGAAAGTTGCATTCCAGTAATGTAAATCCTCTTTTTTTTTTTTTTTTGTACATCTCTATGTGTCTTTTTTTTCAGAAATATATAACTGCAGGTTTTTTAAGGAAATTAAATGTGAGATTTTAAAAAAGATATAGTCTGCCTAAAAGGTTGAATATTTCCAAGTTAAGATGGAGAGAAAAGCAGTCAAAAGAAGCAGAGAAAGATGAAGACCAAAAAGAAGCCCAAGACAACATGTAGAGATGACCCTTTAAGTGTGGGAAAGCAACTCCAAGTGCAGTGGGTTAAAAGACATGATTTTAATACTGCTTTATAAGGCAGCAGAAATGCTCACAAGACACAACAGTATTGTAATCCACACCTGTTTAGAATTGCCAGTTTTGTTATCAGTTTCAAGGACATGGATAATAATGTTGACCAACACCTAAAATAACAATGTAATACACTCCAGTATAGAGCAGCCTCCTTTTCCTATGGGAGATCTGTACTCCTCTAGTGCGATAAACCCTACTTTTCTGGGAAGACAAACCTAACCTGAGAGCTGACTGGTGCATTTTTTTTTTTTCCCACATATGAAATCCCAGCTATGAAATCACCCTTTATTCCCTGAATATGGCTAATTTCCAGATAATTTTCCAAGCACGTGTGTCAGTTTTCTCCTGTGACATCCATTGTCTGGCTGCAGATGCAGAGGATCAGCGCTGGCTCCTGCCTCACCAAACTCCCTCAGCAACAGGGTTCCCCTGGGAAACTGCTCACAGAAAAGCCTGGGTCCAGCACGCACTTCCTCACCTTCTTGTCTTTTCACCCCACAGCTGACCTTAGGCCAAGCAATGCAGGTCCAGGAGAGGAAGCCTTGGCTGTAGGATGCTTCACAACAGCAGAGCTTCCCAATACAGAGGGAGAAATCCTATGGGAAAATATCCAGCTGCTTAATACTCAAAATGCAATACATAATAGACAAACACGTGCTAAAATAAAGCAAACTGAACTGGGAGAATTGGAGGAGTCAATCCAGTATTTTCTAAAAGTAAAAATAAGAATAACATACTGTAGTCCTCATTATGATGCTGCATTGTTCTCCGTGTCTTCTTGAGTTTGTCACATTGACCAAAAAGGTAAATGAAATGATGGGTTTAATGCTATAATTAGTGTGCTTCCTTCTACTCCAATTTGTCAGCAGTAACCCTCATGTGTGACAGGCAGATGGAAGTCTTTTTAGTTTTTTATCCTTTCCTAATTCTTCAAGCAAACAGCCTTGTGTCTCCTCACTGTTCTTCATCTGCTGTGTCCAGTTCCTTTTTCTCCATCTCTAAAGTCAAAGAAAATTCAGTATCCCAGCAGGAGAAAACACACATGTTGAGTTCACTCATGTCAAACTCTCCAAATTATTTATATTTGCTTTGCAAAAAAAGTAAAGCATAGAAAATAAACCTGTGTAAGCCCAAAACTGTCAGCAGGCAGCAGCTGCCAACAAACCAAAACCAATCACTTTTCAGTGAGTTGTAAATTGAAGAAACCTGCTGCCTGGTTGTTTTTTTCACCTTGTCCCATCTCTTTCCTGCCAAAGATTCCACAAAACAAAACCTTCCACCCCCAAAAGCGGTCAGATTGACTATTCAGAAAGGGTTGGCATTTCATCGTTGTCTTCTTCACTGATATAAAACCAGATTTGATGTTCTCCTACTGTTTCTGAGACTGGCCTGTCTGTTGCAAACCTATGACATGACCAGCCACAAGTGGACCCCTGCTAGGTCTGCACGGGCTTATCTCACTGCTCGGCTGGGTGTGAGTGGTTGCATGTTTAGATGAACGAGTGCTGCAAGCCTGGGCAGAGGCTGGCTTAGATGCTCTGAAGTTGTGCTGTTGGGAAGCTGAGCCCAGGCCAATGGGCCCTTCTGGGATGAGCAGAGGATGCTTGCTGGCTCAGCTCCATGTGGAGGTAGCTCTGGGGCCTTGGGGCTGGAGCTGAAACATAGGTGGGATCACACACTGTCTGCACTCATTCTTGTGAACATGGAACATTGCAGGCTGCCTATGGGGCTAAAATCCTGCACTGCTGCAAGCCCAGACATATCATGCCAATTATACAAAGATGATTAGGGGACTGGAACACCTCTCTTATGAAGAAAGGCTGAGGGATTTGGGTCTTTTTAGTCTGGAAAAAAGACAGCTGAGGGGGGACCTTATCAACACTTATAAATACTTAAAGGATAGATGTCAGGAGGATGGTGCCAGGCTCTTTTCAGTGGTGCCCAAGGACAGGACAAGAGGTAATGGGCACAAACTTGAGCATAAGAAGTTCCACCTAAACATGAGGAGGAACTTCTTTACCCTCAGGGTGGCAGAGCACCGGAACAGGCTGCCCAGAGAGGTGGTGGAGTCTCCAACTCTGGAGACATTCAAAACCTGCCTGGACGCGTTCCTGTGTAACCCGCTCTAGGTGACCCTGCTGTGGCAGGGGGGTTGGACTAGATGATCTCCAGAGGTCCCTTCCAACCCTATGATTCTATGATTCTACAACTTGATGCTATATTATGTTAGGCTCCAATGGCCCCAGTTAAACCCACAGTCCTGTGCCAGGTGCTGCAAAAGCATATAATTCAGAGATGGACTGATGGGTACACTGAGACTGATGACTACAGTCTGTTCTCCACCTAAGCTATCCATAAGAGATAAATAGATTGCTGAGGTGAGAACAGTCTCCATATCAAAATGCAAGCATATAACACTGTCCCAACAAAAAACAGATGTGAAGAAGCACTAGAATTTGAACTAGCTGGGAGCAGGGCTTGATTGGGCATAATTTTAGTTAGAAGCATGCATGTGTAGGAAGAACCATAGCACAAAGCACAGAGAAGGAGCAGAAACTTAGCCCGTGACTGAACAAGCACTGAAGCAGTCACTTTCTGAGGGAAGCACAAAGAGCTTTTGAATGAAAGGGACTAAAAGTTGAAGCAAAGAACCTCTGGGTTATTGTTTGGTTCTTTCTTCATTCAGGAAATCAAGATTTTGTTTACTGTTTGTGAATAGCTATGATTGCTTCTAAGCTACCTGAGACATAATCAACTTCTCTTTTCATTTGGAAGCAACACAAAGAGCCCTGAAACATGGTGAGCTGCTCAGGTCAAAAAAATGCATCATATAAAAGGCATAACTTTTCCTTATAAAGTTAAAATGGCAACAGAGCCACTGTGAGGGGTGACATTTCACTTGCTCTTACCACAGAACATCAGTCTGAACCTGTGACTTAGGGCTTTTATGTTCTTAATTTTCACTTGAGCCTTGAATAACAGAGGTGTTTCATCTGGGCAGAAAAACAAAATTTGGACAACTGTGTTATTTTCAGACTTTGTCTATGCCTTTGGAATGTTTCATACAGCATTTTTATGTAGCGAAATTCCCTAATGTGAAACTGTAGATTGAAAAATCTCTTATGCCATTACTTTTAAGTGATAATAATCCCCTTACCTTTTAGGGTGATCTTAATCAAAGATCCTAAATCTCAGACCTCATCTGAAGACTATTGTTTCAGCCAAACCACAAACACTGTGTCTGTGGTGTTGTCTTCTCTCGTCCTAATTGTGAATATTAAGCAAGTTCTAACTCTGTTGAAATTTTCATATTTCCACAACACTTAGAATCAGTTCCAATGAAACTTTCTTTATGAAAGAGAGCCTACACTGGACTCTCCTGACTGTACATGCTTAAGGATCCCATGATCAAGGATACCTTCACTACACTATATTTCATTCATCTTAGAGGTCCTTAATTCTACTGTTATCAGACCTTATGGGCAACCAGACTGTATGCGCAGCTTCCTATGCCTGCAGTCTCATGAGAGCAAATCTCTACAGACTGCCCTAACACATTTCTTTCCCTTGTGAGATCCTTCTCCCCTATTTAGCTTTTGTCTAACACAGGATAAGGGTAGAGAGTGAGGGCTGGGACTTCAGGACCATTGCCTTCCTGGGAAAGCTTTTTAAAGCTGTCTTTTTCTGCATGTGTTTTTCCTAGTAAGTATGAAATGCAAAATGGTGGGTACATGAAGAAATAGCAGTTTCCAACTCAAGCAAAATTTCCAGCAAATATTCAAGCACAGAAATGTTGCAAGTATGTTATCAGGTGTGCTACCTTGGTTTTGCATTTGGACTATAATTCTATATATCTACATTTCTTGTTGTGGCTGAGGAGTAAATGCACCAAAAGCACTTAACGACATCTTATATTTGCAATTAACATCATTTTCTGATATTTCTGGTATTTTATATTTCATTAATAATGAACGCATAACATAACATATAACAATAACATATAACATAACATAACACATAACATAACAACATAATAATAATAGTACCTTAGTTTAATGTTGCTTCAAGAAAAACACGGTAGGAAGTTTAAGTTTCTTCCTCCACCTCACTGCCTCATTATAATAGTTCTGTATCATCCTTTCTACTCTGTTCTTAAGGCTTGTATAAAACATTATGCCTTGACTGTTTTCTAGTAAAGTATTTAGGGGTGAGTGAGTGCAAAATAAATTTGGATCATGATACAGAAAGCAACATCAGAAAAACAAGCACAAATGTTAAAAGTGTTTGGCCCTTGGAACTGGAAATCCAAACAAGTGATGAATACAGCCTAAACATCAAGAAACAGTCATGACAGTGTTTTACACAAAAGCATACTGTGGCTTCTCCTGCAGTATGTTATTACATAATATCTTGAAGGTTTTCTGAGACTGAAATCTTGTACATATGGTTTAGTGGTGGCCTTTACACTTTCCTGGGAAATGACGTTCTTTATGCATTAACTCATTCACAGATGAAAGGCAGACCCTGTAACATCATCGTGTTCAAGGCCTAATGCTCTATATGGATTATTATTTTTTTTTTAACTCTCAACAAAGGCTAGCACAGTCAATTTCCCAGCAACCACAGTCTAATAAACATGGGAAAAGTAGTTAGCCGTACTTGTCAAAATAGGCTCTTTGGATGAACTTGCTTCCCTGCTGCTGCTTTGACAGTCGCTTCATATATTGATGTCCGGCTCTTGAAGGACACGGTGCTGTGCTCCAGTTGCTCCTCAGTGACCATTTCAATGAACACAACATCTACACAATTGCCTCTGATCTAAATTCAATTTCTTTCTCTAATCTCCTATTTCTCTTTCATGGTGCCTGTTCAAAGGAAAAATTTTGCTGAGCAGTAGAAGACAAATATGTTTCCTCTTTATTGGTTCCCTGCCCCTTCTTCCTCCAAAATGGAATTGGGTGAAATAGATTTCATTTAATTAATTTTTTTGAAAAAAAGTAGCTACCTTCGTCTCTCTTGCTCCCTCTCTCTTTTTCTATGTTTTTTGGCAAAGCCACAAAAACTGAAACAGTGCCATGAAAATCATTTCATGTTTTGCTGTTGACTTCAATAAAACTGAGGTTTAGCTATTGATTTGTATCATGCTTTTCCTTAAGCTGAAACAGAAGTTACTTTGATTATAAAAACTCATATTCTGGATTGGTATGTTGGGATAAAGTTTAGATCAAAACTAATTATATAGCCTGTAGTAAAACCTCAGTGAATGAGAAATGTGAAATACAGATTTTAATAGTAAGCTGATAATATTTCATCTATTCTTCGCCAGTCCAGCTTTCTCAAATATGTTTGTGTATGGGTTTGACTAAACTACTAAGAGTTAAGTTTCAAGCCTGGTGCCGCCAAGAGCACAGAGACAGAGAAGTTGAGAGCTCATCTTCCTTATTCTCATCATTACTGAAAGCCTCACACTGCACGCTTTCATTCCAAGCCCTAAAACTGTATTCTTTTTTGAATATTACATGACCTGGGAATAGCTGCTCTTAATAGGTAGAAGCAGCAAGTGAAATTCACCAGTATAAAATGGGCAAATGAAGCACCTTGCTTTTTGTTGAGAAAATATGATCCGCATGGGAGGTCCGAAATGAAGATTTAAACTTGAACACAAAAGAAGTGGAAAACCCACCAGTGCTGGCTCAGTCTCTCTATATCATCTTATTCACCAGAATGATCCTTAATGCTTATATAAGGATGATCATGTAAACACTGTTGCCATGGTTTATTTTATAACACATATAAATTCGGAGAGGATATTACAAGACTTTAAAATCACATTTGTTTACATTGCATTCACTTCTGTACTTTGGAAGTTAACATTACATTGTCCAGGTGATTTTTCTCATTGCAGATTGAAAGGTTTTGCTGCTGACACAACTACAGTATAGATCTTCTAAACAGTTTGCTACATACATGCAAAATTGATTAACTCTAATAAGCCTAGGTTGCAAAAATGCATTGTGATGTTATTCCCGTAATGTTTCTTTTGGCAATCTTCAGTTGATTCAGTAAGTACCCATACAAATGCACCATCATGACCAAAGAGACTGCATTGTCACCAGCAGGCAAGGCTGTATCTTAGCATTAAGTTTTTATACTGCTTTATATCATGGTTTTGTATAGTCTTTAATTAAATCAAAGACCTAGAGGAAAGTGAAGGATGTGCGTGCTATCCGTGTGCTAGTTATCATGAAGAACACGCAGAAGAAAGTGGAAGTGAAGACATCTGTTTGCCAATGTTGTTATTTGCAGTGTCCCAATGAATCACTTGATTATTGTAAGCATGTGCTGCAGCCGGTGAAAGGAGCTCCTAAATGGCACAACGACTTTTCCCAGAGAGAGAATTTACCAGTCATGTGAGCGAGCCTGGACTCTGCAAGCTCTTGGCAGGCTGTGAGCTTTTGCTGTCTATGAATGGGTGAATGGAGGAGGAAGCAGCAATGCCTAGGAGTCTTTTCAGATGACCTTTTATCAGCAAATTCCCCAGACACATAATGACTCTTCCAGGCTGTTACCCAAACACTTTTCTGGGTGAAGAGAAGCCTTTCTGAAACCCTTGGAGGAATGATAAAAGAGAGGTGTCATCGAATGTGTCAATGTGTATTCTTTATGTACATTGAGAAGATTATGGATAGGGATTTTCCTTTACTTACTCCAGACAGAAAGTGGCTTAAATACAGCAGACCCCATGTTTGATTGAACTGCTGGTGCTGAGAGGAAGCCAAAATCCAAGAGCAGTCCAGAGAGAGCACTGGCGAAAAATCACTTTATAGACAGTTTTCTAGGGAATTGAAGGGAATATGCTGGAGACATCATCAAAGCAACCTATAATCAAAAGCATGAGCATGGGAGTAAAATCTGGTGGTTTTCTGAAGGTATCAGTTTGTAATTCCAAGAATAAGTGCAACTCCTTTATATCAGTGCTGTGATTTTAAGAAATGGTTGTCAATGAAGTGGTTAAGAGAATCATTGACAAATTGTTTTTTTTATTTTGAACCTCAGGAAAGACCCATGGCCACAAAGTTAATGATAACACAGCTGAGAAGATTTTTATTATTTTTTTTTAATTGCACTATAGACTTTGGGCTTCACTCTTTCACCTTATGTCAATTAGATACAGCAACTTCTGTCTCCATCTTCTCCTTGCCACAATGCACACCGGTTTCTAGCTCTCTTCACCTTTGCTCTTTTCCAAGCCACATCTCCCATCCCTATTGTGTTATCTTACCAAAACTTTGTCTCAGAGGGTTCCCACCTTCCGCCTACTCTGCTCTTATTCACTCTCATTTCCTCTCCCTGACAGCATATGCTTCAGAGAGAGAGGCAAATTAAGTTGAATAAATAGAAACCAAAATACAAAATAATTTAATTTACTGTTCTGTTTGAAAAACTAACAATATTTCAAAATCTGAAACCCAGAAACTCTGTAGGACTCAGGAATATTGGGAAGTAGGAACGACTTCTACCAGGGTATAAAACTCTTGTTCCTAACTTTGTGTGGCTGCGAAAGAAAATGCTAAACATAACCACATTTTCATCTGTAAAGAAAAATTGTCATTGGTCCAGAACTGAACGTTGCCCATTCTGGGCCTTAAGCCAGGATGATTTAGCAGGGAGGAAGGGAGGGAGGGAGCCTGCATTTGGAGAGAGAATGAGGAAATATTTCTCTGGCAGGTTGATTTAAAGGCATGGCAGCTGTCTGAAACTGCTGAGGGAGACGGCGTCGTACAGTGAATCGTGGGGAAGAGGGGTTACTGGACACACGATGCACACAGACATCGGCATGTGATAAATGGAAAAGCATGTGAAAAATGTACTTGCACACACTTCTGAAGCTTTGGGAGCCTGTATATTTTGGGGGATGATCTTTTCCTTCTGCAGCTTAGTGTGTCTTAAATAACAAACAACAAGCTGAATCCTTGTAGCGTCCAGGGAAGCAGCACTGGAACACAGCAGCTGTCCACCACTCCCTCTGGTGTGTCTGCAGGTGAAGGAGATTCACTGGTTTTCTGGTTCTCCCAAGTTTGTAGGAGTTTCAGTAATATGATAGGAGTTTAATGAAGAAAAAAAAAAATCCAAACCTGAGTTCTGGTAGGTTTGAGAACAATATTTTGCACAGCTGGCTAGGTGATTCATGGAAAAGTTAATGTAAGACACCATCACTTCTGCCATGGTGCTGCTCCAAGCCCCTGTGTGAATTGTCTGCCAACAGACGGTGCTGCTACAAACGGGACACTGAGGGCTTTCATTTCCCAGCACCAAAGTGCAGCGTGTCCTCAATCGGTACAGGCTGCTTTCGTTTGTCGTCCCAACACGTTTCAGTTCAGACTGTGCTATCAGGCAGGCTACACATGTCAAAGCTGCTGGAAGTGCTCCAGTAGGCAGAGTGGTGAGCCTGGTGACAAGATGCTTGAGAGACAGAGCACAAGGTGGATTTGACAGGGCGGATTTTACGTACATATCGGACACGTGGCTAAATGAAGCAGCATGGCCACAGGACGGGCAGAAGACGACCCTGGGTGCCACTCCAGCCAGTGTCCACTGCCCATGAACAAGGACTTGTTGGTGTGGGTTCAGGGGCATGTCTTGTTGGCACCTTCCTGCCCTGCCTTTCATTTATTCTCCTGCTTTCCTACAAGACCTGGAGCATAGTCATTGGATCCAAGAGCCATGACTTTTCCCAGAGCTGTTTCTAACCTGTCTGAAGACTGTCTGTGCATTGATCTTCTCTGTTCTCTACACTGAACAATTTTTCCAGAAGGCACAAGTCAATTTCCGATGCATGTTTTTTTTTCAGAGAGTCAACCTCTTCCCATTCTGCTAAGGGGCTAAGGGTCTCCCTGCCAAAGTTACCTCACTTAATCCTAGGCATTGCTGAGGAATTTGTTAAAAATATTGTTTTCTGCATGTCAGAGTATTGTAATCCACAGAGTATATGATACTTTAAATTCACTACATTTCATTATCTTTATGCACAACATAGTATCTAGAAATTTTCCTCAATAAACATTATTAGCATACAGTTGGTGCAGTAAGTCTGGAAGGACAAGATCTTACGTAGCTTTGGGAGAGTTATGAGTCATAGCTGTTTTATATCCCTATGAGAAAATATGGTAATGCATGTAAGCCTCTACCCCAAACTGTAACTAGGTTAACAGCATTTTGCCTTTCCACATTCCTTCATGGACTCAACTGATATGACATTCCCCATTTCTTGTCTTAAATCATTGCATAATGCTGAAACGTGCTTAAAGACTTCCTTATTTCACCCTACCTTTCTGCAGTGAGTGAAGGAAATAACTCCTGCAAATAATTTGCATATGGGTTGGGTAAGACATAAAATATTTTGTGAGACACTGAGATGCAAAGGCAGCATGTAAAGGCTTTGGATATTTACAGTAACAATTTGTATTAAATTAATTTGTGAATAAACTGAAGTATAAAGATATAAAGGAGAAAAACAGAATAAACAAAAGCTTCAGGATGCAATATTACATTTGGAAAAGATGGGAAGAAGCCTTGAGTTGTGAGGAAAGATTTATTAACCCATGGAAAAAGAAATTTGAGAGAAACTGTAAGTCATGTAAAGTCATTAGGGATAACTGCTGCAGATATTGGAGATGTTGGAGAGAAAAACTTGCTTTAGTAATACAGTCCATCTAAACAGTCAGAGAAGTGAGCTGTGAAATGAAAGAGCACATTTTTAAAGAACAATGTAAAAGAGCTGGAGTAAGTAAACAACTGTACATGTACACATAACCTCCCTGCAAGAGTTCAAGTGCCTGTGGTGATTTTGTATGGGAAGGGATTAATATCCTGAGTTTACCAAAATAACAAATAGTATCTATGCATTTTGTTAAGGCAGAGGGTGAGAAAGAAAGGAACTAGGGAGGCATGGGGAGGAAAATCTAATGTGAACCAAAGGAACACCATGAACCGCTTTCCACAATCTGGCATTTAGCTTTCATTAGTACCTCATATATGAATTCTAATATAGCCAAATATAAAACCTGCTTGTTACGGAGTATTATGTAAGAACAGAGGTGAAAAGCCATTGCAGGTGAAATGTTGGAATTTTTTATACCGACTCCAGTGGCGTCATGATTTCAGTCAGAGAAACATTCCCCATTTAAAGGTGGGATGTTATGGGCGAGGGCTGAGGGCCGGACTGCATACTCATTGGCAATGGCTAATGTGGATCCAGAACTTCTGTTCCCTGTCTGCTGTAAAATTTCTACCTGCCTTAAATTACTGCAGATTTGTCCATAATTGATATATTTTGTCTATAATCTAATTAAAAGCTATTTGAGGCAAAGATTGACATTAATCACGTAAAGCAGTTTTACACATCTTTCTATGTGAAAATTTGAAGAGATTTCCACTTAATACACATAACAATTTTGATTGAATTATAAAAATAGTATGAAGCTATTGTGCGCAACGATATGGAAATGAATAGTGTTACCTATGCATTTTAATTTAATATGTAAATCAAATCACTAACAGCATAGCAATTTTAGTTTTAATATTGTCTTGGGAGGGATGCAAAATGGCAGACAACATAAAAATTAAATGGTTTGGAAAACAATGATCAGAATCTGGTTGCAGTTAAATAAAGCTGGGAACACCCTGACCTTCCATACAGCCAGATGCGGAAAATGTACTTCAAAGTCTTTAAGACAGAGCTAATGGCATGCAAGATTAATGAGTGCTGTTCCTGAAGGAAATCAGGGGCCTCATAGTCTTGGAATCCACAAAAACAAAGCATATACATAAAGTACAAACTGATATTTCCTAAATAATCTGGAAGAAGCTGTATTTTTTATCTACAGCTGGACAAACACTTTAAGAGAAGTTATTACCTATTCAGTGTTTTCATTTCTTTAATTTAGCCATTCTTTAACACCAGCTGCATCTTCTACTGAGATCATTATGTGTTTTAGTTTTACCAAAATAAACTAATTATAAATAAGGGTTTTTAAAAGGTATAAATTGAAATATTTCCAGAATTTCCATTGTTTCAAGTTAATGCATGGAAACATTAATTTCGATTTACTTGTGTATTAATTAGACAATAAAATAATTTTATTTGCAATCAGAGAAGAATAATCCATAATGCTTATTTATCCAGCTGTAATGAATCAGTCCCCCAACTTTTAACTACTAATACACATTAAGAATTTTTGACCAAGCAAGGCTATCATTTAAAGAAGAATACATTTTGAAAAAATTATATTTTATAACATATATATAACTGATAGAAAAGTTAAAGTTAGTACAATTTCTAATTAAGAATTCTTTTGCATTTTTCAGCTTTTATTTGATTAAACTTCTGGCATTTGGTAGGATATTCACCATGTTATTATATAACCCTATATTTTAAACAATGGTGTCTTTTCCTTCAGATTTCATATTTAGGGTCTCCCATCGCTCTTTCTTTTGCTGAGTAACTCCAGCCACAAATAACCACACAGAATTCCTTGGTACGAGGAATAGTGTGGAAAAGTGCAGATGCACGTAACAACTGGTCTGCACAGAGAGGTTGTTGACATCAAATTTTTAACATTTTGTCCTCCTCACTTTTCCCCTTTGAAGAGGAAAAAAACAAAACACAACAAAACAATGCAAAACAAAACCTCCATATGCAACTCATATCCACTCAGTTCTACTTTATTCAACAAAATGGAGGAGCAGATGGCTTGAAGAATTGGTATCAAGTTATGAAGCCTTTTACCTCCATGTCAATGATTTAAACACAGCTTTGGTTAACAGTGACTGAAATCTGTTCCCAAGAGACTGCTGCTCAAGTGAAAAGCCTGTTGGTCATTTCGGTGCAATCTCAGTGCACAGCGTAAGTGCACCTTAGTAACCAGCATCACAACTGTCATCTCTGCAGCCTCTGCAAGGAAACCAGAAAACAGTCCTGGGGAATGAAATACAGTCTCTAATGAATCATTCCATTGGGAGTCCTGGGACACCAGAGAAAAATTGCAGGTAAAGCTTTCACTGTGGCTTTTCCTCTATAGGTACTTGAAGGTACATGTGTATTTGTCTGGTTTTGGTCTGGAACAGGAATGAGGGTGCCAGGTTATCCTGGTTTAAGCTGGGATAGAGTTGACTTTCTTACTAGCAGCTGGTATGGTGCTGTGTTTTGGATTTGGGATGGGAAATAATGATCATAGCATACTGGTAGGTTTGGTTGCTGGTAAACACTCAAGGCCTTTTCTGCTCCTCACACCACCCTGCCAGCAAGGGCTGGGAGTGCACAAGAAGCTGGGATGGGACAGAGGTGGGACAGCTGACCCTAACTGACCAAAGGGACATTCCATGCCATGTGAGATCATGCTCAGTGTATAAACCTGGGGGAATAAGAAGGAAGGGGGGGTCATTTGGAGTGATGGCATTTGTCTTCCCAAGTAAGTGTTACACGCCATGGAGCCCTGCTTTCTTGCAGATAGCTGAACACCTGCCTGCCGACGGGAAACAGTGAAGGAATTCTTTGTTTTGCTTTGCATGTGTGCACGGCTTTTGCTCTAGCTGTTAAATTGTGTCTATCTCAACCCATGAGTTTATTTTTACTTTTACTCCTCCGATTGTCTTCCCCATCCCAACCAGGGGGAGTGAGCGAGCAGCTTTGTGGTCCTAGTTGCCTAGTTGCTAAACCACAGCACAGACACAGCAAGGAGGTCTAATCAGTAACCCATGCAGCACTGCACTAGACGAACTTTGTTCAGGGATAAGCTTTTAGCAGTGCCAGTCATCAATGCACACATTTCCATTCAACTATTTATCTGTATCACGAAAAAAAATCACTCCTCAACCCCACCTTGTCTCTACTTAAATAAATGAATTCCAAATAGAATTACTGTCAAACAACTCAGCAGTTCTGTAGCTCTAATGAAAGCTTTTTCCCCTTGGCCCCTCCTTGCAAACACTTAAGTAAATTAGGACAGGATAGAAAAAGCCATACAGAGATCAAAGGAGCAAATCATACTAAATGGCACAGGACTATTAATGTCCTCCTTTTAGACAGAAAATGAACTTTTGCTTTTCTTTTCCCAAGGTGTGGCCCCACTGTAAAGGCTGTCAGATCAGGATCAATTAACTCTCTCCCCCATCAGAGGATCTGTGTACCTATTCCTCTCCAGCAGGATATTTATCTGTTATGTGGAACCAGAAAAGAATGCTCTTATCTGGCTTTTCAAATCCTAAAAAACTGTGAATTCCCTAGGTAGGATGCCAAGTTCTCTTTCTCCCTCATCTACCTACTTCCCCTGTATCTTCTGAAGAGATTTTCTTAGCCCTGTCTGCTCCAAAGCACCTTATTCAGAAAATCCCAAAGTCTGCTGATCATTTCTGCACTGTTTTGTATTGCTTCTTTACCTGATGATTTCTACTGCATTTCCACAAAGCAATCCCTGGATTTCTTAAATGAAGGAGGTTACAACTCTCCCACTCCTATCTTTATGCCTCATTTTATCTTTTTCACATGATAATGTACCACTATTGTGTTGCTTTTGTTGTCTGTAGTTATGAAACTTTAGAAGTTAACACGGTTTATTACCTAAATATGGATATAATTAGCAGCCACTGAGGAATGAGCTGATTCATTAGCTGCTCTGAAAACTCCTTTCCAGAGGCAGGAGAATAACCAAGATTGCCTTGTCATGAGACATGTGTGTGAGAGTACAGTGCTCAGGGAAAAAAACAAAACAGAAGTGGGGCTTTTAGTTATGGGAAGAACAAATCCTTCAGAAAAGTACAGATTTGGCATCCCAGAGAGCCCCCGTCACCCACTGAGGCATCCCCAGCTGGGAAATGCCAGGCCACAGCCCAGCAGCAGAATTCATCAAGGTGGAGACCTGAAGTGTTTGGCTGTCCCTTTTTGATTGCCTTTTTAGGACGGAGCCCAGAGACTTGCTGGTACCATCTCCAGAAAACAGCGTGTGAGCATGGCTGCTGCTGCTCCCGGTTGGGGACACACGCAGCAGTGTGTGGGCAGAGCAACCGTGTGCCTCACAGCCGGCCAGCTACAGAAGGAGATAAATGTCCTTCTCTGCAACAGGAGGTCAAACTCCTTCAACCCAAAAGCAACAGTCTTAATCCACTAAATAGCCCTTCAGCTGGGATTCATTAAGGAGCACATATTAGGAAGATGATGATGGCTTGGGGAGAAGTGTTTTACATCTTTCTCTCGGCTCTGTGCTGGAAGGGACTTTGCTGGGCTCTGAAGGCAACTGCCCACCTGGAGCTGTGCCAGAAAAGCCAGTCCTCCCTCCACAGCCTGGTCAAATGGGTGGCTGACTTACATTGCCTCAGCTAAGAGAGCTACTTAATTTAAATACCTTGAGGCAGGGACCTGATTTAATTTCAAGGCCTCCGAGGTCCTGCCAGTTAGAGGAATGGTTTGTCTCATATTAGCAAAAAGCAAGGTCAAAGGTAGGTTTGAATGCACAGCAGGCTTGAGGACATTTTAACCCTTCAGTGTTTGCTTTTCTTTAATCTTGCACTTCTTGATCTTTTATGAGAAATGGATCTAGTCAAAAAGAGGACTCAGCAACTACTCACAACCACTTCAGCAACATTTTTTTTTAAAGGAATGGTAAAGCAGCTCAGGTTTTTTTTGTGTTTTTATGTTTTACCTGTCGGGCTTTTTAGAGTCTTAGTGTTTGCTAAGTTAGTGGCACAATGTAAGTTTCGTCAGAATGATCTCTTTGCACAGAACCATGAAATGTCAAAAGCTAAAATGCTGTGAAATGAACATCTGTTATTATAATATATAGTATTCCCCCCGAAAGGCTTGCAGCCCAAAAAATAATCAAACAAGACAACCAGCCAAGTCCACTTCGGTCTGACTTCAGCTTACAATAGCTTGGCCCTCAACACTGAACCATCCCCATCCTAAATTGCTCAGGCTAACCCACTTTCTTTCTCATTCTCCTTACTTTGTGTCCCTCTTGAAATACTTTTCTTTCAGCACCCTGCTGCTTGGCTGCTGTCTTTGGGCTGGGGAACATCTTTTCTTCTGGCTGTGTGGCTTCAGCAGAAATCTTTCTTTGAAATGACACAAAATGGTTGTTCTCCTTTTTTGAATGACTGATTTCTTGTGACATACGTGACGCTTGTCAGCATTCACTTGTGAGATACAAGTGAGCACTGGAGAGCTTTGAAAGAGTAAAAATAAGTCAACGCCCAAGAAGGACACCCAAAACTCAGGTGCTGTTTGTTCCATGGGATGTTCGAGAGTTGAACGGGAAGGGAAACAACCTCATTTTCAGCCTTCCAATTTCCATATTTCTCTTTCTGTTCCTATTATATCAGAATGAAAACCAGCTGTTTATCAGCTCAGAGTTTGCTTTGCTGATTGTGGTTTTGGCAGGCAAATGAGATTTCCTCTTTTGTGCTTCTTGTATTTTCCACAGTACCAAAGTCTATTAGAAGAGTACTGAATATTAATTCCAGACACTGCATTGTAAACTTGTACCTGGCATTCCTGTTCAGATGCATTAACATTCCAGTTCAAATACATTAACATTCCTAGACCCTGGTCTGACCTCACTTGTGCTGATTTTACACTTATATAACTGCTGACTGCTAAGGAGTTGTCCTTAATTTACGCTGCATTGCTTTTACTGAATATTTGCAAGTACATTTACAAATGCTTGGTTATTTACTGTACTTCTATTTATAATCTTATTTTGCAAAGAAGAGGCTTTTTATCATTTATCTTGTGAGGCTGTTGCATGCATCACAATAGATAGCACATTTTTTATTGTTTTTCTTACATTTTGATTTCTTTTAATTCTCTCTTTTAATATTTGTCCTCTTAATCATCCTTCTTAATCAATGTTCCCACTATTTATGTGAAACAACTGTTTTCCTCCTTTGATGTACATCGTTCTCTAGATCTGGTGAAACATTTCTCATGCGAGGACCAGAAATATTCAGTGGCTTGTTTCAGTGATCATGAAAACCAACAGCAGAATGGACACAACCTGCTTCCCACCTCTGAGCCAGAAGACCGCATTTCCCTGCACTTTTCACTGTTCTTATCTATCTTGGCTGCTTCAAATCCTCTGAATTTCTGAGTTAAATGAGGAATTTGCTAGATACTGATGAATAAATCTAATGACTGTTCTGTGACCAGTCAAATGTGTGTGCTCTTTGCTTTCCCACATTTATGGATACCCAGGGGGAATAAAATGACTTGTATTTTAAGTTTCTAAAGCAAATTAAAGGTCATTAACAGTCCTCTGCTGTTTACTACTGATGATTATTGAATGAGAGTGAAATGAACTGAAAAGCAATGTTTCTAGACTCATCAGGTCTAACTTTCGTTTTTCTACAGGGTAGGTGGTCTCAGGGTGGGGGAGGTAAAGAAGTGGATTTATTAGCATTCTTCAACCTTTAGTTGAAAGGGAAGGAAACAGAAAGAAGAAATGATCTATCACTACCCTCAGGATTTTTATTTTTTTTAATATATATTTTTAATATACTGTAGAGCTGATGTAGACCAACATGTAGACCAGATAAGACTAGCAGGAAATAGCAACAAAAAATCTGAGACAAAATATTAGGTGACCCTTGGGAGTAATTTCCTCAGAATCAGACAAGTCATCCAAACATATATTTTGTCTTGTTTACCCTTAACATGTTATTAAAAAAAAAACATAGATTGTCTCCATGCAAATGCTATTTCAAGGCAAGAATAATAATAAGTAGTTATGCTCTTATCATAGCCCTGTATTGTCTTGTCAGCTGCTAATATTATTCAGAAACACCTTTTCTCCTCATTTCGTTGTGTAGCAACTCAAACACAGCTCCTATTTTGAGCTGCTCCGTGATTTGATTTTAAATATACTCAGCTGTTTCCCATTGGTTTACAAAGGCAGGAGTGTTGATTAAAATGTGAATTGGAAAGCACCTTGCTCCAGCATGGGGAAAAACTAGCTTGTCTTTTTAGAACTGGTTGGAAGATTTCCAGTGAACTGGATCTCAACTGGTAAATGGCGATTCAACAGAACTGAAGCCTTCTCTGGGATCATAATGACTGCATGACAACCGTGGAAACATGGCACATAAGCTACCTTGAGACCTACCTGGCTGAATACTGTAATACGCACTTCTTGGGCTCTATGTTTTACCATTATGGCCTAAAACCCTTGCCATCTCACTGCCTTGAAATTTTCTTCAAAGAAATATGTGCTATATTGTGCAGTTCCAGTTTTGTGTTTGCTTGGGTTTTTTCTTGCCAAAATAAAAAATAAAAAATCCCCAGTTTTCCATGGGATGAGCATACTGATGCCTGTGTAGCTCTATCCACCTGTGCTTGGAAATTCAGACTCAGCACAATTCCCAGCCTCCCACCACCCGTAGCCCTGCAGTCAGCTAAGAGTAATTACAAATAATCAAATATTTCCCATATGCCATCTGTAAATAGTAAGGGCCAGACTTGAATGTGGTGAAGCGAATTCCAGCTCTGCTGACACCAATGGAAGGAGATGAATTAATATTAATTATTGACTATGATGCTTTCCTGCTAAAGTCTTTGGTGTCCAACTACAGACCACTAGCAGCCACTGATAACCTCTATCAGCTGTGACAGGTGTATGTATTAGAAGAGATCTTTTCCATTTTAAAGGTGATAAAGTCATCCAAAAGCTCTGTCCTACAATCTCCAAACGTCATACTGCTATTTTTGTCATTATTATTATTGCCATTATTATTGCTGCTACTACAGCTAGTTTTATTTTCTAAGCTGTTGCAAAATCGTGCACAGATATCAGAGAATTCATTATTTCCTTTGTCTTGTCATTATTTCTAAGACTGACAGCAACTTATTTGAAATGACTGAATCCCAAGAACACCCATTTTCTTTTGAGAGTTTATCAAATATAGTAAACTGTGATTAGTGAATGTTAATCATTTGTATTCACTGGAGAAACTGATGTTTAATCAAGTTAATCTCATTGTCTATAAACAGTCTTTGACATCCTTTAAAGAAACAATTGTACCTTCTTTTAGGGGATTGATTCAGGGGATTAGGAATGGTTTATCTATCTACAATGTTTTATCTCTTAGGCTGCCAGATGAAAAACAGCCAAACTTGTTTGTGTCTGAAAGTTGTTAATGTTACATTCTGTGGCTTAAATTTATTTGTCTCATCACAAAGATCATACATTATGGCCCCTGGTTTTTGATCTACCTGTGGTGTGAACTGACCATGGGCGTCTGAATGTTCAAGGTCACACATACTTATCTGCAGTACATCGAGAGGGTGATGGCTGAGGGAGAATTGGGACAGGGAGGAAAAGAGGAAAGTTTGAACCTGTGATAGCCCTTTCATGTGTATCATAGCGGTCATTTATCCATAGCGCAGATGGGCAGTCACAGTGTCCATGACCTGACAACCCCAGGTATCCCATCTGCTGTCATCATGGAGGCAAAATTTACTTGCCTAAATATAGCTTACTGATGCCATTTTATATACTGTGGCCTCCTGCTGTCACTCCAGAAGGGCAGAGGTCTCCTTCATCTCCTATGTCATGCAGAAATGCTTGAAACTTTGAGAGAGCACTAACGGCACAGGATGTTGTCACTGCCTAATGTTTAGACAGTTGAAACATGGCTCATGACAAGATAGTCCCCATCTGTCCCCACGACAGTGGGATTTCTAACCAAAGAAATCCAGTTGGTCACTGCCCTACAGTACAGACACATCTGCCATGGACATCTCACGTGGATACAGATGCACAGGGTTAAGTCAAGGATCACACCAGGCTTCAGCATCTTGTCTGGGTACAGCTCTTAAAGACAAAGCAGCCATAACCCAGCAGGCAGGGGGAATTTGTTCTTTTGCCTGAATACAAGTGTGCATGGATTTAAAATTTATTTCTCACGAAAACTCACACATATGACTTTCTATGAAGGAAATAAGGTTGTTGGGATTAGCCTGAAAAGTGAGCAGAGACACAGAGATACCAGTGTAATAACTAAACACATATCCATGGCCATATTTCACAATTATTTTCCTAGCTTAATAAAGGACAATACCAAAAGCTGTGGTAAAATACAGAACTTTATTTCATTACTGTAGTCAGTAGTTACTTAATTAGTCAAGCATTAGTTCCAATACCTCTTTCACCATCTCAACAAATTGCAATAAAGTCAGCCTCTTGGCAAGAAAATAATCTTCAGGAGTATTTTCACAAACACACACGCACAAACCCCAGCCAGTAATTTATGCTCTTCTAAATACTACAGGGCAAACTGTGTTATTATTGCCCAGTTGACTACTTGAACCAGTGGTTTACCATAAACCTTTTTTTGTTTCTGAAGTGATATTATAAGGACTCATCATTGCAGGGAAGAAATCTTAAAAAAAAAAAAGCTTTTCAGACTTTCTCTTTGGGCTGCCAATGACTTCCTGTTTTACTGAACCATCATCTATTTCAGCCTCATCTGGTGTGGTTAGCTTGTCAGGATTGGTCAGTCCTCTCTGTTATTCAATCTGTGACGTAACAACACTGAGCCACAAAACCAAAACCAGCAATAAGTTATGCTTAATGATAAGACAATGGGCATCCTACTAGTTTAATGTAATGGCATGAAAGTATTATAGAATATAAAGTATTGCAGAATCCTTCTGGGTGGAAATCCCAGATAGGATTGCCCCTAATGGCAAAGATCGTTGTATTAGGATTGCACTTCTGAACACTTCACTGGGTTAATGGGGTAACGATGATGATCAGGAAATGTTAAGCAAGACAAGAGAAACTGCAAAGTTATGACAGATAAGAAGAGTAAGAAGATCTCAATGGCCCACATACAGACTGGATAAATGCCTATTAAGGACAAGGTATAGAGAAACAGCTTTTGCATGTAAAGAAAATAAATTGCTCTTTCATAGAACACCTTGGTTTAGAATCTACAGGAAAAATGCTATTTTAGACTTGATTTTGAGTGGGGAATAGGACCTAGTTCAACAAATGTAAGTGGAAGATCTGCTTTGTGGTACTGTGTAAATGAGGCAAATTGCAAAAAAAAAAAAAAAAAAAGAGAAAACAAAGAAAAAAAAAGAGCACTGTAAAAGCAAGAAGCCTCTAAGCAATATGGAATCTGTTCAAAAAATTATTTGTTAGAATCTCAGAAAAAGAAATAGTGCCAAAATTTAAAAATAAAAAAGAAAAGTAAAATTTTGCATGGCTTAGTGGAGAAGTTTGATATAAGGAAAAAACAGACGTTTTAAACACAAATTATCTGTACAAATTAAGACAACAAGAAATCCCATGAAACACAACAGGTCAAATCATCCATCTCAGTGGATGCAGGGGATGGAGATCCATGCAGCAGAAAAGACTCAAGGGCTGTTGATGCTTTAGAAACTACAGAAGCACCTGAGAACAGTCACATAGGAATTAAATCTTCTCCCCCAAAAAAGGTGGCAGGACCAATAGCCCAACTGAAGTGCATCTACACCAATGCACACAGCATCGGCAACAAACAGGAGGAGCTGGAAGCCATTGTGCAGCTGGAAAACTCTGATATATTTGCAATCACAGAAACATGGGATGACTCACACAATGGGAGTGCTGCAATGGATGGCTATAAACTCTTCAGAAGGGATAGGCAAGGAAGCAGAGGTGGTGGGGTACCCCTGTGTATTAGGGAATGTTTTGACTGTCTAGAGCTTGATGATGGTGATTAAAGGGTCGAGCGTTTATGGGTAAGAGTCAGGGGAAAGGCCAACAAGGCAGAGATCACGGTGGGAGTCTGCCCACCACCCAACCAGGATGAAGAGACAGAAGAAATATTCTATAAGCAGCCAGGAGAAGTCTCATGATCTCTAGCCCTTGTTCTCATGGGGGACTTTAACTTACCAGATTTCTGCTGGAAATACAATACAGCAGAGAGAAAGCAGTATAGGAGGTTCCTGGAGTGTATGGAGGATCACTTGCTGACACAGTTGTTGAGAGAGCCAACTAGGGAAGGTGCCCCGTTGGACCTGTTTCCAAGCAGAGAAAGACTTGTGGGTGATGTGATGTTTGGAGGTTGTCTTGGGCACAGTGATCAGGAAATTACAGGTTTTCATTCTTGGAGATAAGGAAGAGGGTTAGCAGAACTGCCACCTTGGACTTCCAGAGGGCAGACTTTGGCCTGTTTAGGAGCCTGGTTGACAGAGTACCTTGGGAGGCAGTCCTGAAGGGCAAAGGAGTCCAGGAAGGCTGGACATTCTTCAAGAATGAAATCTTAAAGGTCCAGGAGCTGAAAGATGGGCTGGTGGGGAAGACAACCAGCATGGCTCAACAGAGAGCTTTGGCTGGAACTCAAGAAAAAAAAAAGAGAGTTTATGATCTTTGGAAGAAAGGGCAGGCAACTCAGGAGGGCTACAAAGGTGTCATGAGACACCTTCTATGACAAGATGACCTGCTTAGTGGATGAGGGAAAAGCTGTGAATTTTTCTTACCTGGATTTTAGTTATGCCTTTGACACTGTTTTCCCTCAGCATTCTCCCGGAGAAACTGGCTGCTCATGGCTTGGACTGGTGTACTCTTCACTGGGTAAAAAAATGACTGAATGGCCAGACCCAAAGGGTTGTGGTGAATGAAGTTAAATACAGTTGGGCAGCCAGTCACAAGAGGTGTTCCCTGGGGCTCAGTATTGAGTCCCGTTCTGTTTAATATCTTTATCAACCATCTGGATGAGGGGATCGAGCGCACCCTCAGTAAGTTTGCAGATGACACCAAGTTGGGTGGGAGTGTTGATCTACTTGAGGGAAGGAAAGGCTCTACAGAGGGATCTGGACAGGCTGGATCAGTGGCCTAAGGCCAATAGTACGAGATCAACAAGGCCAAGTGCCGGGTCCTGCACTTGGGACACAACATGCAGCGTTACATGCTTGGGAGAGAGTGGCTGGAAAGCTGCCCAGAGTAAAAGAACCTGGGGGAATTGTTCAATAGCCAGCTGAAAATGAGCCAGCAGGGTGTCCAGGTGGCTACGAAGGTCAGCAGCAACCTGGCTTGTATCAGAAATAGTGTGGCCAGCAGAACTAAGGAAGTGATTGTCCCCCTGTACTCAGCACTGGTGAGGCTGCACCTCAAATACTATGTTCAGTTTTGGGCCCCTCACTCTAAGAAAGACACTCCAAGACATCATTAGGCACATGCTGGTGCCCAGAGAAGGGCAACAAAGCTGGTGAGGGTTCTAGAGCACAAGTCTTATGAGGAGAGGCTGAGGGAGCTGGGGTTGTTTAGCCCAGAGAAAAGGAGGCTGAGGGGAGACCTTATGGCTCTTTACAACTACCTGAAAGGAGTTTTTAACGAGGTGGGAGTCGGTCTCTTCTCCCAAGTAACAGGTGATAGGACAACAGGAAATGGCCCCAAGTTGCACCAGGGGAGGTTTAGATTGGATATTAGAAAAAATTTATTTCTCCACTGAAAGGGTTGTCAAGCATTGGAACAGTTTGCCCAGGGCCTGGGGGTATTTAAAAGATGTGTAGATATGGCACTTCAGGACATGGTTTAGTGGTGGATTTGGCAGTTTTAGATTTATAGTTGGACTCTTTACAGTTGGACTCAATGATCTTAAAGGTCATTTCCAACCTAAATGTTTCTACGATTCTATGAAATATAAACCAGGAATTAAGAGGGGTAAAAAACGTTTTGAAGGTGTCATTGTTTGGGCTAGACTGGCCACTGAAATGAACAACAGATGCTCTCCCCCACCTCTCTTGGAAGGAGAGGAGGAAGAGGGAGGAAGAGAGAGAAAGACACTAGCAAAGGATGAAAACTGATGGTAGAAAATTCATTAAGTACATCAAGACCAGAAAGCCACCTGCAGAAGTGACAGGACAGCTTGATGACAGAGATACAGGAGCGGCAGTGAGGGTTGATAAGGCCATAGCAGGAAAGCCCAATGACTTCTTTCCATTGGTCTTTACTGCTGAAGAATCTGAGGAGATTCCCATAGTGGATGCATCCTTTGGAGCAGATAGGTCAGAAGTGTGAGGTGAGTTTGAAGCAAATATACAGGAAGTATTAGACAAAATAATTAAGTTAAATATTAACAAACCACCAGGACTAAATCTTACTTGCATGTGAAACCACAGGATTGCTAGCCAAGATGTGTAATTTGCTATTACAAGCAGCCCCTGGATTGGAGCTGGATGGCAAATTTAACTTCCCTCTATAGAAAGGGATGTAGAAAGGCATCCTGGGATGAGGGGACAGAGAGTACCCTCAGCAAGTTTGCTGGTGGCACAAAAGTGGGAGGAGTAGCTGATACACCAGAAGGCTGTGCCATCATTCAGCGAGACCTGGACAGGCTAGAGTGTTGGGCGGAGAGGAACTTAATGAGGTTCAACAAAGGTAAGTGTAGGGTCCTGCATCTAGGAAGGAATAAGCCCATGCACCAGTACAGGTTAGGGGCTGACTTTCTGGAAAGCAGCCTTGAAGAGGGGGACCTGGGAATCCACCAGGACAACAAGTTGACCATGAGAGAGCAATGCGTCCTTGTGGCCAAGAAGGACAATGGTATCCTGGGGATCATTAAAAAGAGCACGGCCAGCAGCTTGAGGAAGCTTACCCCCGCCTTCTACTCTGCCATCGTGAGGCCACATCTGGAGTACTGTGTCCACTTCTGGGCTCCCTGGTTCAAGAAAGACAAGGAACTACTAGAGAGAGTCCAGTGGAGGGCTACAAAGATGATCAAGGGAATGGAGCACCTCTCTTATGAGGAAAGGCTGAGACCTGGTTCTGTTTAGCCTGAAGAAGAGAAGACTGAGAGGGGACCTCATCAATGCTTATTAATATCTAAAGGGTGGGTTTCAGAGGATGGGCCAGAGTCTTCCCAGTGGTGCCCAGTGACAGGACAAGGGGCAACGGGCATGAACTGGAATACGGAAAATTCTCTCTCCACATGAGGAAAAACTTCTTTACTTTGAGGATACAACCTAAACAGGTTGCCTATAAAGGATGGGTAATCTCCTTCTCTGGAGATATTCAAAACTCACCTGGATGCGTTCCTGTCCAGCCTTCTCTAGATGAACCTGCTTTGGCAGGGGTATTGGACTAAATGATCTCTGAAGGTGCCTTCCAACCCCTACCATTCTGTGATTCTGTGGCTCTGTGAAGATAGGTCAGTGAGCCTGATTTCCATTCCTGGTAGTGTAGTCTATGATGAAGAGTAAGAGCACTGTGCTCTTATTATCCTCAGTGCACACCAAACAGCTAGTGAGTTATAGGCATGATGTGGGGGAGTTAATGTATGAGAGATGATCATCACGCAAGGCATTGCTTAGTAATTTTCTTCCATTTACCCTGACAGTTTGCCATAGAAACAAAGACATAAAGCCCTGCAAATCTAAAGAATAATCAACTGCATCTTAATTTGGGATTAATAAGCATGTTATTTACTATTTTCCATGTTGTTTCCTCTGCCTTTTGAGTTATGAGAGAAAAATTTGTTCTCTTTAGTACCACATTTTGATGTTTTTTAGATAGACTTACTAACATCACATTGTACCTAAAAACATGCTGCTGCACAGTGAGTAAATCCTTCCCTGAGGTGGTGGGCCTTCAATTTCTCAAAGTCAAACTACATAATCACTGCAGTGCTTAAAATATGTACCAAGTCTTGTAGCTTGCTTTTTCTGCCGCTGAAATAAATGTGAGTGCCTCATCCTCAGACTCTTTGTAGTCCAGCGCTTCTAAAATGTAATGTTACTTCCCCTCAGGAAAGAAAAACTTTCACAACGCTCCACAGAGGTGGATTAGCCTTGACCTGAATATCCTGGGAAGTCCTTTGTATGATTGTGTGGGCAGTTTCAATGGTGCACACAGAAGAGGTTGAGAGGCTCCATGGAAATCAGCAGACATTACTGAATCTGAGTGGAACTTAGAGTTATGAGCTTATTTCTCTCAAGAATTCCTAAAGTAGGCTAAAATGATTCAGGTAGGGGACATTGGGATTTTTTGCACCCAAGACCCTTGTTATTTTGCCTCAGTGATTATGTGATTTTACACTGGTACATGGTTAAAAATGATGAAATCATGACCATTTTTGTTTTATTGTTGAGCAAATGACTTTCACATGTAAAACTAACAGAAATGAGGATAATCTAACTGAATACAGCTATTTCTTTTCTAGGGAAAGGATGCATAAGAGGTTCATGTTTCAGTATTTTACATTTAAGAGGGAAAATCTAAAACTGAATGAATTTCCTCCAGAGACAAGAATGTGGCACGCAATCTATACTGCAACCACCACTTAAGGTTTATGTGAGAACCGTTCAGAATGGTGTAGTTCAATCCACTCCACTTTCTAATTGGATTGCAGCATATCCTGCCCTGAATAGAGACAGCATCAGCTGAGTCTTCTTTTTTATGACTATTATTATGTCACCTATGACACTTTTAAATAGAACATGACTGAAAAGCTCCTTCCACAGAAAAAAAAAAGAGACAATGAAAAGAATATGGAAGATTAAGAAAATCCAGTGGGCTGCTAAATGATTTACTGAAAGACTAATCTTCAGAATTCAGAAAACAATCATTACAAAGGGAATGCAATAGAAGACAAACAAAAAGAAATCTGCGTATTTAAAATAGATTACATGGCGGTTGAAGGTTTATAATCTAATTTCAGTAAAGTCAATGGCAGTGTTGTCACTGTCTTCAAAGACTGAAGAGCAGGATTCCTGGAAAAGAAATTCCGGTTTCTGTAAAGTGATGCAAATGATCAAAACCACACAGTCACCGCAGATAACACTGTGTGGGATAATCAACCAACATTTTTTACCATTAATGGAAATAACTTTGCAACATTTCAGTAAACAGACGCTGCATTACTACTCTTATCTAAAATTAAACTTTGAAGAGATTTGTGCCTGTTAGTGGAGGAATAAACATTCTGACATTGAGAATAGCTTAGTTATGTAGAACAATGTTGTAAAATTGTACTTGTTATTCTATATATGTACAGATGAGAAACAAGGTACAAAATAAATACATAAATAAACACATCCTTAATCTGTTGTTTGTAGGAATTCTAAGCATTTAATGTTGAAAACAAAATATTTATTTTAGATTTATTTGTAAAAGGAGCAGTTAAATGCCTCCAAATTTCATCATACATGTAACAACACCAAATTGTAATGAGTACTGGAAAGGGGAAGAGCCAAAGGGGACAAATATGTATGGCATCAAGAATTTCTTTTATCACAATAAGCCAGACTTTGGAGATTACACTTCAGAGGTCAATAAAGACAACGGCACCGTGTACTATGTGCAGCCTTCTTTGATCATGTCAATGGAAATGAAGGACAATGAAATTAGATCCTCTCCTATCTGCCAGTGGACCTCGTAGGAGCATAAAACAAAGAAATTGTCCTTTGCTGGCTGAGTTCTGATCCCCTAAACCTACTTAAGTTTTCAGATTTTTTTGGCTTCAAAGGCAATAAATCAAAGAAAGTAGCTTGTAATATTGTTCTTTTGCACACCAAAAAAAATAAAACAAACGAAGAATCACCTTTGTCCAACTTTATGTTCTTAGCTGATCTGGTATGAAGGTCAGCACTGGTTAGCAGTTGCTTCTTCAGAGGCTAAAATATATAGCAAGAAGTCCATCTCCTTAGCACACGTCATTTAATCATATCAGGCTGAACCTATGTGTTCAGTCCAATTGATTCTCCTATTAAGAAGGAAAATGGCTTTCCTCAGATCTTTAATGTTTTCAGACCTAGTGGGAACCCACATACCCATCAAACAGAGACTACTATGGCACTGAAACTGTTGAACAACTATCGCAAGCCCACTGCAGTGATCGTTAAATAAGGCTGCTATTTATTATTTGTGCTCCCAGTAGGCAAAAAAATCAATTGAATCAGGATGAAGTAGACTGCCCTGTTTAGCTGGTGAAAAAACAAGAGAGGCTGAGGTGGATAAATTGCATCAACTTTTTAAAATTAATGCACAGCAGCTCTTTTATAGGTAACCGTTGTGGTTTAGCCTCAGACGGCAACAAAGAACCACTTGCAGCTCGCTCAGTTCTTCCCAATACGGGACAAATCAGAAGAAAAAGGCAAAACCCTTGGGTTGAGACAAAGGCAGTTTAACAGAACAACAGAGGGAACAAGAAAAAACAGCAACAATAACACAAATAAAGGAATATACAAGCATGATTACAGAACTGCCACTCCCCTCCGCTCAACCGACCAGACCCGGGACGCCCCAGCCCACTTATAAGCGGTGACTTCCTGCCCCCTCCCCCGGCAGCTCAGTGAGGGCGTGGCTCACATGGCATGGAATACTGTCTCTTGGGGAGAATTAACCCTATCCCCGCTGGAACCAGGACAGCAACAAAGGAAAAGGCAATAAATGTTATTGCCTAAGAGACTGACAGTTTTTCCCAGTGTAGCAAGAGGGACCTGTGAAAATAAAAGCTCCACTTGTCAGTGATAATTCTAGAAGAAGGAGGAAACTAACCTTGTGCCCCAGTGCTTCTGAGTGGAGCTCCAGCATTTGGCTTCAGCAAAATTTTCTCTTCAGAAAATGTCCCGTGAAGTTTGGCTACCCAGGAATTTTTTCAACTAATCAAAACTAAAGACCTTTTCAAAGCTCGACTTGTCCCGCAGCTTCAGAATATTAAGGCATCTAATTCAGTGAAGTTTCAGTAGGAATTAACTGCAAAGAGATGAGCCTGCACAGCAGTCCCAGAGACACATCGAAGCTGAGAATGGCAGCTGGATGCCCCGAGCTCCCACACTGAGCCCCCACTTCTTCCTTAAGCCAGCCAGCCGACTTGAGGGCTGTTTGGTTAGACTCGGCCTAGCAGGCCCTTCATTCTAAAATAAATGTCAGAAAGGATATGGAGCAAGTGAAAAGAATGCACATTCCTCATGGTGGTTGGATTTCTGTGGATGGGATTTTTCCACAGCTTTGCAAATAAGCACTGCCTCGTGTGATCTTTCAGGCTGAAGGCAGATGTGTGAGCCTTTTTGCCTTACAAATCTCCTCACCATCTGCTAAATGTTGATTTGTACAATGCTGCTAGGTATCTTTCGCTGTTCTTTATCTCTTAGCAGCGAACAGTGAAAGGATGTGACATTTAAAGTTGTTTCTGTTTTCAGGTGGTGGGACATGGGGGATCCATATCAAACAAGCATGGGAGCAAGCACACTGGGATTCGATTGCAAGCCTGAATACTGACATTTCCCTTAAACTTAGGAACAGCCTAAACTACTTTTTCCCTCCTCACTTCTCAAGGTACATAGACAAATGTCATTAAGAGTCTGAATCTTGAGTTTCAGCTGCCTCACTCCTCTTTTTTAATTGATGCATATATTTTCTCACACTTTAAACTAGCGACAGCAGATCTGTGTCAGATTCCATGTTGCAATATGGTAGCTTTTACATGTAAAGCTTCCCAAAAGTCATCCTGTTAAAGCAGCCTTAGAATTTGCCGGTTTATGGCCACAGAACTTTGAGTTGAAACTGCTGTGTAGTGAGAGGGGAGCACGGCTGGGGAGGCCCAAAGGTGCTGCCTGCTGTACGGGAAACTCTTATTGTGTTTCAGAGAGAACATTCACACATGGTTTGAATTCAGAAATGTACTGAATTCAAAATTCATTATAGAATTGGCACTTTCGAGAAAGCAGAAAAACACCTTCTGTTTCCATTTCATGGCAGGAATAATGTTTGGGGGCATTTAGAGAAATATACATAAAAAATTGTAGCATCATTTCCCTGTGATTCTGTCAGAGAGTATACAGTTCAGGGACATCATTTGCCTGTGATTCTGTCAGAGAGTATACAGTTTGGGGACAATTTGGAAATCAACCATTTCAAAACCAACTAACATGGAGCTACACAAAAATCTAGAAGAAAGAAACCCTCAAAATCCAACAAAAATGGAGCAGGAAAATACTGATTTAAATCCAAAGCAAAGCTTTGGGTTAGGTGTTTGCAGTCCCAGTTTATCCACAGAAATGTTATGATGACCATTATTACATATTTTACTAATCTTCCCAGATTACCTATTGTGTGTGAAAGTCAAATCTCTGAAGTGCCACTAGCTTCAAGTAAGCTCTGTCCTGAGCTATTAGAACATGATCACAAAGACAAAACTAGTAATGTTTAATAAAGACAAAACTAGTAATGACTAATTTTTGGTATCATAACAAAATGAAAAATGTGTATCTGGTGATGCTGGATAATTATTTACTATACTTTTTCAGTATGCAAATCCCTATTTAGTTTTTGAAATCCCTGTTTTCAAAAGTAAACATGAAATTAATTATTATTCAGGCAGGTTTGTTGTTGTGATTTGGACTGAGACTGATAACTATTGGTTACACCTCACTGTAAGGGTTCCATGTCCAAAAAATTTCATTTCCCTTTAAAGACATATCCTACACACTTCCTCTGTAAGTATATTTAATTTAGTGAGTTTTTATCACCTAATCAACAGTAAACTACAAAATATTTGTTTCCAAAGGGAATGAAGAATAGCAGTTTCACACTGGTTAATGGTATGCATTAAAACATTAATCTCTTGTAGACATAGAGTGAGTACATCACAGAAGATACCTGTTACCTTCAGCATTTTACTGCAAAATTGAAAGTCATTATTAATTCATTCTATATTAGTTATGATAGCCATTAATCACAATGATTTCCCTCAGCATGCAGATGGCTAGAAAGAATATCATCACTTGGAAATTCAATGTTTTATCCCAGAAGGACAAAGTCACATAAGGTGACTGAAAAAAACATTATTTTCATAGCAATATAATGTACAATTATCAACTTGATTAATACTTTATAACTTGAGCCATCTACTAGATTTTTACTTTGCTTGGTTCATGGAAAAATGCAGTTTTTGCAAAATATTTTTTTCCTTATGAATATTTCAGCCCAATGGGGAAAAACAGCGCTTTTCAAAACCGAGCACATCAAATTGCAATGAGGCAAAACTTAGATGTGTTTTGTCTGGGTTTCCCAGACAGAATACCCATTACATAATAGCAAACATTTTACACAAATATTTCAAATACATCTAGGGCACATAGTTGAAAAGAAGAATTCTGAAGACTAGTTCCAGCCTGTTGTACAACAGGTAATATCATATCCATTGCACACACATGCCCAAGCAGAGGTTACGCCTCGCTCATTTCCTTAAATTCTCTGCAGATACTTACACATAAATGAAATTGTAAAGCTTGTCATTCGTTATCATAACAAGAAATACTTTACTCTGTCCAAAAATATACTGGCGAAGAATTTGAAGTGTCTTTCAGCAACGCATGTGAGGCATGGACAAAAAGACTTGACAACTCAAATGGCACCCCAAGCACTTGAGAGCATAAACACCTGTGGTTTCTCTTCATTTCAGCGCCAGTTCTAGTACAATTCTTACCTTTCTTCATTGCGCAGAGAAACGGAACAGGTAGAATGGCCTTATTACAGTTCATGCACAAAATTCAAATCCTAAATTTCTAAAGTTTCTTATTCAGCGCTAACGCAAGCCTAGCTGTTCCCATTGTGTCATGAGGACAATGACAACCTTCATCACACAATCATCCATGATGAATTTGTGCCTCCATGTAGTCCTGCTCAAGTCAATGTGATTTTATCTTATCTGCACAACTAAGTATGCAAATTTGTAGTCCTGTGGCCTGCTAGAACAAAATCCTGCTTGATACAAGTGTTGAAAGTCAAGCTGACGCATCTTATTTGCTCCTCTAAAATTTGGTATCAAATCACTCTTATCAGAATCAGTGATTTCAAAATTTTGTAGGAGGAGAAAAATGAAGCTGAAAAACAGAAGAAACAAGGTGGTATTTGAACCCCAGAGACATCTGTATCAAAATCCTTGTTTTCAGTGGAACAGCAATTCCTTCACACGCTGTAGCAAATAAGACTTACTGTGAACTTCAGGCATCCTATAGCTTTGCAGAACACTCTGAAGTATTTCATAAAATCCCCCAAAGCATCCAAGAAAAGGTATTGAGAAATGACTGGAAAGGTCAAAAGTAAAAAAAAAAAAAGAAATAAGAGGGGAAAAAAGACATGCTCAGGCAGAAGAGCAAATGTAAGGGTTGAAAACAGGTGAGATGCACTATTATAGGATGAGAGAGAACTTGCTTAGTCAGAGCTCTTTTTCCCTGTGAATGAGCAGTACAGATAAAATGAGTAGCCCATTTTCACTTTTATTTATGTTGCTGCTGAGCTATAACTGTATGTTTCAGCTTTGTACATAAGTGAAATTAGTATGGTGTATAAAAGAAGTTTCTTTAATCTAAATGAAAGTCACAGGTATGAAACTTCTTATGCTGCTAACTTCTAAAGGTTAAAATAATGTAAATTGCCAGAAAACTCCTGAGGAGTACAGGAAGCCTCATCCCTTGTAAATCAGATCTAGACCGGACAAAGGCACCACAAAATACGCTAAACAGTGCAACATTGCACTGCTGAGAAGTTGCACTGGATGACCTACTTGGCCTTGCTGTCTTTAAATTATGTAATTCTCCTTAATGCTATATTAAGGTTTTGAGGCAAAGCCAAAGTCTCCTAGAAACATTTGCCAATCCTTTTAAGAGAGAAAGCTAAATAAACCCTCAAAGATCCTCCCAGAAGATCTCCATAGCTGGTAAAGGAGAGAGGGCTCCTGCAGGGAGAGCTTTCTTTCCCCCTCTTTTTCCTGAACATTTCCTCTGAAATGCATCTAGGGCAACATTTTATAAATGCAACCTCTCTGCAGGATTCTTAAATCCCTGCCAGAATGAGAACCACGACCGCTGCTGGGAGGATGTGAGTGGAGATGAGCTGGTGGGTACAAGCAGATGCCTGCAACAGTGGCTTGATGTGGCAGCAGCTACCCACACTGGGTGCAGGCACAGCAGAGGTAGAAGAGCACAGCAGCCTCTAAGCCAAAAGCTGTGCCTCCTGAAGACAAGCATGGGTAGGAAGAGGTCGGGGGGGAAGTGTCAGGGGCCATTAAGTCAGGAAGGGATTTGGGAATAGCTGGGCAGAGGGCAGGGAAGGCTTCGAGATGGGAAGAGTTGAGTGTTGGGAGGCAAAGGGATGGGCTAAAAGGGCTCAGAGCAGCTGTGACACAAGAAAGATAAGAGACAGGTGTCCTGAGGCAACTGAGGGAAAGATGGGAGGCCTCTGCATTAGCAAGGGTCATGGGGCTGAGGGCAGCAAACACTGAGAAATTGCCACAGGACTCTCCCTCATCCAGGCACCTGAACTCTCACTCAGTGGCAAGAAAATTAGAGCAAGACTGTACAGACCTTCCACTTTCCCCAGACCTGCAATTTACCTTCACTTTTGCTTTCAAAAATAAAGATAGCTTGAAAATAAGAGTTAAACTTTGTGAGCATTAACTGTATGGTCAGATCTGAAGGTAATTTGGAAGTGATAACTTCTTTGCCTCACACTTACCCCCCTCCTACTTACCCACCTCCTTACACAGTTACCCTGTGGGAACTCTCCTTTTGGCCAGTTGGAGTTTTAACTTGGCAATCCTCATTTTCACTGGTTCTGTATCCACTGCCCTTTTTGGCCACTGTAAAGACCACACCGGCAAGAGCATCTCAGACTTATACTTGTTGTCAACGCACCGAATTCCCAGGATATTTTTGGGGTAGTTCAGACACATTCAAACTGCATAAGGTTTCCTCATCAAGACATCCCACAGGTCCTCACAGCATGTCTAGAAAGACACTCTTAGTGTTTACCCACTCTAACTTGTCTGTGCTACGAAATACCATCTAACTCTAAAACGTCCCGTCATCAGTCTCCATACTGGTCTCACTGCTCCGGTATGATAAACGATGTTGGAAGACAGTGGAAAAGTAAAGGTCCTAGAGACCACCATGAGAGAAAAGAACAAGGCATATTGTTGTGAGGAGCTACACTGCCATACCCTCTACAGGGCATAACTCCAGGAACATGACCTGGTGGTGTGTCAAGAGCAACAGCAGATGAATCTAAGTATTCTGGGACCCACCCCAGAATGAGATTGCCCAAAAAGGGCAGTTCTTCTTTTCCTCACTGGATGTGCTAATCGTGGTCGGACCCAGATGGAGACTTGTGACCTGTTTCCAGGCTGAGAAGTGGCTGTTTTTCAGCCCTGGGGATGGGTAAATGATTGGGGGAGGCCTGGATACTGGATGAGAAGCTTGTGTTTGCACTGTTTACAGAGAGACCACAATTGTAGTGCCTTTGTCACAGCAGGATGATGGTTTCTTGCTCATCTTTTACTCCTAATAGAGAGCTGACCTGGGCTACATGACATGTGGGTGTGTTCTTAATATATGAGACTGTCACAAGAGACTAGAGATTGATCTGTGAGCCTGAAAGTGTATGGATTTGATTTGTGTTCCTTATGGAGGTCCATCCAATGGGATGCTATAGGTGCAGCTGCTCCCTTTTCTCTTTCTTAGGTGTGACCTGTTTGTTGCTGGGCATTTGGCGTGCTCCATGCCAGGGTGATTCACAGTGTGCCTAAGGATGTTCTGATGGCCATTTAAAGGGCAGCTTCTCCCTGCCAGTTTCGTCCGGACAGATTCTGCTCGGGATGTCCTGGTGGGTATTCCGGGAGTCAGACACTGTGAGCACTCAGAGGATTCACTTTGGAAGCCAAATGAAAGCTTCAGGGGTACTATAGCTGTACAACATGGACAAAACCAAAAGCTCCTCTGTTGCTGTTATATCCAAACATGCACTCAACACAGGCCCACTGTATCTGCTGTATCTGTGCCATGCAGAATTCCTCTACAACTCCTGAGACTTGCACTGCTTTCAATTTGAGAAATGCAGCATAAATAATAGATGCCTTATCCTGAAAACAAGGGAATATATTTCAAGTGAGCCTTAATATATATTAATATATATCACTGATATCTTCAAAAAGGAACATTTAGCAAACTTATTTTCTGTGTTTAGTAACTTTTGTACTGTTTTCTCCAGAGAAAGAGAAATGTTGAAAGTAGGTCCTGGAATGAGGACGGTTATTGGACAGAAAGAGGACTGATATTTTATATTTAAACATATATAAATAGATAGTTTCTATGTAAACGTTGTAATACCATTGATTTCATTACCCTTACAACTGTTTGCATATTAGCTGGAGAAAGGATAAAATGTATACATTCCCTACATGTTTCTGCAACCAGGTAAGCAGCTGCATCCCAAATGAGCCCTTCACAATCTGCGTTGTAGTCTGTGGCTTCATTAAAGCAGCGTGCACCACTTTTCCATAATGAAGTGTGTGTTCTGTTGTGGGTAATAGAATCATTCTCTCTGTTGAGCAGACTGCTATGTAAATCAGGAGAACTGAAATTCAAGGAGACTTGTTTTCTTTGCTCCTTCATTGCCCCAGCACTACATTCCTCTTTGTCACCGTGCTAAACCTGAAAAGGAAGACTTCTATTAATAAAAAATGGAATTGGACAAAATATATTACACCATCTCTATGCCTGTTAAATTAATAATAAGCAAGTGATGAACAAAAATTGTGATTCATTATGCATTCCATGACAAAAAGAATAATTTATAAATTCCAAGTAATGTTATTTCTTCTGTAATAGCAAAATGAATCATCAGCTTTTAATTTTCTGCCATAACTATCTAAACCCTTTTAATAAGAGGTTTGTCTGTCTCTTGAGGTGTCTAGCAATGTCTGATGGAAGTTCTCAAATTTTATAGTTACATCACTAATGTATCAGCTCAAAAAATTGCACCGGGTTAATTGCTTTCAAATTCAATTATCTCTTAATTCCTTACATTTATTGTTATATTAATCCCTGAAGTTTCATCTTAGATGTTACTGTATGTCCAACTGTATTTCAGCTACTGGATTTAACAGTGTACGCCTCACAAAATCAAGTGATTTACAACATTTTTCTAGGTGAAAATAAATAAATTAATTCATAGTTACCAACCCAAATATTTGGAATGTTTGAAAATTTGACACTGTGCTAAAGCTTGTTAAAAAGAAAACCATTAGTAAATAAATTTTATATTGCAACCTATTATGCATTCTGGATGACCTGCTTCTTGTTTTAAAATGCTGCAGCCTCAATGTTTTTAGTTCCTATACGTGTCATTGGAATTTTAAAGACTAGTTAATATACTGCAGTTAATATAACTTCATCCTTGGTATGGAAAAAATTGTAACTGCTTCCAGTCAAACAAAGTCTGGCATGCCCTATGTACATCCACTCTGCATCTAGCGTGGCCACCATTTTGTATGGGTTATTAAACAGGATTTGATGTTTCTATATTTTTTGTGTGTCAAACAGAAAGAAGGAAGAAAAATTGGCCAGAGACAAATGATATGACCTGTCTTATAAGAAAAAAAAAAAAAAACAAACAGTATCTCAGAGATTTTGTCCATTGTCATGAACTTCTGTATCTTCTGTTACAGTCTGCACAGTAATTATGTGAGTATAACTTGAAGGAAAAAGAAGACAATTCATACTGTACGGATAGTGGGGCAGGGGTACGTACCCTGAAATTCATAAGATTTTATCTGATTTTAGCCTTGGATCTTTGAACCAAATCTCTTAGAAGTTGATGCTTCCATATACTCTAATGAGAAACTATAACTCACCTATAGCTACACAGAAACCTTTGTCTTACCACTCGACAAGAGTCCAGATGCTTACAAATGCTTTTGAATTCTTAAAACATTCAGCTTGTTAAATATTTTCAGCTTGTGATGGAAGTTGAACCTTTTATTGTGGGGAAGCTTGATGAATAAGACATCCTTAAGAGTCAAAGAAGATACTAATATAATGTATTAACAGTTTTTCCTTTCTAATATATTCTCTACTTGCATTAGAAAGCTCAGTACTGAATTATGACGGAGATCATAGTTTTGTAGCAGACCAACGTGGGAAGATAATCCTGCTCTGGTAGAACTATTAGTACCTTTAACAGCAGGGAATGAATAAACTCTCTAGGGCATGGCATGCTGTCTTGTTCTGTGTTTGTGTTGTTCGTTGTATACTAGGTGTTCAGCTGAAGACCAAAGGTTCCTCACTGTACCCCTGGCACAAGCAACGCAGATAATTTCATTATCTTCCACCTAACAGCCTTTTTTCTTGTTTCTATCTTCATGGAGAATTATTTAACATAAGGTGGAATTTATCTTGTCTAATTTTAGCTATCTAAATGTTAGGAATCAAATATAAGCTGATTGCTCAAGACAGCCTGTAGTCAGAGGAGAAAGACAGGCTTCTCCAGACAGCAATTCTTCCTGCCCCACTGTAGGAGTCTGAGTGAACTGCCATGCTCTGGCAATTTCCACCTCTCTTTCCCTCCCTTGTAATAGGAGACCAAATGCCTAAGTTTAAAGTAACTGCTGTAAAATATATGTATTCCCCTAAAACTCTATTTTTAAACCTTCTAAAATGATAAAGGAACTGTAGTCCTGTATCTTTATCTTCCATATCTATTAGCTTTAGAAATAAATTAAGTTCCTTAAAATAGATTTCCTTTTCCCTTTGTATGTCTTTGCATTTAATAATGTAATTTCAATTCCGTCCTCCATCCCTGGAATAGCTGAATAGCTGGTTTTCATTTAGAAACTTTCTTCTCTATGTGTCGACATTCATAAGGTTTAAAACAGGATCTTCCAAACATAAAAGAGCTTTTCTAGTAATTGTCCCCTGAAATCTAAAGCTAGGCCTTAGTTTCAGCTAGTTATTATGAAAGTGAAATGCATTATATCTTTGTGAAGCTGTACTAGGATTGTCATTTCCCACAATTTTGTTGTTTGTCTGCTACCTAGCAGATTTCTTAGATTTCACTTCTTGCAACTGAAAGTTGGTGTTCATTAAACAACAGCAACAATAAAATCAACTACAACAACTGTTCTCTTTTCACAGTTCATGTTTCAATGAAAAGTTTGAAAAAATTACCGAAATATATGTCAAGTGTATAAAAAACAGGAGGTAAGAATCCAAAACGCATTAAGATATTTATTGTTTGCAAGGCAACATTATGCTATGCAGCATAATGCTTGTATTTTGAATATTATTGCTGGGAATACTATTAAAGTTGATTCTACTCTGGAGTCAACAATTTATTGTTGGGAGCTTTTTTAGTGATAACAAAAGAAGAGCAGTAAAATTCTAAAGAATAGCATTGATCTCCAAGAGCTAAACAAGGGTTTTCCAAAAACCTAGGGATACCATTGCAAGCTTTCTTCAAAACTCTCTTAATTATAGAAGGCATAATGATCTGTTTTATTCAAAAGGAATCCCTTTGTTTTGATCATACTAATGCACTACAGTAAGTGTATGATGATAAGGTCTATAATAATGGTGTAATAATAAAGGCTTAAAAAAGGAAATAAATGCTTTCACATTGGAGTGTGAAACATTGTCATTTTTCTTCTGATTTATGATCTGTAGTGGAAGACCTGGTCCCACGGAGCCGAATAAAGAGTTCCCAAGGGTTTTTTTACCTCTCATTGTACTACTGATGTAATCAGATCTGACCTTGATATTTGACACTGTAAGAAAATTACAGAATGGCCTTGCACAGACATTAATTTCATTTTGACACTTCACTGGAGCTTTGTAGATCTTAAAAATTACATTAGGTGCTTATATTTCAATTACAAGAATAACTGGAATTCATTGATTCAAGTTGCTTGGTAAAGGCACCTAGTAGAGTGAACACATACAGTAAAAATAAAACCAGTAAATATTGCATATAAAAAGTGGACACATAGTGATTTACTTTTTTTAAAGAAGTCAAGAAAAACGGCGTTTAGTGAATACATATTAAGTCATGGTATGTATTTACAGACAGAATATCTGTAATAATACTTGGAACCTGAAAGGTATTTGAAGATTTTAAATGCCATTATTTTTTTACTTTCCTAGTTTCTTTGGCAGCTGGGGATACGAGCTGCTTTTGTCCTCAACTTTTTTACTTACTGCAGCACATTTTTAAATTGATCATTACTTACTCTTATAATAATCATTCAGATGTTTTAAAAAGTGTATGAATAAAAATGGGCATGTAAAACTCCTGTCAAATTTGCAGGTCTACAGGTAAAACACAACTCTGAAAAGAAAATTATTCCAGTTAATTATTGTGGAAGTTGAGTCTGGCCCTTGCTTCAGCAATTTTTAAGGAAAAATTAAGAATTGTTTATAATACCACTGGAACTATTCCCTGGCACAATAAGTCAATTACTCCAGACTGAAATACTGCATGATACTATATTGATTCTGTCAAATTTATCTAAGGAATTAAGTGATTAAGACAAGCTGTGTCCTTCTCTGCCTGGTTTCTTACCTGCCTGTTTGCCAGACTGCCTGAATGTTGTGTCAGACTGCCATATTCTTTCAGCTACTGAATTCCCACCTGACTGTGGAATTACTCTGCTGGGACCTCAGGGACTTAGGAAGAGGGGACGTGTCTAGATAAAGGGAAAGCTGAAAATCCAATGACTTTCTGTTTGTTGTTGCTTTTCTTTTGAAATGTATATTTTTAATCATGATTCTTCTTTCACACAAAAAATAAATCCAAACTTTTAACTTTCCTTGTCCATTCAAGAATATTATTACTTAAAGTAAAATTTCTTGCCAGATTTCTGGCAAGCTCTAGCTATCTTCTTTCTTTCTTGGTCCCTGATCATGGGAGAGCATAACTGGAGGCCAATAAAACAGCCAATCACTTAACACAAAATCTTAGGTAAGTCATTTGAGTGTCTTGTTCTATATTTTTCTGGCAAAATTTAAACATAGTGAATCCATTCCAGATATCCACCTCAGTGTTGGCCTTTGATGGTACTATTTTCAAATTATACATTTTTGTCAGTTTTACATGACAATATGAGTCTCGTTTATTTTCTTCTTAGAAATGGTTTAAGAAAACTCTGAAGGTTGACACACATGGGTTGAGTTCCCACTGGCTAATATTTTGCTAACCATCCTTCCAGTGGCAATCTCATTTTCCAAGGCAGGTCCACATTTAACTCTGTTTAGGTTGCCATATAGATCTATGGCCTGCATGTGCTTGTCTTTCCTGCATCTTTCAAAATTTGAAAACACCAGGGAACTGTGAAAAGCAGCAATAACTCAGCATGAGACCTAGCAAAATGAGTTTTCCAATTTAGGTTCCGTTTTTCCCGTATTTTACTTCTACTGCTGTTTAAGTCACTACAGCAGTATTCCATGAAAAACATATTTTAAAATATGGTCTTGTAGAAGGAATGGAAAAAATGAAGAAGAAAGCAACTTTTGAAGAAATGGCTATCTTTCACAGACTAAATTCTTTTAATCATAGTACTGTATAAAAGTATATAATGAAGACTACATGATCAAATGTCTAACGACAAAAAAGCAGAAAGTTAAATATTTCCCAGAAGAATGTAATGCACAGCAATATGAATGGTAAGTAACTTGCACCGAAAAGCACAGCAAAAGACAAAAAGGAGCGATTCAGGAAAAGGAAAGTGAATGAGAAGATAGCACCACTTTTCAAATTCTACCCATAGATTTTAGCTCCTTTTACTTCCTCTTTTTTTATGTAGGTGCCTATATTAAGAGCCTATTTTAGGTGCTCATTGCCAAAAATATTGAAAATACTGATGATAGTAACTCTGAAGATGAGGTTACAGGTATCTAAATTTGAATGCCAAAAGAAGGAAATAGCAAAAGTTTGGATTGTTTTTGAAAATAGATAAGCAGCAGAAGCACACAATGTTGTCCTATTAGAGTGTCAAGATTGGGATCTTTCTACAGAAATACTTTTCATAAGGAACATAAAATAATTATGGCAACTCATAAAGATGCCATGGCAGAATAGAAGGTTTAGTTCCACAATCATGCCAGATATAAGAAAATGTTCTGATTCCCTGGCTACCTTTCCTAAAGGGATTAAGAAGTCAGCTTGCCCCGAAGAGTACATGGCTGGCTTTCATTCTTCTTGCTGTCTTAAAAATTGAGGTAAATATCATCCTGTGATTTTCCTGAGCTTTCAATTTTAGATAGATTTCACCAATATGACTCACCTAGACCAAACTGGAAACCAAGATCATGTTAAAAAACATGTTATAGTATTAAAACATTTTTATAGCCTTCCAGTTAAAGCCACTTCAGAACCCATCTGAAAACCAATGCAAACTTCTACACATCTACATGTTCATAAATATTTTAAACAATTTAATTTTTGTGAGAAATATTTTATGGGACAGGCCACCAGAGGGAAGTACTGAACAGTCTTAAGAGACACAACGTTTGAGCAAGTTTTCAGTCTTGAATGAAATGCCATATGGCTGGGGATTTTGGATTTGCCTCTCTGAGGAAGCTGTCACAAGTGGCAAAGTTTATTTTCTGCCTTAATCTTTCTATAGCTCCAATTCTTAAGGTAGATTTTTCTCCTGAAAAACCAGTTTAGATTTTCATTCCCTAAAAGGAGATTGAATGCTGCTTGTGAACACCTCTTCTGTTATTAACATTGTGCCTGGATTCTGCGAAATTTATTTCTGGATCAACAAGAAAAAAACCTGTTAGTCTAAATAGGTTAGCATTTTAAGAAAATCAATAATATTTTACACAAGCCTGTCACAAAACTATTTTTTCATTTATGACCAACAGAATAAAGACATTACACAGACAGGTCAGAGAGGAAGATTAAGCAACAATAGGAATTAAAGCAGAATTATAAAACCATAGAATCGTTTAGGTTGGAAGGGACCTTTAAGATCATCGAGTCCAACTGTTAACCTAGCACTGTCAAGTCCACCACTAAACCATGTCCCTAAGCACTACACATGCTTTTAAATCTACACATCTTTTAAATACTACCAGGGACAGTGACTCAACCACTGCCCTGGGCAGCCTGTTCCAACGCTTGACAAACCTTTCAGTGGAGAAATTTTTCCTAATATCCAATCTAAACCTCCCCTGGTGCAACCTGGGGTCACTTCCTCTTGTCCTATTGCCTGTTACTTAGGAGAAGAGACCAACACCCAACTCTCTACAGCCTCCTTTCAGGTAGTTGCAGAGAGCCATAAGGTCTCCCCTCAGCCTCCTTTTCTCCAGGCGAAACAACCTCAGCTCCCTCAGCCATTCCTCATAAGACTTGTGCTCTAGACCCCTCACCAGATTTGTTGTCCTTCTCTGGAGACACTCCAATGCCTCAATGTCTTTCTTGGAGTGAGGGGCCCAAAACTGAACACAGTACTCGAAGTGCGGCCTTACTAGTGCTGAGTACAGGGGGATGATCCGTTCCCTAGTCTTGCTGGCCACACTATTTGTGATACAAGCCAGGATGCTGTTGGCCTTCTTGACCACCTGGGCACACTGCTGGCTCATATTGAGCCAGCTGTTGATCCAAATACAGTATACAGTAGAAAGGGGTCAATGTGTTCAAATGTAGGAAAAAAACACCTCCGGTCTTCCTACAGTTTAAAAACATCCTTCGTCTGTTAGTGCAACTTAATCATAAAGTCTTTGAAGGGCACAACAACTTTATTGATCCTAAAAACTTAACAGAAACACTATTTAGTCTCGTATGACAGCAGATGGCACTCTATAACTATTGGCATGTACATGCGTGACTGCACATATGTATACATACACACACAATCAAAAAACATATTGCTTTCCAAATAATGAGACCTCAGAAAAGTCTAGTGTCTGATGCTATTTTCTCTCAAAATACATTTGAAATACAAAATGTTTCCATGTAAGATTTTAGTAAAGATTTCATACTGGAAGATCTTATACAGAATAGAAATAAAATCTATTTGTGATACATTTCCTCTGTCATTTTCTGACTTTCCATGTCAGAAAAGCCACCTGTCTTGAAAATAAGTGTATTGCTCTTTATAGATGACAAAAAGACGTACATAGGGGTGGTTTTTTTGCAACCACCACACTGGAGTATCTGCTCAATATTTACCAGAAACCCCAAAAAGTACTTAACACATTAAGACTGTATTAAGAAGAGGAAAGAGAGGAAATATGACACTATCCATTGCAGTCTTATTAGCATATGCAAGGAATATGATAATAACATATGAATGCTGTGTCCTCATCTTGATATTTTGGCAAGTTTTATTCTCTCTTATTAGAATGAGAAAGAATACTAATTAATAAAGCTGGAGAAAGCTGGAAGAAGAACAATAATTACTCAAGCAAGAAGCAACAGTGGTGGTAGGAGAATAACGTCACTTGAGAATAGACTGTTACTGGATGCCAAATTACGCCATTATTTTTTATCATAGTGGGTGGTTTTGCTTGTATAAGGACTGTAGTTTTAAAACCAAATATGCATACAATACATACATTTGAGCAAGAAAAACACTTGAGAGTTTGGAGCACGATCTGTAATTTGAGGATCAGGCCTAACTTTCTTTGTAATGTAAGTAGTCCTGCATTTCTACTAGCCAAGAGAACTGGCCAGTTCTTCCAGTAGCTGTGTTAATGCCAAAGAAATAAAGTAACATCAGTGTGACTAGGAGAAAATTTTTTTCTGGTTAATTCTGTTTCCAGGAATCTCCCACTAACCAAAGAGGCCAGAGCCTTCGAAAGCCTGTCTCAAAGTACTGAAGACCAAATTCACCAGAATTATATTCAACAATAGGACTCAGACCAGTTTGGACTCGCATCTAGAGGTATAAGGATGCATACTTGCATTTAGGTAGAGTTTTTATTTGATCCATAGTTAGGGGAGAACACTTGAGATTGTGCTGCCTCTTACTAAAGACTGAAGTGTGACCCCATGGAAGGGATAGATCAGACCATTAGGTATAAACACCAGATCTTTTGGGGGTGATATTGCAGAACCAGCAGTGACTAAAAACTCTGTGCATGCGAGATGGATTCTGACATCATCTCTTAGGTTGGGAACCATCTGTAGTGAGATTTCAGTCTCAGTCCAAACTACTAAGTAATCCTAGGAATTAAATATGCATGGTATTTGAGAACACACTAGACTTTACCCTGCTTCCTGACCTGACACTCTGATGGAGGCTAACACAAATTTAGTTAATTTAGGACCAGACCTAATAAAGGATTTTAACACCTAAAATCTGAGCTGGGAACCTAAATACTTCTGCAGTCCCAAATGATGACTCTGGATCTGGCAGTTTAGTTGCCCTCTAATCCCAGTGGTGTCCAATTAATAGATGTGTAGCTCTTCCTCAGTGTTGACTTAGATGAGAAGCTTGATGCGTAAGGCATGACTGGGCCTGGCGCTCCTCCATCTGCATATCTAGAAGGATACAGCTTGGCAAGCATTCTCCCAGCACCACCCAGTAGGGACAACAACAAGACAAGCTTAATTATTGCTACCGTCTTCTAAAATGTGGCTCCTACTCTCATTTTATCACTGTGCAAATGCTGGAATATTCATAACAAAATGGGACACATTTTTTGGAGTACAAAAGTACAGTAGGAAAAGATTTTAACCATCATGCTACATGTAGCCTCCTATAAAAGGATCTGGGTTTAGTTGGAAAGACATTTAGGGAGAAATAGGGAAATTCTGATGAAACTAAGTTACAGAGTAAAAAATCAGGATTGATTGGATTGCAAAATAAACAAAAAAAATGAAGCAAAATATATGAACTTGGTTCATAGCTTAATGGTTAAAACACTGGGAATAGGATATCTGGATCCTAATCCTTTTCCAAACAGCTTTTACACATTTTTTACACAGTGATTGTTCCTTAGATCCTTATAAAGCCTCTGATCAGAACAAGAAACCTATATGGCTGCCTCCAAGCCAGAATACAGAAAAAGCAGCCTTGCTTTGTGTTGTATCTTGGTCTCTTTACAGAACAATAAATCTTGCTTTCCTTTGCACAGTAACACTATTTCAACAGGAAGAGTTGAAAATGTTCCCTCTTTCTCCCACAGTGCATTAAAGTGTCTATAATGGTTAGGAAGAAGTAGAAAACAGAGGTATGCATCCTGTTGGGTAGATGAGAGCATGAAATAAGCCTTTCTCTGCTTCTAGGATGAGTGCTGAAATTGTATTCCCAGGAGAAATTGCTTATCTAGCTCTCTTTTAAGAAAGTTAACTTCATAATTTTTTTCAGGAGTCTGTTCCAGTTGCGTGTTGGATGCTCTGCATGATGGCTTGTGAAATAGCCACCAAGCTGCTCAGCCCTGAGAAGACAGAGCTACAGAGGGAGGCAGGAGAAGGAATGTGACCGGGCAGTCAGAGACGTGCTCCTACTGTCTGGCAACGTCTGAGCCGGGCAGGACTCGGTTTCAGTTTTGGGCATAGGCACCGAACTTCACGTTGTATTTGAATGCACTCTTTTTGGTCTTTCACTAATACATGAGGCCTTGGATGCTGGGAGACTGAGGGCCTGATCCAAACCCTTGGTGATCAAAAGTCATTGACAGCAATGAGTTTTTGATTCAGCTCAATCCACTACACCTCTTCTCTAGAATATTTTCCGTAGTACGTGAAGCATTTGGAAAGTGGTTAAGAGGAAACCACAATGGAGAAAACCTTGCTTGTTTTCCTCTCCTGCAATTATTCCCAAGTCCTATTTTCAATCTGCATTCTGCTTATTTTCAGCAATTCCCCCTAGTGTGCGATTCATCTGGCTTGGCAGCTGCTCTGTGTGCAGTACATTTCAAGAAGGAAGGGGACAGAAGCACAGGCATGTTTCCAAGAAAACAGATAAACTGCTTTGGTGTCACTGACTTAGCAAGTGGGTTAGTCATCCTCTAAAAGGCTGGTATCCCTGATTATTTTTTGTTGTCCAGACCAACGCACGTCTGTGCAAGTCCACTTCTCGGAGTATAATTCAGCAGGTCTTCTCTTCCTCTGGGAGTACAGCAATGAACTTAGAATATGTTTTGGACTTTCCTATTTAAATGATGCAAAGTATTGTGCTTTTAAGGCAGCATGTAAAGCTGATTTAGGGATTACTGTTGTGTTGCTTCTCTTTTTTTTAGATACACTAAGTATTTGTCTATACATTTAAACCTTTATCCAGACAGAGAATAGGTAGGCAGATTAGATGATAGTGAACTAACAATTTTCAATGTTCCAAGCAGAAAAAGGAGCATTATTCATCTGACAGATTAAGAAGAAGCTCTTAATGTGGCATGAAAAGTTTAACAGGAAATTAAAATTTTTAATGATTCACATTTGATGAAAAAAAAAATAACATCATATAATCAAAACAAAAGATGGCAGGTTTATGAGATCATTATATGAAATGTGTATAGCTGTATACTGCAGAGAAAAGGAGAAACATGAATTATAATATCCAGTGGGCCTGAAAATAAGAGGTAGTATTTCCTTTTTGCTAATTATTATTCAGATATCTGCTTAGCACTTACCTGATGAAAGCAAGTAATTTCTTCGTCCAAAGAAACACAAGAAAATAAACAGAAAAACAGAGTAACAAAATTTTATAAGGTTTACAGTAATAGATTCATATGTTTATTAAACTAAAGCGTGTATAATGATCCTATTTAACTTCTATATTTCTCTCTCTTCCTCCTGCTTCTGACTGAGATTGATTGTTACAAGCTTAAACTGAGACACTAATTACTCAAAGAATTACAGTACTAGGTCTTGAAGACGTCTCATTTGCATTACTCTTATATTGTTGTAACTGCATCAACTTCAGTGAAGATGCTTCTTATTTACACTGGTGCAATGCAGCTGATATTCTGATCCGGGAATCTTCCCATGTGGAAGATACATATTCCATTTTCAAGTGCTTAAATAATCCCGGTTGAATAAACGTTGCTGCAGTGATGGAAAAACAAGTCCTGTTTGAGAATGCAAAAAGAAAATCTAGTAAATTTGAGGAAGAAGATCAGCAGACACAAGAAAAGGAAACAGCTAAGAAACTCTAAAGCAAGGGAATAAATTAATAAGAGTCTATTTTTTTCTTTCTTTAAGAGGCGTTTCACCCAGAATGAGCACATATTAAACTCTACTGGGAGCTATGGCAGATAGGTCACTGACTGTGGGATATGAGTTATTACACTGTAAATTATTAATGGATGCCTTAACTAGTTTGAGATACGCACAATTATAAGACTGTTTGAAATCAGTGAATATGCTGAATAAATGCGAAGCAAACAGTAGCTGTGTTCACACTGTCCTGCAAAAGTGCCTCCAGCTCCCCCCTCAAAGCCAAGTTCCTGGAGAGTCGATGCTATCTAACCATGGGAGTGAATGTCACAGAGTATGACACCTGATGACCCCAGGAAGCACCATGGGATTTTCTGCTTATCTGAGTAGTCTACAGGATACAAACTCAGGCCTTTGGTGAGAACTTCCTTGCATCTGCCACTACAACCTGAAGCACAATGCCCTCGTGTCTTACCGCCACGCCCCCAAGCCAAGCTTCACAGTATTGCTCTGAGGGTTGACTTACACGCACAGGCTTTTACAGGCTCCCCTCCACCATCCCAGCTAAGCCAGCAGCCTCAGGACTGTGCAGCCTGCCTGGGCACATCTCAGTAGTAGTAGCACACTCCCTTTTCTATCCAGGTAGGAAGGAGTGTACCCTACACCAAAATTTTGGAAAGACGACTAACAATGACAATCTTTTATTTATTTCTGACACAAGAACAGAATATTGCCACTCAGGTGGCAATATTTCTACCATATCAAGAGTCTTCACTTGCCTTGACAGGATTGTTCACCTGACAGAGGCATCTACCTACAATGGGCAACCCATTTGTCCATCTAGAAATTCAGTAGAAAGCTGCCACCCTTCAAGCGTATTCATCCAGTGATATGCTTGGGGATCTAAGAGTGTGTCCCTGCCTTTTCACAGGAGCAGGTATTTATACCAGATAAGAAGAGGAGAGCTTGTGAATCTATTCTGGGAGAGCCTGATTATAAGGGGGAGGAGGAAAGTGGAGTGAGTCCCTTAACTGGGATGTAGATCACATTTCTGAACCTCTGGTTACCTAAAGAGAAGCAATTTTAATAGTGCATTCCTAGGATTGCTCCTGGCCCTGGATTTCATATTAGCAGTTTTCCTCCTTCTTTTGGCCCTAAGGTAATTCCTTGTGGTGGCCTCGAGCATTACACATGTACCTTGGGCATGAAGGTGGGCTGGATGGTCAAAGTACATCTGCTCAGCAGCTGTTCAACTATGAGGCTGACATGTGCCACTTAGAGGACACAAGTGACTTCAGGAAAGAATGACAACTAAGTACTGTTTTTCCTTATAATGTCTTTGAAAATCAAAGCCTTAAACCCACATGACGTATTCTTATCCTGACAAGTCCCTGACAGAGGATCAAGAAATAGAAACCACAAGACTACACAGGTCCTTGTAGAAGGGTGCCTAGGACACACTCAGGATGAATAGACACAGCTGCAGTGTAGGCACTGTAGATGACATAATAGCATGAGAAGAAACACTAAGGCATTCTTGTCAGTAGGCTTTTAAGGATCAGCATTCTCCAAAACAACTTGTTGACTTTAATGTATGCGCCTGTACCATTTTATCTATATGAAGGGGAGCATTTCACAGACTGCCTTACAAGTTAGTGCCTTGGGTTGTTTGAAGAATGGAAGTGAAAAGATTAATCAAGTGATCACATCTTCTGGAATCAATGTGAGAGTGCATTTGTGATGCATTTCGCGTTGGCTGTAAGAACTCCTGGTCAATCAGCTCCACTCAGTAATGATGTGGCAGCAGGTGGAGCCTCCAATTTATCTGTGGTTTGGCAATGAAGGTCCAAGAAAACATTAAGGGCAACAAATATGAGGCAAGGGAGAAGATGAGAGAGAACAAAAGAGTCCCATTTGATTCATAATTATTTTAAAGGGTTTATTTATGCACTAATAAACACGTAAAAAAACACAGTATACCTGATGAATGAAAGCTACTCAACTAATGACCTCTGCCCTTTAATGTGATACATGAATAAAGGTTATTAACTCATGCAAAGTCTTATTAAAGCTTTGTTAAAGAGATGTTGGAGAGACACAGCTATTCAGATTAGTGGATTATAAATGTAACTATAGTTATACTAATCTTAAACTAGAGTCATACATTTACTACTGCAATTTCTTATGGAAATGGCAATGGAAAAATGGTGTTATCTGTGAGTACATTCATAGTTTTACCAGTTACCGTGTTCTTAGAAAACTTCCTTTGTATATGATGAGCTTACTCTGAAAGGGAAAATAATGGTAAGATTTTATGACTGCCAAGACAGTACCTACTGCAGAAGTCATTAGCAAAAGGTCATAACCCTGCATTCATTTTAAATGCCTCCTTTTGAAATATTCTAGAGTTCTTCTTACCTTCTGGAAGAACATGGCACTCTGTAGTTTCAACAGACATTATGCCTTCCACTGTATTTACTTGCTTACATTTCCAATTATAGCAAATTTCTATCAAAAACAGCAGAGTTTCTTTGTGACTATTTGTGTCCCCAAAACCAGGAGGCACTCCAAGGGAAATGTGAAAGATTTCTTAAATCTCCAGGATATTTTCTCAGTCATGGCCATAATCCTAATCCTGAGGACAAAAAAGTGTAAAGCACGAACAGGAAAACAAAGAGAAAGCAATACAGCTCCTCTTGCACAATGGAGGTACTAGGCCTAGATAAATGTTGTGGTTAAGAGTGATTTTTACTTGTTTCTAAGTCAACAGTACTTCTTATGTTCCTTAAGGAACAGCAAGTTCCATCTGTAGCTGAAGTAGCAAAGAGCTTTCTGAAGATAGTGGTTATTTTTAACAGTAGTTAATAACTTGTGGCTTTGTTCAAATTTTCTACAAATTCTTACTGAGAGGCTTTGTTAAGCTAGAAAAAAAGTTATAGCACAGTGCCAGAAAATTTGTTTGAAGACTATTTTCAAATGGCTATTTGAACCTGTCACATATTTATACTTAAAGAGCACATAACCCAATTTTCTTTTCTTTAACAGGTAACCTTTGTTTCTTTATGATAAAGACATTGTGAAAGAGCTTTTCCTTTTCCCTTCTAAAGGCTTTTATTCTCTGCTATTGTCAAGCCATAAAAATATCAGTAATGTCACATCAGTTTTGTGGAAAGATTCATTAACAACTTTTTTTACCTACATTCACATCTCTGCTGATTAAAGCTGAAAAAGAGGGAACAAGGGAGGTCATTAGAGAAGTTCGTACACCTTTTTTTTCTCCGAGTATTTATGTGTACATAGGTGCTAAAAGGAAATAATCTGACCAGATTTTTTCATCAATGCAAAGAAAAATCACACATGCCTATCTTAGACGAATTGACTTTTTTTTTTTGGAACACTGGAAAAAAACATATGCAGAAACAAAATCTGAATTTTTCATTACAGAAAAGCCAAACACTTCTCACTGCCCCCCTCCTTCCCTAAACCTGTTTTGTTAATGTGTAACAAGAGAATGAGTCCCTTTTTTCTGTATTATTTTTCAGACCTCTTCTATGTAGTATAAAGAAAGCAAAAACCTCAGACCCCTTATTTTCAGTCTCTTTGTAGACTGCCTTTAGAAAAATATAGTAGATTACACTTTTTTACACTGTAGTTCTACAGTATTTTGTCACAGCGGCCCACTTTCTTAATAATTTCAAATAGAATGGGAAATGTGGGCTGTCCTTTTTCACTCTTATCATTTAAGGCACATAGTGTGGATGATGGTTTTATGATGTATGTGAAATGGTAACCTGATTTTCACTCCCACAGGCTACATTGCACCTCTTGGGTATGCAAGGCAGCAACAGGCAACTTGAGGTTGACTATCCCAGGTGGATTTGGAGGGGAGACAAATCTTCCCTGGGAGATAAGTACAGTCATAAAGGGAACCATCTTGAATCAGTCTGCCTGGTTTACCTCACCCACTCTGCAAGACTGGTGCTGGTGAAAGAATTTTGGAATCAGTTCATAATATGTATAAAAACAAGTCAGCAGGACCAGATGACACTCACTTAAGTGGTCCAAAGAATCCCAGTATAAAATTGCTAAATTATATGTTTCACAGTTTCTTTTACCATCATCTACTCTCATGTCAACTACTGTCAGAGGGAAGGGAACAAAGATAGCATAAATTTAAAAAAAAAAAAAAAAAAAAAGACTTCAAAGAGGAATAAAGAAGCTTACAAATCAGTGAATATGGCTTTCAGACCAGGCCTGTTAGTACATGTTATATTAGGAATCAAATAAATAAACATAATATAATTGAGAATATTTAACACCTGAAGAGGAAATTTATGCCTCCCAAATTTGAGAGGTACGAGTTTTTTCAAGGAGTCATGTGGAGAAGGTTTCCCATCTTACTCATCTTGGACTTCCAAAAACTGTTACAATGGCTTTTAAAGAAGCTAAGCGGACATACGGAAAAGTAGGAAGTTCTCTTGTGGATCAGTAACCAGTTGAAAAATCAGTAACAAATTACAGCAATAAATGCTCACTTTCAAAAAAGGGACAGGATTGTCAGAGGAATCCCACGTGGAACTGTCTTAGGGACTGAGCATATTCTTAAACAGTCTGAAAAAAAGACTGAACAATTACACTAAAAAATATGCAAATGATACAAAAATAGCCTCATTGACCAAAATTAAAATTGACCATAGTGTTCTACAAAAGCATTTCATAATACTGAGTAGTAAAGTGATAAAATGGAAAATAAAATTCATTGTCGGTAACGTGCATAATGAACATGGTAAAAGCAAGCCCAACTGTACATATAAATGATGAACTCTGAATGAACTTCTACCACTGAAGGAACAGATCTGGAAGTCACAGGTTTTTGAAATCTCCATCTCCGTGCTTAGTCAAAAGGAAAACTGAATGCTAGGAATTAGGAAGAGAACAGAAAATGAAACAGGAAACTGGCATATTGCTCTACGAATTCCTGATGCAAACTGTTTTTAATTACCATGCCTTGTTTTGGTCATTCCATCTCAAAAAAGATACAGTTGAATAAGAAAAGAAATTATACCAAAGGCAACAAGGGGGTTCAAAGGAAACAGAGAGACTTCTTTCTACAGAAGCAGAGCCTAAATGCACCAAATAAAAAGTGAAAGAAACTAATGACAGAGGCATGGCAAAGAAGGCTAATGTTAAATTATTTTTCATTGTTTCTCGTAATACCAGAACTGGAGGGAACTAAATGAAATCATGAGGCATCAAGTTAAAAGCTAAGAGTAGGAGTACTTTTTTTCCACCTTCTGTGTAAGGGAGCTGGGGAACTTGCTGCCTCTGGATGTTTTGCCATCAGTACAAATGAAAAAGACAAAACAAATGTGTACAAGAAAGGTTCACTGATGGCTACTAAACACAGCGGTGAATATGCATCCTCTGCAAGCCTCATGGCACAGCTTGCACCATGGGGAAAATATTGTTCTGAATTTTCCTTTCTTTATCCTTTTTCCTAAACTAGCCGCAATAATGGATATCAGAGAATGGATGTAAGGCTGTAGAAACCCTTTGTCTGGTACAAGTTCGCCCATCTGTACAGATAAGGAACAGTGTGTTAATTTCTCTATCTTGGCTCCTCTGGAGCCACCAGTGCCCTCAGGTCATACATAAGAACAGAGAGACTCTCCCTGCTTTGTAATAAGCATGGTGAAAGAAAGCTGCTTGAATTTCTCCTTGTAACCCATGTTACATTCAAGGTCAGTCCAAACTTGTATGTTCTCCCCAGTAGGATTTAATGGGAATAAAATCACCATATTAAAAGTCGAGAGCATCTGGCAATATGCTCAATGCCACGGGTGCTTACCTTTATGACTACTGAACTACACAGCAGATTCATAAATATTCATAGGAACACCTTGCAGAAAGTTCTCAGCCCTTCGGAGGGTATGCCAATAGCTAATTTAAGATCATGTCTGGATTTACTGGCAATTTACTTGATTTCAGAAATGCCTTTAGAGACCTGTATGGGTAACACTATATATAGTTCTTTCTAATCTTATTTTTTTAAGTAACTATCTTGAATTCAAGCATTTGTTGCAAGGAAAGACTGTTCTCTGCTATTGTAAGGAGGATGTCACTGTCAAGGGATAAGGGTCAGCTCTAACCATTAATCCACAATTCAAAATGCTCATTATCAAGAAGCAGGAGAATTATGACAGAATTGGGTCTTTAACAAAACTTTGCTAAGAATTTGTTTTAGAACACATCATAAATATAAAAAGCGTGTGGCAGTATCTTTGAAGATATGGAAAATTTTACCTGACCTCATCTGATAGGTGTTGTATCATAGTCAAAAAGTCACATGGAACAATAGAGAGTTTAAAAAAAAACCAAAAAGAAAACAAAAAAAACAAACACTGTACAACAAGACCAAGATTCAAGGAAAGAGAATGCAGTGATTCAGGAATAATAACTATAGATATTTAATGTTGCCAGTAAAAAAATGCCATCTCTCCATAATGCATCTGATTACTCACCTAAATGTTATTCACAATGCTAGGCACTAATGCACCTGCTAAGATATTATCTGCACTAATAGATGGTATGAAGTAGCTGGGAAGGCAGACCGTATGTCAATGGCTGCAGCCTTTACCAGTCGTTTAGAATTGATTCCCTCAGCTCCTCTGAGCTCTGTAAACATTGCAGCACAGAATTTCATCTGTGGCTACAAAAGCAGCAGTGCATCAGAAAACCAGGCAGAAACAGTCTGCAAGTTCCAGTTTGAAAAAAAGAACAACTTCTACTTTAGTTATTGTAGACACACCCAACTTTCCAGCTGAGCTGTCCAGATTTCAATGGGGTTATCTCTCAAGGGTTTGTTTTTAGAAATGCTGAACTTCCACAACTGTCAATAAAAGCTGGACATCTGTGAGAACCAGATTTACACTAACCTGCCTTAGATTCGTCATTTTTGTGCCTCTGATGAAATCTGGTTCCAGTTAAATCAAGGACAAGTGTCACTTTTGGCTGAGTGGGTCCACATTCTTCAGAGAGAGAAAAACTCCTTCCATCCCCAGGTAGTTCCTTTTTCAGCTGGCACCATTTAAATCCTTCATTCCCTCATTCATTCTCACACATTTAAAGGGAAAGGAACAGTTTTAAAATTTAATCATACTGAGGCAAACAAACGGAAGCTAAATAACTACAGAGTGGCCTACTGGTCATCTCCATGGTGCATTAAAGGACCATTCCATGTTTTAGGGAAGAGAATATATTTCCACATACAGCTTTTCATGTGTCTGCCTGTAGCACTCTTCTAGTCTATGCCAGCAGATATTCCCCTGGACATCATGGGTAGGATTTTTCATAACTAATTCTAGCTGTCTCAAAGTAGTTGTTTATTCCTAACCATTTAAGTAAGAATAACCTTCCAGAATATAACTTATAACAGTAATATTTAAGATTTACATGCCGGTCCTCTAACAGCTGCTTTAAATGTCATTTCATACAACTGACCATTATCTCTGAGTCAGCACTGTAGACCTTTAAAAGTGCTTAAAAATAAATTACATAGCATACATTTTTTATAATCAAAATTACCTGTGGCGATGATTTCAGTGAATCACAGGATAGTGGTTTTCTTCTGAAAAAATAAAAAATCCAAGCTGGAAACAAGTATTAGAACTTAAATGGTCAAAAATGTATTGCAAAGGCTCCTTCGAAAATGTTCGGAAATATCCTAAAGTGCATCATAGAGGGTTTACAGTAAATCTCCTAGAAGGTGGGTGCCACCGATTATTGCTACAGTAGTAATTTGTCATTTTCTGGTTAGAGAAAGATATGAATTTTGCAATTTTATCTGTATCATTTTAGTTGCAATGTTAAATAAAATTAAGTTCTGACATATCAATATTATCTCTATTTAAACATTGGTTTCACCTTGTTTACAATAGTAGAATTATTAGCAGAAGAGATACGATATGAACAAATAAGAGCTCAAAAACATTATAATTCTGTAGCAAATCAAAATAGCTTATTTACTTTTTATTCTATTTATTTTTTAACAGAATCATTGAATAGTTTGGGTTGGAAGCGATCTTTAAAGGTCATCTAGTCCAACCTTCCCTGCAATGAGCAGGGACATCTTCAACTAGGTTGCTCAGAGCCCCATCCAACCTGACCTTGAATGTTGTCAGGGATGGGACACCTACCACCTCTCTGGGCAACATGTTCCAGTGTTTCACCACCCTCATTGTAAAAAATTTCTTCCTTATATCTAGTCTGAATCTTCCCTCTTTTTTTTAAAGTCATTAACTCTTGTCCTCAACAGGTCCTGCTAAGAAGTCTGTCCCCATCTTTCCTGTAGGCCCACTTTGAGTACTGGAAGGCCGCTATAAAGTCTCCCCAGAACCTTCTCCTCTCCAGGCTGAACAGCCCCAACTCTCTCAGCCTGTTTTCATAGCAGAGGTGCTCCAGGCCTCTGATCATTTTTGTGGCAGCCAGTCAGGGCTGGGACCAATAATAACTGAAAAATCCAGGAATTTAACATTTCTAGTAAAGCAAGGCTAAAAGTCCCAAAGATATCAGCTACTGAAAATTCTGTGATATAAACAGCATCCGATGCAATGAAGATGTGGAAAACTTTAAAAAAGTAGGGGAATGAAACAATAAGTTTGGCTGCATTTTTAGCATACTAAAGAGTCACAAATTCTACATGTTGGAGACAACAGGCTGTCAGTAGCTGTAGATCAGGTATGTTTTAATTCATATGCCATTTTTAAGTAAAAATAATGTTTTACAAACTGCCACGCAGAAGGACAAACCTATGTCCAGTGAGGTGCTTTCTGTTGCATGTATTATTATCTTCCATGACAAAAGTGAACAATCAATTTTGGGGAAAAAACATTTTTGTGCATGAATTAGCTAAAAGAGAACATGGATAAAACCCATTACCTTCATAGACGATCAGACATCTATGTTCAAAACATGCGACTTCAGCTCCCTTTCCTCTCACCTAGCCCACAGGGTGGCTGTAGGGTGCAGGCACTTCAGTTTTCAATGTCAATGTTCTCCCACTGATTAGGCCCCTGATTGTGGGCAACAGAAACACCACAGCCATTATACAGCTGACCACCTAAACACTTAAATGGGGACCATCCTTCTCCATCAATCCTTAACCCAGTGGTTATATCCAAGTACCTCTAAAGTAGTTAGAGTGCTCTGCACAAGGACACGGGTGTCGTAAGTGTCCTTACACCACCTGCCTAAAAAGAGAAAAAAAAAGCCTGCTCGATAACCTATGGGTTTAGCTGTAGTGGAAAGATTAGGAACCATTCCTAGGCTATGGATAGAGCCTGTTTCTGTCTTCCTAGTGTAGTGACTACTTAATGTAAAATGCATGGGCAACCTTGAAATCAATAACCAGAGACTTTTGACTGTGAAAGCAAGACCTTGTAACAAAGTTTTAATATCACTGCCCTGATGGTCTTTACATCTGCTGGAATATAAAAACCCGGCTACAAGAAAATGAGTGGAGAACACCACCCACCATCCAGTCTTGTCAAAAAGCTGCTGTCTTAGGTACATTTCCATGGCTTGGGTTTTGAATCTTCTTGCAGAGAAATACAGGCACTCTGAGCTGCAGAAAGATAGAGTTAAGAGCAGGGGTAAGGCACATTTCTGTCTGAAAGCCTCTGTGCTAGAGACCAATCCTGAGCCTATCTAATTCCCTGGTCTAGAAGCAGCCACCGTGCAGCATGTGTCACTAATCCACATGAAACTTCCCTGAAGCAGAGTGCTCAGCATGGAGAAGAAATGCAGAGCAGCTCTGACCAGACGGCTGCACATCCAGAAATCCCAGCCCTACCCACAACAGGGGAGCGTGTCTGGGACCTCTGGTCATGCAGCTGCCGGGTGGGAAGGATCAAAGCTGCCAATATCACAAGAGGTCTTGAAATTCCAGGCGCGTCCTTCAAAATCCCCACGATCAAGGTTTCTATTAGAAAGAGGATCCTCTTAGAACTTTAGGTCTACAGTAGTCCCATTTTTTAAACCTATATTAATGACTTACATGTTTAAAGTCCACCTTGGTCCTGCTAAAACACTTCAGTCAGTATTTGGCTCTGGCCTCTTGCTGCTCTGAGTGGATGTGTTGGCTCAGCAGTGTTAACAGGAGTAGAGAGCAATAAAAGTTTGTTTTTGTTTTAAACAGTGTAACCCAATCTGCCCCAGAATACACACAGAGAGTTGTTACACTGTTTAACAAGGTGCCATTTTTACATGGTCACTTTTTTAATAATAACTACATTATGCTGCTAGATGTGCCAACTAACATAAGTTTTCTTTCCTCTAACTAAAGATCACACTGTGAGGAATTTCTCTGCCAGAAAATGGGATTATTTATATCTAGCAAGATCTTCTATGAACTAGTTAGTGTTGCCAAGTGCTTACTCTTTCACTGCAGATGGTTATGTTAGGGCAGAGTTACTCTTTTTTAAGTTAATTCTGTACTCGAAAATGTACATTGACAAGAGAATACAAATTAGAAATAAACCGCAAATGCAGTTCCAATGCTGTGGTCATTCAGTTCGTGAGGGAAATACAAGGTTTTACTCAGACTTGCGTGAATGATTCCACAACAGAATTAGAGTGCTCATTTCTTAAAGACAAAACCAAAAACATGAAGACTACTAATTAAGGGATCAGCTTTTAAAACTGTAAGATCTAAGACTAATGCTAAACAACTGACAGCCTATTAAGTACCCCTTTGCCGCTAGTACCGACTGATTCCTTGCTCAGATAGACGGAGAAAATTGCATTCATATTTGAATCAGCAGAGAGAAACAAAACATTATCACTGACAAATGTGCTCCCATTGCAAGTGAGAGGCACCAATATATTGTCCAAACTGGAAAATCCGTTTAATTAGGAGGGGAGAAGAAAGAATGGGTTGAAGAACAACTTGGAGTGTGACAGTAGGAGGATACACTTATTACTGACATTATAGCACTCAAAAAGCACTCCTCCAAGGACAGAGGAAACTTGCATGGCTCAGGAATGCCGAAGTCTGTAGCCAACAGCACATAAGGCAAGCATTATATCCAGCTGCTTTCAATTCCTCAGCTCAAATGACCAAAACCTCATTCATAACAGGGGCAGCCTGTAGCATGAATCCAGGACAAGGTGTAATCTCGGACCTCTGCTTTTGCATGCAGCAAGAAGCTTTTCACCACCCTGCTTTTGGGTCAAAGCTCCCCCATGTTTAGCATCATGGGGGAAAGCATGATTGCAATAACCAGGTGCCGTTCTTGTTATAACAAAGGTGATGGCAAGATGGAGGCGCACACTGAATATAAAATTAGCAATGTAAAACAGGCATGTTTGTGTTAAGATGTTGACCTGTTTATAGCGCTGTTGCTGTTTTCCTAACAGTACAGAGTCTATGAGAATTGTAGCCGAATGCATGAAACTTGGCTTCTGGTATTGAAAATGTCTTTAATAAAAGGACTTCTTAACTTCTGTTCTAAACAATGGGAACTGAGAGGCATTTTTGGAGAATAACTGAGGCTTGAACTGGACATTAGGAGAATCCTGTCCTGGGAGGACAGTGTGGCACTGGCAATAACAGAGGTTGTGGGATCTCCATCCTTGGAGTTTTCTTGAAAATCTCTGGGAATTTCCAAGACTCAGCTAGACAAAGTTGAGGCTGACCTGATCTAGCGTTGACAATAGCGCCACTGTGATTAGGCTGTTGTAACATACTTTATCTGAAGACTTTAATAAATGAAGAGCTAATAAATGCAATATTTGGTTTAAATATTTTTTTTTTCAGAGACCCTGGAGCATAGAGTGATCCTTGGAATAAGGACTCACAAATAAGTGCTTGATGAGGGCTGATTTCTCTGCAAGTAAATAGCAGCAACAGTTTCCTAATACTCTTGACTGTCGATGGTAAGAGTGTTCAGCACACAAAGTACAGCCTGTAGAAGATATCAAATTGAGTTCTGAAAAACAAAATATCTTGTTTCCCTATCTGTATTGTTTTGATTATGTTAATAACCATATCCTCTCCTTGATTGCTTTTTTGTAGCTTCTCCATCTCCACTGATCTTTCACGTGCAGTACAGTACCATTTCCTCTTTGAATCCCTTGATCAGCTCCACTTATCCTTTGACATCCCATTCAAGCTGCTTATACTCACCCTTACCTACACTATATTATCCATACTGATCTCTTATTTCCTCCCTTTCTTTTAAATGCTCTTCACTATCCCAAAGGCATATCTTTCTCTCCTTCCTGCTGCTCCTATCAGTTAAAAATAAGCAGAAATGTTTAATATTTGCTTTATGCTTCTGCTTTGTTTCCCACTGCATATTTATTTCATCCTTGTATTTTTTTTCTCTCACAACGTGGGTAAATGTTTCAGTGAAGGAAATATTTTGAAAAAATGTTTTTTTTTTTCTCTTTGTGACTCAGGGTTAACATAGTAGAAGTTATATGGTCAACAATAACCATTAGGTTGCTCGTGCTTCGTCTGCTGTTCTCACTGAAATATATTCCATTGTTCACCAGTACCTAAAACCTTTCCCTACACCTGTGTGATAAGTATCTCCCCTAAAGTATTTTCATGTAAATCTGGCCGTGACTTTTATGTTTACCTTAACAACAATTGTTTAGTCCTCTATGTTTAGACCTGAATATTGTATTTAAAATCAAAATCTGTACTATTTGGATATTTTACTTTAATCTAACCTAACATGTTGGGTATAAATGTAACAGTTTGTTTCAGATTTTAAATATTTTGGCAAACATATTGTGTTACCACATCTTTTAGACAAACATGGCTCACACTGGTGATTCTCTATAAATTAAAAAAAAAAAAAAAAAAAAATTCAGTTTTGTTTGACCCTATCCTTCAATCTTGTCTGTTCTTGGGTTTGGAGGGAGAGAAGCATACAGTACACTTAGACTGCTGGGGAACCATGCTTGAGAAGTATAAGCCTTTAAGAACAAAATCCACCTCAGTTTAAGCAGCATTCCTAAACCTGCCAACTGTATATTGATTGCTTGAATCACACCCAAATTGTTCAACCAGTCCTCTTTTAGCTAGAAGCTATTAGTTCTCTAAAGGCCACCAGTGCACTGAAAATAATAAACTCTCAGATCAGCTGTCAGCTGTCAGCCGTCAGTTTATCTCATACTAGAAGATGACTAGAGACTCTGTCTTTTGGTTTAGGCAGTCTCATGCCTCCAGGATGCTGGGTAACTCCAGTAGGGTTTTCTAAATTCACGTCCTCTGGCGGGGGACATTTTTCCAGGACTTCTTAGGTATACAATCAATATGTCTTGAACCATAGAAAGGATTACTTTTATATGTCAAATCAGTTTCATCTGGATACAGTTTCTTCGCTGCTAGAATCAGCTACGTGTTGTAGATAATGTTATGACTACTCATTCAGTTTTATTCATAGGGAGCTGTTTGAAGCTAGACATGTGCTTTAACGCTTCTTCAAGCAGAAGGTTTTCTCTTGAACAAAGCAAAGGCTGATCTGAAGTCATGGTGCAGTGTCAGAAGAACATAACCATCTTTCCTTATTTTCCTTTCACTAGCAAATCAAGGAACCCAAATCATTTCTGCATCTTTCCTAAGCACTAAGTGGAAAAACGCATTCAGAGACAGATGGGCTTCTCTATCCACATGGACTTTTTGTCTCATCTCAGCTGCAAGCTGTTCAAGCCACTTTCCAGTAAGACCATTAGACCTCTCAGCTGGCACCGCTTTCACTTATCTTCTACATCCTCTAGTCCTCTTCCAGTGTCTCTGGTCTATTATTTAATTTGGCAGACAAACACACTCAACTGGCCCAAATACATTTTCTGGCCTCCCAAGCTTTATTGGCTGCCAGAATGTGAGTATATCCCTCAGCAAAGGAAATAAGAAGGACTTGCTGTATTAATGTATCTCATTCATTAATCCGCTGAGGAAAGTTTTCTTGTTTCTTTCTTAAACAGTGAATTGTGACTCATTGACATGTTCCGTGTCCTAAAATAACACTCATTTCTTCTTTTAAAAAGCTGACCTAAGAGATTATGGCATTCTGCTCTATAGAACCTTTAGGAAGTGGCAGCTCCCAGGAAAAAGGAGTCATTTCTAGAATACAGAAGCAAGGACTTTATCAACAACTCCCAGAACGGCATATTACAGTATTTTTGTCATCTTAATTGTGCTAAAAGATTTGACTGCATAGTATTTTGCAGCCATACAATGGACAAAATATCTCCTCCTGCATTTCCTACCAGGCTTCCACACAAAGTTGGTCTTAATCTGACAATAGCTCAGTAAAGAATTTAGTGGAAAACATTTCACTGAAAAGCAACCTCAAACAATACCTTTGCAGTCAGCCCAAATGACGAGCAATACTAAATCTTTCATCAGACCTTCTTTTTTAGTTACATGAATATAAGGAGGTACATAATGTAAGTGCTAATTTTCTTCAGAAGATTTCAAGGATTGCAAATGCTATACTCACAGTCATTTTCTCACCCCCTATAAAACTACAGAATAACGACAGATATGTATACATTAATTCATGCATGACATTTTGCACTTGTGGAGATACTTCCTTTGGAAATTTTTCATATATATATTTTGGCTTGGATTTTTAACATTTGGAATTATTTTTAAGAAATCAATTGGACAGACTACTTCATCTACAGGGCTTATTAAATTGCTTCTGTTTGAGTACTGTTGACTTTTGTGTAAAATTAATGCATTAAAAAATGATGTTTAAAAATTGCAGACTGTTATTCATACAGAGCTAGAGGTCTCTATGAACTTTTATCAGTCTGGTGCCTGAATATGGAAACATACATTTATGAGACAAATGTCTTTTGACTCTGAATTGTGGGCTGCCACTATCCAGCATACCGTTCCATATATATTTTAATAGTAGGCAGGAGAAGAAAGTATTGTGATACCTGATAAAATAACAATACCAATTAATCCCATTTAGGAAGAGAGGCTCAATTCTTCCGCCAGGGTAATATCAAGATCTGTTGTGACATTCTAAGGGTAATAGTAAGAGACACATCATGATACAAAAGAGTGCCTCACATGGCTTTATGGAACAAAGAAATTATCATTGACAAAGTAGCAAAAATAACACTTTGATTTGCAAAACGTGGCTAATGCTAACTTCTTAACTACCTACAGTCCTTGTTCCAAACCATAATTAAAGCGTCTCATCAGAAGCTCTGTAAATTAACACTGAAACTAATTTGGTCACATGGCCTAATAACGCCTGGAGACTGGCTTAGACCAATGAGGCAGCCTGGCAGCCAGCAACCTGTCCTCACTATCCTGATGCATTGCAACCTCCATTCTTCCAGCTTTCACATAGGAAGACGAAATCAATTTTTGCTGGTTTAATTGCCATTTAATTGTGAAGATTCTTCCTGCAAACTCATTTGCCACTAGATGCCACTAAAGGTCAAACAGGCTGCACAGGAAGCTGAGAGCCACCCATAGACGGTATTGTATTACTAGTTGCTTTCCTTGATGTCCAGAAGATGCACATCTCTAAAGCAGAGGAGAGGTGAGCAAAAGTTCTGTTGTACTTGGCTATGAAGTGGATGGAGATGACCACATCATCAGGTGCTTAATAGGAAATGCCACAATGCCTGAAGTTGATTTAGCAAATCATGGAGTTCCTCTAAGCTATATAAAAATGAATTAAGGGAATCCTTGTGGGATAACAGCTTCTGAAGAAAATCTTTCCACTACTATGGAAGGAAGCACAAGAAAGGCATAATTGAGACAGCAGCTAACTCCTCTGCAACCCATTTTAGGCCACAAAGGAGCAAAAATGAATGTAAAAGACGGGTATGTAAAAATTTCCAGCATAATAATGTCAAGGACAGTTATAAGGAGATGCTTTAAAGTCCTGATATGGGTCCATAACTCTGCTGGGAAAAACTTCTGCTGGCTTTGAGGTGAGGGAAAGTTGACAGGAGGGAAGAATAGAGCTACTTTGTATGCTCGACTTTCTTTGTTCTCCAAAGCTCTTTATTTTAATGGGAACCATTTATACTGTCTTAAAATTAAATTGTACCTAACACTCTTAACCTTCATGCAGAAGGTGATATCAAAGTGCATTTTCCAAAGAGACCTTAGAGGGAACCTTATGTTTGGGAGGTACAATCCCATCAGTGAAATTTCCTTTGATTAAAACATGACGTTCTTCAGAAACACATAATTTGTTGTTTCTGGTATGTCTGATGCACTGAGAAGAGCTTTGGCTGGGTATGGGCATCTTGCCGCTCCCCAGCAATGGTTTGAGCCACCCTCAGTGAGAGGAACCTGTGGCCAGTGTTTCTGTGTGTCCAGGCCTTCAGTTTTCTTTGACTCATGCATGGGGTATTGTGGGAAATAGTTTTTTGCTGGAATTTGGTATTTAGGACACTGCTTTTATAGCCTAATCTAACTCAAAGACTAAGACAATTAATGTTAATGCCATCAGTGATCTTTTATATGTTCAAACTTATAAATAGTTTGGGGATATTTACATGCAAAGGCAGTAGGCAGAGATTGTAAGTCTGACAAATATTTGAGTGTACCACCATTTTGAACAACCCTAAGAAATTCTGTGTCTCATAAATTCCTCTCAACTAAGCTGGCTTAAATCGAGCCAATCCTTTTTTAGGATATATTATTTATGAAGTATAAGACTCTGTTTGCTAATGATTCTTTGTATGGACAGTGAAGCACAGCAAAGCTGTATTCAGTATTATTAGCTACTGCTTTACTGATTGGCTTACATTTCAGCAGAAAAAACTTGCCATCATAAAAAATACTGTGACTGGTGTTAGTTGTCATGGCTTGTGGGTGTTGGCTTGGCAAATAATTTAAATATGGAGTATACAAGCCAATTCATTTTAGCAATGTGGAAAAAGGGATTCATAGGGATGTCCTTTGTGTTATTTGTGTCAGAGACAAATATGCAGGTTATTTCCTCGGTTTCCTTGGTAAACGTGCAGTAGCTTTAGGACATACTTGAATAATCTCTCTGTGTATAAGTCAAAGAAGCAACTGATCAAATATTAATGTGTCTGTAGTTCACAGTAGTGACAGTTAAGATTTTCTTTTATAGGCTGGCATAATCTCCGGCACTATGGCAATCCGCTGCACTCATATAAACTTCCTGTCTGCAACTTGATTCATGAAGACAATTCTGCCTCCCTGCCCTTTAGGTGATGAAATTACACCCTGGAATTGCCGGTCAGGCAGAGCCCAGAAAAACTTTGCTATGTGGTCTGACAAGACCAGTGGTTATGACTTAAAATGGAGAGATGGAAATAAACTTCTCACAGAGGCACCCAAACCATCACTCACCCCGCAGTACATGTAGAAAGAAGGAGAGGAAACAGCTACCGAAGATATCTGAATAATGGTACTAATCACACAGACCAAAGAGGAAGAAAGAAAGATTCAGCACATCCAGAACTGGAAAGTGAGCTGTGGCAGGGAACATCTGCAAGGAACAAATTTTTCAATGAGAAGCTGCCCTCCTTACTGTTATATAAAGGTAAGAGACGCTATTAATCCAGAAGTGAACTATATTTGCTGAAAAATTATTTCACCCAGCAGCGTTGGCCAGTAGGAAACTGGGGAGGGAAATACCTTGGGAAAATAAAACTGAAAAGTAGAAAGTAATCAAGATTTAGGTCCTTTGGTTAAGGAATATTTTTTTTTTTTTATTTTGTGTTGATTTTTTTCTTGTTTTTAAAGTTTTGTTTATAAAGATGGGAAAGTTTGAAAAATACACCAGCTTCTCAAAAAACATCTTAGTTTGGGGAAAAATAAGGAAAGAAAGGATCTTTTCCTTCTGTCCAAGCAGGACTAAAGATACAAATTGTCTTCACGCACAGATCAGTCTTTTGTTACAGTGCTTTGGCACAGGACATTATATGTAATAAGGACTATTTGGAACTTTTACGGCATTTGACCTTGTTGCATGTAGCAGAGATATCAACGCACCTGTTGTTTATGTCTGTTCAACAAATTACTTGGCTTTGGCAAAGAGAAAAGAAAACACAGCTAAACAAATTTCATATTCAGCACCTAAAAGGTGTCTTTTTCATGAGAAGCTGTTGCTTCTCACCCTCGGTCTCCCATTAGGAGATATCAGCATGGCAATCCATAGCTGAGTAAGGGCTCCAGGCATGTCTAACCAGTTTTACTAAACCCACCTGCAAAGCCTGTCACTGTGGACCCGCACACTTCCAGTGCATACTGTCATTTCTTCAGCTGAGGGGCTTGTGGTGTTTTGTGCTTTTTCAAATGCTGCTCCAACCGCTGACGTACCACAGAACCGTATCAGGCGGATGCTCTGTTCCTGCTTGCGTCTACTTTATTATTGCAGCAGGGTGCAGGCAGGGATGTGGGGCCATGTCCAAGCCGTGTGCTTACTCTCTGAAGTCAGAGCTGGATACCAGGGATGAGACTGTGTATGCGAGCAGCCTGAATAGCAGAGTGGAAAAATCTCTTCCATCCTGCAGTCTCTGCAGATTCCCCCTCTTGGTGCATGACAATTATCTCAGCCTGATGGGCTGACATCACCACTCAGTCAACTGAAAGTGTCAACTTAAGGAAGCGTGAGAACTGTAAGGATCTTGCTGCAGCCCTCCAACACCAGATCAGGCAAATAAGAGTTCTCAAACAACCTCTGAATTATATGGCTGTTTCTCGTGGTGATCTTTTCAAACATGAAGAAATACAGTTCTTCCATGTAAAATAGTATCAATGAGATAACAATATCTATTAATAGATTAAGGGGCCTTGTATGCTCTTTTCTTCCCAGTGTAATGAGGTCATACCTTCATTGCAGAGAGTTTGCCAGAAATTTATACAATTGCATCTATGACAACTACAAGCAAAATAGAGCCTAAGGTGGCACTGCCTTCAAAGCACTTTGACAATTGTCTCAGGTTAGCAGAGGTAAAAAATCTCATTGAAAAAATGAAAGAATAGACTGTTTTACATCTCTGGAAAGAAATAACAATTCACCTTCACAGTTTAATTTTAGATTCTGTGATTATAGCAAAGTCATGAGTTGATATTTTTTAATGGTTGTCCTTCACTTTAACTCTCATAAAGAGTCCAGGGGTGTGCATGATCTACAATTTAAAGAATAAGACCTATACAGAAGGACCAGAGAAGTTATGTTCATTTTGTCTATAAAAGAGATGACTGAGGTCCTCATTCTCTGAGAAGAGAACTAAAGGTAATAAGCATAAAATGTAGCAAGGCAGATTTATATTAGACATTACAAAAGAGCAATACCAACTGTCTGATGGTTATTTACTAGAATAGTTTGCCCTGGGATTATGGAATTGCTATCACTGCTTGGTTTTAGAAACCAGTAAGATGATCATCTTTCAGGAATAGTTCAGGAGCAGCTGATCTTGTCTTTGGGTAGAGCAATAAACTACACGACTTGCAATGTCGTGTCTAGCCTTACTTTGTAATTCTACAGTTGGCCTGGTCAGAAGCTGCAGAAGCTGGCGTAGCGTATGCTGCCAGAAGCTGGCACGGTATTCCTGCCAGCATCGTGTATCCGATGTAGGATAGCTGGCATATAATATATCTGGCAAGTACTGCTGGCTCAGTATATCTGTCAGCTCTTACATATACTATGGCAAGAATTTAATATTTAATTCATTTGCAAAAACGTTGCACAAGAGACCGAGAGAGAGGAGAAATAAACTCTAAGAGGACAGCCAAAGGAATCACACAGAATCACGGAATGGTAGAGGTTGGAAGGGATCTTCTGAGATCATCTAGTCCAAACCCTGTGAAAACGTGGGGTCCTACTGACACTATTTCAGATTGAGGAAACTTTGACAGAGTCAATTCTCTGGAGTACCCTGACAGGAAAAAGCAGTAGGTTTTCCATCTGAGTTTGTTCCTGTCTATCTGAGTGTAGAAAAATTTCCACTGCTCCCTGGCTTCTCATCAAATCCAGTACTGGAAAGGGCTAATATGGTGCAGTCACTGGCAGTTCCTCAGTGCACCAGCAGTCTCCTCAGTGACCACCTTCAGTATGAGAAATTCTCATTACCTCACATGCCAGGAATGGGGAAGAACTTGACTGAACTTTAGCTAGAAGCTGAATTAGGGTGCAGGGGCTTGCTGTCAGCAGAACCGGTTCATCACTCCACACCTTGCACAGCTTGGACAGCCTGCTGTGACTGCAATATCTCAACAGGCACACTTCTGCCATTTCAAAGAAGCTTTTTCTTTTAGTTCTGCTACTGGGGTGTGTAACCCAGCCTCAGTGGGCAATTGCCTTAGTGACTCTCATACCTTGATACAGGCAGTGCTGTAAATTGAGGTATGCATTCATACATATTCAACTGATTAACCATGTTTCTACTTAGTTATCCATTTATTTGTAAACAACTAACACAAACACAATAAAAATTAAATATTAATTTAATATTTAAATTTTTATCCCAGGCTGATCACCATCTTGCATTTCACACCAACAAAATGGAAATTGAAGTCTCTGTGTCAGCAAAAGCTGGAGGTGTAACAGCACCAATGCTCCCAGATGGGAGAAGATTCAGCTGCTGCTGTTAGAGACATTTGGGAAAGCATCTGACAGAGGTGTCTCTTGGCTTCTCCCTTCTCTATTTTGTTATACAAAAGGCTCACCTAAGTCATAACCTTCAAATCAGAGTGTCCTTTAAACACCACAAAAAAACATTATGAAGGCCAGTCTGACACACACACAATCAGTCTGTACTGATATTATATATTTTCATATGTATTTAGTGTATTTGGTCAAAAGTGGAAAATCCAGCTTTCTTATGCTATATATATACACACACTTAAATGTGTGTGTGTGCATATTCATATATACACATATGTATACACATAAACAGTAAGAAAATGTGCATGACATAAGGCAAAATTTTCTAGTCATAATTAATATAAAACTGTACATATAACTATACATACAGTTATGTATATATAGCTATATATATACACAGAAATGTAATAAGATATGGAAGCTGACATCTATCTGAACACTCTTTTTCTTCCAGATTAGTGTTACTTCCAAAAATTGTTCAATGGATCCAGCCTCAGAAAGAGTTTCACATAATTTCATGAGGCTTTTTGGACCACTCACTGCAGTATGCTTCCTGGCTTTTCAAAACACTAAAATCTATACAAGGGTCTGTTTCGCTTTTTTGTCCACTCTGGGGTCTTCTCCAGTGCCATAAAAATCAGCTTTACATTCAATTTGAATATCCAATTATATTGCGCATTTGACCATCATACTAGACAGTTAGAGGGACAGGGCAGCTGGATCATATGTTTTTCGAATACCTGTTTCATTGAAAAGTGCACTTCTGGGACAACCAATACTCACCGCACATTTAGGTCATTATCTTCTTAAAATTTTTAGCCAAAAGCAAAACTTACAAAATCCTTTTTGAATAGAGTTCATGTTGGGTTGAAAGAAATGGTTCAGAAATATTGAAACCAACTGTTCCTGCCATTTCCAGCACATTTCATTTCCAGACACTTGTGATAAAATGAAAGACACGAAGTACAAACTTAATAAAGTATGGGCAGAAAGGAGGACTATTGCTTTTGAGCAATAGCTGACTGCTTAGAAGAGAGGGGGTGGGAGACAAGTATTCAATTCCCTTTTTGCTTCAAATCATGCCTTTCAGTGCCTGATGACTACACCATGGGCTGTTCCAGAGGAAAGTGTTCTCCAACTCTTCTGTTGATGCTATTCCAACGTGTATAAAATGCTAAAGTATTCATGGAGAAACATACTGGCACCTCTCCAGAGAATCATTTTATCAGCAACCAGCATGATGTCTCTTACTGGGTGACTGGCTATTTAAGCAGAAATACGTGAACAGGGGAGCGAGGGGAGCAAGAGGCAACACACAGGGCACTAGACCCTGATGGAAAGGTTACCCATACAGACATGTGGGACTGCTCCTCTCCTGCCATGTAAGCTGCAATGGCTGTCCATTAATGCCACTTGCCCACCAGAGGCACTTGGAGTAGGGGGAGAGGCAATCCTGGTGATATTCCCAGACCTGACGGGCAGCACTCTCTGTGCGTCCAACACCATACTTTGCAGTCACCAGCTACCACATGCGCCCTTGCTACCAGTCATTTCCTGCAAGGCTCCTGAGATCTTTCTTAAGGCAGTTTCTGGCACCGTCTTCTACAAAGGAGCATGGTATTTGCAGACGAGCTAAGCTCAGAGTGAATGCTGACTGCTTTCAAGGACAGTATGAGCAGCCAAGGTGATTTTTGTCTGCCCAAATGTAGACATCTGTCACGTAAATGTACACATCTGAGTTGTTCATTCTCTGTTTCCACTATAACCAACGGAGATAAGTAAGCATAGCCAGAGCACCATTCAACCTATTTATCTCATGCTTGAGTACGTCTGAAATAATCAGATTAATTCAGCCAATCTAATGTAATTTCTCCCTGTTGACCATAGAGGGAATCTACGTGACTAGTGCAATACAGAGAAATTTTTTGTTAAAAGCTGGGGAGATGACTCATCTCACTCCAAATCTGGACTGATCTGTGGGGTTCTAGCAGCCCTGGGAATAATCTGAGCAAGTACCATTTAGACATCTACTTGTTAGGAGTCAACCTCTCCTAATAACCAGGCTCTGAACACTGAGCACACAAAGGTTGAAGAAAAATCTCAAATTTTCAAGTTAATATGGTTACTTTTTTGCACTGTGATTCAAACTCTAGAGGGCTTGTTTGCACGTGTTGCACTTGGCCAGCCACATGGTCACAAATAATATCAGTTTAATTGAGATATATCAGGGAAGATGGTGGATGATTCTGTCCTGAAACTGGGGTTAACATGAAGCCTGATATGTTGTCCTCATAGAATACTACTTTGGGATGTAGACGTTATGCTCGAGCACTCGTGCTTTGCTATGGGCTTAATATTGTAAAACAGAGCCATTGACGTGGTGTAGGTTAAATCCCAGACAGGAATGAGTAAACAGCCTTGATCAGCCTGAGCTCTACTACTTTCTCCGTAGCTGTACATACACTGAAAAGTGGATGGGGCACACTTCAGATGGAAACCTACACTTTAAGTATTTGTCTCAGAAAGCAAGTGAACATGGGTTCAAAGCAGAGGCATAACAGTGTTGTGAGAAGCTAATTCAGGGACATTGATCCAACAAATGGGAAAGATCCAACTGGGAAAGGGACCACTTTGAAACTGGGTTCAGAAAAGTAAGTTGGTAATGACTTGGTAAGACTAGTCAAGCTGTCAGCCTTAAAAGAAAAAGCCCTCAGATGTACCAAAGGCGCATACAAAAAAAAAAATGTAGAAACTATCATAATATTTTGCATTTAAATGATCTTGTTGCAGAATCCCAGTGAATTCTATTTTAACTACAGACAATCTGGCTTTTCTTCTTTTTTCCCAAATTGATTCTTTATAGGATTTGGCGTTTTTTTCTTGTTTCCATGGTATTTGTTATCCAACGATTTGCTTTCTATTCTGGGTTGAGCACAGAATGAAAAGCTTGAGTGCTGGGACTAGATTACTACTTGCTGTAAATCAGGAGAGTAGTATCAACTTCAGTGAAGTCATTGCTTATTTATATCTGACCTTTGAAATTTTATGATGTAGAACATCATGAATAAACCTTGGAGAGGAAGTCCGTTGGTTTTGTTAGGCATCTTTGTGTTTATTTGTATTGACTTTCAAAATAAATGGATAGTGTAGGGCAAAAAATGTACTACCAGAACTCAGTCACTTAACGCAATACAAAGGAGAAGGGAAAATAAGGACAGGCTGGACAGCTCCAGGCTCACTGAACAAACGGGAAATGCAAGAACACGAGGATGGTTTTGTTTTCACAGGATTTACAGATATTTTCAATGTTCTTACCCCTTTTCAGTGGAAGATGTAGGCCCTACAGTTTAGGTGCCACAGCACTCAGCATAGGCAGTATATGTCTTCCGTCTGCACAGGTGCCCACACCTGTGAAAACCTGCATTCAGTGATTTGCACTATTGCAGACTAAATCAAAGGTGTTGGTTTTTTTTTTAACCTCCCCCACTAAAAAAATATAGTCTTAGAGATTTCTTCTTTGAGACATGCTCAAATGGACAACTTGCCCACCAGCGTGCTTATTTACCACTATGTGAACTGCTTCCCATTTGTGATGTTATAACATCCCTATGGCAACTGCAGCACTTGCTTACATGGGAAAGTCATTTTAGGAAAGTATTGAATTTATTTTTAGCTTCTTTTAGTGAAATCTAGCAGCTGGAAATGAAGTGAGCCAGCACCATGTTACTAGCCAGGGCTTTGTAGAACAAAGAGCTACTAGTTTTTATCATACTATTTTCATCATTACTTAGTTATTTCTTTACTGTGCAGAATACTTGAGTCCTCTCTCTGTCCTTCTTCAGCCATTAAAATCAATGTAGATTTTATTAAAGGGCTGATTAAAATTGAAATTGGAACTCAAGATGTCATGACACCACCACCATAATTATTTTTATTCTGATGTTTATTATTGATCTTAATTCCAAATTGCTTGATCATAACAACTGAAAATCATAATTGAAATTGTGATAACAATGATTAATTATGAAAGTAATATAAGAATAAGGAAAACTGCTTGTCTTGTGAAAAAAAAAATATAAATTTCTTCAGCTTGGATCTGTCTCAAAGATTTGTATGTATAGGATCACCAATAATGAAGAAACAAATCAGTTCAAGGTCACTTTTCCTTTCCTGCTTGCAGGCAAAAAAAAGTGAAGCTTTATTCTCTCTTCAGTGTATATTGTGATAGAGAGAGAAGTAATGAAGAAAGTTAACCATGAACTTCACACCCCATCAAAAGCAGAAGGCGTTATACTCAGAAATTCATGCTTTGTTAATGGTAGAAGAGGGATTCCCATTTAATCTTGCCGTAATCAGAGAGAGTACCATTACTAAAATGACCAGCTTGCAAATCACAATTTCAAGTTATTTGTCTCTCCTGCCACCTGTATTAAGACACCTATCACATATATATGTGTGATTTACTCTTTTCCAAGTGTTGTGAGCATATTTGCTGCATCCTATTTCACAAGGAAGCTTGAGAACGCTACATAAACTGAACTGCTTTTCTGGAAAAGAAATTAATGTGCTTGCTTCTGTATCTTCATAGGTAAAAAGGCAGATACTGAACAAAAGCTGTCAGACACTGTGGTAGGTAGTGCTGTAATGCTTCAAAGCTAAGAGCACACTCCCCATCGCTGAATTCATAATGTCAAGGGTAAGAGCTGAAGACGCCGTGCAGCAATCGAGCAGAGGAAGGTTAGGCTCCTGCATCAGGTGTCACAAGCGGTCTGAGCACCGAGACACTTTAGCCAGCCCACAAGAAGGAATAAGGAGGAGAATGTGTCTGACATCCTTTTTCATAGATGAACATAAAAAACCTCCTGTGGCGGTAAGTTCCAAAAGTTCAATACCTGCTGTGTAAAGAAGTACTTTCTTCTAGCTATTTTAAGCTCACCTCCTACTAGTGTCATTGCATGCCCTCTGGTTCCAGTATTGTGGGACTCGGTAAACAACATTCTCCATTCGCCTTGCCCTCTGCCTTCATTAATTTTAAACCTCAGTCTGTCATCCCTCAGCCTTCTCTGCTCTGAAGCAGAGCCCCAGCCCTTCCCTTCTCAGAAGATGGCAGCTCCATCTCTCAGTCATCATGCCTTGTCACTGGCATTTGGTTTCCAGTTCCCCTCCTGGGTCCCTGAATCTTGATTTTTTTTGACCCCTTAATGAACTAAAAGTTCACGTTCCAGCCCACAGAACCTGGCAGTTAGAGTACTGTTTTGGAAATTGCAGGCTGGAAATGCTTCCTAAAGGCCTACAGCTTCCTCACAGAGGTTCTCATTTGAAAGCCACATGGCAGCAATGGCAACTCACTTTTCACCTTTTTCAAGACAGATCCCAGGATGTCTGCTCTGGGCGTCTCAAATCACCTTCACCATGAGCTGAGTTGGCTTGGCAATGACAGGAGTGTTATTAAGCCATGTCCAACAACACAAGGAAGTTTTTTTGTCATTTTGGATGTTTAGCTTGTCTCAATCACTCAAGTTACATATGACTTTTTTGAGCCTTTCTCCTGAATTTAAGGACTAACATGCTCCTGAAGCAACATGAAGGCTTTCTTGAATGCTTGCCAGCATGCTCAGAGTCTTGCTTATTGTGCATAAAATAACCATAATGATTTGATATACTCGACTCCTAGGAATAAATATATTTTTTTTCCTTCTCTAAGACCCCTCTATGTATAGATTTATGTATAGATTATGTTTCATAATGCTCTCAGCTTTTTTTTTTGGCAGCTGTGCTCCAGAACATTTTTGGCATGAACACTTACTTCTTGGCAGTAATACAAACTTTTATTAGACTATATATATATATTTTTTTTTTTCAGTTCTTCTGGTTTACTATATAAATGTGTGTGTCCCTCCCAGTTGTCTTTCAGTGGATTATAGTCAAAATGCTTAACTTCTTGCGTTAACAGGCAAGGAATTTCCATGCACACTCTTTTCTTGCATTCAAAGATCTACACATTTATCTACTCCAAGTGCTTTTGCTCATAAAATATAAAGACAATCCTGAGAACAATCATTTCTTTCTCAACTAAATTAGCCTAATAAACTTTCTCTCTCTACCTTTGCCAACATACTCAATACTTGTCTAGGAGTATATATTATCAGTGGAAAAAAGATATCTTATTTACTCTTGTCTATCAATGGGTAATTGATTTAGATAATCAAAAAGATGCTCTATACTGTCAGTTCTGCTGATAGTATTGGGAAGTAAATCAGTAAATATTAGGAAATGAACAAAACCAGTAATTCGCACACATAAATACATTGTCACTTTTAATGTGTTTCGTGTTAATATGCCATATTGTCCAATGGCAGATGTAGTTGTCTTTCTGGACACTGTGTGTTAAATTTATGCAGTAACAGATTGCAGAAATTCAAAACTACATTATGCTTCTAATTAAAAAAATAAGAGTAAAATTTTTGACAAATATATGTTGGGCGTTACTCATCTTTCCATTAAATTCTATCTGCTTATACATTCCATTAGATTATATATAGTATGCTTAATTATTTGCTGCAGTATTTTCCATGAATTACAGTTTAGCTGACTGTATCATTTTCCCAGATCTTCCTTAAAAAGAAAAAGGTGGATTTGTTTGCCCTTCCCCTGTCTTCTGGACCCCCAATGATGCTGCACAAGATCTAAAATACCTTCAGTCCTGGCACTGCTCAGTCCAGTTCCTAAAATATAGCTGGAAATTATACTATTTCCTTAAAAAATTGTCAACTCTCCTTCACTAGTTTTTGCCTGGGACTTTCTCTGAGGGGGATATTGGTTTCCAGTTCCCCAGAGTTTATTGAAATCTGTCTTTTTAAGTTTTTTGGGTTTATTATGTTTTTCCCCTATTTTTCTTCCTACCTCAGTGGTTCAGAATCACCATCGTCCAAGTTGCATTCAGCCTTTGTAAATTACTCTCTAGTGAGGAGAAGAAAACACTCTTCTGTTGCATCCTTTACTTCCTCTACCGAATCCCCTGCTCATTCCATGAATATACTGAATAGTTTCAAAATTCCCCCCCCAATATATGTCCATTTATTGTCCTTGTAAAACCACTCTTATTCAGCGAACTTTGTTCCTTCTTTACAAAAATGTGTATGCACATCAGCTCGCTTGGCGTGATGGTTCACCACAATCCTTAGTATGATATACTTTTTGTCTTTTGCTGTGATGGACCAGCTGTCTTTGAATCCAACAACATTTTGTACTTCAGAGCAGACATGCGTCTTCTTCCCTTTTATACTACATACTAATATAAATATTTTATTTAATTAGTTAACATTAATATTATATGAATTATGTATTATGACCTATATATGTGTATTATTTCATGAACTGTGTATTTTGCCAAATCAGTCATACTGTTGATCAAATAGTAAGGCTTACAGATCTAATTATTTATACCTCATATTTCTTGTCTACAGACATCTAAAATAATCAGCAAACTGAGTTTTCTGTTGTTTGGGAGTTTTTTTGTCATGTCTAGAACAGTTAGGTTCCCTTCATTTTTTTTTATTTTTTTTCTCACATATGAACCACTGTAAATTTATACCAACTACAAGTCTTACTTGTTCAGCCTCTTCTATTTATAGTGGGCATTTTTCTTTTCTGGTTAGCAACTGTATATTCAAAGCTGAATTAAAATAATCTTGATTATGGGACAGATATACTTTTCAACTATCCTGATCATCAGCCCAATAACAACAGTGAGAAGCCAAAGGTAATAGAGAAAAAAGGTGTTCTCAGCAATGGTAAAATTAAAAAAAGACAACCAATTCTATTATCAGAAACAGAATTTTACTTGTGAGAAATTAGTCATTAATTTCTTTAAAATTCTTAAATTAGAAATTGAAAATTCTATTTTACACAGAACTGTGGAATAAGTATGGGAGATGATAAAGGGACAAGTCAGGGGGTGAAATTACAATGGAATATATATTAGGAGGATTAATTTTAAACACTTAAAAATAATTGTATAACCTAACCTAGCTGTGTAAACTCCTCTGTAGTTAAAATCAACAAGTAATCACCTCTACAGATGATGTCCTTACATCCTGAGATGTCTAAACATTGTGAATCAGTCTCTGAAACTGCTTATCTTTCTTTCTTAACTTCAGAATAAAAATGTAGGATGAACAGCTCAGGTTGCATGCTGGCTTTTAGACAGCTAAAATTAGGTGAGATTAGTCTGGCCTAGTTAATAGCAGCTTGGAGCAAAGGGAAACAGAAGACTCAGGTGTTCTGCAGCGGGAGAAATGTTAAGTAGGGAAAAAAATTGGAGGATCACACGAAGAAAGTGTGACTGAACAAAGCAGTCTGATAAAAATACTGCTTTCCATAAGGGAAAACAAGTGCAGATTCAGTTCCAGATGAGGGAATCCAAGTGGAAATTCAAGAACCAGCAAGTGGAGAGACCAAGACAGTTTGTACATGCTTGAAATGAAGTAAGGACATAGCAAGAAAGGTTAAGTCATCAAAATGGGTTGAAGTGTGACAGTGGTAGGTTGGAGGCAATAGTAGAGTTTTCTATGCAAAAGTGCGAAGCAGGGACAGGAAGACTGTGTGTGTGGGCACAGGAGTTTGTCTACGAGAGGACCAGGACTTGGTTTGGTTTTAAAGAAGGAGTAGAAAATATGGGAGAAGAAGTAGGGAGGAGTGATAGGAAAACAGTAGTGAGGAACTACAGAAGGAAGAATTTTAGAAGCTTGGAAAAATGAAACCTAGAGGACTGAGGGCAGAAAAGATCAAGTTAAAAGAGAGGAAGTGGCATGAAATAGTTAGAGGGTTTGGACAGATGGACAATGCCATGTGCATACAGAAGGATTGAAAAATACTGTGAGAACAGTCTGTGGCATAGACAGGAGCCATTTTGACCTTGGGCAGCTGAGGAATGTTGTCTAAGGGAAGAAAAGATGTTCAGGTTTCAGTATCAAGAGGAGATCAGTAGTTGAAGCCATCAAATAAGAACTGCCTCTGTTTTCAAAAAGGCACAATTGCTTATTTTTTCAGCTGAAAATGGTTTGTTGTTAAACACTTTCTCAGTTCTCACAAAATGAATACAAATTTTATTATATTTTCATTTAAAAATGCAACTCATAGTGATTTACTATTGAAAGCAATAACAGATTTACTTCTTGTCTACTCACATAGTTTTACTTTTTATTCTTAAAGTACGATATTAATTAATTAACATTAATTCCCTCTCCTTCCTCTCCTCTTCTAAAAACTGGTAAGAGAACCATGACGTAACAGTCATGTTTTCACCCTGATTTCTCTTGTATTAAATGTTTTAAGATGTGCTACTTGAATCAGGACAAAATTATGGGAAGCAAAAGACATGGACATCAGTGATAAAACTATTATTGTAATATGTAGAAAAGAGAAAGCACAGCAAATGCAACACAATTTGTTTCCTTTTTCTTTTCCAATAAGCAGTTTTGCAGCATAAGTGCTGAAGAAGAATCTAAACCCTTTTTCTTTCTATCAACAAGGCTACAGAATTATTCTACTGAATATTAACTCTGAAGATGATCTTTATGGAGAAGATTTTTCAAAGGTACAAATTAGATTTCAGATGCCCAAGTGTGATTGATCCTTAGTAGAAACTGAGTACAAAACCAGTCTCTTTACTTTTAAAAATCTTCCCAGTTTCTGCATCTGTGTGTGTGTATGTGTATATAAAAATACATATATATACACACGTCTGTATATATGTATGTGTGTGTATAAGTGTGTGTGTCTGTACATATATATAAATGTGCTACCTTCAGATGCCTATGGGAAAATCAATACCTCAGTCAATCAGGAAAATTATTGTTGAAATTGAAGTGGAATAGAAGAATCACATTTTCCTTTTGACCTTGAGTTGAAGTAATATGGATCTAAAAGCAAGAACAAGGACATTTTGAGCCATAAACTTCAAAAGATTTAATTAATAATAATAAAAGTAATGGGTAAATGACTGGCATCTATCATGAGCAGAAGATCTAGTTTGCTCCCCAGATCATATCCATTTGGAAAGCAACTTGAGACAGTATCAGTTTTAGGTTATGAGTAATTTAGTCAGACAACTACTTGCATAACTTATTTGGCATGTGTTGTTTTTATAATTTTGTGTATATTGAGATTGGATTTTCAGTACTTTTAGGCAATATGCCATTTAATTCTCTATATAATAACCCTTAATACCTGGAAAGGAAATGGAGAAAGTTATTAAATTTTTTCTAGCTAGTACAATACTGTTTCTGGGTAAAGTTTTCAAAAATCTGTCAGGGCAATTGCTCCTTCTCAGAGGCATAGGACATGAGGGTATTTCCTCTCAACTTCAGTGTGTAAGAGTTCTTAATTAATATTTCTGTCTTGTCTAAAATAACTTATCTTTTTCTGCCTAGCTTGTGGCTTCCATTTTAGCTGTATGCAGGTACAGCAATGTGATTTCACAATTAGTGCACTTTAAGAAGTAATCTATTTAAATAACAGTATGAACATTTTACATGAACACATGACATTCAGTCTAATTCTGAGTATTAAATAAAGAGCAAATAAAAAGCACTGGATGCCGGAGTTGGGAAGCAGAGGTTCAGATTGTGTAACATAGGTAACTTTAGGTCCCTCAGCCATTGATCTCTCAAAAATGTACCGAGAGCTCATTCCTGAAAAGAAAAATGTTTCTATTGTCTGGTGTCCTACTTTTTAAGCGGCCTAATTGAACAAAATAGTCTAAAATGGAAACCAACTATTCCTAGAGAGCAGAAGGGAAGCAGAGTGGATTGCCATCAGGCAATGATTTTAATGACTTTAAAAGAACTTTTAATGCCATGAGTAGTGAAACAGTTGCAATTAAATGTTCCACACCCAACGTCCCCTCCCGTGAACTATCAGATTTCACGGATGAGTGATGACTTCAAGTTCCTGAAAAACTAGCTGTTTCCCAGCTTTTATTGCTACGACTCACATAAGAAAGAACAGACTCAAACTGGGTGAACTCAGCGAGTTATTTTCATTAAAAGAATGATATTTTTATGGCATTTGTATGTGTTTTGACTGACAGATTTTAGTGCTACTGTCTTTGGACTCTGTTACACATCATATTCCAGAGAGCCTTGGGAAATTTATTTCCATCATAGGCCAGAGAGGTTAATCTAGACTGCTTGTGTTGCGTTACATAAAATTTTGATGAAATTACTCAGACATCAATAAATTCTCCTTCAAGTGATCTTCTGTGGTTGTATCAGAGCAAAAATTACTGGGGTAACGGAAATGTGCTTTTCACAAGAATACCAAAATGTATCCCTCAATGAATATTTTTAGTTGTTTGGAATATTCCTGTCCAAATGGCATGAACAATTCTGAGTAAAAACACGTAGATATACAGGCTTTCTGTTGATGAAGACTGCTAAAACTTTTGTTCAGAAAATTAGAGGCTTGGTGTGATCAGGTGATGTGCAATCCCTGCTTTAAAAATAATCTCATAGCACTGACAGATTTGTAAACTAACAAGTAACAGCAAGGTTTCTGCTTTTAAGAGAGCAATTTGGGCATTTGAGGATCTAAAAGCCATTAATTTGCTTCATCCTTATAAATCCTATTTCAACCAATTACCTGAGCAAAGAATTGCAGAATGCAAAAGAGGGAATTTTAGGACTGGAAATTCTTCTGACTTTGGAGGGCTCAGATCCGAGGCACAGTCACGAGCTTTTTTTGTTTGTTCACAAAAGCGTAGCAACACATAAATGGCTAATGCCCATCTTTATAAGGCATTTTACCTCCTAAAAAAAAAAAAAAAGAATATCCCAAAGCATTTTTTTAATTCAAGGATGCCAGTAGACATGATGAAAATTCCTGAGAAACGTAGTATTGACAAAAAAAAATGTCATATGATACCTACTTTTCTTTAAGCCCAAACAGAGGTTCAGCAAGGAAAAGAAGTGTGGTGTGTGAGTGTTACACATAAGAGAAAGAAAACACTGCGTTGTGAAAACTGGAAGGGAGGGAAGCGGGGAAAGACAAGAGAAAGGGATTGCCTGTGTCAGGACAACAAGCATCTCAACAGTCTCTGCAGCCTCCTCCCACACCAAGAAGCCCGGCTGCCTGTGCCCCCGGCCAGCCCTGAGATGGTGCCTCCGAACAACCCTGCACCATCACGGGGGAAAGAGCTGCATGAAGATGGCAGCCGGGCCGCGGCTGTCCCCAGCCACTGCCGCCATCCCTGCCCTGCTCGCCTTGTGCAGGTGCTACAGGGCTGTGCCCTTGCTGGGGACAGCAGGGAGCTGCCTGTCCCCACCAGCCCGCCAGCCCCGGAGCAGTCGTCTTCTGCCTGACTGTTCCCTGACAGCTTAGGGATATGCTAAAAGAGAGAAAACAAACAATATCCATTTTAATAACTTCCAGTCTTAAAGAATAGCTTGAATTACAGATATATTAGTTTGTCTGTCTGTCTATCTATCTATCTCTCTATGTCTCTATCTATAAATAAAGCCTAATATCTGCCATATCACTCAGAATTGCCTGCAGGCTAAGCACTGTATGCCATAACAAGACAGTTTTTCAACACGTTCTGGAAGTAGTTTTTCTTTGAAATCTCGGTATTTATTAGAATACATTTCCCCAAACACTGACACATCAGCATTATTCTAGGGTTTTTTTTCACAAAAGTATTATTTCTTTCTCCTCAGTCTTAATTCTTTCAAATTCACATTCAGGTCTGCTGATAACATTCCTATTTGCTGCATTATTACATGCTTAATGTACTGTAATGGCAGATATGCAAAAATTTATCAGCCAGTCAGCATGCAGTACATATAATGCATTTAAATTCCCTTTAAAAATAAGTTCTGTTCACTAACAGAAAAACGTAAAGTACTTTCTACCAATTTATAGACTAAATTGTTAAAATGAGTTATAACAACTGCATTTGTTATAATAAAGATCTCTGTGGGAAGCTAATTCAGAGATAGAATTATGAATTATAATTTAATTTGTGGAGAAACAAAAAGATATGTTGTAGGATGAAAAAAGTGGGATGAATAAGGTTGCTGGCAATTGCCATTTTAAAACAAGCCCATAAACTGCCGAGCTGTGGAATTTGCGAGAACATCCTTCTCCTTTATAAAAAAAAAAACAAACTCGAGGGCTACCTTACAACTTCATGCTCCAAAAGTAAAATGTTAAGTAACTTTTTCACTTGATGTTTGAAACAGAAAGCTAGCTGAACTCTTAAAATGTGTATCTATGTGTGCATGATATATATAAAATAATATGCTTGGCTAGAGGTGTGATTCCAAGATAGGAACGTGTTTTCATCCCTCTTGCTGATTTCCCTGCATTACTTTTCAGTTGAAGTTTCACTTCTGCTATTTAGCAAGTGGCGTTTCTCTATATCTAGCGAAACAAAATTAAACTCTTTCAGTCATTCAAAATAATTTTTGTTGTTTGAGTCTTGTGAAAAAAAAACACCATTGAAAGTGAAAATTCCTTTAAAACCATATTACTATTGTTGCAAACTATTTATTAAGCACAAAAGGCTGTGCTTGGCCCCGTACAGAATAAGGAGACATAAGCACTACTGCTAATGAATTTGTAGACTGATCTTAATTTCTGCAAAATACATGGGATCTTAACCTAATTTTTGTCCCCCTTTTAGTTGCATTTGTACTTACTCAAATTTTATCATGCCTGCAACAGTTAACTTATTTTTCAAATAATTTAATTTTAATTACTTGTATTTGTCTTCCAAAACTTCATATCTGTCTGTGCTTATTGATATTTTTTTCATGCTTGCTATAGCATCACTTGTCCTTCTCTCAAAACTGCTGTTGCTTCAAAACCACTTTTTCACCTTTTTCCCCTTCTTCTTTCATCGCATTCATCAGAAAAAGAACTATTTAATATTTTTTCACTCTTTTCATCTTTTTCCTCAATGGAAAAAAGAAAAAAACAATAACATGAAGTCATCATCAGGCAACACCCAAGGCAGTTCTTTTCTCCCTTTTGCCCCACAGCAAGCACAGCAACAGCAGCTGTCTGACGAGGGGTGTGCAAATCACAGCACAAGTAGCCTCCTCTCCAGCTGCAGGTTTGACCTCCCCAGTTACCTTCTTCCTCCCGAAGGAGCTGGTAGAAAGAGGGTGGGGTTTTCCATCTCCTGTATTTTTGCCCAGAAGCTGATTTTTATTCCTTCAGACTTGCATATTGCTTTTTGCAGAATATATGTTGCTTTATATTGCCTGCTTTCCTCAGCTTTCAGCCTCTGTCTTGCCCTATGAATTCCTTCATTTCAAGCCTCAATTTTTGTTCTGCCCCTTTCTCTGAATGTTCCACTTAAAATAGTTTGCAGATTATTCTTAAGGTTTAAGTTTGTTTCTCTGACCAACCTCCCCCAAAGCCTGGAGGCACAAATTCCATGACATAGCCCTGCCAAAAATTTGGAAATTGTTAATGCTTGCAAAATTACATATAATAACATTTCTCAACACTATTGCTTGTGTTGCTCTTTACTCTCTTATAAACAAGCTATCACCACAGACACTCTTTCAGTTTGAGGTGATAGAATTCCAACAGTTTTTCCACTGTCCTCGCTTTGGGGCTCTATTTCTGTTAATTAACTCATTTCCTACCATATGAGTCACCTACGTAGACTCTAAGTGATGGTTTGCTTTGCTGCTAACCACACTCTCTTGTTTTGATGTCATTCTCATAAGCTTTCCTCCTTGCTACCATGTTTCATATATGCTGGGTAGTGACATGAAAGGGCTACATGCTTCTAAATAAACTAGTCTCTTTATTACTTGTTTACAAGGATGTTCTCTCTATTGCTAGTGGAGGTCTTCCTCCCGGTAGCTTCCCCAAGCTTTTTTCTACGAGTTCCTTACAAAGTGCTAAAAACTGTCTCCACTAACCCAGAGTGGTCCTTTGGAGTTCACTGTACATGCCTGGCTCCACCAAAGGTTATTATGAGATAAGCAGTATTGTTTCCTCTGCAGAAGTGATGTAGTCCAAGAAGGAAGCAGGCAACACCTACTAACCGTATCATAAAATCAAGGAATACATAGTAAGGTACTTCCCCATCTGGGCTTCAGTTAAAAGCTGCCAAAAATGCTTGAGATATGTATGTATTACAGCTATAAATTATAAATTGTTATTAGTATATTAAATAGTCTTGTAGTATTATTTAAGATATATAAAAACACTTAAATTATATATATATAATTAAAATTATGAATATTCTTTAAATAAGAACTTACTATGTATAAAGAGTATATGTATACCAAAACCTGATTTTTTAAAATATTAATAAGCAAAGGCTGTGAAATATAGGTATGCGCGGTCATCTAATTAAAGAAAGCAAAACACGCTTTTATCCATTTGCTTCCTGTTCTTCTCAGCTCAAATGGAAACATCTGACCAATTTTTATTCCCATTCACAGGAAATGTAGGTCTTACAGAATGCATGGTCAATTGTTTCAGGTTTCTATTATAAGTTTTGTCAACTTTTCACTACAGTAAGTAAAATGAGGCAAAATGTTCTGATACTTTCAAAAACATTTTACATTTTCCTTACTAGTTGAAGTAGGGATGAATCAAGAAGTGAAAGTTAATTCAAATGTTAGAGTTGGCACACATTACCTGCAAATGGCTGTATTCATTCAGATTGAATTAATTTAGGAAGATTTTGCCTGTTTGACCGTTAAAGAATGATACACTCTGGGCCAAATTTTGTGTGTTTTCACCCCTGGCACTTCAACTACAGTGTTCTGCTTTTCTTTTGTGTACATTAAACAGGTATTTATCTCCATTGCCAATGCACACAAGTGCTAGCTAGCTCACATCATGGGTGCCAAGGTCATTTAAATTATCTTCCTGTATTTGCTCATAACCTGGTGGATAACTGATCTTCACTTAGTAGATAGAAAGTTAGGGATCTAGGAGTAAGTGCCACCTGTAGTCTTCTATGACCAAAAAAGAATGGGGCTCTTTTGCACCTTCTGTACTAATGACTTGCACGATACAGTCAAGGCCACTTTTTGCCCCTAAATTTGTGAAGTTTTAGCAAAAGAGATTTCTAAATAATGAAGTCAGACTTCCTGCATATCTTGGGCCTCTACATTTGGCGCATGTGTAGAATCCAGTGGAATCTCATGAAGGCTGAAGAGCCTTCAAACCTCATCTCATTTAATTTCAGCGTTTCTAACACACTAAGTTAAGAAAAAAGAAAACTTTCTTCAAGCAAGAAAAATTCATTAAAAAAAAAAAGCTGACTTTGATCAAGAGAGGTGTTTGAGTCTGAAACTGCATGAAATGAATTCAGTGACAGTTTAAAGGCAGAGACCATATGCAGTTCTCAGCTAGGGTAATTGAGATGAGTTTACCTTGACTTTACTGTCCTCTTATCAGGATGTAAGCACATCTTTACTTACTTTGAGTAAACTAAGACATTGTTCCATAAGCACTGGGACTACTCAAGTGTTTATCTTCTCAGAGCTCATCATTATCATCATTAATTGAATTTGATATCAAGAAGGGGCCAGATTTGACTGAATCTTTCCATGCATCAGAAGACTTCTAAAGGCTTTTTCCTGTTTTAATTCTTTGGGACCTAATCAGATATAAATTCATATGGTAATTTTCCTTTCATTAGGACACACACTCCTTTACCCAGCTAGATTTTAATGATGTACTTAAGAATTTCTTTATGAAATTTCCACCTCTGTGTCAAATTAGTCTGAAATCAGTTAACAGGTTCAAAAGTTATTAGAAGTTCAGGGAAAGATGTGGTAGACAGACTTATTATGATGAGACAGAACAAATATGAAAGTCTTCTTAAAGAAACACAAATTTAAAAGATAATAAAGTAAATTTGTTCATTTATTAAAATTCCTCTATTTTGATTTATGATTCATAAATCAGTAAATTTTCCTTATCAATATCAAATAATTGTCTTTTCTGTTGCTGTAATCCAAAAATAATCTCGTAACACTAGTCATAGTAGTTGTGATTCTGGGGAAGGTCTAGTACTACAGTAAGTATTTAAGTATTTGGTGATACGTCATATTCTGTACAGAAAAATATTTAATTAGAAAGCATTTTGAGGTTAGATTGCATGCATTCTTTGTTGTCTTCTAAAAGCTTAATGAAGCTTAGTGCCAAGAACTAACACTTTCGAAATTTCTTTTTGACTTTACTTGGATAAATGCTACAACTGATTCCTAGGCTAATGTGGGAAAAAAATGTTAATTTTAATTCAATCCTAAAAGGAAAAGAAAATGCAGGAAAATGTAAATAAGGTATCATTTTGACCATGTATTATGTTGCTATCTTACTGATGTCAAAACAAGAACAAACCTCTCATAATCTTAGCATATGTAACAAATCATAGAATCATAGAATGGTTTGGGTTGGAAGAGACCTTAAAGATCATCTAGTTCCAACCCCCCTGCCATGGGCAGGGACACCTCCCACTAGACCAGGTTGCTCAGAGCCCCATCCAAAGCCTGGCCTTGAACACTTCCAGGGATGGGGCATCCACAACTTCCCTGGGCAACCTGTTCCAGTGCCTCACCACCCTCCCAGTAAAGAATTTCTTCCTAATATCCAATCTAAATCTACCCTCTTTCAGGTTAAAACCATTACCCCTCATCCTATCACTACATTCCCTGATAAAGAGTCCCTCCCCGCCTTTCCTGTAGGCCCCCTTTAAGTACTGGAAGGCCGCTATAAAGTCTCCCAGGATCCTTCTCTTCTCCGGGCTGAAAAACCCCATGTCTCTCAGCCTGTCTTTATAGGAGAGGTGCTCCAGCCCTCTGATCATCAACAGGTCCATGTCCTTCTTGTGTTGGGGGCTCCAGAGCTGGATGCAGTACTCCAGGCAGGGCCTAAGGAGAGCTGAGTAAAGGGGCAGAATCACCTCCTTCAACCTGCTGGCCACACTTCTTTTGATGCAGCCCAGGATGCGGTTGGCTCTCTGGACTGCAAGCACACATTGCTGGGTCATGTTGAGCTTAAAGAAACATTCTTTTGTCAATCACCCTTGTGTTTATTAGGGTTTATTTGCCTTGAAAAAGAGCCAGACTGCATGACACACATTTACACCAGATAGATGCATGGCTTTTATTTATGGTGGGACACTTGCTAAAGCATTGAGGAACACTGCAAATCTATCAACATGAAGGGGGAAAGAACAATTGTCTCAAGTATGTCCTATACACCCAAACTGTCCCAAGGTCTTCAAAACTGAGCTCTGAAGTCTTATGAAAGTTTAATGTTTCTGACCCTCAGCTTTTAGGTGGTTTGCTCGTGTTCACACAGAGAAATTGGTGGCATATCTGGGAAGTAAATTCAGATTCTCTAAGTAAAAATTAATTCCTTCAATCACTCTAATGTTTCTACGGCAGACACTAAGGAACAGAGACCAAGAAACAAAAATACATAATTTAAGGTAGGAAATGGAGTTTGCAGATAACTACTCTTTTTCTCCTATATTGCTCATATCTATTCAGATGCTGGTCAATATTCTCTCTTAGTTTAACTGGTGGAAGAAGCATATTTAGAAGAAAAAAAAAACAGAGCATTTTAAAGGTAGTGGAGATTCCTCATCTTCTGTCTTACAGAAGAGCTACAAGTACTTTCCCACATTAAAGATATCTTCAGTGTCTAAACAGGCACCCAAAAGGGTAAGAAATTCAATAGCAATTTAATCTGTGACATTTTTTCAGGCAGTCCAAGACACTTTTAAGACTCTGTTTAAATTCTCTTGATTTCTTCTTCACTTAGAGTTAAGGTAAGAACTGCCTCCTGATGACTTTATATCTTTATGTAATGAAAACCCTTTATATCATAAAAGTAGTTTTTTTATCTTTCTTCTAAGTTATCACATATGTTTCTTAACAGCATGTGAAGACTCTTGTTTCTTTTAGATGAAGCACTATAAATTTCAGCTCTATTTCCCTCAGTGCTGTGTTGGAAAATGGCAATAATTTTGGTGAAGAAGCAGCAGGAGTTGACACTCTTGTATCTTACATTTTCCTCCATTTTTGTTTGTTACCTTTGTCAAGATAGCAACTCTCTGACAATCCACAGTTTGCTGCCAAATATTTTTTTCTTCCCAGTTTTCCATTAGGGTGTTTTTCAGGTAAAATGCTGAGAAAAACAGATAAACAGAAGCACCAGGACAATTAAATGTACTCACATCAATTAGTAAAGCTTTACAAAACAGGCAATCTGAAGCCTTTTTAGTCTTCTAAAGACAAAATAAATGGTGGGAGCTTTTGTTTGTTTGTTTGTCTTACACTATTTTGCATAATTTAGAGACCTTTTTTAGCTTTACAGCAGGACTGATTTTCCATCATCAAACCGAACTCAAGGCTCCTTCTGGTGCCAATGTCGTACTGAACACAGGGAGACATCAAAGAGATTATTTTTATAACACAACCATCTAGGGTAGTATCCTGCTGACTTAATTTTAGCCTGTTAGAAATTAGGCACATAATCTAACCTGGTCATCTGGGCTCCCTCAGGGGGCACTAGAAAAAGAATGTAATTTCTAGAGGGCAATTTATCCCACTTGTCTTAGGTATTTATCATAGGATGAACTGAATCACCTTTGGAGACATTGTCATATTAGTTTTGCTTTGATTAAATAATGAATCCCATTGTTAAAAAGCCTTCTTTGGGTTCTTTTTTTTCCAAGACACAATAATTCTGTAAGATCATTATTTCCTTGCATATTACTGCAGTAGCCAAAGAAGAACTGGGAGAGAGAGAGGAAAACACAGTGAAATATCTTCCCACTATTTTCCCAGGCTTAAACATGTGAAGCTGGGTGTATTTTTGATGACCTCTCTGTTTTAGTCAATCACGCAGGAAAAAATTCTACACACTGCGAAGTTCGCAGTCACGTTTCGTATTTCAGATTTTTAAGAAACAGCCCAAAGGCACTGATCAAGACCAGATTCATTGCACTGAGATGTGTCCACTTTGCCCAAGGCTTTGCAAGTGATGATGAGTGGTTAAGGTGAGCCAGTATCTGCTGTGTAGTCAGTGATGCACAGGTGAGTGACAGGGCAGTCGCCTTTCCAGCTACCCTGAGTTACCTAATCCAGATTATCCCCTTTCCACACTGGGTCACTTGAGGACAGCCCTCACTGCTGCCCGCACTACAGGACAGACGACTCAAACCCAGGCTTCTGGATTCATAGCAAGAGGCGGTACCCACTCTGCCTTTGCCACCACTCCTCACTGAGAGTCACCTAAATTTCTCCAGTAACATCATTTCCTCATCAAACTATTATGGACCAGTTAACGAGGTGAGTCAAACGTCTGCAACAGACACCATGGAAAAAACTGAGGGCAAATACAGTAATAAGAGCAGATGACACAAATTCCAAAGGTGGTTGTCTCACTTCTTCACAGAATACAGTGGGAAACTGCAGAAACTGCCCGAAGTTTCTTCAGTACTGTAATGCAGTTCCTCTCTTTAGGGGCCATACTAGAGAACTGTCTACTTGGCAATTTGTTCTTATGTTTTCCATAGACTATTCAATAAATACAGGGGTGGGATTTCTTATTGACTAATTCTGTAATGATCTTTGGAAACATTACCCCTTGGGTAACAGCAGTAGTTTAAGACAACTACTCATATTGAAGACAACTGTTTAATTAAAAAGAAAATTCTACTTTTTTTTCTTTAAAGAGAATGCCAGGCAACCACAAGTTTCTGAATATTAACATAAGACACTTACTGTTTAATATAATACATCAACAATAATGAAGGTACATCCTATAATTGAAGAAATGAGCCACTGGCAGAGTGAGAATTAGCCTGTATGAATAACAAGAGGCAGTGAAATGAGAAACATATTTCTTACTGCTTTTATTAAATTGAACAGTCAAACACTGGCACTTTGAATGCTTGTACAATTCCTTTTAAAGATCAGCCAGCAATATCTAACTTTCATTCTTTAAATTTTACATAATTTTTGGTGCCACAGTTTTATTTTATAGTACAGAAATACATGTTGCATCTTCCATGGTTTCCTTATATGTGTGTTGCCAGTTCCTGCAATTTATCTGGGGCCTTCCCCTCTTTAATACATTCTCTTAAACCTCAGCTCTTGGAGATAAGGAACAAAAATATAATTCCAGTTTTCAGTTAAAAACTAAAAATAAAGTACTCCTGACTGAAAATAATAGTTTTAAAGGGTGCTATGACCATATGTACAGCCTCAAAACCCACAAGGAAAGTAAAAAAATAATGATGTTTTAATTATTATTTTGGATGTGATGAGAATGGACTTAACCCATGATTTTTGAGTGTCTAGAGCTGAGAAAACCATAGCATCACCCGTCCCTATCAGAAGGGATCTCCCTATCAGAGAATAACTGTGGTTGCTCCATTCAACTATGTTGCAATTCTTTGAGATGAAGCTTTACTGTAATAGCATGTTGTCTCTGAAAATCAATTTTATTTTTTTTATAAAAAGCAATATAACATGCAAGAGAATTAGTGTGTCCTTGAGTATTTGGTTCATGTTTTGGTGCCCACCAGTCAAGTCAAGGAAGTGTAACAAGAATAACCAAGGCAGATTTTTTGAGCATCAGTATTAAAACCAACGTAGGTGAACACATACAACAAGAGACAGGAAAAGGTAAGGTAACTATTATGATACATATCTAAATACATCAGACGAGTCCCCAGAGGTTGTAGTGATCTGCCTAAGAATATATTATCTGGGTTTTTTTAATTATTATCTCACATCATCTTCAGATAACGGAAAGACACATCAAGGACTCTAGAATATTTTTAAGTGCTTTATTTTAATGCTTATTTGCTTTTTGTTTTTGCATAATGCTTTTGAAGAGAACATTTCCTTCTGCTGTAGATAGGATTGTTCTATTGTCACCTTGCCAGCTGATGTAAAAGCATTTCTAACAAATACTCAAAATTAGAAACCAGAGAGGAGTTGCTTGCAGACAGGTGTAGTACAGCAGGAGAAAAAGCCTTCTAGACCCCAAGAAAAGATTATTTTACACAATACTTATACACAATACTTAAATGAGCAGCAATTTTGCCATCTTATCCACTGGCTGCAGAAGAAGGCAGGGTAACAACGAAAGAAGCATTGAGGAGTTTGTTAAAGGGAAAGTGAATGAAAAGACCCGCTCATGGGCTCTGCTGCCCTGATTTGCTATGGACAAGATCATGAAATAATTCTTTTTTTAACCTGTGTTGGATTCATTTAGGAACAATTTATTTTAAGTCACTGGTCTTGCACTGATTTTAACCTGTGCAGGATGAGAACAACTCTCTTCAAGTCATTGAGCCAGGAAGGATTGCTTGTGAATTAAGGAAATAATAATTCCTGAGGCAGGGTTACAAAAAACAAGCCATAAACAAAAACTGGTAAATTAACATTGTTATTGTTTGTGCAGCAGAATGAATGAAGTCAAACACATTAAAAATCTTCCAACAATGTTACTCTCAAGCGAAGTTGTGGAAGTGGGAGGTTCTTAAGGTGTATCAACAGAAAATACTTCTGTCTATATTCCAGCATATTGAAAACACAAAAATTTACATTTTAGTATCTATTTTCAAAATTATTCCCATGTTAAGAGGAGCATCAAGCCACAATTTTTTTTCTGGTAAATTAAAAAAAAAAGAAAGATTCATGTGGGAAGGATAAAGATGCTATTGGCTTTCCTTTTTAACAGAAACTTATATAATAAGTTTCACTGTAGAACAGAAAAAAAAAGGTAACCACTTTAAAATAGATGGTATTTTGGAAAGTACTTTATGCCAGTGTATGTTAAGAAAATGGGACCCAAACGCAAGAAATGCTGCACTCTGACAGAACAGGGGCATATTCCATTAGCAGTAGGCATTTTTAAATAAAACTTTCTTTCTTTCTTTCTTTCTTAGTTTTATTTAAGAAGTAAGTGCAAGCTGTCATGTTCAAAAGCCTTATTGCATGATCATCTCCTATATGTTCTCTCCACCAGGACTGCTGTCACTAAGGATTGCCAAAGAAGCCAGGTGGAGTTAGTCAGCTGCTTCTAGGGAAGAAGAAATATGAAAGATGCCAGCTACCCAAAGTTTGCTCTGACTTTAATTCAGATTGGAGGTGAAAAGCCAAAAAAAGCTTTTATTGTTTCGTGATAGAGGCAGACTTTACGGAAATGTCACACATTATTTCCCCAAGTTTCCAAGCTTTTTGGCTTTTTTAGTCATGGCACATGGCTTTTTTAGTCATGTGCAAAAAATCAGTCAGTGTAAGGTTCATATGCTACACTCTCTTTTGTGGAGGAATAAAACAAGGAAAAAAAAACCGTATATCAACAGAAGTCTTTAAAAGAAATCTTAGCATTAGTTGCTGAACAGACAGTACTAAGGTTCTAAATATCTTGGCTATCCCCAAACGCATGAGGATGTGAAGTGAATGACCATAGCTAACTTACTTATACCCTAATATCCAAGAAGCACTGGTAGAGACAATATCAAATTAATTCTGGCATATCTCTTTTTTCACTTGGCTTTCATAATGAGTCTTTTCTGGCAATTTTGCTATAGACTGTGCATTGATATAATCACATCAAACAGAGACTGAAATTTTTAAGTAAAGAAAATCATGCTGTTGTTTTCTTTTTTCAGAAATATAACATTCTTGAGGCCAAAGAGAAGATAATTACCAATTTAAAATCAAGGGTTTAGACTCTGAGCCAAGATAATTGTATCTGGTCTCACTATCTTTACTCTCAGATGAATGTATTTGTTACAATAATCTCCTTTGCCTCACAAGAAGGTGTTGAAGGTCTAATCAATATTTTTTGCAGAAGAGGTAAGACTCTGAGGTTTTTAAAAATTTACTTGTAAGTGCTTATTAAAAATGCGTGCCAAATGCTGAAGACATTATTCAAACATCAGTCAAATATTTAAACTTCACACCCAGTTTAGACAAAAAATTGAAGAAAATAACTTCACATGGATGTGTTTTGGAGTTCTGGGATCTTACAAGGGTGACGTGTGTTGTAGCATTCATTTTCTACATGACACAAACTGTCTACATGGAGTCAGCGAACCTAGACAGGGAGGATTCACCTCACTCATTTTAGCGATCTGTGAGTCCAGTCTAAGTTAGTCATGTACTTGCCCCTGTATTTTATACAGAGGTTTGGGCACCTGCTGAGAAAGATTCTTCTGGCCTTGGAGACAGATGTATGACAGGAAACATCAGTTGTCCTCCAGAAATGACCAGTGACCATGGAGGCAAATTACGAGTCTGAATGTAGAAATATGTGAAGTAAGGGTAAGAAGAATCCCAGCCCACATGATTAGCTTAGGGTGAGCTTTTAACTTTCAAATTAATAAAAGGCAAGATCACCCTTGCAGCCTGGGGCTATTTGCATAATGCAGGAGCTGCACAGCCATATGACTGAATTTGTTTCTTTTTAAAAGGGCATATATCCATACACATGCAAATATATGTGTGAGGGTACAAGTCTGTTTCTAAATAGCAAGGTAGAGGTAGAATTTTAAAATAATATTTAGCCATACATTCAAATTTCTTCAGTTATAAGTAAAATAAAAGGAACTTTATTAGGACCTCAAATGCAAACATAGTCTATAATTCCCCCATTATTTACCCAACTGCCTTTGACCATTCCTTACTATGAGACTTCGCTAGAATAAAGGAACAGTAACTGATGGACCTCTGCAGTTTAGCAGGTAGAAGAATGACATGATGAAGCTTCAGTCAAGTTGGTGTAACAGCTGCTCTTTATGCCACCGTCTGAGCTATACCCTTGAGTGAAACCTGTTGTCTTGGCTCTACCTTCCCACATCGCCGCCACCTCTTCAAATATTTCAAATATCGAATCAGTTAGAGCTGAGAAGCTGTATTTCCCTGCCTATCATTGCTTCTAATGTTCTGTCTTGTCTGTAATTATCTTAAACATTTGCTAAAGGAGGGCTAATGCTGTCAGCTTGCCAGAAAAGTACATTTAAGAGAAAGTAACTCTTCCGTTAAAAAAAAAATCAGTGAATCATTTGAACAAAAGCAAAACAGTAATAATCACCATCAGAGATTTTCACATCAAAGTTAATGGGAAGTTTACAGACAAAATCCCCATGTGGCTTTGAAAATTGACATTCTGGCATAGCAGTTCTTCTGAATTCAGTAGAATTGCTTCTATTTACAACACCTTTCATTTTAATGAGTGTACTCTTGCTTTACATATTTACAGGGTCTTCAGCCCCCCCCCCCCCTCCCCGCCCCCTTAAATTTTTGAAGCATCATTACTGAGGAACAAACAATAAACCCATGCCCATGTTAATGACAGTGATTTTCTGGGTTGTTCACTGACCCTGGTGGAATTACATACCCAAATGACAGTAAGTCCCTGTCTAGCCAGTAGCTGATTAAACACAAGGAATGTACTGGAAAAAAATCAGGCTGACTTCAGTAAGCACTCACAGGGTTAACTCCTTTAACAAGACTGTTTAAATTAGCTAATTTAGTAATGGCGCTTGTTTTGTGTAAAGTGCAAATGCCTCCAAAAGCTAAATACAGAGGTTATCATTATTTACAATGATAAAAAAAGTTTGCCTTTGAAAAGTCTTTGCTTTTCAGTCAATATTACTTACATCAGATTTTTCAGTCCAGTTTTCTACAGTCTCATTTTAAAGATGTTGAGCCATAAAATGGTTCTTCCAGAGGCCAGTGGAAGCTCTGAGTACATACCACCAGTAAAGATCTGACCACATGAATAACTAAGTAAGTTTTTATATGTTTAAGTTCTTTTGTTTATGTCTGAACATTATAGTCTAAGATTCCAACATCAGAAAGTGATTTCTCATAAAAAATTCTTAATGGTTGTCAGTAAACATAGATAATTCATTACAAAAGTAGTTAAGAATTTCTGTTTTGCATAGCACCTTGTGTCAACAGCGGCTGATACATGCAGAGATGTGCATCCTGCAGCTAGCTGACAGTTTTTCAATTTTTTTAAATAATTTTCTTCATTTTCTGGACAAAAAAAGTAATACGAAGTTCTAAAAGTGCAATAATTTTCTCTGATATTTTTATCTAATACAAAAGTATTGCCAAAATACCTCTCCTATATGCAAATGCATGATCATGGTCCATCACAGAAATGTCACTCTCTCCAGTCATCACAGCTACTTAATGATATATAACACTTCTATAGAAATAATTAGTAAACACAGGAATCACATGACTGAGATTAGAGTGAAATTCAGGAGATGGGATGTAGCTATTTAAATGTGGATTTGTTAATAACACCACAGTGAATTCTTGGAGTTTTGTTTTTCATATTTTCCTCTTATTTCACAACATGACAGTTTGTATTTTACCTGCGATGGCGTTCTTGAGTAAGAAGAATGCTTTTGTAGATGAGTTTACCAAATACCCTATGAAAAAACACATAGCAAATTAATTTTGAAATAATTTTCATCAGAAAGCACCATTTTGACAAAATTAGGTAGGTAATGATGATCCAGTTCAGAGACATTTTTTTAAAAAAAAAGAAGTACTTGTGTGGGCTTGTGGTTTTTTTATTTATTTATTAATTTATTATATTAATTTAATTAATTATATAAATTATTAATTTATTTATTAATTAATTTATTATAATTAAATTCAAAGACCAGTTTCCCATAAATTCTCACCTTTATTGCCCTCTTAATTTGCCCTGTTGTCCTTGAATATTCTGTCTTCCTACAGGGCAACTTCCTTCTTTCACTGTTTCTGAAGCCCAAACACCCAGGGGGGAGGATGGGATCGTTATTCTACCTAGGGAATGGTGTAAAGAATAAGAGCCCTTTTGCTCTCTTGAGGAGACTATTCAGCCCTCTCTCCCTCATTGTTGCCTAATTTCACATGAAGTAATATTGCAGTGCAAAAGATTTTATCTAATTTATTTTATGTTCTTCTATATTGCAATTAATGTTGAAATTTCTTCTAAATAAAAGCATTTTGAATTCATACTGTGTTGAAACAATCTTTATGTGAATTCACATGCAATTCACCTCATCAGACGTTATTCATCTAAAGGTTAGATGTGACACCAAATCTAGGGTGGTGATCTAGGCTCCACCTGCATTAAATTGAGAGACAGGCATCTCAAGAGGGCCATTCATCCCACCAGCACAAGACACTTGTACTAAGATGATATGGAGGTGTTTTAGCTACAAATGGAGCCTGCTTGGTTGTCTTAGATTAAATGTGTGCATATTTTATGAGTAAAACCTGGTGAGATGAATACTATCCCATGTCCAAGGCTTGAGTTTTTCCTTCATGAGAATTGATGTGACATATTAGGAATCCAAAAAATGCACAATCTAATGTGAAAAAAAAAAATAAGAAAGAAAAAAATCTTTTGAACAATAATATTTTTAGTGTGTCACCCCTTTGTTCTGGTTCAAATAAAAGTTTTAGTATGTGATATTATTTTTTGTCTTCTCCTGTTGGAAAATATTTGTTTCAAAAGACAGTTTTTAGAATGTCAAATAGCATATGTGACAACAGGAACATTTCACCTACAGCTGAAAAGCAACCTGTCATTTTATCATTCAGTTACTGTATCCAAGCCATTTCCTGGGTTTATTTAAAATAATATTCAGGGACAAATATGTCGTTAAACTAAGTAGCAAATAATATTTAAAAAAGAAATGTGTGCAAATATGCACAAGTTACTTAAATCTAAAGGATTTAACATTTCAAAGTGAGGCTCAAATTTTAATAGTTTATCAAGTAGGGTTCATAAATAGCAACCTATTACTGGTGGGAAACTGTATACTGAATATTACACTAGCCAAGAAGCAAAAAGAACATTTTATAAGGCAATGGAAAGTAAGCACGTCCAGAGATGGATTTCATACAGATAATTGCTGTGTTCAAAACGTGGACATCAGCACTCTTGTCTCAGTTCTTGCAGTGGTTTCTGCAGTTTGTCGCCACCCTTCCTATCATCTCTCATAACTACGGCCTAAGTAAATCAGTGCTACCAAAGGGACTGGAGGAAGTAAGGCAGTTTTTGCTGTGTCGTTATTTGGAGATGCAAGAAAGATTCATTACCTTACATTAGCGCTTAATACACTGTTGGTCACAGTCTAACTTCTAGCCATCTGCCCTTGAATAGCTCTGCTGCCTTGCATGACATTCAATATTTGACATACCTCCAGTGACACAGTCCACAGGTTTTCATACATACCAACCACAGGCTGTAGAAAAGGATGTTTCAAAGTGAATACAGAAGTGTTATTATAAAATGCCTAAGCTGTCCTGACATATACTGTATAAAATATAGGCCAGAAAAAAAAAAATTGACATTTTTATGTAATCCCCTTTATGCATTGCTTTATGAAGTGATCTCAGCGAGGTGAGAGATTAAACGTGCCTCTACAGTTTTGTGTGTGAAGCAACTTGCACAGAGTGGTCACAGTGGTAACTGATAACAGAATGAAGAGCAATTCATGAATGAGTTCTACCCTTGCTGTGCAGTGACTGGATAAGCCATCAAAGCAAACAGCGCTCTCTTTGCTTTTGTTCCTATGTGGTCTTGGAAATTACCTCCGCACACATCAACCAAAAAATGCAATGTGCTCTGGAAAAAAAAAAAAAAAAAGTAGCCATGCAAAGTAATTTCCAAGAAGAAGGCAAGAGAAGAAGATCATATTTTACAGAACTAGAAATAGCATATATTTCCTGATTTAATCTGAATTCAGGGAGCCACAGTACTGATTTTTTTCTGCAAGTGATGTTTATCCAGAAAAAAAAAAATGAAACAAGCAGTAGTTGTGAGTTATCACAGGAACTTCTGCGAAAAATTGGAATTCAAATCTTGTCTAGTTAACAGCAGAGAATGATACTGCTGATTTCATCTTATTCTTTCTAAGGAAACAGTTGAACAGATTTATTTCAGCATGCTCAGCAGTGGGCTCATGCGTAGAGTCCTTCAGGCTGGGGATACTGCAGCAGGGGCGCATGGAGAAGCAAGCGCTGCCATTGTATGCATGTAAATGAGGCAAATGCAAAAGGAAATATCTCTTTTATGACCAGTGTATCCTGGGTATATTTTAGACAAATGCCTCACCTGAATAATAGACAGCAGAGGAAAAGGACAATGAGCTGAAACATGACTCATGATGATGAGGTAGGTTTTAGAGAGTGCCAATTTAATGTGTCTGTCTAGAGCTGGTGGTGGGTGAGACTGTGGGTAGAGAAAGAGAGAGAAAGAGATTTGTATCTCTCTGCCCCCGAAACATTTAATGCTAATGACCCGCAGTGTGTTGCATGAGTTTATGCAGAGGTACCTGAAGCATCTACTGTTTCTCTAAGGCTCTGTATAGGTGCAGTAGACCTTTCGTGCGTAGCAGATTGCAGCTGAACCAGTCATAAGCAGCAGCAGAAAATGTGCAAATGAATACATAATGCCCACTTAAAGCTTATGTTAATTCGGCTGCCGCTTTGAAGAAGAATTAAAAATGGGTAGTATGTGCGCTGTCTTGTTAAGCAGCTAGTGCCACGCTACAGTTGTTTGAAAGCCTGCAAAAAGAAGAAACACCTGATGTGCATATTGTGCAGTAGGCTATAATGTTAGTAATAGAAAGAACATATTATGAAACATAAATATCAATTAATTAACTTCTGGAGAAAATAAAATATACCTTATGCAGAAAGAAAGGAGCAATTGGGATTTTCCACAGGAAAAATGCATCATTTCACAAACTTCATTGGCACTGTGATCTGAACAGATGTGTGTTTCAGCTCTGTTTCCTTGGCCTTTTCTGAAGTTCACTTATTCCAGGCAGGTAATCAACTGCTGATAAAATAAATTTCCCCTTGAGTGTGCCAAATGGATGGTTAGGGACTGGAAAGAGTGTGTCCCTTTCCCAGCTCACACTTTAGGTCTGGAATTATAAGCACAGCAGTGTATAGCCCATATTGTACATATCTCCTGGTGATGTTGCTATTCAAAGACTGTAGTCTTCCTTATTCAAGAAGGTGAAATCCACAGGAAGAAATTAAAAATGCCATGATAACAGGGTTAGTGACACTAATTGGTGGATCATTGCCTATTTCTACACTGTTCCACAGTACAGACAACTCACAGGTACAATCCACACATTTTTCTGAATTAATTCAAGAAAATACACAAGTCAAAAAAAATAATTTCAGGCAGAAGATAAGCCAGGACTCTTGCTTTCTAGGCAAAGATGCCACATTGAGCTAAAGCAGCTGTGTTACCTTGGGTGACCTTCTGGTAACACTCATCATGAGCTCTCCTGCTTGAAGAAGGAGGAAAATTTTGGTTCGCTTTACTCAGGGCTGTAGTAGTCCTCTGTAGTATGAGACATAAACATCAGAATTAAACCAGAATGGATTTAAGATAAGATCCAGCTTTGCAACTCAAGCTACGTACTGTCCTATGGATATTTCTGTCCCTGCCTTGTCCTGGCATATGACAGCTTATAATTATATGCTACAGCATAAATAATACAGTATTCCGATATAGTCTTAGGAATCTGGCAACAGGAGCGCGCTTTCCACAGATCAGCCGTAAGGGAGAGCCATAGTCTGTCACCTATCTATGAGAACACAAAATTCTTCTGTGCTCCATTTTTCAGATGAAGTTCTGAACTAAGAATGAATGGGAAGAACAGAGAGATTTATTGATTCTTTAATATAAATTTACAAAAAAAAATAACCGATTAAAAGAATTACAGATGTTGCAGCTTTCATAGTCTTTTTAAGGTAATGAACATTTTTAATTTGGAGACAAAACTGAAAATGTTATTAAAAGAGAACCATGCTATCTTTCCCAGTCAACCCATCTGCACACCTATATCAAATTGGCAAAGCATAGTGTTTTGGATATTTGGGCAAGAAAGAAATGAAGAGATAAAAAAAAATATATTTATGAACTTTATCAAAGGTTTTAAAGGCAGTATCCCGAATAATTTTTACTGTCACACAGCATTTTTATGTGAAACCATTTACAAAGAAAAATAAAGATTGCTATTTGTCTTAGAATAGCACCTAAAGAGCTGACCTCAAGCCCAGGGAAAGTAGATACCAAACAGGCACACAAAGCTACATCAACAAAAAGATTGCAGTAGCTGCTCCCTACTTTTGTTGCTGACATTCAAAATTTTAACTCTCAGAGACCCCACAATCTATAATCAAACAGGTGTCTGAAATTTGAAAATGTATCCACTTTCACAAGATAGGCTTCCTGAGTATTTAGTAGTAGGTTTGCTACCAGATACCCTAAAAGTTAATATAATCAAAGCTGTATGTCTATGTTTCTACTGCGAAGAGAAATAGAAACCTTCAAAGGACCACTCTTCCTATCATAAGATGTGAGCCTTGGGTATGTAGGATGATTGACCCTCTGACAGTGCCTTCACTGCTGAAGAGGGGAATTAACCAACATCAACCCCAATTTGACTTTGAATATCTCCTTGTCAGCATGTGCAGGACCACCCAAAGCATGTCGCTATAAACTAAACATCCAACTAAACATACACTTAGAATTTGGGAATTGTCAGAACATGGCTAATGGACCAGTTACGATACACAGAGAAAAATTGCTGGAAGAGGTGCTGGTGCTATCTTCGCTGTTGCCCATTAGAGCACTCAGGAGGGTCTTGAAAGCCTTGAACTCACATTCCTCATCTGCTTCAGAGGTCTTGAACTCACGCTTTCTGCAAGCATGGTCTAATATCTGGATGTGTCACATTTTGGACTGGAGGGTCTGCTCTACGTCTCTGACTGAAACTGCTCTATTTCATATGCATTCATTTAAATATTAATTGAGGTAAATACTGAGAATAAAACCGTCTTTTAGCTTAAGCACTTGTCTGAATATAAAGAGATGTGTACTAAACCTCTTCACCTATTTCATATTGTTTTATTCAAAGTGAAATAGCTTCATCAAAAGTGGCCAAGCAGACTTTCCTCCTCCCACTCCCAGACTGTGCTGAAGTGCAGTGATTAGCGTAGTCTTTGGGGGTAGAAACGATTGCTGCTCAAGTCTTCTCAGGCAGAATAAGATAGTTATGCATTTTTTGGAAAGGCTTAGACTTAATAATTAACTTAAGGAAAGTTCAATCCAATACCTTAACCACTTCCTTTCTCTTTTACAGAAAATCTGACAACTAATATATGTAAAATCAGCGGTCCTTTTCAAAACTATTGGCTTGAGTCACATCCTTAGATAGCAATTATAAGTGAAGGTCGTCCTGGTTTCCAACTAGGGTTCAAAATAAAAATACAGTACTTAAAAATCAAGCCCTCACACAAAAGAAACCTTAGCCCATGTTTGGAACTGAACTTACACTGAACCCTTCATGAGCAAAAGTACTTTGGCACCTCTGATTTCCACCAGGGAGTAGAGCTGGAAATGACTGTGCTCTAACAGAAAGGCTTTTCTTCTGGTATTTCCAGCTGAGATGCCAAGTGGAAGTGCTGGAATCTGATAAGAAAGCTTGCTCTCATAGATGTTTATCCAAACTTGACCCAGACTGTAAAATAGTGGATATCTGGCTATCTTTACAAACTGACTCTCAAGTGAGTTAGCAGGACAGTCTTCAATATTTATACTCAAGCATATATTTTTTGTTTTAATAGAAAACTTCCGTCTTTTCATAGAAACCAAAGTGATGAAAGCATCAGTGGTGCAGGTTAATACAATGGTGAAAGACAATACCTGACTAGCAGATGCTAAAAATACAGTTACTGGATACAAGGCCTCCCAATCAAAAGCAATACTTTTGAAATGTCTCTCTTGCCTCCTCACTCTATTAAATTACAGTGAGAAAAAAATTTACATTGAAGGCCTGCTGTAAAATCCCAGAAATCACTATGAAATCACTGAGAAGCATACTATTGAATTGGCTCATCTTTGGAACAGGCCTCCACTGTAAAACTTGGCTTCGTTTATACTGCCATCCACCCTGTTAAGCTTTTAACAGGTACTTTAGCTGAAATTGTTACAGAAAGTGAGATCTTGGGCAGTTTCTCAATGGAAGAGCACTTATTCAGTCCTTATCCTGCCCTAACAGCACCAGACAGTGATAGTCTGTAAAAAGTGACAAGCTGTGCTGCCTGTTTTCTGAATGCATTGCTAAAACATTTATGATGGATATGCGTTCAGTTCAGGAAAACTAATACAGAGATTATAATGTACCCTTAACAGTGAACTAAAAAGAAAAGCACTCTCTGACCTGGTAAAACAGCTGTGTATCATTGCGTAACAGTGAAGGACTGAACCCAATAAATTATTACAGCTAACTGCTTGTGTTTGCATCAACTTCTGAAATAGCTTCATTCCCCTGTGCTGGGGAATGAAGTGATACTATCTTCTCTAATAGCACAAATTATTAAAGTGAGACCTTCAGATGACTGTGCCTGATAAACCACAATCATGCTTTCCTTTCTGCACCAGCCATCGTATGTGTATTTTCCAGTAAACTCTTGCTTTTAATATCTAGAATGGTTATGCAATTTATGCAATTATTTGATCAATTTATATAATGCACTTGTCCCAGATGTTCTAGGTGAATGTAATGTTATACAAAAATTCACTTTATTGATAAAATCAAATTGATATGATTTCAAATAAACACCTTCCCACCAGCAAAACCTAGACAACTTTCCTCTGAATAAAATCCTAAGTTATTATAGCTTACATCAGTACTACTCACTGATAATCAGCACACTAGATCAAGAACTAAAGATCACACCAGAAGTTCATCCATCCAGAACTCCAAATGTGAGGACCCTGAACATGTATTCCTCTGGTGATCTTACCCGTGGCCTTGTAAGAAACTGTCTCTTTCAGATACGGTGAGCTACCAACCCAGTAACTAATGTGCACCTAGATGGGAAGTGGGAGTCAGTCTGGCTATTAAGCAGCAACGCGCTAAAAGACATGGAGTAGAAAGCAAACAGTATTTTATTCTTGCTGAGCTTTCAAATTATTTTAAAACATGGACTCTACAACTGCTTGCTCTGGATAAGCAGAATGGTGGAAAATTTGCAGTTGGATGTAGGTTTGTATACAACAAAACAGAACAGAACAAAATTCCCTGGCTACTATTGCTGCCAAGGTACCAAGATGCACCTAAATGTCCTAGAAGATACCCTCAGTTCACCAGCTTGGCTAAAAGGAAGGAAATTGCTCCTTAAGTCTCAGACAGTACCTCTCTCAGACAGTCTGCCAGCTTGTCTCGGATGTGTTTCAGGTAATTACCTGTCATCCAAGCAATGATTTCAACCCGGCATGAAGAAAGCTGAGGAACTGTGTCATCTGGACAATGTGAAGCAAAGTGGACCTAAGTGACATCACTGTATTGATGGTGGCAGTCAAAGCGGTCACAGTGTTCCCTTTAGTGACTACACATATGATTTTAAATAAGTAGTATGACATAGAACTCTATCATGCAGTGAACTGTTTGTCTTCTTTGGTAAAAGAATAATTCTAAGGTTTATCCTCTCAGAGGGAAAAAAGTAGCACTCTCAGGCATGTCTGTGCCTGCTTTTGCCAGGAACTGTAAGTGTCACGTAGATGATGCTCCATGTGAAAAGTCACTTGTGACAGTTCTGAAAGAATCAACTTGGATGCAAAATGTATTTGCCAGTATCTTACGCAGCCAGAAGGTATTGATTCAGAGATCAAGAAAGGCAAATAGAGTATTGCTGTCGTTTTTTTAAAGGGTCAGATGCAAAATGTGTCTCTCACAGAATCAGAGAGAGTTTCTGAAATAGTTTTCTGATTTCCACCTTTCTTTGTGCATCAGAAGACAGGGAGTAGCGTAGCAGTGGTTTCTACTATCTTGTTTACATGCACTGTCTGCCTGAGCTCTCAAAAAGTTTGTTTTAAACCAAATCCATTTTGGTTGGTTCATACTGCAGAGCTCATGGGTTTCCCAAAAAGTGCCATTCCAAACAGATAGGGACAGAGACCCTTGGGGATGAGAGGATATGCAGTACCTGCTTTTCTCTTGCTTTTGCAATGGTGTAAACCCACAGTAGCTTTGATGGACTTACAGCAGATATAACCTGTGCATGAAAGAGATTTCTAGACCTCAATAACTAGGTTTGAAGTAGGAGCACCTATTAAGTTGCTGCAGAGGCCAACTGCTTTTGAACCAGAGAATGCATTTGGATCATGTCTACTATGAAGCGATAAGCTGTGTAAGTTCAAAGTACAGTGGAAAGCCTTAACATTATCCATGCTTATTAGTACGCAGTGCTTGTGTTAAAGTGCTATGGGAAATGTCATTTTGATTGTGGACACAAACCAACTCTGGCTGCCTGTTGTTATTCTTCTAGGGGTTATTACTGAGTCTCTCTGTGCTACATTCTTTCAACGTGCTCTGAAGTCCAGTAACGTTTTAGATCTTAGTATTGAGTGAATAAAGACATAGCAGGTTTGTCTAAAAAGTCACTATAATGATAATAATCTATAACCATGAGTTAAACTGCACTCTGTGTTAACCTGAAGATTTTCCAGAATATGTATTAACCAGCATTTCCCTCTATCTAGAAAGCCAAGAGTACAAAAACCAACAAAAGTGTAAACTGACAGAAACTCCTCTCTGCAATTTCTTCTTTCACAATTCCTCCTTTCACAATTCCTTCAAAAGAAGAGTCCGAAATTAGGATTACTGGTACACACTATATTCCCCACCTGCAGTTTTATGCTGTGAATATTATGAAACGCTGCAACAGAGTAGACAGAGCCCAGGAGCAACAACTGCTTTTTAATTCTCTTTTAAGGATACCTCACATCTAACAGAGGGAGGTGGGTTGCAACCCACACTTCTATGTCCAGCTAGTAAATATGATTAAGGTCTGTGCTTAAGGTCACTATGTTCTCAGTTTACAAGAGAAAAAGCAGTGGTATACACCAGCACTTGTTTCAGAAAAGTATAAGATTCTTCACTGGCACAGTTGAAAGGCAGCTCCACTCACATTCAGAGATTTATGCTGTTTCATATTTGCTCAGAGTCTGGACTTACATATAATGCAGCTAATATTCTGAGGAGTAAGGAAAAAGGCAAAATAGCGAACCAGTGTGGGCCTACCATACGTTTATTGTGTGTTTCACTGCCAGAACAAAATTCAGCTACGCAGAAGGATATTCTTAAAAGTGCACCCAGCTTGAATTTAAGTACACGTGGGAAAAAAAAAAAAAGAAACAAGGGCTGTGCTAGTTCACTGTTTACTGAAATAAAGTATAATAATATATCGCTATTGTTGTATTCATAATTGTGAGCATTCTCTAGCTAACCAGGTTACATAGCTAACTTTGTATTACCAACCACCTTCATGAGATTTTTCAATTCTTTGTATTGACTCTGCACTGCATATCTTACATAGAGTATTTTCTCTATTTCTCTGATTGTATTCTTTCTTATTTAAGATTCTTGCATGCAAACAGGCTTTTTGAGAGTTCATCAGTTCCAGCTGGCTATTTTCCACTTGATGTCAATAATTCTTTATTCAGCTATTTATCAGAACTCTTTTCACTGCATCCAACGGGTGATGTCACCAAGAAAGAGTTATAATTACAGGTGGGAAATGAAAAGGAGATCAAAAAGCTTTCAAGTAACATTTATGCAAGCGTTCTAAGAAACAAAGAATGCAATAAGAAACAAGCAGACAACAAAGTAGGATTCAAATGGGAACAAAATTATAGCTAAACATACTAATCTTCAAAGTTTAAAATGGGTTGTCAGCAGTTCTTTCAGAAAATCATGTTCCTGAAATTGCAACTGTAGAACCATTAGTCAGCTATGTATGAATGAATATTTCCCTTTTCCAAATCAGATTTATGGAATATTTTGCCTTCTGTCAGATTATAATATATTTGCATCTAATAGTTCTAATTTAGAACATTTGAATTATAAATAGATGGGAAATGTGGCATGAATTAGCGTTGATATGAAAGACTAATATGTTTTCCCTATAAGCTGAAAACTGCTTCCATGTCAAAGGAAAGCTAAACCGCTCTACAACTGAGGTTTTCTGAGGTAAGAATGCATTGGTGTTTTAGGGCAGTCGCGGTGCTCTTGAATTGCGAGATGTGCTATCCAAATTCCTCTCCGTGTTAACTATTACTGACCTTCAGCCATGGAAAGCAGCTAGTAGAGTGACTTAATTTGGCACCTGTTCTGGGGATTTCTGAATAGCTGAAGCCAAAAGCAATCCATATTTAGGTGGCCCAGCCTGTTCTCAGCACATACTGTATTTTACGGTGGATTTCCTTAGGAGATTGTAAGGGCGATGCCGTATGGGAATTCCTTAGTGTTGCCTTTCACTCCTTCAAATGCCAAATGTGAGGCTGTTTTTACCTACGTCTTTTCTATGGTAAAAGTGGCATCCATAGGAGGGATTCCTCCTGTACAGTAATTATCATGCATTTTCCAAAAAAGCCTTGTGGGAATTCACATTTCTTGGGAATTGGAAAGGAAGGGAAACTATTAATCAAGTGAAACTAGGCTTGAAGTGTAAATGTGGTGCTATCAGGTATACACACTGTATGGAATTTTCTTCCCATTTCTTGAGGATAATCACAGGAAGAGTGTGGGTGGACTGGCTCATATATGAAAAGACTTCTCTTAGCTAAAGGAAAAACAACATCATTTTAGAGCATAGGGTTTTAACCCACAAGTTGATGCAAACACAGACATAGTACAAAAGCAAAGAAATAAACTGGGGTCTACTCTCACTCTCGCCTATGCTGAAGTTATTGTTCCACTTCCAGTAACAAAGGTAAAACACCTTTTCAATTTCTGATTTTGGAACTCTATATGTTGTTTTACTTTTTCAAATTCTTTACAAATAATTGTCCAGAATTAAAAAAATAACCACAAATTGCTGAAGAACCGGGTTGGATTCCAATATTCATTATAAAAGAAAATAAAAAGAAAAAAAGTGACATCCCGGAGCTTCAGATAGAATTCCTTCATGAATAGTCTCTTACCCAGGTGCATCATATTCTTTCATGAGGACACAGTCTACTATTTTTAATGACTATGACATATAACAGCACATAGAGGATGAAAATACCTTTATTTCTTTTAAGCTGCACAGCAATATGTAGGCTATAAGAATGTGTATAAAAGAAAAGACAGGCATGGTCTTCAGAGGAATGAAAGGGGACAGTTTTGAAGCTTATTTCCCCGCTCCCATAGCATTTTTACGCGAGCTCAAAATATTCTTGAGCCAGCTGGTTGTTTTGTTCACATTGGCTTTCATTGCCTAATCTAGTGAATTCATTATAGCTCCTCGCCTGAGGGCTCAATTTTCAGCTGCGCTGAGCATGACCCACATCAGCTGTGGGAAAAGGGAGGCAAAGGCTCTGCGGGTGCCTCACACATCCCCTCTTTCTCAGGAAGCTGCGGGGGGACTGCGTGCCAGCCCAAGCAGCCGTGGCTATGTGACGATGCCTTGCACGGATCTTGGGGATTATTCTGCTAGCTGGAGTTGGCTTGTCCCAACGGGAATCCCGTGGCAGGGTGTTGAAGGGTAGGATAAGCTGCCGTAAAACAATGCTGGCTCTATGTCAGGACAGGAGTTTCCCATACCAGGGGATCCTCGATGTATTCTTCCTGGGAAAAGCTTCAGGGCTGATCTTGCAGTATAAAGAGACCTTCCTGGAAGGAGAATCTGGAATCGGGCATGTTGTTTCTGAGGTAACCAGACTCTAATGTCATCGCAACAAGTAGTTTAATTTTGTTTCTCGGTTACATGCTAGAGATACGGTGTTACAGAGAAGCTCTGTGGCAAATGGATTCTATTTGCTCATGTGCTACAAAAGGACAAACAGTTCTCTGTTTTTAAAGCTTTTTGGATGAGATTAGTGGTTGCAGAGACAGCGCTGTGTCCATTTTGTCCTCACTAGCAAGTGGGTGGTTGCCTCCCACGCTCACGTCACTGCCACATTTGGCAGCAATAACACTTTGGCAGCAATAATTTATCTAAGAGGTCCCAGCACTGTAAAGGAATCTCACTACTCGCTAAAAAAATTCTGAGTTTAGCTCTTTACTTTCAGTTCACTGAGCTACGGTCACTCCTTAGATGCACACACAAACACACATGTGTGCCCATCTCCTGAGCACTGCAAGGAACCTAAAACTTACAAATCAACAAGACAGAATGGTCCCAGCCAAGGAAGAAGAACAAGCAAGATGAAAACATCATAAAGACCCCATGCTGGCACAGCACACTCTGAGTCATATTTTCCAGTTATAAATGTCATCCATTAGGTTAAAAAAATAATAAGAAAAATCAGCCTCCATTCTGGGTTGTGTATTTTTTTTATTGCTTGCTTTAATAGCTCTGCTCTTCATCAGCTCCAGTATTCAGCAGCTGATCCCTCTTGCCTTGGCTAGGGACATGTGATAGTTTTGCTGAATAGCTGCAAACATGCTCTCTGCTGGGTACTAATAGCTGGCACATTAGGCTGCTTGGTGAACTGCGGCAGCCAAATAGAAATGCTTTCAACAGACTGATTTCAGTAAAGAAGTGGAGGGTTGGGATTTTTATCTTTTCTTTTTCTTTTTTTTTTTTTTTTTTTTTTTTTCCCTTTCCCCACTCTGCTTGGTGCCAGGCTTCTTAAAATAGTTCCCTCAGAGTTTTCTTGTTACCCATTTTGGAGCCCAGATGTAGGAAGCAAGCCAGCACAGCTGGTGGAGTCTAAGTGTCTCACAGATAGGGAAGGCTTACACAGCCCTCATTTTATTCTTAACTGTTATTCTTCACTTTATTCGTAACTGTTATTGATGTTATTTCTATTGGAGTGTCAATAAAAAAATACTCAGGCTTGCAGAGGTTAAAAATCTACCAACTGAAGACCTTTGTCTCCCTCCTGTCTTCAGCACCAGACCACTGTACCTTGTTATCTTCAGTACTTCCCTCATCTTTTCCCTCATCAGGAATGTAGATTTAATTAGTTGTTCCATTCTGAGCTCACACTGATACCTGTGCTGAGCTAGTACAAGTGATGCGCAGTGATGCTGTGATGTGAACTCATTCTCACAGCAGGCTGGATATAAAACCAGCAGTTTCCTTATACTTAGGAGTATATGCTAGATTTCTAGCATATTTCTGAGAAGAGAATATATGGAGTGGTACCAGCCTTCCTGACAGCAAGGTAAAATGTGCACAACAGAACGAAAAGAGATGATATGCCAATTAGTAGTTTCCTTATAGTCATCTAGTAAGTACTGGGCTGGCCAGTCTTGGAGAGACAGTAGTTTTCTTCCTCTAAAGTTGCAAATTAGATTGTTGGAAGACTAGTCGCTTCTCTGAATTTTTTTTCCTGTTAGAGATTTGCTATCACCTGGGCACCCTCGTGGGATCTTTCCTCATGCAACGTGTGATAACTCCTACCAGCCTTCAGTTACTTATAATTGCACGGTTCCTACAGGGTGGTTTTTGAAAGCAGCCCAGTCTGGGGTATTACCATTATAGACTGCAGAACTCCATGTTCCTAGTACATCTGCGAAAGCATTTGGGGGAACAGCAATACGGGTGGAAGTAACACTGATTCATTCTATCTTCATATGAAAACAGAGGGAACAGTTGGCCTCTCCAAACTGGAATGATACAGATACAGAGATCTGAATATGCAAAAATAGCACAGCAATTTCTTGGAGAATGCAAAACGTGTCTCAGAAATATATTGAAAAACAGCACATTGAGGTCCACAGGGAAACATTTCAAAGGTGCACAGTGCAATGCTTGATTACACTAAACACTAGGGTATACTAAAAGTCAATAGGAGTCAGGTATTTACTCCCTGTTTATGTCTGTAGACCTCTGTTGTCTTCAACAGCTTGCTCTAGCAGTAAGCATGTCCCCTACCATAAGCAAACGTCTGATTACAGCACTGGCAAATGAATGAGAGGTTTTTGGAGAAGATGAACAATCAAATTCTGCACTGATTCAGGGCTTTGACAAAGCATCTCTGGTGGATGTTGGGCTATTAATTTACATCCTTCCAATGCCCACCATTTCCTTATGCCTCCTTATGACAGAATCAGAATAATTTAGTTTGTGCCCACGTCTCCCTGATGGGAACATCAGGTCCAGCATCTTAGTTGGTACTGGTAATAAAAGTGGTCTTTCATGAAGATGCAGGTCTGTGAGTGGGAGCTGCTGACGCATACTTGTTCCTTTCTACCAGCACAGTTACAGGAACAGTAGCCTCCAGTAAGCAAACAGCTGAGAAGGTATTTCCTTAAACAGCTTCTGCTGTTTGCACAGAGAATATGAACACAAGTCTCTATACTCCGCACTAATTCACACATGTGACTGTGTTCAAGCTTATGCTTAGCTCCATTCCCTCCCCTTGTGTCAGCAGCTCACTTCTGTTGGTTCTGAAGTTCACAGTAATTATATATAAGCAACATGTGACTGGACAGCTTTAGATGTGGTCAGGCTTTTTTTGCATGCAGGCTTTTGCCTGCTTTTGTCTCCTTTTCTAGGGGAGAGGGATGGACTGACACCTGAGACTGGAGTTTTACAGGTATCTGCTGAGGTCTGTACCCAGCTCCGCTAGCTGTTTGCAGGACCTGTATGCTTCTCTCTCCTTGGGGGGCTTTAACCTAAGGAGAGAGATTTTTGTTCTGTTCCTGAGGTTAGATTTATGTTATCGGCCATTTGGAAGCGTCTCACTTCAGTTAGGTTCTCTATTTTATTTGGAGAGGGATAAGCACCTTCACATAACAGTTCTCTACATCATAAGGCAGGTGCGTAAGATAACAGATGAATTTCCATGCAGCATTGATAAAGAGGGTCCTGACAACTGTCTGAAATATTATGCTAAACCTTGTGTGATAAATCTGTTTGAGGTAAACCTTATCTTTCTGTAATTCTTCTGTCATGACTGATGCCACCACAGAGACACCACGTTGAAGTCTCTATATACCTTCTTTCCTGATGATTTTCTACAAAGATCCTCATTAACTCAATTATCCATAAAGCTACCCATAAGAAAAAAGATCTTGAGATAGATAACAGATGCACTTAAGAGTTACATCTTGTGATGAATGAACACAAAATCCCAGCTTCATTATAGCCAGCCCACACAGTCACATTTTTTATTGCTCATATGTAATGATCAGCAATCATTTGGGACAACAAAAAATAAAACTCTATCCAGAATTTTAAGACAATCTCATAAAATAAAAGAATAAAAAAATGAAATCATTTACAATGTTTGAAGCACCTGGGAGAAGCACCCTGGCTTGACCATAATTACTTGCTAATTTCTATCTTTCTCATGTTCTCAGTAAGATCTCTGGTATTTTCATCTTCCACTCTTTATTATCACTTCCTATACCTGTTCCAAATGCCACACATCATCCTCAACAATCTATTTTTTCCTTTCAAAATATCTTTAACTAGAACGGGTCTGTTCTTCACCCATGAAATTTAGCTTTCAGTTCATTCCTAATTTTGTGTACAAACTGTATGATAGACCTCTGTCTCATGTGACATTATTTCTGTTCTGTCTGTTTAGATGCGCTCATTTTTTACGGCAGATTTTTTCTTCCTGTTGGCAAGTTGCCTTTAAATATTCATAATTGTTCTATAAATCCTTGTATGGTGAACCTTCCTTTTCTCAAAACGGCACTTCCTGTACAAAGACATTCACCTGAGCCTTGGAACTCCTTTGCTACCTGCATTTCACTTGCCCTGGTGTTTGCAAATGAACAAATTGAGGCCACAAATAGGTACACAGGTAGGTACAGACAGTTACACATCCACTCTGCCTGAACTCCAGTCTGGCTAAATACCATGTAGTTCAAACTATTTTGTCCTGCTAAGATTAAATGTTTATTGCATCTTAGGCTCTGGGAGTGGAGTGAAGGTGTAACTATCTGGCCCCATTCATCCGATCACATTTTCTGCATGGCCAAAATCAGAAGTGAACTGCAGTTTATGCAGAAACATTCACAAAAATTTTGTGTATGATATTTGTCTATCCAGACTACTTCTCAAGATTTATAGGAAATTTTTTTTAGTCCTCTGACTTATTTTGCGAGTGCTTGAAGTCATATGAAGTGAATTCTTCCTCTGTGACGAAGCCCAAGGTTTATGAGGCTTGAACGGAGCACGCTGCCGGTCTATGCAGTATTTTGTTATCTTACAGGGGTAACATCCAACCAGCGCAAGTGATTCCCAGACAGGTGATGGGGAAGAAAATTTTACACAGTTTTGCTCAGTCTCACAAAAAACTGTAGTAAAAGACTGATAATAAGTACTTCCTAGTACTCTTTCAATCAGGTAAACTGGCAAAACTTCTTCAACAGCACTGTTGGCTCCCCATAATGTTAAAAGTTATCTAAGTATAAAAATAATGCATTATAATAAAGATTGTCTCTTCCTTTCATTTTCTTTTCTTCCCAGATCAGTAGTTCTTGCAACTTCCGTATCTTGATGTTAAAAGGAATTGCTGAGACCAGTTCAAGTCAAGCTTACCAGATGTCAAATTTTGATAGCCATTATGAGAGACTTAGGTATTTTACCTTTCGTCTTTTCTAGACATAACATTGCACAGCAGAGAGAGGTTCTTAAGTTAACCAGGTAAAAGAGGCTTATTTCAGTTTCACTGGTTAAAAGCAACACTTCGAACGCCACTTGGAAATGAAGAAGAAACAGTGCTGATCACACAGCACCAACGTAAAGCTCTCTGTTGCTCAGTAAGAGACAGCTATACCCTGCACGAGCACATTTCCCAGAACATCTTGGCAGACAGTTCCTATGCAGCACATTTTGTTAGATTAATTTAAAGGTAGAAAAGGCATGGATAACTATAACAAGATCTGCATCCAACAATGTTAGAAGAGACACAGGATTCCAGAGAACAGTAAAGAGAAAAATGGTCTGAAGATGAAGCACTTGGCTGCAATGGCTACTTACTTAATTGGCAATATCCCTGATCTAATAAAATCACCATATTATGAATCTTCTTGCCCTAGTTCATTCAACAGAATGTCAATTACACAATCAGTGGGCATTTGTGTATTTTTTCCTCTATCTGCTAACCTTGTTTTGGTTGTTTTTTTTTCTTTTGGTCTGGGCAACCATGTTTGAGATGACAAGACCTCAGTCAAATCCTTGTCTCACATGGATTAGAATACAGGATCTTCTTGGCTCCCAGTCAGTTGCATTGTTTTCATCTAATAAAAAACATCAGTGGAAAAATTCACCACTACACAAAAAGCAAATAACTTGAAGCGCTTTAACAATTCTGTATTAGTGCTGGCATGCTTCAAAAATAACTGCTGAACATTGCTAAGAGGACAGCAGGACTATATAATTATTTATGACAGGCTTTCAGCTTTTTTTCCTTCTCCTAAACAGTTGGTGTTAGTCGAAGGCCAAAGGAATACTGTGAAAATGAAGGAAGGAAAGCAGTGGGATGCTTTTTATAAAGCAGCTGCCCTCCATCTTCACGCACCCATGAGTGACCATACTAAGCATCTTCTGGGAGGACCACTGTTCAAAGGTGTTTGGACTTCAGATTTCATAATCTGAAATCCATGGCTGTAAATAGAAAGAATGAAGAACCATGAATAGAAATTAGTAGGAAACCATTCATTCCCATTCCAGGAATATGTTCAAGTCAAGAAACAGTTTTCCATTCCATATTGGGTCAAAATTGAGACCTTTCAACTTTTTCAAGACAAGAAAGAACAAATGAAAGCTTTAGTTCTCACCCTCCTCCTGCTGCTCCTCTTCATGTCCTCCAAATGAGACAAGGAATTAGGGTGCCACCCTCCAAGGAAAAGAAACTGGATCTGAAGCCCAGCTCTGCTAGCCTGATGCATTCACATGCCTATTCTCAGTACTTGACAATCCCTTCATGCGTTGCAGAAGAGTGTCCAACCTGCAGGCTAATTCTGAGGTCAGATGCAATTCATTCTTCGTGCTTAAAATAGCCCACCCTAGAGCTCAGATGCATTTCCAACCATCACTTTTCTGATGCTGATGTATTCCCACAAAATCTCTCAGTTAGAGCATATTGACTCAGCTTCGGTACTCGCCACCAGCCTCTCTCTGCCGTGGGGCTGAGCAGAACTTGCTGATTGTTTGAGCACCTGCTGCCACTCGCAGGACCCCGATGCACTCCCAGCACACAACACACAAATGGAAAATGGAAGTGAGAGTGTAGAGAAAAGGAATGCCTACATATCCCACAGAAACACATATTATACCTCTGTTGCAGGATTTCTTCCAGGAAACTGAGTGAAAGATGTCCAGTTTCTGAAGTAAACCTAGGAAACACGTTCACAGATCAACAATATCATCACTAACCCACATGCCTGAGTAGCAGCTCAGGGAGTAGTGTTTGACTTTTTTTTTCTCTAGATATCAGCATGGGTTTTTGCTTGCATGTTACTGTCCTTGCTGAATTTCACCATATTACCTGTATGTCTAAAATGCAGCATCTGCATAACTATTTGCAGCTCTCTGGCCATTGTTTGTCATGTCTTATTCATGTTGGAATATCAGGAAATATGTAGAAATTAAAGTTTGTAATAATATGCTAGTCCTTGTATTCCATGACTGAAGGAAAATATTCCCATGTCTGAAATAATAGAAGAATTAATTTCCACACACACATGCTAAGGGATTTGCTGTTCTACCTAAACTAAGCAGTCCGATTTCTTCTCAGAGGAAGGGCTGTTTGTGAGTGATGGAGTGGGAATCTGGTCAGTGCTATCACACACGACAATGAATGATACCAATAATAATAAAAAGATACTTTAGGAACATTTGAAAGATGATCACCCTACATAATCATTAACAATCTGTCACTTGCTGGGTCTTTTTGGGCACAAAGTCATTAACACCAACACGAACAGCTGCTGCCACCCTGAATGTCAGGGAAGGAAAAGGTTGGAATAATTCCATCCCACATTTTTAATTTCCCAGACTGAACCTTGGGATGTAAACACCTCCAACCTTGGTATGCAGGTTTATCTGGATCTTCGCTTTGCAACTGGACCCCCCATAAGAATTTAAACAAAGTAACAAGAGCTCACAATAGCACAGTATCAGCTGTATGGTACTTAGGTGTTGCTAGAAGAAGTTAAATTATTGCAATGCTCAGTAAAATCAACTGTGAACACAAGTAGGTGAATCATCACTTCACTCCTTTTACATTTCAGCAGGCTTCTGAAACTTTTTAACCCAGGCAGTAGAGACAACTGCATGAACCTGAATTCCCAAACTATTTTTCTCTGATGGGAAAAGTGCATATGTAACTGAAGCAAACTGGAGCATTTACAGTGCCTGCAAATGGGACAAAAGAAAACTGTTGCCTCTCTTCCACACCTTTCAGATGGAAAAAAAACAGGGCAAATTTACTGAGTGAATTTCAGGACCTGAGAAAGACTTCATGTGTCCAGATCCAAATCCCGCCAAATGGGATTTGTTGGTACGCCTTCGTGTCTAATTCCTACTGACTTTTCACAGAGTGCCTTTACAAATCTGTTCCATGAGCTAAGATTTAATATTTTGCTCTGAGGAAAGCATTTGACAGCTCATGTTGCTTGATGTTAGATCTTCTCTCAGGTGTAGTTTGGAGGAGGCTGGGAGTGGGAGGAATGTATTGCAAATGTGAAGGTCCTGCTTTCAGCTGCAATGAGTGTTGTCTCTGGGAGAGTAAGAAATGGTGAGTGGCCATTTTCTATTTAGTGCATTTAGTGGTTTATATCTCACACGACAGTTTCCAGGTAGCCAGGAAAGAGTCCTGGGCATGAACACATAAGAACTTGGTAGCCTCTGGCATGTGAATGGTAGGAGCTGGCCTTTTTTGACTGCTAGAAGCCCCTGTGGCTGCAATAGTCATGGAAGCCATGGTGACCAAGGCTAGGCCTGCCTCTAAGAAAAAATTCTTGAAACTCGTTCTCCCCATATAAATTAAAATGAAAATATGTGTAGTTATAACAGTACTCTGGAATGGAGGAGCTGCCAAAAGCCTTACAAGTCCCTTGAGACTTGCAGCAAATGTCCACAGTGAACGAGAACGGTTGTTATTGAGGTCACCAGCTTTGCCGCGCCATTGCCGTAACTGGTCAGACCAGAAGGTGAAACGGGAGCGCACAAAGGAACATTTTCCTACTGTGCCTTCAGAGAGATCGGACCCACAGAGGATTTTCCCCAGCAAAGACATCACTGGTGAGAGTTTCTAGAAATTGAGAGCTTCTAGCCTTACTCCCAGAGTTTCTCATGCTGGGACAATGAGTAGAAGAGATGTCAGAGTACATGGCCATTCAAGTAGCCTCCCAAGTCATATAATCCCAAGATGCCTCAGGTTTTACATCAAGTTCCCAGACCTTTAAAATCCAGGTTGTTATTCCCATAGGACAATGGCACTGGTAAGGTCCAGTCTAGGCTGGAACTAACAACTGTCAGTCCACAGTCATTCTGGGGACATCTGTGTTGATTCCTCAGCTAGTTTCTGTTCCAGAAAAAGTGTAGAGGAACAACCACTGCTCCATGCTGTCACTGAGCTTACCAGCCCATTTCCACATTGTTCTTTATTTCCTAGAGTAGGGACAAAGGGTGATAATTCAACTCAGGTCACATCAGACTGACTCTGACTTCTCCAGATGCCTGTTTGTGGTGACTCTGTGTACATAAGTACCTGTTCCGTCACCTCTCATGCCCCTGCACAGTAACAGAGTGATGCAAGACATGGTTATTGTTGACAGCCATTCTGTGCAGCAGAGGATAGAAAGGCAGCAAGGGCTGTGCTTGCTTCTCTCTGCCTCTAGCTGGCCAGCTGGGTGTGCAGATAGCAGTCTGAATTTCCTAAAAAGGCATCTCAAGCAGCACAGTTTGCATGTGGGGGCTCTTAGGGAAGAACCATTCCCAGATCCTTCCCTGGGACAATAGGTCTCCGCACTATTCCCCACTCTGTGCCTTTGCCTAACTTCCATAATAGTCTAGTGTGTTTAATCAGTACTGCTCCTGCAGCCAAAGTAGGGGTGGGGGATGGGTGTGCATTATACAGTGTTTCCAAACAATACCAAATATTGCATTAATCCAGTAGACTCTTGATTCCATTGTTGAGCAGTATTGTGTTTTAAGAACAACAGCTTAACTTTCTTTTTTTTTTTTTTTTTTTTTTCAAAAAAAGATCAGATTTATTAAAGTAGAATCTGGAGTTTATTTGTTTTTCTCTCCAAGGTACAGCAGCTGCGTAAAAGGAACATTTCACCATAAAGAACAGGCTGATTCACTGCATTTCTCCTGAGTACAGATTGTTGTCTTCTCCTACACAGTCTTCATAAATTAGGAAGGAAACTTGAAAAACACCACAATATATGTTTTTGATTGTTCCTGGCTTACAGAAGTTGAGTAAGACCTCAAATATCTAGCCTTTATCTAAAAAAAATAGTTAATAAAATTTAATAGGTGAATAAAAAGATAAACGCTTAGATACCTCAAAGAAACTGTGGAGCCATGGCATGATTTAAACAGGAGGTGCAGCAAGTTCAGTATCAGAGACTTGCCTTCCCTTTGTAAGGCCTGAGGACACTGAGTACCTTCAGATCTTGGGACATGTTCCTCAGCTCTTACATAAAGGCACAGGAAGGTGGGACTGCATTACACCCCTGCGTTCAAATGGACTAAGCTCTGACCTGCTCTAAAGCACTACAGCAACTTTACTTAAACACGATTTTAAGTGTCTATAAAACTGAAAACCAAGTCTCCCACAAAAACATCCAGCCTCCTGTGTGTAACTGCCAATCTACGCGAACAAGAAAGAGCATCAGAAGGGTAGGCGTCTATACCAGTAGCAGGGCTTGTTTTTCCCTTCCCAACCTTTGGTTTTTTGTACACGATGTGTATTTAGTGCAGGAAACCAGTTAGTAAAGTTTGCCTGAAACAAGATTTGGTTCCATGTTTCAGATTACAAGTGAAATGTCAGAAGTAATTCATTCATGAGGTGGCAGGATCCCTCCAGGGTGGTTTAGCCCTCAGTTACAATAATAAATAAATAATCCCAGAAGCTTTTTGTTGTGGGTTTTTTATTTTAACTACAGGCAATATGAGAAGGTTACCAGAAAGTTGCCACTGCAGACACAAAGTGCATGTTTTCCTGATTTCTCTAGTAAATTGCAATATATTACACTGTGATTCTGTCAACAATCATTTTGAATCATTCTTTGAGATTCTCAGACATTCAAGTCTACCTCTGCCCTACAGAAAGATAAAGATAGCTGAAGCAAAACATAAATTCATAGCACAGTGCAACTCTATTAGTCACATGTGGGAAGGTGGTCTGCACTTGAGTGATCTACAGGCTCTTAGCATTCAACTCCAGTGAGCTTTTCTTACTAGGGAAGAGTTGAAGTGTCATTAACTTTTCCAACTGTAATGGCATACATGTCAGAGTAAAGTCTGAAATACTATGGGCCAGCAAATGTTGAGCCAACTTCACAGACATAATCTTTGAAATCAAGGCAGTTGAGATGAAATTCCTAAACTGTTTAACAAGGAACATAGTTCAAGGTCCCTTCCCATGGAACTGCAAAGATCCCAATGATCAGTCCTCAGCAGAAACAGGATCTTTAAATATTTTTAATATTCATGGCAGCATGAGCTGAGAGAGGAACTCAAAGCAAGGAAAGATTATCTCTTTTTCAGCTCCGCTTCTACCATGAGCTGTGGACATATGGGCAGCAGTTTCTCCCTAGGCAGTAAGAGAAATGGAATTTTGGGTTCAGTCCCAACAGACACAGAGGAACATGGACCAATGTTTGCTAACTTTCCTTTTTGTCCTTACTTCCAAATTGCCAGTTCTTCCAGTCCAGCTCCATGCTCTTTTCTTTAATTCTCTTCCTCTTCATATTTAACACAGAGAAGCTTTCCTCCTGTAATCTGTGTAGGGGGATTGGCAGCAACAGGAGCATTGGAAAGTCCGTCTCTTTGTTTGCAGTCTTAATGCCAAGGATGCAACTGCAAGGAAAGTTGTTTCAAGGAAGAGCGTGTGCTTGTTGCTTTGTGTGAGAGCTGTTCAGTGAGTTTGGGAGCTGGTGGAGAACAGTCAAAATAGGTAATAACCAGAAGGCACAGATGCCAAGTCCTAATAAATCTTTGCTGAAATCAGCTGTTGACCACATGCTCCCTGATGAAGCAATACCTTACTACGCAGGTGCATTCAAGGTGATGTTACATATGTTTTATCTCTTTCTCTCTCATAGAATAGCTCAGGTTGGAAGGGACTTTGAAAGATCACGTGGTCCAACCTTTTGTGGGAAAGGGAGCCTAGATGAGGTTATGTAGCACCCTGTCCAATCGCATCTTGAAAACCTCCAACAATGAGGGTTCTACCACATCCCTGGGGAAGTTGTTCCAGTGATCAACTGTCCTCACTGTAAAAAATTTCGTTCTTGTATTGAGACGAAACTTGTTGCTATGCAACTTGTACCCTTTGCCCCTTGTCTTCTCCACGTGGCTCCTTGTGAAGACAGAACCTCCATCCTCTTTGTAGCTGCCCTTTGAGTACTAGAACACTGTGATGAGGCCCCCCCGAGCCTTTTCTTCTCCGGGCAGCAAAGACATAACTCCTTCAGTCTTTCCTCACAGGGCAGGTTCTTCAGCCCTTTGACCAACTTCGTGGCCCTCCTTTGGGCCCTATGCAGTCTGTTCATGCCTTTTTTGAATTGTGGGGACCACAGCTGTGCACGGTACTCCAGGTGTGGCCTGGCACGCACTAAGTAGAGTGGGATAATCGCATTTCTGTCCCTGCTAGAAATGAATGCCCCTGCAGATACAGCCAAGGATTTGATTTGCCTTCATTGCTGCAGTGGTGAACTGCTAACTCCTGTTCACCTTGCTGTCTACCAGGACCCGCAGTTCCCTTTCAGCAAGGCTGCTTTCCCACCACACAGGTCCTAGCCTGTACTGGGATGTTTGGTTATTTCATCCCAGGGGCAGGACTTCGTACTTGTCTTCGTTAAACTTCATACAGTTCTTGCTAGCCCACTCTTTCAACCTGTCCAGGTCGCTCTCTAAGATGGCTCTCCCTTCTGACATGTCCACCTTACCACCCATTTTAGTGTCATCGGCAAACTTGGTAAGGGTGCTTTCAATCCCATCATGCAGGCCATTTATGAAGATGTTGAACAGTGTGGGGCCCAGTATTGATCCCTGGGGACCCCATTTGTGTCAGGCTGCCAATGTGAGTAAAAATCACTGATTGCCACCTTATGAGTGTGGCCTGCAAGCCAATTTCCTACCCATCTCACAGATCACCCATCCAATTTGTATCTTACCAGTTTGTCCAGGAGAACGCTGCAGGAAACAGTGTTGAAAACTTTGCTGAAGTCCAGTCTTTATTGTACCTCTACCTTAGTCAGCACTCAAAACTTACGGCATCCCAGAAATGATACAGCTCTTCAACATTTTTTATTTTCATCTTTCTGTCCTGCATGGAAAAAAACAGAGGCAATTGTAAAGAACAGCATTTTGTCACCTAACTTTAACTTAAAAGTTGAGCATCAAATCTACTTAGGTGTCTTTTATTTAATTATTAGTATAATTTTAACTTAAACTGAACAGTGCATACATCAAAAACTTAAAGTGGAAAAATGAACTTTGACCTCAATGTAAGTATTTTTAACTATATTTTGCACAAGTTATTTGGAAAATCTTTTAGAAAATAGGACTCCTTGTTCTGTGATATATTCTGAGTGCAGATGTCTCTCTTGCTCTTCATTCTGATTTTCATCCTGAAGTTGATGTTTTTACCATAAGTGTACAATCAATTCCCAACCGTTCTAAACATAGAATAAATGAAGTTGAAAGGGACATCTGGTGGGCATCTAGTCCAACACCTGTTTGAAGAGGTCCAATTAAACCAAGCTGGTCAGATACTTGCTGAGTTTTGAATCATGGATGGATATTCCCTGGACTACTTCTTCTAATATTTGCTCATAGTGAAAAAGTTTTTCTTTGTATGTAATTCATGGTCAAATATATATACTGCAGCAGCTGAACGTAAAATCCTGATTTACATTTCTACTGTAGTTTCTTCCTTTGCTACACAGTTTGCCTGGCAAAACTGATACAGGGAAAGATCTTATAGCTCACTAGCATCTACTCCATTGAAGCAGCCATTTCAACATATATGTGTGCTTCTCCCAGTACAATAGAATGAGACCCTGCACCAGTCTTCAGCATTGTTTCTGTATTGAGAAATCAAACTAGCTACTTTTTGTTATGATGGAAAGAACAGACTCTTTTAACATTCAAGCATTCATACAGACATTAACATCACAATCTAGGCTATTGGAATTAGTCCAGGATAACCTGTGCAAGACATACATCTATAGCAGCAATGGAGTAAGCTGAGTAGAGCAAAAGAGCTCTTTGTAGAGCAAAAAGAATGAGTTTTCTTTTCTTATTTCCATGCATTATGTTAAAGAACAGTATCACTGTGTATTCAGTCTGCAGTGAGTTGAGGTATTTAGGTTTCTTTGTCTCTAGCCATCTTAGTACCTCAGACCGCAAGGTTTTTTCCAACCTCCTCAGTCTTTTTCTTTCATTAGATGTGGAATCTAACCACAGATCACCATTGTAAACCATCCTTCAAAAGACCAGTGAGGTCTCATCTGTTTTCTCGGGATATGGGGAAGCCCTTGTTACACTCAAGACATAACCTCATCATCCGGGAAAACCACCTCTTTCTAAGGGTACAAGAGAGGAAGTTTTGCTTTGCTTCAATTTGTGCCATACTCCATCATGACATGTTACAGATGAGACATGTTTGGTCTTGCCTTGGGTCCACTTCTTCCTTTTCCCATTCCCTCAAAGCTTTCTTAACTCTTTCTTAAGCCTGTCTGGAACATGGAGTCAAAGCTGTTTACATGCCTTATTTCTGTCCTGTACGTACATGTAGAGTACTTTCTACCACATGTAGATTTGACATCTACTGCTTTGACAAGAGGAAACAAAGGTCTCACTTTTGAAAAGGCTATGTCTGGTGTATCATTTTGTGTCTTAACAAACTACTCTACTAGAGAAAGAGGAACTTTTAGAATGGGTAGATCTGTAAAACTTCCCAGTATATACTGCTTTTGTTTTTCAGGCAGAATACTTTTCTGAATCAACTTCATCAGCTAAAGAAGGCAAATCTTTAAATTAAACTTGAATGCAGTCCCATACTTGTGCACATAATTTAGTGTTGGCATTTATAATTGAAGAAGGTTGTTAGAGTTAGCTCATTATTTTGTTTATTTGTAGACTCTTCTATGGATCACGTCACTGTATGGAATCTGACCACCTCTCAGGAATCATGAATATACTCGAGGTGATGAAATGATTACAGAATTCATGAACTATTAAAATTGTTTTGTAGCTGAGTTCAGACCTAAAGATGTATTTTTATCACTACCTTCTGTAACATACTTTTGATAAGAGATGAGAGTGCTTTTCACAGTATGACCACAGAAGAAACACTACAAATTATGTATGTTAGAAATGGACTCTGATTTTCAGAAGTGATGAATGTCTGTAGCTTCCATTAGCTTCAGCTGATGGTGAGGATGATTTGCATCTAAACATTGGTTTTTAAGACTAGAATTCCTCTGAACCCATGTAGGTACCTGTAAGTTGGATAATCAGTGAACACCTATCTCATACAAAGCATGTGAATCTCTCCCTACTGTGACTCTATGTCTGTGCGATTGTAAGGAGGGTCTGGGGTGACCAGCTCAGTTACTGACATCTCCACTGGAGCGGTCTAAACTTAGACTAAGTTAATTTCATTCTCTGTCCCAATTTAGCACTGAAAAATGAAAATCTACATCCCCTTTCCAGAGCTGCAGGTTTCAGGAAGCCTGTGGAAGGGTTAGAATACCACTCTCCTGACTTTTTGTCCAATCACAGGGAACATTTGTCCATTTCCACTTCACTTATAATACAAAGACTTCAATTTTATTTCATCTCTTGTCTATGATTGCTGACTTCCGTTACCCTTTCATAAGCGTATCATGTCTGCCATAACCGATGGCGTAGATCTATATTGTCCTATGCAGTAAATAGAAGGTCTTTTCAAGGTCAAACTGATGAGACCCACAGCCATTAGTTATAAGAGTCCAAAAATAAAGATGAGCTGAATATAACAAATAGGATTTATTTGGGTATCAGCTATCATCTCAAAATAGCATAAGGCATGGTTGCTGAGAGAAAGAGATACAAATATAGTTTAGAAACCTTATATAGTTTTATAAATAACCAGGTAAGTTTATATATAGACAGCTATTAAATAGGTTTGTCACTATAAGGATCTCTCTCTCCATATAGAGAGGAAGGTTTGTGAGATGGCACACTAGTATGGGGTAGTCATAAAATATCTGAAGCACGTTTATTGCTCATTAGAGTCCTGGGCATTAGTGATTTAAGTGGCCTTCCCAAATGGGGCACACTAATTGTCCAAATTTTCACGGTCACAATGGGGTTAAGGAACACTTCCTATATAGTATTTGTAGTTTGTGGTGACAATGTTCATTGTCTTCATTTAGCTGCAAAGTCTGATGGATATCTCCATTTTGCAAACACATATGGAATTTTGTGACTTCTAAAAATAAAATTAATTTTGTCTTTCTAGGTCAATGTTTTTTAAATGTAGAAAATTCAGCTACAGAAGATACACCAGGGACAACTAGTGGTAATAATGACAAGCTTGGGATTGTACGGTTGGTATCAATAGCTGTACTTATATTAGTGAGTACTGTAAACCAAAAGGAGCAAATGAGTGATAAAAATTAAAAGATTATTTAGCAAAATGTTTAAGCAAAATATCGTCATGTGTATTATGTGGCATCCTACTTTTTTGGTTTTTTAATAAAGCTTACATAATTTTATACAATGTAACAATGTAATGCAATAATCTTCAAGGTTAGGCCTCAAAGAACTTGGCCTTAAATAAATTTAAAAAAAATTAAAAATCACAATACTTAAAACATATTTTATTTTGCTAAAAATGAATTTAAACTGCCTAACAACATTGCCAGTGTTTTTGTTTCTTTGCTATGGAGTTCCCTTATGGTAACCATAACTACTGTAGTTGAATGTTTCAAACCATATTTACACACATAGAAACTAATCATTCACTTTCATTATTTCCATGTTTTGTTTATTATTTAAAAAAAAGTTTTTGCTTTGTGATTTTTGTTTAGTTGCTATGTTTGGGCAATGTTTGCTATTTCCACTGAAATAAGTATACCCACGTGATACAGGGTTTGTAAGTGAATAAAGATATTTTTGGTGATCCAAGCTAAATTTGTAAAAGTGTGTAACCCTACTAAAGTGAATCAAAAACCGCACCCTCTACAAATTCCTTATTTGAGACCTTTTCAAAAAAACCAGAAACAATAGACTATGAGATGGAAGACCAATTAAACTATGCAAGTGTAGACTATGCGATGAGACTAATTTTATATTTCAGGAAAAAAACCAAACCAAACCAACAACAAAAAACAAGCAAGAGGCAGAATAAAATGTTCACTGGAAAGCAAAGAATAAAGAAAATAAAAGAAAGAATCTCAGAAACAGAGACTACTAAACCACCACATAATAAAATGTGAATATTAACACCTTCCTTTTGCATATTCACAATGTACTTTCTATTAGGAAGAATATAATCAGACAAATGCTATTTAAGAAATTTGTCATTTGGCTGAAGGCTGAGACTAAGAAGGGATGTACTTTCCATAGAAATTTTTAGAAACCGTTTCAAATAATAAACAAAATGTGGAAAGAATGGAAGTGAATGATTGGTTTCCATGTTTGTAAATACATCTGCTTATAAGCTAAACAACACAAATTATAGCTAATTTGACTTGGTGAAAACTGAAGGTCTATTTTGAGGAATAAACCTCTGACTGGTATTGATGTTTCTGGCTAAGGACGTCTTCCTTTCTCAGTCGGACTCAGAGCAGACCTCACCACCTTTTGAACACGCTAGTACGGCTAGTATCTCATATGCACTAATTTTCTTAATATTGCCAAAACTGGTGAAAATAAATAGTAGGAAATTTCCCAGGAGTTGCGTTAAGGAAAGTGGACTGATCTGACAGGTGAGTGTTATTCCCCGCAGAGAGCAGATATCTTACCTTGTGCTGTGTTACTGTTCATTTGCATATTGCAGAAACACAAAAATCAGTACTAGGAAGTGTATATGATAACCTGTGCCAGGACCTCTGTACGTATTGTAAAGCAAGAAAAGAAGGGATGATGAAAGCAACCTTAAGCAGTTAATGTCATAGTAGAACCAAGCAGCAAGAGACTAGGACTTTAAGAAAAAACTCACTCCTGCACATAAACAGAGCTAAGAAAAAATATAGGTAGAAAATATTCATAATTTTTTTTTTCTTTTTTAGTCAAAATATAGTGAATTACTTTCAAAACCAATAATTGCTTCAGATAATGTAGTCCAGATTATCCTAGAGGAAAAATAGAGTCATAGGAGCAGACATCCTAGAAGTTCATCAACTTGGAGACATCCTTTAGGCTGACCCTGAGCACAACCCTTTCTCTTTTTGAGAATAGGGTCAAATAATAGCCTTGAATATTTTGCATGGGGTGACATTTCAACTCCATGAGAGTAACCCTGAGCTGTCTGCTTGGCATTTATTAATTTGAAAGAAGATTCTACTTGGTCTTTTGTGCAAGTATAGTGAAGATACTGTCACTGACGGTGATGAAACCAAAGTTGCCATCTGAGACTGACTGAGTGGAATCTTGTAGAAAAAGTGATTTTTACTGCCTCTCGTGAAGAACGGAGGGAAAAAAAAAGATAAACTGAAATTTAATAATGTTAATCTGGGTCACCTTGGTATTTTTCACTTTATAAACTGATATGTACTGGCTTTGCAATTCATATCTGTATCTTGTTCATTCTCTTGCTCCAGGAAATGTTTAGAAATTGCCATTTAATTTCTTCACCACTGCTGTAGAAATCACAGCTGGGTGTGTCCTTCAGGGCAAATGGAAAGAAGGGAACAAGGAAATTTTGCTTCTAAATGTCACAGATTTCTTCCTGTTGCCTGCATTTTTAACATCCCATCTTTCTGAAGCGGGGGTACACAAGAACATAAGTCCATATGGGAACACTAAGATTGTCAGACCTGAGTCCCCATAATCATTGGCAACTGCAGCATAGATATCTGATCCAAGGACCCACTACCCACCCTCCTTAGCGCCGCGTACCACAAATGACCTCCCAAGCCCCTGTAAGAAAGTTAAAGCCTGTAGCAGGAGACCAAATGCCACTACTTACCCTGCACCTCTAGCAAAGTTCAAGAAAGTGAGACCACCACCAGTCACCTAAGACCCTGAAAATAACCCCGATTTTATTAAATACAACTCCAGACGATACTAGAAAGTAGATTTCAGATGAGAGCAAAACAAATAAAATCTGCCTTCCTGGTCTGGTCTGGCTGTAGGGATGGAATATTTTCTAACTTTAAATTAGTGGGGTTATCTTTGTGCTTTTGAGCAAGGCATACTAATCAGACGTGAGGGAATGTAACACCATCGAGAACAGGTGAATTACACTCTTTCTCCAGATGAAATTTCCCATCCACAAATGGAGTGAGGTGGGAGTGGAATATAAGTGGTTTCCCGAACCCCACAGGCACCACCTGGACTCCTAGGTAATGCATTCATTGTAAATACAGTACTGGTAAACTGTGATTCAAGTTGTTTTCTAGTACCCTTAGAGAGATCGGACAGTATCTAAAGCTTCATATTACAAATTCAACTTCCTATTCCCAGGAATTATTTAATCATACAATCAATTTAGCAAGGAAGAAAGGGGAATAAAAGGCAAAAACGACACAGTGTCAGTTGCTGTCCTGGTCGTATGAAAGTTGCAGCTGTGAACCTTTCTCTTCACATTAATTTAGGAAATAGAAAAATCAGGAAAGAATATCCTGACATTTTAAAATCTTAAAATATACTTTCATTTCATTTCCAAAGAGTTATGAAGTATTTCCATGTGCAGCATATGCTTTTTAAAAGTGAGGCCACAGTATGAAAGTCAAGGGAATATTATTATGTGGGAAGCCTTACAGATAATTTGTTTAGCAAATCTCCAGATCCAAAATGCTACTCAAGTCTCATTTTTGCTTCTAGAAAAAGAACAGATTATAAATATAACACATTAGAACTTGATACCATCCACAGTATATGTTAAAAGGAATTTCAAGAGATAAGTTAATTAGGTGGATTATGTTCTCCCCTGGTAATTGCCATATTATTCTTTCTACAGTTTATTTATATAGCATAGGATCTTGTTAAATATTTTATAAAATAGAGTACATTCTTAGAGAAGGATATAACTCCTTTCATTGCACATCATTGAAAAAAATATTCAAAGTTCTGTTGTGAATAGCCACTGAAAAAGCTCAGGCTCATGCTTGATTTAAGAGCATTGCTTTCATTATGATGACTTATTTATTTTCAGGTCACCTGTTTTCTAAAGAGCCTGGAGAAATATTCTGTGTCTGATGTTTGGAAAACTATGTTTCTGGGTAAATTGCCTCAAAAAACTCCAAGGTTTTTAAGACAGTCCAATGTTTCTTTTTCTGCGCAATGTTTATTCTTTCTCTCCTTCCCCCATGAAGACGAAGAAAACTTTTAATTAGGCTTCTGAAAGCTATTCTTCTAGGTCACTCTATGGACAGCGTGCTCTCAGTTACGTAATGCTTGTTTTCTGTCTCGTAGGACAGGGATCTCAGATTTGGAAGCATAGATGGTATGTATGAGGGGAAACCGCCTCTTTTCTCACACAGTAAGACAAGGAATAAAAAGGAATTCCTTTTGTGAAATGGTCGTAGCACTGTCTGCTTTGTATAGATATTCTTTTCCATGTTTAACTGTTCTCCATCGGGATAAGGCACAAACTTTTGGACCTTTTCACTCCTTTACTGATTACAGTGCTGCTGCATTTTGTGGAACAGGAACTGTCCCGAGTTAGCATTATACTAGCTAATTCAGGTACAGGTGACAGAGGACGTGTTAGGTTAAGTGAGAGATTAAAAGCTGAAAAAGCAAAGTAAATAACCGAGAATTTAGTTTGTTCTGAGCCTCATGCTACTGCCATCCCAATGATTGCAGGCTGTATATCTTAAAATTAACTTTGCTACATCTGTAGTATATTCATGTTAGAGCATAAGAGAGCACAGGTGACTGCTGTTTAGAATTACATTCTGGGTCAAAGAAAAGTAAATTCATTCTTTTAACAGGAGATACAATATCACCATGTGTTCAGAGCTAAGATAATGCAGACCACTACAAAGTTTTTATCCCTTGTCAAGGCGAGAATGGGAAATTGTAATGGATTTTTGTTCAGGGCTGATTTTATAACCTATCCCATTAAATGGCATTACATTCACATGACCTGACTTTACATAACAGAGTTATCATAGCACAACTCACTGAACACAGAACCTGCAGTTTGCAGTAGCAGACAATGTTTAGACCAACTCGTTATTAACTACTCTGTGCAGGTTTTAAGTTTTCCCGTTTTAGTGAAATTAAGTGTATTCTTTCCTTCTAAATCACATTAAAAGGACCTGATTGCTTAGTTTGTATATGCTATGCACCAAAGTGACCCTTTAATTAAGATCATGCTGAAACTGTCACCTAGAACATTGTTATAATCCTTCTATTTTTAGCCAGGTTTTTCTAGTAAATAAGGTCTTTGAAATCATCTGTCAGTACCACCTAATAACTGTCTAACTAGTTAGTCTCTTACAACAAGATATGACAAAAAGTAGAGGTCTCAAAGATATCACATTCCCTTATATTTTATAAAGGCTGGTGGCTAGAAAGGAGAGAGGGACCAGGGTCGGTACCAGAGAGGTTTAGGGATCAACTTGCCTTGCTGAAACACCCATCAGCTTTCCATCACTAGATAGTCAGCCAGTTTGTAGGTAGATCTAAACTTGTCACAGCAAGTGGTGTTCTGGCCTGATGTGACAGATAAAGGACACGGCAAGAAATTGTTGTGGTTAGGATATTATTTCTCAGTTAGCTTTATTTCAAGGATTGCTTAGGCACTTCAGAAAATATCTTCCTCTCATGCAGGACTGACAAAGTGCATTTTTTTACTTTTCATTTATCACTAAACTAAAACTAGTGTCATCTCTGAATTTCAATTGACTGCTTCTGTTTCCCCAATCTTGTGTGACCGTTTGCTTGCACATGTAAGAATCTTTGGGTATTTTTTCAGGTTTTTTATTAGCAGATGTCTGGACTCCTGTGGACTACTAGTGGTCTGAGGATCAGCAGTTGCAAAACGCTGGTTCAGGAGCCCTGGGATGTAGAAGGAGGGACGGTACCAGAGGAAAAGGCTTGAAGATGTGGAGAAAGACCTAAGGAAACTGCAGTACACAGGGTACAGTAGGTAGGAATCCAAAAGATTGTGAGTAGGAGACGAAGATCAGAGAACTTAGATCCATGGGAAGCCAGACTTCTTCCATCCTGCTGGACTAACTGAATAGTCTAGCATGTTTTTTCATATTCAGGTTTTATTTAGGAAGGAATATAGTTTACCACTTTTGTCAAAAAAGCCTCTATTTTTTTAATTTTTTTTTTCCCAGAAATTTCTCATTAGATTTTGAAGTAACCAGAGCTCCCTGGACTCTGCTCCAACTGATGTTATTTGCAGAATGTTTCTTGGTACTCATGGGAGCTGCAAGAGGGCATCCTTCTGTCCTCTTCACGTGACTACTGTTTTTCAGGGTTCCCTGGCCAAGAACACTGCATCACTCTGCACATCGTTATTCTGTTAGTATAGTAAATAAATACATGTGACTATTTAAAATTAAGGTAAGTATAGAAGGGATTTTCCCTACCTTACTTTTTCTAGGCAACGCCAGGGCTCGGATTTCATTCTGAATGTCTAAACAGTTATATGCATGATCCATACAGTAGGTTGAACAGTACATGACATTAAGTCCTTATCACTGAAGCACAACATTATTAATATGTGCTGAACGTCATGTCTGACAGAGAGCACTGACCACAGCCAGAGAGCATGGGAGTTCTTTCAGAGAGAAAATGTTTTAGCAAATGCCCTTACTGAATACGAAAGAATACCCAAGTGAAAGGGGTTGTGTGCTGTGGAGTCAGTGGGAAAGGAACATTTTTTGTTATTTGATTTATTTTGGTGCAATACAAGACTAGATCTGCTGTTTTCCTCACATTATATGCCTAAACACATATCAGTTGGAAGTTTTGCTTATCCTCAATGTTAACGTCAGTTACCAAGAGCCACTCGTATCAAGTAAAATGCTTTTGCTTCTTACAATTGGTCTTGCTTTAATGGGCACTGCCAATAACAACCTCACCTAAAGCCCTGGAAACAGCGGGTCAGGCAAAAGATTGTATTCATATGCATCAGAAATACTTCTCCCCATTGCTTAAAAAGCCCTACTAGACAACAAGTTTAAAAAAAAAATAATAATGTGGGGCACTGTAAGAGCCAGTCTGGTCATTTGATACTGCATGCTACAGTTTCTTTCTTTTCTGGCCATGCATGAATAATCTTGTGAATTTGGAGTTTAGGTAGCACAAGTTGTCTAACAAAAGTACAGTTACTCATGAATAATTTGGATTTCAATGTGTATGTGAAGAAAATGGCTCAACACAAGCTTTTTGTATTAAAGCCCTCTGTGAGTCACAGTATCATCATGCACGATATGGGGTCATTGTGTGAAAGCAGGAGCGCATGAAGGGCCGTGGAAATGGGGTATGAAAAGGCACTTCAGGATGCCACGCACAGTTCCTGGAAGTGGTAATGATATGGGGTTTGAGGAACAGTGATGTGTTTACAGATCCTGCTGGTGCTGAAATCAGCTGTCTTTTGCATGCTTAATATAGTTGTACATGAGATTTTGCTGCATTGTAATGACGTTATTAGCACAAGTTTTTCACTTGGGTATGAGAAAAATGTGAGTCATGCAGCTTCTCCAAAAGAGAGCAGATGAAATGTTGATAGCACACTAATATGTATTCTGTGTCTGTGATAATTACTCCAGAAAAAATGTTGTTGCGTGGTATGGTAGAGTGCCCTTAAGAATTATATTGTACAGTTTTTTCCTAGCTGTGTCTGCCCATCAGGGTTTTTTTTGTAGATGAATTCTGGAATCCATTAAAATCACATATAAGTCTCATAGATTTCAGCAGTTCCAAATTTTATCCTGTGAGTTCCCGGGCAATGCAAAGAGGAGATATAAACACATTTGAAACCCAAAATAGATTTTCTGCACAAAAAGAATAATTTACATATAAATAAATACTGTATTCTCTCACATAGCCTTTTACACATGATTTTGAAGAACTCTGCAAGTCTGCATAAATATATTCATGAAAGTTCGACTGCAGATTATATAAAGATTCCTCCATTTTGACATAAATCAAATTAATCCTCTTTGAATCTTCACTGAAACGATGATGCTAGGCTAAATAAATCTCTTTGAATTCTCATTAACTGTTAGTACAGCTGATTCTTTGATTGGTTCATTAGCACGCTTGGTGGCATGTGCTCAGAAAGAGGAAAAAAAAAGAAACCTACAATTTAATGCAAAATAGAACAAAGCTGTAGATTTCAGCCTTTGTCTTGTACACACTGTAAGGTATATGAAGCAACAATCTAACTTAAGCATTGTGTGAGGTACTTCTGAATTGCCTTTCAAATTGTTTCCTAACTTTGACAAAATATAAATTAATTATTCAGCTGCATGTAGATTTTCACCTGTCAAACTGAGTGAAAAATATGGAGAAAAAAATTGTTAAAACATCCACAGGATAACATTAGCAAATAGATATCAGCAACTAAATTTGCTACTTTGCAATAGCAAAACATGCAAATTTAGCTTTCATGATTCTTAGAAAGAAAAGTCATGTCTTTATCCCATGAACATCTCAGTGAGATAATTTCACATTACAACATTCAAGAATGGGAAATTCTCATCCCCTTCCTTGTCATAGACTCATAACACCAGTTTGGTTGGAAAAGACCTTTAAGATCATCAAGTCCAATTGTTAACCTAGCACTGTCAAGTTACCACTAAACCATGTCCCTCAGCACTACATCTACATGTCTTTTAAATACCTCCAGGGATGGTGAATCAACCGCTGCCCTGGGCAGTCTGTTCCAATGCTTGACAAACCTTTCGGTGAAGAAATTTTTCCTAATATCCAATCTCAACCTCCCCTGGTGCAACCGGAGGCCACTTCCACTTATCCTATCATCTGTTACTTGGGGGAAAAGACCAGCCTCCTCCTCGTTACAACCTCCTTTCAGGTAGTTGCAGAGGGCCATAAGATCTCCCCTCAGCCTCCTTTTCTCCGAGCTAAACAACCCCAGCTCCTTCAGATGCTCCTCATAAAACCCCCACCAGATTTGTCGTCCTTCTCTGGAGACACTCCAGTACCTCAGTGTCTTTCTTGCAGTGAGGGGCCCAAAACTGAACACAGTATTTGAGGTGCAGCCTCATCAGTGTTGAGTACAGGGAGACAATCACTTCCCTAGTCCTGCTGGCCACACTATTCCTCATACAAGCCAGGTTGCTGTTGGCCTTCTTGACCACCTGGGCACACTGCTGGCTCATATTCACCTGGCTATCAACCAACACCCCCAGGTCCTTTTCTGTGGGGCAGTTTTCCAGCCTCTCTTCCCCAGGCCTGTAGCGCTGCATGGGGTTGTTGTGACCCAAGTGCAGGACCCAGAGCTTGGCCTTGTTGAACCTCATACCATTGGCCTTGGCCCACCAATCCAGCCTGTCCAGATCCCTCTGTAGAACCTTCCTACCCTCAAGCAGATCTGCACTCCCACCCAACATGGTGTCGTCTGCAAACTTACTGAGGGTGCACTCGATCCACTGATCCAGATTATTGATATAGGTATTAAACAGAAGTGGCCCCAATACTGAGCCCCAGGGAACACCCCTTGTGACTGGCTGACAACTGGATTTAACTCCATTCACCACAACTTTTTGGGCCCGGCCATACAACCAATATTTTACCCAGCAAAGAGTACACCCATCCAAGCCATGAGCAGCCATGAGCAGGAGAATGCTGTGGGAAATGGTGTCAGAAGCTTTACTAATGTCTAGGTAGACAACATCCACAGCCTTTCCCTCATTCACTAAGCAGGTCACCCTGTCATAGAAGGTGATCAGGTTAGTCAAGCAGGAATTGCATTTCATAAACTCATGCTGACTGGGCCTGATGATCTGGTTGTCCTATATGTGCCGTGTGGTTGCACTCAAGATGATCTTCTCCATAGCCTTCCCTGGCATAGAGGTCAGACTGGCAGGCCTCTAACATCCAAAATCCTCCTTGTGGCCCTTCTTGTAAATGGGCATCACATTTGCTAGCCTCCAGTCAAGTGGGACCTCCCCGATTAGCCAAGACTTCCGATAAATGATGGAAAGTGGCTTGGTGAGCACTTCCGCTAGCTTCCTCAGTACCTTTGGGTGGATACAGATAAGTTAAAGCTACTATCTACTAAAGAAAACACATAATCTGGATAAAACACTACTATGTTTAATAATTATCCACTGAGAAGGTGTATAACTTGGATGGAATGCCACTGTATTTAGCAGAACTCAGAAGAAAAAACTCAAAGGAAAGATCCCAAAGGAAACAGAGCAATCAGCAGCCATTTTCCATGCTATGCATCAGCAACAGCAGAGCTGCACAAAGCCTTTTTCATTCCGTTTCCATGATCTAATATTGCTCCACGAAACGACTTCAGTTCCTTGGCTTGTGGCAAAGGTGGGTGGGATTTCCAAGAGGTCTGCATTTACATAAAGGCCCTGCATAGCCGAACTGATTATCCAAGATTGAATGTGATGGGGTGCACCACATCAGGCATAGCCACAGGCATCAAGCTGCCTGACTAGTCTTTTAGGAGAACAGGATACTGTATTATTTAATCTATCATTAATGTGTTCCACGTTAAGCATAATGCCTGCTGTCATGTTTCTTGACTTTCAGAAGTTAATCCAAGTTGCTGCTTCTTATTACGTAACTGTACTGCAACGCAATCCTAGAGGCTGCTTCAGGATTTCTCTTACAGAGATTATTTCTCTTACAGACATTATTTATGCAATGTCCCAGAAAACCACTCCAAAGACATGTCTAGAGGTAGGAAAGACCTAAGATTTATCGGCTTCTCCCAGCCCAAACAGAGGAAAACTGCTCATAGTAGGTATATCTTCACGGTAAAGGTGAATCACTAAAATCCACATGGCAAATAAGCTTGGGTTATTCCTATTAATGGTGTCTTGGAAAACAGCTACTGCTTTATGTTATTTTCCTTTTGTGATAACCAGAAGACTCCTTGTCCTCCCAGTTCACCGAGCAATGCTGGGAGCGATCTCTGACAGGGATGGAGTCCAGCTCTCTTTCCTTCTGGGTGCCCACATTCTTGTCCATTTCCCTCTGTCCACTCAAGTCAGTACTCATGCTTCAAATACTTTTCATGTTAACTACATTGCTAGTTGAGACAAAAAACCTAGAGTAACAGCATAAAGGCTTTATTTCATGGACTTTTCCACTCGCAACACGTTCTGAAAGTTATCTGTAGAGGAGTTGACTTTCTTTTTCTCTTTCCATTTTATCCTTACCTCAGGGAGAAGTGAGGAACAGCAGCCACACCTAAGGGAAGTGAGAGCAGTCCACCAGGCCCTGTGGAAACAGAAAGGAAGCAGTAGATCATTTCAGTGCGAGCAGTATGTCTTGGCGTCGTTCCTTGACACCACCCCCGCTACCCCAGCCTCCTCTGCCCCTCCCACACTCACACATCGAAAAAGCAGATGGAAAATATTCTGCCAGAAGACATTGAAATACAGTGTTAGAAAGTTACTCTCTTAAGGCTGGAGAAAGTGATGGAGAACTCTGGCAGGCGAATTAAATTATTCATAGTCAGTGGCATTTTGGAAGGAAAAGCAGGAAGGGAATAGGAGACTGAAAGAAGTTATAGGGATTGTACAAGAACCATCTGGGACATTGGAAACAGATGCACTTCAGCTTGCTAAACTTTGGAGAGAGACCTCTGTGCCTAATACTGGGTTAAGGAGACATTATTGGTCTTCTCAGTTTGTTTTCAAAGCTGAGCATACTCCAATGCTGCCGTGACATTATGGTTATAACAGAGCCAGTGCTGACAAATCTGGCTTGCCCAAATGGATTTTACTCTCTCTAATGGCACTGGGCAATGATGCTCAGATCCTGAAGTGACTGTAATTTACTATTTTGCTGTGTCACTTTGTACGTATACTAGTCTTATTTGCATTTTAAAGGTGTGATGGAGAAGAGACACTGTTATGTGTCATTCTCAGTGCCTCAGTGATGAAACTTTTCTTAAAAACTTAATTTTTGCTCACTTTCATATTTCCTTGTATGCCTCTGGAAGACTTCAAGACCTGTTCTGACAAGAACCAAGCTATTCCATGTTCCAGTTGAAAGGTGACTTTTCTTGATATGACTCACTAGGAAAACTGCATTGCGTATTATAGAGTAATAACATTTAGAAATTAATCCAATTCCACCCCCTAACTCTTGCATGGGGAGAGAAGGGAGGAGAGGAAAAAAGAACCACGTGTGAGAGAGAAGAGACACCACAATCAGTGTTCTTATGAACATATTGAGATACCATGGTGATGAGCACAGGATGTCAACCTGGAAAGGACATTTTCCTTTCTGTTATTTCTTCTGAGTTTTAGGTATGTGATGTTGGCAAATATCTAATGCATTTTCCATTAATATATCTATCCTACCATGTATGTCTTTGTACCAAAGATAATAGAAACCGGATGAAATTTGCCCACATTAATATATAGATTTGCATAGCACATCCATGTATACATACAGACAGACACTAAAAAAAAGAAATTTGGTGAAAGCATCTTTTCTTTCCCTCTCATCATAAGCATTCTGAGTTTAAGTCCAATAACAATGATCTTATTAACTTCCAGAACTACATTCAGGTAGCACTGTATATAGATTTGAATGCATATAAAATCCACTCTATACCAAACTCTTCAGAAGTGTTCAGAAGCCCTTTCTCCTCTCTGTTCCCCAACACAATACAGTACAGTCTGCTATGGGTTCTTCCCTTTCTTGTCCAACCTATGAAGGAGCTGACATATGTTGCAGAAATATTCCAGGCATTGTAATTTTCCTATCCCCACAATCTCATATTGCAGGACACCACCTTTTTTTTTGTTGGAATTTACAGATAAAACAACACCTGCCAGAGCAATCTAATGTCCTGAAGGAATTGTTACAGAATTAATCCTTTTGAATTTTATTGTAGAAATCAGTGAAGTATTGAAGTTTACTGTGGCAGGATGTTTTCAACGTGCAAATCATTTAGGCAAGAGATCATGCTTATGGTTATAAATCACTTAGGAAATTAGGGATACAAATGGAAAAAATATAATGAAAGCAATAATCAACACGAAGCACCAGAAAGGAATCAGTAGAGAAAAGATAAATGTTTGTCACTAGGGATGTTAGTCATGTGTGCCTGTGTGTAGATAAACACCAAGCAGATTGCTTCTTTAAACTTTTTATGCATTTGGCATAACTGTGATAACTGTGCTTGCTACTTGGGGTAGCAAGGAAACCCATTCAAATTATCATTCCAAAATGATGTTCCATTAAAACAAATATTGAATAGTATTTTCGTTGAGTTTGCACGAGTATTTGCCAAAAGAATTCTGAGCAGAATCTCTGAAAAAGAAAACACAGGAATTTCACAAGAATGCAGTTCTTTTGAAATATGAATTTCCTTTTCTTAATCCTAAAAATATTTCTTTGAGGTGAAAAAATACCCAAGCAATATTTAACACTCAAAAAGAACGAAGGACCATAAGGATTTCAAGTAAGAATAACTTTGTGATGTGAATTCAGTTAGAAAGTAATGTTGATGTAAGTTTCCTGTTTTCTTTTTGGATGAGTACTTGGGAAACCAAAATTGGACTTGTCTTAATTGATTACCAAACTATTAAATGCTCATCTGTCTGTTCTACTAAAACAGTTCTAGCACTTATACATATAAACAAACATTATGTGGCATCCAAAACCTGTTTACAGACCGGATTAAAGTTATTATTATTTGACTGGCAGAATATGTTTATAAATCCTATTGATTCTTAATCACATCTGGTGTCCTTACTGCAACCCACGCTCTGGACCTGCAAAGCAGTCCGTCCGCCCGTCGTACCTTTATGCCAGGGCACAGCTGCCCTTCACTGGTGCAGAGAAGATTGCAGAGTCAATCTTTCAACACGCTAATTTTATTCTCTTGCCCTCAAAATGTAATTTTCAGCTAAATAACATAAATTGCTTACTGTGTTTGCAGTAGCGTTATCTTGCATAGGCGTAAACAGAAAGTCCCAGTTAGATTGACTAACTGGATTTCTTCCACAGAAGTTAAAAATGACATTAAAAAGGGCAAAGCCGGGCTTCTGCTTTCCCCTTGCTAAATCTAGATCTTGGCCAAATCTTCTTCATTTGGAACAAGAAGAGGAAATTCTGCCAGGGTGTGACAGGGGGACAAGCCTCCAAGGAAAGGGCCCTGGGAGCTGGTGGTGAAGACAAAGCAAGACAAAAATTCTGGTGAGGGTTTAAGAAAAAAGCTTGCTTGGGGAAAAGCAAAAAGGCAGGATAAGCAGATGATACTCTTGCTTAGGATGCCCAGAAGCATCTCTCTGTGACCATTTCTTTTCATCTCACTGCAAGTGCTCTCATATCCACAAGGCATGGGAGCAACCTCACAGGGCAGAGAGGATTTGTGTCATGCATATAGTGTGGCTCCATCAGAGCAGCTGTACGGGCAAGCCCCGTATCTCTGCTGCATTATACTGACAAGAGAAGAATTCTGGAGCTGCCCTGGCAACCTTCATTTTTGATGATAGCAGGTGTGCTGGAGTGGCACTCAAAAAAACCGCTTAAGAGTAAGCAGGTCAGGCACATCTGGACTCCACTGTGCCTTATAGTATTGGAGTGTGGGAGAGAAGATTTTCCAAGTTTTAATCAGGAGGATTGATTCCTCTTTATTCCAAGTGTGCCCCTGCTGAAAGGGCTGGCAGTCGAGAAAGAGCTGAGACCACAGCAGGGTCTGATACTGGAAGTGCAATTGTGTTCCTAATGCTTCTTTTTGTAAAGGTTTTCTTTTGGTGTTTGGATGATATTACAGCTTGATGATATCCTGTAGCAGGATTTGGGCTTCTTCAGATTGGACACTCAGGGTGAAGTCGGTAGGGATTTTTGTCATTACAGGATTCCACGGAATTTCAGAGTTGGAAGGGACATCTAGAGTCTATAGTCCAACTCCCCTGTGGGGCTCAGCAGCTTCCTGATGAGGGACTAAAATTCTGTTCCTAGGGTCAGAGGAAAGTAATCATATGGAGACAATGCTGAAGGTGAAGGCAAGGACCCCGAGTCCCAGAACACCATTGCAAGAGTGGATCTCAGACTACTACTGTCATGTGTAGATCTGAGATTCATAAAGGCACAAAACTCAAAATATAATCTCTCATCTTTTGCAGGTTAATGTATATAAATGCATAGAGTTTGAAGTAGTTTATTTGCCAAAAAAAAATAGTATAGCTAAACCTTTAAATATTTCCTCCTAAGTATAATGAAAGAAAACAAAGGTTCTCACCTTGGGTTTGGTCAGGCATTCCAGCCTAAACTCAGCAGTGCTTAACGCCCTCTGTGGATAAAAGTCAGAATCACAAAATAATTCAGGCTGGAGGGTACCTCTAGAGATCTCTAGTCCAACACCCTGCTCAGAGCAGGGTCAGCTCTGATGTCACACCAGGTTGCTCAGGGCTTCATTCAGCTGGGTCTTGAAACCTCCAGCGCGAGTGCAGAGCCATTCTGGGCCCTTCTCTCACTGCTTGACTGTCCTCCTGTGGAAACAGCTTCTCCTTATACCCAGCCTGAAACTCTTCTGTTTCAATTTATGCCTCTTGTCCTCCTGCCTTGCAATGATGTGAAGAGCCTGGCTCCATCTTCTTGATGACTTCCTTACAGGCACTGGGGAAGAACTCTTCCCCAGGCTAACCAAGCCCAAATCCCTCAGCCTCTCCTCTGTAACTTATTTTTTTTTTTTTTTGGAGTAAGCTAATATTTCTGAGACTTCTGTGCCCTGGCAAATGGGGTTGGAATTGACCAACGTGCTCAGAAGTCATTAAAGCGAATTGATGAACAAACCTTCAGATGAACAGAGTGGGACAGATCCTTTTGGAAACCCAGCTTGCAGGTTAAAAGAGGGAATAAAAAGGATCTTCTCTGGCTATTGCAAGGCTATTCAAAATGGATGAATCAGATCAGATCTGAAGCTTCTAAAAATTCTGGGCAGTGTTTAAGCAGCACTGTTCAGAGAGAAATAAAGCATAACAGCATGTCAAAATGCAGCTACGGGAATATAATCTGCTCGACCCTGAAGCAGTCATTTTGATAAAAGTCCAACTAAAAGAGTTTTCATGGAAGCTAACTTTAGCCTAGTGGGGCTAATCACCTCTGCAGTCACTGGAGAGAAACAGGATCCCATAATGGTCCTGCATGCTCCGCTGCCTCTGCCCTGGCTGTAGAGGCAGTCTGGTGACAGGAGACGGATTGGGCTCAGTCAGCCTTCAGGAATGCCTACAAAAGCCTGTCTACACAACTATGATGTTAGGTAAGCTGCATCCGCTAATGGCAGATTTTCCTGGCAGCCCAGCGGGCTGAAAACCATTGGCAGGAGAAGATTTAGCTTCCTTTCACAAGTGTCGAGTGCGGGTGCCTGTGACTGCCCCATTTCTTCTTCCCATCTCAAACATATGTGAGGTAGACTGCGGGTAGGAGAAGCTGTATCGCAGGAATCTCCTCCCACATGCAGCTATTTGGAGGAGACCGTGGAGAGAGCACAGGCACCATTTTGAGATGGGAAAGAAAGAGAGCAAAAAGCAGATTGCCCAAACCTGTTATATCACAAGACAGGCAAATGAGGCAAGGTCCAGGTATCATCTGAGAAATCCCTGGCTGCTTGTCAGATTTGCTCTTTTTTCAAGGTACTACAACTTCATATACAAGCTCTGACAGTGCAGGCAGAGCAACTTGATGTCAAATAAAACTAAATGGACTTGCAGCAGCACCAGCAGTGGGTCTTTCATCAGTGTCAATGTACAAACCCTACTTTAATGAGTTCAGACATGCCTTGGCTTTGCTACAGCAATATTGACTGATCCTCTCTTTTAATTAAATAAATGCAATATACAGAGAGAATTAGCTTCATGTAAACCCTTGAACACACACCAGAAAAAATCCTCCTGCCCTAGCCCCTCTAATCACTCTGATAAACTGGCTGTTCCTTTCTTATAAGATAAGCAGAGTGTGCAAACAGTACACAGACATTCTTTATTTAATGGCAAAAGATTTCACGTGCCACCTTTACCTCGATGCCAATAATACAGTACAGTCAATCTTATTCACAGGCCTTGATATTTAGTTACCTTTTCCTAGCTGTGTTTGGAATACCTGGGTGTACTCATGGGTAGGTAAGCAGGTATATGTAGGTAAGTAGATAGGTACCAACAGCAAAAGAGATTAGGCAAAGGATTTCAGTTTTTTACAGTGGAAAGAAATATTAGCCATCACAAATGCAAAACCACATGTATACATTTGAGCATGAATTGAGCATAGTAGATTTGATTCACATGCTGTCCTATTCCTTAAATGTTTCCTTTCCAGTGAATCACTCACAATCGTTTAGATGCCTGAAACACTCTTCTTCAATTTGCTTATTTTCTTATTAAGTGCAGCTTGGGGCATGTTTGGATTTTTGCACGGCAGCATTGGTATAGCATCCGTCAGCTGAATCAGTCCATACCCGTGGAGGTCTTTGCTGGTTCACTTATACACACTGCTCTTCCCGAGTTGTGTGACGTCAACTCCCTGGAGGCTAACAATGTCATTATCATTACCAGACAAAGACAGTTAGGTAATTTTGTCTGATGGGAGTGCAGATATTGACCTGAACTAATGTATTCTTATTTCACAGAGAGATGCTGATTGTAGCAATGTGACATAGTAGGGTTTGCTAATATTAATCTAAAGGCTGCGTTCTTTTTTAGCAGAGAAAAGCTTTTACATTCACATTCAATTTCGTCACTTGACATGTCTGTAGTCTACTTGCTAGACTTGAGACTCTTTGGCTGTTTAAAGACAAGTACAAGGTCTTAGTCTGTGTGTGCCCGTGAAATATTTTTGGCAACCTCTAATTTGCACATCTTCTGACCCTGCAGAGAAAATTACCACGCCTATTCAAAATGCTTTCTTTCTTCAGGACAGCCTAAGAAGAAATACCTTTAGGGAAAGGAGACTTGTAGCAGTGATCACATCTGATGCGTCTTGTGACAACATGCTATACATATCTTACTTTGTTTTTTCATTGATGACTGCTGGCAATGTACTTGGAATAAAAAGTCCTTGCCTTAAAGAGATTACAATTTGCACATTTTATTGCAAATTTCCTTGAAAACCAGATATATGCGGTGCGTATAATAAGCATTACATAAACAGATTGTGGAAACATGCAAGTTTAATAGTCCTTCTGGAACATTCTGTGATTATTATAACAAATACATGTATATGCCAGAAGTACAACTCCTGCTTATGAATGTATGATACAATTGCTGTCAGTAGAAAACCAGTTAATAAATGCTATAGTGTAACTGTTTAATGATGCAGCCTGGGATTTTGTGCAATATCCTAAAATCTGAACTTTGGTACATAAACACAAATTTCTACATGCGCGTTGCAATAAACCTGATTTATGCTGAAGCCAGAATCATATAACACTCCCTCCAGATGTTAAGAAAGCAAAACTAGCCAGCCCTGAAAAGGCAATCAAGCTTCACTGAGACATGCAGCTTAGACAGTGCTATCATCCGCTACTAGCTATGGTGGAAAAATAACCACGGAGACTGCTCAGCTGAGAAATCCAGACAACCAGCCATTGCCATCAGTGGAAAACACTAGTTTCCAAACACTGATAAACTTGTTATGACTCCATGACAGCCTTCCATAGCAAAATCTTTCAGTTGTAATATCATGTTCTCCATTTGCAGTGTGAAGCCTTAAAAAAGCCACGGGTTTAAGAAAAAGCTCAAAACATGTTATTTCTGTTTTGGCCACTACCAATCTGTATGAGTGTATAGAGGATGTAGTCTGACAGTAAGCATTAGAGGCAGAAGATAATTAAAAATAAACTATCTGTAAATAGCATACTGCCTCAAGTCATCGAGCTCTATTTCTTTTATTGAAATGCTGCGTAAAGAAAGGTACATGCAAAGTACATTTTCAAAAGAAGGGAAACTGGGTTTACTTTTCTGTGTCCAGAAAACTGCAAAAGTAAAGCTGCAAATCAATTCATGACCTCATATTTACAAGGAACTTGGTATGTCCCCCAGAGGCTAGACCACAAATGTCTTTTCACCCCAAGCATAGGAATAAAAACCACGAAGAAATGGTCACTTGTGTCTGTTTCTGAATCCCCCTTTCTGCCCAAAAGCAAGCCTTATCTTAGCAAAAAGGCAACTGGACAACTACTGCCAGAACTAAGACCAGTTCCCCACTGCTGTGCTACCTCTGCTTCAGAGTCCCAACCTCATTTTGCACACAAGAGTTCTTAATAAAAAGCTGTAATTTCTTCTTCATTGTTCTCAAGGGATCTGAGGGTTTTTCTTTTCAACCTGTTTTCTTCAACTTAGCAAAAAGGATGTTTTATGTAGCAAAGGGGACTCCCTTTTTTTTTTTATAGCAAGTAAAGTAATGCCTGTTGCAGTTGCTTACATATAGGTTATAATAGGTTCACATCTCCAAATTGATGTATCTTCAGATCAAGTGGACTGTTATGTTCAATAATCAAACCCAAGATCAGAGCATTACTCCAGTTTTGGAAGATTTATTTTTTTTTGAGTTTTTACAGTCATAATGTTTTCATGTTGTTTGCTTAGTATACAATTCCACTTTCCTGAAGAACTACATCTTTAAACGTTGCTGTAAAGTTTAAGACAGCATTTCATGCTACTACATTCCACAATCTTTTGCTATACTTTTTCCCAGCTGTAACAACACTGTACTTATTGTAACCAACAACGATGACTGTATCTGTAATCGTGCCAACAGCAATGAATCTTCAGTACATTTATCGGCCTCATGCAGGTTTAACTTGACATTTGAAACTGGGAAAGGTTTTACCATTTTTTTCTTTGTAGTTAATACAGAAACCATAATTAATGATTGTGTAGCTGAGCCTCTGTAGCATCTTACAATTGATCGTCTATTACACTGGCAAAATAAGAGGATAATGTCGCCAGCATTTACAGAGTTGGCAGTAAAATACTTGGCACTTCATCCCACTTGGGTTTCATTTGACAGAATTTGCTAAAATGACCTTGTTTAGGGCATAAGCTGGTGGAGTGGTTTGGTTTAATTAAAACAAATTCACACTCTTTTCCTTAGCTTTTAATATGGTTAAAGATAATTACATCATTGCTCCTTTTCTGTTGCTCCTGGAGTTCAGGAAATCCCACATGATAATGTTGTTACGTACCTAAAGAACAATGCAGCAAAGTAATATATGCTGTAGCTAGGATTCCCATCCTAGTAACTGGTAGGACAAAATTGTCATTGAGCAAAAGGAAACTCTTTCACTGCTGTGAAATTCATAGACTGTTTTATTCAGGTTTTATTGGGGTAGAATATGAAAAGGAGATGTCACTATGTCATTATTTCTTTGGGGGTAGTTTTTCAATAATTTTCAACCTAAGGTTAACAAATATATGCATATATATATATATCTACACTCAATAAACCCTGCTAGTCTTTGACCAAAAATACTTTTCATGCAGAATTGGAGTCTCCCAAAATATAATGTGTGAATCAGATTAAACCTCCATAAACCATGCAATAAAAAGTGAAGCTAGTGTTACCTTGCATTTTTTTAAAATCTGTGTATACTAATACTTTCCTGAAGATGGAAATTGTCACCTAAATCTGTGGTCTGGGAGTTGTAAAACCTCTAACAGTGCTCTGCTGGAGTGGCAGACCCTTTCTCAGGGAGCTGGTTCAGGCTACCTCCATCTGTTACCTCTCAGCATCCTTTGGGTCTGTGGACCTCAGCTGAAAACAGCAATTTGAGGTGCAGACATTTAGATAAAGGCAACTGTATGACAGGAGCAGTCACAGAAGCAATTTTGCAGGGCTATAACTGCAATAAGAGGAGAAGGGAGTATAGCTACAAGACCTTCTGCAGGCTGAAGCTTGCTACCCTTGTGCTGGCTGGCTGAGTACCACCTGTTTTCCTAAAGCCACATGTCCATGGCTGCTGCTGGAGCTGCTGGAAGTTGCTTACTGCAGGCACAGGACACTATGAATGCTACTACATACCACATGGACTTTCCTTTAGGCTGGATAAAAATATGAGCCGGGTGAGCGACCGGTTTTGTTGTAGCATGTGCTGTGCTCTGCAGGCTGCGCTGTGAGTGGATGCCGAGTCTCCCTGGCTGCAGAAGCCGGTCGATAGGAAGGCAGGGGGTGAGCAGCTTGTGGCAACCTCAGTGGTGACCTGCGAACTGGTTGGGGAAAGCAGTCCTTGACTTGATGTTCTTGTGAAGTAGCCGAGCAACCTGCATGCAGGGAGAGTGGCGGCTTTGCTGTTCAAGACAACTCACATAAATACAGGCTGTGCCTCCGCAAGATAAATGCTGTGACCCTATTTTGCTGTGGGCATGCGCTTTGCTTCCTACCATACAGCAAACGCTAGTACGTATTTTACGGGTGCCATGGCTCACAGTGCAGAGAGAAAAGCCACGGCTGCGTTAGCATGCAGACTGTAGCGCTGCTAAGTGCCTCAGGGGTTCAATGTGCACTTTCTGGAAGGGTATGAGCAATCCCTCTGCAACAGCAAGGCAGTGCCAATGCAGTCTTAGGGCACTTAATTTCCTTTTATTTATAAACAAAGCAATTTTGACACATAGCGGTTATCCACGTCCACTGCTTCTGGTTCCCTACTAGTGTCTGGCACAGTCTTACAATGCCTTGGCTGAATATTAGCCCACCTTTCCTCACTGACCACCTCTGCGCGGCTCCCAGCTGCTTCTCCTAAACTGTCTTCCCCAGCTGTCTCCTTTGCCAAGGAACAGGTACCAATGTGGCACCTACAAATGAAAGAGCAGGGGCAGAGGAAGGAAGCCCAAAATAGCCACCGGGTGAAGTTAGTGGAAACCTTTGTTGAGGGTCAAAGGAATAAGGGGAGAAAGGATGGGGAATCATGAAAAAATAAGGTGGTCTGTGATGTAGGATTAATATACCTCCACATTAGCTTCCTGCTCAGCTACAGAGTTTCTGAGTGATCTTGAACAAATTGTTCAGCCTCTTGGGGCATCATTATTATTCTCTCTTTTACAAGAGTTTTGAAAAGATAATTGTATTAAAGACTGTGAGGTGCTCAAATAAATAATACAGTGATAGGACCTGACGAAGAGATTACTGGGGGTGTTTAAGAAGACAGATGAACATCTAACAGAAATGTCCCCAGATCCTCCTCTGCACAGGTCTGATCCCCTTCTGTCTGTTCTGTTTCCTTTTATACTGTTGAAAACATCCTTTTTTCTGTTGTTCAAGTCCTGGGTTTTTTTCAGCTGCTTAGATTTCCCTGCCAGTCCTCCAAGACCAGTACATTCTCCTTCTGACCTGGTGTCCCGAGATATACACATACTCCTGTATCGCTTGGGTCCTTCTCTCCCTGTTACAGACTCACACAGATTGACCCTCACCTTGGCATTGCTGATGCTCTGCTCTTACGATCTTCCAAACTTGGAAAAGTAACATGCCCAGCATTCACACCTGTAGAGTCACTTCTGAATTAGGAAACATTTTAAAATAGCAAAAACTACATAAGCTCTTAGCAGAGGTGGACAGGAGCAAGGAGACTTTGGATTCTTCAGATATCTAGCATAGGCAATACAGCATCAGTCTCAAGGATGCACTCCCTGCATACACCAAATTACTTTAATGTAGGTTTCCATTACTCTTCCCTCACAAATCACTTGGACTGTTCAGGCTCTTTGCAAGGGTATGTTTCCTTCTATGATTTTTTTTTTACATTGGTTCCCCCAGACAGATGTTGGTACCAGGGCTTTGGTGGATGAACTAACTCAAACCTTCAAAAAACCATATGGACATTGTGCCCCGACCTCAGCCCAGGCACTTCGGACCCAGTACTGCAGTTTGCATACTGCTGGGGCTGAAGGACAGGCAGGAGTCCCTTTCCAACAAGGGTCTCCAGCGCTAGAGTGAAAAATGAAAGGAGGGAGAGCATCTGAGGAAGGTGAGGTCTTTAACCACCACAGAAAGATTTGCCCGTTGTAATCCAAAATCCTAAAAATCAGTGATCCTGAAATGTTTTCAAACTGGTCAAGAGCTTTCTTCCAAAATTCTTGGCCTCCCCCCTTGCTTTTCATTATTATTTTACATTACAGAATTTGTTTGCTGTTCCCATCTTCCAAAAACACATATTTCAATTTACATTCATATTTTTATTCTTAGATTATTTCCTTATCTCCCTAGATGTTCTACTTTTCATATTTCTATGCAGTGTGATTGCATGGGGATTTCTTTAATTCATTTTTATTTGCTTTCCTTTTCTTTTCTACTTTGTGGATTCCCCATTTTGCTGCTTCACTGCATTTTTCATCTTTAAGATTCTAATTTCCTTCCACTCCTATTTATTTTTGTTTTCTGTATTTCTCCATTCAATTTCGGCGTTATTACTTTTTTATTATTATTCCTCTTTATTCTGTCTCTTTATGTATGTGTTTGTTTTCTGTTTTCTTGCCTTTCCTGTCTTTTTTTCATGCTAGCAACTGGAATTGTTTATTCATAGCATACTTCCATTAAAACGCTGTACAAAATATTTTGTCTGATCAAAGTGTCAAAACACTAAAAAGAAGCACTGTGGATTGCATTAGGTGCTTAAATAAGATCCACCCCTTTTATACCTGAAGGTTGATTTTTTGAAGACAACATCCCTTTCCTAACTTATAGTATCAATTATGTGGGCAAGAGGCACATGGAAAGTCTTGTTTGGTTTCATTTTCTGTGTTTCAGGACAGCAGTGGATCCTTGGTTCATTTTTAATTTTTGGTTTGTTGCAAGAAGCTGACACAGGAGAGAGATGGAATTTTTGCCAGGAGTGTGAGAACCGGATGAGTGAAGGGGATTTAGCACATTTGGGGAACCAGGAACATTGCATGTGGAATTTCAGCTCTGTCTTAAAATGCTGCTACAGAGTCGCAGAAGAATCCAAAGACGAGAGGTCAGGTAACCTCACTGTTTGGGATAAACTTTTCCATTTGATGCTGAAATGACATATTATTTTTGTTTGAGCTTAGCATGCAGGTCAGATTGCTATTCCTCTAGGATATAAACTTATTCTTGTGTATATGGAAAGTCAATATTCACTCTGAGTAAATCAACCACAATATTTACAACAGTGTAGCCCTTTGACCAGCTCTAATTTAGACACATGAGATTTTCAGTTGCTGAATCTGATTCTTATATTATTGTGTTGGCTTTGGTACATCGTGAAGCTGTCAACTGAAGTTATAAATGAGTTATAAAAGAGTTTCTGCTTCCTGGGAAACTCATATTTTCAAAATTGGATCATAACCTACCAGAAAGAAAGCAGACAATTTCAAATTGTCTTGAAAGCATAATTTATTATTTTTCCTCGGTTTATGATTAATCACAGTACTTTGTCTCACATTTGATTTTTTTCTAGTTTTTACACTGTAATCTGTATATTGTTGACTCTGTTATGAAGAGGAGACTGTATTAAATTCCTTCCAACCTGATTTTTTCTTTGATTCTTTGATTTTATGCATTTTTAAAATTCAAAAGCCATTTCATAATGGAAAATCAAAATATTACAGACCTGGAAAAAGAATATTTTGTGTGTATGAAATGGGTTTTTTTTATACAAAAGCCCTCCTTCCTCCAACCTCCCCCCAGGTTTCAGTGAAATTGGTACATTCATCTAACCATTTTTGCTTTGATTAAAATTATATTTTCCAATAGGAATATATCCCTAGGAGCAAACACATATACTATTAACCATAGCACTTCAGATTTATCCCAGCATAAGTAATCTGAGAAGCTGGAACCATTACTTCTTCTTACAGTTCAGCAATTGTAATTCTTCCTAAAATTTATGCTGTCTTTTCATATTTGTAGCTCTTAGCAGTTTTGCCTGTCCCTACCACATTTGCCAGGTAAGGGTATGTGTGTGCAGCAGCTAATACTCATGAATAAATACTCATTTCAGGACGTAGTCTGCAGTTACTGACTTCACTAGAAGCAAAATGAGACGCTTCCGTTAGCATTTCATATAAAATGTCAGCTGCATATTATGTATGCATAGTTTGATCTAAATGCAGCTCCCATGGGATTTACCTCACTAGAACAGGGGAAAGCTAAGACATAGCAATATAATAAACCATAGTGTGAAAAAGAGTAGCAAAACCAATGAACCAGTTTTATAGAAATTTATTTCTACACACATTGTTAAAAAGCCAGAGCCAATATAATCAGTGATGGGGAAACTTCAAAAATTAGAAGCCTGTTCTTATCCAAAGATCAGCTGAGTGTGTCATATAAATGGTTTTGTAAATATCTCATTCTGGTTTTCTTAAGAAATTGCCACATTTCTGCAAAACAGAGATTTAGTATTTCTAAAGACTATTTTCTTAATATTGAGATTAATTTGGTTCTTGTTTGGGTGAAAGTTCAGTTCAGCGTTTATCTTATTCAAAATGTCTCACTCATATCCTGATAAACAAATTAAAGTGATTGTGCATGAAACAAATCTCTGCTGCAAGGAAAAAGTAATAAAGAAGAGAGATGCTGCTCTGCATTTGCAGAATCTCTAGGCTTATAATTTATCTGAGTGACATAGAGGGTGAACTGAAGATTAGCAAATTCATGACAGATTCAAAAGAAAACTGAACGTATTTCAGAGTGTGGTTGATGTGTACATTGTTGATGAGGAGACCTCAGGTCAAAATGATCTATGACGAATACTTGTTCCACTGACAAATCTTAAATGGAAAACTAGGAAAGATATTATACCATCTCTGAAGAGATTTGACTGAAGTGTCCTATGCAATAAAATAAAAAAAATAAAAAAAAAAAAAGAAAAACTAATGTTGAAGATTAAGTGATAAACCCACATTGCCTTTCAATTTCTAGTGAATATAAGCTTTGCAATCGGTTTAATGGAAGGATATTCTGGAGGGCATGGAATTGTGCCAGAATAGGGTCTGCGACATTATGTGAAATTACCCTGCAATAATTTTCCTTAATTTCATTTTTTATAAGAACTAAATCAAACAGAAATTACCCTACACCTAAATCACCAGTGTTCTGCTGCAGTGTCATGCTGACGTTCAGGTTTACAAGCATGTCAGACTGGACTGCCATGACAGCAAGTGAAGTCCTGAGGCTCCACAGAGGTGGCTAGTGAGGACAGAAGTAAAAGAAAAGCTTCTACTTGTTTATTTAGGGTTCAGAGGGCAAAATAACCCCAAAGTTAAATTTGCAAGGCTTCAAAGAATCAGATAACTGCCTCTCCAGTAAGACTTCAGTAACTAGAGGAATTGAAACTTCCAATCCCAAATTAGAAGGCAGCATCCTTCCCACCCTCCTGTGACCTAAATTTGGAGGCATCTAAACTTCATTGGATACTTCCTAATTAAGATTTCTTTTAGCTACCTGTGCCTTTTGCATATCCCTGTTGTGTGTACGCCAATGGCCAGCACACACCCCACATCTGCTGAAGATCCTGCACCAGCAGAGATGTTCAACACACTTCCAAAGTAATGAAGGGATCCATTTCTCTACAGTTGAGGCAACAGAAACAGATGTTTTTCAGTGGAAGAACAGCTGGGAAATGTAGCCCTAAATTCTGCTGACTCTGCAACTTGAGCAGAGTCCAACCCACATACCCAAAAGACCCTGATGGGATGAACAGCCTGGGGACATGCTGTCTTTCCTGCACTGCATAGAAAAAACCTTGACTGACATAGTTTACAGAAAAGAACATACAGCGGGAACTCTTGGGTGGTGGAGGGGTAGTTTTTGGGAATCCTGCGCAGTAATTCTCATTTCTCACACATTTATTAGCCAAAGGACTAAAAACCCAAGAAAGGTCTTCACAGCAGGAGCTGGCACCAGAAATGTGCTTTTCAGGTTGAGTACCTTATTTTCAGCACCCAAAACAATTTCCTCATATACTCTTTCTCTCTGTTTTTTGTTATCCTGTATTTATTGGTACAGAATGGCTTAGTTTCACTGTAGCTTAAAGTCTGGCTTTGCCTGAGCATCGTGTTGGCTGATGCTTAGGGCATTGTCTAAGGAGGAGGAAGCAGAAGCTGAAGAAGTGTCTGGACTTTTTAACCAAGCTAATACAAGGAGGCTGCTACCAGGTACAGTTCTGACAGCGAGCCCTGCTTCTTTTAAAAGAAAGACTGGATAAATCTATTCTCAGGAAAAAAAAAAAAAAAAAAAAACCAAAAAAAAACAAACAAAAAAAAAAAACCAAAAAAAACCCACTTGTCTGTGGATTCAGAACTGATCAAGACATCCTTAAGGTCTGAATCTGAGGCCTCAACCACAAGGATGATCGGTATTTCAGACATCGCTCTTAAAACTTTGATGAGTTAATTCCAGGCACTCACATGGTGCTTGCTGCAAAGCAAACAGAAGCGCCTGAGTCTCCTGTAAGGTCTGTAGTGATCTTAGACTCCTCCTTCAAGGTTCAGACCCCTTTTAAGGGCTTAGTAGGACTGACACCTGAAACTTAGGCAATACCCTAACTAATTTTTAGATATTTCTGTCATCTAGTGGATCTCTCTCTTTTAGGATTTCTGCCAAAGCAATTGAAATTTGGTGCTTAGATTCTTTAGATGCTTTGCAAATCCCGCTAGGCACATCTATCAGCACCAAAGATGCTTTTGCCACTTTGATCATGGGTCTGTATCAGAGGATGAAAACTTTGTTTATGTCCAGAACCAGTGAAACAGCTTAAAGATCAAAATTCTACTAAGTCTCATTTAGATTAACTAAGGAAGATTCACCTGTGCTTGCTATTTTTATTGTGTTAAAAAACCACAAAGTATCTCTTCACCCAGAAAAATGAGAACCACCATAATAATTAACATAGCGTCTGGTAACGGTGACTCTCTGCCGTGCTTTTATACCACCCTGGAGCTAGCACTGGCCTGAAAAAGGAAGGATGCCTGGGACTTCCTCTGCAGAAATTTCTGCTTGGCTGTTGCATCTGCCCACTAGCAGTTACCTTAATTTAGAGAAGCCTTCAAGGTTTTATGACTGCCTGACTTTCCCATTGAGCACAACAGCTTCCTGAGAGAAGACCTAAGGCACCACAAGAGGGGCAAATGACACAAAACCATTCCTGCAGCTTGCAGTATGTGGGCAATAGGGTATTCTCTCAGGGTACCTATGGACCAAATTGATGGCTGCTTCGTGCCATAAGGTGGCCTAAAAAGGGAGAGAGATGTGTCCCCTAGGAGCTGTGAACACTTATACATGAGCCTGAAGTGTCCTGTCTGTGAATGTTTGTGTCAATAAAGGAGATCTCTGAAAAATCTACAGAAAGTGAACTTCAAGGCAATGTAAGCAGGGCCAGATAAACATTTAAATGAAGGTAACCAAGAATATCTGATGCCTCTGTTGTCATCTCCTTACACGGAAAATTTCTGGAAGTGAAAGGGGAGATTTATTCCAACTCAGTGGAAATACAGAGCTACATGTCTCTGACCTTGTTTTATCCATGCTAGTTCTGAAGTCCTGCGTGTTTCACCCAGCTGGGCTGTAACAGAGTTTTGAGTTTGGCTGCTTGAGGGTATTTGTTTGGGGATTTTTGGGGGACGAGGGGGAAGATCATGGGTTGCTTTGGTTTGGTTTTTTTGCTTTAATGACAAGTTTTACCTCTTAGCCTTCTGTGCTGTCCTCTGCGGGTTTGCTGTTTCAGTAATTTCTCTCCTTTGTCATCTTGCAGGTTCGCTAGTGCAGGATTGATGTCATAAAATTTAAGGGCACTAGTTCACTTGCTCAGCTGGAGCACGGATTTGAGAGGAAGAGTAAAGCTAGTACGGATATCCAAGAGCTGAATAATAAAATGTCCCTTCATCTGTGTACTTAATTAGCTGCTTTCCTCATGATTACAAAGATCAGTACCCAGGAAGAGAGGAGCTTTTAGGTCTCAGCAGGTTAACTCCACACCAGAGGATTAGACAGGACCCAAACTGTGATGCTTAGTGTTCTCATTTCCAGGACAGTGCTGGCATCCAGTACTCATTTATCCTGCTCTGCAGTGAGGCGAAACATTCGTGGGACTGAAAGCTCCGAGTTAATCCAAAAAAAGAGTCATTTTGGATAGATTTTGACAAGTTACTGAGTTAAAAAAAGGCAAATATGAATATGTAATAAATGATAAATTCTTTCCTCCTCCTGTGTTATCAGTGGAGACTATATTGCTTTGTCATACAACTGCTGCAAAGGCTAATCCTCCACACTTGCAAAATCTTCTTATTCTAACTGCCACGGCCCTGCTGAAGCCAGGGCTTATGGCCCTAAAAATAGGAGCAGGATTACTTAGGTTGCAGTCCACTGAAGTAGTTTTCAGATGTGGAGTGAGGAGAGAAAAAAATTGTTATTCTAAACTATCAGAGCTCAAAATTACCATTTTAATCAACTTTAATTAAAGACTTCATACATTCCCAGTACAAAGGCTTCCAGCATGAATGAATGCCCACCCCCTTATGAACATGAACCACAAGTAAGGCACTTATTTTAACTCCTTACCTCAGACTTTTCATATCTGTCTCAGAACCCCCTGGCTTTAGCTTATTGATTTCAACCTTACAGGAGCTAAGCAGGGGCTTTGAGGAGGACTTAGGCACTTGCAGCCATAACTGCAATCCTGACAATCCCAACTCACATATGGCCTAACCCCGGGGCCTTTTGGGGAAAATCAGGCCAGGGTAAGCTTAAGTGCAGCCAAAGCTGAAGGCTCACCTTCCTTCTGAGCAGGCAGTTAGGAATCTGGGTCTCAGCTGAATTCAAAGGGCAAGTAATAAAGAACAAACCAGAAGTGAGCTGAAAGGTTCGGTAGAAGGTATCTGAACATGAAAACAGAGCAAAGCAGCCCAGACAGTGGTTCCTAGCGTTTGGAAATGTTTAAGAAGTTAAAACATGTTACTGGGCATAACTCTGCTTTGAGAAGTGAATAAAATTTGTGCAGGTCTAAAATGCCCTCAGGCTTGGCTGCTCTCTGCAGCTTGTGCTTACGCCCTGTTTAGGTTCAGAAACCAGGCCTTCCTCTACATAGCGTGCTTCCTGTACTTAATATTTGTGATTTAACATGCGATCTATTATGGAAGACACAGGTGGAGCATTCCTAAAACAATCTAATGGGAAACAACTCCTTCCAAGAAATAGTGAGAGCCACTCTTTCTTGCACAAGATGTAGGAGAACAAATGTTTAACAGCATCACATTAGGAGGTTTTCACCCAGACAGAAGGACCTGTGGTTCAATTCAGTCTTCAGATCCAGGCAAGCTGGATCTGACAATAATGCCTCAACTGTGGGAGCACAGTCTGTTGCAGAGACAAAATTATAATCTTTGGCTATGACCCTTCACTCCATCTCTCTCTCTCTCCCATTTCTCTCCATCCAAGTTGTGGCACTGTATAGAAGGGGTTTGCTGAGTCAGAAGGAGGAGACAACAAACAATAGAAGAAAGAAAAGTTCTAGTCTAGTGTTAAGACAGTTGTTTAGGATGAGGAAATCTAGAGTTTTGGTATTTCTGATGCTGGGAGAGCTTTTCTTTAATATGAAACACAGAAATTGTTCTTTGGCACAGAAGATTGTAGCTCAGGATATCACCTTTCTAAAGTGAGACCTGAACCTGCATGCTCAAATCGTCTCCTTTTTCCTACAGTAAATCTTGAATTTGGTTTCACTCACGAGTATGTTTCAGCTAAGGATGTGAAGGGTGTCTCTTCCCCTTCACACCTCAGTGTTCAGGAAGATTACCTCCGAGATAGAAAATATGATTTTGAATCAAAGAAGATGCAAAGAAAACTTCTCTTTGCTCAGTGAATGTCCCAGTTGTGAAGTTCTTACATGAAGGACAGGTTCTGCTAGATCTTCTTGGCTTTGGATGTCGATGAGGACAAGAGTAGCATCCAACTTCTAGCCCCTTGGGGTCAAGTCAGGAAACTTATGCGTGCAGCCTCCCACTCTCTCCACAGTTTAGTGCAGTTAGGACCAGAAAATAGGAGAGAGTCACACTTTCTTTGCCCCAGATGTGCCACCATGGCCAATGCCCTCCACTCAGCTGGCGAGCCTACTCACTCCTCTACTCTCTTCCTCTCTTTTTCTTTTCTGTCCCCTCACAGCAGTTATTACAGTTATTACATAGTTGCACAGCAGTGGGAGTAACATAAAATGCCATTCCGTGTCTCCAGTCTTGTGGTAAAAGAAAGCACTCCTCCTGCAGCAAAAATTGTTGGTTTGCAGTTCCCTCATGTTTGGTGGGTTGTATCATAGAATCATAGAATCATAGAATTGTCTAGGTTGGAAGGGTCATCGTGTCCAACCATTAGCCTAACACTAGCAAAGTACGACTAAACCATGTCCCTCAGCACTACATCTACACGTCTTTTAAATACCTCCAGGGATGGTGAATCAACCACTGCCCTGGACATCCTGTTACAATGCTTGACAACCCTTTCGGTGAAAAAATTTTTCCTAATATCCAATCTAAACCTCCCCTGGTGCAACTGGAGGCCACTTCCACTTGTCCTATCATCTGTTACTTGGGGGGAAAAGACCAACCTCGACCTTGTTACAACCTCCTTTCAGGTAGTTGCAGAGAGCCATAAGGTCTCCCCTCAGCCTCCTTTTCTCCGAGCTAAAAAACCCCAGCTTCCTCAGCCACTCCTCATAAGACTTGTCCTCTAGACCCTTCACCAGCTTTGTTACCATTCTCTGGATATGCTCCAGAATCTCAATATCTTTCCTGTAGTGAGGAGTCCAAAACTGACCACAGTATTCAGGGTGCAGCCTCATCAGTGCTGAGTACGGGGAGACAATCACTTCCCTGGTCCTGCTCACTACAATATTCCTCATACAAGCCAGGTTGCTATTGGCCTTCTTGACCACCTGGGCACACTGCTGGCTCATATTACCTGGCTATCGACCAACACCCCCAGGTCCTTTTCTGTGGGGCATCTTTCCAGCCACTCTTCCCCAGGCCTGTAGTGCTGCATGGGGTTGTTGTGACCCAAGTGCAGGACCCAGCACTTGGCCTTGTTGAACTTCATACCATTGGCCTCAGCCCTGTCCAGATCCTTTTGTAGAGCCTTCCTACCCTCAAGCAGATCAACACTCCCACCCAACTTGGTGTTGTCTGCAAACTTACAGTCGGGTGCACCTGATCCCGTCATCCAGGTCATTGATAAAGATATTAAGGACCCCCAGTGCTGACCCCTGGGGAACAGCTCTTGTTACCAGCTGTCAATTGGATTTAACTCCATTCACCACCACTCTCTGGGCCTGGCCATCCAGACAGTTTTTTATCCAACAAAACATATGCCCACCCAAGCCATGAGCAGGCAGTTTCTCCAGGAGAATGTTGTGGGAAACTGTGTCAAAGGTTTTACAAAAATCCAGGTAAACAACATCCACAGCCTTTCCCTCATCCACTAAGTGGGTCTACTAGATGAGGGGTGGCACCTTTCCACCATGCCACGATGTTACTGCACAGCAATAACAGCACCCCTACCACCTCCACTGCTCAGAGCAGACAGCACTTCCTTCTCTGCAAGACGAGTCTCAGCTTCCCTCATTCCAAGGAGGTTATAGGCCCTGGGCATCAAGGGGACAGAGCACCCCCTGTTTCTCTGCCCCATGTGGGAACCACTGACATCTGAGCTTCATTTGACAGTTTCTTGTTTCTCTGCTGCATATCCCGGGGTGTCCCTCAGTTGCAATTCAGTTCATTCCAAGGCTCACAACGCCCTGCAGACATTGCACATGGAGGTGAGGTACCAAACTCTGTGCCTTCGTCCTCTTTCAGGATATGAGTGCCTAAAGGCTAGGCACTATAATTGCTAAATTGCAGGTGTAGGGGGTTTGTTTCATTTTATTTTGCCTTTATTCTGTCACCTTCCTTCTCCTTAACCCTCAGCATAGGTAACAGTACCTGAAAAATATTCCAATGCATAATAATTTGACTTTTTTTTTTATGTTTGACAGTCAGTTCAGGGCGCCTGAGGGCCTCTAGAGGGAGGCTCAGAAGCAGGCATGAGTAGGTCTTCTCAGTTTCCAGTTTTCTTTTCTGTTTGCCTTGGTCAAACACCAATATAGACTTTATCCAAGAGAAGCCGTTGATGGCAAGCAGTAGTGGATGGGGATACCTCTGCCGAGTGAAGAGCTGCAAGTAGGTTTGTTCAGGGGAATTTTTCCCACTGGCCAAGAAGAGTTACGGCACTGTGCTCTAACCATAACATGGAGTTTTACTGTTCTTTGCAAATGTACCCCATCAAACAAAGTTGGTGCTAAACCCGAGCTCCCTCTGATGAGTCCCTCCAGCTGGACAGACCCTGTCGCTTCCACAGCCAAAGTTTCCACCTTCCTCTCCACTGTGCTCAGTCTTTCTGCCATGTTTGCGTAATTTGATTCCCACCCACTGACAGAGCAATTGGGAAGGTCTCAGTCACAGTGGAGACTGGCTGGAAAATGTAACCCATGGATTGGCAGCCAGGCAGGAATTCTCCACTGGGAGCCCAGTAGGCATCAAGATATAAATAGTCCCATGTTCCAGTCCGGGTCAGATCTGCTTCAGGAACCCTATACTTGAACAGTGAACAAGCACATAATTTTGGTTTCCACAACTTTCTGTGCTTGGCAACCGCCAGGAGCACTGCCTGTAGAGCAAACTCAAATATAATAAAGCAGAGATCAAGCTAACATGTCTGTGGAAGTGATATAAGGCACTAGTGTAAATAAAAGGTGTTAAGTATAATAATTTTAACCAATTCCAGCAACTTTTTTCCCTCAGGTAGAGATTTCTAAAAATTGTATTAATTGTAATAATTTCCTTAGATAAATAATGCTAAAGAGCTGAAGCCAATTTCTAATAAATTAGTGGCATAACAGTAAAGTAACAATCAGCCAGATTTCTTAAAAATAAACCTTCATATCTGGAGTGTATATACACTCATTTATCCACAAACAAAGTATTTATCAAGGTAGACAATGGATCATAAAATGTATTTCTATTACAATTTGAGGAAACATGCCTTCAGCATGACTAAAAACTTTATCAGATGAATGAAAATAGATTTTTTTTAAATTTCTTTTTCATTTCATCCATAAACTTAATGTATATTGTGGATTTTATTGTTTGATTTTTCTAATATGGAATGGAAGTGAAAAAAATTTAATTTGTATTTATTAAATTCACAAACTATAAGAGACATGCTTCATCTTTTTCCTATTCCACCTACTTCATATGGCTCTCCTCCTGTCTTCATCAAGCAGATTATGTTGGTTTGACTACATGCAAAAATAATATTTGTGACATGTTGTGTGACTACAGGAACTACGTGTCTTACTGTTTTTCCCCATTCTCCATGTGGTCTTTCTTTTATTTTTATCATTTAATATTGTTCCCAATTGTGTCATCCAAGCTAAGTCTTCTGGGATGTCTTGGTGTCATGGTGATTTATGACCTTGTAGAATGACAAATTATGGATTCACATGGGATGGCTGAGTGCCCCCAGTTTGATCTTACGAAGGTTTTCACTTCAAAAATTACCTTCTAAAACATGATAGCAGATCTTCATTTTCTTCCTGACAAACCTCCCAAGCTGGGAACGCAGTTCCTTCGGTATCCTATGCTGTCTAGAGACTGTACTTAAGACATTTGATACAGAAATCTCCCTTCTGTATCTATTAAGCCATCACCAGAAATTTTTTGTCTCTCCAGTAACCTTCTTCAATTACTCACCTTTTTTCACATCAACTGCATTGTTGATACTATTCTGACAAATGTACTAAATAACCATACATTGCATAAGCAGTAACTCCGTTTCAGGTACATACGACAGGGTATGCAAACAAACAGACGAATATACAACCACACTTGATGATTCCTAAATGGTTTATAAGCAGGGGTCATGGGCCTGCCATTGGATACCTTCAAGTGCTCTCTTGCAACTTGTAGATCTGATTGGGTAATTACTGTCTGCTTACAACTAAAATGTTTATACACCTACAGAAGGACCTTTGGCAGAGATGGACTCAGTTCTGATATGCTCCATAGGTTTCCTGTGTGATTTTTAAGCAACATATGTACTCTTCCTCTGCATTTCTTTCTACAAATTAAAACAAACAAAGAAACAAAAAAAAACCCTTACAAACTAGGAATATCTTTCTCGTCTTTTCTGCTTGGAATTTGAACTCTCTGGGAAATGCATTTACCTTCAAAAGACCAAAACTCCTTTAGAGTCTCCAGGTGCTGCTGTAGCACAGACAGTAATTTCTCATCAATATAAAGGTTTTGAACCTCTAAAATGTTATATAATTCTCAGGGTTCACAGGCTGACAGAGAAAAGGTGAAAAACAGATGTTCTAACAAATTTTCCAGCCTTTTCTGATTATTGCTGTTTTTTACTCCTAACACCTTAGCACCATGGTAAATACCATGTGTTTTTTTTCCTCTTCAAGCTATTGACAAGAATGGCAAAAACTGTTTTTCTGCACACTTAAAATTTCTTTCATCCCACCCCAAATGAGCAGCTAGAGTTTGTTCTTTCACCTTTTTTTAATCTCTGTGAGGCATCTCAGCCTACGTGCTGGGTCAAAGAGTTCTTTCTTGGATTCTCCAATGATGGAATGTCTTTTGTTCTCTAGCTATTCATCATATTCCCCACAAGGTTTTATTCAACATCTACCTACAAATACCCTTATACTTATTTTTTTTCCAACACCCCGTGCCATTCTGCTGAGAAGAGACCATCTGGTCAATAGGGTCAATCTACAGCCTGATTCAGAATCTCCATGTGCCTGAAATCATATTATATGCTCTTTTTCAGGAAACGTGATCTAATCATGGAACTGGAAGTGGTGCTAGGGGCTGCCTAATTCATCACTCTGTCCAAAAGTAGGACTAATTTGGTTTATGATGCTCAAAATAGATGTTTGTCTAGCAAGTTCTAAGACATCTCCAATGATGGAGCTGCTACAGCATTGCAAAGAAATCTATCCTGCTGTTTTAATGGATACTAATGAAAAATGTAAAGCAAAGCTCTAACTCTGTGATTTCCAAGAGAATGATTAATTTGTCAGATGATTGCATATAAACTCCAGTCCCCTCTGAGAGCATGAAAATATGCTTGTGTTTCACAGCAAGTGTGCAGATCCATAGCACAATAAAACTGAAGATAGAGGCCATGCTTGTGCGTTTGAGAGAAATCTAGGAGAAATATTCACAATATAAAGTTTTCTTAAAAGGATTATTTAGTTCTATTTTACTAGTTAAAATATGAAAACACTCATCAAAATGATGAGATATAGATCATCCTTTGGACTTGTAATAGCTATACGAAGAAAAAAAGGTAGAAAATTACCCTTTTGTATTTTTTCACAATACCAAAATATCTACTTATCTATGTGAGCTAAAAACCATGTGCAGCAATATAACGATGCTTTTACATGAAATAAATGTATGAAAATACATGTCTGTATGTAGTACAGCTTTCATGCTGTTCATGGAGGACAGATGAGGTTATGAAAATGAAACAGCAGTGAAAAACGATGTGTATCGCTATATGAATTTTGAATAAACCTCATGAAACCAACAGTACAATAAAAGCAATATTCATCTTACATGTATGAAACACATCAACTCTGTTATTTTGCTTTGCCTGAAGCAGCTTTAAATCTGAAAGAAGAAGAAAACAAGCCAAGCAAGAAATAATACAGAGAGGTAGAGGTCACATGGTATCCTGACTATTCTGGCAGCAGTTTAACAATAATGAAGCATCTGCTGGTCAGTTCCATGAACATATCTTTTTTCAGAACAGAAGTACAGATGGGAAAAGTTCTCATAGTCACACATATTAAAAGAGACAAGGGAGTATAAATTCTTCTCTGAGGGTCAACCAATTCTTCATCTACATTTCCTACCCTCAGTATACCCATGTGTTATGATATATGTGTTGATATGAGCATCTCAACATGTCCTCACAATCACAATACTGTGCAACGGAAGCTTAACATGCTTCGGAGAGCAATGCAATTTGGCATTTCGTGTTTTATGGCTTACATACTGACCTCAAGCCTAACAAGCATATGTCAGTAAGGCTGCAAAAATAAATGCGAAACGCTTATGAATATAAACAATTCAAGAATAAACGTTTATGCAGAAAAGCTTTTTCAAGTCATATAAAAATTTAACATGTACAGTAAGCTACTTCTTTGATTTCTTATTCTTTTACTTCGTTCAGAAGTTTTTTCACTTATTTTCTTCTCTAATTATCTGCATTTCATTCGAAATATAATAAGATGTCTTCAAAACTAAAGTCGTAAAACTGAAGATAGTATTTGCCCACCTAAGCACTTCTTTATAGTAAAACATATCTTCCTTCTCACATCTTTAGGTAAGATTGACTTCATGCAGTAATCTGAGAAGCATGCATATGTTCTGAAAATAGCAGTTTTGTGTAATACTCATCTAGACCCTTTTTGAATTTGAAAAATAGTTTTAGAATACTTTTGTGGGCAGGAGGAATTCAGTAGAAAGCAATAAAAATACACATTGATTTAAGAAATATGCTTAGAAAGCTAAAGAGTAAGACTGATAAAGAAAGAGTGGAGTAGATCCCCATTTAGAAAGAAAAGTAGACTGTTCTTTATGATAAAAATGTACATTAGTTAAGACTTCTGAGACCAGTAAGTGCTAATAATAGGGCAGTCAGAGATAGCAGCTGCTTGTAATAACCACTATTTTGTATGTGGTATCCCAAGTACAGGGAACAATAAACTCACTGAAGAAAAAGCTTGTCATTTATTTCTGGTGCATTTAATAGCTTAGTTCCTTTCCTCTTGCTTGAAGGTATGGTTCAGTGGCAGTAATTTAGTTTTCAGCAGCTCTTTAAACTTTCCCTGAGTAAAAATATTGTTGCTCTTCCAAATTCTAAAACTCAGTTTATAAATCCTGAACATTTTCAACTTATTCTGGTGGTCTGATAAAAACTTGACTGGTTTGGGCATTGCAGAAAGAAAAAGAGTTGAAATATGACACCTTTGGTAAATTTTTAATAAAATGTGTCTCTCTTTTTTTCTCTATGAGGTCCTAAAAGTATCTGGTTACTATTCCTAAACCACATTTTTTCTCCTCTTGTGCTTATACAGTGGTAGAGCTTGGCTCTACCACTTCTTTTTGTTTTCTTTTTTTCAGAAAACATTGCCTAGGCCAAAACTTGTGCCTATTCCTCTCATGTCTCCTGAAAACTTTTAGAATTAATTTTCTTTATCATTGACTGAACTCACGGACCTCAACAAACAAAGGCTGGGAAAAATCGGAACTTTTCAAATTAGGGAAGACCCTGTCCACGACTTCCCTGTTACTGCAGACCATCTCTAGATCACGTTTAACTCTTTGTTATCTTATCTAGTGCCTGACAGTGTCCTGTGGGATGACTAAACAATTATAGATATCCTTATCTTTTTAAACTATTCTCTTCCTCATACCCAGCCCCTCACCTTGACCGAGGAGTACACTCCAGGGCTCATCGCTGCTCTAACATGTATGACGTCGTGTAACACACTGCAGCAGTGAGAGTCAAACCCTTTGCCAGGGGTTGAACTGTGCTGTGACAGGCTGCAGCTAGTTTGGTAGGGTTCAGTACACCTTGGTGTTAAAAACACCTCCAGTGCACAACCATACCATTCGTGCTCAGTTCGGTGTGTGGGTGGGTCTTCCTTCCACTATTTCTCTCATCCTTTGCTTTCAAGTTCAATTCAAGAGGTCTTGCTCTGTCCCTATGCTCCAAACCTCAAACGTTAATCTGGACGTTCAGGGACAGCACACTGCTAGAGCTGTGAACAGGCTGAAGATCACATCTGTAAGCAAAAGCTTCTACCATTGCATTTAAGGCTCTAAGCCTGCAGGATCCAAAAACCAAGAAATTAAAGAAGACTAGTTGAAACATTTCCTTTGGAAAAAGCTTCATATTCAGTTTTCTGAAGGAATATGCAGTTCTGTCAAAGCCTTTGATCAAAAATTAGGCAGCCTAGGAGAAGATTTGCCTCGCTTACCCACCTCTCTGCCTCTCCTTGCCTGCTCCCCGGGGTGCCCCAGCTGGGTGCCAGGGAATTCCAGGTTCTGGGTGCCCTGCCAACTTCTCCCCCAAATTGCCCAGCTGACCTCTTTCTGCCACTGTCACACTTCCAAGGTTTACAGCTCTCCACCACCCCCCATAGAGCTCTGAAAGGCGGCTGAGCCTCTGGTTCCTCTCCCTAGCTGCTCCTCATGCAGCCAGTCCCCTTCCACCCCAGCGCAGGCTGGGACAACACCGGGAACTGCCTGACCAAATGAGTTACCCATGCCAGGAAGCAAAGCCTGAAAGTCTGCATTTAGGGGAGCCTGAATTCAGTTTTTGGAGACTTGGTTCCCTTGAAAATATTATCTTAAACAGAATACGTTCCCTAATTCAAAATGGGTAGAGAAGTTTACAGTTAAGTTATATTCTTTTTCCTGACCAGTTGTAGTTCAGTCTCTGCTGCTACTCTAGAGGGAGGACTGGTTTGGTGATTCATACCAGGAGAATAACTCTTTAAAGTACATTTTGTACTGAAAAGAATTAGGATAACCTTTAATTTATGGTATGAATCACCAAAAGACATATTTCACAGTTAGTGCATCATACTTCCACTGGGTGATCTACTGGACTGGAGGTGTGTCTTGTGCCTGCCTCTGTCAGTAGCTCAGCGTCTACACTGGGATTGCCACGTTCATGCTGGGATTGGCCCCCTCCTCTCGTCTGACAGCCACCAACATCCTGCCGCATGGTGGAGGACACTCCAACCTTGCTCCAGGCACCCAAGAGGAGGAGACGTTGCACTTGATGCCTCCTGTCTTGAGACTGTTCCAGTGGCACAGTGAAAAGTCTGCTTGGGCAAGGACCAAAGGAGGAGCCATCCCCTGGCCATTTGCAGCCTTCACCAGAGAAAGGAAAGTCCTGGTTCACTCCTTGTGTTGGCGAGACAAGCCAGCCTCCTCCACCGCCCCAGGACTGAGGCTCAGATGGGCTTTAAACCCCTCCAAAGACAGCTGGGGGGGAAAAAAAAAAAAAAAAAAGGATGCGATGATCATAGATTCACAAGCTGTCCCCTAAGAGTCAGTTAGTGGAGGTTTCTCACTCCCTTGTGGATCTAACCCTGAGGGATCGCTGAACACCACACCTGTTACAACAGCTGCTCTTGGCTATATCTAGTTTCCAGAAGTCCTTGAAAGCCTCTGGAGTGTTTTGAGAAGCGAGCGATGACATGGGCTCCTTCGGGGAAGTCCCCTCCAGCTGGCAGGTTATGTCATCACCAGGCCTGACTCCGCACAGTGTGACTTGTGCAGCCACACCAGCCCTGGACTTAAAGGACCCCTACAAGGGGCGTCTCGTTTTACCAGACAGTCTGGGAATGGAGGATCTTTTTCCTATATTTGGTTAGCATGCTTTTCAATCTAAAAGTGTGTGTGACTGATCTATTTTATTTTTTTTTTTTTCCTCATTGTATCTTTCCCTGGGATACTTCTCCAACAAGCAGAAGGTATCCCTGCTGTGCCTTGCTCTTCTTTCCATGTAGCGTTACAGTGCACCTAGTGTACCAGCACATCTATTTATTCTTGCCTAGCTTTATCTGTGGCAACACTGTCGAATTTTTATTCAAATGACATCACAGAACAGCTCAGTTTTGTTAATTTTAAATTATTGCAAATGGAGATAAAATGATAGATAGATAGATAGATAGATAGATAGATAGATAGATAGATAGATAGATAACTTAGTCTTAAAATATTGTAGTTTCATTAGGTAATCTGCTGGTTGCTATGCATCATATCCTCCCTATAGCACAAAGCAAAGGCTGAGCAGACATTCTGATTTATAAGGGCATGAAATACTGCAGCTTGCCCGGTTTTGCGTGCTTGATGCATTCACTCTTGTACTCGCTAGTCCTGTAGCTTTAGCCTGCTTGCCTAGCAGCTGCACGATGTTCTTCACAGTGTTACATGACACTTGTGGAAAAAAAAAAAAAAAAAAGCCTGAACGATGAGTTTTCCACGCTTTGAGGCTGCAAGAATTTCATTCATTGCAGGATGCAGAGAGAAAAGAGGAGGATTTTGCAGTGTCATTGATATATTGATGCAGCTTCTATTACTTAAGCGTTACCACAGTTTTGAGGCAGTTTTAAATACATCTTTGTTTATTTATTTGCTCTCAAAGAGACTAAGCAAACAACCTCCAACATTTCCAAAGTTCTGCCTTCCCCACACAGCACAGTGGCAGAATGGCCACAGCGTCTCCAGCCATAAATTAGGACAAACTCTACAGTTATCAAAACCACAGCAAAACAACTGGCAGTTTATGTGTTCCTGTCCCTCTTCACAGTAGCCAGAAATGCATACTGCAGAGATAACTGCTCTCTACACGCCTTTGGGAAGTCATTCTTCAGGTATAGTAAGTTAGGAATGGCAGAAAATGTAAATGAAATTGGCCTTTTATTGCCAGCACTCCAAACTAAACAAAGTTTAACAGCATTGAGGACTACCTGCTGTTATCCCGCAGCCCTAAGGCTAGCCATGAAATAATGAAATAATTGACCTAAATCTTCCATGAATCCTGTATTCTCCCCCAGCACAAGCCTTTTAGGGTTCCAGATAAAACCTTGTGGTTTTTGTTCCTGTAGACAATGTATAACACTCCTAGCAGAACAGCTGCATTCTCAGTTCAAAATTGTTTTGGTGACGTTTATTTCCAACAGTCCAGCTGCAGTAGGAGTGGACATGCTTGAGGTGGTGCAGGGTCCAAAAGAGTTGAAAAGGAAGGAAAATATCACATGAATAAATAACTAGAATACGATCAGCATCTATGTTTGACACAACTTTTGGACTGGTAAATTCAGATGGTATTTATAAGGAGTCTACGTGCAAGAATCTACTTAGAAAAATTTTTGATTGCCAAATTCTGTCCTTCATACAAATTCATAAAGCATCTTACACTATGGTACAATCTTGGTCTGTTTCCTTTCTCAGCGAGAAATCAAAGGCTTATTTCTGAACAAGACTAGGAAAGAGAAGAAACTGAATAGCCAGGGTCCAAACTGACAGTCACACCATAAAGTTGAGTAACCTTAAGGTAGTATTCAGTTGTGTCAACCTGGCAACAGTTCCCTTGAATCCATTGCAGCTGCAAGAATTCATGGGTGTTTGCAGCCCCACTTCAGCCATGCCCAGATGGCTTAGGAATGCTGAGCTTGAGTAGCAAAGCCAGAAGTGGAGTTCAGTGCAAGGGGGGAACCTTGTTTGTTGATTCCGAGCAACACAAATAGCACTGAGAACATGAATTACCTCCCCAAAAAATGCACTGAGGGACCAACTCATGTGCCTTTACAAAGGTATCTAGTACCATGTGAAACACTGCAGGGTATCCTGCCTGGCTCTAGCAGTGCACAAATCTGCAGGTCCTGTGAACTGTCAACTCCCTGCAGATATTCCAGAGCATTGCAAATAGCAATAAGTGCTGAAGCAGAACTAAACCTAAAAGGTCACCAACCTTGTATAGAAAGGGACACCAGAACTGAGAAATGACACCATTAAGGCTGCCTGATCAACTTTAATTCAGTTCTTCATGTATATATACTGAGATGTAGTCTTAAATTATATTCCTTATTTCTGGTCCCATTCCTCCTCTATGCTCCCAATGCATTTCTAACTGCCGAGTCCCACAGTTTCCTCTTCCTCTCTCTCTTTCTTCTTCCTTATGCCCAGCATCCCACTGAGCCGTGGTAGGCAGCTGCAGTACCTGCATTTACACAGGGAGCATAATTTTCTGGCAGTTCAGTGGATTTCTAGCATGTTGCTGCAGATGGCACGGGGGAGGAATGGGGCTTGTTCATTAAAGTCTCAGTAGTCTCTACTGAACAAACAGAAATTTTTCTGAAACCTTCCAGCTTGGAAAAGATCACAGACAGCTGAAAGTAGATTCTTGATACAAAGGTTGCCTGCTACCCCATAGCTAGTCCTTGCCTCAAAGATAAGAAACTGATTGCTGCTGAGAAAGAATCTTTCCAGCATGGGCTGAAGAACCTGATTTCCTGCAGACGTACCCCCTTTTGCAAGCATCTGAATAGGAAACAAAATAAAACAGCTCGTGGCAGTGTTGAACACTGAAAAAATGTCAGTCATCGCAGTGACTACTTTTTAGGTGAGTACCAAAACTGGACCCTTCTGGAATTACCACGCAAACTTCAATTGCATTGGTCCTGACAGACAAGTCCCTAAGAATGCAAGGGAACTTTACAGAGTGAGAACTATATAACTAAATTATCTGATATACTAATATGTCTCATTTGAATAAAACCCACACCCTGCAACCTGACTATTAAAACTCCTTTCTGTAAAATTCTGACACAGGTAGACAGTAGTTTATGGGGAACTAAACATCCAAGTGCTATACTATCTGTACTATAGCAATGAGGATGTATAGCTCGAGGGGTTAGTCTGAAAGAAAATTATAATGTAGCTGGCTGACATCTTACATTTGATTCTATGAGAGCAAGAGACAGACTGAAGCAAGGTAAAGACTGATAGAAGATAAAAAGGAAGGTTCTAGGTCTGGCTACAGCAAGGGCTTGTTTTGGATCTGGGCTAATAACAAGAGGGACACACCAACATGTACTCGTAAGTGAAGTTTGGTTCTTCATATGTAACACATAATTACATTCTTTTCTTGCCATCTAGTGAAATACTTTAAGTAATGAAGATGGTTGTATGTAACCTTTGCTGCCAAAGGTCAGTCAGTATTGCTCTTGTCTCCCATCTCCCTGCTCCAACAGCAAATGCTTGTGTTTCAGATCAATAATCCAAGCACTTTTTTTCAGCTCAGATTTATCTTTATCTGAGCAAAAAGGTTGCATCTTTGCCACTGGAATCACCTGTCAGATATGACCTTTGCTGTCCAATTAAACACCTACAACTCTCATCCCTACCCTCATCCTCTCAGGTCTTAGTTCCTTTTGCCTTCAGCCAGCCCAGCTTCCACCTTCTTAGATGACAGCAATAGTGAAAACAGTGAGATCCTGTACAACACCAGAGTGTGCCAGGGAGCAGGGCAATGGAAAAATAAAAGACGTAAGCAAGGTAGCGAAAAGAAGAGAAGCTTTTATGGTTCCTTATGCTCTTACAATAGAATCCCTATTCTCTACTACAGATTTTTAAGTAATATAGTTGCTTTTTAACTACCTGTTTTCTAGCACTGAAAATACAAAAGTGTTAGTCAGAACTTTGATGAGCACATCTCTCCAAGATCCTGCCAATGGCTTTCCAGCAATCTTCCTACAGACTGGAGCAATGTATGGGATCCCTTGTTACAGGCTGAGCAAAAGGTGCACCTTAAACATACTGCAATATTCCCTATCTTGTGAGTACCAAAAAGCGTAAAATAGAATTCTAAAGCAATTAGTGCTTTCAACACGCTTAAAATTGCATTTAAAGATTTCTGCCAATCTTTAAAACATTCTGTCTTGCTTTGCACAGCCCTGACACTTGATTTTAAGGAGTCACGCCAAGCTCCTTCTGAACTTGGCTAATCTTTCTCTTTGGAGACGTGTATGAATCATGTCCTTCACTTTCATTTTTGCAGTCTTCTTTCTCTGGGCTGTGCTTACTGAAGTGCTGAGCTAGGTTCTCAGTAGGTGTATATTAACATTGTTTTACTAGCTTCCAAGGTGCCAGGCTAATGCATGCAAGATGAGGGTATGGGGCACGGTTTTTAATTTTATCCCACCATAGGAAAAATGTATACCAACGTTTCTCTGCTTAGTACTTCATAGGCCACAATAATTACAGCTTCTGGTTTCCAACCTCATTTGATTACCACAAGATATTCTTAGCATACATATGTTAATTATCTGTGCAAACAGGAAGATACCTGTTTACACTGAATATATCCAGCTATCACTGAAATACTTCCTAGGCCTGGATTTTCCCCTCTGAACCAGATGCAATTCCTTTTCAGTAATTTAATTGCTTCCTTTCCATTTAATTACTTTGAGGATTAACTGCAGGCAAGTGTATTCCAATAATAGGCTCATCTACAAAGAACAGGAAGCTTTCCCTGTGGTCCAGGGAATTCACCACTTCCGACTGCGGCTTAGCCATATAGCTATCAGGTTTCCCTTTGCCCCTGGGCTTTATGTGTCACCTTGTCTGTTTGAGCGTAAGGAAATGTCATGGGATGAACTGCTTGTTCTTGAATTCACATACAGAGCTCCTGGCAGGAAATAGCAAAATCTTTCTTCTCATCAGGGCAAAAGATGCAAATATATCAGGCCCAAGTACTAAATTATTAATTATATATAACTAATATTAATGATATCTAGAATGGTTTCTATCAATAAACTTCTGGGGGAGAAATGTTAAAACTGGGCAGCTTTTTGTTTGTTCATAACATTATCGGGGCAAAGATCCTTATTTGGTCCTAACGTGCATGTTGAAAAGCAGGTGATCCAACCTGCATTTCATTGGAACCACTTTGCTTCAAAGCTGGGACTGAGATTATTGCTTTGTGTATGTAAAAATAGTACATAATGGGAATTTGTTTTCACCTTCTTAGGTGAAGACTGAGTCACGTTTTCAGACAATTTATGCCTCAGGGATGAAGGGTTTTACAAGAAATTTCTTTTGACATCAGATTACAGGAAAGTCCATCAGAAAATTTTATGCTGAACTAATTCTCCGTGACTGTGAGCTCCACACACCTGACTGAGCCCTTGCCAGAACCAAATATCATACACACACATAGCACAGCACCACGGCCTCTTGCACACCCATTGATTAAAAGAAGCTCATGGGATACAGGTTGGGGAAAAGCACGAGGAAACACTCACAAACAAAATGGCAGAAACTTGCAGGTAGTACCTAGTATTTGCAGATAGTTTCCTATACTACAATGCTCCCTAGTATACGTGCCAAGAGAGGTAAACTGAAAAAGTTCTGTAGCTAATGCTAAAGCAAATCATACTGCCTTGGGTTCGTTTATTTTTCAGACAATGCTTGGGATATATTTTTAGTCAAGAGTGCTTTTCTACCAAAAGTAGTTGTGCACAAAATATTTTTCTGTCTCTCAAATTCTAAGAACATTTCTGTTTATAAATGAAAGGCTCATGACTCACTAAATAATAGACACCAGGTGAACAACATATAAAATATTTCTTTTCTTTTCTTTTCTTTTCTTTTCTTTTCTTTTCTTTTCTTTTCTTTTCTTTTCTTTTCTTTTCTTTTCTTTTCTTTTCTTTTCTTTTCTTTTCTTTTCTTTTCTTTTCTTTTCTTTTCTTTTCTTCTTTTCTTTTCCTTATTGAAACTCAACCAAAAAGAATTTGGTCTCCCATTTGTTCTCATTGGTAGAAAAATATCCATCTTAAATTCAGTAAAACAGGTAGTGAGTCTTCAGATATTTGCATTTAATCAAATTTTGGAAGTGATTTTTGCTGTCTCCTTTCATCACGGGTTTTGTTTCCACATTTCCTTTTCTGCTGCTTGTGGTAGGTGGAAGGAGACTTCTCGTCCTACCTAGCAGAGGTACTACTTACCTATTAAGATGTACAGCAGTACAGACATGGCAAATACAGTTATGTGTGGGGAATAGGAAGGGTTGCTACTAGGTTCTTTGTGTGATCTACAGCTAGCAGATTAAATAGTTTTATGTAAGAAGGTGGAGGGAAAACTTGGCCTGTTCTCCACAATGAAAGATTTCTTTTGGAGTCAGTCTGAAGGAAGGGGATGTCTATCTGTCAGTCCCAACAAAGAAAACTTCTCCGTCCCTGACCAGCTTCTTTCAGCTTGGCAAAGGAAGGCTCACCCCCTGACGTGGCTATGATGGGTCAGTGCACACAGCTCGCGGGCCAGCTCTGGGGCTAAATCTGTGTCGCAGTTCATTAATGAAAAGGCACCAGGCATTTAGCCAGGCAAGGGAAGCACCAGCCTGACCATTTCACAAGCACATGGGTCTGGGCTAGCCAGAGCAGATATCATCTCTTGGCCAGCCTCCAGGCTAAACAAATGTAGGTAGGGAATACAGGAAGGAACACAGAGTATTATGATGGGGAATAGAGGAAAAGAGAGAGAACTGAGGTTAATCCATATAGGAACACAAGTGAGGTGTTGAGTGTATTTTGACAGGGTGGTATAGACAGTTTGTGGGAAATTAAGGCTATGGTAGCGCTGAGAATTTTGCAGTGCCACAATAATACAGGGAAGTCCTTAATGCATTCTGACATACACCTGACTTTTACGCCCTGTCCTGTGAGTTTCAATACAGAAAAAAACAAGAGGCTTGGCTGAGGAGTTTAGATACCACCCCACTGAGGGAAAGGCTACAGCGTGAGTTTGCCCTGCGTTAGACAAAAGGGTACCCAAACAAGGCAAAACTTTCTGGATGCCTCAACTTTGGGAAATCCTTAGGCAGGCAGCATGCCCTGTGCCCTCAGCTCTTGAGAACCTGCTTTTTCAGAGAGGGTCCTCACCCAAGTGAAAGACAGAGCATGAGCTTCCACTGCAATCTTAGTATTAATTTAGTTAAAAAGGTGACCAACTCCAAGACACAAGTCCATGGTTTCATTAATCCTGGACCCCACGGAACCAGGTTGTTACAGGGAGAGATACGCTGCAGTTACAGAACAGAGTGGGATTGCAGTGCCTCTAAATGTCTCTAAGGTCATCAAAGTCACTTACGCACATTCCAGTCTAACGGAGTTAAAATTCTTATCAATTTTTAGACGACATCTTTGCAGTTACATATACATAGTGTTCATACAATTACATTTTTTTAATTCCTTCTGTTCTTCGGCCACAGTATTTGGATGCTGTACAACCAATTAGAATAAATATAAAAACCAATTGACTACACACTGCAGTATGCACCAGTGCTAATAACTATACTTACGGAAAAACATTTCTAAGAGAAGAGTTAAGAACTAACACTGATGAGCAGCTGTTGCTATTGAGGTAAGTTATAATGTCCAGCTTCAGTTGTATCTCAATTAAGCAAAAGCAAAATTTCTGAAAGCAAATACACTAAAATGTAAGTGTCCAACCTTACTGAAATAATGCACTAATGTCCAATACTGACTTGTTAGATAAGCAAAATTCAGATTTACAGTAATGCTCATGAGAAAAAAAACAGTCCTTATCCTAACTACTGTGCTGTGGCCTCCCAGCAGACTCAAAAACAGAAAACAATTTGATCCATCCAAATACTCTAATGAAGATTAGCAATATTGATGTAATTTCTGAAAGATGTATAACTGAACTTTCATTAAAGAATTCCAGTGACAGAGTACCCCGTCTTCCCAATCTATGTGTTCCCATGCTCAATTAGCTTTATTATGAGAAAGCATTTCTAATTACTTTAATCTTTCTTGTGTCAATTTAACCGCCTTACTTCTTGTTCCATTCATTGTGGATACAGCGAACAGTATTATATTTCCCTTTTTCAGTAACAGAAATGGCATAAGATTATTAAAATTTCTTGCCACCAACATCCTTCTTTGTCTTTTTTATTTTAGGCCTGATAGCATCCATTCTTCCAATCTTACCTCCTAGCTCATGGCTTCTACAACCTCTGATCATAATGTGCATCTTGTAGCCTATATTTCTATTTATACACCATGAGTAGAATATTTGTCTTTTCAAAAGAATCTAACTTGTTGATTCAAACTTAATTTGTGATCCACTCTAATCTTAAGATCTTTTTGAAGAACTTGTTTCCCAGTGTTTGCCATCTTGAATTTTTATCACTGATTTTTCCTGCAGTATCTTGCCCTTGTCTCTTAACCTTGCCCTCATCCCTTGTCTAGGATGAGTTATATCCTATATTTCCAGTCCATTTCTCCAGATTTTTATTTTTACTGTTAGCATCCAACACATTTGAGGTCCTTCCTAGCACTATGTCATTTGCAAAACTAATGAGCATTCTGACTATTCCACCATCTGTTTTGCTAATGAAAACCTTGAACAGAAGCAGATCTAAGGCAGACCCCCCACAGAACCCTGAGCGCAATTAGACTTTATTAACTTTTCTATGGTGTGGTTGTCTAATCAGCTTTGTGCCCAAAGAATAAAGGCCATGTTTTTCCTAGCTTTTGTATGACAATACCAAATGAGACTGTGTCAAAATTTTTGCTTAAGTAAAGGTACATGAGTTCTTCTTCTTCTCATCTATCCACAAGACCTGTTACCTGGTCAAAGAAAGAGTTTCATTTACTCTGATTTGTTCTTGGCAAATCTATGTTCGTTTTTGCTCTTCTCCTTATTGTTTTCTAGGTGCTGCAGACTGTTCCAGATTTATTCTGTGAATTGAAGTTAAACTGATTCATCTAATTCCCTCATGCTCTTCTGATGAATAGCCACCAACTTTCCTCTTCTTACTAGAAGTCACAATAGATGCACTTTAATGTCTTCACAGGCAAAGAAATATGCACTGAGCAGTAAAACTAGGTGTCTATCACACTAGTATCTAAACTGTGATATCCTGAAAGCATTTGATTTCCTTTGGTTAAGAAGGATTTAAACTTCTTCTTTTCATCTCAGTTACACCTTGAAAATGCTAATAGAAATACAATCTTTAAAGACATCGGGAAAGCTTTGGAGGTCACTATGGCCCTTCTAGAGTAGAGATTTTGATTGTCATCTTGGACTAGGGTAAGTGTCTCAAAGATGTCTTAATGAGGGAGATTTTACAAAAATATTTTATGGGTGTTAAGGGTACAAGATTTTTGTGATGTTCAATGAAAGCTTTAAACTCCAGATTTACAGTTTTACCTTCACATTAATAATGGAGGATGAGACCCACACAGCCTAAGTTTGGCAACGTTATGAGTTAGTTGCCTGGGCTACGGTAACTATGCAGGCTCTCTTTCTGGGCAATGGAGACAAACTGACACCTCCTTCATAAAAGCGGTACAAAACAGAAGAGATGTCCCTTTCTTTCTCTCTATTATACTAACATGAGTAGTGCAGGTGCATTTAGTTAACTACTTTAGGGAGGCGTTGAGGAACGCAAGTGAAGGCACCCACAGGAAAAGTTGGTGGCTCTACACTGACACCCCCGCTGCATAAGCCCAAAGTTGAGTGAACAGCCCAGTAAGATGAACAATTTTCTTGCTCCTCATGGTAGCCTGACCTGTCTAAGTTCAGGCACACTGGTAAATAAATTTCCGTTGCTATATGATATGTTAGTTCTGTATATAATTAAAGAATTTGTTGTGAAGACCATTTATTGAAATGGGTGAAATATTTCTGTCTGCATAAATTAGGGTCCCAGTCAAAATGGTGTCAGCTCATCGTATTTCAGACTTCTGTGAACACTTGTTGACTGTTGGCATTCTATTACTGGATCCAGGACTTCTAGGACACAAGTCACTTAATCAAAATTATTGATAAAGTAACTTTCTTCAGCAGAACTTTTTTCTTGACAGAAGGTGTTGCCTATTCACAGTGAGTAGTAGCACCAAATCAAATAAGAATCAACGCTTTTTCCCCAGGAATCAGCTGGACACATGCCAAACCCTTACAATCACATTCTGACACTGAGAATCACCCATGCATTAAATAAGTTAATTAAAACCAGTCCAAGTATGTCTGCATCATCAGTTCACTTTTCATCTCTGTGTTGTGCAAGGCTACAGCAAGCTGTTTCTAAATACTTGTTTCTAAATTATAGATGTAAACGTATATGTATAAAAATATGTATAGACGCACACATTTGACATTTAAGCTGCATTGCTTTGAACAAAAGCAGCTGAAAAACCTTAACGCTAATAGCTTTAGCATGGCACTGCTTAACTGATTCATGCCCAGCAGAAGTGGCACCTGTTAGTGGCACAAAGCATCTTCTGCCTTATAAGGTCAAATAGCTACTAAGAGGAAATGAACTTCTGTGTTACGTGAGAAGCACATTGGACAAACTCTGTTTTCACAGATGTGAATGTAAATTTAACATCACCAAATGAGAATTAATCTAATTAAGATTTACATTGGCTTGTTACTATTAATGCTACAACAGATCTCATCGTGATAGCACTGTGTATAGTCACTTTAGAAAAACAAAACTACTAACGCAGTAGTCATCATGAGTAATAGAAAACAGCAAAATCTTTCTCCTTTCATCTTGTCTACAGAAAATTAGGTGGGAGAAAGTAATAACTTTTTTTGCTTACAAAACAACAAAAGCATAAGTCATGATTACTCTGGGTAAACAGAAGCCATATACTAGATTAATCCCACTACTTTTTGAAGATGTGTTTTCTTGAGTTGTGTGACCTGGGTGATATGATAGACAGATTTTGGACAACAAAAGAAAAGTAGAATTGTTTTTCTTATGGACTGCAAAATTTACATATTCATCTTCCAAGTTTCTAATTGTAATTTTGTCATTTTCAATAAATGAGATATAAAATTTTGCTTGGGAAACAAAATATCTCATTTTTAAAACGTTTTTATTGTCTTTTTATATTTGATTCAGATTGAATGGAAAGGGACTTCCCATCCTCAAAGTAAGAGACGTGTAACTTTCAGCTGCAAAAGGGAAACACCATGTCCTATGTATTTTAAGTGCTGATAGGACTGTTCCAACATTGTTTCATCCACTGGACTTCATCCAGGATGATGCTGCAGGTGACTAATTTTATAAATAGCAAGAAACTGAGTGACTCTATAATTTACATCAATTGGCCTTCCTTGGCTTGGAATGAAACAGATTGTACTATGCTCCATACAGATTAATGGGGGCCTATTATGTCATCCAAGTAATTGATTTCCAGAGTAGCAGAAAAAATATCCCATAGAAATCAAATCAGTAGGAAAGTGTCTCAGCTGAAGTATATTCTATCTGCAATCAGAAAAAGAGGTCAGAAGTCTTCTAAGGTAAGTGTGATTAATTTAAAAATCTGCAAGGTCTACACCATTTTCTCATTAGTTATTCAATCATTAATAAAATTCACAGGTCTCTGCCAGCATCCAATCTGAGAAACTAGCTATATTAAACAATCAGAATCTTGATAATAAAGCAGTTCTATCAAAGGCTAGAAGCAAAAGTCCACTTTGAGGTAAGAGGGAAATCCATTAATTTCAAATCCTAATTACTTCTCATTGTTGTGAACAGTTACTGTGTGTTATTGACAGAGTAGAGAAAATAAATTACTTGAAAATGAACATTTCCCACAGCTCCAAGGATGACCCAACATCATTTCAGATGAGTATACATTTATATCATGGAAAAGAAGGGGTTGATCACACTAGGCAGATATTCCAAATCAGGGTAGTGCATCAGGGTCTCATCGCAGGAGATAGGGACTGTTCTTCACTGGGATGCCAGCCCTTCCCATTTTGAAGGCTCCGTGTGAATAGGTGGCCTACAAAATTTTTAAGTGGACCTTTTAAAAACAAGATTTCTGGTGGGCTAAGGATTTGGGAGAGGTAATTTTCAGAAAGGTAAAAAATTAAGAAAAGTTTTATGGGAAAGAAATGAAAACCAATAACAACAAAAAGCAAAAATAGACATGCTGAGAGTATCAGTTATTTTTTCTTTTTGTTATTTCTTGGGTCTTATTCCTCCCCTTGTTATCACAAATAAGCATAGAGGTTAGGTTTATTTTGGTAGCACAAACAGGCAGAATAGTATCAGTACAAAGGCTGAAATAGCATAAAAAAGAGATATCTTGAAGCTGCCTGCCACATTTCAACTTTATCTCTTACTGGGTAAATCCTCTAACTGCTTCATTTTACTAAGGTATTTTAACATTGTTATACCTATAGAAACTTTAATTTAGCCTTAAAAGCCTATCTAACAAATATCTTTTTTAAGGACTCTACTGTTTAACTACAGTCTTCCATGTTTTGGCGGAACATTAACGTTTTAATGTTTTAATCACGCCAACTTCAGATGAACTGTGAAAGATAATGAGAAATAAAAAGGAGAAGAATCCCACATAACCAGTTAAGAGAAGCTGTGCATATTCTGGGATAATGCCACTTGCTCTTTCTGTGACATCTGAGTTCATCTGAAGAAAAAAAAAGACCATAGTTCATGACTTTAGACCTTCACTGAAGAAATACTCATAGCTAGTGTTTCACATTGAGTGAATGGGGAAGTAGATGACTCTTAAATTTCCCAAGAAATTCCCTTGCACAAGCTTAAAAGAGAAGGGGGAAGTAGTAAATAACCCAGATATATGCTCTAGAGGTAACAGCACATCTGCTTTGCCAGCACGGCATTTGGAGGGATCAACATGTCCTAATATAAAACACCGGCTGCACTTTAGGAAAATTAAAAAAAAGTATTTAGTGGAAAACAAATAAAAGCCTTTATGTGCTAGAGAGGGAAAAGTTCATAGGCTTGCATTAGATCTGCAAATCCTGTGAGTCCAGAAATTGGTTCTAAAGGTTTGCAACACTTTGAATTGCAGGAGCTCCATCTGTCCGGAGTACTGATAGCAATTCAACGAGTCTATATCCTTTTAACAAGTAGGTTGTAGCTCTGATAAAACTGCTAATCCTGTATGGTCTTCACATAACCTCAGAAACATGCCAGATGCTGCAGCATGTATTTCCTCTGACAGATACATATTTGTCCACTGTTTCAGCTTGTTCTCACAAGAGGTGGAATGGTTCAAAGCGCTCTGAATGGCACAGAGATCACTTTATCTCTGGAACACAGGTGTGAATCCACACTAAGTCATCAGTGAGTGATTATAAATTGGATTAACTGCTGTTTTAATACTGACCGTGAACTCTTTTGAGATAGCTAAACTTTGGAAGACCAGCCTCTCAGATTATACTGATTGGGGGAAAAAAAATTGTCACAGAACTATTACAAAATGTGAAAAATGGTGTTCATTCGACATTTGAACTACTTTATCCTTAAGATTTAGACTGAGATTATATCAGTCATCTAAGAAAATGTGGCCTTCCCTGTGATTCATTTGCTTTGTGGGCTGGTTGTCACCTTCAAAAACAAAAGGTATCTCACTTTGGACAAGAACTACTGCAGCACTGTACACTTTTTAAATTTACCACCACAATAACTTATTAGGTTACAATATTTATTACCAATTTCTTCATTATATGAATATACTGGATTTTCCAACACCAGATAAATCAAAGTTTTCAGATTAAAAAGCCAAATATCATTCTAAAATTCAGTTAATAGACATATATTTACATCATTACAGCATGCTTATTCTTCTTAACCTTCTGTTGATAGTAACTGCTTTACTTTATCGTTGCAATGTGCAAATATAGATTTAAAAATATATGCTGCTGCAATCTAATATTTTTGACTATTCTTAGGAAGTTTTGTTTCATTAAAATATGGGGTTTTTTTTAAATAGACACCAGGAAAACTGAAGTATAAAATGACATGACTATGCCAACAGGCACAGTTAGTCACAGTGTATTTGTCAGATCTAAATATATTATTTTATTTCAATGTTGATTTTTCCTAAAAATTTCAGATTATCAAGTCAATACTGCAGACATGCTATGGTATGAGACTAGTTGACACTTAAAATTCTGAAATATTGATAAATACAGATGAAGGAGAGAAGGATTAAAGCCAAATTCAAGCAGATGTGTTAGGAATGAGCGTTGATTGCTGAGGAATGGCATGCTAGACAGAGTTTTGTTGAGGCACTCTGGTATACGTGATACACATAAAGCAGGAAAAACAGCCCCAAAATGAGATGGTCTTTTCACTTGTCATTTAGTCCCTAAAAACATGTCAGTGGGCAAACAAACTGAAACTGTGCCGCAGTGTCCTCCTCTCTAACGCAGATATGCTAAAGCTCCCTAAGGGCCAAAAAAGAATTTAACTTCTGCAACAGCTTGCAGGTCTGACACAACAGCAAATGATATGTCATTCTAGTGATGGCTCCAGCCGGTGATTTCCAAAAATGTCAGAAAGACCTTGTTTTCCTGAAGCATCTGAATGTGATAAGGGAGAACAATATTTAATTTTGAGTGAGTTTTGATGTATTGCTTTCATTCTGATCGTTAAGTTCTTTTTAGCAAAAGCAAAATCAAAAAAACACACTTGCAGGGCAAGGCTGGTGGATGCATGAGCCTGAAGAAAGGCGAGGGATATAGCAGTATTGTAAACCAAGGGTATAGTTGTGCTTTTAAACAGGTGGAGAGGGCAACATGAGTCTCCAGTCATATTTCTCTTGTTACAGTCTCCATGCAGGTCACTCCAACATGAGCTTGTCTATCCCCAGCACAGCGTGGCAATGTTACCATGGGAAGGTACAGCACTCAGAGTGGTAACATGGAGAAAAAAAAGCATAATCTTCATGGTCACTTAAATGGTCATCGCTGGTTATCTCAACAAATGTAATTACTACACCACCTTGCATGCCCCCGGTGGGCTGACTAGCCTTGGTTAGTGCAGTGCTCCAGAGCCAACAGTACTCTCCTGAAGTCAGTACAAGAGTTTGGCACCTCCAGACTCCTGAGGGTCTAAGATGTCTAAGAAATTTGCTCTAATCAGCAAGACAAACTGTGGATACCTGTAAATGATAATCAGAATGAGGCTTTAGATGTACCTCATTGCAAACCAACGTGTCCAGATATAGTGAAAAGAAAATCCCAGTCTTCTGCAGTTACAACCCACAGTGGTATAAATACATATTGGTATGCATGTGTACACACAATATGTATCTCATATAAAGATAATTCATATACATGCAAAAAAAATGTTAATTCAATCTATATGTATATGAAGTTCCTTTTCAAACGTAACTGGAGGATTAAATTGTATCTTGTAGGCATATACCTTCAGTGGGGCAACAGGCACCTTTGCAACCCAGGAGAAACCTATAATTTCTGTTTAGGAGAGGAGGACGGCAAGTTCTGTATAGAAATGTTGCGGCACATTTCCATTCCTACCAGCAGCCAAGAAAGACTGGTGCTGAGGCCTCGTCCTGCTGCTCTCCATTCTCCTCTGCCCCTTTTGAGGTAATAGATGGAGAACAATTCCTGTTCCACATTTAGCACAGAGCCTGCAATTCTGCCTGTCCTTCACACAGACTTGGCAAAATGATAAAAGCATATAGGACCCCATGTTCTCGTCTAGTTGCTAGAAAGACTCAATCCACAAAGCAATTTCATTTTGCCTATCTACTGTGCTTACATAAAAAAGCCTCTAAAATTCATATCAGAATATAGCTTTATGGTGAATTTATGTTAGAACAGGCAAGATCAAGAGAAGACATTTACATTTGCAGAAGCAAATGGTTTGGGTGCTTCTTTAATTCTCAGAAAAAGATCATTCTAGGATCACTGGAGGTTTTGAGGTCATGGCAGAGCAAGAAACTGAATCCAGACTTTCTGCGTCAGATGAGGAATATAATCAGTGACTCTCCTCCCTCCATTGCCTGCTTTTAGAAGAATAAAATGAGCTTTCCAAGACTGCCCTTGGTATGACTAAAAATCATCACCTGGGCACAGAGGGCAATTTGAGCCTCCATACAGCATTTCCTGCTTCTGCTAATGATTTTTTTTTTCTCTTTCTTTTGATAAATGGACAGAACATGAAAATGAGTTAGTTCTCTAGGTTTTCAAATATAGAGCAAGTGGCTTTAGTTACCCTCAAGGTGTTAGCACAGATAGGGAACAAAGCCCTTCAGCAGTCCATCAATTAGTTGTGGAAATTGATTTTTTTTTTAACTTCTTAATGTGAAGTTTTGGCAGCAAAACACCAATAGTGTCATCCCCCAAAGCAGAACTAGCAAAAAGAGGAAGATTTATGGAGCTTTGCTCAGGATGTCTCTAATTATACAAGTTAATACCTCACTGCGTGCAAAACTTCCAGCAAAGAAACAGGGGGAAAATTGCCTCCTACACAGTGGCGCCAAAGTGCTCATTTGGGATGTAACACTGGTATAGTTGAACATCCAATTGTTATTTAATATAATAAAATGAGACTCTGGAAAGTAGAAGTTTGAACAGATATCAACACATATTAAAGGTCTTTTGCCATAAATGAGGGTGTGCACGTTTACATCAGCTGAGGATCCAACTCACATGAAACTTGGAATCACAATGGAGTTTGTTGGGTTTTTATGTGGACATCTACTTCCCCATACAGACAAATCATAGTGCTATAAGAGGGTTTTGGTTGTAAAAATCCATCCTGCCTAAAGGAAATTTATGCCATGAACATAACTATTGAAATGCTTGCTTTGGTTACTACTACACACTACATACTTCCCATGAGTGCGTATCCATATCAGAAATCTGTTGCAGTCTTCTACAAAAGCAGCACCCTTAGGATAGAAAAATCACCAAAAGTCCCACAGGCAACTGAGAACAAGAAAATCAAGAGATCAGGTTCATATTTTGTGCAGCACATATATGTCTAAAAGTTTACAGACCTCACCAGTTTGCCTAAGAGAGCTGCAGCCTCACATATACTGTTTCAAATCCATCCACAAAGTATAAAAAGATGAGAAACTTCCGATGACCTCATTAAGTGCAATTCAGTTAATTTTACATGCTCAAGGCAAATCTCTCATTAAAAGTATTTAAATGCCTCAACTGTCCAGAATTTTTTACAAAAAACTTTCTAAACTACCCACATTTTTAGTATTTTTTCTAATAAAATAAATAGGAAAACACAGTAACAAACTCTCCGGAATCTTACACTGGTGGAAGTGATGAGTCTGGAGCTCTTTTCAATTCAGATTACTTATATTAAAGTCCACTCCTGTTTATCTTCCAAAGTGAATCAAGAGAAGCTATCAAGAGCCCTGCAATCTGTGATCTGATATAGGGAAAGACCCACAAAAACAAGAGGTGTGACAATATTTAAGCTGTGTTTGAAAACAGGTTCTTGGCACAGCATTAGACAGATGAAAGGTGTCGGGGAGAAGCTCTAGTCAAAAAGGTTGGTGCTGTCATGTCATTTGCTTCTTTGTTGGTCTAAACAGACTGTGGCAGTCTACATGCAAGAGAACCACTGTTCTTTCTGGGATCCCTTTTACAATACACATTATCCCGTTTCTTGGAAGGACTGATACTCACTGTCTGCATTGACTCAACCTTCTACACAGGCAATGACTCTTAAATTCTGCATTATCCATAAGAAAAATGTGGGTTCTAGTTCATCAGTCACAGTGTCATGGCTCCAATCTTTATTTTAGCCTGGACCCAGAAATTTGCAGGGCTCAAGCCACAGAAGGGGAGGTCAAGGAAGAGCACTGAGGAAAGTGAATGTGCTGAGGGAGGAAAGGAATGTGACGTTTCTGGAGAAGAGATGCTTTTGCAGTTAGAAGAGGTAATGTTCCTTTCTCTTTTGGAAAGTTTATTACTGTTCTCTGTTGGGTTTAAAATCTGGAAAGCCTCTTCATTTTTTGCTGTTAGCACCTCCCAAAGTACAGGAACGTTTTCTTCATTCATGTGAAATGCACTAGGAGAGAGTGCAAATTTTCCACCCTGGTAAGGACTTCACAATAGTTTTCCATGGTTTAACAGGAATTGTTTTTCAGAGGGAGAAGGAGTTGTTTGCTTTCAGCTTGAAATGCAATATTGTACTTTACCGGAAAGAGGTCTGGAAAGATTGTTCAGGAAGTGCAAATACAATATCTACTCCCTCAAGAAACCTCCTCCAGTGGACCTTTAACAGCTGGGTTCCCTGCATTGTGCTAGTCTCGTACAGAGCTCATTGTCTGCTGATTAGCCAACAAGGCCAGCCACATTTTGGGATCTGCCTCCCCTGAAATCGGTCTCTCCCAGTAAATCAGACTGGCAGCTGAGATAAACTAAGGCAGATTGAACAAGCCAGTCCCAGTGTTCCTTTCTCAAACCTGCTTTCTGCTCTTATCAGGCACAGTCACAGTATCTTGAACTCCAGGATCAAGGTACATGCCTCAGCCAGCTCTTCTGGCTGGAGACAAGAACATGTGCAGTGACCATGCTTTTCTCCAGAGGGATGGGTTAGGAGCTATTTTCAGATCCAGCTTTTCTCAAACTGTTCTTCTATATCTTGTAATCACCCATGCCAAAAATCATATGGAGGGGGCATTAAAAATAAATAAATAAATGGTAGTTGTGTGCAAATGAGGGGAGTAAGTAATAACTTTTGAACACTTGGTCAAGTGAACAGAAGCACAAGACATTAAAGACATTAAAAACATTAAATGAAATCTATTCTGGACTATTTCTGTGTGTCCTATCTTCAATGATAATATCTGCCTTGGTAATTCACAGAAAGTATTCAAACTCTCTTTTTTCTAAGGGACGCTGTGTGGTATGTAGGTCAGCCTCTCCAGTGATTCTTTTTCTGTGACTTTCTCAGAAGATGGCTAAGGTTTTTTTTTTCCTTTCACTTTATACCTAAGAGCATGATGTTCTACAGATTCATATTCTGAAAGATGCAGTGATTCACAAATAAACGAACAAAAATGAGAGTAAAAAAGTTGCTCTCTGAGACTCAAATATAAAAGCAAGAGAAAAAGCTGGCTTGTCTTTGTTTTAGCAGCACACTGACTGCCATAATAAAAAGAAAAGGAATAATACTGTCAGGAGGATAAAGAGACTTTTATGGGACTTAAGGAAAATTAATTGTATCAATTTAGCAATGCTGAATACCTAATAATGGTGAGCAGCTGAGAGTGACTCAGCATTGCATCAAGTATGCCCGTTCTCTCAGGAAGTGTTTCAATTCAACATGAGAACCAGACAGTAACTTTTTTGTGATTGACAATGACTAAGACACATGTAAGATGCTAGGGGACTGAGTCATTCTTCTTGTTTTTCCCAAAGTGATAGCAGAAGAAATCATTCAAGGAAATAACCTAGCCAGATTCTTAAGCTGCAGCCAATCATTTTAAAGACTTCAGGTGGTTGTCTAAGATCCTATGCTCCTTTCGCTGCCCCTTTTTTTTTCCAGAAGGCAATTAGCTGTCGCTGGCATCCATCTCCGGAGCTCGTTCCACAGACCTGCAAGCTGTTGCTGGCTCCAGTGCCATCAGAAAAGCTTTCCCTGGGTCCTTGTTTCTTTGCATACGGTGCCGCAATTCCTTGAACGCTCTTGATTCCCCACAGTTTGTGTTTGTCCTAATAGCCTATATCACTTTTTGTCATGGTTTAACCCATCCAACAGCTAGAACTGCACCGTCGCTCACTCACTCCCTGTGGTTTGGGTGGAGGAGAGAATCAGAAGAGGAAAAATGAGAAAAAACTCATGTGTTGAGATAAAGGCAGTTTAATAGGTTGAGCAAAAGCCACGCATGTAAGCAAAGTAAAACAAAGAATTCATCCACTCCTTCCCATGGGCAGGCAGGTGTTCAGCCATCCCCAGAAAAACAGGGGTCCATCACACGTAACAGTCACTTGGGAAGACAAAACACCACAACTATGAGCATCCCCCCCTTCCTTTTTCTTCCTCCAGCTTTATATACTGAGCATGATGTCACATGGCATGGAATATTTCCTTGGTCGGTTGGGGTCAGCTGTCCCGGCGGTGTCCCCTTCCCAACTTCTTGTGCACTCCCAGCCTGCTCACTGGCAGGGCGGTGTGAGGAGCAGAAAAGGCCTTGAGTGCCTAGCAACAACTAAAACCACCAGTGTGCTATCACACTGTGCCCATTCCAAATCCAAAACATAACACTATACCAGATGCTAGCAAAAAAGTTAACTCCATCCTAGCTGAAACCATGATACTTTTACAAAAAAGGTCCTTGATTTTTTTTGCCCACTTTGAAGCCTCTGCCTTAGCCAGCTGCTGTACCCTCCTGTTTACCAGGAATTGCGCTTGTCTGTCAGTGAAATTCTCAACAAAAGGAATGAAAAAGCAACAGTATCCTGCCTTGAAAAAAAAAGGGCAGAAAAAACACTACAAGACAGGAACAACTTCTGCTTACTCTGTAAGCCAAGCCTGCCCACTGAGAGATAATTCTCCTGGGATGTCTGGTGGGACATTTCTAAGAAACTCAGCGATAAATTTTTAAAAATCACAGTTAGTTGAGTAAATATTCAAATGTGCATGGCTGTGGTTCTGCAACCATTTCCAAATGTCATTTAATTCATATTTCTGCAAAGATCACAGCGAGAGGCGGAGCACACCAGTTACCGCAATTTAAGCTGACTCAAGGCAGCTCTTGTTTGTAAAGTCTATCTTAATATCAAACATGCTGATAGGAGTTCTGAAACCTGTATCCTCATAAAAAAGTTAGGAGACAACATCTGAATACGCTGCACCATTTATTCTATTTTCCCAAAAGAGCATCAAGCAGTCGTCAAAGTAAATTTAAGTAAAGATATATATATGCACATGCATACATACACAATTACTAGATCCAATGCAGTCTTATAGCCATGTGAAGCATGACATTATATCATGGAGGAAAACCAAGAAGTTCACCTCCTGTAAAGATACTTGAATACCCATAAACAGAAACAATTTGATTTAAAGTGACAACACAAGTACCAACGCCAGCTCATTCAGGCAGGTTATAACTTAGATGACAGTAAATCAACATAAAATCACCCAGAACTCAAAACTATTAGCACTGATTTCTGCTGCCTGCTTTGAACATTGCAACTCCTTCCAAACCAGACAGCTTTAATAAGCATTTATTACTCCTTTAAACCCTAGAAATCCACATGTTCATCTGTTTCTATGGTTTTCTTAAGTAACGTATATGCTCATGCCTTAACTTCAGCCTCAAAGTCATTGTTCAAATACGTGTCTGTATTATCAGTGGTCCCAGGTCTCCTGTTTGCAGTCAGGCCTATCCTCTGGGCAGATACGGACTGCAGTGAGTTGAGGTTCAGGTGGCAAAGCAGCAATTCCTTCTTTGCTGCAAATTGCAAATTGACAACCAAGGCAACAAAACTAATTGGGATATGTAGAATTTACCAGAATAATTCTAGATTTTCTTTCATGTCCCTCCATCCACTGAGTTATCTTTTTTACTCGCCTTTCTCACTTCTAGGTAACTTGCATGCTAGTTTTCATTGTGCTGCAAAGAGCAGGCTCTGTTTTTCTGAATTCAAATTTTTGGATTCATAACAACTATGCCAGATATGTAAAAGAACGGTAAAAGAAGTATTCGAGGATTTTTTCCCCTCTGCTTTTCTCTGGCTGCTTAGCCACATCTGTTCCAAGTCCTGGATGTTCACGTCATCATCATCTTTTCAGCATCAATACATATTCTTCCTGGGAAACATAGGTTCCTGTAGTCCTAAAATAATCCAGGGAAGGAGGAAAAAAAAAAAAAAAAAGATGGCTAAAGGCCAACAAGGACTATGTAATGTATCTCTAACTGTCAGGGTTTTTTTATGCTTGTGTGGCTGCTCTATCTCATACTTGGAGAAGTTGTCACATGCTGTCAGCACCGGCTGATCTCCAGTTGGTGTTTCCAAGATCAGCCCTTTCAGGTCATTCCCGATGAACTCAGAGGCAGAGACATTTTCGTTAATGGAGTTGCATTCTCCTTTGTCATATGTTCCTTTCCGGAGAGGTAAACCAAGTCAAAATTGCTATCCCATACTTAACATCTACAGCCACGCTAAACCGAAAAGGTCTCTTGAAACACAAGGAGGTGTAGCAATGAAGATGCTCCACTACTGCTGCCTGTAAGTCATTGGCAAACAATTTTGAACCTCTCCTATGACGAATTGTTAGTCAGATCACTGATAATCATTCGTGAGCTGCACTGAAGCTTATGAGTCATATCTCTGTCAGCATAGCTACTCTCAATAACTGAGATTGGTGCCTATTCCTAATGCTGCAACAAGCCACGCACCACAGTTGATTTTCACATCTCTCACCTGCATACCTCGCTTTTCATGCTAAGCATGGCCACTTCAGTGTTCCACAGGTGCAGCTCCAAGCTAATGAGCACAGCAAGGCATTGTTGTGCACATTTGGCTGTTTATAGCAAGTAAACACAGGCAATAGGCTCTGTAGCCAGATCTCCAGTTCTTTTATCACATACTTGGTTTCATACAAATTTACCACCTTCAAAATCCTTGATCTTTGCCAACCAATGTCTTCAGTTTTTCAGAGTGCCGCAAGCAGATGGAATGAATTCATCCCATGAGTCACTCCAGAGCCTTAGTGTGCACAGACCCAAGTTCAGTGCAAGATCCATTTCCCATGTCATCTATAGTGATTGGAGATTATTGACTGACAATTAAGTTTTTGCACTGTTTTCCCCGTGTTCTCCTCCCAGCACTGTTGGTTGCTATAAATTAAATTTATTCCAGGTCCTGAAGTGAACTGCACTGTGGTTTTCCAGCCCTTAGTGTCTTCGGAGTTTGAGAAGTGGTCTCTCTGGAGCTCTTCACATGATTCCAACAGACGCTGAAGGTGTCTTCCTTGCATCAACAGCTTCCCATTTCCCCATCATTTGGTCTGCAACTGGTCTGCTCTTTTTAAGGACCATTTCCTCGCTTTTGATCATGAACTGTGTAACACTAGCGTGAACCTGCTAGCCACTTCTTTAATAACTCGTTCTTGAAGCGTCACACGTCACAGTCACCCGCAGATTGGACAGTAATAGCTGATATGTTTGAAGAAACACCAAATTTCTATTTATTTCCCCCTTTTAACCCTGCATAAAAGCTGATCTGGTCCAGTCTGACCTTTTCCTTCACGTGTAGGTTTTGAACCTGCTACATTTAAACTACTTACCAGTTCACTCCTGTTTTCCTATGGCACTGTCCTAAATTTGTTGTTTCTACATTCAGCACATCAGGGTCTGTAAAAACTGAGACATATTTTGGACCTATCAATAAAAAGTCTTATCAAAAGTTATCTTGATGCATATAGAGATCTGTACAGCAATTCTGCTTCCTACTAATGTTTTGCAACAGGATGTACTGGCTGGTTATGATCCCAGTAAGAAAGGCACAAAAACTCTGTAAAGTATTAAAAACACTGCTTATTAGAGCTAACACAATAAGGAGAGAATAGCGTAGACAATCTTACATCCATTTAGATGGTGGGGACCCCAAGTGATGCAGCATCAAATAGGCTCAAATCCATGTGCAGCAATGCTGGGCGGACCCCATCCATAGAAGAGATTCCACCATTTCAGTCATTTGCGCTATTACAGGCTTTTCTTACAAGAAAACAGCTCTATTCATCATTTCTACAGTCACACAGAGATGATGCTCCCATGAGAACTTCTCGTTGCACTGTTAGATAAAGGGGAGGTCCTCCAGGAGGCTTAATCACTGGTACCAAGGGGCAGGTGCCTGCAGGCTCCTCCGTTGCAGTGATCTGGTGGGGTCTGTCCTGCAGCCAAAGGGTTTGTGCAGCACGACACAGGCAGCTCAGTGCAGCACAGCCCAGGCCTCTGCCTACTTAGGATAGCTGTTATGTGGATCACTCACTCCTCAGTGCACAGCAGTCTCCCAGTCAGGGTCACTACAGCTACCTTTCACTTGGGATTTCAAAAGGGCAAGTTCCTTTTCACAGTCAACCATATAACTGGTTGTATAGCTATACATATATATATATATATATATATAAAAAATATGCACCAGAGGAAAATGGTACTCTGGAAATACACTGAATAAAAGCCATCTAAAAAGGCTACTAGGTGATGCTGCTTCTTTCTTCCCATGTGCTCATTTGCAAATATTTGGAGTATCCATATGTCCCAGTTTCCACTGCTTAATCACTAAGTTTATCTTCAGGAAAAAAAAAAAAGTGTTTTCACATCTTCAAACTGTGGAATATTGTCTAACCAGAAAAAAAAAAAAAAAAATCAAATAACTTATTAAGACTCTGGGAATAACAACTTCCTAAGTCAGACAGAACTTAATTTTCTTCTCCCTACATCAAAGACAATAATGTAATGAAGGACTTAACAATTAGATAAGTATACAACTGGCAATATCACATTTCACAAAGGTGTCACTTCTTCATAGGCTCCAAATTAATTACAATGCATAACTAATTTGCCGGGGAACTAGAGAAAGTATCTGCTGTTGGTGCTTACAAGCACAAGCAAAGCTGTTCTCATTGTCCTGACTCCAAAGATGAGGCTGCAAAGGTCAGCTGAAGGGTTTGTGTAACATGTGGACTAGAGTGAATCGGCAGAGGTTTAGATTAGTCACATAAGTAAGCACACAAAGTGCGTGGTCGGCATTGGTCACACGGAGTTGATAGGGAAAAAAGAAACACATTTTAGAAACAAATTGTGCCATTTGGGAAATGACACGATACTCATACGCAGTGGAGAACCCATGCATACAAGTGAGAAAATGTTCAGGAAAGGGTTTAATCTGAGCCATTGAAACCATAAGGGAACTTGAGTCAGCTGCAGAAGGAATGCCCTGGGTAGAGCAGGAGTGAAATCGGTCACACTGCCAAACAGCGCCTGCAACGCTTTGTTAAGAACAAGCACATCAACAGGAAATGGCATGCACAGAGTACTTGCAGAAAAGTACTGAAACAGCTCACACAGCCTCTTCCATACTTACTGAAGACTGTGCAGCATCATGGACTGTTATCTGCCCCCTTTGCAGTAAAGAAAAAATGCATTCACGTTCCAAGTAGCACTGCATGGGAGAGACAGCTGTTAAACAAAAGCCCGTTCTCTGTTCCCTGATGGATGAGTCAGTGCAGGTGATGCTGGCAACCTAAAGAAAATACATGACTACGTGACACCCCTGTGGCCCTTGGAGAAGCACTGCAAAGAATTCAGTCAAGCAGTGCAAGAAGCATTCACCACAAGCTGACGGAAAGACACTCACAGGAACAAAATAAGAAATGATGCCAAGGGCCTTCCCAGAGGCAATGCAACTGCCAAAAAATGGTGAGAAGAATGAGAAACAACTAAAACATAGTAATGCCTTTTTGATCAGAGATATGAGTAATTCATATCTCCTTCTGACCTCCCTCCCTATCTTTTTCAGAGAACGTCCCCAGCTACAGCACATCGTGCTTTCCTCCGTCACCCACAGCCCCTGTTTTTTCTCATACTGACCTCACATCTTTCATTTTCTCTCATACTGACCTCACATCTTTCATTTTCTCTGGCAGAGATAGTTTTTGTCTTGCGCTCACTTAATGTACACAAATGAAGCCCTAATGTACACGGGTTGGAGGCTGTTATAACGGAAGGCTTGCTGATGCCTCTCCCTAGGCACACCCCCACAGAAAGCAGGTGGATTTAGTCTGACTCAAATCCTTTTTTCATCAGCCCATGACCAAAGCACAGAACTGAATAATTTTTTGGACTTAAAAGCAATTTTATTTTCCCATCCTTCTCAAACTCAAACTAAATAAAATTATAATAATAATAAAAAAAAAACAAACCAGAACTATTCTTGTTCAAACTTTCCAAATAAAATCACATTTGGATGGAAACCACATCTGGAACAGAGAAACGTTTCTGAATGTTATTAGCCATTAAAAGCAGGATATTAGAATATAAACATGATGTAACCTCAGCGCTGCGACCATAATAAGCTATTCTGGCACCCGGAACAAGATGGCATCAACCCTCCACATCTTTAATTGCATGTGCACATATATATGAGTTTCTGTCTCTCATCCCACTCTGTCCAGAGTCTTGATTTCTCAGCAGGAATCTATCAGTTGCTGTGTATCTAATACATGGATAGGCAAGTACCATGGCAATTTGTCCATCAGACACACAGAGTGTGACATATCCCATGTAATTGCCCATATTAGTCTGCAACCAACAGTCTCTGCCGAGATGGGGTGGGCACAGTGAGACAGCCATTGTGGGGAAGTTGGAGGAGCATCTGGCAGAATCCCTCTGCCCCCACATCCTGGCAGCAGCCTGTTCTTCCTTCCCTCATCTCCTGCAGGCCTAGGAACAGGGAATATCTTCCTGTGGTATGAGGACAGCTGGCAAGGCAAAGCCAACTGCAGGGAAGAAGAGAGAGGCTGGCGGTATATAGCCACGTGTGTCCATCTGCACCCTGCTTGGGGTCACTGCTGGCAGGCAGCAGACCGCGGAGATCAGAGGGCACTGCCAGATTTATCTTGCCTTTTTGCCATTTTGTGCTACCCTTTCCCCTCTCGTCCCTGCAAACCGTGAATTCTTCAGCCAAAACTGAATTGCAGCCTCCTCTGCGGTGAAACATGGGTGCTGGATAACAGTGTACAGCAACTATTGAAAAAAAATTGGAAAGGGATGCGGAGAAGGATACAGTGACAACAGGGCTGGTTCTGGTAAGCTGAGAGTGCTTTCTTGTGCCTATATGTTTTTCATTAACAATGATATCATTAGATTTGTATTCAATTTTTGGACTTCTAAGGAGGGAGGTCTCAAAGGAACTTTTCCAATTCATATTCTGTCTTCTTGAAAGAAATTAAACTTTCACATGGTTGCCACCTTCTTTTTCTTCCAATACTGAATGAATCAGTAAGACATCAAATTCAGCAAAAACACCTTTTAAAGGCCTGCCGAAGAGCACATTCAGCACTTGTGTGTTTTGGCTCCCAGAATGGTTTTGCTCTGACTCAGTCATGTTCTGAGAACAAACCGTGGAGTTAAATTTATTATGCAATTCCTTTCTTCTTATACGAGTAATTCTTAAAGGTTTTAATAACAAGCAGTTATGGATCATTTCCCCCTGAATAACTTGTTTTCTTTATCCTTGATAAACCTTTTCTTTTTTTCTTTTTACTGCACCAGCTGATTGTGCCTCCTGTTCTAATGAGTCACAGCAAAGCCTTGTCAGCCCAGCCACAGCCTGGCGCACCGTGTGGTGTCGTGCAGGAGAGCTGAAGAAACCCAGTTAATGTGTGGCAGTCCAATAGGTCTCCATGGAAAATGTGTTACCTTGTTGTTTCCAGTGCCTTGAGGGGGATGGCTTGGGTAGAGTTAGGAGGGGAGCGTAGACAGGGAAGGCCAAAAAGTCCTTCTGAAAAATAAGAGCTAGACTTATTTCCAACATTCTTATACGTAAAGATAATTTTAAATGTCCCTGTCACCAAAATACAACTAAAATACAACAGAAGCTTCAGGATTCCGCTGTCAACGATAGGCACAGCAGCCAGTCTTTTAAGCAGGCCTTGGCATTCAATTTTTCTGAATATACAGCTTCACATGGTATGTGAAGCAGAAATGTGAATCGAGGAAATTCTATTAAAGAAAGACCCCATATGTTCAAAAGATCTAGTTACCCTAATGCCAATTGGCTTTCTTGCCATCTGATGCCCTAAATTCCAATCTATTCAGTATATGTGTTGTAGAGATTATAAAGCTCTATCACAAAGTTTGCCTTCTGCAAATCACAATCTTTAGACAAGAGAGTGGTTTATTTGCAAAATAATTAAAGTTTTGAAGAAAGGAGATATAACAGACCCATGTATTTCCTCTGCATCGTCACTGATCAGGCTTAGGATGCCCATCCTCACAATGTATTGTTTCAGTGATATTTTTTTTTGGCTATTTTATTGTTGATATCAGTAAAGTATTAAAAGAGGGAATCTTGTTAGGAAACATATTTTTAAAGAATTTTCTGCTACTTTTGTGAAGAAGGTGGCTGGCATTTTACATGCGGTTCTAAGTATAGGAGGAGGCAGTGTCAAGAATTTCTGGCTGCACTTTATTTGACTGTCCTCCACAGATAAGGAGACTCTTAATTCTTAGGAGGCCCGGATGGAGCAGCTGATGGAGCTTAGAGAGCTGCAGATAAAGGGAGGATTGCTAGCGGATGAAACAAGGAGTCAAGGTGAAACTGAATCTCTTTCTCCTTGCCATCCCAGACATTTGTGATCCTGCTGGCTGCAGCTCTTGCTATGAAATGCTAGAAAGCACCTTGTCTGCATTTTTTGCCTCCCCTCCCTATCTCTTTAATAAAAGTCTTGCTGAAAGCTCTATGAGACAAAGAGAGGCTCCGTTTCAGGGATGGGGGTGGAATCTCCAGGGTTTGGGGTTTTTTTTTGCATGTGAGCATGACAGATGGAAAATGTTTCCGAGGGAAGTCTGCACAAGTGGCAGCCAAGAACTCCATGTGTAAATGCACTTGGCAAACGCAAGAGAAAAAAACACCTCAGCCTCCTGCTTGAGAACTGCCTTATTCCATACCTCTCCGAGCACATGACATGTCTCTTTATTTTGACAGTGTCTCATGGCAAGCCCAAGTCTCACAATTCGATCAGCACAGGGTACACCTGAGCCCCAGGAGTAGCTCGCTGCAGACTGCTCCTGACTGCGAGATCTGATTCCACGCTTCCACCAGCCCAGGACACACACTCAAACATAATAAAGTTGTAATTATTTATTTCATTATTCGGTACTTATAACGTGGTAGCAGGATCAGGACCTGGATATACATACTCTTATTTTCCAAACAGTCTGAAACATTAGTTCCAGTGCTTCAGGTTTCTTTCTTCATCAAAACCTAACCAAAGACATGTCTGTCCTGATGATTCCTTGATAAGCTCAAAATTGCGTTCACCACTGATCAAACTTCAGCCAGAATAAATAACTGTTGTTTTGTTTATAGCCACCTCAACATGTAGTGTCACAAAGCAAATGCACCATGTTATCATAGTTCCACATGAGAATCTGATGTCTGAATTGATAAAGCATGTGGCTATTCTTCCCCTGTGATATCAATCACAGAGTAGCGGTTTCCTTCTCATCTCCTAGTTGCCATTACAATGGCCAAGCCACCTTTTTCACTCTTTCTTTGCTTTCTTCCTTCTCCCTGCTGCTGGTTGATGAAAGGGACCCTCTCCTCTTCTTTCATGTCCTGGTTATGAAGATATAAAAATGCCAGGTAGATTTCATCTCCAGCTTCCCATTTTTTGTGCCTGGCTTCAGAGTTGGAGGCTTCATGTCTTCTAATTCTTTTTTCTCCAATTTTACAAGAAAAAGCAATATTCTTCTCAAATTCACCCTTTGACAGGCAGCACAGGTGCAGTCTATGGGCAGTCAAGGGTAAAGCCGAAAGCAGCCCTTAGAGGTTGTGGTCAGTAAATAATCACAGGAAAAGTTTTTAGAAAAATCCCAAATGCCTGGTTTGTGACTGTACACTAAGGCAATTCTTTCATCTGACTGGGAGCAGCAGGTCAGAAATCCAGTTTTAACTAGACAGACTTACTGTTCTTGACAAAACTATCCTTTAGCCGTTATCTCTGGGATAGATGCATGAAAGTGGTTTTAGCTATGCCTCATTGACATTTGTTCTCTCGTGACTCTTCCACTCAAAATAATTGTATTGGCACCTAGCAAAACCAAGAGAGGATATGCTGAAGAAGCTGGATGGAGCATAAGAAATTATTATCCTACATCCAATTTCCCATAATAGCTCCAAGGGCAGGCCAAGGAGTAATGTCCAAAAAAATACCATAACTTACAGAAAGTGCAAGACATCTTGATAAAAGATGCCCATTTTGGTAATAAAATAGATCGGGAATATTTCTATAGAAAAATATTTCCCGTGTAACATTTCTTTAAGAGAAAATAATCTACTTAAACTTTCAATATTCTTTTTGAAAACCAGATTTGTTTCCTTGCCTTGGTAAGAAATCCTAATGGTAGGACATTTATTTTCAGCCCTTAAGTTATATTACATAGAAAGCTAAGCATGGCCATTCTGGATAAAATCAAAGATATGTATATCCCCAGATCTTGTTCTGACAGTGGTCAACAGACACTGAGGGAAGAGTTTAAGAACATTCAAGTCTATACCTTAAGGATATTCTCCCAGTTTTTACCAGTTTGTAACTCAAGGATTTCCTGAACCAAAAGTTGTGTCTTTGAGTTTAATGCTCCTACAGGTATTTTTATACCATGAATGCATCCAGTTGCTTTTGAAATCCAGCAGCTGACCTTTGAACCCAAAATTATATCAAAGCTGACCCAAGGGGAGTATCAAACCCCTGTTCATATACATGCAGCTAAAAAGTACCAAAGAAATATGAGCTTCTTCTACAAAATATGTGCCTAAACTGAAATTAAAATGCAAAAATGAATATCAGAGATGCTGGAAGAGAAAATTATACAGAACAGCCAATTCTAATTATCAGTATAACAGTTCCTTATCCAACCTTGGATACTACTAGCAGACCATATTCTGCAAAAGAGAGACTATTTCGTAATGTGCAATCACACAAGAGATGTGTTTTTAATTACCAGGAGACAAAAGGACCTCAGTTTTACATCTTGCCTGAAAAACAGCACACATAATTATGCTGAGATAATTATTCATTATGGACTCAGCAATCTGACACCTACTGATTCACCCACATCATTTTATTGTAGTGCCCACATTTTCCTTTGAGATGCCAATCTACAGGCTTTATTTCAACTTCATTAAGGCAATGGAAATGTTTAAGATAACTTTAAAGGGGGATACAGCAGGACTTGCATTTTAATCAAGATCAGGGTTTAGTCAGAAAGATCTCAAAATAAGTAAGAGTGGGAATTAAGCACTACCTCACCGGAAATACCCATGTCCATGTCCTTATTCCATGGTACATGGTAAAAAACAGATTCCAAGGTGCAAGAAGACCCACAGGGTGTTCATGGTGCTTCTGAAGCTTTACGTGGTTCTGTGTAACTGATTTGCTTGTCCACATCCTCTGTCCTGTTTATTTTGAAAGATGTGTCAAGACCAAAGCCCCAGGGGACATAGCTGCAGATCTGGCAGCGATCCCTGGAATGGCCACTGGTGCACAAGGGAAGGAAAACAGTGACCGGCCAGGAAATTAGAGCTGTTTTTATTAGCACTTTATTCACCCCAATCCACCAAGCAGTTCTTCTCATACGGAATTAATTACAAACTCAAAAGCAATTGGGGGAAAGCGTTAGACTTTGTTTCTTTAGCTCATATCTGGGAAACAACCAGACACCTCAGGAAAGTTATTTATTATTGGTACTAAATGTTAGCAGAGTTTTGCTCACATCACCAAAACAACAGATGTGTGTAATTTTTAAGTGAACAGTCTATAAGCACATTAGTACACAAGGTTACAATTTCCCTCCTGCGAGCTTATTTGGAATTTACCCTCAGCAAATGAAATGTCCATGGAAAACTTATCCTGAAATTTAGTAAGCAAATGGACTGCCAGGCCCATTTTAAAGTGGAATAAGTACTACCGAGTTTTATTTGTTTGTACAATTCAGCCAGAAGTTCTCCAGGCTGCCTCTCAGCAGAATGAACAGGGAGCAGCAAAACATGGTGTGGTTTTATTTATCCCAGGATGGAGATGAACACTAAAAAACATTAGACCTGGACAGCTATATATGTCTTATTTCTAATAGTGATCCAAGTAACAACTGAATGATCTTCCTGTAAGTGCCTGCATTGAATAGCGCTTTCTATTTCACATGCACTCCTGTGCATATAAAAAATGTTGTTGTTATTATTAACTTGGATTCTGTTTTAACCAGCTTTGGTGCAAAACAGCTTTTCTAGTTCATACAGATTCCATTAGGCTCCTTCTGCAAATCCAGTAGTAGACAATACATATTTTTAAAGGCCAGGAATGTTTTTCCTTCCCAGATCACTGAAAGAAAACAATGTTTTGCTGACCCTGGAGAATATAACATTCAAGGAAATCTTTGTGTCACTGTTGAAGAGGAAGAAAAAGCCAAGATAACCCTGGAATTTAACCATATTGCTAGATAAAGGATGCAATGACTCATAAACCAATACTAGGAAAGCAAAAACTTCCCTGTATAGATATGAGTGAGTGCTAAACTTAATTTATTGTATCTTAGCTACTTCATTCCCAAAATACATTTCCTTTTCTCTGAGATAAGAAGAGCTTTGCTTTCCTCTCTTACTCTCTAATGGTAATGTTTGTTAATATACTGTGCCCTTGAGATTGTTCATTATAAGAAGACAAAAAAAATGGCATGTGATAGAACCAGAAAATATAGCTTAGTGCAACATTTTAGAGATTAATTTAATACGGAATACGGACACTCTGCAAAGCAAATGCCCATTTGTTCCTGTCATTATGATTGCAAATTAATTTTTACAGCACAACTCAATTAGTAGTTATTCACACACAACATATTTAGGCATAAGCTAAGGTCCAGGCTGCAGTAGCCCCCAGGTGTCACTGTCAGGTTTGACAAGCCCGGCATCCCACATCCCTTGGCATGGCTGTGGTCATGCAGCTACTCAGCCCTCGTCACGCTCAGGTCCAGCCACACACTTCAATTTGCAAAAAAGTGAAAAGGTGTCATATAAAATAGATCTCATGTTTGACAGGTGAATTTTGACAATTGAAACTAGTAACTCTGGTAGATTGTTAGAAGAAGATGGAGCTGGAGATAGGGATGGCCTAGCTAAACACCTGTTTCCAATTAGGTTCATTCTTCTAAATTGATCTACGAAATACAGAAAGAATATTGCATGCCTGCACAGAAGAAATTGACATGTAAATTTAAAACTCCTTAATACTAATTATCAAGTAAGTTTGCTAACAAAGTCACTTCCTTAGCAATTCCATACTTGAAAACATTTCTTGCCTTTATAGAAACTTGAAAAGGACACTTAGCAGGGATTCCTTCTTTGCTTTTGGTCTCTCTACATATTTTGTCTGTATTCCCAAGTCATTTAATTTATGAGTGCTTATGAAACCTATATCCATTGGTTAAAATTTTAGGAACTTATTTTGAATCTAAACTGTTTTACTGACACGTTATGATCAGAGTCAGGGTGTTATTAAATACGAACTCTACAAAAGCAGACTCACTTTAGCAATGTCCTGTTAGGAGATTTGAAACTAAAACTTCCCTACCATCCAGTAGAAACATCTAGTTAAACATTTTAAGTAACAAACCAATAATTTTTAAGGTAGTTGCCTTTATTATTCCCTAAACAGGTATCAGGCGTAGGATTCATTTCCCTGACTTTACATATCTATAATGTGGACATGTATGTCTGAACAAGTGTCCCTGGGCTCCCCTCAGTAGATAAAGGCACTTTTAGAGTGATTCAGGCCATATTGTCTAAAATAAATCTTAAAAATTTTGCTCTAGAAATCCCCGTTTCTCTCAATGAAACTATACAAAGCTGAAAGGAACCAGCTCACCTGTAGACATTGCACCATAGACCTCTAAGTGAAATGACCCCACCACAAATCTCTTCATACAGCCAGCACTGAGCCAGAGCAAGCTGTGTACTTGTCTCCCTTATTTTAATTATGACTTTATGTCTCTGAGACAACAGCAGCGCCACCATTCTGCATGTTTCCACCTTCTTGCAAGACAATCACGTCACTTAAGCCCCCACTCAGAGGGGTGCGCTATTGTTTAAAAGGCAGCAGCCATTTGAAAGCTTGGTGAAAAGAAAGGCAGAAATGGATGTGTACTTCATTTAGATGGTCTGTTTGGTGATTTATTTTTTTTAACTTTTGTACCTGTGTCTGTAGATAACAATGAGGAATTTGCGCCACTTGGTCCAGCGTTGGAGGGACAGAGCTCCACCATTCTGTCTTTTTCTGCTCTGAATGAGGCACTCATGAATTGCAAATGGTGTAAAAATGCCACACATCTTTCTCTCGGGAGAATTTCTGTCTAGGGGAGGCATTATAAGGAGGACCTTTGTGGACACCACACCATGGGTGTGAGAAAGGACTGGACAGGACTGGACTGGGGAAAAGAAGCAAAACTCCCATAATCCCCATATAATGGGCAACCATAGAACAGGCTGTTCTCACCTGCACTGAGGCAGGAGCAGAGGACTAAGAAGGGTCATGGCAGTCTCCTGTTTAGTAAACTGAGAAGAATCTCAGGGCATCAAAAAATCTAGCTCAAAACATATGTTTGTATTTAATGCGAGTGAAAACCGAAATGTGTTTTTAACATTGTCATTGCACATCAGATCGTTTATAAGGCTCTGAGTTAACTGTGGAGACCTTTCTTGCCTACAGTAGTACTTAAATATCCCTAATTACTGTTTAACAAAATATTTGGTCTTTCAATGACTTGTTAACGTAAATGAAAAATTTGAGCTTCTTTGTTAACCTTTTTCCAGTTATTGGGGTTGCCTGCATTGTAGGCTGCCAGCTTTTATTCAAGCTGAGGTTTTTTAACAGCACTCAACTACTTAACATATCAACAAGAGAAACACCAAAAAAATTCAAACCACTTTGGAAAGCATTTACCCTGAATATAGATTCAGCTTTTGCAAAACATCCAGTCCTCAATATAATTGGAGAGAAGGATATAAGATTTAATCATACAGAAAAATCCTCCAAAGCTATTAATTCACCCCTTTTCTGGAAATACCCGAGATGAACACACACCAAAAAAAAAAAAAAATCTCCCCAGCAGTTCAGAAAGAGAAAACAAGACCAAGCCCATGAACAAACAAGTCAATACATACAGCCTATTTTCCTTGCATAGTGTGCTGCACTTTATAACAACAGCGAGATATGTTTAATAACTCAATAGTCACGTCAAATAGTTACCTTAACCAGTTCGTAAGGCATTTGAGATTCACAGTATCTGGCTGTGGCCAGCACGTTTCAAATTAGATTAATCCAACCTAATGTTCTATTCATGTTATGTACAGCTATTTGAGGTGGAAGGCTATCAACTCGGGGCAGGCAAACAAGACTCAGAGCTTCAGTCCTCTTGAAGAGCATGTGTAAGTTATGTCCTTTCCCCACTGTGTGCCATTCCTACACCTGGCATATAAATATCACTCTGAGTGACGTTAGTGAATGTGTAAATGTGCAGTAAGTTTGGGGACATTAAAGCAGCCCCAACCTACCATCCCAGGGAAATCTGTGCCTCTGTGACTAAATGGGTATTTATCATTTCCTGAGCTCCATGCTGGCAGCCAGCCAGCAGAGTGTGTACACTGAAATTAGAATAGATTGGGAGGCAGGACTTTGTTCCAAATTGATCTGGATGACGATAGCAATTCTGAAAGCAGCTCTATTTTTTTAAAGGTTCATTGTGTGTTTCTAAAAAGGAGGGGGGAGAAACATTTAGGAAAATAACAGGAAGGAAATCTAAGGCCAGGATATATACTTTTTTATTATTATTATTATTTGATTCTCTTACAGCATTGTTTTGTTACCATCAACATAAGAGCTAGAGCTTGCTAACGTCACATGCAGAAATGCATGGAGCAGGAATGAAGACAATGCTATTTCTAGTCATCTATTTATTATTTAGTAATTTTTCCTACTGCAAGTGCTTGCACTGTAAAGACCGAAAGGTTTTATCAATTGTGTCAATTCCAGCAAGGAAAAAAAATATGAGTTACTGTTAACAGGAGTAATCTAGTTTTGTCATGTAGTTGATTGGTCTTTACCTGTCAGTTTACTGTTGAGTTTTACTCTACCCTTGCAAATCATAGGCGAACATACAAGCCCAGCTTGGCTTATTTTTTTCCTGTAATATTCAATATCTACTGTATATAGCAGGATATTTGAGTAAATGTATGTGTTATTTTTTGTTGTTTGTACTTTCCATAAAATGATTTGTGAAGTGGTAAGTCAAAAACAATAAAGATGTCAGGCATCAGCATTAATTTCATTTGCTCACCAGAAGCACTGATAATTTCTTATGCTTTGAATGCTTGCCAGAAAGATAGACCAGGCAGACAGTTCACCAGGCATCAGAGTGTTCAGGGTGTAATAGCTTAAAAACAAGATCTGATACAATGGAAAAAATATAACTCCTGAGATGTCAGACTTTTAAATAATTACAGCAGGAGCTGACCTTGTGGCATTTTTTTTTCATTCCTTATGACTCAGTATAAATTATGAGATAAAACTAGGTGGAGTAATTCTGTTTTCACCAAGCACCAGAACTCTATGTATACGGTCCTCAATGTTATTCCCAGACTGTTGTCTTTACATTGCCTGGACAATCATTGATGCAGATCCATGTTATAAGAGATGTAAGATGCCTGAAACTCTGAATGTAGAATACACAGATTTACACCGCAGATTTGACCACCAATAAAAATACAGTTCATTAGCCACTCCCCAAGGACATCTTGAGAGCTAGATTGCCACCTATGACTAGCTCATTTGAACATATACTTGCCAAAAGCAAAATATTTGGCTCACTTAGTTAGATCTTTGGCCATCCTTTGATAGGACTCATGTTGAGTCATACCTTCCTTCAAACATAAGTAACTCCTGTAGGCCTGGGCACTTGTTTTAAAGCACATGTTAAGTGTTTTTAACATAGAGCCTTCAGCCATGTAATTTCCATGCTATCAGAGAAAAAGAAAAATTGGGGAAAGCTCTTTACATTAATAAAATTCAGTACCTGAGTAAGCAGCTATTTTCATGATCCCTTAATGTCATCACTGAGCACTGAAAAAAATTTCGGTCAAAAGAATCGTGTACTTCATTTCCTTCTCCTTCAGAGTGCCACAGAGTAGGGTTTTCACATTTAAAGCCATGCAAGGCACCCTCTAAGCTTTGGAACAATAACATCATGACCTAAGGAATTCAAATGAAATAGCTTCCTCAAAATTGGAATCCTCTTTAGCATGGGCAGCTGCCTCTCAGTGGAGTACAGCTTCCCGTCCTCCTTGCAGCACACAAATGCTCATTGCCTTTGATCTGACTCCCCTTGCAACTGCTCAGCAGCAGATCTAGGAGCTCCATAAGGATGTGATACAGCTCTGAGCTGTATTAGTGCCTGGCCTGACTTGTCCCAGTTTCCAGAAATGATCTGGCTAGTCTGAAACCAACAGTGCAACAGAGCACAGTATCCCCTTTCTCTGTCTTTCATGTGTCCATGCTAATCCATAAACCTCAATGGAGCTCTGACTCAGCTGAGATCCTTGGAAAGGGAATTTCTTACAGCTCAGAAAAAAACACAAAATGGAGTTGAGGAAACATCACAGTCTCTTCTGTGAGCAGGTGGGGTTGTACACAAAAAAACTCAAGAGAGCAGCATACTAAACAGATGCTTCACACAGATTCCCGCGGAGTCAAGGAAGGCAGAGTCAAACTGCCTGGCATCTGACGTGTTCTAAAGCTCTGCAGTGTTACAGTTAGGATATTTTAAAATAGGGATTTGCAGGTAGGGAACTAACTACACATTACTGAGTGCCAGATAGGCTGTTACAACACCCACTTCTCACAGATACACAGTTTTCTGCATACAACAAATGGAGTCCCTTCTCCTGTTCCATGACCTCAGGCCATATTGGCTTATTGCATAACACCAAGGAAAGAGAAGGGGAGAGGAAAAAAAGGCTTTCGACAGCAAAATCTTCTCTCATGAGCCAGTGAGCTCTCTTTACAGCCAAATAGCTGAATAGCATCCACACATTTTCAGTAATCCATCCCTTTTTAAGTTCTTTGTAGGAGCCTGATCAACATGAGTGGTGCCAAAACATTCATTGTACTCAGGAAGGACTTGGTGGGCACCACATCACATCCCCAGTGGTGAATAATGAGTTACTGATAATGGCAGGCGTGTACCTCTCTCCCTTGTTTGTTAATAAGACAACACCATTAACTTTAGTCTCTGTAAGTTAAAATTTCCCATTTACTGCTGATAAAGAGAATATGCAGAAGACATAGCACAACAGGTAAGCTGTGTACTACTGTTCAGTTGGAGCTGAATAATCATAATGTCAGTACTTTCAGCCTAGCAGCCTTCTTTGGTGGGCCAGCCTGGCTTCCTTCTCTCTCTCTCTCAGATAAAGAGCATCAAGCATATTTTTATCTTTCTTGAAAGCAGCATTTGCATTCCAGTACCTGTTATGCTTTTACTCCACATGCTTAAGACCTTCTCAGTCAATTTTTAGAAGTGGTCCCTGAAGTTTTAGGGATCATGATTTTGTTGCAGACACCAGGAAGAAACCTAGGAGGGCAACACTTCCAAAGTATATTTTGTTTGTTGTCTGTTGCTGTCTGGTTGCTGAAAGAAACAAAGATTATGTGATGCCAATGTACCTCTATTAGTTCTTTTAATATCTTCTGAATCCACTGCTGATTTTCTGCCATCTTCGGTGCTTGGCAAAATATCCCAAATTCATTAAATTCTCAGAAAGTAAGTGAAGGCTGAAAATCTCAATGACAACCTCACTAAGGAAAAGGTTAAAATGAGAGCTCATACTTTGTTTGTCATCACAGTTACTATCTATGAGTTCAACTTTAACACACAAATCCATAGGACACTAGGATTGTGTCCTGGTGCTCACCAATTTATCTTCAAAGGTATAAGAGAAATCTGTATTTTTATGTACAAAATAATAACATTTGTAGAAAGGAAAGGACTGTCTCACATAGCTCTGCATAAGCTTTTTGTGTTTGTTTGAATTCATTGAACAGCAGAACACAAACTGTGCTGTGTTATGGAGCTTTTGCATGACTTTGCCTTTCATTAAGAAAATTTCAAGCAAACCTAAAATCACTTTAGTAACATACCAGCTAGGTGATTTCCAAGTACCTGTTTGTATCTTAAGTTGCTATTCTGGACTTTCAACAACAAAATATCTAAACAGTGGAAGAGCTGGAGTAAAACTCAAAATAAAAGATGGCAACCAATTAAACCTGTCAAACAGCAAATGATCTCTTAAATTAATATTACCTCTTCTTTTCTGTACTGAAACGGCAGTTTTCATTCAGTATGCACAACTATTTTAATTAACTTTTTTGAATAATCTGTGGCATACAGTGGTTTCTTGTGGGTGCTGAATATTCAAAACTTAAACTGTATTTGTAGTTCTATTGCACAAATGAGCCACATCCTTGGGTACCCGGTTCTGCTCCCTTGAGAATGATCTCACTGCAATCATCACCAAGGTGCCTGCTGGGTGGATATATGTATTTCTTGGGAAAATTTAAGATTTTTAGGAATTTTACTAGATTAAATATCTTTTTAATTTAAAATTTGATGATCAAAAAGTATCTCTCAACATTAGCTTGAAAGTAGCTGAGCCTAAGAACTTTCATGAATATTGGTGGGAAGCAAAACCCACACAATGCGCAAGCACAATAAAACAGTGGAAAACATAACTTTGATAATATATGAATATTTATGAACTTTTTTACAGTAACTATGTCACATGACATGTCTAAACAGCTTCTTAAAGCTGTTACTCATCTATAAAGGTTTAGTATAGGGAAACATAATTTATTCAATCCTTTTCTCATTTTAGTTAATCCTAGATCCTTTTGATATCTCCCTTTTTCTTACTCCCTCCATAGCTTGTGCTGCTGTCCTTGCCAATGGCTTCCCTCAAGTAATAACCCAGGTATCCTTTGATGCAAGGTTACACAATGGCAGGAGACACAAAATCTGAAGTGTTATGTCAAGATGTATATTAGGTTTCCGTTATAAAGTTTCCTTCCTTTGAAGTTCTAAGGAAACTACAATTTCCTTTCTCCTGCTGTAAGATATATGTTCACTCACAGTTAAATACATCTCCCATAACAATTCATTTCCCAGGCCTCCCCAATACTTAGGCGCAGTTCAAACAGCACCTTTGATCTGCACACAGTTCCTCAAAACATCTTTACTCTTCCATTCGGGCGATGAGGAATCCTACCAAGAAATGTCTTCTTGCATCTAACTTAATAAGACCACATAACACTTTAAGCAATACCATATTAACATGCATATGAAAAGTCCACATGGGTAATTTAATTGCACAATGTAGAGCACTGTGCTGGGTTAGAACAGCAGAGAAGGCAGTTTTAAAATCATGAATTCACTTCCAATGCTCTGCATCAAATAAACCCTTGTTTGCCATTCTGTATCAGATTGTACTCCACAACAGTAGTGACTGCTCTTAGGAGCTAACCATTTATCATGTTAAAAACAAGGACTTTCGAGGCCAATTGGCCACAGTAGCTCTGTATAAAAAGTAGTTGTATTTTTATGCCTTTGCTAAGTTTTGTGGCTAAGTGGTTCACCTCGTAAGCGCTATGCTATGTAAGCCGTACACAGACTGAGTATTTATGCAAAGCATCCCACTGACTTCAGTGAGGCTATTCGTGTACGCTCTCAAAAATGCAAGTGCAGTTCATATAGCATAGCCCTCGGCATGTGTCTGAGACTGCACAGAGCTCAAAAAGCGATGGCCCTGCAATCTGCTGGCTGGAGCTTGCGGGGGAGACAAGCAGAGAGCAGTAAATTAGAACTGCAACTCAGAGCTGTGCCATCATCACTTACAAGTGCTTATAAATTGTTTATCCTCCCCCTTCATGCTGTAGCTATAGGCTTTCATGTTCTTACATCTGCTAAATATGACTGCTCCGCTTACTTACCTGTCTCCCAGAAAGGTAGCAAGGATCACTTACAGCTTACATCACATGTTAAGGGGTAAAGCCCCAGCTTTGTGCTGAGCCTTGTCATCTGTCTTAATTTTGATTGATTTCCTTTTGCCTGTATTTGATCAGATTACGGTAAAACATGGGTAAAGAGTCACAGCTAATGTGACAAGGTTGAATTTTTCCTTCTTTGTGGATGTGAGTCTAACAAAAAAGAGACTGCAGAAGATGCATAAGTCAGTATTAAATGGCATGGTTTTCATTTGCATACCCCCTTTGACTCCTCATCATAGCACCCTCCTTTGGCTTGCCACAAGCCACCCTTTTCCAGAAGCAGCTACACACAGAGCCTGGGCAAGTGAGAGCAGGGCCTTATTCACCAGTTAAGCAGTCAGCTGAAAGGATGTGTTTGGGTTTGCACACAAAGGTAATGCTGGTCCAGTTTCAGACATTATCACTCAGTCACTGTCACTGGAGCAATTGGCAGCAACTGCTACCCAGGGCCATTGCGGTGTCCTCGCCTACACGTGGAGGTGTGAGCACAGATCAGCCATGGATTGGGTTAGTCCTACTGCCTGGTTAACAACATAAAATGGGAACAAAAGCAAGTAAAAACTCATACTTACAGATGCCCTTTCATCTAATGAGTACACCATGCTTTGCTGTGCGTGGCATTCTTAGTGTCCCCACGGCAGTCTGATCATCTAAGATGCAGGAGGGGTTCACTTGGTCAGCCCAGCTAAATGGCTTGTGGTAAAACTGAGATCTACTTACCTTTACTCCCAGCCCTCTGCTTTGACCGCTAGTTGATGTTGATGACTCGATTCTTTGAGGTTATATGAAAGCTTGCTCAGACACATCTGTTTTCAGGCAATATCATGGAGCTACCTCCTTTCTTTAAAATTGACTGTGATTGAAATACTACAATAAACTCCATTTAATATATTGCCAAGATGACGTATCACTTCAAATTCAGTCTGTGAAGTCTCATCTTTTCAAGAGCAGAAACTCTTCAGTCACTGAGAAAGACCTGAAAAGCTCCCGCAGTCTCATAGGGAGTATTAACCTCTGGTGGGGATCTGTCTTAATTCACTAGAGAACAACGGTCAACGTAGTATGACAAGAAGCGTGGGGGATTAACAGAGGGAAAAAGGCCTTCTAATAGCCTGTATATAAACATGTTTATAAGGGAAATTTATAATTTTCCCCGACAAAATTAAAGCAAACCAGCCAAGCTGCATTAGGATTTTAATGACATTTTCTCTTACTACCAAGGACGCTGTGACAGAAGCCCTCAGGCCTGCCTGCAGTCGTATTACTATACTTGCAGAGCATACTGACCCCAAACACGGTGCAATCTATTTCTGTCACAGATTAAGTGACCTCTGTGCTTTTTGCATCTAGCTGTGGAGAAAGCTGCAGGTGGAGGAATGTTCATCCCTCGGTTAAGCTAAACCTTTGTTTGCTCTGTTCGCATGAATAACTTATAGGGCCTTGGCATCATGAACAGCAGCGCTGACACAGTTGACATGACAGCACTATAGACTGAATCCCGATCTGCCCTCCGAGGAGAAGATGGGATGTTTGCTCGTTTCACATTTCACCAAGTCGGGCTGTTCAACTATTTATAAGATGAATAGAAATTTCCACTACTTCAGCTGACACACCTGCCTTTACCTAGCAACTGCTCAGAGGGAGCCAGCAGAGACAGAGGAGGCTTTGAGAGGCACAGACCAGCGGGGAGGCTGCTGCCAGCCCTCTCCGTGCCGGCTCTGTCCTCTTGGCAAGACGGCGGCCCCTTCCGCTCCACTCAGCAAGAGCTATTTATATATCCCAGGAGAGGAAGGGCCTCCCTGCGTCGCCTTCCCCAGGCGGCGAGTGGCGCGAGAGCAGCGTGGAGCTCTGCAGACACCCCGGGTCGTGTGGGGCACGGCGTGGGGAGACTGCCCCGCCTGGCATGGGGTCACCACCGCGGTGGCATGAAGTGACCTTCCCAGTGGCATGGTGCTACCACCCATCGTGCTGCAGCACAGCCCCATGTGCTCCCCATGCCATGTGGCACCTTTGGCTTGCCTGGTGGTCCCTGATGGCATGCCTGGAGCTCACCCAGGACCAAGTACAGGCCATTGTCACCCAGCTCCAGGCCCATGGGAATGTCCCCATCACCTCCTGGTATTTTGCTGGCTTTGACATGAACAAGGGAGGGTGAGAAGCATCACCCAATCCAAGGCACTTGACCAGAACATGGTTTTCTGCGGAATTGTGACCTAGCACACACGTAGCGCCTGCAGTCACTGAGATTTCACATTTGTCCCACATATCTGTACGGTTTCTCAGGCAGCCGGTTGCCACCAGGCTCCTGGTGGCAGAAAGGACAGGGCCTCATGGCATAACCATGTTCCTCTGCAGCATGTCTGGGAGCCCCAGCCACCACAGGCTGATCTTCCAAAGGAGCCTCCTAGGGGGGAAAAGCCACTTTAACAGTGATTAAAATATAGATGAGCTGGTACAATCAGGGCATGAAAAATGACACTTTCCTACTTTCATGCTGTAACTGTGGAGAGGGCCTGACAAAAGTCTGTGGTAATGGGCCCAGAGCTGGAGAAGCCAGAAGACCTGCTTTTACAGCAATACTGAATCCAGCCCTAGTCAGGAATAAAGCCCCATAGTCCTGGTGGTTTTGGACACACACAGACTGAGGAAGGGAGAGTCCCTACCTGGGATGCTGCAACCCAATTTAAGGCAGGAATTGACAAGGACACTGAACGGACAAAGAGGGGGTGGCAGCAAGAGGAACATGTGCTAGCACAGATTCATGATGCATGCTGTTGCCAGGCTAAGCAAAAAAAAAAAAAAATACTAATAATAATACTTTTCAAAAAAGAAATGCAGAATCAAATCTGTTTGCATTTACTAGGTGTCCCTTCCATCTCCATTCTCAGCAGGAGGGGTGTGGGGATGCAACCCTCAGCGGTGTCCAGAGCCAGCCAGGAGTGCGGTCTGGGGCATCTGGGCACTCAGGGCTTCCTTTCAGCGGGGAAGGGAAGTCTTGAAGGGGCTGTTTTATTTATTCTGATATCTTACATGTTTACCCAGCAGTGTCTGACGGTTTTAGAGATGGAGGACTGTAACGAAATGTGAGGTACTCTTATTGTTCACAATATCATACTCATGAGGCAGCTTTACAAAAAGGGTCTTTGACTGACGCTGAGGACTAAAAGACCACAATTGCTGCAGTATTGTGAATTGTGTTTGTGAAAGAAAGAGTTTACCAAACAGCAGCCAGGAAAGAAGATAAAGCAGAGGAAGTTTTATGGTTAAAATTAGATTGTCCTGAGTTCAGATTATAAATGTTGGAAAAAAAGTAATGTGATTTGGAAGGAGAAGGGAAAAGGTGTTTCCAGGAGACATGCCTCAGCTTCAAAATATCTCATACTTTTCACAAAGAGTCTGTGCCCAAAATATTCAGCAGCTTTTCTCCCTTGTGCTTGACACATGCTCTTAAACATAGAGCTGAGATCAGATGTGAGGGAGGGCAGGGAAGAAGGTTCCCAGCAGCAGGTGAAACTGTATCAACAGAGTCATCCTTCTGTATTTCAGTAAACTTGGCCAGGGACTGATGGTAATCTGCAGGATATTTCTTCCATCCCTCTCCTCTCCCTCCCTCCCCTTCCCCATTCCTCCTCCCCAGCCCTAGCACTGCTGTTCAGCTTGGTAGCGAGCTGTTTGTGCTGTTAAAGCTGTTCGCTGGAGCTCTGGGTGCTCTCTTTAAAACTGAAAATCATCCTGCCATCATCCACCTTGCTTTAACACCCACCCACTTAGGAAATCTGAAAGCTGTGTATCTCCTCAGAGGCTGCTAACGCTATTAATTCTTCTACCTTAACAGTCTATCCAAAATGTGAAAGCAGGCTTTCTGAGATTCCTAGGCTATAGCACATTCTGCTGCATTTCCCATACACATTTCAATGTCTGTTTCCCATGGTTAAAAATAAAAAAGCCTGATTCAACACTCTCTCATTTCATTTTTACATGACTAAAACACCATTGTTTTTTACCTGCATAGCACAAGCCTGCACCCCCTAAACCTTTATGTGATTTTTTTCCCTGCTCCTTGGCAGGCTAAATTACCCTCTCTAACCACAACCAGACCATTTCCCAGACTCAGGCTAGCTGATTTAAAGATATCTTGGATCTCTCTAGCTTGCAATGTAGACATACCTGTGTGAGGGGCACAACCACTGTTAAATGTATTATCCAGTTGCCATGGGTCTCACACACCTGCCTACCTAAGCACTGTTAATTATTTACCTATCAAATGAAGGTAATTGCTGAATGATCAAATGCTTTAATTGCCCTCTAGATTTTAACTCCTTACTACACTAGGAAGGAAAGTAGTCTTAAGGTGCCAAATTTAGCCCCTCCCCAATATCATTAGCTGGAAATAGAGGAACACCTACCCTGCTTGTAGAAGGTTTTCTCTCACAGCTTGATATTTCCTTCCACAAGGCTATGTTCTCCCAAGAGGATACAGAAAATCACGTACTGAAGCTGATTTACAGTCATTCAAGGGTCTTGCTGTAGAACCCTGGCTTTTAAGAGAGCAAAAAAGGGGACATCCAATTTCTATGAAAGCAGTTCCAGCCATTCTAGATTCTATACAAGAGCCTTGGATAAGTTTAGACCCCTGTGTAGAGGAATATGAAATGTCCAAGGGGGAGCTGGAAAGAGGGAGCAGGAAGAGTCTGCTCTGTTGGTGACACTCTGCTCCTCAGGTGTGATGGGAGTAGTGAAAGCAGACTGTGCTTCAACACAGAAAAACTCAGAATGCTATAGGTGTAAATGAGGCAGCCAGGCCTTGGCACAGCTTCAGAAAGGCCTCAAAATGGACTTACAAACCTAGTTTAGCCTATACCTCTTCTGCGCCCGTTCATGATTTAAAGCAGAGAACTTTGCCTGACAACCAGAGCATGAGGCCATTACTCTAATACAGATATAATACAGTATGCAGTCAAGGGCTCCACCACGTTTACTGTATAGAAAGAGATGAAAATATTGCAAGGATTTGATTTAGACAGCTTTAGCAGCCCTTACATTATAAATATCCTCAGTCCTAGAAAAAGAGCACATTTGACACTAAGGCAGAAAAGACTAAATCAGGAGCCACGTGTGCTGCTCATGACATGGCCAATGACTGTACTAAAGTGAGAAAGCTGAGAAGAATTTCATAAGGTGAACTGTCTTCATGATTCTTCTGATTTAGGGAGAGACCTGACAATATTGATCAAAGTTGGTAAAACATAAAATGCTAACTAAAACAATAAAATGACCAGATGAAACACAATAGCATGGGAATGGCTTAATCTTTCCAAAAGGTTTAGTTACTTCAAAAGGTAACTAAGACTCAAACGTCCCTTGGGAGCCAACACTGTAATACTCCATTTCATTCCATGTACTATGACTGAGACAAGATCTAAGGAGGTCATGAGCAGCATAATAGGAAAGATCTTATTTTAAACCTCAGCCACTGGTGGAAATAAAACTCATTCTTCTTTGGAGGAATGTTAAAAAGTAGGTTAGAGGTTTGTTTACAATGACAGCTTTTTGTTTGTTTTACCCGATTTCCAGTTATACTGCCTTGCTCTGTGTTGTAATAGCACGGACCATTCTGTCCTTCTGTGGTAACTTCATTTGAGCAGCACTATTCAGTTCAGAGTAGCTTTATGAATAGTTTTGATGTAGTGGATCTTCTTCTTCTATGCATCAACAAAGAAGAAGCTACAGAGTATACAGGCATGGGAATGGTACCAGGCTGGGGAGGACCAGCATTGCTCCATGAAGGTGCAGCAAACCAGAAGTGGGTTGCCGGCAGAGCAAGATCACCATGTCATTGTTTTTATCATGCCTAATATGCTGCAGCCCAGCACTAACCAAATTCACAGTAGGCCCATCACTATAAAGGAGTCTTAAGAGTGGATGTAAATGGTCACGTAAATGAGAGCTAAGGCTTTTATTTTCTTACAGTCAGATCAGAGTCTTTTTTCCCTTTGTACAGCTACCTGTGAGGAGCTCTTTTAAAGTTAATGATGTAAATGAGGAAAAAAATTAGGCTCAAAAAACCCAGCTTTTTGTAGCTACAGATTTCAAAACCATCCAGAAAATCACTGTGAGCTGCACTGCAGAATTTGAAATATCAGCTGAAGACGCACATGACTGAGGAAAGTGGATTGAGTAGCTTTCTTCATAGTCTGTGTAACACAGGTGTGAGATTTGAAAAGCTAACGGCATGTCTACACTAGCAGTAGGGTGACAGCCAAGCTGGATCTGCAACAGCCATGGTGGTACCCAGTCCTGACCCCATGGGGACTCCACAGCCACAAAAAAATGTGGCAGCAATGTATCTTATAACAGAAAATGAGAACAACATTACCTGGAGGGGGATACTCACTCCTCCTAATTCCCACCTTCACTTGCCATCTGTGCTTGAATAAGCTGGAAGCAAGATGGTCTCGGAAGGATATTATCTGCCTTCAGCCCCAGGCTAGTTGCTGCTGACTGCACCGTACCGTGTGTGTGCCAGCCTCGGTCTGCCCGAGCTCAGCTATCTCCTTGCTCCATTACAAAGTGTAGATACACCCTAATTATCCCTTAGCTTGCACCATCCCTTAAATGCCAATGGAGCTACACTCACAACCTCATTAAGGGCTGAACACTGTGGCCATGGAAGAATAAATAATCCCAAACCTGAAGTTAGGTCCAAAGATGCTTAAATAATTTTCCTTGTCCAAGACAAAGCTCTGCTTTGCTCTCGGGGTCAGGCACTCACTTCTGAGTGCTGAGGAACAGTGCCAGGGCTGAGAGCAGATACCTTTCAAATGTCATTATAAGCGTCCTGAAATGCTGACAAATCAGAAATCCACACAATTATAATTTAAATATTTGATCACTGCCAGAAGTAAACATGCATCCTGGCAAACATCAGTCTGTTGTAAAAACAATCTCTTCAGGTAAGCCCCCTTCATGCCCTGAGTCCCTACTTACTTTAATAGAGTGTTTTGGAGTGCCACGGGCTCTCCCTGCACCTAGTTGGAGCCAGGCTGCTGAGCCACAATGTTCAGTGTACCCATTTTTCTAAATTAAACGGCCTCCAATCATCATCATCATTATCATTGCACTTAGTCTCTGCCTACTCCACAAGGAGATCACTCCTCTTTCCCTGTGGGATAGAGATTGGTTTTCCTTTTTTTTTATCCAAGGACTGAACAAACAAACCCTCTCAAATGATAGGGACTGTTATTTCCCCAGAGAAAGCCTGTCACAGTTTTATTCTTTCTTTTCTGGAGAGCACCCAGTGGTCCTCCAGGTTATCCTTTCCTCACCCTACCCTCTTTTACAAATGCTTCACCGATTGTTTTGGCTCCATGCATTTACCTGTAAGGCTCTCCAAGGACAAAAGGATGGCAGCTATTTGAGCATAAAGGTAGTTTAGCTCTACACGCAAGGGCAAAAATGGAGATGGAAATGAGATCAGCGAAAGCACTGCAGCTCTATTTCCCTAATGAAGCAGAACTCTCACACCGAGCTGGGCTTACACACTGTAATCAAGTACACTTCTCACAATGCTGGGGTTATGGAGAGCCCTGCACCGAGCAAGGTAATTATCAGCTGCCACGGCTCAGAAGGGCTCCACTGCCCTCTCTATTTTGCTCAGTTGTCAGCTTATACTCAGGAAGAAAATGAAAAAAAAACCTGCTTTTTCAGAAGTGTTTGTAGCAAGAAAAAGAGACACTCAATACATATTTATCCCGCCCCCTCCCTCCCCCAAGAAAAAGTGACCAGATCAGAAGATGCAATATTGTTACTCTGGTCATGTTTTTGCATTGATGATATAATCCTAGCTCTTGGTCCCATTTCTGAAGGGCTGCTTTGTGGAAATGTCTTCATTAAGTGATCAATAGCACAATGGAAGTGACATGAGTAACTTCACATGTTTTGAGAAGGATTTTCCTGGTACTGAAAGGCAGGGGCTGATGAACAGCCTAGAGGAGAATGAAACTGATGGGGAGATAAAGTGAAGCAGAGTAAGATAAAACTGTGGACCGCCAGAAGGCTTTGGAAATTTTGCTGTTCAATTCCCCAAGATTTTATTTCATTGATTTGTTTCCACTGATTTCCTTCCTTCCTTCCTTCCTTCCTTCCTTCCTTCCTTCCTTCCTTCCTTCCTTCCTTCCTTCCTTCCTTCCTTCCTTCCTTCCTTCCTTCCTTCCTTCCTTCCTTCCTTCCTTCCTTCCTTCCTTCCTTCCTTCCTTTCCTTCCTTCAACTGGTGCCCCCTTCCCTCCTTCAGAGAAGGAGCTGAAACTCACAGCCACCCACGTATAAGCTCTGACTTCTTCATAGGCAATGAACATTGGTACAGATACAGGGATGTGGTTTTGATGACGTTTAGGCAGTGATGGTATACAGAGTTATTTTCTTCTATCCAAATGCCTAGAAAGGGCTCTGTGAAGAATTTGTTTGAAAACTTCTGTGGGACTGCAGAACCTGAGACAAAGTAATGCTTTGGTATCTGTATGTATACAACTTCCCAGGCACTGCATGCCATAAGACCTAGCCAGGCAACTCATACAAGCAAAAGGAAATGTCAGTGAGAAGCGAGTCAGAAAACTGCACTGAGCAAATTGTTCTAGAATAATGAGATACATTCAGTCCAAAAAAGGACCAGAAAGCTTGATCAAAAAAGAATTTAACTTTTATTTAAGAGCATAAGCAGATGTGAAAGAAAGAAAATCACTAAGCAAACTGTTCTCAAGATGTGACCTGTGGCAAAACAAGAGGCTTGTTCCAAATCACACCAGTATGTGATGTACACAGAGAAGCTCTTCAGCTGAACTGTCTCAGAAAAAGCAGACCATGAAGGCATGCAAAATGAGACAAAAGTTAGGATCTTGTAGAGGTATGAGGAGGAATTTCAGAACCCCAGAATGGTTGAGGTTGGCAGGGACATCTGGGGATCATCTACCTCAGCCCCTCTGCTCAAAGCAAGGTCAGCTACAGCAGGTTGCTCAGGGCTTAGTCCAGCTAGGTTTTGAAAACCTTCAAGGATGGAGACTCCACAACCTGTGTGGGTAAACTGGTCCAGCATTCCATCATCCTTACATTAAAAAAGTGTTTTCTTATGTTTAAACAATTTGTACCCACTCTCTCTTTTCCATTTATTGGCCACCACTGAGAAGAGTCTCACTCTGTCTTCTTTATCCCCCTCCACCAGGTATTTATACACATTGATAAGACATCCCTGAGCTTTGTCTTCTCCAGGGAGAACAGTCCCAGTTCTCTCAGCCTTTCCTTGTATGAAAGATGTTCTAATGCCCTAATCTTTGTGGCCCTTTGCTGGACTCAGTCCATATGTCCATGTCTCTCTTGTGCTGGGGAGCCCGTAAATGGACCCAGCACTCCAGCTATGTTTTACCAGGTCTGAGTGGAGCAGGAGGGAGTCAGTGTACTGACTCAAAGGGAAGAAATCACTGGCAAAACATATGATAATTTGATATTTTGGGTAAACTAAAAAAAATCTGACAGTAGAGTGTTACAAAGGCCAGATTTCCCAAAGACACTGAATCTGGGTGGTGCCTAAAAGATTCCAATGGTGCATCAATGAGACCAAGAGAAGAACTCAAGATCTTTGTGCTTGTACTTCAGGAACTTGACAAAAAATGAACAGCTTCTGGATTTTGTGAATGTGCTTGGCTCAAAAAACTGGTAAAGGAGCATGAAGTTATTACAAAATCAAGATTTCTCTTCTTCTAATCAGGTGAAAATTGTCACTGAGCAACTCTTTTAGAGCAAGTTACAAGCCAGAACGTACACATGTATGCACACATAGACAAAATATATGAAAGCACACAAAAAATGAAAGGAAAGTACTCTGCATGAGCTTCTCAGTGACCTGGAAAGAATGTTCTCAAGAAACATTTTGCCTGATGAAAGCAATGCTGTCAATGCTTACTTCATCTTTGGCAAGGCAGGGCAGGCAAGTGAGATTTTCATTCAACTGAACCATGACACACTTAATGGTCAGGGAACTACTCTCAGAAACACACCAGCGCATCTCTCCAAATCCATTCTTATCAGAGGACATGCACAAGTTGTGACCTGAGAGTACTGTAAGATATTAACAAAATACGCAATTGGATCCATGTGGAAATTCAAATACCTCTGTCAAAAAAAAGCATTTGTTAGTCATGATCCAAGTGCTATGACACAAATTTTTGTACCTGAACACTGAGAAAAATTAGAGGGACAAGAGGAGAACTGAGGTCATTTACCTCAGGCCTCCTCTTTTAGGAGGCTAGCTGGAGTTCTGCAATTACACTGAAATTCTGTATTACACTCAATTCCCTATAATACATGTATTCACAGTCCCAACCTTTGCCATATGATCTTAGGACATCTGTGTGCTCCTGACCTCCCATGTACTTTCACAGTAGCCTGATTCTACAGCTATTTCTTAGAAACTTCCTTTCCCTGGCAATTAATATAGCTCGGTTTTTGCTTTGAATATGAATGTTTCAATGTGGGGTTTTTTGTTTGTTTGTTTGTTTGTTTGTTTTTTATGCCTGCAGAATTTAAACCACTTGCCAGGAATAAGAATTTGGTGATGAGTGGAGGAAATGAGCAGAGGTCTGTGCATACAGGATGCTGGAGGCTGGCGGAAGGAATCCTGCAGGGAACAATTTCACCCCACTTTGGTTTGCAAGTCAAATACAGTTCCAGATCTGAACCATAATTAGACTCCTGCTGAAAGTTTAACTCCTGGTTTCTGAACTGGGCAGTGAACACAACCAAATATGAGTAATGATGCCTCAACACAGCCCTCACCAAAAGCAGCACCAAGTAGTCAGCAATATTGAGGACCCAAACATTTAAGTGGGCTTAAATAAGCATCCTCAGAACTTGACCTATCCCACCTAGACAGGTAGCATCAAGGCCCTATCACCGTATATTTCCTTTGATCATCCTGGAAGAATTTATTCTCCACATGTATATATTCCTCAGAAAAACTATTGGTATTCTATAGAAAACAATTTATGGCAGAAGTCCAACAATATGACTATAAATCTGGGTATCTGCCAAAGAGTGATTTGGTAAACATTCAATCTTTATTTCAGATTTCCAAGAAGCTGTTATATATAATTCATCAGTTCCCACAGCAATAAGAAAAATCAGACTTAGCACTGAGTGGGGAGAAGCCCAATCTAAGAAACTCTGCTTGAGGATCTGAGTTGGTGGAAGTGGGCTGAGAAGGAGGTAGCAGCAGCCCAGGAGAATGGCAGAAGACAGCAAGAATGTGGGAGGCAAGGAAGGAGAGGCATGTTGCCTGGGGGCAACAGTATACCCAAGAACTGGAAGGAAAAGGACAGGAAAGCAGAAGGCATAGGAAAGGGAAAGAATAGGGAAAGGGTGAGGAAGCAGATGATTGAAGGATGAGGGGTGCACAAGGGAAGAGGAAAAAACAGTGGCAGTGACACCTAGCTATAGAAAGGCAGGGGAACACTCATATGGGTAATACCAAGAAGAATGTATTATTGATTTTAAAGCTTTAGAGCTTAAAAAATAGTAATAATTTTAGCTAAAATATAGCTCTTCTAAATCTCTACACTAGGTGAAACCTAAAAGGTGAGTACACTGTTAAATGAATGAAGAATTGCAATAGCAATGGTATTGAAGGTGAATACCAGTCCTGTAAAATGTTGCAAGTGGTTATTAAGAGCACCTGGGGAAGGTTTCTGAAATGAAAGGTAAATGCATTTAACATTTCTTCCTGTTGAACCATTCATTCCATCCAATCAGGACCTCAAATAACTTGTTTCTTTTTTTTTTTTTTTTTGGTATTGTATTTCCTCAATTATTTCCATCAGTGTGTAGGTTATGATGTTGAAGCCTATGGAATCACGGCTTTGTGGGTTGGGAGAAGTGGTATTTTGCTATGATAATAACACCATTTCTGCATAAATAGCCACTGACCTTTGTTCTTCTCATCAGCAAATAGACCATCTTTGTAACAAAAGTAAAGCTGAGGGATTTGAAAATGTCAAAATAGCAGAGCAACAAAGAGCCCTTGGCCCATATAAATATTTACATTTGAAATATCCATTTGCTGAACTGAATATTTCAGCTGTTGAGGGCAGCCTGAATCTCATTACATCAGCTCCGCAGGCCTATTGGTGCTCTTGCTTTGAACACAGACAAGAGCAGCACTTTTATTGTGTGATATGCACATTCCAAGCACCCAGCACACTTACAAAGTGGGTTGTATTCCAGCAATGCCATGTCTCTGCTATTCAATTTTTATGATAGCATCCAGACTCCACAGCTGTGTAGCTTTCTACTATTGAATACAGATCCCACAGAAGACAGCTGTCTTGGCTTTTTATTTTTTTTATTAACAAGGAGGGGAAAAAAAGCCCTTCCAAAACCAGCCTCAGCAACACGTTGCCTAGTGGAAAATCCATTTTAATTCACTAATTATTCTGATCTGGAGCTGCAGTGAGTAAAATACTGTCCAATCCTTTCAATTCAGGAAGATTAGCGCATGCAGCCCTTTGTCTAGATCCAGCCAGCTCAGCCCCCCTTGAGCCAGACTTCCTCATGATCGACACATAGAGAGGAGCCTCTGTGTACAGACCTGGTCCTCCGTCCTGCCAGAGATCATTCTGCCCCTGTGCCCTTGTGAGGCACCAGGGCTTTGGGATAAGACTAGAGGAGAAGAGGGAAGAAGGAATATGAAGGTACGTCTTGTCCCTTTTGACCTTGCCTTGCAAAGGAAATCCACACAAAAGGCATCCCAGCTCCTTTCTGGGAATGTCAATATAAGTGGGCTGCAGGGATATCTGCCAGGTCAATAGTCCTTGCAACCACGGCTCCATTTCATGGCTCCCCCCCAGGAGAAAGTCTGGGGGCAATAGGCCATAGGCACAATGCTGGGGGCAAAGGGTCTCCAGTGGAGTCATCTTAGGCCGCCCCACAGGCGTTGTCACCCTTGCCCCTTCCACTGGAGGCAGCCTACCCCAGGAAATAAAACAGGAGAAGCCCAGGAGGGGAATGCAGATGCATCTTTCTCCATTCTGGGTGTTTACTCAATAGAGATCAATCCAAACTGGCATTTTTCATGTAATACAGTGTGGTTGCTCTATAGTTCTTCCAACTTCAGTGTGTATTTTGCATTGAATACTCCAAAGTATATGCATAGTTACTGCTCCAGCTCATTTGGAAGTGTGCTGTGGCTTCTGAAGATCTCAATATGCCAAATAAATAGCTGAGATGCTGCTGTGGGCCCCTTTTTAGTATCTGCCTGTCTGTTTCCATACAGATGCTAAATATCTTCACTGTTCTGCCTTCATTTCAGGAAAGGCTCTAAATCAGGCATTACTTCTGGCTTGAGTAACTTGATTCCTCAAAAGTTCTGCACTTTCACTTATTTCTAATAGATTTACTCAATTCTTCCTGAATATCCTGGTAAAAGATGGGGCTAGAAAACTTTCCCAGTCTTCAGATTTATATTCCAGTTTGTTTTCATTTCATCTTACTTTCCGGCATTTCTATGACAAATAAATTGTACTGCTCCTATTAATATTTTTATAAACCAACAAACAGCTGTAAAATGAATCAAACCCAAGTTTAGTGAGTCTATAAATGGTAAATTGGCAATATATGTAAAAGTTGGCTTAATAGTGATATTTCCATCTTTTTTCTGAAGTTCTTTATAACCAACATTATCACTGAATACACCTTAAGGGAACTCTGCAATAATATAATGATCCTCAGAGACTTGTGGCTGCAACAATGTGCCAGAACATGGAGTACGTTTATGATGAAAGCAGCATTCTGTCTTGGCGCACGTAACTATTAATGCTTTGCAAGTATTCTTTGCTTGGGATGTAATGGACTACGAATAATTGTCTGTAGTGTGCTTTAGCTTTGTCCAGGTTCTGTGAAAACACTGTCTTGCTTTAACTGAGCTGATTTTTTCTCATTACCATAGAGTTTTTTCTCACCACTACCTAACTGATTGAAAGGAAACATACACTCTCAGATGGAAAAACACAGCGGCTGTGATTAGGACTAAAAAGCAACCTACAACTCACTCTAGTCACCAATAGATGACATTCATAATAAGGTTTACCACTGTTTCCAAGTACTTTTCTATTAAGCCATTACTTTATTGTCTATATTTAAAAGTATATAGTTATATAATGGAAAATCCTTCAAAATCAAAGTTCAAGCATACAAAGTTGCCTTTATTGGGGCAATTAAGTAAGTTTTATTACTCATAGAAAAGGCACAGTGTGTGAGAGCTAAAGAAGAGCTGGTAATAATAAAAACGTCCAGAGGACTGTTCGTAAGTGTTCTAAATTATTTTTAGCCAAATAAAGGAGCAACACATACACACACATACACTAGCACAATGGGGCTACTTGCGTACTTCAACACAAAGGACAATTTTGCAATTCAAAGGCTAACATTTACGCATCTATGAGCAACTATTTGAAAGCTGTGTGTCACATCTGTAAAACTTAACAGCTGTTTGCAGTTCACACCTTTGTGAAGCCGGAGAGCAGAGGTGTGCACACCCGTTTACATGCAGTTTTACAGTCCCACTTGTGGAGGCCCAGCACAGACCAATGTGGAATTGCAGGTTCTAATGTGCGTCGTAGGCACAACCACAGTTTCACAACGCAGAAGCCACAGCTTTTACAGCTCATTGCCATTAATAGCCTGGGTTATGTTGTTCTTGACCTTTCTGTGTGAGGGGGTGTTCAGGACACAGTGAACTTTTTGTCTTACCCCCTCAGATGCTTTCTCTGGGCAGACTGGGACTTCCTCGTGTCGGTGGATCAGGAGTCCTGCCACCTCCCAGCTCCCACGTGGGGAACCACAATGAGTGTTATGTCTTCCAGCCTTCCTATCAGCCCACAGAAGGCTACAACAGCAGCATCTCGAAGCATGTGCTTCCTTACAAAGGAGGTAGTCATGGAGGAAATGGGTCTTTTGAGACACCACCTGAGGGGAGGTACCTGCACAGCGTCCCGAGCAGGAAGCTAGATTCAAGACACCACTTATCCTGCTCTTTGCCTCCTGTCAAGGCACTGAAAGACACGTTCAAGCCAGCTACAACAGGATATCCCATGTATTGTCTGGAACCTTCCCCTCACAAGGACTGACCCAACCTCACTCTGATTAGCCTGAGAGATCTGGTGTCACATGTGTACATGAAAAGCATCTAGGCACTTATTAAATATGCATTCCCCTTCCTACTAACATCGTTCCATCAATATTTTAATGCCATGTTGCCTTTTAGATTGTGTTCCTACTGTAACATGAGGTCCCTGCTGGGGCAGACGGCCACAACAGAAGTGGATGTGTTTATGGATGACATTTGTTTCAGTATGAAGAGTTGTCATCAGCAGTGATTTTCTGCTGCAAATGCTTATGGTTATTTCACCAGGAAATACCATCTCTCTTCCCTTCTACCAACAAAGCCAATGGGGCAGCATGAAAGTGTACAAAGCAGGGCCGAACATATTCAAACAGTGAAAGATAACTATTTATTGCGAGACTAACTTGTGATCAAGCTAAAGTTAAACTTAACCTAGTACAAATGTGCTGATTTTATTGGCATATGAGAGGAGTAAATTTGGATCACTGACTATTTCTGTAGTGAAATTCGTGTCCATATGAAGTTTGTCTGTGGGGTTTATTTCCTGTTTTTTACTTTTTCCTTTTTCATTTTGTTTTGTGTATTTCCTCTCCTCTGGTTATAGACTAATCCTCGCCAAGTCTCAGTCATTTGCTTGAAAAACAATAGCTGGCAGTCATTGTGCTAAATAGCCCATTTTGTTATCCTTGCCACAATCCGCAGTGTTCTCAGTTATTGCACTTGATAGGCGCCATTAAGGTTTCCATGTTGTTAGTCACTTTCCTGATCTTTCATGTTTCTTCTGCTCAGGAAGCAGCTTTTCCTGGAAACATTCAAAGAGAATAAAACCTCATTACAGCCAGCACTGTGGGGTAATGGCATCTAAGACCCAAATCCAACACTTTTTTTTTTTTTTAAGCCGATAACTCCAATTATAAATGTGAAAGGCCAGATTATGCCACTTGTGTTCACACTAAGTCATTCCACAGAAGTCTACAGAACCAGTTATGAGAGAAACATTGTTCAGTGTGAGTAATTTTTAGATGGTGCAGTCAAAGCGTTTGTAATACACTGTATTAATAGGACCCTAGACTGGCATAGACCTGCCCATCTCAAATACTGCAAGGTTACCTTACTCCATCTGCAAAAAGTCAGTGGAGGTGCTGTGGCTGTCTGAAGGCTCTCAGACAAGTTTAAAACTCTGTCTGAGGGATGAATGTGGAGCTGACACATGGGGAAGGAGACCTCTCCAGTTGCTGTCAAGAAGGTGTCTGGCATCCCTTGTGCAAAGCAAGAGAAAGCAATATGAGGTCTGCAGAAGGCTGATGTGAGTGCCATAGCACCCACATTCATGCAGAGGCAGCCAGGGTCTGATCATGCACTGGAAGCCACATGCCAATTGCTTCGTCCTGGCGTCTAGCTTCCAACCTTGAAACATGAGATTTTCCGAATCAGCTCAAATCTGAACAGTTTAGAGCACACGAACCAGGCTGCCCTCCCTTTAGTGGGAGAGCACTAAGTAAAAGGAGAGTCAGCTCCCCCAGAAAAAAAATTTGGGGTCACAGGAAAGAAGATTCAGGTTCATAACACTTCGGCAAACACCCTCTCTTCAAAAAGTGCTACAGGTTTTTAATATCAAAACAGGAAAGGCAGATCTTGGATTAGTTTAAACAGTTTCATCTAAAAGCTTCGCACATAGTAAACTGGACCTAGCATAGCAAACGTTACAGGTTCAAACTAAAGCTAATTTGCAATCCTAACATGAGCGATTTATTCCCCGGCAGAAAAGGATCAAGACTTTAGTTAGGGTCTTTTTGGTGATGCAGGCAGAATATTGCAATTTGAAAAGAGAAATTCCAGACAGCTGAGCTTAATTCTTACCTCATATATTTTTATATGAATTTACAGGTCTCAAGAGTGTCTTACAGAAATGGCAAGTATATGGACAAAACTTTCATCTTTGCTACAAGACTGAGAAAATAGGCCATTTTTTAGTTAGTAATGCAACAATGAGATATAAGTGTTTTCATTTCTATTGCAGTTTGTGTCCCAAACAACAGTGGGATGCCAAGCACTGCATTAGCATGCACCATAAAACAAGTATACATTTCCTATCCTCCTCTACCATTAATACTCAAAAAACTTTTCATGTTGCTGTAATTTTTTTGTACCTAGTTGTGGGGTTTTTTAGGAGATGATATTTGAAGAAGAATGAGGGAAAATCCATGCCATAATTTTTGAATTAGGCAAGACTGTCAAAGAAAAAAAAATCACGAAAACTCCCCGGGGTGAGAGAGTAACACCATATCTTTCTCCTTTGAGACACAGATTCCTCCAAAAATGACATAGCTGTGAAACTAAAAGCTCAGCACAGAAACAGTTCCTGGACACCTCCTGCGTATGCATATATATAGTACACACGCAGTTAGGGACATACTTATGGGTAGTGATATATATGCAGCAGAGTCACCATCAGCTGAATCAGTAATTTCAGAGAAGATGAAATACTTCTCCAGAAGGATAGTATTTTAAAGGGAACGTGCAGGATTTCTGTTGGCCTTTTCACTGAAAGAAGCCCATCTGGGAAGCTCGACAGAACAGGGATACTCTTTGTATTTCACCAGAAAGAGAGGGGTGAGTGGTGTGGCTGTGGAAAAATCATAATCCTACAGGCTAGAAAATATTCCCCCAGCTCCTCACTGGTTAAGACTCCTTTTTGCTATAAGTGTAAATCACCACCTTTTTGTTGAGGGAGAGAGAAGGGAGAACTTGCACTCAGATTTCTCCTTGAGAATCTGCCAGTGCATTTGCTGTTAGGAAATGACTAAAATAAGCCTCTGCACATATGTCCTTAAAAACACTTTGACTGCATTACCCTGTAATTATTAAGCTTCTTCAGAGTCTGTAAGCCAGTGAGAAAGGGATTAGAGGGGTTACTTTGTGCCTCTGTGCCCATAAAAATCCCTTGGCTACTGCAGCACACTGCTCGGAGTGTCCTGAAAGCTTTCATATAATCCCTGCCTCCCAGCCACCGCCACCACTGCATTCCCTTTATTTAGACACATTCAAATTTCATGCTGTAATCCAAAAGCACTCCAACACGGAAACAAGATCCATGTTATAAATCACATTTAAAAACTAACCTGCCAGTTAGAGCGGAGCAGCAAGGCAACTGCGTGATAAAGCTTCCCTCAATTTTATGCTGGAAGGAAAACCAGATGTAAATTGGCAGTTGGCATCTGCTGACATTTCCTATTCTCCTGGTAGTTCAGGACAGGGATCCTTTTCTATACCTGTCCTTGCAGGAGAGGTCACAATAGGTCACCGATCCTGGACTGGAGCTGCATGTGAGTGCAAATACAGGACAGTAATAGTAAAAGAGAGATCGGCTCCCTGTCACTGTTCAGGGGATTTTCACGTCAGAAGAGAACTTGTTATGCTCAGTGGTGTTGCACTGAAAATAAGTCATTGTATCATAGGCAGCAGCAGCACAGGACTGCGAGCTGTCTTCTGGGTCACAGAGTCCGTTTCTAGCGCCAGCATGATATTATATAACCCCTTTCAACAGCTCATCTTTAAGAACCCTAATTTTTTTTTTTTTTTTTTTTTTTTCAGACGACATTTCCCTGCAATAAATTCAGGGAGAGATTCTGGGCCGCGGAAAGGTTTGAATGAAGCGTTGCTGTTAAACCCAATGACAGCTGTAAACATCCAAAGCGAACAGCTTCCAGATCATGATGTTAAAGCAGAGAAACAACTGCCAAATGTGCACTAAAACGACATCTGCAAGAGAGAATCGAAATATCTCTTTCGTGGAGCCAACCGGTAACAAATACTTCCTGGGTAAACAGGAATCGGGCATCACTCAGCAGAAATCAACCATGAGGGCAACAGCGAGTGAGGGCTGGAGCAGCTCGAGAGGAAGCTGTTTGTCGTTGTCCCTCCTGCCTGTGAGGGGAGGGAAACCCGGCGGCTGTCAGGTTTGACGCTGGCGCAGGGAGGAAGAGTGGTCAGGGTCAGGGCAGCCTGGTAACCCAGCTTCAGCTCTTGGCTCGCTCCCTCCCTGCCCCCTCACGTTTGCCTGTATCCCTTGGCACATCATCTCAGCATATCTTGGTCACCATCTGTGAAGTGGAGATAATAACACCTCTTGTCTGCATGTCTGTTTAGGTTGTAAATGCCTTCCGACAAAGACCGTCTCTTACTTTGTTTACCAACAGTACATGGGCTTGGTCTTGCGTACAGATCCTGCTTACTAATAATCATCATTTTGATAGTGATTATAAACATAGTAATTATCCAATATGAATCTAACAGCAACAGCCAAGTTGCTTTGGTTTTCTTTTTATCCAAATTGTTAGCCTAAGTACATGAGGCCACAGGAGACAGAAACACAGAGCAGTTTTGCCTGTTGTGGAGGGGCTGCTGGTGATGTCTGGCTGTGCACATCTCAGGATGCGCCTGAGAACGCGGTACAGATACATACGCGTGCAATGAATACATGAATGTTCAGACACTGACCACGTCTGACTATTCAAAACCATCATCTTCTACGCACCGTCTGTCTGCAGAGTGACCAGGGAATTTACACCATATGAAGCTCAGCAAAATAGAAATTCTGAAATGTTATTTTATGACAATCATCTCACAGGACAAATAAGCAAATAAGCATTACTAACAGACCATATCTTTTCCTGATTAATTCACTCACCTCTTTCACTTTAACAACAGCAAATGACCAGCAATAACAATTCTTCCTCATTCAAAATAAAGAATTTGATAGATCCATGATGCAGAGCAGAAGTTGAAACATTAGTTAAGAATTGCAGCCTGATGCTAAAGCCCTCTAGAGTTTGAACAAACTCTGCTGACAGTGCTTGGCTAATTTTAAAAATTGCTGCAATTAATTTTTTTAAATAAATGAGCTCCCAAAGTGACATATTTCAAACACAGAATCTTAATATTCCTTTCTAGTGAAGTGTGTGCCATTGTTCATGGGGAAAGAGAAGGAAGCTTTGAGCTAATTGTTAAACCCAGGGGAATATCGACAGCCAGCCAGCTGCTAAGGCTTTTTGCTTCATCTCTTGCAAATTCTCTTCAGCTATTCATGGCCAAAACGTGTCATGTGCCAGCCTGAAATCATGTTGGAAGAACTGGTGGAAAGGGTCTCCTTTTCATACTCCCGGTAGGCTTATGTCAGAAGGCTGTGAGGGATAACCATTGCTATTTATAGGTAATCCCCCTTTTGAAAGGTCACCATTCATTGTGTGTTTGTTTCGACCCATGTCTATCCAAAAATCATTCTCCTGCAGCTCATCCCTAATGAATAAAATTAAATAAATCATGGAATAAAGCAGAAGATAGTGTCGGTTTTACAGCTGACAGCCCAAGGAATGTATAGCACTCACATTATCTCCTGTGGTTTTAATTACAACATAGGTAGGTTTATTTTGTTTGGCTTTTTTAACACCTTCACTATCTTCATCCAGGAGCAGGCACTTACTTTACATGTTGTAGATTCTTGATAATAGGACATTTGGGCACTGAATCACATCCCTTATCATAAGCTGCTCATGTGCAAGCACCGAGCCACTTATCAGCCCAACAAACTGTAGCTCGCAGTGAGCCGGAGAGCAGAACGGCACCTGCTCTGCATTTCTCAGCACTTCTGAAGCTGAGAAAAAGAATAAAACAGCTCCCATATTATGAAACTAAGCTTTCACTCTTTCCATAGATTTGAGTGGTCATCCTGAGCTGAAAACCGACTGCCTTTCCCACTTTCTGCTGGGCTGCGAGTTGGAGGAAGCAAGTAAAGTGATGACATCGTTGAGCACTAAAATAACAGAAGCACTGAATAAAAGACAGAGAAAAGTGTATTTTTATGGAAAGTGGTGCACAGCAGTACACCAGCACAGTGATGCTTTCTGTATTTTGACACCATCAAAGTTCAATTAATGGAACTGCAAGGATTGTCACTGTGGCAAGAGGTCAATGCAGAGAAGGAGAGGGGAGGGGAGATAAAACAGAGTGAGGCTTTGTGAAAGAAAGAGGCCGATGTCACCTGAAAAGAAATGGCCGGAGGACTTGAGAAGATATGACTTAAAAGCACAGAGATAATGTATAACATTTCTTTCAAAAAACCCCTCTTGTGCTGCTACCCTTAAAAGAAAGAGGTAAAGGTAATGAGTGAAGCCTTCTCATCACACTTCTAAGAGTGGGTAGACAAGGATGTGGGTTGCCGTTCCTTAGGATCGACAGTGCTGCTTTTTGCTGAGCTTTATCATCATGTCAAGCAAAATGGAGCACGCTATTGCAGGGAAGGCAAAATAGCTTAAGGTTATGCAGGGGCTGCACCAGAAGTTGTTCTCAGTGCCATTATTGTGTCTTTTCTCCTGATTAAGTTTTGAGTACAGATAGCAGGCTTTGTTCCACCGAAAATAATGGCTAGACTGCAGAGGTGGACAACAAATTGGTGATCTCACCAGGGCCACCACAATGAAGGTAATTCTGTAACATATACTGCAGCTTCTTTGTTCTTGCTGTTCATTAAATAGGGCCTGGTTTAGAGGCAGTCTTTACGTTTTCCAACTGTTTAAACAATTAAATCATTAATCAAAGCAACAACTGTGTTACAGAAAACAGAAAGCACTGAAGTTGTTCCTCAAAAGAAATGGAAAGGATTACAGAGATCATGTTTGAACAGGAGAAATAGGACTATGGTTCTTGGACTATTCATGTAAATGACTCATCTGCAGGGGGGAAAAAAAAAAAGCCTGTAAATGCCTGATTACTGGATGATGATTTTTGCCAGCTTCCACTAGGTAAACGGGTATTTCCAAAATTTATTTATGGATCTCCACACCCAAATCCCTTTTTATTTCAATAGGCATGTGGGTCAACTCAATCACATTTGTGGTTTAAAGTGCTCTTCTAGATACTGTGTGGTTCGAATTTAAGTTTAGATAGGGTTCACCCCACCTAACTTCAGTCCTGTAAAATTCAAGCATCTAGACTGAGGTTGTCATCTGGGTTACTTGAACAGACAGTGCAGAGAAAATTGTTCCTCTAGAGGGTTCATCCCATCTATTCTACACACTTAATTTTTGATGATATGAATCATCCTTCGGAAATGCCGGTACCTCTCGACTAACTACAGAGGGAACATATAGGGCTCTTTGAGAAGACACTTGTCTCTTAGAAGTCCCATCTCCTGTAGCCACTATTAAACCAATACACCTACATCTGGGTTGCCTGCATTTTGGATCCAAGAAGAGTGGGGGGAAGGATGCTGTATGCCCAGCGTCTTCCATGCCTGAACTGTCAAGTAGGCATGAGAAGAGAGGTGACAAACGGTCCCACCTGCAAACTCCCTGTAGGAGTCAGAGGTCAGCAAGAAGGAGATGTGCTCTGCTATACTTGCAGCTTATCTTACCTCCCTGCAGGTGGGAGGAAGGAGGGAACAAGGTAGTAATGTCTGAACAAAACATCAGTCTAGTTCTCATTTTGTCTGAATTAGTCTTGATTTTAGATAACTCACTATTGTGACAACCATTCCTCAATGTTAAGGGAAAAATTATAACTGGAGAGTGTGTCGCAAAACGTGTTATTACCCAAAAAGAGCCCATGTGACTAGCAGCAGGGCCTTGCTCTTCCACTTACCAGTATAAAGCTTGTGGAGGATTTTCTAAGACAATTTAAATAGACAAATAAAGTCATTAAGTGGCACCCAATCAAGTTAATTTAGACATGGTGAAGTTCCTCCTCTCATTAAGATCACTGTCTGTCTCTCATACTGGAAGGCTTTTTTTCAAGGTTGATGCCAGGCACAACTTCAGGAATTATGTCTTCACCTTTCCTTTCCCTATCAGGTGCCCCTTTCAGACAAGGGAATCTTCCTGGGAATAACCCTCAACTAGTTCCCCCAGGATGAGCTTGTGTGACTAGCTAGAAACCTACCATACATGTTTTTGCCTGTGTTTAATGGGTCAGTAGATGTCTTCTTCCATTGGAGTAGTGGAATAGCATTATGCAGATGATGTCTCAGGCTCCCAAGTAGTTCTTAGCATATATTACACTATTTTTGTATCCTTTCCCACTCAACTTTTAACATTAGTAGGGTAAGAGACCCTTTCTTCTAATATTGCTTCCAATTTGTTAGCAGCAACGTCACTTGGAATGAGGTTGGATGATTGTAGGATTTTTGTTTGTCTTCATCTGATGGAAGAAAACTGCCTCAGAGACCTGCAGATGGTGGTTGACTTTGAGCTGTTAAAGCGCCCAACAGGGAGTTCTTCTCATCAAGAATACGGTTTTGGTTTCCTGGCGTGATACAGCAAAGCCTGATTTCACTTCAAAATGAAGCACATTTTCTCCCTTTCCCTAGCAAATGGAGAGGAGTATTTTCTGGGTAACACATAAATGTTTCAAATGGTCCAGAGATTTCCATATGATTGTTCTCCTCACCAGGCAGACAAAGCATCTGTCACTCTTCCGTTACTGTCAGTTTAAGCTAGCACTACCAATGCATGGTAGGCCTTGGCACAAGTAACTCCCAAATAGGCTGATGGTCACTTAATTGAGAAGGTAACTGTAAAAACTCTCTGCTGGTTTTGTTAGTATTTTGCAGAAGATTGCTTCGCTTTTTTTATTCTATTTATTTTAGGCCCTTTGACTCATCAGTCTTGAGACTTTGTGCAGCCTTCTGGTCAAAGGTATCATGGGCTGTCTCCCTTTCCCCATGTCCAGTGAATCAGTTACAGTCTCAAACATGGAGATTAGTTTCTTAATATATTCTTCGGAGCTAAGCTGCGATTTGGTCTTCCTGTTGAACAAAATTCCCCAGGTCTTTGGCCTTTTCAGCCCCTGCCCTTGTGTGGGCACCTCACATACCTGCTGTCATCACATGCGAGGCTACACAAGACACAATTTTAAACTCACCAAATTGGCCATATGTGCTATAACTGTGCCACCATACGAGGTTGCCTTTGCCTACGAATTTTACCAAAGGGTGGATAACTGCTATTGGAAGACTGCTCTTATAGGAATTGCAAATCATTCTCGTTCTACCAAGAGAAAGATTTCTGTTTAAGGGAAGGATTACACAACTTTAAACCCCAGACCATTTTAATTTCAGGAGATGAGATTTAACCATTCGCTCTGCTGTCCAGTGCTGAAAACCAGCAAACACAAAAGAGCTGTTTCTCACCTCTCCGTAATCGCAACCGTTTTCTTTTGATCTTTTAACAGGCAGGGGGGAGTTAATAGATCTTTAACAAAAACAAGCAAGCAAACAAACAAATTTAAAAAAAAAAAAACCCCAACCCCGAACATACAGACCAGGTCTACCTGGTCTGTACATGAAGACTTATTTCGTCTCACTTAATTTTCATCAATGACCCACAACATCCCCTACCATGGAAATTTATAGCTTTGGTTGTTTTCTTATTATGTCTCAGAATGCCTTTAAAGTGCTGGAAATGTACTGGCAATTTTTCTAAGTCTCTACAGATCTTCTTGGAGTGCTTTTAGAAAATATGCTGGAGCTTGGGGGATGATTCACAGATTTCTAAGTGTTTTCTTTCATATGTAGCCTCATGCCTGTACAAGGCTGAACACTGCCCATGATTCTTCCAATCTCTACAACCACAGGCAGCACAGAACAAAATTTTGTTGTCCTGCCTCTCTATAAACAATACCCTCCACCTTTCTGCAGACCACTATGAAATGGAGGAAGGAGGAGAGTTCTTACATTTTGTGCTGGCAAAAGGTACGAATGTGCAGAAGCTGACTTACATACAGGCCTTAACGTTTTGTGCAACAGCTATAATTAGAGCTTCCCAGCAGGCTTGATTTTAACACCCTTTGTGATTATTTTTTTTTTCCCCTCCGGGTTTCCTGCATAACATTAAGCAGCTCTGTAATACAATTGCACTGCTAGAAAACAGTACCTGCACTCTGCCTCTGTATGCTGTCGTTGCCAGCCACCAGCTAAATGTGAATCTGTTGTGTCATTCATAGCTCTGCACATTTGGAAGAAAGACTGAGTTCAAGTTTAAACTGACATAATTAAGACTGACAGGTCCTGTTTTTAACCATCCGTTCATTTGAGGATGCTATTTTTGTCCACTGCCCTATAGAACAAAGATTCCCCCCTGTGACAAAGCACAGTACTGCTAAAATTCAGCTTTCCTCATGGCACTGTGGCCACAGCAAACCCAGAGGAATAAGTAAGTGGACTGTTCTCAATCTCTGTGTAGATATATGCAGGTCACACCACCTTGCCACTCCACTTCTCTCCCTTGCCCTCGTCTGCAGGTTAGGTACTGAAGTATGCAAGACTTTCCCCTCCCTGGTGCTTTCAGGGAGCACGACACCTAAAACCTGTGCTTCAGTGTCTGCCTACTTAGGAGAACTGAGCAGACGGGCAGAACAGAGGGGCAGAGTCATAAGCACATATACATTCACAAACAAAAAAACATAACTGATGGATCTAATTTTAGGCTTACCAGCAATCTCTCTTTATGATAAGAGGAACAAAAAGATGCTCAGCTCACTAGTAAATGGAATATTAACTGTATCAGGAATGCAACCATTTTTAATAGGCATGGCTCTGGAATAAGACAAAGAAGCTGCTGTTTAAAGTCTGATTTTATAAACCACATAAAAGAAACCAGGAGACTGAATAAGTATCTAGCCCAGATCAGACAGAGTCATCCTGACCCTCCATTGGCTCATAGTCACATTAACAACTGTTGTCCTCATTGGAAACATTTCAAAAACAGTGGCTTAGCAAAAAATTTTGCTACAGAGAATAAGCCTCCATGAACAGAAGTCATAGCATCTAAGGTTACACATGCACATGTGAGATGAAGAAAGTGGACATTTACATCTTTGCTCATCAATAGAGAACCAAAGGCAAATTTATTCATCAAGCCTATTTCAGTTTTCTGCTCTGGGAGGAGCTGAAGTGAACTCTAAAACTGCCTATGTTTCTCTTTTGACTATAAAGGGAATCTAGTTACCACCTGACATGTAGCCTCCAGCACTTGGGAAGCAGGGAAATTCCATCCTGTGCATCAGGGGTTAGGTCTCAAAAATGTAATGGTTTTGGTCCACAAAGTAAAGTTCTACAGAGTTAGGTAATACAGGGCATCAGAAAAGAAAATAAAGACATATATGCAAGCAGACTAAGCAGAAAAAAAGAAATTAAAATAAACAGGAATGTAATTATACCCATGGAAAAATATTTACCCCATACCACTGTATAATTGCTACTAATTTGGGGCATATAGCATTGGGACGGTATAAAAGATACTAACTTCTCTTGAAGTCCCTGACAGCTTTTTTGCCATAAGAGGATGAAAGAATAGAAGCATCTATACTCTACAGGAATATAAATCGTTACTGGAAACAGAAATGAGTATCGCATTGATTTTTAATGATACTTACTCATGCAAGTGCTTGACATCAGGTCTATACCATCAAGCAAACTCAGTTGGGAGAGTTCTGGAGTAGCTCCGTATAGGTTGCTACATCTGCACAGAATGGCACATTGCTACATGAGGATATTATCTTGGGTCCCAAAACCAAAACTGGTGTGTCCCTGCACAGGGTGCCACAGCATGGAGAGTGCATGCCCCAGCTCCCTTTAAAAATAAGTTTTATGATTCCCAAGTAACTGAGGCAGTCTTAAAAACTTGTCTTCGCACAGCGAATCACATGAAAGCAGAAACAAAACTTTAAAACTCAGCATGGATGCCTAAATTGCTTCAGGATGATTTTGTTTTCCAAGTTTAGTATACAAGTCATATTGCATGAAAGAATTAGAAGCTCTCCCAACTTATATGGTCTCTTGTTGCCATCCAAGTGGAAATAGACTCACTCATTTCCTAATACAAACAGTGATAAAATGAGTTAAGTGGTTAATTGCTAGTGTAGATAGATCTAATCACCAGGAGAAAGCTGAGAGTAAACTGCACATATTTGTCACCATTTAAACAGTACACATTTTGCCAGCAATAAAGAATAATTATTTGAGACCTTGCCAGTAAATCCTAATTTTTGTTTAGGAAAGATGGTGTTACTTTGCATGCTACAGTTAACTTGCTTTATCTTTAAAATAAAAAATTGTATGCATAAATACAGATGGAATAATTCTGCCGCTTTACAAGTGGAGAGCTTTAACTGGAAATGTTGGCCTGTTCCAAGAATTTGTCTTAAGTTAGTCTGTGTTTCTGAATGATACAAAATGGTCTGCATGATATTACAGAAACACAGTCTCCAGTCTCTGGAGATCTGGTCGAAATTTTATATGTAGTTTCAATCACACCAATAACAAGAGACAAGCTAGAACAATATTCACTTGGTGCAGATAAAAAACTTATCATGCGGAAGAGAGATTCTGCAAAATACAAGCAGGACAGGTGGAAGACACACGATGGCTCAGCCTTCATCCCAACAACGCAACCTATGTAACACAGAAGCAGCTGTGTCGCAGCCGTTGCTGTGTTACACTACATCTATTGCTTTTGCCTCCAACAGTATTTGGGATTGCACAGCACCGGTTTGCAGCAATATCACTTCAGTAGTTCACAGTAGTTAACGCTTGACTGAACTTCCTATAGCAAATAACCTGATTAAAGAAATATTGCAGCAAGGACTAAAATACTACATCTCCTTTTTCTTTATTGTTACGGTGATAAACACTGGCAGATATATCAGAATGCATCTGAAGGAAAGAAAATATTGTGTTTGCACAAAACTTCATCATTCTGTTTAGTCTTAGAAACCAAATAGGGAAGATCAGAAGCAATGGAAGTGAGTGCAGCTGTTGCATTTATTTAGTCTCATGGGCAGTGCCACGATGACAGGCACTCTTGTAGTGCAACTTTTGCACAGCACCTCATGTTTCCCACAGAGTCTGTCATTTCCACACAGCCTTTCAGGCACTCGGTGATTTTCAGAATCAGATCCTTACCCATTTTCACATTATGCATTATAACAAATCCTCTGTTATAATGTTTTGTTAACTCACTAATAAGTAAACTGAAGTGTGGTCTGCTTCCTTGGTGAAGGTATACTTGATGCATTCAATGCACTGCGTTCATATCAATGTGTTCCTCCATCTTTATCCAGGTGAATGAATTCATGAGCCTTGATGCTTATACAGAAGTCATTTGAAGCCTCCTGCAGAAATGGTAAATAAAAAACTGTAAACCTGAAAACTTAAATGTGGCCTAAGAAAGTTCATGTAAGGTTGTCTTAAGATTTGTGAACTTTGGGTCGTGTTTTCTATATACATGGCTCTAGCCATGATGACATCTGCAATGGTATACTGGATTTAACCAAGTTCACTCCTTGCCTCCTGCCGCAATGAATTTCTTGTTAACCTTACAAAATACTGCAAAACAAAGTTGGTCATTCTTGCCAACTGTTCACTGCCTGTTGTCGGTAGACTCTCATGACTAATGTCTTTGCACAGTAGAAATCTATTAAATCTGGACCGGTAAAACAGAGATACAATGTTAGAAACAATACTTGGAACATTCCAGGTGTGTAAAACAGGGATCGCATTTATTAGAGCTAGGACTGATTGTACCTGTCAAATAGCAGGAGGTCTTATCTTTTCTGGAACCTCTCTATACCCAGTAAAGAGAAGCTCTTCCAGAGCAGTACGCTGCCAGGATAACTTAAACACCCAGTTTAGAATAAGACAAATTCCCAACTAGACTTGCCTCCTTTCTTTTGGCAGGGAGTCCATCTGCCCACTTTTTGGCATTACACTTAACTTTATATACACTTAACTTTATATAAGGTGAAGTTAGTTAAGATCACTCTTGTCTTTTGCAAAAAAAGGCCTGAATTCAGAACATTCAAGAGGTGCACAGATCTATACAAGATCTAATTTTATCCCAGAAGACTGATTAAAAAAAGTATGCACCTATATCTTTTACAAGGTTTTTGCTAGAGCTTTGGAAATGACTCTACAAAGAGCAAGGATCTTAATCGTAGTTTAACTTGTTCATGCCATTCTAAAAGTGCAGATGGCATGACACTCTCAAATACTGGAATATTCTGTTTGGTCTTAGTGATGATTATGCGTAGCACACTAGACCAGACATTCAATGCCCTGTACAAGCATCCTACTGGAAGAAGCTTAAATGCTTCTATGCAAATGCATGTAGCATGGGGAATAAACAGGAGGAGTTAGAGATGTGCTCACGCCTGCAGGGCTACGATCTTATTGGCATCGCATGGTGGGATGGCTCCTATGATTGGGACATTGGAATGGAGTGATACAGGCTCTTCAGGAAGGACATGAAGGGAAGACAAGGAGGGGGTGTTGCTCTCTATGTCAATGACCAGCTGGAGTGCATGGAGCTCCGTCTGGGAATGGATGAGGAGCTGACTGAGAGTTTATGGGTCAGGATTAAAGGGAGGGCAGGGACAGGTGATATTACAATGGGTGTCTGCTACAGACCACCCAACCAGGAAGACCAAGTGGATGAGGCCCTCTCTAGACAGATAGGAGCAGCCTCACGTTCACAAGCCCTGGTCCTCACGTGGGACTTCAACCACCACGATATCTGTTGGAGGGACAACACAGCAGGGCATAAGCAATCCAGGAGCTTTATGGAATGTGTCAAGGATAACTTCCTTCTTCAAATGGTAGAGGAGCCAACGAGGAGAGGTGCCATGCTGGACCTTGTTCACACCAACAAGGAGGGGCTGGTGGGGAATGTGAAGCTCAAGGGCAGCCTTGGCTGTAGTGACAATGACATGGTGGAGTTCAAGATCCTTAGGCCAGCAAGGAGGGTGCAGAGTAAGCTTGCTACCCTGGACTTCAGGAGAGCAGATTTTGGCCTCTTTGGGGATCTACTTGGTAGAGTACCATGGGATAAAGCCCTGGAGAAAAGATGGTGATATGGACAGTGGGATTGAGTGCACCCTCCGCAAGTTTGCTGATAACACCAAGGTGCTGCGTGGTGCGATCAACATGCTGGAGGGAAGGGAAGCCACTCAGAGTACCTTGACAGGCTCAAGAGGTGGGCCCGGGTCAACATCGTGAAGTTCAATAAGGCCAAGTTCAACAAGGTTCTGCTCCTGGGTTGGAGCAATCCCAAGCACAAATACAAGCTGGGGAATGGATTGAAAACAAGCCCTGCGGAGAAGTACTGGGGGTGCTGGTTGATGAGAAGCTCAACATGATCCGGGAATGTGCGCTTGCAGCCCAGAAAGACAACCACATCCTGGGCTGCATCAAAAGTGTGGCCAGCAGGTCAAGGGAGGTGATTCTGCCCCTCTGCTCCACTCTCATGAGACCCCCACCTGAAATACTGCATCCAGCTCTGGGGCCCCCAACATAAGAAGGACATGGACCTGTTGGAGCAAGTCCAGAGGAGGGCCACAAAGATGATCAGAGGGCTGGAGCACCTCTCCTATGAGGACAGGCTGATACAGTTGAGGTTGCTCAGTCTGGAGAAGAGAAGACTCTGGGAAGACCTTATAGCGGCCTTCCAGTACCTAAAGAGGACCTACAGGAAAGATGGGGAGGTGCTCTTTATCAAGGAGTGGAATGATAGGATGAAGAGTAATGGTTTTAAACTGAAAGAGGGGAGTTTTAGTTTAGCTATTAGGAAGAAATTCTTCACTCTGAGGGTGGTGAAACGCTGGAACAGATTTCCCAGGGAAGTTGTGGATGTCCCTAGAAGTGTTCAAGGCCAGGTTGGATGGGGCTTTGATTAACCTGGTCTAATGGGAGGTGTCCCTGCCCAGGGCAGGGAGGTTGGAACATGATGATCTTTAAGGTCTCTTCCAACTCTAACCATTCTATGATTCTATGAAATACAGTGCATGTCATTTACTGATGTAAAGCTTACTTTTCTGTCTGCCACGGTGTTGGTAGACTGATTTATCTGTCCTTTGGGAAAACTCTGGGACTGGATTTGAAAAGTCCCTGAACTCAGTGGATGTCTGTGCCACAGTCTGAAGCACAAAGAGCAGGAGATTTTACAGAGGATCAGAAAAGAGCTGCACAACAAAGATTTGGTGATCATTTCTGTGGTAGTAGAAATCTTCTACATAAACCCCTTTATATGCTGTCTGTGGAGTTACGATCTGCATGGAAAGAAATAAAAGTAAGAGACATCAGAAGTGAATATTCCTTAAAATTGCACACCTTCAGTCAGCATTTCATTTCTTATTCACTAGCACGGAAACTACTGGACAAGAGCCTGGAGCTGTATTCATGACTCTGGAGAATTCTCTCTGTGAAGTGTCAGGCAGCACGGCTGCTTTGGGACCGTGCTGGGAAGCGCAAAGGGGTTGCCAGTGGTTCAGGACCTCCTCATGAGGGACTGGCAGCTGGTGCCCTCCTGGAAGCCCATCTGGACCTGTGAGGTCCGCAGGCTCTGTGATGCCATCGACCGGGGCCCGCAGCAGGTCCTTCCCTATACTCCGATATTGATGGAGCAATCCAGCAGGAAGAATCTCACCAAGAGGTTCCTCTCTTGTTTATCTACGCCCTTCTCTGCTGAATTTGCAGGTAAGACAGATGGTGGTTGCACAGGTGACAGACTCTGCTCTGCACTTCAGGTGGCACTGGTGCTAACTTGAACCAACCTCCAGTGGAAAGAAACAAAAAAAAAAAAGACACCTGTGCTATTCACACTGCTAGGGAACATGTCTCCAATTACCTGCTATTGCTGCTTGTGTAAGAATGATAACTTGGTTGTAAAAAGAAGCAAATAAAATACAAATGCCTGCACTGAGGACAGTGTGTTGATACCATCAGTCTAGTAACCAGGAAATAACAGGATAGAGTCAGCAGAAATTATGCGGTCAAAATCTGTGCTTCTGAAGGTGTGATCTCAGAACAATGAGGTCTATTTCTAGGAAAGAGGCAATAAATAATCTCATGAAGTAAGGCGCAAGCTTGGATACAAAGAGTGACCATGCTCTGAGTAAGTTTGTTCTGCCGTTTTTAAGCATGGGTCCTGCACTGAATATAAATGCATAGATAACTCCAAGCTCATCAGTATTGCCCAAAAGACAATTGCTGGCTGAGTAGAAACCTAACAGAGAGTGACAGAGCTGGGAAGCAAATAGAACTGAATTCCAACAGACAACCTCCCTCAGTGGGCCCTCCTTAGCTTGGGCCCATCTACACTGTGGTGTTGATTTTAGTCAGCAGACATGGGAGAAGACAAATAATAGAATTTGCGTTTTGTTTAATAGAGGGAATAATGAGGTTTATGTCACGGGGGAGGGTAATTCTTGTATTTTCACACATTTTTGAACTTACAGGCCATTGGGCAGCAGCAGTTCTGAGATCTTCTTGAATGAGATATACAGCAAGTAAAATGTTCTACATGAATTGTAATTTTATCTGGGTCCTGATCAGTTATGCATTTTGAATGTTCTCAGGCTTGAGTAGAAGTAGTTTCCTTTTCCTCTTCTTGCCTTCCACCATGTTCTCTCCATATACTCAATGATTTTCTATACTTCCTCCCAAGATTCATCAGTCTTGTCTAAACTCCCCTTAGACATCTTGAAAAATGTTTCTTCAACACAATTACCCTAATTTAGATCTAAGACCAAGAGTTCCCACCATCTTTGGTGAAGTGATAGAGCTGTTCCGCTCACCCCCACCAAACAACGTCATTGTTTCCCACTAGACAATAACGGTCTCTGTGAGGGAAAGGGCGAAGAGTTATGAAAGAAGTTTGGAAAAGTATCCCTACATGACAAAGAAAGGCTCCCCTTCCTAATGATGCCGGTGAGCAAAGCAGCTTCCAGAATAGTATTGTACTCAACAGGCTTGAACTACATAGGGAACCCCATCACTTGTGGGATGCAATCCACCAAGCAACCCTTCAAATCTCTGACCAGGGTCAGCTTCTTGAGCTTAAACCCCTGTAGTCATATGCCACAAGGTCATAAACATCCAGCCCACATCAGCAGAACTCTATAAATTTTACTCATCTGTCAAATTCTTGCTGTATAAGTCAATGAGTTCTGCAGGTTTCTAAACAGCTTTCAACTTGCTTACCCTCACATTAAATGCAAGATAATGTATCTGACTGATTGAAGGTTTTATTGTCATGACATAAAACTTTTTCCAAATTATTGTCTTTTATTTTCCATGTTGTAAAGTGTTCAAATAAGCAAATCTGATTTGATTTTACCTTATTCTATTGCTCCATGACTAATTTACTTTTATTGCTTCATAAATGAACTCCATGGACATTTTACTCTTACTTCCGAGTGCATTTTTTATGAAAGTACTCTATAAAGTTTTGTTTGTGGAGTGATAATATTGAACATGTTGGCATAAGCTACAAAGCCCTAAATGGTCTGGGATCTGGTGTTTTTTTTCTTTTCCTTTATCTTTTAAGCCATTGAGTTCACCTGGAGCATTTCTGTTGTCAGTTCCAGTTTCAGTAATGGATGGGAAAATATTTGCTGTGAAGAACGCTCAGCTCTAGAACTTGTTTCCCAGCTGGACTGCTAGTCCTGCTAGACTTTAGGGCACTGGGCAAAGCTTATCTGTTTACCTGTACTTTTTCCTAAGAAAATCCATGGGGCTTGTTATCTTAGCAGACTTAATGGGGAAACTGGTTAGACCTGACGTTTCTAGAGGGCTTTTGTGCTCTCGGATACTAATTAGCTTCAGGATTCTCTTTTCTCTAGCAGTTGTTGGTAATATGTTGTGAATTATTTATTAGGCTTTTTGTGAATGTAAATCCACCCAGATGCTTGGGCAGTGGGCACATGTTTTATAGATATGAATGTGAATCAATAAATAAATAGCTGTGAGTGCTTCTCTGTAGAGGAGAGTCAGGAAATGACCAGAAGAACAGGGGTAAAAAACAGAAGGAGTATTTTCACACTAAGAGCCTTTTTTGGCTGTGTCATAGCTTTTTTTTTCCTCAATATCCTCCAAATTCTGTCGTGGTATTTCCTAATAAACTCCATCAACACTGCAAGGGGCAGGTGCCATGGTGCCATTTGCAGAAGAATTTCACACCGATTGCATTTTGCCAAGTGATACGGACATATTGGTTACAAGGACACATCCAAAAGAAGTCATCTCCATTCAAAATGTTTTACCTTCACAGTCCAGGTACAAGGCCTTGAGCTTTATAAAGAATATTTTATACTACAGACATTGCCTTCTTTTCCCTGTGCAAATGATCCAAGAGCAGATATGGGTACTTTTAGTCACCATTTACAGCTGTTCAACACATATTCCCTGTGAATATATTTCAGACTACAGGTGGTTCATGAACTATTCAACTATTTTTGACTATATGCTTCTCTCAAGGCTCTGACTTACATTCACTAAGCAAACAGCTGTGGTGGGTAAGACCTTACTGCCTCTTCTCCCCCATCCCAGCTGTTTGTTACCGACCCTTTGCCAGAAATTCTTGCTCCTGTTCCAGATACAGCAAAACCTGCTGCACCTCAGCTGCTCCGGTCATAATCTGGTGTCTTACTGCAAAACAACTTCTATTGCTAAGTTAAGCTCATGTACAGGACTGTAAAATGGAACAGCTGAGGTGCAGTAAAATGCTCTATTCTGACAGATCTGCAATTGGGGGCCATATCTTCTTGAAAGCAGTGCTGATTTAACTAGTTCAGCAAGACCTTGTCTGTCAGTGTTCCCCTGACCGTGTATTGGCCACGGCATTACTTTTAGGTGTCTGAAAACATTATAAACCAAGTTAAGAATGTATTTGATGAATGCATTTTCACCAATTATGGTGACATCACTACAGCATTTGACAACTTTTGCCACCTGCGTGGATGTTACATATATGAATATTTTTGCTTAGAGTGGGAATTATCTACTCTTCAAAGGAAAAAGCACCCAAAATTCATTGAGAAGCAAAGACGTATGAACTTATGAACATGAGATGGGGCAAGTGAATCAGAACGTATTCTCAAATGGTTACTCACGTCTACCTCTAGCTTAGTTGAAATATAAGCTGTTTAAAACTGCGTAGGGGAAAACTAGTAAATTAAAAGAATACTGTGGAAACAGAAAGGGCACAAATCCTAGCTGTACACTAAGAGTAAAGTGAAATTATGCTTTTCTTCATATCAGTTTCTGAATATAAAATAATAAATTACTGGGAAGCCTGCCACATGAGGAAAGGCTGAGAGAACTGGCTTTGTTCAGCCTCGAGAAAGGAAGGTTTAGGGGAGACCTTATCACCACATTCCAGTATTTAAAGGGTAGCTACAAAGAAGATGGAGACTCCCTTTTTACAAGGATGGAAAAGATGAGGGGTAATGGGTACAAGTTACTCCTGGGGAGATTTAGATTGGACACAGCAGGAAAATTTTTCACAATGAAGACAATCAGCCATTGGAATAATCTCTACAGGGAAGTGGTGGATTCCCCAACACTGGACACTTTTAAGATTCGGCTGGACAGGGTGCTGGACCATCTTATCTAGACCATGCTTTTGCCAAGAAAGGTTGGACCAGGTGATCCTTGAGGTCCCTTCCAACCTGGTATTCTATGATTCTATGATTCTATGACTCTATGATATGAAAGCAGACAACAAAAAAAAATCTTGTCATTGTTATCCTTTCACTGTCAGTGAAACATGTAAAGAATGTTTGCACGAAAATAGCTACTCTGACTTAGGTGATTATTAGGTACAGTAAATATTTTCAGGGATGTTCCTTTCAGGTTTGCCTAGTAACTACCTGTGCACAAGGGAAGGACATATGCAGCATGTATCACTCTTTTCCCTTGGATTGCACAAGGAATACAGCAGCAAAAATTTGCTCAGATATGTATGTTTCCATGGGAAGAAAATATCTTCTACTCCAACAAGTCAATCTCTTACTACACTTCAAAAGGTGGAGAATGTCCAGACAGAGAATTCCCAGGATAAGAATCTGTTGTTCTTTATAAATATGACACCAAAATGCAGCACTATGTTGAATTAATACTCACCAGACAAACAGGACAACCACTGAAACACAGCCCAATTTGCATTGTTTTACAAACTTAATGTGCTGTGAAGTAGACGAAAGCAGCTGTTACTTAGAATCAAACTGAAGAGAAATTCAAATGATTTATAGTGTTAGGCCTTTCTCCATTAACAGCTGCTTCAGACCTTTTGCCCTGAGGGAAAATACAGATGGATTTTGCAATACAAAAAGCACAATACATTGGACTTCAATCATTGGAAATAACGAAGTTTTTAACGGGGAAAGATTAATACTGATGATGCAGCTTAATAAGATTTTCATGAAAACAAATTACTTTTTCTAGCATGCTCACAGCTTGGGATATAGGCAAGTTGGGTATATAATTACTCTAATTACAGGGAAAATTGAAGGAATTGTACTATAATTGCCCATTAGCTAGTTGTCCTGAACATGACAGTCACCATACCTATTTTTGCAGCAGCAGATTTCTGAAGGGCAGTACAATACTGGTGACTGTCCATTCTGCTATATGGTTATTGATTACGCTTCCAGCTTACAAGAATTAGTGCTTTCTGGATGTAGTCCCATCCTCTAGCACTCATTTCCTCTGATGCTGTGCCTTTTACTTTGACTAGGAGATCCAGGAAGAAAGGAAAAGATGTACCTAAAATTATTGTTTACATACAACAATTTTTCCATGTTGTGTTATTGCTGCACTTCATATTTACAACTTTCCATGCAAAAAAATCTACAAAGCAAAAGTTTTTATTTGTTCCTGGAGTAAGCTGGGGGCTTTAAAGCAAAAGTTTTAGAGAAGGGTATATTTTATCTTTTCTTAAGCTTTCCTTTGGACCCTGAAATTACAAAATCACAGAATCACAACATGGCTGAGGTTAGCAGGAACCTCTGGACATCATCCAGTCCAACCCCACAGCTAAAGCAGTTTGCTCAGGACCATGACCAGTCAAGTTCTGAATATCTCTAGGGATAGATACTCCACACACAACTTCCCTGGACAACCTCTTCCAGTTGTTGTTGAACCACATTACCCATGTAGCTACCCACAATAAATACAAATTAATGAAAGCATGTAGGTTCCTACCTATTGTTTAATGCAATAATCTCTCTATTGAGTTTCATTTTTGCTTCTACATGGCTTATGGACTCAAGCATTAGTCTTCTGTTGTTACCCTCATCTATACCCCTCAGTGGATCCAGTTAACCCTATTTGAGACGTTCTTGCATTTTATTCAATGGGAGCGAGATTTTGTACCGGGGGAATAAAACGTACAGGAAACTGTTTTAACACTACCTACAAATAGGATTTGAATGCTCCTAATCTAAACCATGCCTCAATTGCTATCAAATTTTTAGCTTAAAAATGTGACATGATTCATGGGAAAAACATGCAATAACTAGCAAATATACCTGGCTACAGTAAGTCAGGGATCCTCCTGAGGTCAGTTTGGGAAAACAAGTACATAATTAATGTATTTCTATAAGGAACCATCTGATTTTCTGGTTAAGTTTTCAAGTAGCTGGAACAATCCCATAAGGAAATTCTGGCCATTGCAACAGCTTTGCTTACTGTGTAGCCGTTCATAGCATCAAGCAATCCAGACAGTAAAACAAAATCAGGCCAGTAGAAATGCCAAAAATCTCATCTCAGTTATCCTAGACTTCCCTTGGAATAAAAGAATTTGGGCTCTCAAATTCATTTTCCGCCATGTAGCTTGTGTCATCCAAAACAGCAGGAGGACCACAGGTTAGGACAGGCCTGTGAAATCTTTCTATGTGCTCGGAAGATGTGCCATCACTGCTGTTCTGTCTTTTGGAAGGAGGATCTGGCAGTATGAATACTCTTGTACCTTCCTAGAGAACAGATCCACCATTGCCAATCCCATGCTGCCCAGAAGGGATCTAAAATTTGCCGTCAAAAAAGCTGGATCATCCTGATTAGAACAACTGACATTTATTTATTTGCTGAAAATCTGGAATAAGATTCATCTCCCATCAAAGCTCATCGGTGTATCTCCATGGTCTTTTATGGAAGAAGTACAAGATCTTAAATAAACTGTTGATGCAGTGAAGTGCCATCTCCAAAAAAAAAAAAAAAAAACAAAAAAAAAAAACCCAAAGAAAATAGGGAATACCTGGACTTCTGATTGGACAGCTATAGCTTGCTATTTCAGAATGTTTTGCATCCCCAGAGATCAGAGGAAGAAATAAATTGACCCAAGAGATCCATTTTGCCTTCTCACTTTCACACAGTGGCATGGATTTGCAGGCATCTGTGTATACAACTGGCGCTGGGTGTGTGCACACCGGGAGGCATACAAAGGGTGAGAAGACAAGACGGTACTTGATGTGTGCTGGGTTGGAGTCAGCCAGAGACCCAAGAACTAATATTCTCCAAAAGAAAGGCAAACGTATGAAGAGCGTACATATTTATACAGCAAGTGCAGCTAGGGAAGCCAGCTGGCAGCTCTACCTGCATGTCTGCTCCCTGGGAGAGCACAACCAGCTAGGCAGCTGCAGGAACCTGGCAGGCTTCCCCACACACACCCTATCAACACCATTCACATAGGAAAGGAGAGGAAAGGAAGGAAAATCGGATGTAGCTCTCTCCGTAGTGCTGTCCCCTGAGCAAAGGGATGATACCTCCTCCCAACCTCCTTCTTCTCCCTGGACCGTCTTCCCTGGGTCAGTAATAGATGATGCTGTCTGTCTGCCCTGGCTGGGAGGAACAAGGTGAAAACCCCAGGGGAGCAGACATAACCTGGTAGGAGGCAAAACTGCTGTGTAAAAGCAAAAGGGGTGAGCTCTGGTTTGAGTCATGAGCAGAAGGACAAGGCAGACCACCACTAATGTTATTAAGGTGGATACACGCCCAGGGGGAAGCAGCCCAAATGCCATTTTTGGTGTCACTGCACAGTAACACAGCTGGTCAGTACCTGCAGGCCAGCTTCACAGGCAATGATGTCTTTATCTTTTACAAAGTCTGCAAAGTGCCTCCTCTGAACATTTTCCTCCTGGTGCCCTGAAGGCATTCAAGCCGCCGCTGCTCGCGGCTATGCATTTTTACGCTTGTGCTCTCTTCCTTTCACCTTCCACCCCCCCACCTGTTCTTAGGCCCTAAGAGCTATAATACAGATATTTGTTTAGTGGTTGGATTTAGCTGTTCTAAACAGCCAAGAAAATATACCTGAACTTTCAGCAGCATGACTCACTTGAAAGCCAGTTTTCATGCCCAGCACAACAGCTGAAGTCAGGATCCATTTTGCATGGGCTGTAGGAGGGTTCACAGCTACTGTGCTGTAGGAGGATGGTTGGGGAGCCGGTAATTAAAGCCCGCACATACAGGTATCCTCATGCCCTGCCAGGCTTCTGCAGAAGCCTTTTTCTGGGATTTCTGTGCTTTTGCCGATGGGAATGACTGAGGATTTATAGCAGTCCTCAGGAGAGGCAGGGGCTTGAGGATTTGAAGACATAAGGGCAAATTCTTCTCTTGAATCCACGTGGTGGATTGAAGAGGAGAAATTAGCTGTACGAAATAAAGCCAGGTACTGTGACTCTTTCTCATAGGTAAATATTTCTTTAATCTTTTTTCTTTTTTCTGAGGGTTATTTTTTGGTATATCCAGCTGTGGCCTGTAGCAGAAAGGAATATCTCATAATGAGCTCTGTTATAAATGGCTCTGAAACACAGAGTGTTGGAATGCCACTAAAAATATTTTGTCTGTGGCTTTTGCTAAGGCTCAGCTCCTCAGGAAATACTTTCATTGTTTAATGCTGTCATTTTGTACATATCCAATATTTTCTTAATCTGTCACTGGGAATAGTTTATTTATAACAAGCTTATTTTCCAATTGCATGTTGTAAATATATCTTAACAGTCTTGCCAAAAACACTAACTATTCACTATAACTACTCAGTTATAGAGATTTAACCAGTTTATTGGCTTTTAAAAATACCAGAAGTATGTGTCAAATCCTCCCTTACCCCCCTTTTTTTCCACGGAAATATTGGATGTACAAGTTTGGGTCAGGAGTCACTTTGTTGATTAAACACAGTTATAAAAATGAAGGACTGATTGTGTCTCTAGATTTAGCCCTGAGCTTGTCATTCACCGCTCTCCAGAAGTAATTCCAAGGGGCAGTGGGACTTAAAGACACCTACTCCATGTTTCTCCCTTGCTCCTTAAAAATTTGTCACTGGCCCATAACACAAGCAACTTATGGCAACTATAACACAAGAAACCCAGCTGCTCTTGCTGAGGAATTTTTGGGGAGACTCCAGTGCCGTCATTAGGGTGTCTCTTGTTCTCCCCTGGAAGATGTGAAGGGAGATAAAAAGGCCCTCTGTTTCTTATGTCTTAGGGTTATTACATAGATTGCCCGCTGAATTGTACAGCTGGCAACCAGGTAAGGCTTATAAAATGTGTTTCATAAGCAGCTCATCCCATAGCATGTATTCTGCAACAGGATCTTGTTTGTTTGGGGAAGCTAACTGATCAAAATTAGCTCCCCTAAGAGCCTTGTACTCTTTAAATGTTATTAAGTCTATATATGCATGTGCGTGCATGTGTGTGTGTCTATGTAGAGAATAAAAATGAAGCTATGTGGAGTACAGAGAACTTGTTGAAACATTCATATGTCTGCCAGCAAGTTTGCTGACAGTTTGGGGTTTTTTAACGTATTTACACAGCTGTAATATATATACTTTTATGGGGAACATTTTCCATCATTAGCTTTCCAACAGGTTAAGAAGGTTATTCATAGATATATCTACACACAATGAGCCAAATTCTGGTCTCAGCTGTAACGGTGTAAATCCTGAGTCACTCCATTAAAATTAATCGCTTTTGCCTTTTTTTTTTTTCCTTTTTTTTTTCTCTTTTAACTTGTACCTGGTAACAGAGAGGAATTTGTCCTCCCTGTATTCCAAGATCCCAGCAAGACTGCTGACCTTCTGTACTCGAGCAGATAATCTGCCGGTCATTTCTGTGTCACAGCTGTGGAAACGGCCTGCCAGCCCTTAGGGCGTTCAGCAGTCATATGCTTCAGCTGATAAGATGATAGGAATCAATCTTTCTGAAAGCAATGTCCAAAGGCTGTCTCTAGGACTGTTTTTAATTCACACAAGTGCTGCCTCTATCTCACCGGTGTCTGAAAAACAGCCTAGAACTTCCCCAGGTATTTATTGCTCCCCACTAAAATCCGTACATACACTTTAGCCACACCTGAGGCAAATTGTCATTAAAATGGCATTAAAATGTGGTTTGTGATATGGGCCCAAACCTGATCTTGCCTCTGCAAGTGGAAATCTTCTGTAACTGCACCTTAGTCATTAGAAAGTAATTCCACCTTTCTGCTGCCTTCGTAGAGACTGGAATTTGTTCTTCTTCACCGAGTTGCTCTTTTTAACTAATATGGTTAGACAAGTTTTTAGAGCAAACATTCTTTTTCGGCTGTGTCAGGAGATTTTTAAAAGCTACCTTGTCACTTGTCTTAATGTGGCAGCTTTACGGCTGTAGGGATGCTGTCTCTCAGCAGCTCCTGCACTGCCATTTCTTTCCACTGCAAGAAAGTCGGTGGGTAAAGAGGAGCTGGGAAGGACTAAGTCATGCTGGAGCTTCAGGGCTTTCCACAGAGAACAAACTGCCCTGGTTTTAGGGTTGCATTAAATTAATAAAGCGGGAGGGAATAGTCAAAGTCATCTGAGGAACCTGGGACCCGCTCCTGTGGCGTATGAGCAAATTCAGCAGGCTGTAAGGCCTAAGTAAAACATGGGCACTGCCTAAACTGAATGATATCTCTATCAAAGCAATACTTTTTTTTGCAAAAGCTAGTTACAAAACAATAAGTTCCCACACAATGCGGCATTCCATCTCGTGGCAGGACAAGCTGCAAGACAAACACAGAAATCACTGAAGTGAACTAGACTGGAAACTGTCTTCTCCGGGGGCCAAATCTTCTCACATATTTCTACTCTACCAGACAGAGCTAAGCCCTGACCCCCCCCAGTTTAAGTCTCTCAGCAAGGCTGGAGCAAGCCCCAAATGTGTTCCTAGATTTCCGATTTAATATGGGACTTCCTTTCAATACGAGGATATAGGGTGAAATGCCTATTTCTGCATTTTTCTATGCGTTTTTAGTTGGAGCTGCTGAATTTGAGGCCAAAGTATGGGCAAGTCCTCCAGCTTCTTGCACCCTGCTCTACCCAATCCGCCTCTTGCAACCTCCAGCCACCCCCACCTGACAGCAGCAGGGACAGCAAGGGGACACAAGTGACGGGACGGGCTCTGGGAACCAGAAAACTGCTGGTGGGTGCTGAGGGCAGCACCTGAGCCATGAGTGGGAGACAGGACAAGGTCCTGGTGGGAGCTGGGTCTGAACCATCTCATTGCAGCCCCCCGGGGTCTGCCTTCCAGGCTGCTCCCCAGGCTCAGCTGCATCTGCCACCCAGAACTGGGGCTACCTGCAAATCCCAGCTGCCTTCGAGGTCTGTTACAACTTGCCTGAACAGAATACCCCACACAATATCCCCGTGGCCTGGTTACGCGCCAATTTTTATCACATACAAAGGAAGGTGGGGGGGGATTTCTCAAGGAAAAGTTACTAAAGTCTGTGATAAGGCGCTAAGAAACCCAAACATAAACTCCCTCAAAAACAATAGGAACTGTGTGAGAAATTCTTCATTTCAAGTGTTTGTATAGCATAGCCTTATATAATGTTACAGACTGCAGTCCTGAATGTCGTAATCTTAACCATACACCAGCATGTGTTTTTAAATGTAATGCATTTTGATGTCCTGTTTGCATTGGACTCACTACTGTAGGTCTCTGCAGGACATTCTGTTTACAAAAGAGATTACCAAAAATAAAAATTACAAAACAAAGTGGTGTAAGTTACAGAAAGGAGAGTAGGAATGCCTCACTCCGGAAGTTTTTGCCACAAGTCCAGATATAAACAAGGCCAAAGGGACTCAGTATAAATCAAGTTATTTTCCTATTGCCTCAGTAAGACAGGGGCTTAACAGCTATCCTGGCCTTATTTTACAGGCTATAACCTGGAACTAGTTTAAGTCTACTTTCATTCAGTTTGTAGTTCACGAAACAGCTGTATTGAGATGGAAAATTTTTTTTGTTGAGTTCTTTACCTTTCAGATGTCAAAAAGAACATCTTATAAAAAGTAGTTCTTGCTTATGAATGATTTGCCTCTGCCTTTCTACAAACCTAACAAGAAAAGGCAGCTTTTGAAAGTCCTTTCCATGCCATCAAAGACGGACTGAGCTCTGGCTTTTGCACTGCCTTACAATTAAACATGTTATCAGTGGGGAGAACATTGAGTTTTTCCCTCTGTCTCTCTCTTCCATTCTCTCTCTCAATCTCCTCCCCCCTCCCCCCTCAATTTTACGATTTATTACACTACAAGTTAGCAGTTACATATGTGCTGTGCTTGCTTTACCTTTTTGTTTTTCTCTGTTTAGTGATCCCCCTGAGCTTAAACCCTCCTGTGCCACGAAGGTGTCACATTTGTCATCCAAGGCACTGCTCAACACGTACTGCTGCTCAGCATATTCCTCACCCCTGCTGTGAGTAATTTGGGCATCAGTTGATAATGTCCTTAGTTTATATTATAATAGTACATAATACTTCCAGCCAACATCAAGGTCTCTTTAGCCTAAATGCTGTTCAACTAAATAGGCTGTAGCTATATGGCACAGCAGAGTACAAGGAACTTTGAGACAATATAGCTTTGCCAATGTGCTATTTGCCTGGATTAATTAGCTTGCACAACAATTTTAATGGCCAAACACCATGCTGGTGTTACTACACTGATTCTGGTTTTGGGGCATGTGCAGAGTTGGTGAGGATTTCAAACCACAGCACCATGGCACTGCATATCGACAGAAACAATTCCTGCCCCAAAATTGCTTGAGTAGGCAAGACAGACAAAGCATAGACGGAGAACAAAAGGCACAGAAGGGAGAATATCTCCGGCCACAGCCACAAGGCTGTTCCTGAGACCAAGCCTATGCGCACAGGTTGACTACCCACGCGTGCTGCCCAGGTAGCAGAGGCAGCCTGGAGCACACAGCTGAGTTGTGAAACATAACTCAGTCAGGCAAGCTCACAGCCTTCCCAATTACTTTGTGCGAATATTCTCGTGAGTGAAGTATTGTTCACATCAGCCCTCTAAGGAAACAAGTATAAGCCCCTCTTGTTTCAACAGCTCCTGACTATAAGCCTAATATGCGATAACTTTGTGCAGTAGCAGGTCTAGGTTCCCCAGGAGGTTTCCTGCACCACTGTGTTGGTACAGAGCCTGACTACAGAGAAGAAATCAACTAGAGCAAGGATTTACCACCCCAGACAGCTGATATACTGTGGTTTATAGGTATCTGGTTGTGGATGCCCCATCCCTGGAAGCCTGCAAGGTCAGGCTGGATGGGACTTTGAGAAACCTGGTCTAGTGGAAGGTGTCCCTGCCCATGGCAGGGGGGCTGAAACTAGATGATCTTTAAGGTCCCTTCCAACTCTAACCATTCTATGATTCTATGAAATTCCTGCAGATAGGAGAACTATTTTGTCCCTGAGCCATAATACATGCTGATGTGTCCTAGCTGGGGTCTACTGTGCTCCTGACTGGTGGCTGTAAGGCAGCATAGTAGGTGCTGTGCTGGCTGACAATATTGCAGCAGCGGATGAGTGCTATGATAATCTCAAAGTACTGGATAATCACTTCTCTGTTATGTTGCCTCGCTGCTCAAGAATTAATTCTCCTCTTCAGATTAAGGAGCAAACTTTACTGCAGCCAAATTCCCTGAATTTGTGCTGCTCCAGACAGGATTCTGACCTGAACCTGGCCCTACAGATGTTTTTTTGAAAGATTCAGAATAATATAAACCTGTGAAGACTATACTTCAGTTTGGAAAAATTGGCCATTGAAGGCAGGTGTTTAATCCATCTTCAAGGAATGCGAATCACAGATCAATCGAACTTAATGGTTCTCATTGATTACCTTATAGTGATTAGCACTGTATAACACAATCAACCACATCACTGGGATTTTCACAGTGACTGGAAAATCTTTTTGCAAGAGCCTAACAAATAGTTATCCACAAACACATACATATTAATTTAATGAAAAAAAAAATTGAAAAAGAAAAATACTACTTTCTTTCGTGGAGAAAAGTGCTCATTTCAGGATATATGCAGCAGCAGCAGAAAAAAACAAGGGCTGTTTACTGCAGCACACAAGTCACAAAATCTGCTGGTACTCAGCTGAGCATCTGGAAGAATGGTCCACAGGGTGTAGTTAAAATGCAAAGGAGAATATGAAAAAAGCACAATCCTGTGTGGGTGAATAAGCAGTTTCTTTGAAGCTTGAAACTGACACATATTTCAGAGCTCAACAGAGGCAAAAATCAATTCTAAGATTCCTCTTCTTTCTAGCTTTGGAGGAACTTGAAAGGAGATCTGACATCAGCATGTACAGACAGGTCCGCAACCTTTTCTGGGCCCTTTGCATTTCCAGGAATGGGCAAAAGCAACCAACACAGAGGAATATCCTGGCAAACAGAGCCAGAATATTTACCTCAGTTTTCTTACTCCTCTCACCTAACTCGGGGGACTGGCCCCTGGGAGACCATTACTGCTTTGTAAAGCTCCCAACTGAATAATTGTCTCCTGGGGAACATTAAGTACAGATTCCAAGAGGAACAGAGACAACATGGTTCTGCCTCCCATGCCAGCAGCTCCAGGATCAGAGAAGCATGGAGATGTGGGTTATTCCTCCCCTTCTCACCTCCCCTCCAGCCAACACACCTTCCCTCTGCACTTGACAACTGGGGGAAGAAGGAGGAGGTGGAGAGGGAAGTGCAAAAGGAAGAGCACTTCATTGCTTACCCACAGAAATCTCCCAGTAGGGTAAAGCCACCAGATCATCTCGCTCAATCAAAACGTGGGGCTGATGTCTAAAAGTGTTAAACTGTGTGGTCAGCTTTGCAGGTGGAGCCTGGGGTTCCTGTCCTTACCTGTCCTGTGGGCCATATGTCCAGGAACCACACCTACCCTTCGGACCCAAGTACTTACAAAAAATGTTCATGTGCCTGAAGGCCTATGAAGACCATGGGGTAGCAATTTCAAGTATGAAATGCCATGGTTTGTAATGGAAACAGTTTTGTAGAAGGTTTACTCACAATTATTCCTGTTTAACTGAAAAAGAAACGTACAGTGTCATGTTTTGATTACCTAAGTGCTGCAGCTGCATTAAGAAAAAAGATTTGCCCAGCAGCAGGGGTTTCACAGACTCTTCCCACAGCTTTAAGTTCTGCTTTGAGCAACATCCAAACTGAATTCAACACTTGTGATCCTCTTCCTAGTGTTGTTATGAGGTAATGGTTCTCTTAATCTAAATCTTATCTGCCCAGCTGCAGTTTTTATATTTTCCTCTGACTGCGCTAGTCACATGAGATCGAAGGACATGAGAATTTAGTAAATCTTTTAAAGCTTAAGATTATAAAGGGTGGAATTTGTTTCATCAGTTGACTTTATTAATGCTCTGCAGTCCAAACTGGATTTGAAATTGAAGTGAATAGCACTCACTAATAACAGGAATAAAATGTTCCATAAGAAATATTTAGTTTATTAATGTCTATTAGTTTTCAATGATAATAACAGAAATAGATGAACTGTACAACAAACAGTGAAGAAAAAGAAAGTCAGTCTGTTTATTCCTCTCCTTCTCTATCCTTGCTCAAATAAGATCTATTTAGGTATACACTGCCATAAAACAATATTTCATGATCTTTATTCAAGCAAAGCTCCAATAAGGGCGGATAAATTAAGTTTTTCTCAGTTGCTATAAATCCAGTGTCTTTGATTCATCTATCTCTATCACTTTTCAGGTGGCATCAGCTGTGGAGTTTATTAGTTTTCTTGGTATGAACTCTACCTTTACAGCACAAGGAACAGTGAGGTCTTGGTCGCGGCTGACGTTTCTGTGTGGTATGCGAGTGAACGTGTGTATGGATGTTTACAGACATGCAAGTGTTCCTCTATAAAACACATCTTGCCAGAAACTTTTATAAGGATTAGGCAGCTGCCCAACCTCTGCAAACCTGTCATCATTTGCCCAACCTCTCTCACTGCCATCCAAAGGGAAATTTTCTTCCCAGGAAACAGCACTAATTGCTTGCCCAGAAAGGAAATTAATGACTCAACAGTTGTGACCGACGGGCTGCATTTTGGAGATAGCCAATCCTGAGAAATGTCATCTTTGTCAGGCTATAATTTCCATTCTCTGCTTGAGGGTTTTTCAGTTTGGGTGGGCTTTTTTAATGGTGGAAACACATAAAAATGCCACGTGGCTGCGAAGCTGTGTCACAGGGCAGCTCACTACCCTCCCTGGTGGTGTGGGTGTACTGGAACTGCTCACGCTGGGAGAGAGGCACCACTCTGGCAACTGCGGTCCCAGCCCAGCCTCTGCACCTTGTCGAATCCGCGTCAGCACTAATTAGAAGCCAGAGCACAACTTCTATGCCACGGTATGCCAAAGCTCCACTTTGGAAAATGTCCCTGCCAAGCAGAGCTGGGCTGCTTTGATAATTCCTTGCTACGAATAGTTTCAGGGCAACATCAAGTAAGGAGGCACGTTCGGTTTTTGCTGTGTGTTACAACAGTGAGAACGTGGAAAGAAGAAAGGCTTAATTTCTAACAACCCTCCTGTAGGTGCAGAAAACCAAAATGGCCATTGCTTTTCATCCACGGCAGATGAGTCATTAAAAACAAAGATATGTTTATTGCAGAGTTTTTACATCATATTAAAGCAGATCAAATGGCCCATTGTTAAGGGCTTAGACACAGTCACGAGTCACAGAATTCTTCTTCCACTTCTCATAGAAGTGGGGTAACTGTCCTGTGACAAATTTATTCTATACAGGCAATTTTCTGGCAAAGATATTTTGACATTTGATCAGTACAGATCCCATTCTACTTATAGCACGAAATGAACCTGCAGCCTGGAGTTTGAGTGAAGTGCCTTTTGCACGGCCCTTTCAGTCAAGAACAGTTCACCATTACATCTATATTTTGCAAGGTAACCAACTGCCGAAAGCCGAAAGGAGACAAAGCATAATTCTCTGATTTTGTGCAACCTAGAAGGAAGACAACATAAAATGTAACTGTGGTGGATTGGACTACATCTCTCCAAAGATAAGAGAAGTTGCAAGGTTTCTTTAGGGTAACGAGAAGTAAGGTACAAGCATCTCTGTGTAACTATTTTGGTGAAACCAGAGTAGTGTTGCCAGCAAAGGCTTTTATGACTATAGAAGAGCCAGCAAATTAACTAAGTAGAGAGACAAGAGAGAAGAAAGCAAGGAAGGATCAGAAACACAGACAGAACAAGTACTGGTAGCTATTCTTCAGAAATGCCCTAAAAGACTTTTACAGGAGGAGTGCTCCCAGAGGAGAGCTTAGAAGTGTCACCAAAAAAAGTAGTTTCTAACAAGTTTCTGCTGCGTGAGGGGAAACAGGACTTTGCATATTCCTTTTAAATAAACAGGATGGCAACAAAGATACTCAGTTCCACAGTGAGCTAAAATTTATTTTCCTATTGGATCCTTTCCAAAAGCTATTTCATGCCATGGAAAGATCAGCATTGATTTCAGTTCCAGTGGATGTTGTCCTTAGGCCCCAGCCAGAGGCTTTCCGCTTCACTCCTCCTAATGCAACGCTTGCAGAGGAAGACGTAGCCTGGCCTTCATCTGCCCCACTGCACTTAACAGCAGTGGCTCCCAGAGGTATAGCACGAAAACATCATTTCCTACCCACCTTTTGCCCATCTAGATGAATCTAGTTCAAGAATTTTTTTCCATGTGGGCTGTGAAGTATTCTAAGACAGAGATTTTGAAATCAGTACATCTTTGTGTATCAGGAACTGCAGTTTCTTATTTACAGCTCTACCCAGAGATGTCAGAAAGTGAAGTATTTGTATCTTTAAGCTGAATGGCAATTTCGTTGAACTCAGCACATATGTAAGTGCTTTTACTGGGTTACATTTGTTTATATACTAGACAGAGTACATAAAAAAATAATATATATAAAATATATAAAGAAATAATGACAACATCCAAAAATAATTTACTCTCAGGCTCAGAAGTAGACAAACTTAGAAATGTATGAGGAAAATAATTCCTGGATTTGATTCACCTTTGACTGGGGATTAAAATCCTAGTAACACCCAGCCAGTGGTGTAAAACAAGAAACATGGTGTCTAATTTAGGAAAAGATACCAGACGTGAGGAAAAGGGTTGGAAGGAGTGGTGTTCAGGAAGAAAGGGTACTATGACAGATGATTTCGAATCTTTTTTGTGCATGTTTATTATTTTTACGCTTATGGCTAAATCGAATAAGTAGCAGCGATCTCTATTAGCTGCAAGAAGCACCTGCAGGGGCAGAGGAGCGCAAACTGAGCTCTGCATATGCCCCGAGACGAGAGCCTGCAGCGTGTGCAACAGGAACATCAGCATCGGAGGCTGTTACAGCTCCAAATGAGTAGCTACATCCCTCGTGCCCGCGAGCTATGGCGGATTTATAGGACAGCCCTCACAGCTCCAAAGGATAGGGAAGTTGTAGATGCACCTGGGGAGGAACAACCCCATGCACCAGTACAGGTTGGGGGCTCACCTACTGGAGAGCAGCTGTATGGAAAGAGACCTGGGAGTCCTGGTGGACAACAGGATGACCATGAGTCAGCAATGTGCCCTTGTGGCCAAGAAGGCCAATGGCATCCTGGGGTGCATCAAGAAGAGTGTGGCCAGCAGGTCGAGTGAGGTCATCCTCCCCCTCTACTCTGCCTTGGTGAGGCCGCACCTGGAGTACTGTGTCCAGTTCTGGGCTCCCTGGTTCAAGAGGGACAGGGAACTGCTGGAGAGGGTGCAGCAGAGGGCTACAAAGATGATTAGGGGACTGGAACACCTCTCTTATGAGGAAAGGCTGAGGGATTTGGGTCTCTTCAGTCTGGAAAAAAGATGTCTGAGGGGTGACCTTATCAACACTTATAAATACTTAAAGGGTGGGTGTCAGGAGGATGGCGCCAGGCTCTTTGCAGTGGTGCCCGGCAACAGGACAAGAGGCAATGGGCACAAACTTGAGCATAAGAAGTTCCACCTAAACATGAAGAGGAACTTCTTTACCCTGAGGGTGGCAGAGCACTGGAACAGGCTGCCCAGAGAGGTGGTGGAGTCTCCAACTCTGGAGACATTCAAAACCCACCTGGATGTGTTCCTGTGTAACCTGCTCTAGGTGACCCTGCTGTGGCAGAGGGGTTGGACTAGATGATCTCCAGAGATCCCTTCCAACCCTATGGTTCTATGATTCTATGCCCCATCCCTGGAAGTGTTCAAGGCCAGGCTGGATGGGGCTTTGAGCAGCCTTGTCTAGTGGGAGGTGTCCCTGCCCATGGCAGGGGGGTTGGAACTAGATGATCTTTAAGGTCCCTTCCAACCCGAACCATTCCATGATTCTATATCCCATGTAAAACCCCATCATTTAAACTCTTCAATATATGTGTTTACCAGAGGGGCTGTGAGCCATTAGAAGGAAAGGACTGGGAATTGCCTATTGTTTGGAGGAGGGGGCTCTGTCTCTCAAACAGCTCTTTTCTAAATATGAAGGCAGACATGTAAACCTCAAGCGTTGTGCCGGTCTACAACAGTTATGAAATTCAAAGCCAAGGCTGCCACTATGTCCTTGGTTGACCCGTTGATGCCCTGGGGTTGCAAAAGCTCCAGCTCAGTGTGTGGTCTTGTGTATCATATGTGTCACGGTACTTATCAACAGGGGTGCAAATTCTGCCTGCCTGCAATGCTGCTGCTTTACAGGGTGTGCACCCAGGATGAATCTGGCCCAAGGCACAAGTGAATGCCAGATTCCTGCCCTTCGTGTCACAGGTTTGCCCTCTCATTACCCCTTGTCATAGTGGAAGTGGGCTGCACGAACTGATTTAAACCTTCTTCTATCATGTGACAAGAGACACAGAAATGATCCAAAAGAAACCATCAAGCAAGTGCTGACTAAGATGCCTGCTGCATCTGACCTACATTTCACCCATCTGTTACAAACCTGATTTATGGGAAAACTGAAATTATAACACTTCCTGGAAACCTAAACACTCGTAACTTGGCCTTATTTTGTCCAGTCACATCCCTTTTTTTGATACCTATCTGTCTTCTGACTAACCCAAGATGCTTACACGTAAGACCTAGAATGGTAATGTTCCTAAGCCACGGCTGATTATCTTCTCTGATGTCAGACACGAGAGACATATAACAGCTTAGAAATCAGGATAAGGGAATGGTGGAGCAGCACCAAATGGGAGAAATTACAGGCTTTGCTGTGTGATTGCCAGCTAGGAGCCTTAGCAGGTCAGTAATCTGCATGATTATTTATGCAGAGCAGATTTGCAAGGAACTACGCATGTCTTCATGCTAATTTCAGTGTCAGAGCCATATGATGCCCTGTCACATTAGGAAAAGGAGGGGAAGGAGCAAAAGTGCTACAGAAAAGTGTCTGGGAAATGCAGCTCTAATAAATTCTGCCGCAGTATGCCATCTGTTCCAATGGGAAATCTATGCTGTCGTAAATCTGAGTGTTGTGGCTAAAAGACTAAGGGCACACAACCCAAATTTATAGATACTGTGTTGTGAAAGCTACAGAATAGAGGTCAGGCATTACTGTGACAAAGTTGGATTCTTTTCTGTTTGGGAATACTTCTTGAGAATGCTTTTCTCTCCTTTAATTAATTCATTACATAAGCTCTGTAGGTGACAAGGTTCGTCACAAACAACTACCACAAATATTGACAAAAAAATTGACCCGCGTTCATTCACTGCCAGCAGTTACTGAGTACAGTAATGTGTTTTCTACTCCTTCTGGTGGGCAGAACGTTTAAAATGGGAGGGGTCTGAAGAAATAACCAGACCTTGCACTCTGTCTTGGGGAAAAGCCAAGAGGGAGGCGGAAGATAAACAGGACTAAAGTACCCAGGGAAAATCTGAATCTTTCCTCTCTGTATCTTTCAAGTCCTACCTGACTGAACAAAAGGTGACAGCAACAAGATGTAATAGGATTAATTATTTTTTTATTAAACTTCCTACTGCCCACAAACCACATTCATGGACAAGGACTCCTTAAATGTAGGAAAAGAGACCAAAAAATGAGTCTCTGTTCTATGGAATGTCTAATATAATCTCTTTATTTCTATTTTTTATTATTCTCATGTGCACAAAGTACCTGCTAAATGTTACTTGGAACAGGGATAATCACATCACAGGCAGGATAATTTGCTTGCTCTGTGACAGAGCTCTTTTGAAAAGGGGTTTCTCTCTTTCTTCTGTGTCTAGCAGTGCCTTGTCCAATGTAACACAAACCAGTTCTAACACAAATACCAATGGACTGACAGCTTAACATTTGCTTTTTGTCAGTATTATTGATGTACAGTTCAGTCACAGAAATGCTGTGGAAAATTCTGATATCCTTACAGGATTTCAGAAAAAAAAAAAAGGTAACTCACTTTTGCAGAACAGCCACTATTCAGAAAATGTTGTAGCGCACCTAGAACTGGAAGAGGAGCTAATGCGTACAGAGCATGCAGCTACGTTTGTCAGTGGTAGGTATGCAGGACCTCCCAAGCCACCTTTAAAGGCCCTCCTATTCATATTGTATCATTTTTCATACCTTGCACATACATAGCTTGAAAAATTTTTTTATTCAGCCATCTAGAAACCTTTTTTTGGTCTTCGTATATATTCACATATGTTTGTTGGAACAATAAATAGAATATATAAGCCTGTTAAAGATCAAGCTACATGTCTGAGCAAGCAAGACTCGAATAAAAAACACGCAAGATCAGAGCTTGCTCATAGCTAGTGAGATAAAATAATAATGTATTATATGTAGCTTTTAAAGTACAGATAATTGTGTGTAAATGTGCATTAAAATCCACTTGTTCATTCATGTAGAACAATTTCAAAATAAGGAATGTTTAATGTACTGGAGGCGTAAGTCAATTTCTTCACATACTGACATTAGCATGCTTTTTTCCAACAAATCACATTGCTTATAAAATCAATATCTTTTCTAGATGATCCTTATGACCAACGTGCAAGACAGCAGAGCGCAGGGTTACTGATCAGAACCGGTTGACTCTCACATCCAGTGGTTCTTTTGGATCAAACCCTGGATGGCTTTTGCATTTAACCCAGGAATCCACTATCATCAGGTTTTACTTGCAAGAACGCTCCTGAGGCAAAGACGTCCTCTCCATTAGGCGATTCCAGGAACTGCTTACTTAGTTACAGAAATGGGGAAGTTGAAGACTGTATGTCCATCCAGGCCGAGGGCTTATATGCACTGTGGAACTGTGATTTGCCCATGCTTCTGAATGCTGAAAGCTCCTTGTCAAGGTGTAGTGATAAATAAAAAAGATGTCAGTGTTGACATCGATGAAAAGTAGATGAAGTATACATTGTTCAAACCAGACATGGGATAAACTTTCTCTGTTTACCCTCCCCACAGGAGGCACTTTTTGCTTCAGGTAGAAGAACACGGAGGACCCTGTGAGAGGTGATAGAATAGAAGACAAGGAAGCTCCATCAGCGCTTAGAGGAAGGAGGGTTGCTGCAGCAGGGAAATGCTGTGGGAAACCTTTCAGGCTGCTCTGCTGCAACAAAAATCTGAATTTACTGTCTCCTTTGAAATGCATTGGTAAACTGAACAACCTGCAACAGCCCCAGGAAGTAGTTAAGATGCAGCAAGTTGGAAATAGCCACTGTTTTTCTGATGGAATCTTACTAGGATGGTCTCACTCTGAGCAGGAGGCTTTGGCAAGCACACAGTGAGCTATGACAGAGATGCTTCAAGCTTTCGATTTATTGTGCAGAACTCATGACCTCAAAGAAAAGGCTTGCCTTGCTGAAATAAAGGGAAGGAACAGATGCACATATTCAGATTCTCAGTACACATCAGTTGGTGTAAATAACACAGTGGAATCACAATAATATACAATACCTGGCAATATTCACCCAGATATTTCACCTAAAGAGCTGAGGAAAATTTAAGAGACACATAAAAGTGTCTTCTAGAAACTTTATGATAGGTTTTCACTCTTAAAAGGTAGACTTTCTCTAGGAGTTAAGTAATAGCAGTCATGCTGTCCTAAAATCTGAATTTGGAGAGGATGATAGCCACTGAGGAGATTATGATTTTATTTATCATTCGTATTGTGTAGGAGAGAGAGAAACAACAAAAATAAAGAACTCTGCCCTGTTCCTTCAAATAAATGTAGTCTCTATGAGATGAAGTCCTCGGTGACTGGAAAAAGAGAAACATTGCATCCATTTTTAAAAAGGGTAGATAGAAGGAGCCTGGGAACTACTGACCTCTCAGCCTCACCTCTGTGCCTGGCAAGATCACAGAACAGATCCTCCTAGAAGCTACACTAAGGCACATGGAGGACAGGGAGGTGATTCAAGACAGCCAGCATGGCTTCACCAAGATCAAGTCCTGCCTGACCAACCTAGCAGCTTTCTTTGATGGAGTGACTACATCAGTGGACAAGCGAAATGCTATGGATGTCAACTATCTGGACTTCTGTAAGGTCTTCAACACAGTCCCTTCTCTCTAAGTTGGAGTGATATGGATTTGATGAGTGGACTGTTCGGTGGATGAGGACTTGGTTGGATGGTCACATCCAGAGGGTAATGGTCAACAGGTCAATGTCCAGAGTAAGATTGGTGACAAGTAGTGTCCCTCAGGGGTCTGTATTGAGACTAGTACGGTTCAATATCTTCATCAATGATACAGAGAGTGGGATCAAGTGCACCCTCAGCAAGTGTGTGGACAACACAAAGCTGAGTGATGCAGTTGACACACCTGAGGGACAGGGTGCATTCCAGAGGGACCTGGACAGGCTCGAGAAATGGGCCCGTGCGAACCTCATGAAGTTCAACATGTCCAAGTGCGAAGTCCTGCACCTGGGTCAGGGCAACCCCCAGTATCAATGCAAGCTGGGGGATGAAAGGATTGAAAGTATCCCTGCCAAGAAGGACTTGAGGGTACTGGTGGATGAAAAGCTGGACATGAGCCAACAATGTGCACTCGCAGCCCAGAAAGCCACCCATATCCTGGGCTACATCAAGAAAAGCGTGGCCAGCAGGCCAAGGGAGATGATTCTGCCCTTCTGCTCTGCTCAGACCCTACCTGTAGCACTGCGTCCTGCTCTGGAGCCTTCAGCACAGGAAAGACATGGACCTGTTGAAGTGGGTCCAGAGGAGGGCCACAAAAATGATCAGAGCAATGGAACACCTCTCCTATGAGGACAAGCTGAGAGAGTTGGGGTTGTTCTGCCTGGAGAAGAGAAGGCTCCTGGGAGACCTTATTGTGGCCTTTCAGTACTTAAAGAGAAAGATGTGGACAAACTTCTTAGCAGGGCCTGTTGCGATAGGACAAGGGGTAATAGCTTTAAACTAAAAGAGGGAAGATTTGGACGAGATATAAGGAAGACATTTTTTATGACAGTGGTGGTGAAACACTGGAACAGGTTGCCCAGAGGGGTGATAGATGCCCCATCCCTGGAAACATTCAAGGTCAGGTTGGATGGCACTCTGAGCAGCCTGATCTGGTTGAAGAGGTCCCTGCACATTGCAGGGGGCCTGAATGAGATGACCTCTAAAGGTGCCTTCCAACCCAGACTATTCTATGATTCTACAATTACATGATTCTATGATTCTATGAGGTAGGTTCTGGGCACTAGTTGCATTAATGGAGGTTTTTACCTGCCACCCTCACTCAGGAGTTGAAGGTCTAAAGTGCACTCAGGCGTGTAAGTCTTTGTGCTTAATAGGAAAGCTATTTTATCTATCATTTGTAACAATTCATTACATTGGTAGCCTAACTACTATCAGACACAAAGCTCTGCACTCTGTACAGCTGGGCAAGAAATGCACCGTTGATTGGAAACACTCTCTTTACTGTCCTATAGTAATTATACCACAGAAATTGTGAAAAAGGGGGATAAATATCAAGTTTGTTGAGAGTCATTGTGACAGGCTGACATCAGAAAAGTCATCCATCAAGCTGTCTCTTTGGTCTATATAAAGATTATCAAATACATGGCACTTCAAAGTGCTAATCTCTGCCTAAGTAATGAGCTAATAGCTGTGCTGTATTCCTAAAAGAAGAGTCCTTATTCCCAAAGAGATCAGGAAATCATCCCACTCCTGTGGGATGTTTTCATATTTTTATGCTGGACTGTTTTGCTCTTGCTTCTATTGAACCCATAGTCAAAGTTGAAACACCTTGAGCAGAATTTTGTCTACAACACCTACAAAGAAGGTCAAAGGGAGATTGTTACATCTGATTCAGGGAGGAAAGACTGAATCAGCTATGCAAACAAAACAAAAAGCTGTATTATGGGGTGAAGCGATTGACCTTTAGACATTGCAATGGTAGCAGAATGGAACAGTCATAAAGCTGTTAACAAAATTATTTCACCTGACAATCTTGAATCAAAATGAAAGAATTTTTTTTTTTATCTTTTGTTTTTAAAATTCATTGTTGCTGAAATAAGATTGGCTAATGGGGACAAGTTTTAGTTATGGGTCTATGCAAAATGAAAAATCTGACACTTGTCACATAACAAGTCCATAGCTGGTTTGGGGTTGGTCATCTCCTGGACTTTATTTTTTTACTATAAATATTAACAGTAAGTCTCAGAATTAAAGTTTTACAATCCTGGGCATTGTGAAAAATTATTACAGGCTTGAAAAGGTGAACCTTAAGCTAAAATGAAAAGTCCTCTGTACACGGCAACAAAAATACCACAGTAGCTGCAAAGCTGGGCCTTAAAAGCCAAATTTATAACTCTTTAGGCTTTTACAGTGTATCAGTGACATATGGACCAGAGTACATTTCCAGTGCAAACACACCTGAGTTGGTTCCATGGCACTAAAAGCACTGTGCAGAGTCTCCCCTTGAACCTGCTCTGTACGAGTCACTTAAAATCTGAAAACAGCATGAAAATGAACAAGGAGTAAGGTCTGAAAATTTTAGGCATTGCACAGAATCTTGCTAGGCAACGTCTCTTGCTGTAAGGAGTCTGCAATGCAAATAAACAAGACAGGGAATGACAGGAGGAGACAGTGCTGAGGAAGTGATTTGTCTAAAATAACAATGGCTGACTGCAGTACAGCATCTGGCTCCCCTCATTTTGTAAGTTCAAGTCACAAGTTTTTTGCCCATTTTACAGGTACATTATTTGCCCAAACACGATTCTGATACTGATTTTAAAAGCCATATCAAAACATGATGTTGTTAGCTTCCCAATGAGGTTAACATACCTTTAAATGGTTTACATCTCAAATTTTTTCACCTGCCCAGTGAGCAAACCGCACTGGTTTACAGACTGTTGTGCTCCAGACACCATTGGATTGTCTTTATTCTCTCTACTAGTTAGTGACCAAATGATCAATGTGGAGAGGCATGTATCCTGTCACCTGGGAAAGCTGTGTTCTTAAAAGAAGTGTGCCACTTTTTCATTTGGACACTTCTGTATTTGCCAGAGTACCGGGAGGCATGGAAACACTGGAGCTTCCCAATATAAAAGAAGAGAGAGTGTATGCAGCTAGCATATTGAGCTAAAAGATCTTGTGTCCTCTTTCTACCAAGGTGCAGTGCAGGATGCTTTCAGGAAAGGTGCCAACCTTCTCATAACGGATAATTATTTTAGACTACTCTGTTGTCTACCAGTGCTGAATCTCATCTTAACGGCAGCTTGAGAGATCTGTGGTCTGCTACATAATAGGGCATTATCTGAGATGTTCATTCCTCTTTTTGTATTCTCAATAGGCTTTGGGGAATAACAGATGCAGCCAGCTGACAGGCAAAATTTTTGCCTCCTTTCCCTTCCTTCCCCTCCCAAAAGAACTGCTGGGAAGATATCCATTATCTCAGTCAGCAAACACACAGTCTTTTCTGTACCCACACCAGGAATGATAAGATGGTCAACTGAGTGAGACGGAGAGAAAATGCAAGGGCAACTCAGGAGTCTGAAGCATAAACTGTCCTTTCACTTGCTGGCTACTTGGCAGAGACAAGAAGCTGCCTGGGAGGGACACGAGTGATATCTCAGCATCATGAACTCTCTGACCATTGTCACCTCTCTAATGCATGTTTACAATGCATGCTGGAAAGCTGCTGTCGGTGATTTAACCAGTAGGTTCAGTGCAGTGGGACTATTTCTGAATTACTGGATCAAATCCAGGAAAGAAATATGTCATCCTGAACCTACCTCCTCTTCTTAGCCTCTTGCCTCTGTTATGCTTTTAAGTTGCAAACTCCTTATGAGGAACTTTTCCGAGAAAAAGCATGCACAGCGCCCAACACATTCAGACCTTTCTCCTGGTTAAGTCCTCAAGTTTCTAGCTCAACAGAGTATCCAACACTATGAGTATCATCCTAATTCAAAGAGAAGTATTAAATGTTTGTTGGTTTGCTTTTCTGAGCATTTTACAATCCGTAAGGAAAGATGTCAGAAAATGTTATTGTTACAGGAGTATTTTTCCTAATGCTCTAAGCTTCCAAGCTGGTTAGAGGTGCTAGAGAACATTGTGGGCATCTTTGGAGTAATGCCAGCAGCACCGGGGAAAGAAGCACATTGTCCAAATCAGTAGGCACCATTAACCAAATATGTGAGGCTCTTAACTGTGAGGAATAAAGAGCTGGAGGCATGATATCGGAGGTGAGAAGTCTACTGAAGGCATCCTTGGGGATGATCTTTTGTATTCTCCTAGGAAATAAAAGACTTCCAGTGAGAGGAAACAAAAGACCTGAACAGCAGGAATATTTTGGGACCGGAGCCAGGGAAAAGAGTCAGTAACAAAGACTGGTAATTTTTCATGAATTGCTGTTTTGTGTTGTTGAGCACCAGGACACAGCTGGTGTACTGGCGAACCTGAGGATTTGTATTAACTGTATTGAAATGATAATGAAGTTTTTATTTTATGATTGCAGATGTTGGTGGATTATTGTTATTAAGCCTATTAGTGTAATAGTACAAATATGAGTTTCTCTTTGCTTACAGTCTTATTTGTTGTAGGTTTGTGAAATTAAATTTAGATAGCTATTACATAATTTAAAACAACATAAAAGGTCAATTGAGGAGATAAAAGCACAAAGACGAAGGTAAAGTAGTTTGACAGATTCAAACTCTTGAGAGTTTGCAGGGAACTCGCTGCCTTCCTCTATTACGCGCTGGGCGCGCACTTAGCGGTTCTGAATGGTGATCCCAGGTACAGCAGGAGCAAGAGGGAGATCTGGGGTTGCTTTGTGAACCACTGAAAGAACAACGATCTGGTTTGCAAATTGGTTTCTCCCTTTGCCTCACCTGAAAAAAACCCAAAACCACCAAATACCTAATTACTTGGGTCGTCTAGATTTCTGGCTGCCTAACGTGGAGCATCTCAAAGCTGCCCCATTTTCAGAGGAGGGTCTCCATGTTCATGTTTTCAGTGAACTAATCTTAGTATCTGAGTATCTCAGCTTAACAACCAACATATTAACCATGGCTGTAAATATTAGCTTACTACATCAGAGATGCATTTTTCAGCTTATTCAGCATAGTGGCCAAGTTGTGTTGTGTCTGGGTTTTTTTAATATAAAACATGTAAAATTAGTGTACTGGGACATTTGACTTGTTATGTATGATTTAAGTATTTAATAAATTTATTTAAGTATTTGATATATTTATTAAATATATTAAATACATTAAGACAGTTCACTAATCTTATGAACTTGCAATCGCTATGGCCATTAGACAATAATTAGGGATTTCCCCACCACAACCCAGTGGTTGTCCCTCCTTAAGCAGGGGGATTTTTTGAGACAATACTTACTGCCAAGTCACACTTACAAATGCGAAGCTCTAGTTTTTTTAATATACCTCTCCAGGCTGTGGTAAGTGGCCTTTGGCAGCCAACCAACCAGCCAGCGACAGGTGGTGGGGTGCCGGGAGAAAGTCGTGCCGCAAATAGAGCGAGCGCTGTGCTCTCACATGAAAATCTAGCACGGGAGTCCTCAGAGGCGTTGAGAGTGAAGAAAATCGCAAAAGGATTATTCTGGCTCACTTGTTTTGGCTGCAGGCATTTGGATATATGCTGTGGCTGATCCACTGCCTGCTGATGCCCCCGACGCATTGGCTAGGGCACAACTTTTGGACGATGTGTAAGTGTTACAACGAGCCTCTCTCTCTGCTCGCGTGTGTGATCGGCCAGCTCGGCTACAGAATCACGATAAATGATTTCTCCTAGAGAGTCCTAAGATTTACACCCTTTCTCTGTGCTGTGAGTTAGGCCTCTGCTCTCAAAAGGAAGAATAAACTGATGGGTTTGAAGACCTTGGGAAAGAACTTCAAACTCTCGTCTGTCTGTGCACATACTTTGAGACATATAAACAAAACAGCCATGGAAAACCCAGCCCTTGGAAATCATAAAATAAATATTTTCCACTTCCTTTTAACTATAGTAATTCCTCAGATGTTCTTCGCGCACCACCCTCTCATGCAGAAAATTCGTGGTGATAAAACTCCAGAACATCTGACCAGACACAGGTTTTACAATTCTTAATGTTCCCACCATGTTGATAGCCATTCTTTCTTATTTTTACTCACTTTGTAATGAGAAAATGTCACCCCAAAAAAAGCGAAAAAGTTGATTGAGGGGGGATAGGTGTAAGGTGCAGAGAAAGGCCGGTGAAACTCTGGAGCTTTTTTACATGAATCCCTGTAGTAGCAGAGCCATTTACATTATGACAGGCTGTATATATGTGTTATGTGCACGTGTGTGCATGTATGTTATATATAATTGTGCATTAGTACAGAGGTGCGCACACAAACTTCTAGCCATTCTTAAAGAGGCAATATCACAGTTTCTGACTTGAAGGCAGTCAGAATAAAATAACTATTAATCTTCCAGCACAGCCTAGGCAGTGACAGGGTAAGCTCCCACATTATGCTGCCAACAAGCTTCCTGGGCTGAGAAGTCCGTTCCTTTCTCGTCCTTTTGGCTGAGCCTACCTATAGACATGCCAACAAGCATTAAGAGTTATAGTGCTCTCCGTTATGACACCTGACTCATCAAGGTACTAAACCACCTGCTTGATTTCAAGCACGGGGAATACTTCATTATTCAGGCACATTCTCAACTACCGTAGCTGAACAGGCATCGGATTAGTCAGAAAATGTTACTGGCAGCACTTAGTATCTCATTTCACACAGGCTACCAAATGGTGACAGCAAACAGCCACCGCGTTCCTGGCCTCCATCTGAATGGGTGCTTTGGAGCCAGCAGGCAAAGACACATTTTCTCTATGTCCTGTGTCCTCAGATTTTTTAATACATTCGTTTTAATTCAGGGTAAATTTCTGCTTCCCATATGTACGGGCCATTCCCATTGCTTTATAAAAGATTATAATATTTGCAAACGTGGAAGGGCAGTGTTTGGCGACTGGTATTTTCCATGTCTTCAGTATCAGTGGTGTTGAAGTTACAGGGTTAGGGTTTGTTTGCAATGGAACAATATTCCATATACTTCCCAGATACAGTACCAAAGCTCATAGTTGTTTAGCACAGTTCCAAGTCAAAGCCTAACAGTAAAGTACTGTGTGAAGATCATGTTAAAATACAAGTGGAAATGGGAATGACTCTCCTTAAAAGTATAGGAAGCTACGCAAAAATGATTGACTTCAAAAAAAAGATGGACAAGCTGCATCTTCCCCTGAAGTATATGACTGTCAAGAGGCAAGTCTGAAAAAGATTGTATCAATTTATTTCTTTCACATGACTCAGCACTGAGAAGCAGTGCAACGCTTGAAATGGTTTCACAATCAACAGAGTAGCTTAGACTCCCCAGACTCTGCAGAAGACAATGTAAAAAAAATTGCGAGATGAAATATAAGTGAAAACTAAGTGCTTCTGTTCAGTACTTGGGGTGATCCTGCATTTGTATCAACAGAGTACTGTTGATTTAGCATGATTATGCTGATGCATAATTTAGTTGATGGTAGCTTGGAGCCAAAAGTGCCTTGTGATTTCAATGCATGTCAGAGTATTGAAGTAAGACCAAGAGAAGATTCAGCTACTAAGCAGTTCTGAAAGATCAAGTTATATTTGCTCATTTTGGATGCCCAGATAGATATTCGGTGAAAGTATGATGACTACTTTCCGAGGTGGGCCTTATGCGACTAGAAACAGCATGTATCTACCTTAATATCAAGCCCATGCAAAGGTTCTCTGTCACCATTCAAAATTATACTGAAAAGCTAAAAAATTAAAATCCTGCAAACAAGTCAAAATAAAACCTTGACATAAGTATATAGCTATTTCACTATTCAGCTGGTTTGGTTACAGACGCTACGACAAGAACGTGAATCTGAGTAGCTAGACATATATAGATTTCTTCTTATTAAAACATATTCACAGACATAGTTCTGCAAGGACCTCAGCCTCCCCAGATACAATCTTAACTTGGGCACGTGTCCAATAATAATTGAACAAGAAAAGGATCTGCATGAGAAACAACCTCTAAAAGCAGAACTTCCACAACTTCACACTGTGGCACCTAAATCCAGAGAACCCCCCCTCAGTTATGCCCATATTGATAATTCTGCTCTACCTTTGTCATGAGCAATGACTTCTCCTCTGCAAAGGCCTTCTCTCAGGTTTTCTGAGTGGTTGCTTCTGCCAGAGTTCACTGCATAATTAGCAGTATTATCTTCCATAACAGGGATGGTGCATATCAGACCGTGCATTATTAATGACTCTGCCCTCAGAAGACCTGCTCGAACTTTTCAGATTGATGTTACAGCGTTGTCTGATTTCTACTAATTAGAATGAAATTATTTGCTTTACTAACACTGCCAAGAAGTAATTCAGTAAATTCTAGCAAATTGTACTTTCTGAACAAAGTACTTTGGGGGTCATTAGATATTAAGATATTTTATTATTTTTAATAGGTAAATGAAAGAGTTAAAGGCTACCATCCCGAACAGAAGTCAAAATTAAGCTTACTTTTGAAGCACATGCATGGGAACGTTCTATTTCACATATCACTAACAAATGTACCAAAGGAATATATGTTAATAATTTATTGAAGTTGCTTGAATCATAATCTTAAGCATAAACCTACCAGAAAATTACTGAACAGCACCATCAACAATCCAAGAACTGGAAAAAAGAAAAAAAAAAAACCAAAACGACATTTTCAGGATTGTTTTATCCAAAGTTAGAATGAAAAAAAATAAAACTCAATTTCAAAAGACGAGCCAGGAAAAATGCAGTGTACTGTGTTTTTCAAGATGCAGGGTTCCTCAGAACAGTGGCCAGCCAAACAAGGTGTTAAAGCACCCTGAGATGCCAAGAGGGTCTGTACTGATCCTTTCTCTCTTTCTGAATAGAGATTGCACGCTGGATATGAGTTGCCCTCTTAGCAAACATTTTTATCAAAAGAAATGCATTTTATGGAATTTTTTTCTATACTGATAAATTAGTATTTTCCTGTATAAAAGCATTCCACTTACCCCTCAGCAGTTCAGCAAGGTTTCTTACAAGCCATTCCACCACAGTGGCATAAAACCAGCCAAACAGGTGGCCACCACCTCCACATGACACCAGGAACATATTCCTTAGGCCAGACTTCAGCCAGCAGCTTAGCTGAAGTCACTGTGACATCTAATCTTTCTTCTGAAAAATCACCAGTAGTTGGAAAAATACAGAAGGTAGTATTCTACCCAATTCTCAACAACCTGACAATGTCATTGCTATTCAATTTTTAATTCCCAAGTTTTTGTATAAGCATCTTCATATCACCAACGCTTTGGGAAATTTTAATTTATTTATAGTTATCCTATATATATTCTTAAATTATTTGTATTTCTTCCAGAGGTGACGCTGACATAGAGCTACTGGGTATGTGTGAATTTGCCCTGTTTTCATTGAGCAGTGTCTGAAGGTTGAGTTTATTTAGTTGATAGCAGACTGAGCATGTGCAGATGTTCCTGCCTTATGTGAACAGCGGTTTTGGAGTCTAAATCCAGTTGTGTGAAGGACACAGCAAAGACAAAAGAAAATTGCATATTTTTTTTTTTATTTACTGCAGGAAAATTGCTACTGACCTTGAGAAAACCATAAGAAAAAAGAGTTCATGGGAAGTCATTTTTATTTACGCACCACGTGCAGTTCTGCTTACACTACTGCAGAACCCTGTGAGGAAGTGAACATGCGCCAACATTTAATACACAATCTGTGAACTATTAACATTTAATTTAGGATTATTCAGTACAAATTAATTTTATATCAACAGCAATGAGTGCTTTTTTTTCAGATTGTGGCAGTATTTGTTCTTCACCGTACACTGACTGTAGGCTGATTGACAATTTCAAACTAAATACCAGTAGCCCAAAATAATGTACTCCCACTCTCAGCTTGTGCCTGAATATTCAAATCTGCAGATGTAGGAGTAAAATAGAAGAAAGAGAAGTGGAAAAAAAAAAAAATAGATCTCACTCAGATTCCAGGTGTCGGATGCTTGACATTGGCTCACCTTAATGAAGGCTCTTTCCTTAGATAATTGGACACTGCTGTCATCTCCGCAGAAAAGTTTCAAATTTAAGATTCTAGTCTTTCAAATTCTTGTTTAATAATAATTCCTACAGAAGGGACCAATGAACTACTAAGCTTTTCTTACCCGTTTCAGCATTGTTGGATTAAATCCTGAACATGTATTTCGAAAAGATACCTATAAAAATAAAAGTTCTGATTCTTAAAATCAGACAGCTCAGTGAGGTTGACTTCTTCAGTGTGCGCTTTTGCACCAGAACCGTATCAACAAGCTACTTTGTGCATATGCCTCCACACGTCCAAATGGCTGCAACCACGACGTTTAGGTCATGTTAGTATGTTAATATTAGGCACTGTATATATGTGCAAAATTACTTTAAGGGCCTATTATCTCACTTGCTTAAACAAACAATTTGCTTGTGAAACAATTTAGCATCTGGCTTTACGGGCGAGTATTAATTATTCATGTTTGTTATTGCATTACTGCTTTGGATAAAAAAGGAAAATCCACTTTAAAACAAAGACAATTCCTAGCCTTAACAGCCTTACACTGTTTTCTTAGCACAGAAGAATCTGTGATACTTAACACTTCTGTTGAGTAAAATGGAGGCTACTCAGAAAGAGAAAAGAAATGCTCTCCCACCCTTTATACACAATCAAGGCTGATACCTGGAGAAAAGGCTTAACAGGCTTAAATTTAGTCATTCGTGCGTGTGGGGCACCAGTTAAAAGCTACAGCCTCCCCCACTGAAAATTAACTAACAGATCTTCTTCACATATTCAGGCTGCAAAGCTTCGTGGAAGACTGCAGAAACAGTATCAAGTGGCTTTAGAGATTCTGCAGACTCCATGCTCATGCAGCAAGTATGGAATATTGAGGCCTTTCCAGTCAGTTAATCTCCTCTCCAGGCAATAAATGCCACTCTGAACAGAAAGCATAGGATTCAGGAAGTATACTGAGGTTGCCATGGTTTGCTTATCTGAATTGTTTTAATCATGTTATGGAGATTAATAAGGCAATGGGAGCCCCATAAAAATAACGTCCATCAATATATTTTTTCACTGCGATAAAGTATTGCACCTTTATGATTAATCCCTTCATCACAAAGAAAAAAGATTAAAATGCTGACCTGAAACATACTGTTAAGATTTACTGGTTTCTTTGACATACCAGTATGTGAGTAGAATAAAAATTGCCTTGCACAGTAAGAAAAATGCCAGACTCTTTTTATTTCCTTCCCACTTCGGTCCTTCATTCTAGTGTAGGATGAGTGAATATTCAGTATATAGAGAACAAGCAAATTACAGGTCACACTATCAATACATGTAGGCTGGCATAGCCTAGCAGAATCAAGAGTTACTCCAGTTTACACTAAAACATCTGTCCTACGAGTAGGACTATCTAAACAATTGATATCTCTGGGTCAGTGGCAGAGCAGAAAATAAATAACACATGCAAAATGGATTGCTTTTCAGACTTCTTCTGACATAAAAATTTAGTGAATTAAAAAAAATAATCTTTCAGGATAGGGATTATATTTTTTTAATTATATTTTAGGGCATCTTTAATGTAGAACTAAATGAAATTTGGAAACCAGGCTAGAATTACAACAGAATCAATCAGAAACTTAGAACAGGGAGGTGGCAGAACTGTTGATGTTTTGATGACTCCTCCTCTGCAGCCATTATGAGAGCCTTAAAAACCAATCAAGCTGGAAGTGGTTAGTGACCAATGACCTAGAATAGCCCTATGTAAACCTTATATAAACCAAGGAGCTCTTCTCTTTATAATAAACATGAGTAGTACTTTACTGTTTCACAGGTATGCCATGATTTGGGTGATCGAAGTATGAGTAGTCTGGGTAGAAAAACAGGAGAGAACAGTCAAGTGGATTTTTCTTGGGAAGAAGTTGCGGGAAATAAGGAGATTTAATAAAAAAGTAACGGTGTTGCCATAGAAAATGCCAAACTGACAGAAAGTTAAGCATGAGTCACAACATGGCACAGCGCATTTTACGTGTATAGTTGAAGGGATGCATTCCAACTCTTGCAGGCATATCTAGTGTAATTTTAAACTTTATTTCAGTTCCTGATCTCAGTGGTAGAAGAGGCAGCCACAAGCCTAACGGAGGCTGCAAAATCTGCCTGAGAAGCAGATAAATACAACGGCAGCTAGCTCAAGCTGCCATGACAATGGTGCTAGCAGGTCTCAAATTAGCCAGCTTATAGTAAGGTCAGCTGTTTGGCCACAATGTAAATATATCTACAGCATCTGAAAAGGTGAACACAGCTGTGATTCAAGAGCCACCAGGCTACAAAACAGTCCTTCTCTTGTGTAAGTACAGTTTTGTATTTAATTCAGCTGTAGGTTTTTTCATAATGATAGGTAGGAGGAAGCTTCCAAAAGGGTATACAAGATCAACTTGGGGAACTAACTGATTAAGAACGATTATAGGCTTGATACTGCAAATTGTTCCCAGGGCGTACAAGGGGAAGTTCAAGAGTTTACATATTTGTGTTTCGATGAGTAAGTGTTCCTAGGCACATGAGTTGGCATGTATCTTCGCCTTGTGCAGTTCTGTATATCAGTGGCCCCAGGATAATGGTAGAACAATGGCAAGACAAGTGATCTACAAGTAGTCCAAGTTGTACCAAACATGAGAATCCAAAAGAGAACTTGGATGCAGTAGGGTATTGCAATGCCAGAACTTCTTCTGCATCTTCCAAACCCCACACCAGGTCTGGGCCAGCATGATTTGCAAGAAAAAACAGCTGGAGAACATGTGCTCTCCTGCACCATTAAGATTATTCTGAAAATCCTCAATTCTTTTTTTCCTAAAATGAAAAAAGCAAAAAAAAATCTCCAAACTGATGAGCTACAGGAAGAGAGCATGCATGTCTTGGGAATGATCAGTTTACAAATAGGAAGAACAAAGAACCATGAAAGCTTACAAATACAACTTTAACAAACAGACTCCAATCCTCAAAGTTAATCTAGACTTGTCAGTGTACTTTAATTCGACCTGACTTACTGGGTTTGAAAATTAACACTAAAGCACTCAGCTAACTTTTTTTCCGGTTCTTAAAAAATTTTCAGTAGTACATCTCCAGGAAATATGACCAGATGTCTTGAAATAAACATAATTCATCATTATTACACTGATAGGTTGACTTTTTTAATGAGTTTGTTAATTCATTTCCATGAGTCTGATGTGCTGAGAGAGGGTATGTCTTATCTCTGTTTCATAGAACAGGGGTCATCATCCAGTCACCGATACGTCCCACACGTGGTTAAGTAAGACCACCACAGATCTTTCTTCTATAATTATAATGCAAGGTAACTATGGTAACGATAGTTGGCAAATCTTGTCTTTTAAATGGCTTCTGTTGCACAGGTTTTTATATCTTCTTCCCCCTCCCCCTTCCCACACACATTTTCTTCTTATTACAACAAGAAGACACGGGTAACTATTACAAGATGTATGGATTCCTATCCTCAGCATTACTGAAGATCATCACTTCATCAAGACTGACAATTGCATTTAACCCAAAGTCAGCTTGAAATACCTTCATATTTTATGTTCTCAAGACTCATATAATCAGAGATTCCTACTCCTTCAGATTTTTACTACATCAACTCATATTCTTCTTTTTCACCAAATTCTAATGCTTTTCAGAAGCATTACTGAGCTGAATCAGCTTCAAACAAGGTTAAAATCATGATAGTTCATGCATGTTTGGCATCTCTGTCTTAGAACTAAAATGCATATAAATTTCCCTATTCATATTGTACATAGTTATCAGTACTTGTATTCTGTCATCTGAGCTAGGAATAGTCTAAAGGCAGGCTACTCAACTTCTGTAGAGAGTGTTGTCATTTATTAGTATTTTGACCTAAAAGGAAGACTGTGGCAGAAAGCTGCTTGACTCAAAGGCTTATGTTGCCTGTGAGCTGTCTGGCTGTGTCTCTTCTCTTAATGACTTTTTTCCATTGACTCACCTTTGATTTTTGGCAGATTCTGAACAACCTGTTCATTATAACACTGGCGATGTGATCATAGTATGTCTGGCACTACTTGTTTTATAGAACAAAGCAGTACTTTGTTCCTCTGACTAGTTTAAGATGCATTGTGTTTCTTCCATCCACCAAATCACTTCATTTTAATCATGAACCAAATGTCAAATTATGTTTAAAAACTTGGGCTGCACCTTACTTGCAGCCAAAAGTACAAAAATTCAAGGACAAAGTTAAAGGGCTTTCTCTAAGAAAAAAAGTATTGATCTTCTAATTGTAATATGTAATGTTATCTTATCAGTTATCAGTACAATGTTATCAGTTTCTTGACTATTGGAAGAGTAAGGTTTAAAAACAGATAAAAATAAAGCTAGAGTTGCAGTATGCAAAGAGGTACGGAAAAAATTATGTATGCAACTTGATCTGCTAAACTGTCTCTATAGTTGGGGTTTTAAAATGGCTTAAATCACAGTGATAAAATTCCAGTGGGTTAAAAAACTGAATTCTATGGGCTAAATTCAGCTCTGATATAAATCTAGAGTAATTCAACTGTAAGCAGTGATGGTGTTCCAGATTTACACCAGCGTAATCGAGACCAGAATCAGCATCATTTATTAAACTGCAGAGGCCGTGTTCGTCTCTCAGTATGTTTATTTAAGTCTCATTAGCTACTGAGAGGGAACTGTATACCTAATGGCCTGCAATGGATAGCAGGCATAGGAGCAAGGAAGGCAAAGGGATTTTCAGGGCTCAAGAAATGCAGTTTGTTCCCCAGGGGAGGGACAGTTGTTCCTCTCTCATCCAGTTATCTTATTTACAGAGCCATAGAAAAATAGCAATGACCACATATAGGGGGATTACGAAGTTACAATGATTATATCTGCATATCCAGTCCATTCATTGCATTATAGTGTAGCTAAAAAGTTCTGGCTTGCTTTGATAGGACACTGACGGTGAACAGCGTAGCCTTCTGAGACGAGTTTGGTCTCTTCTCCTACCTATACCTGTTTTATTCAGGCCTGTAGACACCTGTGTTCGGGTGTGTAAGAGCAAGGGAATGGGACAAAAAACATAGTTTAGCAGTTGCTTGACAGGCTCCATACTCTTGGGTCATGCCACTATAAGCACGGCTCTTAATAAAACAGATAGAAACCATTTGATATCTGTACTAGATATAAATACGGCTATAGTAAAAAGTGGCATTCCTTCTGTTTGGAGAGAACCCAGGGAAATGTAAAATTAATGAGCCTGTGTGGCTAGAGAAAGACTCCAATTTATCATGAAAAATAGTGCATAGCAAGTCCAGAGCTTCTTATTTTATGTAGCACATACACAGAGACCTGAATTCCTGTATTTGTGAGGTAGGTCTCCGTACACTGAAAGTCATTCTCACTGGACTTCGTATATATGCACACATTTTATAATACAACCTTAGCACTAACTGGTGGAGATAGGGAACCCATACCCATTTTCTTCTAGATCCTGAGATCATCTAGATGTCAGTCTAAGATGAGTTAACCAAAAGATCCCCAGATGCTGTTACAGAAGATACTTCAGCCTTGCTCTTCCTATTGCACCAGCCAAAAGATCACCCTGTGCTGAAGATCTGGAAATCTCTGGGGACTAACAGTAACAAAAATAACAAGTTCATTCTTTATTTGTTTATCGCAAGCAATGCATGTGTCTAGGAAATGTACTTTTCCTTCCTTGACTTAGATTACTTTTCTCCTTCCTAGTACTGGCCATTCAAGAAGACTCATAGTTTATTTTATTCCAAGTAATAACTTGCATGACCACACCAAGGATTTAAGTATATATTCCTTGTGCACATATGATTCCTTATGCATGAAAATGACACGTAGTCACAGAAGCCAAAATTAAGTCTTGTGGTTGTAAATTCTTTAAGGGAGCATTTTACTTTGCTTTTTATACAAGAACCAAAAAGCAAAGCCCCAGCTCTCCTTTAAACCACTCATTTTGCTAAAAAATCTCAAAACAAAGAAATCTACATATACATAAAAGTGTTTTAAATCTTCTCTTCTCTTCCACCCCCTTTATAAATGGTGTTTCTGAGCAGCTAAGGCCTCTTGATAAGAAGTGGTGGAAGACCTACATTTTGAATTGTCTTCTAGCAAGACTCAGTGAGCAGAGGAGTCCTACAAAGACCGTCTTAATTGGCCTGGCTCAGGACAGTCTTTGACGCATTCTAAGTCCTGAGCTAGCTGGAAAAAAGGACAACTTTTTCCTTCTTATTTCAAATTCTGCAACAAGTACAATCCAGCTAATATGAAAGTCTGGCCAAACAAGAAAGATAAAGGCTTTTTAAAATACAATTCCTCTGCCAAATGGTTTGTCAGAGAAAAATCTTTTTGTAAAAGACGTTCCTAGATTCAAAATCAACATCATGCTTAATCCAATCTTCTTTTTAGACTTTTAAAAGCTGAAATGATATATAATAATGAACAAGACTATGGATCTCTGTGCGACATATAAAAATGTCAAAGCTGATATTTTGGTTTTGAAATAACAGCATGGTATCTTAGCATAAAGCTGGTGAGTCATCCACATGCTAAACATTTGGAAAGTCCAGATGCTCTTGGGAAATTTGTTTTTAATAACAAGAAAGATTTGGTTTTCTGTAATTTTTTTAGAAGTGGAGATAAGACTGAATCCCCTTCCTACAAGTTCCAAACCCAGTTCACTGAGTTGCTAAATATTTCCTGAGATATCCTAAGCACCTTCCACCGTCACTTGAGCAGGAGCTGAAGTCATGCTGAAGTCTGCCCCCCAACTGGATTTTTTCACATTCACTTTGACGAGAATGACATCAGCATCCAGATCGAACTAAAAAAAACATAATTATTTTGCTGTCCTTCAGACAGTATCACTACCTAATAATGAGTCATAAAGATACCATCATTCCCAGGGAAGGGATCTTCTGGTATTACCTGCAACACTCACTTCAGAAATCGGATTGATGACTTGCCACACATCTTTCACATTGTCAAAAATGTAGTTGGAATATTGCAGGACTCCTAGGTTTTTGGTTATACTTACCCAATTTTTGATTTGGCAGTTTACTCAACTAATACCAGAGATGCACAGATAATGGGTGGTGAGAAATAAGATAAACTTGTTTAACCTCAGTACTTACACTGCGCTTCTGTTACCTTCATCATTAATTATTTCAGCCTTCATCAGTTAGTTACTCGAGACAGAAACATAACGTGCAGTATTTTGGGTGCGCAGGCTCGATACAAGCATGTAGGCACAGCCTCACAGGAGGGTGCTCAAGGCGTTACAGGGCCACTGTGTGGCTTCCTCAAGTGACTCCCCTTCTGCTGCCGCTCCACATGCCATTATATTATGTTACATGGCTGGTGTGCGCCTGGCACGGCCAGGAAGATAAATAAGTTTGGAACTGGAACATTTTCCTGTTGCGTTTGTCGTGGAGAGTTTATTGCCTCTATGTACAAGAAAGTAGAAAATAATCCAGGAGGAGATACATTTTCGGTGGAATAGAAGCAGGACACAAGCTATCTAGATTAAGGAAATATACTGAGTAGTTATTCAGGCGCGTTTTTCTCTTACTTATAACTAAGCCCTGATTAACATTAACTTTTAAAATGGATGCTTTGTAACCATAGTCCCGAGAAACGCTTCAAACAGTATTCCAGGGTTTACAGACATTTTATGCTATTTGGAGGACTAACATACAGCACATGAAGAGTTTGTTCCAATCCATTTTGGAAAAATAATGCACAAGTCTTTCAAACAACCTCTACACTTTCTCAGATTACTAACAACTATTTTGGTTAACGCTCCAGGACTTAACTCAGCCACCTATTTTATTAAGAAGCCAAGCCAACATGTTTGAAACTAACAGTAGACTAATGAACCACGTTCAGAAGCTCACCACCACTCACCTTGTGCATTACCAAATTAGCGTTTTGGAAATTAATGCAGAAACGATCATCATTTTCATACAGTCTCATTAGACTTAACATCTTCGAATGCCAAAGATGAAAATGAAATCTTATCTGCCAGAATACACTGTAAGTGATATCAGTATCTCTCCAGTATCCTTAGGATACAGTTAGAGGGAATTGTTTTCCCTGTTAAGTATGAAACACAGTAAAGGTTAAATTGGTTAGTGGCTTGAGGTGACACATTTTTCAGACGTTCTGGATGAGATCACCCCTGAAATTCTATTCTAGAGGTCAAAGTCCTTTTTTTTCCTTATGGTAAATAGGCAGTGACTAACTGAAGCACAAGGAGAACACACAGGTTTATTAGGTGTTTCACAACTATTTGGAAAATGTTTACGGCTTTACTTTAAGTGAGTTTGACAGTGTCTGAAGGCGGTGATCAAGCAGAGGGTTCGGTAATGCAGAGTGCGCTGTGAATGAATGCACTGAAGGAGGAACAGCACTGGCTGGAACGTAAGCGATCGCTTGTGATTCTAGCAGAGGAACTGCAGTCATCATTTAGTCAATGATGTTTATTATTAACTGTGAAGAATGAGCTTTAGGCAGCAGAGTGGGAAATCACTGTGGGTGCAGTGGAATTAAATAAAGATTTTTGTCCACTCAAGATAGGTTCTTACCCGTTTGAGATAGATATTGATTTTTATCCTGAATAGAATAAATTACATTAAATTCACTCTGGTTTCCTATAAATAACATAGCTGCTCTGCGGTTATATTCCTTTTCTCTCTCAGACCTTTGTCACTCACAAACTAATACGCAAAATAGGATTGACACAGGAAGTATAGCAATTAAGAAACAATAAAACAAGAAAAATTTTCCTGACTCTTACTGTGAGCATAAGAAAACACAAGATTGTCTCTGCTTTGGTGACGCTGTCAGCAATTTACTACAATAGAGATAAGTTTTGGAAAGGTATCTTTGTTTTTTGCATCTTCCTAAGCCACATGTTATTTATGTCCAGTCCACTCAAGTGCAATCCACGAGTCTCGGAGGGCTCCCCAAACAACTCTGGAGAGTAAAAGCAAAGCAACAAAGATGATGTTCCACACTTCCCTTGAGCCTCTGCCCTTAGGAAGCATGAAAGTCAACTTGTGCCTGTGCCTTGTTCAGAATCATTTTTCTTTTATGCTCCATTGTACTCTGAACAATTTCAGTTATAATATGATACATTTTCTCAAAGTCAAGGTGACATAAAACAGTAAGCTTGTTTCATAACAGATAAATCCTGTCCACTATAACATCATATTAAAATTTTGGTCATATACCTGAAGTTCAGGGGCCTATTTAAATTGAAATGAACCACCTAACAAGATATTAATCAATGGAGAATTGATACCAGGATCTAATATCGTTCCAATGATTTTATGTTATAGCAGCTTTATTACAGGAGGTATTTTAACTGTAAAGGTGACGCTCTTGGCTAAAGTCTTGTATAAAAGTTTTTCTGTTTATGTTTCAAACAAGAAGTGTAAATTTATTTTACAACAAAGGTGATAGCATTACAGCTTCACAAGGACTAAGCTACTACAGTGGCAGATATTCTAAAACCATATAAAAACCACAGAAATACAAAAATTATAAGGGTCAGCTGTAATATTTCTCAATTATTTATCAGAAATTCAAAGTCACCTGCCACTTTAGGTTTGTGTAAACAAATACTGCACTGACAGGAGTCACAAGGTTTGCCCTAGAGTGCTATAAGTGTACCTTAAAGCAGATGGCTTCTGTAAGTTGCACCCAAAATCATATGAGTTCTCACGCTGGCATGTGGTTCTCCCACAAAAGAACAAAGCTGGATATTTATACAAAACTTTGGAATTTCTTATGGTCTACAGTCTCAAGACTTAAAAGTCTCAATCTTTATACCAAACACATGACCAGAATAAAAATACATCAGATGTTTCTTAAGCACGTGGCTGACAGGCGCCATATGGGAAGTGGGCTCACCCATGTTCTCATTAGCTTCAATAGGCGTTTTGTCCTTTGGTTTCCACTGCAGCAGGAGGAGAGCCTGCCCTAACAAGTGTGAGGAGCACAGGCACAGCACTTGTCCTTGGGACACTTGTTGGCGCAGCCGGGTGCTAGGAAACAGTGACCTGAAAGTGATGACAAAAGCAGAAGCCAGAGGTTTCTCAGGCACTGCAGCTGCTAATGAAGAACTACGGAGCAGATACTCGATCGTAAGCAGTGGTGGCCTTCAGAAGACCCGTCACGCCTCACGCACCATCCAAGTTTTGCAACTGACTCGTGCCTAGCAATGTGATCTGCTCTGCCCCATTTATGCAGCACAAAGCCAAGGTCCCCATTCCACTCCAACACTCTGTGCCACTGCTGATCAGCTTAATCTGTGTCTTCCTGACCAGCTGCTGGCATCACTGAGCAGAAGGCCATGGCACTGTGCAGTAGCCCAAGGACATGTTAATCAGAAAGGTACTCATACACAAGGGATAGGCCCTGGAATCAAACCCCATGCCACGTAGCCCAAAAAGTCCAGGTGCACCGCAAGTCACACAACCCCGTCTCATGTTATCTCATGTCTCAGTTGATAAGAAATTTGAACAGACCAGCTTTCTGCTGAAACAGAAGTATGAGGGCTTGAGAAATTAGCGTGCATAAAAAAGAGTAGATCCCAGTTGCCTTTTGCCTACCAGGCATGTGGACAAGGACTTCAGTAAGAGAAAGGACAGAGAGTAAGGGGATCCCTTTTAACTCTAATGGAAACCACAGAAAGTCAAAACCTAAATAAAGACACCAGAGAGATGTCCAAAGGTCTTCTGGGCCTTCATCTTTTATTCATCTTTAGAATAACAGATTTGCTTCTCAGCCTAGCAACTGTGGCCTCTCTCAAGCATAGACAGACGCCTTGCGCTGTAAAGGGGACATGCTGCCCAGTTTCGTACATGCCCGGACACCTGGACAGAGTGCCTTGCAGGCAACTGTGTGGGTGCCATCTTATCTGCGGCCACCCATTAAATACAGCTGAGGTTTTCCATATTATTGCGGTAGAACCATTTTTTTCACAGGATGTACCAGTGTGCCAAGAACCCTGGATGCAAGCACTTGAAGTGTGTCTTGAAATGCCAGCTTTCGTTCCATCCATCAAAACATTACGTATAAACAACTTTGTGTTTGTTCAAGATGTATAGCTGCAGTAAGCAGAACTTGCTCAGTTTGCCAGAAGCAGCTCAACGCAACGAAAGCAAATGTGACAAAATATGTTTGGCATGAAGAGCAAAGTCAAAGACTAGAGACCCTAGCAGACCTACCCTTTTTTCTCAAAATTATTGTAGAACACTTTGCCTTGTTTTATAAATTCATTCAAGTATCAGAAATGTTCTTCCTTTCCAGGAATAACGCTGTTGAGCATACAGCTGTTGAGAATGTTTTTGCCTTTGGTTTGGTTTCTGAGAATTATTGTTTTAAATATGAGGCCTAGACTAGAAAGACTGCCATTTGTATAGGCATCTATTTCTTCCCTCCAGCTTTAAAAGAATAGCCTGTTGAAAATATATTGGGCTACCTTTTGCCTTGCACTTTGAGCGCTTAATCATAGAGGAAGCTCAGATTTTATTGGCCAGCTTCATGGAGGAAATATATTGGTACAACAGAGGCAGAAGGGGAGAGTAGGAAAGAGACAGATTTTATAGCATTTTAAGAGAACCAAGACAGCCACAGTGAGTCTGAGATACTTCCACTGGCAGGTTCATTTCCAGCTTCACCAACTCAAGTTGTTAAAAGTCCTGCTTCTGCAGGACTCCCCTCATTTCTGACCTGCCTTCTACTTTCCTCCTTTCTTGATCTCATGCGATCCTGATACCTGGTGAGGGGATTTCTGGCCTACAGACCGTTTAAGTTCTGCTATATCTAACTGGGGTGAGCCAAGACACACGCAGGCCAGGCAGGAACCACACCACTCTTCACCCTGGTCTGCATTTTGAACAGTCTTGAAGCAGCGTAATGAGGGCAAAGCACATCAAACACAGCTTTTGCACATCTACAGTTGTCTGCACCTTGTGTGGCTTCAAGCGTGCAGCAGGAGACGAGAAGCTTAAATAAACCTTTCTGGTTTTGGGTCCCTTCTTAAGGATGCCAGTGTAGGTACCACTATGGTCCACAGGAGGTGATCTCTTCAGCACAGGGAGATTCCTCAGGAGAGTGACTGCAGTGATTCTTGCCAGCAGGTCCATTTTTCATTCACATATGCGATAGCATTGTGTCAGATACATGCACATCTCACACACCACTGGCTGAAATCATTTTTGTCTTCTTTCACCATTCGGCATCAACATAGAATGTATACTCCCTGAAGTCCCCGTAGAGCTGGAAGAAAATCTTTAGCCGGATGGCAAACTCCGTGGGTAGAAGACAAGCAGTTACAGTGCAAAGGAGGCTTCTGGAAGGCTGCCAGCAAAATAACACTGAGGCTTCTTCCTGTGCATGTGCTTAGATTTGCTTCCCACAAGGCAATACAAGCAGTGGTGGAGTGGGCTGGATTAAGAATGAGCAACAGTGAGTCACTAATCATTGTCAATTCACTGATAATCACCAGAGCACCACTCCACAATGACAACCTGGCACTGCCATTGATGTCTTGCTGTTGACGAGGGGATCCTTCACAGGATTGCAGGCAGCTTCACTGCAAAAATCAGGTAGCCGCACAGTAAGATTTGAAAAAAAAAAAAAGAAAAAAAAAGAAAAAAAAAAAAGAAAAGAAAAGAGAAACCAGTGCTTTTTCTAGCCAAATACAATTCAATTATAATGAGTTCACTTTGTGTGCCATTGCTAAAGGAAGGAACAGTCTGTAATGTTACACATGCTGTATCCTACTTCACAGCTCAAGATTTCTGGTTAGACAGTCTTCCCTTCTGGTTTTTTTTTTTTTTTGGTTGTTTATTTTGGCTTTACAGTAAGCGCATGATGAAGATACCCCAATTAAGTACTTTTTAACTGCCCCACCAAAAAATTAACCACTCTTTTCAAAACGGTTTCCTGGGACTCTAGCCTTTATCCACTCTGAATTTAGCATAAACTCTGATTTCTGATGTCTCTCTGATGTCATCTACTAAACAGTGTCAGGTTGGGTCAATGCTTTAGTGAGAAACTTCCAAGAAAAATCTAAGAGCTGCAGTGACTCATTCTCTTCCCTCTGACTCAGTACTAAATTGCTCTCCCAAGATGCTCTCCTGGAGGTGTTATCTTTCAGATGAGATATAAAACTCGGGTCCTAACCACATACAGGAATTTTTTAAACAAGGGGAGGAGATGTCTGCCACTTTTTGCGATATATCCCCCCAGACCCCAAACAGATATTCACTCAGAGAGTGCCTGGAGCAGATAAGACACTATCACTCCCACCTCAGATGTTTGTTTCCACCCTTCCCTCCATTAGAGGGTTAACAGAGAGAGGGACAGCACAAACGATCCTTAATCTGCTTCAGCCAGAGCCAGTTTTAAAAAATAGGAGTAGATGGATATTAGCTATCCCAGCTGACTTTGGCTTAGTCAGATAGGGAGAGGACTCACAATTCCTCCCATCAAGGGAGTTGAGGGCAAGATGACCCCCAGTGCCCCTGAGCACTGATAACGGTGCAGAACAATGATGTCAGAGAGATGTGGAGAGGAATGTCGCTCTAGAGTCTTCTGACTGCATCCCAGAGCAGAGTTTCTACTATTTTTTTATTTGGTTGTGATAGTATGTCACGCCGTTCATGTCACTTCTTTCCACAGGCAACCTGTGACTGAGGAGTTGCCCGATCAGCTAAATCATAACAACTAAATAGATGCTATTTCTGCCTTCTCAGCTCATCTGCCTTTCTTCCCTACCATTTCTAATTTGCTTTTCACCTTTTCATCTACTAAGCCCTCATAAAGTGTTTTGCTACAAGCCTAAGGCTTCCAGCCCAGACCTAGTAGGCCGGATCACAGAACATCAACGAGCTGGAATTCAGTGAAGCTTCCATTTCATGGGCCCAGATCTTTTCCTTAAAAAAAAAAAAAAAAAAAAAGAGCAACATTTTCTCCTCCACCATCCCAGAGAAATTCAATAAACCTCTAGCCCTCAGGGCTATGCAAAAATGAAAAGAAACACCCTCATGGTCATTTTAGAAGTCAACTGATACCTTTAATTGCTGCTAATAGGCTGAAAAAAACACCTTGAAAATAGAACGAGCTACTCAAGCCACGACGATAGGTGGTGATGGAATGTTGACTTTTCAACCTTTGTTAGCTAATCACTGTACTTGGCTGCATGTAGGAAGGAAAAAAAAAATGAAAAAAAGACAAAACAGGTGTGTACAATCTCCAGCAACTCTCAGAACTTTTTCTGCTTGGGCAAGATTTACCATTCCTTTGCCTCCTTAAAATTTTACACAAGGCAGCAATGCAAAGGGAGAGCTCACAGGGGCTGGAGCACTCTAGAGAAGAGGACGATGCTGATGAGTCCCCTTTCTCATCAGTACCTGAAAGGATCAGACTCTGCCTCACCGAGAAGAAGCCAGAACATCTATTGACCCTACTGTGTGAAGCGGAGTTTGGCAGGTAACCTTGCCGCTTGCACCTCCCCCCGTTCAAGTTGAGCACCTATGGATGCTGCGTTTCTGCAGTGAGTAATGAAGACTGTGTACTGTACATGATGATTCATTCCTTAAGTCTGCCCGCGGCTTTGAAATCTTTCATTAGCTATGTGACATGCATTCAACGGATTAGCTAAATGATCTAAATATTATCTAATTAATCAGCAGAGTGCAGGATACCCCATCTGACATTTAGTTGGGAGCATTTAGGTGCTCGCGCTGTATGGTCTTTTACAGGCAACCCAAAGCAAATATTCACTAAAATTGAATAAAGTATCTTGCCTAATTAAAACGGCTCTGATAAAACTCCTGATGTATCACACTGCATCAGTTTGATGTCAAACACAAGGCTAATGTGATGTAATGGTATGCCACAGAACACCGTAGGTGCAAAATAATTAATTGTGTCCAATGCAAAATAATAGGAATACATTTGGATAAATACAGCTATACTGTGTGGGTAGGCAGAGCCCTTTTCCAGCTCTGCATTAAAGCAAGCTACTAGCAGCTTCACTGGTCTCCAAGGAGCCTGGGGAAAAAGTGTTTCTATCATCTGTCTCCAGTTTTTCTAAATACGATTTTATGAATAATGGCCTTTTCGGTTTGGTGAAAAAGATTCATTAAGACTGATTCAGAAACACAACATGTTGTTCTCATTTTTGTTTGGGGAATCTCTGTTCTTTTAAAAAAAAAATCTTTAAAATAAATTAATTGCAAAACAAAAAAAACTCTTCAGACTAGAAAGGTGGTATATATAATTCTTTAAATATTGAAACAAATATTTTGGCCCTTTCCATCTCCTCTGAGACTATTCTGTGAATTTGACCCATTATTTAATTCCCACCAAAATTACCATTTTTTGTGTCACAGACACACAGAAAATAATAATAATTCTGCTTCTGCTTTGGTTTTGTGTGGCCTACCACTACCTCAAAGGAAAAAAAAAAAAGGATATAATCCTTAATGTTCATCATTATATTAGGTTCAGGCATCTTTGAGAGAGAGAGACAGAGAGAACCATGAAGGATTTACTCGTCACAAGGAGCAAGTGTCAGTCAGGAATTAACTGTTCCCATAACCCCCGAGCCATGTCCCACCTCCTGAGATTAGTTATTTAAATGACAGGAAGGCCTGTAAATAGAATTAAGTTTCTGAAGAGACACAAATTCCTTCACAATATTTCATCCCCTTCGTTACTAAGGGAGGCAGACGCCTGCCTGTACTATCCTGTACCAAGTACGACTTATCACAGTCTTTCAAATAACTGACAAATAAAAACTACAGCTGGACAGATGAATGAGGAAAGAGGACTTATCCCTGAGAACACTTGGTCTAGGAGCATACCTCTTTTTCTTCTCAGGCCAAAGCCAGCTCATGTCAGAGACACCAGACGCAGCAATCAGCAGAGGTGGCAGAAAGGTCATGGGATCAGAGCATCACTTCCCTCTGCCAGAGGGTTGGAAATCAGTCTGCCTTCTGAAGCCAAGGGATGTGTCAGAGCATGTGGTGCAGCAACGACAGCTGAGAGGAGTGAAATGCTGGGACCATTAAGCCCAGTCCTCAACATTTCCCATCCCTACACTGTTCCTTCTTGAGCTGCAGACCCTGGTCTGACCGTCCTTCCCTTCCCATTCACAGCAATTTTCAATTTTGCCTCACACTCAGAAGCCATGACCCAGGTCTGGTCCAAGCCTGGGATGCACAGAAGGAGCAACGGGTGCATGTTGAGTAAAGCATTTCTGAAGTTACGTTTTCTTCACTCCTTACAGACCCAACACCAAGAAAAGGACTCACTTGACCAAATGCAAATATCTATACTGTAAACATCCCCATCTGACCTTGTAGTCTAGATGGTCTTTAGAGGCAAGAGGGAGAAACAGGCACTTACAGGGTGTAACTTATCTCATCGGAAAGCAAATGGCCAAAAATTAGGGCAGTTCTTTCCCTTTACTATAAAAGGAGTAGCATGACTTGCTCAAAGGAGATATCTACAGTCTGTGTGTTTACAGTCAGGTGAGACGTCTCATGTCTCCATCTAATAAAGGAAGATAGCAGCGTTACATTGATTTCAGTTGTAAAAATCATCCACACTACAATTCCCTTTCCATGTAAGTGACTACACTAACATTTCTAAATGTTGTTTTTATGATATTGCCCAGGCTAAAACTTCCCACAAACAATTTGCAACAGGGAAAACAGCAATGCAACTGCCGACATAAACAAGAAACTTTGCCATCAAGCAATCAAAATCTTCTCTGACATCTCACCACTCATATGAAACCTCCCAAAAAGCTGATGTTACTCTACGGAAGTAGTGTCCGCTACAAAGACGCTAACAAGAAAGCAACAAAACAAAACAAAAAACAGAAAAATGAACTGCCTTGTCTCCAGAAAGTTACTTTGTTAGTTTGCAGTATTATGTTTTCTAAGTAGGTCTTAATGCGATATGTTATTTTAAACATTAATCTAATTGCTTGATATAAGATCTTTTTGTCATTTGTGTCATCAGTCCTCCAAGGCCACAACTTGCCACGCTAGAATAACTCGTTTTGCTCAGTTTCATGATACTATTTTAGCTGTTGGTAAACAGATACTTTTTTGTAAGGAAAAGAAGTGGTTGGCAGGCTGCAGAAGGCAATGAAATAGCAAGATTGTGCTGAAGTATTATTCATACTGAGTATTTTTGTCTCTGTTTGCTTTGTTTGTATTGGTAGGAGCTAGGAAAGACAATCTCACATTAAGAACAGGCACATCTTTATGATACTGCACTAAATTGAAATGCCTTTCTTACTGTGGTAATGCCTGGGGACAAACCAGGATTGGGTCTGCGTTATTTGTCTAGCACTCGCCTAAAAACAGTGTTCAGAGTTTACAGTTCAAGTAGACAATACAAAGGAGAGGAAAAGCATGCAGTATGTACGCAGAGCTAGCAGCAGTAGCAAACATCAGGTGGCTTTTCTTCTTTTTTTCCTTTCTTTTTTTTGCTATTTTTTTTAATGGTAATTATAAACAAAAAGAAAATACGTTCAAGAACTGAAGGAAAGAGAACAAGGAGATACGGAAAAGTGAGGCAAGGACTGTGAAAACAACAGCAGGGTAAGTTTGGATCATGCTATCATTCAGCACAGGGCACAGCAGGACAAGGTCTCAGCAAGTCTTGAGCTTCCTGCTTCAATTGTTCCTAGAGCACGCTGTTGGTATCTGTAGTCCTCTGTCCTCCTAGCTCCATCAGAGGCTTTAGGGGGAGGGGGAGGTTGGGCAGGCACCCCACCAGGACCCTAATGCCCCTGGTGTTGCAGTGAGAGATGGACTTGAACCGGGTGACACTTTGACCCTTCCACACCTAATGGAGTGGTTGCTGCTTTAATTGCTTCTGAGCAACTCCAGCAGGTCAAACACACGTATTTAACCAGGTGCCTGTTGGCAGGTTTGAGTACTTTAGCAGGCATAAATTAGCATAGCCTTACTGACATTAACAAGATGGGACTGGTTTACAGTCACTAAGGAGCCTCAGCTTTGTATCCAAGTAGCCAGTAACACTCAAGAACCTTTCCATAGAAAAAGAAAGCTTCTCTGCGGGAACTCCTCCGGACAGCGTTTGACAGGAAAGAATTGCTTTGAATGTTAACAGGTCTAGTTTGTGTTCAGAGCTGCAGGAAGGGGTGTTTAAGCAAGTACATGTATAGCATTTTTCTATGCTTGATGTTTTATTGTCTCCCTTTATATGAAAGATGTAGCTGATGGGGTTACAATGTCCTCATTGTCATGCTGGTTTGAATTGATGAGATTTCAACTTTTATCTGAGCATATGGCTCTTTTTTTCCTAATTTTTGCAGGCAGCCAAAAAACAATAGCAATTTCTCTTCCCCAGCTTACCCTACTTTTAGCACAGAGAAGAGCTGCAGCATCTCTCCACCTGCAGGTTTATTCCAACAGATTAAGTGTAATAACAGGCCTATTGCAGAGCAAAATTGCTATTGCTAGAATAAATGCAATGCTTTCAGAAATGTTGGATGGCGAGTCTCAAAGAGCAGCTAGCCACCTATAAGTACAATATGAGTGGAGTTTGTACAAGCACCCCCAAGCTAACCTGCAATAGCTGCCCAACCTGGACCATACAGCAATATCTCTGGAAGGAGATGAACACTATCTGACAAGGATTCCCTTCTTGGTTTTTTCACAGGTATGAAGGTGTCTTAACTCCGCATTAGGATAAAAACAAAAGGAAGAATAAGACGTTCTGGGTTTAGGGATAGGGCTATTAATTTATGGATCCCACTAACACTGGCGGACAACATGTACCAGTAAATATTGATCTTTGTTCTTCCATGGCAGAAAAAGCAAATAGCCGGAGCAGTCCCATACAGACATTATATTGCATAAACAGACATGGTAACTTCCTAAAAAAAGACACTTCGTCCATTACTGTTGGTCCTATGCACAAAAATACAACATGTAGAGACATTAAAGATGAAAACCTCAAACACTCAAGGAGTCCCAAGGCAGAATAATGATCCCTGAGAGCGGGTAGCAGAGGAGAGGGGCTAGGGAAGCACGCAGCATGTGTTTTCCTCCACAACCTGGGAGTCCGTGTGCCACTCAGTAGTTTGCAAGTCCCAGAGACAAGCTAAGGCCTGGCAGCGTTAGAATCTGTGTCATCACTATTTATTTGACAGTCATAGCAGTTCCCTCTCTCTCTGTAAATTAGCAGTTAGCATCTGAAAAACTCTTGACCACCGCGTCTGGGTGCCTGTACGAATCTGAAGAGACAGAAACAGGATTGTGAGTGACAGGCTCTGGTTCCCCTTCATTTATTCATGGTAGTCACTGGGTTCCCATGCATATGGCAAAGAGAGGTTAGCATTAAGGTTACAGTGACCACGCAGTATGTCAGAGCCCACCCTGCACCTCTGCACTGCCAGTTATCAGTCTAGCCCTTAGTCATTTGGCACTTTTATCACAGCAGACATGAATTCCTCTCACTTTGGAGTCCATTCAACTTATCTAAGGGAGCTCAGTGCTACTGATGCACATGTGCCTCCTCGGTCTCACATTTGCTCCAGCTTTATCTCTGGTACTTGCAGACACATTCCATATGTGAGCACAAAATGGGTCAGAGCAGCCCCGCAACCGAAGCACCGAATTGAGCGTTTCGCACATACCCCAAGCACATCGCTGCTTAGAGGTCTTGGCAGCCAGCCCGCTCCTTCCATGTCAGTCACACGTCACGCAGCTGCCTACGCTGCTGACACCTGCCATTCAGAAGCTGTCTTATCTCACTTGTGTGAGCTTGGCCAGTCGTTGCAGAGTCGTAGCCAAAAGTACTGCTTGAGAAAAGGAATTCGTGTTAATAGGAAATTCACCCAGGAAGAAGTGAAGTTCTTCTTCCAGGCCTTCGCCATTGACCAGATTCTATGCAAACACAACGTTTCGCAGCCTGTAACAAGATAGATGCATAAGCATTTTGTTTTGTGGCCAGTAGCCTACAGCAATGTTGGAAAGTCAATCAGTTCACTGGGTGGCTTTGCAAAATGCTCCCCTACGGATCTACTCACGAAAAAGAGAGAGCTTCCTTTCAACACATGTCCCAATATCCTTGTCACTTCTTCAGCCATGCTGAGCATTCTATATATATATTATACATACATATATAAAAATTATTTCTTCCTACATTTAGAATAAATCATTCATATAAGTTTGCCTTTCATAAAGGACATTTTTGCATATTTTAGGACACCTCTGCAATTAAGACTCCTGAACCATATAGAAATTATTGCCAAGGAGCTGCAATTTGTCAGTCAGTACTCACTCAACTGCAACTAGTATGCAATGTGTTTGTGTTTTCTTGCTTCGGTCATTGCATTATTTGAAATTTTTACAGCCCATATCAGTCAAACAAAACTGTGTACCCAAAGAGTTTGAAATTAGAGGGGGAACTTGTATGTAAGACTGCCATTACTTTTATCTGATTGGGATAAACAACGGAAACTTCTTATCTCTATATATCAACGTTCTCGAAGTACAGTAGACTGATAACATAATAAAGCCACAGCAAACTAGCAAGTAGCAGTAGAGGATGAGGCTGACAGTTTGTAACAGCCCACAACATTTTGCTTCGTTAGAGGATCCTTGACTACGCAGTCCTGCGTGATATATGTTGAAGAATAAAGTTTGTCCATCTGCTCATCGCTTTTTTTTCAAGTGTTCATTAAGGGAAAAATAGCTTTCAGTGACCCAAAACATTATAAGGAGAGTTCTCAGCTATCACTTTGCTAAGAACAAAGGGAAAATACTTATCTCCCAGGCTATCGAGGTGCAGTGTGATTACAGTTCAGACAATTCCATGACATTATCAACAATGATGCCTCTTAATCTAGTAGGCCTAAGTCTTTCCCATGGGAACCGATCTACCCCAGTGAAGTGTCAATCTGTGATCTTCCTTACCCACCACATCCACCTTGCCTGGCAGAGTGGTAGGGTTCCCTGTACTCCAAATGAGAAGCTGGGAAGCAGTTTCCCATTACCCCCTTCACTACAGAAAAATTTGAGCACCACATGGTTAGACCTTGACTAAGTACAAGTGCTTGATGCCTGTGTGTGAAGTCCAGTATAGGATACTGCCTAAAATTCAGAAAGGTGCCTAGACCATAATAAAATGTCTAAAAAATACTTTACTGCCAGCTTTCAGTGTCCCAGGGAACACCATATATGACTGTCATTTAGTCCCAGTAAGGACTAAAGGAAATACCTTGTTGCCAAACTGAAGTTTGATTTGTGCATCCATTTTTACAGCAGTATCAATCAGTTTTTGGAACAAGCGGCGCAGCATTGCAAACCCACAAAGCCAGCAAAGATCACTCAGCTCATGCAGGAAGAAAAACACGGTTTAGAAAGGAACTCACTCTGGGTAAAGTCTAGGCAAGTTTGTAACTCTCCGCATCCACCATCTTCCTTAATGCTTGCCTTATCTTTTGACATAATTACAAATGGGTCCATTATCTACAGTATTTAGCTCCCAAACTGACTTCTCAGGGATTACAGTTTGTTTGCAGACATTGAGGCAAAAGGTATATTAATCATCTTGGCTTTCAAAGCGCGTGCTTTATCAGAACCATAGTTTGATTGACATAGTTTGATTTGTCAGTGTTTTCATCGCATGCAGCTCATGAAATTAAGGTTCCCAAGATTTCACTCTGTGTCCCTGGATTTCTTCAGCAGGCTGCTAGTGACCCAAAATTCAATCCTATTTTGCATAAATTAGAGTAGACTGAAGATACCTTTCATTCCATTAAAAGGATAGAAAACATGTTTCTAAATCCCGCAGATGGCCTTGAAAATTTCAGACATCCATCCTTGACTATAAGTCTCATGAATGCTATGGGTAGCAACAAGTACTAAGAGCATTGGTACAGCACTGGTCTCACCTTGGAAGGAGAAGTGAAGAGCAAGAGTCAGTTTGTAGGCATTTATGGGCAGCCTTTGGACCATCCCTCCTGAAAGCATCCCAACTAACGCTATTAAATCTGCACATGGTATAAGAAAATTCTTCCAACCAATGCAGGTTAAACGACTCCTTCTTTTCAGATGTATTTTAGCTTTATTTATGGAACAGGACCTCAAAAGGTAATGAATCCCTAGTCACTCTGGATCAGCACGGATGCTGAAATCCTGGGATGTCATCCAGTAACTGCAACATTAAAGATATTGCATTCCATATCTATAGAAAAAGATAATTACACAGGCCTCTTCTGTAAAATGCTTCGAGGACAACTTTATATAAGTATCAGGTATTATGTTTTAAGTAACAGACAACTTGTATAACAGGTAACTGGGTTAAACAAAAGAAATTGTTCTTTTCCTTAAACCACCTTACTGAAAAACTAGACGAACAACATTTTACTAATATGACTATAAGAAATCCATAATTTGACTGCAAAAATAATTGCTTTAGTGATATCAGCCATCCCAAAAAGCACAGGGCTATTTAAATCATCTAATCATCTTGTCACACTTTTCAAACTGAAGCATTAGCAGCTTGATCAAGGGTTTGAATGCAGCTGAGAACCTCAGCCTTGATTTAATCTGACTCCCTGTTGACATTGAATGGAAACACGTAAATCTTATTAGGCTTACAGTGATTTCCTTCAATCATGAATTTAATAAAGCAGGTTGGTTTCTTTCAGTGTGCCAAAATCTGTAAAGTTCCAAAAGCTAAATAGCTTTCTATTAAGTAAACAGAAAGTCAGTATGAAGGAGTATTAAAGTACATTATAAAACACCAAGACTGGAACCTGAGGGATCATTTGTGAAACCCTGAACCCATTATGAAGTTAGCTTTTTTGAAGGGAAATACTTGTGCGTTGACAATAAAGTCCTGTTATCATAACTGGAAAGACATGAATTTTTTATTAACTGTGCAAAGTTAGTTTAGATTGCAGTCCAACCTATACAATTGTATGTGCCACTAGGAGAACAGACACACAGATGTTATGTAGCCATCTGTGGTGCAGAAGTTGTGCATTTAGTGATCCAAATTCACTCCACTATAGTGTGGGATGGGTTTTCCCTTACCTCTTGGCCCCTACTACCCCCATCTGCACAACTTAGAAGGACTTGTAGAGATGCAAGAAGACGGGGGCTCCACTGGAGCTGAAGTTTCCTATGGAAAACCAAAGCCAAACTTCCTACAAGCACAGCAGTGAGGAGACAGAGAAATTACATTTAATATTTTTTCCCCTTTATACTCAGCAGAGAGATGCTATGCATGTATCTGACCACTATACCAGCTGACAAAAGAGACTGATGCCTTTCTACTGCTTGCTGTGCTACTGTCAAAGGTTCTGCATTGGGAATTTTAACAGGAACAGCACAGGTTAAAGTTAACCTAAAAATCCTTGAAATCAATTATTAGACGTCTCATTTCTCAGGTACAACTTCGTAAACCCCACTCAAATCAAAGTGGTACGTGTGTGTTCCAGAGGAGAGCTGGATCCTTAGCTAAATACTGCTTTTATTTTCCAGAAGAGCAGACCTACTGACAGCCACAGGGAATAAATCCTTCCAAGTTCATGACCTCAGAAAAAATGCCGTAGTCTGACAGATTTACCATTAAAACTTCTGACCCATTTCAGTGGATGCTTTAGCTGAAGTTTTATCAAATCTGATGTAAGATTTGATTTGCAAAATCTGACATAATCTGTGCAATTTTCTGTGCTGTGAGTTGCTGGAACCACTGTGGATCTAAGTGGGTGGATTGTATGATGTCTAGTCATACCAGAAGATCATTTCTGTATCCTGGGCTGCATCAGAAGGAGGGTGACCAGCAGGTCGAGGGAGATGATTCTGCACTTCTGCTCTGCTCTGCTGAGATCCCACCTGGAGTACTGCATGCAGCTCTGGAGCCCTCAGCACAGGAAAGACATGGACCTGTTGAAGTGGGTCCAGAGGAGGGCCACAAAATAGATCAGAGCAATGGAACACCTCTCCTATGAGGACAAGCTGAGGTTGTTGACAAGTTGGGGTTGTTCAGCCTGGAGAAGAGAAGGCTCCTGGGAGACCTTCATTGTGGCCTTTCAGTACTTAAAGGGGGCTTATAAGAAAGATGGGGACAAACTTTTTAGAGAGCCTGTTGTGATAGGACAAGGTGTAATGGCTTTAAACTAAAAGAGGGAAGACTTAGACTACATAAAAGGAAGACATTTTTTACAATGGGGGTAGTGAAACACTGGAACAGGTTGCCCAGAGAGGTGGTAGATGCCCCATCCCTGGAAAAATTCAGTGTCAGGTTGCATGGGGCTCTGAGCAACCTGATCTAATTAAAGATGTCCTAACTCATTGTAGAGGGGTTGGACTAGATGACCTTTAAAGGTCCATTCCAACCCAACAGATTCTGTGATTCTATGACTGTAAACCATTAATTGCTTGTACTGCCATATGGCATATCCTGTGTTCTTTGGACATTCACATGTAAATCTCTAAGAAGGTACCCATTTATCTTTTTTAAAGAAGACATTGGGCAAATATAGGAGATGGTGTACAGCTTGCAAAGATAGACCAGAACTTGTCCCACGTTAAAGCTATTTGAGCAACAAATAAGTTTGTATTCTCACAGATGGAAGCCAAGAGACAGAAATGTAAAGAGGCAGATCCAGCCTAAACTTCTGACTTTTTTTCTATAAAATATCTTAGAAGACATTTTCATTAGCAAACATAGTGAAAATAGTCCTGTTATTAACAAAACACTGTATAAAAGTCCCTGTAGTCTTAAGTGAGAAGACAGAGTTGTAAGTGATAAAAGCTTGAATTCAATAAAGAGAGCATTAGACACATTTAAAATGACTGCATATATTGCATTGGAACATGATTTGTGAAACCTTGCAGACACTTAAGTGTGTATAAAAGTATGACTATTGTTAAAATGGGGGTACATGCCTTTGATGATCATTGAAGTTATTATTTTTAATGGCATTCTCAGTGAGGAGAGGGGGAAGACATGGCAGAAGTTATCTACAAGTGTGGGTAGGATCTAAAGAAAAATGTTAGCTGAGAAAAACAAGGAAATTTTTTAAATGTCAAAATATTTTTACAATTTTCATTTTGGAAAGGCCAAAATCTTTGCTTTCTATGCTTTTAAAATAAAAATAAAATGTTCATAGTAGTTTGAAATAAGTAAGGAAGGGTTAAAAGTCTTAAATAGCCAACAACCAAATGATATTTTATTTCAGATTAAGCTTTTTTTTTTTTACTGATGTCACAATGAAGCAGCATGGGATTTCCTTTTTCATTTTGCTGAAATCCTCTCTTCTCATGCAAAATTTGTTTTGGTTTGAACTGGCCTAATTTTTTCATTTTGGGAGCTCAACAACTATATTTATTCATGACAGTAAGTCATATCACAACATTGGCATTACAAGACAACAATAACTGACTAGTAAATTCAATATCTTTGAGAGACTAAAGATTTAAGGAACTATATATTGTGCTCTCTCTTTTACTGAGGGTTTTCCATGGACTACAGAGATTTAGTTATTGTTTTATTACTGTTTTATAACATAAATGAGAAATAACTGGTTCAGACACTTCTTCAGACGCTTATCCTTTTTAAAATATATATGTATTAGTTTTCACGATGTGCTAAGCCCACTGCAATAATCCAGAAATAGTTGAATGCTATTCCAAGATACTCACAATCTAACAGCCAAGAAGACAGAGAGAAAGAAGGGGAAAAGAAATTCTACTTTAAAAGGAAATTTAGTGGACATAATAAAAGTGAAAATATGCATAAGTTGCAGTGTATAAATTCTTTTTTCACTTTCCATATGAATGACTCAACATCTAGCGTCAGTGAACAGGTATCACTGAGCACACAGACATCAAAGAACTCAAGATGATACATAGGCAAAACTATCCTCAAGTGAGAGCGAAAAAAAAAATAAGAAAAATCTTATTTTTCTGCTGTGAAGATTCTGTGAGCTGTGCTGTTAGAGACCTACAGCCAGCCTCAGGCCCGCAGCTCCTCTGACACAGTACAGTTTGACAAACTGAGGAAAAACAAAAAAAAAGAGTAGCCAGCGACTCGAATGGGAGCTGTGATTAGGAACACGAGCAGATCCAATGCCTCAGTGATTCACACTTACACCATATGCACAGAAACACACACAGAGCATGCAAGTCTAAGGCCAGATCCAACGGCAGCAGCCAAGTGCATGCCATCAGTCACCACGCCATTTTATTCCCAAGGCATTTCACAAGCTGTGCCCATCAGATCTGTGTGGGTAGTCCATGTGGAGGAGGTTCTTTTTCTTCCTAGTTATTGGTATGGCAACAGTTAGTTACATCTTGGTCGCATTCAGAAAATGATAGAAATTCTTTGGCTGGATCACAAACAGGCAAAGAAATGTGACAAATGTTAAAAAGTGTTTTTTATCAGACGTTTTTTAATTGGATAGTAGCCTACCGCATTATGGCAGGGAACTGTTTTTTTCTTCCCAAATGGGTTTAGCTGCTTGTTGAATAGTGTCACCCCTGCAAAAAGAAATGTCAACCATGTACTGTCTTTAGAGCTCCTATCTGATAGATGAGGTTTACTTCATATACACAGTTTCTTTCTACGATCTACAGAAAAAGAAAATGAGATAACTTCCCTTTGAAATCTGGCACTTCTTGGAAACCATGGAAGAGAGCATCCAAGTAAACTAAAACCTGATAAAAATCCTCACGGAATCATAGCAGATATACGGTTTAGTTGCTAGGTCTCAGAAAGAAGTGTGTTGTGTTACCTCATTTCCTGCAGACCCCATGTTTCTTAAAGATTTCTGCTCAAGCAGTCTTTTGACCTTCCCAGTCTGAGACAACGAATTGAAACACATGAGTGTCATCAACTGTGATGGGACCGAAACAAAACATTTGTGGAGGGCTGGGGCCAGGTATAAATGCTATCACTGACAGGCAGCTACACTAATTAATGCCCAGCCATACACTGATAGCCACAGTGCTGAAAAATGTGAAGCTTATGCGAGGCTTCCTTCCCTTCCCTTGCCCACCAGGGAGCTGGGTTTATCTACTTCCATCTTATAACACTTTAGGAAAACTGACTGGTTTCCAGTGATTACATTCTGAACCTTGAGATATATCCAAGATGCATGGGCATGCATGTGTGTGTAGGACGTTTAATCTTAGTCCTACAAGCTGTTCCCAAAGTCCTTTCTTAAGAGCATGTTCTATCTGCAAGGAGCCGTCTCGCTCCCTGATTCATTCTGTTAAACACATGTTGGCTAATCAAACTGTTGATTTTTATTATATGATTAAGGAAGCAGTTCCTTGTTATTTATGCCTAATAGCAGTCTTTTTAGATGATACTGTAAAGTCTGCCCTCAGAATGAATCAGGAAAGAATGAGGAAAATACCACATATCTTCTGCAATGAAAACTCTTGTTCTGAAACAAGCTGTTTATAATGCTATACTTCTTTTTAACTATATGGCCTCCAGAAACAAAGACAGATTTATTTTCTTCTTCAATAACATCCAGCACTCCACCTCACTGGGTATATTCCAGGCTTACTGATACTGTTCCTAGACACAATGGCGCTGGTCTGCTACCACCACAGTCAAAATCATAAACAGTAACATAATCAGTGGAATTCCCAAGTTTTTCTGGCTAATCTTCCCAAAATATGTGAGATGAATGGATCATTTTTAGAGATGTGCTTTTCATCATATCTAGATTCTCAGAACATCAGAGACTAGAACTCCAGTGAAAAGAATCCTGTATTTCTGGGAGCCGGATAGTGCAGTCTAGATAGGAGCAATCAGGTGAGATAAAAGCTATGTTTAGGGAATACTTTATTTCTTACAGAACACTTGATCATCTCTAGTTATAGTAATAATTTAACTGGTCATCTACAGTGTTCTTCAGGCATGGTTTGCATAGTATTTGTTGAGTAGATCATTGCTCATAGAAGATGACAGAGAGGGTGGTTGTAAAGATCTTGTTGTGAACAAAAGGAGCTATTTACTGAGTGGAGTGGAAATCAAAGAGAGGTGATTCCTCAGATATGATTTTTCAGATTGTTAGATACTTCATGACACATGCTGACACATATAATTTCATGAGATAAGAAAAAGTAATTAGACAGAAGGGCACTGATCATGCAGGATGATACCCTTTTGGGAATGTAAAGTGTAGGTCTTTACATCCTTCTCACATGGAAAAATTTTCCCGAGTTCTCATGGACTTTAGTGACAGATCTGAGGAAGGTTTCTGAACTGATTAAAAAAAAAAAAAAAGATAGTTTCTGAAGTTCTTGTGTGTGTAACCCAGTCAAGGAACATCTAAAACAGCTTCACACGTGTAGCGTTGCTTAAAAAGGCACTCTGAGGAGCTCTACATCTGCTAATGACGTCGCTTTCTCCTGAGCTGTTTGAAAACAGCTTGGGAAATCAGACAGGTAACTGTAACTGATATAAATATATTCATAAAGTATTTCTCCCTTATTCCTATTGAAAATCTTCACTGATTAGTCTCTCGTAGACCTGGTTGGGAAATAAAATTTTGTTCCACGGGAAATCAGTTTCATCTTCAAAGCAGAATGTAAATCGGAGTATCAAAAAAAGTAGGACAAAAAACTATGAGAAGTTTCAAAAGAAAATTGAAAAAGTGAAAAACTACCACACCTGTGATTGGAACAAAAGTCCCTGTGTAACTTAATCTGTCTATTTAAAAAAAAAAAAATCAAATAATTATTTGGAACTGAAAAATATCATTATTTCAAACTGTCACCTTGAAATGTGGGGGGATTTGTTTTGATTACCCCAATTGTAAAATAAAAAATATGCATTGAAATTGACATTTTCCCACAGAAAGTTCTTATTTCAGCAAAACCACATTTTCCAAGAGGAAAATTTTTCATGTAAAAATATTTCAACCTGCTTTACTTACTTGCCAGGAAACATGAAGCTGTCTATAACCAGCATCTTACTAAATTTTTTCCAACATGAAAGTTGTTAATAATTTTGCTGTTGAAACTTTTAAAATGTTCTGTTGACGATGAGGATTTGGCCATGAAGCAGAACAGTGCTTATTATAGCACAGAAGTCAGTTAGCACACTTCATGGCTATCACATGTTCAATTACAGTGGCAAATTCTAAGCATGGGTCAAATGCAAATAAACCCAGGAGTTTAGATTTCTGCTTCTTTAAACATTCCAGATGTAGAATTTTTCCATTTACTTCACCTCAGTCAACTGAGTTCAATGTGGTGGGATATTTAATCCCCTCAAGTGTTCTGCAAATATTTCAGTCTAGATATAGCTTTACCTCTTTGTGAATTTGGATATACTTTCTAAAAAAGGTACAAGCACAAGATGATTTAAATCCAGTTGGCAGATTAGAATCAATACAAACTTTTACCGAAAAAATCTAGTAAAAAGATTGTAAAAAAGCAGGATGTAAATAACACGCTTTAGAAATGTATGTTGTTACTACAACATACAATGCTACATGAACAAGATTGTTATATAGTGTTATACAGTCTTATTTGCAATAATTTTCTGGGCACTTCATTCTAATCAAGCAGAAACTGACTCTTCGGGATAGCTCAGTGTTTTGATATCCACACTGAGAAGTTTTGCGGACGTTAGTTTTCCATAAAGTGATGAAGATCTACTCTCAAAAAAAACAGGTCTATTTAAGGATCTGAAATTAGTCATCTCAGAATTATAAACAGCATTATTCTTCCATTTTCCAAGTCTTGTTGCTTCGTTAGTACTTTAGCTCCGTATAGATGACTGACCAATAATGGCACAAAGGATTTAATTTTAAAAAATAAGCTAGTTTTGGAAATTTTAAATTCTGAATTAAGCATTCCAATAATTACATAGGTACACTGAAATCCATTACACTCCTCTGTATCAAGGTTTAAATTCCCACCACTACACAGAAGCATATGAATATCTTCATTTGCTCATACACACATTTACAAACAATTCTGCTAGCATGAATTCCAAATTCAGCACTTGTGACACCAGTACAGGAAAGAAATACATATTTCAAAACCAAACTCTGACATTTCTGGATAGAAGCTCAAGTGTTTTCTACACAAAAAAAAAAACCCAAACACCCTGCTTTTATGCCATATTTCATGTTAACATACAAAGTTAAACAAGGGCATTTCTCATAGTGCTTTAACATGTTTCTTGCAATCAGAGCATAATTATATGGGTACGTAAGTCAATCATATATTCCTAGGAACATGTGTGATGAAGTGAGGTCCTGCCTTGGGAGACACTTTAAAACAAGAATCCTACGCAGGATAGGATATGAGGAATCCTTTTTGTCTGCAACATACTGAGATTTCTCACCCTGAACCAATTCTTCCATAGAAATGGAGGCATGAAGCAACGTTAGTCTAGATGATATCAAAGTCAGTTAGTACCAAAAACATTCTATTTCTGACTTCATAAAATTAAGAGCCTCACCAGGAAAAGGCTGGGAAAGCAATAGCAATGGAGTAAGGTGTACTCGGGGGATGCTGACTGGTTTATCAACTAGTCTAGAAATACTTAGAGAATTAGAAGGGTCCAGACTGGATATTCAGTGACAAGACTGGACAGTTGGGGCAAGTTATAGATACAGGTAAAGGAGTAAGTTTTCCACGGTAGTAGAGCCAGGGACAGTAAATGGTTATTCAAGTCCTAGAAACCCATGTCTGCAGCTGCTGCTGAGGAGGAAGAGCCAGAGTATGCTGGTCAGCTGTGGCTGCAGCCACGAAAGCGTGGGAGAACCAGTGATTAGGAGCAGGAGGGTTAGTGGCATTTTTTCCAGGCAGAACCAGACACTGGCAAAACTGACGCTTGTTAACTCTCCTTGCATTAAAAATAGGTGCACTGTCTTCTCCAGAGTTCTCCTCTGGCATCTTGCCTCCACATGGAAGAACTGTCCAAGTTTGGATGTTCCCAGGGGACACAACTCGGATTTTTGCACATTGCTGAAGAACTTTTAGCTGTCTGTGATCGTGGTTTACACAGGAACAGACTCTTAAATCTCTTTTTTGGTCTTCCTCAATCTGGGAACACTTTGGGATTAACATCTCTGGAATAATCCAGGTTGCCCAAGGCTCCCTAGGTTGTTGGCTACTACAGATCCAGGAGGAGCACTCTGCCAGTCCAGAATGAGATGAGTCCATAAGGCTGTGGCTCAGCTTTCCTCAAGACCCAAATCTCCAATTAAAATAGTTCTCTCAGGCAGAATTGCGGCAATGAGTGCTGTAAAAGCTGTCTGTTCCTGATTTGACATTGCGTGGCTGTAAGGGGAAGGGACTAGGGGTCTCTTATAACAGGGATTTGATTGTACTAAGAGCAGATTCCTTGTTGCCTTGCACTGTTTGAGAACCTCAGTGCATTGGACATGAGGCCAGGGACCTGACCTTTGAGCAAGCTGGAAAATCATATAATTACTGCTCTGTGTAAATCCGCTGCTTCTCTCCTCCCAGCTGTTTCACAGGCTTGGCTGACTAAGGAGCTACTTTATGACTTAACATATTTTAAAAATATTGGACTGTACCTTACACAGAAGTTGATTAAGTAACTTTGACTAACTCATGTTTACATTGTCAATTTGCAGGTCCCAAGATATCACCTATCTGCCAAACAGTCTTCTTTTTAGGGAATACACATTTCCAGTTGGAGTATAAACTAGTTTGCAATTATAAATAATGATTATTTTTACAATAAAAATATTTATATAAAGAATGGTGCAAAATAAATCTTTAAATTGCTCAGACTATGTTAGCTCTGAGTAGCTAACTGAATATAACAAGGTAGAGCTTACTCACAACAGTCAAGAGTCCAAAACAAAGTCTACTCCAAAAAGTAAGCATGTGAATAACTCCAAAACATTCGGAAAAACATTTTGAGATCAACAATTAGAAAACTAAAATTAAATTAAATCTGTATCCCTTCCTAAAATAATTTATTTGAAATGCCTCTTTAAATTTTTAAATGTCTGATTTAATATCCAAAGATAATGAGAAAGAAAAAAAGAAATAACATCATCTAAGATTATTAAGAATCATACAGCATCAAAATTCAATGCATCGTCACCTCAATGCTTTAAGATAAGGATTACTTTCTCTAACAACAATAGCAAAGGACCAAATAAGGTACTTGTAGATCAGGGCTCATCATTAGTTCATCTTGATTATTAGTAAAGTAAGGCCCCTTAAGTCCCTACTTTGTCTGAGGAGGCCACATTCCTAAGAACTGGCTTCTTGCTAAATTACTAAATATCCTTGGGAAGCCATTGCGTTAGTTTAATAACCCAGGTTGAAGCACAAGAAGCAAACAGGCAAGGAAAAATTTTGGACCCAGTCAGACTTAATGAATGCTGTATGTGAGTGTTTTTGCAAGGCCGAGGTGAAATCAACAGTATTAAGAAGGGCGGAAGGTGGTGGAAGGAAGCAGCCAGTGCTTGAAGGAATCTATCACTTCTGTTGGCATCAGTCATTTGCCTCCTGCTGTGATCGGCTACTCGTAGCCTTTTCCTGCAGTTGGCAATCAAATGCCTTTCATGGGCATTAAAAAGAAAATGGGAATCTTATGTGATTTCAGGATTAAATACTGCTTCGTTGAGCCACCGCAATCTCTTCTCATGATCTGAACTGGGTCGCATCTGCTCTTTTCCACCTTCTCCAAAGGTGAAGCATGGGATGTAGCGCCTAGAATACTCAGATCAGTGTATTACTCAAGTGGGTCAATGACAGTACTGCCAACCTCAAACATTTAAAATTTATGAATCGCTTCTTTCTCCAAAAATCATAATGCTTTATTTTTTAATTATATATTTGCATGCTTTTATGTCTCACTTTCTGAGCCTTCAGGGTGAAACTATGCCTTGTTTTCAAGTTTCTCTTTGAAAGGAAAAGGTTAGGAAGATATTCTTTTTGTGTTCTAAGAAAAGTTGAAAGTCTCTCTCATTGGCTTTTAAGATTGCACTTCTAAGAAAAAACATCTAATGTCACTCAGACCCATGATGAAATATTTACACTTGCCATTGCTTTTATAGTAATAGTAATTAGTGTCTGATGTCTCATCTCACTTATTCTTTAGTTTCATCACCCCTGTGAGCTGAGATAGAGTTAGGAATAGGATTAACATCCCTCTCTGCCCCCACATTTCTCCTTAGTATAATTAGAAGGTATGCAGAGTAGCAATAGGACATCAGTCAGCTAAGGGTAATGACTGATATTTCTGATCTCCACTTGGACTTTTCCCAGATTGATCCTGTTTGAGCTACAGGAATCTTTGAATTTCAAGGGAAGTTTTCAGTAACAAAATCAAGACAACAATAGCTCTCCTGTTGTGAGAAAGTGCATATAGACAAAAAAGCCTCTAAATCGCAAGTTTTGTTTTGTCCAAACAGCTGTTTGCATGAGTGGTTAATTTAATCAACCAGTTTGCACATGAAATTCTAACTTTGAACTTATTTTGCACTGAAAGCACATTTAAAAGGACATGGTGAAATTCTTTTGCATAGCTCTCCATAATTACTTTATTCATTTCTAAGACAGAAGCCGTGAAGTGTTGTAACAAATGAAATTGTATTACAGTTCTCTTCAGTTTGGGTAGCAGCCATTCTTCAAATTGGGAAAGAAAAGAAAGAGCACATCTGGTGTTCTGGGTGTTGAACGGCATGACATACATTAGCAAAGCACCTGTACTGCCCTGTAAAAGCCGATGTTTAAGCCAGCATTAACCTACTACCTAGCTTAGATGCCAGTAGTCACCTCAGTAGAGTGACATGGAGCTCAATATGGGCCTCTTGATAAGGTAATTAGATTATTCTGAGCTCTGTGCTTCCATGATAGGTTTTAAAAGAACAGGAGCAAATACCTGATGAGGCAAATAGAAGAAAAACCGTTCTGTGGAACTGTATAGGACAAAAGAATAGAAGGTGTTATGGATTGGCTGTAACAAGAAGAAGAAGCTCAACTACAAACTAGGGTTTACTTAATCTCAGCAGGCCAACCATTTGGGAGGAGGAGGGTCTCCAGATTCAAGACAGAATAGAGATGGTCAGCATGCTATCAATACTGTCTGCTATTTTCCTGTTGAAAGTAAAATGGGAAGGAATATTTGTCAGGTAATCAGCCTCTAACATGAGGGCAGCTGAAGGAGGAAATTCACAACTCCACATTACAATGGGTAAATTACAAGACTAGATAAGACCCCCGCTAGTTGATTCAAAGTTCCTGAGGACGCTTGGAATATTACTGGGGCTCCAGTGAAGAGATAGGTGGTTCACATCATAGGAGAAGACTCAGTTAATAAGCAAGAAACAATTGGACTTCTATTTTGTTGCATTCTTTTACATATAGCTTTCAGAGGGTGTGAGGTGAAGAGAGGGTTTTTCCAGTGACTTTGAAAGTGGACAGAGGTTAGTATGCATGAACCCAAAGTCCTCTACGTAGAGACACATCTAAGGAATGTCAACTAGTGAATTTAAAGCTTTGTCTTAGGTGAAATACAGATATCATGTGTCTCTAATAACCAGATGTCTAGTTAATAATGAAAACTCTTCACAGGCAGGGCAATCTTTTACGTGTGTTTGTATCTACATAGAACAAGGCACCGATTCTGTTTGTATTGCACGTACTATTGTAATACTAATCATAAATAAATATGATTCTCACCCAGAGCTAGAGTAAATTCCAAGCAACGTTTTGATGACAGGGCTATCACAAATGAGAGTACATGAATGATCAGCACAAGTTAGACCTTCTCTAAAATACAGCAGAGAAATTTCTATTACGGATTCAGTCTATTTTTTTTTTTTAAAAAAAAAGGAATGAAAGAATTTTCTGTTAAAACAACAGATTTAGTTAAAGATGGTTGTTTTCAGTGGAGCGTTTTGAGCACAAGTGTTTATATTCTAGAATAAGAGAATTCACAACCTGTGAGTCCAATGTCTTCACAGCTAAATTCAAAATAGATGGGGGCCCAAGAGATCTGAGGTAACTCCCTCTGCCACAGATTTGTTGTGCAACCTTGAGCACTGAACATCACTCTACCTTTTTAGTGGTGCAAGTAGCACATAAATATAAATGTTTGATCAGAGAGAAATTTCCTCTGAGAGAAATCTGTAAGTACAAGTTGGTAGGACTAGATTTTTTTTCTGAGAAAATGGGCGCATCCAGAACACTCGTACACCTTCCATATTCTCAGTCACCAAAGTGATCTGTGATTGAAGTGGTCGCATATGACACTCAGAATGGTTCTCAGTTAGCTCTGGAATCTGGGAGCTGTGAAGGACATGTACAAACTGCATCTACTATCCTGGTTTCATGTCCAGGTCCTGCATGGTCCAGACGGACGTAGGACACCCAGGAATGTCAGGATCACAAAAGTAAAAAAGTGCTCGCTAACCTGCGTTAGATAACATACCAGAGTCCGTCATGGGGCTAAACGCTTCCAGTGATGTGTTTTGATCAGGATACTATTCTGCCACCTTTAATTCAATAACTGCTATGAAATATAGCACCATTAAACACACTATTGCTCTTCTGAAATCACTAGCTAAATTACGAGCAGTACTAAAGCTTGTGTTTGTCCTTGGAAAATGCTAAACTCCATCACCCTGTCATTTCAGAGTGCAAAATGCTGCCTGGGATAGAACCAGGCATATCTCTCATCTGATCCAATTAACTCACTGATGTTAAGAAAAAGAGTTCTTGTATTTTCACTTGTTTGGAAATATCTGATATAAATGGTATTTCAATCAGTTTCCTCCCTTGCCATAGAAAAGAGATTTTAGTTTCAGCAAATGAATATGAAGCAACATTAAACATCTTCTGTGCATTCCTCAATTCCAGAATAGCACTTTTCACTGCATCTTGCTTTATTCCAAAATTACGTGTACAAACATGTCTAATTCTGCTGTTATGAACTAGGAATTTCAGAACAACTCCAGTGGAATTAAAAAAAAAATAATTAAATGTTCATGTCTGGTAAAGCGATCAGTAACTGCTACTTTCCATCTATTATGGTATCCTTATTTATATTATCATCCAGTCACTCACTGTAGGCCTAGTCCAGTGATAACCTATCACAATATTTCTTTGTTCCTCTGGACTCGTTCTTTAGGCATGAGTGGTCAGATCCCCTCTTAGTTCCAATGAAATCAGCTACTAATTGGGCTTGAGGAATTTATATTGACATGTTTAAGGGCTGTAGACATTTCTGAATAAAAAAAAGTCAGTAATGGGAATTACAACTTTATATGAAACTCTAGTGTTCATGCCTGTCTAAACCATAGACAATGCTGTTGATGTTAACAGCAAAAATAAACAAGGAAGTGAAGATGAGAACAAGAGGAAGAGAATGTCGGGTAAGAACGAGACAAGTATTGAACTACTGTGTTTATACATAGGCCATATGGTGCGGACATAAACAGTGTGAGCTTACTTTACCAGCATTATGCAGTCTGTAACCTCCCTTTCAGATAACTCCTGTCTGCCAAATGTTTTTCTTGCCTTTAATGCTGCAAATTCTGCAGGCACGAAGTCTGCATGCTTGTATATACCAGAGCGAGATTCAGTAGACAAGCTTTCCTAACCTATATCCATTTTCTGCTAAAAGTATCAGTAATAGCTGGATCGCCTTAAAAAAAAAAAAAAACCAAACCAACCAACCAACTCTTTGGCCACTTTTAAAAAAAAAGATACATATATATATACTTTTACTGAACTTTAATGTATAATGTCTATTAAAGGCATAGATTTTTCAGGCAACAAAAAAGTGCTATTACAATATAATCATTGCCAGACCTGATGCTTGCCATGGACTACAACTGCAGGGACACATTAAGATTTTTATCTGGTATTACTATACCTATGGGCCTGAAAATGCATGGCCAGCTATTTGGCAGCCTATCTTTGATCTCTAGACTTCTGCTGCTAATTTGCTTTAATGGCTTCTGAAGACCCAAGGTCTGCAGGAGAATACTTTCAGGAGCAAATTACATGCCATCTCAGTCACAATGCTGATAAATGTACAGATGATGATGAAATATCAAGTGTTCTTAATGTAGCAAGCACCTGGTTTTAATTCCATCATCTAATATATCATTTTGTCATTAGCCCATCTTTTACAACTCATTTTAGCTGTATGTATATTGATACTTTGTAAAATTAATGTAATAATCTTAAAATGTTGTGGGGGGGGGTGTTGGTGTTTTTTTTTCCCATTGGCCTGCTTGCATTATTTTTCCCCCAAGAGTTTTAGGAGCGGTACAGACTTCTGCAAGAAGATTTTCCTTTTCAAATGACACCTCCTGTATAAATCAGCCTATTTCCATTTCAGCCAATGAGTGTTATGCCAGTTTGCACAGTATAACGTCCTGCTGCAAAAAAAAAATGCCCTTTTTAGATGGTCTGAGTGAGGTCTTACGCTTCATTTACTGTGCTTGTCCCTAGCAAGAATGACAGGACAGTTCTAGCAGAGTGCCATGTTATTAGTGTCTCTATACAGACAGGTTGAACAGATGCCTTCATCCCAGGTCTGGTAGCCGTGCAGTTGAAGATGTCATGACAACTGGGTAACAAGGCAGCATTTTCCCTGCCAGCAAGCAAATTTGGAGGATCTAGCGAGGCTTTGTGCAGCCCACACCCCCACAAATCAAAGCGGGTGTAGAAGTAAGGTTCTGCCTGGCAGGGCTGGTACTTACACAGCCACATCGCTTCTATTCAGCCTTCTGAGAGCAACCAACAAAGTCATCGGCGACTGCAACGGGGGTAAGAACAACCTGTGAATACTATTAGGATTTCCACAACAGCATCTGTGACATTTTGTCCTGTTGCCTGACTTCCATTTCGGCTCCTGCCCCATTTGTTTCTAAATCAACAGCACATTGTTTGAAGGATTACTATATCATCTGTTTCCAGGAAACTTTCTGAATTTTACATTACTTTTTTACTCCAGCAATATACCGAGCAGGGAGTTGAAGCTGAGTAGGCCCCTTTCCCCTCACAGGATATTTTTTTAACCACCAAACTGCCTGCAAGGGACTTTTGCCAGAAAGCTGAGGTTCCTTAATAATTTGAGGACCTTGTTCAGCTCATTCAGGTCTATTTTATTCAGGTTTATTTCGTTTTGTTTTGTTTTGTTTTGTTTTGTTTTATTTTATTTTATTTTATTTTATTTTATTTTATTTTTTATTCTATTTTATTTTATTTTATTCTGTTTTAAAGATTGCACACATTAGTACAGAGACCTAAGCCCACACTGCGTTTCAAGAGCCAAGCTCTTACTTCTGATATTGCTCTTTGTGCCCATCTTTTTGAAGCTACTTACTCTATTTTCAGGTTGTGAAATGCTTGTAAGTGGAAGCAGCTGTATCACGCATACTGCATGCTAAGCACATCCAAACCAGGTTAGCCTAGAGTTCAGGTATGCTCTAAAGATGTGGTAACTCTTCCCTGTAAACAAGGTCTAAGATACTTACAATATTCAAGGACAGTTCTGCAGTTCCTGTTCTGCAATTGCTATTGTAAGACATCTTCCATCCCTTTTTCCCCCTCAAAAAATGCAGAGCCAAATCCCATTAATCCCCCCCAATGAAATTACAGTGAGATGTAAACATTATTCTCATTTTCATCATATAGAACTTGCTATTATTTCACTAGTTCCTTTTCCTTTTAGACCAAATTCAGCAGTTATTCATCAAAACACTGGTGCTTGTTTAAGTCTCTCCTGATCTACACAACAGCTTCTGGGACTGTACCTAGAAACAACCTCACAAAACATTCAGAGCTAACAACAATGTAAACCCATTTACCCTAACAGATATTATATGCTTACAGCCTGTAACCATGCAACCAAATAAGTGTTGTCAGTTTCTAACCACAAGTCCTCGTTTATATTTTTAGCTTTTTTTAGAAGACAGGAAAGGTGTGGTCAAAACTGATCAAACAGCATTTTGCAGAAAAGAGTTCACACATCTGTGAAATGAATTCCCAGTCAATGTATGTTTTCTCTATTTTCTCTAGCACCAGCGCTCAAGGCTAAAGAAACCATTAAGGCCCTTGGATTCTCAGTAACTTGATTTTTTTGCTTATGAATATGCAGTGTGGCCTTATTTTCATCGTGTTCCTCACATGTATATACTCAGCTCCCTCTCCCCTCCTCCATTCTGTCCTGGAGAGGCCATAACCCGTGGACTTTATGTCTGATGGTAGAGATTATAGATCTCATTACAATCAAGAAATTATACTATCTTAAATATGACTTATTGAATACTGTTGTAGACAAAGCCATTTTGCGCTTCAAGAGGCCACTCAAATCCACAATTCTGTATTAGATCAAGTCTCGTTTCTATCTTCATAGCTTTTATTATGACATGTAAATCATGCCAGAAAAGAGGAGTGCTCCCCCCAGTATAGATCAATTAGATGGAGTTTATGCCAGTCAAATGTAACTGCTATAAATATATTTTTCATAGTCTCTTGTCTCTGTTACTTCTTTCTGACCACCCTTTTCTCTCAAATCTAAATAAAATCATATGATCTCTTCAGCAATGCAGACAGTAATCAAAATTCCCATTGCCATCACAATACATGGCTTAGGATGTGTTTCTGAGAGCAGGGAAATATGCAAATAATTAATAAGATAATACAGGAAAATGTGTCCTGGCTACAAATTTTGCATGATTCTCTGATGTATTTGTTTTTACCAAACCTATCTTTATTTTATTTGGCAATATGAAGCAGTGTAAATCCGGCTTAATCAACCACTTTTGTCTTGTTGAAATGTAGTGGTCAAGCTGGCTTTCTGCATTAATTTCCATACCTTGCTGCTGTCAGGGTAGCACAATTCGCATGCACCTGTAGAAAAATGGTTTAATTCACTATTAAAAAATAATAAAAAAAAAAAAAAAAAAAAAAAAAGTCTTTTTTTTTCCACTCAGCTGAAAAGAAACTAGAACTGCATCAATACGGAAAGTCTCTTTTCAGGCTGATTCCTGCCCTGTCATTGCACAGATACGAACGCTGCTGCCTGACATTTCAGGAAAGCATGAGAAGAAGAAAAGCTGAGCTGCTGACTCTGCATGTTACAGGCAGTCAGAGAGGATTAGCTCACCACGCAACATTCAGCTTAAGAAACAGATGCAGCATATCTCCCAGAAGTGTTAAACAAAATGGAAAAAAAAAAAAAAAAGAAAAAAAAAGACCTAATTAGTGAACCCTGAGCCAAAGGCTAACATGCAAACAAACTAGGCACAAGTGGATGACAGACAAGCTGGATCTGTCGGCTCCGTGTACATGATACTCCAGCTCTCGCCCTGCCGTTCCCTCTCCCCCTCTCAGACACACACCAACGAGTGGAAGGGTCGGTGGTGGTCTTCGGGGCATTAGCTGTACCGACTAAATTCAACAATCAATTCCCTCTTTGTTTGGGTGCCCAGATTTCTGTGCCTCTTGTGAAGGTTAATTCATTTCTTGCCCGTTTTTCCTGGCGCAGAAGATCAAGGCGTCGCTCAGCCCGTCCTCTTCCTTTCACTTGCTTTTCTCAGCTCTGCTGACTGGCACCGCAGGCATTCAAACCTCAGGCTCCTGTTAGCACCAATTAACAGATGCGGTGCTGGTGGTGGGTTCTGAGGCACACAGCCTGGAGCTCCGGGCAGGAGCAGGGTGTCCCGGTCTCCTCCCGGCACGGCTCAGCCCCGCGCAGTGGCAGACGCACCCGTTCACCTCCGACCCGAGCCCGCCAGCCGCCTGCAGTTCCAGAAATCATTTTACAACTCCTCATTGCACCTTCGGGTTGTTGTGTGTGGGCATAAAAGATACAATGGAAAAACTTACTCATGGAAAATTATGAAATAATTGCCTCCCTCCATAGCCAGTCATTACTATGATAAACAAAATGAGCTGGTGATAGTAACTCACCTTTACTCTTTGGTTGAGATACTAATATTCCATGTGCCTTCTTTCTTTTCGAAACAGTATTTATGACTTGCTTGTGATTCACTGCGAACCCATGCCAGTTTACATCAGAATAGCTCTACTGACTGCAGGGATGTTTTTCCAGTTTGCATCTAGGCCTAGATTTGTTTCCTTTAAATTATGTTGATGCCTACCTACTCTTTGCAGCTAGATATAAGCAGATTATTGCATGGACTCTGCTTGCAAAACAAATATATTCACAGTGATAATCTAGGTCATCAATTTTAATCCAACTAATTTCTGCAGGAAGGCCGTAACTTCTGATTGAACTACAGTATCTCTATGGAAGAGAAAATTGGTCTGTAAGGGCTGAACTGAGAATCCACTGTCTCCTTTGATAAATTATTCTAATAGTCCATCAGGCTTGCTTAATGCATATCTGAAGCTCTGAGCTCTCTATCTTGGACTCGCTTGTTTTTGCCCTCTTGAGTTAGTTTATTTCACATTTGTTTTGAGGGTCATGAGGAGAAAGACCAGCAGATCCAGTCCAGCAGAGTGCAGAAGGCCGGACGATGGACTCAGCAACCCAAATGCTGTCCGAAAGGAAGATGGCAGGGAGGCCGTGGTTGTGTAACCTGGATGTTTCTTGGTAACTCGAGACTGCATCAGATTCAACCAGCTTCCTTTTAGCAAGCTGATGATATCTGCCAGGACCTTTCAGAGATAAGAGGTGGTTATGTGTGATATGGCAGTAATGTACCACAGGTGTCTCTGGTGCTGCAGATGACACTTGGATAAGCCAAAATTACTGCAGGCAAGGAGTGGAAGCAAGAAGAGCTCTGAGCACGTGGCTGTTGGAAGACTTAGGGTGGAGTTACCCTGTGCCTTCTAACATACTTTTTGGTGTCATCCTACATTGCTCTTGTAGTAGGTGTTCACGGTACAGCTCCATGCTCTCACCCAGCCTGCGTGGCAGCCAGGGACCACTTAAGTCTAGGCTGATGTAGCAACACACAAGCCTTATCACTGTGCCACATCCACCACCTCTTGAATCGCTGACTTTGCAAATATCCTGAGCTTTCCATTCCCGTGAACTCCCAGGGTACTGATATCACTGACAAGCGAAAAAGTGCTGATTTAATTCTCCCTCTTGTGATTTTATTAGGAGAGACGTGGGGAAGTAAGGTGGAGGCAGCCCTTCCCCTTTCTGCTGTACCCTGAGCTTCCAGTCGCGTCACAAGTGGCTTGTCAGTTGTGCAATCCCTGCACATTCACCCACAAAGCAGCAATAGCCAACATCAGTCTTACGTTACTTACCCTCTTGTAATGACCTCCAGGAAGGATCTGACCCTGAATTGGGAAGCCAAACACACAAGCAGGAGCTTGCTCATCTTCACAGTATCTCAAAATTTTAACTCTAAACAGCTTTAAACTGTTTCTTTTCAGCCATCCTTCTGCCTCTCCCTAAGCCCTGATACAAATAAAAAACAACAGATATGAATATATTGAAAACAGGAACATCAAACTAAAGGACTATATACACAAGTAATTTTTTTCATTTAAATCACCAGAATGTGTTTCACTAGAAGACAAATACAATTCAAACACCCAGAACAAAATGGCAGATTAAATCAATTTCAAATGCTGATGTCTTTAAAGTTTACTGTTCACACTCTAGTGCATTGACCAAACCTAACATGATGTTTATGCAGATCATTTATTAGACAATGACTGATTTAATCGAAAGCAGTCTCTAAGATGACTGGAGTCAGAAACCCGATATCACAAAAACCACAGCTTTTAAGCATCATTCACAATACCTGAGTATATCCATATTGTTCGATACACACTGATAAACTCTTATCATACATCAACAAGTAAAGTTGTTATGAACTCCTGACTTCCAACGCTATCTGCAAAAACCCCATCTTGTTTAAAACCTAGGGGAAGCAGCATACAGTGTAAACAAAGATGATGTTTGAGTATCAATATTTAATGAAAATGTAAAACCTGCCAAGCCAAGTCTCAGATCAATGTATTTTTTTTCCAGCTAAAAAGGAGTTGTTATTCGGGTGCTGAATAGCAAGTCTCGGATCTCAATCGTGTTCATTTTGGCTTCATGAACAGATGGAAAAAAGTATTTTTAAGTCCTCTTCCACTATTAAAATAGGGAAAAGAGGGGTAGAATTGGTACTGCTCAGTGATTTTAAGAACAACAAATATGTTGAAGTTAATGTTTAGTATATGACCTATTCCAAAAGGAAAGGAAAGAAGAGAAAGCCACTAAAAAGTTAGATAACTGAAGAGATGGAGATTCTGGGTTGGGGGCGGGGGGGAGGGTGGGGGAAATGAATAAATAAAAAATCTAATAGAACTGAAAAACTTCAAGTGACCCTTTGTGTCCCTACACTCAGCTTTGGCTTCTTTTTTCATTTCTTTTATCCTTCTGTCTCTTTCAACTCTTACATTCTTTAATGTTGCTTCCTATATTTGGAAGCCTCCCACTCATTGTCAGCCAAGCATCTTTCTTTGCTTTCAAGCCCTATTTAAAACCCACTACCTCACTGCACCTTTACTAACCTACCCGGTTTTTGTTCATGCCTTCCTCTTCCTGAACCTTTCTCATGTTCTGTGCTGTCCAAAGCTGAAATTTGGAAGATCATCATGCTTGGAATGATGTTTAATTTCTTATTTCTTTTTTTTTTTTTTTTTTTTTTTTGGTAAAGCATGGAAGAACAAACCAGTTATTCAGCCTTCTGTGGTGCTTGAGGGTTTCTTGGGGAAGCATTCTGCTACTCACAGCATCTTCTTGAGGTATGCTCCTGTGTCAATAAGGGAGGAAGGAAAGTCAACTGGTGCACATTTTTGACAGGTACGATATTCAGTCTTCCAGACCAGCTGTGGCCTTTTTTTCCTCTTCTTCTCCTTTGTTTTCCAGCAAGTCTATTTCAGGATGGGCAAACTGACAGCAGCTACCCTGTGGTCTTACCAAAACCTTTACACAAGCTATAAAAGAGATGTTCTTTGCTCCTTCCACACCTTTGTCTGTCTTCTACAACCATGTAAAGGAGAGCAAGATTTGCCTCTTTCTCCTCTTCCTTCCTCCTATTTTTACAAACACAGTTGAGATAATACCTACAATATGTTGCCAGAAATAAAATACTGCTTTAGTATCCCACAAGGCATGCTTAGAACTTGTCTGTTTTCAATCATTCCACTAAATCTAGTCAGAACACAAAAATACATAGAATAAGTGAAACGACACCATATACGGTGGTGGGAACTTAGCAACAAATAAAACTTGAAGAAAAAAAAAAGAAAAAAGACAAATCTACAATACTTCGAACTTGGCAGAGTAGCAATACAGAAGGTCAGTGACAGACAATTTCTGTGTAGATTACATCTCCATTTTTAGGAATGTTATCCTAAAACTTGAAAAAGAAATCCCAGTTGACATGAACTGAGAGTCTCCCCAAGAATCTCACTTACCAAGCAAGAAAGAAGCCTAATCAAGCATTTAAATTTTACTCTCTGACAAACAAATAACTTAAAGGAAACCAAATCTTAAAATAACGTTGACAAATACATGACGATTTAAAAAAAGATGAAATATTCAGTAAAGACAAGACAAAACCAAAGCAAACATAGCAAAGCAGACAGTCAAGGTGCCACCAAAATAGCCAAGGGCCTTCATCAAGCTTTCTGTCCTGATCACCCTATGTTCAGATATATTTTTATGTCATGTAAGACACAATAAAAAGTACTGTGACGTTTTCCAGTTGTGCATTATATCAACCTTTTTTTCCAATCTCTGACTCTCAAAAAGATGTTTTTACTTTGTAGTACAATGTATATTGGAAAACATATGTGATTTACAGTGCAAAGCACCATATGTGAGCATTCACAAGATCAGAATCTTATTTATGTCACAGAAGCTAATCATTGCACCCACTGAATACAAATAAAAAGTTTTAATAGAGTCATCTACAGTTTAATATTGTGCAAGCGTGTTCTGATCCAACTGAAGTCCAAAGGCCTATATTGATATAGTCTGATTCATTATCTAGCTTAAGGTTAGGAAGAAAAGTTCATTTGCTAGCTTTTAAATGAAAATAAAGGGAATTCATATGTAATCAATTTTTGTTCTGATAGAACAGATTTGTGTTAAGTTGTAATGACAATTGATGGCAATTCTTCTCAGATAACAGCCTCCTGCCTGGACCAAGATAATGAACAGGTTTTCTTCAAGGCCCACCACATGACACCTCTTACATTCCTGCAGAACATCCTGCACTTCTTACCATCTTCCCAGCTCTTAGGAAGTAGCTAAAATGCATTACTAGACCTCTAGGCTGCAAAGGCAGCTTGCAGAGAGCAGCCGGTCCAGTGGAAGCAGAGTGGACAGTCTGCACTCTGTGGGCAGACTTCAGTAAAAAAAGAACCATAAGCCTCTAAATCATGGCAACACCTAAAATCTTGTCTGATTCGTCTCCCCTACTACCAGGAAAGTTGAGAGCCATCGCATAAACAGAGCACCGACAGCCTCTAACATTTTAAGCGGTGTTGATTAGGCCTGCTCTAAATAGATAACAACGTTGAAAATGCTGGCAGCTTTGTTTACCCAAAAGCTTTAAATGCTGCCAGCACCTGAGGAGCAAACCAACTGTTGCAGCACTGGGACAGGTTTGCAGCATTTTCCTGTGCTGATGAGAGTTAGGTCTCTAGAAATGTTTGACCCATCTGCCTCAAGCAACATCTGCTGCCAAGTTGGAGGAGAGCTAAGAGAGCCTGCAGCCCTTTCCTTTAGATTAGGCTGCATCTTCTCTCGGCTTTATAAAACCCAGAAACATTTTCCTCTCCTCGTTACAAGAACAGAAGAAAGTCAGTTCCACTTCTGGGAAACATAGGATGAGGAATGAGGAAAGTCTCACACCATTTGTGAGAACAGATGATTCGAAGAACTGAAGCAGCCCAAGCCGAAGGAGCTCTCCTTATCAGCCTGGCAGGAGGGTCACCATGGATGTTCAGGTATCCACTGGAGCTGCTGGCACCCTGGAGGTGGCCTCACCTAGGTGGATGCTGTGTTTCCACACAATGACTTTTCTTTCTCATCTTTCATCAGAAGAGGCTGCAAGACCCCAGCCCAGAATATCCTGCCGGTTGATCTTCAGATTTTCACCAGGAAGTGGAAGGTTGAAATCCCCTACGGAAGGAAACCAGACTCCTGTGGCCCATCTACCAGGTGAGAGATTTAGCCACTAGGTTAGCAGTAAAAAGGGGTTCTTCCAGCATTGCAGTCAGGGTTTGGGGTAGGTTTTTTCCAGGTGGTGTTCTCTGAATACACACAGTGGGTTAGCTGAATATCCACACTTTGAAAGTCAATGCCTAACGTGTGCATTTCAATTACTCTTTCAGTCCTGTGAGTTTGTCAGTGCCTCTGAGAACCTTCAGGTCAGACCTATGCCCACTTGGAGAACTCTACTGGTAGAAACAGAGCAATATCAACATAGGTGTCAGACAATGCCAAGTTTGAAGTTCCATATTTTGGAACTCCATAATTACCTATATTATCAGCCTATAAATAGCACTTCAGCATGCATTCACTTTCCAAATTCCTGAGGAACAGGATGAGCCTCTGGGGAGAATGTTTAGATCTTCCAGGACTAAGCTTTACTCTGCTAGAGTAAAGCTTAGGTATATGCAATATAAATGGTTACTAGGTCTTGGCTGGAGGGTCAAATCAGGGTCAAATGATCAGTGAAGGTACATACAGATATGTGCTTTTCTGGATCTAGGCTCAGGTAATGCAAAGAAAGAGACCCAGAGAAAATAATTATTGCATAAGATGATCACTACTACAAGCTCATTTCAAGTCTGTCACACTATATACTGTTTAATATGTCATATAAGGTAGTGTAGCAGTTTCTTAAGTTGAAGGTTTTCAAGTTATGGTCTACATATTCTGCATAAGCTGTTACCAGTATCTTTAACAGGTAGCAAAGAAAATTGCTTTTTGACAGTCAGCTTAAATCGACTGTGCAAGACGTACGCTGCCAGTGCAGCCAAGAGCACAGACAAATAGATACTGAAAACCTTTCCCATGGGTGACTGCTCTGGATCATAGGCAGGAGGGCATGTTCAATCTGACATTCCAAAATCCACTTAAAATGAGTTCTGACTGCAAATGATGAAGCTCAGGGTATTTATTAAATCTTCTCAAAACAACCATTTTTAAGCGTGATCACTAATGAGATTGCCACAAAACTTCTAAGCCCAAAGAAATTAAACAGTCACTCAAACAATGCAGAGGTGCCTAATTAAAACATGTTTACATAATAAAACCTACATATCAAGGCTAGTTTTAAGAGCAATTTGCTCTTCCAGTAAAGGCCACTAGTAGACTAAAGGCATTTTCAACAGTCAAGCTGGATGGGTGCTGGCCCACATTTTGTCAGCCACAAAACCCTGCGCGGAATGGCCAACAAGGCTTCATGCTGTCCTTAACTAGCCTAGAAATTCCATTTAAGTCAGGTTTCATTTTCTTTGCACTGCTGTACTGGCCCTATTCAGTGATCTCAGCTATTGTGTTCATTCTGCCTCAGAGTTGTAAATAAGGAGTATGTCCTCCCCCTCCAATCTGGTCTTTCAGTCAAACCTTCCTTTGTGAGTTCTGTCTCAACTTTTTTCTTCAGAATCCAAATTTTAGGCTTTTTCTTTCACACCAATACATAAATATGTCACACATTTTCAACTTTAGGTTGCACTGATCTAAAAGTAAAGAAGTTCTACTACATACATGGACAAAACATTGAAGAAAAATACACTGATCATTAGCATTCATTTTATCAATGTGACAAAGCTATCATTACTTTGTCATGGTATGTCCCATTTTACATATCACATTATTTTTTTACAGGATTTAATGTTCAAAAGAGCATTAGATTTGCTTTACCATCATATGACTGGAGGAGACTATGCGGTCTTTGTATACTGGCCCTGACCCCCTAAAGGCTTTGTTCATGTTTAAATGTTTACATATTTCAATTATGATAGTTTCCCTAACTTTCTGTAAATCATTTCTTAAGGCACTTAAGCTGCTGACACCCTTCTTGGGCATGGTTCACACACAGACATAGAAGAGCGGGTCATTGGCAGAGAGGATACCCCAAGAACATAACCTATATTGTTTACCATCATATCACCTAATAAAGCACCCAGTTCTGGTCACTTTCATGTAACCGTGACGAGATCCACCTACTGACTCTCGTGTTGAGACCTCCACCATCTGGATGGAATCCAAGTGTGACTTTTCAATTTAAGAACATAGACCAACTATCTAACATTTCTCCTAACAAACCTACGATACGGCTGTATCTACATAGGATCCAGCTCCAGCTACCATCATAAGCTAGATATATCTTTTCTCAGAAAAAAAAAAACCCACACAATAATTATGAGTAACTGTACTTCTGCATGACCTTTTCAAGCATACAGTTTCATTTACTCAAAGGAGAAAACAAAGATAGTCAGAGACTGCTTTATAAGTAGCAGATCTAAAAACAGGACTCCTAAGCCCATTCATCTCGAAAGCCCTAAGAGCCCAGCACTCAGCAAGAAGACAGGAATATTTCTTCTTCCTTCAAATTGCTCTTGTAGACAATTTCTTCTTAAGTAGGCTGCCAAAAATGAAAAAGTATATGTATTTACTTTAGCTCCTTCTGTTCTAAACTTTCCAGTCTGTCTGTCAGACAAGACCACAAAACCCTGCTGGGGTTCAGATGACCACAAAACCCTGCTGGGCGAATGTGTTGACCAAGTGATCTGCACAGTTTTACTTCGTTTCATTACTCCATTTCCTCTATGACTATGATGTTTCAGTTAGCTAAACAAACCAACCTATACAGATAATTCCACCGCAATTATACTTCACCAGAAAAGGGAAACACCGTGTGAAAGCACAGTATGACCATACCACCGTTACAGACAAAACAGAGTCGCAATCTGCAGCCGACTTGTGAATACCTTATAACATCAACCGGTATCAATCAACTATATATAGCTAAATATGCAAATCATCACACATACGTGCTTGTATATTTGTACTTGAAAGCCAAATGCAGGGGAAAAAAAAAAAAAAGGACATACATGACTATTGGAGATACTAACATAAAACTGAGATCCCAAAGGGAATTTCAGAAGCCCGATGGTAGAGGAAGCAGCAGCATATATGGCACGGTGACAGTTCTCACAAAGGAGCACTGCTTACCCAATTTCACTGCTCTGTTGTACCTTGTAGAGGAACTGCCAATCAACCTTTCTTTCTTTAAAAATTGTAGGAAAGGTAAAAGAAGACACAGCTTTCTTGCCATAGCGAAGAATGTGCAGATCCGAGCTGCTTGCTCTTTTCCCGGCGAATTGATCTTAGCACTGCCGTGAAACAGCAACAATGCAGAAGAATTTGGGAAGCGGTAAGCAACCGCACACACAATGTAGCCCTCTTTGCTTTGTAATCCCCATATCTAGATGAATAAGAATACATAATTCCAGAACAGGCTTAAAAAAGCATGTTGGCAAATGCAAAGGTATGCTATTCAAGAATTAGGGATGCAGAACTCTGAGTGAGACACATTATCCTCCAGATGAAAAATACAATGGTTTTGCCTGCCGTGCTATCAATAAAATTGTCCAATTTTATAAAGTTATTTGTGAAGTTATCTTTAGCACATTGTAGTGAGAAATATTTTTCATTGTCACTGAACTATTGTTTCCATGGAAATTTTCTCACTAAACTCCTGTTTTATTTGCCCTTACACAGAAGAACAAGTCTTTTAATGTCTAGTTATATAGTTACAATCAATTCAGAAATCTCACTGAATTCCTTAGTGGTTCTATGGACAGGGAAGGAGAGAAGGTGGAAAAGAAGGAAGGGAAGGAAGAAGGGAAGAAGGGAGGGAGGGATAAGGGGGGAAGGGAGAGAACGGCAGGAAAAGAAGAAGAAAGGGACGGAGGCCTTCTGCTTCTGAATACAATTGAGTAAGCTCATGCACCCTTCTCTAATCTCTTCAAAAGAAAAAAAAAAAAACCCACAGGTGTGACTACAACTACGCAGCCTTCTCTGCCCTAAAGCAATACATGGAGAATTACCCAGTTAGAATTAAAAAAGTGAGCAAGTAGGCAGTGGCTGGAAGAAAACATTGAACAAAGTCAGCAATGGGATCCTGAGATGCAAGAAAATGCAGAAATTAAAAGTGAAGCCTTAAAGACAGGAAGGTCACAGAACTAATATAAGGCATATCAAGCAGACTTTTGCATAAAGGTTTGGACCCTTTCCTCCGTAATCTGTTTTTGTTTACCGAGGCTATAAAATCCTGCAGGTTGACAAGTTCCTAAGACTACGGGTTTCATGTACCTGCTGTGCCTTGAAGTGCTGTAGAGCAAAGAATGCTGGTACTGGTGTGGTTCAACAGCCCCAGCAGAGGGTTGGGATTAAGTCTTCATACTCCTTCCAAAACCTGCGGAGAAGAAAACTCCTTATCATGGCTAGAACTATGTGGTAAGCACCCTAAACACTGATATGCACCAGCCCAAAAGAGGGGACTGTCTTGCTGGCTGTGCAGCCCTGCATGAGAGATTCGTGCCTGTATGGTAAACTCTGTTCCCTTGTGCGTACGGATCCGTCAGACTGCGCCTTGTCCAAATGAGATGCTGAGGCAAGGGTGAAAACGTTTGGCTGGGAACATTTTAATGCCTTAAAACACAGGAATGTTACATAGAGAACACAACTGTATCAGGCCAGGTCTACCTAAGTTATTACAGGATATATTTCTACATTTCACTAGCTGCAAGTTCTTAACATTTCCTGTGTTGAATGACTTCAATTGAGATGTGTTTTCCATATTTCTTTTTTTACCAGAGACCACCCATGACACAAGAGACTTTATTTAAAAAGTGATCTAAAAGCGTTTCCAATAAGACCTGTTAGAACTTTGGCAATTCAGAAAAATGACTGAGAAAGTCTGGATTTTTAAAAAAATTAACAAGGAAATGAAATAAGAAATTAAATGAACCAAAGACGATATATTACAAAACAAGTAACTTGAGGAGTGCTATTTAAATCAGAGGTAGTATTTCACAGGTGAATGGTAACTGTCCTAAACTGCGTGTAATAAAAGTACTAAAGTCTCATGAGTGAGACCTCTTTTTTTTCTTCTCTATCTTAAATATATGATGGAGAGCGACAGGCTGGTGTTTCTGCGGAAATTATGAAGTGTGCTGATTAGTTAAGCATGTAATAATGAGGTTACGAATTCCCAACATGCTGACAGAAATTTGGGTGTCTGAAAAAACATTGCAGAGGCGTGGCTATGAGTTTTCCCTTCAGCTTCTTCTTTCATTTATTTTTCTTCCTATGATAACTGAACATATGGAGATTAATTTCAGTGTGGGAGTGACAGTGTGGATGTCTAATTAATTGCCCTAGAAAATAAAAAATGTTTCTGCCTTACTCATAGAGGCCATTTGGCTGAAGTGGTGCCTAACATTATCAAAATCTGGATGTAATATGGAGTATTTGATGTAAAAACAGCACAAAAGGCAGAAAAACTTAGTTAAGAACCTGGTTTAGCCATTCACCAGGATTTCAAGCTGGAGTAGGTAAGCCGGGCTGTCACGTACGTGTGTTGGTTACTGCTTGTCAGCTACTGAAGAACTGCAAATATGAATAGGTACAAGTAAAAGATTGATGAATTTATAAATAAACCTAATGGTATGGTCAAATAGACATACAGGCAAGTTTTCCTTCTCACCTTTAGCAGAGGACTTTTCCAGAAGAGATAAGGCTGAAGCAGAATGGGGTTTTTTTTTCTCTTCATATACCTCAGATAGATACTGGATTTATGTTTCTAAGATTTTGGGCTTTATGTTTTGTTAATTCTGGGATTATTTTTCCCTACCACCAGTTTCCCCATAGCATAAACAATCTGGCAGATAATTTTTAGAAAAGCATTTCCTGAAAGCACTTCAGTGTCATGTTTCCTACGCTATGGGTTTATTTCTGAAGAAGCCCTTACGGACGCTGCCATTATGGCATGCGAGTCCCCTCTTCTAAGGGGAATACGCTCAAAGGATCACCAAGCTGTTACGTGAGAGACAGGTGTTTGGTGGGTAAAGCAGCTCCGACAACAACAAACCAGGAGAGAGTGTCGCTGAAAAACACATTCCGAATATGTAGAGAGACCAACAGGCTGCAATGCTGATATAAAAACTCGCTTGCGCCACAGCTCTTCAGCCCGTTATACAAGTGGTGCATGATTACAGGTTTGATGAGTGGACACTGTACTACAGACAAAACTCTTGAAAGACCACATAACTTAGTAGGGAGAGACTGCATAACTCAGTAGTAAAAGGCCACATAACAGATTTTATAATGTCAGGCATGTTTAAAGGAAGACGACTATCCCTCAAGGAAAGGAACTTGAATTCTTCTCCTTCAAAGTGTCTCATCCTTATCCTGGAGAGGTACAACCCTCACAGGCTTATACTGGCTATGAAAGACAATTTATATCCCATTCAAGTCTTCAGAGGCAACACTATTTTTTCTTCTGTTTTCTATTTCCAAAGGACATCACCCGACAAATCGAATGTTTTGAACCTTGCAAGCCTGACAGCAAACATCCAGAGTTCAGGAGAACACTTAAGTGTGCCTTAAATAAGAGGATAGAAGAGTCTGATGAAAAGGCAAATAGTTTCACCTAAGAATTGGCAACAATTCAGTGGACAAAAAGATATAATATATCATGGAAATCTTTTGTATGGGTAAAGCAAATTGTTTAATTGCAAGGTAATACTATCATTAAATAGGGAGTAGCAATTATATCAAACTATATTCATAAAAATATATCCCTGTTATTATCTTGTAAAATTAAATTTAATGAGTGAACAATATATGAAACTTAAAGTGTACCAAAGGATAACAAATATCTCTTCGTAGATTAGATTTTATCTTTAACAATAAAGATTGTAAACTTTATTAAGCAAACTTAAAATTAAAATTTAGAGAACAAACTGATCTTATACACTCTTGGCACATATTTTCTTTCACTGTATCATCTATTTCTCAAAGCAATATTAAAACCATTGTGAGGATAAATATTAACTATGAAGGAAACCAAATATCAGGGAAGACAAGAATAAAATGTGGATACCTTTCCCCCAGCTGTTCTTTAGACTCTTAGAAGCTTGACTCTACTGTGATCATCCTGGCTTAATACTGCTTTATTTATTTAGTCACGGAACTGGTACTATCTGGCGCTTAGTGAATTATTTTTTGTCCAAGTTGTTGCACTGATAGTCCATTAAAAGGCTGTTCCCTTTTTAACCACAATAAAAAGTTAGTATACTGTCTTACCGATGTACACAAACATTATTTTAGCTCACCTGAGTCCTCATGAACCTTTGATATGTCTTCCACAGTTTACACAAATATCACCTTTAACTCCTTCTTGCATTTGATTTTGATAACACAAAACTTCTTCTTCAGGGAAGCCTGACTATATTTTAAACTTATTTTTGGCTTTGTAATGAGATAAATCGTTATTAATGCATAGAATGTCTCATAGTATAGGAAGACGGTAGAAGAATAAAATGAAAGCACCAAATACTAAAAATTATTTCTCCAAAGACATTTAATATATAGCAAAATATGGTAACTATTCTGTAATGGTTGTATTAATTAAACGGATCGTGCAGTCATCAGCTAAATGTACATAATCTAGAGATAACAATAGAAAAGAAAGCCAAAAATAGAGAACAAATAGACATTATCAGGAAGGAAGAAGTATTGTAATAAGAAGCATAGAGAAACCTCATGAGTCACGTTTATAAACAAAATAAAACAAAAAATAACTCGTGTGACTAAAGCCAAGCAGAAACAGAACATGCTATTGATGTTTATAGAGATTATGGTATAAAAAGCAATATCTGTCTTAAACACTAAAAAAACTGTATCTTTGTAACATAATTTAGATAAATTTGGGTTTATTGCCTCGTATTTCACTCATGGTTCAAAATACAGACTGAAGGAATTGGAATATGGGTGAATGCATTTTGTTTGATTACTTATTTGTATTTTTGTGCTCAGTTTTTCATTCCTGTACAGTGATAGAGTACCTCTAAAGACAGCCCTGAAAAATACGAGATGGCACGATTATACCATTCCGTGAATGAATATCTAAGATACTACGACTCAGTGGCTCACGCTTGAGATCCATTACCCCTCTGATTTCTCCCTATCCTGAGGAATTAATAAATGTGTTTCTTTTATAATAGACAACATACACAAAGTGGTAGCTGAGTAGAGATGTGTGGAATAAGGACATGATTAATTTTCTTGTTTGCTCCCTCCCTTCTACCACTTCTTGAAAGAGGAAAATGCTCAGCAAAGTCATTCATCCTTTCCACGCAGTGAGCCACAGGTAAAAACTGGGAAAAGCTGAACAACAAAATAAATTGGACCTGCCCAGTGATTTCTATTTTAAAAATACTTGCTGATCCTTTTAACCCTGCTGAAAATGACACACACTGTGAGGCTTCAGATCAGATACTTCTTTGATGTATTTCAGGAGGGCAATAAAGTTGAAATATATTAAGAAAAAAAAAAAAACAAACATTCCTTATTCTCAGAGCAATGGAAAATAAGTGCACATGTTTAAATTTTCAAAGGAACAGACTGGAGTTCTGGCAAATGTTTTTTAATATTGCAAATGGAAAACAATTACTATACTGAGAGAGATACAGAAACTCCCTGATACGACGCAAGCAATATATTTTCATGAGTTCCTTTAGGCAGTTTATGTCCTAAACCTGCAAAGGCATGCACAAGTTTAACTTAACCTATGTACATGTTTCTGTTTGGAGCTTGCAACAGAGTAATAAAAACCCCCTCATCTAATACAGGTATAAGGCATATATTATATTCATTGCTTTCTCTCACATCATTTTATTTACTTTTGTCAACCATAAAACCAAAAATAAAATAAGAATACATTCCAATGTGTGGAACACATTGAAGGAGAAAATAGAAATGTTGTAGTAAGCTATTCAAAAACCTTACCCCTCAACCTCAAAAAAAAAACCAAAACAACACCAAAAAAAAAACCCCACAAAAAAACCCAAAATTGAGGGAAGGCAAAAAAATTATGTGTTCTTACCTACCTCAGTATCATGTCAACAATGAGAAACTCCACACACCAAAAGTACTGTAGTATGGGATAAGAGTAATGTTGTAGCTTCATCTCTGAATTTCCTGGGATTATGGGTTTAGGAGAAGTACTTTATCTTAGCTTTACCTGTCCATCAATGTAATGTTTCATATAGGTTTTTACCTAATTTAGAAAAGAGGAATAGATCAGGGAAAAAAAAAACAACCTTGTCTATACAACACTATCTGTTTTCTGGCTTCTGGCTTAATTAACTCTTGCTGGTTTCATTTCTCATTATTAACATCATTGTTTACCACGAATGTTCCGGTTCCTATTTTTTAGAAAAAAAAAGAATAACATTTTGTACTGTTCCCATATAAAACCATCGGACCTCCTAACTTTTTTCTAAAATGGATATTTTTGCTTGTCTTCACAGCAAAATTAAAATGGATGGGGATATGCATGAGGAAAATATCATGAATAAGGAAAGGAACAATTTTGTTTTAGGTAACAAGCTGGATTTTGTAATACTAATAGAATTTATAGACATTTTACTGCTGGTTTACGATTTTTAAATTTATATTATTTTTGCTAATTGTAATAGTGGTTTCAGGTTTTAGCTGGCCATATTTTTAAATTCCAGTTTCCTCTAAAACAAGTTCTCTTTATGTATATATTTGTATTTATTTATACACACCAACACTATATTTTTGAGGGGGATTCTCGACATTTTTCCAAGTGCTAACATTTTGTTGCACTTCAGCAGAGCATAACGGACTTTGACAGAACCACATACAGGTGGGAGGCAGACAAACATATAGTGATTAGAAAGATCAAAGCTTAAGTCTCAGTGCCACTCAAGTCTCAGTGTCATTTTCAAAATAAGCTGTGATAGCGCTGGCACTTCCACCCTGCATCTCAGAATCACAGAATCACAGAATGGTAGGGTTGGAAGGGACCTCTGGAGATCATCTAGTCCAACCCCCCTGCCACAGCAGGATCACCTAGAGCAGGTGGCACAGGAACGCGTCCAGGTGGGTTTTGAATGTCTCCAGAGATGGAGACTCCACCACCTCTCTGGGCAGCCTGTTCCAATGCTCTGACACCCTCAAAGTAAAGAAGTTCCTCCTCATGTTTAGGTGGAACTTGCTATGCTCAAGTTTGTGCCCATTACCTCTTGTCCTGTCCCCGGGCACCACTGAAAAGAGCCTGGCCCCATCCTCCTGACACCCACCCTTTAAGTATTTATAAGTGTTGATAAGATCCCCCCTCAGCCGTCTTTTTTCCAGACTGAAGAGACCCAAATCCCTCAGCCTTTCCTCATAAGAGAGGTGTTCCAGTCCCCTAATCATCTTCGTAGCCCTTTGCTGCACCCTCTCCAACAGTTCCCTGCCCTTCTTGAACCAGGGAGCCCAGAACTGGACACAGAACTCCAGGTGTGGCCTCACCAAGACAGAGTAGAGGGGGAGGATGACCTCCCTCAACCTGCTGGCCACACTCTTCTTGATGCACCCCAGGATGCCATTGGTCTTCTTGGCCACAAGGGCACATTGCTGGCTCATGGTCATCCTGTAGTCCACCAAGACTCCCGGGTCTTTTTCCACAGAGTTGCTCTCCAGCAGGTCACCCCCCAACCTGTACTGGTGCATGGGGTTATTCCTCCCCAGGTGCAGAACCCCACACTTGCCCTTATTGAATTTCATAAGGTTTCTCTCTGCCTAACTCTCCCGCCTGTCCAGGTCTCTGCATATGGTGGCACAGCCTTCTGGTGTGTCAGCCACCCCTCCCAGCTTTGTGTCATCGGCAAACTTGCTGAGGGTGCACTCTATCCACTCATCCACGTCATTGATGAATATATTGAATAGGACTGGACCCAGTACTGACCCCTGGGGAACACCACTCGTCACTGACCTCCAACTAGCCTCTGTGCCCCTAATCACAACCCTCTGAGCTCTGTCTTTCAATCAGTTTTGTATCCACCCCACTGTCCATTCATCTAACCCGCACTTCCTAATCTTCCCTATGAGGATGGTGTGGGAGACCATGTCGAACACCTGGCTTAAGTCAAGGTAGACGATATCCACCGCCCTCCCCTCATCTATCCATCCAGTCATGCCATCATAGAAGGCTATCAGATTAGTCAGACATGATTTCCCCTTGGTGAATCCACGTTGGGTACTTCTGATAGCTTTCTTTTCTTCCACATGCCTTGAGATGATGCCCAGAACAAGCTGTTCCATCATTCTTAAGAAACTCCATACGCTACATCCAGCATGGGACCCACAGCTATTTTCTTCCCATGCCTGGCTAGTCTAGCAACAAAGGATAGTCTAACCTCAGGGGAGCTCAGACTAAACTGAGTCTATCAGGACTGCAACTGACCAGCTCAGTGGAATTCAAGACAGGAGCCACGTCCTGCAAGCCTTCCGCATGCCAATATCCTTTTGCTTATGGATAGCCCCACTGGACTCAGACATACTTCACATATATCGTTACTTAAGATCATGTCGTTTACTTCATAAGGATTAGTCGCCTCAGTTCAAGTTCCCATGCTTTAATTACTAAAAGTTGTTAGCAAAAGTTGGACTAATTAAAAAAGCTGCATTAATTAAGAATCACTAGCAATGCATTGTTTTAAAACCTGGTTCTCCTAGAGTATTTTTCTCCTTTTGGCTTCTTGGCATACATTCTCCAGTTCAGAGGCCACATAAAAGTAATGGTTAGTAGATTAAGGGAGTCCAGAAAATCATGCAGACTGAAAGAGAAGTTCATCTCACATACCCACTGTTAACCTTCTAAGAGTTAGACATTTAAATTCAAACTATTCATCCTTGTTTACCTCCAGAATTAAAGAAGAGATAGAGACAAATACAGAATTATCCTAAACATTAAACTTGGAATGACATGCGTTGCCTTCTGGAGGTTGCAGCTTCTCACCATTGACCATAAGAGGAGCCTAGGGTGACTAGTACAGGTCTAGATGTGTCCCTTTTAGATGCCCACATGAGGACAAATGAATCTCATCCCATACTGGCAAGAGGAGGAATACCACACACCAACAGCACAAACTGCAAATTCATCATCTGGTGCATTAGTTCCATGGATGTTCTTGGGGCTGGGTTGACTTTGGTTTTGTTGGCCAGGAAGTGTGGGAAAGGTGTTGCTTGGGAAAAAAAGCTAAGCTGAAGGAAAAATGAAGAGAGTACATAAAAGGAAAAGAGGCAAAGAGAGTTATGCAAAGGAACAAAGGGAGTGGAAGAGTATGGTTCAGCACTTTGGCGCAGGGCTGGGAAAGTCCTAAAGGCAGATCTCTAGAAGATCCCAAATGCCTACCTTGGCTGTTTCTGGAACGGCACTGTGATGTGACTGAATTCTTGATTGGTTCACCTCCGCATGTTCCCTACTACGGCAGAGAAGTATGAACGCTTGGGTCATCCCCATTATAAAACAACTCTTAGTCCAGAGCAGAGGACGGGGAGAGGTGATTCTAGCTGAGCTTGATTTAAACCTCCAACACTCCAGTGTCACTCACTACAAGTCCTTCTGCAGCGAGTGTAAAGCAAATATTCCTGCAGAGACTGATTCATTAACAGTAAGTAAACATGCGTTTTCAATGTATACAGCCAAAAACTGCACAAATGCGCTAGGATAGTGGTTCTCAGATGCTTTGGACCAGTGGATTATCACTAGCCCTGAACACTTTTAAAGACCATTACCTATGCTGTCACGGACATCGCATACATTTACTCCTAACTATAGTCTCACAGATCAGCTGTGGGCCCTTTCTGATGTCCTAGAGGACTGTTCTCACTATTGTCTTTAACATCCAGCTGAATGAAACACAAAAGATAAACAAAATTAACACTTATTTGAAATCTAAAATGGAATAGATCTAAAAGCCTTTTATGGGAATTCATTTTTAAATACCTTTTACTAATCCAAGGTATTTTTAGTAGCATAGGTGTCAATTTTAGTAATTATTAAGCTTGTGCAACTCTCACTGAATCCCGTCAGAACTGACAACAGCAAAATGTCAATGTTTGGACTGCTGTCACGTACGAAATATTTTTATATCTTTTAATCCACTTGTGTCCTAAACCAAAATGCCTTTAATGCTGTATGACATGTTGTAGCCTGAAAATAACCTACAGCAGTCCTATTACTAGATGTACCCATAACATGATATATTTAAACTCTGGTGGTTCAATACGAGGCTGCTATGTTATCCAATTGACAAGAGGGAACTCAGGCAGAGGAAAATCCTATTGATCTTTTCTACTAGTACATAATAGGAATAGAGTCAATGTCACAAGAACTCAGTTAATTTTCCTCATTTTTATGAACTAACAAGCAACATTATTTTAAAAAGTTTGTTCCTACTCAACTTAATATTTATAGTGGTAGTATTACCTGATAATAAAGACAATGCCCCAGTTAAGCCTTTGATTATTTCACTGCCCATAATCTATCCTTAAGCACCTAAGCATATTTGATTTTTTATATACACAAGTATAAACACTTTATGTAATACTTTTACTATAATTTATACTACTACAAAGAATGATTTACTTTAAGGCTTTGATACTAGATATTTTATTTGTATCCACAAGTTTTCATAGATATCCAAATTTTGATCTCGATAACCTTCAGATCTATTTGTATGTATTCGTAATCTGGAAATTATTATTCCTGAATAACCATTGCTAGGCTGAGCCCAGAGTTATAAACAATGCATGTGAAATAGGTCATTATTAATATTTTTTAAATGTAATTTTAGATAGGTAGGATATTTTTCGTAGTAACTTAAAAACAGCCAAGACGGTTTAGAGCTGTATCTGATCAACAAAGAAAACAAATAATTCATTCAAGTACGTTCTGGTCATTGTTTATCATTTGAACGATTAATTGTTGATTAAGGTAGTGGGAATAAGTAGTGCATTTTTTTCTCATACTCCTCCTTGAAGGAAATGCAGAATGGGAGCTATTAGCTCTAATGACTCTTAAATGTTTCAAAACCATCTTGAACAATTGCCAAGGAGTAGAAATGCTAATGTTTGCTGAAGGAACCTAAGGCTTAACTGAATTATCTGTTTTCTTATCCAAAGCACTTTGAAGTAGCATTGCTGAGAGACGATTTATTGTTCTCCTCAAGACAATTACCCAGCAGTGATGAGAGAGAGGAGGGGCTACATTTACCCTTCCTAAAACGAATTTTTGTGAGTCAGGAGCGTGACTCGGAGCGGTCAGTGCTGTTGATGTTAGCCTCAGAGAGAGACAGCTTGGTTACCCGTGTTGCTTCTTATCTTGGGGAAGGGAGGAAAAATAAACAAAACCCTTGTCACTTGATCACAGAGGACAGGATCAAAACACTACAATTTATGAACCTGGTATTCAGTCAGCACGAATTGGAACAGGCCCACAAAAACAAGTGAAATCAATGAAGCTTCACAAACTAACATCAGCTGACGAGAGGCTCTCAAAGATAAGACCACAACTTCATCAGACAAGTTCAGCAGAGAAGCCTTAAAAAGCAACACATCTAGAAGCGCCCACGGTAGCACAAGTCAAATGAACTAACACTTTTTATTTCAATCCAAAATTGTACGTACCATGAACCCCTAAAAGGGGTAGGGGGTAGGTTTTACCCCCTACTTTTGCACCTTGGTAAGTATAATGGATCCCACATGTTGGGTCTTGGGGTGATAGGTGACCTGCCTGACCAATACATATCCGTACCAAGGACGGGCACCAAGGGATGGTGGCTAATACCAGTTCCAAGGAGACGGCAACAGCACTGTGATTTTCAAAAAATCCTCCTAGCGAAGCGGACCAAAATGCTTCCACGACAGCCTTGCTTGAGGCTTTGGCCGTCCTTTAGGAATTCAACAGTGATACGGGAAGGGTCTGGCCGTGAGGGAGAAAGTAGCAGCTCCAAATTGGGGAAGTGCTACATAGGTAAAGCTGCAGCAGTGGAGGTAGCTGGGTGTTCACTGTATGTATTTTTGAGCTCTACCAGCGTGCCATTTGCAGAGTAACAGCACACATTCATTCACCAGCCATTTCTCACTTTCTAAGAGGCAGCCATGGTCATACTGTCTCATCACATACACTTTTTATTTTTTATTTTTTATCACGAAAAGCTCCCCAAACATGGGTTTGGGGTTTTTTTTCCCTGCTCTTTGTAGCAGTGTAAAGTATGGTTATCCTACTCTGCCCTCTTTTATTTTCTTCTCCTCTCTCATGCCTGATCCAAGTCCTTTAATTTGGCAGATTCTCCATCAGTTCCAGGATTTTATGCTTTGTTGCGTTTTTTTTCCTTTGTATGTAGACGTTGCACCTTTGTTCATGAAATATCTTTCTGCTTTCATCTGATCTGGGGCTGTAATGCTTCTTGCTGTGGTGGCACCTGAAAAGAAAATGTAAAGAAGAGACAGTTAACATATGAAGTCCAGTGTATTTTTTCTGATGTATTTCAAATACAATATATAAGAAAAAGTGTTTTGTGCAATAACTGTTGCTTCTCCCATTCCCTTCTTTATTTCTTTTTTTTTATCTTTCCCCTCCTGATCCTGCAGTATCACAGTAAAAGAACACATAACTAAAAAAAAAAAAAAAAAAAATAAAAATTTGTGAGGTATTTTAAATTACCATATGCATTCATAATAGGAAACACATTATTCACAAATCCCGAGCTCCTGAACAGTCAAGAGAAAGAATTTTGAGCTAATAAAAATGCAAATGTTTACAGATAGGCCTCTTTCCTGAGGGAGGGGTGGACGATTTCAGGATGAATTGGGCGATATTGTTTTGTTTCACAAGGTCATTGCTAGGATGCATGTTTGGATCATAGAGCAATTTGGCTATTGTGATACCTACAAGATGTGTGAAAGGCGAATTGTTTGCTTATCTAGATGGCCCTCTAGTCTTTCAGGCAACAGACTGATATGTTACAATGCAGGATACTGGGACCATCACGAGATGCAGCCTCCACAGCCCTGCAGGAAGCGGGGCCAGGAGCACGGGGAGCAGGAATCTTCTCCAGGGTGGTCGTGGAGAGTGGTCAAACAGCAGCACTGGGCTGAGAAAGCTGACTGGGAGAATTGTAGCTGGTGTGGAAAATGTTTGGTTCTTCAAGCCCGATGGAAGCTTTGGACACATCTCCGTGCTCACACACAAATATTCTCCCAGCTTCTCATGCTTTTTCCACTCTCCAGTTTCATCAAATTTCATTCATGGGCTCAGTTTGAACAGGATCAGCCCTAGCAGAATAGTCAGGAAAACAGCTGCAAAATGAATAAAGTTTAGATCTATGCACAAACAAGGAAAAGTCTGTTCTCTGCTTTCCCTTCTCAGATCAAGCTCATCGCACAATTTTGCCAAAAGGCCCCTAGTTCATCTGGGATGGTGAGGTGGTCACTCAGACCTTGGCTGGCCTTTCTCATTTTTGACCAAATATTTTAACGATCCAAATACTCCAATTCATACTCTTTGTGTTAGAAGTCTCACAGTAAGTAGATCACATTCAGGCAACCCACTCGAATTCTCTGTGACACATTTTCTGCTTCTGTATGATACTTCTGTCATTAGAGCGTTGGTCACAGAATGAGTTGAGCTATTGTCACTGATTTGTCAAGTCTGGCCTTTCCAAATTGTCTGCAAACCACGCTGAATTTTCCTGAAATGGTAATGTTTCCTCAAAAGTTAAATGAAAGATTTCCAGAAATATTCCTTTGTGCATCTTGGTTTTGCTTGCTTTATACGACTGGTGACCTACATTACATGGAATGTTTTCTGTTAGTCAATTACATGTCCTAACCTTTAGAAATAGGAGGAGTGCTTATTTTCTCACAAAAAAAAAAAAAATCATGAAGAGCGTTGTAGCTGGAGGATTAATTTGGAAAACATTTTGCAATCCTCAGGGAGAAGATTCTGGAGGGCTAGAAGAAATTTCTTCTTACTTTCAAGGTGTTGCGTGTTTTTATGCTATCCTCGGGTATCAGTGCAAGAGGAACGTTAAATAACAACTGTTTTGTGCCTTGAAAAATGTATCCACTTAAGAGAATTCTACCCTAACAGTATGTAAAAAAATTAATGTGGATATGTACCCTTCCCACCTTTGCTTCTTTCCTGCGAAGAAAATAGGGTATTATTCCCATTTCATAGACAAAGAACAGAAGCACAACCTACCTACCTTCCCTCAAGACAAAAGGGAGCAGGTACAGACATGTACCCAAACTGCAATGCGTTGAACACATCATCTCCCTCTTAGCTGTACCAAAGCTAATTTTGTCTGCCTGAGAGCCAGGAGATATGACAGAACCGCGCGGAACACATCTGCCAGGCTTCTAAAGCTGTATCGAGAAATGCAATTTCCAAGCGCCTGGGGAAGCCTCGCTGAGCTACAGCGATGGGTGCAGAGGAGGGTGCAGAACTGCAGACAGAATGTAAGAGAATGTGTTTTATACGCGTTCAGATAGTTTTATGTTCCCCTTCTGGGAAGACACGCAAGAAATCTCCTCAACAGAGCAGCCTGCAGGATTGCTTACCTCAGTATTTTGATTTTTCAATTGACCTCTAGATATGGCAGTATTTTTAGCAACATCCAAAATGGGCAGGAGCCAATTACTGCTCACAGTCTCTTGATTGCCTCTCTTGAGCAAGGAGGAAAAAATGTTAACAGGCATTCAGGTAAGAAAGGAAGAGACAATGAAGCTCAGGCAAGCCATGATAATAACGTCGTTAGGATGATTTATTTATTTGCCAGTCCTTGTGGGCTGTTTTGTGCTGACTTCATCCTGTTGCTTTAACCCTCGAGGCTCTGCAACATCTCGGGGCCGCAACAGGAGTGACACATCGGCTTTTCCATTTAATTCCCTTCGCAGCCCCGGCTCCGGCAGCGGTGGGATTTGGAGGGTGGCAAAAGGCGGCACGGGGTCCTGAGGGCAGGCTGGGAGAGGCTGACAGCCCTTGGCACAGCTGGCCAGCCGTTCCAGCGGGATGCCCAGCGGAGGGGCGGGCAGGATGTCAAAACAAGGCTGGAAAAAAAACCACACAAAGGGGTTAGAGAATTGCGTATGGTTTATGGATGGGGATTTTTCATTGGGAGCCGGGGAGGGTGCGTGGGGTGTGTGATCTCCAGAGGAGAACTGAAATCGGGGTCTTTTATTTCCAGTCTCATTCCCAGCCCTGTTATTGACACCCATATACGTATCCCCGGACACCTCACTGGACTCAGCCCTTCACCCCTCCATTTATTTCCCTTTCTCCAATCGAAGAGCCCCCGGGCTGGAGACAGGCAGGCACTGAGCACCCGCCGCCCCCGCTCCGTCCCCGTCCTCCCGCGGGGGAAGAGGCGGGCACGCCCGGCGGGAGGCGGCTGCCCCCGCTGCTCCCCGGTCCCCACCGCCGGCACCGAGCCCACACGCTCTTTTCCCGCCGCTCCGGCCCTCGCCAGACCCCGCGCAACAGGGTACCCGACACCTCCCGCCGCGCCGCATCCCTGCGGCCGCCGCAGAGCCTCGCCCGCCCGCTCCGGCCCCCGCGGCTCTCACAGGCAGCGGGCCCGGCGCTCGGCACCGCCCGGCTGCGCTCGCCGGGGCTGGAGGGGGGAACAGGCCGTGAGGCGAGGCCGTCCCGGCGGGCACGGGGAGGACCACGCCCCGGCGGACCGTTAGGGCGGCCCCGCGCGGTCACGTCTCCCCTCACGGCGCGGCGGACCGGCCGCCTCCCTCCCTCCCTCCTTCCCTCTCGGGACGGCGGCCTCTCCCGCCGCCGGGGGATCCCCGCCCGCTCCCCCCCCCCTCCTCGAGGCGGTCCCCGGCTCCGGCGGCGGCGGCCCGGCACCCACGGGCGGGTGTGTGGGGTGGGTAGACACAGGCCGCCCCACCCCCGCCCCGCGGGAGCCGCTCGTGGCAAAGTCACCGACCCCCGGAGCCCGCCGGGCTCCATCAAACGCCGCGGCCCCGCCCACCGACGTCATGGAAACAAGCGCGTCACCCCGCTGCCCGCCAGTGGCGGCGGCGGGGGGGCGGGGCGAGGCGCGCGGTGGTCCCGCCCACCTTCCCACCCCCCCCCTCCCGGCTGGCGCCGTGCCTATCGCGGCCCCTCCTTCCTCCTCCCCCATTGAAGGCGCCGCACGGTGGGACCCCCCTCACCCCAGCCGCGCGAGGGGCCTCCGTCACGTGACCGGCGCTCCGCAGGCGGTGAGGGGGGCGGCGGGGACCGGCGGCGGCGGGAGGGGACGGGAGGGGGGTAGCGGCAGCGAACAAGTGAGTGACCGCGGAGGAGGGAGGGAAGGAGGGAGGGAGGCGGGCGGATCGCTGCGCTCCGCCCCGCCCTGCCCGGTGGCGCCCCGGCTCCTGTAGCGGTTGGCTCTGCGGCGCCGGGGCTTTGGCGGCGCGCTCGGTGCTGCCCGGTGCCGGTGCGGGGGGAGACGGGCAGGCCCCGGGGAACGGCGGCGGCGGCCGCGGCAGCGAGGAGGGCGAATCGCTGGTTCCTGCCGGTGAGGCGACGGGGGCGGGGCGGGCGGTCCGCGCCCTCCCTCCTTCCTTCTCCTCCTCCCCCGGCTCTCCCCGCGCCGGTGCCCCCTCCCTCCCGCCTTCCCTCCCCAATTCGGTCGCCGCTTCCCCCCCCCCGCCCCCTCTCCCTCCCTCCTCCCCTCCGCGGCCGCAGGGCGGGGGCGGCGCGGCGGGGCCGGACGGCCGTGGGCAGGGCGGGGAGCGCGGGGACCTTGTGCGCTTGACGAGCGGGCGGCGGCAGGTTCACGGGCGCCTCGTCCTGGCCCCCGGCTAGGCGGCGGCGGCGGGGTCGGCTCCGCGGACGCCGAGGTAAGAACGGCGGCGGCGGCTCGGTGCGGATCCCCTCCCGGGCGGCCAGGCAGGGCGGCGGCAGGTGCAGCGTCGGTCCGCTGCGCTCCCGCCGTGGGGCTGCGGGCCGTGGCTGGCCCGGGGAGGCGGCGGCTGGTGCAGCGGGGGTGGCGGGGCCGGCGGCGGGGGTGGGTGCCGCGGTCCCCGGCTTTCGCCTGTTTTCCCCGCAGGTAACCGGAGCGCGCACCTGGCCGCCGCCGTGCAGCCGGGGCGCGGCGTGACCTTGAGGGCAGGAGATGCGGGGCTGAGCCTCCGCGGGCGCGGTGGCGGAGCCGGCGGGCGGGCGGGCAGGGCTGGCACTCCGCGGCCCCGCAGCCCCCGGCGGGCGGGAGGGCGCGCACACGCCGCGGATTAAGGTGGTACTCGGCCCCCGCCGCCCGCCGGGTTAAGTAGCCGGGATTAGCCCGCTGCGGCTGCACGACACCGACATCTCGGGCGCTTCTCCGCCGCCCCGCGGGGGCCGGCAGCCCGGCACCCGCACCCGCGCAGCCTCCCCCGCCGCCGCCTCCTCCTCCCTCGCCCGCCCGCCGCGCCCCCGGGGCGGTGTTTTGGCCGCGGCTGGGTCCTACGCCGCTTTCCGTCGGAGCGGGCGGGCTGTTTTGATTTATCGATGCCCGGGCGGGCAGTTCATCGACCCGGGCAGGGATGCGGCGCTCCTTCGGCAGCCGGGAGCGCGAAGCCCACGCAGGCGTCGCTGCGCGGGTGAGCGCGGAGCGCTGGGGGGCCGCCCCGCTCGGCGCTGGGAAGCGCCTCTAAGGGCGGCGACGGCGGCGGTGGGGTCATCCCCGTCCCGGCGGTGCGTGTAACCTTTGGATGTGGCACCACGTGAGTTCGGGAAACGGGCCGGAGCCGCCGCCGGGGGATGGCCGGCCGGCCGGCTGCCCGGCGCGGGAGGGAGGGAGAGCTCGCCGCTGACGGTGGAGCGGAGCGGGAGGGCGGGTGTCCGCGCCGGCGCCTGCCCGGACTCCCCCTCATCCCCTCGGGCTCCCGTCGGAAAAAGGCTGAGTTGGGATGGATTTAGGATTTGTGGAGGAAGGTCTGGTGTAAAGCTGGCGGGCAGAGGTGGTCTTCGGGAACGCGTCTGTCGGCTCCGGCGGTGCGAGGGGTGGCTGCCGGGGAGAGGGGGTGAGACTGGAGGGGTCGGCCAGAGCCCGGAGGAGCGTTTGGAGATCGGGAACGGTGGGTGAGTCTGTCCCGGGTTTTTCAGCCTGAGGGGCAACCTATTTGCACGGCTGTTAGAGGGGTCTGTGCAGTGCTATGTGTGTTCCACGCTCGACTTAAAGCCTTACTAACATTTAAATTTTTTTTTTTCCGTTTCACTTTTTAAAATGGGTGGTGGGGAACAAAAATGCACAGTACCAAAATTTCTTTTTTTCTTGTCATTTCGAGATCCCCATTACAGAAATCCTTAAATATCTATTGCATACAGCATTCTTAAATTTGTAGCTTCAGGTGCTGAGGTTTTCTTCTCAAGGTCTGTTTAAAAGGAACAGGTGATAATAACCTTATTCCTTGCCTTAAACCGTCCTTCTGAGCATGTGTTTGCCCTGGTATCGGGCTGAAGAGTGTTTGAGGGGTGGCTAGCTAGCTGAATGCTCAAATCGTGTCCCTGCTGGGAAGTGAAGTCCCAAGCCAAATGTACCTGTGAAACATGTCTTTGCATCATTAGCTGCCTTGGCTTGCTGCTGGGGGGGGAGAAGTAGAGCGTGCCTTTGGCAAACCACCATCTGTCCAAAAGCTGCTGCATCTTTAAAACACTTGTGGGTCCTAATGAATTTGAGTTGAAACAGTGTCTTTTAGGTGCTTGAAAAGATCTCGGCTAGGTAACTTGCCAGCTCCTTGGTTCATCATATAGTATATTCAGAAGGTGGCAGCTGCAGCTATAGCCAGTGCCTTTTTTTTTTTTTTTGCCTGTTTGTTGGAGCTTTTCAGGGATTTGTTCCAAACACCACAAATCGTGAATTCCAACAGAAGTAAACTTGTGTATCTTTAAACTATTGGCTCTTCCGGCAGGAATACCTTCCAATGTACTAGGACTTTAATACTTATGGCATAATGAATGGAAACTCTCTCGGTGTCAGTGGAAAAAGTGGTCACTGAATTCAGTGAGGGGAAAAAAACCTCGTACGCTTCAATGTGAAATTTTCGGTCTGGAACAGCATCATTGCATCGTTCGGTGTGTTGCTGCTCTTTCGGTTCACTATGGTAACCCATCCCGGTTGGGTTATCTGAAGAAAATGGGGGATCCTGTGTTGTGTACGGGCACTTGCAGGTTTTCCCAGTCAATATTGCTATCTTGGTGCTGAATTGCAGCATTGCTACTTCAGTTCATTCAAAGAAAAATGCTACTTATGGTGTGGGTAACTAAAACGATGCAAGTCAAAACTAAATTTAAAGGGAATTGTGGCTGTATTGTGTGTATGCACACATTCAGTGACTCACTATTGCATATTAAGCAGACGTGTTTGGGAACTTAAAGCAGAAAACAGACTAGTGTTGCATTTGCATTGGGTAAACTGTGTATTGGTTTCTTGGAAAGTTGCATTACATGCAGGTAATGATACAAGCAAAAGATCCCCATTCGTGTAATACACAATCAGCTAATAATCTGTAGAGTGATCCTGCCAATTAAAACGCTCTGCAGTCCAACATAGAATCTCGTTTAGAAAGTGACTCTTTCATGGACGGCAATATAGAGAACTTCTTTCAGCTGTTAAAACTGAGAACCTCTAAACCACGTTGTGGGAGCTTAACAGGAAGCTGAGAGGCTTCTAAATGTCCTGCAGCTCAGTTGAGAAGGTCTAGTAATTACTTTTTTTTTTTTCTGTTTGAGTTTATTTGGAAGAGTATGATAAACTGGAGACAGTCATAAGATGAAGATATTAAGAAGAAACATAGGTTGGACCTGCTGAAGCCACCTCAAAAACAGATGCTTTGGAAGAATTAACTTTGCCAACATTTAAGATTTTGGAGCTAGGAACTCAAATATTAATTGACAAGTTCAAAATGGACTTGGCAAAGCAGTCAATAACATGCCATAGCAAGCAAGTTTCCCTTGACATAAGGGTGGACAAGATAACCTGAAGTATCTTCTAACTCAAATTTCTTCCATTAAGGTAGACTAAATATTAATGGCACTGAGCATTCTTTACCGCTGAAATGTGACCTCAGTGATGTCTTTCCGTGTTTGAGCTGTTTATTTTATGTTCTCTTCTGTTTTAAAGGGAAAATAACACTTGTGCAACAAGGATGCACATTTTGCTCAGAGTTGAAGTCGGGTTTCAGTTAGCAACATTTAATCTAATGCAGAATAATGAACAGCCATGATTAGCCCAGGGCATTGAAATGTAAATAAGGAGAGAAATGAGGAAAGACTACTTGAATCTATAGCAGATTTTGTTATAGAAATGCATGCTTGCTTTCCTCAAACAGGATCAAGAAAATTGCAATAATATTCTTAAATTTGTACTCTTTAGCATTCTCAACTTGTCTTAAAATGAATAATAATAAAACTTGTTAAAAGCTGCTGTTCAGGAGATAATGATCTTTCTCTGTAGAGTATTTTAATTAAAAATTAGATAAAATCTAGGGGTTGCACTATTGTGTCTAAAAAGCTAAGATTAGCTCTGCCTGCTGGCTTGCTATAGCGCATGCAACAGTCTCAAGTAGGTTTATTTTTTTTTATTAAACCTGTTGAATTTTCTCTTGAAGATGTCAATTTTATTTCTCGTTACAAAGTTAACTGATTGAAGACTAAAGAGGGCAGTGGACATGAGGTGATGCTGTTCTCTGTTTGAAAAAGAAAAGTGAACCTATGATGATTTATGTAGAGGATGGGTATTTCTCACAAGCATTAAGAATTACTAATTAAATCAAAATGGCCTGTCTTTAGATTTGGATTTCTTCAGTTTTTAAATAACTGTCACTAATGTTAGTTTTTCCCTAACTTTGGCTTCAAATAGTTGAAAAGATCATGTTGACTAATTGCACAGTAGAGTGATAAAAATCAAGGAAGAAAATATTTTTTTTCTGTTTGTGAAGCCCCCCAAACGTTTGTATCCACATGTAAAAACTAAAAATGTGTTAGCATCTTTAAAATAGGGCAGTTGCATACAGAAGACGGAAGCAATGATAATGAGCAGTATAGAATGAGGATTTCTAGGAGGTAACGTACAATGAAATCAACAGGCAAAATATTAGACTAACACATCTTGGAACAGTCGTGCTTTCTCACACCAAATGTAGTTTCAAGACAAGTACATGGTATCGTCCAGTTTGTCTCTTACTTCTAAATTATGAGGCTTTCAAATACAGCTTATAAAAATGAGTTTCTAGTTTTCCTGACAGGTTTCACTTGATATGAACAGTAAATTTGAGGGATCTGCCTGTTCAGGCTATTCATATTCCAACAAACATTATGAAAGTGATTTCTGCTGCCACTTATAAATCTTACTCTAACTGACAGATGACAGCAGGAGGTGTTATTAGTTTAATTTTGGTGAATTGCAAAGTAGGCATGAGACTTTCTCAGTTGGTATTTCAAAAGTCTGGTGGGAGAAGAAATGTAAAGAAAATGTAGGAGGCATTTTTTTTAAGTCAGAAATAGCTCTGAAAATAAATCCAAATTCTCTTTGTCCCGTAAGAGATAAGATGACAAGACAGACAAATAACATCTGCCCTGTCTTTGGAGGGGGATGGACTGAGGAAGAGGGTATACCCTCCCCTTACTGCTCTTTGCAACTGTACGGTGCAGTTAAGGAGCACACGGATGCATTTTGAGGATTTGGTAAGCTTTGGTGCTGACAACTAAGTCCGGTTGGTTTTGCCACTTAAAACATGACCAGTCTCAGCACTAAGGGGTAGTGTTGGCTTATTACTGGCTATTTTCTGATACCGCTTTGGAGGAGAGCGGTAGGTAAGTTCCTGCATGGCCTCCTAACTTGTGGTGAACTTCAGTGGTCTGCATGTTTCAGGTTTTCAATATTGCTTATGAGCTGGATGCTGCTTCAGTTCCCAGTGAGCACAGGAAACACCGTGTTCTTAAAACACGCTTCTGCGGAGCCTATCACTTGTAATCTGCTACCCTTACTTGTGCCCTTATATTCACAGAAAGATAAGGTGGCAGCAGGGAATACAACACTATTGGGCTCTGACCACTTGGTGTACAGTGTCTGGTTTACGAAGAGGAGGCCCGGGATGTACCGTGCTCTGCATAGGTGATAGAACAAACCCTGTTTCAAGGCAGAAAAGATGATTCAGCTGCTCTTGCTTTGAGCAACTATCGAACTTCCTGGGACTCAACTCAAGGTTCACAGTGAATGGTGAACTCTTTTTCTGCTTGACTTGCGTCTTCATCGAAACTCAAAATTTGGTATTCATTTTAAGATTCTGAATCCGAGATGGTCTTAATCACCTTTACAGTATATGCACCAGTGGAAGAAAAATCAAGTGTGCTTTTCGCTGGAGTGTTACAGATGTGTCCTTACATAGAGATCACAGAACTTTTTTTGCACTTGTTATTCGACAAGTGACTCGCGGCTTGTCCACGTGGCTCTCTCAGGATTGCTTCTGTGTCTGTACAAACACAAGGATGTGTTCGTTGCGGTGTGTGCTTTGGCTTCCTGAACTACTGCGTTTCTAATGAAATCAAGACGTCTCAGGTCTTACGTGATAACAGATTTCTGTGGAAAAAAAAAAAAGTAAAGTGTATATATATTGTTGTATGACATAATAAACATCCATCTGCAAATCAGATCAGAATATTTATCTGGACTTAAAATAATTCAAAAACAACTGATAGCTCCATATGGGGAAAGGAGGAAGAAGAGACATTATCTCTGTTAGATGGAGCTTTTCTACCATAGAAAGAAATACCCCTAGTGCTATGCTCTTTATTGAAATAAGGAGCTCAGCCATTAGCGGTAAAGAAGTATTGTAGCTACTGCAAACTTTTTTTTAAGAATACTTGTAGAATATTATAGAATGTTAAGATGATGTCCACCATGACTCTGCAAAAGCTTGGAAAACGTTTGGTTTTGTATGATGGATGTTTCAAGAGATGAGAGTCTTTTAAGACCTGATCAGAAGACTTGCTAGTCACTTCTGTTTAAGATATTTGATTGCTTTTTTTCAATATTCTGAAGTTATTGCACACTTACGGCCTTCTGAAGATGCTATATTGATCAGAATAATCCCAGAGACTGTGAGGATGACGAGACAACTTGATTTGTGCTTGCCTATGTGGCTTGTCACCGTGAGTGGGAAGTTTCGTGGGGTGGCTGAAGTGACCTGGTAGCTGCTTTCATTTCCACCTTGTCCGGGGCTGCTCAATAACTCCCCCCTCCTTTGTACCATCTCTGCTCCTTTGCATCTACTCGCTGCACCAGTAGATGATTTGTATTGCACAATCCTTGTGCACAGACGGGGCTCTCCAAGGCGAGAGAAGGGAAGCAGCGTGAGTCTTCAGATTAGTGGTGTGGGAACGTTCCTCCTCGCGCGATTGTCACGTGAAGCCATTCCCTAGAGAGCGTTAACCTTTTCATGTAGAAGAACCTTAAGTTACTGTTCTGTCAGTAGATCGGAGAGCAATTTGAGTGCCAGCCTTCAACTAATGACTTTCCAGAAAAGATTATTTGAAACTATCCATAAAGATCTTTGCACTATTAAAGAATATTACAACACATTAGCTGTATGCCTAGGTGGTTTCTGATACTGCAGTGGAGGAAATGAAAAAGTCCTTGTATTGTGTGTCCAGTCTTGCTTTCTGTGATTTTTTTACTTGGATAAGACTGAGGAGACAGTAACAAGAAATGGGTACAAAAGATGGCAGGTATGGTTAGCCCTTAAACTGTCTGAGAAAGGGTGGTATTTTTTAACTTCTGGCTATTTAGTTACTGTAGAGACTAAAGCAGGATCTTAATATGCATATCGACAGGGGGTTTTTCACTTCCATCTAGGTGCTACTGCTATTACTGTTGATATTGCACTTTATGTAGCTTGGATCTGCCAATTTTTCTTCACTCGGGAATGAGGCTGGTGCAAAACTTCATGAAGCCTATGGAATACCGTGCAAATCAATACTTAAATTAGAGCAGTGTCTAGCAGCCTCACTCCAGTGAGGTCGTATGAAACATGAAATGATTTAAACTGGCTGGCAGGATCTGTCCCAGGTGGTTTTCAAATATATACATAGTTGAGAGTGACAGCTGGAGAGGGTTGGGAAGGTGCTCTACCGCTGCTAGCACAACCGCTTTACTTCTGCTTTTTTTAACAACTTAAATCACTTCAGTTTCTGTTCACCTACTTCAGCTCTGAAATCCATGTAGTTGACGGTGACATAGATTTTCACATTCTGCAGTGAGCTTGCTTTGCATAGTGAAATGTCTTAACATCTTCACAAAGTCTGATTTCAGATGTGTTTTGGTAATGGGTAGATCTGGCTGTGGTGACTGCGGATCTCGGGGGTTTGTTTCTAAACTGGAGCTGTCTTTCTAAAGCAAGTTGAAAGAGATTTGTTAATAAAGTACTGAACTATCTAGGATTTGTGCAAAGCATGGTCTATTGCCTTTTGGATTTCTTTTGGGGGGGCCTGTTACTTGGTTTCTGTTAGTGGAGGCACGTGCAGTGGAGCTATCCTTCAGATGGAGATGTCTGCTCACGGCCCGTACTAGGTTATAGGAATCTTTTGAAAGAGCTTTAGTACAAATAACACGCTTCCAAAAATGAAATACCAGCCTATAAAGCAGCGATATGTACTAAGGATATCGTCTGCTTGCGAGTGGACAATTCACGTGTGGCTTTCTTTTTTCCTTGTCGATCTTGGCATTGCTGAGCACTGGACAGCAGCACCTCAAAGCGTATTACCAAAACTGTTCAGAAAAGGTTGTCTTGGTGATGCAAAGTCTGACACCCTAAAACTATGGTGTGAACTTAAGCTACCTCAAAGCACAGGAAAACAGTTGACCAGGTGGAAAAATACAAGGGGTGGGTGCTTGAGGGAAGTACTCTATATTTTCTGAGAAGATACTGTAGTAATGTTTTTGGTAATTGGTCTCCTCATTCCAGAACTGAAACGCCTAATTTGCATAGGCTCGAAGCTCAATGTTCTCATTCCATTGTCAAATCTAAAGCTAGAGAAATGAACATGGAGAGTAAAGCTATATATATAATTACAAGCAAAACGCTTTGAACAGGACAAAGCAAATATGTGTTATTTTGAGGCAGCGATCGTAAAACAGGACAGTTTCAAGCTCCTGCTGGGAGTTGCCAAAGACCCCTTCTGAGTGCTGCTGAGCCAGCAAAGTAAAGACTTTACTGAAGGGCTTTGCTTTTTGCTGTGATGGTTGGGAGTAGCTGGACATGGCCACATGTGTTGGGTGCTGGATTGTGGTGGCAGGGCTGACGGTGGGTCTAGATCCCTGGGGGTGAGAGGGTGAAGAGGAAAGCTGGGGCTGCGTGGCGCATGTACCCCTGTGGTGGGGCTGGAGGAGGAGGTCTGCAGGAAAGGTCTCAGCCAGCCTGCCGGACCCTGAGTCTGCAGCAGGGCTCTCCTGTGCTGGCGAGGACTTGCCCACGCTGGGCTGCCTTAGTAAGAGTGTGACCAGTGGGTTATTGCCCTTCATTGTGCTCCTCCACCCCCATCCATAATGGTGCTCTATTTTGCACCTCTTCTGGCAGAGGGTCACTAAGCTGGTTGGGGGCCATCCTGTGGTTTGTGGGGAGAGGTTGTGAGGTGACTTTGCTTGATCTCTAAGGGAGAAGGATAAGGAGGGACCCTGGTGGTGGTCTTCCGTGGGGCATTGTAGAGAAGGTGCAGCCAGAAGGCTCTTCTTTTTCCCAGGATGAACATGGGGGTGAGGAGAAGAGCTTCCGTGACTGACTTGAGCTGGTGAGGGCTGTGCTGTGCTAGGAGGGGGCAGTCCCCATCACCCCTGTGACCTTCAGGAGGAACCGCCGATGTTGCGGCCATCTTCCTTGTCACTGGTTCTCACCTAGGGCTGTCCCCTGGACAAGGGCTCAGGTGAGCGTTGGTGCAGGCGCAGGCCGTGGCGCAGGACTGCGCTTCCTGGCAGTAGCGGAGGCTCGGATATTCCTAAACTAACTGTGAAACCACATCCTTCCTCTTCTTGCATGTGCCTGCTCTGAGATGGTAGTGCAGCTGCCTGAGAGGCGAGCTCAGCCCAGCTGACTGACTGTGCTTTGCTTCAGCGGCTCAATCCCAGCCACTGGCACGAGCATCTTCAAAACCTGAAACCAGTCACTCTGGGCCTCCTCTGATGCTGAAGAGACACCAGCACGTCAAAGATGAGATTCATCTGACTATTTCAGATCGTGCCCTAGGTGGGTAAATTTAATCTTTCAGCAGAGAAGTTACAATTTATTCATTGCCCATTGGGGAAAAAAAAAAAAACAAAACAAAAAAAAGCTTGAAGTGCCTACCTTAAGATATAGGTGTTACCATTTGGTCAGGCGAATCTCGCATGTGATGGGGGGAATGTAAACTTTTAACCCTGTAGAATGCAAACAGGCTTCAGAACTTCAGATCGGACCTCCAGGTGTTGAGAGAAGGGGATGGGGAAGAGCACAACTTCAGCATCGGCTTCTGAAAAAAAACCTCTGGCATATGCTGCAGGCTGGCTGTTACTAATTATTGAAGTACTAAATCTCAAGGAGTGATTAATACTGGACTCAGTGATTGTTCAGCTGTATACTAAATGTAAGGTCTTGAGCTTTTCCAGTTAAAAACTGAGATAATAACAAACCCATGTAGATCCATAAAGGCAGCTCTAGTAATTTTAAAGTGTAAAATTCTATGGAACTTGTAGAAACTTATCCAAGAAGAGAAGTGCTCCAAACATACTCATGCTTCAAGGGGCTTTTCATTGCTTCCCCCCAGCCTACCTATTCCATATAAATGGATCACATGTTTTAACTTGCTGATTAGGAGCCTAATGTCAGTCTCCCAAATGTAATGGGATCATGAACATACATATAAGCTATTAATAATACAGAAGCTTGACGTGAAGTACATTCAGCTGTCAGTGAGATACCTTTTTTTAAATTAGAAAAGGGAGGACTTGGAAGAGACAAAAAGCTAAGATACTAAATTATAATTAAGGATACTAAATTATTTGGAAGCTTAATGAAGCTCCAGTTGCAGGATGAATTAGAGTTGTGATACCATACTCAACTAATAAATTGATATGTAAATTTTTGGCATTCACTGTGCTTAGACCACCTGTTTACAACTTAGTCATAAATTCAGTCATGTCTTTTGAAAACTGCATCTTTCTTGCAGGCATGGCTTCACATTTGCTTTACTCAAGCAGGCTCATTGTAGTTCTGTGCCCTGTTTTGAGTTGGCATGGGTATTGGATTATCTGTGTGATGAGTTTGATTAGATGACCAGTCTGCCTGAAAACCAGCGTTTTTTTCTGTCTGAATCAGCTTCTCTTGTATGTGCAGAAACCTCACTGTTGTCGCAAGAGACGGCAATAACTTGGGGAAGGGCAGGATGATCAGAGTGGTTGGGATGCATCCTGATACTTGGACATCACCATGTTTGTGATGGAAGAGGCAGGGCTTTTCCTGCCATGATTGCCCTACATAAAGCATACTGAGCAGCCCAGGTGGAGTCCTGGAAACCAACCAGGCACAGCACGCAAATATGGATCGCTGGCGGAGCCCTGAATTTCCACAGTGAAACCGTGAGGTGGTCTTGTCCCATGCTAGGGGAGAAACTTTAGTCATCTATATACAATATTCTACCGCAAGCTCTGTAAGATGGGAACCAGTTTGGCCTGTTTTGACTTGTTCATTTAGCGAACCTACATGTGAAAATGAAGCTGAGACGTGAACGCCACTTTCCTGTAGGAAGTACAGAGCAGAAGCAGCCATCTAACTTGCCGAAGGGTGGTTCTTCTATTTTCAAAACTTGAAACAAGTGAAGGCTAAATTCCGTAGCTACAGGCACATTCTTCTTCTTGGGTAGGTAGTAATCAAAATCTAATGATTCAAGCTGTCAAAGCTTTTTAAAGTTCATGTGAAATTTAAGATGATGGAAATTTATCTTTTTTTTTTGGGAGCAGGAGAGTGTTCTTGTAGAGGAAATGTTGAGACTGATCTTTTCGTATAGAAACTTTTAAACAGTGAAACTTCAAAGTAGCCACCCAATAAAATACTTGGATAAACGCTTAAGATTGGCAAGAATTTTTTTATTAGTTTAGCCTCTTACCAACAAGTTGGGAAATACTGGCTTTATTTAAATAAAGAAAAAAATCTTGTCAAATTTTTTCAGTCTAAACAAGCAAGGAGTGTCTGTGTGTGGAGTTTTTGCCAGGAAGGTATGTTGTCTTGTGTTGGCCTAGAGCTTAGCGTTCACCTCTGCGAGATGGCAAAAAGCTATCAGTCTGTCTGCTGAAAGCCCGTTCCTCTTTCAAACTGTTTCCACAGCCGCCGCTGTGTCAACACTGTTCAGTTGTAATTGCCAGCTCCAGAGCAGACAGATCAATGGAAATGCTAAATAAAGCAGCAAAACTCTTGTATCAGAGGATGTGTAAAACCAGATTTGCCAGCAGGTGTGTGCCTCTGCAAACGCCGGCAGAAAGGTTAGCTGTTTGTTACCTTCCAGTCCAATGCCGTGCCGTACCTTCCTGGATCCTTTGCCAGTGGGTCGTCTTGAACTCTGAGTTTCTCAGCTTTTCTTCCAGGTGAAGCTGCTTTTTAAGAAATGAACAACCAAAGGGGTTTAGCTTTTTCTGAAATTGAGAAACATCAGAATCAATAGGAATAAAAACTATCGTGGACTGTAGCTAGGTAATGTGGGGGTTTTTGACCTGTGAAGTACCAGGCTATTGGTACTTGTTAGTACTGTTAGAGCTGCTCCTGCCATTTTTGTCAGATACGAGCCTTGGAGATGTGACTGCTGGTTGGGGATCAGAAACAAAACACCAACTCTACTGGCAATTGACATACATGTCTGTGAAAGCCCGAGGAAGTTCTTGGCATGCTTTAAATTAACCGCATTAGGTTTGCAGGCACAGCTCTTTTAGTGCTTTCTTACAAGGTGGGTATCTTTTCCATAGCTGATAAGTAAAATGATGTCTGTACTCCCTCTGCTGGCTCTGCAAAAATAGTTTTCATGAGCTTAAATATTCGAGTAGTACCTCTTACAAATATGCCTGTGTGAAATTCTGAGTTAGGAACAGTTTAATGAATGGAAGAGGGGTTTTCCTGAAAAATGGGTCAACAAATAGTTACTGAAAGCTAATCAGGTGTCTCAGATGCTATCTCCTGCCATAATGGTAAACACTGGTGTTGTATATACCTTTGTAATTGTAGTCTGGTCTGTTTTTGTGTATCAATGATTGCATGGGACTATCCAAATTAAGATACCAAATACTTGTGCATCTAGTCACACATCTGAGCACTATTTTTATAGGTATTGTGTGCCATATGTGTATAAAAGAGGTATGATATCTGGAAGCCTCCCATGGGGGAAGAGAACTTATATCCTTCCATATATTACAGTGTTCTGTACATTTATTTCCTTATTTTGAGACTGCTGGTTTCTTCCTGTGTGAAGAGATATCGGATATAAAAATTCTCAGCCAGAATGGAAGAAGTTCAGGTCTTGAATGATATATATAGATAGGTGTTACGTCCATAATCAAAACAGTTATCTTGGAAGTCAAAGACATCTTTACATGCCAATTGCAGTTCAGTCTGTTTTCTCATTTTCTGATACTATTCTAGTTATTTTTGCTTTCTGGAATTTAGGGATGGTTTAACAGTTTTGGAGGACCGAGGGAATCGCCTACCCTGCTATACTGGTCAGTAACTGGTCTGAAGCTGGATAAGTGGAATAACAAGCCAAGCTGCCTTTTTAGCATTTGTTAGTTCAGGGTATCTCTGAATGAGACCCCCTGAACCTTGTGGTGTGGAGAGCCTGGCTTCTGGTTGCGAAGTCTGAGGGTGTTTTCTGGCTTTTCATGCCTGCAAGGTGCATTTCCTGGAAAGCGCAGTCTCTTGTCCAGACATCTGCTTGTATAATTCATGACTTTCAAATATTTCAGAACAGTAAGACTACTGTGCAAACCTGATTCAAGAATTGGGTGCAGCCAAAGACTCTGTGGTTCCTCCTGTTAGACTTTTCTTTGGGTATACCTCTGAATGGCTGCAAATGGCTTTAGGCATTGCTGTACTGAGAAGGGACTGCTGTATAAAAGCAGACAGTTGTGTGGGCATCCACACGAAGGCAGAGCAAGTCTTCCTCTCACAGTGAGTGTTTTCCCTCTACCAAATATCCTGCTCTTCCAGTTTTTCCCTTTGGGCACGCTATTGTGGATTAAGGTCTTGAAGTTTAGGCCTATGACTTGGATATGCCCCGCTTATGATTAGAATTTAGAGTTTTACTGCCATGCTCAGTATTTTTTGTTTCAATGTTCCAAGTTGTATTTTATTAATGTTCACATGAGTTGACAAGTAAACCAAAACTTGCGGACCTGCATAATATAGGCCATAAAATTTAGCTTAGCGATGCTTGCCTTGAACTCTAATCTTGTCAAGCAAGAACAGCTGAGGATTCTCAGTGCACAGGGAAATGCTTCCATTTTCTGGGAAAGCCTAGCGCGTTTTAGAAACCTCCAAGTTAAGGAGTCAGAGATTCCTATTCTCAAAATAGCTTAAAATAATAAAGTGTCTTAAAATAGCTTGGTTTAGGCTTTCTTTGAGCAATTTTGCTATGAGGCAATTGTTTAAATACTTGAAAATATTTACTCAGTGAAAAATACTTTTTGACAGCTAATGGCTTATTTTAATAATAATTGCTCAACAACAAGCTCATGTTTTAGGAAGCACCCACTTTTTGAGTTTTAAGGAAGAAAGCTGTCTCGAAAGCTGTTTAGTCTTAATTATGTGCATAAAGCATCATGCCTCAAACTAGACTGTGGTTTTGACAGACAGCTGTGTAGCTGCTGAAAATTGTTCCTTCACACTGTTTGATTCTGGATTCTAACTGTATACGGTTTGATCACATTGCCGAGTTGCTTTAATTAGATACCTGCTCTAAACTGTGCTCAAATACCAAGATAAGATGTTCTGACACCCCCCCCCCCCCCCCCCCCCCCCCAAAAAAAAAGCCCCATCAGCCAGAACTATCACCCCAATTTCATGCTGTTTTGATGAGAGGGAAAGATTTCAGTAGGAATGGATACATGTGCGAAAATCTGAAACCTGTAGCAGGAATGTAGCGCACCAAGAATCAATATGCTATTAATAGTCTAGGGAAAGGTACTGGCTTCTGGTGTTGAGTCCTACAAGTGCAAAATACAAACCCACACCTAAATGTTCAGTGTAAATGCATGTTTGTTCTGAAGGTGAACTGGAAGCACTGTTTGCTATACCTGTGAGTGTTAAATTTATTAAGGATACTCAGGATTCTGTTGGTATATATTTGTGTCTATTTTAAAGCATCCCTTTCCTGCAGAAAAAGGAGGAAGCGGAAAACAATTTTGTAAAATATTGGAAGTAGAATCAAGCTAAGAATTTGACTAAACATAGATTAGATACCACAGTAGAACTTGGCTGTCAACCTTGACACGGTGTACAGACTTGAATATGCATATAACTTAAATGAGCCAAATTCATAGCATAACTTTGAAATGCAGTGTATGGTTGTTTTTCAATGTGTAGGACTACTCAGAAGTTTAACTTCTTCCTAACCGGTGTTTGATAGCCTGCCTAGAGAGAGCTTACGAAGTCTGAAAGTGTGAAAAACAAGGCTGCTACTTGTTACTAGCAGACTTCATACTTGCGCCCATTTTTTCTAAGTCTTGTCTACCCCAGGTAGGTTTTTGGAAATGCTACTGAAGTAGTCCTTAATTATAAAGGTTTTCAGATGGCTTCTTCCCTTGACAACCTAATTGAAATAAGCCATTGTTAACGGGACTTGGAGTAATAAGGAGGTTTTTGGAGAACAGTCCTAGCACAGCCGCTTCCTAGCGGTCTGCTTTCTCTTCTCCATTGGAAATGGAGACATACTGCTATGTGTCTTTCAAGCTAGAGAGTATTGAAGGTGCTGAGAAACCAGGTGATGATATCGTAGGGGGAAGACAGGGATACAGGAGGCTGCTTAGGAAACTGGAGCACTAGGAGGCAGAGGGAGAAACTTGTAGGCATTTTCCAAAATTATCTCTAGAAAGACTGAGTCCCTAACTGTGGGAGTTATGGTAATCCATGTTTTCTCTTGTTTCATGGTGCTGTGTCGCTTTTGTTTCGTGACACTGACGCTCTTGGTCACTTCCCTCCAGTGGGGAGTCACTTCTCTGAGTCTCACTAACCTCAGGCTAAAGGCAGCTCTCACCTTCTCTACTCTGCTTTACCTGTTTGCCGCAGTAAGGGAAACTTGTGAGATGCAGGGGCTGGATTAAAAATGTAATTAGCTTCTGAATTATCAGGGCTAGTCTTTGAGCCCCTCTTTGGCTGTATGGGGAAAGAAACGCTGAGCTGAGTGCGCTGCAGTCAGATGTGTAATTGCAGTGGCCCTTTGTTGGAAACCATGAGCTGGACGTAAAAATCTTGGCTCTTAAAAGTTTGTGCCTTCAGCAGTGGCCAGTTGGAATTAGTCTAGCATGCACAAATTCATCAGTTTAGCAGGTTGCTTGGAGTTTGTCACTTGAGTGGAGGAGCTGATACTACCCTTCCCAGTTCCCTTTCTTCAGAGATACTGTATGCTATTATAAAAAACCAACCTGATTGCAGAAGTTGCAGAATATTGCCATTGTAAAATAAACACTTGTGGGAAGTAGCTTTATGTAGAAGCAACAAAATAGGTCTGACTTCGCTGAGTCAGAATGATGATCTATAGTCTTCACGGATGGGTAGATTCTTGGCCCTGAGGGTCAGCTGCAGGCTGATGGCAGTAGACTCCCAATTCAGATGCCGTCTTTTGGAAGGAGGAATATTACCCTTATTGAACTAGCTGCGGGGAATTAATGCTGAGGATTCAGAGCTGCCTTAGCAGGAGACTTGCACCTCACTACGTATGCCAGTGGTAGTTATGCTCTAGGCACCTGAGTGCCTGCTGGTTTGCCGTGTTATTTCTTATAGCTTTGGGCTTCGATTGGGCAGGGGAGTGAGGGAAACAAATAGCCCATCTTCAGTACTGAATAGGTCCAGCTGGTTGCTATGAAGTTTTTGAAGGTATGGCCTTTCCATACCTAGAGGAATAAGCATTGTGCCAGAGCTAAATAGACACCTAGTTGACCTCCTAATTAGAATGCTTGCCGTTTAGACTGGAAGCGCACAACCATCTACAAATTGCATTAGGATCCACTGATGCTAGTGAAGAGTTAAGACCTTTGGTTTGTGGGAAACTGGGAGAGGGATTTTCGTTACTGGTTAGAATGGGACTTTTAAATATTATCATGGAGCATGGTTTCATTTGCATTCTTTTCCCCAGCCACTTTTTTTTCTAATGAATTAATCATGCGCCTGATGTCTTTGTGCTTTCAGAAACCTGAAGAGTTGTGCACAGTACAGATCTTCACACCTGAAGACTTTAGAAATGAAGCTGCAATTGTTAATTGAGCATAGCTAGTTTGTACAGCAATTATTAATCTACCAAAACTGAGAAATGAATTAAGTTTACTAGATCTGCTTGAGCTGGCATTTGACCATCTGGTGAATTTGCTATTCAGTTCAAATGGTGTCTGGCCTTGGCAGTAAAGTGATAAATTGTATGATTTGTTTAGTGGCATGTCACTTTACCTGAAATAACAGAGGGAAGATGAACCTCTCCTTGAATGGAGATTAATGTTATCTTAAAGGTGGCAGCAACATAGTTCCATGATGAAGACAGTCCTAGCATTAGCTGAATGTGTGTCCCTTAATTTGGCATATCCACATTGCCTTTATGACTTCTACAAATGAATCAGCTATTCTGGCATCTTGTGGAAAACTTTCTGGGGAATCTGTTGTGGCAACTTCTTCAGCCAGTAGAAACCCTTATATTTAAATCTTTTGGGTTTATTTGTGGCTGGGCAGGAGGGCGAATGCCTTTTAGATGACTTTGTGCACCAGACTGCTGCAAGTAGCCCACTCTTCAGACTGTAGAGAAGCAAAATGCATGGCTGCAATCACAGCTGGGAGGGTGGAGGCTTGGGAACATGCATGGTGCTTTCTATCTCCTTGGATCCAGAGGGGCAGGTCGCATTGCTGTCAAAAAAAATTGTCTGTTCTTAAAGATCATGGAAGTGCAGGGAGAAGGCAAGAGCAGTGGAAAAAAGGATTAGTAAAGGAAGGAGTGCTAAAACTGGTTGGAGTGCTCTGTGTCCCGTGAGAGATGGACTTAGAGTAGCATGCAGAATGAAGTGCTGTCTCTCAGTGGCTGAGGTGCTGTGAAAGAAGAGTGAAAAAGCACGCAAGAAGTTACCGTTCTGAGCCCTGGGTTGCCTGTGTGACTGTTGCAACAGCAGGCTTTCACACAGTCTATTACTTCATTAACGCAGTCGCCAATTAATGTAGGCGGCTTTTCCCAATGCAAAAGGATAAGGGTGGCAGGTGTAAGTTGCAGTGGTGTTAGTGTCAAATAGCGAGAACTGCTTCAGGACCTCTGTGGGTTGGAAGTCTTATGCCTTGGCACTGTAGTGCAGCCATGCCTTTAGTCACCTGAGGATGAGGGGCATGCTGCTTGCATTATTAGAATTAAAAGTGCTGTGATGGGAATCTCAGCTTTGTGCATCCTGTCTACTAACAGTGCTTGCACACACTCCCTATGTTAAAGAAACAAACTGCCAAGAGATGAATTTATTACCTTATATTGAATGGTGGACCAGGGATTGTCATGTAACTCATACTGATCACACAGCATTTAATTCAACGTCATTCTACAGATGGGTACCAATAGCTTTATTGCAGTAATGCTTAAATGTCTGCAAAAAACCCCAAATCAGCAACCAACCCTACATAAATGAGGAAGTTCTTTAAAACGAGTAGTTAAGAGCAGGACAGTGCAGGCAGCATGAGAACTTAGCCTTTCAGCGGGTGTCAGACTTCAGAAAGATCAAAAAGTATAGTCATGAGGAAGGACCAATTTTGAAACTGGAGATGGGCCTGAAGGATAAAGCAGCATGTAGCCCCACTAAATGGTAAAACATAACAGATAATACCATAAGACTCAACTTACTGAAGATGCTTCTTGTAGTGTACCAGAAAAAGGAGGCCCGCTAGAATGGATTAGTAAGCCAAGCTCTCAGAATTTATTAATAAGAGCTAAAGGGATGATCAGTATAATCATAATGAAGAAGTTTGCTAGAGACTCCACACCTGTGTTTCTTGCGAAGTCGTACAGTGAATTCTCAAAACCAAATATTGAGGTTAAACAAACAAACGAAAGAAAACAACAAAACACCTCCCTGAGCCTCCTCTTGCCACCACCAGCAGAAGCAGCAAACTTGGGCAATAGTACTGAAAGAGTTACTCAAGTGTAGACTAGTTATGATATTTGAATTTAAAAGAACTTTGGCATCTTAGGAATAGAAGATGGCAAATGTAATTGCAGTTTTTTGAAAGGGGTTTTCTTAGAATGACTTTAGCCAATTCACTTGGTGTGTTTCTGGCAGGCAGGGATTAATACGACATGCAGGGGAAGCTAGCTTAGCTTTCAAATTATAAATTTTTCAAGAAGTAAGGCTTGAGGATAAGGATAAACTGCGTTCTTGTATTTCCAAATGCTTTTGAAAAATCTGAAGATGAAAGCTCTTAAACTGGCATGTTAGAGGACAAGAGGGAAGCTTCTTAAACTTTGGTTGCAAGAGGACAAAATTGATACCTCACTTAGCATTGTAGTGTGTGATGGGTGACCAGAGCTGGGGCTTTTGTTTTATTTTTGTTTTGTTTCAAACTATTGCTTGGTGGGGATGATGATTCTAAGGATTGTAAAGGGATGACTTACCGCATAAATATTGCTATTGATATATTGTGTGTTTACAGTTCAATAAGCATATAGAATATTTTGTAGTACTGTTTCTACATAGTCCAAGGTAGTAAAAAACACCTTAAAACTTACCCTACAAAGTTAGGGTAATTTACTGCCTTAATGGAAAGGAGTCAGTCATATGCAGAGTGATTTTATGGAAGTAATTAGGCTTAATCTCATTAGGCATAAATATTTCCTGGTAGTTTTAAGACTAATTTTAAATTTCTCTTGGGGTTTCCTGAAAACAAAAAGAATCGGGTAGGGATGGACTCTTGCCATTTGCCTGAAGGCTTATAGCTCAAAAGAGCTTTTGGCACCTCTTTGATACCAGGAAGCATGGTTACAGTCAAAAGCATACCACTCTGCTTAAATGGATGTTAATATGAAAGAATACTTTCTGGAAGGAAAAAGGGAGATTGTTCAAACCGAGATGAGATGGTAAATGTCTGGTTCTGGCTGAAGTGTTGTATGCAATTTAACTTGAACATGTTTTAATTTAAAATGGGCACAACATGTTCTGAAACAAGGTTTCTGGTGTTAAGAACTCCTGAAGTTGTCTTGGAGCTCCAGGGGAAAAAAAAAAAAAAATCCCCTAATGCTACTTAGTGTCTAATGACATGGGAAAGGAAGAAAATCATTGCTCAAACTGACAAAAGCAATTTCAATGGTATGCATGTATGGTATTGTGGGAGTTGAAAGATGGAAGTAAAAATAGAGGTGACATCTGAAATGTGTGTTTATCTCAAAAGGTATCGGAAGGAGGCTTAAGGAGAAGTAGCAAAAATTAGAGGTTTTGTGAGAAAAGGTAAAAAGATTTTTTTCAAAACAAGTACAATACCTGTAGGAATAACTGTTACGAGGAAGTCAGCTGCTGCTTTGCTCTGAGTCATAATTATTGTCAGAACTGACCAGCTGGATGCATTGCTTACAGGCATGCACCGAGCTTTAAATGCAGCAAGTGACTGAAATCCAGGAATTCAGTTCCAGCTCTTGTTGGGTGAAATTTGGTACCATCTCACTTTCCCTTTACTTGAAACTTGCATGCATATAATGACCTCTCATGCCTCATTTAACGCATGCCTGTCAGGTTTTCTGACTGGAATGCACTTTGTAATCTGGGAACGCAGGTAAACTCTGATGTAGTCTTAAAATGCATAATTTTAATAAGTGGGATGCCATGCTACCATCTCTTGGTTTGAAAAAGTTCAGCTTTTTGTATTGCAATTCTTGCCAATATGGTTTTGATAAATACTGATGAGAAAAGAGTGGTAAGTTGTTCCTGAATTTATTAATGTGAATATTTGTCAATGGATGACTTCACTGCACAAAAAAAATAATAATCTACTTTTAGGGTTATATATAAAGTTATTAATATGACAGACCTGTTGATAGTACTTACTTTACAGCATAATTATGCCAAATAAACAATTTTAACCTGAACTGTGCAGGATTAATAGACTCTCAATCCCCAGTCATCTTATTTAGGATTCAATGGATCTAAAGTAAAGGAAAATAATTGATGGGCATTAGGCAAACATTTTTTTTCCCTTGCATTTTAAACACTGGTAGGCGGAGCTTTGTGATATCGCAGGTTTGCCTTTAGCTCCACTCATCTGAAGTTATCTGAGGAAGCTGACACATTGCAGTGAACGCATTTTAGGTACTTGAACACGCTGAAACAAGGCCGAATGGGACAGAGTCATACCTAGAGGTTAAAACGCTTTTTCTCTGGGATTATAGTCTTAACTTGGAATTACCCGGTATTATAAGCAGTCCTGTCAAATTTAGCCTTTTTGGTTTAGTTGATGATGTCATCGCAGAGCAAAAAGTAGATGAGCCTAGTAAAAGGAAGTACTGAGAAGGAAGCTTCAGGGCCTGCGGGTGGAGAAGCTGTCTGAGTGTTGATCAGAGTTGTGGACTGTAGGAGACCCTTCAAGACATTGTTCTGTTCCTGGATATCTGGAATGAATAACTCCTGCTTCCAGAAAAGTGTTTTATGTAGTTAAAAACTCAACTTTTATGCGTGGGTTTCTGTCTTGCAGTGTTTGGCTTCTTGTCGACAACTCAGCATTGTAATATGAAATAGGAGAGTATGAAAGCCTAGTATTTTAGATAAATGGGACACTTGATGCTTTCTGTAATGATGACCGCATTGGTTTTATTCTCTAGGGCTTTCCAGTATGCCTCAAAGTCTGATGTTCCCTGAAAGTGTTCATAGGTTTTTCTTGTTGGTTCAGTCTCTTGCATTCCTTTAGTTCTCTCATATTCAAGTCAAAATACCTCAAATTCAGAAAGCTAAGGATTAGTTTAAGCTTTTGATAAAATAGGCTTTCTACTCAGACTTTTCTATACAGCACTTCCTGGTGTTGTTTGTTAACCCAGCTGTCACTTTGGTTGGAGTTGACTTGCTTCGTGAGTGTGGAAAGGCCCTGGCTTGGGGGAAGCAGGGCGGTACAGGCCTGTGCAGCTGTTCGATGGCATGAGACAATGTCTGCTGGCTTGCCGGGCTCCTTGCAGAGGCCGTGGAGCGAGCTGCTCCATACGAGAAGGTCATGGTCTTCCTGCCGTAATAACTCGCCTTCAAGGCTTAAGATTTTCACTTGCTGCTACCAAAACAGGAGGGAAATGATGCGAGAATCCTTTGCCATGCACACAGCTAATTTATACTACCAAATTGACTTCAGACTACTGGAGTCCTAATTTGTTAGCCATCATTTCAATAAGAAATAATTTGGGGTCTTAAAAGCAAGAAACAACCGTTAGATGAAACTGCTACCACAGAAGTGTCGATCACAGCAGGCAGCAGCAATCCTTCAGATTAAGTGTGATGAATACCAGTGTTTACATCCACTGCAGAGTCTAGAAACAGCAGCCTGTTTTTATTTGTTAGGCAAGTACAGCTGCCTCCTAAGAGATTAAGCTTCAGAATGAAGTCAGATTTCTCTTTAAAAACCCAGCAAAACTTGTGACCTTTGAGTTTACAGTTTATAACACAGGAGTTGTAATAAGGGAAACTTGTCATTACAACACCGTTGGGCACGTTACAGGCCAAAGGTGATGTATTCAAAATTTTGTTGCAGAGTCTCTTCTAAAATTGTGCCTTCTCACTCTTAGCTGTTCGATCTACTTGTAATTCTTAAACCAGGCCCTCTGAGATGCTTTAAAAACAACAGCATGACACTGAAATGATTTAACTCCTAGTTGTTCAGTTAGGCACATTTTAACATATGGGATGGTGACCCTTAAATGCGTACTGTTCTGTGTAAACTTGTTGTTTCATTGGCATTCATTCATATTTCTTGTGAAACAGCCGGTGAGTTTCTGCAGCCTTTCAAGTAGGTGTGAGGGTCTGTCTTTTAAAGTAAGAAAACTGACTCTGCAGGGCAGAAGACCTCGGACCTTTTCAGTGTGATTTCCAGGTCACTTTCTCAGTTAAAATTACTTGCCATTATTATAATGTTATAGACAACTTTCTCTGCCCCCCAGGAAAAATGTCATGCGATGGCTTGAAGCTGTGGAACATACCCAGTGCTGTGGGTTTCAAAGTAAAATATGCAAAGGCATATTATATTTTTCAGTATCTTAAAAGCTGTTTTTTGAAACAGATTAAAATGGCATGACAATTGAAACATGGGGACAGTTTTTTATCACTGCAACCTCTTGGTATGTCAATCTGTCCGGTCTTCATTGGACTAATTAGATTAAACAAAGGCTTTCCTGAGATAATCACTTTGCAAGCCTTTTCCTATGTTACAGCAACCAGCTTTAGTGTGTTGTTGAAGGTCAAATGCTAGTACCAGATAATACTTAATATCTGAATGCAAAGTCTTGCAGCAGATGTAAAAATTAAATTGAATGGCGTGGGATATATAATTGCTGGAGCTTTGGCTCTTGAGGTATGAGTTTGCTTAAGTGTTTTAAGATTTGATTTTCTTAGTCAATATTAAAATGCATTTCCTGTAGGTTGGTGAAGCAAGTATTAAATGCAAATTCAATAACAGAAGAGGCTTGGATAGGGCTCTAAGGTATGCCAGGACCTGTGCATCTGGGCAATAGTATTTATGCCACACTCGAACTCTGCTGTTCACATTTGATTGTCAGTGTGTGGCCACTGCAAGCTGTCACTTCAAGGTAGCCTTAATTTTAAAGAATGTACAACACAGATTACAGCTTTCTTCCAAACAAGGAATTACTAAATTACTAATTACTAAATACTTTCACCTATGAAGGACTATTTTTGGAGTAATTTTTGAAGCATACTTAATGTTCAGGGCTGCCTCAAAAGTAGCTGCTTTTGGGGGCGAGACAGGGGATTAACATGGGTTTATATTTAAGGTGTTGTTACAAGAACATTTCAGGGAACACATTACAGCTGCTTCTAGCTTGGTCAACACAGTATGTTCTGGTGGCACTAAATAGAGTTGTAATCTATGGTCTCTTCATGCTTTGGTAAACATCTCTATATGTAGACTTCTGTCTAGAGCTTGTCCTTTTTCCAGGCCAGCTACAGAGGCTCCTGAGGTTATTAAGCTCCTAATACTGGTAAAATTATCTGGCCTTTGTTTCATGGGTTACTGTTTTGAATTATTTCACTTAGTGATAAATACTAATTTGATTTGGTTAAGGAATTTAAGATGCAGTACTTCTCGTAGGCAGCCGCTGTGACATGACGTGTCAGTGAAGCCGTCGCAGTCGTGGAGCATCAGGGTCATCTCCTGTCAGGGAGACTTGCACAAATATCTGAGTCCTGCCTATGGGAGTGCGTGCTGCTGCTACTGCAAGATGCCTCTGCAGCACAGGATTTTTAGTCACTCGAGTGTGACAGACAATAGCTTTGAAGTTGCTTCTACTCTCAGTGATATGTAAACAAAGGATTATCCAAAAGTTGATGTGCCTAATGGAAGACAGATTTCTCTTAATCATCTGTGCAGCTTCTTTGAGCTGGACGCTAACATAACTTCAACTGAATTAAACTTTGAATAAGCGGGAACTTCAGCAGTGGTGTATAAGTGACTTTTAGTTTCTGGAATTTAAAATGTGATATATTAGGAGATTGGAAGTTTGAGGCAAGCTGCTTTAAACTATAGTACTTAAGAGCTTGTGCTACTCAAATAATGTATCTCAAAGGGCTGCTGCAAGAATTAAGAATTCAAACACTAGTCAAAACAAATAAAATATTCCACTAGTTGAAGAGATAAATATTATTAGATTATCTATGCGGCTTAAAAATATGCTGTCTTTTATGATACTTGAATTTCACTGTTTATAGTTGCATTATGCATTGCCACTTTGTTACAAAAGTGGACTGTTGGAACTTGCTGTAACAGGAAGTGATTGAATGTTGCAAGGTTTGACATCAAAACTGCATTAAGGACATTTCTTAAAGAAAGTTGTAGTGAGATTTTTCTGTAGGAATCGGCAAAGAAACTGTCTTAAGTCCCTTCTGTACCTGTGTGCTGAGAGGCTTTTATACTGTCCATTGAAATGCCTGGTAAAATGGACTACTGACAGCAAATTCCTTCTGGTCTGATTTGGCATAACAATTGCTGATCTAAGTTTTTGTCATTTGGAGCAACACTGCTCTTGCTCAGTATTCAGAACTTGAAGAGTCTTTGCAGTGTTCATCTCGATTTTCCACAGCTATTTCCTAACATGGATGTGTCAAGTGGTCTGTGCCACTAGCAGAGCTGATCTGCAGAGCCACGCTGCCTTCGTAGTGTTAATGTCAGCTTATTGAACTTGTCTGTGAACCCAGGGGTCTGTTGGTACGTTTGGACACCATTGAGGTACTTCAGAACATCTGAGAACCCCTTTCAGTATAACCTGTTAGTAATAGCTCATCACTGGACCATTATGTCCTAACAAAAATGGATCCAGATACGCAGAGATGATAGAACCGAATGCAAAGCAGAGTAGGAGCTATGATTCAGCAGTGTTGTTGTTCTTCAGGTAACTTGCATATGAACACAAGTCTTGCTATGGTCCAGTATTCAGTCTCAAATCTTTTCGGTGCCGGATGAGCAGTGAGTGACTAGAGCTGCAGCTTTTCCTAACCTCATGTCTGCACTGGGATTTGGGTGTATTTGGGCCTGGAGTGCAGGGCTCCTGCTGGAGGCTTGAACAGAGCTTTTCTTAATTAAAATTAAATCAAGTTTGATGTAATTAGTGGTGGGGCATTCTCCTTGGTCTATTTTTGCCTAATTAGTAGCTGCAGCATCTTCTCCTTAGCTATACAAGCGCATTTGCCTGATCTGCTTCTTGTTATACTGTCATAGCTTATGATCAGATGCGAATTGATAAATTCTCCTATGCTTGGTCAACAGCATCCGGCTTTTGGGCATTAAATGAAGATGTTGAGTGCTCTTTCATACATGATTTGCATGAATTTCTTCACTTACAGGATACTATAGCAGGACATGTTATAGTCAGCTGAAGAATATGTGTTAACGAAAACTGCACCCTGGCGTGTGGGTCCATTGTCATGGACTCTTCAACTCTAGTAATTTATTTTTTTTCTGCAAGTAACAGAGAAAACAATGGAGGTTTAAACTGAATTTCTAAACTGGGTACCTTGATGTTATAGGATGTTGGAAGTTTTATGCATATGAATATTGATTGCTTTATGCTTTTTTGCTGTTCTCCAGAACAGAGCTATAGACAGTGTTTTTATAGGAATCTCCTAGTGATAGGAAGAGAAGAGTGGTGGCAGTTCTGCTGGAGATGACTCACCTGTGGGCAGGTGACATCACTTCAGGGTTTTTGAGCACCAGTGGTTGTCCTCAGTGCAGATGCAGTACTCTGGCTCAGTGTTTGAAACAATAGATTGGCTATAGCTAAAGCTGATTGTTTCCAGACCAGAGAAATGAGACTTTCCTGGAACCAAGACCTTAGATTTTTGGTGATTAGGTGCTTATACCTGGACCTCAACATAGACACGGTGGTTCAGCCGAACCGTCCTCTAACTTTATAGGGCAGTAGCTAGTCTGGAGAAGAGAAGACTCCGAGGAGACCTTATAGCAGCTTTCCAGTACCTAAAGGGGGCCTACAGGAAGGATGGGGAGGGACTCTTTATCAAGGAGTGTAACGATAGGACACAGGGTAACGTCCTCAAACTGGAAGAGGGTGGATTCAGATTGGATATCAGGAAGAAATTCTGTACTGTGAGGGTGGTGAGGCACTGGAACAGGTTGCCCAGAGAAGCTGTGGATGCCCCATCCCTGGAAGTGTTCAAGGCCAGGCTGGATGGGGCTTTGAGTAACCTGGTCTAGTGGGAGGTGTCCCTGCCCATGGCAGGGGGGTTGGAACTAGATGATCTTTAAGGTCCCTTCCAACATGAACTGTTCTGTGATTCTAAATCTTCTCTTTGCTGTTTTACCCTTTGCCTTCGTAAAGCAATGCAGTCAGTGGTAACTGTTTGCCTTTACTAGGCACGTGACACCAGGTCTTGTTGACCTGGAAGTGTCCAAATTATTGTTCATCTGAGCCTGACAGTCGTCACGTCTCTTGGGGATTATATTGCTACTTGTGCTCACCGTGCCCCGTTATGTCGATAAAGCTGACTTACATGATCAGACTTCTGTCTTCTGCACACAGCAGATCTTTATATAGGCATGAAGTGTTTGTGCATTCACTATACTGCTGTGCAGATACATAGGTACATGCAAGATGTATCAGCCCAGCAGGAATTAAATATAGAGTGCTTGTGCAGGTTAAGAATCCTGTGGGTAGATGTTAATTTCTCAGCTACAGTGCTCTGATAATCAAATGGAAGAGCTGCTCTTAGTCTCCCTATCCCTTCTGTAGGAAAGTGGTATCGTGCAATTTTCCCGTCTGTTCAAGGAATTAAATGCAGATACTGTGGGAGGCTTGAGTTGTGATGAAATGGGCTGGAGGGGAGGCTAAAAGTGTTTGGACACGAAAACGCATTAAGACCTAAGTCTGCCTGAAGATATACTCCTCCTTGCACTACAAAAGTACTTCGTGCGTGGGCTACCTTAGTGTTGAAACTGTTTACCTTGAGGTTTGCATAAATGAATTCATGGGAACGCACAAAAAGCTTGCTCATCCCAAACTCTGAGGTGACAGCTTTGGTGAAAAGTTGGGATTTTTAACTTGAGCATGTTCTTACCCCTTGTGACATCAGTGGTGGATGCTTCAGCCTCCATTTCCCCGGAAACAGATTTACTTCCAGGTGTTTTTAAGTTTCCTCTTGATGAACCGCATGGATATGCCAAGCAAAATGCAAGACTTAAAGGCAACGGCTATTCTAAGAAGTTAACGATTTAAGCAAGTATAATAATGCAAGGTAATTCTGGGATGGGAAACATCCATTTTATGCCTCGTCACTTGTGCCAGCTGAATGCTAACTAAAAATAGGAATATAGGAAATCTGAAGGAACTGTCCCTAAGCAGAAATTTGTTCTGTAACCTCCATAGGAAGAGTAGGGTTGTCTTGCGGTGTATTTCAGTATAGCTGTTATGTAACTCAATGTATATTTATTCTTTCCCTAGACTGTACATGCCATTTGGCTTGGGGAACAGAATGCGCCATGGGACAACCTCAAAGATATCTCTCCAGACGGGGTCTCTTACTTGGGTGATGTGTCTCCTCTCCTGACTGTCTTCATACCCAGAGGATTTATTTTCCTTTTGGAAATATTTTAAGTTGAAATCTTGTTCCTTCCTGGAAACTGTCTACACTAAAGACTGCACGCATCATGGGTGATATGGCAAACAACTCGGTTGCATATAGTGGTGTAAAAAATGCTGTAAAAGAAGCTAATCATGGAGATTTTGGAGTTACTCTTGCAGAGCTCCGTTCTCTTATGGAGCTTCGAGCTACAGATGCACTGCATAAAATACAGGAATGCTATGGAGATGTACATGGCATCTGTACAAAATTGAAAACTTCACCAAATGAAGGTAAGTCAATTTTAACACTATTATTAAGGAAATTCCATTTAGGAGAAACCTTAGTCAAGCAAACTACATCTTTTTTAATATAACAAAGTTTTAAAAAATACTTCACTTACCATAATAAAATATGGCTTCTTACTCCTCTAAGGCAGAGGTATTCACTGTTAATATGTAAGCAAGAGTGTTTCAATTGGTCTGACTCATGTGAGATGTTGGATTAGTAGTGAAGTTGCACTTTCACGTAAAGTTAATTGGTGTAGGCATCCACATATGGAAAAGCAATGCAACATAGCAATGTTTAACTTACTGTGAAAGTTTTGTGAATACCTCATATGACCTATAATTCGCAATTCAGATCATGCTGTCATAGAACACAAGGTTTTAATAGCCTAATGCAGGGCTTATTTATGCTTCTGTGTTGCTACCTAGTTCTTATATTCTCTGATGCAACAATTTTTAAAACTTAGGTCCGTTTTCTATTTGTACTACATTGAATTCGGAATAGCAGGATCTAGTTTTTAAGTCTATAGTATTTCTGTAGATTTCATTTGATCTATGCAAAATAACAATACAACTTTAGGCACTAAGAGGTACTGTCACTATTGGTAGTAGGCTTGCAAAGTGATCACACAATCTTATTCTTTAGAAACAGCATTTTTAAAAAAGTCTTTGCCATGTTGGACTTGATGGCATTCTGTGAAGTGTGGCTACCTGATGTTTTTGCTCTTTATAGAGTTATTGCTCCAAGATAAACTGTACAAATGTGAAGAAGGAAACAAATGCATCAAGTCTCCTTCCTGAGAGGTTTCTGGAAGTTTTCCTTAAGATCTGTTCCTCTCTTACTACTCTCTTCCAATGTGAATGAAAGCTATAAGCTTTAATTTGGGAAAGAAAGATGCAAGTCATATTGCTTAAGTTATCTAAACTGTAGTATCCTGTACAAATTTTTTTACATATTTTTATCCAATATAAAAATCTAACATACCTAACTTCAAATAAACTTAACATGAATGCCTGCTGTTGATAGTGATTGAGAAGTACCAAAATCAAGTTTTTTGCCAGATTGTGGTGTCTCTGTATTTAAGCACTCACAGAGATTTTAACCAGTGTGTTGTCGTGCTGGTAGCAGTTAAGTACCTACTGTTTTAATCCTGTAGAGCTGTTATTTTCTGTTCTTCAGAAATGCTATGGAAAGGCTTGTCTCCTTGGATCAAGAGCAGCCTACTAATGCCATAAGGTATCTTAGGTATATCTGCATTTAGCACGTTTTGGCTTGATCTGCTTTTGAAGCCAAACTCCTGATTTCCAGCCTCTGAAATTATCTCAGTACGTGAACCTGGGTTCCTCTTACCAAACTGAAAGTAGCCAGCTCTCATACCTGACCTACCAGTGAATGGGAGTAAACCAGTTTTAGGCTGAAGAAGAAATTTTTAAAACATGAGGAGTGCAAACTTCTGTTCCTTGGCATCAATGGAGTTAAAAAGTTCAGTGCACGCCTGTGAAGCGCTGCTGTGTATGAGCAGTGTAACATCTCCTCGATATGAGCAGCAGTCTCACGGTACCCTGTTGACCTGTTGCGTAGTATTGAAAGGCAGGTTCCTTTCTTGGTGAAAAGGGCTGTAGTTTTCTACAGTCAGGAACTGAACTGAAACTTGAATCCTGTTTTACAGCAATCTGCAAGTTTTAAGGCCCACTATTACTGCAGGCTAGGTGGGCGTATGATTGTGGGCGGCCTCGATGCACTAAGTACCAAATACCTGGTATACTGAAGGATTCACTGTATGTCCCTTAAAGTAACAAGTGGGTTTAACACATGGGAACGATGAGTGTCAGGGTACTGAAACTAGAAAGGGTAAGATGCCCTAGATTCTGCTGTACCGAAGACCGCGTGACCAAGGCCTTTCTCTTTCAAAAGGAATTGACATTTAGATGTACTGTCCTGCAATCAGTTAAATACAATCACTAACATGATAAAAGGGCACCATCTTTTTTTTTTCTTGTGAGAGCAGCTCGTAAGCACAGCAAGGCCTCAGCAGTTGATTGTGATAATTAGCTCAGAAAAGGTTAAGTAAGATGAGTTAGAGCAGCGTCCTCTACAAAGGTGTCGTTTAGGCTCTGAATCACTCCATGAACCTTTAGAGAACCAGCCTCTCTGTCAGGTAAGCTGCTACAGATTTCTCTGAGGTAGTACTGGAGAGTTCTTGTAAAAGTAGAACTAGGTCTCTTCTTTTGTGAAATTCAAGTCGTAAGTATAGAAATGGAGACATTTCTAATGGAGAGGATCTTTGCAAAAAACTGCTATGTGACTAGGTCTGGCTCTAAAATCTTGTGTGTACACCTGCAAGGCCCTATGACACGTCTTCCTGCTCAGAAGCTTTCTTTATGATATGAAATGCTGACTTATGTAGTCACCGGGGGCTTCATGGCAAAAGTACAGGTAGCTCCAAAATGCCACGCGGTGGATGAGTTCAGCTTGTGTAATTTCTTGCTTTGAAGCTGTTACCAATATAAGCCAATGTCTGTTTTCAGGCAAAATCTGTATCAGACCTAAAGATTTGAAATGAGAAATGGGAACTGTCCTTTACCAGTATTACTAAAGAAAGACACTAAGCAGACTTTACTGCTTAGTATTTAATGGTTTTTTTTTTATGCCCTTTACATGTGTACAAATGTATACAAATGGGAATAAAGGAATGTTTGACTTATCTGTAGTAGCTGAAGTCCTTCCAATATTCTGGAGAGATGGACCAGCATTGGTATTTCCACAGATATACATAATTTTCATCGTCTAGTAACTTCTACTTCTAGAGTTTTAATAAAATTTGTATATGAAGCTTTAATTAGTCCTTTGCCTAATACTTTTCAAACTTCCCACGTAACACAAATTACCCCAGATAAGATACATAGTGAACAATATAATGGCAGTAGTTTCAACCTTAGGACTCTAGATTGTAAACTATGAAGTAGCCAGCCGCGTGGTAAACGTAGCAAGTTCAGTAATGGTGTATGGTGGTATTATGGCAAACACTAAAAATACAAATGCTTTTTGTCTTTGCTAGGCTTATTTACTAATCTTCACTAAGTGGTTGTGATAGTAGCTTGACTTTATGTAGCCTTGTTGGAAAACGCTCTTCATTCTTCAAAAGCCATTGCTGTATGTTTTTGATGTTCCGCATCCTGGTACCCTGTGAAGGGAGGAGGAAAGTGGTCCCACTGACAATAAGTAAACAATCTTCCAAACTCTGCCATGCTAAAAGGAAGAGATAGAGGGTACCTGTTGCAAAATAGCAACATGGTCTAGCCTTTTGGAATGGCCAAGCTGTCCTGAGTTTATCAATCCTCTCATATAGCTTGATTTTTCAAAATGGTCTGACAGTGCTCTTTGAGTGAAAGTAAGCACCTCAGAGCTTGAACTTCAAGAATTGTAGTGTTATGACTAACCACAAAAATTACTCCTTTGTATTAAACCTCCAAAGCTGTGAATTCAGTGTGAATCTAAGAGTGTTAGAATAAATCTAATTTATTATATACAGTAAGAGTATAATTTGTTTCACTTTTGAAAAGATTTGCACACCATATTTTGCTTTTCAGTTAAGTGATTATGTAGCAGTTGTTAGTATTTAAAACTGAGCTTTGCAGTTCAGGAGTCTTTGGAAAGTGTCTTGAAATATCATGTGATGGTTCTAGGAAGTATCTGTTAGAGGTGTTAAATACCCCACTTATGAAAGCCAGTTGCAGAGGTTGCCTTTCTTGTTGATTACCTGGTGTGTTTGCAATGCTTTTATCACTAAGCAGTTGGGTTAACTACTAAAAAAACTGCTACTAGGAAAACTGTTGTCTTTTAAGTAGGTGACAATAACCTTGGGGGCAATATGATTGCAGTAGCCAGACCTTTGCTCTGAACATGGCTGGAGGTTTGGCCATTTTGCTTTGATAAATGAGCTCTGAATGGCAGGTTAGGTAGCTGGAAACTGTTGAAGGAGTAAACAGGAGGTGTACTTACTTGCACTGAATATACTTGGTATTCCTTTATTTTTAAGGACTTGGCTAACTCTTGAAGCATGCAGTGCCTTTTAGTGAAGGCCCCTCACTCTTGCCTGCTAGTTACTGTTCCTTAAGGATGGTACAAGAGTTGAGACTCTGAAAGAAACATGCCATATTAGAAAGAAGATAGGTACAAAACTGAGGTGCACAGTGCTAAATGTGGGCTCTACATGAGAGGAGATAGAAAGAAAAAGAAGATTCAAAAGAGCAAACAGCTGCTGTCCAGGTGGAAGCAGCATCATTAAGTGCCTGGAGAGCTTCACCAACTTTTAATAGTACTTTATATTATAATAATACACAAACACAACATTTATAGTGTTTTATATTATTGTCATATTAAATATTTCATTATCAATGTTACATTAATTGTAGGATCCTAGGATGTTATCTCTGAATACAGAATCCCTACAGTGGGAACCAGAGCTGGCTTCACAGGCTGTGGTCTTGCTAAAGCTCCATGGTGCTACTCAGTCTCGGTAGTAGTAACTCTACTAATGATCTTGTCTTGAAAACTTGTTTACTTTTTATGAAGGTATGTGTGTTACTATTATTCTGTTGCTATGTCATATTAAGTGCAAGTAGGTAGACCATCAACTTACTTTATATGGGCAAAGCGTGGATTATATAGCTGGTTTTCTGTAGTGACTCAGAGTTAGTGATAATACTTATGAAATTATACTTGAGATATGGCTTTTCAGAATTGTTACTGAAATATGGAGTGGGACTTGGCTCCGTGAATGGGAAACCTCAATCACTTCTAATGTGAGGGTGAAATGCAAATAAGTGTCACTAACTTTGTCTTATTATTGAATAGGTTTAAGTGGAAACCCAGCAGATATAGAAAGGAGAGAAGCAGTTTTTGGGAAGAACTTTATACCTCCTAAAAAGCCAAAAACATTTCTTCAGTTAGTATGGGAAGCACTACAGGACGTTACACTAATTATATTAGAAATTGCAGCCGTAGTATCCTTGGGCCTTTCTTTTTACCAGCCTCCGGGAGGAAATGAATCACGTAAGTAAACGTTTTAAAACGTAGGTCTTTACCTGTATTATACTACTGACTTTTATGGTCCAGCATGCCTGTACTGTAAATCTGATTGGAGACTGTAAGTCAGTGGAAAAGCAGCTTATTGTTTCTTTTTGAGAGAACATTACTAAAACTAGCTTGCCTTAAAAGGGCAGCATGAGAGATTTCCCTTATCATGATCTGGTATCACTCTGACCAAAATAATGCCAAAGGTAAAGTGCAAGCAGTAGGAACAAGGACTTGTCTTAGATCCTATCGTGTTTCTGTGCAAGTGGTTTTTTTTTTAGCTTTGCCTCAAATATTTAAGCAATTTATTATTTGCGGTCATGTGCTTTCTTTGGGGAGTCAGCAAGTCTTAAATTTTCCTTGATTTGCAATATGACACTGGTAACTTTCTAATTTAAGAAATTAAGCTATATTTATACTTCTAAATGGAAGATGAAGGGATCTGGCCTTCATTGAACTGAATTTTTGCAATGGTATCTGACTTGTTAATATAAAGTGGGAAATGCTGAGAAAGCAGAAGGTTGTTAACTAATTGTCTAGTGTGGCTTTCTTATGCCATTATTTAACAGAATAATAAAGACACATAACTTTCTATATCAACTTCTCTTATGTTCACATAAGCAGGGATGTAAATTCTAGGTGGTTTAACTTCCTAGAGCTGCTCTTCTAGCTTTCAGATTCTTTAGCTTTGTCTGTGTTACTTTACTGAAAATAAATGTAAAATTGCACAGAAGGCTAGCATGGAAAATGTTTAGCAGCTATTAGAAGTTTTTCTGTTTGGCAAAACTTCTTTTTTTTTGTTGTTGAAATAACTATCTGCATGAGCTTTCTTAAATCTAAAACCTGTTTTCTACAGTATGTGGATCAGTAAATGTTGGTGAAGAAGAGGAGGAATCTGAAGCAGGTTGGATTGAAGGAGCAGCAATCCTCCTATCTGTAGTTTGTGTGGTATTAGTAACAGCTTTCAATGACTGGAGTAAAGAGAAACAATTTCGGGGATTGCAGAGCCGTATTGAACAAGAACAGAAATTCACAGTCATCAGAGGTGGCCAAGTCATCCAAATACCAGTAGCTGACATAATTGTTGGAGATATTGCACAAGTGAAATATGGTAAACTTATTTTTAAAGTTGAACTTTCTTTTATTTTTAAAAAAGGAACTGCAGTCAACATACCCAGTGATCTCTCGTAGGTGATCTTTTACCGGCTGACGGTGTACTCATTCAAGGAAATGACCTCAAAATTGATGAAAGCTCACTGACTGGAGAATCTGATCATGTTAAGAAGTCTCTGGACAGAGATCCTATGCTGCTGTCAGGTGTGTAGTTTGACAATTCTTGCAGAAAATGTTGGGATTTTTTTTTTGGGGGGGGGGGGGGGGGTAAACTGGTTATTTAAAATTTTGAAGTTAAAATCTGGCAAACTGGACCTTATCTAGGCTGACTTCTAAAAGTATCCAAAACCAGTGCAACTAGTACAAAACCTGGTCAAAGTGAGCAGACTCTTAAAACTGACAAACATTTTGTGTAGTTGCTTATGGCTTTATTTTCCTGATCGCTTTGTCAGTTAAAGCTCATGGGGAACACAGTGGTATATATACACATCTTATGGTTTCATCAACATGAAGTTTGAGAGTTCATTTCCTTTGTGCTCTGCCGTATGACTGCTCAAGTCTCAGTGGAAAACTTCATTCAATCTTTCAGGTACACATGTGATGGAAGGCTCTGGAAGAATGGTAGTTACTGCTGTAGGTGTGAACTCTCAGACTGGAATCATCTTTACCTTACTTGGAGCTGGAGGAGATGAAGAGGAGAAAGAGAAGGAAAAAGAGAAGAAGGACAAGAAAAGTAGGCATAATAATCTTAAATCCCTGGGGAGGGAGGGGTGAGCTTTTGAATGTTTCTGGATAAAAACATGTTCTAGTAATCTGGAGCCAGAAATCTTTCATTAAACCTCATACTTTCAGTAGGTTTCACAGGAAAAAAGCCCCAGGTCCAGTGACCTGACAGTACACCACTACTAATAACTCTTGTCACTTGGATTTTTAATTAAACTTCAGATCTCATTGATCAACTAGAGGTTGGAAAGTTTACAACTCCTAACCAGCCATACCATGTATGAATTGTTAAACTGTCATCTTGTGTAACTTCAAAGTACACTCATGTCTAATACCAAATATTTGTTTATGGCATACAGGTTATTGCCAATAACTCAACCTAATAAGTATCTAGTTCTGCTTTTGATGTATAGAAAACATCCTGTATATGGAGTTCTTCTATGACACTTGAAGGGGAAAAGCTCGTGTCATTGATACATGTGAATATCTTAAAGATATATAAGACTGATTTTGATAAAAATGAGCAGACAGGTTGTTGTGCCACTCTTTTTCTTCCAGAGCTGAAACTTTGAATGCTCGGAGATACACAAAAGGCAAATCCCTAGCAGTACTTTTCTGTAAACCCCTTTTTTTTTTTTTTTTTTTTTGAGGGATGAGGGGCTTGTAACCCAGAATATTTTGGAGCCCTTCTGTGAAACGGGTTATCTTCCTTGTTCTGAAGGACTTGCTCAGTCGCTGGAATTAGAAGGGCACTTATCTAAGCCATAGCCTTTATCCTGAGAATCAAAGCTTAGAAATGTTAAGCAGTAATGTTTTAATATAAGCTCTCCCAAGGCATGTTCAGGACCGAGCTTCACCACAGCAAAATTTTTTCTAGGAACTGTTGTGAGGCCTACTGGATGGGACTGAGCCTGAGGATTCTTGGCAGAAAAAATACACTTTTTTCATCAGAGGACTATGAAACAGTAATGGAAAGCCATAAATGGAAAACCACACACAGAAATGCATTTAGGAATCTCTGTGGCCTTCAAACTAAAGAGGCAATTGTTGAAATGTGTGCTCGGTGCAGGAATTACGATTGAACTCTGCTTTTTGTCTCGTCCTAATCCACAAATACTTTACAATTCTGACCCTTCTTGAAACTTGTAGTAAGTTTCTTCAGAATTAAGCTGTAAGAATTGTTACAAGAAGGATAGAATTGAAGGTCCAAAACTAGTTTCAAGCTCAAGCGTGGTAGTGAAGAGTAAAAGTTGACCTGCAACACTTCCAGGGATTAGTGTGGAACAGTTTTCATCCTTTGCTCCTTCCCTTACAGAGGAAGGAGAAGGAAGCAACAACAGTACCAGCTGTTACAGGCGATATGAAGAAGGTTATAGCTTTTATTAATAGTCTGCCAGTGTTTATTATTTTGTAAGCAGAAGTCTTTTTGACAAGTAGTGTTGTGGTGTATCCTAGGGCCTGAACTCCTGTGATTTTTTTTGTCTTTCAAGACAGACAACTTCCTCTTAACCTTAAGTTAGGTGCCTGATAAGATTCTCCTTGGTAAAACTCAGGTTAAACTAAATTAGCTTCTCTGTGAATGTTAAGGAGATTAAAGTGGCTATCTTTAGTTGGCTGCGTATGGCTTGGTTCAGAGTGAAAGCAAACGTATGTAACAAGGAGTTAGAAGTAACTCAAGTGTAGAGCCTTGCTCATGTAAGAGGGAAAGGGGAACTAGGAAAGAACAAATACTAAATTAGGAGACTATGATGAGTTCTGAAGAAGTCTGAAGTGGCATCTTCTGGAGAAGGTGAACATGCTTGTGTTTGGTTTTTTTTTTTTCCTCCTTGGCTGTTCTGAGGATGCTCAAGGGGAAATTTTATGTATTGAAATCAGACTATGTCTACAGTAATAATGTAGTGGAGGTATTAAATGTCATGCCAGACACGCTGCTTGATAATTTGATTTTCTTCTACCTAAGTACTTTCATACATTTCAGCCTACATAACCTAAGGCCGAAGACTTAATGAATTACCAGTGATACTGAAAAATTCTGGGTTTTGTTCTAAGTTCCCCAATTTTGTGCTTTCATTTCAGGTTATCGCAAAAAGTAACTATAACCCTTGCTTTCTCTACTTAGGAGAAAAGTTTGTCTCTTGCCAAGGTATTATCTAAACCTTTTTACCTGAAAACCCAAACAAAAGAAGGTAGTGTGCCCCCCTCTGCCCCAATAAGCTACTCATGATGTTTGGTCTTCTGGTGACCTTTAATGTTTCACTCATTAATGTATTTAATTATTTCACTGTCCTTCTTTATGATCTCTTGTTGAGCTCCATTCCTGAACAGAGGTAGGAGTGATATTTTTATTATGAACTTGAACTATTCTCTTAGTGGTGGAATATTGGAATGTTGCCAACAGATTATGTTCATGCTTGCGTAAATAGGGTTAGCATAGATCCAGTAATCCAGTGCTGTGCCTCCATTAAGCTTTGGTGTGGATTTATAAGTATTTTATACTACAGTAGCTTCTGCAACGTTGTACAGAAGCACTGATTCTGGAAGTGAAATCCTACGGTTCATTTACAGTAGTAGTCAGATACAGTTGCAAGTGTTGGAAGAACAAAAAGCAAGACTGAGGCCATCAGAATCACTTTAATGTCACAAATTTCTTTCCTAGAAAAATGTTTAGGCAAGCCTTTTAAAAGCTTTCCTCACAAGTAATAAATGTCTGTATTAGTAATTTGTGCAAACTTAACTGTGGTAGCATAATGCTGCAGCAGTCTTGTATGGGAAAAGTAAAGTCCAAAAAGCTGATGTGAGATGTTTCTGTGAGTTGACTTTTAAAGCCTTGGTTATGTCAGCCCTCTGTCTCCAGCTTGTTCTACAATTTTTTTTCTGAAACACAGTTGCATATGGTAATATATGCATTATATATAAACATAAACACTGAAATGAACTATGGACAGCCAATTTAAAACACAACTTGTTCCTCTTTCCAACAGGTAAAAAGCAAGATGGAGCTGTTGAAAACCGTAATAAAGGTAAGTGTAGGTTCTCTGATCCTTTCTTGCACTTCCGTCTTTTCTGAAAGTGTATGTAATGAATACATACTCTCTTATGAAAATGCATATTGAAGACTTGGATCCAAAGTGCTTATGCTAAAGATGGCATAAGTGAATCTGCCCAAAACAAACGCTTAAATGGACTTGTTAGTCTCAACATAGCTAGATACTACAAAAGTAAACATTACCAATGATTTTTCAAGCTATCTTGTTGAGGTGAGTTAACCTCAGCTGGCTGCTGGATGCCCACCCAGCTGCTCTCTCTCTCCCCTTCCTCATCAGGATGGGGCAGAAAATAGGATGAAAAGCTTGTGGGTTGAGATAAGGATGGGGGCATCACTTACTAATTGTCTTTACAGCTGGAGCAGGCTCAACTTGAGGAAGTTTAATTTATTGCCAATTAAAAATAGAGTAGGATGATAAGAAACAAAAACAACTAAAAACGCTTTACCCCCCCCACTCCCTTTTCATCTAGGGTCATCTTCACTCCTGACTCCTCTACAGCCCTCTGAGGAGCACAGCGGGATGGGGAATGGGGCTTTTGTTCAGTTCATAACGCTTGTCTCTGCTGCTCCATCATCCTCATGTTCCTCACCTGCTCCATCACCGGGTCCCTCCCACAGGATATAGTCTTTAATGAACTTCTCCAGTGTGGGTTCTTCACACGTGGCACAGTCCTTTGTGAACAGACTGCACAAACGTGGGTCTCCCACAGGCCACAGTTCCTGCCAGGAGCCTACTCGGGCATTGGCCCTTCACAGGCTGCAGCTTCCTTCAGGGTACATCCACCTGCTGTGGCATGGGGTCCTCCGTGGGCTGCAGTGTGGATATCTGCCCCACTGAGGTACTCTGTGGGCCACAGGAGGACAACCTACCCCACCATGGTCTTATCCACAGGCTGCTGCTGCCAGCACGTGGGCACCTACACCCAATACGCTTGTTTAAACATTCACGTGTAGTATGGCATCTCTGGATACACGGTATTATGCAGTACTGGCGTTTAGTGCAGCCTGGTGTTATTAAGCTTTTGAAGTATCCTTGAGTTTGGGTACTCCTCAATGACTAAACTTTATTTGATCTTAACTTCTAGCTAAAGCTCAGGATGGTGCAGCCATGGAAATGCAGCCACTGAAGAGTGAGGATGGTGGGGATGGAGATGAGAAAGACAAGAAGAGAGCAAATTTGCCAAAGAAAGAAAAGTCGGTTCTTCAAGGCAAGCTTACAAAGCTCGCAGTTCAGATTGGCAAAGCAGGTATGATGTATCGGTACCCTCCTTATGTTGATGTCACATGTTTGAATAAAATTGGAACATGCATAGATCGTAAGGTGATAACTTAAGTAGCTATCCTTGACCAGTTTGATTATTTTAAGTGCAAAATTCCAATGCATGAAAGCGTGCTGATAGCTTCTCAGAGTGCGTCATGTGGATGGCTTTTACTTTTCCTTGATTTAAATAGATTCAGGCTGTAGAGTGTCAGCTTCTGAGAGAGAAAATTCCAACTTCATAACATTGAACAACTGTTATGAAAGATGTTTTTAGATAAGATATGGCATTTAGAGTACCTAGAGAACTACAAATTGAGTGAAGTCTGGAAAATGTGGTAGGGGCAACCAGGTTATCTCTGGTACTTCCCGAAGCTTAGGAATTTCCACTTAAAATATACCTTGCTGATATGTAACAGTTTTATTGACTTTCTGCTATCCTTCAGCTTCTGTTTCTCTTCTATGAGCTAATATTCAGCTGCCTTGTCAAAATGTTCGGTAAACTGTGTTTCTTGAAAGTAGACTAAAACAACAATGAAGTTCAGCTTAAATTTTAGACCTTATTATCTAGTATGTGGAGGTTTAATTCAAATATTTCAGGATTTGTTTTTGTCTGTGTAGAACTGTTGAAAGATTTAGCCTAGAAGGAACTTGTAGAAGTCTTGTAGCCCAGCCCACAGCTCAAAAAGGGCTGACTGCAGCGCCTATGTCAGAAGACAGTTACGGTGTAAGGACAAAGCAATTAAACTTTTAGCTTTGGCATTCCATAGTTATGTATAGCAATGTTAATTTTTCAGAGAAACTTGTACTAACAAATACTGAATAAAGCTTGTCCTGTTGCTCTGGGACGGTGCACACACTGAAGCATCTTTCTATGAAGAGCTGAAACTTCGGTGACTTCTGTTCCTTTATTCCAGCCAGGTCCATTTTCCTTCACTGTTTTCATGTGGTGTCTTAAGTGTGCCACTCAGCTTGCTAACAGCAGTTCTGATTTGTCTTCCCAGTTACTCCCAGTTCATTGAACATTGTGCTTAGCTGCCGTATTTAATCCCACCTTCAGCAGGAAGCAGGGTACAGACTGTCAGCAACTTTCCCTACTGAATAAGTCACCAGTACGATTGCTGAAGGCCTGCTGAAGTATTTCAGTGCTTACTCTGCTTGGTTAATTGACTTTATATATTGGTGTCTCCTGTTCATAATTAGATCTACACTTTTCAATTAAACGGGAAGGAAAAAAAGATTTTGGAAGTTTCTAGGTGAAATGCATGAGAAAACACTTGCATTGGAAGGTGGAACGCTTTTGAGAGCTACCTCAATGTTTCCTGTCTTGCCTGTTTAACATCTTAGTTATAAACTAACTTCTGTAAAGGCAGAAGTATTTGCATTTGACTTATCCAGAGTCTGTATTGCCAAATATTTGAGATAATTTCTGAAAACTGTTTATTCTCTTTTTAACAAGGTTTGTTGATGTCCGCCATCACAGTCATTATCCTTGTGTTATATTTTGTAATTGATACCTTCTGGGTTCAGAAGAGACCTTGGCTTGCTGAATGTACACCAATTTATATTCAGTATTTTGTGAAGTTCTTCATTATTGGAGTTACAGTCTTGGTGGTGGCAGTACCAGAAGGTCTTCCACTTGCGGTCACTATATCTCTGGCTTACTCTGTTAAGGTAAGTGGATGGATAGGGGAACAAATTTTAACAGTAGGTGGTTGTATTCATCAGCTGTACAATCTCAGTTGAGATATGCTGCATCACATATACATAACAGACCAGGGAGAAGCTTTACTCATTTCCCTGAACTTCATAAGAAATCTGCCAAGGTATTTTTCTTAATCTCTGAATACACACTAATATGAACAGTGAGCAGTAACAGTCTGTTGTCACCAACTAAAGATGAATGGGTCTAGCTCATAACATTGCAGCATTGCTTATAATATAGATGCATTAGAGTTTGTAAATAACAAACTCTTCTGTAAACCTGAACTTCTAACGAACTGATGTGTTAAGCAACTACTACAAAAGTTTCCAGATGGATTCTCCTTGGGGACTGACTATTGTCGAACATATAGCTTTCATATAGCTTTCTGTTTATTATACAGCATGTTTTTTGTTCTTTGCTCTCTTGATTTTCGTATTGGTTTAGCATGCTGGGACTGGTTATTGATCTGAAAGTCCAATTGTAGATACCATGGCTGTTTAGGCTGTGTTCTAAAACTTAACTTACAGCACTAACTAGTCATAGTATTGTATCATTTGAATTTACTCTTCCTCTTCGAGGTTAAAATACTATCCAAAACCTGTTGAGTAAAGAATTTAAAGTGATACTTAATCTATGAAACTTGTGTAATCCTCACTATCTCAGCTGAAACATTAGGCTCCCAGTTTGTATTTAATTTTAAGTCTGACTCTAGCATCTTTGAAATATATATCCTGTGATTTTCGGGTAAGTCTGTAACAGAGCTTACTTATCTTTCTTTTAAGCTGAAAGGCTTTTTTTAATGTTGTATCTGGTAAAGCTCAGTCTGTACCTCTCTATTTCTAAATATTATCATAAACTAGTTGCTCATAACAGACTGAATAGTGTCGGTAGTCAGTGTGATATGCAGATACAGGAGATTAAGACTGTATTTATGAACCTTGTTCAAAATGAAATTTACTGTGATATAATAAGACTTAAAGGAATCCTGACAGAATGTGGCAGCTACAGATTCTTCCTTGGTGAGATGCCAGATAACTTAAAGGTTGAGTGTCTTCTGAAACTGCTGTGTAAGACTGGACACTCTAAATAAGAATTTTTGAAATGTGAAAGAATGGTCATGGATGGCCGTTGACTGCTTTTATTTCCTTAGAAAATGATGAAAGATAATAATTTGGTGAGACACCTGGATGCATGTGAAACAATGGGCAATGCGACAGCTATTTGCTCAGATAAAACGGGAACATTGACCATGAACAGAATGACAGTGGTCCAAGCCTACATCAATGAAAAGCATTATAAAAAAATTCCAGAACCAGAAGCCATTCCAGAGAAAACTATGGCTTACCTTGTGACAGGAATTTCTGTTAATTGTGCTTATACTTCCAAAATACTGGTAAGTGGATTTCTTCATTCTAATCAAGGTAACTAAACAACTTCCTCAAAAGATGCAAATTGTCTGGTGGCCGCATGGTAGGCAATTAAGTGTGTGTCAAAATGCAGTGTAAGTTACTTTGTATCTGCTGTAAATTGCTCAGCTGTTCATTTGAGACTAAGCTTCAAAAACAGCTTATTTCAGTTAGAATTGATAATTCAAAGATACCATCCCCAGAAGATAACTTCCTTTAAGTTCACAGTTGCGTCTAAATTTGTTTTTAGAAGTGGGGCTGTTTATACCTTACTTGAAGAGCATCTTGGCTTGATTTGAGTGCTACTTCAAAGGAAGCATGTAAGAGTAGCATAACATTAGCTAGAATGTAATGAGGCAATGCAAGTACAGATGGGGATTTTGATGGATTTTCAGTCCAGATACTGCTGTATGGGTTTGTGGGCTTTATAATTGTAACATCTTTGCTTATACCTTGTTTGAGACCTCCAAAATATTTTGAAATAAAAAGAATGATGGACTGTTACACATTTTACATACTTGGCTATTTAGCACTTTTGCATGTATCATTTTCTGCAACTCCAAACATAGTTTCTTTGCTGTAGTTACTCCAATGTGTTGCATAACTTCTATTCTTTAAGGCAGCAAAAATAATAATTAGAATTTAGCTTAAAAAAAATTAATAAATTAGCACTTCAAGATTTAGTAGAAGCTTCCACTATGAATGCCTTTGCACAGGAATAGCAGTAAAACCCCAGTCCAAAAGCTACTTTTAAGCCAATAAAGATGGTACCTCAGCCAGAGTTTCCTCAGTAGCAGTACTTGAGGCGGCACATCAAGCTCACCAGCACAGATTTCTCTGAAACAAGACTTAAGTACTACTAATGAGTTAGAGCGTGTGAGCAGTCTATTTTCTAAAGATCTTTTTATAGAAAGAAAAAAAAAAAGTAGCTGCATGTGAACTGACCAGGTCCTTTACTACTAAAATTTTAATCAAATTACATCCAATGCAGTCAGAGTTAGTCTGTTTTACAGAATCACAGAGGGCTGAAAGGGACCTCCTGAGATCCTCTGGTCCAAACCTGCTGCTCAAAGCAGGGTCACCCAGAGCACATTGCTTAGGGCTATGTCCAGTTCGGTTTTAAGCATCTCAAAGGATGGAGACTCTGCAACCTCTGGGCAACCTCATTAATTATTTGACAACCCTTAGAATAAAATACTTCCTTGTGTTCAAATGGAATTTCAAGAGCTTTGGTTTGTACCTGTTGCCCCCTCACTGGGCACCACTAAAAACTCTGGTTTAGTAGTCTTTAGCCTTGTTCTGCCCACCTGCCCCATTCAGGCATTTAATACATACTGATAAGTTTCTCCCCCAGAGCCTTCTCTTCTCCGGGCTGAACAGTCTCAGCTCTCCCAGCCTCTCCTATGTCAGGTGCTCCAGTGCCTTTATCATCTTTGTGGCCCATAGCTGGACTTGCTCCTGGATGTCCATTGCTTTTGTACCAGGGAGCCCAGAATTGGACATCTTAAACTGCACATTAAAGTGAACATTTTGAAAGTGTGAGTATTCAGTACGGCCAAATCCAAGATCTTGTAGCTCTGAACAATGAAGATGGGTCACTGACTTTTGATTAATATAGTTCAGCTCTAGTTGCTTGAGGCATGTCAGGCTGAGTAAGTGCTTCTGCCTTTTTTGCTATAAACTACACTGCAATGTTATAGCTATATAAGCTCAGAAATATCTTGAGAGGAATACTTCTTTACTTTTAGCACTAGTATGTGCATATTCCAGATTGCTGAGATTAGAAACTTGTTCTGGTTATTAAAGGGTTGGAAACTTGTTTCTGAACTCTTTCCAGTTAAATAGCCCATGGCCTGGAAAACAGAACTCGTAGTGAGACTTAAGAAGCTTAAAGACTTAGTTGGTTCAGTAGAAGGCCAACAGATGATGTGACTGTAGTCTAAGTCATTGAGGAAGAGTTATTACAGGAGAGGATACATTAATTTAGCAGAAATAATGCCATTTAGCTTGCTTAAATCAGTTTAAGTAAACTTACCTGTACTTATAAAATGAAAAATAATTATTCAGGGACTACATTCAATTGATCAGATAGGCATTTCAAGCAATGGAGATTGCCTTTTAGGAAAGTCACGTTGGAATTTGACACAAACTTAATGGGTGATTTTTGAGTCTGAGAAAGGGACTGAAAAATCCTAAACAGCTACAGAAGAAGTTACTTACAAAAGCCAGCATTATGATTTCGACTCATGACTTGTAGGAATTTATAGCGTAATCATTATGAAAGTGAAACTTCGCCATCTCAGAGCTGAGCTTGGCCTTAGCTTCCTTGTTGCCTAAATGCTGTACTTCAGTGGTTTGTAAGTTAACCTCCTAATCAGCGAAGGTTCTTGTTCTTCTTGCAGCCTCCTGAAAAAGAAGGTGGCCTACCACGTCATGTTGGAAATAAAACTGAATGTGCCTTGCTGGGATTGCTCTTGGATTTAAAACGTGATTATCAGGACGTAAGAAATGAGATACCAGAAGAGGATTTGTACAAAGTGTACACCTTCAACTCTGTTAGAAAATCTATGAGTACTGTGTTAAAAAACTCTGATGGCAGTTTCCGGATATTCAGTAAAGGTGCCTCTGAGATAGTTCTTAAAAAGTAAGAAAAACTACTATTGTAATTCAGCACTTAAATTTGGCTAAATGTTGTGATAGGTGAGGAGACTGAAGTGCTAAACAACATTGTGCCATAAATCTGGGAAATATTTCTGTCGCCCTGTTATCAAACAAATGCAGTTGTCCTGTACCCTTGTGGTTGCAGCCAGCTTCCCACCTTGTCTCCCTTAATTGACTTCCTACAGTAAGGTGGGCAATTAGCATTTCATTTACTTTAATTCTCACACCTCAGCCCCGCCCCCCCAAAAAGAGCTGGTGATTATTTTTAACTTGTGAACTCTGCTCTGATACAGGAAAGCATCTATGAATTGATCTATTCTCTAGTTAAACTATTTAAGTTTTAGATTGGTCAAAATGCTCACCCATCTTCCAGTGAAGTCTCAACAGCTGATATGCCTTAATTCCAGGAAGGAAAGACTTGTGCCTTTGAAAAGTGATTGCTTTTAGCTTCAAAAGACTCTGTAAATTGGTGTCCAAGTTGATTTTAACAGGAGGTTGAATTTGGCCAATGGAGAAACTTGAGGGTTTTTAATGTGACAAAGCAAATTGCTTCCTTCTTCACCTGGCCATCTATAGAGGATTTATTAGAATGAGATTAGACTATTAGTGAGAGATTAGTCACTACTGGGACAAACCTTTAGGTGTGAAGGCATCTGTGGTAACTCCTAACTAGGTGAGGAGAGAAGTCAAGCATGTATGCATCATGTTCTCTAGGAACAGCAGTTGCAGCCCTTCTGGTTTCGGTTCTAGCATCAGACTATTTCTAGTCTAAGTAGCACATAAATTATGTTCATCAGTTCAGTTTACCTTTTTGCTTGCTACTAGCCCCCCAAATCATTATCTAGGAAAATACTAATGCACTAAAGAAAAAAGATTAAGTCTTCCTTTTCCTCAACTTAGTGCTGACAACAAAAGGTCAGTCTTTAAAGGACTCTTGTTCCTTTTGATATTGAACGTAGATGTGAATTCTTTCATAGCTAGATTTTAAGCCAAGTCTCGTCGGTGAATAACTATGCCTATATTTGCATTACTTCTACCTTCAGAAGTATTTTGTACCTTATCTTATTGAGCAATTGAACTGTAGAAGTTGCTAGAACTCATTCAGCCCAGACTCATGTGGTCCACTTGGCTTTGTAACTGAGATTAAGAAAATAAATAATAAGGACATTTGGCAAAGAACAAGAAAACCTAGACTGATTTGGATACTATTGGACTAGTTGTAATTCCAAAACTATTTCAGAGTATGCACTGACTAGGAAAAAGGCTTAGCATCATAAACCACGTTCTTTACCCACTGCCTATGCAGTGCCAGAAATTAACCTCAGAGCTTGTAACCTGGTTTGTCAGTTGTGCTGCTCATTCTTTATTATAATGTGTATGACTGTTCTTGAGCACTGAAAGCTGAAACATGAATATTTATAAGACACAAATGAGTCACTAATAAGTGTAGAAAAAATGCAGCAATTTTTTTTTTTCAAGCAGAGCAGTTTTATTCTTCTTGACTTACTTCAAATACTTGATGGTGAGTTTCAATGAAATCTTTACATAAAACTTATTGGCTTCCATTTAGTCATCTTGGAATGCTTTGAATTTATCACAAGCTCTATGATGGCAGATAACACAAGATATCCTTAGTGGTTGCTGATGTTTGAACAGATAACCAAAATGGGGAAATTCAAATAGACTTCACATGTCAGGTATGATGAATACTACGAAGCTCTAAGGGACTACTTTATTTTAATTTCCCATTTTTTTATATGTATCGTACCTGGGAATTCCCTTGGACTAAACATTTAAATGTAGCAGTAGTCATCTTAGCAGATCTGACAGGTATGACTGTGATACATTAAAATAGTCATAAATTCTTATCTTTTTTCAGTGCCACATTAGTACTAATTTGTAAAACAAATGCTTATGGCGTTGCTTTATGGGAAAACTTTGCTAAGGACACAGATGAATAAGACTAAATTTATTGATAAAATATTTCATAGTGTTATATTCATGGCATCAATATTGGTAACGTACTTATGCTGTCTATGAAAGCAATGGCATGTTTGGCATGAACAAACAACTAAAAGCATGTGTTGAAATGCTACAGTATGTAGTGTTGAATCTAGTCTCTTCTATGAACATTTAAATCAGATTTAAGTATTTGTTTTTAATTTAATACTTCACATTAAGAACTCTATGCCAGATGCATAGATTGTCAGGGGAGCGGGGAGCAAACCTTACTGGATAACAGTACCAGAGTTTGCTTTTAATGCTGTAAGTTTAGTGCTTACAGCTGTGTAAGCACCACATGCGTGTTCTGGAAGCGTACTGTACTTCTGAGACTTGTATAACTGTTAACAAGGTGGGATTATTTTGTTGAACTTGAAATTGGATTGACTGATTCAACCAGCGCAGACACCAGTCTGTTTACATGCAATGGAGAAATGGATACGTTTGTGTTCTAAATTCATTGTGCATTATTTTCGTCCTAGGATGACTGGCTCAGTTAACTTTCTAGTATGTTTTGCAATAGGGAAGAGATTAAGTACATATGGAGAAGATTACCTTAGAGATGCCGCTACTGGCTTTTTTTTTTTTTTGTGTGTGTGAGTCTAGTGAAAACAGAGCTTGTGGAAACTTACTGCAGTTGACTAATAAGCCATTGAATGGGCTGAACTTCTGGTTAGAATTTGATAACTCTTAAAACCTTCCCTTTCAGGTGCTTCAAAATACTGAGTGCTAATGGAGAACCAAAGGTATTCAGACCTAGGGACCGCGACGATATCGTGAAAACCGTAATTGAGCCAATGGCTTCTGAAGGGCTCAGAACGATCTGCCTGGCATTCAGAGACTTCCCAGCAGGGGAACCTGAGCCGGAATGGGACAATGAAAATGATATTGTCACTGGTCTGACATGCATTGCTGTTGTTGGGATTGAAGATCCTGTGAGACCTGAGGTGAGGTCACTGACTAAACTGCAGTGATTCTGTTGCAATGGATCTTGATTCATGATGTTTTTCGTCATGCAGAGAGTACAAGAAACTGAATTGCTGTTGTATGCCTTAAGCATAGTTGATAAATGAAAATCTAATTTCTTGGAGGGAAAGTTAATGGAGCTATAAAAGCAGATTAAAACTTCTTAACGTCACTTATGGTGTGTTACTGAAGCTCTGAACAAATTAATGACTTAAGGCGCTTACTGTGCAGGGTCTCAGTAGATGGAACAACTTGTCATTTTTTTACTACTTGGGATATTAGGAGTATTGTTTAGGATACTATTAGCAATTCTGCTTGTTGCCAGCTTTTCCTGGGGAATGATGGAGGAGAGGGTTTGTCACCTGAGAACTGAGGTAAGGAGTCTGGCTTGTGGTTGGGGTCTGAGGAGGGCAGTATTTTTCAATAGTCAAAGCTTTTAAACCACGTGTAAGTGGAATTCCAGTCTGATCTGCACTGTCACCCCTTCACGCTAGAAGTCATGGGTGAAGTAGTGGCGTGTGAGCAGTAGTTTATTTCATATAATCATAAACGAAAAGCCAGTACTCTAGCTTTGAATACTACAGCCTGTTATGTCATGGGGATTTTTGTGGTATCTTTGAATACTGCAGTATTTGGAAAATGGGGGGGGGCAGGTGGCAAGGCCCCATGACATAACAAGAAAGCCCCTTTGCCAGAATTGCCATTTGTGTGTTTTTCAGGAAAAGAATTATGGTAAGCTATTTATTTATTTTTTTTTTAAATGTTCCATAACAACAGTCTTGATATTTTAAAATAAGAGTTATCCCGGATTGAGCCAAAAACATTATTTTCACTGACATATCTAGATTTATTCAGCTAATGTACAGTCTCTAAGCCTGTGGTTTGTTTGGGGTTTGTTTTTTTTTTTTTGCTTACAGGTACCTGATGCAATTAAAAAGTGTCAACGTGCAGGCATAACTGTACGTATGGTGACTGGCGATAACATAAACACTGCTCGTGCTATTGCACTGAAGTGTGGTATTCTGAATCCTGGCGAAGACTTCCTGTGTTTAGAGGGCAAAGACTTTAACAGGAGAATACGCAATGAAAAAGGAGAGGTAAGCATGCCGACTGTGTAAAGTAGATCAGCAGATATTCTAAGTCTTAACCGTAAGATGTAACCAATGCTCCTTTTGCAGATAGAGCAAGAGCGAATAGATAAAATTTGGCCAAAGCTTCGTGTTCTTGCAAGATCTTCTCCCACTGACAAACACACTCTAGTAAAAGGTAGGTAAAAACTATCTCAGCTTTTAAGTAAAGCTTCTAAAAAAAAGAAAATAAAAATCTAGAACTGAGCAGTGTGAAATGCCTATGAGGGTATCTTCATTTGCCAACTGATTGTTTTTTTTTTCTGCTTGAGAAATGGAGCCAACTAGAACTATCTATTGTGATTTTTTTTTTTTAAATATATATAAATTTTTATTTTAATGGCTCTGAGGAAGATAAAAGCTGGATTTCTCTTTCAGGTTTAATCTGTGCTGTGTTGTCAATTTTGTACTGTGTCATTTTATTTTAGGTATAATTGACAGCACTGTCTTTGAACAGAGGCAAGTCGTAGCAGTAACTGGTGATGGTACCAATGATGGTCCAGCTCTGAAGAAGGCAGATGTTGGATTTGCTATGGTATGATTTTTTTGATCTTCAGTATTTTGGAGACGTATTTTGATAAAATAACTTATCAAATCACTTAAAAGAAGATTGAATAGCCTTGCTTGTTTCATGAGCTTAATATACAACTAAGTTAATGGAGTCAACATATCTCACACTTAATACTAATTACTTTTTCCTCCTTCCTCAGTCTTCCAACTTTTTGTTTGATGGAAAATGTCTTTGTGGCATTTGCCATGGAATAAACAGACGCAGATCCCAATCGCTTGCAAATCAGAACCTTTTTACGCAAAGGCTTGTTACAAAATGTAGGAACGGAGTTACTGATACTGCAGATTTCTGAAATGAGATCTTTCAACATAAGGCAAAATAAATGACTTTAAATGTTTTCCGTGAAATGATGCATAGAAGCAGGGAGACTATAATGAGCGAGACTGACAGTTGATGTTTAAAATGGCTTGGGAAGCTATACAAAGAAATGTCTCTAGTACAGCTGAAGTAACGGCTAGGATCTGCGTTTTTCTGGATGGTACCTTAGATTACTTGGCTTTCTCAATTTAAATTCTGAACTACCCTTTCAAATGGTAGCCAAACCAAGCCCTGTGTTTAAGTGCTAGTACTAGACAGACTCATGCCTGAAGTATGTAGGCTTCAGCTTTCATCTGTCTCTTTCACAGTACTTTAAGATAGATTCCTCAAGATTCCTCCTCAGTCTTAAGCTGAGAAGGTGCAGTTTGGTGCTGGTATGTCACTTTGGTCTTTAAAAACTCATTATTGACCATTTGAAGGAAAAAAAATATGAAGACCACATTCCTCCTACACCACATGCAGACGCACTGACTTAGATGCTAATCTTGAAGGAAAAACTGGGAAGAGGAAGAGCTTTCATGTCATTCGCACAGAGCATTTTTCAAAAGCATAACTTCCAAATTTAATAGATACAAATGAAACGTTCTCTAGACTGTAACCGTCTTGTTTTAATGAGTATCTGTTTTCTGCTGTTGTATAGCTGCTGTAGGGACAGGGCCAGATTTATTTTAATCCTCCAGAACTTAAATGTTTCCTATAGTTGCTGTCTATGTTCATCTGTGTAAGAAGCTAATTTTTCTAACTGCTTATCTAAATAGCACTTGAAATATATTGTCTACTACATGATATTTAAAGGTACCTCTTAAGGTTTACACAGAGCTGTGCAGGTGACTCGTTTCCTTGGCAAAATAACGTATTAAGAATAAGGATCATTAAATTTGCTATTGAGTTAGTGGGTTTGAAATGCCAAAAGCAAAAATAAATATCCTTGAAGTAGGTATTACACAGAACTCAGCCTAACTGTTTGGAAACTGTAGGAGACTTACAGGTGCTTAAAACTAAGGAATTCATATTGCATTGCAATGACATCGTATATTCTACTGTTTAATGCCAATGCTCTTCTGCAAAAGGTGTTTGGTAACGTGTATCGTTCTACTGTGTTATTAACACATGCATTTCCCTAGTACTGGAATCCATATAGCAAACTTATTAGGACATAAACTAAACTGTAGTACTGCACCATCTGGTGGCCTTTAACTTGAACAGAGTTCAGTAACACTTCTTTGGGAGAACTCACACAGTGTCTGTATTGTCAACTTGAGGATTTTTATTAAGGTCTTTATTTTAAAGACAACATCACCGTACTTGAGTAGAACTTGCAACCCGAACTTTGAAGCAGTAGCATATTAGGTGCTTACATTGAAATAGTCCTTCAGATGTGGTGCATCAAAGTGAATGCTGACCCAAGGATATAATAATAGCTTCTGTTGCATAAGTCAGTGCATCCTGTTATATTTCATAGTGTTTTTCTTTTTCTACTAGGGTATTGCTGGAACAGATGTAGCTAAAGAAGCTTCTGATATTATCCTTACAGACGACAACTTCACAAGTATTGTTAAAGCAGTTATGTGGGGACGAAACGTGTATGACAGCATCTCCAAATTTCTTCAGTTCCAGCTTACTGTCAATGTAGTAGCAGTAATTGTTGCTTTTACAGGAGCATGCATAACACAAGTACGTACTGGTGGTGGGTTGTTTCAGCTAATAAAGGTTGAAAATGTCATCACAAAGTCGAGCTCAAACTTTCAGTTAAATGCTAGTCCAAAGAACACGCGCATGTTGTGTAACAGATGCCTTTAATAGCTGCAATTTGTTCACTTATATTGGAGGGTTTATGTATCTATCTTTATAGGATTCTCCGCTTAAAGCTGTGCAGATGCTGTGGGTAAATCTCATAATGGACACATTAGCTTCTCTTGCCCTGGCGACAGAACCACCCACTGAATCTCTTCTGTTGCGAAAGCCTTATGGTAGAAACAAACCTTTGATTTCCCGTACAATGATGAAGAACATTTTGGGTCATGCCTTCTACCAACTCGTAGTGGTCTTCACACTCCTGTTTGCTGGTAAGAATTCTGAGGCTTTACAAAGTTATTCTAAAAGTTGTACAGAGATGTGATCTTAAAACTAGTTTTTCTTGTAGTGTATGTGTGTAAAGATGCCAATTGAGCTGCTGATAAATGCCTTTTATTCACAGGTGAGAAAATTTTTGATATTGATAGTGGAAGAAATGCACCTCTGCATGCTCCTCCTTCAGAGCATTATACTATCGTATTTAATACGTTTGTGATGATGCAGCTCTTTAACGAAATAAATGCCCGAAAAATTCATGGTGAAAGAAACGTTTTTGAAGGAATCTTTAACAACGCTATCTTCTGTTCTATCGTTCTGGGGACATTTGTTGTGCAGGTAAGTAAAGTCTTGGAGGGTGGGGGGAAATGCACTTAATACATTGATGTACTTGCTTAGCTCGGAAATGCTGATCGGCTAGTGCCAGGCATTTACCTTCTGCAATGCGGAAAACCCTCGGTGTCAAACATGCTATAAACAGCTTGGCAGTGCTGCTTGACAGGGTTTTCAGGTAAGATCTGTTTGAGATTGGTAAAATTGGAATGTAGACATAGTTGCATTTAACTTTTTACTTCTCTAGTCCTTAAATTTGATCTTAGTGTTCTAGTGTCATGATAAAATGTGAAGAAGTTGTATGCTCCCCCGGCCCCAGTCAGAACTCTTCCTTGTAGTATCCGCCTGTGCATCTGAACGAGAGCCCAATGAACAATTACAGAAAAGTTACAGCTTCTCGTATCTTCTTAATGAGATTAGGACACGAATAAGCTTTAGAAACTTAAGTATTGTGTCTTTTTGTCTTCCTGATTCAGAAATAAGTTATCTGTATTGGTATATATTTTACAGTTATCTGTATAAATGCTGCTGTTTCAGGCGACAGACTTTGATGGCTAGGGACCTTCTAGGCAGGCTTGTAAAAGCTAGTTTGTTAACTCAATATGTGCTAATAAATAAGATCAAATTGTCTGAAATTGATTGGGTTAACAATTGGATTGGTATTGAAAAACACCAAATCAAAATTGAATCTAAAGAAAATAGTTTACAAGAAATAGTTTCACCTTCTAGCTTTTAATTGATCAAAAGAAATAACCAACAAATCAGTATACTACCTTTTTTCAGAACTGTTTCTCATTTTGACTTAAGTTATTTCGGATTTAAAATATAACCTACGCCTTCAAGTTTCTTCTTGGGATTCCATGAAGTAGACCAAATTCATAGCGGTTCAAGCAATGCCAGTGTATGCACCTCTGCTTCACATGAAGTTAGTTCTCTTATCAACCCAGGTTTATGCTTTTTTAGATGACGCTTCTTTAGAAGCCACTCTTATTTTTAGGGCTGCATATGCAGCAGGCTGACTGCTGTTGTACAACAAAGCCAAATGTGTAGAAATTAACTGCTAACTGCAGCTGTGTTCCCGTTATAAACTTGGCGGACTGAATGCCTTCCCAATAAGTAACTCCTGAGTTGTCGTCTCAGTGTCTTATTCTGTGTTAATAAAAGAAGATACTCTTGGGCTTTTCAGCTGTCAGGTGTCCTACTTACTGGTCAATACTGTCTTCTTTCCACGCCTGCCCTGCTACTTGAATTGTTGATTCTCCAGGGCAGACTTTCATGCATATAATTCCTATGCAGAGGGATACCTTGCTCATTAGGGCCTGTACAGCTTGTTGTAATAGGTAAGTCACTAGAAGACTTTTTAATTTAGCTGTTGACATCTCTGCCCCCTCTCCCCAGACATACTACATAGATGTTACACCGTGATGATTTACAGTCTGACATTTAACACCGATGGGATACATATTAATATTCTGTTGAGTTATTTCTGAAGTGCTTCATGTCTTGTGGATCTACGGCTTGTATTAATAGAAGTTTATTGATCAACTTGGTTCTGAGATGGGTGTTCATACGATAAACAATCACTGTAAATTCGTAGCATTGAATACATGCTGTAATTGTGAAATGAAGGGAAAGAACTGCAAGCAAAATGAAGTATCCAACAGGTTTTTGTGAGTGTGGCATTTGACGAATAAATGGGTAATTCTTGAAATACTGAAAAGCATAAGAAGATGGCTTAGCTCAAACTGCTGAGACAGTGGAAGTGTATGCTTAATAGGATGGGAAATCCTGTGTTCTATTGCAGAATTGTCTGTAGTGATCTTGAAGCATTGGGGGATTTTCTAGTAACAGGTCACTGATGGTTTTAATGATGTTGCTTTTCACAGATAATTATTGTGCAGTTTGGTGGGAAGCCTTTCAGTTGCTCAGAACTCTCGATTGAGCAGTGGCTGTGGTCCATTTTCCTGGGCATGGGAACACTACTCTGGGGCCAGGTAAACTAGCTCTTTCAAAATGGCAAATACCTACTCACATTAAAATACTTTACATGGAAAATCAAAATACACTGTCTTTTAGCATTCAGATCATTCAAGTGGACTATATGAATAATTGACTGGTTTATATATGACTTTATGAAAAATTGACTAGTCCAGCAGCTAGAAAGTCCTTAGTTGGATATTCCTTACTCTGACTCGATCAATTAGTTACTTTTCATAACTAGATGCTATGGCTGGTTTATGTTCAGTAACTTTTAACTAGAAGCAGCTGTAGTTACCTTTTAAATATGAGATCATATCTTTAACCAAATGCGTACTATAAGAAGTTCTGTAAGAATACAGATGTAATGAACATGTTAATGTTGAAATATTTAACTTAGGGTTGAATGGTTTTCTTGAAAAATCAGAATTGTTTAACTTGCTGTTATTTTCTTCTTGATTTAAAAACTTCCCGGAGTAGCAAGAAATGCAGCAAAATGGAAAACAACTTTCACTTTAATCTTCATCTGCATAATTATGAAATAATTGGAAAGTTCACCCACCTATTGCATTTTTTCCCCTCTTAGGGTTTAATTACTATTGCATGCACAACAGTGCTCCTAAGCAGCAAGCTTATTTACATGAAACTTCAGAGCTATGGAGTTTTCCATTATTTAATGACATAGTTGTCTAAATTTTTCATAACACATGAAGAGTTTTCCATTACAGTTTCTTTCCTTCTGTTTTGGAAAGGACACTTCAGGTTTCAGTATAAAACTGACAGGGTGAATTTTAGTTGTAAATATGTACATGGGCACATATTTATAAAGTGACTATAAGCTTTTTATTAAGGTTCTCTAGAAAATTAATTATTTAAAAAAAAAATCAGATAGAGTCACTCTGAGGTTTAAAAGTAGCCTAGAAGAGAATCGAGATGACTTGAAATACCTTTGACCCAAAGTGTCTTACAAGGGCAAAGCTTCCGTGCTGCAGTTCATGCTGCTCTAGCATCTCATTAAAGTCAAAGAGCTTTTGGCTTTCTGAGAATAGCAGAAACTGAAGTGTGATCTGGGAGCATTCATAGTAGCAATTTCAGCATAAAGGGCGGTTTATCTCGCTTTTGGAGCAGTCTTTTTCCTCTGCAGCTGCTGAAAGGAGAGCAGTCTTGGAACTGATCTGGATCTGCTAGATGGGACGTATCAAAAGATGACTCCCCTTAACTCCATAGTTCACCAGAATAGCCCTGAAGGTGGGGATGAAAAGGAAAGATGCAACAGCCACGTGTAGCTCTTGTTTAGTTTAAGACAGATGAGCTAGTGCACACCAACTAACAAAGTAACAGTTTGGGATAAGGGTTTTGGAAACCTCACTTGCCTAACAAATGGACTGATACCTTCCAGTCACAAAAGAATGCATGTCTGTTTATTTCTGAATTAACTGTGGCTACTTTAATTAAATTTTGTATCTCTCACATGAGGTATCACATCATGCTCATCAGGCTAATGGAGCCCTGAAAGCTCTAGATAGAAGTACCATCTACAGAATTAATGGGTTTTGTACCTTCAGTACTGCTCCTTCCTGGCATTGTCAAGTAATGTTAAAGTGGAATTCTTTGTCCCTAGCAAGGATGTTTTGTTTTCTAGGTTTGTAGTCCCGAGTTTAATTTCAGTTGAGGTGGTGAGGATATTCACAGCTCTGCAGCTGTTCAGCTCTACCTCGATGCACTCATTCCATTTATATAACTTGTTTTTTCCTCTTCGCCTTAACTCTGGTATTACAGTTCTTATTTTTTTTAAAAAAGAATTATTCTGATTCATACTTTTCATTCACCGTTAGTTGATTTCAACAATTCCAACCAGCCGTCTGAAATTCCTTAAAGAAGCTGGTCATGGAACACAAAAGGAGGAGATTCCTGAGGAAGAACTAGCAGAAGATGTAGAGGAGATCGATCATGCTGAGAGAGAATTACGTCGTGGTCAGATCTTGTGGTTTAGGGGCCTAAACAGGATACAAACTCAGGTATGGTCTTGAAAAAGGTAGGACTCAGTGGGTGTTATGAGGGAAATCTCTCCTCTCCATCTACAGTCCTTTGACTAAGGTGGCAATTCTAACTGGTGTGACTGACGCTGCCAAAAGGGGGTATGGATGGATGTGTAATCCCTCAGGGTCCTCTGTTTTCTTCAGCTCTAAATGCAACTCTTACCTGTGTATCTTGTGTATTTATTTACTCGATTTAAAAAAAAAAAGTGCCTTTTTTCTTTACTTTTTGTGTGTTATAGATGGGATGGTCCTTTCTCTTGTTCTTTCTCTCTCTCTCTCTCTTGCTGAGCAAGCTGTCACGATCTCTGATTCCTTGCAGATGGATGTAGTGAATGCTTTCCAGAGTGGAAGTACCATTCAGGGGGCTCTAAGGCGGCAACCCTCCATCGCCAGCCAGCACCATGATGTAACAAATATTTCTACCCCTACACATGTAGTGTTTTCCTCTACTACTGCTTCTACTACTGTGGGGTGTGAGTGTGTGTTCCTAAAGTGCATGAAATTAACGTTTCCTAATTCACGTACCTAACGTTTCTCATTTTCTCCTTAGTATTAAAATCATCGTTCAGGCTTTTATAGAGCTCTTCCACAAAGTGGAGTCCTCAAGACTTTTTTTTCTTAGAGGGCTGAGAACAGGTGGAACAGTTTCAACAAAAGACTTTAATGTGAAAGCTGTGAGCCTGCACATCCTGTGCCTTCATCCATTCGTGTACAGAGGGACTTTTAAGATAAAACAGGAAAACTGTTGTAAATTTTCGAGTATATGCCTCTTAGGGTGACTTACATTGAATAAGTAAATCAACTGTATAATCATGGACCCAGGTCAACAAAAACAGATGTCTTGCGCTGCAGCGCAAATGATACCTAAGGTAAACAAGCTGATGGGAAAGCAAATGGTATGTCAAAAATAATGTAGTTAGAACATGGAGCACTAAATACTTTTTCTTTGTAGCCTGTAAGGAACTTCTGAGTCTCTGCTTTTGTTGGTCTTTTTTTTTTTTTTTACTGAATAACACAGCTTTCTCAACGTCAGGATTCAGGTGGCGAAACAAGGCTTCTAAAATGGGTGCAAGTCAGAAGAAGCATTTAATTAGCTAATCTAAAAAGGAAAAAAGTTTAAGCATTGACTGAAACTTTCACTCAAATCTGAAGGGTTTTTTTTCCTCTTTAGGTTCTGGCAGCAGTTCATAACCCATCACTGAAAGTAAAGTTTGTCTCGTCTTAATTCTGCCCTCTTCATATTGTGCTCTAAGTGGCATTTCAGTTCCAGCCTTCCTCTCTGTAGAGGCTAGAGATTTAATTACTGGTGTATGTAGGCTTAAACTCTGGACCCTGAAGATGCATAACAGTTGTAGTTAAACGCTGATAGCTAATATCTGTTGTTCAAAGAGTTTTCCCTCTTAATTACATATTACATGTTTAACTTCCTTCTCTAACTTCCTAGAGACTGGTTAAATAATTGTTTTTTAAAATAACTCTGAGAGGGCTTCTTTCCCCCCCGCCCTGGCTTTTTAAACTTTCAGATTACCAGATGGATGAAGACCCTTAATTTCAGGAGCTGTCTTAAATGAAATCTTCTATTCTGACTTTTTTTTTTTTTTGGCTTGGCTAGAATTCCTGTGTGAGCTTGCACAGGTATTTACCTCTGTACTTGTTCTCCATCAGCAAGACAGGTACCTTGCAGTAGCATTGAGAAGCTCGGCTCACCAATTCGCGTGCCTCTAGAACACAAAATGAAAAGTAGATTTAACAGTGGGGATGCACAGGATTGCATCTCCTACTTAAAATGCTAATTAGTAACCTGTATCCCTAACTATACTCAAGAACATTAATTAGACATTCAGAATTCTCTAGAGAGCAACTTCATGCCATGCTGCCATTTGAGCAGAATCTAATGGGCACTGCAGCATCTCATGGCATCAAATGACCAGTGTGGATACGGAGCTACAATAGCAGAGAACTAGTTTTTCCCCCTCACTAAGTACTGTAGAGCCTTCTGCTACACCCTCCGGGAGAACAACCTTAGATAACTGATATGTATTAATGGGAAGCAGATGTGTTATTTCATTGTGTCTCTCTGTCGGAGCTGTTTGTTGGAAAATAGTTCAGCTGTTCTCCTGAAGTGAGGTTGCAACTCTTAAGCAGCCATCTGGCTAGGAGGATTTGGAGTGCTTAGTGCATTCCTTACTATTCTGGTACTAATATGAGGAAGACCTGATGACAGTATAAATTACACATAACAAATTGTCTTGTTTGCTCTTTGGTTATGCAATTTATTTATAGTTACCTCTCTCTTCTAATTATCTGGAGTAGTTGAAAATAAAGCCTCCGAAACACTAGACTTTTCCCTTTTTAAGTGTAACTTAAAATGCTGATTTCTGCCTTCATGGCTGGACTCTTTGAGGGTCCTGGGTTCACAGGAGTGTCTAGACCACTTGTTTAGCGTGTATTCTGCATGGGAGTCAAGCTTGGTATGCTTATATTCCTATGATAATTACAGCTGTCCTGTTAAGCCAAAAATTGTTTTCCGTTATTAGTTATGTTCTAACTTACCATCTGTAAGCAATGAAAAAACCAGTCCCACGAGGCAGTCGTATTTCATTTTGCCACATAAATCAGTGGCACAGTGGGATGCTACATGCCAGATAAAGGCATTTACAAACTTCCAGCCTGGCATTGTCACCGCTGGTTTTTCTTGGTAAGTGCCAGGACAGTTTATGCGGCTTGCTGGACTTGTTTAAAGCTCGTGTAGCTCCTTAACAGAGTGCTCAATTTCTTCACACGATGAACAGTAAAGTACTAGCTGCTGCGGTAATCTTTTTCTTCTCAAGCACATTCACATTGTTCTCTCTCCTCCCTTTATTTGGTGGTAACGTCCTCCCCCTTGCGTGTGTAGCGCACCCCCTCCCCTGGTTTCCGTGGTTCACGGTGCTCAGGCCAGTACTTGTAGTATAAAAATGGGGATGTGATAGCTTTGGACTAAAATTCTTTGTGCAAGTGCTCAGAGGGAGTCGGAGTAGGGGAACAACACTATTTCTAGAGGTCAAAGACCACAAGGTCATGGTAAAGGCTTAGGCCTTTATCACCACAGTCATTCTGTGGTAAGAAATTTGGTAATGCATTGCTTTTGGGGAGCCCTTCTCCGTGTTGACAGCGAGGTGGTTTGGCGTATCTTAGGTGTTCCGAAGTCTGTGCTCTTGATCTGCTTGACCTTCCAGCTTCATTCCTTCACCTGGAAGTCACTTTATTTTTACTATCAAGGAACTCTACGGAAGCACTAGTCATGACATATTTTTCAGCTTGGAACGAGTCATCTTGGAAGTGTTAAAATAAAAAAAAAATCTTTAAATTGGACTTAATGTTTATAACACTAAGTTATTTTTTACTATTGCTGCTTACTATGCAACAGAGGAGCTCTGGGATTGAAACTGTGCTTTGCTGGACACTTAATCAGAATCAGAGTAGAGATGTTGTAACAGGAGGGGGAAACTATCTCGACAGAAGTCTTGGACAAAGGGGTCACTGCCTTCTGCCTAGCCTGATTTGTTTTATCAGTTCAAGGATGAATCCTGAATTCCTGTAGTTGGTCGGGGAAATGCGTGGGGCGTGGGAGGAGAAGGGGGGTGCGGGCAGCTGGTTTCATCATTCAAATTCCAATTTGGAAAGCTTAAATTCAAGTCAATCTGGACACGCAGGATTTGCAAAATGAAGCTTTACTTTATCTAATTTCCCTCTGAAATGTTTATTTATCAATTCTGTAAACTTAGCTTTCTGACTTGAAAAATAGTAGTTGAACAATGTAAAGGACTTGAAATAATACTCAGCCTGGGAATTTTGTCCATGAATTCAACACGAACTGAAGGCTCAAGCAGAGGCTGATCATGTACTTTTCTCATACTTTGTGCTGCTTGGATAGTCTCTTCAAAGTTACAACCTGTCGTGGCTACTTAATTGTACAGTAGAGTATTCAATTTCCTAGTTCTGGTCTTAAGTTTCCAAAGCACTATTCAGTAAGGAACTTTTCTCTAGTGTGGTAAATGGGTATATACTCGAATATTTACAGCTGTTACAGCGGTATCCTTTTTTGCATGACTCTTCGTAAATGTCCAGTCATCGTGACATTGGCTTTACACTTGCTTGGCTTTTTCATAGTCAGTTGACATCCCAGTTCCTAGCATGAGAATTAGTACCCCGTTTACCCTCTAACTTATTTTCAGCCTTCCCACCCCCCCCCCCCACCTGTCCCAAGTATTCAGTAAAACGCTCGTTGAGATTTATTTAATTTGTGAATAAGTAAAGAATTGTTGGCCTCACTCCTGAAAAATGCTTAGCCCATGCTAAATGATGGAACACTTCTAGTGCCATGTCTGAATTCTTAGGCCCTTCAGCTTTTTGCAGTACTCTCACAATTTTTATTCCTACTGTGTAGACTGGCAGTGCTGTACCGAAATGCTCTTCATTTTTTACAGTTTATTGCAAGTTCCACTGCATCACATACAAATTCGATTCACTCATGTCTAGCTGTTTGTGGATTCAAACTCATAAGAACCATGCCATTACCAGTAAATCCACAGCATTTTAACGGCCTTTTTTCTTTGCTTACAGATCCGAGTGGTGAATGCATTTCGTAGCTCCTTGTACGAGGGGCTAGAGAAACCTGAGACACGAAGTTCAATTCACAATTTTATGACGCATCCTGAGTTTAGAATAGAAGACTCCGAGCCTCATATTCCCCTTATTGATGATACTGATGCTGAAGATGATGCTCCAACGAAACGCAACTCTACTCCCCCACCCTCTCCCAATAAAAATAACAATGCGGTTGACAGTGGAATTCACCTTACAACAGACATGAACAAGTCTGCTACCTCTTCATCCCCAGGGAGCCCGCTACATAGTTTGGAAACATCACTCTGATTGTAAGCTGAATGTTAACACACTAGCTGCATTGTAAAGAAGTTGAAACTGGGTCTCTTCAACACATTATGATGGACAAGATGACATTCTTGTCTTGGACTTCAACAGAAGACACACTTGTACGAATGTAGATTTATTTTTTTAAAAAAAAAAAGCTTTCTGCCAGACTGGAGGGTGCTTTTCTGGGGGTGGGAGTAATAATGAACTCTGACAGATAAACAGTAACTCGGCGTAAGTGACCTGTGGATCATCTGTTGTACTTAAGAATGGTCCTGAACAGTGTGTTAGCAGAGCTTTAGTTTATCATGATCCTTTTCTGAGGGGAAGGCTGGGAAGGGCAAGGAGGCCCTGGATCATTGAATTGATACTTTAATTTCTGCTGTTGGCTGTTAATAATTTGGATTATTTATGTTTATAAATGATACAGATCTGTTTACAAGGTTTGTAGATACTTTTTTTTGTTCCTGTTCATAGATGGGAAGCTTCCTTATAAATGATGCAGAGAAAAAAAAAATACAACAAAAAAACAAAAAAACTAGTCCTTCAAATACTGCTGTATTTTCAGGAAAAGGGTGTTTCTATTGAAACTGTACTAAATTTTGCCTGCAATTTACCTTGTTAAATATTGTAGATAAATTGCTAATACTAATAGCCAAATAGATAACACTAATGCTTTGTAAAAACATGAGCAGTGGTGTTCTAATGAAGTTATGGCCTCTGTCCTAATTAGTTTCTTAAATACATTTACTACTTAATGGTTTTGAAACAACTGTTTAATTTTTAAAAATTTTGAGAAACTTACTGAATAACTTTTGTTCAGAACTTAGTAGGATTGTTTAATGCAGGACATCAATATGTGATGGAACTTGCTTGAAATATTTCTGTTATCTCGGGCAAAATGGATTAAATCAAAATACATCAGAATCTTAGTCCTTTGTTTTTGTCTAAACATGTTAGTTTAGTGCTGTCTTGGTGAACTGTGAGTGGAACTGTGATTTTTTTCTAATCTATAGAATCCTTCATGCAGCATGAGGGCTGTTGGCATTTTGAAAGGTTGTTAGTGGGTAGCATACATGTTCTCCTTTTTGTTTTTGAAACTTGTTTGTAAACATGAATAAATCTGCCCTTTTGTTAAAATAAAATTGCAGCAATGGTTTCTTACAGATTTTTTTTTTTTCTCAGCTCCTTCACTGGAAACACTGAAAAGTACTCTTTTTGTATTATTGCTTAACTTTATAAACTGCAATTTCAAGATGGTAACAGCCCCACTAAAAATAGTACTTTGGGTAAAAGGAATCATGGTGGCTGCCTCCAGAGCGAACGTAAGCTGAGGTGCTCAAAAGTCTTCACTGAGCCAAAAGGATACTCCTTGGGAATGACTAGGTCTGCCTGAAATGCCAAGACTTACTGTGAGTACTGTGTAATAAATGTATCCCTGACCACTTAAGCGAGGGGAAACTGAGAACTGACATACAGCACGGATGAAAATACGTTTCTCCAGTTGGTTAATACCTTATGCACCAAAACTGACCCGCTAGCGATTGACTGAAGGAGTTACAGTCTGCCTCAACTGTATCGTTCCCATGGCGAAGGATGATGGAACAGTATTTGATCTGGTACTTCCTCATGTTTTCTAGGTCCAGTACTGCTTAGAAGAGCGACCGAATCAGTTGTAAGCTCTTTTCTTTTCCTTTTGCCAGCCCTGTGTTCTTTAAAATAGCAAGTGAATTTTTTTGCCAAATAATAAACCAGAATTTTGGACATTTTTAAAGGGGCCCCTTCAAAGGAGTGCAGGAATTAAGTTGTTAATGAGGGAGGAGATAATACTAGAAGGAACTGCAGAAATGAGCAGGTTAGGAAGCTCGAGCCTATGTTTCCCTTGTGGTGGGATACATGCATGCTTGGGTTTGTCCTGTAGTGGCTGATGTTCAACCTGTAGCACTGTATCCCACTGTCAACCACTCCCAATTTCACTCTTTTCTATGGTACTCAAGTAAATACACTGAATTCTAGGCAAGGGGGGGTTTGCACTTGACACTTTGTATAGTAATTTCTCTGACACTTCCCTTTCGTCGTAGTTCTTACCTGGGAGGGGGATCAGATTTTATGGAAGCTGTTCTCTCCTACTACAAAAGTCAGATAAGCATGGGCTTAAAACGAGGAGAGTTTCTTTACCTGTGAAGTACAGTGCCATGTGAGAAAGTATCTTCATTTAACTTCATTAGCGCATCATAATTTGACTTAATTTGAAAACAGACTTTAATTCTTCCCTCTCTTCCAGCTGTGACCATGACTGCGTGTTATTTTTTTTTTTGGAATAAAGTCTACACTTAAGCCTTTGAGGGGGGGTGGGGGTGAGCTGGGAGGATGAATGTAGGCTTTGTACATCAGTGGTCCCCCTTGATTCTGTTAACATCAGTACGCTGTTCTTACGGGAAAATTTCCTTGCAGAAATAAGGAGAAGTTGTTTGAGAGGGGGGCATGCTTTTTTTTGTGATCTCAAGAAATCATGACGTGTTGCCTAGGTTATGAAATGGTTATCACTGAGCTCATGAGACCTTCATTGCCTTTTTGGTTGTAAGGTTTACTTGTCTTCTTGTAACTGAAATAAATAAAAGTGCTGTTCATCTCAGTCTGCATGGGGACTGAAGTTCTTGAATGTCAGTACAGTGCTGATTTAAACCTGAAATGCATGACAATTTTATAAAATAGCTCTTACTACGACGTAAAGCCCTTTCAAGAGGTCATGGTCTACATGATATTAGGATCAAGCGATAGTAATGTATCAGTCAGGCCAGAACTGCATTTCTGTTTGAAGTGGCTTAAAATTCAGTGTTCTGGGTAGGGTGTCTACTCTACTCGTGTTTAAGACAAGTGTTAGGATACCTAACCTTGGCTTTGAGGGAGGGGTGAAAATTCTCTCATAAGAGGACTCAGTTTTTCTGTATTGGTCTTGTCAGGACGAGGAAAATGCTGCATCACGGAGTAGTCTGGAGAGAATAACGGAAACAAATGCCTTAATGCCCAACCAATGGGTAAATGCAGGGGTCTGTAGCAAGTGTAAGCAGCCAGAAAATATGACCTAGCACTCTCAGAGATTTTCTTAGAGTAACAGGAGCTTTTCTAATGTGTTTCAAAGTAAGCACACAAATGTAATATTCATGGAAGGGTAACTCGGGTGTGGCTGACTGTGTTGAGAAGTTATTCCAAAGGCCTGATAAGTTTAGTTCCTCCTGCCAGTAGTGCCAGCCTCCGCAGAGCCCTAGAAGAATCCAGATCATGTTAAGCCTTGCATACATTGAAGTAGAATGTCTTAACGTCCTTATTGCTTTTCTGATGCAAATACTTGGTTCTAAAGAGCTCCTACTTTTTTCCACCTCCACCCTCTTCCCCAAGCAGTGCGTATCTTCCAATCTTACAGATTTCAAGCCCTCACTGAAACACCTTAACTTTGTTGGATGAGCCTGGCCAGCATGGAGGGTCCAGCTCCGACTTGCCTCCAGACTGAACTGGCCTGCCTTATTCAGGGCCATATCACGAGAAATTCTGGGCCAGAATCAAGAGCCTTAGAGCTGTTCCTGCTTATCTTCTCCCCTGGGCTGTATGCAGAACTACCTAACCACCTTCTTCAAGAGACTGCAGCATCCATCAAGGAGATCTGGCTTACACAGGGTCTAAACCAAAAGCCTCCTGCAGGTACTACTTGTCCTTTTTGTTCAAAGTGAGGTCTAGGATGAGGATTTGCTTAGAAAACTATGGGATGGGCTTAAACACCTGAAAGAAGACAACGTGGAAAAGGTTGCTCACTCGACAGTGGCAGCACCATTCTAGTTGCAAAGCATGAAGCTAGAGTTAGTGCTTACACTGCAAAGCTGGCAAAGCAGGAAGCATTCCTCGGTACGGGAAACAAATCAGACATGGCTCTTAAGGCTTTCATAGGAAGTCAGGAGCATTAATAGGAGATTATATATAAAAAGAGAAGAGATGTATATAGTTTGTATCCAGAACGTGAACAGCTCTGAGGAAGCCAGCAGGTTTTTCCTGCCCTGTATGGAGCAGGCAGAGGACTTTGTTCTGTGTCCACATACAACTTCATGACCACTTCAGATCTTGTTAGTGTTCTGGGTCTGTTCCTTTAAAAGGCAGATCAGGATGCCTAGAATTGCAGAAGATGAGCAGTAGCTAGCTTCAGCCATATCTGATCTTCAAGATTTAGTGATTTCCTCTGTATCTCTTTACTACTCTACGTGCACCTGACATCTAGTTTTCTAAAAATCTATAAGATCCTTAGGCTGAAAAAGGTTCCTTGGCTTGCTCCTACTGAAAGATGGTGGGAATTAAAGCTTGGAAAAATGACTAGCAAGAGGATTTCTGGGAATTAACAGCTTTTGGTTGATGGAAGTGTACATTCTGGAATACTGAAACATCAACTGGCATCTTGAATTGTGGTGCAGTGGCAAGCATCAATCCAACTGTGAAGCGGCGGTTGCTCGCTGAAATGCACGTATGCATTCTGTACCCCTTCAGTTCATTGCAGTCGGTGTTTAACACTATTCTGAACATCTTCATCTGTTTTCCTGTGCTGCCTCTCTTACAGGGCACGAAGCTGAAATATGCTGGAAGACCGTGAGTACGATCATACAGAAAGCTTTCTATGGCTTCCGCCTTACCAAAGGCACAACCTTGGCGTTGCTCTATGACAACTGCGAAGGTGCAAAGGGAATGCTAGCTTTTCACATTTAAAAGCTTTCACAAGTCTCCTGTAGAAAATCAGAGCACACAGTTCAAATGCTTCTAAACTTTGTATGAATAGCCTCCCAAAACTTCTGATTTAAGGTACTCCAATAAAAAAAAAAACAAAAGCGCTCTACAAATAAACTCTAGAAGACACATCTGTTATCTTTGATCTTTGACAATTTCATTTTTACAAATACAGGACTTGACGTTTTCCCTCTTCCGCAAGTTGGTTGCTCTGATGGCTGTAGGTATAAAGCATCCAGTTATGACCGAAGCTAGCCTCAAGATCTCCCGAAGGTAACCCACTATTTGGCTGGCGTTTGTGGGGAAATAGAGAGATTATTTTAAATACTGTGCTGGAGGCTAATGCGCAATGTTTTGTTATATGTATTTCAGGAGAGAACCCGCAAAACTATCAATTTAGAACATTCAGATCCTTGCCATAGGACCTGCCAAAGGATACTTGGGTCAGGCATAGATTATGTGAAATAGGGAGCTCTTGGAATTGATATTTTGGTAGGAAGCGATAGTATTTGCTTTCTGATGACACTACATCTAAAGATGGGACGTTAGGTCTTTCCTCACGTGCCTTATATTGTCATTAATATTCTAATCAGTGCAACAGTCTAATTCATTGAGGACCATAATTCAAAAAGCACTCTATTAAGTGTTTTTAAATAAAAAAATACTCTGGAAAATGTACTTTCTGTCATATTTTAATTTCCAAAAAGATGAGTCATTCCTAGCTTTTTTTCCCTTTACCACATCAACTAGGCTCTGTTCTACTAAAACTAGCAGTAATATGGACGTGACCTAAAACTTGGTATTTTCTCCCTTTTTCCTCTTCCCCCTTCCAGTCTGACAAGGACTATTGTAGGGAATCAGTGAAGGACAAATGGAGTAAGAGGTGCAATTGTGGATTTGTCTCCTTTATAATCTTTCTACCCTGTCTCATGATCTTCCTTTCTGCCTTCTACTTCAAGATCTTGCCCACTATCAGAAAACACACTGGAAAACTGCTGTGCAGTGTGGCTGTTCGTGTTTCCAGTGAAGGGTCCTTAATGTGCTCCTTCCGCTTTTTAATTGGTGTGAAGGCTTGAAGAATTAGGCTTTAGACTAAGAATGAACAGTGAATGAACATAGAATGAACAGTGAATGAACATAAGAATGAGCAGTAGAGAACGAACATTTAAGACCAAATGTTTCTCCCGGGCAGTTCATAAAATCCCCTTACCTTGCTGAACCCTTGATTTTTGTTTGTACCTCTGTTTCTGCTTTTATGAAAGCACCTTGGTATACAGACAAGGTTCCAGCTCTACACATACCGAGACTTTGGGGTCATGCTTGCAGGTGTACAGGTGCTGAGAATTAGGATAACACTTTTAAATTTAAGCCCTGGGCAGGAAACTTCAAAAGATTATGCCTTACAGTAGACTTCTATCAGGTGTGTCATAAAGACCCACTTTGAGTAAAAAGCCCTAAGGGCAGGGCTTTGAAAATAAGCATAAAAGGCCTACGAGGATTTAATAGAGCAGCAATGTAAGGTAGCTATATTATAAAACATCTACTTATTTGAACGAGCGTAGTGATTCTGACCTGCAGACCCCTGTACATGGAGGAGTGATCAATCCACAACACAATCAACATGAGCAGGCGCAGGCTGCGCGGTGCTGCAGAGATCCCTCGGTCCCAGGTAGCAAACACTTGCTTAACACCCCCTCTTCCTCCCCACCACCCAACGCCAACAACAAGCATTAAGCTCTTCAGCTGCGTAGGGGTCTAATTTGCCAGAAGTGTGCATGTGCGATGGGTGGAATCAAAGGAGGGAGCCAGATGCTTCTCAGTGGTGCCCACTGACGGGAACAAGCAACAGGCACAAGTTACATCATGTGAAATTCTGCCTGAACACAAGAAAACACTTATTTTACTGTGCTGGTGGTCAAATGCTGGACGAGGTTGCCCAGAGAGGGTATGGAGCCTTCATCCTTGGAGACACTCAAAACCCAACTAGACGCAGCCCTGAGCAACCTGTTGTAGCTGACCCTGCTCAAAGCAGGGGGTTGGACTAGATGATCTGCAGCCCTCTCTGCCAACCTGGTCCATTCTGTGATCCTGAACTTCTTGAGCAGGAGGTGTGATTCTATAGGGTTTCCCCATTAGCCTCATAGATATTATTTGTACACACAGATGGGATTCAACAAAGAAATCAGTCACTGGAGTGATCAAACCTCAGCCAAAGCAAGAAAGCAACTGACACATCTCTTTGTCTTATCTTAAACTGACCTGACCAATGGGCCTGTTGGTATTTGCCTGCTGTAACACTTAACTGTGATAGCAGAGCTTGGATCACTTCCATTACAGTAAACCTTTTTGAATTATGACTGACTGGGAAAGTAAAAAATTAATCCCTTAAAATGGCACCAACTTTAGCTATGCTTTGTAAAGTCACAATGGGCCTTCTGGAATCCTGATGTGCTAGGTAACCAGCTAAGCAGTTCTGGTGATAGCTTTTTGGGCTTTGAAACTTTGAAATGAAACTCATACTGTTGTTTTTCTAATGGAAAGGAAAAAAAGCCGTTCTTCTGTCTTAAAAAAGAGGTATTTTTTTCAAAGCTAGTTCTTTCCATACATGTTATCAAAAGAGTTCTCCTATGCGTTGCTCTAGATGACAGCACTGAAAGATGCTACCACTTAAAAAGTACTCCCAAAATGATATGATTAAGCATAAGCAAGTCCACCTTTTTTTTTTTTTTTTTTTTTTTTTATCTAAAATGCTACAACTTTCAGGCTTTAAGTTACTGCATACAAGATGATATCCTATGCTTGCTGGCCTGTTAGGCATCCCAGAGTTGTTCTTACAAGACAGGGATTCAGGTTGTCTAAAACGTTGCCAGTGGCTTTCATCTTTTTTGGAAAGATGGGGCCATTAGGTGCAGAAGAAAGGGGATAGCATATGTGCATTGAAGAAAACTTGCAATTCCCTTGCCCCTGCAGGAACATCTTCTAGTAAATAGAAGCATGCATTTTTCTCTCTTCTAGCAGCTCTTTCTCATATCATCTTCTTACAAGCTGAAAATGGAATAAAATGAATTAAAAGTTTGTCCTGTGGCTAATGTAAGTAACATGAAGCTTAGTGCAAGTAACGTTACTTAAGTGTTTTTGCAGTTCTTAGAGCTGATCTCTAGTGAGCTGAACTTAAGCTAACATCTGATCTTGAAGCCTTCAGTGGTGATATTTTTAAATTTCAGAGATGGTCAGCAACTGAGTTCCTGGTCATGAGTGAAAAGCTCCTTGTAGGAAGCTTCAGCTTAGTAAAGGTCGGTGAAGCTTAAACTGGACTTGAGCTTTTCTCATCTCCTGTTAGGAGAGAAACCTGCAGGAGAAATAACGGAGAGCGTAGTTGTTACTGCTGAGTGCTGAACTGCATAGATTTTGTGTGGCTTCTAATCCCTGCCCCTTCCCCTCCTCCCTGAGTTTATCCAATGCAGTTCTGCAGACAGCGGTCTGGGAAGATACTCTGAGCCGTGAAGAGGGATACTGGGTTAAATCAGTATTCAAACACTCAAAATAACAGCTTATTCAATTATTCTTTTGTGGAGATGGGAGATTAGTCAGTAGAAAATTACTCTTTAGTGAGGAAAATTCACAGCCTTTTTGTTTTTGCAGGCATTAAAGGAATGATGCTTCATGAAGTTCTACTGCTTTGAGCAGGAGTTTGCATTAGATGGCTTCCCAAGGCCCCTTCCAACCTGAATTATCATGTGATCCCATTTTTAAACTGTCTTCAGTGGGTATCTGTTAAACTTTGCTTATGCCTTCTAATATTTGTGTTTTATACTACAAGCCAGACACGCTTAGCCACTTCAAAGTATAATGGTCTGTAGTTCGTAGGAAAGCCTGTACATTTTTAATATGATCTCCAGAAAGCTCTGCTGCAGACCTGTGGAAAGCAGCTGCTCCTCAAGGAAGAGGATTTCTCACTCTGTTATTTGGCTCTTTCAAATCTCTCAGGTGTATAAAGAATAAAAACTGTAATTATTTCTAAGGAAAAGCTGACTTATTTGCAGATTTGTGGGGTTTCACTGCCCTGCTCTCTACTGTGCATTTTTAGTGTGTTTTTTTGTGTTTAAAATCAGTTTCTGAAAAAGAAAGTTCTGTTGCAGTCCTATAAGGTTAATGAAATCTATATTATTGTTCTAACTTACCAATAATAAAAAGCACTAAACAATATATTTTCAATCACAGAAGCCTATAGTTTAAATTTAACTGAGAAGCTGACTTTTCTCCTCACCTTAGTTCATGAAGTGACAGCGTTACAGGCTTTTAATTGAGCGAAAAACCTGCGAAAGTAAATTCAATGCAATATTCGTTCTGCTGCTACATACAAACGCTCCCTCTTCTGCCTTGAGTTACAGAAATAACTTTGTTACACTTGGAGAAGTTAGTGTTATATCAGATTTGGAGTCTCGTTTTACCGGTTCTCAGATAATTGCATATAAAACTTTAAATGCTAATGTAGGAAGCCTGACATTACAAAACTCCCATTCTAGTCTTAAAAAGGATGTAACAGGAAAAAGCTTCTGTCAAATATTCCACGTATAAGCTGTATAGTGAAACTAGCTGGCTGGTTGACCAAATGTTAAAGTAATGTGAGATGATTCAAATAGAAATTTGACATTCTAACTATTGAAAAAAAAAAAAATAGCTGGGTTTCTGCAAAGCAGTTGTCATAGCTTTTTTTTTTTTTTGGTTGTAAATAACACATTGCTTCTGAAACTAAAACAGACTTAAAATAAGTACGTTTAGAAGACGTGGGGGAGTGCCTACACCACTAAATCTTAATATGCTGCATTCTGGCTCTCTACCTTAAAGGTGCAGAAAGAATTTGAATTTTCTTCTGTAGGGCCAGTATATTGCAGTGTGTTTCATTTCAAAGGTATTAATGTTTCAATGAAAGATGAACTTAATCCCTACAGCAGGTGGTTAGAACTATTCTGAACTGCCATTTTTAAAGAGATCGGGATATTGATTACAATTATTACAGCTTTAGGTATCACAGACTGCTCTTTTTCAAAGGGGCTAAAACAGCGCAAGTCTCAAGCTCAACTAAATGATCACGTGTCAGCTTGAGTCAACACGATCAGCATTTTTATATGTTGGAATGAAGAAGTGCTACAGGCTTTTTTTGATCGCCGGATGAGGAGCGTGCGCTGATAAAGCACCACTTGAGAATACTACTTTACATCAGCTTTCTTCATTACTGTCCCCGAAGGCAATCAGCACAACCAACAGACCCCCTCGGTGTTTGTTTGCCGAAGACACGCTTGATCTCTGACAATCTTGTGTCTAAGAAAGAATGAAATGCTGAAACATACGCCTGCCTGCTATCGCAAACCCAGTTTGAAATGTTGCGCTTAGAATCAGTACAAGTTCTAACAGTTAAGCCATAGATGGTTATTTCCAAACCGACTATGTTTGGGATATAGCCAAACGCGAGACAAGTGCTCCTGTGGCTTTCTTGCCTTGTTTCAGTCTTGCAAGGCTTGATGGTCATACTCGGACTTAGAAATCAGGCCTTTGAGGAAACTTCGTAGAGAAATACATTTAACCACTAACCACCCTGATAAAATTATACGGCTCAAGAGGTTTGCTTTTAGGGGGGGGGAGAGAAACGTTATGCAATAAAAGGGCTTAACCATTTCAAAGAATGGAATTTGAGGGAGAAGTGTTATTTTTTTCTGTTAATGCTTGTTGCTGCTGACACTCTACTACCTCCAAGCTTTTGAACAAGATTTGACACTTGTCAAGGGGGATCTCCCGGTGCTGGGGATCTCTTTTGCTATCCCAGTGGAAAGCGTGGACGAGTTGCAACTCTTTAAATATCTATATAGCCAGCCTTGTCCGTTGTTCAGCAAAACTCCCTGAAAATTGTAGGTGTTCGGAGAAAACCGCTCTGCCTGGTTGCAGGGGGACGCGGTCGGGCACAGAAGGATGGGACTCCATGATGCTGGCTTGGGTTTCCCCTCTCTGCTCCACTCCTCTCCTCCTGCAGCATCCTCTCAGTTGTGCCATTTCAACAGCTTCTGCCACAGTGCGGTGAACCGCACCGGAACCGCTTCTGGGTAAAGTGATGCTGCTGCTGGAAGCTGGCGCTGGTTGGATGCTACCGGCCGCGTGGGCTGTTCTCTGGACAGCAAAACTCGAGCAGAAAGGTGCTCCCTTCTGTGGCTCCTCGTGCCCCAGTAACTGGAGGTGGAGGAAGCAACAGCTGAAACGCTGTGGATGAGGGAAGTTAAGTGGGAGTTGAAAGGAGAGAGTGGAAGCTGCTGAAAGCTTCAAGGGAAGCAAAGCAGGATAACAGGATAGGAGCAAAAAGAATGAATATACAAGTTGAAAAGCACGTATCTCAAAGCAGCCTCCTCCAGCTCGAGCTACTAATGTCAGGAGTGCTACAAACCATGCCCTCTATCAGCTCATGCTTTTGCTTGAGCATTTCAGTCATCTTTACTCCTTGTTTTGCTTTGGAGGAGAACCTGCTATGATCTGCACTGTGAACCTGAATACCGAAAACTGACAACCACTGTGGATCATTGTATGATTTGACATAAGTGATGATAGGTTGGAGGGAGTGTAAAAAGACTAGAAAACCAAATGTTCTAAGTAAACTGATGTAAGAAACTTAATCTAGTGCTTTTTATTTAAAATACCAAAATTAAATGTAGCTAACATAATTAAGTGATGTGTCACAGTAAAACGAGCCTACCTCCAAGCGTTCCTGTGCTTTTGGTGAAGACGTAAGTTTCACAATTATCTTCAATACTATGGCAGGAAAACTTCCTTGCAGCAGGAGTGATCTTGAAGGCAGCTCTTGTAGCAAGCACGTAGGGCTCTTTTCTGACAATGACTGGGAACTTCAAAGCACACCCTGACTGTTCTACGGGTGCAAGAACAAGATGTTTATGCTGACAGCAGGCTGTCTGCTTCAAAACAGAAGTCTAGTTAAGGATCAATTCTCTTAAACTAGAGTCAAAGTAGCCAGCACACTATTTCTAAGTAAGAATCAGTGCAAAAAAAATGCAAGCAGTGCACAGAGCAAGTTAGGTGCTATCATCTTTGACAGGCTGGCTTATCACCATTTTAGCATGAATTTAATATTTTGTCTCCATCAGAGAGACTGTGTGGTGGGAAAATACTTGTTAGGTTGCAGCCTCGCAAGGTACTGAAGGAAAACTGTGCCTGGTTTAGTTCTGAAGGGGCAGAAGCCATCAGAGCACACTTCCTGCGCCATTCCTCCCACTGCAGCTGTGAAAGCTGTGGCGCCCAGATATCCCTTCAAACTTGGAAAGGGGCGGCACTTTGACTTCTGTTTTCTTTTCTGTAGTGCTCAGGGGTGACACTGATGATACTGATGTGCTGCATATGTTGTTTGCTATGAGGCCCTCTTGACCCTCCGCACAGCTGGGACTGGTCTCCGTAGAACCTGTATGCAAACTGCCACTGTAAAACACCCTGCGGAATCCCAACTGGACTGTGATGGAGATTCTGGGTATAGTGTGTCCATATGCAGTAGCCTTGTGATTAGAAGTGTGCAAAATGATAAAAACAAGTGATGGTTTGTGATACAACAGAATGCTATAGGGAGCCCAAGCAGTGCTCTCACAAACTTGTTTTATCAAGAAAATTAGGGGCATTCTTCCCTGCTCCCTTTTGTGCTATCAAGTAGATGCCACCTTCTGCTTCTCTCCACTGTACAGTACGTGGGTTGTTCAGCCATTCAGAAGTCGTCCCTCCCTGAAAGAAAACCAGCCGTTATGCTGAGATCAGCATTAAATTTCTTAATTCTGTCTTTCTTCCCCGAAAGAAGTCTTGAAGCAAGGTGTGTATACAGCCTTCTTGCAGGAGAGAAAAGGGGGCGTGGAGTGGGGAAGATATTCGCAGTTTGGACTTTCTACCGCCAAAATGACCCACTATATTTGCATGCCTCATTGGTGGAATAGGGCCCATTGGTTAGATTTTTATCAGTTCACAAGCAGCATTTGATAAGATGTAACTGCATCACTTACTCTTGGAATCAGACCAGTGTCTAGCTGCCTCATTTACGGTGGCAGCTTTTATACTCGATGCAGGAACGCAAACAGAATAGTGTATTTAATAACAAAACTTCTGAGAGTCTGAAATTACTAGTACTTCATCTTCCTGTGTGCATCAGCCACACAAGTAATAATCAAGAGAAAATCTAAATGGCAGCAGCAGGAAGCATCTGTGGTACTCTGTCATGTCGTGGGTTTTTGAGCTGTCATGCCGGAAAGCTCTTCCTGCCCAAGCAGCCAGTGCTGCAGCAGCAATAAAAAATAAAAAATAATGTTTAGATGCAGGCTTTCCTTCTCCAGACAAAGAAGTCCCTACTCTGCTCTGGTACAGCAATGATGAACGCAGATCGATTAGCATTTAGGGTTGCCTATGCAGTGGCAAAAAATTAATCTGTAAGGTTTTCTTTCTCTCACGTGACCCAGTCTTCTCTGTAACAATCCTGAATTTGAAGCAGCTGCCACTGATGGTCAGAAACACCTTGCCTTACTCCTGTCCTTCTTGAAACTAACCTAAGGGAAGAGTGGAATCAAATTCTCCTAGTTCTTTTATGCGTACAAACTTCAATCTAGTTCAGCCCTGGTAAAACAAACTGGTGGTTCAGTCCTTAGATAGATGCGACAAAGGGGCAGCAGAGGAAAGAGCAATGACATTTCTAATTCAGTGCCCAAGTCACCTCTGGACCAGTCATGAGGTATGGAGTCAAGGATCCTTTTTAGAGTATGGATGGGTGGTGTGGAGCTGGGAGGCTAGCATTATGACAGTGCTAAACTGATGCACCTGAAGTGTCTGATGGGTGAGACCCTGGCCTTCAGCAAGCATTTAGCAGAAGCAACTAACGCCACAGATAAAACATGGTATGTGCACCAGGCTGTGCAGTTGAAGACCATCCCTGCTGCACTGAGTGAGCTCTTCTGCTTCCTTCTCTGTCTTGCTGGATACCGTGTTCCCCCTCCTTTGCCCCTATACACAGACTTGTTAAGCTGGAAGTCATAGTGGAGGACCCAGAAGACCAATTGGCCCACTGACCTCCCCTTGTGATTTATTAACAGCTACATACTCCCTTCCTCCGCTTGTGGCTGCAGGTGTTCAGGTACCATTAGGTTCCTTGTGTTCCAATAACAGTGGCACATTGTTTTTCATCACTTGTTTCTGTAATAACATTTGTTATCATTTCTCATAATTTTGTACCTGGCAGTTCTGGTCACATTTGCTTTAGTTTTTCTGTTGTACCATCGCTGTTCATTTATATTTCATATATTATGTGTGTTTTTCCGTAGTCCTCCCTGGGGAAGTGCAGACAAGCAAGCTTATCAAAGACAGGAAAGTCAGCTAATTTCCATTTTCCCTTCCAATCAGCAGCAGAAAAATAATTTAGCATAAGAATGCTAATTAGCATATCTGTTTGTCTATCTATGTACAAAAATGGTGTATTTTTCTGAGTGTTTCTAACATCTTTTTGGGGTCCTGAAATTACTGTTCAATTGTAATTGGAAGTGGTGAAAACAGGTGCTTCTCTATATTTTCTGTTTAAAGCAAATGCATAAAGTAGTTTTCCTTTTGAAAAGCTGAGTCAAGCGTGATGCATTAAGTTCTGTCATGCCTTATATTCTCTGTACCTTCAGTTTAATGGTTGAAAACCTCACCCATACAGTTTTAATGTATTCTGGTTTAAAACAAACCACATCAATTTATAAAATAACTACTCATATGAATTCTGCAATGTGCAAATACCAAGTTCCTCGTTAACACCCAGCAAATAGATTTACTGCCACCTTATATTCATAAATTTGTCCACTAAGCCAGAATTTGGTTTCACAGAGTTTGGACTTCAATAAAAGCTACATTTTTTTTTTTTTTAAATTAAGTGAGCTGCAATATCAAGAGCTCGTTTTTCTAGTTAAATTTCTTATTTTAGTTTCTCTTGCTCCTGTTTGTTCCACTCTCTAGTTCATTCTCCTTACCAGATTCTTTAGGTGAAGTGTTGCCTTATGATACGTACCTGAACAGACACTTCACCAAGCTAGGTGTCTCCATACAACAGTTCGCTGTTCATCAATTTTCATCGACTCACTCTTAGAGTTAATATCCACATTATACTAGATGATGCTGTTGTTAAGCAGTACTAAATGGAAGATATTCAATAAACACCATTCTATAGGGCATCTGCTGAAGCATTAATAAATTTGTTCTAACCTTTGCTACGTTGTACTAAATTCTTCCAAACTTTTTGTAACCCTCATGAACCCGCTAAAACACATAAATATGTCTTGATTTTAAACACACATTACCAAACAGTTTGCTAAAGTAACTTGATTCCAACACATTGAATTTTGCAACATGACATTTTCTCAGGTATTGTATACGATGGCAAAGAGCCATCACAGCACATATCTATTTAGAAAACAACTGCTTTGCTTATTTTTAGAAAAGCCAGATGCAAGTGCATTGAAATAAAAAAAAATATATTTACCAACATACCTATATTACTGTCAATACAATAAACATTACTGGTACTGATCATCCATTAAAACATTACCAAAAAAAGAAAAAGAGAGAAAGTTGTTATTTAAATTTGGAATTGCATGAGGGTATCCAGCCAGGTAGTGATGCCACTGCTATAAAACACCATAATAGGATTATCACAGAAAATTCCGTAATCAAACCAGTTCCGTTATCAGAATGCAATCAGTGGCTGCAAACATTCTCCGATTGCACATACATTATGGAGAGTATCAGTAATGGTCTGACATCATTAAGAGTAACACTAAAAGAGGTTTAAATGTAGTTCAGTGCGTGCTTCAGCTGCATGTTACTATCTCAATATTTTTACTGTGCTGTTTGGGTACTTAGGCAGAAACATTAAGGAATTTAGTCCCTGTAGCCATTAGAGAGATATGTATCTTTTATACAAAAGCATCTAATTAAAAGGAACAAACAGAAAAACCCCTTTGGATAACACACCTTATTTTATACAAAGTCTAATTACTTTAAGACAAGTTCTTTGGCAGAGTAATTGTCGCTCTCATCTTCTAATCCAGATGGTTATTTGGTTTAAAGTGCTGGTTTTAAATTATGCAGTTTTCCTTTACACGTTTCCCTCCAGGCACTTTAGGTTCTTTTATTTATCCTTTAGTACAAATACAATCTATACACTGAACAGGGAAAAATCTCAAATATCTATCAGCTGCAGCAGCCCTCTGATCGTTTTTGTGGCCCTCCTCCAGACCTGCCCCAACAGGTCCGTGCCTTTCCTGTGCTGAGGGCTCCAGAGCTGGATGCAGTACTCCAGGTGGGGTCTCAGCAGAGTGGAGCAAAGGGGGAGAATCACCTCCCTCGACCTCGGCCACGCTTCTTTTGATGCAGCCCGGGGTATGATTGGCTTTCTGGGCTGTGAGAGCACATCACCGGCTCATGTCCAGCTTTTCACCCACCTTTATCCTCAAGTCCTTCTCAGCAGGGCTGCTCTCAATTCATTGGTCTGTACTCATACTGGGGATTGCCCCAAGCCAGGTGCAGGACCTTGCACTTGGCCTTGTTGAACTTCATGAGGTTTGCATGGGCCCACTCCTCAAGCCTGTTGCCTGTCAAGGTCCCCTGGATGGCATCCATCCCTCTACCGTATCAATTGCACAGCTCAGCTTGGTGTCATCCACAAACCTGCTGAATGTGCACTCAATCCCACCATCTATGTCATTAATGAAGATATTGTTGACGCGGAAGGCACGGACAATAACACAACGACCAATGTGATCAGGTTAATGCCACTTTATTGCGCAGATAGCTCAGTTATTATAGGTATTCTAGTTCCGTGTACTACGAAGACAAATTCTTGATTGGTTATTCGCATTAAGTAAATCATACATGGTATAATATAATTGGTTAAAATCATTTGCGCACACAAACGTCCCCCCCCTCCTTTATCCTGCTTTTAGTTCCGCTTTTCCCATCACTTGCTTCCCCATATCTTGTTTGTCTCAGCATTCTCAAATTGCAACAATGTTCCTCTCATAACTTTCAAGGCCTGTTACAGCCTACACTGTTGTTAACAAATCTTCGGTGCTTGGAATGTTCACAGGGTGCCCATTTTGTACCAAAAATCCTTCCACAAAGATATTATACAGTATTGGTCCCAAAACAGACCCTTGGGGGATACCACTCATTACTGGTTTCCATTTGGAAACTGAGCCATTGACTGTAACTTTTTGGATGCAACCATCCAGCCAATTCCTTATACATCCATCTAATAGCCCATCCATCAAATCCATATCACTCCAATTTAGAGGCAAGAATGTTGTGGGGTACTGTATTAAAGGTTTATAAGAAGTTCAGGTAGGTGACATCAGTTACTCTTCCCTTGTCCACTGATGCAGTCACTCCATCATAGAAGGGCACTAAATTAGTCAGCCACGATTTGCCCTCGGTGACGCCATGTTGGCTGTCTCTAATGACCTCCTCAGCTTCCATATGTTTTGACATAATTTCCAGGATGAACTGCTCTGTGATCGTACAGGGCACAGGGTTGAGGCTGACTGGTCAGTACTTCCCAGGGTCTGGGTGTGATATTCCTTTTCCCCCAGTCATTGGAGTCTTTGCCTGACTGTCATGACATTTCAAGTATGATGGAGAAATGGCTTAGCAACTACACCTGCCAATTCCCTCAGGACCCTGGGATATTCCTTAGACTAAAATTAACATCATATATATTCCAGATCATCCTTGCATTTCAGATCTATATGTACCTACTTGATATCTTTTTCTTTTCTGTTGTCTTGCTGCTCTTGGCAAACAGACTTTAATGGGATTTTGATAAGAAAATTTCAACAAAACCAAAAAACCAACAGTACTCCACAAGTTACTTTACAGTCTTAATATTTATTTTCATAACCATTTTGATGTAGGAGAAAAAAAGGTAGGATCAGAGGTTGAAAAGATGCTGGGGGCATAAGGTATAATGGTTCTAGAACTGCAAGACAGCTTATAATTAAATCTTTGTGCCCTGAGGCTACATTCTTCTCCTGCATGTAGGTGGATGAACAACTGACACCATGCTGGCAAAGCATATGTCACACTCCCCTCTAGTGCCCACGGGGCACTGCTGTCTGCTTGTGTCCCCCCTCTGCCAACAGCCCGAGGCCCAAAGGCCTCTCCGGGGGTCTGGACAGCTCTGCTGCTAACACAGCTGCTCCCGCTATCATTCCATATAATTAAAGTCGGGGTTCTCGGTTTTATTTTAAAGTCGGATATGACATTGAAACTCCATGCTAACATTAAGTTATAAACTCCTCATTTTAGATATGGTGGAACTTTAGGTGGGGTAATACATTAAATTTGCCCCTTGAGAGCATGCATTGTATTACCTCTATAATTATGAAAGCATATGTGAGCAGTGTAATTTATGCGTGCATTGCAACACACACACACACAAAGGGTAACAAGTTTGTCTATGTGTCCTTGAATTCCACACGTACTTTTACTGGGTCCTTTCCTACAGTGACCATGCAGCCTGCATGAACCTTGAGCTACAATCTTAAAAATGTTCCTCCATACACACAATTTCTGTTTGGACATAAACTACCTTAACTCAGTGCCTGAGAAAAAAACGTTCACAGCTGCTGAAACAACAGCCTACTAAGACATGACACTGGGAAGATGTTTTCTGATGCACCATTTATCACTGTCATCACAGCGCACAACAACTTAATACAGGAAATTGCACTTGTGTATCGTAGAACAGTTATTCTCAACCTTAGAAAGACAATGCCAACTCATAATTGTATTGAATTATTACGAATTACAATAATCTTAAAATCATTCTAAAAATAACGTTTATGCATGCTAATGAGAAAAAATAATCAGCATAAAAACTATATACCTGCCAGCTTTATAACTAGAGTCATTAAAGCTAATTATATGTCTGTGGCAAGGGAATACTTTGCTTCCTACAAGCATCTGGGAGTCTTCAAAACACTCTCAGGTGAGAAGAAGCAGCAAGGAACAGACTAACTTTGTAAGCCCTACAATTTCAGAAATACTCTTCCAGCTATTTGTAGAAAGAGCTGCCCTCTTTCTCTCAATAGTCACAGTCTTGCCTTTGATTCACGCCTGTCACCTGGCAATTCAGGAATTTTGTGGGCAGGTACAGACTCCAGTTTATTGCTAGCACCCCAAAATAAGTAAAAGATACCGAGCTACTGAAAGTGCAGCAGCTGTGAGGAAGGCAAAAGGAAAAAGATTCAGTATGACTGGGAATTGCCATTTAGCTCAGCTTGTAAATAAAATAACATGTGCTCCTGTCCACTGGGTTTTAAGGAGCTTCCAGAACATATCTAAACCTGAGAACATAAGGTACCAGAGATACTGACATACATACCACAATACACAACTACAGCAGCACAGAGTGTAGTATCTCTCATTCAAAAAAAAAAAAAAAAAGGAAAGGAGAAGACAGAATAACTTAAGATCACTCAAAGTTTGGTACTAAACCTGCTTCCCAGAGGATCGAAATGGAGCTTGGCTGTCTCCCTGCTGAGAGGCGTCATTCACAGCTGATAAACCCTAGGAGAAAGAGGATAGTTGGAAAAAAGGTTGAGAAAGGGCTGGAAGACTTCAGAAATGGTGAAGGGGCCAAGTGAATTTAAGTTTACCTAGTTAACTCACTATTCCTGCAATGTGGTAGAATGGGACATTTAAGTTTTATCATTACCGACTCTTTTTAATGCTACGTGTTACTTTGTGATAACTAAATCATGGGAGCTAGCACAAAGGGATGGGTGAGTGAGCTGTGTAGAAAAAAATAACCCCAAATACCCCAAACCAAATCAAGAACAAACAATGACATAAAACTGTAGCTTTAGTTAGGTGGAAGTTAAAGCCAATGTGTCCTGTCCCACCACTTTTATTTCAAAAAAAAAAACAACTTATGTTCTGAAGCTGTAGAGGCAAATTATCAGCCCGCATAACATCAGTGCAAGGACTGGCAAGCAGATTTTCATGGAAACCTTCTTAAACACTTGTCGTGATAACCCTGCTTTTTTCAGCACTTCAAAACGTGTTATTTTAAATGTACATTTCATGGCTAAACACAATTGATTTAGAACTGTTCTATAACTGACAAATCTTACACGTTGGCCTAATTACTGACCTGATTCTGAAGATCTAAGAGTTTAATGTCAGATAAAACTCTGTAAAATGCAGGCTTAAATGGTTTAAAAAAAAAAAGGGGGGGTAATTGCAGTATAAGTTACTTCTTCATGAACACTTGCATGTGGAATGACAGTTTTGCTGTCACAGCCCTCCCTTTTGCTAATTGATGTTAAAACCCTCTTTTGACTAGCATTGCTATTGGAGCAGTATTTTTTCAGCAAGATTGGTTCCCTTATCTAAATTATCACGAAGCAGCATAAACGTTCACAGCACTACTAACACCACTATTTCTGTGTCGTGGGCTTTTATTAAAAAAAAAAAAAAAAGGCAATTTGACTTTTTTAGAGCATTATAAAAGGCCAGACGAAGCACCAGCGGTGCCGCTGAGGGCACCCCATTGCCACCCACCTGGAGAACCAGGGGGTTTCCCTCACAGGCTGGTAGGAAAAACTGCAGTTTGGGGTTGTTTTTTATTTAAATAATAACCGCCAGGCCGGGTTTCCCGCCTCCTGCCGCAGCACCCACCGAATGCCCCTCCCCCCCCTCCCGGCGGCACCTCAGCGTACTCACCAACGGGCACACTCGGAGACAAGACGCTGTAATTATTTGCCCCGGCCCGACGGAAGCCGCTCTCCTTCGCTTCGCTTCGCTTCGCTCCGCCCCGCCCCACCCCACCCCGCGGCCGCCGGGCCCGGGCCCGCCCGGGGAAACCTTCCCCCCCGGACACCGCTGAGGCGGCGCCGCGCGGTCGCCAGGCAACGCGGAGGTGGAGGTTGGGGGGGGGGTGCTGCGGACCTATGCCTTTAAGAGGGAGTCGAGCACCTATACTACCGATCGGCGGCCACGCCCCCCCCGCGGGGCGGCCGGCGAATGGGCGGCTGGCAAGAGGCGCCGCGGATGAATTCGGGGCTCAGCCGGCCGCGCCTGGAGCGCGGGGGGTTTGAGGGGACGCCGCGCCGCTCCAGCAGCGGCCGTTGCCGCGGGCGCCCCACCCCCCTCCCTCCCCCGCTCCTCCCATGGCCTCCCCGCTGGTAAGGGCCCGGCTCTGGGGCGCCGCGGCCGCCGGGTGTCGCCCGGCGCTGAGGGCTGCGCGGTTGCAGGCGGTGCGGCCGCTGCGCCCGCCGGTGGGAGCGCTCGGGTTGCGGGGAGCCCTCGCCGTAGCGTGCGGCACGTTAACGGCTCCTCAAGGGGGTGTGGGGGGGGCGGGAAGGGGAGCCGCCCGCACCCCGGGTCTGACGGCGCGCACCCTCTCCCCCAGCAGGACCCTGTCTTGATCCGGTCTCTCCGAGGCCACAGAGCGGCGGTGACGGGCGTCGCCTTCAACGCGGATGGCGCGGGGCTGGGTGAGTGCGGGGGGCCGGCGGCGGGGCCGGGCGCCGTTTGCTTTCCGGGCGGGGCGGCTCACTCGTTCCCTTCCCTCCCTCTCGCCCTTCCTCCTTCCCCCTCTCCCGCCTTTCCGGGCGCAGGTCCGGGAGCGGAGGCGGGGCGGGCTCCCGCGCCGGCCGAGCGGACCGAGGAGTCTCTGCCCCTTCCTTAAGCGACAACTTTTTGAGCAAACCACAAGGCGGGAGGAGGGGTTTGTCCCGCGGCGAGAGGGGGGGAGGAGGAGGAGGAGGAAGTAAGTGAGGGGAACGCCGAGGGCGGGGGGGTGGGGGCTGCTCCGTGCCTCCGCTGCTGCCCCGCACCCCCCGCCGTCCCCCGGGAGGCCTCTGGGCCCGCCACCGAGGGACCGGCTGCGAACTCGGCCGGCGGCCCGAGCGCGAAGCCGGGAGTGCCCGCAGCCCCCTTCGTGCTGGGGACACGGGGGTCAGCCAGCAGCGGTTCGCGGAGCTCCTCTCTGCTCGGGGCTGCTCTTAACCGCCTGCGATGAGGATCCGGCTGGCGAGAAGATGGACGTGGGTCCGCAAAAGCTGCGTGTTTCTCGGCTTCTTGACGATCGCTTACTTCGTGGTCGAGCTGTCGGTTTCTTCCTTCGGGGCCTCCCTCGGCGGGGAGAGCATCACCAAAGGGAAGTGGGAGAGGCGCTTTTCTGACAGAGCAGGCGAGGCTGTGGATTTGGCTCGTCCAGTTTATGACAAATCCCCGCCTGATCCTTATGCCCCGGGAGAATGGGGTAAGCCCTCTCGCTTGCAGCTGAGTCCTGAGGAAAAGAAACAGGAAGAAGAGCTGATTGAGAAGTATGCAATTAATATCTACTTGAGCGATAAAATCTCCCTCCACCGGCACATTGAAGATAATCGACTGAGTGGCTGTAAAAGTAAATCTTACGACTACAGAAGATTGCCCACGACATCTGTTATAATTGCTTTCTACAATGAAGCCTGGTCAACGTTGCTACGGACGATACATAGTGTTCTTGAAACATCACCTTCAGTGCTTCTGAAAGAAATTATACTGGTGGATGACTTGAGTGACAAAGTGTATTTGAAGACTGAACTTGAAAAATACATAAGCAGTCTGAAAAGAGTTCGTTTGATAAGAACCAACAAACGAGAAGGATTGGTTCGTGCACGTTTAATTGGCGCTACTTTTGCTACTGGTGATGTCCTCACATTTCTGGACTGTCACTGTGAATGTGTCTCTGGCTGGCTGGAACCACTGCTCCAGAGGATTGCTGAGAACGAGACTGTTATTGTTTGTCCTGTCATTGACACCATTGACTGGAAAACATTTGAATACTACATGCAAACGTCAGAGCCCATGATCGGGGGGTTTGACTGGCGGCTGACATTTCAGTGGCACTCGGTGCCTAAACACGAACGTCTCAGGCGCAAATCTGAAACCGACCCAATCAGATCCCCGACTATGGCTGGTGGCTTGTTTGCTGTCAGCAAGAAGTATTTCGAGTACCTGGGTACCTACGATACAGGAATGGATGTTTGGGGAGGGGAGAACTTAGAATTATCATTTAGGGTTTGGCAGTGTGGAGGCATTTTGGAAATTCATCCGTGCTCCCATGTAGGCCATGTGTTTCCAAAGCGTGCACCGTATGCTAGACCGAATTTCCTGCAGAACACGGCACGTGCTGCTGAGGTGTGGATGGATGAGTACAAAGAGCACTTTTACAACAGAAATCCTTCAGCAAGAAAAGAAAACTACGGAGATATTTCTGAAAGAAAAATACTAAGGGAGCGTTTGAAATGCAGGAGTTTTAACTGGTATTTAAAAAACATATTTCCTGAGCTGCACGTACCAGAAGATCGTCCTGGCTGGCATGGTGCTATCCGCAGTGCAGGAATACCTTCGGAATGCCTTGACTATGTCTTACCAGAACATCATCCTACTGGGGCTCACCTTTCTCTCTTTGGATGTCATGGCCAGGGAGGCAATCAATTTTTTGAATACACGTCAAATAAGGAGATTAGATTTAACTCTGTAACTGAGCTATGTGCTGAAGTCCCTGAGCATGAAGATTTCATAGGTATGAGGAACTGCCCAAAAGATGGATCTCCTATCCCAGAAATTATTATATGGCATTTCAAAGAAGATGGAACTATCTATCATCCTCATTCAGGAAAGTGCCTTACTGCTTATCGTACAACTGAGGGGCGTGCTGATGTGCAAATGAGAACTTGTAATGCTGCAGATAAAAATCAGATTTGGAAATTTGAGAAATAATAATTGCTGGTAGTACAAATCTAATGGACTGTGATCTCCAAGGTTTTTACATGCGTGAGCAGATAGTGATGTTTGATTGTATACCTTGGAATGTCTTCAGATGCATCTGTAGTGGTGTAGAAGCTCTATCTCTGTGGTGAACTGTATGGAAAGCAAAAGTAAATACTGGGATTTAGTTTCTAAAATGTTGAATACAGATCTAATGCCTTTTATTTTTGTAAAATTTTGATCTGTTATTTTCTTACTCTGGTCTGTCTTCATTATGGTAAAACAAAGGCTTTGGAGTGGACTGAGGAGGGTTTTTTTTCTTAAAAAAAAATTATAAACATTCAACTTGCAAGATAATGTTACATGAAAGTAAAGATTCTTTATTTAACAGAAGTAAAAGTTAAGGTTCTTGCAGTGGAATTAACTGACCTATGTTGCAGATACATTTATAACATACGTATCTAACACCCTAAGTAATGCTGCTGTAGCATGTGATTGAATTCACATTGATGTGGGAAGTTGAATCTTAAGCCTTGTAACATTCTGTAGTTTTCTGGGAATTTGCATGCTCTTAAGGGTTTCAGGGTGGCAACTAGCTATATTACATTGAAGAAAAAAGTTTTTTTAGTAGATGGGCTTTGGCACTGTTTTGCAGTCTTGTGCCTATTCTGGAAAACTTATCTCATGAGGGTGACTCAGGAGCTCTCATGCGTCTGGAGAAGAGTGTAGTAGCAGTGGAACTGAGGACATGCTGGCGGTACCACAAATGGGAAGAAATAGGTATGGCTACAAGTAAGAATTCTGTTTAAAGGTAATGGAGAAAGAGAGAAAGCATAGAATAACATTAGCTACTGCTGTTTTGTAGCTTTTTGAGCTATGTATTTAATGTTTATGTTGCCTCTGTGTAAGTTTTTCCGTGTTAAGCAGCCTGGCATCCTAGGGACTATACAATGCATCTTTTTTTTTTTTTGTATGTCAGTGGGGTAGAGGAAGGAAACACAGAGGAAAACTTGAGCTGTTTTATTTTGTATCATGTGTTTTGACAACAGCTGGCATACATCAGCCCTAGGTGGAGTTTTGAAATAATGCAGCATGTGCTGCCTCTTGCTAGTCACAATAGTACCATGGGAGACCTCAGGTAAGGTGGGGAAGCTGGAGTCCCTGAAGTGAAAGGAGTTAAAAAGGCAAAGGGCAGCTTGGAGGAAACCAGGATTTGTTGGTTAGGTGACTTACAGAACAACTTATTTAGAACGTTTTCTGTATCCTATTTGCTGAGTTTTGAAGAATATTGATTCTTGAATCATGTCACTAATCTGAGTGTGATTATAAACAGTAGATGTGATAGATACATTGTGTACTTGAAATCTTGTGTTTTTTTAGCTTTATATGATTTAACTTGAACACTTATCTTAATGTTTCAGGCATTCCAGCTTTTTTGATTACTTTCACTGAAGTAATAAATGTTCTTCAGTAGCCACAGTGTAGTATTTCTCGACATGGAACTGGTAGGTAGGAATTTGAGCTAGTGAGCAATAAGAATCTGGACACTTGAGGAATGTAGTAGTTATGCATTTCCTGCAGGTGTTAATAGGTAGAAGGGTTAAAAGGGAGCAAGTGAGACCTGAAATAAGTGAAGACTTGCCAAAAATAAAGCAAGAGTAAATTAAGGTATATTCTTGAATTTTAGTGGTTTTAAAGAGTTGAGAGGTTTGGGTGGAAGCAGGCTAAGATAGAGGGGGAAGAAAATTTTGGAGCTGAGGATGTAGCGTTGAATCATGCTAAAATTGTTTGCCACTGTGTGGCATGGGTTGTTTTTAAGTCTTTAACTTATTTTTAGGAGGTTACTTGCAATCTGATTTTTTTTTTCCTTTGGGTTTTTTTTTTTTCCCTAAGCTGACTTTTTTTTTTTTTTGGAAAAAGGGCACTTCTTTACTATATAAGGGTGACATTCCTGAAAAATTCCATTCCACTCTGCAGCAAGGAATTCTTTTGTGGACTTACAAGTTGTGAACCATTTATCAAATTTTAAAAGGCAGCCAGTTGTTATGTACTGGGGCAATAAATTATATAAAAGTATGTGCTTTTGTGAAAAGCTTGCTGTAGATTGTTATATCCAATAGAAATGACAGGAAAAAGGCCTGGGTTCTCCTACATGGCAGAGCATAAGTTGTATGTGCAATGCATGTTTACTCAGATGAAAGTAATTAAATGGTGTGAATATAGACTATGCAACTTTTATACAGTTAACTTTTTTAGGACTTGGCAAAAACTAAATTTCATATAAAGAACTACCTTCATATTAAAACTGACATTCAAAGTGTTCCTTATCTATTTAAGCAATAAGTCGAAGTGAATCTGCCTGTTAAAATTCGTATGTATCCGAACCCTTCTTCCTCCCTCCACCTCCCATTCTATTTTTGTGGTTAGATAAAAGCTAAAAGCAAAAAAACCCAAAGTAAATAACCTGGCCCTAAAATTAAAAAAAACTAAATTTCTTCCGAATGGGAATAAAAAGGTTGAGAGGGGAGGAGGGGCTAGAGAAGGAGAGAGGCAGAGAAGGGGAAAAAAAAAAACAAAAACAAAAACAAAAAACTTGCCATTTCAAGTTTCCCTAGTTTTGAACTGAGTTGCAGCATTTCTACAGAAATACTCCAATCCAGTTGTTTTTCAGTGTGTAAAGATTTCTGGAAAATCTGAAACTCTGAAAGATTTTCTATTCTGTTAGACTTTGAAAATTTGGGGAACGCTTGTATATATTTTAAACTACTGATTTTAAGTGACTTAAAAGAAATTGAATGTAAACTTAACACTGAATGAATGTGGGAGGGCTTTGGGGTTTCTTTTGGAAAAAATAAAATCCAGAATGATAATTAAATGTTTGGCTAGTGTGCTGACTCTTTTCAGTTCTCTTTCACTTGTGTAAGTACATACAGTATACAATAAAACCTGCTGTGAACTTGAACTTATGGGAGTTATGAAAAGTTCTTCGTAATTTATCCACTGTGCTTAGAATTCCAGATTGGCTCCCTTGACAGAGGTTTAATTAATAATTGGTTTCCTCCAAGTAGGAAATCTTGTGAATCACTGTTCAATGTGTTTGTATAGTGATGTTGCACCTTGCCACACTGAGATTTGCAAGGTTCCTGTAAAGTGTGTGGGTTTTTTTGGTGGTGGTTGAATATTCACACGCACATCATGTGCACAGCCCTGTACTCCATCTGACCTGTAATTGTTGCACTAAGTGATTTCATTATATGGGAGATGGGAGTATTGGGGGAGGCCAGGAAAGGGTGCCCAGGGGGTACGTCTAGCTGATAAAGCCTGTCGGAGCATGTCTCTTCTGATCTTTGCAAAGCTTTCTTATAGTCACTACTGTGGTATTCTGGATAGTGGAGCGTAATGGTAATTCCATATTGCAGCCACTTGTGTCTTTATATATACGTGTATATATGAAAATGTATACCATCAATATTCACAACTTGTAAGTTGAACTTGGTTTCATTGCAAATACCAAAAATTTTTTTTCGTGGCATATGTGAAGCCCAGATATTTGTTTAGGGAACTGCAGCAAAGTGGTATGTAAACTTGGCCTTTGCATAAGGCCAAGTCTTTATTCTTTTGTGTTCAATTCTGTTATGACTCATCACCAGAAAAGCAAATTACCTAGAAATGCATCAGCTGTACTTGGGTGTGTACAGAAAGCACTGATGTTAAAAAAAAAAAAAAAAAAATTCACTGAGCTTATAAACAAGACTAAACTGCGTATTGGAATCAGCTTGGTGAAAACTTTCAGCTTTCTTTCTAGTTATGTTTTGCAGTTGATCAAATACTTTTGTTACTACAGCAAGGACAAATTTTGTCTTCCCCCTCTAAACAAGGTTCTGGTTATGTTGTGTTTTATCCCAGGAACATGTGCAGCAGACCTGTTTATGGTGCAGCCCATCTTAAAAAATTGTTCTGGACCTTCTGTGTTTCTTTCTGTGTTCTGGTACTTTAAATTAGCCTTGGAGATCCGTTGTGGACCGTTTACTGGTGGTCTGGCAGTTGAAAGTCAGACTGTAGGGTGCTGGTGCACTTAGCAAGTACTGACAGAACATATCAGCTGGGGCTGGTCTGCATTGCTGTAGGACCCTGTGTGTAATCTGTCCTGGAAGGTCCTTGCTCCCCTCCTTTCAAACACTTAAATGCATAGACAACACAAAATTGAGGGGAGAAAAATGGGTAAAAGGATAAAGAAGCAATTCTTAAGATCCTGTGCCTGAGTAAATTGGAGAAGTGTTGTTATAAAGTAGGCAAAATCCCTTAAATGGAATGAAAAGAAAAAACGAGAAGTTTATTTGATAGTAATAAACTTACAGTAGAGTTTTCATGTATAAAACTGTTTTTAAGGTTAGTATTGATAATAGGAATTATGGCTGGCAACACTGTTACCTTGTAGACCCTTGTATTTAGTGCCTGTGGTTAGCCAAGCTAAATGTTTAACATACAGCAAAATGCTTAGGCACTGGCCGCGTGCACCGAAGTTGATTCAGTCTGCTTGAACAGGGGATAGCCTGGCTTGGCTGAGCCTTGTCAGCAGTAAAGGAAACTGGTTTCCTTGGCAGGATAGGGGCCACTGTTAAACGTAGATTCAGAGTTTTGCCTTAGAGTTCCCCTTTCTGAGTTTATGCCTCTCATATCATTCAGATAAAGACTCACGTCAGCCTTAGGAAAATAATTCTGCAACGGATCTCTCGGTTACTCCCTCTTTCCTATGCAGGTCCCGAACCCCTGCCCTCTACTGCCCCTGGGGTGGTGTCAGCTGGGCTGGAACTGTATTATCAGAGATAATAACAGCCTTTGAGTGTCATGGTAATGAGCGGGTGGCTTCAAGACAGAAGCCTATTTCAGGATGCTGTGTGAGCTTAGACAGCAGGGAGTCCAGAGAGAGAACAAGGAAGACACTTGTGGATGTCCCAGGGAAAGGAGAACTTCAGGTCACTGCTTGTGTCTCATTAACCTTGGGATAATCCATCTGTGCGAGAGTAAGCTGCAAGAATCTGGGTTTTGAATTATCACCTTTTAAAATATTTCCTTCAGTTTTTAGAACTGAAAGCAAAGAGGGCTGGTATTACATGGCCTTCGTGCAGCTCATAAGGCACCTCTTAGTGTTCCACAGGTAACTGGCAGTTTGTGCATTATTTCTTTTTAGAAACCATCGATCTTGTCTGTTCCATGTTCCCAATGTGATGCCTTCAAATTCTGTTTTGGCTTACATTTCATTTTTTCCTTTCTATTTTATGCCACTCTAGGTCACGTTTTTCTGAATCAAAGGGAAAAAAGAAATCATTCAAGTACAATTAGAAAGAGCCTGCTGTAAAAGAGAATTCTGAAAAGTTGGGAGGGGGAGTATCCAGTACTTCTATGTCAAATTTAGGCCTATTGATATGGGCATAGGGATAATCTGGTCCCATGTCTTTTACCAGAAGCTAGTCTTTTGTGACTAAAAATAATCTCTGCCAAATTCCTAAGGAGACTTTAATATCTGATATTTTATTGGAGGCTTGCCTTGATATATGTGCTAATAAAGAGACTTTGTTCCTTTGTACTATGTTGGTACGTGAAAGACGCTGGGAAGGGAAGGACCATGTCGTCTTCAACTTCCAGGAGGTCTCTGTTCTTTCTCTCCATCCTTTCCTGTACTAGGGCTAGGAATTTTCTAATTGGGAGGTGGAAGTGTGAATCCCTTGTTTTTATTTGTGACCTGTGTGCTAGCACTTAAGAGGTGAAGATAATAGGGGTGGAGGAATATCACACTTATCAGTTTAATTCAACTGTTCATTGCTTTTGCTGCTTACAGTTTCCTGAAAACGATCAAGCTCTGGATTTCTGCCTTGTCAAATGTAGATAGTATGGTCCACCTGCAAAGTGATTGCAAAAAAAAAAAAAAAATAATAAATTCATCTCTTTCTATTATCAGACCGACAACTTCACATCGTGTTTTGAACTAGACAAACGTTAGTACTAAAAAATTGCTACTTCATTCGGATTACAGAATTATTGTATTCACTCTAGTGTAGATATCTGAAGTGTTTAAGAAATGATATCTTGAGTTTAAGTTGACCCATCTTTTCAGAGTTAAACACTTGATGCTTGAAACAAATTCCGTCTCGGAGATCAAAGGGAGATCACTGAAGAATTTGTCTCTTGTTCGAAGTATTAGGTAACACCAAATCTGGATTCATACTTAATGACATGTGCATGATGTTTGGCTGTGGATTTTTTGTTCTCTATCTTTAAAGTACTTGTGGGCCAGTTTGCTTAATGTGTGGGGGAGTTACCTGTTAAGAATTATCTTTTACTCCTCCCAGTCTTCTGATGTTCTTCCAAAAGCCTGGTGTTGGTATTGCTGGCCGCCAGGCTTCTGCTCAGGCCAAGTATCCATTAAAACCCAATAACTGCTCCCTACCCTTAATACCCACTGAGTTCACTGGTGAATCCAGATCCATAGTCATTAGCTCTGTGTTTGATTGTTTTTTTTTTTTTTTTTCCTAATAACAGAGAGCGGACTCTTAATACCTCTTATTTCTTGCCAGCTACCTCCTCTTTGGATAGGTTTCTTATGGTGTGGAAGCTGAAGACACAATGCAGAGCTTACAAATTTGTAGGCCATGCGGAAGCGGTGACCAGTGTACAGTTCTCACCAGATGGGCAGCTCCTTGCTTCAGCTTCTCAAGATCGTACTGTCAGACTATGGATTCCTTGCATGTGAGTCTTAACTGGGCAATGCTGGCTGTGTGTTTCATTAATGTACAACAGGAATATTGGAGTCTTTACCCAAGAAAAGTTTCTCTTTTCTTCCCACATCCCTGACTGGGCTTTGACAGAAACAGAGATTGGGAGCACAAGCAACACAATTCTTTACTGTGTTACTTTGTTCTTTACTGAATATTCTGTAGTTTCTGAAAAAAAAAAAAAAAAAAAAAAAAAAAAAACAAAACAGCAATTCAGAGGTCATAATTTCATGTGCGTAGGACTATGCTTGGTAGTATTCCTCTGGCTTAAAGGATATATTTCTTTTAATAAGGATTGCATGGCTGCACTTCATTTTGAGGGGACAAGTGGTGAAGGAAAAAAAATCAGCATTTTTGGAAAAAAAAATATTTTGAATTGACTCATCATCTTAGACTGTTCTCAAGTAGTAATGATTACGAGTTATTCAGAATGATCTTAGAAAGACTGATGTTACTTTAACGCGTATGCATTTTGCAGATTACTATATCAAAAATATAATAAATTCTCTTCCAAATACCGTGTGTAGGCTAATGCTGCTAGTTAGCAACACTAAGATTTAGCCTGTATACATTGCTTTTGAATTTGGGTAAGATTCCAAATATGTTAACTTTGAGTTTTACAGGGTTTTAAACTCTTTCAGTTTAATATAATTGTGTTTTGGTTTGGTGGCTTCTTTCCTAGTCATGGAGAATCATCAGTACTGAAAGGTCATACCGCATCTGTTCGTAGCGTGAACTTCTCGCATGATGGCCACTTTCTAGTTTCAGCATCCAATGATAAATCAATAAAAATATGGAGTGTTCGCCGTCAGAGCCTCTTGTTTTCCCTATTCCAACACACTCATTGGGTTCGCTGTGCCAAGTAAGCGTTATTTTTATTTTCTTTGTAAAGAAGCAGAACTCCTAACAAAATGTTTTGATTTCTTATGTCTTTATTTATGTCTTTATTTCTTTTATTTCTTAAGAAGAAAAATCTGTGGATGATAAATGGTCATCTATCACTAATAATAACAACATTTTAATAAACCAATCTTATACACACACGTGTCATATATCTCCTAGTTGAAGTATGAAAGCTTGCTCTGTGTTAATATCTGCACATATTAAATTTGTTGCTGGGTGTTAATTCTTTTACTTTAAAGGACAAATAAGGTCTTCTGTGTTTATTTTCAGTCAGTATCCTGTCTGTTTCCCCAGTTCCGTATGTTTTTGTGTTGTATTAACTTATTTTACAGTATTCGCTTGTTTCTAGATTTATTATGCATGGTGGGGGTTTTCTCAACTATTCTTGGAACAGTAGTGACATGAAATAATGGTCATGAGTCAAAATGAGTTAAGCTTATGTAATTGGAAAAGGTAAAAGAAATGGTCTTTGTACTGCAAGTTAAGATTCGCATTCTATTTAAAGTCAGGGCAGCTCTTCAAAGACAAGAAAAGATTGTTCTTTACTGGTGTGGTTTTTTTTTTCCCGTATTAATGGAAAATATGCAACTGAGAGGCCTGATTTAAACCTCTTGAGAAAGAAATTTAACACTGGTGAAGTACAGAGCCCTACAAAGTTCCAAAGTATCTGATCGTTGAGAAGCAAAATTAAAGGAAATCATCTGTGGAAGTTCTTGAACAGTGTTCTAATGTCCTTGTGCAGTTCCTCAATATGAAAAAATAATAAGGATTGGTGAAATTACAGACAGATCAATTTTCCTGTTTAAAAACCTAGTCTGCCAGTCTGTGTGTCTAGAGAGAACTCACAGGAGAATATATATGTAGGTTAAAATTGAATGCAAGGTTCTACTGTGTCCTCTTTGTCTTTTTGCCTATAGTTTTCTATAATAATCTCTGGCATCTGAAGTGATAACCTTAGGCTGCTGTTACCTCCTCACTGCCACTTTCTCTTGCTTTATGGCTGGTTTTAGTTGTAGTTGATTGTGAAATTGGGGGGGGGGGGGAAGAAGCTTTTCAGTTTTACTCCATCAGAAATTCAAATGTTCTTTGAATGTTACACATTTTAAATCCAAACAGACTTTCCTGGTGCTGGTGTCTTGCAATTTGTCTCTAATGCTAATCTAGGTAGTATCAGTTGCTTAGTAATGTATATGCTTGCATATTCCAGATTTTCACCTGATGGAAGACTAATAGCATCTTGCAGTGAGGATAAATCTATTAAGATCTGGGATACAAGAAATAAAACTTGTATTGATAACCTCTTAGATTATGGAGGGTAAGTGTTACTGCAAAAATGGAGAAATGTAAATGTGTAGTTTTAATGAGATTAAACTCATGTTTTGTGGTGTTAACATATATATGTTGTATCTGAAAATAGATCAAACTTATTTTACCACCCGTGTGAACTAAAATAATTAATTTCACATTTTTATGAAGAGATTAATTGGCTGCACTTTTCTGCACACTGCTGTTTTCCCATAGTCAAGAAATAAGCCAGAGAGAAGTCAATTGTTCTTGGATATGTAAACATTTCATGTTTTTCCTCTGTTTCGATAATACTATTTGATATTGGATGTTTCAACAAGAAGAGAAGCTTAAGAATTCTCCATTTGTTGATGAAAACAGTATTCTGTTTTCTTTAGCGACCTGCTGTATTTAGGTTTAGAAAATACTTGCTTTTACTCATTTGCAGTTTTTTTAAACATATTGGAACCAGAGTTTTAATTAAAAAATGCAATGGAATATTAATCTTGTATGTGTGCTTTGCTAATTTCGTGACTGCTGTCTCTATCCTTTTTCCAAGCTAAAACGTCACAGCTAGATATTTTGCTCTTAGACAAAATTATTTTACTTGCAGCTCACAAACTCTGCAGCACTTTCTTCTAGGAACTTTGTACTCCAACACAAACTGTGAAGGTTTGAGTCAGGACAATTATACTATCTTTATAAAAAAAAGCCATATTATACAGTCTGATACATCATGCACATCTTGTTTTCTCATGCATATTTCAAATGCTTGAAATAAGGTTATTTGAGTTTCCATATAGGTGGATTCCACATAAGTTAGTGTTAACTCAGTGTTAATATTTTTTTTACACGCACACATACATATATCTCTCCAACTATTTCCATGGAAACATGTAATCAATCTATCTTCATTAATTATATTTAGATTTGCAAATTTTGTGGATTTCAACCCAAGTGGTACATGTATAGCTTCTGCAGGTTCCAATCATACAGTGAAACTGTGGGATATTCGAATGAACAAGTTACTGCAGCATTACAAAGGTAAAAACAACGTAGTCTATTTTCTTTAGAATGGAGCTCTTGGCAATAAAATGTGATTTACTTAGATTATGTGATTTCATTCCTTACTGGGGAAAGTGGACAAACAGGTCATGCTGACATTTTGTAAGTAATGTTTGTAGTCAAGCAACCCTAAAAACCCAAACTGAATCCTGATTATTCCTTTGCAATGCTTCTCTTAATTTTTAAAACAGAACTCATGAAATACTTTGGAGAGTCTGCTATGCCCCAGCACTTTGGTTGTTTTCCTCTTAAATGAAGTAGGTTGTTCTTTGGGAATTAGAAGAGTGAAGAAATAAAGTGTACATTTCCTGATAGTAAAGTGTACATTTGCTGTTAGTAGATATCTATAGTATTTGAATATTGTCTTCTGTAAATTAGTTCACAGAGCAGGGGTTAACTGTGTATCGTTCCATCCTTCTGGTAACTATCTCCTCACTGCTTCTACTGATGGTACCGTTAAGATTTTGGATCTCTTAGAAGGAAGACTTATTTACACTCTTCATGGACACAAGGTATACACAATAATCCTATTCAAATGAAGATCTTAATAGATTATTCAGTGCCTTTTCAAAGGGAAAGTAACATTTATGTCACTGTCTTGTATCTTGCAACTTGTGGATAAAGTTTAGTGGACAGCAAAGTGTTGTATTAATACACCTTGTCACAAGCGCATAAGGAAATATATCACTCTTACCTACAACCATGCAGTTAATCTGTTATTATTGTATGCATGCTTAATGGTAAGTAACAGATCATGTTTCGAATTAATTAATAATTCACTTTCTTGGTTGTCAAAATCAATTATTTGACACATTTAGTCTTTTTGTCTTTTGAAAAACAGTGCTTTCTAAGGAGGGGAAAGCTTATGGAAGATAACTTTTGTGAAGAATGGCAGACATTTTATCCCTTTCCTGTTAATGCAAAACAAACCTTACTTCTGATAATGAATCACTCAAGCACATTGTCTTGAGTAATGTAATACATACTTGATAATTTTTCATTGCAGTGTTAAAGCATGAAATCTAAGGGAAATGCCACTATTTTCCTAGTATTGATTGTAGTAATTGTAATGCAGCATCTTACAAAGATGTGCAATATTAACTCTTCAATCAAGTTGTTTTGCAAAAATTGCACGACAGTTAAATTGTTCCTTATTAAAATTGAAAAATCTATCTATATTAGATAACGGCATAGGTGTTTTTCTTGTTGCATTACGATACCACGATTATAGCAATAGCATAATTTTACTGTATGCTAATTTTTTTCTTTCAGGGACCTGTACTTTCTGTGGCTTTTTCAAAAGGTGGTGAAAAATTTGCCTCAGGTGGAGCAGATTCTCAGGTTTGTGGTATTGTCTCTTTATGTTAAATGTCTTAATGTTTGTTACCGTGGATGGGAGTTAAATATAGTGTGTTACAGTAACATGCTAATTACAGTATGCTGACATGTGTTCTGTTTAGTAGTGTGTTATATAGACTTTGTTTAACCTAAAGTTAAATTTGAGGAGAAAAACGGTAACATGCACTTAAAAACTTCATCTTAACTACTTCTCCTCACCATAACATCCAATTGAAATACCACAGTACTAGCCACTTCTGTTTTAAGTATTAAAATAAAGTAAGGATTTTTAAATAGAAGTATTTTAAGTGTTGCAACTTCTAGCCCAAGGCTTAGAGGTTGTGTTTGAAATGTTCCTTAATATTAGTTATCTTTTTCATTGTTTCCTGTTATAAAAAGCTAAAAGCTCAATGTAGACACAGAGAGCCATGCAGTAGAAGTGAAGATATGAATTTACCATAAATCATGTTTGTATTCCGTTTTGTGGAGTTTGAAATATGTTTTGGCTAGTAACAGAGACAGTCTTGGAAAATAAATACTTTTCAATTAAAAACTGCGGTATCATTAGAAAGAATACGGTCTGTTCCTGGTTTTTATTTGATGCTTCAGGTAGCACACTTCCTAGAATGACTTAAAAGCACTCAACGAAAAAAAAAAATGAAATTGCTTTCTATCACAAGGCATTAGTAAGAAGCAGTGCCAAGACTTGCAGTTATTGGAAAAGTGAAGACGTTAGTAAAATTCCAATATTAATTTTACAAGCAAGGAAAACAAAATGGGGAAAAGATTTTTTTTTTTTTTTTTTTTTCCTTGAACCACTGGTCTAATCTTTTATTTTCCATGCTAAAGTTTTTTTTACGAGAACTTTTCAGTTCCAAAATGAAACTTTCTTTCCTAGGTAATCCTGAGTTGTTGACCTTACTTTTCATGAGTTTTATGACCTTACTTTCTTTTGAGTTTTATGATGATTATACTTAACTTGAGAGGAAGTGAAGTACATGTAATATAAGCTAGGGCACATGACAGAAGGTTAATTTGAGAAGCCGTGATGATGGATAGGACCTACAGTATGAAGCCCAACTCAACCTCTCAAATAAATACCAGCATACCCTGGGAATGCCTGTCTTGTTGCAAGGTTCCTTTGAATTTGGGGCTCCCTGAATGACATGCAAGATCAGTGCAGTCATATTATTGCCTTTCTCCTGCTCTGACTCTGTCCTGTAGAGCTGGTGGGACATGGGATCGTGGAGTGAGTAGGTATTCTAGTGTAAAATCTCTAAGATGACTCGTGTTTCTCAGCAGTTTGGTATAGTGGTTTCATGCTGAATGCATGAGAGGGAAGATCCAGTTTCATCAGGAAGTGCTTTCTTAGGTAAATATTGACTTAAAAGTAGTCATGGTAGGTTTAGTAATCCTGGTTTTATCTACCTTGCAGAAAGCCATGTTTTTATCTACTGAAGTTTTTTCCCTTTTTTTTTTTTTGAGAATGTTCTGGTGGGAGGGGACTACTAATTTTGCTGTAACTTTTAATTTTGTATTGTAAGTTTTCAAATGTGCAGTGCTAACCATGTGTGGTAGCTGCCTATGTATTTATCTTTATCTATAGTAAACACAAGAACCTTATTCCTCAATGTCCACTTTCCCTTGGTGTGTATACACATGTACTTCACAAACATCTTTTTTTGCTGACTGATCCACAGACCTCTTCCAGGTCTGCCAGGACAATAGTTGCAGGACCTCTTCTCAACTCGCTGTGCTAGAATTAAGTTGGTTTGCTGTAAATGTAGGGTGTATTCCTTTGGAAAAGTTCTGCTGACAGATCAGCAATGTCAAGCTGATGAGCAGACTGGTCTTAAAAGTATCATCTGTTACCACTTGTGCAGTATCCAAAAGCTACTGTCTGTCCACAGCATGAGTTGAAGGCAGCTGATTCATTGTAAGTTTACCACAGATTACTTGCTCTATACACATATTATTTCAAGACTAATACATTTTAAAAAAAACAGATAAAATCTCTTTTTCCTCCATCAAAGAAGGAAAACCAGTATTTCCGCTTCTAGTTTCAAGTTTCTTTCTGGTTGGTGCAGAGCCAGCTGAAAGCTTTGTTCAGAAGCACGTTAAGTATTTGAAATAAGCACTGAATACTTCTTTTGTTTCTTTCTTTGCTTCTTTTCTCAATCAAAAAAAAAAAAAACCCAAACATGTAGAGTTCTGAAGTTCATCTTCATGTGCTACGTGTGCACGTGACAAATTATTTCATTCACCCGCTTTCATGGAAGACGTAAGACCTTTTACCCTTACTTTTAAGTGAAAGACCAAAGTTATACCTATTCTTTTGGAAGGTAGTTTCTAACAATGCAGCTACTTAGGAATATATTAAATATATAGGAATACATTAAATAAATGCTTGGAATTTCTGTGAACAAATCTGTGATTTGTGCTGCTTGTGTATAGTTTATTAATTTCTGAAAAATACTTTTAATGGTTGTTAAAAATACTTTTGGCTGGGCAGGCAAATAATTTTAAGTCAGATCATGGTCCCTTCTTTGTTTCCTCTAATTAGGGAGCAGCTATAAAAAACGGCATTGGACTTTTGGAAACTACCATCATCTTAGTGTTATAAACTTCCTTTTTTATTTTCTTTTTTCCCTTAGCACTTAAAGTAATAAAGATGACACAAATAATGTAAACTTGTGGTAAACTTAATTGAGTTATGTACATATACAATTGTTTTGTGATATGAGAGCGCAACATTGTGTGCTATGATTTGGGTTCCTGGTCTATCCATAAGGCTGGATAGGCTACCTTCTGCTATCTTACCTCTGTGTTCTACTACTCTTCTTCTGCATTTGGCCATGGTGTGACTGTTGTGTTTTGTTTCTACCTTGAATGTAATTGGAGAAGGTTCAGAAAACAGATTCCTGTTACTAAAACACTGGAACCAGGTGGTTTAGAGTTCTGTGGAACTCTGTCATTTCTCTTATCCCCTCAAACTTTCTCATTTGACCTGCAAGCCTTTATAGGGGACAGAAATTTCATACTATAGGACCCCTTGATTTGGCAGAAAAATAACTTAATACAGGCTAGCGGGATAGAAGTTTGCTTTGTTTTATGATTATTGAAACATCTTTTTCAAGGTTTTTTTTTATTATTTTAAATAAGCTGAACCACATCTATTAGACTCAAAGTACAAGATACTGTGGGGAGGTGCCTGTGTTGTAGTAGAGATCAGACTGAGTGATGACAGCAGGTTCATTCTGATGTGATCTGTTAGTAATAACAGATTTCACTGAATAGTTATGTACTGAACAGGCTTCAAGTAGTTACTGATACGATGGCTTCTTACAGGTATTACTATGGAAAACCAACTTTGATTCATTTGATTATAAAGAAGTTCTTAAACACCATATTAGAAGAACACACATTGATGATCCTCCTCATCTTCTTGATATTTATCCAAGGTCACCTCATCTCCATGATGAAAAACTTCAGTCAGTTGAGGTGAGTGCAATAAGTACTCTAATACAGGAAACCACAAACTTTTGTAAACACTATCTGTCAATTTTTTATAGTTAAATGTGTTCTATGGATACCACATAGCTGTTTGTTGTTATGTATAATACTTCAGAAGTGACTATAGCTTATGAACCCACGTTAAGGTTACTAGGCTAGCTGAAGCTGTCGGATTTATCCTGGTGAATTCCTTTTATGCTTCTTGTGTACGTCTGTACTCTATGCCTGATTTAAACAAAACATAGGTGACATTCTGATTTATGCTGAAGTAACATGTTAAACTGTTGCAGAGGATACCTGAATCTTCAGTGAGCTTTAGGATACTTTAGGATACATCAAAGTATGTCATTACAAGCAGGATAAGGTGGTGTTATTACTGAAAGTCAAATACTTGATTGTCACAAGTTGTCCCTCTTTCCAAGACCTTTATGTATTGTGAGAAGGTATTGATGTCTATCGAAGTTTAGAAAGCCTTTCTAGGCTGGAAGTGTGTTCTATATCACTATAGAGTAGTAGGTCTGTGTAGTCTGATTTTTCTGATAATTTCATTTTGCAGCTACTTTACTATCAAACCTTCTCCCAAAGACCCTTGGAAGTATTGGGAATTAAGAAACCAAAGTAAAAGAAACCAAAGTAAAATGTCAAATATTCTATCAGTGTTTGAAAAATGCTGTGTTTGTCAGGTTGTCTGAAAGCTATGCTAAATAGGTAAACAGTGCTATGCCTTAGACAAAACCATTGTCTCTTCCAACCATGATGATTCTATGATTATATACTGAAGCTCCAGGGATATGTTTGATTGCCCTTGGTAGAGCTGGATAGCTTCTACATGGTTACCTTTTGATTACCTGTACTTCTGTCTCTTCTTTGATATTCCCCAGATAACTCCAGTATACAAGCGCTGTATCTGATACAAATCCAGGAAATTTTTCGTTGCTGTTGTATACTGATAGAGCCCTATAGAAATTCACCGTTACCCTTTTTTGTATTATAAAATGCAAGTCCTGCTGCCATGACATTTGTTTCTTCTCAGACTTTTAAAACCTAGAGATTTGAGGATATTGGGGGGTTTGCGTGTGTATATGTGAGTAGTATAAAGATTGTCAGTATTTTGGTGGGTGAAGGGAACCCTGATAGAATCCATCAGGAAGTATTTTCACGTGTCTAGTATCTTGTCAAGTTAGATGTGAAAGTTTCTGATGCTTAGTGTTTTGGTCAGAAAAAGAGCGGGGCAACTGTATGTATGACAAGCTGCATAAACTTCTCTGCCAGAAGAGTAGTTCTCTGTCATATTCATTGTAAGGTCAATGAACGAAATTAAATTTCCTGGTAGCAGCCTTCAGTGTAGGTGGTCAGTGCTGGAACAAACTCAGTCACAGCGTTTGCCAGCAGATTTAAACCACTTTTGCTGCATCAACGGTTTGCTTCAAGACCCATTCAGATTGCACCTCGTTTATAAGGCGTACTAAACACACACAGTAGCTTACGGCTCTAGGGTTCAGTTGCTTTCTTTTCAGGTCAACTTTTCCTCTACTGCTCAGATGCTTGGCAAAGGTATGAATAGTCTGTAAAGTAATTTTCCAGATTCTCTTTTTTTTTTTGTCCCTGGTAGCTGAGAAGATGAGATAGTTGAGAAGCTCTGGAAAAGTGTTGATGAGTTCAGACTAAAGTTAAACTAAAGCTAGGAAGCACCTCATTACCAATACTGAAAGGGCATATAAAGGAAATTTGATAGTTGAATGTCAAGATCATATTCGTGAGTTAGCTTTGGCACATTTCACTTAACCTAATGTCTGCATTTCTTCATGGTTGTAACTTTTGTAGCAGCTTATAGGTTTTTGAGGTAGCTGCTCTGTAGTAGTGAAAGGGCTCTATGTCTGTGTCATTTGTTATAGCAAAGTCTTGGACTCTTGAGGTATGTTTTCTGGCCTGATTACAGGATTTTAAGCATCAGATTGCTGTGTTTAGTTTTCTGATAACATCACATTATCTGTAGAATATCTTGCTCTCAAATGAACATGAAGTATATTATATTCTTTGATATAGAACAGTGATAGTATCAACAAAACTGATATTACTGTAAGGTACTATATTTTTATATTTGTAAATTAAATAATATAATTATTAGGACCTCCTTTGCAGCTTATTTTCAGAAATAATGCATTAGTTTAGACAGTGTTGAAGTGAAGTTATCAAGTTCTGTTGGTCTATATGTTTGTTTTTCCTTTTTTACTGCCCCTCCTGTCTGTCTCAACAACAATTATGGGTGGGGTTTTTTTGTTATGGTGAGGAAGAATAGACCTCACCATCTGGACAGAGACATAATTTATCCAGACAAAACTAGTATCAGGTTACTACCAGCAGTAACATGCTTCAGTGGTACTAACTATGCTTGAAATTTTTCAGTGTTCCATCTTCTTAAATATTTCCTCCTGTAACTGAAAAAAAAAAAACCAGCATTTCTAGCTCCACTGTGCTGTACTGTGGAGAAAAAAAACATGAAGAAAAATATTTTTGTCCTTCTCACAAACATACATTTTTTAATTATTCTTTTTTTTTTTACTGTCCCAACCGTTTTCTAAGCAACAGGCAACAGAGAGAATTTTAGCACTGGGCAGTTCCAGTGCCACACCACCCTCATCCTTCTTTGGCTTATGTTTCTAATGTACCAGGGAAAGGAGGAGTTAAATCACAGACATGTTGGTTAGAGGGAGCTTTTGGAGATCATCTAGTCTTGTTGCCAGTGGTACGTCAAATCACACATGGCTGTGTCTAGGGGGCCTTGAAGAGGGGCGGAGATTCCCCAGTCTCTCTGGGTGATCTGTTCCACCACAGCGCAGCAATTGTAATGACACAGTTTTTCCTAGTATCTTATCTGCACCTCAAACAAAATGCAGAACTGTTTGCTTTCTGTTTATTTTCTTTTTCACGAGAAATGGGGAAGATAATTGATCTTAACTGAAGTAACAGTATTTTAAGAGTCTTGGTAACATATGCAAGAGTTACAGGTAGGAAGAGGAGTCAGTTCAAATCCAGGATATTTAAAAGTATAAATGACCTTTTAAGGTTTGCTACAAGCCACTGCAATGTCACCTAGACACTTGAGATGCATTATAATATGTTGCCTTGAGTTATCTGTGCTGGTTAGGTTTAGTCCCCTCTGTAGAAGGAATGAAGATGGATTCCCTTAGGATAAAATTTGAATTCATAGAACACAAAAAGTTCAACAGATGTACAGGTAGAACTCAAAAGAGAAGTAATTCTGTCCATGCATTTTAAATATATAATGTTTCACACCTTTCCAGGTTTCCTAATGCTTTTGGATATTTGTTGCTTCTCTATCCCTGTTTCCTTCAATGTGGCAAGGTCCCTACTATTCCAGAACTTGATTCTGGGAAAATAGTACACATTAAATGGAGCTAGCTTTAGTCAAACTTATTCAGCTGGGTCCAGAGACAGTTATAGTGTTTTCGCATATCACCAGTTGGAAATTCTGTTTTGAACACAACAGTTTGCACAAGGACATTAAGAATTGCAGGTATCACCCGGTATTTTGCTTTCAGGATAGTGACTGAAACATGGAGCTTGAGTGTACTTTCGCCTTTTGTCAGAACTCTTGCTTATTCACTCTCCAAAGCTATACACAGAGCCAGTAATATTTAACTTACCTTCTCTAGTTTTTCTCTTTCCCTGCCTACTTTTTGAAGCATAATTAACTTTCACAATAAATTCCTTACTTGTATCTCCTCCTCTTAAGACCAGCAGTAGCCTGAATTTTAATGCAGTGTTGTATTTCATGTTCTTGACTTATAAGTCTGTACGACTGTTCTCCAACTGCACTGATCAATGTGATTCTTGAATATTCAAGTAAGTAGAGGTTTAAAGATTATAATCATTACAATTATTCAGACAATTCAGAAATGTAAGTAAATTACTTGTTCTCTGAAGGAGCCTACTTTTTTCCATTAACTGTAGAGGTCATCTTGGGTGACCAGCTCAAATACAGGTGTCTAGCAGTATGTCTAAATTTAGCTGAGATAAGTCACAGTCATTGTCTCCCTTTGAAATAAGGAGCTTCTGGAGGCATTTGAAAACAGTATGTTTAATCAGTAATATATTTCTAGTGCAATATACCAAAATAAATGCATTTTGCCTGATGACAGTTATATATCTGAATTTCCTATATTTGTACGTAACTAATCTTTCATATACTTGAGACCTCTTTAAAGCGTGGGGAGATAGAAATAATAGTTTCCTTTAAAAACATAGCATTGAGGTTTGGACATATTAAGATGTGTAGCGTTTATATCTTGAGCATGAAAAGCTACTTTTAATTTAGTTTAATAAAATTTTTAGTGTAATTTCAGTTGTAAATATTTTCTTAAATGAAGGAAATCCAAATATACGCTAGGTGGCAGTAGAAATAAGAATATATGGTTTACTTGGCTTGAGGGCTCCAGTCTAGCAAAAAGAGCAGTGTTTTATCCAACTGAAAGCTAAATTTCTCTTGGTTTGTTGGGAGACACTATTTCACAGCTAGCTACATCACTTTCTTAGGAAATACTTTGTGTGAGTCATTTAAAAATTCCTCTTAATTTTATTAATTTTTAGGTTTTTGAGATAACACCAGTATCTTATGAAATGCGTCATAAAAATAAAGTGAAGGGTAGCTTTTGCGGGGGCCGGGGGGATTGATATAATTTACTAAAATAAATGGAGGGATATCTGTAGGGACATAGTCATTTACTTATAGCATACGGCTGTCAATCACACAGTTGGGCCTGCTTCTTTTGTTCCTCCCCTAGTTCTCTATCCTAAGCAGTGATCCTAAATCCTGCCTCTCACTTTCTTTAAATAATATATTTTGGTTTCACTCCAACCTATAGAAATCTGTAATTCCTTAAATGAAAGGTTCTGTATAAACCGTCCTTCAAATATATTTTCTTGTGTTATGGATCAAAATGTGATAATTGTGTCATCATATTGGAAGAAGATAATGAAAATACTGATATAGCAGTTTACCAGGTAATTAAAAGAAAGCTTTGGAAGAGTGTTTTTGAAAACCTTTAATACATGACAGCTCTTGCTGCCCTGCTTTTTAGTGTTCTGGTTTTCTTTTCTTGTTTTTTAAATTTAAGTTTTTCCATATCTGTTTGGTGAGATTATTTGACAGCTAACTACATCACCTTGTCAGGAAATATCAAGTCATGTGAAACTTCTACACTTAGCTTCATTCCATTACCAAATTAATTCTTAGTGCAATATTAAACATGAATATTTGCAAGAAGGGCTTAGCTACAGCCTTCATGTTTTTGTGCTTTCTTTAGACACATTGCTATTTCTGACTTTGTTGCTTAACAATTTTATATCTCTCTATATATATAGATATATCTTTTAATATGGCTAATGACAGTTCCTGCACCCCTAGTCAGTGTTTGCAGCAGCCTTCATCCTCCCCTTACCTCTGATAAAGCAGTAGGCAGAACTATGTGCAGAGGAGACTTTCATTCCAGCTCCAGGATGTGACACTTCCACGTAAAGAGCATATTTTCTTAACTTTATCATACCATCTATTTATTTAGCAACCCTGTATCAAGAAAAGCATTTAGACTGGACATTAGGAAAAAATTCTTCACAGAAAGAGTGGTCAGCCACTGGAATAGGCTGCCCAGGGAGGTGGTGGAGTCACCGTCCCTGAATGTGTTTAAGACTCGTTTAGATGTGGTGTCAGGGGATATGGTGTAGGGGAGAACTTTGTAGAGTGGGGGTGATGGTTGGACTCAATGATCTCAAAGGTCTTTTCCAACCTAAGTGATTCTATGATTCTAACTCAGTCTAAATATCTCTGATGTATATAACAAGGAGATATTATCACAAAGAAGATGTTTCAAGAGTTATTAGTAATAATACTATAGTAGCTCATCTGCATTAGAGTATTGATAGGTGATAGGCACCTGCTGTCCCTCTTCTGCAGAGTACTGCAAATGCATTGTCCTCTCTTCTTTTCAGTACCCAAATGATGCATGTCAGAAAAAGACTTTAGGCTTAGCTGCCCATAGTATGATTGATACTCAGATAATGCATTAATTATATTTATTGCAGGACTGACTGACGGTCAGAAGCAAATGACCCTGGTTATGCTGGGCACTAAACAAATGTAAGCTCTTTAGGACATCTGCCTCTTTAATCAGATGGATAGGGTATATATAGCGGGGGAGGGGGGGGAAGTAAAGTTTGCTGTTCCCCTCTTCCTCACTCTAACTCTGATAAAGTGGTAAGCAATACCATATGCAGGGGACACTTTCATTAATCATGTTTCTGTAGAGAAGAAACTAAAGGACAAGTCCAGTTAAAGTGGTAGAACTTTGAGATAAATGGAAAGTTATTACTTAGGCCATGTTACCTGGCTTTACTTCTCCTTTTTCCCTTTCTTTTCTTCCAAGTCTTTTTGACAAAATTCGAAGAAAGTAAGAGTTGATTCTAACTTCTACAAATTGATGGAAAACTTAAGTCATCTCTGATGGCCCTGTAGCAGGATGAGTTTTCCTGATTGTCTCTGGGTAGCTCATTCTCAATTGATGCACCTATAATCTGAATTAAGACAGAATACCTACAAAAAAGAGCTCATGGATGAAGAATAGCTTGTTGAAACTGAATCTAAGAAAGAGATAAGCACTGCTACTCGGAAAGGTGAACTAGCTTAAAAACAGAATTAAGATCTCCCCTTAAGGACAGCTTGTCATCTCTGATTTGTGAGTGCTGCAAAGCATGAGGATCACTTTCACCTTGAATAATCAGGTAACATCTGTATCTAAATGTCTCTCTACCTTCTAGCTTGCTAGTAAACTTTGTTCATCTTCCTCCCTGCCCCTCCTCCACCCACATTTACCACGGAAGATCTTGCTTCTATTAGTTTTAACTTAAATTTCCGCATGTAAGTTATGGAAATCCAACTGAACTGAATAAAAATGCTTCAGCCAGTACAAGATGCTATTGCCTGCCTTCCATGGCTGCTAATTCCAGTTTTAAGATCTCATTCTAGCTACTTAGCAAATGGATCTCTGACCTAAAAGTCTATATGCCAATGTAGGGACCCTAGCATCAGGGATTTTTGCATGTGGAAGTAGCACTGAAGCTGTTACTGAGTGAGCAGCTCTGGCTGAGCCAGAGTTTTGACAGTCTTCAGGTGAAATAGTAAGTTCTTTCTCCTTGAAAAGGCAAAATAAAATGACCCTTGTATCTAATAAACTTTCAGCAACTAAAATACACCCCTGTCATTAGGCAAGTGTAAGTTTTGGGGCTGCTTTTTCCCACTTTCAAGTAAGATGGTTCGAATTAATGCTGTCTCTGATAAGGCTGCTGTTGGATTACTGATAAAAGGTTGAAAGTTCATTTCTCTTTACTACACCAGACTTCTTGGTGATTTGGAAGTCATCTAGTCTTTCTGTGAATTTTGTCAGCTCATAAAATAATAAGAATAGTACTTCCATACACCACGCTGAGAGGGCAAACGTATTAGGCTGCCATGTACCTAGATAATAACAACGGTAGGGAAAATACGCACACGTATTTTACAGGGAGACTATTCTGATCCTTATGTAGAAACCATAAGATAAATAAAAGCAGCAGCTTTCTCAAACTTTATATTCTCTTACATTTTGTTAATGCTTCACTTTCCTGAAAGGACATTAGCAAAATGCTGCTAAAGTTATAGGTTAACTCCTGTTACCAACAATAAGTGAGTAGTCCAACTGTGATACCAAGATGTCAAAATCACAGATATTGTGTTGATATATCAGTCAGCCTCTGACATTATCCCAATATAAAGTAGTTCTCCTGATCCCAATATAAAGTAGTTCTCCTGTGTTTTTAGGAACAGCATGGTTTGTGTTCGGCTGGTTAACTTGTCACAGATTAGTGATTCAGTGTTACCTCCTACCTGCTTTCCACAACAGTGTTTTTCAAGTTATTTTGACAATATCGGAGTTGTCGCGTAGGAAGCAAGCATGTTGACAGTATGTCTGTTTGGTTGTGATGGATGACTTGAGGAACTTGAGTGTGAGTCGGGAACTGATGGATCTGGGCTGCTGAGTGTGTGCTCACTTTCAGCTTTGGTACTAATGATGCACCCATGTCGGTAAGGCAACTCGGGCTCAGGGACAGGCTTGGTGCACACCTTCCTATGCTTTGCTGAGCCAGAGTGGCTGCAACCACATTCATCCTAGCTCAGGCTGAATGGTAGCAGGACTTACAGGCTGCAGTATGAAACCGTGAGTGAGGATGTGCCCTAAGTAAGCTACAACAGCCAGGGGACCAGTGTAACATAAGAGTGCTGCATAGTTGTGTATGGAAACCTCCCCAAGTGGAGGGCTACTGCTGCCCTTGGACTATAACAAGCTAATTGAGCACTGTTGCTAGAAGACAGCTCTCAAGTCCAGAGTTACCCAGACACCACTTCTGCTGGCGACAGTCCTCCTCGTGGAAGGAGGAATGGAAAGATGGCCTACAACTGCGCCCACTGATTGATGCTGGAAAGTAAAACTCAAAGATGACTTTCAGGAGCCCTTATAGTTGTTGTGCACATGCAAAAAAGCTCAAAAGCACCTGCAAGGGACAGTTACAGAGTTGGGAAGCTGTTTGAATACTTCTTCGTGTTCGATATTTCAGCAGCATCATTGGCCACTGTGTTAGTTGCATGGCTTCCAGCCTTGGGCAGGTTTGAGTTAGCCGTCTTAAATACTAATTTGAAATGGATTTATTGTAACTTCATTTTTATTGTTTTGTCATACAACTGAACTTCTTAATACTTGCACCTCTTGTGGTAGGAATTCTCTGAGTTAGTTCTGGGTGATGGGTGTTTATGAAGTATAAATTGTATTTCTGTAATAAATGCTTATCTGGACTCTCTTTCTGTATTATATTATTGCATTTTATACTGTTGGAGGGTAACATCCTACTTTTATTTTTTACACGTTTTAAAGCCTATTTCAAGTTCTTAGTGAATAGTGGTGCCTTAATGCAGCAAGTGGTCCTTTGTATTTCAGTCTTATTTCCCTTCTCTATTGGTGCTGAAATAATAACATTATAATTCATTTTCAACAGGTCAACGCTAACTTTGATGTGACTAATACACAAACACTTGACCCACCTGTCATAGAGATTAGCTCCTCTTCAACTTTTAGTACTCCGGTAAGTCGCTTTCGGGCCAGGGGAAAGATAGGGTATAGCTTAAACTAATGTGTTGTGAGAAATGTGCTCTTTCTGTCTGTATGAATGAAATGTATCTTCTAACAATTGTCGACTGCTCAGAGCTCGGTATCTGAACTTCTCAACTTCAGCTTGCTTTCACAGTTCCCAAGGCTAACCAGAAGATGGTGTAATAGCAAAGCATTCGCATTACACTAGTAATTGTACCCATACGCTAAGCACAAATTCCAATTATAAGCCCATGCTAATTATATCAAAATATTATTGTTAAAATTTGTGGCTTATTCTCAAACACTTTTTTGTAACTCTGTCCTTATCTGCAAATAGTGGGAAACCTAAAGAATAATTGCCTCACTGATAAAATTGCAAAAGTGGTGTTTTAATTTTTCTCCTTTTAAGGCATCTGGTAGTTCTCTAGGAGGAAAAAAAAAGTAGCACATTTTAAGGCAGAACCATAGGATTAGATACTTCTAGTGTTAGCTTTTCATATGACATTGGTATTGCATGTGGGAGGAAAGGAAGGCAATGTTTTAACGGTGGTTTCGTAGGAGGAGAAATATGCTCTACTGGTATGAGATCTAAAAGACATACTGTTCTAGAATTAGGTTAAAATGAGAATTTCTCCTTTAGCTCTGAATCTGTTCCTGTGAAGGCGTAAGTTGTATCTTGAGTAATTTTGGATACCATAACAAGAGTTTGTGTGGCTGAAGGGTTAATACATGTGAATAGGCAGCAGGTGTGGTTTCTGGTGTTCTATTTTGTCATGAATGCTTTATGAAAAGGTATGTTGGAAGGTACTTTATAAAATGCTTTAAGAGCACTTATTGAAGACCATGAGACAGAGGTTGATGTTGAAGAGAAACCTTTTATTTGAAGCAAATAATCATATAATAACTTTTATTTGAGAGATGATAATTTCATATATTTTAAGGTTTAGCAGTCCGTCATGTTGTGTTTTCCCAATGGAAGTATGGTTCTTGAAGATAACTTATGTCAAACGTAATTTGCAGCCTTACAGAAATCTCTTTAGTAGGCTTGGCAGATAGTGGATTGTGGTGGCTATAATTTATTGTCTACCGATCACTTTAAAATACTCTGTGTTCATTACTTCCTGATCTTAATACTGATCACAGAATTCAAATGTATAGTTACACTGTAATTCTTTGTTATATACCTGTAAATCTGCCACTCACTTCATCTCCTTTGTTAATTCTTTTGATATGAGAACAGTGTATAAAACTTTGTGCCCAGAACTCATAGTAGGAATAAGTTGACCTGCTAGAGACAGCATCCATTTGATTGCTGGCTGGCTGGCTTTACAGTCTTCGTTACAAAAATGTTGCTTCAAAATCCATGCCTTCAAAATTCTGCCACAAGATGACTTGTGGCAGAGCAAAAATATATTTATTTTCTTCCCTTCTGTAAAGATTTGTTAATAAAAAAGATAGAACAACATAGGTTGAGAGGGATATCTGGAGTCATTTCATCTAACTTCCCCCTTAAAGCAAAGCCAACTTGTATCAGGTTCCTAAAAGCCTTGTTCAGTTCATATGTTAATATGTGTAAGGATGGCAATTCCACCACCTCTCTGGGCAGTTTGCTATAGTGTTTGACTGGTGAAAATATTTTTATTTTATTTTTACAATACGTAGCTAGAATTTCCTATGTTCCAACATGTCTGTTGCCTCTAAGTCTGTCACAGTGGTCCTCTAATAAGCATCTGGCTCCGTCTTCTCTCTGTCCACTCACTACATATTTGAGATGGCAATAAGATCGCCCTGTATCCTTCCTTCCTAAGGCTGAAGAAACCTGGTTCTGTGCCTTTACTTGTATATCATGTGTTCCAGCCCCCTCACCATCTTGCTCGCCCTCTGCTGGACTGGCTCCAGGATGTCAATGTCTGTCTTGTATTGAGAAGCCCAAAACAGGACACGCAACTCCAGATAATTAAGGTGCAGCCAAGTATCACTGTCATCTGTTCTTGACAACTGTCTGCCTGGAGAAGATTTGAAAAACAAATATTTAAAATTGTGACACTCTTGATCCTTTATTGTGACTTTAAAATATATGTTTAGATATTTCTCTAGCAATTCATGTATATTTTGAGCTATATCTGTATGAGGAAATACTGGTATTATCTCTTCCTCCCACTCCTCCTCTTCCTTTCAAGGAATTTTAATTTGTTGCTTCATCAAAGCCAACAATCCATAACAACTTCCACACTTAAAATGCCTACTTATGTGTATTTTTTTTTAAATGTGCTTGTGTTTTCTTCCTTCAAAAATTAAGCCAAGATATGCAGTATGAATGTTCTTGGAGGGTTTTTTGCTAGAAAACATTTAAATTATTAAAGTCCCTGAATTCTAAACAGCTTAAAGCTTTAAGGCCAGTTCTTTTGGAACATGGTGAAAAACCTGTTTTCATCTCAGATTCACACTGATGCAACTTCCTTGTAAAGATAATGAAGGGAACGTGGTCATTGTGGTGGTGGAAAAACTTTAGTGTAGTCTTCAGTATGGAGCTGCTTTGCTTTCTTTTGGACTATAATTACAAAAACATTAAGAATTGTTGTCTGTGTATTATTATTGTCAGGAAAAAAGCTTTGAATTTGGTGATTCATTTATTAATTTCTCCGATGTGTTACTGAAACCAGTATAAGAACAAGCTATATATACTTAACTAATTGCTATTTGCGTAATGCCCTGAGTTTTCCAATGGTAAGAGCCTTCATATGTTGCAGTTATTAAAACTGTGGTGTGTTCCAGCCTTTTACACTCTGAAAATGTTCGCTGACTTGGGGTCAAGGTTTGGGGGCTGGGGGTGGTGTTTATTTTTATCTCATTGAAGACTCTGAAAGTGTTCCTGACTCTTTCCTACCCCTTCTTCTCTGTGTGTCAAGCAGCTTCATATTGCCTTTGTTTTCTGAACTATTGAAAAGGGAAAAATTGGAAGTCTTGTTTCCCTTTGGGACTATTTCCTCCTGTTCCATCCTCTGATTTTACTTTTAGTCTTGAGGGAGGCTGAGGGTTTCTTTTTCTTTTTTTCAAGTCTGTAAGGCAATACATTGGTAACCTCCGGTCCCTGATAAGCTGTTGGGAACAAGGGAAAGTTGATGATGTCTCGGTAGTTCTTACTGACAGCAGCAGGAAATCACTGTAGAGGCTCTCTAATGTTCCATTCCCTGACCTTGCTCATGTAAACAGGATTTGGAGGAAGCAAAGCAATGTACTGTAATCTGGAAGTCAGAATGTCTGTGCTGCCTGGGAGATGTTTGCTCTTCTTTCTCTTCCAGTGCTAGTTAACACTGAAAACAAGACATGTTTGTTGTTCACTTGCAGTATGATTTCTACAAAGTTAAAATTGGATTAATTATTGGAAGGGAAAAGATAAGGGTTGTTTCCTGTTTGGAGCAAAAGGAACATACTATGTTTTAAAATAGAGAGTGGCCAAATAAATTCCTCTTCACCCCCGACCCCCCCAACTTGTAAAATATGTGAAAGCAAATAAGAGCGTGTGCAACTTTTGTTCCTCAAGGTAAGACTGTTAGCTTATCTGTACTGCATTTGTAGTGGGTGTCTTGATGCAAAAAAGTAGAACTATCTGTACTCTCAATTTATCCTATACACATTGCTTCCCCAGTATGTATTTTGGGATTAGGTATTTTTGACACTTTTTTTCTGCCTTTGAGTACAACAACAAAAAACCTAAAACCCACCTCATATTTCACAAGGACAGCAATTATGAATGCAAAATTTGCATCTATTCTTTCATCTCTGTGTACATGAAGGCTTTCACAACTATTCTTCCTCATGTGAACTTTTGAAAAGATCTTGGACAATGTCGCTTCCTTGGATGGCTTAACACAACTCCACAATCCTATAGAAGAGGATGACAAAAGAAGTTTTATCTCAAAAGCTAAAAACATTGCATGTTTTCTTTACCATGCAACTTCAGATTTATTCTAATTTACATCCTTTATTGGCTCCAGCCTTACATGGAAATAAACGCCAACTGTCTTCAGTGAGGTTAATGGGAGGGGAAAAGGAAGAAAGGAAAGAATAGGAATTTGGGGCCCAAGTCCAATTCAGAAGGGAACAGCCAGTAGAGCAAAACTCATATGGCACTTCAGCGTGCACAGTAGTTGCCCTTACTGCTTGTTATAGTCCATCTGAAAGCACAACAGCTTTCTGTAGTTCATGAATGTCAAGTTTTCTTGGGACCTCAGACATTTAGCCTTTCACTTAAACTCTGATCATTGTATGATATTCATACATTTTTCCCTACCAAAGGAAAGTTCTGGCACCATCCCTTTGATATGAAGACTGGAATCATTGTACCCTTCTTTCTTTTTTTTTTTTTTTAAAGAGAGAGAAAAATGTCCTGCTTGTGTTCCTTGTCCAACACTCAGTTGCCAGTTAGACAGAGCCCTGCACTGAGGAGTGATCACACTAGTAGAAGGGCTTTGATAAAAATTGACAGTTCCCAGCCTCTCCCACCACCTTACCTTCCTTGCTCCCAGACAGAGAAATAAGAAAAGCTGCTCCCTGAATAGCTACGGATTTTTTCATGTACTGCCATTCTTCTGTTACCAGTAAATGCGTATTTGAACAAACTGCCAACTCCATGATCACAAGCATGGAATGAAATTGGGGAATATTGTGAAGAGATCCTGTTTCTCCAAAGTTTTGAGGTAAAACTATCTACACCTTTTCCATAGATGAACATACCAAAAACTCTCAAACAGGCCCTGAACCTCTGATGCTAGGTCTTATAGACACATAGAATAAACGCAGTAAATGGAGGAAATCAGAAGTGTTCAGTGCGGTAGAATTGTAAAAAATTTGTAAACTCCGCTCATATGTCTTTGCAAATGAATCCTTTTCTCTGTCCCATCTTGCTCTTAGAGAGGCAATTTTTAGTGTCATCTTGGCCTGCAGCACACTCCGGACAGACTTTTCTCCTCTTTGCACTCTATGCAGGTGCAGTGTGTGGGGCTGAGGGAAGAGGATAGGGTGCTTGCTCCCCACAGCTCTGTGGCTAAACATGTTCAGCTGCTCTCAGGGAAGCAAAGTCTCCCATCCCTCCCAAGGGCTACACCTAATCCATCTGAAACAACCATGAGGCAGTAGAGACAGCCTTTTCTCTTGCCCAGCTCGGGGCCTTCCAAAGAAGGTATGGTATATGTGAACAAAATGGCTCATCACCTGTCACGAGTGCCAAAAAGATGAATCATTTGGCATATTGAACACCGAATTTCTAAACTTGCATTTTGAGCCTCTGTAGAGGCGCAGGCATGTTTAAAAAGATTTGTGTATTTAATCTTAAAAGCAATATGCTTTGATACCACTAGCATCAAATAACACTTAAAGATCAGATACATGAAGGTGAACTCAGTATTTATAATAAAAGAAGAATATGATCCAAATGGCCCTTGCATTTTGCAGTGATGCTATTCTAATGCAGCATGTAACTGCTGGTTTACAAGGAGAGAACAGGAAATGTGTTGTGCTGCTACATAATTAGGTAATAATACATGTCTTGATGTTCCTTAATAGGCTTCATTATATTCTTTGAGTGAACTGGAGCTTGAGAGAAAGTCAAGTTTTCATTGGAGACAGAATTCTGAATTTAGGCACTAGAGAGTGCAAGAATATAATATTTCCTATACTATTTTTAGCCTGCTTTCCTGAGGAAATGTACCTTGTGAGATTGTACTGTTTATTTGTCTGTCTCTGTCCTATCTCCTTAATAATTTTTGAATCAAATAATTGTTGGTGTGTTGTTTGGTTAAAAAAAAAAAAAAAAACAAGCTTGGCAATAAGGAGTTAGTAGAATACGGAAACGTATTAATGCTGCCACTAAAGAAAAAGCCGGTGGGATGTGACACCGAATTCACTCACTGATACTGGACTAGGCATGGACTAGCTACTGGTGACCTGCCTGGTGTCACAGCACATACGGAGGGAGCTTGTGTTACTGTAGGACAGGAAGCTCAGGAAAGGGATCCAACAGGGAAAAAAAAAAAATCTACAGCACTACCACCCCCCGGCATATAAAAGATTAAGCTTCAATATTTAGTTTCCTCACAAGGCAGGTTTTTTTTATGTTGGCTTTGCCCATAGTGACATTATTAACAGATGCTATTGCTGGACTATTGGTACTGTTTTGTAAGGTAACTAGCTTGCTGTAGATGACTTCCAGAACTGGCAATATTTTACTTTGTATAGGGTCCCACTCATGGCAACAGTGCAATGCTTCAGGAATGCTTTTCAAGTTGATCCACGTCTGTATATTGTTCCTTTAGCAAATCAGCACATTTCTGGGAACTAAAGGGATGGAAGTTCCAGGTATTATTTCTGTTTCAACTTCCTGAGATACTGTATGTGTACGCTCTGACCTTGTCTGCCCAAGCAGTGTTTTCCCCTGCTTCAGCTGGGAATCTAAGCTGTATTCACAGTTCTCACAGCTGATTCCGTGGCATGCAGAAAATGCCCGACAGCTATCAGCCCACACATCCAATAACAACTGGTTCCTTCCTCTTCCTGGGGAAGAGTAACATCCTCTGAGAAGAAGCGTCCCCTGAGGAATGCAGGAACAGCAGCAAGCCTTTCACACAGGAAATTACTACTATAGCACTTGTAGAAAAGTGTTTCTGTCACTTGGATTGTCAGTCTGTAATGAGCTTCCTGCTGACCTAGATGATGATTTACTACTGATCTAAATGCCATTTGTGAGTCATTTAGCTTAATGGAAGTTAATGTAGTTAGCATTCAGTAGCTCTGTTACTCTCTAAACACCTGTTTTAATTTTTTTTTTTTTTCATGCAGTAGCACAAGTTAAGTTTTGAACTTCTTGAACGGGACTAATAATTCTGAGATCACACACTTTGTGGGACTGAGAAACAAGGGAATGTTTAGATTAGTTCATAGTGCATGACTCTCTTAGAGAAGGTTGCAAGGTTTTATTTTTGTTTATCTTAAGTAAAGCAGAGCTACAGATCAAGCATGTCAGAAAACAAGATGCTAAAGCTAAAATACTGCCTTGAATTACCCTTTGTTCTTAGATACTACTGGAGTCTTAAGTTTTAGCACAGCATGCTTGCAGCTGTGTGGTAGAACCTTGAATATAAAATGAAATATATATATATATATAACCATTATGTTATTTGAAATGGTTAATGCAAGTCTGTTACAAAAGCAAACACCTTAATACTGTTTAAATCTTTTCTTATTTTTCCTAAATGACAGTGCTTGAACAAGTGCTAGCAAATTACATTTATCACTAAGATTACAGTGATATCTAAACCCAGAGGGTGCTTTCTGCCTAAAAGCTTGTTTGAGTGTTTTCCAAATATATCAATTGTTCTAATACAACACATCTCTCCTTGCAATCCTTGCTGCATTATTGTCTAGTTTGCTGTATGAGATGTAGTTACTTGCTTCATGTGAGATAATGGGAACACCGAGTCACATCCAAAAACTACGTAGGTTGCTTAAAATGAGACTGAGGCTTTTTTCAAATAAAATTCAGTACCAAGGGCAAAAATGTTGCTTTGTCAGATAGGTGTTTGATATAGGAAAATTCTGAAAGTATCTTGTCTTGTATCTTCCACTAAAATAGTTTTGGGGTCAGAAATGAAGTAGGACAATGCTAAAGAATGATTTCGCAGTCATTTTAACTTAACGACTGTTTTTGTCTGGTTAATTCCATCCAAGTCAATTCCCTGATCTGTTCAGCTATCCAAACACTAATACCAGCACAAAGGAAATAATGAGAAAAAATTATTTGGAGGTCAAGCAGGAGATTGGTGCTGGCTATAACCTAACTGAGGTTGACCGATGTCCATGGAGCCATGTATCCAATGTGATTGTGCTATAACGCATACAGGTGTGTTACATGCATGACACATCTGAACATCACCTTTTGTACGAGCAGAGGTGGTAGTAATGGCTTCTTTTTGTTCAGGCAGTAGGTATGTTGGAGTCCGTTATTTTTTCAGCTGTAGAGGATTCAGTTTGCTGTCTTCTGTCTGCATGGCTGTAACCTAAACAGCAGGTAACTGAGACAGAGGCTGAATGGAGGCAGCTCCGTGCTTGAATTTGAAGCACTGTAAAGCAAAAGCTGAAAGTATATGGCATCAGAGGAAAGCGAGTGAGCAGCAGTCCATGGTTAGTGATTAAGGTGTCCTTCTGGAAGGGAAACACTGGATTCTATTGCCCTTATGCATTTTGCGATGCGTGGTATTTGGGCGGAGGTAAAGGTAAAAGTAGGAGCTGTGTGACTACCACCATAAGTGGAGATACATGGCATCACTGTTTGGAAAAACTGTACCCTTTTTTTTTTTGTGTGTGTGTATTGCCTCACGTCATGGTACTCTGGTTGTACCAGCTTGAGTTGGTGCAAAGGAGAGAGAAAGGGGTAGATAGATGCTGTCCTCTGGTGTGTTCTAACTGTGTAGAGATTGTAATTCCTGAATACTACCATGTCAGTTCCACACTGCACATCAGATACCTGAAGCACAGGTATTGCAATGCAACTCTGAGTTGACTATTGCAGTATTTTTTATTGTAGAGGACGACCCCTTTCTTGACACAGAGATTTAAGAGAACTAAGTACTTTATCTTAAACCTGTTCCTAGATAAACCAGTATGAAATTTTCCTCACTGAAAATATTACTCTTCCAAGCCACGATTCATTCTTGTAGGTGTTTCCTCATTTCTTACACATCTCTTGGACAGTAATTCTGTGTCCATACTTCCGTTTTTTGCCAGTGTAGTGTAAGAGTACAATACTCCTCTTCCTCAATACTTTCAGCTAGTTATAACTACGTATAAGAAGTCACTGTAATTCTTCACTCAGTAACCTTATTACATCAAAATTTTATCATTTCCCTCAGTTATACATTATGTCATTGTAATTCTTTTCCACACTTCTGCTTTCTATAGCGTATTATTCTAGAGCGACTTCACCTCTACGTAAGGTTGCATTTGGCCAGGTGAATGAAGTCAGATTGCCAAGTAACCCAGACTATTTTAGTAGTTTCCAGTGTGCCTTTGCGTCGTCTGTAAACCTTATCTTCCAGATCATTTTGCAGGGGACTGAAACAAGAACAGATTTCAGTGGAATCACTAAAACCAGCATAATTCTGTAGTAACCTTCTGATTTAACTGTTTTTGAAGAAACACTAGCTAGATAATTGGCTTCATACTGGATTGCAACCTAAAATGTGTTAATTGAAATTGTAGCGTGCATATAATGGACTTAAAAAAAAGCGCTTTTATCAGGAACAGTTTGACTAAATATTTCACTAGAGAGGTCTTTAGTTTGACAGACCATTTATTTTCTTTCTCAAACTGTATTGATTTGCTTGACGTTATGCCTTAAATCTTTGCTATATATGTTCTAAATCAACTCTTCATTGTTTTTCCTGGACACAATTCTCAAGCTGACTGTGACCTGTGACCACACAGTTATCCTGTTTATCCTTTCGAACTACTGATGGAATGTCAGCTTCCCCACTCCCCTGGTATTTCTCCATTATTTCAGAATATATTAAAAATCAGCATCATCACCTTACTTGTTAAGTCATTTCAAAACCATTGAGTTCAAACTATGTAACCCAGGATTTAAAAATATTTACATACAGTGTAAATTGTTTAACTGTCTCTTTTTGCTACAGTTGGAATAGGAAGTATTTTGCCAGAAATACAATTACAACATTTATTATCTTCCAAAATGGAAGAGAAAAATACTTCATTAACCACTTCAAAAAATTTCTGCATCACTCTCTAATGCCTCTAACTAACAAGTATGCCATTGCTAGGACTTACTTTGTTCCTGATATTTGTAAAGTACAAATAATCCTTGACTGGCAGAAATAATGTAGCCTAGCTTCCTACAAATCTGTTTCACAGCTGACTGTAATGCTTTATTTGAAGCTTTTCCCTTGCTTTGAGGTAATTATAAGTTCTGTTTCTCTTGTATGCAATCTCTGGTCTCCAGTAATGTGTAAACTTATGCCAGAGCCTTTCTCCCAGTGGGAGTACTTACGGATTTCTCTTCTTTAGCTGCCAATCTAGTCTCAGACATGAAATCAGCTTTTTCTAGGATATCTGTTCCTCCATCAGACCCTCTTAAATCTTAAGTTCAAAACTTAAAAGTGAAGTGTGGGGACAAGCAGATAGAAATATCCTTAGGAAAGTGGGCTAAATGTCCTTTTTATTGCTCCTAATTCTAGTGGCTATAGAGTTTTTACTGAGGCCTTCAATTATGCTCATCAACTGTGTTTTATCACTTCTTGTTTATGCTCACTTGTATTATTCTGCCTTTTACAATTGTAAAAAGCAACAGTATATTTTATCTGTGAAGGCTCTAAATCCCTGACAGGAATTCGGCATTTAGGACTGGAATGCCAGCTGTTGATCTGGGATTATAGTGCCAACTGCTTTTGTTTTTACTGTCATTTTAACATCAAGTATGGAGTGTGGCACACTAGGGATATGCCTTCTTCCATACCCCACTGAGTGGGGCATCTCCACATCTTGACGGGACTTACCAGTCGTAACTGATACTGTACAACTGATAACATATTGTTTAGCTCTTCTATGCAGTTGCAAGCACACAGTCAGTCTTAATCAAATGAAATCAATAAAGGGGATGTAAAAGCATGATACTCTGTTCCATCTTTTAGCGTAGTGTTTATATTTCTTATCTATACCCCAGTGATTAGTATTTAATGCAGTTTTTCATTAATGCTAATTTAGTGAATTATTTAAATATTACTTACATCTTTACATCTTTTTCTTTCAATTCAGTTACATTCTTAATCCAACTCTAACCTGTACAACCGAACTATTCAGAGAAATGTGCTTTATTTTCAAAGAAAGTGCCATGGGCACAAGGAAGAACAAGCATATTTCAGAATCTGAGCCACTGTTCTTAGCGGGAGTATCTTATATATGAGTGTTACGCACTTAACTTGATTGAGCTCTAGAAAATATTTGTTAATGCTGTCCATTATTATTATTAGAAATTATTTTCCTTAAGATGCAGGGACATAGATGACAGGGAGTGCCAGTCGCGCTGTGTTTTCATTAGAGTATGGGAAACGATACATCCTCTTGTGCCTTGCATGGACACACAGTTCCATAAATTCTTGCTATCACCAGGTTGCTTCCGGTAATACTAAAATACCAAAGTAATCTAGTAATCTTACTTTCAAAAGTTTTAAAAGATCATAATATTAGTACGAGTAAGGGAGTTTTTCTAAAAACAGAAAAGTTGTAGAGAGAGTGCAACTTAGTCATCATTACAAAGCAAGAGGGCTTTAATCTGAATCTGTGGTGATTCTTAACAAAACTTCCATTCTGTTCTTCAGTAAAGCATCCCAGGCCTCAATGCCAAAGAAAATGGCAAGCAGGAATAGAATAAAAGTTTCTGGTTCTTCTTTGTCCTGGTCTAACCAGAGGACCAGATTTCCAGAACAGGCTGCAGTAGTTTATTGAATACAGTGACATGAGCAAATTCTACCCTTGTGCTTCAGCTCCAAGTTGTACATGTACGGTGGCTTTCAGAACATACTGACGCTCCTGTTTTGGGTGCCAGTATGATTAGTGATGTTAAAATGATGTTCCTTTACACCAAAAAGGAACAGTTGATGATGTATACTCTTTTTTTTTTTTTGTTAGGACTTTGATACAACATTCATACAAGAATATACTGAATTGTGTAGATGTGGATGAAGACAATTGATATTGAATACTGTTTTAGCCTGTAGTACTTCCTATCTGGATGCCACTAATACAAATATAATTCCAAGACATTTTCTGTATACCAGAGCAATAGGAAGGTGAGCAAGTTAAGCAATGACTTAGTATATATAATTGTATTGTCATGTTTTTCCCCATTTTGAACACATAGAGAATACTAATGTTAATCAATGTTTTAAGTTTGGCTGTTCAAAACAAACAAAAAACCCAAACACACAGCAAGTGCTAGCAATGTAGCAGCAACCATAATTAAATATGGAATGTGTGCAGAAGAATTGCATGGATGTTTAACAAATTAATTTAAACATGGGTAGATGTATGAATAAAATAATACACTGTGACCAGTGGAATTTAATATTTATCTTCAAATGGTAAACCCTTTAGTCTTTTCCATTTATTTTCCTAATATACACACAAACACACACACAGAGTTTTACAGCTTTGCATGTTATAGGGGACAGAGCTGTAGTTTATTTCTGTTCTAAGGTAGTAAGTTTGTAAGGTGTTTTATATAAGAGTGTGTGTGTATGCATATATATGAATAATCCGTGTGTGTGTATATATATATACATACATGGAATTATATATATAAAAGTGTATATATAGCCTTTTTTATATATCCTTATGTTCTATGGGGATATTTCTTTGTGTGTATATATATATATATTTTTTTTTTTACTGCCCTATGTGCTGTAATGCCATTTTCTTGAAAAATTATAAGTTATTTTCTACGTATACATTAAATGGAGAGATGTGCCAATCCAGTGAGCCTGTTCTTCAGAACCTCTTCTGTGCAAAAGATGCTGCACCTTGCTGAATGAGAGTTGTGTATCTGCTTGTAGTACCTTAGCTTTTCTGGTCACGTATGCATCACTACAGAGAATGGAAACTGTAAGTGGAGTTTTCTCTTATACCAAGAAAGAGTAATAAGCTGCGAGAGCGACTGGATCTGGAACGCGAAGCTGTGAGTTGTGGTGGACACTAGACCAGTTGCTTCCTTTCTGCTGTGTTCATCAACTGCTTCTCTGCAGCTCAGTGGCGTAGGAATCCTATAAGAATCACAAGACAGAGTTTTCTCAAGTTGTTGGCGTTGTAGCATTTTGCTGCTGAGAGAGGCAGGAGGTCATGCTAGATTTATTTTCTTTTTCCCCTTTTCTTTTGGGTTGTCAGGGAGGAAAAGCTGGCTCCAAAGTAGCCAGCCCTGTCATGTCATTAATAATGTGAAACAGAATCTCAATCCGTAAGACATTCTCACACAAAGAACTAAGGAAAAAGGGGGCTTTCTCCCAGCATCATTTGCAGAAGTGGAGAACAAACCCCTAAATTTTAGCTGATGACTACTTGTACTAGTCAGTAGTAAATATTCATCCATATCTATTTTAACAAAAGTTAACAGGAGTGTGGATGTGACCATTGTGATATTAAGAGCATCTGTTGAGGCAGAAGTGGGGAGGTTTTATACTTTTACTGGGCTAGAACATAATCTGTATAAACTAAGTCTTGTCCATATTTATGCTTTTTAAAATTAAAATAAATAAATAAATCATCATAAAAGAAATTCACCACGGTAGATGTTGTCAGTTCCAAAATAAGAGCTTGCTCAATGAGAATGCTATATATTTGTCTTTCTCGTACCTAAGGACCGGATTCTGTGATCAAGACCTCTTCTAGTAGTAAGTTCCCGTGAAATTTAAGGATAACAAATATTCTTGGAATTGTAACTCACTGAGGTGGCCACCATCCCGACCCTTTTCCCCTCCTCGACTACTCAAGTTCAGTCAGAGTGGTGTTGCCATTTATCCTGTGTTAACAGTTAGTCACCTCCAATGGTTTGTTAATTTTTGTCACTTCAGGTAGGAAGAAATTGGCTAACAAATACCAAGTGTCAAATGGGGAGAAGATAAATTTTTAGAACCTGGTAGCTAACGAATTGCTTGAGCAATGAAACCCGCTCTCTCAGCTTATCACAGAGATTTTATTTTTTTTTTTTTTAAATTCTGATTTTAATGAACTGGCAGAACTGCAGAACATATTCTTAAATCAGTAAGGTGTTTATTTTGGTTTCCTCAAAGTTCCAACTGTCACAGACCAACAGTGGGAAAAAATTATGAAGCATTTCAAAATAAAGCTATTATTGGCAACCTTAATGCTTTAACTATAATTTTTATCGTTGTTGAATTCCTTTTTTAATACAGCCAAGCAGAAGCCATCTACCTACCAATCTTATGTGCCAACACATTTAGCATTTTGATTGGTGCTGAACAATGTGTGTATTTTGACAGAAGTTTGTAATAGAACACTAATTAAAATAAATGAGTATAACAGGCATGTCAGACCACTCCAAAGTCAACATTTCTTGGATATTTCTATGCAATTCTCAAATTTCTCGGTTTCTGCAGTTCCCTAATTTGATTCTTATCACAGTAAATTGTAAAACTTAACTGACTTAAGTGCAAAGTTATGCTATCACTGCTAAAGCAGTTCTTTAAAATCCCACCTCTGAGCTACGCTCAGCAGCACTGATTATTGTTTTTACCTGGATAAATTGGACAACTTGTCCAAACCTTCAGTGTATTACTAATGCTGAGCACCAAAATAACTCAGTGTAGACTTTTGCTTCTTTCTCCAGGTATTAAATGAAACCTAACAAAAGCAGATAAATTTGACTTCTCAAGGAAAATTTTGAAGTTTCATTTTATCCTTACGGGAGTTCTCTGTGATACTGTTGTTAAAGTATTTGATGTCCTTGTCAAACCTTTCTTCATCATCCATTATAGCTGTAACATTCTATTAACAAAAGCCTTGGTCAAATGCTGAGGAGCAGTGTTCCTCTATTACATAGTAAAATATTTTTTCCCCCTGGCTGTAGTCAAGGGATTTCAGCTCCAAGCTGTGAAATATTGGGCATTTTTTTTTTTTTTTTTTTTTCCCCCCCCCTAATAGTAGTATCTGGCTCTTTGACAAAGTCTTCAAGCACTGTGCTGGCCCTGTTGGATTTGACTTTGCTTTTTACTCCTTGCTGTTTTCTTGTAAATAATTTGAATTGGAGGAGATGATTGTTTTCTTTGTAGAAGTAGGAGTAAAAACCTGTTGGTATTGTCAGTAGCCACCCGGTCAAGTGGTATGTACCCTCTTGTTGTTACCCCTGATCTGAACGGAAGTCAAAACTGCCAAATCTCAGCTAACAAAAGAAGATTTTACTGTGAAATCTTTGTGTGGACACCCTGCACCTCCTAGCATCCCCCCACGGGAGGCAAGCTAGGTTTGTCTATGTAACAAAGTTTAGTTGACACAAGTTATGTTGGTATGAAGTACCAAAATAAAAATATTCGTACCATAGCACTGATGTTATCCTGAAAAAAAAACCATTGGTACAGGTGCAGCCGTGCCAACAGAAAGGACCTTCTGTTGGCTTTGCCTATAACTTTGAAAGAAGGCCGTGTGTGGCGTGTATGAGTACATACTCATGTATGGGCTGGCAAAAAGATCTTATGTGCTCCTTCAACAGCAGGGGGCTCTGCTAACGGAGTATCTCTATGTGCGTGAAGGGATGCTCTACAGCATACGCAGCTCTACACTGGTTCTCCCGTGCAACAGTCTCCCACTCTCCTGAAGCACCAGACCCCTTGTGGAGACTGGAGCGCAGGGACTGCAGGGTTTAGGAGGAGGTTACTCAGGTCCTTCAAACCTCCTTGTCCTGGCAGAGCCTGTCTTTTCAGGATTTTGTCTTCAGTAATTCTTTAGTTCATTCTTATTGAGAGATGGGGTTTAAGACAGAAGTGTGTTCCTTTAGCTCTTCTCGTCTACATACAGTGTAACTTGGTCAAGGTTGATTTTGCCCCAAGAGGTTAAGTATGAGACACTTATTTAAGAGAAATCAATTACATATTGTAAAATATAGCACTTACAATATATGATCTAGTTTGAAAATTTTAACTTAAGAAAAATCGCTTTGGTTTGGTTTTCCAGGAGTAAACATGCCTTCAAGAATGAGAGATTCCTTTGGGTTTGCTGAATGATCTCTTTTCATTGTAATTCATTTTGAACAGCACCAATGAATATACCAGGTGACTTTGCCAGCCATTTGAACGAGACAGATGAAGTGCTAGCCCTTTATATATATTTTAAGACCCTGCACAATAAATCATACTGTTACCAGCTATTGTTTCTTTGTAAAGTTCAGTTAGACTTATTTAGCTAGCCATTGGTCTGAAGCAGAGGCTTTCAGTCAGTTTCTTAAGGAGGGAGAAGAGGACAGAAGTCATGCGCGGGCCATCGAGAAGCACGGCTGTCGTTTCTCTGAGTAGCTGTGATCCTGGTGAGGATGCTGTGCTCCCGCTCGTGTTCTGAGGTAACCCTGCCTCCCGCCCTCCATGGATTTGATGCCCTCTGTGAGCCTCCACAACCTGCTACTTGGAGTATAGGGAGTTTCCCCACATGCTAGGAAAATCCTAGGATTTTTTTTTTTTACTTCTGTTTTTATTCATTAGCATTTGTAGTGTCAAATATAGCAGAATATTCTATTTATGGTGTTAGAAAGGAGGTGTTGTCTATATAGGGTTATGCATTTGCTGTCATTATTTCATTTCTAGTGTCTATTTCCTTGTGTTTCCAGTTTCCGTTACAAGTATTCCTCCTGCCCTCAGCTTTTCCCTGCCCTAGTATGGATAAGAAGTTCAAGCAGAGTATGTGATATAATTTTTATTCATCACTTGAAACTTTAGCATTGATTTTAGCTCTAAGATGTTCCCTTGGAGGTGCGCACATGCAGTCTGAAGTAATTTGCCTAAATTAAAATTGGCTACTTTATTTTGTAATTGTGAAGAGTGGGAATGTTTCTATGGTTTCACATTATCTGTCCTCAGCTTTACAAAGCTTCTTGCTGAAGCTGAAGGTATCTTGAAGATTATTTATTACCTTCTTTTACTATTACTCCATACGGTACATATTGTTATTTTTAGTGCCTGTGGTGCAAGTATTTTTGTAATTTATGAAAGTGTTTGAATACAGTCTTCCTGAACTGTTAAATTTAGAACTGACTTCCTGGCAGGGAATTTCTTATCTTTGGAAATTGAACCTTTAGCGATTTCTGTCTAGTTTGTGTGGGGTGTTCATGACATTTATTTATTTACTTACTTTTAAGCAGTATTGCTTGTTTTATGGGGGAAATCCTCAGTTTTCTCTAAATGCTCAAAATGTAGCAGTTTGATTAGAATGTTTGATGGGGCTGTGTTTTTTTTTTTTTTTCTTCCTTTCCTAGCGGCATGGCTACTGTATTTAGGTACTGTATTTCATTTTAAGGGTTAGGTTTATCTAAATCCAGTAGAAACAGAGCATAGCTATTCAATTTTTGTGGATCCCTTTACTGAATCGGACTCTGACCATGCAGGGATCTAATGATGTCAGAAATTAACGTCAATAAGCAAACTCAAAAAAAAATTTTTTTTCAGGTTTTAGGTAAAGCTTAAGTATTGCTGATGGTTTAGAAAGAGTTTAGGAAACTATTTCAGAAATATTATTTGTTTCTAACTGGGTATGCTCAGATATTTGTGGACTTCTGTAAGTTTTTTCTTTTTTATTGGGGAAATACAGTTTTTATATTTCTTGGAGAAAACAAGGTTTATTTTTAGTTCTTTTCACAGAAGAAGTTTTCTCTTGACATGAAAGCAATATGGAGAAAATTATCCTGTTTGGTATTAGATTCTGTACACATGGAATTGCAAAGTACTTGGTGCACTGTTTTACAGTGTTTTCTCAGACCTACGGCAACAATGACAAATAAAACTTCTGGGAAAAAGCTGACACAACAAAGCCACGTAGCCAGTTTCTCATTATGTGTGTGAAAGAACACTTGTAAAGTATGATATGATTTCTTTACATAAAGTTATCTATCCAGGATATCTTGAGATGTGCCTGTGAACAGAAGAGTTTTTGTTATTTCATGTCATCACAGCAAAGCTACATTTAACATAGCTGTAATCCTGGTAGAAATAAATAAATCTGATGAATCAGACCATAAATAAATCTGATTAATCAGACCGTAGCTGTAAGTGCATCAGGATTTCAGTTAATTTCGTACTGATATTTTGAAAAAAAAAAATAATTTAGCAACTAGTTTTCATTGCACTGTATTGGCCTCCCGACCTCTATAAACTCAGCTAGCTTAGGGATGAATTTGTTGTTTTCAAGACCGAGAAAGTGCTATTCCATTTTAGGTGAAAATGCCTTTTTTGCTAAGTGATACAGTCTGATAGTCTGGTTTGGTTCGTCAGCTGTGAGCTTGTTTCCTGATACCACCATTCATGGTCGGGTTCTAAGCTGAAGGATGTGCTGCCTTCGGTAACGATACTTGTGCTGGAGAGGAGGAGGCTAAATATTTCCTTGTCAGATTGGATGAGGTACACTTACATTAAGTGCTTTCAATTTTTGAGTTTAGCTTGGACATTCTTTTAAAAGCTAGAGAAGACTGAGATGCATAAGAAGCCATGAAAGACTTTGAATTACGGGTGAAATTCTGTGTTACGAGGTGCTCTGAAAGAGGTCTGCTCAAACTAGAAATGCTTGGTAGAACTTTTAGATGCGCCGCATATAGTTTAGCTGTGTTTTACTGCTTAAACACAAAGCCTCGATTAAAGTTTGTGAATAAATTATAGCAGAACTACCTCATCAGATAGCAAGGGGCAGAAAGCTGCAGTTTGGCACGTGGCAGGTTTCTGCTGTGCCGATTCACGTACGTGCGAGAGGAGAGGCAGCGAAGAGTGCTGTCATCAGCTGAAACTACAGGGAAGTTTTCGGCGGTAGAAACTGATAAAACAGATTGTGATTTAGCATACTCAGGGTTAGCCTAATAGTTCAAAGAGCTCTGTTTTATGTGGATCACTTATTGACTGAAAAAAATAATTTCAAAGCAATAGAAGCGATCTGTGAATAATTATGGCCTACGAAAAAAAGAAGGAGAAAAAAGCCATCTCCTGTACGGTTCAATTTAGCATACCAAGAGTGAACCATTTTAGTTCGGGGGTAGGCTCACAAGATGGAGGAAAAAGCAGTGATAATGATCGTACTGTTACTCCTCCTGAGAAACTTCACATGATTAAAAAAAAAAAAAAAAGAAAAAAAAACCCAAGCAAAAAACACAGGAAATCAAGGTCTGGTAAGATGGGAGACTACTCTGTTATGCCTTTGCTCTTTGGTCTGTTTGAGCTTAATGCCCTAGTTATGACTAATTGTTTGTCGTTGTTTTAATCACAGTATCAGAAATGTTTTAGTATTAGTAGGCAAATGTACCATGTGTTGAAAATTTAAAGGATTATTTTTAAAAAGTAGACCATGCCAATTTTTGTGATTCATTAGGAAGCTTACCAATGTCACTTTTTCATATAAGCCCATCTTAATTATAACATCATTAAGATACTCATTTGGAAGCTGTTGTGTATATTTTCTGAATTCGAGGCTCTTAGAAGATTGAAGACTAATGATTTTCAGTTGAATGACAGAGACTTGTATTTTTTAATTGTTTTTTTTTTTTCCTTGAGGGAATTTTTTTCTCTATAAATAAAACTGCTCAGGCATTTTTATATAGGGATGCATTTTACTCAGATTCTATTATTATACATCAGGAAGTGAAGGGAGAGTGAGATGCAGTGGTTTTTTCTATCTATCTGATCTGTGAATGTTTTATGGGAAAACATTTGGGAATAGGCAGAGGTGATAAGGTTATGTGTAAGGATTTTTCACAAATTAAGTACCACCCACAGAGTTTTGGCTATTTTGCTTGACAGAAAACAAAGATAAGCAATTATGGTTTGCTGTTTGTGACATCATTTATAGGCTAAATTTAATTTTCTCCTGAACATCCGCTTGGTAATGTCATGGTAATAACTTCCTATTGATTAATTAAATCTGTTCCTTCTCCTCCTTATTTGTAACTCACATGAAGTTGCCCAAATGTGAGTCCATTTTATTAGTAACGGGATGTGAATGGAAGCACTGTACACACTTTAATTTTCTTTTTAGCTTTGCTCAGAAGTCATAATTTAAAATTGATTGCCTTATTCAAATTTACTTTCTCAAAATAAGCTATAGCTCTGAAGTCTTTCAGAAGAGTTTAGGTTTTTTGAATTATGAGGCATTTTTACTATATTGCTGGCAACGTATAGAATTGTTGTTTATGAATTGGTAGTATTTAAAGTACTTTAGAAAGGGGCTAATTTGAAGGAAAGGGAACATCTAGTTCTTGAAACACTTTATGTAAAATAGGCTGTTGGGTAGAAAGAGTTTCTTCAAAAAGAACTTTTTCATAAAAGATTATGCTGAATGAAAGTGGTGGACATGAACTGATCTGTATCCAAAAGTAAAGGAAATCTACTGATACTAGTGTCGCTCCTTTATAACGAGGTTTTGGCATTTGAGTGTTGCTTTAGATTCCAGCAGTTTTGGACCCTGCACTGAGCTGGAGGAGATTTCAAATTTAGATACTAAGAAAAACTAAAATACAAAGCAGGCATCTAAGGATATAGCAGTACACTTTGATGTCTGACAACATTTAAAAATCTCTACAATTTTCCAGAATATGATAAAAATAACAACCATTTTGGCACAACTTAGATAAGTTGAAAATTTGAAACTGTCTCATTTCATTTCTCTCTTACTAATTTTGAAAGTTCAATTATTTGCTTATCTGTATTTGATCCTTTCAGATTTGACAAACATTGAGGCCTTTGCTTTATTTACATAAGCACTTCCGTGCTGCATTGTCGCTATATGTCTTTGGGTACATAACAGAAGAATCTCAATTTCCTGCTTAACCCAGTAAATTACAAGAAGACTTTTCCCGTACTCTGACTTGGCAATGTAGGTGGCAATTTACTGAGCTACAAAGCATTTGTCGTAGCCTATTTGTCAGATACAGTAAAATAGATCCAAAAGTCAACATAAGAAAATAGTGTTTGGTGAGATTTTTAGTAGCTTAGCATTCACTCTGTTTACCTGGATTGACAGCTTTCCTCCTTGGTTTGGAAGAATCTCTTTAGGTTGGCTTTAATGGCGAAATTTGTGATTGCTTTGTGGGAGCTTAAACTGAAATCTCTTACTTTATTTTCAGTCTCAAGTACAGCAGGCTTGTTTGAAAAGAAACTGAGAAACACCAACCTTAGAGTCGAACTGTTTTTAGAAGAACTTGACAATGTCTGATAACCTCAGATTGTTTTTCTCTCCTGCTCCATTAATTTAAATTAATTTTAAAATCTAATACTTCAAATCACAAACAGCAAAATTTTGAGTGCTAAATGTATTTTTTTTTATTATTATTTTTAAGTACTTGAGAATTAATAGATTATCTGTAGGACACTGAACTTGCAAAGCAGTATGCCTTTAAGCAAAGTCAAAGAGTATCAGTTCAAGTTTACAGTTATGTGTTTTGGCTGTGATATTTAATTACTGGTATCTTTCAAGTGGCTTTGTTAACATTAGCAACTACACGAGGTTTATTTCCAATGACCTTATTGATACTGATGTCTGGGAAGACACGGATTCCCTCCTGGGTCTTTGTCGCACTTCTGGAACTCACGTCCTTATTCCCCTTCGGAGCTAAGGAGTGTGAACTTGTAGAGCTGCGTTAACTTCAGGTGAGAAACTCTGGCAAATCATTTCCTGAAGCTTTCAGGAACTTAATTACTTCTGAGACCCCTATCTCTTTACTAGGTTTGATTAAAATCAGCAAAAGGTGCCAAAATTTTCAGAGGACACATACAGGTGTCTACAAAGAATAATTGCATAAGCTTTACAAATTGTTCCTGCACCAACTGGCTGTTTTTCATTGACACTTTCAACTTCCCTCATCAACTGCCTGCGTTTCTTATGGCGTGTGATAACTGGGCAGGTTTACTGCTGCCATGCAGAATATATAATGCTTGAGTTTGCCTGTCTTGCCTGCAACGTGCCGCATCTACCCCGCCTCCAATTTTCCTGAAATTTGTTGCAGCTTAATCGGTGAGCCCTGTACCTCTCTGCCAAATTTAGCTAATCCTGGATGAGGTTTGGAAGCTTCTGGGCAAGCGGTCAAGATTTACAGACAGAAGCAAGGTTTCTGTAATCTCACTATCTTTCTATAAAGAAGTCTACTCTAACAGACTCCCTGTTGTAGTTAAATACGAGGATGTTCTTCAGAGTATGATTGGTTGCAAGGAAGGAATTCTTTAATGTATGGCAATATTTTTTTTTCTTTAACATTTGAATGCCAAATTGAGCTTAATCTTTTCTGTGTTAATCAGCATTTGAGACTATCTCCATCTTGTGATTTAGTAAGCGTGCCAAAAAGCTTCCATTAATCCTGTTTCCCAAGGACCTCAGATATAACTTGGTAAGTCAGAAATAACACAGTGAATCTGAGCTCCTCTAGGATTGAATAAATGGTCTCTCCTATAATGAAATCTGCAAAGGGAAGATATGGACAGTCTTAAGATGCAGTAATCCTATGTACTTCATGCTCGTCTAAAAGTACATGGGATACATTGTGAGCCAGAATATTCTGAGATTTTCAGAACACTTTCTTTTGAGGAATTGTGACACTTTAAAGCAAGGAGCTAAAGCAAAGTAAAATTAAATGGGAAATTTCTCTTCTGCCTACCTTGTCCAAAAATCAAACCATTTGTATTCTATTTCATTTTATGCTAACAAGTGACCTCTTTGCAATGTACAGTTCTTTGGAATAATTTGAAGTTGACCTCAACATTTTTTTACATCGAGGGGAAACGGAAATCCATGGTACTGGAGAGAAAAAAAAAATTAAACTATCTGCTAAGGAGTGGGGAAGTTCTAGGTTGAAATCCTCTCTCCTGTGGAGTTTTTATTCATTTTATCCCCTTATATATAAAATATAAAGCCTCTAATGGGAGTCCTACTCCTGACTGAGCATCGTAACCACTGCACTAAAGCTGCTTTCTGTTGACCAGTGGGAAAATTCGAACAGCGTGGCTGCAGAGAGTACCCTTTGTTCCATAGGTCCATGGCTGACAAAGCATTGTGCTATGAGACATGAGTTTAAATAGCCTTAGACTGAGAAGGCCAGTTCTCCGTAGTCCAATGCAAATGCTGTAGCCATTAGGACATTCTGTAGAACAGGCTCAGACGTTTAATGTTTGAAATCTGTAGTTTGATGCCTAGCAGGCTTTTATTTTTTTTGACGCAACCCAGTATCAATACAAATCACTGATGGATTTCACTATTAGTTGCATCAGACCTTTTTTACTTGACATGCTGAGTTCATTTGCATAAATCGGTCACCAAGCACAGAAAAGAGGGCTGAAGGGAACTGGAGGTATCTTCTAGTTCACGTATCTGTTTCTTTTATCATAATGAAACCAATGAAAGTGACGTATCACCAAACACCATGGTACTATCAAACCTTGAGGAGGGTTCCATGTGGTTTTGTAGCATTGTAAGTTAAGGTCTGAAGTATATGTGTGGGTATGTCCCTCTGTCCCTGTCAACCCCATGCTCTGCACTACATGGGTTCTTGCTTGGGGGCTGAGAGCTGTCCTTGCAGAACTTAACTGCATAATGGAGCTTGTAACCCAGAGAGAGTGGTGAGGCTTTCTTCTTTGCCCTGCTCTTCCAAAGATACAGAACCCCCTTACCCCGCCACAATCTCTGCTTTCAGCCATTCCCCTGCCTAGACCCGCGGTCTTCTACTGACTCTGTGTGGGGGGCATTTTTGGTTTGCTCTTGTGCTTTGCTAGTAAAAAGACAAGCCCTTACAGATAGATGGTGGACACAACTTGTCTCTTGCTTAGTTCTCCCACATCGATGTAGATAGCACAACCCCAGCACTTAGGGAAGAAAAGATTTTTGACAATCAGCAGCAGTGAGTCCAGAGAACAGAGCGTGTTAGTTGGTCAGGGCTGTGCAGGATGGCACTGAAGACACAGGAATAGTATTTCGGATAATGCAGCAGTGTAAGTTCCTGATAATATTGATACGATTTAGTATTACTTATATTTAGAATCATGACATCATCATAGTAGTATTTCATCCATCGCTCTGATCCTACCTGATTCAAAGGCAGGGTCAACTACACATAAATCATTCTCGACAGAAACTCATCAACGTGCCTAGGTAATCTTGTGAAGGTTTGCCACTAATTCTGCCTAGCAATTTACATTCTACAAGATTATTTTACAGATTTAGGAGACTTTATTTTAATGGCTGACAATGATTTTAAGACTTTTTTTTTTGTTTTTTTTGCAAACCTTTCAGCTTTACAATATAAATATGTTTTGGGTACATTGTAAATATTGTGTATTTTAAATACATCAGGTAAGACTAAAATTTTCCCTCTGCGTAGCTGTTGATAAATTTCCGAGAAACAGTTAAATTGTAACCATTTAAAAGCTTTATTTTGTAAATGTTGTGGATGTTGGAAATATAGCTAGAGATAGTAAAACTCGACTACATCAGTTTATTTTAGTGTAAAAATAAACTTATCTGATAATAAAATCATCTGAAGGCATAAAAAGTTTTCAAAGAAATCTCAAAAAGTCATTAATAAATCGGGTAAAGTTGTTAAGAAGGACCTTCTAATGAAGTAGTGATGATTTAACCTTTTGTGACTCAAAAGTGCCATTAAGAACTTCAAGGCACAAACAAAAGCAGAAGTGATTGGGAAGATCATGCTCTCTCACTTACCCTGGAGCAATGTTTATACATCGAAGTTATTTGTCTCTTAACTTTGCATTGTGGGGGTCTTTTCTGTTGTTTCCTCCTCCCATTTTCTGAAGAAATCAGAATCAATGCCACTGAATAAACAACTAAAAGCTACTTTTTTTTTTTTTTTATTCTGAAAGAAGATGTTGTGCTAAACAGAGGTTTCGTATTATGAAGCTGGAAGGAACCCTTGTGATCATCTAGTCATGTATGGATTTTTCATCCATATGACTGCTGTGAATAAATTGCTTTGTGAACTGGAGCTATATTTTTGAAGGAAACTCCAGTCAGCGATAGTATTTATCCAAGCTCTAGTAGTACAGCATGTAGTTCCTCAATCATACGTACCTGAAACACGTACCTCAAGACTGCTGAGATTTCTCTTCTTGCCTCATCCATCCCAGCTGAAGTTCTCTCTTAGGTCAGAATGAATTGAAGTGTTATGAATCGGACCTGGTACAAGAAGCAAATCTGAAGGCCCTTGTGTGCCTGCATATATGTGTAAATAGATTTATTTAAAAAAAAAAAAAAAAAATTAAAAGCCAGACTTTTCTGCCTGTCTTGTATGGTTCCAATTACATGAAGACAAAGGCAACTGAATCTTCAAATGGTGTTTCTGTATTCAAGGATGATGTCAGCAGTGAAGATCTGCAGCATCCCCCTGCTTCAGTCTTGGCAACAAGTTCAAAAAGGGAGTCAGAGAATGAGGGCGAATCAGCTGTGCATAACGTGGACAAGCAAATGGGCATCTCCCCCTCCCTGGGTAATGCTTTGGAGCACATCATGGAGCAGCTGGATGTTCTAACTCTAGTAAGTATGCAATAACAGATAACACTTGCAGTGGAAAATGATAATGTTGTCAAAAGGGGAAAAAAAACCCAGGAGCCATGTTCATAAATCAGAATATTAGTGTCTATGGGGTTATTTTGCATAGTTATATAGTCAAGTGACTGTTTTGTTTTTTCCCTCTCAGCAAATATTGATCGCATCTATTGTGTTTGCTAAAGTGAAAGCTTCCTGCTATATAACCATAAAGATTATTGTATTTTTAACTCAGGAGGAAAAACATGCCTATTTTTCAGTAGTGAGATGTAGTGTAGATTTGCCGGAAGCCAGTTGTTTAGCAGGCATTGTCAGAATCCAGCTTGAACAGTCATGCATTAGGAGGGGATGAACAAAATAAATTGGCAGTGGACCATTAAATCCCTTTTCAAACTTAGTGTTCAAGGTGTTGGCTTAGGTAGGAATCTAAGCAGTGGAATAGTCCTTAGTGTCAGTGAAACTGCACAAATACTAGTCTCAGTCAGTGACTCTGAGTCACTTGTTTGCAAATGCTCAACGCTTCTTTCTAGCAATCCAGATTTAGCCAATCTATGTTCTAAGAACTACTCAGTAGTCTGTAATGTATTAACATTAAACCAAATTCAAAGGGAGTGGCTAAGGGTTTTTTTTTTTTTCTGCGTTGTTTTGCAATATGTACGTTAACTCAAGAAATAAGTTTTGAGAAGTGTGGAGTCAAGTCATCGCTTGAAAATTTGTGTAGTAAATTGGATTAAAAAGAAATTGCCAGCCTGTGTCTAGAAACCTACCTTTTTCTGATGAAGGTAATCTCTTGGAGAATACCTTTTAATAGTATTTTTTTTCCTCACTTCTTTTTTTTTTTGGCGGGGGGGGAGTGCCTTGGAAGTTTTTTAGGTTTTTGGAAGACACCATTTGGGGTCCCCAGTGACGGCTGGTTTTCTATTGAAATATGGATGCAGCTTTCACATAGTATTTCAGAGTAATTTATATACGCACATATATATTTCTCTGTCTCTCTCTCTCCCAGAGAAAATATTTCGTGAAAACAATTTTAAACCTTTAGACAATTTCTGTAGATATAAAGCTATTATTTTAAAATGCAGCGGTAAGTAGCGGAATAGCTAAGGAAAAGCAATCTTAAAATATTTTTTTTCCTGTTGAGTTAAAAAGATTTTTCTTATGTTACTGTCTTACACAAATTTATAATACTGTATGATTTATATAAAAACAAATTGAAATTACTGTCCTCTTCATGCAGACTATTTCAATCCTGGAACAACGTCTGACTTTGACTGAAGATAAATTGAAAGAATGCTTAGAAAATCAGCAAAAAATGTTACTTGAGGGAAGACAGGAAGAATAAAAGATGAAAATGCACTATATTGATGAATATGTTTCACATATTCATAAGGAAATAATAAATGTTACTTCATTGGATTTTGCTGTAAGGAAAAAAGATTCCTCCTTTTCTAACAAGTCAATGTAATAAAAACTGAGGAATAAAAAAAAGTACAACACATTTTAAACATCAGTAGCAAGCAGATATTCTGGTTATATGTTTAATAAAGCGTAGCCTGGACAAAACTAATATTTTCTAAAATCATTCCCATTGAACATTACAGAACTCTTATTTCAACCTAATAAGATCTTTGACTACAACTAAGCAACAAACTACGCATTTTTAGATGAATAGCAATTATTATGGAGGTGCTCTCTGTAGGTTTTTTTAAATCAGGGAAGGATTGTGAAAATAACGCTCTTTGTGATAAGTCAACGTTACTCAAGCACCTAAATGAAATAAGACCTAATTAGTCCTGACCCCAAAAACACCAGAGTTTTTTCTTTGTCCCTTATGTACTTTCAAATATTTTTACCAAAAAGTAGCTTCTAAACACTGTGGTGGATTGCAAGAAGATGTGGTGTACAAACTTTTAGTTACAAGTACGAAAATGAAGTCACTTAAACTTCGAAACTATCATTGCATCTGTGTAAATTCAGCTGCAAGACTGATGCAGCCGAGTACCTCTGCTTATCTCATCCCCATCAAAATTCATTCTTCATATTTAGAAAAATAAAAATCAGCTTCATACTTCTGACGAATATATTTGAACCAAACGCAAAAGGATGGGAAATCTTTATCACAAATTCAAAAGATTCTCGTCCTCCAAGGGCTTCCACAGGTGCTCAAGCTTTGTGTGCTTTGTAAGTCCCCCATCGGTTAATGTGTTATGAATGAAGCCATAAATCAGGAAAGACTTTGCAATGTATGATGACTTGGGTTTTATTTTTAATAAAAACGCAATTTTTAGATGATTGTACGTCTTGTTTTTTTAACAGGAAGCTTCTAGGCTTCTTTATGCCTACCTATTATTTTTTTAAATGGCAATTGCGGAATGCCTATTGTAAATCCACAGTCAAAAGTAGGCAGTCATCTATGTCTGCAACTTCACATTTTGTGTGTTGAAAAATAGGACACTTGAAATGAGGGGAGCATTTTAATCCAGTTCTGCAACTGACTGTATATAGATAAAGCCCATTTCCCGGGCTGAACCTCATTAACATCAATAGAGTTCACCTTAAGTACGGAAGCTCGCTGGGCAAATACTGTTGCGGTTCGAGGCAGAGCAATGAGCCGTCAGTTTTCCTTTTATAACTTTTAATTTTCTCTCATAGTAATCACCTTCAGAGAGCCAGACACCGCCTCATTTGCTTGGTAAACTTGGAATTTTACCAACAACTACTACGTATTTTCAGATCGATCTTAAGTAGTACTGTTTATCGCAGAGAAGCAGTCTCTTCTTGTAAAAATTTTAGATGCAACTATTTCTCTGCAACGTCCTAGCACAGATTTTTTTTGTGAAAGGGTGGTTTTGCATATTGCGATGCAAACAGCCTGACCTTTGATTATGCAATTGTTTATAATGCTGTATAATGCATAGTTATGTAAGTACTTTCTTTTAGGTCAGATGTACTTTGCTTTGTGCATTTGCAAATACTCTTGGGGTCTCTGCGTTTTCTTGGCTCCACTGGAAGACACAAAACCATGTAGCTATTAAAATCCTTTGCTTGTTTCTTGTTTTCTCTGAGTGGACTATATATATATATATATGTATATATACACACATGTTTTAAATCTCTACAGTTTTATTGTTGTTGTTAAGCTTTTCAGGATTATTTATCAACCAGATTTGGAAATTTCTTTTACTTCTGTATTTTTTAATAAAATCACTGCTGAAATTTTCCTTTCTGCCTTAGCTCCTATCGCTAATCCTTCTTCCTTTTCAGTACCTATTGTCTGGAGCATTTACTACTTAATCCAGTTTATTCCTCTGCTGTTTGTGGATCTGGTGAACTAACACAACATTTAACCGAGTTAAGATGTGTTCTTGTAATTCTCTCAGGTGGTCTGTTGATATTGAAACTCAACATGCATGACGCTGGGCACGTCTCTATAACTAGGGATAGTTGTTTGAGAACAGGATGGAGGTATTTTCCTCAAGTTGTGATGGCTCTCCTAAAACACAACCGCAACCAGCTAACGTGATGTTTCTTTTAAAGGAACATCGCTGCGGGCTCATTATCTCATTCTCTGGATCCATATAATTTCAAATAAAGCTGTGGAATAGAAGAACTTCCTTTTAAAAGCACCTGAAGAGGCTGCTTAAACTCTCAGAAGCATTTACTCTAGGGTTTGTGCTCTGTCAAATCACTGGTGACCGGGCAAATTTGAATTATTTTACAGAGCTAGAGAAAAATGCTGTTTAGCCTTAGTCGTGGCTCTGTACCAGGTGAAGAGGTAATTGCACAGGTCTTTAATGATTACAAAAAGTGTATCTGTATTCCAGACTGCAGTGAAGTACTGAAAATCCATACTTGTTCTAAACAAGCTGAACCACGTACCTGATGTGGTCCTCAAGCGAAGGTATCCCTCTGATGGTGAATGTAAATAGGCCACCCTGTTGGAGAAAGACTGCTTCCAGCAGCCAGGCCGGCTACTGCAAAAATGTCTCAATTGCTTATTAAAAAAAAAAAAAATAACACCACCAATGTCTGAATGACATCCTGTAGATCCCTAAGGTTTGTGGGGGGAAGAGAGAGAAGATGGCAGCAGGAACAACCTCTCCTGCTAGTGTCGCTGGGAGACTGTCTCTGGAGAAACCCAACTGCAGATTCCTCAAGTGTCAAAGCTCATCGTAGGTGCTTCTGCAGACGTTTTGAAACAAAACCGCTCTTCCAAATTGTCGGTTACTGCTGTGTTTTAAATTTTATTTGTAATTCCTATCAAAGTTTAGTGGAATTTTTATCTTGGACGTTACCTAAAGCATGATGGTGAGGCAATAAGGTTAATATTTTTCTCAGTTTTTCATTTTGGATGGCAATATGCATTTCCTTTGGGAGCACATTTAGAGGTTCCTAGTTATCATTGTGGGGGCAGACACCGAATGGTGAAATGTTGCAACATTGGACCTTAAGGCACTTCACTTTTTCTTTTGATCTGAACATAGAGGTTTTCAAATAGAAGGACAAAATCAGACCGAGACATCAGTTTATGCCAAAAATCCATCGTGCCTTATGGACCAACCTGACAACTCAAACTGTGTTCTGGGTTTTCTCTTTTTTATTTTTCGGAGATTGTTTTATTTTGGCGGGGGGGGGGGGTGGGGGGGAGGGCGGGGGTTGGTTTGCTTTTTTAAACACACCATTACATTCTCCAAAAATCCTCAGTATTTACTTTTTACTACTGCTGATATTTTTTATAAACTTACAGTTTTGGAAAACCGGTTCCTGAAGGCGAATGGATCTGAACAACTCCCTTGTCTTTGGGGGATTGTTGTTTCTTGCTTTGACGTGTATGAGATAAGAATTCATTGTATCATTGTCTTTATGGCGAGAAGCTTAAACTGTAGTTTTAAATTTTCATTAATCTTCTGGCTGGAAAAATTGTGGTAGAATAGGTTCTCCTCGGCATTTTAGAATGGCCTGAACAGATCCTTGTAGCATGAGGGATTTGAGAAATACAACTTCCCACCTTTATTTATATTTATTTAAATAAATAAATGTGCTGTGCTATTTTTAGGGTAAACAGTTTGGCTTTTTTTTTTTTTTCTTCCTTAAAAGTCTTATTACCGTGTTGCTGAATTATTTTCTTTGCCATATTACAGCACAAAACCACTCTTGAGTTTTGTAGTGACCGAGGCTGGCTGGGATGTGAATGTATTTCCAAGGACATAGCTTTATGTAACCTGTTTACCTTGTAAGACTTTTAAAAATCAGAAATTCTGTACTCTTTGCCCCAAACAATTAATGAATATGTATGTTCACATTGGATCCAGGAACAGTATGTTTTTGTCAGGGCGTCCCCTCAGGGACTTTTGCACGCTTCGGATGCATAATACAATTGAAGCCGTTTCTTTGTGAGAAAATAGGTTAATGACTTGCCAAAAGGCAGATGTTAATTGGAAAAAGTGCACACGAGTCCTTTTCTTCACAATGTATATGGGTTGCATTTGTTATGACTTGCATCCAAGAACAGGTGCAATTTCAATTGACTCAGCTAACAGGATGTGCTGACTACGCTCCTCACCCAGTTCACCAGATATTTTAAATCCAGCAGAAAAAAACAAAAAACAACAACAAAAAAAAGAGTTTCTAAACTAGTCAGTGAGCGATAAGCTGCATTTATTACCTGTTACAGAACAATAACTTAGGATTGTAATTAATCATCTTAATAATATTAAAATAAGACCTTTGGGTATGTATTGGTACTGAAGAATTTTTTCTGGTGAGCACTGAGGAGTCGTACACAAGACAAAATGCGTCATCCCTTCCAAAATATTTCTTTTTAGTAAAAAGAGTCGGCAGTTTAAGGCAAGTTAGCACGACTGTTCTAGGCACAGTACCACAACTGTTTTCGTAAATGCGACTTAAAAGCAGAAAAATTGCTTATTTTCACTAACACATTTTCTGCCACGAAACTACGCAATCAGATTGAGATCTTCACCTTGCCTCGCTTCGTTTTCCCTGTCTTCGGAAGCAAAAATTAATAAAACAAGTGGAAAGAGAACATTTTGGGTGTGTCAGGGTCAGAAGAGCTGTTGTTTGATAGTTTAATAGTGTGATTCCGAGAGTTTCTGGGAATTTCTACACTGCTCATATGAGTCCACTGGAGCGGGAACTTCGGTTTGGCTCTGTGTGCCTAACCAACCTCACCTCGTCCTTCAAAAGCCACTCTCTCACCTGAGGAAGCCTGAATGTAAAATTTGTCTCTCTGGGAAGCAGCGACGGTCCAGACCAGTGTGGGAACATCTACTTCAGGAATCCTCTGGGAGCTTTGGCATTAACGGGGGCACTGAATCTGCTGGAGACGGGGGTCACACGACTTTCCCACGCCTCTAGCGGGGACCCGGGCATCAGAGGACTCGGCACGTTTGCAGAGGCAGGAGTGGGCTGAGAAGAAATCCTGCGGGTCTCAATGCCATCCAAATATAGGCTTCTGCAACGCAGAGTAGTAGTTAGGTCTCTTTATGGCCTGTGCCCTTACAGACCAGGATAAAACAGAGGGATCCAACTTCTCTTCAAAGCTGCTAAAGAGGAAGCAATTGCCAGAAGAGAAGAAGAAAAGACAACCACTGACTGTCTTTTTTTTATCCTTTTGTGCTTTGTATTGTAATGAAATAGTACCTCTGTCTCAAGTTTTTTCCTCCTCCTAATCCCCAGAGGAAATCTCTGCTCATTTTCAGAGAGATAAAACCTTAGGGCAAAGAGAAAGTAGCAGGAATTGCCAGTGTCTGTACTATAGAGTGTCACTGAAACCTTTTCTGGCCACATTGATGGAAGCCAAAGGCTTGCTCCAACACCTGTATTGAACGTCAATTCTCTCGTAAGATTCAGAAGAAGATTTGTAAAATTCATAAGCAAGGCATGTTTGCAGCGACCTGTTTATTGGGACTTTATGAGCAAGTGTCATAGAGACAGAAGTCTGGGAAGGTCAAAGCGGTAAAATCCCTTCTGTGGTTCCTTCTAAGATTCTTCTAAGAGATTCAGGTGAGCCATGTGCAAAGGGTCCCGCTGTTTCATGCTACCTTCATCTCGCACTTCTCAAAAATAAGCATTTAAGATGTAGTGCGCTTGGGTGGTGAGAAGGACACGATGGTCCCGGCAGCAATTCTTCTTCATGAGAGCATTTGTTGAACGTTTTTTAATAATTCTTTTTATTAATATTTTCACCTTACGATACGTGCTGGGAGCTCAAGAGCCAGGAGGTTTGCTGGAGCCTAAAAAGAGCAACTTGAAAGACAAGACACTTGCTGATGGTTTCTGACAATGTCCAAGTTCTGCACTAATTAGTGGGAATATTCTGTTAAAATTAAGTGATGCTACACCTAAAAATTGATGTTGTGGGCAAAAGCAGGGTTTAGCTCTTAATCTGTAAGATTTGAAAGTCCCCGTACTTAACGAGACCAGCTTTCAGTACTAAGGAAATTTTACAAATGTAATAAGATGCCATTAACTTTTCAGTTAAGCAGTGAGTGTAATCAGGCAAAGCACAGTAGATGATTATAATATTTAATTGTACGTAACCATACTGAGTGGTTTTCGGTCTGCGCTGATGTCTCTCTACAGCTTCACTGCTAAAACACTGTGACCTTTTGTGCAGCTTCTGCAATCTATTCAGTATAGACCTGGCCTATAAATAGCCGCATTATTGAAAGAACTGTGAGAGGTTCATTAGAGAAGTTGTGACGGCCTCGTTCGAGCGGGGGCTGATCTAGTACCACTCCAAGTTACCAAGGAGTTTCAGCATGTGGGTAACGCTAAGCACGAAGGCGGGCTTTTGGCCACGCCGCAGAGTAGATGCCCCTCCAGCCATCCCCTCCATCACCCCGGCTGCCCATTCTCACTTCTTGCCGGCTCCGGGCAGAGGGATCTCTTTCCAAAGGAAAGCGCGGCATGCGGGAGGCTGCGGTCACGCGGATCTTGTCCCAGCCCAGAGCCAGGATGCCGCCGGGGCGTATGCTGGGGGCCGGGGCCGCAGGACATCCTGCCCCATGTACCTCCCCGCCAGCGCAGATGCAACCAGGGAGATTAGTCATCTTAAAATCACACACAGGCATAAGTACTTTGCTGACTCAATGGGAAGTCGCCGGCTGGAATCAGTGGGACTTCTCACATGATTGAAGTTAGCATGCTGAAAACGTCTTAATCCGGTGCGCTGTATTCACGTAACTGGGGGGGGGGGGGCAAAGAAAGAAAATTTGAATAGCAGCTGGTGGCTGTTTTCTTTCAAAGGTACATGGAAAACAAATACAGCCATTATAACTTGGGCTTCTGGTTAGTTTAAAAGGGTACTTTGCTCTTTATTTCACAGCTATCTGAATTATAGCCTCCCACTTCTGGCTCTGGTGCTCAGGTAAATGAAGACTATGCAGGACCAAGTCCCCAGTTTGTTTGCAGACCTTATCCTACAGCCTTTTGGGTACTCCTTTGGAAGGCACGCTAGAATGAGAGAGGTTCCTAGGATCATTCAAAACCACAGGAGAGGAAATATCCCTCGCTTTGTCTCTTTTTTTTTTTATAGAGAAAAATGCTCTCAGCTATTCAGTGATCCCAAGTTGTGTATGTGTTTTCCACATTTCTCTCTTTTTCTCTAAATGCTCAAGTTAGTCATTTCAAAGTGAGAGAGTTATGCCCTCGTTACATAATCTGAGAACTGGGAGAGAATTACCCATATTTTTCTGTCTAATGGATTTGGGAGGAACAGGGAGGAATACAAAACTAACAAGCTGTAATATCTGAAAAATGGTATTCAGAATGAAAATACTATGGATACAATAAAATCGCTCTATCCTCGCCCAGCATCTCGCCATTGCTTTTACATTTGTGTACCTTGTAGGGTAACAAACCTGAGCCCTCAGCACTCACTGGGAAAAAACAGATTGAAATGCCCGAGGTCTCATTTTTAAGATTTGCCCTGTCTAAGGAGTCACTTACAAAACTATATATAATGTAGCCCATTAATGTCAGCTATGACACACCCAGTTTCTTTCTTTTTTTTATGTTTTTTTATTTTTTTTTAAATTTAAGGAACGAGTACGCCATAAGAAAAGCTGGCTGGGAGGTTTCCAACAGCGCAGGTTTCTGTCAGCGAATGCCGATTTGTCGTAAGCAAAATGTTTCGCAGAAGCGTCTCTGTTTGGATGAACTTCCGATGGAACACAGGCAGGTTTCCATCACAAGCCCGCCTGATTTCCTGCCAGCTTGCCTGGCAGCTCTCCAGGCTCCGCGGCTCCGGGACGGCTCTGGACTGAACCTGGGATTCTTCCTGACTTCTTTTTTTTTTTTTTTTTTTTTTTTTTTTTTTTTTTTTTTTTTTGTTAAAGTTAGAGGGAAAAGGTCTTGGGAGATATACCCGTTAGCTCTGCCTGGCTTTTTCTGATTGTTCAGAATTAGGTGTTTTGATAATACAGACCTCGCGCAGCAGAGTCCCTTGGTCTGCTACGTGGGAGACCCAGGGCAGCTTTCCTCCTTTCCAGAGAAGCTGCTCAGGTGAAACTGCCCTGGAAGTGAGATATTTTTCATACCGCATTGAGCTTCATTTCTGAACATTTTCAGGAGACCTCCCGGTGCCAGCATTGTCTCCTCCTCTCTGTTTTCTAAAATGCTTAATTGCATTGCGGTTTCTCTGTACTAGCAGTGCCCTTCAGCGCTGCCTCCTTCACTCACTTCTCCCAGGCCACTTTCTGGTACAGAGGCTGCAGCAACCTCTCTACTGTCTTCTGGGCACCTGTGGTCACTGGAATTGTGGGATGTGAGGAGGTTTCTTGGGACCTTAGGTGCAGAGATATACTCTAGAAAGCCGCCTCAGTGGCCAGCTGCTTGGGCCTTGGCTGCTTCTCCCTGGGTTATCTGCTCCATCTTCCCTTGGACCCAGAGATATTTCTCTGCACTTCAGTCTGAATCACCTGGGGGGTGCCGGTTGCTTCATTTTTTCCTCTTTAATGTGGGGTTATCTGAGGGCAGGACCTTGTGCAGGCGTGTGCCCGGGATCCTGGGGGCTCAGTAGGTGAAGCAAGCTGGGGAAGGCAGATAACTCCTCTTTCACCTCAGGGCTCTCGCTGTGGGCGATCAACTTTATCTGCCTTTGTACTCCAGACTCTCAACCTCTAACAACCTCCCATATGCTTTTTTATCCTTCATCCCATGAGTTTCATCAGTACGTTAATTGTGTCTGTGTACTGGGGTTAACTTGGCTTTGAAAAGCGTCTGACTGAGAAGAAGCATTTGGCCAAGATCGAGAAGATCTGATGATTTAAACTCTGGAGTGGATTTGGTCTTGGTGTTACCAAACAACAGAATCCAGCTGCAAGCATCATTTTAATATTCTCTTTAAGCATTACAGTATCTCATTTTTCCCAGACCTCTCAGGTTTAATGATATTTTCTCAGTCAGGAAACCCATTACATCTGAAAGTGGACTGTCCAAGAGGCTGGCACAGCCAACAGCATCAGGCTGTATTGCTGTCACAGCACGACCAGGAGCTATAAGAAAGAACGGGGAAAGAAAGGGATGTGCCCCGGTGTAATTTTCTAGGTGATGCTGTAAGCCCCGGCAGACCCTGAAACCTCCAGAGAGAAGAAGTGGAAGAGGCAACACCAGCAGAAGCTGAATGCAGGCAGAGAGAGAGGCAGGGAGAGGACAAACATGAACCCCATTCTGCTTAAGTACAGCCTCTGATAATTAAGTGGAGCCCTCTTCACAAATGTACCCACAATCTCTGCCTCCTGCTGCACTAATACTTTGTCCTATGTTGTCTGTCCTGCTGTAGCCCATCAGTTCTTTGCTTATCTCTTTCTCTCTGTGATTTCACCCTCTCTTCTCTCCCGTCCTTTTCCTCTGAAAAAATATTTTGCAGCCTACAATTAGTGCACTTGGCTGAAGTCTTGTTGGGCATATCAGGAAGTTTTCTGGATCGCTTATGGGTGGAGTTTCCCAAAAGCATCAATTTGGTATTAATGTTGTATAAACAATGGGGCCTGCCAAACCCTGAACAGTGTGAAGCAGCCTCAAAATGTTACGCCTGCTCGCAGATTTCTCTCGTGGGTTACCTCACACAACAGAGACACCGTGGCCTCCACAGGCACACAGCAAAAGATGACCACGGGCATAACCTCAGTGTACACCGGGAAGAATCCGCCTTGTGTTCACCGGTTCTTTTGATCGGCCTGAAGCGTTGGTGCCGGTACCAAGTGGCCATTAAGAAGTCATGATGGGTAACACAGTTACAAGTGCAGGCACATTTTCAAAGTTGTGTGTGAATTACTGAGCTCATTTCTGCCAGCTGTCGTGGGATAACGAGCTGTATAATAATGACATTGTTTGCAGCAGCTATGGGATGAAGTTTGAATGAGTACATTGTCTGCAAGAGGATTTTAAGTAAATATTACAGTTCATACAGCACTAGTATGGCTTGACATACAGGATCACTGGAAGCCCTTGATCCTTGTTAGGACAGTGGTGGGCAAGAGCTCCTGGAATTATTTCAACCACGGACTAGAGTGCCACAAATAGCCCTCATTTCCTGCATTTCTTTTTGTTAGAGGCCATTCCCACAGATTTCCCAACATTTGAATGAAATATTCCATGCTGGGTATCCTTTTCAGGGTGAAATTTTCTAGACGTTTTCAGTTTTTTTGAAGAATGAGATAATATGTGGCCACTCCCCTTTGGACCTTTCCTGGAGACCACCTGGCATCAGAAAGCATACGGACAGCTGATGGAGGCAAACTGGTGTAGGAGAACACAGGCAAGCAGCTCACTGAGAGCTATCACAGAGAGTCATCCAGGCCAGATGAAATGCGGATACAGTGGGACCAAGACTAGCTCAGCGTGGAGATCGAGGCTGGGGTGAGGAGACACAAGAGAAGATATGAGAACTGGTGAGTGGATGGGGAGGGTATGAGACACCGAGGAGTTTGAAGCAGGACCGAGGAGATCTGTAGTGTTGGGAGAAGCCAAGCTTGGGGCAACATTAGGCCCTGTTTCCTACCAGGAAGGGCAGGAAAGGTTTGCAGAGAACCCTCTTGCTCGACTAAACATCTGTCGATCCCCTTGTTTGGTATCTTCCCCAACTGTGCGCTTTCCCTGTGTCGCGAGTGAGCATGAAGGATAACACCCTGCTATTGCCATTGGTTGCTCCACCTGCTCAAGAGACAAAGGTCAATGTGGTAAACCTAAATGCATAAAGAAAATGCATGCAGAGAAAACTATCTGGAACTGTATGTTAAAATCATTTTACTAAGGCAGCTCTGGAGAATTGAATTTTATCTCTGCATCTGTATCATCAGCCTGGCAGCTGTACTTTGTGTAGGAAGCAGTGGGATGGAGATGTGAAATGGCTGGCAAGGAGGGGGATGTAAAACCCAATACCTGGAGACTGCAAAGTTATAAGCAAGTGTTTTGAATTCTTCTTTGAGATCTGAGAGATGCTACAAGGGAGAAAGCAACAGAGTCTGCAGCAAGAGACAAACAGTGAGAAGCAATGCTGTGATTATAGGTCCGGTCAATAGTTTTCATGTCAATAGGAAGATGAAGAGGAGAGGAAAGGGTCTTTAGAGGGAAATAATTAGTTCTGCATTAGAACCGTGAAAAGCAGAAATGTGAAAAGCCGCAGATGAGATTGCCTGCTATCCTGCCTAAGAAAAAGGTTCTGCTATCTATCTAACCGTGGCTTTATGAACCATAGACCATGTTTATTTGTTGTTCTTCCTATTCGATTTTATAATGGTGAGTACATCCTTTTGCATTGTTTAAAATCAATTTGATGCTTGCAGATTGATTTGCCACACTAACATCCTCTCCCTCTCTCGATCTGTTCAGCCTCTAATGAACAGCCCGTGCTGCCTTCCTCTCATGTGTTCTCAACCCTGCTGACTCCAACGCATTTTCCAAACTCCTGAGTACCCTGAGGCAATTTTCCCCTGCCCCCTTCTTGCCAGTGGCACTGAGTAGGTATCCCCTTGGCTGCCGTGCCTGCTGCTCTGTGCCTGTCAAAGGCAGGAGGTCCCACTCACCTGCTAGATGCTTCCCCCTGTGTAGGGATGCCATCCAGAGGGACCTGGACTGGTTTGAGAGGTAGGCCTGTGCAAACCTCATGAAGTTCAACAATGCCAAGTGCAAGGTCCTGCATGTGAGTCGGGACAATACCAAGCACAAATACAGGCTGGGCAGAGAATGGCTTGAGAGCAGCCCTGAGGTGAAGGACCTGGGGGTGTTGGTTGATGAGAAGCCCAACATGAGCTGTCATGTGTGCTTGCAGCCCAGAAAGCCAACCACATCCTGGGCTGCATCAAAAGAAGTGTGGACAGCAGGTCGAGGGAGGTGATTCTGCCCCTCTACTCTGCTCTGGTGAGACCCCACCTGGAGTACTGCATCCAGCTCTGGGGCCCCCAACATAAGAAGGACATGGACCTGTTGGAGCAAGTCCAGAGGAGGGCCACAAAAACGATCAGAGGGCTGGAGCACCTCTCCTATGAGAACAGGCTGAGACAGTTGAGGTTGTTCAGCCTGGAGAAGAGAAGGCTCCATGGAGAGCAGCCTGGAGAAGGCTTATAGCAGCCTTCCAGTACTTGAAGGGGGCCTAAAGGAAAGGTAAGGAGGGACTCTTTATCAGGGAGTGTAGTGATAGGACAAGGGGTAATGGCTTAAACTGAAAGACAGTAGCTTTAGATTAGATATTAGGAAGAAATTCTTTACTGTCAGGATGGTGAGACAGTGGAACAGGTTGCCTAGAGAAGTTGTGGATGCCCCATCCCTGGAAGTGTTCAAGGCCGGGTTGGATGGGGCTTTGAGCAACCTGGTCTAGTGGGAGGTGTCCCTGCCCAGGGCAGGGGGATTGGAACAAGATGATCTTTAAGGTCCTTTCCAACCCAAAGCATTTGATGATTCTGCAATGATTCTATGATTCTGTTCCTCAAGGTCCATGCCTGGGAAAGGTGGCAAGCTAAGCACAGCATCAACGGGGAGCCTAAAAGGTTTGATTTCCTACAAAGCCCAGCACTGATGCTGAGAATGCTTTACCTCAAGCCGTGTTTGCTGCTTCCCAGTTTGCTTTCTCCTGGAGTCCCTGTCACAGTGCACAACGCCTGGCTGTATGGCGAGGGGAGACAGGGCTTGCTTTGGAGTGTACGGCGAGGGTTTGGAGCAGCAGCCTCAGGTAGATGCAGGGGCGAAGAGAAAGGAAACCTGCTCAGTGAACTAGAAATTCCCACACTCTGTTGTCAAACATGCTTGTTCACTGGTGTGGAAAAGGGAAGCTGAGGAGAAGAGAAATGAATTTGAATGCATTTTAATTGGGATTACGGGCATATGGTGTGGTGCCATTTGTTTTCCTCTTCCTGCTCTGCAGTGGGGCTCTAATACCTTCACACATTTGCCTTTATTTGTCATGTCAAAAGGGGAGACAGCAAGCAGCTTTCTTCTCCCCCCTCTCTGGGGCCATGCTAACAGCTCTCACTTCGCCCTGAACTTTGCCAAAGGAACAATCATGATTTTCAGAAACAGTGCAGCCAGATTGCACAAGCACATTTAGCAGCTCCGACTTATTTTTATTAAACTTTTCAGCTGCTCCTGGGAGGACCTTTGCTATTTCCCAGCAGCAGAAAGGGATGAATTCAAGGGGAGAGAGGGGATGTGATGTCCGCAGTACCACATGCACATAATTCACCAGCAGCTAGGTAGTTAGGTTTTATTGTTATGATAGTATATTTAGTGTTTTGTAAAAAGCTACTTAGGGAGCTGTTTCCCTTGTTGTACAGCAGCTTGTTAGCTGTAAGATTCAGGCATAAGCCTTTAATTATGCCTAGCATCTCCGCAAAAGCAATTTCAGTTCCCTTCCCTGCCTCATGCAGCATCTTGGGATGCTCTGCATCTGAATGTGAGCAAGCTATTGTTTAACATGGCTTTAAATCATTACAGAAATGTTCTGTAGCATCCACTGGGAAAGCCTGCTCCCATCTGCCCCGTTCATTTCTCACGGTCGCTTTGGGAACCAGGGCCAGTAATCACAGAAATTTTGGTTAAAGGCTAAGCGCAGAGTAACTTTATCTTCTTACACTTTGCAAGCTAGTAACAGGTGAAGGTGTGGCTCAGAATTATTTAGAGGAATGTAAATCTTAAGATTAAGCATCTTTCCCGGCCTTTAGGTAAGCATCTTTCCATTCATTTTCCAAAACTGTATATGACACAGTATAGGACTTGCAGGGGACTTTTAGAAGCTAATAGAATCATAGAATCATCTAGGCTGGAAGAGACCCTTGGGATCATCGAGTCCAACCATCAACTCCACTCTACAGTGTTCTCCCCTACACCATATCCCTTAACACCACATCTAAACGAGTCTTAAACACATTCAGGGATGGTGACTCCACCACCTCCCTGGGCAGCCTATTCCAGTGTCTGACCACTCTTTCTGGGAAGAATTTTTTCCTCATGTCCAGCCTAAACCTACCCTGCTGCAGCTTTAACCCATTCCCTCTTGTTCTATTGCTAATTACCTGTGAGAAGAGACCAGCACCAACCTCTCTACAGTGTCCTTTCAAGTAATGTCCACTTTCAATGTCCTTCAAGTAATGTCCACTTAAAATGTCTTCAGTGCAGTTGAAGACAATCTGAATCTCCTCCTGCCTCCCCTGACACAAATCTTCTGTGGTAGACTTCAGTCAGCTCAATGCCATGGCATCCCAGCCTGACCACAACTCTAAGTCTGTAGCTCCTGAATAAAAGTCGAGATTTTTATTTTTCTTCTGAAGAATATGTATTTTTTATTATAGATTAGACTTGCAGAAAAAGTATGAAACGTTGCCTAATGTTATTCAGTATATCCTGTATTTGATGGTCCTCTTGTCCCAGAGTTTCTGTTTCAAATAATGATGAAAAAAAGTTGTATTAAATTTACATCAAAGGAAAGCTGGGGAAGCAGAAACATGAATAACAAACACATGCATAATGTGATTCTGAACAAAGAAACCTGTGCCGTCAGTGTGGGGATGGGCCGCGCGGGAACACATGTATGTCATTGCAGCATATTGCTAACACGTGTGGGGGTCATCCAGATACACGTGGGGGCAGCTGAGATCCCTGTTTGAAGGTAGATTTGATGGAATCTGGTTTGTAGGTACTGTGGCAATGAGTGCACTTTCCATCTTTATAGAGTGGTTACCACAACCTTTTATGTGTTATCCTGTACGGGCTTCCATATGCTGGCTGTGCTGAAGGGAGAGTGTAAAGAATACGTAAATTATGTCAGTGTAAAGATTCACAGAAAAAAAAAAAAATTACGCATGATAATGACATTCTGAAAGGAGTTCACACACATCTTTCAAATGAATGAAAAAAAAAAATAAAATTCATTAAATGGTAATACATTTCACCCACTCAGACCTCAGAGCTCCAAAGCAGCTCGGTGGTTTTTCTTCTTCAGTAGCTTGCAATATTACCAGCTCTTCCAGGGGAACACAGAGCATGGCCAAAGGGCCACGGCTCTGCATGGAAGTGAGGATGCATTTGCCAAAGCAACAGGAAGGCTCTGGATTTGGGATCTTGGTTCAGAGCTCTTCTGCAGCAGCTGAGGACGTACTAGTCTTTTGCAAAGGTAATTCAGACTGTTTGGTCTGGAAGTGATTTAGCATTTTATACTTGCTAGACAGAAATAAGTATGCTTGACATTTGTTAGTAATACTCCTGGTTTGGTTTGGTTTCGCCAGGTATTTGTAATCTTGAACAGACACCGTCTATTGCTCTGAACGCATTTCTGCTTTCCTTTACTAACAGCTCTGGCCGCCGCTCTGCTGGCCTTCACGTCACCCTGGAACCGAGGCAGCTCTCCATCGACTGGCTGGTCTTTATCACCAGGTTTTCCGAATGTTCAGCACCCGTAACATTGCAGCAGATTTTCAGAAGCAGGCAGCCATCAGCTATGGTAATTACAGTTAGGGCCAAATTCTTAAAAGAACTTGGCATACTGCCCCAAATCTGGTCCCCGGCATGGATACGTAGTACTTTCCTGCAGGAATCACAGCTCTGAATTTGGGAGTCACCTAATTCTGCGCCCCACAGAAGAGTCCTGGCTGGGGGGTGTGTGGTCAGGATGAAGGTGGAAGGTAAGTGCTTGTCACGTATGGCGATACTGGTTTGTGATGCTTGCGGTGACAGAGAAGGACAGACAAAATGAGACTCCAGCTATTACAAAATTATAGTGATGAACTGGAGGAATCCATAAATACAATACACATTTTACATTAATAAAATCAGGTGGCTGGCCCACCGCATACAGGGATTGATGTGAAAATAGCCATTTAAGTTTTGGCACATTATAGGCAAACATACTGGAGCAGGTCTTTAAACCTTGGGCCCCTAAATCACTTTTAATGGATCTCCAAAAGGTACCTAAGGAAAACAAGATTTATATTCATTATGCTAGGATCTTAAATTTCCATCTATATTATCACTGAAAGATGCTTAGAGCTGCACAAATTCGAAATGGTTGAAAAAAAATCACTGGAATAGAATTATAATCAACCTTAAAATAGTAGTTTTCAAGACAGTAACCACTAAAGTCAGTTGTAGAAGTAGGTTTCTTGAATTTCTGCCTCACAAAAGGCAGAGCCAAGGGTAAAATCAACTGGATGAAATCACCGAATGTAGGACTAGGGTTATCCAAGGGCCTGTTGGCCCTTCTAATTGACCCTTGAAAACTATCCCACCTATTTTGGGAGCAGAGTAAATGAAGGCAGTTCACCAATTTTTAGACTAATCCAAACAAACGTTAAAAAGACAAACAAACAAGGGAGCAAGCAAACAAAGAAAAAGCCCCCAGGCCAAAACCAAATGAGCAACAGAAGACCCCTGGCCAGTCCCTTGTGGCAGGCAAGGTCACTGCCTGGGAATGCTCTCATGATTCGCAGGCAGACAAAGCTGCTCCAGGTCAGATGTGAGGCAGAAAGACATGACGCCACGGGGAGGTTCTGCTGCTGGCCCGGGGGGCTTGGCTAGAGGACGAGCCCTCGCTCCCCAGCTGTATTTCAGCTCGTTGCTAGCATGGGCTGCCACCCCCATGAGTGAGTGAGTAAATGCGCTCGCCGTGTGCCTGAACGCTTGCACAATGTCCCACCACACGCACAGAGGGTTGCTGAAGCCCTGCCCTGCCAAGGTCGGTGGGAATTTTTGTCATCGACTTGGGTGCAGGCAGGATTTCCCCCCTTGGACACACACCTCCTCCCGGATGCACGTGCATGTGAGTGTTTGTGTGTATATATACGCTTTACAGTACAAAGTACTTACAGGAAGGCATCTTCCCTCTTTAAATATTTTTCTGCAACATCGTATTGCGTGAAGTCAGACCCTCACTGTCACAGCCGTAGTTTCTCACAGTTTAATGGTGTCAAAGAGCCCTTCTTGCTCCTGGCTGCTGCAATAACAATCAGGCTGGGAGGAAGGGGAAATGAGCAGTGTAGCACACGCTGTACCTTCCAGCCACCAGCTATTGTTAAGAGCACGTTGCTCCAGACAGAGTGGCAGCAAGGCACGGGGTGGGAAGCAGGTGTAACCTGCCAGGAACACCAGCCTAGCAAAAGTCAATTTTTAATACAGGCAAGTACTCTTACTTCTCACCCGCCTCTTGCCACCAAACCGAAAGACATTTTACATTCCTGTTGCTCAACACTTGAAAGCTTCACAAACGCTTTTTTGTGGCAAACCAAGAGCTCATTTTCTCACGTCGGCACTTTGGTCATTCATCTGCAAAGTCACCGATTCTTTTTTCTTCAACTCCCTATCGTAACTTAGCATTTCACGTGCAACAGTTTGCTCTCAGGAAGCATGTTTCCAGAGGCTTTGCTATAGTTTGGGTTCTTTACAGAAGAGTCTGAAATCTCTCCTCCTTGCTTGCCCTGATTGTCCACCTTGTTTTTCTTCTACTGCCTTCAGAAAGTCCCACCAGCGAAGGCTGCCCAAGCTGCGGTAGCCCCGATGGAGTACTTTGCTGCAGCCAGGTCTACACAAGTGTGTAGCCCGGCACGACTGGCCAGGTTCGGACTGCTGCTGGGTGGCCCAAGCCCAGCTCAGTCACCTCACCCCCTAAATTCAACTGCAGTGTGTTGTTGGAGAACTAGACTGCCCTTGCTGAGCCCCTGTGCCATTCTCAGACTCCCTCTAGGGTGGTTTATAAACATCAGTGTGGTGGTCCCTGCCAGAGTGCATGAAGCCAGCAGCCCACGTGTTCAAACCCCTTCTTTGCTTTAGTGCGGGAGTTCCTGCCCTGCCGTGCGATATTAAAGCCTATTTGTGGTCAGGTTCCGTTCACTGTGCTCTTGATCTGCAGTCTTTATTAATACCTTGTTTTCGGATACCTGCCTCTGTTTGCTGAGCACTCACACAGCGTGCAAAGCAATATAAATGCGTGTGTTCAGCCCAGCTGCCACACCATAAACAAGCATGATGAAAGAACATCCCATCTATCGCCTGCTACTACCCATCAGGACGTTATCTCTGCTCCCTTTCCTCCACTGAGGCCTGGAGATGAAGTACTGCCTCGTATACATGCCACTCATGAAATGCCTTCCCCGGCTGGCTGTTCCTGGTCCAGGATTATCCATCAGCTGCAGGACACAGCTGCTTGGCAAGGGAGTCAGTGGACCATGAAAAGGCCTGGACTTTTCTGTCTCTTACTAAGCATTTTCTACACTTGTTCCTTATATTTCTTTTGTCCTTATAGTTAACGGTCATCTTTTACCACAGGATAATTTTTGGGAAAGTTAATCCAACCCTGTCTCCTCCTCCCCCCACCCCATGCAGCAGCTCTCGACTCTGGTTGGACTCTGCTTGGTTTTCTTCAGGAGTTAGCTCAACACCCTGCCAAAGTCCCAGGTATCTCCCCCAGCAACTCGTCCCTGACCATCTTCCTCCCCTTCCCCAGCTGCTCCCACATCACTCACGGGTGATACTGCCCTGTTCCGGGTAGCTTGGTGTATTTGGCTGGGCTGGAATGATGCTGAAAAACAACAGAAAAAAAAATCCCTCAGAAGCGGTCTTTCCCCCAAGGAAAATTCTCCTCTTTAAATAGTCCCTTTGCATTTGGGAGGAAAAATACAATTTTTATCTCATTAACATACGATTCCCCAGTCATCTGCACTTCTGAGCTCGGTAGCTATTTTATGTTCGTCCCTAATACACATGATTTAGCCTGGAGCTATGATGTATAGATTCAGAGTACAGGAAATGGACTGGAGACTGTGTAAGTAATCAGTTTGGCTTTATTTCACTCAGTGGTGACACTGGACAATAACAAGTTAAAAGCAATTTTGGACTGAACAAGATACATCTGTCCCTGCGCTGCAGTGGAGACGCATCCGTCTGCGCCCCGAGAGCTGTCCTTGTCTCCTCATCTATCACTTCCCACTTGTGGCATCACTTTGTCTACTCAACAGTAACTTGCCGTCTGCAGTGCCGAGAAACTTTGAAAATGTTCTGAATTTCACACCAGGGAAGGCCATAAGGTGCATTTCGTATGTCAAATGCCTCAGAAACTGGTTCTGTGCAAACTCTTATCCAAAATACATGTGGATACAGTTCCGTGTTGTTTGTTGTTTCTCTTTTTGTGAAGTTGTGTTTGAGCGCTGGTATAATGTATCCTAATAAATCACTTTACATTTTGCTTTGCACCTTTCAGCATTGCAGTGCTTATGTCTGGTTAAGAAATGAAGATGGGGAGGGGTAAGGAGCCATCCCCATGTGGGACTGGGATGGCACAGTCCAGGGCACCGAATATAAACTCAGCGACGCAAAGTCCAATCTCCCCTGTACTGTAAGTGCCCTGTAAGAGTAACGAACTCATCTAATCCTTACAGAGGTATAACGATCCCACTTGGTCTCCCTGACCCTGTTTCTATTCTAGTGTCTAGGTTACTGAGCTGTCTGGGGACCAAACAGAACCATTGGGACGATGGCTCAAACCAGCCAGGATTGCTGGCTCAGGGGAGGCCCACACAGACATACCTGTACTGCTTCCAGAGCCAGATCAGGCAAGAATTAGGATGGCTGTGTCCCCGCGGGGCTAATCTCAAACCCATCAGCTCTAGGCAGAGCTGGATGGGATGCCAATGCACTGCCTCCCGACACGGAAAAGTGGCCAGGGTACGGGGCAGAGAGACCCAGGCTGTCTCCAGTGCGGCTCTGTTGGAGCATGAACCCTACAGCCGGGCCAGCTCTTCTTCAAGCCACCTAAGTGCCACTGCACTGCACTGCACTGCCCTACCAGCCCAGCTCCCAGAGGATTTATTAGCTGGAGCAGGGAACCTGACTGGGGAGCATTGGCTCACTGCCACCGCAGCCAACCTGTCTCTTCAGAAACCAGAGTGCTGGGAAGGTAACGTGGCGATACCTAAAGCCTCTGTGAGAATTAAGAGGAGCTGTACATGTGTTGTCTGTATTATTTCCATTACCAGGAGCAGCCAACCTCCTGTAAAGGAAATCCATATGTCATTTTATAATGTTAGGAAAAACAGATACTTACCACAGAATCATAGAATCATCTAGGTTGGAAGGGACCTTTGAGATCACTGAGTACAACCATCAACCTAAAAAAACAAAACCACCACTAAACCATGTCCCTAAGCACCACATCTGCCCATCTTTTAAATACCTCCAGGGATGGTGACTACACTCCTTCCCTGGGCAGCCTGTTCCAATGTTTCATAACCCTTTCGGTGAAAAAATTTTTCCTAATATCCAATCTAAACCTCCCCTGGCACAACTTGAGGCCATTTCCTCTTGTTCTACTGCCTGTTACTTGGGAGAAGAGATTGACCCCCACCCACCTCTCCACAACCTTTTCTCAGGTAGTTGTAGAGAGCGATGAGGTCTCCCCTCCGCCTCCTCTTCTCCAGACTGAACAACCCCCGTTCCCTCAGCTGCTCCTCATAATACCCCCTGCACTGGCTGCTCTATCATCATGCCTCACAACTCAGGTATAACTGATCACAGATGACATGTATCACTGGAGAGATGCTTACCCACAGCTCCCATCTCCACAGAGTTTCTTATTTAACTCCTTGTGCTAAATAGCATGTTTCAACATTGGGCTTGCTAAAACCACTTGTGTTTTTGTCATGTTCTGTTCACAGAAGTCAATGAGGACTTCAGAGGGACCAACAATGCTGGTTGGTCTGAGGTCTGAGGTCTGAGGACTGAGAGTTCTTCCTCATGAAATGTTTTGAGAATCTAGATGGCCAAAAATATCAAATTTTACTTTTAAAAATCAAATTATCTAAAATAATAAAAGGAAATTATAAAAGAACATCTTGCTTTGAAGCACTGTTTATAAAGATTAATAAAACATTTGACAAATCTATTTGTGACAGGATTTCTAATTTGTAGGAAAACTTGACACTACTGTAGCTTGTCTAGATTGAAAGGAAAACAAATTTCAACATGTCGAAAATCCCCCCAAAGTGGAAATTCCCAGTTCTAATCTACTCTGAAGATCACACAAACAACTTTTCATATTTTTATGGCAGCAGATCAGAACGGCATCATTCCTTTCTTCCATATGGCAAGGATGTGGCAAAATAATATCTGGAGCGAGAAGAAAAAATAATCTGTGACTAGCTGGAATACAAAGAAAAAGAGCTTCGTTGAAATGATCTTTTCAGAGCATCATCCCTCATAGCTCAGAACCTCTCAGCACAAGTTTGGCATAAGCTGTGCTATGTTTGGCATAAGCTGTGCTATGCCAAACTTCTGGCTTCGAGGCTTCAAACTTCAGGCTTGCTTCTGCACCGCTGACAGATAGAGGTGCAGAATCTGGCCCTGGGCAACCTGCTCTGGCTGACCCTGCTCTGAGCAGGGGGCTTGGACTGGATGGTCTCCAGAGGTCCCTGCCAGCCTTGGCCTGGTTCTTAAATAGCCACTTTCCCCAAACCTTAATCACACCCTGCCTCCCCTTTCTTCTCTTCCCTGCTGTCTTCTCTCTAGGAGCCACCTCCCTGCAGCCACCTCAGGGGCCAGTGGTGGCCATGACCGTGCCCTGCTGGGGACAGCAGCATTGGGCTGCACCTCCCCATGGGCAACACCACCCTCCTGCTGCAAATAGCAGCATCCCCCTGGAGAGAGGGTGGTGTTGTCAACAGGCTGTGTTTTCACTGGCCAAAAGAGTGAGCTTTTTGCAGTGAAATGGCTGGTTTGAATGGCTTTTTTGCCAGCGAAGAAGGTCTGTGCTTCCAGGCGTTTGCGGGGCGCAGGCACGGCAGCCACTGAGGGAACAATACTGGGCCAAGCCGGAGACCCCAACGGGCAGCACGAAAATAGCCAATTACTTCATAGCCCATTAAAGAGTAAATGGGCTAAAAGTTATCCTACCCTAATGGCATCAGTCCTCCATGACTCCCTTCCAAGAGGCTGAGGTGAACAATTCATTTGCAAGAGTTAAAATGTCCTCAAATGCACATGCAAAAAAAAGTGTCTTGTAAGATCTAGTGTCCAAATAAAAAGTGATAAAGAGAAGCCATGGCCTCTTACTTAAGACAGAGCTATGGAAAAAAAATATATTTGCAGAAATCTAAGCAGCTGCCCTGAACTCACCATTTCTTAACGTAAATGAAACACTTTTTGCCATGTTAGATCTCCAGTGACACTGCTTCTGTTGTGCTCCTTCAGCAATTTGTGAGACAAATTTGGGATCTGGGACATCTTACCCAATTTGTATTTATCTTAAGGCAGAGTTTAAAGCATCTCTTGCTTATGGAGAAGGAATTAACTTTACCCCCTCCCCCTGCCCTAGTGATGTATTTAAGTATCTTGCACACTTATTTTACAGACTGTTTTCAATCAAGCCGTCACCGCCTTGACATGTCTACTTAGAATTAATTTTTCTTAGACCAATATAAATGATACCGTGCCTTTGCTTCTCCGAGGACAAGAACATCTTGTAAGAATAAAATTCTCAGGATCCTTTCACAGACACCCTTATCTACACCCTGCAAGTAGGTCTTGTCTTCCGTGTCCATAGTGAGTTTGGAAGCTATAGAGGCAAACCAAAGTGTGCTGCTACAGTTGTTTGTGTCCCTGTGAGCGTGTGTGTGAGGATCAGATAATTTGGTAACTGGTGGACTAAGCAGCTGTTATTCCTATCCACCTTGATGAGATAAAAAAAATAATTCAGTTTTAATTTCATTTCTCGGAAATTGGAAATTTCTGTGATCATAGTGTCTACCATGTAATTCTTAATCTCAAGTAGTGCGGTGATGAAGGGTGTTGCAGGCCAAGTGTTTGATCTGTGGGCAGTCACATACGTTAATAGTAGCAAATCACCTTTCATTTATACTAAAGCAAAGAAAAAAAACACATGTCCATTATGTAATTAAAGAGTGAATGTATAAAAACCCATGCCCAAGGTACTCGGCTGCCTGAGAAAGCAGGTGCCAAACCCAATGGAGCAGGTGAACTGATCGCAAATGGAAACCAAACAGCTCCCAAGCGGGAAGAGTTTTGTATCAGGTTCAGGGGCCAAAAAGGTATGCAGGGGTAGCCATCACCCCCGTGACCGGCGGCAGAGCTGGGGCCCCAGTCTGAGGTGACAACTTCAGGGCAGGCCCTGCGCCCAGCACTCCCAGCGCCCGTCCTCCTCCTGGGCCAGGAGAAGCTGTTCTTTGTCAACCTTAAAGCAATACCCAGAAGAGGGTGGAGACTAATGTCTTTTCCATTATCTGTAGAGCTCACAAACAAGTCTTCCTTCCCTGCTCCCCCCCACCCAAAAAGGCCGGAGCCTCTCTGGAAGGCAGCCTGGTACGGAGGGACGCGGAGGCGCTCCCACACCAGGGCTGGTAAAGGAGCACCGGACATGCATCACTGGGAATTAGGGCTGCATCCAGGGAAAGCAATCCAACAGCCTCTCTGTAACTCCCATCAGTGCCTGTAAGGCCATAGGTGTTTGTCTGAACTGCAGCATTTGCCACAGGAGCCACCAAACCAGAAAAGCTGTGCTTTTTGGGCGAGGGCAGGAGCATCCCTGTGGCCACCGAGCCAACTGTGCGGAGCTCTCTGGTGCCCAGGGGGGGGTCACCTCCGTGCCAAAAGCCCCAACACAAAGCCAAACCACTGATGCCAACCCAAACCACTCGCCTGCCTTTTGGTACAGGACAGGCCCTACATTTGAGAGGATGAACCTTTTACTGTCAGGGAATTTTACGTCCTGCTGAATCCATTTCTGTCCATGTGTGAACACAAGCTGCAATAAGTTGTTACTTGAGTTCTGAGGAAGCGTTTGACTTTGAAGCAGCACTGAGGAGAAACCTGCTATAAAGGATTTTGTCAGTGCTGGGCCTGATGTTGCATACGTATCCCATCGCGTTTATCGCCCTGGTGGTCTGACTGATGGGTTGCAATGGGAAACCTGCTTAGCATTTGAGTCTGCATATTCTGACAACAATTCTGCCAGCAGCTGTCGACATGATCAAGCCTAAATATCAATATCCTAATTCCTCAAAATAGTATTTGATTTTGAAGTTGACCATTGGAAAATAGCAATAATAGGATTTTCGATCTACACATTTATGATAAGCTGCCTTTACGATTTCAAGATTTTCTTTCTTAGGCGTGAAGGCTAGAAAGACTTGATTCAGACGCATGAAAACCGAGATTGTCATGAAATTGCAGAGCTTGAGGAGTTAGGGCTTAGTGGAAAACAACACACGTCATGAGATGCCCACTAAAATGGGGAGAATGAGCCGTACTGCAGTATAACTGCAGCACAGGTGTGCAGAACTGCAGTAACTTCATCGTCAGGAAATACAGTTATGCAGTAGAAATGTCTCTTAAGACTGTAATTCATGCAAGTCTGAAACAACGCTTCTTTACAGCCATGGAAGCCAGCCAACAAAACCTGCGGAGCCTGTGCTACCCTCCCAAACCTTCCATGCTACGGGTACAAAGGCACACGGGAACTAATAGGCAACTGCGGCTCAAAGATGCATTAAGGTTTTGTTTTCACAGGGAGTTTGTCCTGGGGAATATTAAGAAATCTTTCCCTTCAGTTTCCATATCAGGTTTTCAGATCAGTGCTCTTCCCAGCCTCTCCTCCTCCGGGCTGCTCGCAGTGTGGAGTGCTCTTTTCCTGTTTACCCTCACATCCCTTTTTATTACTAGGCAGGATTTTTTTTTTTTTTTTTTAAAAGCACACTCAGGCGCCTGCTTGTTTTTTCTAAAGCTCTACGGGGATTTGTTGGCGTCTTTTGCAGCAGGTCATCCTGTTTTCAGACAAAGTTCCTGTCTTGTTAAAAACAATCATTTCTGGATGTCTCTGTACAGCTCCTGCTTTTAATCATCCTGAGTCCTTGAGCCGTAAAATCCGCACTCCAAATATTTAGGTTTTGTTTGTTTGTTTGTAGCTAAAAAGAAAAAAAAAAAAAAGAAAGGGAAAAGAAAGGAAAAGCCCACAGAACATTTTCAAACTGCCACCCTTCTGCAGGACAGGAGACCTCTGCGCGCTGCAGTCACGCAGGCCAGCTGTGCGCAGGCGGTGGCACGCTCAGCACAAAGGCTACCACCAGCAGACAAAACGGCGGCAGCAGCAACAAGCCCCTTTACTCAAAATGCCCTTGCTGCTCTGGGTAGGAGCAACGTGGCTGCAGATGCCCGAGTCCTGGGCAAGCGATGGCCAGCAGGGCTCCCTGCAGCCACGCTCAGCCCTGGGGGCAGACCTGCAGGGCACAGCTGCAAAGATGGGACGGGCCAAAGTGGGGCTGGCCCATCTTTTGGGCATAGTCTGCACGGTCTTGTACAGCGGCAGTAATTTTCAGAGCAGGTCAAAGCTCAGCGTGGCTTTCAAACGCATGGATGGATAGTAACGGGGCCAGTACAATGCTATATAACTTGTTGGGTTTTAATTTTATGTTGAGAGAAAAACTCAGACAACCGTCTGCCATATTTCATCTATTTTAATTCTGTACATGCCCCTTACCACTGCAGCAAGGGCAACTACACAAAAAGTACGTCCATGCTGACAACAGCTCCTGTGATGAGGGGACCGCTATCATTTTAATTCCCCTGAGGCTGGCACAGGTATTTTTCACAGCTTTGTTTGAGACAGCAGCAGGAGATTACACTCCGCGGCTCCCTTTATAGCCAGCGATAGAAAGTTTTCTCTGTTGGGAGGAAGCTAGTGCCCCTAAACTAGGATCCCCTGCTGAGCCCTTCTCTGTGGAGTCTCTCCTCATCACCCTAGTGAAGGGGGCCAGGGTCTTACCTTTTAAAAGTTAGCAGATGTGAATAAACCCTCAATAATTGCTGATACAAGACGCCAAAGTGTTTAACAACTCAATTTGTACCCTTCACATATAAATAGATAGGGGAAGTCGGTTCACAGAAGGTGATATGTCTTGCCATAAGCTGGGACAAGAAGTCAAGTCTCTTTTTTCTAGCCTGGGAAGAAGGTCTTGCTCTATCTGCCAGACTGTGCTCTTGCCTGCACTGCTGCAAGGAGGACTCACTGGAGCAAATGACTGAATCTCTGAGCTCCTGAGCTAGCGCTTCCCGGCCTCTTACCTGTTGGGAAATGCTGTTATTAAAATGGCAAAAGAAAAAAAAAAAAAAAAAAAGGACAAAAAATAAAAAAAGGACAAAAAGAGAAAAAAAAAAGACAAATAAGTTATTCTCTTTACTGCCTCCCAATTTGCACTACAGCAAGCTGCATCTTAAAGGGTCCTGGGTCACCTCCTCGGCACCCAGGGAAAGGTCACTTTCAAGTGTACCTCCAGGGTTTTGTGTACTGTTATGTTCCAGGAGGTGATGAAACGTATTTCAAAATATGTTATGTTTAAAGGTGCCACGGTGCGCAGCTCCATTAAGAGAAAGGGTCTATTGTGTGCTTCCTGATGCTGAACACTCATGCAAAATGATCATCAATCAAAGTTTCAGGCTTTGGTAAATTTACCCCTGACAGTTCTTAAAGGAAGATGTTACACAATCCCTAACCCAAATGCTTTGATCTCCTAAGTCAAAGTCAATATGTCCAGCTGGATAAATAGCATTAAGCCTAGCACTGCTTCCTGTGTAAGTGATAAAAAATTGATAAAATCCTGACTTTCAGAAGCGCAGGTGCTTTAAATCAATGAAGTACAGTTCACCAAAGCTATTAATACCACCCCTGGAAGTCCTGACTGGAAGCAAAAAGCTTTGAAATTTTCATGCTCCTTAGTTCAGAAATGGAGTTTAAATTAGGTCGGTTTTAGGCGGCCACAAATGCTGAGCCATACTCTGGGCTAGTATCAATCAGAACCGTGCTATTTACTTAACTGGACCAGAGTCCCAGAGCTGAGATTCAGGCTCCTGCACTGCCAGCCTCCCTGCAGCGCAATGGGATTAGCTTTCAAGGATGTGCTCACAGAAACAGATTTACAGCCTTGTCCCAAGTCCCTGTCCTCTCTTCACATGCATTCGATGTGTCGTCGACATCCCCCCTTTCAGGGTCCTACCAGTTTTCAAACCGCACTTAGTCTCCTTGGACTCCTAATTGACCACGGTGAGAATGCTTCCTTCTCCTGGTATTGTCTTATTATCATGGGCCCACAGCCCTTCTTTCTGGGCAATAGCAGGGCTGGTGCGGTTCAAGCAGGTTTCCTTCCCTCAGGTTTACCCACTTCCCAGCATCAATAATCTGTTACGGATCCTGTCTTACTGCCCATTCCCCTCCTCCCCCAATAATAATGACATTCTTGAAAGCTTGAGATAGATAAATATCCTGTTACAAAACAGATGATCAGGATGAATATTACTTTCATCCTCTAAGTCACGACTTGTGGGGGAGTGGAGGTAGTCTGTTTAGCCATATGGATGGTTTTCCATCATTCACAAATGTCACTGACAGCAGGGCAAAAAAAAAAAGTATTTTGACATGAACTTTGGGTTGCTTCACGTGAGGTTGATTCTTGGAAGGTAAAATTCCCTCTGATCCAAGGATATAGCCCAAATATAGCCCAAATGTTCCTATGAATGCCCTGAAAACATATGGGAAATTTCAGAAGAACATGGACCTTGTGCTAAGAAAAACCTTGGAGGAAATCTTTGACATACAGATCTCAGGAATTCATTTTGATTCCTCTGTAATGGTACACCCATCTTCTCTCTTCAAAGTACATTCTGACTGTAGGTTCCTAGAAGTTTTATGTCCTCTAAAAAAACCCCACAAATTGCTTCCTAGAAACCCTTCTTCGGACCTGAGGGAAGGAAAGGAGTCAGAGAACAAAATCCTCCCTGCCACTTCTCAAGAAGCATTTTGTACTTCCTCTGAAAGTGAACTAGACAATGCCCATGGAGAAGTGTGAGGTGCCCTCTCACCCAGCAGCAGAAAACAGACACCTTGTGTTTCAACAGATGCCCTTGCTGGGCAGATTATGAAGACCTAAAGAAACCAGTCTCTATCTAAGAATACGTCAGCTAAGGCATTTTCTCCTCATGCTGGTAAGAAGAGCTCAGAGACCAGACTAGGTGGGCAGCCTGTTCTTAGAGAGCGAGACCACGTTTCATGGAGGGCTGTTATCTCAGCTTCAGTGGCCCCATTTTGTCTAGACCTCGCTCCTTCCTCCCTGACCTCAGCCACAGTTCATAACCCCCATCCTGAGCAAGCAAAAACTGTCCTGGCTGCTCCCAAACAGGCTCTTGCTCTAGGGGGTGGCCTTAGGCAAAAAAAATCTCAGCAAATGCTCGGTTCCCTCCTCGCTGGCCCATGTAGCCCCTGCACCAATGTGCTTCACGACAGTGCATGTAGGACACACACCAGATACCCAGGAATTGCTCGCAGGCAAACTCTTCAACCCACAGTGAATGTAGGCAGCTCACATGTTTTTGAAGCCTGAGTATGAAGGTCAGATGGGAATTTGGGAGGAAAGGAGACAAAGGGCACAGGGCTGGAGCTGCACAGATCCACAGGGCAGCTGTTGGAATAGGGGAGGTTTTGGGGTCACCTTCACCTTACTTGTAACCCCTGCTTGGAGCTCGCCTTGCCACAGCTGGACCTGATCCTTCTGGCACGTTTTTCCCATCTCACTTCTACTGTCTCTGTGGTCAGAAGTTCACTTTGCCCTTCTTTTGAAAGGCAATATGTGCTGAATCCAACTAAATGGATGATCAGACCGACTGATCAATTCCAAGCTCTGAGAATAAAAAGCCCTTGCTTAATTTCTCTGCAATTTTGGCCTCATTTGCCTTCTAAAGTAATATGCAATATATTTTTGCAGGGAATCAGTTGCAAAATCAATATGGGCTATGCTTGTAAGAGCAAAGAGACGATGAACATCATGGGTCCTATTCCAGGCACTACGTTTGCCTCACTATGTCAGCTAACCTAGCTTGAAAAACTGCTGTAACACGGCCTACAGTGAGGTGAGGCGCTACACCTAAAATGGTTTTCACAGCACAGACTGCTGTTATTCTAATGGCCGTGAATTTTCCTACTGTTTCTTGATACTGTTTTAATGCTACAGTTGCTATTTGTTGTGGAACATACCGGTGAAGAGAACTGGGTCAATTTACAGCTACCTTGCCACTAAAACCAGAATACTTACTGTTCTGTTTGTTTCCAGTCCAGTCTCCAGCTCAAGAATACCGACCATCTTACTCAGATGAGATAAATAGCACGAAAGTGGTCGAATAAAGCAATACTTCAATAGAGACAGACAGGTGTGCATCTGGCAATTAGCAGACTGTAATCAGCATTTTCCCACAGCACCATATCTCTTAGCTTTACCAATTAATAATGCAGCATTCATGCATTTACTTTTGTAGGTTTTCAGAAAAAAAAAAAAACAAGCAACCCCTAAGTCCAGCTAACAAAACCCTTCAAAGGAAATATCCTGTTGTAGGTTTCTGAGTTGCCCTGAAGCTGAATGATGCAGGTAGGTGACCTTTCCCTACCTGTATGTAACAGTTCTTGTCCACCTGACGTAGCGGAGGCATCACGTGTGCTATTAATGAGTCTCAAAGGAGTGGGAGCAATTGGTTTTAAGTAATTAGTCTGTGTCTGAATCTAAGAGAGATTAATTTTATCAGTGAGCATAGAGAGCTCTTGGTATGCAAGAACCCGTGCTTATTTGCCTCCAGTTTCCTCTGAGTAACTACATGAATCGACACGGGTGGCGGTTGAAAGCACTGGGCTAGAGTGAAGAGTGCTCTCATCCCGAGCACTCAGGGCAGAAGACTTGGTTCCTTTATTTACTTTGCATAAATCCTGGGGAGGAAATATGAGGCACTGAGAGTCCCTTTGTTTTTGCTCATTGGATTTAAGCAATTCCTCCAGCGCACACCAGAACAATGAATCCCTTCAGTCCCCCAGGCTGCGAGTGATATAAGGCCATGGATTCACACTGCAGATCTCCAGAATTTTCTAAGTTTTGGAGAAGCAATTGGATGATTGCAGCGACTTCAGATTCAAACTTTGAGTCTGCTATTTTCAGAGACAAGTGATAAAATGTACCCCCTTATACTAAGAGTCTGAGCTGGCATAATGTACATATCATTAAGACAGAACATCCAGGCTGAAGCTGTCCTCACTAATTAGGAAAATTCCTGGCCAAAACCATATTGATTGGAGCCCAAAGAACACAGGTTATTCCAGTGATTCCTCACCACATACTGTGACTGGTAGAGTCCTCATTTTCCATACTTCCAGTCTCAGTAAAGACTTGCTAACGCAGCCAACGTGGTGTGTGTGGACAAGCACCCACACAGCTGGTTGGTTCAGTTCTCCCTCTGAACCCACAGAGCACATAACAGAGCCCTTCTCTCTGACTGACTTCAGCAAATATACTTTTTTAGGTGAAAAACATCCTACATCTCTTTGTCGACTCTCCAAGAGCCACGGGCAAATGCCATTTTTTCTAGACAATCACTGTGTGGGATGTCAGCTGGATGCCCAGCACCATTCAGAGTTGTGACCTGGCTCATTAATTGTACCATGTAGAAGAATCATAGAATCATAGAATCATAGAATGGTTTGGGTTGGAAGGGACCTTGAAGATCATGTAGTTCCAACCCCCCTGCCATGGGCAGGGACACCTCCCACTAGACCAGGTTGCTCAAAGCCCCATCCAACCCAGCCTTGAACACTTCCAGGGATGGGGCACCCACAGCTTCCCTGGGCAACCTGTTCCAGTGCCTCACCACCCTCCCAGTAAAGAATTTCTTCCTAATATCCAATCTAAATCTACCCTCTTTCAGTTTGAAACCATTACCCCTCATCTTATTAAGAAGAGATGGTATATCAAGGTTGTGATCTTTTGAAAGATTTCATATTTATCCAGATAAAAAAAAATCCATTGGCTAGTTTGGAGGTCACAACTTGGATCAAATAAGAAAGAAAACAGTTATCAGCTTTTGTTTCTTTCATATCTAATCTTTAGAGAGAAGTCTTCTCTGAAAATGCCATTTGGACACTGACCTAGTCTGACTAATTATGGTATCTTGCTCTTGGGAAACAAACCAGTTCTTCTTTCCCTGTGTAATACATGGAGAAAAGCAGTTGCCTCGCAATTTAATCCACCATACTTCAGTGGGCTACCGAACCTACTCACCTTGAATACAGGCCATAAGGCATTCCAAGGGTTAGTTTAGAGGTTGCATCATTGTTCTTTATCCCAAAAACTATATAAGCCAAAAAGTCAGGCAAACTAAAACTCAAAAAGAGAAAAGGTGTTGAGGGTGGGTGTGATGATGAAAATGCTGATGGGCCCTTGCATTCAGTGGCAGTAATTAGCTTTACCATAGTAAATTCCAGGCATATGGCACAGCAACTTTCGCACCCTCTTATATGATTTAAAACGGTTCTCACAAATGTTCGTTTCACTGTAACTGTGAAAAATCTCCTGCTTTCTCAAGAATAAAACCACTCCAATATCTTGCCCTGACAACTGATGCTTAAAAAAATGCCCCCTGAATCCAGTTAAGGCAATGATGTGTATTTAATGCAAGAGAACAACAATTAGTATATTTTTGACTGAAAAGAACTCAGTTAAGCTGCCAGAAATGTCAAAAGTTCCTCGCTACCCTGACACTTACGTAATTGTTCTGCGAACACCCACACGCCGGAATAGACCTACTCCACCAAAAATTGCAGGGCTGACTCACTGAGCGTTCCTCTACGTAGCTGAAGACCTAACCATCTAGGATACATCATCTACAGTGTAATTCTAATGTGATTTCCCTGATTCAATAAAGTCACACTTCACTCAGAAAAAAAAAAAAAAGAAAAAGGATAATCTTTGGGATCCTGCCCACCCATCACGGGGGAAGCAGTCAAGAATGGCAGCACTGCGGAGGGTATCTGCTCTCCAAAAACCTGCCCAAGCCCCATATAAGGGCAGGGCTGGGATTAGACATGGTTGGCTGTGGTCTTCTGGATTCTCCTTGCTGAAACAAGATGCAGAAGCAACTGTACCTACAGCCTACTCAGTTTTGCCCACTGTGCTGGGTAATGTTCGCCTTTCTGAATCCAGGTATTACAGTTGGCCATGAACCTTCTTATCTGCAGGACAGCGCTCCCCTCCATGCGGCTCCTCCAAACCCTGTGCTGAGGCATTGACCTGGCGCAGGCAGGAAAGGGAGCAGGGCACTGCTGGATCCTGGTCCTTGTTTGCTGCACGCTTCTGTCCTATTCCCATTCAAATTCTGATGCAATCCAGAAATGAGTAACTTCTCTGATCTGATGGGCCTGCCACATGAAATGAAGCAGATGATTGGTGCAAAATGAGACTGGAAGCAAAACCAAAGTAGCAAACCAACATTTATAATTTACCAGAGAGAACCTCTAAGAAAGAGTGGGGAGGCTCCAATGCATCACTGGAAAGCAAAGGGGTGTCGGCATCTCTACAACAACCTCTTGTGAACACTGGAACAGAGATTTATGTGCACCGTTTAGCCAGAATATGAAACTTTGTGAAAATTATACTTTACAGCTATACTACAAGACTGCTGAGAGAAAGTAATATTTTGATATAATTTACCTTTGCAGTATGCTGGTGGCACCAAAGTATCAAATGGGTAACATAAACTGTGACCACGAACGGTACTGCAATCATCATGCCATTGTGCTCTGACATACCAAGTAACGACCTGGTATTCGGATGGGACAGTTCTACCATTAAGTCCTCATAAATATCTAAGCATACTAAAGCCAGGATAAACTTAACAGCAGTAATTTTCTTGTCAACATTTGCAGAGATTACACTTGTACACATCCAATCTTCAAGGTATGTTGTATACTGCAAAGCTCTTAAGTGCTGAATCAAAGATGAAATAACTACCATCCTCACTTATGGCTATACCTTGAGGTGTATGCCTTTCAAAGGCACCGTACACCTTAAATATATACTTTCCTAGTAACGTGCACCAGCCAATACTGCCCTGGACATTTGTAATACTGACCCATGTTTAGGGTGTTATCCTTTCCCCATTTGTTCTATTTACATCAAGTTCTTTCTACTGGTTTCCCTCTCCCGCTGACCAATGTCTCTCGAGCTTCCAGATGAAAAGAAATTACTAGGTTGATCTGTGCGATTTAGGAGCTGTGGTGACTGACCCCTTGAGACCACTGTAGTTTGGCAGTTTTCTTTTTATCTCCTGATTAATTTTTTTTGGGGGGTGGGGGGAAGATGGGGTGAGGTATGTGCAAAATGTAGCAAACTAAACCAGAAAGTTAGGCCCTTGCATGGCAGGACACAAAGACTCATGTCACATGCTGTCCCTGGGAAGCCAGCAACGCCACTGGTACTTCAAATTCAGCGTGTGAATTAAGCTCTGTTTTTTAACAGAGTAGGACATTTTAGCACCTAGGTTGAGCCATCACTTCGGTGCTTCCCTCTCAATAAGCTTTTACCAAACTGCGTTTGACAGCGGCAGGTCACCAGGGAGACCCCCAGCCCTAGTAATAAGGAAACTCTTGCCTCTGTCAATGCATTTACCCCATTCGGTGCAGGTCCTGCCTGGCCCAGGAGAGGTCCCCACACGGGTGACATCTGTGAAAAGTAAAGCAGATGTGCTAAGTGGGAGTCGCAGGTGCTAGGACATATATCTGTCCATGTCTCTTCCCCCTGTGACATCCCAGAGCCAAACTGTGTGCTCGGTTCCCTCAGGTCCCCAGGACACATTCCAGCGGCCATATGAAAACCAGACAGCGGAAATTGAATTGTTCATGCCTGGGTTGGACTCCTAATTGCCTCTCTTTGGAACCAGAACATAAGATAGCTGCGCGGCATTTCTTTTCCTGAATATGCCTGTCCCAGGATGAAGATCTTTTTCTTACGTAATTTGCTGTCCCTGCTCTGCTCTCTGCACAGCTGATTTCCCCTGCACTGTGCAAACGCAGCCCTTGTTTACTCTTTTCATGGTCTAGAACAAGCCTTCAGTCATGCCAGGGGCAGGCTTTATTCCCGTGGTCAGAACAAGAGAGAGATGTGGGATCAGGGGACCTCACAAACGCAGAGGGAAACAAGTCTTTCAGCACTGGGAAGAGAGAGCTGCTTTCTATACTTGCTCGATGCTGTCCGGTTTGCTTCTTCATAGGATGAGTGAATGGGATGAAAATGGGACAGTGCTATTGAAGGAACATACTTTAGCCATAGCACTAATGCCTCCTCCCCAGGTAAGCCCACACTTTAGTGCCCAGTAAACCCTTCCAAGCACATCAAAAAGGGCAGCACTGAAGACATTACAGCATTTTCTCAGCAGCCTCATCTGGTGTGATGTATGTGCCCAGTATAGCGTGACACAGGCTGTCCCTGAATAGCAGACAACAGCAGAGAGAGACACACCAGCATGCAAAACATGAGAACACGCTTTGGGCACTACTGAACTCTTCGGTATTGGCAAAGAAAGAATATAAGCACATTGTTATCCCTACACAAATAGCATAATATTCCTGCACCATGGATCAGGACTTCTGAATAGGAGCTAAGGTAACGGAACCATATGAATCTGGATTCCAACTAGTAAGCTAATTTATTAATTTAATCACTGACATCAAATTTAAGGGTGCATCAGTATTTTTATCCAATCACAGTCTCATCACCACTTTAAAAATTGTCTGCTTTTCTTTTTTGCCTCTATCATACAGTCTATTTTTTTATTAGAAAGCTTTCAATTTAACATGTAATTAATTATAAGAAAATTATGCACACACATAGCCTTCTGTTTCTTCATGATTATTATTTTTAAGACAGAGCTGCCCACCTGTGTGATGTTTCTGGTGCCAGCAGAATGTAAACCGCTGTGAAACGATACACAGGTCAGTGCCACCAAAACTGTCACTACCAATGGCAGCACCTGGTGAGGGGGGAAAAAAAAGGAAAAAAAAAAAAAAGAGGGGGAAAAAAAAACAGATTAGAGTACTGGCCTGTCTTCTTGGTCAATACACTGTGAGCCTGGCTAAATGTGTGCCTTGCACTGCCTTCCTGCAAGCTTAATTTCATCCTGTAAGACAGGAGAACGCTACAGCCACTAGCAATCTGCTGTCAAAGAGAACTGCTCACCTTTGCACACCCTGAGGAACCATTTGGAGAACCCACGTATGAGCTACATTCAGAGGGGAGCTTAGTTTACTCTGCAAGAAGTCAAAAGAAAAACAAAACCTCTTGAATAAATGCATGCCTGTAGTAGCTGTTAAGTATTTTAAAGCGTCATTCCTAAGTAATTGCTAATTACATTGCTTTATTACAAGGCACAATTAAATATGTGCTTGAGGTCATCCAGCTATTTGCTGTTTCAAGGAAAGCACTTGAGTCAAAAGGATTTCCTAAATGGAGTCATTCAGTGTTTTATTTCTCCAACTTCAGGAGTTATTTTGGATGCGAATAATTGGACATTGAATAATCAGTTAAATGCCATTTCCATAAATTGTTTGTGCTTTACATAAAACAAGTAAAATGCTTTATAGGGCAGTTTTGTTCTCCCTTTGAGGCACCCTGCGCTAACCAGTTCTGCACCAAAGGGGCTGGACTTTATGGCCAGTTTGGTAACTAGGATGATTTGTGTATTTCTATTTTCAAACAGATCATTCACACGAACCAACACACACAGACCATTAATTCTCACTTTCATTGAAATTAAAAGGAACTGTGAGAGGGACTTACAGATAAACCTAGAGGTGAGAATCACAGACCATAGGGTAAGCACCTAAAAGTAAGGGCTGGTTACACCAGGCACCATTCAGAGACAGTGAAGGGAACTGAGTGGCTCCAGAGGGCAGTTTGTCCTCTCTAAAGACCTCCTGAAAGTGATTATTAAGAGAAATAACTAGCTAAAATGTGAACACCTAATTTCTGATATCTAAAGCTGAATGACTACCTGTCTGAATCACAGGCATCTGCTGGCTCATTCAAAGCTGACAGTCAAGATCCTCAAAATTCATGCCTAAGTGTGACCTATCAGTGGAGAAACCTGTCTCCACTACGTTTTCCAAGCACCTGCATTTCCAGAGTTGCGTTGAGTTGGCATCTCAACCAAAATCCCGATGACAGCATGTTTCACGCTCCTTGGCCTTCTCCAGCAGGCAATCCCAGAACGTACTTCAGTCGCCTGACATCAAACAGTGCCGAGATAGAAGGTGCCTCTGCCACTTTGATTCGGGTCATCAGTGGGATACGGAAAACCAAGGCTGGAGTCCCTTCTTTCGAAATGTTGATTGATGCAACATGGGAAAGGTCTGACCAAAGAAGCAGAAAAGCCTTTCCTATTTTAGGCCCCATCTTCTCATAGAAAGACAGGCTCCTATTGAGTTCTGCTCCAAATCAAGCAGAAGAGAGGAGTGAACCTGCACCTTTAGAGGAAGAAAGCTCTTATATAAGGAAAAAACTTTCCCGTCCCTGATGTCTAATGCAAGAAGCACACCTCATCAGTACTTAGCCTCTTCAGGATGCCTCTGCATCACTGCCTCAGTATCCCAGGCTGTGAAGTGACTCACAGTGGCACAGTTGGCCTGGTTTCAAAATGTAATAAATACCCGCCTTTTTGGAACTTCTCTCTCCCATTACACTATGTAGATAGCCTGTCTGCCGAATTCAGGGCCAGGGCTTCTATTACAGGGAGAGACATGAAGGAATTGGGCAAAGCAACACTCATCCGTCAACTCCATCCTCTGTGCAAGATTCTTGTCCTCTGTGTCTGCATCTCTGGCCAAGACAAGCTCAGGTTATAAACACTCAAGGACATCTAGTCAGGCCTCTACACATGTTAAGAATGAGCAGGTTTATGGTCCAAAACCCAGCAAAATAGGGTTTTCGTGATGAATATGCTTTGGGCTGAAGAGGTTTCATTCGTAGCCAGGGAAGTATAAAAAGAAAAACAAATGACAAATAAGACAAACCCCACCCTGAAAAACACATTTCAGGGTTCAAAATCTAACTCTGCCAGTGAGTGGGTGAATGAGGGGATCACGGTTAACAGGAATAGGCTCTTCTTGCTGCCTGGGTACTATAAAAAGTTCTGGAAGATGAAGCAGAAGTGACCTCCTGGTGAGGCTTGGGCTGTAGATCTGGTCTCTGACAAAGCATCAAATGGCAGTGTGGTTAACTGAGCCCACTCCTGTGTCCCTCGGCGATTGACAGGACAGCGTGGTTCAGACAGAGAGAGGAATAGTGAGTGCATACACGCATGTGAACACAAAGATAACAATGATGTCCCACGTAGCTTACATTCTCCTTCAGAGTTCTTCAGCTGGTGTGCGCTGAGGGGGGTACTACAAATTCAAAGGGAGTCATTTCTATTTTACTTGTTTAACTCTGCTGCAGTGCAGCATCTCCTGCCTGGGTCCCAACTCACCAAATGCCACCATCTGACTGTTGTCCTGCAATGAACTGGCCATGGCCATCACCATTACAACTCTCTGCCCCAGCTCCACTTGGGAAATACAACTCTCTTGAGCATGCTTCATCTAACATTTTATTGCCTTCATATACTTAACCTTAATGCTCATAACATTTCAATCGGATCTGACAGTGCTAATGATAAAAATCTCTTTAAACGCTATCATTATTTCTTGTTGCATTACTACTAGGCAGGTATCTCAATGGGGTTGATAAACTGCTTGCATAATATGTAGCTTTCAGTTAAAATGTTGAATGACTAAGATTTTTATTTTAAACCACTGCCATAAAACGTCACTGAAAATGCCCTGAAGATGATAATCAGAACATATTTTCCTCCTAAAATATTTTAGTCATCAGAGATGCAAGTTTACCTTATATGAATATGGAAGTAATTTGGGGCTTGTTCTGTTTTCTTAGAATCCTAACTCTGCAACGTGCTGATGTTTTTCTGTGCGTCTTCATTTTTAAAAATGTAATCAAAGTACAGTGCAACCATGTTAATTAATAACAACATAAATTACAAGGAACAAATTGTATTTGTCATAGCGTGAAGCTTGCTGGGAATTGTCACAACATTGTATTGAAATTGTCCCTGTCTTTAACTTTCAGGTCACATTGATTACAGTTTAATATCACTCCTGCTTGTTTTCTAAGTTGACCCCTTAGGTGACAATTGATCATTTGAGGGTTATTCTGGCTGTGGCTCCTGTTGGGATGAAGGTTAACAGAGAAATTGCAGCTTCTTATTAGAATAACTGAGTAATAAGAGATGTTTGAGATGCCTCTAAGACACGCATCGTATTGTACTGCACCTTAAGAGAGAACTACAGTTGAGGTGGTTTGAGAATTTCTATTTCAGGTGCTCATGCTTTGCAGAACTTGTTTCCAGAATTTCCACTACTTAAAACCTGAAATCCACGGTCAGTAAGACTGAGGTCTGGGTTATATCAGTTTGTAAAATTTGAACAAAAGTTGATCTGATCTGCTTGAGAAGAAGGGTAAAGAATAAACCTGGTGCCAATTTTAAGGAATAAAAAAAAAAAAAAGGACTTAAATTATGATCTGATTATTCATTTTACCAGGGCTGCGTTATTTGCCGCACTAATACAGAGCAACCAACAGCGACAGGGCCAAAGAATTTGCTGTCCTGCTTGAGCCATGATATAGGTGAAAACAGAAGACACATATAGCATGGAAGCAGGACGGGGAAGGGGGAAGATATCACCAAATAAATAAATAAATATCAAAGGCTCCTGCTTTGATCTGTCACTGCTCTGAACATTTAAACACCATACCCTGAATACACAAAACTGAGTGTAACACCTGGTAAGAACAGCCTGGAAACTCTTCAGTGGTGGGCAAGGTGGACTGGACAATTTGCCCCCACTGAGCGGTGGGACAAAGTACGTGTGGTGTGTGTGCAGCGAGCTGCACATCCGCCTGGCCAAGTCCCCCTGTTTAGGGTCAGGGCAAGGTTTGTGTCATGCTTCAGTCCCACAGCAAGCCTCTGAAACGGGTAACGGGCAGAGATCCTCTCAAAATCCCTGCTGGGGAGGATGTCCTTAATGCCATCTGGGTGTGTGCCTTGCTTGAAACTGCAGCGACTGACGTGCCAACTTTAATTAAGATCACATTTTCTGCACAGAACACACAGGACTGTCCGTGCCACTATCTGTTCCCAGGGTCAACGCTCTCCAGCCACTTGCTACCTAAGGAACCTCCTTCAGCTGGGATTTATAAAAATAATCAGCCCTGGAGCACAGCAGCAGTGTAAACGAGATTAGCCTCTTCAGAACCACTCTGCTACCAGGCAGACGTTGGCGACGGGATTAGCGTTTAGGCCGGGCTTCTCCCGATTTATTTTCGCTCCTCGCTTTTCACTTACCCTTTTGCTAACTCGCACCTTGGAATAACCCCCGGCCCCGCTGCACCGCCCCCCCGCCCCGGGCGCCGCTCCGCCCGATCATCTCCCCAACCCCGTCCGGTTGTCCCCCCCTAGTCCCCAGCTACCCCGGCGCCGCTCCGCCGGCCCCCACCCCCCCCGCCTCCCGGTGCGGCGGAGGCCGCGGTGCCCTTCCGCCCGTCCGGGCCCGGGGGGGAAGCGCCGTCCGGCGGCGGCAGGGCCCCGCCCGGAGGCCGCCCCGCTGGAGGATCCGGTGGCTGCCCGGTGCGAGGGTCCCCGCCGTGCCGGGCCGACCCCCGCCGTGCCGGCAGCGGGCAGGGCTCTCCCCGCACCGCCGGGGGGTGGCTGCGGGCTCCGCGCTGGCGGCGGCCCCACGCCGCAGCCGGGCGAGCGCGGTTGGATTACCGGCTACCTGGGAAGGGCCGGCTGCGCCGAGGCAGGGCTGCTTTTCCCGGTCACGTTTTTTGGGGTGGCCCGCCCGGGCTTTAGCGGTGCCCGCAGGCTGTTCCCGAGGCGGTGCCGGCTCCCTTTCGTGCGGCGTGTAAAGCCGGGCCGCGTAGGAAGAGATTAGCTCGGGGATCAGCTGAGGACAGGGGCTGCCCGCCTCCCTAAAAATGGGATTCCTGGAACGCCCTAATGAAAAGCCGGGCAGGGATGAGCGCTGAGGAATCAGGGGTGAGGGGACGCGGCCGGCCCCCCGCGGCCGTCGGATTTTGGGGAGAGAAAAGATGGAGGGAAGGAAAAGGTGCCTTTTGTTCCGGCGACGGGGAGGGGAGGGGAGGGGAGGGGAGGGCCGGGGCGCGCCCCCTCACCTGCCCCCGCCGCCCCCGCCCGCCGCGCCGCGGCTGCCGCTTGTTTGCGCTCGGCTTATCCGGAGCGGAAATTCCTTTCCGTTTTTGTGAATGACAAACTCATTAACGATTCATCAACACAACCTGTTCCAGCCGGCCCGTCGCCGCGGCAACAGCCCCTTCCGCGCGCCCCCATTGGCTGCCGCCGGAGAATGTATCCATTGAGGCGTCCCGCGGTTGTACCCATTGAGGAGCTGCCGGGCGCCGGGGGCTGCGCGGGGCCGCAGCCGAGGGGCGGCGGGCGGGGAAGGGACGGGGACAGCGGCCACACCGACACCGGCACCAGCGCGGCGTGTCCGCGCTGAGCCGGGGGAGTCCCGCTCGGCGGCACGTTAATTGGATTTCATTCACTCGGGGCGGAGGAAAAGCCCAAGGGCTCGGGCTGCAGCGGCGATTAGGCAGGTTCATTCAGGGATTCATTGACAAAAAAAAAAAAAAAAAAACAAACAACAAGAGGAGACCGGGCTGCGCGCACGCACAGACACACATACACACAGACACACGCAGACACACACTCACACTTACACACACGGCGGGGCCGGGGCTGCTTCTCCCTCCCCGTGACTCCGCCGCCCGGCGCGGGGGAGGCGGCGCGGGGGGGACTGCGTGATTCATTTTCCTGGGGCGGAGGGAGATAAGTTGTGCGGAGTTGGAGGGGGGCAGCCCGCCCGCCGCGGCAGCCGCATGCCTCTGTGAGAGAGAGGGGCGCTTCCAGAGCACGCTCCGCTCCCCCCGTCCTTCCTCATGCTAGATACGTTCAGACCCGTCCCTTTCGCGTCGGAAATGGCGATTAGTAAATCCGTGGCGTGGCTGAACGAGCAGCTGGAGATGGGCAACGACCGGCTGCTGCTGATGGACTGTCGGCCGCAGGAGTTGTACGAGTCGTCCCACATCGAGTCGGCCATCAACGTGGCCATCCCCGGCATCATGCTGCGGCGGCTGCAGAAGGGCAACCTGCCCCTGCGCTCCCTCGTCTCCAGCAGCGAGGAGGACCGGGAGCGCTTCGCCCGCCGGTGCGGCACCGACACGGTGGTGCTGTACGACGAGCACAGCCGCGATTGGAACGAGAACACGGGCGGCGAGTCCGTGCTGGGGCTGCTCCTCAAGCGCCTCAAAGACGAAGGCTGCAAGGCGTTTTATCTGGAAGGTGAGAAGGGCCGCCCGGGGTTGTGTGTGTGAGAGGGGAGATCGCTGCCTGCTTGGGGGCCCGGGGCTGTGGGTGACGGGGAGGCGAGCCCCGCGGCTCGGCGGTGCGGTTCCCTGCCCGGGGAAGGGAAGGGAGGAGGGGTGTCCGCAGCGTCCCCCGGGCATTGCGCGCTGACGCTCCGGGAAGACACCAGCCTGGGCAGGGGGCTTTTCCCCCTGCCCTCTCCCCCCCCTTCCCCAGCATCCCTGTCCTCGCTTTGTTTAAAGATACCTCGAGATCTGGAATCGCTGTAGCGGCGTGGGGAGGACAGGGCTAACGGGGATCCCGGCATGAGCCGGGGAGGGCAGAAGGAACTGCCGCCGAGACATCTCTCCAGAGGTCCCCGCAGGGCGAAGCGGCACAGAGCCTTAATCTTGAATGTGCTGAGCCCTCCGCCGCAGCGGGCGATTTTCTTAAACCTTCTTTTAGGTTAGTCCGTCTGCGTGAGAGTGTGACATATTTTTTGCCTTTTTTTTTGTTTTGTTTTTCCTGGGGCTCGGAGAGGGTGGGAAACGGATGCCCTTTTGCAGCCAGGACTGTAGCAGGGAAGTAAATCGGCTTGCCATCTTACATCAGGTTGCATTTTTTTCCCCCCTCCCCTTTGCTTTTCTCCCCAGGTGGTTTCAGCAAGTTCCAGGCCGAGTTCGCCCTGCACTGCGAAACTAACCTAGACAGTTCGTGTAGCAGCAGCTCTCCTCCTTTGCCAGTCCTGGGCTTGGGAGGCCTCCGAATCAGCTCCGATTCCTCATCAGACATTGAATCTGACATTGACAGAGACCCCAATAGTGCCACCGACTCCGATGGCAGCCCTCTCTCCAACAACCAGCCTTCCTTCCCGGTGGAGATTTTACCCTACCTCTACTTAGGCTGTGCCAAGGACTCCACTAATCTGGACGTTTTAGAAGAGTTTGGCATTAAATACATCTTGAATGTTACCCCCAACCTGCCGAATCTCTTTGAAAACGCCGGCGAATTCAAGTACAAACAGATCCCGATCTCTGACCACTGGAGCCAAAATCTGTCTCAGTTCTTTCCTGAGGCTATCTCCTTTATAGGTGAGACCCGATTATTTCCTAACAGCTCTATGTCAAGCGGCAGAATTCAATTTCTTGTGCAGAATTCAGGAGATTTCGGGCTAGAAGGGGTAGCAGCGTTTCTGGCAACATCTCTGGGGGATGTCCCGCTTTCTGGTTTTAAAGCCAGCTTAAGCTGAGGGGCGGGTGGGGGCTGTTAGGGGGGTTGCTGAGGAGCCCCGGTGAGTCGGAAGCGGCGGCTGCAGGTTGCAAACGCATACCTGGTTTGCCTGGCTGCGGGATTCCTCCTTGAGCCGTTTGTGTGGGAGCTGGGGACTGAGCAACGCGCAGGATGGGGGATCTTTTTAAATCTCTTCCTTGCGGGGTTGGGAGGGAAGCAAATGAACCCGGGGCTGATGGTTTATACGTCTTTTTTTTGGAGGGGGGACTTTTTTTTCCTCTTTGAGGTTACTGAAGAGCAGTATAATAAAAAGAAACGGTCCGGGAAGCTAACTTTAGCTTTTAAATGCAAGTTATTCTTAAGCGGTATTCCTGGCAAATGTATAGTCAGAGTTTTAATTAAATCTCTTGGTAATAATGATATACCTCTTGGGCTCGGTGCCTTGGTTTAGCCACCCGTTAGACGTTATCCATCAGCTTTGGAAACGCGTCCCCTTGGGCTCAGGGAGTTCTGGTTAAAATTTGCACTCTCCTTCCTTTCTGGGAGAACTAAAATCAGCCCATCGGGGTGCGGTGGGGTGGGCATCTCATTATCTGTTGGGAAGCTGTGCTGTAATCCGGTTGAATGATACCGGTAATAGTGGAGAATGTAGGTAATCTGAGCCCAGCAGGAAGAAATGTGGGCTGGAAGCCACAAAGAAACTAATCTCCAGGCATTGTAATGCATTTCCTATTACAAAGGAACCCATTTTCAACCAATGTTGACATCCTGTTCCTCCTAATGGGCTGTCCCCTGTGACTTCCCTCATTCTTTTAAAATGCCTGAATACCTCCATTGTTAGCTGCACAACAGTTGGAGAATAATTTAATAGACCTTTGCAGTCTGCTGGTCTGTATAAAAGGCATTCAGTGACATATTGCAGGACTTCCATGCTGGGGCAAGGGGACTGTAAGAATTTAAGGCAAATCTCCAGGCGAAAGCATGTCTTTTAAAAATGACTTTTAAAACAGTGTCATGCAGCGTATCCTGCTCCCTTTGTCTCATTCTTAGTTTTCTCAGCTCTTGGACTCTGGTACACGTATGTAGGGGGGTGGATTCTCCTCTTGTCCTGGTTTTAAGCCAGTGAAGTTAACTCTTGCGTTGCTCGGCTGGCCACTGGGATCAGAATCGTCCTTTCTTCCTACTTGATGCTAATCTCACTTGTGTTGAGAGATCAGTTACCAGCCCCCTGTCTTATGTGTCCTTCTCCGCCTCTTTGTCTCCACACAGATGAAGCACGGGGGAAGAACTGTGGTGTCCTGGTGCATTGCTTAGCAGGGATCAGCCGCTCGGTCACAGTGACGGTGGCCTACCTCATGCAGAAGCTCAACTTGTCCATGAATGATGCCTACGATATCGTCAAGATGAAGAAGTCCAACATTTCACCCAACTTCAACTTCATGGGTCAGCTGCTGGACTTTGAGCGGACTCTGGGTCTGAGCAGCCCCTGTGACAATCGAGTGCCAAACCAGCAGCTGTACTTCACCACCCCTTCCAACCAGAATGTCTTCCAGGTGGATTCCCTGCAGTCCACGTGAGCTCCCACCGCCTCCCTTCTCCTGTCCGTTTCATGGGATCACTCCTCAATGGTTTCTCTTTGGCAGTGATAAAGAAAACGCAGCTTTCTCATTTTCTGGCCTCTGCTACCAAAAAGCAGCTGCCAGCGCGGGCTAGGAAAGGTTACACAGTATGGAATCGGCTATTGCGAAGGGAGGGAACGTGACGAGCTCTCTGGGAAGGACCGCGGTGACCAGGCGGCAGGTGGGCAGGGTGCTCATCCCCGCTTGCGCAGTGGCTTGGGTCCGAGGACTTCCAGGGGGGTAGGGTAAGGCTGGACAGGCTGAGCACGTGTCCTCTAGAGACTGGGACTGTCCTGCTTCCCTCTCCGCTTTTGGATCTGTGACACACCTCTGTCTTCAGTGAAGACTGGTTATTTTTGTTTGTTTGTTTGTTTGTTTTAATTTAGAGGAGCCAAAGAAAGAGATTTCATCTTAGTGTTTTTGGAGTACTTGTTTGCCGGGAGCTCGGTAGTATTCTACTTGATCAATGTAAATATTGAATCTTAAATCGATTTGCAATTTTTTTTTTTTGAATTCACATGTATTCAAGAAATCAATCTAAGGGACATCTGTGTTTTTGTTCTCTTCATAAATTCTGCTTTATTTGTTTGTTCTTTTTTTTTTAATTGCAAAGAATATATTTGCAGCATGCTTAATTTTATTGTTCAACTGAAGCAAGCTTTCTATGAGGGAGAAATGGCAATGGTGAGAAGTTTGCAAATCATGTTTTGTGAGCAAGTACAGTCTCTTCTTTCATATATATTTCTTTCCGTTGTGGTGATTTTTTTTTTTTTCCCCCTCACACTCTTGATGTAGTTTCCACATGATATATATATTTTTTTTAAATTAAATTAATTTTTTTGCCTTACCTTTTGTAAATAGATCATCTGGGAGGAGGTTTGTCTTTGAATGCGAAAGATTTTTGATCACTTTTTAAAACTTTCAGATGTGCTAAACAGTGCATTACCTCTGTACAAATTCTTCAGGGAGCTTCACCTCAAATGCAATATTTTGCATCTTTTTCTTTTTTTTTTTTTTTTGTATAAAACTGGAAGTATGTGCGAGCATTTGTACCTGTGTGTACGCACAGTGAACCTGCACATGGTTGCCAATAAGGGAGAGTCTAATTCACGGTGTAAAAGTTTTAAGATGGAATTTATTATAAGAATGTAAAACCTTAAATTATTAATAAATAAATAACTATTTTTGGCTATTGAGAACCTGGCTGGTTTGTTCCCCCTTTCCCCTCTATGTGAGTGTGGTTAATTGCACATACACATATGGTTATGTTTAAAGGTAATGATTGCTTTCAATAGCTTTTGTACAGCTCCTAAGACAATAAAGCCTTGATTTCCCCTTTGGTCCACTGGTGCCTAAATGAATAAACAGTGCATGTGCTGGATTCTTGTCTTGTTCTGGTGAAGGGAATACTTTTGAAGGCCTTTATGTTAATTGCAAAATACTCTGTCATCCCTTTGCTACCCCAGGGATGCACCTGACCCTGAGCCATAAGGATTTTTTTTTTTTTTTTTTTTTAGAGTAAGGAGCTGCTGTTTTCTGGGTTTGTTTACAAGTTTTGGGTACTCTATTACAGATGCCAGGAGATGGGTTCATGCTCTTCTTATCTGTCTGGCAGGAACTCATTTCACAGAGAGCCAACAACAGTCTGCAGCCTGTAAATGATTTTTTTTTTTTTTTTTTTTTCTTTCTGTTCGGCCACACTGCAATTTAGCAGGTGAAGGCAAGGAGGAAAAGTCTCTCTATACCCGTAGTCACCTCATTTCCTCTCTGGCCCCTTCAAGTAGTCCGTCTCTGCAGAAGGAAAAAGGAGCGGGGGGGGGGGGGTGGGGGTGGGGTGGTTATAGTGATTGCAAAACTTCCTGCTGCAGCTTATTTTCATTAACATCCTTCCTGATGAGAAGTGGCCCAAGGCAGGGTGGTGCCAACGCCTGCGTGCGGGACCAGGGTGACGGGCTGATGCTGCAGCTGGGGCTGTCGGCTGGGGTTCTGCAGAACTCCTGGCAGCCGGAGCACATTTCAAGTAATTTTAGAAACTGCAAGTGTGTGAAATGAAAAGCAAACAAAACATGGGAAAAAAGTGAGTCAGTGTCTCATGCAGTAGTGGCCTAGATTGAGCGCATAAGCTGTGAAAGTAGAAGTGGGTTGCAGTTAAACTTGGCTTGTGCTAATCCAGTTTTGAACGGTTTCCGCTCTTGGCATTCCCTGTGCTGCTCTGTTCAAAGTGGAGATTTGCAAGCAGCTCTAGCAATTTCCTGTCCAGCTGCAGCTCAAGTGACTCCCTTTTTTTTTTTTTTTCCCCCTGTCTTTTTTTTTTTTTTTTTAATATGGTCTGAGGATAATTTTAGCCAGTTTCCTCTTTGTGGATTATTAATCTGCTTTCCTTGTAGAACTTACATAGCTGCGTCCCTACTGTTCTGCTGAAGTCAACAGATGGCCTCCCCGCCACTTCCTCTCGTTTCGCTGTGGGTTTGTTGTCAGGCCACTTCTGAAATTAATAGTGTTTTCTGGCCGGCTGCCACAGGCCATTACCACAAAGGGGAAGTAACACATCTGAATAGCAGGAAGCCGGGCAGGGTCACAGCGTGAACTGAACCTGTTGAGCGCAATCGGGCCTCTCCCGTTCAGCAAGTGTAGGGTTCCTCTTCTCTCCCCCCAGCTCCTCCTTTTTCTTTTTTTTTTTCTTTTTTTTTTTTTTTTTTTTAATCCGCCTTGCACAGAGAAAAAGGGCTGACTCCGAATGCCTCAGCTGTTTGCACCAGGCAAATATTTCCGGCTGAATGAGTTGCAAATGTTAATTGCGACTAGGTGCCCGGTAAGGTGAGGAGGTAGAGAGCAGCGTGCAGCGATGTAACCTAGGGGAGGTGGTGGTGGGGGGCGGGGGGGTTTGGCTTTCTTTGCGAGCTGCTTTGAAAAGTTAGTGCTCACAAGGGCTTCCTGCTTCCTTCCTGCTTCACCGAATGACTAACACCAAATGGGTACTTCTGCAATTCATCATTTTTCAGGACAAGCAAGCAAAGACGACCAGCTTTGCTCACACACACACACACACACACACACACACACACACATGCAGCAGAGTCGGGCAGAAAACTTGTTCCAGATTTTTCCTCAAGCGAGGCCTGAACCAGGGCTGTTAGTCAGAAACCTTGGCTGAACTTGAAGCGGGACTGGCCGAGAACAACGTTGGTCACAGGCAAACCCAAACCAGGACTGGAGCCAAACTAAAACCTGGTTCAAGCTCTGATTTTGCTGAGGGTGTTCTTACTTGCTCATGGGCCGGCTCTTAATTACAAATGGTTTGGAGGCAAAAGCAGTGAGAGGTCTCACGTTCACCTTCCCCGCACAGGTTTCTGGGTGGCTCTGCCCCAAGCACGGTGAAGGGAAAGGCTCATGCTACACAAGCACTTGCCAGCTTTTCTGAGGCCGGGCTCCGCTTGCTCCTGCAGTTTCCCCCCAGCACTTGTTTCAAAATAACTCACTTCCTCTCACCCCTCCCTCATTTCGATCCTTGCTGGGATGGGGCAGAGGTCTTGGGCTTCTGGGGGGTTTGGCAGCTATTGCAGTTCCTCAGCTGGTAAAGTAATTTGTAAAGGGAAGAATAAATCCTTTGTGCCTGTAGGGACAGGCCTGGTGTGTATAGGGGAAAGGGGCCGGGGTCGGGGGCAGGGGGGAATATCCCCCCTTTGCAGCTGAAAAAATCACAACCTGCTTCATATTATAATGTAGGAGCATGAGGTACTGAATTCCTCCAGAAGCTATGGAGATATTAAGAAGGAAAACTGTACCCTCAGGAGTGATCAGAGCTTTCTCACACGACCCATCTCTGCCTTTAACACAAAGGGTGAAATTGTATCCCGTGGCATCCATGTCCCCTTTGCTCTGGTAAGGCCAAGGTTCCCCTCAGTGTTTGGGTGCACATTAGCACTTTGCCTTCCATTTTCTGTGCAATAACATCGTGTAGCTCATTGTGCTGGTTCCCCTTCTTGCATTTCCTCTCTTCCACTCACACTCTTTCAAACCACTTTATGGCCACCTTCACAATGTCTTCCAACTCTTTCTCATTTTTGTTGTTGTTACAGCAATAATTTTCTCTTTCCCCATTCTCTTTCTTGCCCCTTTTTTAATGCTGCTCTTCTCCGTGTGTGTTCTGTTCTTCCACAGACCTTTTCTTAAGCTCCACGGTCCTTTCTTACTTCTCTTTCGTTTTCTCACCTTCTCTTTTTCCCCTGTTCCTCTCTTGCTCTCATGTTTCCTAAATCAACTCCACTTTCTCCCAGCCTTAAGACTCTTTGTTTTCTCAGTGAAAAACAGGATGAGTCTTGTGGACTCGGTCAGTTGTAGTGAGCTGTAGGAAAGGCGTACATGAGAGGAAGAAGTAAACAAACACCACTGCTGTCCTCTTGCCACTTCCTAGCAGATGACCTTCTTCCCCACCTCCATTCCCTGTCACTGTGGCTCCGCGTGGCTTCCCTGGGCCCTCTCCATACAGCACCCAGCACTGCCGCTGTTAACAGGGAAGGCGGGCATGAGGAAGCAGCCTTTCCTCAGGGCCGTCCAGCATCACAGGCCACTGACCCCGCTCTGAGCAGTGGTGAGGAAAGAGGGGAGAGACTGAAAATTTGGCCACCAAAGGCGGCTCTGCTAGCAAAACTGAAGCCGAGCTTAACAACTGTGTGTCTGGAGACCATTTCTTCAGCTCCTCTGAAAAGCTTGTCCAAAACTTTTTCCCCTGTTGAGAAGCGTGATGACACTTTATTCAGAGCTCGAGGAAAACCAATTGCATGTGAACACTTAAACCAGGCTAGAGTTTAGGCCCTCTCTCCACACGGCTATAAATCACCGAACGCTTTGCCTGAGTGAAGATGGTGGAACAAATTGCTAAGCTCAGTTCAGTGCCCCCCTAGACCTTGAGTGTGCGTGTTGAGCATTGCTCAGTTACCCCAGGAACACAGGTGTTGGGGCCAGACCCCTCCATCACGCAGCAGCGCATGTGAGTGACTCCCAGGACTCCAGCGAGATGCTGCGCTCAAGGAAGGTGGCTGAGTTTGCTCCGGACGCCTCATAGCCAAAGGGAAATATAGGCTACCCACCGGTGTTTTCTCATGGCCTGTGGTGACATTGAGGTATAGAAACTCTGTCCTTTCCTCCCCGCTCCCAACAGCCAGCAATGGATGGTGCTGCATCATGCGTCTCCTTCTTCATTGCCAAATTTGAGAGATAAGCACGTGCTGTAACTCAGTAGTTAGCACAGGCAGAAAGCTGGTATGGGAGCCGCTCTCTTTTGAGTAAAGTGCTTGTCTCTGTAAGGAAAGGAAAAAAGTGTGTTAGATGCTTTCTGTTGTTTGTTATCGTAGGGATCTGCAAGCGCTGAGGGAATTTTGGAGCGCTCGTGGCCATAGCTTTTCCTCATAAGGCAAAGATGAAGGATGTTGACTTACCACAAACACAAGGAGATGATTATCAGATGGAAAGTGGGGGTATGGAGTCTGTTTAGGAAATATTTCTTAATGACAGAAGTTGCATTCAGGACTATATTTGAGAGATGCAGCGGGAAGTGCGCCCTGCTCTATTTCACAGCTGCGATCCCTAGGACGCAGGAAGGGCGCAGAAATGCTGGCGCTCTCCCATCCTTAGGCTGTTAGAGCGCTGCAGATACCAGCGACATAAAACGATACTATGTGGGAGGTCTGTTTACCATAATGTGGAGACCATGGTGAAGCACTTTGCTCATTTTGCCGGAGGCACAAGTGTTTTGGAAAGTCCTACTGCCGAGATCTTCCACCTTCCCAAATGGGCAATGTCCTTGCTTAACTCCAAGACTTTCATTTTAATGAACTTCTCTGTTTTTCTGTTAAAGCTGTGTTTTGGGGCATTACAGAAGTCTCTTTTTTCATCTTTTTTTCCTGCTGGCCTCAACTCTGTAGGAAATAAATTCCCATCTGCAAGTGAAGCCATCTGAAAAACAGATTGATGGCTGACACTTTGTTTACTCAGGGCAAAAGTCCTGTATAGTTTAAAGGTGGCGCTTTTTCCCTTTGCTGGGAAATGATGTCCTTACAAAAACAGACTGGAAGCACTAATATTTCGTATTTGTGAAAACACATTAACTGTTCAGTTGGTGGGCTGGACACTCAAATGATGTAAATCAGCATAGCAGCCAAGGCTACCAGTAGAGACTCCGCCACAGACTGGTGGTCCTAATACTTTTGAACCCCTTGAAGACATTATCTGCCTCTATATAGAGACCATTATGGACATTATTGATTTTTGTAGATCCTTTTTTCCTGCATACAGTAATATTATTATATTCTGAACTAGTCATAGAGCTAGAAAGTTAAAATATCTCAATGCGGCAAAAGAGAACTTTTCTCCTTATTTAAAAACATGATAATTTTAGTGTCCTGGGGACCTACTGATACATAAAAAAAAAAAAAAAATAATTCCGGATCAGTGAGAGTTCAGCTATTGCTCGATTGATTAGGGTCTAAGTTGCATTTTCTGTGTCAGTATTTCTTCCACGTTTATTTGCGGGGTTTCTAGGCCAACCTTCCTCTCTGTGATGAAATGTAGCGCAGCACCTCTCATCGGGGCTGAAATTCAGCCCATGCTGAAGCCCAGCGCTGAGCTCATATTCCATTTAAGCATCAGGAATTCAGTAACGCTTGGACTCTGCGCAGGATGTTTTTGTTACAAATACAGACAAAATGTGTCTGATTTCTGGGAATACAAATCAGGAGCCACAAATTAGTCTTTCACACACACCTTTACAATCCCTCATCCATTTTTTTTTTTTTTAAGTGAATTTTTGCAGGCCACTGTATGCGAAAAAAAGCTTTTTTGTATTTGCAAATTACTGTCAGAGGAGACAGCAATGTCTATTATTAAGGTGCACTAGTGCTTTCTTTTATAAGAGGACTTTCTTTTCAGATGTTTACAACTTTGCTAGACTTTGTTTGGACTTGAATATAAATACCTCGGGCTGATCTATAAAGATGAAAAGAAAAGAATATCCTTCTGAAAATGTCATCCTAAAAGACTTGGTCCTTTTTTTTTCCTTAAGAAAATGCCTTGGTTTTTGTCTGTGTAACAAAATCTGTTACTGTTTTTCCTTGCACAGCTTCGGCACTCTGTGCCTGGAGGAAAAGGGAGACCAAATCTGGCAGGGTGTGTTGGGAATGCGCCTGGCTCTGCTTCCCTGGAAAGCTCGGTTTGCCCAAGATTTGAGGGGTTGGAAGACAGTGATTTGCACATGCCAAGCAACTGTATCTTGAACTTTCTTTATCAGGTAGCAGCAACAAAATCTAGCTGAGCGGCTGCTGGTGTTGAGCCGCCGGTGGAAACGCCAGCCCCACAGAGCAGGGAAGGCACAGGCTTCCCCCAGGACAGCAAGGGGACTCCCCTGTCACTGCTGCCTCTGGGAGGAAGGAGGGGATGTGTGGTGTTGTGCTAGTGGGGTAGAGGATTCTGCAGTAAGTCTGCCCCAAAATTGGTAAGTTTGATCGCACAGCTATACTGTTTCTGTACCTGAGCAGTTCCGATCGCAGCTAGCTTGAGTGTCTCTGCTCTGCCCAGTATAAATACGCCATACATGCCTTTTTTCCCCGGGCAAAATATGGATGAGATCAGTCATCTAAGAACAGTTTTGGGGTTAGACAGAGGAGAAAACGCACGTCATCTGACAGAAAGCAGGGTACTACAGTGATGTTGCTGGAATGGCAAGAGGTGAGAAAATATAGCTCTTTCTGGGGTTCGTCAGCAGTTAAATTTTATACGCTTCGAGGTGCCTCAGGTGGCAGCTAGGTGCACAAGTTCTTCTGTAAGCTTCAAAGTGCTTGACATTGCAACCTTAATAATATGCTTCTAAGAGCGTTTTTTGCTTCCTGGCAGCAATACATATTTCAGCCTCTCTGACAAGATCGAAATGAATGGCATTCCTACAACTTTACACAAGAGTAGCGGAGATCACTCCTCAGTTTGTTATTACAGCATTAAGGTTTTAAAAGACCCTGTCAATTATGGTGGAATAAAATTAACAGGATTCTCATTTTTTATGCTTCAAAGTGTATGTAAGCTTCCTTTGGCAAGGATTTAATCATCTGGTATGTTTATACAGTACCTTGGCTAACGAGAGCTGGTTAGAGCTATGGGGCATTATTGTGATGTTAATAATAAATACTGTAGTTATCTGTGGTCAAAAGAAAATTTCCCTTTTTTCCTGAGTCCTGCACAGCCAGGACTTGTAGCTTGACTTAAATAATGTAGATGTTGCTATATTCCAGAATGGCAGTTCTTATCTACATCCTTGGATTGCTGAGTCTTATTACAGAGTTCAATGAGCTTATTCCTGTCAGTAAAGTTATACACATGCTTAACTATTGGCAAAATCAGACACTGGGGCATTCTTTTGGCTGTGAAAACACATTGTACACTGCAGGCTGCATAATAATTAATAATACGGACTAATGATTGAAGAAGACAAGAATTCTCAGGCAGGGCAATTTCTCATATTACTAGAATTTTCTGAATCCACTAATGAGCTAAATGCCCTTGTGTTTTGGCTACTGAGCATAAGGGAGGACGAAGCAGTTTGTTTGGGAAGTACAGAGCCCTCACACCCTGTGGAGCTGGTCCTACAGAGGAACATCAAACAGGAAAATTAGGCAAATCGGTCCTAAGTCATGAGCCACTTAAAAAGTCCATTTTACCCTTTTGCTTTTGAGAGCATCACACACAGGACTCATAGTTCATGTTGTTGCAGCACTATAAATGAAGTCCCTGAAATAAAGTTGAAGTAATACCATGATGAATCAGACCTAGGAGCTATGTGTGTGAGTGCCATTACTTGGGGGGGAAAAAAAGGAAGAAAAAAAGACTTTCTAATGTATTCTTGTAAATGTGAGTTACCGTTATTCAAGAAGCATAGAAAGGAACCTGTATTGTTCCAAAGTGAATGTCAAACGATTCTGTTCATTGCACCTTCTACCTACAGTGACGATGACAATTGATTCATTCCCTGTGGAAGTTTCTAGCTGTTTTTGTATCTTGAGTGCCTGCCTAGAAGTCACAGTGGTTGTCAAGCAGGTCTTTGATCTGTTGGTAATCACAGACCTGGCTGAAAACAGCGGGTTTGCTTCTTTCGGACACAGTACCAGAGAACTTAATAAATGCTCTTTTATAAAAAGATGGTAGGAAGCAGACATGGGTTATGGCCCAAGGCAAGGAGCGCGTGACAAAGCTTGAGCGGTACCGAACTGCTTGGTCTGTGCCTGCAAGAACAAGAATATGATGGGCAAGCTGTTGTTTGTACGGGAAAGAAAAAAGTCACCAGACTATAAGGGAAGCAGTCACGGTCATCACGTTGAGATGGAGCAGACAGTCAGGATGCAGGGTACAGTCTGAAGCTAGGCCAGGCAATCAGACGATCAGATGCATCTGAGAAGGCAGTCTATTCCCTTTCTCCTTCTTCTCAGTTTTCAGTTGTGTCCTCTTGTTTTTTCCTTTGCTGTCGAAAGCACTTGCCTGTCTGCAAAATTTACCAATATTTCTTCTGGTGATCTAGCCCTGATGTAGCCCACCATGAGGTCAGAAAAACACCAGACATGGTGTAATGATGGGAATCAGAGGGGGCAATTAGGGGCAATAGGGGGATGGACAGAACTGAATCTTTTGACATTAGCTTGAGCTGAGATTGGCTTAGCTATAAAATCCAACTATGGACCCAGTGTTTGGGCATGGAATTAATTGGAGAGACAAAAAATTGGCTGGGAGGTTTCTGGGCAAGGAAACTGCCTCCTCATGGGAACTTCTGTTGGGTTCATGGAAAAAAATCTTCAAGAATTAAAGGGAGATTGTACCAGGGGGCACAGTAGACATACACTTGATTTCTTTCCTAAAGGAAACAAGTTTGCAAGTTCCCCAGACTGGTTTGCTATCTACCCCAGAGGGTAACAACTGTGTGCAAACCTACAAGTTTCTCAAGGAAGAAGGCTTTTATTCTGCAATATCATTTTTCTATCTACTTTTTCTTCCCATTTTGATCAGACCTTTGTGTAACAGCCACACATGCTTACAAATGGTATTCTAAAATCAAAAGCTGTCCTAATTGAAGAAGTATTGTATGGTGTTTTGATGGGCAGCTTTTACCGACAGCCGCAAAATGCCATCTTGAAGAGTTAAACCAGAAAAGAGTATGGATGGAGGCATTTGAATTAGGAGACAGTTTTGCATTTCAGTCTGAGCTATCTGACTAAAGACCAATTTGTTATATTCACACAGATACAGAATTGCTTCACGGGGCAGTTACACTGCTTAGTTTAGCCCGTGAGGCATTTAAACCAGAGAAAAGTTAACTAGATTTTGTGTTGCTGCTAGTGCAGCAGAGCACAGTTACTTCTAATCTGGTCCTTGAAGAAACATATCCCAGTGCCTGTTGCACCATGGACACTGCTACTGTAATAGGTTTCAGAATAGAAGGCACCCTTCGTTTTGGTGGGTTTTAGCATTGTTGTTGTGCCATCTATCCAGGATAATTCACATGGCCATAATTAACATAAAAATGCACTTGTCATTTTCTATCTCCATGTCAGAAGAACGCTTCAAAAGAAAAGAAAAGAAAACACTTTGTGTCCATGATTAGTCATCACCACTAATTTATTTTACTCTGATATAATTAAAAGAAAATATATTCAAAACCTACCCATCACAAAAGAAAGCTATTGCTGATGAGACCTGTTTCATTTAGCTCATGTATGGAGAAAGTTTACATTTTCATCATGGTAATGCCAGTCTGGGGTTCCTAAAACCCATGGGAAATGCCAACAAAATGACAGGGAACTTAAGAAAACTGGCTATTGTCTTTTTTTTTTTTTTTTTTTTTTTTTTTTTTCCTGGAGAGACTGGAAAGTCTCCTTCTGTCCATAGGCAAGAGAGATCTCTAGGATGCTGCTTCCTTGGGAGGAAGATGGGGGCTGGAGATGTCTATCCCTGTGCTCTCAAGTGTCCCACCACAGAGCTGATAGTTGTTCTTGCTACCATTAGGCTTCTGCAAAACACTTTTTCTGCCATGATGATACTGGTACCAGCTACTCTGGGAGCCTTCAACTTTGCAGAGGACCCACAAGAGGATCCTTCTGACAGCTCAGCTTGGAAGCAGAAAGCCGTATCTGCTTTATTGTGCTTGGCTTAATCCAGCTGGCAATTGCAGCACCATTAAATGCGTCTTTGCCCTGAGAACTGAACTGCGAGGTAATTCCACTGCTGTGCTAATTGCCATCACACACTGAGGATTTCCAAAGATACCTCTTGCCTGTGTCAGCCGAAGCATTTCCATCCATTTCCCGAAAGTGAGGGAGGTGGCCAGGGTGCCGTGGCAGAGCCCAGCGGGACCTGGCATGGGAAATAGCTGGCCTCAACATTTCCACTCTTCCGCTCCCATATAGGGACTCAAAATCCACTGGCAGCAGCAGGCAAAGGCCTGCTCGCAGCGACGAGGGAGAACAAAGTGCCGCCGATCCTGTTGGAGCTGTCAGCTTTGATACCAGCAAGGGGGTAGCAGCGTATTTGTTATCCTTGACGGCAGCGAGCGGAATTAATTTTGGAGTGACTCCACGCTGTGGAATGAGGGCTGCCCTGCTCTCTGACGGATTTCCAGGCAAAATCTGTGATCTTATTTTGAATGTTTAAAGATTTTCAGTGGTTGGGCTCTAATCCCTTGAAAAACTGGAATGTGTCCTCAACTTATATTATGTGCAAGCAGCGGAGGCACAAAAACCAGCCTCGTGCTATATCTGGGACACTAGATGGACACCACTCTCTTCTGGAGCACGTTTCCTCCATTGTACGTGTGAGTCTGGGCTTATTTATCCTTCCGGTCACCCAGCAAGTCCCATTTGTCCTCAGGACTCTTAAGTCAAGAGCAGAAACCTCTCCTTTTCTAATGAATTTTGCACTGGGGCTTTTGGGAGAGAGCGAGAGAAGATATTTAAAAAATAGCTTATTTAATTTAGTAAATCAAACAGCTTTAGGAAATAGGGTGGCCCAAATACAAGGTGACGTAAAGAATAAGATCTTTTACTTTTGTCTTACTGAATAAGGAGACTAAAATAAATTCCCAAATGAAAGTAAGTCAATAGATCCTTTATTGCTAACTATGCTTTCACCTTTTGAAAGAAATGCTCTGGCCTTCCCTTCACGTCTTGCATTCAGCTAGTTTCCAGAGCAAAAGCAGTCAATTCTGCATTATCTCAGTAGGACAGTTTTAATTTTAACACTATCTGCCCTGATCTCTCTTTGTCCAGTTAACATTTCCTTGACCTGGAGTTCAACCCCTTTTACAAAGTAACCTCAGGCTTTGATGGCAGTAATTCTACCTTCACCCCAACGGGTTCTGAATACACAACCTCCAGGCCCAAAGGAGAAGATTAGCAGACTTTACCCTAATTACTTGTTATTGTGTAGTTGTTAAAAAAGGTTTTGGCTCCAGAAAATGAGGCTGTAGCCAGACAGAAGTTAGCCTGGGGTTCAAAAGTCTAGCAATCTTTGGCTCCACAGGCCTATAAAAGCAAAGTGTTGACTGAATGCAAACAGCCTGCATGGTGAGAGGCCCCCTCGGAGGGGGTGACAGCAGGCCATCCGTCACGGGAGGCAGCGGGGGTCAGTGGAGTCCCTCTAATGACTCCTTGCTGGCCTGTTAATGGATAGCTCCATTTGATTCCTCCGTTGGTGGGAATGCCAGACTTTGCGATGGCTGCGACGCGCAGACCTTCGCGGGCACGCTCTGTTCTTGGGGTCTTTGAAAGGATGAGGTATGTTTGACGCACAGCTGGAAAAAGCACCCTCCGGTGCAGTAGCTGCCTGCAACATACTAACCCGCCACTTCTCTAGACGCTCGCTTTAGGTTGGTGTAATGAGCACCTATCAACAATTAATGATGGTTGTTGCATGGGGGGAAGGATCAGGAGTGCCTTTGGTGAAGTGAGAAGCAGTCAGTCAACTCCTCACCTTCAAGCATTAAATGTCATGAGAGGTCAAAAGGTTTTGCAAGGAATGCAAAGTTTGGAATATTTTTAATTAAGCTACATCCTTTGAAATTCTTTCAAGTCAGTCTTCAAACAAATCGGGTCTTAAATCAACACCCTTTAAAAGCACACACACCTCTTGTAAGTGCCTTCATGCAAGCTCTACTGGGTATCACAGAAAGCGGTTAATTTAATTTTATGTGAGTCATTAAAAGCCTCCACTTACTTTTGTGTTCATTCACCATAGGATATATTAATATTCCTTTTCCCTGAATACCCAAATTCCTTATCCTATGTAAAGCTGGTGTGTTTGTGTCTGAATGGGTTTACTATCTGAATTTATCCGTGTCTCAAATATAAGGGTTACGAGGACAGTTTGGAATACCAATGTTTTTGTTAACCTAAAACATGCCTCCTTTTTTGTTTGTTTTTTTTTTTTTTTTTTTTTTTTTTTTTATAATCTGTTTTTATGAAATGCCTGTCTCTTAGAGAGTTACTGATTGGGGGATATTTTCGTCATCCTATAAATAGAAGCTGCAGTTGACATACAAATAACTGTACTCGTCACTGGAGTTTAAGGCCCTTTTGGAAAGTTTTACTTGCATGAAAAGATTCAGCAGCTGGCTAAATCCCACAGCCAATTACATAAACCAGTGAAATCAAACTTGACCCAAACATTTAAAACACACCAAATGCCATTAGAAGGTAGCGGCTGGTTTGGTTTCCATCCTGGCTGTCATTTTCAGATCTGTACACTTTCTGTGTTATTTTTGTGACCAGCACACATGGGATTCAAAAGACTCTCTGCTAACAAAGACCTTTGATCCCTGGATTAACTCTTCTAATACTCTCCTTAAGCAACTAGGAAAATAAAATTATTACCTCATTATCTATTTTGAGAGAATACTTTAACTGGCCTCTGAGGAGAAGGGTTGGAGGGGCCGCCCGAGTCTCCCCAGTGAAAGCTGATGGCGAGGGGTGGCACCTATCAGTGTGAATAGTTCAAATTCCAGCCGTAAGCCTGACCTGAGCCCAGCAAAGTCCTCCTGTTGGGAGCTCCGGCGTCTGCCCTGGCTTCTCCAGGGCTGCATCTGTGCTAGCAGGGCAGCTGCCCTAAGGGTGGTCTCTGACCCCAGGCCAAGTGGTGCAAGATGACTCCCATCCATGTTGCTCAGGAGTAACTGCTCTCTTTAGGGCAGCCTGGCTGGATTCGGGGTAGTGCTTGGCCCTGGACTCCTCTGGCCCTGTGTGTCCCTGAGAGCTTGTTATTAAGCGTTTGTGATTTACTAATTCAAAGTATGCATTGCCTGCTTGTGGCGTGCCATGACAGCACGTAGGGGATTTGAGGACACAAGGCCTATTGGAATAACATCAGAGAAGTGTGATGGGCTGAGGGAGTTAAACCTGCTGCAGTCCAAGTCCATTTTGTCTGTCTGGAGCGGAGCCTGGAGCAAACCATTCTGTCAACTGCGTCCAGGCTTCCTCTCCAAGGAAACTAGTCATTTTGCTTCAGAAGGGAGCCTGGGAGTGAGCGAGCATATATGCAGCATGAATGATGAGAGGATCAGATGCTGGCAGCAAACAGGAAGCTGAAGTCTGTGACAGTGGAGACGTCTGTTGGTTTCTGATGGAGGCCTGTTTCATCCACGGCAAGGGTATCGCTTACACTTGAAAGTAACCCACATTTAGTACTCGATGCAGCCAATGTTTCCTTAGTTTAAACTCAGGTGCTCAGTTTGCAGCAGTGGAGCTACACGGCAAGGGCCTTTACCGCAAGCTTAGCTGCAAGTCCCTTTTCCCTCTAAATACAGTTACTGCACAGGGGCAGCTACATCTGTTGTGGAAATTGGCCTAATCTGGAGTGAAGACAGTAGCTAATGAAACTGTAGCTTGGCTCTACTCTGAAGGCCTGAATTTTTGCCACTATACTTTGAGCTGGTTCAGTATTAAATACGTCACGTATCCTGTTTCATGAGAAGCAGAACAAGGAAGAGCAGCTTCCTATGGATTTTCATCTGTCCTTCCCGTGATATTCACATTTTCTCTCAAAAGTCTGTAAGACTTCCCCAGTCCCCTCATGTCTGCTGCACATCCTCAATTAATCTTTACCAACTCCTGTTTCCTCTAATTCCTTGTTTTTTTCTTCGCCTCATTTCACCCCTGTATCCCTTAACTACGGGCTGAGGTAGCACAGTGCTGCAGATGCTGTGACACGTATGCACACCGATGACAAAGCAGACACATGCACGGTGATTGTCCAGCCAGAAGGTCTTGTGGAGCTCATATTGAACCTTTTCTCTGTCTCTCTTTTCTCTAATTTGCCTTAGTTGCTTTCGTCTACCCACCTGTTGGTTTTCACAAGGCTTGTAGGAACTCATCTCCCCTTGGAAATTCTCCCTTTGTACCTGACGTGATTGTCAGCAGTTGTCAGATTTAAAAGCTACCAGGGTAGGAGGCGAATGACAGACAAACTGAAATACAAACAGAAAGACAGCACGAATAGAGAAGCTCAAGTTCCTCAGGAAATGAGGCTGAAGAGAAGGTGATGGTGAGATCACCTTGGAGCTCCGCCGGCAGCCGGCACAGAGAAGGCAGCTGCCAAGCAGGGCAAAGCTGTTCCTCATAGCTGGTTTCTGCCAGTTTTTCTCAAAACGCAGTGTGATCAGGGTGAAAAGGAACTTCCTCTAAATGTGATTTCTTTATGCCTTCTTGCCAGGTTGGTGTATTCACAACGAATGTCCCTGCAGTGTCTGGGAGACACCGATACCACGACACCACCAGTACCAATGGGTTGATTTCAAAAAATTAAGCCGAGAAGCTTTTTGGGTATGTAACAATGTGGTGTTACACACTATTTTACCACTTTAGCTTCACTTACACCTTCAATATTTAGGTCACCTAGAGTGAGTTAACTGATGATAATGCATATAAAGCAAAGCCATTCAGATGCATACGGTGAAGATCTGTTCTCAGTTACATGCCTCTGAAGTCATCAGGATCCAAAATCTGACATGGTCCATATCCAGAGTAACAGCCTCCAGAGACCTTTTGCATTTGCAGTTTTGATGAGTATTTTTGTGTGGACAAAGCTGACAATTCATATTTGTTTTTGCTTTTGGACTTTGCAGCTAATGCATGTGACTGGACCAAGGACTATGTCCTGCAGAGGATTTTAATCCTAAAGAAGGAGCAAAGTGTTTCTGAGGACTGTAAACCTAAAATCGTGATAGAAAACCCTGTTAGTAGAAAAAACTGCTGACCTCAGTATATGCTTATCTCTTTAACCTGAAATTTTCCTGGTGTCTAGAGTTATATGTCTGTGCTGTGTCACAGACATCTCTTTTGAGCAAAAGGACATGCAGGTCTCATCTGAGACCAGCAATAGCTGTTCCATCATCTAAGTTCCTTGGGAAACACCTTATGCTCAGACCATCCTTAATATATGCTGGTAGCATAAAACCCCTCAGAAAAGCATTGCTGGCCACTTTCTTTTGAAAAGCTAGGGATTTAGGAGTCCAGCTTTTGTGTAATGGCTTATATTTCTTCTCTAGAAGATCTGGAGCCCTTCTCAGCAGGAGAGATTTCAAACCCAACTCGCAGGAAGTCCCATCTAATTTGCCAGTGATGCCACTGTTCAGCCAGGGACCAGGACTGCAGTGCCTTAGTAGCAGTCATTTTGCAGAGCTTTCCTATAAGGGGACTAGGACCATGGAGTCATTCCTTCTCTTTCTCACCAGGCTTTACCTCTTTGCTTCATACTTTAACAGAAGGATAGAAATGTCTCCTCAGTTTTAGGCTGATTGATAACCTGCCTATCCATGTAATCCCACTTTACAGGGGAGATATGACTCTAATCCTCTGCAGGCAAAAGAAAGATACTACAAAAAGAAAGATACTACAAAAAGAAAGATACTACAACCACTAAGCCATAATAAAAAACATTGTTTCCTTCTTTAGGGACACCACATAAGGAAAAAGTGCAGATTCACCCTGTCCAGGGGTGAGAATCTAGGGCTTTGGACCTCAAGGATATTGCAAGACCTTTCCTTGCAGGTGTCTATCAGAGACCTTAACTCTCAAAGAAAAAGTGATTTCAAACACAACCCTGATCTTGGTGTTTCTTATTGCTTAACTCTAAATGACTGCCTCAATAAGTGGGCTGTTTAGACTACCTGTCTGAGGTGTGTAACTAGCAGCTGGTACTGGATGTGCAGGTGTCTGACAGACTCGTGTCCCTAAAAGTAAAGCAGCATGAGTATAACTTTATCTTGTATTTCTAATAGGTGCTTAAGCCTGAACAGAGGGCGTAAGCCAAAATTTAAGAAGCCACAGAGAGTATCTCACTGGAAAAACTTCTTGGTGGCTTCTAGAGGGCAAGTAGGCAAAGCAGATAACTCAGAAACATAGTCAGACCATTCAGTCTATAAATCAACGCAGCCCAAATCACTCATCAGAGAGGAACATGAGGTCTGTAAACAACAGCTCCTTGCCATGGACAAGTTAAATCAATGATAAAGATCTGAAACACTTAGTGCATCAGAGGTTTCCTTCTTTAAGCTCTCTTGTGTATTTGCCCGTCTCTGTTCTTACACAGCCCCTTTTACAACAGAAACAGAATGCCTTTTTTTGCAGGACAGCACAACCCTTTATTCAGAGAGCCAAAATTAACGGGCCTGAGTGCCAAGAGTCCTTCTGTAGCCACATCTCTTCTGTGTTGTAGGAAGTATTGATGGCTTTTTGTTTGTCATTTCAGCTGCACAGACTAGAAATACATGTGGCTTCACTGTGTACTTTCTATTCCAGGCATGAATCCCATTGGCCTTTCACATGCAGGAACCCCTGGTAACCTCAGCTGAAATTTTCTAGGGTGAAAGAGAAGGGTTATTCAATGGCTGGAATGCTACTCCAGGCCTTGGGAGATCTCGCTCGTGATTTCTTCACAGTATTTCTATATTTTTTTCCCCAGTGAGTCATATAGTCTTTCAGGTCCCCACGTGTAAAACAAAGGTAACAGCACTTTACACAACACCATGAAGGTTAGCACACGGCATTCCTTCAGCAAAAGGGAAGACTGCTGATGAAAGTAAACTGTACAAAAATTACTGCTGGTATCTGAATCATTCCAACAACCTGAGACGGTTCTTGCTTTTACAATTAAGCCACACAGATGCCTAGCAGAACTATAGATCTGAACAGAAACCTTGGTGACACCAAGAAGTGTTTATTGAAGAAACACTGTTATCACTATAGTTTCTACCCGTGGAAATCTTTTTTAATGTTCACAGGAATTAATCCTAGGTTCAACTGTTAGCAGGAATAAGTCAAGAATCTGAATTACCCTGCACCTCTCCTTTGGGAATACTTATACATCAGTCAATGTAATGGGCTGCATTTATTAAGGTAAATATGGGGTGAAGGGCAAGGGAATTAAAAAAGAATTTGTTCTGTCTCTTCAACGTGTTTCATACCATGTGGTGCTGCAGCAAGGGAAAATATTCTGGCAAAGATTACAAGCATCCTACCTCTGGCGCAGTCTGATTGCTAATCTGTTCTTGAACTTGCTGCAACCAGTCATCAGCCTCAAGGGCTGGTGACAGAACTACAGCTGGGCCCCTCAATCACCCAGACTCACCTATCTACTCATCAAAAACACCCCAGGAGGTTTTAAGTGAAGTGAAGACTGAAACTAAGGTATATAAAACTTTAGCATGGAAGTGCAAATCTTTGCTATCTCAGGAGGCCACATTAAATTCTCTTCTTTACAAACTCATGAAAACTGCTGGAAAGGGTGCAGCAGAGAGCTACAGAGATGATTAGGGGACTGGAACACCTCTCTTATGAGGAAAGGCTGAGGGATTTGGGTCTCTTCAGTCTGGAAAAAAGACGGCTGAGGGGGGATCTTATCAACACTTACAAATACTTAAAGGGTGGGTGTCAGGAGGATGGGGCCAGGCTCTTTTCAGTGGTGCCCGGGGACAGGACAAGAGGCAATGGGCACAAACTTGAGCATAGGAAGTTCCACCTAAACATGAAGAGGAACTTCTTTACCCTGAGGGTGGCAGAGCACTGGAACAGGCTGCCCAGAGAGGTGGTGGAGTCTCCAACTCTGGAGACATTCAAAACCCACCTGGATGTGTTCCTGTGTAACCTCTCTAGGTGACCCTGCTGTGGCAGGGGGGTTGGACTAGATGATCTCCAGACGTCCCTTCCAACCCTATGGTTCTATGATTCTATGATTCTGTGGTTCTATGAAACTCCACTGCGAAAGCATGGCCCCACACTTGTAGAAAAAAAAGCTGTTCCAAGTCATAACCTTCTGATGGTTATAAAATTTTTCTTAATTTCTAGGGTATGTTCATCCATGGCCAGTTTATACTTGGCCTTAATCATCCTGACATTGTCCTCTAGCTCTACTATTTTTCCTCTCTCCTCTGTTTTACCCCTGAGATGCAGCAAACATATCACCTCACAGTTCTTGTTTTGCTGGACAAGTTAAGCACTTTCATTTGCTTGCCATTGCTTCGTTCACTATATTTCTTTCAGCTTGCATTCATCTTTTTTGAACATAAGCAATCAGAGCTATATACAAAAGAGGTTTCACAATTACAGTGACATTAATAGTTTCTTTTCTCTCCTGGAAAAAGGATTTATGGGGATTGCAGTTGCCTTCTTCAAAGTCAGATCACATTGAGGGATCATAACCATCCTGTGAGAAACTGATGCTCTCAGTTATTTCTCTCTCTCATTTATTTCCAACCAGTGTATTCTCGCAAAAAATCTTCTTATTGGTAATTGAAAGGCTTTGTGATCATAATCATAGAATCATAGAATCATTTAGGTTGGAAAGGAACTTTAAGATCACTGAGTCCAACATAATGTTGCATTTTATGCCATTTCCATTACTCCTCAAAGATGCCCAGTTCTTAATTTAAAATAGCCTGCTCCCTCACTGTGATGACAAATACTTTCAAGTAAGAGTTGTCACCAGCTTTCATTAGCTCATTTCTATTTCCAATAGAAATCTGCCAAATTCTCTCATGACAGTATTGGACAAGATGGGCCCTGTCTGATCTTTATAAAATCCTTTCCTAGTCTTCCTCTAGCCAGAGGTTCTCCTTTCAACATTGCCCATTGCCTTCTCTTCATTATTTGCAGTAAACCTCTGTGTTGAGTTAATAATTTCCCAGTGGTACTCCTCAAATGATTTACCCACCTTTTGTTCATCCTGAAATACAGTTATCACAGAAAGATATCTGGATAACCTGGCATGGTAAACACATTGCACTTTATTTGTTTTCTTCCTTGTTTTCCACATCTCTAACTAATATTTCTTGAAAATGTTGTTTAGATACTATTACTGATTTAACAAAAAAACACAAGAAGTGTTGGCATTTGGTTCTGGACAAAGGTGGATTGTCTGGAAACTGGAATCTGTTTTTAACTGTCTAAGCTGGGAAACAGTACGAAACAGTGACGCAAACTTTTTCCTGCATTGATTTCCCCATATCAACTCTAATCGGGAGATGTTATTTTATGATCTGTGTAAATGTCACCTTTAGAAAAATATTTCTTTCAAAAAGAAGGACAGTAGTCTCTTCAGGTGTAATAATTGCACAGTACTAAAAAGATCTCAGAATATGATACCTTGTTTATTTTCTGCTCTGATCCAGTGTGTCTCAGTGACACTTATTTTAGGTACTTCTCATTAAGAATTTATGGGGTGTTCTTTTCAAGAGCCCTGATGACAGTGACTAATTGAGATATTTGTCTAGATATTGCTGCTCACATTAGCACTCATAATGCATTCTACTGCATTACCCGATGGGGCCATGAATTACAGGAAACAAACTTCCAGTTTCTGGATGGCTCCTTTACAAAATAGTTGTAAAATCCATCCCTCGCAGAACTTTGCACACAACTAAACAATGATTTGCTAATTGATCTTTAGGGATCACTTTAGTTCCCACTGAAATTAATGGAAAGTTCCCATCTATTTTGCTAAGAGCTGGGTCATGCCCCTAGTGGGAAAGGAGATTAGATCAGGAATATTCGTGGGAATTAATAACAACTAAAACTAATCTAAAAAAAGTCTATAAGAAATGCTTATGCAAAAAGACTGTTTAACTCACCTTGCTTTAGAGTCGCTGCATTTGATCAAAGTGTGTGGTAACAGCCTCATCATCTAGGGAGAAATTGGTTTAACTGGAGAAAGATCTTATTATGAAGCTTCTAATTTCCCTGTTTAGCAATCACAAAGTTGATGTTTTGAAAATCAAACAAACCAAAGTTGCACATGTCAAATATTATCCACTGGCTGAATGTTGTGTGTAAGCAAGGATGATGATTCTTTCTTCACCATCTCACCAGGACCTTGAGCTTCTACAGTTCAAATTAAGGAGCCAAATCTGCATGGAAAGAGTCTGCAATAGATTTGACTTCTGGGTTTTGCCACAGAGAAGGATTTGTACCACTCATTCACCAGAAAGTTAAACAATCTAATCAGAAGTTTGTAGAGCTGTCCAGTTTGCATAGGCCTGCTGAAATTTAAAGTAAACATTACGTATGTGGAAAGCAGCAGGAAGCAGAATATCCTTTAGAAGCCAGCTGTCTGTTTACTGCCCAATTTATAACGAAGGTGTTTGTTTTTAACTTGGATGTCACTTGTTTTCTCAGCTACTCAGTTAATATTGTATACATGTGATAAAACCATTAACATAAAGGTGCTTTTTATGTTTTAGGTGTTTCTATATTTAGACACATCTTTATTTGTGGTCATTCTCTCCTTTTGGAGAAATAATTGAGATGAATGACCATAATAAGCCAGCTACTATGAAGTTTGGAAAGGCATGAAGACCAAGGACCAGTTGTTCCGGCTAGGTGAACAGATGATGGGCAGAGGCAAATATGTGATAATCAATAGAAGGCTCAAATATTTGATTTCAGATGAACCAAATGATGAAGACAAAAATACAGGTTATTTTACCTTATTTATACTCTTCATAAACTATCAAAATAATCTATCCCACATGGGAGATTTCATCTGGATTTGGCACTCACACAAGACCATGCATGCTAATAACGTTCCACACCAGATATCCTTGTAGAACGTAAGCCTTTGGGGAGGCTGATACCTTATCAAGTGTATTTACCCACAATGCGTAGCTTCTGACTCAGAGAGCTCGTTTTACAGCTTTGATGAAAACATACAGGGAGTGCCTGGGTGTGGGATAGCCCTTCTGTCAAGAAAACAACCAAAACAAAATTTACGGTGAGGAGTGTTCGGAGCAGGTATCCTGTGTGAATGAATATCCTGCATGAGCTGCCGGCCAATTATGTCCTCTGCTTGTTTGCTGAGGTGCTGTGGTTCAGTGTATGCATGCATTTATTTTGCATCTCTACAAGCAGAAAGTGGAAGTCCAACCTAGTTGGCCCAGTTTGATAGGTAGTTCACTAGTTTGATAAGTCTGGCCAATTAATATTTTCCACAGACATATGCATATCCGCTTGGTAAAATTCCACCTGACTGCCCACTGTTGGTTGCAGCTGGTCACAGGTCAGGCTGGCAGGAGCAAAGCTGCTGTTTCTGAGGCTGCTTGGACCATCAATGGACCAAACTGAAAGAAATAACGTAAAAGGCTCTGATGGCCCCGATTGTGTCCATCACAGACACCCAGCACAGACCGTTCTGTGCATCCTAACAATGCTCGTGAAAGCTGTGGCATCAACGGCCACACACTGCAAGAGGAGATGGTGGCTGGGTTAATCTGGCTTCAGTGAAAACCTGCTCATTTAGCTTACCACAAAGTAGTATCAGCTTTCTTGGGTCAAAAGGTATGCTAAAGTGGCTACCCACAGGGAGCTGTGTGCTGTGTGGTTACACAGCTTCCTGGGGAGATGCTCGCTGGGCAAATGGCTCTCAGACTTTCCAGGTTAGGCTCTGCCAGGTGGGACAGTCAGCCTTTTCAGCAAGCCAACATGTCTATGGGCCAGTGGTGCCTGAAGCAGGGAACGGGCACAGTGGCGCAACAGAAGAAACAGAGGCACAGGGCTCAGGGTCTTTCTTCCCATCACATAAAGAAGGAGGAACTGAAGGTGTGAGAGCAAGAAAGACGTGAGCGATAGGCTGCAGCCACTGCTTTTTTATTTTGCTCCAGGAAGAGCACAATGCAGGACACGCCAAGCAGCCCCATCATCTGATCCTGGGACAGGGACAGCAGGGACACAGTTTTAGCCCGTAACATCCCTGACATGGCAGGGAGTCAGGCAGAATGTCCCCCTCAAAATCAGCCAGAATTTGCAGGATGGCATTTTACATCAACCAGCCTCAATACTGGGTGGAAACCCATGCTGAAATCCGTGGTTGTTCATCTGTGAGTGGTGTCCATCAGGAGGGTGGTACGTGTAGACAGCTGGGGAGTAGCTGTGTCAGCCACCTGTGTTTTACCTCCTGGAACAAATCTGTCACAGCCCTAATTTTCACCTTTTAATTAAAGAGCCTTTTAAGGTCTCAGATTTTTGACCACCATTTTAATGAGTTGTAAAACTTTTAATAAACTGTTGGCATTATTGTGTCAGTTGTACCATTTGGGTAGGAAGCTTAACCCAATGTCTAAAACTGAATGCATTTGTTGAGTCTATTTTTAATCTTTAAACATGAAATCTAAATATATTTCTAGACAGTCAGAAAGGTGATTATCTCTCTTCTCTCCATCTAAGGCAATGTGCTTTCCTAATAATGTTATTTATAGCTAGAGGCTGTTAAAGTGTAGCACAGACAGTCTGCCTACATATCATGTAAAACGGCTTGCTGGAGTAATTACACATTTTTCTTAAGCAATGTGGAAACAGAGAGATGGCTGAGTACTCAGTAGGTGCTTGCCTGGGTGCTTACCTGAATGTCCCAAAAGCTCAGTCCAGCTCCAGATGTGCTGATCTGAAAGATTTTGCCACGTTGTGCTGTGCTCTCCCTTTACATATATTTGCTAAATGACCCTGACGCACAGCTTACAGCTGTAAGTCTCCTCTGACAGGGTAAGCTGCAAAGCGACCCCAGGCTTTTCAGACTTTAAGAACATTGTAATAAGTCCAAAAGTGAGCCCCCATGGGTGGCTGGAGAGTGATGCAGGGCACCATCACCTTATAAATGAGAGGCTGTGCTTGGAACCTGAGTCCCCAAATCAAATACTCTGCGGGTCTGCTCAAGATGTTCCTGGATGCATTTTAGAAATGATTATTCACTTCCTTATAGACAAAGGAAGATGAAACAGTTGAGGTTTTGAGCTTAAAAAAGAGCTGAGGCCTATGAAAGAAGTTCTATTATTCTATGTGGTAAAGGGAAGAAAAAAATTGAAATCATGATTCACTATTTGTAGCAATTTGGAAATGAAAGCATGCCCAATTAAGTGATTGGGTTTAAAACACACACAAAAAAGGAATTGTTTTCATGCAGCACATATATACATAGTGGAACTCATTGCCACAGGATATTCTGGAAGCCAGACATTTATATGTCTTCAAAAAGGGACCAGGCAAATTCTTGCCAGCTATTTTGGGTGGAACCTCTGGCTCAGGAAGTATGTAAGCTGACTGTCGGAAGCAGGTTGGATACCTTGGGCAAAGATCGCTGAATTAATTGCATATGCTTCTGCTATTCCTTAAACAGCTATTGCTAACCATTAGCAAGATTGGTAGATTGGGCTAGATAGACACTTGATCAACCAAAGTACATCAGTTCTTATACTTTAATATTCTGCTCCTTGCCTGCCAAAGAAACAACTTCAACCAAATCATGTTTTTATAGCTAGCAAAAAAAAAAAGTAGAAAAATGACTGAAAAGTGAAACATGCACAGTCTCAAAATAAAGAACTTATGACAAACTAGGAAATAATTGTCATTTGAACTGAATTTTTTTTCATCGTGATGAATTGTTGCTAAACGGTTAGATAGACAAAGGGATATTAGGGAAGTCAGCAGGAAAGTTAAAATATGGACCTTGATCAAGGCAATCCCAGTAAACCAAGATTACATTGATATATCATGCCTAAGCAAATCTCTGACTTAATAGTGTTAACTATTTTGTTCAAGAGTGGGGAAAGAAAGATGAAAAAGAATTCTAAAAGCAACAGAACTGGCCAGGGAGGGAAAAAAAATTAGGAGAGGACCCATTTCCAGCAGCCAGGGGAGAGATGGATAAGTAATTTGAGATGAATTTTAAAAAGCTAGGAAGATCTTTTTTTTAAAAAAAAGGCAAGAATAAAACCCAAGCACAGTCAACTTTTCTTGTATTTACTCTGTGTTCTATGTGCTTGGTACCTTTGCTGAAAATGATTAATAATGGTAGATTTGAAAGCTGGTTTTCAGATTGCTGTAATCATGATTCAGGGCCCAAATGTCAAAGAATAAAGGGAAACATTGGAATTCATTTGGAATGACCTTAAGGATAGAAAAATGGGGAAAAAAACCACAGCAGCACCATGAAAGAGTGATCTATGGGTTAAGGTATTGGGTGTGCTTTGAGACATGGCCCCACTCCCTTTGCTCTCAGTGGACTTTTCTGAGTGGTCACAGTCAAGTTTGTAGAGTCTTTGGCCCTTGGCACCCCATGCCTGTGGTCTGCTTGCACTTCTTTAGGCAGGACCAGTCTCTCCTTCTAGCAGTCAGCCTAAGCAGAGTGTCACCTTAGCAGTGGCATAGTGGCATAGCTGTAAACCAGGTGGTACTAAAAGAAAGCAAGACTGCACAGAAACCAATAATGAATCAGTCATTTTTATTATAGGAAAAAACAGGAAACATCTGAAAGAGGCTATCAGACTTCCAAAAGGTGGCAATTTGTTTGTAAAGACATTGCTAAAACATTACAGTGATTTTCACCATATAAGGAAAAGAAAAGGAGCAGATACAGGAAAGATTTTTTTCCTCCATAGGAAACAGAATTACTCAAAGACATTGATATGTTACCAGAAGCAAGCTGAAAAAAGCAAAAATTAGGAGGAATAATAAAGCTCTTGTGCCAGGAAGATTTCTTCTTGTTGTCCCCAGGCAAAGAAACAAGTTCAAATACTTTAACTGTCCTTAGGAATGAGGGATGTTTCAGCACCCTCCAGAAGTTAATCTTGCTTCTACCATGTGAGTCGCTTCTGTGGAAAAAAGCCAGGAAACTATTGACTTGAGTAACTATCCTATTAGGGAAAGCAAAGCTGTTCATGTAGATCGCAGTTAAAGCACAGGATAAATTATGATTTAATTATAGCTATTAAATATGAAGTCACGCATGACTAATTGGAGGAATTGCCAGGAAGATATTTAAAGGGAAGCCAAGGACTTCATAATCCTGGACTTCTAAAAAGTTTTCTATGTAGTGCGAGTGAAAAAACTACACTATGGGTTTGTCTAGCCAACACAGGTACATGAGCTAGGTCTGCATGAGTTACCTGGGGACCTTGGCGGCAGCACAGCTGTTAGCACAGTGTTGTGCCCCTGAATCAAGGCTAATTAGCCCAAGAGGAGCATTGTGGTAGCATAACTAATGCTGCTTCCAGTCTGGGAGAGATGTTGTTTAGAACCCACTCTGGGTGTCTCTGACACTGCAATGAAGGCAATGACCCTCTGAGGTTAGACATTAAATATGTTCAAATAGTGTGAAAAAGTGTTTGGGTAATCTCCATTAAAGAACAGATATCAACTTTCCTGTAGAAGGTATCACAAAGATATCTAAAAGGTGAAGTTGCTCAGAATTGAAAGAGATGTGATTGTGGAACATTTTTAGCCAGATATGCTCTTGCTACAGCATAAGTATCTGTCTCATTTGTTTCTTTCAGGAAAAGATATATGTTGAAGTCTATGCAAAGGAAATTAATCACTGCCATGGGGTAGACAGGTTTTTTGGTGCACTTAGAAGATACATCTGAGGCCTTGCCAATTCTAGACTCAGTTTTAGGGATCTTTTCAGACTAGGACAAAGTAACAGGGCATTTTTCCAAAAAAGTTAGTGCAAGCTACCCTGCATAATTTAATGGAAAAATACTATCACTTTTGTTATAGCTCAGTATCTCCTACTCAGTTCTAGTCAGTTGGGCAGATGAATGAGAAAAGACTGGTTTTTAAATCAGAGACGACCTTACTGATGTTCTTGTGATGACCATTTGCTGAATTTGTACTTCATCTAGTCGTTCAGATTATTCTCAGATAGAGTCAGGCTTCAGATCACTACCAGACTGGTAATCAGGAATTACACTGAATAAATGGGCTCTGCATTTTAAATGAGTAGGGTTGCTGTTATAGAAGGTACAGCTGAAGGAAGGAAGGAATGGCTGGACTGGGTTGAAAATGTAAAGAAAAAAACAGTAGCTCTGTAGTAATCTTGTGGTCAAAGAATACTGGTCAAAATGTAGTTTGGGCCTTTTGTCCCTGTGGTCTCAATTTGGAAGAACTGAAAATTTTGAGAGGAAAACCCTACCTGGAGTAGGTGATGAGGCTTAGTTTTTGGTCACTAAAATTAAATCAAACTGCTGCTCATGACCAGTATGCGTGTGTGTGTGGAGGAGTGTGTGTGTGTATTTTACCTCAACGTGACTCATGTTTCCTAGCTGTGACTAGGAAACATGTTTGCTAAATCGTTCCTCCAGATTTCCCAAATGGATATAAACCTTCATAGGTTTCAAATGAAAGGTCTGCCACAAGTTGTTAAAGCAGAGAGGGTTAACTTATATTTGTGGCAACAGAGAAGACGCAGTAGACTGCTCCAAGAGCAATATAGAAAAACCAACCTATTAGAAAAGAGTAGGGAAAGCAGGTCTGTATTCTCTGGGAAAACAAAAGGGTGTGAGGCCCGCTTTTGTAAATGAAAATAAGATGTTAAAAGGCTGTTGGGAATCATGTGAGAAGGAAATAAGAGAGGGGACTTATCCTGTTAAGATGGTGTTTCTTTAAACAAAGATTTGAAAAATATCTACTCTAAGTACAGCATTCTCCTGAGAGAACTAGTATCTGCACACAGTTCACAGCTAGAAAATGAAAAAATCTGGGAAGGTGAAAAACACAGTTGGAGAAAAAAGCCACCCCAGACCAGGCTTTCTGACATACCATCACAAAATGTGCTGTAACCTTCTAGTTTACAACAACAAAGAAAATGTAAGTAGCTGTGTGAGGGAGATAATCTCCCAAACCATGTTTGGGACATTAGCAACATGTAAGTTATGGTAATGCATTAACTGATGGTTTAGAGAGCTATCGTGATATATTTCCACAAGCCTGTACCAAAACTAATCTCTGTTTTTATACAGAACCAATAGCTATAAAACCAATACAAACCACAAACCAATAGCTTAGGGATACTCGTCGCAAACCTGCATGCCAGGACACAGTAGCTGGGGAAACGGCAGGTGTTACCTTTTAGTATGTGTCATCGTTTGGAGCTTGTCTGATGCTAGTTTCCTGGCACCTCATGTCTTGGAGTTGCTACAACAAAATATTTGTCCTCAGATATCACTATACTGATTATTTCTCGTCACGTCACAGAGCAGAGAAGAAAAGGGGAATCACAGGTTTTACTTCTCTTTTTGTTTCCATGGACACAGTTTTCTAACTCTGTATGGAATCAAAATCTGCTGCCTTCATTAACTTCGTTCTTGGAACGAACTTCCCTATCAGCTTTTACAAGTCATTGAAATAATTTGGAAAAGAAAAGAAAAGAAAACAAACACGAGGCTGAAAATAAACCACATACTATAATTCCAAGTAAACAGGAAGTTGTAGGTTAAGGCTGAATAGAAAACATCATTTAATAAATTGTCTTAGAGGGAATTTTACGAGGGTGTAACACTACAATTTAATATAAAAACTCTTTCCTGATGTTTTTTTGAAGATGGATTTTAGGCTTTTTAGGTTTTTTTTTTTTTTTTTTGCTTGCTAGGACAGCTTGTTGCATGTTACGTGTAATATATGCTTGTGCACCTGGCTTGCGAGGAATCCGTGGCAATAAGATACCTGTGCTTATCAAAACAAAGAAAAGAAAGATGTTCAGGCATTTTCATCTGGAATGCCTCCTACCTAACACCTTGTTAAAGTAACTCTTAGCAATTTCCCAATATTTTACTCTTTCTAAGGGTTACTTCTTCATACGTGCGGAAGCTACTGTTCCTCAGACTAAACCTGTGGCAAGTCTGACATTTAAGAAAGCAAACTCTTAGTGTCCGGTTACGTAATGAGCTGTTGACCAGCCTTGGGTTTGCGGCAGCCACAGAAAGACCTGCTCAGGGCTAAGGAAAGGATTTGTTCACTGAATACCAGGGGCAAGTGAACACAATAGGGTCAGGCTCCATCTGCACCATTTGCTGCAGAATTTCCTTCCTTCCCTGTGCTGCGCATCTGCTGGGAGCTGCTGCCTGCCAGCTGCCAGTTCCCACTATCCCCCTTCTGCCAAAAAACAGCTGAGGTAGGTGGGATGTATTGGAAAACTGAGGTCTGGGAAAGAGGAAGGACTGCGCCGAGCCAGAAATATCAGGGATCAGGGAGAGGTGAACGAAAAGGTGTGTGATTTGGTGTGCCCCAGAGAGTCTGAGCTCACTTTTGCAAGGGTTATCTTGTCTGGGAATAGAGGACAGGAAGCAGAAGGATTTGTGAGGAAGGATTTAGAGACGGGAGCAAATAGCATTTAGAACAATGACACTAATATTAGGTAAATTTTGAATTTTACAAATATATTAACAATGTATTCCTATCCAGTGCTGCAATTCAGTCACAGGAGTAAATGCTAGACTGTGTTTGAGCAATTTTTATGCTGTCTTGCCACTGCTGCTTACTTGGCTGCTGGAAGATTTCTACAGAAGGAAACCTTAAGCCAGATCCTTAAAGAGACACATTGGATACCAGTCTTGTGGGCAGTGAGTGTGCTAAACGTGTCAGAGCTGCAGGATTTGTTTCCTTTTCTGTAAACTCTGTACATGGGTGATTCAATCTACAATTTAGGTGTCTTTTGAGGCTAGTTAATATTTCTGAAAGCAGATAAAATGCCTGTTCTGTGTTATTCTTACAGTAGACTTTATCAAACTTTTAGAAGCTTTTGCTTTTGACTAAAGAACAAGAAATTGTGGCCCAAAGGTTAATTTTTCTGCAAGTGGCATTGCAGTGCCTGAAGACTTAGAGCGAAACCAACTCTTCAATTAAAATGATGGTTCCTTCCCATCAAAATGTACAGTGCAGATTAGCATCAGTCCAGCACAGCAAAATTCACTTAATGGAAGATTGGCCTTATTCCACAGAGGCGTATTCCCCTTCTCATTGCATTCCAGATACGCAAAGATTTATTGAGGTTGCTCAAAAGAGCTGTTCCTCTTTGAATACACCTTACTCACAGTCTGGTCTAGTCGTCAAAACCAGCCTACCCTTATGGAGGCTTGGAGTCCAGTGCTAATAAACCCATCCAACGCATCCAACCTTAAAACTCAGAAGTTCTGCACTGCAAGAGACAGACAACATCAGTACCTCTCAAATCCCTAGAAAATGTGACACGCTTTTATCTTATCTTTCTGCCATCTCCTGAGCCAGCAGACATTTGTTTGGTTCGTCCTGGGCAGGAGAGTAAGAACCAGCTAAAATGTCTGCAGCAGCTGGTTACGCTCATGCCTCCACCCTGGAGGACCTGAGCTGCTGCTGACAGCTGCGTTCTACGTTTTGCAACCCACCCTTCCCTGAATCATCTTGCAAACCCCAACGGAGGCCACAACCACAACCTGAGCAAAAACAATGCACACACATACGTCAAGCGGATATTTAGAAGGCCTGTTTGGGAACTTACTTGTCTGCAGAGGCATGAATGAAAATGCATGCGTGTTTAGTGTTCTTAAAAGTACGGGTTGCAGTTGCTGTATGTCTAAGCTTATGTGTGCCTGTATACAGTTGTGTGAATGTATGGGAATACTAAACTTACAGCACCCATTTCACATAATAGGGGCTTATCTTTAAAAACAGACAGAACTCATTAAAATGCTGCTTAGAAGAAACTTGTGGTCAGTGTGTACTGCCTCCCATACAAAATGGCTGTCTTGTTGCCACCATCAGATCAGGTCAGCCATGACTTTGTCTACCAAGTCCTGAAAACCTCCAAGGATGGAGACCCTCCCTGTTCCTCTGAGCAGCCTCGCTCCGCTGCTGCACTGCCCTTCTTGTGAAGAAGTTTTTCCTGAAGTCCAGTCTCAACTTGTATCCATTGCCTGTGATATCTTTCAGGCAAAATAATTAGACACGAAGTAGGACTTATAAAACCTTTTGTGCTCCAGGTGGCACAGGAATCTGTACTTTAACACAACTAACACTACGGAGCCAGGTACTAAAGCTTGCCTGAGCGTGTGTTTGTACGCACAAATCAGGCATCAGCCCTCCCACTGGCTGCTCCATAAATGACTGAGATCATTGTGCCTGCTCTAATTGTGTATGTGCTACTCTAACCACCTGGGATTTTGAAAAAACAGGTTTGAAAGTGTGAACATGCGATATCTGTTTCCTTTAAAATCATAATTGTTCCTGGCTTCAGTTTATTGTGCCAAGTGCAGCAGGAAGCGAATGTCAATAAAGGGTTTTTAACTGGATGTAGACACTGCTGAGGTATACAAACATTTATTAGAGGCAGTCATGGTAACTAGAACAATGTATTACACAGACTTAATATGCAATTCTTATACATGTAGCATTCCACTGCTCCAAAGGCAGAAACTTTTGACTATTCCAGGTTCTGAGCTGGTTATTCAAAATTGGTGTCAAATACATTACTGGGAATAAACTTTTAAAACTCAAAGAAGAGTTAAAACTAGCTGCAGGATTACTTAAGTTCAAGAATCAATTTAAAATTCACACTTCAGAAAGTGGGAACTATCTCATTCTTCATCAGAAAAGGACAACCTGAGTTAAAAGCCTCACAGGCATGTTATAAAAATATTTCCAGGATCAGATTATTTTGGATTTATAATATTTATCTTCCTTCAAGACAGAAATTTCTCTCCATTGGGAACAATAGTCCGACTTAAGTTTGTTACTTCATTGATTGGTGCATTCAAATTTCACAATGAACTGACATCAACCCTTGCTGTGAAAATTGCCTGCAGATGCAGAGCTGGGTGTTTGTCCCTGAACTTCCACCAGCGGACTGTACAAATATTTCTGTGTAGAGGAATCGCTGCTGTGTGACAAATAACTGCATCATCCCAGTGACAGGGCTTTAATTAAGTCTCCCTTCTGTGATCAGCAGAACCTGCTCTGCTTGACATGAGAACCTTCTGTCATCTGCTTTTGCCTCTAGTCATCATTAGGAGAATGAAAGCCTCAAAATCAGTCAAAGCAAATGAAAAGCAAAGGTAGATAGTACTTTCCAGAGTGTTTAAAATAATTTTCCCTTTAGGAACATAAGAAACCCTCTGGTTCCTTGCTGGATTTTATTTTGTCCAGTATCATGTATGCATGCTGACTGGTTATTACTAGGTGATTAAGAAGTCAAGTTGATGGATTTGTCACTAATAGAAAAACGATAATGCAAGCATATTCTCTAAGAGGAAAAGCTCCTTCATCCCAGTTACACTCATTCATTTTTGCAATACCTTATGCGGGTACTAGAAATAGAGGCAAATTTTGCCTTTCTCAAGCTAAAGACTGCCCTTTTAATCTCCTAAAGCTGAAATTAAACCCATGAGATGTGTGATGCGTGGGTGTGAATGTGCATGTCAGGACATAACCCTGCAACTCCCTTCGTCTTTCTTCGGAGCTGAACACTGAATTATGCACAGCTTCTAATCTTCAAATGATTCAGATGTTTGAATCCTTATTAGTATCACTATCTCAGCCTGCTTTTAGAAAGAACTAGATTAGCAGAGCAGGTATACAGCGCTCCGCACATCTCCATGATGATTCACAAGTCTGGTGTCTCTGTGTTCGCTGTTGTCGGGTGACCAAAGAGGGGGACCGAAGCATTACAGAAAATTGCGTTGAAGTTGAAATTGAGGAGAGAGATTGGTGGAAAACCCTCAAGAATAAGACTGGGAAAAGGGGACAGTGTGAAGGCACAGAGAAGGGACAGGATGGATAGAAGAGTTATACAAGGAGAATGGAGGTCTGTAAGGATGAGGTCTGGGAGGCACAGACCTGGCTGCGCTCTAGTGGCACCGAAGAGTGGGTGTGATTTTCCTTGTGACGGTCTCTATTGTAGCTCTACGCTCTGTGCTTCCAAAGGGCTTTTTGGGGAGGATTTTGTTTTTTTGGGGAGTACATAACAATTGCGTGTTTCCTCTGAGCCTCTGGTGTAACAGTACACAGTCATCTGATGTCTCCTGAGACAAAAGGGCCACCAAAGCATGCACTTACAAGTGGTGCCTGCAAAATAAAAATATTTTCAGTCCTTCTGTCTGCAGCCACATGAATAATGTTGAACTGGTTTTGCCCTCCTTTCTTTCCTGAGTGTGGAAAGAAAGTGAAAGCTGAGTGTGGTGGAGTAGGTGACTGAACTTTCTTCAGTGGTAATCAACAAAAAACTCCATGCTGATTGTCATGAATTTCTAGGTTACAATGAAGGCACTGTGCAGTTCCTGTTTTGGCATGCAGCTGGCCACTCAGGACTGCTTTGGCGCCTTTGACAGTACAGAGTGCATCGTGAGTGACCCCATCTTCTGAAAAACTTCTATGATAGAGGCCGTTTCCAGGTCACGAAGAAGGTGGCTTACAGTTGCATGAAATAATTTCAGGTCACAACAAAAACCTTTCCCAATTCATTCAGGAAAGAATCTAGTCCTTTCAAGTCGTGGTAAGTTATTGCCACCAATTAGAGGGCATCACCTACCATTTCTGCTGTGATCCACTAATCCACAATGCAGGAACTAGCTGTGCCTAAGGGAGCTCCTCTGGGATGAACATCACTCAGCATGTTGGTCAGTGTGATTCTCACCAACCAACTCCTGTGTTGCTTCAAAAAACACTGCTTTCTATCAAATGACTTTATTTCCTTCAGGTCCCCTGTGACAGCCTAGGCTACGCTGGGACTCTCCTGTGCCCAGGAAAAGGAGGTGTAAGATTTTAAGAGCAAACCTTAAAGCCAATTTATATCACTGTTGTTTCCTTTGTTCCAGAGAAAAACAAGGACAAATATTCAATGCTCATGACAGTGCAAAACTGGAAAACAGGATTTAGGCCCAGGAAAAAGAGTGTAGAAAGTTTCCTAATCATTACAAAAGAAGCTGAATTATGACATTTTTAATAGTAACTACAGTGAATGGGTGTTTGAATAAGTTGTTCAGCAGTCCCTTAGAATGATGTCAGCAGCTAGTACCACTGGACTTTTATAAATCTATGAGAAATACAGAATTGTATAACAGCTTCATGAGGGTAAGAAGCGCTCAGTCTCTTGCAAGATGAAGATAAGATGTAAGCAGGCCAATCTGTGGTTACAATCACTGTGTATATTTGCACCAGATAGTATGAATAATTATTAATAACAATAAAGCCACCGTGTTACATCTATTGCTAAAAAGTGACAAATATTTTGTGATAAAAATAAATAATTTCAAATGAAAAGAAAGTTTTGGTGACGTGGTAAGCTTGAAATGATGGGTGTTCCCATAGGTTTCAGGCTATGAGGTTTCTGAAGTTTACTCTGACTGTTTGAGAAGATGTGTGTGGTACAGGCCTGCCTGGTGATAGATACACGTGCACATGCCATCCTGTAAATGCTGTGGCTATCTATCTGTGCACAGATAGATGCTTCTAGATAGATAGACAGGCATATTTATATATCTGGGCAGATGCATAGGTAAGTGTACCTATTGATAAATTTGAAAGATTACAGTGCCTGTATTACTCAAATATATTGCAGATCTAACTGGGAAATCATCACTGAAAAAAGAGAAATGTAGTGTGTAAGTCACCTCTTGAAACATGTTACCTTTTCTGATGCTATACTTAAAAAACCCCAGGCCCTCAAATGGGCAATTTCTTGCAGATCCAGACAATGCAAAATGACACAGTTATTGTTCATTGCAACTTTTGTCCAATCAGCAGCTGCAGTCACGGGAATCGTATATATTTACCAATATCATAACGTGCATAACGGGCAAAATCCTTTCCACGTTTCTCATTCTGCCAAATGCCCAATGTCTTTGACTTTTCACTTCAAACAATCATTCTCCGCAAGCCAAGCGTGAAGAACTCAGGCTGTGATTTCACTCACCTTCATTTTACATCGTTTGCAGCGTACAATGGAGAATCAGACTGAATGGCTCTATGCAGTTTGTTAAATCATTCAGAATTTCGCTCCGTGTCACTCTGATTACCTAAAGAAAATTTGTCTATTTTGGGGGACTAGCTTTATATGAAAGAAAATAATAGTCCTGAAAGGAAGATGTATTTATGACTAGAAAAAAGTAGTGCATGTGTGATTCACTCTGTGTATATTTATTCATCTATCTGCTTGGACAATATGCATAAAAATGCAGTATAATTCAAATAGAGCAGATCTGCTCAGTCTTTTTTAGTGATGCAGTATAAAATGATGCACATAAGAAATTTTATACTGAGTTTCCTTTTATGTTAAGCTAGGAAGAAATGAAAAACCTGCAATAATTTTTTATAAGCTGGGAAGATTTTGTGTATTTTTAGCCTGATCTGGAAGCAATAAAGATGTATTCCTAATTTCTTGCAGTACTTAGTTTTTATGACAACCTGAATAAATTCTTCCAAACCTGCCAGTAGTACCGATTAGATGCAAAATAAAGAAACAAATTCAGTGGTTACCTTCTGACTGGTTAGAGTGTGGGAGGATGTTAATTAAAAACTCAAATTGCCATCCTGCTGTCAGGAGGTCAAGTGACCTGGGTTAACACTTAAAGTTACAGCACAAAGCCCTGGGGTTTTGTGACTTCAAAGGTCTTTTGCACCCCGCAGGGCTGTCTCCAGCAGCCTTGGCAGGAGCAGCCCTACCCACTTTCTTCTGCAGGCACCTGGACCATCCAGCCTTGGAGGCAGAGCCCCAGCAATGCCCTGACTGCACCTGCTGGAGACCACAAGTGGCACAGATGTTTTCATCTTTTATATGAACCTTTTGGGTGTCTGGAGGAGAAAAAGGAGCTGAGGAGGAGGGTGAGGTTTTGGCCATGACAGAGTAGGAGAGACCGATGTCCCAGCTTCCCACTTCCTAGGCAAGAGCCTATGGGATGAGGAATCTTCATCTCACACTCCTGCAGGGAGACAGACAAAAAGAGTAATTTTTTCCCCAGCTCTTTAAAAGAGAGCTGTAGGAGAAAAGATGTGGGCTCCAGATCCCAAGGGGCTGGAGGTGCTTGCTGTTAGCTCTGAAGTGGGAACTCAACTTCTGAAAAGGGAGTTAGTTGAGACACTTTTCTGTGCAATTTCTAGTTGGTTGTATTTATGTAACTGCCTAATCACAGCTGGGATTCACCTTAATGAATGTCAGCTGGTTAGGAGAAGTAAATGCCTAACTCTGGGTTTGGGATTTTCCTCTGGGGCCCAGGCATGTAAAACACTGCACAGGTATTGCAATACCCAACTTCATGTGCCTTGGCACTTTATGAGTTACATCCTCTAGGTATTTAGCTAAAGATCTCTGCAAATATATAAATACAGATATAAAAGATCTGGCTTCAGTCCCCCCTGCCCCATTTCTTTTGTTTACTTGTAAATGGGTATGGATCCTCACATACAGGATGTTCCAAAAATAATGATGAAATTCTTTTTATCTGAATTAAAAAAGTCTTTGTAACTGTACTGTAATTCTTAGACTTACAGTGCTGTAACTGTGGAACAAAAATGATACATATGATTCCTGTAACTAATTACAAGGACAAAACGGAGTTCACATTTCAGTATTTTCAACAATGTTCATAGACAGCCTTAGTCTGATGCCTTTGCTGATGTCTCTTTGCAAGTTAAGGGATGAAATGTCTGCTGAAATCAGTTTGCCTTCCTTTGTGGAAACCTTTTGTAAACAACGTGAACAAGGGGTAGAATGAGGTCCCAGCAATCAACAGAAGAAGAGCTAGCCCTCAACATACTGTGCTGATCCCTTTACCTCAGAAAGGCACTCACTCTTTGTCAGCAGAAAGTTGGAATTTGTCAAGTAAACCGTTCATTGTCCTTGTTCCAACCAAGCAGGTATGTGACAGATACACCAAAGCTGAGAGCAAAAGGGGAGCACAATGCGAAAACCGTTAGATAATAATTCTTACTGTTACAAGAATAATATAGTTATGAGCGCTACAAACCATTAATCTTAGTACCAAAGCACTAAAAGCTGAAATCCATCTTTGTTTTCCTTTCCTAAGGCACCAAAAGAAATGAACTTGGAGATCTACAGACCCCACAGAGACACGCCACGTTTTCATTTCCTCCATCTCCTTTAGAGATAACAATGGATCCCTGAAGGCTGTTCTTCTTGTCTAGTTAAGGTTAATGACTTGTGCTTGATGACATTGAAACCTGCTTCTGCCAGTATTTTGTCTGCTTTGATGGGTGACTGACAGTCCACCAGGGCATGGGGGAGAAAGAAAAATCCACTGCAGCCTGCCTCACAGGTAAATCTCAAAGCTGAACTCTGGCAGCTGGATACCAGGGAGCAAAATTGCAGCCGTGCTGCCTGACCTTGGTGCTCCTTTCTGCTCCATGGTCAAGGGAGTGGAGGGATGGAGCCTGTTGGAACCGCCGTGGGACAGGCCGGACAAGGCGCTCGGGGTTGGAAAGGTGACTGGGAGAATGGCAGGGTACCAGGAGCCCAGCGCCCACCGCAGAGGAGCAAACGGGGTGATCATTTGCCTTTGTGTTGGTTTCAGTCTCTTTCAGGGAATGTGAGGAAAAAAGTTTGTTCTTCCAGTCGCATGATGTTAAAACTTCACCGGAGGGGAGCAGGCGGAGGGCTCTGTAACCTCGACAGAGTTCTTCCAAGAACTGTTCTCCCAGCTCCTCTATTTCCTGGAGTGGCGTTGAAAAAAAAAGCAATCATTCACAGGTATCTTGGTTGGATATAATTTTCTTGCATCTTGATTGTTAAAGATTAGCATGTCACAGGCAACTCTGTTACCTAGCAACTAGGATAAAGCCAAGAAAAAGGCCTAAATACCAATTCCTTACAAGTAATACACACACTAATACAGTAAGCTTTAAACTCTTAGGGAGTCTTCCTTTTATTACTAATGAAACTATCATGCCTTTTCCTAACATAATAAAGAAATTGTTGTCTTAATGAACTCTGCTGCTATTGATCCATGTCTATTTTTGAAGCAGCCCTTGTGCTCTTCAAATGTTTTGTTGGCACAGCTTCACTCTGTAAATCTTTCATGTTAGCCACTGAACATCAAAATTACTTTGGTGACATCTGGCGTGATGAAAGTAAACAAGATAATTTGTTATCTAGAGGCGCCTGAAAGAAAACCTCATCTTTGAACAATCCCAGATATTGTGACAACTTGCAAACCTGATCTGTACCTCGCATTTTGCCTACGACCTTCTCCCTTTGTAAAGGGCAATGCTGTTCTGTGAAAGTGCAGAATAGAAGTGGTACCACAGATTCTTCTCGCTGTGTTCATTCATAAAGCTATTCATCGCAGTTAACAAATGAAGTTTGTATTCTAGCTGCTCCAAGAGTCACTACGTATGGGAAAAGACCGCTCACTGAAATGGTGATAGGAGCCAAGTCTTTATCAGACTTCCAAAAAAATGCAGTCCCTTGGGGACTGCAAAAGCACCAGCAGAACTTGTAGCAGGCTTCCCAGTAATCTTCCAGGGGGACGACAATGGCTCTAAATTCCCATTCCCACAGGCCAAACGTGACCTTCTGATTCAGAAGAAGAGCTTGTAAGTAACAGTTTTGCACAGATGCAATCAAAACCATAATTTGACCCAAGTACTCTTCTGTATTTCATCGAATCATAGAACCATTTAAGTTGGAAAAGACCCTTAAGATCGAGTCCAGATGTTAACTACCAAGTCCACCACTAACCATGTCCCTAAGCACCACATCTATCCATCTTTTAAATACTTCCAGGGACAGTGACTCAACCACTTCCCTGGGCAGCCTGTTCCAGTCCTTGATAACTCTTTTGGTGAAGAAGTTTTTTCCTAACATCCAATCTAAACCTCACCTGGTGCAACTTAAGGCCTTTTCCTCTCATTCTGTCATTTATAAACATGAAGTAAGTTGTGAGTGGACCCCTGATCTAGACGGGCGCACCACCACTCGTTTCGTGTGGCTCGCTCTCTCTCTGGTTGGTAAATCTGCTAACAGTCTTGTTTTGTTTGATTGAACTAGTCCATTGGTCTTGTGGAGCACTCATTCAGCTTCCAGGTCAGGTGAAGATGACTAATGGTCTTGATGGTCAGGGCTCAGTTCTTGCATTTGCAAAATGATCTGTCAGAGCACTTGTGGAAGGGAGTAGACCCTGACATAGCTGCATGAAAACAAGTTTTCGTGTCCCCTCGGCCCTCTTCCCAACAGATCTCAAATCAGAGGACCTAGCAGGAATGTCACAAGGACTAGGTTCATCACCTTGGGCTTTGGCTTAATGCAATGTTACAACAGCTACTTGTAACAATGCTCCCTGTGATTCATCTGGGCCCTGCCAAGAGAACATGGATTCCTCACTCCAGTGTTCATAATGGACTCCATCTAATAGATAGAGTACATGAGGTCTGAGTGGCATCTTCTTGGAGAGTGAGGAAAATTCCAGGACCTATGTCTGAATCTTCTGCCTCTCTTGCAAATAGACACTCTTCCTGCCCTATCACACCAAAGCTGGTATAACCATTCAACTATTGATTCCCCAGGTTGTTCTTGACACATTATCTGAACTTTTTGCAGATCGTCTGTCTTACAATCATGAACTTTAGTGGTATCCCATCTCTGTAGTTTGTCTCCAAGTGGGTCATCAGTAGTGATTTCTTGTTCAATCAGGGCCGAGTTGGCACAGAGTCACTTATTTTACTTACTTCCTCATCAGATCCATCTGGCCTATTCTAAATGTCTCCATCCTAGTCACTATCATACATAGCTGTGTGGACTTTTATGGGGTCTAGATCACTACCTTGTACCAGTGTTTCATAGTGTTTTCTTGCTTACTCTATACCCCGTGGTACTAACTGTTTTTCAAGATGTGCCCTTTTCCCAGACTCGCTGCCAGCCTTTAATTTAGCTTTAAGTCTCAATCCTTTGTTGAAAATTCGCTCTTCCACTTTCTAATTTCTTCTTCTAACTTCTCAGCTCCTTAGTTCTCAATTTTCCATATTGCAGCTAACAGCCAGCACATCCCTTCCTTCCCTCTGTCTGTCTTTATTTTACACATATACTTCCAATTACTGAATTCATTCCATATGGCTTTCAGATTGTGGCTTATTGCCTTTAGTCACTCCTTATCCCACTTAGGATCTTGCCATCCATTTTCCATAAACCCCTTTTGCAATAGATACCATTTATCAGGGAAATCAGTTGTCGTTCTAACCCGAGAATCCTGACTATGCCAATTAATTCTGTCACCCAACGCTATGGGGACAGGCAGATTTCTTGGGGATCGCTGGTAGAACAATGACACAAAAAGTTGTTGTTACAATCCAAACTTTATTTTAACACGGACTCTCTGCAGATTGGGTCCTCGTCAACCCTTGCAAGTTCAGAAGCATGGGGTAGCCACTGGTGGTCACTGCCTGAACTCTGCTCAGGATGACAGCCCTAACCAGCTTGTGTGTTGAGTTTTTTTTCCTCAGGAGAGACCAGGATGATGCTCAGTCCAGTTCCTCTCCCCAGCCATGGCCCTCTGTATGGTTTCTCTGTTCCTTGGTGGCCTTGGCCTTTGCATCCTCCCTGACTGCGTCAGAGTCAGGATGGACGTCCTTCCTGAACACCTGAAGCAAGTGCCCATTGTTGCAGAGAGCATGGCCTCTGAAGGCCCCAGCAGCATTAGCCTTTGCAGCCCCTATGGACTGGGTCAGGGTCATGAGAGATGTTCCTGAGGGCCTGAAGCAATCACCCATTGATGCAGAGAGGATGGGCTCCAACCTGCCCTACCCTCTGGGCCAGCTTTGGGACTACTTTGTCCAGGTAGACATGACCTGGCTGCTTTGCAGTGCCTGGGAAACTGTGTGACTGCTCCATGTGGCTCAGATTGAACTTGGCCTCTGGAGAAATATGAAGAGACCCCAGGGACGTGATCGCTTGAGATCAGTCACACAGGAAGGCAGCAGGTCGTGGGGAGCAGGGAACCACAACAGCCTTGGTCAAGAAGGCTTGCAATGAAAGAACAAAACCCAATGTGAGTGAGAAAACCCCAACAGGCCCCAAGATGTCCTCTGCCTCTTACCCAGGGACATGTCAAGCCTCAGGGCTGAAACTCTCCAGGAGTCCCCAGCACAACACAGGGCCCGTTAGAGGTTTCCTTAGTGCAATGTGCTGCCTGGAGAAGCCCTGCAAGACTAGACTTCTTCCAGAGGAAGACAAGCCCAGCAGGACACTTCTTGGTCCCCGAAGCCCTCACACACTTCATTGTTCCTCTGACCCTGTCATTTCCAGGGAAGGGGATGGACAGCCTCATCTTCCATAGGGACAGACTGCTGAAGAAAGGGCACCTACACAGATTACAACATGATCTTCTGGCTGGAGGCCAACACCACCCTGCTGGTCAGGAGCCTGAGGCATGTCTACCACCTCCACCTGAAAGAGCTCTGGCACCAACAGTCCAAGAAAAAGGTGCAAGAAAAAGGCAAGAAGAGGAGAGCCTTCTCTAGGTCCCTGTGCAACTCCAGCTAGAGTGTGCATACAGCAGATTGGCAACATGAAAGGCAGCAGTGCAAGAGAGAGCTGCTGTCCATGTGTGGTGGGATGTGAGGCAGAAGAGAACAGACATCTGTGGCTGTGAGGTGCTCTGTGGGTGCCCACATGCCAAGAGGAGGGGCCTACATGCTGGCAGGGTGCCCACGTCCCCATGGAGTTCCTGGTGGGTGCCCAGTGAGGTGTGCGGTGGTTGCTCCCCATGTCCCTGTAAGGTGGCAGTGGCCAGTGCCTGCTCATGATCCATTATGTTCCTTAGGCCTTAGGACGTCCAAGGCTGGTGCGAGGGCAGGCATCACTCCAGGAAGAGGTGCAGGTGTTAGGAAGTGGGTGGAAAACAATTCCAACTGTATCATTTTCATCTAGTTAACAATGAACTCTCTTCAGGGTGACAGCCAGCTGGTCTGTCAGGACATGCCTCAGCCCTCTGAAGGATTCTGGAGTGAGGGCACCTCCACTGACTACAACCTCTTCTGCTGGCTGGAGGCCATTATCACCCAGATATTCGTCTGTTTACTCTCTAGGTGCCAGCAAAGCTTGCCAAGAAGGACAGTTGGAAAAACAGTATTTTCTGAGTAAAATAAACTGATATGAGAGAAGTCTGTGAACTTGACTGTAGACTCCACTGTGCCCTACGTAATCGCTTGCCATGGCAGCGCTGTGTTTAAACAGTTTAAGCCAAATTCTGCTTTGTTCATTCCTATAATTCCACCAATGTCAAATGCTTTCCGTTGCTCACATTATTGCTTCATAGAGTTTTCCCTAGTTGAGGACGATTCTGGTTAAATTATGCCTTGAATTTGCCAACGCAAGCTACATAAAATCTCTTCCACATCTCAGCTTCTCAAATACAACTCTTTTTCTCATTGCTATTATGATTTTCCTTTTCTGATCCACATTCTGGCCTGAGTCAGAAGTATAAGAAAGCTCAAACTTGTGTATGTAAGAGTCCTGGCAAAGGATATAGTAATTTCATAGTACTTAAGCCTTTCTGGATTTAACTTTCCCTGCTCTCATAAGCATGTATTATATAGCTGAAACTGATTTCAGAACACCAAACTATCTGATTATCATCTTTCCCTGAACACATATTTTCAGGAACAAGCTGACTTTAACAAAGGACTTAAATTTGAGTGGCCATGCCTGTAAAATGTTAGGCACAGTATCTGACTTTTTGTCCATGGTCTTGGGAATATCTTGTTTTTATTTCTAGCTCAGGGATATTTTGCACACTACTGAGACTGTGCCTTTGGCTGGATATGTCCACTGTGCAGCCATATTCAGGGAACAAGAAGTAAGTGAAGATGAGATCTGTGGCTACTCATGTTTCACATGATCTGCAATACACATTTAGTTTTGAGCAGTGAGAATGTGAGTCTTTTCAATTTTTCCCAAAATTCTTTTTTTTCCCCTACAGAATCTTCCCTCTTCAGCCTCCAACCAGCCATATGAAGATGCAATTAATCAATAAACTCTTTGGATATAAATAGAGAATTAAGTCCCTTTGAAATGAAACACTTGTTGAACTTATTTATTTGTCTACTTCTTGTTGTTCTTGTTTTTGTTTTTGTTCATGCTCTTCTTATATTGTCTTATTAAATTACTTGGGAAATAAGGGAAAGAACCGATCTAGTAGCACCGGCACGGAGAAAGAAAAGCAGTTCTCTACAAAACCCTTAGTGCCTTTCCTATTCAACCATCTTCTGTTATTTGTTTGGTTACTACATCTGTTTTACCTGATAATTTAACTGTGACCTTTTAGTTTTAACTGGTTTTGGACTTCTCTGTGAAAGCAGACAAAGAAGGACTTGATGGTTGGGGATAGTGTTTTCAGGCCATTATTCTAAACATTTTTCACAGGAACATCTTCTGGGAGTTGAAGTCCTCCTACAGTTTTGAAACTACTGTCTCACTTTGTGAAGGGAGGGCGGGTTTCCTGCAGATTATAGCTCAGGGCAGAATCCACGCTTTTTTCCCCACATGTATGTAGGAAGTTATGAATCAGCAAGCATAAATCCAGAATGCCTTCTTAAGGCTGGCTATTTCTCATCCTTATGAGTCAATAGCACCTTTTCCACCCAGCTTGACTGTCTCTCCACCTACTCTTCTGGAAAATAAAAATAATGTGAAAAAAAAGGAATTAAAACGATTTAATTCAAAACCCCCACAATACTCCCACGCAAAGATTGTCCTTGCCAGTTTTGATGTACAATCACACAGGAGAAAACTCTGAATAAGGCAACGACTTACATACTGTTGTTAGAATGGACTTGTTGGCTACTTTGGAGAAGTCTGATATTGCTACAGCAGTCATGTGTTGGCTTTCTCCTGTAGCCTGTCTGTGTCTTTCCTCTAGCTTGACAAGAACTTTTCCTGTTCTCAGATTTGGAAACTGTGATAGAGACAGAGGCAAGTTTGAGCAGAATACAGAGCAAGAAGGCTAGAGCAAACTGGAAAAGTGGTGATGATGTCTCCCCTAAGCTTCACAGGCACTGCCATTATGGGGGCTAGAGTCACGTCTACATAGAAGTGGTTACAGTAGGAACTGATGGTGTGGAGGTCTTCTGGGCCATGACGACATAAAGCATCTGTATGAGATAAAGCATCTGTAATGCTCATTGCAAACCTGCTCAGCATCCCTTCAGATGCCATTACCTTATAGTGCTTGATGCAAATGACCATGGATTATTTATGTGACTTGAGGAATATATGCTCAGCACTCTGCCGAGCACTGAGTGTGGTCAAGAGAAAACTTTGCCACCGAAGGTGCATGAACATATAAACTATGTGGGGCATATAAAATGGGGTAGACCACCCAGTGTAAGAGCTAGGACGCTCTGCAGTAAGATGAGCTCCTGTAGATGTTTTGGGATTTTAAACAAGAACCGAGAAAAATACAAATCATAAGAGCAAGAGAAAGAAAACACAGATTTCACGCATGGTGGGAGGTACATATGGTGTAGTGACACTTGTAAGTTATATATTAGTCCAGTATTACATTTTAGAATCTTGAAGATTCATTGAAATCATGCTTAATTAAAAAAGAAATAGGAGATGTGCATAATTCATACAAACACTCAGGCGTAATTTTGCGTTCTTCTGCATTTAGTTCTATGGAAAACAAAATAAAGAATCAGTTATATGGCAAATTTGAGTATTTGTAAGAGCAGACTAAACAGAATTAAAGTTGTATATGGCTCAATATGATATTTAATTGCACAATGATTTCTTTTTTTCAGGAACCCTGCCCCAAACAGCATACACTACTAGGCTTTTCTCTAGGAACAGATCAGGAGTGTAAAGTGAGCAATCTGCTCTCCCAGATCCTTGCCTCAGTTGTGGAGAGATTTAGGTGCGCAGTGGATGAAGCTGAGAACATCAGAAAGAGCAACGATAATCTCATAGCTGAGGTACCTACAACCTGGCCATGGTTGAGATATTTGGACTTTTCCTAGCAGAATGGAACTCTACTCCTGCCTCTACCAGAGACTTTACACATGGTAACAGACCAAACTTTGACGAGGTGCCTCCAAACTTACGTTCCTCATCTTCTGTGTACCCATGTGAGCCTGCTGAGCACTCCTAGATACAGTCAAGGCTTCACATCTGGAGTTGTTAAGTAGGCTAAAACGTCAGGTGAACGGTCCTTCCTGGCAGATAGTTTTTAACCTTAGTTTGAGCCACTATGCTGAAGCAAACAGGGGAAACTGAACTCTCCCCCCACCCCCCACATATCAGTGTAAGGAAAGGTAACACCTTGTTTCTACAGTGATGTCAGCCATAAAAAAAAAATGGTAAGCCAATTAATTATTCTGCGTTCACAGATCTTGAGTAGTAAGCATTAAATAAGGCTTGGGGAGATAACTATAGGAAAACCGAAATACTGAAGACCTGCTGTTGAAATGGTATTGATAGTTTAGGCAAGGATAGATGAAGCATTTTATGCAAATATGGTAATGTATAGTCATCTAATTCCTGGGTATCATAATATGTATGGTTGCTCAAGGAAGTCATCTGGACCTTCCTAACTCTGAGTATGCTGTTCTGCTTTCTTCATGTTCTTGGAATATAGCTTTTTTTTATTATTATTTCTTAGTTTTTGAGAAAAATGACAAGGTGAAATTCCATCATCTAGTATTATACTGACTTCTACAACAGGAAGATAGACAAATTAGTTCCAGTGGCAGATGCCTATGGAGCCTCTGGAGCTAATAGAAAAAATGGTACCAGGCAGTTAGGGTATCAAATAGGCAGGGTTTTATGCAAATTAGCTTTGGGAAGGTTGAAACCTGTGCTTTAAAATTGTGTTTCTGTTGACAACAGGGGAAAGGTGCCCTTTTAGTCTTTGGAGCAGTGGATGGGCCTGCTGTAAAGCCCCTCCTGTCCTTTGGTTTCCAGTCAAAATCCCAGTCCCGCTGGCCCTTTCTGTTCTTTCTCTCTGTGACATGTATAACTCCATCTTATAGCTCCCTTTTTTAACTTCCTCCTTCTCATCCAGACTCAGACTTCACTCTTCTTTTCCTGTCCTGTTCTTTAGTAGTCCAAATTTCCCTTTCTCTCTCCCTGTCCTGATCTCATGGCCACCCACCCTCCTCTTGCCACTTCCTTCAGTGACTCATACTTGGTGAAGTTTTTGAAAACACTCTATTTAAATGGAAAGTGTTTGGCATTCTTCAAATTTGGGGACATGGCAAGTTTCATCTCTGCCACACCTGTGTTAGATGCACAGTGGCAACAGACGAATCTTGTATTTTCACCTCTGAGTTATTTCAGCCCTGCCACTTGAAGTCATGTCTGATTGTGCTCCACTCAGCTCTATTCAAGAGGTCTGGAGAGGGACAAACCAAAATGGAGCAATTTCAAACTAACAGCTACTCCTGAAACATCATGGCCAGACTTTACAGCCCTGCTCGTACAAATAGGTATCGAAATACTCATGTCGTAGATTATACAGTGATGTGTGAAAAGGACCTCTAAAGCGTAATCTTTTTTTTTTTTTCCTCTGGGTAGGCCTAACACACATTGGCACATGCATAAGAGACAGTATAAGGAGAGTAGCAGCACAAATCAAGATCCATCAGCATCTTTGCTATTAGCTTTACATTTTAGGGGCATAGACGACTCAACTGAGAGCCAAGACTTGGCACGTAAAATGTCAGAATGGAAACCACCGCTGTATAAAAGATGCAAATTTAAACACTCCTCCAAATTTTTAGCCTGTGAATAGAAATATTGGTATTTCAGACACTGTAGAGAATTTTCAGTATCAGACAACTCTTGTCGTTCACCCCACAATTGTTAGCAGTAAGGATTTACCTACAATCCCTTAGAGGGAAAGGACCTGTTGTATGTACAAGCTAATTAAGACTGACTTAATGAAGTGTGGCTATTACCCTTTCTTTTGTGAACTGGTAAATTCACCTTGGAAGTAATGTGCTTTCTCTACCTAGTAAGAGATCAAAATATCCTGTTAGCTGTCGTGGGAAATAAGATACTGTGGTATTAGTATGGATGCCACAGTTCTCTTCCAGAGGATGTAAAATGTTAATAATACTCATAGATGTGCTAGCCTGTACCATAAAACAACTAAACACAGTCTTCCTCCCTTAGAAAAACAGAGTTTAAAAATGACTGCAGCCACTGTCAAGAATGATTTCTAAGTGAGTCATTCATCACCGTAAAAAATGAGTTTAGCTTACCAAGAAAATGTTTGTTTCCTGCTATAACAAGAATTCAGTATATCAGCAAGAAAATTGAATCATCTCACTTGGCTGTAATGAACAGCTGAGTTATACTGAAATCATAACTAAGTACAGCAATCAAGTGCCTTGGCAATCTAGAAGAGTTGTTTAAGGTGAGCAACTGAAACTACTAACTCCTGAACGAAAAATGGATTTGATTTAACCAAAACCAAACACCAGTGACTACAAGAAGAAATTGCCAACTCTCAGTCTGGGTAATACACTGGGTGGTGATCTAGAAAAAGCAGATCTGTAAGGAACTCCTAGGAACTGAACATAAGCTCCGCTGTATTCTTACCACTGCTTCTGTAATTGGATGATACCTAAACCAAGAGGTTTTGTCCACATCATGTTAAGGTCTTAGGGATCAAAGTTGACAAAAAGAGCAAAAAAGCAATTCCCGCAGAGAATGCAAGAGGATGAAAACATATAGGAACACAGAGTGTCATCAATCCATTGCTGCTCTTTAAAACACTTGTTCCTCACACTTGTAACCTAAGCACTGCATGAAACAAACAAAATTAAAAAAAAAAAAAAGAAAAAAGGAAAAAAAAAAAACAAAAGGGAAAATGTGGGGACTGGAATGACAATGCCTGATATTAATTTCTCTTCTTGTGACGACCTTTTCTGGTAAGCTTGTCAGTCAACAGTAAAAGCAAGAAAAGGACCACACATGAACAATGGTGGCAGGGAGAGAGCAATTACTGAAATCAAATAAAATCAGGGTCCAGCAGCAGGTGAAAGTGCCTGAAGAAAAATAGGCAGAGACAACTTTTTCTTACAGCATTCATGAGCTTCCTTAGGCCAGAGAAATGGTCTGAAGGGCATTATTAGAAGAGACAAGAATGGCTGCCTTCAAAAAAGAAACCTCCTGCTACCTCCTCTCTTTCCAGAAGAGAGATGGTGCTCAGATGTGATAGTACTGTGTACAGTATAAATGTCTGCTTACGGATGGGACAAACAGTAGGCAAGAACAAGCCAGCATGAGGGAAACTCAGGGGTTTGGCAGTAACGGTGTGTCTATGTGATGCTGTACAATGCTCCCTGGGTAGAGTCTTGTATTACACAGTTGGGTGCTTCCAGTTGCTTAATGAGCTCGACCACACATAGCACATTAAAGCATGTAATACTGTAATAACCTGAATAATGTAACTGCATGTTCAAGGAAAAAGAGAGTTGGATGATAAAGGAGTGGTGAGGACCTACTCTGGCATGGAAGAAATGGAGCCCAAGGCTCTGCTTTTCAATCTGTCTCTGTGGCACTGGATATTAAAAGAATTGCTTTTTGATGAACTCACTGAAAAGACACCTTTAGCAACCCTCCCTGCCTGTCACTGGAGACCTTCCTTGAGGGGAGGGCTTTGGTGTCTTGAGGGCAGCTGTTTCTCCTCCCTTAAATGTTCAGGCTTGGTTCTGGTACTCCTTGTACTTATCCCTACCCAGTGCTCCAGCCCCGTGGGTTGTGACCAATCTGACAGCCCACCTGCGGAACATCCTTGCTGGAGGGAAAAATCTGGAGGGACTGGAAAGAGAAAGACAGAAGCAAAATTGGAGACATAGGGATAAGAATATCACAGGCAAACCGTTTGGAAAAGGGGATATGGGTGGACTTGTAGAGGAATGAACAGAATGGGGAAAAGCATGGTAAATTGAGTAACATGCAGGTAAGAGGAAAGGGCCCATTCTTGGTGTTTGCATGAAGACTATCTCAAACATCATCATTCTCCTGCTATGTCACCCCTTGGGAGAGACCAAGAAATTCTGCATCGCCTCTACAGCAAGATTTGAAAAATCTCAGTTAACAGAAGTGTTCCAGACAGCAGAGTGACTAATCTCCCCACACCACCTCAAATCTGTCTCATAACCAAGTTCTTCTTTTTGAAGAGAGTTCTCATCCCACCGCACGGAAAAGCTCGCCCACATCTGTGTTGCTTTCTCTGGAACAACAGAAACAGAAACAAAGGATGACAAACTGGACAGAGCCTAACTTAACCACGCAATCATTTGTTCTGTAAGCACAGGGGTAAATCTGAGTCACCCACATAAAAACCGAACCCTCTAGCCTTCAATATTAGCCAGTGACTATGGACACAGCACTGAGACCACTAATGCTGTTCTCAAGAAGAGACATCTGTTAATCAAACTGAAACACATCACAATCCCAGTCCAATCAGTGTTAAGAAACCTTACTTCATTCCAGAACACCACCATTCATTTTTTTCCCCTGACCTTCCCTTTGTGAGCAATGTTACTTCAGATCAACAGCAGTCCATTTCCAGCAATACCCGGTCTATTGCAGGGTTGTATCTCTGGCTTTTCCCAAACAGCGATCAGGCCAATATATGACATAACAGATTGGATGATGACGTTCTTTGGAGAAGACATGGAGAAACGCTTGCCTTGGAACTGATGCATATGCAGGTGAAGAGTTCATTTCCCGTCTCTTAAATACCTCAAAAAGCAACACCACATGGCTTTCCACATGGACAACACCCGTTCTCATGCTGATTTCCACAAGGATCATTTTTCACCTTGAATATAAGGTGTGGCAGAGGAGGACAGGGTAAGGAATTTGTTGGTTATTGCAGAAGATACTGAAATCTTTCCTTCATCATGTCTAGCCTGGCCAGTGTGTTAGTGACTAGTTAAATAGGATTATATGAAACAATTTCAGCTGGGCTCACTGAGGAAATCAGATTGGAAAATGTGAAGGTTTTTGTCATGTTGCTCGATAGATACTGCTGGTTGATCATTTCCATATCTTCTTACTGTTTTGTCATCTACTTTTGCATGTCCAAGTAGCAGGCAAGGCCAAAGGTTCTGTTTTCCGTTTTTTTGAACTGAATTTTTTTTTTAAATAGATGACAATTTGATGCCACCACTGTTACATTACATGTAGAGTAATGCAAATATCCCTGCATAAAATTTTGGAGGTGTCTAGGTGATGGTATCTAATAGCAGATACCTGAACTGGACTGTGTGAATCGCGGAAGCAGAACACAGAGGACAGCAGAGTTTGTCTGTTCAACCAAGCCAGCTTGGATCCACAGGCTACCTAACCATATGAAAGTGGCTTCATTAGCCTGTTCTGTGCCATGCTGTATCATGTGCACTCACTGGCTTCACCAGAACTACCTCGGGGATCTCTGACACGAAGTACACAGGTATGGTGAGGACATCTACATGCTCTTCCCAGCTATAACAGGGCAAATGAAGTTGAAATGATGGTGAAGGTTAAGAAGGTTTAAAGTCAGTGTCAGATGCTTACACAGACCATTTAGTGCCAAGACCTGTGCTTTAAAATTTTGACAGTTGAGAAATCATATAAACATGAACGTTGGCAGCAGTAACAAGCTCTCCAGGAACAATATCTCTATGTGTACCTTCTTACAGCCAGAATACCCAGTTATGCTATAGAAAAAAGAGTCACATTTCAGACAGTAATGAAAATAAATTAAGAATAAGGAATACTGAGCCCTGCTTTTATGGATTCATTCATACTTTTTAATAGTGCACATATAACCCTACAAAGCCTGAATTTCTAAGCCACTGCCAGTCAATTGGATCTGGTGGCCACTCAGCATAGGTGTGACTGAAAATGTCCATTGTTACCAGTCTATAGGCAAATTTTCTTTGAGTTATGGACATGGACACAGAGCCATGTGCTTTTATTTCTGATGTGTCCTACCAGGATATGCTTTACAGTAGCATTACATAAGACAAGATCTAAAGTGAGCTAACAGCATGTGACACTTTAGTTGACTTAACATAACCTGAAAAAATGCCCTAAATTCTCGGGATTATTAAGTAATTGTGGAACTTGCAAGAAGCTGGAACACTTCACGTTTTAATAGCCAGGTTCTTTGGTGGTGATACATTCCTTGGTGAACGTCAATCAAATCCAAAATGCGTTACCTACTTGCTGAGGATTTAACTGGGACCCTGTGTTTGTCTCCATGCCCCATCTTAGAATATATATATTTGCAGCGGAGACAACCTTGCTTTTACTGAAAGGAGGGCAAATCTAAGGTTTTGCCTCCCTTTGCTGGAGTTGTGCCAACAAATTCTACAGAAATTAATGTGGGCAGTACTCTGTAGATGCTGTCATTTTTTCCTTTGGGGAATACAGAACCGTAAGGTACCTCATGGCTTGCCTCTTCCAGTCTCCTTCTTGTCACCCTTCCTTTAGTCACCCTCCTGTCTCATACACTGTAAGGCTGTAAGGTTCTGGGTTATTGTGGGAAGTGAATTCTGACCTGTGCTGTAGAAAAGCGCACAGCACTCAAGCTCTTGGAGAAGGTTGCCTTTCTCTCTGTGGACCATCAGTGAAATGGGAGGAGGCACATATTTTGCCAGCTATATGTGAATATTTGGCAGGACGGGAACACTGGGTTTGAAAACTCTTGTTTCTTTTACATCTTATTGAGGAGGCTTCCTGATGTGTGCTTCTGCTGTGCCAAAAAATGGGGGTCAGTGGGAGCAGCAACTACTTACTCCCAGATCCTCCTTCCTTCTTGCGAGCAGTCAATACAGAAATGTTATTTTTTGTCTTTATTGGCTTTGTAGGGGTTGGATTACACACAGCTTGGGTATGCAAACCCAGAGTTTGTTCATCAGAAGAGAAAAATTTTGCTAAATTTATTTCTGAAACTACTAAGCAAGTCAACTGACAATACATAACATAAATGTAGCCAATTTTGGGAAGAGGAGGTGTTACAAGGATGGATTTGCCACAGGTTTGTCCTACATTATTCTAAATCCCTTTTGCAAACCACTGGGAACTTAGAAGCACTGTTAAGGGATAAGTAAGGAGGAGGAATAAGGACAGGAAAAGGCACTGGGTGCCTCAAGGGTTAGTGCTTCAGCTTCAGGCATTTAGAAAAGTATACCTGATCAAGAAAGATGCTTCCTCTTAGCTCATTCTGTCTAGTTGCTAGCAAATAAGAAGAATCCAATGTCCTGTACTTTTTCAAAAACTGCAAATATGCTAAATAATACCATTAGTTTATTTATGAGGCACACATGCTACAAAGAAGAGCAAGGATCCTGCCTGATCTGGAAAAAATTACCTTCTGACCCCAGATACATTTACAGGTTAAATCCTGAACACGATAGTCTTACAAGTAGTTCAGGAACTGAATGCCACCATGTGCCTCAGCACTCCCTGCCTAAATCCCATCTCCAGCTGTGGCAAACCAGAGGAAAGCTGTCTTCTTCTTCACCTTGCCAAGATGGGCACCAAGTATGAACAAGACCGGAATTTCTTTTCTGGCCCTTCCAAACTATCAGAGGACACCTGAAACATGGCATTAAATGCAACAGAAATCTGGTGCAAACAACTAGTGCAAACATCCTTCCAAATAGGAGCATGCTGGATGGTCACAGGCTCAGGTCACAAGCATTATATTTCCAGGGGTCATGAGACTATTATTTCTTTGTGTGTTTTCTAGTCTGTTTGCTGTCCTAACTTTAGAAATGCTTAACAAAATTCTGGACCCTGACAGTGCCTCAACGGAAATTTAACAAAGGAAAGGGCAAGCTATCTCAGCCTCAGAATCTGACAGGGGGACTGTGCTGCTCCGTGATCATGTGGCTGCCTATAAATGTCTTGTATTTCTTTTCATTGATCTGCATGGTCTTTTCTTTGGCTTGACTGTAGGCTTCCCTTCTCCCTCTGGATTGTCTTTGACTTCAGATATATTTTTTTAAATTCTTTTTTGTTGTAAGCTTGCCATTCTTTTCCTTTTTGAAACTGCGTCTGGCTTTGCATTTCTATTTCTTTCTGGCTTTACTCAGGGATACCTTGTGAGGGAACAGATCACAAATTCAAGCTTGTAGAACATAGCTACTGCTCCAACTGTAATCTTCCACGATATGATAATGGTTGTGAATAGCAATCTTAAAGCTTCTGTTACAGCTCAGTGGAAAGTACTAAATAAGGGACTAAACCTTCTGGCCACTCAGAAGGTTAAATTAGTGCAGTGGATGCAGATGCCAATGTTTGGAGCAGGGCAGGGCAGACTGTTGCACTGCAGTGATTAGCTCACCTTCAGGTTAAATTCCAGCCACCTTCAAGTCATAAATCTCCCAGGTCTCATCATTGGCTGCCTGTGTTTCATCCCCACCGTTTCATTCACTGACATCGATTTGTCTGTTTTTCCTAAAAGTGAAGGTCAGGGGAGCCAGGGACAGGCCATGCCTTAGCTGTGAATCTTCAGAATTGGAAAAGCAATTAAGTTTTCCCACATTTATAATTTATATGAGGAACCCTTTTTTTCTGGGCATCCCTATAACTCCAAGTTCGGAAAATCTTCACAACTGGCTTAAAAATATAGATTTCTCTCTATTTTTTTTTTTATAAGGTCTTGTGATGTTAGTGAAAATAATACTGCTTCTGTCAGTATTTACATAATCAAAACCAGCTTGCAAATCTCTTATCTCCATCAGTAAATGTTTTATAAGTATCCCATGCAATATCTCCACAGTTCATGGCAGTTAATGGCTTCCTGTTTTGTGGAAGTCGCTTCCAGGCTACAGGAAGAAAACCACAGTCTGCAAATACTAATATTTTTACTGTATTTGGGTAATACTTCTATAAAATCCTCAAAGGAAATTAAAGTCCACAAAGCTACATTAAAATAACATGAGGGATAAACTTAAACCCACAGAAGCTGGGAAACTGTGTGGTAAGTCATCTGAAAACCTAGGCTGACAATGCGTAGTTAGAGTGTTGAGATATTGCTAAATAACTGGTCACACTACCTTTATAATTCTACAGAACGTCATCTGATCTCTTCATACTTACATGCTGGTTGTAGGACAGCACATATACCGGTCATTATTCTTAACATTAAAAATCACTGACCATCATTGTTTACCATCCTTTACCTGTATGAGACACATGATTCTGGAGCAAGGCTAAATTAAAAATGGGTACTATACATACGCTTTCATTCTAGAGATTGGGCCTATGTATTTCTTGAGTCATAGGAAGCAAGATATTAACTAGATAATGAAAGTATTTTTTTTTCCTTATGCGCTACATTACTACAGATACTTTTTAACTACCTGACTTCATTAATGTTTTTAAATAATAAATTTAACAGCTCGTGACAGTCTGATACTCTGAATCATATTGAGTGAGTCTACACAGCACTCTGAACATGGACTCTATAGGGTCAAGCTTGTGTCCCATCCCAGACCTGTCTCGTGCCTGTCCTGTGTTTACACCGATCTCTGCTCTGGGTGAATTCCTGCTCTACGCTGGAAGTGCTAATCTTTCACCAGTGACTAGAAGAGAAGCCAATAGCAATAAACTCCTAATCTGGCACTCCTGTTAAGTCCCTGTAGTTAAGTAGCCTGTATCTTTTTTATGGTGCCAGGTTTATATAATGTCTCCTTGATTTGAGCATAGTGCAAGATTTCACTTATTTTCATACAAAGATTTATATTTCCTTAGCCTGGCTGTTTTATATTTTCTAGCCATTAGACAATGTACAGAACCAAGCTGAGAATGGACTAAGAATCAAGGACCCACCCGCAGAGTGCCCAGTCACAGAGTTACGGAGTCACATCCCAGCTGGCTTCTCTCACGTGCTGGCCCCATATGTGCTACACACAGTGCTCTCAGCCAGTGACCCTCTAGTCCGGTGTTCAAGGACTATTCTGGGAATGATGTGTACTAAAAAGAAAATTTCAGTGTTGGAATATCTGGATTTCAGATGCTTAGCCTTAAATTATACGAATTACGGTCATGCCAGAAATAGTTTGGTGCCCCAGAGGATGACCTAGAATATCTATCTACTGGGCTGAATAGGGTTTGGGACATAAATTAAGGGACTTTGGTACTTCACATAAGGCTGCAAGAGACTTTCTAGGTACCAGCTAGCCCAGTGTTAATGAGTTTAGACTGGGGTTTTTTTCGTTTCCAAAGAAATGATAGTGAGATTTGACGTCATCTCACTGATGACTTACTCAAGTAAGATCTTTTTCTTTGTTTACTCTGTCTGCTTTTGTGCACTTTATCTACCCTTAGTGCAGACATATGTTGTCTAATTACAAACTGTCCTCAGGGACAGAGAATTTGTTGTTGGCCCGCAAATGTAGTTCACATGATATTTGGGAACTCATGGTAACTTCCTGAAAATGGTATCTACAGATCAAAAAACAAAAGACAAAAAACCAAAGTGAGGAAACTCAAGAGACAAGACTGCAAGATCATTCAAAGAGCAATTCTAACTAGGAATCAAAAAATCTTTGGCTCAGTGCTGGGAGAGAGCTTCTCTATACTTGAATCACTCAATCCTGATGTGGCAGCAAGGACATTTTCCCTACTACTTTATGAACTGGTTTACAGTTCTCCAAATGCTTCCCACAGCAGATGATGTATGGGACATGTAAAGCTAAGCAGTCATAATTGCTCTTTAAAGCTTGAAATTAGGGCAGATTAACTTGATAGGTTGGGCATTAAGGTCAGATGAGAACTGTAAGTTACTCGTGTCTCATGAATCCATCCGCGGAGAGCTTCGCTGAGAATCCCAGAGAGATTTTGGCAGCTAATATGCAATCATTCAAGTTCTACCATTTAGGGAGAAAGAAGGACTGGGTAAGTTTGTTTTGCATTTTAATTTTCCTTTGAGTGGAAAAACAAATAAAAAAAAAATCAAAGAAGCAGCACATGGTTTCATATAGAATAATTGAAAACATCTGTAAGCAATTCTGCTTTACTAGTCCTTCCAAGGGCATGTATCTGGTTAATTTAGTATGGCAGCCTCAATTAAACAATCCCTGGTAGCATGTTGTGGCTAATTGCTTACTGTTTACCAGAGCCTTTTTTTCCTTTGAAAAAGGATCCTTCCTTTCTCCAAAGCATGCCTGTTTTAGATTGAAGCTAGTGCTTTGAATCTGATTATTTAAATTTAAGATGCCCAAAGCAATGAAAAAAAGAAAGTCAAATAAATGAATTTACACTCCATGCCATCTGTTTAGCAGGTGACAGAGAACATATGCTATTTTCTTAGTTTATTAGAGAATTATAGTATGTTAGTGATTTAAAGTGTGCTATAACAAAGTTAACAATCATTATCAATAGCTCACAGGGTTTGTATACAGGACAGCAAAAAGAAATTTGTCCACCTGGAGTGTTGACAATGGACTTTGGGTTCAGTGTGCTTTATTACTTTAGGAAAAAATCCCTACTTTTTCCCTTGCCCTCTGCTCCCCTGGAAGAGCCAGTTTATGTTTCACTCCTAATGTGTTTAGTTCAACAGCATCGAGTATCTTGTACCCATTTTTATTTTTTCCAAAAAATTTGGAACACCTACGGAAAATAAAAAACATTTTGGGGAAAAAAATTATGACCTGAGAAACAAGAAATTGTACACTTGCTTTATTTTTAAGCATTCTTGGTGTATCAAGGTATTTTTAAGAACAGTAATGGAATCTAAGTCTATGGACTACCTTATAGCCCGTGGCATTTAGTGGAAGCACCTTTCATGCAAATCCTTGAAGTCTGAATCAGAAGTTTGACACACCTAAATTGCTTCAATACTCCCAAGAGCTGTTCCACATCCGTAGGGAAAACCTTAATTTTCAACCTTGCCAGCACACTGAGGACATTAAAAACAGGAGGAATTGCTTCAGTTTGGGCACTCTTAAATGTTTAACCACTTCACTGAAATACCTTAAAGGAAACTTAAAGAAAGCTTGCATGAAAATGTAAAAAGCATTAATTTTCACAGGTTAGGGGACATGGGAAAGCAGCAGCCCCATCTCACAGCCCTTCCTGCTACCACGAGCACATTCCTGCTCTCTGTGCTGCTCTCTCCTCCTGGATACTCAGTGTTACATCTGCATTCAACCCTCATGGTCAATATTTCTTGAAAACCTGCTTTCTGCTGCTTTCCACAGCCATCCTGGAGACCAGTCAGGTGTTACAAAGTTCCTGAATTGAGCTGTCATGGCAATTCTGAGCACAATGAATTTTTAGGTACTTCTGATCTGAGGAGAATGGAAACTGTACCTGCTAGATGTGTACAGTGGGCTGGTTCTCTGGTTCACAACCCAAGGTCAAAATCCCTGCAAATCCCATCAAACAAAAAGTACTGTTTACAGGGTTGTCAGTCGTCCTCATTTTAGATATCCTCATACTGAAAAAAATTTCAAAATTACTCACCATTTGGAAAAAATTTCCAATGTTTTTTTCTGAAAATACCAAATCTCAAATGGCAGAATTTTTGGACATTTTCCCTAGTTTACTCTGCTTAAAGTGGTTTGAAGAACATCACACAGGTTTACAGACTGTTTCTTTCAACTTGAAAATGCATTTTTCAAGAAGAAAAATTTTGCGTGTGAAATTTTGCTAATCCCTTACATACACAGAGAATACAAATGGCCTGGAAGATCTCTCCAGCACAGTTTTAAGTGATTCTGTGCATCATGATGAAGAATTTAACCAGTGTCAGACTGGTCCCCACTGGATGGCCTTTAGGCATGGGTTAAGTTGGCAGTTGTTTAGAGCAACAGACCTCTGGGGCCAGCAAATTGGCCACAGTGCTTGTGACTAGTCCATCTTCTGTGGATGCCAGAACATTGGAAAGCCAGGAATGCTGCTGTGGCATTGGAATACGAGAGAGCAGCTATCACTAGGAGCACAGCTATTCCCAAAGGCAGCAGAGGCTCCAGTCCTTCCAAAAGAATCAGCAAGGCTGATTTTACAGGGTTTTCCCTCCAGCTCCACTTTCTTGGCAGCCTATTTCCTCGGTGGGACCTGGCCCAGTGTCATTGGGCAGAAAAATTATTTTTCTTACACTGCTTAAAACCTCTGAACTGGTCATGCCTCACTCATTTGAAATCACTGGAGGTTTGTTTTCATCATACAAATAGGGCAGAGCAGAGACTTGCCAGATCTAGTTTCTGACCTGCAGCAGTGCAGGTGTATGTGAAAAGTGCTGTGCCCTTTTCAACTGGTTTGCACTGGGCTGTGCTGATGTGTTAGGCTGGATCTGTGCTAGCTCTGGTGTCTCCACTGAGGCTTGTTGAACAGCATGGCCAAACACTGCTGGTTTTGCTGTTCTTTCCGGTAAGGTGGTCAGGAGCTGCAGTGGTGAAACCTGCTCTTGTTTCTTGAGGGAAAAAAGAGTTTTATGTATATGCCATATTTGTAATTGACCTTAAAAACAAACAAACAAGCAAACTTATTTTCAGTATTCACACGGAAACCTTCACTTAGATCAGTTCCAGACTGTAATGTGTTGGGACACTGAGGGACTAATAATTTCCTAAAGTTTAGGTGTTAATTTCCCTCAGCTGTAGAGGACAGCACCGGGAGGGACCTGTGACCATACCATCCAGACAGGCACTGGTGTCCTGCTCCCAGGGGAGGGAAAAGTTTATATTAGACATTCAGTGGCTGGTTCTTCCCAAAAGATGGTTTTATCTCAGCAACTTTCATCTGTCCAGAGCTCAGGCCCCAGCTGGGGTGGTTTTGGATGAGTTTTGCCAACAGCTGTTGAGAAACTCAAATGAATACAGATGTTTGCACCATACTGAATTGTAAGCCTTGTCCTTTTGTTCTTTATGTTCCTCACATTATGAGGGATGTGAGGGCATAGAGGCTAAATTAGGTGAGGATTTAGGCATCTTAACTAGGACTTCCACCTTAACAGGTGGAACAAAGTGTCTATACTCAGCATAATTACCTGAAAACCCCTCAACTCTGGTAGGGCTGGTGGATCACTGTCTTCAGAATAGGAAACCTGGGACAGTTTCCTTCTGATCACAAAACTTCTTCAGACCTCCATTTGCTCTCCTCATGTAGACAGGCAAAGCTGTGAATAGGGCGCTCTGTGCTCTGTGCGTTTAACAGGCCGCTGCAAGAATGCTAACTACCTTTGAACAATAAAGCATCGCTCAGTGCACTATAGAAAGCATTCCTGCAGATGATAGAGGGGCCCAAGTCATATGGGAGCACAAATAGCAAGTGAATGCTTCTTCTCTACTACTTCTACTCTACAGATTCAGGCTCCCTCTTGTAAGGAGAGAGACAAATTTCCAGCACAGGAAGCTCCAAGACCTGGATCTGATAAGTGATATTATGGCACGTAGAGCTGTGTTGGATCTCACTGTTACTGTCAAGTCACTTGAAGTTATCAGTCCACGTATGGGTATTCCAGCAAGACAACTGAGCGTCTTTAGGCAGCCCAGGCCCTTGCAGAAAACAGTCATTGCCTTCTCCAAGGTTACCAAATGTTCTGCAAATATGAGTCCTGTTAACTGTTGGGCAAGATGCATTCATGTTTTTTCCCTATCTGTAACCTGACTTGTGTGATGGAAAGCGATTCAGAATGAAACACAAACAGTGCTTAAGAAAGCCATATGATACCAGAAGGGACATGCCGACAAAGAACACTGAGATGCACTTACAAAAGCGTTCCTCACTACCTGGTTGTGACCATGGAAACACGCTGATGCAAAGCCCTGGGATGTTGCAGCCTGCTCTTTCAAGCCATTCTTATTTGATCTACTTCTAGGAGAATCTGAAAGACTCTTCAGTTTATTTAAAACTCAAGGCCCCTGTCTAATCAATGTTAGCAATGTCGCAGAAACTGAACCAATGCTCTGCCGTTATTCTGAACAGAACCAAAGTTTCAAAGACCAAATACTGTTGCTAATGAAACCTAAGTAATAAAATACTCCGTACCATAGTGTTCCACCTCTGTGATGATGTAATGGATCAGCACCTTTTTTTTGTCCCCTGTAATAATCAATTCTTGCCAAAGAATCAAGATGCACTTTGACATATGTTACAGGCTTTGAAATTAGCATTCAGTTAAGGTGCTTTAGAGACAGAGAGTGAGCATGTTCTGATGGAGGCATATTCCAAAAATACTCCAACCTTCTATTTCCTCTGTGAAGAACTGGAGATGGTATAGGGTGACATTCATCACATGGCCACAATGAAAGGAATCCATAAGAAATTTTGGCTTTATTAGCTCAGCAGCTGTGCTTGCTGCCAAGCCGACCTCAGGTACTGTTTCAGTGCCTCTATCACTCACGACTTCCCTTTTCCCAGGAGAGAGCTCTTATTATCGTTCAAAGAATAAAAACATACTTGAGAGATACAATAGAGGAAAAGGGCAGCAAATGCTGAGCAATGTTTGAACTATAAGCTTATCTGCCAAAACAAAGTAATTGACATATTTCATAAATTAAGGGACCTGTGATCCTTTACTTTTGAGCTATAATAATAATGACAATCAAGAAAAAATTCACCCCATAGACATTTCTCAGACCCCAACCTTCCTATTTCCTGATGCATTTGTTCTCTTTCAAGACTGGATGACCGCACAAGTCACCCTGGCTTGCTGCCTTGCCACAGGTGCCCAGGTTTCCGGTGACTGTTCTCCCTATTTAATTTACATTGCTGCCAAATTGCAAGACAGTCATGGAGCCAGGGGGCCACAACTCTGCCAAAGCAGCCGTTCCAGAGCTTTCAGCAATAGGAACGAACCAATCCCCTGCATTTGCTGACATTAAGAAACCCTACAAAAAGGGTGATGCCCTTTCCATCATAAACACTGCTCATTCCTGTGTCAAGTCTGCTGTAGAAAGATTAACAGCTTATCATTTTTTTTTAAATTTTTTCTCTTCTTATTTTTCCAAGGTCTGGAGGAGCCCGTTTCTTCCGTAAGTTAAGGTTAACTTATTAAATTTATTTTCTGCAGTTGATGACTCATGAGTTCCTTCCAGTGAGACCCTTCTGGTTGGGATGAGAAGCAATGGTTTCTCCACTGTATTATTTTAAAAGCTATAAAGCTGCCTTCCATTTTGCGAAGAGAATATACTGAAAACTTTCTGTGCTATTTCACTCTGAATCTCATTGTGTTACCTGGGAAGGATTCATATTTCACAATGACTGTTGTCAGCCTGAATTAGCCTTGGGATGAAAGGAAAATATAACAGAATGGATATATAGAGAAACCAGGAGGATGACATGGAAAAATGAAAGACAAAACTAGGAGATGTTAGAGCAGAGCTGAAAAAGTCTTGTATTTTCAACACCAACTTCTTTAGGATCAAGCAGTGTGAGTATTCCACTCTACTCAGCATTTCCTAGGCCTCACCTGGAACAGTGCGTCTAATTTTAGTCCCTCCAGTTCAAGAGGCAGAATAAAAAAATGGAGACTGTCCAGCAAAGGGTCACCAAGATAATTAGGGAGCTAGAGAAATAGTCATATGAAGAAAAGTTAAACAAATTTGGATTGCTCAGACTACAGAAGAAAGGGTCTGAGGGGACCTAATTACAGTCTTCCAAAACCTCAAAGGTAGTTAGAGAGAAGACAGAGGTACTCTCACTATACAGTTGCATGGTGACAGGACAAGGGACAATGGAGGCAAGTTGTTTCAGGGGAAATTCTATGTGGTGTTAAGAAAATATCCTTCACCAAGAGAACAACCAAACATTGGAATAGGTTGCCTGGAGAAGGGGTGAAAATGCTCAAGACTTGGCTTAGCAGGGCCCTAGATAACCTAGTCATGCCTTGCTTTCAAGAAAAGGTTGGACTGGAAGCTCTCCAGAGGTCCCTTCCCACCTAAACTCTTTTTTTTTTTCCTAACTCTTTTTCATACACTAGAAAATAGACAAAGATGGAAAAGAATGCTGGACCTTGATTTCCAGGAAAACAAGACCAGTGTTTTTTGTCAGTAAAGGGTTTTTAGATTGTGTTGGTTTTCCAAGCATTCTCTTAAGCAGCATCTCCAGGTTTTCTCTAGCAGCAGTCACCAAATCTTCTTTACTATCTCTGCATCTCCTTTACTATCTCTGCATCTCCTTTCACTGCTTTCACACGTTATCAGCTACAGTGGTGATGCTTCTTTAGATGTCTGCTAGCTCAGACAAAGCTACAGCTTTGACTAGGCTGTGGGAAATCAGGAAATACCTAACAAATTACCTTAAGGCATGTACAGATCATCTCTATGGCATGTGCATGGCAGACCTGCTCTACTTACATGTTACAGCCCACTGTAGCACCAAGATACCAAAACGAGTCCTGGTTAACCTAAGAAGAGTACTGGAAGCAATTCCCACACATGGCTTCTCAGCTCAGCAAATGGGTCTAGGCAAAGGCCTATTTTATGCCAGTTAAATTTCTGGTACCTGAGCTTAAGTTGCTCAAAGTGTACCTTCTTAGGAGTGGGACATAAAAACGGACACGGATATGTTAAAAGTATTGACTTTGTGTTGACCAACTTTTTACAGCAGATGCAAGCTAGCACTGGAGTCCAGCACCGTTGGCCCTCACTCCTGTGACCTTTAGGACAAAAGCAGTTTCTATCTGTCATATGAAGCGTATACCTATGAATCAAACTACTAGGACCACTGGCGTGTTTCGAATTAAAAAATATTGATCCCCCTACCCCCAGTATAACCCTTTATGCCAAGATACTATTGCTGCTTCTGAGACAGAAGGTAGAAACTGAAATCCACCTACTGAAAAAAACACATGCATAAACTACTTATCCTACTACGTGACTACCTACTACAAATATAACTTCCAATTTGAAACTGAGACAATTTGTTGCAGATGTATTTAATTTTGCAAGTCCCGGTTTCATGTTCATTCAAGACACGACAGGTGTACTCTATTTTATACATTATAAGAAGCTCGGGGCTGTACAACTTGTGCCAAAAAAGAAGGAATTAATTATTTAATGTTTCCTGTCTGTGATGTAGTCCCTCTTTTCTTGCTTCAAATGTGCTACGTTTAGACAGAGGTGAGAAATATTTTGGAGCCATCAGTAAATATTCTGTAGCTGGTTTTGACATGATATCATACACCTTCAAAGACAAGCTTTTTGCCAGAGTGCTCGCTCTGTTTGCTGGTTTATCGCTCTGGTGCAACTGAGACAGAGTCATTAGACAAATATTATTAGCACTCTTGGTACTCTGCCTGTTTCTTGTGATAAGTTCTTGGGGGGGAAAGTGGTCTGACATTCAGGCAATGGCAGAAATGCGAGAGTTTTCTAACATAGATCAGATATTGATATAAAACTTAGCAGAGTAATAAATTAGTTGGTTGTTTTGTGAAAAAGAAGGGGAAAACCCCAGGGGAAGCTATCATTAGGGTCCTAGCAACCCTGGTTACGGAACCAGATATACATAGCCCAAGTTCAAATCTGCCCTGTGTTGTTTTCATGTGGTTGTTAACAAAGCAAGAAAATGTTATTAAAATCACTAAAATACATGTAAAAGGGAGGAGGGTTTATTTCTACTGAGTGTCAGCAATCAGTGGAAGATAGAAATGAGAACATTAAACATTTTAATAGTAAGTTTTCAAATATATTTCAAAATTCATTTCAAAGTACACATCAAATTGGCAGTATTACAGCAGGTTTCTTTATGCCGTTTTTCTGCAATCAAGGCTTTTGGTAAGAACAGAAGGAAACGTAAGAAACTCATGCCTGGATGATGAAAATTAGTGAGGATATAATCACACAACAGTGTCTATGTCTTCATTAGCAAGTGATTTGGCACGAGAAAAGTGGATTATTATATAGAAACAGGTGGCACTAAGGCCCTTATAACTTCATGTTATGTGGCTCAGAATTTAACTAGGACTGGATTTTGTCTTGTCTCCTGCATCATACACCCCCAGAACACTTGTTTCAAAGCTGCCCAAAGAATTGGTTTTGGTCTGGACCCTTTTGCCTGATTTAGGGCTTGGAGCACGTGGAAGGGCATATATTTAGCCTTTCCCAGGAGGAATCTAGACAAGGTGCACCAGAACTGCTCTGTGACCAAATCAATGTGTGATACCCTCAAGGAAAGCACTTCATCACTGTGCAAACACCCCAAAACAAAGTGCTAGAATAGGCACAGCGACATGTGCTAATATGAGCCCAACCTTATCTCGGTACAGTGTGCTAAACCTGGGGTGCAGCGATGTCATGGGCTCTTCACAAACCCAAAAGAAACTGGCATGTGCTCACCTCTCCCCTAAAGACAGAGAGGAGAGAGATTTCTGTACACCTCTAAGAGATTCACAGCTGTCTTCTTTTGGCCCCGTGCATGGTCGCCACTTCTGTGGTTATTTGGCAATGAGGTGAGACTGCACAAACAAGGCAGTAGGTAAGTGAGAGAGGAGAGTAGACAAGCCAAGGAGAGGATGGTTCTCCAAAGCATCATTCCCAGGGAACAAGGAAGTCCTGCTGATAAATCTGTCTGTGCTGATTTTACAGTTCACTTTCCAGACCCAGAAATTGTCCCAGGGGGCTGCAGGACCTGGGGAGTCTCTGTTCCCATCATCAGGAAGGAAGGGAGTAAAAGAGTATTGAAGATAGTGGAGATGCCTTGAGTTCCTCAGGATTTCCATCAGATTTTTGTGCTTCCTCTGCTGCTATTTCAGCCTGAAAAGGTCCCTTCAGTCCTGCCACTGCCACGTGGAAGTGCTTCTAGATACTGTTTCACCTTCTGGGTTTTCAAAGCCACAGGCGACTGAGAGATGACAGCTGAGGGGAAGTGAGAAAAGAAGTCACTTTGCTAAAGCCCTTTCAGGAACATTTAAGATCAGCGGATTCTGTGGCTGTGGGAAATGACTTTCCAAGGCAGGAAGACTTGCCTGTCTCTCTCAGAAGGATAAAAATTTGTCTCAAAAGAATAACTGCTGGTAGCTCTTAAAAAGAAAAAAAAAAAAGTAGAAAAAAGTTCTGCAGGAGAGATGTGGACAATGGCCCTGAGCAGAGAGAGGCAAACTGTCAGGAACCCTTTTTTTTGATGCAGTCACATCTGACTTCTGGAGATTTTTTTTTTCCAGTTTGCAGAAAGATATATCTATGCCCCAAAGAACTACATGAACCAGAATTATTGCTTTGTGAGGAAATCTTATGATTTTTAAAAAAGAGTAAGAAATCATTGTAGGTTAGTTGGGACGTTTCCTGCTATTACCGTAATGTTATTACTTTTTTTTAATCACTGTACAATATCCAACACTTTCTAAAATTCCACTGTGCCAAATAGCAGAACTAAAGGTTGTCAGAAGGACAGAGACAGAGAGGTACAAGGAAACAGTGAGGTGATACGCATTTGCATGAGAGGCAGTGGGGCCAGTGGCCTTGTATCATGACTTTACAAGAACTTCAAGCCAGCAGAAACCAGTGGCACTGCCAAAAGAGGCAGTCCTGCCCTGTCTTTTTCTCTGGCTGATTATTCTGGCTTCTGTACCCCCTGTGCCCCCTCCCTTCACCAGCTACTCTAGCCAGGCACAGGCATTGATGCAGAAAACAGCTAACCGAGCAAAATATAGTTATTTTTACCCACGTCAACTTCCCAGCTCTTCACTGTGCTGCCACACAACTGTTTCTGCTGGCACATGTCAGGGGATCAAAAAGGGGCAAAAAGGAGTGATCTGTACGGGTGATAGGGAAGTGCCTTTTTTAGTGGCAATGTTCTCTGTTGCAGGCTCAAGCTGGTGATGAAATCGCACAGTAAGTGTTGTAACATCTTTTATAGGCAGAAAAGGGAAGTTTGAGGGTAGATAATGAATTTGCTTGTAGGATGCTTTAAAGGAGCTCCACCCTGTGGAACACAGTGGACAGAGGGAAAAATCATTAGTATTTATTAAAAAATGTAGGAAGTTGATGACATTCCCTAGTACCATGGTTAGACTAAAGGCAGGAGTCGTCTTTAAAATGAATGAGACTTGTTGGCCATGCAGGGCCAAAACAATGAAACAAAATGAGTTTAGGTGATAAAGAAAGAGGAATAAATAGAGAGATGGACCAAGAGAAGTGATACAGTTGAAACAACAGCTTTGGAAGAGAACCTTCACTATGCTTAAAACGGGACACTGAATCCCACCTTCCCTCAAAGCTCCTTTTTTTCTCATTACAAAGGAGAACCAGGTTAAAGTAATCTGCAGACATCCTGTGTTGGAGTGGTGGAGACACACTCTGTGACTATTGTAACTAGTTGAAGGAGACGTAGAAGTGTGTCATGATCTTTTGGTTGTGACAAAGTCATCTCCAGTAATTCTTGTTCATAGTGGTTCTTTGGCAGCAGGATCATAATGCAACAAGCTGTTTCCAACCATTAGCTTTTGAGATTTGGGTAAAAATAGTTAGGGAATGCTTGCCCATTTGGCTCGGTATCTGTATTTTCCTCTAGGTGAATGTATCTAATCATTTTTTTTCCTCTCTGAGCTCCTCAGGCCTTGAACACTAAAACACTCACTGCTTCTGCAGGAGATCTTTACAGTCACTGCAGAAAGAAAGGGTTTCTTCCTGAAACAAGGATACAGGTCACTGACATACAAGGAAGTGGTTGCATTGCTGATAGAGAGGACAAGAGGCTAATTATACTGCAATACTCTTGGTACCTCACTGACTTTAGTCATTCATGCCCAAGGGATGAGTAAAGAGGCACTTGCACTTAATGCTAGTCAGTCCTGAAACAAAGACATCCCATTGCCATTCTCTGATGTGCAAAGGCAGGTACACCCTAAACGTTTTGCAAGTAGCAACACTGAGATTTGGTATGCATTAAAGAGCATTGCTCAGAGAAAGTTGTTCTCTTGCATTACTAACTGAGTATCTGAGGCACAGATGGGAAAGACAGATACCTTGGAGTCAGCCAGGAGCAGAATCCAGTTCTTCTGGATCCTGGTCCTGTACTTTATCTGGTAGATCACATTGCCTCTTAAGAGTTTAATCTGATATTCAGTGTACATTTAGCCATGGTTTAGGATACAACTAATTAATGTAAATTAAGACCAGTTGGGTATCTCCATTATATGCAGCAGTGAGCTAATCATTCATAGGAGGTTAACTGAAACACTGAATGCATGGACCGTGTCTCTTAAGACTATTTGTTTGACCTCACTGGAAGCATTAGGACTGTAAATTGTATAAAATATTCCTAGGTTCATTTGTTTTATTCTTTTATAATGACAACTCTGTCATTAAAGACTCTGGGTTTGTTTGCCTCTGGAAGGTTTTTTTTTTCCACTGGAAATCCTCTTTTCAGCTCCTCTGCGTGAAGCTCTGTGAGCAAGAATCATGCATGAAGAGAAAAGAACACAGGGGCTTTAGGTTAACATCGCTGTTTAGGCACGGGCCAATGATCAAACATCAGCTTGTGTGGCGGGGAGAGTGCTATATAATTTATAAATCCAATGCCTTGTCCAAGTGACCAAAAGACCCCGAGTAAATTTTAATCAAAAGTACTTGCAGACAGAAAAGCAAAATACCTGCAAAATTCTATCTTGCAGAGAGTGTTGTACAGGGAGCTGCTACAGCAGTAGTTTGGTCTGCAACTCATTGGAGCCCATTGACTCGAGGGTGATTTTCAAAGGGACATAGTGAGCTTTTGTCAGCATGGTGCTTATCCAATTTAAGAAGAGTCTGGATGACTGGAGAGGCATTATTCTGGAAATGCCTTGGGTTATTTATCCAGTCTCTGAAATAACGTTGTCACTGTATTGTAGCTCAAATATTCTTTCTATTCACAAAAGAGTGTTTTACCCGTTGCTATCTTCCCTCACGCTTAAGCACCAGTATTTCTCATAGAAAACTGTAGGAAATATTCAAGTACTGTGGTTACGAAGTAAAACATATTTCTAGGCCAGAAAGTCCTTGTCCTGTTTGGCTTGAACATCCTTGTTACAGTACATTTTATGAAAACACTAGTTTTGTATAAATTTGTTTATCTTTAGCGTAATTGTCCCTGTTCCAGCATTCCCATGTGCTCTGCTGTTGCTGCCAGCGCCGTTGCTTTTTCTCCCTGCTGAAGGTGCAGTTCCAGACAGCAGGATGCTGCACTGCAGAGTTGCGCCCATGGCAGAAGAGGGTACGCTGAGTTTTCAGTTGGGAAAAAGAATTCCTGTTACATTTATAATAGAGCATAGCTTGCTGAAAGACACAGAAATCAACTGCCGGAGGTGAGAAACAGGCTGGAAATTTGCTCCTGAGACTGTTGATGCAATTTCCACTAGCAGCAGACAAACTCTGGCATAGGAATGAGTTAGGAGAAAGTGTTCTGGAAAATTGTGGCATTGAAATTGCAGCTATTTCCTAATAATTTTCTTCCCAAAGACTTGAAAATAAAATAAGAGCCTGAACGTACTAGTGCCTCTGTTTTTGCCTACCCAAAACAGCATCTGGTTGCTCTGTCTTCACAAATACCAAAAGCCTCAAACTTTGTCACTGATGATAACAGAAACCTTTTTTCGCCACGGAGTTGTTAACTGTGGGTCTGTGGTTGGCAGGGCCTACTTTAGTTCAAGGTAGAAAACTACAATACGTTGTTTCCATGCAGATCACGCTGCAAGATAGCTAATCACTTGCTACCGTGTGGTAGCCACCTACAAGCATGGATTTTCTTAGCACTGAAGGCAAAGACTGAGGTTTCACATCCAGACGTGAAACCAGGTCAATTCGTTTGAGTCCCGAGAGGAGATGTGAACAGTTGCCACTGCCACAGCGTGTGTTGGACCTCACAAGTACAATTGCTCTGCTGTGCACCATGTTGTCCGAAGCTGATCTTCCCCTTCTGGTGGGTGCAATAGGTGCCTTTCTGCTTGCCAAATGCTGCTTCAGCAACGCAGGGGTGCCTCTGAGAAGTATTTCTTCATCTGTGTCCCTCCGACATCACTGCCTCCTTCCACACTGAGCTCCTCGCATAGGGTGATACCTGCTGGGTCTCAGCTTGTCTGTCCCGGTGAGGTGTGTGACACTTATCACAGAGGGGCTGGACAACGAGCGAAGTCACAGCACGTGGATGGGCGACACAGCTCTGGGCCCACGCTCTCACCCCCTCTACAACAGAAAAGCCTGGAGCAGGAACAGGCTTCAATAAGGAGGATATTCCTCAGGAACCTGGCCTGGAGTTTCTCCCATGTTTTCCCCTAGGACAAACTAACAAATCCTGCCCCTGTCCTAGCCTGATTCCTTGGGATTCAGGCAAGTCAGCTGGATTTTGTGCATGGGCTATGCTACTGTGACTTTACTTATTCAGCTAGGCCTTCCCTGACACCCAGCTGAGCTGTGCTATGAAGATGTACCTCCATGGCATCCCAGGGGAAGGGCTTTCCAAAAGACTATGCATCCCACTTTTTGGGCTAACTGCTACCCACTCCCACTGCTGCGTGTGGAATGACAACTCATTGTGTTAGGCTCTCACCCGGAGGATAGAGCTGGGTGTTGGCTTTAAAAATTGTTCAAAGCACTTTATAACAGGTATTCTTATTCCTTTTTAGTAGGCCAATGGCTCTCTGTAGCTTTTGCACTTTTAGCACGTACAGACACAATGGCACTGATTTCCTCCAAAAAAAAAAAAAAAAAAAGGTAATATAAAATACTTTGGGCCTGAGCCTTACATTAAAGAAGTAAAAATAAATTAATGTGGTTTGACTGCCTGTAGATTACAATGGCAAAATTATCATGGTTCCTATTCATAAGGCACTTGGAATATAATTTGGGCAATTTCTCATGTTGGGAAAATTTGTCTCTGTTAAGAATTATGGCTCTCCAGCACTGTAAAACCAACATTTGCATATTGACAGGGAACAGGAAAAAAAAGGTGCTTTTTAAATAGCTAGTTAGCTTCCCATTGAGCATGAGTTATTGTCACTATAACTTTTAGCATTTTGACCTTTTATTTTATTTGTCCTAAATTGTGATTGCTGCTCCAGTGCACGAGCCAACAGAGGAATTTTGAACACAATTCTGTCAAAGGCTGGATGTTTAGTTATTAACCTCAAACGTTGTGTTCCCCCCACAATAACCCCACATATGTCTGTATCTTTGACTTTCTGAAATGCTAATGTGATTTGAATTGATACACTTCGTTGTCTCCTAACATGACCTTTAGTTGTTTTGAGCAATACTGTTAAGATAAGCAAAGTGCCCACAGAAGAACAATTTATCTTAGGTACAGATCATAGGAAGATAGTACTGTACGTGTGAAATAAACAGAGGTAACTTAAACCACTTGCTATCTCAGGTTCGAATCCACCCCCACTTTTTTTTGAGATACAGGCAGGCGCTGGCTCCCAGTGAAGTTAGTGAAACAGGTCAGTGCCTTGTCTCTGAAAAGTTTTTACTCTTGGTTGCTGGGCTACTCTGCAAAGTGAGATTTTGGTCCACTTGCTAGTGAAAATACCCTTATAGACAAGCACATCATATTCACCAGTACTTTGCCCTAAGCTGAGAGTCAGGTGTAGGATCTACCTCCTTTGCTGTGTAGGACCTTTCTCCTGGTGACTTGTATTGATCCTGTGAGAAAGGAGGACAGTTTTTTTTTACCTGAACGATGTCAGAAATACCAAATTAGGGCAAAAAAGGAAACATACTCATTTTGCAGGGTAACTTGTAACATATTTGTGGAACCTCTCATATAGGGAGCACAGGTGGTTTCACTTCCCAGAAGTGGGAAGCAGAATAGAGAGAAACGATAAGGCAACTGTTTGTTAGACCAACCATCCCCTGAGTTACAATATATGTGTTACCCAAAATACTAGTGTTACAGGGCTGTCATTGTGATAGTGTCTTCTGCTCAGGGCTGCGCTGCCCAGCCTGAACCTGAGCAGCACCAATAGCCTGACTGTGTCCCTGCTTCTGTACAGTATCTGTTTCAAGTGGTGAGGAGGTGGCATCCTGCCATCCACAATACCACCTTACTCAACCAGCTTTCACTTTTAGCGTAGCAAAGTGCCTGAGCAGACCAAGGTGGTGGCATATCTGATGTGTGTAGGAATCTGTGGGGCTTGGGAAGGTCAAAGACCAGGCAGCACAGGGATCATGAGGGACATGAAAGGGGTTTCATCACTGGTGTCATCTTGGAACAGCCTTCCTTGTGGGATGAAGTAGCCATCTTGGCATATGGGACCAGGACCTCGCATGCAGAAGGATCACATAGGCTAAGCCATACATGAGTACTTAGGAGACAGAGATCCTTGCCTCCTACCTCTGTAACCCAAGCCCTGCTGACACTTGTCTGAGGTGTAGTGACACTGGAAGAGTCAGGGTTATTGCAGTATTCTTTGGCATCATCAGTATGATGAAAGATTCAAACAGAACAGCTTAAATAATACTGCACAACATCAGTAGTATGGCATAAGGACAAAAATACTACACAGTCTGAAAAACCAAGTTCCATCAAGCCAACTTCTGTAGCAGTCAGTACTAGGTCTTTCAGGACTGTATGAGGATTGCCAAGTGTACTTCCTTTCCCAAAGGGAAAGTCTTAAAATGAGAGCACTTGCTGATTTCACGTCAGAATCTGCAAAAGTTTAAGTGTATTTCCAATCTTTATTAAAAAAGTAACAGAAGACACAAGAATATTCCATAGAATATACAAATATACAAAAAGTCTTGCTGTATAGTTGATGGTTTAATCTAAAAGCCTCTTTAGTATTCTTCCTATCTCAAGACAAGATTTATTTTTTTTTCAAGTTTGCCACACATCACATCAAACCAAACAAAAAATATCTGGTCAAAATATAAAAAGAGGGAAGATCACACAACACTCTCAAACCCACTAACACGACCTGCTTTTTATCTTTTGCCGTGTGTTTCTTTCATGCTCTCTAAGATAAGTTCATAGCAAGCCTTTAAACCCCAGATAAAGAATCCCAGGACAGATAATTAGAGGTCTTTTCCATCAGTGGTACTATACAATAAAATTAATACGGATCACAACAAAGAGGCTATACTGAGAAACAAAAGCCTCAACCCACTAATGGCCACATCACTGACAACGACAGGACATAAATATATCAAATGAATGCTTTAGAGATCCAGCATTATCATCAACACTTGAGATCAAGTTGGTCTTTTTGAAAAAAAAAAGTAAAATAGTTAATTTAGGTACTCTGGACACTGGAATTTTCACACACTTTTTTTTTTTTTTTTTTGCTCCCCAAATCAACCAACTCTTCAGATTATCAAGTGCATGGGACCAATTGTTGTCACTCTGAATAAATTCGGACTTAAAGCAGGAGTGGATTCCTCCTGCCCATCTATCCATCTGCAGTAGGCAAGATATTAGACAAGTGATCACAGCTGTCCCTTCTAGACTTAAAATCCACCAATCTATCTTCAAAACATCTTCAAAACTGTACACGCTTGCATCCCTGACTACCTAGTTGTTTGAATATATTTTTCAGTTCCCCACGTTTTTAGAGTCTTGTAAAAGTATGCTTTAAAAAGAATATTTATAATGTATGTGTTTTCGGTTTAGTCTCCATTTTCAGTCTCCTAGGAGTCACTAAGGCCAGACTTTTCTTCTTGCTTTACATATGGTTGGCAGCAAATGAAGCAGTTTTCATTTTGATGAAAAATCTCTGTGTATAACCTGTCACTCTGAGGAAGAGGCACATCCTGTTTAATAAGAATTTCCTCCAAGCAATCCAAGAAAAGTCCATTCAGAATCTGCATGTGACCAAATGAAGAGTGGGGGAATGATTTGCTTATATTATGTTGTAATGATAATGTGAAAAGCAACAAATACAGTATGTATGTAAGCTTAGACGGCTTGTAGCCTTTGCTCCTCTGTGCTGCTTTATAGAGAAAATGCAGATACAGAAGAATTCTTTATTTATTAAAGCAAAAATGGAATGTGACAAATTTTGCTGGTACTAAAGTTTTGTCCTTGATATTAGGGGTGACGTAAGATGCCAATTAACAGTAATCTGAAAAAGTTTCACAACTTCTAAATTCAAGAAACTACTGAAGAATATCTAATTTGCTAAGTTTTACCCCCATATGCACTGTCGGACTTCCTTGCCACATGTGGATGTGTTAGGGACGTTCAAGAAGGGATTGGATACATTCAGTACATTAAATAAAAATCCAGGTTGTTAGTAAATATGGAGACCAGTGTTTCTGGTTAAAGAAGTCCCTGCATGGTACTTTTCTGCAGGCTGGGGAAGTGTTGTGGGGTAATATCTCTACACGTGCTTAGCCTGTTCTTGTATTCTCACCTACTTGGGAGAACCTACAAGACCTACTTGTATCCTCATCCACTGTGGGCCACTGCTGGGAACACGTCAGTGGGCTTTCATCCAGTACCGCTTTCACCTGATTTAACACAGCACTCCCCATTCCTATGAAAGCATTAGTCAGATCAAAAGCCTTAGTTCTCAAAACCCAACCAAACAAACCAACCTACCAGATTTGCCATTGTCTGAAGATACAACAAATCGATGTCACCAGTGTTGAAAAAAGGGTATCATTTTAAAAATGCCCAGATCATAACAGCTGGTTAACCATGCTACATAACAAGACAAATTAATTTACTCCCCTCGCAAACTCCCAAAGAACCTGAAGCAAGAAGAAACTCTTTTCTTGACTCCAGATCTGGGGAGCTGTGTGTCCCTGGGCCTGTGAGCAATACATGCAGGTAGGGCATCAGAGGAAATTCATTCTTTCCCCTCCCCTTTCTGTGTCCAGTTTCAGATTCTTGTTGGGAGGATAGAATCCTGCCCCACCATTGGAGGGACTGTGTCTAAAGAAGGATGGAAATGTATTCAGAGCCACAGGACAAAATTCATCCTCTGCTCTCCCAGGCTGAAAAATCAACCCCAAAAGAACATCTGGTTGATCCGTCTGAATCATCTTTTCAAAACACAGCATAGCAACTGGAAAATAGATGGGAAAATATAGAAAAACAGAGCTGATGTCTACTATAAACATTCACACAACGGGAAAGTTAAGGAGGGTAAGGTTAGCCCAGGCAGCGTAAAGTACTGAATTTAGCACTTATTCTTTAAAATGCATTTTTAACTTCTGTCTAGGAAGACATCCCTTAATAATTTCTCAAACTTGAGTGGAGCTGGTTCTCTGCAGGGTGTAGGGAGATTTACTTTGCTTTTTTGCTTATGTTTTCTCATATCCAGAGCTATGATTTCCGAGTTTTCTGCCAACTCAGCAAAGATGTGGTGAGTTGCTGATTCTGTTCCATCTTAGTTCTCATCTGTAACATGAGTATGAGTCATCAGATAGTGCCTTTACAGACAGAATTTGGAGGCCTATTGGACTGATTTTATAAACATTTAGATTGCAGGGGAAGAGTACAGTGACCAAACTCTTTTTCTGGAGGTAATCAGTGATTGGGAAGAGACTTTTCTGTTGCTGTAGAGATACAACAGAGATACAGTTAGACAGGGAACTAGAACAAACCCTTCTGGTGTGTACCTGATGGAACTGGCAGGTTTGGAGCAGAGGAGAAATGGTCTTTTTTAAATGTACAGGGACATACCACCACGTAGCTCTTCTGTTCTGAGTTACCTTTCAGAAACAAGTGAAGAGCTGCAAGAAAAGGTTGGGTACCAGGGATGTGATAAATCATGGAAGAGAATCCTGATTTTTGTTCCAAAATTTTATCAGAAAATACTAAAACCGGAGTTAAAATAAGGGTTGTACCTGATAAGAACATAAACTTTTGCATCCAGTAAGGTTACAGGATATAATACATTTTCTAGTTAGCAGGTGAAAGATTCTTGTTTGTTCTGTGTTATCTGAAAGCTTCTCAGCCATTCGAAATGTTTCTTCAATTCCCTTTCTCTGCTCTCAGAAACGAACCCTACACATATTGCTCAAAACCACTCATTGGGACAAGTACCACACTAATAGAAGAGAAACACTTTGCAGGGAATGGCTTTCCAGTGCTCTTTGCTGTCTGTGCCCACTTCTCTAATTCAATGACCCACTTATCAAAAAACTTAGTCAGAAATGGAAGGATAAGAAACAGTACATTTAGATTCATCTATATGTAGCAAGATGGCCCTCGGGATTCTGATTCATGACTGAGTTCCTATGTGTAATGGGATTGAAAGTAATAAATAATCATGGGCCTGCCTGCGTCTGCCAAGGGGAATCTTATTTATATTTAGGCAGAGAATGTTTTGCAATTAAAAACAATTATTCTAGGACAGGGAAAGTACTTCTCCCTGGAGAACAGTAAGGCCGCAGGCTAATGTATGCCTCTCTTGAGAGACTCCTTCTTGCTGCCGGCTGCTGAGAGTACTTAGGTGAAGGTGAAGAGACAAAAAAGAGGGACAGGAGCCTTCTGTGTGACTAAACCCTAAATGTCTCCCACAAAAGTGATTTTTTTGTGTCATTGCAACAGCAGTTCTGCAGTTAATTTGGTTCTTCCTATAACATTTGAATAGAGTTGTTTGGAGAAAGGTAAAACCGTTCAACAAAAGATTTCAACACTTCGACGTTTGGTTCTGATCTGCCTGGAATGAGAACCACAAGTGCCAAAATTATCTCTGAAGGCAAGAGGAGCTCTGAACTCGGAGCAGACTGGTGGATCTTGGGAGCCCTTTGCTGCCAAGGAGCTGCAAGGCTGGGAGGAGTGGGAAGACATGAGTTCAACAGCAAATCATATACATGTTTTTGACAGAAACCTATGGGTTTTGAAACTCATCCCTGGTCTATTCCAAACTCTGGTGAAACTGGAGGCCTTCTGTAGAATGTTTCAATTTAACAGAGGCTGCTAACGCTGACAAAGTGGGACATCTTTTGGATCAGCAGAAGCTATGAGCTATTTGAAATACAAATAAAGATTTTGAGTCTAATTTTTTACAGATATGTAATCAAATTACTTTGCTTTTAGGTCACTGTGCAAAAAAAAAAATGGTTCTTTCTTTGAATAATCTGGTAAGATACAAGGAACTGCTTGGCTAAATTTTTGGTCACCGATTTTTCATCAGATATGGGTCTAATCATATTTCCCTTCCCACCCCTCTCCCTGCACCCACGGGCTGTATCCCATTATGTCATGTCATGTTGGGTTATCTCCTACTTTAGCAACACATGCCATGATGTGACACCCCCTAATTCACAGAGACAGGAACAAAGTTCTCCAAACAGTAGACTGATTGTGCTGCTGTAGTATCTGGGGCATCTGCAGAGTGCTTGATGATGGCACAGGTTTTTAGCTTTCTGAATAAAAGTTGGATAGCTCAGCAGATATGCACTGCTTAATGGCCTAAAATGCAAGGGTAATCAGTACCATAAAGAACCTGGTGCCTGGAGCCTCAGCAGCCCATGAAGCAGAAAGTAATCAGCTCAGCCTTCTCCAGCGAGTGTCACTGTAGCTTCTACATGTGGCTTCAAGGTGCCTGAATGAATTGCAAGTGAAAGAGAAAAGTAGAGCAGAAATGCCATTCAACCCATAATATCCTGGTTCTTAGAGGAGTTGTTATTTGGAAATGCCTTGATGAGCGGCACGTTGATGACTGAGCTGTTTGTGCTTCTAGGGGGGCTGGCGTATGAAACGTGCTCATTCTGTAGAGTCATACTGGTGATTATTCATTCTCTTTGTTGTGGTCAGGCTTCCAAAGAGGATATGATGCCCCCTGTGCTGTCCAGAGTAATAAACCTAAACCAACATCTGCTCTGCAAGATTTGCAACTTGAGATTTAGATAGCATGCAGCAAATTAATAAAGGGACATATGTTGCAGTACAAAGACAAACAAGTTAGAATGGTTTCAATACTCAGTGGTCCTCATCAGCAAAATCCTGCTAAAGACTCATCTTGTACAAGAGTTTGGTGTTTCCAGGACTCACCTTCATGGAAAGCAGAGATTTTCTTTCAGATGTGAAGTTAGTGTAGACAGTCTAATTTGCCTCAGAAAGAAGAAGAGCAGGTCCTTTGTGAGGAAGGAAATACTGGTTGTTTATATGTTTCAGTCATGGCAGGCTCCTTCTCTCTCATGTGAAAAAGCAGCAGATTTGCATTCAGCTAACTCGGCCGCAACTTCTCCTCAGCCATCCACACTACAAAGAGCACAAGGTTCGAATAGAAGGAGTGAGGCATTGCTGAGGTTTCAGAAAGGTGAACAAAGGCAATTAAAAATGAAGAAGAAAAAGAAAAGAGGAATGGCAGGAGTTACTGCATTGGCCTACATAAGTGCCAAACACCGATTTAGTGAAATCACAGGATCTGGGTTCAGTTCATGGAGCTGATGCAGACTTTATGTTTATTTGCCTCATTTCCTCATCTGAAAAATCCAGATAATTATAAAATGTCCAAATCTTTGCCTTTTTAGTTCTGATGTCTTTTAGGAGGCCCTAAATCTTGTCCAATTGTTTCTATGCCAGAGTGATCCAGCCTCATTTGAGGGCAGATTATGCTGCTTTATACTAACAATAATAATTGTGATTAAGTGTTAAGTAACATCAGGAAAGACACTGGGAGTTGATTGTGCTTCCACTGCTCTTTCCATGGTTCCGCCTCAAGCACAGAGAGAACATCAGCCTCTCTCATCTGGTAGGTATGTAAAATCAGTACACCCAAACTCTGTCAGGCTAATATTTATTTTACAAATATTGTTTAATCAGGAAGAAGTTACATTCCATGCTCTAACTGTAGATCTGTACCCAGCTGTGCAGAGAAGTGGCTAGGCTGGGTGCAAAGTACTGGCCAGAAAAGGCACTACTGCATTTACTGTAGCACTTATCACTTTATGTAACATAATAGTATTACTGAATTAAACATACCACTGCTGCGCATCAAGGTTTTGCCCTGTGTCCTGGACAATCAGTTATGGTCAAGTATAACGGATTTTAATGCTTGTCCATATAAGCAATCAGAGTCCAGAGAAGTTTATAGAAAGTATGTGGGGGCCATAGAGCTTAAGTTCAAATGAGTCCAGCAGAATCCCATGTTCATGGCTACATTACAAGGCTGGTCTTTCCCTTACCCCATCCACAGCTTTCTGGTTTTGATCTGTCCTTTGATTTGTTTCATTATGTATCAGTTTGTTATATGATCTTTCAGAGAGTTAGGTGCCGTATATTCATAGCCATGGAGGGCTGCTGCTCTCGTTTCTTATGCACACAAAGTCAGGCTGAAATCCTTTAAAGCAAAAATGAAACATTTACAGCACTAGCATGCATATTTCATTTAACTACTTGAAATTTGACTCAAAACTCTAAGTACTACAACCAAACAAAGTATTTCAGATTTTGGGGTGTTTGATTCTTTTGACAAACAATCAACATTTTCTGCATTAGCCAGCAACTCTATAGAATTTGTGGCTTGGTGGAAAATTCATTTTTCCTTTAAAAATTATTCTCAGCCAGACACTTCAGTAAATCCATAACATGGCAATGCCTGTATTCTCTGCAAATGCATTTTTCTTTCTTATAAACTGTTACGATCAGTGATAGACTGCTACCTGGAATAATGGCCATACGGTATCCTGAATACAGGAAATTCTTAATTTTTTTTCAGAACTTAAAAGACAGCAGAAAAATGAGGACAAATATTACTGTTTTTCTGGTGCAATATGTTAGATACATCAAAAAGTAAAGAAACAAAAATTCAAAGAAAATAATTTTAATTTCCCCAAAAATCCGATTAAAAAGAAAGGTGAATAATCTAAACCAGTATTTTAAAGCCCTGCTGTTACCAAGGATTTCAAAAGACAGCAGAGTGTTTCAAAACATTATTCTTTAACATGAATATGTACCTTTTCATAAGGCTGTCCTTTGATGAGCTATAAAAGAGAACAATAATGGAAGATAAACTGAAGTTTCTTTTTTAAGCACCAAAATTAAAAAAGCAAAACAGAAAAATAAAATCATCTGCCAACTTCAAAAGAGTTTCAAAGCATGCAATTCCTTAAGCTTGAAACATAATTTAGTGATTTATGTTTAAGGATACAGTGTAGAGCTTTGAAATCTTGAGAGAACAGGAAAAAATGAGTTGTCTTTTTTGTGACTAATGAAAATATGTCCACAAAGGGTTTCTAATTGTGATACCCCAGATGTTTGGGATGTATGAACATGTCACACCCAGAAATCTTTTTAACTTTCAGTTCCTTTTTTCCTGTGTATTCACACAAAATAAAACATTGTTTAAGGTCAGCTTTCCCAACTGGAACATGTTCAGCTCAGAAGAAAATGAGGGGAAAAAAAAAAAAAAAAAAAATCTCTTCCTCTCCCAAAACAGGGAGGAGGCACCCATACTGCCTAACCCGTTTGCTTCACTCGAAGTATGTCTGCACTCTGCATTTTGTTAGTTGTGATGGTTGCCATGAGCTCTATATTTGTTGATATTTACTTGCATTGATCTTGTAATTTCACTATAAACAGAAATTAGCTGGTGCCAGAAGACTCAACCATCATATAGGCAGCGTCACATAGTGCTTTTGTTCCATGTAAACTCACTATCTTTCCAGCTCCTAAGTGGGGAGGGTACTAAAATGATTAGCTTAGACTAAGTGCCTCACTTTTGTTTGTGTAAAGCTGAACGAGGCAAACCCCTACGCTATGATTTTCAAAAAATCAAGCACATGTTATTGCCCAACCTGCAGCTCTGTCCAGATCTTCATTCTTCATGGCTCCTTAAAAATCCACAGGTCAAAAGCTCTTCCTTGGCCTGTGGTTTTCTGTATGTTTTTTATTTCCTGTTAGTTGCTGAAATTAGCAAAAAATTGCTGATAATGGAAAATCTAATCCTGGTGCTCCCGGTTTTATTCCACGAGGCTAGGGTGAGCTATCAGTCCCCTTCGAGGAGTCCTGGTGAATGTTAAAATGGGTCTGTTTTTATAGGCCTACTTGTGGCAAGGCATGAGTGTAAAAGGAGCTGAAATCTGGCTTATAAGTAATCACAAGCCTCTTTTCTTGGATGCCAAGTAAAGACAATATTTTGGGAGGGATACTATGGGCTGCAGCCATTTTTTACCAACATTTCTGCCCAGTTCTCTGTACAGCATCCTGTATGCATGCATTTGGATAACACTGTGTCTTTAAAAATAAGGGTAAAGCTTGAAATAGCAACTCTCTAGCCCGGTGTGCTTGCTGAACAAACACTGAAAGGCAGCAGGGAGGTAAATCATTGTTGCATGCTGAAGAGAAGCGTGGCATTACTTATGAATGACTGCATGCATGGCTGCCCGACTCAATGAATGAATCACCCAGAAGAAGACTGTGCAGCTCGAACGAGCACAGAAACTGCTCAGATTTTCATTTACAAAGCTCAATCATAAATATTGTATATTCTACGAGGCAAGGAAGGAAGCACAGTCAGACCTGGTTAACGCGTTTTATTTCCAGGGCTGGGAGCGTTGGATGGCTCCGGCGCTCACCCCTCTGAGGTCACCTGTGGGCACACAGTCCTTTCTGTTCCAGCAGCACAAACACTGCAAGCCAGGCTGGGGTTCATGGCCTGGCGGGTTGCATCACATACACATTCATTAAAAAGAACAGTGCCATCAGGGAAAAATGATACTATGAGCTATCTCTTATACTGCAGACTTTTAAAATCCAGGGATATTTTCTAATAACTTAAATATTTCCATGCTGGCTTCCACTGTTAGATAAATCTAGGCAGAGCATAACAAACGAACATTTGTAAGGTGTTTATAGTGTGGCAAATGCCTCGTGTCAGACTATCTAAAACGTCACCAACATTGAGAGTTTCAGCTGATGTACCACATTTTGGAGCCTTGGAAGATTTCATAAGAAACAGATTTCAAATGGTGAAATGTTGTCGGCACGGAGGGATAGTGTCTGTGCCATGACTAGTTTAACTCCGTAAGTGGAAGTTACATATTGTAGAATGAAAATTTTTACAATTTTATTTTGATTTTGAAAAAGAATGAACAAAACAGTACCATATTTTGCACTCTTCAGCTTCTGCTTGAAAAATAGTTTTTCTACTTTTTGAAATTAGCAAGGTTTACTATACAATGATGATCAGAAGTCACTCTATTTCTCCAGTAAAAATAAACCTTCATTGATAACAAGTGATGCTGGAAATCCATTCAAATGCTTTGGATGTTTTAAGTGCTCAAAAATCTTTTAGGACTTTGGGTCCGATTTCAAGATTTATGACGAGAAATTGATTTGTAGTGATGAGCTATGATGTATAGACAAATGATGACATTTCATTTCATTTCATGATGTCACTTTAAAAAACAAACATAGAGAGCAAAATTTTAAAAAGACACTACAAAAATATCTCTGCTGGGTAAGCCAGATGATTTTTAACTAAAAGACACTGTGGTTCTTTAGGCTTTGAGCCTTGGCAGATTTAGATATAATACAGCTGTGTTTTGTGAATGTGTCACACAAAAAAACGTATCCTGAAATTAAATGGTAGGACAGAGTAGAGCATCTAACATCAATTGCAGAAAAGACAGCATGCAGACAGTGGCAAACAAATTTAGAGTAAAATTTTAAGGTTAATATCAAAAGTTACACCTACAGAAACAATCCAGCTAACATGAAGGGGGTTTTCTCTTTGGTTTTTCCAAAAGTGTGTAAGATGGAAGTAGGCTGCTCTAAATGAAATGAACAGAGGCTTAAGGTGAGAGGAAAAAAATGTATGGGTAGCAAGGAAAGAAGGCAGTTAGATGGTGTGACCTATTGTGCAAATACTTAACCTGCTCCGAATAAACTGCCATTGAAGAGCTTTGCAGCAGGATCAGCAGTAGCTCACATGCAGCTGTATATATCAAGCCCAGGGACATTTAAACATATGTGGACAAGCTTGGCAGGAGATCACTGCTGAGACCACGAGCGGGGTTGTCATGCACCAGTGATGCTCCAATGGACACCAACTTGGTCACAGCCTCACAGATACTTGCAGAAAATCTCCAGTGCTGCTGGGAACACGCCCCAGGCAGGTCAGAGGGAGCATTCATGGCAAAGGAGTCCCTCTCCTTTAGTGTCAACTCTGCCGTTAACTGACCCTGGCTACCAGCAGAGCTGCTTTCTGTAAACCAGTTAGGGCCTGTGCTCCAGAGGTAAGATACTAATATACTAGGATACCCTCTTCTGCATGATCCTGGTTACATGTGGGATAGAAAGGTCAGTCGCTAAACACACAGATGCTCACCACCTCATTTTCTGTGACCACAGCCACGGCCTTAGCTCCTCACTGCTCCTCTGGGCACACAGCTGTTAACATCTGGCATGGATTTGGAGTAACTTGTTGGTAATGCAGACTGGCATTTCCCAGGACATAACATCGAACATTTGCTTCTTGTAATCAGGCGGGACTGCTCTTGCAGAACATGGAGGCTGCAAGCCACATGCTGCGTATTACAGAGACCCAAAGGACAGGAAAGTGCTCACAGATGGGAGGTGACCATGGCTTCCCAAAGTGCCTTTGTGGATGCGTTGCATTGAATATGCTGGGCTCAGTAGCTCTTACTAATTCTTTTCTCCTGCAAAGGGGGAATCATGGTACCAACAGCACTAGTACAGTCGCTGCTAGTCATCCAGTGCAGCCCCACCATAGGGGCCACGCTGCAACAATTCCAGAGTCTGATGCAGCTTACAAGCTGTAGAGATCCCTGTTATTTCTGGGTGTTCTCTGCTTCTCTTAGCTCTAGCTCTAGAAATCTCACTTTGTTACAACCCTTCCTACTGCATCTGATTGTCCTACAAGGTGCACACTGCACCTTCCTATAGGTGTGAACCTGTCCTCATAGGAGACATGCTCCAGCCCTCTGATCATTTTTGTGGCCCTACTCTGGACTCGTTCCAACAGGTCCATGTCCTTACATTGGAGGCCCCAGAGCTGGACGCAGTACTCCAGGTGGGGTCTCACAAGAGCAGAGTAGAGGGGCAGAATCACCTCCTTGACCTGCTGTCCACTCTTCTTTTGATGCAGTCCAGGATGTGGTTGGCTTTCTGGGCTGTGAGCGCACATTGCTGGCTCATGTTGAGCTACTCATCCACCAGCACCCCCAAGTCCTTCACCTCAGGGCTGCTCTCAATCCATTCTCTGCCCAGCCTGTATTTGTGCTTGGTATTGTCCCGACTCACATGCAGGACCTTGCACTTGGCATTGTTGAACTTCATGAGGTATGCACAGGGCCACTTCTCAAGCCTGTCCAGGTCCCTTTGGGTGGCATCCTTTCCCTCCAACATGTTGACCGCACTACACAGCAGCTTGGTGCCATCGGCAAATGTGCTGAGGGTGCACTCACTGTTATACAGCACCAGTCCCAGTACTGACCCCTGATCTGTGGAAATGCTCGTATGAAAAATAATGTCTCAGCCAGACACAATACCTACTGTAGGCACATGAAAATACCTTTGTGAAGGGATACCCCAACGCATGAACCCCTCCTCCTTGATAACATGCGCGCACAGCTACAACTTGATGGTTGGCTGCCCTTGCGAAACCTCCTGTTGGGGCAACATCTGACCTCCAGCAGCTCCTGCTTCCCAGCGGTTCACTGCCTGGGCTTCCTGGCACAGCAGCTGCTTCTGCTCACACACAGCTTTTAGGGCTTTGCTGAACCGTGTCTCCTCTGATTGCAAGATGTGTTTCCTCCTCCTGTTTGGTTGGCACCATGGCGTCTGCCAGTGGGGTGCAGAACGAGGTGACAGTGCTGTCGCCTCCTTGCTGAGCTGGGGGGCTGGAGGAAGAGAGCTAAGGTAGGGAACCGAGATTAAACACCCTGAAATGCATCAGAAAGATTTGTTATTAGAATTTAATTTGCAGTGTTTATTCTCATCTAAAGCTACTCTCACTCTCCTGTTCTTCCCTGGGGTTAGAAACCTGTACAAAATGCAAATAAGAGATCCAGATTTGGAGCCTGTACTCTTCCAGGTTTCTGCTTGCCTGGTCTGGGATTTAGGTTTGATCCAGTTCAAAGCTGGGGGAGCACTAGGAAACACGGGTCTGCACCAGGAGGCAGGCCTTTCCTCCTTTCCCCTCCAAACCAGTGCAGTAAAGGGAACGGCAGCTTCTGCTCAGATGCTCCCCATCTTAAGTGTGGAGATGTTTCTGGCCTCAGCTATTTTAGAAACCAAGTTTCCAGGTCAGGTGTTGAATGTATTTTGAATGTTCATTCTTGCATTTGCTGTCTTTCCCCTGGCTTTCTCTGACAGACCGTACAGTGCAATACCGAATGCCTCAAAATAGCAGTACAGGAATCAGTTTTTATACTTTCCTTTTTTGTTTCATTCCCCCAGTTCAATTTCTTGGATCTGTTTTACTGAGATTGTACCTAAGCAAAGAGCCCTTTCAGGGAGGAAGTCGGTCCTTTTAAAAAATATTCACTTCTAAATAACTGAATGGGGTGAGTCATGTAACAGGAAAAAGTTAAGACTCACAAACGCTGACTCCGGTAATACATTGCTTCTATTAGCAGCAATTTCTTTATGACCTTAAGACTTCCGTGGCAGCATAAATATTTTACATGGTTGAAGCAATTCGAATAATCTTAGTTAGCTCAGGCATTAAAAATGCAGCAGTGAAGGAAGGGAAGCTTCCTACCAGCATTCAGGCTTAGAATTATAGTCGCAGTCATGACTGTGTCACTATATAGTCATAACTTTCCAGGTGGATTTACAACACAGCAGTCTCCCGTTGACCAAAACGCAGAGAACTGAAGCTGGAACCTCCAGAACTAAAAATCACAAGCTTCAGTTTGTGCTGAAGTGCTGTAAATACTCAGAGTGAATCTTGCCTCTGTGGGTTAAGTGCTACATTCGGGGGGTTGCGGTAGCATGCAGATATTCCTCAAAGAATGAGTTGGCAATAATGTTAGAAATCATGCAGATTTAGTGTTTATTACTGTGGTAGTCACTGTTTGGTAGGCACTACACATCAAAATAGGGGGTAGAGAAATTTTGGCTACATCTGTAATGCTAAATAAAATAGGGCTGCTCTGGTGGAGATGCTGTGGGGGGCAAATAATTGCAAAATAATTTCAACGAAAAATAATTGCAAAGCAAAATAATTGCTTTGTCTGGGGGCTTTTTTCAGTTGAAAATAACGCTGGGACTGGCCTGCAGGCTATCAGAGTGGTGTTTTCATAATGTGAAACTGGAGCTATACGTTGCATGTGTGCGTAGGAGACAGAAAGAGTTGAGGCTTTCATGTACCAAACTTTAAAATTAAAAAATAAACATTCCCCTACTGAAGATCAGGCAAGCTTTCTTCCTGATTGCTTTGCTTTGCTTTCTGGTTTTATATATTTCTTCACTATCTTATTTGAATTTGATGCTTTGAGGGTAAGAACACCTGGCAGCTGTGGTTATTATTGTGAATTCAGTAACAAACAGTGCTAAGGGTGATGAGTTTGTTTGCAGGTTGTGCATGGAAAAAACACTTCAGATCTCGGTTTAATGTGGATCTGCTACATGACCTAGACCTTGCTGGTCTAGCTAGTCTCATGTCTTGGCCCAAGCACTGGTCTGGACATGGCTTTTCAGAGAAAGGTGGAAACGTTTCAGATATCATGTATGACACGTCTTTGTGACGTGTATGTCATGACTTCATGAGAAACGTCATTTCTTAACTGTTGTGGTAGTTGCCATGGCCCTTGGACCCATATCATGTTCAATATTTGCTGAATGACACTTATTCATTTAAGCACTATGGGTACAGTTTTCCACAAAGATCTTCTTGCACAAGCACTAGTGGCAGATCAGGAAACACTTTCATTAAAGAAAAGTACATTTTTTTCTTTCTAATCTTTTCTTCTTCCACAGAGAAAAGATGCTTGAGGAATGGAGAAGGTGCTGTAGCTTTCTCTCATTGCAGAAGGACTCCAATGTTATTACTTTCTTATTTACTCTAGTTTTCTAAATACTTAGATTATTTTCATAGTTTATCCACCCTTTGCTTCAAGCTATTGTTATGTAACCTTCTGCTAGGGTCACCTTGAAACATTTCATTTTCAACAGGAAGAACCTCCATTGACTCTTTCTCATATCCTAGTTTAATTAAACCTAATTGTTTTTTTTCTTTTGGCTAATGTTACATTATTTCCAATGTAAGAACACCGCTGCCTAGATTATTTCGGTTGTATTCCCAGCCAATGTCATTGGTAGACTGAGGGCTGCCCAGAATAGAGGCTAAGACATAAACTGTTCCTTTTTTTCTTTCACACGCAGTACGATCTGAACTTTATGTAGGACTGTTCACAGGAATAAATAGCTGGCAAGGTGAATCAGGGTTGAAAAATCTGGCCCTAAAGCTTAACCAAGAGACATACCAGATCAGTTCTCTAAAGATAAATGAACAATGTTATCATTTTATTAAGACAAATACTACTTTGGTCTATAGAATAAACAAGCTTCCTCTCAGCCCTGTCATATGATATTCATGCTGGAATTCACTTGAACAAGAGTGCATTCATTTCATAATAAATAACTGGTGGTTATACAACACCTTTGACCACAAAGCCTTCTAAAGGCTGCGTTGTGTTCCGTCCACAGTTACAAAAAAAAAAAAAAGTGAGGCATAAGTTTAATAGCGTGAGTAAACTGCAAACAGATGACAGATATTTCACAAGTAAAAGGCCAGCTTTATCAGAGAAGTTATTTTTTGCCCATTATTTGCTTGAAGGAAACAAACACTTTCAGTACATTGACAGGGAAACTGAGTCACAACACATAATTGACCAACAGTCATGGAAACTCTTGCTGGAGCTGGCTTTACAACCCAGGAGCTCCTCTCCTCCAGCTCTTTCTTCACAAACTTCCATTCCTGTGTGGACTGCATGAAAACAAACAATAGTTTTAATTGAGTTTGGTGTGGTTTTTTTCTTTTCTTTTTTTTTTTTTTTTGCCAGGGAGGGGAGAAAAAAGGCTGGGTGGGCGGGGGTGGGGGGTGGATGCACTTAGCAGGGTTTGAAAATGCTGAAATTCACTTCAGTATTTGAAAAAGGCTTTGAGCTCAGGGAACTCTTGACCTGGATCTGTTTCTAGGAATCTGCAGCACAAGTTTGTTCTTCTGGTTATTAAATTTATTGTTTGGATGACTATAAGCACATTCATGGAAAACATAAGTAAATCATGAAAGTCTTATGGCAGTTACCATGAATAGTCATTCATCTGAAACTTCATCCGGGAAGTATGTTCACCACTCATTACTTCAGCACTGCAGTTGCACAACCAAATAGTACAAACAAAACTGTATAGCCTAAGTGACATGTTGCTTACCACTAACAGTACACAGTGAATAATGCTGAAGTCGTCTCCTGGCAGACTATCTGCAGAGCGGGATGTGTCCATATAAATCATGCGGTGAACCCCCAGAACTGCAGACAGACAGGGAGTGCTCCCGAATGACTGGCAAACAGGAAAAAAACAACTTACGGCCGTTGAGGGAATGATTCGTGATGCGTTATGTGATACTGCTTGCTCTTTCATCTGCATGTTTTTTTCTAGATGTGACCAAACTCAGCCCACATTTCTCATAAAATAGTTACATTTTTGAAGCATGAAAGTCGTCGGGCTAATACAGGTGTAACAGCTCCGTAGCAGTCTACGGATAGGGTTGGATCAAACAGAATTTTAAAAGAGTTCGGATTTAGCGTGTTTGAAGCTGAGTCTTTCAAGGTGCGTTTAAAGTTATCTAGAAAGCCATAGACACCATTAAAATCTGTATATTTGTAGGCTATGTTCTATATACGCATACTTAGGAAGGTTAGAGCTTGGGTGATAACACATTCAGCTCACTAACACTAAGCTCACTACGAATTCCCTACACAGGTGGCTTTTTCATACATCTGTTCAGCCTTATCTTACCTCAGCCATGCTTGCCACCGCCTTAGTCCTCTTACAGTCATTTACACCACTCACTGCAAAGTATGATTGAAATATCACCTCATCATATCCTAACGGTTCTATATATTATCTCTGCTCCAAAAAAGGGGGCTCATAGGCCCAATCTCAGAGATGTGTTCTGCGTGTAAAGCATGCATGGATCATTAGGAACCTGAAGCGCAGAGGCTTTTACAATCCTAGCAGATTCAGTCTATGCCTTAACATATCTAATCCAAAACTCTACCTTCTAACTGAAGAGATTTCTAAAAATATGTTTTCTTTTTTCTGGAGTCAGTGTTTGACAAGTGTCTGTTTTTTGCCTTTATCAACAGTATAATTCCCATATTGGTTAGCAAATCTATAGTAGCGATATTTCTCGAGAAAAAAAAATACACTGCTTTATTTCACACTATTTAAAACTGAAGGGAGCTGTCATGATGCTAGCGCTGGTGGTTATTTCAGGCATATCTACAGAGAGAAACTGCCCAGCTGGACACATACATTCGTTTCTACAACAAAGATTTTTGCTGCCATGCTTCAGGACTGGTTCTTTCTTCTCTTTACCTCATCTACAGCTTTGGTACTTGCTTGTCCCTAAAACAATTAGCGGGAAGAGGTTTCTCTTTACCTGGATCTTTTCGTATAGGTCCCGATCACTGATAGTTTCCTATGAGAAGGTCCTAGAAATTGACCTTTCTCAGGACACACTGCAATCACTGAGAATCACGATATTTTGGACTCAGTTTTAACATAGTGACCGCTCAAGACCCAGCCACCTGAGTAAATGGTACTGGTCACTGGTGAGCTTTTCTCCTGAGCCAACCCTGCTCTGCTGGACTGTCACTGCTCTATTGTCCATCCCAGGAAAAAAATCAGACTGTTTGATTTCTTTTTTAGTTCTGGAGATTTTCTACATCTCGAGTCTCATTAAACCAGACTTACTTTTTTTTTGTCTAAAAACGGAGCTTGTTCTGTACTCTTAAGGCTTGATCGAGTGCTTTTTAGTCAATGGTCATTTGACAAAACTTGTCATTTACTGCAGTGGCCTTTGATTTATTCTCCATTTCCCTTCAACTCCTGTGCTATTGGAGCTGGTCAATTTTAGCCCTTTTTGGAGGATAAGGTGTTTTTTTTTTTTAATGCCAATCACCTCACCCATAACATATCTCCATCCCTCCCATTGGAAAAAAGCCAGCCTAGATCCTTGACTAGCCATTCAAAATCAATACCAGATTCTACCTTACAACCTTTACATACAGCATGTGGGCTTTGGGACATTGAGTTTGGGGGAGGAGGTGTGACAAACAGTGCTTAAAAACAGGTGGGTTTGTGTTTTGCTGAGACATATGCTGTTATTCACCCCGAGGAGAAAGGGAAGGCAGCAGCGAAGGAGGGGAAGTTTGGCCCATATGGGAGGTTAAGAGGAAGTGGGAGAACTGAAGTAAATGTAATCAGTAGCATTGTATGGCAGTTTATAACCTGAATCCAAGAAACACAGCAAGCATTCAGTTACTTGTTTTGGCTGAGAGTCAGTGAAAGGGATGTTACTTAGAGTTTTGAAGAATTTGGCAACAGAACAACTACATGTGAATGATGTTGCAAGGGAGGATGTAGTACTGAGACAAAGATTTCATACAGATAATACTTGGCTCCAGACTTGCAAGATTTGGATATCTCCAATACAAACACCAAGACACTAACAGGAAAGATCAAACACACCCAATGAATTTTTATTACCTTATAAACATCAAGAAAATCCGTCTAGCCAGCTGTGCTGCTCATCTGCTCCTAGGTACAAGAGAAGCTGGAAACCCAAATCTGAATTTTGCCCTCTTGAAAACATCCACCTTAAGGTACTTCTTTTCTGAAAAGCTAGTATTTATGCTATTTTTCTCCAGTTTCCAGTTTGCAGCTGTTGCAGATCATTTACCACATCCCTGCGCAGTGCTGCACGCTCGTTGCCTGCTGACCCTGGTTTCCCGTTCAGCTGTGACTGAGCTGGCCTGGTTCCAGCAGCACGAGTGGACACGTACCCTTGCTGGGACCCCATAATTTTAGTGAAGTCAGTCTGCTGCAGTATTAACCTCCAGAAGTTGGGATTTTGGTGGCAGAGCCCCCAAGGCACCTTTATGCCTTCCACCTCCTCAATAAAGCACATGGCATATGCCAAACTAATACAATCTATCTGTGCAGCTGTAATGAAACCATTGCATTCATTTTACTGTCTAAGGAAAATATTGTCAGGCTTCAACTCTACTTTGGTTAAGTCAATTTTCTCACACCTCAATTCCCCAGCCAGAAAATGGGACCTACTTTCTTCCTCTTATACATTGACAGCTCCATCAGTTCATATTATAAATGCTTAATTTTTATATACTGCCAGGAGACAACATGGTGATACCTTGCTCCACATGAGTGAGGGCAGTGGGAACCTCCTCAAAAACAAAGAGTAAGGGTCAATAATCATGCAGATCACATTTTCAAAGCAAAATACCGTAATAACCACAGCAAAGATGGAAACACATTTGCAGAGTCTACCAAACCCAAGTATTACGTTTGTTTTTTTGCGAGCTGATGAAGGCAAGGGATAAGAAAAACCAATGTGCTATGGGTAAGAAATCTTGAAATTTAGGTATTGACAAAGTATTTTCAGCAGCTGTCTGTAATGATCCTGACGTGTTTGGTTATGGTAATGTGGTGGAGGTGTCATATTTGTCAGACGGGCAATGACATCATGGTGAGATATGATACAGTGGCTGCTGCTATTGCCTCAGGCTCTTCTTGTCTGAGCCTTACTTTGCCTCCAACAACTCCTACTCTTTTTCCTTCGGCCTCCCACAGTTGGAGAAAGAAGAGGGGAGCAACTTCTGAAACAAAGTGTTCTGTAAATGTTGATTGCTTCTTATTGGAGATGGGAGACTTGAAAAGGATGATTAGGACACCATGTGGTTCATGTTTTGCAAGCTAAAAAAGAAAAAAAAAAGAACTAAAGTGTCAGAATAGTCTAAAGAATAGTTTGCAAAACGGAAAGATATGATCCAGAGAAATCCGTTACAAGAACCAGCGCTCCATTCCTACATACTCGCATGGCAGGTACACTTTTTGCTGCTACATGAGCAGGAAGAAGCTGGCATCCCCTAGAAGTGCCATACTTTCTTGGGTAATTTATTAATGGTATTCAAAATTACACATTAGCATTTTTTGAGTTGTTTTGTTCACGATTCCCTGTGTTCTGGGTGAGGTGCAAGCAGGTGTAGCTCAGAGAGATTGGCCACATGGGGTGGGCGCTCTGAAGTCTGCTTTCATTCAGGAACAAAGGACAGGCTGAAGTTAGGAGGGAGGAAATCTATATCACAGCTGTGCCAAATATCTAATGCATAACATTAGCACTGGCAAAAGGAAATTTAAATGTGGGGAGGGGAGGCATCTCTAGGGAAAAGGTGCATTAAAAAGAATAACAGGAACCCAAGACGAATCTGTTCTTGATTTGAAGGCCCATAGCGTAGCAGCCTGCCAAGAGGAACTGAAAAAGTCTCTTTTGTAACAACGGGGGCTTTGAGTGTTGCACAACCAGCTGAGATGCGTCCTGGGACATCCACGAGACTTCTGTGGATAAATATAGAGGAGGAGGTGGCGGCTGTTGAACCGCTGTGTCTCGCGGCACTTCACAGACAGAACACAAAGGTAGCTTTTGGTGCTCGGGTGCTCGGACTACTAACCTGGTGAGAACAGCAATATTTTCTGGAGTCTGGGAACTGATGCTATGAGAGTGCTGGGGATGGGAGACTAAATCTCTCTCTGCTCCTGGGTTTTACCCCATTAACAGGGTAAAACTGTTCCTCCTGTTGCTTCACAGGCCTGGGAAACAGAAGGCACTTGGGGCTGGATCTGCAGGTACGATTCCTGTGTAGGGAACTTGCCTGCTCTGGGAACTTCTGTCTACTGTGAAGGCAGAAGTGAAATGTTCCTTCATTTCACTGTGCACATTTATCTTAGTCCAAAAGTTACCCTGTTCCCTGTGCTTTATCCTCTTGTTTTATTCCTGTAAGTTGTTTGTGTTAGGAAAAATAAAATAAAAGAGGAAAGAAGAAAAGCCAGAAAATCTCAAATGAAAAATCCATGTCCATACACACACACACACAATTTCCTATGTCCTTTTCTTTATAACAAAATGGATGCCCAAGTTTTCAGAAGCCTGATACAGCACAAGTTTGACTGAAGACCTACTTTCAACATAAGCTGAGCAGCAAGGGCTTGCACTGAATAGAACAGGAGGTACAATCACCCAACACTTCTGAAAGACAGGCCCAGAACCCACAAAGTATTGTAAAAAGATAAAACCAATGACTATCAGGCTTTGGACTTTTCCAGTTTTTCTCTGCCTTAGTAGCAGTCAGGAAGTGGGAAAAGTAAAAAATGCACCATTGCATAGTTCAGAATATTTGCTTTTGTGAGTTGTTATATGAAGGCATCTGTATTACCTTAGCAATGAATTGTAATTGTTTTGTCCCTTAGTGGCTGGATGTCTTGAACGAGGGTAGCAACATTAATAGTACTGGTCGTAATTGGACCTTCTGCTTCAGCTTAGGGGATAGAATTACAAGGCCAAGTTCTGCCCTCATTTAATTTTATAAAACCTGACTGAGATGTTGAGTGGTCTAACTTGAGAAATTAGCGTCACTGATGCTTTGCAGTACCGATTCCACATATCATCGTCTAAGACAAGCTTATTCTGCGACAATTCATAGGCTACAAACACGTTGCAAAGGTTCCTGCTAGGGGTTACCTCCTGCATTCCCAAGGAGTTTCCAAGGATCACAGCCCAGGAAGAATTTTGAGATTACTTTATCGAATGATTTCCCTAATCGTTCCAGTGGAGTTACGTGGGTTGCTGTCTTTGTGGGGAGCTGGCATTACAGCCCCTTACAATTAGGGCTGTCTTGATAGGGAAGTACTGGTTCTCTATCCTGAGGCTTGAGAAGGTGCATCTATTATTCTCAGAAGATGAAAACTGTATACAAGACAACACCAGTATACTCACTAGAATCTTGTAACTGGTGCAAATTTATATTTCACTGTGGATTTACTGGAATACTATAACATGAGACTTGGGAGGGGTGGCAGCAAGTTATTTATGCTGGTTTGTGACAATGAGGAATTGTTAATGTCAGTGGGAGCAGAGCAAAATTCAGAAATAGTGAAAGTTGTTGGGCAGAGCACAGCCCTGGAGTGTTCAGCCCACAAAGCTCATTGATTAGATCTGGTTCATGTAGAAACAGAACAAATTACTGCATGATGATATTTTCTATTTTGAGAAGAAAAGATGGCTCTATAACCTTTCAGGCTATGTCTAATTGGCCTCAGGGCTGATTCCTGATCCTGAGTCGAAGTCACATGGACTGGCTCATGTGCTTCCCCTTCTATAGAAGATTTGTCTTGAAGAAAACTAGCTGCAGGGACTGAACAATAAAACAGTGTGGACAATCAGAGCTCCAGTGTTCAAGCTTCCTCCTTGGCTCTCTGTTACTTAGCACTGAAGACATATCCTCAAAATCCATAGCAGACCTCTTTTTTGTGATTTTATGAAAGTGACCGGTTGTTATAATGAGTTGTTAAAAGAAACCAGACAAGGTTATTAGAGTAAATCTCTTTCAATTAATGTGTGGTAAGGGGAGTCAAGCATTTTGTTATTAAGGGGTCTCCACTGAGACAAAAATAATTCCAAACTTTTGGTTAACAAGATTTTAAGGGCTTCCAGCTCCTCTCTTCTACTGTCTCAGTCCAAGCCCATGTCACCCATGAATGAAAGTTTTAAGACAGTCCATGTGCAATAATGCTGTTGTTTTTATTACAGGCTGGTGCACATACACTAGAGTCCAGAAGCACAATCACAGAAAATAGTAACTAAAGCTTTGCTCACTTGGGAAGGTTCCAAACCCCAAATGGATCTGTATCCCAAGGGCCCTGAAAAGTCCTGATTGAAGAATGGTAATTGAACAAGTTGTAATGCTGATGTCTACCTATTTCCCAAGTGCGTATCACAAGAGCTGTGTTCTGTATTTGACAACGAGTATGAAGCCAGGTAGTTAAGTTGAAAATCGTCACTCACATTCTTCAAAGTATTGGCACAGGGGCAGAGTGGAGAAGAAAAAAGGACATATAAACACTGTGCACATTTCCTTTGCACAGACTTTTCTCTACAAATTACAAGCAGTGTATAATGACTGAGCCATGGAGGGAGGAAACATGGTCTAGTTGCATAAACGCCAGAGGCTTCCCTAGATTAAGCATTGTGGAATGTTGGGATCATTTAAAAGAAATAAAGAACATGAAAGAGCTCCCCCATACTTACTCCAGATCTATCCTGGTGAAAAGACAAGGAAAGAAAATTAAAAACTGCTCATTAAAAATATTTTTTTTTTCTGAAGCATTTTTCTCTTGCTCCAGAGGAAAAAAAAGAAATGAGGCTGCTGCTTGACTTTTGGAAGGCTTGTTGTAGAGCATATTACTTGCCATAAGACTAGATGTTTTTAATTTCTGTCCAAAGGTATTGTGCACTTTTATGGAATGGAACGTTCAATCCTTCCTCATGCTAAAACCCCTTCAGTTTGATATAAATGATTTTCTTGCTTATATGATGTACTGAAATCTTAATACCAGGCAGCTTTCTGAAGTAATTAGGTAATGCTTTATCTTTTTGTCAATTCTCTTCTTACCCACAGACAACCTTGTTATTAAAACTCACTATCTAAAAGCGACATGCTACTACTGAGATCCTTGTACCTTTACTTACAGAGCAGTGTTACTTTGTTCTTCAAAATGGTTCCCCACCTAACCTAGAAAAAACTGCATTGATGATCAGTTATTACTCATTGACTATTAACTCATGAGTAATTAATCATGAGAGAAGTCTTTTGACTTAATCATGTCTTATAATTTGATGAACTGAATACATACACTTGCGGTTTCTGAGAGAAGCAGCATAAGAACAGCCCAAGGTTTGCAACATGGTGTCAGGACACCACAGATTCTCACACAAAGCACCAAGTCAAGCCCCTAGTGCCAGACCATGCTTGCTTTGGGATCACAGTGACAGCAGATTATTTTGGCGAATATGGAGCCTAGCACAAAATCAGCCCTTGACTTCCTCACTGGGAAGGTTTTCTCCTCGTTGCTTTTCTCCTCATTGCTGTGAGATGAAGACAAAAAGGGGTGAAAGATATGGCAAAGCTTTTTCAGCTCCACACATGCATAAAGGTATGATTTGGAAAGTTAAATTTGCCAATTATTTTGAAGTTTTGTGGATCTTAGTCAGCAAATGGTTTGAGAGATCGGGACTGGAATTAATTTTGAAAGCCATATCAAAAGACAAAGTGAGGACTCTGTACAGGAAGATCTTTTAAAACATGTGGGTGTTACTCATTTCACCTCTGAATATTTTTTATCTCCTTTGAGACCAAAATGTTTTTCATACATTTGGCAATTAAAGTGATGGGGTTGTGAAATAGCACTGATAATGTACTTTGAGAAAGTCAGTGGAGTAACTTTTCATGAGCAAAGGAGGAAAGAAAGAGATGGCAGATCTGATAAGATTGCAGCGCATACCAGTGACAAGCAGACCTGCTCTGTATCAAGATGAGAGAGAAATAGCTGCACTGATAAAAAGGAAATATTTGGTCACCGTCAGCTTCCCCAGAGCATCTACTAGCACAACAGACCTAATGAGTAAATCCACATTGGCAGTATGAGTCATTCCTCTCAGCTGCATGAACAGAGCTTAAAGACTATGAGCTAGGCACCCCAGCCTCTCCTGTTTCAAAGCAGCAGAGAATATTTTAGAGGAGCTGAATGGAATAATTATCTGATTGGGAAATAATACTCAAGGGACTGGTGTCTAGTGGGGTAAATTATAAATCGACACCAGATAATCCGCAGAGAGATGCTGTTTGAATCAGAGCAATGCAGCCTTTGGAAAAGAAGCTTGGAGATCAGCTGGCCTCTATTCAGGCTACAGCTCAGCTACTGACATGTCTTGTGCAATCGCAACTGTCATTGTGGTTGTGACACTTTTGCTGGAACGGATATAAAAAAGAACCCTGAATTATAATGGCAAGGGGTGGTTGGCCTGCTCATGGAAAACATAGCAGGCCTCCACCTAAATACAGAATTTACATAAGCAGATACTTAAATTTAAGCAGAGAAGTAGCCATACAGAATTAAGGTACCTTTTGGATGATTTACAAGGATGGCACTAGCAAGGTAGCAAGAACCATCTGTTTCTTTCTCCCACTCTCTCATTCGATTTATTTCAGAGCTAGTGTTTGACAGCTTGGTTGAATCCACCGGCAAAACCAACTACCCAAAACTGGGAGCAACCACAGAACCATATCTTAACATTTTTTGGAAAGGTAGAAATGCTGAAAAAGCACTAGAACAGGAATGAAAGCAGTCTGACTTCATGGTATCCTGGGCCAGGCCTGGCCTTGCTCAGAAATGACACTGAAGCTGCTATTTATTTTTTTGTTACAGGTTTGCTTGTTTAAGTAAATGTAATATTTGGAGTAGTTTGCAAGGAATCTGGAAAACTCTAGTATTAATCCGTACAGGAGATGGCTCAGAAAAGAGCAAGTTACTCTGAGAAGGTTGCATGCAGGTGAGAGCAGACAACCTGGTTCATATTTTTTCAAGCATTTGCTGAACCATGTTACAGGGTACTTGTAGTAAATGGGTATTGCACTTAATGTCTAGGTCATTGTTTTCATATCTTACATAGTACTAACTTTACAGAATCTGGTCCAGGTACCAGGTGCAACCTGCAGCAAACTGTTTTGCTCCAATGGAGGATGATCTTTTTGAGGTTTGCAACCATCTTTATACTTTTACATATTTTCAAGATACCCCAGTCAGTCCTGCTCCTCACCATAATTAAGAATAGAAGGATCCTGGAGACAGGATGCATGCTTAATTCTGCCTACCAGTAGGAAATCCTATGATATGAGATAAAGAAAGAGAGTTTTGGAGGTCAGAACTAAAAACTAAAGCTATCTTTTGCAAGCTTAGTTCACAGTGTGAACATTTGTTTTTTTTCTCACGTGTACTTGGACCTATCCAGGCCAGACTCTTATGAATGCCTGGGCAGCTCCATTAACTTCACCAAAGCACAATCCCAGCTTGGCATGAGCTTTCACAAAATATTGTTAAGGAGATTTGTATGGGAAGTGCTAGCTTTACTTTAGTAACTCCTAAAACCAGAACTACAGCCTTTTCTCTAACAGCTTCTTTACTACTGTATAAACTCATTCAGAAACTTAAATTACTTTGAGTGACAATGATTAAAGAACATTTTACAAAAGCCCCATGTGGCACACACTAGCCTTCTATAAAGTAATGCAAAAATAATTAGCAGGAAGCAACTGAATACTTAAGAGAATTGTAGGAAATAGATCAGTAAAGTTATGAGGCTAATTTCTTCCCCAGTGTAATTCCACTGACTTCATTCCGTACGTAGATCTGGCATAAGCACCTCAACGCGCTGTGCACATGCTGGGAAGTGTCACTCCTAAGCTGACCTGTTCTGCCGTGCCCCACTCCTGGGCTCTGTGCTGAGCTAGATCCTGCTGCCGTCTGCCAGCTTTATTCAGATTAGCAGCGTTGTGGGTATGCTTGCCTTCCCCAGAAAAAAAGAAAAGATGTTGTTGTTCTGTTGTCAGAAAATGGAGGAAATTTTACCAGGGTTTTATGCAGCCTCTTTCATTTTCTAGGAGGCTTTACTAAGCGACAGCAGTGTGTGTGTATGTCTGCATGTACGTATGATGGTATATAGAGACACCAGCTGTGAAAGTACTTCCTCCCATAGATTAATTTATTGACTCTAGAGGTCTACTCAACTTCAGGTACATGCTTCAGTTAGGCAAATGCACTGCCTGAAAAGAGAGCATTTTCCTGGAAAAAAAAAAAAAAAAAGAATTGAAATTAAAAAAAATGTCTAAAGCTCTAAGTTAATAATTTGTTTTAATCTGTCTTGAGGAAAGACCAGCAACTTAATTTTTGCATTCTTCTGTTAGGGCATGTTAAGACTAGGTGTTGCTCAGCACATCATGGAGCTTGTGATCAGGTTCTGAAACACTCCATCGCAAAACAGATGCAGAAAACACCTTTGTTGAGAGTCTGAGAGGGAGTGAGGGGAATGCTGGGCTATGGGGAAAGCACAAATTTATAGAAAAGCAACAAATCATCATCTTTTTTTTTATAACTACATTTCAGCCCAAACGTTTTTCTCATTCACTGAAACGAGCTTTTCTCTTAGTTACCATGCCAGGCAGTGAGCAGTAGTGAGCAGTGGGCCTGAATCACAGGGGCTGATGCAGAAGAGATGAGCTGTGAGTCCTTCTGCCCCCTTTTCTACCCTTTTCTACTTGACCTGCCACCATTAAATCCAAGCCAATTTTCCAGATTTCTACTGGGGTTATTAATGTCACTTCATAATTGCTGCCGATAATTGAACAGAGAGGAAAAAAAAAAAAAAACATTGGTTATGTTGATGCTTTAACCACCTACTCTGAGACTCTCATCCCTGGCTTCTGGCTTCCACCCCCATTTCCATCCTCCACAGCGCCCACTGCTGTGGTGACCCTGCTCTCCCAGCCAACCTGCCACTGCCCACTCTGGTCTTAGATGCACCATGGCCCAGCTCCAACCTGGGGCTGATTATAGGGAATTGTAAAGATGCCTCACTTAAGTATGAGTACACATATACAGTCAACGTGTATTATGTCCTAAAATGCATCCTAACTAGCATATTCATTACGCATATCAACATCACCCAAAACACTTCCATGTTTGTTTATGGATTTACTTGCAAATCATTATGGTAATGCTTTACTTCTTCTCCCTCCCCCCATATAATTCGAACATGGTGTATACTGTGAATGTGAGAATACTTTCGTGCAGTGAGGTAGTTGTGCTCCAAGATTACAAGCACCTTCGTATGACACACAGCCCCTTCCTTTAATTTGCCCCTATATGACTCTTCTTTCTTTCCTCCCCTACAGAAAACAAACCCCCAAATTTCCCTCCCACTCCCTACGAATTGAACCAATTTATTTAGCTGAGAGAAGACTTGAGAATAAAAGGGCACGTATTGCATGTGAAGACCTGTGTATGTATGTTTGAGCAGGAAAAAAGATGTCTTTCACAAGCAGCCATAACTGTGTCTCTGACATTTGATAAGGGAGAGATCTGTTTGTGTGCAGAATTCTAAAGCCATTTAATGATCAAAGAGCAATCCTGATTTTATCTTCCAGTACTTCCTCAGTGGTGATAAGATTAATTCTTTTAATGTTATGTTAGACTGCTCTAACCATAAATAGATGTGTAAAAATACAAACATGCAAGGCTTGGGAAGGAACAAGGAGAATGACTTTGTTGGCCAGAGACAGAAGACATTTAAAATACTTTTTTTTTTTTTTTGCTTTGATTTTGGATCTTCATTAATATTTTTAATAAAAATGTATAAAACTACAAAATTATTGTTTACATACAAACCAAGAGCTGCTTGCTTTTCTTTCTTCTTCTTTTCATATCTTCCTTCTCTGTCATCAATAGAATGCCATGCTGATTTCAAGATTTTCTGACATCTATTCTCTATCCTACCACTAATTCTGTCTGCCTTCTGCTTGATAGATGGGGTGTTGGATGCGGGCCCTTCCCTGCAGGAACTCAGCTGGCACTTGCAAAGACGGCTGTCCCCAGCAGACGTCAATTCTGGAATGTGGTAGGGGATCCCCTTCCAGAAGTCAAGTGTGATGCCGGAAATGCTAGTAGCTATTAATACTGCCTGTATTTTTACGATGCAAAATTGGCAAGTGTGATGCTTTAAGACCCATTCCTACCCAAAGTGTTATTGTGGCTGCTGGCACGAGACCAAGTGGGTGGCTTGAGTCTAGTAAAACTAACCTTGCTCTCTCTTTTCCCCCGTCCTCTATAAATACAGTCATCAGAATAATTGAAGCACTGCCGTAACTCAAAGAACAAAAATTGTATTTTGGGAGCCCGATGACATAGTAAGACATGAAACTCAAGTCTGATATGTTAAAACCTTGAGGAAAATTGACTTTGTTCACAGTGTATGGTGTATAATAGCAAACTTTTATTCTGTCTTATACAGGCAAATTTTAAAATCCATAACCTTGATGACCTTTGTGACCTTCCTATAGAGTTACATGGTTGGATTATTTAAAAAGTAGTTTTAAGTGTCTTTTTTGAAATAAATTCAAATTTTGCATGCATAATAATGCAGTTGCCTAAGTGAGAAAGAATTTACAAATGCATTGGTATGCACAATGTGAGATCTGAAAATCTGAAAATTGGTATGCTAGTCTGCTTTTCAGCAGAGCTATTTCGGCAGCTGCATGAAGTGCCTGTTCTAGAAAGCACGACATTTAACTTACACTGTAATGATTCTTACATTCCTGCCATTTTTGTCCCCACAGTAGCACATCAAAGAAGCTGGTGGCATTTTAGATGTCAGGGTGAATACAATATTTACTAACTAGAGCTATTCCTAGAGACATGTAGCCAGAGGATAAGGAATTATGGGTCTGTCCTATACTTGGATGTGAGACCAGGAGGAAATCTGGATATAGGACGAACATTTACCCACAGGAATTAGGCAGAAACATTGCACCTAATTCCATTGTCACTGCTGAGCCAAGAGAATAGGGAAGAGGTGAAAGTAACGCCTAGGGATTACAAGTGGGTCCAGGGATCTTTATTAAAAGATGTGATACCTCTAAGTCCTGGCTTTACATGGTTAGATAAAAGGTGGGGGGGGAAGGGTACTGGGGAAACTGAAATATATTATGATTAAGTTACTTTTGGAAGCAGAAGAACAGTCGGAGCTGGGATTATAGTCAAAATGTTCACATGCCTGAGTGAACAACAATTTCATTAGCCTGTGCTGCCACTTCATCAAGTACATCAAATACACTTCATCAGCTAACTCCCTGTTAGCAGCTGTAGCATGGGGGCTGATAATGGCAATACCACTCTAATGCTCCTTGTTCTTTATTTTAAAACCAGAGGAACAAGGAGGCCGAGCTGTATCAGAAGCCATTCAGTTCAACCAGCTCTTAAACTTATAGTCAGCTCCGGGACAAACTATTTGCTTGTTTTTGCTGCGTGATCTTCTGGACTCTAGCCCCGCAGTGCCCACCACTGCCAGCCCTTGTTGTTCCTTTTCCTAAGAGCCACGTCGACCAGCCTCACATAGAAGAGGGCTTCTCTTTCCTTTCTCCTCTCTCCTGTCTTAGGCTCAGAAGTGCCCACTCCTGGGCAAGGGAACGGGTGCCAGAGAGGCAGAAAGAGCAGCAAACAACTCCAGATGAGCTCCCTGTGCACACTCTGGCTAATGCCTGATGTATAAATGAGCTATCATGATTTAACCTTTTCATACACCCTTGGTGAGAACAGATGCAAGTCTGATGATTACAGTTCAAAAATGAGTTAAGAACATTGGAAGAGGGTTCAGAAGCCATTCAGAGGTAGGAAGGCTGAGTTGCAATAAGGATTGAGAAAGGAAATATCAGTTTACCAAAAAAGCTGATTAAGAGATGTCTCAATTATGGCTATTAGAACCAACATGGAAAAATTGGTTGCTAAAAGGCTACTGAATCTACTAGACAAAAACATAACAAGAACTGATGTTTTGAAGCTCAAGCTGAACAAATTCAAACAAAAAAAGAGAGCACATATTTCTTAACAATAGTAGAGTATGATGTTAACCTTCGAAAGAGTCTTGCAGGAGAAGCTATAAGTTATCTGCTCTGGATGTCTTTCTGGAAGGATAAGTTTTAATCAAGACCAAATTATCGGGCCTTGGTACAGGTAAAATGTAATGTGACACATGCAGACCCTGACGTTATGCCTAACAGTAAAATACATGAATAAAGACATTGTATGAGTCTGTGATTATGTGATGGATTCATGGGATCAACAAGTGAATAATTGAGACAGGAACTTGTCTGTGTAACCTGCTGGTTGGGACCTCTAGTCAGCTTTCGGAGATGGACCTGGCCCTGTGTCTTTTACTTTAGAAAGTCATAGGCAAAGAAAAATCCATGAGACAGATCCTATGCCTGCAAGACCTCACAGGCAGGTTCCTTTTTACACCCTTTCCTGTTTCCCCCAGCTGCTTGGGGCTCTTCAGCCTAAAGGGAGGGAGATGTCAGTCTTGCCCTTGGAGTAGTACGTAGCATAGTAGATTGGATACACTCTTAAGATACAGAGGCTATGAGTCTGTCTCCTGGATTTAGATAAAGCTTTGCATCAAGTCTCCAGTTCCCTGAATGACTGTATTGACCAATAATTAATTATGTACAAGTGGATATTGCCATCAGCACTTGTTTTTGTTAATGAAGTGGTGGGTTCGGTTTGAGATTTAAGTAGCTGCATCTACAGTCCCATTACGGTCAGGGCAGATCTAATCAGTCCAGTCTCACTGGAGCTGAGAGAGATATTCAGCTAACCAGCCATTAGGGCTGCAATTCAGTTGCCCACACAAAGCCACTTGGGATCCTCAGAGCATCGGAAATGTCTGCAGAGGGCTGGCAGAAATGACCTATGACTTACAGGAGATCCTCATCTCCTGGAGCGGCAGCTAAAGGCTGAGGAGGATATCCCACAGCAACCAGCACTAGACTTCTGCATCTGGGTAGCTCAGTCCATCCATGAGCGTCAAATTTTGGTTAGCTAAATCACTGTCCTGCATCTATTGCCTATATGACTGGATGTCTGCTGAGTATGATGGGACACACAAGTAGGCACCCACATTCAGGGGTCTTAATCTGAAGCTGAATGCTACTCAGATTAACTGTAGCTCTGGGGTTCTGTGCCGTGGTCACCAGCTTAAGTCTACACAGAACGTACCTCCTCAGGGATCACAGGTTTTGCCTAAATGCTAGACTGAGTGCCAGGATCATCATGTGTGGGTAATTGCACCCAAGTGGCTAAACCTTGTGGTCCTCCCGAGAGCTCCAAGGCTCAGGCTGGAGTTCCCCTGTGAGTTGTAAACATGACTGATGTAAAGCAGTGCCAGTGGGAAGGCTTTCCACATCTGCTGTTTAGGATCAATATGCCTAAATGGTGATGCAATCCCAGCTTGGATGGTCTGAATGTTGTCCTAAATGCCTTATTTATCAGTTTGACATAACATAAAAATGTGTGTATGCTTTCGTTTAACTAGGAATATATGTACAATAGGCAACAAAACAATGTTAAGACCATCATCTATGATGGGGAGAAATCCACTTCTAACATTAATGTAGAAGAGAGATTTTTAAAAGCCTGTAAGGTGAAGTGAAGTTTCTTAATCACTGTCCTATTCTTAAGAATGGTTAACAGTATCTTTAATGAGATCTACCTTTGAATGTCTGTAACAGCCACGGAGTCCTTTTCAGCACACAATACTAAGGTGAAGGAATAGAGCTGAAAGCTTATAACAAAAGTTTTCACTTCAGTCAAGGAAAGATCACTGAGGCAGATAAACTGGGTAATGAACCATTACTGACACTAACTTCCTCACAACAATAAAAACAGAAGAATCTGGGTCTTCAACTGCGGACAATTTTATTTGATATAATACCTACTACACGGTGACTGATGAGGTGAATAGAGAAAGCAATTATCACAGACCCAGCTAGGAAGAGAGCTAGCAGTAAGCAAGGCAAAAAAAAACCCCAACAATGGCCAACATTTGAAGCCAGAAAATTCGTATTTCTTTTGTCTTACTATCTTACTCCTTTCTTTTCTGTCTGCACTGGCACAGCTGATCCTTCTCTGCTAAAATGCTTTGTACAATGCATATCCCAGCCCTAAGCGTTCTACCAGTATTCTTCAGTCATCTCCAAAAGCCCCACTGAAGCCCAACATTGTTTAAAAAAATGTAACACAAGTAGAATTATTTGGACCATGTTACAACGAGGAAGATGAGCCCTTGGTTTGCTGCCCTACCCCTACTGCCGTTACTGCCTCAATGCATGCTGTCCCTGGGTAACGATCGGCCAGCTGAGCACAGACAGACCCGGTGTGCCTCCCACATCACCCCCGTCTTGTCCTTCGACTACAGAACTGCAGGACTTGTACTGGAAACATGGATATCAGATGACGATTTATGCATACTACAGCTTCCACCATGCTGTGCTTCCTCATTCAAGGCAGTTTTGTTGGGGCTTTGTCCCACCTGCATTAGGTAAGGAAAGCAGAAGGAACTGAGTCAATGTGTGCGATGTGGTTAGCAGATGCAAACCCATGTCCTGTTTTACTTTCCTGAGGTGACTTTACTTACCTTTACTTACCTGAGGTGATTTGTGCTGCCTCTTGTAAGCACAAACACCCTCCCAGGGAGGCAAGGATTTAGCCCCAGGAATGGACACTGCCACACTATGTTGTGCTCTCCCGCACATCCTGTATCTGAAGGGTCTTGTCCCTTTCTTCCTGGGGTCTTTCGAGGACAAATACCTCCCAGGCAGGATCCATTTTTACTTCCGTGATGTGGCTGTGAGAAAGGTACAACAGAGTACTACAGTAGAGCGCTGGACAACATGCTCTTTATTTCTAGAACAAAGCAGCCTTTTTCTGAGTTGAACAAACACTTTACGCAGCAATACTATCCTTGGCAGTACTACAGTGTTCCCAGCTTCCATAGCCTAAGTAGGTAGATTAAGTTTCTCACCTGATTAATCACCCGAGTGGCCATTGCCCAACCCAGGTGTCTGCAGAATAAAACATCATCACTTGCTGAAGTCACCGATGCTCTTTGCTACTGCAAACTTTTTGAGAGTTTTGATAAAATCCTTTTCTGCTGGGGGCTCCCCTTCCCAGCCACTGCTAAACCACTCATTTGAATCTATTTGTTCTCCAGATCAATCTCACTGCTTCAGATCTCATACGTTCCCAGCATCCAAGCCAAGCTTGTCATGCTGCAGAACCATCTCCTCTAGTTTTCTCTTGTTTCTTGTCCCTCTCCCCCTGGCCTGCCAACTAGTCTTGAATTACTAAGGCCATTATCCTGTCTTGTTTTTGGACTGCTAATTGCTGTCTCAAGTTAAGTTGCTACAAACAAAGCTGTTTTGCCCATCTGGGTTTCATGCTTTCCATCTTCAGTGAGGGGAGATGATCTGTTGAATATTTTTTTCAAACATGGCTCAGCCTGGTTGGAGCTCTGCCCGTCTCAAGCCTGTGACACCAGGGCAGTGGGCTTTTCCTGAGCTGCATAAAGGGGATTTAGCTCTGCTTTTAAAGTGTAATTGGAAGAGAAAATATTAAGATTCATAAAACACTGAGGGAAGGTATAGCCATTAGAACCTAAGGCAGCAAATAGCCTGTTGAAAAAAGGGGCTTGAGCAGAGGAACACATTTTCACTAATATGCAGGGAGAGGCTGTGCAAAGCTTTCCACATGTTTTAGCAAATCATCCCTGGAGAGGCAGCATGTACCGTATGGGTAACCCTAAACGCTGCTTTCAAATTGAAAGTCATTTGCATTCAAAAACTGTAGCCCCAGATTTTTACACCATGCTTCAGAATTGTAAAGTACAAGAGGCACCAGGTACAAACCATCCCTTTCTAAACATTCCTCCTTCCTACCAAGGTAGAGGAAAGCTTTAAGGACTTCTGCTTCCTTGGGAAAGATCTTTGAGCTTGAGGTGGAGCCCATTTGTTCTCCCTCCTCCCAGCAATGGAGGCCGCATCAGGCCTGCTTCCCCTCATGCACAGAGGCAGCTCTAGAGAAGGTTTGGCCCAGGACAGGCTGCAGAGAGAAGCTGCTTTTCTGTTTCCTGACTAGAACTAACTGGCAGAGGTCAAAGCAGTATCATTAATCACCTTGTCATGTGATGGATGGTCATATCCACTCCTTTTGGTGATTACTGTTGAACTCCCTCCTTATATCAAATCAAAAACAGCCAAAACATAATGTCAGCCAGTAATTTACTGAGAGCTGCAAGTTAATTCACCCTATTAATAAAGCATACTGGTTGACACGATGATGATGAGGCCATGGTAAACAACTGAAGTCTCCTGACAGATGAATGGATGGGACTGGTCTCACTGGACATCTATCAGCAGCTTTCTTCCTGAACCTCGCTTGGCCCTCGCCACAGGGCTGCTCCCCTCCTCCTGAGGGGTTTCCTTCCAGTGCAGCCTGTTTGTTGCTGGAACAGATCCTCCACTTCCAACCTACTGCTCTGGCGTTTCTCACTGCTGTTGGTGGGGTGGGTGGTGGTACTTCTGTCGGTATGGAGGAGCTGTCGGGAACCTTCCCAATCTCGTAGGAAACATAGAAATTGCAGGCGCCTGTGTGCTGCTTCAGCATCTCCGCTGTCTCCTGTGGGATGGGGAAAAAGGGCTGGTTATGACGTACAGCTGCAGGATGAAAAGAACAAGTGTGGGATCCCCCATTCGTTTCATGGCGTGTGACATTTATTTCACTACTCCTCTCTTTGGCTAGAGAAGTCCGTTGTAAAAACAAACATTAAGGCTTTGAGAACGCCTACCCCGAGCTGCATCGAGGTGCTTGGTGGCACCCTCTCAACGCGCTGCACTGGATCTAGGAAGAAATGTCTGCTGTGGGAAGTCTTATCTGAGGCGTAGCGTTTCTTAGCGTGACTATAAAGAGGAACTTGTGCAAACCGGACGTCTCGGGCTCTCGCCCCACCATCCTGTGACTTGCTGAAGAGGCTCTGTGAAAGTGATCCTTATCTGCAGTCTGGCAATTGTATGTGCGTCTTTGTACAGCCCCACAACCCGTTGACTTGGAGATACTGTAGGAGTCCTTTCCTCTGAGCACGGTATTTGCCAGTCCTGAAAGAGTGTTTTCCCTAATGCTACTTTGAATCAGTGTTATTGCATGACACCATTAAGGGGAAAATAACATGTTTGCTTAAAAATGTAGGTTTTCAAGAATGGAGCAATACTTCAGAAAGACCTTCCATTAGCAGTAGTCTTTCTTTCCGGTTCACATTTTATCTTGAAACTGTCACTAAAACTGGCAAGAGAATATGAGGGAGGAGGTCACTGGTAGAAAGATAATATCAAAGTTGGCTAGCTTATCTACCTTGAAATGTATCTGGTAGCTATACTAAAATATTATACAATAAATTGTTTTTTAGTAACCAAAACAGACTCCTCCCCACCAAATTTCTCTGGCAGAAGAGCAGAAATAGTTGCAAGCTGCTCTGCCAAAATGCTAATTGCTCCCTAGGGAATCATCCAGTTATGCACAAACATATGCCTGTTTATGTCTTCTGCATAATGCATATAACTTAACTAATGCACTTTTTTTTCCTTGCACAGGAGATCTGTATATCTGAATTAACATTATGTCAGGTGTGCTTCCAGAAGAAAGAAACAATTGCACATTCATTAAAGAAATGCACAAAAGTCAACCATGGATTTCAAATTACAAAAAGTTTTCATGCCTTCTCTGTACAGCAGCCACATATATCTTTCTGTCTTTTAATAACTTTCAGGTTCCCGGGGGACTGCAGTGTAAGTCCAACACGGGCTCACTACCAGCTCAGAAAGCAGGCAGAACGGATGATGAAGTGAGGAGATGCTCCTCTCTCACTCCTCGCTAAAGGTAATTTGAGGCAATGGGAGTTTCTGTGTGGGAGAATATGTGATGCAAGAACAATCTAAAAATATTTCCTTTTGCTTCCATAGCAACTCCCATGCCAGCATCTCTTTGAATTCGTTAATTCATTCTTTCAGCCCTCTTTGTGGGCTTTGTCCAGTTTGCGGAGGTGCAAAGTGATGTTTACAGCTCGTGTTTACAGCTGTGTGTCTGCAGTCTGTTCTGGCAGCAGAGTACATCCTCCTCTCTGCTGGCAGCAGCACTTGCTAGGGGAAAGGGTGACAGCCCTAACCCCACGTGCAGAGCCAAAGGACAGCAATTACCCTCTGCAAACTGCTTTCTCCTTTGCGCTCTGGCTCACGCTCCATCTGACCCCAAAACATCAGAAGGCCAGCCCAGGCAGCCCTCATCTCATGGGACAGTGTTGTAGAAGCAATCTTGCTCACATTTTATTTCTGTCTCTTCTGTGGCATAGATTTAGACTAGATATTAGGAAAAAATTCTTTACCATGAGGGTGGTGAGGCACTGGAACAGGTTGCCCAGAGAAGCTGTGGATGCCCCATCCCTGGAAGTGTTCCAGGCCAGGCTGGATGGGGCTTTGAGCAGCCTGGTCTAGTGGGAGGTGTTCCTGCCCATGGCAGGGGGGTTGGAACTAGATGACCTTTAAGGTCCCTTCCAACTCTAACCATTCTATGATTCTATGAAATTTATACTTGCAAACTCTCATTTCAGTAAAATAACCTCACTTGCCTCTGTGAGGGAAGGAGACAGAGAGTGCAAGGCTGTTTGAGTTGATTTTTTTTTTTTGGTCCTGAAGGGAAATTTTTTGAGTTATTTACATGGCTCTGTTGAACATTTCCAGGTTGGCTGGATCTGAGGGAGAGATGGAAATGAAGTGCATTTTGCTGTAGAAGTCTGCCGGCTGCCTTGTGGCTCTAAAGAACACACTTTAGACCCATTGGCTCCACTTTAGAGTGGGTTTGCAACATGACAACGGAGCAGCATGGTCCAGTGGGTAGGGCACGGATCTGGGAGTCTCTGCTCCTTATCGTGTCACTAGTTCCTTGCAGTCATGTCTTTCTGCCTTGTGTCTGATGGCAGCAAGGATACAGTACATCTCCTTCTTTTATAAGTTATAAACAGAGCCTTGAGTGAAAAGTGTTGTAACAAGAGCAGTTTTATTGCTTTCCAGATTACACACACACACACACACACCCCACCCCCCAAAATTATGTTATTTTAGACAATGTGTAAGTGTTCCTGGAAATTCAGTGAGGGTTAATGCTGATCTCATCCTCTGTCATGAGGACCCTTGTAAAACTTCTGTGTTTACAGGTGAACAGTTTTAAGCAATGTTGGGTGAGCCATCAGCCACGTTAGCACACATCATGCTTCCCTGGAATATGGAGGGTGAAAACAGCTGCAGCATGCCCACCCTTCCACAGGTCATGGTGGACAAGTGCCTAGGCTTGATATAGATTTGTGCGAGGAGCGGTTATCCTACAGGATGATAACTATGAGGTGAGAACCAGCCTGCTGGCAGTGGTGATGGTGGGAATGTGTTGCCAGCAAAAGGTTCGCAGAAATCCATGCGAGTAGCTCTGAGACGAGGGCTCCACTGCACTCAGGGGGCTCCTGCTGCCCAGGCACATGGCCTCCACCAGGCCCTGGGAGGTGAAGGAAGCATCTCTATGTCCTGCAGCCCAGACCCAGCACTTTTTATTTCTAATCCCAAACTTCAGACACCTTTCTGTAGCGCTCTGAACTTTTCTTTCAGAGTCTTGTCCAAAATCTTCCAGTTCCCCAAGTCAACACCTTCTCTTAGACCCCAGTTTTTTATATCCTCCTTTGTCAAAGGAACAGATATTCAGCTGATGTGGCCAAATGGCTGCTGGACAGTCCTTCAGTCCTTTCTGTTCCATTTTTTTAGCCTTTTGTCACCCTTAGACTAGATTGAAAAATTCATTTTGATCATTTTATACTTTTGACTTCAGCCTTCAGCCAAGAAATTCATTAAAATCAAAAGCCAGCATAGACATATGTCAACACCATTTCAGACTCTAATGTGATAAAATAAAATAACAGCAAACCACTCTGGAAGATGCCATTTTAACTAATTCAAAACAGCTGCTCTGCCATCTAGTGTCATTGAATAATGTATGCTAAAACCCTGCTTCCACTCTAACTGCTGAAACACCTCTACCACGTACTTTTCTTTCTAGTAGGTCTTTAAGGTCTGGCACGTGCCTGTATCAGTGGGCGACAGAGATGGGTATAAGTCAGGAGAAGTCTCCATTCAGAAGCTCTCCCATGGCAACAAGGCGAATATAAGTTATTCCTTACATAAAAGGACTGTTCCTTACCTGGAAACGTGAGCTGCAAAGTTAGGCACATCTGAAGAACTGCTGACCTTCTCCCAGTGATTTGTTAGCTCTATGGAGTCCAGAAAACAAATTCTTTATTTTGGGCGGGAATGCACAAGCCCATCGGGAAAATTCAACCTTTTCAAGTCTACCAGATCTGCATTTTTGCCCCAGGTATTTTCTGCTTCATAGCATGAGGTCAGCTCCAGAGGTGAAAGATTGCCTAAATTAGGCCACAGAGGTCTGAATGCCAGCGGTCTTCATTGGATGAAGGGAACAGACTGGAATTTGTTTGTTTGTTTGTTTTTAATTCTCCCTTTGCATATTTGATATCCCCTCCAAATGAACTTACATTCATCAAGCTCAGGGAACTGTTTGTGTTTTCAACAAATTAATAATAAATAATGTGCTAAATACCTTTGTCTGTTTTAATGCCATATGTAGATACTTAGAAATAATTTAGTAATCCCCTTTTTTCAGGGCCAAACACCATTCTTGCCAGGGGAATCAAATACATGGAAATCAGGAGTTATTCATGTATTCTACCTCTTTCTTACCAAACCAAATTTCTGTACCTAGAGGTTGTCCTGATAAGTCTTTAGAAATTGACCTAATTCACCAGAATAACTCCAAATTTGGATCAGTGCTCACAACTTCAATTGATAACAGATGTTTGGCTCCAGTTAAAGGATTTAAATCTTCAGTATGACTTTACACATCTTCTTCTGAAATGTCACAGCTCTTTGTACTCATAACTAGAAGCCATGCCAGAGCAAACCAATACTGTCAATAGCAGAGCTGAAAGAAAACACAGAAAGCTCAAGACCCTGTGTTCCAGAAACAGTACAAATGTGGTTTGGAAAAGCTCAAATTTGAGGCTCCTAAAACCATGATATAAATACTGCAGCACGGTAATGGTCTGCTTAATTTAGGATCTGATGAGAAATACTGCCTTAAATCTTCTTCTTTCTCAAGCAAGCCCATGAGATTGCCACTTTATGGGGACATAAGTACAATGAGGCAGATCTCAGCTATTGTTACTTAAAGGTTTCCTTGAGTTTTTGAGTTCCAAGCCCAAATAGATGTTCATCCTAAAATAAGAAGAAAAAAGGAGAAGAAATCTTTTAGAACTATAGACACTGATTTTATCTTACCATGATGTCTCTAAAAGCAACATTCTTACAGCCTGTCTTGCTGTCAGGATCTCTAAATCCCCGTTTATTCCCAAAGCACCTTGGTCTGAAGTGCTGTAGGTGGCTCTGCTGAACATGCAAAAACTTGCTGTTATTGTAGGTGACCGAAGAGATCTAGGTTTTCCCTTTCCCACCAAAGCTGACCAAAAGACAACTGGGTTTTCAGGTGTTAAACCAGCCAGAGACCAGCAAGCTTGGTGAATGTGTGTTGTTTACTCTAATGCACTCTAGTTCTCAAAATAAATAAATGCTCTCCCCTCTCACCAATATTGAGTCACGTTTTGTTTTTATCACAATAGACCCAGCTGTTACAAATAGCTGGCACTAATAATCTGTGGTTTAGGCTGATTAGCATCCTATATCCCTTCATTTCTAAAATGGAATTTTAATCAGATTGTAATTCCTTGAAACCTCCACGTCAGTGACTACTTCCCTAACCATTAATCAATTGAATTTTGCCCTCTATTAAGCTGCTTAAATCCACTTCACATTACTGATTGATAACTTCCATTGCCTCCAGCACGTTGCTGACATACTGTGGGGTTTTTTTTTAACATCAGGGCCATGACACTATTATAAGACTGAGAAAAAGAGCAGACGTTTGCATTGGTGCTGTTGTGGCTTTTCAGCTTTCCCATTTTAAATCCCTGTTTTCTTCAGGGATTTGAAAGTGGGTCATAAATTCATTCCAAAGTGAAATCACTTTCATTGGTCTAATCATGCAAGTACTCAATGTCTCTTCTGGGAGGTCAGTTCTTAGTGTGGAAGTAGCTTAGCTCCTTCTGCTCAAACCCCTTGCATTCATATTTTCTGGCCTCTGTGCTTGTTTTTTGTCCTTTTGTTTGGCTGGTTGCTTTTGGTGCTACTGTGCTGAAACACAGATTTATTTTTAATAAGGAAGTTGGTAAGATTTGATTCTTCAGTGCAGAAGGATAATAACAGTTGTTTGGGCTAAGAAGGAAAATGAAGTTATTTGACTTGAGATCAAATGCTTCCTATACTAATACATTGCAAACTGGTTTACTGGAAATGTGGAGAAGCTACATTAGCACCTCGGGTCGTGAACAGCTTTAATGATTTGTCAGGACAACAACATGAAACCTGAGGGAATAATTCTGCAATCCTTGCCCAAGCCAAGGGGATTTAAGTCTCTGGGACTGGGTCATATATCAACTGGCAATAAAGAAAGAAACACAAAGCATGCTCCTCAGGCCAGATGGTTTTTAAGGGTTCATGATGGAGGGCCTGATTCAGGCATGTCCTTTCTCTAGATGCCATTTCTTAGATATTTGCTTTCCCTGAAGCAAATTGGGTTCTTTGCATGCTAATTTACAGCAGTACATATGTTGTGTTTCTGTTTTAACCTGGTAACGTTCCAGCCATGATACACCCATGCATTTAAGTAATTATCCGAAAGGCAGAGCCATGGACAGTAACACCTACAGTCTGGAATTTTGTCACCATAAGAGACCAGAGGAAGATAAATCCTCAGAGCCCCAAGGTAGCACAGAAATTGCCTTGAAAGAGTAAGCTGAGTTCTCCTCAGGTCTTGCTGCTGACGTAGAAAATTAAAAAACAAACCCCACAAACCCAAGCATTTCCATTATGATTACTACTGCTAAACCTAATTAACTCTCAGTGTGTGCCAGACATATCAGACCTGATTAAAGCCTCCTATCTTGTTGTTAAAAGATAATCCAAGTCCTTTAAGCTTTTATTCAGATGCCTATGATTTCGCTAGAGCACCTGCTGTACTGTATATGCTAATTAGAATTTTTGAATTAAAATGGTCTACAGCACCCATTTATGAGAGGAAAGAAGGAAGGAAGGACATTTTAGCATGAGCTGACTGCAATGGCAGCTCCTGAAGGAGTGGGGTCTGCTGCTGTCTGCAAGGGTTTAGGATATTTCTTTCTTAATCACCTCTGTTGGAGATTAACTTCACCTTTGTTTCACTTCTACCTTATTGGAATTATGTTCCTTACCTTGCTATGTGTTGTTCAGGCTGCTGGAAGACTGCTGTTTGTGGCTGAAAGTAGCTTTTGGTTCCAGCTGAGAGCAGTTTTTGTTGCTGCAGTGGAGTTCTTCCAAGTTCAGAGCAAAATTTTTTTTAAGTAAGTTCCTCATTTTTTTCTGAGGCATTCCACTTCGCACCAGAGCAGACTCGGAACAACTGTGATGACCTTGGTGGTGTCATAGACTGTGGTTTTGACAGGAGAACTAGCAGCGCAAGGCATTGTGTAGTAGGAAGTGACTGTAACCTGAGTTAATCAAAGTCTGCAATATAACACACAAACCAGTTTTGATTATAGTTCATTATCTCAAAGGCTTTAGTGTTGGGAAGGAGAAGGGCAGCTTGCTTGCTTTTATTTTGAAGCAGTTCTAGGTAGGTTCCCAGCTTAGTTATTAGAAAAAGACATGTACTACTTTTTGGTACTTTGTTGTTTGCTAGAACTCCCGAAGCCTCCCAGTGTTTGTCTATAAAGATTTACCTAATGCAGTCCTTTAATAACCAGCACGTGTCCTCATTTGTTTCAGGGGAAGTCCTTTCCAGTTCTATTGACATTGCAGCCTCCTGTGAACCACTGAGTGAGGAGGTGGAGAATCAGGGGTCCCATTTATAGCTTCCTAAGTCAATAGAAATAATCCCAGGGGAATTTTGAAAGAGATCTTTAATTACTTAATGCTGACCCTGGAAAATAATCTCCTGTCAAAGCTAGCTGTTCAGCAGGACAGCTAGTCACCTGATGCTTTGTTATGCTTTTCAAAGAAACAACAAAACAACTGGATGTATTTGTTTATGTCAAGAATATTTCTTGACATTAAGTTGAGTTCTGACTGAGAAGTTTGCTAGGCCAATTCAGATGACCAATTTTTCACAACAGAAAATACCTACATCTGTGTGGGGGAGTTCCTTCAGAAGTGCAACATGATTTTTCTTCAGGCACTGTTCATATTTCAGGTTGACACTGTGTTAGAAAAATACAGAAACTCATTTTTCTTTTCTTTTGGGTTATGCGGTCTGAAATTTATTCCAGTGGCCACAAGAAGTGTTGGTGCAAACTGCAAAATTTTGTAAAGGGAAGTCATGCTGAACTAAATGTTGACCATAACCCACTAATCCTGAGCAGAGAGAATACTTCAAAAGAATGAGTTTCCCCCTGCTCTCACATCAGTCAATCAGTAATGCATATGTGAAAAGCTGGTACAGTTGGTAGAGTGATAACAACGCAAGGTTACAGTATTTTCACTGTTGTCACCATCCAACGTTCATTAAAAACACCCAACAAACAAAAACCCAAACCCCCCAAAATGTATCTTTTTCTTTTTTTTTTTTTTTTATTTGTTTCACGGATTTTGACCCTTCTTCATTTGCATCTTCAGAATTTTTTCTGCAACTGTGAAAGACAAACAATGTAAAGAAGAGAAGTCTATGATTTAGTGTTACAAATTTTGTATAGCTGTTAATTAAAGCAGGTTTTAATTTCCGTTCTGGCTTCATGTTGTAAAACCATTGTAACAACTGAATCCCTTCTTCAGAGGCTCAAGAAAAACTCCAGAAAGATTTATGGGATAACCTTTCTTTTAATCACTACTTTTTGCTTATGTGTTTACTTTTCTCTCTACCCATTGCTCGTTCTGTGCATATTTGCCTTCATTTCTGTTGCTTCCTTCTCTGTGTTTGCCATTCTCTGTCATTCCTATTTTCTCAGTGTTTGCCTTTCTCATGCATGCTTTTAATGTACCTTTGCTTTTCTTAAAGCTTTCTGGGTGTTCATATCCTCTGAAGGTGCAGGGTTATGTTTGGCAATCAGTAACTCAGGGGCTGAGTCACCGATCACACTGAATTAATGCTGCATCTCTGGTATCCTCCCGTCACCTTTCTCAGCCTGCTTCTTTCTGACACTCCGAGGATTTGTTAAACTACTGTGTCGGGGCAGGAAAATAGCATAAGCTTGCTCTGAGATAGTTTCTTTCCACACTGTGGTCTAGTTTGCTCCTTCTTGGCCTTGCATCATTCATTGCCTTGCCAGAAGCTGTAATATCCTCCCTGCTTTGTCTGCAAATGAGCCCATACATTTTTAGTGCAGCCCTGTCCTTTTACTCCACTACAGCGAGCCAAAGGGAATGTGCTGATCATGACTCTGCTTCAGGAAGTTCATATTGTGCTAATGCCACAGGACTGGCACAGCCTATTCCCTTAATATGTGGTATGTGACCAAATATTTTTGCTGTGATCCAGCATCTCAGCCTTGTTATTACGATTTCCCTTACCATTCTGTGTGGCTCAGTACCTCCTGCGGGTATTATTTACAAAGCTAAGATTTTTACCCATGCATTTATTGATTTTGTATGAGCTCTCCTCAGGATAAAACTTGGGCATTCAGCTGATACGAGTAGGAAAGACGTGATGTCGTGCCATCGTGTCTGGGAGGCTGTGGCATATGGTAAAATGAGCTGAACAGCCTTGTCCAGTTCCCATTGATATGTCGTTCACCAGCACTGCCTTCTGTCACCTGCAGGAAGTGAAGGGACATGTAACTGAGCCGTCATCTTGAATCAGAGCGTGAAAATAGATGGGTTATAAGTGCACATCTTCACACCTTGAAAAAATAAGTGGTGCGATCTCCCCTTGAAAGGAGTGTTAATTTCTTTTTTCTCCGTTTCTGAAGCAAAACCTCAAGTCTGAAAAGGAGCAACACAAAATATTTATGACTCTTGAAATCCTTTAATAAAAAGAAGATTCCATTTAAAGGCCTTCCATATAAAAAAACAGAATTATTTTAGGAAGGTAATGGATACGTGGCGATGGAATAAAAACTGAAGGTCATTGATTGAATGACCTCAAGTTGGTTCCAATTCACAGGAGTACAAGAACAGTAACATTAAAGGTAACAAGTTTATAACTGGTATAGAGATACAGCAGAAAAAAATTAACCTGTGAAGCTTCACTCCACTGGAAACTTTAGAAAAGAGTAAGTTGAGAATGACCAGTAAAACCTTAGCTACCCTAGCTTAAAAAAAAAGACTTTCAGGGAACATGGTCAATACAAATTTAGAGATAAATTAAAAACCTCCTCCTTGTGTTAGAATTATTAAAGACATACCTAAATGTTTGATGTTGTGTATCTGTTGATTTTGCGTGCACCTCTGAGGCCTTTAGCACTAATTACTCTTGCATAGGCTATCGGACTTGGTGTGACACATCTGATGTAACCAGTTAATTGCTGTGTTGGTGGGACAGCATGGAAAATATCTGGACTTACCTGGGCCAGAGCAGATGCAGCTGCAGCGTCAGTGGGGCTGGAGCAGGGGAAATGCAGTGTGAGACGGTCACTGGGGACTTTGGGCTAGAGAACACGTACAACACCGAATGGCACACAGGGGTGGGAGAAAGGTGGGACATAGCATCCCAGCAGGTCCTTACTCCCAGTAGTTCTGCATCCATCTGTGGGTGAATATGGAGTTCATGGGTAACTACCAGCTTGACTTCTTTCACAAATTCTAATTTCATCCCACATCATTAACTTTTTTCCTTTTAAAATCCTGTTCGTTGCACTGACATTAACACTCATCAGTTGGTAGAACATAAAAGACTCCTTTTGAAAGTGGCTCATACAAAAATACTCTCTAATAAAGAAGAAGGTGTCTAGACAGTACTGTAGATAATTCTTGCTAGGATAAAAGTAATTTCTATGTTAAAGGGAAAAAGTATTTTTAATAGAACTCTTTAAAAAAAGGAACGTTTTCTTCAGTAATGTTTTGTGATGGCTGAACTTTGCACACTTCTTGCAGCCCCAGATAAAAAAAACGCACCTCTCACTTGCATTCCTATTAATCTTCTCTCTTGACAAGTGTCCTTACTGTTGCCACCACATTTTCTTCTAACAAAACACCAGTGGGAGAGCTGTGCACAAACAACAAGTCAGCACAAGCTCCAGTCTGTAAGAGCTGAGGTCTTTTACATACAAACAGACAATAAGAGGATTTGAAAGGTTGTCAAGTGTGAGACTTTTGGCACGGGGATGTAATGCATCATCATTTCCAATCTCACAAACCTTAGTGGCTGTGAAAATTAAGAACTGCTCTTAACAGCTAATTGTTACCACACAGGAAGTTCCTGCTTTGGCTTCAGGCCTGAAGAGGGTCCTTCCAGCGTGAAAGGTTGCTCGTTTTCTCCAGTTCTGACGGTTGCTCTATAAAAGACGTTATGTCTCCCTCCAGACCTTGCCTCTTTCTTAATGGCCAGGGACGCCTCACTGCAGCGGCACTGCCAGCACAGCCTCCTGCCCAGTCACCCTGTAGGCACCGCCCCAGTGTAGGAGTGTCCATTACCCCAAACTTGGTACCTGCCCCTTTTTAAATTGCGCTCGGTCACTTCTAGAAAATATTTTGGGACACTGCCGGTTTCCAAAAGGTGACGGGGATCCAGGATAACAGTGGAAGGGGGACGTCTCGGGATGCCTGTGGAATTCACAGAGCTGCTGGAGAGACTGTGTCTCACTTCTTCTCAGGACTGACAACATGAGCAGATCCGCAGCCTTGCTCATTTTGGCTAGCTAATCTTTAACAGAGTGGCAAAGTAATTTCAGGTTCCAGGTTTTCACCCCATATTTCAGGCATGAGTAAATGCTTCCAAAGGGGATTAATAAGGCCAGTCTAACTGCTGAGTGCTGCAACTAATTTACAGTACCAATTACAGCTTCACTTCTCTCTCTCCCTAGCCAGTCTTCTTGGCTCCTGGCAGCCCCAGACAAATGGTCAGTGTTTGCATGGGAGGTCCAGGTTTCTGCTGCTTGGCCAGGCAATTTGTGAAGTTCACATGCAGTGGATCCTGGAAAAGCTGGTTGCATCAGACACTGCAGAGTCCACACTCATGGTTTCCCAGTAGAACACAAAGAACGAATATACTGGAGAGGATTCTTAGGATAGAACTTAGGATTTGGTGTTCTACGTAATGGTCCAGTGAGCACTCAATTTTGTTAGAGAAGCTGAGAAGGATCAGCTGAGATCTACATACCCAGGAGCTACTTGGGTTGGATAGGCAAGCAAGAGAATGGGAAATGCAGTATCCAGCACAGCAGAAAAGAAAGAAGACCAGGAGTGTGAATGAGGTCTGTCTGCTGTTAAAAGCAGGAAACTAAAAAGATCAAAAAAAACCCCCAAAAGTTCTGCAAAGGGTAGCCAAGTTTTTCTGTAGAGAAAGGTGGCTGGTGAAGAACTTTACTTAGCATAACAAAAATCTTAAGGCATATTTATTTGCAGAATCATTCTGATTCAGATCCTGATAAACTCCGTTTCAAATTTAGAAGGTATAAGCAATTAGAAAGGAAGTAGCTTCTGGGCATGAAGTAATTTTATTTGTATTTACAAATACGCGCGTGCACACACCCTCACCCACTTATTTCTGTACACACAAACCCACACGTATGTATATTTATATCACTGTGCTCTCCAGGATGTAGTTGGGGGTGCTTGGCCAAGTACCATCTCCCCAACCTGCCGGGGCTGGACAGAAGATGTTTAAAGCAGGCCCAGGGTTTGGAGATTTTCCATCTGCAGACTGGCTGTGCAGGGGAGGGCTGGGATGAGAGCAAAGAGGTGGGCAGTTGTAGGGCTGGGGTAATGATTTTTAAAACCATCCGCCTTGTCAAATGCAATGTGTTAAGGCTCTTCCTCCAAATGCCTTGTTAGCTCCGAAATATTAGCAAGGAAAAGTTTCCCTCTAATGAGGCAGACAGTTGCGGCAAGTCTCTCTGCTCGCAGAAGGGGCTGAGTGATTCAGGCAGGCGGCGATGATCAATGAGCAAAGCAGCGTCTAGCATGTCATGAACGGAACATAAAGACTGGGGACATCTGAAAGAGGGAGCTCAGCCGTCACCATCAGCCTTGCCTCCGGGTCTCATTCTGAAAATCGCAGGGAGAAGCTGTGCTCTTCCTCCCTTGAGATTTGCATAGGACATTTACCGCATCAAGGATTCCTTCTGACATTTCTAATGGAAACAGCTAGAAGAAAGAGGGAAATCAGATAGCAGAGTGTCTCTGTGCGCTGTGCTGTTGCCAAGCAGATTATGTGCTGTAATCTGTAAGCACTGAACTGTGTTTGACTTACGAGGAACCTCTCCCTTGCTTTTGTTTTAGCCCCCTGGGAGAGGCGATGTTTCCGGACTGCTAATGTCACAGCGTGACCTGTTAATAACCTGCGAGAGCCTTCCTCCACTCCGCCGCCTCCCGCTCCCCCAGGACCCGGCAGCTGCCGTCACATGGATCGAATGCCTGCCTTGTATGCGGTTCATTGAGAAAAATTCAAGCATGTGGCCTGAGGTTCCCCTGATGACTGTCTGGGGATGATGATTTCTACCATCTGTTCTGGCTGCCTGCGGCTCCCGGAAACACCGAGGTGTACGTTGCTTCTGGCCATACGTGGGATTCCTAATGAAACCTCAGCTGCCGTCCAACTGTCTGCGAATATCAGATGGGTTTGAGTTATCTTTCCGCCAAAAGGGGAGGGAGATGCACTTTGTTTAACTTTTTAATCTGAACCACTACACAGCACGTGCATAATCACAGGGTACAAAGCCGCTGAATTATTAGCATCTGCATCACGGTGGCAGCTGTAGCGTTTGCACGTGTGCCGGGTCTCTCTGATTCGAGATGCCCAGGCTGGTTGTTTCCAGGCTAAATATACAGCCTCGAGTCAAATTCATCTTACTGTAGCTCACTTGGAAGCCCTGTAATTATGCCGGAGATTTATTTGATCCCTTCACTTCTGATTTGTGTTAAAGGCAAGTTTCAGCCCTATAAATTGTATGTCGGTATATGACAAAAGGCTGCTTATCAAATGGTTTAAGTGCAGCTGAGGAATCGCAGCAGTTTCAAAGCTATTTATTGAGATGGAGGAAGTTGCAGCAAATTGATATTAATTTTGGTATATGAAAGAGACTTTCACGCAAAAAAGCTTGATAACAAATAAATAGAAATCACTTGTTTTTCAGGATTTGACATCCTGTCTGTTATTTTCCCTGTAATCTGTCATTTAGAAACCTTTACTTGCCGCATGCTGAATATCAGATTTCAGTGGACGTTGAGGGGCACTAAATTACTTAGAGGACCAGGATTGACATGAAAGGATCTGACATTCTTTCTTGTTAGAACTGCCTAGACTTCATCCATTGATATTCATGCTGTTTTCTCCATTGATATTCATACTGTTTTCTTTGAATGAATAGATGCCCTCAGTAAGAAATCCACTGAATTTTATGTGGTTGAAAAATTGTTCAGGTAGTCAGTGCTGGAGCAGGGAAGTTATTACAGAGTTGCTGAATAGAGCAGGAACAACTGCTTGCATTTCTTGCAGTTATTGTTCAGGCAGGGCAATACAGAGTATGCAACTCATAAGTGACCTCAAAAAAAAAAAAAAAAAAGAAAAGGAAAAGGAAGTAGCTACCCAGCAGCAGGCAGCAGTGATAGCCTGGGTCTGTTAAATGGTAAGGGGAGACTATCAGGACATGATAGTGGATGTTTCTCATTTTCAGGTTCAACTTAAACACCTCTGTAGCCTGACCCCCTCCACTTGTTTTTAGAGGCTGTATTTCTACTAATTTCGTGGATGCCAATCAAAGAATGCAAAAACGCTTCTTAGCAGTGGCTTGCTGAGGGGCCTTCAGTTGTTTTTTTTTTTGCTTTTGGGGCTTATTTTGTTATGCTATGAGACGTAACAGCAATCTGCAAATGCATTCAGCAGCTCGTGCGCGGGCGTGGGGGTGGGAGGCAGGGTTCCCACCGCCGCTGGCGTTCCTTTCTCTTGTCGACTGACTCAGGCAGAGATGTGCACATACCTCTTACATATGCACACTGTCAGAAATCAATATCAGGGTAGAAGGCTTGAAAGCAGATATTACCAGGAAATCCAATAAAGCTTAGAAAAATATTTCTATTTCTAATTTTCTACTTTATTGATCTTTTAAAAAAAAAAAAATGTTCAAAGACACGGGAGCTATATATAGAAACATTTCATGCATTTATCTTCTCCAACCTGGAATGACCCAATAACTACCTCTGCCTTCATCTTTAAAGCAGTTTTTCTTTTAGCAACAAAACCAAGACTGCTGGCTTTTAGGAAACATGAGCTAGTTAAGCATTGCAAACAAATGCAGAAGGGGCGGTTTGTCTATAATGTAAAGCCTCTCTAAGGACATTTCTCTTTTTCTGGTCTGGATATAGGAAAACTTCACTGTACTACCAGTTCCTGGCCAAAAAAAGAGAAAATAAAGAAAAAATAAAATTAAAAAAAAAAAAACAAACAGAAAAAACAACTTTAATTTTTAAAATAGCTAGCTTTTGGCCTAGAGCTTTTTAAGGAAAATCTGGTATTTCTTTCTTCTCTCTGCGTAGATCTCTGCATCACTTAAGAAAGATTTGACAGATGGAGACAGCTTGTAACAATGTACTTGAAGTTCTGAAAGACTAAAATGAGTAATCAAAACCATTCCAAAACTGACTTTTTCATGAATCTGTCTAAAAATATATGTCACAGAGAATTTCGTTCCCCTCCTTTCCACTCCTCTTTTTTTGTTTGAAGTAAGGTGGGTATTTATACTTAGCTGTATCCCATTATGCGTGATTTCCCTTCTCTGTTAGTCACATCACGTCTTGGCTTGCAGTCACAAGTGACGTAAGATGTTGCAAAATGTCACTAAAAAATATGTTAAGTGACAGTGAACTAGAAATAAATCATGGACATCCCAAAGTGAACCTCATCGTCAAATTCTTCCATAGTCCACTTTTGATGAAATTTAGATTATGATGAAATATCTGAAAGAGGTATTCCAAAATGGAAAATATACCCTGCAATTTCCAGGCCTCAAATGATGGCTGTAATCATGCTCCAAGGGACAGAGCACAAATGCTTCCCTCCTTCTGTCACTCGAAATATTTCCTTTAGGCTTAGAGGGCTATTAGAGGGATTTGAGTATACATACCTGTGGGAACATTTGGCCTGAAGGGATTCTTTCTCGGTTGCTATTGAGAGTTAATTGTTGCACTGAATTCCCAGTCATCTGTGCCCACAAACTCTAACGGGATTAGATGGAATGCTGAGGAGAACACCACAGATGACGGGGGAAGAAATGGTTGCCAGAGCAATTTTGTTGCTAGCACAACAGAAGAAAGTCTCCATTTCCAAATACAACCATATGCCCCAGGTTATGAACACCCAGCCTGAGGTACCACAAGGGTCTCGTTTACACAGGTGCTGAGAGGTGCTGAGGTCCTTTTCAGTTGGAGAGACGATAGTTTGCAGTTCTGACAATGAAGTCTATGATTTCTCAACACAGGCATCCATTTATGGCTGCATACATTAAAAGTGGCTGGATGACTAGGCTTTAGTATGCCTGATCTGGACTTGTGTGCCATTATAAAGAGAGTGTTGGCTATCTATAAATGAAGGGAATTTCAGCACCGAGGGCCTCTTTCAATAAGAGCCCTAGAAGTATCTGAGTTACCCATATAACTCAGACCACAAAGAGAATCCTAAACTTTCAGAGCCCTCCTAAACTGTCTTGTTATATAGAGAGAAGGATTAAATTTTACATGGAGAAAATGAACACAGGTAACTTCTCTAATAAAGGAGACATATCAGATGGTGGAGTACTTTCCTACAGAAAATATGCAGGTGCCGTCACTCAAGATGTTCATAAAACTGACTAAAACACTGGAAATATACAGGTAAGATTAATTCTATGCTGAAATAAGGTTCTAACGTGACCCTCCACCTCTAACAACTATGGTGACATTCCTTTGCAGTGGTGAACTCAGAGTGAGCAAAGAATTGTTAGCGGTAAGTAAGGGAGTCATTTGCCAAATAAGTGTCCCATCTTCAATTAGAGCAACCTTCTGACTGCTCTCGCTTGTCCTGCCTGTCTGCAGTTTCAAGGAATTGATACAGCAGCTGGCAGCCAGCAAGGTTTCTTATGACAGCGAGTGCATACACAAATAGTAGAAGCCAGAAGCTGCTGGGCTTCCTAGAAGGAAATTTTAGTTAACCTCACAAGATCTTAGGTAGATCATTCGAACTGGCCAGCAAAAGACAAAGCCCAGACATTTGCAAGTGCAAAAATTGTGAACCTTAGAAAGGTAAAATGACTACATAAAACGCTGCTCTTTGAAGAGGCCATAGTTACCATGCTAATAAAGACTTATTTTTTTTGTGTTTTGCTCTGGATGTGCCACTGAATTTCCGTTACCAGAGGTAACACTATTCAGGTGTAATACCAACTATGAATATAACTACTTAAAAGTCTAGGTAAATTTAGGTCTAATTCTGAAATAGTTATAATGAACTGGGGGAAAAAAGCAACTTTTTACGAATACCATATGAAGTACTTGGTTTTGACTGAGTTTTTGCATAACGCATTAAATGGAACGTATCAGTAATGTCACTGGGTTTCGCTTTCTGAAGCAAGCAAGCAAGCAGGTGTCAAAAGGGCCAGTAGGTAATTGCACAAACCTATTGTTTTGTCAATTCTTTCAGTTAGATCACATCACAAATCCTTATGATACACAGCTGAGTACAAGTGAAAATTTCAGCAAAGGACAGCCAGAGTCTGGTTCTGGAGAACTGGTGTGACTGCTCAGTAGCCTTGACCCCTGATAGGCAACTGATACAGAGCAGTTTTCCATCATCTTATTTTAATCCAGAGTTTAGGCCAAATTCTAATATGCTTGTAATATTTAAGTCCTCAAACACTTACGAGGTCAATGGGACTACTGTAGGAATACGAGACTTTTCATTAAGGTAATCAAGTGTGTAAGACTCGTTGCTAGTATGCTGTTTACCTTTTTTGCTTTCATGTTTTTATTGTCCTTATATTGTGTACTCCAAGGGACAGGGATTCTCATCCTATGTCTTCATGCATAGTGTTTTGCAGTGAAACTGCTGCACTGAAAATAATTACTGTCAATAGCAAGAAGGATAACAAATGATGTGGTATCAGGAATGACTGCAGGAGTACCCTTCGTATGAAAATTTTTGTAATAGAGATATTTTTTGCTATCAACTAAGAACAGAGAGTATTGTTTTGCATTTATGTGCCTTTTGTGTTTCTAGGAACACAAAAAAAATTATTTCAGAAAGTTTCACAGCTGAGGAAAAAGGAATGACATCCCAAAAAGCTGGATCACTTTCTCCCGTCAGGTTCTCCTTAGAGACACTTGCCCATTAAGGGAAGGCACACTGTTTCAATTTCAATGGATGCAGCTCTTATTTATTCCGGGTACAGTTGATAGGGTGACTCACAGCTCCGCTAATGAAAGCCTGGTGTTTTGGCTTTAAAAAAATACATTCTGAATTCATTCAAGCAAAACAGATTTTACTTACTGCCTTTGTTCTGCTATTTTAAGGGTGGGATTAGAGGACAATGCTAATAGGTAGAATTAGAGAGACATGTTTGTCCCTGCATAAGCATAAAATGAAAGCACACCATTAAAAACCCAGTGAACTAGAAAGGAAGGTGTACAGTGAGTAACAGCAGGTGTACAGGTCTGCGTGTCTTGAACAAGGCGTAATGTGATCGCAATCTCAGCCTTCCCATGGACCGTGAATAAGAACACGAAACAAAGGAAGAGAACGGGGCCACATCCTCCCTTTGTGTAAAATGTCATAGCTCTGCTGAAGTAGATGGGATTCTGCTTAATCACCTTAGGTAAGGATTTCATCTTTTCAGCGTTTCTCCCCAGCTGGACCCTTGCCAGGCCGCCACGTAGGGGTCACTCCACCTCCCCTGCATGATCTTCAGCTTTCCCTCGCTTAGGTAGACAGCAACATTGCTCCTTCCTGTAACCTGGATCTGGGGGTTATACCTGCACGGGAAGAAAGTTCTGCTGCTTTGCACTGCCACGAGCAGTGACGTCTGCCCTGGAGCTCAGGTGAACCTTCCTCTGAGCCACTGCTCAGTGGGGACTCAGAGTCTGCGGTCTTGCTTCTCAAGGGTGTGCACATATGTACAGACACACACATTTTACATGAGATTAAAAAATACATTAGTTTTTATTTTACTAACATGAAAAACACGCTGATCCACGAAAAAAAAAAAAAAGTGTGCTAAATCCCAGACGTATTTTTTCTTCTGTTTTCCATTTGCAGAATTTTGTTTGGGTTTTGAGTCGCTGTGTCCGGGTTCCTTATCTTTACACCAAGTAATGGAGCATCTCTCCTCTGCTGCCTAATGTCCTGTTTTTCCATTTCTGACAGCCAAATTGAAAACAATCCTCCAGCTGCTGCAAAAGTATGCTCCGCTCTCCCTACCCAGCTGCCTACTGAGTAATTCTGTGACATTTCTTGATCTGTACCACCTCTGTGCTCTCAAATAATGCAATTACCTAGGATTTTCTACTTTCACGTTCAGCAGTAAAGAAAGCCCAGCTTTTTTCCAGCTTTAGTGAACCGATTGCTCAGTGCATTTTCACCTGAAAAGATGGCCTTTTAGGTTTCTCTACAGATTGCAGTTCTTTGTCTTTCAGAGATGTTACTCAGCTTTTGTCAGTAAATGTGTCTATAGAAACGTTATTCTACAATACTGGTACTTCCGTATTAATGATTTAATAATTTACATATTTTTCATGAGCTTTATCTAGTCACCACCCCACAATCACAGGTTGATTGTCTTGTTAAATTCTAAGGGTACTTTTATTGTTTAATGAGTTTAAAGATGTTCTTTAAAGGTAGGTCCAGATTATATTTTTCTGAAAGTTATAAAACAAAGAACAACCTGAAATCAGACCTGGAACCTGAACCTACTGACTTTAGAGAACTCATTTCCTAAGCACTTTACATCTCAGGCTGCAGGAAAATGAAGGAGACAGTTCTTACTATAATCTGTTCAAAGAAAGGGAATTAACAGACATCTTATTTCTAATTTCATTATAATAAAATGGAGGAGACAAGGTAACTGCTAAAGCCAAACCTTTTATAAAGTAATCCTGGCTCACTAGACAACACGATTTCCAGTGCTTTGAATGGTGCTTGTATTATTTCACTGGTTCAATGGAGTAAGTGATGTAAAACAGGCCCTTTTTTGTATACAGTGGTTTTCTGGGTCAAGTGGCGAAATATAAAAGATAAGGACAGGTGGCTTCAACACTTGATATAAAGCTTGGATGTCCATTATTATTTGAGGTAAGGAAGGCATATCATGTGTCTGTAAGAACAGGCAGAGGAAGGGTAAGCGATAATCTGAAGTGCAGACTTAAGCCCAGTGCAGCTGGAATAGTACTTGAGAGTAATGATCTACCATGCTGTTGGGACATTTTGCCAGTTGTGGAGTAAAATAAGGGCTGCACTGCAATGAAATGGGATTTTAATATTAACTCCAGAAGGGTTAAGTTTTAATTTTCTTGAGTGTCCTAAGAGCACTTTTGTGTTCTACATTAGCTGAAGGAGGGGAAGAAAGTTTTAGCTTTTCTAAGTGTCGAATGCACTCTGTTGTTGGAGTGCACTGTAATATGCCTGGAGGAATCTTTTCACTTTCACCTGAGTTCTACTCTTATATATCAATATACACTAGCATTCTTCAGGTTCTGAGGGATGTGCTCTCGTTTGTGGCAGTACAAAATACAAAATAAAATCTACAGAAGAAAATCTGCTGTTAGCTGGTTAGTCCCCCTGGGCATATTTGCTTCTTGCATCCACAGTTAGTTCGCTTGAGATGGAGAAGCAGAGACCAGACTTGCCCTTGCTCCACTTAAAAGCTCCTGCACAGTTTGGCAACTGCACTTTGCAGAGTCATTTCCTGTGAGTCAGTAAAAGCTCTCAAAGAGAAGGAATAGTTTTGCTAAACTGGATAAGTAATACCTGCTTTTATGATTTCCAGGGTTAAGGGAGTCATTTTTCTCTACCCAAATTTCCATGGTATTCTAATAAAAGACACTGGATGCTGTTTGCCCCTGTCCTCCCTGGATTTCCAGGGCTTTTCTTATTCAACAGAGTGTTTCAGGAAAGTTTTGTATGTCTCTTTCCCAGCACACGCCGTTCCAGTGCCTGGTGGGTAGACTTCAGGCTGAGCTCCATGCCCTTGTCCACACTGTCTCCTAGCGTGCAAGTGTAGCACAGAGAAGCAGGCACGGGAGAAACAGCACAGCAAATGCAATTAATTAGAAGAAACAATGGGGTCTCGGTTAAATTGCACTAAAATATTCAGTGTTAATTGTGTATTCCTTCAGTGTTCCAGCTTAGAGCCCTGGAGTTTGAAATCACCTATTAATGACACAGGAAGTACCAGGAAAGAAATGCCTGTTCCAGCTGCCCAACAGCACCAGCTAATGTGTTCAGATCCATTTTCAGGGGTGAGGAAGCAGGTTGTTTTCTCTATTCATTCTGTGCCAGGGTTGCCAGGATGTTGAGCAAGGTTGTATTTACACAAGGAGTTCTTTGCTGATAGGAGAATACTGGTGTGCTCTGCTGGCAAAAGGCTTCTCATGCAGTCGCGGGCTACAATAGCAGAACTGTGGAAAGCCACCCCTTGCAAGTGAGACAACAGTGCGAGTAAAACAGCTTAACCCTTTTTGAATTAGAGAGTTCTGATGGTGCAGCTATGGTGGGGCAGAGGTGTAGGAGCTGAAAGCCATAAAATACTCCTTCCATATTACTGTGCACAGAGTGTATGTTTCTGAGTCAATGCATGTGTGAGGAAAAGAGGTGGAAGAGTGGAAGCAATGAGAAAGAGCTCTAAAAGTTGTCCTGTAGGAGTTCTTAGAGATCTGAGATTCACTTCATATAGACAACTGCCAATTTGTATTTTGTATTGAGATGGAATTGCATCATCCCATGGAATAATCCCGGAGCGAAAGATCAGGAAGGAGAAGTGAAACACCAATACTCCAAACGTTAACAGCACAAGAATGAATGGGTACAAATTGGACACAAACAAATTTAGTCTGGAAAACAGAAGAAAATCCCTAACCATTAGAGGAGTAACATCCTGTAATGGCTTCCCAGTAGAGAAATGGTAGGGGCAAGAAATGTTACGTGTTGAGGGACTGACAGCAGGAAACTGGTCACCAAGGTACCTGATGACCCAGGAGAGCACTTCCAGCCTTATTCCCAAGAGTTACTTACTTTAGGAGTTACAACAGAAGACAGTAAAAATTTAGAAAGAGAAGAGTGATGTTTGCTGGGTGTCAAATGGAAAGGAGTCTTAGCTCCAAAAAATGTCTAGGTGAAAAATGTTACTCCGCATTGTTACTCCCGGCTACAGCTGTTTGAGCCCCTGACGATGTATAAGACTGATGCAAGAAATTAGCTTGAAATTAAGTGGATAAAGTTATTTTTTAAGGGGAAGCCTGTCTATAAACTTGCAGAAGGCTGTGGAGGGAGTGGTATCCAACCACTCTCCTCTGTCCACATCAAGTACCTGTGTGGGGTACTTCCACTGGTGGACTTCTCAGGAAGAAGAGATGAAAGTGACTGTAGATATATAGATATAGAGGTTCTTCCTTGTCCCCACTGCTGAGGTGTTGTTCTTGTATCCCAAGCAACAATTCTTCCTGAGCTGGATGTAAACTCCAGTTACTAATGAGGAGGGAGACATCTGTGGGAGTAGGGATGTGACCCAGATATCATCAGGTAACCCAGGAGAAAAATGCTCCACTCTGCCTGTCATTGCTAGTTCTCAGAGCCCGTTTTCTCTAATTCCCAATTGCTGCCTTCCTAGTATTGCTAGGGATTGTGGAAACTGGGGGTGAACAGTTTGAGCCTGTCCTGCAAAACGGTTGTCCTTTGTTTTATAGCCATAGGTCCTTTTAAAACACCACTGCCTTTTGTAGCAAAAATTATACACATGCTACCAGCGGTGTGAGTCATGTTAATTACATGCCAATTCAAATGCCGTAATAGTATCTTATGTAGTGGAAATGCCACCATCTGGTGGTTGCATCACTGCCGAAAGGCATCCTGGCGGGGGTGGTATTAGGGATTGAGCTGCCTCTGCTCAACGAGGAAATCCTGATTTAGATTTAGAGATTAAGGCTCCCTGGAAATCGTTTCTCCTGAACAGCATGCCACATTGCAGACGTGCCAGATAGGCCCAGCAAAGGAGACACTGGAATATCTGTCATCTTTTTATGATGTGATTTTATTACTCTAAAGCTTGTGATGTTCAAACACTTCTAATGCAAGCTTTGGTTTTGGCTGGTTTTTTTGGGGTGTGTGTGTGGGGAGAGGGGGATTGTGAGGTAGGACAGAGTGACAAGGTGACCTCTTTAAGAAACACATACAGAGGCCGTCTGCACATTTCTTGAACATGCAGGCTCTCCCCCCTCCTGTTTAAATGCTTCCTACAGGCTTGTGAAAGGGAAGGTCTGACACCGGCAGAAGCTTATTCTCTCCCTACGAGACACTCTCTAGAGGATCTTGCTTTCTCTTGCTATCAATGTCACTTTGTTCCAGAGAGGCTTTTGTTAGAGTGTAATTGTATGTACATCCTTCTGAGGCAGCTCAGTGAATTGTGTTATGATTGTCACCATGTTCTAGGCTGAGTAAAAATATGCTTGAAATAACAAAAAAAAAAAAAAAGAATTATTCTGTTCCTGCATATCAGGAAGGCAGCAGATAAAAGTAAAAAGTACAGTGTCAAAAAGACACTTTGGATTTACCCTAGGACAGACGGGAGCACAACGAGTCTTTATGCTTAGCTGAAGAAAGAAAAGAGTGATAAACTTCGAGTAAGCCAGAAGCATTTGTGCCTTTTGACTGAATAATTTTGAGTCTACCTCATTTTTGGAAACCAGATTTGTGATTAGGTTGCTGACGTGTTGTGCTGTAGCTAAGGCCTGATGTTCACAGCAAAATGGATTTGTGCTGGAGAGCAAAGCCCTGCTCTGTGTGGCATAACAGACCTTCAGAGTGGGATATTCTGCATAACTTGTGGAAAATTTAAAGTAAAGCTTTGATGCAATGCGGCAATACATCATGAGGAGCAGCTTGTCTAAGTGACCTGCAGAAAGTCAAGTTTGTTTTTTTTTTTTAACTTCTTCCAACCACTTTTTATTATTCTCAATTAAATTTTTAACTCGCGAATACAGTGGCTGCCTCTCCTCCCAGACTTGAATGGTGCCTTGTCCAGGGGATCTCCATCTCTAATGGGATCCCTTGGCAGCGTTACCATATAAAACAGGTGCTTTTATCATGCACAAATTGCTTTGACAGCTACAGCAGCCGGTTCTTGCCTCTCCTCTTTCCTGAGTGCTTCTCAGATGCAGAAAGGGGAATGCGGGTAGGAAATGCATCCATATGCATTAAATTCTATGAAGCAAAAGGTACGTGGGTGGTGGGCGCTGGTGCTTCAAGGGAGCACTGGGGACACCACGAGGTGCACTCAGGACACCCTGCCCCATCATATTACACATCCAGTCAACAAAGTTGGCCATCCAGGTGTAAATAAGCATTGAAAAAAGTGCAAATAAAAAGAGAGAGCAATTCATACTTAATTTGGTACTGAAGCCCTCCTCCTCTTACTCAGCCTATGTGAAACACAGTTGTTAAGGCCTGTCAGGTTTTTTCAGCTGGCCACTCTCAGCTGCTTCCTGCACCTCAGATCCCTCAGTTCCCAAGTCAGCTGTGTACGTTATAGCTGGTGAGAAAGTCTGGAGCTATGCGACTGAAATACAACAAACAGCTTTGCAATTGATTTTTCCTCTCCATTGTTAGGAAACACCAGATTGCTTAAAAGATCACACTGGGAGTTGTAACCTTCTCCCCCACCGGCTCTTTGTGAGTCGTTGATTAAATGCAGTAGCCTGTGCTTTTACAATGGCTTAAAACAAGGAATGACATGAAAATATTTTGTCAAAGGATAACCTTCTCATTCCAGGCATTTTTAACCTCACACTGGTATTGATTTCAGCTGCAACAGGTTTTCAGAGTCCCTGAGCTTCCTGTTGTCGGTATCCATTGCCCACTGATGCCAATGGCAAGCCCGTGTCCTGCCCCGCGGTGTCCAGTTCCTCCCAGCAAAGCCAGCATGCAGTGACACCCGCTAGTGAACAAATGGAGAAAAAAAGGCCCAGAAAATGGTATCTTAACTTTCTATGTGCGAGGCCATCTGTCAGCTACCTGGCAGCTAAATGTTTACTGGCTAGCAGGTGTGCCTTGTTGAAGACTTAATTGTCTATCACTATTATTAGTTACTAGTTATTGAGTGCCAACAATCTGTTCCCTGCCATACAGTAGGAGACACGGCTTTCTCATCTTCAGACAGCTCTCATGAAACTATAATGAGAGAAGATAAGTAATAAACAATCATAAACTTCTTGGTTCATCTTAACTCTTACAGAAATAGATTTCCTCCCTGCTTTTCCAGTAGGTTTTTGTATTTCAGTAGATTCTCTTAAAAACGTGCCAAACCCAGGAAAAAACGGATTTATGCAGGTGTTTATAATGTGCCATCCTGATTAATTTGCTCTGAAGCAGTGACTGAGATTACTGTGTTGTCTAAATATGCATAAGGAGGGATTTCAAACCACAGGGATTTCAAGCTCTCTTGTTACCTAATCCTCCTCTCAGACAGATGCATCATCCAATTAACGCTGGTTCTGTCAAGACTTTCAGACTCCTCTGAGAAAAAAATATTGCTCCAGGGCCATGGGGACATACTCTGGAGCAAGACAATCTATGTCCTCTAAACACAGGAGGTAAACTCCCCTGCTTCCTCCCCGCACCTGAAGCTTCTGGGAAAAAAAACAACCACAATAAAGAATTTCTGAAGTAATTTTTAAATGCATGACAGGCTTGATATTACATTCCTTCTAAGTGTCAGATTAGTCTTAATAGAAGCGTGTTATTAAATAATTCAATAATCACATGAATTTCAGATTCTGTTTGACTGAAGACTATATGAAAGAGAATATATAGCATAAACAGATAGAAAAACACTTTTATACAAAGAAACTCAGTCACTTCTTTTGCAAAGTAAGTTTGGTGCCTAGACTACCTAAATGCAGCAGTAAGTAAACAGTGAATTAAAAAACCCCCATGTACTGGGAACCTTCACTCACCTGCTAGCTGAATCCCTGGGGCCTCTATGTTTATATCAATTAACTTAATGCCTGAATGAGGTGATAAAAATAGGTAAGCTGCACATGGCCGAAAGTCCTTTGGAAAAGTGGGACTTATGCCCTTCATACAGTCTTGAAAATGACAATCCAGTGAGTATTCTGAGACGTAATGGCATTGTTGGCCTGAAGTGGATCATTAAACCAAAACTGCTGTAAAGTCTCTCCAACTAGGTTTTCACACTTTAATTTTCCACCAGGCTGAAGATGGGCACCTCCTGATATCAAGTACAGTGTGTCACGTAGGGTACTCCCTACTTTGCTCAGATAGTGCCTGATTACCCACCCAAGTATGCATCTGCCATGGACAAGAGTGCAAAGACCTACAGGAAGAGGCAACTGTGGAGCAATAGTAGGAACGTGTGGTTGTGGTACGTGGCACCAAGTCCATAAAAGCAGTGGGGGTGGAAATCAGAAGAAGCATATTCTGTTCTGTGTTCAAAATAATTCTGAATAATCAAAATTCACACGAAACAGGTCAGATAATTTTACCAGCAATTCATCTTCAGAGATGTCTATGTGCACTTGCCCATGCTATTTTTTCCTCAGAACTTTAAAAATTTCTTGTGACTGTCCTCACAAGAATTGCTTTGCATAAAAACAGAAGGTGGAAATAAAAATTATTATAGTGGTTATTCTCCTAGACTCTGCTCTGATTTCTGTAAGTGCACTTCCCATGAATTTACTTCAGTTGCATAGGTTTTACAGAAATGGTATATGTGTGTCACATCCTGGATTTTCATTAGACCGTGCTCTTACTGAACAGTATGGTTCCTAATTTCTCATATTCCACTCACATACAAAGCACACATTGTCAAAGAGAATTGCATGGTATATTTATGTATATGATGTATATGGGTCACATTCCTCCAAGTCCTCCCAAGGCAAAACGAGATGGAAACTCATCTGAACCTCCATGTCAGAGATGTACTTCATGTATAAATTTAAGAAATACAGTTGTGTTCCTACACCATCTTCTCAGACTATTGATGGCAGTCTGGCAGAAGTGAGTTCAGATGGTGGACAGCCTAGGGTCCTATTTGTAGGTTACAATGAGAACTAGAATAAAAAAAAAATGTCCTTGGGGCTGGACAATGTCCTTCTTCCAGGTATTCCGTGTGAACAATAGACAGCAAGACCTCTACGTCCTTTCCCCATGACTGTGCATGGCCCTGGACCAGATTACACACTCAGGAGAGGAGTTTGCTGTGCAGACTGTAGGTGCAAAGTGGGGGATTACTGAAGTTTGGCAACTGCTGTTTTCTTTGACTGTGGGACTTCAGGACAACAGGTTTCTCTGTCCCAAACAGCTAGTCGGCTTGGTATGAATTTGAAGATTAGGTTTCAACTTGAAGAATAGTTTTCACAGAGAGATCCACAAACAGCTAGGGAAGGGAAGCCTTCAGGAGACCCCAACAGCAGCCATCCAAAATGTGTGAGGAGGTTGCTGAGCCAGGCTCTTCTCAGTGCTTCATTGCCGTGAATAAAAATGTTCTTAATATTAGGCTGTTAAGGTTACAACCCAAGCCATCCAGCAGCCAGCTTTAGAGGTCACCTGTGTGGACAGAATCCATTAGATGGAGACATGTAATATTTTTTCTTGGTTCTCTGGATCCAGGGACTGAGTTAAACTGTTCAACTGGGCAGGTGAAGGTTGACCCAAGTGAATGCCTACCTCCTTTAAGTGTTCTGAGCGTCTGACCATGACATGTATTTCATTCACATCCTCTCTGAGTCAATTTAAGCAATGTAGCCAAAGTGGAACACCAGCAAAGAGAAATATTTAAAATTATCAGCCATCAAACGTAGCCAAGTGTTTATGGCTGTTCCTGGAGATGTTACGAGGGAGCTGAATTCCCCTCTGGCAGAAGAAGGAAATTAATTTGGATTTACTGCTTTCTGGCAGGCTACTCAGCAGTTCAACCAGTAAGGAGGAATCCCACCAGCTCTCTGAAGCTTCTCTAAAACTTACTCCATTTCTCTCACTACCCCAAGTTTAGGTGTCTTGCTGATTTTTGTACACTTTGCAGAAGTAAAATTGCTTTTTCATTTCAGGTGTTGCCATGCAGACTTAGTTTTCAGTGTGTTGCTTTCCTCTGTGTTGTTTTTCCCCTCTCATACCTCCAGTGGGAACTGCACACTTACAAGAAGAGTGATTGGCACATACACCTATGAATAAACCTGGGAGCATGGAGCTGCTGTTCTATTGTCTAAACGAGATAACAGCCTGGGCTTGTTTTGTCATGTTTTTCTTTCATCCCAAGACTTAGCATTACTTCTCACTGCTTCTCTCCCATCCGCAGGAGACTATAAAACTGTCATTCTGAACAAATGACTAAATCTGTCAATGAATCAACACTAATATACCTGATCAGCAGATGACTCCTGCCTTGGTTATGCATTTCTGGCATGCTTATGGCTATACTTTACCTACTGCTTAGGCAGCATGTATTGTCATGTCAGCCAAACCACTGCCCTGTCAACTTCAAAAGATTCCCTGAGGCTCAGCAAACTTATGGATCCACCTGGTGGCAACGTTAGATGCTCTTATTCTTGCTTTTCCCGGATGGTTCATGATTCCTGAGTCTCAGTCATTTTGAAGATCTCAAAAAAAAAAAAAATAAAAAATACCAACACAGCATACAAACTGGCCTGCTTCAGAGTTGAGATGATAGAATACATTAAATTATGAAAAATATCAACTTTATTTCCACTTACCAGAGTTGAAACCAGATCTACTTGCTTTTTATAATTTCTCACTGATCTTCTAAAATTCTGGACACAGATTTTTAAAAATTCATTAAACACTCTTATGCATTTTGAACATTAAGCATTCTTATTGAAAACATTCGTTACAATGTTATAGGAAAACAAACATTATTCCCCTAAAGAGTTATTTTCAGTACATACTTACATTATCATATTTATTTATTAGTATTCGAAGATGATTTTAATTCCCAATTTCAGTTTTCAAAACAATTAACACCAAACCGTGAGTGTCAGGTAAGCTCTTTTAGAAAGATTGTGATGTGGATAGTTTGAGTCTGTGAATGTGCCTATCCATTTAATCTTCAAATCGGAAACTGAAAGAACCTGCAACATGATGACGATTTAAAAAACAAACAAACAAACAAATTTATTTCTGTTAGTTTACCCTTATTTATTTGCATTCTTTGCAAATATTAATAGAATTTCATTAGGTAATTAACTGAAAAAATGACTTGGCTAAGTGAAATTAAAATGACATTAGAAAACTGAGCAAAAGTGCTTGGGTAAAGCATGCTACTGCCTTATTTTGATATGTGCCCGCTTTTCAGTTTTATTCATAGGCTTATCTAGACTGTCCCTGTCACTTTGGACATCAAGCTCACTGGAGGCTTTATCACTGCATGAATGCAGTGCTCAGTATAATTAACTTGTCTTATGAACTAGTGCTACTACGAACACAGTGCTGTATAGATATTGCTGCTTTGCCCGGACTAATTTGCTAAGGAGCAAGGTTGCCAGTGTGATGGTGGACAAGTGACCCTGTTTGTTATTACTTCTTTTGTATTATCTCCAACGCAAAAAGATAAAGGTTATTTGGGTTACATCACAGGGCAACCGATCTGTATTTCTGCTCCTACAGGGTTCTTCCTGGATGTATTCAGAGACAGCTTGTACGAGCATGCTCCTCAAAATACCTTAGAGTTAAGTGGCCACCCTTACTGCTGCTCATAATGCGTGGATTTAGGGCTCTCGGGCTCTGGGCCCTGGTGTGACGTCCAGCTGCTATAACTTGACAGGCAGCTGCCGGGGCACAGAATTTCTGAGCAAGCGCAGCAAGCCCAGCCCATCAAATGTGTTGTGTGTGCACATGGAGCGCAAACTGCAGATATGTGCCTGTTGTGCTCAAGGTCTGGGAAAACTGGTGCTTCCAGCAGCATAATTGCAGTCTTTGTTGGTGCTACATTTGCGCAAATAAGAAGCATTTGGGGAATATCAGTTGGCTGCTACCTAGGGAAATTTCTGTGCTTCTCCTTATGCACTGCACTGTGTATGTCTTCTAGAGAACATATATTTCTGCTTGTTAGGTTTCTGTTTCCCCATGGTTTTCTTCGGGGAAAGGAAGGTGAGAGAAGGATGGGTTATTTCTTTTCATTACTCAGAGACAGGAGGAATGGCAGAGATCATTAATTCTTTTCCCATGGCTGAGATCATTCTATTCACAGTTCTTTTACCAGGAAATATTCGTCTGTCTTAAGACTCTGATAGATACTCTGGTTGGTTAAAGTCAAGTGATGGATTGAGTACAATCTCCATCTTTCTGATGGAGATTGTTTCCCTTAAAGAGGGGAAGACTTAACTTCTTCATAGGCGGCTCCTGAACTGCTGGAATGTTTCACAAAATGACAAACCAATGCCAATTCCTGCTGACTGTATGAAACCAGGCCCAAAACTACTATAGTTTAGAAGCTGTTAAGAGGCAATCACCTTCAAAGGAATGCTGGGGAGAAGACTAAATAACAATACATGCTACAGCTGGTCATTTTTCATTTATTGCCATGTATAAATCAGAGCCCATAGATGTTGAAGTTTATCTACAGAAATCTACAGTCCTATTATTTCTCTCCCTTTCCTCATGGGTCTAATTTTTATTTATGTCCTATGTCCTTTAGTTTTCTTTTCCTGTTACTTTAAAAAGGCTTTTTTTCCCCTCTTTCAATTTTCTACCTTAAGTGTAACTTTGCATGATAACCTGAGGGAAATACTACAGCCAGGAGAAACAGGTGATTAGGTGATGTTGTGGCTTGATCATTATCAGATTTTCTTTGACTTTTCTCAGGAATGCTATTGCTGTCCTGCAAGATGTTAATGGCTGCCATATAAAGTTTGTCTTTGATCTGCAGAAAATTCCAGGCCTCATTAATCCCCTGGTTATGGTGGGCACCCTCCATTCAGTTTAAACAAGAAGCAGCAGCTAAGCTCCTGTATGAAGTAAAATTGCTGAAAACAGTAGAAACCACCACCCAGGCAGTTATCCTACAAAGAAAAGCTGAAGCATGAACTAATTTGTGGAGAACAAAGAACTTTCCTGGGAAATTATTTTATATTCACTGGCTGAGACATCAACTGATAGGAGCTATGTGTTTAAAAGCTGGGAAAAAAACAAATAGGCAATGTGGGTGGCCCAGGGAGAAAGCCAAGAGAAAAAGCTTCTGTTGAGCAGAGTACCTACTGAAAAAGGAGAGTTGGATTTCTGAGCAAGGAAATAACCTTCTGCTGTTTGTTCCTACCACATTCAGGGAAACAGGACTTTGTGTACATTCTTTGCAAATCTACAGTATTTCACCAGAGAAACATAATCTGGCCCAAATCAGCAGTTTCTCCTACTGAAAGAAACATGTCAAGATCGTTAACCGGTGGCGAAATGTTTGGGTAGAGCAACAGATGATTGAAAAGGGAGGTATTTTATAAAGTTTGCTTGTTTGCTGAGAAGGCAGACATTTTCAACCTTGAGAAGTCCAGTTCATGTATGCGGCCGTCTCAGTGAGGCTCAGGGAACGGGGACATCATGCAGCTCAGACTGTCTTTCCTTTTTTCCACTGTAATAAACTGCAGCATAAATCTGGCAGCTGAGTGATCTTCATGATTGTGCAGGTGAATAATCAGATTCTGCTAGGTTTGGTGAATTTCTCCTTGGCTCTCATCATGCTTGGAAAGATAGTTTCCACTTTTATTGCCTTATATGGTTAAGTAAGATTAGAAGCCCATAAATCTGCACTGAGTTGAGCCTAAGGCTAGATAAAGGTGTTTCAGGCTGTTGAGCTGGTTTGGTCACTGTCAGAGTCCTTTTGAATGCATATAGTTGTTCTAAAGAAGCCTTTGTTTCAATGGGATGTGGGTCATGGATGTTGTTTTATGAGGCCATAGTTTAATGACAGAGCTTTAAAAAGCTTATTTCTAGTCTGATGCCTCTATCGACATGAGGCTTCTTCCTAAATTGTGTGATAATTTTGTGACCTACAGGATTTTTCAAGTTTAGAATTGTAATGAACCTTTCCTGGAATTTCTTTCAAAGGCAATCAAAATTTGTGACTCAAATTTAATGAACAATTGATTTTATTTTATTATATCACAAATGGCTTTGGGACTAATTTTTTTCTATAGATACCTTTATTTTCTGTAGATTCATACATTTATTTTCCATTTATCCAGTTGGCCTTAGACTGATTAATTTATGAAAGAATGTCTGAAGTCCTTGTTAGCTAATATCATCAGTGCTTCCTTTCCTTTGCGGCTACTTACATGTATTTAGCATCCTAAACATGAGGAAAAAAAAGGTCAGTGTAAGGGTCCACTGTTGTCCCATTCATACTGGACTTTGACCCATTCCTGTCAGAAAGAGAAACTGATAATATAGGCATCTGGATCCAGCAATGCAGTCAGACTTGAGTCTTTTTGAATTTAAAATAAAAATCATGAAACATATTTGTATTTATCAGTTAGTTATGAGACATCCCTTGGAAAATTTTGCTGCTATGAGATCAGAATGAGAATTTTGTCTTTTGGTTGTAGTATATGAAACACACATTCGGAAAAAAACATGTTAGTTATCACTTGTTACAGCTATTTTTGATTTTGAAGTAGTGTAGCTGATCTCTTTCTAGTTCCTAAGAAAGCATATTGAAAACCAGAATTACAAGGGCCGTCTTTGATTTTTCCACCTTTTATAGACTTGGCAGGGGAGTTAAGGACCAAAAAGAAAAGGTGTCTGTACTACATCTCTCCTCTCCCTTCCACCCCACTGTGTGCCAGTGAGCACGCATGCTGTATAGTTTGGGGAGTTTGTTCCACTGCAGCCTTTTCAATACCTATTCGGCAGAGGAAAAACCTACCTGTTTGTAACTATCTTAATCTTTCAGAAGTGCAAACTTTGCTTTGGAAATTCTTAGCAGACTGCATTTTATTTGGTACCGTTTGCGTGAAAAATGGAAAACAGAAAAACGGACATACAGAGTATACCAATGCCTTAAGCAAAAATAGCCCAGCTATCTAAGCTGACCTGCTGTTGGAAAATCTCCTAAGTAACTCCGATCCCTCCCTTCATCATTCTCTCATCCCCGAAGTAATAAAAGTGGAGTTAGAACAGCAAACACCTGGCATGTTGGTCACGCAGCATGACTTTACATTGTAATCATCTCGTCAAGGAGCTGAAAATAGCATTGTGCTGCAGTGTTCAAGCAGTACTGCTTCAGGAAGGAAGACAATAACCAGCATTTGGCAGCAGCCTACACGCTAACTGTGAGCGATACAGAAGTATTCCACAAATTGTTTCCCTCGTCTCATCTTGAAAACATTCACCCTGCATCCCCTGGCGATGTATCACTGAGGCCCACACACTTCTTGTCTCCAAGGAAAAGGTGGTGGGCATTCACTGTGCTGCACACAACCATAAAGCAGTCTTCCGTATAGCAACGCTCGCTCCAGCTTTCAACAAAATAGTGCATAAAATTAAATTAATTCTAACATGCTCAGTGTGCCACATGAATTGCAGGAAAGAATGGCACAAAAAAAGGCTTTGTTTGAATGAGCTGAGGTGAATCATGAGCAGATAAGAATCGTGATACATAATTATTAGACTGTGCAGTAATCCAGGAATATATGATTTTAAGTAGAAATTTGGACAGGAGACCTTGCCCAAAGAGAATTTGTGAACGTGACCAAGAGGGTTGAGAGTGTCTCAGCTAATCTGGCACCCAGGCAATGCCACACAGGATTACGGGGATCACAGGAATTAAAAAGAGGTTAGGAAATAGGCACAGTTTTCCAAAAGTGGATGCCATAGTCACAGGAAAACTTCTTATAAATTTCTTGGAAAAAAAGCACAAACTTTGAAAATTTTAAATCTGAGTATTTTCATGTTCAGTCACTCATTCATATGCACAGCCAACAAATTAATCAGTGGACTAACAGTGCTTGTACATTTTTGGGGTTGGGGAACTCCATTTTTCGTTATGAATATTTTTTTATCACTCTACTTCAGCACAGTTTTCTGGGCTACCTTCTGTGGAAATACATTGGTAGTTACAAAATTAGCAAAGGGAAGAGGAGTAGGGCACAGCAACTTGGCATATTAGCAATGTTTGTTCAAATTTGATGTTAGGTTGGCAATTCAAATCAATAGGGCCGGTCAACTTTCATTCATTAGCCTGAAGAAACTGGTGGAGGTAATCCCCAATCTGATTACTAAATTGTGGCATACTAGCAGCATTAAAGAATTCTGAATGCTGATATTGTAATAGTTTTCCAAAAGTCAGGTAGGGTGACCTAGATATCAGTGGAGAATTATGCATGTCCTCATTCCTAGGCAATGTGATAAGAAAGCTGACATTCCACTGATTAAGAAATATATGTATAATCAGTACAACTCTATGTTATTTTATAGAAAATGGTCAAACAAATATGTTTTCATTTCCTGAGGAGATTAGTTCCATGCAAATTCCTTTATTTACCAAACTTGCATTCTGCTTGGACATATTCTGGACACTTGTGCTATTACTACGTGGCTTTCTGATTACAAAAATAACGCTATGCAGAGGATACTCAAGCATACTGCATTTCATGCATTAAGAACTGCCTAAATGGCAGGCCCACAAAAACGATCACCAAAGGGACTTGGTCTCAAATGGAGATGCTTCTACTGGAGCTTTTCAGGAACTGGTGGTAAGCCATAGCATCGCGCAGTGTTTTCTTCTGCTGAAAAAAATGTGGAAGAGAAAAGATGGGCAGAACGGTAATTAAGGAAGAGGGTAGGACAGTCATACAAAGCAACCTGGACTGTGTAGTAAAATAGATCCCTGTTAAACAAAATATACATTAGTCCAGTCAAAGCAAAACTGCCTGTGCAGAAGTAGGAAATACAAATGAAATAAAAGTTTGGATTTTTTTTTCCCCAGACATTTGGGTGCTACTCAAAAACAGGCTTCTGTTCTCTAAGAGAATGTTGGAATCACAGGAAATAACCAGTGAATTTGAGCTGTGAGGATATGGTGGCTAACTCTGGAAGAAGAAATAGGGAAGCATATAGTAGAAGGCAGGTGACTCTTCCGCCGTTGTAGTGTACGGGTGATGCTGCACAGGGCTCTTTTCTGAGAAGAGACTCAGAAATAATTCAAGGATTGAATAAAATGGAAAGACTGTAAAGATTCAGAGTTTAGCTTATTAAACCAAGATGACAGAGTATTTAATTACAGAGTGCAAGTACCACAAGTAGGAATTAAATAGTGGCTACCGGAGAGTTTTTTATTCCGGCAGAAAATGGCATAATGAGAAACCAGGAATGCAAGCTAAACCTATGTAATGTTAAAATGGAAATAGAGGGTTTTTTCCAACACTGGAGATGATCACCTTCTGGAAAATGCTTCAAAGGGAAACACCAATTTATTATTTTTAGTATCTTTGGATTAATTTGGCTTGATGTTGAAATAATCGGAAAAATGTTAAGATTTGTGCGATGAGCGACTTCTTTTATGGTCCTCAGAACTTTTGCATTCATTCATTGCAGGTGATGCCTTAACAACCTGCTTCTATGCAGTAAGTGTATTTTTCATGCAGTTTGCTTGTCTGAGTCCCCCTTTTTGAACAGCCTGTTAGGTGGTAATCATAAGGGTAGGGACTGGTCTGTACTTTTAATTCAACAGGTAAAATTTAGTCTGATCTCCTGTGTTTTCTTTCACTTTGACAAGCTTTATTTTCATTTTTTTTTTTTGTTGTGACAGGGAACTAGCGGAAGGTAAAAGATGGTGGGCATTTTTGTAAAATGAAATTTTAAGCAATGGGTTTGCTACTGTATTATTTTTTCCCAAGGGTCCTCTCAGGTGAAAAATGAAAACCTGATTGCTATTTTGCTGCGAGATATGCTGGTGTGATGATAAGCTATCATTTTTTGGTGCTTGGCAAAGAGGCAACTTTAGCTAGAGGAAGGCATAGAAAATATATAAAATTAAGACATTTAGAAAGGGATGAGGGAGAGAGCAACCTATAATGAAGGGGAATGCAGTTTGCCATGTTTGAATTCTATGTGATCTTCAGCCTCATTATTTTTCCCCAGTGGAAGTCAGGGAGTTTTCAAGTAATTATCTTTTAGCACATTGTGTATGCTGGAACAAGAGAAAAAGACAGAGACTGCCCGCAAGTCATGTGCACATGGCTGTTTATAATTTTTTGCAGATTCTAACCTCTTTAATTGCCTCTCTAACCAATCCGTCGCTTCTGCTGATTATATTTGCTAAAATAATATAAATTGGAGAAAATCAGCTCTGGCACAGTACATTCTAGAATATAAAGATATAAACACACTGGAGAGTAGCTACTTGAATTGGAGTAGTTGAGCAGTCATGGCTAAAACTCGTCATTTAAGATTGATGGTTGCTGCTCGTGCAACTGTAATATGAGCTGAATATACATTTACAGCTACTTGTATTGACTCCTTCTCGGGGCTGGAACCATAAATGCATCAGTTTCTGAATGCCTGATACAGGAGAAATGAGTGTTGTGCCTTGTGGCCCTTCCAGGTTTTGGTTTATTGCTCCTAGATTGCATAGTGCGTGGCTGCAAAACGGCAGACAAATGGGACTTGACACTTCTCTAGGTGGGATATTGCTTCACGATTCAGTTAATGGTGGAGGAAACTTCCACCTAATTGATTTTTAGCTTATTGCGAACTCTTTTTGGACTAGCATCACAAAAAACACACCAGTGTGACTCGTGCCATCAGTAATTCTGTGAGAAAGACTGAAAAGGGAGGAAGAGTAATTTACCACGTATTCCTGAGAGGGGGTTTGCTTAGAGATGGAGTCAGCTGGCAGCAAAAAAGCTCATGTTGCCACTCAGCACTGACAGCCTCAGTCTGTCAACAATAATACTTAGCATTTATATAATGCCATACTGGCATTAGCTAATTAATTCTTAGAACACCACCGGGAGATGAGTCACCAAACACCTTTAGAAAGACCTTCATTTCAATACCTCTGGCAATGTTATATGCTGAAACCCACAGATTACTGGTGTTCATCTCAAACAGAAGCTAGAAGGTGATGTTAATATTTTATGGGTTTTTTTTTTTAAAAAAAGTGTAAGAAATAATGTAAAAAAATGCAGAAACTTAGTAATGAGAGAGAGATGTTTATGCTTTGAAACCTTGATTCAAATCCACCTTGTGTCAGCAGTGAATAAAAGGGAATTCCACCGCTTAACTGGTTAATTTCAAATGAAATCTCAAGGGATAGTAGCTGGTGTCAAATGAAAACCCACCAGTGCACTTACGGTAAAACAGCATCTCCTTTAGATTGTTAATACGGAGGAAAAAGCATTTAAAATTAAAAATATTTGGTTTTCTCACCTTGACAGTTGGGCCTCCCAGGCAGCATTGAAAGATGCCATTATTATGGCAGAGCAGAGCAACATTACTTGCCAGAGCAAACCCTGCTGCAGCAGTGGGAATTTATTTTTTCCCCACTTAGAAAGCACCATTTTTGGGGTGTGGACCGGTTTATGTAGGTGAGGACTCAAGCTGTTCTTCATCTGTGGTGGGCACAGCCACAGTACTGTCCTTGGCAGGTTAAAGTTTATTCTTGCACTCTTCCCTTCTGGTAGGTGACGACTGGTGGCAGGTTTGCTGAGGAGCATTTTCTCTGTGTGTGTTTTGACGCAGTGGTCTCTATTACTGATCTTCACTATTTAAAAGAAGCCTTATTTAATGCAATATTTTCTGGTTTCAGTTGCAAACAGTAAATGATTGATACCACATTGTTTTTTTTTTCCCCAACGAATGCCAATTTGCCCCCAGTGGAGCCAGCAGTATCTGCCAGCTTGCTGCTCAGCACAGGAGTAGCCGGAGGGCTGGGATGGATGCGTCGGGAATGCAATGTGTAGACGGTTTGTTTGGAGAACTCAAACAAAGCCAGGAAGTACGATCGAGATAAAGCTTTTAATGATGTTTGCCTTATTATAGTTATGAATCCTGTCTGTTGTGTCTTCCCCACCATTTACTCAAATTGCTATGTCGGTTTCAAGTTCTTCCTACAATGAAGGTGAACGAAGCTGACTGTCGGCTGGCTAGAAATCTTTGCTGTTCAGTCTTCATTCATTACAAACTGTCATGAACAGTGGTCAGGCACAACTGAGATGCTTAAAATTTATACCATAGCTACAAAGTAAAGGATAAGTTAAATGCATTAGAAGACACTAGTTTATTTTAGTTCTTCAATTTAGTCAATGCAGAACCTAATGATATATCTTAGAAGAACAGAACAGTTTTGGTGTAATTTGAACAACAAAATGGAGTCCAGAGTCATTTTACTGTGCCAACCTGAGTTCCTGACACGAACTGTTCTAAAAATTGCTGTGGTCTCATTGGCTTCAGCACAGCTATTCCTAGAGAGCGTATGAGGCCATATGTAACTTGAGTTTTTCTCAAAATCCAAAGAAGGTTGAAACTATTTGCTGACAGCTTTCCTTAACCGTACTTGAGAGAAGAAAACATGCCATGTGAGATTGTTTGTGCAATAGTGGTGTGAATGTCCCACAGAATCATAAAATAACCCTCTGTTTAGCTCTTTGCTCCTTTCCTCTGCCTGTACACATCAGGTCTATGCAGTGCCTAACTCTTTAGCTTCCCTGTAATTGTTTCTAATATCTCCTGTGATAAACTTTCAGAATGCAATTTATCTCATAGGTACACATGTACATACAAAGCTTTTACATCAGGAATTAAGTTGTGAATATTTGACAGGATTTTTTTGCAAGTGGGAAAGTCTGGAGCAAGGAACACTTACTCTCACTTTTTTATTGTGCAGGTGATCAAATGCTGAACCAGATTGCCAAAGAGAGGCTATGGAGTCTCCATCCCTGGACATACTCAAAATAGGACTGGATATGGTCCTGGGCAACCTGCTCTAGGTGACTCTGCTTGAGCAAGGTGGAGGTAGACTAGGTGGTCTCCAGGGGTCCCTGCCAACCTGAAAGTTTCTGTGGTTCTGTGAAGATAAACCACTCAAAACCTCTGAAATTTGGTAGTATGTAGGAAATATTGTTCCCAGTATCAGGGCTTTCAAAAGATGTCTCAGACCCTCAAACAAAGCAAATGTTCACATTCGTCTTTTTCCTTGCCTTGTCATTTTACTTTGGTGATACACACTAGAATATCTCCTATTCCCTGTTCTCCTTCTGCTCCTTACATTTTCTGACAAGAAACTGGACAAAGAAGCCTAGGAGATCTTGACAGTGTCTGTAAAGGTCAGAGCAGGCACTGTGGTGTGGATGTTAGAACAAATTCCATGGACCTTGCATGGCACAAACTATTACTGGTTCTGGGTGGAACAACCCAGCTATCACTCACCCAGCACGATGTCCATGCCATGCCCCACTGCAACTTCTCTGGCCAGGCATTCCTCCTTCATAGGAATATGTAGTATGCCACATCTAAACTGCTTCTCCAGTGTATGCTACTCACTTCCCCATCCTTGAAGGGCCTGCAGAGTCCAACAGTGCTATTGGTTTCTCTGCTAAACCTCCATCCCTCTGAATTACTCATTGGGAAATAGAGATTCAGATAAAGCTGAAGAAGTCCAAGTAAACAGTCTTTCCCAGGGGGTGCTGAAAAGGAAGAGAAATCCATTTTTGGAAGAAAATGTGCAAATGGTATGAAAAACTCTGCAGTTTATGTATGCCTTGAGACTAGATCTACATATAAAACTGGGACGATTAATCACCATTTTATATTTTGGAGTCCAAAATGCACACACTGAAAATCCTTTTTCAGCCATTATCTATCATCTGCTTCGAAGGAGCTTACTGTTTATCAGTGAAGTTCCCCAGATGCTGGAGTTCTGCTTCTGAACGTGGCATGCAGTGTCTGACATCCACACTGTGCTTAGCAGCTAGATTCACACAAGAAGGAGAAAAGACCTGGATTCCAGTTCCTACATCAGTAGGAAGTATAATGCTTGTTGGAAACACAGTAGGAAATGAAGCTTGTATGGTTTTGTATCCTGAATGTTGACTGGGGCAAGGACAGGCACCACAGACATTTTTTTCTTGTTGGTAAGTGCCCAAGCCGAAGACTACAGCGTCAGGTGACTCTTGCTCATATTGTATGGTCCACTGAGTACGTTGTTCATCTGTGCGGTCCAGAACAACTTCTGCAGAAAGGACTGTGATTACTTGTACACATACACACACATACAGTTCAGCAGGTAATCTGATCTAAACAGCTAAAACCTGTGGTGGGTACGACTTCATATCACATTATTCAGAAGAAGAAAATTAACACACATGTGCCAAAAGAATGAGTGCTCTAGCAAGAGAGCACTCATATTATTTTTGGTAAACGGTAAAACGGTAAATGGTAAAAAACCTATAGTCTCCAGAGGAAAAAGAAAAGATAACACGCTACTCAGTTTAGAAAAGCAAGGGTTTCAACATCTCATTCAGGAAGGACTGCACCCATAAAAGAACAAGAAATAACCTTCCAGTTCGGAAAGAAGGCATACTGCTTGCACAGAAGGTGTGGTGTAAACTTCTTTTGGTTAGTATTTCCCACTGAATAGCAAATATAGTTTAACAGTCAGGGTGCTGATTTCTGCAGAGTCCATTCATAAGCACATTCTGCCCAGAGAATTGTCATGAACTTGTATCTCCCTACATAAATTCTGCCATAATTCTCACTAAATGTAATGGGTGAACTTGAAATAGAAAAGGATTAAATCTTCATTAGATCTCGGAGCAGTTTGGATAATTGTCATATGATTCTTCTTGTGCCACGATTTCATGAGATAAAATGGCATGAATCAACAACTTACTGTAGCCAAAAAAGGGGAGTCTTGTTCCCCTCCCTGTCCCATCCCCTTTATCCTCCTCTGCTCCAGTGCTTACGAGTTTGTACCTTCCATGAGCTGTTTTAACTCACCGATAGGGTACAAAATTAGCAAAGAAAATGACATGGGTTCTTTTTCTGCTTCAGTAATGAGTTAGTTTGGCTTTGAAAGGCTGAACGTTATAGCCAGTGGAAGGAAGGAACATGGCTTCTGAAATCTGGAGGGGAGAAAGGTGAGAAGGGGTACGGGTGGCAGGAACAGAAAATGAGGGAAGAGCAGCTTTCCTCCTTTTCACAAAACAAGCCATTAGACCGCTACTGAAACATAAGATACTCTGTTCTCTGTGTCTGCTATATGTATAGCCCATCTTGTACCAAAAGTTATCTTCTTCAGAGGAATGTTCTTAAATGCAAATTTAGATGGTAGTGCTGTGCTCAGTGCAGCTATGGACCTGCACCGCAACTCAGGTCTCAAGTTCATTGAGCGTTGACAAGTTTCTTAGTCTCAACCAAATGCCAAATTCAGAGTAACTCTTCAGTTGGAGTGCTTTGTTGCTACTGAAGCTCTTCAAAAGAGATTTTGAGTCTCTAAATCTGGGGCCATATCTCAAAATTTTGGCTTATGTATTTGACTCTTCAGTTAGCACATTTGACTTTTACATTAATGCATTTCAGTGTGACTGTTCCATTTAGAGGTAGATTAAATACATCCAGCCTGCTACTTCATAATTTTAACTTCAGAACCTCTGAGGGGTATTACTTATTTCTGACTCATTTTTTCCTGCTTAAATAACAAGATCACAATATAAGATTCTCCTTACTACTCTCTGAGGACTTTTTATGCTCTCTTCCCACTGACCTTCAAAAATATCCTAGGAGGACCTATGTCATAGCTGCCAATTAGAATATTGAGGGGAGAGCAGTATCTTTTATTAGACCAACTCATTGACACGGTAGGAAAAAATGAGCAAACTTTCGGCTCTACAACGCTTCTAACTAAAAGCTGCTCGGTTTTTTCCATCTCTAGCTTGCTCTAACAGAAAATACAACTTCTCTATACAAAATGCCTTGCAAATTTCCTTAGGTCAGCACAACCAAGACAACATTACAATTGTTATTAAGGTATTCAGCAGTTTACTAAACCTGATCAAGAATAAAGCAGTTTATCCCAGAGGTGTATTGCACTTCTGAATGGCCAACCAAGTGTTTCTGGGTAATTTGGAACGCAAATTCACACTTTTTTTACATATCATCAGATCCAATCTCCTCATCAGGGATGGTCAACCTGTGTATAAAGACAAAAAAGTCCATTACCCTGTATTCAACACAAGACAGAGTTAATTTGTCCATAACCTTTTTTTCCCTAGTGCCAATACAAACACTAGATCCAAAGCATAAACCGTGGTATGTATTGAATCACAAGGCTTGTTAATTAATCCCATGGTGGTTCTATTACCCACGAGGTCCTGAGCTGATGTACTGCTTAGCCAACTGCTAGTCAACAAGGTATCTCAGCTTTCAGGTATTCAGTGCCACAGCAGGGCAAAACTCTGCGATGTAGTTTGTGTGTCTTGGAACTAGTCGCAACACTTCATTCCTGGGATCACACACTAGCAGAGATGGTGTATGAAATGCAATTTTGAAATCACAGTATGATATCACTCAAACGATCCCCATTCAGTTCACACTGTGCTGAGTACTGGTTTTGGAGACTAATTGTCATGGCTGTGATGGGGCATATACAGCACCTAATGTAGTTTCTGAAGTGGCACATAACCAGGAGAAGTCTGAAGAAATCATTTGCCTGTAGCAAAGAAACTGAAAATGAGGTTTCTGTAACAGGTGTAAGAAACAGTATCCTTCAGAAATATTCCAATAATTATTTTTGTAAGCAAGAAAAGTCATACCTGTTCAGAACTAAGCATACAAAAAGGCACACATTAAAACATGCTAATCTTTTCATTCATTTTCACAAGAACATGTAATCTTATCTGCAATATGTGTCATCAGAGGCTACTTCAGACCTGTCTGTCAGAAGTCTATTGGAGATCTTTTCCACTGTTGACAAGTTTGACAGGTTTCTCCCATTTAAAATGAGTCCTTTCCATTGCACTAAAACACGTGCAACTTGATAGTTTAGGTAATAAAGGAATACTTTGGTCAGTACCTGTTACTACTTACTGTTTTGATTTAAAAAGTAGAACGATACAAAATGAGTATTGCCCACTCTTTGGTTTAAACTGGGTATCAGATAATCTCCAAAATATAACTACATACAGGAGTTTTAGCCCTCCTCCGTTTACATGTTTCTTATTGACTTGGAAAACATAAAATCATCACTAAAAATTTTCAGCCATACAAAGAATGCTGAGATGGTATATAATGGAGGTGTTGGACTAGCGTGCACTGAGTAAGTTGAATTTCTTGTTAACTTGGCAGCAAACAGTAGGTGTACTGAGGCCAACAAGAAGTCATGACTTTCCAAATACAGACCACTGGCTATGTTTTCATTTAATACACAACAATAACAGCAGCTTTTTCATTGCCTGTCTTCTGCAGGCCTACATCTTTGACTTTATCCTTAACATTGATTGTTACCATTGCTGCCCAGATTTAGCTCTGCCCAAAGGCTAAACTTCACCAGGGAATAAAGATGAGTGGAGACCTGCTGTTGATGCTCAGCTTGCACTTAAAGTAAGAATTAGCTCTACCAAACACACTTCAAGTTTTGGAAACTCCGCCTTTCTGACTTTGGAAAAGAATTGGGATCATACCAGGAAATCAGTGAAGGCTCAGCTCATAGTGAAAAAGTGATCAGAAGGACTTATGTGACAAAGGATATAGACAGATCTAGGGATAAAGAAAAAAGAAAATACACACATGGCCAGCTTCTTCTTCCCTCTTCTTCTCCTTCCCTCCCCCATGATAGCACTCCTATAATTGCTGTTGCTCTGGTACCTGCACTCCAGAAAGATGACAAAAATTTTGTAAAGAGCCATGAGAATGATAAAGAATAAGAAAATATTCGTATGATAGAAGGCTCAAGAAGCTCAGTCCGTTTAACTCACTGAAAGAAAGGAGGAAGGTACAGAAACATAGTCTATAAGTACCTATAAGAAAAACATTAGAAGAGACTTCAATCTATCCCTCAAATGTGTACCAGCTTCTAATGGAAGGTAAGGTTAGAGAAATCCAGTCTAGAAATAAGATGCAATTTGAAAATGTGAAGATAGTTAAGCAGTGGAACAATTTTTAGACTTTAGAGTGGATTCTCGTTTCTCACATTTTTAAATCAAACCTATTTGTAAAATATATTTCTCTATTTTAACTACAGCTATTGAAATCAGCTACTGAAGTGAGACATTTCCTATACCCTATATTGCAGGCCTGACCACAAAAATCCCTTATAATCTTAACATTAGTGTACTTTCTGCTGTTACTTCCAAAGTTACTGACACAAGATAAGTCCAAGTCTATATGGTCCCAATTGCAAGGGTTGTTTAATTCTCATCAACAGCTTCTTCGTTAGGACTGCTGCATGGAGATGAGTTGGACTCTGTCGAACTGTTTACACTGGGCTGTTAAGCCTTGCCTGCTATTATGCAAAATAGAACACTTTAACTGAAAATGCATGCACTTTGAAGTATAGCATTAACTTTTTAGAAGTTTTTCTGTACCTGAATGCTAGCGAGCCCCATGTGCAGAGAGAGAGAGGTAGAGCAGGGAACACATGGGAGCAATGCTAGCAGGAAACAACACTCACACACCTCTTCTGCAGCAATTTCAGCCCCTGCTCTGCAAAACCAGACGTTGCTTGTTTGCCTTCTAGTGGCTTCAGTTTAGAATAGCTTCAGCCAAGAATAGGTCTTGCAAAAGAGCTAAGTGAAACTGAGAAGTTATTAGCTCACAGACACTATTATTGTAACAAGTTCTGAAATGTCAAGATGCCTTTGGTGGGAAACATCTGTGAAATGCCACATACTGCATTAAGAATGTGCAAGGACTAGATCAGCGGTACATATGCATGAAGCAGATCTAGAGAAGCATTATTTCAAAAGACAAAGTGTTTTCAAAGTAGGTGTGGCTTCTCTGATACCAGTGACTTTTCATTCAAGCAACTCAATTAATATTTTTGGTAATCTTTGGCACAGCTGCAACTCTGAAACCGTGGTCTCTCTGGAGCTGCTCCACTTAGTGTGGGATGGGCCGCCCCTGGTCCAAGTGGGCCTACTGAATATAGCAAAAAAGACTGAGTGTGCTTTACACGTCATAACATAATTTGAAATGACCTTCACAGCCTCCTCACATTCCCTCCTGGAATATTTGAGACGAAGGATATAGGCAAGGACTGGCACGTAAGTTGCTGCAATACAGACTGCAGTGCAGACAATCCTGCTCCTGCTGCTACTGAGGACGTAAACTCGTGTGCCTCTGTTTCCTCTAACGAAGCTACATTGATCTGCGTTACTGTTCAGGGCTGGATTACAGCAATATATGAAGCAGTAACATATGAACTTACCCACCTGAACCTTTTATGATGTGATATCTAAATGTGTATGAAACTCTCTTAGTGAATGAAAACTGCTCTATTAGTGTGAACGTCTTTTTTTTTCTGAAAAACATTCTTGTGTTTTAGAAATTTTTTTACTCCTTTACCATCTAAACTATATTTAGATTTACAGGATGAGGTTTTATGTTAATAGCACACTGTTTCTTCCTGAGAGGCATAAACTCAGTCGGAGATGACCTTTGTCTGCTGGGGTATCAAGGCTGCTTTCAAATCTTGCTGATCTTCTTCCTCTCCATTCTGTAGCATTAGTGACTATCTCTGGGCTAGCTGGACTAAATTAGTCTGCACTCTTCTGATCCATTCTGCTGAACACTGAAGGCTTGCCAGAAATCTGTGTTGCTTGTATGCTGCTTGCTAAATTTAAATGGGTCAGAAACTCTCACCATGCTGTCACAAAAGCTATTTTTAAAGTTAATACAGCTCAGAGATGGATTAATGAGTGCACATCCCTTTAACTGTGCATGAGCTCAGTATGGTCCAGCAGGAAATCATGCCCTTGGCAAGCACACGTGAGGAGCATCTTTCTGTGTCAATGCTCATGGCCACCTGTTCAGATGGCCTAGTGCCCTCTCGCAACATGGTCAGACAGCTGACTTTGGGTGTTCATAAAAGCAAGGACAGGTTTAGAGCCATACAAGGAATAACACTGTGAATGCCAGCTCTTCAGCAGTCCTGCATATGACAGCGTCGGTAGCACATGCCCGTTTCTTCTCGTCATTTGTACGTTACTAAAAGTGTATCATCAGAACTGTCAAGAATACAGAATTTCTGGCACATAATTCTGCCTGCCAAAAATACATACATTCTGCACTGGGAGAAGACAGGAGAAGAACATGGAGAATTGGTTTCTTCCTGTATCAATTTGTATTAATAATTAGGTAGTCTAATTTCACAGATCAAAAGAGTTCCCCTTTTTTTTTTTTTCAATACAGAAAAACTTTCCATATATATATAAGATAAATCTTGTTGATATGAGAAACACAATCAAGCTTTTAGTGTTCATTTTCTACACAGAAGCCCCACATAGCTGCATTAAGACACCAATTCACAAGTGACCCGCAGCTGTCTCTTGTGTGAGATCATAGAATCATAGAATGGTTTGGCTTGGAAGGGACCTTAAAGATCATCTAGTTCTCTGGGCAACCTGTTCCAGGGTTTCACCTTCCTCAGGGTAAAGAATTTCTTCCTCATATCTAATCTAAATCTCCCCTCTTCCAGTTCAAAACCGTTACCCCTCATCCTATCTCTACACTTCCTGATAAAGAGTCCTTCCCCATCTTTCCTGAAGGTACTGAAAGGCCACTACAAGGTGTCCCTGGAGCCTTCTTTTCTCCAGAGTGAAAAACCCCAACTGTCTCAGCCTGTCTTCATAGGAGAGATGCTCAGCCCTCTGATCATCTTTGTGGCCTTCCTCTGGACTTGCTCCAACAGATCTGTGGCCTTGTTATTTTGGGGGGTCCAGAGTACTCCAGGTGGGGTCTCAAGAGAGCAGAGTAGAGGGGCAGAATCACCTGCTGGCCATGCTTCCTTTGATGCAGCCCAGGATGCAGTTGGCTTTCTGGGCTGCAAGCACACATTCCTGGGTCATGTCGAGCTCCTCATCTCAACCAACACCCCCAAGTACTTCTCCTCAGGGCCGCTCTCAAGCCATTCTCTGCCCAGCCTGTGTTTGTGCATGGAGTTGCCCCGATGCATGTGCAGGACCTTGCACTTGGCCTTGTTGAACTTCACGAGGCTTGCACAGACCCACCTCTCAAGCCTGTCCAGGTCCCTCTGGATGGCACCCCTTCCCCCAATGTGTCAACTGCTCTGCACAGCTTGGTGTCATCAGCAAATTTGCTGATGGTACACTCAATCCCAACATTCATGTCACTGACAAAGATGTTAAACAGCACCGATCCCCATACCAACCTCTGAGGAGCACCACTCGTCACTGGTCGCCACTTGGACATCAAGCTGTTGACTGCAACTCTTTGAGTACGGCCATCCAGCCAATTCCTTATCCACCGAGTGGTCCATCCGTCAAAACCATGTCTCTCTAATTTAGACACCAGGATGTCATGCGGAACAGTGTCCAATGCTTTGCACAAGTCCAGGTAGATGACGTCAATTGCTCTTCCCTTATCCACCAATGCTGTAAGCCCATCGTAGAAGGCCACCATATTTGTCAGACATGATTTGCCTTTAGTGAAACAATGTTGACTGTCACCAATCACATCCTTATTTTCCATGTTTCTTAGCACAGTTTCCAGGAGGATCTGCTCCATCACCTTGCCAGGCACAGAGGTAAGCCTGACTGGCCTGTAGATCCCTGCATCTTTCTTTTTTACATTTTTAAAAATGGGGGTTATGTTTCCCCTTTTCCAGTCAGTGGGAACTTCACCGAACTGCCATGACTTCAAATATGATGGATAGCGGCTTGGTCACTTCATCTGCCAGTTCCCTCAGAACCTGTGGATGCATCTTATCAGGTCCCATGGATTTGTGTACCTTCAGGTTCCTTAGATGGTCTCAGACCTGATCTTCTCCTATAGGAGATGGTGGTTCTTCATTCTTACAGTCCCTACCTTTGCCTTCTGCGACTTGGGTGGTGTGGCTAGAGCACTTGCCAGTGAAGACAGAGGCAAAAAAGTCTTCTCCATATACCAGGTAACCAGGTCTCCTGTTTGCCTCTGGAGAGGGCCCACATTTCCCCTAGTCTTCCTTTTATCACTGATGTACCTAAAGAAGCTTTTCTTGTTGCCCTTGATGTCCCTGGTCAGATTTAATTCTATTGGGACTTTAGCTTTCCGGACCCAATCCCTGGATAATCAGACAATTTCTCTGTATTCCTCCCAGGTTACCTGTCCCTGCTTCCACTGTCTGTAGGCCTCTTTTTCCTGTTTGAGATTGTCCAGGAGCATCTTGTTGATCCATGGAGGCTTCCTGGCATTTTTGCCCAACTTCCTCTTTATTGGGATGCATGGCTCCTGAGTTTGGAGGAGGTGGTCCTTGAATATTAGCCAGCTTTATGGGGCCTCTCTTCCCTTCAGGGCTTTATCCCATGGTACTCCACCAAGCAGATCCCTGAAGAGGACAAAGTCTGCTCTCCTGAAGTCCAGGGTAGTGAGCTTGCTGTGTGCCCTCCTCACTGCCCTAAGGATCTTGAACCACCATCTCATGGTCACTGCAGCCAAGGCTGCCCTTAAGCTTCATATTCCCCACCAGCCCCTCCTTGTTGCTGAGAACCAGGTCTAGCTTAGCACCTCTCCTTGTTGGTGCCTCAGTCGCTTGGAGAAGGAAGTTATTTATCATCAATGCATTCCAGGAACCTCCTGGATTGCTTATGCCCTGCAATAAGCAGCAGATGTAGCAGCAGCAATATGCAACAGGAATACTTTCCCTAGTTGAAGTTCAATTACTCGAAGTATTTACTCATTTCAGTTTATGAATAGGCCATTATTCTATTTTGCAACAATATCTTAACATCCAAATGTCATTTAGTGTACTGTTCCTTTTGCTCTTGAAAAATAACCTCTAGGAAAATTACAATGAGAAACACAGAACAACTTTGCTGTCTAATTCTATTTCCACTTCAGATAACCTTGAAAAAGAAACATTTTTCAATAAGTCCAGAAACCAAATGGGTTTGGATAGTAAAGGCCAAAAGAGAAATTAAACTGCAGAGAAGGAAAACAGACTTTTTAAATATGTCTCCAAGAACTAAGTACTGCCCATTCATTCTCTGAAGAGTCCTTATGACCTACTAAGTGATAGGTGTAACTGATAACAACCAATACAGAGTCATTTCTGGACATGAACCCAGCTATATTTCTGGCTTCTGGCTGGACATCAGACTAAGGAAAATCAAGTTTCTTGGAAATGCAACTGTCTTATTGCACTAAACCCAAGATCCTTTCAAGAAGGGAAAGGCAATCAAATGAAGAGAATTACAAGTTAAGATGGTATAAGCCATCTTAAAAACTGTTAAGAAACTGAAAATAACAGTTTGACTCATCTGCATGAGTGATCGGATTGTAATTTCATATGATTTTACGTGTCAAGTTCAAGTAGCAGCGTTAATATAGTATCATTTTTTCATTATTTCTTTGTGGAAGTGTCCTGTTAGAAAACTGAACTACTTGTTCATAGTTAACTAGTCAGATTAACAAAATACAAGCTTCCCTTTGGTGTAATTACAAGTTACATTATTTTACTTACACAGACATTGTCAAATCAAACACTCTAACAGAAACGCTTGCGCCTGAATGGAATCTTTTTACTCATACATGAATGTTTATGAAGAGAAATATCTCATCCGTACAATAATCCGAGTTCTTCAGGATGTCTTCTGAAAATCCTATTCTTGGTTTGCATGTGTGTCATACTTTTGCAGTCAGAGTCTCTCAGTCTGCCGTCTGCTCACTGAGCTGTACGTGCGTCCACAGATGTCCCCATATAGAGGGCAAGCCCATAGAGGTTTCAAAGCCCAGAATACCACGATAGCAATGAAACAGTGAACTGCTGAGTATACACATATGAACAACAGACCCTGAAGGTATTGAGCTACTCTACAATTATTTTTTTTTCCTTATTTTGAAAATTTATTCACAGACACACACACATCCACGCCCAGTCTTGGTGAGTCACAAGAAAAGGAGTTGAAAATTTGGAGTTACGGGGAGACGGTCACACAGCATTACCAAAAGACCTCTACCTCCTAAAACAGTAGTGTTTTGTCAAAAGTATACTTACTTTTACGTGTCTGTTCTAGGAACATCAGAGAAAAAAAAGGCGCATGAAAACTCTGCAGATGGTCTCCAGGGACTGCTAATATAGGCCTTACACTGACCTGAGAGATGACTGCATTGTAATAAGCCTAAACTGAGTCTAACACATGCCTGGGTCTAAAGATCTGTGAGTACTTCTAGGAAAGACTGTGGTTGGATATAAGTGATATTTTGTTTGAATAAACCCAACATCAAGGCCAGTGTCTGCTCAGCCTTCCTGTTTTGTGTAACCACTGTTAAGGAGGCTTTTAGAGCTAAACCCAGCAAGAAAGGTGTTGTTGTGCTTCCACTTCCATCCTGATCAAAGAGAATTACGTTAAGGTTTTATGGGCAGAATCATTTTCTGACTGATAGGAAGATCCTGATAGGACCCATCGAAGAAGTGGGGTTGCACTGTCCTGGGGTGATTATGGAAGAAGAACTGCTGAATACATGCTAATCAAATTAATGGATAATCATCATGTTTTAGAGAGAATAAGTAGGCCAGTGTGTTAGGCAGCTGAGTATCAATAAATTCCCACTGTCTGCTTGCACCAGCTGGTGAATCTCCCAGCTCAGAGAGCTGGCCAGCCTGGGTCTTTTCTAGTGTGCGTTAAGATAATCTGTATTTTTGAGAATCACAATCCTTTTCAACTTGGCTTCCAGCCAGAAGCCAAGTCATAACATCGAAGAAGGCTGCTTTTGGGTTTGCAACAGACTTTTGTACCAAGTTACGGCTTTTGGCTGGAAAGGAAGATGCATTGGGGGATAAACGAAAGACAAGGCAAACTCCGAACACTGGAACTAACAAAATATGCATGACCCTAATAAATTTTGTCTGATCTGCCAGTGTAGCTGGGGAAGCAGGAAGGCTAGAAGACAAATATGTGCAAAATGTTACAGACCCCACTGTGAAAAAAGAGGCTGGAATGGGTCTCAGATGTCTTTTTTCCTGGATCAAAAGCAAAGCATTTCCTATTCTCAGTTTTTACAGTCCTATCTATCACTGGCTGATAGCATCTTTGGGACATACTGTGAGTCAGTGCATCTTTTAACTCCCTCTCATGGCTTGACAAGGAATGTCTGCTCAGCCTATCCACTGCGTTTTGCAGATACAGGAGAAATGACCCAAAATCAGCAGTTTCTCCTCACCAAAGCTGCTTTGGAAAATTAATCCCAGTACCAGCTCTTGTGCAGTACACAAACAGGTACAAAGAGTGTTCTTGGAACATGAACAAGAAACACAAAGTTCCAGGAACCTATTTTTAACAGAGTTTTAAAAGTAATATTTACCACTAGTTTTCCCCAAATCATTATTAGTTTTTCTAAAAGGTACCGAACAGTACTACTGACAGGCTAAGCTGAAGCTTTAGAGTTGTTCCTAAGAGCTCTGGCCCTGAAGAGCTCCCAGAGAAAGGTTCCAGAACTGGAAAGAAAATCTAGGAGAAACTTTTTATGCAGATTTGACATCAGTCTTCTAGTACCTCTAAAAAAAATATTTTAAAAAATCTTGTTTTCTTTAAAAGGAGTTTCCAAAGAACAAGGAGGATGATCGCTGCACTTGCACACCGGCAGACAACACTGATTAAATTGCCATTCTGTTATATAAATGTACCTGAATTCTTTACACCAACCCCTTCTTTTTTATTTTTATTAGAAAAGTCCCCATTAAAGAGTAAAGGAGATTTTTAGATTTCTGAGCATGTTGTTAACAGAATTACAGGTCAAAGAGCTAGAACCTTTGGCAAAATTTGGAGGGAAAAGCCATTCACTCTTGGGACATGTTTGTGCAGTTACAGTGAGTTCGCAATTCAAGTTTGGAAGAAAAAGAAAGGACAGATCTCACTGGCCAGAAAGGATTGCAAAAACTGAGACTACCAAGGAGAATCTTGAAATCTGTTTCTTTTCTTTGGATTTTAGAAAAAGATTGAGAGCAAGTTGCTTTCCACATAACTCCACCTAGACACTGGGAATATATTTTTTACTTGACTATGGACTGCCATCTGATGGTTGTAGTTAATAATGCTGAAGGACACGTTGAATGTACTTTTTAAAAAATCTAGCTCAAAAGAAAATACACATAAGGCCTCATATAATACTGCTGGATGTAGTTCAGCTGACTGGTGATTTACAGTTGAGGTTAAATTTTTGGCATACTATTCTAGATATACAATAGCATCACTCTGAAAGCTTTTTCACTACAGTGAAGAATGTCTAGAAAATTCCAGTGCTGGTTTACAGAACAGCTGTGACTTAAAGTTGAATTTTCCAGGATTCATGAAGCTCATGCATGTCTGGCTGTCTGAGAATTTTTTCTGGAAAGGAACACTATTTCCTCTTGCCACCAGGGTTTAATGACCTATCATTGGCGCGTCAAAGGTGGCCTCTCACAATGGGGACAGTATGAGGCCCCAGCTAACGGCAGCAGCCCTGTTAGCAGAGGTTAAGGCTCCTTGAGAAGTTGACAAGCGTCTTCTCCTTCCTAGGCTGAAACGTGAAGTAGTTCAGTGCTGAAGAAACTGATACGAGCTGTTGATGACCTTGATAGTTATAGCTAAAATCTATTGCTCTTTGTTTAACAAACCAGCTGAGAAACTAGCTACAAATATCTGGTGTCAGTGGAGCTATTTTTTCACAGTTCAAACCAGACTGAAGACTAGGAAGAATATCTTTATTCATCCAACTGCATCCCAGCAGCATCTATGCTTTTTACATGTTGGAAGATATTCTCAGTATCAATTAATTCAAGTGTGTTAGCTGGGAATGTTTATTCTAACTGAAGCACTGGCATTGAAGAAATCCCTCATAGTAAAATAATCTCAGGATTCAAGTGGAACATAAATATTTTAGGATTAAATACTTTTTGGTTTGTATACCAGAAAATATCTTCATTTAAAATAAAATATAACAAAACAGTTACCGCACTGAGTGTCTGGCTGTACTGCTCAAAAGGAAAATCTACCATGCCGGGGAAAAAAACCACCCCAATTGTTTGAAAAATATGAACTGTGACTGCTCAGATAATCAATATTCAGGTTAAATATGTTATTAAGACTTATTTTGTTGCAAAGTGGTTTATTACAATACTTTGACTTTTAATTGTTCAAATAAAATGCAGAGGATCAATGATTGATATCAGCATATGGTCTCACTTAAGCAAAGTTTTGGCAATACATATTCATGTTAAATTCCTTAATTCCTCATAAACTGACTGAAGGGCAAAATTTATGCATTAACAGCAAAAGGTCAAGGCACAAACAATCACTGCTTAAATCCTTAAAGTAGCCTTCTACACAACAGGTGAATTTTAACTTCTATGCACGTAAATTTGAGTAGAATTTCATATGCATTTGGATAAATAATATTCATCTCTGGAAAAAATGTTCATTGTTTTGACCACCAGAAGGCCTCCTTGCACTGGGAAAGCTGCTGCTGCAAAGCCATTATGCTTTTCCTCTGCTTAGTTTGCAAATCATTGGGTTAAAGAAAAAAAGTGATCAAATTTTTAAAATGTTTCTCTTTCTGACTACATCAAATTTTTATTTTAGATTTATAATGCTTTATTAAGGGTTACATTTGAGAAACATTTCTAGTAACACATTTCTTTTCTCATAGTCCTCCCTTCTCCACTGAAGGCTTTTTATTATTATTTTGTATGCTCAGTGCTGGGAGTTTTCTTCAGATATCCATCTCTTTCATCTTTAGTCTTCCCTAACAGCCACAGCTGAGTCATTTGTGCCATATTTAAAGTGAGAAAAGGTTAGAGTCCTTTCAAATTGTAGCCTGGAGTTCATAGCATCTGTTTAATAACATATATGAATGCAAAATTGCTGATAATTGACAGAAGGAGTATACTGGAGATGGGACCAGTTCTTTGTCATATATTTTCTCTTTATAGGATGAATCTAGAATTCTGAATTTAAACTGAAACACATTTTCCTTTCATCACCTTTGTGTGGAAAGGGGCTTTATATTGAAAAAGTTGGTAAGATTTAGCATTTAGGTAGATAAGACACATTCACCTCACTCTTAGAGTTATTGTTTCAGATGATTATAGTTCTATCAAAAAAGAGAAAATCTTGCAGTCTCATGCATTGAGATTTCCTGTCATTTCAAAATTAACATACAATAAAACTAGTTAAAAAGCAAGAAGGAAATCTGAGTATTTTCCCCGGACAACATTGCTTGCCAGGATCTTTAATCTTTCAAACGCTATCATTCAATGCAAGCCAAAGGACTGGGCTCCAAATATTTTCTCATACTTTAATGCACTTGTATTTTACAATCAATGTATTTTAAACACCACCAAGTATTGCCAATTTGATTTTAATTTGTATTTTAAACAGCATTGTCAGTAAATCTCGAATATGTTTTGTTTCTGTTGTTCTGTTGTTTACTTATTCAAAAAAATATCTTTTTGCAGCATGTTAAGCAATTAGTCAAACATATTGATAAAAAAAAATAAATTTCCGTGTTTCTAAGAGCTGGTGAATTAGCATTTCTAAGCTGTCTAGACACAAGCATTTTCAAATTTGGAATCTGCATTGGTACTAGACGTAACCAAATTAAGTACTATCTGATTCTTAGTGTAGTTCTTAGATATTCTGTCTTCAAATCTTTCCTACTCAGTCATCCTCAGACAAAAATATCGTGTTGCAAAACTAGGGCACTGTTGCAAAATCATAGACCAAAAACTTGAAAAGTATCGACTGATTTGGATCACCTTCATTTTCAGGTTTCCTACAACATGGCTCAGGTTAGATACTTTAAAATAAAGGTGTTTAAAATCAATGGACTCTCTAACTTGAAACTGTATTACTGTACTTCATTTAGCCCTGCTCTAAAGTAAAAGTAATTGATTTAAGATTCACAGGTGAGAGTAGCAATACATATTATATTTCAAGGATGCTGTCATCTTATTTACTACAACTATTCCTCTCTTGTACTTAAAAAAAACCACAGATAAGCCAGAGTTTATTATATTCCATGGTATGGTTTCATTACAATGCTCTGTTATGATGGGAGATATAAGATACATAAATAAGAATTACAGTATAGAATATTGTGGCTGTAAGTTCTGAAATTAGTTATTTTTTCTTTTTATGACTTATTGCTAAGGAAAAAATAGAACTCTCAGTTCAATTTTCAGCTTATTAGGATTGCTTAAAATAATAATTTGGAGAATTATTTGTTTGCAGCACATTCAGTCACACACTGTTTTCCTCTCATTCAGAGATTTTAAGTGTAAAAATGGACTTTTTTTTTAAAAAAAAAAAAGGAACAGCCACTTGAGAATGTAGGCTGTGAACTTCAAGTAACTTTTTAATGCCCATTGAAGTTAAGCTGGATAATTATGTGAAAGTAATTTACATGAGTTTGATTTTGCCTCTTTAACCTAAAGCCAGTGATAAAAGGAGAACTGCCCAGTTCCTTCCCATGTATATGAAAGCAGCTAACACCAATGATTCAACAGAGTGAAACTGTAATTTAAAGTGGTTTTCTCCCACATAGAAATCTACATAAACCAAATGTTCCATATTCATTCATCACCTATTTTACAGTAAGCACTCTTTAGATATCACACATCTAAAGGATGAAACATTGAAACTCAAACAGAAAAAGACTGAAAAGTAGATATTTTTCTTTCAGAACGTTTTACGGAATAATAAGCATGCTCTTTACTTATTCTTCCATGAAACTATCGAGGTGAAGCATGATGAATGCATTCCAGTTACCAGGTTTTTGTTCAGCCAAATGTGCACCCAGTACTTCCACAGCTGGAGGCCACTTTTCAAATTATCCATAGCAGGGCTGGATAATTACAGTGTGGGCACCAGAGCTTGAGCAGGGCTTTGAGCAGATCTGGGCCCTGGGAGCCAAGGCACCTCCAAATCAGTGTTGATGGGATGCAGGTACTTCCAGCTTTCCTGAATTTCAACTCTCTGGTAGCTGACTCTCTTACCTCACACAGCTGACTGGTCTCATCTTGCCTCTGTGAGCATCATCCCCTTCCAGCTCCTGCTGGGTTTCAGTTGTCATACTGAACCACTAATTTGAGAATGAAAACTATGGTCTGGCTCATCACTCCTGAAAGATCACCACCACTCCCACCCCCCCCCCCCCCCCCCTACACCCCCCCCCCCCCGCAGTAATTACGGGCTCTATATTCCAAGGAAAGCATCACAGAGAGCAAAATTTCCCCTCCCATCAGCACCAGACATCTCTGTTCACCAGGGAAGTGTTTTGATGGCAATGGATGTTCTAAATGTGGACTATGCAACAGATACCTGTACTACCTGTACATTATGGGAATAAGCGATCTCACTGGGCTGTTCTCAACTTAGTTGTAGGTTGTATTTGTGAACCTAAGTATCTCCTGTAATTTCTCATCACCTCAGTTTCCCTAGGGTAGAATGTGTAGAATTCATTAACATTTGAAAAGCCATCTGAGATCTTGAGATGGAAGGCGATGCATAAGTGCAGATCAAAGAGAACTGTGCACCAATACTGATAAAAAGGAGAACACCGCAGCTCAAGCTATAGCCTTAAGTACACCATTAGCGTAACCTCAGTGAAATTTATCTACATGAGTGGAGGTTGCGAAGGATGCCCAAGGACATGGGTAAGCTCTTGAGTATCTGATGGGTGTCTTCAAAGTCTCCTCAGGTATCCTCTCACTTTAATGGGAATTATCAGTGTTTATAACCTGGCAGGACTGGTTTGTAGACATACAACATGCTTGTAATTTTATTTAGCATCTGTTTAAACAAAGCATTAGCACAAAAAGATCCCTGATACAGAAGGAATGAACCAGAAGACCTTTTATCTGCAAGAAACCAGTTGAAAGGAAGAGTGGATGATGAAACCACTTTTTTGAGGTAGTGGGTAATTTATGGAATGAGATATATACTAATATGAAAAGCATCGCAAACATGCCTAGACTAAATACAGGTATAATGATATAAGCTTCTCCTTCATGCTCTTATGCAAACAGATATATAAGGAAACATTCATAAAAAAAATCACCAGATAATTCTGCTTTTCCATTACCCTTTTCAGGCAGATAGCCCATGATTTCATCCCTCGCAAGGGAGAACAGAGGAAGAAACAGTCAGGATGCTTTAACAGAATAAAGTCCTTTTCTGACCTGAGTCTTAGCAAACGGTTATTTTTAGCTTTCCCACAGCAAATGACAAATCCTTTGTCCTGTGACATAAGCCATTGTTTAAAAGGAAACCCAAACTGCCTGTGACTCTGTTCTTCACAAGTAATAGTATTGGCCTGAAACCCTCAGGTATTTAAAGCTTCGCGTTATGTCATTCTTATTTAAGGTTATAACAAAGTTGCAACAATGTACCCTTACAGGTTATTTATTCACAGACTGAACTTGTGAGAAATAGCAGTGATCAAAGTAACTGATTAATTGGACACTAAGGCAAGATTCCAATTTAGCCTGGATGTATCCAACAATAATGATTTTAATCTCAACTTCTCCATCAAACACCTTTATTTCTGCATACAGCAGAATTATCCTAGTTATCTGGGGTTCCTTTCTTTCTCTCTTTTTTTTTTTAATATTTCTTTTTTGTTGGAATAAACATTAAAAAGCTGCTCCAGAGCCTTAAGCGCCTCTTCAGCCATAAATCAACAAACAGAAATACTGCAAACTAGCCCTCAGAACTTGCAGATGTTCTTGCACACAAACCTACCCACAATGAGCTTGGCTCCCCACCTGCCCCGACTCCGCATTTTGCCTTCTGCAGCTGCCTAGGCAATATACACACCAGACAGCATGCCTTGGGAACTGACAAAACGGAGGTAATTCGGATGGATCTTGTTTGGGAGCAGAAGGTCTATAAATGAGAACACAGTTGTATTGCTGCAGCTCAAATACTCCAGAATCGTTCACTAATACTTGTCACTGGACAAGGTGTTGTTTTTGCAAAGTAGATCAGGGATTTTCCTTTTGATGTCATGATGTTAAGCTTGGGACATTTCCAGCAGTGCTAAGGGAAGCGACAAATGCTCAGGTGACTTGGAAACACCCTCTGAGCAGTTGGAGAGTCTTCCTGAAGTGCAGTTTCTTTTGAAAGGTCTCTAAGGTTCAAGGTCCCTGTTTTCTTTTTCTTTTCAGTTCACTAGAAATATTGGTCTCGCTTCTTCTTCTCCTGCTTATATCAGCTACAGGTCCATTGAGTCACCTTTATCTCCACTGAGAATACGTGCCCTCCCTTTCCACTTCTCTCTTGTTAATCTCTGCTTCTCACTTTCTTCTGCTGGCTTTTCTTCTGTATTTTGCCTGCGTTAATGTTCATATTCTCTCCTATTTGATATAACACATTCATTTCCTGTCTCTAGCTAGAAATTGTACCCTCTTTCCCATTGCCACAGCACTTCTTCTGCCAGTGCCCCCAGGAAGAAAATACAGTTCATGCATCTGCTGGTGAGTACTACCTCGTTACCCCCAGCTCTCACGCTGTTCTCCTGCCTGGATGCTGGGGGTTAGGGAGGGACAGCTGATGGCTCTTTGGCACGCATTTTTGGTGAACTGAAAGTCCCAGTTATGTATGTGAGCACAGCCCTGGTATCAGGACTGAATTAGTAACAGAATTTTGTATACCAGACAACAGCTAATGGAATGAAATTTAAGTGCCTATGCCCAAAATTGCATTGTTGAAAACTTCTCAGCTGCCACATAAACCTGAGGACCTCTAAACTGATTACTCTTTCAGGTTTTCCAGACTTGAAGCTCTGCAGATCGGTGCTAAACTAGTATTTAAACCCAATTTTAAGTTCTGAGCAATGCAGTACAGTTATCAACACAAGCTTAGTAGTTCAGATCATACAAAATACAGAGGTATGTGCCCCTTTATTTTGAAATGCTCAAGGTGTTCCCAGAATTCATGCATAAAATAAGACTAACCACAATGTGGGAGACCTGGCTTTAATTCTGTCTCTGAGTCCTAAAAACAGATGATGGACTATGCTGGCCTGAGTCAGTGGAAGGTGATAGTCTGTACTTCAGACCTAGTGTTAGTGGGAGCTTTAGAAAGAGTCAAAGACACAGACCCTTCCATCCTTACATCTGAATAACTTTATGGCTACAAAATCTGGGTAGCAGTGAGGTTTACCAGAGACGTGGACTCCAAGTACTTTTCCCAGTTGCTTGTTTCTCTCTGCAATACTAATTTGAAACTACATAATTAAAAACAAGCAATTCCAAAAATAGATTTGTGCCACCAAAAGTGGCCTTTTGGAAATGTCTTCCATTACCATTCCCCTCAAGTCCAGAAGTTGGGTAAAGGTTACAGATATGCTGAAAAATTTATCAAGACTGATGGCTTTCATCCAAGGATCACAGTGCAGCCCTATGCTCACAATTGTATTTATACAGCATATTTACACAGCATTTACTGTATTTATAGTATATGTATAAAACAAAAGATCCCTCTGTTTCGACAGGATTTTATAGTGACCCCAACTTATCTGTTGCTTTTTCCTCTGCTTTCCCCCTCATCATTTCAACCTTTGCCTTATGACACTGTTCCCCAGACTACCATTGGTAGGGACTAGGATATCTCAATCACAGAGATTCTGTGCCCAGGTAAATAAGTTTTATAACCAGTAGTGGGTAATTTTCATGTGCTTTAAAAGATGTTGAATTTGACTTTTAGCCATACCACAGAACAGTTTAAAATAATCATGCAATAGAGAGAATAAACAGATAGTAAAAGAGAAAGGCTGGATATTTTTTTAGGTATATGGCTTTTGTGCTACATATTTTGTGCCCAGTATGGTGGTTAAACTTGTAAACCCACCAAGGTCAAGTCTGAAATTCAGAATAGAGACGAACTTGTTTTCGTCAGGATCAATTTGTGGCAACAGCAGTTTTATCAGCAGGGTGTAGTAACTACGGCACAGGACTGTCAAACTGCCAGTTGAGTCTCTGGGAAGCCCATTATCAGATAGGGCGATGATTATTATTACAGTCCCATCATCTTTGTTTTGCTGAAATATTCTTGTAGAAACGTGAGAAAATAATTGATAGACACAGAGAATGAAATTACTTGTCTTTGAGACTGTGCCTTTACAATAGACCCTCTATCTCCTTCCTCACCTTACCATGTGAAAATGACTGAAAAGACATAAGTAGAAAGGTGAAGGCACTGTAGAAAAAAACTAAACTGTTTTTTCATTATTACAGATCAAAAACTGTGTGGCAAAATCCTGTATGTACCACACAGAACTTAACCTGAATAGCAGAAAAGGAATATTCTATAATCTGATAAAGTTATATCAGTTATAACATAGCTGTCAAAGACACTGAGCAGTACCTATAAAAGTTAAAAAACAATCTCTGAGACGAAGACAGAGGGACAAGAACATAGACCAGAGAAATGGAGGAAGACTAGTGTCCAAAAACATAATTGCCAAGCAATTAAAAGTACTAGACAAGTGAGAAAAAATACAGAAATGAAATAACAGAAGGGCTAGCCCAGCAGATAAGGCATAACCGCTGCGTTCACAGTGGCTTGCTATGACCACACACGTCTGCTGCCCACAGAAAGTTCATTCCAAGGTCCTGCCCGAGGTCACTTCCTTGTGATTGCACAAGAGGCAGAAATATTTCACTTTCTGGTATTCTCCCTTTGGCAAGCATCTTTCTTCATAGCAGCTTTGAAAATATCGCACAGCAAGGAATGTACATAGCAGATGCCTTAGAAGAGTACTGAGTGCCATGTAGTTCATGCACCATTCTCTTCCTCTAGGCTTCTGTATCGCATATAATCTAGGGCAAAGAGGAAGAAGGGGAATAGAAAAGATTTTTTTTTCCATGTGGCTATCTAAGGTTTATAAATTTCCACAAATGCCACTGTCTGCAATGTATGTACAAATCTGTAAATAACATGTCAATAACTGCATGTAGAAGTCAGCAACTATCTCATCTTGCATGTCTACAGATGCAGATGGAAAAGAATCTCAGCGATTTGTATGAATTTTTACTCCTTCAATTGTCAAGATTTTCTAATTTTTTTGCTTTAAACCACATTACTTGTTGCTAACAGAGATTTTCCATTCATTAAAAGCCTGTAACAAGAAAAATTGTCCTCTTAGAGTCTTCTCTTGGCTCAAGAAGACTATGTCATTGTCTAAAATTAGACCACAATTTCAGGTCAATACAAACAGAAAGGGTGAGGCTCAAAGTAGCCTCTGTACTTACTTCTTTCTTTCTTCCCAATCTATTTCTCTAATTATTTCTTATGGTTTCGGTGCAATCATTTTGTTTTGATTACCTGCCTTTAGATATAACTTGCCTCTATCTCCCTCAGACACAGATACTTCCTGCACTGCAAAGATATACAGCTCTTTGTGGATAGTCAATTTGCTACCATTACAGTAAACACATCAATCTTCCAGTATTAAATCCTGCAGCTAAATTGTAGGTCTTGTCAGAGATTTTGAAATTTTGTTACTGATGCATTCAGAGGGAGGATCAAGTTTTGCCTGATGATTTCTCCCTCTGCTATTCTTTAGTTCAAAGTTCCTGGTTGTGCTTTGGAACATGCCAGGTAGCTTAAAGTTCATTAAAAACAGCAGAAAAGATACGCGGTGCCAGCCTTCCCATGCTGCATTGCTAGTATGTGGGCATGGAAGGGCATATATACCAAATGTTCCCATCCTTCCTTCTATTGTAAAGATTAAGAAGCATGAGCAACTGTCATCTTCTCCATCCATCTGTTAAATCTGTCTCATTCACCACCCAAAAAGAGGTACTTCCGTTGAAAATGGCCATGCTAGTCATAAAGAGCACAGAAGCACAGCTATCACAAAACAAACATTTTTTTGTGTGTGTGTGTTCCACAAATGACTTTGGTTCATGATTTAAATTGTAAAAGTGAGTTGGGAAAGTTCATTTCTAGTCAAGCCTGTTTTTTGGTTGTGGTGGTTTGTTTTTTGGTTGTGTTTTTGGGTTTTTTTTTAAATTTATTTGACTTTGCAATGCATTTGGAGGCATAGGGTTCGAAGGGATGTGCCCGCGAAAAAGTGCTTCAGGTCATATTAACCATTTGAGCCACTCCCTCTGCCCCAAACCAGGATAAAAGGTTAGGTACGGAGAGGATCAGAAACTGATAATCACAAAAAAGTACAGCAGGATCGTGTGATCTCAACTAAAAGAGATTTTAAAATTAAATTTAGTTAGATAGGAATGCTTAAAACATGGGCAGAAGCAGGAAGAAAAGACCAACTTGACTCATGTAGGCAGAAAGGCATGCACACAATCCCTCAGAGTATGCACAGCTTTTAAGGATCAGGTGAGCTCAGAATCCTTTTGTGCTCTTGCACTCAGTTACCCCTTAGGACAGAGATAGTGAAAAAAGAGGGAAAAAGACCATACGGGGTGCAGAAGTGCCTCATGTATTGAGCAGCTGAAGAAAGACCACACTGGTGATCCTGCAGGGTCAGCACAGAACACCGAGGGCAAGACTTGACACGTGCAAGATGACAGCTCTTTGTCCCACAGTTCCCATGCTCTATATCATGTTAGCCTCCATAAACAAGGCATACGGCAGGAAGCCAAAATCTTCTCTTTTTCTCTCTGGACTGTTTTAAAAAGAGCTTTTCCATGTGAGAGAAGTAACGAAAACAGCAGTAAAGCTTCACCAAAGACAGGCTGGCTCCTGAATTGAGGGAGTAAGAGAGATAAGGTGACCTTGCTTGAGAAGAGCGAGGCATCTGTCTGAGCAAAGGAGTGACAGACTATTCAGACTTTGCCAAAAGCCTGGATATTTATGACTACAATATGCTTCTAAAACTCCTCATCTTAACCCACCCCCACATATGAAGACTGACCCCTAGATTTAGTGAAAAACAATATTGCATAATAGCATTAAGGCAATGTGCTGTCAAGTGTCCCAGTCAATTAAGCCCAATGTTTGCGGTTCCCCTGGCAACCTAATACTAGGATGTGCGGATGGTTCAGCTCTTTCCATACTGCTAAATAAAACCAGGGCAAGAAACAAGCTTGGGCACTGGCCTGGTGATCATCCACACAGTTTAATTGCTAGCATGCTTCCAGGCTGCTTTGGCTTATGCCAGTTCTTTGGGAAGCGGTGCCTAAGCCTGGCTGGAGGGATAGCCTATGCGGGGATCAATTCCAATAGGCAGTATAGACATCGTGGCACCAGGTTTTATTCCCTCCAGCCTCAACAGTTGTCCAACATCATCCCAGCTTTGCATCTCCAAAGATTCCTCATGCTGTACCCTAGAGCAAACAATGTATGAAAACATGTATGAAAACATCATACATTTCATGTATGAAAACGTCATTCTGAAAAGACCCCAGCTTAATACGCAGGTTTTTTCAGATGCTTTGTACTGAGAAAAAAAAACCCAAACCCACAAAAAATAGTTAAGTTTTAGCCCTAGAAGTTTACCTTTCAAGGTTCATAGGAGGCCAAACACTATGTAGCATAACAGTGGCTAGGCTCGGCCACCTGCTCTCAGGGTGAGAAAATCGCTCATCTCATTTAGCAACAGAGATGTAGGGTTTGTGTCTCTGCAGAAAGCCCAGTGGTTCCACAGAGCATTATGGCAATAAAAAGGATAAACCACAGCTAAATTTTGACATAAAGGAAAACATGGGAAAGGAATCCTCTTCTTTTCCATTATGCCACAGCAGCAGCACCAAGATTTTATCTACAAAATACTGGGGAGCTCAAGGGAAGGAAACAAGCCAGTGCTGACTGCCATTGCTCCACAGCCACCTGCAGGCAGTGCGTGCGGGTCAGTGCACTGACGGCTCACTTACTCCTGCTGTTGGAAGAGATGGAGCAAGCAACAGAGGATGAACGTGTTCCTCTAGTAATCTTGCCGGCGCTATGGTTTCTATAGACCTGCCATAGTGGCTTAAAACGGAGATGGCCATAACTTAGACTGAGGTGTGACTTTCGGAAGAAGAAAAATAAACACGAGACATATATTAAAAACATAAATCCCATGTGCTGCCCCTACATGCCCATATCTCCAAAGCTAGTGCATCCCCAGACTTCTCCCCTGTGCTGCCCTGCATTTCATTTTCCCAAATCCCTCAGGCTTCCGTCCTGGACCCACAGACTTTAATTACTTTTTTTAAACTTGCCTTGTATATGGACTGGTACCAAAAACAGTTCGAGAAATTTCCAGCAAGAGTTAATTTTCCCTAGAACTCTGACTTGGCTGAAACTCAGAGTATGTGAATAGAAATCATAGCTCTCGGCATCCAGGCTTCATTATCATAACACAGATCTAAACCTATGCAGCCCTCCTGTGTGTTCTCTACCATACAGCGCTAGGTCCTCGCACTGCTATTATTATTAATGGTCATGTTATTCTGACTTTCAACTGCATGTCAGTACAAACAAGTTCAAAGGCCACAATTAGAACTGGGGACCAGTACACTGGAGCATACACAGAAACCCTCAAAGACAGAGAAATCCTTTGGCTCCTGTCCCAAAAGCTTATTATTATAATTAAGATTTATGTTATAAAGGCAGCTAGAGGTGCCAAAAGAAATTGGGGCCCATTATGTCATAAATACATCTACTGCATAAATACATAGTGAAAAAGCAATTCTTGCCTTGAAGAACCTGCAGTCCTGAACTTCAAGCAACTGATAAATCTGCGACTGCAAAGTTAGCAACAAAGTTTGGGACACACCCAGCTTAAGTAGGTGATTAGTGTCATTGCTGTCAACTGTGTTATTTACTCTTGCCTCCATATTGGGCTGAATCATGCCTACTTAAAAAAATGCATTCTGTTTGACAGATAATAAAATGACGGGAAGAAGAAAGGACTGAGGATACCTGTTCCTATCACATATTTTATAAAGAGTGGCCAAGGACACAATATGATGGTTTAATCATTGACTCTTTTTCAGCTCTTTTCATTAAAGAATTTCCACCCTCTGTGATCCAGCAAAATGGTTTTAGTGCCCATTTCTTGCATAGTAACCATTTCTTTCTTGTCCCTATACAACCACTCACTCTCTGAGGGACTTCCACACTTATTTTTGTTCTGTAGGGATCGTGCCAAAGTGGCAGGAAGGTGGGAATTTTGTTTGCTAAATATGAATTGTGGGCTCTGTGGTTATGACATTAAGGCTTCTGAGATACCACCAAGATCTGCCCGTTACTTGAGCTCTCAGTATAGTTTGTCTCTTTCTCCTCCCTCCTCAGGTCAATAATTTCTTACAATTAGCAAGCCACCGGAGTCTAGACGTTAGGGCATTCAAAGAATATCTGAGTCTGTAAATGGAGGAAAAGTGGATTGCAGAGTTCACGTCTCCTGGTTGGGGTAAAAGTAAATGAGCCTTTTGCCACCATGCACAGATGACAACAGAGAATTTCTGTGAAAGCTCATTTCCTCAGAGAAACTCTGTGAAGGTATCCAGCCACAAAGGGAGTGAAAAGAAAGGTAAATGGACCGTGCCAGAAGGTTGTGAATTTCCTTTTTCTGGAGGATAACTAGACCTTATCCCTCTTTTTTAAAAGATTTTTGGAGGACTTTTGCTTGATCTCACATGCTTAAGGTGTGTCCAAGGAAGCAGTGTACCTAGTGGTTTCCTTCAGCATGCTTACCTGATTTTACAGTTGCAGCAGTTATCTGATAATAGAGTTGGTCACAATGCATCCTTGATTACCGTTACCATGCCTAAAAAACCTGACACTGAGCATTGCCAGCAGTGAACACTAAATAAAGCCCAGATATACAGCGGGAATACAAACAAAAGGGACAGAAACAAAGCGTCCTGCTCTCTGCACTAACCTCCTCGAAGTATTAAGTCAAGTTGAAGTTCAGTTTAGACTCTCTACAAAAATAGGGCCCCACTCCTCATTGCAATACCTACCTTGCTGACTTTCTCTCTGGTGTAGAACCAGCAGATGCCAGTCACATAAGACTCTCCTTCCAGTGTGATGAGGGTCAGGCAAACCAGTGTACTGAGCAAGGAGTTGTCTAGATGAGCCGGTGGTAAAATCATGAGACTCCTGTACTCACCCTCCCCAAGGCACAGGGAGAATGGCCATTTTTTTGTCTTTTAAAATCCATAGCCATGACTCTTGAGACACCCTGCCAAAGCCCTGCCAGTGTTTTGCCCGTCCCCAGCACTGCTGAGTCTTAACTTTTTTCTTAACCTTAACTAAACTTAACTACTTTCCCTCTGTGTTCACGTGCATGAACCAAGATTCGAACACTGCTCTTCTGACCCACTAATGAAGGTTCTGTCTTCAAGGTTATAGGGTATCTTAGACCAATGCTTTTTTGTTCAACTTAGTGTATTTTGTCATTCAACTTAGTCAATTTTATGTAGAATCCTTGATTATTCTCTGAGTGATAGAGGGACAGATCCTTTTATGTGGTAACAAGGGCACTTACACAGAAAGTGTGGGTTCCTGAGCTTGACCAACAATAAGGTAAAACTGCAAACTGGAAGATCAGAGATTAAAAGAAAGGCTCACCCAGTGGATAACTAATGACTGAGGCTGGCTATATTATTCATTTCTACCTAGACAATTCAGGACCTGAGATTTTAATTCAGGATATTTGACAAAAATTCACAGAAATACAACAGGAAATACTTGATTGTAGAGAAGGAAACCAAAGTACCCTGCCCTTTCAACACAGTTGCAATTTCTGACCATGACAGTGTATTTCTGCCTCCTATATCAGCTGACAGCAGAGTAGGAAATTCAGGTTCAGCTTTAGGTATCTCCATCCTTTTTCACAGCTTGCCATAAGTCCCTCTATGCGAGGCACTCAGCCATTTGGTGCTAGTACAGCTAAAAGGCTTAGTCATGGTCTGGATTAAGGACTGTCGTCTACAATTCCAGCTGACCTGCTGAGCGTGATTCATGACAGCAGGTCATACCCACAGAGGCCTTTTCGAGCATCATGGATTTTTAAAAACAGACCAAGAAAACTAAACACTGCACTGAGAACAGAATTCCTCCCCTAGTCAGGAGACAGGAAACAAACCGTACCTGACAGAGTGCGCCACAGTATTTACTACACTACTGAAGGTGCTGAGTTTACTGATGGTATGGGAAGTACTTGTAATGGAACAAAATAAAATCAAATAAGATACTTATTCTCTCTCCCAGAAGCCTGAGATTCACCAGTACTTTTTAAAAAGACGTATAATCAAGACTGTATTCACTACAAAGATATGTTTAATTTACTACAATTTTTTGTCTGCTGCCAGCACCTCAATTATATTCAGTCTCTTATGTGCCTGCAGCCACAGGCATGTCAATACTACACACTGAAGGAAAAAACAAATTCATGTCTTATTAAATTTGCAACTGTAGCTGCACCCATTTCACACCTGAATTTCTCATCCTCCAGGCAGATTTCACTTCTGCATTTTCAAGCAAAATGCACTGTGTAAGAGTTTGTTTCACCATTAAAGCTCTTAAGCATGCTGTTTCCTTCTCCTTTAAAAAATGGTATTTATGTGTTCAATGGAGGATCATTAGATTATGAACCATCCTGTCTTTCTCTCTTCCATTCAGAGTTAAAATCATAAGAATTCAGTGTGTGATATAAAGCTCAGGTTGCACAGTCTGTTTTTTCCTATCATGAAAATGCAGGAGTTATCATTCAACAACTTCACATATTATCTTATCATGTGCATTTAAAAGTGAAAGCGACTGGTTTGTCTTTTTAATTACTTAACTTTTTGCCATAATCTGTAGTTAGACAAATTCACACAACTGACATTCATTTCCTTCTGTTTCCATGCATACAGCTGAGACCTTATTCACCTAACATTACAATTTACTTATATGACGAGGTACATAAATTCATAAAAGAAAAGCAATGGTAGGAAAAAAAGACAAAAAGAAAGTGCTTGGATAAGCCAGTTAAGAGTCATAGATGCTGTTGAGAATTGCTTATTTGATTGATGGGATACTGGACTCTACCTCTTTTTTGGTTATTCACTGTGAGATAGGAGAGCTTTAGCAAAGGACACAGCAGAAGCTTCCTGCTTTCTAGGGCATCCCAGCCATGTGGCTGGAACACTGGTTGTATTGATTGAACATGTACATCCCCTCAAGCAGAAGAAGGCTGTGAACTCAAGTGTCCCACAGCCCACTTGAGTTTTGTAATTGCCTGGCTCCTGGATGGGGATGCAAGGAGCACCACTGCCTGCCTCCCACTGCTTGTGCAAGACCTGACCAGAGAGGTCTCTTCAGAGAAAACCCACACAATTTGGCCGTGTAGGTGGATAGGTCAAAGAGCATGCAGCCTGTGGGTCTCTCAGCAAGATTCAGGTGTCTACTGTCATAGTATTGCCAACAAGACCATTCTCACAAAAATACTTTTAGTATGCAGGAATGTTACTGAGGAAACTTTAAGAACTTTATGCTTTGGGAGTCTTTAGAGCCAGATGGCATTTTAGTAGAGGTTTTGGAAATGAAAGCGCTAAGCTTAAGAACCTGCACACACAGCAAAGTGACTTCTGTGTGAGTACAATCCACTAGCTCACTGATGGGAGATGTGGAGGTACTGGAAGGTACTCTGCATTTTCCCCCCATTATGAGCAACAGTGGTCATCCTCAGCAAAGGGAAGTCGTCAGCAAGTGCAGAGTGGTCAGTAATTTTGGGCAAAGAGATTGGATCACTCTGTGAAATGTGGGACCCCACCTGGCACAGGAATACCACTGTGTCGGTCGCTAGCTCTTTCCTATTGAACCAATCATTCGTGTAACTGTTTCGAAGGGCTGTATGCTGAGGCAATATAACTCTCACATATTTTTCAGATATACTGATGTTCAGCAGACTCACCACTTTTCCAGGGTGATGTAATAATTTTGTGATCTATATCCCCGTGAGGACCAGTTTCTTACACAAAATAAAATACATTTCTGTAAACCTGCGAAATCACCAAGAAAGGGGGACACATTGAGAGATCAGAATGTAAGTAGGGATCTGCAGTATTTCAGCTGTAGACACTTTGTATGGCTTTAACTTAAGCTTTTGAGTAAAATTTGCTATTGACATGATGATTTGAACTAAGACTACTGACATTCATGCCATTGGAGACGTTGTTCTTATGTTACCTCCACTGTATAGTAAAATGATACTCAGTTCTTACTGTGAGAGCTGGTACAAAGGTTGTAAGAGTTAATTAGTGTTTGCAAAGTGCTGCCTAAATGCTAAATAATAATGGAAGCTACCATAGTCCGACTAGTCTCTTTATTCTTTACATCACTATCTTATTTTTGGTTACTGATCAATGTTCTCATGCTTCCTTTTCCTTTTCCTGAGACGTCATTATAAAGCAACTGTCTCAAGGCAACAGATTGCTCACAGATCCTGAGCAAACCTAGCAAGTACAAAATAGTTCAGGTCTCTGTTTTTTCCATTTATTTTTAAGACTATCTGTATTTGATATATGCTGGTCTCTTCTTTTTGTCTGTGTCTCATGTCCAAGCATTTTAAAGCATAAACCAGAAGGACGTTGCCTGAGCTGGTAGGAGGGGATGGAGGAAATCCTATACTGGAGGAACAATTACAGGAAGCTGACACAGCCATTAAGATGTTTAGAAGAATCAACTGAGAAGAAAGTGGTTTTGGTGTGGTGCCAAGTTAGAGAAGGAAACGGCTTGTATGCAGGGATGAATTTCAAAAAGTAAACATAAAAAAAGTGCAAAAATGGTTGTGTTAGTACTCAGCTGAAAACAATCTCGCAACTTTGAGACAGTCTGTTACCTATTCACCTGCTGTCAAGGAGGTAAAGAGAGGTCACATCTTTCCATAGAGGGATTCCCTCAAAACTGGGGATACTCCCAGCAAGAAAAACGCTGTCAAAACCTTGTATCCATCTTCATATGGCCTGACTATGAAAATGAATGTGACTGAACTGCATTGTATTCGGACTCTATCCAAGTGGCCCATTAGGAGCTTTTAGCGTCTGGCATCATTTCACGCTGCCTGAACATTTTACCCACAATCTGCACTGGTCTGAGGAGAGGCACACGTGGCTTAATTCCTCAACTTCAAGAGTTTTCTAAAGCTACAGTTCTTTTTCTTGGCCTCCAAACCTTTGTTGAGTTGAAAGACCTTGAATTTACATACTGTCAGTAGAGACCTTAAATTTCAAAGAAAGTATCTTCATGCTCATGAGGCATATTCCCATGCCCCTGCTCATGGTAATGCTGGTCAGAAAGTTCATGCTCCATCATCAAAGAAGAATTTATCATACTCTGCCACCTCGGGGCTTGCACATGTGACAAGTCTGCATTTGCTCCACCTCTACAGAGTGACAGCGTACACTGTCCAGGGCTGAGAGGTGTGGAGGATGGACAGAAGCACACGAATGGCCACCAGGAAGCCCAAGACCCTGGTACCCTGGCAAGCAGACAGAAACTACCCTATGAAGACTGAAAAATCTTTTTCACAAGGAGAAGAAATATGTTACAAAAAGTGTTGAGACTGAGAACTGCATCTGTGCCTGGAAGGCAATAGGGGAAATGAAAGGGAATGACTGTGGCTGGACAGGAAGGGGAGATAAGAATAGAAGCGCTTGGTTATTTATTAACATAAATTTAGAAAACACTGTATGGAGAATAGGTGGGGTAAGGGATGGAGAGACAAGTTCATCAAAGAGCTTGGGATGTGGGAGGGCCACTGGGATGAGCTGGTCTAGAAAGACGAGATGAAGAGGAGGGAAGTAGGAAAATGGAAGAGATTCTGGGCAGTGAGATGAAGCCCAGCTAAGCAAGATTGCCGTGACAGAAGTGAAATAGCTGAAGAGCAGACACTGAGACAAAACACGGTGTAAGGAAAAGGGTGGAGAAAGGGATGGATTGAAGAGGGAAGACAATTAAAGTGGGAAAGCAGGCATAAAAATCACTGCTGATTAAAAATCACCCTGTTCCATAATCTTCAAGGGAACCTTACTGCTGTCAGCCCTGTTGTCAGAAAATATCTGTGAGACTTGCAAGCAAAATGTCAACCTCGTACCATCATTAGCAATGTCTGCATGGAGGACTCATGTATAAATTCATAGGAATTAAGACTGAAGATACCATTGATTTCCAAATGCTCAAAAAGGTATCCAGTCTCGACTTGAAGACAGGAAAAGACAGAAAATGTCTAAGCACTGTTGAAACAAAAGTCAGCTTACTGCTTCCATTACAATGTCACATTTTTAACTTCCAGTCACAAGTGCTTGTTATCTCTCTGTTAGGATGGAAAAGAAATCTTTTCCATTCTATTGTTTTTCACAGCTAGGGTATTTAAATTCTAAAAACAAATCACTGTTTGATAGTATTTAAAAGCTAAACAGATTGAGCCATTTAGGTTTCTCACAGTTTTCAGATGGTAAGTCATTTTTGTTGCTGTCATTTTCACAAAGCTTTTCCCTTTGTGATAGTAGCAGTTGGAATCTCCTGCCATTTCAGTGTTGGTTTATTGAACTAACCCGATTATTGGGTTAGTTAAGAAACTGACATACTGGATAAATTCACACCTTTACTCAGTAATTATCTGAAGTACTTAGGAGAGCAGTCGTATAACACCAGTGGGCATCACTGATAGATCCCTAATAATTTGCCATTGTAAATAGAAACAAAGGGGTCACAAGAAATACCAGGCCTGCACATCGGTTTTTAACTGAGCTCATGGCTCTATACTTCTACTCGTGTCACTGAGCATGATGTTGATCCTTTTATTTGACCCTAAAATAAACATTAGACTTGTGTATGACCATTCCTAGGAATCACACTGTTCAGTAACACCTCCTGACATAACATATTTACGTATCCAAATGTTCAGTAGCAGTTTGGTTCATTTTGTCTGAAAGTAGCAAAAAAATTTCTTAGGAGATCTTTACCAGGAATTAATTCTGTTTTAAACTTCGTAATATATGTGTGTGCCATTATATTATAGTGCTCTTTACGGTTACATGATTATGTAGTTAATCTAGAGTTATAGCATGCACTTTTATAGATAAATTGATTGTTAGTAATGACTAAAACCATGATATGGACCCAGACTCTCAGTTCATTATAAGAAATAATTCACCTCAAAATGTTCTTATCTTTTTCATTTCACAAGGAAGCCACATAGTCTGGCATTTCTCAAAGGCAGGTACAAGAACTAACCACCCATATCCTAGTCACACTGAAAACTGTGCACTTCTTCCTTTTGACGTATAAAAAAGGTCATGTCAGTCATGGACACTTAATTTTCTCTGTCTTCTTATGAATATATTCCACTAGCCACAGATCTGTCCAAAGGAATTATCAATCTCTTGATTAAACTCAGTGCTGCATGTTTATGTGCATTTTTCCCTTTTTAGAGTTCATGGTATAATCATGAGTTAATTGTTGTAAGTTACCTGCTTAGCTCACATGGCCAGGTTTTTATGTAGAATGTAAGGTTTTCAAGTCTTCTGCTTAACCATCCTAGTGTCAATTTGACGTTTGTGGCTTTTCCAGTTTTCCCTTTTTTAAAAATAGGAAATTACACAACTTCCATGTCTTTTACATCAAAATAATACTTTTATTGAGTATTAAGCTTGAGTAAGAAATGCCAGCTGTGTCTGTACCAACCCAGTTAAGCAACCTAGAGTATATGCTCTATGACACAAGCTATTACTCTTTGAAGGATTTTTGTGTGTTTGATGATATACAAGGCACAGTAATTTGATTTAAAACATTAAGATATGTAAAATGTAGTTTATTCATGCTTCTTTCTAGCTAGATCTTTTCTTTCTAACAGTACCCCAATTCTGTGTTCATTATCTTTTACTTTATTGCTCTATCCAGTTTTGACTGTTAGAACTGCAAAAGTAGAGATTCATGTATTTCCCTGTAAAGCTCTGTTGTTTGAAAAAAGAAAGAATTTTCTAAAAGTGAACATATTGCTTATAATAAATGTGCGCTGTCCTGTGTCATAGTGTGATAGAACTTAGGAAATACAGGGGTTTTATCAGTGACTGTCAAGTGAATAATAAGACTAGGTCATTTTAATATCCTTCTCTGTGAAACCAACGTTGATAATGTCAAGGAATACGTCATTCACCCAAAAGAATCATTCAAGCACAGGCCAATGGGGCAACAAAGACTGGTACTATTCAGGAGGCAAAAGAGAAAGCCTCAGGCGAACCCCAATCGTGATGCAGTTCAGAAGACTATGCCAGGGTCAGAGAGCTCCATTCAGAAGTCCTTGCTCCCTTTGCCCGTCAGAAACTGGAAGGAGTATAAGAAATTTGTGAACTCAGGAAAGGCATGTTGCACAGAAATATGTAATTTGAAGTTGGGTAAAGAAAGAAGCTGGGGGGAGGGGGGTGGTGGAGGGGGGAAACTCTTGCTGTTTGGTGTTATTATTTTCAGGGGACAGTTGTGTCCCCTCACACAGCCATAGCATTTCTTTCCAAGCAGAAAGAACTCTGTCTAAGGCGAAGGAAGACGCAAAAGATCAAAAGATCAAGAGTGTCCTCAGGGAAAGCACTGCAGTGCCCCTTGATCACCCACAGCATCTGCACCCCACTAGCTCCCACAGTATTTGGTGTGCCCCTGGACTGTCCCTACAACAGACAGAAGATGTTAATTGTCTAAGAGTGATACCTGAGAAGGCAACTGAGCAAGTGGCATGTTGCCATAGCTGTCCAATAACAAATATAAAGAATAGCAATAAAACTTTTGTTTTCCTCTGTCTGTATGGCTGGCTGAAGGAATATGTCCCTCCCTGATCAGGACTCATAGCCCTAAATCCTCTCTTGTCTCTCAAGAAATGGCTCAAAATGTAGAAAAAGCTTCTTTTAGTCAACTGCTTGCTAATCATCATACCTTCCCCGGGGGCAGAACGAGTTCAAATATTTCTTGCAGTGATTTGAACATTTTTTTACCTTGGGAGACAGTCCAAACAACAGCCTATGCGGTGTGATGGAGTGCATTCCTTCTGTTGATGGTATTCTATTTTGCATGAAACAATGAAGTTTTCATCAGATGCAAAAATAAAGGCAAACTCCTATGGATATGGACACTCACTGGGCAAAAAGCAAAAGCTAATTTCTAGCCTCTGTTCTGGGCAATACTTTGCATAAAACTCTGAAATGATATCTGAATCCTATGTGTCTGTATACATTATTGATAAATGCTGTTTAACCACTAAGTCTTACTTACATGAGTCATCTAAATCCCATAGGTGAACAAAGAATCTTTTGTCTGTGGGTATTTCAGACATCCCCTGTTTTGCAATGTGAGCAGCGTGCCGTGCAAAGGAAGAAGCTGCCTAACTTGGATGCTGTAAGTCTATCAGATAATCAATTATCAAAATACAGGAACAATTTGTGTTGTGATATCCAAGGCTCCTTTGTGAACCTAAACACTCCAGACAAGAAGTGGTAGAAACATGAGTGCCTGCAGAATGCAACTACTCCTGTGGTTCAGTCAGAAGCCAAGCTGGGGTTTTGTGGATGAATATCCTGCACTTAAAAGCACAGGGAGACATTGTAATACCCAGGTCCTTTTGCAGAGATAGCTCTATCTCTAATTTTATACTTCAGGGTTAACACACAATGATATTATGCAATGATCATTTAGTGAACCCTTTATTCTCCTTGGGAATTAGGACTTCCTCATATTCAAAGTCCTGCATAGCTGGAAGGGTATCTGGATTCAGCAGTCATAGGAAATTGATTCTACAGACGGTGATAGTAGATAGGTTGTGTTCAAGGAACAACAGATAAACCAGTTTTTAATATTTCAGATATTCTAGTCCGGAAATTTGCGGTACATGTGATGAGAGGAATGAACCAAAACTATCAAGAATAGATAGGTATTTTTTCACTGGACGAATTAGTGAAGCTTTCATTTTAGGTTTTCCTTAGGAGTTCATTGAGAAAACTGCATTAAGTCATTTATTTTACCTAGAGGAGAGGCAGAATTTGCTCACCCACATACCAAACAATCAATGATTGCTCAAAAAAATAGCCATCAAAATAGAAGGAGACAAAGTTTTTTCCCAGAACTACATTTTAAGTCTGTTTTCCTTTCAGAAATCTTAAGTAGGATCTTGCTTGTTATGTGCTTCATTAACCAAGGAGTCTGTAAATAAACATCTTATTATTTTGGAAAGAGATGATACGGTTTGTTCCAGCCAAGGCCAGGCACAACAGAGCTGCTGTTAGTGTGATGACAGCAAGCATTAGTACCACAACCAGGCACAGAATCTGCCACATCAGAGATGAGGAAACAAGACTTCCAGTTCACCTAAGTCGAGCACGGTGAGCTTTGGAGCACCAGCTAACACAGCTCAGTTCCCAGGATACACAAATTAGCCCTGAAAACACTGAGCATGGTAGACAGCTGGAAGTTTAGTTCCTTTTTCACTTGTATAAACGTAAATCAGAATGATAAGTCGAGTAATTTTCAATAAAGGATGATTGGTAATCTACTTCAACAATGTTCATTTAAATACTGAAGATATAATTATTTTTGCATTACCGCTCATTAAGTAATAGTTTTTCATAGTATCTGCTTTTCATTCACATCAGCAATAACTGTAGCTTTTATTTAACAGTAGAACTTAATGGGAAGAGTTTTGGCCGCAGCCCTTGCACTATGATTAGAATATTCCATTGCAAACAGAAAATGTAAAGTAAGGTTGCCAGCACTGTGAAAAAAAAAAATATATTGCAGAATTACTTCCCTGCCCTCCACATCTTAAAGGCTGATGTTGTGCTTAAAGAACAAGGCAGGAGAGTCACAAGTTCATGCTTCAGACTCCTCCCTCTGATCTACAGTTTTGATTGACATTGGGCAAAGAATTGAAATCTTAAGAAGAAGAGAGGAGTTCTCCCGAGTCTTTGATCAGTCCTTCAGTCTTTTGGACCAAGTTCCCCACTTCTAATACAGGGATACCATTACTCTTTTGTCTAAGTTTTTAGCCACTAAAAGGGTAAATATCCTACATAACTTAGACAAGTTTCTTTGGTGCAAAATGCTCATATAAACTAATTTAGGCTACTTGAAACATCTAACTTCAGTTCAATTCAAGCAGGAAAACTGGAGACCTCAGGCAAGAGCTGTCCCACCTAACTCAGATGCCTAAATTAGGAGTCCAGTTTCCCTAGAGTCCTTAGAGATCACAGAGAGAGATATAGATATATATACTAGGGCTTTTATGGTGGTGTAGTGGGAGATCTACCTTGCAGGACCTCTCATTCTCCATTGACTCCAGGAAGCATACAGTGACTATCAAGTAATTCAATTACTTGAACTTAGCTGAGCTGGATCTGGATCTTCGTTCTGCACTGAGCCAATGGAGGGTATTATTGAGATCCAATAAGTATCCCATATAATCTAAAATAGGTAGGGCTAAAAACACCCATAGAAGGAAGCGTATAATCACTGAAATGAATTAGAATATGCCTGCTACTTCTCAGACTTAGAAATGAATTTACTTACAGCTATGTCCCTTGCCAAATCTGGTGTATTCATTTAAGGAGTTAAATATGAGACTTTGCTCTAACTTTACTAGCAAGGAAGGAAAGAATGTCTCTCTGAAGAAGTTTTTCATGCTCTTCTCTCATTCTTGCTTGTACATTTCAATTGCTGTTGTCATATTTTCCAGTCTTAACATCCCCTTGAGTAATTATTGCCACACAATTAAGAAAACATTTAGAATGGAAAATTCATTTGTTAAAGAGTTTCACCCTAAACCAATGGTGTACTCCTGTGCTTTGACTGATAACCTTTTCCCTGACAGCTTGCTGGGGTCTGATGACTGTTTAGGTTCACTCGTTTCTGATTCTTGAGTTGAATTGCCTGTGACCTGACCTTTCAAGTAGTATATTTTTTTGCTGAAACGAACACATTTTGACAGGTCATCAGGGGCCAGCTTGACAATCCTTAAAGCACAGAAGACATATTTACTTAATTTAGAGTGCAGAGCCTTTTTTCACTATTTTTCTTCACAGTTTGATGCATTAACCTGTAGGGTTTTCTGTCCTAGGACTGGATTCTGTGCTGTTCTGTACTGTTCTATACATTCTCTCTATATTTACAATACGTGTTAAACAAACTAATGTAATGTTGAAGAAATCAGTTAAAAATACTAACAGCAAAAATTATGGGTTGAATTAAAACAAAGAATAAAATATGTCACATTTCTTTCAGAAATCAGCTAATTTAAGTAAAAATCTCCATGTGCAGGGCATTGTTGTGTAGAAGACTATATGGACTATATGGCATACATTCCCAAATAATCATTTTTAGAATAATGCCAACGGATATTCTAAAAGGTATGTACTAAGGTGAGTGTTCCTCACAATGCTAATGAAAGGTTACAAGCCCAGCTCCTCCTCCTACCCCTCTCTGCTGCTGCAAACCTGGCACTGACAATGGGGCTGTGCAAGAGCAAAAATAAAGACACAGAAAGGTTGGGCTATAACGGGAGACTATTAAATTAAAAATGATCAAATAATGAAAGGTAAAGCTGCATTCAGTTTAGCTCTTCTTCCCATCTATATCAAACATATGCAATACTAGACAAAGGTGGCTAATACTGAGAATTTCTTCAAATATTGAACTTCTCTTGTTTGTTATTCACCTCGTTTTAATATTTCGGTTGTGCCCTCAGCTTTACACTTATTGTCATTTTAAAAGCTCTGCAGGACTCCATTGTACTTTGCATGCCTACCACTGTCAAGCAGCATTTTGCCTTCATTCTGTTCCATTGTTGATTTCCACCTCTGTGTTTATTTCACATTCTTGGACAGATGTTCACGCTTTTTTTTTGTATGGTACCTTTTTGTAAAGAATAACCTCACTAGGACCTTTTCATGAATGTTTCATGAATGTCTAGCATATATTAGGAATTAGTATTATTAACTTCTTTTCCAAAATAAATATTCTGGAGTTGTGTGCTGTGAGAAATACTTCACACATTTAATAACAGCATGAAACAGAATTGAACAAAGACAATACACAAATTTGCAAGTGATCCATAACGTGTCGCACTGCATAGCACAGAGAAGCTTACGAGGACTTCTGAAAGGATTCAACAAACAAGATTTGAAATTCTTGAATTTTAATTGAATTTGAAATTAAAGGGGATCTGAAATTCCACGTTGCCAATTCTAAAGAAAGTACAACAAAGAGAACAATTTGAAGTACTGATAGGCATTAATGGGACTCTAAAAATCATCACTGCTTATAAAAATAGTTTGAAACATCAATTCTGCTTACAGCTGCTTATATTTTGTGTTCTCAAAGTAAACAATTTGTCTGCATTAAAACAAGTAGAAAATAATAATGCAAGTATTATCGATGCATGATATATAACAATAGTATGACATCATCCAGAGTAGCAAGTTCAGTTTCAGCCATGCCATTATCTTGAAACAGTAACTAACACAGCAGAGTTTGAACTAGGTAATGATAATTACTGTGAGGAGTAGGAAAAAAAATGATATTTTCTTAGGAAGGAACGGGAATGTTACAATTCTACAAATTAATGACTAGCAGTCAGTTGTGAAAGCAGGCCTTCCTCTTTCATCTTTTCTCCAAGAATCAAAGGACAATCACTGATATTGTCAGGCATCTCATTTAAAATCAACAGATGGAAGTAAGATTTTTTTTTTACATAACACATAATTAATGGTATTCTTTAGACCATTGCTTCAAATTCATAGTAAAGCCAAAAATTTAAGAGGAATTTTTAAAGCATTAAACAATTAAAGAGATAAAAGGAACATTCAGGTATATAGGTGTGTGAGATTATGCACACACACAAGATATTAAAAGAACTTTATTAAAATTACGACACCATCCTTTCAAAAAAGTTGGAGAACGTCGGTATTAAAGTTGCTTGTACAACATTAATTCGGCCTTTTATGCATACGATTATAATACAGGCTTAAGTTGAATGATCACATCCTTTTTTCCCACAGGACTTCTGCCTCATTTCAGTCATGCTTCAGGGACGTGTCCAGGCAGCATCAAGTTTATCTGCCTACGCACCCAGCAAAGCAAGCGTAAAAAAAACCCCAAACCTAACAACAGTAAAAAAAACCCCCACTCTGGTCCAGAAGCTGTACAGTCATGTTAGCAAAGTACTGCATCTGATTTAACACGCCTCCTGCAAGGAGGCTGCACGACTTCCCTACTGCAGCTGGCTTGCTTCTGGCCAGGGGAATGCAAGTGTGGTATGCAAGGCTATCTGCAGCCGGCCACGTAGGTTTGCCTGTGGTTATATCTTGCCAGAGCACTCATACATCTTCATTGGCAGGTGCAGATTTTTAATTTTGAGAATATTGAACTCAGTAGTGGTCTCTTAAGCAACTTATATTTTCCACTTTCCAGATTCACTCAAGACAAAATGCTGCTCTGCATTACAGAGTGTCTCACTGAGTGACTAATTACTCCAGGGAACGTGGCACAAAGTGTTTTGTATCCCTGAACACATTTTTTTCCTCCACTCCACACACCGCCCCCCCCCCCCCCCCCCCCCCCCCCCCCCCCCCCCCCCCCCCCGCGCCGCCCTTTCTGGTTTTAAAACAGTTCCAAGACAATTATACCCGTGAATAAGTGGCTTCCGAATCACTAGTTGTTACCACAGGGAGGACAGAAAGCCAGTTGCCAGGATTGCGAGGAATAACATTCGACAAAGGCGGTCTCCACCATTCTCCCTTCTTGCCCCCATGTTCGTCCTGCAGGATGCAACAGGCGGTGATGTGCAAGTGCTCTGTGCTGTCACAGTGTCTGTGAGTTTGCCTTTATCCTGTAATATAAAGCATCCAACCAACACTGATATAAAAATAATGTGTGCCAATTTTTCACGTTAAAAAATTTTAGCTCTCTTTAATGTTAGGCCTTATTGAAATTCCATGTGGAAAATACTTGAAAAAAATCAAGGTCATTTAACCATTTTACCAAATAGCATAATTTGCAGCCCATATCAATTATGCACAACAGCAACAACAACAAAAAAATGGAACATTTTGAAATGTTTCCACAAAATCTAGAGACAGAAAAATTGCCCGTTTCAAACATGCTCTCCAAAAGTGTCTTTTTAAGATTTGATTATTTGGAGTTTAAATAAATCCACAGAAGGGCAACATTTCAAGGAAAGTAATTGCAGTACACTTCCAATTCTGTCCAAAACACCCACCTACAAAATAAATCTAAAAGCTTACAGCTGAATGGATTAAATTATATCCTGAAACTAGGAAAAATATATGATGTCTCCAATCCATTTGTAAGCATTTTTTGAATTTCAACTGCTGTAAATCCAAAGTAAATCTCCTGACTCAAGTGAAGTTCTTCAGAGAGATTTTAGTGCAAACAGGTCAGAATCTGGCATGAGAGATCAAAAAAACCTTTTTAAGGAAACAGAATTTAACAGTTTGACATAATGGATAATGGATTGTTCTGATTATTATTACCCTTCTAAAGGCTACAGAAAGATAAGCTGATTAATGGTTGGAGAATGCATCATGCACTTTCAAAGTTGTTCAGCATGCTAACGGTCCACTTAAAGTTAGCTTGTATTTTTAAGGTTCTCTTAAGAGCATATTAATGTTTAGACCCACTAAAACACCTACGACCATCTAAAGAAAATTCCTTCAGTTAAGTTCCCAGAAAAGACTTGTGCTTGGAGTAATGGTTATGAAACACTAACATTTATCTTTGAGTTTAGAAAACTGCTATGAATGAGGCATTTGAAAAGCAAGGCTCCTAGAGCTCAGTTCTTCAGCTTAAAACCAAAACGTATGTTAAACGTAATCTCCTTCATTGATATTTGTGTCATAATGCTACCAGCTCTTGAAAGAAAAAAAAAAGAAAAGAGAAAATTCTAAAAGAATGAAACATATACATCAGAGTGAGGCACCTATCAACATGGGGATGATTTCTCTATATAGATATTACAGTAGCACTAATGTGAGGCCACCTTCAGGCTAATTATGCTGGGGAATTCAACTCATTCCAGAATCAACACTGCAATTGTATGAGATAGATAGAAAGATCCTGAGTTGGTCCATTTAACCCAGTTCCTACGGGCAAAATGGAAGCTAATGTTTTAAGCTAGCGTCTAAGCAGAAAGAAGGAAAAGATGAGGAGATAAGGGCTGGGTGAGGTATATACTGGGTCAAGGCAGTTCAGACTCATGGAGGAAAAAAGAGACTGACCACAAAGGCAAAGCTGTGGGAAAGAGCAAAAGAAGGTGAGTTCAGACAAGTAGAGAGGGAGGAGCTGTGTAGGGCCCCAGCTGAAAAGGGAGATATGTGAACTACATGTGTTGGGCAGTTGCAGCCACTGAAGAGTTTAGAAGGTGATGACAGCGTAGAAATAGGTTTTTGGCACATAAAAGTAGGCCTGTGGCATTCATGTATTTACATGAGGAAATCAATCCCCTGATCTAATTAATTTATGTGCTGAGTAAGTATTAAATAGGGCACTCATTAGCATAGTATCTAGCCAACAAAACTGACCAGTTGAAACGTTTCCCAAAAGTTGCCCATAAAGTGGTGGAATTTAATAATCCTGCCAGTAATATAGAAGTAGATATTTCTAAACTTCTGAAAACTGTACCATGTCACCACTTTCATTATCAGTCAATTGCTTATTAGTCAGTATAGGGCTATGTTTTCTATTAATATCTGTCTACACACAGACAAATTCAGACTTTTGTAACATGTTGAATACGTGCCACCATAGTGCCTTTACTTAAATAAGGATGATTTTCATGAAAATGAAAGTTCGGAGAAATGCTGTGCAAAGACGTTGCCAGTAAATAACTTTCTCCAGAACTGCTTTCTTTATTTTCCAGATGTTCTTGACTTAGTTATGTCATGTTTTGTTCTCTCTCCTTGTATAGTTTTAAACCAGGGTATACATAATATGTTCCAGTATGATCATCTTAAAGCAAGGGTAAACTAAGTCAGTCAGCACTTCTACTGGTGAGTGCTCATGGATGCCCATGAAAACTTTCATTGGGCAGCCAGGTTCAATAGAGTTTCCAGTCACATGCTGCTTAAGCAGACTCTGACAAGAATACTAAGTCTAGTACCATGTTCCTAACCCTAAGTAAGTGGTTCCTGTTCTAGGTAACACTCTAAATCTCAAGGTGGTTGTAACATAAGTTCAATTTCAAAGAAGTTTCTGACTACATATTCTCAATCAGAGGTTGATCATAATAGAAACTGTTGTGCTCAATCAAATGGTAGCTCTAACACATTAATTATACCAAACATGCTGACAGAACACCTCTCTGTGCCACATTCACACTCACTGTGTTGTGCACAGTATGGAGAACTAATAAACAATGAGTAATAGTAATCTTCAGTTTAATAATCCACTTATTAAAGTGGATGGGTTGTTTTCTCATGAAGCTACACTTTTAAAAAGAATTAAGTTAGGTTTATTAAATGGTTCCTGAGAAAGTGGTGTTATTTTTAGTTCTACTTTACAAAATGTTCTAGCCAACTACTGTTTGAATACAGACAACACCTGTACTTCTTCTTTCAGACTCAAACATTTTTGAGCTTAGATAAGGTAAGGGAATGAAGAAAGAAATAAGGCTCTCTGTTGAGAGATCCACAAAACAAAATGCAGTAGGATCAAGCAACGTTACTGTGATCCGCTATTTCCGTATTGAGGATACTTGAAGAGATCCTCCTGCATGCTAGCTATCCACTTTGCATTCTTTGCAAATGTCAAAGTCTATGTGAAATAAGTGGGAGATATGATACACAAACAGTGCTCAACTGATCTCATTGATATAGGAATAACCTTATAGCCTTTCTATCGTGCTAAACCGTATAACGTGCATCAGTTTGACAATACTTCTGCATAATGGATCATATTTAAAAGGGAATGTGACTTGCAGACAACATCCTTCTCCAGTTAAACAACAACCCTATTGCAATGGCAGCATGTGTTTATATGGAAAAAAATATTATTGGGAAAGTATTTTCTCTGTCCCTTACTGTCATTTAATGTGATGTAATGGTTAGAAGGAAAGGAAGTCACACCATATGTCTGGTGTGTTCTTTGCAGATCACTGACTGCAAATTGGGAGCAACTGTTCTAAATCGTGTATGATTTACAAGAAATAAAGATCCTCATCTTGCTGAGTTCTGAGTACTTACTGGGTTTTTTTGCATGCTTTTGGCTCGTCAGAGGAAACCAAGGTCAGTAGCGTATCGTTCACTAGAGCAATGAGATTAATCTTACTTTATACTAGACTATTTCTGGAGTAAGGAGACCAGACTTGTTTCATTTTAGATGTACCTTAAATGACTAAGATTAAGTATACTAAAACAAATGGTACAACTGAGTAATTGCCTTGGCTTTGCAGAATACTGGTACTGCAGAGATCACAGTTTGAAAGCTGCTGGTACAACATAGTTACGTTAGGAGGTACTAACCTTGGAGGTACTAAACTTTGATCCAAAGTACTAAGGAAATGAATTAAACTGATGAAATGATGAATAAGACTCCTTAATTAACAACTAAGTTTGATAATATTTCCATTTTTTTAATTTTTCTCTTAGCTTGAGTTCATAGCTATATTACTTGGTTGTCATTTGCAACTCATTGCTGAAGCATCTGTGTTCTTTTCTTTATAAATGTAAACTTGAACTTTCAATTCAGATGCAAAAAGGAAATTAATTTCAGCTCACAAAAATCTGTAATAGCTTTCAGAGCTGCAGTCTTTTTTTTTTAATAAGGAAATTTTTTTTTTCCTTTTTAATTGTTGCAGCAAAATTTAATCAAATAGCTGAATCACAGTGGAAATACTGACAGAAAATGACAACAATCCCATTAGACTAGGACCTAGAATTCCACTGAGTGGTTAGACCCAAAGGATATGTTGGATGCGACTATGAAAAGTGGATTTGAAAACCCCTTTGGTATTCTGCCCTTTATTTAGCATAGTTGATTTTAAGCTTACTTACCCCTAGCTGCTTGTATAATCCACCAATCCACTCACACCAACGTATTCACAACTGCCTAGGTGTGAGCACTTTGCAACTTCTGCTGCCTTAGAGGAGTTGGCTTGGCCTAAGATGGAACATCCAGCGCTTTCTGAAATGCAAAACCCTTTGAGTTACCTCAAATTGGGCAACCATCAATCCTAAGACTTCAAATTCTGCTGTTTCACAGAATCACAGAATGGTAGGGTTGGAAGGGACCTCTGGAGATCATCTAGTCCAGCCCCCCTGCCACAGCAGGGTCACCTAGAGCAGGTGGCACAGGAATGCGTCCAGGCGGGTTTTGAATGTCTCCAGAGATGGAGACTCCACCACCTCTCTGGGCAGCTTGTTCCAGTGCTCTGCCACCCTCAGGGTAAAGAAGTTCCTCCTCATGTTTAGATGGGACTTTCTATGTTCAAGTTTGTGCCCGTCACCTTTTGTCCTGTCACTGGGCACCACTGACAACAGTTTAATGATAAAAGTTTAAATTCTAGTGTTTAAATGACTCTGCTAGATGTAATAACTAAGTTAAATCACAAAGGCATAGTTTCCTCATAGACTGGTTATGTCTCCTTGAAAAGGGGAAGGAGGGAGAGGAGGACTACAAGAGTGGGACAGATTCACCTTTCATTGTTTTTCAGGAGCAGCTGGACATCGTGATAAACTGTTCTTGGTGAGAGACAAGGAGAAGGAGGTCCAGGGATTATTCTCATCTGCTGCAGGTAATAGCCTGCAGTTGTGGCCAGAAAGGTGGAGACTTCACAGAGCCATTTGGTGGAGGCTGGGGAATGCAGGTCAATGGAGTGAGTCAATGAGACAGTAGTGCTGTCTCTCTATCATTATTGAATTTATCCTGTAACAGTTAACCTTACAAAGTATTAGACTCATCCTCTCGTTTCCAGATTAAAGCACCTCTGTTCACAGCAGGCGATACATGTCAAGACTGACCATGTTTTAAAAATAGCTTCACCAAAAAAGAAGCACATGATCATTTGAGAGGAATCAAGAAAATGGGTTCAGGTCTCTTGCTTTGTTGCTTCTTTCTGGCTAGATGAAACTAGGAGTACAACTAGGTGAGTTAAGCTAAACGTCTTGAGCAATAATTAAACTGCCTAATAAAAGTTTTGGCATATAAGTGTGTGGAGAAAAAATGCCCAAGTAACTTTCATTATAGTTTCCTCAGACTTCCTTTGGCTGCTTCCTGTCTTTTTCAAATTTCTCCTGCCTCCTTTAACAATAGGCTTTTAGCCTCAAAATTGATGCCAAAATAGGCATTAAAGATCCTGATTTATTTATCTGCTTCGATGTACAGACATTGTGATTATAGTTGCTACTTTCCACAGATGCTCTCCAAATACCTCGATAGGTAGCTCAGAGAGTATGTGTTGGCACATTTTTTCTTATCCTTTCAGATGGGGGAATATCACCTACTCTGCAGCCCACTCACAGAACTCCAGAGTGACCTTTTTAGGATGCTTCAGTTACCATGAACAGTAGGTGGCAACCATGCTCCCTGCTTTTGGTAGCAAGTCCCCTTAAAATCCTACCTCCTCTAGGCTTGCACCCTCTACCTAAAGCTGGAGCTCTCTCAAAACTTGTCAACAGTGTGGGCAAAATTGAATGGTAGGGAACTTTGAAGTGAAGGACTTGAACCTGAGTCTGGGCTGGACAAGTAGGCATTAGAAGTGGTTGTTGTGTCATCCTTCTACTTCTGCTTTTCTTCTGCCTTCTCATCCTCACCAATACAGCTGTAGCCAAAACTGATACATGTTCTCTGCAGTTCACTGTACCATCACACTCTTCCCTCTGTTCTCTCCCGCTGACTGGTGACATGTTACCTCAGATGCAAGACAAAGAATAAGCTGTGTCTCTGGCAGTCTGCTGTCCTAGTCAGCTCCCTAAATTGCCTGTGCCTAAGATTAGTCCACACATGAGACTGTGACTACTGACAATATGGAAACTGAGATGATTTTCCACAGGAAAATTAATACATAATGATGTCTCCAGAATTGCGTTCACCAACAAACTACAGATCTTTATTAATAAAGGCTATAGGTCTTTAGTAATGACATAGATGGTGGGACTGAGTGCATACTCAGCAAGTTTGTGGATGACATCAAGCTGAGTGGTGCAGTTGATATGCCTGAAGGGAAGTGGCGCCATCCAGGAGAACCTCGAGAGGCTTGAGGCCTCATGAAGGTCCTGCACCTGGGTCAGGGCAATCCCCAATATCAGTACAGACTGAGCAATGAACTGATTGATAGCAGCCCTGCAGAGAAGAACCTGGGAATAATGGTTGATTGAAAAATTGGGCATGAGCCAGCATTGCGCGCTTGCAGCCTAGAAAGGCAATAGTGTCCTGGGCTGCATCAAAAGAAGTGTGGCCAGCAGGTCAAGGGATGTGATTCTACCACTTTACTTTGCTTTCATGAGCCTCCACCTGGTATACTACATCCAGCTCTGGGGTCTCCAGTACAAGACAGACATGAGTCTATTAGAGTAGGTCCAGAGGAAGGCCACAAAAATGATCAGAGGTCTGGAACACCTTTTCTATGAAGAAAGGTTGATATGGTTGGGGCTTTTCAGTCTGGAAAAGAGAAGGATCTGGGGAGACTCTATTGCAGTTTTTCAGTATATAAAGGGGACTTATAAGGAAGATGGAAAGACACTTTTTACCAAGGCGTGGAGTGACAGGAGACGGGGGAATGATTTTAAACTGAAAGAAGGTAGATTTAGATTGTGTATAAGGAAGAATGTTTTTACAATGAGGGTGGTGAGACATTGGAACAGGTTGCCCAGAGAAGTTGTAGATGCTCCATCTCTGGAAGTGTTCAAGGCCAGGTTGGATGGGGTTTTGAGCAACCTGATGTAGTTGGAACTAGATGATCTTTAAAGGTCACTTGCAACCCAAGCCATTCTGTGATTCTATGTTTCTATGATCTTTTAGTATTAGCAATGCAGTAAACTTCATTCATAGAGATAATCTGGAAATTCATTGACACAGCTGTGGCTTTTCTTCAACTTTTTCAGTACTGGCCAAAATTAAAATTGTCTTCAGCCACAGAAAGCAAAATAATCATGTTGCTATATAACAGAATGTATCCAGTGGGGTTTACCAAGGAATTTCACAGAAATGATCTAGCCACAGTTGTGGCTCTCCTGGTGTTTGAGAGAAAATCCTAAAATGGTCCTTGAAGTATAGCAGTCTATTATTGCTCTGAGTGTATTATTACATTTTCCTGTGTATCTTTTTATAAACCCATCTTTGGACCATGACTTGCTGATGCTTTAAAAGAACTCATTGAAGCTTGTGATGTTTCTGTGATACTAGTAATTGTGGAAATATTAATGGAGTACCTAGAAGGGCAATCAGGTGTTCTCTAGTTATTCCTTGGTAATGGCTACGATTAAAGTGTTGTGCTGCACATTTCGTTAGGTCCTAGGCAAACATGAATTTTTTATTAAGTTCAGAGACCAATGATACTGGATTTATATTCTTAAGGTCTGAGACTACAAGTGAGCAAAGGAGCCAAGAAATTCCTAATTGATAAATACGCAGGAGTAATATCTCCTATTAGATAGACATCCAGAAGCTTTTATTTAATCCATCGTGCACTCTCAGCCTTGCCCAGGTTTTTAGTTATATCATATAAACTGAAATAAAACACGTTCCTTTTCTTTACGAGTCTTGTGCAATGTGTTGCAGAAGAAGTTACTCTAACAGAATTTGCCCTAAAGGCAACCAGCAAGCGCCACCTTAGACCAGCAAGACTGTCATTAACAGCTGCTGAGCTTACACCTACCGACATCAGAGAGAACACCACTGGTGCCGCTACTGTATTTGCATGTGGTCTAGGGTTTGTCCTCATTTCTTTTTACCAATTTGACATTGGTTAAAAGATCCCAATTCTTAAGGTTCTTAAAGTGAATTAGGCCAATTATTATCTGAAGCTTTTAATGACCCTTTGAAGAAAAAGGCAGTAAATGCAGACAGTGATGTCATAACAGATTTTTGCCTTCTCTTTACCAGGGCAGGGATCCAAAAACAGTTTTTCAGCTCATTTACCTAGTGGATAAGTATTTTTGTGATTTAGTGCATTTTTCCACAGCTCTGTTCTGCAGTTGCTGTGTCACAATACACATTTTAATCTTAAGATCATAAAAGAGAATTCTGTTAAAAATGGTGGGTATTGGCTAAGCATACAAAAAATTAAACAGTTTAGGATCACAGATGTCACCATTTTTTTTCTATAGGGGAAAGGGGCAATATTCAACATAATTTAACATATTGAAATCTGAGTTGTTATTTTATTAGTTCTCTCAGCATTAATATGGGGTCCTGTGTGAAATACTTACACAGCAGCAGACAAAATACAGACATCTCTCACTCTGTTCCAGTTAAAATATTGCTAAATATTTTGCTTTTATTTAGGTTGCAATAACTACTGGAGACATCAACCAGTTCAGGACTGCACTGTATGGGGGATTACTCAAGCCATGCAGCAGAACTGGGATTCACTTTACCTCATTTCCACTGTCCAAAAGAGGGACAAGTGGCCTACAGTAGTTATCCAGACTTCCCCTGCAGTGAAAAGAGAGAGGAAAAGAAAAATCAGGTTTAACTAATTCCACCTGTCTCATACGAATGTTATGAAAGGGTTGAGTCACTACTTGAAAGCATCTATTTATCTTTGTCAGCTATAGGGAAAGCCTAAACAACTATATAAGTCTAATTTTATACTTAACTTTTAGATATCTAAATTATCAAAGATAAATCACTTGCTAAATTACAATCTTTATTCTATTTTTTTATTAAAACAAATAGTAAAAATAAATGGTGAGAAAAGGGGAAATCAACAGGATCAGCAGTCAAGCAAAATATTTACAGGCCTGAAGCTAAAGCATAAAGTATATTATTAATACATGAGCAGTATCGTCTACTGAAGGCTTCTTTTTCTTCATTAAAATGCATTAATTGATTTCCTGCATCTGATGGAAAGTACCCAACTGCTTTGGTTAGTCAAATATTTATTTTAACTTACTTAACTTTTTTTTTTTTTTTTAAAACTTATTTTCCTTATAACTTCTTTCCTTCACACAGAAGTTCCTGGTATGTGTGGATGTCCTCTCCTCCCCTACTTAGACTCTTGGTGAAACTTACTCAGGCATTTGGAGCGCAGGTTTGATGGGGCCCTGAGACCCCATGCAGAAGTGCTGAAATGGCTCCTCATGGTCCACATGCACCTGAGTTGCCAGAATAATCAGAAGAGCCCTGCCAGTCCTCCCAGGTTGCTTCTCAACAATGCCTAGCATTGAGGGCTTCCTCAGTCTTGAATAAAATAAAAATATTTCTATAGCTTCAATGAAAAACTTGCAAAATTAAATTGTTTCTCACTCCAGGCATCTTGTGTGCTCTGTCTTGTTAACAGAAGAACTCTGAAGAGCTTTAAAATTTGGGGGTTGACTTTCTAGGGATCTCATTAAAGGGGACAACCTCACATTTAATTTCCAATCCAGATCCATCTGTAGGGGAAAGAAAAGAACACCACTTCCTCAACCCCAAAGTGCCACCCTACAACATTTTATTTTTGAAAATAGAAAGGAAAGCAAATAAAAGTAAAAGAAAACAAGGAAGTTCAATATGAAATGCCTTGTTGGTATGAAGTGTTGGCTATGACTCTATTTGTCTTTAAAGCTGCCAAGAATTCTAGTTACAGTTAATTCAGCTCAAAGCACTTGGTTTACTTTTTTTTTTTTCTCAGTAAGAACAACACAAGTTAAGGAAAAGAAACAAGTTCATCCTTGGAATAACCCCACATCTCGATATTCTGAATTTGATCATATTTGATCATAAATAGAAATTTTAATGGCCAGATCCTATCGTTCACTCCAAGTCCTTCTTCCATGTGGCATGAAGTCTTCATAGTGGACTCCTTTCTAATGCTATTCACATAGAAGGGCTATTCACTGGCTGCTGCTAAGCCTGTAGCAGGAGAGACGGAGCAGCAAAGATAACAGAGGAAGGAAAAAGATAAGAAACAAAGTAAATAAACCAATGACTGACTAAACTGAGAATGAACTGTAGAGCTGAGAGGGTAGTCTTCATCTCCTCCTTGTATATATAGTCACATTTTCCGTATATATGTCTTCAGATGTCTAAGAATGTAATTGGAACGTCCAGCTGTCAAGCTATCAATATACAAGTGCACATGATGTAAGAGAAGAATAGCGTTTTAGAAGAGTTTTCATCCTGAACTCTTTTGGTCCCTTTTCAGCAGAAACCAGTTGCCAAGATAAAGATACTGTCCCAAAAGGGCTGTTTCAAAACTGGTATTTATAACATTATCCAGTGGTTTTGTGATGGGTTTAAATGTCCACTGAGTACAAGGTCAAGTCTACAAAATGAACTGACTTGTGACCTACTTTGGATTTCAAATTGCTCCACCAGGGACAGACAAAAGGCTAGGTAGCTCATTGCACGTCGCCTTTTAACTTCATAATCATACCTCTGTCTGAAGTTTCTGGGCTTTCCACACCAGTAACACTCAAAATACGTTAGGAAGGAGGTAAGCAAACTGTAACAGTCTGTTCCTTTCTACATTCCACCGTATCTTCTTATGACCAATTGCTCTCCAGTGCTGTGGTGTTAACAAAGGAATGAAGTCCTGAGTGTTTGAAGAGCCCAGCTGATTTCACACATTTTATTTTAACTATCTTTTCTTAAAATGATCAGTTCTCAGGTTGCCTCAGTCCCTCAATATCTCATTGTAGAACATAAATAAAACAATTTATGCATACTCTCTGTCTTATCACAGCTTGGGAGAAAGTGGCCACAGATTTAAGTAAGGCTTTTGCAGGAACACACTGTACCAGATCTCCCAGATATTGTGAAACTAACGAGAGGCTTAAGTTTCAATCTTTTTCGATGGCTGCTCCTTAGCCAGAAACAACGTTTTATTTAAACCTTTTCCTCTAGGCAGTCAGGGAATACAGGAATTGTCAGTATGCTGACAAATGGCATGCTCCGGGTGCATTACCACATGCATAGACGGTTAAAGTATGAGTTATCTGCTGCCAAAACCTTTGTGTCATTGGAGTATTGAGTATAATAGTAGAATATGCCACTGTTTTGTCTACATTTAGGATAATTGACTCAGATACCCAAATAAAATCTGTTCAAAAGAATATAAATCTATTTGAAAGTTACATTGGCTAACTGTATTTTTTGTTTGAATGGTTATTCTCTTTGTGGTATTGCACGTCTTCCCATCTCTCCCTAGAGAGATGTGTAGTGACAATATACATTCCAAAATTGTTGGAAGTCTTTGTGCTAACAATTATGTTTCATTTAAGAAAATAACTGCAAAGCAATGTTGCCCATCCCTAGGTTTAAAGATGCCTTTCAGCACATCTATATGGAAGTCCATTATCGGATCTACCCACTGAAAAGAAGGAACAGTGAACGCTACTGGCACTGTTGTTCAAAATGAAAGAGTGGGTTTGAGTAGACAAAATCCTGTTTTCTGCATGGCTGTTGGGGGAACAGTTTGAGAACACAGATCATGTTCATGTGCCTAGAAATATTTTTGTGTCTGTCACTTTTTGAGGATAATGAGCCTTCCTGAGCAACTGTTCAGATAATATGTTCTCATTCACATTTATTATATGGACAGGAGAAGTTATTATTTAAACCTGAAAAATATTTTTCCAGTTAGATAATATAAGATAGATGACTATGCAGCAAAACCCAGAAGGATATGTCCCTTCTGCATGAACCAACCCTTTTTCCATCCCCATACCACCGTCAATCTTCTAGGGAAAAACTGGCCTCAGAGATTGCTTATGAATTGAAACAGTTTGTTTTATTTTTGCATTTCTTTTTAATACCAGTCATTCTATGCAGCTGCACAAATGCACTGAATTAAGTCTACCAGAGACAGGGGTCTATGGACTAAACAATAGGAAAAGCTGGATATAATTGCAGAATGAATGACTGCTGTTGATAAGAAGAAGTATTCCATTTTTAGAAAAAATATTTTAACATACTGGTTTGCATCAACTGAGATAATAGCAAGAAAACACTAGACAAGGAAGTAGGTGAAAGAAAGTGAAGCAGAATTGCTGACTGTACAATTAAGTTAAACTTAACCGTTGTGAATGCTGGAAGAGTTTTGTTGTGCTATTTGTATAAAACCTCTTCAGAAGCAAATCTAGGCATTTTATAATGGTGTGAAAATACAGATTAGTTTCCTAATCCTGCCACACCCACCTGTAATTTTACTTTGTCTTTTAATGAATGTGAATTACAGTCTTTCCACAAAGGCCTCATTCATGCCATCATAACTGTTGTGTTGTCACTCAGTGCATTTAAGATTCACAGTTCCCATTTTTATGGACTGCCTTGCTGTCTGCAATCAGGTACCTCACTTCACTTGTGATTTAAAGCCAAGCCTTGTTCAAATACAGGCAACACAAAAGATTCCCGGGAGAAAACAGTCCTTCATTTAATGCCTTCATAGATGGCGTTTGGTTCCTTTTTATCCCTGGTGGGAATGCCTGTCTCAGATTTAAGCAACACAGCTGGGAGAGCCGACCTCAGCCTCCAGCCCAGCCTGCCTGCACACAGACACTGTGTTTGTCAGTTAATGTAATACATGCTAAAGAAGCCAGAGATTTCATGACTTTCTGCTGGAAAAAGCCTGGGGCAGCCTCACTTGAGACTGCGTAACGTGTGCAGAAGACATCAGACAGTTCAGCCAAAGGCAGGCATTAGTATACTGGTTATACAAGTGCACAGCATAGGCGTAAGCTTTCTGCTAGCCCCTGAGAGCAACACCATTTTATACTGGTGAATATTAGCTCTGTTAGCCATATTAGTTCAAAGTTGGTACAGTATGGCACCAAACCAGAGTACTCCACTCACTACTAGTGGCACCTTACATCCAACTTGCTCTCACAGACAAGCAACTGAACATAGTGTAAAAGAAAGGAAACTGAGAACACGTATTATCAATGCAGATTATCTGGGACTAATCTAACCCGCAGTGTATAAGGCTTTCTGTGCTCACATTTAAGCCGCGAGCATCTGATCTTGGCCATATTTGGTCTACTACCGATGAATGGAGAAATCTGTCATCTGTGGATACCCTAACAGAACTAATATCTTCCAAATAAATGTCTGAGCAAAATAAACGACTAAGGCAAAGCTCTGTTCATTGCACTGCTCCAAAAATAGGTGTACATTAAAATAGAGTCAAGTGTTATACAAAGTGCCCTGGCAACAAGAACTAATATTGCAGTGAGTTGTAAGTCCCAGGAATGCAAAGGGAGTTGGGCAAACAAACTGAACTGCTAAGTTATAAACATAGGCTGCTGCTGCAGAGAAAGGCAACAACCATATTGAAACATGCGAAGGAAACCTCAGCATACCGCAAATCTAATATGCTACCTTCAGGCAAAATATCACAGAGGAAATAAAACTTTGAAACTTTTAGAAAAGAAGATGGGGAACTTCAGCTGCACCAAAGAGGCACAGCAGGCAGAGCAGGAACAGTTTCCAGAATGTGACAGCAGGTAAAGATTTTCTGGTGACAGGGAGACGGAAGAAGAAGCTTTCAGCATTTTAGTCTCTACTTTTATTCTTTTCAGATTCTCACCAGCCAGTGAAGTATAAAATTTCACCTCTGGAGATGTACTGTGGTGACACATATAGCCCCCTATTCATTTCTGCATCTCTTCAGTACATGTTCCAGTCATAAAGATAACTTAAAACACTGATCTGATGGAAATATTTAGATAAGTAATAATTCTGTCCAACAAATATCTCAGATTTTTCAAAGAAGATTCTTCTTATTACGTGGAAAACTATTTCAAAGTTGTCCAGCCACAGTGTGCTTTCTGTATGGATACTGATGCTGGATGCAGCAAAGCCAGTTATAGATTTTGCTTTGGAGAGAAACACAGCTACACTGACCTACTTCATGAGACCTAGTTTGTGGTGATGCATGGCCTTCTTTCTGGAGATATTAGCTTGGATATACTGAGTCCAGGACCACCCATTTACACTAACACATTTTAAATCTGTGCAAAACTAGCAGCTCTTTGTGGCTGCCAGTTCTACATACCTGAACTTCTGGGAAATAGGTAGTTGTAGTCCTCCCTGATAAACATGGGTTAACAACTGAGCTATTGGTTTGGAAAGGCCAAACTAAGACTCAGCTTTCAGATGTAATTATCCTTATGAAGATCCCTGTGAATTGTGTTGCTATTCACCTAGCTACAGGTTTTAAGTACAGATTTATCTTTACAAAAGTGTCGGTATTTTCACTTCTCTGATTTTCTGTAGTTTTACTATTCACAGTTAGCAATAAAGAAAATAAATGGAAATTTAGCACAACAGGTGAAAGATAAAAGCAAGCAGTCAGTTTGTGTCTTCATTAAGAAAAATTAAGAAAACAAAATAATTGTCAATGACAAGAATTGGCAGATATCTACACATCCTCCATTTTTCTAAAAATACACAGGTCAGATGAATTTTCATAAATGAGAGAGGAATATGGGAGGAGGTTACCTTCCTTCCCCTTAACTACATAAAATTCATTAGTGGAAGTATACAGCAATCCAAATATTAGATTACGTACCCATATTTGTGTTCTTATAAAGCATAAAAAAAAATAATTTAGTCAGTCATCAAACTTAAATGATTATTCCACTAGTTTCTGAAAATTATATACCTGCTCTGCATGAGAGTCATGAATGTAAACAAGTAATCTGGATATTGCTATGATTACACTATGTAGAAGTTTACCTCCGTTATGTAAGTTTCAGAAAGACATAAAGGTGATCTTAAATTATAGGGCTTTTCAGCCTCTGCTAGTTTTCATCAATTTTTTCCAAGTCTTTGTTGCAGTTCTCACAAATCCTTCATTCTAAGGGAATAAAAGAGTTGAGAGAAGACTCATCATACCATCTTGGCAGATCTTATAGCTTACAATATAGAAAACATTGCAGTAGCTCAGTGTAAGTGGAATGGAAACTGTTTTATTTCATGCAGAAATGTTTTCTGGGTTTTGGATGTTTTTTTGTTTTGTTTTGTGGTTTTTTGGATTTTTTGTTTTGGTTTGGTTTGGTTTTTAAAGAATATCCTGGTTAGAGAGTAGGTGAAATGAGACCTGGTTCTTGTTAACATTAATGACAACAGAAATTCTTGGAAATCTGTTCTGTGTTAAACATTAGAAAAATGTTTGTTCTGCTAGTACAAGATTTTTATTAGCTGTGCGAACCTCAAAAATGTGGATCTTCTAGAGTATAGAACATACAGAAAAATGAGAGGTGAAAAATTCTAACCTTACAAATGAGCTTGAAATACAGGACAGTAAACCTGAAGGCTTATAATCAAATATGATTACATCCTATATTTTGTTGGAAATTTTTCAAAATTTTCATAATATATGACTTACCATTTACTTTCTCCTTTTTAGCAATTTGAATTGTTCTAAATGAATTCTAATCTAGTTAAAGATGTCCCTGCTTACTGCAGGGGGGTTGGACTAGATGACCTTTAAAGGTCCCTTCCAACCCAACACATTCTATGATTCTATGATGCAAGAATTATTTATCCCTTTCAGCTTCATTTCAATGTTTTTTTTTCTCATTATAAATGCCCAAGACCCACCCATCATTCTTCAGCATTTGAAATGTGTCGGTTTTATTTTCAAGCAAAATATGATCTTTTTCTTCTCAATTTTCAAAAATTCTCATCATAATATAACTAATATGAATGCAAAAATTGAGGCTTTTCTCAATTATCTCTATTACCTCTATTTATACAGAAGGCCAGTTTACCTGCTTCTGAATAAAAATGCTTTGAATTCCTTTGGAATAAAGTCATGCAGTCATATCATTGCATCTACAAAGATAAAACCAGGAAACAGATAACAATTGACACTTTTATTGTGATATAGTGCTGAATGTGTTATCTCCATGCCTCGGAAGACCTTAGCATTTACCACCTTTTTCTTACCTATGAAAACAACAGGATTACCAGAAATAGCAGAATTGGGTTTTTACTACCACTGCAAGCAAATGCTTTTAATAACACAAATGTTTTATTGCATATTTTCTAATTTATAATGATTTCTGCCTCATAATAAAAATACTGCATATTTCTCTGAAGAAATCTGAGTCCCCATTATTCTCAGTGCCCCCTACTTAGAAGGTGGCAGTTATTTAAAGATACTGAACTATTTGCAAGATCCTTATTATATGAAGTCTGTCAACGCAAAAAAGTGTTAACTGATTTTATTAGTAATGTTGCTTGAAAAAGATTTCAAAGGTGAACTCTATAGCTCTATTGACTGTAAAACCGGAAAAGGGGCTTCATGGTCGAACTTGTATGACATGGCCATATGACATTTTCGAGTAATTTAGTACTGAATTAGATCACACAAATTTAGAAAAAAAACACAACCTGTGCTGGTTTTGGCGAGGACAGAGTTAATTTTCTTCATAGTGGCTGGTATGTGACTGTGTTTTGACTTTGTACTGAAAACAGTGATGATAATACAGGGATGTTTTCATTACTGCTGAGCAGTGCTCACAGGGTGTCAGGGCATTTTCTGCTCCTCACACCATCCTGCCAGCGAGTAGGCTGGGGATGGGCAAGAAGCTGGGAGGGGACACAGCTGGGACAGCTGACCCCAACTGACCAAAGGTACATTCCATGCCATGTGACATCATGCTCAGTATATAAATCTGGGGGAAGAAGAAGGAAGGGAGAGACGTTTGGAGTGATGGCGTTTGTCTTTCCAAGTAACCATTATGCGTGATGGAGCCCTGCTTTTGTGGAGATGGCTGAAAACCTGCCTGCCGATGGGAAGTGGGGAATTAATTCCTTGTTTTGCTTTGCTTGAGCACACAGTTTTTGTGTTACTTATTAAATTCTCTTTATGTCAGCCCACAAGCTTTTCCCTCACTTTTACTCTTCTGATTTTGTTTCCCATCCCAACCAGGGAAGTGAGCAAGCAGCTGCATGGTCCTAGCTCCTGGCTGGGGTTAAACCATGACACAGGGGAGAAACCAGGCAGCGTCTGCTTTGGTCCTGTAATAGACCCTTCAAGACATTAAGAAGAGCATGCTCAAATAAAAAAGAGAGAAAAAAATATATTTAAAACCTTTAATGAGTAAATAAACCAATAATTGTTCTGGGAAGTATTTCCAATAAGAAAAACAAATACAAAGATTTATTTTACAATGCAATGTGTATTTATAAGCATAGCCAGGGCAGATACTTTTTTTTTCCAGAAACAAAGTTCTAATAATACTATAAGAAAAGCAGCTCCTGTGAACTACATATTTCACTTAGAGGCAATGAGGATAAATCATACCTTTTCGTGCATCCATTATTCTGAGCAGATAGAAGAAGAATAATTTAAATGAGACATGTACAGAATCACAGAATCACATGAGACATATACATACAAACCAAAATGGAAAGGTTGACTCTCGATACAAATATATAAATTATTTATAAGGCAAAATGATTAAGGCTTTTTTTTTCCGTTCTGTCCTCCATTTTATACTCTTAAAAGTGAAAAACAGAACTGTTCTTACTGAGATCATGGTGTCCAGGAGGATTAACAGAAATTTCCTAAGGTCATTTCTGTAACTCGCAAAAGTATTAGTAACATTTAATTAATAATAGTCTCAGTGAAAACAGATTAAGCCAACCACATAGAGTTTCTAGCCATCGCTTCTTACATTGCTTCTGGCCCCTTTGGGATGCTGTGCAATGTTATCACAGACACATTTAACTGAGGCAATTTAATATTTCCCATAGAGAACACAAATCCATTTGCATTATTATCACCAAATGAAACCTTATTTCAATAACATTTAACATAATTAAAATCTATGAAAATAGAATGCAGATTATATTCTGAAAGTAATAAGGGATTAAATATTAGAGTGACAGTTCTTCTCATTGAATATATAAATATTTTTTTGCAAGTTGCTAAGTGACCCTATTTATGATTTGCATTGGTTGAATATTTTTAATGTACGGTTTTCATTGTGTGGAGGTGTGGAGGTGCTGGCAGCAAAGGAGCTGCAGCAGGTGGCCTCTGTGTGAAAAGCCAGGGGCTACCTCATGCCAGGTCCAAAACAGACCCTCCACAAGACACAGCTGAGCCCATCAGCCAAGCTGGTGGCGCCTTTGAGAAAACATATTTAAGAAAGAACAAAATAATACATAGGCAGTGAGGACTGAGGGAAAAAAACTGTGTGAGAAGTAATCCTGCAAACACCAAGGTCTGAGAAGAAGGAGGCGTAGGAGGTGCTCCAGGTTCTGGAGCAGAGATTTGCCTGCTGTCTGGGTAGAGGACCGTGGTAGAGCAGGTATTTTTCTGCAGCCTGTGGCGAACCCCACATCAGAGCAGGTGAATATGCCCTGAAGGAACTGTGGCCTGTGGAGTGGAGCCCATGCTGAAGAAAGTTTATCCTGAATGACTGCAGCCTGTGGAGGACCCACACTGGAGCAGGGAAAAAGTGTAAGGAGGAAGGAGCTGCAGAGAAGAACTGTTATGGACTGACTGCAAGCCCCCATTCCCCATCCTCTTGCACTGCTCAGGGGGACTGGCCTTGGTAGAGGAGTCAAAAATGAAGCAAAAAAAAAAGGGTGAGGGTGGCGAAGGTGTTTTAGTTTTTGTCTTTGTTTCTCACCTTCCTACTCTATTTTTAATTGGCAATAAATTAATTTTCCCCAAGTAGAGTCTGTTACGCCCATGATGATAATTGGTAAGTGGTGTCCCTGTCTTTGTCTTGACTCACAAGCTTTTCCATTGTATTTTCTCCCTCTCTCCTGTTGAGTACGGTGAGTGACAGAGTGGCTGGGTCGGTGTCTGGCAACCAGCCAAGGTCAACCCATCACACTGTTGTATGTTATTTTTCAGGGAAAATGATTTTGATCAGTAGGGCTCAAGCTACAGCTGCTAAAGGACATTTCAATATGAAAATCCCATTGAAATAAATACTCATGGCATGCACTGAAATCAGAGGGCAGAGAGAAAGTAGGGAAGAAGTCACATTAATCCATTTTAGTGTCTGAGTTTCAGATGATGAAATGAAGTTCTGTGTTGTTAGTTTTTCACGTTTCTTTTGGAAGGTACTTAAGATTTCTTTTTCAGAACTTAACTAGTGAAACCAAAGTCTCACAGAAGTGGACCATTTATTGCAATTAAAAAGATATAGTAGTAATATGCACAAATAGGGAGCTTGTGGTCATTACTGCATATGCATTGCATTAGCTCACATACATATCAATACAAAATTGAATTTAAAACTTCATGAAAATGCATGCTATAAGGGGGTGGGTGCTTACATTCCTATTTTGTATGCAAACACATACATGAACAGTTTGCTACTGCTTAATGAATTTACAGAATTTATATGATGTAATGAAATCTCTCTGCATGCAACCACAGTACAAACTGACAACTTGTAAAAGACCACAACTGATAAGTTATAAGTAGAGTGAAGATAATAATTTAGACAAATCAAGTTTGTTGAGTCAAAAATATACAATATAGTCCCTTAACTAATTTGCTTAATTTTTTAGATGCTGTTTATAGTCGTTTCAGCAACTGTGACAAATTACCTAAATTGGAACAAAAAAAGTATGGTTTACCAAGAATATATATCAGGTGCAGCTGTGATGTTTCAGCGTACTTTATTAAGCTGAATTACAGCTAAGGTTCTTTGTTTTGGTTATAATGTTCTGGAAGATTTATAATTGTTTAGACTACTATTGTTGAAATGCACAGCAATTTAGAAACAAAATAATGAAAAAATAATCTAAACAGGCAATGCTTTTGGGAAACTATGTTGTGAATTTACTGAATGGGATTGCACAAATCAGAGGTGAATACATAAGAACAGAAAAACGGAGGGAGTGTTTTGATAACAGAACATCAATGCTTTTCTTCATGCAGATTTTTGGTAAAGAATAAGAATATTCCTTGGCAAAAATCAATATGTCTGACATATCCTTTGATACACTGAGCACTGTTCTGATGACAGCATTTGTAAAGAAAATGTCTGTTCTCAAGTCATATACAATGTAGGCAGCAGCTCACAGGATAATAATTTTTAATTGGACACAGGCACTTTCACCCATCCAGCTTAGGTAAATTATACTGACTTAAAAAAATCTTATATTTGACAGTCATTTTGATTTGGAGCTTATTTGGTAGGGAGGAAGTTCTGCTATAAAAGTAAATATTTATAATATCTGAGAAACTTTTATCTTCAAGAGGAGTGTTCGTACAGCTAAAAGAGGACTAGAGCTACTAAAGAGCACTAGAGCTACTAAAGAGCCACTGACATTTTAGAAGGTAAACACAAAAATAGTCCTGGCCCAACTTCAATGTGCAAAGGATATGACACAGAAGGAATAGTTGGAGTAGAGTAAAACACAACATCAGTGTGAAGTGCATTGATTGGTTGGTGTTGAAACGGGGTAGTAAGTTTTAGACCCTTTCAAAATCATCATATATAATCATCCATACATTTTAGACCAATACCGAGTATGTTTCAGGCAACTAGGCAAAGAGTAGCTTTTAAAATACTCTTCTAATAAAGCACTTCCCCGAGAATGGAAGACTTGCCTGTTGAGAAGTCCCAGAAAAGGGAAAAGGGCAGGTAGTTTTTATTTATATATAGCAGGTATACTTTGTGCACTGACCAGTCTGGGCACTCAAGGAGCTCCAGTGTCCTTGAGGCATTGCAAAGTACAGTTATTAATTTACCGCCAACGAGTCTGTTTCTAATTGTGCTTCAGTGACTCGTACTTGTTAAGGCTTGCCTAACCACAAGACTTGATCATGATGAGGTTCTTAACTAGATCGTATGAGATATAACTAGCATAACACTGGTACTGGTTATCAAACAGTAAAATATGGTGTCTGACTCATGCAGCAAGTGGAATACAAAGATTAAAACATCCTGCTTCCTGAGGCAAGTACTTTGTTATTCCCATTATACTGTGCCACACATTCTTCTGGTGGTTACTGCCGCCTTTCACATTTTTATCTTGCCCTTCTTAACTGGCTATTGTCCATACATTAAGCACACAGTCAAACACCAGCAATTCTTATCATCATACATGCAGGTCATGCACTAACCATGAAGCAGCAAATAACAAACTATTGAATTTCCTTGTATACATATATTCATTGTTCAACATTCTTACGAAGAGTGATATAAGTTGAGTCACAGATATTGTATGCCATTCCCTGAACTACCTGGACACTCACCTGGGAGCACTTAATCACATATAAAAACCCAATAATTTTCCGGATAACACATATTTCACTAAACTAGCTTTCATTTAAAGATGTTATTCATGTAATCCAAATCCTTATACCCTATATCGTTTTCTGCTTTTAACATACCAGTTCTCTTGATGCCCTGAATTTTCTTTCACTTTCCTATAATAAAATTCTGTCATTCTTCAGATTGTTGGCAATAGTCCAGAATCATGCATAATTCCTTAGCAGAAGCTTAATTTTTACAAAGTGGGGTAACACAGACACAAAGAGACTCTAAGAAAAAGCAAAATGGTTTGGGGCTATAAAGTACATTTGTTATCTGTTGCCCAGCATGCTTGATACACCATATTTAATGAAATACAAGTCTGCCTTGGAAAAGATAAGCATAACTCTAACCTGATTCATTAGGAAGCAAAAATGTTTGTAGCACAGCAAGGTATTATTTGATTATAACAGAAGATCAATATTTTGGTCTTCTTAAACAAATTCATGTTGAACAAACATATTCCTTACAGAAAAATCAGTCAGTTTATTTTAAGGAGTCCATATTGTAACGGGCATTTTAATCTATGGAGTGCACTAGTGACTGTAACTGGTCTTAAGCAGTGTTTCCTTTTACTTTTTTAACTTAACTTTTGCTGGAAAAAGTAACTATAACTTTGCTTTACCACTGCGGAAAGTGTTTTCTGCACTCTCAGCCTTATCTCCTGTTACTCTCTTTCATATGCTATTTTGCATCTTCACTCACACATCTTTTTACGTTCACTCAAACTAAACACAGAAAGGGCTGCTTTTATGATTTTAGACTCACCATCTTACTTGAAGAGAAGCTTAACCTCATTCTAAAACAATGGGAGGCAGCAGCCACCTTCAAAGCAAATACTTTAAGGAACTCACTTCACAAAATATAATTAATTAGTCCTTGGTGAATAAGAATTTTAGTTACAAAGAATAATTACAAGAAAAGATGATGGAATCTTTCAAAATTAAACAAACCAGAAAACACATACTTCATTTAAAAAAATTCTTATTTTATGACACGCTTCAAAACCTATATTATTCTCTCTTCCAATCATTCACAGCAAAATCATAGTGCTCAACCTGTCCACAAGACCATGTTTTGTGTAATCAAATCAGTATGTGACAAATCTAACCTCCAAAAAAAGCTTTTCATATATTGATTCAGCAAACAGGTATCGGTAGCAGAGAAGGCACACCCTGAGTTTAGTGATAGGCAAGAGCCGCAGCATTCACAGCTTTGCTATTTGCTTATTCTAGCACTTAGCAACCAATATCAGAACTTATGCTAGAAAGCTACTTTAATTGCCAACGGAACAGTAAAAAGCGCTCCTTCCGCAAACAGTACTGATCGATATCTTCATCTCAATGAATTGAGCATATGGAGCTGTCGCCTTGCATTACCATGCTTAATTGATTTTAAGGCTATGAAAGACTCTTATGTTCATCTTTAACTTGTCCCACATGTCACAAGTTGTGGGACTCACCCGAGTCAGTTGCTGCATCCAGTCCGAAAGGTATGGATGAGCTAGAGTATCTCTTTCAATCACATGCAACCTCAATCTAAAAGTTTCCAGTGAGGAAAAAATCCATGAAATATCTTTGCAAATTTCTCCATGGACAAATTACCTTCACTGCTGACATTTGTCTATTCTTGCTTTTAGATATTGTTTTTTTTCTGTTGGAATGAAGAGCATGATCAGATTTATTATTTATCATTAGGAGATTATCTTCAGCACAAACAATATTATCACATCATCCTGTCTTCACTAATAAACCTGCATTAGTTTAGACTTGTCATGGCTTTTTCTCAATTTCTGAGTTTTCAACTTCCTTTTTGAACTATTAATTCCCTAATTGGCTGCATTATTCCTGTAAAGCAATGCCAAGAGAAGCTACATAAACCGTTCTTGCTTCTCTTTACAACATATTCCACTATTCTTATACCCAGTTGCCGCCTGAGCTTTTTTCTGAGCATGTGCTTTCGCTGTGACTCTGGATCTGTATAAGCCTCTGTGCTCCATATCGGGTGAATATTCTCTCACCTGGTACTTCTAGCACATGGTCTTTTTTATTCAAGAGTGCAACCTTACACTTGATTGTATTTCACACATATGTTTTGATAGCATCCAGCTTCTTAAGTGATCTAAATTGTTGTGTGTCATTGATTTGCCTTCCTATTGGCCTTTGTAATAGTAATTTCATACCATATCATTGATAAAATATTTTGAAAGCATTGAACTAAGAATAAGCTCCTGCAAGACCTCATTAGAAATGCCTGCAGTTGCAGATCTGTAATTTGTAAGTCACTGAGCTCTTGGTGTTGCTCTAACATTAATCTAATGAAAATGTAGTGCAGCACCACAGCTCTTCATAAATGTCTACAAAAAATGCATCAACACTTTTATAAATAGTGCTTTTAACCTTGTGAGGAAAAGCTAAAAAGGTAGATATATGAGTGTCATTCTTTATAAACCAATTCTGACTGGTGTCAATTAGGTTACCTCCTTTTGATGTTTTATTAATAATGTCCAGTATTAAGCACTCTCTATTTTGCCTTTAATCAAAGTTGGATGGGCAGGCCTGTAAATACACAGATCATTTGGTTCAGCTATTCAACAGTTACCAAACAGATGAATCTCTTGAATGTTTTACAACAATTTTTTCTATCTATTTACTAAGGAAACAAATTATAACTTATTACTAATCCTTTCTTTCCTTTTATGCATTATAAACTTATTTTCCTTTATACTTTCTGCCATAACTTTCTCTCTGTACTTTTTATCTTTATCGGTTTCCCATACTTCCTAGTTTCTTGTTAATGTTCGGTAGCATTAGCTTCTCCCATCTTCCACTTCTTATGAGCATTTTTGTTCATTTCTTCATTTCTTCTCTAACTTCTGATGGCTTTTGTTTAGTTTCATTTCTTTGTTTGTTTTTGATTAGAATAGTCTTCCTAATGGTGTGATAGCAAGCTTGACAGCATCTAGTAAAACGCTTTAAAGTAGTATCCAAATGTCATTCATATCTTGCTAAATTCTTCCTACTATCTGATTTAGCTATAAGTGTTTTTTGGCTTTATGATAGGGTCTCTTTAAATCATTACATGTATATTTTACTTATGTATTCTACTCTGTATGCACATTGTATATATGATTCACTGGAACGTAATGACAGATGAGGGAAGAGGCTGAGGGAAGCGCTTTCTTGGCATGAAGAAAAGAAGGCTTTGCGGGGACTTAATAGCAGCTTTCCAATACCTAAGGGGAGGTTGTCAAGCTGAAACCAGACTTTCTACTAAGGTGCGTGACAGGAGAACAAGGGAAATTGAGATGCCAACTTTACATAAGGAAAAAAATCCCATTATGACACTAACCAAGCATTGGAAGAGGGCGCCCAGAGAGGTTGGGTAATCTCAGTCCTTGGAGAGTTGTCTGACTGGATGAAGACCTGAGCAGCCTGGTCTGATCACAGAGTTGATCCGGCTTTAAGCAGGAGGTTGGACTAAAGACTCCCTGAGGTCTCATCTGTCCTGAATTATTCCAATTCCGGTGATAAAATCACTCGTAACTCTGCCAGTACTTATTTTTAATTCTGTTTGCAATTCCCTCTGACTGTCATAACGAGGCTTATGTCAGCATTCCACTGGGTTCATTATGATCATGCTTTAGGTTTAGATTTTTAGAAAACAAAGATGTTTAGAAATTTTGAGGATGTTTTAGAATTAACCGTGTGAAACCTCCAGTTCTCGTCATTATGAATAGATTACCTACGATAACACAAGTTCAATAATTATGTGAATGCCTTTTCCAGACTTCCTCTTTGTTGTTTGTTTTGTACAGCAGATAGGCTATTCTCTATATTATAAAATCACCATTGCATGTGCAGTAGGCCTTTGTCAAACAATAATTTTAAAACTCAAAAACTGTGTAAATTGCCAATAGCAAGCTGTGGTAGAGTCACAAAGTGAAATTTATCAGTTGTGGTAATACCTTGTTAGAGGAGCTAGGGTAATGTAGGATGAGGATTACTCTGTTGACACAAACTGCTTGGTTTCCCAGTCCTAAGACAGTCCTTTAATACTTATGCCACTTGGCTGAAGTCTATTTTCTGTGTCCTGTAAGCCACAGGCTGCCTGATGTTGAACACAGCAGATAGAATATTCTCTTGCACTGAATGTTACACATGCAAAACTTTCCTGCTGACCCAACGAGGGCCCGGATGGTCCAGATTCACATCTCTGAACCAGTAAATAATTTTGTTTTCAGGATTTAGGGAGCAAATAATGATTAAAAAAGAAAAAAAAAAAAGCCTGCCTCTTCTCCAAAAGGTCACTTTTGCTTGGCTACAGGCTTTCTACTCAGTCTTCTTTTTAATGATTAGAAAAATGTCTGAGCATCCATGCCTTTTGATAATATCCAAAGCTAACATCTTAAAGATTATTATTCCCACAATACTGACCTTTTCAAGGCGGTATTTATGTTAACATGTTAAAGTGATTTTAAATATTCATGCCAATGAGGGTTCCTTTGCTTTCGTGTCAGAATTTGTGACTCCTTGCCATAAACAACCTCAGGAACATGCCTGTAGGCTTGTTACTCTTCCCATAAAACCAAACACACTAGCAATCTCATTTTGAAGTTGGTATTAAAAGTGGGATGGGCTAGTGTTACCATAATCCAGGCAGAACTTGCTGCATAAAATTGAAGCAGAAAACTTTTCCTGTTACATGGTCTGCCAGTTGAAATGGAGACCTTTGGCAGGACTTGACCTGCGATTTTGTAGGATTTTGTCCACAATACACTACTATAGTAGCCATTAATTCCCCAGGCTTTGACTTTGCTATTCAAGGTCTATGCTCAGTATATGTTTCGTGATTGTGCGATTGGGAGTAAACTGAAAGGAATGTTGGTATAAAGTATAGCTGAAATCTTACATTGTAACATAAGAAAGAGGCAAGCAAGTATTTGTCTGTCCCAGCACACACAAAAGCACACCCTCAACACTTTCTAAATGCACATGGAAATCTTGGTTAATGTTACCTCCCTCTGTTTCGTTACATGGATCTTCTTTTCAGCCACCCTTTTATATCTTTGCCTCTGCTTCATGGAAAAACATAAACCACTGCTTTCCCTCGTGGGAAATAAGAAGTGCACTGTCTTTAGGATAAAGTAGATACAGATCTACATATCTGCATTGTACTCAAAGCATTAAAAACCAAGGAATTGGTTTCATTCTGAATCTCATCAAACAGTACCAGGTAACATGATTTCTTATGCAAGGCAGCATAATTTTTACATTATCAGAACTCTGATTCAGCTAGATGGAAATCCCTGATCTGCTTGCTGGCAGATGCCTTGGGAGGAAGACAGGAAGAAAGAATTTGCATCCAACTAATCCATATATAGTTTTTCCTCTAACTATCTTCTCCTGGCCATTGTCAGAGGCAGAAACTTGTGAAAGTCTTACATTCTTATGGTGTCTTGGGGAGTTAATAAGAGAATCATATCTAAGGTTTAAAGACTGGAAAATAAAAAAGGTCATTTGGGAAAATGACTTCATGTATTAGATGAAGTTTTATTACATCTCTGATGAAGATATCACGCTAATACAGAAAAAGACGAACCTCTGTTAACCTCTGGCAGTCCATAACTGATCAGGTAATTGTTGTAGTTAAGGTGTACATTTTCCAATCACATTGAAACAATGCCAGTCTTAGGTAACTTCAGCCATCTAAAAGCTGGGAATCTAAACCATTTCTCTTGCACATAATCTTTCTCTATAAACAGTCAGGAGTGGTAAGAAGTTGATGCATCTTGCATCCCATGTTAGGTACCCACAGAGTGGATCTCTGCATGAGGGTACATTTAGAGACAAACTAGAAATTAAAAGACTTATGGAACATGGTTCTTAGAGGATCAAATAAGTTAAAGATGGAAAATACACCTATTATTAGTTGAGGAATCAAAATTTCAGCCCCCAAAATTTTAGGCCAACAAATTTTGGCTCCTAAAGTTATTCTCTACTTAAATTCTAAATGCAGGATTCTTGTCTAGCAGGACTGTGTAGTGGTTAGCCATGTGATGTTCTCTTCTGTATTTTCATTTCTGTTTTCAATTACAGTACACTTAGTAGTCAGGCAACACCTTTTATACTAGAAAGCTACTCAAAGTAGCAAGCCCACACTTAGAGACAAATTGATAATTATTTTCATTTTTCTGATGTGGAATAAATGTGTGTGCTATTTTCACCACAAATTTTAATTAATCCAAATTAAATTTCATATATGAGCTGTTAGAGGAAATGCCCAACCCATTTGTGAGAGTGTAGTTACCTAATGTAATGTGAAGAAGCCTCTACTTGCTATTATTTTGTTTAGCCATCATAGGTGTTTAATTACATTTTTTTGATGTCAGTAAAATCATTTAACTTCCCCTGAAGACATTGAAAGGCATCTGCTATATTGAAAAAAGTATTTTCCCATGCCACAATTTGAGTTTTAAGCATAAGTACTTACCAATACATAGCTGTATCTTTTAAAACTTCAAAATAAGGTTTATGCTCAAATAAGAATTCAGCCATTACATTTTGCTTTAAAAGTATGGCCAGCAATACAAATAACAAAATGTATGTTTCCATAACAAAGAACCCCATAGCTGGAGATATATTTGGAAGCTGTTCTAATGGTGCAATTTAAAGTAATTTTATTTCTTTTCTAAGAATATTGTTATTTTGCTAAACAGTAGAAACCAGACCATAGCTGCATCATTTATAATCACGTTTGAAATTTAACAGCTAGGTCAGCATATTTGATGCGGTATAAAACTAAGAATTTAGTTTGGGTCCCTGATGTTTCTCATGTCTAATTCGGAATTAAATTCTTCCAATGCCATAATTTTTTAAACAAGTCCACAAAAGAGAATGTTCCATGGTAGATTCAGGAGCAGAACACACTGTCCTGTTTTTAATTAGTATTTATGATTATTTAGACATTTCCTGTGCTCTGTCTACTATAGCATTTCATACTTATATGTTTTGTATGCTGGCAAAGCATGTCATAGAAAGGCGCAACTGAAGTGAAGCATTCCATTTCTTATGTCCATTTTCTTCAGAACTCTGATATCAAGTAAAATGTTTTGGATCATTATAGCATGTTCCCATCGCTTTCTTGGCGCCTATAAGAAAGCTGGGGAGGGGCTGTTTGCAAGGGCATGTAGCAATAGGACAAGGGGCAATGGTTTTAAACTAGAGCAGGGTAGGTTTAGATTAGACATTAGGGAGAAGTTCTTCACCATGAGGGTGGTGACACACTGGAACAGGTTGCCCAGAGAGGTGGTGGAGGCCCCATCCCTGGAGACACTCAAGGCCAGGCTTGATGAGGCTCTTGAGCAATCTGATCTAGTTGAAGATGTCCCTGCTTACTGCAGGGGGGTTGGACTAGATGACCTTTAAAGGTCACTTCCAACCCAACACATTCTATGATTCTACAACAGCATGTGCACACACTGTCCTTTGGACAGCAGCTGTCAGCTGTAAAAAATTAGTGTAATATGATACCTCCAGTATTCTGCTACCTTTTTATCTATTCACAATAAATGAGACACAGAAAATTATAAATGCTCATTGCTCAGTGTTAGATTTATAACTTGATTCTTCTATTTTTAAAATATATAAGCCTTGGAAAGTTTAATAACTCCAATGTATTTGCAATATTTGTTTAAGATCACCCATCTGTAACTCCTAAAAAAGATATTTGTGCCTTACCACTACTGTTGCATTTTTTTGTTACACCTGGGCTACAGTGGTAGTATTAAGTCTAAATAAGAACTGGAAGAAAATAATCTCCACGCACTAAAGACAAACCATGATACCAAATGTTCCTCTCTATATATTTATATTTCCCTTGTGCTGTATCCAGTTGCAGTTGGAACTATTATGGATATTCCTTTCCACTATGATACTTTTAAAAAACATTTTACAGGCAAGTAGAAATTATAGATTTTGGGGTTTTTTCCTATAAATTTTGTAAGCATAAATAATATCTTTCACTGGTCATTGTTTAAAAAAAGAGAAAAAAGCAAATAATAAATATGGACTTTCAAATCTGGCTTTTAATTCTTACCCTTCAAATCACACTGAGAACACTTGTGGAAATCTCGTAAGGCCATAGAAACAATCAAAATACAAAAACAAGGTCTCACCGGAGGAATTCATAGGTTTTTGAGAAATTTGAACCCAGGTGTTAGAATATGTCTCAAGTGAGTGTGCTGAAATTCCTCATCCCTTTCCATTAACTGTAGAGGATGCCTAGAAATCTTACTTAGAGTAGGTCACTAATTTTCAAGCACTAATATTAGGTGAGATGCATTCCACTGTAAAAATTGTCACCTCTATTCTACAAAAAACTTGAGATAGGAAATAAGTTAACCTGTAAGAAGCAAGGTTAACTCTTTGTATTTGTAATATTCAGTTCTCATTTAATGTAATATTGTTATAAAATATAAAATGACAATATATACCATCAACATGAAATGATAATATGTACCATCAAACAACAATAAAGGAACATTAATGCGTAGAAAGAATGAGGATGAAAATTCTGTCTGGTGCCATGGTTGCCCTTTTGGACATATGTCTTACATTGTAACTTTCATAATAACTTTCTGTTTTTTAAATATAATGTATTCTACTACAAATATTTCCATGCTCTGTAAAAATATTTTGTATTAAAGAAAAACAGTGAATGATTCTCATTATATATGCCATTTGTTTCATATGCATGTAGTTTCTGTGCTTAATAAATTTTACTAGGGAAATTAAAATACAAAATACTCTGTAGGTTTTTTCCAGAAGTAATACCTGACTGGCATTTATTGTTTAGTACAAGCTATGAAACTTACATTTAAACATTATTTTATTCCTCAACTACTAGAATTCATTCCCCTGGGACTAGAGCTCAAGGTAAATGCTTAAGGGTGAGCAGCATTATACATTGCCATTATAACTAGAAACTAAGATATGTTTGCTTAATACAAATAATAATATGCACTTATCCAAAGCTCTAAGTAGCCTAACTATTAATAAGACAATACATAAAATAACATCAACATTAACTTAAATGGAAGCTCAGCAAAGAGGAAATAGACAGACACTCCTTTTCAACCTCTCATCTTTGTGGGATGTAAAGTTTCCAACACCTTTTTCTGCCCTGTCAAAATGAGGTGTTTTGCAACCTGAAACTGAAGATTATTGTACTTGGGCAGTTTCAGACTCAGGTGGTGCTAAAGGTAGTATTTACGGTCCTAGAGGATTTATAGAGAACACATCTGATTGCATGTATGTGTACAGGGAGAAGGGGAAAGAGAAAGGAAAAAGGAGTGCAAAGAAATCAGTATTGAGTTCTCTGCTGGCAGCAGCTGTGGTAATATGACATCAGATAATACAATAATTTGTAGGCTTACATGATTTATAATACCCTAAATAGCTTCTGGAAGCAATTAAGCAACCAGTGCAGACCTTAGAAGATGGGATGCTGCCTGCTTCCCACAGTTTGATAGCTCACTAAATTGACTGCTGCATTCATTATCAGTTTCAGTCCCTACTGCCTATATCAGATTGGTGCTATAGTCTGATTCAAAGTAGCGAAAGAATAGAAATCAGTAGCAAAAAAAGCTGCCTTCAAAAGATGGCAGCTTACTGATCAAACACAGATTTTAACAAGCTTACTGGGTAACTGAAATAATAGGATAACCAAACAGAAGTTAGGAAGCCTAAAATTGTCTTAAATTCCCATTTTCACAAATTTTAGCAAGCAATGGCAGACTTCTATTCTCAGCCATCTTCTGCTTCCATTTTTGCATGTTTCCATAACTTATTATCACAATCTCAGCCTTGCTCTAAGTTTCAGACAAGTCACTCCCTTCCATGCCTCAAGCACAGGTACGTAATGACTGCAGTCCTTTGTTGCAATGTCCAAGCCCCAGGCACAGGATTACAAACAAGCAGCTTACGGGTAATACAATTTCCACTCCCTCTTAACAATTCCCCTAACAATGGGGAATACACACGGAAGAGGAAAACTGGAATCTGTGCTTAAGACTTCTCTAGGGAGAGACTATCAGCTGAAATTTCATCTAAGGACAAGAATGAAGAATTATTCTGTTTGCTTTTGTCAAGGTCTTCAGGCGCATCATGAAGTTCATGAACAGATCAGCAGCAGACTTCATAAAACATCAATGAGGACGTCTGATCATTACCTGTTTCCCTGAGGAAAATCTCCATTGTCCTTATATGTCTACCTGACATAAATGTTTCGTATGGAAACCAATTCTATAATTTCTGAACAAGCAAACAACTCTTCTATATACAAACCAAGTAATAGATGTTTCTGACTGCTGCTGAGTCGATGCTAGCTCGAGAGCTATGGCCATACACTGAGCAGTCCCAGTTTCTGTTTGTAGTTGACAAGCTAATGAGGGGGGCTAACACAGTCTTAACAAAGATCAAGGCTCTTTCTAAAATAATTTGTTATTTTACAATACTGCCACAGGTAAAATAATAAATTGTTCATGATGAATGATTGCTTGGTGGTCTGGCTGGATAATGAAATGGATCTTTTACAGAGTATGATTAGCTGAATAAAAGGTGAAGTGCCAACACATTTAATTTCTAAGGTATCATGAAATAAATGTAAGACTATCAATACAACATGGCATCATCGGATTTATTACTATTCTTGCCATACTCCTTGAGGACATGTAATAATTGCCTTTGGAGTTTTAATATTCATTTGCTCATTTGTTTTCACAAATGTATAACTGTGCTTTTCTTGCCAGGCACTGACAGTGGTATCTAGGGTTGGACTAAAATGAACAGAAGCAGTAGCTAAAGCCCTACCCAGAAATCTAGGAAAACACATACCGCTTTTTTGTATCGCTAAGAAAGCCATGAATCCTCTCTTAAAAGCATTGCATTTGCAGATAAATAAAACCAACTTCACTGAAACAGGAGAATACAAGAACATTAATGTCAGAAGACACAAGAACAGATCCACCATGTGTCTATGTTGCAAACAAAGTAATCACTCTGGTGATACCTTGGTGTAAAATCCACTGTATCTGGTATCCTACCTTCCAGTTTCCATGTCCAGTAGGCAGTTGTTTCCTTGAACATTCCTCACTTTTCTAACGTATCACGTTCAGAGCATATTAATTGCGCTTAATGTCCCAGAATTTCAGTGTGGAACTGGTTGTGTTCATTCCTTTGGGAAAATGCTGACCAGCAGACACACCATTCTACCAGCATCACCTCATGCAACTGCTGCATTTGGTCATGGTGACAACTCTGTTCAATGACACCGGCACTGGAGCTTTGCACTAAAGTGGTGCCTCCATCCGAGTGACCCAGAGGTATCCCATCCGACACCTGAACCATGGGTGCTGGAAAAAAGAGTCTGGTTCAGAAGCCATTCTGATTTAACATCATGCTGTGTAGGCTCACTTTCTTTTAAATAAAATATGGGGTTCAGGCTTTTAACCATACTGACGTATTCTGGGCAGGGCTCATACCCACATATTGTTCATACCCTTAGACAGAATATGTACCTGCAGGGACTTCACTCCCTCATACAAGATAAAAGTCACAGAATCGCACAGAATCACAGAACTGTAGGGGTTGGAAGGGACCTTTGGAGATCACCTAGTCCAAAGATGGATGCCGAAAGCAGGTTCACCTAGAGCAGGTTGGACAGGAACGCATCCAGGCAGGTTTTGAACATCTCCAGAGAAGGAAATTCCACAACCTCTCTGGGCAGCCTGTTCCAGTGCTCTGGCACCCTCAGAGTGAAGAAGTTTTTCCTTATGTTCAGAAGAAGGAAAAGTCATGTAGTATTAACCAAATATTACAGCATCAGATATATACATTGTATATATCTGAGCTTAAGATTCTGATGAGGTCAGTTCTGTTGCTCACTGACTGCACACAGTTTTCTTATTCCTACATTCAAAGTATTAATGAATTAAACAAATCAAAAATAACCAAAATATTTGAACTAACATAGCAAGTATCACTCATGCAGATTAGGTTTTTTTTCACTGTGTAATTAGTTAAAAAGTAGAGAAATAGGCAGGAGAAGCTCCATTACATATAATCCTGATATCATAACAATACGCTAATCTGTTCTGAAATATACCAGATTTGCTCAACTAAAATTAATAACACTCAATTTCTTGGAACTAATGGCTCATCAAAGTCAAAATTAGCCACCAATTAAGACAAAGATTAGTGTCTGATTCATTTTCTGAACTCATTCTAGTAGACTAGTGCTAAGTATTTGAAAACTACCAAGATTCTATAAAAATATTAAGATAACGAAATACTAGAGTGAATGGATTAAAATCAACTAATTTCAAACAAATTAACATGGTTACTGAGTTAAGTTACCTTCTTTTTTTCACTAAGGGGTTTTCATATCCTTTTCTATTTACTTCCTCTACACCTAGATTTTGTTTACACTTAGAATATCACATTTAAAATTGCACCATTATATCCTATATTACATGGTAGGGAATCACCTTTTGAAGACTCCACTGTCTTGACAGCCTTCTCCCACAGCTTACCACTCACTACTGTTGAAGTTCTATGCCTTCCAGCACTACGTCCACAGTTTCTTACATGTCTTGGTAAGGATTTGCCTAGTTTATGTACCACCAAGTTACTTTTTTTCAGCCAGGTCCAACAATCTGTTTTCCTAAATCCCTGCATTTGAGATGGGAAAATCGAGTTTTCCCATGCTGTTCTTAACAAAACTACTGTGGGTCAATAAATATTAAAGATAGTTGAACTCCATTGTTACTTCTCCACTAACAGCTATATACCTACTAATGGAAAAACAGCGACAAAGCTGTTAGGTTATGTGATAAAATGTTGTTCTCCATAAACCAAGAAGCACAGAGGAAGAATGGCAGGTAGGAGAACCCAAATCTTACCCGGTCCTGGCCACTCACATGCCCATCACAGGAGAGCTCAGCCCATCAAAGACTCACCCAAAGAGGGGCACAGAGACAGAATGGCAGCAAGAGGAACCCAAATTACAGACTCGGGTGAATGGACACCCTGTCTGGGCCCCTCCCAGGGCTGTCTCAGGAGACCATCAGTCCTAGTGTCCAGGTGTGAAACCCACCCAAACGAGTCAAGAGAAGCAACTCTCTGGAGCATCTTTCAGGACGGTTACTCCCTAGGGGTCTGGGGCACACTATGGGATGCAGGGAAAGAACATTTTGAGATTGTACAAGACATATTATGGGATGTTTAGGGGTAGAATCTAAGTTAGGGAAAGGGAGGGATCAATGTGGCTTGGGCATGAACAAGCATAGGAAAATAAAGGGATAAAGTGGTAACTGGGCTGGCAGAGTGGGTGGTCAGTGGGCTTGCCTGGCCATGCTCTGCACAAAGGGTTCATGTGCATGGGTGACCTGAGTGAAAGCAAGCGCCAGCCGCTGTAGTGGGACCAAGGGTCAGGGGCCCATGTGCCCATGGTGCAGCACCTGGAGCAAGTATGGGTGTGTAAGTGGTTGTGTGGGCACTAGCACGCATCAATCTGGACTTGCTGGCAAGTAGGCATGTCTGTCTCCAAAGATGAAACCACAGAAGGACCTGGCTACAGAAGGGACCAGGGGAGTCCCTGCTGTCAGAGGGACCATAGGGTCTGGAGGGCTCTGAGGACAAGATCAGCTGGAGGGTGTGCGTGCTTGTGCGTGTGTCTGTAGCAGCAACTGGAGTGGGGCTGCAGATTCGGGGGTTCCTGTGTCCAGGTGCCAGCATCTGGGGTGACCGGGACCCAGCGGTCACTACTGGGCTGATTGAATGTCTGAATCCAGCTGCTAGGTGGATCCACCTTGTATTCCCACTAGCAGACCTCCATCCTGCTCAGCCGGAGAAGGGAGCTGGCTTGTTTGTGTGAGCGCTGAACGTGTCTGTCTGCGTTACGTGTGTGGCTCGCTGTGTGCACCTGTGTATTTGTGGTGGTGTACATGTGTGCTTATGTGTGTGCCTACGGGGAATACATGCTCAGCCTTGTTAACTGGTGGGACATGGGAGCGTGGAATTGTGGCAGCCGTACCCGTGTTGGGCTACTGGGTTTGGCACCTCCCTAGCAGAAACTACAAATTTTTGCAGTAACACCCGCTTATTAATATTGCAGCATAACCCAAATTTGTGGATTAATTTATTTAAGTTATATATATATATTATTCCCCAAATAATTACAATGGATATTAGGGAATAAATAAAAAAACAATACTAGGTACAAGGTTTAAACTAACGTTTTGCTAAGTATTTAATAACTTAGGTTTTTTTCAACCTTTCTGCCTTTCTAGCAATAAAAAAAAGGATAATTTCATCTTCCAAAGATTCTTACTGTTACTTAGCCAACACCAGAAGGACTCTGCCCACACTGCCTTGGTGAGGTGTGCCAACAGTTAAATGAAACAGAGCTGTACTAAAGTGAATTATTATTTTTTATTTATTTCTCCAAATGTACCAGGGAGCCAGCAGGGGCTGTGAGATGTAGATATTGTCTAAGCTCTTAGGTGTCAGTGGTGATGGAAATAGAATAGCTAAATAGCTAATAAAGGGACATCAGTATTGTCTAAACCTGCATTCAGAATTGACAGGCAACAGACAAAGAACATACTACAAACTGTAGAAAAACCTCTTAGAATTATCTCTTTGAAAGTTTTTTTGTTAAAAAACATAAAACCTCTAAAAATATTACTATAGCAATGCTGACACTGTCAATTACCCTTCATTAAGAAAGTGGTGATAGGAATTCTGTAATTGTAAAAGCTTTCTAGATCAAACAAAAATCATTAACATACTCCCATTTTTCATTTTCTTCTCCCACGGTCTCAGTGCCAGCTTATAGTGGTTTAATGTGGATCACAGAAAATGTTGTGTGAACATGATATGAATAGAAGTATGATAAATTTCTTCTTTTGGATTTACAAAAAACCTAATTTTATCTCTATGTTGCCTTTTCACGAGAAAAATGAAGGCACTATGGATTCAGAAACATTCAGAAGATGAACAAAAGACTATGTTTAAGAAATTAAAACATCTGCTGAGTGAAATTTGGTTAGCAGAAAGCAGAAGAGATTTTTATTCAGTTCAGTGAAATTGATTCAGAAAATCAGCTATGCCCAAGTTTAGCTAAGAAAATATAGAGAAAGGTCAGTTATCAAGACCACTTTTCCATTTCACTGAATCACTGCTGCCCAAAGGTACAACGGCCCGGTGCCTACAGTAAAGCAGCCTAGGAATTACATTTAATTGCATTGACTAATTCCATCCACGTTGCTTTGACTATTGCAGACAACTGACGTAGCCAAAGTTCCAAGAATTTAATGTCAGCTTTTACACTGATCTTCACAAATGGAAGTGGTTTCTTCATCTTCTGACACAACTCTCATCAAACTAATCTTCTCATCCTTTTAGGCATTTTTCTATCTGTTCTGTGAAGCTTCAGATGTTCAAAGCAAAGAGAAATGAGTCTATAAACCCAGGCCTTTTTTTTTTTTTTTTTTTTTTGCTTAGAGCCTATTTAAACAAAAGTCTCAGAAACAAAGGTATCTATGTAAAAGTTTTCTGTGCTTCTGCTCCTTTAGTTAAAGCTTGCAAAACTCGCAATTACCTTCTCTGAGACTAACAAATATATAACAAAAAACAGGAGATTTGTCTTGAAACAGACAGACATACAGGAAGAATAAGAATGACTTTGTTCAAATAGAATCTTTCAAAACTCTCTGTATGACTAAACATAAAAATAACATTAAAAATAACAACACCCCTTAATTAAAACATAATAAAGACCACAAAAGTATTATATATCAAATTAATAATCATTTACATAACATTTCTTGACTCTGAAGTTTACTTGATTCATCGTTTCACTTCTTAAATGCCCCTTTTTTTAAAAATCATGGGTTTGTCCTGGCGTTTTGAAATCTGCAACCACGTCACGCTAACAATATCATATATGTACCTCTCTGTGAAATTTACAGTAAGAATAGGAAGGGCTCCTGAGAGGCCCAAGCCCATTTTCTGTCATCTCTCACCGGTCTTTGTCTAACCTCTTCTTACATAGTTTTGAGAATGCAGATTTTATGCTCCTCCAAGATTTTGCTATCCTTAGTGATAATATTTTTTCCTTGATCTCAAATCAGACCTTTTCTTGCTGCTTATGCCCATCATTTTTTCCTCCATCCACTGTGGATCCAGAGAATGGATTGTGCTCTTTTTCTGCAGACACTCTGTATTTAAGTGATACTCAGCAACTTGTGAAAGCCCTACTCTTGGCAAAACTGTACATTACACATGAGTTACTGCACATTTTCTTGAGCACAAAGGTTCAAGTTACTATTACTATACTACTACTATAATATGGTAACTTCTAGGACCCATGGTGACATAGGAATACATTTCAGTTCACTAGGGGCTTCACAAACATGCAATGGCCCCTGTCTCAAGGGAGTTTGTGTTATAAAAGATATAACAAATGGATACAAGTGCAGGATTATAAGGTCATACAATGTTAGCAAGCATAATACTGTCTCCACTGCTGCCAAGTTTGGAAGCCATCATGGCAAATAAGAATTTGAAAGAAAAACATTAAAGAGAACAATTAAATGACTAGGGGAATTTTTCAAGAAACTACATGAGAGAAACCACAAGCACTGTTGTCTCAAACATAGTAAAAAACCCGTGCTCTTTAATGTTTGTAGAATGATCTGGATGCAGGATTCAAACATACATTAAGTAAGTTTGCCGATGATACTAAACTAGGAGGAGCTGTGGACTCCCTCAAGGGCAGAGAGGCCTTACAGAGAGATCCAGATAGACTGGACAGCTGGGCAATCACCAACCATATGAAATTTAGCAAGATCGAATGTTGGATTCTGCACCTGGGACAAGGTAATCCTGGTTACACATACAAATTGTGGGATGAGAGGCTGGAAAGCAGCCCCATGGAAAGACATCTGGGGGTTTGGGTTGATGGCAAGTTGAAAATGAGTCAAAAGTGTGCCCTGGCAGCAAAAAGGGCCAACTGTGTCCCAGGGTGCATCAAGCACAGTATCACTAGTGGGTCAAGGGAGGTGATTGTCCCACTTTGCACTGCACTGCTGTGGCCCCACCTCAATTACTGTGTGCAGTGTTGGGCACCTCAATACGAGAAGGACATCAAACTATTAGAGTGTGTCTAGAGAAGGGCAACCAAGATGGTGAAAGGCCTCAAAGGCAAGACTTACAAGGAGCAGCTGAGGTCACTTGGTTTGTTCAGCTTGGAGAAGAGAAGGCTGAGGGGTGACCTCATCGCAGTCTACACCTTCCTCAAGGTGGGCAGCAGAGAGGAGGGTGCTGATCTCCTCTCGCAACCAGCGATAAGACACAAGGAAAGGGAATGAAGCTGCATCAGAAGTACAGATTGGACGTTAGGAAAAGGTTCTTTACTGGAGGGTAGTCAGTCACTGGAACAGGCTGCACAGGGGAGTGGTCACTGGACCACAGGACCAAGCCTGTCAGAGTTCAAGAAGCCTCTGGACGAAGCTTTTAGTCATATGGTTTAGTTTTAGGTAGTCCTGTGAGGAGCAGGGAGATGGACTCAATGATCATTATGGGTCCCTTCCAACTCAAGACATTGTATGATTCTATGATTCTAAATGGGAAAAAAAGGTGCAGTATTGGCTGACTGAAAGTGGCCAATGATGTTTTCTATTAATAAAAGCTGAAGAATGGGATAAAATTGTAGTTTTGAAAGTAAAACCAAATATCTTGTTTTGGTGAAGGAGAGTAAAGTGAGTTTCAGGCTACAAAGCAATGTGTGACATGGGCAGGGGCATAATCTTTACAGCAGCATCCAACAGATGCGAGCAATATTGTCAGAAAAAAAAAAAAAGATGTAATAAATCCGATGTGAAATTACACAATCTTCGACTGTGTGGCTATGTAGGAAAGGTCTTACAGGAAAAACTTCAACCATTTGATAGTATCAGAGAATGAAATGTTCTTTTGTTCATTTGAAGACACAGAGACAACATGAGAATATAGGATTCAGCCTTCAGCCTTCACAGTGGAATTCCTACAGGCTAGCAGCAAGACCCTGACCATATTTTTTTTTTATTTGGCAGAGTAAGTAAATTTTATTTAAATCACCAGCTAACGTACCTAACAAAAGCTATTTTCCACCTTTTTTGTTGTGTGTGTTTTTTTCTTCCTATGCTACAGCATCCAGCACCCCAGAAAATTTTCATAGACAAATATATGGAAAAAGAAGGTGAAGAGTTAAAAGGTGATTCTGTCTCATCTATTTTATTCTCCATTTATTTGTGACTCATGCATGAGTAAGAACTTTTGCTAAACAGGAGAATGAGTGGTAATATTTTCCCATGTAGCAGTTACCTGAGCATTAGCAGAATCCCTTCTTAACACCACCAGATGCATATCTTCCAAACTGGAAGGATATGCTTGTCTGGCTCTTTGATTCAAAGTAATTAGCACCAGACTTCCTGAATGAGAACATGTCCTGTGGAAACAAAGGGTGGGTCCACAACATTACTTAAGATGTTTGACCTTTTCACGTTCTGAAAGTTCATCTTGCAGAAGCACCTTTAGAGTGGCTCTTGACATGAGAATCCAGTGTTCTCCAGAAAAAGCTGAGCATATGTTCCAATAAAACAACAGTATCTTACTTGCCATATATTCCCTCAACCAATAAAAAGAATTTTTTCTCCAGATACCATTTTAGAAATTGGATTTCATAGTGCATCTGACCAGTGTTTTTCACAAACACAATGTGAAGGCATGATAGACTAAAATATTTGCATTAATTAAATGTGCAAAACTTGTTATGCCTATTTTCGTTGAAAATTTTGGGTTTCTTCTGCTGGCCCACAAATTATTGTTGTATTTTTTTTACAGTGTATGGAAAATTATCAGAAAAATATGCATTCTCCAAGAAATTGCTGGACAGACCAAGCAACATAGTTTATTTGTGTATTGTTAGAAGAGAGTTTTAGGAAGAAACATGCTTTTCTGCAAATTTCTACTTACCGTGTAGGATGCTTTACTTGCAGCTTCTGTGATGCAAGTCAATTTGTCTTCAGTGTCGCGGGGAAATTTAGGTGTTCTAGACTGGTGTCTATGAAACCAGTACACTCAGGGAGGAGAGGACTTTAGAAAAGCTGAAGCTAAAGGCTGTACACCAAATCTTTCCCCTTCTCCAAAATTAGTATTAATAGAAGGCAAAAGATCATTGGATAATTCATTATGGAAGGAATCACATCTGCCTTTCCAATCAGGAGGGAGAAAGAGAGTCACATTTTCAAATCAGAAGGAACTGAGCACTTGGACACCAAACCAGGCTAACTCGAATTGCCAGACCCCCACAGCAGAGTCAGCTCTCAAAGTTTATACTTGCACAATATAGGGCTGGCATTCAAAAGCTATCTTGTTACTCAGCAAATGCAAAACCAATGTGAAGTGCCTTGAGCTATCCAAGAGAGCCATGTGACCTTGTGAAAAAGGCAGAGAGCTTGGGTAACAAACTCTACCTTGCAGCAGGGCTGATGGGGTTTGGTGGTACAGTTAGTTACACAGTCGCTTGGCTTTGCTTCCTTTGGAACAGGAGCAGGTGAGCTTGTGTGTCTTGAAGCATCTGTAGTAAACATGCCCTACAGAATAAAAGCAAAAGATTAGTTCCTTCAGGAGCCCTGAAAACCACCGAGCTCAGTAGACTTCCCTGAGTTAGGTTTTTGGTGCTCCAGGATTTTTTTTTAGCACCTGAGGGAACTGTCTAGGATGTCAGGCTTAGGCATGTACATAAATCAAGTTTTAGAACCTTGAGTTCTTTTCTAGGAGTCTAGAAGTCCCATTTACTGTAATGAAGCATATACTGAATAAAATGCTGGGTGGCCGCTTTTAGAGATACCAGTCATGCTACACACTGAAGGAAGATGGAAAATGTGGAAAAAGCTATTTAAACAGCTAATTAAAGACTATGTAATCTGATATATATTCATAGAGGAGGAAGGGAGGATATATCGAATTTGGACTAGCTATCTTGATCTGATGTTTCCTGATTTCTCGGTATAATAAAGAACAAGTGGGATTTTAGAAGACATTGTAGGAATAGGAGGAGAACTTGCAGCTGAGAAGCTGCACTGTGCACAGGAAGGCACTTGAATAAAATACACAAAATGTACAACACAGAAGGAATAAGCACCAGACAAGTTTAAAGCGCAAAATGTTAAAAAAGAAGAAAGTGCCAACAGTTGATTAAAGAAGAAAGGTGTATCTTCTTACTGCTCTCCATTTCAGTTCATGACTAATTAATGAAGCCACATGTTATATATGTAAACTTAGGCTATATTTTGGGTTTATATGTTTTATTATTTCAATAGCTATCTGAAGAAAATAATAATGGTGACAGCACTCTATGAAAAATATTTTCCCAGCAAAAGAGTAGTTGTGATATCGAAGCGTAAGTCTGTAGTTTTAAACACGTGTATATAATAATATTTAATGGTTGACTCTACACATAATTTCTCAGCAACTTTTTGCTGACTAAAATTTAGACATCCAAACAATTATGCACGTTCCCTCTACTAACACACGAAGTACTTTCACAGACATCAAACTGAAAACTCGGTGATTAGCAGTGTTCCTAAGCATATTTTATGCTATCTATAAAGGGAAGAGATACAGATTAGCACGCTAATAATCTCTGTTTTGTAAAACATTAATGGCATCTCATTCTGAAAGCCACCCATTCACTTATCACAAAGAGTTTGCAAGAACAGCCTGTGAAATCAGACAAAGGATTTAATCATTAAAGAGTTGATTTCTACTGCTTACTCTTTTTGTAGAATGGGGTAAAGGTATTCAAAGAAGGCCCAATCTGCAGGGAGCTTTTGCACTAATATATTCTCCTGAATAAGGAGCGGTAATGATGCTTAAACTTTTGGGTAATTTAGACAATCAATAATTCAGTTCCTGTTCAACAGCCATTTGACTTGCCTGCAGTACATCAAGACTGTCAAATTCGTATGTAAGTACACCCGGTAATACTGTAAATATGAGAACAGTATACTTGTAGAGAACTTTTTACAGAATGCCGTGAGACATCTGAATCTATTGCTGGAAGATAAATATCTTAACAGAATTAAACTATGGAAACCTCTGATCTTCTTTATTTCACTTCTGATCTTAGTCCAGAAACTTGCTATACCAGTGTGAAGCAGTTAATTTTTCCTGGAATACCTTTGAAACATCATACCATCATCTATTCAATATGATTTTGAGAAGTGATTTATTCAAAGCACTTAATATATTTAATGATGATAATTTAATAATTTAATAATCATAACAAACCCTTTCATATATGCTTCCAAAGTCTTTTGCGTTCTTTCAGACATGTAACTGTAATTTTTGGATACTGGATATATTTCTGGCTGTAGCTAAAGAACTGTTTTGGAAAAAGTTCCAGTACTGTGTTTTTTTGGTTTTGATATAATAAACTTCAATATTCAGGGCATACATTTCTGTTGGTTTGGAATTCTAACAAACAAACCTGCTCTACACAGTTGCAGTGTAACATGGGATATAAAGAAGCAGAAATAAGTCAGAACAGAAAGGAGTTATAATTCCTATTATAAATTTTCATATTATTGTGAGGTCATAAATGAAACAAAAAGAAAGAGAAAACTTTTATAAAAATGTGCAAGCTTATCTGCGTGGTGACAAATATATCAGTTAAAACATTTTCAAAACATCATGATATAGCCTTCTTAAATATTTGAAGATTTCACAAGCTTTTCTAGGCCATTGCTAAAAGAGTTCCCTTAAAAGTGCAATGGTGTTATGTCACACCAAAATGAAAAGCTGCAGAGTGTTAATGGTTGCACATAAAACATTAAACTGTGACATGCAAGTTCTTTAATGTAATTGGACTGATGTAAGTGGATTATTAGATGTATGATTTTTTCTATTAAAAGAATATGCATCTCAATGAAATCACTTACAAAAGGCTACCTGAATTATTAGTAGACAGAATACAGCATAATGCTGTTGGTTTTAGATAGCTTTTTCAAGGCAGAAATGTCTTGTCAATTAGATCAATAGTGAAGAAAATTAATCTCTTTCCCAGAAAGTCATGTTGCTATTTCAGTGAAAAGGGGGGCTTTTATTTTTCTCTAGTTTCATGATCCAAAACTTACAAAATATTTGCGAAACATTTATGTAAGCTGATCCTGCTAGCTGACATGTACCATAAGGCACAGAGATTATATACAAGCCCCTCTGCAGTTTGCAAACACACATTATCTCTGTTTTATAATATTCCAGTGATGTAAGACTTGATAGCTGGAAACATACATGGAAATGGCTTAAATGGGACGTAATAGCAAGTCAGTTTTACAGCCTGCGAAGAACTCAGGAGATCATGGCTGCTGGATAGGGGCTCAAACTATTACAAACTATAACCTCTCTCTAAATCACAGAGAGATTGCTATCAAGCAAAAGGTGATTCCACAGGTTAAAACAGATTTAGGGAATTTCATCCTCACGTCACCTGTTCTGACAAGTTTCTTACTCTTTCATATCTACCAGCTGCCAAAATGAGTGTTGAAATTCCTGGGGGCTAGTAAATCTCTCCTGCAAATAGAAAGAATGGTTACAAACTGTATCTGATTTTTTTTTTTTTTAAATATGTGTTTTCAAATAAGATGGAAGACATGCTGAATGAACAATCTCATGCAATTCTGTTTGAAAAAGAGGAAACTAAAGTATTACACCACCCCTGAGCTTTCTGGGATATTGCTTCATTAATGTGTCGGGGAAATTAAAGTTGTCCAGCAAAATGCCCAGGTTTGGTGGTTTGGGATTTTTCTGTTTTTTATTTTTCCTCCCCAGAAAAAATATAGAAATAATACCCATGGTAGCAACCACCTAGATCGGGACCCATGCGTAAAGGACTATCACATACAGAGACAAACGAGCCTTGATACTGCTTTCTCAAAAGGGTATTCATCAGACCGCTCTGTTTAGGTCCTGCCACACTAAAGTTTAAAGTCCCTTCCACAGTGCTAGATCTGATGATTCTTTGTTTCCGTCCACCAACATAGGATATTGTGAAACATAGTCTTCATCATTACTCTTCAGAGAGCAAAGACCACACAATCTCACGCTGCAATCATTAGACTACGATTGACTACCCATAGGAAAAAAAAAAAAAAAACCAAACCCAAAGAAAAAGAAAGATAAGAAAACCCAAGAGGGATAGTTCACTTCTTCAGGGCATGATAGCTACAGCAAATAGTCCTCCAGGCTCTATAAGGATACCATATCTCTACACCTTCTACATTAGGGTAAGTATATAAATCTAGATAAAACACCTACATGCTTTCCCTTCTCTCAGTTTCCTCAGCAGTTTGAAACACTTCTTTGATCTCAGATTAGAGTCCCCTACGCTGTTTTTGATCTCTGCCCCTGTAGCTCATGACTCCTGATCTGATCCCGTCTCACTTGTGTATCCAGTTTTCTGCTTCTGGTACTTTCCCCTTCTTTCTCTTAAACATACCTTGGACAGTGAAAGGAAACATACCTACTCCACACTGTCTTAATCAACTTCCAAAACTGATAGCTGTTTCTTAGTTATCTTCCTCTGTAGCTTGATCTTAAAAACCGGTAGCCGTGTCCAAAAGTCAGGAGGATTATACAGGCAGGCACCACCTTCTGAAGACAGTGGCCCACTATCCAACAGTGAAGAGGAAAAGAGAACACAAATAGACCCCAGTCAAAACAATTTAATTTTGCATCCAACTTAGGAGCCTTCTGTACCTTATTCAATGTACAGAGTGATTACTTAGTCATGGGCAGACATCCAAATTCTGAAATACTCATCTTAAATTTGGGTGATTTGGAAGAGTTCAGTTTCTTGATGAAAAGCTGCAAATTTCTAGCAAAAGCAAAATATGTATTATTGAGGTTTTTTTAGACAAAAGTAGATTTCTACCAAAACCTGCTTTCAATAAAATGCTGTAATAATGGAAGGATAAGTTACATACACTTTGACAGAATTGCAAACATATTTTTTAAGATACAGTCAAGCATATAATATTAAGGAACTGGATAATCTTTGGTGTGAAGCAGGGCAACATAACTTTTTAAGGACGCTTGTGGAGCAGTTATAAGGAAAATAGGGAAAACCGAGTAACAAATAGTCAAAGTAATACCATTTGCACACTAGTGGGGCTAGGAAATCTGTTAAGATGTAAGATTTATTAATCAGTAATTAGGATCAAAATTTTGAAGAGCATTCAAAATAAGAATGGTAAGCTTATTCCTGATGCTGTAAAATATGGTGAGTTTATAATGCCACTCACGGAAGAATGTAAGCTTTGAAAATAATATTAATAGTATTTTGACTGGATTTATATAAGACCAAGAGGCAAATGCAATGATAACAGTGCATAAGGACCAGAATAAGAGTCAGGCAGTTACACAGGTAAATTTAGATACTGGAAATAAATTATTTTAAATTTTTTTTCCTATAAAGTTTGTATACTTAGTTCTATAGTAAAGAAAAAATACCTTAACTAAAAATACGTGTGAATCCAAGAACAGTAGTATTGACAACTACAGAGAAGACTAAGTGTGAAAGGACATAGAAAGAAACATAAACATCTAATTTTGATTATCTTACTTTAAAACTGAGCATGCAGACATTAAACAAGAGAAGAAATCAGCATTATCACTGATAGAACAGAGATCACAGAACAATAAAGAGGAATTCAAGGATGTGTTCATATTGAACTAGGAAGGAAAAATGAGGAGAGGAAATGTGGCAAATTAAAAATACTGAAAAGTTTCATTTCTGGTTGATCTGATATTTTTTTTTAATCCGAGATAAACTGCTTTGTTTTTAAAACATTTTTTTTCCTCCCACTCCCCCCAAATTCTTAAAACACCTTAGTGATGCTTTTGGTGATTTTTCCCTAGATGAGGTCAGTTTTGAAATTAAAAATGCGATTCAGCACAGATATATAAGTTCTCTACCTGTAGATTTCTTATCACATTTCTGTTTTTTCTTGCTATGCGTTACACTTAGGTGCCACCCAATTTTTCTTATCAGGTCAAAACGGGTACAATACATCTTTTTTGTGGTGAGTTAGATCTAGTTAACATGTAAACTGGTATAATTGCCACAGTAATCAAGAAAATGTTTGATGAATGTCTTGATACTGAAGTAGAAAGAATTTCCTTCCAAGTTACCTTTGGTATGTCACAGTATACTTATAAAAGACTCTTGGTTTTTTTAAAAAGCTATGCAAGAATTTTATCCTTTCCATTTCTCTACGTAAATACATTTCAAAAAGCCAATTAAAGATATTGCCTAGATAGGTGCAATACCTTCTTTAGTAACTTTTCAAAAGGTATCCACTATTAAGGTTTTCGTTGTATTACACTTCACAGATGTTTAAACTCACTTTTGCACCAGCTGATAGCTGCAGTTGTTAGCAGCAGGCATTCCCATACTAGGGCTGAGGATGGGATACCTATTGGAGTAGGTAGGATAAGAATTATTACCGGCGCAGTAGAAAATAATTTAAAGGCAGAAGTTTGAAAAATGCTTTCCAGAGCATTGGCAGACATATATCTAATGGTATCTAAGGCAAATAAGAACACAGAAGAGGCATTGCTGGATGGGAATGTAATGATGGTTCTTCTAGCATGCGTGGGAATGCAGACACAGGGCTATTGGCTAAGAGAAATATTTTAATGTCCTTTGATCAAAATGAAAAAGAAAACCAGTTAAATAAATTTTGAATTTAAAATACTAATAAAGCTGAAGTGTTACAAAGATGTGGGGCGAGAATTCCCTGTGCTACAAAATGGATTACCTTGTTATCCATAATCACAGGTAATGTTCATCGCTTTGCCAACCTGATCTCTTAACTTGGTTGAAACAGTCTGAGATTTTGCATTTACACCCTGGAGACCTAATTTTCTTTCCAGGAGGCCCCAAAAGTTTTGGCAGTTGCTAGTGCCTTTCCTGCCCCTCCAGGAAATGAATGAGTTGATGAGGACTGATAGGAGGAACTATTTGCTGTTCCCTTGAAGACTGACTGGGCTGAGACCTAGTTGTTTTCCTGAATGGGACAGGAAGATGAACCATCATCCTATGGTATCATGTGCCTTTCCCACAGCCATCTCATTAGACCTCAGCAGCTCAATCTTTTTGGAAAAGCTTTCATCTGCCTTTCTGACTTCACATCCTGGCCAGAACTAGCATGCCTCTTTTAAAGTGGCAAAATGTCCCCAAATGCAACAGTCATTTCTCTTCACATCATTCCTCAAGTCTCTCCAGTCCAACCATTTCTTCTCTACTGACAAGAAAACAAAATTGTATGGAAGTTGCTTTAGTGACTCATCTTAATCATGGGAGACAGACTTGGCAGTTGAGATTCACAAGTGGGGATCTTAAACAGGACACCTTATCTGTTCAGCCATTGTAATGGCCTGGACAGTTATCGAAAGGTCTGTTGTTTTGCCATCGCTATATCAGAAAAAATATTGCTTACACAGTAAGCCAACAGTAAGTATTACACTATTTGCATATGAACAACTTGAAAAATGATGTCATAAAAGAAGCTTGTATCCTCTTAGACGTTTAAACAATTAACACTAAAAGGCTTACATTTGAAAACAGAATTGTTAACTAAGTGCAAAAAAAGCAAATTAAAAAGTAAAGTAAATTAAACAGTACGCATTTTGGCAAGTGAAGTTTTAGACTACATTACTAAATATCATTTTCAACAATAATACTTCTAAAATAGTCCACAAGAGCTTAACACAGACTTTTTTTTTTTTTTTCTACTTAATGAGAGAAGCTCGGCTTGGATGGACTTGACTAACCAGGTGTTCCCTTTCAGATCACAGAAAAATATTCTCAGTGGCTTTTAACAAGCCCTCCCGCTGATTTGAATCAATTGCTGAAATCACAATTTACTTTCATTCCTTGCCTATAAATAGGAATTCAAATGCCAACAAGACACTTTATCAAACACCAGATTGTTAAAAAAGTAAAAATTTAATAGGTATTTATGACACAGTATACAGTTATACAGATTATTGAAGCAAAACATCATTATAAATTGCATTTCCAAATCTGTTCAGTGGAGCCTTGACATAACCCGTGGCCTATGAGAGATATTCCTTATATTACTGCCTCCCTTGAACCATCAACCTAGTAAACTTTTTCCCCTACACCTTTACAAACTAGGTCCATTGAATCAAAGAAATCCATGAGCTCTCACCTTTTGCAATATCTGTAGAATTTCCCCAGGAGCTTTTTTACATTTGAAAGGTCATTATTACATCAAAAAACAATCTGAAGCAGGGTCACAGAGATATGCTCTCCCAACTTAGACCTTTGCTGTACTCCTTAACACTACTGAAGTCCTGTTGGCATTAGGGATAACAACAGTATTATTGTATTATGCTGAAAACTGTGTAATCAGCATGGTATTTTAAAATCAGTTTTAGACAATTATGACTTCTAAATTATTTTATCTAATTAAATGCCTAAAACCCTAATCTATAAGTCAAGTGAATCTATATTAGAGGTCATAATTTTAGAGATAAAAATTCTACAGCAGACAAGACTGGAAAGAATATTTCCTGGAGACTAAGTAATGAAAACATTGAAATGAATGATAGAAGCAACTTCAGTGAAGACCTTAATGCTACCTAAAAGCACAATTGTAAGCAAATACCAACCACCCTTTTAAAATAATAATTCACTTAACACCCTGAATCTGTAGTACGTAAGTCTGTTAAAAGGGAAAAAAGCCTCAAGGAAACTGCTTAGCAACAACAGAAGGATGTAAGATACTCTAGCTCAAAAAATCACAAATCAAAAGGAGTTAATGAGGCAGACAGATGAAGTATATGAATTGAGTACTCCAGGTGCCCAAACAGAACGTATTTTTAAAAAACAAAAAAAAAAACCCACAGAAATTTACACAACTCTGATTTCAAGGTGAATAGCTGATTATTAGTTCCACCATAACGAAGCACTGCAAGATAGTAGAATGCATTTTAAATTCATAAATAGAAATTAAGATGCTTCTGTTTACCAGAAGCGTCTTACCTGAGCAACAGGAGGTTGATGAGCAAATCTTGCTCTCACAGCAACTTTTGCGTTGATTTTACGAGATTTACATGGGAATAAGGAGAAAGTTGCTTCTGATTTACACAAAAGTGGTATTCTTAAATTACGTTAGTTGATACAGACTCATGAAAATATACTAATTGTTCTCTCATTTTATCAAAAATATTTTTCATACTATATTTCGTTTTTCATACTATACTCTTCAAATTTATGGAAGTGTAGTAGCCATCATATCGCTTGTGAACAAATGTATTTGAAAACTTTCTTGAAATTGGAAAATCAAAGACATGAGCAGACAAACAAGTTATTCCAAGGTACACCAATGTTTGAATCTTTGCCACATCGGTTTCTCTTCAGGAGCTACCCATATGCAATGTTCTTACCCTGAGGCACATTCTGGTAAATGCCAGGGAGTTTATTCCCTCTCTCCAAAGGATATGCTCTCTCATGTTTCCACAGAGTGAGAAAATGCAGACTGTTTCTCTGGAAAGGTCTTGTTGTAAATTAGTACATAGCTTCACTTGGAAAAAAAAAAAAAAAAGAGCCCACCCATATTCTTAGAATTAAATTATCAAATACATTTTTCACAGCAAAGAAAAAAAAACGAATGTAGAAAAACACAATTGCAGAAGAATTAATGTCTGTCTTCTAAAAGAATGATACCTTGACCATTGTGTCACATGGAAATGATTGGGACACAAAGAAAACTGCAGTGATCAGCAATAAATACTTGAGATCATTATACATTTCCTACAGAAATATTTACTTTACTTACAAAATTAACTAAATGATATAATCCTTTTAGATCAATGAGTTCTACAGACTGCAGATCTCCATTACAGGTATCATAACTGGCATTTATCCAGAGTATAATTGATAAAGGCATTCAGTTTTGGCAATAAAAAAATCTAAGAGCTGGAAGGATTTTAAGTAGTTCATTACACTATCTTTTAAAAACATGAGTCTTATTCTTACTTGGAAAATACATCATTTCATGTTTCAGTCATAGGCATAGCATGAAGCAGTCTCTTCCACGTGAAGGAAGTGTTATCAAGTCACTGCTTGATCTCATTTTTAATAATGTGAACAGACTGAGCTGCTCAGTATAGGGCAGTTTTCTGATGTTAGAAATTTTTTTGTGGTTTGCTGCTGTAATTTTTACAGTATTTTAAAATGATTGTTTTAAATGTATAACCAGACTGAACATGGTACTCCATTATGGGCCACAACTATGCTGTAAAAAAAATTTCTTCTTCAACTCATTGCTGCTTTTTTATACAGTCTCTACTTCTAGACATAGATTTTTTCCCCTAACTTTCATGCTGGCAACTCATTCCAGAACGTCTGACTAGTCTTTTTTACATATAGCAAGATAATTTGGAAGAGACTGAGAAGAGGAAGAATTAGTTGGATATTCAGAAATTTCGAAGAAACAACCGATGTGTGTGACCGACCAAGAAAAATAGAAGTACTTCTCAGAAAATTGAGCAACTGTACAATGGAGGCTGGCAACATAAACTGATCAGAATGAAGAACCTGCTTTTCAGGACTAAATGAGACATGACTGACAAAGTGAGGGTAGCTCATGCAGAGCTTTGGCTGGCATTTGAGCTGCCTTCTACATTGTGTTGATAACTATCTATCAATATGATATAGGAGAAAAAAACTATAAGATGTACAGAGAGGAAACATAAATATGACCAAAGCGGCTGGAAAATATTCTTTACATGTGCTTAGAGCAAAAAAAGGGCTCCACAAAGACTAAGATGGGAGAAGTTGGGAGGATAGAAGGACATTTAGGGGGGAATACACAAGTAGCATCAATGAGCTGTGCAAAAGTGAGTTGTTGGCCTTTGTCCAGTTTCCCATTCCACAGCTGAAAAATGTCAGAACCTCAACCTTCTTTAAGCAGCACTTTCATGGTTTCACAGGAAAAGGTCAGCTGGGTAGATGTGGAGCAGGCACTACGACTCTCTGATAAAGATCATAGATTAGACAAAGTTGTGGAACATCAATAACAAGTTCAAGCTACTTGTATCATCGTACATGCTATCTTCTTTCCAAAGTTATTAAGCCTTTCATCTACAAGGTTATTAAGCCTTCCAACACACTTAATATCCAGTCAAAGGTGAAAAAGAAGTTTTATCCTGAATAATAAAAATAAAATTAGACATCCTGAAAAGTAATTACTACCTTCCCATTTGGCCTCCTACCTCACAAAGAGCATGTTATTGCCGAGAAGGTGGATTTGTGTGTTTAACTCATTTTTACGACGAAGACTGATGGCAGACCCTTTATTGCTTAGATTATTATGTATTCAAAGATTTACACTTCTGATTAAATTGAAATAGGTAAGACAACTATGAAAATTATACTCTTCAAATACCAAAGATATTTTCAAATTATTTTTCTGTAAAAATACTTTTGATCTGCTCCATTAAAATCACACTAAACACAGCAAGTTGAGACCTAATGGAGACTTCATTTAGCTAAGTCTACAGCAAAGTCTCTAAGTTTAATTTAACATATTTCCAACATAGTAGAATTTTCTGTATTATTCTTACTTGCTATAAAACAAATTAATTACCTTTTAATGATGTGTTAGTTATTAGCACAGGTAGATGTTTTTAAAAGATCACATTGACAATCTTCTAAAAGCCATTGCTCAACACTGTTGTACATTTACTTGTGTAGTGATTTCTGTAGCCTATTAACTTTTTAAGCCTACATTTAATTATTCTGCCTTCATGAATTCAGGCCAGTCTAGAGCCTCTGTAGGTATGACATTATCTCAGATATAAACTTGAAAAAGTACTTAGATTTCCATTGCAACTACACAGAAATATCATTTTCTGCAGGGATGAGAGTCTGGCAGTCATTAATGCATTTCAAAATTGACTAGGTCATTTGTTCTCGCCATCTAAAAGCATTGGAATACAGGGCTAAGCATTTAGTGAGAGGAAACGATTAAAATGAATGGGAAATCTTATTTTATAAAAACAATAAGGGTATGCTTTCCAGATTCCTTCTTCAATTCCTTTTATTTCATTCTAAGACAAAGCCTTTAATAAATTATTTAACTATTAATCTTAGCATTTTCTTTTCTGGGCATTTTCTTTTTTTTAAATACATGTCTTTAAATACATGCATGCAACTGTCCTAGTAGAAAAGGAGAGACAAAAAGATCAATGAAAACATGCCTCAGATATTTTGAGATTATATTCTGTAGGGGAAGGGTTCTAATCTGTGGCATTTGAATAAAAAGATTGGGGGGGGGGGGCTGGAGAACTGTTTTTCTTTTAAACAAAAGAATATATTTCCTGTTTCCTTTTTAAAATCAAATTATCGATAGACAGAAAATGTAATTCATTGAACATCTGCTGTTATTCTCTTAGATCACATTATTTAAACAGAGAAAGTGATTCTGTATGAGGCAAAACAGATCAGCAGGAATGGCTTTCCAAGAAAAATATATTTCAAGATGGGCAACGCTTCTTGCCTCATTTTCCTCTGTTTGTCACCTTTGATAAGAGAGTAGATTATATGCTGGACTCAACCTTGTACCAAATTTGGGTTGGATTTAGCTTTAAAGCATAGGCCAGGGCTTTGCATGTCAGAAATTCCTTGCTTAAGGACAATGACGGTGCTCTGTACTCAGTAGTTACTGTAACTAGAAACTCATTCAACACATTTTAAACCAAATATATGGGAATTATGCTTTATGTATACTGATTCACAAGTATGAAGAAAAACTATCATTATAGGCCTGTTTGTGTGCTTTGTTTTTACAGCACCTTATAATGGAGGTATTTACATTGCTGACCTTAAATACCTCCCTGGGCTGTCTGTCCAGCAAATAAAAAGAATTTGTGTGGAAGATTAAAGATCCCTAACTTAATCCAGTCACAAAAGAGTCAGGTATTGCAGTCCCCTCTTTGGGGAGAGTACTGCAGTCCAGACATAACTGTGGAAGATGAAGAGAACGGCACTCCAGGCCAACATCCCTGCTCTGCAGTGCCCTGTGTGACATGAGATAGCAGCCGCATGTATCAGAGTTTCAAGGTCATTCTGTGTCCATGCCTCTCTTAATGTTCCTATTTGGAGTGTTCTGATTTAGTCTGTTCCTAGCAGAAGGAGAACCATCTACTTTCCATCGTGATAATATTCCTTGGCAGAGTAGTAGACAACACATTAGTTTAGTGCATTAATATTTATATTTGAGGGTCTTATTTAAAGTGTGTCTTTGTGAACGCTGTTCAGACTTGCATGCAGAAAATATTTTTAATTTAAATCCAGTTCTTTCTTAGAATATAAACACTTCTCTTTCTACAGTGTTCATAAGCTGCATAAATACAAGACCTTTTTCACCTCTGACATTTCTTGTTTTGATACATTTCTCATCATTATGAAGAAAATTAAATATGGTTTACCATATGCTAGCTGCTAGCTATAGACTGAGAAATGCCCTCATGTCCCACACAGATGTATTTAAAAAAAAGTGGTGTAAGGGAGAACCTTGCAGGCTGTAGACCCGAGGCTCACAGTATTCATGACTGAACATTCCAGCTGAAGGCTAGCTTTGTCTTTACTCAATACCGTGAATGAGGCCCTGATGTTGTTTTACATCATCTCTGTCCAACTCACAAAACTATATTCCTGATTTTAATTATGGACTTTTTCTCCTCAAATAAGCAAGAATTAGTTAAAAATGAAAGCAGGGTTGCTGCAGATCAGGATAGGCACTGAGTTGTATTGAACAAGACGGATGAAGCTTTAGCTATTCCTATTCATATCATACTTCCATGAAACTTATAAGTTTTCTACTTCTTCAGTTATTAAAGCCAAAGAAGTTGAAAAAATGGTTTTTCAAATAAAAATGTGTTTTAGTTTATGTGCTCCTTACTCCAGATACTACATGCAGAGGCTAACAAATGCTGTTGTGTTTTAATATTTTCTTCTTGGATAGGTGTTAGATATATGATAACAGTAATAGTCTAGCATCAAAAGTATATGCTAAATAAACACAGAGTTAATTTTCCAACACAGAAAAATACTTGCAATGTTTTGTTCCTCATTAGTTATTTGATCTTCTTCATTTTAGCTAACTGTAGATGTCCAGAGGCTTATACAGGCTTATTGACTTCTTTATCAAAGGTTCTGCAAGAACTTGTTTAAAAAGGGTGTTGGTATTATATACTTTAAAGCCTTTTCTCATTTAATAATCCTGAACATGACAGCCAGCTTTGGTTATGCAAACAAAACTCAGAGCTTTGTTTCATAATATTTTCCTCTGGTTATTATAGACAGCAAATAGTGACTGCTTCTCAAATAATTTTTCTACCCTTTATTTTCCGATATTTTTCGATACCAAATGATTCTATTACCTTCTGCCTGTTTTCATGTTGCTGTCACACAAGGAAGGAACCAGTGTTCTTAGCTGCTCCCTGCTAGTACTTTTTGGTGCTGTGTAAATAAAATAACGCTAAAATAAAGACCAAATCTATGTTTTTTCTTGCATACATTGTATTTAGAATAGGACAACCGATATCAAAGAAACAAGAGCAAGGAACCCTGAAGTACTGTCTAGTTCAGTCCACTATCCCAAGGCCGAACCAACCATCCTTAAGAACATTCTCTCCTAACCTGTTTAGGAGAATTGTCAATGACATAAATTTTTCCTTTGCTAAAAAACAGTCCCGTTGTTTAGGTATTTCTAACAATTAACAAATCTTCCTGCTTCCTGAATTTAATTCTTGTGCACTACCAGCTGGTCTCTGGGATTGAGTAAGAACTATGATCTGTTTATAGTGGAAGTGCAGATGAAGTAGGGAACATCACTGCTCATTTAGAAAGCCAAAGGCATAAAGCTCAAACAGCTGCATGTGCAACCTCACTTGCACTGAGGCAGCCCACAACAACACACCTGCCCCTTTTACTGACAACTTTCTAAAATCCTAATTTGTCTTCTCCCCATCCACTCCACAGTAAGACTAGCGGACATGGCATGAGAAAGGACTGAGGACACCAGGGATGGGTCTTCCTCACCACCTGCAGACTGGGATGACCAGAAGCCCAGATGGAGCCCTTTCCTTACTCTATTCTCCTCAAGAATGGGTACAGGTTAAGTAGGGGCAATGTAGATATATGGGACTCTTGCAAAATGAGTTTTGGTGAGTGCATTGCAGTAAATACTCTTAGGAACTGAAAAAGCTGATGGCATGTAAGCTTTGCTTCAGGGACACCCACTAAATGAGTCATTGAACAGGTCTGGCAGCCAGGAGATGAAAAGCAGCAACATCTTGGCAGAAGGAGAAAGCTTCAGGTATACCTCACTCCCCTCTGCCTCTCCCTGCCACTCCCTTCTCGCCACCAGCTCCAAAAGCGAAACTCAGGCCCAGCCGGAGAGAGGCTGGTGCAAATGGACCGCCCAGCTCTTCCTCCTTCTAACTAAACATGCCACATCCCCAGCCACTGCCAGTCAATCACAGGCCACACCGTCCCCACACGAAGGATGCCATCAAAGTGTGTTTGGGCAGCTCTCGAAGATTCATCCTGTCAATGGCCAACCACATCCAGGGACGATTTCCGATGGCACTGGATGTGACCACACTGTGTGTTCTCCGAAACAGCAGTCTCGGCAGAATTTCTATTTGTTATGATAATGCCACACGCTGGTGACTGTAACCCCAGTCATTCCCCAGCATGCTCCTCGTGCGTGTCTGTCTCTCCCCCTTCTCACAGCAGCAAGTGGCTGACTGAAGCATGCAACCTCTTCCTTTACTTCCCTTCACTCAACAGGAAATATTTTCGCATAGTCCTGGCCATGCACTGGGGGTTTCCCACTCCATTGCAATCTGTGACAGGATTCAGGACAGGGGTGACTAGTGTCACCAAATGGCTGCCACTCCAATGGATATCAAGAGCACTTCCATCCACGCTCTGGACTAAAACCATGCCAAGGACCTTTCACAGAGGAGGAGACAGGGTCGCTGTGTCTTGGAGTGCTCCTGGGACTGTTTAGTTTACTAATACTACCATAGGCTGATTTTCCAGGAAGTACCCCTGCCACAGCAAACATCTTTAAGTTATACATTTTCCTTTGCTAACAAACAGTCCCATTGTTTAGGTATTTCTAAAAATTAACAAATCTTCCTGCTTCCTTTAGGTCTTAGGTCTTAGGTTTGCTACACACAGACACACAAATAAACACCTTCTTAATTTGGGGGTGTGTAGTCCTTACTCATACTAAGCATGAGTATGCTCATTTTTCTCTTCATTGATCAATATCCAGAGATTTTCAACAATCTATTTCTCAATATATACAAGCTCGAGAACTCATGAGGTTCAACAAGGTCAAGTGCAAGGTCCTGCACCTGGGTCAGGGCAACTCCTGGTATCAATACAGGCTGGGGGATAAAGGGATTGAGAGCAGCCCTTCAGAGAAGGAGGAAAAGCTGGACATGAGCTGACAATGTGCGCTCACAGCCCAGAAAGCCAAGCGTATCCTGGACTGCATCAAAAGAAGCATGGCCAGCAGGTCGAGGCAGGTGATTCTGCCCCTCTACTCTGCTCTGGTAAGACCCCACCTGGAGTACTGCATCCAACTCTGGAGTCCTCAACAAAGGAAAGACATGGACCTATTGGAGTGGGTCCAGAGGACGGCCACAAAAATGATCAAAGGATGGAGCACCTCTCCTATGAAGAAAGGCCGAGAGAGCTGAGGTTGTTCAACCTGGACAAGAGAAGGCTCCGGGGAGACCTTATTGCGGCCTTTCAGAACTTAAAGGGAGCTTATAGGAAAGACGGGGACAAACTTTTTAGGAGGGCCTGTTGCAAGAGGACATGGGGTAATGGTTTTAAACTAAAAGAGGGAAGATTCAGACTAGATATTAGAAAGAAATTTTTTATAATGAGGATGGTGAAACGCTGGAACAGGTTGCCCAGAGAGATGGTAGATGCCCCATTCCTGGGAACGTTCAAGGTCAGGTTGGATGGGGCGCTGAGCAACCTGATCTAGTTGAAGATGTCCCTGCTCATTGCAGGGGGTGTTGGGCTAGATGACCTTTAAAGGTTCCTTCCAACCCAAACCAGTCTATGATCCTGTATTCTACACCTCAGAGAAAATGGTTCAGAAGCAGCATATCTCCCCTCTGTTTCCTTATAAAGAATCTTTAAACAAGCTGTACTCATATTTATGTTATTGTAGTCATGTGAGACATTCCAAGTGTCTTTTTTCTTGGTCAATTAAATAACGTATCAAGATCTCCAAATCCTTTTGTTTACTGCCTGTGCTGCTTGAACACTGGGGATATTTCAGATTCTCATACCATTTCCCTGTTAGTGTCTTTTATTACCTTATTGTGAATATCCACAGCTCCCCTACTTCTTAGTCCTGTTTACACATTTGCCTAGTTAATATTGATTGGTGTAGTGTTATTGGAAACCACTAATCTTAGTTTAAAGCGGCCCTCACAAGTTTAGCTAATCTGTGGTCAAAGGTGTTCCTCCTCTTCTTCATGGCATGACCTCTGTCTCTGCTCCTTTTCTTAGAATTTCTCTCTTGATTTAGAAAACCAAAATCTTTCCCAGTACCATAATCTAAGAAGTCACATTCACGGTCTAGGTTCTGCCTGTCTGCTCCTGGAGCTTTTCCATCCGTCACCAGGGATGGTGACAAGTAAATGGTGGCTAGTAACCAGTCCCTCCCTGTCAAGAACCTGGTTCGCTTTCTGTGGTTGTGCAGCAATGGTCCTTCTAGCCATTTATCGTTCTTACTGCTTTGCCATCATTTACACTTTGTTGATTATGTCACATACTCTTGAATGCTTTCCAAGCTAACTTATGCTATTGATATTTTTACCCCTGCCTCCTGAGAGATTCAGTAGGAGGCATGTTAGACAGTTTTCTATTTCCAGCTTTCATTGATAGAAACCTTTTGTGTGTCCAAAAGCAGATGGAGGACCAGCAGTGGGAATGTGTGGAAAGAAAGGGGGATGAAGCACTCAGGGTATATGTGTGGAGGCAGTATTCATGCTAAGAAAATCTTTGTCATCATTAGCTGTGATGCTAAACCTGTGGTTTGGCTTTTTTTGCTTCTCTGCAGACTTTTCTTTACGTACTTTGCCAAAGCTCCCTTGTTGCTCATAGTTTATCTCTCACTATCCTCTAATCTGTTAATTTTTAAGCTCTTTTTTGCTTACATCAAGCCTTGTCCTTTTGTTAGATATCATCAGTAACCAAAACCAGCGATGACAGGACAGGCAGTTACACCTTTTCGTTCTTAGTCTCCCTGCAACACCCACTCAAGCAGCCGGCCTGACATTGCCAGTCACCCACATTCTTCAATATCTTTTGCCCTCAACTACTTTTGCAGCACAAATTGCAATTACTTACTGTTCCATGAAATTTTAGGAATGCTAATACTACTTCTGGTTTTCATAACCTCAGTAAAGGATTGTTCTCTGCCTTGCCAAAACTGCAGAAATCCTTACCTCCGGCTGACAAGCAGCAGAGGCAAAAAAAGGCATACTGTTCTACAAATGTATATTATGTCATAATGTGCAGTCATAAGGGGAGAGAAAGGTGAATTAAATTTTGAAGGAACGCTTGCATCTATAATTTCATAACTTTTGAGCACTGACTTTGTCACCTTAGCTATTGTTAAAACAAAATTTTTAACAAAATTTTAAACAAAATTTATTAGTCCAGCTGAAACCACTGCTCTCTACTAAAACAGCCTTGCTCTTTTACTGCACGTTGGCTTCAATTACCTTGGAAAAGACAGTTTTTATTTCTTTTTGAATGCACAGAGATTTGTTCAAGTCTTCATCTCCGAACTTGTTTACTCAAACAAGCATCCTTTATTTCTGAATTTTCTGAAACCTACCTTGCTCAATCTACTCTAGACACAGATACATATTTTTTTCTGCCATTCTGAATTTCCCATGCCTACTGTGAATCTCCATTGAATAAAAATCAAGCTGTTTCTTCTCAGCATCAAAGATTTTACTCCTGTCTACTAATCTAGTGTCCTGAAAGTTATTCAGCCGTACATTAAGACACCTCCTGCTCTTCCAGAAGCACAACATTTGATTATAGATGTCTTTCTGTTTTCTACAGTTCCAGATTAAAAAAAAAAAAAAAAAAAAAAAGAATTCTTTTAAATTCATTTAACTCACTACAACACCAAAATATTCTTAAAGGAATCAGTCACCATTTTCCTTAAGACTCCTCATTATATCTTTCAGAAAGAGGACAACTCAGAAGTGGTTAAAGGGCATCTATATCACTATTTTGTTTTACACATGCAAAGACCACATATAAAAATATATAATGATATATCTGTTAATTCTCTAGGTTTTGTGTATTACATCCTTTTCAGTCTTTTGACCTCTCTGCCAATAACATTTACTGGAATACCAGCAATATATAAAAGCTAAAATACAAAAGTCACAGGTTATACTCACTTAGGAATTCCAACACATTTGCGAATAATAGATTGCTATAGAGACCTGAATAAGAGTAGAAACATGGAGAAAGTGTATCAAGAAACAGACTGCTAGACTTTTTTATATTAAATATCATCTTGTATTGCTATCAAACTTGCTGAAATAAAATGTCAATCATTCCAGCTTTATTAGAACTATCAGAATCGGATCCAAATGCAGATAACTATAATAAATTTTGGAGAAGAAAATATAGAGACAAGATACTTGTCGAGGTGTGCTGTATGTCTGAAAGACACCATGTTCAACAAATTAAATGTGAGAGATTTGGCAGCAAAAATGCTAGCACAATTTAGGTTTCACACAGAGAAAAATCAAGTCACTCTACAGAGAAGTAAAAGTTACTTTCTCCACTACTGTGGTGACACTACATGTGGAATAAAAAGTCTGTCAGAAAAATAAAAACGTGGACAAACTGGAAAGTGGTCAGAGATCCATGAATTTTTAAAGTTCTTAAAGGAGGAAGACTTACAAGAAGAAACTGATGGAACCTTTTTTTTCTTTATTAAGATATATTTAGAGAAAAAGACTGTTATTCGTAGTTATTATTTATGTCCAAATGCTTGGAAACCATACGTCGGCTAGTATAAATCTGTGCAGTTTGAGAACAGAGCATCTATGTTGATTTATATTAGTGGAGCATAAGCTACTAAGAACAGAAACAAAATTTAAGTTGATATGAGGATGTAAGAGAATTTTAGTACAGTATAATGAAAAAAAAACCTATAAAGAACCATTACATTTTAGAGCAGATTCCCAAAAGAACTGGAACAATGGAGGCCACTATGACTAAGAAAGTGAAAAGTGTTATACATTGTAATTTTTAATGGCACAGATGAAGACGCATGTCAATGTGACTGTGGCTTTTTCTTTTCCTATTTCAAACTTGTGGGATTAAACAAAAAGACTGAATTAGAAGATTTTAAGGCTGTGGTGTGTTTTCCTTACTTTTATACACATTTTTAGATGGCAATAAACACCACAGATTTGTGGTCTGTGGAGTTACTATTCTGACATTTATACAAACAGTAACAGATGATCGTGCTTCAGAAAACCTCAATGAAAGTATTTCAAAACCTCACTAGACGGCATTGTCTGATACCTGTAAGAAGTGTTTGCAGCGGCACTATTGTTTGCAACAATTTGAATTCTGAAACATCCAAAAAGGAGGGCACTCTCCCCTTGTGACAGTCATGTCTTTTAGTCTTTTATACTGTGTTGCATATGTATTATGGTCTTTTTGATATGCTGCCATTCCAGTTGGCAGACTCACAAGTTTGGAAGACATTCTCGGTTTCACTCACTCATTTTCTTCCCTCTCTGCCCTTGTAAAAGATAACTGTTCCCTACAAAATGGAACCGATGCAACAGGAGAGACTGAGAGGGTACCTCCAGGCTGCCATGTTAGCACAGACTTCCAGCTCTTATTTGAGTTCAAATTGTGTGCACTGTTTATGCATTGAATCAAACCATGGGCTCAAGGCTAGTGCTAGTCAACTGGCTAAGCAGCAAGGACAGCCTTACTCCAGAGTGCTCCACAAAGACTGGGCCATAGAAAGAGATGGGAGTGAAATCCAGGTGTCCCACATCCTGGAAGAGAATTTGGACTACTCTGCCCTTGAGCAATAAAATGCGGGAAGTACCATTATGCGCAGGGCTAAATTCAAGAGGTGTAGTCTGGGCACCCACAATGAGCTGGACTCTGCAGGGAAGAAGTGCAGAGGGACACTTTGACAGATGATCTCAGGTGAGCACAGCAACCAGCTACTCAGTCCTGTCAAGACTGTGGCAATTCTAAAGGACTGGTGCCCAGGAATGTCATACAGGGGAATGTAAGCAAGGGGAAAACGTAAGCACATACAGTTTCTAAATACCCAGATTTTTAACCAGCAGGTGATGCTCATTATGTGCCCACTGGGAGAGTGCTTGGGCAAGTACCCACATTTTTGTGAACCTCTAGGTGAGTAAAAAAGGCAAAACTGGAAGCAGGATCTACGGACTGTTGGAAGTCTGGCACTGGGACATGTTGAGAGCTACAGCTGCAACTGGGGGAGCGTGGCACAGAGACATGAGAAGGTTTGAGAGCCTGGAAATAAGAGAGAGACAACTCTCAAAGCAAGGGTGACAAGGCAAGATGTGGTGGTGACTAAGAAGATCATCTGAGGAGTTGAAGAAGGGTTGATAAGGAGTAATGTGGAGTTCAGAGACAAAGACTATAAGCGGAAGACAGTTGTAAGGAAGAGATAAATAGATGAGAATAAAGCCAGAAAGAAGGAAACAGAGATGTCTGTGCCAGAAAAATGGGACTGGGAAGATAAATCAGCAGTGGGAAAGAGATAGGAATGGTCCTGGCTTCAAGTTAGAGAACATAAAAAAAAAGAAAAGAGACCATGCTTTGAATGAATGGACAGAAACATACGCATTCACAAGAGACATGTTTTCTGAAAGCCTGCAGTGGAGCTGGCACGGCCTGAGTCCCACTCAACTCAATCCTGGTGGTGTTTAGAATTAGGATTTTTAGGTTTAATCTTGCAAGTTTCCCATAATCAGAATTTCTAAAAGTCACTAAGAAAACAGATGTACAAATTCTCTGTTTGTTATTAATGAATGACTGTATCGTGAAGTTCTTATTAAAAATCTTTTTAATATGTTTATACAAAACCCATAAAAACAGAATGTTGCACAATCTGCTTTGCTATACTCTTGGCCAGAGTTAAATAAAATCCCATAATGAAGTGATTCAGCTCTAGCAACACAGCTCTGGTGGCTATACAATAAATGCTAGTATGCATCTTAAAGGTTTTCTTTAGTTTTACTACAAAATGCACGGCTCTATGTGAGCAGCATGATAACATAGGTAGAACTAAACTTGTTTTAATCTCTAAGATGGCCAAAGGAGAGATCCACAGAGTCCTAAGTACTTTTACAGTTTTCTGTCCCTGAAGTCATTTCCAGGGAGGAAAAGCCAAGGATGATTATATTATTCTTCACACTACTAATAGGTGTAACTTCCTTCTCCTCTGATATCTGGAGGTTATATATAATATTTTTGTCATTCCTGTCTTAGGAGGAAGGAACTGAAGTAATTCCCTACACTGACAACATCAGGAATCTTAGTCTACCCTCCCCAAAAGAAAGTTAAGGACAGAAGCTGTTAAAATTCACTTCAGACATCTGCACACATCTCAAAGGAAAGACCTATTTTATTCCTATCTAAATCTATTAACAAAGGTGGATTTTCGGTCTTAAAAGTATGATTCTGTTTTAAAAAAATAAATTGTGTAACTGGCATTCTGCTTCTAATTTTTTTTTTGTGTTGTATCTATTCAGTTTACAAATAATAAATGTTCTTGTAGTTGTGCCAGCCATGCGTACTCATTCTCAAATGTCACACTGTGGGCTTTCTCATGTGTATGTCAAAGAACTGGCGCAAACACGATTCGAAGTTAGTAGATATATATCCACTGAAATATATTCAACAGGCTTAAGCCTAGACCTAGAGATTCCAACGATAAAATTTACATCTAAATCCCAGCATTTTCAGTGGAGTATATAGGTTTAAATAATCCTCGAATTTCACACAGGAACATGAATTATTTTTTTTTGCCATGATGCACAAGATAAATATTAAATACATGTGCGTGCGTATCCCCTTAGGACCCAAATAGATCTCAACAAGCTGTCCAGGTGTCCGGAATAAACACAGAAAAACAGGCTGACATGCAACATAAATGGCAGTGTATTGATGTGATACATGAGCTAGCTGTAAACAAGAATCAGAACATACCTAGCCACAGTCGCAAGATCCAGTGTAAACCACTATGCTCTGTATGTCAGAGATTTAACCACCCTGAGTGCCGTGCCAGACTGCTGCTGGTATTCTTTAGAGCTGTCTTGGCTGTCCTCACAGAGCCCTGCGGCCTGGGGTGCCATCCAATCCATAGCCCCCATGCAGAAGTGCTTACAATCATAGCCAAACTACAATAAAAGGCAGAGGAAATGACAAAATGTTAATATATTACGTGGCTTTATCTTTAAATTTCCATCACTGAACACACCAGATATTTAATTTGCACACCACCAGTTATAAAAGCATGTAAAAAATCGGCTTTGACATTAAAATAAACATTAGTTCCTAATACGCAGAGGTCACATGCATGGAGTAAGTGTTCTGTTTTTACAGCCTAATTTTAATGACAAATCTCTCCAACACCAGTCTCCAGGACTCTGTATTTCTGTGAGTTATACAAAATAATAAAATATATGATTACCAATATCTTGAACACGGTTATGTAAAACAACATAACTAATGTCAAAGTCTTCTACAGTAACATTAGGAAATCCAGAACTGACATTTAAGAACCAGCTTTTAAGCTTAATCAGAAAAAAACCCACCCCACCCCTGATGATCAGTTTGTAATGCTGCATCTTATTAGTTATGTGCACAGCACCATTCACTGTTAATTACATTTTCAGTGCTCTCTGTCCCTCTCTGTCTATGATGATAGACATCACAGACAGAGATGGATGTCTAGCTGAGACATCATCAAACTGAAAGCCAAGCTCAGCTCACTAGCAAGACTGGTCATACAATTAGCTGGCTGTAAAAATGCTTCTCACAAGAACCAAGCTCTCCTCTTTCACCCCTTTTTCACTCCCCATAATGTCAGGAGTCACACTTCTAATCTGCCAGGCTCCTACCTCTCAGGTCTGCCCTGAGCTCTGTGCATCAGCACTGCAGCCCCCATCCTCTCAAGCCGTTTCCTCAAAACCACCGTGCGGCTTCCCAAATTCCTCCTGCCTGCCACATAAATCCCACTTGCCACGCCCTTGCCTGGGAAGGTCTCCACTTGTCCTCTCCTTCAACAGACATCTGTCCAATGAAACCTCTGAAACCAAGTGGGCAGCTCCCAGCAACAGAAGACAAGGGCTTCTTTGGAGACCACTGAGGAAAACAGTCAGCTCCACCACCTGCTGAGAGGTGGGTTTGCTGTGGGACAGCCTGCTCCCTACTGCAGGACGCTTGGCCAGGCCAGAGAATTGCAGGATGCCGAAACGCTTCTTTCTTTTCAGAGGAACTGGACAAAGAAATTGCTTGTGAGGGTACCGGTATTAACGTAACAACGTGAGAGAAATGTGATCACTATCTAGTACCTTATATATAAATAAATAAATAGTAGGGTTTTTAACTGATTGAAATTTAAGAAAACTTAATGTGTGTCAGAATTTAGAATTCCTTTGTGCGTTTTGTAAAATATTGTTCCTCTTTCTGTCAGTTTTGCCCCACTTTCAAAATGAAACTAAAAAGGATCATATTAAGAGATTTGAAGGCTTTTAATGCACCTCCCCATTAGCTTCCTTCATTTAACACCTTCAGACTCCTTGCATTGCAGTCATTAATTTACCCCACCTGGACTACTGTGTCCAGCTCTGGGGCCCCCAACATGGTCATGGGCCTGTTGGAGAGAGTCCAGAGGGGGGAGCACAGTGCTTTGAATGCAACCAGCTTATGTCCTTTTCTTCAGTCACCAGAGTGTTCTTCAGCTGAAGCACCGTTCTTCAAGAAAGCCACAGGAATCATCCACTAAGAGCAGAAGCAATATGCACTATGACTCCATAAGTGTTGACCGTCGTGAGGGAACAGTGGGAAGGAGGAAGTTTTGGTAAACTCTTCTCTCAAGCACTGCTCTGTTGTTGGTAAGTAGCTGCAGCTGCAGTATGCTCTGATCCAATGTGGTCCAGCCCCTGAAGCTAGGAAAATAAAAAAATTAACAAATTGGTTTTGGTTTTGGTTTTTTTTTTCCTAAAAAAAAAGAAGGGACAAAGTCAACAGGCAATATGTTGAAGTAAAACTCAGAGAACTGTCGTATGCTATTATGAAGATAGTACATGACAGGAAATGAGAGATTTGATAGTTACTCGCTGAGTTTCCCATCTTAACTAACATCATTTGTAGACCATGCAATCCTGCTTTGGCTCCATTTTCTGAAGTGAGTTGTGGGATAGCCATTGCGGTAAATGGGGAGTTAGCCTACCATGACACAAAAAGACACAAGTTCCAGTCTTGGCAGCTACATACATGAGATCCTAGGCAAAAAATGTGAAGATTTCATAATCATCTGAATTGCACAACTTCCGGTGGTTTTCTCAGAGCTTGCCCTTTCATTGAAAGAATATGTTTTTATTTTTTCTTTCCTAAAAATATAATATGCAGTGCAAACCACTGTAGTGCCAATCCCTTCACCCAGATTTATTTAAAAATGTCTTCTGCCAACTGCAGATACAGGGAAAATAACTGTTGTGTCTCAGTGAGTATATCAGTTCCAGCAAGACTGTGAGAGAATGTGGAAATTGGGGAAAATTCCAATTTTATTAAGCAGGTAGAAAAAAACGTAACTGAAAGAAAAGTACTTCTGAAAACACGCTTAGTCCTCTCCTTATTTTGCAAAAAACCCCTCTTTCTCCACCCTTCAAAATACAATTTTCTATCACAGTCACTACAGCAAATATTTCTTCTGTTAACCCCAGCTATTTTCTGCTGTTTCAGGTTCTCTTCCTTTGTAGCGAATGTCATTAAGGATGGATAGATGATGCCTTGGAAGATAGCAGTAAGCAGTCTCGAAGGTTCTACCAATGCCCATTGCCACAAGTATCTACCTAAGAGTGAAGTCAAAGCCTATATATGTCAGATATAGCTTCAGAAACTTCTGCTTTTGCTGGTTCCTCCTCCGGCCTTACCACCAGTTCCCATTCTTTTCTAACGCCATGGTGATCTGAGAGCCAGCCCAGCAGAAAATTAACTCCTTTAAAAAAAAACAAAACCAAACCTTAATGAAATATTCTTCTGTCAATGTAGCTTTTTGAACTGACTTTTTTCTTGCAGAGTCAGGCGACTGCAAGTCCTGATATGAGAGGTGTGGAATACAGAGCTGGAGAGGATGAATAGTAGGATCCTGGCAATGCCAGTACAGATTGGCTTAAAAGTGATGCTGTAGCCTTATGCTCCTGCTTGAAGTGCTCTGAATGAAATGCTTACAACAGTTTAATTTAGAATAAACACTCTACTTTTTGTCCCTTTTGGGGGCTATACAGTGTTATCTAAGCAAGGGCTCCAGCTGGGCTGAAGAAGACATGTTAAAAATGTGCAGTCATACTTTGATTAGCTGAAGAAGAAAATTTTTAGAGCAATAGGACTAAGAGAGTATTAACATACCCACATGGATTTGTTTTGCTGTGTCATGCACTGGGAACATACTTTGGAGAAAGATGAAGCTGTGCAGTTTACCTTTTAAAGAAAAACAGCAGAGGTTATTAATTCTGTAAGAAACATCAAGCAAAACAAGCTGAGGTACTCTGTACTGTATGTTCAGCCACTACTGAGTCACATCCCATAATAATAAAAATAGAGTTGTCCAGCACTACTAACACATCTGTTCTCTGGTTAATTAGAGACAACGGTGAAAATTGCTATTTTGGTGGATATCACAGTACTTCTTAAGAGTAAATTCAGCAGGTTATTTCACCATGTCAGTTATGGGAAATAAGAGAAGATTTATAAAGAGAGAGTAAAGGTAGATATAATCAATCCATTTGAAAAATGTGCACTCTATTTTATGTATTTTGAACATATGTTACTAATGATATTAAAATAAAATTAGTCTGATTGAGTGCTGTGAGACAAAAGGGCTATAATTGTGTTTTAAACTCTCATGAAGATTCCTCCAGGTTAGGTGAATCCCCAGGGTTCAAACAGCTCGTTTTATTCTGATCTTCTGACATTTATTAGCATATGACTGTGCCAAGACATAGGCAGGATGCTTCTGCAACAGAGTCTAACCAGATATACTAAAGCATTTTAAAAATAATTGCCTGTATACTTCACTCACTCTCTTAAACAGATAGACACTGATGCATTAGATTGTACTACACAGAACTATTTAGCCTGTGTCCAGCCTGGAGCTTAGAGGGAAGGTCAATTCCAAAATGAAGAATTCTAGGAAAGATTTTAGGGGAAATAACGGTACTTAGGAAACTGGACAAAAATTTTGTGTATTTTTACCCTCTGGAGATATGTTCTGTTTCAATTCAACTCAGCTGTCTTTATCATGATTTACTGACAACAAACAACTCTGTGAAAGTGACCACAATATGCTTTAAAACATTGGCAGCAGCAACAATAACAACAACAACAACAACAAAAAAAAAACCCATAAAAAAGTAATTATGACTGTGGTCAACTCCGAAAAGAATTACCTAAGAATAATGAAGCCTGTTAAAAATATGCTAAAAGGGGTAGCTACAAGATGATAAAAAGCTGACTAAAAGAGTCATGAGCCAGCAGCATGAGCACAATTTAGAGACTATACGGAAGGTAAAAAGGATATGCATACTTCCTGTCATGAAAGACTTGAGAAAAGCAAAAGGAAGCCAGCATGGCTAAACAACAGTGCAAGAAAGATTAGTAAATGCAAGAAGGCAAGTCTGAAAACGTTGAAGTGGTGCCCAAATATGGAAACTAGAGAGGATGAAACTTTGGCAGGTTAAATATGAAAACACAGTAAGGCAAACCAGAAGACCACTTGAAGAAAGTTTGTGAAAAACAACAATAAATATTTTTTCAAACATCAGGCACAGGAAGTCTGTCAGGGAGTCCAAAGAGCCAGCAGATATTCAGAAGTTAAAAAGAGCACTCAGGGAAGACAGAGCCATAAAAAAGAAACAAAATTAATCCTCTATTTTTGTGTTCACTGTGGATGAACATGAAAAGGCTTTCAGCCCAGAAACCTTCTTTTACTGGGAACTCATTACAAGAGCTGACTCAAATTTAAGTGTTGGTAAAAGGGGCTATGGAGGAAATAGATAAAATGAATGATAACAGCCAGGATCTGATGTCATTCCCCAGGAAACTCAAGGATAAAATAGCTCAGCTAGTAAGTGTGATGTGCGACTTTTGAATTAGAAGTGACTGAGTGCCTGTGGACTGGAAGGTGGCAGATGTGATGCTAGTTTTCAAAATGGATTCCAGGACAGACCCAATGAGCTAGCGACTAGTAAGCTTATTGTCTGCACTGGACAAATTGATAGTAGTTACAGCAAAGAACAGAATCAGTAGACATATACAATATACTGCAGAAGAGCTCAAGGCATTATTGGGAAAGGAGGCTTTGCCTTACAAGCCTCCTGGCATTCTTTGAAGAAGGCAACAAACTTGTTCATAGGGGACATAAGCTGCTGCAGTCTACCTGGATTTCCAAAAAGCATCCAACAAGGGGCTTCATCAAAAGCTCTTGTAGGCACTTAGAATAAGAGAACATTTACTCATGAATTAAAGACAGGATAAAGATAGGAAACATTGGGTAGGATTAATTTGATCTCTGGAAGGTTTACACGTATGCACGCTGAGACTGTGCTGCTTAAAATTTTAGGAAATAGCAAGATGACAGTGTTTCCCACTACTATTATATTATTCAAGGATAGTAAAGATAGCATCAGCTATGAAGTGTAGAAGGAAAGCATGAGACATAGTGACTGGATGTTAAAATGAAGGTGAAGCGCTGCACAAGAGAAAACAAAAATGCTACTGGACCAGCATGGACCCCACAGCAATGAGTTCAAGGATTCCAGCAGATGTTTCTATGCTCAGTACTGAGTAACTGTCAGAAAAACAAACAATGCTTAAAAGTATTAAGAAGAAAACAGAGAGCATCATTAGGCCACTGCATAGACTGTACCCTCTTTCTTCCAACAGAAGTAGGAGTCATCAAATAAAACTAGTGATCGGCTGGGGTCAAAGCAAACAAGGTAACGTAGCCGAGCTATGAAGCTTTTTGCCACAATTTTCAAAGAGTTAATGAAAGACAAAATGATCAAGGGCCATTAAAAAAATTATCATCCCCAACACAGAAATTTAGGCACTGATACACAAATTCTTGGAAGTCAGGACAGTATTCTAGGCAAGTAATACTGTAGGGTCTCTCTACTTCTGTATTTGTTGTCCTGGAAAAGACTTCTGATGGACCTAATAGAGGTCTTCCAGTACCTAAGAAGAGGCTACTGAGATGATGTCCCCTCCAACCTGAATGATTTTGTAATTCTGTGGTTTCTGCTGGAGATAGGCTACTAGGCTAGCTGGGTTTTGGTCCAGTCCAGTATACCATTTCTCATCGTATACACATATATGCATTACAACACACTGTTAGAAACTCGAGGTCAAACTCAAGCTCAGTAGCAACTCACCATCTCTGCAAGCTGAATGACGCCAAGTGTCACTTATATTTGCAGCTTCCAGAAATAAAACTGGCATTCAGAGTTTTACCTTCATGCTTTCAAAAAGAAAAAATATATTGAAGTGAAATAATCTAGATTCAAATCTCATATTTGAGGCCTTTAAGAGAAAATCAGTATCAGAGAAAAACTCATTCATAAATTGAAGGTTTATCAGTTTTTAGTAAATAATGAAGACAGTAGTGTAACTGGCAATTTAAAAGCCAGTTACAGGACTGACATTGCTGCCAAAAATGTGACATGTTCAGGAAGAATAAGCAAGGAAAAATGGGAGAAGGCACTCTTCTGTAAATTTAGGCTGCTATATGTTGTATAGATGTACAAAATATCAGATGTATAAAATATATTATCTGATATACAGGAAGAGCTGAGAAGCTGAGTGGGAGAATGTCCACAAATGACAGTAAAAGAGAAAGAAGAATGTGTATGTTGTCAAGATGTGAGACTACTATAGATACTTTCATTTGAAAGAAGCTTTTTTTCCCCAGACTCTCCAGTAAGATATTGCAATAGACTCAGGCTCACCTTTTTATCTTGGAGGTAGAGGGAATTATTAGGGAGCCACTGCTTTGGAGGAGACTAACAGATGGAGGAAGCTGTTGAGAATATGAAAACAGACAATCTTTTGTATGCAACTGATCAGAAAATACTGCAGTACCACTCTAAAAAGAGCAAGGAAGGGAAGGGGTGAAAGCAACAAAATAATGACAATAAAACAGATGTTATAAAATCTAACTCAGGAATGTATGGTTTTGATCTCCTGGGAAGGTACAGGAAGGGGAAAGTAAAGAAGGAAAGCAAGTACTTACTGAAAGAAACCTTATCAAACACACAATTAGTCTGAGACACAAAGAAGAGAGGAGGAATGGGTTTTGCTTCATTAGGCACAACTGAAGCAGAAATGAATCATTCAAGAGGTGGAACACGACAAAAGGCACATCAGAAAGAATGGGTATAAAGGAACTGCAGAAGCACATGGGGTAAATCAAATGCTGTTGTTAAGACACTGAGAAGTAGCAGGTGAAGAGAGCTGGATGAGAATAGAAAGGAGTTAGCAGGAGTGCTACAAGACGAAGCAGCGTGGCGTTAAAGGAAGGCCAACAGACGACTGCCCGAGTTTGAATCTTGTAACTCCCAATCCTACAGAAAATTGGCTGTGCAGAATAAGAATTTGGATGGGCAAATACTCAGGAGCTGTGTAGAGGCTGCAAACCTGGGCCATATTAAGGATATGCCATTTTTCTGCCATTTCAGGATTTCTGCCATTTTGTGCAGAAAGATAATCCAGTCAGAATCAATGCCTAGCACAGTAAATTAAATAATGTGGCTTGGGTTCTCTTGAATAGTTATCTGCTCAAAGTAGCCTGGGCTGGTGAGGGCCTAGAAGGATATGTTTGGCACAGAAATTATTGCACTGACTGATGAACCTTTTGGGGCTTTCCTGGCTGAAGGCTGGAGCCCCACGAATGACAACAGCATAGCTTGGGTACTCTGGGGTAGGGGCAACAATGGGATTTGCACTCATATCTTGCAGAACATCGTATTGTCACATCACAGCAGAAAGCAGACAATTCTGTACGTATATGGCTTCTACAGAAAGGCCACACAACAGAGTTACGCAGCAGTATTGCACCCAGAGTTACTCCAGCCCAATACAGGAATGACTCCATCAAAATCCAACAGTCTATATTTTGTTTGTACCTGCAGTACTGTTAATGATGGGACTTTTTTTGTATATCATGAATATCATTCAGTGGCATGTGGCTTACTTCACAGGCACGTACGAGTCTTTCATTCACATTTGTTTTATGGGAGTTGAATATTTTCTGAAATTTTTAATACCTCCTTTGTACATATGAATCTATCAATTAAAATGTTTCAAAGTGCAAAATCTTAACATATCCTCTAAAGTCATTACTCTGCCTTACAGATCTCACTTAAATATAAAATATAAAGTACTGGAAACAGCAGTACTGTATACACTTGTTTAGGAAGAGGAAGGCTTCTGATCTTGTCAGCAACAGGCAAACACAGCACTCTTACTCCCTGCCCTTTCTAAGCTCTTTAATGACATTTAAAAATGCAGGAATCAGTGCCTTGTCAAAAACTTAGGTCAGCATTTCTGTCCCAAGACTGTAACTATTTCTCCTTTTTCTCTATGCTAATTATGACTAATTACCTTGCTTAAATGCTTTTCTAAAAGCGCAAAGCCTTTACAAAATCCATCAAATCTGAGTTCATGTGAAAATCAGTTCTATATAAAAGAACATTAAAGTATTAAGCTATTCTACTTAGAATTTAGAAGTAAAGCTATATAGTTCTTTTTCTTATAATGTAATTCTCTGTGGTCCTTCTATTAGTCTAGCGATAATTTAAAAATTTAGAGAGTTGTCTTAGCTCCCAGATAGAAATCTATTGAGAATGAAAATGAGCAAAAAGTAGGACTCCAGCAGTTTCACTCGCCTTCTTCATGTGCCCCTCAAGACTGCGTATCCAGTTCTGGGAGATACTGGTACCACACTTACTAAAGTATGTGTGTCACCAACATCAAAGAGCGCTTCTCTTCAAAATGAAGGGAAAGTATTCACCATGACCTAAACCCAAAGCCTTATCCATAAGGAGTTTATATTAAGGTTCCTGCTTTCACTGAGTGGTCAAGTGATGGAGAGTGTTACTAGTAAATTCATCAGCTTCTTCACAAACTCAAATATTACATTAGTTTGGATAAATCTGCACAGTTAAGGTTCAAATAGAGAAAGCAATAACGCATTGGAATACATCTCTCTCGCTTCCAGGGAGTTAGGTATTCATAGGTAGCATTCATGTTCTTTTGTTCTTTTAACAAAAAATGCAGGCTGCCAAGTCAAACACTGTGAAGAACATGCAAGAGAAGTATCTCTTTCCCCCAGATGACTGACTGTTCTAGGGACACGGTGTGATTTTTCTTCATTCAAATAGATTACAAAAGGCTTGTGATTCTCTTGTGATTTTGAAATTCCTATGTAGTTGTTATGGAAAAGATCCATTTAGAGGAAACACAATTTGTTGGGCTATAGTCATGTCACTGGTTGAAATTTTATGCCATATGTGACACATGACATTACAGTATGTCAGACTGTAATTATGAAAATTATATTAAAAATATATAAATACATATTAAATATATAATGTATAATGTATAGCATATACAACCTATAAATATAACATATAATATGTAATAACATGTAATAATATAATATGTATTATTCAATATGTAATATGATATGTGTTTATATACTCGTGTGACTTATTTAAAACGGATCCAAAATGAGAAAAACTTTCAAACACAGCAAACATTGCCTGATTAAATATATAGCATAGTATGAGAAATAAGTGGGAAGACTGTGAAAACATCTGGAATACATTCACTGGGTGAAACAGAACATCAAAACAAACAAGAAAAAAAAGTTTAAAAGTTAAGAGTAGGTTTATTCTTTCCCCATCTGGGTTTCTTTTTTTTCGGTCTTATATTATATCTTACATTAGCTATGCAATCAGAATTTTATGAAATAATTATAACAGAAATAATGTAAGCAAAAAAATTTCAATTTTAGGGTTCTGCATATGTTTAATACATTTGTAATACATTTGTGTAATATTACATATAATTATGTTCTAGATAAGGATAGAAAAATGGCAGTGTTCATATAACTAGTCAGGAGTGAAGCACGAGAGCTATTCAAGAGGTAAGCAGCAGACCTTAATTACCCAGTCAATAAAATTATTGTCTTAAAACTTATTGTCTTTTGTATTGTGACATGGATTTCTTCCCTTTCATCACTTTGAGCTCAAACAGTAAGAAAGATTCAAAAGTTACATAAAGTCTACGTCTCTCAGCTTTTTATGCCCACTGGCAAGTTCAGGAACTGATCCAAGTTAAAGCTCCGATTGTGCAGTGAAGGAAGAGTGTCCAAAAATGCATCTGTTTAGTGGAGTGCTTTTGCTTCCCAGGAAACGATAGCATGAAACACGCATTCCCACCAAACAACTTTATAAAATATAAGCCTCTAGGTGTTCCCATAGACATCATCTACCACAGACTGTTTAGCCTTTCCTCCTTCTAGCTCTGAGCTAGTTCCATGGAAAGTCTTACAAGCCCATAAATCTTTCTTCAGGCAGCTAAGGCTACATGTATATTAACATGTAATACAGCAAACAAAAGCAGTCTGGCAGACTGAAGCTGCTAATGCCCCTACATCCACGTTACGTATGTTTCAGGGTTTGTCCTTCAGACTAGGTTTGGTCTGATGCTTTGAACTGAACATCTCCACCATGCACGTGATTGATAGCTGCTCCAGGACTGGTCAGTGTTTTGGACTCCCACTAGGGGTTAGAATACATCACTAAATTCCTGGACAAAAGCTTCTGGTTTAATTTCACACAGATAGAAACCAGTGAACAGGCACAAAAGCATCTCCAAAAGCCAAGTCAACGTGTATTAAGTGGGGATGTTTAGTTTCAAAACCGCACTACTGCACTAAATCAACGCATTCAGGCACATGAAACCTACATCCAATACAGGAGTGTCAACGGTTTTTTCATCTGGCTGTACATAAAGTAAAATTTCTGTTGGTAAAAAAAAACTAGCTCAGAACTTTAGCTGTACAGACAAAACCAAATTCTACCTTCATCTTCAGAACAGGAAAATTTACCTCATGTGGGAAATGGACATACTCCATTGACACCGCCCTTCTGGAGGGTGGAGGCCAAACCCTGCTGAAAGGTCTGGTGTGGCTGCAATGCGGCCATCTGCAGGGGAGGAGAAGGGGGGAGGCCTTATAGCCAGGAATCACCTGGCCTTCCATGTCTCATGTTCCTCCTCCCACTGCTGGAGCTCCTTACGGTTTGCATGGCCCCCCTCCAGCACAGAGGGAAAAGGGTTGAAATGAGTGATCAGACAAGTGCAGGACCATCCCTGCAAGCAGCAGGGCTATGGCTGCCCATTACTGGAACAAGAAAAGTCACTTGGGCTTGTCTAAGGAGAAGAATGTCTGGAGAATCACTCCACTGTAGCAAGCCATGATACTTTTGCTCCTGCTAGCTCCAGGCACCTACTCCTAAAACAGCTGGAAGGGTGTTGCCTGTTCTCCTTAACTTACTGTGTGATAAGATTCTGTGCTTCTTGGACTGCCGAAGTCACCCTGCGGAGCTGCCTGTGCTGTGGAAACAAGGCACAGGCAGAATTAATCTGGGGTACAACCGACCCTGGCCAAGCAGGGTTGACTTAGAAACCAGGAGGACAATTCAAATGCTGTACAAGGTAATGAAGTGAAAGCCCCAAATCTCCAAGTCAGGCAACTCATTTTGTGTTAATGGGCAATAAAAATTTTCAGACACATATCACTGCCGCTGTCAAGGAAGACAGGCAGATGCTAAAGGCCAGCTGTGCGATAAAATGATTGTAACTGGAAGACTTGATGGAATGAAAGTTGGGGGAGGGAAAGGCAGCGTGGCTGTAGAGCAGTTTTGTTTCTCAGGTTGAGTAGAATGTTTAGATAAACTTACAATTTATCTGTGAATCTTTTTCCAGGTCAAGTGCCCTAATATTTTTTTTCACTCACAGCCTCATTTAGACAGTAATAAGACAAACACCAAAATGTCTTGCTCGGTATATGACTTCCTCTATTCCCCAGAGCAAAGTTAGATTAGCACTTACAGCTCTAACCTTGGTAAAATGAAATTGGAGAAGGTCTCAGAAAAAAAAAGAAAAAAAAAGTGAGAACGTTGTTAGTCCCATCAAAGTGCTTAACATTGGCCTAACCTATTTTTAAAGCACTTGTTTAAATTTTAAAGCAGTAAGGGATTAAGAGCAAACACAGGCATTTCTTGTCTCCCTTGTATGTAAGTAATTTTAAAGGTCAAGCACAGCTTTTTTGGTCCCTGAAAAAGCCCTCTGCATTTTTGAAAGTTAAAAAAAAAAAACATAGGCCAGATAATCAGTGAATTTAAATGAGCAGAGCTCTATCATAGTCAGTACAGGAGGCCAATTTACACTGGCTGAGGTTCTGGCTGCTGTTTTGTAAAATTCCAGGAGAAAAAGATTACAGTGTTTTTAAAGAAATATATCCTGAAAGAGGAGATGCAGATTTCCCTGCTTGATTCTCTGCCAGAGGGAATGAACTCGTAAGTACCATAAATCACGACAATGAAAAAAAGCAGTTAAAGTCCAGTTCTTGTGACGACAGTATACTGTTTCTTGAGGTTTGCGACAGGGAGCCAGGCTGTGCATGCAGGAGCTCCCTACTGAGGCACAAAGAACACCGTAGCTTGAGGATGCCATTCCATTAATTCCAGTAAGCGTCCTAACTTGACAGTCATTTGAGAGGAATCACCCATGCCTCTGACACAGTAGCTCTCTCAAAAGATTTTAGAAGCCCTGGTGGTGTCCCTTGGACAGAAGCAGCGAGTCAGCAGCATGGAGTTCCTAAGAACTCCATCAGGAGTTTCCTAAAGCTGACTTTAGAATATGACACTAGTTACACTGTTTTCATTCTAACCTGTCCAAAGAGCTTCTTCTGGGACATCAGAGAGGAGGTTTGTCAGTTTTTAAAAAAGTTACAGTTGACCTCCGAAGTGTTGTTTTGCTGACCCTTGCCATGATGATGAAAAAGAGCAGAGTGGTGTTCCAGAGCTCTCTTTCCAGAGAAAGCTGCTTAAAACCTGATCCAAAGGTCAACCAAGGATATACCTGATCACTAGAGCAAACAAAATCAATATTACCAGCCTAATCTGGCTTCCATGGAAGTCAAGGAAGAAAATTTTCAACAGGAACAGTATCAAGTACTTAGGCTTCTTTTTAATCCTTAACTGAATATCTTTTAAAGTAATTTCAGTAGATACTATTTAAAATTCCTCATGAATAAAGCATCTTGAAAAACAGTATGAACAAAATGAACAGCTCCTTATTATAAAATTTTGCTATTAAAATCAGGCTTTTAATCATTTTCCCAATGCTTCCCAAGAAGACATTTGCAGATCTAGGAGAAGGGTTTCTGAATCTCCCTTTTCTTCTCTGCTCCTGTGCTGTAATCACTGCAGAGTTTAAAGAGCATATTCATGTGAGAACACTTTATCTTCTAAAAACAGACAACTGGTATGTTCGGGTGATTATAGTGGCATTATAGACTTAAGTCCAAAGAAACATGTTTTCTTTCACCTTTTCTTTCCCATTTCAGTGCACATAAGTAATAACTAAGTTGCAGTAAGTTTTTAACTTACTTCTACACCAGAACTGACTTCTAATCACAACTCAAGGATCTAACACAAAAAAAACCCGCTTACGTGATTGCTTTTAATAGAAGCGGAATAATAAAATAATAGTTTCATAGGGTTTATTCCCAATGAATAAAAGTTGAAAAGTGTAGGGACAAGTACCCGTACTCCATTCCTGTCTGTCTGAGAGGTTTCTAATTCCAAATTTAACAGCAAGAAGGGCCAAACATTAAGCTGGTCTATACCCCACATATAAAGAGTCTTTCCTAGCAGACAAACAGACTGAGATAAGCAAGAGGCTGGGGACTGGAATTCAGGCCACCTGAATGTAAGCCCTCAATAGAATTCTTTAAAATGTCAGGTTTTATTATTTTGCATTTTTAAAAAAAATCAAGTAATCTCTACACCAGGATCAAAATATAGGATTAAAAAACAAAGATACAAATATCAACATACAAGCAAGACTTAAAATGCATTGGTTGAATGATCTTTTGCAAAGAGCAATCTTTCTGTGCTTGGGGCATTTCAAACTGCATTTAACATACAAGGCAATTAATTCCTTTTGGTGTATTTATGTTTTCATATTCTGCGCTTTGACAGTCACTGTGGTAAAAATGCTGCTTGTTTCAAAATTTGTAAAATGACAGGGTTTAACTTAGCTTCCTGGGAATTCCTGTTCTAAGGTGACTATTTTCCTCTTCTCCTTTGTTTTTACTGAGCTCAAAAACACTAATAAATCTGTGTGATAATTAACATACTTTAACTTTTTTGTTTGCAGTGAGTGATACATACTTAGAGACGGGATTAAATATTATAAATACACACACAGGCAGGGAAACTATGTTCTGGGCTAAGCATCTTTATTATCTCTGCTCCCTCAAGAAACTCTAATATAAAGTGTCACTATATAAGGAACCTCCTGAGTTACAAAGCTTGAGTTATCTTTTTAAAACACATGCAGAGATTACAGCTGTTCTGGCGTGCATTTTCCAGCCTATGAAATACTAAAACCAGTGCTATTCTGCTTCTAATAAATATTTTTAGCATGCAAAAACAAGGACTAAGAATCTGAGGAAATGCCAAATTAATGTTTAGTTGTGCATTGGTTAGTCAGACATTTTATCTCCTTATGCACCTGTTCCACATATTAAATGAAAGGAGAAATGGTAGATGGACATATAATTAGACATTCAGTACAATGAATTAATCAAAGACACGTAAGTGTGGTTTCAACAGACACAGAATATGTACCATTTATTAAATTCTGGAACATTCATACAATACAGTCTAATGGTCACACTTCCTGTAGAGAACTTCCTATCTTTTTTTAAAAAAGATAGGAGGGGTGGGTGGAGAATTTTCTGATTTATAAGTTAAGTGACATGTCCAGGGAAAACCCCTAAACTCAATTCTTCAGCATACAAGCAGACCTGAGCTTGAGCTGCCAGTCTCATTTGAATAGCTAGCAGCTAAGGCCGGCTGCTGTTCCACGGCAGAAAATGAGCCGCCACCACCACCACCATTCCAGAAAGCCAAGTCCATCCTGTTTCCTTTTTTTTCCCACCATGAGAAGCTTGTGCTTTGCTGAGTCTGGAAAGCAGAGACAATATACGCATCTTCCGCCTTCCACTTCCACTATGGTGGCTCCGAAAGCTTTAGGGCATTTGCAGTTCTGCGCGTACCTCTTACAGAGCAGAACAGATTCACTCTCAGGTTGTTCGTATTCAGTTAGTATTTTAACGGATTGCTAAAGTTTTCCTGGGGAATGCAAGTCCCAGAAAAGAAACCGGATTTTTTGACGTTTCTAATTTAGATAAACTCAAAGAGAATTTCATAAGACAAAGGAAAACACATTTTTCTAGGCTAAATTGTTGATTTGTAGCAGCCTTAGAGGAGGTATTAGAACATTTAACACAGATACAAGAAAAATGAAAAATGAAAATGGAACACATTAGGCAACCAGGCTGTTTCCAGCTCCCTGTATAATTATTATAAACCTGTTTCCACTCATCCTGTAGATGTTCTGTATGTCTGGAGACAGAGCGGAGCCTTCTTCCAGTATGCAAGTTCCCCTTGTATATAATTCCTTTTCTGACAAGTGAGAAACCTAAAGACCTAAAGTGGTTACTGGACGCTTATGTGGGCCCAGAATTCCAGAAGTGAATGCTGCCATTTGTCTCTTCCTAATTACCATGATTTCTTCCTTTGTGAATTCAATGGAGACTGGATTAACGCAGCTATTCTGTTTAAAAATCAAACCTCAGCATCGTCACTTGCAGTGCTCTAGTAGCTAAATTTATAGTATCTTATCTTGCTGAGGAATCTTTGCTACGTTCCAGGACCATTTGTTAATGTCAGCACAGCCATTGAAATGGCACAAGTTCATTATATTGTTATTGTACATACAGCATAACAAAAAACTAAACAGAAGGTCAAATTCTGATCATGTGACTACGTATATAAATCAAGAATATTTCCACCGAGTAAAATGAAATTGCTGGAATAGCTGGCCAAAGACCTAATTTATTATTGTGGCACCCACAGAAGTAGCAATTAGAAATAAATACACAGAGACACATACAGTGAATAGAATATATAATATCATATATCTGTACATTTAGATTTCTCTTAAAAAGCAAATGGGAAAAGATCAAAAATGCAAAGGGATTTTCCATTAATTTACCATACAAGAAAATCCAATATGGAGCCAAAACTGCTTGAAAGAAGAGCTTCAGTTGTCTAAAGGAATTTTTCAGTAGGATAAATATATTTTGCTTTAATCCATTTAGTTTTGCAGCCTTTTTACACTACTCCACTTACCCCAGGAAAACTGGCAATTGTGCAAACAGATTTCTTAAAACTGACTGCAGTCCTTTTTAATCCCATGCTTTGGCCAACAGTGAGTGCAGGTTTTGTAAAATGAACAGAGGTGAGACCCATTACTAAATCTGTCCCAAAATTTCCCCACCCTGGGTCAGAGATAGGATCAGTTTCCAAGACCATTCTTAGTTCTTCTCCTTCTAGTACCCTTCCACCCTCTCAGGGCATTGAAGTAGGCAGTCCTGCCTGAAGATACCTGAACATGTCTGAAACATCCAAAGCCTGACACACGTCGTATCTCCCCTAGGCAAAAGGAAAGCAGAAGGAGAAGGGGTTTAGACTGCTGAGGATCCAGCTTATGTCACAGCACCAGCAAAGGATCAGTCTCTCTTATTATAAACGTATGGACACATTCACACATGTTTTGAAAGATCACTTCTTGTCGGCATTATTGTCTTCTGAAAACACAAGTTTCAGATATTCCCAACGCCTTCCAACATCAGATATTCCATTTGTATCTTACCTTTACTATGTAATGAAATCTTTTTCCTGATTCACAGCATAGTAACGTATGATTTACGAAGAACTTACAACACTTACTGATCCTTACAGTAATGAAGAGATGTGCAACTACCTTGTGCAGGGTAGGGAAAACTCCCTTTGTCCTTATCTCCTTTGTATCACCCACTACATCCCACATAAAAATCATGTCAAGGTGGTTCTATTGCTGAAAGAACAAACTGGAGATTATAAAGGACATTGGTGACAACGCTTGAGAGGGTAACGTTTCTCATTGCTGCAGAGAGGCATCACATACCTGGCATACTTGGATATTCATTTGTTGAGAAAATTAAAGAATTTCATGCGCTAACATTGACCAGACAGTTAGGATTACTATCCCTCTTCTGACAGGCCAGCAAGAGACGGCCTTGGTCTCCAGTTCTTGTCACCTGCTATTCTCTCCTACAAGTACAACGTGTCACCCCCTCCATACACTGACTAAACTCCATGGAGGTATGATTTCTTCCCCCTGCTCCTTTGGGAAAGTCCACCCGGAATATCAGTCCTGTATGGTTTGCTTGTTTCCAGGTCAAGCTGGCTATTGGCCAGTTTATATCTACACATCCTTGTGTGACTATTACTGCCTTATCGTTCCTGCTTTACCTCTTTAATTCCTTGACCTTCACAGAAAAGTGTGTCTTAGCCTTTGGCCTACCACACCAAACAAACCAAGGTATTTTTATCCTTTTCCACAAAACAGATTCTCCATTCTCCAAAATAAGACTTCTTTACCAGTGTTCAAAATGAATAACCGTTTCTTAGGCCAGGGTTAACAGAACTCTTCATCCGTTATTAAAGGCGAGAACTTAGGAGGGCCTTGTGCCTCGACACTTCTCTATCGCTGCAGGGTGTATGGTGGACTGACTACCACATCCACCTTTTCCACAGATACAAGTATCCCTGAAATATTAAAAAGCACAGCTGACCTTGCTTTATTTCCTTTACAAAGTGTCTTCTCACTGAAAAAAGTGTTATTTCAAGCACTAAAGAAAACCACTCTTTTCCACATTTGTGATTTCTGCCTTTTACAATTGGATTTAATATTTCATTTTACAAAGAAAATGAATGTGTTGAGAAAGTAAATGTGTTAGAGAAGATGAAGCAGGCAGCTTGAAGCCGTCTATTTGTCACTAGCTGCAGCGTACAGCTGTAGAGCTCCAGGATCACGCGCTGCCAAGGGAACAGCAACCAATTTCAGGGCCAGGGCCAGGAGGCAAGAAGTTGGCAAGGATACACTCCTCCTCCTCCTGCACAGACAAACAGACGTACAGGGAAGGGGAGACGGCAAGGACTCAGTTTAAGAGAGGAGGAGGAAGGGCCATTCGAGCACGGAGAGCCAAAGCTCCTGGGGAAAGGCTGCCATTAGGGGCAGCAGAATTTTTTGATGGCGATTTTTAGCAGCTGGCTCCTGTCAGATTTAACCACATCATTTCCAGTGCCGGCCTGAAGCGTGCTGTCTGCATCACTACGTAAGCTCGGCTCCTGTCCATCAGAACAAACAGGCCTTCTTTCAGCCTCTTTTTAACAGGGTAAGCCATGGCAAAAGATAGATACTGGAATTTATCTAAGTCATGGTATGATTTTCCTATAAAAAGGCACTAAAAAGGTTCAGTTGTTAGATAAACGATAAGCAGATGCATGTTAGATATGTAACAAACAATGAAGGACCAAAGATATACTAACTGCTCTTTTGTAAATTCTACAATAATTAAAGAACACAAGGTAACTAAATGATACTGAAAGGCAGTTTGTTTAAAATAAAAAAGTATTTATATTTTACAAGATGCATAGTTAGCTTGTGACATTGATAGCAATACAATAGTTGAGAAATAACTTCAGAAAATTTAAATAAGATTAAAATTAAATGGATAACAAAAATGTCTGCATTACATTTTACCTCTCTTTCTTACCCACTTTCCTAATGCTTTCTGAAATAACTATTTGATAAATCTAGGACTAAGGGAGAAAATATGGCAAATCATCCTTCTGAAACAGCTGAGGATGATGACTGTTAGAAAACATTGCACGATGCAGAGAAACAGAAGGAAAATGAAAGGCATTAAGTACAGTCGTCCAGAGCTGGAAACTCAGGGGAAAGAGTTGTCACATGAATCTGCCCTTCGAAAAACAATAGTTCGAATTCATATTACTTCATAAATGACTGAACTACATTTCCATTTTGTAACTACTCTTTAACATTAGTGAATGACTTAACAGATTGCATATATTAAATGAAAATTGCTACTGTTTACAAAATCTTCAGTAAAAAGAACAGGAAAATACATCATCCTTTCACCATACAGGCGGCACTTTTTTTTGTGTCCAGTAGAAGAGCAATGTAGTGCTTAACCCCACGTGAGACCAGTCTGAGGAATGACTCAGGCTTATGTATGTGTCACAGCTCTCCATTTTGGATTATTTCCAAAGCTGGGAGGCAGGGGGGGAAATCTCATCTTCACATTTCTTGATTATCTGCCCTGTCAGAGCTCAGGGCTTGTGCGTGGATTAGTACTGCCATCTTAACAAAACTGAAAATCAACGCAAAATAGTTTAATTGTGTATTTTTTTATGCAACTAAACACATAGTAAAGTAAACCGAACAGTCAGTTGGGGGGATTTAAACTATGGCACAAAACTAATTTCAAACATTTCTCAGCATTCTAACTGGGACTCCAGTTCTGAACAGGGCCTCTCTCTACAGCTGTACCGAAAACACCCTAGTCACACAGAGTCCTTTTAAATGGGGAAAAATCATTAACTTTCTACGTTTCCTCTCTCTTTATCCTTAAAGGGATATCTAAAGCAAATCCATGGTCTTCTGCAAAAGGTCTGGACTCACTGCCTGGTCTCCCCATCCTCCCTTCTTCAGCAGTTTAAAAGCTTTAGCTGAGTGTTTCCTTGCAGCAATACATAGGGATAACAAGAGCAGACAGTTCCTCGGTGCACCATAACCTCATGTTGGCACAGCGATATCTCACTCCCTCAGTGAGCTCCAACAGCAGGGGACCTTCTACTCCAGGAGAGAACACTTTAGCATGAGGTCACTTCTGCATTCTCACTTTTTTTCGTGTTAATAAAACGCTTTGATTGCATTTCCAAACCTCAAAAGGGAGGAAATTCCAGAATTAAAGTTGACTTTTACTGCACAGGTGCTGCGGTTGGGCATTTCCTGAACACCTGTTTTACCAAACTTTTTTTTTTTTCCCCAATATAACTTGCAAATAATATTTTTAGTGTGTGCATTAAAAGAGGCAACCCAAACCACAGCTTTAGGCCTGGACCCATTCTCTGGCCCCAGGGTAAGTGGCAGAGGATGGCTTGCATCCACACAGCTCAGCTCTCTTCCTGCCCAGAACAGAGAACTGCCTACTGGAAACGGATCCTGGCTTGTACTCTTCCTCTGGCTGAGCTCAGATCTGGCGAACACCAGCTGGCTGGATGAAAACCGTGCCAAAGCGAGCGCTAAAAATCAAACTCCAGAGACCATTGCATGCCAGCACTTGAGCCCATGCTTCGTCTCTGTTTTATTAGTGTACATATTGCCAGTAGGTTGGGCAGGAGGATCAAAAAGCAGCAGGGTAAGTAAGGAAAGAGCTATTTATGGTAAAGGATGACTTTGGCCCAAGAATAAACATGTGTAAATTAGCAGTGAATATATTAGGCTTCAAATCAAAAGAAGGTTTCCAACCATGAAGCGAGTCAAATTCTAAACCAACAGTCCCATAGAAGACCAGCATAACTCATTTTATGCTGGAGATGGATAAACCTTCAAAAGGACTGAATGATGCACTTTCTCTTGATGTCAGGGGGCTCGGCCTGGGATGTCCTTTTACTCCTACCTACCTTTTAGTCCTTCCTACACTCCTAATGCAATCAGACTTCATCAAACAAAGAAAAAAGTGATGACAGAATATGGCTTTAAAGCCACTGTACCTAATACTGTACCTCTCCCTTTCTTCAGACTAAATGCACTATACAAGAAAATAAAAATTAAAAAATCATGATTTTTCGATTTTTCATTGAACAGGAATAGTCTGAGTTTTCCCTGTAACCAGTGAATATTTATATCTAATTCCACTTACACAGCTTTTTGTTTTCGAATGAACCCATTTTATCACGAAACTCCCTAGGGTTGTAATTACTGTGACTAGGATGACACAGGCTAATGCAAATCGAGAGATGTAGGCAACAAATCTGGGAACAGAGGTATTTATTTCTCATACGTTTATCACCTCTAAATTATAGGAATGAAAATATGAATATAACAATGAGCTACTTAAGTACGGTCAAAATGATAAACTATGTTATTTTCCTTGGAAATGGAATTGTACCAGCAAAATAACATGGGGTTTTTTGAGCTTGTATAACTATAATTAATGTATTAGGCGACACAAACTGATCTCGTGACAGGCAAACAACTGAATTTTAGACATAATAAGCAAGGGTTGTTTTGTCCTCTAATAAACATTTAGTAACACTGTAGGTGTCCAAGATGACGTATCAGCTTGAGTCTGCCTACCTCCAACATTGCCTGACCTGCTGACTGCAGTGTATAATTGCCGTCCTTTCTCCCGAAGTGGAAAACAGGGCAAAATGGGAGGAAAGTTAAAAAATCATATGAATGTTGGGGAAACAATGATGATTTAATACAGTAAACTATAATTCTTTGTAACGCTGTAGGCAGTGTGTTTTACAGTGTCTGTGAATATGCTCCTTGGAAGCGTGAGCTGCAGTACTTTTGAGTAGTTATGCCAGTGCCTCTGCTATTCCTGTTTACGAACTAATGACAAATCTCCCTATTCCTTCATGACTGGAAGCCTGTGGATACTCAAATATCCCCTACTGTAAATGCAGGGATAGAATTCCATCCCTAGAAGTCATATCAACTACTGTATCTTGAAGAAATCAGTATCTGTAGGATAAATGCTCTTTTGTCATCTAACATCTTAGGGGGCACTCCACGGTAGATGGCTGGCAGACTTCAGGAAAAGAGTAATTCGGCGTTAGGACTTCTAACTGCATCAGTCGAACAGAGAGCTGAGTGCTGCTCTCCAGTCCTCCAACCAAACCCAGTAGAGAAATCTCTGCAAATAAGAGTAAGTTGTCCTCGCAGGTTGGGTATTCCACCATTTCAGAAACAGGACAAAGGTGTTGTTTGGACTCTGGTAAATTGAGCCGTGCTGAACACTGTTGAACATAACCACTAGCAACTACCACAGCACGGTGTACCATGGTTACATGCAAACTCGAGTCCTGGAAAACAGCCTATTTGTCCATCCCAATACATACTCTGGTCTCTTTCTGACCGAATGCCAAGACCAGAGCTGGATGGGCACCATTCATCCCTGCAACCTCCCTCACCATAAAGGGAAACAGAGGCATGCCATCAGAGCAATCGCAGTGTACTCCAGCAGGTCTCCCTGATCTGGATAGCTGAATAACTTTCAAGATCACACATATGACTAGTTCCTCAAAAGCAGATGTAATGTTTTTGAGTGCAATCCCAGATGAATCAGACCCCTCTTAGCACACATGGGGAAAAAAAAGTGAGTTAGGACCAAAAAAATCCTTTGAATTGCTGCTGTCCTCTGATCTTCTTGGAACCTTAGTGGCTGCAAAACTTTACAAGAGTTTCAAGGAGCCTCACATGTCTATTAATGTCTGTTAACATCTGGAGGGTCATCAGAAGCCAAAGCAGGATTGCCAAGGATCACAGACCTCCAGCAGCATCAGTTGTTCCCGAGTTATGTTCTCCATGAACCAATTTTTTCTAGCTGAGAATTCCCTCATGCTAATGAGATCTTCAGATGTTCATTTCAGACTGCTTTAAAACTGTTGTATATTGAAAGAAGGGTAGCAAGAAGCCTTCATCTAAGTCAAGAAACGGACGTTTGCTTTTTAGCAGTTACAACTATATTTTTACAGGCTCTGATCGAGTTTTAACAGCATCAGTGCAACTTCCTATTGTCTTCCTTCCCAGAAACTTTCCGTAGTAAAACGGAGTATCTTTTGCATGCTAAGTATCCTGCTGTAAAATCCTAATGGGAACAAAACTGCCATTTTGCAGCAAAGTAAACCAGCAAAGACACCAATAGACAGAAGCAGTTTTAGGCTTTCAGTAAAAATCTGTTCTTCCTGCTCTCCATTAGGATTTCAGACCAGGATGGTAGTCAGATGAACAAAGCCCACTTGCCCTCCAGGGAAAACAAAGACTACACTCAGCTTTGTCTACCTGCTTGTCTCCATAGCTCCTTCTGGGAAAACGAATGGCACACACAATCGTGCAACTCTGGCCTCCTTCACTGGCACTTCTTGAACAGATTTCCAATAATCTGAAGCCACCTGGCTGTTTTTTTTAAGGAAGCATCATAATAAGGTACGAAGCTACTCATACTGTCACTTCAATAAATAATTGTATTTCAATTCAATAAATGTTTTTTTTTTTTTTTAATTTGGAGGTACCTCTATTTATCCAGAATATTGCATTTACCCCAGGCTGGTCTGCCAATCAGTGTGCCAAATGAACTGGACAGTTAGTGATTTTACCATATAATAACATCATTATCCCTAAAATCCCAGTCAGTACTAATATATTATGGAGAACGAAACAGTTACACAGAAACTGCTTTTTGCAAATGAATCTTCGGAGCCAGCTCACGTGAATGAAAAAAAATGCAGCTGAATCTTGTGCTCTTACGGTGCTCGAGGAAATAAAAGTAGCTCCGTAGTGGTGTAGGTGTCCCCGTGGACCTAAGTCTTGATTGAGTCATTCACTTACTTGCTGATAAGTAATATTGAATAGCCACAAAAGTTCTACCTGTCATTTGTACAAAGCACAAAGGATGTATGGTGCTTAAAAGAAACCAACAGTCACTTTGGTAACTGTTAAGCATAAGAAATCTCAATTAGAAATTCAAAATACATACTTTGATCCAATATTAAAGTGTTAATACTCAGTTGTGGTTGGGCTACGAGATTAGAATATATGAGTTCTCAGTCACAGAATAACACCTAGTACATTTTGTGGTATCAAAGATAGGGAAGATCTCCTAAAGAGTTAGTTATTTCAACGTGCTTCCTCAACATCAAAGTAATTAAAGTAATTTTCTGTAGATCTTGCAAGTTTGCAAGGGTTTTTTTTTTCTTCTGTAGAGAAGCGATTCCTCTACAGTCAAGTACTTCTTAAACCTCAGGAAGATTGAGGGCACCTTTCCAGTTTCTTGATTGTATATACTTCAGTTTTAACTCCATTTTTTATTTCTATCTGCCTGAAGTAGGTTAAGAAAGCTTGTATCTGTTACTCTGTGTCCCCCAAAAAGATGAAGGGGCGTGGAGTTAACTGAGCTAACGATATAGATTGGGCCTCCGTGCCAGAAAAGGCCTCCACACATTCAGAGTCTGTAACAGATTAGATGGGATCAGTGTGTTATCCTTCTGTTATATACACACTGGTGTTGGCCTTCACAGCTTACGTGGTTTCACTGGAGAATTTTTTCAATTTTCCAAGCTGGTGCAGAGCACATTTTAACCCAGCAACCTCAGAGAATGGATCTGATTAGGCATATTCCCGAATTCCGGCTGTTCCAGCCAGCAGCCAAGCTATTGACACGCTGAACAGGGTCATTCTTCTCATGGTTAGAGCTATAGAAAGCACAAGAGATATTCCGTAAAATTCCAGAATAAACAGCACTTAACAGCCACTTCTCACCTGCAGAAGGTGGTGAGACGCTTCGATTCACACTAGACTGGAAAGGCATCATTTATGCTTCAATTGTGTGCTATTTCCACGTACACAGAACAGAACTCCTGGTGAAGGACAATCCTGCTGAGTGGGTGGAACCAAATCCTGTGAAGAGCTGGGATGACCAACACTATTTTCCATAGCTTCCTGTGAAGAAACAGGTTTTCACAGGGCTATGACAGCAGTCTGCGTTCACCCTCAAGCATTTAGAAATACAAATGAGGTAGGCCATAAAAGACCGAATGCGGTTTGCAGTTGTGCTTTAGAAACCTACCACTCAATGTGCTAATGGTCCATTGGCTAACCAGTTCTCACCTGGTAAATCAAAAGTTGGTACTTTGATTTTTATTAGTCAGGCAAGACTAATAAAAACACGCTTTCCGATGTGTTATGGACGTAAGTTATTAATGAGTTTAAATTATTAAACTCTGAATTTCCTAGAAAATACTTCCCAAACCATACTGAGGTCCATGTCAGCAGCAATACACCTGCAAATTGCCAGTGTAAAGAAAGAGATGAAAAGGGTATTATTCCACTGTAGCTGGGCTTGGTTAAACACAAGGGCAGGTTCAAGAACTCAGATTGGGGATGGAGAGAAAAGATGCATGATGCCAGGGTGGCAAAGAAACTTAATTAGGCCCAAGAGTCTTATTGTCTCTGCACGACTACCAGTAAGATAACGGGACACAGGGCATCCACTAAAACTTCCCTGTCATGACTAACGATGGACTGTGATGGAGCTCAAGGTAGAGAAAGACCAGAAGCATTTGCCATAAGGTAGGTAACTGCTATGACAGACTGCTCTTTCACACTTTCCAGGGCTTCTCCCCAGGAGACTAAACGTCTCATCTGTTCTAAGGAGGAAATATGCCATAACATTTTAATTTCCTGGCCCTATTTTCTAAAAGCGTAGCCTGTGGAAGCAGCTTTGGTTGATCACCGCTAGGTGATATAAAAGAATATCCTTTCAGTGAGTGTGGTCCTTGATTTTTTTTTATTGTTACAGGCTTCCTCCCTTTCACTGCTTGTCTATTGCTTGAATCATAACCTTTTAGAGGAAGAGACTATTACAGTATGCAAATAAAACAGCCTAACAAAGCTCAGAGGGTAACACAAGAAGTCCAAGGTAATTCAGTATGGTAATGATCAAGAAATGCAAAAAACTGTAATTAATTCATCAGCAGTGTCATGCTGCAAAAGAAAATTATCAGACCATTTTTTCTGGATTGGATGCAGAGGCACAAAGAGATTAGATGTTTACCTGCCCTACATTGAAACCCCAATATATAGTAGAGTTGGGGATGAGTTCAAAATCTTTCTGTACCTGAACACCTCATTTTTACTTTGGCAGAAACTTAAGACTTTTGAAAACGTACCATTAATTCTAGGTTAAAACTAGATAAACATTTCTAATGAAATATCCTACTGTGTATTCTCAGCATATCTGATCTCGCTTAGGAAATGACCGCTGACTTGGGCAGACTATTCTTTCTTCATTCCACATCAATGTGCTTCTTAATCATCACCAAAGACTGTTGTCTCAGGAAATGCTAGTTCCATAAACTGCTCTTCTTTCCATTTAATGCACACCCAAGATTATTCTGTGCTAACCTGACAGCTGTCTTCTCTGAAGAGGACTCCAATTCTGTCACTACTGCTGGGATGGATTTGCCAGCAGGACTCCACGCAGTAAAAATCGTCTCGTTTTTCCACACCCAACACCAACCCATTATTTACACAGTACGCAAATTGTAATAGCATGTTAACAGACCTGCAGGATCACCTTGACGCAGGCATTAGGAGGCACTGCTCAACAACTTTTCTGTGGTTAGAGCGCAGGTAAAAGGAGTTTCCAAGCTCCGGTTGAAATGCTGATTCCGGTGCCTGACTTGTGTTGGCCGGTTACGGAAAGGCAGCGCCGAAATGGAAATCGCAAAACCCGGCGCTGCCGCCGGGCTGTGCGCGCCGCAGCGAGGTGCTGCGCTGACAATACGGCGCACTTGCCGGGAGCGCTGCCAGACCTCCGAGCCCGCCGGCAGCCCTCCGAGCCCGCTGCCTTCCCCGCCGGGGAACGAGGCGGCGCCCCGGCGGCGGGACCCGGCGGGAGGGACACCCCCCCCCCTTTTCTCACCGGCGTGGGAGACCCCCGGCCCACGCCGGTCGGCTGGGGTCGCCTCTCTCGGTGACGGCCGAGCCCCCGGGCATCGGGCGGGAGAAGCCCTGTGCCACCCTCCCAACGCCGGGGGCCGGTACCGACCTCCCCCCGACCCGTATCCCCTCCGGCATCCTCCCGCCCCGCATCCCCGCCCGCCGCTCCCCACGGCGGCGGCCAGCCCGCGGCCCCGCGTCGGGGGCGCTCCTTCCCTGCCGCGCTGGGAAGGGGCAGGCTCGGCTCGTTCCTGCCTCCAACTTCCCCTAAGTTTACTCACTCGGGTTTCCCCCTCCCCGCCGGGTCTGCCTGGGCTCCCGGTCCTCCAGGAGGGAGGGAGGGCGGGAGGGAGGGGAAAGGCGTGTCTTGCCTGGGCTGCCGCTGCCGCCGCCGCCGCCGCCGCTGCTGGAGGCAGATCGGGGATATAAAAGACCTGGCCGGGCGCCGGCGGTGGCTCCAGTCGGTGCGGGCGCTCAGGCCGTGGGGAGAAAGGGGGGGGGGGGGAAGCAGCGGGGCGCGCAGGGCGGCGGCGGCGGGGGACAGCGGGGCAAGCAGAGGCAGCGCGGGGCTGGCCGTGGGCAACCCCAATGCGTGGACTATCCGCTGCTGCATTATGCTGGAGCTACAGTTCCGCTGAAGGGAGTTTGCACACAGCCGGCTGGGCTGGACTGCAGCGCTGCCGTTCCTTATGAAGAAGGCACAAGTGAGTGAAGGCGGGCGGCGGGGGCGAGGGGCGGCCGGGGGTGGCCGGACATACCTGCCGGGGCAGGGCAGGACCGCGGCTCCCCGGTGGGGAAGGTCCCTCCCGCGGAACGGGGGAAGGGGACTGCTGGAACGGAGGGGGATGCGCGGCTCGGGGCGGCCGCCGGGCGGGGGGTGCGCACCCGCGTTCCGTGGGGGTGTCCGCGGGGGGCGGCGGCGGCTCCCAGGGGAGCAGAGAGGTGAGTGGCGCCCGGGATGGGAACTGCTGCCGCTGAATGAGCGATTTGGGGGAGCGGGATGGCGGGGGGTGGGGGCGGGGGGGGGAGGTGTACACAAAAATTACCGCTCGGTCTTGCCCTCGGCGCCCGCCAGCCCGTGGAAAAGTTACAGCAAGCGGCCGGATCGGCGGCTGAGCCGTGGGAGATCTCAGAAGGCACTTGGAAAAAATTGCCTTAATAAATCAGTTGCCCGTGTTACACCGACGAGCGGAGTGGGCAAACACGAAGTCATGGGAGGCAGCCGTGCCGTCCGTGCCTGCTGCGCCCAGTGCCTCCATTCAAGGCGCTCCGGCGTGCGGCGCCGGGTCGGTGTTGCGGGTAGCCCCCGGCATTCCGCCCCTCGCCCTCCCTCACCCCGCCGTGAAGAGCCGCTCTGTACCGTTGTGGGGGTCCCTGCCATTATTTCTCCAAATTCTGTAGAGATTGCAATCGCTACGCTGCGCGGTTGGGTTTTTTTTTTTGGGTTTTTTTTTTTTTTAAAAAAAAAAAAAAAGGAAGGATGGGGACAGGCACGAGTGGAAAAATCATCTCGTAACAAGAAGCAGCCGTCTCTAAAAAGTTCAAGGCTTGAACTTTTGCAAGGTGCCAGTCCCCTCCATCCTGGCTGACCAGGGCGATGGGTGCCGAGACTGAGCTCTGAGAGGGAACAATGCAGCGAGGCGCACACCGCTGGTCCTGCGCTGCGGGCTTTTGCCTTCCCCTCCACTTCTTGGTTAGAAGCAAGATACTTTTTTGCCTTCGTCTATTTCTTGGCGATTGCTGGGTCGCCCACACGCCGGTAGCCTGAATACACTTCAGCGTACAGTGGTTGGAAGGGACATAAAATATATTTTGGGGGGAAAAAAAAAAAGGGAAAGGCCTTACTAAAGTCTTTTGGGCAGTTAAATAGTTTTTCAAGAGATGGCAGGAATTAGAAAGACTCGCTTTCTGAAATACTTGAATCTCAGCTGGCCATAGCACTGGAGAGTGTACCCATGCTTAAGGAGTTAAAACTTGGAGATTTAATTTTTGTGATGCTGCAGTAAAGTGAGGTATTTTGTTAAATGATCAGTTCCGAATTCTGACAGTGTATATCCATTGCTGTTCTTCCCTTTAGATGACTAAAGATGCCTTGCACCTCAAAGTTGTTGTTTTAGACCTTATATACAAGCTTGGCCAAATATGCTGAATAGATTACGAGTTGGGAAGTGTCTCTTAAAGCGTAAGAGCCATATTTATGTGTGCTTAGTTATATGCATTCATTTAACATCGGAGTGGATAGCAGTAAAGCCACAAGATGTTATCCTAGCCCACAGAAGCATACATGTAGGGCTGTTTCTTCAGGGAAGAAAGAAGTGTTCAGCAAACAAATGAGGATTTATTAGTACAAGCGGTCAAGCATTTTATTTCATACGAACAGTAAACTTCTAAAACCAACAGAGTACTTTTGCAAATTCAGAGCAAAGCAGGAATAATCTCTCCCAATAAACTGGGAAACACAATCAGTCCTGGCATTCAGGACCATATGGCTTTACTCAGGGGCTCGCGAGCTGTAGCCTGTGGAACAGCTTCTTGTCATGGTGGTGAAGCATCTGTCAGCCTTCAAGCAGTTATGCTTCCTGCTTTTTGGAGACAGTGACAGACTCCTAGCTCTTCAAAGGATTGTTTCCTTCATTTTAAGGATTAGCAAACAAATGTGGTACCAAACCATTAATCATTTTGAGGGGATCAGAGCAGGAGATACTTCAAGAAAGACTTTCCACTAAAACCGTGAAGACCTGTGTGCAAAGAGAGAGCAAGGGAAGCGGATACAAGACAGAGGACTTAAGCATATTGGGGCACTTGGCACATTAAAGTAAATTTTAATCTTTATGCTCTCCTGTGGCTACTTTTGACATTTTCTAGACTGGCAAGTGGCGTAGTGAAAAGAACAAGATTGGGAAGCCAGGAAAGAAGTTAACGTTTCTTACAACAAAATATTCTGCAATAGACATAGTACAGAAGGTGAGAACCACTACATCACCGAGCCTTGAAAACACTTAGTAACACCTGGATAGTGCTTAAAATAAATCAGGGATTTTGATGTTTGAGGTGATGTTACACAGGGATGGTATATAACTAGTGCGGCTGAAGGAGCAGCTGAGTCATACATCAGTGCAACCGAAGTGCTGAAAGAGAAGAGTCACGCTGAACGCTAGACTGGAAGGGAGCAGGTTGGTCAGTTTATTTAAATCAGCCTTAACCTGAGAAACCACAGGAACTGCAGGAGCGTCCTCCCCAGCAGCGGCAGACCTGGAAGGATTGTTTCTGAAACTATACAGTTTGATAAATATATAACCTCCTGTTTTAAACGTGCCAACAACTCCTGGCTGTACTTTTTTAAGTAATAATGCCTTTAAAAAAAGTGATTAAACATTTAGGGTCCAGTCATACAAATCCTTTTTCAATGGGGCTATTTCCATGAATTAATCGTATTGAAGGATTACTTGTATGAGAGGATTTGCAGGCTTATGTACTTAGTAATTAAAACTGTTATCAGAAGCGAGTGTATGTCATTTTGCATGCTAATATTACAACAAATAAAATACCACTGGTGTCTGGACAGCCTTTTACATTTTGAATAAAACCGGGTGAGTGGTGCTAGTGTGATACAATCTTGCAAAAACACGTAGCAGATCTCTGATTTGCCTGTTCTTTGTTTGATTTGAAGACAATCTAAATAGGATTAAGTTACTAAGAAATATGCTGCAAGGAGGGGTCACCCGTGGGGCTAGCTGAGAAGGCTGCTGATGTTAAGGTATCGCAGCTCCTTGGTTCAGACACTTGATCTTCAGCAGTGGGTTAGGAGCACAACCTCTTAGAAACCTCAGTGTTAGAAGGATCTTAGATCTGAGCTCGGCTTTTTACCTCTGAGTGTGTACACTATTGCTGGTAGTTAAATGACCTTCTTAGGTTGTCCTATGCGTAGTACGTTTGTGTCACTGAAGCGGGAGCCTCTGTAGAAATTATTATGGAATGGTACCTGGAAAAAGAATTAGTACACAAATCGTCCACCCTGCTCTTCTGTCGGCAGGCTAAAACGGAAACGCAAAGCAGGTACCTAATACGTTGGTGCGAGCTTGCAGAGTCATTGTTTTAAGGGCAATAGGGAGCTCTGCTCTCCAATCTTTCTTGCTCATTCTGCACAAAGATGAACGCTAGGCACTGGAAGACATTTGGAGCTCATGGTAGGCATAGATCTGCTGCTCATCAGATAGAAAAAGAGAACTTGCTGGAGCCAGAAAGGTGTTTTGCTGTTCACAGTGAGTAACAGACTGAGGTCTCCTTCTTTTCTCCCCTGGGATTGACTCTGCTTAGGGGAGGCCAGTTTGCAAGTACTGCAGCTGGAAAGAAAATCCTGGAATAAAGTCTTGTATGGAGAATAAACGGCAGATAACGTGGAAGACTCTAGGGTGGGGGAGCATTTTGTAAGGCATGTTTAGTGATCTTTTTTTTTTTTCTTTCTTTTTTGTGTGCGCCTGCTTGTGTTGTGCTCCCGTAAGTTTTTATCTCCGTGAACTATGCGGCACTTGGCTTTGTAGTTTAAATTGCGGCCGCTAACCCAGCCTGCTTCTGACCCAGTTCTGCCGTCGCGCTGAAATCCAGTTTCTCCTTTTGTGCACCGCATGTCAGTCGTTCAGGTACAGTTCTGCAAGCTGACAGTGCCATTCTCCCAAGTTTTGTTCTGTGACTTAATGGTATGCTGGCTCATGTAATCGCCATATTGTACGAAAGTTAAAGAGTTGGCAAGATGCAGCCCTTGGCTTCGGATGGGCAATGCTCAGTATGCAGTATGTAAACACAACACCCATTTATTTGAAGCAAGGCAGGAAAAATCTCCCTACGCAATTGCATTTGAGTGCTGTGGGAGCTGACAGATGAAAACGAAAGTGTTTGTTCTTGCCCCTGGTCTTTGGTATGCCAAACCTGAGGTTAGTCAGCCTTTTAAACACACTGCAAATCCGCTTGTTTTTTGGTTTGTTTTTGGTTTTGTTTTTGCTTTTTCCCTGTGGAAAAAGGAGATGGACGAATGTAAGGTGAGTGGAGAGGGGTAGTACGTCTCTTTATTTTTCTTGACTGGCCCATGTTTGCATTGCATACTGAGTCATACGTAAACCTGCAAAACCGACGTTCGTAAATATTAGCGATGCTGAAATAACTGACTGCGGGGAGCACGTAAAATATTGATTTCTTTGCTGGATGGCTTTAGTTATTGACAAATGTAAATAGTATCTGACATTTATTAGTATGAGAATGAAAGTTGGAAATACGTTAGAGTTACAAACAGAGAAAACAAAAATAGTGTTAAGTATTTTATTTGATTAAAGCTGGTAGCATATATAGTGTCTGAGGTCAACGAAAGCAGATATGCTATTGAATGCATTATTTCTACTGTATGTCTAAATAAAAGCCAGTTTAGGAGTTCAGATTAATGAACACTTTGGTTCACAACAATGTAGGAAATAAATTAGCCTCTAATTTCCTATTGTTATCTAATAACCACTGGGTGAATGATTGGTTGTTGTATCTGTTTAAATAATATTTAAATTATACAATGCAGATGGATGGGATAACCATTTTAAATCTGCTTAGGAATTTTCTGCTTTATACATATTTTTGCATTATCGTTGCTGCGCAGAGCAGACTTAAGTTTAGGTGCACGGCGAAAATAGCATCAGGTCTAAAATGCCACTGCAGGTATTGCCTGAAGGAGGCTGTTGTGGTGCTCACTGCTTTGCAGTCACGCTTTGGAGCACACGGTTTTGCGAAGTGGGTAATTCTGGAGCCTCCAGCTATTCCATCACCAGTCGAACCACTGTTAGAAGGTGGTGCAGGCTGGGAGGACCGAGTGCAGGCTCCCCCTTGCAGGGCCAACAGTGCTCATTGCCAGCGGTCAGGGCTCCTGGAAGGCTCCCCCAAGCAGGTCAGCTGTAGACCCACCTTTCAGATATCTGCTGACCCCAAACCTTCACTGCTGTTAAAGAGCCCTTGTAAGCATAAAGGGACTGAAGCATTTGGTTATTTTTCTTTTTCTTCATTTTTGCTGCGAAACCTACTGGATGGAGAAGATCAGGTTCAGGAATGACTCTCGAGGTGATATTTAGCCCCAGCCTCAAGAGCTACCTCTTCTCCTCTCTGTGATTTGGTGCCTCTTTGTAACAGCCATTCGCATGGTATTTCTCAATGTTCCAGTGAAAAGTTTCTAGGAGTCAGGCTGGGTATCTTGGTACTCCTCCACCTTCACTGGCTTCTCGCTGATTTTGGGCAGCAGAGCTGGGAAGTCGGAGAGGGGAGTGTGCTGGCAGCCGTGGGCTGGGGCAGGGGTGGGTTGCCCACTTCAGCTCAGTCTGATGTTCTGCAAAGCCTGCAGGTTTAAACTGGGCTGTCACAAGAGGATGAGTGCATGGTCTGCAGAGATTACCTCTGCGTTTGTAAACAACCTTGATTCAAGCCGGACAGAAAAAGGCTAATCTAAAAGAATTTCCCTGAGAATACTCCCTGGAGTGAGAGAGGCACAGGTTCACATCTGTTCTTGGGTAAGAACTTAGGTCCCCAAGAAGGGTCTTACCATCCAGTCTGTCTTGCTGAAGCTGTTCTGCTTTGTATAAGTAATTATGCATTGTGCCAGAGGGAAGAAAAGAAAAGAAAAAAATCAAGTCCAGGCTTTGAATCTGAAGTGTAATTTCAGTGTTGCTCCAAATCTGAACTGGGTCTATGCAGATTAAGATTTTAACGCCCCTGAGTTAAGTAATACTTTAAGACCAAATTAAGTGAGCTACCAGATTTATTTGTTCAATCTTGAGGGTGGCTGACACATGAACTAGGAATGTAGAGGGGACTGTATTTCAGGCCCCAAATCCAAATTCACAGATTGCAAATCATGCCAACCTCTGAACCTCCATTCAGAAAGATTTAGGCGTTTGCGTATCAGAATCTGAGAACATCAATCTGCCAGTCCTATCTGTTCTTGTAGCTTGGTATTTCCAGGCATGGCCATCCCATGTGACTGAACCTGGCTTCAATGCAATCACATTAACAGTCTCAGTGACAATAAGCTGGTCTTCTGCCTTTCATTTGTTCTGCTGACCTAAGTTCCAGGGGCATCAGTTCACTGACAGTTAAGGCCAAGGATAAGTGTAGTCCAGTTCTGTCTACCATCTCTTCTTTAGAAGTACCTTAAGAGGTTTTTAGAAGCACCCTAAATATAGCTTCAGGAATACATTATGTATATGCAGTCTATGCAGTATCATTGCACCTGCATTTGCTTTGGCTGGAATCTCTCTACTTGATGTAGGCAGGATCACTTGTACTGATAGCCTTCCAGTGTTTTTCCTCCTAAATGAACGTCACTTTTTTATTTTTATTATATACATGGGAAGAAATCCAAATATCTCACCTCATTGAATCAGTGTCCACATGCATACAGAGGAGCACACACCGTGTAAAACCAGCTGTTCGTATCCGGTATTCTTTATTTGGATGCCAACCTCTGTTTGTGCAGAATCAAGGTCCTAAGCATGGTGTGCAAGCCTTCTGCCCGAGACGTTTGAAAATGTGTTATTTAATGTGGGCACAGCTGAGCCCTGGGGATGTTCAGTTTCAGCCTAGAGTAACACGTGTGCAGAAGTACCTGCCAACGGTGTGTATTTCTTTTACGGCAGAGACATAATCTGTTTGTGAATTCATACCATACTTCATGAAAGAAGTAAGGCAGAGGACAGTACAACAGAACCTCCTCCGAATAAAGGTTTGTCATCTCTGGATGGATTCTTTGAGCTGTTTAGTAACACAGGACCTCCAATTACTTTTGGAAAAAAGTTGCTCTGGCAATATAAGTCAGACTGTAAAACTACGTTGTGCATGTCCTGACAATCTATTTCTGTTTAGAGCAGAAAATGAAGTCTGCAAATCATACAGCAGCTCTTTTTCTAAGAGCTGCTCCTGTGCAAAAGAGTGAACTTAACGACGTCTACAGCACGTACTGAAAACGCGGAGTAATGCACTGATATACAAGGGTCATTATTTTTAAAGTGTGATTTTGGACCGTGCCCATAAATGTGGAGGTTTTAAAGTGTGTAGGGAAGTTAGTTCCTCCATTTCATGTTGATCCAAAAAATTCCTCTCTGTTTATGGAGATTTCACAATTGTATAAAATGGGAGTAGGATATCAAGGTGCTGACTTTTGTGATCTAACTAAAGTAATGGACTGAAGTGAGGCAGTAAGGAGTCAGGCATGATACATTTAATTTAATAATATGCTGCATATATGCAAAATAATCCACCAAATGAAAATAAGTGCTTAGAAATTTAGGGAGGTTGAAATTTAAACATGGTTTATTGTTAAGAAGTCCTAAGAGCCAGCCCTCTAATTTCCAGCCTCCATTTGCTCGTTATTAAGTGTACTCAGCAAAATTTGTCTTTTATATTAAATGGCAAGCACACAATATTATGCATTATGTCTTTACACTGATATAGATCTGAATGTCAGTCCTTCTTGAGGTTTGTTTTTCTTTTACTACTTTGAAGCATTCAGGAATAGGAACATTAGTCAACCAAACACATTTAGGAAGCTTGTGTAACACTGCTTGGCACTCTCTTTTGTTTAAAGATTAAAAAGTATGTTCCTGAATAAACAGAGCTTTTTGGTGGTTATTTTAAAATAAAAAAGGGGGGAAAAAAAATCTCCAATATTTGTAATTGCTGTCTTTTTCAAATTGCTGTGGTTCTGCAGCGCGTGGATTGCATTTCTATTCTAATACCAAAAACTATCAGTGCTGTATTTGACACCAGTTTAAATGGTTCTGATGGGTATTGCATTCTTTATTTTCAAGAAAATATGAACCTTATTTATAAACTGTAAGTTTAAATACTGTCACTGAAGCTGCTTTGATCTTCTGTATTATAATCCCTGGCAAAGGATGTGCCCTAGATTTGCCATGCATTCTCTAAATCCGTGTTCTTTAAAAATTCTGGCCATAATCATAGTCGGTTCCAAACTGTTCTGATAAATTTCTGCCGTATTTGTTCCTTTACTAGAGCAAAGCTGGGCAGTGAAACCTCTCTTTTCAGGCTACTACATCCAGTGAAAATCTTGCTTTTTAAAAAAATTAGGCTTCGTTCCCAAGCAGGGTGGTGTTCATAATCCCCCATCAATTTTCTTCTGCCACGAATGCGGGAAGATTTTCTTCCACCCCACGTCTGTGACCAAGATTTATGGATTTTTTCATTTTCTATCTTCATATCTCAAGCCCACATCTAAAAATGATTGTTGATCCTACAAGTTTCTCCTTTTCAGACAGAAAACTAACAGTGCAGCCTTCATTTTTTTGTGTGTCTTTCCTGGCTTCTGCTATGTTTAAGTCAGCATCCTCACCTCTGGCAATTAAACTTCAGCATTTCTGGCATCCAAAATACTGAAGGTGTCTCCGTCACTATGCTGTTTCCTTCCACACAATCTAAGCTTCCTCTCTGTTGAATGTTTTCTACAGTTTTTGTAGTAGCCTCTCCAGTGGCCATTTTTATTTCCCACAGTCTTTTTGAGGCCCACTTCATATATTAATCCTCTGAATAACCTGTTTTTTCTGTATTTCGTCTTGCCTGTAAAAAGTAAGCATCTCAGGATTAGAATGAATCAGCTGTTCTGTGGAATATGTTGTTTATTTATATGATGACACTCATAAGCTATTAATACAGTTATGAAGAGCCCTCTGGAAATACTGGTCTGCCATTTCTAGAAGTGACAATACCTTTTCCTCTGTAACTTCAGCAATTTTGTTAATATATGAAGAAAATCCTTTCCTTTATTTTTTTTTTTTTTTGCAAGAGTCAGATACTTATTGAGATCAAAGGAAATCCTTTTAGAAGTAATTGTTATTGCTTTCTGCTGTATCTCTCACCTTTGTTACCTAACCATGTTAGAAATATCTAATTCCGTGTTTTCACTTGGCCTTCAAAAAATTCTGGCCTAAAACATTCTTTAAATCAACTGGAGTGAATTCTCTCTTTCTTCTCTTTCTCCTCAGCACAGTTAAAAAAAATCTCTTCTCACACACAGGTTTTAGGGATCAAGTAGACATTTGTCAATAATAGGCAGATCGTCTACAGTGCTTTTGGTCATTTCCCACTGTAACAGAATGTTGTTGACATTTACAAATGGTCTGAGACATACGTGAAATTAATCTGATTTCAGCCTACCGGTTTATTCCTATTGAAACAAGTCCCTCTTGCTTTGCGTCCAAGAACGTTATCTCAGTTACTGTTGAATTTGTACCTGTTTAAAGTGCTAATTGTCAAACTGTGATGTGCTTTTTGGCTTTATTCACTATGGTAGACTCTTCTTCTTAACATACATGCTCCATTACTTATTTCAGAGCAAATGGCACAATTCCTATGAAACTGGGAAGGATTTTTTTTCCTTTACAAGTTGGCAAGTGTCACTTAAGTAAACTTGCTAAGAAACTGCATCGCTTATGAAAATGCCTAACATCTTACTGGAATTTTAGAGTGTAGACATTGAAAAGTATATATATTCTGAGAGGATTTGCACTAATCTTCTCAATGATGGTATATATTTTCTGTGAGATTCATTACGGAAGCCAAAGAAATTTCATGATAGGCGAGGCAAATTACTGTGTCCTCTTTAAGAAAAGCAATCCTAGGAAACTTGTGAGAACCAGGTGTATAAATCATCCTAGAAATCATATTATATTGTGTCGATATTTGCATGAGTTTCTCTTATCAGCACATCTGTAATGAGCATGCTGTAGAACATGTATCAGAAGGATAGTTTCACTACTGACAACTGTGGTTCTTTCTCATTCATATAAATACTTTTGACCAAATGTAAAGCCCTGTAGGAAGTAAATGCAACACACACAATTTACAACTGTGGTTTTTATAAGTAACGCCTATGAAAATCATCAGTAAAATTGAGGTAAGATAGGTGTTTTCCCAAAGGGTTGCATTCTGTGGCATCGTTGCAAATGTTGTGAAGACACCTATTTACTGAATTCAAAGGGCTGCATTACTGATGTCTTTAGAACTACATTTTATAAGCATTTGTATTTAATAGGCATTTATATTTGTCCAAAATTGTGCAGGTTTAGGGAGCTTTTTTCTCAGATTGTTTTTCTTCCAGTCCTATCTGCATCTCCATAGTCTTACCAAGCCGCAAACTGACAGACTCAGCTGCTTCTTTTGGTATGTTTACCCCACAATTTCTGCAATTTTTAAGGAAAGTCGCCAGTGAAGCTTCAGGTTTAAGACTAGATATTTACAGTTCTCTCCAGTTAGCATAATGCAAGCAAAAAAAATTGAGGCAGCATTTGAATGACATTCGTATTAATTCTGTGGTCACAATTCTGTGACAATGGAATTAGCTGGGGTATAACCCGTGTCTCTTTGCTCTAATCTGAGACAACCTGCACATTGAAATATAACGTGGGAATGGGCCTCTTCTTCCTGGAAATATAGGAGAATTGTGGACAAAGACTGAAGTGCTAGAAACACTTTGATGGCATTTGTAGTCATTAGCCTATAAAGATCCCAATCAAACCCCAAAACAAACAAAAAATCAAAACAAAACCCCTAAACCCACTCCAAAACCACCAGGATATTAGAATTACAGTTTGTGTGGACAGGTCTAAAGTTTGGGGCAGAATACAAATTATAACTTGGATTAGTTTTACAGTAGAGTTGTGTTCATAACTTGATAACAATAAGGGATCATGGTGTTCCCTTCATTTCCTTAAATATATAGTAACTCTTAATACATTAACTCTTAGTTCTTGCCTTTAGAGTTAATGAATATGTCCAGAGTTTAAAAAAGAATTTTTCTTAACAGCTTGCCTCTATTGTTGTGTTGTCAGCAGATCTTGCTGTATTTAAATCAGTCAGTAGAAGGAAGGTGGGAACTCTATATTAATAGAGTTCAATGAAAGGAATAGAAAAGCCCAGCTCCTGTAAAAGAAATGCTTTCAATGTACTAAAATTCTTTGTGTTTCAAAATTGGTGAATAAAGAGAAAGCATTGAAATTACTTATTTAGATTAAAAAAGAAAAAGTCGAAGAAGAAAACTATATAGTCCCCTATTGTATCTCCCTTATCGCAATAGTTTGAGGAAAAAATGGTTTAGGGACAGCAAGCAAAGTCTAGGAATACATCATTAATTTGTAACATGGCAAAAACGTAAGAGGTAATGTTCTCTAATTGTCTGCAGCCTCGTAGAGTTCAATCTGGTAAGAGGGTTCACAGATTGATGACACCATGTGCAAGCTACATAAATTACTCAGGTTAATTGAAATTAAAAGAGATTCTGAGGAACTTTGTAAAGGTTTAGAGAAGATAGGAGAACAGATGGCATGATGGCAAGTGGAGTTCATGGCGTTGAAGAGCAAGGGGGACGCATTTTGGAAGGAATGTTTTGAACTAATTGTAACTACATTAATAACAGCAGTTTTCATTAGTTATAAAAACTACTTACAAGCTCATTTTTTAATGTTCTTGTGGCAATACCTGGTTGGGAAAAAATGGATGAAAAATCGCTGTGTTGTACCTGTGGTAGAACAAATTAGCCAACATATCGGGGTGCAGTAGAGCAGGAAGAGAAACATAAGAACTGTAATGCTTTTATGATGGTGATAGTCAGTCATCTTGAAAAAAGTCCTGGTTGCCCCATCAGAAAAAAGAATATAACAGAAATAGTGATCCTAAAATAGGCAAAAGCATTATATGGAAACAGTGTGCATATGAAGGGGGACTGAAAGCTGAGGGCAAGGAACTACTGAGTGATATGGAAGAAGTAGTAGAAAGAATGATTACTGGACGTCACTGATCTTTTCTTGGTACAAGAGCAAAGAAATATTTAACACATCTGAAAGTCAGAACATGCTAAAACAGGCAATGCTACCTTCACACACAATTACCAGTCTGGAAAGCTTTTTGACACTAGATGTAATACGGCTTGAAATGCAGCTTGATAAATGTCAGAGTGAGCCCAAGAGGTCACTTCCACTGAAAGGGGTAGTCCTAGTCTTCTCATCCTTGCATATCTCTTCTCCTCCTCCACTCATTCCTCAGGGATTAGTTTTCTGTCTCTGAGCTGAATTGGCTAGTCACTGTGAATTTACTGGCTTGCAGAGGGGTCGGGTGAATGTCAGAGGGAGGGAAGCTGCGGAGAAGGAGACACTGAGAGCCCTCGCTCAGCAGCAGGGAGCCATTAGATTGCTACAGACCATCTCATTAACCTCGAATGAAGAAAAAAGGATTATACACTTAAGTAGGTAAAAAGCCATGTTACTTTAGTTTACACTCTGAGCATGAAAGGTTGCTTATCTTGTAATTCATGCAATTAAGAAGAAATTTTCAAATAGGCATTATATTCTGTGAATGTGAATGACCGGGTTTCTTCAGTTTTCTGTGGCTACCAGACTGATCATGTACCGATCTGACACTTCTTATTTTCCAAATCTTCATTGCCTTAATTGCACAAGTCAGATTTGGCCTAATTATAAACTCAATTTCATATACAACCATCTGCCAAAATTACCATCTGTAACAATTCAGCCTTTAGTTTTGAGAAAAGGAAAACCCTTTGAAATATATTGTAGCTGAACTCCAGTTACATGTGAAAGTAATGACAGCTGAGACATTTATATAGAAAGATCTTTCTTTCAGCACTTGAGTATGAATGGTTAGAACTCATAAAATTATTTGCAATGTTGACATGTTGCATAGCTCTAACCATCGAAAGACAGTGTATTTTCCATGGACTGTCCCCAGAAGATACTCTTGTCCGGTACTTCAGTATCAAAGGGAAAAGGCACTTAAAAGTATGTCCTCCCCTTTTAGGGGTGCATAGGAATTCAAAATATACTTGAGTTTCTGACGCAGTAATGCTGTCGCTGGCTTTTTACGTTACAGGAAGCATTTTGATGAGTACCATCCCATTTTTTGCCATCTGCAACTTACATTGTCCTGGAACAACCTTATGCATTGTTTCAACTTCCTTAAAATGGCCTTCCTGGCAATTTGCCTCCTTGAAAAAAAAATAAATGCATATGTCTCATGAAAATAATTTCAGAAAGAACTTTTAAAATTACAAATGGCACAATGCATTTTAGTAAATCTTGAAAAAGGAGTTGATGTTCACTTGATGTGTGGTTGGAATAATAATCACTTAGGTATTTTTGACATATGGAAATATTTTCAATTTTGATGGAAAACTTAAAAAAAATCAGTTGATTTCTTCTTACTAATATACCACGTTAATTGCTTTAAGACAAGGCATAAAGTATTTGTAATTCCAGCTCGCTGAGGTAAATGGCTTACTGCCTGCCCAGTGCTTACATTGTCTTGCAAGCATACTTAAATATTTTGAAGATTAGTTTCTAATTTGATGTGTCAGTTACCTGATTTGTCTGCAGTCCCACAAGCTGTAACTTCAAGGCATTTGAGATTAATCTCATCCATCAGTCTATCACTTCGGATAAATATTCTTTTCACAAAGAAATATAGATTCCTTCTAAATGTCCTTGGGGTTTTTTCCCCAGTAAGAAAATGATTTAAATCTGGTGGTTTCTTTACTCTGTGCTGTTTGGAAACAGCTGAGATAAACTTGCATAATTCTCACAAATATTTCTTGGTGCACTATTAATACTCACAGTTCAGCTTGTCAGGTACAGAGGTAAGAAAAAGTACGAAATCAAGATCTACTCAAAATGAATAGTTTTAAATAGGTCTAGGAAGAACTTCAGCCTAGCAGTGTTGCTTCTGAGGGGCTCATTGAAACTTTATTTGATTATTGACAAATGTGGAGTCTTATGCTCCAAATTTTTGAAAGGTGAGGTTTTAAATTTATGCATTTCCCAGAGTAATTTCCAGTCGCAACATTACTGCATTAAGAAATGCTATGTAAATGAACAAAGAACGATAGGATTTTTATTGTGACAAATGAATTCAACACGCTCAAAGTTCTTAGGGTTTCTCCTGCATCTCCTGATAAAGGAAGATGAAAACTTAGCACCAAAGCCAGAAGATGCAGGTGTCATTTTTCACTTTTGTTGGTGTTTTGGTATGCTGGCTTTTAAACGGCTTGCCTGTAGATGCTTTGAATCTTTTCCCCTGAAAAATTCTCTTCCAGAAACCTCCTGCAGTTTTTGTAAAAATTGAGTCTAGATTATTGTTAAAATGTCTGCAGTGGCTGTTGATGGGGCCAGAAAAAAAAAAAAGTTTTAAAAGTCAAACTGTTTCTAACAAACTAGGCACTATTATTGTAAATTTTCCTCTGAATATTCACTTATGGAACATACTAGGTCTTCTATTGACTTAGCATAGGGTTTTGTACACCAGGTGCTTGTAAAACACTGCATTAAGTCTGTAAAGCCACATTTCTTAATCATCAATGGTATACAGGTACATCATTAACAGATATTGCGTCCAATATAGTGGATTTCTTGATGAAATGAAAAATAGTGAGAAGGAGCAGAAAATAAAGCTATAGAAGACCATGACCTGGCCCCGTTTCTGCAGCTGGGTTGTGTAATGGCAATCTTTCATCCTACAGTAGGGCAGTGTGTGAAGAATATTTTTCATCCCTGTTAAATGCTCCAGGGTAATCATGTAGGTTTAGTATAGTGCTTATAAAAGTATTTCTTGAATTCCAAAAGAATGAGTAACAGCTTTTGTTACTCACGTTCATAATTTTAGGTGTCACTACTGATGATGGAAGGAAACTTAAAATATCCCTTAAATATTTCTCAAAAGATCCAAGATTTAAAACAGCTGAAAAGCAGAATAACTTTCTTTCATCAATGTAGTTGCTGTTGAAAACTTCGACCACAGGCTTAGCTAAATATCTGGTTTTCACCAACACTTTCCTCACCAACATTTTACAAGAGAAAAATAATCACAATTAGAACAGTTATCAACTGAGATTTTGGGGGATCAAAGTGAAAACTTCTGAGTTCTGGTGCATTGTGATTTCCTGCTCCAAGCCTTTTTAAGCTGATGCAGGTGCTACTGTCTGGAATATATCCAGAGAAGCCAGCTTTTGTGTGCATAAATTGGGAATACCTTTTATGTCGGCTGTTATTTATCAATGGGAGAAACTGCTCTGACTAATGAGGAGCTCTCCCTTTTAAAAGTTGCATGACTTAAAGCGTTGATTTTAAGTTGTTTGCTCCTCTTCACTTCAGAAGCAACCACCTGGCTGGATACTGCATCCATTGTAATGGCCACAACAATGCTCAGTAAGAGGTAGGGTAATAATCTATTTACCTTTGCTGGAGAGGAGAGCCTGTGAAACTCAGGTACTATAGAGAGTAAGTGAATTCAATTTGTAACCTGAGAGGAGGTGAGACAAAGGGGATGCTTTGTTTATTTCCCATGAGCTTTGGGGGTTTTCTGTTGCTTCTGTGTCATGGAGCACTGGAAGTCAGATGGGCTTTTTAATTGGGCATAACGAAGACTCAGATACCAAGGCCGATCTCCATAAATATGTCAAGAGAACAACCAGAAAGATGGGAGTATAACTACATAAACAAGAGCAGTGTTGCCATGAGAACACATTGATATAAACCGCTATTAGTACACTTAAACTAGACAGTACAAGAAGGCTTTTAATCATCGGAACAGTGAAGATCTGGAGCAATTTCCCAAGACACACCTCAAGTACTGTGTTCAGTTTTCAGCCCCTCACTACAAGAAAGACATTGAGGTGCTGGAGCAAGTCCAAAGAAGAGCAACGAAGCTGGTGAGGGGTCTAGAGCACAAGTCTTACGAGGAACAGTTGAGGGAAAGGGGGTTGTTTAGTCTGGAGAAAAGGAGGCTGGGGGGTGACCTTTTCCCTCTCTACAGCTACCTGAAAGAAGGTTGTAGTGAGCTGGGGTCAGTCTCTTCTCCCAAGTAGCAAGTGATAGGTTGAGAGGAAATGGCCTCAAGTTGCGCCAGGGGAGATTAAGATTGAATGTTAGGAAAACTTTCTTCACCAAAAGGGTTATCAAGCATTGGAACAGGCTGCCCAGGGAAGTGGTTGAGTCACCATCCTTGGATGTATTTAAAAGATGTGTAGATAGACATGGCACTTAGCGACATGGTTGGACTCGGCAGTGTTAGGTTTAAGGTTGGACTTGATGATCTTAAAGGTCTTTTCCAACCTAAATGATTCTATGATTCTATGATTATTCCCTCCACTCCCACTTTACTTCTCCACTCTTTCTATTTGGTTTTATCCAGTTCTGTTCTAAATGTGAGCTGTCTGTGGCATCAAAGGAGCGGGATATAACAGAACAGTTATCTGGAGCCTACTTGTGCCAGGAGTTAGCTGAAGCCCACAGTGACTTTGAAAACTGATACCTGCTGTTGAATGGGGCAAATAAAGTCAGTCAAGAAATTTATGCTCCAGGTTTTTTGATTGCCTGTTGAGGAGGATTGTCCAGACCTATCCCTGTATGTTGGAGTTTGAGTTACTGATATCATTTGCCTTAGTAGCAAATGATGCCAGAGCTTTTCTGAATGGGCTGCAGAGTACCACATTTGCCTGATGTTGGTCATGAGATCTTCACAATGGCAGAGGGAAAGCTGCTGGAGTTCAATCCCGTGATCTTTGTCATGATACAAACTCCTGTAGACCACCAATGTAGGCAGCAGCTTGAAAAAGTCGGGAAATTTATAATATATAGTATCATATAATATATATAATATATAGTAAAATACCTCATAATATATAGTACAATACTGATGTGAAAAAATACCATCCTTCAGCACTGTCAAAGCTTATGCTGGTGTTGGCATATCCGAGGGATCCAAACTGTTCTTTAATCACATCTAAGCTTGTAATTGTAAGGATATTATACAATTAAGGTAGGTGGATGAAACACACTTCATCTCGACTGGACTTGCATCTAGTTTTAGTCTGTCTTCGGCAATTATCCTTTTGTAATGAGGTCTCTCACATTGAGCAGGTCAGAGAAATTAGTTCTGAATTTATATCCCTATAAAAATACAGAACCTGTCAGGGATGTTGTCAAAGAAATTCAGAGTGCAGAAAGAGAACAGTGTCTTTCTGAGGACATGTCTTTAGTTTAAGACCAAGTTGACCAGTCTGTGATTTATATTTCAAAAATCATCCCCTGCTTTTACAAGAAAGTATAAAAGGATTGAAAAGGAAAAAAAAAAAAAAAAAAGAAGAAAAAAGAAAAAATGCCTAAAACCTCTTTAATTTCAGATAAGAATATTTTTTCCTGATGTTTTCTTTCCATGGGCTCAAGCATGAACTGAAAACTCTTCAGATTTATAATACCATTTACTTTTTAGCAAAATTTATGTGCAGGAAGGAGTAAGAATACACTTAACCTGTTTTACTTCATACTACAAATGAAATACTAGGGAGGACAGAGACATTTTCATCATGTACATGAGTTTTATCGTATGCCAAGTATCAAAATAGCTGATGTTTTCACTGTTCTTATTTTTTTTTTTAAATTTTGTCAGCATAATAGTTCTCCCAGCCCTAATTCCATGTACTTTGTAGCAGATGGTAAGAATTAAAGATCCAGTACAGAATTTCTTTAACAGCTCTTATTCCATTTCCTTTACTAGTGCTTGAAGGTCTAAGATTAAAAAGGGTGGCTCTGTATACATTTTCATTATGATTCAAAAGAATATTCAAGACAGTGGATTTTTTTGCACAAACTTGGCAAACAAGCAAGACATCTGAAATAAATCTTTAAAAACAATCTTTAATTAAGTATTTTACTTAAGAGAATGTCTTTTCATTCCCTGAGGAAGTCAAATCATCCACCTCAATACAGTGTGAGAATCTTGTCCTCCCTGCCAAGATAATCTTGTATCTTGCTTTGCCTTCCCCTTTCAATTACTTAAAAATGCCTTTGGATTTATGCTAGAAAACTCTTTCATAAGTTCCCAAGAGGAAAAAAAAAAAAAAAAAAAAAAGACAACTTCCTCTTGGGAGTTTGTGGGAGGTTTTGTTGAGTCAACTGAAATCTGGTCTTCTGCTTATTTCTATTTTGATTGTGTAGGTATTTTGGATCTCAGTGTCTCTGTTAACAGAACAAGTAAATATTGATCTTTATCACTCTGAAGTGGGATAAAAAAATGTAAAATTTCAGTACCAGTCCTGGAGGATTGTAATGGAAATTTACAAGGAGGGGAAAAAAAATAGATATGTCCTAAAAAGACTTGTACTAAGAGCAGGACCTCTGAAGGTCCTCATAATCTCTGATTATGACTTAACAGGAAGATTTCTTTCAAAATATATGTTTGGGTTTTTCTTTTATTTTTAACCTTTCTTCCAATTGAAATGGTTTTGTCCATAAAACTCCTGGTTCTTTGCAGAACTGGAATGCCACCTGATGGATGATTATCAGTAAATATTTATTTAGATGTTGTTAACACAAGCTCCAGAGGCAACATCCATATATAATTACCTGCCTCTTGGTAACTTCACTTCCCAGTGTTTGGGAACTAAACAAACTGGCTGTCATCCAGGACAGATTTAGGATGCATGGAAACTGCCGGAATCCCTGGCTGTCAAGTGAGATTAAAGAGTGGACAAAATTTATTATGGAGCAGATAACATTTTTAAAGGGCCAAAAACAGCATTTTTAGGACAACCAAATATTTTACACTGGTATCCTTACAGGGATGGAAAATAAATACATAAATTTACACATCAAACCCCTTGGTTTTAGTTGTAACTACAAATTACCTGGATTGCATTGATTTGCAAGGCAAACTCTATATCAATTTACACTTCCTCTTGCTTATCGTGTTCCTGTTGGTTCCAGCTGAAACTCACAAACCAAACGCAGCAGGAGTTTGGTTGCACCTTAGTGCAACAGGAGCGCGTTGGCTGGAGCAGCCTGCTGCTTCTGCATCTGTCAAGGAGAGCTGGAAAGGGTAGAGGATGATAGCAACCGGCCTGCGGTTGCATGAAATGAAGTTGGCATATAGTCTAAGCAGCTTCCTAGTTTTCCCAAGATCTGGATGGTGGGAAAGAATAGCGTGTTTTATCATTTTCTCAGCACAAGTAAGATCACGCATCTTAAATTTGTCTGTCTCAGGAAAAAAGATGTGTAGAACTTGGCAGAACCAGAGAATGGTTTCTCCTTTCAGCAGAAGAAAAAGTAGTGAAGAAAAAGTAGTTCTGTATCAGCATTTAACAGGTTTGGAACTATTTTTATCCATTGACCTGAATAGAGCTATATTTGATTCATTAACAGTGTACCTTAGAAGGGAACAAGGTCTGTAAGCATCTGAATACAGCAGTTGGCTTTTTCTTTGCATATGTGGCTGGTGGAGTCCAGCAAGTGCCACTTTATTTAGCATTCTGGCACCAAATGGAAATTTAGCTGAAAAATCCTGCTCTTGTCAATTGTCATTAGGCGTTCCAGAAGTCCCGCAGGGGAAAGAAAGTGAGTGTTCAAAGGTTTAGAGGGAAGAGGTTTTATGGGCGGGAATATCATGGAAAGGCAGATACAGAATGTCACAAAAAGATTAAACAGCTGTGAAAGCAGGTTACCCATTGAACTCATATGAACGTAGGGGGCAATGGCACCTCTCTCTGCTTATGTGTGTAACAATAACTTATCATTTTCCTTCCCCTTTACCCCATGAAGTACCCTCATATTACGTATTTTAAATATTATTTGCAGAACTGGGTAGAAGAGTATTCTGCATTTTATAAATAACTGAATAATTGTTCAAATACTTCATATCTAAAACAGTCAAAACTTAATCTGAAAAAGTGAGCAGCATTTCTGTAGTCTATGTTTAAATCAGAATCCAAATAAATCACTCCGATACTCCCTGGTGAATTTTGTTTACTTTTATCATCATTCTCCCTACTGCACATCATTGTTAAAAAAAAAAAAAAAAAAAAAGAATAGTATCAAGTCACTAGAAAAATATGCATCTGCTTTTTGTAATCATAACAAAGCCTGTAGGGTGTGATCCAGAGATTTTTAGGTGACTCACTGAGCTGGAGTTAGCCTCCGTTTTGCTCAATGGACTGACAAAAGGTTGTTCAAGAAAACTCACATGTTGACTGGGGAGCTTCCCAGAAGTTAGGGTGCCCAGATGGAGGAGCATGTGCAAGAGGAGGATACACATAAATGTTCTCATGCCTGTGCAGCAAGCATGTCTTTTTTTTCTACATAATGGCTTGCCAGTGTAAAATGCATAAATGTTCTGAAAAATAAGGGTCAGGAATACCGGTGTACACCCATTTCGGACCTTCTGTCTAGGAAGCCATCATAGGTGGGAAAGTGCCTCCAGTGGTAATTACGAGGTAGATATCAGAGGAATATAGATACCTGTGAGCTGGAATTACCTTGGTTAGAGGAAATTTAACTCAGATCTGTCACTCATTAGTGAGCATCCTAGTTGATAGGCTATTATATTTGGTTAGACTAGCCAGCCTTTTGCAGGACAATGATGAGTGTACACTAGACTTAATGCTTCAACTATGTGTTATTCAGGGATCAGGGAGTGGTTCTGCCAACTGCATTGAAGTCATCTCCAGGGTACCTGAGAGCGTTTAAGGACCTTTCCAGTTCCAAATGTGCTTGCCAAAATACTTCACTGCTTCCAGACTAGGTGGTCATGTCTGGGTGACTTTTTTCCCACACTTAACTCACTTTTTTTGGGCTTGATCAATATTTAGCATTTAAGCACTATTTAGGCCCAGCCATTGAGAGTACTAAAGTTAGCACTGTCATTTGCATCAGTGAAGGTATCGCTGAATACCATGAAAATGGGAATTGGATTACATTCTGTATAAATGTTCTTCTTTCACTTTAAGATTTTTCCGCGCTCACAGTAAATTTCTTAATTGGTTAAAGACACTTCTTCCATGACTTTAATTATCTCTAGGGCACCTAAATAACTAAATAGATTAGTAGACATATGAAAAACTTATTGTGCTTTTATGCTTCTGGATGTTTTCTGGTTAAAAAAAAAAAAAAAAGTCAAGAAATAGCTTTTCTTGCTGCTTTCATTTTCTCTGAATCTTTTTACAAAAGGCTTTTTAAGGCATAAGTATGAACATTAAGTTAGCTATCCGTGACTGACCAGCCAATGTTGTCTATGTCAGAAGTTCACAAGCTGTTCCTCAGCAAAGCAACCCGCAAAGACTGCCTGAGGAAACAACATTGAGAGATATTCCTACCCCAGCATTAGCAGAAGTGAAAAATAGATTTGGGAAGCCTAACCCAGAGTGAATATTGTTCCACATTGTCAGCTAACCTTACTACAGCTGGGACTTGGCTGTGGTTAATTGGATGATTTGCTCAAGAAACTGGGCTGAAAAATTCCGTGGCTAACATGATTTGAATGCAAGAAATTTTATACTGAAGAACTCTCTTATCTGTGTAGTTACTAGTTCTCCCTGTCCTTAATGATTTTTTTTTTTTTTTTTTGCGTTTTAGTATTTATCTTTTTTGGGAGGGGGAGTGGGGGGTGATTTCTCCCTACTTCTGATTAGAATTGTTACCAGTACAAACTAGATATTTGGAAATGTCCAGACTTTCCAATGTTTGGCTTATTTAGCAATATGGTATTCCCCTTGCTGCTTTCCACTTAAGGAATTAGCTGAACATTAACCAGCGTGATTGAGGAGCTTTGATAGCATACTGTGGAAAAGATGCTAAAGCACACATTCAGCAGCCTTTGTCAACACTCCAGATCGTAAATTAAGAACAGAAATGAAAAAAGTCGTTGATTTACAACTGAAAGTACGGCCTTCAACACATTGGATCGCTAGCTAAGTCTCTAAAATGGTGTTAACTGAAATAGATTGTGGCTTATAAGGAATCGTAAAAATAATGTGCGAAATGACCAAAAAGCATGTACTTTAAATCTTTAATTCGAATTATCCTTTCCAGTCTAATAACTATTATTCCCCTTTCACAAAAGCAACTCAAATATTCAGTAATTAAGGGATTTCAGAATATAAAAACAATTAAGTAATTTTTCAGCCAAAAATAGGAAGAGGCCTTTGGGTGTACAGGTCTGCCACCTGTCTGCCATATATCTTCAATTTAGTGCTGGTAGATGATGTGTGATTAAATCCTGTGGCCAGCTTTGAAATCCCATTTTAGCTTAGAAGTAATTATATATGGAAATCTGTTGTGAGTACTGTGTGGGTAACTTTAATTTATGGTCAGTAAAGTGTAAAACTGGAATCCCTATTTATACAGCCGTTGTTTAAGCTTCCCTTTTGTTCTGTCCTTGATTTAATTCAGTCTGTTCAAGTTTTGTTCAAACAGCAGGTTTGGTCATTAGTAAGTAAAATAAAAATAGCTTAGCTCTTTGATCTATACAGTCCTTACATACAAGGTGCCTGTAGGCATGTGTAATATAAATATTTTGTAAGTGCAAATAATGAAAAGATTTTGGATAAGTGTGTTGAAACTAGTAGCATTTTGCAGATTTTCAGTTCCTGTTGGATGACACAGGGAAGAAATAAGCAAGAAAAACCTGAAATCACCTCAAAATTTACAAAGCCTTTGTTTTTAATAGCAGTTATAAAAATTACTATACTTTTAAATCCCATTATTTTCATAGGAAAAAAGTGCATTCTACTGATTTGCATAATTGTAAAATGTGTAGTGATTTTAAAGTTGATGTATGGGTTGTCTTTAGATGCAGAAGTATGAAAATTGACAAGATTTATTTAGAGTGTGCTTCTGCTTTTATTAATATTGCTTGATTGATCTGGCAAAAAAGTATTTCCAATTAAAGAGTTTTGTTACTTTTTTGATTATTAGGCTGTTAGGTTAAATATCATCCTATGGCAGTGACACAAGTCAGTGAACAAATCCCATCTTCCTTTACATACTACTCAGTATTGAGGAACCCAGTAAAGAAATTGGCAGTTTCTGGCATGGACTCCATCTCCAAAAAATACATCAGGGGAATGTCCCTGAACCCCAGTGAGTGTAACTGCTAGCGTACTGTTTAATTCTGAAGGTAGAACTACGTTTTTTTTTTTTTTTTAATTCTTGAAAGCAGTATAGTTAGGCCATTTTGGAGCCAGTTGTTATTAACTTTTTGCCTTTTTTATAACCATTTTGTTCCAAAAATCCTTAGTGGGGAAGTAGTCTGTTAACTTGAGGTCCCCTTTGGTTTCCTCTGTGATTGTGGAGCTTATGTGAGGACTTTGACCACTTAAAGCTAGTTCTTAAACAACTTGGAGCTCTTACACACTGCAAGGAGCTCTCAGAGGTCCTCTCAGAGACTAGTAGCATCTTCGTTGCATCTCCCCAGAGCTTGAATTGTTCATATATGTAAAACTGTAAAGCTTTGTATAGCATAAGATACAGATGTTTTGTAAGAAAGACTGCTAAGTACCTAACTTCAAGTTAGGAACTTATTCTCAATTCTTCACAGACATAATTATTCTCAATAATTATTTCTACAAATAGTAAATTAAAAGTATTTCTGAATGCTAGTTATGTTGAAGCAAAAGGCATTCTCAAAAGACACGCTGCATATTGAATGTGTACTTTGCATAGAATATTTTTGGTTTCTTTGTGTGTAAGTCTACCCATCATCATGAACCTGTTGTGTCTGAAGGTAGTTTGGGGAAAGCCGAGTGCAGGCTCCACCGAAACGGGCAGTCCTGGCTTGTCCCATCAGTAACTGCCCATTTCTGCTGTCTCAGTTACCTGGATCAGGAAGCTGGTCTGCCTGAAAAAATGGCACAGGAAAACAAAGATGGAAGTTGCCTGCCTGGTACAGCTGGCTAAACCATCTCGCCAGTGCCAGTGCAAGAGGCAGGGGGAGGAGGCCGGTTTGCCTGTTGCAGTAGCAGCCCACACTGGTTTTGCCTAAATGAATCAGGAAGTCATATTCTAAGAGAGCAAATGACCAGTTTTACTTGAGATGTAAGATACATGTAAGATTTAAGAGACACTACAAAAGAAAGATGTACTTGTCATTTAAAAACTCCAGGGAAAGTATCTGGCACTGTTCTGTTTCCTGAGTGATCTTTATTATCATGCTTTCTTAGCCCCTCTAGGTTACTATAATTATACTTAATCTTTTAAATCTGTTATTTTCTCTCTCTGCTTTCCTAGAGAGCTTCGTCTATGTTGTTTGATTTGCTTTGGTTTTAAATTGAAAGGCTGGATAACATTTGAAGGCAGGGCTGGAGACAGGAGCTCTCTGCCTGTCGCAGGGATCAGATGAGGCTGAGATGCATCTTGGTTCCTGCAAAAGCAAATTCTGGTCTCAGTCCTGCCCTCATGGAGGCTCGGGAGCCTGCACAGGCAAATTCCATACTTGCAGTAAATGTACACCATCATCGGCCCCTGCTGACAGCTGGCACAAGAAGCTTCACAACCCAAGGCAACTTTTGATTATCCATAACTTAAATGCTTTAACATTCTGGAAATAAAGATCTGCAGCTTCAACTTGGCACAGGGCTCTGTGGGAAACCAGCGAAGCACAAGGAACAGCAGAAGGCGAGGAAGTTCAGGCAGCGTAGCCAAGGAGACACCCAGGTGCATCGCAGCTAGTTATCTGGTGCTTTTCTGGCTGAGTCTCACAAGCCTGTGTGAGTACATTACATTGCTGTTCCTAATAGTATTTAGGAGAGGAATGTAGTGCCAAAGCCAGGCTGACGCCCCTGAGAGGCCAGGGCACGTCACTTAGAGAAAATGTATTGTATTGCTTCTTGAGATCTCAGTATTTGGGCAGAGTCCAGTTGTGGTTTAGCTTGCAGTTTAGGTACCCGAATGTAATGGCTGTGATAATGAACTTTCTCCTTTTATCTCGCTGTGGTGTGGTATCATTTTGTTCCTTATCATCCATTATCACATTAGAGGCACAGGTTTATCAAATACCTTATCAGGTGAATGGCAAGTACTTAGTTAGCTTTACAATGAAGAATATTGCAGTGTGCCTCTTTCTCTTTGATATCTGTGAACTTTGCAGAAACTCACCTAAGCAGGATCCTGCACAAGTAATCTGATGGCTCAATACCGGGTTTTCCTTTATTACTCTGAAGTTACTTGCCTCCAGAAAAGATCAATTAAGTGCCTTTCTGTGGATCCCTGCCGTGAATATTATACTATAATGGTATGACTATGTCCTTATGAAAGTTGAAGAGTATCGTTGCATCTAGACTTTGTATATGAAAACATCACTACAATCTTTTACTTCATATTTGGAGATCACTTACTTGGGATTTCTTTTTTTTTTTTTTTTAATAAATAGACTTGGATTATCACTTGCTTTTGTCTTCAACTACTCCTACTTAATCCTCTTGTCAAAGCCCAGAGTTCCTGCGGGAATCCAGTGACAGATGATGTGAATGACATTGCAAAATTGGTAAGTAGCTTTTATTTTAAATTATTCTTTATGTTAAACAATAATCAGTGGCTAATGGCACTTAAATTTTTAAGCAAAGTTAGCAAATCTATATTAGAACCAGGGGAATAAGAAAAAAAGGATAAATAAATCCGTCAGTCTGTCACTTGATCAGACCCAAAACCTTTATTGCAGAGACTAGAGAATAGTTTCAGAGTTCATTGAAGAGATGACCTTCTTGATAAGCTGTAGTGTATGTACATAGGTATTTTCCTCCTTCCAGACTTCCATAAAAATTATCAAAATTCTTGATTTCCTCAAATGTTGTCTGGGATCAGATTGCTTCCCATGTAGATGAGAGATTATTGTCTTTGTGTTTCTGATTTGTGTGGAGCAGACTGGCAGCAAACACAACTGAAATGAACCAGAAGTCATATATAAAAATAGTATTAGGCATCATTGTAGCAATCAAGGCAATAACAATTGAACAGCTCTTACAGTCTTTGGGTGTGAGTGGGCTACACTCATTGTCTGTTTCTCTCTCTACTTGCTGTACCTAGAAGTTTAAGTCTGAAGGACTCACGAACTGAATTCATTTAAGTACATTTTAACTGTTACTTAATTGAGCACTGCATTAACCTGAAAAGCTGCATGTCTTTGTGTGAAGTCAGTTGGTATTTTACTCCACTCCACTGAAGGCAGCGATTATGCTAACTTGCAGTAGTGCAGGATCTAACACCAAAGTTTTTAAGAAATAATATATACTGAAACTTAACAAGCATACCTTCACCTACATATTGATGTAGATGAAAGTTATGGCTTCGTTATGGGAAAAAAGTTGCAATAACCAGCATTAATATTATCAAACACTTCATTTGGAGTCCCTTGCATTTTCTGCCAGGGTAGTGTTCTTAACTTGTTTTCTTCAGGCATTGTCATATACATTGGCACATGGTGTAAATCTCTGGGGTGCTCTATAGTCCTACTCAAATGCTTAGTGCATTAGTCCCTTTAGGCAGAATTCTGGTGTATTGGCATGTTTATTCAAGATAACAGTTAATCTCTTGAAAGAGAATTAAGCTTTGATTTAAAAGTGCTGAAAGCATGATAGAACAACAGAACCCCTGTGAGGGCTGGTGAAATTGTCTGGGTACGGGGTTAGCAATAACTTTTTGTCAATTATGTATCCTGAGAAAAAATGCTTTAACTTTCCCTTTAGTACAGCTTAAACTTCAAGAATGTATAAATGCAGGTTACAAAAATTTGCATGCAGCTTGAGCAATCAGAATTGCTTTTGAGATAAATTATGAAAGAAACCTAATATCACAAACATTAGGTTAGTCTTTAATTTGACGGTGACTTTCCATATCATGTTCCTACATCTTCCTCCAGACCAGTCCAGCAACTGCAGTTCTTGCGGCACTATGTCTCCATACCCCCACCCTCCTCCACATCCCCTCTTAGTTCTCCGCATGCAGCGTGGTCACCGGTTCCCTCCCGTGCCCCCCTTCGGCATGATCCCTGCCTGAGCAATGTTTTGAGCTCTTGCCGGATTTATATCCCCTTTTGCTTGGGCTGCTGGCTGGGCAGGAAGGACTTTGTGTGGTGACTGTTGCGGTGTATGTGCTGCTTGTCCTGGAAGAAAACCTCTGCCAACTGTCCAGCTTGCCCTGCGCGTCTGCTGCTGCCAAGCCTGAGCATGGCGGGGTAGGACTGAGCATCTCCCACTCCTCAGTGAGGATGCTGCACGATCCTTCTTCTGACTTTCACCCATACCTTTCAGATCTCACTACCAAATGCAAAATTTGGGTGAAGTTAACTGGCAAGTTCAAAGATATTTTGGGTTGGAGAAATAACAGAGAGATGCAGAAAATACAAAGCCCAGACACCTGGATTCTCCCTGACTTGAGATGTACATCTGAGAATGTTTTGAGGAAAGTCTGTATCCCTTGTTTTGTCTGTGTTAATATTTGCATAGATTTTTCATGCGGAAATAATCTCTATAAATTGAGAATTTAAAAGGATAACATGGAAAGAAGTTTAGTATCTTAAATTTAGTATAAGAACTCTTGGTTTCAATTGAACTGACTATATTCCAAGTTAGTTATTCTCTTTTGAAATGCTACACCATGACAACTTGACATTGAGAACAAAATGAAAAAAAAAATAATAAGGCTTACAGTACTTTTAAAACAAAATATCACTAGCTGACAGTGTGAATACGAGAAGGGGGAAGTTCACAGAGAATACTGACTGATCACATTACTTTGCTAAAAAGTACAATTTTTTTATGCTATATGGAGTATGGCCTTAGTACATAGAATCTGGACTCCAACATGATTTTGCTTAAAAATACAGTTCAGGAGACTGTTCAACTCTTATAAATTACTTTAAATGTTTTTGTATCACTTCTCCTTTTTGAAACAAAATATGCTTATTGAATTCAGGAATGATATTCTGATGACTTACATCTTCAAAATTAGATGTAGCACCCATAGGTTGTTGGGTTCGTTATTGATCCTATTGGCCTTTAAAAGTCTTAGTTCTCTGCTGATCCAAAGAGTTTGTGCCGTGGGATACAGTGTCTAATAAATGTCCTCCCCTTCCACACTGAGAACAAATTGTAGCACCGAGGATTTCACAGAAGCTAATGTTACGTGTACAGTTATTGCCCGCAGTTATTGTGATGTTATCGACAATCTCTATCGCACTTGCTGGGAGTCGTATGATAGTTGTTTCTAATGACTTTATTCTCAGCCACACTGTCATGTTCTTTAAACACTTTTGTCCACAGTCATGAGTATAGTCCCGTATCTATGTGCAATAAACTTGCTGTTCAGCAGTAGTACAAAAGTCCCATCATTTAGTTTAGGATATTGGCTTCTCTTCCTGCTGTCTCATCACAGATGCTCAGACATCATCTTAGATTCCGTATGGCCTGAATCCTTCACTGAAGCAGATTATGATCTCTTCATCTCCCCAAAATGTTAGTCTTCTCTGGGCCTTTTCTCCTCACTGTAAATGTATATCACCATCTCCCCCCAGCAGTTCGGGTCTATAACAAAGGTGTCCATTTTGGCTCTTGACGCTTCACAGATCCTTGTATGTTCACTTTTCAAACCTCCATGTTTGGGGTTTGTTTCTGTCATAATAGGAAAAAAATGTTTTTGTAGCTGTCTGTCCATACAAATTCACTTTTCTTCCAAATTCTTTGTGGATAAAAATCCAGTCTACTGAAAAGTCTTTTTCTGGCTTCAACTTCTGTAATTTTGCCCTTCTGTCTATTAATTTGCTGCTCTGACCCTGTATCTTCTACTTTTTTCCTTCAAGCTGTTCCTCCTTTTTTTCATTATCAATGGCAAGCTTCTTGGTTTTGTCTTCAAAGACACTAACTATTAACACTGCTTGTGGTGTCTTAACACATGCTGAGTTTGCCCTCTTTGCTTCTCCTCGTTATTTCCATGGTATCTGTTACTCTGTTCGTGGCCGCAGGAAGGGTGCTCCTTGGTGAACTTCAGGTACATTCTCATCCTCTTCCTATCTCATGCTAGAATTCTTTGCAGCGTGAATCCGTGTCCTTCTTCTTTCTTTTTCCTACTCTGTTCTTCCCTACCTCTACTGCACTTCACCTACAGCTTGCAAAACAGTGCCACAATTACCTACCAAACTCTTTTGCCTGTACCTTTGTACAACTTAGTCTTTGTTTATTTGGTTCAGGGCTTCTTGTTCAAAGTACCGTAAACCCCTTATATCGCTGGCAGAAAACCCCTGAGCACGGCTGTGGCTGTGTTCTGCTCGACTGTATTGTGTTCTAGGAATATGAGAAGAACACGCCTTAGTCAGCTCTTCCTGTGAATATAGGCCAGGGATGTCTACTAAGCCTAAGCTGTTGGAGAATAGATAAGGCACACTGTGCAGTCCCTGAAAATGTGGGTCATTTGCCAATCAACTTTGTGTTAGTAATAAATTGAGGACAGATGTATGGTGTAACTTGTTTTTAGTGGTGTTAACCTGGTTTTTCACTAGCATCACACTAGACTCATACCAGAAGTTAGAATCGTAAAGAGCAGATTCAGTAACAATAAGCATCAATAACAAAGAGCATTAATCAACTTAAGACCAAACCACACAGCTATCTGTTCATACAAAAATAACTTGTATTTTCTGTAAGATTGAATTTATTCAAATCTTTATGATATAATTTCATCACATGAAGAATGTGTCCTAAGTAAAATGATTTTCAGAAGCAAAGAACAATTGCACAATCTTGTTGTTTGTTTGCTTTTTAATAGTGAGAACTTAATAGTGAGAACTTTAAAAGAGCAGAATTTCATACCTATAGAGAATGAAAGTATTTAGAGAGTATTCATTCTGCATTACCAATCACCTGAACTCCTGCTTCTTTTTTAATGAAGATGTCTGGAGGGAAACACATTACTTGATGAACAAATATTCTGTATTATGAAACTGTAATTGCAGCACCTGTCAATAAAGCCTGTCCCCATTGTTCTTTTCAGCACAGTAAGTCGGCAGAAAGCTGCATTGCTGTAATTGTGACTCTGATTTTGCATAAGAATTGGGAATCTGTTGTATATATGTTTGTTAAATATGAACATCAACCTTACGTATGAGTAGAATTTTCACTGAGCTGTGCAGTGTCTATAGAATGTACCTATATTTTGTTTTCATCCATTAACAAAATCTAAGATACTCACTTCTTCTTTGATGATCTACTTCTCTAAAGCTATTTTTTTCTTTTGGATGTTGGAAGCCCAAACAATAGTCAGCATTTACGACCAGGTTGCTTGTCGGAGACATGCTGTTTCAAACGCTTTGCCTTCACATTGCATCTTTGCTGTAAATGTGTACTTTACACTGTCTGCAACATTTGATATTTATTTTTAAATGGATCTAACTTTCCTGTGTGAAGGGGTTATAAAAAATGATCCAGTGTTGTTATCCTGCAAATAATCTGCCACTATGGCTGTAAGAAGTGTGAACGGAAATCGTTAGCATGTTGTCGTAAGCCAAATGATGAAGATTTTATTAACTGCTTCATTAGCAGATGAGATAGAGTAGATTGCAGAGATGATGGACGGAAAGTGGAAGCTCCTGCAGGAAAAGAAAAGCCAAGGATGCAAAGGGAGATGCAGAGGCATTAAAGGGTAGGAAAGGGGGATGAGGAAGAGAGAAATGCAAGGTAGAAATAAATGGTAGCAGATAGGGAAGTATGGTTTTCCCATCATATGCCTCAGAGTAAAAGAGAGATCACTGACAATGGTAAATGGTAATTTTTACTTTAAGGACTTACTTTATCTTTGATCTGTGTAAAAAAAAAAAAATAAATCATGATATCTATGCTTGTCTCCTTAAAATTTTCAGAACAGTCACAATAAAGAGAATTTCCAAAAGCAGAAGCCCTCTTTTCAAAGCTGCAGAGATAAATCGTCTCGTTTTTGTTGTGCTGTTGTGATGGAAGAGTAGTGTATGGAACCCAAATCGCTTTTACAACATCCCTTTTTCATCCCCCCGTCTATGTGACCGTGAGCGTATTTTAAAAGTATATTTCGGTTATCCAATGTTAACAGTGTTGTATTAAATATTCAGACCTCTGTATGTCAAAAGGAATCTTACATTCCCCACTTCAAGATTTTGTTGCAACTGGGAATATAGCACTTAATGTTGATTTTATATGGATTTAAAGACATAAGTCTGTTCTTCACCTCTTCTCAAACCTTGATAGGATTTCTACAACTACACACACCCACTAAATCAGAGACATTTTTAGTGGCATATTAATTGCAATGCAGGGTTATTTTAGTTCTATAGTTCTACACATTACTTTCCAAGATTATCAGTTGACGTTCTCTATAATCATCAAAACTGTTACTTTTGTCGGAACCAAGGAAAGTCATGCAGGCAGGTGTTCTGTAGCCCCCAGATTTATCACTGTACTTAAGGAGTTGAGTACAGGAACCAAAAAAGCCATTCTGGGACTCAGGGAGTTTCAAGGGGCAGTCCCTTTCCATCCCCCTTTGCTCGGGCAGCTCAGAGCCCTCTTGTCCTCTGCTCCTTGTTGAGACCCGCAGCAGTCAAAGCTGCGGTAGGCAGAGTCAAAGCAGGTACGCAGGGTCCTTTCATTCCTTTCAGGATCATTTCAACAGTTGAAAATCAGGTGGTTGGTTTTGGATCAGAGTCTTGGAGGTTAGTCTTCAAGGAAATTTCAAGATTCATTTCAGGAAAGCGAGACAGTACAAAATGCACAGATTTAGTACAAACACATCCTTCACTCTTACGTTGGGGGCTCTACCCTATTTTCTATGTGTGAGTTGGGAAGTCCAACTGGGACACAAATATAACTCCCTCACTTTGACTGAGCTCCATCACTTACCATCAGCAGAGCATCTGGCATGTGGAGTTTAATAAAAAAAATCAATAAAACTTTAACAAGTTGTTTTGTCTTGAGGCAGGGCATATATTTTTTGTTTGACACCCTCCCCCCCACCGATCTTCATTTTTAGTAGTAAATTCAAAAATATCTTTTCTGATTCACAGTCTGTCAAGGAGAAAAATATCTGAGGCTGAGCTGTATTCTCCGGCTTTGTTTGAGAAACTGTAAGAGCTCTTGGGCAGTTACATTTTTTTAACTGTGCATGAAAAGTGCTTGACAGGCTCTAATGCCGGTAAAGTAGATTGTATACATAATGCATATCAATTCTTGTAGTGTTCATTGATTTGGAACAAATTTAATCTTCCAGTGACCTTTCTTAAAGAGCGGTGCTTTTGCTGACATTGCTAAGTACCGAATCCCTCTAGGGTGAGTATGGGAAACTTTTGCACATACAGTAGCATCTTCGCTATCTTTGCTGCTTGAAGTGCGGCTAATCCTACCTCTCTAGGCATGCAAAGGAAGCTGGAAAAGAAACTGGATTACCTATTAACGTGTCATGATGTCAGGGTGTTTTTAGAAGAAGGAAAAATGTACAAAAATTGTGGATAGGGATTTAGAATAAATTAGATGCTCTAAAGAAAGAAAGAATGTATTGCAATATTTTTCAGTATTTATAGCCTCTTGAATCAACTCTCAAAATGCCAGGTAAATAGAAATTGATACAGAGAATTTCAGTGGCACTTCTGCAACTGCTGCTTTGGGAATGTGTGTATAAAAGCAAAAAAGAAAAAAAAAATTGATCTATGGAAAGGAATGTACCAGGATCATTTGTATAAAACTTGCTTTTTAAAGCTGTAGGAGAAAGCTAGATGTCATTGAACTGAAAGATTGCCACTCAGCCCACGTTGTAAATAAAAAAATATTTGGAATTCACTAGTGACTGTGCGTAAGTATTGTCCTTGATTATTTCTAGAACCATAACATTTTGAAATTGCTGTTTTAGTTTTTAATTGAAACTAAATTTTAATTAACAAATAAAACATTCTGTTGTGTCAAACAAAATAGTACCTAAAAACTGCACAGGAAAAAAATAAATCCCTGTACTGGTTGCTATAGCAGCAGAATCAAAAGCAGCCATAACAGGATGATCTTTAACCTGAAGAAGTAGAAATACTTTGCTGAACAAAGTATAGATTGTGGTTCACCAAAGGAATTATGTAAATGCTTATTGTCTTTTGACTAAATGGATTTCAAACCAGGATGAGAAATATCAATTGAATCTTTCACTGATACAAAAGAAAACAGATTTGCTGTATTACTAAGCATCATATTATTGGTAAACCTTTTGAAAAAAGTACTTCAAGAGATTGTGGATCGTGGCAGTGTCTCCCTCTTCATCTCCCAGTGGAACCCTTCTTCCACTCCTTGTCTTTGCTTCAGTACACCCCATAGTCATCTACATCTGCAAAGCTGCGCTCAGCTTACATCTGTGGAAGCTCTCCTTTGCCCCAGGACATGGTTGTGATATAATTATATTGCTCATCATTAGTAATAGGCACAGCTTCAAAGTTGAAGTTGTGCTCAAGTGTTTTTATGACCTGATGAGTAACTAAGCACAAGGCAGGCAAATATTTCTTCAGGTTCAAATGCTTGCTGAAGTTGCAAGTTATTTGACGGAAAAAGGCTTAGAAACTACTGGGTCCTCTGCTGTTTGGAGTGGTTGGTGTTACATACAAATTGTCACATAAACACTTCAAGGCATGCCATTAAAAGATGAAAATGCAGTGGAGTTTCTGCAGTAATGAATAACCTCAGATCACTTCTCCTCACCACATTACTGACTTTAATTCTGCTGGGAAGGGGTGGCATTGAACATGATCACATCGGATCCGGGAATGTTACAGAGGTGTGGAAAGATGCTTCACTTGTGAAGAAATAAAGAGTCAGTAGCAGTTGCACAGGAAACTGAGTGTCTAAGCTCTAAATGGTAGGTTACTGAAAATTTGTTTGAATATTTTATAGGTTTTTGTTGAATACAGTGATCGAAATGAAATCTTACTTTGCGTAGTCAGTAATAACATTTTTATTATCTGTTTATTGTAGGTCGGAAATCTCCCAAATGATTATATGATAACCCTTAAATATGTCCCGAAGATGGATAGTCTGGTATGTACAACCAATTCAAGTTAATCCCAATAAAATAGCCCACTGGAACCAGCGACGGCCATAACGTTTTATACCTAGTTCTATGGCTTATTAAGTTACAATTAAATAATGGTTATTTCACTTTTCATGTTTCAAAAGTATTCAGTTAAAAGAAATGTAGAGAGATTCCTGCAGTCACTTAAAGCATTTCTAATTACAGGAATCTTAGGAAAATGTTTTTTCATCTTAATTTTTTTAACATTTTCTCTGGAAAAAGTCAAACTACGGTATTATTTTGTGCTGTCAATTGAAAATTGTTGCTTTCTTAAAGAAGTAGTTTCTTTCTAATTGAACTTTGGAATATACTGTAGAATGTCCTTCTCATTTCAGCCAGTGGAAATGCCATTAAAGCACAACAAACACTGAATAGCCAATAGAGAGAACCCCAAGTTCAGCAAATGGTAGCGCCAGTAACTAAACAAACCATTAGAAAGTGAGGACGTTATTTCATTCAAACATACATTGTATTATTCTTTGTATATAATCCCACAGTTAATACATAGTGATACTTTCAAATAAGCATCATCTATGTTCTTTAAAATTTTATAACATTTTGTATTACAAACTTTTTCATATTATCTTATAGTTTATTCCACTAAATATTTTCAATGTTTTTCCTTAATTAAAAAAAAATAGTTTTAGAACGATGTATTGAAAATACTCTCTTGAATGTTGCATACACTGCAAGAAAAAGGAGAGAAGGAAACAAGGTGAAAGTAGAAATTATGCTGAATGCTCTACTGTACTATATTAAAACAATAGTTTTAAGGAAAGAAAAAAGGTAAGAAAAGCAATAGTTTGAAAATTCAACTGAACAATATTGTGCCTGTCAACAATGAATCATTGTAGACATACATCAGTAGTTGGAAATCTTCTGGTAAGTCTAGGAAGCTGGTTTTGTGTCTGTACAAAGTTTTCATTATGAAAATTCAATTTGTGTGCAATACATATATAAAAATGCATCCTATCCTACAACATCATAGCAAATCTAGCAATATTCTGTATTGATATTGGAGAACGATGCCAGAAGCAACATTCTCTCAGTCCTGAATAACAAGAAGATGGCTGGAGGAAAAGGAGGCTGAGGGATAGTGAAGTGCCCTAAACTGTGAGATTACGAGGTATTATGGCAGATCTGGCAGTGTTCTTATGAGTTTTGTCGGAAGCTCAAGGCTTTTACCAGAACTTAGAGTACTTTAGAAAACTCAGTTTGAACTTGATTCCTTAGTCAGAAAAACTCTGCAGAACAAATACGATGGAAATCAGGTACTAGATTCTATATAATATAATTAAAACCTATGGAAAAAATTCCATTTGTGAAAATAGCGGGTACCCAGAGAAAAGGGAAAAAAGACTGGCAGCCACCATCCCCTGGCTGCAGTGCTTTTTGAAATTTAGTTATTTTGGTGCCTGATATGGTAAGATTCACGTCTGTGGAGGACAGCCATAGCCAGAGTGCTGCTCCCCAGCCTCTGGGATGAGCCCAGCAGCTGGTGGGTCAGAGCCGGGCTGGATCGGGGCTGTTCCCTTCACTGCACTCCTGGGGAGGTTGGCCCTGCAGATGAAGGCAGCCAGGGAGCCTGCTTGAGCGACGGGTCCTGGTCGTTCTCACTGCTTGACTCTTACCTCACTTCTTGGTTCAGTTCTGGCTGCCAGTACGCAGTTTCTTTTCTATAGTTTAAATGCCATGTCATCTTGCTGCATCATATCCAGAAGCTTAGGTGCAGTTTACATTTACGATGAGCAGCCAAGAAATAAATAGGAAGAAAAGAAGCTTAGAGCCGGGATTTCCATATTCCCTTTGCTTGCACGCCACTTTCAGTCACGATGATGGAAGGTGCAGCTCTTGGCCACATGCCTTCGCAGGAGGAAGTATTCAGCGGTATTCACGTCCCACTTTGCCAAATTCCTCTCTGGGGATTTCAGGTTGTGTTATGCATACCACAGCGAAGGCTGGCTGAATAAGTAGGTTTTGCTCTGGGTTCTACAAGGTCCCTGCAAGCTGGGAAACCCACATCTTTGCATAAGGCACATGCCCTTTGTTCAGCTCTGAAAGGACTGAAACGGCGCTCTGCAATTTTTTTTCCAATAGATTTCAGTCTTCAGTGCGTGCATAAGGTGGGAAATGTACTCAAGGTAGCGTGTCTCAAATGTAGATGTCTAAAGGTAGGAAGGCAGGGTGAACGCAGAGCAGATGGGAAGCCAGTGTAGTGCATATAACAGGAACAGACTGACCTGATCCATTAAACTGAAGGGTTGTTGCATTATGCACTAGCTCAAGGCATCTGGGCGGCTTTGAAAGTAGTCTCGCATAGAGTGAAGCGTGTAGTCTAACCTGAAGGTTAAAAGGCAAAGATGGCAGTAGCAGAGACTGAACTCAGAAAAGGAGATAAACTTGAACCTTTTAGATGGATGTAGAGAGAAAAAGCTAAATGAGGACTACCTGGAAGTACAAGGCAAGTCAGGGTTGCGGTTGCCCTAAAATGTAAATCGTGGTCAACATTTACACAAAAAAAGCAGAGATAAACCTCCATTTCCCCTTGCAAACAACATCACATTTCTCAATTTCAGCATTTCATCCATGTGTTTGGTAGCTATTGAGAAAACAAGTGATTGCACAGCTTGATATTACTGAAAAGAAAACTTGAAGCTCTCGTGAAATACAGCTTTGTAGGTCAGAACGGTTCAGTGAGAGGAGACTCCCACGCACATGCTAAACCATGGGAGCAACAAAATAGATTCCCTGCTGGAATCACCAAATGCTCACTAGGAGAAGCAGCAAGCTTTTGCTAGTCCCTGCCAGAGGAGTATGCACACCCACAAAACCTCAGAGAGAAAAGGGTTTCCAGATTTGTAGTTCAGGGAAGCACAGAAGTTCTGTGTCCGTGTTTCCCACACCAGAACAGAGGAAAATGTGTTGTCTGTCCGGTGAGGGCAATGGGACATGGCACAAGACACGCTGCTTGAATGGAGTACCTTTCAACAAGCTTTCTGTGATTTATTTACTTCTGCCTCTCCCCTCCCATTGTTGTGCTTGAGGGAAAAAAGGGAAGCAGAATCAAGCCAAACGCCATCCATTTCACATTTTATTTCATTCTTTTTTAAGTCATTCTTGAGGTAATTACCGAAGGTGATAATACTGACTTGCCATTTGTTACCAGTGTGTGAGAGAGTTGTACACAAAAGTGAAAAGTCAGGTGGAGCTGAACAATGTATTTACATTTGGTTCTCTAAGCCTGGAAGCCTAACAGTGTGGGTAATGTTCAAAAGCATGAAGCGTGTTTTTCCTCATCAAAAACATTGATAATCAAGGCAGAACAACACCTGTGTCACCGAGAAAGTAATTTGTCACCAAATGATGGTATTGACAGTAGTGAATAAGGTGTGTGGGGGGGGTTAAATAAAGAATCTGTCTGCAGGTTTATGGCAGAAATTGAGTAAAATGAGATTAAGCCTAGGAGCAGGTACCACATCAAATCTTTCCCATATGTTGCTGAAGGTGGAATGGATGGATTCAGTGGATGCTGCCCATCCCCTGGTCAGCAACTGGAAACTGATTTAGTGATACTGAGAGTGCTTAGGGGTTGCCAGGCCAAGATCTTCATAGCGGGCAGGCTCTAATGATCCTGAGACATTTTCGACCACTAAAAAATAACTTCACGTATGGAATAGATTCCTGTAACATTTACCATTAAAAATTCAGCATTTATTGGGAAAGGATTTCCAGGTACATGTTGCAGTGTGACTAATACATTACCCGTATTTTTGCTGACCATATTGAGCTAGGTTTTTTCCTGGATTGGGTGGCTTTTTTATTTACTTGACTACTGTTATGTAAATCTAAGTAAAGGAAGTTAATGGCTCCCTATAAGGAAGCAAGATGAATGACCAAGTTTCAATCACCAGGACAGCTGTACAAACTTTATGTGCAAACTAATTGCCTAGGTGTCAGTGAAAGGATTTGAACTCTATTCCAGTGGCAAAGATGTGGCAGATACCAGAACAGGCTGTGCAGAACTCTTTTGTTGACAAAAACTCAGGCAAAGAAAGACTTTTAGATCTAGAAACTGTTCCCAGGAATGGCATTTAGTGAAAAAGCTGAAGAGAAGGAGTTAACCGAGCTAACTAGTTTAAAGGTGGACAAAAGCACACATGGATTTCATGCAAAATGTTTATGGAAACCTTCCTCGGAAGACATTTAAATCAAGGATCTTTGGGGTTAACTGAGTCATGTAGGGTAACAATAATAAATGAAAACTGAGATTGGTTTAAAGAAAGTCTGAAGAAAATTGTTAAAGCAATAGTTATATAAAAAAAATAAATAGCTTAATGAAAGCACGGAAGAGGGTTCATGGTAGTGTGTCTCAAGGCTCAAATTCTCACCAGACTGGTGCTTAGCATTCATTAAGAATTTAATGAAGGGGTAGTATTTAACAGACAATCATAAATATGTCAGTATGAGTGAGAATAGAAATTTTACCAAAAGGGCTGAAGAGAAAGTTGGCCACACTAAAGAAGACAAATTTTAATTTAGACTTTCAAGATAATTTAAATTGGAAAGAACAGTCTAATCTACTTTTGCACATTGAGTTGCTTAACCAGTTTTTGAAAAAGTCTGATACTTAATCTACCTCTCTGTTTCTCTTTTTATCCTCTGACAGCCTAATCACTGTTGGTTGCATTTGATGGTGCCTGAGTTTTCAAGGAGTCTACATAATCTTCTCCAGAAATTTTCCGATATTTCAGATATGTCTGATGTTTTAAGCAACTATTCAATCATCAATAATCTCACAAGGATAATTAATGATCTTATGGCATGCCTAGCTTTTGATAAAAATAAGGTAATCTTATATAGAGTTTCTACTTTCATACTGGATATTTTTATTTGAACTTTCTGTTGCACAGTACTCAGTAATAGTTTAAAAATGTCCAAAGCTTCATTAGATTTGTTCTCATTTCTATTCCAGTACATCTGAAATCCTGCTTTGTTTAGAAATGCGCTGAGTACACTGTGCTAACATTGGCTAGTCTTTATCTCCTGTTTCAAAGGAAAATGGCTTACAAGGAATTACAGTATATACAGTGACCTGTATACAGTTATTTAAGTAGTCAAAAATGTAACCATCATCCTTAAGATAATTAATTCATTCTGGTCTGTTTGAAACTGGCAGAAATCTTCCTTGTGCATCCAGCTTAAATTATTCATTTTGCTAGTGATCCTAATGTAAATTTAAAGATGATGTGGTTGAAGCTATTAATATACTCTTAGTATGTATCACAGCTCTGAAAGCTTCACCATGGCTTAGTGAACTTTTTTTTACAAATACACAGCAAAGACTAGAGGATGTCATCCTTTTTCCATGTGTTTATGGATGCCAACGGCAGCTGGAAGGATTCCAGGAGTCTCACTCAAGAGACGTCTGATTTTCTGGTGTGAAAATGATGGGGGCAAAAAAAAATTAACTTTCTAATCCCTTACCCAGCTCTAACCAGTCTATCAGTAATAAAAAAAAAAAAGTTCTGTAGTCAAAGGTTTTGTCCCACTGAACAAAATGGGCAAAATCCATCATGTTCTTTAGGGCAAGGATTTAATCTTCCATATATGTTTATTTTTGTCAAGTAAGTCCTTAGCTGTTGTAATTGCACCTCTTTAACATCCAGAATGAATCAAATGGACTAAAACACTCAATCTAATTCAGAGTGGCATAACCTTGTAACCTTGCCATATGTTGGCATTATATTGCTGAGAGTATTTCGACATTCCCTACCTTTCCATTTCAAACTGAATTCTGTCCCGTCTTCGATGTATCTCATTATATTTTTTTTTCTATTCTTGTCCTGATGATTCAAAGCACTCAGCTGGTATGTGGTTGGGGAAGAGGGATTTTATTTTGTAGAATGAAGAAGTAAATATCCTGTAATTCAGAGAAACAACTAGCTATCGATTTCCTCAGAGAAGAATGAGGTCTAGTACTTTCAGCATTAAATACAAAAGACTTTTGGAGCCAAAACTAGGAAGTTTTCCTTAGTACATATTTAACCCATGGTCTTACCGCCGTCCTCCTTGGAAGTACAGAGTAACCCCAGGCCAAATTCAACCTGCTGGCATACGAAACAGTTGTTATGAAAGCCAGAGTCAGGTAAAAAGAAATAAAGATAACCATCAATGATCTTAACGTGGACCTCAATCTTGTTGTTTAGTCTGGTATAACACACTTGTTTGTGAGACCTCAGTGTAATTGGGCTTCCTTGTTTATAGTCCTGCTCTTATTTTTAGGTACATTATCAGGGATCTCGGCCTGTGTCTGTGCAGTAGTGTATCCCAGCTATTGTATTCTCTTCCCTGTACTTTTATGACAATAGCTATGATATGTTGTGTTCCTGTGCTCAGATTAAAAGGATCATGTACAACATTGCAAAGCAATGTGAAATCAAGGTAACTTTTTCAATGAGGGAAATTAAAAAAAAAAAAAGTCTCTTCGTTTTCAGTGTAGAATGAGAGAATGCCTTTCATTCCTTGGCAATTTTACAACACTGGATTAATAATTTATTTCTATTTGCAAAGCTAATCTGAAATACTCAGATCAGAGGACATGTATGTTTTATGAAGATTGTATACAGAAAATTTGGTCTTCTGCAGGTTAAAAACTTAAACTCTGTTGTGTCATCTTTGGATATTTTGATCATCTGTTGAGGTGCTGAAATGAGCATCTCTCTTGACCTTCTTTCAAGCTGAATTCTATATTTTACCCTAGGATTTTGTAAAAGAAAATGGTCACCTTTATAAAGAAGGTCGCTTCATTCCTGAGGATTTTTTTAGGCACTTTAATAGTACCATTGAGGTCTACAAGGAGTTTGCAGACAGGTTGGATAAGAATGACTGCATTCTGCCTTCAACAGTAGAAACACCAGAGAATGGTAAGATGGCTCTCATTTGGGCGAACAGAATCTAAGTAGATATAAATGGGTGACTTAGCTTTGATTTAAGAGATGCTAAGGATCTGATGCTGTGTCTCCATGTCTCCTTTTTACTGCCAGTTAAAATTACTACCAACGCCGAAGCTTGTATTTCTGTTCTAAGTCAGAGTTCTATCTGACAGTAAAACTAGTGCCATCGTTCCTCGTGACATCATTCCTTAATGTAATCCAAATAACCTCGCAATACTCTGCTCTGTTTCTTTTCATCCCAAATATATCCTGGATTGTATTTTTACATTGTTGATCTTCTTATTTTCCATTAATGCTCTATTCAATTTTTATAATGCAGTAAAGGAGCCTAAGATTGCACTACTGACAGGACAGGAAGCTAGGACAAGTTGTAAATTGCAGCAGCCTCAAGTCACCTCCATATTCATCCCACCCCTCCTGAAAAGGGCCACGTTTACTTCATTTATAAAATTTATCAGGCTCAAGTCAGGCTCCTGCAGTTCATTCTCATCCTTCCAGTAAATGGAGGGTTTGTATTATCTTTTATTTCACTCTCTCTAGTGACAGCTATTAGCTTTTTAATTAGGGCAACGTATCCAGTTGCACAGTTACACCAGCAGTAACTAGTAGATCAGTGCCTTAACCTGAGAACTTGTTTTAAGCAATTGCTTTTCCAGAATAGCTATTCAGCAGCAGCTCAGTGTGTAGACACGTTTGCCTCTTAATAAGACTGCCTTTTGGGGCTTAATCCACTTCATAAACAGCCCTGTAGCCAGATTTTTAAAACAGCCCTATAGCCACATCACAGCAGCCCTATAGCCCATCATCTTATATAGAGGGAACTGTATTTTAAAGTTACATAATGCTGACACACTGATTTTCTATTTAGATTCCAGAGTCGCTGTCACAAAAACATTTTTGTTTCCTCCTGTTGCTGCCAGCTCCCTTAGGAATGACAGCATTGGCAGTAACACTAGCAGTAACAGTAAGTACAAGTGATTGAATTAATATATGTGCCTCCATTTTGTTCTGGTAGCTGGTTGTTATGAGAGCTCAGAGGAAAAGAATGTCATTAATTGTGCAAATTAATGGGAAGTTACTTGTGCCGGATGGTGTACCATGTGTTTCTCAGCTGTCATACCGAAATGCAATGAACTTATCTAATCAAAATTTAGAGATGCTATCAAGTTACAATGATGTGACAGCTCTCTACAACTTGGAGAGGGCAGGTCTCTTCATTTTGGCTGTCGTGAGGTCTCATTAGTCATATGGCCTCAGCAAACTTGGCTGTCCCAAACACTTCGTTTTAACTCTAAGGAAAGGAAGTTGCTGCAAACAATCAGAATAGCTGTCCAAAATTGCGCCCAGGGTAGTCACGTAGACAAAGAGGTTGCTTGTACATTGCATTTTGAGAGCACTGTCAATCCCAAGCTTGACACCAAACCTGAAGACAGTCCCCGTGTTTGCTTGCTGTAGTCACAGTAGGGCCAGCTTCACAGTCAGTGTGCTTTCGTTTGAGGTCAAGGACAAAGTCCCTACACTTTTGGCAGTCTGTAATCTTTCTCTGGCATGGCCATCTCCATGTTTCTCATCTGTCTTGGTCAGTGTATTACATGACTGGTCACTGACAGATAAGAGAGCCCAGAACTGATGCTGTAAGAGCCTCAACATTACCCGTCACGAGGTCAAAAGGGGTACAGGAATCTGAGGTGAAGAGAAGCAGTGAAGTTCCAGGGGCTTTTAGTGACATCATGTACAACAAGGTGAATACTCTCTGGAGCTTTCAATGTGAACAAAAGAAGGGGATTTTCCTTAGAGGTTTGTGAAACGGTGATTAAAGCTTAACCATGTTGCTGCTTCCCTTGTTCCTGTTTCCCAGACACATCAGGATGACGACATGTATCTCTTTTACAACTTCCCCCTTTCACTTCACAAGTATCCATGTTATCTAAATGTGTGATGATGAAGCGTGTGGCTGGTACTCCTTGTGCTTAAGAAAATATGGACAAGGAGGCAGCAGGATGTAGCCCGGTGGGCGCAACGGTAGCTCCTGACAATGGGACAGATACTACTAAGATTGAGTTTCTTCTCACGCTTCTTCTCTAGGGAATGCGTAATCTAGTTATTCTCTAGGTTTTTATCACTACGCATGCTACCTCTTAGCTGCCTCACAGCTGCTGTCAGATTTGAAGCCCTTCCTGATTGCTTTCTAATTAAGAGAAGGTCTTAAGTCATCATTCCCCAGAACCCTCCGAGTAGAAGGCTGGAATAAAAACCACCTTCAACTCCTGGCTGCCGGCCTGCTTCTCTGGAAAAGAGAAGTCCCACTGCCATAAAATCTGTGCCAAGAGGTCACAGAGCTGGCTGCAAATAATGTGATGAGCCCAGGGCCAATTATGAGGGGACTAAAGAGCGCATACCTGTCTCTCTCAAGTCTGAACATGTGATAATTTTTGCTGTCACTGTTAGAGGAAAAGTGTTCAGCTGCAGCCTGAAGCAATGGGAATGGATCAAGGAGCCAAAAGAAAGACAGATAGATTACAGGTGCATTCAGATGAAAGGACTTTGACCCAGTACAGTGACAGGAGGGATGCCAGGCAGCACAGCGGAGTGTGGCACCTGTGTCTGTACTGTGAAGGGGAGAAGAGAAGCAGGTTTATTAATCTTGTTTTAAAACTGGAACTGATAATCAAGTAGGAAAAAAGCCTAATTAAAATAATGCAGTAAGTCAAAGAAATTGCTTGGCTGGCCATATGCTGTACAGGTGTGTTTTAACTGATTATCGTTCTCTTAAGCAATTTATTGGAAAATTGGATATCACTTAACAGCCTTATGTAGAAATGACATGAGGACTGCATGTCTGGGCTGGGGACAGTTTGAACTCTTAATCAGATTAGATTACATTGACTTGGACATTGGCTGCTGACTCGTTACAATTTAGTTGTTTGTTTGGAGCTTTTTGCGGGGAAGGACTTGTGGCATCTTTATTGGCATCTGTCTTACTCCCTGAAAATGCTCTTCAGTACTGATTTTAGTTTTGTCTTGGCTTTATTGCTGAGTAAGTTTTCTTTTTTACTTAATCTCTACCTTCTTGGAAGGAACAACAGTGAATAAACCTTATTACTTCCCATGTGAAGAATCCCCAGCACAGGGGATCCTGTCTCCTGGTGTCAGTACTGTTCTCAGAACAGCACCACTAGATTGAAATTTCAAAAAGGAAAACATTTGGAGAGGAGGAGAAACCCGACAATAGTATCTCCAGACACAAACTACTGCAATATTTTCTTTTTAAGTTACCCTCTTTAATTTTAAAAGGTTTTAAATTGAGCTATTTAAAATTAGTGGTTTCTAGACCATTTAGAAGCCTTCACTGTTTGCAAAAGAATCCCTCCAGATTAATAATAAATTTTGAATCTATTAATAAAGTCTCTGTAGTCAGATGACTTGAACTGCTCCTAATTCTAAATTCAACTTAGACAAACCTGAAGTGCATCATCTAATAAAATCATTTGTGAAATAATTATCATATAAATTCTATGTAATATAAATTAGCTAAATTACATTTTTTCATGATGTTGCTACATTTCATGATGTTGCAACATATTTCATTACTTCATTGTTATTACATGACAATAAACTACTATAATAGAGTAGAATCTTTACTAAATCTACACCAAAAGTCTTACTGCAACTAAGTGTAAAATGGAACAATTATCCTGTTTTATTTTTTTTTTTTTTGAATGGCAACAGTGCTATTTCCATCCTTGTAATATTGGATGTAGATCTGTGGCATGTTCCCACTCCGTCTTTTCCCCCATAAAATTCTCAAAACACCACCATCCACAATTTTTTTTAGGCTGGTTTGTTTTCTTCTGTTTGTATTACATGACTGCAGTCCAACTTAAATTCCAATTAACTGTTTAAGTCCCAGTCTCATTGATATTTCTCTGGATCATTATAGCATGCATAGTCTAGAGAACTCAGATAAGATGGTTCCTATGTAAAGAACAAGTGTCTGGATAAGAAGTCTTGAGTCCTGATCTCTTCTTTCAGTGGTTGAACCAAACAATGAATAGTAATCTTTTTTTTTTTCCCCCCACATCAGATGAATCTCATGTTGCTATGATTAAAGCTCGAACAGCTAGAACTTCCTAGCTGTTACTAACACTTCTCACTCAATTTAATGCCATGGTATTATTCACATTTTCATGGAAAGTTCAGTGTTGCTTTCTTCCATTATTGCCTATAATTTCCACACAGTAATTTAGCTTTATTACTCAGTACTGAACAGCTCAAAGAATGTGTAAACACAGATATCTCTATAACTGTTTTTAGGAAGAAGGCCTACTTTTATAATTAAGCAAAGAATACCATAGTTTAAATCTGTAATTGCACAACAGTGTGAAAATGTTCACTCGAGGCTTCAATGCAATTGGTGTTGCCTTCTGTGCCTTTGTTCCATCTTTATACTTAATGAAAAACTCTAATGAACAGGTGAGAGCTGCTCTGCATTTTTATAGATAAGATCTTGTGGTAATTGTGTTGGAGCTGAGCAGAGATAAATGAAAATTCCTTCGAGACGTATATGGCAAAAAAATTGAGCCAGTGCCTTGAATCATAATTGGTTGCTAAACCTGCACACATGGCTCAAGGTAGAGAGCAGCTCAATAACTTCATTGTGTGGCTGAGTGGCTTTTAATGTAAATATATTTTGTTCACAGCTTAATATCCCAATGTCCATGAAGACGAAGTGTAAATCAACATCAGATGAGATCACTTCCTTAGGGAATCTTCCACAAGGTGCAGAGTGAGAGCTCTGAGAGTTGCTGGCCTGCTTCCACTCCCCTTTTGCACCTTGCTGGATAGAGTCTATTTTAAGTGAATAATAAACTAACTGCAAAGCCAGGAGTTCCTCTGGCGTTGCCCAGGGAGTTCACAAAGTTACCGATACACCTGGTTCCTCCTGTTCCTTCTCCTGCTCTGCCTTTACAACTGCTGGGAGTGGGACTCTCTGTGTAGAGCTCTCAAGTTTCTAACAGAGGAAGAGGTCCCTATGGAAGGAAAAAAAGACCTATTGGCAGCCAGCTTGCTTTCCTTACCTCCCTTTTCTTCATTAGGACACCAGTTCCTGGGAGGTTCTCCAGTCCAGACTGAAAATTCTCCAACCTGTTCTGGTTTACATGTTACTATAAATAAAAGGCACATGAAGAAACCTGCCATGACTCATCTCATTCTCTCCAGATCTTTCAAGAGACTTTTTTCTAGACTTGAAAGTAGAATTAAATAATCTGTTGTTGCTTGCTTTTTAAGGTAGTTATGAGTTACTTAACTTTCAAATTAATTCACACACTATCAAGTTATGAAAAAAAAAAGCTGTTGTAATTTTTGAAAGGTAGGCTGGGGAGGGTGTCACAATTTGACTGTATTTAGTCTTGGTCCCTGCGTTACAGGTCCCCACGTAGAAAGCTAATTATGAATTCCTCTCAGTTTTCCATAGAAAGCATCTGCATTGGACATATCTTCTAGGAAATCATACTTTTCCACTTTTAGATACCTCAGTGTAAAGAGAGCTCTTCTGTTGTCTAAGAAGCTCTGAAATTTTTGAAAAATAATTGTATAACGAGGGTGCTAGACTGTCACTGATCGCCCTGCATACAGAACATTTCTTTAGAAGTTAATATAAAAATTAGCTTGCTTGCCATGACATGCTGCCCAGCATTGCAGAGTAGGTGGAGATTTTTGAGGTTACATGCTCTACCATAACATGTTATCGAATAAATTATGCTCTATATGACCTGAAGAGTTTTTCCTTTGATTTTTATTTCACTTTTCCATTTTTTCTGAAGTTTGCAGGGCAGAATCCAGAAAACAGAACCATCCCCATAGTATTTACATAATTCAGTTGTATAACTCAGCGATCTGTCACTGGGAAGAATGGCTAATGGTATTAGGCAAAGCAGTGTTGCATTTTTCTTGACTAGAGCACAAGAGCAATATAGGATTTTTCTTCTGAGAATATGCTGAGAATACAATTCAGATAAAGTAATGACAGGATTATTTTTTTTTTTTAAATGGTCAGGCTAGCTCTGCCCTACTTGAATTTGTCCAGATTTCCTGAAGGTCAGTCCTGCAAGCAGACCTCCTCTATGCCTAGTCTGGGATGGACAGTTTGAGAAAAGATATGCCCCTCCAGTTAATTTCTGCTCTTAGTTCTAATGTCTGAGCAGTCAGAGGCAGACTAATCGATAGCCTCTCTTTTTCAGATGATGTTCGCTTGTGTAGAACTTTGTCTGCTATCTTTCCCTTCTCTGTAGACAGATTTCTGTCATGATAAGCTAGCATTGGTTCTGCTTGACCAGTGTTTCCTTTTAGTGTGCTGGGTCTACTGGTTGTAAATAAAATTGAAGCTCCTATAGACAGAACCTAGAGTTTGTAAACAGTGTATGAGATACAGAGATACGTGTAGTATATGAGCGTATAAGATGCAGACTTTTTGTTTTCTTACTTTTTAGTTCTGTCTACTGCGAGTCTAGAAAGCACAGCTGAATTTCAGGGATAAAAAGAACATTTGTGTAAAAGCTTGCAAAATGTTAACCAGAAAATCTCAGAGAGTTGAAAATGAGTTGCTAGTTAGTTATGAGAATGCTCCTTTCTAAACTGAAATGTTTTCTTAGAGGCTGTTTAATAATGTACTAAATGCACATTGCTTGACCCAGTATATCATACATACATGCTTAGACATTCGCTGTTTGCATGAGTCACACAAATTTCTAGTGTTATCAGTCCATTTTCATTTCTGTATCTAATAACCTACACTTTTTCAGTGCTTACAATTTAGTTCTTTTCCTGTAATCTGGCAATACACCCACCATTCGAGCTGCAGACACCAAATCATGAAATGAACTAAAACTGGGTGGATGGAGTCTAAACTGGCAGTCTCCTGTGGCTCGCTTTGCATTTCAGAAGGTGGATCCCAGGGTGACTCCGTAGGACTTTTTACATCCTGCTCTTGATTAAATAACTGGAGGGCCACATTTTAGTCTCAGCATGCGTATAGCTCCCTGTGAGGGGAATGGAATCGCTTATGTACATAAAAGACTAGAATTGGGCCTCTTCCGTATAAAATGCAAAAAGCTATCAAGAAATGGTAGCAACAAAATAACACACAGCTAGACTTCAAGGTACAAGGGTTTGATCTTACTGAGGTCAGTGGGACCGTTCCAGACACACACTAGAAGTGAAGTCAGGCTTATTTTGTTAAATTAACCTCCCTCAAGAGAAGGTCATTCATTAGTGGCAAGGCAAAGTGTCTATCTGCAGTCCGTGGGATGCGTCGTATGCAACTTAAGCAAAGGCACAAAGTGACAGATATATTCTTTTCCAAAGAATTACTTTGTGTTACAAAATAGACCTTTAAAAATTGATAAACCCCAAACTTTGCAATTTTGGAAAGTGAAAATTTTCTACAAATGACAAAAAGAGAATTAGTGTTGGAACTATTCAACGCAGCTGTTCCAGAAATAGGAGGAGCATACTTGTGGTCAAAAATTTCCTATGAGATTTGGTTTGAAGTGCGCCTCATGTACACAGCACTTTGAAGTATCTGTTCTGCTATTTAGGATGCTGTTAGGTAGGTGGTGCATAAAAGTGCTCTTGCTAATAGTAGTGTTGCCCTGAAGATAGTTTTCTGCTATAAATATGTCTTCACTAACAAGAACATCTGTGATTACAGAAGAGGCACTTGGCTTCATTAGCAGCTCCAGCCTGCAAGGGATCAGCATAGCACTGACATCATTGCTGTCTCTTCTCATTGGCTTTATTTTGGGAGCCATATACTGGAAGGTAAGAAATACTACATTTAATTGCTTACATAGTGATACTGCATTTCATAGCTATGGGGAGGCGGGAAGAACAGAACCATTCTGCATTTGAAAGCAAGAGACATCTCTTTTGATCTTCACTGAACTGTGGCATGCTAATATAAATCTATGTTGTCAAATTCTTGGATTCCACCACCAAAGTGCAAATCCTGTCTTATCAGCATGATAGCTGCCTAATTGGAAATTAAAAACATGGGATTCCCCCAATTATCCGGTTCTCCTATTTTATCTTGAGAAGAGGATTCTTTTGCCTTTGCCCCTTGTGCCCCTGCCTACAGTACAAAGGCTTTGATAGTAAATTATACCAGTAGCAGATATATGTTAGAGGACAAGATTTGGCCTACATTTTGCAAGATGACTTTGATATTGAAAATCTGAAGCAAACTGAAACATACAACAATTGTTTAGGGAGTTGTTAAAGAAAGCTTTAGAATATTTATACTTAATGCATTTTCTGCCTAGAAAACACATCCCAAATCCAGACCAGAAAGTGATGAAACTACACAGTGTCATGACTGTCAAGAGGAAAATGAGATAAGGTATATTGTTTCACTTCATACACTTATATAGAATTTTCCTTAAAAGGAAATTTAAACAGGTTACATTCTCCATCAGAAGTCTTCTTAAATATATGCCATATGTTTTTTTCTCCCTCCTCCCTGATAAATTTGTAATATTCATCTATAACAGGAAGACCTAGTAGCAAACATAAATTCTAATACTTTCAGTTCCCTTTTATTGTAACTAACTGATAAACTATTTCCTTGAAACACTAGCATTGTAGTAAGAAAATACCTTTTTTTTTTTTTTCCAGTATGTTGCAGCAAAAAGAAAAGGAACATCTACAAGTGTAGTTGTTGCTTTTTCTCCCTCAACACTGTTACTGTTTCGTGTACTGGTAAGTTGTTACAGTTGAGACTCTTACCATAGGCTTAACAACTTTTGGCTGCTGAAATATAAAGTGATTCAGAGTCCATTTTAGGAAAAAAAATAAAATAAAACTTGCTATCAGTGGGCTTCATTTGTACTTAAGATCCTTAGCAGCTAATGTAATTAATCCTGTATCATTAATTTAGGCGTTTGACTTTTAACCTGAATGTTACAAAATGAAATATGCCGGAATTCCAAAATGAAGGATGGCCTCTGCTTCTCCTTTTTGGCATGAGAACCGGTGCAGAGAAGTCTTCAGCTGTTGTTCTACAGCTGTTTCAAAGTAGCGTGACCTGAAAAACACAATCCTTAAACTAGCTGGTGAGTGTAGGAGAACAGGCCAAGTAGAGCTGAGGTTCTCTTAATTGTTGCTTGCTCGGCACAGCTTGCAGTCTCTGTAGCCTTATCAGATACATTATTCTTGCATCTTCTAGTATGTAAGAGTGAGCAGCAAAGGCGAGTGGGCCTTCTTGGTCCCAGGCACATCTCTGGCAAGGGGCTTCTGAGCGCAGGAATCTCTGCAGGACCACAGCATCTCTGGCAAGGGTCTGGAAGATGGAGGCAGCACTGAATGCTTCATTTTATATCACGAGCAGAAAGAGCAGCGTAAGAGTATAACAAGCAATCCAGGTTTTGCAGGTCATCCTGTAGCGGTCACTCTCAGGTGTATTCCAGAGTGTTCGTTGTGATCAAGTTAGCTACAACTTGAGAGATTTCCAGTCTCCCTAACTGCTTTATGCTAACATCTGCTCACTGAGAAGGGAAATCAACTCTGCAGTGGACAAGTTGTTTGATTTTTACAAGATGAAAATAAACTCAGTTTGGTATTGGCTTGTCCAGACGATTTCAAAGGGAAATTTGCTGCCAGAGATTGCCAGATACCAAAATGCACAAATGTAACAGTTCCGTAAAACCGTGAGAGTTGTTTCATCACCTTAGATGATGTCAATGAGCTTTTGCAGGCAAGTGTGTTCTTGGACCAGGAAAATACATTTTACAACAATATTTTTTTCTTTCAGAATAAAGGAATGTCTATGCAAGTGTCATTGAATTTATCCATTTCCAAAATTATAAGAAAAAATATTTATGTCATCTGTCTTTGAAAAGCTCTACTGTTTAGAAATACAGAGAGGAAAACTAATTAGGAAAATTGTAATTTCTGTTTTTTTTTTCTTCAGGCAGGTAACAGTTCCATGTTCGCTTCATAAATGAAGCAGCTTTAAGCACATTCGTATTCCTTCTGGAGTGACAGACTGAGTCTGCATCTGTTGTTGCTGCCCATGACTCCATAGACATGATATAGAAATGAGGACAATTTGTGTTTGTTACTGTGAAACCAACACTGAATTGAACAACGATGAGAAGAGTGTGCACTTAGCAGGACCGTATCTTATGTGAATATCTACCTTGTGTGGCATTTGGGGATTTTCAATTGCATTAGTATTTGCAGCTGACTCTGCCAAACACAGTACATCCTGAACTAAAAGCATCTTTCAAATGCCTCCAACTATGTGTAATCGTTGAAAGCCATAAATACCTTTGCATCCTTAATTTAAGTTCTGTGTCCTCTACCTTACCTTGGTGTCTTCAGATGGAGTTCTCTGAACTGACAGAAAACGCAGAAATGGATACAGATAACATACTCTTCAATGTTGTATATAAAACCTGAAAGCAAAATCATTCCATGGCCCTGTGTTCTAGCCTTTTACTTATAAGGAGCTGTGTTTATGCCTGGCAAAGGTCGTATGTACAGCAACATGTGGTCTGTGTTGGGTGCCAGGTGGCTGGTTGCCCACCCCAGAAGCCTTCAAGAATTCATCAGCGTTGGTGGTCTCTGTTCAGGAGAAGCAAATACTGGATGAAGACAAAGTAAGCAGGAGGTGAATGTACCTCATGGACCTTCGAAGCATTAAGAGTAACTGCTGGGTATGTGAACACTGGTGAAATTTCCAGCCATGCCAAGGGAAGTGAAAGTAAGGAGTCTGAATTGCGTTCAAACATCAGAATAAAGACAAACCCATGAAAGGCATTTTAAATGCTGAAGATGCATGCCATTGATACCATGTCTTTAAATGTATAGCATAGAAAATCTGAAAGATCCTGAGAATGTATTTAGCTTTTATTTACATCAGCTGTAATTAATCTTTGCATTGTGTTTTAAGTGATTAGTAAGCTTTAATATCCTGGCATTCTCCACTCAAAGTTAATTCTGTCAAAACAAAACAGAAAGGCTTTTTTTCCCACTTGTGTTCTGCATCTATTGCTGTTATAGCATCCATGGAATCTGTACAGGACTGATGTACAGACATGCATTTTCAAGTAAATCCTAAAAATACCATGGTAAAAGTTATAAGTGTAGTTGTGCATATTATCATCTTGGCTCTTTCCAGATAATGGGTATGAATTATTTATCTGTATTAGGGGTTTGTACTTCAGAAGCTAAAGGTGGCTCTTCAGATGACAAACTGCCGTCTGTCATCAAACTGACCAAGTCAGCACAAGTTTTAGTTTAAATAACTTGAAAACTTAATAAAAAAGCCACCACCCTTTTAATGTTTTGCATAAAGTTGGAGTTGTCTTTAAAGTGTATAGTTACTTAATTTTTTTTAAGAATTCTTGTGGAAATTTTAATCATCTGATGATTTTTCTGAGAACCATGCATAAAAAGAATATGACATACATATAATATATACGTGTGGATGTCTCTGCGTGTGTGTGTGTGTGTTTTACTGGTAAAACTGATTTGTCTTTCATACTTACCAAAAAGAAAAAACCTCAAAACCTCAAAACCTTACTATGTTTGATGACAGAGCTTATGTGTGCATGTAGCCACTCTGCAGGGAATTCTGACCCTACTGAGATCAATATTGAAACTTCTTGTGAATTCACTGATACAAGGATTTGATCATGTGGAAATATTTTTTATTTATACTGACGCCTTTTTGCACTTTCTGAGTGTCAGAAAAGGGTCCTCAAGCCCTGCTTAGCTGGTATAAATTAGCACAGTTCCATTAACATTAACAGAGCTTTGGGGTTTGCATCATCATGGACCTGTTGGAGCGGGTCCAGAGGAGGGCCACGAAGATGATCAGAGGTCTGGAGCACCTCTCCTACAAAGACAGGCTGAGAGAGTTGGGGTAGTTCATCCTGGAGAAGAAAAGGCTCTGGGGAGACTTTATAGCAGCCTTCCAGTACCTGAAGGGGGCCTACAAGAAAGCTGGGGAGGGGCTGTTTGCAAGGGCATGTAGCGATAGGACGAGGGGCAATGGTTTTAAACTAGAGCAGGGTAGGTTTAGATTAGACATTAGGAAGAAGTTCTTTACAATGAGGGTGGTGAAACGCTGAAACAGGTTGCCCAGAGAGGTGTTGGAGCCCCCATCCCTGGAAACATTCAAGGCCAGGCTTGATGAGGCTCTGAGCAACCTGATCTAGTTGAAAATGTCCCTGCTTACTGCAGGGGGGTTGGACTAGATGACCTTTAAAGGTCCCTTCCAACCTATACAGATTCTATGGTTCTATGATTCTATGGTCATCTGAGGAACTTCTCTTAGAATAGATCAAAAGAGGCCTAGTGTGAGAATTAGGCCTTAATTTTTATTCAGAAGATGCTGGAGCACTCACCACTTAATAAAGAATAATCAAGGTGGCTCATCACTTCTAAAAAGCAAGTGCATCCCAAATTTTAGCTCTGCAAAAGTCAAACAACAGAATTACCTGTCTGCAGCTCAGTGTCATTTGACATTGTGTAGTTCTTTACTCACAAGGCCCTCAGACTTTGTGTTTGAATCTTATTTAAGAGTTTGCCTGAAAAAAATGTCAGCATGACCTAATTGAAGGGAAATTTGCACCTTATTGGTAATGTGGAGAATAACTGTGTATTGATTTTGACAGAGTGGAAATGTATCCACAATAAATGGAAGCAATTATCCTTACACATTTTACAAAAACCTTAAATACTTCGTGTTGCTATACAATATGTTCTCAAAGCAAGCTTATGCATTTGATGTTTTACAGTATTTTTCTCCAATTCAGTTAAAGAAAAATCTTGTATTTATTCATGTTCTTTGTTCATAATAATGTTAGTTCTCCTAAATGTGTTTTTCCAGAAAATCAAATACACAATAATATTGCACATTGGTGTCCCCCAAATTATACTCTGATGTTGAAAATGCACGATGTTTTAGGCTCTTTAGTCTACTGTTCAATACTATAGAAAATATCAGTTGTAAATTGAAACATACATTAAATCCAGACAGACTACTGCAAAATGTTCACCCTCCAAAAGTAACATCTTGAAATGGTAGCTAAGTCACTTTCCAGTAGTGTCAGACACTTTAATCTCTTCCGTGGAGCAGGGCCAATTTAAGGCTACATGAGAACAGAAAATTCCAGCTTCACATCACAAACATTGTTCTTTAAATATGCATCAAAATAGTTCAACACATGGAGTAAAAGAACTGTTGTCAGAGCTCCTGGATTTCCTGTTCTCTGCACCTTTTGAGAGATCTGAACAAAATTTGGGTGTTCTCAACCATTTTTGCAAAGCAGAAAGACACTTCTAGACATTCATCGATACAGTGGATGACACAGCTCTTGGAAATGTGATCATGAAATTATTTGAAAGTTTCTGTGCCCAATTTGTCTACCCACTGAGGGGGCCCTTACTTCGGATGTAGGAAATTCTGAAAGACTATTGGCTTGTGAGGCATCTTTGAAATCAATTAAAATAAGTTACCATTTAGTGGGAGTAGGGATGGCAGAAATAGTCCTTTACTTGCTTCTTTATCCAGTTGTAAGCTATTTAACTTATGAAGAGTGAACAGTTTTTCAGTCGTCTTTTTGGGTAGACAGAGCCCATGCATTAACACAGTTAGAAAATGAATGCCCTTTCTCTTAAAATTGAAATTGGGGAAAAGCAAGTGTTGCAATTTTTATACAAAAGTCAACCAAATTTGTTTTTCAGATATCTGTGGTTTTGTGCGAAACAAACATTTTTAGATTTTCTTTGGAGTAGTTGAACTTTGCATGCAATTAATAGTGGCCTTGTGAGAATAAAAAGCAGATAGTGATGTACTGAGTAACTCAATGTGCTACTTTAGATGTGTGTTTACTTGAATAAATTAATGGTACTTACTTCATCACAAGGTCATTTTATAAGTAAGCTTATAAAATGTGCTATACTATGGATTATGTGTACAACCTGCACATTTTTTAGATTCTGATCTTCACCAGCTCTGTTTTCTCTGTTGCTCTCTGTAATATGCTGAAACTGTTCAGTACACAAAATACAACTATTAAATTGAAAAGCTAACTGTATATATAAAATACAGATATTTTGAGTTAGATTTACATTAAAGAAGTATCCAACATTCTTCAATTCAGGAATCTGATTCAACTGTCTATTAAATGCAGATCTACAGTAATGGTGGCATGTTGCTATTATGTTATCAAATTGATGGAACGCGGAAACTTCAGACTCTTTAGTGATAGAGACACAGACGTTTGCTGGTTGTATCATGGGCAAATTCATTTATTTCAATGTAAATGTCAGCACAGTCTTGCATAGTTACGTTCTGACTGAAGGTAATCAACAAAGTTTATAAAATGTGATGTGTATGTATATATGTGTCCTCTTAAAGATAGATGTTTTCCCAGATCCTTTTTTATACCAGTTCAAATTTGGAATTTACATTATATACATATACTTTATTGTTCTAAATAAAGATATTATGCACTGCCAAATAATTAGTACATTGCATTGTGTCAGTCCCGCTAAGACCTTTTTTTAAGTTCTGTCATCTCCTGGAGGAATTTTCTGCCAGAATATATGCTACTTGATGCAGACTCCGTCATAATACATTTCATTTCTTAATCATGCATTTTGAAGTCTTGTGCCACCAAAGTATATGTCCTCATTATCAGCCTTTTGTGCTGATCCATAGTTTATCTGTAATTATGAAAATTATTCCAACTTCAGAATTAAAAGTTTCTTGTAGCTCCTTAATGAGCTTAAATTTGTTTGTGCCCTGCTTTAGGCAGTTTTTAACATCTCATTCTTCCTATTAGACACATATTGGGATTTTAATTTAATTTACTACTAAAAAGTCTGAACGTTGCTGATGCACATCTTTTGCAGAAAGTGGCATTTACCAACAATAACAGGGATTTTCAGCTCTGACCAGAGCTTATCTTGTAAGGGCAGCATCCTTCCTTTCAGATTTCAATAGTTTATTGTGACTTTTCAGTAAGAAGCCCAGGACAGGGGATGAGATTTGGAGGAAAAAACTGAGCTGCTCAGGGAGCTCTGGAACCTCTCCGCTTCTGAGAGACAAGGACACCAGCCTAAGAGGAACAGATAAACCTGCTGAGGCTTTCAACCTGCCTTAGAGAGAGGTAAGGAGCCTTGGAAGAAAGAGAGGCAAAGATGCAGTAGGGAGATACAGGGGGTTTACAAATAGGAGTGAGGTACAGAAAGGACTAATTAAAAAGAGCAGAGATCAGGGTTAATGGGCTGGGAGACAGGGAAATGGGATTTGGGGATAGCAGAATTTAGGGCATGGACAAGAATGAGAGCTGTGGGTGTTGGTGTGGACACAGCAAGAAATTCAGAGCTGATGGGCTTGAAGAAGGCCATGGAGCCGTGGAGCCCTGCACTGATGGTGTAGTTGGAGCCCTGCACTGGTGGTGTAGTAGAAGTCATGCCCTGAGGAGGAGCATTGGTGGCTCAGGTGGGTCAATGGGCATTTGGTTCAGCTAGGGTTAGGTGAGTACCACGTAGCTGCAGATGTTGGAGGTGACCATGCTTCATGTGGAAGGCAGCATTTAATGTAAAAAAAAGGAGGCAGACTTGACCTGGAAGTTCAGGAAGGCAGAATTAACAGTGGGGTACCTGGAAATGAAGTGTGAGAACTCTTAGCTAACAAAACAGCTCTTGCTGAAGTCAGGAGCTGGTAATTGGTAGTCTGCCTCAATGCCCAGATGGAGATTGATGATGAGCAATGTCCTTCAGGGATCCATATTGGGACCAGTACCATTTAATGTCTTCATCAATGATATAGACACTGGGATTGAATGCACTCTCAGCACGTTTGCCGACGACACCAAGGTGAGTGGTGGGGTTGACATGCCTGAGGGACGGGATGCCATCCAGAAGGACCTGGACAACCTCAAGAAGTGGGCTCATGTGATACTCATGGGGTTCAACAAGGCCAAGTGCAAGGTCCTGCACCTGCGTCAGGGCAACCCCTGGTATCAATACAGGCTGGGGGATGAAGGGATTGAGAGCAGCCCTGTGGAGAAGGAGGAAAAGCTGGACATGAGCCAGCAAGGTGTGCTCGCAATCCAGAAAGCCAAGCGTATCCTGGGCTGCATAAAAAAAAGCATGGCCAGCAGGTCCAGTGAAATGATTCTGCCCCTCTACTCCACTCTGGTGAGACCCCACCTGGGGTACCATGTCCAGTTCTGGAGTCCTCAGCACAGGAAAGTCATGGACCGGTTGGAGTGGGTCCAGAGGAGCTCCACAAAAATAATCAGAGGGATAGAGCACCTCTCCTATGAAGAAAGGCTGAGAGAGTTAGGGTTGTGGAGCCTGGAGAAGACAAGGCTCCGGGGAGACCTTATTGTGGCCTTTGGTACTTAAAGGGGGCTTATAAGAAAGATGGAAACAGACTTTTTAGCAGGGCCTATAGCGATAGGCAAGGAGTAATGGTTTTAAACTAAAAGAGGGAAGATTCAGACTAGATATAAGAAAGAAATTTTTTCCAGTGAGGGTGGTGAAACGCTGGAACAGGTTGCCCAGAGAGGTGGTAGATGCCCCATCCCTGGAAACATTCAAGGTCAGGTTGGACAGGGGTCTGAGCAACCTGATCTAGTTGAAGATGTCCCAGCTCATCACGGGGGGGGCTGGGCTAGATGACCTTTAAAGTTCCCTTCCAACCCGAACTATTCTATGATTCTATGAGTTGTAACATACATAGATGGAATAAAGGGTAAGAGTGAAAGTCTGTTAAAACAGATGTAACTCTTCAGACAAAGAGACACCACCATAAAGTTTTTGGTTGTCTGACAATTTTTGGTGCCTTACGTAATGCTGACTAACTACTCCTCACCACCACCACTTAATCTAAACCCTGGAGACTTAAATGTGCTAAAGGATCAAGAGAAATATTTCCCTTCGGTTTTCCAATTTCTATATCTCCAAAGCAATGAATATAAACATCTTGTTTAATGGACAAAAACAAAGGCAATCTTTATCCAAGATATGGAGAGCATTAATAATGGCATTTTCCTACTTCTGTCATGCAGAAAAACAAAGCTTATTAAAATAAACTGCTGTTTGTTGATAGCAATACATTTGAACAGCTTAACACTTCCCCAAAATGACAGTATTTTAGATCAGCTGGATATATGCCCACTCCACATACACTCCATGTTACACTCCAGTGTAATTTTACTCCATGTTAACATAAATGCGTTACTAAATGTATTTTTGCCCAAAGTTTCTGAATGGTAATACATAAGATGGTTTTAGTTTTAACGAGATGGGTTGTTTTCAGATTTCAGACTACATTAACAACTTATAGAACCACTTCTTTACTCCTCTTCATGTAGCCATTGATGAGAATTTTCTTCCAAAGTTCAAACATTTCTAAAATGGGTTAAGTTTCCCAATAACTGCACTGAAGCACGCGCTAACACAATGAAGTTTCGTGTTGTTATATGCTTAAAGGGAATTATTATGTGCTGGTGCATAGTAGAAAATAAGGCTAAATTGAAGCAGACTGCCAAAAGAGTGAAGAGTGACAGAATGGAAGTTTAGCCCTCTTTTTCCTCCACCATAGCCTGAGGAAAGTTATTTCAACACGTAACAGGAAAAATCCCAAATGCGATTATAGTTCCCCTGACTTGTGTCCCTTTCTGCAAGATCCCACGATAAGCAAGAAGGAACTAAAAATACAGATTAGACTTTTTCCAGACAGGCATGAGCCCTGGGCTTCTGGCCAGTCACAAAATACAGGGACAATTTTCATTCTTTTTTGGCAAAGAAGATATTTTCTTGAGCTCATGGAAAAATAGTCGACTGAGATCACAAAAGCTTCTTTGTTTGTCACCAGTTCTGCTGTGCAGGATAATAGCATGATAGTAAAATTGGCCCAATTAGAGTAAAGAAGCTGCAGAGCAGAATGTATAGCTTTTGTCAGTTTAAGTGACTACCCCAAGTGACAAAATGTCATCTTAGAAATTTCACCTTGTCATCTTAGAAATTTCACCTTGTCATCTCCTACATTGTGATTGATGATTATTAGGACCCCACAGGTTATTTAATCTGTCATGTTCTTAAAGTTAAATATTTTAGACCTTCTTTTTTCTCAGCAATGCTGTCATCATTAACAAAACACAGAACAGCCTTCACCTTTAGAAATGACAAAATGGGGATGTGTCTTAAAACCAATTAATAGAGTCAGCGAAGGCAGAGACATAGCATCTAAATCTTTTGAATTGTATCCCCGAGAATAATACAGTGAGTTATCTGGGGCAATTACACCTTTGCCAGAAGTTGAGAAGAAAGTATCCCATCACCATGGTGGTACAACTCGGCAGTTTGTTGTTAAGTCTTGTTGCGTACTGTTCCAGAGGAATCCAATTGCTCAGTCAGTAATCACTGTATTTTCTTGATTTATTTTTTTAAAATGCTTTAACCTTTGGATCAAAGAGTTGTGCAAATGTGCAAAAATTACGTGCTGTAATTGGGTACTCACTACAGTTCAAATAGAATCACTGACACACAGCAAAGTTTCAAGCAGGCATACTCATATACCTGTAATGTAGTGTGTGCATGTGGGTGGGATGGGAGGTTCGGGCGGGTAGGGATGGAGGAGGAGGCATGGTTTGCATTTAGCAAACTTTACAGGTAACTACCGTGAACTTCAATCATACACCCTGAAGGAATGGCTGCACGTTGCAGAATCTCTTCACAAATCCAACCCTGGGAAAGATCGAGCCTCAGGATTGCCAAGCCCCATGGGCTGATCAAAAGGCTCACTGGGTGCCCCACCCTGCGTTGCACTCCCCAGCCATCAGCAGCTCAGCACCGGCACCCTTACTACTCCATGGCTGCACGTGCCAGAACAAAACATACCTACCGCATCCCTGGGGGCACCTGTAATGAATCCATCTAAATCTCCATATAGGCCACCACGGTTATTTCACTGAGAGTCAAAATCTGGCTCTGCGTTGCATGGCTCAAACAGGTCTTCTGCATTTCAGCCTGGACCATAACTGGAAACTCCCCAAAGCCCCAGGTTTCCTCCCTCGCATACATACACCTTTGTGTCCTGTCGCTATCCAGTCCCTCCTTCAGCCCCCACCCTGACTCCCCGTGCTCTCCTGTTGAGTCACACTCTGCAATTAAAGCCTCATGGATCCCAGTTGCACTTAGCAGCCCTGCCATTAGCAGTTTTTATGTAGGCAGTAAACATCTGAAAGTATTTAGGAAGAAAACACTTCAAATTGTTTAGCAAATGACTGGACTTCTGAAATTGTCCCAGATGGCTTAATCTCAAAAGTTGCTGTATTTGTAACTCTAATGAAGGGTGAGGTCACCAGGCCCGTCAAGACGTGGACTTGGTGCAGCTATAACTGGGATACTGCTAGTCTGACTGCAAAGCGTACTGCATAGCTGTACGCATGCAGGCGGCGAGCACAGAAACTCCCTGAGAGATTTTCCTCAGAGGGAAAAAAGAAAAAGGTTATGCTGCATAGATATGCTAACCCTGTTTTCCCCTTAAAATATCTACCCATCAGATTTACGATAGCAACAGCTGGTCAAGTTAACCAAATTCTTGTTTGTGCAATCGGTTGTCATAGGGTTCCTGTTGCTAAAACTGACAAACTGACTGAAGTCTAACCTCTCCTTCTGGTGAACTTGTTGGTCTTGCTCAGAGTTCACTTTGCTGGGTTTCCTTTTGCTGAATCCCTACCACCTCCTGTGACCCTGGCCTCTCCAACCACGGGTGGATACAATGCCTGTGCTCTTCCCACCCCTAACTCGGTGTCCGTTACCAAACCTTGCTGTGTTGACCCAAGGCTGAGGAGCAGCGTGTGTTTCCTGATCCAAGACATGCAGCGCACCCGGCCCAGCACCATCAGTACCTCCTTATGGCCATCCAGTAGCCAGGCTTACATGCTCTGACCCATCAGACACCAAGAGGGAAGCATATGGCCTTGGGGGGCAAACAGCATCCACTTCCTCTTTACCCTGCTCCAGCAGCACTGCTCCACAGGCTGTGGGAAGCCATGCCATCCCTGTCTTTAGCTTCCCTCTGCCCTGGTCCCAGGAGCACTGCACCATGTTTTGCACAGCAACCCAGATTCAAAGGGAGAAAGGAGCATGATCTTGCTCCCAGCTTGGCGAACATGGCGAGATGGTTGAGAAGCCCTTTATTTCATTTTTCCTCCTTCCCAGGGAAATACTTTAACCATTAAACTATTGAGTAACAGGAGGAATATGCATTGTTCTCCCTGTATGCAGTGATTGGGAGGCAGGTGCCTTATCCCCAATACTAAAAAAAGAAAAAAAAAAAAAAAGAAAGGAATATTTCTAAAGAAAATATGAAGATAACCAACAATGCGGGAAGTCAGTATGACTGAATGCAGCCTGATATTGTTGTTCTGATGGTTTTGTAAATATCACGTCTAAATATTATGACAGTGACTTAAACTGCAAAATTTGACTTTTCTACATTTTTAAAATTAGAAAAATTAAATAAGTCTGAGAAACAGCACAGTAGCAAAAAGTTAAATAGCCTTCACAAAAATGGTGATGTTTTAAATTACACTAAGTCTGCCTAACTCTGTATATAATGAAAGCGAGCAACCCAAAAAATTAAGAAAGCAACATCAAAGAAAAAAGTCATGTTGTACAGCAGCTCTGCACTCAAGAGATCAGGTTTTGGAGGTTTGCAGGTCATTTGTTTTTTAGAAAAACTTATTTCCAGGTCCTGGAATTCTATAACTTCTTCCGAAGGCCAGAATAAACATAAAAGAACGTAGCAAATTATGAATTCACATTAACCGGTTAATTATATGAAACTCTTGCATATAAGCCATAGAATTTCACACAGAGATTCCTGAATTCACCCTGCCAATCTACAATGGACCTTGTACTTTGCAAATATTCATTTAATCTGAACTGAAAGGGACAGGAAATCAAATTTACTATGCAGAAAACTATTAACCATCATTATGTAAAAAATTAATTTAATTTCCACTTCAAACTTTTCTGTGTGGTTCTGTAAAGTGATAACAGTGCTCTAATAAGGGCAAAGTTCAACTGCAGGAGACAGAGGCAGCCATCATATGATTTTGGCAATTAAATAAAACATTTGAAATATCAGAACATGACATCTACTTGATAAAATGTTACTCTTCTTGCAAACGTAAAAACCTGTTTGAGGAGGAGGCAGCAAAACAAGAAAACGCAAGTTTTTTTCTTTGAAGAGTGTAAAATATCCCCTTCTGTTCACAACCATTTTTATGACCTTAGATACCTCTCTGCTCTATCAGTAACGTGTGTAACTTGCGTTCAAAGCCACTGAATACATTTCTGAACTGAACTTAATTCGTGACTGATTCTTCATGAATTGTTTCCAGTTTCATTATAAGTTTCTTTCTGTTTCAACACATGTTTTGGATCCTAGCACTTCTGGAAATCAATCAAAGCTGCAGCTCTAGTAAAAAATTATCAGCAGAGAAGTCTCTAGAGGTTGTGTGTTTTACAGTTTCCCACCATTTATCATAGCTCTTCTGCCTGAGGTTGCTGCTTTCAGAACAAAGCTGGCAGAACATGTCAGGTAAGCATTTCTCACCCATTTTGATGCCAAATCAATCAGGCCAACTTGAAACACTTTAAAAAACACTGCTATTTAATAAATGAAACTGAGGTAGGTGATACAGCACTGCAAAAGTTGAGGACCTCTCTCATCATATATTCTGCCAGCTCTGGAAGGAGAGACAACGTCCAGCAAAGGACTGCTAATGGACACCTGAAAATGTGAAAAAAATCACATCATAGCCAGCGGCAATTGTTTGACTGGAGTCTGCTACTAAAAATAAACTAGCAAACGTGCCAACAAACTGAGCTGGCAAATCACCCATCCAGGGAACAAGCATGTTGACTGAGCACAAAAGCTGATCCTTGGTCGTACCATATGATCTTCAGAAACATCAAAGCACAAGCTCCAGTTTTGAAGTTATTCCCTAGATAATAGATTTACGATAATCAGGAAGATGAAACCCTCCCTTCTTGCCTAATTTCCAGTTATATGAGGCACACTTTGTTCATTCCAGGCAGTGTTTCTCAATGACAGCCAGGACATCAGAGTACCAGTGGGGCAAAAATAACCAAATCCACTTGCTCTTGCAGCTGGAAACAGATATGGAAGATAAAGGAGTTTTAAAGTGCTTCTTTAAAAACATTACTTCTCTGGGTTCAAAAAAAAAAAAGCCTATGTATCACTCTGTTTGTTTGCTGTAAGTAGTGATGTGCAGAATTTACTTCCTGCTGTAACCTTCAGGACAAGGATTCAAGTTTTTTTTCCCTAGAAAAATAACACGAGTTACATTTTATCTGTCTATTGGGAATATTTACTTTACCATGTACAAAATTGATTACTGCCTATAAAAATGTTCCATTTAGGGTTCAGCCAAGCATAGTATCTGCATTTTTTATTCCAAGGAATATTGTACTTTTCTTTTCTTCTTTTTTCTTCACAATCTGTTGCATTGTTTTTTTGGTCTTAAACTTAAGCCGCTTCTGATTATTTCTCTCTTCAGCTCCTGTTTGACCTTTTCTACCTACCTCTAGGAATAACAACCTAGAACATTTTGTCAAATGGAAGCTTTAAAAAAATACTAAAGTGTTTTCAGCAAAAAACCCTATTCATTATTTTTTTTTGAAAGACCTAGGATTTAATCTTTTGTGGATCTAACTCAGGTTTAGCATGTTAAGGTGGGTATACGTAAATGTCCTTATATTAAGTAGGTAGCATAACAAAGATACAAAAGATGAATAAGCCTCTTAGTAATAAAAGACGGGCATTTCAGCTTGTGAGAGATCATCTGTTTTCTTCATCCTACTTACAACTATCTGTAACTTCTCCTCTCCCATGTGCCTAGAAATAGGAACTGAAATGTTTCATCAGAAGTTCCTACTATGTTGTAAAGCTTTAAACTTGATCAGCTTCTTACCTTGGTATTTTAGGAAAACAGGCTAGAAGAATAGCCCATCTTCCTGCCCAGTACAGAGTCAGCAGTATCTTTGTGAATCCTGAAGCAAGTCGTTTTTACCTGCCAGTGATAAAGAGCCCATGGTCTCCCTGGGTCTACTCAACTGAACATCAATCTTTACTTAAAAGATTGTCCTTAAAACAATGTCATTTACTGTCTCACTTATAGCTCTCTTGCAGTTACTTCCCTTGTGTTACTCCCCTAAAGAATGGAGAACAGGCTATTCCCTTTCTCTCTTCAGAAGCCTTCTATACATTTGAAGTCTAACAACTAGGGTCTTTTCAGATTAAACCACCCGGCTTACTTCAGTCCTTCACAGGCCATGTTTCCAGCAAGCTCTCCTTTCTTGCTGCTCTCCTCTGGACTCTCCAACTTGTTCAAATATATCCTAAAGGTAGTGTCTGTAAATTAGCAGTACATTCTTGAAGTGGCTGATATTTGAAATAGGATGAAAGTATTTATTACTTCTCTGGGCTTGATCAGTAGATACCAAAACACTAGGACAGAATCCCTCTGTTTTACTTTTCTCTGACACAACATAGGCATGAGTTAGCTCCTTCTGCTTATATATTTTCTGGGTCAGAGTACTTTCTGTGGACTCTATAACTTTTTGAAGAACACAGCAGTAGGCATTCCTGTTTATTTTTATTATTTAAAGTAATGTTATCCAAAATATGGAAACATTTTTGTCTTACAACTAGCAATTGGTCAAGAACAAAACAAGTTGGGAACTTTGCAAACGAGAAAATACTAAAACTAAATCAACCGTCAACAAGTGAGTTCAGCCATACAGTGGCTTCGATCAACAAAATTATGTTGTATATTGAGAGGGTCTCTTTTCTGACTGTGTTATGATGAAATCAGACATAGCTATTTCAGATCTGGTTTTCAGCTATGAAGTCACTGTGACCGCCCGCCGCTATGCCACAGCTTCTCCAAACATTGAATTGTTGATGTGTTACTGAAGTTCTCTGTTAAGAACCCATTATACATATTGAACAGAAATGTTCACAAGATGTTTTCCTTAGGCTTTCTGAAAAATGGTAATTGTATGTTACTTTAAAGCATAAACGTTTTTCAGATAGTATAGCATTTCCCAAAAGAAGGAAATTCCAGCTCTGTCTCTGAAGGAAAATAAAAGTTTGCCTACACGAGACTTGCTCCAGAAGAGCTACTTTTAATTAAATACAGGAGCAGACCTTCTAAATCTGAGCTAATACTGTCTGCTTCCAAATAAATTAACCCATTCTGAAACGGGATTAAGCTTAAGAGATTTGATACAAGTATGTTTAGTCAGGATGTCCAACATCATGTACAAATTAACTGCACAATGGAGATAAAGAGGAAGAGGGGTTTTCACTTTAATTTAAATCTTGCTTTGATAGAAATTAGTTTTACTGATAAACAAGTCACCAACCCAACCACTTTTCTGGTGCAATATAAATGCCAGCAATGGAAAAGCTTCAAAAGTTGTTAGACAAATAGCTTGTACAAAGCTGGAAAACATACATTACCTGGGAACTAATTATTCACCCAACTTTTTAATATATCTGATTATTACAGGACTTTCTCAAAATATTAGTATATATCATTCCACCGCCTTCAATAAATGCACATTATATAAGTTATATAGTAATCATGTCTCTGAATATCTGTTCATTTAAGTAAAAGTGCTATCAACTTTTGGGCTCCAGTCATTACAGTCATTCAAAGCCATCAAGTTTTATACTTTTGGGCAAAAAATCAAAACAATAAAGAGAATAAAAAGCTCTCTGAGTCATATTGGAATGAGACCAGTGGGCACTGGCATTTCAGCAGCAAACTGCAATGAAATCTATGTTTTTAGACATAGCCTTTACACTCGGTTTCTCTCTTGCTTAGATGAAGAGTCACTCACTGTCAAATGATAGCATCAGTCTAGCACCCTTTGGAGCACTAGATTATTCAAAGTCTGTATTAGAACTGTCTGTAAAATGTGGCTTATATTACCAATGAACATGCATATGATAAGGTTTTCTTTTCAGATAAAATGTCTCTAGACAATTCTGTGTCACAGGTCAAAAGCACAAAAGATATTCATTTTGAGCAGAATTTAAATCACACCTAAGTATCATTACATGTTTCAATGGTCTCCTTTTCTCTGGCAAGCGACTTAAGTTCAAGGGCGAGGATGCAATGTTTCAGACTATTATGTATTTGCTTATCTGCCTCTGGGCAGGTGACTTCTCTAGCTGTACAAAGTCCTTCGCTGCCAGTCACAAAGGTTAGACATCACACTTTTCCTTCAGGGTTTATGGAAAAATACTGCCCAGCCCAGACACTGAGCAGGTCTGCAATTTCCTCTTTCCTATGACTTCTCCTCAAGAATCTGGATGTCCTCTTTGTTTGCCCCATAGACACACCCATGTTTACCAAAAAAGGTTGGGAAGCAAGTAAATACATCAAATGGTGGGAACTAGTGAAGCACAGACTACCTTAGCACAGATCAGCACCTTCACTGTGGAAACCCACCTGTGAGGGTCTCATGTAAGGACATCCCCAGTCGTGACGTATTTGCCCTTGTGCATAGCGGGGACATTATGGGAGGAATACTTCATCCTTCCCACCACCACGTTAAACCCAGTTTTCGCTGAATTCATTTGCAACCTGCTGTATCTGCTTCTTTTTCATCTCACCTAGCAAGGAGTTACTATCTGTGGCAGTGACATGAGAACAATACTTTATGTAAATAACTTCCAAGTGGAGGTAGTCATTAGTGCAGACAGTTCTGAAGGCAAGTGAAACAGCGTTTGGCAGCAAGCACCGTTAATGAGATTGTCTCTTAGGATTGTAGTCTGATTCAGAACATGCCTTGCTGACTTCCTTATTTTTCACTTTTTTCTCAGGAATACAATCCCCCAAACTGTAGGGCTTTCTTCTATTGCAGAAGAGATTATTTGGGAAGCTGTTAATAGCTCCAGTGCAGAAAGGAGATAAGGAGAAAGCAAGTGCAGGATTGAGTGACAACACAGGAAGGAGGGAGGTGTTTGGTATCCATCGTTAGTCTATAGTCTGTAGGTTGCCAGCCTATGCAAAGTCAAACTCAAGCATAAAGCTATACCCACAGCCACAAGTACACAGCTCCCAGCATTCAAAGTTTGGATAGTGTTAGGTAAGTGCAAGCTTGCCCTTTGTGAGTGGCCTTCTCCTCTCCTCCTGCCCCAGCACACACTCATCCAGACACACAAGCACAGCAGAACACACTGGAGCATATTTCATCTGATCGTGTACAGCCCCATAAGACATTCTTGCGCAGACACCAGTTTCCAAAGGCTGGACACAATGGACTGGTCTCAGCTGAAGGCAAGAAAAGGCAGAGCTAAGTGTCTCATGTAAAGGGTTTGAGGAGAGGATGAAAGAACAAGCTCTCCATTGTTGACAGAGGCACTGCATACTGCCTGGGGGATGTGGATTATTTTGCTTTTGATTTTTTTTCTACAGTAGATTCAGAAAGCTGAAAGATTAGCCGGGAAGAGAGTAAACATCTATTTTCTCAGGAATACAGTCCCCCAAACTGTAGGGCTTTCTTCAACAAGCTTTCTTCAAACAAACATGTGGGCATGTGTTACCACATATAACAAAACCCAGAACCAGTAGCTGACCCATAAAAGGTGCACTTTAGTCCCCAAAGTGGGAGAATTGGCTGGTACATGATGCCTTGTCCATCCTTAAACCACAATATCAAATCAAAACCATAGGATAAGAATGTAGGTTGGAAGGGATGCCTGGAGATTGTCTGTTCCAACACTTGCCGATATTTAGCACCTCTGTCACCAAAGTGATAGAAGGTATTCTAACCTTTCAGAGGTTAGAGTGCTTTTGTGTGGGAAGTGGGAGTTTTAAGTGTAGCACCTGAGTTATATAGACAAGATAACCACAAGAGGAAGGCACACCTAAATGCTGTGAAGAAGAACAAATGAAAAACACAATGGAGACAGGAAGTTGGAAATAGAATGAGATGCAGGAACAAATACAGAACAATACTCACACTTTCTGAAGGGTACCATACCCACACTACGTCTTTTCTTTAGGACCTGTTGCTCTCTGCCTCATACTGTGTGGCCCTGTGCCCTTCATTAATTGTGGGGTAATGAAATACACTCAGTATTACATTCCCCCAGTTTAATAGGAAATGTGTTGGAATATGGAGCTATGATGCACTAAATAAATACTTTTGCTTGACCCTTAAGAAGAATAGCTGGGAGGCTCAGAGCCAACGCACAATCTGCTTTATGCTGAAGTCAGTTTTCGGTGGGGTTTGGGGTTTTGCTTTTGCATAGGCACTGAGACATGAAATAATTTTCTGTAATTTACTAGGGAGACTGAGAAAAGAAAAGGCTCTCAATCTTTTAAGAGAGTGAGTTAATGTGGCATTGTGGTTAAGCATTATGCTGTGTGTATGACCAGTGAGTGGACACGCAATGAATCAGAAACGTGGGCCTGGAGAGCCTGCATTTTTTTCTAAATATTACCTTAATTTTCCCAAGGAGCAAACATTCCTTCCTGGCCCATCATAGTGTAGAAAGCATATAAAAGTTTTAGTCTATATCCTTAAAACAAAAATGTATGTTTTGCCTTACTCTAAAATTACTCATATACTACACTTACATTGTATGAGTTTAATCTCTGTGGAACTTGCTTTCCATTCCTTATTAGTTACTGGTCAGTAAAAAAAAACACCAAACAAAAACACATGGAACTTGAAAACAAGTGCTAAGATATGTGATGTGGAAGGAAAAGGAGGACCTAAGTGAAATTGTTTACTGGTTTCCAAGTAGCAAGAAAGACTAAAATTGCCTGAGCTGAGTGATCCCTAAAGAAGAAACAATGAGCAAATGTATAGCTTATGTGATGTGGAAATTTCCTAGAATAATCACTGGAAAATTATCTTTTCTATACCAGGAATTCCATATGTGCAATATAAAAGTGAATATCGTGCCTCCTCAATGGAAACTATTGGAGTTTCCAATATTTAAAGAGAGTGCCTGTATAGAAAACCACTTTAGGATAGCTACCATGCAAGAGCTCATACCAAAGCTTATATTCTGATCAATTTTACTATGTTACACAAGATTCAGAGTAGCATTTCTAAGTCTCTCTTTATTTACAACATCTTGTTTTGCAGAAGGGAGCAAACGGCTGCAATACGACACGAGTCTTGAACCAAAAGGAACTCATACAGCCAGTGAGTTTCCCAGCCACATATCATCAGGCTCAACAAAAGATCAACTAAGCTCTTTTGGATATTAAAACAACAACTAATTTGAAAGGAAATACCAGAGTACTGAGATGTTAGACACTAACACTCAGATGAGGATTTTCATAAGTCTCCATTTAGTTTGGTATTCCATCATGACTGAACAACAAGCCCAGAATAAAATAAGCCGCAGATAAAAAAGGCTACTGTTCATCTAATCATGAGCTTTTTCCAAATCTAATCTAGGAGCCAGTGTAGGGGTGACGGTACCAGCACCAGCTGTGGGTTTCTGAGTGGGCAGATGGATTTAAAACATGATGCTAGGAAGAATGAAAGAAGTCAAAGCTTTTTCAGCAAGAAGCTTACTCAGGTGGCATACCTGAGTATTTCTGAGCAAGAAAAATACTTTCTTGCTGTTTTTTTATTTCTCTGGTTAGGCAAGCAAGACACTGTGTTTAGATTGTGAATAAAGATTTTACTAAAAGCATAGCTGTTTCATGTAATAAACTTTTCATTCTAATTGAAAAGAAAAGCAGCAGGGTCCTATTTTTGGCTTTAATAATGTGAACGTATTTAAAAATCATTAACTTGTTATTAGTATTAAAGTTTCAGCAAAATTTTCAGGTGTGATCTTATTTCTCAAAAGATTTAATTAACCTATTTTATTTTGTACTGAAGTGAAGTAGAAGCACATTTATGGATACAGTTGATCTATAAATACAGACATAGGAAATTACAATATCTGGGTTAAAAGGTGATTAAACTTGCTACATCCTAACTGATCATAAGGCCCATCCTTTAGATACTTAAAACGTCACTTAGTTACTGAGCATCAAAAACACCCACTGAAGACCACAGATAGCATTCTTCTCCATGACTTCTGAAAAGCACACCCTGACACAAAGCAGAGATTTTGAGATTTTGAGTTGTGTACCTTAACTCCTTCTATTCACATCTCAATGTATTTGTCAGCATGGAAGTCATCTGTCACTTAAAGTTTGAAACTTTTCAGGCAAGAAGAATATATTGATTGAAATACAAAATATGTACAGATCGCCTACTGCTAGAAGCCACAACAAGCACTGAAGTATGGCAAACTCTGAAATGCCAGTACATTTATAGGTGAGATGATAGGTTGTAGACCAAGGAATGGACAAATTGGCAATCTACTTAGTGAGGTAACACCTAAGTATCAAGAGAAAATCAAGGCCTTTCTGTAATCCTGCCCTATCTCCTGCCTTCACTAAGCTTACAGGATCAAAAGTACATTTCAGGGCAGCTTAACAGTTAGCAGACTTCAAACAGAAAGAGAGAAATATCCATTCAGCTGATGTTCAGGCTCTCACTGATCTCAGTGAAAGCTGGGAGAAAAGGAAACCTTTCCATGGCAATCAGGTCATAGGAGTGGGTAGAAGAGAGCCGCCACAGCTCTCAGCTGGTAGGGACATCAGGCAGCATCAATCACAGTGTGCCCCAGGCTCCCAGCATTGCTCCTTCCACAAGCAATACTGAAAGAGTCTCCACAAGCAAGTTTCTGGCAGGCTTTCAGTGACCATCCTCTGCCCTGTCCTCAATGGTGGTATGCTCAGCCTTCACCCCTCCCCCCTACCTCCTACCGCCCCTAACCACATGGTCCTGCACATCTCCACTCCTGCCCTTAGCCTCAGCTCCGTTGCTCATCCCTACCAAGCTGTTCAACGTTCAATGCCTCCATTATGTCCTTCCACTTAACTCTTTCTGGCTCCCAGAAAGCTTCTCCTCTCCACAGTGGAGGAGCAGGCGGGTCAGTAAGGGGAAGGGTGCTAGGAGAACCCAGTAAGTCCCAGAGGGACAAGGGCCCTTCCCAGGCAGGGCTGGGTTCAAGGAGCTGGGAATGAGGAGGAGGGCTGGGTGAGGCAGGAGCCGACCTCCATCTGCTCTGGCAGGCTGCAAGGTCCACTCATCTGCTTGCAGACATACAGCTTCAGCCTAGGGAGATGCAGGTATAAGGTCTGAGTGTAGGTTTTCACAAGACTTCCCCTAGACTGCAAGAGGTGTGTGACATCAACAGGTCAAGCAGGGAAAAAAAATAGAGAAAAAGAGCCATGATAGGCTAGGTGGAAGAGGAATATCCAGGTCCATTAACTAAGACCATGACGCACAGCCTTCTGTTCAAAATCAAAACCAAACTTTTTTTGCAATGGAATTGAAATTGGATTAAGATATGACATTAATGCAAATGATTACAATTATTTGCAGGAGAACATTCACATACAGAATTACTCAGTTATTTATAAACTCTGTACATAAATGTTAAATCTCTATCCTTCCAGTGGAGAAATACTACAAAATAAATTTAAAAAAATAATAATGACGAAGGCAAATTAAAAACCGCAATCATATTTATTCTTCAAAAATCTTACTGTTAAAGACTGATTTCACATTTTTTATTATTCTGACTGTCAACCTTTTCTCCTATCTTAGACTGATAACATTACTGTCATCAATATTTCATCCTACTGTCCCTCCCGAGGAAACTTAGTCTTTTTCTCTTGTCAAACTTTAGTTCTCAGACCTGAGGGACCAAATGCTTCTAATTATGACAGAAGATTCGTCGTCTATTTTCATCCTCTTATTTTTTGGTTCCCTCTTGAAAAAACATATCAGATCTGCTTCCTTCCATATGGAACATTTCTGGAATACTGCGAGGAACAGCTAGCAGTAGCCACTTCAGATATATTTAGCTTGTTAACTCTTTTTTCCCTTGCTCATCTCAAGGATTAGGTATGTCAACACAATAAATGTATTCTAATTTATGAAATGGTGATTTTTCCAGTTTTCATAACTGGATCCTTTTTAAATGAACAAAACTGTTCTATGAATCCATAATGTGTTAAACTGACAACTACAGATAGAATGTATAAATATCTTAGCAGGAAAGGAAGCCCCCAAATGACTAAGGAATTACTACTACACTGTTCCCACCCTCCCATTCCCATCCCCCTCAAAAAAAAACCTTTAATGACTTCTCTTGAGTGAATGAAGCTGTATAAACTTAGACTAGAGTGCAGGCAGACTAAAAATAACTAGATCTCAAATAGAAGTAACTTTTTTTATTCAAGCATTACTTGCTAACAAGCTAGATCAGATCATTTTCCTCAGAAGGAGTATAAGGAATGTGTTGAAGCTCTTAATTTTCCCAGGGACTTATCTGATGAAAAAAAAAAATCCCCACTTTATGCTAATAAAAAATGACACTCTCACTAAATGAACCTTACATTGAAACATACAGAAGTACCAATTAACATGAGCTCAGCCTATCAAGTTAGCAGCGCTTCACTAATTGCTTGAATTACTCTGCATTTGAGATGCAAAATGTACTTCCTGTTAAAGTATATTGGCTATTATTTAAGGATGCCAGACGGAAATAATTTCCTCATAATCACAAGAATACTCAGAACTGCCATCAAGTATTCACACACACATTGAGTTAAATCTAAGAAATAGACATCCGTAGAAGTTTTATAAGATTAAATTTCACACCACTGGTGCTGAAAGTGAGAGAGAAAGAGAGAGGGAACAGGCTGTCCCATATCCATTTCATTAATGCCTGGGGAAGGGAGTATTAAATGTGATTATTCACCTTAGCCTATGGGATATGCTCTACAGAAAAAAATTGTCTCTCTCATGCCTTTATTTAGCTCAATCAGAACTAACTTTTCCTCCTCTTTCTGTCTGTCTGTCAGTCTGTCTCTCCGTTGTGCCAGAGCAAGAGATTAACAAAAGAGATTAAAAAATTTTGGAGAATTTTCTTCTTGGCCTCAGTTAATCCAGCCACACATGGTACAGGGTTAGTGCTTACAAGAGGTTAGGCAGTCATAATAATTAGCCTTCCTAAGTTCAGACTTCAAAGATCTACGTTTGTGTTTGAGGCATAGGGGTTCTCCTCCATTGCAGAAACTGGTTTCTGAACCTGTGACTTTGACATTTTGAGCTGTGCCATAGTGGGCAACCCGTATCAGCTGAAACTCTGAAGCTGCCCATGAAACAGCACCTAATTTTTTAAGGAGTAGTTTTCACTTAGAGCACATGTTACTTTACTAGACTGTAACTATGTCTACGCTGTCCGTGACATTGTCCCCTGGGAGCATTCCCTGAAGCCCAGGCCAAGTTGCGCAGCATGGGTCACGTTCTCACTGCAGATGGCGATGTTCTTTGAAGCACACAAGCTGTGTGCACGCTGAATAGCACTTGGCCCAACGCCCTCCTCTGAATGTCTTCTGAGTCTCATGTGGTACCCCTCTGAGTCACGAAAGAGCTATCATTTTGTTGTGATTTTTCTGTTGAAAGTATCTAAAATAACAGAGAGAATGCCGCAGAGGCCAACAGCATGGTAGGATGCTGATGCATTTGTTGAGGTATGGAGTAAAGGTGAGGAGAGATAGCTGAGGACTCCGAACCTGCTGAGGTGGTGTTAAAGGCAGTGCAGAGCGGGGAGACTCAGATCTTGTCCAGAGGGACTCTGAGAAATCATTACTGGAGCAAAGCTCTTCCTGAGCTATGTCACAGAGCGAGAACTGACTAGCTTGTTTCAAAAAAGAATTTAGGAGAAAACTGAAATATTTTATTATGTGCTAAATGAGATGGAACCTGAGGAGAAACCAGAGAGTGAAGTTACTCTCAGCTTGCCTTTCCTGGTGTCTGCTTGTTCTGAGCTGGAGGTAACATGTCCAAATTCCAAAGAGGATTTGTGAACCTGTCTCTCACCTTGCCGAAACACTGGCATTGTGTAACACAGTTTGCAACATCTGTCACAATTCCTGCTTACATTTCCACTTTTTACATTACATTTATATATAAAAACCAAACTTGGAAGAAAGGCTTCTGTTGTCTACAGTTTTGCTTTGCTTGAGGGATCTTTTCCTAAAGAGTAGTCTTCTGAGACTGCCCAAAGAGAATATGAAAAGCAGTTTTCCCTTTAAATAGAAAAACTGATTTTAATGAATAATTATTGCGCAGACTTGGATGATGAAAAGGGTGGTTTTTCCAACTCCGTTTAGTCTTATTTAGCCATGGGTTTTACTCCCTAGCATGGAAGTAAAAACCATCCAAGAGGATTTGGGCAAAAAGGGGACGAAAAAAGCCACCATCATCCATACCACAGCCTGGCTCGGCACCTTCAGAAGGCTCCTGTGGGTGAGCCAAAGGCTCTCAAGCCAACTGGCTTTCAGGAGAGCACTGGCATTGTTTATGGCTTGGGTCCCTAAATCATATTCCTGGACTAGATTTCTTATCTCAATTCTTGCATAAAGCAGAGGTGGTGCTGCGCCCAGACCCTTGAAATCCTCTAAATATCCTTTGATCTCAGCTTAGTCCTTCTTGTAAATACTTAGATTGTCAGCATTTGAGGCTGGGTAGTATCTTTACTGTTTGCATGAGCCCTTAGACTGTGTGGTAAAAAGCACACAAATCTGGCTCCAGCTCAGTCTCCAGAGCTCTAGGCTGGGTAAATCACGTCCCTCGGACCCACGCCCCACCTCTGCCAAGGTCTGTGCCTGCTCCACAGGAATGAACTGGCATTTTTGCCTGGGGGATGAGCCTGGCCTCTCTTTGAGCCACGTTTTCTGCCATTTTCCCCAGCATAGACTGTGGTCTTGATGCCTTTTTAATAAGTTGGCATTTTTCCTAGTCCAGGCAATCCTTCTCAAGAAACAGATTTAAGTCTTTCTAGGTTTCATAGCTGCATGGGCACTGATGGTGGGGTTTTTATGTATTTATTTTTAAAAGTTAATAAAAAAATATATATAAATAATGTGGTCTATGAAAAAAAAGCAATATATTTTATTTGTCCTTATGTATATTTTTCTAGTAAATGAGAGAATATGCATTTTGAAAGACATTATGTATGTACCATGAAATAATCTAAAACCTTTAGAAAATAAATTTCTTCTCACTAACTCTAATAATCACAACCAGAAGTTAGGGAAAGACATGAGACAGAGGATCTCTTTCAAAGTTCCTTTTTCTTTCATCCACATCTATTTAATATACAATCTCTCAGTCTGCTTTAGTAAGTACTTGTAAGCTGATTCAAAATCCTGACGTGAAAAATTCTACTGCAATACAAAATGTCATTAGCTGTGAATAATGCGTTATTAAATGGGCATCTTGAAATAGAACTGCTTTTTAAAAGAAGGCTGTAACTAAAAGAAGTACTAGAAGGCCACTCAAAAAGATTTTTAAAGGGACCGAAGTTGTTGGCCTCTTCACAATGAATTGTGACAACGTTGTATCATTTCTCTTTGGAGAAAGCAATCTCATTTTTGGCCATGCTGCAACTGCCTGCAATAAGATTTGCATGTTTTTTATTCAGGTACATTACTCTTAATACATAGAGATTAAATAACAGAATTACAATGATACATGTTTCTTTAAAAAGAAAGGAAGAGACTTGCTTGTTTGCTTTTTTTGGTCTGCTGGACAATACAATGGTGGGAGCCAGTTTCTTACAACTTTTCCCACAGGCCTGCCCTTGGGAATAGCTCTCTATAAAATCCCGTTCTTGTGGCCCTACAGAAATAGAACGTAGTGCCTTTTTTAACTTGAAAATTATTACACCAGGCACCCTACTGCAAATGAGCTAGAACAAAGCTGTGTCCTGTAGTGTGATACTGATTTCTCTGAATGCATCCATACGCTTTCATAATGGAATATTTAGGGAAAGCGGCACAGCCGCAAAGTCTATAAACAAAGGATAAGTAGACGTGGCATTCTCAGCATTTTTTTAGTGTCCTAAATGGAAGTGAATTTTAAAATGTAAGCAGGCGTTTCAACTTGGCCTTTCTGATAAGGTCTGTCACAATCAGCCTAGCTGAGACATGGAATACCTATTCTCCACCTGTAATGTTTAATATAATGGAAAAAGTAAGGAAATATTTATATAGCATCACAAAACATCCATCAACACACTGGCACGAAGCGTATACAATCCCCAGAGCAGTCTGCAAGGAACACAAAACCTAGCCAAACCCCGGAGATGCATTAGCATAGATTCTTTGGGATTCTGTAGATCGTCTCCTGAAGCTGCAGAGATGCTAGTGGCTTTAGATAATATAAGAGCTTGCCAGAATTTAGCAGGGGGACGCGAGAGAAAAACATTTTTTCACACAGGAAGGTTAGATGGCATATTCAAAGCGACATTTATCAGAGTAAGGTTTTTACAGCCTCCTAAGACATTCTGAGTAATCCCCGCAGATCACAGATTTTCTCAGCATTCAACTAAGAGATAATCGAAGTGCAGCTCTTTCTCTTCAATGTCATTCTGCTTGTACTTGCGTATGCAAACTGCTTTCTGCCTGAAGTTCCACAGAATCTGCTCAGACCTTGTAAGGAAGGAAAAAGACAGAAATTAGAAGAAAAGCAGATGGAAAAGTAGATGCAAGTTTTGCCTAGCTTGCCACTTCTCATTTCTATGCAACACGTTTGTGCATAAGCTGCTAAGCCCAGGGTTGTAGCCAAGTATTCGGGCACAGTGTGATAGATGTGAAGATCAATTGCTTGTGAAAGCAGAAAGGGTTCTAACCCAAGCTGATACTTTTAAATTAAACAAATAATGTCACCTTTTTTTGCGTAACAAAAATGTTTGCAAATCTTACCTGCTCATATGTTATGGTCCTTCCTTTTTCACAGAGGCATAGTCTGAACTAAGCTAATGTTGTTTGCTATGAAAATCCACATATTTCATTGACTCGTCTTTCAAAAATTCACTGACAGTGTTACAAAAAGTGTCTCCCATAGCCTGAAAGGACAATTGAGCCATAACTTTGAAAAGTTCTATATAGATAACCAGAAATGAAGAATGAGGCACAAATTATTTCTCATTAGAAACTTAACTTTATTAATGTACTTACCACCGTGTGTAGTTTATTCTGGTGTTACACTATTGCTCAAAGAAATACATTTGAAATCCACAGCCATCCAAAGTCATGTCTGTTGAAACTGTCTTTCAATCAAAAGTCAGAAAAAAAGCTGTAGTATTAGTACAATGTATATGTCAGTATAATATGAAAGGGACTCTCGTTATCATCCCTGCTGCCCAACAAACATCGTGGTGTGGTTGTCCGGTTATATGTTTCTAGAAAATATCAGGGTGAATGTACAGAGAAACCATTCATTGACTTAGGAAGCAGGAAATGCTTTTGTCCTACAGTGAATGACTTAGCTGCTTGCTCAGCTCACCTTGAAAATAATCCTTCATTTGCTGTATGGAAAAATAAGGTTAGCCCTGGATCATACCCAAGAGACATCTAGCTAAATGTTAGATAAAGCAGACACTTTCCTGGTGGCAGGAAAGTTGACACTTTGCCCAAAATCCTGAGTCTTGCAGAGGCAACTTTCATTCTGTTAAGCCTCAGCAGGAGAATTATGATATCTGTGAAGTAGGAACAGCAAATCCAGGGTGTACTCCCATGAATGCAGTTGGACAAAGTCGGGTTGCTTACAAAACAGGCTTCAGACCGGAAGGCTGTGAAGCATCTGTCAGCATCCAAGCTGACCTCTGCAGGGTGGAATGGACCTCGAGGCTAAAACACTAGATAGATCCATGTTACTCCTTTTTATTTCTAAATGTTTGCAAACAGCATCATGTATTTATATTTGGTAAATAAATACTTCTTTTGTTTGTTCTTATTTAGCCTGGTTTGACATAAAAGCTGATTTAAGCGTGCTGTCTGACCTCACAGCATTCCATGGTTACTGACACACAGAGCTTAAAAGCAGGTCCAGGTCCTGGCTGACAACATTCAGCTCCCCAGTGCATTTCATTAAAGGATCCAAGAGTAGTACGAGCACACTTCCATTTAAGCTGAACAAGCTGATTTTAAAGACGCTAATGCAGGTATCTGGGAAAAAAAGAGTCTCTTCTGGCGAGGTGCTAATATAATTTGATTTCTACTGAAAGATAATTTCTTTTATGAATTACACCTCAGATTTATTGTGATGAACACAAATATTACTGAGTGCGGTGTTAGTCTGTCAATGCAAGTTAGTCCGCCACTCCAATATAATAAAATTGCCATCAATGGTACACACATTATATTTAATCTCAGTTTCCCTTTATTGCTTGCATACTTTACTATCTCATATTTACATTACTATAAATAGAATTAAAAAAAAAAACAAAACACCATATGCTTTTTTGTATCATACATGGCTGAAGAAAGCCCCACTTATTGTTACAGGAATTGTCATAATAAGGAATAACATATTAGTTCTCAGTTTGCAGACACATGGTCAAGATAATATAGTAACTTTAGGAAGCTGCTTTCTGAATTTATATACTTTATTGCAAAACCACTCTGGGAGTACTCTTCACTGACAATGGCCCTATGAAAGGGACTCTCGTTATCATCCCTGCTGCCCAACAAACATCGTGTACTTTGATACTGAGATAAAAACAGTGTTTTAGAAATTTGTTTAAAGGGTTTGTAAGAATAGGACACACACAACACCTGCATATATGGGTTTTTGAAAACCCAGTAATTTTGGTTTTGATCAAACAGGAAAGACAAGCAAAGACTGGCACAGACCACCTGTCCAGCAATGACATTATCACACACTAAAGACTTCCATCTCTAATGTGAAGAAGTTTGTCCCAAATATAACTTTTTTAAAAAGACCTACAAAGTATCATGACTGGAAAAACAGATGCCACAAGTGTCACAAAAATGAACTACACATTTTAAGAGTCAAAGCAGAAGTAAATTTAAATAAATGCATGCAAAAATATCATCTTCAAATTTAAAACTTGGTTAAAAATGTTTAATGAAAAAATTTTATATCATCCTTGCTATTAATCCCAGGCAATGTAAAAAGATCCCAGAGACAGATAACTACATAGTTCTGAAGCAAATATCCACCCTACTTCCTATTAAAGTGCTTCCAATGCTAACAGAAGACAGTGTTTGTAATCATGAAATAGCATAGCTTTCCTGTGACTTATTTACTTTCCCAAGTGAGCAACCAAAAGTATACAAAAAGAAAAAAAAGAGAAATTAGAAATAAGGTCTTGCGCTTTACCCAACGTGCAGAATGAGATGTGTCCCTCCCCCAGCATGGCCACACCGCAGCTGCTCTGTTTGACCACCACCATGTGCTGCTGCTCCCTCCCTGCAGTCCAGCAGACCTGCAAGCTCCTTCCAGCCTGCTATGGCCTTGCTCAACCCACATGCTCTCCTTGGGGCTTCTATGAGTATGGTAGCATCCAGCACTCGTCCCAGGCCCTCCCACATGCATGTGCAGCATGCAAACCCCATAATCCTCCATACCCCTCCCAACCAACTCTGCTTCCTTGTTCTGACACAGTTTTTCCTTTCCCTTCTCTGCCTTATTTGCCTATGGAGGCTTTCCCTCTGTTGCCATCACAATTTTTTAAGGCTGCTCAGCCCACGCAGGTCTTCCCTGTTCTCTTTTATCAAAAAACATCTCTTGTTTGTAAGTAAGTGACTAAAATATAACATCCCACCTACTTTCCTCTGAATTTTTTACTATTGGTTGCCATGGTACCGAAGGCTTGTGGGGGCTGTCTAGCCTTCTGTCTCTTGGTGCTCACTGCCCAGACTCACATATCTCTGCGCTATCCTTGTTCTCCTCATATGACTTGAAGGTCATATGAAATGCTCCCCAGCTGCAGCAGGGCTCCTCCTTGCCCAGGTCAAGGCACAGGTCAGTGGCTCTTGCACTCCACCAAGAGTGGGGAGGAGAGGTGGAAGCTGGGGAGCTAAAAGCTCTCTGAAGTCAAGAGAACAGTCATGATGTTTTAAAGTGCAGAAATATTTTCTTATTGTCAAAGATGAAAATATTTTTCTTTTGGCAAGTACAAATGGTGTTGGCCTTGAAAACCAGTCCATACTTAACAGAACTTCAAGGACTGACTGCCCTCTTGGAAAACTAACAGAAAACAGCAGAGAATATTTACACCTTCTTACTGGCCAGGACGCATTAGTCAAAGTGCAATGAGAATACATCAAGAAAAGCCACCCTTTCCTACTGAGGCCATCTGGAGTCTCTCAAAGCCTTTGATATTTATGTACCCAGAGGCCCTCTTCAGGTTATGATCTGGAGAGTTTGCTCAGAGGAAGTCATGGCATACACATAGAGGCAATGCCCCTACTCGGTCTTTCAAGGGAGCTGAGGAATAAATTTTCACCTATAACAGTAACCTGTGTCCAAAGAGCAGTTAATAAAAATAAGGGTTGCTTCTCCTCTGCCTTCATAATAATGAATTAAAATTATGAGTTTTAACAAGTGGGAAGTGGGATTTCTATGAAAGCTATCAAGAAAAATTGCCCATTGGGAAAGGACCTGATGGGCCTTTTCTGCCTTGTGGACCTATCCTGCCAGGCATCATTCTCAAACACTCCCTTGTCTCTTCCTGCTTGTTGCAAGAGACATTTCTTTAGGTCAGGAAGCCTCTGCCAGCATCACTGTCATTCTGATGCAGGGCAAGGCCCACAGGGGCATGGGCATCTGTGGAGTTACCCATTTAGTGAATCTGTGAGAATGACTCCTGTGTGCTAGAAATAGGGAGAACAACTGCTCTGGTCTGACTGGATTAGCAAATATTTGGAACCTATGGAGTCCTGGAGTCCTCTAAATCTAAATTTAGTGCCCTTTGATACTGTGAGACAAGGTTGTTGTTCTTTCACCAAGTCCTGTGGCATGATTTTGTGGTGCCTTGATCATAAGGAATGCTGCTAGAATGATGACAAGTTACATGCCTTTGGAAAGAGGCATCTTGCTGTTATCGAATGATGGTCCTGCTCACGCTGGTGGACTTTCTACCTGGTTTGGTGTCACAAAAATATGAGGCCTAGGCATGTTGTCCTTTTCCACATCAGAGTCAGAACCTTAAGTGTTCTCTTGCCTCATCCTTTCTTCTTTGCAATGAGATGGAGTTTCTTTCATCTTCCTAAACTTCTGAGAAGCATAAATGCATTGCCACAGACCTCCCTTCTACAAACCTTTCACCCTCAGGAGTCCTGCTATAGGTCTGCTTGACCTTGTCCTGTTTGAGACAGAAGAGTTTCTTCTTGTCTGTTCTGCCTCTGTCTCTGTTCTCTCTCACCTCCAAGCTGTTGTTCCCATTTTTGATCTTGCTGCAAAAGTACTTTCATCTTCATCCACTGCTGATCTCCTACCCTCATTTAACACAGCTCGCCATCTGATCAAAGATGTAAATAGCTGTAAAGACCCTTTCAGCCATTTATATCCTTCCTTTTCCATGGAAAGGAATTTATGTGCCTCCTTGAAGATTCAGAACATGCAACATGCTCATTTGAGACAAGTGCTATTAGATGTAAGTGGGGTCATTCAAAACTGTGTATCCATCATCCAAACTGTTTCTAAAAATACTGTGGAGGACACGATAGTTAAGTGGTCCTAATATTTTGTCCCTAGTGATGTTTTAGCCCTTAACATATTACGAAAGGTGTTCTGAGAGCTAGGAAGTGGGAATGGTCAAGGACTCATCCTTTAGGATGAGCATGCTGTCATCGTGTAAAACAGTGTAGCGGAAGCCACTTGTGTCTGGCTGATTTTATAAAATGCAGTATATAAATACGATGCTAATGTCAAGGGTTTAGAAGTCTGCAGCCTTCCCATTTGTGCTACCTATTAATCTGACAACATTCATGCTGTGGCACTATTCTCAGTCTGGTAGAATGTTTCTCTCTCTCTCACATTCGCAGCTACTCTGTCACTTCCATGAGCCAGACAGTTTGATCTGCAGGACTGTGATACACAGGAGAAATCAAGGCCTTGCACTTCAGCTGAGAAGCGTATCACATCATAGTGAATTTCTGAGCTTATAACAGCCCTACTAGAAGAGACCTGAGCAAAGCTTGATGCCAGATCCTTCCTTTATTACATAAACTGATCCAGCACATACTCCTGACCACGGAGTGGAGAAGTGGCAGTTCCCTGTTTATGTTGCAACAGCAGCTGGTACTGCAATATATACTGTAGCTAATGGCAGACTTCTTGAATAATACATTACAAAAAGCTGCATATAGATTCTGTATGCAATCCAGTGCTTTTCGTCTAACTATTGAAGTCAAGGGAGGTAAATAAGATGACTGTGTTGTTTTAATTTGAAGATTAAATAAATCATTTAGAGATAAGGTCAATCCATATACTTTTAACAGGGTGAAACGTTGTGAAGAGAAGTTGAAAGACGTACATGTCTTTCAGTGCATCAGTATGTCTAAACAGGAGCACTGTTTATACTGAAGGGCTATGTCTACGTTGTGATCAGATGCATAGAAGCCAGGATTTAAAAGACTGACTTAGTAATAAACTTAGCTCCAAATGAATATGGCTGATCTTCCAAAACACCATGGAAGTATGTTCCTTTCCAAAATGCGTTAGAGAAAAAAATCATCTACTTTGCTTCTGATAGAGCAACTGAGTCATTGAAATATCATATAACATTTTATTCCCCACTAGACTGGGTATGCAAAAAATCTTATGGATAACTGACAATTTGAGTGTGTCAGGTCACATCCAGAACAATACATAATACAACTATCAGATGTCGTGTTGAAAAAGACTGGTTATAATGTGAAGTAGAAGTTATGTACTTAATATTTACAAAAGCTATCCAAAATAATAAAATACTCACTTCCAATATATGGTAAAATGTCATCTAAATGTATTTTGAGACTTTTCAGTATCTGATTAGCTGGGCTAAAAGACAAAAGATTTGTTTACATTTGCAATGATGTTAGGTACCAACCAAAGAGTTGTCAATGGTAATTACAGAGAATATATCAGCCTACACGTGAAATTCACAGTAGTTAGCTGATCAGAAGAATTAGTAAGAATTTCCAGTAAACTAAATCGAAACTGAAGAAAAAAATTGAGGGAAATTTCCAGTTAAACATGTTTAACTGAGAATGATAATGTTAGTAATTCATTTTCTTAATGGGCTGCTTAGACCAAAGAAGATAACAGTAGGACTTTTAATCTGATTAGAGTAAGTATCTTGTTAATAATCTTGCCTGATTACTCTGTAGTTAGTCAGAAATGTAAGAGTTAAAATTTTGACTAGAAATGTTGATAAGATTATTTCCTTGTAGTGCATATGATTCACCTAGAAAGAGAAGTCTTTGTGGAAAGCCAGAAATATTCACCTAAATTCCCTGACAAACACCTGCTGTCTTTTTAAGCACAGATCCAACAGTGAACTTATGCTCGGAGAGTGGAGGAGGATGCTTCTCCTGGAAACTGAGAGAAGTGACCTCCCTCAAGTGGAAGAGAGAAATAAACCTTGACTTCTTACTTCCTCTGCAAGTATTTTAATTCCGTCAGAAAGAAACTCTTTCCTACCATTGTATTTCTGGATGGGGGGTGGGGGGGGTAGGGGTGGGGGTAGGGGGGCAAGGAGGAAGGAAGAAGAAAAGAATCTGTAAAATCATTTTGAGAAGAATCCAAGATTAGCAAAGCAAGTTACTCGCACATACCTACCAGACTGGCCCATCACTGTATTCCTTCTATCCAGTGTTTGGAAACCCATTTCAAGAGGCATCTGCGCTGTTGCCTTGGTAAAGACAATACGGGATGTTCACAACACAATTCTGTTAAATATGCCTAGGGAATTGCCAGGTCAAAATGGGATAGAGAGAGCACCTATTTATCTGCTTTCATGGTTGGGTTGTTGCTGAGCATTTCAGATGATAATTTGGGATTTGGCAGCCTATGGCCTCTAGTTGATCTGCTTCATTATTTTGTTACTTCCTGAAATGCTTCAGTCCTGAAATGGTGTGTTAATACACTGGCTGATTTTAAAATATAATAGTAAAGGTAGACATTTTACAACATGGGAATAAACTTGATGGGATCCATTTGAGAAGAAGCAGGAAGAAGGAACACACCTTTAATAGTGAGAGAAAAGCCAAATGGACTCTATGTTTGAGGATTCCTTTGGCACACTCTCTTAACTGGACTGTGAATCAGATTAATACCAGAGAAGATAAGTGGTTATATTTCTGCCAAATCCGACAGGGAATTCTCAGAATCCTCAGGTGCCTTGTTTTTAACAAAAGATTTTTGTAACTGTATTTATGAAGTGAAGGGCCTGATTCTTTGTTGCTATAACTTGGCACAGTTCCACTGATTTCAAAAGCACGTAGCTGATTTACAACAGATGAGAGTGTGGACGAATGAACAAACATGAGACCATGTTAAACAAAATAGGCCTGAGTCCACCATAGGAAATCCATTATTTGCATTATTTCTTTGAAATGCCTGCAGTCAGGGCTTCCATAATAGTTTGAAAGACTTCATAGTGCATGGAGCCTTCCTGCTATTTTGAGTCCTGAGAAGGACAGTTCCCAGGAGCTCACAAAGACGACGACTACTGGAGCCAAGACTGTTGAAATTGGGAGAGCCTGTATTGTAGGCTTAGCCCAGCACTGGAGGCTAGCGCAGGTGAGTGGAGGCTGTGTCAATGGTCCAACTGATGTAACAGGTTGACCAGTCTCAAGTCATAGCATCCTACTTAGGGCTTACCTAGACATTCTATTTGTAGAAGGGATGTGCTGCTGGGCTTTAGCCTTAAGCAACCGGATGAGATTTGTCTACTGGGTTGTATTCTGTAAGAATACAACTTTACCTTCTCAGACACTGCTACCTAGACATGCCAGGCTTCCAAATCAGTATTCTTCCTAAATTAGGAGGAGGAGATAACAGCAGTGCATCAGTGATAACCCCACTCATCCCCATAACGTGCCAAAGAATAGGTGTTATGTTATGGTATACTACCAGGGATGCTACATTACCAATAGCACTTCTTTGATAAATCTGTTTGCTTTTGCTGGCTCAACAGGTGAAAACACTAAACCAAGGAACCCATCCCTTCATTTCAGCATCCATGAGCCAACCAAGAAGGAAGAATATTGCCAGAGGGAGATATTTACCCTCCAGCTGCCCACATCAGCCCACTAGCTTCTGGTCAGTTGGTCCCACCAAGCTCCAACAGGAAGGCTGCAAAACTGTGCATGGTTCCCACATGGGATCCTGTGCAGGCTGAGACTGCACTTGCAATTTTGGCAAGCTGTAAGCAACTCTGGTTGTATTTTGGAAGGGCAATATTGTTTGAAGGAGAGCCTGAATATTTCTGTAGAATACTTTTGTTTTCCCTGATGTTTTTGGTCTGGAAAGCGAATATATTGTAAATCTCATTCTCTTCCTATAAAAATTTGGATCATTTTGAATGTGTGGTGGGTTCCAGAAGTCAGACAGACTGTGTACAAATGCATGCATTACTGCACTGCACAACAGTTCTCAGTGGCTGTAGGCAGAGGTTAGTTTCAGACAAGTCTCGCTATATTCTTTCTCTAGTTAATGAAAAGAGATGAGCTACTCCAGGGGGCAATTGAGAACACCTTAGAATTTCTGAATTGTCAGCTGAAATAACTTATTCCTACTAACCTCTTTCTGTTCCTCTTTCTAGGAACCTCCTATTTGCTGTAGGGAGAAGCCACAAAAATACCATTAGTCTTTGAGCCTGTTTCCTTTCTCCCTTGGAAAAAAAACCCACATTCATGGTGAACATAGATTCTTCCCTAGTCACACCTCTTAGGAAATGAAATTTCAGCTTTACCTACCAATCCATACTTTATCTAGAACTGATGCCAGTAATACAAACTTTTGCATCATATTTCTCTTTCTCTCATTCTTTTCCTTCCTTCCTTCCTTCCTTCCCTCCTTCCTTCCTTCCTTCCTTCCTTCCTTCCTTCCTTCCTTCCTTCCTTCCTTCCTTCCTTCCTTCCTTCCTTCCTTCCTTTTTCTTTCTTTTCTTTCTTTCTTTCTTTCTTTCTTTCTTTCTTTTCTTCTTCTTTCTTTCTTTCTTTCTTTCTTTCTTTCTTTCTTTCTTTCTTTCTTTCTTTCTTTCTTTCTTCTTTCTTTCTCTTCTTTCTTTCTTTCTTTCTTTCGTCTTATCTTCTTTCATTTCTGCTTTTCTTTTCGTCTTTCTTTCTTCCTTCTTACTTCCCTTATTACCTGCCCTTCTTCCTTCCTTCATTCTCTGCCTTCCTTTACTTCTCTTCCTTCCTTCCTTAATTCCGTCATTTCTTCTTTTTCTTTCTTTCTTCTTTCTTTCTTTCTTTCTTTCTTTCTGTTCTTTCTTTCTTTCTTTCTTTCTTTTTTCTTTCTTTCTTCTTTCGTTCTTTCTTCCTTCTTTATTCTTTCTTTTCTTTCTTCTTTCGTTTCTCTTTTCTTTCTTTCGTTCTTCCTCCTCCTTACCTTCATCCTTTCTTTTCTTTTCCTTCTCTGCCTACTTCATTCCTTCTTTCTTTCTTTCTTCGTTCTTTTTTCTTTCTTTCTTTCTTCTTTCCTTTCTTTCCTTTCCTTCTTACTTTCTTCTTCCTTCCTTACTTCCTTCCTTCCTTCCTTCATTCCCTTCCTTCCTCCTCCTTTCCTCCTTCATTCTTTCTTTTGTCTTTTTCTTTTCTTTCTTTTTCTTTCTTTCTTTTCTTTCTTTCTTTTTCTTTCTTTCTTCTTTCTTTCTTTCTTTCTTTCTTTTCTTTCTTTCTTTCTTCTTTCTTTCTTCTTTCTTTCTTTCTTTCTTCTTCCTTCCTGTCCTCTCCTTCTTCCTCCTTCCTTCTTCCTTCCTTTCTTCTTTCTTCCTTCCTTCCTTCCTTTTCTTTCTTTCTTTCTTTCTTTCTTTCTTTCTTTCTTTCTTTCTTTCTTTCTTTCTTTCTTTCTTTCTTTCTTTCCTTCTTCCTTTCCTTCTTCCTTTCTTCCTTCCTTCCTTCCTTCCTTCCTTCCTTCCTTCCTTCCTTCCTTCCTTCCATTCTTTCTTTTTTCTTTCTTTTTCTTCTTTTTCTGTTCTTTCTTCTTTCTTTCTTTCTTTTCTTTCTTTCTTCTCTTCTTTCTTTCTTTCTTTCTTCTTTCTTCTTTATTTTTCTTTCTTTCTTTCTTTCTTTCTTCTTTCTTTCTTTCTTTCTTTCTTTCTTTCTTTTTCCCTTCCTTCCTTCCTTCCTGTCCCTTCCTTCCTCTTCCTTCCTTCCTTCCTTTCCTTTCCTTTCTTTCTTTCTTTCTTTCTTTCTTTCTTTCTTTCTTTCTTTCTTTCTTTCTTCTTCTTTCTTTCTTTCTTTCTTTCTTTCTTTCTTTCTTTTCTTTCTTTTCTTTCTTTCTTTCTTTCTTTCTTCTCTTGCATTGTCTTTTTCATTGTCTCTTTCTTTCTTCTTCCCTTCCTTCCTGTCTTGGGCTGCCATGTAACTTTGCCCAAACTTGCCCTAAACATCCTATAGCTTATTATCCTACAGACAATCAGGGACAGAATTTGAATCTCTGCCAAACATACTGACTTATTTCACTTAGTCGACCAAACAAGTATCACATCTTTGCAGACTTAATCTGTGATAATTAAAATTGATACAGGAATTTTCCTGTGAAATAACTTTTGTTGAAAGATGCTGATTGACTGAAGCCAAAATTTTTATGAAGTTACTGAGCTCTGAGATGAGATAGCTGATGACAACTAATCCAACTAGAATGGATCAGGCCTATAGCAGCCCCATAGGGACCTATAGCAGCTCAGCATACAGCTATGAAACTGTATAGACTCTAGCAGCTCCTACATTTAGTCATTTGTTCTATCTGCATTTTCTACAAATTAAAACTCATAATTGGATCTGCTCCACTTTCATGACTGATTGCTTCATATATACAAAATAAAAAGTTTCATTAACTAGTGGCAAGGCCACTCCTTCAGTCTGTGGAGACCCAGCTTCAAGTTCTACCTCTAAATTAGAGAGAGATGGGAATTAAACTTGACCATAACAAAATTCATATGAATGGTTTGGCTATTCGGTGGTTTCCCTCTTGCGGAGGTGTGGGAAATTTCCAAGCATCAGTTTCAGCTATACAGAATACAACCAAATTCCCTTAGGCCATATTTAAACATGACACAGCCTGACTTTCACCAAGCAACTTAAATTGTATGCTCTATGCTCCAAAACCTCTACTGCATTTTCTTTCATGCAAAACACAGATCAAATGTGCTTCCAGTCCTTACTGGCCCTTTTCCCAAAGTAGGTGATGAGAGGCAGGCCTAGAAGGAAAGAAATTTGGGCTAATTATTTCACATTACTCCTATTTCTAAATTCTTATAAGTGAAAATGTTGCAAACTGACCCTTAAATTAATAAGAACTTTAGTATCTTTATATTTTTTTCCTTGTACTTTCACTTTGTAAGCGAAGCAAGTTTTGGAGAAAAAATAGAAGTTTCTTATGGAGTAATGGTGTCTGTCTTGTCAAAGCTATGCAAAATATTATCGTTGCTAATGATACTCAGTATGATCAACACATATCAACACAACTGTGTCAAAGCACGTGTCCTTTTTGGTATAATAATAAAGTTTTTTGAAAGATTTTTTCAGGTTTCTGAATTTTCAACTCTATAAATATAACAACAAAATAATTATATAACAAGACGGATATGTTTCTTATTTAAATCGTACTTTTGCCTTGCAAATGGTTTAATTAAATGCCATTTATCAAAACACTCATAAGCAGGATGTTTCAAAGCAGTTCACATTTGGTGCTCCTCTTGAAAATGTATTACAGGCATACAGACAGAACTGTTGGGTCTCATGAGCTGGAGTAAAGGAAAACACAGCATAGGCACGAGACTATATCACAAAAGATGTAAATGGTAAAGCTGGAAGTAACTATCAAGATCAAAGCCATCTAAATCACTTTTCACTTATGCCCAATTCTCAAGACACCAAAATATGGAGGACACTTAATTTTTGCAAATAAGAAACCTGAAGTTCAGACTCTGGATGGGACCAGGAGTGATGTATTTCACCTTCTACTAGACACTCTGTCTCATGCCTAAGCCTGGTCATAATTCAGAGACAGGACATTTGTCTTCTCCCTTGTGCATCCTACAGGCAGTCTCACTGCACCCCAATAGATCCAGTGAGAGAAAGTACACCCACTAACTTCAGTATTGCTTGGGATGCAAGAGACTGGGATGCAAGTGTAATGATAGGACACCGGGTAACGGCCTCAAACTGAAAGAGGGTAGATTTAGATTGGATATCAGGAAGAAATTCTTTACTGTGAGGGTGGGGATCCACTGGAACAGGTTGCCCTGGGAAGCTGTCAATGCCCCATTGGAAGTGTTCAAGGCCAGGCTGGATGGGGCTTTGAGCAGCCTGGTCTAGTGGGAGGTGTCCCTGCCCAGGGCAGGGGGGTTGGAAGTAGATGATCTTTAAGACCCCTTCCAACCCAAACTATTCTGTGATTCTGTGATTCTGAGATTAAAGGTCTGCTCCTTTCTCTATTACCTGTCAATCACTGTCTCCCAGAGAGATCACCAAACAAGCAATTCTAAAGTCTTTTGTAGGCAAGCATCTTGCCCAGGGCTGCTTCCTCACTGCTCTGTAGATTTAGCTATTAAAATTTACATTTTCATCTTCTGCGCTTTCAGAACACCCATTTCTGAGAGAACTGATTTACTTGGATTGTTTCTACCATCTTGGGTGAAAATTAGGTTTCTCATTATCATCCATTCAAGCTGTTCCACTTTACATAGTAGAATTAAATATTCATGAGACAAGGGAGTGGAAGAAAGAGTGAAATCCTGAGGGCATTCACCTGGGAAGGAGAGGAACTGGACTCCAAAGTCTGCTTCAATTAATATATTCTTTTCTTAATTTTTCCCTGGTTCAATGAATATTTCTCTGCAAAGCTGAACAGCTCCCTCAGATGTGTTTGAGAAAATCCCAGCCAAGAGTACTTCCTAGCAAAGTTGAGAAACCATTCAACCAAGGCGTGCCATGTCACTTCTTACGTAGGAAACGGACAGTTGTTTCTTTTGTCCTACCTCTTCCCTTCTGTGACTGTGACTATACATGCCACAAGGCCAAAACCCACGTAACAGTAACAGACAATACACAGCTCCAGGCGCTAAGGGAACAGATAGTTGGTCATAAGACTTTGTATCTCACCTTTGGTTTCCAAGGTATCCTGATTGCAGAATATCCTGGGTTTTGACAATACTGTCAAATAAAATCCCAGACTATTTTTATTTTCCAGAAATAGAGCATAGGGATTGATCAAAAATATTAGTATGAAAAACAAGATGAAGAGATAGAACAAAACAGAAAAGAAGCTATGAGGTGTTATAAAGCTGTTTGTGTTGGTGATTTTGACTACTGTCAGTGAAGCAGGTCAGGAAGCTTTTGCTTCCCAGTCAGTGACTGTAGTGTCATGCCAAAGCCACTCATACTCTTCCTAACTTCCGCTGCAAACTGAATTATTCCAAAATTGTATCAGACATGGGAACATAGCTAAGGCATAAGACCCCTCACCACAAAGAATAATTTGCTTTCCAATGGAAACAAAAGGGTAATTGTCTCTACTGGGAATCCAGTATGATGAATGCCTAATAATTCATTATTATTTAACAAGTCCCATGTGTGTTTTTAAGTAGAAGAATGAGATATAGATTGCTTCGTAAGCAGTGCTCTTTTATTGCTTCCCTGATGTTACAAGATGCTGTTCTATAAAATTTATGCTAAATATCACTTTTTCAGTTCTTATTGCACCCTAGAGAAGTTAAAGTTTAATCATGAATACACAAGAGAACTTTTGGAATTAAACTGAATATCATTTTTTAGGGAAAGATGAGATCAAAAGGTATTCACTAGAGACATGTATGATACAATTAGCAATAAAACAATGATGCTTATGCCATATTGGCTTAATAATGATACACTTCAGTAAAATTATTTACAAAAATAAATATTAATAATAAATTAATAGGCTGTGAAGGGCTTCAATGTGATATTATAAAATGGAAAACTCACTGGAATATGAGTCCACTGTTCAACAGAAAGCATTTTTTTATTACAAAGGGATTTATTAGAATGGCCACAACTCATAAATGGAAGACAGCAGAACCAGGCCTGAAGGTATGAGCAATAACAATAAAGCCCTGATCCCCCCTGTTATGTTAAAAACTTTGTTTTCCAAAATCCAGGCTTTTTTCATATGTTCATTGTTTTCCTCCTATAAATTATTATATCCTTTAATTCCTAGATTATTTTTTTTCAGGTTTAGCTTGCGTACAGTACATGAGACTTTGAATCTAATCAGAAACGGTTGCCTTTTTTGGTTGACCGGTTCCAGAGGACCTAGCTGATATCTCCTTATCAGGTAATTAACTGCACCTTATTTACGTTAAAGGCAACTGGGATTATAGTAGCCAAAAAAAATTTGATATCCGAAAGCTATCTTGAAGTAAATTATTATAGAATTGCCTGCTTTGTTCAGCATTACTCTTTGCTGGAGTGCTTAGCTGGAGCCCCGTGACTTCAGAAAGTTTCCTTTGAGAATGACTGCCCATTTATTCCACGTTGATCCAGAAACAACCTTTAAGTAGTCAAATCGGAGCTCTGAGATCAAGTATTAACAATCACAAATTTGTAATTAGACATCACAATCTATTGTGTGTATAAATCCCTTCCAGGTAGTAGGTGATACTCTGTCCTAGAGAACTGCTTCCCCTTTCATCTTCAAATTAATATTGCAGAGTATTTCAAAATAAGTTCTCAAGGGGGGAAGACCTGCAATATATTGCACAAAATGGATTCAATTAGTGAAATACCTGATATTTACACCATTTTTTTCCAACCCAACCTTTTATTGATGGAGTGCATGGGAAAAGAAAGCAGCGTAGTCTCTAATTATTCCTCACCTTCATGTAAGTCTTCTTCCTCAGCCAAAGATAAAATCAGCTATGCCAAACACTTGTCCAATTTTTCTTTAATATCTTGCAGCCATGGAAAATGAACAACTTGAGGTGAACTTTCCTGCACCTCACTCTCTTTTTTTTTTATTGGACACTTTTCGTTGGTGTCTGCTCTTATTATAATTATATTTTTTAAAGAAATCTTTTCATTATTACCATTTTTTACTGTTTTCTTCTACATATTTTTCTCTGAATTAAATATACAATTTTCTTTCAGGAATTCGCTGCAGATCATTTTTTTAAACTTCAATCATATAGCACCAGATAGCACAGACCTACTTCCCAGAAAATACTTTGATTTATTTATCAATGTATGGCTTTCGTCCTTTTCAAAACAATATGAGAGATTTACCTTGTTTTTAGCATGTCATTTACTATAACTGTACATTCTGCTCTGAAGTATTTGTGCATCTTCCCTCAAGCTATATTTGTACAGCCAAATATTTCTCTATAAAGATAGATTTTCGCATTTATCTTCTTGAATTGCAGCATGTTTTTGTCAGACCATTTCTTTGAGTTGCCAAGATGATCTTGAATTCTAAATTTGCCTCAAAAACGCCTGCAGCCATTCATCCAAGTCACTAACAGAAGCGTTGAACACTCATAGGTGCAGGAGAAATTCCCATAGAAAGCTACTTAGCTGCTAGTGTGATGGTGAAACATGAATGACTGTTCCTCTGGATGTATGTTTCCAATCAGTTGTGCAGCTGCTTGATCCAGTTGCCATTTCCCTAGCTTCCTCATCAGAATGCCTTTTAAGTAGTACTGGACAAGACAGATAATATCTGCCAATTTCCCCCCTTCCAAAAAAGTTTGCTACTTAGTCAAAGCAGAGGAGTAATTTTTTTTAAAAAGTAGCATGTTTGGAGAAGTCCATCTTGGTTGTTACTTATCTCCTTGTTATATTCTATTTGCTTAGAAAATATTTGTATTTTTTGTTTCAGCAAGTTTGTTTGGTTTGGAACTGAAATTAAATGGACTAGCCTAGAGATGACTAGCTCCTTGCTTTTATTAGACTCATTTGGATTACTCTGTTAGGCCTTCAAAGTATTTGCAATTCATCCAGCTGTTCCATAACCCATTCTTCCCTTATTGAAGCAGCGTAAACATTTTCTTCTCTGCTGCACCTGTACTACTGACTACTGTTGACTTTTTAAGTGAAAAAAAGAGAACATGAAGCACATAGTCAAATCAAGATAATAGATCTCTCTCCTGCCTCAGGAACAAAGTTTCTTCTCTGAGTCAATATTTACCCCTACTTCTCTTGTTCATTTTGCACCTTGGACTTTTCGACTGTGTCCCCTTATGTCTGTGCAACCAGATTATATTCATCTTTAGCAATATCAGTTAGAATCTACCTCCTGTTCTCTCCCTTCTTGTTTTCAGGGTGACCAAAACCTGATCCAACACGGTGGTCTTTCAGCCTTTTTGTGACAACTGATGCAATCCTGTACACATAAATGCAAATGTGTGTTTTGTAATAAGATTGTGCCTGGGCAACAGAGACAGAGGCTCCCTGACCTGTCTGCCATGTTTTTCATGACATGTCTTCTAGAAAGGAAGAGGGAAGAGAAGTTTGTTCTTCCCCTGAGAGCAGCTGAGCATAAGGCAGCGAAGCCCTTGGACCGCAGCTTAGGGCAAGCAGCCAAGGACAGATAGTAGAATGGGAGCATGAAGCACTGAGATAAAACAGTTTTGCTCCTGAAAAGAGAAAGGGGCCTTTCTGAAGCAACAAGTAGGTCCAAAGTTAAGATTCAGAAGCAAAGAAGGCAGGATACCCAGAGGTAACTGTGTAGAGTTTGTGGAAACCCAGGACGCTACTCAAGTCATGGAATGGACAGCAAGGTTGAAGAGAAGGATGTGTTCTTGCAAGGGCAAAACTGGCAGGTTCTAGTTTCTTTCAAACTGTTAATTTCAGTCCTCCTTTTCCAGGAGAATTGAGGTTTTCCTCCATAAATAACTACCTTGTGGAGGTTTCATATTTTGTGTTATAGTGAAACCAAACTTAAGACACTAGTTCGTTTGGGTTTTTTTACTGTCCGTCTGTAAGGAAAAGGGTGAGACAATTCTACTTCAAAGTTTTGGCAAATTTAGTATTTTCTCATACGATATGTGGGGAACAAGTCCAGAAATAAAAGCACAAGGAGTCATCATCTGAATTCTTGCAGATTCCTAGAGCTGACCTAAAGCCGCAAGACAGTAGTTCTCACAAACCAGCAGTAAAGAGGGAAGGAAAGGGAGAATCATCAAAGACTTGAGACATGTTTTGGTACTCTTTTACACTACAAGGAAACTAGAAAACCTCTAGGATAACTTAGAAGTCAGACAGACACAAAACAACATTGGCGTCGGAGTGCTGCTGAGTCAGTCCCTTAGTTCCCACAGATGGAATTGTAATCATAAGTGTCTTTAAACAATGAACTGCCAAGCAAATAATGTCTTGAGCTGCAGGGGCAAGATTAGCTATCAAGAAAGTTCCTCCATGTATTGTCTGTGACTCTGCATTTTGGTGGTGTTTTTCTGGGGAAGCGGGGAAGGTTACGTTAAACATCAGTATGAAATCCTTTGGCTTGTCTCCATTACTGAAGACATAGATTAGAATAAATGCCTATACGAAATTACCCAAGTATAAAGGTCAACTCCCAAAGAAAAAATCAACAAAATTTTTCTGGAGTTCCTCCTACTGTCTCCACCAGACGAAACATAAAAAAGCAGAAAGCACTGGAGATGAGCAACAGTATCATCACTGGTTGAGAAAGAAGTTTCCTGTAGGTGGAACACTCAGCCGTACTTCTGTGGGATGGTTTGGGATGCCACATAAACAGCTTTGCCTGCATTTCATAGGTTCTGAGGAGCAACGTTTGGGGATGGGGTGGTAGGTGAGCTCTTGCCAGTTGATACACACGTGCCAGATTTGGACTTAGAAAATGCTACATATTACAGTAATCTTTTCTGTTGCCTGGAAAAACTGACTCAAATAACCATTGGATCTTTTGCAAAAAAATCAGCCAAAGTATCACAGTTACTTTTCCAACTATAACCTTAAGATTCATCAGAGTTGTTCTAAGTGACCCAGCCGCCTGCTAGTCTCAGTTGTATCTGTTCCCTCTGGAAATGTAGCTTCCTGAAAACCTGTGAATCTCATTTGAAGATTTTCTGTTTTCACTGGTGGTTTCAGGTCTGTTGGCAGTCAGAAAATCTCTTTCTTTTGAGAATCCCCCTTCCCCAGCCAATTCCATTCAGACATCAAAGCCCCAGGGTTCCACAGCATTCCCTGTGAGCTTTAGCTCTGTAAGGATTCTGCTGTTACACCTCTGATCTCAGTCCCAAATCTCTTTGGTCCTCACTTCTTTCTCCAGTCATTTTCATACTCTCCAGTATTTAGTTTAGCTACACGGGTTTTCTAGGTTTATTATGATTGAATTTCAGAAAGCAGGTAGAGCCCATTTAACAGAAGGGATTATTCTGTCAAGTCTTCCTGTGTGACAGGCCAGGCTTTAACTGATTCTGGCTGTTCATCTCGGAAAGACACTGTTACATCCTCCACGCTGTTATAAACTCATTGTGATAGTTAAAGACTAATTCTTGATCTGCGGCTTGTGCTATAAGAAAAAGGCCATCATGCATTGGTTGCCTTCAACACAGCAAAGCAGAAGCACCTCAACAAGTAATGCACACACTTAGTTCTTCAAAAAGGTTAATTTCCCAAAGGTAAGAGAATTTTCAGATTAAATTGTCTTGAAGGAAAACTAAACAAGTGAATTCTTCAGAGGTAGTTTGGTAGTAGACTGACCCAGAATTCATGTGATATCACTAATGAAACAGGGTATAACAGGGCAGATTGGGGATTATAACAATTATATTCCAGCCTCTAATTCCTGAAAGTTTGTCAGTACACTTTCATGGAAAATATGTCCTTATCATGCACTACACCATAACATAAATAAAGTGTATTTGCATCTAATATCCTTGTTGAAGTGCTGAAATACTCTTTCTAGCTTTAGTCTGTACTTTTGTAAGAGTTGTTAAAACATCTATTTTAGGGAAGATGCAGACATAAAAACAATCCAAGTACTAAAAAAAGCATAATTAATGGGAAGGGTAATAAAAAGCTCAGTCTGTCCAGTTTTTCAAAAGACGATAAAGAGATTCCTGTATACAAATACTTTTAGAGAGAAGAAAAGAAACAGCTACTAAAGTGGTTTTTGTTTTAATGCAGAAGACAACAAAAGCCAGTGTTTGAAATCCAAATGAGAAAAGACACATGTTTTCAGCAGTTTCATTAGAACTTATCCAAGAGGGGTCTTCAAGTCAACATTGCATGACTTCCTGAAAAATCAGTTTTATTGTATACTGACGTGGCTCAGTGAATTACAAATTAGTGCATCAAAAGAGGGATAAGTAAGTAAAATGTAACTGCATATGACATTCAAGTTAGATTATGAATGTTTTCCTTTTAGCTTGTAATTCAGTGAACTATGAAGGAGTTATTTGCTGAAAGATATATAGCTGAGTATCTTCTCTATAATTTCCATGTTGTTACAGAAATATATGAAAATAGATGATAATAGAAAGAAAGATGCATTAGAAAATCTCTACACAAAGGTCGATCAGCTTTGGAAGCACTTGGGACTTCAGCTACCATTTACACATCAGGGTAAGTGTTTTATAAACCAATGATTTCAATTGTCACATTTTAGCTACATAAATAAACTTAATTGAAGCATCAAAAAATGTCTCCCACATCTAAATGGCTTTGCATCTTTTCTGTGGTAACAGTCTAGATTTCGCTGTTACACAGTCTTCTACCAAGTGAGAAATTTAGAATGGTATTAGCAGATTAAAGTTATTGGTTTAACACATATGTTAGTGCTCCTTTGAAGAAGTTGCCATTTTATGAATGTTATTAATAGGATCTTTTTGCCTCCAGCAGAAACTTACTTGATGATTTGGCAGTGGTATTACTGTAGGTTTGTGTCATCGATTACAAGATTATTTAATTTTTTTTTTCTTCGTGTGCACCCAACCACAAAAATCACTAATCGTGCCATTTGTTTTTATAGATATTTTATATGATGCCAGCAGTAATGAGTTGTCAACTTGTTGATATCATGCAGGTATTTGTAGTTGCTCAAACCATAAACTAACCTTTCAAGTACTGCTATCATCATATTTTCCCCTGTATCTTATTTTTATTTTTTATTGTCTGAAAAGAGTCATATTTCAACTTTCTCACTGCTTCTTTTAAAGCAAAAGAAGCACCTTATTATTATTAGCCTAGAGGTAACTTTCTGTTGTGTTGCAAAATGTAACCTTAAATATTTATAAGTATTTATAGATATTAAAATACACATGATATCCAGTTTCTCATTTTTTGTTATGAAGCCTACACATGCACACACAGATAGATATATACACAAATAAGAATAGACTTCATTTTTCAACTCTCTATACTTAAATTCAGCATACATCCAGAGAACATGCTGTTGCATGGTTTGAATAAACATTGCGCATATCCAAAATATTTCTAGCACAGATCAAACAAATCCTTCCTGCAAAACAAGGAACTATAAGCAACTTTAGATAAAGATGTCTATCCTTAGTGTTTAAAACGTCTTCATGTAGTCATAATAGATGTATTTTAACCACTTTTTCCAATATTCTTATAGGCATGCCAGGGTCAAAGGAAATCTTTGTAAATTTTTGCAATCTAAATACACCAAACGGCAATTGTTTTTGTCTCCCAAGATAGAAATTATAGAGAAAGGAGAAAATAAACAAAATACTAGCTAGTATAAACAAGCAAATGAAGACTGCTATCAGAACATTTTTCCTGTTTTAAACTTCCTCCCACAACACTCATAATGCCAGAAGACGTTTTTCAAAGAATTTTAAACACTGTTGAAAATAACTCGAATACTAAGATGGTCTTGACGTAAAGAAGCAGAGAACCACAGAATGGTTGAGGCTGGAAAGGACCTCTGGAGATCATCTAGTCCAATACCCTGCTCAAGCAGGGTCAGCTACAGCAGGTTGCCCAGGATCGTGTTCAGTCCAGTGTTGAGTATCTCCAAGGATGGAGACTGCATAACCTTTCTGGGATACCTGGTCCAGCATTTGACCACCTGCAAAGTAAAAAAGTGCTTTCCTGTCTTCAGATGGAACCTCATGTGTTTTCATCTGTGCCCTTTGCCTCTTTCCCTGTCAGTGGTTCCCTCTTCTTCATTCCCTTCTCTCATATTTGTACACACGGATAAGATCCCCCTAAGCCTTCTCTTCCCAGGCTGAACACTCCCGGCAATCTCAGCCTCTCCTCTTAAATCAGACACTCCAGTCCCTTAATCATCTTCACGGCCATGCACCAGACTCACTTCAGTAAGTCCGTATCTTTCTTGTACTGGGGAACCCAGCACTGGACCCAGATCTGCAGATGTGGCCTTATCAGTGCTGAGTGGAGGGGAAGGATTACCTTCCTTGACCTGGTGGAAACACTTGTCCTAATGCATCCCTAGAAGGTTTTTGACATTATTTTCCTGCAAGGGTGCGTTGCTGGCTTCTGGTTTGCTTGTTTATCCACAAGGAAACCAAATTCCTTCTCTGTAGAGCTGCCAATTCTATCAGATTGGTCAGGCATGATTTCCCCTTCATAATTGTATGATGGCTAGTCCCCATTACCTTTCTATCCTTCATGTTTGGAAATAGTTTCCAGGAGGATTTATCTCCATTACGTTCCTAGGTAGGTATTGAGGTGAGGCTGACCAGACTGTGATACCCTGAATCCTTCTTCTTGCCCTTTCTGAAGATAGAATTGATATAAAATGAACAAGAACAGCATCACGTTGGCTAGCTCCCTCAGCACTTGTAGGTACATCCCATCAGGTCCCACAGACTTGTGTATGTCCGGTTTGTTGTATGTTCCCTAATCTGGACCTCCTCTACGAAGGGCATGTCTTCCTTACTCCAGATTTTCCTATGAGTCTCACGGACCTGGGATTGCTGAAGACAAGTCTAATCAGTGAAGACTGAGGCAAAGAAGACATTGTGTACATCAGCTTTTTCCATGTCTTTTGCCACCAGGTCCCCTTCCCCCATGTAGCAGTGGGTGTGCGTTCTCTCCACTTTTAACTGGTTTTGTCTTCTGTATACCTTAAGTACATAAACTCCTATATTCTTCTTAATACAGACACCAAAGCTATGATTTGTTTAGAACAACTTAGAACAATGCAACTTGACTCATTATACCAAGATCTAGTATCCAACCAGTCTCAAAGCATTAGAATTTTGTTAAATTAGGATACTTCAATCTTGAATTCTACAAAATCACACTTTCATTCTGTTCAATTTAGTCAAAAGTTGAAATGACAGAGTCTATATAAAATAAACAAACATCAATTAACTGCTGATTTTTAAACCAAACTAGCTATTATTTTCAATGGAAAAGCAACATTAGGGAAAATTTAAGTATCAGGGGAAAAATACTTAAACTTGGCCACTGTGGCAGCTAACAGTGACTCTCTTCAGAGAGTTTCCCTTTTTTGCTTTAAGGGTGTGTGGAAAAATGTGCAAGAAGGTTTTCAATTTCATAACAATAAACAAGAAAAGACATGGTAAATGAAATTTCACACGGATTTCAGCCAAATTATTATCCTTACCAAAATTTAATATTTACCAGTAATTCTTTTTCATATTCACTCTTTGTAGTACTTTTTAGGGTTAAATTTCTGTCAGCATTCAAGCTCTGATGAAATGGGGATTATAACAAAGAAATACTTTTTTTTAATTATCTGTCAAATGAGTCTCGTTAACACGAGTCTCACCATAGTAATTGCTTAAGAACCAGGCATCAGAACATCTAAGATCTTTAAAAGAGTTCACTGTATTCAAGTTGATGTTGCATAAGTGTTTTTGCATATCATTTTATCTCCATATTTATTTCTGACAAGGTAGAAATGGTAGAAGTAGAACACAGTATAGAATAAAAGAACAACAAGAAAATGGTGGAAACACAAAATTAACAAATGGGATTTCTAGCATTTAGTTAGTTTCTCTGCAGCAGGTTCTAATACCAAATGTAAATCGCATGATTGTTAGAGTTTATCCTTTTGAAATGCCTTAAAGATTTATAATTATGTGAACCAGGCTGATGGAGATCTCTTGCAATATCCCTGTGGTGACATCTGATAATAGAATGCCTTTGATCATGTACTTGTCAAATGCATACATTTGTTGCAGTAGGTCCCATAAGTTGTACGAAAACACCCCCTTTTCAGAAAAAGAAAAAAGCTAATAGGTAATGAATGGAAAATACATTAAAGCTGGTTTACAACCTGCAGTTCCTTTGGTGCCAGAAGAGGCTACAAGTATTTAGAAGGTTGTAAACCAAGTGTGGGGGAACTCCAGACACCTGTTGATCAGATTTAAGAGTGAAGTTTCGAGCATCAAGAACAAGTAATGTAAATTCTCTTGTGAACAAAAAACTAGTGAGTTCCAATATAGAAAACAGAAGTGATTTGGCTAAATGTGAGATTTATTACATCAACACTGGTTCCTGTCATCAAGAGGTAGTATATGTCAATACAAACCACTCTTCAGATGAACTGATGTATATGATAGAGGTTTTTTAATAGCAATGTCCATCATGACTGTGTTTATGCCATTAGCCACTCCTATCCTGCAGTTAAAATTACAGGGTGATGCTGAGTTTTCTCTTAGTCCTTTTCCAAAGAAGAGCTGGAAGTAATTTACAGGATGTATATCAATCTATTGAGTATGGAAAAGTAACTGTTCTTTCTTCTTTGATGACTGTGGAAAGGTGGCTCTTCAGAAGCACCAGTCAAATGGAAACTGAAGTTTCTTTTTCCCAGTCTCAGCATTTGAAATATCTGCCTACTGTTTGAGTAAATTCAATGGATTACTTCAAGTCACACACAGCACATCTCTGGAGGAAAGGCAAAATATTGCATCAACCTGTAAGATTCTGCTGCTGGCTAGGAAATTATCCAGTGAGATACAGGCTACTGAGAATTTTGATAGCGGGTGGATGATTTGACTTTTACTGTAATGCTTTTAATATTCATACACAAAAAATGTAGTTCAGAAAATGGTTTGCCGAAAGTGCCCCACATTACATCCTATTCTCTTAGGAAGTCTTCCCCACAGAACAAAATATAACTCCAAAAACATTGATTTCTCCCACCAGCAACATGAAGCCTTGTTAGGAAGACAGGAAGGTTAAGTGACTGAGTTATGGAAAAAGTTACATTAGTGACTAATCTGAGAAGATGCCTCTGTAATATGTAATGACACAATAAAATACCTGATATATGAAATAAAATTTGGTATACAAAATATATTGTATACCTCAAAGAGGATTGGGAAGCTAAGAATACTGCTATAAAGATCTTGTTGTTAAAACCACTGGGATGTAAGCTTGCAGGCAGAAGTGGAAGTTTCTGCTTAAGAAGTCTCATATTTTGTATGAAATACTGTTTTCAGGATAGCCTGACTAAAGCATGTTTAATATTGTTTAGAAAAGTGAGGTATGAAAGTGCTTTTTATCTTTCCTATATTTTTATATCTTCCAAGACAGAGAGAGAGAGAGAGAGAGAGAGAGAGAGAGAGAGAGAGAATCTTGTATATGCTATAAGAAATTATATTTAAATTAAGTAGATTTAAAATCTTTTAAAACTCTATCAATTTCCTTTTACATTCATATGCCTTTGTAGGTTTAATCCTGTGATCAGATGGTTTACTTAAGAGAACGTCTAGAAGAAGAGTAATTAAGCTAACACTGCCCTAGAGAGACGCTTTTTGAAAAGGAGCATGAGGCACAGTATTTCTGGAGGTGTTAGTAAGAACTTACTTAACAAATGACCCCAAGAAATTCAGGGACATACACCCAGAGGATACACTTGAGTGAAGAATACCATTTTTAATCATCTCAATGGCTTGTTCTTTGTCCATGACAGAGTCGTGTGTTGCTCAAAAGGAAAGAAATAAAATGCTAATTCAAAGATAATTTCCTCAGTCTGTTTCTTTGTTCTTTTCCCATCTCTGTTTGTATCCTTCCACATGCTCAATCTCCTTTTTCTCATGAAAGGTGTCTATTAATGTAACAATAAATCTACGTCAAACCATGATTGCCTATAACTTTCCTCTTATCTTGTCTCCTTTAATCTTAGAAGACCATTCTTGTCTCATTCAGCACAGTAAGGGCAGCTCGAGATGTCTGTAAATACACCCAATCCTTTTTGTTCCCCCTTAATTCCCCTTTTAAACTCTCCTTTGCAATTGATGCCTACATCACCATCATTGCCAGTGTTGACCTCACATCTGTACTCCTGTGTTTATAGGCACTGCCTTCAGAAGTCGCCAATCTTTTTTCCTGTATTTATACAGTATTTAAACGTCAGTCTGATCTGTCACTAGTGTTCCTCGGCCGTATGCTATGAGAGTAATCTGTTATAACTTTGTTAGCCTAGTTCCAGAAGTTTGGAGAAGGATCAGCATTTGACAAGATTTGAGGATTTGAAGAGACTGCATGGCTGAGAGAAGACCACATAAATTCTATGTCATAATATCAGAGGGGGGGAACAGCAAATATGGCTGAAGAGGCTGGTGACAATCAGAAATTGCTACAAGAGAGGTATTTCCTTCTAGACTATTATTTCTGTTACAAGTGCTATTATCTAAGACAGAAAGGGGCAGAACCTGCTAAGATTTATACCCAGAAACAGAGCTGCATACACAGTCCCATCTACATCAAATATCTGAGTTACTTATAGTTAAAATATGCCAAAAAAAGGAAAATAATTATGTTCATACAATCAAAATGTCCCTTTCATAGTATAGTTTTATTTCTTAATTATTACGAAACAAAAGTAAATATAAAGAAATGCCAGCAACTTATTTACATGTTGCTGGGAACATCCTTATGTTATGCTTCAGATGGGTTTTGTTTTAAGTGAGGGCTCAGAAGCTAAATACAGAAAGTACACTTAACACCAAAGAGTATTAGCTGTGGCTGCATATCTGAGCCACAGCATTTCCCATTTAAGGCACTGAAATTTTATGGATCAGATTCTCATAAAGCTTTTTTCTATACCTTGTTTGCTTGTGATGACAATCAATTTATTCTTCAAAAGACAAAATCTTGATATACCCATGAAACAATACGTGACGTTAATAAAATACTGCTTTTTTCTCATCACAGCTAATCAGGTTGGGCAGAACCTCACGCTGATGTGTCCACGCAGTTTTGAACTGCATCCCACTGCCATGGAACATCTGTTTGCACTTGACCGTGTCAGATTGCCAGAAGGGTGGTCAAGTTACCTGTGGAACTGGGAAGTCAGCGTCAATGTTTTAAGATACTATAGCAGCGATTTTTTCTAATTGCTATGAAATGTAGCATACACGTGCTAGAAACAACCCAAGCTACATCATTTTTGGGGGGAGGAGTGTCATATTTGTTTGAAAAACTAAAACCAATCTCAGATAATATTGCCTTTGCTTGACTTCTTCTATGGCTCAGCACTATGCGATTTTACACATCTTTCAAGTGTTATTTGTCTGTGATCAGGTTAAGCCAGAACTGAAACATGTTTTTTCCTAATTAATTCTCTTCCTATTGAAAAGAACCTTCCTGTAGGCTTGATAAAACTAGGACAGGTGATATCAATAGGAGATACTTAATTAGCATATTGCCTATTTACCATTTAACTATTTATCATTACTTCTGAAAATGACAATAGACTGATTTCATTAGTCAAATAATTTAGTTATAATTCATTTCAACAATTCAAATTAGTCCATCTGTGGTTTTGTACACAAAATTTCTACGTGACCAGCAGGTGAAATGGACATGCTCAAAACGGGGAACAATTGTTTAAACCAAGTCTACCAGTACAAAAATTATTTTTGATGCATTGCAAAGAATTTCTGGATGTAATATTCCAGCTGACAACTAACCACAACTAATCAATTAGAGACATCTGATAAAGAAGATAATCCAGTTTTGTTGATATTTTTGATATAATTTTAAAAATGAGAATTCGCTTACCACAAGAATTGAAGGAGTGATAATCAGAAGATGTCTTACATACCATAAGGCATTCCAAATTTGTTTAAAAAAACTTGTTATATATCCTTCAAAAAGGACAGAGGAGGAAGAGCAGGCCTTTAAGTATGTACACATACCTGCTCTGAACATTCGCTGTAGTGCTGCAGTTAAGCAGTCATGCTTGTATGCCACGTTCAAGGCACAATAAATAACAATCCGTTACGGGAAATACATAAACAAGCACTGTTGTGGCCTGCTTGTGTTGCACCGTCACTTCTTGTAGTAAGATCAGAGAGGTCTCTGCGATGATTCAGTAGCCTAAGGGCATGAAATCCATGCCTTTGGAAGCATTGAACTAGCTTGATTCAGCAAGGAAGAGTTTACAAAACAGGCAAAGCTTTGCTCCCTTTCAGATCCAGATCCTATATCCTCTGCTTCCAGAGACAGGATGTTAGATATTGGTTTTAATATAATATCTTCCAAAAATTATTCTTATGTGCTCCTGAAATCTGTTACATAAATAGTTCTTACATAAATAACTTCTCTTTCTTTCAGTTGAGTAGGGGTCCTGTAAATCTTATTTCATATCTAGTCCTTAAGGATGAAATCCTGGCAATATAAACCATAAGTTTCCTTTTAATGTATTCTCACTTTGAAGTTAAGTTTTATCTTCTAATGTTGCCTTTATATAAATAGTTGCCTTTACTAATAGTTCCACTTAGTAGAACCCTGCATTGACATGTTCTTTCTTTTACAATGAAATATTTTTGACTACCTTTTTGCATTTATAAATTTTGAGTACTCTGGACAAAGGAAAATGTGAACTTCTAGAGGGACAATCTACTAAATAGCTCACTAGGGTAATTTACAGTTGATAGATATCTGATGCAATATTATTCCCTAATTTCTGAGAAATACAGTCCTGCTTTGGGCGGACCACTATTTTTCATGTCATAAAGATCTAGGCCTTTACTGGGAACGTGGGATTTGTTATTCAGAGTTTTCTGTGTCCGCTCTGGTTAATCTCATTCTCTAAACACAACAGTTTCCCTATATAAACACTAAAATGTGCATTTAATTTATGACCACTTGCAGCCTTGGAATTTATTGGATTTACAGAAGAGAAGAATAAAGCCTGTTGTCATCTTTGTGGATCAAGGCATTTCTGTGTTAGTAGGATGTGCACAAAGAGTATTGCTAGTGATAAAACCGTATCTTCAGAGCAATCCTGTGAAGATTTAAAGCTGGAGTAGTATCAGAGATGAGGAAAAAGGACATGGCAGAAATAAAACCCAATAAGGTGGTTTAACTTTTTAAGTATAGACTACAAGAAGCTGAAGAGATCTTGTTTCTTTTGTAGCATTTTCATACAGACAGCTGTACTTGTTTTCTTGTTTCCTGAACATACAGTGCATGCTGCCAAGAGCTCCATGATATCTGAAATAATTAAAGGTGAGATATTCCTGTATTAGATTTTGCTCAAGACACGTATACGGGTACAATAAAATAATACATAAAGCAGGTATTGAATTTTCATTTATTTTAATGGGATTTGTACCTGGACATCAGTGAAATTAATTATTTAATATCTGTTTCTACTTTTTGGGGTTTTTTGTATGCAGTGCAATTCACTAAAAAATAGCTAGTGGACTCTAAAATACCACAAATATGCAACTATTGTGCAACACATAAATACAGGCTCTAAAAGTGACACTGTCACTCCTGCCTAGGGGACGAATTCTAGTGAAATTTTCTTTAAAATCTAATCCTGTCTTTTCAAAGTGACAGAGAATTTAGGTTTCTACTTTTCAAAGGTACTAATAGTACCTACTAATAGTACCAAAGGCGCTGTTTTCAAAGGAATGACTGAAAATCACAAGAATATCGAGAAAGCTGTTGCAGGGGTTTTTTTCTCCTCATGAAAACCTTACTACAGCATGTTCCCTCTCTACTTATGCAAACCCCACAGATGTCTACATTTTATAATACAGAGATATTTTTAGACAATCCATCATCTGTGCCTTACCCCACAAAGTAGCTTGACACAGGCTACCACTTGCATGAAACCTTTAAGAAATTTAACACCTGAGTCATCACAAGTGTTAATATTTACATTCACGATCTCATTTGCCTTCAGGTCTTTGTAGATGCCACTGCTAAAATGTGGATATACAAGGATGACACACTTTAGCACCTGAAAAATTGTTACACAAAGCAAAGATATTATTTGTGAAGTTGTTTATTAGAGGATATGTTTAAGTACTGCAAGACAGAACTATATGGAGACATATCAGCTAACTCTAAAAACACATTGTCACAAAGAGGAAATGGCATAGTCATACTAATGTGATATTCTGCCTTGGCCGTGTCATGTCATTTCTCAGCCAAACTAATTTCCTTGGATGCAATTCCATAGAGATACGTGCGGCCCTCTAGCATTGACTGAATGAGACTGCTCTGTGCAAGCCTGGATATCTCTGTGATGTTCCGCTTTGCTGTGTAGACTGACACACAAGATGAATTTTGGAGGTTTGATCCACTGTTTGACTTTTCATGGGACATGACAATTCACAGCTCTTTCATGAACTAGCAAGGACTCTAATTATGCAGCTCTGAAAATTAAGAACTTGACAGCCTTAAGGCCATAGAGGATGAGAATGCCAGAGGGGTTTTGTGGAAACATTTTTGGGATCCTTTACGAACAATCCTGAGTATATGACGAATACTAAATTTATATACTTATGAGAAGATAAATAGAACTGTGCAGATGAAATTGAGAGCCTCTATTATGGAATTAAGAGATGGCAAGGGATTAATATGGCAAGCTGAAAAGCTGAGTGAAAGGTTTATTTCCTTTAATTGGTCTGGCTGCAATTGAACAGAAGAGAAATTATGTGCTTACACAACTCAAAGGCAGATGACAGAAGCAAAGGAAGACAAAAAGATTTTATTCTCTACTCCCACCAGCAGAAGATATCCAGTCACTTCCTGGGAAGTAGGGCTTTAGTACACATAGCAGTAGCTCCGGAAGAAAAATGCAGCTTTTATTGTTGAGCACGACATCATATGGTATGGAATATCCCTTTGGTCAGTTTGGGTCAGCTGTTCTCGCTACGTCCCTTCCCAGCCTCTTGCCCACCCCCAGCCTACTGGCCTTTGGAGGGGGGTGGTTTGGAGAGACAGCCTCGATGCTGTGCAAGCACTGCTCAGCAGTGGCCAGAACACTGGTGTGCTATCAACATCTTTCTAGCTACAAAGACGAAGCGCAGCACTATGAAGGCTGTTACGGGGAAAGTTAACTCCATCCCAGCCAGAACCAATACACCCCTGCATAATTTGAAGGACATTCAAAGAAGACTATCTTAGCCATAAATCCTTAAAACTGAAGGAAGCAACATGCCGCTGTCTTCTGTTGGGGGTGGTCGTGGTCCTAGGTCTGAGAAATATTTATTTGACTGTTGTCCAAATGTAAAACCAAATCTGACATGGTTCAAATTTACTGTATTTTGCTCTGATTAAAGGGCTGTAAAAGCTAATTTCCATACATGAGAACCAACACATATATCTGCATCCATGTTCAAGTGCACAGAATGAAAGATGCAGCATAATATCAGTTAAATGCCAGTTTAAGCAAAATGTCAGTTCCTTGTTCCCTAAATTAGGTATTTTTAAAAAATTTCAGCTACTATTTTAGCTATTCACTTTTTATTCTATTTTTTAAAGCTAAGAGACATCAACATTTTTCTCAGGTGCAAAATGGTTCAACAAATCTGCATACGGATCTGTGGCAGCTGCTATTCTCAATTTAACATCCAGTCCTCAAGAGCACCCTATAATCCCCAAAAGAAAAGCATTTCCTCTAGTCCTGACAGCTGAAACTAGGGTCTGAAATCACCATCCTGTTGGAGGACTAGGGGAGAACAATGGATTCACCTCTTCCATAATTCTTAAAAGGGCTGGGGATAAAATACATGTATCCTTTCTTGCTGGCAACCCCAGTAAAATAAATTCTCAAGTTTTTCAAACTGTGAATGCTTAGGGGAGCCTATTAGCTCATAAAGCCTGTGTAATTTAACGCATGCTGTGTCTGTGGTGTTTAACTGCGTATTACCCACGTAGACAAGCTATTAAACAAGTATGTGTATATCCACAAAAGCTTATCATCTGAAAGTTGGACCAGTTACACCGGCAACAGGATAACGTACGTTACTTGTTCTAATACGGTTTTAGGAAATATCCATCTGCCTGAAAAAAAACAAAAAGAGGATTTATGATGAAATCTTTAAAAGGTAGGTCAGATTTCAGGCTTCTGGAAGAGTCACATATATCCTGCCATAGAAAACAAATGAAAATGTTAATGAAAACACATAGTGTCTCATTACAAAATAAGGTACATATATACATATAAACCAAAACTTATATTGCACTACATAAACTATCTTAAACTACTAAACATTTGCATTGGATTGCAAAAGTACTCTAGAATTACATGATAATGGACGGTGAATACAACTCAAGGAAACTGCACGCTGCAAACCTTCCTGCATTTTTTACCATTGTTGCACAGCCTGGTAAAAGGCATGCTACCACATCCATCAGCCATTATCAAATCACAGCCACCACGTGTTCCCTCACCTCTGGCAGTGGGCATCGTTCCCTGCACATCTTTCCTTCACATTCTGCCCCATCTGACCTCAAGTTCCGCTAACTCAAGTTTTCTATGTCTGCTCTGATTTTATCAGGCTTAACTCCCATTATGACAAATGTGGGCAGTTTTTTTCTCATTAGTCGTATCTAAGACACAGGTAACGTGGTAGTCTCTCACAATATTTCAGTGTGAAAACAATTATTTCTTAATATCTCCGTTTTTTCAACATGCAAGTTTCACATGTGAATGGTAAAACATTTCACATGAAACTAAAACAGATTCTTTTTTTTCACTATTTAGAAGTCTAACTGTCTATTAAGTTGCCGAGTTGAATATAAATTAAATTATTCTGTGTAATGTTTTACTCACTTTCTTGAATTCTCAGTTGTCTCTTTGGGCTAGGACAGAAGTGGCAAGAAAATACGCCAGTATTTTAGATGTCAGAAACAACTTTTGACATTGTGTGGCTTTAGACCTAACTTGTTTGTTTTTCCTGCTGTTCTTCCTCAAGTTCTCCACATCTTGTTGCAATAACCCAAAACATTCAATACCTCAAAGTATATGTATCACTATTTATTTTGGCTCTCCCTATGCAAATTCCATCCCATAGTGTCCTGGTTTGAGGTAAAACAGAACCAATTTTCTGATTTGTAATTTTACTTTTTAGCTGGGCCTCTTCTAACTGACTACAGTCTGAAATTAATGGCATATTGTTCAGAAACTGTTCGCTCTCAGAGTGATAAGACCTGATTATACCAAGGAACGGTATGCACAGAGGCTCTTGCTTATACTTATTGCTATAACAACCAAGGTCAGATAACTTCGCTGTTTGTCCCGTTAGAGGGTCAGAAGCAGAGAAGCGTAGAGGGGTCCCACCTGCAGGGAGGAGCGGACGGGGCAGGTGACCCAAAACTGACCAACAGGGTATTCCATCCCATCTGCATCACGCTCAGTATAAAAGCTGAGGGATCAAAGGGGCAAGGCTGCTCTGGCTCATTTTTTCTTCAGTGGCCGATCTCTGAGGAGGACCCTGTCTGTTTGTCTGCCTTTGATCCCGATCTGAGCATTCCTGACTCTAGTTCCAGAATTCAGCTCTGGAATTCACTGACTCCAGTCTGGAACTTTCCCTGCATCTGCTGGTGACGCGATCGTCATCCTGGGAGCTGGATACAGTTTTGTATATATTGTATACTTTTTTTTAATTATTATTTTATTCTATTATTATTTACTATTTTCTTATTTGTTATTATTATCATTAAAGTAGTTTAGTTCTTGTAAATCTCCTTATCTCTTCCTCTCCTCTCTGAGGAGAGAGGGGGGAGGGCCATCTGCCGTTCTGATTGGCCAGTCCGGCCAAAACCACGACACATAGGTTTCTATTAGCACTGGTTCTTGTGAGGTCCTCTAGGCTACAAATAAAAACTATTTTGTCATAGTATGGGACTCTATCTAATCCCTATCTTAAGATCAAACCTATTAATCTTATTTTAGCCTTATATGTTTTTGACCAACTCTTACATAAAGCATGAATAGTAAATACTTGGTTTTTATAAACTTTTCTGGATTTAAATAGTGCTACTTCATCAGCTAGAGGTTTTCTGCCTTGGATGCAATCCTCAAAAGGACAATCTATAAAAATATTTTGCAAGGGTGTCAATAATGTGTTTACACAGTAATTTTTACAGGGAACAAAGCAACCATCAGGGACCATGGATGTGTATCCTGTCTTTAGCCATTTTCCAGACTTGCTAGTCATGTTAGAACTTACAAAATATCTGGATGACCTCCCTTTCATTTTATTTTATTTGTATGTTATTCATTTACAGTTATTATTTAACTATGCCCTCATTTCATCTTCAGCTAGATCTCTTGTGCTTTCTTTATTTCCCACAAAAAAATAAATTGTTATTACTAGAACACAGGCAGATTTCACCTTATTTTAGGGATAGTTGAAGGATGCTCTAAATGTAAATTCTTTACCGTATCCTTTTATCCTTACTTTGATAGAATAAAAAAGAGCATGTTTTCACAGATGTTCCCACAGCTTCTCTCAGGCTAAATGAATTGACAAAAATAAGTAGGGATTAGCAATGCTGATCTTTGCTGCAAATAACATTTATACTGAGATCAACTACAAGACTTTGTCCTTTAGTTGTACAGATCCCAAAATGCTGTATTTCAGAATATGGGAAAAATTCTAAGTCTTCGAGTTTCCATTTTTTTTGTTTCATCCTGGCTGCATTATGATTTAGGGAAGTGGCGTTAAATAGTTCTGCAAAATATTCTGTATTTGACAGTGTCTATCCATATTGTTAAGTGGGAAAGAAATGTTGGACTGAAAAGCATAACAAGTCTGTATCTCAGATGAAAATTCCTCATTTGGGTCTATAATAGCTCTCAAAACCCAGAGAATTCCTTCAGCTCAAGTATTTTTCACTGGGCTGCTCTGTTAATATCTCGCTAAGCCCTAATATAGTCTTCTCATCAGACAGAGGCTTATTAAAGGTCTGCTGTATGTCTTTTTCTACTGACAGAAGAAGATCCCAGCAGGGAGGAGGCTGTAGTCAAATGCTTAATTTGGTTATAAATAAAGGATTCAAAAAGCAGTTCTCCATTCTTGACAGATCCATTGATTTCCTGAATTCTTGGCAGGTTTGTTATGGCAGATGTGCTCAGTAGAACTGTAGGGTATGCTTATAGCTACTTACAGATTTTTGGAAGCTGCTGTTTCTGCTAAGTTATGCAGTTTAGAACTGGAAACCCACATTTTATAATAAAACTTGATGACATCTGTCACAGCTTGATTACTTATGTTGAGGTAGTACCTTAAGTCCCTCAGTATGAACAAATAACTGTGTGATAGTAATGCTGCCATCTATCCGAAGGCTAAAATCAGTTTTCTATCAAATCTTGAAACAAAAAAGGCTCCAAATGGCTATAAAAACAAACCTTTTCACCACAAGGATAGTAAAGCGTTGGAACAGGTCTCCCAGAGAAGTTTGCGCAGTGTCATTATTGTCATTATTGTCGTTATTGGAGATTTTCAACCTAGACTGCATAAAGCCCTGAAGAATATGGTCTGACCCTGCTTTGAGAAGGACCTCTTGGGGCCCCATCCAACCTGAATTTTCCTATGACTCTATAAGAACTATTTTGTTCCCGATTTGGAAGAATTGGTGTATTATTTTTACTCCATGGAAGTTCTAAGTTAACTGCACATCATCTTAATTAGATATTAGTTAATATGGCACATCCAATGAACATCTCTATAGTTTTTATTGTCAAAGTCCCATTTTTTAGATTTAATTTCAGAAGAAACTGAAAAATCTAAATAAAAAGTTGGGATTACTTTCCCCTCTAATCTGTAATTCTTAAATTTTGGCAATAGATCCAACAGTAAAACTTAATTTGCTTGAGTTATGATGAGGAAATACACTGAAATACCAGAATGTTATTTATAATCTAGTTTCAGTCTACAATTTTATGGACTTTCCAATGCTAATCTAAAGGAACAATTACTTACTATTCTTTTTATCATAGTTAGTCGTTCAATGTACTAAGGAGATAAATTAATCACAGAAAGATCAAAGTGTAAGAGCAGCCATGACTACAAAACAATATCCACATGACTTGAGATGTCTCCAGAAACAAGACTGGAGCAGACAGAGTGGAGTAACAGAGAAGGGAGAAGAAATTTTGTTTTTCTTGAATAACATTTTTAGTAGCAACAGTGGTAGAAAGGCACTACTGAAATTCCAAAACATATTGCATTATTGTGTAATGTGAAGGGAAGGGAATAAAAATACATTTGTAGCAGTTCTTCAGAGAGAGAAACTGCAGAGCACTACATATACCATAATTTGTAACATTTCTGCTTTCATTTACCAGCTTTACCTGTAAATTGCCAAAAGCTGTCATCTACCTGAGAATAATAACAAAAAAACATTTATAGAACTGGCACTGAAGGGGTAAGACTTAGGGTGGATTGTAGGAGTTCAAATGACTTCCTAGTGTCAGGGAATCAAACAGTAGTTTTGTATTGATGATGGGAACAAAAGTTCTCTCTAGAGACTGAATTTCTCAAATAATGATGGAGTCCATTAAAACTTACTGGAATATGAAAAGGCTAGACCAGGGCTTTAGGAGGAAATTAATTCAGTTCATATCAAAAGTAACGTGGACTTATCCAAGACTTTTCTGTCTAATTAAGACAGAACAAAAGGGAAATATATAGCAAGCATTCACAATGTTAATCTGTTTAATTTTCTGTAGTTTAACTATGAAATACAGAGGAATGAGGCACTTACCATTATCTTTGCCTAGCTTGAGGCAAATTCTCTTTGTAATCCTAAAATTGGGTAACTTCGCAGTGCTTCATGTACAACTAAACTTGTTCTGCTGAGTTAAAAAAATATACTTTTAATGACAGTGGTAATTTAGGATCTATTTTATGGAAGTATTGTCATGTGGCCAATGCAGATAGCTATCTAGTAGATTTTATAGGAGTCCTCAGGCACCTGATCTTCATGGCAAACTCCATCTGTGGGAACCTGTTTGTTGTACTTAGCTGCCAGCAGATGTATCTAACATTAGCATCTTACAGTAACTTTCAGAAGTACCTCCACACAAAAAGAAGGCGGCAAAAAAAAAAAAAAAAGCAAGAAAAAAGAAGAGAACGTTCAGTTTCTAGCAAATTAATTCCATTACTCTGAGTTTGGCAAATGTAGTCATTTTTCTGAGTAGTGCCCACAGGTAGGCTACAGCCAGGTACACTGGGCTTCAATGTTTAAGCATAATACAACTACATAAAGATACTAATTCTTCTCCTGAAAGGCAGTTAGCTGAGATGGAGCTGGGAAAAAGGGCTAAAGCTTTCAACAGCCAAAGTCCCTACAAACTGCTTCATGCAACAGATGTATTCTAAAAGTGTAGGTGTGAAAAGCGTATTTCTGGTATCCTTTAAAAGAAAGCAGACAGCTTAGCACAAACACCCCATATAGGAATGATTCAAATCAGAAGTCTTGCTTCTCTTAAAGCCCATATTGATCTTCGGGCGGCAAAAGCCAGTAAGGTAATGGATGCTACGAACATAATTGCCTACGATCACTCTGAGAGAAATAAGATGGGGCAAAGACACTGACCGCAGTGTCCAGGTGAACTGATCCATTTGCACTTGGTCACCTCAACTGTACATTCGTGAAGGACAGGTGATATTTTAAATTATTCTGTTGTCTTAGGGAGTGCTATACACCAACAAGGCAATGCTTGTTCTATGGAAGTAGGTTATTTCCAGAGAGTACAAAGGGCGTTCTCAGTCTGTGGGTTTACGAAGACTGCCTGCACTGTGGGCTGCTGTGCCTCATGGTGCACCCTTAGTGCTGACGCAGGGGGCTCCTCCTGGAGCACACTGTGACTCCCACCCTGCCAGACACAGAGGAGACAGAGCTACCTGCACCTACTACTTCAATCTACACGTCTCTAGAGATTTGCCACGAGTTCAACTGGTACCAAGGCCTGTCAGCCTGCAGCAGGAATGACAGAACAAAACAAGCTGTGAGGGCATAGCTGGTTAGAAAACTGACTCACTTAGTGTGGTGGGCCTGAATTTATGAGGTTTTAGGGAAAGTGATGCTTGTACCCTGGTTCTTCCTCTCTCTTTCACCAGCAAGATGTCTTTCTCTTTCTGGTCAGGACTGGCCTCCATTCTGCTGAGACAAGCCAGAATGCTGAGGCTGCCCTAAAAATGTTCCTGCTTCCAGTGCTCCAACAAGAGAAAGCCATGAGTTGACCCCTTTCCTTAAGTCACTGGATGAGTTGTATATGAACTGGGTTAGACTGGGCTTCCCTACTGCTGTCTGTGGAGCTACTGGATCTGTGACAGGTATACTGGTCCCCCACTGAGAAAGCCCAAGTGGAGTAAAATCTTCAGTGCAGAACCTAGACCACAGGTATCACTGTATCCTCTGGATCCAGGGATCACACTTGACAATCTCATTTGCTGGAGGTAGATGTGCAGGGTAGGATTCAGTGCAGAGGTTAAGACATCTACATTTATGTGTACATGTACACATACGATTCTACTGACCTGAGCTCCTCTTGCAGTGGAGAGCTACTCACCCCAAAGGAAGTATGAAGTAGCTGTCAGCTGTTTCACTGTATAAGCTTCACTGGCTGTATGCCATGATCTCCAGTCACTGTAATTGGAATCTAGAAGAGTAGTGCACATCTGGATGTGTAGGTGTCTTAAATCTGGACAGAATTCCACCCTCAATTCTTGCAGATGAACATTTCTTCCAAAGCTGTTAGAGGCATAATAGACATTTCCTAAAGAAATTGCACATGGATCAGGATAAAAGGCAGACAAACAGACAGAGTCCTCCTCAGACATCGGCTGTTGAAGAAAGAGGGCTGACCCTTTGATCCCTCAGCTTTTATACTGAACGTGGGGCAGATGGAATACCTCTGCTGGTGAATTTTGGGTCACCTGTCCTGTCCGCTCCTCCCCGCAGGTGGGATCCCTCTGCACTCTTCCATTTCCGACCCTCCAACGGGACATACAACAACCTTGGTTGTTATAGCAATAAGTATAAACAAAAGCCTCTCTGAATACCATGCCTTGGTGTTAAGCATAAACTTTAGGTCTTATCACTCTGGAAGCGGGCTACTGTCTGGAAAATATGCCATTAATTTCAGAGAGTTCAGTTAGTTAGAAGAGGCTTAGCTGAAAAGTAAAATTACTGGACAGAAAGTTAGTTCTGTTTTACCTCAAACCAGGACACCCTGCCACTATGTTTGACTAAAACTTTAACAGGTGATTTCATATTACATTCCCGTAAGACAGTGCAAGTTTGTTTGCCTGACACTTGTATTAAAAAATAAACTTACAAATGCAAGCATTGGCATGAATATGCAGTGTTAATTTATCTCTATTGTGTAACCCTACCATATATCACTTGTAGATTTGCACAGACAAAAGTTCTCCTTGTATAATAGGAATCTGTTTCAAGAGTGGTTTATGACAAGCCCTCTGGGATTACTTGGTAATTACACTAAAGGCTTCAGCATTGAACACATCCTAAAATACCAAGAAAGATTTTGTATCATTTAAGGTACTCTCTTCTAGTAAATACTTATGCATTTCATAAGAAAATAACTTCTTTGATAATTCATCTGTAAACCTGTAGTGTAATTGGCTATTTGCAAAGTGATGGATTTTACTGGAGGTTGTAATTTGTGGATTTAAGCAGCCTGACTTTGTGTGGCAAATTATGAAAACTGCAAACTTAGTGTCTGGTGCCTGTAAGATGAACAATTGTCTCTCCAGGAAACCAGAAGACTGCAAATCATTATGCTGTGGGGAAGCCACTACAGGTAAGTCTATTTATGTTCTGTTGTTCTTTTTCCCTTAAACCACCTGCTGTCTTTTAAGCCAATTTGTAATCCTGTGCAGGACATTCAGTGGGTGTTAGGCCACCTCCTTTCTTTTTCCCTGATGACTATATAGGACTCGAGATTGTTTATTAGTGACCCTAAAATCTGAATCCCGCCCTTGTTCCTATGAAACAAAGCCTAGCAGCAGGCCTTCCATGATGAAATTAAAGCCCCAGAAGCATTAATATGACTAGGAAACCCATTACTATCTTCAAAACAGTCACACATTAAAAAAGGTCATCTTTTATCACCAAGGGATTTTATTTGGTTGGCCTGGACACCTCTGCCATTTGGGTACTTAATTATCTTCATGTTACTCGCTTAATTAAGAATGCAGAAAGAGGGCGGCATTTCTTACCAGACTTGTTCACGTTTTTGAGCTCAATGAGTGAGTTTAAATTTTTTTTAAGGTATTTATAAATTAAATCACAGCTGTGATGGTATTGTCTTAATAGTGGTGATTTTAGAGAAATATCTTCTAAATTATTAGCTTTTGTTCACAGGTTGAGATTCTTAATGAAGCCAACATATGCATAATATAAGTGGTTTAAGGGTATTTTAAGAGGTCAACTGTGTAGTGGTCAAGGAAGACGTTCAAACAAATTAACAAGATTCAAGTAGTAAGCCTCAGTCTCTTGCTGCAGATGTTAAATGGTATCACCTGGAGCTTTGTGTGCTTTTTTTTTACCTCTCCTTTCTCTTCCACACTAGGTTTATTAAGACTACTTTTTGCCTAGAGTTTTAGTACCTAATACTAACTTATACATTATGTTATTTTCTATTCAATGAGTAGTTCCATTTGAATCACTGAACGGTCATATAAAAGTCTGTTTTGAGCTTTGGTCAGTATAATACCAGAAAATACCCTCCATAACAGTTTTTCTTGCAAACAAATAAAAAGATATCGTAGACATAGCCTTAGGTTGCAAATTCTTCAAAGAAGGGATTACAAGTTACTTTGTTTGCATACCTCCTACAGCCCAATAATATATCTAACTACCAAGATGTTTTGAAAAAGTTGGAAACTGGTGCCGAGACACCTGCAGAAAGCCATAGGAAATAAAAGAGGGACATTGTTTTATAACTAAGTAATGACAAAGTAATTTATCTTCATCTGTTTTAGTAGATAGTGCTAGTTTAATTTCTGGTGAATGCTACCAAAAAATATCTGACAAGCATATTTGCATTTTCTTTTTTGATACTTCTCTTGTGGAGGCAAAAAATAAAGTGTTTGTCTTCCAGAAAATAGAAGAAATAGTTCTTTGTATGATGAGATGTAATTATGCAAAATAGAAAGAGGGACACCTTAGATAAATTCTAGTATTGTAAATACTGAGAAACAAATAAACAAAAAATACTGTTTGTTACTACATAAATACTAGCTACAGCTTGTGAGCATCCAATGCCGCCTTCTTTTTGATTCCATTAGTCCCAGGGTATTTAGCAACTACTGTATTTGGGGTCATAAAATAGTGTTGCAAAACCCTATCAGAATGTGCTAATGAAACATACAAATTAAGTTCTGGGTCCAGTTCTGGACCAGTCCAAGAAAGATATGGACTTACTGCAGTGAGTCTGGTGCAGGGCTGTGAAGGGATTGGAGCATCTGACATATGAGGGCAGGCTGAGATTGCTGGGAGTGTTCAGCCTGGGGAAGAGAAAGCTCAGGGACATCTTATCCATGTGTACAAAAGTTAGTAGGGAATGAAGAAGGGGGAGCCGCCGACTTCTTTCAGCAGTGGTCACTGACAGGGCAAGAGGCAATGGGCACAGATTAAAACACATTTTTAAAATAAATTTTTTACCTTGCAAATGGTGAAATGCTGGACCAGATGTCCCAGAGAGGTTAAGGAGTCTCCATCCTCGGAGATCCTCAAAATTGGACTGGGCACGGTCCTGGACAACCTACTCTAGCTGACCCTGCTTGAGCAGCGGGGTTAGGCTTGGTGATCTCCAGGGGTCCTTTCCAACCTCAACCACTATGTGATTTCCAATGGAAATCAACAAACAATGGACGAGGATCAGCAAAGGTGAGTACCAAAGTAATGCCCTAAGAGCATTTTGTAGGACCAGTTCCCACCAGGGCCTGCTTTGAGCCACCAAAGTCCTCACCGTATTCTAGCAGAACTCTTTAACTGCAGCACGGTCTTTCAATGCATAACTACCCTTGCACTGAGAGTTCGCTTTCTGGTACTGTAACAATAAGACTGAAGAAAACTTAAATTTAAGTCTCATCCTTGTGCCTCTTCCTCATCTTTGTAGCTCTCACCTAAATTCACACACACACATTCATGTCCTTGTGTCCTGTTTCATCCCTGTTCCAGCTCCCCAGATCATTATTCGCACATGCAGCACGTTGAGGAAGGTGGTAGCAGCCACTTCTCCCCTAGTGAGTCAGCAGGAGACAGCTGGCAGCTCCCCGGAGACCTCCAGTGCCTGAGAACAAGAGACCACATTTTTCATGACCGTGGTATTCTGTGTGTTACATAACTCAGCTGCTGAATCCTAAGAAATTAAACAACATGGCAGTCGCCTGAACACAACATTGGTTTGGGGAAATTACGGCTCAAGTACAGCGGAAACTCTGACACTCCCCTATGGCAAATAATCTTGAAAAACTGAGAGAGTGAAAACAGTCCTTGAAAGCATTTAACAGCTGCAGACAGGCTCAGAGCATAATAGCTCTTTGATCTTGTGTATGATGGGAAGAGCACCACTGGGAGCTTAATGCCATCATTTTATGCAAATGTCACGGAAGGAGACTCCACATAGTTAAATTGTTCCATCTCAAATGCAACATTTATGAAAGCCATTGCTTCTTCATTATCATCCAGGTGGATACAATAGATCATTATACAATAGAAATGAAATCTAAATGTTATCTTTGAGTTTGGAGAACTAGAAGATGCTTTGATGCGAGAGAACTGCCTGGGATATTTTAAGCCTGTTTGCAAAAAGCTACAATTGAGAAACACTGACTGTAACTAATAATGCAAACCCTACCATATCATAAGCAAAACCCCATATATATAAACTGGCAACTGAAAATGTACAAGGGCAAAAACTAGTCATTTTTAAAAAGAATAAATAAATCTGGGATACAATTTCCATTTTCTTTGTGCAATCCTATTGTGACTGAAATCAGCTGAGATTTTTTTTTCACATTGTTAGCAATCTTTTAATTCAATGTCTTTAAATTAAAGAATGTGATTTCTCGTGCCTTATCCCAGAAAAAAAATGGAAGTTCTGACTTCTGACCCTGCTGTAAATTCAGTGTATTTTTCAGGGTCTTCAAGGATATTTTTATCTTATTTATCTAAATAAAAAGGTGGTTTTTTGATATTAACTGTCTGGTCTTTCATGACATGTGTTGATTTTAAAACCCCATGAAAACAAACATAATGATCTGAGAAAACTCTGCATCTTTAACTTGCAACAAATGCTTTTAAAGTACAGCTGAATTGCTTTTTTTTTTTTTCCTGCGGAAGAAAAATAGTAAAAATATGCAGAACCTTTAATGAAAAGAATGCATCCAAAAATCACAGAACTAAGTGATACATCTCTGTATGAACTATTTATTCGAAATCATTCCAAGTCAGAAGGAAAAATGGAAGTTAAATAGAGAGAGACAGATACGCTATGAAATGCATCATGAGAAATTCTAGGAGAAAAAGCTCAGAGGAAATTTACTCTAAATTGTTTGCTTGTAAAAATAAATAAATAAATTAAATCCATTTCTGTATAAGACCCCTTGGTTAAAAACAACTGAGATCATAACATTTTTGGTTCAGTGCTATGCAGCCAAAAACCAAAGCCAATTAAAATATAAAAGTTAAAGGTCAATCCTTATCCTGGACTCAAGAAGGTTACTAGATTATTTTTTTCTCTTGCTCTCATTGTTACAAGTTACTGGCTCTGACTTAAATTTGAAAAGTAAAGCGGATATCTTTGAAATGTAAGATTTCCACTTTAAACATAAGGATTTGACAGTTATACATGGTAACTAACCGTGACTTCCAATATGGATTGATCCTGCAATTTTAATGACAGGCAGTATAGTGAGTACAGGCCATTCAAAGAGTAGGATCCACTTGTTACAGCAATAGCAAAGCTTTAGATCATATTGCAGTTAACCAGTATTACCACTTCAGAAATAAAGTATCATTAGATTTGTTATACTGCTTTCTGTGGGAAGTCTACACTTTTTATTTATTTACTCACTTGTTTTTGTAGTAGCAGTAGTAGCATTAGTAGTAGTAGTAGTAAATTCTCCCTTTTCCAGTTATCTTACATTAACAAATATACAAATGAGGAGCTGAAGTAGGAAACAAGAAATGGTAAACTAAACCCTGCTCCAGTGGGTCTATTAGTGATCTACAAAGCCTTATTCCTATGTGATTTACGATGTATATGTCAGTGTTCCCTCCACCACAAGTAACCAGCTCTGCACATGAGCCATTCTGCAGGACACCCAACTCCTTCCCTGTGTTTCCCTCTTATGCTTTGAATTACCCCGTGCTGTCACTGGTGACACACACCCAGTTAGGCTGGTTGCTGTATGAACGCTGGTGTGCTGCAGTGAGCTCTTTTGTCTCATGTGCCAGAGCACATCAGAGCACAGTAAAACCCTTCCTTGGCTCTCCTTCAGAAGCCTTTCCAAAACAGAAAAGAAAAATAAATCTCTCATCTACCCAGCTTTGAATTTTTACAAAGCTTATAGGAACCTGGTATAATTTTGATACCTCTCCCCCACTGACAAATTTGGTTGCAGTTAGACAGCAAGTTCAAGAACTATTGAGAAAGAATTAGTAAGAGATAAATGTGCCACCTTCATCATTTTTAGCCCAATGTTCTAAGGGCTTCTTTTGGCCTTTTTTTTTTTTTTTAATTACTTTGATTTCATGAATATCCATTGAAATTATATCTGTCAAATTTAATATATTGGGGGGGAAAATAGGCTGCATTAGGGGAAAAAAAATCATTGAATCACTTTTCAGTTTTTAAAAATTTGTACTAGGAAACATAATTGATTAGTCAATTAAAGCAAGATTAATAGGGAGATGAAAGGCCAAGCAGGCTTCTCATAGAATCAATAACAGGCAGCAGACCTTTTTCCTATTTACTACCTACTATTAGAAATGTTTGCAAAAAGCGTATGATGGTTTTGACAAGAATTTTCACTTAGGAGAACGTTTTTTTTCAATTTTTCCCCAAATAAAAGATGTATCTATTACAGAAAGACCTGACACGATCTATGATTCTATGATTTGCTTTTTACATAATGCTGACGGGCACAGTATGTTTGCTAAGGTAGTGCCTAATAAAAATTCAGTTTGAAAGCCAATCGTTGACAACGCTGGCACACTGCTACAGCAGATGTTTCTTACTTTAAGATAGCTGAAATGGCTCTTAACTATATCCTAGGACTGAAGATCACAGGGGGCAGAACTTGGCAAGAACAAGGTATTGTGATTCATAAAAACTGGGCTTCATAGAAAGACTCCTGAGAAAATGGAATTCTCTCCTTAGCTCAGGGAAGTCTATTGTCATGGACTGACTTTGTTCTCTTGTTCTTATGTGAAAGAGCATTTTAGTGGGATTTATAGTAGTTTTTCCTGCATCTTCTTTTAAATATTTGATCTTAATGCTATTTCATAAACCAAGAATCTCTACTTCATGCTCTGCTGACAAAACCATACAACTTGGTATCGTTTTTCACCCTGAACACTGCTCCAGCAATGGGTTGAAACGTTTCCTGAGCTATAGACCAAGATTCAGATTTTTCCCATAGGTAATCCTGCTATCCATAGATGCAGCTCTACCACTTTGGAGGTTTGAGCTAGTAGTTCTGCATAGTACCTCCCTTTATCAGGAGGACATAACCTACAGCTTTGAGCAGCTCTAAGGTCTGATCTGGTGCTCTGTTGAGCCCTGTACAGTTTTAGCTATCCCCTCTGAATTCCCATCTCTGAGGAATTCCTGGCATCCTTGTCAGAGCAGATGATGTCAGTTACTCCATTTCTATACTGCTTAGCACAATGGAGCTCTGTTCTTGGGTGTCCCCAGGATGCCACAATAGTATCATTTTTTGCTCTCTGAGTATCTGAACTTCTCTTAGAAACCCAGCAGAGCTTGATAGTGATGGCATTACAGACAGAAAAGTCAAAACTTTCCTTGAATTTTACTTCTTGACATCCTTCTCAAAATTAAATGACTACCTTAAATGGCAGGGGCCACATCTTCAAGTCACGTGTCATACCAATTTTCACAAGGTTTTTTTTGCAGATCCACCAAGATTGAAAGTATAGAGAAGATTCATTACAGCTTGCACCTTGTTTTTCTTTCAGTAAAGGGAGGAGCAGTCCTATGATTAACTGCTGGCAATTATTAGCTTACTTTTCTCACATTAAAATACATTTCACCTACAACGTGAACAAGGTATGTCAAATTACTGTATAGTAAATAATCACTTTCCACTCATCACTCAAAGTGATGCTTCCTTTATTAGTCATTTATTTTCCTCATGAAATTGATAATTAAGTGCCCAAGAGGCCGTTGCAAGTTCTAAACTCTTTCAAGTTCTGAGCTTTATGTGAACTTAGTGTGTCCCCAAAACTCAGTAGGATTTCCTCTGTTTTTCTTCTTAATTTTCCTAAACTGAAATGCAAACAGTTGTAAGAGCAAATAGTCAACGAAAACAGGCTTACTTTATGATTTGCAGAAGTCATATGTTAATCCCTTGAAATCACTACATTTTTATACGGATTGCTGGCCCTAACAGAGTTGACTACAGATGTGGGCCCAAAACATCATTTTAAAACACGTTTAAAAAGATGGTTCTTTCTATGTTGGGTAAATACCACAGGAAAAACAGAAGTGTTCAAGTTTTTGCTGTGTTTTTTATGAGTACACCGTAGGTGATTATTCCTAACTTGAGCAGAAGTCCCTCCACATATTCTTTCAAAAAATGAACTGTAGAATCAAAGGAAGGTGACTGCTGTGGACACAAGGTACGGCTGGATGTGACTGTGCCGATATGCTGTATCGCCAAAGAAAGTGGAAAGCCTTTTGCAAAAAAAAAAAAAAAGTAGCTTGGGAAAGAAAAAGCATGAATTAGAAAGTAATTCTCATTTTCTATATCCACATCTGAATTCATAGGTCTATTTATCCCCATGAACCAAGATGTTTACGCAGTGTTCCAGCATCTGCTTAACAGGATTGATAACACCCACTGCTGTTGGAAGGCATAGCCATCTCTAATTGCAAAAACACCTGACAGGTAGAATTGCACTGGCAGGGATAAAGCTCAGGAGGTTTCAGGCAGGAAGTAAATTGTAGGCATGACACTTGCTTGTGGCCTCTTCAGCCCCACCATACGCATCAGAGTCCTGACATGGCTTCTGATGGTGCCTTCTGAGCGTTGGGACAGGCAAGTGCTATAGGCACTTCAAGACATAAGTCCCAGTGTGGCAGCCAATCTTACAGTCCCTATGAGGTCATGAACAACATTTTCTCAGGGATTAGGATCTGAAGACACTCACCGGTTGCTATGCAGAGCCCAGAATGATCAGGAGCTTCCTGAGCTGGACAGACCTGGGGGGAGAAGCTGTGGGCGAGGTAGAGCTGGTTTAGTCCAGTAAGCATGATATTTTACCATTATGACTAAAATTCCACAGGCTTGATGTTAATCTGGCAGCGTAGAACCTCCAAACTTGCCTGGGCTAGCCTACAGCCCAAGCTGATTTTAGCTTGTTTTAACTACAATTAATATTACCTAGCAGTCAGGTTTCATTTAAGTTAGCTTTTAGTGAGAAAAAAGTAATTATTATAGTAGATTAACTATCTATGATCATAAAACAAAATATGGCTTGCAAGAGTGTAAACACAGAGTGGTACCAGAGATCCTGAAAACATCCTGAAAAATCACAATGGTCAGTCAGTGGTCACTACAGGAAGACAATCTTCTTAAACCAGTTTAGATGAAAAAACTAAGAAACTGAAAGAATATGAAAATAACTGATAACAAATTAAAAGAATGCTCATGTACACATTAAGAAAATGGATAAACATAAACACAAGTGGATCCCAAGCCAAGGAGGAAGGGACTCCTTCCCTTTTCCCCAGAAGCATCAAACTCCTGCTGCTATAGAAGTGAGGACATCTACAAGTTGCTGACACCCTTTCCTGTCTCCTCTGCTTGAGAAAGACTGACCGACAAGCTTAAGAACCTGGAGGGACACTGGAAAGAGAGCATGACGCCAAAGAAAGTAAGTAGAGAATAAGAATTTTTTTTCTGTGTAATTAACTGGATTGCAGAGACTTTCCCGTATTAATTTGGACTGTGAATGGTAGTACTATTATTAAATGGTAGTATTGTGTCAGTATTATTATAACTCTTTCCTTCGTTTTGATTAAACTATCAAATTAGACTTACAAAAAAATCATAGCTCCATAAATATAGAGCGAGTTTCCTTCTGGCAATAAGAAGATTTGGAGCGTTACACTGTGCATGCAGGTTCCAAGTTCATGCACTAGTAATAGCTATCTTCTTTCTGTTCACTCAGAATTCAGAAAACCTCCATATCAGCAGAGCCCCACCACCAATCACCAGGAAAGGGGAACACCATGTGGTTGCACAGCGGCTTGAGCCGACAGAAGAGGGGAAGAGGGAACAAGGGAACATGCAGCCAAGGGCAGAGAGACCGTTGTTACTTTCCAGTGCTTTATCATATTATACCCTCACTGAACTTTTCCTTTCCCAAAGCGTTGTACAAGTACCTGCATTTGAGTCACTGTCTGCAATTGTGAACAACATTTACATCTAGCATCTACAAATTTTTAATTCCCTAACAAATATTTTAGGCCTATGATTATTATATGTAAAATTCATATCTCCTGTCAGTTTATCTGACTCATCAGAGAGACGACCCAGAAAAACATAAAAATTCAGTGGAAGAAAGTTTGACTTCACCTAAAATCAAACAGATCAGAAAAAAATAAAGATTAGTTACTGTATGTAGTGCTGGAATAAGACCTTCTTATGCTCACCGGAATTATGGTGCAAGTGATGTGTGCAAGTCTTGAATGTGAATGCAATGTGTCTCATAAGCAGAGCTTCTCAAATATCAAAAAAAGAATCATATTTACTGAAAAAAGATGCACTGCAAGATGCCTCTCAGTTCCTCTCCCCTAAAAGCTATTAGGGGCTCCAAAGCCACTAATGCTCAGCTTCTAACACATCTCTCCTGTGTGTGACCTACTCTAAAGCCCTCTTAGCACACCAACCTTTCCATTTCACATGCTGTACCTCATCTCTCTTCCTTGATGATCAAATTGCCAGCACAGCATCAATGGTATTTGATGGAATCATGATATTGTACCTGTCTAATGAGAAGTCTGGATTTAGGTTCTTCTTTCTACATCTGCTGTGCTGGCACACTTCAAGGCTTTGATGAAACAAAATAATGAATATCTATAACAGCTAATTACATGCACACATAAAAAGAAATAATCTTTTGAAACAGTTCCTCACCTTTGTTTATTGTTTTGGAATCTCCAAGGGGTCTGACTTCTTCCTTTGAGGTGCTGTCACCAGTTCACATATCTAAAACGCTATTTAGAGCTTGAACTAGGCTTGTTAAGGAAGCAGTAAGGTTAGTATGACTTCTGTGTTAGGACAAACTCTATAGTCTCTCAGTACCTTTGTTGATCATGAGTCATGCTCTTGCCTCACAATAAGATAGTTCTCTTAGTTATTTATCCCTTGACATTAGAATATAATTTCGGGATTTTTGTTTTGTTTTTATAACAGACAAAATAAAGCTGGCAGTTACAGATGTTCATAAAAGATCCATGTGAGTATAAAAATTTATGTCATATTCAACCCCCTCTCATAAAAACAAATGTTCGTTGTTTCTTTCCCTCCGCTTAAACACAGCTGGCTGTCCACGTGCATTTAATTGGTGCAGCTCCTAGATACTATGCAGCAAAAAGTTTTTCTCTAGTAAACCATGGTAGCTTTCTAGGAATAATCTCATTTCTCTCTAGTGATCGTAGTCATATTCAGTTCTTTCTCCCCAAAGCTTATCACCCTTAACTTTTCCTGGAGCTCATTCTCACAGTATCTTTCTGCTAAACAAGGGACAGTGTTACCTGTATGAAGATTCCAGTGTCTTTGCACTTGACTCACCTAGTTCCCTAATTAGGTGTAAAACTTTGCCCTCTGGTCTATAGCCATCTACAATTCAATATAAAATGCCTCTATCCATTGAAAATTATTATTTATTTCAACATCTAATATGACGAATACCCTTCACACAAATGTGTGATTAGTGTTGAGCCATGTAGCTCTTCACTGGCTCTCGGTGGAGAACACTCGTGACGGCAATCACCTACTTTATGTGGGATTTAAATGGCCTGGATCTCCTGAAATAATATTGAGAAACACTGTAGCTTAAAAAAAAAATAATCTAGAAACTGTAATAATTGGGGAGCTAAAGTAGTAAGAAAAGTAGATCAGAGAAGACAGATACACATTGAAGGAAAACAGATTTTCTCTTGGTGCCAATTTGTGTCATCGTAATGGAGATAGATCAGACAAGAAATGTTTGATTCCTTCCCTTGGCTATAAGAGAGGACCGGGATAACTGACACAGATGCAGAAGTGTGCAGTGTAAGATTCTAAAATGAAGTGAGATGAATTTACCCTGGACATTCCACAAGAGGCTTGTCATTTAAGAATTTGCATTTAAAACAGCACTGATTTTTCCCTTTTTTACACCACTGATAAAAGTTTAGAGAAGAGTAAATAACTGAAAATGGTAAAGCAAATAAGACCTTTATTTTCTTTTTAGAAAAACAGATTTTAAGATCAAATCAGAAAGATGTACTCAAGTGTAGGTCTCTTATCAAAGGTGATCAATACGTAAATAGAAAAAACGACATCAGAATGAAACAAAACTTTTGTTCGGTGTTTTTCTTCTATACTGGGTGTAGCCTTTGACATCTGCCTTTTGTGGTCTGTAAATTGAACAGATGAAATAATATCTGTAAAAACAGAATATGAAATTTTTTCCTCTTATCTAGAAAAGATACTTTAGGAAAAACAAAAAGGAAGCTTCCATAAGTATCTTTTTAGAAAGCATTCTCTCTGTGACACCATCTTTATAAAAGTGGAGAAAATTATCCTACTTTAAGGAGAGCAGAAAAATTAAAAGCAACTTTGAAAAATTTAGAAGCTGTCCATAGTGAAGTTGTTTCAATATAATGGGAAAATGGAATTTGCAATGCGTGTGGTCCAAATGTTGAAACAACACCAGAAGAGGCTCTACTTTTTAATTAGAATCTCATTCACAATAGAAAAGATATATTCACAAATATCACTACTTGAAAAAGTGTGTCAAAGATAGGAAGGAAATATTGATTGGGAAAGCGTGCCTTGATATTCAGTGAAGATGCAGCCAGGATGTGTGAGTATATTTTGAGGTATCATATCAATGGGCTTGACCAATTCTTAGCAAATTGTAGACTAAATCAAATACAAAATTACATTTGACAGTATGTAGTGCAAACACGCTGATTAAGGAGCTGATTAAAACTTGGGGGTTTATTATTTCAGATGGCAGAGGAGGACAGTGAACTGGATGTATGGGTAAAACACAAATGACTGTAAGCCAAAGAACAACACAACTGAGTAACGTAAGTTGAGAGTATGCGTAGACAGGTGTGAGATGCTCATTTCCCTGCAAATCTCAAAATCCAGCCTGTCTGCTTGGGTTGAGAAGTAAAGGTGCAACAAATCTGAGGGAAATGAAAATATTTTTTTATGGCTTGTGTCCTTTCCCCTCTCTCTTTTCCTTGTCTTTTTCTATGCAAAGTGCTGAATGTTTTTGTCCTAGCTTCAAGTAACCATGGCATAGAAACATTACACTCTTTGATTCTTGGCCCCAGAGCAGAACAGAATTGATATAAACATTTGTTATGAACTAAAGCAGCTCTCAGGCACATATAGCTGTTGTTGCAAACGTCTCTGTGTCTCTTCCATTTTTTAGGCAAAGTTTAAATGCCCATGTAGTTAAATGCCTACAGCTGACTTACTGTATTTGTAAACCCTGGCAGTTAAAACAGTTTGTCAATCTGTTTTCTCTAGTATTCTGGCAGGTCTATTCACTAATCTGGTATCCCTCTAAATATGTTCTCTTGCCTTTCTGCTATGTGCACTCTCTAGACTAAAGAAGCATTCAGCATGTTGACCACAGTCAGACATGCCTCCGTTACTCCTTTGCAAAGACAACAACATGGAGTATGGGCAGGAGAGAAAAGATTTACAGAAAAAATGAGCAGAGTACGCTGCCAGGTAAAGTGCTGACACAGTATAGGACCAACCACACTGCCACGTGCTGCATAAGGCACCCAGCTCCTATCATTTATACTCAGAGAGATATGCTGAAATACAAAGTATTGAACTGCAAATGACACAAGATTTTACCACGAATATCAGTGGACTTTTCCAGGAGTCTGAAACATGGGCAATAGCTGTGTTTTCATTAGTCTTTATTCTTGCTTATGTGGTCAGGAATCTACGGTGATATGAAACACTGGGATTTCTGGAGACAGCTGACCTCCCTAACACATATGAAAAGGCAGCCAGGTATGACTTTCAGATTTATTAGTTTAATTCCAAAACAACTTCGGGGGGAAGGGGGCAGTGAACTCCTTTCATAATCTACAATTAATATGGAAAAGCTCATTACTGCTAAAGTTTTCTAAATCTCACACTATAAAAGTCTTTTGAAACCACTGTGAGATGCCAAGTTTGACAAGAGATTGTCTAGGTACATCTAGACAATCACAGTTTCAGTTTTTTGACTGAAAACTGTGTTGTCATTATAACATTTACACTTACATACCCTGTCAAACAAGAGTGTTTATTCAACAAAATTTACAAATATTTCAAAGAAATGCAAACAATTTCAAAGTGAATACCAGAAGTATAAGTCTAAGACAGAAGCAATGAAATAATATTCCACTATCAGAATTAATATATCCTTTATCTTTGGAATAGTTTTTCTATTTACTACTTAAGAATGTTTTTCTCAAGTTTTGCTAACTAAATTTTAGCATCCATTATTTCGAAGTAGCTACTCAGTCACTTTGACATTTCAGATTCCCAGTCTACAGTTTATCCGTATGATCTCTAACACAGCAGGGGAAGAAGCTCATGTGGACAGAGAATACCATTATGGGAAATGAAAATAGGTCTGCCTAAAAAGTAAGCCAGAGAGAGTAGTGACTCTGACAGATGATCCCTGAGGGCATACACTGAAAGAAAAATATTATGTAGTTAGAAATACTTTCTGGAGTGTCATATACATGCATATCTTACTGTTATGGCTGACTTTTCTGACCTAAAATAAACCTGTTAATGAACACTTCCTTTATCCATTGTTTCCTGATGTGAATACACCAGAAATCTTTTCCTGCTTCTGTGTAAGCAAAAAGATAAGAGAAGCAGCATCACACCAAAACCAGATTGCAATGAACACTTATAAAAGCATTCCTGTTTGCTCACCTTTGCAAAATTACTTAATTACAGTCTTTTTCCTATAATGTTTTTTCTACAGATTAATGAAAGACAAATTCAGGTGACTGTATAAGCAGTTTTGGAGGGGGGGACACGACACGATACTTCCAATGTGTAAGCCCTAGCAATGTGCCTGAGATGTCCAAGGAGTTTAAATGTTTCTGGTTTATGCATGATGTACATACATAATTTAAGCCAAAAGATAAAAGAATATCATATAAAGAACTAACAGGACAAAAGTTGGCCTCTTCCCTCCAAGTAACCCTGCAGCTTATTTGAATTTTGCAAGTAATAGGCCATATATGACCAAAAAACAACATACGACCAAGAGAGCAAACAATGTATGCTTAGACTGTGCAGTCACCGTATTCTTATGACATTTTCTTTACATTATGGATCACCTACTTAAAAAGAAACAATTGTCAGGCAAATCTTTTTCCTAATGAATAATGCAACATACACGATTAATTTTTCATAGCCGGAATTCAATTTTAACACAGACAATATGGAAGCACATATTTATCCACAAATACGCATTGCTGAGAAGGTCTCGCAGTGCTTGTACCAGCGACTGTTTGAATGGCAGGGCTGGCCCACTGTAAAATACCTGCAACCAAGCCCAAAGGTCTATTATCACATGGGAAGGAGGAGCTGTGGGACTTAGTTAAATTTGGTGAAATTCTGCTTCATTTACTCTCTGATAATTGCAACTTTTTAACAAAACACCAGTTTCTGCAACCCTGTCCCAGACATCCCCTCTCCAAAGCTAAGCTGCTTTAAAGATAGTTTCTAACAGTGCGTCTTTGCTTGCCAGGCTATCATAGCACACACAATGGTGAGTACTTACGTGATACGGAACATTAAATACTTCTAGAATTGTTCAGTTAGCCTCTGAGATAATTTATCCTGCCATTTGGACTTGAAAAACTGCTTTGGTTATGAGTGCTGCTGACAGACAGCAAGGTCATTTGTTCTAACAGTACCATGTCCTGGGTCTTACGTGTCTTAAATTGATGTTTCTTCCCAGGAACAAGCGCAGAATAGACATTCCTTATCCTCGCCAACTGAACATATAAAACATGTCAGTGACTCCTTTCCATTATGTGTCCAACGAGGGTGGATGTATAACAACTCCCTTAACATTTCACCGCGACTGGCAATCACTGACTACTACCGTATGTATCACCTGTACCGTTCTTCTGAAATACAGTACTTACATAGGGTTTTTTGAAGTCTTTTTTGTCCATTTCTATTTGTTTGGCATTCCCAGTACTTCTTGAATAACACGGCGCCGGTTGATAGCATGTTAGTCTGTGCTACGCCATGCCAACTATGCTAAATATGGATCAGTGTCTGACTGCATTCTTTTTCAGTACACATTTCATTAGGCTGATTTTTTTTTTTCCACCAGCCTATGTCACTGGCTTATAAGGACTAACAGTTACAGATCTAAATCCATATTTCATTTCACTGTAAGCTACCTAAATCACACCCATATTTCTTGACAAATAGACCTCTGTGAATATACCGTGGCTGGAAAAAAAACAGAACCGATACATGTTATCTGCTGTTTATTCAAGAGAAGGAAAATAATCCAATGTAAATGAATAATTTGTCTGGTGAACGCAAACCTGTTTAGACATATTTGCCTTAGTTACAGCTTGGTGTATATATAAAGCACAAGGTTTCCTCAATATTGCTGTTTTTATGGATGAATACATTACTGGGGGGTGGGTGGGATAGAAATAGGAACATGGAATGCAGAGAGACTATACAAGCTTGCAACCTCTCTCCACCTCCGTCAAAGATGCTTAGTGCTGTATGGTATTAACTGGGGTGCAGGGACGGCCAGTTTTTCTCAAATAATTTAGGGCTTGCTATCTGGAGGCCGTCAAGTGAACCACTCCACGGAACTTTTGCGTTCTTCTGGCCTGCACAGGGATCTGCTTGGAAGGCTCCTATGAGATATGGTCTTCCAGAGAAGAGGGTTCCAGAAGAGCTAGGTGATTTTCAAGGATCACCTACAAGCGCAATAATGGCCCATCCTGATGAGTAAGAAATCAAGCAAGGGTGGCAGGAAGCCTTCACAGATAAGCAAGGAGCTCCTGAAAAAATACAAATTTAAAAAGGAAACACAGAAGAAGTGGAAGCAAGGTCAGGTCATACAGAAGGAATATAAAGACACTGTCCAACGGTGCATGGATGGTATTAGGAAATGCCCACTAGGAGTTGAATCTGATAAGGGGCATGAAGGGCAACACGAAAGGCTTCTACAGATAGATAAGCAGCAAAAGTAAGACAAGGGAAAACACAGGCGCATGGCTGAAAGTGGTGGGAGACCCAATGACAAAGGACATAGAAAAGGGTGAGGTATGCAATGTCTTCTTCAGCGCAGTCTTTACTGCTTAGACCAGCCTTCAATACTCTCAGCTTCCTGAAACAAGTGAGAAAATCAGGAGCAAAGACAACTTACCCTTGGTGGAGGAGCAACAGTTTAGGGAGCACTTAAGCAAACTGCACATACTTGAATCAATGGGGCCTGATGGGATGCACCCATGAGTTGTGTGGGAGCAGGTAGATGTTACTCTTGATTATCTTTGAAAAATCATGGCAACTGAGAGAGGTTCCTGAAGACCGGAAGAAAGCAAATGTTACTTCAGGAAGGGCAAGAAGGGAAACTCAAGGAACTGTAGGCTGATCAGCATTACCTCAAGCCCTGCTTAGGAGCATGATGGAGCTAAATCTTCCTGGAAAGCATGTCCAGGCATATGAACGACAAGAAGAGGATTAGAGTATTTAGTATAGATGTACAAAGTGGAAATCATGCCTTACCTACCTGGTAGCCTTTTACAATGAGATGACTGACTTGGTAGATGTGGAGAAAGAAGTAGATGTTGTTTATCATAACTTCAGTAAGGCTTTTGACACTCTCTTATAGTATCCTTAATGACAAACTAATGAAGTATGGGCTAAGCAAATGTACAGTGAGGTGGACTGAAAACTAGCTGAACGGCTGGCCTCAAAGCCTTGAGATCAGCAGCAGGAAGTACAGTTGGAGGCAAGTCGCTAGTGGTTCGCCCCAGAGGCCAATACCGTGACAAATTCTGTTTAACATCTTCATTAATGACCTGGACAAAGAGGCAGAGTGTACCAGTTTATAACCAGTTTCATCCAGTCTTACTTAAAGTCATGAAACTTTCTTACATGCATCAAGTTATCTGCTCAAACTGATTATGCACATCTTGATGTATTTGGAGGTACAGAAACAGCATTGAAGTAGTACAACCAATTCAAATAGATGTATCCTAACAAGCAAAAAGTAAAGCAGATGAATCAGGCCTGTTCTCCATTTTCTCACAGACCAGGTAGTCCAACATAGATAGAGCCATTTTCAGTGCGGGTTTCAAAATACAATAGTAAGCATCTTTGGATGAGTTATACTTTCAATTTTTAATTAATGCCTCAAAATACCTAAATCTCTAAATGTGATTTTACTTCCTTAGAATAGAACTGTATCCTATATGGAACAGGCTATCCAGAGAGGCTGTAGAGTCTCCTTCTATAGAGATATTCAAAACCCACCTGGACGCAATCCTGTGCAACCTGCTCTAGGTGAACCTGATTTGGCAGGGGGTTGGACTAGATGGTCTCCAGAGAGCCCTTCCAGCCCCAACCATTCTGTGATTCTGTGATCCCTCCCAGGAAGCAGCTGTGGAGAATTAAATTTTGTACTTCCGTCTGACTGAGAATTTGAACTTTCGTAAGTTTTCATTTTCTCAGAGTCTTTATCTGCATTGCACATCTATAGAGAAACACCGCTCAACAGCATTCACAAAATGCTGGGTTAAGCAACAAAACTGAATAAAAATTTCCAAGTGTAATATGTGATTCCCATGGACACTATCCTTGCCAGTTAGGACAGACACCTTGGTGGTGATCTCAGCTGTGCTGTGATCTATGTATACACGTCCTGTGTTAGTTTCTTCCAGCTCCCTTTTGTTCTCTATTAAAGGATTTCTCTGTTCTCTGGGAGACATTTTTAAACTGCTTAATTGTTCTAGACCTCTGAAACCTCAATGAGGATATCCTCCTGACAATAGCACAAACCTTGGTGCATGGCCAATCCAGTAACAGCAGCTCTTTTTCTTTGCATTACAATATATCACTTTAAATTTGTTATTCACCAATGTACGTATTTCACATGGTCCTTTAGGAGGAATGTGCATCCTCCACCTTCTTTTGTTTTTATTGTTGATTATATCACTAGATCAAGCTGCTGGCTCTCCTGTACTGATTCATTCATTATGCTTTCTATGGTTTGAAAATTTCTATTTTTTTTTTTTTTATTATTTTAGGGATAAATTCCAAATCTTCCAGAAATCCATCCCTCTCTAAACATTTTTACAGTGCCAGGTCTCAAGAATAACAAAACCAGGAGAAAGGAAGCCTCTCAGAGAGACTGTGTATATAAAGGTGTGGTGGGTTGATATCTACTCCACCGTGGACCTCCATGGGCTGAAGGGGGACAGCCTGCCTCACCATGGTTTTCTCCACGGGCTGCAGGGGAATCTCTACACCAGTGCCTGGACATCTCCTGCCCCTGCTGCTTCACTGACCTCAGCGTCTACAGAGTTGTTACTCACATATTCTCACTCCTTTCTCCTGGCCACTGTTGTGCAGTCTATTTTACCCTTTCTTAAATATATTATTATGGAGGCACTACCACCATCACTTATGGGCTCAGTTTTGGCCAGCGGTGTGTTCATCTTGGAGCCGGCTGGCATGGGCTCCATCTGACATGGGGGCAGCTCCTTGTGTCTTCTCACAGAAGCCACACTTGCAGCCCCCTCAGCTACCAAAACTTTACCATGTAAACCCAATAGATCCGGGCACAATCCAGCACCTACCCATCTAGACAGTCACTTCAGACTTCAGCTAGTGTATGCCCTGTTAATTCACAAATAGAGGGTTCTCCTTTGGAAATGTCTATACTTGGTCAGATCCAAGTCATAATTTTTTCTTTAAGCCTTGGTCATTGCTCCTTGTGTTTGCCAAATTTATCATATTCAAACACATTAGTCTCCTCTGCCTGAGTTAACTGAAACTTTGTGAACTCAGTAAGTGTTTCAAGATATATGACAGTCAAAAATAAAGCTGCTTTTTTCTTTTCGATTGGTCAGCCATGACCTGTTGGCCATCTCTTATAACTTCCAATAAGATCAGTGCTGATATTTAAGTTAGGTCTTAGTGTGCTGTGATTCATATGAACTGCTCCCTTCTTTGTTATTAAAAAAGTTGCTATATTTACTTTTGAAGTTCTCAAACACATACATACACACACGTAAATATACACACATATATATTTATATATAACCAGATTATGCCTCACTAAAGGAGAGTTTATACTCAAAAGAATTATATATACTCAAGATAATTATATAGGTTTTCTTTGTTGAATTAATCTTTGTTTAGCCCCAAGGTCTTTAGAAATAGAATAATATTCTAGAGGGATAGTTAAAGTATATGTTAGAGTATGAAATAAGTGTGTGAGTTAACTTAAAGATCCCATACAAATTCTAACTCCGCCAATTACACCTTCTATTACACCTTCTGTTTCAGGTCCATCTTTTTATGCCTGAGTGAATGATTATGGAAAATGTAAAGAAATATTTGTAAATTTAATTGTAAGCACATCTTTGAATTAAATGTTAAAAATATAACTAAAATCTGAAAAGTACACAAGCAGGCTGGAATAATATTGCAGAGGCAAGTTTATTTCTGGTATTTCCTAAATTTTAAGAGCATTCCTTTGCAACTTAATAATGATATATGAACAGAGGTGCACTTAGGTGCATAAAATATAAGGTAAAGACGATAGCCTTCAACGGAGTCAGACATGAAAGTCCTACTTGTCCTAGAATTTAAAACGTTTTAATTCTCAGACCAGCTAAAATTGAAATTGGAAGTGACAATAGAGACATGCTTTGTGTTTAAACAAGAAAGGCAATGTTAACTTTTAGAACAGAGAACAAGATACCGACTAAACTAACTGCGTCTTTAAATGTGCCAGACACAATTCTAGGAAGTTTATCAAAAGTATCTATTTTTAAAAACAATTAGGATAGAACATCAAAGAAAAAAATCTTGCCAAGATTTTAATTAACTTCTGCAAATAATGAAACCTGTATTTCATTTAGGCATTTTTAGTTTGCCTGTTGCCATGCTATTACACCTAACAAATATGTTCACGTACATACATTTGTCTATGTAACCTGCTTGTGCATAAGCAATGTAGCTGTGGCATGACTGTATGTATTTTCAAAGTATAAGTCATACCATCTAAATGATTTGGATTAATTTCCACATGAAAGTTATACTTTCATTTCAGTTGTCCCATATGAAGAAACTTGTTCTTTAAAGGGGAAACCATTAGATATTCTTCAATTTCTGCAATGACTCTGTTCTCCGTTCTCTAAAAATATCTACTGTCTCACATTGACAGTAGTGGGACCGTGCTAACACAGCTTCTGGAGAACTTCCTGAATGAAAATTACTATTATAGTTGAAGTAATAGTATTACTACTTACTACTAATATCACACTAAAATATTGCTGTGCTGTTAATTATTTTATTTTCTCTGAGTGAATCAGAGCCTCAGTTTCCTTTACAGACAGACCCAATAACCAGATTATAAGCCAGTGTAACAACCAGCTACAGGTTAATAACAAAATATTAAATTGTTCAATATTTAATTAAATATTAATTCAATTTAATTAAGGTTTTGTAAGAAGAGGCTCAAATTGTAATGCTTAGGTAGTGGTCATTAAAAGATGAAATATCTTTGAAGGAGGAAAGATAAAGCATTAGTTAGCACAGAAACAGGGCTTTGCAATCTACCTTTGACTCAGACATGGCTTGGTGACTTCATCCACCTATTCCTCTGTATAATCTGTCATATTAACACCTAAATGAAAAAAAAAAAAACCAAAGAAGAATCTTTAAGTTTACAATTTCTTGTTTCCTATAATCATATTGCCTTCGGTCTTCAATAATCCTTAAGTACTTTAAAAAAAAAAAAAATCTTAATTAAATTTTCTTCTCCTGAAAAACAAACAAACAAAAGAGAACTGTAATATTTCTTCATTACGAAACATTTCTTATTATAAAGGAAATGTCGTGTTTTGCCAAAAAGCTTAATAAGGACCTGTATCAGCAATAATACTTTGCTAAGAGTTTAGAAACGTCAATAATTTAGAGATAAGAATTTAGCAATATTTATAATATTATTTAATGTCCTTCCTTGAAAAATGAATCAATAATAAGGAAAGTGGGTTTGGTTTATTTAATGGTTTCTAAATGATTTGGGTTTTTATAGTAATTAGTCAAAATCCTGAAAAGAATTTTCCTCGTATTTTTCCCTTCATACTTCCATCCCACCTTATTTTATTCTGCTTTCATAACATTCAGTAAATCAGCATTTGAATGTGAAAAGATGAGCCTTTCTCTTCCTCTCATCTGTGCTGGTATCTATGATTCCTTTTGTGTCATTTTGCTAACTAACAATGTCAGAGTGTAGCTCTTCTGATACACATCAGATATCTTTTATATGTCCAAGATAATGGAGTCCATGTGATAAGCAGTTCTAGCATTTTAAATTAGATTAAAATACTCTCCAGAAAAAACATATATTCTCAGCTTTTAAAATGTATTAATGATTTACAGAATAAGATTTTTTTGAACAAGATTATCTGATAGAATTCTGACAAAATATCCCATATTTAATGTGATTACTTTTTTTCCCAACACATCCAGTCATCAACGTTTACAAAGAGGAGCAGCAGGTAAACAGAAGGTGAAATATGTAGGAAATGAAAGAAAAAATAAAAACCCAGCACCCCAAAATAATAATTTTTGTAGCTGTATTGAGTAAAGTACAGTTTTTAAGACCAGAAATTTGAAACTAATTTTTATTTCAAAACTTAGAAAAACAAAATTTACTTTTCATTCTCTAAAAATAAAAAGAAACCTCCATCTGCCGCATAATTTAAATGTAATGTGAGAAAGTCTCAGCTCTGTTGTCAATGTGCTCGTCTCTGGAAGGACATTATTTGCAAGCACAATAGAGTCTCCCGTAAGAATTCAAAGACTCAACATACTGGAAGTACTGAAGTCCCCACATTTTCTTCATAAAGGAAATTATTACTCTGAAGTATCATTACGCGGCCACAGTCCCAGCCATTGGCCTAGGTGACTCGCACTGCAGTTGTGGCTACATCCCCAGAGGAATCGAGACCCACCTGCATGGATATCACCCGCTGCCATGTCAAGCCACACCACGCACAGCTCTCAGCCACATGGCACAGCCAGAGGGCCTGGGGCTCAGCTCCTCACCTCCAGCCTCCTGCAGGTTTTCCCATAACAGCCATGCGCTTCCCATCTGGAGGCACCTTCCTCCTGTCCTTCAGACACCAAGGAAGTGGAGGAGACTCAACTGCTTTTACGTCCACTCCAAACTACTCTGAAGTGGAGCAATAAGTTAAACAGGCAGCTTTCCTTAGAATTGGCCTGTCTGCAAAGGCAATTAAGAACCACAACAGATAACCAGGGGAGACTGTATAACACAATTACTCTGCATTTTTAAGGATGGATTGGAAAAACTGCTGTCAACAGTTTAGATATTGCTGGTTCTGCCTTAGGAAAAAGGACTACACTAGTTACTGTCTCAGCAGTCCTACATTTTCTATGACTCTGCGTAACCCACATATACTTAATGATTTCAACCACAGCTGTTTAAGTATTCCTGAAAAATCCCTGTTCATTTGAGAAGTCACACTGAATAAAGAATTCCAATCAATTTTTTTTCTTTAAATTACCGTACCTACCATAAAACAGATATACTTAAGATATGCAAAAAGACTTAATCAAATATGTGAAAATCACAGAATCACAGAATGGTTCGGGTTGGAAGGGACCTTAAAGGTCATCTAGTTCCAACCCCCCTGCCATGGGCAGGGACACCTCCCACTAGACCAGGTTGCTGTAAGCCCCATCCCGCCTGGCCTTGACAACTTCCAGGGATGGGGCATCCACAGCGTCTCTGGGCAACCTGTTCCAGTGCCTCACCACCCTCACAGTACAGAATTTCTTCCTGATATCCAATCTAAATCTACCCTCTTTCAGTTTGAGGCTGTTACCCCATGTCTTATCATTACACTCCTTGATAAAGTCCCTCCCCATCCTTCTTGTAGGCCCCCTTTAGGTACTGGAAGGCTGCTATAAGGTCTCCTTGGAGCCTTCTCTTCTCCAGGCTGAACAACCCCAACTCCCTCAGCCCGTCAAGGACATGCTGAGATGTCCTGTATGTGGACACCTGTTTTTCAGTGATTTTTATCATTAAATTCATACAGAGGATCAACTGTGTTCAGAAAAAATAAAAAGTAGCACTGATGTAGTGATGTAAAAGGAATTTACCTTCTTCCTGTTGGCAAACTATAGATTATGCTTGCAGAGTACAAGACATTATTTTGAGACAATCAAAAAGCTTTTGACAAACAAAATTCATTGAATTCAAATTATCAAAGTGAAGTGAATGTCATCTGAAACTTCCTTCTACAGTTCCAGTAAATGTTTCAGAAATTCAATTTAAAATTTCAATAAAAACATAGAAAGCAAACCAGAATCTTAAAACAAGAACTGAAAATTCTAATTTTCAGCCTCTATGCAATTTTGTACCATATTTCTTGGACGTCCCGAGCTCAGTATGTTCCCTGTACTGAGCATATCTGTAAACTTCCTGCAGTTAATGTAACTGTTTACATGCTTAGTTAATGAGGATTCCTACATACCTTCTTAAATTGTGTCCTACAAGAAGCAGCTCTCATTAGAACTATTTGCAGACTACTATTTTTGTGTTTATTGCAGGCCTAAGTCATCATTGACTAACATACACACTCCCAATGACCGTTCTAAGAATCAGATAAATTCCTGAGTCCTTTAGAATATAAAGTTTAGAGAAATTGAGTAGTATTTGTAATACCATTTTCCCTTGAAATTTCTTAGAAACTGATTTATCCTAACATTGTTAACACAATTTGGTATTAATATGCTGCATTAATGGATTCCTCATTGAAAGGAATGTGATTTCTAATCCCTGCTCCCACAATTGCTTCATATGAAACACCAAAGCATTCCTTGGAAACTGCTTTCCAAGGAATTGGTCTGCTTTGTGGTAAATGAATGTACTAACCAACCAACTCCTCATGATTCAACTAATACTTTCTTGCAGGACAAATAGAAAAATGCTGGCAAGAAAAGTAGACATATTCTTCCTATCCCTTCTGTTCCCTCTGTTTGCAGGTCCTAATGTTTTAAATCTTGCAGGGCTGAAATTTGAGTTTGTTGGTGAAATGGAAAAAGGCCACAACAGGTTAGAGAACAGCTTGAGTGAGGATGTCCACACGTGGGCCACTAGAGCAGAGCAAGTCACCAAAAGAGCTTGGCTCTGTACTCAGCTGACATTGGGGGAAATTAGAGATTTGATCCTCGTTATACCTCGTAGACAGACACAATCCTTGGAACATGACCTCAAAGTTAGCGTCTCAAAGTAGTATCTGAGCAATATTTAACATCGTTTGGTACTTGACTGAGGATTTGTGCTTGTATGCTTCACGCCACATGAATGTGGAACACTGAATTGATCAACTTATTTCAACATTTTTTTGTTTTGAACGTTATCTTCTAATATGAGAAAATTATGCCTGTTGGCCTCCTGTTATTAATTAAGATTTTTCAAAGAATGTATTTTATTTCCCTGAGAAAAATAATTACCTTGTATAGAGTACCTGTCATTGTTAAAAGCACCACGGAACAATGCCAGAAAATATCAGGCAAGAATAGGCATACAGCGGATGGCATTGAGAAGGTTACCTAAAATCTATCTGTGCTTTTTAGATCAGTAAGACTGACTTGACATATGTACATACCACAAAAACTAAGCAGATGAAATGCATAGTTACTGCTACTGGTATTAATTTCAGGGTTGCTTTTCAGTTAAAACTCCTGATCAATATTTCGGTCAGTGCACAGATTCTGTTAGCAGAACATTAGGAAATGCTTTATAATAAATGTAAATCCTATGTTCTGATTCTGTTTAATATCAAGTACGTCGTTTGATTTAATGGCCTGTGCAGGAAGTTCACTTTATTTCAAAAGTCTACCAAATTAACTGTCTATTTTAAGCGGAAATTATTAGCTTGAGTCAATAATAATCAATAGGCTTTAAACCTGATGCAAGTTTTAAAACTGTACAGAATGATTCTATGATTCTATGAATACAGAGAACAGAGTAGAAATCCAGCTGGATGACTTCTGATGTGTGGTATTATTAATTTTTTCAGTGCCCAACAACCAAATATATTATAATAAATAAGAGTTCAAAAATTTTGAAAAGTATTTATGGGAGAAAAATCAGACCAGAAGATTTAAGACAGATGCAGAATTAAATGAAGGCTACCACATGCAAAATATGTAGAAAAAGCAAGATCTTAAAACAAAGTGGGGTATTTGCTCCAGTAAGATTTGGATCCACTTACAAAAAGTGTAATGAAATTACAGTTAGTTATAAGAAAAACTTGCTCTATCCAAAGTTGAAATAGGGTGAGAACAGCCAAAGAAATGGATATTTTTCAAATTCATATAGCAAAACCTTTCGCAGAATGAGACTAATGTTCTACCATTTCTGAATTTCTTCTCAAAGAGGGTAGATATACATGGTCCATAGTAACTCAGAAGATAAATATTTATCAAAAAAGAAAAGAGCCTCATCTGCAAAACTTGGAAGTTCACATCTGTTGGGAGCTGAATCAAAACAAATCCTGTCATGCAATGAGTGTTTCCTGTAAAAGTGCAATATGAGCCAGGTTAACTCTTAAAAATATCATCTATATGCACTATGCATGGCTACAGCCTGCTCTCAGGGTTTGCTCATAGTTATCAGACAGTGGCATAAAAAGAGGTATTTTGATGGTAAGCACCAGGTAATTTTGTCCCCCAGACTAGTACAAACACGTAGCCTGAAGAAAAAAACGGGGGGGGGGGGGGGGGGGGGGGGGGGGGCGGGGAGGGGAAAGAAGCAGGCCATGCCAAAAAAAACCAGTGCCAACTCATCTGCTAAAAGAATTTCCTGAAAATACTTTGGGAGCTGGGACTGCTGGGAGCACGATGGGGAGTGTTCACTCCTCACCTACACAGCTTTAAGGGATGCAACACAAAGACAAGTAAGCAACACATACCTTGTAAGAACAGCTACTTTACTATTAAGAAAAAGGAAAAACTCTAAGTAAACCTACACAAATTCAGTCTCGTTTAAAAATTATTAATAGAAAAATTAAAGTTATACACCCCTAACAGCTTTTAGTTGAACTCTGTATCACTAATAAGTAAAACTCAGTATTAGTATGTTCCAGGTGCGCCATTAAACTAAAGGTTGATTTTTGGTACTGTGTCATGGCTTCTTTCTTCCTTTCAGTTGTTTTGCTACTGCTTATGGCTTGCTAGTGAAAACTGATCTCAGTGCTGAAAGTTGATGAGCTAAGATTGTGCGGTACAGTAAATTAGAAATCAGAAAGCGAAAACAGAGATTTGTTATTCTTTTTCCATGGCCTCATCAAAGACGGAAGGTCTTTCTGGGACTTAGTTATACACAGATAATGGCCTCCAATATTTTTCAGTTTTCAGGACTGTAGTGGGAATAAGCTTTACTGTATTCTTGACTTCATTTTTTTCTAATACAAAATCCTCTACCGCAGAAAATATTCTTTTGCTTTTTGCAGTGGGAATTCATAAATTACCCATAATGTTAATGTTTTACTTATTTTTTGTTGCATTCAGCAATTTTTCTCAGGTAATCTTTTAAGTCTGTATGTAATGAGGATGTAACAGTAATTAAAACCAAATAATAAATATATTTTTAATGTAAAAAAATAGAAAGTTTTTTTTGTCTTAATTATAGTACCTTGGTACCTTCTTATATTTGCACATAAAACACTAATTTTCACATAAAAGAGGTATCAGGCTTGTATTACACAAAGTCTTACATTTAAATAGTTGTAAATAAACATAATAATAACACTGATTTTCAGAGAAGGAAGAGAGGGATAATTAAATACTGGTAAATGCCACTATCTTTCTCTCTGACTCACTATTAGGAAGTATTGCAAGATATCATGGGTTCACCTCAGGAGAAACTGAGCCTTAATTTATGTGACTACTAAAATCAAAACAGCATAAGCACAGAAGAGAACAAAAAGAGAAGTGATGCCTCAGTCTGTTACCTATATTCACAGAAGGAACTTGATTATCCATTTAACGCCAGCTGCTGAAATTGACTTTTTTCCAAATATTTCTTAACTCTTACCAATTACACAGTTGACTCGGGTTTTTTTTCAGATTTGCATCATAATGCATCACTGTATTTTAATGCATATATATTTTCATAGCATATTTAAAATTGATCACTAAGTAAATCTTGCCAATGGCCCGAATTAGTACAACTTTGAAACTGGGACTTTCTGCTTTTGGGTTTCTTCAAGACTAACAGGTTTTAGAAGAAGAACGTGACACAAACTAGTGAACCTGTTACAAAGACAACAACTATTTTCATCTGCAAGCAGAGGATGGGCTTGACATTACCAAGTTGTCATATGAAATATGGCAATCATAAGTTTTACTGAATATCACTGAGAACCTAGCATGTGTGCCTTCAAACTATGCTTCAGTTAAGGCGTCTTTAGAATTCGGATTTATGACTAAATGCTATCTTTCAGTGAAGGTAAAAGATATTCACATATGGTATTTATAATAAAAATATAAACTCTATGAAAATCAGGATTCTGCTTTGACAGACTTTGTTTACTTTTTGAAAGTACTTTCCAGTAAATTGGAAGATTTTGGCCCTAACTATCCTCATTGCATGTTCTTGGCTACTTCACTGCTAAGAGAATTTGCAAATCTCCTAAGAAGATCACAACTACAAGGTCATTTACAAGGTTATTCACAAGGTCAGTTACCAGCTCATTATAAGATTGGTGGCCACGCTGCTTCCAGCAATGCAGCTTTTCTGAACATGCTGCTCATCCACCAAAAATCCTGGCAGATTTTCCCTATCCCAGTGAGACTCCTGTGTTGACATTCTCCCAAAATTAATTGAACCATCAAAAGTTCATTTGAACAAAACACAATAAAGCTCTATGAATTGGCTTTTTCAACAATGCTTTACTTAAGAATATTTATTACCCATTCTACTGTCAAATCGCTCCAAATACGACTCTTAGGAATATCATAAATAATTTTCCTATGTCCCTTGAGATAATTAACTCTCGTTTTAAACATAAATTTTCTGAAGCACGGGAGTCATTTTTAAACAATCTATATACGACTTTGTCTTGTACAATGGGAATATTTGTTACAGTCAGGATGACATTTTTATTCATTGATTTTCCTACATGTATCATCTACCACTTGTACGACAACAGTCGAGCAGTAAGAACGTCAGTGGCTTGGGTTTCAAACAGAGTATTTTTCAATCTGTCTTTAGAGTACACATATAGCTCCCGTTCTCTGAGATACGCACCTACATCACTAACACCAAGAAAGAAACTATGCTGACCTGATACGGCCAGTGAAGAAATGAAAAACAGTAGTCTAAAGCTGGACTCAGCAGTAAAGAAGCAACATAGATGGTAAAAGAAATAATTTTGAAAGTTTCCCATTGCCATTTTAATATGCTTTGGTTAAAAGTGCAGTCCCATTCTCACAAATCAGAGAGGTCCATAAAGGCATATGCAAGCTCAGACTTGAACATGCCCCTGGACGCATGAAGGGACTCAAGTGCCTGAACATGTCCAGCTCTTCAATATCTCACGACATTACTGGACAGGTTACAAGCACGGCAGCTGCACATGTAGGTGTATGTCCTTCCTTTGTGCAGACTTTTCTTAAAGAGAAGTCTAGACAACTCTTGGCACCAAATCTCAGAGTCACAGGCAATAGTGTTTGGCCACCAAATTTTGCCTTATTCAGGTGGCAAGGCTTTGATCGCTTCTCAAATGACACCTGTCTGATACAGTTAGACTAGAAAATTTAATTGCTTAGACACATCCCACCAGCAAATTGATTCACAGGTTCAACAGAGATCAGATCTACCATCTACCTCCCACACCAGTTTCCCATTAAGAAAAAAATACGTCAGCAACGTGTAGGGGTTCCTCTTTCTATAACCTGTAGGGGCAGAACACCTAAAAATGCCTAACATCCAGTACAAGTAACTCTGCTCCTCTGGTATAAGAGAATTGTCATAGGGTAAGATAGGTTCTCAGTCTACTCAAATAAGGGAATATACTTGTCAGCTGACCTGAAATCCTGGGGTAAATTCCTCTTGGAGGTAGGAGCAGATCTAAAGACAAGACTCACTTATACAATCACAATTCTTTTTCTTTCTTTTTTAAAATTTTTTTTTAATACTGTGTTGTTGTACATTAAAAATGAAGAGCAGTACTTCCATAGCAAACTTCTTGGTTGTGTTGCTTGCCCTGGAAAGGAAAGGATAAATGACATAACTACTGTTTCTCAGATTGTTTAAAGCAATACTAGCAGGCAGTAAGATACTACGAGTATATCAGAGCTCTTGTCTGTACATAGGCAAGAGTATATACCCTTTTCTAAACTTAATATAAAAGAATTATGGAATATGCGGAAATAAAAAATAAAAAAAAAAACCCAAAGCAAAAAAAAAAAAACCCTCACATGGATTTAGCCAAAACATTTGAAGACTTAGAAGTAACACAAGCTAACCTTTGACCCATGGTTACTGACACCAATAAAAAGGAGACTTCTCCATCCCCTCTGAGTAGAAAAATTCTAAGTCCTAAAAATCACTGAAGGCAAAAATCATAGAAATTTCATTTTTTTGGAGAAGTATTAGAGTCTTCAATGCAAGTTGCATACACATTATGTACACGGAATTCAGTGTTGTTCAGCATAAAAAGATAATTCGGGCTTCATTTAGTTCACTAGCCAGCATATCGAGGATAAGTCTACTGGAAAAGATTCCACCGAAAATTTTCATGGAGTGCAGTATTTCATCCTAACTTTTTAACACAATTGACCTTAAAAGCTAAGAATTTTTATTTTGGTCATGTAAAAGTGAAATAAGGAAGAAAATCAAAGGCCACATCTTCAGTGTTTGCTGTGATCATCCAAAAGAAGTCTAGTGTTTATTCTAACAACCTGAGATCTTACAGACCTACTATAAAAATGGGCAGGTATACAATCAGAAGTGCTGACCTCTACAAATGCAGAATAAAAGTTGAATCTCCAGTAAGGCCAAATAAATAAACATAGGGACTACAAAGATAGATACTCTGAAGAGTTTAGCTTTTTGCATACCGTTCTGAAATATGTAGTATTATCAGCATTAATTATTAACAGGGTAAATGTAACAAACTACGAATCAATATATTTTCAGGAGTCATCTTTCAACTCTCTGGACAATATTCCTCAGATGCGTCTACTAGAAGGGTTCGTTTCTGAAATGTACTTCTACGTACCCAGAAAACTATGTATAATAGTATTAAAGGTTTTACAAATATTGTCCTTTTTATATATTGCTGTCATCAAAGATCCCACCCACTGAAACTCTAGGTCTACAGACTTTGTGATTAGGCTTGTCAAAATTACATTCCCTCCATCACCTTATCTTCCAAATATATCTAAAATGCAAACGTTTTTAAAATCTCATGCCAAATTTAATCTTCAAGCAGGATTTTATGTCAAAGTTAAATGAATTCATTGCTGACTAACTTACAAGTTGGCATAGTCAGGCTGTTATAAACCCACGTGAGCTTCTCTAGGAATAACGTGTCTCCATGCGTATAACTCATTAGAGATTAAAAGATCCAAACAAACCCTGTTATTTAACAGCAGAACAGTTTATATGCATGGGAGAGTTATGAAAGAGGAGATTTAACCCCAGGACCTCCTCTCCTTTCAAGTCCTCTTGCTCCAGATCCCACACAGTTTGTTTCCTCATCTGATTTCACTTAGCTTTCTGTGTGATATGCTTACACAAGTTACCTGAAAATATATGTGAAAATTCCTGTCATAAAGGAGTGCTTCTATTTGGATAGTATTATTTCCAACTTTAATTACTCAAGAAGAAGAAAAGAGCAACCAAAGCGTAAGTAGAAACAGAATTTCCATTTTGATTGCTTTCAATTTGTTTACGTAGTATAAATGAGGTACCTATGAGAATAGCTGTGATTATGGCTTAAGAAATCATTTTTGGAAATGCTGTTTGAATAGGGAATACAGTGGAAAATCTACATTAGCTGTACAAAAATCCACTTAAAGTCTTCTCTTGCACAATACTTTCTACTGAAATATTATTATGATTTTTTTTTTTTTAGTTTAGTTTATTACTAATTTGAGTAACATGGCAGGTTGAGAAATACTGTAACAAAACGGGTTACATGGCTCTCATTCTCTCCTTGTGAGAAAAAGGCAGGTTATGAATCTGCAACGCATTATTTGCTTGGAAACTGCCACCTTCAGCAATGTTAGGTTCCTTTCACTTACTGTGGAATGAAAACATGGGCACAAGCAATTATTGGGATGCACCTAGTACATTGAAAAAAGAAAAATCCATAACTTCCCTCACACTTAATTTCCTACTTTAGTCATACGCTAGCTTATCTGCATGGCCACTAGAAACCTTTCCGAAAATTTCAAAAACCTCCTCCTACTGGATCTGGTCCAGTGTGCTTTTTGCCTTAAAAGAAAAGAATGCAGAAAAGGGACAAAAATATAATTTAACAGTGTTATGAAAAAAAACCCAAACAAAACACAAAGGCACAGACTCTCCTAAGAAACTCATTAAAATGTATGAATAACGATGTCATAAAACAGCCAGAGAACTTTTCTATACATATACATTATATAATATAGATAATATCTACTAGACAATATTATGTATTATATATTTATATTAATAATATATATGTGCATATAAGTATTGCATATGCATATATTATATATATATAATTTCCCCTTCCCCTGACTGCCCCATCATTTATTTCATCCTGTTAATTTTGAATTTCACTCCAATGATATTTTGGGAGCAAAAATGACTCAACTATGAGTGTTGCTTTTGCCTGTTACTTATTTGACCCATCATCATTGCCATTGTATGTTTTATTACCTTGCTGAGATTTTGTTGCTGAGATTTTAATAAATTATTTTCCATGACTATGCCTGCTCGTATCCAATCTATTTCATACTTTTTTTTCTATAATTATAGAAGAATGTAAGATTTTTTTTCATAAATCGAGTAAATCTTTTCCTGGAATAATTGTTTGAGCATGCATGACTTCTACATTAAGAGATAACTTCTAACCATTTATTTGAACAGGTATTTTTTCCCTAAAAGAAAATTAAAAGCAAACAGCTCTCTTTGCCAGATTCATGTTACAGAACAAAGAAACAAAAAACCTACTCCGGAATATTAGTGACAAGAAGAGGAGGAAAACGTTTTTTCCACAGCTAGCCTCATCTTTCCCACACTTGGGATAAATCTAATCAAGATCATTTCCTTGTATGAGACATATCTGGGGTCTGAGTTCAAAATGGAACAATTAAGCACTTAGCTGTTGTAGGTCAGAGCACTGAGATATTTAAAAAGCGAAATCCTTATAGTCATCTGTTAGACCGCATAATTTTTTTTTCCCCTCTACAAAACAAATCAGTCTTGCCTGGAAAAAAAAAAAGGAAAAAAGAGAAGAACTTTCCACACAAACAAGCTCTTCTCTGTGAATGCAGGAGAAAATTAATAAAACCAAAAAAACTGTCATTTTCAATAAAGATGAGATAAAGCAGCGTGAAAGATGATGCAAGTTCTCAGAGGTAACGTGAATGGGTCCAGTGTCGGGGGAATTCCCCTGACTCCTCACAGCTTGTGTCCTAATGAAGACCTAAACTAAATCACTATTGCTCTCAACAGAATATTCTCAAGAGAAGACTATGAGAAGCATGCCTTAAAACGTAGCCCCGGTGCAGTTTGAGGGCAGTCTCAAATCAAGAGACTAGCTTTAAACTCAAAACTTTGGCATACAAAGCAAACCTGTAATAACAGATTGTTTTTTTTTTTAAAAAAAAAAAAAAAGAAAAAAAACACACCAAAAAAAACCTCAAAAACACACACCAAAAAAAAAAAAAACCCAAAACATTTTTCTTGATTATTGCTTTGTGCAAGACCGGATGCTACCAATGCATTTTAAGAATGGGTTAGGGAGTAAGCCTCCATAGGAACACAAGCTCAAATGTGCCCATCTCCTGAAAGCTGAGAACCAAACACTTCGGTGCCTTAATGACTTGGGACGTCACGTGCATGTAGTGGTAAAACCTTCAGCCCCTGGAGATCTCGACAAGCAGAACTTAGGGTGCTGTGGAAGTGAGTCCTGTGTAGTCAAGGAAAGCCTCAGCATGAGATGACGGCTAAGCAGGGTTACTGAGGACCTGCATTTCAGCCTTGCATCCCTCACGCGGCAGCCAGACATTGAAGAACCCCACAGGTCAAGTACACGCTGTTCAGAAATAGGTGAGACCATACATCTTCTAGGAAGCAAAAGTACTGAAGGCAGTGAGAGGAGAACGCAAGAGGAGAACAAATCTCATGTTTGTGAGAAAAGCTATAATATAGAAAACAGAAAAAGGTTTTGTTCTGCTTTGATTTTTAAATTAACTCTCTGATAAACTGGCTTTGTTTAAGGTAACTCTGAAACAGAGATATATCTACTTTTAACGGTTTGTTGAATAGGGACGCATGGCAAACTGCGTGTATCTTTTCTTTTGAAAACAGAAGCAGAGGGTTGGGCTACCAGCATATGGGGTAGAGGCACAGGGTGTCTACCAGTGGCCGGTGGGAAGTAAACTCTGGAAAAGAGGTGTTTCAACACTGAGAAGGTGCTGAAGGATGAGGACTAGGACGTGCTCCTAAATTTTGGATTAAATCTCTGCTGCTCAGAAAGAATGTCTTAAATTAGGCACAATATTGCAGTGATTTATCCTGTTTGGAGATCATGGTTATCATATTCAGCCACCTCAGAGCAGCGGTCAAGGCGGTCGGTGCTGCCTGCACCCATCTGGTGTATGTGCCAGGGCACATTTGTCAGCAAAGTCTTTAGCATTGCGGTGTCAAACCTTTATGGTTCACACTTCAAAATGCAAGTTGGCACCACAAAAATTTTAATAAAAATGATATAATATTGATTCAGTATAAATATAAAAATGCTTTTCTGCCTTTCGGATGTTGAAAATTTCATGATAGACTCTCACCTGGCATTTCAGATATATGGCTACTGCTGGAAGAACCTGTTAACCAATGGGAAATAAAAAGATAAATTACTATAATTAGGTTTACATTTGGATCTTTTCTGAATTACATAATTATTATTCATTTTAACATAGTGCAGGTTCATTCCTTAGATCCTCTTCCTCTCAAAAACAAAAGGGAGACACACAAAAAGTTTGGATGAGGATCAGATCATGTTTTCCAAAAATGTGTTCAATAATTTTTAAAAGGAAAACCTGGAAACTCCAGGACCTCATTTTATTAAGTTTTCATTCTCTGTGTTCTTTGGTATTGTTACTGCTTCATTGTGATCTTAGAATTGCTTTCACAGCTCTTTTTTTTTATTTAACATGTAAAAGATGTATTTGAAATAATTTTTCTTTTTTTTTAAATTTAAACAAATTATTTCAGCAACCACTTTTTCCCTATTTCCTGAATAACAGAATAAAGTGGGTTCTATTTTTGTTCTGTATTTCTTTATTACTTTAACTGTTTAAAATGTTTCTAGGAGACAATCCTGTGCCTATGATTTACTTTTCATATACATAGGAAGTCAGAACTATATAACATACTAAAAAATAATAATATAATCCAGTACAAAATAATGAATGTTCCATTTATTTTTAATTTATAACCAGTTTTTCATTTTGACTATTATAATGTATAAAAAATACATTTTATTATAGATATGGCTGTAACAAACTGTCTCATCTTGGCCTACAAGCTACAGGGCACGGAAACAAGAAAAGAAAGGAAGAGATCTGCATATTCTCCTCTAACTTTGTAATACTCACAATAGTGATTCACTGCAATGTTTTGTGAGTCTTTTGCTACCATCCAATACATATAAAGGCAATATTTGCATCTTCATAAAAAGTGAATTCAACTGCAAACTTTCAGTTACGGCATGCACTCCCCCATGAACTGCACCAGTAACTCAGCACACACGACTAATGTGGTACTTTGTACATCAAGGAGTTTGTCTTATCACCATCGAGTTGGCTCTTTAAAAGTTCCTTTTTTAAATCTATAGTGGGAGCTTCTTAATTCAAAGGAGTAAAATGGCAAAATAATTCAGGAAGAAAATAAACACACAAGTGTACACAACATATTTTCACTGTTGCATTAAGATTTCAGTAAGGTTATAACCACTGAAAACAGGCAATTTTAATACGATCTAATTTCACATTGTTCTGCGCAGAAAGATTTCACATGTAAAATACATCAGTTTGCAATAGGCATTGTTACTTTCACAAGACTACCTCCAATTTAAACATACACTGTAAAATAAACAGAAGACGGGATGGAAATTCCTATCATTTCTTAGCTCTTTGTGCTTTAAGGAAGCACAAAATTAGAATGAACCTCCTGGATCATGAAATTTAGTTCTTTATTATTACAGGTAGCATTTAATGAATTCACTTTCAAAACTGTTCATAGCCTTAGCTTAAAATAACTTTTTTTTTTTCCCCTCCCCCCACCGTTCTACTTTAAAGATAGTCCCAAAATATATTGTTCCAGTAGACTGGGCCTTTTGCCTCATTTCCAGCCTGAGTTTATTTATAATTGTTTTCTCCCTTTTTGTTCTTGTACAAACATTGGCTTTTAGCCTAAATGCTAATTTTTCTTCCAGTTTTTATCCTCCTACTGAATATCTTGATAACCACATGCCCTTTTGACTTGTTTAGACTCAGATAACAAGCTCTAGCTCTTTGCAGAAGATAAGCCCCCCGCTTTCCTTATTCACCCAGCAGAGATTTTGTGCAATTGTTTTAGTTTAAATTTATTGATCTTGGACATAGATGATCAAAACTAAGTGAATATTCCAGAGGAGCATCATCAGTGTCTTGTAGTAGGAACATCTCTATTTCTACTGGAGTTACCATTTCAACATAGTAACCTCATTTTCTGGCTAAATGTTTTCAGTAATTTAGAATCCTGCTGTTACGTAGAACAGCCAAGTGCATTTCACCTTAGTTCTTCACAAACTTCTAGCTTTCAACAGAAGTTTGGTACCAGTACCAGGGTTCATCACCTTAAATTATCTATTATTGAATTCCATCCCATTTCTACTAATTCAGTCCTCACAAGCAATTTTTATTCAATACCCTACCTTGTGTTGACAATGCTTACAGATTTATATTGTCAACTGATACAATCAGCATTTTTACTGTATTGCTGCCAGGGCCATTACTGACAATTTTAAAGAAGTTCAGTGCCAAGTTCTTTTAGGAACATCACGAGTAACTACTGTGCTACCAGCTATTGCAGGGCTGCTTGTTGTTCTTTCCTTTTGGATAGCTTTTATCCACCCTTCCAATAACTCCATTAATTCTTGTCATTTGTAGTTAATTCTTGTCATTTGTAGTTTAAATATTAGTTTCTCCAGAGCTGAATTTCAGAAAGATGGTGTCAGGTGTTTTCTTCATCTGTTAAATCAACTATTAAAGAGCATCTCAGTCTACACAGGCAACTTTATGGCGTTTTACTTCCACCTTTCTCTATATTTAATTTATCCTTTCATCATGGTTTAATCCCAGCCAGTAACTAGTAGCACACAGCCACTTGCTCAATCACCTTCCCTCCCCAAGTAGGGTAGGGAGAAGAGGAGAAAAAGAGGGGGAAGAAAACACAAACCAAACCTTGTGGGTTGAAATAAAGACAGTTTGATAGAACAGTAATGAAAGAGGAAAATAAAATAAAATAATAACAACAATAATAATAATAAATAATAATAATAATAAAAATAAATGGCAAAAGAATATACAAAATAAAGTTATACAACACAAGTCCCCCTCGCCATCCAATGATCAGTTGCCCAGCCTGTCCCGAGCAGCGATCACTGATTCCTTTTCCCCCAGTCAACCCCCTTCATATACACTGAGCATGACGTCTATGGCATGGAATATTCCTTTGGCCAGCTTGTCCTGTCTATGCTCCCTCTCAGCTTCTATGGGAAGCTGAAAAAGTCCTTGAGTAATGTGAACATCACTTGGCAACAACTAAAACCACATGTTATCAGCATTATTCTCATACTAAATCCAAACCACAGCAGCTGCTAGAAAGAAAATCAACTCTATCCTAGCTGAAACCAGGACACCTTATAATTGTCTTAGTACACCTGTGTATAAAAATCTGCCCTTTGCAAAACCAGACTCGAATAACAGGCCTACTTATTTTTGCTATTCCATTTAAAATAAATCAATTTGTACCTTTCATTCTGCAAAGCTGTTTGGTTTTTGTTTGGGTTTTTTTTGTTTGTTTGTTTGTGGTGGTTTTTTTTTTTTTTTTTTTTTTTTTTTTTTTTTTACAGCCAGTTCCTCTCAAATACCCCACTACTTACCAAAACTCATTTTAATTAATGTCACCTTTTTCAGGTTCATAGCCTAACTCACAATTTGCTGGCCAGCATGCACACAACTATCCAGGCCTTACCATATTCTTCGCATTTGTTCTCTAGTCTGTATTTGAAAAGTTGAGGATCCCATAGTATTTATCTGTCATAAACATTACAGACAAGATATTAATCTATATTTCTATATCCAAAACTGCGGTTGCAATAGATGATTGTTTATTCTATGTTACTCCAATCAAAACTTTTCTACTTTTTTCTCTAATGATTTTGAAGTTAAGAATAATATTTCTGATGGCATGGGTCAGACCAAAAGTCCATTTAGCTTGCTATGGAGTCTGACTGTCTACTGCCAAATGCTTAGAGGAAGAGTTTAGGAATAGTGCAAGTACATGGTGTTTTTCTTTCTCTTCTTATACCCTACCAGGTTTTGGGAGTTTGCACACAAGGATCTTCCTAAACGAGGAGCTGCATCTATTTCTCTATGCTTAATGGTATTTCATAGCTCTTCACTGTTATCAACATAGCTGTTTGGTTCTTGGGATCTTTTATACCTCAGCAAACACAAGACATTGCAATAAACTATAAAATTTAATTATGTGATCTGTGAAGACATTCTTTTTACCATCCAAGTCTTCATTCATTTAAGTCGCCCAGCCTGGTATTAAGAGAAATAAAGAAAGGTAATTTCCTGTTCACCTTTATTGTAACTTGCATGATTCTTCCCTGGATCTCTTCTACCCTGGAAAACCTTTGCATAAGTAATGCATGACCTTTGCGATGCCTTTGCATCAATTTATTGTTGCTCTTATCGTTCTCTGTACCTTTGTGAATTCTACTGTGTATGCCTGGAGTCAGCCCAGACCGTACCTGGCACAGGAAAGTGACTTGCTCCAGCTCTGCTGAAGTGCTTGGCCAGTACAGCCCTGTTCTCACAGGGACGTGACTGCTGAAGAGCCTGAAGCAGGCAATACGCCAAAGGGATGACACGCCTCTGAATAGCACGATCATCTGCAAATGGGAATGCCGAGAAGAATTACTTTCTTGCATTTAATTAGAATTTCCCTTGCTGCAACTTGCGTCCATTACCTTTGCTGTGCGTCACCGAGGAGAATCTGGCTCCAGCTTCTGCGCAAATAACTACAGAGAGTTGAAGACTGCAGTAAGAAGCCCCTGTAGTCTCATCCTCTTCAGGCAAAACAAAATCAGCTTCTTCAGCCTCTCTTCACACATCATATGCTGCAGCCCCCGACCACCTTGGGTACACAGCAGAATCCCGTCTCAGAGCAGCCACACCAAATTAGACCATAGTCTGTGTAACCCACTTTCAGTCACTGGAAGTGAATGCTTCGAGAAAGAAAAGTGAAAAGCAAGTTGGAAGTGATATTTGTCCATTGTGTATTCACGCACACAGTAATCTGTGGAGCAAACAAGTCTTGACACACTGGTTGTGTCTTTATGTTCAAAAATCTTGGATGATTTCCCCCCCCTCCCCCCCTTAACCCTTTCCAGTCATGTTGTACCTGCAATATTCCAGATATTCCTGCAATATGCCATCACAGCACTTTCACTGTTCGGTGCAATTCTACATACAGGCTCTTCAGGATGTATGCATAATTACCCTGAATTAAAATTAAAATTAAAAATTTGTGAGTATGGGATTTGACAGTAAGGTTTAAAAGCAAATTACTATTTTTCCTCTAATTATCCAGTCACAGAAAAGCAATACATTCTTAAGAAGAAAACTACAGGCCTGGAGAGATGTTAAGCAACATCATAAAGCTTGGCATATTTCAGTAGAATTAAGCAGCTTTGTAAGACCCTAGATGCTTTATTGCTAGTCCCTAATACATAAAGGCAACACCATTTTTATTTATTTCTTAGTTTAGATCATCACATACTTCCCTGATGATAAGCTTCTCAGGTCAGAGGCCACATCTTCCAGTGGCGTTATTCAGAGCACTGCAATTTATCCTGTCACACGGAGGACATGGGTTGGATTGCTGCTTAAGATTTATATTGTTGGCCTAAACCACACCAAAGTTGCTACTAGGACTGCAAGGAAGATTATCTACTAATAGCTAAATGCGGGACAGAAATATAGAATAATGCTAGCTAATTTCATCCTTACCTGCAGATCAGCTGGTTTTGATATAACCACGATCTGCTTGAAATCTTGTTCTAGTTTAGCTTTGTTGACTCTACCCCTCTGCTCCTCCTTTTAACAAGATACTCACCAAGAGGTCAAGTAGGAAGATAACAGCCTTCGCCTCTGAAGTGTTAATGGACAGCAGATGGACAACAGTCTGAACAGTTGCTGGCCCTGGAAGCAGAAACTACTACCTCCTCGAAACCCTGCCAGATCCCCAGCGGTTACTAAACCCAATCACAGGATATAACAGCAAAATTCTGTTACATCGTTGTTATGCTCTACGCATTATACAACTCTATGGATTTATTTATGTAAGTCTCTGCACGTAGGTGATTATTTGTGTGATTTATGCAACTGCTCTATACTAGATAATTATCTAAAGCAATAACTTGGTCATCATTGCCTGGAGGCATTTTTCCACATTGCTGTTCCAAATAGCAATAATAATAGTTTTCAATAATAAAGCAAAATGAGCACTCTTCCTAGAAACTGTTGAAATAATAGCGTTCCAGTTCTTTAGCAAAGACTTAAGTATGTGATTTATATACATATATTTGTTATAAATATATATTTAAATCAGAAGCAAAAAGCAGAACACTGAAGATGCTTATTAGTAACATTTATACATAAAGACTTAAAAACCTTCAGTTAGCTCCTCTGCTTTTCCTTTTCCCCTCTTTGCAGCCTTCAGTCCTGGAACATTGGCATTGTGAGAAAGCACCAACGTCACAGAAATAAAAGAACTCAAGAGAACAAAGGAAAGAGAACCCAAAAGTATTCCAGAAATACAGAGACCGTGCAACTGAAATTCAATTCCGCCTTCAATCCCTCTATACCATTTTGTCTAGAGCTGAAGAAGGAGCAGCAGAGTGGTAAAAACAACCACATGAAATGGTTTTTAAAGCCTGAAGTTGAGACGGTCAGTAACTGCTGAGTTAAAGTTTGCTGTATTTCCTTGTCGGCCAGAAGGCTCTTAGGACACCCAGACGCTAGACAGCCTAAGATAAAAGTGTTTGCTATTTTGTTATTATATTTTAAAACAAAAAACTCTAGCAGTCTTCTTGCATTTCAGTTGCTTTCTGGTTTATGTTTGTGGTGTTGTTTTTTTTCTGCAGTCACAATATGTTTTGTGTTCGTAAGATGAAGCATCATCCGCCAATTTTGTACTCATAATTTAAAAAAAAAAAAAAAGCAAGCTGTTTTTTAGGGGAAAAGATCTTAGAGAGTAAGATAATCGAAAGGTAAAGGAAGTAAATGGAAAGAGGTTTCCTTTTTTTATTTTTATCACAAGATAAACCAGTGTAAATAATTGGAAAATCCTTGAAAGTCCTTATGCATCACTGTAATTTCTTAATCTTTGTAATTTCAGTATTGCTTTTATCCTTGTGCAATGCACGTATTTTTGAACAAATACATACTTTTTCATGTAGATTGATCAGAAGGAAATTACTCCCAAAACCTAATTATGCGTCTTATTATTGCTTTTCATGAATATTCTAGCAAATTAGTTCTTTTTCAATATCTGTAAAAACAGCTGAAGGAATATCCCTGGAAATGAAAGTTAAACCTCAATATTTGCATTAAAGCCTTGACCATATTCACCCCAGAAAGAAGCAGAAGTAGTAGTGTAACTCATCCAAATAATACTCATCAATGCAGCTCGTACTTTAACTTCATACAAACCCACTCATATAAATACATCTGAAGAAATACAACCCGTTCAGCTTCTTTTATTTTTCTGCACAATATTTGAATTTCATGAGTTTTCAGCTTTCACATACCTTTCATTGTCTCTCTTTATTTGTTCATAGCTATTTATACTGGAAAAGTGATAAATGTTTATTTATAGAGCTGAAGAAAACACAGACCTGTTTAAAACTTGTTCGAAAGGGTAGAAAGAGTGTTCAGAAGCTCCTTTTAAACTTCTTTTGTCAGTTGTTGTCTTTGCTTTTTTAACTGAATAAGACTTACCATATTTTTGCATAAATTCAGAGCACAGCACTTATTACCTTTTATCTTACTGGATTTCAATAACACTTCGCAGTTCTTATAATTTGGCTTCTCTCACTTGTACCCTCTACAGCTTTCAGGTGTGCGCAATATCATCACGCGACCTTCGTCTGCTAATGAGAAAGCACTCATTTACAGAGAAATTACTACATCTTGCAAAAGGAGAGAGTCATCCATAGTGTCTAATATTCCCATCGATGAAATGAGCAGCGTGCCCAAACAAACAAGCCAGCCTCAATTATCCAGTTTAAGGCTGAGGAGAGATAACCACTAATACCCCATCCTGTAAGCAGCAGTTGTCACAACCCCGTTTGAGCCCTCAATCCCGGGGAGCCAGCGCTACAGCATCGCGCTCTGATGACCATCACGTACAACAAAAGCATAGGACTGGGTTAACAACTGCAAATGAAATAAAGGTGAGTGCACGTTCAAGATGATATTTAAAAAAAAAAATAAAAAAAAAAAATCAAGATTTATGACTCCTACTTTTGGCAACACATCCTGTAATTGTTGTATTTTCCTCCTCCACCTACTCTCATTGTGCGTGGATGAATACACATCTAATTAAAAATACCTTGCTATGTGTATTTAAAAAGACAGTGCCCTGATAATTACATGTAAGGAACAAACATATATGCTGAATAGGTGTAGGAGATGTGAGCAACGTGCTTTATTTTAATACTTACTTCTATTCTACCTGGAGTCCTTCAGGCTTCACCTTCGCAGCAGTTGCAGTGCGGAAAAGACATAGAGAATTCAAAACCTCATATAAAGCTTGTAATTCACATCACCCCCCCAAAACTTTATCAAATATACCAATTTGTCTGCTATGTTGACCTAACAGTAACTAAAATTTTGGCAAGCATATATACATTTTTCCCCAATGCCAAGGTGCAGTCTGGCATACAAAGCCCCACAAACCCAAGCATTTTATTTCTTTCTCTGTTTCTGTCCAGATCTGGAAAAGGCCGAGCTCACCCCAACAAGCATGTAGCCTCTAAACTCGCTGTAAAGGATGTCAGTGCCTCTGGATGGACCTTTAACAAAAGATATTTACAGTTCTGTAAGCACCAGTGAAGACACCAGTCGAACAGGGACTTTTTGCTCACTTCTTTTTTTTATAGTATATTTCTTATACTGGTAAAGATGGAGCAACTAACAGTTGTTCGCGTTATGCTGGAGTCTGTTAACACATGAATATTTTGTTTTAAACAGAATTCCTTAGTTCAGAGTATATGGTATCTGTAAAGTCCAATTCTTTTTCTAGCAATCTTTGAAAGTATGACTACGCTGGGGAAGGTTAAAGGTGTTTTTCTGGAACTGTTTCCTAGCCCAAGAAAGTTACACAGGTTATTATGTTATTCCCAGCCCAGGATAATTATGCAGAAGGTTCTGTGGTGGTTTTGTTTTGGACTTGATTTTTTCTTTCGCATCGTTGCTTTTTGCTTGAGAGAGACTGATGTGTGTATTCAAAAGTTCTTCTGGCCGCTTGCAAAAGAGACGTGTATCCCGCACGCAGGACCACGGCTTTGTAGACAGGCACTAAATATTAGACTTCAGAAAGCGGTTTTCAAGCTTTCAAAGAGTATTAGCTGCACCACCACCCCCTGAATGCTATAAAAACAACCTGATCTCTACCTAGGATTATTATATTTTTTTTTAGAAGTATGGAGCATACTATGTGACATAGTAAGCTATGTTATTTTGATCCCAGGCGGGAACATCTCACCTTTTTGTAAGCTATGTTGGAGGTTTGGGGGACAGGTTCTTCTTGATCGCTTGAAGCACTGTAAGAAGAGTGTTACAGTTTTCTATGGAGCGAAAGTGAGGTGAAGGACACGTGGCAGAGGTGCCTTCCAGCCTTTCCATTCTCAAGCTTTCTGCCTAAGCAAAACAAGATTCCTAGGCTGAAAGTCAGAGAAGTGTAACTTTGGTTACCCGGCAGTGGCGGAAGCAGGGCTTTACAGAAGGAGCAGGTTCTGCTGCCGTTCCATTTTGCCAGGCAGAGGTGGATTACAGAGGCTCCGCAAGGAAAAGCCTAGCCATTTTCACTCACCCAAACTGGGACTCTTCCTGGTGCTTCTGTGGGATGCAAAGTTTGCGAGAGCCTGGGGCGAGCTGCCAACCTCCCAGAGTTGTGATCTTCATTCAGTCTTTTCAAAGGGAACTTCAGGAAGGAACGAATGTCTCCATGTTCAGCCCAAAGCTCCGTACCCTGGAAGCAGGTATGGGAGCAGCTTTGCTGTTACCAGGCGCAGCCCGATCTGGCAATAAACTCATCTGCTAATGAAGCGGCAGACAGCTGAACCACCATGCCTGAAGAGCTGCTCTCTGTGCCCCTTGGTGGTGGAAACGCCTGACAGCTGTGAGGAAAGAAAAGCTGCCAAGATGTTGCGCTGGACAATCTAACATGCACAGTGCCAAAAAGTTGCAGCAGCTTTTGCTCCGGGCGAAAGGAGAGTGCTTATTCCTCTATCAGAAAATCAGCATTTCTCACTGGTCAGTGCTTTGCTCTGAAGTCCCATTAAACGTGAGGTTGCCTGTCCCACGGGCCTATGGTTCAGCTAGCCGTGGTGAATGAAGGCCGAGTAATAAAACATACTGTTGATGGCGATTTAAATCCCTTTAGGGGGAACTCAGTAACACGGAAAACAAAGAACATGTGCATCTTTCACATCCCATGGGCACAGAACACACGTGTGTCCCCTTCAGAGCAGGAGGATCTTCTGAGGCCATCTGCTTCGCTCCAGAGCACCAGTGGGGAGTAAGGAGGAGCTGGACGAGAAGCCCCTGTAGGTTTTACAGCCACACAGGCTTCACTTCACAAGTTGAAGCCAAGACACACTTACCTCTTAGCATGTAGTTTTCCTTTTAAATATACTGAAATTACTGTTACATTCCAAAATGAGGTGCAGTTCAGCAGGTCTCCACAACTGAGCAGAAATCTAGAGCTTCCTATTTCCTTCAGTTAAGGCTCTGGCAGCACATGCGTTGCGTGTTTTCTTCTTTCCTTTATATGAAACCTTTATATTAAACCCTCCATCCACAGCAATCTTCCTGTGTGTTTACTTCTAGCTTGACTTTCTTTCTTCCAGTATTGCCTAATCAAGGTGCAAACTGCACTGCACAGTGAAAATAATTTAATCCTTAAGCCTTTGTGACTTCAATTTGTAGGAAAGTGTTTCCTATTCTTTACAATACCTAACTATTTCCCTGACAGACCTGATAAAAACCAATAGGCTAAAAAAAAAAGAAATCAGATCTGAATGATTGTGTTTTTATCTGTGTCCTGGTTGTGATGCAAAGAATAATACCTAGAAAAAGAAAGAATACTTAAAATACTTAGAAAATAAAGTCCTAGGATGTTTCGTGTGCAAAACAGATAAAAAATTAAAGATTAAGCTACAATTGCACACATTACCCTTCTGCAACTGCACTGCCTGTAAGCATCCAGTTATCCCAACTATATGCATGCGTATCCAATTAATCCTTATGTTTACATTCATTTACCTCTAACTCATTATGCGTATACTCACCTGCAAAAGATCAAAAAAATGTCAAATGCGTAAGTCTGCACTGAAATTGTATGCACAAATGTGTACAACACTTAAAATGCTTATTGCAGCTGTACATGTAAATTTGAATAATTTGTGTATGTATGCAAAGATGATACAAGAAATCTCTTCAGGTTTCTTCAGCAACCACAGCAACTGCATTGTATGAGAAGAGGGCTACGCGTTATTTCAGTATGCCTCTCCCATCGTTGGAAATTCCCAGTTCTTGTGTATTAGTGAAATTGGGAGTTCTGGTAAGGGATGACATTTCTGGTGTTCTTGCACATGAGGACGGCAGGGACAAGAAAAAAGCACAGGCTGACTTGAAAGGGGAATAATACCCGTTATTATTCTGTTCTATCTGCAAGTTAAGCCAAAATTACTCTCTGGTATTTTTCCTATGAGAAAATGCTCATTGATTATTTTTCAGAAGTTATGCCACTTCAATTTACTGAACTATTTTTCTTATAAGAGTTTAATTTTAAAATAGCTGACATGCTAACCGGCTTAGCACACTGACATTAGTCAAAATACTTGTTTTTACTAAAAGATAAAGAAGGCATAGTACCTGATAACAGACTGGAAGACTTACCTCCAGCATCATTCAGTTTACATCAGTCTGATGATTTTAGTTAGTTAAACCTGATGGCACCTCTTAGCATCAAACAACTCTTGCTAGTCCCTAAAGAAGAGATACTTGGATGAGGATGTGCCTTTCCTTCCCTCTTCAATTTACAGACCAAATGAAAGTGGTGTGGCAACAGGATTGTGGGAGCTCTTGATATAAAAGAGGGGAGAATCCTGGCCTGCTTCAGCAGAGAGTACCTTTTCTTACTACTTAGTTCCTTCCATTTTCAAATGAATGTTCCTTTGTATCACCCAGAACAATGACTAATTCTTTTGTAAAACAAAGGTTTGGAGGGAAGACTCAATATGCAAGTTAAACTTTCTATAAAGGTACCAACACACCAGCTAATTTAGCCACAAGTATCCGAGTTATTCACAGACAAGATAAAACAGTGATTTTCAAGGTGTGGTCAACAGATTCCTGGAAGCACTTCACTACAAGCAGCACTTAAAATTTTTGTATGAAGAACAGCTGCATACCATGTACCTGTTTCTGTCTGCAGCTTTTAAATCATGTTTTTTAAAACACACTTTTCCTCACCTCCTAGCGATTACCATGCAAGCAATTGTTGTGGTAACATTACAAATGATACATAATAAAGAAAAGGTCCATGCAAGGCCTTCAAAATTTAAGATCCTTCCCACAGAGATAAATATTACATTTTACAGCTGGATTAGTGCCTGAGGCAGGAAGTTGAGCAGTTACGGAAATAATTGTTTTAAACAGTGGAGTTGCTAAGGAATACTTCTACATCACAAAATAAGACAAAACATGAAGAGTAAGAGTTAGATTTAATGATTAATTAAATTATTACTGAACCCAGCTCTTACACTTCTTTTCTTCCTCATAATTAAGGAAAACAGCGGGTTTAGGTAATCGGTAGTATATTTTAACAAAAATATATGCATTGCACAACGATGAAAGCAACACTGAAATTGCAAAGATTTTCATTTCATGTAAGGAATTAAAATGATGCATTAGTGGTAAAGTGTAAATGGGAATATTTCAGTAGTCAAAATAAATATTTAATAAAAACCACACACCCATGACAAAGTATCAAAACAACAGAACTTAGTATTTGGAAGGACACTATCTATATTTCCTTGTGTTAAACATTGCTAACTTCAGTGGCTTAATTATTATCACACTGCCTTCAGCAATCATTGCTTGTATTAGTGTTGTAAAAAGTCACGAGAATAGAAATACTGTTCCAATGACAGAAATAGTAACGCCAGTTTGCTATAAACAAGGAAGAATCTACTACACAAAGGAGTCAATCCACAGGCATTGATTACAAAGTCAACAAGTATTACTGCATAGCATACTGGTTACTGTACCAAAAGTGCATTTATCAGCATTCAATGAACCAGGGAAAAAAGTGACAAAACCACCCTTTTTAAAGAATTTTAAAAAACAACCAGGTGATTGACAGCTGAAGAAGAAAACCCACACATTTCCTTTAAAAGTAAGAGTACAGTCTAAAGATCTTAAGAGCACCGTAAGATTTCTAACAGGTAAACCAGTACAAACCATTAGCATTGTAAGTAAAGAACAATTAAAAGGTTATTATATCATTTCATATTTAGAACACAACTGAAAAAATTTTAGTGCGTTGTTGCATCCTCCTGTACTACCAACCAGTGACATTTTGATGACTTTTTGTTAAGTTCTGGGAACAAATAATGCAAAGAAAAAACACTTTTTCATGTATAGCAGAGGTCTAGAGAGATTTAAACTGATTACGTGTAAACCAAAATGCAGATGTTAATAAGAACAGGTTTATATGGGAGAATGCAGCAGTGTCTGGTATATACCATTAATTCTCCATTCAGTTCTTTCACTGATTCTTTGAAAATAGCGTTACTCAGTATCCCTGACTACCAATGATTTTTATGAATGCTATTTTCTCACTATTAGGATTCTGCATTTAAAATTATCCTCAACCCTTTATCCTTTGATTCCCACCCACCCCCCCCCGCCACCATATTAAAAAGTTGCAGTTTTCTCACATAAAGCTTTGCAATGCCTTTTGCTGCTTGCTAAGTGATATGCAGTCAACATTATTTATATTTTCAAAGCACTGAGACCACTTTCCAGTTGGATCACATATTAAACAATAATTAAAAATAGTATTCTTCCCTTATTCTATTGTGACATGATAAAGATTATTCACCATTTAATATACGTTCAATCTCTTCTAGTCTTTTCAAAGCAGCAACTCTCTTTTTCTCAATGTCTTTGATTTCTTTTGCGGATTTTTTGGGAGACTCTTTGTCCATGTTGTTTTTCTCTGTTCGTTTCTTATTTTCTGAGTGCCCTTTATTGTTATCAGCTGCTGTTTGCGTGGTTTTCTGCTCTTTTTTTACTTTCAAATTTTGAAATGAATTTTTTTTTTCTTCTGCAGCTGCAGTCCCATCTGCTGGAAGCGATGACTGTTCCGTAGGACTGAGTGATGCGATTTTACTTCTGACTATGTTTAGATGACGCTGAATATACTCTTCATGAGGTGCCAGTGCTAGCGTTTCAACCAAACATTTTTCTGCTTTTATTAAGTCTCGTTCTTCGAAGTAAACCACACAAAGATTATGTTTTCCTTGAACATTGTTGGGATCCAGTTCCAAAATTTTTTCAAAGCACTTTTTTGCTCCAACAATATCCTTCTTTTGGTTCATAAGGATATCTCCTTTCAAAATCAGACCTTTGGTATGATCAGGGTAGTATCTCAGTAGGTCTTCCAGGACGGGCAAAGCCATCAATTCTTTTCCTGTCTGAGAATAAAGCAGTGCCAAATTGAACAAAGCACTTCGGAAGTTTGGCTGTAACTTTATGGCTTTCTTCATCCATGCCTCTGCTTCCGTATCTTTTTTATCATCCATTGCCAGCATGCCCAAATTGAAGTACCCATTTGCATCCTGTGGTTCTTCTTTCACATAATGTAATAGTCTTTGTTTAGCTTCTGGTCTAAGCCGAGCATCACCTAATGACAGAAAACGCATTTAATTCCAGATTTATTCTGAAGGACTTTTAGACCAGGCCTACAAAACGCTAATTTTTTTACAAATGAAAATGTAGTATCTTTAACACAACTGTTTACAGGGAAAGGGTTTAAAATGCAACTTCTTATCGTTGCTGTGTAAAAGCAAAAGTGAACGACATGCATCTTCTTTATAGAATGAAACTACTTACAGTTGACTTGTAGCCAAAATCAGCATAATTATTCTGTGATCTGTTGAATTACATTTATGTTTGGTATAACAGATACAAAAAGTGTCTCTACAAGTTTAAGAGAAGTTATTTTCATGTGCAGTTGAGCAACTGGAATGCAGAGAAGATGTGAGTTCTGACAAACCAGCTCTTAGAGAGGCAAACATGGAGTGGAAGATCTCATTTTGTTAAACATAGATTGAAAGAGTTTAAAGAGAGAGATCACACCAGGTGACTTCATATGTAGCCCAGTTAAAATATCTTCTAACACCAAAACAATAAAATCTATAGCTCCCGTATTTTAATTTGCATCAAAGTTTGAAAAAGATAGTAAAATAATCTTATCTGACAATATCATGATTAGCTAGACTAGCTTGTAGTCAGTGCCATTTTTGTGAATACTCCAGTGAATGTATTTTAGTAAGGAATTCCAGGCACAGACTTACTGAAGGATGGGGGAGCAGGGAGCTGATTTTAACTGCCTTCTTTCACCTCCTGAAACAGTGCTGCACCTTCCAGTATGAGTAACTGAATACTAGATAGCTAATACTTCTGCTTGTTTGAAGCCCCTTGTGCTTCTACAGACCCCTCTTTCTTAGGGGTAGTTTACCATCCCACCAAAAGGGAAACAAACCTTGTTAGTCACTTGCCAAATACTCTTTGCAACAGCCTGAATTCACAAAAGGCTTATGCTTACCCATACAACCAGAAGTTATACATATGAAATAAACTCATGAAAATATGACTTAATTCATACTAACTGGCAATATTATAGAGGAACCTATGAAAACATTCACATTTCCTAGGGATAGATTTAAAGCGACAGAAGTCAGTTACATTTTTTAGTCAATGAAGAATGAAAGAAATAAATATAAATGCAAAACATAGATATTACACATATTTTACTAAATGAGACTTTTTAAAGATTATATAGGCACAATTTTGAAGATGTTTATGTAACACTTCTTTATATGTATAAGATGTTATATTGTAAAATAAGACTTGTATTAAAGATGCTGATCAGCTAAGGTATATGTACACTTTGCACAAATTCCATACACTACCAATAAATTACAAAGCTGACTATTACAATAAACAGTTTCTTCTTTGATGATGCTATGAACTTCTGCTTTGCAAAAATTAAACAGTTCATTTAAAAAATTGTGTGGATCCTATAAATGCAAATATAAAATATTTGTATAAGGGACAACTAACATACCAGATTCCTGCATTAGCAGCGCTGAGTTGAATAATGCCAGTTTATGTGTTGGGTTGAGTTCTAACGCTCTGTTGAAATTCTTGAGGGCTTCTGCTGGATCTTTCAGTTCAATGTAAACAATTGCCAAGTTGTACCACAGGTCTGCATTGGTTCTGTCTAGTTCTAGAGCTCTAAGATAAGCTTCCTTAGCTTTCAGAGGTTTGTTCATTTTTAAAAGTAGTTCTCCCCTGTTGAAGAATCAGATTTAACCTTCAACTTTTATTCATACTAACATGAAAATAATTGAGAGGGTTTTTTTTAAAGTTTGCCTTCCTATAGACAGCAGATGTGAGATAACAGCATTCTTTCTTTTTTTTGTGTCTTTGTTTTAAACACAAAAAACCACAGGACCTTCTTTACATAAAACTCCCAAAGCTTTTGGCTCTCAAAAGTCTATATACAACAAACGCATATGCAGGACAAAAACAAACAAAGAAGTGATCAAGCGTTCCTGATATCAGCTCTGTAATTACACTGCAGCAGCTATACTTCAGGCATATTTGCACCTCCCTAAGTCCCAATGGGAATCATAACTAACAAAAGAGTGAACAGAAGCCTCAACACCCACATTACTCAACTAAAAAGCACATAAAAGTGAGCTAAATAGCCAAGTCTTGCATTTCCTGGACCACCTTTAACAAAGAAGGATACAGAAAGCTCCATGATTCAGACTAACCAAAAGCTTTTTAGTTCAAAACTAGACTAGGAAATTAGAAATTTCAGTTTGATATTCATGAAGAAATCTAATGGAAGCATCTTGCTATACAACGTTTAAATACACAGCCTATGTGGAAACACACCCTTTGAGCAGGAATTTAAAAGAACAGGGCTTGTAATGAATAATTTATTATTGCCCCAAATCTTCATCTTCTCATTTGGAAAGAAATCAATCCCAGCAGCTAATTTAACTGTATGAACTAAATACTGTTCATTGCACTGCAAATACATAAATGTTTATTCAAGAATATATATCTCTAAAGCTAGAACAGATACCTGCTGATGTAAGCCTGCTTGAAATCTGGCCTCATACTAATTGCTTGTCGATATAATTGATCTGCTTCTTCAAGGCGAGACTCATTTGCTCGAATTAAGTTTGCAAGATTAATATAGACATTCAGATGGTTAGGAGCAACTCTTGCCGCATACTTTTTACCTGGAATAATCTGTCAAGAAGAATACATGTATCAAACACAGATGAGTAAAAATACGAAAGACAAACAATATAGATCTCCTCAGTCTGACACATTTGCTTTAGGGTATCACTGGATATTAGTGTGAAAGCTCTTAATGATTATGAGTAGCAATTCTTCTTTCACAGAAAATCATACTAAAATATAAACAGAATATTTTTTCTTCTTTGAGTCTATGAAGACATAGATCGTATCGTATTTAAGGTATCAGTTAAGCTCTGCTACTGCCTAATTGGGCTCATACAGAATGCTACTAGAAACCAACCAGACCTTGCAAAACTTTCCCCATTCAGACAAAGAATACTTCCTAAAGCCTAAACTGACATTCTATCAGATGTTTTCATTCCTTTTTGTAACCCTCCAGCCTAAGATAAGTGCAAATAAGATTTTACCAGCCACTGACATAGCAGATGAAAAGTAGTCATGAAAGATGAAAATGCTATGACATTGCAACTGTTGTACTGTTGCACTGTTTATACTTTCTCTGCCTAAAATCTTCACCCTGTTTCACAATACAAACTTTTTAATGCAATACTTCTACTCAAGGGACTGCTGATTTTTAAAAGTATGTTCAGGCAAAGATTTTTTTTGTTGCTGCTGCGGCTACCTTTTCCACCTCCAATGCTGCATTTAAGCTTTCTCCTGAGGGCTCAGAAACTCAGCCATCATCAATGTATTAGCTGTAAGTGAAAATAAACCCACTGTGACTAGAAACTGTAGGTGTACATTTTTAACTGCTACTTTCTTTTATATCCTCAATTTCAGCAAAAAAAACCCCAAACCTCACAACAGTATAAAAAGTTACTTAGAATAGTTTGAATAAAGAAGTTCCAAGTTAGCATTTTTTAACATCCATGATGGTATACAACCTACTCTTTTAAAGTACAGAGCAACAAACAGCTTCAGGAAAAATATGAAAAACGTATCATGAATATAGGTCTGAAAGAGTTCCCTCCTGTGGTGGTAGATAAAATGAAGTTACGTATTACCTGTGGCATCAATGATTTAGCAATCATATATGATTCTTCAGCTTCTTTAGTTTTGTTTAAGTTTTTGTAAGTTCTTCCTACATTCATGTGGGCACCAATATCATCTTAATTAAAAAAAAAAAAACAAAGCAAAATTTCAAATACTTCCATGCACTGAGTATCATGAAAATAAATACATATGCCTTCAGAGTAGCATGAAATACAGTTACTGCATAACAACAACAAAAAAGCATTTCTATATTAACTTCATAATTAAGATGAAAAATAATAATTTAACCATGAACCAAACATGGGTTATAAAATTACTTGGGAAATGTTAAAAAATTTGAGGTCATACTTCTGTGTAGCTCTTGCTATAGTAGAGGCACATAAATTGAAGGTTATTTATTAGGCTTCTAAAAGGGAAGAGGAAAGGTTGTCCAGTACTACCTAGAACTTCTTTTGCAACAGTACGTGAAATAAATGTGCACTTTGATACAATCTAATTTTTTTATGCATCTACTTAGTTTTAAATAAGAAAATTAAATAATTATGTTTCATAAGAAATTACAGTTTAAGTTAGTTCAGAAAGAATGTCATCCAAATAATAGTTTTAAATGTAAAGTCTTTGCATCTTTTTCTAGATAAAAGTCTGGCTACAAGTCTGGACTTTTTTTGAGTTTATTTCCAAAAACTATGGATCAATTAACTTAGTGTATGACATTGTTCGATGTTCAGTTGGAGAGAACCAGATCATTGAGAAGATTTTGTTACGTAAGCTAAGTATACTGAAATACTAGGAGTGCAGGGATGCCATTCAATGGCAGCTAGTCAAAGCTTTTACCTGGTTGCACTTGGGTGGCTTGTATGAAGAACTGTAGAGCTCTTTCAAAATTCTTTTCATTTTCTAACGCATGCCCCACATTGTTCCATAGTTTTGCATTGTTCTTATTTACCTAAAAACAGAAAAAGAGATACCAATGCATAAGGCATTAAGCTGAAATTACATAACAATGGATTTTCTCTTAAGTATGTCTTTAAGATGTAAAAATGCACACCAAATGACAGATTTCATCAAGCTCCTATATGTAAAGAATAAAAAAAACACTGCATACAGAATGATTACATTGAACTTGTTGCTCAACCTCCATTTATTTTAGTAATTTGCCCCTAGAAATACCAAATGTTTTAAAATTCATTGTAATTGTTATGAGATGTTCTACAAACCATCCTATCATGCTATATGCACATTGAAAAAATTATTCTATGCATCAAACTTTTGTAGACTTTTGTACTGAAACATATCATGCTTTCATTCAGATAAGAGAATACGTTCAACAGAAGAAAAAAATAATCATCTATTTCTTGCACATGAATTCCCATGTGTGCACCACACCACTTTTAAAGCATTCCCAAAAGCAAATTCAATGCTAATACTGTCAATGTAGAAATAAAAGTGGTAAAACAAGCATCATTTCTCTCCATTTTTATCATGCTCTACTGCAGCTTTTTGAAAAGAACAGCAACACAAACTTTCCATTATCCTTTTCAAATAGAATACAGTACCTTTAAAGCTGACATAAACAATGTGTACTCTGACTCCCAATCCCAGTTTCTGTGCAGTGTTTTTAAGGCATGAGTGAACAGTACTGCAGCCAAACAAGCCCAAGAAATTTTTCTTAGCACGCTGTTAAATAAAACAAGGAAAGATTTGTTATAAGCACACAAACAGTTCTAATGTATATTAGAATAAGTATCTCATATGCTAGGAGCCAAATAAACTGAGGACCATATTTGTGAATGGTGTATTGTAGCAATGTGTATTCTAAGGTACACCGCATTCTAAAAATGTTTGGTGCAGTCTGAGGATTTTTAAAACATATGTATCTGTATGCTTATATATAGATATGAAACAAAAAATATATAAAATATATGTGTATGTGTGTGTGTATATATATGTGCACATATTTTAAATAAACATTAATAATATTCTCATAATAATCCACTGGTCTCCTAAGAACTTTTTTTGTCATTTGTTCACATGACTGCTAAGTGGTTTCTTGGAAGAAGAACTTGAACAGAGTAAGACCTATAACGTAATAAATTCATACTGGTAAAAGTTCTACTGGGAAAGCCTGCAGTTATAAATATGGTTATTTTTATGAGATTAAGAACGATGAGTTAAACCAGTCATAGGTAACACTACTTTACCTTATATTTGATAACTTCTTCCACCCATGTGCCACTAAAATGCAGAATCCCATGCTAGGAACATACAGCACTCGTTCTGCTACTACGAATCCAACAGGAAAAAAGAGGTTTGATGCAGGAATGAATGGTAGCACTATTAAGCAGAGTGCCTAGAAAAGAAATGCAAGTGAATCAAGATTAGGCGGTGACAAAATGTACCCAAGAAACAAATTACGAAGCAATTACAAAAAAAAATTCCGAGAAAAACAGACATACATAGTAGGTCTTTGGGGTTTCATGTTTTCCTTTTAAACATTAAGATCTGTTTTAAACTGAGACCACTCTGAGCATGGCAAGTTTTAACTTGCCAATGACACTACTCCTTACTTAAGGCCCTACAAGGGCATTTGCTTTTCTATACTACAGAAAAGAGTAGCTGTATGACAAAACACTAGGATCAAAGGACAAATTCTAAACAATGTTTTAATAAGAATTCCACGTACAAAAACATGACATTCTGAGAACCTTGGACGTTATCTTTTATTAGAATTAAAAATTTATACCAGCTTACACGATGCACAAAGCAGTTATTTTTACAATACAATAGTCCATTTTTAGTTTCTGGAAAATATGTGAAGAATTAAGATAAAAATCAGAATCAGCCACTGAATAAACATCAATGTTTAGATAGTGCACTAAAAGCACCCTGAAATATCTAAAATGACAATGAACTTAAGAAACATATAATTGTAGCTCTTAGGTTGGTGACAGACATCATAACAAAAGGTGTGTGTGACAGAGAAATCCATCTGCTACAATGGATGTGGACACAACCACTTGCTTTAAGTCCTGAGTGATTGTCAAATAGCAGCTTTGCCACCTCTGGTACCAGAACAGACTTTAATGATTTCAAAATATCTGGCCTCCAAGTTACAAAAACCAAAATCCCTACAGAAATCAAATGTTTCTTTGAAGAAAGACAGAGGAATCTTCTAGAAATTTTCAATACAACTGGCTGTCGCCTTCTGTCTAGATTTAAGCATCATTTTAACTGCCTATTCCATGCTAAAGTAGTTAACACATCCAGTTTGAAAGTCAATCTAGGATTTCACATATAAAAACTCAACACTGCAGCTGCAACCTTCAAGTAAGGTTTTAGCTCGTATTTCAAGGGGCCAAGAATATGCACATGGATGATTAACACAGATTAGTTGATCCACAGCAGTTCATTAAGTTACATGAAAATACATAATTGTGCCTTGAAGAAGACACAAGCACAAGATCGAGACTACGCTGATTACCTAGGGACAAAATGTAATTTAATGCCATTGCACATTCCTCTCCCTTTCGCCTTTACATTTTTATAGTACGTGCTCCTTATAGAGCACCTATCAAGGTGTAAAAGTAAAAGCCTCAACACAGAATTCTTATTATAGATTTTTGTAACCCACTTTGAAATGTGGGATTCATCATGCTATCCCCAAGCCACTCCTCTGTATAAGTTTTTAATTTACTTACAGCAAATGCCTTCATACTTTCGGGGGTGTATTACGGGAAGTGAGGGGATCGTTCTGTATTTCATTCTGTTTTGAGCAGCCAAACAAATTTGTGAGTATGAAGGAAAACGTACAAAAGCACATTCGAAGCATGCTTTAGCAAACAACATGCTGTTTTGCAAATGTTTTTACTGCAATGTGAATAAACTATATTTAGTTTTATAATGCATGGAAGGCTTGTACATAGGCTTAAATGAATTAAGTTGTTTTATGAAATCTTCAGATAAACTGATTTGAAGAAGTCACCTCTTAAGATTTAAAAAAAATTATTGTTTCATATTATTGCTCAAAAAAATACAGTTTGTTTTGTTTTCAATATAGGAAGGACATCAGTCCCACAGCCCCATGAGGTCAACATATATATAGTGAAAGACAATTCCAGTGGGTCTGAGTGGAAAGCATTCAGCAGCAGACATAGCAAATGCTTCGACTCCACTAAGTGTTTATGATCTAGGCATCTAATAAAAAGGTTTTCGGATGTTCTGCTCTGTGTAGTTCCTCTGATGACAAACATTACACAGTGCTTTGCCAAACTTCTCTTTAGATCCTTTTGTCTCTCCTTAGTACGCTGCCCTTCAAGTACAATTTCTTGGGCAATAGACTCAAAGCCCTACGTGCAGATAAAAATGCATTCTCTTCTGTTCATTTATTCCTTCTTTGTATAATAGTCTTTCAGAAGCTCCATTCAAAATATCCTGGTCAAGGCAACTGAAAAAAAAACAAACCCAAATGAGACAGAAACCATTAAAGTATGGAGGAATAAAAAAGCACATGACAAAACTCTAAAATACAAGCATAAGCCATGAAAAGTATCTGAACTGCTAAGTAACCAGTGCAGTTCACAACGAAACATTTCGAAGCCTGAGTGAGGTGTAAGCATAGGGAATAGAGAAATATATTTTTACATTTAGAAGTACTGATGTCTTAGCACAACACTTAAAAGTGTTAAAAACTTAGTGCAAGAAGACTAAGGATACCTGTCTTTTCCTGACATCTGCACAGCAACAAGGCACTAAAGTTAGTGGCTGAATAGCACGGAGTGCTCTCCTATCAGAAGGGAGGTAAAGCGCCCTTTTTTAGGACACTTAGCAAGTATCAAAAGATACTAAAAAACTTTTATCAAATTTCGCCAGCCAACAAAGGAATGCCTATACCCAAGAAATTCTACAAACAAACAAGGGCCATGATCACAGCTTGATTCTGAAACCTTCTGAAAAGCCACCAAATTAATTCTAGATCAGTACTATTCTTAGTACTCAATATTTTCAATATGTGTAACCTATTTATAAAGGTCACTCAGTCTGACAGTCAAGTTATCCGACTGTTCACAGGGATAAAGTAAACAGAAAATATAAGAGAATTTAACTGCTCATACGTTGTTTCCAGGGTATGTCCCTTACTAATATAAGAATAATTGATTAATTCAAGCAGCATAATGACATCAATCTGCCAAAGCATGTGTTCCAATTTATAATCTACAAACACGTTTTTTTTGGTTTAATATTGTCAGTTGGGTTAAAAAAAAAAAAGCCAATTTATTTGTTTTGTCTTCTCCTAGTTCTGTTAGTTTGAAAAGACAATTTTAGAACCTATGACAAAAATTAAAGACAAAAATGAAACACAACATATCCACTTACCAGAGTTATTTTTCCTGGAGATGGCTGGTATCAAACAGATGAAAACTGTCTGAAAATGAGTCCTTTAACTCATTAGGATGAACTCATTAGTTCATCCTGTGAGACTACTTGGAGAGAACTGCGGAATGTCTACTGGCACTTGAGGAAGTGGGAGAAGTAATCTTCGTCTGTCTTGTCCCCCAAGGAGTACAGCACCAAATCCATATCCACATCAGCAAACACAGAAAGACATGTTCGGACATACGTGTGACCTCCCTTCTCTTTTGCATCTTGGAGGCCTCTTTTGCATTTTTTTTTTTTGTAAAGTCCAAGTAAACATATTTGATTCTGCAGCAGGTCTAAAGCTGTACCTTTTCTGATCTCATAAAAAAAGTAACTTGAGACTTTTCCCTTAGATCAGGTTTCAGCATGACACCTCAGGGGGAAGGGCCAAAACACGCTAGAGATTTGTAATGGCAGAAGCTCTTTACAAGCCCTTTATTACTCCTTTAGAGTGACACTTATTAGAGTGGTACCACCTGTGATAAAGCCACTATTATACTAATGCCATGTGGGACCCATATAGATAGCACATAGAATTCATACCTGTCAGGGTAGTAGTTTATTTTGACCAGCACAAATTCAGGCTTTTATTGGCAGAACTGAGAACCGAGTGTGGAAAAAATTTTTTTTAAAACCAGTAATTCAACACTGGATCAATCTGGAACATTGCCATAATCTGTGTAAATTGGCATCACTAAATAAAGATTCACTTTCTTCACTTTAAAGATGGTGCTATGATTTCTCTAGTAAGTCAGATTAAGAAGCCATCAGAAAGAAGTTATTCTCTCCCCCTCTCACTCTTGGCAGACTATCCAGTCTACATCAGGACATTAATGGCTTACTGGAAAGCAGAAATAGACTTTGGCCTACATAGTACATAACAATTAATTTTTAATATAAAATATTGCATTCTCATTTCCTAAGAAATTAGCTTCCAGGCACTTAGATGTTATGTCTGAAAAAAAATCAGCATCATACTGAAGGTTATATACACAACATAGGTATATATTAAAGGAAAACAATTTTCATTAAACAAGGATTATACCATGTTAAGCAACACTGAGGCTCACATGCTGGAGTGAACGATCTCAGAAGACCCTTCCTATAAAAACTACTTGGAATAATAAAAACAAATGTAAAAAAAACACCCTTAAACAAAACCTAACTGACTCAGAACAACATATGCTGACAATTCCATTAACCCTTTCCTCTTCTGAGTTTTACTGGGTAGAGAGTAAACAGAAATGTAAGGAAATAAAGAGCTCTAAAGTTCAAGATGACGTCCTATGAAAAAGTGAACCATTCCCCACACACATTTCTACTGCTATCAGTGGAAAATTGTTTCAGCTCATGTAAGAAGGAAGACTAAACTACTCCTTTACATTTTTTACGTGCTGTAAAACTATAACTATCTGGGTATGTCACCTTGCACATTTATTATATCAATAAGCTAAGTTTCTTTTCTTCATTCACAGTTTCCAAATTCAGGCCAAGAGGCTTCATCAGCACTACTACAGGTTAATTTTCACAGATTTTACAGTGAAACAAACTGCTTCGCTTCAGTGACAAGACAAGACAAACCACATGAGTCAGAACTATAACGTTAAGTCTGTTTGAAGCGAATCAAAGTTTGTCAGCATATTAGCAAAGAAATCAGTCTTAAGTTGTGTGACCAAACAACCTGAGCCACTTACACTCTTAAAAATAGGACAAAACCAATGCATCATTCTTACCATTAATACAGTCTTGGAGGAATCCCCAGGATATCGGAGACTGAAGACAATCAAAGATCCCAGAAAGCAAAAGAAGGTAAGGGTGGCAACATTTCTAACATCTAACAAAGACTCCACAAGAGGAATAGTTCCCATTGTCCAGTCACAGCATAATTCTGAGGGGTTGAGAAGCAGCCAAGCATTTACAGGGAGGAGGTAGTTGAAAGTCAGCTGTCTTGCTGGGGATGGACTAACAGCAGCTGGGTTATCAAACCTAAACCGAAAGAAAAGAGAAAAAGCAGCTTTTAATGAAAAAATATATGGCCTTGATCCACTTTGTGCTCAGCAAACCTTAGATTCATAGCTAGAAGTACCGATCACAGACATGTACAATATCCTAATCTTCCTGCATTTGTCAGGTATGTAACTTGGGAACTATGCACGATGATTCATTTTAGCATGGGACAGAGCCTCCTCCAGTTTAAGAAACTGGTTTGGGATATAATCAATGTAAATTTGAAGAAACAGAATGATTTACACCTAAAGTTAGGTTCAGTGGTCCTTGCTCATGTTTTTAATAGTGCCTCATTTTCCAGGGAAAATATTAGATTCTTGTATTTCTACATGGCTCACACACTTTTAAAATAAATCAGTTTTTCATTTCTAACATTATTCATATACACTTAGCTTCAAGCGCCGTATCTGACGTCAACCATGCTTTCTGCATAGTACATTCCTAAAACCAAAATAATATTTTGTATGTAAAAGAAAAACACTTATTAAGAGGTTTGGAGTATTCAGCCAAGGTTCAAACACATAGCCAATAAAAAATACTTTAGTGATAAAATATTTAATTTCTGAATTACTAAGATGAACTAACAACCGTAAGTTTTTTTAAAATTAATGCCTGCTCAGGTACCTCAATATTTTGGACATTCTTGTCAACAGGTTCTGAGATATACCACTTATCAATTTCACAAAAAATGTAACATTGCACAGTCATTCCTTATCAATACTGAAATAAGTTAATAAACACTTAAATTTGATGTATTTTTGACCAATTCATTCAGAACTCATTAGGCCGCATTTTATTTATCGGTGTCTGTAATAAGAAACACTTTACTATTACCTTGTAAACACTGGAAGTTGAGACTGGATAACCTGGACTCTGACAACTACAAGTAGCAGTGTACTAAACATTAGGACTATCAGCTTCAACAGCGTTTGGAGCATAGAGAAAGGAATACTGCCCTTCCCTCGAAGAATCTGTACAGCTGTGTCCAACAACACTGGCAAAGTGTACTGCAAAGGAAAAAGGAGTGTATGATCAGACAGAGTACTCGTTAATCCGACAGATTTATGAGCTCCCTGATTTTTTTTTTTTCCCCTCGGTTTTCTTTACATGCCTACCCCCAACGGTTATTTAACTCAGCTTCTTACAGCTTTCATGACAACCCCCAAAAAGAAGTCCACCATTCTAATAAAAATAAATCTACTTGAGTATTCCTGCTAACACTATCATAGCTGAACTTGTATGCCTGTAGTTCTGTATTTTGCACTGACATTAAAAAATTTGTACCATCAATAAATCAAGTATGACCATTAAATAAATTTTGAAGAAAAAATATTACTATTTTTAGAATTATCAGCTCCTGTGAAAACTTGTCCTATAATTCTTTATGAATGTAGAAATATTATTCACTTCCTGATTAGCCCTGGATTTCTATTTTATGCCTCTACTGCAGTAACCCATCTCTCCCTGCCTCATGAACATTACTATCTTGCACAGCTCCCCATTACATATCCTAATTTCTTCCCTGTGTACCTCTTTCCCTATGTCTTCATGTCTTGTGCTGGGGATATTTTATTGCTTCACATATACTGGCTGCCTGAACTACAGATATTGACAGGTTTTTGAGAACTGGTCAAACTCTTAGTTCATGCTGCACCTGTGCCCTCAGAAGAAGCCTCAATTTGGATTTTTTCCTCTTCTACTCAGTTGACTTACACAAACTTGTTAAACTTTCATCAAATTGAGGACCAGATCAAAAGTTACTAAAAGAAAGGAAGAGTGGATTTTGAAGTGCATCACATACTGGTGATTTTCTTAGAAATCCAGTTTGAAAATTATATGCTTATTCCCTAGACTTGCAAAGGCAATAGTTATAAACACGCATATTTCTGTAAGTACAAAAAAGCATATTTTTGCCTTGAATATGTATCCCCAAGACAGACAAGCTTTCGTCTTTTATTGGTGCAGTTATTGCAAAATATTCCTTCAAGGAATTAAGGAACAGTAAACTACAAAATTTTCTTAAAATATGCAATCACACATTTTTAAATTGTGTATGGTTTAACTATTAAAAAGCCAAGAATTATTTCATTGCAGGAACATCATGTTTATCTAAACGAAAGTTACTGTTAACTTAAAGACTTCTCAATGCTTAAGACGAAACATATCAGATTAGAAATTAAATTTAAAGGTATTCTTCCAACAACAAGTTTCCTGAGAATATTACCGATTCAAATAAGACTGTTCCAAAGCATCTAGTTATTCATTAGAACGTGAGGAAATGCACTTGTATAGAATATGGTCTCTATTTTTACTGATGGAATTAAAAACAAATAATCCCCCACCTTTATGCATGTCTGACTTTAATCAAGACTGTTACATGCTAGTCTTTGTGAACTTCAGTCAACTAAAACCTCAGGTTTCCATTAAGACATGTCAGTTCTTTATTGAGTATATTTGGCAACATCTCTGTATGGCATGTAAAGGACGACTTAGAAGTCATTGAATTCCCCCACCGTGAACCATGTCTGTTAAACATTAGTTGAGTCAAAAAAAAAAACATCTGAAAAATGTTACACAACTATAGAGTTAGCCTGAACTGACAAAAATCAGTGCTGAAATATGACACTTCTAAGTACTTAATGCCTCATTACAGAATTCCTGAGAAGCAATCCAATTTATTTTTCAACAGCTTACCCCTTGAGCAATAAATACTTCATATACACAGCATATCCCCACCACCGTTATTCCTTGTTCTTTACACAGTGTTGCAACAGCTACTAGAAATACAGTCACTGCAATTGGAGTCCACACTGCAAATAAAGATGACGTTGTTGAAAATGTTCCATCTTACAACAAAAACATTTAATAAAGTCAATTAAGCTAAAAAGTGAAGACTTTGGCTCTTCATGTTTGAACATGCTATGTTCTATAAATTTCTTCAGTATGCCATTTGTTATTGAAGGGAAGATTACCAGTTTTACCCTACAGAAAATATTACACATGTATCAGTTTTAAAACTGCCTCCCTGAAATGGAAAGAATCAAATGAAAGGCAAAAGCCTAATCTATGACAGGAAAGCAAAGAACCCACCAATCTTCCCTAATTCACCAGAACACTTTTCAAATGGAACGTTTTATAGAGAGTAATGAATTTTCACAAGGTCAATTTGACTTTGGAAAAGAGGCAAGCCTCACAGGTCTCCGCTGAAACTTTGCAGCTTACTTGTGGGCATCTAAGACATCTCAGCATACTTCCACCTACTTGCATTAATAGAAGTCAGTGCAAGAGTCCCCTACTCTGTGTTACAAAACAACTGAAAAAATGCTTAAGGTATGAGTACCTTAGGGCTGAAGGGTTTTTTGTATGCATTTGCTGAATAACCAATACACCCATGTGACCATTCTAAGAGCTCTATTATCAACGATACAGAAATTAGGTTATGTCAATCATTTACCTATAGTATTATCTGGCCCTTTAGATTTTGTATATGACAAAAAAGCAGCTAGAAAAAAGATAGATGATAAAAGCTCTGCTCTGCCCACAACTCCAGTTACCTGAAAAGAAGAAGAAAGAACAAGATTAGTCCTCTAGTGACTATTCTAGTACTATCAGAATATGCATAAACAAGATCTGTATACCAAGCAAAAAAGGCCAAGAAGAGTAAGGCTACCTTCAGTTCAATCAGTACTGAACTCAAGAACAGGGTGATACAGGTGGCTGGTGGCCACCTGTGGCTGATGTGCCCCTAAGTATCACCATTAATGAGACAACAGAGAAATGCTGTACTTTTTTTATCCTTGGTAACACCAGCCACAAACTGCATTTGAGGCAAAATTTGGGCACAATAACATCTGCTTTGTTCATAATACTTGGAAGAAACGAGGACCTTCATCAACAGGACATCTAAGTGAAGCCTGACATACACGCTCTGCAGACAGTGACATATAAAAACTATGACTGTTATTTTTGTTCATACCTTTTCTGACTGACTGAACAGATCTGAATCTGAAAAAAGCACTCCCTTAACTGGTGCTATGGCAGCTCTTAGGTGAGCAGTCAAGAGTTACAAATAAATTCATGGCAAGCTCTACGCAATGGAGTTAAAGAAAGACTCAGGCTTTACTACAGGTCTGGCAATTTTCCAAATGATAACTTGGTTGGCAATATTAAAATGGTAGGTAGTGCCCCCTTTGGTAATGAGACAGAGAGGAATGGATTTTATGAAAAATCCAGACCAGAAAGTTGTTTCAGAATCCCCAATGAAATCGAGATTAACTTCCATTTCAGGAGCTGTTTTCAAAAAGGCTTAAGGTGCAACCAAGAACCAGAGAGGGAAGACAGGCCATTATGCTAATGGTTCCTGCAGTAGCCACTGTGCTGACCACAGTACCATTTAGGATTGCCTTTCCTCCTCATTTGTCCTCTTCTGTAATGACTCTGATTGCATCCAAATTTTTGCAAGTAAGCTGGCTGAAAAATGGCATCCTATCCCAAGGTAGATAGATGGTCATATTTAGCTGAAGAAACCTCATAGCTCGCCATTTAATTATGATGATGCTGAAAACTGACTTTCAGCCATCTGGACCCAGCTAGAAGTTTTTATTGCTAGGCACATTCTTGGTCAAGCATGATTGATCCAGCACAGCATAAAAAGAGAAAGTAACTCAATATCCAAGGTCACAGGGTAAAGAAAAGTATTCAAATCTGAATATGAAATCATGCTCCCATGCTTCCATTGGGAGTAGCGTGCATTTACCAAAGGACTCACTGAATCATGCACAGACAAAGCATGTTTCACAACTGACAGGACATCAGAGTTTGTGTTAACATTTTGGATAGTATACAAGTGTTTGTTTTTCCAAACGTTTTCAGACGTTTCAAGGATTCCTGGTCTGGATCTCTAACTTCTGTCTTAATGCTGGACAATTTTAAGAGAACTTTGTCTGTAAATCAGTTGAAAGAAATCAACAGTAAAGGAAGTGTGCTGGTGTGCCTCCACAGTCCCCTGCCAGCAAAAGAGAGATTCTATTTCTGGATACAAAGGTGACTTATGAGAGAAAATTCCAGCATTCACAAGGTTAGTTGACATCCCGTAGCTGTAAAGTGGTCACCATGCCTCTGTCCAGAACAGTAGCAAAGTACCTAGAAAGTCTGAACTGGAATTCTGAAGACAAGGACAAATGAAAACATTATTCCATTATTCAAACCATTTCCTCAAAAATTCTTCCTCAGAAAATGATATATTACCACCACAAGTGCCCAGCTTCTCTCTGAAGTCAAGCAGAAAATTATTTTCTATTTATCCTGCTCTGCTAACTTTTCCAGGAAAAATCCATTTATCATAAGATAGGTAAAGGTTTGAAATGTTTATGTATTCCATCTGCTGTTTCAGCTCATATGCAGGGGAGTAATAAGTAAGAGACTAATTTGAAAGAATTCAAATCAGATACATTTCAGTTATAGAAGGTACAAAAGGTACCATCAAATGATGTAAAAAGTGGGAATGAGACTTGTTTTGGAGTTTTCATTAAAGTCTGAATAACTTAATCAGCACTTAAGTCCCCAGTTCTAAAATACAGCTCATTATTATCTCCTCTTTTCCATGTATGGAAACTTCCAGTTGTTTTGCCTTTTATACATGTGCACAAGTCTCAACTGCCAAGTCTAAGAATTCTTTCTTGGTTGCATGTTAGGCAGAGTTCTCAATGCAAACACTTGAAAGGATAAAATAAACTATTTCACAAAAGCAGAAAGATTAAATTGAAAAAGGTAGAGAGAGCAGGAAGAAAACCCCTTAACTGATTCTTCACTGAGTACCAACGTACAACAGCAGGGGAATTCAATTACAATTGCACTTAAATCTCAGAGTCAGTGTTTTAAGTACAGCACCAAGTTCTACCAATCACATAGTCTTAAAGCGCCCTCATGTGGCTAATATCAGGGATTACACACTTATTACAAAACTGCTTCATAACTGTACCTCATAACTTTGTAATACATTGCCTTATACAATAAGCTTTCACTACAGAATGTTTTGTAGCATTTGTAGGATTCTTTTTGCTAACTCTGTTGCATAATACTAAAAACAACTGTGTTCCTGTTATCTCACATGGAATCTGACAGTTCAAGCATGGTAAAGAATCATACTTGGAACGAAAGTGATAAAATTACATAGTATGATCTAAGCCATGAACCACTAATGTAAGTCACTAGCAACTTGCTAATAATGCTCCTGTAAAGATACTTTCACATTTATTATAAAGAGGCAAAGCCAAACTTTGAAGTTTAAAGCACGTTTTTTCAAAGAAACAGAAAACCAAATGTAATTAACAAATTATCATTTTAACCCATATTTTACCCAAGATTTTACGGGGTTTGTGCTTTCAAGCACAAAAGCAAGCAAAAATTTGTAGGTGTTTAAATTTTAACTTTAGGTGTTTAAATTTTAAACATGTCACTAACTTCTATCAAGGACATATTAGTAGTTCGAATAGCAGCCAATTATAAACACCATGAACTTATTTTCTATAAAGATTTGCTCAAAATACACAGATGCAGGCTACTGCATTGCTGCTGACAGGGTTTTGTATCTTTAGAGAACAACAGAGAGAGATGTGGACTCTATACCCAAACAAATCAGGACTAAAAAAAAATACAACATAAGAGCAAACACTTCTCATTTTCCTAATATCAAAAGACATTCCCCCTCCCCCCCCCCAAGACACATTAAAACTCCAAAATAAAAATGGGGTAACACCTCTAAAGAAGCAAAAGGTCTGAACATTTTCAGTTTTCTGAAAATCAGATAATACTACAAGAAAAAAAGAGACTGGGCTTTACACCCTGTGTGACCTGGAATCTAGGAAAGCCAATCTAAGTCATGCAGAAATTCGCAGAGAATTCCACAGATCTGCTTTATGAGTGTTTCTGATGGAAACAAATCTAATGAATGGCTATCACAAGACTCCATTTACTCCACAACACTGCAAGCCTGGCTGAGTATTAAAAAGTATATAATCTGACAGCTTGTACAAATAACGCCTTTCATCGCAGTGAAAAACTCCTTCAGAATCGAAGGAAAGGTAAATATGAGAGGCAAGAAATGTTATTTTCTCTTTCTTATATTGGATATGTTCAAAAACGCAAGGTTCAAACAGAATGGCAATAAGCTGGATGTAGCACAGCAATAAGAATCCTAGAATAAGTCCTGTTGAGACAGATAAGTTGACATAAAAGAAAGTGGACAGAACAGACTTGGTGATTAGCTAGAGGGAAGTGCTTAGAGATTCTGGAATCGATTAAGAGGTATTCATAGTATTTGCAAAATATGCTACTGGATGAATCATCACAGAACACAAGTATCTACGTAAGTTAAAGTAGCCACCATCATAAAAGCAATATTCATAGCAGAGACCAAAATTATTTAACTAAATTAATATTTCCTTACTTATTTTTCAGTAGCTGCATGGAATACGAAACAACTCTGAGCATTAAAGTTTGTCAACTCCACCACTCACTGCAAAGGGCAGAGTAAGTACAAATAAAATCACACACATTTTAGAGTTACAATCTATAAACAGATATGAAACACATGAAATTTACAGTTAATTAATACAGCTTGAACAGATGAAGCACATCACAGCAATACCTACCGCTTCAGTATGTATTGGGTGCACTGCAAAGAGCAAGGATGCAACCACGCTGCTCCTGTTGTCCAGAAAAAGCTTACAGACCTTGAGGAAGACTACACAAACCACCACATGAAAGACCAGATTTAGGAAGTGGTAAGAAACTGCATTTAACTCGCTGAACAAGTAGTTTAAGCGAAATGTAAGAACTGTGAGGGGACGATAAGATTTATGACTCCTCTCCTAAAAGAAAATAAATCAATCCATCAGTCACCACCAACTTACTTATAAAAGGACTTTTACTCTAAAGTATCTTTCTAAACATCTATGCGTACATGATTTCCCCCCTCTATTCTCAGGCATCTACCTTCAAAATAAAGACTTGGACATCAGTAATACAAAAAAAAATTCAAAAAAATTCCAGTGAATAACATAAAAACTTGATTTAAAATTAAAATTGTTAAACAGATAAGTTAATTCTGACTATTTTTCCTAGTTCCACATAGTTTTAATGTATTATTCAAGTACTTTGGTTACTCTGCCATTTCATGTTTTAGACCAGTATTTTATAAAATAAAAATTTGGTGCACTGAGCTAAATGTGTTTCCTACATATTTTCAATATGTCTACCAGTCTGTTGCCAGTTACTCCATGCATAAACCCTTTTAAAAAGTATACTTAACACCATCTTCCTGTACCAAAATGCATTTGTCAACCGGCAGCCTGTTGATTTTTTGCTGGGTATGTCCACAAAACAAAGGAAGAAAATATAAGAAAAAAAGTGAGGGCGGTGGAGAGGGACTGCAGGGAACCAAATTGCAGGTATGTACAGACAAGAACACAAGACAGGAAAAAATACTTTAAAAGCCATGAACAATAAAATTAATCTGACTTCATTTAGTTAAAATTAACCTGACTTTCAGTTGGTTTTAAGTGCAAAATCAATACTGAATGAGATGGCATTCTCCCGCTCCACATGGTTAGGGTTTTTTGGAGTAAAAACACGTTGAAAAATACTACTTGAAATTTTACTGGGAGGAGTTTCAGAACCCAGTTACTCTCAATGACTACAGGACTCGATGCCATCTGAAAAAAAGAGCCTGGAAGCTTTCACTACAGGGTTATATATATATATATTATGTATCAAAGTGTATTTGTAGAGCTAGCAATTAGGGTCTCACAATGAACTAACCCTGTATGTTATGGACATAAGAAAAGAGAAGATTACAAGGCGGAATGCCTTCATATTCAAAACACCTATGACTGTTAAGAGAATTTTTATTAATTTGCTCAGCAATGGCACCACGTGTAACCTTCTAAACTATATGTAAATCCTTTATCCATTGCCATTTAAAGACATTTATCAAGAACTTTAAGGCCAGTGCAGCTTTTCAGATAAAAACACAGTCAGTCTACATGGGCTACAAACCAAACCTTCCAAATTCACTTAAGCACGCTTACTCAAATAAACTTAACGTATTCAATACCCATTCACTGAGTCCTTGCTTTTTTGCTTAAGAGTGTCATCTTTCCTTCCAGATTGCAATTAAAAATAAATACCCTTGTATGTCAATGTCTAGCTTTTGCAGGAGGAGAAAGGAAAATGGTCAGTTGCCCAGTTTCGCTACTGGAATTAGGTAACACATAGCATCTTGAAGCATGATATATGACTTCATTTTCTTACAAGTTCTTTTACTGAACAAAGGGAAAGAGTGTAACATCTGTTCATGATCTGATAGTACAAAACACTAACATCACCAAATTCCGTCTGAAACACACTGTTTTGTTAAAACCACATTAGGGAAAGAAGTGTAAAAACTCTCTGCAAGGTGTTTTTTCCATTTTCTAAATTCCTCAAAGTGTTTCACAAACAGTTTACCTCTGACATTGGAGTGCCCCAGAAGTCATTCTGAAATAGATTTTTTAACGGAGTAGAAGGATGCAAATCTTTATTGTCCAAAATTGCTGAAACATCATCAAAAACGAAGCCGCAAAAGAGACTGTTCCAGTAGCAGGCTGCCACCACACCAACTATTAGTGCTGCTTCCTTCAGCCTTACATCAGCCATCTTCTCTAAGAGTTTTCATGGACAAAAGCTGAAATATATGGACAGAAACTTGAGTAGTTTTACTGATTAAAAACTAAACTTGAGTAACTAACTAAAAAACTAAACTGAGTAAATTAACATACTGGTGCAGAATACTAAGTTATCAAAAAGATAGTGTGTTAATTATTCATGTTTTTTAGGCTTAAAGGTGTTTCTCAAAATATTTCAAAAGAATTAAAAAAACAAATTTCAAACATTCTGAAGAACAAACTTGAAGGAAACTTGAAGAACTTCATAAATATAGGTGTTCAAGAACAGGTAAAGAAGGACACTAGTAATAATAAAAAGTCAAACTTACCATTGAAGCTTACACTTTGCTCATTTGCATTCTTCATAGAAGTTCATGAAAAAGTCATTTTTCCCTCAACTCTGCCAGTTGCCCCTGTGTCACTGAATATTCATGAGACTCCTGTCTAAAGAAAAACAGCATGCAAAAAAGACACTACAAATGGATTTTATCTTACATTATTTTCTCTCATCTTGCATAAACTTCCCAAGCCCTAGAAATTATTAAACAGCAGTTTTACGATTATTTAAAAAATACTACATGAGTGACCTGATCAAAAGGTAAAATTACTATGTATTGGGTTGTTTGAAAACACTGTTCTGCCTTGGAAGACAAGAAGGTAACTACAAGGTCAAAGGCATTCTTTTTGCCCACTGGTTGATACAGCATGGATTACTGCCAATTGTTGGGACCAAAGATACTGAAAAGCTACAGGCAGTTGACTTAGTTTTGAGAAAAGGAGAGATGACTGAACAAAAATATATACCATTTCGCCACAAACTACAGAGAGGTAACATCTGTAAGGACACAGAACAGCAAATATTAACTGGATAATGTGGATCCATAAATACATAAAAACATCAGCCTTGTGTCTATCAGGGTTCACACAATAAAGCTGATTAGTTATCTGAAAGCTATAGTCTGTTTTATTATCTTAAGCCCTGAAATGCTGCTGAGTTGGGTGGGGTTTTTTTTTCTTGGTTTGTTGGGGTTTTTTAATTGTGTTCAGATTTAAGCATGCTATCCTCTAAAAATAGGCTACAGTGATCTCTCACGCAGATAGGTAATCTCGGTTGTGGTTTGCAGCCTGGGCCTGAGAGCCCAACAATCACCTTATCACAACTAGTGGTAAAGCAGCAGTGGTACAGGAAGGAATACAAGTGCAACAAGATGCAGGTGCAGTTAAACTAAAAACCAGGACAAAGATCATTTGAAAGGAATCAAACCAATCCATTCAGCGTTACTCACATAATGGCACTGACGGTTGTTTTTTTTCTTTTCAAGTACTTGGAGCACTGGCTATTGGTGTTACTTCAACTAAGAAAGAGTCTGTTTTCAAAGCTGCCACCACCTTTGTAATAAAAAAAAAGGAAAAAAACAAACAATGTTAAATGTTAAAGGATGCTGCTGTATCTTTTTGTCAGTCTGAATCAGAGTACTCTAAACCACTGAGCCAAGATTAAGTTTGAATGCATTTATGGTCTTCTTGGCAGCCAGAGAAATCTTATTAAAAAAAAAAAAAGAAAACAAAGCATACTCCAGGAACACGTGAAAAGACAGCCCACTTTCGAACTTCAGCTCACCAAAGTTTTTTAGTTCCCCCCCACACCAAAGAATATGGAGAAGCTGCTGCTGTTTCTCACCCTGCTAGAAACAGAGCTCGAAATTCCTCATTTGAAACAGCTTCTGAACAGTGCACTTCCTACTGCTTGAAGTTTACTAGTTCTACTGAAAAGCAGTGACATCTGAAAAGGACCTACAACAAACATGGAATGATTTTCCAACACACAACCCTCCATTTTTTTTAAACATCGTGTTCCAGAAATTAGTGGACAAGATAATATTGCCATGCATAACCAACTGTAAGGTTTATTTAAATTCACCCTTTAAGAAAAAGCATCAGAAGGTGAGTAGGTTTTTGATGACTTGAGACTTCTTCATTAACAGTATAGGTTTACCGTACTGGTTGAAGCAGCAAGCCCTTGCAGATACTGCTTTGCGTATCAAAGAGTAACTCTGAGGTAGTTCTTTAACAACCCTATTTCAGAAACAGCTACTGCTACCCAACTAGGAAAAAAAAAAGGATAGATTCCTAAGTATAGACTCCTATAAAAAGGAAAAGCTTAACCACCCTTAACTGCTAGCTCCTCAACTACTTTTTGTAGCTTTTCACTGTTCGCTACACAGAATATATGTCAAGACAGCCTCTTTACTTATCCCTTAATCCTACGCAATTCTGATGCTTTCACAAGCCTTTCTTTTTGCTCTGAATTTCTAGTATTTCTTCCACCCAGAACTCTACTTTTACACCACTACTGACCGTGCTGTTCCCTGACACAGCTACATGTACCTACATGCCAACTGTAGGGAAAATACTGTTTTCATTTGAATTAAAGGGAACTCTTAGGCATAAAGAAATTAAGATTTTAGCTACATCCATAGTCAGGTTTAAGTGACCATCAGAGAAACCCGTTTGAGAACTCCAGAAAAAAAATCACCTTTAACATCACAATTTTTTAATTTGCAATTCATCTTCTCCTTTACATGCACATTTCAATCAAAGATATGATTGCAAGAACATGGCTGTAATTTGGTCTTTCAAGACAAGTATTTCAGCCACAGCCACTCCAAGCAACTCTGAACAGCTTACTAAATTTACTGTAAGGAATGAACATATGCAACAAAATGCATTGTTCTGATTTTAGCAGCAAGTCACACAACAAGCTGCTTGAACTGTACCAAGCTTGGTAACTTCAAACGTATCACACCGTATTCCTCTCAAATTTTTGTTGTGTGCAAAAGCACTAGAAGGTCTTGGCAACAGCCGGGCATAACGGAAATCCTAAAACCCCCCATTTTCCAGCAATCTGCTTCCAAGGCAAGCACAAAGAGAAAAGTGGGAAATGCAAGGCCACATACTACCTGTAGATCGCACAAAACTGTAGCACAGATACTTCTGACTTGCATTTTGGCATTCCAAGGTCTCATTTTCCTGAAATATTCTCTAAAGATACATAAATTAGGAAAATTACTTTTTCCAGCTGGTCTGATTACAGGGTAGTTTAATGTTCTTGCTGAATTAAAGCATAAATATGGAAAAGATGTTTTTACAGTCCTTTATGTTTGCATAATACAGCAGTCTTTGAGGAAGGCTCACCATCAGAATGACTTCCTATCTGCTACTACAGCTGGGTCCACCACCAAACTCAAGCTTCAAACCTGGAATGATCAATGTGTTGAGAATGCAAGAATAAAACAGAGGGAGGCTTATAAAAGCTCATATGCAATTGGTAAGTCAAGCAAAAGTACGTCTGCCATTAATCGCAGTGGAAAACAGTAATTTCTATTTGGCAGCCATCACTCTTTTCACACCAACTAATCTGTTATCAGTTTGATGTTGGAAAGTAAGTAACCATATAAGGCTGCAAGGATGAGAACCTCATAGATCACAGATGTGCAAAAGGGTGCTGAAGCCTTGGTATGATTGGGCTCCTCAAGTGAGTGGATATATTCCCCTTCTTGCCCAATAGACATTTTGAAACTTGCTATCAACCCAAGTATGGACTTGCAAGTGCCAGTATTTCACCACTGCCAGTGATGGATGTATTGATAAGAACATGTAAAACAACGCCTAACAACTTGTCTGTTAACACAGGCTTGCTGTGATGGAGAACCACATCACTGACTGCTCCAACACATGTAAACAGACTGACTGTCCCAACACATGTAAACAGACTGTCCCTCAAGTTATTTTTTCATCTCATCTACTTGCTACTTTCACAGCTTGTAAGACTGCCCATCAGATACCTTAACCACCCCTTGTGCTGTATGACTGACAGTTCATCAATTATGCTACAGCCACAAAGCCTCCATTTGGCTGGATGAAATCAGGACAGACCCATACTTTATTACCAAGATTTCTGTTGGATGTTTTAATTTATAGCAATATCTGACCATGTCTGGTATTGTTATACAGCTGAAAACAAGAAGCAGCAAGACGAGCCTTGTGAGACAGAAACCGCACAATCGTGAGACAACCGTGGAAAAACAGAATTCACAAGCAGTGCATAACACCTTACTGTTAGTCTAATTTTCTCAAGCTGTTTGGCTCAGAAATCTGCATTTTGCACTGTACTGTTTTCATGTGTGTACAGAGACATTAAGTGGAAAGTACAGACAAGAATCAGAGCTCTCAAGGAAGATCGGCTTGTAAGGCATGTAGTTTTCCTCTTCCAACTTCTTGAGAACCCTATACCAGTTCATCCAGTCTTCTTCAAGAATTACAGACAAGAGTAAGACATAACAAAACCAAACACAGACCCCCACAAAAGAACGTACTTTTAGAAAAACAGGAAAACAAGATATTTCTCCACAATCACCACCAAATCCATGACACTACAGACAGTTTAGCACCACATACTGCAAAATACAGTAGTCTGCACAAAAAATTCAACACAAATAAAAAAATGCATAATGATGTTCTAAGAGTATCCTCAGTTGAAAGATTTGGGAGTGTGGAAGCCATTTTCTGCCCATATGAATTTAGGAAAGATTAGGAAGTTATGTATTTAGGCAGGAATACAGCTGCAATCCCTAAATATGCAACGGCTATGTAGCACTCCGTAATTAGCTATTACCAATAAACATGCTATGTGTCACCTTATATCAATAACAGGCCCTTGCAGCAGCAAATATATTTGTGTTGACTAGACATATATTCCTACCTAACTTTGGAAAATTAAACATACATTTAAAATTTTTCCTCTATGGGTAATGGCACTTTTACACCCTGAGGGGCATTAATAACAACTTCTGTTCCACTCAATCCTACTTGAAAGAAAATGTTCTATGCAAGCCACTTATTTCTTCTTTAGAAAAGACATAGGTAGTGGCAGTAATAGAGAATTTAAGGACCATGGCACTTCTGTATGGGAAAAAGGTTGTACAATCCACCTAATCCTGCTCAGGATTTCCACAGAAACTGACAGGAACAAACGTGACCATTAAAATTCATCTCAAACAGATGTCACAATGGCAAAGTTTCTACCTGTTCCAGCTTTGTATGAAAGCTCTTACTACTCCTGAAAATACCCAGCATAACTGATGTATTATTGATATTTGCAGCTTATCATGCAGTCAGTATTTTGAAAGTCAGTTCAAGCTGTCAGAAAACTTCTTTAAAATTTCACCTTATCCACTGTCCATAACAGAACATCAGTTACTACAATCTAAAGATTGCTTTTTTAAAAAAAAAATCTCATATTTGGAGAATATTTTCATTCACACTTTATTAAATATTCATAGATATTAAAAATACACCTGCCACTTTTCATTCATACCAAGATGTTAGCATTTTCAGCCATAATCAAGCTGCAACTGTTCTCTGGAGATGATGATGTAAGCATAAGTAAGGCAACAGTCTGTAACTCCAGAGAGTCACTTTGATAAACAGCACTTTGTGTGTGCAATGTGATGCATAAATATTATGTAAATCTCAAGGAACTTAATTTTGTGTTATATTAATTAGGCTGCTGGAAACAAAAAAACCAGGCAGTTTGCATATGGATCAGGCAGTTTCTTGAAAAGCTTTGAAAACAAACTAATGAGCATTTATACACATACCTAATCATAAAATGTAGGCTTCCCACTCTACTGTTTGGAGTTCTAAAGCCAGTGAAGAGATAGACATACACAAAGGAGCTGCCAAAAAATAGCTGTGCATCTCATTTACTCTGGAGACATGTACTTTGATAACCACTGAAGTTCTGAACTGTTTAAAATGCATTTACAGTTCACACAGAAAACTGTCAAATTATCAAACGTGAATGAAAACAAAGAACTATTAAAACCACTCCTAGATTTATTTTTAAACAGGTGAGCAAGAAGTTCATCTAAGAGCTGGTGGCTGAACTGATGAGTATCAGCAGAGATATATACAATGGGTTACCAAACCCAGTAGCACAGTCACTTAAAAATGGCATTTTAATCCAGCTTTTGAGGCTCTGCTAGTGTCATAATTTGTCTTGCCTAATTGCTACCTTTGCTGAATTTTTATTTTTGGCTAAATTGAATATTCTTTCTGCTGACTTCATACGAGTGCTTAATGACGGAAATAGATCATAATTTTGTTTCTATTGTCCCTTTCTAACTTAGCTTTTAAGTTTACCTTCTCTTAAAAATGTCATTCCAAGGTACAACTCCAGTATGAAACAACTTAGATGTACAGCTGAGATTTAAATGATTGTGCTTGAATCTTATATAGGAGAAGGCAAGCAGGATTTGAGAAGACGGGAGGAAGAATACAAAACGTGCCTGGATTCCCCTTTCATCTTGCTGAGATCCTAGAGCACAATAAATATAACAAGTTTTATTGTGGCAACCTTCCTCTGCAAATACTACAAGATCAAGAGGAATGGGACTGATCTGAAGAACTCTTCATTCCCCAGCAAGGCAATGGCCCCCAGCCTTCTCTTCATACAGTTCTGAAAGATCAGCTAGATGAGGAATGGCAGCTCTGACATGGAGTCAGAACACACGTTGCAGACCAGAGGAGGTATTTCCCAGGGGGAAGACTGTGAAGAGCTTGCTGGCAACCAAGCAGCTGAACTAACACTCTGGACATTTTAGGGTACTCTGGTACAACCAAGGATCAAAACATAAAACAATTCAAAAACGGATGAGATGAAGATACTGGTTTAGCTTCAATTTGTTCAATGCAACTGGCACAACAATCGAAATACAAAGCACGTAGTTACGGTTTGTATTTTATAGCTTGAAGTGATTAACAGGATCTCACACTTCAAAGTCAAACCTTTGGGAGGGGGGGTTGTTTTTTTTATGTTTTGATACATTCAAACAGTAAGAAAATAATGCTGCATAACTACATAAAATGCAATTTGTTTCATAATAGGATACTGATGCAAAAATAGCGTCTCAAAAATAATGCTGATCAACACTCAGTGTTCTAGAAATACAGCAGCAGAAACTGCATGTTTGTTAACTGCAAAAAATAAATGAACAAAAACTACATGGGTGGCATTAGCTGAAAAGACAGCCTTTACACTCTACTGTGCATGTCCTTATTTAGTATGCTTGGTCTGTATACAACTTCTTGCAGTATTTTTAATAACATTCCATTAAGTCTTTCATATTGTAGTTTTTGTATCAGGTCTTTGAAATTGCATACTGTTGTCAAAACTGTGGTTTAACACGGATGCCTAACTCTTCTACCAGGGTAGGTCAATCTGTGTATTACGGAGCTAAAATGTCCTTTGTCTCCAGAGCTACAAGCATGTATTCCCACTAAAAGAAGATCCACTTACACAAAGTTTGTCATGCAATTAGATGTGACACAGAACAAAAGAAAAACTAACTCACTTGCTTCAGGCCATTCTGTATTTTAAACTTTTTCTAATTTTGTCTGAGGTTAATATTTCCATTCTTTTCACTCTTTTTTACTTTTGGCAGTTTTCATGCCCACCTCAAAATTCCTTTTAGTTCTGCACCAATCTTCCTTACTAGCTGCACTACACAATTACAACCTAGATGTGGTTTTGCTGCCAGTATATGTAATGGTGTATTTTCTGTTGATTCTGCAACAGAGCAACACTCAGCTAATGCTGAAGAACATTAAATAAAGCACATTAAATAGCTATACTGGCCTTCAAAGGTTGTAAACGGATGAAGAGGATTTGAAAAAAAAGACAGTTCCTATTCAGAAGCATCCTAACATCAATGGATTACTCTATTTTCTGTATCACAGGGGGATAAATTTTCTGAAAGCTCATCTTGTAGCAAGGCAGCATTATTCTCTGTGGATGACCTGCTAAGAAAACACTGTTTTACACTAAAGCATAATGAAATTTATTTTTAGTAACATTTCCCATTCATGAAATATAATCTGGTCTCTTTCCCTTCCCTAACTAAACAGTTTGCTTTTTTTACTCAATACAGAGCTGTAATTAACCAATCTCTGGCTGAGGTATAAAAGTCTTTACTTTCAATCAAGAATTAAGAGTTGTGCCATGACTGGAACAAGCTACATAACTATAAGGAGTGCCAAGTGTCTTGTGTCTTGCCAGCTGTCATTAAATATCAACACTAATCAAGAGATAGCAAAGAAAAAGAAAACAAAAAGTCCAAAGATGACATTATGATCACCTTTCTCTTTCCATTAAGAAACAAAACCTAAATCCTCTTCAGCTCTCCACAGCTGTTGAGTGAATACAGAGAATCGTAGAATTGCCTAGGTTGGAAGAGATCTTCCAGATCATCAAGTCCAGACATCAACCTAACGCTGACAAAACCACCACTAAACCATGTCGCTAAGCTCTATGTTTACCTGTCTTTTAAATACAACCAGGGATGGCGATGCCACCACTTCCCTGGGCAGCCTGTTCCAATGTTTGACAACCCTTTCAGTGTAGAAATTTTTCCTAATATCCAATCTAAACCTCCCCTGGCGCAACTTGAAGCCATTTCCTCTTGTCTTATCGCCTGTTACTTGGGAGAATAGACCAACCACTCCCTCAAACAGTTGCTGTTTTTCTTTTTTTATATATTTTAAAAGATGTGTTTGCACCCATGTAGCTAGAACGCAGGATCCCAAACTTTCTGGGCCATCAGACTACTACCAATGCTCAGACTTCCTCGCCGGCCACCAGTATTCCACAGAGCCGAGTTTACAGACATGACCTCTCCCTGTACTGCTCTGCAAGCCGCCTTCTGGCCGCGACCACTACACACTTACAGGTACAGCACACGCCGCTCTCGGGCAGCCCGTCGTGCGGCAACGAACGCGCTGCCCGCGGCCAGGCAGGAAAGGTAAAGCCGGGCGGGGGGCGGAGGGAGCCGGCCAAGCGGCCGCCGCCAGCAAGCCCGAGGGAAGGGAGCGGTCCGCTGCCCGGCTCGGGCGGCGCGGAAGCGCGGCCAAGGGCCGAGGCCGCTCCGCAGACACGGAGGGCTCACGGCTGAGGCCCAGCCGGTGGAGCGAGGCCCAGCCAGCGCCGGGGGGAACTATCGCGGAGCAGCAGCTACCCCGCACCCAGCCCTCCCGCCCCCCGAATCCCGTCTGCGGGGAGCACAGCCCGCCACTGCCCGCCCTACCTGAGGCCGCAGGGAAAGCTGCCTCACCGCTACCGGCACCGCCGCCCACAGATCGCTCCGCCGCCGCCAGAGACGGCGCAGGCGCCCAGCCCTGCCACCACCCTCCGGCCGGCAAGGGCTGTCGGGAAACCGGCCGCCTCCTGGGGACGACGGGGCCCGAGGCGTGCCGGGAGCTGTGGTCCCGGAGGAGGCGCGGGGCAGGCTGGGGTGGGGAGTCCGCCGCCGGCCCGTTGCCCCGGTGAAGCGGTTCGCCCGAGCGGGGTCGCGCCCTGCCCAGCCCGTCTCCCCCCGCGGTGTGGCCGTGCTGTACCTCGGGTTTGGGAGTGCCCGGCTGGCACTGGGGAGCCTGTCGTGCCGCCGGAGCGTTGTCTTTCCCCGCGCCTAAGGAGTATCCGGCCCCCCCTCCCCCGTCGGGAGCGGAGCCGGCGGGAGAGTTTGATGGCGTCGCCTAGCAGCGGCCTCCGCCGTCCTCGGGGAGCGGTGAGGCCGAGGGGCGGGGGGTGCTGTGAGGAAGGGGGCCCAGATCGCCGCGCTCTGCGCGCCCCCCGGCAGCCGGGCTGGGGGCGGTGGTGGCCGGGCGGGGCCGCGGGTCCCGGGCCGGAGCGTTCGGGTGCTGGCGTCGTGGCGCTGCGGTGTCCGGAGGCGGTTACGGGCCGCTGTGCCCGGTCTCCACTGATGCCTCGGTTGATGAAAGCGGACGCAAAATAAGGCAATTTGTTAATTCAGCAGAGTCGGATGAAATGGAGGCAAAATTGTCTCTCAGCAGCACGCTGGAGGGATTGCAGTCTGACACCGTATCATTCCCGGGGCTGGGATATACAAATGGGAAGACAGAACCCCGCACAAGATCCCATTTTGGCCGTGGCTTTGTGGTTAAGATCTAGTGCTCTGTAGAGCCAGGAGATGAGGGCTAGTCAGTGTAACGTAATTTGAAAATCAGAAGTAGCTTAAGCTGTGTTAGTCCTGGTAAACTAATATGGAGTTATCAGAGCACATCTCCCACGTGACGATGCTGCTTCTTGGTATCCAGTCTTACTCAAGTAGACATGACTTTGTGCTACACATTGTGCACACCGTTACGGAAGAAGAACAGCTATTCCTGCTGGTGCTTAATTTCACTGTGAGGATAAGGTGTCTGCACGGTAGCTCAGCTGCCTCTTTGTGTAGGCAGCACAGGACAGTAATGCTGTGTTGGAGCGGGTCCAGAGGAGGGACACGAAGATGATCAGAGGGCTGGAGCACCTCTCCAATGAGGACAGGCTGAGAGAGTTGGGATTGTTCAGCCTGGAGAAGAGAAGGCTCCGGGGAGACCTTATAGCAGCCTTCCAGTACCTAAAGGGGGCCTACAGGAAAGATGGGGAGGGACTCTTTATCGGGGAGTGTAGTGACAGGACAAGGTGTAATGGTTTTAAACTGAAAGGGGGGAGATTTAGATTAGGTATTAGGAAGAAATTCTTTACTGTGAAGGGTGGTGAGACACTGGAACAGGTTGCCCAGAGAAGTTGTGGATGCCCCATCCCTGGAAGTGTTCCAGACCAGGCTGGATGGGGCTTTGATTAACCTGGTCTAGTGGGAGGTGTCCCTGCCCATGGCAGGGGGGTTGGAACTAGATGGTCTTCAAGGTCCCTTCCAACTCTAACCATTCTGTCATTCTGATAGTACTTGAACATGCCCAGCAGACCTCCTTTTCTATCAGCCCTTGCTGAACATTATAACATCTGACCATTTTATTTATGTTTGATTCCCTGAGTAAGTCAAGAAAATCTCTTCATAACTAATGTCCAATACACATCTATTTCACACTTCTTGTAGAGCCATGGTTTCAGTGTCTCACCACACAAACCATCTGACAACTAAGAGGACAGCTTCTAGTTGAGGGGAAGGGATGAGCTAAATTTTATGATGTTATGATGAAAACCTCTTCAGTTAAATAAGTTCTCTCTTATTGTCCTTAAGTATGTACATACTGTGGAACATACTGTATGCTTAGCTTGTGCTCCCCACACCTTACTATAGCTCGTCTCCTAACAAGTTGAATCATTTTGATTATGTACAGATATCTCTCCTTTTGGATACAATTTTAAGACTGATACTTTCTTAAGACATTATTTTAAAAGTTAAGAAAAAAAGAGATTTGAAAGATGGAAGGTAGGAAAAGATTGACAGTAGTAAGGTTGTGTACTTGTTTTCAGAATAGTTTTGATTGTTGGGCCTTTCATACCTACAATTCTTACATCTCCTTGTTTAAGAAAAAAATCAGTATGTTTAAAAAAACCCAACCTTTAGACAAGTATGTTGATGAAATCAAGTAGTATTCAATTAACTGAAGAAGTAAGAGTGCTGAGATCAGTAAGTGAATTTCTCATGTTTTCCTTTGCCATCTATAACAATGCAGAAAAGCAAAAACGTGCATACGATGTCATCCTTATAAAGTCATGGATTATATGGAATGCCTGTTTTCTAAAACACTGAAGAAATGGTAAATATAGGGGAGCTCTCAAGTAGTTCACTTCTTCAAAAAAGATGAGGAAAGGTTTCAAAGCTCTTCTTTCAGACCGCTTAGCCATATTTTTTGGGAACGTACTAACAGTTCAGCCTTTCATTAAGGAAGGAAGTTTCAATTGTTGAGTCTTTAAACTGCTAAATGATGAACAGGATGCGTGATGGAACACATCTCAAAGTATCACGCTCAGCATAGAGCATTGTTGCAGTTACTGATTGAGCTTTATTATTATTTCTGTAAAATATATATCCCTGCTGTGTTATTAATTTTTTTGAATAATAATTAATTTAATATTGTAGTTAGATTTATTTCTTTCTAAATTTTCTTAACTGTTTATACCATATTCATAATTTAGGGCAATAAGTAGATTTAAAGATGTTCTGTTTTAAACTTGGCAGGATCTAATTTTCTAAATATTGATAACAAAGGCTAGAGACAGCTCCAGAGAATAGACTAATCCAGTACTTCTAATCTCTTCTGCCTTTTTCAGATAGTTCATTGACTTTTCACAGCAACAGGTGGCCCACAGCAACCAGTAGGTAAGCAGTAGAACAAATCTTTGCACAACTTTCTGATTAGATTTTTGTAAGTTTCCAGGTTGTTTACTGTCCTTTCTTAATTCAAGTATTCAGATCAAAAGGAAAGGATATTTAATACAAGAGTTTAATATCTTAGAAATTAATGTCAAGAAACAGATTCTCAAAGTATCAAACTAAAGCAGGTGTTGGTTGTGTTTTAAATATTAGAAATAATGGGTTTGTGACTATAAGGAGATATTTACCCTGCAAGGGCTGGTTCAAAGGGCAACTTAAAAATACCGCATTGAGAGGTGGGGAGGGTATTAAAGTTAAAATAGAGGTCTCACATGTGTCGTAATCTTCACTGTTAGTGTCACAAATTCCTCGAGTATGCATGATCTAATTTTTAGCTTAAAAAAAAAATGGTTTTACTCTAGTCTCCCCGTTTGCAGTAGACCAAAACATGAATGCAATATTAAATTAGTGTTACAAAATTGATAACAGTTATTAGAACCATCTTGTGTGATTCAGTGGTCAGCCTCCTTTAAATCATTTAACATAGAATTGACTGGCATTGGTAATGTCTGATAATTGTTATTTTAATTCTTATTCCAGGAGAAATTATAAATTCAATATGGCACCCATTTTGGATTGGAAGAAGCTTATGAAAGTTGATCCAGATGCTCTGCCTCGTCAAGAGGAACTAGCCGACAGATTGCTGGAGACCGTGTCCAAGGTACTCAAGGGGAAAACAGAACATAAAGGATTTGCTATGCATTCTTTCCTGAACTGTGTCTGGTCCTTCACATGGATAAATTATTTATTTTGTGGATTTCATAGATATTTGTGTAAAAACACTGTTGCACTGTTGCCTCTTTCCTTAGGTTGATGGGAAAGATTTAAAAACTGAAACTCCGGAACAACTGATACACCTCTTTAAAATTACTCAGTCACTAATGAAGGTTTGTATCAATCCTTACTTTCTACAATTCTGCAGATACATTTGTTTATTTTTTGTTTAAATGAAAGCATCATTGCTCTCTTTTCTTTTCTTTTCTTTTTTTTTTTTTTCTTTCTTTTCCTGCATTGAACGCACTGGTTACTCCTAAGAACATTTATATGCTAAATGTATGCTTACACCAGAATATTTGCTTGTAGCTCTTGGGATTACAGCATGTAGCAGTGGGAAGTAAAGTGAATAGGACTAACATAGTTATACAGTTAAGGAACCTTAGTTTTACAGATGGAGAATGAAAACAATATCTCAGAAATTGGTTAGATGCTGTAAGTTATTGGTAAGGATTTTAACTTTAATAGAAGTTTTTGTGGTAGACTGGTGGGTCAGAGTAAATAAAAACATCACCGTGAATGAAGAAACACTGCCGTTCTAAAACTGATCCCATAAATCAATCATACTTTCCTGTATTTACTCATAAATGCACTGAAAGCAAGCAATAACAGCAGCGTTAGAAAGCAAGAAATGCCAGCAAAAATTTCAACAATTTGAACTTCTTAATTGTCAGCATGGGGAAAAATGGGAGTGGTTTCATTTGTTTAAAGAGAGAAAATCAATGTTCTTTTGTAAATGTTTTCATCACTTGAAACATGAGGTTTATGGAACAAACTTTTAATTTACATAAGTAGTAAATATTTCTTCTTCGTTTACTATGCTATTTTTTCCAGATGAAAGCTCAAGAGGTAGAGCTTGCACTAGAAGAAGTTGAAAAAGCTGGGGAAGAGCAAGCTAAATGTGGTAGGCAAGCCTTTTTAAGCTATTTTTGGGGGGGTTTCTTAAGTTTAGGGAACTGAATAAAATACCAACTGCTCTGAATTCAATTGCTTCAGTGAAGCCAAATATTTAAAGACTAAGGTTAACCATTGTTGTTTTATGTACTTTTTACCTTGTTGGGTAATTCACTGTATCTGGTCTATTTTAACAGAAAATCAATTTAAAACAAAGGTGATGAAACTGCAAAATGAATTAGAGGTATGTTTTAAAATCTTGTTAGTTAATAGAGTGCTGTTTGGTGGTGTCCTTTAAATGCGTTTTTTTTTAGACTAGTATTTTAGTCTAGTAAAGAGATGTAATAGCCTTACATTTTAGATAATACTTTTTATTGGCTTTTGAATATTCACCAGCCTCAGGTTTGCAAAGATCTTTATGTACAATGAATTTTTTTAACTTGAATAGATCCCATTTATTTTTAGAGATTTATGGGTTTTGTTGAAAGAAGCTAGTGAGCCCTTCCTGTTGCTTTTCCTGAACAATAGGAATGTTAGTCTTAGCATCTGCTTTTTTTTTCTAGTTCTTTCCATTTTGAAGAACTGTACTATATTTATAATGTTATTTTAATGCTCTTAAGATGGCACAAAGATCTGCTGGTGGTCGTGATACTCGTTTTTTGCGTGATGAGATCCGCCAACTGGAAAAACAGTTGGAACAAAAAGAGAGACAGTTAACAGATATAGAAAAAGAATTGGAAAAAGAGAAGAAAGTGAATGAACAGGTAAGAACAACTTCAGCTTGACATCTCTAAAAGCGGTTCTGGCACATTTTTTTAAAGGTTAATGTTCTGAAAAGAGCCTCTGAAATTAAAAAAAACACTGATGAAATAGGACCACTGTGCATTCATTTTCTGTTTTGTTTCTAGAGTTCTTTGTTTTCATAGTTTGTGGTGTTAGTGATACATATAAAGGTTTTCCATCTTGTTCTAGCTTGCTCTTCGAAATGAAGATGCAGAAAATGAAAACATCAAATTAAGGAGAGAGGTTAGTAAAGAATTATTGCTGAGTTACTGTATTTTTAACTTTATAAATATATTATTAGCTTTCTGTATTTATAATCTTTGGTGTGGCATGATGTTTAATTCTGTTTGTCATGATTTGATCCCAGCTGGAAGCTAGAACCACACAGCTGCTCTCTCACTCTCCCCAGTTGCAATGGGGGAGAGAATCAGAAGAGTACAAGTGAGGAAACACTCGTGAGTTGAGATAAAGACAGCTTAATAGGTAGAGCAAAAGCCAGGCGCGCAGGCAAAGCAGAAGAGCAATTAATTTGCTGCTTCCCATCAGCAGGCAAGTGTTCAGCCTTCTCCAGGAAAGCAGAGCTCCATTATGCGTAATCGTTACTTGGGAAGACAAACACCATCACTCCCGATGTCCCCCCCTTCCTTCTTTTTTCCCCAGCATGATGTCACATGGCATGGAATGTCCCTTTGGTCAGTTGGGGTCAGCTGTCCTGGCTGTGGCTCCTCCCAACTTTTTGTGCACTCGCAGCCTTCACTGACGGGGCGGTGCGAGGAGCAGAAAAGGCTTAGCAACACCTAAAAACATCAGTGTTATACCAACACTACACCAGCTGCTAGTAAGAAAGTTAACTCTGTCCCAACTTGTCCCAACTCTGTCCCAAACCATGACATTTTCCACACTTTATTCCACACTTTTGAATTACAACCTCATTAACCACCACCCCCCTTCCCATCCTTTGATATTATACACAGATAACATTCCTGTAGTCAATTGACCACCCCTGTGAAATGTCTATGAATATCCATAAATGTCCATAAAATGTCCATTAAGTTCATCCCATCCATGACCCTGGGCTCCATCTGCCACAGCGATCACCCAGGACAGGAGAGATGGTCTATTACACGGAGTTACTGGGCATCAAAACCAGATGAGGTTGGGTCACTGCTGCACTTGCATTGCTTCTTGTGAGGCTTGTTCTCCATTGGTTCAGGTGATTCCAATGAAACTTAGTCAATTGAAGTCAGGTGGTGTCTAAATTTGAATTTACATAGTCCTACTGGGCATTAATTTTGTCTGGACTTTGTGTTTTGAATTTTTAGTATTTTTCTTAAATACTATTGACAAATAAATTTGGTGGATATTAGGCAGGATTTGGTTTATGCTTGCTGCTTTTGCTAAGATTGTCTCATTGGTCAAAATAAAATTATAAAAAGTCAAAAGTTAATATAACAATAAACACAAAGATAGAGATAAAGTTCTATATTACTACAATTTTTTTAATCATTCTCTTAAAATATTTTTTTCTGGCTATTTTCAGAAAAAAATACATGTTTTGTAGCATTTAATATCTGTAATCTTAGCCTCTAAGAGAATAAAATAGGGGATAAAACTTGAGAATCATTCCTCAAAATGCCCTTTTATGTATGTGTGTGTATGTATGTACATGCGTGCACAGGTTTATAGAAAACTCTATTTCATTTTTCTTGATTCCTATTTTGTCTTCCTAAAGCAAAGATAATTTCTAATATTTTTCATGCTTTGTTCTCTTGGTCTTGTTCTCTCCTTTTTAATCCGAAGAAAAAACGCATAAAGAAAAAGGTGAGGCTTTTAAGTTTTTTAAAAGCAGACTGTAGGAATTTGGATGGATTTTGACTGTCTTAGCTCTTTGTGTTAGCTTGCTAGAAAAGCAACAACTTCGTCTTCAACTCTTCAAAATAGATTTTTGTTTGATTTCCTTTTTGTGCAGAATGAACAACTGCGTCAGGATGTAGTTGACTATCAGAGGCAAATAGATTCTCAAAAAGAAACAATTTTATTACGAAGAGGAGAGGATTCTGATTACAGATCACAGTTGTCCAGAAAGAACTTTGAGCTTGTCCAGTATTTGGATGAAATTCAGGTAAAATTGATGCATGCTATCGAGTCTTTATTAGACTGGTACTGACAATAGTGTTTTTCACAAAGCTATGTCCATTTACAAATCAATTCATGTGGAGTAAGGGAATTTGTAATGCAGTTGGGTTCTGTGATGCATATAGTCTGCATCTGTGAAGCTGGCAGAGGTAATGAAGTTACTGGCAATGGGAAATGTGTCTTTTATTTGCTGTTAGGATTTGTTGAAATTGATGATCTAGAGATGAAACACTATCTTCTGTGCTAATTTATACTTTCAAATCATACATTTAAGGTAGCTATCAATTACTGGTTATTCAGATATTAAGATGTGCACTGTTTAAAAGCCGCTTTTCTTTAATTTTGCAGAATTTGACTGAAACTAATGAGAAGTTAGACATTCAAAACCAAGAAATGAGGAAGAATCTTGAGGAATCAGTGCAAGAAATGGAGAAGATGACTGATGAATATAATAAAATGAAACGAATTGTGCAACAATCTGATATTATTATGGATCAGTTAAGAAAAGAGAAAGAACAGTACAAATTTCAAGTAAGTATTGACTTATTAAATATAATTATTTTTTTAGGCATATACTGTATTGGGCTATTTTAGCTTAAATTAAAAAACATTCAACATAGCCAGTTAAAAACAGACGCTCTACTGAAACAACACTCTAAAAGTAGTGTGATCTTTAAATTTGATGGAAATTTTAAAACTTGACCGCAGATAGCAAAATTTTTTTATACAAAATGTTAGTGATACTCTCTTCTAAAGAGTCATGATCTTCCCTTGCTGCTGTAATGCTGATCTGTTAAATTCGATGTGCTTGATGTAGTGTGTTTGTACATATACGTTGGTTAACAAAACATTTTTGTGATATGTTCATCCAAATGGCGTTTCTAGGTGCAGGAGCTTTCAGACCAGCTGAAAGCAAAGAATGAGGAAGATGATCCACTCATGGCAGCTGTAAATGCAAAAGTTGAAGAATGGAAGGTACTTTTTAATGCTTTTAAAATTATTTTTAGGGGTTATTTGAAGTGTTCTGATGGTATTTTATCTTCTTTTCAGAAAATCTTAGCTTCGAAAGATGATGAAATCCTAGAGTATCAGCAAATGTTGCTTAACTTGAAAGAGAAAATGAAAATGGCCCAACTTGATGTAGACAGAAACAGTATACTGGCTCTTCAGCAGGTACAGTCTACATGAGAAATTACGCACATAGAAATTACCATTCACTAAGTATGCTAGTGACCAAATAATTATTTAGTCTTTCATAGTTTGCAAATACCGAAATGTGTGTTACTTATGTTTCAGAATTATGAGACAGGTTGATTCATTCCACTACGAAGTTAGCTTAATAGACAAAGGAAATTTCTCTTCCTGTGTGTATGAACTGAGCTTTTGGCAGCTGGTTCTGTTACTTTCATATTTCTCTTTTCTAACTATTAGTAGAGTGATTGTTTTAACATCTAAGCATCCATAATTTAATGTTTTAAATTATAGCTTAGTTTCTGTCCTCTAAATTTGTTGATCACGCGAGAATCTTACCTAATGGTCAATTTTGTGTGTTCCTTTGTCTCACCTGATGCCATACTATGAAGTCTGTGGTTCAGCCCATGATAGAGCTAGCTGAATTTAAGTATCTCTCATATTCATGCAAAATTACATAGATCGTTATGATTTCAAATTTCCCCACTTCCTTGAAAAACATAAAAAGAATGAATAAATAACGCAGCTCGTTAGGAACCCTGAAATACACATTATGGAAAGCAGACTGTATGATATCAGGATGATTTCCTGCCTTCCTTCAAGTTTTTTGAGTGAATGTGTCGTGACATTTTTGTTGTATGTTGGGCCCTTGTAGACTGAGCGCTATAGTGAGATATATTTATGCAGTCTTCCAACAGTAGGAACAGATAGCTTCTCAGGAGAAAAAAAACACCTGAAGTACAAATCACCCTCTGATGATCAGAAGAGGAAGGCAGCTGAAAGTAACTTTGATAAGCAGTTGTAGAGTCTGTTTTTAGCTGACTAGATGGCTGTAGAGGTTTCTTTTTTGGATGACCATCATTAGCATGACATTTTGAACAGTTTTGTGGAAATAAGCATATTTTTAAAGCAGACAGTTAAAAATTAAATAAAATTTCTGCACTGTGTTTTACCTCAAAATGGACTGAGCTTGTTGTGGTTCAGTGTATGTTTATATTCTGAAGAGTTATGTTTAGCTCCTTACAACTTTGCTAAGCTCTTTACTTTTAGATTTGAAACGTAGTTATATTTGTCCTCTAAGAAAGCCTGAACTTTTGTTTTTCATAACATTGGTGTACAGTAAGGTTGGCAACTCTTGAGATTTTTACATTATAATTACTTTCTGTAACTTTTTTCCAGTCTCTATTTTATCTTTTTCCTCTTTTTTCATTCATCTCAGAAAAAATAGTATTAAGCTCTCTGTGATGTCTCTAAAGTTCATGTATAAGCACAGAAATAGTATAATATAAATAGAAGTCACTTTCACGGTCTGTGTGTACTTATGAATGTATATGCATGCAAAACAAGGTGTGATAAGAATTTTTAAAAGTTGGATGGCTTGCTGAAAGGCAGTCTGCAGTACAGGTGTCATGTGTGATGGATTAATAGTCCTCCCAATCTTGAACTTGTATCTCTTGGGTCCCACTGGCAATTGTTTATGAGGAAGCTCTAAGAAACCTGTATCATGTGAAACTTTTCTTCATACATTGGCTTAACTCTGAGAGAACTGTTCCGTTTAAAATTGATATACTAAAATACTACTTTTTAAAATTTGTTTGAATGCTTTATTTTTACTCTTTCTTTTATTTTTTCTGCTTTGCCTTTATATACTCAACTTCTAGATAATATCTGAACTCTATGTTGTAAGTACGGTATATTTGCTTGTTCTGTGAATTGTTTTGTATTAGCCACTTTTAATTTCTTCGTTTACTGTGTGGTGTTCTGTATTGGTAGCTTGCCAGTCAGTAAAGAAGAATTCTTTAATGGAGTTTCTTTTTTTTGGTGTATGTAGGGAGTGCAAGAGCGAGATGCTCAGATAAGGTTGCTTACTGAGCAAGTTGAGCAGTATACCAAAGAAATGGAACAAAATGCATTTATTATTGAGGAATTAAAAAATGATCTCCAAAAAGATAAAGGTAACATGACCGTTTTATCTTAAGGTCTATGAAAAGGAAAATAAGAAACCAAAAATTTACTGTGCATTCTTTATTCTCTAGAAATATGGAAAAAATGTTCGCAGTATTTGAGTAATACTAGTCTCTAATTTTTTTGTTCATTTCCATTTATTAAACATGTGAGAAGAGTTTAAATTTATCCACAGTACTTCAGTGAGTTTTATGGGTAATACAATGCCTAATAAAACTATAGCTGGTCTGTAAAGGTTACAGCATAATAAATAGACTCAGCTCTATCAAGAATTGCAAATGAATAGTTGCATGTAATTCAAAATAAATTCTGATGTCCCTCACGTGCCCATCTCATAAATATTGTTTGAATGAAAAATTGAGAGAGGAAAAACAAAAAGGTCTCTTATGTAGTCTTTTGTAATTACTTTAAGTAAAAAGAACAGAAAATTAAGATCTCCTTTATAGCATTATCTGAAGTGTTTCTTTATTGCTTAATGGCTGATAGCAAGAATTCCTAGTTGAATTGTAAACAGATCAAAGTTTTTCTTTCCAGGTCACTCATCTCTTGCTCAGCAGAATCGGATTGGGGATATGCAAGAAAAGTTAAAAATACTAGAAGAGAGAACTAAGGAGGCTGAGAAATCAGCAGAAGTAGCAGAAGCAGATGCTAGAGAAAAGGACAAAGAGCTTGTTGAGACTCTGAAAAGAATGAGAGACTACGAACTGGTAAACAGTTTGTTAGAATGGACAGGGTGTTTCATTATATTTTTAGACGATCGTTTATCCTTCCATTTTTTATTGACTGTGTTCTAATTGGAAGTTGAATGAATTACTTCTGATGCTGTTTGGTTTTTTTCTATTCTTTTCTTTCATAATAACATTTAGTGGTCACTGAGTGCAAGCAATTTTTTAGCCATACTTAATAATTTTTACAAGTTGTCAGTTTTAACATATTCATATGGGCTTCTGAAGTCCATTGAACGGTAGTTGAACAGTCAAGATATGATTCTTAGAAGGATCATGTAGTAAGAGGATTCCATTTGCAAATATGCAGAAACTCCTCTGTAGTCAAAAGACAGATTTGTAGGTTCTGCTTTTTATTCAGTAACTTTTTTCACTAAGCATAATGCAGAAGAGCGATAACAGGCTGAAAAACATTTTTTCTTATCTGTGTAATGACAAAAGACAGATTAATAATTTATTTTCTTATATCTTCTGTTGGTTTTTATTTTTTTACTTCCCATTTGGGTTTTTACAGGGAATATATGGCTTGGAAGAGGCTGTTGCTGAAATAAAAGATTTAAAAAGGCATATCAAAATACGAGATCATGAGATCGAAACATTAATTAAGGAAGTCAATAAACTTGAACTTAAAATAAATGATTTTCTTGATGAAAATGAAGAACTTCGAGAGCGCTTAGGTATGCTATATCCATTACGTTTTCAATTATTTGTTGGGTAAGAACTGAAATAACATTATGTCATGGAAATCTTTTACTATATCAAGTAACTACTTGGAAATAATTTTTTATATTCTGCTAATATTTGCAAGTAGTTTTAGTTAGTACAAACTGCATGAATGTATGTGACTAAACTTGAATATACATAACTAAACTCGGCTTACAGGTTGCTTTGAAAGTGGGAGAAGAGGTTTTGTAGTGCTTTTTTGGTTTTCATTCCTCCTTAATTAATTCCATAATATGGTATTTGGAAAACATAACATCCTGAAGTTTTAATGCTAGACTGAAAAACACAGAGAAAACTTTGGACAGGCTTATTTTTATGTAGAAGAATCTAAACATAAAGTTAATTTTAGGTGGTATTTTATTGCATTTTGGTTTTTGAGTAACTGAAGTAAATTTATGCATGTTGTTACATGAAGCATAAGATGTCTGTACATCTATAGAAATACTTATTCAACTATCAACTTTTTTTTTTAATTCTACTTCACTAGTTATATTCTTATTTAAATGAACCGCATTCTAATGATTACTGACATTAATGTTCCTCCTTAGTGAATAATTATACATCATATACTGTGTTTTAGGTCTTGAGCCAAAGACAATGATTGATTTAAATGAATTCAGAAACAGCAAAACACTGAAGCAGCAGCAATATAGAGCTGAAAACCAGATTCTTTTGCAAGAGGCAAGTGACAAATCCTATTTTTGCATGAGAGCTACGTAATAAAAATGTATTTGAACAAAATGAAATACTGATCTGTGAATATTAATATGCAGATTGAAAGACTAGAAGAGGAAAGAATTGAACTGAAAAAACAGGTTCGTAAGTTGGCTCAGGAGAAAGGAAGAAGAGTTGCAACAATAGGTAGGGGTTTTTTTTTATCACATACTGTCCTTTCAATAACATGCTGTCTATATTTATTAATATAGCTTTGTTGTATTTACTCATTTGTTTAAATTAGAAGGGTAAATAATAAATACATCTCATTGAATCTGTAGGAAGAAGTGAGTGGGTATGTATTTCCGTAGTCTTACAGCTCAGTAGCTTTTTGACTTGTGATGACTAGTAATGCGAGTTGTGTCATTGGCTTGCAGTTCTTAGATGCGGGATGGTATCACCATGATTTCCAGTAGATCTATCATGTATATGTTTCAAAAATCTTAAAACTTCAGTTCTGTGCCACCCAGGGAAGCATAATGCGCTCAAATGGAAAGGTTTACGACTCCTTACTTTACAGGTAGAAAATTAGAACTCGGATATACTAAATGGACTATATTCCCTGGCTCGGAGACAAATTAAAAATTCATAATCATTTATTGCTTGTACATTTACTTGCAATTAGGACTGGATGCTGGTGATATGCAGCCAACTGATGGTTTTACTGAAGAGGAGGGAATGAATAAGAGGAAGCTGGATTTCTTGAGCAGACATGATATTGCTGAAGTAAAAGCAAAGGTAGGTTCATAACGCAAGTTCATAAACATTTATTGTATTTCTGTTTCAAAATAAAATAATGTTATTTTGTAAATATCTGTTCAAGTATTTCTCTAGGTGCTTTTATTAACTGCTTTTAAAAAAATCCAGAAATTAATGATTTGTATTTTTTTTAGAAGACTAATGAATGTTCTGTATTTTTTGTGAATATAGGCTAGCAGCTTATGTGACATGGAAAGGAGAAATACATTTGCAGATAGAGAAGCACCAGTTAGACTTTTGAAGTCAGAGAAAGATGTAGCTGAAAACAGTAAGGCTGTGGGAAATCCACCTAGAAGAACTTCTGGCATATTTCAGACTTTAGATCTCTTGGAAAAAAATAGAAATACTTCTTCGGTTCATTTAGGTTCAAAACATGTGACAGAGTGGCAACTGGTTAATGACACCAGTAATTCTGAACCTCTTCGCATAAAAGAGCTTTTCGTATCACCAGAGCTACAAATTATACAGACATCAGGCATAACAGATTATACAGACAACAGAGAGATGTCAAAAGACTTAAAATCAGACTACACAGGTTCATTTTCTGCTTATCAGCGAGTGTGTCACACCTCAGAGGTAAATAACCAAAATTATAGAAATGAACCATCTTTTCAGAATCAAGTATCCATAACTTCCAATTCAGACCAAACAGGTCAGGAAAATTTTTGCCCAGGACTATCTCTCAGCAAAAACTCTCGTATTTCCTGTGCTCTTGGAAAGCCGTTCATGCACAAACCGCAAATAATGCCATTGAAGGATAAGCAAGAGTATTCTCAAGTAAAGTTTTCTAATTTAACTACCTTTCAAGAAGACAGAGAAGGAAAGAAATGCTTAACGGAATTGTTGCAAGTACAGACTTTGGAAAGTGGACTTGAAAATGGACAATCAGAACACTCAGGTCAGGTAGATCCTGTTGAAAATCTCATAGAGCAACTGAGGAGAGAATTAGCTTTTCTTAGATATCAGGTGAGACACCTTCATAGTATGTGTATATTTATATCTATTGCAGTTATTTAGAAGATAAATTCAAATAGTAAAAATGCATTCGTTTACTTTCATCTTTCTTGATTAAAACTATAGGATTGGGCATTTTTTCTTCTAATAAAAAGTAGTGCCAAGTCATTAATTTGCTGTTTATTTGTTGACATGGGATTGAAAAATGTAGGCATATATTTTCATTCTGTTGGTGGAAGAAGTTTGTGTTGCACAACACCTGTGCACACTCACATAGATGTATGTGAACAGGGAACAGTTTTTATTCTAAGGCCTTAACACATGTATGTGTAATCAAAGTATCCATTACTTTTCTTATTGGTGTGTACAGCCTTGCATGTCATGCAAGTCAATTCTTGGTTTTTAAACAAAATAGTTTGAGGATTATTTTTAAAAATGGTTCTAAATAAATACAGAGAAATATGAATGGTAATTCACAAAGACTAGTTGAATGAAGTAAGGACTGAATCAGTCCTTTGGTATGAAAAACAGATGAGATTTCTGTTAAAGGACACAGATGATGTTTGACTAGAGGACGTCTCCTACCTCCAGAGAGAGCAGATGATGTAAAGTTAGACTTTTAGAATGAGAAAGGCCTTTCATTCTCGGAAACACCTAAGAAGTTTCCGAGTCCATTTCCCTGCCAACTGACAAAGATAATGTATATCTATTTTCAGAAAAAAAGATTTCCAGTGAAAAATTCTGTTGTTTATTAAAATTGATCTCTAATGATTAAATGTTTTAAATTCTCAAAAGGTTTTTTGAAATCTTTTAAAATCAGTGAAAGGATGGGTTGATTTCAGGATGCTTACTTCTTTTATTCACATGATAAATCATATAAAAAAATTATCCACTGGGTAGCTTCCTAAATTGGTAGCTTGAAATGCTATGTTAAGTTTTCTGTATAGTGGAGGACATTGCTTTGGTTGCTACAGATATATTTGGGGCATGGATCAAGCCAGTCCCTCAGAGTCTTACAGACTTTTGGTCTGTACCAGACTTCTTGTTCCAACTGCTGCATGACCCAAAAATACATGTTTCCCTAGACACTGTTATGTGGGATACACCTTGTGTAATTCTTCCGGTGAATCCACGTCTGTTGCCATTGCATTTCAGGCCGGAGATTCACATGTTGACTGTGAAATTTTCATGAAGGCTCTAAGTACTCTAAATTTGAAAAAAAGGCTGAGACTAGAACATTAGATTGCTAAAATTAGAATCTGTGTATTTTTTGTCTGGGAGAAACCATCTAAGAATGTGGGGGGGAAACATCACGGTTAAAATCTATAAAGATAGGAAAGACCTATTTGCTTATCTTAACTGAGATGTTTTGGAACTGATGGTATTTCTGTTGAGCCCATTGAGCTATGTAATTGATCAGTAGAAAGTATAAGTCCATATACATCAGGCTTTTTTCAATTAAAAAACAGTCTTTCCATGCTACAGGAGTGTGCTTTGCTGTTGTGATTTCTCTTAAAATACTGTATTAGCCAAACTGGAATGAATGCCTTTTTACAGTAGAAAAGAAGTAGGGTTTTTTTATATTTTGGAAGATAAGTCTTGGAAGTGTAATTTCTTTGTATATAAATGGAGATAGAATCCTATACTGATAACTTAATGTTGGGTATTTTTCTAGAATGAGCAGATATCCAGAGATCTGTTGATGAAGAGTATGCTAAATAGTTATACAGAATTAAATCTTGAAAGATGCAGAAGCCAGGCAGTGCAGGTAGTACAAAGTTTACAAAAAAAAAAAAAACAAAAAAAAAAAACCACACACAACCCAAACCAGGATCAGTATTTATAAAGTTCATTCATGGATTAATAATTTTTTCCTGATACTTTTGTTGCTGTGAAGATGAGGCTGTTTCTTTGATTGTTGCCTTCTATATAACTCCTCATTTACACAGTATGTAATTTCACTGTTGAATATGTATGGATTAGCAATATTATCAAGTGTTTATTCTTAATGAAAACTCTAATACTAAAATTTCTAAATCAAAATTTTTCAGCCTTCTTCGTTCTTTTCTTTAGAATGAGCATCTTGCAAATGAATTGAGTGTAAGAGAGAGAGATTTGGAGAAGAACAGGACTGTAATAGCCAAATTTCAATCTAAATGTAAGTTGCAACCTGTTTTAAAACTAGGGAATATTCTCAGGTACCTGCAGATAGTTTGCTTATTTAGCTGTTCTGGTTTTGTGATTGTGACCACAAATACCCGTCTTTACAGGGTTTTTTTTATATAAAGTTTACTTTGATATCTTTCACGATTGAGTTTGCTGTGTGCATAGAAAGTTATTATACAATTATTCTGATATACTTTTCAACTGTGGAAGTTGTGGTTGTGCATGGGTCCAGGTGTGAACACTATGATTACAAAACAGTGAATGTAAATGGCATTCATCGAATTGGAATGTCTTTGAATTCTCATTAATGATTTTTTTTTTTTTTAATTTTATGTTTATATTAGTGTGTATCTTTGTGTGTGTGTGTAAATACATATATAGTGTTGCTAATTTAAAACTCAAATCAGTGATAGTACATGAAACATAGTTTATTCTTACTAAATACATTAAACTAGGATCTCTCACGTTTTTCCTTGCTGAATCAGACCTAATAAGGGCTTTAAGTCTGTGAGTGATCCCAATTACAATAATTACTCAATTTGCTTGTGTAATTGTAGTGCTTTCCTGGCTCCAAGGAAGTGCTGGGGAAAAAACCCCACTTGCTGCTTGCATATATATATATGTTAGCTGAAGTGCAGTCGTGCACTCTGAGATAAAAATAACGCTAATTTCTATAGACAAGAATCTCAGTTTTTTCCCAGAGAATGTGAATTCCAAAATTTCTTTTTGACTTTTCAGAACAGACTTGGTGAAACTGCTCAAACTGCTCCAAATTTTGCAGTTCACTCCTGGGTTTTCAGTACAGTTACCGATATTGTTAAGATGCAGAGAATGTCCTGGCAGATTTGTTGTGTTTTTTTTTTTTTTTTTTTTTTTTAAGTTTCCAGACTTCTTTCTCTGTGCTGCAAACTTTGGAATTCCACTGAGAGATTAATGTTTGCAGGAAAACTGTATGTCTTGAGACTTTATTACAGACAAATAATTTAAGCGTTCTTTTGTTCCAGTCTGCAGCAGGAATTCAGTCTATTCCTGTATACTTCATTGTTACCCTCAAACACTTCCAAGATAGCCACATTTCTGGATTTGTGAAAGCCAGTCACACAGGCTACTAAAGAAGTGAAAAACGTTGGCAGGAAACATTGAAGACTGGAATGTTCAATGAAGTCAAATTTGTTCCCATGAAGCATTTCATTATTGTTTTGTTGGTATTTCTCCAGCAGAATACACTCTCCGTATGTTCCTAGCAGCTCTGCTTTTAACTTCCTAATTGGTTATGTCTGTATATAATATGAACATTCTTTTTATATATCACATGAACAAGTATTATGATGAAATGTCCTAGGAAACCTTAACTTATTTTTTCAGTGCTTTTAGACACATTTACAATTTTTATTACAGTAAAAGAATTATCAGAAGAGAATAAACAACTTGAACAAGGAATGAAAGAAATATTGCAAGCTGTCAAGGAAATGCAGAAGGATCCTAGTGTGAAGGGAGGAGAAACAGCCTTAATAATCCCTAGTCTGGATCGTTTAGTTAATGTAAGCTTGATTTCTAAAGTATTATTTAGCTTTATAGAATTTATATGCTTTTTTTTTTCTCCTCAATTACTGTGTTATTGTATAATTAAATAGTAGCTTCCTTGTACATATGCTCCCTTAGTTACAAGTAGGAGTACTTAGTGTGATACCTCTTTAAAAATGCAAATTAAAAATATACAGCAGCAAGACATTGCCAATAAAAATAAAAAAAAGTCTTCAGCTGGATAGTATAAAACTGTCTTTGGCAAATTTATTGTCTCAGTCATAAAACTTAGGTAAAAGTTTGCTTGCATGTCTTTTATCTCTATGGGACCTGCAGGAAATGTTTAAGAAAAATTCTTTATTCAAACATCTTACCAAAAAAATGAGTATTTTTACAGGAAAATTTAACCATTTAAATCACAGTCCATGGCAAATATACCATCAGGAAACTGATAAGTAGATTTTAAAACATTAAAATTTCACGCTTTTTGCTAATTTCTTGTGGTCTAAACTCAAGGGTTCTATTTTATTATGCAAAAACAAAGCTTTTCTACACTTTTTCTCTATTTTGTTAATTGAATGTTTATTGCATTAGGCAATGGAGTCAAAGAATTCAGAAGGAATCTTTGATGCTAGTGTGCACTTGAAAGCTCAGGTTGACCAGCTTACAGGACGAAATGAAGAATTAAGACAGGAATTGAAACAGACTCAGAAGGAGGCAACAAATTTCTCTAATCAGCTGGCAAATGCAAATGAAAAGGTATACAATTTATTTAATACAGTTTATTTTGTACTTGAAAAGTGTCTGCTCTGATAATTTAGAACAAACCACACAATGTGTAAGATACTGAATTTAGCCTACGTGAATAGCGTAATTATACAAATCTTAATTAAATCTGTGTATTTGGTCTACCAGTTTGTCTATTTTAAATTAAAATCTTACTCTTCTTAATGTTACTTTATCCTTGGAATATCCTATCATGTTGAACACTAAGCTTGCCTATCTTGTGGGGAGCGCTATGCCCAAAAACGCTTACAGATTTCTTTCTTCAAAAAGCCAGTAGTCTTGCATTTGTTATTTATAAATAAGTAACAGAGATTCGGTGTTCTAAAATTATGAATCATTCTCTAAAATCCTGTATCTTAAGTTTTAAGTTGTACAACTGATTCAGTGGAATGCTTCTTCCAGGGCAGGAAAGAGGAATGGACTATTATCTTACAAGCAGTCAAATTTAAATTTGCCTTTTAAACAGCTTTGGTGATGCAAAAAGATTTGCCAGTAGCTAGTACTCTTGAATAGTGTTTTATGTACTGTTAGAGTAGAGAACCAGAGAGCTTTTAAGAAGCTAAATGAAAAGGCAGATTTTTTTTTTAGACTAAACCATCGAATAAAGACTGCAATAATTCTATCCAAAACTCCAGCCTGATTGCTGTAGTCATTTGATAAATTTGGCTTAAGATATTACGCATTTAATGATTTATGGAATCACAGCATTTTTAAAAGATTACTGTAAAGAGCGTTTGAATGCTTTAGAACATAAGTGGAAATGAATTAGGATGTTAGTAACAACTGATGTAGGCACAGGAAAACAATATATTTTCTATCAGTGATTTTTTTTTTTAGTTGAATAGCAAGAGCTACTTTATGTTTCTTTTCTTCAGATTGCACAACTGAAAAAAGAAATTTGCTTATTACGTCAGTCAGAAGGTGCCAATATTGTCTTCCAAACAGTGAATCTTCCAGAAGGAATGGTTCCTTCAAGTGTTAATATGATTAATTCTCTGAATGAATATTTAATACGTCTTATACAGGTAACTGATTTAGTCCTTGATGTCAGGAATATTTGTGACATAAAGCTAATTCCTCCAAAATCTGGTACCATGTCATGTATAGACATGGGAGAACTCTCCAAAATTATTTTGAAGTTCTGACATCCAGTAAACTCTTTGGGCTATCCTATTTTTTAAAAGCTGTAAGTACTTTGCTGCGTTGTAATCTTGGGAGCTAATACTAATTAAATTTTTTACAACAATTTAGATTTTTTTTGTTTAAATCTGAATTTTGAACTAGATATTTGCCCACTCTTCCTTCTAGTTCTGCAGTTGCACTCTTTCTATGTGAAATTCTCTCTTAGTGCTGTCTGGATTCCACACCTGGGTCTGCATGTGCAAATCCTACTCTGAACAGTTTTTCTCTATACAGCCAATGTCTCTATTTACCATATGAACTTTATTTGTCAAAAATATGTCAACATTTTTAAAAAGAGGCATAAATACATTGAAACTAAAGCCAGTGATTCCCATGGCAAGCAAATCAGACAAGTGTATTGTAAAGAAGAATTGATTCTTTGAGAACTGGAGTAAAAAGAACTTACCTTTTTTTTTCTTACTATTAAATTATTTTGTTCTGTCTTTGTTCATTTTACTTTGTTGATTAGAGGATATTTTTCAACTTTATACGGTTATAAAGTAGAAGAGTATTTGGGAACATGAGAAGAAAACATCGCTTTCCAGCTAGACATTCAGTTAGTACTCTTTGTGGGCTAGCAACATGTATTTTGAGCTTTTAGGTATGTAATCCACAGTGCAATTTATGCACTGTTTCACACCTATGAATATGAATACCAAAGTCTATTGGACTTCTTTTCATCTGTTCCTTCTAAAGGAAAAACACACTTCATATCTGCAGTTCACACAGTTCATGATAGAAGCATCTATCATGAAAAACACAAGGGAGAACGGGTATTTTGATTAATACTTTCATGTTTAAAACCTATATTAATCACTTCAGTATTTTTAGTTGGAAAAATAATCATTACTTTAATAATCATAATTACTGGACAATAATATTTATTAGGAACTGGAAAATAAAGAACAGTTACTTAAAAAATTAGAAGATGCAGTAGAGGACTACAAGCGAAAATTTGCAGTAATTCGTCATCAACAAGGCTTGCTGTATAAAGAATATCAAAGGTATTTTTCTATTTTCTGAATTACAAAAGTTCAGCTGTCTTAAATGCTTCATAATTTTGAATACAAGATTTGCTTCTGTGTTGAAATAGTTCTTTGGTTGATGTCATAAATGCTGCTGTTCTTGGATATGGACCCGATATATTTTCTTTAGTCCTGTAAAGATTCAGAAAACTGGTACAAAACATATTTTCTGCCGGACTCTTTTCATATTGCATACTTCATAATGAGGATTGCATTGTGCTTTCTGCATCTGATATCTTGTATTTTATTAGAACCTGGTATTATGGACTCTCCAGTCTCATTTTCTTTTGCTTTCACGTATGGATCCTAACAGTTTTTCTGTTTGTTTTTCACTGAAATAGAAAAACTAGGGTGGGAAATTGTGTCCTTTATGCACCTGAAATAAAATTACTGTGATAGAAGGAAAGCTTTGCAAAACCATTGAAAAAAAATGAGTTAATACTACAGCCGTTGCCTGCCCTTTTGTTTAGAAGTCTGACATCTAATGCAGAATGTGGATATGGGAAACCTAAGTTTAATTCTGTCCAGTTCCTGAGGGAAACTTGAACTAACATATTTTAAAGAAAAAGCAGTTGGCTTTTTCTTTAAAGCAGAATTTGGGGAATTTGCAGAGGGTGAGTGAGAAATCTTTTCCTTATGATACTGTACCGTTCAGTATGATTAATTAAAAATAATTCAAAATCAACGTAGGTATTCTGTCTCTCGGGAACTGCAGAAGCCTTGTTCCCGTTGCAAGTTGTCCCTCTTAGCTAATGAATGTGCAAGTGCTTCACGGAAAGGAAGCAGTTATGCAAAGAATCATTGATTATTTGCCAAACCATTTTATCTATCTTTAAATCCTGTCAGCCAAATTGTGATTGTGAATTGTGAGTTGACAATTGTGAATACCTGCTGAAATCTGCTGGGCCTAGCCTCCTTCAAAAAGAAAAGGCCTGTTTTCAGGCTCACAGCATGGTGATGGCCAGTAGTATGATTTTTGTCTCCTTTCCTAGAAAAGGGAGACCTGGAGTTTCCAGAGCGGTACTTAAAGTGGAAATGCTTTTCTTTGCAAAGTTTTCAACTTTGCCTATTTTTATGAAGACGTGCAAGGAAGTAATTAAATTCAGATACAAATGTGTAATTTAAAGCAGATTAAATCCCATGTGTGTATATTTTTGGGGAGTAAGGCATCTCTATCTCTGCACTATAGTATACATATGAAGAAGAAATAAGACACTTTAACTTACGAATTATTTTCATTATTAAACCAGCTGCAGCCTAAACAGAAGGAATAATTTTTCAGTAATCCATCTACTTTTTATAACATCTTTTTGAAATTACGTTACTGCTAAAAATAAGTATCATGGTTTCCAGTACTTCAGGGTGGTCGTTCTAGTTACAGTTTTAAAAATCAAGTCTTTCATCATTCTAAATGAAAATATTTAATTATTATTTTAGTCAAAAGGAAAGCTGGCAGAAAGAATCAGAAGATATGAAAGAGGAAAAGAAAAAGCTAGAAGAGCAAAAAGAACAGGATGCTACAAAAATAAAGGCATATTCTGTAAGTCATTTAATGGCTTCCATTTTTCAAAAAGGTTTTAATACATAGAACAGAAGATTTAATATTATACTGTAATTTGCTAGATGGCGAAAATGTTGCTCAATTCAAATAAAATCAGAAGGGAAGTGGTTTATTGGTTTATTAGTGGAACGTAAATAACTGGCTATCAGTGATCTATGTGTTCAGAATCCGCATCAACAATACAAAAGGTAAATCCCAATATTAAGACACGTACAAAATGTTACTATAGACCTAAAAATCCAAGTGCCATTCAGTAATGAATCCCAAATATTTCCTATCCCATGCATCTACATTCGCACAGTTATATTCACTTCCTGGCCCCTTCAGGTTACTAGCACACACCCCCTTTCCTGAGAGCGCCGGTTCAGTGTACACACACACCCCCCCTCGTGTGTGCTCTGGGGTTCTGTGTACCCATGGAGGCGTTCTGTGTTCCCATGCACCTCCCTGCAGCTGGCTAACCCATGCACTGGTGAGAAATCGCCCCAGGAGGTCACATACACACACCCGAGATGTGGGTCTCCACTGGTTGCACTTGGTACCGCCAGTCCATTCACTGGAGTGATGAGGCTCACGGTGTCCAGCAGGGAGGGAGCGCTCACATCTGCAGGGACAGTGGGAAAACTATGCTTCTTTTATACTCATTTTCAAGCTGACTACTTCTTTATTTCAAGTTTCTAATTTTATGGTTACTATTCAATCTGGTTGATGGTCATCTTTCTCTTTAACATTATCAGTTTTGAACAAATACCCTCTCAGACAGTCTCAGATGTTCTGTTCACACAGTTGTTTTCCAGGCTGTTCGATTGGGAGGAGGAGCAGTGCAGGCACCTCTGTGGAAAACACATTAATTAATACTAAGAATTAAGGTTATTACTTTGAATTACGTCTTATTTATATATACCCGTTAATTTATATGTATCAGTATTTCATAAAAACAGGGAACAGAATGCACCTTTCTATTTTGATTTACTTACACCAAGGCTGAAGTCAATATTCTATTAAGAAAAGAGAAAAATAACTTTTTAAGAAGATGGTATTTAAAGGTTACTGGGATTGATGCAGGTGCCTAATCACAGACAAAACACAATTTTAGATGGCTTTGGGTTTCTTTGGGCAGATACCAAAAGCTGCCAAGTACGACAGAAGACATACGGGACACACGTGTCCTTTTCGAGAAGCAGAGACAGGGCAAGGATATCACAAGGTGTTGAAAATGACTGTGGGTGCCTAAACTTAGACAGCTGAGTTCTCACCCCTTGGTTCTGCTGAGGGGTAACGGTAGTGGTATGTGGTCCTGCGTATAATCACGTTCATAACTGTAATTGATTTGCTAAATAATTGTATCCTGAGGCAATTAAGTTTAAATACAGTTCCAGAAAAGTGAAACTGGTTTTTTTTGCATGTTTCCACTGTCTGTTTAAAAAAACGAGAGAGAGAGCACATGGCATCTTACTTAATTTTTTCAGTATCTTATGCTGCATTTCCAGAGTCACAGGAGTAGATTGTAGGAGGACGGAGATATTTCTGGTGTTTATTTTCTAAATGTCTTTAAAATATAATGGAGTTTTATGATGTTAGCAGTGCTATCAAAGTATTGCTGAGATCTTTTAAGAAATTACTGTTTCCCAATAGCTTTTGTTTCCAGAAACACATCCTATCCAAAGATAAGAAATACATACTACTATTTAGTATTATTTTTTGTTAGTATGTAATTTTGATTAGAATTGGGCGAACATTTTCAGATTAAACATTTCTATGTGAATCTCACAATTCACTGTGAATAATCAATGCAAATGTATTGCTTGCTCCCAAAATCTTAAGAGAAACAGGCTTCTTGATCAGAAAAGACAAATCTTTGCCAGTTGTTACGGAACTAGATTTTATTCATGGCTTCAGGCTTCTAGGACTCTGGAGTTTTTTCTAGCTACCTGGTCACTCTTTTTCATTAGGCTCATAGGAATCTGGGATTTTACAGCTCCAATTTCTATGCGCTGTCTCCTTGGCAAGCTGATGTGTGTGACAGCAAAGCTAAAGCTCACATGCCTTCTGCAACCAGAGTTGCTGTGGTTCCCTCTCCCTCTCACTCCATCCCTCCTCATATTTATACACGCATGCAAACATGTATGTGTGCACCCATACACACACGTGTTTCCATAGGAGGGGTCCTGTTGTTACTTTAAAAATATTGGTTTGATCCTCAAAATAGGATGTTAATGGTGTTTGTTAAGAACCACAAGAATTCTGTTTGGTTTTGAAAACTGTTCCAATATATTTGTTTTGATTCTAGTAAAAGGGGGAAAACCGATGACAATGTATGCAGAGAATTATTTATGTTCTAAATTTTGAAAATACCAGCATTAACTAAAATTCCTATTTGTTAGTCCAATGTATTTACCTTCTATTTCTCAGGAACTAGTGATTTTTTAGATTTAAATTTTGTCTTTTCTTAAAATAGAATATTGTATGCATGTGTTAAGTGTGTGTATATGTTCCATTAGCAAAAAGAAATTGTTTCAGAGAGATTAACAGAATTTTTACACATTGGTTAAAAAATGCACAAGAAAGCTTTTTTTACCATATTTCTATATAAAGTTCTTGTTAAAAAAATATTTTACAGAATTTACTCAGCACACTTCAGCTGGATCCTGATGAAACAAAAAAAGTACTTGCAGAAAATAATAGAAAAATAACTGTTTTACGAGTTAATGAAAGGTCACTAACAAGGCAGTGTACCACTTTACTTGAAACGGAACGACATCTTAGAAAAGAAAACGAGAAACTAAAGGGTGAAATAACACATATGGAGACTGCAGTTCTAGGGAAGATTGGAAACTTGCAGCGATTCAAGGTATAGTTTATGGCAGTAATAGTACACATTTTTATTTTTACAATTTGGCAATAAATACACTTTTCTTTTTTTTAAAATGGAGGAAGTACTAGTTTCTTGAATGCATTACCCAAATGCTTGTTAAATGCTGTTATAAATTTTGTCAAAACATTCTTTGTATTTAAATAAGCATCATGATGCAAAACCTGTCAGTTTTCCTCTTCTGAAGGTGCTTCAACAAGTTTATTGAAAGCGTCATATGAAACCAAATTTTACTCTTCGGCCTTACATGTTTCTAGGGCCTATATTAACTCATTTTTATACAATATGTTTTTGACAGTGCCTTATGATCACGAAGCAGCTATTGATAAAATTACCCAGAGAGTTTGAATACCAGAGAAATTTTGTCTACGGTTATTGTAAGCAGTTTATAAAGATGGACAGTAATTTAGTAAAATAAACCAGTATCATTTTGTAAAGCATTATATTAAGTGGTATTCTTTTTCTGTGGAGTAACTTTAATTTTTCTATTTAGCAGACCTTAGTAACCCATGGTGTTGGTTATTTTCATAGGAAATGGCTAGCTTTAAGATTGCAGCTCTGCAAAAAGCATTGGATGGTAGTGTGCCATTGTCTGAGCTAGAACTGGCCAATAAGCAGTATAATGAATTAACTGCTAAATACAGAGATATGTTACAAAAAGATAACTTGCTCGTCCAACGAACGACAAACATGGAACACATGGAGGTAATGTTTGCGTTATGTTTGAACCCTAAGTGGAAAAAAACCTCATTATACATTCGTTCTGCATTTGGTTTTGTTCTCACGTAATAGAAAGATAGAAGGGGAGTCCCAACACTAGGACTGGTGGTTATAACAGTTCTATATTGGGTATGAGATGCTGGAGCCAGTCTTGGTGTTGCTGTTGACTTTTAATTTGCTTACCTGGTATTTTTCAGTGGATTAAGAAACATACACAAAGTCCCAGATTTTATTTCAATGGGCATACATAAAAGCATTTTGTTTAATTGTATTGGTGGGTTTGGTTGTTTGGTTTTTGTTTGTTTGCTTTTTAACCTAAGCCCTGAGTATGTTCCCTCACAAATTATTTTTAGTACTTTGATTACCAAAACAAGGCTGGCAGAAGGAATATTTGCTGTCATGTTCAGTTTTGGAGGTCATAAGGAAAGCAGAATGAGTGTAAACACTCCCAAAGGTTTCTGCCAAAGTAAGTGCTCTTACTAATTCCTGGCTTAGAAGAATGAAATGTTCAGTTGCAAAAGGCAGTAAACCTTTGTAATTTTACTTCCACAGAAGAAAGTAAATAATCAAAGATTGTTCACAATGCATTTGTGAAATGTCATAGGGACTGCAAATACGTAACTATTCTTTGAACTTTTATTCTCAATTAGAAGGGAGCTTCTTTTCAAGAAGTGTGAAGATGGCTTCAGAACACGTTACTACTTCCCACTTTTCGTTCATGTCAGAAATAATAGTCCAAGAAAGTAGAAGTTTAACCAGCAGTTAAAACTCATGTCATGTTCTTGTCTGATGGGTTTCTGTGGTTGACAAGGGTTAAATACATGTGGTGGGTAAATTTACTGAACAATTAAATTCATCTATTTGGAACAGGTAGGTGCATTTCTGTTAGCTACAGAATGAATGATTCTTTCTCAGTTTTATGAAATTTTGTGTGTATGAAAAGTTGCATTGCCTATTTCAGCAATTTCACAGAGCTAGAGAATCAATTTATCATTTATCAATAGCAAATTAAAAATGTGTTTAGAAAATTAGAAATTGAAAATTAATATGAAGTATTAAATTTGTTTTACTGTTTAATGTGGAATATTTTTTTTCTACTTGGAGGATTGAAGGAACATTTATAAAACTAATGTTTGGCATCATATTAGATGCCTAAAAGAGCTAAAAGATGCATATGATCTGTCTCAAACATGTATTTCTGTGCAAGGTGAACTATCCTGTGCAGGATGAAATACCCTCCAGAAGCACTTCTTTCTTTCCCACTGTTAATGGGGTGTTTAATATGACAAACATAGATTTCTTCATCTAGTTCTAGACACTCTAGGAATCACAGACACTGATGATAAACATTCATGGTAATAGTAATTGACAGTAAGATACAACATAGAGAGCAAAGACTAGCATTTTTACACTTAGGAGGAAATTTATGCTCTTCTGTTGCCATATATGTAGATTTTGGGTTGTGGATAGGTAAAATCTGTTAATTTAAAAGACTTACAGATTCTAACCATCAAGTGTGTGACAGTTAAATAGTTTGCTGTCGTATTGCAACTTTTTTGTCATACAGCGTGAGAATGAATCCTTGAAATCACAGATAAATTCATTGAATAAGGAACTGGAGATCACAAAGGAGAAACTTCACACTGTAGAACAGGCTTGGGAACAGATGACTAAGCTGGGCAAGTATGAAAGTTATATTGCAACATTAAAAATCAAGTGGTATGTCCTGTGTAAAAGTAATATTTTTAAATGTTTTAAAATTGATGTATCTTAAACAAAAAAAAAAGTTATAACTATTCATTAACGGTCTTAGTTTTTTTTGTGAATTGCTTTCTTTTGGTTGGTTTATTTTACTTATCTATTTGACCAGAAACAAGTTTGGTATTTTCCTCTGGAAACTGGTCCACATTGACTTTTCTGGGTTTACTGGGTCAAGGATTTAAAAGCTGGAACTTGTAAAATAACATCACCTGATTTATTTATTTTCCTTTTAATAAGGTGCAATATGTTCTAACTTGATTGTCAGTCAGTGCTTTATAGCTTGTCAGGAAAAATTCTTTTTTCCTGGTTTCATGCAATGTAACAAAGTATTTTTTCCTTGATAGCTGGGGCTTCTTTGTGTACAGTTTGCATTCCCATTGTTCAAGAACTCATACACATCTACTTCTTTTACAGATTTTAAATTAAATTTCCTGAAGATTTACCAGCTGAATTAAGGATAAAGTGAAAGGCTACAGTGAATATAGTTATCAATCTCAAGAAGCATAGTTGTAGATGTACCCATTTATAATTGATAATAGCATTTTATTAAAATTAGATACTTTTAAAACATGTAATAAGGCAAGCTAACCATGCCTCCAGTTTAAAATAATAATACAGGTGTTTTGATAAAGTTTATCTGACAGAGATAAACAAAACTCATGTTCTAAGTCTCATGGTGCAAATAATTTTCATAGTTGAATCAGCTTGTGTATTCCCTAATTTAAATATTTTTTAATGTAGGGGATGAAAATGCCATGGACAAGGCCACAAAAGCAATAACCAACAGTGAGATTTTGTCCATTTCTAAGAAAATCACGATGTTGGAAATGAAGGAACTAAATGAAAGACAGAGAGCAGAACATTCGCAACGAATGTATGAACATTTAAGGAGTACTGTAAAGCAAGTAGAAGAACGTAATTTTGAACTGGAAACAAAATTTGCTGAGGTAAATCTATGGGGATTCAACAACATAATTTGACACATCATAGAATCATATTTTTGACTTTTGAAACAGTATTAATCTATTTTGTATCACAACTGGCAAATAAGCTTATGATGCAAAGTATATCTGCCTTTAGGAGCTGCAGTTTTGCATGCACAGGATATTTGTAAAAAATATAACTAATTAATTTGTCAGTAGTTTATTCACACACTAGTTAATCTCTGTAAAACACATGATGAGCGTCTTGACAGATAGTTTGCTATTTTTTCAGGAGGCTGCTAGAAAAAAAGTCTGGTTTTGACCCATTTTCTCTTGTGTCTAATTCGTATGTTAGACCTTTGCATCCCTTTTGCAAATGGTAGTGTCCTGAATCTGTTACAGAATGGCAATGTTCTTTGTCACGTGCCAAACGTTATCTATAACACAGGAATAGAAGTCGTGTGCCATTGAAGCTGATGATCCTTAGGTACTCCTGTCACATCAATCTTACTCTTATTAGATTTTTTTGTCCCCACTAATCATATTTGAAGTTTGTTCAATAAATTCATTATTAAATAGACTTTATTATTATTTCCAGTCTAAATTTATTTATAGGCAGTGTACACATTTGGTTTTGTGCCAGCATTGGCCTACAATTTCAACACAAGGAAAGACAAAGAACAGACAGGAACATTGATAGATTGTATTCATTCCTCCTCCTTGCGCTTTGCTAGACTTTAGCCTAGATATTTTAGATTGCTGTTGTCTAGACTCCCCATTTCTCTTTTATTTTAGTAGTGTTTGTTACACTGTTTAGATTTGGATTATTTGGGGACATGGAGTAACTCAAAGTGTATAAGCCTTTTCAGCAGCAATATTGTTAAAGCCTTTTCTGATGGCATGACTTCTTTTATTTCCTTAAGAAATACCTCAGGTGATGCACCCCAGGATCACGTTTACCTTTTTCTCTTTTGCCTGTATTATTATCTGTCTTGCAATGCATTTATGTCTGCTCGTCTTCCTTCATTTTGAGTTGATGAAGTCCTAATGCCCCAATTTTTTTATCAGTTCCTCTGCATACCCATTTTTTCCTCATTTCTGTATCTCCAGGACATACATTACCCGTTTCATATACTCCTGTTCTCAGTGTCTCCTAATGTGGCATCATTGCTTTTTTAGGTTGTGCCAAGGTAATTAATGAAAGTTGAGTTACATTAGTTTAAGAACCGATAACTAAAAGAAGACTATTAGACATCTCCTTTTAAACCCAGATGGTACTGCCTCAAATATGTGAAGTGCAGATAATAAGATACACTGCACTTTTTCAGTTTGTTTGGGAAATAAGTTATTTTATTAAGGAGTTGTATCAGATTAATCTGCCTCAATTGTATTTACTAAATTAATTCCTGAGGCTTCTCTATGATGCCTGATGCTTTTCAGATGCCTATCTTTTCTTAATGCTCTTTGGTTTGAATTGAAACATTGATTACTCAATATTTAATAATGAACTTGAAAAAATCAGGCTGCTTGAAAGAACATAATTTAATTATGAAAGTTCTTTTTGGAGAGAACAAAAGAACTAGGCTATCTTGAGTCTTGGTGGTTATAACCTGTATTCATGCTACCAATCCTGCTATACTAGGTAACATAGAAATGTATAAGTAAGGCTGTTCATTTCCTAGAGTTTACAATCTTATTCTTTTTTCTTTTTTTTTTTCTTATTTTAGTTTAAGAGCAAGTTATTGCAGTAATAGTTTTAAGAAAATTCACTAATAAAAATTGTGTTTAATTTAGAATCCTGTTCTGTGCTTACCTGTGTGTCCATTCCTACGTGTATGTAATGCTGCAAACAAAAAGACGTGTAAGCAGAGAGGAAAGGAAACTGTTTTTTGAACACAGCTGAATGCTGTTTTGTAATGACTGAAAAAGAAAAGATACTTTTGCCACTGCTTTTTCTTTGCAGGGCTGGGAGCAGTTGTGTGCTTAGGAAACCATTTTGTTTGTTTCTCATTTTGTTGGGTTTTTTTTAAGCTCACCAAAATCAACCTTGAGGCACAGAAAGTGGAACAGGAATTAAGAGATGAACTGTCAAAGAGTGTAAGTAAGGCAGTAAGTGATGCAGATAGACGACAAATCATGGACCTAGAGAAGCGTGAGACGGAGCTCAAGATTGAAGTATCAAAGTAAGTGTTGAAGTAAAAAAAAAATGAATGCAGTAGGTTTGCTAGCATGCAAAAATTAAGGCTATATAGGCTTATGTAATTCACTACTTATGTATTAGTAACAGATAATTTTCAATGCCTAATTTTTTTGGCATTTATATATGCCAAATTTGGAGTTGAAAATTAACCATTTAATGCATGACTATAAAGAAAGTAATTAACTTAATTTTGGTTTGAACAAGAAATTAACTGCTGGCCTGGATAGACATGGGTAAGTGTGCACTTAGATAACTTATTACTAGTATTTTTAAACTAATTAATTAAGGTTTATTTTATTTCCGTGCCATAACCTACCTTAAATGTATCAAAATCTCATAAAAGAAATTGGAAAGCAATTCTTACTTTCAAAGAGTCAGATATCTCGAAGATTCAGCTGTAGTGGGGGGGTTGCCGCTTACTTAAAACAGATTAGCTTTGTATGCATAACTTGAAAAACTGACCTTTTTAGCTATGTTGATGTGGACATTTGTCTGAGTAAATAATGTAATCTGGTTATATTTCTAAACCAGCAAAGTCTGTGGGGATATTTGCAGTGATTTTTGCCAATGAAAATTGAATTGGGAAAATTGAGTTGGAGAAAATTAGACTTGGGGAAGCAGAGAATGGAATTGAGAATGAAACTTTTTTAGCATTTATGTCCTGAAGTGGGAGAGAAATAGAGCACAGAGATGCTTAGTTTAGGTAGGAACCGTGGCATTGTTTTGCTAGCGTAGGCTACTGCTAGCAAACTTCTGTATAACGTACAGGAAAATGTCCTTTGAAAAAGCTGAGAGGCAATACAGAAGAATTTTCATAACAAAGACTCTGATTAATAGAGAAGAGTATGCTGAAAAGAAGAGAGTCTTGAAATGTTTTGATATGAGGAAACATACTAAGCATCTTTTCTTAGCATCTTCTATGTGGAAGAACTTAATAGGTTATTCAGTGGTTTCAAGTGACACAATACTCTTGTTTTCCCTACAAGGTTAAGAGAACTGTCTGACGTAGCAAAAATGCAAGTTGAAGCTCTGGAGGCACGCCAGCAATGCAGGGATAAAGAAGTGGAATCTCTTAGAATGCAAATTTTAGACTATCAGGTAAAATTCAAATTTTATTAACACTGCAGTTTGGATTTTTTCCCTGGGATGAGAAGAAATGAAGTAATTTTACAGTGAATTAGGAAACTGCGAAAGTTTTTCAGAAAGATCTTAGTAAGTTAGTCCTTGTAGTGGCCATACCCTTTTAAGAGTTCTGTATTACATTAATTATTCCCTTCTCCATTTTTTTCATTTCTAGCTGTACAGCTATTACAGATCCTGAGCTTTTTTCCGTGTTATTTAGGTAATATTTATTCCTCTATGATATATAGCTCATGGTCAATATTTAAATATAATACCAGGAAAGTTTGATTGCTTTTTACAAGGCAAGCAATGACTTGCAAAGATTTGCAGTATACTTATTGTATTGCTTTGTTATTAGCTGAAACAATTTCTTGGGATTTGTTTTCGTATTGTAGAATAGTTTGAGTCCCTAAATATAACACTTCTGCTAGCTTTTACGTTACCGTATTTTCTAAGTTTAGGCATTTTGGAAAGATACAATTTTTAAGATCAGTATCTGAAGAGATGTACTTCTGAAATGTGGCGGTAGAAACAATAGTGGATACATAAAAAGCTGTTTTTAGAGGTTAATTCTTGCTCTTACCTATGGAATAAAATACATGCAATATGTAAAATACAAAAAAAAGCTTTTTTATATTTGCATATACACTTCATTAACATATTCAAAATGAAAAATAAATTCCTTCTATTTATTTTGTTCTTAGGCACAGTCAGATGAAAAAGCAATTATTGCAAAACTACATCAACATATCATAGCCCTTCAAGGTAGAGAATCTGTTGCTGAAGGCAAATTGGAGACGCTTAAATTGAAGCTACAGAAGATGGAGATTCATAATCTACGTTTAGAGCAGAAGCTTGATGAGAGAGAGCAAGCGTTATATTTTGCCCGACTGGAAGGAAGAAATAGAGCCAAACATCTACAACAGACAGTTCAGTCTTTGCGGCGACAGTTTAGTGGTGCTCTGCCTTTAGCACAGCAAGAAAAATTCTCTAAAACAATGATTCAGCTACAGAATGACAAACTGAAGATTCTGGAAGAAGTTCAGCATGCCCAGCAGGAGCGTCGAAATGCAGAAAACAGAGCATTAGAGATGGAGTTAAAACTGAAGAGTTTAGAAGAATTAATAAGTGCATTGAAGGATACAAGAGGAGCTCAAAAGGTTTGCTATTTTACAACTTTGAATAGCTTTGCGCATCTGATCTGCATTTAAATTACATTTCATTTCAGTTCAGCTTGTTCACTAAACAACTGTTTTAATGTAGAAGTTAATGATTTCAAAATACACTTTGTTAGAATATGTCAGCTATCATTTTTTTCCTATTTTTAAAAAGTAATACATGATTAATTATTTGCCCTGTAAAAGTCAGTGCAGTGAGATTTACTAATTTTTTTTTGTGTCCAATTAAGTGGCATAGTAGTAGAGGCTAACTATGAATTCAGTTATATTAAATTGAATTAAATTGTGAATTGAATTAAATTATGAATGAAATTAAACTAAATTAAACACAGGGTAGCATTCTTAAGTTCTGTTCCATGAGCTTGCATTGAAATCACTACAAGTCTGCATCTTTTTAAATAAATCCAGGGGCAGTATGTTCAGAAATGTTATTATACTCATGTAATTCTACTTAATCATATTTTGCTATTGTAGACAATGTTGCCTTGAAATTTGAATAAATCTTTCTCACTTCTTTTCCAGATCACTGTGCATTACATAATATGGTTATATCTGTCATGACTAAATATGTCTGAATGGAAGCAATGGTTGTAGTGCTCCTGGCACGTTTTAGTTTTAAGCCAGTTTTCAAATATTTTTCTAAAGCACATTGACATAAATATGTCTGTTAGTACATCTGCATTTTTGAATACATACAGTTTTTAATGGTTTTGAAAATCTCTTACTGTTTTAGAAAAGTCAACCAAACTTCTTGCGTGCTTTTTTTGTTCAGTCTGGGCAGGTGCATAGGGTATAGCTTAGGTCATTTGAAAATTATTTGCAATGTACTTCTGTCACTGTGGGAGAAACCTGATGCCTCTCCAGTTGTCTACTGCAGTCATTCCGCTTGCAGTTTCATACTCTTGCCACGCCTCCTCACTCAACGGAAGTGAAGGAGCTTAAAAAGGCAGAACCTCTTTCTTCCTGTTGGTTGGATAAGTGCCATACTGCCTCAGAGTCAAAGAGTGTCGCTGCATCTAGTTGGCCTGTGGGCTTAGTGAATATAACACTGTGTATCATTCATTATTAGGTAATTGAGTGGCATATGAAGATGGAGGAACTCCATCTGCAGGAACTTAAGCTCAACCGAGAGTTAGTCAAGCAAAAGGAAGAGGTGAAGTATTTGCGTAATATAATTTCTGAATATGAACGTACAATCAATAATCTGGAGGAAGAAATTGTACAGCAGAACAAGGTATGTATTTCTGCATGCTATTAGAAAAACAGCCTGTTCCTTATTTCACGAAGTGATATCAAAAAGGAAGATTCTTCCTAGTAAGTTTTAAACAGATGTTAGTATCTTGGTTCTGTAATTCTTTTTAATAGCACATTTGAGTATTTTACGTTTTGGTATCTCTTTTTTTCTGTTTAAGTTGGCTGTAAAATTCCCATTGCCTTCAATAAATAAAATAACCTTTATCAAACATTTGTTACAGTTTCATGAAGAAAGGCAAATGGCTTGGGACCAGAGGGAAGTAGAACTGCAGCGCCAATTAGACATGTATGATCATCAACAAAATGAAATACTTAGTACAGCTCTAAAGGTACACGCACTGAATTAACTAAAAATAGACTCAAAAGCATGCTTTTCAGAGATGTCAGGTTACAAAAATATGAATCTTTCTGTGCAGCTAGAAGAGCCTACAGGATCAGTTCCAGACCCTAGTTTACCACTCCCACAGCAGCTTGAGTTGGCTTTGAGAAAGAATCAGGAGCACGTTCGAACAATCGTGGAGACTAGGGCAACCTGCAAATCACTGGAGGAGGTAACTAAATGCATAAGTTATCATATAAAGGGACAAAGTTTGTATTTTTATGCACTTTATTTATGCACTTTTATAAATACTCAAATGTGTCGAATCCCTTAGAAGTATTTAACACACAGAAAATTTAAATAATGTAATCACACCATGACTAAAATGAAATATTTTTTTTTCCATTTGAACAAATTATTGGGGAAATTTTTTGAATATTTTAGAATGTTCATTTAGTAGGGTAAAATGCTTTTGCTGTACAAAATTCAGTTGACTATAGCTAGTTAAATTCAGCAAGCGTTACATTAAATTTAACAAGTAGCATAGCAAAATCCTTTTATCTTGGGTTGCTAAATTGAAATTCTTTTACAGAAGGTACTTTGTGGTTCTTAAGAAATTTGAAAACCACCACCTTCTTAACTTGGTAGCACAAAGTGAGTTGCGTAAGTGTCCCGTACCAAGCAAATAATACATAAAGACACGGTAATGATGTTCTGGGACTTTTTTCATCTAATAGTAATCCCATACAGCCAGAACTGAGTACAAAAAGTTCTGTGTTTATAAATTAATTTAGACAAATCCTTCTGGTACATTTTTTAAAAAATAAGATCTTTTTGCAGTGTTTGAATTCTGGAAATGCAACAATTGTCTTTTATTGTAGAAATTAAAAGAAAAGGAAACTGCTCTGTGGAATGCTGAACAAAATGTTTTATCAAGAGACAAAGTTATAAACGAGCTAAGACTTCGATTACCTGCAACATCAGAAAGAGAGAAAATAATGGCTGAATTAGGCAAAGAAGAAGATGATCCAAAGTACCATCATGCCATAAAAATTGCTCATCAAACCATTGCAAATATGCAAGCAAGATTAAATCAAAAGGAGGAAGTGTTAAAAAGATACCAACATTTGCTTGCTAAAGCAAGAGAGGTAGTTAAACTTTTTGCACAAAATGTTAAGTTGTTTTAGTTGATTCTGTGTTTATTTCATTGCTAGTGAAATCTTAAAAAGTTTCTGACCTCAGAGGTAACAGAGCAGAGACAATTAGTAATTTTTTATGTAGAAAGTTCATGCAGAACTTTATAACTTCTCAGAATCGAAGGTTTGGTCAGTCAAGAGGTTATGTATATGATGTCTGTCTAGGAATTAAATTAGTGTGACAGGAAAAAAAATAAATTTTGCTGTGAGAAGGTGTCTTGGTGTATTTAATATTTATAGAATAGAATATAGAATATTAGAATTTTAAAAATGGCCAGAAGTAGAGGAAAATTTGGGGAGCAACAGTGAGCAATGAGTGAGCAATCAACATGAAGGTACTGTAGTTTCATGACTTTCTGGAATAGTGTGCATCAGTAGAGTGATATTTTTATTTTGAACTAACAGGAACAAGAGGAAATAGCTAAGAAGCATGAGGAAGACCTTAAAGTCCTACACCAGAAGCTAAATTTGCATACTGACAATTCCCTTGATAAATTCAAACAGACTGCTTTGGTGAGTTATTGAAGTTGTTCCCAAGTTTATAAAATTGTTGCTCAAAAGAACAACTTTTCAATCAAAAGTAAGTAATAAATGATGATGAGAAAGGTAAATGGATGGTCGGTACAGAATTATTGTATTATTCTTGAGAGAATTCACAAGAGATGGATTAGAAGTCAAGTGTGAAAAAACAAAGTTACCGCCTCAGTATATATGAACATTCTCATTTATGGGGGCTTCCAGGAGAGGGAGGTTGTATTTTGTTTTCTGCTCTTTTCTTTCAGTCTGTGGTTCTGTTAAACTAACGCATTTCGATACAAATTTTCTCTTGACACTTTATGATAAGGTGAAACCTGTATTAGACTGGTTGTTCTGTGGATCATTAGATGCACAAAGCTCTTCTCAAACCACTGTGACTGCTTTCTCTGTGGAGTAAGAATCACATCTCAGTAAACAAACATGTTAGATATTAATGCTTGGTTATATTAAGGATTAAGTTTAAAATTCATCACTATTGCTTACCTTTGATTTAAAGCTTAAAATGTTTATCATCGCACGTGTTTGTTCTGTTTTGCAGGAGATAATGAAAAAGACTTCTTTGTCGCTTTCCAACAACAACCATTTTTTCCGCTTAGCTGAAATGGAGCAAACTGTAGCAGAACAGGATAATTCTCTTGCTTCACTTGTTGGAAAATTAAAGAAAACATCATCTGATTTGGAGAAACAAAAACAAATTACTTTAATGAAAATCAAAGAGTTTGAGACTATCAGAGCCCGGTAAGTTTTTAGGCTGTTAACTTAAGTCACAACTGGATTGGATCAGGTCAATTATGTATTGCTGCTGCAGGACCGATCTATCAAACTGAACGTGGTTTTGCTGGATTTAGATTTGATGAAAAAACTAACTCAAAAAAGTTACTATGATGGTAATTGTCTATTATTTTTAATCCCTTCATTGGGACTTCATTTAAGCCCCTTCATTGGGGCTAATATTGAAAAATGTGGCTTGGAAAAATGCCTTGCAGTTGTTAGCTTTGTGCCATTCAGTGAAAAAGAAAGTATTCAAGGAGTCTTGGTATGAGAGTTGTCTTTAAGCTACTGTGATACTTACTGGTTTGTCTTTTGTTTTGTTTTTTCCTCCTGATACATCCATTTGGGCTTCCTGCCTAACCAGTTTAAACTCACAAAAAATTAACCCCAGTTTAAAAGGAGAAAAGTGTGATGATTTCTTTACCTGTTAGGGCCAGGAATTAGGATGACCAATACTCTAATCTCATTTTGCTGATCTTCTTGAGTAATTTTTGTATTAAATGGAGGCCTTCTTTGTTGAGTCAGGTTTTTTACTGTTTCTAAATCCATGTGTCATTTGCTTTAACAATAATAAAATATATAATGTTGTTATTTATTTCAAGTTTGCTAACTTAATTATTGCAGTGTACCCTATTAATGCTTATTTTTTATTAGGCTTCAGGAAAAGCACACAATTGATGTCGAAAAACTAAAAGATGAAGCAAATGAATTGAGGAACATGTTATCTCAGACGGAGACGGAACTAGCAAATGTAAAAACTGAACTAGAGATCCAAAGAGAAAAAAACAATAGAGCACCCACAGCAACACTGAAAAACCTGGTGGAACAGCTGAAGAGCCAGTTAGCTATAAAAGAGAAGCAGCAGAAAGTTAGTCAATGAAAATTAATCCCTATGTTGTATAAATTTTTAATGTTGTTTAATACTTAAGAGTTCTATGTATAGTACAGGAGGAGGTGGAACCTAATTTCACAATATAACATAGTAAAATGTAATTGTCTTTTCTTCTTTTGTATTGTTTATGTTAGCAGCTTCTTCACTTAAAAGAACTTGAATTTATGATTTTCAGGCTTTGAGTAAAGCGCTTCTGGAGCTCCGAGCAGAAATGACTGCTAATGCTGAACAGCAGATTATTTCTGCTGCATCACAAAAAGAGGCATATATGAATGTCCAGGAGATTGTTGACAGACAAACAAAGGGGCTTATGGTGAGTACTATATATATGGTGTATATTGCAGTATCATTTTATTCCATTGCTGTATTGTTGAGAATCCTGATTTTGGGGGTTTGCTGTTTTGTTTGTTTGTTTTCTTCTAGACACAGATAGAGGAATTAAATAATCAGATTACAAAACTTACAGATAACCTTAAAATAAGTAAAACCAGGGAAAGTTCTTTGACTGATGAAAGGGATGAGCTGAACCAAGAACTCCAGAGAAAACAAAAAACATTTGCTAAAATGCTGAGAGAAAAAAATGAAATGGAGAAAGAAAATGAAGAACTGAAGAAACGGATTAAGAGGCTAAGCAGCAGCATTCAGGTAGAAGTGATTTTTAAAAACATATTTGATCTTGGTCAAGTTTCTACGTAGATGTACTGGGTTTGGGGGAGAAGATTAAGTGCTTTTGGCAGGCATTGAGACTTACACATAATTTAAAAATTTATGTTTGCTCATCAGCTGCGTTACATGTGAGCTATTAGCTTTTGCTGTTGGAAGCATGCCTCAAATAAAAGGAAGAGACTGAAAAATACTTGCTATTTGAAATAATTTTGAAAGAGTCTGAGGAGTTGAATCACCACTTTTAAAGCTTCTTTGAAAAGTCCTTATTTCCCCTTTCAAAAAAAAAAGTAAAGAATTTAGAGTGGAATTGTCTATTTATTTTTTTTTTAGTCACCTATTTGCTGATCATTCAGTTTAGAATGCAAAGTTACATTCCAATACTTTAATAATTTAAAGGTAATTTTCAAAAGGTCATTTAGTTTGTAAGCTAATTCTACCAATTTGAATTGAAGTCCTTATTGAGTGGAGAAAAACACTTAGGTAGTGGTCATTAAACTTCAAGTTTGTGAAAGTTTGTAATTTTTCAGAGCAAAGCTGATGAACAAAGTCTGATAGATGCACTTCAGAAAAAAATTAAGAAGTTGGAAAGTGAACTTGAGAAAAAATGTGAAGAAACAGAACAGAAGGGTGTAAGAGAAGACAAGGTATGTGATATTTAGAGTGTGGCTTTGAAAGGCATCATCAGCCTAGGTGTTGGCAGTTCAGCTCTGCCTGTTGCCTCTAAAAAAAACCAACCAACCAGCCTTGATCAGAAGAAAAGCAGTTTCATGAATATAGCTTCTTCATGTTCCCCATGCTCTCTGTTACTGCTCTTGTTGCTTCCTACTGATATGTTAATCTTTCCTGCCCTTTTTGTAGAATTAAAGATCCAATACAAATCTGAGAAAACTAAGATTTTATAGGTAGCAGTGAAATTGATTACATATGTCAAATGTGCGTTTGCAAAATCAATGCAATGATAAAAACGTGGAGTACTTTGGAGCAAAAGTGGGAATCTGAAAAGGAGTGATGTCTGTATGAGTGATTATTTTTCACAGTATGAAGAATACTTATAGGAATATTAACTGTGATTTTTCAGTAGCCATTTGTGACCACATAGATACAGGTTTTAACTGATGAATAATTTATAGTTAGTGAATTGTAACTTTAAGTAGAGATTCCATTTGTCATAGGAAAAAATAAACTGCAATGACTAATTGTACAGCTGTGCAGCAGGGGTATATAAATTCCTGGTGAGCTGCAGAAGACAGATCTGCTGTAAATTGACATAGAAAAACACTTCTTTTTCTTTAATCTGTCTTCTTTACTAATCTGCCTTCAAAGTAAAAGGCTACATTGCATTAGCATCTCTAATTTCATAAAATGTGTCACTCCTTTTTTGTAAAATTAATATTAAAAGCTAAGGAAGAATTTGGTAATAGCATTAAACTGCATGAGCTTTATACACCAGTCAGTACAGCATATTTAAGGTATCCATCTGAGCCTGCTATTTGTACCTTATAGTAAATAAGGTAAATAATATGACTGCTGTGGCATCATGTTTTAAATTGATAGATGAAGAATACATCATTCTTGGTTTTCTAACGTGTTTGCTTATTTTGCTTTAAGAAAAAAAACAAAATCAAAAAGAAATACATAAATTGTTTATGTGCTTCACAGACCTCCAAAGAGGAAATAGTAAGATGGGAAGAAAGTAAAAAATGGCAAATCAAAATGGAAGGACTGCGGAACAAACTAAGGGAAAAGGAAAAAGAAGCAGATGCTTTAACCAAACAGCTGAATACATTGAAGGAAATTTATACCAAGTGAGTTGGTTTTAATAGATTCAGCTACAAAATGAGGACATAAGGGAAGTCCAGATATGTTTGCCGTGTAATAATTATAACAGTTTGTTGTAAGATTGATGTCTAGAATTTGACATTGCTATTGCGATTAAAAGGATTAGTTAATTTTCAAGCAACAGACTACTCCTCTAGTATCCTTTCCCTTGTAGAAGCCACCAACCTTTATTAGAATAAGTTGTCTCTGAATAAAACTAATTTAAGTCCTTTATTATGCTTCTTGTATATAGCATTCTCTTATTCCCATGAAACAAATAACAGCTTTATGAAGACAGACTGTTTCTCACCGCTGTGCTGTTTGATGAGATGGCTAGGGCTGGATGCTGTGCTGTTACATGAAGTGCTACTGCACTGCTGACCATTCTGGGATTGTGTGATGGAAGCCTTTGAAAAAAAACACACACGCAAACCATCTGCAAATGCTACGTTTACTTCAGTACAGTAATGGTGGGGTTTTACTGATAAAAGATACAGAAGAGAAAGGAAACTGTGGTGGTGATTGTAGCTGTTGTTAGATTGTGGTTTGAAACTGCTTCAAAGTGGCATTTATTCTCAGTAAATCTTGCATGAATTTCACATAAAACACAGGCAAGACCAGCAAGTGGTTTACGACATGCATGATACTGACTTAATGTTCATTTTAAACTTAATATTTTTCCAGGTTTGGGGGTTTTTTGTTGGTTTTTTTTTTTTTGGTAAAGCTGTGCTGTCTGTAAGGTAACCTTATTAAACAGAAAAGGGGGTGTGGTTCAGTCAGCAAATAAATTGCAAATGTGGATTCTTTAAGACAGAAAATATTTTCTCCTAGAGAAAGCAAGTTAGCAAATAAACTTTTAATTGTAAATTTACTGGATGTTGCAGGACTGAAAAAGAGAAAATTGTTCTACAGAAGAAACTGAAGACTACTGGTGTCACTGTTGACCGTGTTGTTGGAGTAAGAGCCTCAGAGACTGAAAAAGAACTGGAAGAACTAAGAAAACGGAATCTAGATTTAGAAAATGAAGTTGCTCACATGAGGTGAGAGGCATTTCAAAAGAATCTATAAGAACTAAAAAGTCTAAATGAGAAAAAAATCTGTGGAAAGAGATCGATGGTCTCTGTTAGTCCACCCGAGTCAATAAGGAAAAAAACCAGGAATTTCAAAACCCATGACAAGCAAACTTAAAGCTCCTTGGGAACAATTGTTCATGTTCAGAGAATATGCAGCATTGGTTCACTATTCTAAAAAGCTAAATAATATGAAAAACATTGGCTCCTATTCTGCAAAATTACAAGTAAAATTTAGAGTTGGGGAGAGTTACTGGAACTAAGTTGCAGTTAAGGAATGTATTCTTAATCAGCATATCCACTATCACAGTGGACACTGTACCTGAGTAATAGAAGCTGTACACATCTCAAAAGAGCAGATTCCTTTTGCCAAAGTAAGTACTTCTGATTCATGGGGATTAGTTGAAATAGTGTATGTGGCTGACATTGATTTAGATAGCTAATATTAGAAAACCCGGTCTAGTAATCCAGAAGTTCATGTTTGTTTTACATCAAGGGATGTTTTTCTGCATTAATAGCCATTTCTTTGGTTTTGGCTTGATTCATTTTTTGATGTAGAACACAGCAAGCAATCCCACGAGATTCTGTTGTAGAAGAATTATATTTCAAAAATCGATACCTCCAGGAAAAGCTTCATGCATTGCAGAGACAATGTTCGAGAGAGACATATTCTAGACCCTCGGTAAGTTGGTAATGTAACCGTATTACCTAGAGGAATCACACCTACTTAACAAAAGTATTTGTTATCCATTTGGTATTCTGTGTCATTTGTCTGACTTTGTAAGAAATGGTAGTATTCTAGAACAGGATACGAAATACTCAGCTTTTAGTTGTTTTTAAAAAAAAAAAACCGCAACAAAACACACACACCCAAAACCCAACAAAACTTACAGTTTCTACAAGTAGAAACTGAAATATTCAACATCCTATGTGGAGAAATAAGGAATATGTATTTTTAAATATGTGAGTCTGCAACAGAGAGACTACTTTTATATTTCGTATTGGTTGAAAATTTGGGATACACGGAGTTTGGGGAAATACTGAGCTGCATTTCAGTTACATTAGGTGGTTTTGTTGTGTTTTGATTTTTACAAGGTTCATTATGTTGCAAATATTGCATTATTAGGTTATCTTAATCTTTTCAGAAATAGATTTAACATTCCAGGTTTCTTGATTTCCTGTTTTGTTTTACTGTCTTCTGCTTTTCTTTCATGCTTCATTCTGTCTTCAACTTGAATCAGAGTACATGTGACCAAACTGAACTGACCAAGTCTGTTCCTATCAGTATCAGTAAACAAAAGTATTTGAATTCTCTTCAAAAGAAATCTATTTCAAATAGGGATGAAATCAAACATCAGACTAATCATAGCATTACCGATGGCAGTGAAATAGATGAGGAAGCAGGCATGCAAACACGCATCATGCATAATGAAGGCCATGAAGCTACTGCGGATGCAAGCACGGAAGCGTCTCCTGAGCTGCAGCTTGAAGATAGCGAGAAAAGCAAGGACACAGATATTTCTAGGGAAGGCTTGAAAAACAAAAATATAGCTGAAGCTGATGGAGAGAACTGTAGTGAAAAAGAAAAAAATATAACCCAACCTGAAAATGGAAAACTCAATGAGGAGTTTCAAGAAGCGGAGAGGAAGCAAGAAATACTCAGGCAATCAAATGTTGATGAAGAAGAAAGTGTAGAAGAGCCTCATACTGACGGAATGAGCTGCAATCAGTCTGATTCAGGGGAACTTTCTAATCAAGCTAATGACTATGAAGCAGAAAAAATAAATGTGAATAATGAAATGAATCAACACACTGCAGAGGATAAACATGAAACTTACCGAAGTGGTACAGAGAGGGTTGAAACAACCCCAGAATTGTGTGAAATGCCCGAGGTTTGATACTGTAGCACTCCTCTAGCATTTCTGCTGTAGAATGATGTAGAAATACACTAGTTTGATCTTGATAATGCAGTGGTTTCCTATGCGTGGTCTGCAGGGATATTGAAGTAATCACCAAGTGGTCCGTAAAGCAAACCTTATACTTTCATGACAGGCATGCATGTCAGCTCACAAGTAGGCTACTGTCAATTCTAAAATTTTTGATCCAGAAAGTTTACACATAATCATAATATACATGCAGCTGATTGATAACCTTTGTTATTTAAGAGACTTATGATGTGTTAGTACTTACACTAAGAAAAAATATGCTTTATTGAAGCTAATACTTTATTTCTATCATTATTAGTGATGAATTAATGGATCATATGGTTAATTCCGTAATTACTTTAGTAAGAACTGCTGATTATTACATCATCAAAAGGTTTTACTCTTTACTAGTCAGGCATAATAATTTACCGTATACTTATGACTGGAATAGGCAATATAAGGCATGCAAAGCACTCTTAATGTAATAGAAATTACTAGCCTCTATGGATAAAGACTTAAGATTATAGTCTTTACTACAGTAAGACTAAAAACTAGAGTTATATACTTCCTGACTTGCTCTGTAATCTGTTTGACTTCAGTGAAACCCCTTATGCCCTATGTGCTATTTAATAAATATATTGGAATATGTCCTTAAAATTAGATGCCGTTCGCAGGTACAGTGTCACAGCTTACTTCACTTAGTAGCTTTTTTGTCTTTTAGTCTTTGTTATTTATTTCTACCCAGTAGTTTGAGAGTTAATTTTTGTTTGATACCATTTTTACTAGTTTATACTGTTTTGTATACTTCCGTTAAAGGTTAAGCAAGTTTAGAAAATGTAAGAGAAGGAGTTAAATCAGAGCAGATTAGATCAAAACTGGTGATACAACTGTCATCCATTTTATTTTTGTGAAAAATACTAATTCTCTGTTGCTCTTTATCAGCTACAACTGATAGAACGAATAGTGCTTACCACTTCATAATTTTTTTCCCGTCTGTTTTCTTAAGACATCAGGAATAGGATCAGATGATCAATATCGAAGAGAACAAGAGGTTTTAAAGGAAAATTTAAGGTTGTCATCTGAAAACGTTGAGCTAAGATTCCAGCTAGAACAGGCCAATAGAGATTTGCCAAGACTAAAGGTAACATCTTTTTACGTTTAGTGCCTTTTACCCTGACACAGGTTAGGGGATTGCTTAAGAAGAAATGGGTATCTTTTCTATATATACTGTAAGTTTTTCATGGTTTTATGGAAGATGAGGAGGTTGAATGCTAGTAGAAATGATGAAAAATGTCGTTGTGATGGGAAATTGCTTTCTCTTTATAGTTTTCAAAATAAACCAACTGTAGTTTTGTCACTGTTCACCTCAATTTGAAATCTAAATAAGTTGCTTATTACTTTGCTTTTTTAGGACCAAGTAGGTGACTTGAAAGAAATGTGTGAACTTCTCAAAAAAGAGAAAGCAGATGTTGAACGGAAGCTGGGCAGCATTAGAGGGGTGAGTATTGTAACAGCATTTTTCATCATAATTAAATGAAACCAAAAGCAAAAAGGAATTGTTTTTACTTGTTTATTTTATTGCCAAATGCTATAATAAATTAATGAAATTCAGTTAATAGGACCGTTAGAAGGACTAGAGCTACACTAATAATTAAAATTATATTCATGTATTTATGTAAATGCATAATATGGTTACAGCTTTATGTTTTAAAAGATAGGATTTTGATTTGATGGAGATGTTAGAAAGTGTAAGGTACTGTTAGTGAAGTTTTTTGTTTGTTTGGTGCAAGATAACACAGTTAAATTTTACCCTAGCTACTGTTTGTTAGCTACTGTAATAGAGCAATTTTTCAGAAGTTACGGGGGAACAAAGGCTTCAGCAGTGCCCAATATCTCTCTTGCCACTAACTTGTCAAACTATTTGTGTAACCTTTTAAAGGAAGCTGACTTAATAAAAGCTCTTAAGTGCCTTCATAGCTCTTTCGCTATACAAGGAAAATGAATTCTGCGTACCTGGAGAAGACTGTATATTTCCCATTCTTTTACTTGTACCTTGCATGGACTGCTTGTGTATCTGCCTATCTCTTATACAGTGGTAGTTTTTGGATAAGGAAATTCAGTTTATAAAACTGTTTCATACAAAGGTTCTGAGGAGGCAGCAAATTCTGAATCTTCCTCCCTTTTCAGGCACCAAGATCTGACAGAGGTTTTTCTTTAATTCTGCTGTGTACCAACACAAACCTCCTAATCCCTCCAGTTCTTTTAGAGAAGAAAGAATAAGTCATTTTTACTTCCAAAACTTCATCATTATATTGGATTATGTAGGGCTCCAGGGAGTAAAATCTTCCGCGTTTTTCACTGTACCGTGCTCCTTACCTCTGCATAAAGGAGGTTTGGTACTTACAGACCCAGAACTAGAAACAGCAGCATCTTTAAATTAGTATTGCTGGGCAAAATAGTCACTACAAAGATGATGAGAAAATAAATGCATTTGAACACCCTTTAACAGCTTTTCTACCTCATAAATGAACATAGTGAAAGAAGAAAAACGGAGAAATTACAAACTTTTTTCCCCACATTTATTTATTTATTTATCACTCTGTAAGGAGAATATGTGCCTTGGGAAAGGGAGAAGATTTACCCATGCTTTAAGATGTAGTTTTTCTGTCAGTTTAATCCAGCAGAATTATGGTTGCTAAAAAAGGGGCCTCTTTTCCTCTCTCAAGCTCCCAGCCATTCATATTTTGTTTTCCCCTCAGAAAGTATTAGCATTCAAGTAATTGCATGGTCTGTTGGATCTTGCTCTACAATTACAGCTAAAAAAAAGGTAGTATTTTGATTGATTCTCTTAATGTTTCAGTTTAGTTGATAAAGCACACCAGGTTTTGATACTAACTGCAGCTTTCTTGGGTAACGCAGAAAATGAAGGAGCTGATATGTTGCCTTTGGGGGTGAATATATCACTAGACATTTTAGGGACCTAAGTATGCAAGAAATTTAAAGTTCAAGTCACACCAAAATATAGCATCTTTTTTATAAATTGCAGTGGGCAAATAAGCGATAAAGTAAGATTTGGAGTATCTCAGAATGTTAAGATGAACTGTTTACTTCCTTTCACTTTTTTTTTTTTTTCCCTTCTCTATAGGCTGGCAGAAGTGGAAAGACAGTCCCAGAACTGGAAAAAACAATTGGTTTGATGAAAAAGGTTGTAGAGAGAGTCCAAAGAGAAAATGAAGATCTGAAGAAAGCTCAAGCTGTGGTTTCTAATGAGAAATTACTTAGTCTTGAACAGGAAAACGAGGGGCTAAAGGTGATGATTTGTCTCCAATAACTATATTTAGATAGCAGTTTATATGCAAGTTAGTAGGAAAATGGAGCAGCAAACCTGTTGTTGACATTGATTGGCACAAGTGTTTTGAAAATAGCAAATATGACACATGTAGAACACAAAACCAAAACACTTTAGCATAATATACTACATGATTTATGTAAAGGTACTCTGTACCTTAAGGGATATATTTAAGTATCTGATGTTCACTGTGCTGGCTAGATGCAACTATGCTGTGCTTTCAAAATGGAAACCTGAAATTTTCTACTAAGCAATCAATATGTGTTTTAACAACCTGTTTGATATTTAGACTGAAATGGAGAAAATGAAACTTCATTTGGGGGGCCAGCTGAGTATGCATTATGAATCTAAAACCAAAGGAATGGAAAAAGTCATTGCTGAAAATGAGAGGCTGCGTAAAGAACTGAAAAAGGTATCATCATTGTGATGCATCCCTTTATTTCCATTAGTTACTGGTTGTGGCAAGTATCTTTTTTGTTTTGTTTTGTCTTAAATGGTTCATATGGAATGGACGCTTTTCTAAGCGCTCCTACGACAGAATTTTTAATCATGCGTGGGGAGGAGACATCCAAGGAGCACCCCAAGACAGAATTTGGAAGTTGGAGTGCTAATGATCTTGGATGCACTGTTTTCATCTAATACAGCACTGACCCTATCTCACCGTCATTTTAGATAACCCTGTGCTTCATGTGAGGTTAGCTATTCCATAAACCTTTGCTTTTATTGAACAATAGGAAGCTGACAGTGGAGAGAAGCTACGAATAGCGAAGAATAACTTGGAGATATTAAATGAGAAGTTAACTGCACAGCTGGAGGAAACCCTGAAGAAGCTAAATTTGGCTGAGAGCCAGTTAGACGGAGCTGACAGCAAAAGCTGGAAGTCTGTTGTTGTAGCAAGGTAGGAATTGAGAATGAAGGAAGGAAGATAAACACAAGTGTTAATTCAGTCTGAAATCCTCTTTAAACGTTAGCAAACAAATTAGACATTAATTTTCATAGTTTTTCTTTCGTCTTTTGAAGATAATTTTCTATTATCCGTATTTATTTTTTTTTATTCTACGTTAGTATGTAGAATCAGTGTACAGGTCTCTGACACGAATCCAGCAGAGATCCAGTGTCCTTAATTACTGGCCTTGTTAGCTGCTTCTATACAGTGCCCAGTTCCTTACCTCCCTTCTTCTCATCAGCTCTAGTCTTCTGTATAGTTCTGGTAATGGAAGTATTTTGTGTTCCTTGCTGCTTAAATGTATTGTATTTGTGCTTTGTGGAATAACGTCAGCATTTTTGCTGAACATAGAAAGTATTTCAGTACCTGAGCAAGCAGACGGATAACAATCTAAAACAAAACCTGGAAGCCAGCAACCTGCATTTTCCAGCTTGGCTGTGTTTGAATCTATCTTTAACCATGTGAATACGCAGAGATTGTGTTAGAAAACCCACTGGGATTTCTGTACTTCTTGGGACATGTAAGGGAGAAAAACTCAGACACTAGCACTGGATTATCTTTTCCAATATATGAAACGAAGTGTGGTAATTGCCGTTTCCTAGATTTTTAGATAAAACTCAGACTTTGAAATCAACATCCAAAATCATTTTTGGTTTGGTAATGATAGTAACTGTCTACAACTCTTTACCAATAAGTTACCTGAAAGTTACCTATCAGTTGTTTTAAAATTCAGGTATCACTTGCATCACTCAACATGGAGCAAAGTTTATTCCATCGTATGTCCACTATGTCCATCATAAAACAAAATTTTATGATACTGATTTCAACTGTGCCTGTGATTCATCAAAGTGGACAAGGAAGGAGAATCTTACCCCTCTTGAGGCAAGAGTTTTTAATTGGCTATCGTCTCTTGTACTGCCCTGTCTCAGAAAAGGACAAGAAAATGAAACAACACTTACGCCATTAAGAGAAATAAACAGCCTGTGTCCTGCATAAGGATATAAGAGAGCAAATTTTTGGGAATATTTAGTCCTGAACATCCTCAGGATGAAATAAGATGATGTGTTGCAAAAGTAACCGTTGTAAACAGAGGTGAAAGGTGTCTACAAAAACAGAATCGCTGGCAGCAACCTTACTAGGGCAGAGTATCAGCTGGACAAGAGACTTGTCTGATTCCATCTTAATCAGCTGACTGTTGAATAGTCTATCTGCTGAAATCCAAGATTTTACCCACTTCCCACAGGATCCCTTGGGGGAGTTCTAGTGCTTCTCTCACATCTCGCTGAGACATTTCACTTCACTGAGACTTCAGAAAGCCGTTCCTTTTTTTTTTTTTTTTTTTTTGCAACCATCCCCCTCACTATTTAGTGAGGTAAAATGTCTCTATGCAAGGTCAGGTGACAGCCATATTTAGCATAAGGAAGGAGGGCAAAACGGGCTGCCAGCCGTGGGAGGAGGAGAGAAACATGCAGTGAAGACAGTAGGCTCTTAACAGCTTAACAGCTAGCATATCAGCTCGGTGGTTTGAATATAGTTTTTCTTTTAGTTCTCCACCTCTTTGAAAAACATTTCCACTTAACTCTATTTAGTTGCTACAGATAGGCAGTTGTGTATAGATAGATATAAAACACAGGGTTGTGCTTGATTGTACTTGCCTGTTTCAACTGGTCTGAATCAAAACTTTTATTTGCATTTACTTTAACGTGATTTTAGAGTGAGCGAGTAACATCAAGACATTACAGACCTAGAGGAGCTCACTGGGGCACTTTTAACTTGCAATCCCCCTCACCAGCACGTCTTCCAGAGCATGTACGTGGTAATAGAAAGTATTTGATAGGACAGACAAAGGTGTCATCAAGCGATCCTTCAGAAGGCTCTCTGGCAGGTAGCAAGATGCTGGAGATCGTGTGGCTATCGGAAAACCCACTTCAGATGGGAGAGTAGACTGCATGATCTCCAGAGGTACCTTCCAGCCAGCATTTCGGTGATTCCGCAAAAACTCATTTGTAGCCTCGTATGGCTCAAAGCAAAACGGAGTCCTCCTCAGAGTGCTGTTACTCCAGGGTAAACAATTTTTTGTAGAATGTTTTTGCTTTTGGAGTCTTCATCTTCTGTATGTGTAGTAGCCCTTTTCTTTGTATATTATTTTCCGTAAATTATGAAATCATAAAGAAAAATACTGTCAAAGGTATGACACTGAAGTAAGACCTGACCAATGTGCACCCTGCATCAATAAAAGATGTGCATGTTTTTAGCAGGAGGTAGTTTGGGGCTTATGTACAATACCATAAAAAGATTCCAGTCCCACTTTAATCAAGTGTAGACAAAAAGTGAGATCCACAAAAGTGTGACATTTGGAAAAGCCTTTATTCTAAGATTAAAAGTGTATTTTTCATTTTGCTTCTTTCAGCTCATTTATAAATAAGAGCAGTGATTATTTCAAGGCCAATGCCCCAAACATATTTCAGGGTGTATTTTATGGCATTTAATCTCCTAAAGATATTTTAATCTCTATTTCTGTAGAAATTAACTTTTACCTTTCTCTAAATAAAAATACTACCAGGATGCACGAAACTAAGATGAAGGAAATGGAAATGGATATTGCTAAAAAAACCCAAAGCATTACTGACCTGAAACGGCAGCTTCAGGAAGCAACAGAACGTGAACACAATGCTGATAAAAACTTACAAGATCTAAAAGAACAAGTGAGTAAAATTTAGCGAGATGGCTCTGAGAATAGATTGCTTAATATTAATTTCTTTCTGATGTCTGTATTGGCAGAATACATTTTTTTTTCCTCTAATCCATGCTTTTATAGGTTTTTTCAGTGCTAGTTGCCATAGTACCATTACATGCTCTAGCCATCTAATGAAGTTTACCACATATTATCACTATATATTCTTGACCTGCAGTCTTAGGGGAAAATTTATTTTTTTCTACTGTATTCTTCTGTAGTTTGGTTTTTTTTTTTTATTATAGTTTCATTGATCACATGAAAGCCTGTATCTACAGATGCTTCAAATGGTCTTAAAATCTTTCTAGCTTGTTCCGCAAAGTGAGTTTGCCACGGGCACTTCCCTCTTCCTTCCAGGTCTTTTCTGGGGGATTGACTTTGCCATCCTAAAGGGGGTCTTTAGGATCCTGTTTCCAATATGGCCTCTTACATGCAGTCCCTAATAAGTCTTACAAATATTATTTCATACATGGAAGAGTTGATGAATTTTAAACTCGGGTACCTTTGAAAAGATGTATCAAAAAATCGTGGCCTTTTATTATCAAAAAATTATGGCCTTTTATTATCCAAAAATTTTGGCCTTTAGGTACTCCAGAGATGTAGCCCTAGGACTATCCACCTAGATTAGTTTCCATCTTCTTATTAATTAATATGTGCATGGTTTTCTGCCCCAGATGTCGGGTACTGGCCATTCTCAGTGTAAGGTATCAAATACACAAATTTCAATATAGGAAATCATATTATGTAAGCAAGTAAATGTATTCAATAAATAGAACTTGGAATTGAGTCCTATAAAACAATTATTTTGTTAATTTTTGCTTGTTTTGCCTTTTTTAAAGTCAGCGTTATTAACGTGAAATGTACACCAGCAGCAATTCTTCCGTTGTGTGATGTTGCTCTGGATCAACACTTTACAGTTTCTTTCGTGTCTCAAACACTGATGAAGGGATGTGGTCAAGGTTAACTGCATTTCAAAGAAAAAGAAATTGATTATGAAAACAAATCCTTACCGTTTTACGTAGTAATAGAACAAAAGCCTGTCCCTAACAGTAGCCTTATCAGATGAGTTCATAAATTGTCACTGCATTCCAAAACTGTATATAGTCTCGTATTTAAAATACTAATTTTTTGCTCCTGCATCTTCTAGTGAAAGGCATTTCTAGAGGCCAGCGCCTTCTCTGCTGAGGGACCTAGTCCAACTTAGAACTGCAGGTCATTTCTAGTCAACATACACTCATTTGGGTTTTCATTGCAAAATCACAAGCTTTTCATATTATGTTTAAAAAGGAACTTGGACACCTAGGTATGCAAATAAGCACGTCAGTAATATTTTTAAAGGACTTAAATATCACTTCCTTAAACATATGTATAAATTATGCTAATGTAGCTACATATCTTTCTTTGTAAATCTAACTTTTGAATACTTTTTTCTTCACTCTCATGAAAGATGTAGCAATGATCTCTACTAACTTTAAAAAGGCTGTAGATAACTAGCTTGGTGGAAACTGTCAGTAGAACTTGGGTTTTTTTCCTCTGTGATAACCTAATACTTGGTTACATCCTTAGTATTAGTTTCACTCATTTTTTTAATCCTGTATCAATGAGAACTCCATCTGAACAGCATTATCCATGGATACTGTTTTTCAAGAGTAAAACTTTCTTAATTTTTCTTTTAAGCTTGAGCTTCTCAAACACTTTCCTGAAGGTGCAAGGACAGAGCAAGGCCTTATGAGGGAGCTCCAGCTTTTAAGGTAATGTGCTTTTAAATAACTAAATAAATACTTCATCCAATATAAATGAAATAAGAATGATCAGGAAATGGCCATTGAGATTTTTAGTTACATATTTTATATTCTAAAATATTTTAATAATTTAAAAGTTATTCTAAAATTGTTTTATATTCCAGATTAACTAATAATCGATTGGAGAAAGAAAAAGCAGAACTTGCTCACCAGGTGGAGGATTATAAGCACCCCATACACACATATACAAGTCAAGGTCCTGCAGCTGGTAATCATTTTCAATACCTAAAATAAAGATCTTCCTGTATTTTGGGCCTAAACCCGTTTTTTAATACCACCATTTGTTTTATAAACCTCAAAAGACTGCTTGTAAGATGTCGGTCATTCATTGAAACCCTCATTTTTCCCCTTTTGCCTTGGGTTCCAAGCTGCCAGAGAATGAGCGTCTTATTTCCAGATACCAGCTCTGTGAATGTTAAGATTTCACAGGCATCAGTCCCATGGAGAAAGCAAAGCACTACAGAGCAGCACACTGCCGTATGAGCGGGAAAAAAATGAAAATTAACGCTCTTGGAATCATGAATATAATTAAAAAGATCCTTATACTATGTTATTGCTAAGTTTCCTGCATTTAACTCAGAGAAACTGTACGTGTCATATTTCTTAAAAGCATCCTAATAGACTGGCCGTTGGAATAGTGCATTCAGTCATGGGAACTAGACACCAGCACCTCATTTGTCCAAGAACTAAAGAAAAGCCCAGATGAGTTGAATTTTTGGTGGGTTTTGATCCCAATTGGGTTTGCGCACTTCAACTGTTTCAGCTTTCAGGAGATGGAGAATTACTGTAACGATTATTCATGGCATTGATTTTCATTACCTTAAATTTTATAACAAATTCTCATTATTTTTGCAGGACATAATGAAACTGTAGAGAAGGATAAAAACGACAAGTTAATGACAGAAGTAGCTGACCTCCGGACACAGTTGAAAGCCTCAGAGTTGGAAAAACAACAATTAAAAGTGAGTTGCAAGGCAAGACAATGAGCAAAATTACAGTTAGCTAGAAAGAGCTGTTTAATATCTAAACTAATATTTTATCACAAAGTCTATTCTCGAACATTATGTTTATGAAACCTTTTTTTTTTTGTGTTAGTGATCGTGCTGTTCATGGGTAGATTTTTGTGTCTCTAGAGAATATGCCTGTTCTCTCATCATTTAGCCTCTTACGTAAAAGGCAAAAAAAGCTGTTGTTGACGTGTATTTTGTATTTCCTAAGTTCTGGATAAAGGTACTACTCCTCCCTTCATTTTAATAGGAAGAAACAAATAAGCTGAGAAAAGAACTGGACAACTTGGACCCTTCCATTTTTGAAGAAATGGAGGATCTGAAATATAACTACAATGAAGAAGTAAAAAAAAATATTCTTTTAGAAGAGAGATTAAAGCAGCTTTCTGAAGAGTTTGGCATTCAAGTGGATAGTCCTGGCAACATGTCTGTTGATTAGACTAGTGCTTAGTATCCTCAGTATTGACACAGAAAATAAATTCCAGGACAGTTACATAATACTGATTTATTTGTCTGTTTTTATCTTGGAATGATACAATTCTATTAAAGTTACAATAGTTTAGCACATACTTAAGAGTGCAGAATTGGATCAGTCAACAGATGATGGTCAGTATTTATATACACCAGTCAAAATAAAAGTGAGTTTTACCTCTCCCAACTCCTTTGCAATATTGTATTTTAATTCAGAACAGTAATTTGGGCAATACACAGGTGTCAGATGAAGTTGAAACCTTGGACTTACGCTAAAAGTTGAGAAACTCTTAGAATGCGCTAAGTATTCTAAGTTCCAGATCGCTGAGAATAAGTAATTTGTTCTTGCTGTCTCATGCTATCATACTTCTTAACTATGGACTCAGGGTCAGTGTGCTGGATATCTGTTCTTTTTACCTCAATTTTAGAAAAACCAAGAACTGAAAATAAAGTTATAGTATTTCAGCCAAACGATTGGTATTTTTATAGATAAATGATTTTTCATTTTGTATATTTTATATAACTGGATGTAAACTTTTACAGCACAGATAAAATAAAGCCAACTCAAATGATCACTTGTTCTCACCTTTATTATTTATATGCCATCTCATTTAATATGCCCTTGATGAAGTTTCCTAATTGATGTGCACTCTGAAAATGGGTACTGTTAAGCCAAGTCATATCTCTCTCTAACTACTAATGATCTCCATAATAGAAATAGTATACTTCCTGTTATTTACTCTTTTTGTCCCAAAGTAGTGGAATTACCTGTAGGATGTAGCTTAATTGGATTTTCAAGTAATAGGATAATGCTGCAGCTTAGCAGTTAAATAATACAGCGAAAAGTTCCGCCCCCAAGAAGAAACTGTTACAACTTTAAAAAAAAAAAATCAAATTTCACAACTAATTCTGGTCCCACCTGAAATATGTCCTTTACTGTTAAAAAACAACTAGATCCTAAATCTGAATCCTCCATATAACAGTGTCATAATTATTATATTTATAGAAGTGCAACCTATGGAACTTTTACAGTTGACTGCATTCATTACCTAAGCTATTAGGACCAGCCAGTGTTAGACAACAATTATAACAAGTTTCCAGAAATGTGTTCAAAAGTTAAGGATTTTTCGGAACTGAAATTAAAATATGCTGAAAGCTGGATCTCTGCTCTGAACGTCGGATCTCTCTTTATATAAAAATTGGTCACTTAGGAAAAACGTAAAATTGTACAATACCTAGGCTGCTGCCTAAGATAGAAGATTATTTGTAAAGAGTCCTGTGGTAGACACGAGTAAGAGGAATGCAGCACAAACGACAATTAACTTGAGAGAAAAATCATTTCAAGCATCAAACTTGATATCTTTGAGTCTGTCAAATCTTTGCCCATCCAAGTTTGAAAAATGGTGAAACAAACTCTTTGGTTCAAAGTCACAGTCATATTTAGTTCTACTAAAAGAAATCACAACAGGCTGAGAATTCAGGTATGTCTCGGCAAGTGGCCAGCGTAAACCAAGATGATGGCGATGGAGCTAAAATAAAAAGAAATAAGATCAGTTTAGAGATTTTGATGAAGTAGCGCAACAGCTCCCAGCTTGGGGAGTGTGGGTGTGTGAGCTTTAAATCTAGGGTCCTCTGCGTTAGGGCACTTATAACCAGTAATCAGTTACCTGAATAACATGAGTAACAATGAAGCACAAAAGGCAAACCAGAACCAAGATGTCCTCCACAGCTTCAGGAATAATATAAACTTGCTAATTAATCAAAAATCACATTCTTATTAATAATACTCGTTCTATAGGTCAACATTACAAGAAATGATTTTTTAAAATAAAAGAATTAAGCTTTAAAGTGTCCTATACAAACAGGCAAGAAAATATTGCTTTATGTTCTCAATTATTTTAACTTATTAGCATAATGTAGATAATGAAAAAGTTGAATATGTTGTCACTGGAGTGATTCACTGGGCTGACTAATTCTACTGTCACCTGGTCTGCTAGGAGAATATTTACTACTCAAGAATTTGGAAAACAAGACAAAAAGCAAATACTTCACAATACTTCACATATTATGAATCATTACAGGTTTTCACATGTCCATCTATATATTTACCTTGATTAAACACCCATCGTGACAGTGCCACACAATTCCTTCAACTTTACCCTCACTGCAGCCTTCAAACCAAGACACTATGTCATTTTGTTTCAAAGCGGGTGGATTCTTTATTTCAAATGCTCCATGTGGTACAAGAAGATGTACAGGCTGCTTCTTGCTTCCTAATCCTATGTTAAAAGAAACAAAAATCTTTCTGCTAGTTATGTGTGATAATTTAAGATTTTCCTCACTTTTGTTATTATGGCTATCTTAAAAGCACTCTATAAAGGTAGATTTCTATTAGATATACAACATTGTCCCGCCTTTAAGAGAACAGTTTGATACTTTTAGGTATCAAATGTAGCTGTCTTCTCCTCGTGTAACTTTTTATTTATATAAAATAACCATGACAAAGATTTATACAGTTGTCTGCTTTATTCTTCTGGTCACCTCCTCAGTAACCATAAAGCTACTAGCTGAATTCTTAACGCTTCAGATCATGATACATAGCACAAACATCTTAGTTCCTGAAAATCTGGCATATTTTCTTATGAATACAGATTAATACTTAAGCCAGGCTGTTAACAAATGCACTGCCTCTTCACTAACCATTCAAGATAAATCTTCATCTAAGAATACAGCTATTGGAATTCGCTGTTGCAGTTCCTTTACATTCTGAGAAAATCTTTAGACCAAGTACTATTATTATTTCATCCTTGCAAGTTATCCCAGCAAAGCTCAGAAGTTAGAACTCCTTTTTGCTCATACCTGATTGTTTTTTGTTATAAGGTTCTTAAAGGGAGAAGCCACAACCAAAATTTAGCTTAAATTACATTTCCTTAAAAAAATAAAATATTTCATAATTTAAAAATTGCAACTTATGACTAACTCTAGGGATTAAAAAAAAAAAAGTCTGAGTAAAGTTTTCTACTTTAATGGACTAAACAGCATCAGATGAGCAAGTAAAAAAAAGTCAAGAAAAGGCACCAACAAACAATCTTAAAAAATACTTCAATATTTTAACAGTAATATTTAAAACAACCTTCCCAGTGAGAATATTTTTGCAAGACTAAAGTAAAGCATTTTTAAAGTAACTGCCCTAAAGAACATGCAAGTGGAAAGAGGTTTAATGGACATAGTCAGTCTCATGACAACTCAGCTTTTTGAGGTATTTTTGGGTGAGTGTTCTTTGAGCTCCCCCCTTCCCTCCTTTCTAAAATCGTTACATTGCTACCTTAGAACGTTTTTTTAAAACTTATACAAAGCAAATGTATAGTTTTCACTCAAAAATAACACTAAAAAAAGTGTTTAAGAACAGACCAGTACAAACTTACCATATGGATTTGCATTAATATTAGTCCCAATAAGCTCCAATGTTTGTTCTAAAATTTCTGATAATGGCACCGGACTGATTTCCAGAAGTCCCGGCTCAGCGTGGTGTTTCAATACCAGCGCTATCTCAGCCTCATAATTTACAACAGATGAGTGCCAGCAATACTGTTTACTATTCTTCTCCACAGGCACCCAACCTATGAGAAAACACAGCATTTTACCAAAGGAAATACCAGAAGTTACCAAATGTGTACTAGAACTGTGCATGCATTAAAAAAAAGAAAAACCACCCCACAGTTAACTTCAAACAGAAAGAGTAACAAGAAAAACTATGTCATATCTCAGAGAAATGTCAGAGGAGTGCAAACGTGACAACCGTGCCTTCAGCTGTTAAGTCTGCACAGCAAACTGCAATTATTTTCAATGCGTCAGAAGAACAAAGCCTTTCTGGATAGTGAATGAATTACATCCCAATTGTTTTCTCAATATGTTAACTACTACTTTTAACTCTGGAACTAACTCTAATTCACTTAAAAAATTTATTTCCTCCCCCTCCCATTTTACCTGTGCTGCATCATAGGTACCTGGCATATGTCCATTTTCATCAGGCAAAGGATTGCCATTAGAGAACTCTATGTCCCTTGCTGGAATCCAGGTATCTGGAACAGGCTTGAAATCCTCTTCAACATTCCAAACAAATTCTAGATGTATAAATGTGACATTTAGTTTTTGTTAGCCAGTTTTACCTTTTGATCATCTTTCAGTGCAAGTAATAAATACCATTGATCTAAACCTTGTTTTACAGACAGCAGTCACAGTTACTTTGTACAAGCACCAACATCTGTCACACTCAAGTGGTCTACAGTTAGGAAGGGTTTAAAGAAGCACAGTAGCCTTTAAGTAATTTAAAAGTTCAAAACTACCAGATTAAAAAATAGGCAACATTATATTTATACAAGAGCAAGAGAAGTAGAATAGCACAGAATAGACTATTTCAGTTGGAAGGGACCTACAACAATCATCTAGTCCAACTGCCTGACCACTTCAGGGCTGACGAAGGTAAAGCATGTTAAGGGCATTGTCCAAATGCCTCTTAAACACTGACAGGCTTAGGGCATTGACCACCTTCTAGTGGTGGAAAACTGGACCACCTGTTCCAGTTTTTGACCGCCCTCTTGGTAAAGAAATGCTTCCTAATGTCCAGTCTAAACCTACCCTGGTGCAGATTTGATCCATTCCAACATGTCCTATCACTGGACACCAGGGAAAAGAGATCAGCACCTCCCTCTCCACTTCCCCTCCTCAAGAAGCTGTAGAGAGCAATGAGGTCGCCCCTGAGTCTCCTTTTTTCCGAACTAGACAAACCCAAAGTCTTTAGCCGCTCCTCATAGGACATTCCTTACAGCCCTTTCACCAGCTTTGTTGCCTTCCTCTGGACATAGTCAAGGACTTTCACATCCTTCTAAATTTGTGGGCCCCAGAACTGCACACAGTACTCAAGGTGAGGTCACACCAACGCTGAGTACAGTGGGATAACCACCTCTTTGGACGAACTGGTTATGCTGTGTTTGGTGCACCCAGGATGTGGTTTGCCCTCTGGGTTGCCAGGACACGCTGCTGGCTCACATTGAGCCTGCTGTCAACCAGCACCCACAGATCCCTTTCTGCAGGGCTGCTCTCCAGCCACTCCTCTCCCAATTTATACTTGTGCCTGGCATTACTCCATCCTAGCTGCAGCATCCAGCACTTCGACTTCCTGAATTTCATGCCAGTAATCACAGCCAAATGCTCCAATCTACCTAGATCCCTCTGCAAGGCATCTTGTCCCTCAAAAGAGTCCACAGCACCTCCCAGTTTGGTATCATCAGCAAACTCGCTAATGGTGCATTCAACACCTGCATCCAGGTCATTGATAAATATATTGAACAGAACTGGCCCTAGAATTGAACCCTGAGGAACACCACTGGTGACCAGTCGCCAGCCAGATGTAGCCCCATTCACTACAACCCTCTGAGCTCTGCCCTTCAGCCAGTTCTCAACCCAGCGCACCATGAACCCACTCATCCCACAACTTGTCCAGAAGGATGCTGTGAGGGACAGTATCAAAAGCCTTACTAAAATCCAGAAATACCACATCCACTGCCTTCGTTCATCCACTAGGCAGATAACCTTACCACAGAAGGATATGAAATAAATTAAACAGGACTTTCCCTTTGTGAACCCATGTTGACTGTGCCTAATGATGATTGCATTATTCTTTAAATGCCTTTCAATAGTACCCAGTATAATCTTCTCCATAATTTTTCCAGGAACTGAGGTTAAACTAACAGGTCTGTAGTTCCCTGGGTCTTCCCTCACACCCTTTTTGTACATTGGCATAACACTGGCCAGCTTCCAGTCAGCAGGGACCTCCCCAGACACGCCAAGATGATTGAGAAGGGTCCTGCCATAACATCCATGAGCTCCTTAGTAACTCTGGGATGAATCCCATCAAGCCCCATGGACTTGTGAACAGCTGATAAGCTGGTCCCTTAACATTTCAGCATCCACAAATGGAAAGTCACTATTCCCACACTTGTAGTCCTCCAACTCAGGACCAGGCAGCCCAAGATCTGTCAGTATTATTAAATACTGAGGCAAAAAACCCATTGAATGCCTCCACTTTTTCTTCATCCCTATTCGACAGGTGACCATCTTCAACAAGTGTGATTTCAATGTTTTCTTTAGACCTCCTCTTGCTATTAACATACTTAAAAAAGTCCTTCTTGTTATCTGAAACAACACTGCCCAGTTTCAAGTCTAATTAAGCTTTAGCCTTTCATGCCTTCTCCCTCCACATACGAACTACGGTTCTGTAATCTTCCTGTAAAGTCTAACCTCACTTCCAGAGATCATATAATTTGTCTTTCCTCTTGAGCTCCATGAGTAGTTCCCTGTTCAGACAAGCTGGTCTTCTGCCCTGCTTGCTTGACTTAGGACATAGTGGAATTGTCTGCTCCTGTGCTTCTAAAAGGTGGTTCTTAAAGACTGCCCAGTACTCGTGGACTGCTAAGCCCTCAAAAGCAGATTCCCAAGGTACTCTGCTAAATAGCTCCCTGCATAGCTTAAAGTTTGCTCTCCTGAAGTCCAGGTTAGCAACTCTGCTGTCCTGTATTCTTATTACGCTGAAAATTTTAAACTCAACTATTTTGTGATCACTGTGGCCAAGGCATCCACTTATCATCACATCACCCATGAGTCCTCCTCTATTCACAAACAGCAAGTCTAGGAGGGCATCTTTCCTAGTTGGCTCACTGCGTACCTGTGACAAGAAGTTACTTCCTACAAACTTCAAGAATTTCCAACAGCAGTACGATATTCCCAGTTGACGTCCAGGAAGTTGAAATCTCCCATAAGGACAAGGACTACTGATCCAGAAACTTCTCCTAATTGCCTATAGAATAACTCATCAGTGCTTACATCTTGGCTGAGTGATCAGTAGCAGACAGCCACTATGACATCTGCTTTGCTTTCCATTCCCCTAATCCTCAAACACATCACCACAAACATCTCCCTTACATGTAGTGCAACACCTCCACCTCACCTGCTGTGCCTATCCCTCCTGAACAGGCTGTAGCTCTCCATCCCAACACTCCAATCGTGGGACTCATTCCACCAAGTCTCACTAATACCAATGACATCAGAGCTCTGGGAGCTGACCAATGCTTCCAGTTCATCCTGTTTGTTTCTCATACTGCATGTGTTGTTGTACAAGCATTTCAGACACACTCCTGAAACCTTTGTGCTCCCAGGAACAGTGTAAATGTTCCCACTACGATTGCCACCCTTTGTTGATACCATGCCAACCCTTGGATTACTTCCTGCTACCGTGTTGGTATTCCTTTTCCCCATCGATTCTAATTTAAAGCTCTCTTGAAGTAAAGTTAAAAGTGACACTAAAAAAAACTGGAGCAGGATCACTGACATTTCCTGTGTTAGACTAGAGGTGTTTTTCCAAATGGATAACTTAAATTGTTAAAAAGAAGGAAAGAAATCTTCACTAACCTTTGCAATCTTCCAAGGAATACAAGAATCGTTTAAACCTTTTTTCAGCTTGTTTGTTGGGTTTTCGATCCAGCCTGGCCCATAGATAGGGTTGCCCTAGAGTTTCCAGAAAGATAAAATCAACAATTTACTCAGGTAACCATACCCTGCAGAGTACTGAAATCAACTATATATAAGGCAAGATATGAATTCTCATTTGCAACTAGAGAAATTTTATATCCAAAGACACTATTTAAATTCATAAATTCATTACTGTATATGAATCTAAAAATCTATTCGTAGAATCTTGCCTAGTTTAATACAAAGTTTCCTTACAATTTCAGGTAAAAGAAAGAGCCACAATGATGCAATGAACCACAGTCTTCTCATTTCCTCCCAACCTCCACAATTCTTTTAATCCTTCTCACGGAAATTAGACATACTTTATTGTATAAATTCTAATGTGCAAGGAAGATTTACCAATAAGAATTATTAAAACTGTAATAGTTCCTTGATTGGCACTTAAACCGTACTTCATGTATTTTAGAGAGTAAAATTTATAACAACTTTATAAACACCTCCTATGTTTACGGTAACTATTACTTTGTAGTCAAGATTTTTAGTGAGAGTTGAATTCACAAAGGCTGTAATCCAATAAAAATAAAAGTGAAAACTCTGTAAAACAAGGCTTCTAGTCAGCATGAGAAATCTGCGTATGGATTTTCCTTATTACCTTTATAGGTAGTTACATAACAGCAGGTTCCGTCCACCTTTTCAGTAGGAATTGCATTGTATATATCTGCTTCTAACGCCTTTCCAGTTATAGTTTCAGTTGCCAAAACTTTAAATGGCTGAAAAGAAGACAAGCATTTTAAACCCTCGTCATGGCTATGTTACTGCCTTGTTCTAAGACGGATTCTTGCTCCTTACAGCTGGACTCTGTAAGTCCAGTATTACACATTATATTGCTGAATTCAGAAACTACCTAAATAAACCATTGTTTCTGCAAGACATGACAGTTTGGAAAATGCTCTGAGACAAAAGAACAAAGGCAATCTATTTAGAATCATAGAATCATTTAGGCTGGAAAAGACCCTTGGGATCATCGAGTCCAACCATCAACCCCACTCTACAAAGTTTTCCCATACACCATGTCCCTTAACACCACATCTAAACGAGTCTTAAAACACATTCAGGGATGGTGACTCTACCACCTCCCTGGGCAGCCTATTCCAGTGTCTGACCACTCTTTCTGTGAAGAATTTTTTCCTCATGTCCAGCCTAAACCTACCCTGCTGCAGCTTGAAGCCATTCCCTCTTGTTCTATCGCTAATTACCTGTGAGAAGAGACCAGCACCAACCTCTCTACAGTGTCCTTTCAAGTAGTTGTAGAGAGTGATGAGGTCTCCCTTCAGCCTCCTCTTCCCCAAACTAAACAGTCCCAGCTCCTTCAATCGCTCCTCATAAGATTTATTCTGCAGGCCCTTCACCAGCTTCGTTGCCCTCCTCTGCACTCGCTCCAGCACCTCGATATCTCTCTCATATTGAGGTGCCCAGAACTGGACACAATACTCAAGGTGTGGCCTCACCAGTGCTGAGTACAGGAGGACAATCACCTCCCTCCTCCTGCTGGTCACACTATTTCTAATACAAGCCAGGATGCCATTGGCTTTCTTGGCCACCTGGGCACACTGCTGGCTCATGTTCAGTCGCTTGTCAGTTAGAACCCCCAGGTCCTTTTCTGCCAGGCAGCTCTATAGCCACACTTCCCCAAGCCTGTAGCGATGCATGGGGTTGTTGTGGCCCAGGTGCAGGACCCGGCACTTGGCCCTGTTGAAGCACATTCCATTAGCATTGGCCCATCGGTCTAATCTATCCAAGTCTCTCTGTAGAGCCTCCCTATCCTCATGCAGATCAACACTCCCGTTTAGCTTCATGTCATCTGCAAACTTGCTGATGATACACTCTATGTCCTTATCAAGGTCATCAATAAAGATGTTAAACAGAAATGGTCCCGACACCGAGCCCTGAGGGACACCACTTGTGACCGGTCGCCAGCTGGATTTAACTCCATTGACCACCACTCTTTGGGACCGTCCATCCAGCCAGTGCTTGATCCAGCAGATCGTATGCTCATCCAGGTCATGAGCTGCCAGTTTTCCCATGAGAATTCTATGGGGAACAGTGTCAATGCTTTTCGAAAGTCCAGGTAGACAATGTCCACAGCCTTTCACTCATCCAATAATCAGGTCATCTTGTCATAGAAGTAGATCAGGTTCGTCAGGTAGGACCTGCCTTTCATAAACCCATGCTGACTAGGCCTGATCCCCTGCTTGTCCATTATATGACTTGTAATGACACTCAAGATGATCTGCTCCATGACCTTCCCCTGCTACTGAGGTCAGACTGACAGGTCTATAGTTTCCCGGATCCTCCTTTCTACCTTTCTTGTAGATGGGTGCTACATTTGCTACCCTCCACTCCATTGGGACCTCCCCAGTTAGCCGTGACTTCAGGTAGATAATGGAAAGTGGCTTGGCGAGCACGTCTGCCAACTCTTTCAGCACTCTTGGATGTAACCCATCCGGTCCCATAGACTTGTGTGCATCCAAAAGGTGTAGCACGTCACTGATCACTTCCTCTTTAATTGTGATGACCTCGTCCAGCTTCCCCTCCCTGTCTCCTAGCTCATGAGGCTGGGTGCCCAGGGTGCCCAGGGAACAGCTAGTTCCACTGCTGAAGACTGAGGCAAAGTAGGCGTTGAGCACCTCGGCCTTTTCCTCATCCTTTGTGACTATGTTTCCCTCTGCATCCAATAAGGGAGGGAGATTTTCCCTAATCCTCCTTTTGTCATTAATGAATTTATAGAAACATTTTTTGTTGTCCTTAACAGCTGTAGCTAGGTTGAGCTCTAGCTGTGCTTTGGCTCTCCTAGTTCTCTCCCTGCATAGCTTCACCACATCTTTATAGTGTTCATGAGAGACCTGCCCCCTCTTCCAAAGGTCATAGACTCTCTTTTTGTTCTTGAGGTCCAGCCAAAGGTCCCTATTTAGCCAGGCCGGTCTCCTTCCGCGCCTACTTGTTTTTTGGCACACGGGGACAGCCTGCTCATGTGCCTTTAAGACTTCTCTCTTGAAGTATGTCCAGCCTTCCTGGGCTCCTATATCCTTCAGGGCAGCCTCCCAAGGGATTTTGTCCAGCAGTCTTCTGAACAGGTCAAAGTTTGCCCTCCGGAAGTCTAAGGTGGCAGTTTTACTAACCCCTCTCCTTGTTTCTCCAAGAATCAGAAATTTGATCATCTCATGGTCACTGTGCCCTAGACGGCCACCAACCTTTACTTCCCCCACAAGTTCTTCCCTGTTCACAAGAAGTAGGTCCAGGAGGGCACCTTCCCTCGTCAGCTCGCTTACCAGCTGTGTGAGGAAGTTATCTTCCACACATTCCAGGAACCTCCTGGATTGTTCCCTCTCTGCTGTGTTGTATTCCCAGCAGATATCCGGGAGGTTAAAGTCCCCCACAAGAACAACAGCAAGTGACCGCGAGATTTCCCCCAGATGCTTATAGAAAGCTTCATCTGCCTCACTGCTTTGGTTGGGAGTCTATAGCAGACTCCCACAGCAATATCAGCTTTATCGGCCCTTAACCGAATCCAAACACTCTCCACCCCATCGTCGGTATACTTGACTTCTGTGCTCTCATAGCGTTCTCTAACATACAGGGTCACTCCACTGCCTCTCCTTTCCTGTCTGTCCCTCCTGAAAAGCTTGTAGCCATCGACTGCGGCACTCCAGTCGTGTGAGGCATCGCACCACGTTTCTGTGACAGCCACTATGTCGTAGTTTTCCTCGTGCATCATGGCTTCAAGCTCCCCCTGTTTGTTGCTCATACTGCGTACATTGGTATAGATGCACTTCAGATGTGCTAACGATACCAACACCTTTTTGTGAGTGTGGGCCCCATTTCCTACCAGACTCCTCTCAGGTGCTTCCATGATTTCTAAATGTCTGTACCTTCCCTCAAATGAAATGGCAGAGCGAGAGTCCTCACTAGTCAACCATCCTTCAAGCCCTGTCATGCCTCCCTTGGATTTATTCCTGAGGGGCCCAGTTATCTCCCCTTCCCCCCTCATATCTAGTTTAAAGCCCTGTCAATGAGCCTTGCTAACTCCTGCCCCAAAATTCTTTTCCCCTTCTGGGAAGTCATCCCACCTGCCACCAGCAGGTCAGGTGACTCATATAGCAGCCTATGATCAAAAAACCCAAAGCCCTCTCAAACCCTCTCTTTCTTTTCCATTCTTGATTAGTAGAGATGACATTGCCTTCCACTTTACATAATGCATGTCAACTGGAAGGGTTCCAGTTCAAAGTGGGGCTGCTCCGAGTTGGCAGTTCAGAGCTGAAAGGCAACGGCACCATGGAAGCGCAATACACAGACCAGTGGAATGCACAGTGGCAAAAGCATCCTGGTGTTAAATACTCAGTATCAGTGCTGTCAACTAAATGATTTTCTGCTCAAAAAGGCAAAGAAATAAGTGATCTCATGGTCTGAAACAAATATCCAGTCACAACTAGTCGAAATTTCTAGGATGACTTCTATAACAGTTTCACTGCAAACATGCAATCAGTTGTGTTTGAATTCAAATATTTTCCTGTATAATCATCACCCTCCCGCCTCTCTCCCCAGTCAGCTTTGACTTGTAAACTGGTCACTGTCTCTTTCTGCTATCAAAACACAAAGTGAGTCCTTATCTTGTAAAAGTCTCGAAATGGAATTTGGAATCCATAAAATGAGAACCTTCTTACATGCTTTCATTATGTTACATGGCTGGTTTACATTTCAGTAATCAGATGTGTAACCGCATCATATGGCATACAGGAAGATTTTATGAAGATTACACGAAAAAGAAAATTTTCAGGGTAGTTAGAAAACATACCCGTTGCTTTTCCCAACACTGCCCTTCTTGCCTAGCAGTCATAACCCCCTGTATCATCCTTTCCTGCACTCTGAAAAGCAAACAAAATCACGTATACCGGTTCAACATCTAATCCCCAGTCAGCTTTTTGCATATGAAGGAACACTAAGTTAGGCACTGTCACTGTTTAAGCCCAGCTGGCACCTAACCACGAAAATCTCCCTGTATTATCAACAATGTTTTCAGCACAAAGCCAAAGCAGAGCCCCATACTAGCTACAGTGGAGAAAATTAACTCTATCCCAGCCAGAAACAGCACAAGGAGGTACCCTTACATGACCATAATCAAGATGGTGTTAGTACTGAGAGCTGTACAATTAAGTTACAGTCATTTTGGCACTCATTTTAGCTCTTCCATCCAGAAGTCAAACACCAACAGGAGAAAGTCCCCCAGATGGATTCAAGTTCATCATGCAGCCAACAGACAGCAGGAGGTGCTGCTACTGAAATCGGGAAACACAAGTTGGAGGCCTACAGCTAGACAGGGGAATACCACCCCAACCTGTCCTGACACTGCCTTTTACATCTTGGGAAGAAATAACTAGAATTGGGCTCCATTACTTTCACCTGACTAAGTATTCCGCATCTTACAGCCTAAATGACTTCTGTCATAAGTCTCATACTCTTTTCATGAGAAAAAAGAAAACAAAAAAGAAAAAAAAGATATTTTTTTCTCCGCAAGGCTCACAGGCCAGGATGGTTTCACACAAGCTCTCAGTCCGGTCATGTTGGAGTGGCCTCATTCCTTGCCATGGCTGTTCGTAACACTTAGAAAGAACAAACACAACATCAGAGTGAGCACATGGATACACTTGTCAGGAAAAGAGCCGTACAGAGATGAAACGGCACCCTTTCTGTCCCGCATTTAAGGGGGGAGCCCAATGCAACCCCACTCCCCTGCATTTCGCTCAAGGTCTGTCTGCAACGAAACCTCTCGCCACTGCGGTGTCCCCCTGCCCGCAGCGGCGATGACACGGTCGATGATGATGATGCCTCTCCCCCCTGCTCCGACCGCCCGTGCGGCGCCACTACCCGCGGAACAGTGGCTCCCCCTGGACCAAAGACTGGGCCCGGCCCCACCTGCCTCCCGCCTGGGCCTGGCCCTGCTCTCCCCCCGGCCACCTGGCGTTCCCGCTTGGCAGACGGCTCCTCCTTCACCTCGGTCACAAACAGACACGGCACCTTCCGCTGCACCGCACACCGACGGCTCATGGCCCCGGCCGCTGCGCCCGCCGCCGGCCCAGCGCCCAGCACGACCTGCGCCGCCCCCGGCCGCCCGCGCTGCACCACGGGAAATGGAGTCCGCCGCCGCCGCCTGCCTGCCGGGAGCCCCGCGGCGCCCCTGTGCGCCGGGGTCGACTGTCTCCAGCAGCCCTTAGCGAGGGGACGGTGCGCCCTCCGCCGCCCAGCCCGGCCGCGGGTCTGCGGCAGCTCCGCTTGCGGCAAGGGCGGCTCCCGCCGTGGCAGCGCCGCCCGTCCCAGCTCTGCTCGGCGCGAGGCTGAGGCGGCCGCCCGGTGGCGCGCGCTGGCGGCGGCCGTTAGCCGTTGGCGGTGCCGTTGCCCGGGGCCGGCGGCCTTTCCTCAGGGCGTTTTCTGCTCTACGGGGTGCCACACGCCCGGGCCTGGGGCATGGCTGCCTGTTCCCCGGGCCTGCGGTTCGCTCCGTGCCTGATGGTGCCTCCTTCGGGACCGCTGCGGCCGGCGGATCCCCAGGCCCTTTGCCCGGCCCGCGGCCTGTGACCCTGCGCTGGGCTGAGCCCGGCTGGGGACAGGTGCCCACCAAAGCCGCCCTGTGGCTGCGTTCCTCGCTGGGCAGTGGAGGGAAAATCCAAGGAAAGGCTCGTGGCAGAGGATAAGGACGGGGAGAGATCACAAACCCATTGCCATCGTGGGCAAAACGGACTCCACTCGGGGAGATCAATTTATTACCAATCAAATCTGAATAGGGCAATGAGAAATAAAAACTCAGTCTTACAAAACTTTCTCACTTTTGTCTCTGGCTGCTGTTGCCCAAGAGTTTTTCTCCCCCTTCATAAACATCACAGAGATGCTACTACAGTCGTTGATGGGCTCAGCCCTGGCCAGCAGTGAGTCTGTCATGGAGCTGGCTGGCATTGGCTCTATGGGACATGGGGGAAGCTTCCAACAGCTTCTCCCAGAAACCACCACAGTAGCCCCCCACTACCAAAACCTTGCCACGCAAACCCAATACAGAGTGAATTCTTCCTGACCATACCTTCTGTGCCTCATTCAGGCACAGCTACACAGCTACAAAGAGCCCCTGTTTGGATAGCTCTTGGCAGTGTTAACGCTTCCTTCTTATGGCTGCCCCTGCCCACTGACTGTTCGTTATTCATGGCCCTCATCGGCTTTCCTGAATTTTCCTTTCCCTGTGTGTCCCAGACCGTTGAAGGGCTTACAGGACTGTGGGAGCCTTTCCACATCGGTTCTCTGTTCACAGCTCCCTCCAGTACTCCCCGCCTTGATCCAGTGAGCAGTTTCATTCTGCCCTTAGCTGAAGCCATTCCTGTAGAAATCACTCTATTCCAGTGCTCAGCCATGCGGTATTTTCCTTTGCAGTTACTCTTCGGGCCATCCCCTCATACTTGAGTTACAAACAAGTTGACAGGCTGCTAGAGAGACTAGAAGACTTGCAGTCGTTTCAATGTCTGTACTTCTTCCCCAGCTCGGGCATAACCACCACTGAGCTAGCCTTGTACCCCGTGTGCCCATGGCGTCACTGGCACCTGCTTCTCACCTACACGTGTGTCACCCTTCCCACTGGCAGACCAATGGCGTACAGTCCAGGTGTGCTCTGGTGATTAGTCCGTCTAGTTCAGACATGGTGGGTTTTGGGTTTCTTCTCCAAGATACCCCCAGTCTCATGCACTTCTGGTGGTGCTATGAATCATTGACATCTGCTTCTCATGGACACACCTGTCAGCCTTCCCACTTTCCCCCCTCCAAGATATTTTTTGCTCAGAGGCAGGCTAGCACCTGAAGGAGAACAGAGGTGTTAATTAGGGACATAAGCGTATGCTCTTCTTTCTGCTTTAGCTGTGGCAGTGGACATCATGGAAGCAAGAAAAAGCAGTGAACCCCAACAGTGTGAGCAGTTACAGCTAACAGTGTACTAACAGGGAGCAGCAAGTTTCTCCATCCAAAGAAAGAGACACAGTAAGGAACACACAGGGCACAAGGATCTCGGTTCAAGGAACAGTCAAAGAATAAGGTTAGTCTTTGTGGTACCAAAGATTTGTTTCCAAGACCACAGTTCCTGCAGCAAGAAGTTGTGGATTATTTACGCTGCACCAAATGGGTTTGTTCCATTTTACGTTAAAGAAACACCAGCATGGGAGATGCTTAGAAACGGTCTGATTTTCCTTACTTTACTCTGAAGCAATGGAGAGAAAGGAAGATGTTCGAGTGGGACAGGTCCCATAGCACCATCATGCTGATGTCACAAGCTGGAGGAGTGGTTGGCAACCATGGAACTATGGAAATGCAACATTCTATACCGGCTATCAACTGCCTTCGTTGGTTCAACAAGCCTGGAGAAGGTACCATCTCCTTCATTCAAGGTTATTTCACTGTCAGTTCGTGTACTGTTTCAAAAAAGAAGCAGAGGTAAAGTTCTGAAGGTCTCGTTTTTGAAAGAAAACTACCGTGTTCAGGATAAGATTATGATTCTCTTGAATGTTGATTGCTTTAACGTTTTCATGCATGTTCTGCTGGTATCAAGGGAGTGGAGGAGAAGCACAAGAGGTGAAGATGGCCTCATCTGGGAATGACCGCGATTACCATTTTTATTCCCCCCATGCAAAGGTAAATGCTGTAGATTTTAGAGTGGTTTGTATCCTTGACTTTCTCGATACATCTGTATTGAAAGGGAGGTTTGTTATGTAAAGTTAGAAGGTGATATGTCACTCTCTCTGGGTCACGGCTGCATCTGTAGATGAAATACCTGATTTTTGGAAGTGGTGAGAAGAGCTAATGATCATCTAAACTATGGACAATTTCTCCTGTGAACTGGGTTCCGATACTCAAGGAACACATAGGTTGGAAATCACACCTAAAGATCACTCATCACTTTCTTATTGAATCAGCCTTAGATTAATTCTCAGTAGATAAGCTATGTTTATCATTTCTGCTTATAGCAACTACGTGAGTTTTTGCAAAATCAGTTGTTTAAAACTAAGTCCTTGAAAATGGGTTTGTCCTTCAAAGAAGTGTTTACATTCCACCTGGTGCAAATCCAGGGCTGGGTGTAGGGCGCTTTGTTATTGCGTCCATTCCAGCATTGGGGATTCAGGCATTAATTCCTGGGAGAGGGGCTTTGGCTCCAGACCCCAGCGTGTCTCAAGGGATGGCCCAGCTGTACTGACTACAGTCCAAAAGTGGTGTGGTTTTGAGATGCCGCTACCTGGCTGTTAATGTCTGGAAAGGGCTGCAAGTTACCCTCAAATATTGAAATATTTTCAAGTGTGGCTTCATTTCTTTTTAAAATATTACACAGAAACTCATTAAGAAATGACTGGCAACCTGGCATTTACAGCTTTCAGCCGGGATGTAGTTCATATGCAGGATATAAACTTGAGTTTTTATGTTCATGGTAATGGTTATTGAGCACTTGCCTCTTTTGAATTAAGATTTTTTCTTATGCTTGAGGTATATACTTCAGTTTATAAGGATAAGTGAATTGCATTATCAGAGACGATGCCAAAATCTGTAAACTTTAATAAGGTAGAGAAACAAATAAAAAAAAAAAAAAATAAGTATGACTAACAGAATTGACTCCTATTGTGAATGTGCAGACTTTTTAGCTGGCAAAATACTGAGCAGTAGAGGGAGAGCAGTAGTGTGACTATACATATGAGTAAAGCAGCAATAATTAAACTAATAATTTAACAAATCCACATAGATATTATCTTTACCCATTTGGCTTCTGTTGCTCATCTATAAAACAGCTTGGAGATGGTCTAAGCAGAGTAATGACAGTCATCTCAGACCATCAGTTCCCAAATTTTTAGTTTTTCAGTTTTTGTTGGGAATCTTTCTGGTTTTTTTCTTACTCCTTACTCTCCCACAGACGCATGTCCTTTATTAGTAAGAGAGTACTAGTGTAAGATTTGCACTTGTACACCAGACTTCATTTGAGATTGACCTGATTGTCCCATTGTGCAGGAAAGGCAACTCAGCCACAGGTCAATTAAGTGACTACTAGATTTTTTTTCTTGCCAGCATCTCATGAAAAGCCTGCAGTACACTAAGTAGACTGCTTTACTCCTGTTCTTATCTGGGAGGAGGTTTACATCATGGAAGCTCCATTGACCTAACTCAAGACAACTTGAGAGGTATCAGGAGCTTCAGAGAACTTTAAAGAGAACTTTCAATGTTCTAAAATATCAGAAGGTGGTCCCACAAAATCTTAGTCATATGTTCACAGCAGTACACGGTGTAGTAATCCATTTACTCCATTTTTATTGTTATATTTACAGTACCTGAAAATCTCTGTTTTCTCCCACAGCAGAAGTACAGCAACATCTCCTGTTTCTGGGAAACACAGCCCTCAGGCTGTATGAGGATCAGTTGTGCCTTCCATCATAGTAAACCTCGCACTATAAATGGACATTTTTTGCCACCTAGTAACAGTGAGTAAAAATATTTTCTGGACAATTTGTTCATTAGCGTAAGTAAACACACGAAAATGTCCTTCCAGTGCTTACTTCCAATGCTTTTGTGATCTCTATTATGGTCAAGAAATGTAGCATGGAAAATCAATCAGGCATGATCTGCTATCCCAGCAGGTTGGAGGCAAAGAAAGGAATTGTAGACATTTGACTAGGGTTGCCATGTGAACTTTCTTAGCTGTCATGTTACGAATTTTCATAAATATCAGTGACATAAAAGAGAAAGTCACAAATGGCTATGCCGGTTGCTAAGATCCATGGAGTAAAAATGTTGCTTGAGTTGGGTATTTACTCGGTTAAATCTCTCTAGTAGTGCAAATGGTTAGTAGGCAGGAAAGAGTTTAAGAGAAATGAAAAGTAGTGTGTGTATGGTGGAGGGAGGAGGTTGGCAGGGCCACTAAGAGCACAACATGTTACATAGATGAGACCCCCCCTTGTATAGATAACATGAGATTAGATTGCTGTTCGTGCAGGTGTATTTCCAGTTCAGTGTTTTGAATAACTTTTGCAGGCCTGAACATTGGATGCAGGCTATTGAAGGAGAGTAACAGTGTGTAAGGCAGTACAATATCTGAAAGTCAGATTATTTATGGGAAAAAACACTGTTACAAGTTGGGGTTTTTTCCTCAGTCCTTTCTAAGAGGAGCTCGTGCCTACCAGGAGTCGTGGTGGACAGCTAGAACCTGGAACAGGGTAAGAGTCTGGGGCAGGGAACCAAGACATATGTCAGAAATCTGGTGGATTTCTGGAGCAAGTCAGCATGACTCATCACAGATGCAAGGAAGGGGACTAAAATATAGCTGTTCGTGTGCCTTATCTCCAGAGCTGGGGACAGGTGTCATAAGAGAAGTCCAGAAAGATCTCTAGTCAGAAGCAAACACCTTTTCCATGTGCTCCACAATAACATTGCAAACATTAAAACTGCAATTAGTCATTTTAACACTTAGAAATCTTGTTAAACTAATTTAAGTTTGATTTAGCTTACACTACCCAGAGCTAATAACACCCTATTCTGGACAGTGAAAAATGCTCTATAAAGTGAAAGTGTTGTATCTTACTTTCTCTTGCATGAGATACAACAAATCTGATCTGCAGGAGTGTTCTTAAAATGGTTTTAGTATGATACACATGCTGCTTATAGGCAAGCAAGAAATGCACAAGAATAGAAACAAGTGGAATGGAAGAAAATACCCATGCTTCATCTTATGTCTTTAAAGCTGGAAAACACCTAACTTCAATATTTTTAATATAATGCACAGAATCCTGATTTTATCTGTAGTTGCAAATAGGTCAGGTAGAACAATACAAATAGACTCACCATTCTTCATCATTTATATTTTCAGTCCACGGCATTTCCTAGCCCTCAGAAAATGCTATCCCAGTACTGAAATAGTTTTGCTGCAAATCGCATGGGTAGATATAAATTTCTAATGAAAAGAATCTCTTTTCTGATTTTCTTCTAATTAAGTGTAGATTATTTTCATGAACTTCATATTCTTTCTCAAAATCTATATTTTTACTTAGTAAAAAGAGCTGTCATTCTGACAATTGAAAGGAAAAAAAGTCTACAAGCTAAAAACCTGTAATCTTGTTCTTAGCAATGCTAAATTCTTCATAATTGCTGCCATGAGGAGTGATACAGGCCTGCCTATTATTCAGCACGTTTAATATATTTTCACAGGTGGGGTCCTAATCTCATTTACTTACTTCAGCCCAGGTATTACTAATCATGTTTCCCTATGTTGTAAATATCTAGTTTTTCATACTTTCTGTAGTTGGAAGATGCTCTTTTGCCAACCTGTACAGAAGATTTTTCCTAAAAGGAACCATCTGCCTATTTAATGATTCCTTCAATAAGATAATGATTTCAAAAGTATACCTGCTGGTCTGAACCTGAATTTGATATTCTAGTTCCCTCCTAATAAAATAATGTTCTTTTCTGCAGATGCCCCATTGCAACAGGGTGTCCAAGAAGGGATTCTGCATCCAGCCCGTCATCAAGAATCACTCAGAAATCAAGAGTATACTTCAAGACAAATTCACCCTCCACTGATTATAAACCTCAACGATAAAGAGGATGAAGAGGACAGTGAAGAGGAAGAGAATTGTAAATAGTTTTTTCTTTCTTTTGCAAAGAAGTAGAATGTGTTTTTTTCAACTCTTACAATGTACTTGACAACTGATTTATTATAATAACCATTAAATTTTTAGAAAAGCGTTGCTAACAAGTTTTTGAAATACTTCCCATCTAATCCCCAAAATATTGGAACTGGTAGTCACCTGATGTGAGTGACTCCTGTGAAATGTGTATTTCAATAGAGGTATAATTCACATACCTCTTTTTCATTAAACAGAGTTTAAAATGTGTTACACGTTCAGATGGCCATCAAATACTCTTCAACATTTCACAAAATCCAGGGACAAAATTACAAGTTTAGGAGGTACTTCTTTTCTGGCAAGCAAACTTTTGAACAGAGCTGTACACGCTTATCACTGATGGTGAAGTCACAGGTTTGTTTGCAAAAGACAGTTCTGTGACTTCAACTTAAATAATTTGTTCCACTGATATCCTAAACTCTGTAGGCAGCCTCATTTTATAAGAGCAGTTATCCTTAAACCTAGCGAAGAGAATCCATAGAAAACTCCTCACTAGTTTAACTGAATTTATATATATATATATATAATGTTTTATTTAATTTTTTAAATGTAGTTAAACCGTTGACTGTATCTCCCTTAGAGATGACAGACTCAGAGGGAAGGAATGAATTGCACCTTCTCAGAGAGTGAACGTGAGAGAACAACCTACGCTCATGCGTGCACTCTGCAAATTACTGTGCTGGTTCTCAGGCGGCCCCAAGCTGCTTTTCGCTTTCCCTCTGCCCTTCAGCTTGACTGGCAGGGAGTCCTGTTAGTTCTTCCTAACTTGGTTTCAGCCTGACTAAGCTACGTTCATTTAAACTGTTCTCTCTCTCAATAAACAATATAAAAAGTAGGGCTTTGGTAACCTTAGTAGCCTTAACTGAGACAGATAACGAGCACTCACTTCAGCTCTGCCAGCAGATGTTACAGGACAGTAACTTTGGGCAGAGGCTTTAGCTTCTTAATATGTATTATACCTGCAATTCCATTGTACTTGGAAATACTTAATATGAAGGAATTCGTATTTCTGTCCAGAAGTAGAGCTTGCAGTCATGAAAAAAAAAACCATAACCAAAATGAAATTCATTATGGTATTTGATTATTAAGAATTGTTGAAGGTCTTTGTACAGATACCCAGTAATCTTTTAAAAATATTTCCCACAGATGTTCCTAATTGGGTGCCTAGGACTGCTGAGGATATTGAAGAGGAAAAAGCAATACAGGAAATATGGTTTAAATCTGGTAAATATGAAAATAGTCGCTCTTTCCTAAACAGCAATGTTGACAATATAGTAAACTTTGGTGTTTTTTTCCCTCTTGGGATATGTTTAGGAGAGTATTACAGGATTCAGTACCCTCACGAACACCAATCAACAAAAACTGTGTCTTCACCTCAGGAAAACGTGCTGTTACCCTTGGAAGCCACTGAGCAAAACTTGCAGAAAGGCAAGTACTTTTCATCTTCTTGGACAATGTTTATCACTTTTTAAATTGCTGTTACAGGGAGAAACTACTACATAGTTTTCCCCTCCTCCCCACTTTTTTATTTAGTGACAATTAAAGATAACATATTACAAAGAGCATAAAAATACTTCATTCCTTTTTCCCCATATATATATATATATATATAAAAAAAAATATATATATATATGTTGTCACACACGTGGTGACTACCTGTATTGATTGTAGATGGGAAAGGTAGAAATGGGCTATTAACCCAATATGTACTTTCTTGAGATACATGACATAGGTGGTTCACTTAATTTTTCTTCATGATCAAAATTTATGTAGTCTATTTTCAACCATCCTAAGGTCATGAACGTAGTTTAAATTTCTCATCGAGGCTCTCTGTTGTAAACAGAGACAGGCACTATTATGGGGCTATCCTGTGATAATTCCAAAGAAAGGTGAGATGAATCATTTTCCCAGAGGTGCTCTGCGTTCTTCAGTGTCTACGTGACGAAATGTAGCGATACATCAACGTTTTCTGTACTTAAATTTAGATTAAATAAATACCCGCTTTAAGTGTCTTTTAAAAGATAGTAAGAAGTGCATGCCATTTGGTTTTGAATGTTGGGCTTTATCCAACATAATTAAAGTCAAAAGAATACAAATGAATATTTACCTCCCTTATTATTTTTCTCCTTCACTCTTGATCAAGTGGCATGACTGAAAAAATCTGTATTAGTTTTTTTTACTGAATATGTGATAATATAATTCCATTTTAGGATAGAATTATGCTTTTAATATAAAAAGACACCTGAATAATCAGTATCTAAAAATTGCTGGAGAGAAAAAATGAGGTGCTACGTTTAATAAAAACATATTTCAGGGATAAAATCATCGTAACACTACTTTATGTAAAACAGATTTGAGTAGGAGGATTGATATGCTAATAAAAAAATGGGAATGGAAAAATTGTCTCCATGTCATGCTTTTTTGACTGACCACTTTTGCCAGCCTAATTTGTTCAACAGAATTGGGCAAAATTATTTTCTTCTGATTTCTGCTTTTAAATTGTTTGTTATTAAAATAGCTTTGATAAGCTATTTCTGTCAAGTATTTAGATATATTTAGACATGAGGGAATCAGTAACAAATATATGAATAAATATCTTTTAATGTATGTATTTATTTATCATTAGATACATTGAGAGGAAAGGATAGAGATATTTCCCCAAAGCATTTCTTCAGTTGAGGCCTATGAGGTTTTAGGTACCATGATGACATGCATCTTGAAAATATAATAAATTCAACCATATAGAATTCTGAAATTGTAGCTGAAATGAAGAAACAGCGTATCTTTTTTTTGCTATAGACAAAGGCACTACAGGATCTTATAATGCACCAACTTGGAGGAAAAGAAATCCACGTACAAAAACATTCTCGAAGTTTAAAACAACCACTCAGGTGACTGTTTGATAGAAATTTTTACAATTCAGTCTTTTTAGTAAAAGTGGCATGTCTCTCCCCACCGAGAAAATGTAAAAGTGCTCTTAAACCTTCCCCAAACAAAACCCACAAGATTCTAAGCAATGCTGAGAAGTCTGAAAGAGCAGTTAATAATTTTCATTGTTTGCAGACATGTAATTTTGCCTAACTACTGAGTGATTTCTAATTGTTTACAATATTACTGATACGAACGCAAAATATGTACCCGCCTTTAAAGTGAGGAGCTACAAGCAGTGGGCTTTGGTCTGTAGCACTGGACAAAGCACAGTAGAGACGACAGGAGTGTGATCTATTTGTCTCTCTGATTGACTGTTTGCTCGTGAAGCATCTGCAAGAGCTGAACGATGATCATCCGAGGTCCAAAGTCATAAAAGGTCTCAGGCTACAAAACATTCACAAGATACCCTCAGGACCATTAATACATTTTACAGCTGTCTTGAAAACAGAGATTAGAACCTCTAGCTTGTGTCTCATATTGAAAGTTTACTTCTGAAAATGTTTCTGAAAAAGCATATAGTTTTACTCTAATAAATTATGCACAAAGTGTTCTGTATATCTGTTTTGACAGCAGAGCCAAGAAGACACGGACGTGAATAGAAAAGGAGAATGATATACAGAAAGGAGAAAGAGATGAAGCGAGTGCGTTGATTTACAAGAAAGATCTAAACTGAAGTAAGAAAATTATCAACCGTAGAATAAAAGAGGATAAAATTGAAAATTCCAAAAATAAGACGTAGGAAGCACAATAACATTTAGAATTTGACCAAAATGGAAATTTGTCTTAAAAAATAGTTGGTATATTCACAAAAGTACAATAAATATACCTAATAAAAAAAAGATATACTTTATATACATTATTTCCACTGCTTCTAACTGTAAATAGTTAAAATAAATTCTACTCAGCTTTGACTATATTGAACTGACAAGCATAAAAGTATGCCTTTTTTGAACTCATCTTTCTACTTTAGAAAACTCTGCACCTCAAATCAACAAAACATCTTCCTCTCTCCAATTCGTACCTCTGACTCCATAACCAGTGGCGGCCTCTGCACAGAGGGGTGAATGATCCCCAGCAGAGTTTATTTCTGCAGGCGCAGGATGTTCTGTGCTGCAGCTGAGGGAACGGGGGTTGTTTAGGCTTGAGAAAATGAGGCTGAGGGGAGACCTTACCACTCTCTACCACTACCCAACAAGTCTCATGTCAGAACAGAAGGACGGTTTTACACAAGCTCCCAGTGCAGTCATGTTGGAATAGCCTCATTCTGCCTTTGTGCCGCAGATATTTCCCCTTCTTAAAGATGTTATCACAGAAGTGCTACCACCATTGCTGATGGGCTCAGCCTTGGCCAGTGGTGGATCCGCCTTGGAGCCGGCTGGCATTGGCTCTATTGGACATGGGGGAAACTTCCAGCAGCTTCTCACAGAAGCCACCCCTATAGTCCCCCACTACCACAAGCTTGCCACGCAAACCCAATGCAGACTGAATTCTTCCTGATCATGCCTTCTTCTGTGCCTCATTAAGGCAGAGCTCTGGCCAGTACTCCCCACCCTGGTCCCATGAGCAGTTTCATTCTGCCCTTAGCTGAAGCCATTCCTGTAGAAATCACTCTATTCCAGTGACAAAGGCCCAGTGCTCAGCCATGCGGTATTTTCCTTTGCAGTTACTCTTCAGGCCATCCCTTCATACTTGAGTTACAAACAAGTTGACAGGCTGCTAGAGAGACTAGAAGACTTGCAGTCGTTTCAATGTCTTTGTACTTCTTCCCCAGCTCGGGTGTAACCACCACTGAGCTAGCCTTGTACCCCGTGTGCCCATGGCGTCACTGGCACCTGCTTCTCACCTACACGTGTGTCACCCTTCCCACTGGCAGACCAATGGCGTACAGTCCAGGTGTGCTCTGGTGATTAGTCCGTCCAGTTCAGACATGGTGGGTTTTGTTGCTTTTTCTTGTATGTTTTTTTTTTGTTTGTTTTTGTTTTTTTTTCCACAAGAAACCCCCAGTCTCATGCACTTCTGGTGGTGCTATGAATCATTGACACCTGCTTCTCATGGACACATCTGTCAGCCTTCCCACTTTCCCCCCTCCAAGATATTTTTTGCTCAGAGGCAGGCTAGCACCTGAAGGAGAACAGAGGTATTAATTAGGGACACAGGCGTATGCTCTTCTTTCTGCTTTAGCTGTGGCAGTGGACATCATGGAAGCAAGAAAAAGCAGTGAACCCCAACAGTGTGAGCAGTTACAGCTAACAGTGTACTAACAGGGAGCAGCAAGTTTCTCCATCCAAAGAAAGAGACACAGTAAGGAACACACAGGGCACAAGGATCTCGGTTCAAGGAACAGTCAAAGAATAAGGTTAGTCTTTGTGGTACCAAAGATTTGTTTCCAAGACCACAGTTCCTGCAGCAAGAAGTTGTGGATTATTTACGCCGCACCAAATGGGTTTGTTCCATTTTACGTTAAAGAAACACCAGCATGGGAGATGCTTAGAAACAGTCTGATTTTCCTTACTTTACTCTGAAGCAATGGAGAGAAAGGAAGATGTTCGAGTGGGACAGGTCCCATAGCACCATCATGCTGATGTCACAAGCTGGAGGAGTGGTTGGCAACCATGGAACTGAGGAAATTCGGTACTGCTATCAACTGCCTTCGTTGGTTCAACAAGCCTGGAGAAGGTACCATCTCCTTCATTCAAGGGTATTTCACTGTCAGCTGGGGTTTTGTTTCAAAAAAGTAGCAGAAGTAAGGTTCTGAAGGTCCAGTTTTTGAAAGAAAACTACCGTGTTCAGGATAAGATTACAATTTGCCGGAACGTTTACAGCTTTAACGTTTTCATGCATGTTCTGCCGGTTTTAAGGGAGTGGAGGAGAAGCACAAGAGGTGAAGATGGCCTCATCTGGGAATGACCGCGATTACCATTTTTATTCCCCCCATGCAAAGGTAAATGCTGTAGATTTTAGAGTGATTTGTATCCTTGACTTTCTCGATACATCTGTATTGAAAGGGAGGTTTGTTATGTAAAGTTAGAAGGTGATATGTCACTCTCTCTGGGTCACGGCTGCATCTGTAGATGAAAATACCTGATTTTTGGAAGTGGTGAGAAGAGCTAATGATCATCTAAACTATGGACAATTTCTCCTGTGAACTGGGTTCCGATACTCAAGGAACACATAGGTTGGAAATCATACCTAAAGATCACTCATCACTTTCTTATTGAATCAGCCTTAGATTAATTCTCAATAGATAAGCTATGTTTATCATTTCTGCTTATAGCAACTACGTGAGTTTTTGCAAAATCAGTTGTTTAAAACTAAGTCCTTGAAAATGGGTTTGTCCTTCAAAGAAGTGTTTACATTCCACCTGGTGCAAATCCAGGGCTGGGTGTAGGGCTCTTTGTTATTGTGTCCATTCCAGCATTGGGGATTCAGGCATTAATTCCTGGGAGAGGGGCTTTGGCTCCAGACCCCAGCGTGTCTCAAGGGATGGCCCAGCTGTACTGACTACAGTCCAAAAGTGGTGTGGTTTTGAGATGCCGCTACCTGGCTGTTAATGTCTGGAAAGGGCTGCAAGTTACCCTCAAATATTGAAATATTTTCAAGTGTGGCTTCATTTCTTTTTAAAATATTACACAGAAACTCATTAAGAAATGACTGGCAACCTGGCATTTACAGCTTTCAGCTGGGATGTAGTCACATCCAGGATATAAACCTGTATTGATATTTGTCACCATAATACTGCTCTACATGGACTACTGTATCATCTCCCCCATTATTTAAAATGAAAAATTTCTAAAAGAGGACAATCACATTTAATGCAACCACTAGGGTATGGGAATCTCGTGTGACTTAGCCACAAATTCATTTTCCTCATCAGAATTCCAGGTGCAGACTCTGTCACTGTGAAAAACCTCTTGGGAGTGACACTGTGTGCTCATAATAGAGATGGGGGACATGTTCACATCTGTTTTGCAGATTTACAGATACCGAAATAAAGGTAGTAAGGAGCGAGTGCCTTCAAACACATTTTTGAGTCTAAAACAAAAGTGACTTTCTTCTGCCAAGCTGATGTTTCCAAAGGGAATTTGAACAAAAGGGTTTTTTTTCCTCATTTTGTAATCCACACCTGAGAAGCCTGCACAAGGATTACAAGTTCTCAAATTTTTAGTTTTTCAGTTTTTGTTGGGAATCTTTCTGGTTTTTTTCTTACTCCTTACTCTCCCACAGACGCATGTCCTTTATTAGTAAGAGAGTACTAGTGTAAGATTTGCACTTGTACACCAGACTTCATTTGAGATTGACCTGATTGTCCCATTATGCAGGAAAGGAAACTCAGCCACAGGTCAATTAAGTGACTACTAGATTTTTTTTCTTGCCAGCATCTCATGAAAAGCCTGCAGTACACTAAGTAGACTGCTTTACTCCTGTTCTTATCTGGGAGGAGGTTTACATCACGGAAGCTCCATTGACCTAACTCAAGACAACTTGAGAGGTATCAGGAGCTTCAGAGAACTTTAAAGAGAACTTTCAATGTTCTAAAATATCAGAAGGTGGTCCCACAAAATCTTAGTCATATGTTCACAGCAGTACACCGTGTAGTAATCCATTTACTCCATTTTTATTGTTATATTTACAATATCTGAAAATCTGTTTTCTCCCACAGCAGAAGTACAGCAACATCTCCTGTTTCTGGGAAACACAGCCCTCAGGCTGTGTGAGGATCAGTTGTGCCTTCCATCATAGTAAACATCGTACTATAAATGGATGATTTTTTGCCACCTAGTAACAGTGAGTAAAAATATTTTATCAACAGTTTGTACATTAGAGTACAAGTAAATACAGAAAAATGTCCTTCCAGTGCTTACTTCTGAAGAGCCAAGAAATTCACCTAATACAGTAACAGGTAAAGGTACTTTGAGAGAACAACTGGCTTACTCATTTTTATTTACTAAACTGCTAGATGATTTAGCAATACCTAATTAATTTCTGTTCTTAGTGTCAAATAGGGACATTCCATATTTAACCAGGTTACCAACAAAGGGGTCAAAGTTAGGATGATGAAATTGGTTCTTCTATTCCTTATGCGATAGAAACTGGAAGACTTATTTCCATTCTTCAGAACCTCACAGATCAGCATATGTAGTCTACCGTACTGTCACCCAAGAACCAAAGTTCAATGGACCTACAGGTGGGTTCCTGCTTGTGAGGGAAACTGCAAGAAAGACTTATTTCCATTCTTCAGAACCTCAAAGATCAGCATATGTAGTCTACCGTACTGACACCCAAGAAGCAAAGTTCAATGGATTTACAGGTGGGTTCCTGCTTGTGAGGGAAACTGCAAGAAAGACTTATTTCCATTCTTCAGAACCTCAAAGATCAGCATATGTAGTCTACTGTGCTGTCCCCGTCACCCAAGAACCAAAGTTCAGTCGATCTACAGGTGGGTTCCTGCTTGTGAGGGAAACCAGAAGACTTATTTCAATTCTTCAGAACCTCACAGATCAGCATATGTAGCCTACCGTACCGTCACCATCACCTAAGAACCAAGGTTCAACAGATCTACAGGTGGGTTCCTGCTTTTACAGCATTCTTGAAATACCTCAAATATGCTGTTCTGTATCGTACTGCTTTCAGTTTTGTCCCTGCAGATGAATATTAAGTTAGTTATGCCTAAACATGGGCAAGAGTAAATTTGATCCAGCCTAATTTTCAGGAGTAGATTGCAGCAGTATCCATACACAGAAACTTAAAGCTTTATAAAGCTTTACAATTAATCAGGCAGGATATTCATGAACATTCTTCCTGCCATTCATGCAGGAAGCATATTTTTAGTTATCTTTTTTCCATCTTTGAAAGATTCTGCTGTCCACTTCACAGCACACACTATGTTATAAATTTGACAAGCTGCCTGCAAGTGGGTTTCTGAGTCTTATATCTTTCTGGCAGTCTGTTTTGGATTTCCCTTTATTATTAACTTGATAATGTAGCTATACACAATCTAGTCCATCACTTGGGTTTTATTTGCCTTTCTACTTTCTGTTTCCACGGTTTCTCTGGATCGTATTTTTTCATCTGCCAGTTCATCAAGAAATGAAGGGGTAATAATTTAAGTAATCACCATTTAGGAAAGTGATTTCATCTTGCCAGTTTCAGTCATCTCTTAAACTGGGCTGAAACTCCATGTGACTCCGTGTCTTAATTTCCAATAAAAGGAACCTCCTTTAGACAGAGTAACTTCTGCTTTCAGATGAATAAAGTTAAGTGAAAGGAATCCTAACATCACTGCTTCATCTTGGGGACAAACAGTTGTGGGTTTTTTCTTTTTTCTTTGAATGTTTGCTTTGATTTAACGTGAACAGCTTGGTATAGAGATTACAGAGAGAACATGCTTACTGTGAAGACTACATCTTATCAAATTTCCAGGTTAAAAAAGGATACAGCATTTAGAAAAATAGGTGATCAGCATTTTTGTCACCACTTTCTCTACCTTTTCTTTTCAGCAGTACCTGAGCCATACGGTCGGAAAAGCTCCAAACCAAAGAATCAGCTTGACACAAATAGATTTTGGAACCAAATGGAAGACTATGGTAATACTTACATGTTGTGTATAAACTGAAAAGTTTAAGATTATTATGGAATTAATAATCTGAAGTAATGGAATTAAGATGGAATTAACAGAAAAACAGAGCATTAAAAACAACGATTTTTAACCAAATTTTACAGAAAACAGTCGTTAGTCGGCATATTCTGATGCAAAATCAGCTGTGTAGCACAAAAACATGACATTGCTTTGCATCTAGTGCTTTCAAAAGCAGAGATAAGAATGGAGATTGGATTAAAAATTTGTGTAATTTAAAAAAAAAATTATGCCTTTGGTAAGATTTTCAACACAGGAACATTCACTTTGCTCAAGTCAAGAATGTCCATGAAAGTATCGCCTCATTTGGAAGATCCTGTGAGCCTGATGGAAATGCTGCAAGATCACAAATGATCTTTAAAGTACTAGAGAGAAAGTTCGTATTTCATATTAGCTTGTATTTCAGAAACAATGTACAATTCGCCTGACGCATTAAATGATACTTCAGCTAATGTAATATTTAATTCACATCTCAGTCTTTCCTGAAAGTGTAGCTGAAATTAAGAAACAATTTTTTATAGACAAATATACTTCAAGATCTTACAATGCACCAACTTGGAGGAAAAGAAATCCACGTACAAAAACATTCTCGAAGTTTAAAACAACCACTCAGGTGACTGTTTGATAGAAATTTTTACAATTCAGTCTTTTTAGTAAAAGTGGCATGTCTCTCCCCACCGAGAAAATGTAAAAGTGCTCTTAAACCTTCCCCAAACAAAACCCACAAGATTCTAAGCAATGCTGAGAAGTCTGAAAGAGCAGCTAATAATTTTCATTGTTTGCAGACATGTAATTTTGCCTAACTACTGAGTGATTTCTAATTGTTTACAATATTACTGATACGAACGCAAAATATGTACCCGCCTTTAAAGTGAGGAGCTACAAGCAGTGGGCTTTGGTCTGTAGCACTGGACAAAGCACAGTAGAGACGACAGGAGTGTGATCTATTTGTCTCTCTGATTGACTGTTTGCTCGTGAAGCATCTGCAAGAGCTGAACGATGATCATCCGAGGTCCAAAGTCATAAAAGGACTCAGGCTACAAAACATTCACAAGATACCCTCAGGACCATTAATACATTTTACAGCTGTCTTGAAAGCAGAGATTAGAACCTCTGTCTCATGTCCCTCAGATGAATGGCCAAACCTTTAGTCTGCAGTTTGTGCTTCATTGGGACATTTCCTTCTTATCTCACATCTCTGTGTCCCCCAGGGACCTAACAGCAACTGCAGCTGCCCAGTTCGAAAAGTGAACTAGCAGAGCGTCCTCTTAGTTCTTGCAAGCTGAGCGTTCAAGATTGCTATGAAAGTGCTTCCCTGAAAGGCAAGAGAGTTAAGTTTGAATCCTGGCCTTTCTTGGGTGAATCCTTACAATTACAACCCCTACAAAGTTTCCGTACAATTTCAGGTAAAGGCAAGAACCCCAGTGATGCAACAAACCAAAGTCTTCTCATTTCCTCCCAACCTCCACGCTTCTTTTAATCCTTCTCAAGGAAATTAAGACACCCTTTATTATAAAAATTCTACTTTGCACAGAAGATTTACTAATAAGACATATTCACAACAGCTCTAATCCCATAAATCAAACAATAAAAATGAAAACTCTGTAAAACAAGGCTTCTAGTCAGCATGAAAAATCTGCATTTGGATTTTCCTCATTACCTTTATAGGTAGTTACATAACAGCAGGTTCCGTCCACCTTTTCAGTAGGAATTGCACTGTATGTATCTGCCTCCAACGCCTTCCCAGTTATAGTTTCAGTTGCCAAAACTTTAAATGGCTGAAAAGAAGACAGGCATTTTAAATCCTTGTCATGGTTATGTTACTGCATTATTCCCAGATGGATTTTTGCTCCTTACAGATGGACTCTGTAAGTCCAGTATGACACATTATATTGCTGAATTCAAAAACTATCTAAATAAACCATTGTTTCTTCAAGACATGACAGTTTGCAAAGTGCTCTGAGACAAAAGAACAAAAGCAATCTATTTGCAAACTCTCTCCTTTTCCATTCTTGATTAGTGTTTAGAGATGACATTTAGATATGACATTTACATAATGCATATCAACTCAAGGGTTCCAGTTCAAAGTGGCAAAATTTTGAGATTTGCTTTCCTGTATTACAATGTCAATAGAAATTATCCATGACTAGCTGCTCCGAGTTTGCAGTTTGGAGCTGAAAGGCAATGGCACCATGTAAGTGCAATACACACACCAGTGGAATGCACAGTGGCAAAAGCATCCTGGTGTTAAATACCCAGTATCAGTGCTATCAACTAAATATTTTTCCACTTAAAGAAAACAAAGAAATAAGTGATCTTATGGTCTGAAACAAATATCCAGTCACAACTAGTTGAAATTTCTAGGAGGACAACTGTTCAACTGAGAGCTGAACAATTAAGCTAATGACGTTCTGGCGCTTATTTTAGCTCCTCCATCCAGAAGTCAAACACCAACAGGAGAAAGTCCCCCAGATGGATTCAAGTTCATCATGCAGCTGACAGACAGCAAAAGATGCTGCTACTGAAATGGGAAAGCACAAGGTGGAGGCCTACAGCTAGACAGTGGAATGCCATCCCATGCTGCCCTTACACTGCCTTTTACATTGGGCTGCATTACTTTCACCTGGGTCAGTATTCCACATCTTACAGCCTCAAATGAATTCGTCTATCATATGCCTGACAGCCCTTTCATCAAGAAAATAAAAGAAGAAGAAAAAAAAAAAAAGAAAAGACACACTTATTTTTTTCCCCACAAGGCTCACAGGCCAGGATGGTTTTACACAAGCTCTCAGTCCGGTCATGTTGGAGTGGCCTCACTCCTTGCCACGTCTGTTCCCTACACTTAGAAAAAGCAAACATAACACCTAGATGCACTTGTCAGGAAAAGAGCCGTACAGAGATGAAACGGCACCCCAACTACTTTCCTTCCCCCATTTTGGGGGAATGCAACCCCTCCCCGCCTGCATTTCGCTCAAGGTTTGTCTGCAGCGAAACCTCTCGCCACTGCGGTGTCCCCCTGCCCGCAGCGGCGATGACACGGTCGATGATGATGATGCCTCTCCCCACTCTCCCACCGCCCGTGCGGCGCCGCTACCCGCGGACCAGCGGCTCCCCGTGGGCCCAGGACCGGGCCCGGCCTGGCGCTCGCGCTTGGCTCCTCCTTCACCTCGATCACGAACAGACACGGCACCTTCCGCTGCACCGCACACCGACGGCTCATGGCCCCGGCCGCTGCGCCCGCCGCCGGCCCAGCGCCCAGCACGACCTGCGCCTGCGCCGCCCCCGGCCGCCCGCGCCGCGCCACGGGACTTGGAGTCCACCGCCGCCTGCCCGCCGGGAGCCCTGCGACGCCGCTGTGCGCCGGGGACGGCGGGGCGGGCCGCGGCCGACTGTCTCCAGCAGCCCTTAGCGGGGGGACGGCGCGCCCTCCGCCGTCCAGCCCGGCCGCGGGTCTGCGGCAGCTCCGCTTGCGGCAGCGGCGGCTCCCGCCGTGGCAGCGCCGCCCGTCCCAGCTCTGCTCGGCGCGGGGCTGAGGCGGCCGCCCGGTGGCGCGCGCTGGCGGCGGCCGTTAGCCGTTGGCGGTGCCGTTGCCCGGGGCCGGCGGCCTTTCCTCAGGGCGTTTTCTGCTCTACGGGGTGCCACACGCCCGGGCCTGGGGCATGGCTGCCTGTTCCCCGGGCCTGCGGTTCGCTCCGTGCCTGATGGTGCCTCCTTCGGGACCGCTGCGGCCGGCGGATCCCCAGGCCCTTTGCCCGGCCCGCGGCCTGTGACCCTGCGCTGGGCTGAGCCCGGCTGGGGACAGGTGCCCACCAAAGCCGCCCTGTGGCTGCGTTCCTCGCTGGGCAGTGGAGGGAAAATCCAAGGAAAGGCTCGTGGCAGAGGATAAGGACGGGGAGAGATCACAAACCCATTGCCATTGTGGGCAAAACGGACTCCACTCGGGGAGATCAATTTATTACCAATCAAATCTGAATAAGGCAATGAGAAATAAAAACTCAGTCTTACAAAACTTTCTCACTTTTGTCTCTGGCTGCTGTTGCCCAAGAGTTTTTTTCCCCCTTCATAAACATCACAGAGATGCTACTACAGTCGTTGATGGGCTCAGCCTTGGCCAGCAGTGAGTCTGTCGTGGAGCCGGCTGGCATTGGCTCTATGGGACATGGGGGAAGCTTCCAACAGCTTCTCCCAGAAACCACCACAGTAGCCCCCCACTACCAAAACCTTGCCACGCAAACCCAATACAGAGTGAATTCTTCCTGACCATACCTTCTGTGCCTCATTCAGGCACAGCTACACAGCTACAAAGAGCCCCTGTTTGGATAGCTCTTGGCAGTGTTAACGCTTCCTTCTTATGGCTGCCCCTGCCCACTGACTGTTCATTATTCATGGCCCTCATCGGCTTTCCTGAATTTTCCTTTCCCTGTGTGTCCCAGATCGTTGAAGGGCTTACAGGACTGTGGGAGCCTTTCCACATCGGTTCTCTGTTCACAGCTCCCTCCAGTACTCCCCGCCTTGATCCAGTGAGCAGTTTCATTCTGCCCTTAGCTGAAGCCATTCCTGTAGAAATCACTTTATTCCAGTGACAAAGGCCCAGTACTCAGCCATGCGGTATTTTCCTTTGCAGTTACTCTTCGGGCCATCCCCTCATACTTGAGTTATAAACAAGTTGACAGGCTGCTAGAGAGACTAGAAGACTTGCAGTCGTTTCAATGTCTGTACTTCTTCCCCAGCTCGGGTGTCACCACCACTGAGCTAGCCTTGTACCCCGTGTGCCCATGGCGTCTCTGGCACCTGCTTCTCACCTACACGTGTGTCACCCTTCCCACTGGCAGACCAATGGCGTACAGTCCAGGTGTGCTCTGGTGATTAGTCCGTCCAGTTCAGACATGGTGGGTTTTGGTTTTCTTCTCCAAGAAACCCCCAGTCTCATGCACTTCTGGTGGTGCTATGAATCATTGACACCTGCTTCTCATGGACACATCTGTCAGCCTTCCCACTTTTCCCCCCTCCAAGATATTTTTTGCTCAGAGGCGGGCTAGCACCTGAAGGAGAACAGAGGTGTTAATTAGGGACATAAGCGTATGCTCTTCTTTCTGCTTTAGCTGTGGCAGTGGACATCATGGAAGCAAGAAAAAGCAGTGAACCCCAACAGTGTGAGCAGTTACAGCTAACAGTGTACTAACAGGGAGCAGCAAGTTTCTCCATCCAAAGAAAGAGACACAGTAAGGAACACACAGGGCACAAGGATCTTGGTTCAAGGAACAGTCAAAGAATAAGGTTAGTCTTTGTGGTACCAAAGATTTGTTTCCAAGACCACAGTTCCTGCAGCAAGAAGTTGTGGATTATTTACGCCGCACCAAATGGGTTTGTTCCATTTTACGTTAAAGAAACACCAGCATGGGAGATGCTTAGAAACGGTCTGATTTTCCTTACTTTACTCTGAAGCAATGGAGAGAAAGGAAGATGTTCAAGTGGGACAGGTCCCATAGCACCATCATGCTGATGTCATGAGCTCGAGGAGCAGTTGGCAACTGTGGAAATGCAACATTCTATACCGGCTATCAACTGCCTTCGTTGGTTCAACAAGCCTGGAGAAGGTACCATCTCCTTCATTCAAGGGTATTTCACTGTCAGCTGGGGTTTTGTTTCAAAAAAGTAGCAGAAGTAAGGTTCTGAAGGTCCCGTTTTTGAAAGAAAACTACCGTGTTCAGGATAAGATTATGATTCCCTTGAATGTTGATTGCTTTAACGTTTTCATGCATGTTCTGCCGGTATTAAGGGAGTGGAGGAGAAGCACAAGAGGTGAAGATGGCCTCATCTGGGAATGACCGCGATTACCATTTTTATTCCCCCCATGCAAAGGTAAATGCTGTAGATTTTAGAGTGGTTTGTATCCTTGACTTTCTCGATACATCTGTATTGAAAGGGAGGTTTGTTATGTAAAGTTAGAAGGTGATATGTCACTCTGGGTCACGGCTGCATCTGTAGATGAAAATACCTGATTTTTGGAAGTGGTGAGAAGAGCTAATGATCATCTAAACTATGGACAATTTCTCCTGTGAACTGCATTCCGATACTCAAGGAACACATACGTTGGAAATCATACCTAAAATCACTCATCACTTCCTTACTGAATCAGCCTTAGATTCAATCAGAATAAATATGCTATGTTTATCATTTCTGCTTATAGCAACTACGTGAGTTTTTGCAAAATCAGTTGTTTAAAACTAAGTCCTTGAAAATGGGTTTGTCCTTCAAAGAAGTGTTTACATTCCACCTGGTGCAAATCCAGGGGTGGGTGTAAGGCTCTTTGTTATTGTGTCCATTCCAGCATTGGGGATTTAATCTGAGAAGTCTGTACAGGGATTTCAAGTTCCCTAATTTTTAGGTTTTTAGTTTTTGTTGGGAATCCGAATGGGTTTTGTTTCTTACTCCTTACTCTCCCACAGACGCATGTCCTTTGTTAGTAAGAGAGTACTAGTGTAAGATTTGCACTTGAATACCAGACTTCATTTGAGATTGACCTGATTGTCCTATTGTGCAGGAAAGGCAACTCAGCCACAGGTCAATTAAGTGACTACTAGATTTTTTTTCTTGCCAGCATCTCATGAAAAGCCTGCAGTACACTAAGTAGACTGCTTTACTCGTGTTCTTATCTGGGAGGAGGTTTACATCACGGAAGTTCCATTGACCTAACTCAAGACAACTTGAGAGGTATCAGGAGCTTCAGAGAACTTTAAAGAGAACTTTCAGTGTTCTAAAATATCAGAAGGTGGTCCCACAAAATCTTAGTCATATGTTCACAGCAGTACACGGTGTAGTAATCCATTTACTCCATTTTTATTGTTATATTTACAGTACCTGAAAATCTCTGTTTTCTCCCGCAGCAGAAGTACAGCAACATCTCCTGTTTCTGGGAAACACAGCCCTCAGGCTGTATGAGGATCAGTTGTACCTTCCATCATAGTAAACCTCGCACTATAAATGGACTTTTTTTGCCACCTAGTAACAGTGAGTAAAAATATTTTCTGGGCAATTTGTTCATTAGCGTAAGTAACACACAAAAATGTCCTTCCAGTGCTTACTTCCAATGCTTTTGTGATCTCTATTATGGTCAAGAAGTGTAGCATGGAAAATCAATCAGGCACGATCTGCTATCCCAGCAGGTTGGAGGCAAAGAAAGGAATTGTAGACATTTGACTAGGGTTGCCATGTGAACTTTCTTAGCTGTCATGTTACGAATTTTCATAAATATCAGTGACATAAAAGAGAAAGTCACAAATGGCTATGCCGGTTGCTAAGATCCATGGAGTAAAAATGTTGCTTGAGTTGGGTATTTACTCGGTTAAATCTCTCTAGTAGTGCAAATGGTTAGTAGGCAGGAAAGAGTTTAAGAGAAATGAAAAGTAGTGTGTGTATGGTGGAGGGAGGAGGTTGGTAGGGCCACTAGTAGCAATATATGTTGATAGAGCACAACATGTTACATGGATGAGACCCCCCTTGTATAGATAACATGAGATTAGATTGCTGTTCGTGCAGTGTACTTCCAGTTCACTGTTTTGAATAACTTTTGCAGGCCTGAACATTGGATGCAGGCTATTGAAGGAGAGTAATAGTGTGTAAGGCAGTACAATATGTGAAAGTCAGATTATTTATGGGAAAAAACACTGTTACAAGTTGGGGTTTTTTCCTCAGTCCTTTCTAAGAGGAGCTCGTGCCTACCAGGAGTCGTGGTGGACAGCTAGAACCTGGAACAGGGTAAGAGTCTGGGGCAGGGAACCAAGACAGATGTCAGAAATCTGGTGGATTTCTGGAGCAAGTCAGCATGACTCATCACAGATGCAAGGAAGGGGACTAAAATATAGCTGTTCGTGTGCCTTATCTCCAGAGCTGGGGACAGGTGTCATAAGAGAAGTCCAGAAAGATCTCTAGTCAGAAGCAAATACCATGTATTCCTGAAATTCCCCCATGAAAAGGTGGCCTGTCATATCTGTGCATGTTGAGCCTAACTAACTACGTAGGACCAAGGCAAGAGCTTGAGTTGTGGTTGTATGAGTGCCCATACTGCTTTATGTACAGTTTCCACATCCACAGCACCGGCCCCTGGCAGCTAGTGCTGTTGTAAACACCGTGTAGGCACACTTTTGGGTGTGCTGTGAGTCAGAGACCATGCCAAAGAGGCACTATGGACAAGGGCATCCTGTTATAAGAGTAACATCCGACAATCATAATGAGAAAATGGATCCAGCCATTTTTACTGCAGTAGGTATGAATTCAAAGTCCATGTACTCCCACAATAACATTGCAAACATCAGAACTGCATTTATTCATTTTATCAATTAGAAATCTCATTAAACTTATTTAATTTTCATTTGGGTTACACTACTCAGATCTAATAATATCCTGTTCTGGACACTGAAAAAGGCTCTATCAAGTGAAAGTGTTGTATCTTACAGTCTCTTGCATGAGATACAAAAAACCAGATCTGCAGGAGTTTTATTAAAATGGTTTTAATATGACAAAACATATCCAACCAGTATTTTTAATATAATGCACAGAATCCTGGTTGTATCTGTAGCTGCAGATTGGTCAGCAGCTTGAACAATACAAATAGACTCGCCATTTTCATCATTTTTATTTTCAGTCTGCTGCATTTTCTGGCCCTCAAGAAATGCTATCCCAGATCTGAAATAGTTTTGCTGCAAATATTATGGGTAGATATAAATTCCTAAGGAAAAGAATCTCTTTTCTATTTTTCTTCTAATTAAGTCTAAATTATTTTCATGAACGTCATGCTCTTTCTCAAAACCTACTTTTGGTATTTAGTTAAGGGGCTTGTGATTCAGAAACTAACAGAAGTCTACAAGCTAAAACTGGATATTCCTCTACTTAGCATTGCTAAATTCTTCAAAATTATGGGTGTGAAGAGCCATGAGTGATACAGACCTGCCTGTTATTCAGCATGTCTAAAATATTCTCACAGGTGGGATCTTAAAACTCATTTACTCACTTCATCCCAGGTATTACTAATCACACATTTCCTTATGTTGTAAATATCTTAAAAGGGATTGGAAGAAGTGTGCCATCTCAAATTAATCTATCCAACAGCTGGAAGAGATACCCAGCCATTTTTAAGTAGTTGTAGAATGATCAAAATGTTCCTCTTTTCAAAAGGCTTTATTCAGTGTTTTTTTATACTTTCTGTAGCTGGAAGATGCTCTTTTGCCAACCTCTGCAGAAGATTTTTTTCTAAAAGGCACAATCTGCCTATTTAATGATTCCTTCAATATGATAATGATTTCAAAAGTATACCTGCTGGTCTGAACCTGAATTTGATATTCTAGTTCCCTCCTAATAAAATAAATATAATGTTCTTTTCTGCAGATGTCCCTTTGCAACAGGGTGTCCAAGAAGGGATTCTACATCCAGCCCATCGTCAAGAATCACTCAGAAATCAAGAGAATATTTTAAGACCAATTCACCCTCCACTGATTATAAACCTCAGTGATGAAGAGGATGAAGAGGACGATGAAGAGGACGATGAAGAGGACAATGAAGAGGAAAAGAGCTGTATACAGTTTTTTCTTTCTTTTACAAGGAAGTAGAATGTGTTTTTTTCAACTCTTGCAATGTACTTGGCAACTGATTTATTATAATCACCATTACAATTTTAGAAAAGAGTTGCTAACAAGTTTTTGAAATACTTTCCAGCTAATCCCCAAAATATTGGTGGTATAATTCACTTTTTTTCACTAAGGAGAGTTTAAATGTGATCCACAATTATGATGATGCAATCCATGGTTCTGGTGGCCATCAAATACTCTTCAAAATTTCACAAAATCCAGGGACAAAATTACAAGTTTAGGAGGTACTTCTTTTCTGGCAAGCAAACTTTTGAACAGGGCTGTACATGCTTATCACTGAAGAGGAAGTCACAGGTTTGTTTGCAAAAGACAGTTCTGTGACTTCAACTTAAATAATTTGTTCCACTGATTTCCTAAATTCTGTAGGCAGCCTCATTTTATAAGAGCAGTTATCCTCATACCTAGCGAAGAGAATCTATAGAAAACTCCTCACTAGTTTAACTGAATGTCTATGTGTATATATTTTATTTATATATATATTCATTTATTTTTCAAATGTAGTTAAACCGTTGACTGTATCTCCCTTAGAGATGAGAGATTCCTGGGTAAAGAATGTATTGCACATTCCCAGAGAGTAATAGTGAGAGAATGACCTACTCTCATGCATGAACTCTGCAAATTATTGTGCTGGTTCTCAGGCTTTTCCCCTGAGATGCTTTTCACTTTCCCTCTGCCCTTCAGCTTGGCTGGCAGGGCATCCTGTTAGTGCTTCCTAACTTGGTTTCAGTCTGACTAAGGTTCATTCATTTAAACAATATAAAAAGTAGGGCTTTGCTAATCTTAGTAGCCTTAACTGAGACAGGAGCACTCACTTCACCAGCTCCGCTGGCAGAAGTTACTGGGTACTAACTTTGGGCAGAAGTTTTGTGACAAGCAATCCCTGTTGACCTCTTCATTGAGAAGTTTCCTTTCGGGTGTAAATGAAGGAATGAGTACTGAAGATGTTTTTGAATAATTTTAAATCAAAAACCAGTAGCTTCTTAATATGTGTTGTACCTGCTATTCCATTGCACTTGGAAATACCTAATATGAAGGAATTGTATTTCTGTCCAGAAGTAGAGCTTGCAGTCAGAAAAAAATAACCCATGACCAAAGTGAAATTCATTATGGTATTTGATTATTAAGAATTGTTGAAGGTCTTTGTACAGATACCCAGTAATCTTTTAAAAATATTTCCCACAGATGTTCCTAATTGGGTGCCTAGGACTGCTGAGGATATTGAAGAGGAAAAAGCAATAAAGGAAATATGCTACAAATCTGGTAAATATTAAATTAGTCACTCTTTCCTAAACAGCAGTGTTGACGATATAGTAAACTTTGAGTTTCTTTTCCTTCTTGGGATATGTTTAGGAGAGTATTACAGGATTCAGTACCCTCACGAACACCAATCAACAAAAACTGTGTCTTCACCTCAGGAAAACGTGCTGTTACCCTTGGAAGCCACTGAGCAAAACTTACAGAAAGGCAAGTACTTTTCATCTTCTTGGACAATGTTTATCACTTTTTAAATTGCTGTTACAGGGAGAAACTACTACATAGTTTTCCCCTCCTCCCCACTTTTTTATTTAGTGACAATTAAAGATAACATTACAAAGAGCATAAAAATACTTCATTCCTTTTTCCCCATATATGTACATATATATATATGTTGTCACACACGTGGTGACTACCTGTATTGATTGTAGATGGGAAAGGTAGAAATGGGCTATTAACCCAATGTGTACTTTCCTGAGATACACAACACAGGTGATTCATTTAATTTTTCTTCATGTGCTAATAAAAAAATGGGAATGGAAAAATTGTCTCCACGTCATGCTTTTTTGTCTGACCGCTTTTGCCAGTGTAAACTGTTCAACAGAATTGGGTAAAATTATTTTCTTGTTATTTCTGCTTTTAAATTGTTTGTTATTAAAATAGCTTTGATAAGCTATTTCTGGCAAGTATTTAGACTTAGAAGTATTTAGAAGTATTCAGACTAAACACTTAGAAGTATTTAGACTACAGACGAAGGAATCAGTAACAAATATATGAATATAGCTTTTAATATATTTATTTCTTTATCATTAGATATGTTGAGAGAAAAGGATAGAGATATTTGCCCAAAGCATTTATTCAGCTGAGTGCTCTGAGGCTTTAGGTATGCCTCTTATGCATCTTATGCATTTTTCCTCTCTTACGAGGAAAGGCTGAGAGACTTGGGTCTGTTTAGCCTGGAGAAGAGAAGACTGAGAGGGGATCTTATCAATGCTTATAAATATCTAAAGGGTGGGTGTCAAGAGGATGGGGCCAGGATCATTTCAGTGGTGCCCAGTGACAGGATAAGGGTCACAGGCTGGAACACAGGAAATTCCTTCTCAACATGAGGAAAAACTTCTTTACTTCAAGGGTAACAGACCACTGGAACAGGCTGCCCAGGGAGGTTGTGGAGTTTCCTTCTCTGGAGATATTCAAAACCCGCATGCATGTGTTCTTGTCCAGCCTGCTCTGGGTGAACCTGCTTTGGCAGAGGGGTTGGACTAGATGATCACCAAAGGTCCCTTCCAAACCCAACCATTCTGTGATTCTCTGATCTTGAAAATACCATAAATTTGATCAAATAATATTCATAAATATCATTCATGAAAAATGAGAAGCTTAAAGAACAAGCAGGTAATTTGTAGCTGGTTCTTTACTTTGAAACCATAGTGTTCTATAACCTGTATATTATTGGATTTTCTTAGAGAGCATGGGAGTTTTACATCAGTCACACTGGACAGGATCCAAATAACTAACAAAAGAGAAAGAATATAAAATGAGACGTTAATGGAAATTGCCTGAAACTAGTCACCAGCTCATAGGAGCAGGATGAAAAGAATGGCAGTGCCATTCCCTGTGCTTACACGCAAGCAGCTAAAACATTCTTTCTGTCACCTTGAGGGAGGTGATTCTGCCCCTCTTCTCCACTCTCATGAGACCCCACCTGGAACACTGCATCCAGCTCTGAGGCCCCCAACATAAGAAGGACATGGACCTGTTGGAGTGGGTCCAGGTGAGGGCACCTCTCCTATGAAGACAGGCTGAGAGAGTTGGGGTTGTTCAGCCTGGAGAAGAGAAGGCTCTGAGGAGAGCTTATAGCAGCCTTCCATTACCTAAACAGGGCCTACAGGAAAGATGGGGAGGGACTCTTTAACAGGGATTGTAATGACAGGATGAGAGGTAATGGTTTTAAACTGAAAGAGGGGAGATTTAGATTAGATATCGGGAAGAAATTCTTTACTATGAGGGTAGTGAGGCACTGTCCAGGGAAGTTGTGGATGCCCCATCCCTGGAAGTGTTCAAGACCATATTGGATGGGGCTTTGAGCAGCCTGGTCTAGTGGGAGGTGTCCCTGCTTATGGCAGGGGGGTTGGAACTAGATGGTCTTTAAGGTCACTTCTAACTCTAACCATTCTATGTTTCTATGATTCTGTTGCCTTTTCAGGTGATGGTAATACCATTCCTACAAAAATTAATAATACAAAAAGAGAAGGAGGGAGTTCAGGAAGCAGAGTACCAAGTGAGAGTATTCCCAGAACAGACTGTAGATCCTTTGAAAATGGAGGTAATATACGTTAGCATCAGCTTCTCAGTGCTGAACATTATGTGGTAAATAACTGAATATGCACGCATTAAACTTCACCATTTTATGTTTGACTTATTTTTTGTTCTTTATGTTCTAGAGACTCTTTCTCATGCTGCACCATTAATCGGAAAATAAATGTTTTTGTGGAGTTTTAAAAAAGACATGTCTGTAGTATAAGTACCCTTAGCCACTAGGTATGTTGACATGGGAGGTAAACTGCTGTAGGAAGGTCATCTTCCTTCAGCCATTCATTAGTATTTCTGCAATGCTGTTTGTCACCATGGCAGCAACGCCAGTTGACCTGTTTAAACTTTGTGTGGGCCCATACTGTAAATCATTTCACTGAAGTGATTGAAGATTAAAATAATCCTTTTATAAACTGAAATTATTTTTATCCCATGTCATTTTAGTTGTTCAGCTTGCAGGACAACACATAACTGAACTGATAGAACTGAGACAGAGGCAAAGCATGCCTTGTGCAAGGGATGAGAAATAAGCACCGATAGACGGTAACATATTAAGGTTCAAGTTTTATTGTAAGGACACATAGTTCATGCACAGACCTGTTCAACCTATGCTTTGGAGTCCCTTTGCATTGGGTTCCCATTTAGATGTTACACTTGACTTTGGAAAAGGATTTGTTCGTCCTGTGCACGCAACTTTTGATTGTCAGTTATTAAAGATGTGTATGTGGATTAAAGCAAATGTTTGTAGCTTTAAACTGTAAACCCTAAATACAGTACTCATGAAGATTTTCTAATTCACATAGAGAAGCATTCTGAGCCAGCACTGGTCAAAGCAATTGTACAAGTCCAAAGTACTGCTGGTCTTTGTCAGTTTTTGACTTTGCTTTCAAGGTTTTGCCACCATGAACTCTGCTAGAGGAAATATAGCCACTTTTGGTCTCCTTCGGGCCAACGATACTTTTGGAATAATTAACATGTAAAACCATGTTCCACCCAAGAAGACCTGTGTATGAAATGGGAGATTAGGTTTTCAAAACACCACAGCATTTTTGGATAAGACAATTTTGCATGCTTTTTAAAAAGTAAATATGTGTTATTTTAATCCCTCAGAAACAAACCACACTGAGCTGGTAAAGAACCATGACTGTAAAGAAGTAAAGAAGAAGAAATGGATTTCTGAGGAGCCAAGAAATTCACCTAATACAGTAACAGGCAAAGGTAGTTTGAGAGAATAGTTGGCTTATTAATTTTTATGTACTAAACTGCTAGATGATTTAGCACTACCTAATTAATTTCTGTTCTTAGTGTCAAATATTGACACTCCATATTTGCATTGGACTCTCCACACACCACATTTTTTAAATCTTGTCTTCCAGCCTCCATTCTCCTGCAATATGCCAAGTTCTGAGTAGTAGTGCAACATTATTGTTCAGGTTTGTGTTTTTTACTGTAGGAATTCACACTTCAGACTGCAAAGTAAAACCAGGTTACCAACAAAGGGGTCAAAGTCAGGATGATGAAATTGGTTCTTCTATTCTTTATGGGACAGAAACTGAAAGAAAGACTTATTTCCATTCTTCAGAACCTCAAAGATCAGCATATGTAATCTACCATACTGTCACCATCACGCAAGAACCAAAGTTCAATCGATCTACGGGTGGGTTCCACCTTATACAAGATTCTTGAAATTCCTTCATATTTGCTTGTCTGTATCATAGTGCTTTCAATTCTGTCCCTGCAGGTGAATATTAAATTATTTATGTCTAAATATGGGCAAGAGTGATCCAGCCTAATTTTCAGGAGTAGATTGCAGCAGTATCCATAGACAGAAACGTAAAGCTTTATAAAGCTTTACAATTAGTCAGATAGAATATTCATGAGCAGTAATTTAGCCACCTTCATAGCAGGCATTAATTTCTCTGCCCAACAAAGATGTATGAAGGCAATGATGTGCTGATGTGCAATAACATACTGATCCCCACTATTTACAGCATCTTTTATGTGATTTATTTTTTGGAAATACTTAATAAACCTCAGAATAGTCCACCTTTAATTTCTCATTTTAATCTAAATATTGATAGCAGTAGTAATACTAGTAGTTTTGCAGTAGAATTTCAGTTTCCACTCAAGAAATGTTTCTTGTTCAACTTTTTTCTTCCCAGCAGGGGAAGAAAGAATGACTTCGCTTTGCACAGTATTTTTCCACAACTAGGATTTCGCTCGAGTTTTGATTGTAATTGATTTCTGATTATTTTCATTATTTAGGATTATTTTTCATCTTGAATAAACAAGGGCTTGGTCTTATTCAAACTTCTGTTATCGATTTAAATGGATTGCAAATTTTTGTGATTTATATTATTATTTTTTGCACAGGATTTATGTTGGACAGAAGACTGAATTCATTTGTCTTGCCATTCATGCAGGCAGAATATTTTCATTCTTCTTTTTTCCATCTTTGAAAGAGTCTGCTGTTCTCTTGATAGCACACATTATGTCATAAATTTGACAAGTGGCCTACAAGTGGGATTCTGAGTCTTGTATATTTCTTTCTGGCAGTCTGTTTCAGTTGTAACCATAATTTTAGAACTTTCGCTTTATTTGCCTTTCTGCTCTCTGTTTCCGTGGTTACTCTGGGTCATTCTGTTTCTTCATCTGTCACTTCATTGAGAAATTTAGTAGTAAATAATTTAAATAATCATAAGTTAAGAAAGTGATTTCATCTTGCCAGTTTCAGTCATCTCTCTTAAACTGGGCTGAAACTCAGGTGACTCCCTGTCTTAATTTCCAATAAAAGGAACATCCTTCAAACTGACTTTCCCCTCCTTTCAGATTAATAACATTAAGTGAAGTGAATCCAAACATCACTGTTTTGTCTTGGGGACAAATAGTTATTTTTTTTTTTTTTCTTTTTTCTTTGACTGTTTGCTTTGATTTAATGTGGACAGCTTGGTATAGAGATTACAGAGAGAACATACTTACTGTGAAGACTACATCTTATCAAATTTCCAGGTTAAAAAAGGATACAGCATTTGAAAAAAAAGGTGGTCAGCCTTTTTGTCATAGGAACAACCATTACAATTTTTGCTGCTTTTCTTTTCAGCAGCACCTGAGACATATGTTTGGAAAAGCTCCAAACTGAAGAATCAGCATGACACAAATAGAAGATTTTGGATGGAAAAATATGGTAATATTTAAATGCTGTATATAAACTGAAAACGTTAGGATTATTATGGAATTGATAATTTGAATTAATGGAATTAATCTGAAATTAACAGAAAACCAGAGTATTAATAACAATGATTTTTACCCAAATTTTACAGAAAATGATTAGTCATTAGGCAGCATACTCTGATGCAAAGTCAGCTGTCTAGTACAAAAATATAATATTGCTTTGCCTCTGGTGCTTTCAAAAGCAGAGATAAAACAGGAGATTGGATTATGGATTTGTTTAATCTAAAAACTCTGTGAACAGAGCCAGCAAACAGAGCGTGGCACATCAGCCAGGGTGTGGCACATCAGCCAGGGCATGGCACATCAGTTTGCGCAGTACTTCAAGTGGAAGGGTGCACAGAAAGGCGTCGTCAGCGTACCGCATCAAGTGGTGACTTCAATTGGTGGTCATCACCATCTCAGAAGAAACACAGCTATGGTATCCTCCCAGTGGAAAGCCATGTTGTCTGCACTTGGCAGAAAGGATGTGGCAACCCAGACAGAGCTCCCACAAAAACATTCAGCCATCCAGGTCTTGGGCTGCAGGGAGTGCCAGAGCCTTTCACTGGTAACGGATGGCAGTAATGAGAACAGCTGTGTGAGTTGTGACCAGGTGGATGATCTGCTTAGCCTGGTGGCAGACCTATGAGAGGAATTAGAAACGTTAAGGAGCATGAGGGAGTCCGAGAAAGGGATAGACTGTTGGAACCATAATCTGTCCTCCCTGAGACAGAAATGGGAACAATAACCAGGAAAAACCCAAGATCAAGGGGACCCCAACAGGCTGAAGTTATCATCATAAAGGAGAGGAGTGAATGGAAGAAGGTCCACGCTCAGGGCGGCAGGCAAACGCCCTCCCTCCCTGTCTGTCCTTCCCAGGTGCTTCTGTAAAACAGGTACAAGGCTCTGGACGTGGAAGGCCAGTCAATAGATGATGGTGTGGATGACAGTCCATCTTCACCAGAGGTGCTGCCAAGGTCAGAAAGGCCTACCTCCTGTACCATGGCCACCTCCACAAGGAAGAAAAGACAGGGTACAGTTGTAGGCGACTTGCTTCTGAGGGGAACAGAGGGTCCAATATGCTGCTGAGACCCTCCTCTTAGGGAAGTCTGCTGCCCCACTGTGGCCCGGGCTAAGGACTTCACTCGGAAATTTTCTAGCCTGGTACAGCCCTTGGGCTATTACCCATTGCTGCTTTTCCAGGAACGTTGTGATGAAGCCACAATGTTTAGTCCAAGGGGGATCAAAAGAGACTTCAGGGGTTGGGGACAGTTGGTAAGGGAATCTGGAGCACAAGTTATTTTTTTCCTCTTTCCTCCCAGTTGCGGGCAGCAATATTGGAGGAAACAGATGAGCCCAGTCTATTAATACATAGCTCCATGGCTGGTGTCACTCACATAATTTTGGGTTTTTCGATAATGGAATAGCCTACGTGGCACCAGGCTTGCTGGTGTCAGATGGGGTTCACCCATCTGACAGAGCTTTAAAGTAGTCCTGAGGAGGAGGGGGGTAATATCAGGTTTGCCTGTGACAAGCTGTGGGATGACACGCCAAGGTTAGACGGTCGAGGGAGGTGATTCTGCCCCTCTGCTCTGCTCTGTGGAGTCCCCACCTGGGGTACTATTTCCAGCTCTGGAGCCCTCAGCACAGGAAAGGCATGGACGAGTTGGAGCAGGTACAGAGCAGTGCCATAAAAATGATCAGAGGGCTGGAGCACCTTTCCTGTGAGCCCCAGCTGAGAGAGTTGGGGTTGTTCAGCCTGGAGAAGAGAAGGCTCCAGGGAACCATAGCAGCATTTCAGTACTTAAAAAGGGGCCTACAAGAAAAATGGGGACAGACTTTTTAGTGGGGCCTGTTGTGATAGGACAAGGGGTAATGGCTTTAAACTGAAACAGGGTAGATTTACACTAGATATAGGGAAGAATTTTTTTACAATGAGGGTGATGAAACACTGGAACAGGTTGCCCAGAGAGATGGTAGATGCTGCATCCCTGGAGACATTCAAGGTCAGGCTGGATTAGGCTCTGAGCAACCTGATCTAGTTGAAGATCTCCCTGCTCATTGCAGGGGACGTTGGACAAGATGACCTTTAAAAGCCCCTTTCAACCCAAACCATTCTGTGATTGTATGATTCTATGATTCCATGATTCTATGATTCTGTGCCTTTGGGAAGATTTTCAACACAGGAACATTCACTTTGCCCAAGTCAAGGATGTCTGTGGCAGAATCACTTCATTTGGAAGATCCTGTGAGCCTGATGGAAATGCTGCAGTATTCCAGATGATCTTTAAAGTACTAGATAGAAAGTCCGTATTTTATAGTAGCTTGTATTTCTGAAATGATGTATGATTCACCTGACGCATTAAATGATACTTCAGCTAATGTAATATTTAATTCACATCTCAGACTAAGAGAGTCTTTCCTGAAAGTGTAGCTGAAACTGAGTAACAATGTATATGTTTTTGTTTTTTTCTATAGACAAATATAATTCAGGATCTTACAATGCACCAACTTGGAGAAAAAGAAATCCACATGCAAAAACATTCTCGAAGTTTAAAACAACTGTTCAGGTAGTTGTTGGATAGAAATTTTTACAATTCAGTCTTTTTAGTAAAAGTGGTATTGCTCTCCCCACCTAGGAAAATGTAAAATTGCTCTTAAACCTTCCCCAACCAAAACCCACAAGATTCTAAGCAATGCTGAGAAGTCTGAAAGAGCAGTTAATAGTTTTGTTTCTTTGCAGACGTGTAATTTTGCCTAATGAGTGATTTCTAATTGTTTACGGTATTACTGTTATTTTGACAGAAGAGCCAAGAAAACATGGAAGTGAATAGAAAAGGAGAACGATACATAGAGAGGAGGAAGAGATAAAGCGAGTGCGTCAAATTACAAGAAAAATCTAAAATGAAAAAAGGAAATTATCAACTGGAGAACAAAAGATGATAAAATTGCAAATTCCAAAAATAAGATGTAGGAAGTACACTGTAATGTTTCAAAACTGTTTAAAAATTTTAAAAGTATGCTCTGTATGGTCACATACTCACTAAATTTAATCTGTTATGAAAATTTGACAGTTGAAATTACTTTTTCAGACTGTGACTGTACGCTACGAGACTGATAGTACAGGACTGATGTCCATAGAGAGGAAAAAATCCCTAAGCAGAGTCTTCCCTTGTTTTTATTTGACAGATGTTTTAATGCATAAGTACTAATATGAATAAATACTATGAGTTTTACTTAGCAGTTTCAGAGGACTTTTAATGTAAACAGCAATAGCGATGCATTGTGTGATCTCAAAAAAACAGCATCTTAAGAGGTGCTTTATAGAATCTGAGTGCCTTTCTGACTGGGATCAAAAAGAACTAGCACCTTCTGGTGCAATTTAGCTCCCCTCCTCACCCTAAAAAACCAACATAACAAGCCAAAGCCAAAAGAAAATTGTTTTCTGGCATCTTAACATGCTGATATTCCCAGCAGAGGATCAGGCTAAGTGTCAGGCCCAACTTAAGGGAAAGACAAAGAAATGCAGGAGGAGAAGGACATGGCCATGAGGGCAATACTTGGCTGATCTGGGATTGTTATGGAACCACAGCCTCAGTACATTATCTCTTCCCTTTTCACTGGAGCTTCCTATAGAGAAACACAAATACTGTTCTCTTAGTCATCACTTGTTCAACCCAGCAAGTCACAAATACTAAGAAATACCTCATCATTGTACAATAAATGCATGGCTGGACGAGATATTAACAGTTCCTGTGAGGTGTTAACTACTCTTGAGTGAAATCAGAGGAACGGAAAGAGATCAGCGCTTTGTGTGATCAAATCCTTATTTAAGATTTCCCTTTCACAACTTCCAAGGCACTAAGATTCATAGAAATAATAAAAATACATGTGCGTTTCCCACATCACAGATGCATCCCGTATTATGTTATTTAATCCCCTTCTGCCTGATTGTATCTGTCATTAGGGCCCCAAAGAGGAGCCAAAGAAAACTGAGGATATTCAACATTTCATGAAGTGAGGTCCTTAGGATTGTATTTCTGTGTTTTCACGTACTCGCTGCGTGACAGATCCCCTACACTGATTTAAACTAATGGTACTGAAAAATAAGTCCTGAGGTAACGAGCCAAAGATCAGAGACAGAGGGCTACTGAAGGAGGGTTGAACTTGCCCTTGTGTTATGTATGCATATACATAACCTGCTGCTGAATTGAAAGGCCCAGGGAAAAGAAATGATTTGTTGCTTTCACCTTATGCATGGTAAAATATGCTAATGTTTTTCCAGATGGTACTTCTAAAAGCACATCAGATATCTAGCGTCGGTGAATCGTATTAGATAGTAAATAGATTAACAGTGGTACCACCTGTGTTTTATTAAAAGTTTGCAAAGCTTCCAACCTGAGATCCTGCAGTCCTGAAAAAACTTATATGGCTAAATTAAAACCACTAACTCCCAGCGTCTTAGCAGCACTGATATTTTAAATAAGATGTTTATTAATTAAGGTAAAAAAGTTCATCTCAAATCAACACCCACATGAGAAAAAAAATGGTTGTTGTAAAATAAAAACTGAACAAAACTTCCCCGGGAATTGTTGAGATTGGTTAAAAAAAAAAGGATTTTGAGAATGTCTTCCCAATGAAGACATTTTCTGATTAAAGCTCCTTTATATAGCAATACTTTGTGTAAATATAGGCATATTTATTTAAAAAAAAAAAAAATAATTGAGTCTGTAAGTTATTTAACTGGCTCTGCAGTCACTAGGGGTCAGTGCAGTCCCAGGAATGGGCTCGAACAACGCCCGGGAGTGAACCTTCGTTAGAGTGCGCTGGAATCCAGCTCTGCGGAGCTAAAGCCTCTCTGCAGTGCTCTGCAACCGCTTTAAATTAAGACAAAAGGCCCCAATAGGCTTGTTCTGCTTCCCAATGGCCAACTCAGGGGAGAGGTACAACAACCTATCTTCAAAATCGCTAAATAGCAATTTTTTTTGTTTTGTGTCTTAAAACACCGTGATGAGGTGACCCTACTTCTTCATCCTACACGCTTTCCAAAAGGCATTTGTGTTACCTCCTGATCTGGACAGCCCTCACCACAGCTTCTTCTCAGGGAAACAGTCTTTGAAAAGAGGTGTTCCCAGACTGAGAGTCTCATTTAACCTTTCCCGTCTGGAAAACTCGTAGATAATTTTAAATGCTTTTGCTTTTTGCGTCACAGGTGAAAATAGTGATAGAAGCATGCTACTGTGGTATGTAATATTTGAGGCACCTGAAAGTACAACTGTTATGCTTAAAGTAAAAGGGAAGTCCTCCTCCTTCTTTCCTCTTTTTATTTCTTAAGAAAAAGGCAGTTAGGCAGAAGTAAATATTAAAATTTACAGGACCTTTTGAGAAGGTAAGGGAAACATCCAAGGCTCTTTGCTTAGTTTAAGAACACGTATACAAAAGACATTTTTGGGTATTTCATGACACATTTTGCTTCCCCTGGACAAAAGCAATGTTTTCAAGGGTTGGTAACCTTGTTGTTGCTGTGCATGCATGATGAAGGCTTACTGATGAATTTCCACTATAAGGATAGAATGTGCTTCTTACATCTTCACAATTCCTTCTGCCCCCCAGGAGAATCTGCAGAGCAGATTTTGAAGATTATACTGCCTTAAAGGAGTATGCACCAAGCACAACATACCCCGACACAACCCATGGTAATTCTACTGACTTCAACACAATTATTCATATTCTTTCAAGTGTATTTTGACCGATCACAGCACAGTGGCTTCCAAGGTTTTCATTGTCGTATGCGTTGCAGCCTGCCAAATTGATATTGCTCTTGGAGATAAATGAGGATGTAAAATCTAGCAGGACTTTACCTGTTGAAGTAAAATGTGGAAATCGGGCAGATATAGTAGAGAGTTGTAGGAGGAACAATAAATTATGGAAACGTGACAATCAGTTGCAAGTTAGATAAAACATGCCTAATAACAGCGCTTTCATTTGGCCAGTGCTAATCAAAACCCTTCTTCTGTTGGCACAGGGAGCACCTGATGGTGAAGGGAAGACAGAAGTCTTGAATAACTTGTGCTTATAAGTACCAGACCATTAACAGTCAAAAATGAAATATTTGTTTTGGGGGATTATTCAGTTTATTCCATTACGTTTACGTCTGGAGGTCTTTCTCATAGGCCAAAGCACATGTCAGCAGGAACAGCGCCAGTACAGCTTGGATGGATGGACTGCTGAAGTAGACACAGATATGACTTCTCATGTCACTGCCAGCTGTCAAGGGAAGTCTTGAGGCTGTTAAAGAACTGAAACTGAATATTTTGTGGCTGTATTTTTGTAGTCAGTATACGGAATTGAAAAATATGCTAACCAAAATATTTTGCAAATTACTTAAAATTGGATCTTTGGGAGAGGGAGTTGTTCAACATTTTGTGAAGTGACAGTCATGCATTCCTCAGTGAAAATGCCACATTACAGTAGCACTGAGATTCCTGTATGCTAACAGTAACATTTCCTTCAGGTAAGGCAGCTGCAATGTTTCAAGCCTGGAAACTGGCAGATGTTTAGCATTTCTTACCTTCAGGCTACAGATACCTGCTGTTTGATTTAAGGCATTAGAAAAACTATCAGCATGGCTTGAACTGAAGTTGCTGTAGAATAAATAGCTGCAGCAGTTGAACTCTCCTGATTTCCTATTGTTTTATTTGCCCTAGAGTGCACTGCACTATTTTAAAGTGACACAGCTTAGGGATTCACAGCAGACTCTCTGCCGCTTATTCCAGCATGACTGATCCAACATTTGGTTTGCTGGAAAAAGCTGTTTTAAAAAGCCATTATTTTAAAATCCCTAGGATGGTATATATTAACGTTATTTAAAAGCCAAGGAATAGCAGTGCATAAGATCTATTCTAATAGACTAGCAACCACTTTTTTTTAGAGTACATAATGGAAAGAGGTTTTAGCTTAACAGATCATATCATTCATCTCTCCAGAATTTGATATACAACTCTCATCAGAGCTGCTCCAGAGAAAACCAACCTCCTAATTCCCATGTAAACTCCAGGCAAACAGTAGCAAAGAGCTAATGTCCTGAAAATAAGGTTTTCTGACTTTTTATATACATACATATATATATTTTAAAATGCACACTATTTTGCTATTGCTAAAAGTACTATTTTCCACGTCACATGGCTTGTATCAGTGACATCCTTATACTGTAAATTCATAACGTACCTCCTTTTTCTCGGAATCTACAAGTTGCAATGCCTGCAATTTGTAGTCCCTGCATGCGTAGGATATCTGTGCTGATTGAAACTCTACAGGATAATAAACTATGATTTCTTCAGGCAGATTACCAGTCCAGACATCCCAATAACCCATTTCCAAGAGTGACCAAAAGAGGGTGCTTCAGGGAAACTGCAGGCTTTTCCAAAGCAGGGAAATAATGAGCAGTACATTGTTTAATAGTGATTTTAGGGCGTAAAGTGAGCGATTTTTATTTTCTTTCCAAATATATTTTCCTCCTGCCTTGTATAATTGGAACAGTGAGTTCCACTGCTTTTTTTTTTTTTTTTTTTTTTTTTTTGTGATATACTAAATGTATTCTTTTTTAAAATCAGGTTTCAACTTCTTGACTTTCTTTTCCATTAGATGATGTGCCCTTTTTCTATGAGCAAGTAACTACACTGGAAACAGACAATTGGTATTTTTTTTCTGTTAAAAATTCTGACATTTAAAAAGGTTATAATTCAGTATTTCATTTTGTACAAGTTGTCTCCTCCCCCTGGCCCTTGTCATTTTTTGTGAAATCAGAGCAGTTTGCTATCTCATTTTCTCATTTCTTAGGAATTTTATGATGCCACTATGCCTGTGTTCCCCTGAATCCTGCAAGGACAACTTTCCACAGGCTGTTGTCAGAGAACTGGGAAATTGTAAAAATTTCTTAGATTTAAGGATAAAGTTCCCCAGATTAGGTACAGAAAGTCGTAACTGTGCATTCTAGAGTCCTCTGGGAAAAAGACGCATCCCCAAGCATGCCCAAAGGAAATTTTTTCCTACGAACCTTTGCCATCAGAACAGTGGACCTCATGAGGATGTGCTACCGTGTCCCTTCGCCTGCCCCACATGGATGATGATTGCACATCACTGTCCGTATGACCATCACCTTCAGTGAAGTGTGAATTCTGTTCCTGCTTATCCATTTCCAGCTTTCTTATAGAAGACATTGCAGTGCCTCCTGCCTGGGTTGCTGATGACCACTGCAAAGGCCCAGTGAAGGGCGAGGGAATGCCAGGCTTACTCACACAGCTGCAGCATACCTCTGAGAGGACACCTTGATGGCCTTCTCCCCATCCTCACAGATCAGGAATATGGATTAATAGCATCCTCAGAGTCTCTGCAGTTGCTCTGCCCCTTGTTGCTCAGAGGTTGTGTTTAGAGGATGAGGCAACATCCAGCTTGTGGAGCAACATTGTCCTCAGGACAGGGAATGACCAGCACTGGATGCAATTGTCCTAAGGGCAGGGGATGACCAGTAATGGATGCAGGATGACCTTTGGATGTGGGGAGGTACAGTTGGAGGCCTTCTGCCAAGAACTAGCACCATGACTTTGTCATTGTTCAACAGCATTTCAGGAGTGACAGTACCAGATGGTGGCTATCACCCTGCATAGCCTTATTACACCCAACCTGGCAACTCAGCAACTGATGATTTTTAGGTAGGTAAATGCAAATGAAGACAGCAAAAGCTATCATCAAGGTGTCTGTAGCCATTCTCCAACCTTATTCTTATGAATGGTGTTAATGGGGAAACATGAATGAGGTCATCCAAGCCTTTTCTCACTGGGAATGCCTGAACTATGTGGATTCTGTAGATATCATGCACTCCCAGTCCAGCACCTATGCTACAGGAGGGGACCTACACTCTCAGGTCTACCACTAAGTTGCTCTTTGGACTTTGGAGGACTATTGGTGTAGATTCACGGTTGTTTTAGAAGGCTTCCTGGGAAAGACACAGTGCCTGTACCCTTTGGTTCACCTTGGATTCCAGTCTGTGTGTGCCCACTCATTTCCTTTATGAAGAGGAGTATGCCAAATGAACAATGAAGCATGGTATGTGTTGAAGCCATACTCATGAAATACTGAGATGCTCAGCTTGGGGGGGATTTAAGATTCCCTGCCTTTCGACAAGCACAGTGCTATTGTATCCAAAGCTTCCAGAGGAAATTTTGAGTTTCAAATTCTTGCTTGTCCCTAGAGTGGCTTTGCCCTGCAGTTTTGAACCTAAATAATCTCTTGTCCTGTGTCTGAGGAGGCTCATGACACAGATCAGCCATGGAAAATTGGGATCCCAGTTAGCTTGCTGGGAGGAAATAAGACATGTTTCTAATGGGAGAAAAGTCCTTGACAGGTAGAAACCTTGTCTATGATTCCTTTGAAATATTTTTTTTTTAAATGATACATTCCATAAACACTTCTGTTTTGACAAATTCACATTTTATACTGGAACTAGGCAGTTAGAAAATTCCCATCTCTCCCTAAGTTCAATTTAGTGAATGTATTATTCATGGCACCCTAAATAGAACCTCTCAAAGCTGAACTGTCCTAGTCATTTCATTCTCCACGTAATCAATGTTTTCCCAAGCCTCTCTTCATTTTTGTTGTCTGTCTGTAAACCTTCTGCCACATCCTTTTTTGATTAAGTGATCAGCGCAGAACAGTGGTTCAGAGGAAGCTTTCTCATTGATTTATATGATGGTGTGGCTTTCAATATCGTTTCAACATCTCTCCGTTGCATCCTAACATTCTGTTTGCTCTTTGATCGATGCCGTGTATTGAGCAGAGGACTGTTATTGAGTTGTCAGAGAAGTATCCGAGTCCTTTTTTCTCCTCTGTGGTTGCAGGTAATTTAGAGCCCTGTAAGGTGCATTAGTAGGTCAGATTTTTCTTCCCAATGTCTATCACTATCTTTTCTTTCTGAGCCCTGGGAGGAAGGCAGGCAGTGGTACTGCAATCAGGCTTCCCCCGAAGGAGCACAGCTTGAAATTTGGTCTGGGACTCTGTGAGCACACTGCACCAGCCGCCGTCCGGGAGAGGCGGGGAGGTAATGTCTTCCCCACAGAGATCTGTCCTCTTCGTCATCAGCGTGACCCTCCCCTTGCTCCCACAATCACACACTCCAGCTGCAAGTTGCCACAGGAGCAAATACTAAGGAGAAGGCCACACATCCTTAGTTTTCTCAAAGAATTGTGCCTCAGAAGCCTAGGTTTTACTGCAGACTGTATGATGTATGAAGAAATTATTTCCTAGTATTACCCTAAAAATCATCTCATGCATAACTGGTCAGCGCTACGGTTTAAGACGAGACATGGCAAAATAACTTCCTTCATTTAAATTGCTAGTCCCAGTCCTATAAAACTGTCTGGGGCCTTTGCTTAAATATTCTGCTTTTAAGGACCTGAAGGCTTCCTGAAAAACTAACCTCTTGGCTGCTGTGGAAGTGTGCAATGTTTGGGCTTTTATTATTTTTTTATTATGTGCTTTTAATTGGCCTTTCTATCACCTGTCTGCAAACTATGCTGCCAGTTGAGCACACGAACGGAACAACACAGTCTGTCTCCTACAGGCAAATACAAAGAGCAAATAACACACAGGGGAAAAAAACGCAAAATATATTGTAATATGCAAAAAAAAAACACCTTAAAGCTTTTTCCCACAAAATAACAAAAGTTTAATATTAGAGTGCTCAGCATGGAAAGGCTTTTAAATGGACAAATGATCTACATGTCATGGATGAAGATATTCTACATCTAGTAGGTAACTACTGAGAGATCAGTTTAGCCTCCTGGGCTTTTGCAGCGTAACAGTTTGCTGCTTGTAAAACAAATAACATGGATTAAACTAGATTCATTTTTCTGGCAGATTAAGCAGCTGTCTTCTGTCAGGTTCCCTGCTCAATTCTACTTGCCAGTGCTTGCTCATAAAAGAAATTTGTCAGCTACTAAAGCACTGAAGTAGGAATGATTCTTTGCATACATTTATAGTTCAATAGCAACACAAATTATAATTCCAATTTACCTTTCAATTACTTCCTGGAGGAGTACTGTTCAGGAGAGAGCCTGCTCATCGTAGCTTGCTCACTCACGTCCTAGGAGTATGATTAAAAGCAAGTGTCAGAAGAAACTCTTCCTCCTAAAGGAGGGGCATTACACATCTTACTGAATCTTGCTCTTGCAAAGGGATGTAAATATGACATAACTGAGTGTTACCTCTGAATAATCTCCTAATACTAATGGTCAACCCACTAAAAAAAACCCAAACCCCCAGTCTTATGAGCTGCTAACACTAAACACTCAACCAGGCCTCTAGAAATCGAATCAAAGTTTTAGTTTTATTTTTCTTCCCCAAGGAATGATCGATACTGAAAATGAGGAGGAATCGAATTAACTTCTCTGTGAATGCTGTGCAAATGCCACTCTTCTAATTAATTTATTAACAGCACCTTAGCAAATGCAGGGCCTGCAGTCAGGGTTGCTGAGGTATTGCTTAGCGGAGTTTAGCAGATAAGCTTGTTAATGAAGCATGAGAAGTGGCAGCATCCTGCTCAGCCTCCCTGCTGCGTTGGGGTGGGGAGTGAATAAGCATTGCTTATTTTGCTTAGGTTTGTTTTGTTTTGGGTTTGGTTTTTTTGTTTTTTTGTTTTTTTTTTTTTTTTTTGTTTGTTTTGTTTTTTTGTTTTTTTGTTTTTTTTTTTTTTGGTAGCTGAATGGAATTTAACTATAGAGGGATTGGGAGTCTGAGAGGGATTGGGTAACTGGCACCTTCCCTGTAAGGTCACACTTCTGTTATCTGTAGGTGAGACAGTGCTTTTCTCTTCAGTTTCTCCCCTCTCACTTGCCCCCAGGATTTTCACATAGAAATGCTGAATGGCTACACCGTTTGGTCTAGGTGTTAAGAGGAGAGTTTTCTTTGCAGTGTGATCTGTAAATTAGACAAAGAGAAAACTCTAGGTAGCATAAAAGGCTGGAGTAATTTACAGTTGCTCTCTGAGGCATGATGTAGGGACTGGCGTGTGGAAGTACCCTGTGGTATTGATTTGGCTGATGGGAAAGAACTGAGGTCTCAGTGTAACCTCACACGAACTGTGAGGAGTGAGAAATGGTGGAGATTTAGCCTCATTTCTGGGATGAAAAACTAAGGTAGCCATGTTAATTGAAGTGTAACCAAGATTACCAAAGTGCTAGGTGTGGAGTGTGGGCCAGGTAGAGACAAAAGATGAATCACAGAAGTTATCTGGAAGATGTTGGAGGCAAAATAGCTGAGGAAAATTCATCTTGGGGGGAAAAATCCACTGGATAACTCAACTGATGCACTACTTCACCCCTTGGCAACTTCTGCTTTATACAGTTTCTAAGAATGAATGGACATTTGACTTGCTAGGTAGACGCAGTGAATATGCACTAGGGAAAAGTCTTCAGGAGCAGCTGAATGGGAAGCTGGTCAGACATGAAATGCAAGAAAATCAGCAGAGCTTCTGTACCTAATACAGAAGTTGAAGGTACCTCCTCTTTCTTAGCACTGTGAACTGCCTTTGGTATTTAGCTTTCTGTCTGGAAAGAATAGGAGCATCCTTCCCTCTGCTTCCTTACTGCATGGTATGTTGCAGGTGCTCATTCTAATGGTGACCTTTGTGATTATCAGCTCCCATCCAGTCAACCTAGTGTGTGTCACCTGTTTGCACCCTGGGGTTTATTAACCCATTTAGATTATGTTCCTACTACTCTTGTTAAAGGAATATTTGAGACTTGCTGCTCTGAGAGTTAGACTTTATGAAACGAAGTGTTTTGTTAAATAGGGATTGAAAACAGAAGGAAGGAAAAGTCTAAAATAAGATCAAGAAACACATAAATGAAAATGTGTGTATGATTGAGATATACAAGACAAGAATTAACAGGTGAAGGAGTTTTAGGAGAACAAGTAATGGGGAGGAGGAAAAACAATGTTGTGAATTTGATGCAGGTAGGTGTTATTCTATGGCCATTGAGCTTGGACTAGATGCTTACAACTACAGCTTCTAGCCTAGAAGTGGCTTTTATATATTAGGAAGTTAAAAGTTAGCAAAAGAACAGTAGGAACAACTTAATGTTTTTTGAAGAGCTTTTTCTGGAAATGCATCCTGAGATTAAAGACTTCTGTGGATTCTTTCATACCTAAGAATAACTGCGTACTTATTGTGACTTGGGAAGTGGGGGCAGAATTAGGACGAGGAGGTTTGTTTTTTTTTTTTGTTTTTCCCTTGTAGTTAGCCGCCTACTTTTTAACGGGATTTATGGAACTTTGATAATTTGCTATACGCTTGTTCTTCTTTTGTTCTACAAGTTTCTTGTTGTCAAAAACATTATTTTGCCCAGATGGAAGCAAAAAATACAAAAATATGAAGCCTATGTGTCCATTCTTTTGGGAGCTGGTTTCTTTCTGAAAGAAATTAAAAACTAGAAACAAATCATAAAGTATAGCTATAAGAGAAGGTAACGGTTTATTTATACTTTCTGGGTCTTTGAATTAAAATAAATCCTGCTGTTATAATCACTTCATTTGAGCTGCTAAGTAGCGATCAAAGTCTCATTCTTTCTCACTGTCCTCTGCCCTTGATACTCTGTACTGAGGCAGAGAAAAAAGCCCTGTTGTATTTTACCCAACTTTTCATAAATGTCTGCTGTCACCATTGTGTCAGTACTTAATAAATAAGAAATAATTCTCGTTTTGCCAGAAGAAAACAGTTCAACAACAATCAAGACATTTCTTTTGTGGCCAGTCTTCTCTGGCCTTGACGGATCTTATCCTGTGAGACTCTGCTATATCTTTTATGAGGTTAAACTCTCAGGTCTTGCAAGGTTCTGCCTTTTGAGGTCTCACAGACAGTCATTGTAATTATATTACTTTCTGTCCAACCTTCGCTCTACGAGTGAATCTCTCATGAGCTGAATACTGTTATATAATCTCAAATTCAGAGCTTAAGAAGATTAAGACTTTAATTTTCACTGCATGATATCCACCGTGGGCAAAAGGATGTGCTGGAAATAGAATTGCCAGCATCGGAGAAATATGGGGAAAGAAAAAAGTAGAATGCTTGTATTTGAGCCTTTGTAAAATACAGAATGAGCGAAAATAGACGTGTAAATCTGTCAGAGTCAAGAAAACAAAAACTGTTTAGTGAAGAGGTAATCAGCACAATACAACCTCTTTGGTGAAATACAGACAGATACAGCATAGGATTTAATTCACGCTATACCGGGTAGGTACAACCCACCTATTTCTGTAAACCAGTAAAAGCTTTTTCACCAAGAAAAAGTAGCTATTGTGGGGACTCCATTGGGAACTCTACTAGCAAATGCTGCCTCTTAAATGCATTGATGCAGTGGACCTCGTTTGCTCTTTTCTCCTTTGCTGGTGTTGATAATGTTCTAAGATGGGCCACAGACTGGGGCTCCCTAAAGAATCAGTTAGAGCCATCCTGTACTACTAATGCAATTATGTCCAAGATTGATCTTTTCCACCCAGCTGCTTTAGTCTAGTTCTCTTTTTTCTTCCTCTTCTTCTTCATAATAAATGTCCAAAATTAATCTATTCCTTATATTACAGTTAATTGCATTCACTTCTTAATTAAACAGGGTGGACTACAGAAGATCTAAATTAGACATTACTAATTATTAACTCCTTGCAATTTTTGTATGAAAGAATGTAGATAAATTCCAAGTATTAGGTGCAAATTCAAAATACTTAAGTGTATGGAATGTAGGAAGGAGAAATGGTTTTGCTTCTCCTCTTGCAAGCAAAGAAGTAACATATAATTGTATACCTTTGTAACGAGGTATGTTTGACAATAAAGAGAAATTCGGCAACTGAATAAAGTGACAAATAGACTTCACTGCTCAGTTTAGAATAAATGCCCAGACTTCTGTATCACCGCACCTCACTGCAGGATCATGCACTTGTTACCAGTCCCGTCTGTTCCCTCAGCTATTTTAATCCTTTTGGGTACTGACTGGTACTGATTGGAGGTGCTCATAGGCGGGGACAGATACACTGCACAGCTCTGAGAGATTCTTTGTTACATGCTGAGCATGTCTGATGTGTCACGTTTGCTAAGTATGCACAGATCAAAGGTAAACTTAACACTGAACTTACCATATATGATTTATCTAAGGAATACCTGCATTTTCAAAAGTCTTGATAGTTTATGCTGTTGGATGTCTGGAAAAAAAAAAAACCAAACATGTCATGAAAAGACAAGGAAAGTTCTGTCCTTGTGTTTTGTTTTACTTGAGATGGAACATAGGATTTTGATGTCTTCTGTGGGATAACTGATGATAATGCCTTTGATGGACTTCGGGAAAGAGAGGAAGGAGAGGAAAACCAGAGAGAAACAGGCCTTTCCAAATATGTTAACGTGCAAAAGAGGTTTTGTTTCCTAAACTGAAAGAAGAATGGGAGGAGAGTGGGACAAATACAGCTTTCAAATTAAGGTCGTTGTAGCATATTTTTGATCTCAATAGCTGTATTTAAATATCTTTGTTTTGGGAGCGGATGACCTTAGAGAAATCCTTTTGAAAACTCTCTCTTGCCTGCCATCAGCCCTCCCTGGCAAATTCTTGTGGCAGCTGACTTACTGATGTATGCAGTTTCAGTGGCAGTTAGGCTCTTATTTACAAAGATGAGACAAAAATCTGCGTAACTTCTCCCAAGGCCAGCAAACAGAGTGATTAAAATATAAAAGTGCCAATGTTTGAGTGAGTGCACAGGATCAAAAAGAGGAGTTTGCAAAGTTCTTCATATCAATCTTAGAAGGAACGTACTGTATAAATGAAGGAGAGGAAATAACGTGAGTTGTTTGCAACACCTCCTAAGTTCTGCAGCCTGGTGCTGCAGAAGTCTCAGTTGTCAGGCTTGCAAAAGGAGCTGGGTTTTGGTACCGTCTGCTCTTCAGAAATAGATCCTCTTACTCCTGTTGTTTATTTGCATCGTAATTATTGTGAGCAGAATGTGAAACATGCACAAGTTGCAGTTAATGTTGTATGGATATATTCCAGTTGTATCAATACAGGCACACACACATATATCTGAATTCCACATCCAGCTTTTTTCCCTCAACCAGAAGTATAATTTTTTAAAAAAAGAAAAAAAGCTTAATATGAATAGTCTTGATATGAAAGCATACAAGCATGTGACGAAATGGGGTTTAATGAAGGGTGAAGGTGAATACTGAGTATAGTATTGCCAGTGAGGACGGATTCATTAGTGAATAAACTATTAGTTTCTGGGGGTTTAGCAGCTGTTAGGGATGAGCTGAACAGATCCTTCCTTAAATAATTATAAGGCTGCTGAGGATGATGGAGGATTTATGATGTTAGATAGCATGGATATAGTGAAGTGGATAAGATATTTATTCAGGAAGGCAAATGCACAACAGATTTGTCTCTCCCCGATAGAACTCCCTCTTCTCTCTTCACCTTTTAAACAGTCTTAGCCTGGCAGCCTTACTGAAACACTTCTATTTTTAAAATTTTAGATTTAACAATATTAACCATTTAAGACATTAATAACCTCTATTGCCCATGAAACACTGCAAGTATATTAGTAGAATCTGTTCTTTCATATTAAGATAGGAAATCCCTGTTTTAAAAGGTCTTTAATTGATAACCACATAAATGGTGCCAAGTGCTTTTTCAGTTCAGCTCTGGGTTTAACCTGGCGAACATTATGAACCTCTGGATTCGTGCTTGGGTTCCAAGAGTCGGAATTAACTGTGCTCGTTACTGACAAACACAGAGTAGTAAATGGAAAGAGGAGGAAATTTCAGATGCATCGACTTAAGATGATAGAAATACATGAATGTATGTTCAAGCACAGTCTATAAGCATAAAGACTCTGGGATTGTGTAACTATTAACTTCCATTAAATATAAACTGGTGATCTCCTAGTGTTTAAAAAAAAAAAAGCCCACACGCAAATGGAAAATGATTGTTTAATTAAACTATGCTGACTTTTACTGTGGTTATTGGACTGACACTTTTTTTGTAGAATGAAGCAGAGGGATGCTAGGTTTGTCACTAGTCTCTCCTTCAAGGAATCCTTCACTCTCTCTCAGTATCTCAGTCTTGCCTTAGTTCTTCAGCATCTGTTTGTCTTCTGGTTTTGGTGTAAACCAAATATATGTTGTAGATTCCTGCTCTTACAGCTTCACAGGATTTTCTTTTCATAACTATATTATACAAGAAATAGCGTACTTAGCAGTGAACTGCTTAGTTATTTGCAGTTTGTTCTCTGTCTTCTACCAATGGTACTGGAACTTCGATATGCTTATGTTTAATACAGCCGTTGAAGCCTGAAAAAGATTTTCTACTCTAATTTTTTTTGTTGTGTTTTTCTTTATGAAAATATTGGTTTCAAGAACCGTAGCAGAGGATTTTCACAGCATTTATACAGCAGTCTAATGAATTAAGAGGAAAACTCCTACTCTTGGCATATAGTTAAAATGACTCTTCATGGATATCCTGCCCTTGCAGGACAACTGTCAGAACCAGTGTTTAAGTAACATTGTGTAATTTAAATATCTTTCCTATGCTTTTTTTTTGTTTTCATAATTAGAAATGGTCAGCATTGACACTCCCATTGAAACAATCTGCTTTTCTTTAAGAATACATGGTGAGGTCCTTATTGTTGGGGCTTTTTCAGTCTCCTGGGTGGGAAAGTTTTGTATTTTTTTTTTACATTTGAACTTAGTTCTCTAGAGTTCTACTCATTTGCTCACATAAAATGGTGCTTCAGCAACTTTTAATGTGTTTTTTATAAGATTCAAAAGTAAGTTTACTGTCTAATGGCAACTGCTAGCTCACTTGCTTTGAAGTGCTATTAATGATACCTGAACTTTATATTATTGATACTGTGAACTTTCTATTGGCCTGGTTGTGGATCATTAAAGCTGTGAAAAGCTTTGCTTTTTTGACTCCAGTGGGAGTTAGAAGATCCATGCTACATCATGCTTATAGTATTAATTTCCTTCGTAACAAGGCAGTGTAGGATCAAAACGTATTTGATTCATTTTTTATAAATTTATAGTTCTCAACTTCTTAGCTTGTTTCCACCTCCCACAATGTTTAAAGCCTTCACGACTTGTGCTGATCTGGATTTGTAAAGTAATTATTAAAGCCGTTGATATTTATAAGAGATCTGAAACATTTCTACTAATTAATTATTGATTCCCCAAGTGATTCAATCCTGCCAATTTGTAATAAATATTTAAGATTTCCATGGAATAAAGAGGGTTGGTTTGTTGGTTGGGGTGGGGGTTTTTTTGTTGTTGTTTTTTTTTCCCCCTTCCTGGTTTTGAAGTTTGAAGGAAGAGGACTTTTAATAAGACTCAACGGTTTTTTATCTATGTGGATGTTAATGTGTACTATATATATTTGTCTTAGTGGTGATGGCTTGTCCTTGAAATTAGCAAAACAAATCAGTTGTTCTATCCCTGAAAATATACATCAGGCCAGGCTCCAATCCTGCAACAGCTTGCACATCTCCGTAATTTCACACACTCAAAATCCTAAACTGTAGGTGAATGGTTTCAAAGAGGATTATGAAGGCTGATGAGGATCTTTATACAGTGTGTTGTTGGGAGAGCTAGAACTTCAGTGAATTAAAAAACATCCCAAGCTTGGTCGGAGGCCACCTAGAGCTGGCAGGAAACAGGAAATGCAACATCTAATCTCTGTTTCCTCTGGGGAGCTTCGGTGATGAAGTCAGACCACTCTTTGGCAGAAGACATGATTCTGCTTGAAATTCAGAAAGCAGAATCTTATCCTGAGAGTAGTCCCCTAACTTTTTTCAGCATTCTCTGAAAGGACTGATAAGAGCTAATCACTGAACTTTCAGTGCATGATTGCTGCGGAAGACAAAGATAGTGACAGAGTGGTACTGCCTTCCTCTTAGATTATTTCCTGACAGTTAAAATATTAGGATGTGGAAAGCATGGCTTTGTTAAATAAATGATAATTAAATAATTCAGGGTTGACTTAGCTGGAGAGAAAACAAGATACAGCCGGGACACCAGCACACTCTGCCGAGAGCTCTCTTGCCACCCGCTTTGAGCCAGTGTGAGATGTCTTACCAGTCACAGAGAGGCTCTGCAGCAATTGCTTGTTGGTGACTGCACACAACAGGTAGCTAAGATTAATTAGCCAGGAGGCTAAGTGTTAATATACTCATCAGGTCCAATGAAGGGAGTGTCTGCCAACCCAACACTTGCCCATCAAGTGGGGAGGTATTAGCCTCTGTTGCTCTTTGGTGTAGGCTAATCCTTCATGTTGCTGAGTTGCTGTCTTAGTCGCTGCTTTTTTTTTTCCATCTTCTTGAAGCTTTTTACCCTTTTATGTCACTATTTTTACTCTTAAATCACTGAGCTCCTTACTGTCCCATCTCAACAATATTTGCACTTTTGAAAATGCCTTCATATGAAATTTTGCGTAGCTCACTTCTAAGTCACTTTTGGAATTCAGAGGTTTGAGACTTGCTATTTGTAGGTGCCTCATTTGCACTTTCAAAGCTTCTTGATGAAATCAAACTTATCAATGAGGAAGCTTTTTTTGGCCAAAATAAGAAGTATTTTGTCCTCTTTGATCCTACCATATGGGGGCCATCTAAGCATTGGCTGGGCTGCTGTCTTTGTGGGCTGAATCTTCTGGCATGCTCTTTCTGCTTTTGGGAAATAATATACAGCCGTATTTTAAACATTGTTAAAATCCTCTTTATTTCAGACAGTTAAGGAGTTCTGCGGCACACTTTTCTTTCATACCACTGTCAAGCACAATCCTGTATTGCCATGGCAGCTATTCACAAAGCTGTTCTGGGTCCTCTGCTTACAAGGTCCTTGCCAGCCTGGGCAAGATGCTGCTGTTACCATCGAGGCATTCTAATGTTATTACTGCTTTTCTTTAAAAATCAAAGCTATCCTTTCCTTCAGAGAGATTTAAATTCATGAAGCTGAGCTCAAAAAGGATGTCTAAATCGTGTAGTCTTACCTCCTCAGTATGACAGGGTATCAAATTTTACACCGCTGGCTTATATCGAACCAAAAGACTAGTTAAGGCTTGAAGTCCTACACTGCTTGCGGTAGGACGCTATCTGTAATTCGGCTCACTAGGTCACTTTTGTTTGAGGTCTTTTATGATGCACAATGAAAACAGGATATACAAAGCTTAAGAGCTTAATATCCTTTCATGTCAGTATTTTTTCTCCAGAATCCTTGAGCCACTCACTATCTCAACAGCTACGCTCTGCTTCTAATTTTATTATCTGGAGTGGCTTTACCTTACTAACTTTCTTTCGGCTTAACAACAGTGCTCTTAGCAGACCTGAGCCTCGGCCAGGTAGCTGTGCTGTGTCAGCTGAACCCCTGTGCAGAGAGCTGCAGTATCACCTGTGGCAGATCTACGAGCAGAGGCTTGCGTACGGCCAAAGACACAGTGAGCAGAGCACACAGAAACAGGAACGCAGATGTCGATACAGATGGAATGAAGAGGAACTGGTTCAATATAAACATGGGACAGAAAACAGCTTCGTGGTATAAACATGGAACAAGAAAACAGCTTCGCGTGCTGATCTTAGTGGGAACTGAATAAGGCGACTGGGTTAGTGATCTGAAATATGTATTTACTTGCCTAGCAGGTGCATGGAAAGTTTTAGAGCTCAGGTATAAAAGCTGAGGTTTGAGAAGCAATAAACGATGTTGTGCTTATCACAGCCAGAGTCCGTGCCCTCATACACCACAAATGGCACCCGAACAGGGTTTAAAAGAACTAGGTTTAAAAGAACAAGGATTAAAAGGAACAGAGGTATGAAGTAGTAGTTATCTGGTGGTGTACCCGCAGCCGGACGGAGGAATTCATACAGAGAACTCTCTAGCAATTACTTTCATCGCCGTTCGCTGGACGAAAAAGGTGAGCAGCCGCGGTAGATATTAAAAATGGGACAAACAGCTACCCGAGAACAGAAATTGCAACTTGAACTTCTGCCGCGCATTTTAACAGAACAGGGCTTTAAAGTGGCCCCTGTCAAATTAGTAACTTTGCTTGTATGGATATGTGATTATTGCTTATGGTTCCCTGAATGGAGGTCCTATGATTTAGCTCACCGGCAAAAAGTGGGGGAGGAATTGCAAACACGGGAGACGCTGCACTTGTCCTTGCCAGAAGGAATAATAATTACTTGGCGAACTGTATACACTGCCATACGAACACTGCATCCCTCAGAGCAAACCCCGCAAGGGGTTACTGGAGGGGCACCACAAGCTCCCCCAGAGGAATCTCAGTTTGCTGACATAATACCCCCAGTTGGCAGACCCTGATCCTGAATCTGCTGAAATTCCCAATCCTGCAGAACATTGCCAAAAGCAGAATTCGGGAGGCGAAGAGACAGAAGATCCCTTTAATCCTGGTCCAATAAGTCCAGAGACTGGACCTGATTTATATCCACCTTTAACCCCAGTTAAAGCTATGGCTGCATCTGCTCCAACTGCGGAGGAGATTTTACAGCAACAGCGACGAAAGCCATTATCGTGCTCCCCCATTCTTAACCCACCTCCGTTTGCGCCAGGTGCCGCGTCTGTTCCTTCTTATAAACCTCCTCAATATCAGCACTTACCTTATGAGTTAAAGAGTTAAGAAATTCTGCCAGAGATTACGGATTGCAATCTTCCTTCGGTTAATCTTGACTGCAGCGCAATCTGCAGTCTGGGACACACTGCCACTGCTCAAATGACGAACAGTCTTACTCAAGGTATTAACACAGGTCTGAACGAGTTGCTGGGACAAGGGCCATACGCCACTGCGCAGGCACAAGCCCAGTTAGACGGAAGAGTCTTTAGTCAGGCCACCAGGCTGGCTATTAGAGCCTTGCGGCGAGTTCCCGGTAGAGGAAGAAGAGGAACGTCTGTTGCGGCTGTGCGCCAGGAGGCGGCAGAACCTCGTGTTACCTTCTTCGATTGCAGCCTCCTATCCAAAGGCAGATAGTTTTGGAAGAGGCGCAGCAATTGTTGTTGTTTCAATTAGCAATTGAAAATGCTAATGCGGATTGCAAGCGCGCTTTAGAGCCGCTGCGAAATAAGGCCAAAACTCTATCAGAGCTAATAAGAGCCTGTCAAAATGTGGGCTCTGAGCAACATAAAGCAGAAATGTTAGCCACTGCTGCAGCTCAACAGATGGTGGTAGCCCGTGCAGCTGTTAAATGCTTCCTTTGTGATAAGCAAGGACATATTAAACGGAATTGTCCCCGGCGCACCGACCATCCAACTTCAAGAAGGCCTGCTACCCCAACACAACTATGCCCTCGGTGTCAGAGAGGGTATCATTGGAGTAGCCAATGTCGTTCAAAATATGATAAGCTCGGCAATCCTATTGGGACCCTCCCGGGAAACGGGAGGAGGGGCACGAGGCCCAGCACCCCAAAAACAATGAATCAGGCCTTTGCAGGGCAAGTAGCAACCCCCCAGACATCGGAGACAAGTGGTGTGTCACCGGCCTACAACCCGCCACAGCAGGAAGTGTGGGGTTGGACCTGGCCACTTCCGAACCAACCATAATAACAGATAGTAGTGTACACCTTTTGCCTGCGGGGGTCTATGGGCCGTTGCCAAGAAATACTGCAGCTCTTTTAATTGGCCGTTCTTTTACAACTTGCACAGGATTGTTTGTACTGCCTGGTGTTATAGACTCAGATTATAAAGGGGAAATAAAAATCATGGCCTGGACTCCAAAACCTCCTTGCACGATACCTCAAGGGGAAAAAATCACTCAACTGATATCATTTCCCATTTTAACATCATCCAGTAATGGGACACCTCAAAATAGAGGTTTTGGTAGTACAGGCATGCCTCAGATTCTGTGGACACAAAAGGTATCAAGCGGCCAGCCTATGCTTTCTTTCAGAATTAATGGAAAATTATTCTCTGGCCTAGTGGACACAGGTGCTGATGTGACTATTGTAGAGCAATCTCAGTGGCCTGCGGAGTGGCCCTTGATGAGATCCACCGCAGCAGTAGCAGGCGTAGGAGGAACGCAGGTGCTGTGACAGAGTGCTCAGTCCTTATTGATAGAAGGTCCAGATGGCAAACAAGGGATACTACAACCTTTTGTCATGCCAGTTCCCTGTACATTATGGGGAAGAGATTTGTTGCAACAATGGAATATGACTCTTACTACAAATTTATCCTAAGGGTCACTGACAGACGGCCTCGCCTAAAATTGACTTGGAAAACAGACAAGCCTGTTTAGGTTGATCAGTGGCCCTTGAAAGGGGAGAGGCTGCAGAAGGCCAGAGAACTGGTTGCTGAACAATTAGAATTAGGACATATAGTTCCTTCTACCAGCCCCTGGAACACTCCTATCTTTGTCATCCCAAAAAAATCTGGAAAGTGGAGGTTGTTATAAGACCTAAGAGCTACTAATGCTGTAATGGAACAAATGGGTGCGTTGCAACCAGGAACGCCTATGCCGTTCATGATACCTGCACACTGGCATCTTGTTGAAAACGGCTTCGCGTGCTGATCTTAGTGGGAACTGAATAAGGCGACTGGGTTAGTGATCTGAAATATGCATTTACTTGCCTAGCAGGTGCATGGAAAGTTTTAGAGCTCGGGTATGAAAGCCGAGGCTTGAGAAGCAATAAATGATTTTGTGCTTATCACAGCCGGAGTCCGTGTCCTCATACACCACAATCACCGTCCACGTAGGAGGAACTGATTACGTGAGACATGGTAGACAATCCGAACAGTGTCTGATATTGCAGAGACATGACTTCGTTTCCCATGTAAACTCAATATTCCTGTTTTGCATCCTGTAAGGTTATTGTTACCTCTTTTAGAAGATGTTTTGGAGAGTCAAGAGGTAATTATTTACAAGACTGTTGAAACCCTTTTGAGTCAATAGACTTGTATCCTAAGGATGTAACCTGCATCTGAGCTCTTGGACACAGGTCTCTAGTATTTGACTGTACTGTAACAAACATTGTAGCTCTGTGATCATTTATTCAATGATTCATGGTCCTTTATAACAGTAACTTTCTAATTATTTGCCATTCTTTTGTGAGGTTACAATGTGATTTCCATCTGTTTCTGGGACAGTACTGAATACATTTGCTGTATAATTATTTGTGTATACTCTCTTTTGATCCGTACTTTCCATAAAGACACATCCATAATTAATGTCACAGGTCTGTATTTATTTCTAGAGCTAAAGAAAGTATTAATTCCCATGGCTTGTTTGGACCTGCAGGGGAATAGCAATTCTTAGACCTAAATAAGCTAGTCAGCATTCCCCTTTGGTATTATTTTTTTTTTTTTCTTTTCAGAGCAACTACTTGAATAAGTATCAAATGAACATATTAAACGCTAAAATTAAATACATTCAGATAACTCATCTGTTTAAAAAAACCCTGAGAAACACATGCCCATAGATCTTTGCAACTCTGAATGTAAGCAAAAAAAAAAGGGAAATAAAATCACTGAATATAATATTGTAATAAAACATCAAAACACATAAAAACCTCAGTCACCAAGGTATTGGCTTCATATGGACTCATAATTAATTCATAGTATGCTTCAACTGCGGCTGGGGGAAAGGACATAAACAAGGAATGTGGGGGTTTGTTGTTTTCCCTTCTGCGACTTCGTTTCTGCCAGATTCCAAATGAAATGAAACCAAAGCTGGCACTACACAAAATTTGATTCAGATGAAACTTCAGACACTAAAGCCATTAAGCATACATTTCCTAAATAAAAAATGAGTTGTCTGCAAGCTGCCTTGACGTGGTCTGCAAAGTCTAGTACATATAAAAACAGCCCAGTGAATTGTCAAATGCTACTGAAATAAATAAAAAGAAAACAAACCTCCTCTGCCCCCTCCTCCTTTATTCTCTTAGAATTTCTGTGTGGCTATAATATTCTGGATAAAATAGACAGTTATAAGCCTGAATACAGAAGCAGAATGATTTTCTATATAACCAAGTCATTGCAGTACAATTTGAAAAAATGAGAAGTAATCATTTACTATTTTAAAAAGTATTTACATCATTTCAACTTTGCATCCAGCAAATGAAGAAGGAGGACTCTTGCCTCTTCCCTGCAGATATTAGCTGTAATCATACCTTCTTAGAGGTTAAGTCTCTTCAGCGTGTCCTAGCTGTCCGAATTACAGTACTGAGAAAGTAACAATGGGTTTTTTGGTTGTCTTCTTGTCTACGCACTACTAGTGCTTTCTAACTGGAATCACAGACCATGTTCAAAGCATATAACGGGCAAGTTACAGAGCAAAGTAACTGCCAGTCAGTTTCAATTTACTGTACTTAAGTCTGCACCAACACTGAAAATAATTAGATGTCTATAAATCAAAACTTTTGAGAACAACTGATGTGACTGTAACTACTGCCACTGTGACCCTGCTCATCAGCCAGTGAATTTCATCTCAGTCAGCTATAGTTTTATGCTCAGATCCCACAGTGTGTATGTGGGGCTAGTGATTAAAATAAACATCTAGTTATTATCACGTTGTAACCTGAACTCAACTGACTCACTGCAGCTGTGCAAATTCCTAAAAATTTTTTCAACTCATACTGTCATGAGATCCATTGCAGTAGCTGACAAGAGTTGCAATAAAATCTGTAATTCTGTCTGACAACTTCCTTATCCATAAATAACCCACAAAAATTGTTAATAAAGCAAACAGTTAGTGAACAGACCTTCCCTTCTTAAAGGGCTTTCACTGGCAGAAATGACACAGTTGTGATATCCCTTCTGTCTCAAAAGAAGATGTGGAATCAACCAGCTTGAATGAAATAAAATATAAAAATAAAAAAGAAAGAAATAGAAATATCTTTACCTAAGAAGATGACAAATACAACCATTTCTGTGGATCCTTAGGGTAGTGTTATTATTGTTATATAGAAGATATTTGGATCAAGAGAAGGTAAGTTCCACAATGATACATCAAGTAGCAAAGAATACAAGATGTGCTATACTAAAATACATATTTTTATTTTCAACTACTTGTGCTTTTGTATTGACCAGTTAAAAACTTTTCAAAGGACAGGCTTTCTCAATATGGAAGTGGTGAAAAGTCTTTAAATGGAGCTTTAGTAAGGAAGCGTCTTTAAAAACTGTTAATGCTCTTACTGCTAAACCTTTACAATTTTGATCTTGTACATTTAAATGGGGGAATCTTTTGTCTGTATATTATGTTTCATATGAGAATTTCTGCTGTATTATGCATAAATGAGAAGGAATTTGCGTGTCAGACCAAGAATTAAAAAAGTAGGCAAGTAATGCAATCTAAAAATGACATTTTAGTTCCTCTCATGTTTTCGGTCTCAGCTTGAAGCTTTTTTTCCACGTTTGCATGTTCTTTTTTTCACTTATATGTGGTATGAAGTCTCTCATTCATACAACCTGAGAACAAACCATAAAACTGGAATTAAGAACAGCAATGGCTGAAGAGGAAATCTAATAAAGGACTATTATAAGACAGAAGTCGTATGATAGTGAGGTGTTCTGAACTAAAGCATAACCACAAAAAATTGAATAAGTTATAAGAAAATGTTGGTTATCAGTTCTTTCTTTAATGATAAACTATATGAATGAAGAACGTACTAAACTACAGTGTCTGTAACTCCTAGCATAAGTTATGAACCTTACTGTATCTTGTGCTCTTTCTTTTTTTTTTTTTTTGCTGAGTGGAGGAATCTCGCCAAAAGTGTATTTAAGTGGAAAAATGGGATATTATTAAAACACTTTCTTATTTTTTTCTGAAAATTGGCATACTAATAATTTTGTTACTCACAAATGCCATGTGAGTTACATGAAAACAAGTTTTTTAAGAAAGCTAATATATATATGAAATATAAGACAGAGACTTACTTTCTTAGGTCTATAGTTCTTACTGCAAAAGCAAGGGCAAAAATCTTTCGTTTGGTTTTGTGTTTGTTTTATAAATAATTAAGGAGGCTACAGCTTTAGGTCTGAGACAGAATGATTAGACCGCTGAATTTACTTATAAAAACATTGTTTCGTCCTATTGGTATTGCTAATAGTAGTATTCTTAGATCATGGCAGTGTTAGAGAAATTATCTTTGTTTGCCAGCTACTTCTCTGATTTATATAAGGTTTTCTGGAAATGTTTTATGGGGGAGAAACAAAGTGAAGCTTCAGAGTTGGAAAGCTCAACATTAGAGGGAGGCAGCAAGTTTAAAAATGTAAGAAGAGGAAGTTTACACGCGCGCTGAAATATATACTCTGTGTAGACACAGAAAATCTTGGATATTGAAAAGGTTTATCAAAGTCAATGAGAATAGCCACATGTTGTAACTGTAAGCATGTACATAAATCTTTGCAGGATCCAGGCCTTTGTTAGTAAGACTTGTCACAGTTTTGTTTCATGATGAAATGATATTTTCAAACAAAATAAAATATCTTACTTTGAGAGCTCCTTTATTTCAAAATGAGTTGAAAAACAAAAAAAAAATAATCTATAGTTATACTCATTTTTTAAAAATGAAACTTTTCTTTGAAAATATAATATTTACTGGAAAAAAATCACCACTTATTTTTTCTCACCTCCTGCCTCCCTTGTCACCTAAATTAGTGAAAAAAAGTATCCTTAATAAGACACCTTTTTTACCAAGGCACTTTTAAGTTAAGGTTATGTGTTGCTCTTTTAACATCTATGAATAATATAATTCCATTTAGACATTATAACTTCCACACAATGGCATAAATTCTAATACTGCATGCACATATGCAAGTTTAACCATATCATTTTAAATAGTTCTCTGTACTACAGTTAGGAAAACAGGTAGGGATGGTGTTAAAGGTCAGCAAATTAAAGACCTGAGGGTTAACGTTTTACCTTTACTCTCTTGTAGCAGATTATTTCCCAACCTGCACCTTTTCAGGGGGGTGAGAAAGTTTAATGGCAGATTTGGTCTAGAGAAATCCTCACATTAATTTTACAAAATGTGTGCTGGGAACATCTCAGGTGGTTTCAAATTTAAGCAACTCTTGTCCTTTTGTCTTCATTTGCAACCCAGGAACTTCTGGGCGTCTAAGTTTTTGACAGAAACAGAATGTAAGCAAGAAATTGGAAGCATGCTCTTCCTCTGTCAGACACATACGCACCCTCTTCATGACTGACTGCAGACTTTTCTCCTCTGGATATGAATATGTGCTTTGGCCAACCTGATATTTCTAATCCTCATTCCATAAAATGTGTCTTTGTCAGTTCATAATCTTCCGTTGGTCTGCATTTACAGAAAACTTTCTTGGGATAGTATCTTTTGTTACGAGTTTTCATTTTCTGCTCCCAGATTGCACTGTTGACAGTACAGTTTTCTGTGAATGTACCAATACTCCCATAATGTGCTGAAATCAAAGGGATCTTAGTTCACATTCCCTGCTTCTTCCCTGAAATAATACTTTTCAATCTTCGCACATTTGCTTTCTGCATCTTAGATCCTGTCCGTTTCCATGCATGCACAGTGCCAGAAGGAAAAGGCGCTATAAGTGGAAGACAGTATGGTACACAGGCCCACACACTTACGGGCTGGTGGACTTTGGATCTTTGCTGAATAGAAAAGGTCTGTGTTGGTGGGAGAAGAGAAGTAAGAGAAAGACTTAAAAGGTTGGCACCTGACTGACATCAGCCTGGGGGAAACTCTCAACAGTTATTTTATGATCACATAGACAAACCCTGCAGAATGAACTGTATTAATCTGAAAGATGTTTCAAAGTGGGGCAGGCTGTTTCTGGGTGATGCTTAACTCAGCCCAGAAAGGAAAATATGGAAGCGGAAATGTCAGCTCTTCTTCTGGCTGTAGATTGCATGTATCTGTGTTAATTATGTTAACTGTAAAGTGATGATTAATTTAAATGGCAAAACTGTGATCATTTTTTGGCAGATGTTTATGTAAGATGAGGGATAGCTGGAACTAGGCTCCCCTGTCTCTGAGTTAATGAACCCTCTAAGGGGAAATATAAAGCTTGTTCAGGCAACGATAAAAAGCAGCAGCTGAGTGACGATGAGAACGCAGCTAACAGGGCAGTCTGTGCAGCAGCTTTGCTCAGGAAGGGCAGAAGGAAGAAACCCTTGGTTTGGAGGACGGGGAAGCTCAGGGAGTGTTTAGCTCCCGAGAGCAGAGGACGTTTCTTTGGTAGCAGTCCTGCAATCTGGAAGAGCGGTTGGCAAGTTTGCTAGAGGGAGACACCTGAAGGCTTGCTGCATACCTGACTCTCAAGGCTACGGCAAAAAGGGTGTGAACAGGCTTATAAAGACCCTTCTAACGGGATGAAGCCTTACCATGCCCAGGTGAGGATAAAGGGCAGCGGCTTAATGACTAGCAGGAAATCAAAAGGGGAGTTTGCACTGGGAGTACATACTGGTGAAGGTACAGAGCATGTCAGGTCAGCCTATTCCTGTTGTCTTGATATGCTTGGATATTTCCCACGTATTGGTAGCTAGACTAATAAGCGTAGAGCTGGGTTAGAGAAGAGCAATTCTAAGCATTGCTTCAAAAGAGAAATTAAATTAATATAAACTTCCAAAACCCAATAAATTTTTAGTTCAATATGCAGGTAGAATTCCCCCAGCAGAATGAAAGCTGCTACGTTTATTACATAAAGCTCAATAGATACTGTGTTGGGCAGCCAAATGCTATAGCAGTGGCAAGGGCTTCAAGTAGGATGTTATAAAACTGAGAGACTGGACAAAAGGTGGCAGCTGAGCTAGTAGTTTTACTACTGTAAGGTAAGGAATGCATCTAGGTTAACACAACATTAAATTTGGAATTGGTGTTTACAGTTCAGGATTGAGATCTCAGAGTAATTTTTGACAGTCCTCTGAAATCATTGCCTTAACATGCAGTAGCAACCAAAATGGTCAACAAGATGTTGGACATCATCAGGAAGGGCATGAAGACCAAGACAGAATTGAAGTGCCATAAGGTGACAAGAAAAGTTAGAAAAAAGGCAACTGGAACCATCAATGGGATAGAACAGCTGCCTAATGAGGGACCTCTCAGCTTAGAGAAGGCTGAGGAGGAAGTTGAATTTGGAGCTGTTATTCACTAAATCCCATAATTCAAGAATTAAAGGGCACATGAAAATAGAAAAGGTTGATTTGAACAGGTGGAAGAAACTATTTCTGTATACACTAGGCATTGAGCCTCTGAATGTTGCTACCACAGGAGGTTGTAGAAGCAGATGGTATCATCAGTTTCAAAAATGAATTAAGCAGATTCATAGAAAAGAGTTCTACTAATAGAAAATAAGAGAAAAAACAAGGATGCACCCTCTAGTATCACAAATACAGTAGTTGCAGATGCTGGGAAAGTAAAGGGGAAGCAGATGTAAGAAAACATTCAGGCTTGTCTTCTCCCCCAAAGTAACATCTCCTGTTGCCACTATAGTCTGAGACAGAGTACTGTGCTAGGTGGACAAGTTGCCTGACCCTGGAAAGTACTTATTATGTTCTGATATGGGTGATCTTAAGATGGAGTTTCTGGTCTAACAATAAATACAGATGAGCAAGATCTAACATCTGTTTGAGGCCATTCTAGGACATGACCTGATCCATGTGTGAATGAACACACCCGAATAGCTCCTCAGTGCTGAGAAGAGGTCTTAGTAGGACTCCTTATTGCTCTGTGGTTTTCAGAATTCATGGTATACTAGTCTTGGGTGACGAAAGTCAACTTTGTCATGTATGCTTTCTGTACTGCAATGATAAGATCATAGCACGCGTCCATTGCAGAGGGTATATAGGAGATATTTCAGTTAAACAGAGAAAAGTTATCTGGAAATGGGCGAGGAAAGATGAAAATGTAACAATGACAAAATACTCATTAGCAATACTGGAAAGATGTCCTGGGGATACTTTTAAATTTATGTCATCATTTTCTAAGTTTGTTAATCTGTTTTATACTTTTCTTTCCTGTAATTTTCCACACTTGTGCATCACTGTAGATAAAAATGATCCTTCCCTTTTCTACTACCATTGTGAAAAGATACCATCTCTGATGCAAATAATCTGGGAAGAGTTAATTGCAACACTTAAATTGTACAGCAAGTATTTTTCAGGTCACTTTGACAAACTAATAGTATTATCTTTTCAACACTGCAGTAGTGGTACAATAAAAAGAGTTTAGTTGCCACAGGTGAGGCAATGCAATGTATTTATACATATAAACTAAAGTAAAATCTTCACACAAATATTTGTATTTTGTACATTTATGGCTGTCCCTCTCTGGCTGAGCATATCTTGGTTATTTCATCCATGCATGGAAATTATTGCCTTACAGCTGTATAAGCAGTGAAAATCAGGTTGACTAATTGACTGATCTCTTCCTGTGTTTGTTTATGTTAATAGGTTTACTCAATTATGCTAGCCTAATGTAGGCTGGAAAAGACTGTCTTTGTGATTTTAAGCAGTCTTGAGCGCAGTTAGTTTTTCTAGAAAGGTCCTAGATAAAGCTGCAAGACCCCACCAGAGACTCAGGGGGGCAGTTCACTCCTTATTGTTTTATAGCCACTCCATAATGCTTCATTATAATGGTGAGAGACAGTTTTCATAGAGTAATTTAGACAAAAGAATCAATGGTTTCTATATGTTAATAAACGCTGCTAGCTCTTTGATGAAAAGGCTTCTTTGATAAAGCAGGTTTAAGAGAGACGTGAAAACGTGCAGTTTTCTGGAGAGATAAACTTACAATGCAACAACATAGTTGTACAAAATGTCTGTACTGTGATGTAAGGATGAACAAGTGATTCCTATCTACTCTCTGTAATGAGTTCAGTGAACTTTCTGTGTAGCTGATGATGAGATCCAGCTGATAAGAGCTGTTAGTCAAAATGACGTTGGTGACTGAGCTACATGAGGTAACTGAGGATAGCAGGATTAGTGTTCCTTCTTGCTTGTGAGGAGCAGGTTGAGTGGCCAGAGCTCTGTGGCTGCTGGGAGGTATTAGGACAGGATCATATGATAGGTATGTATTTGGATTAAGACTGTAATTTTATCTGGTCTTTTCTATTCCTAAACTTGATAAAACTGTGCTGTATTCCCATAGAAAAATCTGCTTTTTTTTTTTTTTGTTTGTTTTTTTTTCTGTTTCTCTGATTCCCTAGAGAGCAGCTGTAGTGCATATTACTAGCCTTGAGGACCCTGTTCACAAGCTGCACAGCCCAGTGGGGCTGGACTGGACATATTACTTGCTACTGGATATATCTAAGTAAAAAAAAAAAAAATCCCCCACACTTCCTTCCCCGCCCCACCCCCCCCCCCCCAAAAAAAAAAAAAAAGAAAAAAAGCTGGTTAAGCTGGCATTCATTAATTAGTGCTGTAATTATATGGTTGGAGCGTGAGACTTCTGAGAAGTTGGAGAGCTGTTGGTAAAATGTTAATACTCGAAGTTTCAGTGTCTTTGGCACCCAGAATGTGCCACCACATAATTTGCAGACCAAAATTTGGTGCTGAGGACTATGTGAGGAGCGAGTAAAACATCCCTATATGATGCCTCTCTGGGAAACAATAGGGTTTTGCTCTGTAGAATGAAGGCCTAGACAGACTGCCTGAAGAAGCCCTGAATGTTTTTCTTCATATGGCAGAAACAAGGAAAGGAAAAACAATTTGTCAGAAGAATCTGGGCAACTGGTTAGGGAGAAAGCCTTGAGGAAGACAGCTTAGGAGGCTTATTGGAAAACTGCAGGTAGAGTTTGAATTGAAGAAACAAAAGATAAAACCTACAGAGTGGCATTCTCTGTTCACATAAAATGTTTAATTTTTTAAATAAGGAAATAGTTTATAGAATCTAAATTTGTGGATAACTTCTGTGGAAATACAGTGTTGAGCTGCCAGAAGAAAATACCTTATGCTAATATCATTAAGAGGACAATTGAGTGATAACTCAAATACAGACGGAGGCCCTTTGTATTGTCTAGGATACTCAAAATGGGCTCTCATCTAGGCAGCGAAGATATTCTTTCATCACAGGAGAAGAACAAAAGCAGTTTATTCTGAAAACCCTTTTTTTTTTTTTGTTGTGACCAAGGTGTTCAGTTATAGGAAACTTTTGCAAATGAAAAACTCTTCTTCCGACCTTTGTAACTATTGCATATCTTATGTTGCACAGCTTGGGATGAAGGAGAGGAAACTGTTTTCCAGATGGTCTCCTCCTCACTGTATCCAAGCACAGCTTTGACATAATTGGCAATCTGTCCCTGCATGGTCCCTCTCTGATGGAGGCAAGGAAAAAGAGATGATGGTGTGACTGATCAACAACCCCCCCACAGTGGAAGACTGCTCGGAGGAGGTGGGCACAGGCAATCGGCTCATGTAGCTCAGGGAAAAAAGCAAGGAGTGATGCCAGCTACTGCAAAGAAAGCTGAATTTAGGTCAATGCAAAGGGGACCGGAGGCTGGGCTTTGTTTTAGATCAGCTGGCTGTATCGGTTGAGTGGATCAGCTGGTCGTGTAATTGATTTTTTAAAAATTTTATTTATTTTATTTATTTTTCTTCCCAAGTTAGTCAAGAATGTGAATGTTTTCCTGAGCTGGGCAGACCAGCATGGAGGAAGTGCGTAAGTTACTCAATAGAGTATAAAAGGTGAACAGCCAACAGGATGAACTTTGAAGATAGCAATGGGCTTGGGCTGGATTCAACTTAAATAATCCTTCCTGGTGACTGGGGATACCCAGTGCTGTAACAGGAATGTATCAAGACCAGTAACAGAAATCATATTTGTGTTGTGATCCAACTGTATGTTGCATTACTGTGTTCTGCTCGTATTGTGACTTCGCTACACTGTCATGTTCCTCCGCTAAATCAAAATCCAGCGTAACATAAGATATCTTCAGGTAAGTAAGTTTAGGACTAAACACTAAACCCTCCTCATGTGGAATATCTAAAAGAAGCTGCTCAGTGAGTAATGGGCTCTGACAGGGCATACAGGATAAAAAGGAGTTTTATTTTCAAGACCTATTTTTCAACTCCTGTAGACACATGTCAGTCTGAGTAGTGGAGAAAGGGGGGAGGAGTCAGTGGAATTGCCAGTGTGTTATGTTCAGTTGTTATTTCTTTATGTTGTTTTATGTTGAAGTTAATCTTACACAGATGAGTGTTTTGTTATGCAAGTAAGAGAATAGTTCTCCAAAAATAAAAGAATACAGATTTCTGATAATTGACGATCCTGTACTTTATACATAAACATGTTTAGTTTGCCACTAGGTGCCCCCACAACCATAGGAATGTTAATTTTAAGAGACTGGTACCATAAAATGTTTTGAAGAAAGTGTAGGCAGTCCGAAACCTTTGTGACAAGTATTATTTATTCTATAGCCTATATCGAAGATCTGATAATGCTATAAAATTGTTGGGTTTTACAAATTATGTGGCTTTAAAGTGCTTTCTAAATGCAGTTAAACTAAGTGTTCTTTTTCTTCTGCATCTCGAAGTAGTCCATTATCACCATATTTTTTTTTTTTTCTTTTTAAATGAAAACTGAGTAGTGTGTATAAATGGTTGTGCAATTAGGTTGGTATGTCAGTCATAACTCTGTATGGGATCAATTATCAAAAAAGAAGCATTCTTCCAAAACAGCAACTTCTATCTGGATACTAATTCAAGGTCTTATATGTAATTTTTTTGGCTGGGACAGGATAGCTGAAGACTGGGGATATGGAAAGATTTTTGGCTTCTATGCGACCAGCTGTACTTGTGTCAGCTTAGAAGGGTTCCCGTCACCACTGACTGTATGTTTAGAGGTCTAAAAAAAATGAGGTATTGGTTCATTAGAAACATTTGTTACTTATTATATTTTGCTGAGTGGTGGACTATGTTAAAGTGTAGTAGAAAAAGGTTTTAGAGAGGGGAAAAATAATTAGGATTTGTCCCTGTGTTTACACTTTGACATGCCTCTTATTAATTGCATATGACCAGTTAATGCTTCACTGATGCTTTTACAGGACTGTTCATGTGTTAGCTAGGGGTCTGTTCTTTCTGCCAATTCTAAAACTTATGTTTGATAGTGACCCTAAAAACAATAAACTATTGAAAAGAGCCCTATGTGAAATCTCTAAAGCTGTGGCAAGCACTGAACACACTATTTGGGAGTAATCTTTGTTATTTATCTTGCATCTTTCTCTGTATAATTAATTTATCATATTTTGCCATCATCTTTCTTTAACATGGCAGGGAATAATGAAGTTTTACGCAACCATAAGATGAAAAATTTGAGGGGAAGAAATGGATGCGTTTGATTTGGGGCAAGTGTCACTCTAAGCCTTCATCTGTAAGGGCTAGAAACCACAGTTACTGCAAAATAAACATTTTGATTTCCAGAGACAGAGAATAGACTGTTAATCCATGTAGTCCATCAATCAAGAGCACAGCTCAAGAAAGCAGCTACTTAACTATTCTTTGTGTTTGAAAATGAGAATGGTTAAAATGGTCACTGCACTTTGATTTGTATGCCTTAGCTTTCCACTTCCTAGTGGATTTAAAATACAAAAAGAAAAAGACATTTTTCTTATTTGTATACAAGCAGTGTATATCAACTAAAAAGTTAATTTGACAACCGAACACCTGGAATAAGACCTCTTTAATACTTCCGTGTGTGGTTAGTCTATCTCTCTCCAGTGTGAAGTGGTTCCTGACCCTCTTGCAATTGTACTTTGATCTTTCATTCTGCTTGTCTCCAATCCCACTAACCAGCTGTGTCATTCTACCTCCATCTTGAGATCCTGCTGTAGTCATATCTCCCTGTTTGGCACCTCTGAGGTGGGGAACTGAACAGGGCAATGGTGTTGGGTGATGGGATGGAGTGGTGGTGGGAGGAAGGGCTATGGATGGGGCCAGTGGCGGGGAGGGAGGTGGACTGTAGAAGATGATACTGGGGTGATGAGGGGGTTATAGGCTCAGTAACACAGCATCACTCAGACTAGCTGAACGGTTCCTGTCTTCTTCCTCCAGCTGCCCATTTTGTTACTGTCTGCAAGGAGCAGAAAATGACCATGGGTTGGGAGGTCCAGGTGATGTACCCTGGCTGGCTGTATGGAATAGGCAGAGTGGGCCTGGGCACGCGTTATGCCCCTGCCTCTGTGCCTGTTAGGGAGGTGCATATGCCAGGTGCCTGTGTAAAAAGGCAGGGAGTGTGGGGAAGCAGTGACTGGAGTCTCCAGAGCTGAGCTCTACCCCCTCACTAATGTAGGCAGAGTTCTGTTGAAACTTCTCACATCAGTTCACTGTTCAACTTCTTTCTCCCTTTTACTTTGCAATGCTTGTTTTTTGAAAAGTAGAAATTTAAAAATAGTTAACCTAGTTCCAAGGAAATGGGATGCTCTTTTCCTACCTCAAGAAACATTCCTGTAGACCTTATCTTGAGTGTTGCTTCGCCTTCTGCAAATGCTGGGAAATTAGAAGGAACTATTAAGAAGTAAACTTTAAAATAATAGTTATTTAGTTTAAAAGTTGTTCTCACAGAACATGATTTTATATATTTGGGACTAATAGTGAAAACTAATATAAATTCCCAAAACATGCTTGTGCATTCTTTAAAGATGTTCTTTTCATTTCAGGAGGGTAAAAAAAACCCAACAACTTCATTCATGTTAGGACTGTGACAGAGGGCTTAGAGATTGCCTTTCAGAAAATTATTCCTCTTTCAGGAGATTCAGAAATGCAGATTATCTTAATATATGAATTTAATGACTTCTATCCTCTAACTCATAACGTACAAAGAAGTGAAAATATCAGTGTGGGAAGTGCAAATGTGCCTTGTCATGTGTAAGTAACCTTCATATGTGTGGGGTGAAGATGTAGAAGGTATCTATTGTTGAGTTTGTATTTCCTTTCTAATAGCATGGAAATTCCACAAGCGAAAAATTTAACAGCTGGGTAGTTACCTCACAAAATAATAGTGAGCACTATAAATAATTACCTCATTTTCAAAATTTTATGCAAATTAGCTGATATTAGCAGTTCTTAGAGGGGAAAAAACAGACAGTTGCATAACTGGAACAGACAGATGATCATTTGCAGTGTCATTACAGTTTGAATTTTATGTGTAATATTTCTTGTAATGCAGCTCTAGTTTGTGGTTGTCTTCTGTGACATATTTTCTTGCTGTGAGGGTTAGGGAAGATTTTGTGATGAGAAGATTGATAAGACAGGTCACCTCTGTGAAATTCTTCATTCATATCCTAAAATCACATCTGTTATGTACTTATAAAGAATTAATGAACTAAGTGTTACCATTTCAATTTTTCATGCTGTTTAGAAATGGACTGAGCGCGTTCAGACATGGCTTGAAATATTTAATCCAGCTGTAGTGCAACTACAGTCTAATGTGGTGAAATCTCTAGAACAGTTTTTTTTATTTGTGTCTCGAGGGCAGAAATTTCTTGTTTGCTTTCTGTGACGTCTAAAATTACCCCCTTTAGACTGACTGGTGAGAGACTTTGGAGGGCAAGAATAGCTAATTCCAGAATCTTTAAAAATGTAGCTATTGTTTGAACTTTATTCCCCACCTCTCCCACATTAAGAAGAAGAAGGGCATGAAGAAAGGCACTGACTCCTGCAATTGTTCTCTTGTCTTTTTCCTGCCATGTATTTGTTTAAACTGGAAGTTGCTAAAACATAGAACACACCTATCTAAGTGTTTGTACTGGAAACATAATAAAGGCATTTGACCTTTAAGGCAGTACTGCAATGATGCCTCCTAGATAAATAGTACATGTCTATGCCTAGTAGAGAGGGAAGTAAAAAGGGTATAAACATGAAAACAAATAACAAAATAACAAGTGAACTGCTCTGTTACTTAATATTGTGTTTCTTGTCAAAAGTTCTGTATTTTACCCAAAAGGCTTTTTGGCCACTTCAGCTGGGGTACTAAAATTGAATGAGTGATCTATCAGTGTGTATCAAGCTTGCATCTGACAATATCCATATAGGCAAATATTTTGTGTCATGGTATTTGTACTGTGGAAACGTCAGCATATATTAAGCAGAATAAAATCATTGCGTTAGCAGTCAGACCAAAATATTTATTTATATAAAAGCCATTCAATTTCCCTAAATTATACAGATAATGAGAAAAGAGAAAATTTTAAAGTCCTTATCCTGCAAGAGCCCTTTCTGGACAAAAGTGTCCTCTTCTGAAGAGCTTCTATTGTGTTTCAGGCCTTAGTTCAACAACTTATCTCCCCAACTATACTAAAATGCTGAATATTTTAGAACTGAAAGCCTTGTCTTTATTCCCTTTGCTTACTTAATTTCAGTTTTTGTAGGCTTTGTTCTTTGAGTCACTGCTGACTTGCATGTTAGGACTTTTAAAGAAAGCTGCTTCTTACCTTGGGAACACAAGTGAGCTAATTTTCCACCTAATGCTAAAGTAATATAAATTACCTTTTACCAAGTATTCTTTGTTGTTTTGATTTCCTTGAAGCATCATGGGGAAATCGTGAATACAGTTTCTTGTGTAACGGGTCTGACAGATACCCTTAATCAGTAGAGAAAATACGAGGAATAAAAAGGAGTCGGGAGTCCATCAGATCATATTGTATTAAACATCACCAGAGAGTACATATGTTGAGAGCCTGACTGCGATCTCCTGTGAGCTGTTCTTCATTCTCTGACAAACATCCTGTAATTTAGACCTGAAGAGCTAAATTAAATTCGCTTACAGAAGGTCTCCTGATTGCACAAAACAGCAACATTAGTACAAAGGGAATTTTCTCTGCTCTTCATCAGACTGTCAATGGACTGTGGTACTGCAGGATCTTGCATGTTAAGAAAAGGAAAGGACGGGAGAAGCAGATAACTGTGGGGGTTTTTTTTTGGTTGTTTTTTTTTTTTTTTTTGCAGCTCTTTCAGCTGACTCAGAACCTGCAACTGAGAGGAGCCCAGGGGAGCAGTGCCCATCCAGCCCTTCTAGCGCAACTTCTCTGGCTACCACGGGACCTTGTAAAGAGGCACTTCTCCTGGCTCTGCCTTGTAGGTGACTCATATTCCTCCATACAGTGAGCACCTGCAGATCTGACTAGTTGCTCTGAAACTATTCTTTCAACAGGGTATGTAACAAATTTATAGGCAGTGCAGAAGCAATCCAGTGGTGAAATAAGCGTTTAGCATCCTCCTTAGGACATAATGCCTGCCCTGTGAGGGAGCAAGAAGAAATCATTGCTTCCTATTTCAGTTCTTGATTATTTCCATTCTTATTTCAATTTAGAGTCTGCACTGTTAGTATCTCTTACTACCTGTGTCTGATTTCTGGGTATTGCTGCCAGCCTTGTTTGAATTCCATGTGGGGACTGTTCTATTGGATCATGCATTAAGTTAAGATAAACCAATAATTCTGGTTTCTGTGGGGCTGGAACATGAAGGGAAAAGAAATCTGGCTTTGATATCTCAACAGAAACATCTCAGTCTTAAAAGTGGCTAGTGTATTTAATGTTTGCTTGACCTAAGGATGTACTATTGCTCATAAGGGATGGCAAATGATAAAACCTAAACACACTGCATGTTACAGCTCTTTTTTTCTTCTCAGTGTTTGTGACGGGCATATTGCTTTGGTAACCAGTACATCTCTCCTTGTCCTGATATTTGTACAATAGCTCAGGGGATTTAGGAAAATTAGCAGTTGGAATCATCCATTGAAGGGTAAACAGAAATATTGTAAATGGCAAGTTTACAAAAAGGTACCTGAATTTTCTAATTTTCCTGTAAATTATTTCTATTTCATCTAGAATTGGTCTTAACCAATATGTCACCACATTTTATCATAAAAAGCGTATTTATAAGAAGTTAAAGCACCTCCAGTCAACTAACACATTCATCTTCATTGTGCATTAAATGCTTTTTGTTTGTTTTTGAATCTGTCTAATGAGAAGAGTTATTCAAATGCTGGATGTAGCTATTCCTTTTCCCAGGTGCAAAACTTTATCTGTGGTAGCATCTTTAATACTGCATAGGAAAATAATGATTAAAGAAAACTACTGTTACATATTTGAGAAGGGAAACTTTGACCATGTTCTCTGAACTTTCTCAAATGGCAGCCCTCATGCAAAGACAAGATCAAAGAGGAAACTAAGGTTTCAAGTCCTAAAGATCTATTAATAAAGCACATTTTCTAGTATGGCCTCAGACAGAAAGACTACAATGTGTACTCTTCAAGGGCTTTCTGCAATACAAACCAATGCGTTGTGAGTAGTCATGATTGGGAGATCTTTGAAAACTCACTCCAAATCTGAGCTAAAACACTAAAGTTTGGCACCTGCTGTTTATTATCTGGATAAGATGCTAACGGAGATGGGCTATACTTCAGTGTCTTCAAATTGAGTCTCAAAGCTTTTGGCCAAATTGTTCCTTCTAAAAAGGCAAACCACAAAAAGTTAATGGAGGGAAATGTAAGGTGGAATCTGACTGCTTAATGAACATATAGGAGACTAGATCAAAAAGATGTACAGGTCTCTCTTTTGGCCTTAAATTCTATGTATCTGTTATCTTGAATCTATGGAAATGGCCTTAAGTGATGATGGCAGAGAAGTTATAAGTGGATAAAGCTGAAGAGATATTGAACCTGGAAAGAAAAACCAACCAACCCACCAAGCAAAAAGCCCCTATTAAATACTGCTGCAAACTACTACTGCTGCAGTAGCTACTACTGCATGAGCTCAGCTGCGTGCACCTAAAGCCTGCATTGTTCAAGGTTTCTGGACTTACCAAATCTTAAAATGTCTTCAGCCCTCCTCCTAATATTGTGCTTTTTTGTTAGGACCACACCTGTACTGCTGGTTTTACTAAGCAGTCTTTGGAGCAGAGTTGGGATAGTCTAGGTAAAGCAAAACAGATGCTGTAATTCTAATGGCTGAGGAATTTTAAAGTCAGGTAGGTGATCTTGAGGCGTTGTGGTGGAAAACCTGGTTGCTTTTAACAGTCACCTGTATAGTTTGACAGAAGTTTTTAAACTTTCATTTTATAGAGTTGTGGTCTGGGCAGCTCATTGAGACTTTAGTTGCCATAGGTACAATGCTATGGTGGTAACTTGAGCAGAACTGCAGCCCCAATTCTTATAAAGGCAGGTTACAAAGCTATTTTTTTTTTCCATCTTTTCTTGATCTGTTTTGGCAATTATATGTGGAAGATGGAAATGAGAGCACAGGGCTGCAAATATGGTTCCAACAAAAAAGGGTGTGGGCCTGAAAGGTTTTGGCAGCCCTTGCCTTCCTTTGGCAGCTCCTTTGCAGCCCCACAAACACTGGGTCTCTGTGCTTTCTCTCTCGCCTAACCCTAACCAGACGGCACACGTGTTCTTTTACATTATGTAGGCTCTAGAGGAAAGAACGGACTTGACTTTGGAAACAGGTCATGCTGTTGTTTGTCCACCGCCAAGAACATACTTTGCTAGCAAATCCTTTTTCCAGAGGGGAGATTTAGGTTAGAAGTACTGAGCACTCTCCGTGTGGCTTTCTATTTCAGTAATGCCTTGGCTCTGACTGGAGCTTGCCAGGTTTTGTGGCTTCTAAAATCCAGTCTGGTGGAGAAAGATATGGTGGAAGTGCTGATTTGTCTCTTTCTCTCCTAATATGATTCCTGCAGCTTCTGTTCCTCTTTTGCTGGATGAGAACATGTTAATCTATGCTTCGTCTTGAAAATGAAGTTAACTCTTCCAAATAAGCCATTTATTTTCTATTTCAAAATACCAATTGTTAGATCTTTATCTGTCTAATGAATCCTGCGTGGAACTTCCAATTGACTATACAAGTGTTTAAAAAATAAATTATCTTTCTGTTGAACTCAGCTGTTCATGACTTTGCCAGATGAGGTTATTTGTGGGCCAATGATAGCTGATGGTATTGTTTTCTCCTCCTTCCCAAGAGCGATTAAGTTCCAGAACATTACAAATTAGTGCCAGAATCAAGCTGCCTACTTAGTTAGAGCTGAAAACATGCATCTGCTCAGTATCAGAGGCACAGAAGAAGATAAACACTTACATAGGTATGCTGAGCTATACACATGATGTATTAAAATTGCATTCACTTACATATCATAGCTTTGATTATATTTTGTAATTATTCACTGTAATTTTTTAACATCTCTTCTTACTATATTATGCTTTGCTGTGCTCTTTTATCTTACCATTTTGCTTCATTTTCTAAGCAAATGTGTTGCAATATAACAAGATTTGCTATACAAAAATCTGTTGATTTGGCCACTTTTTAATTGCTTATAAGCCAGTCATAGACATGTTGCTAATAGATGTATCCAGATGGTTTTTTAAGGAGGCTACAGAAGAGGTATGGAAAGGAAATACACCAAAAAAGCTTCAACTACGTCTCTTGTGGTGCATCCTTACTGTACGAGAGTACAGTGCTTGATGAAAGAAACATTTATTAAGGAGCTGCCACTTCTCATTTCATTATATAGGTTTATAAAAATTCTTGACAGTGCCCTTCAGACTATTAGAATTCATCTTCGTTTTCTGGGGGAAGTTTCAAGTTTGATTAATTTGTTCAACACTTATTTGTCCCAGTGCTTAATGTTCACTTAGATTAATCTTCTGTGAACTGGAAAGTTCCTTATGACTTTTTTGTTGAAGATTTCGTGTTTTATGAGGGGAATAGAATTTGTTGCTTCATGTCTAGCATGAGTCTGTTGTTTAGTTATGTTTTTTAATACCTTCTAGCTCAATATGACTCCCAAGGACTACTCTGAGTAAGCATGTAAAAAATCCTGAGATGAGGTCATGTAGTTATTTTTTTATTTTTTTTATATACAGAAAAAGAATTATATAAATGTGGCTGAAGCAATAAGTAGATGTTTTTGTCTTGTCTTTCAAATTCCTCAGCATTTCTTTAACAAATTGTGATTTTTGCCTTCTTCTGTTATTTAAATCTCAGAGGGATCTAAATTTTGCTTGTTCTCATGTTTACCTCATCAGATGGTTTAGAAAATGTTAGTTTGGGAACCTTTACTTTTGGAGCTGATGTAGACCTGGCCCCCTTCTGGAAGTAAGCTTATCATCCATGGTGCATTTGGCTTTACATCAGCATTTTATCAGATAGGCACATCTAGTTCCTCTTTGGTGTGTAAAGGGTGTTTTTTCCCTCATGGTTTCATCATAACTTAGAGACAAGTAGGCAAAAGAGAAGCAAGACACGGTGACCATAGGTTTGTAATTCTCTGTAGCAGCTCTTTTTAATTTTTTTTTTCTTCCCCTTTGCTTTTAATTTGCAGTAGCTTATAAAGAGAATAATGTGGAAAACTTGCTTTTACTTACTAGGAGAACTAATTATTCCTTTCATGTCTTCTGTTGGATGCCTGTAGTGGTTGTTAAAGAGTAAGCAGATCCATCCTGCAGTTGACCGAGAAACTTTGCTAGTCCCCAGGTCCTACACTGGTGAACAACAGTAAGTCCCACTGAAGCTGGAATTGATTGAGTTCCTTACAAATATTTTGGGAGTCCATAGTGGGGATGGATTGTTCGTTTGGGTTTTTTTGAGGATTAACATAAGTGATTGCCCCTTTAGGGGCTTTTAAGGTAGAAAAGCATATTTCTGGTGTCAGTACAAGCTTTCTGGGAACTGTAGCTTCTGTAGAAGATACAGAAGGTAACGCAAGATATGGAGTAAGGGCACAGGGTATGGAAAAAGGACATTTGTTTAGAAAGGTAGAGAAAAAAGTCATCCAAAAAACCACTCTACCTTCTGAAAGTCATGACATGGGATTAATAAAGGTCTTGGTCTCTGGGTTATTTGAAAACACCTGGAAAAACGTTAGGACTTTTTTTACATAACTAGTTACAGGCAGTTAGGTGTTTCAAGGAACAGTTAATGTCAGATCTGAAACATCCTGAAAGGTCCAGTAGAAGGGCTCATATATCAGCTTGGCTGTGGAGCCAGTTGGACTGGACAATAGGACACTGAGTCATCTTAAAAGAGAGCCTTGAAGGACTGTGGGGGAGCAGGCTATGGATCAGAGGGTATATTTGTAATTTCAAAGGGATTACTTTATATTTTCTGCTTTTGGACTTTGACTTAAAAAAAACAGCTGAGGATATTTTTAAACCCTTTGACAATTACATGGGGTTCTTGACTGTCCAGTAGGCTAAATTATTGTCTCTTTCAGTGAGCAGGAATACTAACATCTTAAGAAAGTTTCTGAAGTGATCTCGGATCTGAAGAATAAGTCATGTTGTCAGTGTTTTGAGTCTTCTTTGGCATTCTGCTTGCCTTGTCTGAAAATTATTGATCTTTAATAATAACTAAGAGAGAAAAGATGAACAGTATGATATAAAGTACACATAACTAACTTTCCATTTCTATACTAAATCACACACCAAGTAATAGAGGATTGAAGAAGAACCGAAAATTAATGTGAATCCATAAAAAAACTGTGGGATGTGACTGTTTTTTAAACATGCTTTCCAAAACAATTATTGCTGCATCCAGTAGCAAGGCTTTAGTTTGCTTTTCTATAGACTATTTTTATTATTATTTAGTAAAAGCCTAATTACAGTTTTTCACACATTGTTACAGCTGTAATTATTAATTCTGTTGACCTTTTACAGGATAATTCAAAATTCCAACTGTTCTCAGGGGTTACAGACGCAGCTTATGTAGTAAATAATTTTTTTTTTTTTTTTTTGCAGCTAGAACGTCTTGTGAATTCTAAGTACTGAACAGAATAACATAGTTGTGGTCTGTGTATGTGTGTGTATTACACATTTTCAAACAACCGCTTTAAAATGCTGCTCCACAATATTTCATAATACAGAGACAATTTTGATCATAAGTATCAGTTTGTTGAAGAGCTCAGTTCTGTGAAGGCTTTCAAAAGCAATATGGCAAGTTTGAGGGTGTGGTTCAGGCAGTCTTAACTTATATACTTGGCATGTGCCATTGTCTTTGGACAAAACCTGACTATACACCTTCGTAAACCAGTTCTGGTATCCAGGAATCCCCGCAGGGCACAGCTGAGCTCCTCAGCTAAGATGGTGGTGCCCCTGGGAAAACACATTTAAGTAAAGGGCAAAAACACTTGACAGAGAGAGGGGATTAAGGAAAAAAATGCCTGGATGCAGTTTCAGTGTTTCCATTTGGCACTTTACTTCAGATATAGATCTCTGACTTTGCTGCCTGAGATCCCAAACCAACCTTTTTTGATATTCCACTGGCTACATAACATTAGATTGATGGAAATTTCAGTGTACCCATTACCAACCATGTAATTTGCTAAGGTTTGAATTTTTGAATCTATATGTTTTGCAAAAGGAGCACAGTAAATGAACAATGATATAAAACCAAGTTTCAGCTCTGTGGGAGAAACAACATGTTTTTGAATTTTCCCATATTTTCTTCTCTCCTATTGCGTCTTGGCAATATTTTCTGAGAAAATAGCATCTCCAACTGATGTTTCTTATCATCATGTGTCTGTCTTTAAAAAGAGGGTTTCCTTTGAAATCCACCTTTTGCTCGTATCCTGTACTGAGATTTGTTCAGTTTCTGACAGGCGGTGCTGGCAGAGGTTCATTATCTGCTGCCCAGAGATTACCCCACTGAACTGGTAAGAAAAGGCTCGTCAGGATTTGATCGCCCCCCCAGCTGGGCAGAAATCTTGGACAGCAGCTCCTGGCCCTTGTTTTTGCTAGCATAGCAAGGGAATCTATTATCCCTGTATGCAGCAGAACAACTGAGGTGAAAAGGCTAAATTTACGTCCCACTTTTGATCTTCTTTGAAAAGACAAATTTTCCAGTTTGGCACACACTTGTGGAAACCAGCAGATTTGTCAGCTGAAGGCTGGGTAATTTATTTTAAAACATTTAATGCAGCAGATGTATGGGTGATAAAGCAGTGAGGCAAATTTGGGTCATTACTAACTGGGTGAGAACAATTAAAGACAAAGATCAAGCCAGTTATCTGAATATTGGTTTTTATTATTTACTATTTTTATTGTAATACTGTGTCTAATCTTGCATAAATTTGAATTTTACTGGCAGCTGTGTTTGATCATAAAAAAACCCCAACCCAAACAAAAAAAACTGCTATACAACAAGGTCTTGGACAAGTTAAAATCCTTATCTGTTTGGGGAGAAAGAATAAAATATGTGACTCTGACCAAAGATAGCTTAGCCAATTAAGTACAATTTTATTGCTCATAAGGAATTTGACTTTATGTCTGTGAATTAAGTATCAGCTTACACATTTAAGCTGTTTTCTTTTAGATTACTTTCATTGCTATACATATTGTAAACCCAATTTTGTCTGTCTAAAAACCTTGATGATCGCCCTTTGCAATTTTTTTACAAATGTGAACTGTAGAGGTTGTGCACTTTAATAGTAAGGAAGATTCTTTGAAAAGAAAATGTTGGAAATAGTGGCCTCAACATAACCGTGGACACTGACAATGGAAGTGAACCAGTAGAGGATGGCCATAAATTAATTTTCTTGAACAATGTGTTCTGATTCCCCATCTTTGTTAAATCTAATACTTGCTGGGATACTCTGAGGGAGTTTCAGGACGGTAGCAAATATATACGGTTATGCTGGCCCTTTTTTTTTAAACTCTGGCAATTCCCTCTCTCCACAGAACAAATCTAACTCTATGTATTTCCTTGTGTTAGCTGTGTGTGTTTTCTCCTCAAGGAGAACTGATAGTACTTAAGCTGTTTAACAAGTAATGACCTGGCTGAGATTTGCAGCATCAGAGCATATATCTTAGGTTGTTCTCTTCAGGGAGAAACTGAAACACTTTGTTTCGTCATATTCCACACGAGAGGGGTTAGAATTATCTCACAACAACCACACGCACCATGGAGTAATTATCCATTCCTGGTCTAGCCGTTGCAACAGCATAATTCACCAAATTAGTTCTTGCATTTTAAGGAAGCTGCAAATTAGCATGTTTGAGCAACAGACAAATCTGACTTCATGGAGAGGCCTCCCCTCATGTTGCCTTAATTACATTTTTTAAAGACATTAAGCTCCTTTTTTAGCAAGTAGTTTGTCATGCCTTTTCACTTTTTTTAGCAACTTTCATACTTAGACTTGCTAACAGTTTGATTAAAGAGCACGGTAATTATGTCTACCAAAGACAAGATCATCCTGCTACACTCTCTGTTTGAAACCAAGCTGTAAAGAAGTGGGAATGGGGGAGGGGAAGTTGAATGAGTCTCTTCAGAAAGGATGCTGTGATTGTTCTAACATCTATAGCAATCGCTTTATCTAGCCTTACCTATTGGGCTTGTTGGGTGCTGTTGTCTGTATATGTTACTTCTCTGAAGTGCTCCCCAAATGCTTAAGAACTATATTTATTTTTCCACTTTGCAGAGTGTTCATCTTTTGTTGACACTAGGCAGGGGTGAGCAGTTGGACTCTGTTCAGTTCACTTCAGCCTCCTAGAAAGTGAAAACTCTAGAACAGTTTCAGAAATTACTCCTAGTGCAAGGATCCTTTGCTATCAGAGTTTATTCTGGTATTCCAAACCTGCCTGGATGTGTTCCTGTCCAACCTGCTCTAGGTGAGCCTGCTTTGGCAGGGTGTTTGGACTAGATGATCTCTGAAGGCCCCTTCCAACTCCTACCATTCTGTGATTCAAGTCCAGCCTTATTAATTGCATTGTTGCTTTTAGCAGAGGTAATTGTTTAAAGAAATGGTCCATCCAGAGTGCAATACCTTCCAAGGATAATGACTTGGCCTTTTAGATGGGATGTACTGACATTTTCATGGAAATGCAATTCTTTTTCTCTCTCTTTTTCTGAGCACAGCTTGTTCCCGGTATGATCACAAGATAACTTCAAGTATAAATCTTTGCCTTTAGTTGAGAAAACTTGAAAATAAAGCAAAAATCTGCAGGTAGATCATATTCAGTAAAGAGGTACAAATAGGAAGTGGACTACTTATTCCTGGGTTTAAAGAGTGCCCTAATTTATCTGGGCTCTTGTTTTTCAACAGTTCCCATGGCACCAACAATTAACTGCAGGGGACGAGGGTGTGTATGTGTGGCTGCAGTCCCAGTGCGACCTGAAGCTTGTGTGCCCATCGCTGCAGCATATGTAGTCTTCTTTCAGTCACCTGTCTCTTGAGCTGCCTCTCTCTCTGTTGCCTTCCTGCTGCCCCTCTGCCTCCATCTCTCTGTCTGTCTCTGCCTCTTTCTCTCTTTTTTTAATAGGACCTCAAAATATTAAATCAAATTTCAGCTAGAGATTTATATGTGAGGCATTTTTGATCTCTGAAACTGTGTTTTTTGTTCCCTGTGAAGACTATATATATTCTGCGTATGAACAGATAACTGGAACAGGTTCCCCTGATGCACCTGAGCTCAAAGGAGAGCCTGGGGACCTGAGATAACTATACATTTGCTCTGTGACAGTGTCACAGTTGAGATGTGATCTCTGTTTATAAGCTGTGGAAACAATTGGTTGGAGACTTGTATGTGTGCATGGTTATCTTTTAAAGTGCTGAAGTAATTAGATATCTGGAAAACTTGCTTTTAATTTTTTAGACTCAAATACGTAAGGTAACTCTCATTTCCAAAGTCAGTTTCAGTGTGAATTTTAGTTTTGTTTCAATGCTAGCTGATTATAATCTGAATTGGGGAGACATTAAATGTTCTTTATGTATGTACTTTATCTTTCTCTAGCTCTTTCTTCCTCCATCTCCATCCTTCCCTTCATTTGCATTATGTAGTAGTGAAATGTCTGTAAACTAAGAGTCAGTTATGGGTTTGAATTTCAGGCATGACAGACTTGCTGCAGTTCCCCAGTTTCGTGTAATGTGTGGAGGCAAGTAGTAGTTGCTGTCTTGTGGAAGAGCTGTGAGCAGGGGGTTGAAGGTGGTTAGTAGCATAAAGGAGGCAGAAATATTTCTGAGCAGCTTGTTTTTATCAGTTATTCTCCTAAGGACTCCTTATTAAGGAGCATGGGTCAATAGCCTTATAAATTATTACCATGTCCAGAAAAAGTATAGACCCGAATTGTGTCCAAACACTCTTATTATTGACCTATAAGATCATGTAGTATAATCTGCATAACAACCTGGGCTGTGTGAAGGTGAAAAAAAAAAAAAAAATATTTATTTTCCTCTAGATGTACATTACCTTCCCAGCCATGTACAACAGTCTTTCCTCTTTAATTGAGAAGACCATACACAGGTGAGCTCTCAAGAGCAGAGTTCATTACACTACCATATTTGACAAATATATCCCTATCCTCATTTTAGAGGTACTGTTATTGTAGGATACCTAATGATTAGGAGAATTTTTAATCTAATGTTTGTTTGGGGTTTTTTGGTTGTTGGTTTTTTTTTTTTTTTTGACTATCTGGTCTGCCATCAGAAATACAGATTTTTTTTTTGGCTTTTTATTAATTTGTGATTTACTTTAGTAATTTGGTTATTTAATTGGGTGATTTACTTTGTGTATGATTTGATGATCAGTACTTCTGAATATTAACTAATTATTAATTAAATGGGGTATGTCATGAATTATATTAGTGTTTCTGATTCTAAATTAATTGAACTTAAAGAACTATGAAATGTGAATTCTGGATAATAAAATTTTTATATGAACATACAAAAGGCAGATAGCTATGTATCTATTCATTTATCTGAAAAGCTATTCAAAGAACTTTTTAGTGAAGGATGAACTCAATAGCTAACTATAGTTTTTTTAAATTGTGCATTCACAAATATCTTCTAGGACTAGTAGTCAAAATAACTGATTTTTAAAAGAAAATAACCAGATGTGTTGCTGCTGCTTGTCTGAAAGTTCTGTTTAAATCAAAGAGCCAAAGAGGTTAAATAAAATATATTCACATTTTCAGAAAGCTGGATTCTGTGACTACTGTTTCACTAAGCAAAATCATCATTCTGTCAAATAGACAATATCAAAAAGCACTAAAAAAAATCACTTGGAAAAGGGTCAGAAGAAATTAAACTAGTTGGAAGTAGTTTTGTGTCAATTCTGGAGTTTTAGAAAGTAAGTCAATAAATAACATCTCACCCATGGTCCATTAACTTGGGTCTATTAAGGGAAAAACTGCATAAGATCAGATGCTAATAATATTGAATGTTAGTCTTGATTTTAAGATATGATCCTAGACAAAGTTAAATGTCTAATTGCCTGTTGCGAAGAAGCTAATATAAAATACAGGTTTACTACTTGAAGGACTGGAAAAGATGTGTTCGCTTGATTGATTGCTGCGTGATCCAAAGGACTGGGAACCTGTAGAAATTGAGTAATTAAGGACAACAGATAGCAAGAAAAAAGAAAAGATTTCAAGGATTTTCTAGATGGAGATCTTGATGAGAAAAAGGTATATATCTGTGTGTATATTTTCTGTTAACACAATGCTAGTGCAATTTCTTTGCATCTTTAAATAAGTCTTGATGTCTTGTATTTTAATATCCTAGTTTTAAATACTTGAGAATAGTGGATTTCTGATAGAAGTAGCTTTGTAAAACCATTCCTTTTAAAAAGGCTTTTCAACTCAGAGATTTCCACGCTTGCTTCATCAGAAACTGAATGTCAAGCTATTTGTAGAATATGCCATACGTTATTTTTTTTCTTTAATGTGTGTGAAAAAATGTAATATGGGAGAGGAAAGTTGAGCAAGAATTACTTTGATTTTTGCCAGTGGGTAGAGAAGATATTTTAATAGAATCTGTGGAACCTGCTAACTTCATCACTTTGGAGCCGCTCAAATTCTTGTGAAATAGGATCAAAGATCATACTAATTGTGAAATGCAACACATTATATCCATTTAGAGCAGTCAATGTGTATTCCACACATAACTGTTGTAAGCAACTATTGTTGTGTCTTGCCAGGAATTTGGAGATTAGAACGTGGGAAAAAAGTAAAAGTAGGTACATTGGTTGCTAACTGTATCTTCAGAAAAGTCCTATAATGTTTCTGAACTTGCTCATGTCAGTATTGTATTTTATTCAAAAGAAATAATTAACCTAGAAGACATTATTAATGCATTCTGAGTCCTTTAGGCAGTTAAGTGAGAAAGCATGAGCTTGTTCCTGAACATGAGACTTATGCTTGACTTCTAACGCTTCTGTAAGAACACATCTCTCACTCCTTTAATCTCAGAGATGCCATTACTTATGACACCAGTTGTTGCATCGCATTTAGAACACTGCATCCAGTTCTGGACCACCCACTACAGGGAAAATATTGATACACTAAGGAAAGCTCTAGCTGAATCTGGGGTGTGTGGATGCAAACTTTCGAACTTAAAGTTCCCTTAGATAGACTCCCTCTGGAACTGGTCCCCCACTTGTGTGGACAAATATGCTTTTCTCTCAAACTTATGTACATTAATTCAACTTGATAGCAGGTTTTACTTGAGAAACATGAGAGATCTGCAGTAGGAGTATGAGATTCTTTGAATAGACCTCAGTTGTCAGGCATTAAAGATTATATTTACAGAGAAGTGATAACTAGTGTTAATAGAAAAATAGAGACACAACAGCTAATACAAAGCTGATAACAATTTACAAGTCTTTATTAAGTCAAATCTTTTCAGGTGTGATCTTCCTTCATATCAATTGAATGGTTGGCTGACCTATTTATTTTTTATGTATAAATTAATAAATGGATAGATATTGAGGCAAGACAAGAAGAATGACTCATTAAGAACAGAAAATGTAACTTGGGTATTGCAGAGGAAAGGCCTCAAAGTATATGTATGTATACTGTATATGCTGGCAAATAATAAATCTCATAATAGTACTTCATTTTTTTTCCCCTCTACAAACCTTATTTTACTTTGTTGTTTTTTCCTTCTCTGAGAATTACTGTTTTTCACATATCCCAGGTGACCAGGTTTTTTTTCACCCCCCTTTGATGTTTTTACCTTCAACTTAAATTAGTTGCAATAAATCAAGTAACGCAATGTGACTACTAATGTTGTATGAGATGAGCAAGCCTCCACAGGGACTACAAAAAGGTGTTATGGGGGTGTGCTTTATCAGATATGTTGACAGATTTTTTTTAATATCCATTTAGATAGCTGATATCTTCAAAAAAGCTTACGTAGCTGACATCTGCATGTATTATGAAACTACCGTTTATTTGTTTCCCCACCTTCCATCCATTCAATCAGATATATAAACTTTTGATCAGAAAAACAGTCAGGCCATTTCTGGCATTTCCATGCCGTATGTAACAAGAAACAAATAGCAAAAGGACAACTTCTGTTGTAAAAAGCTCAAGAAAGAAGGCGCTTCTCAAATGATCAGATCTCAGAAATTACATGGGACAGGCTGGATGTACTTAACAGACTGATACTAGTAATATAATGTACCACGGCAGTCATATAGAAGTCATTTCCAAAAACGAGAAAAGAAGTGAGCGGGAACAGGCCAGCATGGATTTACCAAGAATAAATCAAAACTGACCAACCTGATTGCTTTCTGTGAAGAGATATCTAGGTCTACGGACCGAGGCTGAGCAATGAATGCATGATAGCATCAATTGTTTCAAAGATATGCAAAAGTCGGGATTTTATCTGTCTGTATACGAATTTCTAAATTTATCTTTATCTCTCTCCTCACGTCACAGTTACCCTTAAGATTTCTACTTTTCACAGCTTTCATAGTACAAAAAAGCATGTATATTTACACACATGAGTATAAATTCACATGACAGTGAATAATGGGTGATTGTATTTTATGTGCAGTTTCTTGTGCTCTCTGTAATGTCAGGCATTATTCTATCTGACATGGATAGCATTTTCAGATTGATGTGTTTAAAATTAATGAGGCATTTCTTTTCTCAGTGCAGAAGCTAATAAAGAACACTTTTCCCTATGAATTATGTACATGAATTAATACAGATCAACTTAATTTTCAGAGTTTTGTAACTTCCTTCTTTCTAGCAATGCATCCTAACATTTAGAGGTTGAAAGAGCTGCAGTGACTGAAATAGTAAATTTCAATGAAAAAAGTTTTTTTTAGAAAAGTAAACAAAATGGTGTCATTCTTCAAGGAAGAAGGAGGAACTTAAAGCATCAGCTTTTCAGTGTAGAAAAACAAGTTTAAAGTTACAGAATTTTTTTCAACAGGGAAGAATTTAGGAGTTCATTTATCCATGTAATTGGATCTGGTTTTGAAGGTAACAATGTTTGGTGGTTGGTTTGGTTTTTTGTGATGCTTTTGTGTGTGTGTTTTGTTTGTTTCTTTCTTTTTTTTTTTAAGAAGATTACTGGTATACTGAGAGGTGATTTCAGTAGGTGGAGAACATCATCTTGTATGTCGGAACTGTGATGTATTGTCCAATCATATATATTTTTCTTATCTTCATATGTGTGAGTTGGATAAAGAGGCATATGTATGACAGTTGCTGATTGCAGAGAATCACATCCAACACAAATGTGACTGAGATAACCTACAGATTCTGGAATAATGTGAGATGAAACTTGGTATTCGCCTTGAACTGTAAATTGTTTCAAGTGCAGCTCCTGTTAAAAGGGTCAAAAGAGAAGAGAGGAAGAACCAGAGACAGAAAAGCCTTGAATAACAAAAGGGTAGAGAGTATTTGGTATCTTTTTATTTGCAAATAATTTTACCAACTTGCTGTTCGTTATAGCAACTTTTTGAGATAAAAAGGGGGAAAAGTATTCAAATCCTGTCTCTGAATATCAATCTTGGAACTAAAATGCACCCTACTATCTCCTAGTGAAATCTATATATATAGCAGATAGACTAGAATCTTGTAACTTTGTAAAGTCTTTACATATAAACAGAACATTTTAATGCAATAACACTTACCAGTTTTATGCATTTTTGAGAGTTTATTTTTCCTAAAAAAATTATTCTCCGAACAGATGATAACTGATTTACTCCTATATATTTGGGCTTGGGAAAATCTAGTATTTTCCATCTCTAGTTGTTTTCGTCTGACCCTTTTAGTGAAGAAACTCTGTCACTATCCCAATTTCTTGATTTCAGTTAGACGTGGTTGTTTATACCAGATTAACCTGTGGGTATTCTTTGGTATTTTGGGGAAATTAGGTTCAATTAGATGCCAGTGTGTGGCACTGGTGTTGAGCGTAGCATCTCCACTCTTTTAAAGAGTGCCTACAAAATTATTTCCAGGAAAAAAAACAAGCTTGGTCTGGCCATGCTGCAAAGTAGCCTGCAAAAAGCCTGCAAGCACTCGGTGGGCTCATTAGCTTGGATACAGTACTATGTTCGATACAGCTTGAGGTGTATGGCCAGGAGCTGGCTTAGGGCAACAGTGTGCCCGACAGGAATGTCTTTATTCAACCACATAACTATTCTTACGCTTACAGTTTTTTACAAAAAAGGTGGGTTAAAGATAGTTCCATTCTTGTAAAATATTTCATTCCCTATACACATGTGCATTTGTATCTGTATGCACTTGCAAGCATATATTTGACTGTTCTGATCTGGATGATAAGGTTTTGGTTTTAGTGATTTATGCAATAATGCCACCGATCTGAACTGAAAGGGTGAACTGTTTAGACACTAATATGTGCATATTAAATTATTTGCACATGTAATGCCGCAGTGTAGACTGGAACACATACTAGTCTTATGAAAAGGCAAGTAAGCAACGTGTCTTTTAACACACAGAAATTCCAGCAGAGATGTGTAGGGTGACTAATACTTGGTTGAATGTTTTACACAGGTGGGTAACTTGGTCTAGCTAGTGATAAAGCCAGCTAAATTACTCCAGTTCTCGTCTTCTTCCATCACATTCCAAAGTGCCCAGAAATACTGACAAGTTATTTCACAGTTTATTGGGAAGAAATTGGAATAATTCATGCAAAAAGAACCATAGGATATGTTTCTAGAAGACTCTGCAACAGCAAAGTGCAGTATCTGTGAGGAAATAGTTGCTCTCAGATAACGGCTTTTCATTTTGATGGTCTACACTAAGTAACCTTGAGCACTCTAATCCTCTTAGCTGACTTTGCAATGAATTAACATCCAAAAAAGATTACATGCTTAACTCCCATCAGGTGTTTGACTGCATTTCTTTGCAAACTTGTAAATTTCGGAGAGAGCAACGTTATAAAAGTCCTTCTTCTAGATCTTCCCCTAAATTACTTAAGGAATTTAAATACTTATACTGCCTAGAACCTACATACCATCTTCTTTTTTCTCATCTTTTTTGTTCCTTAAAGGCTGCCATTCCTTTCTAAATGTCATCTTGTACAGCTGCCAGCTATACAAGCATAAGTACAGAATAACTCCTATAACTGTTGCCTATTAAATTTACACTGAATTTAGATGATCCTGTCATTGAAACAACATCTGGGCTACTACATTCCTATTTAGTTCTGCCAAACGGTTTAGAGCAACAGTGTGAATAGAGAATACTGTTCTGCTACATATGCAGTAATTTATCTTTGTTGCTCTGCATGTGTAATTATGCAAATATCACCTTTGGAAACTGATTATATTGATGGAAGAGAATACAGGTGATACAATGCTCTCAGTAACTTAAATATACAAAAGACAATGCTCGAAGTGAGAGTATAATTTATGATGATAGCGTTCCTACATATTTCTGATCTTCCTAGGAATACACCAAATAAGCAAAACATAACAAAATCAGCTGGAAGCATCTTCTACTTTTATTATAAGCTTCCTCATTCCCTCCCACCTTACTTTTTTTGGTTTTTTTGGTATTCTTTAGCCATTTTGAGTTCAAATTATGAACAATTTGAAAGAGGGGGTGTCTCCTCCAGATTGGAAAACCTTCTTAATAAGAAGTATAATTAAATATATACCATTAAAAATTTCAGGTCCAGTTAGTTAATTAATATTTTACAGAAATTAGATTATTTAGGAGTACTGCTCTCATGTCAGAGAGCAGCAGACAAACAGCTTCTAGAAATCTAGGTCAATATTAAGCTACTCAAATCACACTTTTAAATTTGCAGAACAGTTAGTGTCGATAAGAATTTGTCCTCTTGTACAATGGGATACAACAAACTGTATTAGACTTCCAATGAAGTTACGATCTCAGCTGCAACATTGGTGTAAATTTATGCTGTTAGAGGACTAAGAGGAAATTTAGGAAACTGTTTAGTTTTAGAAATAGAAGTTTATTTGCTCTGCTGTGTATATGTAAGAAACATGGAATAGTAATTTGGCTCAGAAGGGTTGTCCAGAGGTCATCTAGTGCAAACTGTTGCTCTAAACAGGTCTATTTAGATCAGATTGCTAAGGGGTCTGTCTACTGCCTCTCCTCCCGTTGCTGTGCACCCCCAAGAAGAGCCTGGCTCCGCTTTCACTGTGTCCCCCAATTACTTGGTTAAAGACAGAAGTAAGCCCCCTCATTGCCTAAGCCTTCTCTTTAGGATGAAAAGGCAGAAGTCTCTCAACATTTCTTCATAGGTCATGTTCCCCAGCCTTCAACCCACTAGGTGTTTCCCAGCCTTCAACCCATCCCAAGACTTTTGCCCTCCATTGCACTTGTTCCAGTATGCCAACACTATACTTGTACTGAAGAGCCCCAAACTGGACGCCATACTCCAGATGCACTTGCCTGGACTGGCTGGCTACGCTCTTGCCAATACAACCCAGGATACTTTGGGGCTTCTTTGCTGCAAAGGCACACTGCTGCTTTGTGTTCAGCTTGTCTTCTGCTATGACATCCAGATCCATTTCTGTAGAGCTGCTTTGTAGTAGCATTTGAGTCTGGCCGTCCAGCAGATTTTATATCCACTTCATTGTTTATCCAGCCTGTTATCTCATGGATGTGGTGACAAGAAGACTATGTGAGACTTACAAAGGCCTTGCTAAAATCAAGTCCTAAAACACCCAATGCCCTCCCCCCGCACCTTGCTCACAGCACCAGTCACTTCATCACAGAAGACAATGAACTTGTCTTGCCCATGAGAAACCCATACTGGCTGCTCTCGATCACCTTGTTTTTCACATGTTAACAAACATCTTAGAAGAAGATTTGCTCCATAGCCTTCCTGAAGACTGAGTAAGGCTTCTTCTTTGCTATTCTTGAAGATGGGTGTGGCCTTTGCATCTTTCCAGTCAACAAGAACCTCCCCAATTGCTGTCACCTTTCAAAGATAGTACAGGGTGGACTTGCAATGACATCGACCAGCTCCTTCAGCACTCTTGGATGTATTGTATCTGGTACCTGGAACTTGTGCATGTCTGAGTGGGTTAAGTGATACCAAACTCTTTTCTTCTACTACACTCTCTTCACCTTTCCTTTTACTACTGATGCACACACCTTTCATTTTGCTTTTCTATTTTTTTTTTTTTTGTCTTGGCAATTTCAGTTTCAGCTGACCTTTGGCTTTCCTGACTCTGTTCATACACGTGCAGGCAATGTCCTTGTACTGCTGCTTCCCCTTATGTCCTAGTCACTTTTCTCTGTCTGAGCTCAGACAGGAGCTCCGTGTTCACCCATGCTGGCCTTCTGCCATGCTTGCTTGCCTTCCTGCACACTGGAAAGGACCATTCCTCTGCTCTGAGGAGACCGTCCTTGAAAATTAGCCAGCTGTCCTGCACCCCTTTGACCCCCGAGACAGTTTCTCATGGGATGCTGCCAAGCGGGTCCTTGAAGAGGCTAAACCTTGCTTTTCTGAAGTCCAGGATTATAATTCTGCTGTCAGTCTTGCTCACTTCCCTTAAACTCTACAGTCTCAGGGTCACTGCAGATTGTATTCTAAGGATATTGTGATTGGAAATACCCATAATAAGATTAGCTGCTGAGAGCTATAGCTGTGACAGTATTACAGATAATGTAAATTAGTTTACTAGAAAAATATTTTTTTATAAAAATATGGAGAAAGTTGATCTCCAGATGGCACAAGAAGGAAAGCTGTAATGATTGTCCCAGTCTACATATTATATCAATTTAATGCATAATGCTAATTTTACTCGCCTGGAACTGCATGAGCAAGCCAAATAACTAGAAACTGGGTTTAATTAATGGCAGAATGGTCTCTGCATCCAGAAATGAGAAAAAAGTAGAACTCAGCTTAAACTATGTTAAAGTTAAATTATTTTAAGGGACACATATCACAGACTAGCTGCTTACAAGGACAAGTAAGGATGCTACAAAGATACAATCTTTTTCATGCTAGAAGATTAATATTAATTTTAGAAATGAGTGTCTAGAATGATGTAGGATAGTTGATCCTGGTTTGGACTATGAGGATGAAATATCCTATTTTTAAAAAATGTTCTTATGACTGATGACTTGGCTTTCCCTTCCCATCCCCCTTTTTCTAGCATACAGTAGAAATGATTAGTTCTACCTCGTTTTATCCACTCTGTTCTGGAATTTATTAATGCATTTATCAGGATTACTATTTTGTTAAATGTACATTCAAAACACCCTCCTCACATTGTTATGTGTTTTGTGCTATTTTCTTCTTGTGTCCCTATGCTTACCTTACCAATTTTCTTCAATTTGTAGTTCCTGATTTGCATTCATTAACTTTGTTATGCTTTCTGCTATTCATTGTAAGCTTTTAATTTAGCTGCACTTTTAATCCAGTATGGGTTTTTTTTTCCTAATCCAGTGTGATCTCTTTGCATATCTTGTAAAAAAAATCTACATATCAGAGCATTTGTTTCTTTTTTCAGATGATACTTGCTGAATTTGTGAAAGCACTAGTTCTTAAAGCACCACGTCTTTTTTTTTTTTTTTGGTGGTGTTTTGTTTTTTTGGTTTTTTTTTTTTGTTGGGTGTGTTTGAGTTTAAATCATGGTCACTTGTTTCCGAAATCTCACATTTTCCTAGGGGAGGGAGTTTCTCCAAACCCTGTGAACGTAGAGAAGACAGATTTCAGTGTTTTACCTCTTGCTGAATGTCAGATGTGAGAGAGATACTGTGAATGTTTCAGCTATGAAAAAGTTCAGTCAGAGCTCGCATCATTTTATATGCTAGAGAACTTTTCATGAGACATAAATCTGTAGAAAACCTCAGTTTTGGTTCTGCCACTTCCAGATTCACTTGTCAGTGCTGTAATGAACTCCTATTCTTAATAAAGAAAGGTCTGGGATGTAGAATGCTACATCCAATGAAAGGGAAACTTGAGATGAGAGGATCTGTCTCTGTCAAAGAGCTCTGAGAATTTTATTCCAGAATTAACAAGAGTTAACGAATCACTATTTATCATACTGAAGTTACTTGTGACAGCATATGCACTTTTTACACGTTAGAGATAAATGTTAAAGCACAATGTGTTTCCTGACTTCCATCCTGCAAAGCACACCAGCAATCCTGAACAACAGTAACCTTATAACGGTACTGCAAGGTACAATGGCATATGTGGTGAGGGAATCGGCTGGCCCAACAGCTGATACCTGCAGAGTTGATGAGATAGGACAAGTCAAGTTTAAATTGACTCTTAATGTTACGGCAGGAAGTCTTCTTCCCTGCCATATTTCAGATGCTGACTGCTCAGCCCTGAAGTCTTGATTCAAGCACAGACGTGGGTTGACAATTACTGTCTGTAGGAGGCCTGTCTTTAGGAGGAGGAGTATTATGTCTTCAATGGGTACTGGTTATCCTTTGGATAAATTGCCAGAATTGCTTTCAAACCACTACTTGTGGCCTAAACTCTTTCTGAATTTTCCAAAGAACATTCATGTTCATAAGCAAACTAAACTATTTCTCATATATATTTTTTTCCCCATTTTTTTTCCCCCACACAGTTTGTATTCTCAAACTGTGATAAAATGTGTCACTTGTCAGTATAATATACGTGCAGTTTTATGTGCAAGTTTATGTAATTTATACTAAATGTAGAAATTGAGTTTTATGAAATGCAAGACATTTAAATGTACATTATCTCTTCCCCACCTTTGGAACTTTTAATATCCTTCATTTTGTTCTCAAACCTCAAGGTTAACGCTTCAATACCCTTTCTCATAACCCAAAGAATTACTGTTGCTCCTGACTTACATATTCCTTCAATACCAGATCTTAAATGGAAGGAAAAAAAAATCATCTTCGTCTTGATATTTGCATACCATTTTCAATGGTTTCCCTAATTGGTGACAGAATACAAACTTGAATACAACAATAATGAATAAACCCTCCTTCTACAAAAAGTGGTATGAAGTAATAATAAAATCTAATTTTTGCATGTAAAATTAGCTTAAGAAAAAAGATCTAAAATGTTTTTTATTTTCCCAGTGTGGAGTGAGGCATAACTGCTTCTAATTGTTATTTAAGCATGCCTTTAACATAGTCTGTTTCATAGTATGTTTTATTTTTGTACCTATCCAGTTAGTAAGTTCAGTAACATAATAAATATTATATAAAAAAGACTTTTGTCTTTAACTTCTGTATCTTTTCCTCATGTTATTTCATTTTTGTAGGATCATCTCCATTTTATAATGAATAACATAGATTCAAGCTAGATTTTTTTTTTTTTTTTAAATTATTAGTCTGTGAGACATAAGAAGAAAATGCTTTGGTAGGAAACTTTCTTTTTTCTCCTTTTCCCTTTGAAGAAGGTATAGAGCTTTCTATTGATTTTTAACAATGTAATTATTTAGAAAGAAATTTGTTTAACCACTACAAAGTAGCCTAAAGATAACAGTTGTAGTGCAGACAGGGATGAAGCATTGTCTCTTTTTCAGCTTGTTATAGAACTACTTTAGTTCTTTTAAAAATTGATTTTGAAAATAGTTGTGAAGTAGAAATCCCTCAAGTATTTGAAGTACATAGTCTCGTCTGCTAAAAACGTAACTGATATTTATATTCTGTGATTGATTTTTGATGAAAATGTCTAAGGTATAAAATGTGAAACTTCTGTTTAATTTTGTTAATATTTTCTGTATAGCTTTATAAGTGATTGTGTTGCATCATTGTTTTATAGAAAGATTAATACAGCAAATCCTGCCTCCCACCCTTCCTCCCCCGCTTTTCTAGAACAAGGTTGAGAACATTTAAAAAAAAAAAAAAGTGCAGTTTTTGCTAGATAGAGCAGATTTTTTGACTTGGAGTACTTCTCACTGATAACTGCCACTTGCTGATGATGACCAATATCATGACGGTATTTCCTTTAGAGAAAAACTCCTTTATGTGCATAGAATTGAGACAGTTCAGGGAAAAAAATCACAGTAGAAAGACCCACAGGTTGGGTGGACAATGGCTTGAGAGCAGCCCTGAGGAGAAAGACTTGGGGGTGCTGGTGGACGAGAAGCTCAACGTGAGCAGGCAACGCGCACTTGCAGCCCAGAAAGCTGGCTGCATCAGAAGAAGTGTGGCCAGCAGGTCGAGGGAGGTGATTCTGCCCCTCTACTCTGCTCTGGTGAGACCCCACCTGGAGTACTGTGTCCAGCTCTGGAGTCCTCAGCACAAGAAAGACATGGACCTGTTGGAATGGGTCTAGCAGAGGGCCGTGAAGATGATCAGAGGGCTGGAGCACCTCTCCTATGAAGACAGGCTGAGGGAGTTGGGGTTGTTCAGCCTGGAGAAGAGAAGGCTCCAGGGAGACCTTATAGCAGCCTTCCAGTACCTAAAGGGGGCCTACAGAAAAGACAGGGAGTGTAGAGATAGGAAGAGAGGTAAGAGTTTTAAACTGAAGGAGGGGAAATTTAGGTCAGATATTAGGAAGAAATTCTTTACTGTGAGGGTGGTGAGGCACTGGAACAGGTTGCCCAGAGAAGTTGTGGATGCCCCATCCCTGGAAGCCTTCAGGCTGAGTGAGGCTCTGAGCAACCTGGTCTAGTGGGAGGTGTCCCTGCCCATGGCAGGGGAGTTGGAACTAGATGATCTTTAAGGTCCCTTCTAACCCGAGCCGTTCTCTGATTCTATTATTTTGAATAGCTAGTGAATATATGTCTTTCCCTCTTTTGTGTAGGTAGTGTGAAGAAACTGGTAGACCTCTGTGTGAGAGGATTTTGCTGGTCCATTGTTGTAGAGGTGAAGAATAAAGGGTATGTTTGTACTTTGCAAATCCGTCAGTTGCTTTGATTTTATATCTGTAGGTGTAAAGACAAAGACTCAGATCCATGCTCTTCACCAGATTCTTTTAACACCTTTATGGATCTCAAGCAGGAAAAGTCACTTCTGCATCTGCAAGCACATTGCCTATCATTCTGAATGATAATTTGAAGTGAGGGGGGAAAAAAAAAGCACTCAGTCATTGATTGTGAATGTGAGGGCTCACAATCATTTGGTAATTTCAGTAATAATAATAAGTAATACACATGTATTAAGAAATACAGAGAAACAGAAAAGGTGGAGAAATAATGTACTTCATTTTCTGCCTTAACAAATGGTCAAATGATAAAGTTACTGCAGGGTGCAGGTCATAACTTGAAATCTAAAAATCATTACCTGAAGAAGAGAAAATCTGCCCCACGTCTCTGATTTCAAGCTGCCTGCTGCACTGCTAGTAACATGGAGCCATATACAATTTGTGTTCAACTGACAAATATCATGAAGTAACGTGTACCATGGAGTTTCATAAAACTGCCTCGACAGTATAAACTAAGTGGCAAGCTCAGATTTTATGCATCAGCAGGACATTGACTGATACGTGTTGCACGCCTCTGAAAATAAATTTTCTCTAACTTTATTTCTGTTTATGTGTATGTCACCAATGGTAGTGTAAGACTGCAACAAAAAACCGTGAGAGATTTTTACTTCCCCACCTTATTTCCCATAATTTCTGAGACTTTAAAAGTGTGAAATAAACCCTTGACAGTTCTGCTACCTCAGCTAGCTTTTTTGTTAACTGCCAGTCTTATAAATTGTGGCAACTGTGTGGCTAGATGTCACCACCACAGAATGAGGGGAAAATTACAACAGCATTCACTGATAGGCTTTCCTAAAGGATATGCAAGTGTGCAAATGCCTCAGGCTAGTTTCTTGCTCTACAGCATAGTAGTACTGCTGTAAATGATATGGAAAGGGGATTGTTTTTGCACTATTTACTATGTTATGACACCTCTGTCAGAAGCACTCTGTGAAAGAGGGTATGTTTCACCACCTGAAATAGGGTGCTACCACTTTTTCTTATAAAAATTTGCAAAGGTGAATGCTTGTGCTATGTAATTCTGGATACTTTCAGTTGTGGTCTTTGGGGAACATTCTTATTATTAAAGAATAATAAGAACTTATTATTATGAAACAATAATAAGTTATCATTATGAAATAAACCTTATCATTATGAAATCTGTGCAAACAAAATATTTGATAAAAGGCAAAACATATTTCTGTGTATTGCTATAATTCATAGATTATTATGAATATTAAGTAAAAAACGTATTTTTTTCTCATGGAGCTGATGAAGGTACCTTCCTGTGTTCTTCAGAGAAAAATTCTGTAATAGTCTGGGGTTTTTTGTTTGGTTGGGTTTTTTTTGGATCTATTAGACATGAGTTCTGACTTTTTTGCCAACTGGTTAATGAACAGGTTCAACAGCAGTACATTATTTGGTAGTGGGAACCCCAGATGTTACTAGGAGTTCTTTGTGCTATAGGACTTATGAAATAGATTTAAGATTGTTTATTACCTGATGAAGGTGTCAGGTATGTCTTGCAACTCTGGAGAGACATCTGATTAGTAGATCTGAAACTGTCTGTGTACTAGCTCACATAACTTATCTATAGATCATAAGTGGGACTATTTTTACATTATCTTTAGCATCTTGTGTGTCTCTAGCTCGCTTTGATGGGGAAAAAAAATAAACCTTCAGAAATACTACTAAACGCTCTTTCTTCTGACCCTTCTAGAGTTATGTAAAAAACCTCGTAAGAGGTAACAGGATGAATAAAAAAAATGCTACTCTGTTTTCTCTTGAATTTTGCATGAATATAATGGTAATTTGATTTTGATTCACGAGAAAAATACAGAAACAGTGTTTTAATTACATGTACAAGTGGTGTAGTGCTCCACACCGTACAAATGGTGTGCAGCACTTTTTCCAGTGTTTTAAAAGTCCTACTGTCCCAATAAACTTTGCTGAATATCTGCAGAATAAATATATACTTTTCTAGATTTATAATTGTCATTTTCAGAGGACTTTTGATTATTAAATGATATACTTTTTATGTTCTTTTCTTTCTTCTTTTCCCATTTATGATTTGGGTTATTAATTCTACCCTCTGTGTAGTCCTCTTAATTGACACTGAAATTTGTATCAAGTGGGAGAACTTCTGTTCATGTCTACACAAATATTTTCCTCGGTGTGTTAGGCTACTGCTCTTGCGTTCTGAAGTTTTATTCCTTGAGAATAACCACTAATCCTTTCTGAGTAACTCTTCTTTTTCCTTAAATATAATGCAGGCTAAAAACCATAAATGTTACTCTCCATAGCTGGTCTTCTGCCACAAATGATGGTTGGAAAATATTCCAGCTGTTTCTACTTAGAGCCTTGAAAAATTAGAAAATAAAGCACAAAAATGGTATAAACTATCAGGTCTCTTCTGGTTCTTTTGGTCCAGATCTGATAGATCCCAAGAACCCCTCATTCCCTAGAATTCTTTACCAGATATACAACTACATGCTGCTACGGCATCTCTTCCATAGGATTCTAAAGCAAAAATAGGTATCGCTTGGCCATCTGAACACAATGGCCAGAGAACTGTCTGGCACCTGGTATTTGAAAGAACAGAAAAATTAACGTTGTCTTGAAGCTACGTGAGCATGTGAGACTTTGGGTTGATCACTGTCAAAGATGCCATTGCACTATTTCTACACAAAACCTGACAAAAAGAAGTATAAATATCAAAACACTGCAAAAAGTCATATTTAGAAATGCGTAATAGGTTATGTGGAGGAAAAGCATGTGTTTAAAGGAATTCTGTTTAAAGGGGGTTGGGTGCTTTACTGTTCACAGTCCAGAATATTCCTGTGACAGTTGTTGCGAATGCCATTATTTCAAAGAATTACCATAACTCACTATCTTCTTTTAACATGGTGGTGACGGAAAATATGTGTATTGTATACTTTTTTTGTAAACGGTCTTCTGTTCAGAGTGCTTTCCAGAAAATCAAGAAACATGGTTGCAGTCACCTTCTCTGCTGAACAGACTCAAGCGTCTGATTCTCACTTTCCAGCACCACTTGGAAAGCAAGAAGCTAAGCAATGAGTGTGCATCCCGCTGTCGCTACTGGTGATATGACACTAGGCAGAAAGACTTCTGTAAAGGCATGAGAGAGACTCCAGGTCAGCTCTCAGAGTATTCACTGTGGAGAGGGAGTCTTGGTTTCAGTTCAAAGCCAGAAGGCAGGAGCTGACAGGTATTTGTGTCATGGGTTTTAGCTTGGAGGTATTTAAGAGATATTTACTTTTTGAGCTTCAGGTTCTGCTAAAGTCTCTGGTGGTGGTGGTGAAGGTACCTAATCCATCATACATTTTTAACTGCTGCAGAAACGACTGAGCTCTGTGCTATGGAGAGTAAGAGACCTCACTCTTATGCGACTGCTGCTCAGTTGGATGTCTGAGCTCTGCTTGGATTTAGGTGGAGAGAATTTATGAGAGCCCAGCTTGCCATAAACTAACTGACTTAGATATTTGCCCTACGGATAAAAAAAATCATTGTCTTATGGATGAAAAATTGTTCTCTGGATTTCCAAGTGGAATTATGCTCATACTGATATTGGCTTCTGCTATAATAATGCAGAAAAAAACAATTGATCCTTGTTTTCTATTGCCAAGTTGAACAAGGAATGCAAACCTTGACTGTGTTTTTAGGTATTAATATGTTTGCTAGCACATTATGAACAATATGGTACAAATATAACCTAGGTAGTAGAACTACAGATGTTAATGCTATTAATTATTAGCATCAAGTTGTTAATAATAATTTTAAATGCTAGGTCCTTTTTCGTTGCACTGAACACTGGCAGTTTTCCCATGGCAGGCTGTTCCAAGGAAGTAACAATCCTGTGATCATTCTTGTTTTCAAATATTGAAGGCAATGGCAACTGTTCCAAAAATATGCTAGAGAAACTACCTCAGGTAATATTTCGTGTTTAACATCTAAAAGTCATTAGAGCAGTGGAAACTCATTGTGTATCTTAATATATATATATGTTTTGGTTAGAAAGACAGACAGATGTAATTGATCTTGAAATTTTGTCTGTAGTTAACATTAAAATGGAAGTACACACTGGTCAATGCTGTTACGTCTGGTATTTCAGAACACTGAACTGACAAGGCTTGTCAGGGAAGACTGAATGGCTGTCATGGGATGCTCACAATACCTGCTAGCAGGCTCACCTGGACGGCCCGTTCAGGAACGTACCTAAAACACGTGCTGAGCTTGAAATGTCACTGAAAGTAATAGACTTCAAAGATGAGTTTAGCCTGAAGCAAATAGTGAATTACTATACTGAATCATTATCTATGTAGGTGTTATTTCATGGAGTGGAAAAAATTAGCTAGGAAGACTGATTATGTAAGTATTCCTGTAAACTTAAATCCCAGACTTTTCTGGGTGACAGGTAGGTTGGATATCCATGACACTTACTCCCATTTTTCTCCTTCCTGTTGACTGTAGCAAATGATAATAAAAGGTTGAAAACAGGCATGACTGCAGAAATTTAAGGGTGAGAACAGTAACAGTGTTGCTATGATTTTTGTCAGGAATTTGTAGTCCAGATTTTCTGTTGTGTTTATTTTTAGACAGCGGGAAAAAAATCGTTAAAATTCAAAGGAATTCATTTCCAGTTGATGTCATCCAGCTTGACTGCACATAAGAGAATCTATGCTGCAAGCATATCAATGCTACCTGGTATTGCTGATTTAACTTAGGAGCCCTTATTATTGTTTAAGTGCTACCACCTTAGTATTTTTTTTTTTCCTATCGGCTACCTATACCTCTAAGCAACTTCCTCATAGTAATTTTTGTTAATGTTACCTGCATTAATTTTAATACTAAGAAATACACATTGGCAAGGGTAAGGAAATGGCTCTTGACATTTTATTTGTTATAAACATTAAAGTACAGGAAGTTATGTGGTTGTTCTAGTGTCATGAGTCTTAAAAATTATTTGCTCATTGTTTCTTGTTTTGTTGTAGCTTGCTGTTGCTAGCAATTCATCTTCATATCATCCTAGTAATTTCTTACCTAATTCTACTTATAAACTGAAATTATATTTTTATATATATAATTGACATTTGAATCTTTGTACATTCATTAAGCCTGCACATTGTTTAAACAATGTGATTTGAATACTAATACAGGAAGCTTTCAGGGTTCAGTATCTTTGCTTGTACATATATTTTGGGGGTGTTTGTTCATGATATACTTTATGTTTCAGAAGTCAAAATTGTCATGTTACTGGTATTCCTAAGTGGTTGATTTTCAAAAAGAGCAAGTGGATTGATGGGAAATCCACAGTTATAAAGGCAGAAATGGAAAACCATCACTACGGTGATGGGGATGAGTAGTCGTATGTCTGATTTTCAGATTATCTGGTACTGGCATGGATTCTAATGTCAGTAGCTATAGCGAGCAAGTGATTGATAGTAGCAAGCTTCCACTTAATTGAATGGTTTCTGAGCCATCCACTGGAGGTAGAAAAAGAGAAAATCCTGCTGCTGGCCAGCTTTGTCAAATGTGACTGAGAATGTTAGAGCAAAATACTGGTAAACAGACACTACTTATTTTTTCAGACTGAGAACAAGCTGGGGAAGGAATTAATGCAGGAAATGTTTTTAAAGGATCATAAAACTACCATATAGACATCTAGAATTAAGTCAGTCTTTATTGATCTTCACTTATCACCTCAACCCTAGTGAAACCTTTCAAATTCAAACCTTTTTGAAAAACATCATGAGTTTTCTGTGCTGTGACTAGGGTGAGCTTTATCTGGTAATTACTTTATGAGATTCCTACTAACAGAAAAAATCACGATCAGAATTAGTTTAATCAGCCCATGCTTGATGTACTTTCAAAACTTGAAATGCATAGTCAGGCTTTGGCATTGGACGCAAAGTTGGTATCCTTGAAAATAAATTCTAACCTGTGTGAACTATAAGAACCTCTGTGGTTGCACAAAAGTAACAGTGAAATTTGGGTTCTTATTTAGTATAACATCTGGTAATACTGGAGAAATACTGAAAGTTAAGAAGACACTTGAGCCAGGATAATTGGCCTGTCATGCATTCTTATTTTGGCATTCAGCCTTACCTAATATGCCAGTGTAACAGGGCATGACGTGCTGTCAAGATGATTTGACAAGCCTGGGAAATTTCAATGACAGTATCTTACTGCATAAGATTTTTTATTTATTAATACTCTTCCAAGGAATTGTTTAAATATGCTCACTACCCAGTTTGCATAGGCCATCGGAGGTAGTGAGCACAGCAGCATCGCAATGTTTGTTTCCAGCAGCTTGGAGCTGGCAGCATGCAGGGAACTACTGGGAGCAAATGGCACAGGATCTGTGACTGATTTCCCTTTCCTTCCCTGACTCTGTATTTTCAGTTTGCATAATAATGCCTCATGGTCTTGACCTTGATTAGATCATCTGACTGTTACAAAAGTATGAATACTAATTGCAGAGACCTTTTTTTTAATTTCAAACTTGCATTTTTTCAAAATTTGGCGAAGAACTGGGAGACAGCTCCTATGTTTTCCTCAAGATATATTGCTGAATACTTAACTTGAAAGGACAAATACCTTTCTTTGCTGCTGAATGCCCTCCCTGCAAGATTAAATTACAGTGGGAAATACAAGTAAGCCTATTATTTTTTCCCTTGACAGATAAAACTCTAAAAAAATCCCATCAATCTTATTTCATAATATATAATTATAAATCATGATGGAAGGCTAGTGCAAGTTCCCATATTATTAGCCAAACTCAAATGTATTATACATTTCCCACAATTTGTGTTGAAGCAATCTGAATGTTATCATTGATTTACTATGAATAGAGAATTACAGGAATATAGCTATATCTAATCTCAAGCCTTCCAAATCTATTGATGCATGAGTAGGGTTGGCAGATATTGATTGAGGATTTCCTAGATGACCGTAACGTGCTGTTTATCATGTGTGAAGGAGTCCAATCCTTTCTTGAAGCATCAGACCTACTCTGTTTCCACTTAGCACCGTTTCTGTATAGCATAGAGTATGGCTGTTACATCCAGCATTTTCGTAAAATGTCAGGCATACCTTTGATGTCCTACAACTACGATATGTGTGCATCAGATGTTTCTGGATGAATGGCAGCCAGCAGTGAAAAGTTTGATGGTATTAGCTATGTAATAATTACCTTATGGGTATCTTGCACATCTAGAAATACTTATGGGTAACTTGCACATCTAGAAATTCAAGGCAAACTTATCAGTCCCTCAAAAATTGCACAGAAAGATTTCCAGATGGAAAAAAAAGCACAAGTGAGATAAAGTAGTGCTGCGCAAATAAAGAAAAAGCTAGTCAGACTGTGTGTTACAAAAAGGAACGGGCTTACTTTCTTCATCAGGAAAGCCAACCAGTTAAGGATATCCTAGCAATTAAAGTCTTTTTTTTTTTTTAAGTATGAAGACAAAATAAGTAAATGATAAATGTATGTAGGGAGCATAGTACTGTATTTGAAAGGAAAACCAAACCCTCCTTCCCTTTTTACTTTGTATGCCTTTAAGTCTTATCAATAGCTGATCAATGTATAATCTATCTTTGGAAAGCTGTAAAGAACATTTTGCTCTCTGAATAGATGTCATATTTGCACTTTGGTTGGCAGTAGGAAGTTGCATTTTCCTATGAATGGGAATACAGAGTAAATTTGCTCTTTTTTACATATGTCTTATAAATAGTGAGTGCAAGTCAGATAAAAATGGAGAGAGTGGCTGTAGCCATTCCTCTGTAATAGTTCTGTGAATGCTATGTGGGAACAGAACTCTTTGGGGGATACTACTTCATTACATCCCCAATAACACTGGCCTTGTGCTTACCAGAAGTTAGGTGGAGCCGCAATAGCTTAAATGTCATCTACAGCAAATCCTCCATGATACTGTGGCTGGATATACATGTGTACCATGTTTTTTAAACTTGCCTTTTACCTAGGATAATTGAGTAGTCACACTGCTTGTGTTCTATTAAATAGAAAAGTGCAAGGTACTTAGGAAATTTTTTCTCAGACAAAGCTTGCAAACTGAGGGATGACATTCTGTGCAGGAGAGAGGAAAGCTCTCAATCACATGGCATTTATGAGTTGTGTTTTTAGAGTTGTGTTAATACATCACATCCTCACGAATAAAAGGTTATTTATGTTGTATTTATGGGTTATATTATATTTATTGTGCATCTTTAACTGTTTGTTTTGATAATGCCATTAGTCTGTCTTTTCAGAGATTTCTTACAACATTTACCAGCTCTTAGCTGTTTCAGTCACAATTTTTAAATGAAGAAACAAAAGACAGTAACAGAACTAGACAGCTTATTTTGTTGTCCTGCAGGATTTGTAATAGGAAATTCTTTCTTCTAGCTTTCTTACAGGATCTAAAAATTCTTTGAATCCTATATTGCCTGGAAAGATGCTCGTTGTTTTTGAAATCTGACCATAAGGTCTCTGGAAAAGCAGATAGGCAGCAAAGAATACATGAAATTATGCACATATGGTTACAACAAGCAGACACAATTAGTTTGGTGTTGGTTCAGTAGTTGATCTGTGTGGGCATAAGTAGACTTAATATGTTGGATTTCAGTATGTGTATGTGGCATGTTATTATATCGGTCATCTAACTACTCCCAATTTAGCAGTTGGGTCTTGGAGGCTTGTGCCATGTCTTGTATCCATTTAACTTGAGTGACCAAGTTCTGGCAAGTTAGAAAGTGCGTGGGCTTTTTTTAACCTGTATTGTTGGCTGAATACAAGCTGAGATGAGCTGATCTCTTTCCAAGACAGTATTGAACTTACAACAGAGCTGCTCTGAGGACAGCTTTGTCAGAAGTCCTGCCTTTCCCTGCAGCTTGGAAGTTTTCCCTGAGCTGAGCAGGCAACTGGAGGTCTGCACATGTCAGAAGCTTATTGTCCAAGACCCTATATAACAGTTCAAGCCAAAATTCTCATCTCTAAACATCTCAAAGCTTTGCTGGCAGAGTAGTGACAGACTGCGCTTGGTGGGGTAGGATTGCAAGCTTGTACGTTACTAGTCCTGGATAATTGCATGCTGCATTTTGAACTCACTTTCAGTTCACTTCGTGCCAGCATAACTGTGCAAAATGCAACAGAGTGGAACCAATCTGTCCTACCTAATACCAGATCTCTAGATGTGCATACATGTTTTTAGGCTTGTTATAGGGTTGCATCAATGGTTATTATCTTTTTGTTTACCAGTGTAACAGTTTATATAAATTTTCATAATCTGTTGCTCTTGATTCCGTAAGAATATAAAGTAAGAGAGGGAGGTACATGTTAATAGGAAAAAAAAAGCTTCTTGGGTAATAAAAAAAAATGTAAATATATTTAAAATTCAGAAAATGATTCATCATCCTGGTGGCTTTGTTGCTCATTCGGCAAAACAGTGAAGCACTCTGAACTTTTTTTTTTTTTCCTGGCAACTTTTTCTTTCTAATGCAGTACCGTATCTGCCAATGCAGAATCAGGTCAGTTGCTATGTTTCTTAGCAAATGATACCAAAAGGTGGTCAGCAAATTTTTTGCTTTGTTAGATATTTTCCTGTATCGTTATTTTCAATTTCCTTTCATATCTTTTGTAAATAGACATTTGTCTTTAATAACATTAGATATCAGCTATTTCTGATAGTATGAGTCTCCATAGCAAATGGTGATAATCATAGTCACTAGTCACAGTGATTCTTAAATAAGTTAGGACATACTAGTTTCAATTCCGATCAAAAATCCTCTGGAATTATTGCAATGTTTGGTTGTGTTTTTTTTTTCTGTTGGATTCAATGGAGACTGCATTTAAGCCTAATGATCTGAATTGCTTAAGTCATTTCAGTTGTGTTGCAGGGAGTGTGAAAAATTATAATCCTTATTCCCAATTTTTAATTCTCTTTGAGATTTTTTTTTTGTATCAGTCTTTTCTAAAATTTTGTATCCATCACGGCTGAAAACTGGCAAGAAGAACAGAAGTTTCTGATTCTTTCATCTTATTTGCCAAAAATAAACCAAAAGCCAAAAAATCCTGTTGTGCTGATATATATTTTTGATATCAATGCTAGCTTAAGCTAATTATGAAATTGCATTTCCATAAAAATCAGTTTTCTTTTTTCCATTGCATTATTCTGGTTGTACTCTGGTAAAAGCATATTACACTATTAAATTTTGAATTTGGCCCTTTTGCTCTAGCTGATACTATATCTATCACTTCATTACTTTTATTGTAAATTTCATTAATGAGGTCAAGGAAGAGTCTTATGTTATTGTTTGAGTGTCTCTTTTTTATGAATTAATTTTGATAAGAATCAATTCTAATCTTTTTTTGCTATTGCTTGTGTGACTATTTTGCAGACTGCATTAATTAAGAAAATTGCCCTATAATTACTGCAGTTACCCATATCCTACCAGGTTTCAAAATTGCAGAAATAATTATGATCCTAAGAGAGTCAGGCAACTTTTCAAATGCTGCATTATACATGCTACACTAAATGCTATGAAAGACTTGACTAAAATATTAATGCCTCTCCGATGCAGAACTTAATGTGTCTTTCTGCAAAGAGTTTTGCTTATTATTTTGGTTGAGTTTTCGGAAAAGTCTTCAGTTTTGAACGTTGGTGGGTTCTGGTTTTCAGCTACTAAATTGAACCAGTTGATACCAGTTGTATTAGATGATCTCCAGAGGTCCCTTCCAACCCCTACCGTTCTGTGATTCTGTGCTACCCGCAAAATACTGTTTTTCATAGTAAACACCTAATACCAACTTCATTTGTGTTTTCTTCTGTATAAACTTCAAATGCTGGATGGAAATGTCTGTGGAGACATTTAGGTCAGGGAGAAGAGGAGAGAAGAACCTCCTCTTAGAAAATGGCATTTCTCAGAACAGTAATTTCTCCAGCAAGAGCGAAAAATGTAGGTGATTTTAGTAGCCTGTATTTTACTGTATGTACTATTTTAATATTTTATCTTATTTTCTTTCAGTATCATGTCTATATTAAAAAAAAAAAACAAACAAATAACCTATGACAAAATTATATGAAAACTCCTGAACGACCTCTATGTTTGCTATTACCATGTTTGAGGTTTTGGATGGTAGAGGTGACTTCTGTGTGGTGCAGTCAACTTGCATGGCATTGCTGGTACCACCTCAGGTTACACGTTGCTGAGGGAATGGGACTTGCGGAGCAGAGGTGTAAGACTGGCTTCTCTCACACTTCTGGAGGAAGTAAAGAGGAAAGGGGGAGCGAAAAGAAAGCAGCTACAGAAAGTGCATATGCAGTCCTAAGGCAGTGTGGTGATCCAGGCTGTTAGACTTTGGACTCTTGTGTGGTTATCAAAGTTGGATATAATATGCAGCTTATAAATTCCTCTGCTGCAATGATTTTTGTCTGTAAAACACAAAGGTGATTCTGGCACTTGTTTTCTAATTAAGTCTTCTTAGCCGGGTGGTTGAAAAAGTCGGAAACAGGGCCATGAGCTCTGTGCATCTCTTGGATCTTATGGGAAATCTACTATTGTCACTTTTCTCCCTGTTTCTTCCTTTGCCAGTTGAACTTTATGCATTTTCAGAAAGATCTGTTTATCACTGAATCTATTATTTCAGGGCTGGCACAAACCCTCTATTCTTATCTAACCTTAACCCCTGTCTTACTATACTAAAGAACATAACTTTTTCTTTTTTTTTTTCTTTTGCTACGATGATGTTATTTTTGTATTTACATGCTATTTTATATTTGTGCTTCAGCTTTACCTGTTCCATTTTCTGAGACTGTAATAGACTCTGTTTGCCACCTGGCTCCTGACCAGGGCAGTCACCCATAGCCCCTTTGACAGCCTGGTGTCTCAGTGCATTTCAGGGGAAAAAAGATGGACAGGCTGAAAATAGTTTTTACCCTATTACCTTATGGCAACTTTGTATGTCAATGGTTCAGAAAGAAGGCGATGGAGGATTTAGTGCCAGCTGCAGGTGAACAAGGGTCAATCTCTGCTCTCTTAAAGCAACCCGAACCTTCCTTGTGTCCGTCTGTGACACGGTCCTACCTCATGAATAAATGGGGTTACTGCTGAACACGACACCATGTAGCAAGTGGTCAGAATTTCCTTATCCCCTGTTTTTTGGAATCTCTGGAGGCGAGGATCAACTATCTCTCCAGAAAACAGATGCAAACAACAAAAAAAAAGCAAACATGAAAGGATATAGAGAGACCCCATCTTCAGATACTCTTTTCTTTAACTTGCTCGATATTGCAAAGAGAAAGTCTGAATGTAGCATTGTTCCCTTATGCTCTTGGATGAGTTTACAAGGAGAATGGCTCTCTGGCCTAAGCAGTTTTACATCAGTCTATGTGAGGTGCCCAAAAACCAGTGTTATTTTCTCCTTTAAGAACCAATGAGGTAACATAATAATTGTTTTTCCATTTCCATGCGATGTGTCCTTGAATCGTGAGTAATCGTTGCTCTTTCTGATAATAAAAAAGTATATATATATATGATATGAGCTTATTTGCAGACATGATATAGTTCTGTATATGCCTCTGGCTCCAAGAATTTTTCTGGTATAATCTTAGGAAGATGGGATGGATTATATTATAATCCCTATAGAATTTTTTAAGAATATATGAAATTTGGATTCAACCTCCATATTGCTAAAAAACCAGGGCTCCCAATTTCAGATATTCAAAAACTTTTAGAATACTAGAAAATTGTTGGCAATACCATCACCTTTGTTTTAATAGACAGCTGGGTCTATTTCTTTTCAAGAGCCCAGTTCTGTAGCTTGGTATTAGGAACACTTGCAGTGTGTCTACCGTATTGGTTTCCTCAAACTCTTTTAAGCATTTTTCCACCTAGTTTTGTGTCCCGATTAGGTTTAGACATGAAGCTGCTCAGTTTTAGACAATTCTGAATTAAAAAAAAAAAAAAAATTGACTGTTTAGTTCTTACAATATTCTAGGGTTAGATAAGAAAGAATATTCATCCTCTTTGTCCTTTTTCTGATGCTTTTGCTGGATGGCTTCTTAACAAGACTTTACCCAGTTTTAAAATCATCTTACTAACAGGCTTAGTGGAGAATCACTTTACCGAAACTTCATATTCTGAGGGAATGCACTAAAATTACTACATAGCACTTCTGTGTGGTAATGCATCATCTTTTAGAAAATTGTCCCATTCTGAGATTGCTTATCTATTCTCATCCATTTTATTTTTTTTTTTACTTCTTAGGTTTTCACATTTCTACTGTTTTTGTGGGGTTTGTCTACTTGCTTATTTCTTCATCAGTGCTTATTAAGAAGTGACGGGTCTTCCCCCCCCCCCTTTTTTTTTTCCCAAGCATTTGAAAATTTTTAAGTCTGCCCCACAATTTGTTTGTGAGTGGGAGTTTTACTACTCGCACTGAACAGCTCCAGCACACTCCCAGGTTTACATTCCTGACAGGAGCTGCCGATGTAAGAGAGCTGTAAGGTCTTAATGACAGAGTTTGCATTATAAAAAAGGGAGTTACAATTCATAAGCAACTGAATGCATCATATTGCATGGAATATGCTGAATTTAAAGTACGGAAATGTTAAATGAAGTATTTTTAATCACTGAAAAGGAACACAAGTAGGATGTCTTAAACCTCAGAGATTAAGTACTAAGAAAATTAATCAGGGTGGAAAAAAACCCCACGTGTTTGCAGTTCCTGTTTTGTGTAGCCAATGACTTGAGTAACCTAAATAATTCTGGCATTATCAAGCTGGATTAGCAAATGTATATGCTAGCCTGACTGTTCAGCATGTCTGCACTGATGAATATAAACAACTTGTGGGAAAAGGCTGAATTCGCAAAGGCTTCAACCTGCATTGTATAACAGGACATGACTTTTTAATATTTCTGATCGCCTGAGATGAATTCTAATGAACACATTTTTATAACCTAGATCATTAGATGGACGTAAAATGTTCCTCTGGTAAGTGTTTGTGGAAATGATTCTTAATAAATGAATCACTAAGCCTTTGAAAGCTTCTTCATGCATTCATTTATATGCATTTATAATAAAGCGAGCATGGTTTGCTGGAATATAAACATGAAACCTAGAATTCAAGCAAACTAAGGAATATTTCCTGCCTTTACTTACTATTTGAGTAAAGCATCACTTGGATCACTTTCTTCAAGGCATGAGAAAACTGTCTCTAGAATGACTGGATTAAAAAATGAGGAAGAATTATATCTTTCATATGTCTGCTTCCTACAGAAATGTCACTAAGGTGCTATTTCTGGAACCAGATGAGACTAAACTGTAGCCTGTTGGATGAGGCACCCACTAAGAGCTGGAAAGCTCTCACGATCCTTGTGCACCTGATTCAAAGCAGGAGTAGGAACAATGTTTTTCACTATCTAAAGTGAATGACCTCCATAGCAGGATATAGAATTAGTATCTGTTGAGCCAGAGGAGAATAGATGATTTATGTAAGGTAGAACAACAGCAAAAAGGTATCACTACCAAGTATGTTCACTAGGGCACTCTTTGAATAAACAGATTCGAATCCTTATTTCCAACAACATCTGAATCTGAATGCCTCTCACAGTGCTTCTATGCCATGGATCTGAGGTTAATGAAAGAGTGGCAGCTTGTGTCCCCAAAATGCAAACCAGCTTATACCAGCTAATAAAACATTGACTAGATTTGAAACGTACAAGAAAAATTTTTTGGAAGAAATTGATAAACTCTCTTGAACAACTCACCATAGTTTATTGGTGATGAAGAAAGGGGTTTCTGCAAGAAAGTATAAAATGAGTAATTTTTTATCAGTTAACTGTTAGATGATTGAGGAATAGCAATTTTCCTTTGAAACGGAGCTGTATGCTGAATTTATATTCTACAATGTGAAAGAATTTGCATAATTTATTATTCATTTTTTATTTTTTACCTAGGAAAATGAAGGCATAGTATTGACAATACAGAAGAAATATTAATAAAAACAATTGAGTGGCTTAATGGTACCCAAAAGAACTCGAATTGGCCTTGACCTTGGTGAGCTCTTCTCTCAGATCTTCTCTGTGTTCTCTCATCATGATTTTTAGGCAGCACCATACTTCTGTACAAAAGATATTTTCAGTATTTCATATTAATAAAATTGTTTGCTTATAGGTGTTCTTTCCGGAGTCACATATTGAACTACATTTGTTGTTTGTCAGAAATTTCCTGATAATGTAATTAAGAAGCACAAAGCCATTTAAACATTCTCCTAAACTGTTTATCAAGTGTGAAAACTGACAGTTTCTATTGAGCAACTCAAAAGCAAACTTTGAAACCTTAATATTTTGCTGTGTACTATCTTGCACTCAGTGACACACATCTCCCATGTTTTCTCCCTAAAATAGTCCTACCAATGACGTGTGCAATGTAGTGACATGGTGCTTTGTTCATAGATTTGCAAAGTGTTGTAAATTAATGAAACCATTGACTTTGCTCTGCTCAGTAAGGCAGTCCTTCCACATACAGCACACTAGGACTCGAGGCGCTCGTCTTGGTGTACCTCTACGGAGTCTCTACCATACAAAACATTAAAATATTTTTTCTTCTCTATTTCCATCTGTGTTTTCATAATAACCGGAGATCACGATGACCGGATGCTTTGCATTACACTGTCTAATTTATTCTCTGCTTTGGATTCCTGTGTGTTTGTGGAATTTCGAGTATAACAACACAAACAAACAACAACAAAAAATCCCCACAACAAACTGGTATAGGTCCCGTGCTTCTGTGCTCTCTCATACTATGGAATAAACATATAGAGGGATCTATGCCAGGCAGGTGAGACAAGTGCCAAGAGCTAGGGCTGGCTGAGAACAGAAAACTTATACTGCTTAAGTGAAGGCAGATCAAAACTGGGAAACTGAGGGAATACCAAACTGAAGTTCTGGAAAAGAAATGTGGTAAAATGCTGAGCCAAATGGCTAGGTTCAGAGCCTGGCCAAAAACTAGGCTAAAGATAAGCATCTGTATTGCAAGGCAGAGAAAGAGGAACAAAGGGAAAGGCTAAGGCAAATTTGGAGATGGTGACAAACAGATGGGAGGTTGGAGTAAGGTAAACTTAGGCCTGACAGACCAGGAAACAAAATTACAGGGCAAGTTCCTGTGGTGTATCTGCAGCTGAATGGCACATTTCATGGATTGCAGCTGCTGGGACTGTGTCATGTATCTGATGGGGAGAAACTACGAGTGTGGCTAAAAGATCAATCTGAAATTCTCAAATAGACCCAGCAAGTAAAATTTCTCTGATCTTAAAGATATGGGAGTGAACTCTGCAATACAAAGATGTCCAGCACAGATCAATGCATCTCCTAGAAGGATGGTTACTGAACATTGCTTTTTTCTTTCCATCATTTTCATCACTGGGATCTTTTCCTCACTATGTTTTAAATAAATAAAACATTTATTTTAAATTTATAAATCTGTCCCTAATTTTACTTTATCATGATCAAATTTTGGTTAAACTGTACTTCAGATTTCTTTCCAAGATGGATAAATTCACAATACTTCAGCTGATACCAGAGTTGCTAAGCTGGTGTTTTGTTTTTGTTTTTTTTTAAGGGAGTACTCTAATGTAAATCCAGTATTTTTACTTGCGTTGGATCAGAGGTAAGCAGTTATATTTTTTTCTTTCTATAGAAAATGAGCAGCCATACTGTGGCTGTTGTGAAGAGGATCACATTCTGAGCATCAGAAAGTGTTGCGTTGTATCTACATAGATTTTCATAGTCTATGGGAATGATATTTGTTTGCTCTTAAAAATAAGCTTGACGATATATAATGATTGACCTGCAAAAGTAAGTTAAAGGTTTTCTCGCTTTCCAAGTTGTGCATTCCTTTGACCTACTGAAGAGTTCCAGTAAAATAAAAGACTTTAACACAATCAAATCCCAGCCAAATGTCAGCCTTGTGAGAAGATGCTTGGCAGTTCTTTTTTGCTTTGTTTGTTTTATGTAGAGTTAGATACTGGTTATTCTGCTGTCAGTAATTCAAGTATTACACCTCTGTTTCTCTATTCACCATATTGCTCAGCAGTCAGCAGAAGAATGAGGGCCGTCTGTCTGTGTCAGCCTGTCAGGCCCAGAGAGCACTCCAGCTGCTGCACTCATCCAGTTACCCTCCGTCTCTGACGTGAACGAGAGCTCTTGCTAAGTGTGGTGTAATCAGAAAAGTGCTCATGCCTGGTGATGCTCCACATCTCTCCACGCACGCTGAATTCCCCAGCTGAATTCCTCCTCAGAGAACCTTTCCAATGCTTACCATTACAAACTCTGTTTTGGTTATGGTGCTCAGACACGTTATTGAGGTCTCTTGATTAAATTAATAGCTTCTTGGCTATTCTTTTTTTTTTTTTCATTCCTACTCTTTATACCAGTCTGAATAGTGTTTTGATAGTGTTTTGGCAATATTAACATTTGGCCATGTACTGAATTTGGGAGTGTTACTGTTCCATATGTATGAGACTAGAAGTGAGAATTAAATATGCTTTAGAATATTCTTTTATGTGAATGTTTAAAAAATAATTATAAACTAAGATAATGCTTTTTTCTCAGAGCTCCATAAATGAACTTCAATTTGCATATGTTTCTGTGTTTTTGGTGTTTTTCTAATGACCATTGAAGTATTGGAATGTATTATCATACTTAAATAAGCTTGTTAAGCGTTGGTGGTGTAAATCACTGATACTGAATGATTTTAAAATGCTTCTTAGTTCAAAAAATGTGATGTGAAAAATAATTTAAGGTAGCACATAGCTGCTATTTGAGAATAATTTTGCAAAAATTAACTACAGTTCTTTTTTACAGAGAGACTTATATTGTATCGTTCTAAACTTTTCAAAATTATCAAAATTTTACCACTTCCCTCAACTTTAACATGATACCATCTTGGACAAAGGTTCCTTTCTGTTGTGAGCTCAAATTTATTAAAAAAGGCCAACTTTGTTCAATGACCTGAACCTGTAAAGTATGAACAAAATGATTCTGTATTTCTATATGTGCAAAATGATTCTATATTTCTTTTCAAAACTCTACTGCAATCTTGATCTATTCTATTTTTTTTTTTTTCTTTTTTTTTTTGGTGGGAGGCAGGGAACCAAGGGGAAGGAATACTGGGAGAAAGAGAAGAAATAATAAATTAAGAGTTACTTTTCACTTGTAGACACCTAGGGAAACCTTGGACTAAGAGAAGTCTATTATAATGCTAACTGTAGAAACAGCGGGTGATGACAGCATGAGTCCATTTTTCCCCTTTAATGAGTAAGATCCTTAGCAAAATTTTGCTTGAAGATATTAATAAATCCATACTGTGAAAAATCTGTCAATCTGATACAATACCTTACCTTACCAAGAAAAAGGTTTTATTTTTTCCTTCCCTCATTCATTACTTATCTAGGCTTTAACCTTTGCAACATCCCCTGAGTTAACTTGCAGTACAGGCTTTTCTACAATGATTTATGTATCAATATTCATAATAAAGCACGCTTTTACTCAAATAACCCCCTAAGTTCATTTTGATTTGCCCTTTTGTACAGTATTTTTTTTAAAGTAGTTGATGCCATTTTATTCACTGATGAAACAAAACCAATTCTGAAGTGCATAATTTAATTAATGCCTCTTTTATAAGTTGCTGAACTTGCCTGACAAATATGCATAAGTAAAAAGTTGGTAAGCATAGAAATAAGGTAATATAATATTTTCTCATAGCCACATGAATTAATATTATTGGTGTCAAGAAATAATAACATCTCTTTAGCCACCACCCACCAACTTTCTGAACTGAGACACGTGTAGCCAAGGTGGTGATCGCTAGTGCCTGGAGGCTGGAGCACTTCAGCTGCGTGGGGGCCTGGGAAATCTGGATCTCCTTTCTGCCAGACAGTGTATAATTTTGCCTCTGCTTCTGCCTGCTTTCATACTGTGAGCCTATTTTCTTTATTTTGCCAGAAAGCCTTGTACCCAAATTGAAATGAAATGGAAAATCAGACATTTTAAATACAGACTATCTATCTATCTAGTGCATGCAAGTTTACTTTCAGGGACACACTGTTACTGTATTAGAGCTGATCAGAAAATTTCTGTTGAAATCTTTTACCATGGTTAGGTTCTTGGTGAGAAACAAAATTGATTTTGGGGGGGGGTCACTGATAAAAATGAAATGAAAATGTTCACTATCTTTTTTGCACTATCATCTTACACCAGCAACAATGTAAAATATGACACATGAATTGTAATTTCCATTGGAATGGTTTGCTTTAATTTAATCCATTTACAAAAAGGTTTTCTAATGTGTATTTCACCAAAGATGCTGAAAACTTTGAAATGCTGATATTTTCCATAAAATTCATGTTTTCATTTTTTTCACATGATCAGTAATAAAAAGGCCACTGACATTTAGGACCAAGGTAAGATACTAAAAGGCAAAATCTGATGCATGGTATCTGACTACGTCTAAACGAACCAATGCAGGGAACGAACTACTAGAGTTGTAATCAGACAAATTATTTCCAGATTGTCAATTACCACACATAACCAATTATTTATCTGTAATAAAATATTATTTCTAGTGTCTTGAGGTTTTAATTTTTAAATCAATATTCTATCCACTGAAACAAAATGTGTATCTTATAATAAGTGTAGTTCCTTGTCTTAAGTCACAAAAAGAAACTTCTATAAATAAAATGGGAGATAAGTTCAACTGGAGAGAAAATTCACTAGAAAAATGTGAAAAGGAACTGATGAAACTGCAGCTTTCCTAAACTGTAGCTTGCAATACAGATTGCTGAAAATCTGGAACATAGCATCTTGAGTGCATAGGAATATTTGTCTTTAATTGGAAAAACATGTAAGGGATACAAGTAGACATATCCAGATTGTATTTTATCTCAATCATCTTTTTTTGTGAAATGATGTCAACATTGTCTTGATTAAAGGGGAACATCAATGTCTAACCATAGCAAACAATCTTGGAGGCAGAAAATCCAGTGGTGGTTTTTTTTAATCTTCAGACTACTGGAGGTAATTAGAAGCTTGACAATCAGCTAAAGATACTTGAAGAGTCACATCTTATCTCACTGCTAGAGGTCTATTATCCTTGCAGCTAATGTAATCTGACTGTTCTAGTCAGAATTCTTATGATTTTGGAGAGAGAATAGGCTTCTTTTGTTTGTTTATCTTTTCATTAGTGAAGAAACTATACATGGTATCCATACTTAGAACAAAATAGCAGCTTCCATTAGAAACTAGAATGTTAAGGAATTGGGTGTAACTTTTCAGTGATTTAAAGCATATTAATTATAACTTAATTACAATTATGAGCCTAGGAGAACTATACTGGCTTACTGCAATTAGGGATTTGAAATAAATTGTGGATTTCTAGGTTTTTAATCCAACAGTATTGCTGTCTGCTGTTTTATTTGCCATAATGAAGAATGTCAGGACTGTCGTGGATTTTTGTTGTATTTTCTGGAATTCTATTGTTTGTTTTTTGCATGTTGGGTTTTAAATTTTATTTATTTATTTTTTATTTTATTTATTTTTCCCCCACCTGAAATATTTGACTGATGACTGAGAGGTTTGATGCTGCTATATGCCTTGATCCTTTCTACCAGTGACACAGGAGAAGCAGAATTTATCCAGAGTTAATTTTTAAAAATTTCATCACAGAGCAAGACAACTGAATTAAATACATGTCTCTTGATAACATAATGTTTCTGTAAAAGATGCAGTTAAAACACTTCACCATTTTTAACATCTCAAATGATATCATGCTGTTGTTCTCACGGTTGTGTTGTTACTGAGATGCATCCAAACAAGTGACAGCAAAAGTGTCTGTGGCTTTCTATCTGTGGATTGTTTGATGGTTTTTAATGTAAGACAATAACATGACATAATCTGGTATGTTGTGTATTTTTCTTCAGTAGCTATTTTTTAAAAAATATTTTATTGAATTGCTAATATTTGACCTGGAGTCCATGCTGCTTCTCTGGCAGGCAGAAAAAGTATTTTTTATGGAGAGCATGTTTCTGGGTAATTTTAATGATGATAGTGTAATGAACTTTAAGGAGGGTTTCATATTTACTTTGTTTTCTGGTCCAATGTAACTGCCTAGCTTCTTCCCGTGTGGAGTGGAGAGATGCTCTCTAGAGAGCAAGGATGTATTACCATTAGGAAGGCAGAAGGAAGGTGTCCAAGGTCTGGTTTCTATTCAGTAATCACCACTGAAAAGGGCATTACCCTCTTCTTGCTTCTATCTTGTTTCCAACTAGTCTTTTGGGAGAAGGAATATTTCAAAATGTGTTTCTGGAAATGTACTAATTTCTGTAGTACCTGCAAAAGCACCAAAATTATATTTATTATGCCCTTTAATGTAGGTTCTGAAATATTGCAGTTCCTGTGGAAAGCTCTGTTAAGCTTTTATAACTAAATAAGTAGATGAATGAATGCATCATTTCATAGGGCAAATTAATCACTGAGGTCTCACTACTAGAACAGTTGTGATCCTCCTTCTGTTTGAGCCAGGAAAATGCAGCTTCAGGATGAGAACTCTAGTGATCATAAAACATATTTTACATATTTGAAACTGTGCTGAACTGACTGTAGGAGCTTTAAAAGACATGAAAATGTTTTCTAAAATGTGCTTACACTTTCAATATAATTATTACTCATCCCTATCCTGATTTATATAGCACAGGTTTTTCCTCCAGTGGATGATTTTATAGCGAAGATTGGTTCAGTAGATTTTTCATATGTTTTAATCCAATAAATGACTGCTTCTTTGGAGTTTGTTTTGGGCATTTATTCTAATGTTTCTGTTGAAAATGTCTTTGGTTTGGTAGTTTGGACTATTGCTTTAACTCCTATGCCAGACCGCTTAAAATGTAACCTGTAGAAATGGATTTGAAAATGAAGCTATTTCACTAAGGTTCTTCTTCATGTACACTTTCAAGTTTCTTCACGTGTAGAGATGTCAATCATTTTAATATGAAATACTATCATCTGCTACATAAGAGCACAGCTTTGGGTAGGAATGAGCAGAGAAATTAATGAATCTACAAATAATAGTAGTTCCAGTTTAGATAAAAAAAAATCAAAAGCTTATTTGAAGCAAATCTTTTCCTTAGTGGAATTCTGTTCAATAATAAGATATCTATATTTAGATGAACAAATATGAGCGGTGAGTACAAGAGAAGTATTCAGTTTACATTGTAGGGCCCTCACTCAGGATAAGATTTGATTGCATTAACATCAGTGTGAAATGCTGTTTTAAATGTCCTTGAGTGATGCCTCCCATTTCCAACTGTCTTTACAGAAGGGTGTAGGTCTCTTGAAGATTCTGTGTCATGGCAGTTGTACATAGAGGTAGTTTCCAGAAAGTTGTTTTGCTGACTAGTCAATAGAGATAGCCTAAATCTAAGTATCAGGTGCCATTTAAGAGAGAATCAGTACCCATGACTGCATGATATGACATGGACAGGATTGATGAGTTCTCACAGATTGGTATCTATAGCAAAGGACTCAACCCTCTTTCATACTTTGACACGTTTTTCCTCTTTTTTGGAATTATTTTCTCAGGGAAATATTCTACTAACTTGAGTTTAGCCTAAGAATAAATATTTATTCTTAGTTTTTGATGTATCCATCGTATTTTTGTTGTTCACTGACGGGACAGATTTTTGTTTGTTTGTTTCTGGCTTGCTGTTGCGATTTCTCCAGAAATCCTTACCTAGGAGGTTATCATGATGTAGTACTACAGGGTTCATTTGTCTTGGAGAATGGCAGTAAGGGGGGAGATTCTGGAAGCAGAAAATGTATCAAAAAGTCCAAGTTGACTGTTTTATGCTCAGCATCTTGTTTATTGACAAAAAAGAAGCACACCTTATATAAAAAGTCAAGAATAAACTGTTAGTAGAATTCAAATCTTTATAGACTAGTTCAAGAATCACTAGTCCAGATGTGATTTTTACAGAAAGAGTATGCTTCTATTCAGAAAAACTCTTAATAATAGTAAGAATACAGTTGAAATTGTTACACACACATTCAATTTCTATCCCTTTTCTTAGCAATTCACCTATCCCCTGTTCTTCTGAGCAGTAAGGTCAATAGTCTTACTTCAGTGTTTGTGGTGGGGGTGTTACAATGAGGTGTCAGTACTTGGAGGTCTTCACTTGGTTCATATTGATGTTTTCTTCTTTCACACTCTAGGATCTGATTAGGGTCACTTTTATGTTTTCTAGCATGATTTTATATCTTTGTTCCTTTTTTTATTGACCTGCAGCTCCACTTCACATCTGAATTTACTGTGTATAGTGCTGTCTACATATGTCAGTAACTATTTCACTGTTGTTTTTAATATTCCTCAAGTGTTGTCCAGATTAAGGTTTGTATTAACTGACTATGGGTAAGTTGTTTACAGCCATGATGTCTCCAATGCCAGCCTGTGCCTCATCTCTTATCATCTTGTGCATGAGCACCTCTGAGACATACCCTGTGTCTCCACTTCCCAAGGTCTCAGCTGTGATACCAGGCCTATATTTCTCAATACAGCATCGTTATGTTAGTCATAAAACCATTGTGGTACCGCCATATAAAGATAAACAAAATAAAACAGATTAACCACAGCCACCTGGCCAATTATATTAAAAAAATGTCGTTTACTGCCAAATCAGGAAGTTCAACAAAAGTATAGGCATAACAAGCCTGTCAAACCTCAGTCCTGAGGCCTTGCAAACTCCATATGAAGCTTGAAACATTTTTATTAATGGTGTCAATACTGTATTATGGGGCCATAGGGTTATGACTGGAGAGAGGCTTCAGTATCCAGAAGCTCATCTTTTCCACAGAAAAATGTATGTAATGTGTGTAATTTATACTGATGAAAGATGACTTCTTACAAACCCTTCCCTCCTAGGTATTCTGCAGGCAAATGCAATAAAGGTAGTATCCAGGCTGACTCAACAGAAGTCATGCTGGTTAGTACATTGGACAATGCAGGAGGCTGAAAACACTTGACAATATTTACTAATGAAGGATGATGTATTTGTGCTGGGCAAACAACACCCTCTGTTTCAAACTTGTTCAAAAAATTCTGACCCAATATTTCATGCTCTGAAAGTGTAGGGATGAATAGGAGAAAGGTTTCAGTGCATCTGTGAGTAGCAAGGTGATTTATAGAGGAAATATTTCTTACAGTAGTACTTCAACTGCTGTTTCAATGCTCTGTATTCCTCCTTCTCTCTGAGCAGCCAGAATTAACTGCTTTTCAGAAATAGTTCAGCAGTTACTTTACTCTCCCTTATATGTCTTCCTTTTAGGAAACATCTGTGATCATTGTTCAATTGCAAAGCTGTTGAAGAGTGTTTTAAAGTGCTGGAAAAGTGTTCCCTTATTCTTTACAAGTAAGCAGAATCCAGGTCTTTTCTCAAGCGGGTGAAACATCCTTTGTAGAAGGATACTGTGTTGGAAGATACTCCATGTTGCCATTATCTCCTTCACACAACTCAGAAATGAATATAATCAAGAAGAGTTTTCAGGAAAAAAAATTATATGGATTTTGTTTGGAAATCATGATTATCCTATAAAGTACTTCTTGCTGGCCTTTTATTAGCCCTGAGACTGTTGTCTAACTCCAATGCATTCACAGTTAGATATTCCCATATGCGGGAATCTGCTTTATTTACCCAGAGTTTTGTGTTTCTGTTTGTCTCATTCCATTACTTTGGTGTCTTCAGGAATGATTCTTGGCAAGTACATGAGGATAAGCATAACCACCTGTTACTACAGTTGTCATTACAATGTCTTTCCTACCTCAAGCAGACTTTGGTTTTTAATCTTTACTTCATGTGGACTCTAAATACTCAGGCTTAGGAATTGCTGGAAGGGGAATACACACAAGAACAAAAAGGATTACTTTTATTATAAAGGAGATGTGCCAACATTTCTGGGTCCCCTGCTCCCTGTACACCCTGGCACACATACATGCACATTTCTGAACCTGACTTCCATGATTTGGGTGCTAAGGAACTAAGAGGGGATCTGAACAAGCCCTCCTCTTTAGTTCCTTACTGGAATGAGGTGCTCATGCTGCTGCCCAAAGACTTCCAGTCTGAATGCTCTACGTATGCATAATAAACACTGGAGTATAAATGTAGGCATCTACACTGACACAGAGAAAAGAACACGTTTTCTACAAGGAAATAATTCCTAGGAAATTAATTAGAAAACATACTAAAAGCAGATCTTACTGAATCCTTCCCAGAGACAGGATTATCTCCAGGGATTTTGTAGAGTGAAGGTTTCAGGAAGGGCAGCCAAGGCTGAAACAAAAATTTTCTCCAAGATAATTAGTTGTAAAAAGTTATTTACCTTTCCACAGTTTTTCTTTCACTAGAACACCATTCAGAAACCCAGATTAAAATGCTACTGAAGCTTTTAGATCCAAGTGAAACAGATAACTGTGGGAATCTGAACAGTGATTTTTTAATACCTTTCCTATTGACGTGTTTAAAGCATAAGGCTCTATCAGAGTTTAAAATCTTGCAAACAAAATACTATACAGATGCTATTTAGAAGCACTTGATGCTTCTGTGAAGCCGTATAGTTCACATACATAAACGATGGACATCTTGTGACTATTATTACCAGCCAGTTTTAGTGTTGTCATTTTAAATGGGTGCAGCTTTTGTTAAGATGACATTACTTTCTACTTAATTAATACCTTGGTTGTAAAGATTAGGATCATTCTAAAGTCACATTATTATTCTATGCAGCAGCTTACTTCAGGCTCATTTATTTTCATGTCTGCGTTCTTTGGGAATGTCAGATTTGTTTATTCAAAGTAGATAAATCTGCCATGTGGTAAATGATAAAAGGGAGATGGTCAAGTATGTTATGTTTCTAACTCTCTGAGTCCTGTCAAAATTATTGTAAAAATGTGTGATATATTTTGAAAGAAAAAGAATAATGTGTTGTTCTAGTCTGTGGAACGCTTATGAATTCCATATAGAATACTATTAGTCTAGAAATTGGATATGCCAGCGTACTATAGAGAAATGAGTTTTTTAACATAATTTTCTGCATAAAATGAAGAATGCTATTTATCATAATATTTGGCGTATAAATATAACTTTTCTGAGTGTCTAAGCATTTTATTAACATTTATTAAGCAAGGCACATGACACATTCTTTGAGGTAAACAATCCTACTTTCATTAAACTAAGGAAAAAAGGTAATACCATAAGAATTTGGTGGTTAGTCAGAACTGTCATCATCTGCCTTTTCCAGGCCTCCTGCTTTGGGTTTGAGACCACATTCCTTCACTTTTGGAAAATGAATAGCATGTGATAACAAGCCAAAGCAAAGGTAAGATTTAGTTTATATTGGGTCACTTCAATAAGTAAAACATTAGGGAATGCTTAGCTTCTTGGTTTATGTTCTTTCTTTTTTTTTTTTATTTTTATAAGATATGAAAGAAAATACTCTATTAACTCTTGACAGTCTGGCAGGTGATGATCTTTTAAACTTGTGCTAATAGTAATAAGGAACCATTGAAAAACAGTCATCTTTAGTTGAAGACATCTCTCAACAGAAGAAATATAGGCCCCCATTGTATTTATAGACGCTTTCATTTAGAATAGTACGTATTTAGTTAAACATATTACTAAACTTTTACTAAGCAGCTCTCCTAGATATTACAGATATAGATTTTCAGAAATTAGTGGCAATTATCCCACTAATTCATTGGATATCAAGGCTTTGTTATGACAAAACTTTAAAAATAGGATGTAAAGTATGTCACATGGCAAACAATTCTGGAACTACATGATGTTTGTAAGAGTAGTAAGTAGCTGTATCTCCGTAGTTTGCTCTGAAGGTCTAATGAGTAATGTAGGTTTAACAGCCTTCAGGTCACTCAAGGAAAGAGGCAAAATGAAGCCATTACATTTTATATTGAGGTAAGGAACAAATCCAGATGAATTAGTAAAAGTATCTCGTAAAATTGGTTCTTACACAGAACACATTTTTCAATTGACTGATGAAAATGAAAAAAGAAAAAAAAAGAAAAAAGAAAAAAAGAAAAAAGAACAAAGAAAAAAGTTTTAGCTAGTATTCAAAATGTATGATAAGAACAATAGCATCTAAGGACTTCTTATGATAATAAAACTACTAATTCCTACTAAGCCTTTTGCTTAGATGCACAGGATTATAGACAAGAGCTTCAGAAATAAATTGAACCACATGCTTCCATTTTCAAAAAGTATTGCAGAGCCCTAGAGGTTATGGAATATTTCTGCATAGAAATGTTATCTAAGTATGAACTGAGAAATGGATGGTGGCTTTCCGTGAGAATATGTACAAGAGAGATTTTGAATTAGAACAATTTAATTATCATCTGCCTTGCTCCTTTTCTTTTGTAGTCCCACATAAGGTGGAATACTCTGTGCATTACATTTTGCCTTGTGAGTATTGAGATGTGATAGCCTGTGGAGAAAGAATAACCTACAACATCAGAACAGGGTTCCTTTGCCTCCTTCTAGTGGAAATATGCCTCAGGCTGTCCTTCTCAAAGAACACATGAATAGTTTAGGTTTTCTTATAAAACTTGTAATGAGTAGAAAAATCAGAAAATTCCAACATTATACTCTTTGCTAGTTCTTTTCTGTTTTTTTTCTTTGCTTGGTTTTTTTTTTTGGTGGTTTTTTTTTTTTTTTTGTTTGTTTGTTTGGTGGTTTGTGTGTTTGCTTTGGTTTGGTTTGTTTTTGTTTTTGCTTTGTTCTGGTTGGAGCCTGGGAGAGATTTCTGTAAGATTTTGCTTATAGTGAGCAGATGAAAAAAAAAAAAAAAACAAACCTAACAAGCCTAGTATACTATATGTAAGATAGGTCTTTCAACACATCATGGACCATGAAGGACTAAGATGACTTTATCTGGAATCTCCATTGTAACAGAATTAACTAGAGCATACCTGAACAAGGCAATAAAAATCCTATCCACTTCAAGAAAAGTCTTTTTTTTTGTTTAGTATTACTTTATAAAGGTGATGAGCAAAACTGATTATAAAAAAAAAAGATTCAAAATGAGATATTCTTTGTATTGTCATGCAAGGTGGGTGTTTTTTTTCCTTTTTTTTTTTTTTTTAATATCCCTATAGAGCTATCCCAACAAAACAGATGAATATTTTCTCCTCTTTTCATGACAGTGTATTCTTAGTATTATCATTCTTTGTAACTTATGTTGTTTAATAACAACATATTATGTCTGAGTTACTTCCTTTTGAATCATATTTTTAAAAATGAACTGATAAAACCTGCTAACTATTTGAAAAAATGTCTTTAATTTACTCCAAATGCAAGTGTTTTTTAGAAAACTCTTTGCCTTCCTGAAAACTCTGAAGTGCTTCTTGTTTGTAAAAGAAGATACTCTGGACAATCAGTGTTTCTCATTTTGGGACAAAATTTCTTTTCTTCTTCCTTTACACAAAGAGATTTTTTACATACTGGAGTTTTCAAAGGAAAAATCTCCTCTTGAGACCTTGGATGAGTCAACAGCATCTGAGTGGCTAAAATACTTGATTACTGGCTGCATCACTTTACCCTGAGTCTTTTACCAGCCCTGTTCACCTTCCAAAGTACATCTACTTTTCTATCAGGCAGTCACAAGCGTTCAAGTTATTTCACTTCCACTGCAGCTGTCACAACCCGCTCTATGTGGGTTCCCCAACCACATTTATTTCAGTAGTTAAAATTTGTAATTGACTGGCTACTCATGTGTGATCAGTAATAATGCCCCTTTTGAATTTTTATTTTTACACTGCTCAAATATGACCTTAATTTTCTGTGATTTTGTGTGACTCTTTCAAGCAAACAAAATACATCAAAAGCATATCACTGTGCAGGTGATTATATGAAACATACTCTTCCTCCAGAGGACATTTTGTTTGAAGCACAGACTACCCTTTCAGTGGTCATTATAATGATTTGGATCAAACATAGGCTCCTGATCTTCAGTTCTTTCAAGATGTAAATAAAAGTATCCTCTAGATTCAGGACAGCACAGTTTTGCCATTTGCAACAGAGGGGACAATATTCCATGTTTTATTATTTGTCTGACAGTGCTAATACACCTCTACCACATTTTTTTTTTTTAAAGAAGTCCATAACTGTAGCCTTGCTGAATATTGGAAAGGCCACACTGAATAAGGCTTTGGGGAGGAATATGTCTGAGTGTGCTTTCCCTAGTGAACAGGTGGTGGTTTTATTTTACTAAGCCTAATGTCTACTGCTCTGGTAACTCATTGGTGGTGGAGTAAATAGTCTGTTTTTGTTGTTCAGTCTCCTGATAGAACAGAATCACAGCATCACAGAATGGTTGATGTTGGAAGGGACATCTGGAGGTCATACAGTAGTTTTCTCTCTCTTTTCTTGCATTCTGTGTTAAAAAATCAGAAACATTATGGTCTGAAGAAATTAGCAAAAGAAGCCATAAATACTATCAGAAGGCATAAGGATTGGAATAAAGATGAATAGAAGCTAGAAAGAGAAAGAGGAGAAAAAGATTGGGCTATGGAGAGTTCTTCGTTTCATTTTTACATAATGAAAGCACAAATAGTACAATAAACTTGAAAAAAATATGAAAAATACTGAGTAAGATAGACCTAAAATGGGAGGATTTCTAATTAGTTTAAAAAAAAAATTTTTTTCAGGTATCTTGGTGAGGTATCTTTTCATCAGGCTGCAGAAAGAAATCATAGCTAAAGCAAAGAGCAGCTTGTTCTCACTCTTTTTGTCCTAACAGTGCAGAGTCTGCTGTGGGTTGGTCAGTGATGTCCCATAGACTAATTAGCTGCTGTAACTGGTAGAGAACAACGTGGTGGATTGACATGGGCTGGATGCTAGACGCCCATCTCGCTGCTCTCTCACCCCCACTCCACAGAAGGACAGGGAGAGAAAATAAGATTAAAAAGCTTGTGGGTCGAGGTAAAGACAGAGAGATCACTTACCAATTACTTACCAATTGCCTCTGGTCCTGTTATTGGGCATCACTGAAAAAAGCTTGGCTCTGTCTGCTTTGCATCCTCCCTTCAGCTATTTATATACACTAATAAAATCCCTCTGAGCTTTCTCTTCCCCAGGCTGGACAGCCCCAGCTGTCTTAGCTTTTCCTCATAGGAGAGGTGCTCCAGTCCCTTAATCACCTTCATGGCAGTGATCATCTTCAACACATTTGTTAGACTCTCTCCAGTGCGTTCATATCTCCTTGTACTGAGAAGGCTTTTGATACTGTCCCTCACAACATCTTTCTGGACAAGTTGTCCAGCTTTGGGATGAACAGATTAATGGTGCACATCTATATGTATAACCACCTGGTCAAGAGAGGTAATTATTCTGCTGTATTCAGCGTTGGTGTGACCTCACCTTGAGTATTGTGTGCAGTTCTGGTGCCCACAATTTAAGAAGGGTGTTAAGGTACTCAAATGTGTCCAAAGGAGGGCAACAAAACTATTGAAAAGCCTGGAAGGAATGTCCTCTGAGGAGTGGCTAAGGACTTAGGGCTTGTCTAGTTTGGAGAAAAGGAGGCTGAGGGGCAACCTCATTGCTCTCTACAGCTTCCTGAGGAGGGGAAGTGGAGAGCAACGTGCTGATATCTTCTCCCTGGAATCCAGTGATAGGACATGTAGGAATGGTTCAAAGTTGTGCCACTGGAGGTTAAGACTGGACATTATGAACCATTTATTTGTGAAACACTGGAAAAGGCTTCCTAGAAGGTGGTCAATGTCCCCTGCCTGTCAGTGTTTAAGAGGCATTTGGACAATGCCCTTAATAGCATGCTTTAACTTTTAGTCAGCCCTGAATTCATCGGGCATTTGGTCATTGTAGGTCCCTTCCAACTGAAACATTCCACTCCACTCCACTCCACTCCACTCCACTCCACTCCACTCCACTCCACTCCACTCCACTCCACTCCACTCCTATTCTATTCTATTCTATTCTATTCTATTCTATTCTATTCTATTCTATTCTATTCTATTCTATTCTAAACTGGTCACAGTACTCCAGGTATAGCCTCACTGGTGCTGATTAAGGGGGAAGGATAACCTCCCTCAACTGGCTGGTAATACTTTGCCTAATGCAGCCAGGATATCATTATCCTTCTTTGACACACGGACACATTGCTGGCTCATGGTCAACTTGCTATCCTCAGGTCCTTTTCTGCCAAACTCTTTTCCAGTCAGCCCCCAGCATGTACTAATGCATGAAGCTGTTCTTCTCCAGGTGCAGGACTTTGCACTTCCCCTTGTTGAACTTCATGATGTTCCTGTGTCAGCCATTTCTCCAGCTTGTCGAAGTCCCTCTGGATGGCAGTACAGTCCTCTGGTGTATCAGCCACTCCTCCCAGTTTGGTGTCATCCACCTGCTCCAGCATTGTCTCCTTCATGGGCTTCAGGGGAATCGGTGCTCCTGTGCCTGGAGCATCTCCTCCAGCTCCTAGTTCTTACCTCAGTGTTCATATTTTTCTCACTCTTCTCTCTCACAGCTGCTGGGCTGTACAGATACTCCTGATACAAGGTTTGTCTCAAATTTGTTTTAAAAATTACACTTGTATCTTCAGAAAGATTATTGCTGATATCTTGTGTCATATTACAGCAGTCAGGAAATTAAAGAGGAATAGATACATGTTTCCATTCTAGCTCCTAGAATTGTTCCCTCATAAAATATATGTGTAAGTGGTTGGCTTTATTTAATAAACTGTGGATTTATAGTTTTAACAGTCTCTACTGTTGAAAGGGATTAGCAATTTTCTAAGGCTAAATTAAATCCTGTGATAATTCTATGCAATTTAGTCAACTGGACTGCTTTTCAACCACTTTTTTGTTTTTCCTTTTTTTTTTTTTTTTTTTTTGGTTTTTCTGAGTAGTACATTCAATATGCCTAGTTTTGCCAACTAAAAAAGAAAACGTCATGTCTTTCCGAGAGAATAGGAAGGCTTAACATGTCCACTGGAGACTTTCAAGTATTTATTTTCATTTTTTTTTCTTTGCCCCTGTTGGAAAAATCTCATCTAGAATCTCTAATCTTAGTACTGCAGCTTTGCCTGGCCTCTCTGTTGCCAAAATGTTGTGCTGATCATGGTTAATGTTTTACTTTTGTCAAGGCAGTTTTTGTCTATGTTGGAGAGTAATATCCACCATAAAGGTCATGACTTGTGAAGATACATGAAGTGAAGCCAGTGGCACAAAACAGTAGGTAGCAAAGCATTGTACAATTCAGTGAACAACAAGGTCAATTACTTCATATCTACTTGTACTTCAGCACAACTGGACTGAAGAAAATCGTAATGCCTGACTGGCATTCTGCAACAGCTTAATGCAGAATAATAATGGAGTTTAAATCGCCAGTTTACCAAAAAGTGTCATTCTGACTTGGGCAAGCATAGAAATGAGCAGCAAGCTGTCTGTCAGAAAAGTATTACAAAAAGAACTGGAAAATATTAGTAGAACAGAGAAGAAAGAAAATAGCAGACAGCACATTGCTTGTTAAAGTATGGGTCTGACATCCTAGTTTTTCACTCAATTTTTTATCCTGAAACTAACTGGTCAGACTATTACATGAATTCTTTACTATTCAAACACTGCTGGTACGTTTTTATAAAGCCCAATTACCTCAGTAAAGAATTTCCAAATAATCAACATCTGAGTTCAAAAGTTCAGTTGCACTAGTAAAATCCTTTAAAATAAATGAGTGTTTTTGTTATGTACATTACTTCGTGTACTTCACTGGAAAATAGTTGGAAACAGTAAAGATTAACTCCCTGAATGCATAAGAAACATGAGGCAATAATTTAGTAAGGAGAAAGATAACTAGAAAGGAATAGAAGAAAGTCAAAGAGAGATTTGGCATATATTGATAATTGTGCAGAGAGAAGCTCATAGTATGTCTTTAAGATCATTATAATAAGATGAATCTGTCAGGTAAAGCCATATATATACTTTCACAAACTGTAATTTTAAAAAGTTAACAGGCACTGTTACAGAAGTACAATGCATTTGAGATATTCTTCACAAATTTTATATCAAGTCCATTGCTACAGGCATTTTAATGCTTGTATGCAAATTCGCAAAGAAAGTGATTTTAGAACTTGGACAATATTTCTATAAGAATACTTTTGGCATTACATAAAACAGATTAAGATGGGATACCCTCAATAGCATAAAGAAAGCTACTGTAACTTAATGATTATTAGGTGTTTATACACAGTTTAGGATGCCTTCTCTGGTTTATTTTGGCCAGAAATTACAGGATAAAATTGCTAGTGTTTTTCATGATATCATTTTTATTGTGTAGGTTACACATGTTTTCAGTGGTGACTTAGAAACATATATACAGTGATAGGATTTGGAAAACAATTTTTCCTTTCAATATTGTTTGTTCCCCTGTCCAGCTGGTATAGGGTTGCAAAACTGTAAAAAAAAAAAAAAAAAAAAAAAAATCTTGGTTATGAAATTTATGCTTTGTCTATAGGATTTCTAATTTTCTCCAACTAAGACACCCTTTACAACATCCCCTCTGTATTGTCTTTCCTTTGAGTTTCCAGCCATCCTATATAATATGTAGTTTTTGTGTTGCAAGTTCAAACCATGGGTTCCTTATTAAAAGCCCTACAGTGTAGTACGTCTTCAGTTTTTCTGAACCCACCGACTTCTGGCTCTTGTGATGTTGCAGGTGAAGTCACTACGTGTCTTGTCACCCATATTTCTGTCTTGCTGTTCACATCATTGCCCAGCTGTTTCACTATGTCAGCTGGGAAGAAGAAACAGGAATGCCAGAAGCAGGTGATGGGAAGGTGGAAATTAAAAGGGCATCTGATGCAGAAAGCTTTTGTTGCTAACTGCTTATCTTCAATAAGAGTGTCAGTAGTGACTGCCCAGATTAGAGGCTAGTGTTCTGGCTATTTTCAATAAGAAATCTGGCAACCAGAATTCCATTATATACCTAACCTAGAAGAATACGCATTTTCCTTCAAACATGGAAAATACGAAGTTTCTTTACTCAGGGGAATAAATTCTATGCATGATGCTTTCTTACAAATGCATTATGCTTTCTATGCATTATGCTTTCTTACAAACCTTTTCAAATCTAACCGGTATGATTTCCCATGCTTGCTTTTTCTGAGTTATAGGATACTAAAAGCATGGTAGATGCCAGTTCACCCACCTCAGAAATCAGATTAGCAGCTAAGGATGTTTCTGCTATTAGCACAGCTTTTATTTTCATACTTTCAAACAACAAAATTTGTTTTGGCTGGTTGTTAGGTCAAACACTAATTAGAAGTTAGTTTTCCTTGATGAAGAACTACAGAGTTTGTGCCAAAGATATTAAAATCTAATTCTTCTAGGCAGAGGGTGGTCATTGTACTGGTAATGAAGGATTTGTTTCTCATGCGAATGTAGTAATTCATACTTGGCTTTCTGCAGCATTGAGAACATTCTTTTACAACAGACATTACCCATTGCTAGAAGCGTGCTGCCAGATTAAATGGATAAATGGTCTAATCTAGTGTGGCAGCATTCCTAAATTGACTAAAACAAAATTAACTTCAGTACTGTTATCAGTGTACTTGGCTGTTGTGCGTATGACAATGCCCTGGGAAAATGATGATTGACTGCTCTCAAGGCAGCAGTTCCAATACAGAGTGTAATGGGCACAGGAAAATAAGACAAAAGTGAACAAAATTGTGTGTTCTTGTAGTTGCTGAGATAGCAATATCAGCAAGTTCTGATCTTCTCATTCAGTCTTTCCACATGCATAAGGTTTTTGGCAAGCTGCCAAACTGTAAGTCTGACTGACTGTAGCTACACCATCTTTCTCCGGTAACACCTTTTTTTTTTTTTTTTTTTTTTAACTAGGTAAAGCCCTTTTTTTCTCTGTCATCAGAAAAAGAAAACATCTCTTTCCAATCAAAATTTATAGATCAGGAAAGACGCAATTACATTCTGTTTGGGCATACCAGAAGGGTGACCATTAGAAGTTTTCTCTGTGCAGCGACATAAACACCACAAAATAAAACCAGACAACTACAAGTCAGCTCTCTCCTGAGCTTCAGATCAACAGGTTTTAGCTTGTTACCTGTGGTAGGGATTATGAAGTACATAAACTTTTAATTCTACCAGTTAGTTCTTTTTTTTCTTTTCCCATGTCACTTAGTAACAGACCATAAGAAAAGCAAGTATGAAGTGAAAAAAGTCCTCAATTTTCTAAACTTTCTTTCCCACATAGATTTTTTAAAAAAGTGTAATTTAACTTTATTTTTGTCCTGCAGTTTCTTCAAAACTGCTAGATGGTTGTGGAGCATTGTTAGAGACCACAGCCTACTTTCTGACATGAAATTCTAAAGAGGGTTGGCAGAAGAGCGGTTAGTAGGTAATCACATTAATTTACTTTTCAAAAGTAGAATTATCTAATATCTCAAATACCATAAAAATTACTGTAAAAATGATGTATTAGTTAGCCTCCTCTGAAGCAAGGTCAAGAAAATGAGTGAATAGGATTTTTAGCAATAGGAGAGGAATGATACAAACTTCAAGGGCTGCAGTGGTCAGTCTGTGCACTGAAGGGCACTAGCATCTAGAAGCACCTCAGAGGTTTCTCACATCAATTGCAGTTCTGGAGTGGTTCAATCATTTACAGCATTTTGAGGATACACAAAAATGCTTCTTTTTTATTCTTATAGGCATGTCTTTTCAAAAACCAAGATGAGTCATTTGCTTTGGAACTTAATTAATTGATATAAGTTTTGGGGTATTGTTTTGTATAATTTTCATTAAATTTATTTTGTGAGATTAAAAATAAGAATAACCCACAAAAGTTCCCTCAGATACAACCTGAAGGAAATATGTATTGCAGATTATCTTTGATAGACAACAAAAGACATCACAGACAACAGTCTGCACCCATTAAACAAGATAAGATACTACATAACGACAGCTTAATGAAGAGTGACGTAAAAGCTCTTAAATACACTGAAGCTGCATCTACTGCCAATGGCACACCATTCCATACGTAGTCACACTGAAACCAATTGCAAGCAGAATTATTTTGTTAAATTTGGAAGAAATGCATGTAAAACATTTATATTTGGACACATATATTTATCTTATATTGAATTTCAGTACGGGACTGTTAAATGATCATGTCAAAGTTGATATGAGTTTTAACTGAGCAAAGACTAGAGGATCTAATCACCTTAATGTAAATTTTGGGTGACTATCTGAGAGAAATCAACTGAAATAAATAGAGCGAGGTGAAGGGGAAAAAGTGACAATTAACTGTCTGTCCTGCAAGTAAGCAAATAGCTCCAGCAACCTGCTGTTAAATTATTACACAAACCCTCAGGTTATAAAATGAAGGTACAGCCATTCCACATTACTTTTTCATGTCCTTTTGCGAGGTCAGAATGCCACTAAGTTAGAGTGATGGATCCGCTGGGAATCTTTCCAAAGCATATTGCCTTCTTGCACGTATACTGCTGGCGTTTCTGAACATGTATGGGAAATTATAGCATAGCAGCAGCAGCAAGTTTATAGGTGAGATCAAGGGACTTTGAAAGTCTCAGAACAGTGAGGGAACACCTGGGTTTTGTGGAAAACTAGCAGTTGGTGCTCAAATTTGTTAGCTGTAACCTCTCCACAAAGGAGTGGTCTCTTGGGTCTACTTAAGAGCGTTAGCGTGGTAAAAATATGTAACTACTCTTCAAATTGCTAAATGACAAAGATTTTCAGCATTTTGAAAGAATCTGAGAACACATTATGGAGTTTTTCTTTGGTTTTGCTTTCTGAAACATAATAGAGCTGGAGAGAGATGACAACAGGAAGACCAGAGGATTTAATAAAAAGCCTACATGAATCTTCTCAGTTTTAGGTGCACGTAATGACCTCCAATATGCTAACATCATTTTGTGAAAAATACTGTCCTCTGGGGCCCTGCAGATCCTTACAGACTTGGTGCCACAATCTGTGGCTTAATGGCTGACCTGAATGGAGGGCAAAACATTGCTGTATTGTTTGGAAGAGCAGGGGAAAGACTGCAGTAAAGGGACGTTCCCTATCGGAGTGCAGGAAAGGTGGTGTTAGCTTCATTACTCTTTCTAATGACTGCCTGCTACCTTTCCCCATAACCCTCCTCTGGGGCAGTGTAAACCACAGCAACGCACATTGGCTGAGCAAGAAATCCCTTCTCCTTTCAAAGCACAAAGCCTGTAACTGGACCTAAGGGTCTGCCTGAGGACCCTCAAGAAAATGGACTGCCATTAACTTTTTTTCTAGTTTAGGCTTCATTATGACTGATTGTTTAACGGTCATTGTAATTCTATGTTTTCAACTAATATGGCACTTGGTTTCCCTGTAGTCTGTATTTGAATATAAAATTTTGCATGTTACACCTTTGACACATGAGACTTTACATCAATAAAATGTGTAAGATTATCAATAGATTTTTTCCTCAAAGGAATGCATGTTGGTTTCTTATTATTTTTTTTCCCTCTTCTTTCCATCACAATTTTAAAAAGATTATTTTTCTGTGAATATAAGGGGACATTTTCAATGAAAATTAAAATTAAACAGGAGATAGGTATGTTTTATAGCTCATTTTCCTTATCATAAAATAAATACATGCATTCCTTCTAAAGGATAAAGGATAATTGCTGTTCAGTATCCTTTACATACAGCAATCATCTGCATTAAATTTTCCAATGATCTCCTGAGCAGTGACTTATAAAGTTAAAGTTAATGCTGCAGTAAACTCAAATAACTGTGTAATAAATACATAAATATGCTTAGGTATGAATCAACTGCTTCAGTTAAGACAATTTTAAGTTACGTTTTCAGAAATAGGAGGTACATGTTTTGGAAAAGTGCACATTTATAAAAAATGTATTTAGCAGCCCAAATCCACTTGACATGGATGTGTGCTAGGCTGAACAGGGGTGGATGACATGACAAAATTATTTTCTTACCTCCTCCAGGCACATGCTGTCTCAGTACTCCTTACACAGGAAGCATTGCAGCAAATGATGTTTGTGACCTCAGCACTCAATGCTATATCAGTACTGCATCATCAGAAAAGGAAAAACCAAAAGAATACCTATTTTAGATATTTTCTTGTGTGTATGGGTTTTTTAAAACAAGCAAACAAAAAAGCCAGGCCTTTATTCAAATTAGAGTGTCAGAAGATATTTATATACACATACATTTAAAATAGCACAGAGTGATCTCTAGGTATTCTGTTCTTAAAACTAAGACTCTTGTCTGACAGGTGGAATATTTCTATACATTTTACTCACACTTTTTCCCCTAAACATTGACATAGGAGTTGTCATTTTTTCTACAGTATAAAGAGTGTTTATTGAGTATCTGCATGCAATAACTGGTTATCTCTGCAGAACAGGTACCCAATTGTTTTTCTGCTTGGATAAGAAAGAAGTGCAAGGCCTGTCAAAATAACAAGTACACACAAATTTTAGCAGATCCTTCAGCCAATTCATCTAATTGAATCAGCTAATTTCAATCTGATTGAAAATGGGAAAAGCAAGTTTTAAATCCCATAGTGAAAGTAATATTTATTGGGGAGATTATGGCCCAGTACGGTGAAAGGTTTTCTTATCTCCTTGAAGAGTTCAGATATACTGCATTGCAATGTCAGCATATAATCTATTAATACCTTAATTAGAATGTCTCATATTTTGGGGCTTGTGACTTTAAGTATGCTTGCCACTCAATATAAAAAAAAAAAATAAAATAAAAAAATCTTCATTTTTAATCAAGTCAGTGGATGGATGACCTTATTTGAGCAAAGATCCCATAGACCATAGACAGGCTAGAAGACAATCCCAACCCCCTTGGTTCCTCAGTAATTAATACCAGAGAAAGACTGAAACCTTTCAATCTCCTTCCCACCAACAAAAGCCTTATTTAAGCCTAGGCTGCTTATTTGAGCAATCCATTTGGGGGTGGCAGTAGGAGTTGGGAATCTTCTCTGTAGAGGGCTGTGTGCATAAATGTCTTGCAGCAAGGAGCCATCCACATTCTAGGTAATAGCATCCACATCTGCTAGATATTTTTAAAGGAGAGCATAATCCAAATACAGATCAAACTGTTCGCATTGTTGCACATTGAAAAAAACCTATTTTCACAAACATATGCAGAATTCCTGTCTGCGCTGTGAGTGTCATCTACACAAATGATGAGGATGCTGATGTTATTGCATGTGTATATATATTGGAACAAAACCATCCAAAGCAGTGATAAGAACTGTTAATGAAAAGATTATACGTTCTCCTTGTTTGCTAGGAATAAAAAAAAAAATTACCTAAAATAAAAAATACAAAGATATGGTTTGGGGAAGTGACATACATTATAAACGAGTTTAAGGGATTTATTTTTGATGCTTACTTATGGTTTGCAGCCATTGCACTTCCTTAACGAACATTTCATCTCCTCTAATTTGCTCTAAAAACCAAATAGGGCTTCATCACTCCATGTGCAGATGTTACTTCATACATTTAGGTCAAATAGAATCATAGAATCATAGAATTCATCATACAGATGTGCTGTACGTATACTTGTGCACTTCTATATGAGACTTTCCCTCTCACTCATCTGTGCCTACAACAAGACTCACAGGGTCAGAAATTAAATTTGAACATTCATCTTCTGCCACGAAGGACACATGAATCCTAAATTGACTCTGAGAATCTGAAGATATCAGACTTTAAAATGGTTTGACACTAATAATGCCAAGTTTCCTTCTTAATTAAGATATCCTAATTTCCCTCAAGAGGAGCAAATTTCAGTGAATCTCTTATGCTAATTGAGGGTCCGTCAAGCTGACAAACAGCATGTTATTAATTTGAAGACAGTCAAAATGATCACACATCTCAGAGATTATAATAGGCAGTTACTGACATTGGTGACACAACACATTTCATTAGTAAGCCTTCTGTCGCATGTTGGTAGCTGTTCTGCCCTTAAAATAAAAAAATCCCTCAGTAATGGAATTAGACTTATGTTGTCAGTCAGAACAACCAACAAATTCACTCTATCTATAATCCTGACTCAAATCTAATTTTATTGCCTGAATATGCAAGCCACTTAAAAACAAATTAATAAAAAAAAAACAACCCTGAAGCCCAATTTTGTATTACACATCAGCTATAAGACCCACTGTCTATTTTTTCTGGTTTGTTTTTAAAATTAAAAAAAGCACTTTTTGGCTAATTCAAAAGAACCAATATTTTTAAAGTTTAGAAGCACCAGCTTATCAAATATTTTAGAAGCTAAATATAGTGCTGGCCAAAAGCAGATTCCAGCTCCAGAGTTCATTCATATCTTGTATCTCACATCTCTCTATAAGTAGAATTCTGTATCTTGATGCCTCAAGTACGGTAACATATGATTTGTATTGGTTTTATACCTGATATTTGTTTCTCTTCTCTGACAAGATGAGAAAGTAATGTGTCTTGTCTTGTCACAACACATACAATTCAAAATCCAGCTTACAAAACTGGAGAAACATGCATCTTTTTGTCGTATACATGATTTGGTTTAGATATTTAGGGAAGAGATATACCCACTATCTTGTTCAGTATACACTGTGCTTTCTCATTCACCCAAAGCCTTTAAAGTGTACAGGGTAGATCCTGAGTTCAGTAGTGATTTTGGTTCAGTCAGATTTCATAATAGTATCTTGCTTTTGGCAGTTCGTATGCAAGCTGTGACAATTCAGCCAGGTATTATCATTAGTGCCTTCACATTTCTTATGTTCTTAGTGAGCTAATGAGTAGCTTGACCACTGTTGAGAAAACCTTTTTCATAGATCTCATGAGGAAACAGTAGAATACATTTCAGAACAGTCAATGAAATTTAAGTTAGGCTGGCAAACATCAGCACTAAAATTCTTTTGAAGACTTCAACAGCAGCACAGAGAAACGAACAGAATGAGTTTAGATGATAATGAAGAGAAACACAATTATAGATGCAGAATATGCAGTGATGTCAGAATTATGCTCTCCTGGCTGTATCCAAACAGGATTCCAGAAACTGTGATTCTGAGTGTCAAAATTCGGAATTGGTTCCTGTGGTATCATTCTTCTCACTGAAGACGACAATGTAGGCCCATATTAACTCATGTTACCTTTAGTCAGAGTCAGGAGATAACTCAAGCTGGAATCACGCAGCTTTCATGTAGAGACCGGATTGCTAAACTCAAATCAGTCATTCACCTTGTTCATCTTAGCATGTCCTGGCAGGAATATAGTATTATGGGGACTAGAAACAGCAGTCGGGAAAAATTTGAGAGAGCTATCTTGTTAAATGTGTCTTTTACATTTTATTTATGTATTTGCAAAATGCCTCAGGTATATTAGGTAATATGTTAAGATGTTAATTGCTGATAAACTTAATATATTATTAAGTAAATTTTGTGATTTAAATCATAATTGCACTATTAATTGACCCAAACTTTCTAATTTCTTTTTCCATCACCGTTCTATATCAGTGCTCCTAAAATACTATCAATTTCTGTCAAACTCCTAATGCTGATAATTTACCAACTTCTATTTCTGTGAAACTGTACTCTAACAAAGGCCAAAACCAGCAAGCATTCTTCTGGCCAAGACTTTAACATACTGGTCTGACAACCTTCATTTAATTTTTCCCTCAGCCCCCAAAGTCACTAGCTGAAATAGATTGAAACAGCAGAAGAGCTCTGGCCACAAGAACTGTGAGAAGGAGAACAAAAACGGAGCCATGTTGCTCCAAATCAGAAGAGGAAAGGAGAGATTTTTCTGACTGCTTTTTGGCAGGAGAGGGAAGAACACCGGATGGTGTCGGTCTGCCCTGCTGTCTCAATATGTGTAGTCTGCAATGTAGTAACATTCTAATTGAAATCTGTTTGAAAAAAATGCCAAATGGACATAGGCTGTTAAAGTTAATAATTGTCAATGTTTTTGTGATTGATACAGTCTATCGGTGAAACTTGCAATTTGCATCTTTCTACTATTTTTCAGTCATTTTCACAGCCATCTGGTTTAGGTTACATTTCTAAATACTCTTACTCCAACTTAATCCTAGACAGTTTTCAGGTATACTGTTTTGAAGAAGAGAGAGAAAAGCAGTCTAAATGATAGCTAAATGCAGTTAATATTTCACATGCTCATACTGTAAATGCTATTGAAGTTTTGTATGAGCTCAGAGTTGTTATATTTAATTTTACCATATTATATCATGCTACATAACTTTATACGACAATTCAGCGTATTTTGGAAAAAAATTACCTTGAAATTCTGTACTTCAGATACTTTTGAAACAACAAACTGACGTATAGATTTAAAATTAATTGGAAGTTCTTCTTGAACGCTGTGTAACCATTGAATTGCTATTTTATACAAAAAGTATTTACCCATGAAGACAAACGGAAGCTGTATCCAGCAAGCATCACAATGGAAAATAAACTAACAACATGTAGATCCTATCTGTCTTTTGCCTAGCAAAAACTTTAAAAGATTTTACAATTTAATTTAAAAGGCAGATCTATGTGTGCTGCAGTTGCTGAAAGTAGTCTTGCTTATTTTACCTATTTCCTATGTCAAAAATATAATTTTTGCTACTGAAGTTCAGCATAAAATAAAATAAATTCTGGATGGTCCAGTTAGTCACATTTTAATTAATATTGCTCTACACTTCCCATTATAAGGTTAAGGTTATAAATGTTTACTAAACTGTAAACATTTGAGATAAAATATTACAGAACAAGTATATTAATAATAACCTGCATGATTATTTTATTATGTTCAGTTGACTGATTTCTCAGGGTAAGTTTAAGGAAAGTACACTACATTTTGAAGAAGAAACACAAAACAGAAATAGGACATTACCATTGCATCTGGAAGTTTTCTACTGAAACCATGAAAAATCTGCTTCCATTTGGCACATTTGGGAAGAACACTGTGATTTGAATATACTAAATAGAGACCTGTATGTATGTCAGAGGAGATATCTGTTCCAGGTGTACTGGGAGTATTCCATCTTTGGACAATAGAAACGAAAAATTACTTTTGCTGTGACTGCGCCTCCTGGGTAAACAGGATCAAGCACAGGAACTGAAAGTGTACTTATTATGTCTTTTATACAGAAAAATAGATTTGTTTCACAAATAAGAGTTACAACTTTTCACATACACACACACAAAATCTCGATTTTCTTATCACACTGAAAGGTAATCTGCTTTTTGATGGAGCTGCAAAATGTTGTGTTCATGCCTCTTACGAATGGAAAATTGATTCATGCGCTTGAATATCCCTCAGGTAGCTGGTGGTTGCACACATGAGAACTAATGAGAAAAATCAAAATAATTATGGGAAGTAAATTCAAGTTTGAGGCAAAATTGTGATTAAAAAAGATTTTTCAGTCCTCTAGGCATGGATAGAGATATTTTCTCTTTAATTCAAATTTACCATGCTAGTAGTTATTCTACAATGTTTAAACAGATTTTTTTAAAAAAATGAAATTATTTAGAACAAGGTTTTAGAAAGAACAATGATTTAGAAAGAAAAAAATATTTACAAAGACCAGCAATAAATAATTTTGAATTGTTATGGAAGATACTACAAAATAATGCAGAAATATTTTAGAAAGATACCTGTAATTACAAACTTAAATGCAAAACATCAGTAGAAATGTTAGAGAAATAAATTTTAAAGTTATCTCCAGAAATGTGTGTACTTGTGGAATTCTATCAAAACCACCTTGTTTTCTAAACAAAGAACCATCTAGTTGTCTGACTGTTTAGATTAAATGTAGGATTTTCAAATTTACAAATTTCTGTAGTTTATAGACTTGCCATTCTGCATAACTCATTTTTCATCCAAAGAGGAAAGTGAGTTGTTTTTTGTTAACCCAACTGGAACATCTCTTTTTCCCAACTGGTTATTATTTAACAAAATACTTTCTAACATATTATCAGGCATCGATAGAAAAATAAAGAAATTAAGGAAAGTCCTTGTAAAGCAGTAAATGAGGAAAAGAACAGTAAATTATATCAGCCAGAAATGTTTGGTGTTACTACTCCTATATTTGAGTTGAAGTAAATAAGAGATGAGTATTTATTTGTACGGGTTATAAGCAATGCTTATACAACACACTTTGCAATTTAGAGAGTGATTCCCTGAGCTGAAGAGGTATCACCATTTGGGGCACCAGAGAGAGCTGGTATCCCTACTGTCCTCTTGCCACCTTTCTGGTCCTGTGCAAAGGATGTTCTGCCCACTGGAAGCTTCATACCTCAAGGTAAGGAACACATTGGAAGGAAGCCGCACATTGGCATCATAGGCCTGGGACAGGTCTATCTAACAAAAGCTATGGAAGACTCTTACAAAAACAGTTATTGAGTTACTTGAAAAATCATAAAATGCCAGATCTAGCAGCATGTGAAAGGAAAATATGACTCATGAGCTGAGCTGGATTAAGATTGTGTGAGCGGTTTGATGTGATATTTGAGAATTATTGAAAGTATTGTATCCAGAGCTAATGAACCTCCAGTGTTTCATGGGTTAGGAATATCTTCAAAGGGCATTTCAGGACACCTAAGTTAGACTCCTGATCTGAATTCTTCTTTGAAAGCACCTTTTTTTTTTTTTCTTTTCTTCTGACTGTAAAAAAAAAAAACCTTTAGGAACCATCTCCCTTGGCTCAAGTTATCCTTTAAAGGTATTTCCATTTAATTTAATGTAATCTAAAAGCCAATAATAATGGCCACTTGCATCTTCTAGTAGTGCTTCTTTATCCATCAAATCAAGCTATTGATGCCAAATTTTTTGGGAGTGTTTGCAAATGGCAGTGTTTCTTTGGAATTGATTCATTTTATTAAATGATGCATTGGTTTTGTAGTCAAGAGTTTGATGATGATGCATTTTTCTCACATTTGCTTTAAATATGAGTGCCATTGAACATGGCCAATCAGCCCATGGGTAAATAATATTCTGACTGTGTGGAAGTGATACGTACTTCTGCAGTGCACTGTTAGCTTGATTGAATGGTACAATTTTTAGTTATGAATAGGTATTTCAAACAAATTTCAGATTTTTCAAACTGCATGGGTTATGTGAATAATGCGTTATGTGGCCTTTTCTGTAGGAAAGAGATGAACTATATTACTTTGAACACCTCTTCAACTTCCAGTCTATGTTCAAAGTTCAATCCAGGAAGTGAAAGCAGGAAGGTATGCTAATCACAAAACAATAGACAAGAATATGGGATAAGTAGAAATATTTATTCACACGTCTGTCGACTGAGTATGAGAGTAAAGAACTGGAAGAGTCATTCAGTCCAAACACTACTACAATGTGTAGCTAATTCATGGGATCTTTCATAAACTTATGAATTCCCATGATAAAACCAGAAAAACTATTAGTGGGCAGCAATGCTGGAAAGCAAATAAAAAGCCTCATCTTCTGCTGGATAGAAATCTTCTGATTCACAGCTTCAATGCATTCATGGTGAGTTTCTACTCACTTGCTCTTGTGCCAACAGTGCCCTTCAGCTTAAATAACTCTCATTGCTTTCTAATGTTTACCCCCCAGTGTGTTTAGAGATAGCAGTCATATTCTCCCTCACTGTTTGTTTTATTAGGCAAAACAAGTCTTTTTCATTTATTCTCCACTTATAAGATAGACTGTCATTCTCCTGCTGAGAGGCAGGGTATGATTAGCTCAAGAACAGTGCTGCTGCAGCTGCACAGCTTCTGAGCCACACTTGGGTTGAATCTGCCTGGCTGGAAGCATGTGAATATATACGTCCACCTATGTGGGCTAACGTTTCTTAGCCTTTTCTGTATCTTGATTTGAATGAATCTTTAATGAAGATATACAGCCACAATTATAGGTGTGAGAAAAGGGGTGTTGGAAGGATGAACGGACCACGTGAGCAGGGACTGAATTAAGTCTACTGAAAGAATGGGCTGTCACAGTATTTGCCTAGTTTAAATAAGCACTTTAAAACATTTCGTTACTGAATGGAATTTCGAAATTTGTTAAGAATCAACAATAACTTGCCATGAAGAATTTATGCAATGGATGAAATTAAGCAAGAAAAATATACTTCTGAAATCAGTTTTACTGTAATCCGAGCCTGCAATCTGATCCAAGATCTTCCCTTTGCAGGAGGAAATGACTGGAGGATTTTTAATGTATAACATAATGCTACATATGCCAAAACATCAAAGTGAGAGTATATAGAAACAAAAGATAATACTTTCAACTGGCTGTAGTATGCTTTCATTGAAAGGGGATCGAAGGCTTATAGCTTTATGTTGAGTAATTTGACTTATGTGGAGATGGAAGAGTTGTTTTTTGCGTGGTTATTGGGGTTTTTTTCTCTTTTTTTTTTTTTTTTTTTTTTTCTTTTATGGACACTTTTTCCCCTAGGATTGTAATCTCAATATGGAAATCTATATTATTGCTTTTGACATAGCTGATGGGAGAGTTAAGGAAGTAGTGAACAGGACGCCCCTACCAAAGGAAAACATGCTTGGAAATGTTAGTCCAGTGGGGACCCTCCTGTTCTGTGTGTTCCAGTGCCACTAAACTTGTTTTAGAGACTGATCTCTGCATTTCTATGCCAGAGTTTTACAAGGACTGTCATGGATGTGTATGAGGTCACTTGAGAAAGTTTGAAAGAAAAGAGTATAGAATTTCTGTTGTGTCCCTAAACACACTTTTTTTTTTTTTAAACTCATCCCTGAGTAAATAACTCAATCCAGATTTTTTTTTTTTTTTTGTGATTGTGAGACAGTAGTCTGTGAAATCTTGATTCGTTATACTTACATGTTGTTAGGACTCCCATGAAGCAACATTTCTAGAAACATCTGTCTTTGTTAATTGGGAGCTGTTGATTTAATCTAAATGTGCATATGTGGAGGGAGGGTATAGAAGAAAGAAGAGTAAGGAATGAAAGATATGAGAGTGTAACATCTTTCTCCATTAAATGCAACTGTATATTCACTGCTCACTCAGAAGTAGTCTGTGACACATAGGGTTATTCCTGTGCAAATTGCCATTCAGTTAGCAGACACTATTGCTTTATGACAAGATGTTCTAATAGCAGTGCATTGTCATAATGTCATTGCAAAGCTTAGAGATGAATTTGGCAGATGCAATTTCTTTTTGGAGACATGTGATAATAAGAACAACCTACGTGTTATGTAGTGTAAAAAATCACAGTAACCAAGATCTTCAGCTGACACAGTGACACTGAGAGAAATATAGCATAGATCTGCATAGAGATAGTCAAAGGAAAAAAAGCTTTCTAGGATAAAACTGTGAATGGTTTTGCTGGGCAAGTCAAGGTGATGTTTGTTTCATTTTTTATATCATGCCTTAATATCTACTATAATGTTAGAATTCAAAGTATCTTGTGAACTGCTCAATGTTGTGACAGAAATTGTAATCACTGGCAAATGAGCAAAAGACTTCTGTAAGTTTACAGCAACAAAGTATACAAGTGCCTAGATTTCCAGAGTCTGTAAAAACAAATAGGTGATTCTGCAATTTCTTCAGGTTGGAAGTAAGATACTCATCTAACAAACAAGTATTTTCCTTTTGACTTAAAGAAAACACAGTGTTATTAAAAATACGGTGAGAAAAAATGGAGGTGGATATGAGGAATTCATAGTTTTCAGTAGCAGTGTACTGTGAGTCAAAAGGGAGAAAAGAAAATAGGTTTTTGAGAATTCATTTAAATTAATAGTTTTATAAGAACAAGTTAACCAATTTTTCTGATTTGTCTGTGAATCTATGTTGGTGTTACAAGCCTTAATAATGAAATGCTATTTTTAAATGCACACAGCTACTTTTTCTTTCAACAATAACACGTAAGCAGTGGCAAAACTTTATAGAAATTAAAACAAACCATTATGTCAAAGACAGAATGACTTTGGACAACTTATTTGTATGATAAAGATTATAACGAATGACCTACCTACATTTTAAGTGTGAATTGAACTCCGTGTCAAAGAAATAGTTTGAGGTTACTCTGTATAATTTAGTAAGTTTTTTATAGACATATTGTAATTAATTTAGTTTCTGTGCTTCTATTAAAAAGAATTAACCTTTTATGTGGAAGACAGGCCTTTGTAGACATTTTCAAATAGTGCATTTGTCTGCCTGAGACAGAGAGATCTTTATCATTATATTCTTGGCTGCTGAATATAATATTGTTTTGCAAATTTTTCCTGTAAATTCACTGTGTAACAGTAATTACATCTGGATTTTTTGAAGAGGTAGTTTGGTTGCTTTCAAGAGAGACTCTAATGTTGTTCATTCTGCTTCATTCTCTGGGGAATTAAGATAGGATTAGCTGAAATAACTGGGAAAAGATGGAAAAAATATCAAGAGATCTTTTACTGATGTGGCAAAATGACACTTTTTACTGAAAAGCCAAAGTTGTTGGAAAGTTTAACATTGCCTCACATCAGCGCTAGGATTATTTAAGTAAAAACTCAAGGACTTTTAAACAACAAACCATTCTTTTTTACCTCACCTTATGAAAATATTAAAATGCAAAGCCATAAATAAAACTGTGGACTGAAGCAGATAACTACTGTGGGAAATTTCAGTTCAAATACTGAAATCCTGGCAAAGTATAAGAACTTAGAAATACAATCTTAGACTGGGAAGATCCTGTGCGACTTTTAATGATAGTGATGTTACCAGCCTCAGGCCTTCCATGCTATATTTTTTATAGTGCTTTACATGTTCTTAGTTTAAAAATCTCTAAACAAAAATTGATAAAGTCTGGTTGGTTCTAATGGAACAGGATTAAGTTTTTTCTTTTCATTTTGCAGATTTTAAACTACAGTAGTTTAAATTGTGAGACCCTTTTTTTCTGAAAGTCAAAGAGCTCTCTTGTGTGGTCATTTGTATGAAATTTGTATGAGATTATGGTAAGCAATCTATGTGATCGAAAGAAGAATACAGAGTTCTTCAAATAATCATAGACTAGTGTAGCAGTGATGATTGATGGCAATGATTTAAATGTGAACAACTTGCAATACACATTTTTTTTTAGCAATGGTATCTTGGTGTAATGATACATTAAAAGAGAATATTCCATAAAAATACTTTGATTTAATGAACAGAAAATGGCATTTGAACTATTACATTGTTTTGCTAGAATTGGTTTTGATGAGTCACTTTTATAGAGTGGCAACTTCTGTGTACTTAAATAATTTACCAAATATTTTATGGTTTTATATATATAATCATTATTCTGTACATATTATGTAAAGTTAAATTCAGTTAAATCTTTGTTGTGAGTCAGGGACATAGTTGACACGAGTAAATGCTATGCAATGTTTATATGATTTTTTTTTTTTAACCTGTAGTGTGAATTCAAGTAATATTTTAGAACTCAGTATGTCAATTGTCATGTTTAAAAGGGAGGAAGTAGCTCCTCTTAACTCTTTCACTTGCTTTTTTTTTAAAGGTATCATATGAATTAAAACCAAAATTATATTAACACTTTGGGTGGAATTCAGTTCTAGACAGACACCTTTTAGCTACTCAGTTGACCAGAAAGTACATATCTATTCAGAGTGAGCTTACCACTAATTATAATGGAAATTTACACACCTAGCTTTTATTTTAACACCAATATTTAGTTGACTTCGTCTTGAATGGAATCCCCACCCATTTAGAAAACTCCTGTCTTCAACAGAAACTGAGGTTTTCTTCGTAGATTAGTTTCTGATTTGTATAATGTACTTTTTATCAATTTAGTCATTTTTGCGAAAAGACTTTTGTGTGTTTACATAATAATTTTTATAAAGACAGGGAAAATCCAAACAAAACCCCTCTTCACTAGCATCATTAAATTTAATCCAGTTCTCCTCATCTGATCAACTCCAAAAGGCTTTTGTTAAAAAATGAGCCCAGCAGATAAATTTAAGTTTTAACGACAACTGCTTATCTGCTGGATGTAAAGCCTCTTGGATCTTCTCAGCTGGGATTTTTGCCTTTGGGAAGCTGTGCTGGTAAAAATAAATTGCCAATATACTGGCTGCATTGATGCCATCTGTTATGATCGCTTTCTGCCTGCTAATAGGTTGTTCAGACCTGTTCTGACATACTCAGGTGCTAAATAATAATTGGTTTGCTGTAATTGAGCAATGAAAAAAAATAATGAAAGTGATACCTTTTCTTTCTCAGTGTCTTTCTTTGTGCCACCAGTGAGGCATGGTAGACAGGCCTCCTTTCTCTGGATGAGACCTCTTGAAATTGATGTGCCAAAAATAAAGATTTTTTTACACACTTTGTACTTTTGATTGCCAATAACACAGGCTACATTACATCAGCTGGCTGAGAAATCAGAGACCTAAAGATATTTAAAATGTTAAAATTCGTGTGCAGTATACACACCAGGAAAATAAATGAAAATCTAAGCCATGTATACAAAGCTTTTGTAACAAATCGTGTACATATGCAGAAATGAAAGGTTTGTTAAAAACCTAGCTGTCTCTTCTAGTTTTAACAGAATTTCTTTAGTGACGTTTCAGAGCAGGAGATAGAGGGAATTATTGTGTTGAGAGGCAAATTACCAACTCATTATATGTCCTTTACCTATTCAAAGTTAGCTTCCTCGTTAGGTTAAAAGCCCTTATCAAATTCTACTTTCAGCACAGAAGTGAGATTATATGTGTTTGTTTGTATAGGACTATGTTTGGCTAATTCTAGACATATTAAGGAGAGTCAGTTATGAGCTCTTTATGAATAAAACTTATGATTTGTCCTCTTCTTTCTATAATTAGAGGTTTCCAGTGAATACTTTGCATCCCGAATATTTCTAGTTCACCTCTAGCAGTTCTGACACTGCTTTCTCTTTTTGACTGGATTCTATTAATGTGTCCAAAGACAACATCAGCATTGAAGAATAAGAACTAACTCTTCCACTGACTGCATTCCTTTGAATTATGCTTTTGGTGTGACTGACAGATACTGTTGGGCGTCATGCAGACTGAAAAATGCTGAAGCAGTAGTATGTAGCAGAAACATGTTGTTTTCACAGCTGGAAATGCTCAAGTATATGCACTGGTGGCTGTGTCTTTTTTTCCTATTAAGAGCAAAATTGAAAGGAAATACCCCACTAGATGGCCAGAATTACTCAAAGTTTGTAGCTATATCAAAAGTGTCAGCACTGATCTGCATTCTTTATTTGAGGCTAAAAGTCACAGAAAAGGAAAATACACCAGAAAAATGTCTTTTTCTGACTCATAAAATATTCTCTCAACAATATTGTGTTTGTTCTCAAAAGTTCTGCTTGACTGCTGATTTGAAGTGCTGAACAGGAAGTTCACTATGCTGTCAACTTTCCCTCTTGTTGAGCCACCAGACAACTTACTGCAGGTTTTTCCTTATATGGGCTTTCACTGTAAATGGTGTTCTATTCAGAAAGGACCAAGGTTTACACTGAGTCAGACTGTGTAGAGGGTGTATGTGGGCTCTGCAGTACATGTGAAATTTACTCTAATAACGTGTTGTTCTTAGAGTAGGAAGAAAGTTTGGAAAATCAGGGAGAAAAAACCAGAAATTTATCTTTTATTATTTAAAAAATCCTGAATCTTGTGAAATTTATCTGATTTGGTCAATACCATGACAATGTATCTGCTTGTATTTTGTGCTGTCTATGATTATCCTCTCTGCACAGTAGCCATAATTCTTTCTTTTATTTTTATTTTTTTTATGACCAAGGTACCATTTTTAATCTCCTTGAAATATTACAAGATGCCTAATTCATCCTGTCTTCCAACAGTTCTTATTTGTTCCTTTAGTTCCTATTTAAAAAAAAAATAAATTGTTTTCTTTTACTATGTTTCCAATATATTTGTGGTAGTAATCAAACTGTAACCTATACAAGAACCTGTATTGTGTGACCTGTAACATCTTACTGTATTGTGTCATCTAGGGTATTTTTAAATTTTGGCTGACTAAATGTATATGAAAAAGCACATCAGTTGTGTGTGCAACCCATAGTATAATCACAGAAGATTTCCTCACTTCCCTGTGCTGCAATCACAATGTTCTATTTATAAAGCATATAAAACAGAAAATATGTGCGTGGGAAAATTATATGTTACAGTAATACAAAATCATAGAATCATAGAATGGTTTGGGTTAGAAAGGACCTTAAAGATCATCTAGTTCCAAACCCCCTACTGTGGCAGGGACACCTCCCACTAGACGAGGTTGCTCAAAGCCCCATTCAGCCTGGACTTGAAGACTTCCAGGGATGGGGCATCCACAACTTCTCTGGGCAACCTGTTCCAGTGCCTCACCACCCTCACAGTAAAGAATTTCTTCCTAATATCTGACCTAAATTTCCCCTCCTTCAGTTTAAAACTCTTACCTCTCTTCCTATCTCTACACTCCCTGTCTTTTCTGTAGGCCCCCTTTAGGTACTGGAAGGCTGCTATAAGGTCTCCCTGGAGCCTTCTCTTCTCCAGGCTGAAAAACCCCAGCTCTCTCAGCCTGTCTTCATAGGAGAGGTGCTCCAGCCCTCGGATCATCTTCATGGCCCTCCGCTGGACCCATTCCAACAGGTCCATGTCTTTCTTGTGCTGAGGACTCCAAAGCTGGACGCAGTACTCCAGGTAGGGTCTCACGATAGCCGAGTAGAGGGGTAGAATCACCTCCCTCAACCTGTGTGCCGCACCTAAGAGATTTGTATACTAAATAAGTTTTCCATTTGCTTAGAGCTTTGTCTTTAAAATCATGTTATTGCGTGCAAGCTAAGAGCTTAAATTTCGGAATCCTAGCACCTTAAAATATTCTCAGCACAAGTCCCCTGGTGGGCTTTCTTAATCCTAGACTACTCTCTGAAAAAGGAGTGAAGTTAGACTATATGATTTTTATGACATTTCAAAATATCATTTTTTTTAAATCCTTAAAATGTATAAAATTCCACACAGTCTTAACTTGCTCTGTTACCTTCCTTTTAATATTATCTAAATTATCTAAATTTTATTCGTAGGCCAAAATAAGTTTGTAAGAAAAGCAATGGCATCATAAACCTCTGAAATAAACCTACCGCTTTGAGTCTCTTAATGATAAGTAAATTCAGGATTATAGAAGTTCTTCCTTCTTTACTGTTCTCTTTGACAATTTAATGTATCTCTAACCCTTGGCTTCTCTCTATGACAATTCTTGGTTGTATACAACTCTGTGAGAGTCACATTTTTATAATTATTTAAATACTTTATTAGGAAGGTAAAATCTCTTATGTACTAATCAAAAATACAAGTATAAATATCCAGCAGCAAAGCAAGCAGTATTTTCATTTTTCTCTGTGTGCAAATTACAGATATTTATAAACAAATAAATTATATTTACTTTTAATATATATTATATTTAAGTATACCTTATAGCTTCTATTATATAGTAATACTGATTATATACTAATACTGATTTCAGAATGTATTATAGTGTAAAAAGTAAAATTATATTCTTCCAAAATCAACATGTGTTACTTGATGCACATAAATTTTTGATAAACTGCTGCAAACATTGATATCTCTCTTAGAAACTAAATGTAGTTTAGTCAGATCTTGCAGTTAGAGAACAGTTAATTTTCAAGCCTGTTTTCCTGGTTATACTAATTAATCTTTGCCAACTGCCAATTTGAATAAAAATTTGCAAGCTTGATGTCACATATGTTCCAATTGCAATCATTTCAACAAGGTAATGATTCAGTGCTGATACGCAGATATTACTGGTTAAACATATTATATGATAATAGTGATGACTCATTTATTCTTGCTTTAACGATCCAGAAAGGTCTAGTAGAGAACTGCACAAAAACTTGCCTTCTGTATACATTGCTGATTATGAGGCAAAAAGTAAAATAGTGATTGGAGGGGAGATGTTGCTAAAACAGAGCAGTCCTCTTAAGTATCATATTAAAATTAACTTCTATAACCATTTCTGGTAGTATGTAGTCATCAGTTTAAGCTTTTAAGATCCAAAATAGTTCTGAAAAAAAAGAAGAAGTCAGGAGAAGATTCTTGCCATTTCCTCTTATTACCTGTTACCTGTATAAGTAAAATGTACAAGTGCTCAAAGCATACAATGGCTGTGATTTCTGTCCAGGTAGTACGGTAAAATAATTTGGAGCTTTTTATAAAGCATTTTGTTGGCAACTGAATTGAAATATTAGAAGAATCTGATCTTACATTTATCCAAATTTTGATAAAGTAAAACTCTTGTTTTAACTAAATGTCTGTTTTATCTTTAAGAATAATGATACTCTGCTCTTCCCTGGGTTTCTGTTTCTTTAAAGGCTTCAAATACATCAAGATCTGTCTTGATCACTGTAATTCTTCTGTATATAAAATCAAACTCATTCTTATTACTGCAAATGTATTTATTTAAAGAAATTACATAGTAACAACTCTCACATTATTCGTTTAGTATCCTACATTCTTCTTTCAAAAAAAAATATAAGATTTAGCAAGAACAAATGAAGGAAATCTGGGGGAAGGAGAGACCGGAATTAGTATGTTATAGAGGTAAATTATTTGGAGGATTTATTTATGACTGCATAACATTGCACAGTCTACCTCTAGGAAAATATATTATCTGTTTTCATATTTCATACTGTCTTTCCACATGTACATCCTGACTTCCTTGCCATTTGGTTGGATGACAGTACTAATTAAAATGAAGATAAGTGATGTCAAGATCTAATGTATTTCTTTCTTATCTAAACATGAGGAATTAGTCAAAAAAGCATTACATGACATGTGGAATCTAGCCCAACTATTTCCAACCTGCTTTTCTTTCATTTTTACATCTGCTTTAGAATAAAGTGGAGAATTATTAGTAACACAAAGCTGGATACTGAAATTCTTGAGTTGTATTAATATGTGAAAGTCAGCCTCATACTGGATATTGCAAAATACCAGATTACAATGATTGCATCTCTCAACAAATTAGTTGTTTTGCTGCCTTCAATGGGATTGAGATCACCTGTTGAAAAGTGTAAAACTCAATCATGTGCTTGACATATGTGCTTATTATGCAGATAATTTATGAACTGCAGCAGTTCAGTTTCCCACAGATCAGATCATGTTAGGGACTCAGAGTTAATTTTCCTCATAGTAGCGGTTACGGTGCTATGTTTTGGATTTGTGCTGAAAACAGTGTTGACAAAACACTGATTTTTTAGTGGTCACACAATGTCAAGGCCTTTTCTGCTTCTCTCATCGTCCCACGAGCAAGTAGGCTGTGGGTGAGCAAGAAGATGGGAGGGAACACAGCTGGCACAGCTGATCCCAGCTGACCAAAGAAGTATTCCATACCACATGATGCTGTGCTCACCAATAAAATCTGTGCCATGAGGAAGGAAGGGGGTACATTCAGAAGTTGTCTTCCCAAGTAACCGTTGCGTGTGATGGAGCCCTGCTTCCCGGAGCTGGCTGAACACCTGCCTGCCAATGGGAAGTAGTGAATGAATGCCTTATTTTACTTTGTGTGGAGCTTTTAATTTACCCAAGAGTTTTCTCACTTTTACCCTTCAAATTCTCTCCCTCATCCCACAGTGGGGCAGTGAGTGAGTGGCTGTGTGGGGTTTAAATCGCAACAATGGGGTATTGCATCTAAGAAAATGAAAAACTGCACATGAATGGGTTTGAGAGCACAGATTTTCAGTCTTACTTCCTATGATTTTAAAGGCCAGTGGACTGACTTACTTAAGACTATTGAATAGCACTCAGGTATTATAAACAGTTAACTAGCTGATGATAAAACTGTGGTGTGAGTTTTATCAGACTGGTTTATGAACTGGATACAGCTCTTTACAAAATCCAACTATCTGTCCCCCTGTGAAAGGAAATGAAGATAAGGAGCAGCTCAGTCTGTAAAAAAATTAAAATATCTATAACTTATAGATTTATCTAAGTTAAGTGGATCCTCTGAGGACCCATATTTACCATGGATGGTTGACCCTTAAAGAATCTTAACATGTCACTGGCAACTTAAGTTGAACATTTGTGTACTTTATTTGTTCATATTTTCAATCTATTTCCTAATAACACTATAAATTTTACTTTTTCTGATGCGGTCTTTGGGGTTCTGAATATAACTGTTTGACTAACTTGCAACCATTGTGACGTATCTTTGTTCTTGCTGTTCCTCTGCAACGTGTTGTGGTGTTTGTTTAAGAAGGAAGGAGCGGAGCAGCAGTGATGATGGTTGTTTTCATGCACCTGTCTCCTAGAGGCATGAGAAGTTGATCTTTTCCTGATGGCTGCTACTACCATGAGCCAGGAAAGGGTCCCAGAGGTCATCTAAGAGGGTTTGAGATCATAGAAAGTGAGGAGAGGTTTCTGAGAAATCAAGGGAGATGATACAGCAAAGTTTCCTATCTGCAGGACAAAAGCTGTCTCTTCCTAGGGACCAAGAGAGGGCTGGATAGGGTTTAATGCAGGTCAGATAACCCTTAAAGCTGTTGAACTAAGGAAAAAGATTGAGTAAACCAACTGAAAATAGGCTAGGTCAAGGGGGAAAAACTGGTTTGCAGATGCTTGTGTTTCTAGTCTGTTTTACACAGAACACCTCTCTTTTTAAGGAGTTTAGTGTTTTATCTTGTGTTATAATAAAACTTAGCTGTAGAGATTTTGGGTTTTCTGGTTTTGATTTTTTTTTTTTTGTGCGGGGAGGTTGCTCATTTTAAGGAAAGATTCGCTTAGATCAAATTCAAAGTTGTGATCAGTTGATTACATTAATTGACATTAATTTTGCTAAATATGTATAGAGGTTTAAAGTATTTCCCACTTCCAGTTATGAGATGTAGAAGTACACATCTGATGACAACATCAGATAATAGGCACATCAGCACCATTGAGAAAAATGGTTATGCGGTCCAGAAAGGTTAAAATAAATCAATTGCAGAGAATGCTGGGATCAGTAGGCTTCTCTGAATCATCAAATAGGTGGGCAAAGGAGATGCAGATTCTTGACTCACTGCACCTCTTATTCTCTAAGTTTCCAGAATGATCTGTATTGTAAGAGTAGAGTATAAGAAAGACAGAAGAATAAGGTGATAGACCATCTGAATTCTAAAAATACCCAAGTAATTTTATGGTTTTGATTTAAATGCAGATCTGGGTTCATCTTGTATTTATTCCATTGCTTTTATACATAATTTTCTGTTTTAATTTCCCTATAAAAGAAACTAGCAAAATTTTTGTGGGTTTTTTTTGGTGTTTTTTTGGTGGTTTGTTTTTTGTTTTGTTTTGGGTTTTTTTCCCACAGCTTTCTTTTAATACACCTTGTGTTTCTATGTATATGTAATAAAGGGAATGCTGGGATACATATGAAATATCAGTATTTAAATGTGTGTGTATAAAATTGGTGTGTGTGGGGACAGTGTTTATATAATTCTGCTTGTCATTAAGCTTGCCAAAGTTGGGCACAATTTTGAATGGAGTATCTTGGACTTATTGGAGGCTCTTGCACAGCTGTAATCTGCCCAACAGCACTGCCTTAGGACATATATTGTTTCATATATTGAGGAACAATGTACACTGATCCTTCATCAATATGGTGACTGATGTCACCCTGAATCTTAGCGTAAAGGTGTAAGAACATACAATACAGTGTAGGTTCCTTACTATCCCTTTTCCTGAATAGAAAAGTATGAGAGACACATGGATTTATATCCATGCATTTATACCACTAGAATACAAATGGTAATTGTCACTGGCTTTTTGTTAATTTTTATGTTTATTAAATCAACTAATTCTTCCCAGTTCCCTCTAGATGGGCTGTTGGTTTGAAGGCTTGAATGAGAGATGGCAAACATAGTAGATAAGTTTTAAACCAGATACAGTGTTTTGCATAAGCAGATTTCTTTCATTCTGTGGTCAGATAGATTTGTAAAATGATCATTCAAAGGAAAAATATCTTGATTTGTACAGCAAAACCCCAAAGTTTTCAAGGTTTTTCCCTTCTTGTTCAATAATCACACCAAGTACTTTACTGGTAAGACTTTCATCAAAAATACACTGATAATAATAATAATATAAAAAAATATGCAGGCATTGTAACTTTAGGTTGTCCAGTTGAACAACCTCTTTTAGTACATTATTTCAGTATTTTTGGGTTGTCATTCTTCCTCTTGTCCCTTAGAATAAAAATGACCAGACTTAAATCTCTGGCATTTTGATTTCTTCTCTCTTCCTTTGCAGTAAATATTACTGACTGGACTGATTTTTTTTTTTTTTTTTTTAGTGAATTTCAAACTATTTCAACAGTTATGGATTTTATTTTTGCACTATAGCTATTTTACATCACTGACAGATAAATTACCTTTTTAAAAAACAAAAAAGAAACTGCACAATCCTACTTTGAAACAACTCTGTTAACATGTAGGACAAGTTTATTTTGTTATTTCTAATTATTATTAATGTTAAATAAATTAATTAAGAAAACGTAAAAAAAAAAAAACAAACACTTTGCACCAGAGATGTTTTTTGGATTACTCACACACTAATAATCATTGAACACTGTCAAAATATTTATTGAAACCAGAACAGCAGTTACCAAATGGATTTATTTGCCTTGTAGTGCTTTATTGAATAACTAAATTGAGCTTTTCCAATGCTAATATCTAATATCTGCATTTTTTAAAAATTATGTCTCTTAAAGGAAGTCTGTTTAATCCTTATTTTAAAGCTAGGGAGAGTATTAAGGATATGTGAGGTATTTACTTAAGGTCTGCTGGTTGCCTGCTGTCTGCAGGAATTTCTCTTTCTCTTCTTCCTTCTGCAGACATTTTGCATGAAAGAACTTAGGTTTAAAAATACTGAAATTACAGAAGTTTTGCAGTTCAGATTTTGCCATGTATAGACAAATTTTCATAAATGTTGCAAGAGTGCACCTGCCTTATGCGGCCTTTATTAAGTATATTTAAGGACTGTCATCTCTTTGCAAGCTCTCTTTTTTTTCCCTTTAACAAATAAAAAAAAAAAAAAAAAACAAACAAACAAAAAAACAACAAACAGAAACACACAATACCACACCTTCCATTTGACCAACTCTACTAAGTAAAATGTTCTTGCAAGAATGATGCCGAGTCACAGTGTCTGGAATCTCAAACCTCTGATCAGCACTATGGGGTTTGTTTTCTTACTGTTTTATTATTTCAAGTTCACTTCAGTGATGTGTTAAGGTACAGTAGAAATTATTACATTCCTAAGCCTCCTGCTCCAATTCATGTTTGTTTGATGAGTTTGAATATACCGTATTGGTAAAAATTGATAAAAATTCCTGGAAACCTCATCTCTGGAGGATATCAACAAGTGTCTCAGCTATTTCTGTGTGAAGTGAGAAGGAAGTGACCTGGGGTTCTCAGCATTTTTCAGTAGATTATCAAAACTACAAAATAGTACTTTTGTATACACATGTCTCAGAAACAGCTGAGAGATTCTCGTTTTCTTTTAGGACAGAGCATTTTAGGTATGATTGCAGAAAACTTTCAATTCATTCCTGGAAAATAAAAGAAAGGCATGTACATTTTCAAAACTCCTGAGTATCTTCTCCTGAGTATTAAATATCTTGGTGGCTTGTCGGGTATGGCACACACATTACCTTTTCATCTTTCAGTATTTTGGCTTTTTAAACAAGAAAGATGTTGCAAAGTATTTTTAAATGTGAATAGCAATAACCAATTGAATTGAACTGTAGAATATAAATGGAAGCTGTATCTTACAAGAAGTCATAGACTTTGTTGTGTTTTGTGCTAGTAAAACCTATCACTGTTTCTTTAAACTTTTTTGTTTGCTTTGTTATAGAGGGTTGTAGTTATTTTAATGTCCTTTAAAATACAGCTTTAATTCTGAGTCACAGGAAAAGAGAGAAAGAGCCTTTTCCCTTAACATGCAGGTCAGTATGCTCTCTCAGAGACAAACCATTGCATTTCTTGGCATTTTTAAAGCAGACCCTAAATTATTTCTTGCCATAATTGCTAAGTGAGACAAAATCTTTTCCAGGATTTGCTTTTAGTCTAAGTAATAAAATAAAATAAAGTAAAATAAAAAAATCTGCCAAGAGTTAGTATAGCATATATAGTTTGCTGCTAATTATATCAATGATCTGTTTTACAAAGCTTTGGTGAGATCTACTTTCATATTTAGGTGCATAGTTCATTTGAAATTTGAAAAATTACAGAAGTTTTACTTGATATAATTTTTTGCAATCCCAGTGACACTATGGCAGTGCAACATTATGTGTAAATTTACAAGGGGATTTAGGCAATAACATCTAAAATGTAGATCCTCAGAAACCTTGTCTGGTGTGAAAGAAGCTCAATTCCTTGGGCATGTAAACTTCTTCTAGCAAAATCCTATAGATATCTAATTTTCTGCTGCAGGGCATGAACAGATAGTTGAAATTCTGACAATACTAATCTGTTTGGAAGCTATCTCCTGCCTCAACTGCAGTGGGAGTCATAAATTACAGGTTTCTGTACCTGTCTGCACAGAGCCTAATCCTGAAGGCATGGTAAGCAGAAAATAAAATGGGAACTTTCAGTCCTTATTGCACAGCAGCTGCCCGTAACATTTTAATAAATATAAAATGAAAAAAAAATTATAGGATACAGTTTTATGCATGACATGGTATATGTAGCGTGGTACTGAGATACATGAAGTGATTTAATAATAGAAAACAAAAACTTCCTAAACTTTTCAGAGAGTTGCCTCTGTGTTGCCCACCTATTCTCTCCCATTTCATGTATGTTGTGTATTCTTTTAAAAACCATTCAAAAATAGATGTAATCCTATATATCATATAGGAAAATATGACTCCAGATTTGTCTATGGTAAGGACTCCAATACAGACCGGTAGTAGAGTCCACTAGGTAAAAAAAACCCACCTTGAAATAAAATGAACAGACAAAAAAAATTCCTTTTCTCCCTAAATCTTACTGGAAAATTATATTCCAGTTGTCTCTGAAATTCATGGCATACAAATTCTGATTTTCTTTTCCCTTAAAATATCTTAGAGAAAATTATTTTCTGTCCAATGCAACCTCCTTCCATACGAATGGTTAAACATGTTATGTACAGCATATTTTCCAGGAAAATACATATATTTTAACAATAATGCTAAAAATACTAGCATGGAATTTCTCATGACTTCTGCTGTTCCATTTTTGGTTCTCTGACTCTCTGATTTCTGATTACATCCTGTAATTCTATGTCCATTTCTGTGACGAACAATTCCTAAGCTTTCCCTCTGTGTTATGAATTAAAGAAGCGCTATGTAACAAAACTTGAACAGCCTTTTCAGTATGGAAGGATGCATAGGAAGTGGTGTGATTACACAAAGGAAAACAACAGATTGATGGTGTCTTGTTGTAATATATTTTCTTTAACTGCTCATGTAGTAACATAATGATTTGTCTTAAGAAATGGATGGCACAAAGCTCTTTCAAGTAATACGCAATGAGCAATCAGTCTTTATTCACCCTCGTTGTGCTTTTTGTGATTTCTAAAATTCTAGCACATCCCATGTAAGTCTCTTTTCCAAGCTAAAAAAACATTGACCACCAGCCTTCTCAATATATGGAGGCTGTTCCATACCTTTGATTGTCTTTGTTGCCCTTCTCTGAACACTTTGTGTTTAGCTGTGTTATATTCTTTCTGTAGATGAGGGAGACTAACTGCACGCAGTGTTCAAAGTGGGAGCAAGTCATGGATCTGTAGAGTGGAATAATGAAGTTTTTCTTTGACTCGTTGTTTTTTAATAAAAAAGCAAATCAAATGCTAGAAATGGCTCTCTGCTACTGAGCTGTTGGTTTCATGGAACTGCTTGTTACTAACACCACCCCTTCTCCCAGCAAGGTTGTTTGCTTTGTTAATAAGAGTAATTTCAACATCTCTCATGAAGATAATACGTGAAGCTGTGATTATTCCAGATAAGTCACTTTATGTTTGTCTACCTTAAGCTTCATATGACATTTCATTTATGAGTCCGTCAGTCTTAGAAGATGCTTCTACAACTCTTCAGACTTACCAGCAGACTTCACTCCTTGGTCTGTTTTGCTATTTGGCTATACAGATCAGTACAGATCCCAGCTCTGTAGAGCTCTTCTGGTGACATTTCTTTGTTGACTGTGGGGAGAGTCAAAATGCACTCCCACCACCTGTTTCCTGCCTTTAAGCAAATTATTTAGGTATGCAAGGTTCTTCACACTTCCGATGTGCTATGCTCTTATGCTAGGGCTGATTAGTTTCCTTTATCAGAAGTATTTTGGCAATCCGTGGGAATCGTAACATCTAGTTTGCCTTTATTATTGTGTGATTAAGAATTATACCTGTAGGACAGACTTAGGTAAATAACCTAGAGCACAACTGTCTGTAAATAAGCACACAGATATTTCATGGTTTCAAGCCAATTAATGTAAGAGCTAGAATGGATAACACAGTGTGCTGAAGTTAGTTGGCGAGGAGACTTGCTGAAGACTTGTCACTGCTTCACTTCTCTATTCTCTGTGTTTGCTTGCAAGGAAGTGACATCAAAGGCTGCACAGGAAGTTCAGGAAGAAGAGGAAATAATGAATGTCAGGGAAGTATTTCAGGAACAGATTTTTTTTAGGATATGAAGATACTGTAAGTTCTTTCCTAAAGTGTTTGCAGCAATGAATCAGCTGTCATAAGTGTAGAAGTGCTGAATTTTTATTCAGTTATTATATCTTGAGTACTTCATCCCAGTGACAAGCATTTTACCATTATATTATTTTGTCATTGGAAACTGGACTTGGAGAACAAAGTGATATCATGTCTGGTTTCTGTTCTGGGAATCCGGAACAGCTGATGAAATACAGAGACAAGACAGTGGTTGGTTTGTTTTGCTTTTTCTCACTTCAATAATGACTGTTTGAAACACAACAGAATTCAACCAATATATCATCTCTTGAGTGTGGCATCCTTTGAAAACCTTTTCTGTTGAAACAGAAAACTGTAGGTGGGATGGGGAGGAAGAGGACTCAAACTCACCTATAACACATAGGTAATCACTTTTCACTGAAATAAAAACTGGTTTCTTAACTGTCATTTATTCCTTGACTATTACAACACAAATTTCAAGGAAGTGTAAAGAAAACAAACCCTAATATAAATGAAAAAAACAATAAAACCCCTCTCGGAAATAATTTTAAAGCCTTGGTATTTTATTTTTTAATCAGCGTTGGCTAAGTCTTTATGTTATTGCACTGAAATATAATTAAAATATCACCTCTGCTTGGATTGCTTTAACCTCTCCCTCATGAGGTATGGCAGAAATACACACCACAACTGAGAGATCACTGCTTTGAATTAGCAAGGGTTACACAGCTTGGAATGACCTATACCATTGCTGTGTGACTCCCGTATCTCAGGCAACTTAAATGGAGAAATTGTTACTGAATGTGTAGCTACACTGCTTCATTGCTTTTGTCAGCAGGCATTGTGTCTTACAGAGGTCAACTATTTTTATTAAATAAAAATCTGGATTCTTAAAGTATGTATTCTGGGGAGAACTTGTGTCTGAAGCATCTATGTACTAAAAGCCAGCTAATAGGATAAGTATTGGCTAAAATCAAGACTGTGGGGGAAAAAATCCCTACCTTTCATCACGTGCTCCACCAAAGCATTAATTAATAAGGGAAAAATAAGCACTTATATTAACAAAATAGTAGTTTATAGCATTCTTCCATTTAGCAATGATAGATTATATACAGCTACAACACAGAATATTTTTAAACACACAAAATTATGAGATACCTAGGAAATGTATTCAGTTTTGAAGATTCTTAGATGTCTGGGTCTTAAAGTTGTATAAGTGAAATTTCTGTTTCAAAGCTTTACCTACAAAAGAAATAAAGAGGAAATTATGTTGGGATTTCAGGGCTTGGGCCAGAAGAAAGCCAAATAACATTTTAGTTACGTGAGCATCATACTATGGAATGAATGCTCTAGCAAAAACTTTGATAGCTCTGTAGTCAGGAGACTGACCTGGCTGCGCTTGGCAGGGTTTATTAGCAGGAGTGTGACCCTATGTGGATTTAGTGAGGTCTTAAGACCTATGCTAGATTCTTTTCTCTGTGATGTTCTGCACTATTTTGTGCACAGACCTTCTGCTTGGTTATTCTTTTGCATTGTGCAGCATTTTCTATTATAAAAGAGTCCCTTAGAATCTAAACCGCCTTTGAAGGTGGTGGGCAAAACCTCATAAATTGGTCTACTGTTGTTTCCTGGCTCCTTTTTCTCCCAGTGAAAGTTTCACAAAAGGACATTTTTTCTTATTTCATTTCCTGCTGCACATAGGCTATTTTTTCTTTCCAGACTGTCAATTTTACTGTTGTACTGAAAATTGCAACTATTTTGTATTTCCTGGCTCCCTTGGACTTCCACTTACATTTTTTTTTTTTACTAAAACGTAGAAAAAAAAAAAAATGGAATGGAATCCTGAAATGGAATATCAAGTAATAGATGCTGAAAACAATTCCAAAAGGTCATTCTGTCTAATTTTAAGGTCATCTTCATCCACTTTTTCCGCCAGGACATCATCCCTTTAGTATTTATACCAGTTACAGGTATAAATCTCTCCCATCTTTATTTTCTGAAGGATAGAAATAGCCTCTACTCAGTTTTGTGGAAGAGATTTTTTTCTTATCTTCTTATCTTACTTTTCTCTCTAATCCCCCCCAAATCAGGAGCTCACATCAAATACTAAGTTTTAGAGGTAAATAATTTTATTAGGTCATTTAAAAAAAAAAAAAGAAAGATTCTGTAATCAGCAATTTCCCATCTATATCTTCAGAGTACATCTTCAGGTGACAGAAAAATAGTTCTACCCATCTTCTTATATTGAGAAACATGACATTAGTGAGGGGAAAAAAATGTTTAGGAAAAGTCATGGAGAAAGGTAAGAACATGTCTGACAATTGTGTCATATTCTGATTGCTTCATTTGCCTGCACTGCCTGCTGAACAGGTAAAGTCCTTTATTGCCCCACTGTTTGCTACATAGATATGAATTTATAAAGACCTTGAAAAGTCTTCAACTTAGAACCTTTGAAAACATAATTGGAAGATAAGGGAATGTCTTTCTTTTCACAACAAAGAAGAGTAGCAAAAAGCAAGCATTTCTCTGTTCGAATGCAGGCTCAGCTTTGAGACCTCACAGTGAATTTATTGTCATTTCCAAAGGATGCAGCAGTGAATCTGGCTTGTTTGGCCTTTTTAGCTGACTGAAAAGGTCAGGCTGCCTGGTTATGATAGACAGCAACACCACAATGGTCTAAGTGATCAAGCAAGGAGATGTCACATCTACCTCACTATGCTGAAAAGCAATTATCCAATGAAACATTAAACTGCTGATAGCAATTTCTGTAATTCATTTAACAGGTATTTTTTAAAAGATGGCAGACATTTGAGTAGCTTTTTCCCGCCGCTGATGGTCTATCCTACCCTTGCCATCAGGTTAATCTTTGACTAGTAGGGAATTCTTCAGACACATTTTACACAATTTGTTTACAATTTACAGAAACAATAATGCAAAATCTCTCTTGTTCCAAGAGCACATAGAAGCCACACATTCTGATGGGTATCTTTCCAGTTCTGGGGACAAGATGCATTACGTTTATCTTTCCATTACTCACCTCATAAAAGCATAGGGCAATTGAGGCTGGAAGGAACCTCACGATGTTGAAAACCTCTAAATATGGAGACTGCATAAGATCTCTGGGCAGCGTGTTGGGGCATTTAGGAATAAATGCTTTGTGGAGAAAGCAGAAAAATCTGTTGCAAAAACAAGAAACGTTTGGACGTAATCTATCTTGAATAAAAAATCTTTCTGGCAAAGGCAATCTTATGTTTTCATTAAATCAGTCTTAAGGCCTGTATTTTCCACTCTCCAAAACTTTTCAAGGGTGAGATCTTAATTTTTTATTTATGCAGAGAGGTTTGAAGAGTATTCCTTACACTTCTAATTTCTCTCTCTGAAAGAATTTTAATTTCAACTCACTTTCCAAGCAAGGTGTTTGATTATGACTAAGCTTAGCACATGGTGTTTGGCAAGTAAAATGCCTGTGGTAGAAATGGTCCATGTGTACTCAGTATCTCTTTAAGTTGCCATTCATGTAAGTGACTTTCCATCTTGAGTATTAACCCAGTGTGCTACTGCTAGTTCCTTGAGTTATCAAGCTGCACTTATACTTCCTTCAGCTACTTCCTTGAAAAATAAAGATGAGGTGATATGCACAAGGCTACTAACAGTCTGTGACATGCTAAGCATTCAGGCACCTTCAAGGAAAAACCTGAACAACGTAACAGATACACTTCCCCTATTATTAGCGTAATAAGAAAGACTAGCTTAATTCTAAGCAGTTAAAATGGTCCAGTTAAAATATTGAATGATTCATCTGTCTCTCTATAGTTGCTAAATATAGGATTGCAAATTCTAGTGGGACCCATGTAAGCAGTAGCAGTTACATCTTTAAATGTTTTGACTTAAAATAAATTATTTTTCATGCTGTTCATGTATTGTGGTAAAACCTGCAAAGGCACCTTTAATAAGTGTTTTGCCAGAGCAAGTCACAATATAAAACTGAATGCAGTTAGAACACCAAGCAAGATCTTTGCAACAGTTTAAATTCCATTTCTCCATTTCCATCTTTACCTGAATGGGAGATATCTCTAAAATAGATTTGTACTTCTTTGGTGAAGTCCAGTTAGAAAAAACACTCCAATTAAAGTATAAAATCTTCCTGGTTCTTTTTCAACACACTAAAGATTACGCTTAATCATATGGTCATATGGTTAAAAAAGTTATTTATGATCCATTAAAGTAGTTTTAGAGGGACATTGTGTAAACATTCCTCAAGTCTTCTTTACTAGGGATTGCTGACTGTGCTAGATACAGTGTCTTGTTTCTGTAGGATTAACCACAAACCACACTTCACTTGGGCTCGTTGCTTGGAAGGTGGACTGAGAAAGATCAGCATTTTATCCATTAAGCCATCAAGGTTTTTCTTCTTAAATAGTAGATAAGAAGCTTTAAATTGAATCACAAATGTAAAGTTCAGCAGACTTTGTCACAGTGCATATTGGTATTCGGTGTCCTAAATGTCAGTACACAATGACAGAGTATCAAATACGTTGAATCATATCACTGAAAGCCAGAAGAGCAATTTTCAGCTTTCTAAGTCCAATTTATATTTATAAATGGAAAGCTCAGTGTGAGCCCTACTTAACTGAACAGACAATGCTAGCATGAGGTTAGATTTTTGTATGAGCCTGCTTGTTTATCTCTAATTATATGCTAATCAATTTGATTTCTCATTTAAACTCAAACTAGGCTGTTTCCATGTAATAATCAACCTCACATTGGAGCAACAAAACAGCTTTATATTTACCACATCAGCAGGGTTTAATTGCACATTTGGACAATGAAAATGAAGATGGATTCAGTTTCACTGCCCTTACAATGTAGCAGTACACAATGCACTTTTAGTTTGAGCTGACACATTTATGGTGGAGATATTAAACTGTAACATGCAAATATTTGCTAACATATTGCCAGGCTATTTTGTTCATATTATTTTCTAAATGATGCACACTGGATTTGCTGTTTTTTATTTTCCACCATTTAAAAATATTGACACTAATTGTATTACTTTGGTACAGCATAGGTCAAAAGAGTAAAATTAGGAAAAGGTCTCTTTCCAAAAAAAGAAAGAGAAATAGTCCAAATTAAATATGAGAAGCACAGACTTTTTTCCTACTGTAAGTCCCAAAACAAGTCATGCTATGAAAAGCATGCTATATTGCTAGAGCTATGTGCAAATGCCAGCTAGAAATCCGATTAATGTGCGAGCACTGCAGGAAAAAAATTGGAGAGGTGGAAGTACCTTTTCTACCGCTCCTACAGATACACAATCATGATGATTGCGAGCACACTTGAATCAGTGCAGTTAAATGTTTTATTTCTTAATCAAGGCTTTTAATTATGCAAACATTTAAGTAGTTTCTCCATCCATGACTGTGGATATACCCATATGCTTTACTAAGACCAGTACAAGACGAAGACAACGTCCAAATATTTGTGTGAGTTGTTCTTTTAAAATGCTCAAATGAGCATCTTCAGTAAATGTGTCTCCTTTACCTGATTCAGTTGTGATCCTTTTGACACCAAACATGCTGAAATTATCTTTGTATGAAACTTCTATCACAGCAGAAAATACAACAAAATATAATACCGAATAAACCAGGTTACTGAAAAGACAAAACTAAAATCTGCTTTGATTTTTACAGCTTGACTATTTAGTTGGATGTTAATTGTTAATATCATAAGATTTTAAAAGGAATATTGCATTCATTGTACTGAACCTTGTTGAAAACCTTGAAAATTTTGGATACATGAAAATTCCTTGTCACTCCTAGTATAAATAATTCCATAGAGCATTTGTGGGATACTGTGCAGTTCTTTATTGCATTCTTGAGGTGTGTTGACTGACATGCCAAATCCATTATTGTACAATTGCTGTTCAGCGTGCCAAGCCCAAAATACTTTTATTTTATTTATATAGTAGTATCCCTACACACTAGACATTTTGAAAACACTCAGAAAAGTTGGTCGTTGATCCAAGGCAATCACTTTGTGAGAAAAATAAAAATACTGATCTTCTAAGTAAATTTTAGATGTGAGGAAATGTTTTATATTGTTCTGGAGTTGAATGTTATTTTTAGAGTGTTTATATTTGCATTTATATTATGACTTAACTGGTAATATGTATACACCATAACCCACTGTTTTTCAGCTGGAAGATAGTAAAAACCCACTTCACCAATTTTGCAAGAAGACCCCATAAAACCATTTCATCTCCTCTGAACTGTTTGGCAACTTTAGCAGTCTTAATTTATAAATAGCTTTTTTCCTGTGGTTTCTTCAGAGGAGTCTATTAATTTTTTCAGAGGATAATTTGTTGTGCTATTCCAGTTCTTTGTTCTCAGAGTAGAGGCTGTCTCCTGCCCCTGAACTGAAGCGTGTGGGGACTCAGTCTCTCTACTCACTTTCAAAACTGTGTGTGCTAGAAACTTGGCCTTACCAGATGACTGCCACAACCAACACTTCTGCTGTTAAGAAGAACAGTTAACCAATAAGAGTTGAATCTGTACAGCTTTTGTGTGTCTCACCAAACAGGGTTGTGAGTGAGCATAGCAAAGCATCTTCTCTTGTAAGATTTATGAGATTCTATATGGGTCTTTCTTTACAAAGAAAGAAAACCTTATTTGCGCTAGGGCACATTCTGCTATGTCTGGCAATTTTGTGCCTTCTCTGTAGAATATTTGCTAATAATATGGCAAAAATGAATTGCTGAAGCTTTGTTCACGATTTCTGCTAAGCCTCACAGTGGTACTGAGGCCTCCAGTTTTTTGGGAAGGCTGTCCTTAGGTCTTTTTAAGGAGGGACTCTGAGCTTTTCTGCAGGATGTATGGTGATACTCAGAGTTTTGTTTTACAAATAGACTACTTGTAACTGTTCTTCTTTAAGGTGCATCACCTATATGCACATTCATAATCCAATCTCTTTTCCTCTCCTGCAGAGTTCTTAGCAGTTTTTAGTTAAGAGGGACTGAGAAAGAAGACATGCTCCACTGCTTCACTAAAGAGAATATCTGATCCTTACAGCTGAGATAGAGAAAAATCTACAGCTACTGTGATTGCATAAATGTATAGCCACAGAGTGACTATGTACATAGACAGTGTTTTTCAGAGAACAATGTCAATTTTTTTTGTTTTCTAGAGGCTGTTTAAATATTACTTATCATTTAAAATGGGTGGCAGAGTCTTGTGGTATGAAATAGAACTTTTATTTATTCAGACTTTTAAAAAAATGACCAAATAACAATTGATGAAATTCAGAAATGTTTTTCTGCTTTCTCTTTCCCAACACTGTTAAAACTAAGATAGAAGTTCTGCTAAATGATTCAGCTGAAGTATAAACAATTTTCACCACACTAGAAAGGAATTTATGAGAGTTAATCACTCTGTCAAGTGAAAAAGGGTCAGTAGCTGGGCAACAAAACTGCCAGTTTTCTCTGTATTTCACTGAGTTACCAGTCACACTGAAATATCTCTTATTAGTAAAGAATCTTTGGCTTCTATTGAATTGTATGAGATCACCGAGAAATAACGTCAGCTTCTCACTACTACTTTTAAAGATTACTCTTTGATTTCATTATCTAAGGTGGTTAAACTCTCCAAAAAGCCTTCTGAGAAAGAGCTGTCACTGAAAAATTCTCCTCATCTGCACCTGTTGTATTCAAAAGGTTAGGACAATTATCTTTTGAGCTATAGAATAGCTATAGAATTTGTTTGTCTTTTTTTTCCAAACCAACTAGCCTTTGTTATAGTAGCTACATCTGGCAGAAGGGAAACATTGATGGCAAAGCTTTTTCAAATACACTGTACCCTGAGACGTGATCACCTCTGATTGCAAGCTAAGGGTAGATCAGGCATTTCCTTGTGTTCTCCCCCCAGATCAAATCTGAACAGAAACATAGATAATTTTAAAACAGTTGACCCAACTTCTCTTATTAATCTGAGGCTGAAGAGATGTTCAGGAAGTATGTCCCAAAGCAACTATATGTTTCAGAAAAGGCATATTTAAAATAAATTTGTTGGAAATCTTGAATGAAAAATTAAGAAAATTATACTAATACTATCCGAATGGTGCATAAGACAAATCATGTATGCAGTGCAATGACCATGAACATGGTAGAAAAACTTTATTTCTAAATTTTGTAGATTTTCATGTTCCAAGAAAAACAAACAGGCAGTAAGTTTTCTAAGGATAAAATTTATTTCAATTTTCAAGACTACTTTCAATTTACATTTTATACCTACAGGTTGAAAGTTCAGATTTAATAGGAGGTTAGATCAGAGGAATATGGTTCAAAGGTCAAGACCATATTTTATCATACATATGAATATTAGTTTGTAATAATTCAAATATGGCAATTTTAGCAAGTTGTTTTTCTGCACCAAGATACATTTGACTTTTAATTAGTCCAAGACTTTACTGTCCTTCTGTATTTCTTGCTGTTGAGTTTTCTTAGCTATTGCTACTTCCTTTGGTTGTGTTTCTCTTATCACTATTACTTGGCATAGTTTATGTTAACTTGTTCTATGAAACATTGTGAAATATTTTAGATGGTTTCAGTTGATCTCTCTGCATGCAGAAAAAAAAAAAATATTTTACAGCTTGTGCATGGATAATTTAACTACTTTAAAACCTACCAGTTTAGATTTCTATTAGCCCATATGAGTGCTGTCATTAGGATTTTCAAGCTCTCAACCAATTCCAGGTGTAAAGCTACTAATGTGGTACTGAGTTAGTAAATCCAGTGCTGCAGCACAACACCATACTGAAGTGACTAAAAGCCCTTTTGGTTTGCCATTCAGTCACCTAAGACAACGGACAGAGCTTTCACATGCCTTGTAGAAACAAAGTGAGAACAGAAACACTGTGAGTTTAAATTGTTGAAAACTTCATCTAATTGCCCCTATTTCAGTACTGTTTAGGCTGTAGCACATTAATGATGCTGACAATTTTAATGAGCTGTCAAAACAGGCCAGGTCAATCATCCTTTTTTTAAACTGGACAGAATATGTCAAATACTCTGAATGTGACTGGGTAATGTTTTGCAAAATATGATAGTGATAATTTTTAGCAAAATGTGCAGCAGTCAGGCTTCCCCTTAATCTTCCCAAAGGTATAACAACTCTGCATTATGTACTGGACGTGAAGAAATGAGTTTTTAGTAATTCTTATTGTTAAATGCTAAGTTCACTGTGACTCTTACAAGGAACTCTAAAAGAAACCCCTCTTGATTTTGTCTTGGGAAAAAATGTCTTTAATCCCATCAGCTTCAGTTCCTTTGGCCAACCACCCTACTTCATTCCCAGCAGCTTCAATTCTGTTCTGTTTCAGCTGATGCAAAGCCATTTGGTGCTACTTCATCCTTGAACAAATCTGCTGCATTTTATCTTCTCTGCTTGCCTGAACACATTCTTCTTCTCTATTAGTTCAGGCAGCAGTAGGATCTCACCCATCAGGACCTTCCCTTGTGGACGCTGTTTTGTGTTGTATCCCCTGCTCAGCACAGGAATGGCTTGTTTGACTCCTATCTTGGTAAGAAAACAGAGAGACCATGTAAAGTGTGTGCGATAAAAAATTCAGCTGAGCAGAACTCCGGGGAAATAGTGTGGAAAACAGGTAGAAAGAATGGAAGCATCAGTTAGTTGAACAAAAGGAATGTCATATGAGCAGAGAAGAACGAGCAGAGCATCTCTATTTACAGTTTGATAACATTGGATGAGAGACTATCATATGATTGCTTTGCAGGGGTATAATAGAGGGAAGAAAAGTGAATAGTAAGGTGTTCTTAGGTGAAATAAATATGTATGTAAGTATTCAGCAGAAAAATAAAGATATAAGAATCCTGTGTATAATATAAAAATATATATTGTGAACCGTTTCAATGTGTCATATAGAAAAGGAGATGAAGTGACCTGGAAATTACAATGCTACTCTTTCATTTATTTTATGCAGGTTATTAAGCCGAACAAGTGCCAAGAACCAATTAAAGTTCACATCTAAAAAGCATTTAAGCCTATGAAAAAGGGCTATGATTCCACTTTCTAAAAATAAAATGTAGTATTTCAGATGAACAAATATCTAGTTCAGCTCCTCCTTTCTTTCTTTCTGAAAAGTATTTGAGAACATGAAGGAAAAGAAATAACCTGAAACAATTTTGTAGTGAAAAAAGCAAGCAATAAACTGCCTAGCAGAAAGGGAAAGAGAGAATGATGAATGCAGAGTACATAAAGAGCCAAAAGGAATGTGTGAGACACGAGAGTTTACTTCTCTATAATTTACAAAGGACATTCATAAGTGTTTTAGTGTTGTTAAATAGTAATGTGGATACTACGCAACAGGAATTCTACAGATAAACAGTAAAACTACAGGGGTCTGGTTTGTATTTTTTATCACTGCTAATAAAGCATTCAGAACAATTAGCAAGACAATTTCCAGTGTATTGCCTCATACACTGTACTTGAGATTTGCCAGAATATTTTATTGATGCAGATCTCATTGAGACCTATAAAGTATATGATTATGATATCACACAGGTTTAGTAAAGTTTTCTGAGTTCCATCAACAGGCCATTTTTATAAACAACGTTTGAATAAATCTAGTGAAAAAAAGCAAAAGAGGAAAGCAGAAAAAGTGCTAGCTATTATTTAAACTAGATACAAATTTTCCAAAGAATCACAGAGTGATTGAGGTTGGAAGGCACCTGTGTCACCCCCTCCTGCTCAAGCAGGGTCACCCAGAGCCAGCTGCCCAGAAGTGTGTCTAGATGGCTTTTGAATATCTCTGAGGATGGAGTTTCCACAGCTGCTGTGGGCAACTTGTGACAGAGTAAAAAGTGTTTCCTGGTGTTCAGAGGGACCCACCAGTGTTTCATTTTTTGCCCCTTGCCTCTTATCCTGACACTGGGCACCACTGAGAAGAGGCAAGTTCTGTTTTCTGTGCATTCTCTTTTCAGGTTTCTGTACACATTGATGATATCCCTGAGCCTTTTCTACTCCAGACAAAAATACCAGCTCTTTCACCCTCTCCTTATAAGGAGAGATGCTCTAGTCTTTTGATTATATTCATAGTCTTTTGCTGGACTCTCTCCAGTATGTCCATGTCTCTCTTGTACTGGGGAGCCCGGAACTGGACACATCACTCAATATGTGGCCTAACCAGTTCTGAGTAGAGGGAAATGATCCCCTCCCTTGACCTGCTGGCAATACTTTGCCAAATGTTAGCCAGCTTACTGTTGGCTATTTGCTAACGTCCTGATTACATCTACTTTGGGGACAAATCTTAGCTTACTGTTGGGTTTCAGTGACATCTAAGCTTAGACCTACAGAGACACTGTATTTCATGCTGCAATACTGAGTGTAGGCTTATTGGCCCTGGCTTGAGACTCACAGCGCTGAATTATGCCTGTGCATATCTCAGCTGATATATAACTTTGAATCATATGTTTTCCACACAAAAATATTAGTCCAGAAACCAATATAGCTTTGTTAATGCTGCACAATGGCAAATAGCTTAAGGAAACAAAATCCTGGATCCCTGACACTCTGAAGAAATGGATCATTTGGCTAGAAAGTAATGATTTTTTTTTCTCATGAACCTAATTTGGAATTCTACACAATTACACAGTTTTACCTGCTAAAAATGGAGCATGTCTTGTAAACTCAGACTAGCCTGTAACCAGATGTTTTAAAACTTTTCTGTGGAAATCGAATTGCAAAGCCTTAGTCTGAGAAACACTATGATTCCAGGACTCAGGTAATCTCCAACAATTCACTGGATTGGCAAGGAATGCTTAATGTGTAGCTGAGGAGAGGTTTTGTTTGCTCATCTGTGACTGGATAACTGTATTATGTGCAGTAATGGAACTCTAAAGGGCTAGGAATCTTTATTGGTAAAAACTCCATTTCGAATATACTTGGGTAGCTGCATGACACCTAAGATTATCTGTGGACTTAAAACTAACTTTTTGGAATATTCCTTTCTATTTTACATAGCTTTTCTGAAGGCAAGAACAGGGAAGGAAAAAAAAAAAAAGAATTGGAAAAAAAAGGAATATATGGAAGAGGGGGCCCGGAAAGAATAGACAGCATCACATGAACTGTTAGAAGACCAAAAGACCATATCATTTGATTGATATAAAAATTATTTTTCTGACATGCAGATTCTAGCAGGATCATGATGACAGCAGTATTTTATTTCAAAGAATGATGATGAAGAGATTAGGTTTATGTATAAGGGTATTGTAAGGAATCATGATATAGTTTACCCTTTTAAAGGAGATGTTTTCAAGGCTTGAATTTGAAACGGTCATAATACTGGATTCCCAAGATTTTTGTGTGTAAAATAACTGTAGTATCTGGCCTCACTGTTTTTCTGAAATTTATTTGGTTTGTCACTACTGCAATTCTGAGGACTAAAATTGCCTAAATTACCGCATCTTTTTAGAGCATCGAGCATCCCCATCGCTTCCTACTAATTTATTCCTTTGTAATGACAATCATTCTTTTTGATGAGAAGGATTTCATTTGTCACTCAATATTGGGAACATGTTGTACCGTAGATGTTCAGCCTTTGACATCTAGGAGATCACTCTTCTCAATATGGGACACAGAACTGAGTAAAGGCGAGTGATTCTTAAAGTTTCAAAGTAACTCTTAGAGAGGAAAATAAAATTTCACAGAAGGTGTGTTTTGATGTTGACTTCAATTTCCTTCACCAACCTTTTGATCCTCAGAAGATTAGTGACAACCAGAGATTTCTTTCTGATAAATGACAAAAACTAAAAAGCAACACTTGCCAGAAACTAGTGCAATCGGGTAAGTTAATGTTCACCTGCACCTTTGTTAGCCTGTGATACTGCAAAGAAAAAAAAAACAAGAAAGAAAAGTCAGAAATCAGAATTTCTTTTACATTTTGTCGTACTTTAAGCTTTTTTTCTACTTTTAATAAACAAGAAAACACATTTTAGAAGACAATTTCAACATAGCTAACAATATGTTTTTGAAAGGAAAACGTTTCTCTTTTCTAATGATAACAATTTCATGCTGTATGTATAGAACATTGTCTTCAAGAGAAATCCCTAAGCACTCCCTGTAAAACAGTTTCATTTAGAACTCATTTTGTTTACTCAGACATGGCCTTGGGATATAATGAGTTTGGTATTTGAACAGTAGAAAGCAGCAGTATGTTACATTTAGGGAAGAAGGGAGGAGTGACTTTTCCCCATGAAATTTCTAAGATCGTTTAAGTGGACAGAACGTAATTAGTTACTAAACTGGAATTGAACCAAAGGACTGGGACTAACTATTTCTTGCTTGCCAAAACAAACAAAAAAGACAAACAGAACCACCATGGTGTCTTTCATAAAAACTGGTCTGGATTTGAAATTTAAATCATGTTCGATAGATTTAGTGACCAGAATTTAAAATGCTAATCCCTACTACTTGTTACTTTGGTGGATTTTTTTTTTATTCTAAATATAATGGAAACCAGTTTCTCTCATGACTGTAACAGCCACAAATGCAACTGATCTCGGCTGCCTGAGAGAGCATCTTCGACAACAGTGAGGGTTGCTGCTATATTTCTGTCCAAAAAATGATATTTTTCTATCTTATGCAGAGAAACAAGTCTATAGCTTAGAAATCTGGGCTCAATACTAACAACAAAATGCTATCTCAAAAAATCCCTGAGCCAATCTTGGTTTTGTAACTGGCCATCAATTATTTGGCAAGTTCCTCCCTTCCCTTTTTACTAGTGAATTGCTCTGATATGTTCCTAGGTTGTTTGTTTCTTTTAAAAAGATTTTCAAGTACTTTCCTTTGTAGTTCTAAGCATTGCTCTTCTGAGAATCTCACTGCTTTTTAGCCAATACTAATGATTAATCCACAGCAGTATAGTCTTTGTTGATTTTACAAATTATTTTGAACATTTTGTTTATATGTGCTATGGTGCTTTCCTATCTGAAATTGCAATGCTTGCCTCTGTCAGAAATATAATAGAGTGTTGAAGACTTGAAAATAGTGCCTTAAAGATTTGTAAATGCAATTAAACTTGTCCTGGAATTGTCAGTGTGTGGGATGGGAGAAACTTTTGAGAAGGAGGTTAGATGGTGAAAGGCTGTGTTGGCTATTAGCAGAAAAGAAGCTTTCGGTGAAGATGACAAAAAGCATACAGAAAGTTTCTTGACTGCCAAAACTGGTAACACTTTGAAGCAATGTGAAATACTAAAAATATTCAGGAAAGAGTCATTCTGTGAAGGTTAGAGTTTAAGAAAATTGTTCACTCATTTACCCTAATTTACCGTGAGGGTGACTGAGCACTGGAACAGGTTGCCAAGAGAGGTTGTGAAGTCTCTCCCCTTGGAAATATTCAAAAGCTGCCTGGACACAATCCTGAGCAACCATCTCCAGGTTGCCCTGCTTGAACAGGGAGGTTGGACCAGATGACCTCAGAGGTCCCTTCCAACCTCAACCATTCTGTGATTCTACAATTCCTGGATCTCGTGATTCTAAGAATGACATTAATCGGTTGTCTTCTGGAAAGTATAGATTTCATAAATGTACACCTACTCTTCAGCTTAGGGATACTGATAGTTTTGGTCTTTCATTGAGTTCCAAGTGATGAAATAGAGGGGGAGAGTAAGGAGAAACCTAAGGAATGAGCAGTCTTTGACTAAATACAACTCACATCTGGAAGTTAATTGACTAGTCTTTATTCTGTCCCTGCCATTATTCTCCTGTGATCACAACCAAATCCTTCAAATCCAACCGCACTTCAGTTTCCCAAACTGTGAAACAGTTCAAGAGCCATGTATTAATAATCTTATTCATTCATATTATTTCAGATGAAAGTAGGAATTTTAATTCCCAGTTATGGGTGAATAACATTTAACTACTAGTGGAAATTGCAGTGGAAGAACCAATCCTTTTCTCTGAAGGTTGTGTGTTGAAGGACTGTATTATGTGCAATAAATTTTGAGAATGTTTTGGGGGAGAGGTTTCTCTATGGATAGAAATTCACCATGGTCTTTACTTATAAAAGTAAATGAATAACTAACAGACTAAATTGTGAATTGAAATGTTAGAGAACTATGGGAATTACGATATACAAGAGTGGTGGTGTATTTTATAGTGATCCTATCACTGGGCACCACTGAAAAGAGCCTGGCTCTGTTCTCAATGCGTCTTCCCTTCAGCTGTTTATATACATTAATAGAATTCCCCGGAGTCTTCTCTTCTCCAGGCTGAACAGTCCCAGATCTCTTAGCCTTTCATCATAGGAGAGATGCTTCAGTCTCTTAATCATCTTCGTGGTCCTTTGCTGACTTTCTCCAGTAGCTCTATGTCTCCAACATGAGCTATTTAAGTAGTATATTGTCTTTGAGTATACTAATCCTTATTCCAAGTATGTTAATCCTTCACTCCTAATTGCCTATGTCAGTAATTTTCAAGATCATTTTGAATTAAACAATGAATCCATATGACTCTAGACAATAATGAGATTATTAAAAAAGGTGGTTTGGGTTTGTCTACAACGTACTATGTCAACCAACCTAATATTCTTTTTGAAAGGACAACTGGTCTCCCAGAAATTGAAAAGCATCAGACAGTAAGAACATATTCCAGTAGCTTTCCAGTACTATCAAAGTTACATTGATCAAGATATTATTCTCTGAGGCCTCTTCTTTCTTATAGAGCATCTGGTGGCCCTCCAGCTCTTTGGAGTCCTCCAGGTTTTGTTTATACGGACATTCTTTGTAAATGATCCAGCATGATAGGGCAAGAAATCCCTCATAACAGTGGTAGGTACCACAAAGACTGTTTGAAATGTCAGTTCTTACCTAAACACATTTCTTCTTCTATCTGAGAATGGTAATAACATTCCCCATGGAATTCCTACCAAATCTTTTGTGAGGCTGAATATAAAGCCCTGGGAAAAACCTGTAGCAGGTATGTATATAGTTGCAATCACTGTTTTTTTAAGAATGTATACGTTTACAGAAGAGTGCAATGAAACATTAAGTAAGTTTATAATAAATTGCAGTGTTTCAAAGCAATCTCTCATATCTCAGAAGTGGAGGGAAGTACCAGGTACCACATTTAAATACAGCAGGGGCAAAAGGAGGACATCAGGTAAGTATATCAACAAGTTATTTTTATTTGTCTAGCTAGATTTACATAACTTTTGCTAACAATAGACTAAAAGAAAGATCATTGTGATTTTACTTCTAGCTGATGGAGTCCCTTGAATTTCTGGGTTCAGAAAATGTTGTCAGTTCACAGTCACTTTTTGTTAATCATAAATATTCACAAATGTAAGAGACTTACATGGTTTTCCCTAAACTTCAGTGACTGTTATAGCAGTAAATTATTAACTACATTGAATTTTGTATTTTGATCAGTATGGTTTTGCCTATGGTACAATCATGCTTTTCTGCAGTAAAACTAGTGAAATATATTCATTTTCATATGGCTTCCATTATAAAAGCTGCTGACAGATAATAGTGTCTTTCTGATTAATATAGACCTTTGATTTCAGTTGCCTACTCTACTACTGTGCTATAGAGACAGATTTTAAAAGGCAATGCATGCATTCAGTTCTTCACCTTGTTTGTTTTCATTTACCAAAGTTGTCTGTCCAACTGTTTACAGAAACACTTGGAGGAGTGTATTTTCAACAAAATTTTGTATAGTGATAATGTCTCTTCTCTTTTGACATTTTACTCCTGTTAACACAACCTGCAGCTGTATATTGTTTCTAGTTTCAGGGTTTGTTTGCACTAAGTACAGTAGTTTTTGTCTTTCTTTGGTGTACTGGCAGACTGTTCCATTTAATACATACCCTCTGGATGGTTTCCCAGAAGAGCACTATCTGAAATTATTGTTACAAATACCAATTCTGGTGTAAACTTCCTGGCTCTTTCTTGTGACTAATAATGATGATGTTTCCTTATACTATACTGAACCCAAACTATTTAATTTTTACATACTTTTTTAGGATGCACATTTATGAAGGGAGTAAGGTAGGTTTCTTCCCTTCTCACAAACCTTCAGCATTTCATATCCAGCAAAATGGATATTATTCTAGATCTTTATTTTTCTACCTTTAATTTTTTTTTTTGTTTGGTTCTTTAAGTACTTGGATCATTTCCAGTCTTTAGTCAGAAGCTTGTTTGAGACTACTTCATGGTTAAACTGCCTAAGGTAGTAATACTTTTCTGAAAGTACTTTCTTTTTCAATGCCATATTACTGAGGAAGAAAAAAGGAGTAACACAATAGCTAACACTTTGACTCTGTATTTGGTATTAATCTTTGCAATTTTCCTGAGTGAATTTTATAGAACTAAATGTAATACATTAGATAGATCTTCTCTGTGTTATTCTTTAAATCTGGTTATGAGTGGCAGAAAAAAAATTCCTTTTTCTCTTTCCTTCAGTTCTAGTGCCTTTTGCGTAACTTATACAGGATTCACCTCTGTTAACAGTGATGTTTCCTGTATTTGCTATCCACATCTTAGCTTTGTATCTGCTCCTTTCTAATGTGCTCTAGCTAAAGAATCAGTTTCAGTTTTGTTATTTTATTTAGTCTATGCTCAGAAATCAACATATTTTACTTAATATAGATCTTTTGTTGGATCCAAGAAAATTATCTATGACTAGTGCCTTGAACAGCAATTTGGAAGACCAAAGTTTCTTTATCGCTTGTGCTGTTGATTCACTGCCTGATCTGTAATGTGAAAATAATTTACATAACAAAATTCTCTAAAATATCTACATTATAATGATCAGGAAGAAAAAAAAAGACAAACATAGTGTTCTTTATATCTTTTATAGTATGCAAGTTATGCGATACTGAATCAATAGCAGTGTCAATGAAGTATTAATTTTGTAATTTTTAATATTTATAAACAATTAATTTAAATTAATTTTATAGTTTATACAATCATAGAATCATAGAATTGTCTAGGTTGGAAAAAACCTTTAAGATCATCGAGACCAACCATCAGCCCAGCACTGCAAAATCACCACTAAAACACATCCCTAAGAACTACTTCTGCCCATCTTTTAAATACCTCCAGGGATGGTGATTCCGCCACTTCCCTGGGCAGCCTGTTCCAATATTTGATAACCCTTGCAGTGAAGAAATTTTTCCTAATATCTATCCTAAACCTCCCCTGGTGCAACTTCAGGTGATTTCATCTTGTTCTATCACCCGTTACTTGGGAGAAGAGACCAACCCCCACCTCCCTACAACCTCCTTTCAGGTAATTTTAGAGAGTGATAAAGTCTCCCCTCAGCCTCCTTTTCTATGCACTAAACAGCCCCAGTTCCTTCAGCTGTTCCTCATAAGACATGCTCTCTAGACCCCTCCCCAGCTTTGTTGCCTTTCTCTGGACAAGCTCCAGAATCTCAGTATCTTTCTTGTAGTGAGGGGCCCAAAACTGAACACAGTATTTGAGGTGCTGCCTCACCAGTGCCAAGTACAGGGGGACAATCATTTCCCTAGTCCTGCTCACCACACTATCTACAAGAATACACTTCAGTGTTTTTGAGAGTTTTGTATAAAAATAGGTGACATAATTAAACAATTTTTATAATAAATTTGTTAATAATCACACACTTATTCCAAAAGTATTTTTATAAAAGAGTTTTGAATTTAGGATTAGGGCTGAAAGTTCTGTAGGATGTAACCATAATTGCATTTGAAATGACTGTGTTTCTTTTAAGGGATGAGCAATTGTTTCTTTGTATGAGGAAGCCTTCTGGTATTGTGGATTCACCTTCAGGGGTTTATAACTCTGTGCAAAGACAGATTCTGAAAAGTAAAGATTTAATGCCTGTGATTTTAAGTTGGATTTATTGTTACAGTCATTGCCTGTAAACCATAAAAATACACTGATGGAAAACATGTTGTTAAATTCAGAAGGCTAGTTACAGAATGCATATTAATGTTTTGAGGAGTAGATTAATAAAAGGTGTGTCTTCCATCTGGACAGCTGTCATATCTCATGAACATGTCTTGATAATGGTCATCTTTCCTGTTTTATCTGAAACAGATTTATGTCTCAAGGGAGCCAAGAAGTAGCTGTTCTTGAAACCCACCAAACTGTGCTTCCATAAAACCCAAACACTCTAATAAAGTTTGGTTGCAAATTTGCTGTTAGCTATAAGAAGTTTATGGGATCTTTGTCTCCATAGCTTAGGTATCTTCTTCCCTACTCCACTGAAAAGTGTGCAGTTCAAACATCACTAAAACTGAAATCAAAGGAACTCCAAAACCAGCACTTCCTCTTTTACTTATTATTGTACAGCCATAGCACCTATGAACCACACTCATAGGAAAGAAGACCTGTCTGTTAGATGCTATACAAATAAAGAATCAAAAGATCATCCTGCCATATACAGTTTAAGAAATACTGCTGCACTCTTTTCTTAACCCTTAGACAAATCCTTGACAAATAATGTCATCATACATCAAAGGCTGGGGCCATGAACACTGGGAAAGAACGTTGGTTTGCAGTGATGGGTGTACACAACAGCATAGTCCTGACAAGTCACATATTATTCTACCTACGTAACCTACATTAGAATTGTTGTACTTTCACTGTAGCTTGTATCATCTTTCCTTCCCTTCCTTTTTCTTTGCACATAGATTTATTCTTACTCTCAGTCTTCTCTTTCCCTTTAATACATGAAACAGAGGCCATAACTGACTTTATATATTCCTCTGAAACTAAAAATATTAGAGGTCTCTCATAGTGCTGTCAGGCAACCTCACTCCAAATACAGGCAGCACCCTACAGAACTTTATCCTCCTCTGCTGAAGTAATATTACTCAATCTGAGTGAGAAGTGTTTTCCTTTTGAATAAAAAAACAATAATAACCATGATAGGCTCATACTTTAACCCCCTCATCACAGGAGATGGGACTTCTAGTGGAAAGGGTTTCTTGTTTTTCCATGCCATTTACAATTTCATTGTGAGAAAGAATTTTTGCAGGCTATGCTGAAGGGTGTTCTCTATGGATTACTCACGAAGCATTGAATTTGGTGATGTCAGACACGAATGGCCTAGGTTGCTCAAGTTACTGCATAATCAGGATGTTGCATACTGGACTGTCTAGACTTTTTTCTTTTCCTCAAAAATGTAAAATATTTAATTTAGGGTTTAGAAGTCCAGGGTGTGGAAAATGAATACATATTTAAATGTGAAAAGCTGAGCTAATGTGTTCCATGAAAGAAGTTTTTTTTCATTTTCAGGGGCCCTTTAAGACTTGAGGAAATATACTTGCTGTATTGAGTTTTGGATATCCACAAGTAACACTGAGATGGGAAAGATAACCATGTATCCTGTTCAGGATGAATCTATTTTTCATCACTTTCTCTTTATTCTCGTACATCTCCATGAACCCTGCTTCTCAAATAAACTGTCTTTCAAAAATTGTTTATACAGACACTGAAACCACTTTTTTGTGTATGTAAAAATCAATTTAACTTCCTAAAGAACTTTGGCTATGAGGATGCTTATGTCTTAATAGTTAGCTAAAGAAAAAGGCTGAAAAGTGGCAAACAATATGTAATATGCAAATAAATGAAGGCTACATTGGAAGCCACAGACAAAAAAAAAGAAAAGTCCTTAGGTTTATTCACACATACCCTTTGCAATACTTCATGTTGATTTTTTTTTTTTTTTTAACAAACAGTATTCATTGCTATTTATATCTTTTACCTCCTCTAGAACTGAGTCATCGTGAGCAGTTATGGTAAAACTGTTGCATTAGCATTTGATAATTCCCTCATTATATCTTAGATCATCAGTATTTTACAGATTGTGAGTCAGTGTAAGTTATCTTTTGGCAGACTTGGTACACATTTGAGTTTACCAAGAGGCTTGTGATTTCAGCAATTGCTGCTAACGTGGGAGAAGTATATGCTCATGGGTGACTGGCTGTAGAGATTTTGTTGAAAGCCCTTGTTCTTAGCGTGATGTAGATGTTGAGACAAAGCTTGAGACAACAGGATATGTTATAATTGTCCATCTTAGAGTGGCTGCAGTGGTCTGGAAAACTATGCTTTTTTTTTTCCTCCTTGAGCCTGTTGTATCTCAGGCAGTCAAGAATAGGAGGCAAGCATACTGTTGTGAAAAAAAATATTTGAAAAAGCGAATTGTGCTTAGCTGTGAGCATTATGCTTAGCAGGACTCTGCTTGGTAGCCGCAATACAGCTACCATGAGGTGCTGGCCCAACAGTGGTGCAAGGGCTAGGGATTAGACAATTTGACACTAGAGGAATGGACAAGATGTGTATCAAAAGGGGAGGTATGTGGGTACTTTGACTGTGTTTGGAAAGAGGAGAGTGAGAGGGAAGATATGGAAATTTGCATGGGAAATCAGAAAGGAGTTAGGAATTGAGGAGGAGGAAAAGGGAGGCATATATTGAGGAAGTTAAGGAGCATGTAGGAGGGTATTGGACACAAACTCAGGAGGACATTTTGAATCAGTCAAAGGACATGCTAGTTTGACAATGAATAGGGCCAATGAATGGTAAATATGAAAATTCATATGCAAAATAAAATTATCTATTAATTTAACAGGAAATATGCGTTCCATAAGTATCAGTTATTGGGCAAGTACTATAAGCACCAGCAGTAGTCATTCTCTTTCTTTGACTGGATGGAGATTTAATTGTTTACAGAGACTGAAACAACTTTGAAGTAGAGATTCAGGGTAAAATTATATCCCATTTGTCAGTCTGATAGATTATGGATATCAAATATTTACTCCCTGCTCTACCTTCTCTTCTGAGCATGGCCCGTTTTCTTTTTCTGGGGAGCTTCTGACCCTGCACTGAGTGAGTTTGCTAAAGTGATCAAAAAGTAACTTGACAAAGGCTAATTTTTTTTCCTGGCCTGGTGCGTTGGATTAGATCAATAAAAGGCCTGATGAGTGCCAGAGTCACTTCAGACAAAGATTCAGGAGTATGCAAATGGAAAAATGATGTAGGAAGAAAGGAGAACAAGCAGCAGCAAATGGTGAACTGTTAGATTAGCTGAGATATAAAATAGACTTTTCTCCAGGAGAAACTATAGAATTGTTTATAGTTCAGAGATAATCCATTGACAGATAGCTTTATAACCATATTTTGATTAGAATCCATGCTCTGGACCGCAAGAAAAGAAAAGAAGAAAGGGCTGTATTTCATTTTCCTTCATACTTGATAAATCATAACCACAGACAATTTACAATGTTCAGTTTTATATTTATTATAGAACTAACTTAAGACACTGAAATAAACCAATTGTGCTGATATTTTTCATCTCTCTCCAGGCTTTTCCTTCAATATCAGATGTATAAGGATTGCCCTGGTGCTTTCACTGACTTTCCAGAACATTAAATATTTTTGATGCATAAGTGAGGTGGGATTTATAGATGCTAGCATCTACTCGGCTCCCACAATTGAATGCTCATGTTATTGCCAGTGGATGCTTCATCTGAGCAATATTGCAGACCGGCCCTTTAAGTGCTCAGGTCAGCAGGAGGAATCTATTTGTGGTATCTCACAAAATAGAGCTGGCAGTGAAGACTTATGGGGCATATCACAGGGCAAGGCACATTGTCTGGCTCTGTGATTGTCCAAGAAATCTTACTGCTAGTCCTCGTCGTACTGTGGTCTTCCTGCTAATATTGGAATATTTACTAAAGGTGTGTGGATACATTGTGGGTAGCCTCTTGAAGAAAAGGTGTTGGAGAATGAGAGGAAGGGGAGTTAAATCTGGAGAAAAACAATAATATTCCACGCTGAGCCTGGAAGCTGGATTGCTTTCTATAGCAGTTGGGAGGAACTGCGACCACTTAGGCTTGTTTCTCCTGGACTTTCTTTTTATAGTGTGCTTTTTCAACTTGTAATGGTTCAAAATGGTCCTATTATAGGGGTCCAAAAGAATTGTAAGGAAAGTCAGCAACATTTTTTCCGCTTGTTTCTATCATAGACTCAATTTTAGAAAAGATTAAAGGGGTAGTTTCTGTTGCTGTGCAATACTTGCAAAAGGCCTTCACTGATACTCATCCGTAATATGCGACAAAATCCTTTTCACTTTTGGGGTGATGCCCAAATGTTGTGTCTCCCTGATCTACTTTAAAAAAAAATCAGGAACATACTGACTGACTCAGATAGAAACATGGAAACCTGGAAAAGAAAGGGTTATTTATGAGCAGACTGCATATCATTCTAGCAATGTGGCTTGGGAGGTTTAATATAATTGCTGATTATTTTCATCTATAAATAAAAGTGGATTAGTATATTACATGCAGTCAAAATAGATGAAACAGTGGGACATTTTTCAATTAGTAGATTTCTACGTCAAAATATGTGAGTGTTTCTTTGATTCTTGCAATTCCTGCTGAGACATAGATAATATCACATTTTGGAACAGTCTTTAATAACAGTCCTTCACTTTCTTTCTTTGCACATAAATGAAAAGTAAATAGGAAATATATCTTGTTTATACAGAGGTAATTTAAAATTGTCTCCTAATTGAGCTTCTCATATTGTACTTTGAGTTTTCATTTATACCTGTGGTGGTTCTAGCAAATCATTCATGTTTGAATGAAAATGTAACTTTTAAGAGAGGATGTAAGAAAAAAAATATTAAAAAAATCCTTAGAATAAGAGCTATTGACATTTGTAACTTCAAGTTAACACAGTTTTATCACATAAAAAAAATAAAAATCTTCTTTTCAGTTTTTAATTAAAAGGTGATATCTGACTATGTTCAGGATTTGTGATTTTATGATACAAACCAAATATCTAAAACTATTTTTAATAACATTATGTATTAAGTGATATAAAGGACATTATTATTACATTCTTTTCATGCATTGTTAAATACATTTAATCTACCCTTACCTTTATGCAATTGAAACTTATTCAAACTATAATCCCCAGGAAGAAAAAAAAGAAAGTAAGATAATGAATGGTCATACCTTCCATCCTTCAGTGTTATTTTGATCTTCTTGGCTTTGTCTTCATGGATCAATATCTGATTTATGCATAAAAAATTTAATGCAAATACTTTCTTTCCTATTACATAGTGTAATTAGAATTGTTTCTGAATCATCGGAAGAAGAAGTTCTGTCAGCACTTAAATTACCAGTTTTGATTTCTTTAATTCAGTCATTAGAGACCTGCATTTTTAGCAATTTTTTAAAAGATTTTTTTAGAAAGTATTTTTAGAATTCTAACATATACTTAGGATTCTCTTTCCACTTCTGCACTCAGTAAAATTTTTCCATTAACTTTGACTTGCCAAATTTTAGAACAGATTAAGGTTGTATATAAAAAGTTTTTCTTACTAAAATCACTTTTTATATGAAAAAATCTTGGCTTGTTCTATCAATTTTTCTTACAGTACAGCAACAAAAAAGGAAAGAGAGTGATGTCTTCATATAAAAAGATTTAAAGATGATATTGTACAGGCAGAGGCATATTTACATGTGTGAGCTGCATAAATACACATAAGTCTACAGTAATGGAAGCCCTATGCTAAATAGGAACCTATTTCCCATGTCTTTTGAGTGACACATGGCCAGTTACTTAATAGCCAATGATACCTCACTAACCTGAATTTGACAAGTATGACATAGCTCTTAGTTCTTTCAAAGTAAAGAATCTTTCTTTCTATACAAAACCCAATGCGGAATTTCAAATAAATTTTATTTCCCCAATTTCCATTACGCCTAGTGGTGTGGTGACTCTTGTCATCAAAGTACAATTTTCAAATTGATTAATTTTTAAACATTTATTTATTTAAATTTCAAAATATTATTTGATTACAGTTGAGATGGAAAGAACCTAAGGATGGGATTTTTTTAAAGTCTTCATTCACTTTCCTTTTCACTTGTACTTTTGATAGTTATTTATGAGCACAAATTAATACTTAGCTCAAAGGTAGGATTTGTTCCCATAAGAAATGGTAGGGGTCATAAAAAGATACCAAATTTTGCTTTGCTCCAACTAAAGTAGCACTTAAGAAACACTCAGCATGGAATCTATTTTCTTGAATGCTGCATGTAAGGAAATATATCAATGTTATGCGTATAACCATTAAACCTTAGCTTTCCCTTAGGGCCTGATTCCAATACTTTATTCATGTAGAGTTTTAAGTAACTTGCTCAACATTCCTTTCATTATTACAAGGAATAGATTATGCTTTAGCCTACTGCTACACTTTTTTTTAAGTAACAAAGCTAAGAGAAATATTTCTTTCACAGTGGACACTGGTAATGTATTATTGAACTCAGCCCAAGCTGGTATGGAAACAGAAATACTGAGTCAAGAAATGAGGGAGAAGTTGAATGAAAAAAAAAGTCCCCATGCAGTTATTTTAAGGTAGATATACATATATATGTGTGTGTTTAAGTAAACGTATGATGGCTGTTGAAATGACAAATATACTGTAGCAGTTCAGCAGTACTAGAAATAAAATGCAGTCATTTCCATACACATGGTACATCAACAGTGTGGAGAATTTTATAGGAAAGCAGGATGCCAAATGTATAATTCAAGGACCACAAACTAAAATGTAGCATTACAATATGTAATTTCTGTAAATCCCACCATAATTAGTGGTGTACTGCAGTTTTCATTAACCCTTCTTACCCACATGACCAGAAGCAGAGTTAAAACTCCCATGTATTTACCCAGAAAAATTATTCTGAACTTACCAACACACAATCCTCGTTTGCCTGTGCTCAGAGCCTTCAGAGATTTACCACTAGCACTGCTAGTTTCTTACACTTACAAGTTGTATCTCAATATCTATATCAAACAGTCACCTTGGCCTTTTGTATTGGAGTTCATTTTTGTTCTTCCTTGAAAGAAGTCCTCTTGATCCTTCATGGGACAGAGATTCCTTCTCTCTCCCCAGCTTTCCGTTTGGCCTGTACTTTCCTATCTCCTTTCAGCTTTGGTTGGATGGTAGTACATACCAGTAGAACTTCCATGATGACTCTCAAAGTCTTTTTCTCTAATAAGAGAAGCCAGCAGGCAGTTTCATGATGTTGTTGGCCTTTTCAAAACTTTTCAGTCTCTTCTGGCTAATGTGTTTGATGGGGAATATGTAGTTGACCTTTCTGTCTATCTTTCTCATTTCAGCATCCTCTAAGTAGGTGTTTCCTATACATAAATGTCCCAAGAAAAGTAAAAGTTTGAGCTCTACTTAGAAAGACTCCTCCGCAGCTCACATTTCAGGGAACTTGTGCAGATGCCTTAGTTCCTTTCTGCTTCCTTTCTTCCTGTGTATCAGATACACACGCAGTTCATCTCTTCAGTTAAGGTATACCTGGTCTGTTATTGGGTAATTTAACCCCAGGTTGGCTAGATTGCCATCATTAAAAAGTAGAAGAAGTTTCCCTGAACTACCTTTAACCTAGTTATCATGGGCACCAGTGGCCTCGCAGCACAGTATTGGCTATTTCACCTTAACAGGGAGGTATACCTTTAAAACTTGAATTGCAGTAGAATGTGCAGGGGTAATTTCTTCAGCAGGCAAGAGGAAACAAACTGTCCAAAACCAGAGTATTTTGTATCTAAGTAATATTTAAAGCCAAAAAACCCAAGTCCTTAGAGTACTGCTAAAAGCCAATCAGCTTTGTGCCTACATGGATTTCACATGCAGCTGGATTGGTAAAATATTCAATCGAATCAGTGAATTCTGTAACTCAATCAGAAAAATAGGTAAGTTCTCAAATATTAAAATAAGCAACCAATGAAAGTGTATTGGTTGATTAGTAAAATATGCAGCTTGATCAGTAAATCATATAATATAATTAGATGACTAAAACATAGAATTAGGAAGAAGAAATGATTCATTTGTAAAGTATCCTTGATAGTTAAGGAAATACAAGCATAAAATTGTCACTTCAAAAGCTTTGATGCATTGTTTCATAATAATTTCAAAGACTGTTTGTAATGTCATGGGCATGTTAGGATTGAACTGAATTGAACTGTTGGTCTAAGAAGGCTAAATAGAAAACAAAAGGCTATGATATAGCAGTTAAAATTATTTCTGTTAATAGAAAAACTTGTCTTTTGTGTTCTGTTTCTCTATACAAGTTTTTCAAGGTCCAATGAAATCAAAAGTGCAGCACAGTAAGGAAATAATTTAACAAAACTGATAGGAATTGTCCTGTATTCCAGGCAAGTCTTCTAAAGCAAAACTATCAGCTTAATGTATCTCTATTTAATTTTTTTTCTTTTGTTTTTCAGATGTTTCTTTATTTTTGGGAAACATGCTTTTAGGCACAAAGGCTTTAGCTTTGCACCTTCTGTTGTCCTGATCTAGTCAAATTTAATGTAATGAAGTTTGTATTTCTTTACTTTTTTCAATTCAAATGGAATTTGATAGTGTAGAAATACATGAACAAAAGATTATAGCACATAATAATAATAATATAAAAAGCTGTCTAAATAAATTCTTTTTCTCGGTTCTGCTTTTCCTTTTGAACTTTGAACAGAAAATAGTAAAACGCCCAAAATGCATGCACTGTAAAGAGATAATAGGATACCAAAAAGCATGTTACTTGTCCAGTATCATACATCAGGTCATGAGCACAGCTGGGAATGAAACTGCTCCTCTGAACTTAGTTCTGAGGAACATCAAATCACCTATTAGGGTACATGATAATGGAAACAAAGTATGTTTTCACGGGGAATGTAAATTTAGTTAGATTAGTAAGAATTCATTTAGAAACAGGTAAAGACTTGTCTGAACCAGGTTTATTGGAAGGGAAAGAAGTCTCAAAGAGATTTTCAGGAACATTAGAAGAAGTTCAGCTTAGGAGAGACCAATGAGATTTTGATGTGGAAGATAAGTAAGGACTTGTGAAGCTTCCTGACCTGTAGTTTCTCTCCTTTTAGTCTCTGTTCTCTCCTCTTCACTTGGATATCTTATCCCTCTGTTGCTGCTCTATGCAACTTCCATGTTAATCCTTAACCCAAATGCTCAGTCTCTGTTGGCAGTGTTTCCTATCTACTTCAAACCCCTTTTACAAGAAGTAAGCCTTCTTTCCTCATGTTGACCCTGTTCAGCTCATTGCATTCCATGGCCTGCTAGGAAGGGAAAGGGAGAACACTCTGGCTTATGAATTCTTTCTGCTTCTGAAGGAGTTGTAGATGGTAGAGACTGTCAGCCCTCCCTGGGATGGAAAGGGGAGGAGCAGTGGTAGCTGCTTTTCAAAGTGATTAATCAAAACTGTGTGAGAGAAAATATTACGTTTCATACACCTGGCCTTTTTCTTTTCCTGACACTAATTTTAATTACAGATTTACTAGCTTGTATCTGTAGTCTCACTAATGTAGCATTCCCCTCCAATACATTTTCTGGACATAAGAGACTCTTGAAATACTTAGAAACTTCAGTACTAGAAAAAAACTTTCAAAAAAATTTCAATCACAACAACTCGATTTCAAAATACTTTCAAAAGAAACACAGTTCAAGGTGCTTTCCAAAATACATAAATATTTTATAGTAGTCTTTGAACTTATGAACCAGGAAAACTTCTTTTAATGTCAGAGTGTCTATGGTCCTATAATGGCATATGTATCTCTTAAGGAGGGATAGCTTTGTAGACAGATTAGCCTACTGTCAAATTTGCTTAAATAACAGAAGCATTTTTCTAGATTGGAATACTGTCACCCAACAGAAACTCGCCTTGGCAGTCTGCCATCTCCTTTCCTCCCTCTTACTGTGGTGACACACAATCTCTTTGAAGAAAACAGGCCTCATACAGTTAGGTTTCAATATCACTAGCTCTAATTATTTGTCTCTTTTACATCTATTCCTACGCAACACTAAATTGCTGTCCTCATTGCAAGCAGGAATTTGTTAGATATAACCTTTACATCTTTTTCAGTAAACAGAAAGAATGATCTAAGAATAATTCAGAGCTATATTGTTAATGAGCTGGAAATGTCGTGCTTAAGAAATAAAAATAAATCATGCCCTTTGATTTTCAACAAAATCGCAGAGCTTCAAAGGTCCTTTGTAGGTGTAAAAAAATACTGCTCTTCCAGAAAGAAGCTGAAAAATCGCCATTCATCTCTTTATTCCAACAGTGCTAACAATTATTATGTTAACAGTAACTATTGTTTATAAATATGTCACCCATGTATTAGTGTTATTAGTATTTAAACTGTAGGCACTTTGAATTTGTAAGCAAGATTTTTTCAAAAGAGTCAACCAGCGTAAGACAACAATACTTTGTTTTCTATTTTAAACAATTCCATTGTTTTCAGCAAATAATAATGAATTACATTGACTATTTCCTCAAGAAAAAAAAAAGAGTGGAAAATAAGTCTATAACATATAACAGTCTACTTTTGATGTCTAAACAGATACAAAATGCTCTGAACTAAACCATTACTTAGCATGTATGTGTTAACACACAGCATACGTGTATATGTATATGTGTCATGAATTTCATAACATCCTTTCTTCCTCCAGTCAGCCCAACTGATTCCTGGTCTGTGCTGCCTCTCTTTATCCAGTGTTTCCTATCCTATCCACATATGATACAAGGAAGCCAAATAAGATTTGGCTTACTCAGTTTGTTTGAAATACAGAAAGAATTCAAGTAATAAATATTCCTAAAATAGTGCTTTTCAGCCTCTCTAGCATTAGCCTCTTCGTTCCATAAGAGAGCAACTGGCTCCTGCCACAGCTGGTGATTTTTGCTGCATTCACAGTTCCTAGGGCCATACTCCAGCGGTGCTTCTCCTAGACTGAGGAGGTCAGATCAAAAGGTTAATTTCACTTTTACCACTGTTCTCAGTAAGGCTAGCCACTGTGCTGTCTGCTTTCTTGGAAGACTTAAGTTCTGCAATTTGTTCTTATCAATTCATGTTTATTCTTCATAATACAATTATTCTTGTGCTGAAGGCATTAGCTAGCATGATTCTGATCACTGAAGGAAGGTTTTAATCTCTGCAAGAACACCCCAGAACTCTTACTCACGCTTCCACGATGCACTTGAACAAGCGGGTGTTGACTTTCTTTTCCAGCTACTTTGACCAGCTACTGCATGCTGGTCTAAGCTATCAAGCTGATCTCAGTGCATTGTGGGTATCACCTATTGTACTTTCTAAATGCTACCAAGTACTTCATTATCAACTTTTTACTTAGCTTTACAATAAATGTGCAAGATGCTGTACATCAATATTTGAATGACTTACTAAGCAAATACAAGAGACAGACTGTTACAGCTTCTGACATTCTTATTACAATTCTAGCTATATGTATTTTGCTTTATCAGGTAGTTTGTTGTCCAGTTTTACCAACGTTACTTAGGAAATTAGTGGTGGAATTACACCTGGATAACCGGGCTATTTTTTAAAATTGCTTTAAATGTAAATTTAAATTTAATGTTAAAAATTAGTTCATACTTCCTCTTGAAATTAAGATTTTTGTTTTTGATAGAATCAATGTCTTGTTTTTATTTTAGTAGCAAAATTAGTTCTAGTTAGATAACTTGTCAAATTCATTTAGATTAATGGAGATAAAATATTGAAATAGTCTCTGTCTGACTTTGGGAAGTATACTTACCATTTGATTAAAGCAAATTTAATTACTTGAGGGTATAATGAGTGAAATGACTGAGAAATGAGAGTTTTCATATACTACCAAACTGACATTTTACAGAGGTTGTTAAGGGATGCAGATGAATACAACACAGTCTTCCTGAATTTTAGAAAGCATGTTCCAGAAGATACAAATATGGTTAGGAGTTATGCTTACTAAATTAAGAATGTAGGTAGACATTATTGTCACTTAAAAATTTCAGTCTTTCTCTACTTTCTGCAATTTTAGGTACAAATGTAAGTATACGGTTTTTATAAGAAAAATTAAGCAATTACTTTAAAAAATTACTTTAAAATTGTTAATCTGAAGAAGAGCTTTCAGTTCTGTGTGTTCAGATGCTTTCCTGAAACCTGTGGGCTTACTGATGGAGAAAAAGTCATCCTCTGTCAGTTTATACGTTCTGGGATCTTGGAAAAATAAAATTTCCTTTTAAATGCAGACATTTCTTACTACTTTTTTTGAACACATCTATTCCTTCTGGAATTTCATTATTCCAATTTCATATTCTGATTTATCCACTTTCTTTTTTTTCGTGTCCATAAAATCTGTTTTATGATAATTACTTTCACCCTTAGTAAGTGGCAGTTACATTATTGTCATATTAGTTGTCTGTGAGGTAGGCGAGTATTTTATGGCCTCTTTTACATCGTTGGCTTTCTTTTATGTCTTATTCTGAGTGAGAGCCATTTTTCTATGAAGGAAACAGTTTCAAAATCTTTAATACTCCTCTTTTGTTTAATATGAAAGTATCTGTAGCCTATGTAGTGCCCAACACATGCTTATTTATAGTTTAAGATTTATATATATATAAATTAATATAGATGACACGTTTTCACTTCTAAAAAAGATCAGTTACTAGATCTGGTAAGAAATGGAAACCATGAAAACTTTCATGGAGCAAGAGAATAGGAATAAAGCTATCGGATGCCATGCAAAATAGTATCTTTTGTAAGGAAAAATATCAGCCATCCCTACCTTTTGCATGGGTTTACAGTGGCTATATTAATACAAAGTAGTGATCTAGATGTCAGTGGGGAGAGCTCAGATAATGTCTCTTCTGTTGCTGAAAAAACCCCAGAGTATTAGTCTGCAGAGAAACAAGGAAGAGAACAATGTAGAAAATATTAAAAATACAAGTAAATCAATAGTGTAGTTTCATGGGAAATAATATATGCTATATAAATTTCTACTGTAAATTTCCATTTACAATACTTTATCATCACATAGAATTCGGGGAATTTTAACAAAAATGGCCAATGGTATTGAAAAACTCTCACAGGAAGAAGACAAAGGATTTAACCTAGGAAAGTGAAGAATGAAAACAGAATGTTAACTACATAAAATAATGAATTGCAGAAAAGATGAACTTAGATAAGAAACTTAAGATGAAACTTAGATGTTTTTCTTAAAATATGAACACAAAATGTTATTCAATTAAAACAGAGGGTGACAAAAATAAATACTTTGTCAGGCAGTTTATGACTGCAGTATTTAAGCTGCTGGCACAAGAATGTGAAAATTACTAACTACCGTATTTCAAGTTTCAAACTAAGCTTGATTTACTGGAGGTTAGCAGGGAAGATTTCCACCCGCTTCCCCCCGCCCCCCCATTTTCCTCTACAGTTTGCCTTCCCACCCCTTACCCACCAAAAACTTGTTATACTCTGAATACTGAAGTGGAGGAACCTCTTGCCTCATTTAGTGTGGCTGTACTTGTTTTCCTACTATTGCTTATGTTTATTCTTCATGATATAATTCTTCTCTTTCTGAAGATACGAGCTGGTGAGGTTTTTATCACTGATTTCTGAGCCAAGTATTTTGATTTTGTTTAAAACTTTCTGCATAAGAGTTCAGTGGCAGTTCATCTTATTAGTCCAGTACAGTAAAATGATTGTGTGACAATTTTTAGTAATGTTCATCAAAGTAAAAAGCATCCTATCTTTCCTTGTCTGACTGACTCTGTGAGGCTTCCTCCCATTGCAATGCAAATCATATGAAATCCGGTCTGAAAACATAACATTATTCATAGCCCTTAACTAGTATTAGCACCTACTATTTAATGGAGCTGATATCTAGGGTTTGATAATTTAAGTGTTTTCATATAAGTATTTCTATGTGTTGCCTAAACTTCAGCTGTAATCAGTGGAAACCTAATCATTGCAACTGGGGAGAGAGAGAGTGATTGAGCTCACCTTGAAGTGCATGCACAAAGTGTTATTCAGATGCCAGAGATGTCCCAGGGGATCTTGCCTTGCCAAAAAAGAAAGGAACAGGTATTTTGTAAGTCTTCTGTCATATCTATCAGTCCTGTGTGGATGCATCAGATACCACAAGGCCCTAAAGGCACACTTACATGACAGAAAAGCTCTCCAAGTTTCACTGATGACACTGATGGGTCTCCATAGAAGGTAAGATACCTAGCACACATGTAGCCACCTACATGTAAGAGTGCAAAGCTGGACTTGAATTCCATCCTAACATTTTTTCTTGAGGTGCCATACCCTGTGGACATGATACTACATCTAGTAGGAGAAGAAGGGTGAAGGGTGAGAAAGTAGGTTGGGACAAAGCTTTTGCTGCCATTGGAAACATGGAGGTGCTACTTCTACTATTTTGAATACTGTCTTTACTTGTACAGGAGAGTAAAGAATGGAGGCAACAGAGCAAACGAAACCAAAACAAGAACCGCAAACCCACCTCTTTTCTTTTTCCTGAGCAATGGAAATATAGGACAAACAAACGCTACAGACACAGAGTAGATTCTACTCCTGTATTGCAGTTTAAGTAAGCATTCTGATGCAGATGTCTTCTGTGAAACATACTGATTTTTTCTTTTTTTCAGAATAAATTAATGGCTTTTTGTTTATGTATTTCTTGAAAGGCTTCTGTTATGAAGGGAAGACGCTATCTGGACTTTCCCAGGAATAGGTCCCGAGGTATGGACATATCAAAGAATTTAACTTAATAATATTTAAGAAATGTACAACTGCTTTCTATAAACTTCATAATTATGAAATCAGAAAGATATGTTGCATTAAAGGTTGCCCTGAAGTACCATTATGAGTTTATTGATTCACTTCTCAGAAATCCAATAGACTTAATTTTCTACTTTATGATACATGCATATCTACATGAAATGCTGGAAACAATACAGACATTTGTCCAAAATAGTCAGACATAATTGTCAGTGCCTTTATAATTGATACTAATAATCGGTGATAGTCAGTTTTATCAAGTGTTTCATAAAGCAGAAACTGAAATTTGTAAACATTACACTTCAATATCTTAGTTTTCTTTAGCTGGAAAATAGCGTACAGAAGAAATCTAAGTTATTTAATTAACATGATGAAATATTTAACTTGGAAGAAACAAACTGAATTTCAGGTGTCCCTTGGCAGAAAGTAATCTTTTTTTTGTGGACAGTTTGAATAAGATGTAAAACAATTTTTAACACTTGAACAAGTTTCACATAACAAAAATGTATTTGTCTCAGTCAAATACTCTTGGAGAAGTGGAATTCAGTGTTGTGGGGTTGCTGCGGGTTGAAGACCAGCAGGTGCTGATTGTTACCATGACAGTGCATCAGCAGCGATACCACACCAAGTGAGAATTCCTGGTTCCCGTCCATGAGCTGGTTCATCAATTGGAGAACTGAGCAGTGATCAGCAAGATAGATTCCTGGGCCAAGAAACTTGGCACTAACCGTGTGTATCATGTCCCCTATCACCCACAGGCCTCTGGAAAGATTGATATAATGGACTGTGAAAGCCTGTATTGAGAGCATTGTGCACTGGAGCATGGAAGAACCAGGATATAAATTTAGCAGCACTCGGTTGATTAACACCGTAGATTTGCTAAACATCCTGGTCCTGCCCAAACAAAGGCCCTACATACTGTGGGAGGAGGTAAGATCCCCGTAGTGTACACAGGGAAGTGGCTAGGGAAGGCGGCGTGAGTTGCTCCTCCCTTGAGAAAAGGCAAACTCATTTGTGGGATTATCTTCTCTCAAGAATCCAGGTGCACTTGGTGGATAATGTGGAAGGGTGGGGAGATCTGGTGTGTACCTCAACGAGATTTAACCTTTTGGGAAAATAATCCATGATGTAAGTTGTATGTTATATGAAATAATACAGAAGGAACTACCTGAACAGAACAAGAGTGAGCTCTGCAAGGAACTGGGTGAGTGCAGCAATGATCAAACCAGCCTGGTTGATGCCCAACCATCCAACATGTTGCTTACCCTGTCCTGAGTCACCACCTTGACAGATGGGGCCCAAGTCATTGCCTGTGCTTATGGACACTTTGTGGAGTGTCAGAGGCCTAGGGAATGAGGAAAGAGTATCTATCTATCTGTTAAGGGACAGGGGGTAATGGTTAATGGGAATGTATAAATCTGTATATTGGATGTAAAGATGGTTTTAGTGTACAATATAAGTGTTGGTAAGAGGGGATTTCAGGAATGAGACATCAACACAATGGGATGTCAGAAGATATGTAGATGTATCAAATTATGTGGGACCTGAGTGTGGTGTAAATGGTAAGGGTGGAGATTGTACTAGGTCTGGCTGGAATGGAGTTCTTCATAGCAGCCCGTATAGTTCTGTACTTTGCACTTGTGACTAGAATGATGTTGATAATGCACCAATGTTTTGCCTGTTACTGAGCAGTGCTTGCACAGCATCAAGGCTCTCTCTCAAGCCCCTCCATCTCCCTGCAAAGCCTCGTAGGCTAGGGGTGGGCAAGACATTGAGAGAGGACGTACCTGGGACAGCTGACCCAAACTGACCAAAGAGATATTCCATACATATGGTATGATGCCTAGCGATAAAAACTAAAAGAAAGGAGGAGGAAGGGAAACATTCATTATTAAGATGTTTGTCTTCTAAAGTAGTCACTATGCATATTGAGGTCCTGCTTCCCAGCAGCTGTCTGGACATTACCTGCTGATGGGAAGTAGACCTTTGGGTTTGCTTTTTTTTCTATCTTATGTTTTTTTTCCACCTTATTTTCTCCTCCTATCCTGCTGAGCAGGCATGTGAGAGCAGCTTGGTGGGCACCAGGCAGGCAGCCATCCAAGGTTAATCCACCACAGTAATTTTTGAAGAAAATGAAAGACAGATGGCAGTCCTTGCCTAGGGACTTGTAGCCTCTGGTAGACCGCTGAAATAAATCTTGGAGAGGTCCTAGTCCTTCATAGCTCTGTGGTAAAACAAATCTTTTCAAAAAAGAAAGCTGCCTTGCAACGATCACATTAGTTTGCTGCAAATCCTTTTAATATTTACCACAAAGAAAATATTTACCAAAACCAATTCTTTCAATATTCTTTTTTCTACACCATGCACTCATACAATGCTATGAATCTTTTATCAAATCTCATATCCTATATACCATGGTTTCTAAAATATTATACTAGTGACAGTACTGAAATGCAGATCATTTCAGTATGGTAGCACCTTCCCTTTGCCTGTATTCAGGCTGTCACCCGAGTGAAGGGTTAGCTGTCTTCATGTGATCAGTTGCCTTTAAGGTGGGAATAATAATACTGCAATCACTGACCTAAATTTGTCGGCTTAACACAGCCAGTTACTAATTATGTGTTTGGTAGTAACTAACCACTGTACACAAAAGTAGCTTCAGATTTCAGATTAATTGGCTTGCAAATGTGGCTGTGGAATCTCCGCTAACATTTAGACATGCTGTTCCTGTCCTGTAGACAAGATCAAGGCCAAGGTAGGGGTGTGATGGGTACTGTGGTGGGTCAAAATGGCTGGGGTGTGAGACTGGGTCCTAATTTGTGATGGTGAGGAAAGTAGTTGAACAATGGCAAGGGAGTAATGAAACAGAAAATGCGCCTTTGAGGGGATGGGAGGCTGAGGCAAGAATGAGAGGAGGGGAGGAACAAGTGCTGCCTCCAGCATGCATATGGCTAACTGGGCACAAAGTAGGGAACTGCCCAACTGTCTTTGCCACTCTTGATGACACGCTTGCAAACCAGTACTTACAGCTCCTGCTGGCACACCTGGAACTTCAGCACTACAAAAGCCAACAAGCTTGGAAAACTTGTTCTAATTTTCTGCTTTTCATTGAAAAATATGAGATGCTTTGTTCTAAAGCTGTTTTTGAACGTAAGGTGGCGGTGATTTAGTCTGGCTAGTAACTCCAAATGAAGGGATAGAAAGAAACTTTGTAACTTTTCTTAGATTTCATCTGCCATGTCGGCTTGGAAACTCCTCAATCATTATAAATTCTTTAGTTGACTTAGTATGTGTTTTATTTGCAAAGAGGCAAAATAAATGCAGGTATTAATTTGGGATGAGTGGCAATTTTCTTTGTTGAATGTATTGCCATGTGACATAGACAATACTTCTATTAGAGCAACAATGTGATTATCTGCTGACAGTTTTATCTTAAACAGTAACTTTTTAGTACATACATCATAGCATTTTAAACAGCTTAAATGATATAAATAAATGGATATAAATTAATTCATTTTATAATTTCTAACAATAATATTTACCAAATTTAAAGAATAAATAAGGAAAGAAATTAAATGTAGGTGATAACAATGTTCAGTTTCACTTTCTCTAAAGTGATAACAATGTTCAATTTCACTTTCTCTAAACTTCTTTGGGTGGTTTAAAATATAATTTGTAAAAAAAATTACTTCAGCTCAGGTAAAGGGTAAGACATTGTACTAGATGTAGGAAGCTCTGTATTCAAACTCATTCCATTCAAACACATCATTGTAAATACTTATATTTTAAAATCAAATGCTTTTGCTTCTTCATTTTTCATCTCATTTGCCATATGTGCAAAAAAAGTGTGGAGTAATTCATCCATTACTTAGCAAGTTTAACAAACCTGTGTTTGCAAAATGTAGATTGCAAGGCAAAGATATCAGCTGGGAGAAAAACATAGTTTCTAACTAAAAAATGTATCTTAATTATGCATTTAATAAAATTGTTTTTCTTTATTGGCTTGTTTTTAATTTTAATTATGTTAAAGATTTCCCCTGGGAAAAATCAAGTGTGGCACGATGATTTGATAAATGTTCTGTGTTGAAGCTAAAATCATGGGTTTAGCAGTACCTTAAAAATCTGAATCTGTTTTTGACAACAAACTCTTTGTGTCCCAAAGTCTATGATACAAATCTTTTGGAATAATTGAAAATACAAGATGTCAGCAGTCCTCTTTTTTGACACATTTTGTTAAATAATCGAAAGTACTTAGAAGCTGTGTATTATGAAAAGAAGTTATGATATGAGGATGGCAGCCTCCATGTGCCTTCTTCAATAGAAAAAATATTTAAAGACTATGTTGCTTTTATTCACTTCACTTTTTTTAAATTATTTATAATTTTAAAGAATAAGTCAGCAATAACTCTCTGATTTTGATGATGGTATCCACCCAAAGTTCTCCAGGGTCTATACAAACAAAGCAATGACCATGGTATTAAACTTTTAGTCATCCTACCATACCTCAATGTTGTTTTGTCAAGATTTCTGCATTAGGCTGGAGGAGAAGCAAAAATTATAGTCCTCTGACCTACTGAAATTGGATGTAGATATTTGTAATAAATGCAAAAAATAATAGTGCTTTTTAAATAGAAAATAATATGTACATGGGGCAGGACATAAGCAGTTCACCTTTGGAGAACTTGATAGTCATGTTATACTGCTGAAAAAATATACATCTGTGTGAGTTTACATGCATGCGTATATATGTGTGTATATATATATATATTTGAGAGATTTCAAATGCTTATGTCTTTGTCAGGAAATTAGACATTCATTAGTAATCTAAGTTTAGGTTTGGAGTTGTTTTTGTTTTTCTTTTTTAGAGCAAAGCAGAAATGATCGCTATTTACTGGTGTCCCTCAGCTATGAATATGGTGATTGATGTGTGTGTTACTGTAATATGGTCAAATGCCTTTGATGGGTCAAATTAGAGGTAAATACCTACGAAAAATCTTACTGTATGACTTTCTTCAGAGAGCTCTTATGGAGAGGTCAATTGCATAAAAACGGAGTCAGGACCCTGAGATATCAGAAAGTGATATGCTAATGATAAGTGGGCACTGTGTTTGAAGAGTTTAGCTAGAGACACTAATGGTTCTGCCTTTGACCTGCTTCACTGGTGGAGTAGCTGTTTATGTGTATTTCCTGTTCAGCATCTTTTTACAGTGATTCTTATCTCTCTGTTCACTAATATGGAGAAAAAAACACCAGTTTGATTTAGCAGTGTGCTCTAGAAGGAAGTAAAAATTATCTTAAATTATTATTTGTTACCTTCTGCTAAGACCAAAGCAGTTACTCCTTTCTTGTTATGGAGAAAAATGGCTGCCAAGTTTATTGTTAAACTTAGCAAGAAGCCTTTGTGATCTTCTTTATGGTTCTTTGAAATATAGAATTTATTTTATGAATATTTTGTGTGCTTAGTAATTATAACTGTAACAATATCTCCCTCATGGTTGCTAAACTCTAGCTTAATAAGTCTAGTTCAGACCTCAGTTTTCCTGATGAAGTGAAAATGCATATTTCAAATTAACTGTTTTAGCACAAGTTTAACAATTTTTTTTTTTTGCTCCTTGACTTTACTGATGACAAGCATAAAAGTAATGCTACTATTTATTTGTAGCAGATACTCCCTTGCCTTCTGTAGAGAAAAAAATTCTTTTTAATTTGCCATTCACACGTTTTATTACTGCAGGCTCATTAGTAAAATGAAAAGTGTTATCTTTTACTATTAAGTATATTAGGGTTCAATTATTTATGGGTTAAGTAAATTAGAATTTAAAGAGCATGGGTTTGTGTGTGTGTCTGTGTGTGTGTACTCTGCTCCAAACTCCCTCACAGCAAGATGATTGATACCAAAGCGCAAAGTAAAGAGTAAACCAGGATGCATCAGAGATGCACTTCTACTCATCTGACAGATGACTAATCCTCAAGTATATCTTGCACAAATTTGAAGTCACATTTCCAACCTGAGCAAAATCTTTTAGATCTAAATGATAAAATACTTCAAATCTCACCTCTATGCCTCCATTCTTCTTCAATATAACAAATAAATTGTGTGGATACTTGATTAAAGTTCTGGAAATATAATCCATGTTATTTCTCTAACCTGGAGGCGGAATGCACTTTGATTTGTGTTTGACCTTTTTGAAGTGTCTAGTAGTGATGAAAAGAAAAATAAATTAGGGACGATCCACGGTATTCTGTCACATACACATAAATAACTACCTCCAGAAGGTATCAATCTGAAGTAAGGGTTCTCTCTATGTGTCAAAGTATTTAGTTTGAGAACTACTTTTGATAGTAGTTTACTCTTGGGACCATTATGCTGTTTACTCTCCCTGAGACCAGTCAAGTAAGAAAAGAACCATCAAAACGAGGCCGTGCAACTAATTGATTTTTTGGTTCGTTGGCTGAATGAAACAATTGTGGAAACAATCAGGTCAACCTGAAGCTAAATGTTTTTGGTTTTCATGCTGAAACAAAACCTAAAAGTTTTAAATGTGTTAAAAATTTTGATTTTCTTGAAATAGCTAATGTGCAATTCAGTTAGACCCTAAAATTTGGTATTTTTTCCTCTCCCTTTTTATTGCAGTAGCAATATTAAGGAGGTCATCACTGCTAAACTATGGCTTTTCAAAAATATATTATTCAGCTCTATTTCCATAAAATGTATTTTCTATATATGTCTATTATTACAAAACATTTGATGATGCAGTAAGCTTACCATACCACTGTCACAGTAATGATGAACAAAATTCTCTTCTCTTATAGAGGCTTTTTTCCCTTTATTAGAATGCAACTCTATTAATCATAACTTTGGCAGCTTAATGCTTGGATTGCAGCATTAAGATGTAATTCATTAAAATTTGTTCCAAGCAGTGTGAGTCATGCAGTAAAATATTTATTACCATTTTCAGCACTTCTGGCAGAAAACTGAATTTTAAAAAATAAAGAATTATTGTATATACCTTATATATTGACGATATCAGGCTGTAAAAAAAGTTATAGGAATGTCTGATACACTTTGTAACATGGCAGTCTTGTTCCACCATTCTTGCATATCTTCAACATCAAAATCTTACCAGAATCATCTAGTCAAAGCATCTCTTGTTCTTTTCATCCACTGAAAGGTACTGACTGAGGCCTAAAACCATATCCCCAGTCAATGTTAAAATTCCTGTTTCAGCCAAAGGTGTCTATCGGTGCTATTTGCAGACAGAGGGACAACATACCACTGCATAAGCAATTCAGGATGTTTTAGGGGTGCATTGATGGCAACTTCCTAATACAGGAGACCGAGGAGCCAAAAAGGAGACAGACTTTACTGGATCTCACACTTACAAACAAGGAAGGATTGTTTGGCTTCTGAAGGCCAGGGCAGCATTGGCTGCAGTAACCATGACAGGAGTAGAGGATCCTGAACAGAAGGAGCAGGGCTAAAGTCAGGATCACAGGCATGGATTTCGGAAGAGCAGCCTCTAGTCTCTTCAGTGATCTGCTTGAACAAACTTCATGGAGACTGTCCTGGAGACTGTCCTGGAGACAAGAGATGTCCAAGACAGCCTGTTAATATTCAAGGATTACATCCTCCAAGCTCAAGAATTTGAGCCTCCCGATGAGCAGGAAGTCAAAGGAAACAGGAGCCCTGCATGGATGAACAAGGATCTCCCAATTAAACATAAAGAGGAAGTGTACAAGAGGTAGAAGCATAGGCAGGTGACTCAGGAGGGATGCACAGATACTGTCCAAACATGCAGGAATGGGATCAGGAAAGCCAAGGCCCACGTGGAGTTAAATCTGTCAAGAAACATGAAGGGCAGCAGTACTTGAACAGTAAAAAGAAGGGAAAACATGGACCTGCTGCTGAATGGGGAAGGGGGCACTGTAACAAAGGACGCAGAAAAAGCTGAAGTATTCAATGCCACTTTTGCCTCAATCTTAATTAATTAGGCCAGCCTTAAGCAATCCCTGGCTTCTCAGACCAGAGGGGAGTTTGGAGCAAGGAAGACTTCCTCTTGGACTAAGTGTCAGGTTAGAAAAAATATAAACAAACCAGATACCCACAAGTGCTCAGGACATAATGAGATGGCCATGAGTGCTGAGGGAGCTGACTGATGTCATTGTGAGGCCACTCTTGATTGTCTTTGAAAGGTAATGGGCAATTGCGTGAGGTTCTTCAGAAGTGGATGAAAGCAAATACCACTCCCACCTTCAAGAATGAGCAATAAGAGGGTCTGGGAAACTACGTGCAGGTCCACTTCAATTTGATCTTTGGAAGGTGATGGAGGAATGAATCCTAGAAACCATTTCCAAATACATGAAGGAAAAGGATTTGCTTGGGAGTAGTTCGCGAGGATCTACAAAAGGCAAATTATGTTCAAGCAATGTCATAGTCTTCTACAATGAGATGACAGTTTTGGTGGATGTGAGGAGGGCAGTGGATGCTGCTCATCTTGATACAGTCTCCCATAGCATTATCATAGACAAGCTGATTAAGCGTGAACTGGGAGATGGACAAGGAAGCAGACTGAAAACTACCTGTACATCTAGGCCCAGAGGGTTGTGATCAGTAGCAGGAGGACAGTTCCAAGTAGTGTACCCCAGGAGCTGATACTGGGTCTTACACTGTTTTACATCATCATTAATGATCTGGATGATCAGACAGAGTGAACTCTCAGCCAGTTTGCTTATGATACAAAACTGGGAGCAGTAACTGATACAACAGAGGGCTGTACTGCCATTTAGAGGGACCTGGACAGGCTGGAAGAAAGGGCCAACAGGAACCTAATGAAGCTCAACAGAGGGAAGTGCTAAGTCCAGCATTCGTGGAGGAATGATTTACTGCTGGGTGCTGACAGGCAGTGAAGCAGCTTTACAAAGAAGGTCCTCCTGGTGCTGGTGGGCACCAAATTGACCATAATTCAGCAAAGTGTGTTTGTAGCAAAGAACACCATTAGTCTCTGGGGCTGCACTAGGCAGGGCACTGCCAGCAGGTCAAGGGAGATGATCCTTCCTCTCTACTCAGCCCTGATGCGGCTGCATCCAGAGTGCTGGGTCTGGCTCTGGACTCCCCAGCACAAGAGAGTCATGGACATACTGGAGTGAGTTCTGTGAAGGGCCATGAAGATGCTGAAGGGACTAGAGCATCTCTCATATGAGGAGAAGCTAAGAGAAGTGGGGCTGTTTAGCCTAGAGATGAGAAGGCTCAGAGGTTATCTTATCGATGTGTATAAATACCCGATGGTAGCAGTGAAGAAGACAGAGCCAGGATCTTTTCTGTGGTGCCTAGTGACAAGGCAAGAGATAACAGATACAAACTGAACCACAGGAAATTCCATCTGAACATAACAAAACACTTTTTCATGGTGTGGGTGATCAAATCCCAGACCAGGTCGCTTGGAAAAGTTGTGGAGCTTCCATCTAAGATAGAGCCCTGGCCAAGCTGCTCTTCGTGACCCTGATTTGACCAGGGGCATTGGACTAGATGTTCCTCAGCTGTCCCTTCCAACCACAATGATTGTGTGATTCTGTATACTACTTCTCATTTGGTGCCTCTTCCTATGAAGAAAATATACACTTTTAAGTGATACAGATGTGATAGACATTTTAAGGGCTGTGTCCAAAACCTCGATGTTTATACTATTTAAATGGAGGTTGATCCAGTGCTCAATGCCTTTCCCTTCAAATCAGTAATATAAACTATGAAATTAATTCCAACACAACTCACTAACACAGGAAGCAGCAACTTGTTCTTAAATTTTGCAGCATTTTAACTAGCTCAGTTAACTAGCTCAACAGCTGAATCAGTCAGAGCTGCTTCCTACTTCCTTCCCAGTGCAATTCCAACTCCAGCTGCAAGTGCCTTCTCCCTTTTTTGTGCTAGTACTGGTGCTTCTTTATCCTTTAATAAACTGATTCAAAATGCCAAACTGGAAGATACCTAACCCATTAGGAAACAAAAGTATATTGTTTTCTGTCAAGAAACAGAAATGGATGACTTCCTCATGAAAGACAAGGCTTTATATTATAATTTTTTATTTATAAGGCACTGACTTGTAAGTCCAGAGCTGATGTGTTCTATGAATACAGAACATTTTCAAGAAGCTTGAAGTTTTAAGTCCTCTCCAGGATTAGCAGGAAGGTAGGGAACAATAATCTTCCCTCCTTTCGGCCCTCCTCTGCCTATGAAGTAACTTGATTCCGTTACCTCTTCAGAAATTTACACCCCCCTAATCCTGTAAGTCTGCTAGCCTCTCTGATGTCTGACATCACTGACTTCTAGTCAAGCCTTACTCTCAAAAATTGTCCACGTTCCTTGCTTTACTACTTGCCACTTGATCTGACTCAGTCTTCTAAATTGAATGAATAAAATAAAGTAAAAGTGTTTTCAAGAGGGTACATTGTTGTTTGGTGGTAATCTGAGGCTTTTCCTCTAGATGAAATATTTCACTCATTTGTATATTTGGTAATCTATCTTCACAAAAATTAGAAGATTGTCTAGATAAACATAACGCTAGTCTTATTGTCTCAAAATATTTTGCTTGAGAGGTGAATTTCAAAGGACAGTAAAGCATCAGTTTTAGTGATCCATTTAAAGTTATGACACTGCAGAGAACTGTTTGTCAGAACAAAAGGGAGGAATGCTGTTATTGCTTTTTGCATGAAGTGATTTTTGCTCTGAGACATCATTTACAGTTCCAGAGATAAATAACTGGGCTATGCTCTTGCAGACAGCCTTCTCTTTCAAACAATATACTACTAGGTTATTTTAGTAGTGAGATATTCCCTCTGATGTGTTGCAAGTTTTCACATAATTCATGCTGTTTAGACACTGGAATAAAGTACTTAATAATTATGAAGTAATGAATACAGTATGTTTATTATTTTTTGGCATTGTTAAAAGGAGTTACATACATAAGGACTATACGCCTATCAAATTGACTTTGTTAACTCCTTGGTATGTGCTGTGGATAAATTTTGAAATCTGTGAGATCCGTATTAAGCCATTATAATCCCATTAGTGCTTTGCTCCTGTATGATTGGATATTCCTATTTGTGCCAAGGCCTATTTCATTTCATGAAAAAAAAAAGAAAAAACAAAGAAAAAAGAAAAAGCTGTACTTTTCTCCCTGAATTACTTGTGGGTTTTTGTTTTGTTTTGTGTTGTTTTGTTTTGGTTTGGTTTTTTTATTAAATGATGCATTTTTGCATTTTTCCTTAATTATCTCTATTCCCAAAAGTAGTGGTCCATCTTCAGGTGAATTTTTCTTCCTGATTCTGACTTAACAGAGACTGTGACACAATTACACAAATTTGAACGAGAAAAGTTTCAATTCACTGAAAAGACAGATCAGAAAATGTTGTGTATCCTGCTGCTTCTGTAATATGTAATTAGTTCTGTTAGTTGTCATAAGGAGTACATTAGCAAATTTATGTATATTTCAGGAAGATCTAGCCTAAACATTTTTCCAGAACTAAAACTGGTTAGGATTTTGGAATCACAAAGAAATATTGATATTATATTTGTACTTCTTGGTTTGCATCCAAACCAAATCTGGGAGTACTGAAGCAACAGAAAAATCTTAGCATTACTGGCATTATTTTTTGTGTGTGTGCTTAGAGATGAAGAATTTGTGCTAAAGGTGCTATATACTGTACAAATACATAAAAAATGGTGTTTCCTTGGAGAGCTTATGTTCTAAATTTAAAATAAGAAAACAATTGTTTATAAACTCATCAAATCATGTATGCTGGGTTATCTGATTGGGGAGAAGAATAGGAAGATCATGGGGTAGAAGATAATTAAATCTTGTGTCGCAGTTAGGGCACTTGTCTTCTACCTGTGCTTCTTTACATGAAGGCTCTGCAGGGCAATCCATCCCCTAGCCACAAAGTCACTCTGCTGCCTTCCCTGTCTAATGAAGTATATCCAGTCTAAAGATAGTGTAAAACCAAGATGGACTGTAAGAATCTGAATGCATTAGACTTGATAGAGAGAGATCTGTGCATATATGATGTTTGTTGTAAAGGTGTGACTTGCATTCTCAGACACATGATAGTTTTTAATGTCATTTAGCAACTTCACGTCATTCAAGTGTTTGGTAGATTAAAGGTTTGCTAATTAAACTTCTATAAATCACTGTGCCTTCAGTGATGCAGGTTTTCAGATTTACAGAGGAAAAGAATGTAACATATGCAAATATATTGCCACATGATAGGTACTGTAGCGACTTTAATTGATATACTTTCCTTCACTACACACTTTATTTTTAAAGTTCCAGAAGATACCTTTCCAGTATAGAAATTGGTATTGCAGATGGAATGATACACTTCACTTGCAAGAGAGAAGCAACAATACGTTTGTTGATATAAAACAGTGATTTAACAAAGTTTGATAGTAAATGCAACAGTGGTTTAAAAAGATTTGATGGCAAGGCATGCTTGCTTATTTACTGCATAAAGGACAGGGTCAGAAAAAACTGTCAGGGAGACCCTCCCATTGAGTTGAGTTTCAGAGAGGACCGCCTTGCTTTCTAAACTCCTTCTCAAAGAGGAGTCTAGCTGCGGCTGGATCCAATCCTGGTCCCAGTCTTGGCCGATGGTTTGCGTCTAAATGGTTATAAATGCACAGTCACTCTAAGATATAATCTTAGTGAAGCTTAAAAGTTTAGCGTGCTATTAGTTACTTACTGAGGATCTGTTGTGGCAAGGAATATCTCAACCTCAGGGAGTAACCTTGAGAAGTCCTGGTGTGCAGCCTGCTGCTGTGCAGGAGAGCTCAAAGGACTCTTGGGCTGCTCACTATTTAGGGGGGTAAGATGATTGAACTACAGTCCTATTTGCACATCGACCAATGTACCAGTATTGTGGTTAGGCGGATGCATTGATTAAGTTAACCCTTGGTTAGTGTGTTGTTATCTGTCTCCCCCAAGCCATGACCAGATGCCCCCATTATGACCCCCACAGGTGGCTATTGCTCAGGCAGGATTACAGGAGATAAAGGTCAGGCTGGGGGGGAGGAGGGGAGCACACCATCACACTCGCCCATCACATCTAGACAATAAACTTATGAAAGGATCTGAATCACTTTAAACTTATTTAAATGTCTTCTTCTCAGTTAATAGGGTAAGGCATAACTATAATGGTTTATTATATATTGAGGTATTGTAACAGAAATTCAGAGAGAGACCCTTAACTATTGCAGAGTTGAAATTGTATTACAATATCAGGAAAACTATGAGAGCAATGTTTTAGCATTGGAAAGAAAAGATGAGTGCACATATAATTTGGTTTCATGTTTGTAACAGAAGGGGGGGGTGATAAGGTGATAGGAAAACAAGTGTGACTATATGATTGCTGCAGGAATAAATGTTTGAAAAAGCCTTCTGTTTCAAGCAGAAGGGCTTTTCTAGGTACATGTTATTTTTAAATGAAAGACCTTTAGTTCTAGATATTTCTTTCTTCTGATCTCTCCAAAGACTGTTTGCTGACCTTTAGAAGAGAATACGAAGCTTCCTGCTTCTTTCCATCTCTACCGTTAAGTATCACTGGCTGATTTAGAGTGGAAAGTGAATAGGAAGAAACTTTCTGTAAAGAAAAAAGAGAAAACACAGTAATCACTTTATAGAAGTCAATTAATTTACATTTCTGTAAATCATTTCAGGAAATGTAAATTAATGCAGAATTTTAGATTCAGTATGTGCCCACTGCATTCAAATGTGTTATAAAAGCTCTTGCAGTGAGACTCATTTAGAGATCTCAGTTCAGTGCATTTCTAACTGTTCACGTAATAGAATGTGTTATACATTGCTCTCAGATGTAATGGCACTAACACCGAGCACAGATTAGAGCTCGACTGGGTAACGCCTGATAGTACACGAAAGAAAATGAGGAGATGCACTCTGGCCAGTTCTGCATGGTTGAAATTAAAGTAAATAATGCTATTGATTTTACTAGAAAGATGGCTAGATTCAGGTGTATGATAGTCCTACAGCTAGAAAAATAGGATGTTCTAATGTGACAAGGAAAGTTTGAACTGTACAGTACATATTATGTTGTAGCATTTACCTAGATAGCCAAGTCATACAGTAGTTTTAGACAGACTGGCTAGACTTCTGAACCAACAAAACCCCTTCCTGCTGAATCTGTTATCACTAGAAATTACCTGAAAACTAGGAGATTATTCTTTTTTTTATCAACTGCTTTAAAAGATAAAGCATAAATTAAGGACTGTGTATATATAAATGTATGTGCTGTATATATAAATGTATGTGCATGCATGTGAAATATCTTCTACTTACATAAGAATGTTTTCTACTTACATAAGAATTAAGATATAAGCTCAGATAAGGTTATTGCAGAAATTGTAGTGTTTAGCTGATTTATACAATTTGATAACTAAAACAAGAATATAAACAATTGAAAGCCAAACCAAGTCTGTGAGTTGTAGCTAGACTCTCTGGAAAAGGAAAACTGTGCAAGCAAAGTGCTAGTTCCTGATACATAAAAACTAGGATTTTCACATTGTTATATAACTTATTTTACTTATTTCAAGGATTTAATGCTGTGAGAATTGTCTGGGAGAAATATACAGAAGACAGTTTAAGTTCATCATTGATACTGTTCATGCTTAGAATTAGGCATCTGAATTACTTGATCGTGAGGGTGCATTTATGATGATTCACTTATAAAAAAATTCTGCATAATTTAAAAAACGCCTTGTCACATAGTATCATTGTTTTTCATGTTTAAAATGTGTTTGAGAATATTGTTGACATTCGAATAATACTATTGCTGCCTCCTAAATACCACTGCTCTGTTTAGAAGATTTTTTACGAGAATATTTCTTCAAAAGATTTAACAAACCATATCAAACCTGAGATTGTTTTTTCAGAGACTGAATAAAAGAACATTCAGCCTCTGAAAATGTTCTGGTTTATTTATCATCTAGTCATCTATTTTATTTATTGTGTTCACTAATGTTGCTACTGTTTCTGAAAATAATAATTTTTTTTGCTCTCAAATTTTTCATCTTTTCTTAAAGAGCAATATCATCTAATGCAAAATCTCTTTTTGCCATCTCTTCTTATGATGTTCTTGGGGGCACAAAGAACAATGAAATGAATCCTTCTAGTTCTCCTGACTGAGGTTTATTATCCTGTAAACAGCACTAGGGGATAAAATAGGTTTTGCTTAGATGTACAGTTCTACAGTACCGCTTCTTGTATATTTTTGTGGATTTACGTTATTTCTAAGTGCTCGTGATGACTGTTTTCATATTGGCAGATGGAGAATGATTTACATAATTCAAATATATTTTCCCAAGGAAAATGAAAAGAAAGTAGATTAGGTAAAATATTGAAAAAGTGATGATAACTTCTTCAGGGAGCTAAGAATACTAAAGAGCAACTGAAGGTTTCATATGGAAGAACCCATATCATCTTTTCCTCAAGGAGTTTTGCTTTGGAGAAAGAAAGTGATATTCTTGCGTTTTTTTGGGCTATAGCTAAATAGGTCAGTTTTAAATCAGCATCTCATCCTATGGCTTTGGGCAGAAGTGGGCATTTGCACAGCATACATAATTTCTTTGTAATAGAAATACCTTCTTTTCTGAATTCTGCCATTTATGTTTCCATTCAGAACCCCTTACTTTTATATACAAAAAAGAACCCACAATTAACCAACTCCCTTTTCGGGTTTTACTCTTAATTTAAAAAACAGCATCAGACTGGAATCACCTTTGCAAATGATTTTATGCCAATCCTCTAAGTGTACGTTCCATGCTATGCACAAGTAGCATAAGTAAAAAAGCATAACAGAGCTAGAACACAGCATTCCCTAAACATATAAAAGGAAATTAATGTTGAGAAGCAAACAAGTTTATTAAGAACTTTTAAATTACTGTTCAAGTTGTGCGAGAATAAATTACTGGAGGCCTGAAAATCCATTGTGTGGAGCAATGCCATCATTCTTTATATAGAGAATGTCTGTATATCTAATGTGACATCCTGTTCTGGGGCGGGGGACATGTATGCATATGCATGTGACCTTCTTGATTCCTTGTCTGGAGAGGCGCCCTACCAGTTCAGTAAAATCCTACTGAGCTCTGATAGGACATTCGGTAGCATACGACTTCATGCTGCCTGAGGTCGGGCTCTGAAATTTATAGTCACAGCTTCAGATGGTGTTCTCTCTGGGAAGACATTCTATCAGTTCAAAAATCTGAATTCCCTTTGAGTGTTGCATTTCTTATCAGCCTTTCTTTCTGTTTCCTTCTAGTGATCTCCTACACTCAGACTAATTTGTTTTTTCAGTAGGATGCCCACACAGAGGGCCAGATGGATGAAAATTATTGGCCCCTGGAAAGGCTCAGACTTCCCACCATTATTCTATGACTTATGTTAAGTACTGTGTAATAGCAGCAAGACCTGTTGTCCAGAACATTCTGGTGCACCATGTGACTACATACAACCATTAGAGATTGTATGTGTCCTATCTGTCAGACAGAAGATACACAGAACCTACACATCAACCTTCAGAACCACCTGTAAAGAAATTCTTCTCCTGGATCCCTTGATCCTGGCACTCAGGGTGGTTGTTAAGCCTTGCTTTGAGCCTCTACCAATCTATACATACTTTTGTACCCACCTAAGAAAGTGTTGTTCTTGCCTTAAGTACTTTCTGGCAAGAAGGGCAGTTAGATATTTATGAAGGTTTGCAAATTCTATCCAAAACAAATGAGCATTTTTCTCCCCCAAAAGTATAATCTAGTCCCTAAGGTACATTAATGTGCCTGCACTCTGCAACCCCAATGCAAGGAGCCCCTTTTGTTCTAGGAGTGGTCCTGAAAAATATCAAACTCATGGTTTTGATATTTAATATCCACAGCATAAATTTGTCCATGCAAAGGCTCTTGAACTGGATACTGGGCTGTTTTAACACTTTTGATGAGACAGTAGAACTTCCCCATCTCAGAGTACTGGGCATGAAACAACTTCTTATGCTACTTGTGTGGCCTCTCATCTGCCTAACAGTCCCTTGAAATTCAAATGACAGTTACAGGGAACAAAAGCATCAGAAAGCTTGACTACACTGCACAAAGACATGCAGAGATAATACACATTTTGGTAAATTTATCTCCCCCCTTTCTTTTTTTTTAAATGAAGGTCTTTGAAATTTACATTCAGAAAATCGTGAATGCTGTTGGGTTATTACTTAAGATAGGTATGTCACTTGAATACAGAAAGATTTTTTTCGGTATCTATAGGTCTTTAAGGCCTATCCATCCATCCAAAAAAACAATCTGCCTTTTTTTGGTTTTCAAAGAATCCTTAAAGTACGTGGCAGCACAGCAATTCTCTGGCTGAGTAAGATCTGAGAGGGCATGTGTATGGTCTGCCCTACATGGCTCTATCAAACACAAGAAAGGAGGTTTTATGGTGCAAAAAGTCTCTAGTCTTGAATGCCAGGGTATATATATACCCACTGTGAGAATGTACATCTGGGCTATATATTGAATACAATATACTTGTTGATTATCTCTTATTCATTTTTATTTCCAGAGAGTTTGGTCTGTAGTCTGTGTACTCTAGTCCAAAACATTCAAGTATATCCTAGACATTAGTCTTGGACTAAGATAGTTTCTGCTTCCTGTCATAGCTCAAAGAGTGGACTACACATCAGTCAGTTTGGATTTTTGTCTAAAAAAATGACACAAAACGAAATCTCTTTAGAAGATAAATAATGCAACAACAACAAGAAAAATCTGTCTTCCTGGCAATTAGCAATCACTCATTTTTCTCTATCTTTTATTTTAAAGGTATGAAGCACTTGTCATACCAGATACATTCTTAGAGGCATTTCAAAACAAAGATTTTAATTATACTTGTCATCTCTGAGTTGCTTTCTGACAACGACCATCTTTTGTAAATGCAGCTTTCTTTGTGATGGCTACCCCACAGTAAATCTCTAAATCTTCTTTATATTTTACTTTGATATTAAGCATTTCTTATATAAGTATTTGTACTTTAACAGCAGATATACACATCAGTTAGGAAATCAGAGATCACTGTGATGGGACTGTTTAGAAGACTGACAAACAGACCAGTTTTAAACTATAAAACTAAGTTAATTCACTAACAACACAGTACTTGTAAATGGTCAATCCTTTTTATAAATTCAATCAGTTCTTATTATCAGTTAAATGCATCATCATTAATATATATACAAACCTTTTAGCTTTTAGCATTTATATTCTAATTTAGCTGTGAGTATAAAATACCACAGACCTGAAACTATGTAGTTAGTCGTGATATTTACTGTCCCTGTTGGCTTTTAGCAATTTAACAAGAACAGTCATAATGAAAACGGGGTTGTTTTTTTTCTTCTCTGATTTTCCTCATTTATGCCTAATGGTATTTCCTTCCCTTGCCCCTGCCTCCCCTGCAAAAAGCTGGAGGAGTCTCTTCTGCTCTCAGCACTGCTTCTTACGATGCCTATCTCCTAGTGACTTAGTGATTTGGAAATTTCCATTCTAATCTTGGAGGGATGGACATTCAGTTGATCTCCAATTAGAACCACACATCCTATGCAGTGACCAAACACGTACAATGTTGTATAGAAGTGCATTGTTGCAAGAAGCGAGTAGTATAACTTTTGCTTGAACTTCATTGCATTTCAGGTATATGGTGAGGAGACACCTAACATCTTAGAGAGGTGCAGTGTCTTTGATCACAGAAGTAGTGTCTAGATAGTGCATTAATTTGTACAGGGAGATCTTTTCAAGCATTTGCTTTTTATTCAGTGTTTGATCTAACGTAAAAAACAAAGCAGAACTCGGGGTGGAGACCAGAAAACCAAACCTTTTCTCTCCATGCTTTATGCTTCACCTAAAAGGTTGAAGAGTTGGCTGTACATTTGAATTCTGGGTACTTGATTCTTGTTTTCTTGCCTATGCAGCAGCCCTTCTTGCACAAGAAATGTGTATGGTGCTTCTAGCTCTGGCTGTTATAATCTAGAAGATAAAACACTTACTTGGGAAGTGTGTAAGGTAAACTGAATTCCTCTCAGATTTAGGAAGGAAAAGATTTCTGAATACTCACTTTCTAGATGTATTCTCTATCTTAGTGGCTATTACTATGCAAATGTGGACACTGTGGCCATCAGCATTTAAAAAAAGAAAGTGGTAACTGCACAGTTATATATCTATCAACAGTAGAGGACCGGGTGCTCTGAATTCAGAATAGATAAGCTTGATAGCAACCTTTGTCAGGTGTCTAAATTCAGGAGGGAGAACTTCCTCCTCCATCAATATGTCTGACTGGCAAACTTGAGGAGGCTCAGTGCTTAAAATTCAGGGACACTCTTTGGAGACATATAGCTTTCACTAGAGACAATGGTTGTGATCCTAAGGGAGGTGCCTGAACTACCCATCCAAATCTAAGGAGGGTGAACAAAATAGATGCTCCGGTTCTGCAGATGCACCTCTGTGACACAGTGAAAACATTTCGCAGTGGATGCTATTTATTTTGCAGTGCAATTAATAATTCCTCTCACGGCTGAACCCCAGGAAGGGCAGGGTTCCAAACTAGAGTCTCTTCTGCCATCTCAGTATCCCTCATCTTTGCTAATACTAAACCTTAATCCCAGGTCCTATATCAGAGAATAGAAACACTTAGGCTCAGTTGCCCTTGCGTGCAAGTGTTCACAGACACTTCCACACCCAGCCAAGACATTTATTCAAGAATAAACCATAAGCTTTTCCTAAGTACCTCATTTAAATATTTATTGCAGTGATACTCAGCATTTACATAACTATTATATGCATTATACAGCACTTCAGTAAGAATGACCTGTGGGGTCAGCATTTCTTGACAGTTAATGACTATCCAGAGGAGTTTGCCCCTAAAGTGAGGTAGTCATTAACTGTGAGAAAATATTAATCCCAGAGGCCATTATTTATAAACCATGCAAAATTAAGAATATATAAAGTACCCTTTTCCTACCTCCGCTGCATCTCATGTTCTCTATGTGGTGCTGTTTAAGTAATTTTCTAGCAGTTAATGACTGATATTGTAACAATAGGGAATCACGGCTTCATTTTTAACATCCCATTACCCTTATAATAAACTTTGAAGTTCATCTTCCTTCCCCCTTTATTACTTTAACAAAATCTTTGTCAGTTACTGATTGAAAAGCCCAAATAACTGGCATTTTAGGTGCCATCTTAACATTGTATCTTTAGTTTCTTTGTTAAAGTTAAGATGGGTGAACAGGTAAGACTTGTTTTTTCTTTTTAAAAGCTTGCTTAAAAAAAGAAAAGATACTCAGTTTCTGTGTAGCATATCTTAGTTCAGCTCAATATCATGCAACTCTAGCCCCAATTCAGTTTGTGAAAAATGTCTTGCTTGGATATCTGTGGTATGACTTATGTACCAATTTGACTTTTTTTTTTTTTTCTTGAAATTTTTGTAATTTGATGCTTAAGTAGTGTACTGTTCTCATGGTGATTCCTTCAGGATGAATTTCAGCTTACATATTGAAAGGTACTAATTCAAAATGTAATTTAGCTATGTGGCTACTTGTATTCTTCAATCTCTTCATTTTCCACTAGAAATATTTTCCATATTTCAGATTTCCTTAAACTGTGTTATAAATTTCTCATGCTAAACAGATGCATTCTGAATTTTGTCCTTGACAAAGTTAACTACTCCAGCACAAAGCCGTCGTACAGACAGCTTTAGTATATTGTATCACTTGAAGCAATATTTTTGCTATTCCGAAGTTTGACATTTCTAGACAGTATTTTTAGAACTGTATCTAACTGTGAAGTTTTTGTTACACAGAAACTTCAGGGATTTACATTTCACAGGCTGATACAAACCATTTTATTTCTTCAGTAATTGATGGAATGTCTCTATCTGGCTATTTTAGTAACTGAATATACTGTTATTTATTATTCTGAGGAGTGTTTTGAAGATGGAAATCTGTCAATATAGATCTGCAAATATTCTCAGTGCATTATTCAGTTATTTTTGTAAATTGCCTACAGTCTTCTGTTTAGTATTCCAATACAACAGTGTAGTAAAAGTAGTCCAAATTCATTTCAGTGCAGTGGAGCAGTGAACACACTTCACTATACCTTTTTTAATAGATCTGTTCCATTTCATTCCTCCTTATTCAGTGATTTATTTGATGTGTATATTTGCAGGCTATTACTGACGAGAAAAAGCTATAGGTAGTTAAAAATAATCCATTGCATAGTGACAGGAAGATGGATTTTACTCATTCTCAGCATTCTTGCAGTCATGTCCTTTTATTCTCCAAGAAAATGTACTTCCCTTTTGATAATCTGAATTGAAATGTGTTAGCATTCCTGAGAGAAAAATTAGGATGACTAGCACTGAAACACCCATTACCAATTTAGGGTTTTTTTCTTATTTGAGTATTTATTATTGAAAATAGCTACTTATCTGAAATAATTTAAACATAGAAGAGATTGATGTCAATTATAAACTTGTAGAAAAATATTAACACAAGCTTAATATTAAAATCATTATGTATGTGTGGGACTAATGGAAATGGGGAGATGCTCTGAGCATGAGGTAAAATGTGATAACATTGAATGGATCATGACAACAAATAAATATAAAAATAAATCATATAGGAAAAAAAGAGAATAAAATGATATCTGTTTCAGAGATGAATTGTGGCCAGGTGATTTCACAATTTCAGCATTTTGGAAATAAAGGGAAGGAGCTTAATGATGAGGGTAGTTATTTCCTTCTCGTTCCACTCATGTACCATGCTGCTAAAAAAGGGCCACAAAAATCAGAAATCTGTTATCCTCTGAAATTATCTGGAGTACCTGCTGAAGGAATATCATGTTTTTTGGTATTTAAACATTACTTCTTCATGAAGTTGAAGAACACAACATTAAATTCATCTAACACATAGCAAGATATAAGAGGTGAAAATTCACTGAGGATGTACTTAAAAAAGGTATCTTGGGGATTAATATGTTGAAGTTATTAGGGAAACTATTTGGGTGAGTTTTTTAGACTACGCTAAGAAAATGCAGAGCACCTATGTTGTTGCCTTAATTTATGATAAACTCAAGGGATTACCCTTTGAGCATGTTTGTGAATGGAGATAAAGCCTGAAAGCTGTAGAGTGCATCCATGAAAATACAGTGGATGACTTCAAAGCAAGAATAAATTACTTTTTGAAAATGTCTCTAAACAAACACAATGCAAGGCAAAATTTAATGATCTACTTGTGCAAAGATTTAGATCATGTAACCTAGTATCACTTTCTGTCTAATAGTGAATGAAGTTACCAAAATCTTGAAATTAACCCTTCTTTTTCAATAGTTAGACTATTATATTTCATATTCCTTCCATCGGTGCTAAAATTTCTGGGAAATTACTGTTTGCTTATTGGCTGTCTGTAGAGGCAGTATATTGAGAAGTAGAATACTTCATATAAAAATCAATTCGCTTGCAGATAAGATGTTGTGAGTACACCCCTAAAGAACCAACTGTTTTCTAAGTATATTCTTTGCTTTTCCTGAAAATAGGTCTTTCCCCAGTGTGACATTGGTCCTGCTTAAAAAAAAAAACCAAAAAACTGGCTCATTGTTTGACCTAATGCAGACAGTTGTAATAGAATGAATGGTTTGGAGCAGTAATCTTCAAAATTTTAACTGTATGCTTTTAAGTATCAAAGTTTATCATGACTATCATGACTTCTTATCCCAATGTTTATTTGAAAGCATTTTGAAAGTGACTGTATTCTGCTGATTAGCTAGAGACTTCAAGCTATGGAAAGTAGGTCATTGAATGAAAGTTGTTCTGTGCAGGAAAGGAACCACAGGAACCCTTAGGGAAAAAAAAATAAAAATCATCCTATTAAGTAAATCAAAGTCACAGAAAATGTTGCAAGTAAATATTACTGTCTGAATTCTGCTTATCAAATAGATTGGGAGAAGACTTGCTTAGAAAGGAATTGAAAACAGATGCAAAGCAAGTTTGTCCTGAAATGAAAGTCTGCTTCATTAAGCACATACCACATTGAAACTTGGATAATAAACTGATAATATGCTTAACGTTATGTTGTTACAACCAAGGAAAGGCCAGATATGAAGGAATGCATTTTGTTTTACTGGTGTCTCATTTTAAACTGTACAGGAAGTGTGATATAAGCAGGAACATCCATTTAACAGTCATGTTAAGTTGTAGTGCTGTTCTGTCTCTCAACAACAGGTTAATTCAATCAGAACACATAGATTTTTCATCAGTCTCTAATTTGCTTAATTTCAGTGAGCTGTTGTCTCAGAAATTTTCCCATCTTTCAGCACTGTGACTGTAGCATTGATGCCTTGTGCTATTCTTTCTCTGTCATTTCCATTTCAATATAGATTTTATAGTTCATTACCTGTCAATCAGTTTTAAATGGTGCAGTGTTCATTTTATCATGTTCTGTAAAAGTTGCGTACTTTTTTCAATGTCTTCCATTTATTTCAGTTTGAGCTCTATTTATTTCTCTAAGCACTGCAACTATCTACAGCTATACTCATTTTAATGTGTATTTATTTTAGCAAATACAATATTTTGTTTCACATAGCTTTCATTTGGCATGTTTATTCAAGCAAGTGAATTCTGACTCAACAGCGCTCTGAAGCTTCCTTATACGTAACAAACGGGGTTTTTTCCATCATATTTTTATTTGCCATAGAGCTCGAAGGGTTACCTCTACAGTTTTCGTCATAGTTTCCCTAAAACAGAAATAGCAAATTAACACAGAAATAAAAACTTCTGTATAAGAGTTTTCTGCTTTTGGCTCTTCTGAACATGTGGGGTATGTCTTACCTCACAAAAGAGCCTTTGCATTTCCCTGGACAGATAAAGTGACTTTAGCTATTTAGTAGAAGATTCCCTTGATGGCATTTTCTGCTCGCATTAGGCTACTTACTTTTGTCTCCGCATTATGCCATTATGTTGTGGAGCGTTACAGGCAAATTGTGAAAACAGAGACAAAAAGCCTTCTTACATCTACTGATGGATGGAAACCTAATGAATTTGAAAGATTTAATGCTTTTTGTTATTTGTATTGCTAGTAAAATTTCTCAATTCTGTGTGAGTTTTACAAGATGAGATAGTGGATGATGCAAATAGTATTCAAATTAGAAGAACAATGAAATTATTTTGAATTAGTTGATGTCAATAACTGTTGTCAACAGTTAAGAATATTTATTCAGTCTAGGTCAACTAGACTGCTCAATGCCAGCAGTGTGACCTAAAAATGCTGTGTGCTTTGTGATGATAACAGGTTATTGGTTTTTTTCAGTCCTAGATCCACCATGCCATCTCTGTTGTCCAGCAGTAGTTAATATGTTTTAAAACTTTTTGCCATTCTTTTCTGGAAGCATTTTTTTTCTTGAGGCTATAAGGCAAGGACAAAACTGATTGTAAATGCTTTGAGAAGGGGATGGCTTGGACAGTTTCTGGGGAAGGTAGAAATATATATCAGCTGTTGGGGGATGTATCAGTTCTTTTCCACTCAGTTACACAGATCATGTGAAAATGAAGGCTTGAATATATAATTTTAATCAGTATTCATTCAGAAACAGGATTAGCTGCTGTCACCTTCATAATGCACTGTAGCATAAGTATTAAAACAACAGTTGTTAATACTTCCACTAGTGAGTTAATATAGCTGTATTTCCTTACTTTCATCTATATATGTACAGTATCAGTAATCAAATGTCTTCAGCCTTGACAAAGCACATTAATGATATTTTTTAGTCTAATCTAATATGTTACCGAAGTACTTGTTTAACTTTCAGCATGAGAAGACTTATAGAACGCAGTACTCTACTTGTAAACTGAGTGCTTATAATTTTTGTTGGACCATGCCTATAATTCGTGATCTCCATTTAAGAAATTAAATAATTAAAAGCTTCTAATTTAACAGGATTATATCAAAGTTAAGAGCTTGTACTAACATTTTCTCTGCTTCGAGGAGTTCATATAGACTGCTAATGCTGTCAAATTTATATTTTCATTATAGGAAGAGGAAAAACATTACTGATTCTTTTTTTTTTTTTTTTCTGCGATGAACAGAAAAGACACATACAGGCTTTTTCATTAGCAGGAAGTACCATGCAATGGGAAGGGCTCTAGAGTGTAGCAGGTGGCATGAAAAACAGAGTATTCTATGCTATGTTCATTTCAAGGGGTTAGCACTCAGTCCTGTGGGCTGAACAGCTGTAGTGGTGGCAGCACATTGAGGTTTATTTCAGCGGTGCATCTCTCAGTTTATTTTCCTTTAGAAGAACCAAGCTTGTGCATTCCAAGATCATTTCCAGTGAGAAATACATTATGTTAAGTGGAAACAATTCAGAAATTTTTATTGAAAGCATATTGCTGATCTGAAATGTAGACTCACTCAAAGTGCAGCCGTTGAAACCATCCTACTCTGGAGAAAGAAAGAAAAACGAATTTACTATTGTGTTTCCTGTTCCACCATGCAGTAAGAGAAAGATAGCATGATGTCTACTTCTTCTGATTATAGTTATTAATAGAGAGAAACACATCATAGAAAAGGAAAATAAGTTACTTGTTAGGCTTTAAGCTTGTTTCAATTCACAGTGAGGAATAAAAGCACAAAGGAAAATTCAGAAATTTTGTTCATATGTTGTAATCTGGAAAATGTGTGTGAACTTGATTTACGAGTTTATTCTCATACAGAATGCATGGAAGATATAAATAATACACCAAAATCAACTCAAGGAATTTTGAGAAATCTGTTTTGGTGAATCCCTTGTCCAAACCGAAAAGACTATATACTCTTTTAGGGATAAGAGGGAGGTATATTTTTGGACACTTTGGCTTTTTAAGGAGGATTTTTCTAGCTTTTATGACAACATAGATTGTAGTACTATTGTATTTATTACTACTGGTAATGAATCTTAAGAGATACAGAGCACCATCCCAACAGCCTTTTGGAAAAGGCTAGGAAAAGTAGTTTTTCATACTAGCATAAACACAATTGTGTTATATTTTAGAATAGTTTTGAAAAAGGAAAAATAAAGGCAAAAAGACTCAGACTGTAACTATATGTTTGATTAATGCATCAGAAACTGATGAGAGAACTGTTATGAAAAAGGGAAAGGGCAATAAAGGGTTTAAAATTTAACATACCATACCCTTTCTCCTTAGTTGCTGTTATGCAACATTCTAGACCTTCAGTGTCATCAAAGTATATTATACATACAATACATAAATATATTGACTGGTTTTCGGAATGAAAATGTCTTTCATCATTCCTGATTCTGGATCAGCAATTATTATTGCTGCTGGTAAATAAGGCATGCTACTATTAAACTTTTTCTTCAGGTTTAATCCCAAGAAATTAAGAATACTTTTGGTCCTGTCCTAGTTGAAAATTTGTCTGTAGGATAATGTTGCTTTGTGTATCACAGTTAGGTCCATAATGGTGAGAGATGTTCTGAAAAAGCATTCATGGCTGTGACCACAGATATCTCTAAGGAACTGCAGTTCCAAGGGCAAGAGTACTGTTTAAAGTATATACTTATTCCACAAATATTGATGGCCATCTTGAAATCTTTGAGTTTGCTCCAGTCTTAATTCAAGAAGCCCATGCCCATGTTCACACAGTATTTCTTTTACACACTAAATCTTTTCCAGGTAGACACTGAAAACACAGTGGCACAGCCATGCCCTGTGCTACCTACAGGCCTGCCTTTGCATAAACCATCTTGGAGACAAGGCTGATGGAATGATGACAATATAAGGTTTGCTGAAGAGCTATGCATTACTGTTGCCTCCCTTAGAGTCACTGTCAAACTCCTTAGCCTCTTTTCTGGGACTGAGTGTCAAATTTACATTAAACACCCCAGTTCATAATTTCCGGATAGAGACTTTTGGATATCATAGCCAAGGATTCTGGTTTTTTGGGGTTTTTTGGTTGTTTTATTTTTTTGAAGATTCCAGCTCTCCATCACCCTGTCCTTCTCCAGAGGTCTTTCTCACAAGAAAAAGGAAATTTAGTTTGTCTCAGAGCAAACTGCTGGATGGCTTTGAGTTAGAACATATCCATTCTCCAGGGAAGAACAGTCTTATAAACAGTAGAAGAAATTCTAGTAGACCTACCTACCAAATTAAATAGTTGCGTTTGTATATTGGTGCTCTCATAAGTCATGTTTCCCAGCCTCAGCGATTTTTCCAGTTCTTATCTATGTCTCAAAACTAAAGATGTGTGGCCTGTACTTTTCTTCTGTCACAGAAAATTTAGCAGCCATTGTCACTTTATGTCCTCAGGTAGAAGATTAATCAACATTTTCACTCACAGGAGAAATTTTTGAAGGGTCTAACAGGCTTTACCTACAGTTAAAGACCTGCTTTACAGTACAATATCTATAGTCTCTTTTCAGTTCAAAAGTGCAGGCTCTATGAACTTTAAATGATATGATCTCTTATTTATCTATCAAAAGCCTTTTCAGTGGCTGTCATTTCTACAGAAAGGCTTAGCTGCGGTATAGGGTCTTATGGATGATTCCTCTTGTGTCATTTCCATAAGGAAAAAGTACCCCATAGCAGGCTTTCCAGGGTTTTACTGGATGAGTTTTCTGACTCATGATTCCTTGGTAAATGTAGCTCTCTACACATTAGAGTATAAATACTCCATCATTACAGTGATGGAAGAGCCTTCAGGAGGCCTCTCCATGTCTTTGTGTCAAGGCTCAAAGACCTCAGGGGGTGTCAGTGTCCTCACCAGATACCATCCTGGTTATCATAATGTGTAAATGAATGCTATTAATCTGCTGGCAGAGAAACTACCTTACCCACAAGGGCTCATTTGACCATTTTAAGCCGTGACAGTGGCTTCTCTGTGGAATATTTCACACTTGACATTTGCAGAGAGGCCACTTGGAACTCTGTTCATACTTTCACTAAGCCTTATGCACTTGCTGAAGCATCCAATGATCATGCTGCCTTTGGGAGTTATCCTTCAATCTTTGTTTAATTAAGAACTCTAAGGGTCCTCCTCCAGGTAATTGTTAGTTGCTACTCTCCTCGGTCACCCACAGTGTGAGTGAACACATAGACCATTACTTCAAAGACATTTACAGTACTCCTTCCTATCTCTCTCTCTCAAAGCCTTACCTAATTTGCTGTATTCTTTAAGAGGAACTGTAAGGAAGGGACAAGCTATGCCCTTTCTTTACGGCTAACATTCAAGGAGGAGAATATTAGCGAGGACAAACTGATAGTTACTGCTAATCTAGATGTTTTTGAATATTACTAACTGGTGCACACTAGCACTGTGACTGTCACGTAGATAACACATCTCAAAGAAGAAAATTTATAGTGGTATATCCAAGCTTTCTAGTCACAAGAAAACCGGTATCATAATTTTGTGGAAAAAAAGATATCTTTTGACTGCAGAGAGCTTTTCAAACTCCTGTACAAATATTGAGGTGAATTCTTGTTGACACTGTTTCCTGACTGTTGAAATGTCTTTAGGCAACTTTTTGCTTTTATGAATGCTGGTGCAAACTAGGATCACAAATATTCTTATAAATTTACAGATGATCAGACCAGTATAGCAAGTACATTTGCTTCACTTGTACACATTTAATCAGAACTTTTCCTTCTCATTCACGTAGGAGCTGCTTTAAGTGACAAACACAACCTCTCAAATACAGAAAAGTATTCTTGCTAAGACAAGGAATAACTTTTGAAATCCACGGAATCAGTTAGTTGCTGTCTGAAGTAGGGTCAAAAAGTGACTGAAAGAAAAAAAGGAAACGCTGTAGATATTTCATAACTGACACATTTGAAATCAATATATATGTATATATTTGCAGATATCTTTTTTTAGGAATATAGTACAAAGAACTGAAAGGAACTTCCTGGCCCAGAGTTTAGTGCCTACAGTCAATTATGTCATACAAACTTAAGTCTGTTTCAGAGGGTAACAAAATTCTGGTTAGCTATATTTTTTTCTTCTGCTATTAAGTGAAGGGTTGCTGTATAGCCTTTTCTCTTTTAGAATTATAAATCTTCTTCTCACTTCTGGTCAACATCATTCAGTCAGCTTAAATCCATTTGTTATTGTGACAACTTTGTCCTTGAACTTGACTAGCAATTCTGCCTCCCTGATATTCAAGTTACTGAGTATTTGTTGAGAGCAATCCTATGTTCTGTCAGTCTTAATTTTAGTTGACTGAAAAAGCTAAATGTTTTAAGCCTTTATTATAGGATCCATTTCCAGCTTCTTTATTGTTTAAAAATGAAAATTATCTGACCTCCCAATTTAAGTTCACTAAATTCTTTGACCTATTTCCATATATACATTCTCATTAACTTTCAAGCAGTTCCACATATATTCCACTATGCTCAGGATAATATCTGAGAGAAAGAATTCAGTTAATATTTTGTTGTGTATGGATTATTTTAAATGTAACCTTATTGTCACTGCAAAACTGTTGTATGTCTGGTTTTTGTTTCTCTTTTACTTATGTAGTTAGAGAATCCTTTCCTATTAAATTCATTTTTTTTTCCTTTTAAAAATCTAAATCAGCACATTTTTGTAAATTGTTCAGAGTGGCAAGCACAGTGAGGATCCCAAAGTGAGGTGTAGGTGGCATGTAGCTCTGTAAATATTAAATACAAATTCTCAAAATTTTTATGTAACTATGACTTCCTGAAGCCACTGAGTCACCGGTTATGAACCAATATTATTTGGAAACACCACAGTCTTGCCTATATTAAGTAGATAACATCAACCTCGCCAAATTCATAAATCTCCATCTTTCTTGCCTAAAGGGCTCAACACAGCAAGTAGTCTTAGAGACTGCGCAAAACAAGCAGCAGCTTTTGCTTTCCATCAGACCTTGGTTGAAAATCAAGGTCTTTTGCCCTTCACTTGTGAAGTAAAATCCCATTTAGAGGAATCATGCCTGAGACTTGGTTTCCAGACCCTACTTTAAGAGTTGTCTTTGAACTTAATCTGATGACTGTGTCAAGTAACTTTATCTATTTCAACTCAGTGCACAGCTGAAATCATAGGCAGTGCCTCTGGTATGGAACCCTATCTTTTTTTCTGGAATAAGTGGTCTGTGTAGACAATGCATAGACCTGTTAGCTCTGAAATTTGACTAATTTGTGTGTGTGTAGGTTGGGTTTTTTTTGTGTTTTTTTTTTTACTTAAAGTTCAAAATGTCTGAAATAACAAGAGGACTGTGGCATAGGTGGTCAGAATGGCCATTTCAAAGACTAACACCAAGGATATTTGTTGCATGTCGTGAGCTTTTTATAAAGGATGTTGGTGTGCTGGGATACCATTGTAGGTCTGTGCAAATTAGAAGGAATTAAACCTGGTGCCACCTTGTTGATGTTACCTGTACAGACAGATTCTAGTGTGAACTGAAGAGGATACCAGGATGCTTTTTGTCTCATCAGGAACTATTAGATTTCACTTTCCAATATAGTCTGGGAATTAATAACAAATATGCAGTATAGAAGATAATAGGGACAGATAGCCATAAAATGGGAAGAAAAGGATTTGTCAATGTAGGCATAACCACAACCACTATCTTACCCTCTTCCTGCAATGAGTATTTTGAAATCTTATATGCAATAAGTAAATAACTAAATAGGAATAATTAAACAGGAAGACATTCATGCTGTCTCTTCAGTAATACAAAAATCTAACTTTATCTGTATCCTAACATGGGCACCTACAGCTAATCCTTACATCAAAGAAAATCTGTTTTACAGTCTTTCTTCTGAATAATTCTAGTCAAGGCTAACTGCAGTACATCAGGTTTTACATCTTTATACAGTCTTATTTTTTTTCCTTAGCATAAGTGTTTTTCCAACTACTTTTACCTTATTTTAGTTTGTGTTTTTTTTTTTTTTAACAGCTTGTACCCTAACATATTCCAGTTATGAAGTTTCTTCTATTCTTATAGCATTTGTTCGCATGCATTGCACTAAATTAACTAGTTTCTCCATGTTGTTATTCCATCACCTTGTATTAGCTGTTTATTTCAGATCTCAGCTAATGTTCCTGATGAATTTGTTGTGCTGTGTGTTGTCTGACTGTTAATCACATTAATACCAAACCTGACTCTCTATTAATTGTCATAATCATACCTGCAAATACTCCTGCACACTTTACTGTATCCTCATTTACCTGATTTTCTATATCCCCTGTTATAGCTAGGCATGGAAGTTATAGTTGCCTTTGTCAGTGTTCTCTCTTTTTTCTCATTTTAAAGCTCTTATGAGTCTTGCCACACTTGATCCCAAAAGACCGTACTCCAAAAATAGTTGAAATCTATCTAACAAGAAAAATTCTCTTTCCATAAGTGCTGCCAGTAGTCAAACACCTTCAGAATTTCATCACAACCCCTATTCTCAGGCCATCTCCTGAGCTTTAGTGATTTGCTGCACCATTCAATGCATTCATACAGGACAGAAAAAAAAATGCCACTTGTGACTAAAATTCTTGAAAGTCTTTTCCAGACAGATGAATCAAGGAGAGTAATACTGAATGTATCAGATCCATCTTTTATGTTCCCTCTGGAAAGACAGAACTCCTTTCTGCTTCTTGTCCTATACACAGGTCAATTTTGTGGGACAAAAAAACACAGCTGATGTGGAGAGACAACAAATCTTTATTGTTAGACAATAAAAAAAAAATTAAAAAAAGAAACAAACAAAAAAATCCCCAAGGAGATACTATTAGTTCACTTATAGTGATATGACCACTTAAGGTTCAGTTATCCAAATGCAATTCATTATAAATAAACAGGTAAAACTTATACATGGACCTTCTACCCCTATCTCTAGCCTTGTGCTCACCTTCTTTCTGTGCCTACGTGTTGTTACAGTGAGTTGTCGGTGTTATGAATTCATTGTTGGAAGAAGTATAGCATCGATGGAAGGAGTTCTTCCCCCCCACTTGTGGGTTAAGCTGGAGTTAATTTTGTAAGTTTGCTGGCACAGCCTGCTTCATTGTACCTTTCCTATTTACTCACAATGCTGATACTTACTGTACAAGGTATTTTAAATAAAGGACATTATTGTTCTTTGTTTTCTTTGTCATCTCTAAAACAAGTTTTACCCAGCTCACAAGCCTCCTTTTCTGCAGTGACCACTAACTTCAGTTTATAGCCCTAGGGCCTCTGCTATAATATGGTGTTTGTACTTTCAAGAACACTGTTATCATTCTGTACTTTTATACATCACTTTTGTTTTTTTCTAGGATCATAGATGCCTCAGTCTGCACAGACCAACTATCTGTAGTTACTATCTACTATTTGCAAAAATATGTAGACATTATTATAACGACAGGTGTTCAACCACATAATTGCACAAAGCTAAGCAAAAGCTAATACAAGTTAGGTTGTTGTCACTTGGTTAAAAATCCATGGTAGTCTGGAAATCCTGACAAATTCTAAGTCCTGACCCCTTGCACTGTTGAGCTAATACAAAGTTTCTGGGCTTGTTTCTGGAGGAGGCAATATCTTATTTACAGGGCTACGTGCTCTATAAATTGAACAATTTCAGAGTCCTCATTCCTGTCTTTTTTCTATCATTATTGCTGTGATTCTTTGATTTTCTATCACCTATTATTTTTTCTGCATTATTTTCTTGCTCAACATTGATATAGCATCCTTTTCTTTTCCTGGATTCTGATGATTAGCTCCTTTCTTTATCACCATATTTCCTCTGCTGCCAGGGCCTTATTTTTTTCTTCTCCATATTTAATCATAATATATTTAATGATGAACTCATAGTATTAATTGGAAACATTTATTGCTTAAAAAAAATAACAATAAATTACTCCTTCAGCCTCCAGTGTTTTGTTTTTTGATGTTGTTTTTTTTTAATATATTCACCTCAGGAAAGCGTGAATCTACATCAGTAATAATCTAAAATTATATTGCATTTATTACAAATAACAGTTATTAAAATGTGATGAACCATGACATGAATTTTTATTTATAAAACTTTAGTTATTGCCAGTTTTAAAACTTTGAGAAGGCTGTAAATACCTGACACTTTTTATCTTTTTTAATCTCAATTTGCAGATCATGGCGAAGTTTGAAGCATGGGACAAAAATTATGAACAAAAATCTTTCCATGTTCCTCAGTCATTTTCAGGAGAAAAATAAAAAATATCGTATAAAAATGTTTACAGAACTGGAATCACTGATTTACTAACACCACACTATCATTCCTGGAAATACAGCTCGAAATGCTTCAGCTTTGAAGATTAATGTATAGCTTGGAGCACCACAGCAGTTCAGATAGCAGTTGTTATGAAGCCCTCTTTATTGTGTCAATAGGGTAGGAAAAGATTAAAACAATAAAAAAAGTGATGATTCTGAATTCTTCCATTCTTCTTCTAGCTCAGTTAATACAGCTTAGTTACCTTTGAAGTTTTTAATATTCCAAAATCATCCTTAGTTATGCTTTATTATAAACAGGAACAAAAGGGTTGTGAAGGGGACCCTATGAAACATTACTGGTGTCTTGAGGCAATTTCAAAGAACAGACAATAACAAGTAAAAGTTTATGTCTTTGTTAGAACTCATACTAAGAAGTATTACCAGTATTTTTGTGACTAGCTTTCTGTGTAATGGCATTGCTGCTTCAAGTACCTGTAGCCTATTTCTGTAAATAATGATAGGCCATCAAACAAATGCAACCAAGTAGCTTGACCGAGGTATAAAGTGTTTGGGCTTTTTTTAGCTATTTGAGTTTATTTTGAAGGGTAAGGCAAAAAAAAAAACCCAAAACCAAAACAAACAAAAAAACCAAACGACACTATGACTGAGAAAGGGAGAGGGAATTAGGATTTGGTGTGTCTGCTGAAGGCTTACAGAGAAGTTTTGTTGTCCAGGCTGTGAATTAGTCCCTGATCGTAAAACCTAGGTTGTATAATATTGCTGTATATGAGAGTGCCTTTTGATGCTATTTGTTTGCCTACAGACATTTTTGTGGTACTAGCTAACTTAGTATCTGAGCATTTAAGAGGAAGAAATGTGAAACAGAGTTTTGTTTGTGTTTCTGTTTTGCATAGCAAAAACTGAGGAATGAAAAATAATAAAGATACTTCTTTTTAATTTTAAAGTTGCCACACTAAAAAAGATTTGCCATTTGCCCAGTTTGACACCACGGTCTTAATGCACAGACCCTCTAAAACATCAGCTTAAGGTAATGCTTATCATACTCATTCATCCTCCCAGGTAACTGGACTAACTGTGACTGTGGGATGAACATGATGGCATGATGTGGCGTACTGAGTTTCTAGAATTGCATGGTTAACCATCATTCCTTACCAATTTCCACATCAACGAATATGCCAGGAAATGTGAGAGCAAAATGTGCCCCTTCAGGACAAATTAAGTGTCTCAGTTTTTAGAGAGGATGTGAAGGACACAATCCAGAATATTTTAGCATTACTCTTGCCGTAAGTTCCACCTCCCTTTTTCATCATATTTTTATTTCTAAGTTATTTTCCAAATTTATTCCATTTTCCCCATTATTTCCTCCTTACACTGTTACTGTTTTGTTACTGCTGGTAAAATACATCCCGAATTGGCTAGGTTTAGAGGTAGATGTTCCAGAATGTTTTCTTTTTAGTGAGCATATGCTAAACACCAGGAGAACATGGGACTTACAATGGTAGATTTTCTTAAAATATAAACTAACACAGGTAAATTTTTAAATATAAAAAATTAGATCTGCTGGCTAAGACTGACTGAAATTAGGAAGATTTGGATAAAATCTCTTTTTTTTCTACTCTGTCTTTACAGGATGAGTCTTTGCTCCATTCTTTTTCTCTTTTACAGCATTACATGACAACAGTTGGGTGTCATCACACTTCACCTGATGCACTCTGAATCCGTGTTCTCCCTGTTACCTGAGGTACTTGGCTGATCACCTCCTCCCTGTTCTCTTCAGCAGTTTCCCAGCCTCTGCTTGCCCATGATATTTTTTGGGTGTCCCTCTCTCTTGTTTTCTACACGCACTTTAGAAGATCCACCCTGAAAAGCTTAGACATTTGCAGGGAAAGCAAAATTTCATCTTTTCAGAAATTTCTATCTGACTGAAATTACAGCAGTCAGGAGAGACAAATAAGCAGCTTTCTCAGTTTGCTGCACAAGCACCCTTTTTTTAAAGAAATACAGTATAACATGGTAAGCAAACAAAATAAGGCAAAACAAAAAACCTGTCATGGTCATATTTCATCTGACCTTTTTGAAACACTCTTATTCTACTATATTTGGTGATATAGATGACTTAAAATTCAGCAAGAAGGAGAAAGTAAACTAGGGCAATAGTCCACTCCAGTGGTCACTCTTACCTATGTTTTCACAGCTTTGTCCTAGCACAAATCCTAAAGCATAATCTTCAAAGAAAAAGACTCTGTGCTCTTTCAGTTTCACACATCAGCAAAAATCAAGGTTTTACTCAGAACATCTTTTCCTCACTTTAAGTTCCTTGCTATGCTGTACTAAACTGAGAAAACATAGGAAGACATGCTCTCTTTTTCTCCTGAAAGAGCAATCTGATCAGCATGTTCTCAGCTCCTCTTTAAGCAGGGTGCAAAGAATCCTAGAAAAAAAATGGCTTGATTCTTAAATTTTTATTCCTAGGATAAGTTGAAGCAATTGAGGAGGAGAGACAAGCTGCTATACATTGATGGATTTGTTTTGATCAGAACCTTATGTCCGTATGTTGTAATAGGACCTACTGCAGGTTTCAGATGGTAAATGCAGTGTCTGGATGATCTATCAGTAACCATAGTTGCACTGCAGATTTTGGTTTAACATGTTTATACTGAACCCAAATAGAAAAAGTGCTATGAATTGGTCACACATTTTTCTCAACATGGAATCAAGTATAAGTCATTATTTTCAAGTTTGGTGTAGCTTAAACTGTGGCTGAACTAGATAACTTCAACTACAGGTGAACCTGAACAAGAAGTGGACCAAAAATGTAGAGGCTACTTCACGATTTCAAATTTTTATTCATTAAAATCTTTTTATGCAGTCATCAGGAGGAGTATGATGCTGGTGGAAGGGGTTTTTCTCCTCACTTGTGGATCTGCTTCGGTTTGTTCTTTTTCTTTTTACAAGCTTTATTTTAACACAGTTCTCTTGTTCTTTCTTCATTAATTCACATTTCCATGTTACATTCAAGTTTTACTGTAGAAGTGGCATATCTGTTTTTTGTTCTCTTTGTGATCCCTAAGACCAGTTTTGCCCAGCTCAAAAAGTTACAATCTTTTAATTACCAATAAATAACCATTTATGATCATGCTTATAGCCTTGTGATCTCTGTATTGTCCTGTGCTTTTATTTTGAAGAACTCAGTTAATATCCTGCGCTTGTACATTTGGGAACCTTCTTACAACCTCATATTTTCCTTTAACATTTAAAAGCCTGCAAGTTTTTATAGCTGTTTGGTTTGTTGCTTTTTGTTTCTGGTAAGACAACAAATATTCTATTAGCACAGGCTAGTCATGCATATGTCCTTGTTCTGGGGTCTTTGAATAACACACTCAACAGAAATAATGCACTATTAGACACAGAGCTCTCACATCATCTTACTCTAAGGACCTACTAGCTATAATATCATTACTGGTATGGTATTGAGCTTGCTCTGCTACAGGCTTTTATTCATGGAACTAGACTACAGAACTTTGGTGGAAGACTGTGATGTTTAGTTTTGCTTTTTTTTTCTGGGACGGGGCGGGGGGGTGACACAACCTAAATGGGAAAAACAAAGAATATGTGCTTTGGTCAACAGTGCTGCTTGGCTTGTAGAGGGAAAAAGTACGCTCTATGATACTACGTTTGTTGTTTCTTCATCTAGTGCCCTAACGAAAGTCCCTAGCTCCAAAATAAATCTTTCCCTTCTGCAAAAAAGAGGAGTTTTTATTTCTTCACTGCTAAGTATCTGTCTTTTCCCCGAGTTCATCTCTTCTTCTAAGTGAACCCAAAGAAATGCCAAAAGCCTTTCAATACCTAATGCTATGTTTTATTATATTATGAACCAGAATGAAGTGACACTACCTACAGAGAAAACTGAGACCTTTTGTATAAGACAAAAAGAAATAATGTCTAATAACTTCTTTATGTTCTGCCATTTTATTATTGCAGAGTGGATCCCTCCCTCCAGCAATTTTCAAAGTCATTTCAGCTTTCAACAACTGCACATTTTTTTCTAAGAAAAATTTTTTTTCATTCTCCTCCAAAGATTTTTTCTATATTAACATTTTAGTTTGAATCAGGACTCTATTTTTAGAGCAGCTCTCCCCATTGCCACTATTTATTGTGCTTTGGTTTATTCACAAGGTGCGCTCAGAAAGTATACAAACTAGACTTTTTTTTTAGATGACATTAAATTGGAAGATACATTTCAGAAGCACATGCTCCTACTGCTAATGTGCTTTCAGTTCATGAACCAGACTAAATTTAAGCTGAAGTAAATCCTGCTGAAGTATACGTACTGCCGACACCGGGTCATTAACGTCAGTTTTCTCCGCAGGACTCCAGTTATTGGGCCATGCTAGCTGCTACTGGAGGCACAGCCTGAGCTGTTAGTCCTGGGAAACAGGAGTTTCTCAGGTGTGAGAGTTTCAGGAGTCCTGAGAAACAGTGTTTGTTGCTTCCCTTGCACTGCAGGCCTCTTACTTACTGGTTTCTCTTTTTGAGCCTTCGGTCCAGGATGCTTAATTACTGTTGGGGAACAGGACATCTGTCAATATCTGGGATGCTGGTGTATATTATATATGTTTATATACATAGACATTAGAATTTCAAATTAGATATGTAACTTTCTCTCTCTATAAATTGAAAGCACACATAATGTGTATATATATGCTTTCAATTTAATGCACACTCATAAGCTACCAAATCATTTGTATCAAAATCATAAAAATTGTTTCAAACCTCTTGTGAACACTTTTGTGCTCAATACAGACTTACATTTCCATCAATCTTCCTCTACAAAGGGAAACAAATGTGGAATGCCAGTGTCACCATTTAATGCATTTGATATATAGCAGTCTTATTCATATATTCCTTATAATATACCAACATTTAGAGAAGAAATATTTTCATTACTTGAAAGTGAACTTTGTTTGCAATATCACTGCTATTACCTCTGTAAGTACTGTAGCAAAATGTATTTGGACTTCTCTCACAATATTCTTATTTTTTGGGGTGATTCAGATTTGGGCATTGCTTTCTTATAACAGATGGCTGAATTGTGATTCAGGATGATAATTAGTCTTTTGCATTTTCCAGCTAACCTTAGGTAGATACATTCCTCTGAGAGATGATTATACTGTGAGGTTTTAAAAACTATCAGCCTAAAGTCTTAAAGACTTTTGTAATGAACCCTTTATAAACAATAAAATCATGATTAACTCTGGTATAGTAAACACATGATACCAGCAAGACAGTAATTAACAGCACTGTGGCATTTTAAAGGAGTGATTTACATGTTTTAGCATTCTCTTACTGGGAGGGCTCTTCACATGGAAGTAGGAAATGCTTGCAGAAGTTCAGGGAAAGCTGCTAATATGACGGACATGCGAAATTTGCTTCGGGAGTTGGTCATTTATCAAGAGGTGAAGTAGAAGGGAGAAAATGTGGAAAAAAAAGCTAGTAATTGTAAAAAAAACCATAAACAGAGGGAAACAGGAAACAAAGGCTCAGAAATGTATGTTAGATAAGAGCTGTGACTAAATCTGTGTGTAAATGTACGTTTCTCTTCATCCAAAAAGGAATTTATTGAAATGAAGAAACAATATTTCTGTTTAAAGGAGACATTAATGCAAAAATCTGATTTGCATCTATACCTTGTTAAATAAACTTATTTTGGAATCATGTCAGAAATAATTAAATGTTGAAGCACAGTGAAGCATTAAAGTATCCTGACTTAATATACCTTATTTGTGAGGGAATGTTCCTATTCACATGGAAGTGAGGCTGAAAAAACTGTAGGGGAAAAAAAGTTTTCTACTTCTGGAATACATATTTTGTTCAGCTACATCAAGTAATGCCATTGACATAACCTCTGCTTGTTACTTTTGTATGATGAGGAAGTGACAGAACAATTATCATACTATGCACAAACTTCACAATATGAAAACCAAATGAATGCCTGTTTTCTACAAGTGGTTCATTATATTCTATATGTTTCAGTTTTCTGTGACTTTGTGTAGCAAAAAGAAAGGTTATAAATTCTTATTCATGCACTTACTTGTAGTCAGAGCTGACTCTTACCTTGGTGACCATGAGGTCCATCCCCAGCAGAGCTTTGTAATTCTCAGTGAAATCTTCCCAAGTCTTGCGTCTCTCGTTTGCGAAATGCAGATGGTGCACAGACTAGCATGAAGCCTGGCATTCTAACATAGCAGAATTTGGCATAAATATCAAAAGAAGCAGCACACAGTGGAAGAGGAGGTACAATATGTCTGTACACTAGCCCTCAGTGGGGATTTCCCTGGTTATCCCAAAAGCTGCAGAGACAAGTATGTGACAATTTGGGCTGAGCATGAAAAGCGAGACATAGGAGAAAGTTAAAAGGCCCTTCACAAGGTAATGACCATTTTTTACTGTTTTCCAATGTATCCCAGTTAAACATTCTCATCTTGTATTGTCTTGATAATGAATAACACCTGTTGTTGGTTTGTAAGTTATTTGTTCTCTTAAACTTGTGTTGTGACAAACATGCACAGACGCCTACTGGAAAAGATTCTCTTGTGATCCCGAAGAACTATAAAGCAGTAGGGCTGCCACGGTTTGTACTTATTTGATCCTGTTCTGCCTAACAGAAAAACTAAAAATATTATACTGTATTTGAGCCAATGATTTAAGTGCAATAACACTTAGTCAAATTAAATGAGTGAAACCAAACTCACTGAAGCTGCTTTTGAAAACTGAAGGCAGAACTAATTAGGTAGTTTCAAATGTTAAAATTCAAATACTTTAAACTGTCCTGCATTTGAAACTTACGCAGTTTTTCTTTCCCAAAAATATTATAAATTCTGGGCAGGCAGTATTTTTTCCACCCATTAAACTTTGAAATTTAAAAAATGCTCCTTTTCTTTGGAAGGGCAAAACTAGAACTTTTCAGAAAAAAAAATACGAAAAATTGATAAGAAAAAAATCAAGTAAATGACTCAAAACTGAGTGTCTGTACCATCTCTTTCACCTCCTGTTGATGGTATTCATCAAACTACAAGAAAAGATGGTTCTGTGATCTGGCGATGTTAAAGAGATAAAATTCAAACTGAATCTTGTTCAAAATACAATTTCCACAAAAGGGCTCATGCCAAGAGCAGATAATGGGAAAAGACCCTACCTCAATATGGTCACATGTCTAATAATTCGGACATTTGCTTGGATTGTGGGATAATTGCTAATCAAGGACCTTGATATTTAATATCAGAAGAGAATCCATGCATCTCATCTCACTTTTTTTCCCCCCTGTTTTGACGAGAAATTTCAGCTTGGATTCAGACGCTCTTTTTCAGTAAGTCAACTTTTATAACTGATATATTTTTACATTGAAATTTCATCTTGATGAATTAGCATTTTCTGACTACCACTACTCCCTCTTCAAAAACAGTTCTCAAATGCTGAAATATTAGAACAGTTCTAACACCATTTCTAAGAATGTCTAACCAATTCCAGCTATTTAATTAGAGTCAAAGGTTTTTGTTTACGCTGCAGCAGATATGTCGTATTTCTATGTAGGTAATTATTGCCCAAGGGAATGGAAGGGAAGAAAGTTGTAAGATATCTTGATAGTCATATCTTTACTGCAGATATTAATGATTTTCAGTACTGATAAACTCAGATAGGAATGAGCGATTCGCCCTGAGAAGGTAAATGGTAATTCTTGTGTTTTGAGTAACCTCAATCTTTGTGTAACAGCTCGATCAAAAATGCTCTTCTTTTTCTACCATTTCCTATCGTATCAGAAAATGTTTCTTAAAGAGAATATTGGATGTTGGGAACCTGGTCTAAAATGCATATTTGAGGTGAACTCACATTTGGGTTAAGTATACTGGTCAAGTGTTATTTTTCAAAGAAAATTAGCATGGGGGGAACTGGTTCTGAGAGGTTAAAGAGGCTGAGCTAGAGGGAATGTATAAATTGCAGATGTATAAATTGCAAAGTGTGATCTGAATCTTTGCCTTATCCTTTCAGCACTGCAGGGAGAGTCAGATAATTGACAATTTCATGGATGGCTTCTAGTCTTTGTAATTCTAGCAATTTAATGTCATGTTTATTATTTGTTTATTAAATATAAATATTGTGGCTGGTGGCTACAGTCAGTAAAATATTTATTTCCTGGCATGCTTGGACACATTCTGAGGCTATTGCAGCATGAGACTTATTATATACATTGTTCACCAGAGGAGGTAAATTTTTAAGGATAAGGGTCAGAGGCAGTAGCTAATAGGAAAGCATCTGTATGAAAGAAAGGTTATTTCTCTGTAAGAACTATTTTCACTTTTGTTCTTGTCCTCTCTCTCTGTATTTCACAGTATTTATTACATTTCAAGAGATATCTGGCAAATATTTTAAGCCAACATATGAATACCTTATTAATCTGTACATAGGCCAGATTCTCAAACCCGGATATTTAAAATTGAGCTTATAAATCCATATTTAAGCATCACTCTTGCAATAGTCTCATTTTCAAAGTTGCTGAAATCTGCCAGAATTTGTCTTTCTGTTTTGAAACAGAGCAGGAACTGCTCACCTGGGTCATTCAGAGGAGGTCACTTTATTTCGTGCTTCTGTAAGTGTATGGAGTACATTTGAAAAGTGAAACAATGCTGTTACGGAGTGCTGTATGACACTAGTGTCTAGGTCTAGTTTAATTAATTCCAGAGCAGAAGACTCTCGAGAGCACCAGTGGGTTGGTTTGTTTTTTCCTGAAACGCTTCACAACTTAGATGTTCACAAAGATCATTCCTTTTTAACTTAACTGTTTAGTCAGGACTGCAATTATTACTGAATTACAGACATAGCACAACCTCAATTACAGTTGCGTTTGTTGCATATATAGTTGCAGTACACAATATATAAAGAAAAAAGATAATCATGTCACAGTTTGGCTAATTCAGCACTAGTCTTTTGTACTAACCACTGAATTTCAGATATTTCAACTGATGCAGACTTCATTCTAAATTTTGGGATTTGAAACCACACACTTTTTTGGACATTTATCCATCATGGGATTCATTCTATTTAATTCTTGGTGGTTTTAGTCTGGACATCTAGATCTCAATTAATTATCCTAAAGTCTGCTCTCTAAAGGATTTGACTTTTTTTCACAGATCTACTTTAGGCTCAGGAAAGTCACGGTGTAGAAGTAGCTATTTCTTTTCACCGGCTATCGAAGACGTAAAATGACTAAGAGTGATGATATTTCTCATGTTCTAGATATATTTCCTTTTCTAGATTTTTCCCAGGATTTCTGGCTATCATATGACCAGAAATCTCATACTGTGTCTGTAAAGCACGTTTAGCACATGTTTATGTATAGCACTAGTCCAATTGCACTTATCTCCACTCTCCTAATACCCTATAAGCCTGAAGACTGCCAGATTGCTTGATGTAGAGCAGATATCACAGGCAGAAACCTGATATAGCTGTTACCACAATTGATTTTTTTCTAAAACTGAAACTACAATGCAGTGGACTGGAAGGGACTTTACAGACCATTAAATTTAATCCTTTCTTTGAAAGGCATCTATATAGCAATACCACATAATTCCTGGAAAGATCTGCCAATAAAAACCAAAATTAGACACAGAGACAGAATACCATATTTACAGTCATACATCATCAGTCAGTCAGCAATGGCAACATACAATTAGAGAAGGACAGATACCAAATGCAGAATGATAACAGAAAATGTCTGCCTGCAATGTGTGTATGAGCCGTTCCTGGTCCAAAATTTCTGTTCCTGATACCACTAAAAAGGTCTGCCGTTGCTCTGATGTTAGCCAATGACCGTCCATGAAGAGTTGCTATTCAAATGTAGAAGGAGAAAGGAAGTACTCCAAAAGAACAACAATGAAAATAAAATTTTGCTATCTATTTACAGTAGGGAAATAATCAATTGTTTCTTCAAGTCTTAGCTTTCCAAAATGTTGATGACATAATTGTTTAAGTCTAGTGTCTTGGGTTTAGGTGGCAAGGTTTTGGTAGCTGGTGGGCTGCAAGTGTGGCTTCTGTGAGAAGATTCCAGGACCTCCCCCTGTCTCTGACAGAGCCAACTCCAGCTAGCTCCAAGATGGACCCACTGCTGGCCAAGGCTGAGCCCATCAGCAGTGGCGGTACTGCCTCTGTGATAACATACTTCAGAAAGGGTAAGAACCACCCTACAACAACATCTGGAAGCGAGGAGTGAGAATATGTGAGACCAGCAACTCTGCAGACACCAAGGTCAGTGAAGCAGTAGGGGGAGGAGATGTCCAGGTGCTGGAGCAGAGATTCCCCTGCAGCCTGTGGGGAAGACCATGGTGTAGCAGGTTGTACCCCTGCAGCCCATGGAGGTCCACGGTGGAGCCAATATCCATCCTGCAGCCTGTGGACGACCCCGTGCTACAATACACGGATGTGCCCTGAAGGAAGATGTAGCCCATGGAGAGTGCATGCAGGAGCAGGCTTCTGACAGGAAATGTGGCCTGTGGAAAGGAGTTCACACAGGAGCAGGTTTTCTGGCAGGACCTGTGACCCCAGGAGACTTCACGCTGGAGCAGTCCATTCCTGAAGGATTGCACCCCATGGAAAGGACTCATGCTGGAACAGTTAATGAAGAACTGCAGCACATGGGAAGGACACACACTGGAGAAGTTAATTAAAGACTGTCGCCTGTGGAAAGAACCCACGCAGGAGCAGGGTAAGACTGTGAGGAGGAAGACCAGCAGAGACAAAACATTAAGAACTGACTGCAACCCCCATTCCCTGTCCCCCTGCGGGAGGAGGTAGAGAAGTTGGGAATGAAGTTGAGCTTCGGAAGAAGGGATGGGTGGAGGGAAGCTGCTTTTTTGTTTTGTTCTTATTTCTCATTATCCTGCTCTGTTTAACTGGCAATAAATTAAATTAATTTGCCCAATCCAAATCTGTTATTTTATTTTTTAAAGGGTAGATCCATAATGATTCTAAAATGCTCATGAAACTAATAGGATTTCTTTTTTTTTCAGGAATCTCTGGAAATACAAAGGCCTATCATATATCTATTAGCATCAAAAGGGCTTTGGATCAGGGCAAAGGTGTAGGAAGCATACAATGAGTAATATTTGATTATTTTTTTTCTGCAAGCAAAGATATATATTGTTACTGTGAATGTGCACCACTAAAGAAATTCAAAGAACAGCCTTTTTGAAGTTGACTGAAATATATTCCACTTGCCTATGTCTTTTTATTCTATGAAGTGTATCCATTAGGGTAGCACTAGAAACTTTAATCATGATCAGTGGCTTCTGATGTGTGTAGTGAGAAACCATTCTTATGCTGAAGAACTAGCAATCTGATCAGACAAATGGAATTGGAAATACAGTGTTATTACCCTCATCGTATTGATAGAAAACCAGAACATAAGCATAAAGGGTGATCTTCTGTTTTCCATGATATTAATAGCAAATTCCCTTTGATTCCACTGAAACAAAATTTTAGTTGGTCTGTTTGCTCTGAAGTCACTAAGAACAGCTGTGGCAGAGCCAGAAGTTCTTCAATTCCCATACAGTTTTTTTTAGCAGAGAGATCAGTCAATCTCAGATCTTGGCATTTCACACAGCATTTTTATAAGCATTCTATATTTCCTTGTCATGGTGTATTATTCACTTTCTACTTGCTGACATTCCTCACAGATTTACAATAGTATGGCCAAATAGTCTCTAAAATCTTTTAAGAAGACAGAATAAAGGAGATGGGTTTTCACATACCTGTATGAATGACTGGTCACAGGCACAACTTCTGGGTCCAAAGTGAAAGTTATGTAGAAAGAATAAAAGAAAGCAGCTAAATGGGCATCTGTCACAGAATGGTAATAGAAAAAGATCATTGTAATTTACTAAAAATGCTGCCAGCATATATAATTAATATATGTCTTTAAACAATCTAAATTAGCATAGTGACTTTTCATATAGTTGCAGACAACACATTTGAATGCTTTTTACATTAGTTCGCCTCTCTTCAGAATGGTTGTTTGAATAAAGTTGCCAAGGACATTTGCTAAGATTTTAACATCCAGGTAGTAACTGCAGTATTATAATTCCTCTGTGTTTTTCATCCAAGGGTACAGCTGAAACAGGCAAGTTTACATTTTAAGAGACCAATTTATCTAGTAAAGAGCACAAGCGTCGAGACAACAACACTATTTGTGTGAAATGTAACCATTAATCCTGTACATTCAAATTTCTACTTGCTGGGCTATTTTGAAGCAGTGTACATTTTAATTTTCATTGGCATAATCTAAATAAATATGGAAAAAAATTGCACCTCTTTCCCTTACCATTTCTAGGTATTGATTGTTTCCAAACTACTGACATACCTAAGTGCTGCAATATTGCTGCAGATAGATTAAGTAATGTACTTTGGAATATAAATGCATCTTCTTAGGAAAAAGATCTTCCATTTTCTAGTAACATTATAGCACACACGGTGTTGTTTTACACACTTTAAGTTGATCAGGCTAGCTGGAGAAAGAATAATGTGGCTATCCATTTTATCTAATGAATAATAAAAACTTTTTTTTTTTACCTTAACTTTTGTCTGTGAAAAAAATATAATTTTTGTTATTACTTTTAATGAAGATAGTCTAGGTCTGTAGCTCTCACGTACGTGATTCAAGGGAACCCAGAAACTAATACGAACTAGTTTGCACAGAATGTGTTCTGGAATGGTTTTCTTTTTTGTCTAGTTTGTTTGTTTAGGTTTTTTGTGGTTTTTGGTTAGTTGTTTTTTCTTCCATTGATTCTGTATACAAATTTATACAGAATTTATTATTTTTATCATGTAAAGACAAAACAAACTTACCCAAAGTAGACTGCTGTTAGGATGGTGTTAGGAGAATAGTGTTAATTGAATAATTTAAGCAAAACAGGAAAAAAAAAACCTATTTCTTAAGGGTAACAAGAAATGTTCTACAAGAATCAAAATTTATGACAACTGTGAATACATACTGTGCGTCCTTGACAATTTAAGGATAAAACCGTCCTGTTTATGATTTGAAAAGATCAATGACAGTCTTAAAACTTTCATTATCCTTTTCTGCATAGGAGATTAAACCAGGTTTAACTTAGCCTGAAATAGCTGCAGATCATTGTGTGATCTCTTTTAGTAGTTTTATTTTTATTATGTTGGATTTTGCAACTTTTGATGGAATCGTACTTTCAAGTGAATTAGAACAGCACTGTACTCTTCAAGCCCCTTTCCTCTACTCACTACATTTCTGTGATGCGTCAACGATTAAATAGCTAAAGTATGGTTGGGCAAGTTTTGGAAACAAGGAAATTCCAGGCATTTTCTCACAGAGGTATCTACTGCAATTGATATAATTAATTTCTGAATCAAGATGATCAGGCCAATGGATTTTATCTACAACATTCTACAATAATACACTAAAGAAAAACATCTAGAGTTGACAATGGAAGTCAAATTCATTTACAAAGGATTTAGTTTTGTCTTCAGTGCATCATTTTCTGGTATACCCTAGATCAAATATTTGACATAAGATAAATCCTGCCTAATGATCAGAGTCAGAAGACAAACAATGAACAGACCATAGCTGAAACACAAGCTTCTGAATGTACCTTTATTAGTCACTATTTGTCTTGAATTTGGTATCTGGCTATTACTACGGGGAGCTGAGGACTGGGGAGGGTGAACATATTCATAATCTTTAGTTATAATAAAGTTATGATAAGTTGAGTGGATCTTAGTATTCATATCTCTCCTCTAATTCAGATATTGAATTCAGCAGCCATTTTGTCCAGAAGATTAGTGTTTTGATTGTAACAATGTGAATAACACCTGTCACAGTCACTTTAATGTTCACAGCTTTGTGATCATTAACAGTCTGACTCCTGAAGCAATTTGTTCAATGGAAATGCAGAGGTGACTAATACATACCACTGCCAGTGAATTTCTTCAAATGAGTCTAGATATACTACCTTGGTGTTTTATTGCAAATGTGGGGCTACTTGATCCTGAGAGAGAACTTGTGGAAAGGGGAATAGAATAATGTGTTCTCCGCACCCAGGGATGGTTGATTAACTTTCAATACTTGTAAAGCTAGAATTAGCTGTGCTTTGTGCCAGCTTTCCATTTGCTGTATTTTCATTATATATGACATTTAGATTTGTTACAGTCTATTAGCTGTAAGCTGTGGGCTGATAAGAAGGAATTTCATCAAAATATAAACCTCAAAAATGAAAATCCAAAAATCTGAAATGACAGGATTGTCGCAGTAACTTTACCTTAATTACAGCTCGAAGAGCAGTGGCGGAGGCAACTGATTGCAAAGCGCTGAAATGAAATCAATGGAGAGTGCCCAGTGGTAGTGCTCGCCATTATAGGAATTACCAAAATGATCTTCCTTTCTCATTATAATTTTCAAAGCCCTGCTGCTTTTCTTAAATTGCTGTCAAGTATGTTCTAAATGAGGTAAGAATGAAAATTTGTCTTCTCAATGTACACTGCAGTCCTGACTCTCTGCAGCAGAACATGACCAGAACTGCTCAGACATAATGCTCTGAACAAAAAGTGGCAATGGATTAGAACTGCATTAATTTATTGAGTTCATTTCACCTTTGATAGTTTAATTCAAAATAGAAGGTTGCTATATTTATCAGTGATTGCCTACAAACAATATTGAGCACACGGTTTTAAGAAGCTGAGATTTTTATTTATGAAATCTATTTACATGTATATATCAATTTAATAAATAACAAATAAATAAATAAATAATATTTTTTATTAGCTATTTTTGTCCATTACTTCATTTTTCTAGAGACTGGCATCACCCTTCTACTGACTCCCGGCAGATAAATCTCTGATAATGCTAGTTAGTTGTGTTCCTACGGTGTCTTACCACTGAAGATACTGTAGCTGAAGCAATGCTTGTACCTAGTAACAGGCACAGAGTTATATCCACAATGGAATCATTTAATTACTGAGACCACTATATTTAAAATTTAAGGACAGATTAGTGAAGTGTTAAGAAAACATAGGTTGCACAGGAGAGTAGTTAAAGGGTAGATGCCATCCTTGAGTAGGGCAGATTTGCAAGACTGAGGGCCGTGGAGTTTTCTGAAACAACCTTTGAGAAATATTCTCAAATCCAAGGGGACAATAACTTTTTTCCAATAGAGTTATATGCTATTATTAAGTCACTTCGTAGACACTCTGACTCTTCCTCTTCAAAGACAATCTTTCTGTTTCTTAAATCTTTGGATTTGTTTCCTAATCTTGATGCAGTATCTCATAGGTAGCTATACCTCGCTAAGACTGATGGCATTTTCATCACAAATTGAAATAGATAAGAGGATTTCTATTCGTAAACATATTTTGAAAAGATTTCGTGTTTATTTTCCCTCATCTATCTGGTTTTCCCTTTCGTCTGACAAATAGGACTGTACAAGAAAATTGACTGAAAAGTTTTTGGACCAAAATCCTTGGAAGCAAATTTGGAATTGGATGCTTTCTCCCTGGGAATACTCTATGGATAGTTATTTTTCTTCAAATCAAAATGGAATTTGAATGCCAAGTCAAGGACACTGCTGAGGATAACTGTCTTGGTCTTGTATGAGGTGAGTGGGAGTACCTCAGATGCTAAAGTCCCAGTCATTTGACACCCAACAGATCAGAAAAAAAAGTTTACATTCATACCGCTCATTGTAGGTCCCAGAGCAGTAATAATTGCTTTCACATTGAAGGGGTGCTTAAGCTGTTAAAATTCTGAATCTGTTTAATTTTCAAAACTGAGTAAAATTACAGCCCTGCAGATAACCTTGCAATAAGCTGTTCTGAAGCTACAAATGTATGAACCATGGCAGGGGTTAAAACTTAAAAAAACTATGAGCTATCTATGTGTGTTATGGTGAAACACACACAATTACATCTGCCTTTTGATCTACTACCAAACCAGTAAAAATGGAGATAGTTTGCTGGACTTGAAGGCATGAGGTAGAGTTCCCTGAAGAGAGCAGAAAACTTAAAGCAGCCAATCGAGCTTACTATACTGTATTGATAAACTCTATTGCTGGCTGTAAAGAATTCTGCATGGATTTAGAAGTAATTTTGGAAATATTTTTAATCTGAATGCTAGTACATACAGGTATACGCTAATATTCTATATTCCTTTGGGGTTTTTTTGTACGTTGACCATATCGGGGGGGGAGGGGGAAGAGGAAAAAAAAATGGAGGGCGATTATTTTTTCCTATTTCCGAATGTTTCCTATTATCTACAGTGTATAAGGACTACATCAAGTGATAGTGCTATCAAACAAAATTTGGCATAGACCCATACCCAGACAACTGTTTTGCTTTCTGTGAAAACAAATATCCACAAGAAAACTTCAGGTAATTTACCAACAATGCAGAGTCATTTGATGATCTTCTGCAAAATTGCGCATATCCTCCCTCAAGACCTGATGAGTACCTACTGTTCTTCAAGTCATTTGTGTCGAAATGTTTTACTGTAGCAAAAGCATTGGTATCTTTTATGTCTTAGCACAAAGTATTTCCTTATTATATGTCACAGCATACATTTGGTCAGCCTTTTTTGGCATTAGCGGAGTCATTGGGAAGACAAGTCATTTGCAGACTCTTTTCTAGCAGCGTCTGAGTACTATGCATAGGAAGACCTAATGGGAAGTATCAGCAGCTTGAAAATATTCAGGTCCTAAAATAGCACCATTCCAATAAAAGTCTTGGATTTCTTTTTTGTGTGAAATTCTGAGTATGCACCATCCCATGGGATGACACTTCTGGGTAACAGCCTCTTGTTGTTGAAGTTGGTGTGAGTTCTATTATTGACTTCCCAGAGATTTCATGATTTATAAATAAATGCAATCATGGTTTTAAATTCACACATTTCAGAACAACTCAGGGATAAAATCTTTGTATCCTTTATAAAGTGAGGGACAGTATGGGGAAAAGTGGTTTGAATAATAAATGAATAAACTAATTTATTTAAATAAGTCATGTACAGACATTCTGTATTTTGAGTCATTACATTGACTCTGGCACTGCAATTTTTGACCCTTGTGGTGCTTTCTATTTCTATCACCTATTGCATTGTCATATGATAACTGTGGTATTTGATTATTTTGACTGCTTTACGTATCATTTATGTGTCTCCAACTTCCTGCATCTCTGTTACTTGTTCTTCAGAGCAAAGACTCTGAAGGATTCTGACTGGACACTAAACCTGATTATTTAGAACTGTTCAGAACTGTCCTCTATTATTTATGACAATGCAGGGCAAAGAAAAAACCCAAATCTTTGACCCTTTCTCTGAAACTGTAAGTAGACTACCAGGCTACCTTGAGTCAAGTCATCCAAAAAGTGAACTGTATGAGGCATGCAGTTCTGGAAGTACCCTTGAGATATGGATTTGATATAGTGTTTTACCTCCTACTTACCACTGTTTTGTCATCCTGGTACAGAAATCACAGTGGGTGAATAGGGCTGAAATAAATTCTCTGTGAAGCCAGTATTCTTAGCTATACAATGTTCTTGATGCAGTGTTGATGAAGCCTGGTGTTGTAGACTTTTTGAAGAGAAAATATTCTCTGATATGCTTCATTTTGATGCTTGTAATTCAAATAGTTCTAGATGGAAAAAAAATATCATTCAGTCTATGGAATATGGAATATGAAACTTGTTCAGATACTAATAGCTGATTAAACAAAAAATATTTTGAAAAGACTTGCAACCAGGTTTTTAAATCAAGAAGAGTCTGGAAGTATCAGGTTACTAAACAGAAAGCTAAACGCTTATAAGCCCACAAATACTGAAGGTATCCTGCCAATCTCTTGTGTGTTGTTTGGTTTTTTTTTTTTTTGGTTTTTTGTTTGTTTGTTTTTTGGTTTTTGGTTTTTTTTTTTAATATCCTCTTCCTGTTTTAGATAGGTGGGAAGAGGAAAGGCAATTCAGGTTGTAGATGGTACTTCAGCCTTAACTTCAGCCTTAAATAGAGCCTTTGAAAGGTAGTTAACTGCTGATTGCAGAGGAGATACCATAGTTTATTGGACAAAAATCACGTATTTATAAAGTCATGTCTTTTTGCGTATCCTTCTTTAAAGTGAGATGGTAGCTATTCAGGTCTGCTTTCTAGAAAACCTGGCAGCTCTACAGGGCACATTGACATTCAAAAGTCATTTTCAAAATGAAAGGAGGGAGCTTGTTTTTTGAGTTTATTATTTTTAAATTAATTATTCTATTTTTCTTATTGAGCCTTTTTTTCTTTTTTTTTTTTTTTTCGTGGTAATGGTGGTAGGTTTTGTTTGGTTTTATGTTAAGTTAAGGTTAAGTTAGGGTTAAGGAACTGTTCTGTGTTTCTGATGTTAAAAGTCAAGAGTTTCAAGCTATTCTATATAAGGTGATTTTAAGACGGAGTGGTGAGAAGAAACAAAAAAATTGCTAAACTTCTGATAACATTATGGGAGCCCTAATGCTGTGTACTGTGCCTCTGTTATTTTATATATTGCCTCTGTTTCAACCTGAATAAGAATATTTTGAGGAGAGAAAACAGTGAAAAGTACTTAAAATTCAGTTCATGTTCTTGAACAAAATTGTAAAGTTTTTTTACTTGGATTTGATACTAAAATAATGAGCCTTTTTCTTCTGTTCAGTGGTATTTCTCTCCTGATATTCTCTTTGGCAAGGCACATAGGGACATCAATCTTGCGTTTAGCAGTGTGCCACAGCCTTCTTTATGCAGCACAGTTCAGTAAGAATGTTATCTCCCTCATACCAGATACCAAGACCCAAGTGACTGCACCTCTGCAACCACATATTTACAGATGGAGAAAGAGCAAAGTAGCTAACTATTTATTCAGAGAATATATTATGAGAAGCTGTAAACTTTGATGTGATTATCAATGAGAACATCATTAAAGCTCATATCTAAGAAAGCACTTACAAACCTGAAAACTGCATATGAAAATTCTTAAGTGACTGAAAACATACTAATGCACACGTAAGGTTGATTGCTAGGAATGTATCTCCAAGCTGTGTGTGAGTCAGGCAGAAACTATGCATCCACGCACACCTAGGCCTAAACCCAGCCTGACATGCCTAAACCCAAGCAAGAAAAAGTACTTAATTTTATAATTTCTTATTGCTGGCTTAGTTGGTTATCTCAGTGCTCAGACAGCTGAGTTTTGTGACTCTTGAGTACAAGTGTGTAACTTATGTCCAATGGCACAATGTTGATACTGTGAATTCCTTTCTTGGAGCTGAAAGCTTACTTTTGTGTTTCAGTGCTAAATTTCCCAGTGTCATTCTGATCACTTGCATAAAAATAGTTTTAGATGGGGAAGGTTTGATCGAACCCAGAGTAGACTCTCTCTACTCTGAACCCAGAGTAGACACACTCTTTTCCGTGTTTGTCTCTTTCAAAACATGTTTCCAAGACTCTGGAAAGAAATATGAAGTAGGTTTAATTTTCAAATGATAATGAATTCAGTTTTAATGAATATAAAGGCAGTACTGACCAGGAAAAAAAAAAAAATATTTGCCAACTATTGTCAAGGGCTTCCAAGGTAGCACCACAAACAGCATACAGAGATCTACAAGGTTCATTGATGCTCACCTAGCAAATGTCATGACTATATTTCTTGCTTTTTGGTGGCCTATCAATATGTTCTAAAATCATACTATAGACCTGTAAAATATGAGTGTTAAAGATGGTTTATGAGCAACAGACCTGTTACATTCGCTGGTTTCACCGTAATGATCAGCAAGACAAGATCAGAGATTGTTAGTAAAAGAATAACCTAGTTCACCACCATTATTTCTGTTCCATCCATTATTTTGATGTTTTCTTCTTGTTAGAATAGTAGATCAGAGTACTATGAAGAATATCTCTCTGCAAAGGAATTTAACATCAGGTTGGCAAACGTGTGATGCCATGATGTTTGAGTGTTACCATGAAGCTGAGAGTAAATAACATAAACTGTAAATCAGCTAAATGATCTTCAGGATGAGGGACAAGTGTAGGTGGCATTCAGTCTTCGACAAGGCTAGATCTAGGTTGTTTCTTTGAAAATAACAATAGTGACAGATAATCCTGTTGCCATGTTTTCACTTGGTTGTCGTTATGATCTTTATTCATGTCTTTAAAGGAAAGCCAAATTTTCCCTAATATTTTTTATGCTTGTTTTTTGCTTAATGGGTCCTGCTCCTATAAAACATACTTTTCAAGTTTTGAGGAGGATGTTTATTTTCTTATTAATGTATATTAAGGTTTAAGAAAAAATATATTTAGCTATTTTTCCTTGAGTTTTTTGAAATTATGTTGGAAACGTAAAAAACACCAACTAAAAAAGAAAACACCTGTTTTCTCTCCCTTTGTTACTTTTGTATTTCTTGCTGTCAAAAAATTGCATCTTTCAAATTTTGTTGCCTGAACACTACTCTTAAATCTTTTAACAATTCAACATTTTTGAATGAAATAATTATGATACAGGTCTTTATCTAATAGGTTTAATGTTTGTAAAGTATAATGTGTGTCTTGTATTCAAATGCAAGATTATGTTTTTTCTTCAAAACAGAAACAACGCGGTTTACTCTTCACTGTTTATTGTTTAGTAAGATAGTGTAATGGATATCTACAGTACTTTCACATTCAAAGTCTAGTCTCTATTGATTGATGTTAGACATTTGTTATGGTCAAAATTAGTATTTGCCATTTTCTGATTACTTTGATGCCACTAAAAGAGCAATAGAACTGTGCAGATTTTTGGCAAGGATATGTTTTGTGTGGTGATGCAATTTAATTAGGTATGTAGACTTCTCTATTGTCAGCAAATGTTCTCTGAAACTTTACTTTAGAAATGTACTAATTATTACAAAAAAAAAAAAAAATCTAAGGCAAAGGAAGGCTATAGAAAAGTGCTATCAAACCTTTACAATAAAACTTATTTTTGTTTGATGTAATGTACCCTGCCATAACTTTTTAGCGCATCCTTTCATACTATAATTTTGACAACATAGAATAATTTCATACTATAATTTTGAGAACTAACAATTTTGAGAACTATCAAGCATCTTTTAATGAAATGCTATTTAAACCACATCCAGTTTTGCATATGAAGTAAAGAGATTACATCTGTTTTTGTCAGAAGACAAATCAGAACTTGAACTTCCTTGCAAAAAAAAGTTCTTTGTACTGTGAAAGGTATTGGACTATTTGAAATTTTTAGAGGTTATATTGAGCTAAATATGCTTCACATCATTATCATTTATTTTGTTTTTTCTAGACTTCACTATAATGTCTCTGAGCATCTTTATATCACGTGGTTCTACCACAGCTATTTAACTAAATATATAGGCTTGCAGATCCAAAAGTATGTTTTGCTGTTATCCTGTTACACCTTTCAGAAATTGCTTGTACCGTTATTTTTCTTGTCCTTTATGTCAGTATTTCTTGAGAGGACCAATACTGTAACGGGAAAAGCTGCTGCCTAAGGGTTATGGTAGCCATCATGAGAAACACCACAACCATAATATCAATTTATGCACACTTGTTTTTATTAGGTCCTAGAGGAACATTTAACAACTATGAAACTTCCATAATTGCAATATTTTAAAACATACTGCTTGTTCTACTGTTTGGTTGGTTCCATCATGTTTCCCTGGGAGATATTCTTCAGAAATAATTGCTTTGTATGGAAACTAAGTAGAAACTACTGCCTTTACATTTGAAAAGCTAAAAGAAATAAATGAGGGTGCTTGTTCTGCAGTGAACAGTACCTGAACAAGGGCACTTGTGCAATGCCCTTAATCCTAAGTGAGTATATAGTCCTGACTGAATTCTTTTGCTGCAGCAGAATATCTTTTAAATTGGTAATTGTAAGATAAAAGGAAATTAATGCTTAAGAATTTTAGTGAATACTGTAATTTAACATACAAGAAAAAACATAAATTTCCTCATGTCTATGTTCTGTATTGTGGTTTCTAGACTCTGAACAGAAACTCTACCCGCCTCTTCAATACCCGATAAAAGAAAAGGGTTGAGTTATTACAGAAATAAAACAATTATTCCTACATCTAAACATTTTTAAAGGATAGTGAAATATTCCTTTTGAGGAAAAAAGTCTTTCTGACATAAAATTAATCTTCTCTTATTACTATGCTAAGATCATGCTACGCAAATGCTATATAGCTTGTTCTGTGAGGTACAAAGCTGAATTCACAATTTCTTCTCATCCAGCTTTGTCATTGCCAAGAGAACACTAATTAGACAGTTAATAACAGCTTTTTTTATCGAAGACTGTGTTCAGGAATGAAGGATTCAAGCATGGATCTTTTTGAGTCAGCTTACTGTTCTGGCCTTAAATTTGCTTAGGCAGATTTTGGAGCTGCATGAATTTATATTTCAGTGTCCTAGATTTTTGTGTCTGACAATACACACTAAATAATCAGGGTTTAGGACATAGCTTTCTTGTGCTTGAACTCTGGGAATAGTGAGAATGAAATCTTCCACTGTTCTTTCATTAAAATTTTCTGAATTTTGCATTTCCTAGTAGCAGTATGATGATATTTGGAAAGAATTAAAAAAATAAACTAGAACTTCAGTTTGAATATTATGAACTTCTAACCTTAAGAGTTTAGACTCAAAAAATATTGTAACAGAGAAACCACAAACATAGAATCCATGGGCATCTGGTCAAAACTTTCTTTTCTTGGTTTTAAAAGGTATTCAACAGTAAGAAGACAAGATATTTTGTATTCTTTTTCAGAATATTAATTTCATATGAATATGTGGTTTTGTTAGACACTGATAAAACACTGGCCTAATTATAGCCTGGACTCTGAGCTCCTGTATCTAACACAACCTCCCAGCTCAGAAATTTTTCTCTGTCATACTAAACAGTCATATGGAACTTCACCTGGGGAATGTAGAGCATTTCAAAGAATGCAAGCTAAATCACATTTTCTGTCAGTTGTGCCCCAAAATATTCTCAGGGAAAAAAAACCCAAACCCACAGGTTCAAATATATTACCTGAAACTGGATGGAGGAGAGCAGAAAAGTCTGAAACTATTACAATTTATACTACAGCATAACAAGAAGATAAGAAGAAAATATATGGTTAGATCTCATCTCAATAGATCATCGCTGATCTATTCCTTTTTGCAATGGGGTATCTCTTTACAACTTTCTTAAAAAACCCAAATATTGTCCAGGATACATTATAATTTTCTAATGGGAGGTAAAAATAATCAGTAAATAAGTTTTCTCTTTCTTTGTCTCTTTTTAAAGTCTGCAGAAAGGATCAAAGATATGAACTATAAAATGGTAGAAGAAACAAAAGCCCAACCAGGTATATTTCAATTAGACTTCAGTTCCCAAAAAGCCTATTTTTTAAAAAAGTAGACATTTGAGGTTCCTAAGTCCCTTTGGATGCTTTTGAAAATCTTCCCTTAAACGTTGATTAGACTGTAGGAATGGAAGCTTTAGTTTTCTGGTAATGAGCACAAATTGACAAAGATGACTTGTAGTCTCGTGTTTGGGTCCACTGACAATCCTTACTGTGCTGTCTTGTCCTTTTTTGTCAAACTTGATTCTACCTAGTTAATTTCTTTCTTATGTTTTTATTGGTTAACCAATTAATGCTCCCTGTCCTGTACAAAGCTTCCACACAATCTGTCGTGCATTTCCTCTAGCCAAATTAATGAAAAAAACTAAAGACAACATTCTCTCCTGATGTATGGAGGATCTGGAAGATTCACTTACCTCTATTGACTCTGCCCACGCTGCAAAAATTATTATGGGACAACGCTGAGAACTATTTTCATACCCCTTCCATACTAGGTAGGTGTCTTAAATACGTGGAACTAATGGAAGCAAGCTATATTAAAACAGTGAAAGAATTAAAAAAAAAAAAAAAAGAGTTATAATTAAGAAAATTAATCACTCTGTATGGGGTAGTGGGATTCTTTTTTACCAATGTCACAAATTCGCTAAGGAGTGGTATCTAAGTCCTGCAGGTTGGATGTCACACTTCACTTTATGTTGCAAAGAGGAGTATCTCTTTGTATCCTTTTTTTTTTTTTTCTTTCTTGTCGGCTTAGATACAGTATTTGGGTTTTTAACATATTACCTTAATACGCTCAGAACAAAAGCATTTACTCAACACTCATGACAAGGTGTAAGTTGCTTTCATTTCCTTGGTAGTCAACAATAACAAGGATTGTTTTATAAGAGGTGAATTTATTTTAAGGAGTTACCTGGAGGCAGAGCTGGGAAGCATTTTCCATATTTCATAGACAATTTTTCCACCAAATACTTTGAATGTTAAGCCTGAATGCATGTATTTTGTAAATAGCAGCAATAACACAACAGCAGGTGGTGAGCTTGCACATTCCTTTGTCTACATATCATCACACTCTGATGAAGTCTTTTGTGGGTGATGGTCTCCCTGCAGCAGAGACTGTAACCATGGGTCTTATTTCTGCTTCTTGGTGCAATTCCGGTTTGGGTAGGATAAAGTACATATACCTTGTCAGGTGCTGCAGCCGTTACCGGAATTCCATCAGCTAAGCCTTCATTCCCAAAGGCTTTCATTTCACTACATTATGTTTCATTTTCAGTACATTATTCCTGGCGATACTTTAGGGTAGTTCATTTTGTGACTTTTGGCTGTGGTCTACAGAATTATTTTATTTTTATAAAGGTGGATTTAACCCATGTACATGGATAATTAGAAATCTAGATTTTCATATTGTATCCCACATTTGACTCTTCATTCACTTTTGAAATGTATTTTGCCCCGCTATGCTTTTAAATAGATGTAAACCATTTATAAAAAATACAGTATCAGACCTTAATGTAAATAAGCAGTCAGTTGGATTTGAATAAAAACATACTCCAAGTCTGTTGAAAATGAGAAATTTTATACCGATATATGCATTGATCTTGAGTAGGAAAATTCCAATAAACAGGACTTTCCATTCCTATTACTTAATTGAGTTATTCAGCAGGCTGAAGGCCTGGTGGGGTGAATGCAATATATTTTCCACAACCACTGATTTCAGAGCTCTGAATGAGGATTCAGGTTCATCTCTGATAACTTATGAGGGTAAATGCTCTGTGATAGGGGGTAAAATCACCTTTTTTGCAGTTGCAGCTATAGATGCAGATTACTACTAATAACCAAAATGGAACAAGAAAAGTGAGGGGGAGGAGAGAGATAGAGAAGGAGAAAGGAAAAAAAGGGGAAAAAAGCCACTATGTTTTCTGTAGCTGGGAGACAGAGATGAAAATTCAGTTTTATGTCTGCTTCTGTAAACTCTTTATATATTAAGATAAACTCATTATTCCTTCTCTGTATGAATTTGTGGGATTTTCAGAAGAATAATTATTTACTGACATTCTAATGGCGTATTAGAGAACAAATAATAAATTTCCTTTATTCGCTTTCTCCTTTCAGGAGTCTGCATCTGCAGAAACATGTACAAGAATGTCCTGAACAACACTTCTCACCACAGCTCTGTCTATTAAACAAAATGTTCAGTAACCAGCAGAGTGGAAAATAGAGCTCATCTTTCATTCTAAAGATAGTATTTCCATAAGGCAGAAAAGACATTGCAAAACATCACAAGAATTAAAGAGGATCTGACTTTCTTTGTCTTTTTCAGTGAAGAGGCTTTACCGGTACTTCTTCTTTAATATACTTATTACCCTATCGCAACATCAACATCAGTACATATATTCCACTTTATATAGAAAGAATCCTTAAGAAGTATTTTAAACAGTTCTGCCTTCAGAGTGTATCCAAGTTGCTATCATCCTTTTATTGATGTGAGCAATAACACTTTACACTTCAAAAGGTAGGGAGGAGAAAATATCTCTTAGAACTTTTCCTTCACATTTAATATTACCAACAAAACATAAAAAAAGGTACAGCACAAGAATTCCCACTTTCTCAGAAGGATCAGACTGCAGAAGAAGATGACAGGAGGTGTTTAATTCTCCATTCAGTGTCTTAAATTTTCATGAATGCAAAGCTTTTTGTTTACAATCAACCCTTCCTTGTGCATTCTGCTGATACTATGAGCGTCATCAAAGTTTATATAGAAGACCTTGTTTTCTTTAAGAGTGACATGAGTTTGAAAACTGAATTGTTTTTAAATAGTTTGGTTCTCATTAGTAACAGACTCAGAAAACAGTCTTTTATGCAATTGTTTTGCAATAAAGGAATGATAAGACTATATTAGAAAATTTTATTTTCCTTATTGCAAAGGATAATGTATTAACAAAAACACAGATTTCTTCTGCTGTCTCACCACAAACTTGTTTAAGGGTGACTAGATAACTTTCATTTCAGTGAATTCCAATTAGAGATGCATGAAGGTGTTCAGGGGAGAAAAAATATTCTGGTAAATAAAAGTATCCTGGTTGACTAAAACAACGTCTCTGGGCTATCTATTTGTTTTCTTCTCAGAACTGTAGAGGCTAGTTGGGAATCTAAAATTATTTTCTTGAAACTACTATTTTTGAAGGACTTTTCAGAGTCAATTTTGATATCCTTTTCTAAATTGGAAGCTGCTATTTTCTATTTATGTGCTAGCAGGGGACATAGAGTTAGAAAGGTAAGAAAGGGCAAAATGTATGTGTTGTATTGCATAGCTTTAAGTTTCATAAGCTATGTCTACACTGCAAAGTTTTCTAGACATCTGTGTGAATGTTGGGAGTGTAGGAAAAAACCTGCAATTCCTAAGTGTAGGAAAAAGCTGTAATTATCTATATGAGATAATTATCGCATACAGAGCTAATTTATACTGAAAAAAGGAGTTAGCTGTCATGCGGTGACAGATTTTTTTTTTTTAATTTTATTTCTATTTTTGACACTTTAAACCATGTCTCTGCTGGAGAACTTCATGCAGTTACTGGCAATGCCTTTACAGTATTGGTCTATAAGACTGAAAGAGGTTGGTCTCTTGTAAGACCGGAAAAATTACAGGAAAAATTGTGTTCTTGGAAGGTGTTCCTAGGAGTTACAAGCCTGAATTAGCTTTCATGAATTTAAAGTAGTGATGGGGAGTCACTCATTCAGCAATAGTGTTAGTAAAATTGATATTTGCAAAGTGATAGAACATGTAGCATCAATTAAACAAAAAGTGTCCGAAATGAGAGAAGCTTCCAGGTTCCCAACAATAAGCACAGTTACACAGAGCTCTGGGAGAAAGCGACTTTAATAACGGAGTTCTTGAGGACATTGTGTCTGGCTCAGTGCTTGCCTACCCTCAGTGCTAAAGCATGAACCCCTTTCTAAGTTTTATAGTTTCAGCTTTATATTTTGTATTCTCTAAAACCAAAGTAACGTGCAGATACTAGATAAGCGTTTTAATTACCTTTTAATTTAAAATCAGAGACATAAATCCCTATAGCAAGAAGGTTATAGAAATAATTTAAAGTCAATTAAATGACTGCAAGCTTTGAACTCCTGTATAATACCATTTTTACTGCTTGTAATTAGACTTACTTTTGTTCTTTTGTTAATCAGAATTAATTTGTAAGTCCTTAAGGGTATTGATATATCCCAGTCCAGAAAAAATTAATACATTTGTCTGCCAAATGAGTTATTTGAACACACTTATATTATTTTAGTAACACAGGTTATAGATATTTCAAAAAAGTTTAATTACAGTATTCTTTTTGTAAGCATATACAATTGTAATAGATACAAAATAAATCATATGGTGTGACGGTTTTCAGAGGATCATCATAGATTAAAATCTTTCAGACTAAAAAAAAAATAATTTCTGTCTGTACAGATGACATTTTAGCCATCAGATGTAAGTACAGCAGTCTCCAGCTCATGCTGATTAGCAGAGGGTTGTAGATAATGCTTCTATTGTCCATGATAGAGTTTAACAGAGAACAGTCTTTCAGCTTCACAAATTGCAGACACCAGCTTCGACAGTACTTCAACAGCCAATTTGGCATGAGAAGTATTGGCAGGGTAGCATCTGTGAACCAAAATTGTCAGTATGACTTGGGCAGTTTTCACAGGAACTGTAGTATGCAGTTCAGTGTGTGTGATAAATAGTTTACCTTGAGCTCAGCAAAAAGGATTCCCTTTTTTTTTTTTTTTTTCCTTTATGATTCTCTTGGAATTGCTCATTTCACCTGTCACATAGGAGAAATGACATTTTGACTAATCTACAGAGTAATTAGTTGTTACAAGAATTACACGTATTCAAGCGGCTGTTTTAGTAAATACAGAAATTCTGACATAAAATATGGCAGTGGTCCAGAGAGGGGAGTTTGGGACTATACATCATTTCCTCTACCCATCTAAACTGCAAGCACCAGAAATAAACTCTCACATACAAGTGTCACTGGGACTTTTTCCAGGAAGACATACCCAAAAAACTGCAAGAAAAAATCGATCAACCACAGTAATTATAAAAGTTGTTATAAACTTTCAGGTGTTATAGATCTACAGATTCAGCTCTTTCAACTCTTTTCAATATCACATTGCTGTTTTCTAGCCCCAACACATTTACCATGGTTTAATTGTATGGCAAAATTGGCACCAAATCTTTCTCTCCAAGCTCAAGTTAAATTGTCACCCTATGAAGTATTATGTGCTTTTCTGTCTTTTCCTGCTAACTACAGATGTTCTTCTGAAGTTATTTAAAAAGAACTGAGTGTGATGAAAAGTGGATGACATCTGGATGAAGATTACAACCTCCAGCAAAATAAATCTAAATTATGGAAAATGATTGAGTCAAACGATTTTTTTCATAAAAGGCTTCTACAACAGTATAGTAAAATACACTTTATTATATATTTGTGTGTGTGATTCTGTGTGTGGATTCCATAATACAGGATTAATTAATTAAAAGAATCACTTTCAAGGGTTAGTCAACAAGAAATCTTGCAGATAGGACCTGGCCTTTTCTTAAACTAAAGCATTTTCTTCCACGTGGAATTCACAGCTCTAGTATCCATCACCACCCAAAAGGAAATCAGTGTCTTCAACTATCAGACGATAGCCAGAGATGTGAAGTACAGGCTTTCTTCTTATCTCACAGTTCAGGGGATACTGCACTCACATAACATGTAATTTTCCCACTGAATTTTTTTAACTGATATCAACTTTCATCTTTTAGCCACCAGAATGAAAGATCCTGCTAGGACCTTTACCACCAGGTCCTCAGGGCCCCTGATTGGTGATGTACTCTAGCTAAAGCCATTTTATTTGTGTAGTTAATTACAGTTTTGTTTTTAAGAGGGAAGGAAAGCATGAGAGAGAAAAGGCATATGGCATGAGAGAGAGAAACAAAATAATGTGCTAAATTCTGTTTCAATTTTTATTTTGTTTTCCTGAACAGTTACTATTTAATATAAAAACGGAAACATTAATTGGCTCAGGTACTAGAACAGCCTGGGTGAGCATCTTAATCAGTAGGATGGAGAGGCATGATAATTTACATGCTCTTTTTGGTTCTGTTAGTCTTTATTTATACACTGTGAAGAGTCTGAAATTCTTACTGGTAGCCCCTGCTCCTAGCAATATCCATGTACAGCACATCATCCTGGAGTGTTAAGGGACATACCAGGGAAGAGTGGGAAGTCTGCATAGTCTCAGGAAAAGAAAATAATTGAGCCCTCATTCATTACCTCTAAAAATCCTTGCAGTCTGTTTTAACAGAAAACCTCATCTTCTACATCTGTTCAGAACACATCAGATTGCCTCAAGCAACTCTGCTTGATGAAAAGCTATTTTGTTCATTTTAACTGGATTTATAGAAGAGACAGGTGCAAAACTGTAAACACCGAGGGACATCTGGACATGCTCAGCATAGCAATGCCTTAGGAGTAGGGGAATCTCCAGATATTATGTGTGTCCTTAAAGAGATGAAATAGCACGCAGAATGACAATGGGTTCACTTCATGCAGTGCAAAGTCCCCTCAATATTTGCAGACCAGCTACTCAGCATTTGTAAGGTAGGAAAGACCCAGGGCATACTCTTTTAGCAACTGGCCGGCTGAGCCCCTTTCATTCCTGATCCTCTGAAGTGCAGCCACAGGAGCCATGCGTGAAGAGGTGGATCTGGTGCTGAAGCAGAACTCTAATGACCCCAGAAACTTCAGTACAAAGCCTTAGCTTGTGCACTTCTAACGTGCTTCCCAGATAAGGGCACTTATAGCTCTCAAGAACATTAGGCACACAAAATTATCTAGGCAGGGCTTCTTTGCCTTTTATTCTGGGACACTAAATTACCTTTTAATGAAACAGTGGGTGTAACTCAGTCTAAAATTAGTGTAATAACTGGTTATATGCAGGGAATGACTGTGCATTGATTAAACCTTAATGTCAATGATTCAAACCCACAGGTCTTTGAGTCTGGATCAGAACTTTCTTTAGAGTTATTTTGTGTTGTAGGTTTACCAGACTCTTTGTTAGACTGGACGTAGACCATAAAATATTACAGAGGTAATTATAAAAATATGCATAGAAGTGAAATAGAATGTTGGGTTTTGTTCCTTTTTTTTTTCCCAGTGCAGGCAGGATTTAGTACAAATGCTTTGAAAAGGCTATCAAAGACCCTTCTAGCATTCTTTGCAGGTGGTGCAGAAATACTTAAATGATAACAATGTTTTACAGAATTACTTTTGTGCCTGTGATGCTCTAAAGATAAATGATGGTGATTTTGTTGGGGGAAATAATATTTTCTACTTTTATTAACCCCACTGATGTCGTTGGAAACCCCCATCGCTCCCCTTTTCTTACAGGGTGTATGGAACATGATTCTTAGCTTAATTCAAAATCAGAGAAGCAGCTGTGATCTGTTCCCCGTTAGTTTTAACTAATGAAAGCATTTAAGTAACAGGATACAGAAACTGTTGAGGGGTTATTATATCCAACTTAATGCCTTACCTCTTCCAAGTAGTTCCACACCCCACCCCCCCCCCCCCCATGATATTGCAAATCATATATAATTAAACGATTCATTCTTGTTAGGTGTCTAATATCAAAGAAAATGGTTGGAGCTTTTTTAATGCATTTGCCATGGTTTTACCTCAGCCAGCAACTAGGACCACACAGCTGCTTGCTCACTTCTCCCCCTCCCCACCCAGTAGGGTAGGGAGAAGAGGGAGAAAAGGAGAGGAAAGGAAAAAAAAACATGGTAGGTTGAGATAGAGACAGTTTAATAGGACAATAATGGAAAAGTAAAATAATAATAATAATGGTAAAGGAATATACGAAATAAAGTAATACAATGCAAGTGCTGCCTAACCTGTCCTGAGCAGTGATTGTGTATTCCTGTCCCTCCAGCCAACCCCCATTTATATGCTAAGCATGATGTCTGTTGTATGGAATATTCTGTTGGCCAGCTTGTCCCACCTATGCTCCCTCTCAGCTTCCATGGGAAGCTGAAAAAAGTCCTTGACTAATACAAACATCACCTGGCAACAACTAAAAATATATGCATTATCGACATTCCTTTCATAGCAAATCTGAAACACAGCAGCCACTAAAAAGAAAATTAACTCTATCCCAGCTGAAACCAGGACAGCATTTTACATTAATTACTGCACTTTGATACATATCAGAGCCAGCAGATAAACTCAATTAATTTATGTGTTTTTCCTTTATTCTACACTGTGAACAAATTTGGGTCTTAATTTTCCACTCCCAAAGTAAATGTTTTCAACCGTTTTTTTGTTGTTGTTGTTATTGTTGTTTGTTTGTCTGCTTTTAAGTGTCTTAAATAATCATAACATATTTAATTATTACAGATTGAATGTTCCATTTTCCCAAAGTCTAGTGAGCAGCTGAATGGCATGATTAGACCTAGTAGCTGAACTTGTATAGCATTTGCAATTTTTTAATATTTAAGTACAAATATTAACCAGTTCTAACTAATATGTAAAAATTAAGAGCACCAGTTTAATTAGTTTGTCAATTATTACCCATAAGCGAGTGCAATCAGCAGGAATCATAGGGATAAAAAAGAGTTGGTAGAGCAATAGAAAATACAGTAATCATATATTTGAAACTTATCTTTACTAAACAAATTAAAGATTTAGTGCTCATGTGTCTTAAATTATATTGACTTTATCCTCGTTCAGGCCATGTAAACAAGAGATTTAGAGACTAGACATTTTCAGTAGCAAAATTCATAACGCCTAAAGCAATACCTGTTCTCCTAAGGATGTCACATAAGACTAGGAAATAATTTCCTTGAAAATAAAACTTGCTTCAATTCCAAGACTTTTTCAGCTAGCTTTTGAAGAAAAGAAATACTTTTGGGGAAAACCAGAAATACCTTTCCTGTAAAATTATTAATTTATTATTCAATTAAAAGTGCTCAGTTGTTTTTGGATATTGTAGCTAAGGATGCACCTCCTGCATAGTTACTGTTGATGTTAAATTGATTTAATTATTCAGTGACTTAATTAGCTAAATCCAGGAAGGAATCTAATGTTCAACCCCTACAAATTATGATATTGTTCCCATGTACTAAAGGAATGAGCACAACTAAGAACTTCTACTTCACAATACTTCAAGGAGTTTTTGGAGGAAATTAACAAATCAAGGATAATGGCCCTATATGTGATCTCTGATTGGGCATGCAAGTGTGACATGGTATTGAAGGGGAAAGCTTGGATCTACCTGTCATCTGTAAGGTCGTCATGGTTTCAGCTGGGATGGAGTAAACTTTCTTGCTAGCAGCAGGTGTAGTGCTATGTTTTGTATTTGGAATGGAAATAGTGTGATAGCCACTGGTGGTTTTGGTTGTTCCTAAGAAACCGAGGCCTTTTCTGCTCCTCACACTGCCCCATCAGAGAGTATGCTGGGGCAGGCACAAGAAGTTGGGAGGAGATACAGCCAAGACAGCTGGCCTCAACTGACCAAAGGGTTATTCTATGCCATATGATGTCATGCTTAGCATATAAAGCTGGAGGAAGAAGAAGGAAGGGGGAGGACAGAGTTATGGCGTTTGTCTTCCTAAGTAACTGTTATGGGTGATGGAGTCCTGCTTTCCTGGAGATGGCTGTTCCCACCACCTGCTTGTTGGTGGGAAGCAGTGAATGAATTCCTATATTTGCTTTTCTTGTGCGTGCGGCTTTTGCTCTACCTATTAAACTGTCTTTATCTCAACCCACAAGTTTTTTCTCACTTTTACTCTTCTGATTCTCTCCTCCGTCGCAACTGGGGGAGTGAACAAGCAGCTGCATGGTCCTAGCTCCCAGCTGGCATTAAACCATGACAAAGGTGATCTGGATTTTATTGTGTAATTCTCATTCTTCTCCAGATTGTGACTGAACTATTCTTTTGAGGTTGACTGGAGGAAAATGGACACTTTTAGGTCCTTGACATCAAAGTTAGTTGGTTGAGTTGAGGGATAAATTATATTTGAAGAAATAATGCATGAAATAATGCACTTATTTCACAAAGGTGTACAGAGACAGTAGGAATAAGTTTATCTGAATTAGACTTTTTACACGAAAGGAAAATAGGAGTTGTTATTTATATTCTTTTTCTTAGAAAACGAACTCTTTATTTTTTCTTTTTCTTTTCTTCTTTGGATAGCATGAATTATTAGATAGAGGTCTCTGCAATTTGTCTGTTTCTTGGAGTGTTACATATAGCTTTCTTTGTTGAAGTGCAGTGATCCTGGAACCTCTTGAGGCTTGGTTTGCCCTGTAATTTCTATGTATCACATCTTATACTTTGGTTAGTCAGAAAAGTTTCTTTGGAAGTTTATATATTGTCTCTGATGTCTCAAACTTAACATTCTGAATGAATCACTTTATAGAGAAAAACATGGTTACTAAATTTAGAAATGAGTAAACTGTGTGTTTTATGTAAGTTTTTGTATATGGGTGATCAAAGTGTTATTTTTATCACGAGCTGTATGAACTTGAGGTGACCTATGTACATGATGGTATACCATTTCTAACAGTCACTGTTGATACTGTACATTTGTATTTTACCTTTTCAAGTGACAAAATCATTTGGTTATTGTCAATGTAACAAAAATATGTAGAGAAAGTATATGAAAATAATAATAATAATAAATAAATCAGAAAAACAACCACAGAACTGCCTGTAATTAAACTGTAAAAGAAAAGAAATCTGTTTTTTCTATTCTTCTTAACAACCTAATTAAAGTAATATGTACCTAGTGAACACATTTAATTAGTCTGGCCTGTTTTTTTTTTTCTGGGTACAATCCAGTTCTACTATATTTTTTCCAATGCCTTCTCGCTATTTTTTTAAGTGGTACAAATTAGAAGTTTTTGTCAGTCTACTAAAAATGCAACCAACATGATATTTAATGAAAAAATCAGTATTTTTTTAATGCATTATACAATGTGCTATTTCTATTTAAAGTTTTTACAAAGAACATAAGTTGCATTCTCAAAGCAATTGTGCTGCTGGTACAAAAGTAGTAAATAAAGCAAATAAAGATTAAAATAATAATAAAAAAAAGTAAAGCCCTGTTGATTTACAGTCATACACTATCAGGTGGATGGTAGAGATACGTGGATGTTGGTGGTAAGCAGTACGAAGCAATTTCTTTTTGACAATTTCAGTGAAAGTTATGTTCTCCCATGACTTGAATTCCTGAATCCTTTCCTGAAATACAGTGTCTGATCTTTCTTTTCAAAGCAGAGCAGAGGTTAGCTGCTTTTGGGAAAGGAATTTCCATCTCTCCGTTTAGACCGTAAAAGTAGCATGTGGGAATAATCTAGGAATTTTTTTGTTCCTTTTAATTTCTTCCACTAGTGAATGTATGTTACTTTGGAGCAAAGCTAAGTGTCAAATCTAATGACTGGGACATCTACACAGGAAGGGACCATTCTGAATTCCAGTTTCTACCAGGATGGAGTACTAATTTAAAATACTGCAGCAGTTACTGGAACAGAAAATGAAGATCAGGACTCTGCCACCCATATGAATGTTCTAACAAGTTGTTGAAAAGCAATTCTTATTCTTGAACTTTGGCTCAATGAATGTGTAATTATTTTCTACCCAATGAAATGGTTTCAACGAACCAGGGTAAGAGGGCCCTGCACATTGATAGCTCAGTTATTGTGCTAGGAAGCTTGAAATGTGGGTTTAATTCGTCACAGGTCAAATAGGGCAACTGAACTTGATAATTGCATATCCTGAGTCATCAGGTAAATGTGGCTGCTCACTGATATAGGGGGGGGGGGGGTGGGGTTCCTCTATGGGATTTAAAAATAATGCTAAAGAGTCACAGGCTTGAGCAGCAAGCTTGCACCTTCTCACCCTGAGGACTAAATGCTTACAAGGATTTTCAAAGGCAGAATTTTAAGCCGCAGGGAAGATATAATGCCAAGAATTTGGTCAAGCATAAAAGGTGAGATTTAGGATGAGCATTAAGAAAGCATTTCATTAAGATATGTGCAGACAGGACAAAGACACCAACGTCTTTTAATGACCTCAGTATCTGGTAATACCTGAACAAATTTGTTTTTCTTTCCCTTCCTCTTCTTCTTCCTCCTCTTCCTCTTCTTCTTCTTCCTCCTCTTCCTCTTCCCTCTTCCTCTTCCCTCTTCTCTTTCTCTTCTCTTCTCTTCTCCTTATGAAGGAGAATATCTTTCACCTTTTGGGGCTGGATGCCTTCATTGAATATTGAAATATAGCTGATATACCAAGAGAGGAGAATGGATACAAGATGGGCTGTAAGAATTGCAAATAGTCAGAGGTATCCTGGGATTATCTGTCTTTTATGCTATTTTTCCTTTTCCTTTGTTTCTTATTTTATTATTTTTTTTAATAATAGGCTTGTTTGGGGGAATTTATCACAAGTGGTAGGATTTTAAGAAGGAGAAGTCATTTTAAAAAATACAATGGCTTTATAACAGGGATGACTGACTTATCAAGCCACCATGTATGTGCAAAATGGACACTGCTCTATTAAGGATTTAAAATACATGTTTAGCCACGCTACACAAGTACACCTGCATTTCAACATCTTACCATTGTAAAATGACTTGTTAAAGTTCTTGTGCTGAGCAAAGGGCCATTTTGTGGAAAATAAATCGTGACATAAAAGTGAGGATAGGAGGTGAAAATTTCAAGGTGACTGTGGCATTTAAGAATCTAAGGCCAGAGAGCTATCATTTCTGGTTAAATGCCTTATGTAAGTCTGATTGTCTCTTTATGTTTGGATCATATTCATCTCTCAAGCAAAGTTGCTGAAGGAGTAGATAACTTGATTCTTTCATCCTCATCCAGTTGACCCTGCTGGGCAACCCTATTTTTTAAGACATTCTTTTGATGTAAACTGACTTCATATTGCCAGAAGGTATTAAATCAAGATAAATTATTCCTATAAAAAGTAGTTTCAGTGTAAACATGAAATAAAACATGCTGAATATCCTATTGTTGTAATATAGATGGTCCTGCCTCACAGATTTCCATTTTTAATTCACTGTGATTGCATAATTTTGCTTTACTCTCTAATTATTTTGCTGTGTAAGGGTCACGTAAATGCTGCCTACTTGGTTTCTACAGCACTATATACTTTCATATAACAGTCTACAAGTCTCAAAAATATGAGACAAAAAAAAAGCTTATGAAGAATATTAGAATAACAGTAGGAGTATGTACTCAACCCTGAAACATGCAATTGTGTCAAACCACAAGAATGTATACAAGTACAGTATCCTATAACACAAGAATGTGGAATGCCAAAGAAAAAAAATGATTGAATTGACTTTCAGTAGTGTATAATTATTTAGAAGATTCATAGAATATTGTACTCAGAAAGCACTGAAATCAGTAGGAAGCCGGTATTAAATACTTCAATCTAATATTTCGATAAGTAATTGGCAAAATAAGATTTTTCATTTTTATGGTTTCTTGCACCTGCTCCTCTCTCTTGAATGCTGGTGATGCTATGAGTGGTTACTAAGGAAACAGAGATTCTTGGATTTAATTAGGACTTGTCAGGTAAAGCTCTTTAGGTTATTTGACTGGCTTTTTTGGAAGAAAAGAAAAAGCTTTCAAAATAATGTAGCTGAAAATCAGTCTGCACTTATCTTGTTACTGATAATGTCTCCCAAACACATTTAAAATAGCCTGTAGCACTTGTGTCTTTACTTAAAAAACAAACAAAAGTAACTCCTAAACACATATATACAATTAAGAGAAAGAATGAGGGTGAAAATAACAATGAAAATGGCCACTTCTAATTTATCCCATATTCTGCATTATCGTTTTATAATGAAATTAAAATATATACCCAATAGAATTTGAGGTCCATTTAAAGCCCTTGTATGTTACAACCTCTATCACAGTAGAAAAAAATATCTGCTTTTAGCTCACTTTGATATCAGTATTTCACATTTCACTGATAGCTCATGTTCCAAGATTTCATGTTGAATGAGTTTGTCGTATTGAATAAACTTTCCATGGAGACAATATATGGCAGCAAAATTCTTGTTTGTCAGAGGTATCCATTTCCTCCTCTCCATGGTAGGGAAGGGTCTGTATGATGAAATAAATGTGGCCTGAATGAGTTCTCAGTTACTGTGAACCTATTGAAAAATGTTTAGGCTCTGTAAAGCTGACAAAAAATCACAGACAAGCAGGTAGCAGTCCTACAGAAAACTGTTAAAAACATACCGTAAAATGTGAGAGAAACAACATTCTTAAAGGGAAGATTTTGAAATTAATGTTTTTCATTTAGGTTCTACGTGCAATATGCATGTCTTAGATGTGCATCATCAGACAAACTGGAAAATGAGTCAATTGTCATGATGTTTAACCTTGTAGTCTTTCTTTTTGACACCATTCTGCTTTTTAGTTGCTGATATTAATTTTCTAGAAAATACCAAAAAGTAATCAGAAAAAGGAAGGAGGGTCTGGGTATTTTTTCTTTCTGTGTTCTTTGTTTTCTTCTTTGGTGGTTTCTTCCTGATTTACTTCCTTTGTCACACCCTCCGCAGTTAGTTCTGGTCCCAGGATTGTACAGACAGTATTCTCTCCAGTTCTCTGAATTTTTTTTAGGCTAATCTCATGTTTCTTTCACCAGATGATCTCTTTTCAATGTCCTTCGACTCCCTCTTTTTCTACCTTCTTTTACATTCACTCATCTTCCTGCACAGCTAACTTGACCACAACTTTCTTTTCAGCCTGATGTTTTAATTTTGTACTAGGTAAAAATGAGTGTTAATATCCTGGGAAAACCCAGTTCAAAAACACCATGAGCAGTCCTCCTGTCCAGGAAACAGATACGACAGATACAGGAATCTGAAATGGTGCTATGCTCAGCATCAGCATAGTCCTATGTTTAGTGTTTTGTTTTTTGGTTTTTTTTTTTTTTTTTTAAATTTGAGTCTTTACAAATCAACAAGCTAGAAATGCAAATAGCAGGCCTTTTCTGGGTGGAAATAGAACAAAATAATACTGTTAATGCATTTTAGGATTTTATTTGGATTAAACTGGATTTGGATTATTTATTTGCATCATCCATGCATCCATGTATTCTACCATGGCCATATAATTTAATGCAATTTAGCTTGTTCTTTGGTCTGGTGAACTGCTGGAGTTAGACTGCATGTAATCTCATGAATTTATATAGATATCGCTTCTGAAGTGCATTCCCATATTTCAAGGAATTTTTGAAACTGTTGTTTTAAAATTTGATGCTGTCAGTATATGACAATATGCTGCTCAGAGTGCAAGGAATATTACACCAGTTCAGAATAAATAAGAGCTTAATTAAGACAGGATATGGCTGAGTAAACAGAATGTAGACAGGTAATTATTGTAGCTGAAGTTCAGCATAATTTGTGCCTTGAATTTTACCAGAAGATTTAATTTTATATGAGGATTCTAATGGTAAATGCAAATAGTTAAGTTTAGCTAGGCATCAAATTATAGCACTCCTGCCACATACTAATTGCATGTGCTGATTTTATTTATTAATGAGTTGATGACACCAGTAAAAAAAAAATGGGCCTTCTAGAATGCTGATCCAATGTGGAGGAATAAGTTGTCCACAGTATCACAATTAATATTTTTTTTTGTGCAACAAATTAATAATATCTGGCTATATCATGCCCAGTGTCCATCCAGAACATTCCTAATTAGCACTGGAATAGTGCCTTTTTGTTATAAAACATGCTATAAGACTGTGTCATTAGTTAAACATAGTGACATCACTGGTGGTATAACAGTCCTGAAAATATGTAATAATTTCGAGTAGCAAAGACAAATTTAGAACTGAGTTTAACAAATGGTGATTAGAAACTCAGATTTTTTTTTTTTTTGAGAAGCTAACTGGATTGTGTAATAGTGATGATCTTAAAACTGTAGTTCTGCTAAAAATTGTAATACAGCTTTCCCTATATAATATTCTTATTTAAAAAAAAAAAAAAAAAAAAACAAGAACAAAACTATAAATTCACAAAATGTATTGTTGTCATTTGCCTATGGACAAAAAAGGAAATACATACATTTTTTGAAACTTCTATTGTAGTATTTAAGGAAATACTTGTCTAAAACTCTATTTAATTCGTAAGAAAACAAAGATCATTGAAGTTCTGATAACTTTGTTGGTTGGTGGGATTTTCTTCCATTTTAAGCTACTTTTAGATTTTAGTCTCAAAATTACTATGTAAATGCTCATTATTGTTACAGTGATGACAGAATGGTCTCAAATTTGGGCTTTTGTCACAACAGATTATATAGAATTTAAAATGGTCGATGGATTCAGTAGTTAAAAAACATATCAAGGTAAGATGGTTTATTATTGTTGGGTATTTTTTATTTGAACTTCAGTTAACTTGGAATTATTTTTAAAAAAAAAGCTACTAAGAAGTTTAGGTAGCCTAAATGACTTTGAAATTATACCTTAGCATTTGGAAATATTTGGGAATTAGTTGAATAAAATTAATAACTGAGAGGATAAGAATTCTGGGCTAGAAGTATTAGCCAAATTACTGGGTTCTCGTTATGTATAATACAAATAATGGTCATCAACAACTCACTAGGTTACAGAAAGGACAATGTAGTGGCTCGTAACTGAGCCACTCAATAAATATGTGTATGATCACAGCTGAAGGGTGTAGAACCAGAGACGAATTAGACAGGTTCTTGCTCGAGGTTCCCGGCCAAAGGTGCTTCTTCCCAAGTCCCTCCCAATGGTCAACCCAGATATAAATGTGCGATTTGTTATTTTCACTGATTAATAAAGGCAACTGAATGAGATGTTTATCACATTACTCCTTAGTGTCCCCTTAAGACAGACAATGTGTAAGTTTAAATTACACTTATTTGTAACACAGTGCTATTCCCTTTCTCTTCATACAGTACTCTCAAAAATGTTTCCCAAGCAACCAGAAATTTGATTCACTTTTACGAGTTTTCTTGAAGGCAATTAAGGTCACAAGTAATTTAAATAGTCCTCCCTGCCCTTTGAACAGTAGAGGGCTAAAGATAAAACAAAAAATTAATACATTTAAAATAAGTTGCACTGCTTTGATTCTAAGTTGAAAGATACGATCAGGTGCCTCATGCATCTATAGGATTGGCATAATGAAATATAGTGCTTCTTATATGGTATAGTTTTCCAAAGATTTGTATAATTTTTAAATGGTGCTCAAGGATTGTCAGTATGTAATTTGTATTCTGTTTAACGATTGCACTGCAATGCAAGTGGAAAGAAATATTATCTGCACATTATATGTAACAGCTTGTCCAGAGATCAGGGATCAGGATTCATGTAGATATTTCAGTCCCGGCTACTCTTTATCAAAGATGGACTGCTCCATATATCTTTCAGAAGGGAAGTTTATGAGGTTCTTTAATAACTTCTCCAGTAGTGCAAGACCTTATCATGTAAATTATCCTGTAACACTTCATTCTAGATGCGCAGCATAATTCAGTTTGCTGAGTGATAGAAGAGTGCACAAGATACAGGAGGAATAATCTAATTCTTGCTCTCTTACTTGTAAGTATAGTAATTACCTGGGTTGTAACCTTGACCCTTGCTATTTGTTGGTCCTTGAAAATGACTGTGACTGAGTAGCATTCCTCTTGCAATTAAACGTAACCTACAGTTTAATAATGTTTCCTGTTGTCAAGCAACAAATACTCTGCCAGTTTTTAACGTTCTACAAGGCAAATTAATAGAAATGATCTAAAATATTCCCGTAAATAAAATGCATTAGGATTTATCTTCCTCTACAATCAAACTCAGATAATCTCACAATAATATGATTTTAAAATACAATTAAAATACTCATTTTTTGTATGCACAGTTAATATTTTAGGAACAGAAACCACATCTTTATGGTATTATATTACATTAATATATTTATATACAGTGATAGCTTGTTTTCCTGTGTGTCAGATAATAAAGTAGATCGCACTGTCATGCATTTATCTCAGACTGTTTAAATCAGTCAACACAGTCATAACTATAAGTATATACATTATTTATGTGGGAGGGTAAGGTTATAAATAAAGAATACTAAATGGCCTGTAGGAGAACTGTTGTTTTTACATTTTTCATTCTCTTTCATAAAATGAAATCTCAAACAGTCAGGTTTTGTTTGTAGTGACATGATACACTACTGGCCTTATTACATATATGCAATCACTGGATTGGAACTCATGTTTAAAAAAGGGGAACTAAACTAGAAAGGGAAGCACGCGACCTGGGAAAAGCAGCATATACTGACATGTGGGACCACCACTGAATATAATTTGAAAATGAATGTCAAATATTGTTTGCTTGCTTTGCACAGGTATTCCATCATGGTAAAATTACAGAAGTCTTGAAGTCATAATTTCTCACATAAACTTGAATAAACCAGCAATTAGAATGAAATCTACATTGATCAACATTATTATCTCATTTAAAGAAATTGAAACAATCTCAATGTCTTAAGAGATATATTTGATAGAGAATTATCCCATATGGTCGGTTTTCATTTGATAGTTCTGAATCACTATCAAAACCACTCATGGGACTATACTAGTTTCAATTAAATTTTAATCAGTAAAAGGCTTTTATATCAGTAGAGTTCATCTCAATCAGGAAAAAACTCAATGCATTAGATATGTATGAGGATTTGGGCATGTGAAACATTATCGAGTACCCTACTCCATATTAAACAAAAATAACTTAGTACATAGGAAACCTGAGTTTCATTCATCAGTGGGTATTTGAAAATGATTATCAGCTCCCTTCCTTTTTTATGAAAACCTTTGAAAAGTTTTTTTTCTTGTTGATGCAAAGCAGGTCTGCTTGCAAAATTTGAAAAATACATGGTATGGAAAAACCCCTATTCACCTCCCGCTCTTATTTAGAAATATCTTTGGAAAATTACAGACTAACATCTCTTGGCCATAGAATAGACATTCATCTAGGGAAATAACATATTTTATTTATGTCCAAATACCATACTATCATAGTTTTGAAGGTGAAGATTTTACTTACATATGCAAATTTGTAAGGGAAAACCCCCCAAGATTTAGTTACATCCTTTATTACTTTGTTTTCGCTAATTTTTGTCATTTCCATAACGAGATAAGTCACAAGGTGGCTTAAGACACGTTTTTCATCTGGAAGGAAATACATCAAAACTTTCATAAGTATATTGTTGCATGGATGTAAGTATTTTTGTAATGCTAAAGGCCTTCTATTTCTGTTTTAGTCTGCCTTTCCTCTTGAAACCTGTCACCTCCACATCCTGGTGCTGTTCTGGGTTAGTTGAGGTATCTTGGCCAGGTATTTCAAGTGCTCTTATCCTTGCAGGCTTGTGGCCTTGCACTGGTGCAGTATGAATCATTGTTATGATTAACCTGAGAAAATGAATGTTTTCTATGTCTAAGTCACCCTTTCTGCCCATTGTCTTCTTACTGCATTGCTTTATAGTTTCAGTTTGTCGTAATGCTCCCATCTCCTCCTCCCCGAGTCTATCTGTTGGCTTCTAGGTTGTTGTGTTGATTCCGTACTACAACAAGCAGAATAGATAATAAGCAACTAATAGTAATTTAAATATCCCATAAATATTACCCAGTAATAGATGTGTTTAAGATATAGCAGGCAAGTCATGCACCGCACTTGTACCTAGTTAAACATCAGTGCCAGTAGTGTCATGAAACACAGACCAGTAAAAAACTTGGGTCAGTGTCAATGGCAGGTATTACCATATGGGGGAAAAAATGGTAGGGTCTTTCTTGTTTGTTTATCATCTGTTTTGTTTTGGATGTGACTGTGACCTCTTGCTGCAGAGGAGAGGAACCCCAGGAGAGGATTCTCATTGGAGGGCCGTTGCCAATTCCTGTATCTCTTCCCTATCCCTGTTTTTTTTCAAGATGACCTTGAATTGGATATATACGATCAGCAGAGGACTATGGGAATAAAGCTTTATGCATATCAACCTATGTCCACTTTCCTTAATCAACAAAATTATTGATCTATAAAAGAGAAAATGGAATTAACTTATTAAGTAGAAATATAAAAACTGTCTCACTTCTGTTGCTTCCACAAAGGCTTGTGGAGCAGAAATAATAGAACTGGCTATTCTCTTATTTTGGCAATAACATTTACTGTTTGGTAGATGAGCTCAGAAGACTGTGTTATTTAAATTTATATCAAAGCAAACATGGTACTCAGGTTTCTAACTATAACTTTCAGTAAAGTGAAATGATCAGTCAAATTGATATTGCTCTGAGAATATACGTTCTAAGCAATATGTTTTGAAAATCTTTTAGGTGAATAACATTTGTTGCTGTATAAGGTGAATGAACAATTTTTACTAGATAAATATGTTACTAAAAACCATTATGTTTGATATATTTCATGTTAATACGGGAGATAATTATAGCTTGCTCTATATAGGCAATTATCGAAAACATTTTATCCCCACAGAGGTTTGCAAAGTCTAGACTATTTCTATCATAATGTTTACATTGTGTGTGCATCCTGTTCTTACTTATAAGCCTGAATGTGGTTTTAAATCACAGAATCCATGCACAGACATCCCGCCTTCAGTTTTTCTGTGATTCTTGTGCGTGAATGAATTTTGTAGAGAGGGTTTGGGGTTTTATTTATGCAGCTCTCATAAGAGTGGGATTTTTGCTTTGTTCTCAAAACCTTGGTGTCAGAAAGTTTCCAGACTTGAAGAGTGAACATCATGCATTTCATCTCTGAAGTGCTTTCCTAACATCTAACATGCCCATTGGAGTTTTGTTTCTTTGTGAAGTCTTTATCAGGGTTAAATCTCTTTCTTACATGATTTTAGATACACGCACACCAACACTGACTCATGTATATAGACTTCAACTCTATGCTCAAAATAAGCTGCATTGTACTTTTTAGGGTTTAGAACATCGAATATGTCAATTTAATTTTAAATTGTAGATGTTCCCTATCTGAAGCTAATCTTAGTCAACTTCCTCAACTTCTTATTTTTATTTCCTATTAAAACTCATCGAGATTTCACATAAAGATAAGTCTTGGGAGTGATCATGTGTGTGCTGGGTACCTATATCAGTTTCCTGTCCATTTGTACCTAGTCTACCTAACCTTTCATGTGGAGGTTATACAAAGATCTCCCAATTTCTTTCATCTATAACATTTGAAGATATGGATTATTCATATAAACAGCTAAAATTCTGTCAAAGGCCTTTCTTGTCTGCTGCTTTTTCTTTTGTAAACTGGAGAAAAAAAAAAAAGTCTGTGTTTTGCATATCTTATTTCTAGCAATATAGGTACATATACTTTTTTTTCATACAAATCCCATTAATGGTCTGGTTTTCTTCATTCAGTCATATACCCAGAGTTTGGACAAATAGTGCTTCTATAAAAAGGTTATGTTTAAATATATCAAGTATCTGAACTGAAAAATTTCTGTAAGAGTTTAAAAAAATACAAGTATGCTATGCTTTTTCATGTTGATGAAGTGAACAAGGTTGAAAAGATACATTGAAACATTATTTTTACTGTTTTCTATAGAATGGAAAAAAGTCCATTATCAAATGTATTTTAAAGAAAGAAAAGCCAAGATCAATCTTATATAGAGTGGACTAATTTATTTTTTTTTTCCTCAGCCGGCACGTGGGATGGGTGGGAATACAAACTACATATTTTTTTCTTTTTTTTGTAAAATACCTCCATTTCCTTCCACTTTGCAAATCAAGTTTGTGAGTTCAAAATGATTACTAGAAATGATGCATGCAACATACAAAACATTCTTTTCTCTGTGAAAAATACTCAGCTCAATTTGATATTTTCTACATTTTTTTTTTTCCTAATGTAGACACTGCAAAACAGCCATTAATTGAAGAGATTGTAAAAATTTTGTCTTGGTTTTGGAAATTTTCCACTGGAATAAAATCACTCTGACTGTGACAGTCATGGTGATGTCTTACTTTTACTTTCTTCTGGAATAAAATGAAAGTGAAAATGTTTCGCCTGAAGAGATGAATTCAAATTTAAGGACTCAAAGTAGAGCCATCTATTCTTTCTTAGGTTTAGAGTTCAAATTTGAACTCTGTGCAGCAGAGCTGTGGATACTATGTATTGAAGAGGGGAAGGGGGAGAGAGGTAAACACCAGATGGCTATGTCTTGCTGAACGTTTAAATTTAAATTACTATATATCAAGCTGGCATCTTTTTGGTGTGTTAAGCAAGGCAAATTTACTGTAGGAGGGCAAAACCACAAACAAAACTGATGGAGTCCAATCATTTGTCAAATCAATTGAGCTCTTAATTGAACCAGCAATGACCTCAGACGCCTACTGACCATGAAGAGATGATTATAAGTGTAACCTATTGTCCATTTCTTGCTGTTATCCTAAAAAAGCATCCAAAAATTCTGTTACAGTGGTACAGGGTCTTAAGGGAATAGTTACACTTTAAGTCAGTTTTGAATTTAAACTTTTGCTTAAGCAACTTATATTCTAATTGTTTATTTTGGATAGAGTATATTATGTCCTTTATATTTCACTATTAATGTATTCACTGCTTGATGGTGAAAACACTGGTATTACATATTTATATAACCAAGCTACTGCTACATGTTTTGGTTTTGTGTGGGTTTTTATGGTTTCTTTTTTGTTGTTGTGTGTGGTTTTTTTTAAATGTCAGAAGCATTGTCTCACTTGGGAAAAGATATCCCTGCTAACCTCATAAGGATTCTGTTAAATACAGTTAAGGTGGCTGCACATACAAAGCCCACAGTAGATATCTGAAGCCTGAGCTAAAGCACGTATTTTGTGCTGATTTTTGTCACAGGAACAAACACGTAAGGCTTATAACTGTTTCTCACAAAGACATATCCCTCGGTTTGGCTGAAGCTTTTGTTCACCTTGCAGTTTGAATGTATAGTGCAGTATAATTAGTCATGAGATTTGTTTTAAACTAGCAAACATTTAGCTTTGTGTAGCCATTTCTGAACAAAACTAAGCACAAACAAAATGTCCTAACGTATAGGTCAAACCTTTTAGCGCACACTAGTATTTACATTATCATAACTATGCTATTATTAATACCTAGGATACCTCTGATATGTCTACAGAAGTAGTAATCAGAGATCTGAACTGTTAGATAAACATGCCATTACTCACGTTGACCTGTAATAGATGTGATTATTGCTGAGCTAAAAATATAATCGGTTTATGAATACACTTTTCTTGGTACATAGAATTCAGAAAAGTATAATATAACATAAATGCAAGGCATACTCTATGCATGTGTAAACATAAAGTTACTTGATGAATTTCTAAAGGAACTAAAACTAATATAGTGTGGGCTGAAAATGAATGAAGAAATTGCTAAATGATAATAAAACCAAAGCTGTTCCTGTGTATAGATAGCATTTTTGGATGCCTTGCTGTAGTGATGAGCGCGGTTTATACCTGATGATTGGTTTGATTCAGATAAGGAATGAACTATGATGGTATTGTTCATTAACGTTTTGATGTGTTGCAATATGGAACTTGCACTGGAAATGCATAAATCAGAGTAGAATATGCAAGAATCAGCAGTCCGCCCAATATCTTCAACAGTAGTGAAGAGCTATGCAAATAACAAGACGTATGCAAATAGCAGAGCAAGTTAAACTTGTTAAAACATGAAAAATAGTTTGCATTCAGGGTCAGTTTTTGGAAATGATAGGAAAGATTGCTTCTCAGGATTGCTTCTCTCAATACTTTTATGTGATTCTTGAACATTGCTAACAAGTAGCTTTTATTTCTAGTACTAAGGTAAATCAAAATGTAAGTGTGGAGGAATTGTGATTATTTGTTTTACGATTAAAAAGTCACAAAACAGAGTCATGGTTGAACTGGAAATAATAACAAGTGCTCGAGCTTCTCTGCTCAGGTTTTTCTAGATGATACTTTCTCGGAATAACGTTAATAGAATCACAGAATCATAGAATGGTTTGGGTTGGAAAGGACCTTAAAGATCATCAAGTCCCAACCTGCCTGCCATGGGCAGGGACATCTCCCACTAGACCAAGTTGCTCAGAGCCCCATCCAACCTGGCCTTCAACACTTCCAGGAATGGGGCATCCACAACTTCTCTGGGCAACCTGTTCCAGTGCCTCACCACCCTCAGAATAAAGAATGTCTTCCTAATATCTAGTCTACATCTACCCTCTTCCAGTTTAAAACCATTACGCCTCTTCCTATCACTGCACTCCCTGATAAAGAATGCCTCCCCATCTTTCCTGTAGACCCCCTTTAAGGGTGTCCCCGGAGACTTCTCTTCTCCAGGCTGAACAACCCCCAACTCCTTCAGCCTGTCCTTGTAGGAGAGATGCTCCAGCACTCTGATCATCGTGGCCCTCCTCTGAACTCGCTCTGACAGGTCCACGTCCTTCTTATGTTGGGGGCCCCAGAGCCGGAGACAGTACTCCAGGTGAGGTCTCACAAGAACAGAGTAGAGGGGTATAATCACTTTCCTCGACCTGCTGGCCATGCTCCTTTTGATGCAGCCCAGGATGGGTTGGCTTTCTGGGCTGTGAGCGCACATTGCTGGCTCATGTTGAGCTTCTGGTCAAGCAACACTCTCAAGACCTTCTTCTCAGAGCTACTTTCAAGACATTCTTTGATGGGCCTGTACTTGTGCTTGGGATTGCCCCAGCCCATGTGCAAGACCTCACACTTAGCCTTGTTGAATTTCTTGAGGTTCACACGTGCCCACCTCTCAAGCCTGTCCAGGTCCCTCTGGATGGCATCCCTTCCCTCCAGCGTGTCGACCACACCACACAGCTTGGTGTCATTGTCAAACTTACTGAGGGTGCACTCAATGCCACTGCCTGTGTCACCGACAAATATGTAAAACAGCACCAGTCTCAATACCAGCCTCTGAGGAATGCCACTCGTCACTGGTTGCCACTTGGACATCAAGCCATTGACTGCAACTCTCTCACTCTTTCAAAGGCAGAATCAGAAGGATGATCTTCTTGTAACAAGCTCAAGCTGGTGTTTAGATGCTGTATAAAAAAGTGCCAGTCAAATACTAAGCAATTTGTCATATAGTCTCTGCAATACTGCTGCGGTTTATTTAATTAATGAGTGTGCATTTTGTTGGCATTTGGGTGTTTCACTGATTTATCAAATGGAGGTATCTGACCCTTCCACATCTCCTGAGTCAATGGGAATTTCACTGTGGCTTGAAAGGAACAAAGATTTTACTCTTCAGTTTCAGCTTTATAATCACTAAGGGTTTTTCAACTATTCTGTCTGCATCCTGTTGCGGTTGTCATGTATAGGTCTGCAAAAATAATGACAGCCTTTTCATATTTCTGTAAGAAATAAAAAGAGCAGCTATGTTCTGAGTTATTCTGTTATGTCATGGTGCTTCTAACAATAGAGAATTGAAATGTTTAAAGCAACAGTTCCCTTTTCCTCCACTGCCTTTAACTCTTTCCCTTTCCCTCAGTAAAATCCATACTGGCATTCATGGCCTATTTAGCCAGAGGTTATGTGCTAGGTTTTAGCCATAGGTGAAAGATGAGCCGGAGGAGACATTCCAGTCCAGGTTTACATCCTTTCATGACTATCAGTAATGATGAATAGTGCTAGATTAATTTGTTTGGGAATGTAGATGTGATTGTACCGAGTTCATATTATTTTCAATTGCTGTGAAAATCTTTGTTAAGATAACAGGTTTATGACATTTCACATTCTTTGCAATAACTGTCAAAAGTGTTATATAGTCCTTGAAAGACAATAATAAACAGAATTACTTTTGATTGTGTTAGCTTTTTGAAATTTCATTTGCTAGTGACAATTTTTCATCATTACAGCTTTAGTTATCTGTAAGTAAATAGAGCAACAGGCAACAAAATGCAGAATATTGAAAAGGCTAAAGTAGTACATGAAGGCTGCAGATGCTGTAGTCTCCCTTGAATTTTATAACTGAAGGCTAAATTCCCTTGACTAAGGCTACACTCCTGTGAATGTTCTGTCTGTGCCTAATGTCATGCACCAAGATGCCTTATCTGAGAAAAATATGATTATTCTTGGGTATCGGTTCTCTTTTTCTTCGCTTTCTTTCCCATGCATATGGCATTTTGAGAAGCAACAGTAGATGATAAATTCATACTCTGGTTATAGAGCCATTCAACAGAGCCAGAGGGGACTTAATGAATTCATTTTAGGCCTTTTGCATTGAACATATACTCACGTATGAGCGATAATCTCAATTTACCAGGCCTGCAATACAGAAAACTGTGTGGCTCCATTGCTGTAAAGGATATTTATGACTTTTGTGAACTGTTAGGATATGACTGAGTATAGTCCAATATCAAAGGAAAACCGGATCTTTATACTAATTCTGTTGGAGCCAAGAAAGTCCTTGTTTGGAATATCAAATAATTGATGTTTCTTGTCTTGTTTTTTTTCCATTTTTTAATACTTCAAGATTTTCCTCTGATCTGTCGCAAGATCTAGGGATATAATCAGAAGTTTTGTAGAATTTTAAGTGTCTATGTATATCATTAATGCAATTATAGCCTACTAAGTTGATATCAGTCATAATTTTTGGTGCTTCTGTAGCATCAGTCCTTCATGTCTGATACTTGCTGGCACGGTGTTTGACAATAGGGAGCCAGGGAATTCAGAACAGGGTTTAGCACATCACTTATCATTCTTAAAGTGAGATTTTACCTAGCAGTGAGATATGAAGGCTGCTTTAGCAAATAGCAGCAATGCTCTGCTGAAGACATAATTAATGCCTGTGCTAAAATCCCTAGGGTACAAGTATCACTGTCTTAGTACTATATGCTAGCTTGTTCATGATATTTATTGATCTTTTGTCTTTCATTTGCTTTTGGTAACTAGGACTTCTACTTTGCAACTGCAAGATACATTGCATAGTTGTTGATTTACCTTGGTCTTGTGTAACAGAAATTTACTGTGAGCTGTTTTATGGGTTTTGCTTGTTCAAGTGGAATACAGATGATGCAATCTTGTAAAACACTTGATTTCAATTGTTAATCTTTGACATAAATCACCAAAGCTGTGAGGTTTTTTGTTTTGTTTTGTTTTTTTAAAGATTTGTTCAGCTTTCTATATTACAAGTGTAATGTCACCCAAATATATAATTTTGATGATGGAGTTGATGAATGGGAAAGGCTTAATGGGAAAGAAGGGGAAAAAATAATATTTGAGCATGAAAGCTTGAAAATCCATTGTCTGTCATGCCAACGGTTTTGTTGCCAAGGTAAATTTTCTTTTTTCTACTGCTAAGTGTTTTAATCAGCAAAGTAAAAGTAGATAACAGTGATTTCAAACAGATGAGATATCAACAAATATGTTTTCTTTTTATTTCTCTTGGACTGTACGTGATGAGTGCTGGCATGTAATCACACCAACTGCAACTGGATTTAAATCAAGTCTGCAGTACTGGACATCATCCTGAAAAATTGATTCAAGACATTGGGGGGAAAAAAAAAAAAAAAGGAAAAGAAAAGAAAAGAAATGACTTCCCAGACATTGTAATTTGAATCTGCAGTCAATGTTCTCTATAAGGTTTTGTTTGGGCAGGCCTAGGGATGTTAGTGAAGAACTTGCTATGCTTTCTATTAAAATAATACTACATTTTCAATTGACCAACAATTTCCCTAAAATATCAGTAGGTACTGTTTTCAGCTACTTTCTGCTATGTTTTCCAAAAGATTAACAAACTGACTATAGTTAGTTGGAATAGACAGGACCTAGACGTCTGTTTTAATGATACCCCTAATGATGTTCAGATATCAGATTTTTTATTAAACCTGTGTGAACTGATGTGCATTACAAAAGGTCAAAGCTGATGCCAAAGAAGTTATCTACCACTTTTGATACTTTAAGTGGTAGGCCAGTTTTTTCCTGCAGTGAAAAGTACACACGAGGCATATAGTAAACTGTCCTGCATACCAAAGTAAGTATTCTTTGCTGGTTAGCATCATAAAATTAATATTAATTTCTACCTACAATTGAGTATGTTCATAAATATTTCCATAATTTGAATCTAAAATTGTGCTGAGGATGTGGAACAGCTTCATAATCTATTTCTCATTTGGGGTCAATATTCATGGCTTCATTGGAGCTCTTTGGATAATCTGATGATCATCTACTTTAGTAAGAAACAACATAGAATCATAGAATCATAGAATTGTTAGGGTTGGAAGGAACCTTAAAGATCATCTAGTTCCAAACCCCCTGCCATGGGCAGGGCCACCTCCCACTAGATCAGGTTGCTCAGAGACCCATCCAGCCTGGCCTTAAAAACTTACAGGAATGGGGCTTCCACCACCTCTCTGGGCAACCTGTTCCAGTGCCTCACCACCCTCATGGTGAAGAACTTCTTCCTCACGTCCAATCTGAATTGTCCCATCTCTAGTTTTAATCCATATCTTATCATAAGTTTTTCTGAGAGGCTGTCAGTGGGTCTGTGACATTCCTTAAATTCCTTACAACATCATTGGTTTTAAGAATTAAAAAAATAATTTTGTTAGGGAGACTAACTCTGTGGTTGATGACACCAGCTTGCTCTTGATGCTCATAAAATTGCAAGAAATACATTTTGAATCACTAGATTTATTATTTACCTGTGTGCAAAAAAAGATGGAAGCATAACAATTACTTTATTAAGGTCCATCAAAGTTGGTAAACAGACATTTAACTCAAAGCGGCTGGGTAGTTCTACTGATATAACTGGGCTTCCTTACGTACTCAGGTGCTTAACTATTTATTTGGATGAAGGATTCAATTGCACTGCTATGTCTTTTATGTTTTTCTCTTGTCCAATTTCTGCATTGGAATGAGGATGTAATTAGGACGGAAGTCAGTCATGTTCTTGTCCATTAAAAATTCAAATGAGTTAGAGTCATAGGAATGCAGAAAACGGTCCTTGATAGTGTTTAAATAGGAGCTGTACTTCATTCAGTGTTACAGAAGTTAGGTCATTTAATACAGTAATGAGGAATCTGTATTTTTAATTATTCTTATGCATCACCAGTCTTACTGAAAAGCACAAATTATAAGTTAATTCAATTTGATTAAGATGGCCTCCAGGTTAAAAGCAAACCCAAACCACCCGAAACTTCCAAACTGCACAACTCTACACAATGACAGACTGCCATATTGATAAATGTTTACACCACTACATTAAGTGCAAATTACCTGATTTTTCAGGAGGTCACATCCTTTGTTCACAGTGATTGAATGGATAGAATTCGCCTGGGTCGACTCTGCATAACTCTGGGGCAGTGACACAAATTGAAAAGCATCTTTATAACAGACTGGAAGATTATTGTTTGGTTTCATTTTGGTCACATTTATGATGATGATTTAGTCAAAGGATGGAATGCTTTGATGGCGATTACCTGAGGAGAACCACAGGCACTTTTACTTCAACACACATGAATTGTTTCATAGTTTTATCATTTTGCATAGTTTAACACTTAAGTGTATAATTTTCAAGATTATTAGAATAATAAAAAAACCCTTTAATTTCTAAGTCTTCTAAATGAATATCCCAGTCCCTTTTGAATGGAATCCCTCTGAAAACTCATAAGTAGTTATCATATGACTTAATAGGTCTATCATATTCAACAGTTGTGAATACTAATACTGTCTAAATATACAGTCATTATTTAGATTTTAGTTTTATCCATTTCAATGAAACTGTATGGGAAATAATGAATCAAAATTATTATTAATTACAGACTGATTTTACAGGGTTTTTTTTGTTCGAATTTCTGACTTGTGGGGACTCGAAGTGTGGAAGCTAACATTCACTAAAGCTAATGCTAATCTGGGAATACTAGGCTGCTTCTACATCCAGGAAAATAATTCCTCCAAGAAAGCATAGACTGCCTAAATTAAATTCTAGGTTTGCAACAAATTTCAAAAGAAGTCCGTTCTGCCTATATTAGGAATCCAGCTAGATTAATCTCACTAGGCTAAATCACTGCTGCTGAGTATCTGCCTCACATCAGCTCACTGATGATGTTTATTTTCTTACCCAGATATGAAGAAGAGGTTCATTCCCATTATACATCAACAATAATCAGTAGCTTGTGATTCTTTCATGGGACCAAAAGTAAGAATATATATGCATGAATTTAACAGTATCACAATATAAAGAAACACTGCAGCACTTTTAACCCTTTTGCAGACGAGATCAAAAACTGGGTTTGGCTTGATGGTGGCTGAGGACTGTGATTTCTGTGTTCTCACTGACATCTTTTTCCTCTGGAGACTCTACCACACAGATGAGGCTGCAGTATGCAGTAAAATTGACTCTGTAAAACTCTGATGGTCTCCTGCTCTTCTGAGGCATGGAACAGTCTCCCTTACCTTCTCTGACTTCTCTATGATAGACTTCCATATTTGGTCAAAAAGACGAGGTAGGAGTACTACAAGCAAGGAGAGTTCAAGGAGCAAGTGGCCTGCCCCCACCGCTTTCCCATCCCATGGCTCCTTGAGCCTGCTGCTCTGGTCATGTCGTACCAGGTTGGGATTGAGGAGCACAGGGGAGGGAAACAGGAGAAACGCTGTGCTGCAATGCCAAGCTGAAATAGCAACAGTAGTGCAGAAAAGGCCGTAACTGATAAGAAGTGTGGAAATACATTTAAATGGCAAAAATTCCTCCCTTCCCGCCCCCGCCAAGCTGCTCAGAATTAGTGAGAGGAGATGCAGGAGATGTAAGCACTCTGTTTTGTACACACATCCCAAACAGCAAAACATGTTTTGGAGTATGTTTTAAGTAGTATACTTGAAGTTTCAGCAACACCCTTTCTGGTTTATAGATTCCCTAACAAAACAGTACAACATTTGGAAATAAATCACGAGTGTGACAAATGTACAGAAATCTTTCAATGACTATAGGAAGTCACTGGAAAGCAAGTGGGAATAAAAAAGAGCCTTCTTTGGCTTTAAACCTTTCCTTTAAAGTGTGATTGTTGATTATTAACTACTGGAATTATTCAGTGCAGTGCTCCTTGCTGTCCCTCAGGTAGCACATGTTTAATTGTTTCAATTACATTTATAAATTACCATTTTGAAATTGTTTCCAGGATTAACCCTTTTTTCTGCAGATGCTTGTCTTGCATGCCTCTGATGATATAGTTGTTTTCTTTGAATTGTTCTTGATCCCAATAAACTGAAATTATTTTTCTTTTATTAAAAGTCAGTGGTTAAAAGATTAAAATAAAAAACACTAATAAGAATTTCACTCTCAATTTGTGTACCCTTCACTGTACCCAGAATCCTGCCTTAATGCACAGTTCTATGAGCCATCTTTGCTCAAAGTAAGTGTTTTTGATTGCTGAAAAGTTGTTTTAATAGTGCTGAGAGTGCCCTTTCCTAAGTAGTCAGTAAAATGACATGAGCTGGTAAAGTATCTCTCAGCAGCAGATTCCCTGAAATATTCTATTTAAATTAATCCCAGTGCAACTTTCAATGTTCTTGATCATTCTGCCTTTTAGGGCACGTCTGTTCTGCAGTTGGGATAGTTCTGCTAATTAATAGTGTGAATTTAAAGAGTATTAAATTCTTGTATGGAAGTCTCTTCTTTTCCCTTCCCTCAAAGAGATGAAGCTAAATCAGATTAACATTACCTGTCTTTTGAATGAGATAATCAAGGAGGTATTTAGTATATTTTATATTCACATCTTTAGTTACTTCAGCTTAATTTTCTTTAGAATAAAAAACCATGTACTTGTAAACTCGAAACTTTTAATCACATTATGACTTTCATGACTAACCATTTTACTCTTACTTTCAATTAAAAAGTGCTCCTAAACTCTGTTTTCTCTTTCATCAGTTTTGTCCCCGAGGGATATCAGGATGTTACTAGCACCCTTACTTTATGTGAACAATGAACTGTTCTACTCTTCCTTCCTTCCTGCTTGTGCCTAAAATGTTTCATATCAAAAAGAACACAGAATTCAGACATTGATGAGATTAGAGACATGCTGATGAAGAGAGTAGTAGAATGGCAAAAAGAAAAATCGCAGCAGACATGAAGGGTGAATAAATCAATATTAAAAGTAAAAGGAAAGAAAATTGACGCAATTGAAATTAAGATCTGAAGTATGGACAATAACAAGACAAAGATTATATTCAATATCACTTGTATTTTGTTATCCTTGTAATGTAGGATTTTATTATAGAATAATACATTTAGCATAAGAGGTATATAATGTCATTTTGGTCTGAAAGCAAGCTAACAAAACATTATAGTGATCCTTTGAATTTTTAAGAAAAATCTTCCCTATTTCTCTCAGACATATTTATCATTGGTGGCAGGAGATTTTGTATGGATGTGTGCACAGATCTGGAAAATGTAACAAAATCAAAAAGTGAATGAAGATGTGACTGTTTTTTCCAATGGAAATGTGGGAATGGAAGTAGGCACTGACAGAAGATAGAGAAGGAACAAAAAGAAAGGCACAATACCACCACTGTTTTGCTGGAGTATCTGATATTGGATAGAAAATTCTAGAGATGTGTTGCCTCATACTAGATTTGAAAATAGGTTTCTTTCTATGAAAGGAAAAAAATATTTTGTGTTTAAAGTGACATTTCTGTGACTCTTTTTCTCTCTTTTTTTTCTTCCTTTGTTTTAATTCCTCCTTTAATTCCATGAAAAGATTGGTTTAACTTAAATATTGTTGCTCTTTCAAAACACAAATTACTGATTTTTGTATGTGTTTTCATAAGCTAAAGCAGCTTTGGGAATAGAGATAAAGTGTGATTAAAACAGAGCCCACAGATGTACTTTTCTGGTCAGTATCCAAAGTAGGGGAAATATTTGGATTAATAAATATGTGTGTAATATTCCTCAAAATAACCACATAGACCCCTTAAAAGGTGAAAGATGAGGGACAGACACGTTATCAGAGTTGTTTCAGCAGTTTCCACTGCAATGGCTTTGCTGAGGAGACACTTCCTGAAAAGGTAGGACCATGTTTTATGGATTGTTCACATACTGCTGTCCCTGTGGTTTTTTGTGCTCTTATTCTCCTTGTTCTTCCTTTCTGGGCCAAGCCAGCATGCCTTTTTCTCAATTCCTGATAGGATTTTGCTCAATTCAGAATTGTACATTTATACAGAGAACTGGGGGAATAATGCTCCTAAGAATCCTTCGCTTTCTGAATCTGATCAAGCATGGGCAATTTTAAGTTTCATTGAAATTCAAGGGGAAAGTAGAAGTAACAAGATATTACAGAATCAGTTTCCAGGAGAGAGAGCAGAATTTTGCGCAGCTAATAATTTACATAACCAGTTACATTTTGTGGCAACTCTATAGAAAATAATTCTAGGCAGAAATCTTTAATTAATCTAATTCAATTGAAGCAATACAGCACTATATCTGTATAGAACCAATACCATTTGGTGAAAATAAGTTATCTAGCACTTATAGCTCATTCATACACCGATGCTAAATTTAGATTGTGCTGATTGTGAAAGCTTTAAAACTGAATAGAATCAAAGAAACTCATTTTATTCCAAAACTCTTCTGTAATTGTTCAGGTTAGAACTGTGAATGAAATCTCTTCCCTTCCCTGTCCATGTATTATTCATGAAGGCCTAAAACTGGCCCTCTGTGACCATGAAGACTACTCTTTTAAAATTCTAATGTAATCCTATTCTTATGTACTGAATTATGGAGCCATCAGATCAGCACCCATGGAGTGAGGAATTTCAGATGATTAGAATTCTTAATGATTAGCTCCACAGTGTAAGTTCTACATTGCCTCATTTGTATGGAAAAATTCTCCTGATGCTCAGCAGATGCCCTACTGTTGTATTTTAATGAACTGAATTATAACTCCATATCGTTTTAAAAAATCTGTCCCAACCCTCCTCCAGAATTTTTAATGGAAAAGGGAAAGAATGCTGATTAAAATTTCAGCATTCTTGTCTGAATCCAAGAATAATTGCCACAGTAAAGGGGCAAAATATTATCTTAAGGCAAAGCACACATTTGACTTATTTACAGTTGGAAAAAGGTATATATTTTCAAGTGTTTTGAACACTTTATTCAAGACAGTTTTCTATCATAAAATGCAACATTAGTGGCTGGTTTTATTTAAAAAGTGTAGATTTTACATTATTTGATTCTTCGCTTTATAAAAAAATACAGGGTAATGCTTGATTTCCATAACAAAAATAGCTTTTCTTTATTTATAAATTATTTTTCCATTTAAAAATATCTTATATATGTATGTGTAAAATGTGTACAATATAGTGATTGTACACAATGTTTTATATGTATAGATATATAAAATACATTATATATTTAAGTAATATATATTATTTATATGAAATTAAATTTATATATAATGTCATTATAATATATGATTTATATATATAATACATATAGAATATGTGAAGTGGTCTAAACGATATAAACGTTATCTTTTTATCTGGTCTATTTCAGTTTTGTACACTAATTTGATTTTTTTCTCTATCTTAGGGTTTGTATTAAAAAAAAACAAAATAAGTTTTCCTTTAAAGAAAGGTCATTCTCTGACTGGATCTACTTGGCCTCATTTATACCAATACAGAGTTAGTTGATTTGCATCAATGAATAGTATAATTGACTAATGCAATTGAGGACAAAATTTCCTACCTTAACCTTCCTAGAAGTCAGTTTCGTTTTCCAGTGTTAGTAGTTTTATGCTCCAGGTATACTTTAACAGTTAGCAACATTCAATTAACTGTATTTCAGTGACTGTGATTTTACTTCTTAGTTTTATTCAATTATCTTTCCCTCCTCAGTTTCTCTCCTCCTCCCCCTCCCTGTTTAAAGATTTAGTCTATCCAGAAAGTACTGCTGGACCTATTGACTCACAGACCATGCAGGCTATGAAATGTTAGGCTCATAATCAGGTTTGGTGTTCAGCACTCATAGGGGAAGCAATCATTTGCTGCTATAAATAAATGCTGAATTAGGCATTCCTTTCTGCCCATGAGACTTATACTTTTCTCCAGCCTATACACTGTTTGCAGCGATCAGCTCATGAAATAACACCATTAGCAGTGTGTAACAATAAACGCGATGTGTTTTGTGTAACTTGATTTTCAACTGTTCAGCACTGTATAGCAGTCATGAAGCTAAATATCCAATGGGAGGAAGTGAACTATCAACACTTAAAGTGAAACAGTGGGAAATTAGAACCCTCAGAAGATCAGTTGAGCCTTTGGAGTTCTTGAATTAACTGTTCCAAAACTGAACAAAGTAAGAGCCTCTATGCAGAATGTCCATTATGACTCCTGAAAGTAAAGAATACTATATGAAATATTGGGGTGTCTTCGTGTAGATATTTCTATACAAACCCAGGGCTCTATTCAGTTGTTTATTGTGGTGGGCTGACCCGTCAGCGACTAAGCACCCACCCGGTCGCTCATTCACTTCTGCCCCAGCATGACTGGGGAGAGAATCAGAAGAAGAAAAGCTGAAAACCTGTGGGTTGAGATAAAGACGGTTTAATAGGGGAAGCAAAGGTGTGCATGCAAGCAAAGCAAAATAGGAATTTACTCACTACTTCCCACTGGCAGGAAGATATTTAGCCACTTTCTGGAAAGCATGGCTTCAGCACGTATCAGCATTACTTGGGAAGACAAGTGCCATAGCCACTAATATGTACTTCATTGGGCTTTACTGAAATACCTAACTATATCTACATTTAACGCAGCATGAGTCTAAACACTTGATTCACACACAGATAGCTAAAATCTGGATACCTAAATTTTGGATTTTTAATCTAGACTTGAATCCTCTTCCAGAAGTTTAATACTTGCTTCTAGAAATAATATAAGTGAGAAATTAAATTGAACATAAAAAAAAATATGTCACAGTATATTATAATTTACAGAAGAAGGAAACAGAAATAATAAAGGAGACTATAGTACTTAAACAAACTAAAGTTATAAAAACTTTAAGCATGTAAACAAAAAGACCAGGCATATATTTTCCTTATTTTATTTGTAAGATGTTAATTTGGTCTCCTAACAGTTATTGCTGCTGCTTTTCCCATTTCCTCAAATCTTTCCAAATTACTTCATCACCCCAAACACTGTTCAGAATCAGAAATTTAATGAATTAGTGTGAATGTTTTAAAAAGTGCTAGTTTTAAGAATGTAAGCTACAGATTTGAAAATTTTTGATGCCCACATACAGAAAAAAAAACCCTAAAACAATAATCTCAAGTTACTACTAATGTATGTAATTTTTAATTATTTCACCAGTCTGAATTTTATTTTACCTTTTTGGTGCTGTCTTCTTAATCATTATTCACTTTTTTTTCCCCTTATCTTTCCTAAACACATCTCATCACAAATGATTTGGCTGGCTCTGTCTATTTATATACGTTTATTCTTTTTTCAAATTTTTGGTGCTGTTAAGTGTGTGTGTGTAGATATGTATGTATGTAGTTTACTGTATCTCTTCTTATTTTCATGTTTAATAAAATAATTTCTTTTTTTTTTTTTTCCAGTTTAAACTGTCTCTAGCTATTTTTCCTTGTAGCCTCTTCACCCTCCAATATCTTTCTTTGCTTGGGTTTCTTCATTTCTCTGTCTTTCATTCTTCTTTCCACATAGGGTTCACATACACATTTTACAGATAATTTCTCATTTTTTTTCTGTCCCAGGTTTTCTCTCCATTTATTCCATTTTGTTTTATCCCAGATATGTTTTCCTGTGATTTCTAGTTTCATTAATGAATAGATTATGAGATTGTGTGTTGGAAATATTCTCATTCCAAAGACCCTTTTTCAGTCTTGCACATACTGAATACTTTATTGATTCCGGTCTTGCTCCTGAATTCAAGCTCCAGTGGGATTCTTACACTACAAAATAAGGAACAGAACCGGATGGAACAGCTAGCTGAGATCTGAAACATAAGGAGGTAACGTTTGCAGACAGCCTATTTTAATAGACATTTTGAAATATTTTTTATGATTTTGAAAGGAATGCCATGCTCATCAAAGTTGTACAGCTTAATATCTTGATGTAGTAGGAGAAAAAGAGACACAGGATAGCCAAGCCTTTATTACTTTGTCAAAGGAACCCTTTCAAAAAAATGAAATGTCTGAACTCAGTGGAAGTCTAGTTTCAGTTTTACTTTTAAAAGATAAGATCAAGCATCTGCCAAAATGCATTATTCACAGTGAAACATTTCACTGATTCTGTACTGTAGATACCTTGAGGCCTATATCTTCTGGCAGTATTACTGCAGCAGCAGAACTGCCAAGAGGGAAGGGTTATTTACAACCATTGGGAACAACTCTTCCCTGATGATGGGCAGGCTTTTGAAACTGAGCTTGTATATTGGAAAAAGGAGAGAATTCCCTCTATGTTTTATCTCAAAGGACAGTAGGGAGCCGCAATGAATATTTTTCGTTCTCTGATTTTGCCATCTGGGTACCTCTGGTGACATGACCTATTTTTTTTATCCTTCTTTCTTAAAAAGAAAAAAAAAGCAAAACGCCCCTCAAAACCCTAAACCAATCCCCCCTCCCCAATAATCAAAAAAATCACTCTCTTCTACATCTTATCCTCTCTTCATTAAGAAGTTTTCTTCTTGCTTTTCAGTGTAGCAAAAATTCAGTGAGACCAGATGGACTTCAAACTATATCTAAACTTCTAAGTTGAATTTTACTCTTGGCTCAGGTGGATTTCCAAAATTTAAGAAAAAGAGAATATCAATAAATATTTTTAAATAAAATTAAGGTTCCTCCTGTTTTTATCACCTCTGTGAGGTGTTATCTAAGGCACTAAATTTACCAGGAATCTGTAGAAATATCTACATTTAGAGACTGAAAAGAAGCAGCTACCCCAAATACCTAAGGTCTAGCCACTGAATCCTGCCCAGGTTCCACTTGGCAGGTCTGTCAGACCTGGAGTGCTCTGATCAGACTGCTCAAACCATTCCCCTAAAGTTTTAATGCTCTGAATTATTATTTTTTTTTTTTCTGCTATTTTGCTCCCACTTGCTATCATCAGATTTTGTTTTTTCAAGAAGCAGGCTCCCTGGGCATTTGATATTTCAATATCAGCTATAGAGAAGACAGAATACTTGATATTTCTTATACTGAGGAGCACCAATTAGAGTTAGTATGGAAATGAGAGGCTTTGGACAAAAAATATATTATTTTCTACAATTAAAAATTACCTAGGGAGCTGGGTTAGATGGTGTAAATGAGAATTTGAAAGGAATTTGAATAAGATAGGCAAGTTAATAAATGCCAATTACTTCTCACTAATTAACAAAATAATTCTAGTTTCAGCCATAAATACTAATTAAAATATGTAGTGCTAATAATCCTTGTTTGCATATGTAACAGAGTTGTAGAATAATCACAATTCTTACCTGCAATAAAATAGGAAGTTTTGTTGTGCCTAGTTTGAGCTCGTCTTCTTTGTTCTCTTTATAGCCAGGGGAGATACACAGGCATACGATCCAGCCTAAAACAGCCATCTAAGATAAGAAAAGCTACTTTAAGTGGATATTTTTTAAAAGTTTTAATCCATAGATTATAGAGGAATTTAAATAGATTAGTTTATAGTAGCCCCTACATTTTTAATAGTTGGAGCTTAGAGGGCTCGCAATTAGGATTATTAGAAAGAAATGGGTGATGTTATCAAAGGAAGAAAATTTTAAGAGACATTATTTCGTATTTTTTGGGTATGATATTGCTTTATAAATGTAGCAGATGCGGCACAAAATACTGATGTTTTCAAGTGGCTATTTATAGCAAGCAAGTAGAAAAATTAAAACCCTCTCTCGTGCTGGTTTTTGCTAGAAGTAGACATACTTACAAATAAAAGAAACACTGATTCCTTTCTCACAAATCACAAAACTGCTCTTGGTGGTAACCAGCATATCTGAATGATATCTTGCTGTTACCACACCGATCCATCTAATAAGTTTGAGGTCACATTTCCTGTCTTATTCAAACTATATAAAGGGAAGAAAAAGTGATTCAGAGGCAGTGCTGAATTTCATCTAGCATTGCATATATAATTTATCAAAGTTTAGTTAGGTAGACTTGAAATATTTACCAAATGGAATCCAGATATCTCCATTCTAATGCAACCACAAAACATGTTGCACAAGCCTATTACACATTAAAAAAAGATAATTCACAGCAGTTTCCAGAATTATTATTATTACTTAATGGTTTCTCATGCACAGGGCTGTTAGTTATAGACTCAGTTGAAAATGTTCTCCCACAGAAAACACTACAAGAAGTATTTTATAGATTTATTTTAAGCCTCAATTAACATGACCTTTAGCAACACAAAAAGTATTTTGTTAGTGATATTTTTTCTTAATCATAATGAAATAACATGATAAGTAGAAGGCAATGCTTGAATATTGTTGCTTTATATTGAATGGGATGTCCATTGCAGCGTTGAACTTGCTTAAGGGATTTCTCTATGTTGATTATACTTGAGAACAAAGCAACCTTTGTGCCAGTTTCTATAACAAAATATCTCATTTACCTTCTTTTTTATCTGATTCTATGAAATTTGGACACTTTCAATCCTAATTATTTTTATCTGAAGTAAAATAGCAGATAATGAAAACAAGCCTTCATACAGAGTGAGCGTAATTACCCTTCCAATGGAGCCACCTTGTGAATGTGTGAAGCTGGACAGGATGCCCAAGTCTTCCAATAAATAACATCAATATTACTGAGATATATATATACACATTTTTTTCCACACACTGATGTATTTCTTACACTTTAATAAAATAAAGTCTCTCTATAAGGTAGCAACATTTGTCATTAATAAAAAAAAAATAAACAAACACCACAGCATAATTTTTGGAATTAATAGGAACTTAATGATGATGATGATGGACTTAAGTGTGTTTTCCCTAGTGTCTAATGATGTCATTCTTTGCATTTAGAACATTTCTTTTTCACATTCTTTAGCATTTTCATTTCTTCGGGTTTTTTTTCAGTAAACAATTAAAACCCTTAGTATGAATCTAAACTGGCAGACTGTGTTTTATGGGATGCTGAGTTCATTTTATAGAATCAACACTGTATCTTTCAATATTTTATAGGTATCCTAGAATCTTAGAGTGTAAACTGTGCTCAGGAATATAATTTTCCTCACATGAAGGTTGCTAGGCAACAGCACTCACAATATTTTTGTTGACCACAAACACAGCTCTGTGTGGTCTCGGGAAGAAGAATACATTTGCATTTTTACGTTTAAGAGAAGGTAAATATTAACTTTAATCTCCTTGGAAACAGATATAATAATGAGACAAAACTGACCGATATTTTATTAAAATTCCTTCACTTAAGCTACACTGCCTTTACTCCATAAAGATATTACAAGACACTTATTAATGCAGGAAGGGCTTGGTATCAGGCAAATGCACCTTAAATTTATGAGCAAAAATTCATTATATGTTTGACCGCTTTGTACAATTTGACCTTTCTGAAATGCTTTGGTTATCTGGTGTGGAGGAAGAGAAAAAGCAATTTTGGATTAGAATATGTGAATACAGGTAAAATGTGGTTATCTATTATAGAAAAACTTGTTGAAAAAAGATGTAGGTAAAACCACACAGACACACACAGCTTTTACAATAATCTCCATGTAGTCTCCCTGAAGTTGAAAGCTTTATGGATCACCAAACCCAGAACAGACCCTGAGCTCTACCCTGGCTCCATCTGTGATCTTTAACAAGAGTGAGATCTGGCCTCAGCATGGAAATAACCTTTACCTTCATCAGCCTCTTGCTGTTCCTTGCAGATGCCTTATTAAAACATATTACAGGACGTGATATTTAGAGACAAGGTGACACTGTAGCTATGTTATGATACATCATTTAATGTATAAAAGATAATATTTTTAGTATGTAAAATAATTTTGAGTCATTTTCTTAGCAATAGGAGTAGCTACCAATAACAGCTGTTTTGTTTGTGGTTTTGTAGGGTTTTTTTAAAATACACCCTGAAAACATTGCAGTTTAGGCTTTTTGAAGCATAATTTTGATTGATACTTTCTGGGTATATAGTTTTAGACTAACCCATGTGGGAGCATGATGATATTTTTGTCAGTAGATGATTTACAAGTAGATATGTTAATGTACTGTTAATACTATGAAATGTTAATATACTGAGTGACTAAATATAGTATAAAAGAGTAAAATATACTAAATTATATTACTAATAGAGAGAACTTGGATACTAAGATTAATTCCTAGATTATAAGAAGAAGAATAAGCAAAATAGAGTGAATTCTTTATGTATTATTATCTAAGTACAGCATGACAATATGTTTCACCAGTTTAGGTCTATAATAACTAAAATGCTTTTAATTATTTGCTGGATATGAGAAATAATGGATATTTGTGTATATAAAGTTTAACACTTCCTTCAAGAAGGCATTAATTCTTACTGTAACTAATAGATTTAAGTGACTGTATAACTTTAGAATATGTTTACTTGCCCTCTAAGTTTTATGGCTTGAATGAAACAATACAGAAAACCACATGCAGAATCCTATGAGAAGTGTAGAATGAAGCAAGCATATTCTGCTTTATTGAAACTTCCAGAAAAACAGAATTATATTTTGTATAAAGTTCATACTCAGTAACTCATGCCTGAAGAATTATTTCAAATTACTTTGAAAAAGATTAGCTTGAATGAGGCATAGGAATACAGCAGGAAATTGAGGCATATGTAGAATGAGTGGAATTAAAAAATTAATAGAAATATTTTTAGAAAAGTAAAGAGATATTTTTAATACTGTTTGATATTAGAGATGAAAATAACATAATTGAAAATATGATAAATAAAAAGCAAACTTTTGCATCTGGTTAGATAAAAATATTTCTTAATGCATTAGAGCCACAGATGACTTGCAAGAGTAAATTTTACATTTCTGTACGGATATTTCAAAGGTTGCATGAAATGAAGTTTCTCTTCTGATCCATATCAATTTGTAAAGGTAGGCAATTCAGCTCGCTTCATGAAATATATTCTTATGAAGCATGACAAAATCCAATTTACCAGTAAAATCCATTTAAATTAAAATCAAAGTGCAATCTTCATACGATTCACTACTTGTACCATAATGATGAAATGAGATCAGATACCTATGCTCTACATTTTTGTATCCTGATAATTTTCAGCCTTATTCAGCAGAAATTATCCTCAGTGCAAAAGCTGCAGGAAGATCACAGAACTTGCTTTTTTATTCTGCCAGACTGTTCAAGCAAACAACAATACTAGGGACCATTTGACAGATTTGCCTGAGAATTGCTGGTGTTTGTGAACCTGGTTAGTGATATGAATATACCTACCTTGCTCAGAGAGGGAATTTACCTTTCTTCCTTCTCTTAAATATCACTTTAAAATCATTTTAGAAAATGAAGTTCTTCACATTATTATATGAAGCTCTTTGGGATGTTTTAAAATCACCTCAACTTCATTTGGGAATATCTTCTTTATTAAGTCTTTGTGGTAGTATTATCCAGCAGAAATAATTTCATGAACTAGTATGACCTGATTTCTCAGAGGCATTGGGAACTTACAACTTCAGGTAAAATAAGAGGAAAATCCTTCTGAAAATCAGCTTGGGCCCAGCACTGCATTTGGTGAGATCCTGGCTACATTTTGGGTTGTGCTTCAGTGTTAACTTTACCGGAGTGCTAATAAATTTTTGCACATGTGGATTATGATGTGAATATTTTCTGCAAAGGCTCATGCTTGTGGCAAAATGTTAACAAAACTTCAGTCCTCATTCACCAAAATGTTTCAGCATGGGCTTAGTATTGAAATCAGTGGTCAAGGAAAGCATTCACATGCTTGGTTTTACACATGTGCTGAAAATTTTTGTAAGAAATTTAAACAAGTGTTTGAGATGATCATCATTTGTCTACTCAAAATGAAGAACAAATTACTTTCATTTAAATGGGATGCATAGTTCTAGACTGCCAAGCATATATTGAAATCTGAAACCGTTCAAGCTTAGAATGGACCCTTGAAACTTCTACCTGAATCAAATTCAGTATTGGAGATTTCAAAACGTTTTACAAAACCACTAATGACCATCAGACATTCATTACCGAATTCCTATGTGCAACTTTAAAAATTTGCTCTGATCATAGTCAATCAGAAAGAGGGAGTTACAGTAATTATCTACAGCAAGAACATACTTAGAGGTACTTTAAGGGATCAAAAACTTTCTGAATAAAGCAGTTAGAATATATTTGATTTAAGAGTGCATTTTTTTTTAAGAAGACAGAAGGAAAGTACTCTCTCTGCTTTACAATAAGAAATTAAAAGCATAATAAAAACTCACTTATGTCATGTTTGATATTGTAAGATACTGAGATTTGTTAGATGAAAAATAGGTGATGGGAAAGGTCCCCACAGTAAAATATTTTTATTAATTTTCAAACTCCTGTATTGTTTAAGACAGGATTAAAAAAAAAATAATCAGAAGTTACCATGTTTATTCTGTTTTGCGTTATAAAGAGCTGTGATGCTTTCTTTTCTAACTTGTAATTTTTTTCAATTGTAAATGAAAGAAAAATCATGCCACCCAAGGAAAAATGGTATGCAATTGCAAAAACATTAACATAATAATTCCATTGTTTGGAATTTCTGAGCAGTTCAAAATTTGAATCTGCATATCAGCTAAATTCAGGAAGACCAAATAGCCAAATAATGGAACCCTTATTGATTTCCATATAGCTGCACTTTGGTATAGATTTCTTGTTGGTTACATCACTGCAAAGGATGTTAATTATTTATTGATTTAATTTAGGAAGTCAATTACCTGTTTTCATATAACCAAATTAAGGAGTTCAACAAACATATTTGTCTAGATCCACTTATTCAGTTAGAGTAAGGCTGGGAGAGTTTCTGACAAGGGTTAATCCATCATGAGATAATTTTTCAGTAGCAAAACTTCTCTTTAAACTGAAAGCTCATGGAGTTTTTTGTCTAGGACTCCGTTGGCTCTATGTTAAATCATTTCATAAGAGATTGGACTGATTCAATATCTTCTTACAGAAGTAGCAGTTGAACATTGTTCCTTGGGTCATCTCACTGACTTCAATATTCGTAAATGAGCAAAATTTAGATCTTGAGAAGTCACATGGATAGAACAAAAAAGTAAAAGAGTTGTGCGAATCTCAGAATAGACTCGCTTTGAATTTTAACTTCCCTGATTTTTTACCTAAACTGTGAAAATTCTTAGGTCTGCATTAACTAATACACTGCAGTACAACCCTGGCTAAGTGAACCCTATGTCTCTCGGTAAGTTGAGTATTGGTTTAGGGGCTTGTTTGTAAATATTGTACTAGGTGGACAAATGAGTTGTACATTTCCATGCAATGTATTTTTCCTCAGGATATGTCTACTTGCACAGGGCTGAGGAATACATTCTTTGTCTGTCTCTACAACTATCATTTTGAATATCACTGAAGTCATATCATAATTGAAAATAATAGGACTGGAGACAGAAATTTTCTCCAACTCAGTTGATCATTGGTAAAATATTAACTGGTTTGATGGTTTAATTGTGTTTTCTTGTAGGGAGAGAGTACATTTTTAATGAAGATATAATGTCATGCCTACTTGTACTGTCAAATATCTCATTTAAATGGGTATAATACCTATTTGCTCAATTATTATCCCAGAAAACTGCAAATTAAGTGAGTTAATAAAAGAAATAGTTTATTGTTCACCATTTGATTAGGGGTAACTTCAACCATCTCCAATCAGACCTTCTCTTAGAAAATCTTGAAGTACCTTATCTGAGAGAGAATAAAGGAACTGAATCTAACCTGATTTAAGTTTCTTGTAACGTATCAGTCAAGAGTATGTCAGAACACTTAGCATGAAGTCTGCTGGTTTTAAAGTCAACTGTGTTTTAGGTAACACTTTTGAAAGGAACACATTTTTATTGTGTTCATGAAATTTTCTCTGTATGTGTTTATCAAATTCCCTTCATAGAATAATACGGATTCTGAAATTATTTTTAGAAAAAAATTTGAAAAATATTTTAATGTTGTTTAATATGCTTTTAATATTTTTGTTACTTACACAATAAAACTTCCACTCTCATGAAAATTAAAAAATAAGTATTTTTGCTTGCTTATAAGTTTTTCACAAATATTTGGCATAGCAATTTTGGAAAACCAGCAAGTGTTTTTTTTCAAAATAGGTCCACATGCATGTTTGCATATGACTGGCTGAATGAAGCGAGGTTTTCAGCTAAAATGTGGGGGTGAATTGTAACATTTTTAGTTTGGGCTTCTGATTAGTTTCAAAATTTCAACGCATGCTCCAGAAATTATTATACTGAATGAACAAAACATCAAGCATTTGATTAGCCAGACACAGACTTTCAGCCATTTCTATGTATATTTGTAGAGCAAAGAAGGGATTGATAGCAACCTTTGACATTTTCAAGTGTAAAAATTACCCTCTCCTCCATTCTTCATCATTGGCTATTTTTCTAGAAAAGAGAAGAGAAATGTTAGGCTAAGCATAAAGATGCAAAAGAGACAGTGTGGGTGAGAAGGCAGAGCTGCTGGTAGAGGAGCAAGTGAGGCAAAGGGGGCCATAGTATGACAAGGAGGAAACAACAATACACTCAGAGTTTCTGCATCTGGTGAAGGAAAGGAAGGAAGCACAGTCCGTGATTCCCTGACTTAATGGAAACAGGTAGCTTTGGCACAGATTTCCTGTACACTCTGCAGGAAACCAGTTAATTAGCAATTTAAAAAAAGCACCTACCTGTTGTGTGTTTTCACACAGTTGCTATTGTGCCATAAACTGCTGGGAATTAGTGCTCTGTTTCAGAGAATATTTCTATTTGGTAGAGAAACTGAGAAATAACTTTAGTGAAATTTCATTAAAGCAGAAGCTCTGAAAAACTGAATTTGTGTCTATACTGTATTTTTGTAATCTTATTCCCTCTGTATTTATCCAAAGTATTGCTAATAACAATTGTATTATTTGTCTATTTTTTTTTTTTTTTTGAGGAAAGTTTCTTCAATGTTTGCAAAATACTTGGATTCAGTTCTGGTGAGGGGTCCCTAAGTAACTAACTGCATATTTTAATGTTCCTTTGTTATTTTCATATACATAATAGAACATATGCAGTACGCTCTGTTTTCTGGATCAAGTGATTTCAAGGAATTCAGTCAAGAAAAGAAAATGTCAGTACAGTGCATTTTGTTCAAGTGCACAGAATCTTCAACATGACTTGGTGTCATCAATCTCCTCTTTAGTCTAGGGTTAAATGAGGGGAATCACCAACCCATTCTTTTAACACTAACTCTACCAGCAGGAATTTTTATGTTGTATTAGTTGTGTACCATGCCATAAATTCACATTTTCCAATAATGATTGTAGGGATCTTGTTGCTACAGGGAACACCATAATTGTCACTAAAGGTAGTAGAAACATAATAAATTCCAAAATTGCATGAAAGAAAAAAAAATCAACAACACATACACATACATTAATGGAAATTTGTTTAATTGCATGTTATTGTAAAATAAAAATGGAGAAAAAAGTATTAACAATAAATACTTTCATTAATGAAAAAATTAACTCAATTTGCAGCAATTAAGCGCAAGTTACGAGAAAACATTTGGACATGGTTTAGAATGTTTTTGTTGGGAATTTTTATTTTTTTATTTTATGTTTTAGTTTTTATCTTTCTTTGGAAAAAATCTGTTCTACTGACTCTGAGTACTTTGGAAGAGGGGAAACACCTCCCCTCACCCAAACACCCACACAACAGACATTATATTTTGGCAGATATACCTTAGGTATGTAGTGTACCAGAGATACATTACCTCTAAGGAGACTAGATTAATTTTACTCTCTGTTTTCACAGTGGTATTTATTGAGTCCATCTATATGTATACAAAACCTAACACTCTTGTCTAAATTCCTACATTCTTGCTATTATCTGTGCAAAGCACTAAGAATCTGCAGAGAGGGATTCTTCTCAGCTATTACCTCCATGAACTATTAAAGTACAGATAACCATCTTAGACTTTTAGATGGACAGAAGTAAACAAATAAGTCTTTCCCTTCAAAAATTATGATCTCCCCTCTTGAGACAATAAGATAACTGAGATTTGACAGGATTTCAGGCAGTCTGTAGTCCAGCCTCCTGCTTCAAATCCAAGTCAACTCTGATATCAGATAATTTTGTTTAGGGCTTTGACCAGTTGGATTTTTACAAAATCCAAGGATGGAGACTACACACCCTCGTTAAGCAATCTAAGATAACCTTTATCCTGTTATCTAGACAGAACACCTCCTATTTCAATTTGTGACCATTATGTCTTGCCTCTGCAGGGCATTTCAGTAACGAGTTTGGCCATCTCTTCTCAGTCATGCCCTCTCAGGTATTGGGAGGCTTGAGGAAATTTATACTCTCTTCCATCACTACCAATCACCCACGCAAAACAGCCCCAACCATTGCAACCTCTTGTCTGCAAAAAGAAGTACAGTTACAGTTTATACAAGATTTCATATAGTTATGGAACAGTGTGCTGCCCTGTGAGGGACGTTGATCCAGGAGCAGAGGGTGACAACAAGGCAGGCAGGGTAGTACCCTCACCAACAAGGGGTTGGCCCCACACTGTCTGAGGAAAAACAGAGCAGGTCTGGTGGTGACAGCCATGGTTAGCCACAGCCCGGTGCTACCCAAACAAGACCACAGTCACGGCATATGTTCATAGGTTCAAAGTCAAGTCAATTCACATAGTCCAGGACAAGTACAAGGCTGGGCATAGGCATGTCTACAACACAGCTCAGGCAAGAACCAAGGGAAAGTGCTCGAACAGGCCCCAGGACATGGGACAAAGGTCTCCAGCTCAGCTTCCTCACACATCTTCTCCCAGCTATAGCCCAGATGGGTAAAGGTTGCAGAGCCTGATTGTCTGCTCAGCGCCTTAAAAATAACTTTGTGTTTGAAGTATTTTTCTTGCCTACCATGACTTGCTTGCTTTGCTGATGAATCTGTTACTCAAAGAATGAAGAAAATATATGTTCAGCTGAGTGATGTGCAGTGTGTTGACTGCCTTGCTGGTTGTTTTACTGATGGCCTGTGTACAGAGATTATTTACATTTCGCTCACAAACAAGTCTGCAGTGGAGAAAATTGTATTCACTTGGTTTTGAAAACTCGGGGAGAAAATCAATTTTGTTGGTTATGCTTTGTCTGAATGGGCTCAGACACCCCAATAGTTAAGTAGCCAGATATACGTTTAATAAAGGAACAATTTCATTACCCCCTAAATGCAGGCTGAATTGCATTTTGAAGATTCCAACCCACACTAATTTAAATCACTTCTCAGCAGTTTGTGTCAGAAGAATAACAAAGAAGTATGTTTCTTCAATGAATGATAAATCAAAGGATCTGGTAAGGCCTTTCATTTAACGTCCCAGCCAATACTTGTTTCCATTAGTCACCAAGGAATAAAAGCTCCTTTTCAATTTATTAACACTTAGAAGTTATTACTCACCCTAGCGAAGAGTGGCAACCTGCAAAGAGGGAATGCATAGTTTGTTCTCAGTTATTTCTTATTCCAACTCTATTTTATTTCATGAGTGTTAAATAATCCAGCGAGAATGCAAAGTCAGAACATTATTTTTTTCTCTTAAACTCTATTTACTCTTTGTGATAACATAAATGTCATGTTTTGCCCTTACCTCTATTTTAATGGCAAGCTCAGTTTTAATTTGAGGTGTGTTTAAAAGGGGGGGAAAAAAAACCCAATCAAAAAACCTAAGACTGCGCATGTTGATTTTGGCATACTATGTTTCACATTGAATAGGAATTTCAAGTTAAAAGTTCTGAAAGATGAGTAAATCCTGGGTGTGTTTTTATGTATGTATATATGTTTCTAGAATGTCCCTAGGAGGCAGGTACTTGACTAATGGTTTAACACTGGATAGGAAGAATTACAGTTTTTGTTCTCCTTCTAGAGGTAATCGTTACGTAAAATTGAATGCTAGTTCAAGTCTTAATCTTGTCAGACTACACTGTATTTTGAAAAACTAGGTATGAACTTTAAAGTAAATGCAACAGAAGATCTTTTCCCTTCTTTTCATGCTCACGTTATCAACTGATTTTCTTCTGAGGATTATTTGGATGTGTAGGGTTTTTTTAAGTTTGGTAAGTCCTGGTTAAAAAGCAAAATTTGTCTTGTCATCACTATAATGCCTCAACTAATGGGGTGAAAAAATTACACATAATGTTGTCACTGTAAGTTAATGAATGATAAAAATAGTCAAAAAGGCTAATTATGACAATAAGGCCTAGACTTATATTTTAAAAAAACAAACTGAGTTTTTCCTAAGAATTTCTTTGTTTTTATCCTGAGACAGGCTTTTAATCAACACTCCGATGATAGCTTTAAACATCTTAATAATATTGAGTGGGATTCATTAAATCCAGCTGTCTTAAAATTAGCTATCTTGTCTAAGTTGATTATGTTGGCTCCCTCTGTAGACAACAGAGAGAGAGGCTAACAAATACAGAGCTTTGAGACAATTACATCCCAGTAATAGAGATACCTGTGATTACTAAGATGTTGCTTATACTTCTCCATTGATTACAGATAGAGCTTAAATGGCTAGCTTAATTTTGATCATCTGTGATACATGAGTTAAACATGGTTAAGCTTTCCTAGCACATTTATTTGGCTTTTCCCTGCTCTGTGTCTGGTTCATCTGAATCAATCAATCAATCAATCAATCAATCCATTACAATGGGCTTTAACTGGAAACATGATGAGGATATATATGTTTTGACATTCAAACAATCTTCTCATGTCACTTCTGTATGTTTTAATCTTCTAATACATAGATTTCATGAAAAAAGCATGGAAAATTGACAAAATTAAAAAAAAAAAAAACAAGAAGCAGTGTTTTCTTAATCATAGGCTCATAAGAGAAACTTCTCTGTAGAGCAAAAAATAAGCCTTTGCTTAGAATCAGTGACTGAAGTGAACACGTAGGTCAACACCAATGAGAGCACAAAGTACCTTGTCACAGGTTGTTTCAGCAGAGATAAAACTTTACAGTAGTTTTATTTTTTGTATGTTTGTACGTGTCTTCATTAATAAAGTTTAACAGATCAGCAAGACAGACTTGATCTTGAATCAAAAAATGATGAAAATGCACAAAAGCACAAATGTATGTCAAATTAAAACTGTTTGGAAAGTCTTCATTTCTGTATATTCCAGACTTGTACCCTTTTTCTTTTGTCTTCTTCCCTTTCTTCTTTTCTTCTAGAGATCACTATAAATGCACATTTTCATCAGAAAAATTTTCTTCAGTCACATAAAAGATCTTCAAAAAACTCTCTTCTGACCCACCACTTCATGCTACACTTGCTGATCATCATAGTTCTCTCTTGAGCATGGTTAAAATGATGCAGATAATTCTCTACTTGTATATGTCTGCAAGAAATGGAAAAAAAATGACAGAGAACAGTTAACACATGGTGATGAACTATACTGACTTGCAAATGAAAAAGTGCACACAACAAATAATAACAAAAATAAGGTTTAATATTTCTGTGTAGCTTATGTTTTCCTGATTTTACATGTTTTTAATATGAAGTATGTTTGTCAGCTTACTGAAATCCGCAGTGTGCTGTTATGTATTGTGAATTTGAATGAGCGTACTAAATTGCAGTTCGATTGTGGTGTCTCAGCTGGATTCTGTGGTATTTTTCCTTTGTGTCCAAATTTATTTTCTAAACCTTAAGTAGCAAAGTTTGATTTTAAAATACAGTAGAAAAATAACAATATTTTTTTGAGATTTTACTTGTTACAGTAATGTAGAAAAAAATCCTGTCACAGTAATATATTCACTAATAGTGTCTATTTATATCAGAAGAGCTACACAGTTCTTTTACAAAAATAAATCATGAGGTATTTTTCCCTTAGGATCTGGATACTTTTAAAATACTAGATTTCTTGAGGAACAGACTTTACATTTTTCTTCTTTTCCAGTATAATTTTACAACAACGAAAAGTTAAGTAACCATAGTAGGTGCTTATAGCTCTTAATTGGAGTCAATGAGAGAGATGAGATACCTGAAGGTTTTATTAGAGCTTTAGAGAACAGAATTCATTCAAAAGGACAAAAAAACCTCAACACCACCTCCCAGTCCTCCAAAGTCCTCACAGATCTACATGGAATATTAGGTTCACTACCACCTCTTAACAAGGAAAGATTAAAGACCACATGACCAGTTTAGAAGTTTAAATAGTTGGAATATGAGGGGTATGAAAAACTTTGTTTAACAGGAAAAAGTGAAAGAAATAGGGATGTAAATACTTTGGAAAGAAAAACAAATGACTTCAGTTTTTGCAGAGAATAAATGTTACCAAGTCAAATATACCCGTCCGCATTGCCTCAAGGGAAAAATACTGGAGTCAAGAGAGTTTATATAGAAAGCCCTGAGAATAGAGTAGCTGTTGCAGAGGTGTGATTAAAGCTATATTTACATAGCTGTGTCATTAAGTCATTGAGCTCCCTTTATTAGCCAGACAAACAAATCAGTATCTAAAGCATGCTGTCTAAAATGAATTAAGTTAATCTAACCAGTAGGAAATAATTCTGGAGTCAACCTAATTCTCTCATCCTTTCTACACAAACTGAATTGCTGACTTAAAAATGTAAGAAAAAAAAAATGCATGCAGAGAATTTTAAAATATTTACACATTATAGAAGCATGATAATCTACAGTACTGTTCCAGACATGGAAATAGTCAGTTTCTAAACAGCGCTTCCTTCCCTGGCCTTACCAGAGTGAAAATGCTTTTTAGCACTTTTATCATTTCAAGAGTAGATTGTGGTTGAAGTTTTAAATGCTTTTATTGTCCTGGTGATCTTGTGAAAACTTCTTATAGCAGCCAAGAAAACAATGAAAAATTCAGAGATGCAAAGATACGAGTTTAGACATTTGTAACAGTTAGGAAAAGGAGTAGGGTTCCACAGTACAGCATGGCCTGGTTTGTTAAGAAATTTAGGTTTAAACACTCCCATGCATGCATGCGTGTGTTGTGTGAACTATACTTTCATCAAGTTTCAAACCAAATTTCACTGAGGTGTATAAAAGTAGGTGTAGTGAAGTCAAGATACTTCAAAGCTTTGAAGACTCTATGGATTCCAGGAAATCCAGTTATCTTGGGGAAAGAAGAAAAGTTGAGACTATTACCCCAATTGGGATTTACTCTTTACTATATTTTGGAATGACAGTGTAATTTAAGTTAGAAGGGACTTCTGGTGTTTTGTCTTTGTCAATCTGAAGAAACCTAGCCTACTTCCTTATTCTTTGTGCAGAAGCCATTCCACACCTTTCAGCATTTTCGTTGATGGTATCTGGGCCTTTTCAAGTGCTACTTTAGCCTTTTTGAAATAAAGGTACAAGAACTGCACACTGTATTTGAGGTGTGGGTAAACTATAGATACAATGATTTTATGTATTTATTTTATTCTTTATTCCTTTCCTGCTAATTCATAAAACTTGTTTCACTTGTTTTGGTCTCCACTGAATACTAAGATCCATGGAGATATCTTCTCTACCAAAAGTCCAGGGAGTGGTTAATTGTAGAAGACTACTGGTAGAAGACTACAGATCTAGAGAAAACAAGGGTTTATTAGTTCTGCTGCTTGTGAACTTGACGGCTAGAGCTAGGCAGTGCTTCCTCAAGTCTGTGTTATAAACTGTCCATATAAATAGTCTAAGTGGGCTAGTCAGATGAGAAATCCACATTTTTTAAGGCCTAAGGTTTGAGAGGTGGTTAACAGTGGATTGCCTGTGTCTTGGTTCCTATCTCTATAGAGTAGTACTTAATTAGTGAACTGTAACTCATACTGAAAAAAATTAAAGCAGCAAGGTCTTCAAATGCTTTCCTTATATAAAAGGACAGTATGTGACAATTTTGGCACTTTAAAACTTTATGGAAAGAAAAAAATGGATCCACTCTTTTATATTTTAAAGATTCTGAGACTTTAATTTGAAATTACATTTACTGCACAGTCAAAGAAGTGGAAGATCAATATTTGAAAAGTATTCTTTGAAGGCTTAGCAGTAAGACAGTACTTCATAGGCAGTTCCAGTATGCTTTTATACATACATACACGTATTTTCATCATCGACAAAAAAAAAATCCCAGATGAATTATGCCAGGCAAATCCTGCTGTTCAAACTCCTTTTCATTACTCCTAACCTGCATATAAATATGCAAGAAGGCTGAGATTCGGAGACTGCATAGAGTTTGAGGTCTCCTCATCTTTTGGGGTATTTGCATGCGCTGGAAAGGACTCTTCACTCTGTTCCTAAACAGAAAACTTCTAAGAATTCATTTCTCAAGCTTCTTGATCCTTGATTTAAGGTCCTTGATTCTATCACAAGCAAAATACGTTGCAGGGAAATATGTGCATGCAACTGCTAGAATATGTTTAAAGCAAATAGCAGAAAATGAGACAGCAGGGGAATACAAGGATATTATAACAGTTTTGCAATGAAACAAAAAGAAATGGAAGAATATTAAATGTGATTTTTTCTGAACAAAAAAAATAATCTTTTTATTAGATTGGGAACAGTTTCTGAAATTCACATTTCCAACACACCTCTACCTACACAGTCTTCAGTACCCCACCTGCTCAAACTTGGGACTCAGAGGATGAACTATGCTGACTTGTACCTTCCGTTTGCACTTCAGAACAGCAGACAAGTTTCTGTAATTTGGTTTTATGCAGGGTTGTTCAGGACAACTGAAAATGTCCCCTGATAGGCTCCATAACCAAATAAACTGCCTCTTTCCTGAGGAATGATAATGGATTGTAAAGTATATGCCTTTCCTCCTTCAGCTATGTACCATTTGCAAGCTGATTTTCACAAATGTGTCTGCGTTGAGTCCGATGTTAGGTCTGCTTTTTTCACACTCTTAAGAAATCTGAAGAAGGCAGAAAGGAAATAAATAAGCCATGAAGCATGTTCTGATTTTGAATAATTTTTCACTTGCAGAAAATGCTGAGGTTTTTTTTTTTTAATATTGCATAAATAAGTTCCAGGGTTTGATTTTTTTCTGACTTTTCTGTACTTGCTTATAGTGAATCTTGCACATGGAATTTCAGCAATCAGTTATTTGTTCAGTCAGTAAACCTAGATATTTCTCATTGAACTTTCAGGTAGTTTTACAACATTTGTTTGTTTCACATATGACATTTTCCCTTCTTCATGGAAAATTTGAGTTATAACTAGGGCATGAAGCCCAAGTTTAAAGATATTTTATGTTATTTCAGCTACTTTTATCAAATTTGGTATTATATTTTTGTTAATTTCAGTGGAGCTAAGCATATGAGATCCTAGCTCCTGGTCAATCCCGTAAGTGTTACTGTACATAGAGCCAAAAGAAAAAAAAGTCAATGTAAATAACAGATTGTGTAATCACAGTTCATCTTTAAATGTTTATGCACAAAGGATCTATATGTATTAAGTTGCATAAATAACCTTACTTAAGCAATCTTAAACTCCTTAATAAGTTTTTGTATTTTATAATGGAATTCACTGAAATGCCACCAGCTTTTTGGAGACACAGTTTCCCTCAGTGAGTTTAAAAGTCTGACCATTTATACTGAAGAATGAAATGACCGCATTGTCTTGAAATTAGTCCGACAGAAGATATTTATTATTACTGGACCAGTAGATTGAATTGATAATGAGTTAAAAATCACCTTAACATGTAAGTATATAGTACTTAATTGAAAATTTAGTGGAATGATAGGGTATTTCATCTCTTATAGTAGTTGATAGCATGTGTCAAAGGCAAGCAAAGAATGGGCCAAAATAATTCTGAGTAAAGTATGTGAGATTTGCTTCTGCTGGTAAGCATATGGAAATCAGCATTTGCAAGGGTAAAACACTCTTCTTTTGCTATGACAGTAATCAAAATCTAACTGAGAAGTCTGACATTTTCATGATTGCAATTACTGTATATTCAATATCTGCTCCATTAACGTAGGATAACAGAAGAGCGTAAAGTGTATTGTAATAATTATGTATAGATTTATTTTAAAACGAAACCTGCCAAACTTTTCAGAAGCACTTAACAGAAATAACAAAAATTAAGCTTGGCTTTTCTGGGAAAGAGTAAATAAACAGAATTAATTTCTGAACAAAAAAGCTGTATGGTTAATTTTCGTTTCTTCTTTCACTTAAGATGAGCACATGACAGTACAAGATAATGTTTTACCAATTTGGAAAGAGCAACATGAACATCTCACGAACATCTCATTTATTAGTACAGAACTTTATTATTATAATACCTTTAAATACTTAGCAAGCATTCCATTATTTTAGTTGAAGATATAAACATTATCTGACAGCAGAATGTAATGGTTTTTTTTGTTAGATTCTTGCTGAGCCCCGTGTGTTTGTGTGTATATGGATGTGTTACATACACAGAAGCTTTCTGAAGCCAGAGCTGTGAGGGATGCCACCTAATACTAGTCAAGTCCGTAAAACACTCCGTATGGTCCTAGGGCACTGAAATGTATTACTACCAAAGGAGTCAAATTTTGAAGGCATGTTTCTTCTTCATACTAATTCCCTCCCATTTTTCTCTCTATGGGGCTGATATAGCTGAGCTTCTTGCATCTTCCAGCAAAGCCCTGGAAAACAGGAATCATCACAAAACAAAATTTATTTAGTATTCTTCCTTCACTTTTTGGTATTACCAATACCATGTCTTTTTTTCTTATTCACCTGGGACGTGCACTCCTGCCCATGGTTGTGTGGGATACTACTCCAGCATGTTACAATTCAGCAGCAGGATAATAATTTTTGATGACAGATCAGAAAAAGAGGGTAGATTACCTCAAAGAAGAAGCAGATTTGAGTGCACTTCCACTGTGTGTCATGGCTTGGACTTTTTTCTTAAAGATAGAAAATCGCCTTCAGCTGAACCAGTTTCCCATTCTGGACACGGAGATCTGGCATTAGCCATGTACTAGCCATCAGAAAGTTAGCTAGGCTGCCAAATGTTAATTAAATGCAAATATAACCATTCAAATCCTTTTGTCTGTTTTATTCCAGTGTTTGTGACTATGTTGGAAAGCAATTTTATTGACCCCGGCCCTTACTTTATACTTACAGAAAATAAATTAGATTTTCTTTGTGACTGTATTTGGACGACATGAAAAGCTCTGAGCTAAGAAAAATGTGAATGCATGGGTCATTCTGGCATACTCATTCCTAGTGAAACAACTTTTAAGCAACTTATATATAATTCTGAAGCAGTTCCATCCCATCCCCAGGAAAACGGGGTTGGAGAATCTTCTATAACTACATGATAAGATCAATATTGATACAGTATTAAAAGAAGCTCATAAAAGGAATAATCATTTTATATAGCTTTAAAGATGTCTTGGAGATTAAAACCAGTATATTTTGCCATGCTTACTCAGGAATTTTTCTATGTTAGGCAGACTTAAATAGATAACAGTCCCTGAGGATAAAATTGAATGATGTTTCTCTTTTGCTTTACAATGTCTGTACAGGGAGGAAAGCTTTCAATATGTGTGTATTCTCTGAGTGATATACAGTTCTTCCAACATAGATTTCAAATACATACATAGATATATATGTACCTTTGTTCCTGGTTATCTTTTAATATATATATATAAGCTGAAAGATAAAGACAGTAATAATTTCGAGATTTTTATAAGAAAAACCTAAAATATAGTATCCCCTGCACAAAACCATTATGGGCTATTTACAGATCTCTAAGTGGTCATTTTCTCAAATGGCATGATTCAGCAGCAGCTTCCATACACAGATATTTGAGAAAGCTATAAGATTTACACTTAGAGTAGAAAAAGCCTGAGGTAACACTGAATGTATTTATAGACTTCAGAGGTGCTGTATCACTGTGGAATTGGGATATAATTCAGAATTTTGATATTTCTTATAAATATTCCTTAAATTCTCATCAAGAATACTTTTTCCTCTTTTATTGAATAAGTAGTGGAATAAATAGAATAGTATTATATAAGTACCCCTAAAATGAAACCCACATATACAAAGTTTGGCACTGGAGTTGAAGTTTGTCCCTGTTGACTACGTAAGGTTATGCAATGTCTAATACCTCCTACATGACTAATTCAGCTACAGTGATTTGAAATTCTTTAGAAGCATTCACCTTATTTATAGTTTGACAAAGATTCTAGTCTGAGCATGTTACTGATACAGGGTATAGAAATATTCTTATAGAAGAAAAACAAAAAAAATTATGAAACAAACACCAAAAATGCACTGTGAAAGATGGATTACAAAATAATTCACTAGAAATGTTTCATTTTAATAAAATCAGTATTTTATTTCTGAAAAAAAATGACACATTCAATACTCTTGGTGTTTTGTTGGTAGTCTTGTGAGAAAAGCTTAATGTTAGAAAACTTACTTGGATTTAGAATTAAATCCTTCATAAATTCCAGCTCTATCAATATTACTTCTCCATGAAGTGAGCATCACCTTCTTGTCAATACTAAAGAATATACTAAGTGCTGAAATTCCTATGACATTCCTTATATTCTTTCATGGATGCCACTGCACTGAAGCTGTGCAGGTTTATATTGGTCAAGGAGCTCATTTATTATGCTTTAAAAGGCAGCTTGCATGTGTAAGTGAAATGCAGAAATGATGAATAGAACACTGAGCTCAAGAATAGCTGAATTTTGCCTAGTAAGAATATTTTCTCATCACAGATAGCATGGCTACGTTCATTTACTAAAACATGAAAGCAACCCCCTTCTTTCTTTGGGTCTATACTCTTGATCTTGTGTTCTTTTATCAACTTTTATTTGCACTTGGAGGAATGTGGCAAGTTTGTACATCTTTTTATACACTGGACAAAAATGGCATGGTCAAGGTATGTGAATACAGGTCACAGTTACTCACTGAATTCAGTAACTAGTTCTTTTTGACTAATCAGTTTTTGACTTCTCAGTTCTTGATGAGGTGCACATGGAGACAAAAGTGACTAGTGAAATTTTGCTCAGAATTCTCTCTTTTACCCAGACAAGCAGTTTCAAATGTTGCATATTGAAATTGTTTTCTTTTCATTTTAGTCTCTTTATGCTCATGAGAAGTGGAGCAGAATGAAAGCTTCTTACAAATTTTCCAAGAAATCTTTAGCCGAAAACTACATGCAACATAGCAAAGAAAAAGGAGTTTAGGATTCATTGATAATCAAAACAGTAAAATTTGAGACAGTTGAATAGAAGTGGAGTTTTCCTGTATTACATGAGTTTTCTTCCATGAAGAAACACTCACCTAGGGGGCATTAGGATTTTTTTCTCTAATAAATGAGTCAAAGACAATGAAGAATTTGAATATTTAATACTATAATTTGCTACACAATAAAAAATAAAAATTGAATGTGTATTTGATCAAAGAATGTGTTGTTAGTATGCTGCTGTTAGTATCCCTGAAAAAGATAGAGTTCAAGTGTATCTGGGTTTTGTGCATAAGTAGTGTAGTTATATTACATATACAAAATTTACTGGAATGTAAATTTTTAAGGAATGTGGGGGTTTATTGGTGGAATCATTTTATTGGTGGCATCTTTTACTTGTAGTCTACTCTAGAGTAACACTGACCCTGTTCTATGGTTTTATTAGTTTCTACACACTCAAAAACAGTGGCTGGCTTGAGAATTTCTGAAAACTTTCGTGTGCTATAGTCTAAACACAGGTTTAAAACGCCTGATTAATGCTGGAAGTGTACCTTGTGGTGTGTATACTGGGGTGAAATATACCAGAGTGAAAACCTGGCCCACTAACACTTATGACAAAATTCCTATTAACATCATTAGAGTACGGACAGTATAGAGTCTGTGTATAAAATGGGTTTTACTTTTTCACAGAATCCACCTAACATACCTCACCCTCCCCAAGGTAACCCAAATACATTAACAGCTGCAGTGTAACATGAAAACAGGTGGTACAATACAGTATCTCATAGTTAATAGACTGTTTTATAGAACATATGTCCAGTCACAGGTTCACAGCTCTGTATTGTTGTCATGAGCCATGAATTTCACAAGAAGAGATCAGTACTAGTTTAATCGCACCCTTGTCTCAACGATTTTTTGATGCCTTCAAAATATTTTACTAGCACCAGCCCTCCTCATCTCCACATGCCAGAACAGCATTTGGTTTTCAAAATATGGCAAAGTTTGGTTTCCTTTCCTCAGTTATACAAAGGTATGAAAATTAAATAGGTATACAAATCACAGAGATAAGAAAGGCAAAGGTAAAAAAGAGAAGTACGGGAAGAGTAGAGAATGGAATAGAAAGAAGAATGTATATATCTCTTAATTTTTTTGTTTCTTGCCTACTGATACGAAATTGCTGTTCCTTGTTTAAGTGATATCCTGCAACTCATAGTCTGACCAGCCTATTTCTCAATTTTTTTTCTTAGCTATCACATACTTCTTTTCTTTTATGAAACCTGTAATCAATGAAATTGCTGAATCTGACAGTCAACATGCAAACCAAAGCTTAAGCGGAATTGAGTCTAAAAGGTGCAGAATATATCCCAAAGAGCAGTGCTCAGATTTTGAGCTACTCTCACTAGTTCTGGGGAAAAGATGAAACACAGTGCCTTCATTAAGTGAAACCAAAACAAAACTGTAGGATAATCTCTTCTGACCCAAGGGCAGATCTTCACTTATAACTTTGAGATGCTGACATTTTTCATAATTCTTTAGTTTCTTTTGCCTTATTCTTTCTACTCCACCAGAAGCTTGTGATTATGTGATGGCAATTGGTAGCCACAGTGGCAACCCTCCCATTGAGTGGGATTCACTCCTAGGCTCCTATTTGTGTCTCTGTGCAGTCTGGAATTTTTTCAGAATATGCCATACTTCAATAGTGCTGTGTAACTGAATGTACTTCAAGGTTATGATAAAAAAAAGAAAATGAACCTTGATATCGCACTTCTTAGTATTCAACAAAGCTAGCTACTAAAATTAGACAAAATTAAGTATATATTTTATTAAATTATTTTCTTTCAAAATATGGTGTTAGAAGAAAACACTTTAGGATTTTGTTTTGGTGGGTGGTGGAGCAAGAAAAGCCAGGATTTGAAATTCCTCAAAGCCAATTTTTTGTTTCATTAGTTGAAACAGGTACTTCACTCTCTAAGCCTAGAAAAGGTTATTTTCTTTGAATTCTGTCTAAGGACCCATCATAAGGCATAAGAAGAAACATAATCAACAAAAAAACATAGCACCTGTAATTATTTTGCATGTCAATTTATATTTTCAGAAGGTCAATATTTTTAGAATACTGGAATGCTAGTATGTTTCTGTTGTAGATTTCTGCTTCCTAAGGATCCATTTAAATGTTACTCTTAGGTCAAAGTAGCTCCAAGACCATCAACTCCCATCTGCTTTTGCCAATGAAAATTCAACTGGATGGTGTATTTATCTAAAGATTGTTTCAGCTCATGTGATCAATTTTTAAGTAGTTGAGTGGAATTAACAATCTGCATAAACTCTTGAGCAATCCACTTTAACTGTGGAGTTATCTTACATGATACCTCTGAGAAATTCAGTTTCCCAGATAAATAACAAAGGTGTTAACAATTCCGAGAAAGACCGCTGTTGCCAGCAGCTCTTGTGATGCCAGCTTTTTTAGTAATTTCTTTTCTTCTTTTTTTTTTTTTTCTTCATAAGAGTAGCAAAAACATGTGAACAAACAAGACCCTGTCATTGCATCAGGGTCACTGGTTTGTGAAATATTGAACAAACAATGACAAAACTTTGACAAACACTTATAATTTCAACAAACTCCTGTTATTTTCTCAATTGTGTTAACAAGTGACACATTTCAACATTTATGAAGTGAACTGTTGTACTTATATCAAAAGCAATACATGATATCTGTATTTCTTTCTCAAGAACTGGGAGAACTAAAGGAGAGTTAAGTATCCTTTCTGAAATAAGGAACTGTTTGCAGAATTAAAAAAAAAAAACAACAACCAACAACAACCAACCAACAAAAAAAACAAACCACACACCCTTCATATTAATGAAGAAATGAATCGTTTTAATAGCATTATTATCTTAAACACCAAAATTACCTGAGGATATTATATCCATGGCTAAGTACCAAGTTATATGAAAGAGTATTTTGTTTGACAAACTGAATTTGCTGTTCTTTTTACTGCTTATCATCTTTTTAAATTCTAAAGGGAGAAAACCACAGTTTATTTATTTTCTGTGATTTAATTTTGGTGTATTATTTGTTTTTGTTTAAAGGAAATATTCCCTATTCCTTTCCGTTCCTTTTCTGCGTTTTTTGAATTTTTTATTTATGCCTATTTGATGAAGGAATGGCTGATGTTTCATGCTAAATTACAGACAAAATAACCAAATGGGTTTATACAAAAGACCATTATGACTTTAGTTTTATTCTCAATGATCAAATTCTGGATTTTTTAAATTATTTTTTTAAAGAAAGAATTAAAAAAGAGTCACATATTTCTTTAAGGTGTTGAGACAGCTTTTGTGAACAGATTAAAATTTCTTGCCTGAAATTGTACCACTTTTCAAAGGAAGGATCTAGTGGATTTCAGCCTACATTGTAATTTGAAACACAAAGCCTAATAAAGAGTTTCATTAGAATTATTTTCAACTTTTAATTTTTATCAGTTTGAATGAACTTAGTTTTATTACTATTGTTGTTATTTTAAGGTCAAAGATAGGTTCCAATCAAGATCAGAGTAAAGATTTTGTAAAAAAAAAAAAAGTTTCCATTCACAATAGCTGAACAAATATGGAGGAACCTATACATTTTTTTTCCCTGTGTGGTAATGGCTAGATTTTCACAGCTAAATTTGTTGCTTTCAAAATTAGTTTAAACAAGAAAAAATGTGGGGTTTTTTAATATAATTCATTCTGGGATATCATGGTAATGATTCCTATATTGTGAGTTGCCTCTTTCCAGAGTAAATCTACATCAGATGTAACTGAACTCCTGATTTTTTTAATGTAAAACCTTGCTGCTTTAGTACGTGTGTATTGTTAATCATGTTAATATGACCTTTTAAGATGTATCGTCATGAAAGGTGTCACCCTTTCTCCCTAATACTTGAACCATGGCTCTATCTCACAGCTCCTCCTAAAAGCAATAAAGACACAAAAGAGTATCTCTGCAGATCCATGCTTGCCATTTTGTTTAAATTTGCCAGTCAATGCATTTTGAATATTCAATGGGAATCCTTTCCAAAGGGCAGATACTAAGACAAGAAGGGACGGTGGCCTGTTACATCTTATAACAGGCCACAGCTGCATAGTTACCAGCTTGTGAGATGGGGTTTCTTGGAGAAATATTGTTAACAGATCCTCAAAGGCAGTCAGCGTTAACGGGCAGCCTGCACTCAAGCTGGGTTCATGGCACTTCAGACAGATTTTTTTCTGAGCTGTGGGCACCCCACATCCCATGGGCATGGATGTGCAGAACTGAATTATCTCCCTGTCTAAACTTTCAGCAGAAGGTATATTAAAATGTGGGCAGCCAGGAAGATAAACTGTCCCTTACCCAATTTGATACAAGGTACTAGATGTTTCCTCCTAAGCATAGCTAACTGGGCTACACGAAAAGTAGCCCAATCTATGCTAAATCTACAGTTCAGAGTTTTACTGCTTGGTCTGTAAAAAAAAAATAATATTATGTTTCTGATGAGTGTAAGGATAACAGAAATGCGCGTAAAGCAAAATAATAATTTTTTATAATGTGACTTACTTCTTTTGCAAAAGCAATTTCCTTAGTCATCCACAATAAAACTATGCCAAGAGAGGGATGATAAAAAAACCTTTCTCTGTAGACTTTAATCTACTAGAATACTACATTCCTCCAGTATTATCTTTAAGTGATTGAAGATATAGATACCATGATTGGCAAATATTTTTAAGAACATGAAAATATAAACTCAACATTTAAAAGCAAGTTAAAACTAATTTAAAAATCTAAACTCACTTCCCCTCTCTTTATATACATATCCCAAAAGAAAAAGCCTTTATGCAAATGTAGGCAAGGGTATAAATATATAACCGTAAAAATTATTTAAAATGGTTAACACAGATCTTTGAGGATGCTTTCTGCTGGCTTTTCCCACCATCCCTGAGAAGCATGTATTTCCCTCAGTTTGGATGAAATCTTCAAAGAAGCCAACTAGCTTCATAAAAGCTAGCTAGCAGACTTTGAGTCCCAGAGTGACCATCTGTATCATCTGTAATGAAAAGAGTGAGTTTTGTTAGATTGGAGATTATATACTTTACACACATCTTTTTTCCTTCCCTAGCTTTTCTTTTTTCCTTTTAAAAATTCATAGCACATTAACAAACACTTGCAATTTATTTACTTTCACTGATGTAACTGAACATATTGCATAAGTAGATCAGGGATCTATTTTGCCAAGAAAGGGAAACTATGTAAGACTGGTAACATTAATGGGAATATACAGCTTCTTTAGAATTAGTAATATATCTTATTTTTTTCTTTTTGGGCACTTTCTTAAAACACTCCAAAGAATTATCACGCAATTTGACCTTTTGCAGGTTTTTCTCTGCTGACCAGGAAGCAGCTTTTCCATTCCTGCTCTTATCTTTAATGATCATTACTTGTAAGGCAAAGGAGTTGTGATCTACAAAAATAGGGATGAAAAGTAGAATTATATGAAAACCAACTTCATGTAATTCAGCATATATTTTAAATCAAGAAAATCTTAACAAAAAGCTACTTAACTCTTTTCTGTTTTGTGTGACCTATTGAAAATTTTATTCTCATAAAAAATGAGAAGTTTAGACATGAAGTGTCGATTTTTTTCCGAAAAATTATTAAGCAATTCCCAAGACCCTTGTGAAATTAATAAAAAACCTTCACTTACTTCTCAGGACAGAAATTTCTACATGTATTATAGAAAATACATGAAACAAATGGTCTCTCTGTACTAAAATACTACTTTAGAAACCCTAATTTGTTGCAAATCAGACTAAATTAGAGCTTAAAATGAGAACATTGCTACCTTTCACTTCACGTAACAATGCTGCATCCTAACAGCATGTAAGCCATCACAAGATTTAGAGCTCAGCTCAATCAGAGACGACAAAATTAGAAATAAATAGAGAAGGATCAATACAAAGTGCTGTCTGGCATAATGAAACAGCCCTTAGGTAGAAAATCTATTTTATTTCTCTCTCAGCAGCTGTACTCTTTGTAAATCTCTGACCCAGACCAGTACCCAGTATGGTTATTTATTTTGTTGAGAAAAAACATGGAGTTACATGCCTTATATTACAGAAACACTATTTTGTTGATTAATAAAGTGGTTAACAAATTTAGTTTTTATTGTTAAAGATACTTGTATCAACACTGCTGTTATTTAATACAATGTTAAGAATTACCTTGTATTTTATGCTGTTATGACAATCAGTGCTTATCAGGAAATGTCATCTACCATGCTTTTATACAGCATCAGAATTTGTGCCAGATGTTGTTGAGCCATTCTAATAATGACAGAAATAAAAACATTCCTTATATGACTGATGACTGAACACTCAGTATCTGGTGTGGAATGCTCCATGCTTATTCCTTTCTTTTCTTTTTTCATTTATGCAAAGACCTAAGGAGACACTTATCTGTCCACACTGGAATTTTTAATTTAGAAATGTACCTCCCCGCCCCTCATGTGTCTTTGTGCCTCTCTTTCAGTGCCTCCCTAGGTGCTGAAAATTCTGCTTCTGCACATGCTCACAAGTAGCTTAGTCAATAGTTACGGATACAGAACATTATTTCAACTCTATTTTTATGAGTATTAGGGTGTTCTTAACACCTTCAGCTGTTCTTTAGGGGATGAACTTGGCAGTCTTTCCAGAGTGCTATTGACTGACCCTGTAACTGCACTATCAGATGTCTTTAGAACTTGTGGGGATCTTCATCTCCCTTTTATATAATACAGTAATGTGAGAAGCTTTCTTCAATTGTCTCTCCTGCCAGAAGGCAATTAAAGCTTAACTCACCCAACAGTACTGTATTCACCAAGCTGTGCTAAAATTGATCAACCTACACCACAGAAATACAGATGGTTGAGGTTGGAAGGGACCGCTTAAAGTCATCTGCTCCAACCCACCTGCTCAAGAAGGGCCACCTCAAGCCAATTGCCCAGGACCGTGTCTAGATTTGTTGTTTTAATGTCTCCAAAGAGACTCCATAATCTCCCTGGGTAACTTGTGCCAGTGCTCAGTCACCCTCACAGTAAAAAAGTGTTTCCTGATGTTCAGAGGGAACCTCCTGTGTTTCAGTTTGTGCCCGTTGCCTTGTTTCCTGCCACTGGACACCACTGAAAAGAAGAGCCTGGCTCTGTCATCTATGTACCCTCCCTTCAGCTATTTATATCCATTGATAATATCCGTCCTGAGCCTTCCCTTCTCCCAGCTAAATAGTCCCAGGTCTCTCAGCCTTCCTTTATAGGAGAGACGTTCCACTCCCTTCATCATCTTCATGGCCCTTTGTTGGACTCTTTCCACCATGTCTGTGTCTCTCTTCTATGGGGAAGCCCAGAACTGTACACAGCACTCCAGGTACGGCCTCAGCAGTGCTGAGTAGAGGGGAAAGATCCACTCCCTTGACATGCTGGCAATACTTTGCCTAATACAGCCCAGGATATCATTAACCCGCTTTAACACAAGGGTACATTACTAGCTTATGATCAACTTGTTGTTCACCAGGACCCCCAGGCCTTCTTTTGCCAAGCTGTTTTCCAGTTGGGTAAAAGATTTACAGCTTGCTTTTTTTCTGATTATTTTTTTTTTTTTTAATACAGAATAGCTGTTTAAATTTCAAATCACAGGAGGTGGAGGGAATTGTATTCAGGTTTCTTATAGTATCTGTGACCACTTAAAGCTCTACAGTGTTTTAGTCAAAGGGAGAATAGTAAAATGGAAAGGAAGAAGTACAGCTTGAACAAAAAAAACAAAGCTAAAACCAAACAAAAAACCAAAGCCAAAACCAAACAAAAAACCAAAACCAAAACCAAACAAAAAAAGAATGTGAACTGAATGCTTCCAAGCAGACAAAAAGGATGTAATGCCACAGAGTTTAGAGTTTAAAATATGTCCCATTTTGTTTTGACTAGCTTTAGAAACTTCATATTGTATATCTTATATCCTGTGGCATCTTGTTCCAAGCGTGGGCTGTTCTAGATTCTGTTCAGAGCTGTCTCAAGTCCAGAGATTTCATAGCTCATTTTCTCAGATAATACATGTTTTGAATAAAGTTCCAAGGGCAAGATATTTGAAAATAGGGTGTTGCATCACTACCACATTGATACATTAATCCTTTTCTTAGAATTACTTTACAGAGCTTAAATAAATCATTAAATGCTTGACATTTATGTCCCAAAGATGTCATAATAGCCGTATTACAAAATCTGTTCCCGGCGGGAAAAGAAGACCTTCTTTACTGTTAATTCTTTTCTGCAGTAAGGTTATGAATAGGTCTTAAGCCAGCCACAAAACACATTAGTCAGTAAAATTCCATTTATCACCACCAACAGCTGAAATAAGAGCAAGGAACAACACTTTTTGTAAGATTTTGTAAGGTTTTGATAGTAATCAATCTTTCTCCTGCTGGAGAGGTTTCAATTACTTATTGCTTCAGGAGTGCCTATTTTAATATTCAGGCTGCTGTTGTTCATAAGTCTAGAATATATTAAAGTTACATGTATTTGTTAGATTGGCAGCATTAAAGAGTCTATCTAGCAAGTAAAAAAAGATAAGGTTTCTTGAAGGGAATTGAGGACGAGTAGGAATTGCGTATGATTGCTATAGGTATTGATTACTTAGCATACAACAATATTATCCTGAACTTTGCAAATATGACTGTAGAAGACAGCTTTCATGTGCTTGTTCTAACCTCTTGAGCTGTGTTTCAATAAAGTGCTTGTTTTAAGTAGTACGTATACAATAAAAATCACACAATTGGATTTTCCCTGAATTTTTTTTGCCAAAACAAATAACTACAGTCATATTCCTTTAAAGTTCTGATTTGGTTTAACAATTGCCTGTGATTTTTTTTTTTTTTTTTTTTTCAATTTTGTATGAATTCTATATCTTTCATTATGTAATCTAACAAATTTGGATCCATTTTAATCCTTGCTGCTAATACGCACATTAGAAAGCAACAGTATATGATATTTCTAGTAGAAGATATTAATAGCAGAAAGTAATATGACCATCAGCATCAAATTTATTTTATTCTGCTCTTTGCAGAGTCGTTAAAAAAGAGAAGAAAGTGCATAGTTACTGTTTCAGCTATAGATTTGTGATGACATAATACTACCATAACACCTCAGCTGTGGGTGAGAATGGAAACCATCTGCCCAATTTTCATTCTTTTAGCAAAAGCCCCCTGAGATATCACCTCTTCCTCAGCTACTCAGAAACAGGTCATTACTTTCTCTGACTTCTCAGCCACCATCTGCTAAGAAATTTTATCAGTTTGTCTGTCTGCTTGTCTACTTGTCTTTCTTCCATGGAAATGGAAAAACAGGAAAAAACAATAAGCAATGTTTGTCACAGCTATCTCAAATATCTGTTACCAGAAATTAGAAATCTAAACTTCTAAAATATTGCCTTTTATTCTTTATTTTATAGCTTCAAATGTATCTCTGGATTTAACATTAATTCTATGTGATTTAAATGTGTTGTTAAAGCAATATATTTCTATCATATACTATTCTTTTGCCTCACACATAGTTCATTTTCGTCTTTCCCATCTCAAAAATTTGAGTTTAACATATAGGTTTGGTTTTTTTTATCATTGATCTTTTACACTTTTTGATCTCAGTACAATTTTAATTTTGTTTTAATGTAATACTTGATAGAAATGGAGTCCAGTATTTCCCACTTGAATCAGAATTTATATCCATTCATCTGAGGGATATGACTTATTATGGTCTGGCTATGTAATTTTAAAATTTTATAATATATTTTCACATGAAAAGCTTTTCAGAAATGCAGTAACTGAAGAAGTTCAGCAAAGTTTGCTCTGAATACTCAAAGACATTTGAGCAAAAAAACCCAAACCAACTCAAACCCAAAAATCAACAAAAACCAAACCCTGTAAAAAGGACTGAAAATATTGGGAATCACTCTTGATGGAGAGAAATAACTGGACTAGACAGGTTGGTTATCTAGGCCTGTATGACTAATCATGCATTCTTCACTGGGATAGTTTTCTATATAAACACCTATTTTACAAAGCAAACAGATTTTTCCTTTGGAATTTTTTATTTATCCCTTCATTCAACACAAAATTACAATGCTACGCATAGACTGGTTCTCTAATTATGTTGTCTTGTTTTTCTTTATTTTTTAACCTTTAATGATAGAAATAGTTGCATCTTGTACAGAGATTCTTTCACAGTTTTCTCTCATTCTCCGTCATTCTTAATATTTATAGGAGAAAAGTTGTAGTCTACAAAAAAGATAGTATTGATATTTACAGAATCATGTCTCAGATTTATCTTTAGCTGTTTGTCTCTCAACCAATTTAAATGTATTTCTCCACCCTGTGCATACATATTTTCATGATAACTTGTGGAAATTTGTCTTTTTATGAAGTGCAGCATGATGCCTAATGTATTTGCACACACTTTATAGTGACCTACAAACTTGATGCCCTCATAAGCATTTTTACCTCATCCTTCAAAATTAAAACTAAGTCCGTACTCCTTTCTTTTGAGGTTTTTAATATTCAACTGCATTAAATTTGTATTGTGTCCCTTTGTTTTGAAGAACAGGATCTTTCCTGTTCTTCTTTGTCCTTTGATGACATTTGTGTTATGTCACATTTTAAATTACAGACTTTACTTTGTCGTGCCTCTCTATATATATTTTGAAAAATCTTAATAGCTTTCTTTTTCAGTTTAATAGTTCAGCACTTTGTGATGTCTTTTTCTTCTTTTTAAAAACATAGTTGTTATTTTGAGGTTTTTAGAGTTCTCTTGATCCTGCAGCTCACTTTCTTTGTATCTTTTATGCAAATTTCATCTGTATTTTATACAGACAAGTTTTATGGATGCTTTTATTATTTTTTACAATTTTGCTTATTTTTAAATTTCAAAATGTTATATATGTGTCATTTTTTTAACCTTCAGTGTGTCAGAAATACTGTCATAAAACAACACAATGTTTACCAAAGCTGCTATTCTAGCAATTTCTATGTAAGGTTTTTACTTTTGATACCTATTAGTATTAGCAGGAATAAACCATCCTGCTAAAATAGGTTCTGACTTTACAATCTATTTAATTTAATAATGAAGGTAGCATTATGGAGAAGGCAGCTGAGCCACAGAACTTTACATACCCAGAAGAGACCCCATTCTCTTGGATATCTAATGCAATAGTGTAATGGCAAGGCTGGGCTTGGTGTTTGGAAATTTAAAGTAGCTTTGAAGAATATATGTTCTTTGATGTTCAATGTTTTCTTGCACTACACATTGTGGAATTGTGCATCTGGGTTTGATCTGATGGGTATAACACTAAATTATCAGTTTGTTTGCAATTTGAATGCCATAAGGAGATAGGGCAGTTACAGTTGAAAATTGGATACTGTCCACCCACCTTTCAACACTGTCACAGTAGATTGCATTTGCAAGTTTTATAGCTATAATAATGCTGTATCTGTCTGACCACAATCTAATGCCTGTATCCATACTTTTGGATACCTGACAGTTACAAAAAATAGTTGTCCTTCACATTACAAATGCACTTAATGATAACCTACTACAATTCTTCTTTCTGAATGAATACATTAAATTTTTGCTCACTGCTCACATTTGTAAGTGTTCCAATGAAGGACAGAACAATGGAAGCCGTCAAATTAATGATGTGTTATCACCTGGTAACATGAGAAAGGTGTAACATTTTTAATAGCAGAGACTAGATTAATGTCGTTTCAGCCACGAGGAGCTGGGAATCAATTTCAATGCTAATCAGTGGTTTAAAGAATAGATTAGTAATGCAGTAAATGCCATTAACCTTTCAAGCACTGCCACTACCTGAAGCTTCCTGCAGAGGCATAAAGCAGTGTGCAGCTGTGACACAAACAGAGCAAATACAGTACAAAAAAGCATTGAAGGCTTTCTTGGTCTATTTTATGGCAAAATTAGGCTCTGAACAAATCTTACTTAAAAAATAGAAAAATCTTACCTTTTAACAAAAGAATCCCCACTTTTCTAATAAAATGTTTATTTCTGAGTTTAAGTTTTCTGAAATACGAAGCCACACCTAAATTAAATGTTTTGTGCAAATTATACAATATTCACTGGCATGAAGTTTGCTTTCCAAAACATGATGGATTTTTTAAAACTTCATAGTGAAAGGTTGTATAAGGAAATGTGTGTATAGCTTTTAAAACTGCTGTGCATACATAATAGTTGAGAGATATTCTAACATATTATTTATGAGTTTTCTCATCTGTGTTATTGGAGACAGTGCAGTCAGTACAGACAGGTGCCATGATCACATTGTTCCCCTTAATGACATCAGCAAAAAGGAAAACCACAGTCTTACACGTTATGATGGTCAAGAAAAAATAATGCCATCTTGCATGAGACGACAAACTCCACTGGTACTGGAAGAATCGGGTTTCTGTCTGTAACGATCTCCAAGACTGAATGACTACATCACTGGAAGAGAGCAGGATCTAAACAGTGGTCACAACCAACTTATAAATGTTTTACAGTCCTAAAATATTTGGTCTTATATGTGACTCATTTAAGTGTATAGAAAGGCATGCAAACAGCTAGCCGTTGTTTTTTTTTTTTTTTTAATTAATTCTCCCACAGTTTAATAGATATGAAGGAGATAGGTTGTACTCAGGTAGTACTTGTTAGTTTTGATATGAACTTGGCAGTACAATACACGTAAGACAATTAATGCAGTATTTTCTGTTATGCTCATTAAACCTTGTTCTCTGAGTTATAAAAATATTATACTGCTATCAACATTTTAACTGGACTATGACCTCATTTTTAATCCCCAAAAGGGTATAAGTTATAAAGGTATTTTGCAACAACACCCATTCTATGGGTAAGAAATTTCTGCGACCTTGTAGAAGAAAATAACAACTTTAATTCCCCTTGTATAAGGGTATAGACCTTGGGAATCTAAAATTTAATTTCTGCTATTCTTTTATTTACTTTTTAATGTTCAATCAGAATGGTGAGATGATGATACATGTTCCCCAAGCTGTTTTATTCCTGGTTTTCCATCATTTTGAAAGCATTGTTGATACAATCAATGATGATAAATGATTCATTTCACTTAATTAGGCTGAGGAAAAAGTGAGATACTTCAAAAAAAAAACTATTTTAAAAGGATTTAATGCTCACAGTTCCCTACTTTTCTTCATTTTTACGTATGCTAACATTGTTTCCCATCCCCATTAAGGCAGACATATCAATATTTCATACATTAAAGATAAAAAAAATAATAATTAATTAGTCCCTCAAGTGCAGATTGTTCCCTAAGCATGGTCTGTCTTTTGTTTACATACTTTTTCCTCTGATGTAGCTGAAAAAAATGTTATTTTGTTGATTTGTTTTGCTACTTCAATCAAATGGTTATCATAAATACCAACTTCATCGAACACTTTATATGAGTTATTAGCCTTTAAAAGACATGAATAAAAACGTCATACAAACTACGTGACTTCCCTCAAAAAACAACTTATCAAATGTGAAAGAAGAGCCCAGAAATTGGAATAGAAAACACTGTACTCTAAGCCACTGTTCAACCTTCTCCTATCACAAGTTCCGATGTTAAACCAGGCTATGTTTAATTAAGAAACTATTTTCACAGGTTGGAAAACAATGAATTGTGAAAGAGGGCAGAGTACAGAACGTATGAAAACATACAAATGATTGAGAAGAATGATAGTAATTCTGGACAAAGAATTCTGGACACTGTGTGAAATTTAAGATGCAAGAAGAGAGGAATAATACTAAACTTGGGTTTTCCACTTATGCTTTCTACTAAGAAAGTTTTTCTATGACTATCATAAAGTAAAAATATTTTTTGAAGTGAATGATATCAACTAAAATGGTGAGTTCTCCATCACTTAGAAAAATTCTGCACCTAACAGGCGTTTGATACAGTCAAATGGCAGAACAATGGTTTTCATTGGAAGAACTGATACACTTTTTTTTTCATTAAAACATCTCAGGTAGATAAACTACAAGAAGAATTTTTGAAGTGAGCAGTTGAAATAACAATGGAAAAAAAATTAGCTGACAGCAGAACAAAAGAAATACTTATCTTAATCAGAAATGGGAATTTTGGCAGAGTTATAGTATCATTCATCCCCACTCAGAATCATACATAAGAGAAGTTCTACTTAATATAATTCACATTTTCAGGAAACATAATATAGCAACTTGATTAAAAAATCTAGAAACACCACAGAAATCTAGTTTCAAAGAGAAACATCAAATCAAAATTTGAATACTCATTACAGCATTAAAAAAAAATCAGTCATGTACATCTTTGATCATGTGTTTCATTTAATATTCCACAGTTTTCAATTCTTTCAGACATAGGCAACTTAATATGATACCATAGATATAATATAAAAATATCAACTAAATTCAACACAGCTGTTTACCACCACAGGAGAAAATGTATTTCCCCTTGATCGGTGACCTCTTTATTGGCCTCATATCCTACTAATAAGGGGTATTTTTCTACAGTCAGCAAAGCCATGACATGAAGGGTGGAGACATTAAATACAGGTAGTGAAAATATGAAGTATCTGTGAATTTGCCAAAAATTAAATGGTTATATTTTGACTAAGTAAAGAGAGATGCAAATCCCTTGTTACAAGTGAAAATAAAGTGGTAGTAGCAATTTAAAAAAAAAAAAAAAGAAAAAATCAGTTGACTGAGATCATGTATCTTCAGCTAAGAAACCTCTTTGAAATAAATTGTAAAGACCATGGAATTGCTAACTCTCTAATTGAGATTTTATAAAAATAAAATAAATATAATAAGGTGAAAAATATGGTGAATTGAAATAGATAAATATACCCTGAGTATAGAATAAAACCTTGGCAAGTAGTGTTGCAGATTAATAATGCTTATTTACTACTTCTTTAATTATGCTGATACAAGATATAGCATAAGATTTTTATTGAAATACTGAGTTCAATCCAGAGTAATAAACACTAAGAGTAATAGCAATGATAACAGAGTACAATACAAATTGTTATGTTACAAGACAAATCCATTTTCTTTAGATACTTTAACCGGATTATTAAAACACTGTAAATACACAGACAAGATTATCCTGAAATTCTTAGATTCTGATCCAGAATGGGATGAAAAAAATCACTTTAAAATGCAGCTGAGAAACTTGGGCAACCTTTTCCCAGACATACTCATAAATGCACGGTATCCTCCATTATTTGTCCTGGTCTGCAAAAGTTTTATTTCTTGTTTTGTGTTTTTAGACAGTTGAACTTGTTTTGGAGTCAGTAATTTAATAACTCAGTAACTTAGGTTCAACTTAGCATCATTTCTCCTTTTAGTTTTATTTCAATATTTTTCATTGGGTTCCCTCAGAAAAACATTATAACCAGTTACTAACATTTTATATGTGGGTTGTGTGATTCATCAGCTGGTGAATCTATCTCATCTCCTGCAAATAATTTTATTGTCATCACTTTTAATATAGATTCCAAAGGTTACCAATACCGTAACATTAGATTCTTAGCTTGTTTTAAATATCTCTAAGAAGATTTAGGTTTAGGACAATTAAGTGATGACAATACAGATCATGACATAGATGACATAAAATATATATTCTATCAATTGTTTTTAATGATGTTGATACAGAACTACAACATACACTGATCTACAGTTCTAAAGTACTTGTAAACTGCCCCAAACAACTAGGTTTTAAGCTTACTCTTCAGAAGGTTCCTTTTAGTTTGCATATGATTTGTCTTAACATTATTGGTCAATCAGAATTGTTCTTCCTAACACATAAAACAAAAACATAAAATAAAACACTAAGAATTATTGAAAACACAATTATATCCCTGACAAGTAGGGATTATATTATATTAACTTAATGTAAAAGCCAAGTAAGCTAATGATAATCAAAGATTATCATTAAATTAATTAAAGACAGAAGGCGCTGCACAATTTATAACAGGAAATCAGTTGAAATAGAAACAAGATGTCAAAAGCAAAAATAAGCTCAGTATTAAAGAGAAGGCATTCAGTGTTGTAAGGTTCCAGGAATTATATGACATTAACATGTCTTAATGTATTGTGTGGATTAGGTGATGGTGTTTGGTATTATGTGAGTTTCTCCCCAGGAAAAGAGGATACTGCAAAGAGCAGTTCCATGGATTTGAGACATCGGTATGTGTGGAAGTCTTAATGGATGGTAGTTACTTTCTGAACAAGGACATTTGTTGTTACAACACAATCCATCTGCATCCACTTCCCAGGTTATTCAACAGGAACGAATGAAGTTTTACATTAAACTTAAATGAAGGCATACTGGTATGAAAATAGTTGAATGTTTTGTGGATGACTCGAAAAGATGACTTAGGACCTAATGCAGATTAAAAGAAATACAATCCCCCCCAAACTCTCCCACCTTCCCACTCTACACTGTAAACCAAATCTTTAGAGATTTAGAATGTTGAGAAGGTATTCGACAAACTTAATTTTAAATCTAACTAAGGTCATTAAGATCTTAAGGGAATTGCTTCAGAGAGGCAGTGTCTGGTAATAGAGAAAGGATGATCTTGTTTTTAGGGCACTAACCTGGACTTTGAGATGATTCTGTTTGGTTTTGTCCTTACATTGAATTTTCCTAAGCAGTGACTGTCTTTATCCGGGGTTGTGGGGCCTTGGCTCATTTGAGCTAAATATGTGTAATAATCACAAATTAACCACAAATATTCTCCTCAGGAAGAAGCACAGTATTTATTAACACCTAAAAGATTTTGTGCTTTACCTCAACATATTTCAACGCACATCATCAAATACAGTGAGAATTTCATTCAAAGCCTGTCTACGTCACTGAGTGGCTTTGCATCGATTTAGTGGATGTTGGATTATGTGCTAGGAGACTGTTTTACCAGGAACAGCATCAAAGAGAAGCTCTATCTGAGATCTGAGGTCTTTAAGTAAGACAGAAGGAAACTGTGATGTTTGCAAAAACTGTTGGATTCTGAAATTCCACCGATATAAAAATGTGAGGTGCAAAATGTAGAAAAACATTTCACATATCAGTGGCAGGAGTGACTGAAAGTGAATATAGTTACACCCACATGCATCAGCTGAGGGTCTGGCCCATTTCACTTTTAAAGATGAGTACCAGACATTAAGATTTGTGTAATGCTGAGTATATGCATTCTAAGCTTAATAGTAACTTTTAATAGGAACCTTGTGATAGTTCTATTAAACTAAGTGGAACACCAGAACATTTATATTAATTATTGCAGTGTCTGTTCATAAGTCTGAGAATTTTTATACTCTTAATGCACTTCTAATGCAACCAGGAATGTTGAAATTATTCTTACAATGTCTGTTGGTGAAATCCAGTTTCTAGAAAATATTCCACCATGAAAAATTGTGAAAAATGGATTTTAAGCACCTTCTTTTCAAACTTTTATAGCTTAATTAACACCTGAAGGAAAGAAAAACTTTATTAAACATGCGGGTAATGATCCTATTACTATGTATACTTAGTGTTCAACACAACTCATATTCTGCAAGTATATCCCTATCATTATAATATCCTGAACTTTTCTGAATATGAACTTGGGAAAACAGCTTCATCTCAGAAATTCTGTATTTCATGGTTCACAAATCACAACTATGCCTGTTGCCCATTTCTTCCCATTAAATTTATAAAACTGCAACAATCTGTATGGACAGAGAAAAGAAACAAAAAAAAAAGCTACCATAAATTTAGATAATTCCTCAAATGGGGAACGGTTTATAAAAGAGTAAAAACATTCTATTTCAGCTTCGTGTGACCTGCGTAGCTTTTTCTCCCTATTCAGTTTGTTTTTTGAAACAAAACAAACAAAAAATAAACTTTTTGTAAGTAATACCCTGAGTTTCCAAAAAAAGGTTCAAAATAAGAATAATTATTTTCTTTTAAATGAAAATGTTATTTTTATACTTATTGAAATATGGGTGAATGATCTTTGGATTTATGAAGTATTTATACTCATTTAAGAATAAGAGGTGTTTTCATAAGAACAGACCACATTTTACTCTTCATTTTACCACACTGATACTTGGTCAGATCCATCTAATAAAAAGTAACAGAATCACAGAAAGACATCCTTTCAAACAGTGACCAAATTTTCTAATCATTTGCCGCCTCCATCAAAATCATCAGCTTGATGCCTGTATATGTGACTCTGACACATCCCAATTTCCCTTATCCGTTCTGGAAACTGTTCGCTATTTCTATAAGAATGGAAAAAACATTAGGAATGACAGAAAAGCCATAAAAAAGAATATTCTGTTCACTTCCAAATCATCCCGTACCTCTAGTCACCTCTTCTGCTTCTGTACAGAGATTCCTTTCATGAGAGCTTATTTCAACAAGTGTTTTAGATCCTATTAGCATTCATAGCATTAGAAAAAAAAATCTTGTATAGTTTCAGAAAAAAAGGATTTGACTCCTGATACTTTGATCCCACAGAAACTATGTCATGGGTGTTCAGTGTGAGATCTCAGGAAATCAAACTCTTATTTTACTGCTGAAAGATTTGCCAGATAATTCCATTTTTTCTTTCTTAGATTTTTCAAAAGGGAGAACATAGAATAAAGAAAATATCCAGATAACTCATCCAGTACGCTGAAAAATACGAGACGGTGCATTTACATTACAGCAAGTTCAGACAGCTCACAACTTCCAGGTACGTTCATAAATGTCTGACCAAATTAGTGTTATGTCTCAAAAAAATAATGGGTCTTAAAAGTTCCGATCATCTGGACCATCCTGCAATCAATAGGTGTGCCCACTGTCTGCTACGCAGGGGGATAGGGCTGATGGCTGTCTGTCATGGCTGAGGTGAGACAGGGATAGGAGGAGTGTTAATGTCACAGTGAGTAGTTGCAAATGGCAATTCCTCCTCTTCCACATCAGTGTTTTAAACTTTAGAAAAATCTAGCCTACATGGGTTCGTTCTACATTCAGGTCAAAGGTCTTATAAGCAAATATTAAGAATACCACCACTGTATTTGCTAACACAACAAAAGGATTCAAGATTTATCCACTATAGATGAGCAGGTAATTTGTCTGTGGAACTGATGTCAGTGGTCAGATAAGATTTAGATAAGATAGGAGCAAACATCTATTAGTTCCAGTAGTTTTGTTTCATAGAACATCTCCAGAGACAATGACAAGATATCACAGTTTTATGACAACAAAAAGTCAAGCATTTGTTAATGTGCATCACCTCCCTGTGCCTGCATTTTGTATCCTTGTACTCACTAGTTCATAAGCATTTGGAATCATTTCCATATTTACAGCTTGTTAACGTGTTAGGTATCTAGTTCTTATAGGTTATTTAAATTACTTAATTCCATTAAGTCAAATTATCAGCATTTAACATATTATCATAATTATAGAGCTATGTTGACTTCCTTATTAATAAAAATCTTTCCTATCTTGTAGTTGAGATGTCCTAACCTCCCCCAACTGTCTTCTGCTTTTCTTCCATAATTAACAGAAAAAGTCGTCACAGCTTCTGATTCAGTGAAAGATAACTTATATGTGAGGATATTTAAAAGCAATTTTCTAATGCCAAGCAGAGTTATTAGACCTAATTTTTGTGTGTATTTTTTCTAAAGGTTAAACAAAGAAAGAAATAAAAAAGCTTCCCAAGCTTAGTATCGCTATGCATGCATATTAGCATTTGCTTTCAAAATTTATTCCCAGGCCAGCCTCTGTAGATAATTCTCTCCAATCAAGAATGTTGTATAAAATTATCACAAAAGCATTATATGGACTTGCTAGACCATCTTTATCTTTTCACTACAGAACAAGAAATGAAGCATAAAAGATAAAATCTGCATTCTTTCTCATAAAACTTTTTAATTTCTTTGATTCACAGTTTATCATATTTCCTTAATCTCTTTAGAATTCACTCTTTTAAAGAATATTAAGTAACCAAAAGTTGGGGACAGTTCTGAAATTGAACAGTGTGAAGTTCTTCAAAATCCATTTTTTCCCTGACCTGATCATTCAGACTTTGTTCTTTCTTCACCAGACCCACACACAGTGAAATTGCACAGATAGAAGGCTGAGTACGAAGAAAGCAGGTTTAGTTTAGAGAGAATTTATTTCCCATTCTTGGTGACTGTATGTTCAGGCCACAAAGTAGACTGCAGTTGTGAAGTTCTAGTAGGCTGCAGAGTAGAGATTTCTCTTCTATGGTCATCTGAGCATAATTTTCTCATCGTTTTGAAACTTAAATTCCTAGTTTGCTAGAAGTTAATATTTTTTACTTATTTAATAAATTAAATGCATATCCACTTGAGTGTCCCTGCATATTCTATCTGCTTATAAGCATAAATTGTTTTCTAGTAATTGGATTTTTAAATAGATTGAAAAGAAACATTTTACAAGTCAGCAACCACATTGTTATGAGCTCTGGTATAGTATATACCAGACTGAGAAGGTTATCTTTCACAGTGAATCTTTCAAACCTCACTAGTTTATGAAAGCATTGCTCCTCCTAGCAGCTATCTCAGTTCACAAAGTTGTTAAATTACTGGCCCTTATGACAGAACCTTTTGTTTCAGTTTTTCATGAGAACAATGTTTACGTTCTTGCTTTTCATTCGCAGATGATGAGTCTGTTTTAGAATTTCTGCAAGGTATCTCACTTAATCCAGTTAATGAGTTGCACCCCACCCAATGAGTTGCAATGAGGTGTCCACACTTTAATATTCCAGACATTCGTGTTCTACTTGGGGCAGTCACTTCTGATAGTTCCTTTAGGAATATGTTTTTAGATGATGTATTTAGAGAATCAAACAAAAAGTTTTGTGCTGGAGATTACCTATTTGTTCATCTGATCTAGATGATTATTTTTGAGCAGTATTACAGGATTTTTTGCTAGTTTGAAATGATTTTTCTCCATTTCTGAATGCTACTTAAGAGGAGAATTGGCTCTACATTGACAAATGTTTGAAGAGGAAAGCAGGTTATTATCTTATAGCAGGATTATTTTTTTTAAAAAAAGTATATGTTCTGTAGATATTTTCTGGATTTTTTTCTATTGATAAAAATGTCTTATTCTTTACGAAGAACACTGAGATTTGGGTTTTATTTCTCTGATTTATGCACTTAATGAGGATTGGGAATACAAAAATGGAGGTGGAACAAGATAAAAGAAAGGATGCAGTGACACAAATTATTCTCTCCCCAGCACTGTGGGCATATGGAATTCATATGGATAATGCATATTGAAGACTCAGTTACAAACTGTTTAGTTAGCATCCCTTTTCCACAGCCTAATTCCTGAACACAGCAGTCAGCAGTAAAATTTGCACTGTCATGAGTTTTCAAAGTGATGAAAAATCTTCTATGGTGTACTTTGAATTCATTTTTGACACACACCTACTATGGATTTACAATAATTTATCTTGGGTGCTGAATAAGCCTCCTTTTTTCACACCTCACCACACCACTATTGTGAGGCTTAATTACAGTGCTGTCTCTTTTCCATTTAAATGTGTCAGAATTTATATTATAACTTTCACACTTAAACCAGTCAATACTAAATAGTCATGTCATCCAAAACAGTGTTCCACTGAAGCTGAAAAAATTAATTTTTGTTGCAACTAAGTCCAGTCTCCTGCTGGTTTCCCTTTCCCCCAGGAAGGATATGTTACTATAACTTAACAACCATATTGTTGCTAAAACATGTAGTTCTGAAGTGTTGAGATAAATATATTGTAGTATTTTTTTGCCAATTAAGATTAATAAATAAATATTAACTTCAGTTTCTTGAAAACACATTCTGAGTAGTTTAGTGTAAGCTTACTGGTATTTAGGAATTTTGCAGCAAGAAATAAAATGGTTTGTTTCTAATGTGGAAGTTAGTTTTATGGTAGTTAGATCAAGTTGTGAATCCAAGCCACTTCTGTTTTACACTAATATGTAATGTTGTAATGCGTTCAAATCAAATGGCTTCTTACTCAGAATCAAAAAGTTGTTCTACACTTAAGTATTTATCAACTATAATAATTTCTCTAATATATGCTATATTGCTTTAGAAAATACCAAGTGAGTGAATTCCAGCACCCACACAGGTCCCTGATGATGCTATGGTTTGGAATTTATTTCTTCATTTTAATTAATTACAGAAAAAAGTCTCCAGGGAAACAGATCAAAACAACATTCTTGTCAGCTCTAAAATAGTTGTCTTTAGTGTAATAAAACCAGACATATTTATTGCAGAAACATATAGAATTATGTAAAAATTTTGTGGCATTTGTGATTTTATACCAATTTTTACCACAATGGAGTATGCAACATTTCCGTCGGAATATACCTGGTTGTGAAAAACTGTTTTTATTTCATTCTTGCCACTTTTTTCTTTGCAAGCTTAAAGCTGTTTCCTAGAGAAAAACATTCCTGTGCATAAGTATTTTATCAACAATATTAAAGATTATATCAGCTCAGTTATTGATAGACATCACAGAACAAAATATTTTCCCCTGCCACTCCTTTGACAATCCTGTGCTACACACTAAAGTTATTATCTCCAATGGATGAGGAAAGAGGTAACAGATACTGAGATCTAATATCCTTGGTTTGCCTAACTAACCTAGCCCCTCACTGTCCAATATTGTGAACTTTTTCATGGGTATTTAGCAGGATGCACTTTAATTCGAAATAATTCTGGATTCTTCTTAGCCGATGGTCTTCCACGTGGGTGGTGATGAAGCTGCAATGTGTAGCCCAAGGGCAATCAAAAGACTTCAGGTCCTTGGAATAACTGGTAAAGGAATCTGGAACACAGATTATTTTTTCCTCTCTCCTTCCCGTCATGGGCAGTGACATTGGAAGAAACAGATGAGCCCAGTTTATTCATACATGATCTGTGGCTGGTGTCACTGACACAATTTTATTTTTTTTTTATAATGGTATGGCCTACACCACACCAGACTTGCTGGCATCAGATGGGATTCACCTCTCTGAAAAGGGGAAGAGGGTCTTTGCTCACAAGCTATTGGGTCTCATTGACAGAGCTTTAAACTAGGCTTGAAGGGGGAGTGGGATAATATCAGGCTTGCCCATGACAAGCTGTGGGATGACATGCCAAGGTTAGAGGTACAGGGTGCTAGCACTGAGACCTGCTGGCTGTACTGCAGCGCACTTGAAGAATTATGGAGATGAGTCAGGGGCTCCTGAGGTAATAGGAACCAAGAGGGAAACACCAGTGAAATACCTAAGAGGAATTAAGGGGTGTTCCTCTAAGAAGGTGACATGGCCAACAGCCCAGGTGAAGTGCTTCTATACCAATGCACCCAGCATGGACAATAAACAGGAGGAGCTGGAAGCCACCGTGCTGCTAGAAAGCTACAACCTAGCTGCCATTACTGAAATCTGGTGGGATGAATCCCATGACTGGAGTGTGGCTGTTGATGGCTACAGGCTGTTCAGAAGGGACAGGTGAGGAAGGAGAGGCAGAGGCTTTGCCCTCTACATCAAGAAATGGTTAGAGTGTGAAAAGCTGACTCCGAAGAATAGCCACGAGAAGGTTGAAAGTTTATGGATAAGAATAAGAGACTGAGGCAACAAAGAGAACCTTGTAGTTGGTGTCTACTACAGGCCACCTGATCAAGGGGAGCCTATTGATGAAGCCTTTTTACTCCAGCTACAGGAGGCATCGTGCTTGCAGGCTCTCGTCTACTGCCCGGTTGTGTAGGGATGCGGTCAGGAAGGCCAAGACACAGCTGTAGCTGACCTTGGCAAGGGACGCAAGGAATAATAAGGGCTTCTACAGGTATGTCAGCTAGAAGAGGAAGGTCAGAGAAAGCATATCGCCCCTGATGAGCAAGGCTGGCAAATTGGTAACAAAGGGTGAGGAGAAGGCTGAAGTACTCCACAACTTTTTTGCCTCAGCCTTCACTGGCAACCTCTTTCCCCATACCTCTTGAGTGCAGATGGACCACAAGGCAGGGACTGGGGCAAAGTCCCTCCCAATGTAAGAGAAGATCAGGTACATGACCACCTGAGGAACCTGAACATACAGAAGTCTATGGGACCTGATGAGATCCATCCCAGAGTCCTGAGGGAATTGGCTGATGTAGTCTCAGTCAGCCACTCTCCGTGACATTTGAAAAGTCATGGCAGTCGGGTGAAGGCCCTGGTGACTGGAAAAGAGGGAAACACTGCACCCATTTTAAAAAGGGTAGAAAGGAGGACCCTGGGAACTACTGACCTGTCAGCCTCACCTCTGTGCCTGGGAAGATCAAGGAACAGATCCTCCTAGAATCTATGCTAAGGCACACGGAGGACAGGGAGGTGATTCTAGACAGCCAGCATGGCTTCACCAGGGGCAAGTCCTGCCTGACCAACCTAGTGGCCTTCTATGGTGGAGTTACTACATAAGTGGACAAGGGAAGAGCTATGGATGTCATCCATCTGGACTTCTGTAAGGGCTTTGACAGGTTCCCCACAACATTCTTCTCTCTAAATTGGAGATGGAAATGGATTTGATGGGTGAACTGTTTGGTGGATGAGGAATTGGTTGGATTGTTGCATCCAGAGGGTAGTGGTCAATGGCTCAATGTCCAGACTGAGATCGGTGACAAGTGGTGTCCCTCAGTGGTCCATATTGGGACCAGTACTGTTTAATATCTTCATCAGAGACATAGACAGTGGGATCAAGTGCACCCTCAGCAAGTTTGCAGACAATACCAAGCTGAGTGGTCCAGTTGACATGCCTGGGGGACAGGATGCCATCCAGAAGGACCTGGACAAGCTCAAGAAGTTGGCCCATGTTTAAAAAAGCCAAGTAGATTTAGACTAGATATAAGGAAGAAATTTTTTTACAATGATCGTGGTGAAACTCTGGAAAGGGTTACCTAGAGAGATGGTAGATGACCCATCCCTGGAAACATTCAAGGTCAGGTTGGACAGGGCTTTGAGCAACCTGATCTAATTGAAGTTGTCCCAGCAGGGGGTTTGGACTAGATGACCTTTAAAGGTGCCTTCCAACCCTGACTATTCTATGATTCGATATTCCTATGATTTTGCTGTACAGAGTAGGCTTTGAACATTCACTGGAAGATACCTCGGAAAACACTGGCAGACTCTTAGCATTTGTGTGATTTAACCTTAAAAACAGACTCTAGAGACATTAAAGAAGATTCCATTTTCCAAACTGTACTTCCAGCTTGGCCAACAAGCTCAAATTTAGAATATCTCAATATCTTGGCTGAAAGATTTCACCATGGAAGGAATGTTACATCTCATACGTGGCAAACCTTCTGGTATCTGCATGTGGATATTTCAAGGGACAAAGATAAAGGTGGCATGAAGCTGAGCTGTATGTTCTGTGGTCTGCCACACACAGACACCTGACACAGACTCGCTCTGCAGCCAACCACACAACTAAAATAACTGTACTGTTCAAACCCATCCAAAACATGCAAACTCCTCACCCAGGATTTTTTTTCTTCTGTTCTAGCACAAGATAATCCAATATAGACTTTCACCTGGGATAAGGTTGAAGTTAGGCCAGTTTCCTGGTTAAATTCCATGTTAAATACGATCTCTGCATTTTGCCAGGTTTGGAAATGGGATCTTTATATAAATAGAAAGACTGAAAACTTTCGTTACAATATGGAGTGCATGTTGGAAGTACTGTTAGAGGCAAACACTTCTATTCACAGTGCTCTGACATCATAACTGTTAAAGCATCTCATCAGTCTTCTCGACATTGTCTTCCAAAATCAACTGACTTAGAAATGAGGACTGTATTTTAGGTCTCAGAAAATCTAGCACTATAGGATGAAGGATGTTAACAACAAGAACAATGAACCAATAAAAATTTAACACTCCAGTAATTCTGAAGGTTTTTATTTTTCTATAAAATGTAGTTTACAAGTAGAAAGGAATTATATGGTATGATAGAAATGGTTGTATTCATATTCCTGTGGTTTATATAGCACATGAAGTTTCTAACACACTTTGTATGATAATTCATTTATACAGTAACTTATCATCTACTACTTGCTGTTTGTCTTCAGATCTGTTTGTCTATCCTGTTGTCTGTTCAATTCATTGATGTACAAATTTCGTTTTGGCATAAAGTGAGCCATTATTTAAAGGTTGGTAAATTAGAAGGAGATAATCCATCCTGGAGCTTCCAGATGCCCTGCTATGCATCTTTACCAATGGGTGGTTGCCTCTTTCCTTTCAAATTGATTTCAAGTTAACAGCTGGTGATCATAAATTCAAATGCATTGAAGAAGACAGAAGGTTTCTTTTATTTTCCCTTGTCTCCTGTCCTAACCATAACACAAGAATTACATAGAACACAATGTGATTTACAATCACAATATTATGATTTCAAGAGGTCTCACGCACTGCTGGATGTGAGAGCAGTAAAAGCTATAAATTCATGGAAATGAAAAAATAATTAAAAATATGCAAATCTTTCACATACAAACATGCTGTTATCTTAAACTGTATATGTTGGATCACCATATTGTCCACGCTGAATGCTGGAGTTGTAGTCTTTAATGTGCAAATCTGTTTTCCAGTGTATCCACGGAACTTACTTGGCTAAGTACTAAGTTTAAAAACCTGATCATTTTTGTTAAAGAGCAAGCTCTTCTTATTAAAAATTCTGAATAAGTTCTTCCTTGATTTTCTTAATTTTCTTTTTAAAATATAAATGACTAACTCAACTATAATGTGTGTTTGACAGAAATAATTTGAAAGTAATTATACAGAGCCAAGCATTTAGACTCATGGGTAATTTGAATGCAGCTTCTTTCACTCACCCTTTATAATTATGTGCTTCTGGTGTTGTGCTATTGAGTGAATATTATCCTTTAAAAAATGCAGAGGAAGATGTAACTGTTCAAAATTCACTCTACAGTATGAGACTTCAAGTTATTGTACAGAAGAGGAATGTGGAACAAAGAAAACCCTTCTGTGAAGTCCAGTTGCATTTCCAGCAGGGACTTACAGCTCTCAAAACAGGTATGTGAGGCTTTTTTTTTCCTGTTATAAAAACAACTTCACTACTTCGACAAAGAACTGTACAGACTGTGTGTCTACAAATTCATATCTGACACCTGTGACCCTAAGATAAATAACCTTATTTTGCCTCATTTTGATTTTTCCTCTCATCTTTCATCAGTAGAGTGAGTGAGGTGGCCAACACATTAATGGATTTTAAACTTAGCTGCATTATTTAAAATGCAGAGATGCTTTACAATTGGTAGAATTGTTTCAGATTTACCTCAGTTAAATGAAAACACAGTTTACAGCAATGTCCTTCCTTCAGTGAGTTTGAATTCTATTGGTGGATAAAGGTCGGGTCTCCTACCTGATCTTGTTAAGCAAGACAACAGAGCATCCTGTGGTACTGTTCATTCTTTAGTGATCATCCACTGGTGTAATGGAAAAGTTCTAAACACTGACATTTCAAGAAGAACCTGATTTTATTGACCTTTAACTCCACATCATATCGGAGGTTATTATGACACAGTGAGATTTCCTAATTACAAACCTGTATTGTTACCACAGCGCAGGCTACATATAATTTTTCATTTAATTCTGAAGAGGTTATGACTTTTTTCCAGGTGTTGGCATGAAATTGGATTTCAATCAAAGGCAAGTGTTTTATAGGAAATAGGTGGTCAATGAAGAAAATGAAAAATACATGTGGCCAACAATTAAACAAGTGGAGATGAACAAATGGAGAGTGCTTCATAACTGATGAAACTACATTTCAGACAAATGGAATTAGGAAAATTTGGGAACTGTCTTCTGCAGTTATACAGAAAACACATGTGCTGATCCATGTTATCAAGACCACCCATAACTTACTGCTGGTTGAGTTTTCCAGTCCATCTTTAAATATAAGCTCACAGTCTCAGAAGAAGTGTTCAGTCGATTGTTCCCACTGAGTTCAAGATCAGACTTGTTACTTGGAGAAAAGAATAACTTAATTTATACAGGTAAGTTACAGATTGAACACTTGACTTCAGGTCAAAATAAAATTAGAGATAGATACTTGAAAACTGTGGGTATCATAATTTGTTACTTTATCAGGTGCTCTTCACATCTGCTCTGGATGAGCCTAACCTTTCTTTGGCATGATGTTTTTGCTGGATGTTCAAATTCATGCTGTGGCCAATGCCAACTATTTTACTTGTCCAGTCCAAAGGAAGTTAAAATTAAATCTTTAATCTCTGTGGTTTTACCTGTCGCCTAATTTGAAAACAGTACTATATGTTCGTTTCATCTTGGTGCTCTTTTCTCTTTTCCCTTCAGAAAAATTTCTACACAGTGCTGAATTACTAAAATTCAAATGTGCATTGGGATTAGGTCTAATCTTTAAATAATGATTCTCTCATCTTGGGGAATTTATCCTACACTTACCATTTCACATTGTTTTTCTAAGCAGTTGTGCTTGCAATAGTCCATACCTTTGTGAATTACTTTGTGCTTTGTCGTATGTTTGAGGACCTCAAACTAGTATTCTTAGATCATAACATATTTTGTGGCAAACAATTTCTGAGAAGATTGTGATTTAAATTATACGTTGCAGAACATTTAAAGAAACTGCTAGAACTCTTATGCTTAGTAACAATACTCTCTAATAGTGAAGGAGAAATTGGACCATTGGAAGTTCATGGAAAAAAAAGCAACTCTATTTTGAGACTGGCAGAATGGAAAGAATGCATTGGAGGATTGGCATAGTGTGCTAAAAAAATACGTGAAGAATATATTCTAAATTGTTCATAAAATCTCATCTTGATTGCAAGGTGTTTATGATATTTGGCCACCATAGTAATAAAATAATGCAATACAGTAAATAGAAAACATACAGTAGATATTATTTTGAAGGTAGAAATCAGCATTTTTATCTCTTGCATGTGATAGACACAGGTGAAACTTCTATCCATTCAAGTTTATGTTACAATGCCACACTATGCCATCTATATTATTGAACAAGTGTGCTATCATAGTTGCTGTCATAGGGAATAGAAGGCTTTTTTGGTCATAGTTGCCATTTTTAAAAAATGGGATGCTTAGGAATATAGGTCAGAGGAATGCAATGTATCTCAATTAATTTTTTTTTCTGGAATTTCCTGGCAATGCGTGTATTAATCTCCTATAATATAAATGAATATCAGTATCATTACTGTTTCTGAAGCTGGCAGATGTTCATGGTAAAGTAAAACTTTAAATAATTACACTTGTTTTCCTTGTACTATTGTTTATTCAATGATTTGAAAGCAGTCCACTAATTTTAAGTGTGTAATTAATTACCCATATGGTACATGATTAATTGAAGCAATTTTAATAATGGTGCCTATCATTGAGTAGCAATCTGAAATCAAATGGTTTGCCGAAGACTCCTATATCAGTGAAGATATGCAGAACAGATTGTCAGACTCCTACTCTCATTTTTGGCAAAGAAGGAATACTGTTCCTTCCCAGGAGTTTGCTTTGACATCATATTAAAACAGTCATTACTGTTATTCTAAGTAGCTAATTAAAAGCTTATAGTTCCTTCTTTACTTTCTTTTAGGATTCTTCCTTTTCGAGAATCCTCAGAGAGGCCCCTACAGCCCCTGATGCCAACACATGGGCACCTGCACCCATACTTTTATAAACATTAATTCGATGGTGTGCATAGTACAGTGAAGCCTTTAGTGTCTCAGGCATCATCTCAACAAAAGTTTGGCAGTATATAACTATAATATTAACTTAATTTTGTATTTCCACAGCATTTTCACTCTACTGATGTACAAGACAAGGAAATATGGGTCTTATTTTACCCTTCCCTTCATTTTTTGTTCTTTAAATAATGAAAAAAATAATTAGTTTTGCATTTATCTTGCTGACAACAGTGAAAGAAATGTACCGGTAAAAGCATGAAACACCAAAACAGTATCTTCACCTAAAACAGAATCATAGAATAATTGAAAATCATTTAGGTTGGAAAAGACCCTTAAGATCATCGAGTCCAACCGTAAACCTAATACTGCCAAATTCACCACTAAACCATGTCCCTCAACACCACATCTGCACATCTTTTAAATACCTCCAGATATGGTGACTCAACCACTTCCCTGGACAGCCTGTTCCAATGCTTGACAACCCTTCCAGTGAAGAAATTTTTCCCAATATCCAATCTAAACCTCCCCTGGTGCAACTTGAGGCTGTTTCCTCTTGTCCTATTGCTTGTTGCTTGGGAGAAGAGACCGACTCCCACCTCTCTACACCCTCCTTTCAGGTAGTTGTAGAGAGTGCTAAGGTCTCCCCTCAGCCTCATCTTCTCCAGACTAAACAACCCCTGTTCCTTCAGCCAGTCCTTATAAGATTTGTGCTCTAGGTGCTTCACCAGTTTCACTGCTCTTCTTTGGACACGCTCCAGTACCTCCAATGCCTTTCTCGTAGTGAGGGGCCCAGAGCTGAACACAGTATCGGACGTGTGGCCTCACAAGTGCTGAGTACAAGGGGACAATCACTACCCTAGTTCTGCTGGCCACTTTATTTATGATACAAGCCAGAGTGCTGTTGGCCTTCTTGGGCACCTGGGCAAACTGCCTTCTCATATTCAGTTATACTTCTATATCACATATATAAATAATTATAGTGACAGTCTTTGCATACTCCTTCTGTTCTTGTACAGAAAGCTAGTATGTATGAATCACATACATAGAAACTGTTGTTTCTGCTTTTCTGAAACTCGTGACTAGTGATCATGTCTAACAGTCATCTTAAATTTACTTTTAGTTTCTTGTATACAAGAGCATTAATGTTATTTTCAAGAAGATTTCTAAGAATAACTCTTAGCTAAGTTGGTGGACATTTTCTCCTTATGTAGAGTGATCCCTCATCCCTTCAGCAAGAGCTGTACGTCCCACTTACAGAGTAGAGACACATACACTGCTATATGACCAGCTTTAATGCAAAACCACCCCATCTTTGTCTCAGATACTTTGCTGTGTTTTCCCTTCACTTAACAGGCAAATCAAACTGAACAGAATGCAATGTTCCCTTCTGTCTCCAGCACTTTACCACATTTGGGGAATTATGGATTGTTTCCACTAGGAGGAAAAATCAAACATGGTGTTTCTTTGATGCAATCCTGTTTACAAAGTTGGTACAAAATGCTATTTCTATAAACACAACAGGAAGCAGAGAAGAAACAGCAGGACTGTCTGAGTGCCAAAGTGTTTTTCAGAGCACTTAGTCCACATGTTCTTTCAGATGTTGCCATTCCCTGAGCTGATGGCACTTGTGGTGTGTTTCATTGCTTCTCTTCTTTTAGACTCTAGGGTTTTTGTTTTTTTTTTTTTTTATTTACATGGATCAGGAAATATTCACAAATCACCACCGAATGAAATTCCCTCTACCCACATTTGCCTGCTATATATTTTTTTTTTTTTTGAGAAAGGGGAATAGACAATGGTCTCAGACTAAGGATATTATTTATTTCAGCTATTTGATCCCACAATAGTAAAAAATAATTCATGCTGTCTTTTTCAAAAAATAATGCCATTTAAAGCTGTGGAACCTAAAATAGACTGAAAATTTAACCAGAATCCTTCATATTGTTCTCTAATCTGTAATGAAGTCTCTCTTAATAATGAAATCTTACGGTCTTTCATCTGAACTGTTATGAATATGAGATTTTGGAACTATGTATAAGAAATTATACCTTTATAAAAATTCAATTGTAATTACATTTAATTTCAAATTATAATCTAATTAAACTCATGTAATCTTGCATTATTGACAGTTTTAGTTATTTGCTTTTTCAAAAGAAGCGGTATAATTTCAGAGCTCCAGACTACTAATTGTATAGTAAGGCTTAGACTCCAGCTACAAAAGCCTTTATTCCATTGATATGTAAATTAATTAGCAGGATTAATGTGTGACTTGATGCCACTAGACATATGATATGACCTTACACTTTGCCAGTAATGACCTTAGAGTTTGCAAGTAAAAGAATGCTAACATAATGATTGTGTTGGCAAAATAACGCTAGGTAAAATGAAAACTTGTTTCAGAATTAGGGCTTTTTATGTTTTCAAGAAAAACGCTGTTCCATAAAAAGTACTATATGTTTTATACTAAGATTTTAGCAGACCCTTTAAGAAAGATGAATATTTTTTCAGTATTTGCTCTATTGAAGAGAAGTGAGGGGTGCTTGCTAGGGTCCACAGTCCAGAATTCAGATTGCAAGCAGAGCAGAAAGGAATAGGGTAAATAATGAAAGTAGTAGTACAAAAAATACCAGTTATATAAAAGTAGCAGCTGTTATACCATCCCAGTCTAGAAAAAAAGATATGTTTTACCTTTGCTTTTAAGCTGTATTCTGTTTTTCCTAGAAAGAAAATTCAAATGAAAACACATTTAGGCTTTTGACAGAGGTTGGGTTTGTCAGCGTCAGTTCATCAGTTCATGAATCAGAAACAATTTGGATAGCAAAACAAAGCTAGATTTTGTAGATCTCACAACTGAAGGCATCTAAACAACATTCAGGATGAAAACCTGAATTTACTGAGCAAGAGTTTTGTGTTTAATATACTAAGAGCAAAGACATATCTTCCAAAAGCTAAGCAAATTAATTGTAAATTTAATAGACTGTTAAGATTTTCTGAAAAATCTGTAATTCTTCTGTAATGAACAGGTAGGATACCTTTTGATGTCAGACTCAAAATGTAGGGAAAAAGAACAAATTAAAATATGATAGAGCCTCATAAGGGCAGGCAAGAGAGAAGCAAAATAATAACAATTTTTAAAAATACTTGAGACATATTTAGAAGATACTGTTTTTTGCAAAAGCATAGTGGGAAGGATTGTGGAAGGAACAAATATAGAATCATAGAATCATAGAATCATTTAGGTTGGAAAAGACCCTTGGGATCATCGAGTCCAATCATCAACCCCACTCTACAGAGTTCTCCCCTACACCATATCCCCTAACACCACATCTAAACGAGTCTTAAACACATTCAGGGATGGTGACTCCACCACCTCCCTGGGCAGCCTATTCCAGTGTCTGACCACTCTTTCTGGGAAGAATTTTTTCCTCATGTCCAGCCTAAACCTACCCTGCTGCAGCTTGAAGCCATTCCCTCTTGTTCTGTCACTAATTACCTGTGAGAAGAGACCAGCACCAACCTCTCTACAGTGTCCTTTCAAGTAGTTATAGAGAGTGATGAGGTCTCCCTTCAGCCTCCTCTTCCTCAAACTAAACAGTCCCAGCTCCTTCAATCGCTCCTCATAAGATTTATTCTGCAGGCCCTTCACCAGCTTCGTTGCCCTCCTCTGCACTCGCTCCAGCACCTCAATATCTCTCTCATATTGAGGTGCCCAGAACTGGACACAATACTCAAGGTGTGGCCTCACCAGTGTTGAGTACAGGGGGACAATCACCTCCCTGCTTCTGCTGGTCACACTATTTCTAATACAAGCCAGGATGCCATTGGCTTTCTTGGCCACCTAGGCACACTGCTGGCTCATATTCAGCCGCTTGTCAATTAGAACCCCCCAGGTCCTTTTCTGCCAGGCAGCTCTCCAGCCACACGTCCCCAAGCCTGTAGCGATGCATGGGGTTGTTGTGGCCCAGGTGCAGGACCCAGCACTTGGCCTTGTTGAAGCACATTCCATTAGTGTTGGCCCATCGGTCTAATCTATCCAAGTCTCTCTGTAGAGTCTCCCTATCCTCATGCAGATCAACACTCCCGTTTAGCTTCATGTCATCTGCAAACTTGCTGATGATACACTCTATGTCCTTATCAAGGTCATCAATAAAGATGTTAAACAGAAATGGTCCCAACACTGAGCCCTGAGGGACACCACTTGTGACCGGCCGCCAGCTGGATTTAACTCCATTGACCACCACTCTTTGGGACCATCCAGCCAGCCAGTGCTTGATCCAGCAGATTGTATGCTCATCCAGGCCATGAGCAGCCAGTTTTCCCATGAGAATTCTATGGAGGACAGTGTCAAATGCTTTTCGAAAGTCTAGGTAGACAGTATGCACAGCCTTTCCCTCGTCCAATAATCAGGCCATCTTGTTATGGAAGGAGATCAGGTTCGTCAGGCAGGACCTGCCTTTCGTAAACCCATGCTGACTAGGCCTGATCCCCTGCTTGTCCATTATATGACTTGTAATGGCACTCAAGATGATCTGCTCCATGACCTTCCCCTGCTACTGAGGTCAGACTAACAGGTCTATAGTTTCCCGGATCCTCCTTTCTACCTTTCTTGTAGATGGGTGCTACATTTGCTACCCTCCAGTCCATTGGGACCTCCCCAGTTAGCCATGACTTCAGGTAGATAATGGAAAGTGGCTTGGCGAGCACGTCTGCCAACTCTTTCAGCACTCTTGGATGTAACCCATCCGGTCCCATAGACTTGTGTGCATCCAAAAGGTGTAGCAGGTCACTGATCACTTCCTCTTTAATTGTGATGACCATGTCCAGCTTCCCTTCCCTGTCTCCTAGCTCATGAGGCTGGGTGCCCAGGGAACAGCTAGTTCCACTGCTAAAGACTAAGGCAAAGTAGGCGTTGATCACCTCAGCCTTTTCCTCATCCTCTGTGACTATGTTTCCCTCTGCATGCAATAAGGGAGGGAGATTTTCCCTAATCCTCCTTTTGTTGTTAATGAATTTATAGAAACAGTTTTTGTTGTCCTTAACAGCTGTAGCTAGGTTGAGCTTTAGCTGCGCTTTGGCTCTCCTAATTTTCTCCCTGCATAGCTTCACTTCATCTTTATAGTCTTCATGAGAGACCTGCCCCCTCTTCCAAAGGTCATAGACTCTCCTTTTGTTCTTGAGGTCCAGCCAAAGGTCCGTATTTAGCCAGGCCGGTCTCCTTCCCCGCCTACTTGTTTTTCGGCACACGGGGACAGCCTGCTCGTGTGCCTTTAAGACTTCTCTCTTGAAGTATGTCCAGCCTTCCTGGGCTCCTATATCCTTCAGGGCAGCCTCCCAAGGGATTTTGTCAAACAGCCTTCTGAACAGGTCAAAGTTTGCTCTCCAGAAGTCTAAGGTGACAGTTTGACTAACCCCTCTCCTTGTTTCTCCAAGAATCAAAAACTCAGTCGTCTCATGATCACTGTGCCCTAGACGGCCACCAAACTTTGCTTCCCCCACAAGTTCTTCCCTTTTCACAAGACACAGGTCCAGGAGGACACATTTCCTGGTCGGCTGTGTGAGGAAGTTATCCTCCACACATTCCAGGAACCTCCTGGACTGTTCCCTCTCTGCTGTGCTGTATTCCCATATCATACCTTGTTTCTATTATATGTGTAATAGAGTCAGAAATAAGAACTGGGAGTTGATTCTGCTTTAAGTTTTGCTTTAGAAAATACTGAAGTCATCAAAAAACTGTAAAGACTGTCAATGTCTTCTATGAAAGCTATTTTTACAGGAGACTACAGTTAGCAAACTTTCTTGGGTTTAAACCTAGCACTCCTGAAGTCAATGACAAAACAGAATTTCATTCTCTGCTCTTCTGAGCAACTGAAGGATGCATACAGATAAAGTAACATATTTTAAATTGCTGATAGCTCTTATGTCTCTGCCTGTCATAAGACCATATGAATCACTCATCAGATTTGACCATTCATCCATCTGGTTAAATATACATTTTAACATCTTCCCCACTCCAACATGCACACAAATTTATTCCTTAATTAAACACAGTTATGTGCTGCTGTATAGTGCAATTTTCCATATTTAAATACTTACCCTACAAAATTCCATGTGCAGATTTTTGAACCCTGCTACAATTTTTAGCTTTTGTGATGTTATTATATACTTAAAAGTGAATGTTGCACTGTATAAAATGTATTGACTCAATTTCAAATTTGTTATTTTCTAATATAGTGGCATCTAGAACTTGTATTATAGGTATTATTAGTTTTCTGGGGTGTACCCATCAACTTCATCCTAGTAACTGCAAGAAATTAAGGCACACGGGTGAAAAATGTCCGACATTGATAAGATCTTTTTGAAGAACAGAATTTCTGTTTCTTACTTCTTACGTGAACTGTGAGGATCTAATAGGACCACAACTCATAGAAACAGAGATATTGGTTGGAAGCGACGGCAGGATATCATCAAGTGCAGCCTCCAGCTAAAAGGATGAGTACCGCTAACACTTGATCAGTTCAGCCATGGATAGTTTTGCCTAGGTTATTCTTGAGCTTAGTTTGCCGTCTGTCTGGGAAACCTGTACCACTGCTGCACCACCCTCACAGTAAAAAAGGAGTTCTTCCAATGTCCAACTTGAAACACCCAAGCCACAGATTTTGGCCATTGCTTCTTTTTATATCCTGCACCTGCACTGAGAAGAGTTTCGTTCCTTTATTTCTGTCTGCAGGCTGATACTTCTTCCCTTCTTCCCTTAGCCTCCTCTTCAGCTCATGAAAGAAAACCATTTCCCTCAACTCTTTCTTAAAGGTCATGTGCTAAAAGTGTCTGACCTTCATTCCAAACCCTCCTCCAGCTTCTTCACATCACCCATGAACTAGGGGCCACAGGCTGGTTCTGGTGTAGCCTCACTAGTGCTACACAGAAGGGAATGTAACCTCCCTCAAACTTCTGGCCACGATGCTCATAATGGACACAATTTGCCTTGTTCATAATGAGAGTGAATATTCACCTATTCATGACATCTGAAGAGGAGCTGTTGGCTCATAACCAGTCCAACTGCAGGGCCAGTCAGCTCCCAACCCATATTGAAAGGTCTTTTTTTTTTTTTTTTTTTCCCCTCTTCCAGGTGCAAAACTTTGCACTTTATGGAACTTTGTGAGATTTCTGCTAGCTCAGTCCTCAGGTGTACTACAGGCTGAAGCTCTACTATTTATTTTTTCAGCCACTCTTCCAATTTAGAGTCATCTGTAAGTTTGTTGGTTTGTAAGGTTGCCAGCTTACTCCTTCCCGGACTATGCTGTTACACACACAGGTCTGAGAGCAGGTAATGTCTATGAAGATCAAGACATAAAGGGAATGAGTTGTTTAGCCTTCTCCATGTCACTTGTTGGTTCTCCCACCCATTAGCAAATCTACCTTTCCCCTGAATTTCTTTTTTCAGTTAGTTTAACTGTAGAATCCTTTTTCTTATCTCTAATGCACCTTGTTAGGTTTAGCTCCAGCTGGGCTTTGTTCTTGAATTTCTGCCTAAGTATCTGAGAAATGCTTCTATACTTTGTGGCCTGTTATTTCCATCTCTTGGATGCTGTTTTTTGCATTTCAGTTCAGGAGGTATTAACATATGTGCGAAAAAAAGTAGGTCATACTCAAGTTTACGAAGTTTAAATTATGCGAATATTTTGTTGAGATAGAAATTCAGGAGTTCTGAGGAGATTTTTTGAAAAATAAGTGTATTACAGGTACATTGATTTATGTTATAACCCTGTATTTTTTGGCAGCTTTTAATTAACACGACAACAAAAGAAAACCCATGATGACAGCCTACAAAAACATATAGTCGAAATGGAACCTCTGTATGCAGCTGACAAAAAAGAAAAAAAAAAAAAAGAGAAGGATCAGATCACTGTTTATTTCAAGCACAGAGCTTTTTAATCAATTCTGTGTGGAAGCAAGGAGGCTGCCACTTTGCTTGTCTGCATTGTTACAAAAAGTGCTCTCCTGCGTTGCCAGGCTCACTGTGCTGCCTCTATCTGGCACCAAAGCACTATCTTTTGCTGCCATGCAGCCTGCACTGTGTGATAAAGTGTAGTTCTCTGCCTTGCTGATTATCAACTCTACTATAGACAGTGCTCCCTTGTGCTGCGGCATTCCGTTTTGAAGTGCTGTTCCCTCTTGCTTGTCTCCCTTCTGAAATGCACGTCACAATGAAATTTTAGCTTGCTGCTTCCACTAGGAGTTTTTGTGTGGCATGCAGTCTGTAAAGGTATTATTGGTTTTAATTTCACATTTGTCTGTGTGGGTGTATTTGAGGAATGGGATATTGAAAGACCTAGAACTGGAAGATGATATTCTGCTTTTGTTTGTAGAATTGAATACGTGTATTACAAACAGTTGTATGAGAGGATAAACAGAGAACAGAAATAATATTTCATTGGTCTGATCCATTTTGAGTGAAATTTACCTTAAAACAAAAAAAGTATCCACAAGCCTCTTGCCCCCCAAAGTAATAATAACAACAACAATATATTATTATTGTTGTTGTTGTTGTTGTAATGTAAGCTAATATAAATTTTAGGTGCTTTATCTCAGCAGAATCCACTGTTCTGAATTAGTCAACTGGGTTCTCTATACGATTAAAAGAAAATTTATACAAAAAAAGTAGAGATCTGCTTGAAAAAATCCGTTCTCACTTAAAGACTGGAATTCATTATTATTGACTAACTTTGTGTCATCAAACAGCTAAAACCCAAACTCCTTGAACAGCTCCATTCTTTATCCTCCTCTGCCCATTGGTCTTACAGCAGCAGTACCCTACTTCTGTAGGGGTTTAACTTCCCTGAGGACGAAGTGGACACCAGTTCTTCAAACAGCTACGTGAGTAATTCCATGGGTAAATAATCTTAATGAACTACTCACATGTTACAAAACAAACCCATACACAGAATAACAATGTCCTCCAGGCCCAGTTCATCCTACCACTTCAGCCGTTGTGGAATATGGGGGCTTCTGTTAGTTGTGTGGAGGATATATTTGCTTCCTTTGTGGAAGCTGGCTGTTTTTCACTCTCTGTCCTCTCTGAGATTTGGCAGGGGAGGTGGGGGGGAGTGAGGTCTGGACAGCATGACTGATTAGTGAAAATTAGTGCCTGATGTCGAGGATGTATATATATTATTTTTTTCCCCATGTGTCTGTTTTACTTTTCTGTCTTCTCTTTGAAAGTCCACAGTCCAGATTCGAATGCATTTCTCTCTGCTTTTTGGCAGCCTGACACTGATTGTGACAATGAAGGTCTGATTAATAAAATGGCAGTTAATTAAACATATGTGACTTGTTGCAACAGATGTAATTTTAAGACTGCACAAGTTTCTTATGACAGTATTCTTTTGTGAAAAGCAGTAGCAGACTAATAAAATTCATAGTTGTGGTCTGAGAATATCCCTGTTTGTAGAAGGAGGCATAATCTTTTTTAATTAGGGGAAAGGTTGATTAATCTCTCCGATGCCTAAGTGGCATTGCTATTTAATAACTGTTCTCATTTTGCTAAAATCTACATTGTAGAAGTTTCTGGTGGGAGAAATAGAATGAAAAACCGCTTTATTTCTGACTCACTAATTTAAATATGTTATAGTCTTCTTTATTTGTTATATCTCTTATTGTCTTGCTTTTGCAGGTGGCAAATACTTAGGTCTGCAATGCTTAGAAATATTAACACTGAAATTAACATAAAATACTAGCTTATAGAGTTTCATATTAGGTTTTCATGTCTCAGTTGCTGGTGTCTGCAAAACATGGGAAATCAGTAAGGCAACATTTTACAAGGAAATGTCTAAAAATCTGTACGTTTATTCCACTGTGATTCTTTGAATGACTCTCACAGTGGAGTTCATTTAAAGGTGGAATATGTAGAATCCCATGTGTTAGATCTTGTACAGCTAACTGGAGAACTTGGAAGAACATTTTCTCATACCAACTTTTCCTATTTGGGATTAGAGTTAATAACCACATAGTAGCTTTTTGCTTATGAAAGTACAAGTACAAAAAGTATATTACGAATGGAAAGAGAAGATAGTAGCAGCTCAGCTCACTTTTACTTCACCCCAGGTGCAAACTGTTGCTAGTCAGAACAGTTTGCAGCTGCATCCCTTTAACATTATCTGAACTGCAAGAACTCCAAAATCAAAATATAGTGAATAGCAACAGCTGGGCTTTATTGCTGAGCCAGATTTCCCCAGAGTTTTAGTAGTACAAACAAATTATTTTTAGTGGTATATTATAGCCTAATTAGTTTAGTACTCTCAAAGTGGGTTTTTGTGAATACCTCTCTCATTTTTTTTTTGCTATATATCATGTAGTGTAACAGTATTCCCCCAAGACTGATGTTCCTTCCCCTCTGCTGAAATCCCCAGAGTTCTGGTTGGTTGTCCTTGCAGAAAACCAGGCAGGATTAAAATCTTTCTGCCTACTTGAGCATACGTACTGATGTTTTTTCCTTTGCTAAATAGTCCTATAAGAAGTAGTGGAAAGAGAGAAAAAATCTACCTAATAAAGGGAAAATAAGGTATTTTTATATGACACGTCAGCCACTGATTATTATGGCTGTTTCCTACTTCCCCCCCCACTCCAAATTTTTAATTGTTAGGGGAAGAAGAAATAAAAGCATAAAATACTTGTAAGGGATGGGTATTATCTGAAAACCTTGGCTAATTCCAGTGATAACCTACAAATAGAAGCATTTAAAGTATGCTTACTGTTCTTACAGCTGATCTTCCAGTCTCTGATAAGTGGTCTCTCACTTAAGTGAAAATAAACAGAGTATATGATATTGATTTTATTATAGCTTGTTGAAAGGTCTGTGGTGTAGGTAATACTGTGGAATTGTGATATGAAAAAAATGACTACTGAGCAAGAACGTTCTTTGTCACTTCTGTCTCGTCAGTTTTCTCTTTATCTCTGCTTCATGGGAATAAATAATCCCTTAGAAACAACATATATGTACTATCTAATAATTTTTGCACTCAGGGGAAAAAATAATTAGGATCAGCTTTGCACTTAGTTATATGTATGTTCAACTTAAATAATTTCTTGATGTCCATAGAGTTTCTTGTATATGTCAATTTAATCATCAGCATAAATATTTCCACGTTCAAGTCTTGAATTTCCATGACACTTGAACATCTTATTAAGAAACATGTTTCAAAAAACTGCATTTCAGAGCTGCCTTTAGTAGCTTAACATAATATATATGAGGATGCATGACCTGGCATGATTTCAGAGCTTTGACAAATACAAGGCTAGTCATATACACACACAGGTGTATGCCTACCCTGGTTTAGTGCTCTGAGGAACTACAGGAAATGAAGACTAGGTAGTTACTTACTGTTATTTTCCGTCACTAGCAGTAATTTGTTTTCTTCTTAAATATATATTGTAGGGACAGACCAGAGTAATAAACCAGAAATGCACAGAGCTAAGGAGAATTTAGCTTAACTGACATGCTTTATAGTAATTGCTGAATAAATCAGCAAAACTTGTGCTAAAACTTCATTTGCTTTTGCTTCCCAATAGAAAGCATGTAGCTACAGGTGAAATTTCTAAATAAAATTACTTTACTAGCAGTATTTTTCTGCTGACAGCAGTAGTAAGTCTCCTTGTACAAACAGATTTCGGGTGGCTGCCAAAGACTACCTGAATCACATTATCTTCTTCAGCTCAGAACAGGTGGTATTCTAGGTATAAAACAATTAGTGGCTTACAGATCATGATCAATTGGATCCAATTTTTAGTTACCATCAAACCTCTTGTTATTGAAGATGTGATGGAGCTCTGGTAGCTATGAGAAATCATAGAATCATAGAATCATTTATGTTGGAAAAAATGTTTAAGAGCATTGAGTCAACTGTAAACCTATCACTGCCAAATTCACCACTAAACCATGTCCCTCAACACCACATCTGCACACCTTTTAAATACCTCCAGATATGGTGACTCAACCACTTCCCTGGACAGCCTGTTCCAGTGCTTGACAGCCCTTCCAGTGAAGAAATTTTTCCCAATATCCAATCTAAACCTCCCCTGGTGCAACTTGAGGCTGTTTCCTCTTGTTCTACCATTTGTTACTTGGGAGAAGAGACCAACCCCCACCTCTCTATGACCCCTTTCAGGTAGTTGTAGAGAGCAATGAGGTCTCCCTTCAGCCTCCTCTTCTCCAGAGTATATAACCCCCATTCCCTCAGCCAGTCCTCATAAAGCTTGTTCTCTAGAGCCCTCACCAGTTTTGTTGCCCTTCTCTGAACACGCTCCAGCATCTCAATGTCTTTCTTGTAGTGAGGAACCCAAAACTGAACCCAGTATTTGAGGTGCCACCTCATCAATGCCGAGTACAGGGGCAAAAACACTCCCCTGCTGGCCACATTGTTTCTGATACAAAACAATGAGAAGAGGAAATTTATATTAAAAGAAATTGTCAGAGCAAAGGACCATGTGTGTTGACAGGCAAAAGGAGAAAAAGAGGACAAATTGTTCATCACAGTGCATGTTGCCATGTGACGTTTGAGCCCTAGAATAATTTCTTGTTATTATCAACCCTGGTGTATGTTCTGTTTACATCTTCAAGCAGAAGTTTGAGTCGGATCTCAAGTAAAATATATGTACGTACTGGTGTAATCACAGTGTCACAGGTTTTACCTTCTGAGTCACTAAAGCTAGCTTCAGTTAGAGCTACACAGGTGGAAACTTCTAAAATAATTATAGACATAGTAATTAGTGTTCATAACTCCTGCTGACCCCTCTGTACTTCTAGTACTGCTCTTTTTGTCCAGTCTTGCTTCTCTTCCAGCAACCTTCACTGACTTTTAGGGTTGCAACAACTTCCACGCAGGTACCACTGGATATCCAAGAAAAGTCTTCTCAGTCTTCTGTGAAGTCTGGCTGTGTATCTATTCACTGCTCTTCTCAGGATCCCCTGCCCTCTTCTTGCTACATACATCTCTTCTCGTTCTTTTTTCCCCCCACTTCCTTTCATGTTCTGGAAACATCCCCAAACTGAGTAATCTGCCCTGATCAGCGTGAGCACCAAGGATATGGTAAACTGTTGATCTGTGTTGCACCTTTTCAAAGGAACATATTGTGCAATGCATTGTACACGGCAAAGACCTAAAATAGAGACCATCCATCTGAATAGTTTGTATTTACAGTGTGTTTCCTATCCATAAAGAAAATCCTTTTTCATTTGTAATTGGGTAAAATCTTCTAAATATAAAAGCAATAAAAAAGAGAATTACATTAAGATAAGGAGGTTATTTACTTATTTATTTGCATTCTGACTAGTCAGGTATAGCACAATAATTGAACACCACTGAAATACTATTGCTTAAAAATCTACTAGAAAAAGTTAAAAATTAAGGATTTTTAAAAGGTGTAGCTAATATTATTTCTAACTCACTTTTCTCCTCTCTTTTAAGCCTGCTTCATAATTCTATCTAATGGTTTATACTTAAGAAAAGCACCAGGTTGAAGTATTGTTTTACAAGTGTTATGAATGACTTTTTTCTTATATTCAGAAGTGAGTTTGATGTCAAATTGGGGGAGGGGGGGAAGTATGGATGTGTGTTTTTCTCACATGCTGCAAAAGTTTAGCAAAGCAGATTACTTATGAAAACAAAAAAGAAAAAGATTGTGTAGGCCTCGGGAATCTCAGCAAATGCTGGAAGTACCAAAGTTATATGAATTCTTACAGTCATGGTATACCTAGTTGTCATCTGCAACTTGAAACAGTAGATAAAACCTTTCTTTTCTTCTTCCCCTTCTTGGTTTTGGACTTGATGAGAGCACAAAAGAAATATCTGGGTTAAGTGGTTCCTTTTTACTCTATGAGCACATCCTTTCCTTGACTACATAATTAATTAGAACCCTTTAACCATCTAATAAATTAGCCATAGGCAAGATCTCTGTCCTGAAAGGTCAGATAGTAGTGAAATTGTTTTCTGAATCTGGAAATTTTGGGAGACATTTATTTGAATGTACTTTTTTTATGCCAGTTCTCAGAGCTGTCATAAGTGTCCTCAGTGCAGCTAACAACATAGTGGAACAAAGGATTTTAAAAGCACTTCTGTGGTTTTGCGTAGATCATTAAGGTCTGTCCGGATTCTGCACAACATAAAATAGTCTTAAAGTAACTCCAAATGTGTTAATTAGCAATATTTTCAAAAAGATTTATACATTAGGTGATAACAGTCTTTCAGAAATGCTTTGACCTTGCTGTACAGCCCCAAAACAAGTCTGATGAGATACAAAGAGTAGAGGAATAGCACATCCGTCAGTCAGGTTCCTATTTTCTTATTCTATAATTGTTTTTTACTTATAAACCATGTACTCCTAGCATTGCAAATGCTAAGTTTAGTTAATGAGCTGGTGGAACTTATGTGATGAGGAATATGCAGGATATGTCCAAAATGGCAAAACGTTTTTTTTTTTTAATATTCTTCATGGTATGTAAATATCTAAAGTACTTTCAAAAGTATGTGTTTTTTGGATTATTGTACTGAAAACCTTATACCACCTATATAATTCTCTTTGACTGTTATTTGTAAAGAAAAAAACCCCACTAATGAATGTAATAAGTCAAGTCAAAAACAATATAGTAATATAATTACTGTAAAAACAAACTTGCATTTTATCATACCATGAATACTGAATTCAACTCACGTTTGAATTAGTTATTTTTTTTCTTCTTTTATTTTTTCCATCAAAAATCCTTAGAGCAAGAAATAAGTACCAACCTACAGTAAATATTTCTAATTGCTGTTAATCAGATGGAATACAGTTTGTATAATAGTTAAATAAGTTGTACAATCTTCTTTTGAGTCATATTAAAATGTAGCATATGGACTGACAAGAAATGTTTGTTATGTGATATTCAGTGTCAGTTGAAAACCTATTTCATTTTTTTCTCTTTGCAAAAGCCATTTCTAAATGTATTGACCTACATGTATGTGTTAGTATTGGACAGTCAAAATATTTTGTGGATTAAGTTACAGCCAAAAATGCATGCTGCAAGGTGTTTTTTTCTCTAGAAGCTTCTGCTGAGTGACTGAAAATAAGAATAAAGTTTTAGTAAATAGAAAAGGAAGAATAAGAAAAAAATTTCTCAGTGGTTGATAGAACCTAGTGTAAATTCTGTTGTCCACTTTGTTTCATATTGAAACGGACCACCTGACAATTGTTCATTAACAGGAGTATTCTATTTTCACGTTAAATCTCAAGGCATTTTATTTAATTTAGAAGTTAATTCTAAGGTACCACTGCAGTGTAAACTTCCTTCTGCTGAAAAGCGTGTGAGCAACAAGAGGCGTTTTCAAATGAAAATTATCTAGTTACATAAATTTGAATATGCATTTATTTTTAAGGAAGAACGTGGAATGGAGAAAGCATCTGTAGAAAAATTTATCTCTGCGATTACACATGATCCAATTAGATGCGTTTGAACCTGAAAAAGAAAATGCATAAGCTATTTAATCTCAAATATTTATTGTAGTTCTTCACTGCCTAAAACAGTCATTTGCAAAGCATTCAAGTGCATGAAAGTATGCTTATATCTACCTATAAAAAATGTTTAGTCTAAAATGTTTTACATTCCTATTTATTTTGGGGACATAGTCTCATGATATTACCTGGAATGTGCTATTAAGTGAATAGATTTAGTTAAGAAATCTGATGTGGGATGGAAAATGATTAGCAGCTTTATGGCATTGATACATCAGATACATTATCACTCAGGTGAAAGAAGTAGAAGTTCTCCCACACAAAGCATGCTATATTAACTGTAACTAAATGGGGGGGAAAAGTTGCTTTAAAATAATAATAATCTAAGCTATTAAATGCATCAAGAATAAAATGACTCCACTTGCTCTGTGTTATTGCATTCTATGAAATGTTTCAGAATAATGAAAGCTAATACAATGAATATAATCACATATATAACTTCATTGAAATTTATGGTAAATACAGTATATTTATCCTTAAATATTTAAAATAGACTATCATAAGAATAAAATACAGTAGTAAGAACTTGTCTATTTTTTTTTTTTTTTAAATGCTGATAACAAGGTACTCCAGAGCTGAAAAAGAAGGATAATTTCTTTTTTGGTTTAAAAGGGGATGGTCAAACTTCTTCAGATAAGGTTGCTTAATGTTAGTTGCTTCTATCCATGCACTCTCTGCAGGCCTTCAAAATTATACTAGAAATCATCCATGTGGAGACTTGAGGAATACAACAGGGAAAAGGAGGGTGCCTAAAAGAGAGGAAGGAAGAGAAAATACATGTAAAATTAATAGAGAGAGTCAGCCGTGCTGCTGTTGCCGCTTGTTTACTGGCAAATAAAGCAGCTACCTGTAGGACACAGAAGATATGTGTTGATGGGAAAAAGAATGACTTACACTGAACCTTTATTAATTTTGCTTCCTACACTGCTTATGGGTGCAAGTGTTGCATACGGTTCAGAAAGGTGAAAGTAGTTGTTTTGAAAACCAACCAATAGTTAGACCTTAGGGCAAATGTACTTTGGAGAAGGTGAAAAACTCTCTAAGTGGGAGCACACCATCAAGCCTACCACTTGCCTGGACCTTTGCATGCTGAGGTCTGAGAATGCCATATGGAAGAGTTTGGAAATGACCATAATCTCTGGCACTGCTTCAGGATCCACACCGTGGACCTTGCAAAAGATCTTTGAAAGGGAATATAAATATTGGGAAGACCTTTACCCAGTTCTCATCAACAGCCCCACGAACAACAGCAAGCATAGGTTGAGATACCTTGCCTTTAGCTAGAAAGCCGAGAGCATTTTGGTTACAGAAATGCTTCTCTTCCTCTGGCCTCACTTTCCAAGCAGCATGTAGTCATGCAACTTGTTGGGCACTGAAGGCGTCTAGCAGTGGCACATTTTTGATCGTGACACTTTCCTAGTCTCTGTATAACTGTGAATATCATGGAGTACAGGGAGCCCACGGTCCTCAAGAAGTGTGAAGAGACACTTTCATTTCCAGTTTCAGCAAGTAGCTTGCAGATGAGATCAGCTGTGGGTGGTATTTCTCAAGAAGGGCCAGTGAGGATGACCTGTCTCATTTACCAGCATGCCATCATGTCCAGGTGAACGGGATGTCTGTGGGATATCATTACATTGATCACTACAAAATGGGAATGTGGAAAAACTTTTGCACCAGGAGGAATTCCAGGGTGAGTTGTTGCTGACTACTGTGAAGGCAACATTGGTGCTCGTATAAGACACAAGTTGAACCACTCCTTGATCTAGATGAGTAGAACATGGCAAGGAACAGGCAACAGTAAATGTGAGATGGCCTTTTGACCAAGTGAGATGATAGATTCATTTCCTCATGTTCTTTCTCCCACTTTTTTGGTTAGAAGCTGAATTTATCTTCCCTGTACAGCTGCTCCAATTGTTTCTAAAGCTGATCTGCAAGATGCCGATGAAAATGTTGCACACATCTAAAGGGAAGTTGCTGTCTCGGTGCTTACAGTTGTTTGCTTAAAATCATTTTAATTGTTTAAAATTAAAAGGCAATAAAAAAGTGTCTAAAGCATTATATCAAAATAACCCACCAATAAACCTGTGATTTTTTGAGAGGATGGGGCAGTCGGAGAGAAGACCTGCATGGTAGTGATGGTGAGGAAGTCTTTTTAAAAGTCTGTGGAAGTACAAACAAAATCTGTGTGTGAGGAATTAGTTCCTTTTTAAATATACAGGCAAATTTATTTGTGAAAGAACCAATTCTGTTTTCACTAGTCAGAAGGAAACTGTCATATTAATTTATTTCATAGTAGAAACAGCACTGAGAGACTAAAATAAGCTTTGCTCTATGCTGCATTTAAATGAATGTATGTGCACGTTTCATTGGAGTATGTTTGCATTTTATTGTTATTCTCCTTCTCTCATGTTCTGCCATTCTTTAAAGAGAATTCCATTAAAGTTAAATTTGATACTTATAAATGTGGTTGTTGGGGGCAAAAATTATATAGTCAAACTGGCAGGTTTCAAAACTTCTTTATTTGGGGGGGGGGGGGGGGGCGGGTAATGTACAATGAAGGTTTAAAATCAATGATTAGGCAGAATTTTTTTTTTTTTTTTTTTTCATTTTACCTCCTAAAGAGGGAGGGAGTTTCTCATCAATAAACTCTTTCTATACTGAAGTAGACCGTATGTATTGTAAATTGTTTTAAATGCAGTCATTTATTCTTTGGAGAGCATATGCATGTCCACAGAAGTATAAACAGTGTGTCAAAGCTGCAATTCAATCTACAGAAGGCTTTTTAAGTCCATGTTTTCTAAAGTGAAGTGATGCCTTTTTCAGATGGTGACTTACGATAGCACAACAAATAATTAAAACATACCTGACTTAGACATCTGGGAGACTTTCTGATGGGATCACAATGGTGAACGGTCTGCTCTTTATGCAAATTAATGTATCAAAATGAAAGGTATATAGGTGCAGCAGCAGTCACGTCATTAGCTGTCAGGATGAGTAAAGGAAGTCTTAGCAACTGTTTTAAACAGAGAAGATGTTCCAGTCTCACAGGGAGACTGACCATGAAGTAATTCATTGGTTATTTTCTAAAATCCACAAACTGGAATAATCTAGTTCCATTTCCTGCATGAATGTGGAAAGCAGGCCTGTCTATACTATTACTGTTTGAAATCCAATGTATTTAGTGATACATCAAAGGACTCGACTACCCCACTCATTTAAAAGATACTGTCTGTCACCACAAGAAATTCATTTTCTATGAATTAACAATAACAGTGTATCACTAAGATTTACTTTAGATTTGCACAGTTTTTCAGAGACTCATTTTCCCAGAATCACAGAACAGTTTAGGTTAGAAGGGACCTTAAAGGCCATCTAGTTCCAAACCCCCTGCCATGGGCAGGGACACCTCCCACCAGACCAGGTTGCTCAAAGCCCCATCCAGCCTGGCCTTGAACAATTCCAGCGATGGGGCACTGACAACTTCCCAGGCAACCTGTTCCAGTGCCTCACCACCCTCACAGTACAGAATTTCTTCCTGATATCCAATCTAAATCTACCCTTCTTCAGTTTGAAGCCATTACCCAGTGTCCTATCATTATACTCCCTGATAAAGAGTCCTTCCCCATCCTTCCTGTAGGCCCCCTTTAGGTACTGGAAGGCTGCTATAAGGTGTCCTCGGAGTCTTCTCTGCTCCAGGCTGAAAAACTCCAGCTCTCTCAGCCCGTCCTCATAGCATAGGTGCTCCAGCCCTCTGATCATCTTCATGGTCCTCCGCTGGACCTGTTCCAACAGGGCCATGTCCTTCTTGTGCTGAGGACTCCAGAGCTGGATGCAGTACTCCAGGTGGGGTCTCAACAGAGCAGAGTAGAGGGGCAGAATCACCTCTCTCGACCTGTTGGCCACGCTTCTTTTTATGCGGCCGAGGATGTGGTTGGTTTTCTGGGTTGCAAGTGCGCGTTGCCTGCTCATGTTGAGCTTCTCGTCCACCAGCACCCCCAAGTCCTTCTCCTCAGGGCTGCTCTCAGTCAATTCTCTGCCCAGCCTGTATTTGTGCTTGGGATTGCCATGACCCAGGTGCAGGACCTTGCACTTGGCCTTGTTGAATTTCATGAGGTTCACACAGGCCCACCTCTCAAGCCTGTCAAGATCCCTCTGGATGGCATCCCTTCCCTCCAGCATGTTGACTGTGCCACACAGCTTGGTGCTGTCAGCAAACTTGCTGAGGGTGCACTCAGTCCCACTGTCCATGTCACCGACAAAGATGTTAAACAGCACTGGCCCCAGTACTGACCCCTGAGGTATGCCACTCGTCACTGGTTTCCATGTGGACATTGAGCCATTGACTGCAACCCTTTGAGCACGGCCATCTAGCCAGTTTCTTATCCACCGAATGGTCCATCCACCAAATCCATGCTTTTCCAATTTAGAGACCAGGATGTCATGCGGGACAGTGTCAAACGCTTTGCATAAGTCCAGGCAGATGGCATTGGTTGCTCACCCCTTATCTACCAATGCTGTGGCAATATCATAGAAGGCCATCATATTTGTCAGGCACGATTTGCCTTTCGTGAAGCCATGTTGGCTATCACTAATCACCTCCTTATTTTCCATGTGGCTTAGCAGACTTTCCAGGAGGATGTGCTCCACGATCTTGCCAGGCACAGAGGTGAGACTGATCAGTCTGCAGTTCCCTGGGTCATCCTTTTTTCCCTTTTTGAAAATGGGGGTTATGTGTTCCCTTTTCCAGTCAGCGGGAGCTTCACCAGACTGCCATGACTTTTCAAATATAATGGAAAGTGGCTTGGCAACTTCATCTGCCAGCTCCCTCAGGACCCATTTCATCTGGTCCCATGGACTTATGTACCTTCAGGTTCCTCAGATGGTCCCAAACCTGATCTTCTCCTGCAGTGGGCGAAGAAGTCTGTGTGCTACAGTTCTTATAAAAAAAAAAAAAAAAGAACAATGAGATTACAAAAAATATTTTTTAAAGAAAAATTCTATGCTTCCTAATAAATGTGGATCCTGTCACGTCACTTCCACTGTGATTTTCCTTTTCCAGTAACTGTTTGGGTTTTTTTTTGGGGGGGTGTCGTTTTTCTCTTGTTTCCTGTCCCCCCCACCCCAGTCAATAAATGTATTCAGCAGTATTAAAATAAGGGTAGGTTTAGGCTGGACATTAGGAAAAAATTCTTCACAGAAAGAGTGGTTAGACACTGGAATAGGCTGCCCAGGGAGGTGGTGGAGTCACCATCCTTGAATGTGTTTAAGACTCATTTAGATGTGGTGTTAAGGGATATGGTGTAAGGGAGAACTTTGTAGAGTGGAGTTGATGGTTGGACTCAATGATCCCAATGGTCTCTTCCAACCTAAGTGATTCTACGATTCTATGATTCTAAGCGTAGTCTAGGAGTCAAAGGCTGAGTTTTAGCTGGTTGCTATTCCAAACAGAGATAATTTTAGGAATCTCACTTTATTATATTTCAGACTGAACCTCCCATACTATACAATAGGAAGCCTGAACTTTTTTGAAGCCTAAACTGATATCCTTGTAGCCATTAATCTTTTTTTGTGCTAGTTTTGAAAAGGAATGATGGGATCCATGTAGTCAATTGCAGTGGATTTGTTTGTTTGTGGTTTTTTTTTTTTGTCTGTTCCTTTGGACTGAAATTCTTGTGCAGCATGCCAAAGGAATATTCTTAGCTATACAATCATATATGATTTTTTCTTTTTACCTGACTGCAAATAAATTGGTTGTGTTTAAAAGTTATTTCATTTTCCAAACATGCATGTATTCTTCATGCTAGGAGCGTATCCATGACTGCACCTTTGTACAGTGCAGTTGGTTATGCCCATAGAGATCTCTAATAAGAGAATGCATTAGTGCATTAAATAAGGTTCACTAGTGCACCTTCACATTCATTACTGGAATGAGTGACAATTTCTTTTGGCATGAGAAGTGCGTAAGAAGGCTGTGCTTTTGTGAGTCTATGAAGTTTTTTTTTCTGATGAAGACAGACAAGGAAATAAAGTTTGATTTGCCTTTTTTTTTTCATTCATTCTGATTTGTCTATTGAGAATTCACCTGTGTTCTGTATGAATGCAGGCTGGCACTTTATCTTTGAAATCCATGTCTTTGAAACATGTTTCAAAATCAAATCCAGGTACACAGAAGATGGGGAACTGTGTTCAGTATTAGACATGCTAGACATGGTTTTATTTGGCCAAATTTCTTTTGAAATGCAGCCCGCCCTATTCCCCCCCTTTTCATACTGATAAAAGGAGATTTTTTTCCCCCTTGATATCTTATTTGTAAGGTAATCTTAAGATTAAAGACAATTACGCAATTTCAATAGAACAAATAGCAGCCTATGGTCGTTTATTTATTTATTTAAAATCAGGATGTTCAGGGCAGGTTTATCAGGTTTTAGCATGGCAAAACCACTCAGCAGTACCTCAGAGCTAAGGACAAGCTTTCTGAATGAACTAAAAGGTTTGGACATGCTTAAGCGTGCTCTGAATTCTGCAATATACTCCCACAGGGTGCATGGTGTCTATATTTCATGTTTCTTCTTCCTTATTTCTTAAAACGTTATTTCTCTAGTTAACTATTTATTTGCATTGTAGTAGTGTCTAAAAGACCTGCTCCACTTGGCTAGAATATTGTAGCATGCGTTTTGTTTTGCTTTATTTTCCTCCAGTATCCTAATCTGTCACTCTCAATTCGCATACAGCTGCTGAGATTTCAGGCGGTGTAACACAAGTTTTATGGGTTTCAAGAGAGGCACATTAAACTTGCCTTGAGCTTTTGAGATGAAAGGTGATGTATGAGTTCAAAGTAAGGCCCTATTGACTACAAGGCAAATGAGAGCTGAAGGAAAAAAATATGTAGCTAAAAGGTTGAAAGCAGGAAATCCGAAGGATCTTTCATCATTGATTGTTGAAATTTTAGGATCACGTGTTCCTCCTTATAGTCTAGCCGGTGGAGGAGAGAGGACAACATAAGCCAGAACAAAAATGTATTGTGTATCACATGCAACACACTTCTTTTTGAATAATTTAAGACACTTATGATTAATCTGAAATGAGATCTCTTAATCAGTAAGATTCTGTTCATTTAGTAATATAGATATTTTATTGCTTTCAAGAAAAAATCAAGTTGTGGTTTTGTTGTGGTGGTTTTTTTTTTTTTTAAATACCAACCAATAAAATGTATTATTGACGTTGTTTTTTTTTTGTTGGGTTTTTTATGTGTGTGATGTTTGCAGGTTTAAATGGAATTATCTGAAGAAACACAATCCTGCAAAAAAACTCAACCCAAAACCAAAACCCAAAAAACTCAAACAGCTTGGGAATGCTTATGAAAATTGAAGGATGGAATCTCAGAATTATAGAAGGGTTTGGGTTGGACAGGATTTTTAAGGATGATCTAGTCCACACTGCCCTGCCATGGACAGGGACATCTTTCACCAGATTTTTCACTGTAAAACAAATATTTTTAAATTAAATGGCTGACTGCAAACCTCCATGTAGTGACAAACCTGGAAAAATCAAGTGTGGCAGCAGACTTGAGTGAAGGAGAGGGGCACCTGTTTGGTGATGGGTTTTGTTTGTTTGTTTTGACATAAGTAAGTTTTTAACTATTTGAATTATTACTGATCTTAGCTCCTCTTTTTGTTCTCATTTTTATCTTTGTCAGGTTCAGTACAGTGGCATGTATGTACATTAATATTTTCGAGGAAACATCCTATGTTTTTCCAGTTTCTGTGTTTCTTCATGGAGTCGTGTCAGAGAGCATGATCTGGTTTCCTTTTGGTTGAAACAAAACAACACAACACAAAACAAACCAACACAAAACAAAACACAAGAAAAGATTCACCCTGGGAGAGCACATAATGCACTCCAACTGCTTATTCAATACATGGAACAAATCTAGATACCATGGCAGATGAAGAGGGGGTTGAGAGTTTATGGGTAAGGATTAAGGGGCAGGCAAATATGAGAGACACCATTGTGGGTGTTTATTACAGGACTTTAATCACCCTCATATCTGCTGGGAGGACCACACAGACAGGCATGCACAGTCCAGGAGGTTCCTCCAGTGTATTGATGATAACTTTTTGACACAGGTGGTGCAGGAGCCAACAAGGAGAGGAGCACTCCTGGACCTAGTAGTCAAACTCAACAAGAAGGGCTTCTTCAAGTATATTGGAGGCAAAAGGAAAACTAGAGAAGTTGTGGGCCCGCTGTTGAGTGAGACAGGAGCCATGGTGACGGAAGATGCGGAGAAGGCAGAGTTACTGAATGCCTTCTTTGCTTCGATCTTTACTGCTCGGCCCAGCCCTCAGGAGTCCCAGACTTTGGAGAAAGTAACAGGGAAAGAGGAAGACTTCTCTTTGGTTGAGAAGGATCAAGTGCAAGATCAGTTAGGTCAATTAGACATCCACAAGTCCATGGGTCCTGATGGAATGCACCTGAGAGTGCTGATGGAGCTGGCGGAAGTCACTGCTGGACCGCTCTCCATAATCTTTGAAAGGTCCTGGAGAATAGGCGAGATGCCTGAGGACTGGAGGAAAGCCAATGTCACTCCAGTCTTCAAAAAGGGCAAGAAGGAGGACCCAGGGAACTACAGACCAGTCAGCCTCACCTCCATCCCTGGAAAGATGATGGAACAGCTCGTTCTAGGCGTCATCTCAAGGCATATGGAGGAAAAGAAAGCTACCAGAAGTACTCAACATGGATTCACCAAGGGGAAATCACATCTGACTGATCTGATAGCCTTCTATGATGGCATGACTGGATGGATAGATGAGGGGAGAGCAGTGGATGTTGTCTACCTTGACTTCAGCAAGGCATTCGACACGGTCTCCCACAGCATCCTCATAGGGAAGCTTAGGAAGAGTGGGCTAGATGAATGGACAGTGGGGTGGATAGAAAACTGGTTGAAAGACAGAGCTCAGAGGGTCGTGATTAGGGGCACAGAGGCTAGTTGGAGGTCAGTGACGAGTGGTGCTCCACAGGGGTCAGTACTGGGTCCAGTCCTCTTCAATATATTGATCAATGACCTGGATGAGGGGATAGAGTGCACCCTCAGCAAGTTTGCCGATGACACAAAGCTGGGAGGGGTGGCTGACACACCAGAAGGCTGTGCCACCCTACAGAGAGGCCTGGACAGGCTGGAGAGTTGGGCAGAGAGGAATCTTATGAAATTCAATAAGGGCAAGTGTGGGGTGCTGCACCTGGGGAGGAATAACCCCATGCACCAGTACAGGTTGGGGGGTGACCTGCTGGAGAGCAGCTCTGTGGAAAGAGACCTGGGAGTCCTGGTGGACTACAGGATGACCATGAGCCAACAATGTACCCTTGTGGCCAAGAAGGCCAATGGCATCCTGGGGTGCATCAAGAAAAGTGTGGCCAGCAGGTCGAGTGAGGTCATCCTCCCCCTCTACTCTGCCTTGGTAAGGCCGCACCTGGAGTACTGTGTACAGTTCTGGGCTCCCCGGTTCAAGAGGGACAGGGAACTGCTGGAGAGGGTGCAGCAAAGGGCTACCAAAATGATTAGGGGATTGGAACACCTCTTCTATGAAGAAAGGCTGAAGGATTTTGGTCTCTTCAGTCTGGAAAAAAGACGGCTGAGGGGGGATCTTATCAATGCTTATAAATACGTAAAGGGTGGGTGTCAGGAGGATGGGGCCAGGCTCTTTTTAGTGGAGCCCGGCAACAGGACAAGAGGTAATGGGCACAAACTTGAGCATAGGAAGTTCCACCTAAACATGAGAATGAACTTCTTTGAGGGTGGCAGAGCACTGGAACAGGCTGCCCAGAGAGGTGGTGGAGTCTCCAACTCTGGAGACATTCAAAACCCGCCTGGACGCGTTCCGGTGCCACCTGCTTTAGGTGACCCTGCTGTGGCAGGGGGGTTGGAATAGATGATCTCCAGAGGTCCCTTCCAACCCTATGATTCTGTGATTCTGTGAAATAAAAACTCTGGAAAAATAGATAGGTGATGTCAGGACCTGTCAGTGAACTGATAGATTTTAGAGGTCTTATTTTTCCAGTCTTCACATCTTGGTGATAATAAGTATAGTCAGCTTCTCTTATAGCAAGTATGAGAGTGCTTGTGTGTGTTCTTCCATTGTATATACCTGTTCACAAAGTATTTAAACTGTACATAGGCTAATAAGAAGACTATGTAGCCTGTAACAGGGATCATGTGACAAACTTTGAGCCCAAGGTGGAAACAAGGAAATTGTGTCTCCAGTTGCCGGACAATGACTGACAACTTTTTATAAGGCAGAATTAGGGGATGCACATCCTCATGCAGAAATTAAAATTAAAAATTCTTGGATAATGTTAATTTTTTCTCACATTTTTTACTTATTTGTGGCCTTCAAAACACTTAAGTGGTCTTTGGGTTATAATTGTTCTATTGTCTTCTGTTAGTGTACAAATGTAGTAAAGAAAGAGAACCGGACAATCTACCTGCCTGCTTATTTTGGGGAGGGGAAGAAAAAAATCTCAGCTTTTAATATTGCATGTTCCAGTCTGAAAACTTGCTTTTCTAAAAGGCACAGTGAAGAAGGCTTGAAAGCAGGAAGTTTAACAATAGTAAAAAAGGAGAATGAACACCAGCATATTCAGAGTATATATTTCCATCCTTCTTCTCCTCACTAAGTCTCAACTGCTTTCTTCTGGGAACCGTATAAAGTGGCAGACCGAAGTTTGAAGAGAGCCTTTCAACTGACACAAAGCCTCAATCATTCCTTTTTCTGGGGACACATTTCCGGCTTAAGTAAATTCTCCCACTAAGGTTGTCTAGTCAGTCCCAAATAGCACACCAATGTCTAAATTTCCTCTTCAAATTTATGTACTTCTATCTTGGATGTTGTTTCCCATGGTACAAGTTGTTAGTGTATGAAAACCACTGGCAGAAGAGTAGACTATGTAGTCCCTGTACATTTGATTAAGGTGCACTCACAGTGAAAGCTAACATTTTCTACTATTAAATCTTAAGATTAGCAAAACTAAAAGTGTTTTATTTTCATCCAGACCTAATCCTCTATGAATCTAAGAAAGAAGAATGAGCAATAAGCTATGGTCTAAAAAACATACAATCACTAACAACAGAGTGTAACACGTATTTCAAGAGAAAACATGGAAGAAACATAAGAAGCAGCTAAAATTATGCAAGAGTTCAATCCACAATAATGAAAAATCTACTTCAAAAAGTTTACTAAACTATTATATGCATACACATTGTGGTTTTTTCAAAGTTATGATATGTATAATATATTATATATTAAATATATAAAATATCTAATATAATACATAATATATTAGATATTAAATATAATACACAGTAGCAAAAAAAAAGCTCACTCTCTGAAGTTTTCGTCTTTGAATTGCGTATCTCCAGTCCCACTGGGCTTCCCCATTAGAAGTTCTTCTCTGCTACTAAAATCTAATGCAATATAGGCAGGGTAAAGCATGTAGAAAATATTCTGAATTCATTAACTACTATTTTGTCTCCCATGAAGAATGACAGGGAAATAGAAAAGACAAGCTTTTATCTAAATTGAGTTATTTTCCTCATTGAGAATTACCAGTTGGAGGAGAGTTGTAGTTGTAGTCCATACACAGTTGTAGTATGATTTTTTTAGTGTATCCTATTAGATAGAGGTTTTTTTGGTTTTGTTTTTGTTTTTTTTGGGTTTTTTTTAATATTCTTTAGATATCTGCCTGGTAACTCTGGAATCACACTACTATTTAAGTTTGAAAAATAAATAGGCCCAGTGTATAACTTCAGCTTCTAGAAATTAACTTTCCTGAAGTTCTAAGGTATAACCAGGTCAAAGTATTCTTAAAACAATTACAACTTCTGTTATGTGTTATGTGTAGGTATCACATCACAGAGTTACAAGATGCATCACTCCATGATCACTTTTTTCAGCCTCTGCCCATAACGCTGCTGCTGTCTTTTGATGTTTTGAAACATATGGAGCTGCCTGGTCTCGTGGGAGGTGTCCCTGCCCGTGGCAGGAGGGTTGGAACTAGATGATCTTTAAGGTCCCTTCCAACCCGAACCATTCCATGATTCTATGATTCTATGTTTTCATAACTGGATTACAGCACACCAAAATTATCTAGCATGCTATGCCAACGGTGTCACCTCTGTTTCCAACCTGAAAATCTGGGACTGTCCATTTAATTCCCAGTAGAGGAGTTGGGGGGGGGGGGGGGGTGGTGTGGAACTCCTATTCTTTTTTTCTCCTGGTAATGCCTGAGAATTACTTGTGAATCTATGTCTTGTTCTAAAACTCTGTAAACCCTGTGGCTATGTTTTGCTGTGTGTCTTGGGCCTAACCCCTAATAGTCTTCAGGGATTATCAAACCTCTTTCCCTGGATAAAAAATAATTGTTAGTACTGAAGTTCACCTTTTTTCTTTCTCTGCTTGTTCACTTAAGAAGAGAATGCTGAGTTGAATATGTGGTCAAAGCTGAGAATTTTACTAACACATTTTGGATTACTTTGTTCTGCTGGCTAAATGGCTTCTCTATTTCCTTCCACATCACATTCCAAAATCCAACAAGAAACCTCCTTGAAACTGTCATTTTAATATTACTTATTCAAACCACTAAACATGAATGAATCATACCTTGTAAAATAATGATACCGCTAGAAATAATGAATTATAATTATTTTATTTTTTAAAATTTCTTCAGGCTAATAGATTTTCATGAATAGAAACAGACACTGATGTGGCTATTTGACCCAAGTTACTGAGACTCTAAGAAAAACAGCAGCTTGTCACACATGAAGCAGTAGCTGCTGAGAGAGGGGAGACGTGAGTGATGATTATTCTAAAATTTATAAATAGCACACAAACGAACCCTGTCTTTAAGGCTAGTAAGTGGCTTTCAGCTCTAAAGATTCTTCCATCAAGCCTTACTTTACTGTGAAGAGGGACGACTTTGGGAACTTTACAGCTGGGTTGTTGCACAGTGAGGTCTTGGCCAATATTTTTTCCAGGCAGTTTCTTTACTTTCAGCAGCAGATGCTGTGGTTGTGTGGGCAGAAGAGAAGAGAAACCTAATAATCTGCCCTGATTTTAGAAGGACGTTTTGGACAATAAAGTCTAGCAAAATCTTAACAAAATTAGGAACCATTTTAACAGAGAAAATCACCAGCACAATGAACTGAGGAATTTTGGTGGTTCCTAAACAAAAAATGGAAATCACAGAATGGCTGAGGTTGGAAGGGACCTCTGGAGGTCATCTGGTCCAACCCCCTTCTCAAACAGGACCACCTAGAGACAGTTGTCCAGCACCATGTCCTGTCAACTTTTGAATATCTCCAAAGAGGAGGCTCCACAACCTCCCCGGAAAGCCTGTGCCAGTGCTCAGCCACCCTAACAGTAAAAAAGTGCTTCCTGATGTTCAGAGGGAACTTCCTGTGTTTCAGTTTGTGTTTGCTGCCTCTGATCCTGTCACTGGGCATCACTGAAAAGAGCCCATCTCCATCTTCTTTGCAGCTACTTATACACATTGATAAGATCACCCTGAGCCTTCGCTTCTCTAGACTAAACAGTTCCAGTTTTCTTAGCTTTTTTCATAGGAGAGATGTTCCAGTCCCTTCATTGGACTCTCTCCAGTATGTCTGCGTCTCTCGTACTCAGAAGCCCAGAACTGGACAAAGCATTCTGTGTGTGGCATTACCAGTGGTGAGCAGAGGGGAAGGATCCCCTCCCTCAACCTGCTGGCAAAACCTCAAAATTAAAACAAATTAAAAATGTTGACACAAATGAAAAAGATTGACATAAGAATCACAACTGAAGCTGAGCATTTCTTCTTTCACTAACCATGAATCTCTTCTAAACAACATGCTCATACAAAAATGGTTTTGCAGGATAAACTGGGTTTTACATGCCTTAGAAGACACAAATAAATTGGCTACTAGTGAAGGCTAAATTCAGCCAATCAAAATTCATATACTTATCCATGTTTTCTGATTCGCAAAATTGCATCAAAAATTCTCTTCAAGTTGAGAGTTTTTTGATATTTGTTTGTTTGTTTTGTTTCTTTTTAATTGTTATATCACCATCTGTTTACATGGAGAATGCACAAATATTAACAGCTGGGACTGCAACACATCCAGTCCCATTTAGAATTAAGAAGTGTGAGTGTCACAACACTGGAAATAAAAGTAGAGCAAGGCAGCATGGGAAGCTAATCAATTTTTAATCCCTCTAGAGATATATGCTATTTTGGGCGACGTTTATGTATATTGCGTTTACTGAACAAATGGGTCTCATTTGCTTGCATGTGCTTCAAGGGGTTGTTGTCATGACAAAGGCCAAAGGAGCTTCTGTTTAAAAGACTTAGGCTGAATGGGATGCCTTCAACATGAAACATGGAGGTTCTGTGGGCCTGGTGGTGGCTTTAGTGACGTAACCCCCAAGGAAATCAGTTAGAGTAGAGTAGAGTTCTGTTAATGTGAATGCATGTATTACCTCAGGGGAGTGGGGAACAAAACTGACCTCAGCAGTCATGGCCCCAAAATTTTCAGAGTCCTTCATGTCTGTTTGATGAAAGCATGGTCTACCACTATTTCTTGGTGGTATATTTATTTACCATTCTCAGAATGCTCTAGAACCAAGGCTATATTTCCATGCATTCAGCTGCATCTCTGTTCTTTACAGTTTTGGGTGGGGGCCTGAATTTCCATGATATTGAGAATTCAAATCTGAAAAAGTTATTGGTGATAGATACCTAGGACTTCAGAAAACTAAATGAAGGGTTTGCAAAAGTGCTTGTTTACTAGGGAGCATGACTGACACTGGCTCTTTAAAATTATTCCTTTTAAAAAAACCAAAAATTGTATCCAAAGTTTGAGAGGATAAAATATTACACTTCATCTACTATGTGTAATGATAACCTCCTGTGCGTGACATACCTATATCACAACGTTTTACATAACACCTTGAAGTTGGTGACTCTGTCAAACAGCTTTGGCAGTAAATTGACATCCAGAGAACTTCAGTTCTATCTTCCTTGTAAACTAGTGCAATCAGAGAAGTGATTCCTAATTAAAGATCAACAACCTGTTACAAGGTTTTTATTTTTTTTCAACAAAACTTTTTAGTGGCATAGCAAAACACCAATCACTTTTTTTTATTGATGATTATCTACTAAGGCTAAAGGTGTTAATTGTCCGGAATTTTAGCTGTCACTATGTTTTTTGTCAATAAAGGGAAAATGCTGCCACTTTATCTCCTGGCACATTCAAAATGAAGATAATTGCAAAGAAATCATAACGATTAAAAGTGAAACAGAAAGAACAGATAGTGGAAGAATAATTTGAGTATAAACAGGCAAAGTTTGGGAAACAGTGAAAATTTCCCCTACTTAGACTGTTGGACACAGCTATATCATGAAATATGCCGCTATTTATCAGCTAAAAAGTTTATTTATTTCACATGGAAAAATTTAGGGTGGTGCTATGTTTTTTCTTTCTCTGTTTTTTTTTTTTTCTTTTTTTTTTTTTTTTTTTTTAACCTGTGGTTTGAAAGAAAGCAACAGTGAGAATGAATTTCATGCTAGTAGACACTTTTAAGACTAGATTTAGCTGCAGTCACATTAGCGTAGATAATGGGAGAATTTTTCTTCATTGAAAATGCTCCCTGTCGCTTAAGAAGAACTCACTGAGGCAGCCTGCCATCTAGCTTTTTCACAGCAAAATAGGCTTGCAGACTGCAGATGAGAGACTCGGGAGCAGAGACAATTTTAACTTAGCCATCCCTAATTTATCTCAAGCTTTTTCAATTCATCTTCACTGCTCTATGCACACTGGAACACCAGATTGTCAACCCCTGGGAACAGAATGCAACCAGGGATCTAGAGAGCTGTCACATCCTGAGAAATATTTAAATTGTGCTGATTTTCTTCTGGAGTGCTGAGCAGAGGGAATGAAACTCTCCATCAAGTCATAGCTTTGCGGGCAATAGATCAGAGGATACTGCCAGTTTTTCTAATGGATTATTGTTATCGGGCAGGTTCTTCCTGAAGGTATGTAGTTACTCTCTCAATTCATTACCCACACTATTTATCAGGTAATGATCTAATGAACTAGTAATCCAGATACATTAAGAAAAATGTTAACTAAGTAATCTGTATTGATTGAATGATGGCACTTTATTGCAGCATGTTTACAGGTAAAATACTCTGATCTACTTACTGTAGATGTGTTGTACCTACTGCCAAGTGCTTTGTCAGCAATCACCCCAAGCAAAAAACAACCCCTAACCTTTAAACAAAAAGAGCAAAAATCCATTGTGCTGCATATAACATTGCCACAAGTTGATGCTGACTGTCCAGAGAATGTTGTTTTTTTCTGAAACAATGAATAACAAAGAACGAAATCATACTTCTGATTTTAAATTTGTTATGGGTAAGTATTGATTTTGCAAAATATTTTCCATACCTGGGTATGGGCAGAACTCCCGTTAAAGTAGAACAAATTAATTGTAGAGTTAGGTATTTTCCTGTTTGCTATGGTGTTCCACCCTTTCTCATAGGGAGTTAGGATTTTTAATTCTGAAAATCTCTGATGCTAGGTACATAACAGAAGCTTGTTGTTGCATTTGTACTGCCAGACTCCAGGAGCTTCTTAATAAAGCATAGGGATTATATACCACAACAGGGTTTTTAAAAACAAAATCTGTAAAAAAGAATTTCTTGCCTTTTAAACTTTTGTGTTTATATAGGAGTTACAGCATCTGTCTCCTAATCTGAAAAGCTTACTGCATGTGTGTCAGTGTATCTTGTGAGGCAGGCTGACCTAAAAATGAAAGATCTCTAAATTGCAGAAGCAGCCAGACATTTTTGAACTATTCCAAGCGCGGGAGTTGCTGCAGATATGGAAAAAGCACTGCCACATTCAAGTTAAAGTCCTGGTCTTGTTTCATTCCTGACTTGGCACTCTACCTGAGTACAAGCTCTGAGAATTGAACACAAAAAGACAGCAGATGCAGGGCTAAGCAAGAGTTAAACCCTGGAAAAAATAAAAAATCTTACCTGTAGCTTCTTGTCCAGTGCACTTGCTGGGCTGCTGTCATGCTAGCGAGAGTAAATGATGTATGAGTTTGTGTATGGTGTACTTGATAGTGCAGTGGATATGCTGAACTGGATGTTTACTCACAAGTGGCAGATGTTTGTCATATTTTTTAATGTACTGCTGAAAGAAAGAAATGAGATAGTCATAAGTAACAAAGATAAGGGCAAAAGAAGATTTCAGAAGCCCATAAGGGTTAAAATCAGGAAGTCTGAGAGAAGAGCATTTTCTAGTGTGTTTACCTTCCTCTATTTATGGAATATAATGTTTTCAAGGCATTAATAATAAACTACACCAGTATATGTTGCTCCTGTATGCAACACCTGAAAGTTCCTTTCCTCTAGAGCTTTGGAAAGGCTGAAGGAAAAAGAAGAGAGATTGTTTCTGTCCCGTTTCCAATGGTCCTCTAATAAAGAACTTCCTTTCTTATGGACCTCAGAAAGACTAACGCAAAGAGGCTTTCATTAAACTCTCCCTAGAGGCTCCTACAATCAAGAAGGTATTTTTTTAAAGGAAGTAGGCACACTAGTTGTTTTTTTCCCCAATCATCTCCCAAGCTTCTTGTTTAAATATATAGAGACCTCTTAAAATGCTTCTGGATATCCATGGATATTTCAGCATTTCATGCAATCACTTGTGAATGTCACAGCCCAAGAGGATAACATAGACATTTCTTATTATAGGTGGCTTGTATGAAAACCTAACTTTTCCAAATGAGATTCCATTTTGTCTCCTTTTGTGTCCAATTGTATGTTTCTTTTTAAATGTTGGGTTACCTAAAACACTAGCTAATTAAATATAATTGTTTCTGATATATGGCATTGAGAACTAACCAACAGAAACATAAGAATATTTTTATTATTTTTTCTTCAAAGTAAAATGAAACAAAACACATTAAAAAAGATTTAAATGGGAGGGTAATATTAAATAAGAGGAAATAAATGAAGATTAGTATCTTTATGTTCTATCTTTACCTTCACATTGTTATGTTTCTTTTTCTCTACCATGCTGTGCAGTAATAGCTATACCCCCTTCTCTTGATAGAGTTCTATGGTGTGTCCCCATATTTTGCCTCTTTCATCTGGAACTTTCTGCTGCCTTCTGAAATCCTTTTAGGCCATTTGTGCAAATAAATATATTACAAAATGTGCTGTGGCGTAAAGAGATGAAACTGTTCTGGTAAGGAAGAAAACTCAAGCACAAATTGTTTGTTACGGTGTTAAATACACCCTCTTTAAAGCGTAGTCTTCTGGTACAGAAAACTGACCTGTCTTGTTTACATTCTTCATCAGTCCTTAGCCAACACCACTTAATTCCTGTGCTCCACTTTGCTTGAGTAAGTAAGGTTAAGTGTTCACTGTATTCTTTCCTTGGCATCTTTTTAGGTTCTACTCCTTTGTGTTCTGCTCTGTGCTAGGCAAGTCATAAAATCAAAAGATCTGTTTTGACATTTTTCTGCAATGCCCTTGGTTTTCCTTTGTGCTTATTTAACAGCTGTTTGAGGTTGGAGTTTATTCTTCTCCCTGAGTGAGCCTCTAGAAGGTGCAGAATTTACGTAGAACTTGGTGCAAAAAAAGGCACCTTCTTACTCGTGTTATATTCTTCTTCCTTCTTACATGTTTTTTATTAGAGAATGCATTTGTGGTAACTATCCTAATTCTGTATAGTGGATTCTATACATCTCTTAGGGACTTTTGGGGAAAAAAAACCAAATTCATGGCAGTTTGACATTATCTGTTCTTTGAACTATAACAGCTAACTACTGGAAAAAGTGTTTGGAAAAAGAAGGGCCTAGGGGCCTGGGTAACGATAGGATTTGCAAAATAAAAATGGGTGCTTTCAGGCAAAACCTGCATATTTCTAACATGAAGATGTGCTATGACCTTATTTGTTTCTTCCCTTTATATGTCCTTCTAGGTTTCAGGACCAACTTGTCACCATTTGCAGCATTTTTGAAGCATATTCTTTTGTTTCAAGTTCATCTTTTATACAGACCATTAGCTAGATAATTCTTTTAAGACTTATGTGACATCCCGCAAATCTGTGTTTTCACACACGTAATTTCACAATTTTGAGTGAGCAAGAGTGAAAAGATGGTTTCTCCTGAGAATCAAGAAAACAAGAAATCACCACATCAAGAAATAGGGGTGGCAAGAACATACAAAGCTAGTTCATATTTGCAAAGATGTCTTATTTTGGTTTAAATGCTTCAGCACGTTCTCAAACTGTGATCCAGCTTCTTAAATAGTGGTATACCCTGCCTAGCTACAGGTACAAGTCCAAGGCCTCACATGAGTCTTGTGTTGTGTCTCTCAGCCCCTTAATTCGGTTATGCAGAATATCTGAAATTTTAGTAGACACTGATATTTAAGCAACTGAGTAGATATTTGTTCATCTTTCCAGGAAAAAAAAAAAAAAAAAAAAGAAAAAAGAAAAACAGAAAAAAGGTAAATAAGTGCCAGAATTCACTTCTCCTGCTTTATTCTCTCCCCATCTCTTAAGAGAATTCAGATGGAGTAATAACATAATTCTGGCTACCTATATCCTCCTAATAGACAAAGTCAACAGTCCAAAGTAGCTGGTGTTCCTGTTGAAAGGTACACAGCTCACAAAAATATCAACAAGTCTATACTGGCTTCAGGGTAACATCTTTCAGATTATATATTTTTAAATATAATTTTCTAAAAATGGATCTGAATTCCTTTGTTCTATGACTGACCTTAGTTTGATAAATTTTGCACAAAACATGTTGTTTTGAAAAGCTTCCAAAGATTTCGGGTATTTTGTTGATGCCCCCTGCCCCTGTTCCCACTCCCCAAATGATATGAAACAACATTTGAAAACCTGTAATAACTACCCCTATTGCCTTTCTGGAGAGCACTAATTTTACAGTAAGAAAACTTGAAGACTTGTAAACATATAGTTCAAGGATTATTTTAACTGAAGTTTTTGTTGTAGATTTTAGTCATCTTCTTCCTTTCTATGCAATAGAAAGTAAAAATGCCTCAAAAAGTAAGAATTTTATACCTTTAATCTTTTTTCATGCTTTTTCTTTCTTTTGTATATTGCTGAGAATGGAAGTTATTCTGAAACATCCAGGGTTGGCCTCTTTTTCTTGTCAATAAATACATAATGTTCTCTGCAGTAGTTTTTTTTTTTAAGGTGAAATTAAAAGTTTGGTTTGTTTGGGGATCTTCAGTATTGCTTTTCTATCTTAATGCAATCATTGCAATTGCTGTCTCACATAGAGAGATAAATAACATTCCTGAAGAAATTATAGTAATATATCTTGTTCTGAACATCTTTTAATATCCAGTTTACCTTTTTCTTGCACTGCTGGAAGTCACTGCATTGAAGCCAATGGAATGAAAGGGAGTGAAATCAGGCTCTGTATGTTTAAATATCCCTGTTTGCCTCTACACGCCAATCAGCATGCAGTTCCTATCTTAACCTGTGTCTATTAATAAGGCTTTGAAAGGTAGATTATATGTTTGGACATAAAACTGCTTCTGCTTTACTCTTCCAGTTGCTGCTGAAGACCAGTGACACTTTTGAACTGTCCATAGCTTCTCAAATTTTGAAAGGTGCTTCATTAGAATTTAAGGCAGATGAACAAATTGTCTTTCAAAGAATTTTAAAGAATTCCTTGACTGCTTCTTCTTAATGATTGATGACCCAAATTTTCATTATTTTAAGGGTTTGAAACATATGTGGTTTATATTGGAATTACTTGGGATACACTTCTAAGATGTGTTATTACACACACTTCTATTTAAAAAAATAAATCAAGTTCTAACTTGACTTTTTTGGTAGCAATTAACATTAAGAAACCTTGGCAAGCATGCATATATTTTCACATGAACCAAGAAGCATTTCTAATTTATGTTTTCAAATATGTAGAACATTACTGTATAAGTAGTGATGGAAGTGTTCTCTATAAAATCAAAGTATACTTTGAATCAAGGAGGAGTTGATAACTGTCTCTAGTTAAGTTTTACCTCTTTTCTCCAGTATTTCCTCTTATCCTTTTTGCTCAACTTTTGTTAGGTTGAACTTTTCTGGTACTGTATGACAAAAGTGAGAGAAACTCAAGTTAAAGAGGTTCTGCCTTATAAAGCTGTTATTTTTAAAGAAATATAGGGTCCAGCATGCTTTCTCCACCTGTTTGTTCATATACAGGCTAAGAGTAAAAGGAGTTAATAAGCTATTTTATCGATCCTCTGCTTGTGAAATCATGAATACAATAGACATTGGCAACTGAACAGATAAAAAAAAATAGTCAGACTCCCAAAATATTTAAATACTGTAAGAAAAATATTTTGGTCTGTTTTCTGTGTTCTCTGTTCCCAAAAGCATTTATAGATGTGTTGCAATTAATGTAGCACAATCTCTGAAACTTAGGGGTGATTTTTAGCACCTGGACACCACTGAAATGTCACTCCTGTATCTGGCTTTTCTTGCTCAGCAATTGATTCAGTTCTCCTCCACTCCCTGCTATGTACAAACTGATACTTTCCTTGCTGTAATCCCTCTTAGCCATCATATAATACGTTTTAATATTGTTCCTTGCTGGAAGTGAGGGTGTCCATGAGTATGGTGCAACAGCTGTGCCACTTTAGCATCTTGCCAACCCTGAAGGGATATCATGCTATGTCCTTCCCTCTTCTGGAGAGGCTTTTCAACAACTTGGACTCTGAAGGTTGCCAGTCCCCTCCATGAGCCACTCTAAGCACAAGCCTGATGGAAAGCTAACTCAGCAGAAAAAAATGCATACTTTTCCAAAATTTAATTTGAATCATGTCAGCTAAGGACCTGATGAATGAGAGACCTGAATCACATCAGCAAAGACCAGACATGGTAGAGGAATGGGGCGGAAAGACTGGTTTCCTCCTTTTTTTCTGCAGTAAACTGTTAGATTACAACAACTGCAACATTTAACCTCACCTTAAAACTGCCTTGCACTCTTTGTATGTCTCCCTTACCTCCTGTCAAAAAGTGTCAGTGGAGGAAAGGTGAGATCTCTGCTCACTTTCAGAGAAGGTCTTACTGCTCTGGTGTGTGCCTCCTTAGGGAAAAGCAGTCTGGCAGCCAAACAGGGAGACTAAAATCATTTAGAGGTTTGAAGCTTCCCTTACCATCAAAACACCCGCTGCAACACTAGTCAAACTGGTAATCTCTAAGAACTGTCTGTATAGTTTATTAGATCCAGCTAAACAAGGCCCCAACCTGATCAGTTTTATAAAAATGGGAAAACATGTTGACATGCTCAGTAGTGAATTTTTAAGATTTTCTTTAATTTTTTTCTTCATGCGAGTTGTTTTCCAAAAACTCTTTGATTTCTTTGCTTGTTTTTTTTTGTAATTTTGGGTCTGTCAGTCCCGTGTCACCCCCCTGCCAAAGTCTGGTTGTTTGTTGGTTTCGTTTGTTTCTGTCTGCCAATGCTGAAGATTAAAGGGACTGGGCACACTGTGCTAAGTGTCTGGGTAAATCTTGAAATGTACAATGCTTTGTTTCCAAGTTTTTACTCTGTGTGTTCCTGCATCTTAATCTTCAGTGTGAACAGGACCATCTTTTTTTCCATGGGTTCAGACAAAGCATAAATCTTGAGTGGAACTCCTACCTTATACAATTAAATAGAATCACAGAAGCACAGAATGGTTGAATTGTGAAGGACCTCTGGAGGCCATCTGGACGAATCATGTCTGGTAAAACAGGACTACCAGGCAGTGGTGGTCAGGCAGTTGGACTAGGTGGTCATTGTAGGTCCCTTCTGTCTGAAATATACTACTCTACTCTGCTCTGCTCTACTCCATTCTACAATGAAGAAATGCAGAAATGAGCTGATGACTGCACCTATTGGTGAGAAAAAAAATAATTAAATAAATGAGAAAGGTACTGAATTTAACATGTTTGGTTAAAACTGAAAGAAGGACAATATAATGCGATTTTAGCTTTTGGATAGTGAACAAGACTATGTAAAATACATTTAACTTGAGATATTATCTGAAGAAAGACTGTTATCTGAATTCTTGTGCAAGGGAATGATTCAAAACTCAAGAACAGTGAAGGAGTAAGGGAGTCCTATAAGGAATCCCTCCATTGTGGTTGTGATATCAAGGGTTTTAAGTACAATCAATTTATCCTTTGAAGTTCTGAGTTATCTTCCAGGTGGTGGTGAGAACAAAGTAAACGATGAGGACCTAGTGATCCAAGAGGTCATTTTATCTCAGCAGAAGCCAATATAGGAAAGGGAGTGAAGTGTCTCAAATCTGTCAATATGTTGGATTCTACCACACTTTAAAAACAAACTATAGGTGGAATGTATAGAAGGACAAGAGGAAGCACGATTAAATGTACTGTTGTATGCAACTTTCAGTCTGCCTTGACTGATCAGTTGGTCTGCTATATTAAATTTATTGTATTCTCCTATTTCTTCACTAGTGAGAAAATGTGTTATTATTTTATTGGCTTAAATCCTTAATTTGAGTGCTTACAAGTCTTGACTGTTAGACAAAGAAGACTTGGTATTTTAGTTTTCCAGGTTTCTGGGTGAGAAAGAAAGCTAATATGCACATATATTGTAAATATACATAGTTGAAACTCAGCATTAAATAAGGAGCCACTCACTGTAAATGGGTCATCCTCAAAACTGCTTGTTTACCTTTTTTCTGGGTAGAATTACTGTGATACCTTAGGGTAAAAAGCTACAGTGATTTACTATTGGAATAGAGCTTATTCATAAAAGGTTGCCTGTACTGAAAGTAAAATTAAGTGTATAAGCCAGAATATTTACAACAAATTTAAAACATCTCTTGCTTCCTAAGCCAAGTGAATCACAATTCAAGACCACAGAAGACAAAGGACTATATACATATATATGTATGTATATATATTATTATATTATCTATTGTTATCAAAATAGTATTTTCTAAATTCTATTAGAAAAGTTTTTAAAAGATCAAAATTAGGCATTTTGGAATTAGACATGATGAAAAAAGCAAGAAATAGTAACTCCTTGCACACTTAATAGTAGCACCAGCTGCAAGCAGCTAGTATATTTCAAACTTATCTGCACTAAATGGTGTTTGAACTGATGAGATTTTTCTATTTTTCCTGTAGTGGCCAAAAATAGCATAATATTTAGTGTATGGTATTATATGCTATTTCATGTTACCTGCATAATTGGATCCAGCCTCCTGAGGACAAACATAAAACACAACATTCTTTCCTTTTGAGTGATAATACATATGTAGATAAGCTGAAGGACGCTTTAATATAAACTAAATGTTTTGTCCTCTCTAGACATCTATGTATTGGTCGCTACCCAGATAAACATGTGAGCAGAATTGTTGAACACGTAGCACTATAGTGCATTGTTTCATAATGGTCTTGATAGAGAAAACTGCCAGAATGTATGGCTTGAACCATAAAGAACGAGCAATTTTGTTTTGAGATGATAAAGATCACTTATTGGATGTGATGCATTTATTAAAAATAAAAGTACTGCAAAAAGTTTATCTAATGGTATAGGAATGGCAGACTTCCAGGACATTTTGGGGAAATGCTCGGCCTCTGTGTACAATGAGGTAGTCTTCTAAGTACACGCAGATGAATTCTATTAATTCTTTCCTAGAAATAAATGTGAAAAAATATTCTGCATGGATAAAGCAGTAGGCAAACTCAGTGCCCAGGCAAGATAAAAAAAAGTTCTCAAAAACTTCTTAATCCATAATTCCATATGGATATCTGACTTTTCTTCTGAACGAAATCTGCACAATGTCTTTTCAAATCCTGTATTTGTATGAATGCATAAGGACAAACTATTGATTTCTAATAGCTTGGAACTTCCCAGCTTTAGGGATATTTTAATTGAGGGAATGAATCCTTTCTTGTGACTACCCCTCCTACCAATAATAAGAGATTTGTACAAGACATTCGCTAGCACTAGATCTTTATGTTAGCTTTGTTCCATAGCAAGAGATTCCTGTAGAAATTTCCTGTAGGTCCCTTAACTGCTCTGTGGTGCGGATTTAAATTTTTCAGTATTGTCAAGTGGTGTAACTCAATTTCAGGAATGCACAGCTGATGTGCAGTACCCATTCTCTCCCACAGATAGAAGGTATGCAAGTAAACACACATTTGGTTCAATGCCAACACTATACGCGAAAATTCTCAACTTCAAATGAAACCTGCTTTAACCAAGCAATATACATACAAGGGCTCATACAGAGAGCAATGCAATACTTGGGAAGGCCTTAAAAAGTATTTTAGGCTTCAGTTGTGTACTGTTTTTTTTTTTTTTAAATCAGATTTAGTTAGTTTCAATATGAAATACTACTTCATCAGCTAGTGAAAATTTGTTTGGCTTAAAAACGGAAAAGCATAATTTCTGAAGTTTACTGGTTCATCATGCCAAATTGAAGTAGCTTATCAACCTGAAATTTTATTCTTAGTGATAGAATTATTCATCCAAAACAATCTGTCTCACTTTTTTAACAACATATTACAAATTTACCATATAGAATTGGTAATCGGTTTGCAGTACTTTGACATGTTTTATTTTCAAACGTATTGTTTTTAGTACCTACAACAAAAAATGATGTGTATTTTATAACATGTTAGTGCATCTCCTCTGCCTTTTTACTTCATCTAATACTCCATTATGATTTAAAAAGAAAAGGAAGAAAAGAGTGACCAAAGTAGACTTGCTTCTGATGTTAGATGACAAGGTTTTTTGTTTGCATGTTTGTGAGGGGGAGAGAGAGAGAGAGATGTGAATGATAATGAAAAATAGTATCTTGTGACAAAAAAAAAAAAAAAAGACTTTGATACTGAAATGGAACATTTTAACTTCATTTGAAACTTAGTTTGATGATCCATAACATTCTTACATATACAATTTCAAAAGGCTCTATCTTCTATAATCTTTGCATATAAACATTAAAGAACCTATCTGAAACACAAAGCACTTTACTTAGAAATTAAAATACTGTTTAACAGCGTTCTGATTAGTATTCTTAGACTGAGAGATAACTGATTTGTATAATGGACTGTTAAAGAGAATTTCTTTTACCTCTCAGAGATCTCTAGTATGGTTTATTAAAAAGTACAAACCAACTATTTTGTAAACACACAAATTACACTTATCTGCCTGAATAATGATTTTTCTCAAAAGTGGTGATATGCTTCACTGAAGGTTTTTGGGAGCCAGGAATAAGACCCGGATATAATTTTCTGGATAATAATGTTTGTTTTTTCCATAGAAGCCATCTTCGGCAGAAGACAGGATGAAATAATTTCTTCAGTATAGAAAGACCTGTGCCTTTTAGTGTAAAATTAATAAAATTCTAACTGTTCTATTTCAAGTAACACTTCTCTGACTTTTCTTCCTTGGACTACAGCTCAAGAACTGACATTATGTCAAAAGTGCTGGGCTAAACAGGCTCCTTTCTTTCTAAATTCCTTCCTGACCCTGCTTCTCTTATCGATATGGCAGAAAAGAACATACAGCTGGCTACACAACTCACTAAACTGGAAAATATGAAAGAAAAAGTGCCTTTCTAAAATATTTTCCATTCCCATTTAAGCCATCTATTTGGAGAAGCTCATGGGATAATTGCTTTGGAAGGAGGCTTCTTAATTAACCTCTCTGTTCACCACTCTCTTTCTCTCACTGTAGCGGATGTTAACGGGGCATGGAAAACCCTGAAAACACTGAAAACCCTGTTACCTTTGTATGTTGAATGCAAGGGTTAGGTGGCAGAAACAATAGCGAGGCATCACACTTCATTGTTTATACAACGTAACCAGAAGCAACCTCATTTTAGCAGCATGGAGGTCAGTGTGGACGCTCTCCAGAAGCCGAAGAGATTACTGTTCAAATTTGTGTGAAGTACCACGTCACAGCTCAAGTTGCTACTGTTTACCAAAACTAGTTTTAGTACTGCTGTTCTGAATTGCAATCTTACTGTAGACATATGTTTAGTATTGCACCTCCTTGATGCTGCAGCTTTGCTACTGGGCCCTTGCTCTCCAGATTAATCCTTAAAACACGAGTGGTGAGGCAGTGCAAATGTGACCAGCAGCTCACTTGGTGCTGTACTTGCTGTGTGGAGAAAGGGACTACTATTCTGATTGCTCCTGCCAGGTTTACTATATAGATTACTACTGTAATCGACTGGCATATTTATATTGAGTAAAATTCACTTTAAGTTTCTTGCCCTGAAAAACCTGTTCATACCACAGTCTTGCATGAGTATTTCTTATTCAATAGCAATTTGATTACTGAAGCAGAAGGTTCACTCATATATTTAATGAAGACCAGTGTGCTTAAAAGCCAAGTTGGGGTTTTTAGTAACACATCTGTTTATCATCAGTGATATGTACTATTTACAGACTGTAGACATGTATAGTGACTGTTTTAATTAAATGAGTTTGTATAATGTGGTAGTCTTTAATCAATTAGCAGAGAAGGCAACAAAAATATCCTCTTCTTGCAGATACTTCACCTAGTTGCTCCAAATGCTGCCATTGGAGCAGATGATGGGTATTTAATACCAAATAGGTTCTCTGCTGAAATATTGCTTCATTACTTAAAGAATGTGGTTATAGATATATAACTATATATATATATCTATATATATATATCTGATATATTGCATTATTTTGTCATATTGTGTCAAGTTGAATTGACTTGCAATGTGAACTATGTAACATGATGTGATGCCCTGTAATTTGACATAATTTGACATAATATAATTTAGCAGGGCAGAAATGAAAAACAAACAAAACTTTGTGATGAAATTTGTGCTGCTCATTTCGACAAATGTGAAAAGAATTTTTGCCAGAAAACAGAATAGAAATGTATATCACATGATGGGTATTACCTTAGAAATATTCCCTATACAACACAGTAGAATTTTTTAAGCAAAAGAAATCTTGAAGCTGGTGAATACTTAGTCTCACTGAGAGTTGCTTTAAAGAATACCTTGAACGGATGCTATTTTCCTCAAAAGCCATCAGAATACAACACACTAGCCTAGGATCTGGCTTTACAGTAATATTTTAGCCCAGTGCACGTCAACTTCGCTTCCTAAGTCATTAACATAGGTATGTTAAAGATCAAGCTCAGGCAGAAAAAATATTTTCACATGTAGGAGCTGGTGGACTCATCTTATAGCTTCACATCGTCATTAAGTCAAGAGATTTATGTATAACATGGAATCCATCTCAACTGGAACTGACAGTGTCAAGCAGGTGCCATCTGCAGTATGAAAAGGTCATTGACAGAAAGTTCATTACTTGATTAGGGGCTTAATTGTTCTGCTTACTCAAAGTAACCCCTTCTTATCAGCATCAGGCAGTCACTGGGGCATAAACCCCTGGGGACTACAGAGAAAGAAGAACAAGGTGAATGACACAGAAAAAAGATAGTTATTCCATTTGTCATATGGCAGTTTTGGGGTTTTTTTTAGGCTGTCCATATAAATGGGAGAAAAGAATACTCCAAATAAAGCAGATGAAAATCATACATGTTATTCCAAGTGATCTTTGCCAAAATTACTCTACTAAGCTACAGGTACATGAAAAAATCTAAAGTTGAAACTCATGCTGAGCTTTGAGATGCAACAATCTTCTATCCTTGTTACAACACAAATTTTCATAATGACCAATCAAAGAGCAATATGTGAAAAAATACTAAGCACCATCAATCCATGACAAGGTTGTGTTTTTAAAGCTGTCTTGTAAAAGTTTATTCTTTATTTGAGATGTAAAAATGAAAATTCTAAATTTACTTTCTAAACATTTCCTACATAAATTGTTAAAAAGAACTGAAAGTCTTGATAACCACTGCTTTTGATATATCTCACTGTATTTTATATGAGAGTTTCTAGAAGAAGCAAAGCATTTCAGAATTATTTTTTCTATATTCAGATATATTTTGATTCTTCTCTTTTTTTAATTAAGTAATTTCAGATAATTCAATGATTTAAGAAAGAAGATATATCAAAGCAAATTTTCTGTCTTTTTCTTTATCAGCCCACATATTTTCTTACTTACTTGGGTCAAGCAAAAGTCACACTAGGCAAGAACTAACTCTGATTTTTAAGCATATCTCTCTGTCAGAAGCTGATCATTTTGAAACCTCATACTTGTCCTTATATTTTGTATGAAACTGAATCAGTCACACAATGTCTGACAACAGCATCTTCTAATTAATGATATGAGGGAGTACATGAAGGAAATGGGCAGCCTGATTACCCATATCTTATTCCAGGCCTTTTTGAAGGACTGGTGCCACAATAACTTTAGTTTAGCATAACATGGCCATGCTCTGACTGGGGAGGTTAAGTCAAATGTCCTTCAGATATCCTTCCTACATAAATTAATCTATGATCCTTTGAGTCTATGTAATAATGATTCTACATGTCTATGATTCTATGATTCTCTGAATAAAATCATTTGAGCATGCACAGAGGTTAGAAAGAGTACATACACAAGGAAGCAATATCACAGAACAACAGAATGACTGAGGTTGGCAAGGACCTCTGCAGATCATCTGTTCCTCATGCTCAAAGCAAAGTCAGATAGAGCAGGTTATGCAGGGCTGTATCCAGTTATGTTTTGAACATCTCCAGGGATGGGGGTGTTATAAAATATATGGCAAATCTGTTCCTGTGCATGATCACCCTCACAGTGAAAAAGTTCTTTCTTATGTTTAAGAGGAATTTCCTGTATTTCAGCTTGTGATCATTGCCTCTTATCCGCTCACTAGATAACACTGAGAAGAACTGTTTTCTGTCTTCTTTACACCTCTACTGAAACGGGCAAGATCACCTTTCAGACTTTTCTTCTCCAGGCTGAACAGACCCAGCTCTCTCAACCTCTCTTCAAGGCCTTAGTCATCTTTCTGGACTGTTGCAGGACCTGCTGCAGTAAGTCCATGCCTCTCTTGGACTGGGGAACCCAGAACTGGATGCTGCACTCCAGGTGTGTATCATCAGGGCTGAGGAGAGGGGAAAGGATGGCTTACCTCAACCTGCTGGCAGTACTCTGCATAATGCACCCCAGGTGACTCTTGGGTTTCATTGCTGCAAGGGCACATTGCTGGCTCATGGTCAACTTGTTCACTAGTACCTGCAGGGCCTTCTCTGCAAACCTGATTCTTAGCCAGTTGGCCACCAGTGTGTATTAGTACCTGATGTTGTTCCTCCTCGGGTGCAGGACTTGGTATTTTCCTTTGAGGAACACCATGAGGTTCCTCTCTGCACATTTTTCCAGGCTGTTGAGGTCCCTTTGGATGGCAGTGCACTGATCTCATACATCCTTGACACTCTGCCTAGTTTTATATCATCTACAAGCTTGTTCAAGATACACTCTGTCCCATCATCCAGGTGTTAATGAAGAAGTAAAAAAAAATTTGGCCTTGTTATTGGTCAGTAGTGACTGAAGGCACATTTAAGCAGTAAAGACTAAAGTGAACAAGGCATTGTGTACCTCAGCCCTTCCCATGTCCTTTGTCACCAGTTCTCCTGCTTTGATTAACAGTGGGTGTACATTTTTCCTCATCTTCTTTTTGGTGATAATACATATGTAGAAGACCTTCGTGTTGCACTGCATGTGCCTCACCAGATTCATAAATCCAGATGGACTTAGGCTTTCCTAACACCATCCCTTGCATGTTCGGACAGTGTCTTTACATTCCTTCTGGTGACCAGGCCCTGCTTTCACTTCTTGTATGCCTCCTATTTATGTTTAAGTTTTGTTAGAATCTCCTTGTTCACTTGTAAAGGACTCCTGTCACCTTTTTTGTGACCTGCCATTTTTGCCACAACAGAATAGACAATTTTGGAGTTTGAAGGAGCTGATCTTTCAGAATCAACCGGCTGTATGATTTAGATTAATTCTGTGTGTTAGTTGTGAGCTAATAGACAGCGTTCTCAAAATATTTTTTCCAAAAAAGTAATAGTTTGCCTTGACTCAGAATATTCTTAGAATAATATTAAATAGTAGCATTAAGTAGGGAAAAGGATTATTTAAAAAGATGTTGACGGCCTTGCAAGTGATGTCAAATTATAGTCAGCTGACATTACATGCAGAATGGTGACTTTCTTAGCTAAATAAAATGCTTTCTGTAAAGGCTTCCTTTGTCAAGTTTAGGCATGTCCTAAAAATAATAACTGATTCTGGTAAATAGCAGAAAAATTCTGGGTAACAGAATCAACAGTATGCAAGATCCCTTATCCTAGAACCATTTTCTGACAATAGAAAGTGTAATTATACACTTATTTTAAAAGAGTGTGAAGTTGTTTTTTTCTAGAAAGGTCTTGATATTTAATACTCCTTTTAAGAAGAAAAAAAAGATACACAGCAAACTATAGCATCTTCCAAGCACAAATAATTTTATTATCTTATCAGAAATGTTTACTTGCTCCTACGTGTACAAACTCTGCTTGTGTCATGTATACTATATATGTAGAATTGTCATAGTCATTATTACTTCTTCTCTTATCTAGCAACAAAATCATTTTTATGTAACCTATTACATCAATAACCCATCTTTTAGTTACTTTTGTCCAAATTCCTACTGAAATGTCCGGTGTTTTCATAGCAAGTATGAAAGCAGGTACTAAATTAGGTGCCAGTGCAAAGAGAACCACAGCGAGGTTTGGGAGTATTCTGTTCTTTAATTCCCACCTCACTTGTGGCTAGGTGTTCAGGCACAAATAGCCTTATTGAGTTATTCGGGCACTCTGGGGCAGAGGAGAACCAGAATATTCTCTGTGCTATAAATGTGCATATGTACAGTGAGGTTTTTCTCAGGCAAACAGTCCCCAAATAAGAACACTCATGTCAATGAGTGTGTATCTCCATGGTAGCAACTCCCAAAGCTTACAATTGGGGTTTTATGTGTGGGTTACCTACCTTTAGCAATTAGTTCTTAAGCATTTCACATTCTAATCAAATGCCAACATACACAGTCTCAGTAGAGAACAAGGTTACAAGTTGCTTGTTTAAATTCATGGATACGGATATATTTTTGTAACAGCTCGTAATGATAGGAGTGGAACATTCTCACACTTAATGAAAAAGACCCTGGGCTTTTTTTTTTTTTTTTTTTTTTTTAATAAGAACAATATCTTCATTCTCTGAATTTTACCCACCTTTTCTCAGTCAGGTTTTTCAGTCTATGTGACAGTATGTCAAATCTCTTAGTGAATTCGTTTAAGCTACTAAGTTCTCTTGGAAATTTTATAGCACATTGCCATTTTTCTCTGGTCTCAGCCTTGCACAATCTGCTACTGTGATGTGACTGTTTCAAAGGAGTTCTGTACCTGTTTATTTTTTCCTTGAAGTTTTCCCTTTTTTTTCCCTTATAATGAAAAATTATTTTTGTATAGTATCTGAACCTGTTCTGAAGGAAAAGATTGTTTCCATTTAAAATGATATCCATAGTAGAGAAGCTATTAAACTCTTTGTTAAAAATGTATCAGCTGAATACATTTTTTCAATCTTACTGTACTGTTATACTGCTAATGTCTGTCTATATTAGAAAATATTTTCTTCCAAGAATGATTTTTATTAATTCGGATACAGTTCAAGAACCTTTTGAATTTACGTTCTTAGCACCTCCTGGTTTCACAATAGTTTCCAGGTTTTTTATTATCATTATGGAGCTTTTTGAGAAAATGAGAAGCCAATATTAATATGATGCCTAAATTGATGTTATTTGTACAATATTTGTTCTAGTTGCTTCAATAATGGGAATTTCATTACTTTAAGCATTTCGTGTGTTTTTAAGGGACAGTATATCAGCAACAGTATATCAGCAACAGTATATCAGCAAGCCTATTATTTTTGGTGATAGCCTAACTTTTGAAGACCCTTTTGGAGCTTGTAAATGTTAACATGATTCATAGATTCAGTTTTCATTAACTAACTGCATGCTACGGTACGAGAAAGAGCTGATCATGAAAATAAATCAAGGCCTGATCAAGGAAAAAACAAAATTATAGCAATGTTGCAGCCTAAGATAATTCTACCAGTATTGCACTGATCTGTTACATTTTTATGCTTCAGTTAAGTTTATAGATAAGTCTATAACGGGGAACTGTACATAAGGTCTGTGTTCCTGTTTAGCAGAACCACAGAGGTAGTAGCACTTAGGTTATATTTTGAAGTATTCCTGCTCATTCAATATCCTACTATGTAAATACTTAATTAGAAAAAGCAAAAATGGCATGTTATCAATTATTCTGTGATGCCAACAGATGGTCTAACTGCCTAGCCTGTTCATTCACAGTTTGTTGTATACATGCTTTTTGGTTAAAAAGATGTAGCCAAGTAGCAGAGAGGAAGGCTCCCTGCTCCTCTTACTGTGACCAATGCTCTTCGAACAGGAGTAATTTTTCATACAGGGGGAAATTCTCCATCCTTGAAAACTTGAAATACTTATCTCAGAAGAGCTTCTGGAGTGTAATGTGAGAGAGACAGATCTGAAAAAGCCAAGAAGAAAGCCCGAAAAATGGATAGATATAGCTGGGAGATTCCTGAAAGGAGCAGTTTTTCAGCTAATAAGCCACAGACAGGAGAAACTCTCTTTTTGGGACTTCCAGGGGATAACATGGAAACTTTCTTCCCTGTAAGTCAAAGAAAGAAAACTGGGGATGACTCCAGAACGTTGGAGAGGATAGAATTACTTCTCAGGTATTTCATTTAATGTCGCATCCAGGAGATCTAAGTTTCTTCTCTCTACAAATTTATTTTCTTCAATATCAGTTTTCTTCTGTGGTTTGATAAAACATAATTGCAGAGTTTACAAACCTTTTATTATCTTTTGTTAAGCTTATATCAAGCAAAAAGAGGTGACAGGGTGAATATGTTCACCGCAAGCTTGTGGCTGACTCATAATCCCACCACAAATGCATGCAAAGTTATCTTCTACAGACTATTTGTTCAGTGCTAATAAGGAAAGATCAAATTGTGAATGCCTGTTTACATGGAACAGAATTTTAAACAGTGCATGAACAGGGAACATTGTCCTGTCCTGTAAAGCTATCTGAAAAAATGAAGTAACTGTTCTCTTCTACACTCCAATAAAATAAAGATCTTGGTTATGGTATTCCTTTCAAAAGTCTTCCAGTTGACGTGTCTTTAATCTGAAACATACAAAGAATCAGAGACTTTTGCTCAAATCTTTGTTAGTCAGGAATCTCCCCATAGCGTTTCCAGGAATCACGGAATTGTGAATACTGGCTTTGAGAGTAAACTGCCTCTGGTTCAAAGTGAATAAAAATCCTATGTTTGTTATAAATTTAGTCTTGCTCCAAAACCTAATGGAAGGAACAGGGACCAAAACATGAGTGTTTTAAGATCATTTTGTGCTGTTAGATACTTTTTAAAAGGTAACACAGATGGATAAGGGAACATGAAAATGATGTTGTGGCAAGTTTGTGCACATGCTTTGGCAAACAAGTGACAAAACCTTTGCCACTGAAAGAAAATGAGAGTATTTCAGGACCAAAATGATCCTGATCAATACTTTTTTGTGCACAAAAGAGGAACATTTTTCCTTCATGTCTTTCAAACTGAAACTACCAAAAGAAACATGTTTATATATTACATATATGACCCTTTCATAGGAGTTGAAAGGGTCAAAGAGGGCTCTTTGTGCACTGCCTTTTTGCACAATTGTTTTTTGATTTCTTCTTTCATCTTTTGATCTTTAACAGTTAATGCTCAAGTTCTCAATGCAGAAAAGTAGCTATTTAGACAAGATGATTCAGACCATGGATTATGGATGTAGATTTTCAGCAACTTCAATGTCAGGCTGGAAAATATGTCAAAACTTCCCCCAGAATTGCCGTGGTAAAGACTCAGTGAAGACAGATTATTTAAAAGACTTAAGATGACAATTGTAGTATGTTGTTAGATATAACTTTAAAACCACTCCTAGTCTAAAATATAATCTGAAGTTTCAATCTGCAGAACTACTTTCATTTCAAAAATATTTGCAAAAGAAAATATTTTACTGATAAGGTAAGAATGAGTTTTTATAGGTAATCTCTAAAGCAATAATTTCAGTGGTGAAGTGTTGCTCAAAAAATAAGGTATAAATTTCCAGAATGAGCTACAGCTCTTCAGTGTGGCTTTTTAAAGTGTGAATTCTTATCTGAATTTACCTCATTTTAAGATTAGATCCAAGTACAGCACTGATACCTGTTAAAAAGGTTTTAAACAATTTATAGTTCGTATGGATGGAGCTAGCAAATGCTTTTGATATCCTTTGATGATCCTGAGAAATACCATTATGATTCAGATTTGAAGAAAGATGAATCAGTCTATTTTCAGAACTTTTTGAGACTAACTGCACTGACAATTAGGTAAAAGCTTTTGCCATGTACAAGAAAATGCAGGTTACATTTATGTTTCTTTTATCTATTGCTTGAATATTGAGTAGTTTGTCTCTAACTTTAGATTAAAGCAAAGTCTTGAATCTAAAGTAGTATATCTTTTTGGTTTTCTCTTGATGTAAAAATCTGGTGAAATTAACAGAAAAAAAGAATTTTAAATTTTAATAGAAAACATGTCAAAGACTTTTAATGTATTATGATTCATTTTCTCAGTAAATGGATCAATGATATGTAGGGGTTTTTTTTATTTTATCTCCTTTCCCTACTGTCTCTTACTTTCGTTGTAATAATGTCCATTGTTATCCATTCTTTTAGCTTTCACATGTTGTGAAACATTTTTTTCCATATTCCTGAAGCTGTAGAGAGGACTTGATGTGCTTTGTGCTGAATGCATGTAGTATCTACATCTTTGTAATTAGTTTAAAACAGAGATTCCACAAATTCTGTTGAGATATGTTCGTGTTGAGTTCTCAATCAGATATATCCCATTGTTTCACTGTAAGATTTTTCTAGTGCTATTGTTTCCTAAGAATGATACCACTTCTTGTTCGCTAAGTAAATTATTTTTTTCATTCTGGTATATATTATTTTGTCATTTTCACAATATGCAATTGTTTAATTCCCTGTAGGGAATACAATGTAGTATGATGTAGAATTGTGGAAATAAACATCTGAAATAAGACAAGCCTGTCACATCCTCCTCAACAGACCTGCTCTCACATTAAATTGTAGATCTTGTACTGTTACTCTGTGATGTTATCTATTTCTAATATACTCTGGCAGTAAAAAAGTGTTGAGGAGAAAATTTAAATTTCAAGCTTTGAAGTATCTGGAATATGTTAAAATGAACTCCCCAACTAAAAGTGCTGAAAAGAATTATTTAAACGTAGGATTTCATGGTTTCCTTGACACTCTGATCAAAAAGATTATTCTAAATATTTGTTCCTTGCCAGGGGAAAGGTGGAAGTGTGAGTTTAATTTTAAAAAAAGAGCAAACATACAAATCCCAGTTTTGCAACAACTAAAGTTCAAGTGAAATTTGATTGAAAGAAGAATGAAAATGGGGAGCTTTTAAAATTATCTGAAGAAGGTAGGTTTCCTGTGCCCTGCCTATATTAATATAATGTATTATATTAATACAGAATAACAGAAACTGAAAAGAAATTACAGGAATGATAATAAAAAAAAAATTGCCACTATCTATCCTGTCCTTTAGGCACTCTTGAAAAAGAGTGATATGAGAAAGAAATGTCAGAGTAATACACACAGATGAAAAAGCCTCCTGTATAGTGAGGAGGCTCTAAGGTCATAAACTTGTAGGTAATGAAAAACAGATTCTAAACCATTTCCTTTTACATTGTCATCTGTAAAATCAGTTAGTAAAAGTGAAAGAGAGAAATAAAACTAGGATAGCAAAAAGAGGTTCTTTGGATTTCATTCAGAAGAGTCTTATAAATTGGGTTAGCAGCTTCTTTGCTGTCATTTTGTGTCTCAATATTTGCTTAACAAAAAATTAAAGATAGAAGGTATGAAAGAAGGAACCTGACTGGCCAATAATGCGTGACTGTGCTTGAGTTTATGGATCAGTTTGGTTAGACAGCTATTTATGATTATAATATTCCAAATCATCCAGCAGCATGCAGTGAGAATGTCGCGTCATCATCTTATTTTTCTTTCCCCATCTTTTTCACTCTGATCCCATTTCTCTCCTTTATATTATGTTTTTATTTTTCAAATGTACAATAACTGAACTTAACAAAGGTTTTTATCTGAGTTCTGAGTCCTCATTAAGGTTGTGTTATAGCTAGCCAAAATTTTCTCTATAAAAGTCTTAATTTTAAAAAAATCAAACAAATCCCATAAGGAATGTGGGGAAAAAGTTGAAGAAAATAGAGGAAAAAAAGATCTGGAATCTATTTGAAGGTATTTTTGTTTATATTTAAATAGGCTTCAAGTGAGAATCTATTTCTTTTGACAGATATGGAAAATAATTATAAATTCTTAAAATTTACAAAGCATTTAGTAATTATCTGAAATTTGTTTATTCCATTTGATCCCATTTTGCCTTTTTATCTTTTAGCCTCTTCTCTCACTTTTTTTTTTAAATGGACAGTAATATTTTATTGTTTTACGCAAAATGCGAATGAATATTAGTATTTTAAAACAGGCCAGAAAACAATATGTTTGTATCTCCTTATCTTTTAAAAATCGTTTTTGTGTGCCCAACTTTTTTTTTCAATAGTTTTTATGTTCCTTTTGATGTAGTAAATATCAATGAAATATTTTACACTTTTTAAGAATAGTCTTTTTCCTTCCCCAAATCCTTTTCTATTTCCACATATCATACTAACAGAATTTAGCCTCCTTTTTTTGCCACAGTGATCACACAGAACCCTCAGCTTAGATAGGAGAAGACTGGTAACTGCAAGTCAGTGAAGATATTGTATGTTAAATTACAATTCACTATAGATATTCTTTTTTCCTTGGGTATCATACTTCTTAATATTTGCTTTACAAAAGAAAATTCTGTTCTGTCATAAAATACCAACACGGATTTATCTTCAAGAGAAAGCATATCAGACAGTCGGATATTTTATTTCTATAGTAGCATAGCAAAGAAGTCATAATGCCTTATAAATGTTCTTTATCATAGTACATTGACTCGATTCTGCAAGTGAAAAAAATGTAATAAGCAATTGCATTTGACATAACATACATATTTGCTTTCATTTCTTAATTTATTTATTCATTCATTTATTTATTTATTCTAGTAAGATAGAACAAATACCAAACTTAACCATCATCTTGCAATTTGCCAGCTTATGTTTGTACCTATGATATGTAGTCTTCAAATAAAAATCAGTAGTAAAGATAGCTTCTTTTTTTTTTAGGTGACTTTCACACAATCATCTCACTCAAGATGTTTTAAATGTTCTGAATTTTCCCCTTGCATGCTCCTACTTTCTACCACTTTTTCACTTCTGCTCCAACTTCCACCATACCTATTGACTATACAAGGACTTAGATTCTGGTCTCTAGCCTTCTGAATCATCAATTTGGCCCCTAATACTTGCTGAAGCTGCTGCTGAACATACGCACAGGTACCCACAGTGACTAGGGTCTGCACTCAGTGCCTTGGCAAAGGTTGGACAACTTTTCAGAACTGATGTGAGGAGTGATGTACACCTGTATCTTCTGTCATGGAGTTGAGGTAGAATGAGGGATATGGCCGGATATGAGACCTGTGAAGTGCTTCTGTATCTCACGAAGGTAACCATATGTCTTTGAAACTAGTACACTACTAAACAAATATAGTCAATAATACTTTCCTAGGTCCTTTTCTGCTGTGTTTTAACTTCTGAACCAGTAGCTATCATTAATCAGTCTTCTTGAATTAATGTATAAGAGGAATGTATGAAGCAGAATAGTAATTTGTATCAGGTATTATTCTTTGTCATTAGAAAGTCAATAGAACTATTAGTATTTGCAAGAAACGTAGGGGGTTTGTGCTATACGTTGCTGCTTTCTCATACCTAATCACAGTTAGTGCAGGAAATGATTGTATAGATTGCACATCTACAAGTTGTCCCTTGCAGTAGCTGATCCCTCATGTTTTAAGAAAATGTGAGAGGAAAAGAGATTTTTCAAAAAGGAACAATTAAAAGCAACTGAGATTCTGGCACTATGCTTCTACAAAGTTTTTAAATGTATGAAGCAATTGCTGTGGAATAATTCATCACTGCCCCATTAATAAAAAATAAAGCAATTGGGATTGGTACCATAATTAAAAATGTCGCAGAACCCAGCGACCTTTTTGAAGAATTAAGTATCTGAAATCAGATCTGAAGAAGTAACCAAGACAGACACAGTACTTTTAAGGGATGCTTTCTGTTATTCATGTTAAATCTTGGTTTTACAGTAATATCTGTGTTTTATGTAAGTATATAAGGACTGGACATTTCAGAGAAGATAAACAAGAGCAGAGTGACAGGAATAAGTACTTTGGAGAAACTTTTGAACCCTGGATATATATATATTTTAATATTACTAAATGAGTAGTGCCATTATAATTAATGGTGTATCTGACTATTATTACCCTGATTATTTAAATTATGTCGTTTTAGACATAAAATACAATTAAGAAGCCAATATTGCTATTTTTATACAGGAAGAAATAACTGCTTTTAGTGAGTGACTCGGGACTGGATTCTAGAAACCCTTTGAAAAGAAACTAAAAATCATTAAAATTATATTAAAAATAGAAAGTTATTCTATAAAGGAGAGGCGTTAACATCAATTGACAGGTACTGGTTTTGTCCAAAAATTCTCTGTCAAAATTTTGATTTGCTAAAACCAATTAAAATTAGAATTTTGGTTTTCACATATTTCCTATGATTAATTCCTTTTTTGTCCTTATTCAAAGTGCTCCATACATCACTCTGCTGAGTGATGGCTATATGACCCCTTGCACCTCACTCTGGGTTGGGAATAAGACCTTGAACATAATCCTGATCCCACTGAGGTTTCCAAAGAATCTCCTACCTGATCTTACACTGCCAAAGTTCTGATTTCTGTTTTGTTATCTCACGGGAAAGAAGAGAGTAATACTACTTTTCATCTTCCTCATAGCAATCTGATATATCAGAAAAATTCAGTGAGGTATTTTGCAGACTACATTCTTGGTTTTAAGAAGTTATTTAAAAAAACAATGTCATATAATTTCACCTTTCAGCTCACAGTGTAGGATGACCTTGCAAACTGTTTAACATGGAAATACTCGATATCTTTTCATGCTCTGGGCTATTCACTTCTCCATTAGGATCCCAAAACAGTTTAGCAGCCTACTCACATAAAACAGGATCTGTGCCCAGGTTATGTTTGGGTTAATTTTCCTACAGTTATGTTCAGCCTTCCACCAAGCATGCTGTTTATCACTGCTCTTAAGGTTTTGGTGTAGTTTAAATACCAATTTAACTCTTAGCTATTCCCGCACAGCAGAGATTTCAGTTCAGAAACTAGTGTGGCTAATTCCTAAATATTCTAAATGAAAACTTTTTTCAGAGCAATTGCTTTAAATACTTGACTGTGTTTCTGATTTCTGCTGTGTCTTGTTCTTTGGTATTTGTTGTTAACTACTCTTTCTGCATTTAATAACAACATTTGAAAGAGAAACCTATCTGACAGAATACCCATTATATTTATGGAAATACAGGACACTAAAACTTTTAAGTACCTCCTTAAGTTTTAAGCAACCTTTGCTATCACACAGATAGAGTATTTAATAGCATATTTAATAGACTTTAGAGTCCAGAAAAAGCAAATGCGCTTCTATTTATTTTGTGGTTTTTTTTTTTTTTTTCTGTAGTCCTAGTTTGCAAGTTAGTAGCAGCAGCAGAACAATTATGAGATAGAGAGGTGAGAAATGCATAACAAGGAAAAGAAAGAGGAATTATTTACAGCATCCATTATCACAGAAATTATTTTTTTCTGTATTAATCAGAAACGTGAAAAAAAAGTCATGATTTTCAAAAGATACTGATTTTTTTTTTTTTTTTTTTTTGTTATAAAGGAATTATAGGGTGGGCAGAGTTCAGAGCAGAGTTGTCCAGTTTGTGTAATTTGGTGGGCCTTTGAAGGTATTTATCAAAATCAGGCCAAACCTCACACCTACACTATCTTTGTCTCCCTTATATTTCCTCCTGCCCATTGTAAAATTGCTAAATTCCCTGCTTTCCAAAGCGTTATATTTTGGCTTTGATAAGCTAGTGCATTGCTTAAGAGGCCAAAAGTGATTTTATTGACTCAGTGAGAAGTGCTGAGGTTCTGAAAAAAGTTCATCTGAAAAACGTTCTATATCCATGTGTCTTAATTTTTAGTCTTTCTATGCATGCCTCTCTCTCTCATCTGATTGATCTGGATTGGTTTTCTCAAGAATACATTAGTTAACATCACAGGAAGGTTGTAAATTAATTTATTGATTTTGTACTTTTGAAATTTGAATTTGAGTGGTAATTCATGAGCTTCTCTGATGGCAGGACAGTCACAGTCCTGTACCCTTTAGGGTAGTAACGTGAAATATCTTTTTGACGGAAAATGATGTTTTCTTTGATCTAGGAATACATTCAGCCTTATTGTCTGAGATCCAAACAGTTATCACAGCATTCAAAATGCAGATACTTAGGGCTGAGTCATAATGACTCATGCTTCCCTCCACAGTCAGTATAGTAAAGAACAATATGGGACTGTAGGCAAAGAGAGGCTGCAACAGAGGAAGACAAGGGAAACCAATTTTGTTAGAAATGGGCATGTAGACAGATATGTAGGGACTAATACTGAAATATTGTAGAAAATGTCAAAGTAAGATTTTAAAGGATGGGAAGGTGCTTTTATTTTAAAACAAAACTGATTTCACTCATTCACATTCACAGTCAAACCCACAAAATCACAAGCACCAAGATGCGTGTGGCTGTGCAGCAGGCAAGCTGGTAAATTTTTTAACTGCTCTTGAATGCCAAATGAGCACAAAAGCTGGTAATACAAAAATACAAACAGTCCATTCTTGAAGAAGGAGAGGGGAGAAAGCTAATCATATTCAAATTGATAAGTAGTCAATACTTTTATGCCTAAATAGAAACATTATCAGTATTTCTATTAAAAAGGGGGAAAAAACCCAAACCTATGAAAGGAGCATAATTATAATCCTCAAAGAATCCAGACCCAGCTCTGCTGCAAGATAAATCATTTTTTGAAGCAAAATATCAAATCCACCCTCATTAGCTTGTTCAATGTAATGTGTATACAGCAGTAAAGTGTATCATTTAAGTAAAAATCTGTTCCTGGCAAATTGACAAAAGTAATTTAGAAGCTGTCTTTGTAATTATCTCAGCCATAATAAGCAGAGATATTTTACCCAAACACTATTTAGTAGCTAGGGGATATGAACATTGTGTTAGAATTCTAAAAAGCTATATTAATAGTGAGTATTATCAATGTCAATGAAAGGCCACAAAAAAATTGCAAATATTAAATTATCTGTCTCAAAAGATTCAGCCAAAGCTTCCAGCTCATAACCTGCTTTGGGAGTCTTCTGAAATTATCACATCAGGGATCTTCTAAATAGGTGGGAGAAACTGTGTCTTCAGCACAGAGCTCACAAGACTGGTGGAGAAGACACCTTGGGGAACCACTGCTTCCTCATCAAGGGAGTTTTCCTGTGCTTTGCCCATAGACGGTACTCAGTTTTGAGAGTGAATCTTACTTCAGTGGGGTGGGGGGTCCTTGCTGTGATCCATCACAACGTGTTCTTGACACAGGATCAGACAACTGTTTGCAACTGTAAGATGCAATAGTGGTAGTGCTCAAATTATTAGCTCATTGAAATAACAAGCAAAATGCATCATTTTAAACAGGCGCTTACCAGATTGCTGCTGAGGAGGTAGTCCTTTACTGTGCTCCATAAATATGATTCATGGTGAATGTTTGATAAGACTTCATAATTACAGTACAATGCATCCAACTATACTGCAGGCAGTAGGGTTTTCTCTTCTTATATACTGCCAGCAGACTTTACCAAGTGCTCCTGTGTAAAGATGGATATACTTTATTATGTGGAAGGCTACACCATAACAACTGTCCTACACCACCTGAGGAAAATCCTTATTAAATAGCTCTTTAGTAAAGAAGGCCTCGAAGATACACACTTTATGTCTGTGACTCAGTGCAGAACAGTGCAGACTCAGTGCAGAAGTTCAGTCAATTTCACATTACATGATGTAATTCTTCTATATGCTAACTTTTAAGGGGTAATTTTGCTATATAATTACATGCATGAAATGGAGACTTGTGTATCTGCTTCTGCTTAGCTAATGTTCTTGATTATCTTTTAAATAACCTAAACGATAGGAAAGTGTATTAAAAATTGCTTTACTATTTATCTATCAAACTGATCAGCTGTCCTTTAGCTTTTCATATTTATAAACATCAGCCTCTGGAAATGAGAATACTTGAAAAGTTTTGGCTTTTCTCCACTTACATGCAAAATTATTCTCAACAGTATGTCTTCTTGCCACTTGTGTTCTCTGCTTTCTCTTTTGCTTTGCTTTCTGTTCTTCACCTATTTTGTATCAGTCCTTACTTTTTAATTGACTTTTTAAAGTAAACAAATAAGAATATTAAACGAAATTTGCCTTTTACAACTTCTGTTCTGGATTCCTAGTAGAGGGAAAGATCAAGTTTTTAACAGTCACATCATCTAAGAAAATTAGATGCCAGAAGGCTAATCTTGTGTTTTTCTGTAACTGGTGATGCGGAAGATGCTCCTGCTTGTAATTGTCATGAAGGGAGTGATTGCTTTCTCTGCTGAGCGGAGAAGATATCTACAAAGATCTTTAAAACATCTGACTAAGTGCCTGAAGTTAGATGATGTGCATTCATCCTTCATCTGTTTTAAAGACAGCACTAGGCATTGCACCTTCTTCCCAATCTTTACTGCTGAATAAAAGAGGGGAGGGAGGGAGCTCAAATACTGCATCACAGATCATCCATTGCTTAACTGTTAAAACATCCTTTACAGAGTTTTCACCCATATCAGACAGGGGTCTCTAGGAGGATTGCCCTCGAGGTGTTCAGAGGAATGTTGTAGAAACCACTCCCAGCAGGTTGTTTGGAGAAGACACTTGCATCCTGTTTGATTCCTTCCACTTTAATCCAGCTTTATTTCAGCAATCTCGCTCACTCTGGTATGACATTAAGTCACAAACCTGGACATGCAACACCTACATTCCATCTCACACTATGGAAACATCACATAACTGAGACATTAGAGGCATTAAACTGAAAACAAACAAATGGAAAAGCATACTATATCTTAGAGTGACAGGTGTATCACAAAGACAATGACACCGAGGTGTACAGTTTATATGCTCATGGGAAGAGATGCCATGCAGAGGGACCTTGATAGGCTTAAGAACTGGGTCCACGTGAACCTCATGAAGCTCAACAAGGCCACATGCAAAGCCCTGCACTTGGGGCAGGGCGATCCCCAATTTCAGTACAAGCTTGTGGATGAATTGATTTGGAGCAGCCCTGCGGAGAAGGGCTTGGGAATCCTAGTGGATGAAAAATTGGACATGAGTCAGCAGCGTGTGCTTGCAGACCAGAAAGCCAATTGTATCCTGGGCTGCATAAAAAGAAGCATGGCCAGCAGGGTGAGGGAGGTGATTCTTCTCCTTGTCTCTTCTCCTGTGAGACCTCATCTGGAGTACTGCCTCCAGCTCTGGGTTCCCCAGTACAAGAAAGACATGGGCCTATTAGGGACAGTCCAGAGGAGGGCTGTGAAAATGGCCAGAAGTCTAGAACACCTCTCCTACGAAGAAAGGCTGAGAGAATTGGGATTATTCAGCCCGAAGAACAGTAGGCTTTGGGCAGACCTTATTGTGGCCTTCCAATATATAAAGGGGGCTTATAAGGAAGACAGAGAAAGACTTTTTACCGAGGCCTGTAGTGACAGAACAAGGGGCAATGATTTTAAACTGAAAGAGGGTATTTAGAGTGAACATAAGGAAGAAAATTTTTTTTAATGAGGCTGGTGGGACTCTGGAACAGGTTTTCCAGAGAAATTGTGGATGCCCCATCCCTGTAAGTGTTCCAGGTCAGGTTGGATGGGGCTTTGAGTAACCTCGTCTAGTGAAAGATGTCCCTGCCCACAGCAGGGAGGTTGGACTAGATGATCTTCAAAGGTCCCTTCCAACCCTTTCTGTGATTCTATCATCACACGGAGCCCAGACAAGCCCTCAGAGCAAATGGTAAATAGCGCAGATATGAACAGGCCATGCCATTTGCCACGAATCCATAGAATAGCTACTGGTCTTGTTTTTGCTTATCAGTACAAATGTGGGAGAAAAATCTTCTTTTCTTCCTTCCTTCACAGACTGTTATTCAAATGTCATTTAGACATGTTGAGCTTTAAGTGAATTAATTTCCACAGGGAAGTTTCTTATTATTGTGCACAGATTAGACTGAAATACACAGTCACAGTCACAGCATACACTAAAAGAAAACTTTCAGAGTTAAATCTCAGTTTAGGTTTACTCTATATCGCAGAGTCATCTTGGGCTAGCTCTGTCTTCTAGTTTCACCTATACTTTAAATACATTACATCAAAATTGACTAATAATGAGCTTTTTAACATTTGTATTTACACATTTTAAAGGTAGCATTTTTTCTTTCATTCTAACAGTGTTGTGAAATTACCAAATCTTTTTACAGAATGTTTTAATGTCTTTAAGAAGTGCTGAACGGTCTTTTTTTTTTTTTCCTAACACCACAATGAATATAGAAGAAAAAAATATTTCATCTTTCTGTACGAAGCTTTCTTTGCCTAAGTAGAAAAGTCCAGCAGGGAACTATTGAAATGTATAGGAATAAAGGGAATTTACAAAGAATGGAACGACACCTAGTATGTGTAAAATAGAATTAAGAGAGGAACCACTCTCTTGTCTTACAATAAAATATATTGTGGAGTACTTATATTCATTTATTGTTAGAAAAATGCCTCTACGCTGGCAGAATAATAGACGCCTTGACTTGGCTCTTCTCACTATAACATATTGAAATGATACTAGAATGTAATGGCTTTAGAATTGCAAACTTATCACATGCATATCAATTTTTATGGATATAAGGATTGACTGAGAATGCTTCATATTTGGGCCAGGAAAATCTCCCACTGAAAAGTTTTCCAGAGAGAGACTGCTTCCAAATTTTGACTGTAGCTGGGATTATCACACTATGGAAAAATACTGCTATAGATGACGCGTAGAATATGTGATCCCTTTGATGTGCAAAAAGAGCAAAATATAAAACTATTTACACGGATAATGCATTTAGTTTGCAGTGATATTAAAAGGGTGAGTGAGCCTCTATGAAATCTTAAAAAAAATAAGGATCAGAAGAAGATAATATCTTATCTCCCTCCCTCTGCTTTTTCTAATGGATAAATGCAGGTTTCACTGGAGTTTTACTGTTTCCTGACTTTTTTTTTTAAGCTGACGCATACCTCCTGCTTGCCTTCGCATACATAGTAACAGTGTCCGGTGAGATTTCACACCATTGACAGCTTGATATATTTCCTGCCAGTCCCTGCTCTGTATAAATGCCTCTGTTTAAGAACAAGAACAACAAAGAGAGAAAATCAAGTACTAAGTTTATGTCTCAGAGATTACTGATATAAACAATCCCATTGATTTCCTGGATTTAGAACTCTGCAGTTTTTACTGTTATTACAGGAGGCTATGGTCATGGAGTATGTGAAGAAGACAGGGAAGAACAATTCATGAAAAAAGGAGATATTGATCAACTTGACATGAAAAGGCGGAAAATATGTGAAAGCACCTGTCATGAAAGATTTTGCTATTATCAGCATCTTTATTTAATCAAGGCTTAATACAGGAAAATGAGAAAATATAGGAAGAATGACTAGTCTCTTTTCTTTAGTGACATATTTCACCTGCAAATATCAGAGGAATTGAACATATGTTTTAGTGCAATGAATTTTGTGTGCTTGGTACTGAAGTCCTAAACAGGATAAAGAGATCATCTTATGATTTGTATTGTAATTTCTGGACCTGTGTATAGAACAGATGTACAAACCGAAGAAACTAATTTCTTTTTTTTATTATTATTTTTTTAAATAAACTTACAAAAATAAAAGCTCACTGCAAAATATTAATTCAGGCCTTTTTCACAATGTAACATCAGGAACATTTTGTCATTTTCATTTATACATCTGGATGTGTGGTACTTAAACAACACATTAAGCTTGCATTATGAACTCCTCAAGTTTTCTAGCAATTAAATCCAATATTTCATCTTCACTTTCAGGGACAGAGGATAATTTATCTTAGCTTAAACAGTGCGTATACTGTATACTTTGATATACAGTAGCTGAGTTTATCTTGCTGTTTGCCACTCCAGGTGTCTGTTACTGCATGAGTGGTCACTTCTAATTGAATACCGGGTTCCTTCTGAAGAGCATTTCTTCCTGAAAGTCTTTTCTCCCTGTGTAATGTTCCACTCTGTTGCCTATTGAATGATACTTTTTTTTTTGTCCAATGTGCCCTTGCATGTTTTTTTCACCTTGTGTATCCAGTTGATCTGTTGCTCCCTGCCACCCCCACCCCCGCTTTTTTCTTTTTCATTAATTTGTAACAGATTCTGAGTTAGAAAGATATGTGTGCTTTACAATTAAAGAATATATTTTCTTAATATTGGCTTGAAGAGTGTCTAAATAACCCTTTATTTATCTAGGAATGCAATGTAAATTCGAAATGGCTCTGCTTACACAAGCTCAAACTCTAATATTTGCTGCTTAAATAACAAAAATACATGAAATAGCTTCTAAATGGAGTAAACTATGTTTAAATTTTTTTCCCCAAAAGACTGATGAATAATTTAAGGATGCCTGAGGGAAGGTCCAATTTGTTCTCTAGCAATTTGTTCATGTTTTCCTGACTTTTTGAATTGTGAAATTAAATATGAGCTTGTTTAATGTAGCAGGGTTTTGTTTTTTATGTTTATACCATCCACTAGTGATATGTGAAATTTGGCTGCTATCCTTAAATCCACCTAATGTGGCTTTACCACCAAAGTTCAGCAAACCTTTTGCAAGATGGAACAAACTGTAGACACTTTCATACATGATAACAAGAACCAAATAGAAGTACTTTCTATTTGGGTGTGAGCTTTCTTTAGGAGGTTCAGGAAAATCTGCCCAGGGACTCCAAAGATGGTTGAAACTGTAGGAAAGGATCTTCTAGGTACCCACTTTACTTCAGCATCCTGCATTTAGGTCACAGAAGGCTGAAACGGTACAAGATGTACGCACAACGATTACTTGTACTAGCAGTGAAACATTAAAAGGACTCTGTGATTAGTAAAGGCATCTGACACTGCAAGAAAAGACTAGTTTGGGTGTAGACTATCTTACATCAACTTTCTAATCTGGATGGTTTTTGTTGTTGCCTCTAAAGTTGCCGTAAGAAAGAATAAACGGTGTTGCAGTATGTAAGTTTGCTGATACAAAAGCCATTATTCACAATTCATGTTACTATTGCTGGAATTAGCTCTTTATTAAACATTTATTATGCAATCTTTTTTTGGGACCCTGAATTTCAAAAAAATATTGACTGTTTCCTCTCTTGCACTTATGATAGTTTTTCAATATCTCTCTAAGGGTTGCCTATACCTCTGCGTAGTGTAAATAATACCACACAATCTTTCATTTGGGCCTCTGACAATATACTCTTCAAAGTGTATTGATTTTTATAAGTTCATCTATCATTACAAAGAAGAAATCTCCTGAAATAAAGGATAACATTTTTCCCACGTTGTAGTTGTTTTGCCATGATGAATTGACCAGCGTGCTTATTCAAATTATTCCAAACCAGATTTTGAGCTTTTAATATAATGTCATTTAGTATTTATCTGCAAGTGGTCAGAGCGAGGTGTCAAAAAATGCATTACTGAACTGACTCAGAAAATTATCTTTCCACTCTTTTCTCCTGAAACATTCAAATTGACCTTCATATATGCATTTTCTGAAACAAAATTCTTCAAAACCTGCTCTATAGTTGATCCATCCCTAGTATCGTAAACAATCTTGTTGGTGAAGCTGCTTGCCAATGCTCCTCTTAATTTTTTGTCTTCTAATAATTTTCAGTCATGAACTTGTAATAAAGTGATGATTTAAGGTGCTGAAGAACCACTGAAAATGGAAGAGATGAAAAGAGATGATTCTAATTTAAATGAGAAAGCAAATGGTTCATAATTTTAGGCTTTGAGAATAATAGAGTGTCAGGACATAACATTTTTAATTCTGTGGAAAAAAAGAAATTCGTCTTAAGCATTTTCATGCTGTGCCTAACTTTCACATTTTTGATCAAATGTGTAGTTCTTACCTACGTTGTCTGGGGTATTAAAACACACATGGATATTATGTCTTTTACCAAAGTCTCGCATTTGCTATTGTACTAAAATATTTACATGTAAGTGAGAATATTATTACTCTGATTTCTATTTGTGTGCTCTTCCAATTTGATCTAATCTAAGCAATAGTATACATCAGTTCAGCTTTAATTTACTGTTTGAATAAACTTCAAGTATATTCTCTCTATATTGTTGCTTAACATATTTGAACTATCTCTTTCCATTTGTTCAGGTTTAATTTTATGACCTTGGGGGCCATCAGCTTTGCTGAGTTGATGCCACACAGTTGCAATTAAAAAGGTTCATTGCTTCTGAATAATATAATTCTATGTGTCTGTTTTAATATGCTTTAAAGTGATCAGGAAACATACAAGCATAAAAATAAATCTGTATTTTATTAATATGTTCTTTAGTAAGATTTTCAAAAATATCTAAGGGATCAAGGCTCCTAAAACACACACACATACACATGCATCCTTACATATATATATTTTTAATGACCCAGTTTTCTCTTGAAATAAAACATTTTATATATATCATGTTTATAACACTACTCAATTTACAGAATATAAAAAATAACCTCTGGTTCAAGGAGGAAAAACCTGCTTTAAGCACCTTTCATTTTAACTCAGCCTGGAAAACAGGCTATTTTCTGAGAATACCTGTACGTTAAAAAGTAAATTTTAAAAAGCAGCAATTCCCCCCTATCTGGTGTTACATCTAATGTGTTTCTACAATATTTTTTCTAAAAAATGAATGATCATTTTCATAAAGGAAGATCAAAAAAAAGCATTTTAAACGTAAAGAAGGATCAAAAGGAAGTAGTCAGTGTGGCTAGGAACTACAACTCCATCATAAATGTGGAAATGCTTAGTTTATCTAACCTTTAAAAATTAAGAAAAAAAAGTAAGAAATAGCCTATTTGCTTTGCTGACTTCAAGGCTTAAACATTAGTATTTTGGGTCATAGAACTAAAGCTTTCCTGAAAATAACTTTCCCGTAAATTTCTCTTTACCTTTCCCCTCCAGCAGTTTTCTGTCTCACTCTTTCTTTTCCCTCTGTGCTTTGAGACATGAAATTAAATCAGATTATAACTCTGCTGTGTGTTGGCTTTCTCACTTTGTTTTTTACATTTCAATCTGATTTTCTACAAATTATTAGATAAAGAAGAGCCTTTTTTAAAAGATATTTTAATCTCACAGATCTTAACTCTTGTATTGTGCTTCATTTGCTGATTCTAAACTGAAGAAGGTGAAAGAAGGACTCTGTTATACGTTTGTGCGCACACACAGACATAACATTTATTCAAAAGGACATGTGAGCTGATTCAGCACCAAGCCTCAAATGAACACCACCGTGTCAATTGAAATACTGTTCCTAAGCAATATTTCCAAAAGGATTCACTTAAACTGGGATTCTTACTCACATGATAATGTTGGTAGTTATTTTTAATGTTTACAAAGCACACTCACGGTGTTTCTATAGAGTTTGATGATTTCTTTTTTAATATCAGTCCCACATTCAGGACAGTGATAGTCTGTCTTGTTTTCTAACCTTCACAGGATTTTTGTATGTGTTAGTCCGCATGTGTTATACTTTGTATAAGTTCTTATATGTTGAGGAAGCCTGAAAATGGCTTTTATTTCAGTCTGTTTTCTTCAAAACTTTTTTTTTTTTATTCTTGTTCTTGAAATCAGATATACATGATGTTACTTGATTTCATTTCCTGCTTCAAGTTTCAGTGATAAAATACAGTTATTCCACACACACACCATTATTACTTCAACATAGTAATATTGAGCCATAATAAATGTTGACTCTCACAATAAGCAACAAAGATGTATATATATCTTTCAAAGAAAAGAAAAAAGGCCTTAACAGTCACGAAATCTCAGTGTCAGCAGTTTGATAGTACAGTACCAGAATTAAGTTTTCAAATGCTGTTGTCCAGCACCAAGACTGTGTGAGTGGCTGAGTACTCTGCCTTTTCAAAGGCAGTAAGCAGCTACTTCGTCTCTTGCATGCAGGGAGATGGAAACTTGCTACTGATGTTTTTTCTGCATTTTGGGTTTAAATTCACTCCAGAAAGATGTCTGTTGATGGTAGCAGAGACTCAGCATGCATTATTTCAATAAATGGCTAGTCAATTCTTCCCATCAAAGTTAAAGATTATATTTAAGACACACACATACAAGTGCTTTACAACAGAACATATGTATCTATTCCTCAGGTGTGTTAAGAAAGTCGACATGACGAATGAGAGTCTCAAGTGTTCAGTTTCTCAGCTCATACTGAGAATACTATGCATTACTGAAAAACAGTGTCTTTATTCTTGGTAACATAGTACTATCATTCATGATTCATAGAGACAAATAAGAATTTCAGAAATTCTTATTTTGGAAAACTACATGTTTCAGTTTTACACTATGTCTAGGGGAACAAAAATGACATTTTGTTTGGCAAGATATTTCTTTGTGTATTCTTATGTGACTCATATCTGTGACCTCTAAATCTCGGGGGGGGGGGGGGGGGGGAAGATTTTTCTTCCTTCCATATATTTCTAATCTTTCAAGATATCTTATTAATTTGGATTCTGCCTAGGGTGTATGATGCCCACTGATGACCACATATTTTCATTAATTGATTATTACCAGAGGTTTTTCTACAAGAGTTTTGGCTAATCTTCTGTTGGTCTGAAACCACACAATAATATTTATCATTGGTTTTGATCCCGAACACTCCCAAGGAACATGACATCCCCTCAGAAAAGGCTGTACATACTTTCAGGTTTGATTCAAACACCATGACCCTTTTGGCTTTCAAAAATTTTCGTCTGCAGAGTAGAACTTCACTCAGGGATCTCTTTAATTGTTAGCACCCTCTGATGCTAAGGATGTTAAGTGCTGAAAATTCTGCATCCTGGCACCCAAAGCAGGTGACTGCACCATTAGTCCCAGTAGCTTTCCCAAATATGTCTCATTTTAGGCGTTTCTGGGTTATTTTGTTGAAAAATGACAGGAAATGCAGAAGATAAGTTGATTAATGGCAGGTTTCCTCAGAAAGGAAGGAATTAACTGGCATTATGTCCCACAAGAATAAAATTAGTACTTTTTCTGTTTCATCTACTCATCATCAGGAAAACCACTCACAAACAGCAAGACGGCTTCAGTACCAACCACATCATAAAATAATAGGCAAGGTATCAAGCAGCATTTGGCTATTTCCTCTCTTCACAACAGAGATACCCAAAAGACCTAGCCATATGTATTATGGAAATCCAGGATTTTTAGTGTCTTGCTTTGAGTGCTCACCTTTTAGTTTTTCAACGTTTCTTTGATTTCTCACAAAAGACAGGTGTGGTTAAAGGCATCACTCTTTTCAACAGGGACAAAATTATTTTGTACTGTTAGGTTTTGTAAATGGTCAGAAGCAATTATCCAGTCCAGGTCTTCTTCTCCACGTGAAATTTTCACTTTCTTCTAGTGACCAGAGCTACTTGACTTCTTTATGTATCTCAGATCCCATTTAATTAAAAGAGTTTGTGTTTTCCTTGAAGTACCTGATATATTAACTATATAAAATTGGAATAAATGCCTTTAAAAAGTGGAATCCATGTATATGCAGTTCAATGAAGACAATCCCTATGCAAAGTGTAACTTGTTCGGTAGTTGTTTTGGTTTTTTACTGTTCATTAAGGGTAACAACATCAAACATATTGTAAATCTTTGTATTAATGATAGCATTATGAGCTACCAAGCCCATCAGTATGAGTTTCTACTTGCTTATAATATGTGTAGAAAGAAACAGTTTTAAGAATGTCACAATCCTTCTCTGTGTCCTTACCCCCATGACCCACATCCGTGATCTCTTAAATCAAATGTATCGCTCCTTTATTACCAGCTCTGTTTTAATTTCCTCTCTAGCTAACTCTGCAAATAAAAGACTTCTAGCTGTTTTAATTTTCCCTTCTGACAGCGAAAGACATATCTGCATGATTAAAATGCCAGATATCTTTATAACTGTTATCAATTACATTAATTAATAGAAAATAGCAGTAGAATTTGCATGGGAAAAAGTATTACTCTAAATCTTAGTTAATTCACAGTTGTCTGTAAGATACCATTTCTCCCACACCCCACTTATTTTTTACCCTTTCATGTATTCATTATTAATAAATACTTCTCTAACAAGTATGATGTATAGTTGCTGTTTGAATTAGTATGAAGTATAGACCTATTGGGGTTGTATTTCTCAAGCTGAGAAGAAAAGGAAATTTTCTTTCGTAAAACAAACAGGACTTATTAAGTGCTTAAATTATATAAGAGAAAGTGGTCTGTATGACAAGTATATATATTTAATTAACTGAGACTACAGACCATGGGTTTACAGTGCAATATATTTTTGAAGTCAGAATTTTCCCTAAATTCTCTTTCTCCTGAAGACTATTCATAGCTTCTGAGTGGAAGTTCAGGTCTTATATCAAGAGAGTGCTAATCTCAAACTGAGCTCTGTTTGTGCCAGGTGCAGGAGCAGCATGTCACGGCTTCACAGCCTGGCAAGCTGACGTGAAATGGAGTGCAAAAGCAGGTCCCGGCGATGACAGGGCAAAATATTTCAGACTTAGCATTTGGCTGAGGTTTTGAGGGCATCTTTACACTTCCTGGTGTGGGTAGACAACCCCACTTACATTAGTGAAGCTCCTTCCCCCACCCAAAATAGTCCTGTGACAATATTAATGTTAGGCAAAGTTCATGAACCTTACTGGAAAGCATGCTTATTCAGTATGGATTCGACAAAAACATTCCTGTGGGAACGATGACTTATTTTGCCTAAGAGGAGAGGTGAGGAAATTTTACGTTGATTCTGAGAGTGAAGGTTTTTAGCTATCTGTACCAGCATTGTACCCACGATCATCCTCTGGCTCTCCAACCCAGCCAGTTTGGTCTCTCTGGCCTCTTATCATCTATCTCAGCCAACTGATCTTTTGTTCTGCAGCCTGTGCCCCTCTGAGAGCCTCTGGGATCTACCTGAATTTGCCATTTTCTGCCTGTCGCTTGTTGTGCTCTTTTCTTTCCCCCATCTAAGCTGTACTGTGTTCAGCTGCATACTGAACTCCAGTACGTGGAAGGATAGGCAGAAATCTTTCAGAGGCTTTGAACCTTTTCCTATTAAATAAATCCTGCCATTTCTTTCCTTCTGTACCACAAGAGCTTGCCATTGTCTGTATAAAATATGCTGGTGTTATCATTTTGTGGAAACTCTGCCAACCTTATGCTTTAACTGTTTCTTTGTTTGAACTATTTTCTGATGAAATTTTAGTTTCATCTTACCTTGCTGTTTCAGTCTAATAAACATCTCTTCTTCCTTTTTCTTATAGAAGAGAGAAAACATGAGGCTGCTGTACTTTCCCTGTTTCTTACTTAATACACAAATCTCAGCCTCTCTGAAGGTCTTCTGACAGTACTGAAGAAGTGGGATGTTACAGAGAGCTTGCCACAGAGAGAGTTTTCATTAGGAAAAGTTAAAACTTTGTTAAGGAAAGTTAAAACTTTTAAGGGAAATTTCTGAGATACTTGCATTAGACTCTGCTCTTACACAATACTGCAATAATTTAATTCTCTAAGTTTAGCTGTATATTAATTTTTTAAATTTTAGATGTACTGAATATCTTTTAGACTTAAAATTTTAGGAGATCAAGGTTTACAGAATTGTTTTATTTTGTCAATAAACAAGCCAGGCATCTGCAGGTTAAAGCATTTACATAATACTTTATGATGATTATGTTTACCTTAGAAAGATAATCTGTCATTTAGAACATTGATTGTCTATTTAGCTGTTTTAACAGTCAAAGAACTTTAGAGCAATGGGGTTTTAGTGACCCCAGAAATATACTGACTACATGTATTTCAAAGGGGTTTGGAATAATACAACTGAAGTAACAGATAAACAATTGAATTTCAAACTTTGTTGCTCAAGGTCAGTAAAAGATGTTTAAGATCCTCTATAAGTGTATTTTTTCCCCTAAACTATTTCATTAAGTGGCAATTTTTAATTTTGATTGTTAAAAGCCTAGCTCAACTGATTTTCTGATGTAAAATATCACAACTGATTTGTTGTTGTTGTTGTTTAAAGATTAAAATTGGAATCTGAAATAAAAAAGGAGTTGGAAGACCAAAAAGCTATCTGTAACTCATATAAACCAAAGAAACAAATTAAATAGTAGAGAGTGTTAAAGGGGGATAAAGTCAGGACCCCCAGCTGTGAGAGCACTTTCTCTTTTGTCTTCCTGTGTTTAAACCAGGAGCTAATATATCTTATCGTTCTTGAAGACGCACTGCAAAAGTACTGCTATTAAACTATTTATATATACTGAGTGTCGGAGTGGACTACAGTGCCCATCAATTCTGTCAAGTAAGACTGTATTTTATTCTCTTTTTAGGATAGTGCTACAAATAGTGATAAGTGGGTTTTTTTTCCTTTTCTTTTGTTTTTCTTCCTATAAGCTCTTAATTACTGTGAAGTAAAAGTATGCCTCTTACTTTCTCAGCTATTAGCTGGTATTGTAAGAGAATTTCAGACTTAAGCTACAAAACAGTGTATGGCTTTCATACAATATTCTGGGTATCTTTTGGAAAGAAGTCAGTCAAAAAATCAGTTCCAGTGTCTGGATCACGGTTTTGGTAATGGGATATTCTTTTCTATTTTAAAATGTTAAAGGCACAGCATAGTTCATGTGTGTATTGCAATTCCAGAATTTGAGTGACCTGCTAAATACAATTTTGGTGAAATTACTTTCATTTCGTATCAGAGCTTGTATGCTGGATTTCAAAATCCATGATAAAAATGAAGGGACTCTCTTTGGGAGGAACGTCTCCTTGTAAACCAAAAAATATTTCACTCTCCTGTGAGAGTAGGTAAGTACTTTGCATTGCTGAAAATCAGGCTATTTTGTTGTTAAATATAACTGTGAAAAACAGATTTTAATGGCTTTCTAAAATAACTGTTTAGTTTTTGGCTTTTTGGTTTGTTTGTGTTTTCCTAGAGAGGCGTGTAATAAATAGTGAACAACAGTAAAATAGTGTGTCTTGATTGTCGAATTCATACTTTTAATTAACTTCAGTTAAGCAACCTTGATATGACATAGAGCCACCCTGTCTAATGTTTTCTGGCAATATTTCCAACAGAAAGAGGAAATTATAAAAGCATCTTTATTATTCTTTTTTTTTTTTTTTCCTTACTAAGATCAGGGACATATGCACATTTAACAAAAGTTCAAAAAGGAGCTACATAAAGAAATAGTAAATCTGAGTAGCTAGAGCAGAAAACAAGCCAATTTGAACTTAAAATAATTGCTCTAGGTAGCTTAAAACATTTTATTTTCTACAGAAAAATATATAAATAGTTGTTTATTTGATATCTATGTTTTCACTGGGCCAACTGGAACTTATTGTTAAAGACCAAAGAACAATCTTTTAAATTAATAATTTCTGAGTTATTAGAAACTGGAGGGAAAAGATAATTCAATGCCAATTAAGGGTGCTTATTCAATGAATAATCTATAATATGTAATGAAAAAAACATTATTCTTAACCATGGGTTTCTGTCATTTCATAACACTGCAGCTAGTATGAGACTTGGTAAATAGGAGAATGCTTGGCAAGAATGATCAGTCTTTTCCTTGAAATAATGTAAATATAATTTTGGCTTTGTTGATGTTAATTTCAAATCTCATGGTGGAATTTACTGGGGCTAGCGTTTCATCCACAGTACTTAAACAATTCAGAGATGTAAAAGTAAGTATGGGAAATGAAATGGATGACGTGCCCTGGAAGATGAATTAGAGCTAAAAGTCTTTTGAACTTCTACAACCAAATGAACAGCTTCTTACAGATACTTCATGAAACATTCTATTAATGTTCTGACATAAACTGTGTTCATCATTAAGATAACAGTGAAAAAACAATGTAATAAAAATTAGCTATTTTCCCAAAGTGTGTCAGATGAACTGCAGATCTCTGTGGTGATGATAAATGAATAGAATAGAATGGAATTGAATGGAATGGAAAGGAACGGAACAGAATGGAATGGAACGGAATGGAACAGAATGGAATGGTTTGGGTTGTAAGGGAGCTTTAAAGGTCACCTAGTCCAACCTCCCCTGCAGTGAGCTGGGACATCTTCAATTACATCAGGTTGCTCAGAGCTCCATTCAACCTCGCCTTCTTCTTTTGATGCAGCCCAAGATACAGTTGGTCTTCTGGGTTGTGAGCGCACACTGTTGTCTCAGGTCCAGCTTTTCATCCACCAGTACCCCCAAGACTTTCTCTCTCAGCATTCATTTAGGAATTGCATCACCACTTTTCTCTGCACTTCATTCTGTCTGGAAGTGTCATTTTAGGTATATCTTTGGTACATGTATCTATCCCTTGATAGTAAGAAGAGAATGAGAAAACTGAAGTTCAGATCTTCTATATGACTTATGCATGAGTAACTCTTCCCCTGCTTCAAAAGAGTTTCTATTCATCTCTGTGTATAACACAGCAATTTCTAAACACTGTTTTAGTAAAACAAGAAAATTATTTATTGCACACATCTATCAAAAGCCATCATCACTTTTGCTTAATTTAAGGAAGATTTTCCAAATGGATTAATAATTAAGTAGATGATTATGTATTCTCTCATAATCTCTATAAATGGGAACAAGTAAAGATCTTAACTATTCTACTTCCTTCCTAAAGTAAGAACAGTTCCTCTGACCAGCTGATTTGGTACTGAGGAAAATAATCATAGAATCATAGAATGGTTTGAGTTGGAAGTTAAATGGTTGAGTTAAAGATTATCTAGTTCCAACTCCCTGCCATGGGCAGGGACACCTCCCACCAGACCAGGTTGCTCAAAGCCCCATCCAGCCTGGCCTTGAACACTTCCAGGGAAGGGGCATCCACAGCCTCCCTGGGCAACCTGTTCCAGTGCCTCACCACCCTCACAGGAAAGAATTTCTTCCTAATATCCAATCTAAATCTACCATCCTTCAGTTTGAAACCGTTACCACTTGTCCTATCATTACACTCCCTGATAAAGAGTCCCTCCCCATCCTTCCTGTAAGCCCCCTTTAGGTACTGGAAGGAGAATCTCCCCTATCTTGTTTTAAATCCATAATCAAATTTTATGCAGGCATGCAGAGCCTCTTATTTGAATGTATCCTTCCTCTTTTCTTTTGACTAATTGAAAAGAAGGTTTCAGAGTATTGACAACTTGTATTTATCAGATTTCAGTAACATTCTACTTTATAGATCTAGACACTTCTGAGCTACACAAGCTAGTTCCATGACCAGAAACAGAAAGCAGGAGTTCTTTAGTTGCCCTCATAGAAGCCATATCTGAACCTAGAGTAGAAGTTGTCTTTGCTCAAGTATGACACTATATGAGCGTAGCTACCTGCCCTCTGGACCTACTCTATAAATCTAGAATTTCAGCTGTGCGCACCTAGAAAAAAGCATGTCTTCAGAGAGGCAGAAATAAAACTGCTATAACATATCAATACTGCAATGTCAGAGATGTCCAAACTAGCTCCATCCTGGCCTCAGGATGGCCATTTCAGTAGATCAGCTAATTAGTTCTGCTGAGACTGTAACTAGTAGCATTACATAAATACAGTCACGTGGCTTTCAGAACTAGTTATTTTTTGTGTTTTCTACTGTGCAGTGCTATGTCAATGCAACGGCTTTGTAGCTCTTAGCTCAAGGATTTCTTTATACTATCCCATCAAGTCCTAAACATTTTTTTTTCTAAGATACAAAAATAGTCAGTACTGTTCAGCCAAGGTTTTCTAGTGCTTGCCGAGAATATAATGGTTCTCTGGACTGTTTCAGTCAATATACTTGGCTATCTGAACACTCTCAAATCATAGCATCAATCTGTTTATTTGCTCTAACCTTGTGAAGGAAAAGTCCTTCACTTTTAATGAATTTATTTATTAAGATAATTCAATACTCAAATGTCCTTCATGAAAGTTACAAAGATTTTTCTTTCCTTATGCTGCTGAAAATCACTATTTTTCTTTCCTTTCGTAACTGCCATCAGTTAATCACAAACAGATCAGCGATGATGAATTAAGCATGAGGCTTCTTTCTTTGCCTCCAGCCATCCCTCAAGTATCAACCTTTTGAGGACTAATAACTTTGCATGCTCACGTTTCTTGAATTGGGTCTTGGAACTATATGTTTTCAGTCAGTTTGTATATGTCATGGTTTTCATTTGGGGACCCTCAGCTTGGCAGCAAAATTTATTTTTAAACTAGCATGGTTTAATAAAGTTATTTGCTGAAAAGAATAGATTATTTTAAGGGCATGAAGAGCTGTTCAGCAGAGAGCTCACCAATATTTCACATTGAGCTAATGAACTACTCCTTTTTTAAGAGCTTCCCCTGGTGCATTAAGGCTTATATGCAAGACAAAGGGTTAATTCTATTAGTAACAACCCCTTTTAGAGCTTGACTAACTTCATGTACAAAGTCTCTGTTTTGATTTCTGATGTGTGAAGAACTAGAAATATTTAAGGTGTATCTTGCATACTTTTTTCCCTGTTCTTTTGCTGAGGCAAGTGTAAACATGACTGGTTAGTTCTAATTAAAATGCTGTTGCTTCTTCTTGAATACTTATTTCAAAAGTACTTATGTGGTGTTCTCTAGGTATGCTCTATGCCTTGGCAATTTTTTTCTGAAGTACCTGCTGTAATTAGGTTTAGGGACTTCATAATTACTTTGATCTTTGGCTAATATGAATGTAAACTAACATAAATTAATATTTGCCAAACACTTCTCACATTTTTTTTTTTCTTTTTAACAGCTGACCTTATTTTAATTCTAAGAATACTTTTTCCTCATGCTTAAATTGGAACAGAACAACAATGTACAGAAAAAAGCTATGAAGCACCATTTATTTCCTCTCATATTTCTTGTGCTTTCTCTTGATTAAAGACAGCAAGAATACTGATGGTAAATACGTGATACATGGCATTCACCTGCCTAAAAGTATTTGCTAAATTCACCTAAATTTGAAATACAATACCTTGGATTTTTTCCTAGTTAAGCAAAAAAGAAGTGAATAAAGTGAGTATACAATCTTCAAAGATTGAATAACTTTGAAAAATGTGAGAAGAGTTGATTTTACAGTATTGCACATGGAGTCTAACTGGTTAACAGGAGACAGAAATGCATAAATCTACATATATGAACTGTATAGTAGTGAGCAGAGTTGATCTTCATCTCAACTTTACATGCTTGTCTTAAACTGTTATTAAGTAATCAAATGAAAAAGTTAGTAAATTTGCTTATAGGAAAGGTAAGAAAAGAAAATCTTACATCAAAGAAAGAATCTTTCAATAGTCTTTACAGTGTAGTGTATGGTGACAAAATAACAATAAGACATCTCTTTTCTGCCAAGATTTGTTAATCATACTCCACTGCAATCACACTAATGAGGCATTCCTCTCAGCTGGAATGACATTGTTCTTTTGCACTAAAAATGAATTACTCTGGTGTAAATTAAAAAAATCAGTTATTTGACTATTTGAAGTACTGGATCCACATTAGGTTGCCTCAGGTACATACTGTGTAGTAGTGAGAGTATAAACATGACACAACTTACTTTCTACAAGGTTTATACATATATAAAAAAAACATATTAGGTTTTGATTGCTATTACTGTAATGGGCAAACAAGGACAGAAGTCATACAGATTAGTTTGTGATGGTATTTTTTTTTCTTGTATAACACATAAAATGTAAGCCCCTTCATGTTACCTTCAAACTCTGGACAAAGTGGACAAAAAATCAGAAATCCTGCCACTGTGTATTTCAGACAAGTAATTGTTATAAATTCTGTTGAAATATATATAGTATGGATAAGTGGAAGTTACTTAACCACTTATGAATCCTATGGACATATTTTTTTCAGTAACATTTATTCAAACATTTTTTTTCACCAAAACCAAAAAGGTAAAATCTGAAGATTAAAGTCCAATACAATTTCCCATGCAAGGATCTAGAAATTTGTGTATAGAGAAACCACATTTTATTATTATTTATTTTTACTTTTGATTGTATCCTTAGATAATGTCCTTTTAAGAAGCGTGAAATAAGGTTTCAGGAGACTGGTGTGACTTAGAAATATTTTTGAAAAGTTCCCTAAGCTCAGAAGCCTGCAAGCTAAAGCTGAGTCGTTCTATGATTTGTTGATTTAGCATTGTAATTACATTCTATGTGTTAGAGATAAAAATTGTCTGTAACTGGGAAAGCTGAATGTAGATATTTTGAGGTACTGTTGCTAATTGCCATTATTCTTGTTATCTGCAATAATTTATACTTTCCCATCTAAAAATGCTGAAAAAGAGTTATGAATTTGTCATCTTCTTATTAGAATATTTTATATGAGATGTAGATATTATTTTCTTCTCCTATTATACTTTTAACATCCCTCAGACTTGATTTCCAGCTTCACCCTTTGTTATGATAATATACTCTTTTCTTAATTCTTTGTTCCTCATTGCCTGTGAATAGGGAAAGCGCATATAAATGCAATATTTATTAAGAGAACAACTAAATCAAACTGCAGTTAGGTGATGCATATTTCTTCCTTTACAAGATTTTAAAAACATGTCAAGTATCATAAAATTAGTACAAACTCAAAAAACTCAAAGTCTAACTGTAAGACTAGGATCATCTAGGATCATAGATATGCTGAAGATAATATATTACGAACAGCTCCCGAAACACACCATCTTTTTTATTCTACTTTCATCAACTGATTTGAAAACATACTATAAAAATAGGTGGATGTAAAAAGAATTAAAATCTGTACAATTATGAAACACAGCTTAGCAGACAAAAAACAATCTTTTACTTTGGCAGTTGCCAAGAATTTTATGTGAAATTTATTTATTATGATTATAGGATGTTTTACTTAGGAGCTCTAAGTGACTTGCCCAGGCTTGTTAAAGTTGATAGGAGTATTCCTGTTGACTTGAGTGAAAGGTGGAAAAGTGGTATCTTTCAAATCTATCAGTGAAGGACAGATAAGGCTTATCACATCATATTGTTTTGCTACTCCAGAGATGGAAAAGCTTATTTTCTTAGAGACTAAGTATACTGTATCTAGTGCTTTTTGTCATATACATGGTTCCACTGTAGATGAATTTCTGTGGTTCTTAGTTACTCGCTTAAAGTACACTGTACCTACTTTAAAAGTATTTAGAAATGTATGAAAACAGGGTTATTTTTAAGGATAGGTGATGTGTATCATAGAAGAGCTAGTAAATACACAAAGTATAAGTGTCAGTTATTTAAATAATGTTCCTCCTCTGCCCTTTAAGAGACAGATATAGCTTGCTGTAGGGACTGTGTTTCTCCTTAACAATTTCTTAATGTTTCAAAGCAGATGTTTTGGCTAAGAGGCAGAGAAGACAAAGAAAACTATAATTCACATATGTATTTCGCTAAACCCCTCTACCACCAAACACAAACACCATTACCCTCCCCCCTAAAAAATCACTTTCAGTTTTCTCCTAGAGTGCCTATGTAAGATCCAGTTCCACTTTTATTGCTGTTTGAAAACTTTTGCTTGGAAAATGTATTTTACTGAACACACTAAAGCATGAATCCATTTAGTTTTCAATATCTGATGGTGAAGTTGTTTTGAGGTCTCCCATTTTGTTTCTCTCTGCATTTGCTCTTTTCAGTATTATTGCACTCAGCTTCTGCTCTCCAGATATTTACCTTGAAATATATAGGTTTTCAACAGTAATAGTATATCATATTGAAGAGTACGTTTATTAGTTCAAATCGAAATCGTAAATGCTGCTCATATGTATCTGTTGTTCAGCTGATTTAGAGTGAAATTTTTTCTCATTTGAAATATTTTTAAAAATTAGAAAATCAGAAATCATTGTGTTGGGTATTAGATACCATCTCATTTTAGTACTGTTTAATAGATGTCTCTGAATAACTCACCCATTGAGGAACTGCTAACTCAGTTGCATTAAAAGATACTAGCACACTGTTCCCTTAGTTTTATATCATCCTATTTTGTATTTTTCTGATGTGGTGGCATAAATCTGGATTTTATATTATCTGAGTAAAATTTTTTCCTTCCAATTTTGTTTCAGTCATCTTCATACGCACTTAAATATAAGAAACCTTAAAGTTTAAAGCCAAATCAAAGATTTCAAAGCATTTCTAGGTGTGACAAGTGGATGAGTTAATTTTCTTACACTAAGGAAATTAAAAATATTTATATTTGTTAGTCTGCCTCCTGTCCTGCCTTGTTCTCTCCCTCCAAAAAGTAACAATTATTTTTTCCCTCTATCAGACAGGACTAAACACATACACAAATGGAGAGTAGAAAAAATGTTACATTAATATGAATAATCAGCATGACTGTTCTTCAAAATAGTACCTCTGGCAAGAGTATATTCTTCTGCTTGTGGTGTGTAAAAAAAAGGATATTAAAATAGAGGCTGCTAGGCAAAGGTGAAATATTGGACTTATGAAAATCAGCAGGAAATTCCCAATAATGTCAATGGAAATAGGAATTTTATCCAGCTCCACACAGTTTTTGTGTAAATCCTTTATGTTTTAAGAATTGCAACCAGATGCCCATATCAATTATAATTAGGATATGTGTTTAAATCATTATACCTGTATAATATTTTGAACATTAAATGTAGTGGTAATGGTATGTGGCTAACCAAGTCCAGTAAATCCAATAAATCCCGTTGGCAGCCAGGCACGAGTGGTGTTCCCCAAAGTTTGGTATTGGGCCCAGTTCTCTTTAATATCTTTATCAATGATTTGGATGAGGGGATTGAGTGCCCCCTCAGAAAATTTGCAGATGACACCAAGTTGGGTGGGAGCGTTGACCTGCTTGAGGGTAGAAAAGCTTCGCAGAGGGATCTGGACAGGCTGGATCAATGGGCTGAGGCCAGTGGTATGAGGTTCAACAAGACCAAGTGCTGGGTCCTGCACTTGGGTCACAACAACCCCATGCAGGGATACAAGCTTGGGGAAGAGTGGCTAGAGAGCTGCCTGGCAGAAAACAGCCTTGGGGAATTGGTTGACAGCCAGCTGAATATGAGCCAGCAGTGTGCCCAGGTGACCAAGAAGGCCAACAGCATCCTGGCCTGAGTCAGGAATGGTGTGGTAAGTAGGACTAGGGAAATGATTGTCCCCTTGTACTCAGCACTGGTGAGGCCCCACCTCAAGTACTGTGTCCAGTTTTAGGCCCCTCACCACAAAAAAGACATTGAGGTACTGGAGCGTGTCCAGAGAAGGGCAGCGAATCTGGTGAGGGGTCTGGAGAACAAGTCTTCTGAGGAGCGGTTGAGGGAGCTGGGATTGTTTAGCTCAGAGAAAAGGAGGCTGAGGGGAGACCGTGTTGCTCTCTACAACTACCTGAAGGGAGGTTGTAGAGAGGTGGGGGTCAGTCTCTTCTTCCAAGTAACAGGTGACAGGACAAGAGGAAACAGCCTCAAGTTGCTCCAGGGGAGTTTTAGACTGGGTATCAGAAAAATTTTTACACTGAAACGGTTATAAAGCATTGGAACAGGCTGCCCAGGGAAGTGGTTGAGTCACCATTCCTGGAGGTATTTAAAAGATGAGTAGACGTAGTGCTTAGAGATATGGTTTAGTGATGTTTTTTGTCAGAGTTAAGTTGATGGTTGGACTAGATGATCTGAAAGGTCCCTTCCAACCTACAGAATTCTATGATTCTATAATTCTAAATAACAAGGAAGGTGATCTGGTCTTCTTTTGTTTACTTGATTACTCCTGTCTGCTTTACAAATTGTGAGAGCAGCAGTGATTTGTAATAAACACTCCGAAATTGAATGGGCAGATATCATTCATATGTACTGTCAGTCAAGTGGCAGAGAACCCTGAATTTCTGCAGTGAGCAGCTTCTTCCTCCTCTTTGAATTTATTTACTCTTGGGAGCAATCATTTCATAAAGTAGTTTTCCCACTCCTGAATTCTGGTAGGGGGCAAAATTGCTGCTAATTATTGTAATTGTATGTTTCAATCCATTCTGGAACACCAGGAATTAATCTTATATGAAGTGTGATCTGCAGACAGGTCCCCTAGCTTGCTAATTTGCTGTTCTACTAAATCAGTATTTTGTTCTATTCTTGATGCTTGAATAGATTCATCATATTCTTGGCTTCAATTAGAGCTTATTTGAACTGTGTCCTACTAACCTGTCAGAAAGAAACATCAATAGTATGATTCCATTTTGCAGTGGTAGTAGTTCAAAAGGTATTTACATGTTAAGATCTATATAAGAACCGCCACTAATTTAATGCAGATATTGTTTTAACAGAACATGATTAATTGCAAAACAAATTGTGAGTATCTCCTTTAGGGACTGAATCCATCAATGCAAACATAAAAATACTGAGGACTTTCAAGGAGCATACCAATTCAAATGTCACAGAAAACTTTTTCAAAGGGAAAATTCTTACTTAGTGTAAAGTTAATACTACCTTAAGAAGTCTATAATAATATGGCAATTCTTGTCTTTTGAGCACCTGGATCAAAACTTAGGTATTGTCAGCTGTGCAGAAGAATTAAAAAGATTTCAAGAATATCTTTATTAAAGGCTGTTAAACCAGTGAATATGTTAATTGAAAATATTCCTTCCAAGGATATGAATATGTTGTAGTTAGCTGGCTGTGCTATTGATGGAGACCTACATTTTTATTATGTGTTTCTGATTTTAAATGTGGGAATTTAATACAGCAAGAATTTAAATAACAAACTTCAGTCCCAGAACAATTCAAATTTTCATCCTAAATTTCTAAAGTAGTGATCCAATTTTGCAGTGCATTCTCAAATGCAATTGAACTTCCTAGAACACTCTCCTAGAAAAATCCACTTATAATCATCTAACCTTGTTTTTTTTTAATTGCTTCAGGTTCAGTAGACCAGACATTTTCAAATCCCATGCACTCTTAGGAATAAGCTTCCTTAGTCAGCCAATTTATTTTCTTAATCCTAAGATTTGTAATTATAAATTGTAACTGACATACATTGCAAGGTCCTGCACCTGGGTTGGGGCAACCCCTGGTATCAATACAGGCTGGGCGACAAAGGGATTGAGAGCAGCCCTGCTGAGAGAGAAGGGCTTGGGGGTACTGGTGGATAAAAAGCTGGACATGAGGCAACAGTGTGCACTCACAGCCCAGAAGGCCAACTGTATCTTGGGCTGCATCAAAAGAAGCAGGGCCAGCAGGTCGAGGGCAGTGATTCTGCCCCTCCCCTGGACTCCACCTGGAGTACTGCATCCAGTTCTGGGGTCCTCATCACAGAAAAGACATGGACCTGTTGGAGTAAGTCCAAAGGAGGGCCACAAAAATGATCAGAGGGCTGGCACCTCTCTGATGAAGAAAGGCTGAGAGAGTGGGGGGTGTTCATCCTGGAGAAAAGAAGGCTGTGGGGACACCTTATTGCAGCCTCTCAAGACTTAAAGGGGACTTACAAGAGAGATGGGGACAAACTTTTTAGCAGGGCCTGTTGCAATAGGACAAGGGGTAATGTTTTTAAACCAAAAGAGGGTAGACTTAGACTAGGTATAAGAAGGAAGACATTTTTTACAGTGAAGGTGGTGAAACACTGGCCCAGGTTTCCCAGAGAGGTGGCAGATGCGCCATCCCTGGAAACATTCAAGGTCAGGTTGGATGAAGTTCTGAGCAACCTGATGTAGTTGAAAATGTCCCAGCTCATTGCAGGGGAGGCTGGACTAGATGACCTTTAAAGCTCACCTACAACACAAACTATTCCATGTTTCTATAATGCATAAGCTGTAAAGGCTTTTTCTGTTTTCACAACATTTATTTTAGCACTCACATTTTTCTGCCCACAGCAATTTAGCCTTTAAATTGGTCATATTTTTTTAGGTCATATAGTTAATACCATTTGTAGGATAGTGGACACAGTAAATCACTCTTATTTCTATTAGAATTTGTAAATATAATATTATACGCTAATTTAAAATTACTATTTAAAAAAAAGAAAAAAAATAACTAAACACCTATTTTAAAACAAATTAAAACTTGGTATAATGTTTAATGGCATAATTTCAGATAGGCCTTTAGAAGTGTGTGGATTAACATTCAAATAAGCTAGCTAATTATCGCATTAGATTTTGTAAAGCTTTATTGCCTATTACTAAAGTTAAAAGTCTAATTTATTGCACCGACTTGGACTTGTTAAAAAAGCCTACAAACCCTACATCCAATTGTATTCCCATAAACCAATCTATTTTATCACACAGTAAAGGCACATTCTCTTCATAAAAACTTCAGCCTAAAAAGTTCCAAAATCTTTGAATAGATGTAAAAATTGAAAAGCTGCAAGGATCATGTCTGTATGTTCTCTAAGGTAAATAACTGTAGACATGTTGAAAATAAGAGACAGGAGAAGCTCAACAGGATATTGCTAAAGCAAGAGTGCGTATGAACAGTATATATGGTTATCGGCATCAAAGGCCTCAGTCAGGAATGAAGTGATGTATATGTGCCTGCTTTTTATATGGCTACAGGTTGTCATTTTTACGGGTTCATTATTGCCTGTGACAAGAATGCTGTGTACTTAGGCAAAGCGACATACACATATAATAAGAGGTACTGTTTTTTCATCATATCACTTGGGAAAGGAGAGAACTAAACATCTGACTGGATCATAGAGGTTAGGAAGGTCATGGCTGGTTCATCATGGTCATCCAGAAACCTTACTTCAGAGGGCTATTTTGCCCTCTGAGTGTCATGCAAGAGAGACATAGGTCACTGTTTTACCTGTTATATAAATAGATGTGAAATTTTGTGTGCGGATAAATCTATAGTTAAATATGTACTCATGTCTGAAACGCTCTAAGTAGAAAGTGGTTGGTGACATGTTGGATAGAATCATATATATCTAACATACTATAGATTTGGCAAGCCTCTTTTGGTCTTATCAAACACAACTGAATTAGAGGAAAAATAAACAATATGCAATATAAAGATAATTGTAGTGTTCATAATCTGTGTGGAGATATTTGCCAATGTAAGAGTCTGATGTCTGTAGCATGAAGCTGAGGTGAAGTAAAATTGTTTTATTTAATACTTTTTGTTGAAGAAATATATATAACTCTCAGAATTATTTGCATATTGTTCTCTTTTCTGTCTGGGTTTTAACATTACTGTTCACTCCAATCATAACTAAGTTTGTTCATTAAATTTACGGGACAACTTTTACCACAGAGTATATGGTTATATATTTTTAACTGGCATAGCTAGTGCATATTTTTTGTTCTTAGATTTTTTTTTCTCTGTATTCCCTCTGTTCTCTGCTGCTTAACAAAATGATGCCCGAGAATCACATCTGAGAGCTGTTATCTGCATACACCCAAGTTTCTCTGTCTGCCTGTTTCAGTGCAAAGGAGACTTGAGAACACTTGACATACACATGAACATGTTTGTAAAACAAGGACACTTGAAAATAAGAGGGAAGTCTCCCTCAATTTGTCCAAAGAGAAGCATAGCTCTTCATCCGGATCTGGTGGTTAGAACATTTTCTGACCTAAAGATTTCATGAGACATCCAAAAACGAGTAATCATAGGTTTTTTTATCTTTATTTCCTTAGTTCAAATTTTTGCACATCTTTCACAGAGGTTATAGGATGTGTTTTCTGGTATGTTTTTACTCACTTATAAGATGTCTGAAAGGTGTAGTGGGCATTATTGCTATGAATAAAATTAGATTAAATTTACAGTGGCAAAGCCTAGAAGACTTGTATTTGCTTTCAAAAATTTTAAATAAGCTCATCATATTTCTATTCATTGTACTATTTCATGTACAATTTAATTACAGCTCAGTTCTTGTTCTGATCCCACCAGTTCGCCTTATGAAACCGTAGTAATGGAGAACTTAAATAACAAAAAACAGTGAAATATTCCTATGATTAAAAATGGTTTTTAACAATAATTCTATCGTATTTCTGGACCTGGAATTGTATAGACAATTTCCCAAGAACTGTCTCTAAAAAATGTTATTTTTCCAGTTCAGAAAATTAAAATAGAGGTTTCTTTATTAATACTGGGACCCATCAGGGATTTTTCAAAAACTGAATACTCAAAAAAATAGAAGGAATAAACACTCAGGTTGTTTCATGAGATCATTTGAAGACAGTTGGTAGTCAACATGCCACCTAGCAGAATGGTGAAGCCATCAGGTGTAACAGAGATAGAGCAAACCTTGAAAACTGGTAACTAAAGCTATGATAGTCCATTAAGTCTGTATAACCCTGACTCAGTGGGCTGACAGAAAACATTATAAGAAGAAAACCTGTGTTATGCAGTTTGGATCATTTGCCACAGATGAAGTCTTTTTATGTCAAGGCATTTGGCATCTTAGGATGAGCTCAAAAAAAAGATGCTGATATTGTCTACAGATCCTGTAGCCTCTGTTTCTGTTCCTTATAGCTGTTTTCATTTGCCAATGAATTTGTTTCCACAGAGAGAACATGAGACAGTCATGACTCAGAATTCATTGCAGAAGCTTTCAAGTGGTTAAAAGAAAATAAAAGGAAAAAGGACAATTTATTTTCTGATTACAGTTGTCAATGACATTGCAGGTTCCCCATTTTTGAGTGGTGGCCACTTCTCACTGAGAGAGCTGCAGATTTTATCATAATTTTATCACAATTACCACAATACCACAGAAGAAGGACTTATTGCATGTGCTTATAAGTGTGACTGAAGGTGCAGAAGACTACTTCTCATCTGAGAAGACAGAGTTACCTCCACGGTTTAATTTAACAGTGGGTGCAGAATATATAAGGTAGAATATTAGTATGATTAGTGAGAATAGTCATAACTAGGATCTTACAAAAAATAAGCATGTCATGGCCTCTACAAAATGATGGATTAATGATTAAAAAATGGAGAGAAAAGAAATAAAGCAGACTTCTGTACATTCTGTGAAAAGATCACTCTTGGAAGCACCTAGGCTGTTAACGTGTTCTTATTATTTAATATTTATTTTTGACGTCATCATTGAAACAACTCAGTCTTTGAGGCAGGTAACTCATTAACTGAAAGATTTTATTTCCTTCTAGTTAACTAGCTGATCCAGTCCACTCACCTTTTGTGATAAGCATACTTTTGCCACAGCAGCTGTATTTGGTCGTTGTTATAAGAACGTGTTTTTAAAGTCGGTAATTTCTATTATTTCATGTTCTTTTACAGTAATAATAATGATAAACAGGAACAGAAAAATCAGTCCATGACATGTTAAAAAGAACTTTTCAAAGAGGAGGTTATAGGGATCCTATGAACAGTTTATTTTATCAGTAGTATTTTACTTTGCCTGTTCCTGATTTAATTTTGTACAGATTAACCTATCTGAATAATTGCATGTAATTCCTTTGATTTTTTGCTTATTTGTTTGGGTTTTCTGTTTTTGTTTTGATATGTGTAAATGTATCTCCAAGTAACAAGAAGTTTGCTACTTATTTATGAAAATGAAAAAGGAATCATTCTTCATAAGAGCTGAAATGCTGCTGCTTTGGGGGATATTAAAGATTATTTCCACACAGTGTGTAAGAAGAGTAATGAATATTTTGATGGTGAGCGAATGTTAATAAAGTCTTGTTCTGTATTTCCTGTACTACATATGATATTCTGTTTGCAACTTTCAGATAAGAATTTAGTCAAGCAAGGTTGTTGTGACAACAGAAATTTAGATGATATTCTTACTGCCTTTATGCTACTTTATGTATGATTTATATAACAGATATGAATGAGAATTATTTAAAATAAAATATTGGAAAATGTCAGGTTATTGAAAACATATCCTATCATGAAAATAGAGTGGTTTTAATAAAAATATCATTGCCGGAGCTTTCCTGATTCCAGGATAGAGTGTCTTGTCATATCTGCATACAAATGCTCTGAGAAAAGAACAATAAGGGATTGTTTCTGGATTGTAGGAGCTCTTGGAACAAATCTCTCTCTCTCTCTCTCCCTGATTTGGTAGAGTGAGTTCACTTGGTGGGTTTTTTTATGCTATGTGATATTCCTATACAAAGATAAAACGTTAATGATTTTTCAGCTTTTTTTCTCCTATTTGATATCTATTTGATAACATATAGAAAATAACATCAACACAAGGAAATAACTGCCTTTACAGCCTGAACATTGTTTCCTTACCAGTCGGGTGAGCAGCAATTAAGTCTCTGTTCTTATAAAGTGATACAGATTGTGAACTTTTGTCCATCCAGAAGAAATTTGTTATCCACTTCTGTACATCATTAGAGGAATTCTTGTTTTCTTTTCCCTTCTCATGAAAAATGTCAACTTTCTTTATTTGCAGTCTAATGGTGGATAGAAACTGCTGTCAAAATTTTGGAAATTTTTTGTTTCTCAGCCAGTCCTAAGAAATAGAGATATTAAGTGTTGTAACAGAACATCACACAATATATGAGGTAAACTCAGAATTTCTATTAACAGTTTAAAGGCATAGGCTGGAAAGAGTATAAGTTGATTTACTGTACACATAAATTTACCACTGAAGTGCAACAAGGTCTTAAGGCATCAGAAAAAAATATAAGATTTCTAGCATAGCTGGGAGCAGATTGGAACTACTGGCATTTTCTGGGAGGTGGTTCCAGGTCTATGAATAAGTGTATAAAAGATCATAAAGTTATATGTACTTGAAAAGATGGAAGGAAAGGGGATAAAAAATAGTAAAGAAAGGGTAAAAATGGGTAAGTGTAATCAGTCAACCTAAAATCTCTTTACGTGTCCTGCTCTATATTAAATAAAAGAAAAAAAATGCCTTGTTTTCCCATATAGTCATTGGACTTGAAGTAGATTTTGTCTTTGGAATAGTACAGCTAAGGTTAAACATTTAAGTAATTTTATAACAAGATTTTAAAAACGAGTTTAGGTTGCTGGATTTGATTACTTTATTTCAGATGTTTGTCATAGGCATCAGGTGCCTCAGGATTTACTTATCTTTACTCTCTATTAGCAGATAACAGTTTTGATTATATGTAAGGAAAGCACACGTGTCTGATACTCCAATATTCTTTTAATATCCTGTGTCTATTTGTTTTTAAAACATCAATAACAGAAAAACTCAGTTATTTCATTACTAGCCAATGATACACAAGGTATGGACCCCCTGATATGAAATAAACTTCCTTAGGTTCCTTTTTTCTTGCTTTTTTTTTTTCTTTTCTTCTTTCATCAATTACTTGCTAGTCTTGTCACTATTAATTCACTATTTATAACCTATAAAGGTTCATTAGTGAACTTTCTTATCCAAACATTATTTTTGCCTTATTAGTATTCCTTCTAACATTTTGGTGGGCTTCTGTTTCACTGCTCCTTATCTTTTGCTTCAAGACTTAAATCACTTAAATCACAAAATGTCCTGCTCACTTTCCTTCGTCTTTCATTTTCAATACTATTTTATCATAAAACTTCAGTTACTTTAACAACTCTTCATACAAACAGACACTGAATCATGGTTTAGGGTTTTTTTAAGAAGAATTTTAATTTGTGTCTTTTGTTCCATGATTTTTTCTATGTTGTTTAATGTTGTTTCCCCTCCGTCCTTAGACTCTTGAGGCCTAAGGCTAAAGATTAATTTTATACATATACCTAGGGCCATTACTGACAGAGGTAGTTGCTCAAATTGAAAAGTTGTGGTTTTTTATGTTCAGTCTTAATCCAAATTCTTGTTTATTTTGGCAAAGAAGAAGATAAGGGTGTCTATTCAAATGCCTTCTTCAAAACACGGAAATGTATGCTTAGGAATTTAAGGTATCATCCTTTAGATTTAGAGATACAGTCAAAGATCCTAAAAATATGTGTGTAAGAGTCAGGGATGACATGGTGTCAAATGATACTGTTTGACAATATTTATTATGAAGGAGAAGTGTAACTTCCCAAAATCTTGTATTAACAAAGTGTTTTAGAAATGAACTATTCTGAAATTTCATCCAGAAAAAGTTGAAGATTTACAGATGACCGCGTATTTGATATTTTTTAATTTTCCACATGCTTTATAATCAGTAAGAGGCTTTTATTCAGCAAGAAGGATTCATGGATTCCTCTTATTTTTTCTTTTACTTCTTTTTTTTCTCACTCCAAATTGATGCATGTTTGTATCACAGGGTTTTAGAGGCAGCAGTATATTTTAAGATTCAGACATCCTGCTGTGTACGGTTCAGCTTTTCTGAGGTCCAGTATCTATATTATTTATTTCAGTTGAAGAGCCGAACAGTCTTCAAGGTCATCTAATCTTTAAACTTGTAATTTAAAGTAAGTAGCTTTACTTCAAATTTCTTTGATTTTTTTCATTTTAGAAAAGGCCTGAGGTGTTCAAAGAAGTTCACAGTCAAAGTGAGAAACAAAAATGTGTTCCTTGAAAAACAGGGAAAATATGTTTTTCTTTTTCCTTTGAAATTTGATTTTACGTTACATGTCAGGCTATTTTATTTTCTTTCTATTGAAGATCCTGGTTAGAAAACATTTGTTCTGCACAGTATCTGCATTTGACAGCAAAGTTCTACCCTTTAAGTTATTACATGATCTAATGTGATAGAGCACTTGGTTATTTTCCCACACCATGCCATTTCTTTCTTTATAATATTGATGATCCTTTTCTTAGACATAATTTTCTTTCTTTATAAAGATTGATGAGTATTAATGAGGATAGATCCTACTGCAATGAGCATAAGGATTAAGCATTGTAGGGTCACTTATGTGGAATTGATTAATAAGTTGGGATAAAAGTAGTGCTCTCCTCAATCCTTTGACATTAAAAAGAAAAAAAAAAAAAAAAGACAGAGATTGAGAGAGAGAGAGAAACCCAAAAACAGAAGCCATCTTTACATTCTTGGTTAGTTTCAGCATTTGAAAGCCAATCTCAAATACCATAGAATCATAGAATGGTTAGAGTTGGAAGGGACCTTAAAGATCATCTAGTTCCATCCCCCTGCCATGGGCAGGGACACCTTCCACTAGACCACGTTGCTCAAAACTCCATCCAGCCTGACCTTGAACACTTCCAGGGATGAGGCATCCACAGCTTCCCTGGGCAACCTGTTTGAGTGTCTCACCACCTTCACAGTAAAGAATTTCTTCCTAATACTTAATATAAATCTCCCCTCTTTCAGTTTAAAACTGTTACCTGTCATCCTATCACTACACTCCCTGATAAAGAGTCCCTCCCCATCTTTCCTGTAGGCCACCTCTAAGTACAGAAAGGCTGCAATAAGGTCTCCCTGGAGGTTTCTCTTCTCCAGGCTAAACTCTCTCGGCCTGTCTTCATTTTTGAGGCCTTCCTCCGGACTTGCTGCAACAGGTCCGTGCCATTCTTATGTTGCGGGCCCCAGAGCTGAATGCAGTACTCCAGGTGGGGTCTTATGAGAGCAGAGTAGAGGGGCAGAATCACCTCCCTTTACCTGCCAGCCATACTTCTTTTGATGCAGCCCAGGATACCGTTGGCTTTTTGGGCTGCAAGCACACATTGACGGCTCATGTTGAGCTTCTCACCAACCGACACTCTCAAGTCCTTCTCCTCAGGGCTGCTCTCAATCAATTCTCTGCCCAGCCTGTATTTGTGCTTGGGATTGCCATGACCCAGGTACAGGACCTTGCACTCGGCTTGGTTGAACTTCATGAGGTTCACACAGGCCCACCTCTCAAGCCTGTCAAAGTCCCTCTTGATGGCATCCCTTCCCTCCAGCATGTTGACCGTTCCACACAGTTTGGTGTCATCGGCAAACTTGCTGAGGGTGCACTCAATCCCACTGTCCATGTCACCAACAAAGATGGTAAACAGTACCAGTCCCAGTACTGACCCCTGAGAAACGCCACTCATCACTGGTCACCACTTAGACATCAAATCATTGGCCACAGTTCTTTGGGTGCGACCATCCAGGCAATTTCTTATCCACCGAGTGGTCCATCTGTCAAATCCATGTCTCTCCAATTTAGAAACAAGGATGTCATTTGGGACAGTGTCAAATGCCTTACACGAGTGCAGGTACATCATGTCAGTAGCTCTTCCCTTATCCATCAACGATTTAACATCATAGAAGGCCACCAAATTTGTCAGGAACATTTTGGCCTTAGTGAATCCATGTTGGCTGTCACCAATCACCTCCTTATTTTCCATGTGTTTTAGCATGGTTTCCAGGAGGATCTGCTCCATGATCTTACCAGGCACAGAAGTGAGACTGACCAGCCTATAGTTCCCTGGGTCTTCTTTTTTTCCCTTCTGGAAAATGAGTGTTATGTTTCCCCTTTTCCAGCCAACAGGAACCTCACCAGACTGCCAACAACTTCTCAAATATGATGGATAGTGGTTTGGCAGCTTCGTCCACCAGTTCCCTCAGGACCTGTGGATGAATCTCATCAGGTCCCATGGACTTGTGCACCTTCAGGTTCCTCAGATGGTCTCGAACCCAGTCTTCTCCTACAGTGGGTGGTTCCTCATTCTCATAGTCCCTGCCTTTGCCTTCTGCAGCTTGGGTGGTGGGGTTAGAGACCTTGTTGGTGAAGACCAAGGAAAAAAAGTTGTTGAATACCTCAGCCTTCTCCACATCCTGGGTGACTAGGTCTCATTTCCTTCCAGGGAGAGACCACATTTTCCCTAGTCTTCCTTTTATCACTGACATACCTATAGAAGGCTTTCTTGTTGCCCTTGATGTCCCTGGTCAGAGTTAACTCTATCTGGGCTTTAACTTTCCTACCTGATCCCTGGCTGCTCGGACAATATCTCTGTATACCTCCCAGGCTACCTGTCCTAGCTTCCGTCCTCTGTGAGCTTCCTTTCTCTGTTTGAGGTTGTCCAGGAGCTCCTTGTTCACCCATGCAGGCCTCCTGGTATTTTTGGACAGCTTCCTTTTTGTTGGGATGCACAGATCCTGAACTTAGAGGAGGTGGCCCTTGAACATTAGCCAGCTTTCTTGGGCCCTTCTTCCCTCCAGGAATTTATCCCAAGGTACTCCACCAAGCAGATCCCTGAAGAGGCCAAAGTCTACTCTCCTGAAGTCCAGGGTAGCAAGCTTACTGTGTGCCCTTCTCGATTTTGAACTCCACCATCTCATGGTCACTGCAGGCAAGGCTGCCCTTGAGCTTCGCATTCCCCACCAGCCCCTCCTTGTTGCTGAGAACAAGGTCCAGTATAGCACCTCTCCTTGTTGGCTCCTCTATCACTGAAGAAGGAAGTTATCATCAATGTATTCCAGGAACCTCCTGGATTGCTTATGCCCTGCTGTGTTGTCCCTCCAACAGATATCGTGGTGGTTGAAGTCCCACGTGAGGACCAGGGCTTGTGAACGTGAGGCTGCTCCTATCTGTCTAGAGAGGGCCTCATCCCCTTGGTCTTCCTGGTTGGGTGTCTGTAGCAGACACCCATTTTAATATCACCTGTCCCTGTCCTCCCTTTAATCCTGACCCATAAGCTCTCAGCTGTCTCCTCCGTCCCCAGGCAGAGCTTTGTACATTCCAGCTGGTCCTTAACATAGAGAGTGACACCCCCTCCTTGTCTCCCCTGACGTCCTTCCCAAAGAGCCTGTATCCTTCCATTACAACACTCCAGTCGTAGGAACCATCCCACCATGTCTCCATGATTCCAAGAAGATCACAGCCCTGCAGGCGTGCACATGTCTCTAACTCCTCTTAGTTTCCATACTATGTGCATTTGCATAGAGGTATTTAAGTTGGGCCCCTGATGAATCTAACTTCCTGGCTGGGGTGGCTAGTTTTCCTTTATGCTGCACTCCAGATGCTCTCTTGCTGACCTGCAACCCTTCTCTAGGTTCTGGGCATCTGTTACTGGTATTGGCATCATAATGGTAGGAGTGGGATGGATTGCGGTTCCCCTTCCCTGGCAACTCTAGTTTAAAGCCCTCTTCACAAGCTTGGCAAACCTCTGACCAACGATGATCTTCCCTTTCCTGACAGGTGGACCCCATCAGATCCCAGTAAGATGAGGTTTCTCAAAGTGAGTCCCGTGGTCTAAAAGGTCAAACGCCTGGCTATGGCACCGGTCCTGTAGCCATTTATTAATTTGCCAGATTCACCTGGGCCTATTAACCTCCTTCCCTTTGACCAGGAGGATCGATGAAAAAACTACCCCGTGCTTCAGAGTCCCTGACCACTGCTCCCAGGGCTCTATAATCTTTCTTGATAGTCTTCAGGCTGCTTCTGACTGCTTCACTGGTGCCCATATGAAACAGCAGATGCAGATAATAGTCTGAGGATTACACAAGGTTTGGCAATCTCTCACTGACATCCCTGATACGAGCCACCTGTAAGCAGCACACTTCCCCAGAGAGTGCATCAGGTTGGCAAATGGGTGCCTCTGTACCTCTCAGAGGAGAGTTGCTTGCTACTATCACCTGTCGCCTTTTCTTTGTTGGACTGGTTGTTATATGTGGAGCAGATCGGGCAGCCTTACTCCATTCCAGTGCCTCTCCTGATGCAGTGATATAGAAATATCCAGATCGTATTAATAAAATAAATAAATAAAATTAACAAAAAATCCTGCCTGATATTTTGTGCATGTCATAAAATGTATAGATAGCACACGTTATACTTATAACCAAACCGTACTTCCCAGCTTCCAAAGTTTTTTCTCCTCTAGCATTGGAATTGCAAGACATCAAAATTCTGTTATTATTCAACAGTCTGGAAATGCTGATCTAAAAATAAAACCAGCTTTTACAGAGAAATTTTAGGCAGCTGGTTGTACATATTGCCCGGTGAGGAGACAGCTGACCAAAAGAACCTCAACTGATGGAAGAATTTCAGTGTTCTCATTCAGTTGGTGTTTGAAACGCAAGGTGTAAGGATTATGAAAGAAACAATGCTCAGCCTATTTAGCACTTGCACAATGGAACTGGTTATATCAAAGTTGTTCCCCAGAAGATTAACAGATGGTGCACAGATAGCCATCATATTATTAGCTGAACAGGAAACAATGAGGTACAAACATATTTCATAGAAAAGTGAACAGTGATTGAATGAGCTGATGATTTTCAATGGAGTGATTGATTGAATTTCTAACTCACTGATTTACTTTTTTCACTGACTCTTTCTGCCCTAATAGTTGCATATCAAACAGTAAAGCATTTTTTTTTCTTTCTAATTAACTGAGTTTTAGCTACCTGAATTTCTCTCCATTTTTATATTTCTGTGTTTTTATTTCAGAATTATTTTATATCTATTTGATCTTATGTTCAGGTCTCAGAAATACACAATCAGAAAAAATAGTTCTTGGTGGTTTTTTTTTTTTTACATAAGTGTCTAAATCTACTTTGAAAGTAGATCTGGTCTTACGCTTCCTTTCTGTACAACAGGTAATCTACAAAGTAGTATAGTATAGATTTCTCATTGACAGTCTTCTGGGATGATTCATGTAATTTTCAAGTGACAAAATCTGCAAATTGCTTATGCTTTCCTCCCTTTTTTAGATCTATAGAAGCTTTTTTACATACTTACATACTCACATAACTTTTACTTATTTCTAAAAAAAATTTTCATTTTTTTTAACATCTTTATTATTACCATTCTAAATAACGCACTCTTAGCGTTATTTTCCTCCCCATATTTTTCAACACATATGCCGCTCCTCTCTGTATCTTATTTCTTCTTACGCTCGTTCCACGTCACATCTGACTTATTATACATGTCCCAACCAGCTGTCACATATTTCTCAAAATTCCTGTCTACCTTGCAAAAAGAACTTGCTTTTTTGAATTTTTGTTTCAGTTTTATTTCATGAATATTTTCCTGAAGTTGAGTAGTTCCTACCTGCCATCTAAATAAGTAAAGTTCATCACAAATATATATTCAAAAGAGAAATAATCCTGCTGCGCCAAGCAGTAAAGGTCAAGATAATGCCTCATTCATTTGAACTGGCAGTGTATGTTTTCCTTGAAACTTAGTCCTATGAGCTAGCAACAAAATTAAGTGTAATTCTGTCCTCCCAGTTAAAACCTAAAAGTTTAATTCATCATTTGTTTTGAAGAGAAAAGACAAGATGAATAATTTTCCCTTTGAGATAGATGGTAGCAGCAGGGGTAGTTTTTTTTTAGAGATATAACTGTGAAAATTTCAGGGATGTCTTCTTTCTCTCAGATTTACATAGAATTTTACCTGATTAGGTGTCCCTGCTTTTCTTGTGCTGCTTCAATAGAGGAATTTGCTGGACCCACAAATTAAAATGAGCAAGACAAAAAGGGATGTAATTTTTTTCTGGATTATAAATAAATGTCTGTTAAGAATTCTTGGAAGTGGAATAAAATCCTTCCTGACCATGAATATGACCTTAAAGCTATAATTGAGATGGATTAAATCCATAGCCTTGAAATTGAATATTACCATGTTTGTCAAAATCATAGCACAGATGCTACTAATAAAAATTAAATGTAGGCTTACGTATCATATAATGTAAGTACATAGTACATGTAAGTACAACTGAGTATCTGCACAGTTGGGAATTACAACAGCCTCAGTAACAACATAAGAGAAAGGAGAGAATATCATGGGTTCAAACTGCAGTCTCTCTCTTAAGGCTTTGTACTTTTTCTCCTCACTAATTTCTGAATATGTTTTAAATGTAACATGTAATTAGTAAGTGTGTCAAAGGATGCTCTAATTAGAGACAAGACTTATTGTTCCAGTTGGGATTGAGCCGAATATGTGAATTTTGATTATGATTTTATAAAGCTAACTTAACCAACCACATGTTTTTAATAAGGATTGAAAAATATGTATCCATTTTACCAAAACATTTGTTAGCAGAATAATACATCACCTGTATCTGATAGTAGGTTTATCACTTCTGAAAATGGACAGGGAATTTCAGATCTTAAGCATTTAAGTAGATATATTAACAGCATTAAAGACATTAGCTGAACTACTAATGAAAATTAAGTCAGAGAAACATAATTTACATATTCCAAAATTGCCCTGGAAAGAGTGCTAAACAAGGCGGTTTCCCCTGGCAAAGAGTATGCACTAGCAGGTTGGTTCACTAAGTGGTTTCTTTGGCCACTAATTATTTGTGTGAGTTTTGGCTCATTTCTGATATTCCTCCACAGATACAGTTTGGCACTATTCATAAAGATATTTTTAAAATAGCTCATGAGAGAGAAATACTGTACACAATGTCATGACTTTACATAGTCCTGCTTCTGCAGTCATTAAGATTTGCATTACTAATCAATTTTAATTTAAATTTATAACCCATCATGCTCATTTGGAATTCTTTGCACAGGCAGTAACAGCTGTGCTAATGAATTTTGTGCAATACCTTATGAATAAATAATTTTCCTTTCTGGTTTCACTGAAAGAAGAATTAGCCCTATATTACTGCCATTTGTTTAAGAGGATATGAAACTGAAACCGAGTTTTCCACAGTGTTTAACAAAAGCTACTGCACTGTATATGCCTGGTATAAATAACATATAAATAACATATAGGGCCAATTTTTCATTATAAAGCAAATAGATAAAATATCAGACAAATCTTCTTCCACATAAAAAAAAAAAAAATTAATTTTCTGCAAAATAATAAAAGAGTCTTCCAGAACATGACTAAGAAAAGACATTTTGTCTTGCTATGCATTGTGTACTTGAAAAAGAATAGGAAAACCTTCAGAAAATTTTTCATTGCTTATTTGGATCGAAGTTGAGCCAATTTTCACTGCCTAAAATTAATTTGGAAAACCTTTGAGAATGTGCCTGTAGGATTTATGCATTCAAGATAAATTGAACAGCATCTGGTTCAATCCTCTTTTTCAGTTGAAGTCACTCAAATTCTACACTGCAGTGCATCCTATTTTGGAACTTCTTTGAATATGGATAGCTTAAAAATCGAACCTAGTCATGTTTATATTTGGTTGACTGTTTTCTGAATTTTACTGCATCTATATTTGTGGTTTTATTTTTTGTGTGTGTTTGTGAAAGAGAGGAATCATTTGGAAATGGATAAAATTGTTGTTGATGGGGGATAATTACGTGGGTATTTTTCAGTGAAGTAGGAATTGCCTTCCCTTTCCTTTTTCCTGTTAATATATTAATACATTATTGTACCACAAGATCAGATCCTGGAGTCATTGTTTAAGCAAAAGTCTCATTGGGATACTATTCTCTGTATTACATCAGCTGGAATTTACAATAACACTACAGCTCAAACCTTACAATGAAAGCAGAAATTAATTCACTGCCCAGTATACACTGAGTAGGAATCACAGCAGTTAAGCAGAAAATAAAGGATTAGGGGGTTTATAGAAATATTTATTAAATGCTTTTAATTTATACTCTTCAAGTTCTATACATTTAATGAAAATTGGTTTTGAAACGTTGTTGCCATGAATGCTAGCTAGATTATTATATTAAATATTAGTTCTGCACAAATGTCTATTGAAAATAGTATTATATTTGATATGTGTTAAATCCTGTTAAAGTGAACAACATTTTTGTTTTTCGTGGGTAACAGAGTGTAGGTCTTCAATATTTTAAAACATGATAAAAAAGATCATCTGATACAAAATTCAGGATTAGAGGAAAAAAAACCTGTGTTATTATTAAAAACCCAAAGAATTGAATGCTAAGTGCATTCACTGTATTAAATTTTCTATTCAGAAAGTTGTAGTTTCCTTGGGTTTAGCAAGGTAAATACATCTAATTATAAATATATGCAGACATAGGCTGTCAATGGTTATGTAACTATTCTAACTGGTGTTTCAAAGGCTATAAACAATACAATATAACAACTCAAACCACAGTAATTTTCAAAAACATTACCTTGGACTTATACCTGTGAGAGTGAGTGCCAGGTCTGAAACCATTTAATATTATAAGTAATTCTTCAGAATGGCAAGGAAGGTAGTATAAATGCTTGAAGATTTGTTTGCAATAATAATGGAAGATGTCAGTTTCCAGTGTTCTTATGATGTATCTGCTAATTTTGTTTTTCTTTTTGTCTTAATGAACCCAAGTTGTTTATTGGTGACTTACTGTATTTTTCATTAGTTTCCTAACAGCGTAATGGTTAGAAACAGGTAGGTTTTGCTCCTTTACTAATCTATTTACTTTATTTATCAACCATTTACATGGTTGATAGGTTAGGAGAAATGACAACAAGTACAGTAAACTATACTTCTCATCTGTGTTGCTCTTTTCTTAACTCTGTGAGTATAGTCAACATTAGAAAAAATTCCATGAACAGATGCACTGTGCTTAACCCCATGAATTCTGAGAAAGATTTGAATACTTCCAGCAATTTGCAAATGAGCATGCTATTGATTTCATAATTGCAATACCTATAATTGGAATTTTTTTTAGATCGGTCCATTTTTTCTCACACTAAAATGGATCAATACAATCCCACTCCATACTTTTAGGATATATTAGAGGCTAGTCATGCTATACTTGACTTGCTAATAACTCTTCTCCTGAAAAAAAACATCAAGTGTTTTGGGATAGCAATAATCAAAACTTTATAAAATATGGCTTTACATGTTAACAAATTACTTAGCAGAGAGGGAGACTGTTAATAACAATTTATCTAAGTTATTAAATATTCTTTCTTCTTGGTTTGATTACCTCAATACCCTGGACTGATAAAAGTAGCAAAAGAAACAAGGATTCACAAAACCAGAAGAGAAAAATGCGGTGTTTCCCTTATATCCAGTAGCTCAGCAACAATAACATATGCTTCACAAAAGGGGAAACCTTTCCTTTTAATTTCCTTTTGCTAACACAAATCTGCATCCGTGCAGATCCATGAAATAAAAGCTCTACTGTATACTCCCGGGGAAAAAAAAGTTACAGTCCTTCTTGTTAAAATGCATCCAATTTACCTTTTATATTTTTTTTCCCACTAAAGAGAGGAAAATGTTGCAATAACATTGTAGTTCACTGAATATGGCAGTCATATGGCAGAATATCTGGGTCTGAATCCTACTGAAATATTTGTCTAAATATATGGAAGTTAATACATGCATTGGAGAAACTGGCTGCTCATGGCTTGGACGGGTGTCTTCTTTGATGGGTAAAAAACTGGCTGGAGGGCTGGGCCCGAGGAGTGATGGTGAATGGAGTTAGATCCAGTTGTCTGCCTGTCACAAGACGTGTTCCCCAGGGCTCTGTACTGGGGCTAGTTCTCTTTAATATCTTTATCAACAACCTGGACAAGAGAATCGAGTGCACCCTCAATAAATTTGCAGATGACACCAAGTTGGGCAGGAGCGTTGACCTGCTTGAGGGTAGGATGGCTTTGCAGAGGGATCTGGACAGGCTGGATCGATGGGCTGAGGCCAATGGCATGAGTTTCAACAAGGCCAAGTGCTGGGTCCTGCACTTGGGTCACAACAACCCCATGCAAGGGACAAAAGCTTGGGGAAGAGTGGCTAGAGAGCTGCCTGGCAGAAAAGGACCTGGCAGTGTTGGTCAACTGTCAGCTGAATATGAGCCAACAGTGTGCACAGGTGGCCAAGAAGGCCAACAGCATCCTGGCCTGTGTCAGGAATGGTGTGGTAAGTAGGACTAGGGAAGTGATTGTCCCCCTGTACTCAGCACTGGTGAGGCCCCACCTCAAGTACTGTGTCCAGTTTTTGGCCCCTCACCACAAAAAAGACATTGAGGTACTGGAGCGTGTCCAGAGAAGGGCAGTGAATCTGGTGAGGGGTCTGGAGAACAAGTCTTCTGAGGAGCAGCTGAGGGAGCTGGGATTGTTTAGCCTAGAGAAAAGGAGGCTGAGGGGAGACCGTGTTGCTCTCTACAGCGACCTGAAGGGAGGTTGTAGAGAGGTGGGGGTCATTCTCTTTTCCCAAGTAACAAGCGACAGGACAAGTGGAAATGGCCTCAAATTATGCCGGGGGGGTAATTATGCCGGGGGGATTTAGATTGGATATTAGGAAAGAAAGAGAGACAAAAAGGAAGGAAGGGAGGAAGGGAGGAAGAGAGGGACTGATGACTTTTGTTGAGCTGGGAACTGCATAGCATTAGCTGATTAGAGCAACCGAACTGACTCCGAAAACTCCTTTTACAGGTAAACATGTAATAAAAGAAAGAATGTGTTTTTTTTCTTCACAATTTTTTTAACTCATCCACAGTCTTGATAATGAGATATCTAGACTTTTGGCTTTCAATGAACTTATGGAGGTTGAGACCTTTTATTGTTGCTCTACTAGAAAATATCCTTTCCACCAGGTTACAAGGAAGTATGAAATGGAGTTGCTCTTCTGATGGTGAGTCATGATGCAAGAAGGCTAGAGAGAGAATGAAAAAATATACACCCTGTATCTGAATTAATCTGGGAAGGTTTCCTCCGAGAATGGAAATCCTTTGATTCCTTCTTGTGTGGACACACTTCTGTCCTCTAGTTTTTGCTTCACATCCAGTCAGGCCTTGATTGTAAGAAAAGAAATCAGGCTTTCCTAATGCTAAAGGGCTCCCCTTCCTATTAGATCTTAGTGTTAAGCTCCTATTAACTTTGATTCACAATAGTGCAGCCTGGAGCTAAGGAAGGACCCCTCTCTAGAGTAACTTGGCTCTTAAGACACTTTGAAAAACAGAGGCCATTGGTCAGGCTTCAAAACTTGATAGTTTGCAATTCCTGCTGCTGAGATAAGTGTGATAGTTAATTGTCCCAAATAAGTCTGGGTCAGAAGCTGGAAGTACTACAGGGAGATTATTAGAAATACATGTTCTAAGTTTCCTAAACCTCAGGTTCCTTGAGGACTACCACATAGCAGTTGCTCAATGCTCCAAAGATTTAGTGATATAGGGGAAAAAAAAAAATCAAAAAAAGAGAGTCTTCCTTATCTTTAAGAGGAGATTAATCTGTTACTATGTGAAGTCTAGACCATAAATTTACTTCCTTTTCTGCCCATGTGCTTAACTTCACTTACGTCCTCAAAGTCTGAAAGTTCAAGAAAATTTATGCTATATATCTTCTGTTCAATAGTAGAAAAGATTTTTAGGGATCTAGTATAATTGCACTGTTTCCACCTTCAAATATGAATGCTAAATACCTTTAAGTAATTAATTAAAAATCATTATGGCCACAGTATGCACATCACTTACAGTTTTGTGTCCGCAGAAAGATCCCATACAAATCTTGAACTAATTTAGGCCTTTGCAACTCTCCTTCTGTCATTCATGCTGGTTAGTGTGTAAATGAGTCTCACTTGGAATATAACAGAAATATGAAAAATATTCTCCTTCACACAAGTTTCAATAATCATATTCTTTGCAGTCTTAGAAACCATCAAAACATTCTTGCTACCATGGATTGAATTTTCAGCAATATTTTTTTTTTTTAGGAGGGAACAACTAAACTTGTCTTCACTGCTGAGTTGTCAGAAGTATATAATTTAATGAGAAAAAGAATGAGTAGGTGTCTTAGCACTCTGTGTTTATCTGCTCGCTAACAGCTCATTTTCTACTAAAAGGATATCAACCTTTCAGTAGAAAAAAAAATAGAGTCTAGATATTAATATTTACTTTAAATATGAATTAATATTCTAGTTAAAATAGAAAATATAACTTCATTGTCCAGTGCATTTAATACACAGTGCCACTATACCCATTAACTACAAGCATAGTTTCTGTCGTTTTCTCCCTCCCCCCACTTGTTTTTCTAATCAAGGACATGCTTTCTCCCCTGAGGCATGTGGGAGTTTAACAATTACTTGCAGCTCTAACACCAAGCAATTTCTTCTGGGACTGCAATCTGTTAGAGTTCAATTTTCTCAGCCATAGATGAAATGATCAGAATGAATCTGTTCCTTCAGAATGAAACAGAATGAATAAACTAAGTGTGATTGAAATGAACTCATGTACCACTCATACCTAAACCAGCAGACTTCTCTCGCACGTAAACACACTGTCACATACAAATACAAGTGCTGGAGTTTCAAACAGCTGCTAATACTTACTCTTTCCTCTTGCTGCTTTTTCTTTCAGATATGGCTTTTAAAGACATACATGTTACCTATAGAGATCATTAAGAGCACTTTTAGGAATATTCAAAACAAAGACTTTACTCAAATGAATGGCTGAAGATTGGGATGTTTTTGTGAAGAAGCACATCAAAATATTTCAAAATAAATTCATCTATAGCAAAACAACCAACAAAAACACGCACGTGAATCAGAATTATATCTCTGCATTTACTTGCAAACTAACCATACCCTGCAAACACTTTCACTAGAACTTCTGTTTATTTCATGACGGTTTGCAATCCATGCAAGATTCTGTTTGAAGCTGACTCTATCCAGCTTTCCAAGTGGGCTTGGGAATTGAGGCTGTGGTTAATATTTAGAGTTTTGATTTAATTTGTTTTCATTTCAATTTGATTTAATAAGTCTTGCAAACTTCATTTGGAAATTATATGAAATATAGGAGAAATTAATCCTTTCAGTAGCAAATAATGATAGGTTCCTTCCACTCTTTCCACAACCACATGAAGAAATAAAACTACTTGTGGAACTTAAAAAAAAAAACCAAAACAAACAAAACATATCTTTAGTTTACTACTTGCTTCTTCCTCCTCCTTTTTGTTCAAAAATCACCTTCTTTTTCCCTCAGATTTCTTTGCAGTTCACATTTGTGGCTGATGTTAAAACATCGTAAACAAATAGAAAAGGACTGTAGGTAATTCTCTTTGCTTTGAAGAAGCTGAAGAGTAATTAATTCATTAGTTTGTATTTAATCGCTTCTTGGTTTGTCTCTCAAGTCAGGCAGAAATTTGGATAATTAAACCTTCAGAGACTTCCTCATTGGCAGATGTAATACACGGCATTATAAGTTTGAAAAAAGGACTGAAATGATTAGCTCTTTTGCAATAGTTGTTGAGGATTCAGTCTTATGAACTTCTAGATTTTCTACATTAGTTATTTGCAGGGTAAAAAATTAAATGGACAAACAATAATCTTAACTGGAATGGGTTCAAATGTTTCAGTTTATTGGGATTTTTCTGCACCCATGTTCTTTTCCATTTTAAGACTTATTTATGGTATGAAGAGAGTAGTGGAATACTTACACTAAGTGTGCTAAATGTACCAAGCTCCAGTATTCATATATCTTTGTATTCTTTTTTTTTCTTTTTTTCTTTTTCTTATTTTCTTCTTTTTTTTTTTTTTTTTCTGAAGAACTTTTCCAATTTAAAAATGACCTGTTCAGTCTTTCATAAAGTCATCTATTCCATTAGTTTTTGGAATAACCTGTGTATGTTAGCTTGAATGACAGTATTCTAAAGAACAGTTCCTTTCTTCCCAGTCAAGCATTCAGGAGGTTGCAGTTTAAAAGTAAATTCATACCCAAAGTATTGAGTGTGGTAATCATCTTTTCTAACCTCAGTTTATACAAGTGGACCCATTAAGCCTGAATTAGTCGCTATGTCTTTAAACAAATTATGTTGCCTATTTCTTGATATTGATGATTTTGCTAAGGCTAATATTTCAGTGTAACAGGAGGGACCCATGCACTGAAAAAATATGTATAAGCAAATATTTCTTGTTAAACAATGAACAAATGTTCAAATTTCACCTTATTTTTAATCTTCTTTATAGTGCTGTAAAACATTTCTGGTAGATGATAAATTACACGGTCTTTTGCTATTGAAGGGCCCGAGGTGATACACATTTAATTCATAATCTGCATGAAAACGCTAACAAAATATAGGATTTTATATAATATTTAAAAGTAATATTTAAATATAATATTATAATAAATAAATAAATAAAATTTATTTATTTATATTTATTTTTATTTATATTTATATTTATATTTATATTTATATTTATATTTATATTTATAATATGTATATTTAAATAAAATTTAAATATAAATAATATTTAAAAATAATAAATTAGCTACTTTCTTTTTTGTGTCAGGCTTTATCAAATATGAATTACTTTTAAAGTGGTTGCTGTGCAAAAGCTGCCTTTTGTAACACAGCCAAAAAGTAGAGTATCCCTTAACACATGTATGTTAGTTATGTTAGTGCTAATACTTCTCTCTTAGGCATGAAAAAGAGACTGGCTGACTTTTAAAGTAGCTACAGTAATCAACTGTACTAATACTTCATAAATTCTATTCAGCATTCTTGCCTTATGACAGTGTATAGCTAATAAGCCCAAATGAATGAAATGTAAGTACAGAAGAAATCAGTGAGGAGTTCCTTCTCTGAAGAGCAAGTGTATTCTCTTCTGGTTGATTGTTTGAGTTGGTGCCACTTTAAATTATTTCATTGTTCTACTATATAGGTGCATAGGGGAAGTACGCTTTCTGAACTTCCTGAATGTTGTCAATGCAAAACAAATCAGGATTTTTATGTCTTCAGAATAACACATTCACATTTTATCCTCTGACCTACAATGTTGTTTGGAATAAAGAAGAAACTTCTAAGTACTGTGCTGACAGAATTTCTGGCTTTAAACTTCTTAATAGATTTGTCTTGTTAATAATATAGCAAGCTAGCAATAAAGTGCAATGTCTTCAACAGAAAACACAGTTTTTAAGTGCAGCTCAGGATGGCTGAAAGACCACTCTCTTCTTTTGTCCTAAACTAGAAAATTTAGACTTATCTTAATACCTTCTTATTAGAAACTCATTAACTGAATGTATTTGTCCAAATGCACATGAACAAATCCTTCCTATTTTAATTTTTTTTTGTAGATTATATCTTTTGTTCCTGTTTATATTTCAGTTCAGTGACAAGTTCTCATGATTCATTTTTTGTCAAAATTGCACTTTTAGGCATGACTTGAGTAGCCTTTAGTGAAAATTTGTAGCCCTTCAACAAGCAGCATTGAATAATACATATTGCATCCAAAATCAATGCTTCCTAGTAATTTTTTCATCTGAAAGTGATCTTGACCTCTATATATGACATTGTGGAAACAAGCAAGAATGTGCATTGCAGCTGTTATCATGGCTTACCGACTGCTGCTCTCTCACAAAATCAAGCTGAATCCAAATTTACATAGTAAATCTAACACTTTAAAATAAAGCAGTCATATATATTGGGAATGCATAAAAATGACAGGAATTTAAATGGAGAAAAAACCCACATCTGTCACTAACTATACTTTTGTTCCTTTTTGATTGGAACACTGCCAACATTAATAAATACGTGAAAACATTTCCTGTTCATATCTCATGACCCCACTGTCTAGATGTTAGCCTTCAGGATAGCTGACCAGCTATGGCACTTCTTTGTGTGTTAATGGAGCTATTTTTCATGTGCTGATATTTGGGCTGTTGTGGGTGCTTTTAAATAATACTCCGAGTGTGATTTTTTTGGTGTATACCATGGGTTTCCCTTTAAGATGCCCATGTGGACAGCACACATCATAGACAGTTCTCTGCTCTCCCTCTCCTCCCCCTTTGCTCTTCTAGAAGAACAAGTGCTTACAGGTCCTTAAAATGTGTCTCTGTAACCCACAACAAATCACATACTGAGGCAAGGGAGATGACATTCAGAAGAGGTATAAAAAAGAGGGAGGGAAAGGCTAATGTACAGGACATCACAGCAGGGGGACTACTGAATTACATGAGGACTCTATAAATTTCCCATCTTATTACTTGCCCATTTGTGCATACACTTGCACTGTTGCTAAATCTCAGCATTTTTTGAAACAGGTAACCCACTATATTAGGCATTAAAATTTCCATTTATGTGTAAAATGTCTATAAATAATGAATAATCCTATAATAGTTTATTTTTAAAAAATCATGGCACCTGTGCTTCCTTATTGGTAATGGATGTAGCATTTCTGAAGGCTGAAGACTTCTATCAGGTAGGATATTTGGAAAGCTAAGAAACATTCATATGCAATAATATGTTATCCAGCTCCTCTGGAGATTTTGCAGGTCTATAATCCAACCTTGTTGAACTCACTTCTGTTAATTGTGACTCAGAATTGATTTTTTTCTCCTAAATAGTGTTCTCATTTACTTATTAAATGCCTCTGCAACTTGAGAATCACAGGCAAAAGGAATAAGAACGTTGACATTTTTTTTTAAGTTAAGATTTTATATCATGGGTTAAAGATTACAGAGCCAGGATGAAAATGAGATTGCTTGAATGGCTTGAAATATCTGCATAACTAAATATTTCTCATTATCTTCAAAATAACGCTGCTTCACCATTTCATATTTACAATGTTCAAATAATGCAATGATAAACTTTCATTTCACAGGTAAATAGATCTCAGGTTAAAATGAGTATTTTTATTGCACAGAAAATTCTGTGGGCTATTTTCCACCTTTTTCCATTTCAAATTGTAAAAAAATTACTTACTTTTTTCATTAAGAGCACTGTGAAATTTGTAAACACTGAGACAAAACTTTCTTAACTTAAGAATTGCTTTGCTGTTGTGATGATCTGAGGATTTTATAACTGTCGATTGTATGTACCAGATGCAATATGTGCATTCATATACATATATAGAGAGAAATAAAACAGAAGAATCTTAATAAGCATGCATGTATTTATACAGAAAGTTAAAGATGATTGTTACATGCAGAATTCAAAGAAGAATTTTCCATGAAGCACTTTTGGTGCTCATCTGATCACATGATAAAGGGGTCCAAGTCACAACAGAAAACCAATCTTGGAAAAAAAATTAAAAAAATAATAAAAAAATCACCTTATATCCTTGTTCCACTTAGCCAGTTGAAAATTTTGAATGGTTTGGTCATTAGCAATAAAATGGAGAACTTTATACTAAAAAGTAATAATCTTTTTAAAAAGTAAAATTGTTGCTGTAGATCTAAAGATCCTTCATAGTTTAATATGATGTTCAATAGTATTATTGTATTGTGTTCAATAGTATTACAGTAGTATAGTAGTAGTAGTAGTAGTAGTAGTATAGTATAAGTCCAGAATTGTGGAACTGATAAAACTTTATGCTTTACATATTTAAAAGAATTACTACTAGCTGCTTGATACGTCTCTTTCTGCATGGAAAAAAAGTAAAAGACAAAACACAAGGGAAGCGTAAAAGGTTTGGATCAACTGCAGCTCTCTCAAGGAACTTTGTATTACTTCACTTTAGTTTCTAGAAGCATGAATGAATCATAGATACATATGTGCTAAGTTTGCAGATACTTATAGACCATCTGCTCCGCTATTCACAGTGACCTAACATACTGACTAACAGTTTAATACTGACACAAAATGCAAGGGTAAAAAAGGAGGAAGAAATTAAAATAAAACTAAGCAAAGTCAAGTTTCTGAGCTGCTAGCACAAAGCCAGGTTACAGATGATAACAATGAATCAAGACAACTAGAAATACAAAGACAAGGAATTCTTATTTGTGTATGCAAAAATACTGGAAGTCTGGACAACATAAGTTTTATAGCTGCTTGTTTGTGAATATGGAATTTAAAATTAATTGTTATTCCTAAAACTTGCTGGAAAATTTGCGTAGCTGGAAAGTTAAAATCAATGGATTTTATTTAATTAAGAAAGAACTGAGAGGGTGATGTATGCAAATTAGAAGATGGGGATTGGGATTTATTTTAAAATTTTTTTTAACAGAGTAAAAAAAGCAAGGTGACTTCTATGACTGGATAGAATTCCATATATATTCCTGTTTCGTGTTTGTTTTCTTTTTATATAGGAAAACCCTTGTATATTAATGGTACCACTGGATTTAGGCATTTATAAGTCCATGAATACAAATAAACAGTACTCAAGAATTTGAGACTGTCAAGTCTTCCTGTGTTAGTATCTGTAAATCATAGAATAGCAGAGAAAATCAACAGGAATGAAACAAAAAGAAACCAATATTTTAAAGGAGAGAGATAACAGGCCTGGTATTGATGCTGAGCAATATCCTGACTGAACAAGTAATAATGACCAGATTAAACAAGAGTGGTCAATGTTTAAAATGATGTTTAAAATAATTCATCCTGTTTATTACAGATCTAAGAAGAATAGTTTTATCAACTTTATTTTTTTATTAATAAAAACCTGCTGCAAGTTTGATAACAGAAATTTATATAGGCTGCTACAAGGCACTAGAATTGACATTGCAAGCATTTAAAGAAGGAAAATCATATCAAAGTCACTCACCCACAATTTGGAGACTGTCTGATACACCTTAAACCGTTTTTCTGTGTAGGAGCTGGTGGGTGTGTTTCTATCTTAGTTCTACAGGAATCACTGATAGCTTTGGTCGTATTCACCTAGTTTTTATCTGCTTCTTGAAAGGGAACACAGAAGTGGCACTGATGAATGTGGGATGAAGATTGGGATAGGTGTAGTCAATAAAGAAGAGAAGAGCTTAAATGTGCCAGTGAAATGAATTTCTAAGCAGACAGGATTAACGCAAACAGCAAGCGTGTCAATGCAGCCCAGTGTAAACTGACTAGTGTAGAAATGAAGAATTCTAAGTGTGCAAACAACACAGGCACCTTCATTTTAGGAAGCAGTGACTGTGGAAAAAGTTAGACCCTGGAGGATAAGCAACAGACTACAATATACATATATATCATTTAGTTCCCAATGAAGAAAATGGCCAAAACAGTGTTGCACTTGGTATTTGTAAATCTTCTGCTGTATTTCTTTGTCCAGTTCTGGCACTCAGAGTTCAAAAAGAGGACTGAAAGACTGGAGAGTGTTCAGAAGAGCCACAGGAAAAATAAGGCTTTAGAAAGTTTATTGCAGTAAAAGATAGACAAGCTTTTAAAAAAAATATTATGTATGAACCGTTACCTTTTAGAAGTAATACATGAAAAATAGGAATTTTCCCATAGAGCAATTCCTGACAAAGTTATGTTAAACTAGTGATAGGTACTTTACAGTGGATGAATTTGTTCTAGACTGAAAAAATAATATTTTAAAATAAAATAAATTAATTAATCCTTCCACAACCAAATTCTGAATTATTTCCCATAGATTCAGGTGCCTGGAGCACATCCACTTTCCACAGAAACACATTAATCTGCTGTTTAGGAAGACCATAACTGAATAAAGTTAATTTGGTGGATTGAATTCATTACCCATTTACTTTTGACCATGTAAAAGTATTTAAGGATAGTTCAAAAATATTTTGAAAACAAAATGCTGGTTTCTAATGTCTGAAATTCACAAATACGTTCCCTGTTTGCAGCTGCCAAATATAAGTGAGGAATAATTGGATATAAGAGAAGATGCAGGATGAAATACAAGGAGCAGCTTCCCAATGTTCAAGCAAGATTCTTTTCCAGATTGTTGAAATCTGTAATTTTTGGTATATCTTGATTTGTATTTCATAGCCATATAAGTGTATCTAGTTATTCACCTGCTTTTCTTATTGATTATTTCTTTTGAATATTGAAAAAACTTCAATTTAAAAAGAAGAAAATTGTAACTCATACATATTCAGTTTATTTGAATCCGTAAACATTGACTTGAAATTTAAGTTAGTATTTGCTCAGTCATATATCAGAATTTCAAGAATGTTTTTTCCAGACTTGTATATTTCATAGTTTTATTAACATAAAGGGGAAAAAGGAATTGAGCAGAAGACGCATTTAGGTCACATAGGAAAAAATGACCAAATCTGTTAGATGCAAATGACCTTTCCAGAGAAAAACACAGCATGAAAATATGATGTCCATGCCTACACATTGCAAATAATATAAAATTGATATAAGCTGCTGTTGATTATTATTAATTATCAGTTAGTACCAAAATCCAGCTACCATTATACCATTATGGAAGACTTATTTTATGGGTTTTCTCTACCACAGGCATTTTTGAGAAATCTTGTATGCATTTAAAAGAATTAGCTGTCGTAAACATTACAGTTGGGTTTTAGTATTTAATGTTCAATAAATAATATACATATTCAATGTAGAATTTTTTTTTTTTTTTTTTTATAGAATGTGTTGGGTTGGAAGGGACCCTTAAATGTCATATAGTCCAACCCCCCTGCAGTAAGCAGGGACATCTTTAACTAGATGAGATGCAGTTTAGTTTAATTTCTCAACCAAACTAACTTTCAAAAATTTTTGAATGCATATACATCTAAAGGGTTTTGTACTTGATTTCCTTGTACTTTGAGATCCATTAGACAGTAAGGCTATCTGCCATGACTTTATTGCTTGTAAAACTTGGTGCTAAAACCTCAAACCTGCAGTTCACAACTTAAATAAACAATTTGCATGGAATCAACTAGGACATTTCTTCCAATCAAGCTTGAGATAGGAACAGTGAACAAGGAGTAACAGGGCTTTTGGTATTGTTCTAATGTCCCTTCTTTGGCTGAACCATTTGCAGCATTTGTAATTTTCTCAAAGACTTTAGGTCAGATCCACATTTGAGTAAGGATATGATTCTTTTTGTTTACTGAGTGTGTAAAAAGTCCGACTTTTCCCCATATATGATAGAATCAGAAGTCATACATTTATGTCTTAGGGAAATCCAACTTCACGTTTTTGCTGTGGGGTTTTTGTTTGTTTGTTTGTTTTTTTAATTTTTTTTTTATCCTGGTTTCTTAAAATTATTGAAATCTTTGAATGCAAACAAGATCTACCTTTGTTTCTTGAATCCCTTCATTTATTTAATTTAATTTAATTTAATTTAATTTAATTTTATTTTATTTTATTTTATTTTATTTTATTTTATTTTATTTTATTTCTTTTCGAGTTGGCTAAAACACTTGGCTTGGACATTTCAGCTGATTTTCTAAGAAATGATTACAGCATCATAGAAAATAATTACATCTGCATATGGTACGGTTTTGTTATATACAAAATATAGATTTGTTTTCAAAGAAATACTTAGTACTGGAAAACACAGATATAAACAGCGTTTCAAAAGAAAGAGATGTCACAAAACTTTGAAATGCTCTTAAGATTGTATTTTGAGATTCGCAAAAGCACCTCTCTGATAACTAATGTCCACCTGCAGTTTTCTGTATGTGAGACAGTTCTGGATAAGGCACCTAAAATGTAGAGGAGTCACAGTAATTTTCTCAATGAGATACAGTTTAGTTTAACCTCTCAACCAAACTAACTTTCAAAAATATACTTTCTATAATTTGTTCCAAAATTCTATTTCTCAAAGAAAGATCATCAGTGAAAATAACATAAAGTTATTCAGGTGGCAATTGTGTTTTGCCTGTATCTTCCATATTTCAAAGATATGGGTGTTTGCTTTTTTTTTTCTTTCTTTCTGTCAGCGTTTCCTTATCTATTTTGTAATTGAGTGTTACTAGGAAAACATTCATTATATACTTTTATATTGTGTCATTATAAGAAGATATTTTCGTTTGAATAACCAAACCTAACAAGTCGTTTGCAGTTTCAGGATCTCTATTTTTGCTATTTATTTAGACTAATTAAGTCTCAAGAATCCTAGGGGCACTATTGACAGACAAGGTTTATGCTGTGTTTGTCACTCTGTGAAACCAGTTGTGGTGAATAAAAACTGACTGAAAAGATTGGCAAAGAGTGAGACATAGGACAAGAATCGGAAGAGCAGCACTAGTCAGTATTATGGGTGGTCATCCTAGAGCACCGATGACTAGAGTCTTCTCAGGCTTTTTTTGTAGACATCATGGCAAATAAAGTGTGTATGAAGAAAAAGCGCTAATATTGCAGATGCTGAACGAAAGCTTATCCAAAACAGATGTCAGAGAAAAGCTTACAATGTGGAATACATACTTTCTATATAATCTTTATATAAAATATATGTCAAAGGTGACAGAAGTTGGCAATCTGGGCCACTTTATAAATTTGATATTGAATAAGAAAGAAGTTGTGACATTCCTTAAAACTGAAGAGTAGTCGTCCTTGATGTAGCGATAGAAGAATATATGAAAAATATGATTGGCTTAAAAGAGCAATCTACATAAACGAGTTTATAATAAAATTCTGAACATATCACTGGTTGAATAAGACCTCATCTGGTCTTGACAAATGCAAAGATATTACTACAGCTGAAACGTGAGCATGTAATAGTCTAGATAAAGAAGATGACTTACAGGAAAGGTTATAACTCAGGTAATTTGTTCTCTTTGTGTGAAAGAAATTATCAAGGTTTAGGATGTAGTTAAATGTAACAGTGCCCTTAAAAAAAAAATTAAAAAAAAGGATATTTTGTCCATAGTAATGAAAAAGTAGGAGGCAATGGTCTGAGAAGAAATAATGAGTTTCATTAGAGTCATTGGAAGGGAAGTTGATGACTATTCAGTGCAAGGAGAAAGCAGCTGACTCAGGAGGAAGTAGTTTGTATAGCAAAAAAGATTTTCTATGCTGTTATAGTAGTTCACAAGGTTGTAAATAAAATGAGGGAGAAAAAAAAAGGGACAAAGACCAGGCCTCTGTGGATTATTTGCAGAATTCTGATAAGGAAGGAAGGTGAAGAGAAAGATTACATGGAAAAGGGTTAATGAGGAGATGAAAAAGTCATTGTCAAGGAAAGTTCTAAGAAGAGTATAGACAATTGTATTGTAATTGTGGTCACCTCAAGAAAGACAAGGCTGGAGTTGACATTATGGGGAGATACTGCTCTACTGGTGATGTGCTTATATACACAAGTATATCATCAAAAGATCTTTACTGCCCATGAATGATTTTTTTTTCTGAAAACTGAACAACTTTAATTTATATGGGGATGTCTTGTGTATTTTCTTCCCTTCATACATATATAACACAAATTGTTGAGACAAGTAAGTCTCTCCTTTTGGACTTCCTTTCTGACAACAAGATGTCAAGCTACTAAGCAATGTGTTCCAGTGGTCTGGCCTTGTACTTTCATTCTCACTTTTAAGTCACTTATTCTAAAAAACATGCCACAAGTGTAATTCTAGAGCAATTTAGAGTGTTTACATGACATAATAAATATTTTTTTTCTTATTTGTTTAAAGTGAGACTTTTCTCACTGCTCTGTAACAATTTTTGGTCTATAATCTTTACATTATTTGGTGTTGGGTTTTTTTTCCCACTTGCTTCTGATCTTTCACTTCTCAGTCAGCCATCACTGTGTGTACATTTTCCTTTTCCTTATGGATACAGAAGTGAAATGCCATTGTTACACATTTAAACAGATTGTAGAGCTTTTCTTAAAAATCCTTAGATTCCTCGGAGCATTTATTCCAGCAATGTCTCTTATGAAACAAATTAACCATTATCTGTGAAGCAAAAGCTTTTCTATTGATTGGCATGTTAACTGAATTGGCTTTTCTCCATTTCACTCTGTAATGCTTAAATTCTGTTACAAATGAAATAATGAAACTTCTTCTATACTCTAAGAAAAAACATTGAGCTTTCAATACCAACTTTGCTTTATAAACTTTCAGTATTAATCTTTGCCTAAGAAACAATGGAGAAAAGTGGGTGGAGAGAGAAAAACTTTGGTGGAGCCTCTTGATGTACCATGTATTTATTTTTAAGTTGAAGTTTGTAACTTTTATTTCTGTAGTGGGAAAAGGCAGAATGTAAACAGTGTAGTTTAGAATTACTGTCAAGCATTTAGTTAATCAACAGACAGATGTCCTCCTACAGGGCATTCCCATGCCCAGGCTGCCATGAGGACCGCTGGACTACTGGACTACTGGAGACACAAGTCATTTCATTTCTCTGGGCCTGAGCTGTAACACACTTACCAAGTGTGGAAGGAAAGGCAATGTTGTTGTGAGTTTTACCCATTTTGAGTCAGGCATTCTTAAGATTTTAAATAATATGTAGGCATTTCCTAGGGTATAGATCAGTAAACTGTACTTCAGTTTCTCTCAAGACAGTGATGATAGGCAACCACTTCCAGTTATTAATGCAATTTCCTAGCATTTATGTGTGATGGAGAAAAGCTAAGTAAGAGCTTTTTTGTTTTCTTTCTTTCTTTGAATTTGTAAAAAACTAAGTACTTCTTCTAGTAATGGCTTTATTGCCAGAAATCACTATATTATGTTGGACCATGTTTCGTTAGAATACCAGGAGGCTGATTTAAACAGATGTTACACATAGCAATGCCTCAAAAGAGGCATTATAAAATAAATGGAAATGTCTGATTTTTATCTCATTGAAGTCTTTTGAATAGTCTGGGTTATTTTACTTTGGAAAGGAAAATGTATTCTTTATGTTCAAGGGAGTCAGACTGGAGAATTTATTAATATAATTTCTTCTATTATTGACAGAAGTCTTTTTAATAATACTAGTTTCATCTCTGGCTTTTGAAGAGAGGGTTGCATTACTTTAAGATTCCTTATGAGATGAAAGAATTCAAATGATTTGTTGTTCCTGTCTAATATTCTGTAAGAAAAGCTAAGTGAAAACCTATGAAAGCTAAAGAAATTCTGGCTTTATCTAATCAGTACAAATTCCTTATATTAATTAACCATTCTTTTAATGAAATAGGAATTCCAAATTATAGGTACAAATTCTCTTTAAGTGGCAAAAGATAGCAAGAATACATCTCTGCCCCAGCAAAATGCTTATTTATAAGCTTAAATTAAATGTGCCTTGCTTAATCAAATCCAATGACAAATCACTATTAATGCACTGCTATGAACATCACTTGCTTTTCTTAAATTGCAAATATTACTTCTCGTATTAGCTATTCTAAAGAAACAGAGATAGCAATTAATAAAACAACATCTGCAAGAGGCAGAGCATACCTGATCTTCCTGATAGGGATCTTGGACAGATACAGAAATGCTTTGTGCAGTTAATTCTTGTTTCTAACATTCTGTGTTTTCCTTACACCAACAAGCATTTTTTAATGAAAAAGAAAAGGTAAGCAAAAAGAAAAGGTAAGCAGCAGTATGTGCTTTGGCAGCAGACCAGGAGTCAGGCTACTATTCCAAAGTACTCAGAAATTTCATGCAAATTAGGTCTTGATGTGAATTGCCTGAAAATTTTCAGCTGCTTAACCAAATAATGACCTTCTTTACTTTTAGTTTTAATCTTATATAGACAAATCTGTAATGTGGAATAAAATTTTCAGTAATTAGAACTGCTTTAAAAAAACCACTGATTTAGAACCTCTGACAAATAGAGGGAAAAAAAGAATCCACATTCATGCTAAAATTCTTACCTGCTAGTGTTCACACAATCTGGACACAGATGCAGTCTGGAGAATATTTCAGTTTTGGAGTCCCTGGAATGCCAACATTATAGGAAGATGATCTGAATGATGCCTAAAAATGTCATGAAAAGTAACTATAGAATTATTTTAATTGTAATTCCGAACTACTGATTTTGGATGTTTCCAGAGTAAACCCATCCAGTAATCAGTTTTCTCTGTTTTGAAAAAATCACAGCAGTGACTCTCCTCTGGCTGTTCAGGCAGCCTTTCTAACTTCTTCAGACATTGTCTTCTCCTGGAAATGCATTTTTCCATTTGGAATCAAGAGTGGACACTAAATCTTCTCTATTAGTTGATTAAGAGCAAACTTTTTAAAGACTCCAATTGTAGGTTCATAGAAGTTTAGAAATCAACAAGTTTTCAGGTGTGTGATTTGTTATTATTTTGTTTTGGTTTTTTGTTAATGTCTGATTAAATGGTTCAATCTTCAGTCCTGTTTGTCTGTTTTCTTCTGAAGCACTCACATCCTAGGAGATATGGTAGGCACGTTTTCTACAGTTCAGGACTTTTAAAACTTTTTGGCTGGAGTCATAGCTATTTCACTGTATTAATACTATTTCATCTGAACAAAGATCTGACAGCATGAGGTGAGGTGCACCACCATTGTTTGTCTAATGATTGCTTCAAAAAGTTTTTTTGCTCTTTTCTCTATATATCATCTTAATGTAAAAAAAAAGGGGTAGCAGAGAGGGCATCGAAATACAACTTTAAACTGGATTTGAGGTCTGGCAGAGAATGCAGGTGTTTCTATGGGGGGGGGGGGGGGGGGGAGGGGGGAAAGAGAGAAAGAAAAAAAAAAAGTAATGTGGAAATTGTGCTTTTCCCAAAACATCATACATAGCAATTAAACAATGTTTTTAAGTATTCATTATGCACTAGAAATGTGTTAAGGTCTCATTCCAAATCATTTTAGTAATGAGCATATGCTTGAAAATAAATTAAATGAGTGCCTTAAAGCTAAATTTGAAATTGCTGTTTTAAACAGTTGCCTGGTAGGTAAAATTATACTTAATAAAAATGACAGGTATAACTTTATAGTTATAATAATGCTAATAATGATTAGCTTATGTCTACCTTTGAAACATAGTGGGAGAAGATAGTCTTTATGTCCCCTAAATGAAAATACGTATTTTTAACACCAAATGAGACAAAACATGTCTCGTCTTATTTTATAGCTGGCCCATAATTAAATAGCAGTAAACTCCGAGCGTAATTGTATTGTTACACACTGTGCTTGTATGATGTGTTTTCAAATATTACTAGCATTTATTATTAACTCTATTAAAAGATTCTTTAGTATTCAATTTCCAACAATAGGATGATATTGTTGATATTTTTTTGTACTTTTGTACAAAAGTTGTACTTTTTTAATTATTTTTTTTTTCAGGAAAAAGATGAGAAATGAAAGGAATCTTGCCAGGACAGACAATGAAACTTATGTTTGTCTTTTCATACTCTTACCCAACACAACATGTGAATGTAGTTTATATATATTTATTTTAATCTGAAGAAAAAGAAAAGAAAAAGAGAGGATAGATCAGACTATCTGTTGTAGGGGTTCAGCTATTGAGTTTGGAGTTTTCCTTATTGGGAAGTTATGGAACGTTATTCCAATTTTTAGACAAAGTGTCAACTAAAAGAATGTTATTAAGGGAATGCCTCAATGTGATAAACTGTGACAACTGATGTTAGGAAAGGCCTAATATAAAGTACAAGTAAAAAATTTAAATCTAAATAAAAATAATAATCCAGGCAGAGACTAATTGCGACATTCCTAAGGTGTGTCTATGAATACAACAGAGAGCAGTATAAATGGCAGAAAAAAAAAAAAGGATATATGGAAATAGATGTGTCAAAAATCTTAACTAAAATGAGGGACTTGAGGGAAGCGGGGAAAGGTTGCTGTTGCCTATTTTCTGTTTTTTCTCCAAAATAATTGTCAATATCCCCCCAAATTAACCTTAAATATTGGGTTTATATCTAAGTATAAACATGGTGAAACATCATTCCCCGCAACTGGGGAGTGAGAGGAGAACACAACTTGTGTTCCTGATCCCGTGATCAGCCATCCCAGGGTCCTGAAATCTCTCTTCATTGCCCTCGGACTTCTTGTTACCTCGCCGCCGCCTACCTGAGAGATAAAAAGGGGGTAATAATCCGAGGGCCGTACCAGGGAAGGAAGCATCCTCTTCACATCCTTGACCTGGGCCCCAGCAGACCTCCCTATGTACCGGGTCCGGTCTGCATATTGGGCCTTCCTCTCCCTTCAGTAGCGAGTCACCTATGACAAGGACACGCCTTCTGTTCTTTACCACAGAGGTTTTGTGGGGGAGGTCTGGCTAGACCTCACTGACACCTCCAAGGTAGGAGAACTACCATGCTCATCATCATCCAGGTTCCCTTGCAGAGCACTGTACCGGTTACACAATGGCACCTGGGAAGGTTGGGTAGTTGCTGGGCAGTCACTACTGCGGCGCCTGTTGCGCCAGGCAGGAACTTCTTGCCATTGCCCCCTGTTCTCCAAGTCACCACATTCAGTCAGGCCGTGAGAGGACAGGGTGCTCTCTGTAGCAGTGGTTCTGTCTGCCTGCTTGGTTTCTGTCGTGGGATGCAGGGTGCTACTCCAAGCATCTGTCTCTCATATTCCCTGATGGCCCTCAACCTGCTTACCTCCTCCCTGAGCTCAATCACTAAGCAGAGGAACTCCCCTACCTGGGCACACCTGCCCACCACTGCCATCTGACACCTGCACAAGAGGAGGGCACACCCTGCAGCCTAGTGTCAGCGTGGCAGCGTGTTCCCACAAGAGGTCCGTCTGGGAAGCTGCATCAGAGCTGGTGGGTGTGGAGCTCATGGATGCCATGGTCTTCTTCTGAGTAGATACCATGGTTTCCTGGCCGGGTTGGCAGTCTTTCAGTGCTCTGCCGTGTGAACAACTGCTCCAACCGAACTGTTGTGCTGCGCCCTGTTTGCCCAGTCTCTCCGCTCACCCAGGAAGCCCACCCTTTTTGTGGTGCTCCTGGGTGACTCCCTGGGTGACACCCACTTGCCACTTGCTTACTCAGTGCCCAGGGACCTGGTCGCTGCGCTCCCGAAGGGCTTCGTTTATGGGGGGGGGGGGGTGTCGTCCCACCTGGCCTCATATTGATCTGCCACCGGGGGTGCTGGCTCCACCCTCGGCTCCTCAGCTGTCTCTGCTCCTCAGAGCTGCCGGGTACCGGCCCGGCCTGGCTGCTTTTCCTGTCTTTGAAAAGTCCCAAAAACAAGCCCCTTGCTGGCCCTTTTTGCCGACATTCCCTTCCCCAGTGTGGACTTCCCTGCACTGGAGCTGGCCTCCTCAGCGAGTAACAATTAAGGTCTTCTAGAGAAATAAGGAATACAGGTAGTAAGGAAGCTTTCTTCCACTTCCACCCTAAGGTTACGAAATAGAATCATAGAATCATAGAATTGTTAGGGTTGGAAGGGACCTTAAAGATCATCTAGTTCCAACCCCCCTGCCATGGGCAGGGACACCTCCCACTAGATCAGGTTGCTCAGAGCCCCATCCAGCCTGGCATTAAAAACTTCCAGGGATGGGGCTTCCACCACCTCTCTGGGCAACCAGTTCCAGTGTCTCACCATCCTCATGGTGAAGAACTTCTTCCTAACATCCAGTCTGAATCGTCCCATGTCTAGTTTTAATCCATTCCCTCTAGTCCTACCATTACCCGACATCCTAAAAAGTCCTTCACCAGCTTTCTTGTAGGCCCCCTTAAGATACTGGTAGGCCACTATATGGTCTCCTCAGAACCTCCTTTTCTCCAGGCTGAACAACCCCAACTCCCTCAGTCTGTCTTCATAGGAGAGGTGCTCCAGCCCTCTGATCATCCTCATGGCCCTTCTCTGGACATGTCCCAGCACGTCCATATCTCTCTTGTAGTAGGGGCTCCAGAATTGGACGCAGTACTCCAGGTGGGTTCTCATGAGAGTGGAGTAGAGGGGGAGAATCACCTCCCTCAGCCTGCTGGCCACGCTTCTCTTGATGCAGCCCAGGATACAATTGGCTTTCTGGGCTGCAAGTGTGCACTGACGGTTCATGTTGAGCCTCTCGTCCACCAGCACCCCCAAGTCCTTTTCTTCAGGGCTGCTCTCAAGCCAGTCACTGCGCAACCTATATCGGTGCTTGGGATTGCCCTGACCCAGATGGAGGACCCTGCACTTGGTCTTGTTGAACTTCATGAGGTTGTCATGGGCCCACCTCTCCAGCCTGTCAAGGTCCCTCTGGATGCCATCCCTTCCCTCCAGTGTGTCAGCCACCCCACACAGCTTGGTGTCATCGTCAAACTTGCTGAGGGTTCACTCTATGCCACTGTCCATGTCGCTGATGAAGATGTTAAACAAGACTGGTCCCAGTACTGATCCTTGAGGGACTCCACTTGTCACTGGCCTCCACTTGGACATAGACCCATTGACAGCCACTCTTTGGGTGTGGCCGTCAAGCCAGTTCTTTATCCACTGAATTGTCCATCCATCAAACCCATATTTTATCAGCTTGGAGACCAGGATGTCATGTGGGACAGTGTCAAAGGCTTTGCTCAGGTCCAGGTAAATAACGTCAGTTGCTCTCCCCTTGTCTATTGCTGTTGTGACCTTCTCATAGAAGGCCACCAGGTTTGTCAGGCACAATTTGCCCTTGGTGAAGCCGTGCTGATTGTACCCAATCACCTCTTCATTATTTTTCTGCCTCAGCAGTGCCTCCAGGAGGATACACTCCATAATCTTACCAGGCATGGAGGTGAGACTGACTGGCCTATAGTTCCCTAGTTCATCCTTCTTTCCCTTTTTGAAAATGGGGATTATGTTTCCCCTTTTCCAGTCAGTGGCCACTTCACCAGACTGCCATGACCTTTGGAATATAATAGAGAGTGGTTTAACAACCGCATCCACCAGTTCCTTCAGTACCCGTGGGTGTATCCCATCGGGTCCCATGGACTTGTACACTTTCAGGTTCATCATATGATCATGAACCTGATCTTCACTTACAGTGGGCAGTTCTGTCCAACCCCTCCCATTGTCTTCTGTAACTCCGGGAGTGTGGTTGGAGCCCTTGCCAGTGAAGACTGAGGAAAAGAAGTTGTTGAGAACCTCGGCCTTCTCCATATCACTTGTCACCAGTTCTCCCATTTCCTTTCTGAGGGGGCCCACACCTTCCCTAGTTTTCTTCTTATCATTTATATACCTATAGAAAGTTTTGCTGTTAATAAGACATTGGAATGGCAGACATTTTTTTCTTTCTTATTCCCAGTGTATGTAGTTTTACTCTACCTTGTTGCCTTTCTATAAATTTTCTATATGCCAGTTTTCTATATGCCAGACTGGGAAACTCTGCATTGGGAAATTTTTATTCCCCAGAAAGATGTTTAAAGATCTTTGCAAAAAATATCTCTGTGATAAACTGAGTCAACAGAGTTGCTTGAAACAGAACTTGAATAGGAAACATAAAATATATTCAACTTTTAATGCTTCTCATTAATGTTTGAGTTTTTTCAGTCTGGATGAACAGACTGGTCACTACAGTAATAGCCATGCCAATGGAGAAGAAAAGTAACTTAATTCGTTCAAGATGCCCTTCCTTATATATTTAAGGTGTTTACTATATATAAAACATACATCATTTATTAAAATACACAATTCTTTTCACTTAATGACTAGTTTTAAGAATTTGGGGATTTTCAGTAAAATATAGAATCTTCGTGGTTGGGAAGGACCTTTGAGATCATCGAGTCCAACCATACACACACAAAAAGAACCCCTACAATCTCTGTCACTAGAGCATGCCCTGAAGTACCAAATCTACACATTTCTTATATACCTCTAGGGATGGTGACTCGACCACCTCCCTGGGCAGGCTGTTCCAGTGCCTGACCACTCTTTCAGTAAAGAAGTAATTCTTCTTAATATCTAATCTAAACCTCCCCTGCCGCAGCTTCAGACCATTTCCTCTGGTCCTGTCATTATTCACTTGGGAGAAGAGGCCAACACCCACCTCTCTACAACCTCCTTTCAGGTAGTTGTAGAGGGCAATGAGGTCTCCCCTCAGCCTCCTCTTCTCCAAGCCAAACATGCCCAGTTCCCTCATATGACTTGGTCTCCAGACCCCTCACCAGCTTGGTAGCTCTCCTCTGGACGCGCTCCAGCACTTCAATGTCCCTCTTGTACAGAGGGGCCCAGAACTGAACACAGTACTCGAGGTGAGGCCTCACCAGTGCTGAGCACAGAGGCATGATCACTTCCTTGCTCCCGCTGGCCACGCTATTCCTGATACAAGCCAGGATGCTGTTGGCCTTCTTGGCCACCTGGGCACACTGCTGGATCATGTTAAGATGGCTGTCCACCAGCACTCCCAGGTCCTTTTCTGCTGTGTATATGTGTGTGCATATATAAACTTAAACTGTTATTGATCTGTTTTTTAAATAGTTTTTAAGAAGTTAGTTGATGTGTTTAGTAGCTTTGTGAAACTAGTCATTTGAAGTAATATTCATTATGTCTCATGAATTTAATACAAGCTGGACAGGATCCCTTGTAGTTAAGAAATCACTAGTTTAATTTAGTTGATTTCTCTTTCTCTGCTAGAATGCAGTTTAATAGACAATTCATCATGTTGTGGGCTGGCAAATAATTATCTAATTTTCTTTATATTTATATTTACTACTTCTTAAGAAATTACAGACATTTTTTAGTCCTGGAGGCATCTTTCCCCTCATATACGTCACTCACCCTGAAGTCCTGCATGATTCTACATTGCTCTCTACAACTGCCTGAAAGGAGGTTGTAGAGAGGTGGGGGTTGGTCTCTTCTCCCAAGTAACAGGTGATAGGACAAGAAGAAATGGCCTCAGGTTGCACCAGGGGAGGTTTGGATTGGATACTAGGATAGAATTTTACACTGAAAGGGTTATTAAACATTGGAACAGGCTGCCCAGGGAAGTTGGTGAGTCACCATTCCTGAAGGTATTTTAAAAGATGGATAGATGCAGTGTTTAACGACATGGTTTAGTGATGTTTTTTTGTCAGAGTTAGGTTGATGGTTGGACTAGATGATCTGAAAGGTGTCTTCCAACCTAGGCAATTCTGTGATTCTATGATTCTATGATCTCACATTTTTTTCTTATCGTATTATACAGAAGAACCTAAAGCGTGCAATCACTTGTTCCCTGCTGTGCTGAGCTGCTCTGTAGCTCACAGTTCACAAAAAATGTGGACAGGTTATTTTATGTAGAAGATTTTTTCCTCTAAGGAAGATAAACTATATTCTTTGAACTATAACTTGTATTTAATACACCAGAAAGTGCTTAAGTGTAGTTGTCATAAAGGCTGATCATGGTTCTGGGGCATCAAAACCCATCTTTTGTGGGGAGTGGTAAGAGTCCAAGGACAAAGTTGAAGCATCTGAATGTGTTTCTGCTTACAGGGATACGAGGAGCTATAGTAACCCAGTAAATTTTGTTGATAATTAAATGCCAAATAACATAGCTAGTTGCCTCATTTTCTTACAAATTCACTCCAAACAAGAAAACACCTGACCAATTCTGAAATGAGTACTTGTGGGAAATAGTGGCAGTAGCACTCTTAGGTCTCTCTCCAGGTATGGTCCTTTTTTTTTTTTTTTTCTGCATAATTAGGTTGTGCATGAAAAATAACTGACAGGGTGTGTTTTTTCTGAAAAAATATATTATGGTCAGTGAAAACTTCACCTCTGACAGCAATACTCTTCAAAGGAAGCATTTACCACCAGTAGGAATAACACGAGCTGTGCAGGAGCACTAGATGAGCTGATGTCACTCATTTTCAGTAAACCACTTTCTTCTTCACCTCCTCTAGTGCTCTATAACCGCTGATTCTTTGACTGATTGGATGTTAGCCACCTCAGCAGTTGTCTATCCTTGTTAATTGAGGAAAACATCCACTGTAAACTGAAAGGAAAAGTAGGTGTCTGTTCTAATGAAGCTCAATTTACCTTGGGATTAAGACTATGAAAAACAGAACACCAAGTTCACCTTCCTCCAGTCAGGACCTTTGGAAATATGATAGACATTTCATCTGACAGGCAGAGGATTGAGGAAAACAAACGATTTGCTTTGCAGGCAGAAAGTGTTGTCTCTGTACACAGCTGAAACAGACCTAGCCTTACACATTACGTAAGCCTTGTACATCATGGTAGCTTTATTCTAAACACAAAAGTTTAGAAAAAAAAAAATTTAGGCAGGCGTATCTTTGGGGAAAGTAAAGTAATTGCTACTACTGTGGAAATCAAAATTTAAAAAAACAGTAACTTTACTCAATTTTTGTTTTTCTATGTAATATGTAACAAGCTTTCTTAGGACAACAGTAAAGAGGGCTTTATATAATTCAGCTTCAGAAAATTCTGATAGATTTAAATCACTTGAGGTTTGAGTTCTGGTGACTTTTATCATGCATGTAAAAATTTCCATAAAGGCAAGTTAATGTTGTAATACTTCCCTTTACAAAGGGACCGTGTTTTGTAAAATATAAGCAGATCAGGGAGTGTAACATATTGTTTAATACTGGTTACCTTTCTAGACTTTATATTTTCAGGGTGTTAGTTTAATATTTCACACTATTTAAGAGAGAATTGTTTGCCTAAACTGTAACTCTTGTAACATCTCACTCAATATGACCTCTAACACTGAGTTTTCATTTTCTGTACCCATAAAGCTGCAGACTAAACTGAAATAGCGATCTACTGGAAAATGTACCTAATATACTTCTAGGAAAATACCAAAAGCTGATTCAGTTAATAATATTGTATAGAGACTATATTTCTTAAAATCCTCTAAATGACCAGTGCTTCTTGTAAGCCCCTTAGCAGTACACTAGCAATCCACATAAAATAATTTTGAGTTCCCTTGTACATAGCAGAAGCTCATAGTGCTATTAAATCAAGTCTTTTTACTCCAAGTGTCCATAAAGTCTGCAGGCAGTTTTGCTGGCATTTGAACTTTACTTGGAATGAAGTCTTACAGGGATGTTGTTTGAGCTAAAAGGAAAGTCTCAGAGCAGTGTCTGGTATTATTAGCAATTCAGCTTCTTGTAAGGTTCTCAGGCACTAAAAGCAAGGCCATAATTCCATGGAAGTATCAATTTGTATGTGGGTGGTTCCACATTATCTAATAGTTTTGATTTTTGTCTTAGTGGTACTTGTAGAGTTTTTTGTTCCAGATATGACAAAGTAAGATTGTTAACAATTGAAAAATGACTTGAAAAGTTGTCAAAGTGGATTCATGGAAGTCCTACAAATATTCTTATACTACTTTTTCAGTTCCGGTCTCTTGCTACAGAGATGCATATTGCATGGGTTTACTAAAAAGTCAATCTCTTTCTCTTATTTTCTAAATGGAAAGTGTGATTATTTGGTATTTGCTACAGTGGTAGTGCTTGGTCTTGGGAAATTCTTGCCTTTGTCATTGTTGAGAAGGTATCTTAAAAATCTGATTTTTGAAGCCTTAATACACATCTGTGTACAGAATTCAAAAATGCAGAAAACTGGAAGCATACTTTAAAGTTTAAAGCTCAAAAGCATAGTTCAATTAAAATTGTCTATTTCACTATAGTTCTTATAAGAGCTTGCCTTTTTCAGTTTTCTGGTCTGATGATTGAGGAGCAGATGGGCAACTTTTGTGGCACTGACTTCAAAATATTTTCGGGTTTTAATATATTTCAACTGCTTGTGTATTTTGTTTTCTTTTGATGTCTTTGAGATCTTCCTCTATAATTCCTGATAACTCTGTGAAAGAGCCCAGGGTTTGATTTTTGTGAGTTGCTGAGTACTTTTACCAGCAGTAAGAGCCAAAAGAAATACTCAGCTTCTTGGACAAACTTTTGAATAATGTGAAAGAGAACAATGAATAATGTGGTCTGCAGGACCATGAGCTGAATCCATAACTCCTTCTTATAGATACAAACTGAGTTTTGGATTTCTAATGTCTTGTAAAGGGGATTCACATGGACAAAATTACATCATGTTTTGAAACACTTTCAAAGAGTGACACCTCTCTCAGATGGAGGAGCTCAACCCTGTCTGCTACTAAATACCTCCACATCTGGGAACATACACTTATTCATACCAAATGAGGATGCAGAGTCTTTTATTCTTTAACTCTTTATTCTTTTTAATTCTTTAAAATATTCAATTTTCAAATAATATTTTTATTTGTTTTATGAGTATGGATGGCCAGAAAAGTCATTCTTGTTTGATACAATAATAAAAAATGACCTGGAAAGCAAAATAGCATGCTGTTGCATGCATTCTGGGAAACTGCAGTGTGCACTGCTCATTTTTTACCTCCAGATCCTGCTGCACCACAGAATGATGTGAGAATATGTGAGGCTGAACCAGCAGCACACTGCTGGGCTTGAAACTTCCTCCCTGATATAAAGAAGTTTCAAAACTTTGGATTGGAGTCTATGTTTCTGGCTTTAGCTTTATGATTAACCTGTACCCCCTCGATGTATGAGCTCTAAGACTTTTGACAGAAAATCCAGGACTTAATAAACTGGGAGAACTGTTGAAATCCTGATATGGATTTTACCAAAGCTTTAAGGGTCAATTCATTTAACCTTCAGATATGATCTGACTCCCTTTATTTACAGTGTATTCATGCCTGACCTTAATTAACACACCAAAGAAATGGAACATCCAAAAATTCAACACACAAAAGAGAAATATCCATAGGATGTGTCGAGTACAGGTAACCTGGAAGTAGCTTTGGGTTCAGCTCTATGAAGCTTCACAGCTTTTAAATTATGCTAAAAATAGGAAAAAGAAGGTTTTGGTAATGCTATTTTTTTAGGAAGAAGTCACATATAGGTAACAAGTGTTTTGTGAAAACTCAATTTTTTTTCTTGTTTTCCCAATCTATTTGAACACAACTCTGTTTAGACATTCTCTGTTTATATGTATATTCTTATACATATGTATGTTTAAGAAAACTATATAATTACACTTAGGTCAAACCTTTAATCATTTTTTATTTTGTCACTTAAAAAACCCCATGCATATTAACACGACCTTGTTGAAGAACATCTTTTTTTCCTTTTTTCTTTCCTCTTGATTACTCCTGGAGCAGTTTAAATATTTTAAAATGTGAAATGTTTCCAGCAACGTGAAAATCTGAACAATGCAATCTGTCTGGGTCTTGATTTTGAAAAAAAAAACTACTAAAATTAAGGTAGTATATGGAGATTTGACAGGCAAGAAGTCATCCTTATCTAGCATATACACATGTTGTAAAAACAGGAGGACTTGTGATATTATTCAGAGCATGAAATTCAGAGTTCTTCCAAAGACTTTCAATATTTATTTTGATTTCTAATAAATAGGGAAATCTGCTTCTCATGTCATTTAGGACTTGTGGACATGAACAAACAAATATTTAATGTGATGAAAATTTAATTAGTATTGAAATAACTATTGCAATTTATTTAAGAGAAAAGATACAAACCCTCTGTCCTTTAAAAACTTGATATCCTTACTGGTGATTACCTTTTCAGTTTTCCCAGAAATGCCACCGAATCTAGTTCTGCTCTGATATCATTTTTTTTTGCGATGTTCCTTTTTCTCTAATTTCACATCTCACAGCCTGTGTAACGTACCGAACGGCATGAATTTTTTAGTATTTCCCATTTAGTTATTGTTTTACTAAAGAGTCTGTGATCTGTAATTGATGTTTACAAAAATAACTGCTTAAGGTTTTGTTTATTTGTTTCATTACACTATGGTATAGATTTCTAGGATAACGGAAATTTTTCAGCATGCTATTTGAGATCTATTTTCATTATATGCTAATGTTTATGCATAAAGCATCTTGTTTACTTGTTGTTGGATGACAAGCAGCTTGTCAAGTATGCATGACTGGCTTTCTTCTAAGGATATTTAAAATTCCTCATATGAAGTTCCTTATATGAATAGATCTCCTCAAGTAACTGAATGAGGGGAAAAAACACCATACTGTATATTTATATTTTTGATGTCCTAAGTAGTACTTTATTGATTTTTGTTTTCCCTTTTTCTTTTTCTTCTTCTTCTTCACATCAGTACTTTAAAGTTGCTAGCTGAAGCTAATCAATTTAAATCAAGCAATATTTTTCTGCTCTTTAAGTAGTTAAGTCTTTATAGTAATGGTGATAGTAAACCAAGATTTGACTCCTGGAAAGGAGGGATTAGACCTTGGAGAGATAATGAATCAGTTATTAAAAAAACTTAAGATTCTCAGTTCAAGTTGTTTCCCAGGACTTAATAATTAGTAAAATTTATTTGGTGTAAAATGTGTTATACTGGTGCAGGACTTGAACGTAAGGTATTCTAACTTGTACGAGGTTGTTATGGACATTATGTCTTTAGCTAGTGCTTGGTGAGGAAGGGATTTTGGTTCTTGTTTTGTATTACAGTGAAGAATTTTATTGTAAGAACTCTTTTGAATCCTATGACCCACTTTTAAGACTCTTCCAGAGTTACTGGTGGTTTAGGATATAAGATCTCAAATTTTACCCAGAGGCCCTAGAACACCCTTACCTTAATCTTGCCCTATGCTGAATGTATTATCTAAAATGTCTTCACTACCTTCTCTCAGTTGTATTAGCTTTGCCTACAGAAAAGCTGGGCTGGCTCCTGGAAAGTGTTTCTCTTTTTAAAAATTTCTTAACTTCTGTGGTTTCCTTTTTGTCCTCCTAATGCTGCACTCTATTTCTGTGTTTTCTTAGACCAGTCTTATGTGAGATTCTACCTAAGTAATATAAATTGCCCAATAGCTGAAATTAACTCCTTGAGATCTCGCACCCATTAGACTATCTCTGCTAACCACAGCCAAAAACCACAATGAATCGGGAATAGAATTAGACCTGAAAAATTATGTTACTGATCTCGTCTCTCACCCAGGACAGATTTGTAAAATTAATGATTTATTTCCTTTCCTCTGTGAAGTTTCTGGTTTTGTTTTAAGGTTAATTTCAATGGACTTGAAAGACTTTAAGACATTGATTATTGGGATCTCTGGAGTCCAAGTCTTTAGAGATATTTTCCTTTGCAATTGTTCTTGCTACTGTAACTCGGATTACTGGTGAATGAACACTGCTGAGAATAGTTGGAAAATAATAAGATAAATCTTGTTTAACATTCAAATAATTTGAAATTAAGTTTGTCTTTCAATGAAATTGCTTCCACAGCTTCTTGCTGGAGGAATTGCTTTGTATGGCTTTTGATCTTGTGTATTTTTATTTATTTGTCTGTAAACTAGGTGATACTTGATCCATTTTAAAGTAGCTGTAACAGTGATATTTCTTACATATACCTGAAGTTTCAAACTGTGGATGAAATCTTCCAAACTGGGCAGATATGAAAACATGCCACTGAACTCAACACGAACTAGTTCAAAAGCTATTTAACCACAGTGCGGTGGGAGATGGGAGTGGCTACTTTTCACAGGGCTAAATAGCAGTTTACCAGGAAAGAAAATATGAACTTTATCCTTTTGGAAATTTTCTGCATAAAGAATGAAAGATTGTCACCAAAAACTTACTGACACTTTCACAAGGAGATTTGAGGAAGAAATAAAAATTGTGTACAAAATTACAGGTTTTGTTTCAGTGTAACATGAAAATATGCTGGTGAGGATATACTTACAAAACAAGTCAAACTGTTTAATAAATGTCAGAATACTAATGCACTGGAGGAATCTTATTTATTATCAAATTCAGTCTTTTAGTGTTGTGGGTAACCACTAACTTTTTCCCTAGTTATATTAAACCCCATTTCATTATTTCTTTAATAAATTACATCATTAATCTTATAGTTCTCTATTTTCGGTAAAAGATTCTTGTATGTCCTTTAAAGATTAATTTTAAAAGTTTCAAAAGAATTAACGTATACAAGCTGAAAAAAAAACGTTTTCTACGTGTGTAATTTTTATTTCCTGTTTTACTTTGCATCTTTTCTTCACACGATATTTTTACATAATTAAATTATCTAATATAATCAAGAGCGGAGAATCTAGAGAAATGTTTCACTTTTGCTGCCTGCCAATTAGTTTAACGTAAGACATATTATTATTGCTGATGTAACATATGAACAACCAGCTAACAATGAGGTGACCTTTTTCTTTCTTTATACAGTTGTCATTCAGCAGTGCACCTCTAATGAGTGTCTTGAGTTCCTGAGAGCCTCCACTAAAAAAGTATTATAATTTCCAATGAACATGCTGATCGCTGAAGTAGAGGTTTTGATAAATGAATAGCTTTTATCAGCCTTGCTCTCTGGGACCCGTTAGGAAAGGTTTTACGTTGTGTATCATTTAGGGAGCTTAACATGTAGAAATACATTGAAATAAAGATAACGCTGAACTCTAAGCTGAATTATAGGACCACCCCTTTGCATATACAGGTAATATGATATAAAGAGTTCACAAGCAAATAAATAATGTAGCTCTACATAATGTTCAGAATGGATTGAGTGTCCATGAAATGTAGTGAATTAACAAAGGTACTCAGACATCTCAGCTTACAATAAATTCAGTAGAAAGTGAGATAAGGCATCACTATGCTTCTCTAAACCCACCACAAAAGGGGGAAAGTCCACGTATTCTTGGGGTGCACAGGTTGTTTAGGATTGCAAATATCTTATAAGCACAGCATCTTTCTTTTGGGGATTTCAGAGACCCTGAAGTAACCTTCTTATTTTTGCGAACCACATCATTAACATTTTCATACACTTGAGACAACCTACATGAAAACCAGACAGATGGGTATTTTGATGTGCAAAAATCTATTTGCAAGATTTGTTGGGCTATAGTGCAAGAGGAAGAGCTGTACATAGTTTGTAAAGAATTCAGAGGATTTTTGCCACTCTTTCTGTTTGTATACAATTTAAAAGTATCCTCTCAGGGCAGACAGAACTGCATTTACGAGGAGATTGATGCTCAAACTATAACGAAAATTGGATAGCCAAAAGTGATATAGCTTTCACAGTGAGAAAGCTGTGGGGCAATTAGAAATAGAAGGTTAAATATTTTGTCTGAGGAGTTTTCATGAAACCCAAGAAAGATATCCCTGAGATAAGTGAAAGATATCCCTGAGATAAGTGAAAGATAGAAGATAAAGCTGACCCATAGCAGAGTTGGAAAGACAAATGTATAAAACGAAAGATGGTAGGGGCCACTGAACAGGTGGGAAATGAGGAAAGTCCTCATGCTGCCTCTCATCTTTCCAGAAGAGCTTTGAGGGAGGAGAAAAAGAAAGAAACTGTCTGAGAGGGGAATGATGAAAGACAGCTGATATAGATCTTTCCTTAGAGGCCTGACATTAATGAGCCTGTAATGGGCTTATTAGACTAAGTTATCTTTTGCTGAAATAAGTAAAGTTAAGCGGTTATGTTAATAAGAAATAGAGTATTAGGACAGATTAAAAAGGGAAGAGTCAAAAGTAAAATATGGAACTCTGCATTGTTAGTCAGTTACCAGAAGTTTGACAACAAATCAGGTATAATTTAGGATTGAGGAACCTTGATATTTTCAGTTATCTAGTTTGAAAACTAAATTATCTCCTCTAAGAGGATGTATTTCTTAAATAAGCACATAGTATTATTTATATATAAGCACACACGTTCACGTAAACTTATGTAAAACATTTCTATTTCTTGCAGTAAATATAAAAGTTTATGACACTTTAACAGAGGTTTGCCTGTTTATATGGTTGAGAAACTCTTATGTTGGACATTTGTTTTGGCTCTTGAAGGCAAGCATGACAACATAAACCAAATAAATGACTTCATTACTATGTATCATAGGATATCTGTCACCGAAGTACTCCTTACTGGGTAGTGCAGGGGACTGGAGGAAGAGTTTTTTGTCTGTTTGAAGATTTTGACAATTTGATTAGTTTTACAAAAAGTATGGTGTATCTTTATTCCTGCTCTATTGCTCTCTGTCAAACTACACATCAAACTCAATAGCTGAAGTTTAAACTAAAATAAGGTAATTAAGCTGCAACAGTTTAGGATGAGGTTTGATTTGGCTAGATTTCATCTCTGAAAGGTTTCACTCAAAATGGTTTGTGGAGTAGTTGAATTCAGGATAATATTTTGACAGGCCTCTTCCTGGACCACCTGATGCCTTGATGCAGGTCCCAGCATTTCTGAGGTCTTGCTTGGAAGAAAGCACGTGGGAAAGTTATAGCCTGGATCCAGTAGTCATGGAAACATTGGGGACCCTGGCTGTAGGCAAGGGATTCCTGAACCTGGCATACTGTGACTGCTTGCCTGGGAGCATAACACCCTGGGATTCAAGGTCCCCGATTTGAGTGACTTGACTCTGTTATAGAGCTTCTACATCTGTTTTGTAGAATCACAGAATGGCTGAGGTTGGCAGGGGTCCCTGGACATCATCTAGTCCAAACCCCCTGCTCATATCAGGGTCAGCTAGAGCAGGTTGTTCAGGGCTTCAAATACCAGATTTCAAATATCTCCAAGGATGGAGATACCACAGCCTCTCCAGGCAATGTGGTCTAGTGTTTGACCACCCTCACAGTTAAGTCTATTCTTATACTTAAATGAAATTTCCAGTATTTTGGTTTGTGTCTAGTGCTCCTTGTACTGCCCCTGGGTGCCACTGAGGAGAGTGTGCTTCTCTCTTCTTTGCACCTTCCTATCACATGTTCATACCTTACTGCCTGGTATACCTTCTTCTGCAACTTGGTCTGGACCCATCTATAGAGCAGGAGGAATGATAATCCTTCCAGCGCTTTCTGCTGCAGAGGTATAGCTTAAACCTGGAAGACCTGTTGTTTTCGGTGAATCTATAAGAAAGAGCAACTGGAAAATGCTAGGATACTTTTATCATGGGAAATATGAGAAGAAAATACTACTTCATTTAATTTGGACTAAAATCAATTAATTAAAAAGAAATATCTTAAAAACTGGATCATAACCTTTATTGGTGTTTTATCTGCACTGACTAGACAGATGACATTTAAACCTTTTTCCCCCTAGATGCATGGTTTTGCCTAGACCTAGACTTTGCATAATTTTCTTAGACTAGTCTGATTACTTTATTAAAACACAGATTAAAATTCTATCTGTAAAATCTGAGTTGTCCTTTCCAGTAGCAGGAACTGCTGGTAGCTAATAAAGTAGCTATATTACATATAGCATGTACTTATAGACATCTGTTTCAGTAGTTTCTAGGTTTGTTTGTCCATAACTTTCACCTTATAATCTTCACTTTAGGACATTTAACATGAAACTGGAGGGTTAGAAACATATCTTTTTCATGATTTGGCCCCTAGAGACAGCTCTTCACCTATTCACACTTTCATTCTCAGGCTTTGTTTTTCTGAAGAAGTTCATTGACTAACCTTTTAAACAGGATTTTTCAGTTTCTGAGACTCCTTAGAGAATGAAATAGTCTCCATCTCCCTCATTACAGTCTTCCATGTCTCCTTGCAGCTAAGGTTGTTGGTAGATCAACAAGAAGGAGAACTGCTTATTTAAACTATTTATCAGGTATTTTTCACACCAGAAGTATTCTTTTCCCTAACTTAGAACAAGAATATACAGTAGAATCTGTCACTAACAGTAGTTTGCTTTCAGAACTGATGTAAAGACATATGTAAAAAAGTGAGATTTTTTTCTTTTATAATTTTCTTGTGGAGTGTTTTTTTTTTATTCAAATCTTTTTCAGTTAATTCTTTTAAAAATATGTGATGCCTTTTTTTTTAAGACTGTCATTTAGGTCTGGGCTTTTTCTTTTCCAATCAGCGTGGTTGGGACCTACACCATTTTGTTTCTAACACATTCATTAAATTTGGCTTGTTGTTTAAGACCACATTAAGAGTTATACCTGTATTTGCAAAATGGCTATTCTAATTCACAGGTTACCCATACTTTGTATTTGAATGCTGATCAGCATGGTGTTATATTTTTATTTTACTACTCTCTTTTCCGTTTAATTTTATCAGGTATCGCTGAAAGTCATAGATATAATATGCTTAACTCCCAAAACTATAGTGAACTGGCATTCAGGAGGTTTTGCTTTGGCACTGAAAGCATGTGTGTTTATAGAACAGAATTTATACTGGAACACATTTGTTTACATTTATTAGATGAATATTTATCAAATGTTTTTTTCAAAATTGGAGTATGCTTACTGCAATATCTTGGGGTCAGTATTAATAATTGTGCCATATGCCTGTATATTTCTGAACCAGGTGGCTGGCAATCATGTATAGTGGTCTCCAGATGAGCAGTGGTTCAGTGACAGCAACAAAAAAAATCTCTCATAATGTGCACACATTACTATGAACAATCCCTGTTTTCTTCTTTGACCTTCTTGTTCAGTTCCAAATACTATTTAAATGTCAAATATCCTATTCTTAGATGATGATTCAGCATTGGATAACTAGAATTTTTTTAGTATATGACTGAAAGACAGATGTTACTAAACAAAGAACATGAATATTAGCATTATCCCCTCTGCAGTGCTGTTTAAGTTGCTGCTATTGTACACCTCTTGCAAGAGTACACAGACTAGTAGCTGCTGTATCATGTATTTGCCTAAACTTACATGTGTCTCTATAGTCAGAAGAAACTTATTTCCATAAACTCTACTTTGTCCTACCGATTCTTGTTCAGAGACAGCTTAGATGCTTCCATTTTGCCTAATCTCCTTCTGTACCTGTGATGCATGTTGGTGTTTGACAAAACCTACATTCATTTCACTGAATAATAAACAGCACAATTCGAGCTGTGATACTATTGGAGAAAGAACACTTTTTCATAATGTCAGAAGATCAGAGGCTGTACTTCACGCATACCATTTTTTTTTCATCCCAACTTACATTTTCTTTCCCTAGACTCCTAAAAATAATTAGAGCCAGTAGATGGAGCTGGTCTAAGTTTTTCAAAGAGTTCTCTTCACCATTATCTCTGACTTTATATGTACTAATCTTTCCCTCACAATATCCAACTACAAAGAAAGTGGTAGGGTGGTTTTCAGTGTTTTTTAGTCTGTCTATCAATTACAGTTTTTGAGTTGTTTCAAGCTACTACTGTGTGACGCTTTTTTGGTACATATAATAAATATCACGTAAAATGTGAATTTCTGATGCATATTTTTTTCTAGGTATCTAAAAAAAAAAAGTTTAAATTCTTTCAGTGGGAGATTTGTACTCTAAGTCAAAGTATACGGAGTTGTTTATTTTCCTCAAAGTTCAAGGAATTAAAGTGACATGTAGACAGTTTACCTAAGTTGGCTTGTTATTTATTTTTTTATACAGTCATACATAGAGAGATATTTTTAAGAATGTGGTAAGTTCTGATTTTAATACAACTTAATCCAGAGAAGAGTAGTAGTTTTATTGAAGTCATAAATCTTGAATTTAAATAAAACCTGCTGTTAAGAGGGGAAAGATTTCTTTTATGGATAAACTTGAATTAGTACTGGTACATGTATAGGCTTTTTTGAGAGACACACCCATAGTTTTTTTTGTTTTGAGTTGGTTTTCGCTTTGACTAGTTCCATTTTTCTTGCACTTTCACTAAAAAATCCCCACAATTGGATTGCTAATACAACATTGTGTTTATCATAGTACCTGGTGATCTTGATTTGTGGTATATTCTTTGGCAGGAAGCCTTTAGAGACTTATATTGCCTGGTACTGTCACATAAGCTTATGTCTATTAGTTCAAAGACTATTTTCTACATGAAAGGTGATGTTCAGCACCCAACTGGTGAGTGACTTGAGTGACTTCTGCTGGACAAATCTGAGCTGCTCTGATAATAGTAAGGTGCTATTTAAAAAAACATTAACTAAGCAGGTCAGGAGGAAGACCTTATGTAACTCTTGTCACAGAAGAAATAAAAGTCTGAAATTCTTTGTCTCTGAAAGGCACCTACCCAAATTCAGCAAGCTCTATGGCAGAGACAGTGTCTTAGGGATTTTATGCATGTTTAAACAGGAAAGGAACAGCTGAATTATGCACACATTCTGTTCCTGTGTTGCAAATGTTTGCCTTTGATATCCATTTCAAAAACAGTTATTTTACCCTTTTTTTTTTGGGGGGGGGGGGGATTTGTTCGTAAATTAGGTAAGTCATTTTATATTCCCCACAGTCAGAAGTAGAGTATAAGAAAGGGCTAAGCACAGGCATACCTAGACAACAATGGTTCTTGCTATTTTATCATGGTTTTCAGGAGTGTTTTTTATATATCTTCTATGAGACAGAATGTCAAATATGCAGACTGAGCAAGAGACATAACAGAACTACTGAAATTTAACATACCATTTAGGTTGCCTTATTAAATGTGTAGTGAGGTTTCTGAGAATGCTTCTGTCTGTTGCGTGCAGTGTATAAATTATTAGCCCCAACAGGGGATAAGAACTTGGAGGAGTTCAAGTTCATCCCCAAAATTCATCCTCTTGTCTCCTGTGAGAATCTGTGAGAAATCCAAATTCAAAGTACCTGAAGCAGTCCAGATTTAAACATTCTCTCTTAGTTGTCTTTTACAAACTTTGAGTCATTTTTTATAAGGTATCTCTTGTTATTCACAACAAAAATTTTAGCTGATAGGAAATAAATACATTTCCGCCTGAATGGCCTGTCATCTCTTGGAAAGTTGAATTTTTATGCATTATGCCCCCATTCTTCAATCAAGATAGTTTTCAAACTCTGCAACTTAGAAAACATCTATTAAAGGGAAGACAGTGGTGCTTCATGGTTTCTGTACAACAGTATGTATGGTTTGCTCCCATGACATATTTCACTTCAGGCACCATGTTTTAGCGGACAGCCAAATACTAATAGATGAGAAGCAATTAAGAGTACTTTAGTTCATAACTTTCCCTGATTCTTAAGTATCTGAGTCCTTCTCTGCTGTAGAGCAGAAGTATTTTCCTCCCCAAGCAACACCTCAAATTTCATTTCTATTTTTGGAAACCAACTAAAAAGACCAATTTGCCAAGAAAGAGCTAGATGATCCTTAAAGGTCCCTTCCAACCCAAAGTATTCATAATTCAGAATGATAATTCTATCATTCTCTTATCATTCTAAATGGACTGGATGGAAGTGTTTGTCAGCTAGACCATTAAAACAATTCATCACATAAATGAGAAAGAAAAAATAATATACAGCTGTGGTTCTGCTCTATTCTAGTTTGAAAAAAAGGATCATTCAAATTTTGTCTTGCACTTTTACAGCTTTAATCTTTATATGCTCCACTGAAACAATGAGGGGTATGTGTATGAATTCTCCCATGAATTCTGTGGTTTTGCCCCCAGAATATCCATTTAATCTCTGAAGTATTTTTTTCTCCTCATGAATTATTCATTCACAATGTGTGGATTAACCCACGTTAGCACCAGGAAAGAGAATGTTAACTTGACTGAGTTTAGCTATTTTGTACACAATAAAATGATTTTGTAAAGTGAACCACTGGGTAAAAAGAGAGAGAAAAGAAGTATTCTGCAAGATTTACATGGATTTCTTTTTTCTCTGCAGACTCTTTTTAGTGAATCAGCTATAGCTTGGATTTTATTGTGTGACCTTGACAATTACTGTCAAGCCCTTCAGATAACTGCTAGATTTGGCAAGGTTAAAAGGTAAGTGAAATTTTAAACATTAAAGCAAGTTCCCTTAAGAAAATGGAAACCTCTGTATTTTTATTAATAGCATGTATTAAAACATCTGACATCTGCAAGGGGAGGGGCTCTTTGTAATCTGTTTCAAAATGTATTGCTTTGTTTAATTTATTTGTGGTAGTTTCTAAGTTGCAAGTTAAAAAAAAACACAGAAAGGAAATAGAAAAGTGGAATTGCAAACAAATATGAATTGGGATCATTAAAACAAGAATTCAAGTTTTGTAATCTACTAGATGTAACAGGGTGGTTACGAATGAGAAGTGGGGTGCCTTGTAGAACTCTAAGAAACCTGCTTCATCTGTGGATTTGCAAATAAGGCAAGTGTAATTCTCCTCTGATTTTTTTGTTTGTTTGTTTCTTTGGGGGTTTTTTGCTTGTTTTTTTCTAAAGCAGGAAACAAAGACTGGCCAACCTTAACTGAAATAATAAGCACAAGGCTGACAAAGCTGATATGTCAGAACTTGGACATTTATGTGATGCTGTATGTCTTTTGTGAAATACGCCTCAATAAAATCAGTGTCGTCAAGTACCGATTTTGCTAGGTAGATTAGAGAAGGAATGGCTCTGTAATCAGTCCTTTACACTAAACATAATATGCAAAACGCTTACTTAAAACATTAATATAAATCAAGAAGAATTAAATGAATGCTATGTAAATAAGCATTTCTTTTATCTGTCAGAAAGCCATTTTTCATCCTTTACATATTTGTGGGTCAGATATTGCCCCAAGGAGAAAGAAAGTTCATGAATAATTTTAAAATTACCATTTTTGTTTCTGATGAAAGCAATAAGAAGAGCTTTCAGGGCTAGTTATATAAAACATATTCCAAACAGTATTGTTGATTAAAAAAATACTTTTCCCTTGCACTGAGGTCCTCAGTACAAGAAAGGTATAGACCTTTTAGAGAGGGTCCAGAGGAGAGCCATGAAAATGATCAGAGAGAGGGAACACCACTCCGATGAAGAGAGTTGGGATTGTTCAGCCTGGAGAAGAAAAGCCTTAAGGGGGATCTTATTGCAGTTTTTCAATACATAAAGGATGGTTATAAGATGGAGGAAGGCTTTTTACTAAGGCCTGTAGTGATAGGACAAAGGGCAATGATTTTGCACTGAAAGAGGGTTAGGTTTAGGTTGGACATGAGGAAGAAATTTTTTGTGATAAGGGTGGTGGGACACTGAAACAGATTTCCCAGAGAAGCTGTGTATCCCCCGCATTTGAAATTGTTCAAGCTCAGGTTGGATGGGGATTTGACCAACATGATCTAGTGGATGTCCCTGCCCACAGCAGGTGGGTTAGACTAGATGATCTTTGAAGGTCTCTTCCAACCCAGACCATTCATTCTATGATTTTATTCTGTGTTCTGTGTGTTTGAATACACTTGGAAGACATTCCTCATCTTTATACAGAATTCTGAAATCCTCCTGATAGAAACTGATCCCTTGATTATGAGGAAAATGTTGAATGACTCATGAAACAGAGAATGTTTTAAAAATACTGTTCTAAACTATGTAAACTGCTATTTAAAAATGATTTTACCACATTGTTTTGAAGCAAATGTACTTTCCTGAAATGCTGTATCAACATTATGCACATCCCTCCATCTGCTGTTATTCTTATGAGTGATTTTGCTATACCATTAATAATGAAATCTGGCTTGAAAGTCTTCTTCCACTTGCACACAGTAGTATCAGAGATCTGATTTAATCTTTTTACTTTCTTGTTAACTACGCTTCTAGCATTATACTAATTTCATATCTGCTTAAACCTTTTGTGTTGATCTTCTCCTTATTGACACAGAAAAATCCAATTTCAGTGCATACCACTAGTAAAATCCATTGTTGAAAACTTTATTTTTTCCCAGGAAATATGTTTCTTGCCATGACTTAAAACTGTATGTGTCACTCATGTGTTGCCTTTTCCAACATTGCACAGACCTGCTGTTATACTTATATTACATTAAGACAAGAAACCTTGTCAATATTGTGAAAACATGCAAATGTATAGAATAAATAACTCTAGAATGCATCCGTTCTGAGCAATCACAGTGTGAAAAAAGTTGCTAAGTGGGTCTTCTAATATTTGTTATCTTAACAAGAAATTTAACAGTTTCCACTGGTGGCTTGATGTCTAATTCTGCCTAAAGGAAAACAGGAACTGAATAATTAAGTGGCATAAAATTAATTATTACACAAGGTCTACATTCACTCAGACCATTATAGGTATCAGTATTAAATAAATTAAAAATATCTGTCAAACTGTAATATACTTTGTGGAGAGAGAGTTCATACTTATCTTGGAACTTTAGGGAATGTGACCCTGTATGAATCTCATAAGCACAGTAAAAATCATCATAATGAAAGGCTATAACCTAGAATAATAAAAGTACTAATTGTGCATTAATATTAGTGTCAAGAAATTGATAGTGGAGAAAAGTCACTGGAGGAAAAAAAGATAATTTACCCCTGATCTACCAAACTATTAGGAAACTGAAACCACAGACCTAGTATTATGATGATGTTTATTTCACTAAGATTACTGTCAGTTACTGCACTATGCTTTTATGTCTTTTTGAAGCACACATTAATAGCCCCTGTCAAAACTGAGCCTAGAAGCTAACAAGACTCTTAGGTCATTATGTCCATTTATGTTCCAGATAAATAGAACAAGTCAAAACTTGAAAAATAATTTATTGGATGAAGAAAATTTAGGGATTACTTAGGAACCAAGCACTCAGTTAGTGTGTATAGGTATTATCATTATTCCACCTCCAGTATTTGTAGCAACCAGTACAGGTAATTTTTTAAAAAGGTGATGGAGACATGTTTCCGTTCTGTATTCCTTTTCCAAAACCCTTCTTGCCCATTAGTAGTAGTTCATTCTTCAGATAATATGGATTGCAAATAGATTCTTAATATTTCTTTGTTTAAATTTATTTTCTCCATTTGTTGACTTAAGTCACTGTTAGCAATCTGCTGACATGCAGTTGTTTCTAGGCCATTGAATTTCACTTACACTTGACTTACTATTAGTTTATGAATAATAAAAAAAAAAGGTGATTATAATTCCAGAGAGAAAACAATTTTCCTAACATAATTGTCAGTATATGAATATTTTGGCAGTATCAGTCTTGTACTTTTTCGTTAGGAACATGAGACATACTTTTTCAGGTGGTGAATTTTGCTATTCAGTCTTGGTGTGTGAAAAAACTAATTCCAATTCATGCTCCCTCTGGTCACAAGAAGAAACACGGCAAGTCTTTATTCCCTGTACCTTCAAATCATGCAGTTTTCCTTGTCTCTGACAATACGTGATCTGCTTTATCTATCTGCTGGTATTGTATTGCACTGTATTTTGAATAAAATAACATATCTAATTCCTCTTTTTTTGTTGAGCTCAGGAGTTAAATCCTTAACAAAGTGGATTTGGCATATGAAATCTCTTTCTGGTTTCTATTTTGATAGGCTTATATATAGTTGTTAATAAAATCAGTGACACCTATATCCATGTAATATTGCATTCACCAAAGAGAAAGATGTATGAAGTGAAAATGTGCAACATATTTTACTAGATTGGCTATAAACTCTCTGATGCATTTCAGGAGGTGAAAATAGTGTTTCTTGATGTATTTCAGGAATAAATCCTTTATATCAGATTAAAATGCAGATGAGCATCATAAACTATTGTAATTTGAAAGGGTTGATCTCCTGATGCAGTCTTCTTCCATCTGCTTCAGGTGTAAAGGTTAGGGGGAATTTGCTACAATTACTGAATGCAATTTGGGTTCAGATGCAATCCCCCAACCTGAAAGTCCCTATGTGAATGAAAGCTCCTTTTTAATACTTCTGACATTTCTGCTATTTCATGAAATCCTGAAACTTTATGATAAAATTATTAGTTATGAGAAATTATGGAACTGCTAGTGAAAATGTGCATGTGAACAAGTGTAAATCTGAATGACTCTGAGGTTAGGATCTAATTTCATATCTCAAATCTTAAAATACTGATAATCCTAATTCAGTATTTTTTAGCTCTTAGGTGGCTTACTTAATACATAAGGGGAGATACAACAAGCCAGAAGTCCGTGTAAGTGGCTTAAAGGCTTTTATTTCTGTGTGCTTTGCAGATCATCTCTAGATTTTAACTACTGCTGGCTAGGATCTTGTCTTATGGAATTACATTATAAGACTTCTTTACGGAAGGGAAAAGATCCCAAACTCTCTTATTTCTGGACATTGTTGTTTTGTTGTAAGGACCTAAAAGTAGCTTATAGAGACTTCACCAGATCAGAACAATCAATAAATGTGAACTTTAGCATAACTATACTTATACGTTAGTAGGGGGACGCAAATTTCTTGGAGTAATGGTGAGTAGCTGAAAGACGCTAGGAGGCGGGGAGTTGTATTACTAAAAGGCTGTGAGAGAGAAAGGGAAATGTTATCAAAAAGGTCATTTCCTATTTAACAGATGTTGACTAAACAGAGCAATAGTTACTTTAAAAAAAAAATATTTGGTAGGAAGAATAAGAAAACTGCCTTTTTAGTAAAATATTGTGCACAGTTTCTGCAAAACAAATAGGCTGCTTTGAAAGCTGGCATGGAATACAGGGATCAGCAGTGGTTTGACATTGAGAAATTAAGCTCAGTTATTCAGTGGCAGGAAACTGTATTCAACGAGCGGAGAAAAATATACATGACACTCAGTTTGCAAAGAACAGTATTACTTTGTAAAATGGTTGCCTGTCAACAGGAGCTTTCTTTATAACTTTTGTTATTGAAAGAAGTCATTGAATATTCCATTCACTCTCTTTTCAGTTGACTTTTTGATAGCCTGAAGGACATCGTATTGTAAACTGGTTTCCCAAAAGTTTTCGTTTTTAAAGAACATCTGCATGAGTCCAAATCTGCAAGATTATTTTTTTCTATGATACCTGGAGTTACATGGTCGTACTTAACGTCCTGAGTGGGAGCTCTTCATGCGAGAGCACTACACCCTTGAACACTAGAATATAGTATCTTAAGTTCCTGCACTGAAGAGATATTTAACATGGAAGAACTGAAAGAAGATACAGACATTAACAGAAATACCCTTGAGGGTGAAAGAAATTAAAGACTAAGTGATATAGAAACTTGATTTTTCAGAGTATTGCCTAGTTAGTATGGGTACTTTTTATAGGTACTGTTATTGCAGATAATAACTAAAAACTAATACCTCTCAAGAAGAGAAAGTATCAAGGGAAAACATCTATGTAGGAGAAAAAACAAAGATATAGAGAGTATATTATGATTTTTTTTTTGTTCCTTAAAAAGTTTGGGAATATGTTAGGGCTATTAATTTCTGGGACTATGATGAAATAACCTGATCTTCCTAGGGTTTAACTATTACATATGAATGAAAATTGGCAGTGGTTGCACAATTAAGTTAATGTCTGACACTATGTGATAGAAATTAGAAAGAGAGGATCAAATACAATAGGTAAATTGTAACTGAATATTTTCTGATATATTAGAAAGACTATAGCCTAAATAAGGTTAAGTTTACTAAATTCTGAATATGGTAAAATAACTGCTAGCATAATTGTCTAATAGCAATTTGTTCAGCTTTCTAGTCTGAACAAGAAATAGTCTCTCTTCAATTTACATCTTGATAACTGTCTCAAATTTTTCTTTCCTGCTCTGTTTTTCAACATCTTTGCTACTTATTATTTTTAATATTCTATGACTGTTCCTGGTGTCTGTGTACTCTCAGGTACTGTAAAGCAGACTGGAATTTTGTGGAACTGTTTATTTCTTCGTTCGTTGTGTGGAATTGTACAAAGAGGGAAGAAATGAAGATTTTAAAGGTCCTGTTAGGAAAGAGGTGACTTACCTCATAAGGTTCTTCTTGCCTACTGAGGAGATGGGAGCTTTCCTGATGGTGCATTAGAAAAGTTTCAAAATATGCAATAATAGAATATACTTTTTTTTCTCTCTTAGCAAAGAAAATATGTCTTAAAAAGGCTAAAATATTTTTAAAGTTCTCTTGGTTTTTTCCTCTTCTCTTTATCCATGCCAGCACTTGCGGATTAGATAGCTCTAAAAGAAACAACATACTAATTTTTATAGAATGCTTCTTTTTTTCCTTGATTTCAATATACAATTTCCATTAATATGAAGTATAAAACCAACCTATACATACACACATACACATATATATATATATATAAACAAAAATGACCTGGTTGCAGAGAGGTGATATAACTGAGCAAAGCTAACAGCTCACTGGAGATACCAGTCCTTTTTCCTTACTTCCTTCTGTATTCTCAGCTGTGTATTACTTCTAGCTCTATTGCACCATAACGTACTCACCGTAATGTACTCATCTGACCCCTTCATGAATTAATTCAGCCTAGTAAGCTCAGATCATACCATATACAAAAAAAAAAAAAGTCCTGCATACTAATATCTCAGAGGGGTCACTCTCATGACAAAAGTGAGAGGGCAACACCACGTGGCAGGAGTGGGGGAGAGAGAGGGAAAATGGAATGGGAAGGAAGTAAGGATTGCTCCTTTTGCAACATCCATTACAACAAGCATTTTTAACACTGGAATACACCACAAATAAGGGTTTTTTTGCCAACTGTTTTTAAACCGGGGCAATCTCTTTTCCCAACTAGCAAATTATAAGGAGAAGTGAAACGGCCTCTAGTTGTGCCAGGGGAGGTTTAGACTGGATATTAGGAAAAATTTCTTCACCAAAAGGGTTGTCAAGCATTGGAACAGGCTGCCCCGGGAAGTGATTAAATCATCATCCCTGAAGGTATTTAAAAGACTTTTAGAGACATAGTTTAGTGGTGGACTTGGCAGTGTTAGTTTTACGGTTGGACTAGATAATCTTAAAGGTCTTTTCCAACTTAAAAGATTCTATCATAGAATCATAGAATGTGTTGGAACGGACCTTTAAAGGTCATCTAGTCCAACCCCCCCACAGTAAGCAGGGACATCTTCAACTAGATCAGGTCGCTCAGAGCCTCATCAAGCCTGGTCTTAAATGTCTCCAGGGATGGGGCCTCCACCACCTCTCTGGACAACCTGTTCCAGTGTTTTGTTGACGCGGAAGCTTCGGACAATAACACGCAGACCAATGTGATCAGGTTAATGCCACTTTATTGCGCAGATAGCTCAGTTATTATAGGTATTCTAGTTCCGTGTACTACGAAGACAAATTCTTGATTGGTTACTCGCATTAAACAAATCATACATGGCATAATATAATTGGTTACCTACATCCACTCGTCAAATACCTATTGGCTAAATATTCGTGTTTCTTATTCTTACAGCTAATTAAAACTTGTTCCCTGTGTTGCTAACTTCCTACTCAGCAACCAATCACGCTGGAGTGTTCACAGGGTGACTATTTAAGTCTAAATATTCTGCCACAATTCCCCCTTCTTGTTTTTGAACACTCCAGTTGTCGTCCCTAGTCAGCGGAGTTTGATTATACCATATTCTTCATACCATACGCTCTAATGCCTTCTGCAAGCATTGAAAAAGACAGGGAACAAATAATGCAACAATAATAACAATTAAGATTATTAACAACCGTGCTTTAACAAAGGAAGTCAACCACCCCGTAATTCCCCAAGAACTTAACCAAAACTCCAACCAAGATGCCTGATCCAGCTCAAATATCTTGTTTGTCTCAGCATTCTCAAATTGCAACAATGCTCCTCTCATAACTTTTAAGGCCTGTTACAGCCTACACTGTTGTTAATAAATTACCGGTGCTTGGAATGTTCACAGGGTGACCATTCTGTACCAAAAATCCTTCCACAAATTCCCCTTTTTGCACCGGAAAACAATTTTTCCATCGAAGCCTCGAGCGATTTACGAATACAGGCAAGTAAACAAGGCAATACAGATAAAACAACCAATATAATAATCAAAACCAAAAGGCTATGCGTTATAAAGTCTTTTAACCAACCACCTATTCCCCAAGAGTTAAAGAACTGATCTAGCCAAGATGTTTCAACGGCTAGTTTATGCATATTTTTCTGCAACTGATCTAACTTAGAATGAATAGACTGAGAATGATCAGATAAATTCATCCACGTGCCTTTACCCTTTTGTCATTGGTCGACCTTCCTTGACGTATGCTGCTTCAAGGTTTCTTTGTTTCTTCTCTTTTCTGCACTCAGCAACTTTCTTCTGGTTAGTACAGCACTCCCTTATCTTCTGACCGGTAGTAACCTTCTTAGCTTTCTTACCCTCACGTAAAGGCAGGCCTACTTCGGGCCTACTCATGCTAACACAGCTCATGCCTTTCGTGCACCATCGTCTCCCACATCTCCCCCCCCTTTTTTTTTTTTTTTTTCTTTTTTTTTCTTTTTTTCTTTTTTTTCTTTTTTTTTCTTTTTTTTCTTTTTTTTTTCTTTTTTTTTCTTTTTTTTTTTCTTTTTTTCTTTTTTTTTTTTTTTCTAGCATCTCTTTAAGTGTGCAATGTGCACGTTCCACAATGCCTTGGCCTTGTGGGGAGTGGGGAATACCGGTGACCTGTTTAATACCTCATGTCGGCAAAGAGGCCTGTATATTAGCAGACCTCTTATTAGTTTTTACAGTTTTCGGTACTTCTATGACTGCAATGCATTGCAACCAATGTCGAATAACACCACGAGCCTTCTCTCCTGTGTGAGCAATAGCTGCAACCAGGTGAGAAAACAAATCAACTGAAACATGTACATAACACAAACATCCAAATTCCATAATGTGCGTAACATCGGATTGCCAAAGTCCATCAGGTGTAAGCCCTCATGGGTTAACCCCCGCAAATGATGGCAGAGGAGCCAGCTGCTGTCAGCGCAAGAGATCCTGCGAAATGAATCGTGCTAACATTTCAATCATCACAGTTACTGTTTTTGAGAAGGTATGTGGCAAAAATAGCCACTCTAATGCAGTCAGGCTCTTTGCGAGTGCATCATCCCACTGTCCTAACAGGGCGTAAGGTTGAAATATTTGATATGTCATAAACAAATCTGCAATGTGCTGTAATGCCTTCTGAGCTGTTGGGGTTAATGAACGTGAAACCTACAGGGGAGGGGGGGGCAGACACAGCGCTTCAGGGCGGCCCCTGTATCTGCAAAGTGCGCTCATGTCTCTCCTCCTCTCTCCGACCCAAGACAGCTCCCTCATATCCTGCACCGGATTGAGTGGAAAAGTACAGGCTAGAGTCGCTACATGCGTGGCCAGTGCATGCAGCGAGCCTCACCAGACTCATGATCCAGCTTTTGCTAACAGCAGGTGTCTGATACGTGACTACATTGTTGTACTCCCTTCTTGTTCTCTTCTTCTTTGAAGGTCAGGTTCTCATGGATACACACATAGTTTTTGCAGAAACAGTACTGAGCCCCTTTTTCCCAACATATATATTGGGTTTGGTTCAGCTAGTAATTTTCTGTCGTGTCTTACTCGGACCATCCTCTATTATCCCTTACACATGCCGTTCCGTGGTCTGTAGATGGGACATGATGGTATTCTATAACTCGTACAAGGGTACAATGCAAAGTGACATCTACAATTGATCGTATAATGCTTATTAAACACGGCAAACAGCATACTAAAAATAACAGACAAATTCCTTCCACACAGGCAATGAGTATAATTTGCTTCAACCAACCCCACCCCCAAGTCCATCCAGCAAAGAAATTTCACCCAGGGGTCTCCACAAGTTGCTGGTTCGGTCGGTGCAGTTCTTGCAACTGGGCATGGATGGATTTGGAGTGGTCACTTGGATTCATACAACACAGTCCTTCTTTAAAATCTTGACAAATGTGTCCGTGAGCTAAAAGCAAAAAGTCAATAACAGCTCTGTTTTGCAGCGTCGCATGTTGAAATAACTCAGAAATAGCTGTAATAGTAGCAGTACTAAACTTATTGTTGGCAGCGAGGGAGTCCTTGTTTTCAAGAATCCCTGGCAGAGAAAGAGTCCTTGTTAGCAAGAGCGCATGCAGACTCCCCTGTTCTTGCTGGTACTATGCTGTGATCTTCTTCAACAACAGGCCAAGATTCTCAAGCAGCTAGATAAGGTGTCCTTGAGTCCATTACAGACTTATGTCATCTAAGTGTTTTTCTTGCAAGCACCCGAGACTGAATAACAATTAGTGTGATATATGTGTTTTCCAGCACCCAGGTGCGAGTCTCTTGAGTGTATTTACAATCCTCCTCGCCAATCTTCCGTTGCTTTCCCATATTCCACCCCCCCGCTCAAGAGACCGCTTCTTCTGGGGTTCTTTTAGTCTCACAGGGTATAACACAGTAATTTACAAAGGCATGCAATAACGTATATACATATAGGAAAAAACCAAAACCATATCTCTATAGTACTGCTTTGAATCAGATGTCTTATTTCTCTTTTTCTGCCGCTTTCTCACACTGCGTATGGCATACTTTTGTGCTAACGCAGCACATTTCCCTTCTAATTGTTCCTGTATATATTTTTTTTCCTTTTTTTTTCCTCTTTTTTTCCTTTTTTTTTTTTTTTTTTTCCATCACTTACAGCTGACATAAAGGTCTGCCTTTGCAAGAAGAGCTCACCCTTAAGTTTCTCATTTTCCTACAGAGTATCCTATAGATTTCGGCTCAACTCCTTTTCCCAATCAACCATGATCTTACAGGCAAACAACAAACAACCAGCCATACGCCTTGCATAGATAAGCTGTTCTCAAGAGCGTAAGCATGTCGGCTGGTGAAAACTCTCCCAATATTTCAGGACTTCTATCAGTTCTACAGCCCATCCCGGTCTATCTCCCTGGGGTACGCTCGCCTTACGTCTAAACATTGTATACATACAAACTTCTTCGCTTGATGGAGTGTCAGCCCTAGTCGCGTATGAGAACAGTACCACACCGGGCAGAACACCTGCTCAAGCGGAGTCACCGAACGACACTGGACACAACAACAAACAAACAGTAGCACAGATGTTGATCAGCAGGTATAAACTGACACCCACACACACTTACACAGCAGACATACAAAAACAGCACTTCTATCTCAGGGAGACGGCTGGGGAGGGGAGGGGGTGAGGTGGGCAGCAACGGGAGCAAAGCGGCTCCGGCTCCGGCTGCGTCCTTCTCTGCCGACATTCTGACAATACACTGCAATACCCCGATTCCGGCTGCGCACGACGCGATACCTGGTACAAATGGAGGAAGGTTAAGAACAACTTTCGTCTCTGTTGCTGTGAAATCTCCTTCACAGTTGGAGCAGATGCAGCCATAGCTTTAATTGGGGTTAAAGGTGGACATAAATCAGGTTCAGTCTCTGGATTTATTGGACCAGGATCAAAGGGATCTTCTGGCTCTTCGCCTCCCGAATTCTGCTTTTGGTAATGTTATTGAGGGTCTGCAACTGAGGGTATCATTTCAAATGACCGAGGTTCCTCTGGAGATGGAGGGGGAAAGTCGTTCTCCTTCTCCAGTTCGCAGTTCTTAGCCGGCGTCCCCAGATGGTTTGTCGCAGGGACAAATTGCTGCTGTGAACGATCCGCGTTGGCCGCATTGTTCCCTTGTGCTGTTCCAGAACCCTGAGGCAGAGGAGCAACGGCTTCTGGCGACTCTCCGAAGGACAGACCTGTGAGGGAGATATTCTCACCTCCGGGCGTTAACGCCGCAAACGCTGATGCAGCAGCCAGGCACTCTGCTTGCATCTCTTTCAATGTCTCTGTAATCAGCCTCCACACCGTGGAGAGTTTTTGCGCCTCCTTGGATCCCTTACTCACTTCATCCCACATTCCTATCTTAGCCCATGTATCCTGTGCAAAGGCAACAGCAGCAGTGGGGATCAGTTCTCTATTTTGCGCCCATGCCAGGAGCGCCTTCAAGGTAGGCGTATCATAATTCAGTCCTCTCTTAGAGAGCATATGTTGGAGGAGTTTCACCACTGCCTCTTCTTCCTTTGTGAGTGTGGACCCCATCTCCTCCCGGCCGCTCGCCTGGCCAGAGCGAGATTCCCTTCTTTCCTGCGCGCACTTTTTCCCGATCCTCCCGCACAGGCACGGGGGATCCCGAGTGCCGGGGCAGCACTCACCTTTCGACCGCTTTTCCGTCCCCTCTCTTGGTCGGGTGTCCGTCAGGAGATGAGTCCTAACCACGATCCGAGGGTCTCTGTTCGGGCGCCACTTGTTGACGCGGAAGCTTCGGACAATAACACGCAGACCAATGTGATCAGGTTAATGCCACTTTATTGCGCAGATAGCTCAGTTATTATAGGTATTCTAGTTCTGTGTACTACGAAGACAAATTCTTGATTGGTTACTCGCATTAAGAAAATCATACATGGCATAATATAATTGGTTACCTACATCCACTCATCAAATACCTATTGGCTAAATATTCGTGTTTCTTATTCTTACAGCTAATTAAAACTTGTTCCCTGTGTTGCTAACTTCCTACTCAGCAACCAATCACGCTGGAGTGTTCACAGGGTGACTATTTAAGTCTAAATATTCTGCCACAGTGTTTCACCACCCTCATTGTAAAGAACTTCTTCCTAATGTCTAATCTAAACCTACCCTGCTCTAGTTTAAAACCATTGCCCCTTGTCCTAGCGCTACATGCCCTTGCAAACAGCCCCTCCCCAGCTTTCCTGTAGGCCCCCTTCAGGTACTGGAAGGCACCTATAAGGTCTCCCAGGAGACAACCCCAACTCTCTCAGCCTGTCTTCATAGGAGAGATTCTCCAGCCCTTTGATCATCTTTGTGGCCCTCCTCTGGACCCACTCCAACAGATCCGTGTCCTTCTTGTGCTGGGGGCTCCAGAGCTGGACACAGTACTCCAGGAGGGGTCTCACAAGAGCAGAGCAAAGGGGGAGAATCATCTCTCTCGATCTGCTGGCCACGGTTCTTTTGATGCAGCCCAGGATGCAATTGGCCTTCTGGGCTGCAAGCACAAATTTTTGGCTCATGTCCAGCTTATCATCCACCAGTACCTCCAAGTCCTTTTCCGCAGGGCTGCTCTCTATCACATCATCCCCCAGCCTGTATTGATAATGAGGATTGTCCCAACCCAAGTGTAGGACCTTGCACATGGCCTGGTTGAACTTCATAAGGTTTGCTCAGGCCCACCTCTCTAGCTCATCCAAGTCCCTCTGTATGACTACCCTTCCCTCTGGCCTGTCAACCGCACCACTCAGCTTGGTGTTATCGGCAAACTTGCTGAGGGTGCACTTGATCCCACACTCTAAATCATTGATGAAGATATTGAACAGCACTGGTCCCTGGGGGATACTGCTTGTCACCCCTCTCCATCTGGACATCGAGCCATTGACCACTACCCTCTGGATGTGACCTCCAGCCAGTTCCTTATCCACCGAACAGTCCACCCATCAAATCCGTATGTCTCCAACTTATAGAGAAGGATGTTGTGGGGGACCATGTCAAAGTCCGGATAGATGATATCCAGAGCTCTTCCTGATTCTGTGATTTAGTTCATACTCTTAGAACGTAATTTGCAAATCTAGGTTTAATGCCCTAACGATGGTTCTTTCCAGTCATAACCAGAGACAAATATTGGCTTTACATGTTTTCCTGTGTTTTTTTTACCTCTTCACACAGGTCTATATCATCTTCAGAAATCACTGAAGAAAACCAAGCCCTTTCCCAGCCTGTATTTATGCAATTGATTGTTTCTGCACTAGGTGTAGAAGTACACTTACATAATCTGTGTGTAAATGCATGCATCTCTAACAAAAAGGCATTCTGTTGTTCTGTAACTGTTCTGAAATTTTTCAAGGTAATTGTAATTTCTGGTTTTATGCTAGAGTTTGCTTGTTGTCTTCCAAAGTTTTGAGTTGTCTGGAAATGGAATATTTTTATATCTTATTACATTATACAGGTAATTTATGGAAATATTGAACAGAGCTATGTCCATAGCAAACTGTTGTAGAGCTCTGTTTGACACAGCATCCACTTCAAGAGGGTTCTTGTCAATGTATATTATGCCAGCAAGCTCTACCTGACAAGAATATCATTGTATTTAACTTAATTTTGCTGTTTTTCCAGCACCTTCTCACCAATAAGAGCTTCCTGTAAGGGAGATTTGTCTTGCAGAATTACAGCCCTGGGAGCTACAGTGTAAGAGGGCTACAGGGGAGCAAGCATAACCATCTAGACAACCCTTAAGTCTAGTCCTAAAGTATTAAAAAGAAATGATTAAGTTCTGGTGTAAATTTAAAATGTGTTCAAACAATCTAGAATGCAAATAAACATGACATTTACTAGTTCTCTACTGCTAACTAACAATGAGCCTCGGAAGTGTTGGGAGGGAAAACTCAAGCTTTTTGTTCTATTTTGTTTTGCTTTTTTGTAAAAATGTTATTTTGCAGCCTCTTAATTCAATCTCATCCCATGGAAATTGAGAGGTTAAGCCAGTTAATGAAGCCTCGTTAGTTGTTGCTGCTTCTGAAATAATCTGAGCTCTTGGTTATAAAACAAACAAAAAAACTTCAAGGTTTATTCTTGATGACCAGATTGATTTTGTTAAGGAATGAAAGCAAATATTTGATGAAGGGAGAAAGGATAATATTTTCAGATATTGTGTGAGTGGTAAAGAATTACTTATATTTCAGTTATAATGAATCTATCTCTAACATTTATTCTAATTTAAAAGGACATGGTTTTACTCCATGGTTTTAAATAGAAACAGTATTTATGCTTTCTCATTACCTGCAGTTTTGTGTATTTATGGAAATAATAATGCTAGTATCAAGTATGCTGAAGCAATCTTGTTTTTAAAAGGCACTATCATATATTTTAGACCTGCATAAATGAAACCTCATTCTTAAGTCATCTTTTAGAATGCATTGTAAATAGTTTGTCTATCTGAAGTTGTAGAATAATACAAAAATAGGGATTTCTGATGATGATTAGGCTTTTATCACTCAAACAGATTTAGATAATGAAAATTTTACACTCCATTAGCTTACAATTTAGAGCACTGTTTCTTTCTTCCTTTTTCTCCACATGAAAGAAGATCATTTACTAAGGTTTCAAATGCAGCCAGATTTAACATAAAACTCAATTTAATTTTTTAACACAATAAATATAATGCTCTAAATGACATAATCATTAAAAAAAGCCTAAAACTTTAAAGTTGTATGCGTTTAGAAGCCACGAAATGCAAAATTGTAGGATTATAGACTAAGAAGGGGCAACTTGGGCAGAGAAAATTTATTTCAGGTTCTTACACCTTCACAAATAAGGTCAGCTTGAATTCAATGAATGCGTGTTCATATAAGATCTACAAATAAAATCATTCAGTAGGAAAAAAAAAGTTAAGACTGTAATGTTTCTGTAACCAAGTGCGTATATTATAGTTTTTAATAAAGTGCTATTACTGTCTATAAGACAGAGAAGAAATAGTTTCATGAAATGTTTTGGGGTGGGGTTTTTTGGTGTCTTTTTTTTGTTGTTTGTTTTTTGTGGAGGTTTTTTGGTTGTTTTGTTGTGGATTTTTTTGTTTAGTTGTTTTGTTATTTTGTTGGGGTGTTTTTAGTATCCTGAAAGGTAGGTTTAACACTTTGTACAGTTCTAGATCTTTAATATGTATTTGCTCTGCCATGTGAATTAATATCACATGCTGATTTATGACGGTCTGACAAATAATATAAGAAAATCTTTAATAGCTTTTCTTCCTATTTTATGTTGCATATTCAGAATAAATGCAGTTCAGATTTTGTGAAACCTGTTGGATTCAGAACCCTGGTAATAAAATCTTGACAATAGATCACAGAATGAGATACCTATTTTGTTGATTTTACATTCCCTTTCATTCACATCATTCCAGACCCTTTGCTTGTCAGTGCTGTCCATCACTTCCTCACAGGGATGCTAGTAACTGTCTCCCTCTCATCATTCCTAGTTTAAAGTCCTTCTTACCTTAAAATTTTAAACTGTCTCCGAATACTTTATCACAATATATTGTGTTGCATAAAAAGACAGAAAAGATAGAAAACAGTTGTCAAAACCAAAGGTAGGCCCACATATTACTGAAATTTGTTACTGAGACTATTGACGAGCTCTAGACACATTAGTACAAGGCTGCAAGAAAACAGCTGTAAATTGGGAACATTTTCGTAAAGACTTTCATTGCTTATATGACTATTGATTTACCATTTGTAATCAAAGCAGACTTTACAATTTGATGTAAAAGAATATAAAATTAAACTCTACCAATTGAGTCATCTGCACAAATTGAGATCTATAAAACCATATATGTATAACAACATTTTCTTATATATATATTTATTTATCTTTCTTTGGAGATTCTTTGTCTATATTGTCTTTCCTTAAAGATCAAATTTCTTTCTGGATGCTATCCAAGTATTGCAGAATAGTTAATTTAAAATGTAGATATTTATACAACACTTGAAAATATCTGGAATAATCTTTATAGCACTTAAATATAAATCTTTCAAGTTCAAAAGTAGGGAATAGCCAAGAAAAAATGCCCAATTTGTGCTCATTAGAACTGGGTAGTCTTTGAAGAGCGGTCACAAATAATTAAGACAGTAAGAGAAAAGTCATCTAATTGAAGATAGAGGTGATTTACAGATCAATATATTTGTTCTTTAGCACAACAACAAAGCCTACTAAAAATCAGAGGTTCACAAAATCTCAACCCCTTAATCCAATTATTTAAAAAGATGATTGAATTGAACTTTGCTACTTCAATTGCTTATAAGGTTCTGTAAAAATACTTTATTAAATCAAGAAATGACTTCTAGGCCAAAAAAACCCAGTGAAATTGATTTAAATTGAGTCATTTTCTTGAAGCTTCACTTCTCTCCCAAAGGAGAAAAAGACATAAAGAGAGAGAAAAAGAGAGAAAATGAGAAGAATTCAACATTTTTCTAAACAAATATTAAAATTTCGCTCTCTGAATGATAAATTTCCTTTGTTTACTAGATATTTTAAATAAAATAAACACTCATAATTTTTTTTTTCCTTCTGAATTTTGGGTTAATCTAATATTCCCTGGAATTCTATTTGACCGCCAAAACAGAAATAATAAAAATTTGCACAGCTAGATTAAAACCTATTAAGTTTCCAGGATTCTCTTTCCTTTACATAGTCCCAATAAAATCCGTTTTATAAGCCACTTTCTTCTCCAATATACATATGTAGCGTTCTACATTTTACAGAAATATGTATGCAAAGATATTATCTTTTTTTTTTTATCTATTCTAATAATGCTTGGTTTTAATAGGAGATGTTATATCAAGAGGTTTATAATTACTATTTTATGTTATTTTATTCCTAAATATATAATGAACAGTTACAGTTACAGGGTTACAGTTCATGGCACAATGTGCACTTTTCACATGAACATTGCACAACATCTTTATATTAATTCAGTCAAAATTCCTTATATACTTCAGTCACATCTTAGTACATTTATTATGGTCTAAATTATCTGGTCTGGGGCTAAAGGTTACTTTATAATAGCCTCAGCACAAACATACAAAATAATACAAACCTATACCTAAAAATGTAATTGTCTCATACAAAATGTTTGTTTACAGTCAGTGTGAGTGTTTGTACACAACAGAAAGGGAAGGTATTATAAAAGTGCTGAGTGTCAACATTACATATAATTGCCAGATCAGATGAAAGACATTCAGCCCACACTGACAACACACTTAGATATAAGAACCTGTTATTATAGTACCAGATGATGTTTATGCAATTGCCAGATGCACCAAGGATTTGCTTTAGAATTAAGACTACAATTTGAAATCTTTCCTTGATATATTCAGATTGCATCTTTATGTCAGAGTATCTTGAAGTATAAATGCAAGCTTAGATACATCAAAACACAAACCCAAACATGTTTGTGTAGGCTTAATGAAAAGGAACTGTAGCATTATGACTGACTTCAGAGTTACTTTTGAAAGTAAAATTAAAATACCAACTTTTATCCATGCAGCAGTAGAGGAATATAAAGTGGAACATTAAATGATATTGACAAAGAACAGAACAAAATCATTTTTCCACAGCTGAACTGTGGCAACTCTGGTGTTTATATATATGTGTATGGATGCTTATTTAGATATTTTAGATGAAATTTGTTCAAGGATATAATGTTTTGTGTGATTTTCTTTTCTTTTTTCCCAAGATCAGTGATAATATCAGAATAATCCCTCATTTATTATTTCTGCTTTGTTGTTCGAGTATTACAAACACAATGTTGTTTTGTTTTTTTTTTTTTTTCATTTGGATAGTCTAGCTAGATTACTCACTTGTACAAACAGAGCAATGAGAGCAATAAAAATATGTTTCAAGATAATTTTTTTTTTTTATGCATTAAACCTCATTCTAGATTAAGTGAAAGGCTACTATGATAGCAGAGTATACAAATTCAGTGTTTAATGAGGAACTGCTAGTAGCTCCAGAAACAATCAAGAGGCAATGATATTGTTCTTATTCCCTTTATCAAATGGCAATATTGGCATCATATGGGGGTAGCTACAGCACCACCCAGTCACTAAGGTGACATTACTGTGACTGTCCTTTTCCAACTTAAAAGAACATTTGAAAGGGAAAACATAACTGCTGTTGTAATTTCTTAAAACAGAGGTAGTCTACCTTCCAGTTGTTTTTCCAGCTTAAACCATGCTTTCCGTGGTGGGCATACTAAAAGAGTTGAGATATCTATGTAAGGAGGGCAGATGTGCTGTAAGACCAAGAGTCCCTGGCCTTTCTGGAGTGGCTGCTGAAGGACAGTAAAAGTCCTTAGTGCATTCCAGCTGGAATATGGAAATTGTGTATGGGCATTTATCTCTTTCCCACATAGAGAGGTTTTCAGATTACAAACTCTGGATCTATTTGCAAGATGAGGCACAACTACAATACATAATTATTAGGAATTCCTGATAGACATGAAGATTTGCATAATTTCTTAATTCTGTATACAGTGACTGAGGAGGGTAGGCCATGAACAGTTTTGAAGACAATAATCAAAAAATACAGGTATAGTACTAGAGATTGGGTTTTAATTCAGTTTTCATTCTCCAAAAGCAATAAAACTGAACAAGAATTTAAGCTGAGGTGTCACAGACTGCATGCAGTAGAAGGACTGTCAAAAAAAAGTTAAGCACAGCACAACTTAGGAGCTATGCTTTAGTCGTATTACTGCTTTTTTTGGTATAGATAAACTCTCTCTCATGTGGCTAATACCGTACTCTTGAGAGTGAACAAATTTTTTAAATGAAATCTCTGCCAGAAGCCTATGAGTTTCTCTATGAGTTGCAGAGTTCCTCATAGTATTCAGGCTTTTGGCAGGAACTCCTTCTCTACATCTCCTGCCCAGGGAGAATGATGCAATTTCTCATGAACTGGAAATTTTAGCTGCAATTCTCCCCCTTATTTAACCAAAGCAAATTGGTATGTCTATATAGATGAAGACATTTACACTCTAGCTGGATCATTAGAATGTGTCAGTATGTTCCTGGTTCACCAATTACTGGTTCCTGGTTCACCAAGCGTTTCAGAGAATGAAAATGACATATACACAAACACACACATATATACATAACACACACACACACAATACATACATACATATATACATATATATACACACACACACACACAGGTAAACAATTATTTCCAATCTGAAGTTAAATGCAGGTTAAAAAAAATACAAATACATGCATATATATAAACATAAATATATATTAGGCATATATATATCTATGAAATATAAGTGTGAAAATATATTAATGTATAATCAGAGTAACTGTTAACAGATAAAGCGAGCAGATGCCTTGAAGAACCTGTGGCTGGTAAACTTATCTTGCAAGTTTAGCTGGACTTTCAGTAACATTTTTCTTTTTTTTTTTCCTTTTTTCTTTTAGCATGTCATTAAGACTGAAAATGTCTAAATAATCAAACATGTTAGTGTGGCTTTTGTTGTCCCATCACGTAACAGGGAAGGAATTTCAGCACAAAAGCAGCCTCATAAAAAAGCTTCAGGCTGTGGAACAAAATACTTTGAAAAATTAATGTATAAGCAGGTCACTAGAAGAAATTCATAACCTGAAGATAAAGGGAAAAAACACGATAAAAAAAAAAAAAGATGCATCTGATTATATACAGACTTATAATCAATGAGAGCATTCTATTAATGAAAAGCCTTACATCAATGAAATAAAATAAAGATTTATAATCAATGAGTCAAAAACAGTCTAACTTCCTTTTAAGTATTAGATGTAAACTGACAACTGTGTTTAGTGAAACGTCAAAAAAAAAAAAAAAGTTAGATGCAAGAGATTGCCCCTGTATGGATTTTAGCTGAGGAAAATTTATGGCTTCAGAGACAACTTACCAGAAAAAAGAGAACATGTTACTGATGTAAAGGTCACATCATCGCTTTCCAGATACCCAAGGAATAATCTGTGTGTGAAGAACTGACTGCCCAAATATCAACATAAAAAAAACAATGCATTGTCTTTTGTACAAATTGTACTGCAATCTGTAAGCTCTGGATCACACTCACATTAAAAAAAAAAAAAAAAAAGAAACATTTTAGGTAAATCAAGTGAAGAAGAAAGAAAATCAGAATGATTTACTTTCAGAGACTGGTTTTTCGGGGGAATCCAGGTGAAACTGAAGCTTATTTTAAAATACACTCTCCCAGTCTCATATTTGTATATCTACTTCCATTTTCTAAGAAGCCTTGAAGTGAAGAACTGAGGGATATCCCAGATCTTCCTTACTATAGCTTTTCAATGTATTTAATGGCAACTTTTCATGTGCTTTTATCCTCTTGCTTTCTATTATGTTTGAATGTTTTTACATAACTATGTGAATTCCTGAAGGAATTATCTATCTAATGTTAATTTGCTCACAGAAAATTCTTGTTTTTCATAACTGTATTAGTAGGGAAGCCCTCTGATATCGTAACCATGTCCTCACTGGCATACAAGTAACATTAAAATTGGAATCATTGACTTCAGTAAGCTGAAAAAATGAAAAATAATGCAGTATCAACCAGACAGATTTTCTGGAGCTGTATTGTACAATAAAATGTAAACTTGTCCTCTAGGTTATATATTGGAATGAAAAGGAAATGACTGCTTTTTCAGTTGAAGCTTGCAAAAATTGAACGAATACAGTCATGCATTCAGACAAATACTTCAATAAAACAACAATGAAAAGAAACCATGGAGCTTCTTAGAAAACTCACCCAGACCGAGAGATGGGAAGTACCTAAAGTTTGCTCACATAAAAAGTGATAAAAACCTTTAAAAGAAAATACAAATTTTCACCCAGGCTTTCATGTATACATATCATATGTTGACTGTCATCTATGCCCATATAAAGTGTGTGCTCGGAGGAAGCACATATTTAGAGATGAAAAGCATTAATACCTGCACAAAACTTACATCAAAGGTTCAGAGAATCAAACACTAAATCATTTCCTGAATTCAGTGTGGAATGCAGAAAATGTCATTGTGATTAGGAGGAGTTTCTGTTTACCTTTCATATGATCCTTTTTTGTTTGATGCATCAAGAAAATGAGAACAAGTTAAAATGGTAGTGAACTAGAAACAGAGGAGGATAGTGAACTTGTATTTAAAAGAATATTTGTGAGTGTACTATTCCATATAAGCAGAAAATATGTGTGCTAAGTAACTGATGCCTTATCACAAGATCAGCAATTTTATTCTGCATACTGTTCACCATTAAAATTTCTAAAGTTGCTGTGCTGTGGGATCAGTGTCATCAATGTAGGTTGATTACTTGCCTTAAGGCATTACTTACCTTAAGGCATTACTTAAAATGTTACTGCCAATAAAACAAAAGGAAGAATTATAAATTATGGGCAATGCCAAAGTGCACAAAAAAATCTAACCTTTTCTAGTTTCCTCTGTCAAGTATAGCTCTCAAAAATGTCCTTGACAAAGGTACAGACCAGTTTCTGAATACCTCTGATTCTGGAATATGTATTCTTCCCTTCAAACTAGTTTAGCAGAAAAATATTTTACTGATCCAAGTCCTGGTATTCCTGGCCATTACGGGGCCACAAAGTAAAGGAAATAAATTAATGTATATTTTGTCTTAACATTTGTTCAGAGCTTTATTTTAATAATAGAGTGACATTAATATTATCAAAAATTAAAAACTACCTATCATAGTGATTATTTAATTTCATGTCCAGACATTGCATACAAAATTATAACATATATTCTGTAGTTATATATATATATATATATGTATATATGTATGTAACTCATTAAAATGAGCATATGCAGGCCAATGAACAAGCTGATTCAAAATAACAAGGCCTCTGAATGGTGTTACAAGTAGTGTTGCTTATATGTTACCTGTAAAAGTTGCAAGGCCAAGATTTCAGGGAATGAAAAAGTACAGTAAAAATCAATCAGTTGAAGTCATGACCGACAATCTCCTTTTGTTCTAAGAACTAAATATTAAGGTTAAAGTGTTTGGGAATATTTTTTGAAATAAGTCTGTTGGCATGGTCAATGGGAAGAGTGATATAGAGAAAGGCAAGCATCACTTTCAGAGTTTATAATACTAACTGAGGGTGTGTAACACCCACATTAAAACTTTTCCTTTGCTTTATTCAAAGTGATAGATGTTGTGACATGTAGTGCACAATGTATACTATTTCTCTTATTTCTCCCTCGTAGATTGAATTTCTGTTGCAATCCCCAGCAGATCATCCCTGCCAAAATGAATCAGCCCCTCTAGGTTACTTCTGATATAAGAAAACAATTGGCTGCATGTTTCTTTCCCGAGACACAAATATGGAATTCATCGCACAAGCCCAAGATGATCAATTATCTCAGAGAAACAACAAAAATTTGAAAAATAGACTTTTTAAATCAATTCCCACTGAAGATAAAACTTTTCTGACTGTACTCTTTTCTCAGCTGTGGTACCTGTCTTGGGGGAATTCATTTGTCAATTAACCTGCATGTTATCAACAGTTGTTCTGAGAAAGAAAATATTCCAAATAATTCTGCTAATATACTACAAAGAAAAATATTACCTCCTGACATAAAAATAATGATTAAAGTAGTCTTGTACGTAAGCATGATGACTACTAGTACATTTCTGGATTTACTATTTAACACATGATTTTATCCTTTCTCGTTGTCACAAAGCACCCATAGATTTCTGGTTTTCTTTTTTGAGAAAAGCATGAAAAGATTATTCATTACCCCATAAACATAAAAAATAAAATAAAGGAGGACATCGTTATTGTTCCCTTCTCTCTTTTTCTTTTTCTTTTTTTTTAATTACGAATCTCCCTCAATTTCCTCATATCAATAATCTTGATTTACTGAATTTAGAGTCAGAGCAAAGATATTTCTCACCTTCAAATTTAAACACTTCTGTTTCCACTGTTTTCAGTCCCCCACTGACACAGCATGGTATATTTCTTTCACAGCAGATTGTGCAGATGCTCAGATTTTGTGCTTGTGGCTATTTAGTACAGAACCTGATGAGGTGTCTCTTTTTCTTTGACTCTACTTAACCCATAAGTCTTATATGCAAAGTAACTGATAATATATGCAAAGAAATTTAATCAAAACAGTACAACTCACTGGTTAAAATGGTTTAATACTATTTACAAGCTGAGTGTGTTAGGAATTTGATTTTGCATGTATCGCTCTGTTACAGAGATGTGTCAAGAAGATTTGTCGCATAATAAACACAAAGAGAATAGATACTGATTTTATTAATCATTTGGATAATTACATCTGTATTAACAGATATTTAATTGAGGGAATACATTATGAATACTCTCAAGGTATTCTCTTCTCTTCTCCCAGTCTAGCTCTCCCACTTCAGCTACACTAAATGAATGACATTTCCAGAAAATAGCAGCTCCCACATGATGATTTCCATGTAGGTAGACAGAGGTTGTGTTTTTCATAGTTGCACTTAGGTGACTAACATCTTACCATACAGCCAAATAGCAGCATATGGAAAAAAAAAAAATAGTGCAAAAATGTCCATAAAAATCTTTTATTTGGTAAATGAAAGCATAAAAATAATTAATGTCAATACAAGCCTATGATAAGTCAATTAACAATAGCTAATGGGAGCTTTAAAAATAAGAACCTGGCCCCTCAAATGTCATCAGTAGAGAGAGAAGTGTTGTTGCCTCCATTTAGCAAATTATAGAGGGACAGAGAAATTAAGGTGTTGTCCATTACTAAATTACAGACATGTGTAGCCAAACTGAGAAATGAGTGGAGAACCTTACCTGTAGAATCATTCTCTGAAATACATCTAAGGCTTTTCACGCTGTCTCCCATGAGATCCTCATAGAGAAGCGGATGAAGTATGGGCTGTATGAACAGATAGCAAAGTGGATTGAAAATTGGCTGAATGGCTGGGCCCAGATGGTGGTGATGAGTCACATCTAGCTGGTGGCCAGTAACTAGCCTGTCCTGCCAGTAACTGTCCCCCCAGTCCTGTCCAATGTCTTCATTAACGATCTGGATGATGGGACATCAGTTGCAGACAACACCAAACTGGGAGCAATGACTGGTGTCCAGTGTCCAGTTTTGAGTTCCCCAGTATAAGAGAGATAGCACTGGAGAGAGCGCAGCAAAGGGTCACAAAGATGATTAGAGGACTGGAGCATCTCTCCTATAAGGAAAGGCTTAGAAAGCTAGGACTGTTTAGTCTGGAGAAGAGGAGGCTCAAGAGACATCTTGTTAAAATGTCTGAATATCTGAAAGAAGGGTGTAAAGAAGACAGAGTGAGACGATAGTATGGAATGGGCACAAACTGAAACACTTGAGGTTCATCCTGAATATCAGGAAAAACTTTTTTACTGTGAAGGTAACAGCACTGACAGAGGTTGCCCAGAGCAGTTGTGGAGTATCCCTCCTGTCAAAAGCTGTCTGAACATGATCCTGGGCAACTGGATCTAGATAGCCGTGCCTGAGCAGGAGGGTTAGACCAAATGACTTCCACGGGTCCCTTCCAACCTCAGTCTCTGATTCTGCAATTTTGTGATTCTGTGTTTTCAGCAATTTTTACTAAGTATTCTGCTACAGAATTACTTGCTTCGGAGAAAAATAAGGACTTACTGTTCAGATTCTCCTTTATCAATCTCTACAAGCACAAGGAAATTCTCAATGTCTATGACCAATGCTCTCTTCTAAATACTTTCATTGTAGTTTTTGTGACAACTCTTGCTATGATAGGATGGAACTGATTAATTTGCCTATTGTGTCCTTCCTGTTCTTGATTTCCAATTCATTCACTTTGGAAAACCAACCACTTGTGGCATTTCTCTGTCTTTAAAAGGTGTCTTGAAAAAGAAGAAAAAATCTAAAACTGCAAACAGTCAATGATATGCTGGTGATATCATCCTCACCTGGCAAAGTGTTTACATTTGACCCAAGTTAAAATTGCATTAGAATAATCTTGCACTTTATTTTGGTACAAAAATGATACTGTCACAAAATTAAAGATCATTTTGGTTTAATATTACCTTCAGCTAAATCACTCACCCATTATTGTCCTACTGTAAAAATCAATGACCATAGCACCTCTTTAGTCTTCATAACCTTTTTTATGCTCATTGTTCAAGGACATGGGAAAGAGAGAAAAAGGAAAAATCTTGGTCTATAAGGAAAAAAATAATTTTTATGTCAGATGATATAGGCGACCTACATTAATTTATGCTATGACACCTTTTGGAGTATGAATGATCTGCTCAAAGAAGTGGGGGATGATTCAGAAAAGATGATTCCAAACTGTCTGAGGTTCCTATCTACTTTGTGCTACACATCGCAAAATACATCTGCGCTTTGTTGTGATGCATAGTTCGGTGATCTTTTTTGTTACTTTATGTGATTTATAATGAAAGCAAATGTTCAAAAGTTTTTCCTCCTATCTGATAATAAGGTGGGATCTGAACTGCTCTGTGTTTACAGAGTAAAAAAATGATAAACCCTTTTTTACTTTCTTTTATGCTTCTAGCCACAGTTTATAATACATACAGGGAATAAGTTAGGGGACCTATGGAAAGAAAAAGATAACTGAAAACACCAATGTACGCCATCCTCTGTTGTAATGAGACATCGATCTACTCAGTTGCCTGCACACTAAGAAACTGCTTTACAAGGTTGTAACTTGAAATAGTATTTACTGGGAGGATCTTTCCATCACCTTTTGACTTTTCACATTTTTTACAAGCTGCAGCATAAATTTTTGCTTACCATTCCTCTTTATTTCCAATGTATTATTAATGCCAGAATATTGCAATCTGCTCTATCCCTGCAGCAGAAACAAAAAATACTGTGGCTTCATAAGTAAATAAATCAATATCTATTCTCTGAAAATAAAATGCAGTGTCTCTGAATATTTAAAATTTTCACATAACTTAGTATATTTTTTCTTTAACTAATTCTTGCACTATGAATGACTGTTGTTTTGTTCCTTTATTAAAATAAAGAAAATATTTTGTGAATAAGAAATGATATGAAAGAAGTTAACTGCAGATTTGAAAGAAATTGCACTAACCTAAAGCAGACTATTCACAAAGGATTTGTTTATGTATGTATTTGCATTTTTTGATGCCTTAATAGTAACTTCAATGGAAAGCTTCCAAAGGATTAATTGCTTGGTTTTGCACAAGTTCTTTATTTATCATCATTAACAGGCTTCTTTGAAAGAGTTTTTTCATGGTGTAATGTATCATTTACTGAAATTCTTTTTCTGGCAAGCTGACAAAAGGACTATATTAGATGTTATGCCATCTAATTACGTGGCTTGATTTTAGCAATCATTTCCAATTTAATGGTCTCAAGACACAGGAAGATAGAGGAGCAGAATATTGTAGATCAAATCTTACAACTTTTCCCACCAGAGCTATATCTAAGATAGAATAAAACTGTTGGGAGAAAGTATTTAGTACAAAACTTGTGCTTAAAATAATTAAGTCATTGGAGACAATTTTCTAGATTGTCCAGAGTGGGGAGGAAATCATTAAAGAAATGAATATACCATAGAATGTCAGCTTTGAATGATAATAGCACAATGTCATAAATTCTAATCTATTCAAAACTGGTATTGAGGGCAATTGAACTGGTCAAACATAGATTATTATATTTAGATTATTTTACAAAGTACATTTCTTACCAATTTTTTTAACAAGATTTCAGTGTAGGTAGTAGTAACAATACATTATCTATAAGATAATTAGAGCTAGAAATTAGTATGTAAAACATAATACACTTAATTTTTTCTTATGAAATATGAATGCTAAATCTTTTACATATGGTGAAAATATTAACTTCATACATTAAATCAATGCCATTTTAATAAACTTCTCATGTTATAGTTAACTAAAATACTACCACTTTTAATCCTTTTTGGGGAAGTTATAACAAAAAAGACTAATTATTAGTTTAATGTGCTTTTCTGGAGAGATACTAATCATATAAAAGAAAGAATTCTCTCTACCAGTTTTTCTAGTGTGAAGACATTAAGAAATTAAGTAAAAAATAATTCAAACATGCAGTTGAAACATCAGTTGCACTATTGTCACTTCAGGTTTCTAAATATTAAAGAAAAAAGTAGCTATTTTCACAAAGATTTATAATTTAAATAGAATGTAGTGAAGAATTTAAGAAAGTTAATTTTTGGCCAAAAAAAAGTGCAGAAAACTAGGCAAAAAATCCAATAAGGATTATGAAGATTTTATTTCTAGATTTCAAAAACTAGTACTTTAGGTAAACTAATATGATATGTTAGCTCATGTTCTCAATCTTTTAAGTACCTCTGTTCACCCAGATCACATGTCTACACATTTTACGTTAGCACAACTTGTTTCCAAAAGTCTGTTTCCAGTTATCTTTTCAATTTACCCAAAAGTGGGTTTATCAGAATTTTTCAAATTCCTGTCTTCACTTGAATCAAGGTTACTCTCATTAAAAGGAAAAAGCAAGCTCTGAGGAAAGACAGGGGTTATTTAAGCTACTTATGAGAGAGGTGCTGCTTGTGGCTTATGGTGTCTCTAAGCCCCAGTACTTTTCTTTTTTAATATCTGCTTCTAGATTTCGGCTATGTTGTTAAGATTTCTTGTGTGTGTTATTTAAACAGACTACATCTCCTTTTTGCTGTTGTTTATTTATGCTTTTTTCTAGAAGGAATATGTTTTCTCCAAGATAGCAATTTAACAGCCGTATAGTAGTCTAGACTGAAAATATTTTACACCTTAAATGTAATTTTATTAATCTTTCTAATTATTCACATGGTTACATTTTTTAGTTTAAATGAGAGAGAGACAGAGAGAGAGCTGTTACAACACTACTGTCGTAGCTGTTTTATATATATATATGTTGCTAGAAAGCTGCTGGATTTGAGATCCTATAACATTCTGAACTCTGTCCTGCACACAGGCCAGGCCTAAATCAAGAGCTGCTTATTGTCTTTTTGGCTGTCTGACTAAATTACCCAGGAAGCAATCAAATTTTAGGTATAAGGTTTTCTTAATACACAGCATTGCTCTTGCACTGAAATAGCTAATTTAACATCATAAACACATTAGTCAATGGGCTCAGAACCAGATTTTCAGTTTTACCTTTGTTTTTTTTTTGTCTGTTTGTTTGGTTGGTTTTTTTTCCAGCAGACTTTCACCATTGTGTTTAAATAAATGTGTGTTTGATCATGTTTTTGATATCTATTGTCATGTGTCCCACTTAAATGGGACTTTATGGAGGCTGTTTTGTTTTTTTTTTTTTTCTGAAATTTGTGAACATTTGTAACCAGCAATTTGTATTGCGGTTCCGTTCTGTTTAGATGGAGGCAATCTATCCCACATGTGTTTCATGTTCCTAATAAATCCAACTTCTTCACTCATACAGTATGTGAACTCTTCTTTGAGACTCTGTCCCGCTGTGTCTCCCTCTGATGCAGCATACGTCCTGCAAGTATTTCTGATAACGGTACTGTAGATAACGTTTTCTATAAACTGTCATCATAATTCTTATAAGTTTGTCCACAGGATTTCTCTCATTTCTTCTAAGATATTCCTATGATAGCTAGAAGTCTGATATCAGGAAAGCACAAGTCATTTCCTACTATTCAGATTTCTTTTTTACTGATGTAGGACCCCCTGTCTCATTTAATAAATCTATTAATATAAAAGCACTTATAAAGCACCTTAAATATAAAAATTTCTACCTCACTGGACTTGTATATTGAGAACTTCGGTTTAGGCCTCTGACTTGATCTTCACACACAAATTAATAATAGCAGTAAGTATTGCATGTTCATTTTTATGGTTCTGACTTGATAAATATTAAAGGATGTTCTTGTCTAGTTTAAGAGCTGATTCAATCCACTTATTTCATAACTGATTCAGTTGTCCAAGCAGTTTTTTTTTTGTCTAGAGAAATATGGTACCCATTCTTTATTAAAATTAAAATCATTTCTTCAGACCTGCCGTGTTTTGTGTTGTGTAGAATGAAACTGTTCTAAACATGTACTTTAATCTTCTGGATGCGCTTACATTTTGGCTATATCTTGTTATTACAAAATGGTTGCTCTAAAGTTTTGGCATGAAAAATGTGTACTAGAAGATTAGGCCTCTTGTTCAAAGCATGTTTCACTGATATTAACATATTCACTTATTTTGCTACTTTACAGGCATCTAAAAGATAACATCTTCCAATCTCCCTCTTCCCCTTGTAATGATGTACACCATAGACCACCTCCTGATTATAACCTGTCACCAGTAGAGAACTTTCCTCCTTCCTGACAAATCGCTTCAGGCATCTTCTGTAGGTATGGAGTGGTTCACCCTCTCCTCACTGACGAATCTGTGTGAAATCTGTTAACATTTAAAGGTCTGACCTACACATATGCACACTTTCAGGAGACGAACACATTTTATTAGGCTGTAATTCACATTTAACTTGAGCTAAATTAAGATAACAGGCATGTAAGAGCTCTTATGACATCAAAATACATGATAAGCTGATGTATTTATACAAGACATGAAAAAAATAGCAGGAAAAGCACTCCATCTCTTTATATTTGATTTAAATCTGTAAGGTCTCTTATTCTCTTGAAGTCAACTGATTTATGGTAAATGTTTTCTGACACACACCTCATCAGAGGTCCTGTCCTATGTATCCCTTGTCTCAGGTGATGTCAGATACACTTTTCTCCTACAGGAGGAAGTCAGTTTTCATAGCTTACCTTATTTTTGGAGTCCTCTAAAAGAAACATAAGGATATAATTCCACACTAGCAACCTAGTATATTTATTTTCTCATTCAAACTTATTTTATTCTAAATCTTTTGGGAGAGAGAGATGTGTCAAGACCCAATTAAATCTTGTTTCATGCTTTTAAGTATAAAAAAAATTATTTTTTTGTCAGAAAAGATGTTAGCTTCTGATCTTGATTTGAGGTTAACAATTCCTTGACTCAACAGCTGGTCCTTCATAAGCCACTCATGCTGTACCTTTCAGTGTAAAATGTCTGCATTCACTGTATTTTATATCAGTCTGCACATTAAGTGCATTTGTAGCAAGCTTTTAAATGGATTTGATACATGTAGGCTATTTATGCAGAGCACATAATAAAATCAACACTTGGGCTTTTGGCTATCCTAAGTCTAATAACTAAGTAGTATCTCTGTATTAAAGAAGCATTGAAGCAGAAAACTCACCAAGTTCCTGGAAAAAGATTATAAATAGTGCTTTTAAAAGACATCTAGTCATTGTCAATGTCATAGGCGATAGTTTTTCCTTTGAATTCCTTTCATGGTATGACTGTTCTCTGTTTATATCTGACTTACAAAATCAGAGACACACAAACACAGTCTAAAAATGTAGTAACTTTGGATATGTTAGAATGTCAAAATACATACCTAGCCAAAATTTAAGAAAAGAGTTTCTTCTAAACCTTTAAATTCAGAATTAATCCTTTTCAAAACTGCTACTATAAAGGAAAAAATCCACAGCTCCTTTAGATTTTAAAGGCATAAGTATCTAAAATGGACTTCAGACATGTATTTCACAAGGCTTCTGAGTATGCATATTAGTTCCTGCTGGAAATTGGAACTTGTACTCATTTTCTTTAAGTCAGCACTGACATTTCACTTAAAGATCTTTAAAGACCTTTCTCCTTGAACACATGAAAAAAATAATTTGATTTTCTACTTTTATATTTTGAATTTTCTATTTTCTGTAATAAGAATGAGTTCAGGTCTATTGTAAAATTACTCTGTAAGGAGAGACTGGGTAAAACATAATGAATATTGTTTATCTAGGTCTTGCAGGCTTCTGTGGAGTATATCATATTTAGAATTTCTGTGAGAGACTCACACCTGTGTGACACCAGTATTGTATCATCAAGGCTGTTAGAATGTCACAGCCTAGCCTGGATATAGCACAGCTTTAAGTAAATTATCACAGCCAAAAACAATTAAGTCATATACATCCTTAAAATGCTGCCACTCCTTTTGTGTAACATTGCAGTGCATTCTTAGCAGGAATAGTCTTCTTCCAAACAGAATAGTACAGGTGAGATGGACTGTGCATACAGAACCCTCTGACAGCCCAGCTGCGCTGTATACTGTATCCTCTAACCTCTGGATAACCTTTCATTTTTCTGTCTCTGATATTTTGTAGGTAATATTTGAAATCATTCATTACAAATGGTGGCAACAGTACACACAGAATGTTACATTTGATTTCTTTTTTCATGCAAACATAAATAATCTCGTCATCTTTGTAAATTGGGGGAAAAAAAAATTACAAGATCGGCTGAGTGTTTCACCAGAAATTTAGACAGAAATACCTTTGGGAAATGACATATTTAATAAACATGTAAATAAAATATCATTGTGCTTCTAAGATAAATCTCTGAGCATTCTTATAGATATCTTGGTGAAAGAGTGAAGGGTAATTTAGCAAATCTGAGAATCAAAGGCATCATTTTGTTTAAGTCTCTACATGTTCTTTCATTCCAAAGGCTGTTTAAATTTTCAGTGTTCTTTCATAAACTCAGATACCAAAATGCTCTGATTTATTCTCATATGCTGTTCTCATTTGTTCTGAAATACAGAAGATGTTACTGCATGCAGCAATAGCCTCTTTCTTAGGTAGCTGCGTCATAGTAAAGCTCTTGGGTATGAAGGTGAAATAATTTTTAACTTTAGCATTATTTATATGAAAAATAAGACATAAAGAGTAGGTTTCCTGTTTTAAGAAACAACTTGTATAAGATGTTTCCAGCAATATGGCTTGGTGGAGCGGAAATGCCCTGTCATGTGGAAAGATTTTTTTTTTTTCTTTTTCTAAATACAGGATTTCTGCTGAGAACTGATTAGAACACTTGAGGCTACCCACTTAGTGGACTTGGCAGTGCTAGCTTTATGGTTGTACTCGGTGATCTTACGGGTCTTTTCCAACGTAAATTATTCTATGATTCTATGACTCTATGATATGAAGAACAAACTGTTGCACTTTCTTCCATTGGATATCTAAATCTCCTTAGAATGTTGACATTTGATCTTGATTCTATAATGCTATCTTTGAATTTAATTCCCTAACTTTTTTTCACCACTATTATAGTTGGTCTTCCAAGGGTCTCTGTCCAATTCTATGGCATAACACCTATATGTAACAGGAAATAAAAAATACGTTTCAGAAAAAGAATATTTCTTTAAATATTAATTACCAGCATATGAAAAACTGCTGAAAAAAGGTAAAATACTTCTTATATAGAAGTAAGCGATGATTTATTTTTTATACAGAAAAAAACCCCAGATCTCTCCAAATCATGTACAAGTTTCAGTTTCTACACTGTCAATCATTGCTTGGCCAGAACAGAAAAAACCCACCAAACAACACTGGACATAAGACCTAAAAATGTCCATTATTTTTTATTGTGATTCACACCTACAGGGTAATTGCTATTAATCATTGTAAGAAGTCTGTCTATATTTTAAACATGTTATTTAGCCTTCCCCATGCAGATTTAAACTCATTTTAGTTCATATGGTTGTACCACATATAGACTGCTTGCATCACGAAAAGGAAAAACTATTATGTAAAGTGTTTTTAAAGTGCTTCCTTTTAAACAAAGATACACTTTTAAAAGTTATACAGTTAGTGACTGTGACAAATCAGGCTTTGGAAAAGTGCATTCAGTAATTGCATGCTATAGGGAGCCTCGCTCAACCAGTGTTTCTGAGTCCAGAAATTTTTAAGCATTATTTTTATATGTTCCTCATCTAGCATTTTAATTCAGACTTTTCATAATCTTCCTTGGTCTAAAAAATTGAATAGGCAATTGAATCAGCTGCCAGAAATCTATAGGCCAGACTAATTTTAGGGCACCTTAATTTTTTCTGTGTTAGAGAGTAAATTTGTCAATATTTTGCAAGTTTTGCTATCTGGTAACTTATTTCTCCATTCAGATTTTAAAAGATTAGCTACTTCAATGAATTTCATGTATAACAAATGTGTCATTTGACTTTTTTGGTATTTTGGAGAGCCTGCTATAATCATTTACTTTTAGATAAGGAAAATTTCTGGCAGTTATTGTGCTTGGTTTTAATAAAATCCGGAGTGTGCTTTTCACATCTCCACTTACTGGGTTGCTGTTCATCAAGGGTGGGATTTGTGCAGGTGAAAAATTCCTTTTGAATGCAACTGGACAGTAAGAGCTAATGAGGAGTGTCTCTAATGGGAACAAATGGATCAATGAGTGGGCACAATCTTCCAGAATGTACTAGCACACTTTTCAGTTGTGTTAGTTTCCCTATCTGGAAATAGATATGGAAGCAGAAATAAGGTTTGCTTCCACTTGTACAAAAACAGAAGAGCACAAGTATTAGTAGAAGTGTTAAATGAACAAATAGCATGATGTTACTCATTAAGGGACCCACCCACAGTCCAGAAAACAAACTTTGTGGAGTAGCGGTCCTTCTTTCTACTTCAAACCACGTAGGTAGTGAGGATGTCCAAGCTAGGAGCCCAGGCTAACTGTACTCCAAAGCAAACATACTAAGATGAGGGGTCCTCCGCATCAGCAGTTGTCAAGTCAGCTCCTATTGAGGATCAACAGCGCCAATATTACTTGGTGTTTTCCATATAGCCTTTGGTTTTTCTGCATTATTGGAGGTCCAGCTAGACTCACCCAGGATGTTTTAGCCATGCTTTTTTCTAATGGTTTGGATTTTCTGCCACATCTGTTTCCCACACCCACAGTCCTCAGGCATGGACTGTCTTATATGTAGTTTTCCTTGGCTTTTGTATCATGAAATTCTGGAAAAAATGCCACAATTTGTGTCAATGTTTTGGTGGTCACCTCCTTTCCAGTCACTCACTCCAGCTTCACATTTCTACTCCTGTCCTCTCTTCTGCTCTAGTTCACTCTCATCTACTTCCTGATGCCCAATTTAACAGAGCCTGGGAAACGGGCGTGGGAGAGAGCATGCGTGCCTATATGCACATATATAAGGGAGAAGGTAGGTTGAGGTGAGATTAACAGCAGTTAGAAATCTTTTTCATTGATTTGCAATATAATTTAGAAGCATAAAAGGAAGAAGGAAGTAGAACTATAGATGTACTTTTTTTCTTTTACATAATTTTCTGATGTAGGCCTTTAAAAAAGCAATGTAAATGTCAGGAATACAATTGACATAGCTGACAATAGTTCAGGAACAGCTTTCTAGTCTGCGGTATAACAACATGTGCTGGAGAAAAAAACAAATGTTATAGGCTGGTAGTCTTGCCAAAATACATTAAAGTAATGAAAGATAAAAGTAATCAGACTGATTACTGCATAAGAGACTTCTCTCAGTATGTATAAAGACTTGAAAGTAGTTATGGAACGGAGTGCTAATACCTAACACTAATATCACTTGGGTGTTTTAGAAACAACTAAGGAGCATAATGAGGAAATGAATGAAAAATATGTGTATCTAGAGGACATTTGTGGTGCTGCTGTTTCTCTAATGTATTTGGTTTTAATTCCTTAAATAGCTCTTTCTGGCTTTCACTTATGCTGTGGTCTGGTCCCCTTGTCTAGCGCAATGGATTACAACCTTTACAACACAAAAGGCCACACTGGCAACTTTTCAGGAACCAGAGTGCTACAACTAATTTACATATTCATGTGCATGAAATTACTTGAAATTTGCATCAGCTTGACTTCTTTCTTACTTTGCACTGGGAATAAATAAAATTTATTTTAATCAACAACAACTTACCTTCCCATGGTTTCTGAACCATTTTTTTTTATTTTGTTTATTTCTTTTATTTCCTTATTATGTTGGACTTCAGTGCTCCAGTTCAGACCAAGCCACTTCAGAAAAAAGAAAAATGTCTTCTACACTGGCAGGCTAAAGTATCTACGTAACATGATATAACTTTTCTCATACGGTAGTATAGGTTTATTTTTACTGTTAGCATATGCTTGGTAAATAAACAGTGTTACAGAACTGGTTATTTAGAGACATTTTCTTGTGTTTGTTAGGATGTAAAGAAAAAGATTAAGCATTGCTCTTTTCTGGGCAGTTCTACACAGTGTATGCAACAGTGCTTCACATTCAGAGTCAATCTGCCTGCTTAAGTAGGATATCTGAGAACACGCCAACAACCTCTGCTCTCCTGCAATGCAGCTAATCAAGGGACTTTTTTTTTTTTTCAAAATAGGCTTGACCATATGTGCATGTTGCCTCTTAACAAGTGTAGAAATGATCCAAAAATATCCCATTCTTTTTACCAATCCTCCTGCAAAGTGTCATGATTGCGTAATAAGGCATCTTTTTGATTTGGTTCTTCTAAAGAAAAAGAATAAGATGTATCGAAATAACAATATATTTTAAATCCTGGTTTGTGCCCATCTGAGTTTGTGTGTAATGAATTACCACACAATTTTTCGTATTATAGGTTTTCCGTAGAACAGAATGCATTTTTAGTAGGACATTGTTATGTTAATGAAATATATGATTTATTACAAAACTAAGCAATTTTAAAGCATTCACAAGAAAGTATACATGAAGAGCCCTAAATCGTAGATGGATATGGTTAATGACACCATTTCCAGTATTTTGCCTTGGGATTTTTCTTGCTATTGCAGGCATTTTTACTGATAACTCTTAAGATCAGAAGACAACATTAAAGTGTATATACTTTTTTTATTGAAGTGCATATACTTTTCAAACATACATAACTGTAGTGATGTGACAGAACAGTGAAGGAACTGTGAACATTTTTTTGTCACATTACTACCTATGATACTTGAAAATATTTGAAATTCAATTATTCAGAGCTAGTGTTAGATAGCTAAATGACTACTTGAAGCTAGAAGGGCAAGGTATTTTCTTGAAACAGGTAAGAGGGCCTTGAAGAAATGCCAAATTACCTTTGCATCTGACATTTCTCCCTATAAATTATGAAGGTCTTTGCAATCTTGCTTTTGTTTCTATAATAAAATCAAGAAAGCAAAACTTGCAGTGAGATAGATCCCAAAGCACATATCTTTTCTTGATAGAATCTTGCTCTGTGCTTATATATGAAAGCTGTTGTGGAAGGTTTAGATAAATAATATATAGTAGGTAGCTATTCTGTTTGTCTCTAGGTGTAGATGTAAATGTAGATGTAGATGTACCTCTTAGTCTAACCACAGTGATGTTTGGTGTACATCACTGAGATAGTCAGATTTTTATTTCAACATTTTTAACAAATAAGAAAAGATTTACTATTAAGAGACGTAAAAACAGAAAGCAATGTGTAGCTGTATTTAACCAATTTTTTCAAGACTGAACATATTTTTGGGATTCACCTGGGGTCTTAGCCACAGTATTTCAAAGCTCTGAGCATCAATATCTTGATTTAATTGACTCAAAAGGAAGTTGCTTAGCACCTCAGAAAATCCACCATGACTACCCTCTACCAGGTGTAATTATTAGAAGTCTTCAATTTTAACACTGAACTTCCAACACATATTCTTCTTCTTTTATTTCACTATCCTATTGGAAGTTTTCTTTTCTCTGAGATTGGATCCAGTCTATTCAGTGAAACTAATGTGAATAATTTAAATGCACTAAATTAATCTCCCTTACACTAATATCTTGTAGTCAAGGATATTTGAAAAGAAAGAATTTGCTGTTCTTATGATACTCTTTTATTACTGATTGATTTTGTGCTTAAATATGAAAAGTTTGCAAATAAGAAAATCCCTGCAACTCCAACTTGCGGCACTGTTATTGGAAGGTTAATAAAATTATTTTGCAAAGGCTGCTCTTTTATTAATGAGGTAATTTTTTTCTTTTTTTTTTTCCTGTGGAAAAAGAGAAGTCAGTTTAAAGGAGGGAGACTCTGGAACTGTGAACTCTATATTATTATTTTTTTTTAGTATAGAAATAATAAAAAATCTTTACATTTTGGAAATTTTCAATAAGCTTTAAGGCATCTCTAAGCCCTTCACTGGATGTCCAAGAACATAAGTTTGATTTGCAGTCATAATTTAGATTTCTTTTTTTGTCTGTGACAGGACTGGCTACTGCTCTTCTTGTGCCATGGTTCCAAAGAGGCAAAAAAAAATTGTTTGTTTGAGTGTTTTTCCCTCAGTTTGCTTCTTCTGATGTGAGTTTATTTTTGTTTTGAGAGACATTCACATGACAATAGCCCTAGAATATGATAAAACAGAATGAATATTTGAATGGAATTTAAAAAAAAAACCAAAAAAACACCAACAGAAATCCATGAGCAGAATACTGACATAGGTTCATTACAGTTTTTTTCTCTTTTACATCATCTGGCTTGCAGTGGGCAGCACAGTGTTTGGTGAGGCCATCTTTCAAACAAAGTACAGCTGTATGCTCCTTCTATAAATGTATTTGAATAAGCTTTATCCTCTGAAAAAGATTCATAGAAAAGGTTAATTTCTAAATACCACACAAAAATATCTGCTATCTAGAGTTGTACATGATTCACAGTTATTCCAGTGTATTTTTTTTCTGTTTATTTCATTATATTTAGATGACCTGAAGAGTTATCTGTTACCAAATGACTTAACCAAATCTTGGAACATTATTTCTCTGTGAGGGAGGGTAGGGAAAGTAAGGAAGGCAAGGTAGAAATTCTTACTTCTTGAATGATGTAACAAGTAGTCTGAACCTTTCCTGCTTTCATTTTGCCCACCTGACATTCATGTAGTATGAATCATAGTGGTTACATTGCTTACAAAAGAGCTGTACTGGATTATGTCAACTGATATGGGTCAATGACATTTTATTTTGTTGTTGCTGTCATGCATCACATTACATTAGAATGCTAAATGTCTTTAGGCTAACTAGAGTGCCCTAAGCAAAATAAATACCTACTTTTTCTGTCAGCTCTGTTTCACGCTTATTATTGCTGCCTCCTTTAACATTGTTGATCACTCATCTTTCTGGAGATTCATTTCTCTGTCACAGTTTCTGATGTTTTTTCTAATTCTGACCTTTCCTTCACTGATATCTTTCGGTACTTCACAATTTCTATTGGTAAAATTGTGCTTCTTCCTCTGTTTTTCAAATGCTTTCTCTTCATTGAACTTGTGTTACACCAATAACTGGTTTTCTGCCAGTGACACACTGATTCCTGATCTCACTTCGTCTCTCTCTGTTTCCCTCTCTCTCCTTAAAGTGCCTGTCTAAAACTATGGTTTACTATCTCATCTCAATAATTTTTCTGACTATTCACATTGAAAAAAAAATCTCCTATATTATCTCATTCAAAAACATTATAGAAAACATATTATAATATTCTTGTACTTATCAGTACTAAAATAAAACATGTATTTTGAGCTATTTTGACAAACAAAATCTGAGATCTCCCTCTAACTTTATGCTGGTGATGCTTTCTTAATTCCTGTTGGATTAAGATTCTAAAAATAAAATAACATGATAGCACAGCAGCCTATCTATTAGGAACCTATCTAATATATTAGCAGCCTACCTAATATAATACTATTACTGTGGAAGGCCAAAGCAACATCTAACACAGGCCAATGGAAGTGCTCTGAAGAGTCAGTAAAATTTTGGAAGACACGTTTGCAGTATTTAAGAAATTCTTATTCCTGTGCTCTGATCTGGCAAAGATACTCTGAAAACCTCAAAGATGAGATGGCTCAGACACATTTACAGTCTTTTTTTTGTCTGTTCATACTTTGACCTTCAAAGTTTCATATATACTCTTTAATACAGAGAAGACTTTGCAAAATGTAGCTGACACTTCATAAAACATGGTTTTATGTAACCAGTAAGAATACTTTTAATTTGTTTAAAATTTAGACTGCATTTTAAATGCAGGTTTTTGCATTGCACATCTTCAATATATCTCAATGTCTGGAGAAAACAAGAACCAGTCTTGGGTGGAGTGAAATGAAAAATGTGATTCTGTTGTGAGATCTGCATAACAAAGTTTTTACATAGAAGTGGTTACTGTAAAGCTGCTTCATGTATCAGAGAAAGCAATTTAGTGTAGAGAGAGTGAGGCAGACCTCAGTAGTTTCTTAGTGAATGTTTTGTGTGGTTATTGCCATCAACCTCTCAGCATTGTGGGCTTCAATCCATTTCCATCCATCTTTTGCCAGAGTTAGTCCGTTTCACTAGAGAACTGCTAGACTCATTCATGTTCCCAGCGTTACCATCAGCCCATCATCTGAATTATTTTTTTTCCCTTAAGCTATTACACCTTTTAGTATTTTTGTTGGTACTGTATATTTCATTATTTATTATTTTACAGGAAATTAGTACCATAGTGTCTAGAACAAACAGTATGAGTTTAACTCCAGTCCTGAGAGAATGCATTCTGGACCAAGCTAGTTTTATTCACAGCCATGCTGTTCTTCTGAAGCTACTGATGATGGTTATTACTCCTAACCTGACTCAAAGCACATTCAGCTGTTCTTGGTCTTAAATCCCCTTTATCTTCTAGAATTTTATTCAGTTTTTTGAGATAGAGTGTCTCTTCAGTTCATATGTTTTGGGATATTTATAATTCTTATTATATAATCTCTGTATTAGGAATAAATTATTATATCAAACTTTATTGCATGGTGTTCATATGGCCTTATATGCCATGGTTCTCTTTGGTACGTGTATTTACACCACTAAGGTCTGATTCCTCTTCACCTTTGGCTCTAACTAGTTTGGGTTTCAACTGCTTTGTGGCAATGTTGGTTTTGTATATTGTACGTGACCATAAAGGCAATGCTAGTAGAGTTACTACTTTCTATAATATTTGCAAACCAGGACCTCATTCTTCCTGTAGTACATTTGAGAAATTGGCTTTCTCAGAAGTATTTTCCTTGCCTCAAATTAAACCAGACTCACTATATTTAAGGCATAGGTTCTCCCTGATTCTCAGTTGGGATTTTTTTTATATTTTCCCTACAATATCTTATTTCTAAATCCTTTCAGCAAGAACTCTTACAGACCCTGGTATATCTGTCATCATGAACAACTTATCCATTATTTCTACTATGTAATAGTCCTTCTAGAACTGAAACTGAGACTGTACAAGCCCTAATAGCCTTATTTGCTTACTGTGGTCCTTAACCCATCATTAGAGACTGAAGAGTGGTTTCAAACCTGTCATGAGGATGCTGCTGCTGTGCTTAGAGGAGGAAACAGATATTTCAAAGGGCAATACTTATGTAATGTAAGAGGAATGATGAGCTACAGGGCACTCATAGAAGTGAACTTCACCTGGGTTGCAAAGCTAGCTCAAGGTAATTCCTGCTTTTCAATGGCTATGTTAGTAACACAATGTATACCTGTAGCTTTCTTTTTATTGTGGCTTGGTTTTTTATTATTATTGCTTCTAGTCACGGTATTTTTTTTTTTGGCTCCTGATGGAAACATAGTTACATAAATATTTTCCCCGGATGTTCTTTATTTGATGCAATTTATCCTTAATCTCCTGCAAAAGAGTTAATTCTTCCTCTTGGATAGCTTCTGATATAACTTGAACACCTGTTCAGTGGCTTGGGTACTACATTACTTCAACAATATATACATTTTTAGCTTTGGTGCATGAACATGAAGTACCTTGTCACAGACCAAAGATAAAACTTTATTTTGTATTTCACACATGGCTCCTATTTTGTACTTTCTACTGATTTTTTCCTTTATTTAACAAATTATTCAGTTTTCTTTCTGCAATACTGAGGAATCAATTAAAAAAGCTTGAACATTAAGAATTGAGTTTTTATTTCATATTTTTAAAATTCCTTACACTTCAGTATCAAAAATGTCATAATCTCTATTAAAAATGCTTGGTTTTAATTTTTATCTGGTTTTAATTTTTATCTATTTGTTCCCCAGGGCTTGATATTGGGGCCAGTTCTCTTTAATATCTTTATCAATGATCTGGACAAGGGGATCGAGTGCACCCTCAGTAAGTTTGCAGACAACACCAAGTTGGGTGGGAGCGTTGACCTGCTTGAGGGTAGAAAGGCTTTGCAAAGGGATCTGGACAGGTTGGACCGATGGGCTGAGGCCAATGGTATGAGGTTCACCAAGGCCAAGTGCCGGGTCCTGCACTTAGGTCACAAAAACCCCATGCAGGGACACAAGCCTGGGGAAGAGTGGCTAGAGAGCTGCCTGGCAGAAAAGGACCTGGTGGTGTTGGTTGGCAGCTGTCTGAATATGAGACAGCAGTGTGCCCAGGTGACCAAGAAAGCCAACAGCATCCTGGCCTGTGTCAGGAACAGTATGATGAATAGGACTAGGGAAGTGATTGTCGCCCTGTACTCGGCACTTGTGAGGCCCCATCTCGAGTACTGTCTCCAGCCTTGGGCCCTTCACTACAAAAAAGACATTGAGGTGCTGGAGCAGGTCCAGAGAAGGGCAGCGAAGCTGGTGAGGGGTCTGGAGAACTAGTCTTCTGAGGAGCGGCTGAGGGAGCTGGGATTGTTTAGCCTAGAGAAAAGGAGGCTGTGTGGAGACCTTGTTCTCTACCACTACCTGAAAAGAGGTTGTAGCGAGGTTGGGGTCGGTCTCTTCTCCCAAGTAACAGGTGATAGGACAAGTGGAAATGGCCTCAAGTTGCACCAGGGGAGGTTTAGACTGGATATTAGGAAATTCTTTTGCAAAATTCTTTAAGCATTAGAACAGGTTGCCCAGGGATATGGTTGAGTCGCCATCCCTGGAGGTATTTAAAAGATGAGTAGACGTAGTGCTTAGAGATATGGTTTAGTGATGTTTTTTGTCAGAGTTAGGTTGATGGTTGGACTAGATGATCTGAAAAGTCCCTTCCAACCTAGATGATTTTATGATTCTGTGATTCCTCATTGTGCAGGCTACATGAAATAATTTTAGAAATAAATCAATGGAACCAGCTTCTATATAAACTGCATAAAAAGGATAAAAGTTATGATTTTTTTCAAGATTGCTGACATAGAGATTCCTCATATCCATCTCTGATTTTACTTCGTTGCAGTTTCCTGTTGACAAGAAACCACTATATTTCTCCTTCCCTGATATCTTACTCCAGTTTTCTCTTTTCTGAGCAATCATTGCTCCTTTTGGACAACAGTCTCCAAAACTGAGCAAGCTGGAGCCTCAGCAGTTCCACATCTTCCTCCTGTTATATCTACAGCTATAGCCTCTCATCCATCTATTACTCCACAAGGTCACTCCTGTCACTTTAACGACCTGACTCTCCTGAAGAGATTGTTCTCATGTCACTTATTATATATTCATTTCCTATATAACTAGCTTTTCTTTTACCTCCATATTTCAAGCTACAGATTTTTTCTATGATGTCAGCAAATATATCACAGTTTGTCCCTTTCTGGGGACACATTCTATTCCTATTCACTAATTCAACCTTCATGGGCAGTTGCCTGCAAGTATCACAAGTTTTAGATTGCTGTTCCTGCAATTTTAAACGAATCTGAAATACTAGACCTACTTAATATGCTGCCAATTATGATGTTCAACAACAACAAAAAGCTCCCCACATTTTCAAGCTTTGCTTGCATTTTGCAAGAGAGGACTCATTATGTACTTTGGATTGAGTAGCTGCTCAGATGATTGAGGCTGTATCTCAGATTTGTAATGGAGGATCACTCCAGTGCCTTATCTTTTTAGGAGTATTAGCACTACATGAGCTACTCTGTCTTGGCTGCAATGTTTTCATATGCACATATCTGCTAATGTTTTCCTACTGCTGTTTGAAGGGTTGATTTGGAATCAGGGCTGTTTATGCTTTAGTTCACCAGAGACTAGCAAACCCACTTACCTAACACTGGTCATTTAAAATGCTTTGTACTAGTCAAGGTAAAGAAGGAATACTTCTGGAGTAGCTGTCACACAAGTGAAAAAAACCAACATGGCAAAGAGGTTTCAGGATTATTTTTTGAACTGGTAACAACTTTGTGATCCAGTGGAAAGACTCAGTGCAGTTGATGGCCACATGCCAGTTTTCAGAAATTAAACATTTGGAAGCAGATTGATATATCGCAAGTGATGCCAAAAGGTACTTCACAAGAAATATCTTGAGTGACCCAGTGTTTCATATTTCTTACAGGGAATAAAAGTGACTCAAAGAGAAAGAAACCTCTGGATTCCAGCTGAAATGACTAAACCTTTTTTATTTAACGCAATCCTTAAATGACAAGGGACAGTAGAATTCTGTTTGTGGACAAGAACCACACAATAACTATCAATAACTAGCCAAGAATCAATAGCTATATCAATAACTATCCAAGATCAATAACTATCCAAGAATAAATGACTATCCTATAGGTTGCCTGATACAAAGAGTTAAACCTAATGTTCAAAACTGTTGCCTTAGAATAAGTGTTATTCTTTGAATTATGTCAGAGTAATTTTCCAAAATCTCTATATAGCATTATATGTTTTCCCCTTGGTGCAAAAATGTTAACAGGTTCTTTCATGGGGTAGGATACTGTCTGTCAAGACTTCTGTTATTATAGGGTTCTACCTCTTTCTTTTTCATATGAGACAAATCAGTATTCTTCTTTATTTGTGCCTGTGTATACTTACATTATTAATTATATCAGCAGAGCTCTGGGAAAAATTCTTGTTAATTAATTTCTTTTCCCTCTGCTGACTCTCTGCCAGTGCAAAGTATAGACTACTGATGAAATTAAACCCTGATTATTTTTTGTGCTCAAGTGCTCATTTTTTTTTTTAATTTTTTGAGTATTTTGGATTTTAGAGAAAGTAAAATTGAAAGTTATATCTACAGTTTGACATAATTTGATACTTTATTCCACATCTTGAAACTATCCAACAGGTGAACTGATAACTTCCTTCTCATCTTAAAATAATAAGGTGTAAATTAATACCTTGCTTTATATTCCAATATATTATATAAAACATAACTTGAAAATGTATTTTTAAATGAAGATAAATACTGCTTTTGCTGTAAATGATTCAGCAACATCCCTTCAACCAGGAGAGTTTTTGAATTACAATTCAGTCTAAGAGGATTCCTTCTCCTCAAAGTACTTGCAAGGTGGTCCACTTCAGCCCAAGGAAATGGCTTTTCGGAAGAAAAAAGAGGTGAGGTCATCACTGCAAACATGTTGGGTGGTTTTGCTTCATACTGTATTTTATTTGCTCCATTGGACTGAATGAAAGGTTGGAGGTAACTAGCTGTGCTCTTAGAAAATATCTAATTCTGCATCATCATCAACAAAAAAACCAAACCACCAAATCTAGATTTTATGTCCATGTATGGCAAAATCTAGTAAGTGGGAATGACTACTTCAAAAGCACACTCCTGATATGAACTAAAACGCTGATGTAGACTCACTCCGCATGGCAAAAAAATAAATTGTTTGTGGCAATCTCTTGTCCAGCTTTCTTTCATACTGTTTGGGAAGGGAGAGTGAGTATGGAGATTTCAAATTCAAAGCTTTTAATGAGTTTTTAATATATTGAAAGATTTTACTTTAATGTACATCAGAAATACATTATTGAAAAAATTCCTACCTTAAAAATGTACACAGTCCTTGTTAGCCTAGTGAAAAGTAGAGGGAGTCAGAAAGGTAAGATGAAGGATGATACGAAAGAGAAAGCTGGCTTAGAAATTCCTGCGATGCAAGGAGCACTGCACTTCTGCTGTAGGTCTAAGGACCATTTAATCTCTCTCTGTGGTTCTTGTCAAAAATAATTTGCCTGGTTTTGTATCATCTTTTTTTTTGTAATCAGTTTTAGATTAAGGAGAGAATTTTCCCTGCAGTTTAAGAAAGCTCTCAATGGAACGCCAGAAAGGCAATGGCGCAGTGCTGCCAAAAAGGCAGGCAATGCATGTCTAGAGGGAGCCATGTGGTGTTGGATCAACATGCTCTGATTTATAGATCTAGATCTCTGAATAGTTCTGAATACTAAAAGCTAAGATTATGAATTCCAGAGTTTATAAAGCATGGGATTACCTATTATATGAAAAAATTTGGAATTTATATCTCATTTTCCATTCATTGACGAGAATGATTGAATAATACAACCTGAGTGCTTTTAAGATTAGGAAAACTATACTGTTATGTGCTTTCTGTTGTAAACTAGCTGCAAGCAATTTTTTCATACCTCCTTTAACAGTTTTCCCACTTATATATTGTCTACATTTATTTATACATGAATGAGAGACAAAGTGTGGTCGCTGATAAATTTAAATCTCAAGCACTGACATTCTTTGTAATTATGTGGTTTGGAATATGGTTTACTTTTGTTTCTGTTGCTGTTGTCATTGTCTCTGCATTAGAAGATTCAATTATTGTTATGTATACTTTACCAAGGAATTTTTTATTAAGAAGTCATAGAGTGGATTTTAATAATCATAGTGAGGACTGCAAATTTCACATCTTTGTTTGATAGATTTTTCTTTGAAGTTCAGTGTATGTAATTATCTGCAAACAGTCTTACTCCTAATAATCTAAAGATAAGTGATTTTAAATTCTATGTTCTCGGGCTGCTAATCTTTTCCAATTTCAAAGTACTTCTATAAACATTTAAAGAGCACTGGTAACATAAGATTACTCTACATGTCTAAAACTACATTTCCTCTGATGGCCTGGTTTATAAAAATATATGTCACTGGGTTGTTCAAGGAATCTGGTAAATAATTTTACACTTCCATTTGCTGAGAATCCAGTTCTGGTGCAGGTTAAATAACTGTGATAAAATGGTTATTCAGAAATTTATCTAGCACACATTTTGTTGCTGTTGAAAAAAAACCCCTTCATATTCTTCTCCTGCAGTAGAGCCCATCCTGTACTTTGGTTGCATATTGGTCTTTCCACTAAAACTCGTCAGTACCTTACCTTCCCATATTTCTTCGTCTTCTATGTGCAACTTTAGCTGTCCCAGCTGACATTCTCTGAATGTCACCCATAATGTTGTACAAAGTAGGTTGAAATATGTTTAATTAATATGTCATATAATAACTAGAAAAAAAATAAATTACTTATGCCACAAAAGATGTCTTATGAGTATTTTTAATTAGAAGAGTCATTATAAAATATTTTTTTTAAAAAAAATACATTGAAAAGATTCTGAAAACTTTATAATGTAGAAATAATGTTGGTATACAACATCCTGCATGGGGTAATTAACTTCTTAGTCAAAATCACTGTCTTGATTGAAAAATTACTGAATTTCTATTAGACTTTTTGTAGAGACATTTTGAAGAGACATTTTGTCACTTCACAAAATTACATTGGTACTCTCAGTGTCCTTCATTAAATAATCGTCACTGGATCAACACTCTATTAAATCCTGAAATCCAAGTAAAAATCTCATTGAATCTAGCTGTTCTGTATTTATTATTTTACCAGTAAAAATACCTAATATTACATTGCAAATACAGGGAAGAAAACCATTTGTACTCTGTTTTCAATTGCAATCACTTGGCAACACTTAAGGAAATTGAATGCAAAGTAAATATTGAGATAAATCTTAGGTTAATTAAAATACCCTAGAAGAAACAAATCATATGTATGGGCTAGGTTGAAGGAAAGCATGAAAGAGGGGCTGGTGAGTTTACAGTGTAATAGAGATATTCCTTTCCTTTCATGGAATCAGCTGAGAATTGAGAATGTTATATAAGACCAAATTTTACTATGGTAATTTCATATAATATTCAAATCTGTCTTACTTATTCTTTATATATATAATTTACATATAATTTTTTGAATAATTTGTAAAATTTTTTTTAATGATTAGGAATCTCTTTTTCTTTCTTGGTAGCAAAAACTTTTCCTTCTTTTTCTACTTCCATTTTGGACATCTTTTAGCAAGTTGCCAACATACATTATTTCATAAAGTTTTGATTGATCTCTGATTCCATTTTAAGTCAGTACTTTTCTTCTTTTCTTCATTTCTCTGAGGACTGGCTGTTTAGCAGTGGTGTTTGATGTGTTATGTTCTATTTGCCTTTCTGTATTTATACTGACTACATTTTTTCGGTTAGGATACAGAAGTAGAAATTGTTGTTTTACAGAGCATATATGGACTGCAATTATAAATTCAGTCATACTTCAGTAAACTGGAATGTGGCCTACATCTTCTGAAAGTCATAGTCCCTTAGTTTTTCTGATAGTTTTAGCAAATGTAGGCTGTCTGGTTTTCCTGTCATTGTTTTAGAAATGTAACCCTCTAATAATAGCATAACTACAAAGAAAGTATTAAATTATCTTCTTTACTTTGATGTTATGATGCATTTAAATTACAGCCTTGGTATGCCATTCAGGTTGTTTTGGGGCTTTTTGGCTACAACTTGTGCAGCTTACCTGGACCAGCAGAACATACTGTATACACAAAACAAAGGATTTAACATTAGTCTAACTGAAATCTAAAACAAACAAACAAAAAAAAGAATTGTTTTTATTCCAGATCAATTATTAGAGAAAAAGAAAGCAAAGTAATTATTACAGAAATTCTTCAGTAATAATAAATTTAAAAGTTTTATACACAATTCCTAGCAGTCTCATCCTTTTTTTCTGGTGTTACACTCACACTCTTACTACCGTTCTTATTCCCAAGGTCAATAACTTCCTTGTGAAGCTGTACAGCTGTTCATTTAAAATGACATATAAGGATTTGGGTGCTGCTCTTTTTGTTCCCTACCCTGGAAGATAGGAATGATAGCCTGGATTACAGACTTTTTATATTACCTAAGTTCATCTGATGTATTCACTTGATTCTGCAGTTTGTAAGCAAGAACAGCTGAGATGATAATATTTTGGCTAGTCCATAACTGTCTCTTACAAAGTCTTTGTGTCTTTTATTAAGAATAAGGGATTATTTTGGATTTAGGTTTGTCATTTTTAAGTCAGTGACTGCTGAACAATCCATGCTGAAATGGTATATGACAAGGATTGTTGAAGTTTTATCATTGCACAAAGGAAAGAAAGATTAGATCTAGTTCTGATCCAAAATGAGTTTTTATGTGTCCTTTTGTCTCCCAGTAGAAATTAGTGAAGCATTTCTATTTCTTATCATCCTCTTTCATTTTGACTCATTTGAATATTCATTGAAAGAATTCAGAGGAATTATTTCCTCTTCCTTTCCCTATATTGTCCTTTGTCTTTCTCAGTTCTTTAGTTTTTGTTATTAAATTTGATGGTAAAGCAGAACAAAACAAAACAAGAATCAGTATATTAATAGACTGTCCTTTCTCTTAAATAGTAGCTTTGATTCCAGGGTAATTACAATCTTATTTCTTTTAAGACATGTAGTTGGGAAAAACTATGCCGCCTATTATGACGTGTGGCAGAATAAAGCAAGATCCATAGCTGTGTATCCACAATTTTACTTGTTCCAGGACAGTGTACCCATTTATTTTCTCTTATAATTAGATTGTAAATTTCAACAGGGAAGGTTCTTTGTTGTAAATCTATCTAATGCCTAGCATCATATAGCCCAGTTCTGCCTGGAATGTCTTAGAATATCTACCATAAAAGTAATAAGTATTGAAGACTTCATTATAAATATTGCATTCCATTTGTCTCTCAGCATTTCTCTAACATAAACCAGAAAGAGACATTAAAATACATAATGATTTTCTTCCCTGTTCTTTCTCCCTGAATGATATAAATTGTCAAATGATGCATGTATGCCTTTCTGTACATGACACAGAGAGGACACACTGGAATACATACTTTCATACTAAGGATTAAGGGTAGGGTTTTCCATGCTAGTCAGAAGACCCTCTTGAACAGAGGAACACGGTCCTCTGAAGCACCTTTACTCTCATAATACAATTTATGCATTTGTATTTTTCCTAGCAGTTCTTACCTATACAACAACTGGCCTTCAGACATGAGCAAATGTGAGCAACTGCGGTATTCACCCTCTGTACCAAGATGGAGAACTTTTGTCTTTCATGTGACTTGGAAATCAATTTAAATCTCCCCAGATAAATGGCTGTGAATCTATAACTTGGATACTTAATTACTTCTAACCAAGAGGGAAATGCCTTTATCTCTCTGTCCTGTTCTGTTTACCAAAGAAACATATCTAATTATTTCAGTCTGCCCTGAAGTGAACTAGTACGTGTTAGTTGCTGGCAGGGGCTTTATGAGCTCTTCAGCCGAAAGCATAATAAAAAAAGGGAGGAAATAATGATCTTATTTACAGCATTAAGAAAGAAAAATGTGTTCTCCTTCCCACAGTGATTCTTTAAATTCTCCACAAGAAGTTAATGTTTATGTTTTTTTCAGAGTTTCCTATCTCAGAAGTACCCACCAATTCAAATTGAAAATGCTGGCACTTTGTTATTTTATGTATTTCAGATCTGTCTTTCATTAAGATGACTTTTGTTCGCTCACTGTCTTTCTGAAAAACTGGTAAGATGAGAGACAGTGTTTAATTCTGCAGTTTCTGCAAGATAACATCAGGTATTTTGTAACTTTGCTTAATTTCACACAATATTAACATATTTTAGATTTTAATCAAGTTAAACAGTATTTTTAAAAGATGCTCCATATTTAGGACAAAAGTTTATAGTTATATTAAGAGGTAGATTCAGGTCTTATTACTGGTTCGTGTTCTGGCATCTTTATGTCACACCAGAATGGTGTTTCTTATATTAGGCAAGTTATCTTCATATAAAAATCCTGCTGAGGTCAGGTATTTTAGCTTTTCACTGTCTTCTTGTCACACATTTGCTAGGGATTCATTTAGTACTTTGATTCTGTAGAGTTTTCTGTTGCATTTCAACTGACTTATCATAAAATTCTGAACTTGTCATTTCTGATTATTGTCTCTGTGCTAAAATCATACCTTTTTCAAGTGAAAATATATTTGTATTCACTGCCTCAACCTCTTCTTTCTTTTTTGTTCTAACTTTTCTTCTTGTATTCTACTAGGGTTTTTTTTTGCTGATCTGCTCCTATTTTTTAATGACTTCTTAGAGACAGTATTCAGTGGATATTATACAGTACTCTGATGCTATTTGTACTATCTGTGATGACAGATTCCAGACAAACTGCAGTTTTGAATATCATTCTAGTACCAAGCAGTGAACATTCCTTTGCTGCCAGTTTTTTAATCAATGAAAAAAAGGGAAAGAGTTTGAGAAAAAAAGTGAACCATAGGAGGAAACAATTCTTACCCAAATTCTCAGGATAATTTTATGATTTTTATTGTTTGAGTCAATACAATTCTGCGGGAACCTTTACAACTATGGGTAAGAATTACAACCCCCATTTTATATAAATGTTACTGGTTTTATTATTACTCCAAATAGGAAGTGTAAGGAATGGAACAGGATGGTTGGGAGATTTCAGGGAAGAAGAGTTTGCTGGAATCATAGGGGAGGTAAATGCAAGGTACAAAGAGAGCCCAGGATAAAGAACAGCTATGATGGGTTTTGCAAGATTGCTGTTTGCTTTGAAATAATTTTGCAATTTCAAATTTGTATGTAATCCAGCTCTGAATGAAAATGGTCTATTCAAAGAAGTTGTGCAACCTCCTGTATATAAATTATGTTTATCGTGTTAATCATTTTGTAATATGGATCTGAGGTATGAAAATTCAAAAAAATATTTTCTTTTTCTATTTTAAATATAGTATGCTTTTCTCTTATTGCAGGCTGCTGCACGTAAGTCATAGGATGAGAAAAGCAGAGATTCACTATTGACCGTGAAAGTAAAATGGAAACATCTTAAATTAGTTACTCAGCAGTCTCAATTCTTATACACAGGGGGGAACATTTTGTTAATAATTAAACAGGCTTTTTTAAACCTTATTTTCAACCATCAGTGGGATTTAATTTTTCCAGAAATCAGATAGCTCTTTCAGATCTTCATTCAAGCCCAAACAGAAACTCTTTTACAAAGTTTTCGATACAGCACACCTTGAAGAAAAACCTACCCTTCCCACTTCAAGAGAAGTACCAGTGAAACATGTTTTACATGAGATCCTTATGTCCAGATGATGAAAAGTTATAGGCATAAATTTCATTCACTGAAGTTCAGAAGAGATTTCTCATTTTTTATTCCAAGTAGCTTGTCTATTTCTATCCTACCTTTGAAAATGCATACATTGATTAAGTATTTCACTATAAACAGGTGTTTGCTCTAACTGAATACATCACATATCTGTCATCATCATCTTTGCATATTTAAAATAAGAAGCTTGTTTTGTGTTAGTTTTATTATGATTTTACTTCCCTTGATTATTTACTTTGGAAATAGTTTTGGAGTGAAGAAAAGTATGTATTTCACAATTTAACCTTGGCTGGACTCTGGTATTTCAATGCAGACATAAGACTGTTGTGCAATGTAGGTTCAGAGACTGAAAATATTTCCATGTGCTCAGATATCTTTTTAGTTTGTGTGGTATAGCTGAATGACTTACTGTTTATTTTGAGAGCACAGCTGTATTCTGTGCCACTGTGCACAACATTCCTTTTCTGTAATACTGTGTGGTTAAAGCAATTGCCCAGGGGTTGGAAAATCTGTAGGTGTCCTTCAGTTGGAGGGACTGAAATTTGTATCTCCCATTTCCAAAGTGAACATCCCAACAATCAAGCCAGAAACTACTGATTTCTCTTTTATCTGATGAGGATCTCAACAGCAGCAGATTTTCTATTTCAGTGCAAGCTTCTTGTTTCAGAGTGTTGTGGTGGCATGGTTTGTGACAGTATCTTTTTCCTCTGTGCTTAGTAGTACTACAAAACAAGACCTGTGTTTGAAATTCTAGTGGGAAGGGACCCTGCTATTCTCTGATTAAAAGCCACCACTCCCAGAAACTACTATTTTGTTAAAAGAAAGTCACTCTGAAACTAGTAATACAAGTTTCATTCATCCATAGACCAATTTTTGCTTCCTATTTTTATTCCATTGGTTGTCTAATACAAAATGCAGAAATATTCTTGGGATTGCCCTTAGGAAGGGACAGAAAACCTTATATCTCTTCCACCCCCACTTGAATCCCTTCTCCACATTATAACTATAGATATGGATAGTCAAGTCCTTTTTTGTTTCCTTTCAGCCTCCTTACTTGCTTTCCTGGCTACATAACATTGTTGAGAGGTGAATACCAAGCAGCTTTGTGTGGGAAGTCACCTAAAATTACTGCATCTGTGAACATATACTGTTCACAAGTGAATGCCATAAAAAGCAGACTGAAAAAACTGTGGGGGTTGTGCTTCTCAGACAGGGAGCAGAGGCTCGTAATAAGGACCAAGAGACGAGCAAGAATACATTAAACTAGAACATTGGCCAATCACTTCATAATGTGAAGCCATGCCTCAGGCAACAGAATACATTAGTACCTTTTTCTGAATCACTCTCATTAATTTGGTTACCTAAAATCCTCATAATTTTCACCTAAGGAAAAAACAAAACAAAAGAAAACAACAAAACCTACTGAAGATCTTATCTATAGAGAATTTCCGGATACAGGAATATATTACTCATATCTAGCAATTAATTCCAATGCATCATAAATTCCTGTTCTAGTAAACTAAACTGCTGTTACACTGAAAATTACAGCTAATATAGGTTATTTTAAAGCCAAAATTAGATTAATCTAAGCTTTTCACCATCTGTTCTAAATACTTATTCTGAATGCAAAGGAACATCATTATCCAATAGCCTTAAGGAGTAAGGTATACAGTACTTAAATATAGCTGCGTGTTAGACCATCTTGGAATACAAGAGTTACATGAATTAGTCACAGGAAAATGTGTTTGCACGCAAAGAAAGGATTGAGTGAAAGACAACTTGATGTGATCATAAAAGACTTTTATTCACTTCACTGATCTTTTGATTAGAAATAAAAGTACCTCTCCATCCTACAAATTTTTGTCTTAACATGAAAGTATTTGAAAGTTTAGCTTAAAACTATAACTGCAGTGTTTCTTGCTGCATCACTGTCTGTTTTGTTTGTTTATTTGGTTGACTGATTACCATTTAACTGTATTTTTGACTCCTTTGTGAATCGCCAATATCCCATCCTCAGTCTCAGACTTTTAGGCAACAGTTTCCCCATGGGCTGATGACAGGGCTTAAGACTGTAGACTCCTCACAGTTCACTGTGATGATTTTATCGGATCTGAAATTAAATTAATATTGCAGCATGTGCTGCTTTTCTGAGTAGAGAGGTGTAAATCAATTCAAGTTATTAATTAATCTGCCATTTTTCACAAAGCATATCATTTAAGATATTAACATTGATGAGAAAGTGTGGATGATAAAGCAATAAATGTTTTCAACCTGAAAAAATTAGTGTCTGTCTGTAACCTATCTTACACACAAGTCCCTAATTTGGCCAGTCTCAAGACTTTCATTTCTTGTTAATTTGCTATTTTAAGGATACTTTTCTATAAGACTGCTTCTTTGCTTTATTAGATGTCTTGAGAATGACCCAAATAGCATACACTGTCCTACCACTCTAACTGTACATATAAACCCCTGCTATTCCCATGCATACCTTGGAGTTATATTTCCTAAGATTTAACAGTTTATGCTACTGATTTGCACTATCTGTCATCCAGAAAATTAATTTTCATCAGGAAATACACCCTATGGTCCCGGAACACAACAATACTTGTAACATGTTGAGTATTCTATGTATTCACAATATCCGTATTTTATGAAGTCTTTGAAATTTCCACCCTTCCTAAGAACCATGTCTGTGACAGAATGTACAGACCTGATGTTTTACTTTATTAGCTTTTTTAACTCTTCTAATTTACATGTATGAATTTTTACTGAAAACGCTAGGTGGACTTTGAATGCCGTCACAGAAGATTACTTTTTTAATACCCTTGCTATTTCTAGTAGATCAACAGCAGCAATAGATTACATATACTAGCTTTAAGGTTTTTGAATAGTCTTCCAGATGCATTACATAAGTCTGTAACTTCAGAGTCCAATGAAGACAGCCTACTCCTGAAACCCATAAATTACAGTCAGAAGCATTCAGACCAAGAACATTATTTCCCTGGACAGCAGCTGAAGTCAAGTGTGTACTATTTTTAATTCAGAATGACTCCTGTGAAATTGCTAAGTTTTCGGTAACTTTGACAAATCTGCATAATTCAAGCTTTAGGTAGCTTCATTTAATCCTAACTTCACCATTTATTTTAAATTAGCATTTTTATGACAAGTGCCTAACAAGGCTATTTAAGGTTTACAAACTTTTTTCATCTACTTATATATTTATGTTTGATTATAGAGTCTTGGTTTTCTCTGGTGTATTGGAAAAGAGGAAGGACACAGTACTTGTAGTTGTAGGAAATATTAACAACTGGTTTAGGGACACTGAGATATAAAAGGAAGCAAATCAGAATCAGCAGGGAAAAAAAAGAGTAGAAAAAGGATGTTTGCATTGTTGCATACTTACACTTTTTAGGTATATATATCTTAATATGATTAATATTGACAAGATTTTACAGCCTGAGAAAGGTACCAACAAAACCATGATATTTACAGCTTAAATATTGGATGCTTTCTATTTTCTAAATACAGTAAAAGAAGTTGTGTGATGAGTACAAATACTAAACAAGTATCTAACTGTGTAAAATACAGACTCCATGGAATTTACTGCCAGATCCATGACCAATGTATGAGTACTTGTTTCTGAGTGAAACTTGAACACACCAACTTCTTCCTACAAAAAGCTGGAGTTTGCTGGTTTTGTCTGGTTTTGTTGTTAGTTTGATTTTGGTTTGGGGTTGTGGGTTTTTTGGTTTGATTTCGCTTTGTTTGATTTGTTTGGTTTTTTGTGTTTTTTTTTTTTTCTTTGGCCACTGTTATCACAGAGTTATGCTGCTTGCCAGACTTTCTGGATCAAAAAAAACCCTAAGAAATATTTTTGGTATTGAGTTAATTTTGTGGCTAGATATTCAGAGTCAGTTAGCTGCTTGAAAAAGCATATCTTAGATGAAAAACAACCACTGTTGGCTTTTATACTGTATTTTTAAAGAACTTAGAGGCAGTGATTGGCAGACCTACTTTTATATTTCCAACTTTTCGAAGCTGGATGTTTTTTCAATATCCAATTTGGACTTTCTTTCAATTATTTTGGGACCTAATAAATATTCAAATAAATAATTGCACACCTCTTCACAAAGAATGACAAGGTGGAAACGAAAAAAACCACCAAGCCTTTCTGCTTCCTTAGCAAAGTTTATACAGTACAAATATGTTTTGATTTTATCAGAGACATCATCATTCCTTTAGGGGTGGAGAAACTCTAGCAATTTTTTGACAGCTTCATCACAAGCAAGAGCCTCTAGAGTCTGAAACCTCTGTCCACTGTGTCTGTGATAGAATAAATTAACATATGATTTTCTTCTCTTTGAAGTTATGGCAGTATTTTAGCTAAATATGATTGAAAAGAACTTAAGTGTTACAAAATGAGAAGATGTCTATATTTTCTAGAGCATGACCTAAAATGTAGGTGTAGCAATTAGTCAGGGAGATTTTTCTCCTTCTGTCAAGGTCATTTTCACATTCATTTTACAAAAACAGTAGATAAGTAACATAAAACTTTTTCTTAAACAGTATTTTAGTCAAAGTAACTGTGGCATTCAATGATCTCTTATTGCTAAAGCTGTTTGCAGGGATATCAGCCCTATTTTTTTTGTGTAGTACAATTATTTTTGTGGAAGAGTAATAAATATATTCAACACTGTGCTGTACCTCTTGCATCATCCAGTTTCATGTTAGTCCTATACAGCTGCTAACAAGCTTCCAGGTATACTCATGACATTTATGAATCTTAAACTGGAGATCTGTACTAGTTGGAGAAGTTCCTCTGTATTGGGTGAAGATGTGTGGAATTTCCTTGTTTCAGAGAAATATCTCAGTTCCAAAATTCAATGTCAACTGATTCCCATTTTGGAATAGGAATAATTGTTGCATAAAATTATTGCCTGAAGGTCCTCCCTTTGCCCTCAGCTACAGAGCTTAGGAAAATCTATCCTTGGTTAGTAGATATAACTTCATGAATTTATGGAAGCACTTAAATTCAAATATTATCTTCCCCTACAAACAACAGAGAAGGGCAATGCTTGGAGCGTATGGGGATTGAAAATTGCCTGATTCCAGAGAAGAACATGATTTATCCCAGTGATGACTGAAATTTATGACAACTTGAAACTTTTACTGGTATTTTTTTATATTAGAAAATTGCTTACTTTGCATCCAAATTCAGCTTTTATCTAGTTCTAATTCAGCTTTAATATCAGGTTTGAATTCAGCTCATTATCTAATTTTACATATTTTGTTTTTTCTTCTATTTAAGAAGTTAAAACTTTGTAGAAAAAATCACTGAATTTTAACCCTCAAAAACTAATTGTAATTCAAAACCAATTCCATGTATGTTAAAAATATTTTATAGGTAAAATTCCTTTTCCTGTTCTTCTCCTTTCTTACTTTAAAAAGACTGATTTAAAAGGACCCTATTCTCAGAGCAATTACAGACAAACCATGCTTGACTTTCTCAGACAGCAGAAATTCACAAAGCTGAATTCAGTCCCCTGGGACTGTCTTTTATGGTTTGAAGGGTGGTATTATTTATTCAAAGATGATTTTAAAAGACATTTTACAAAGTATCTAGGAGCTTGAATGCTGAAGATATTATTTTGCACATCCACAAAATTTATGGGTTTTATCTTTTCTTCTCATTTTTAGCCCAGTTTCATTAAGAAAGGATTGTGTGGTCACTTGTTCCATCTGTCATTCCCTTTTCCCCAATAACCCTTTACCCACTGGCCAATTTAAACCATATTTGACACAGAAGTAGAGAGCTCAGAAACAGTATATGGTTCTGATTTTATATAATTCACAGATGGGTAGAAAGAAAAGTCTATACTATAAAGAGAGAAAAGCTACATCAGGAACTCAAGAGTTATCTGTTCTTTCTGAACTCTCCCATTGAAAGATGGCTTGGGTTGGCTGGGACCTTGATGATTCCTGTTCACTCCTGCCTAGGTGATGGGGGAAAAAAGGCATAGAAGGAACTAGAAATACTTGTAAGGGAGGTGAGGAGCAAAGTGTTAAACTGAAGATATCACAAAGCAGAGGTGTCATAGGCAAAGGTGACGCACTACTGTGGGGAAACCAACACAAATCTCTGGGAAACTAGTTTACTTAGTTTCATCATCCACTAAAAAGAATGTAATTGATCGAAGTTGTTTTTTAACTTTCCACTTTTATAAATATTTTGAGAAAATATTGGAGAAAACAAAAAGTGAATGCTAGTAAATTCAAGAGTGATATGATTATATAAGGTGTCTAGGTATGATAAAGGATGTACACAAGGACGTAATCGAACTTTTAGGTATGTTAGTGTCTGTTTCAGCACTGCATTTAGAACCTTAAATCACACTAGATTTTTTTTAATTTTAAGAATTGCCATAAATACTTACATGCACACAGATTTCCTACTTGAAAGACATTTTTAAATTTTAAACCACCCTTTGCATTTCTGAGAATGTCTGGTTCTGAAGGCAGAAATGAATGAACAACGAATGTAGACATTACATCTAGACACTTATTTTTTACAATAAATGTTTAATGAAGTATACCTTTTGCATCCTATACTCACATGTCTGGCCACTTGTCTGTCTGTCTGTCTTCAGCACATACAGCCCTGTTGGAACCTTTGAAAAAAAATTCCAGAACTGCAAGCTGCTACAAAGCAGTTTGGTCTACAGCAAATGCAGGTGAGCATTGGTCAAACTGTGCTTGACACGCACTGGCACATTGTTATGACTTGATGTAGATACAAGTAAATACATTTAGGCAGAATCTAGTATGTGATCAAAGTCAAACGCACATGGCTTTAAAATTTTTGAACCTCATAAAATCTCTTTTGAAGTTCATAAAATCTTAATAAGCATTTTTTTTTTCCCTTTTGAGAATGTGGTGTTTTCATTGTGCTTGTTTGTTCTTCTGTAACCACTGTTGTGCTTCCAATTTTTGCTATTCCCATAAGCAGCATTCGTAAATCATTGTAACAGTTAGGTTAATAATCTTGCCAGCTTGTCTGACAACTGCATCAATTTTAGGTTTGTTTTTCTTTGGGTTAGCTGTCATTTTATTAAAATCAGGTTTTCTGAAATAGGCAATACCTTTAAATCTGGAACAAAAATCTTACTAAGGTAGGATTTGTCTTGGGACTTTAGATCTGGAACCATAAAAAGACTATGGCTGGCAGACACTTCTAGCTGTCGTATTCAGAGATCATCCTGCTCAAAGTAGGGCTAAATTCAAAGATAGAGACAGATTTCACTTTAACTTTTTGGGCTGAGTCTTGCATGTCTTTAGGACTAGATTCCACTGCATCCCTGGACAAGCTTTTCCACTCTTAATCATTCACAGTGTGAAGAGGCTTTTCTTTATATCTAATCATAAATTTCCTTCTGGCAACTTATGCCGGTTGCACCTTGTCCTGTGCAACTCAGAGAGGAAACTGTTGTCTAATAGCTGATTTTCTTGTCTGAACTGCTCATTCTAACTTCCTCTGGTTAGTAGACAGAGACAGACATTTACACATTCCGTGCTTCCAGCCAGTCATCTCCAGCACTGTCTCAATGAGCTGAATCACCTCGGAAAGTGCCTATTTCTCTGACTGCAGTTGAAATACAGGTTACTTTTGGATAAATAGCCCTTTATGGTGTCATGGCTTTAAATTAATCCGAATAATTCACAAGGACTGAGAAGAGATTCACAGTTATTTTCATCTTTATATCTTTTTATATCTTTATGCCTTTTATACCTCAATCATCAATGTTACATTAGGGTGATGAGTCACACTCTTTTATTTGTAGTTTGTATATGGATCCTTTTACTTTTATTATTGATTTCCTCTGTTTTGACTGTGAGTGTTCTGATTCTATTCAAATGTTGTCTGTCAATCAGTATTGAGAAAATCTTGTCTTTTGTGTGTGAAAGGTCAAGTTGATGATTAACACTTCCAAAGGCTAAAGAGGGAGCTTCATCATAAGGCTTACAAAAACTTTGACAAGGCTACTAAATAAACGAAGATTTTATGTCAGGTTTCCATTTTGGAGTATTAGAAGATTGGAATGTTTTCATGGAGGGCTTTCATGGTTAAGAGGCATGACAAATTTTGGAATGGAACTGCTTTAGTTGGGAGAACCTAGAAAGACCTTGCTTTGATTGATGATGATGAAGAAGTAACCGTCAAATTCTCATGTCTCCAGTTAGAAAACTGCAAGATTGTCACAGTCATTGTGCTGTAGATAAGTTATTAGCGAGGCATTGGTGGTCAGTGAGTGCATTTATGGGAGGACAGATGACTGTATCTAAGTTAAGCACATTATTAGGCACATCTTACTAGGCATAATAAGAAGAAACACTAGTTTATATTAATTTGATTTTTTTTTCTATTCTGTCCTACATGCTTTCTTTAAAACTTCTGAAAATCACAAGTATATCACAAACCACTGGTAATTTTGAAGTTACCTAAGCTGCAATGTTCCAGAGTTCGATCTTCTTCAAAACTTATTTTGCAGCTGGTATTTTGGAGTCTTTAAGAGACAGTCAAGTTAAAAAAATCCCAGTGATGCAGCAAAGTCCAGAGAACTTCAAAGTGATGATATTTCCAGATTCTATTGTCAGCATGATATTATTCTCCAGAATCTAGCCTATATATTGCCTTCAGGCTTGGTAACTGTTAGATGAAACAGGGAAAAAACTACATTAAATATCCAATTTTGACTGTGGGTATATACAAATGCTTTAATATTTTCCTTTTCTGTATGCTTGCTTTCAGATTTTTCTAAAATATCATATAGCTGGAAAGAAATGTTAATAATGCAGAAAAAAAATAATGTAGACTGGAATATCAGACTAGAGAAGCAGTTAATTTTATTAAATTAAAGGGAGAGGTTGATTTTTTATCTAATATAACTGTGTGGACAACATTTTATAGTTACCAAGAACAAGTTATCAGAAGTATTCTGTGAATTCTTTGTACACATCCCAGAGTCCTGAGGAAATTGGCTGATGTCATTGCCAAGACATTCTCCATGATATTTGAAAAGTCATGACAGTCAGGTGAAGTCCCCGGTGACTGCTAAAAGGGAAACGCTGCACCCATTTTTAAAAAGGGGAGAAAGGAGGACCCTGGGAACTACCGACCTGCCAGCCTCACCTGCGTGCCTGGGAAGATCATGGAACAGATCCTCCTAGAAGCTACGCTAAGGAACATGGAGGACAGGGAGGTGATTCAAGACAGCCAGCATGGCTTCACCAGGGGCAAGTCCTGCCTGACCAACCTAGCGGCCTTCTTTGATGGAGTGACTACATCAGTGGGCAAGGGAAAAGCTATGGATGTCATCTATCTGGACTTCTGTAACGCCTTTGACACAGTCCCCCACAACATCCTTCTCCCTAAATTAAAGAGATATGGATTTGATGGGTGGACTGTTTGATGGATGAGGAATTTGTTGGATGGTGGCATCCAAAGGTTAGTAGTCAACAGTTCAATATCCAGAGTGAGATCAGTGACAAGTGGTGTCCCTCAGGGGCCCGTATTGGGACCAGTTCTGTTCAATATCTTCATCAATGATTTAGACAGTGGGATCGAGTGCACCCTCAGCATGTTTGCGGATGACACCAAGCTGAGTGGTGCAGTTGACACACCCGAAGGATGGCAAGCCATCCAGAGGGATGGCATGCCATCCAGAGGGACTTGGACAAACTCAAGAAGTGGACCTATTTGAATCTCATGAGGTTCAACAGGGCCAAGTGCAGGGTCCTGCACCTGGGTGGGGCAACCACCAGTGTGAATACAGGCTGGGGATTGAAGGGATTGGGAGCTGCCCTGACGAAAGAGAAGGACTTGGGTGTACTGATGCATGAAAAGCTGAACATGAAAATGTGCGTTCGCCGCCCAGAATGCCAGCTGCATCCTGGGTTGCATCAAAAGAAGAGTGGCCAGCAGGTCAAGGGAGATGATTCTTCCCCTCTACTCTGCTCTCTCTCTGCCCCACCTGGAGTACTGTCTCCAGCTCTGGGGCCCCCACCATAAGAAAGACATGGACCTGTTGGAGCAAGTTCAGAGGAGGGCCATGAAGATGATCAGAGGGCTGGAGCACCCTCTGGAGTGCCCATGCTATGAGGACAGGCTGAGACAGGTGGGGTTGTTCATCCTGGACAAGAGAAGGCTCCTGGGAGACCTTATAGTGGCCTTCCAGTACTTAAAGGGGTCTTACAAGAAAGATGGGGACAGACTTTTTATCAGGACCTGTTGCAATAGGAGAAGGAATAATGGTTTTAAACTTATAGTGGGAAGATTTAGACTACATATAAGGAAGAAATTTTTCCAATGAGGGTGGTGAAACACTGGCACAGGTTATCCAGAGAGGTGGTAGATTCACTATCCCCGGAAACATTCAAAGTCAGGTTGGACGGGGCTCTGAGCACCCTGATCTAGTTGAAGATGTCCCTGCTCATTTCAGGGGAGGCTGGACAAGATGACCTTTAAAGGTCCCTTCCAACCCAAACTATTCTATGATTCTATGAAATGCACACACACAAAATCAGCTTTTAGTGTTCAGTTATTTCATTAATTTTGTGCACTAGTCAAGTGCAAATAATGTGGAGTTGTCTTGCTCTGTTGCAACTTTGGTGGGGATTTTTTTGGTCGTTGAGGCTTTTTTTTTAAAAATAAAAAAAGTCCTATTATCAATGATCAATGTTTTAAATATAGATTTTGAAACTGTTTAAATTCATTTGCAGTTTAATCCACAAGTAATTTCTTTAGTATAGGGTGAGTTTTAGTTAGCATAAGCAATAATAAGTTGAAAGTAAGAGGTTGTTCAGGAATTGTAAAATACTGAGACACTGCGACTAGACTCTTAACATTGTTGCCTTGAACAATTAACAGTCACACATTATTGACATCTTTCTTTCCTTTGAAGAAAATAAGTAGGACAATATCAGAAATAGCAACATATGCAACTGTGTCATTTTGATCTAAAGGTCAATAGGGACACTTTTGAACACATTAACCAAATTAAATGCTGTTTATGCATAACTTCACCATGGTCTTACGTTTCTCAGCATTTACAAGGCAAAAAATACCTTGATGTTGAGGATGGGTGAAGAGCAAGGGTTTCAGTGGTTTTTTTTATCAAATATATTAGTTTATATTATTTTTTAGGAAAGCAAACCAACAGACAGAGCTCAGAGAGAAACCGCTGTTGATACATTTGAAATAATAATAATAATAATAATAAAAGAACTTCTTTAATAGAATCTAGTTTCCATAAGAAAGAAGAAAGGGCTGTCATGAAGAACGTTTACCTGAAAGTTTTGAAAGCCCATTATATTAATATTGTATCATCCATGGAGATCAGCCAGGTGAGCAACATGCCAAATTATGTTTGGTTCTGTCTCATTTCATGAAGAGCTGTGAAAAATACTACAGCCATGCTGAACCCTGTCCTTCCATTCTTCTAGAGGGTTCTCCTCCAGTATGGTGATATGGTGATGGGAATTGCTTTGTATAACGATCTTAATAATAATAATGTGGTGCAAAGATGTCTGGGACAGGACCTCTTGTTATACCAAGTACGGTAAATGTTTCATTTTTGGTTTTTTCCTGCCACATTGAAGGCTATGCTACAGTGCTACAGCAAATAACTCCTCCTATGCTGTTTTAATTTGTTTTGTTAAATAAGGCAATTGTCTATCTTGATGAATACAGTCGTTTCATCATTTCTTGCTCTTCTGCTCCTCCCTTCAATTCTTAAAAGACCAAAACTCATCTGTGACAGTGAGGTCTGTGTATGTTGGTGAGATATACATAGGAGATAACTGGCAAATTCTCTTACCCTTTTCAACTGTCCCAAGTAAATATAGGACAACTTTCACTTCTACTGCTACTAAGTGCCTTAAGCTTACAATAAGAAATGCATATGAGGTATGCCATTGACTCTGCTTTCACATTTTCACTAAATTTTATACTGTGTCTACCTTCTTGTTTTGTGAAGGCAATAACTATGGAAATACAAATAGTAATTTTTTGAAACATCAGTGGCAATTTAAAAGAAGGTTGCCTAACGAATTTTGTTAGTACCCATCTGCTCTAGGTTATCAGTCCCACACCTCTGCAATGTCTTTATCCCAGGTATACCAGCTGATGCTGTTGCTGTGCTGGGTCTTTATTATCAAAGCATTTGTAAGAGTTGCATTTACTCTTTCTCAAAATTACCTTTTGCTTTCATGCTATTTTCTACTTCTTGTATGCAAACATTTGAGAGATTGTTTTTTCTTTTATCATTAAAAATAGCTTGATTCCATAGAAACTGGTATTTAGAGTATTCATCTATTTGTGAACATTACTGCATATGCATATAGCCCACTAACCTTAGTTTACAAAGTTTGTCATATGTTTTGACTATATAGGTGCTCTTCAATCTATTACTCTGAAAGTCGTTCCCCTGTAGACTAGCTCCTTTTCCTTTCTGTTTGAGAAGTAATAGTCATTTGGAATAAATTCTCTCAGGCATGCACAGGAATGTTAATTGCAGAAGCTTAAGACGCAACTAGAAACTGATCGTCATATGTAGAAGTGGTTGAAAAGAAAAAGGTAGATCCTGAAAATTGGAGGAGGTACTTAAATCATGTATTGAATTATATTGGCTTGACTGTGTCATACTAATGACAGTGCAATATGGAATATTTAGTATATCTTGTACATAGTAAGCAATACATTGGGGGAAAAAAGCAAAAGCTCTGTAAGAGAAAGAAACTCAGAGCTGTCCTCCAGGATTCTCAGAGAAAGGCTAATCCATTGAAGTAGATTTCCTGTACTCTCCATTGTTCTCATTCAAGACATAAAATATAGCTAAAGTTACTTTTTTTATTGGTTCTAATTTAATGTTTTGGTTTTAGGGTGTATTTTACTTAATGACAGGAAAGTTTTATATTGCCATCATCATGTGATTTAAACATTTCCTATAGGTCTGTAAGTGATCTAAACTGGTATCACACCAGGCAAATCCATAAAAGTTGATTTTAAAGAAACCTAAAAAATTTTGCTTCTTCTAGTGCAATTACCAGAGTGTTATTTTCTTTTAACTTGTTTTGGTATAGTGAAATTAGAAAATGTGACATAATTGAATACATATAGGTTAAAAAATGAGTAAATAAAAGATCAGAGAGTAGTGCAAAAAAATGAAATTTTGAATACTGTTTTTGAACAGATATAGAATATAATAGAAAAATTATTATTTATAAAACAAGATTAATTTTACAGCATTCTTAGGGTGATGTTTTTAACAATATACATAGGACCTTTTTTTTGAGAGATATTCAATTAGTTGCTGATGGCACAACTTTTTTTTTTACATTAGCATCACAACAAAGAATAGAACTTTGCAGCTCTTGCAAAGCCATCAGTCGAGCATGCATTACGCTGGTAAGCCATAGAGTAGTTTTTGAATTGTTAATGTCTTATTAAGTGTCAGTATGATGAATTGTCTTTTGAAATATGTGGCAATGTCATCTTTAGACAGATGCAAGGTTGTAATGCATATTGCATAACAGTATTTGCATAATGTTCTGCTATCAAACAGTACTTTAAATTCAAGCATTAAAAACATAAAGCGTGAAAAGTTTAAGGTTTAATAAAGCTGGGATATATTCTGTGCGAGCATCTGAAATATTGTAATTACTGTATCTAATTGTTAAACTGTATGTTTCAGATTATTCTTGACTGTGCAATATCTCCTGTGGCTGACAAGTATCAGTATTAATTACAGGCAAAATTCATTCTCATTATTCTTTAACTACGATGGTAACAAACGAGGCTGCATTGAAAAAGGTTACAGTATCATCAGCAGGAAGTGTTCCAAGTCCAGCCATTTGCATCAGGAAGACATCATATGTTCAGTGGTCACGATGGAGGCAAAGAAAACTGCAGGTTTTTTCTGTGCTCAAGGGTCTGTGATTACTGAGCAGGTGGAAATGTTCCAATGTGTCTAAGCCTGCTCACTGGCAATCTGTCTGACAACAACAGATTTCCACACTCTCATCAAAGTAAGAAATCTTAATCCTGGCAGCAGTTTAAAGAAAAATATGGACAATAACAGTGGGATTCAACAGCAGATGGCAAATACATTATTTCAAAATATCTAGATATAAACTGTAGAGTATATCTGTAGAGCATGCATCAGTGAAGGATCTCTGTCACATAACCTTTGATGAGGGGAAAACAAATTATATTAATGCAGTCAGGGGAAACACTGAACAAATTAGAAGGACATTCCACTTACTGCAGATCTTACTTTATGATCATCGGGTTCCAGCACCCTCCTTGGCAATGCAGATTTTCCCACAAATAATCCAGGTGAAGGTCCTCCAGTTCTTGTATTTTATAGATTGTTGAAGACTGGATTCTGTGTTCTAAGTGACATCTTTGAATCCTCCCACTAGGCAATTCATATAATGTTAAGGATATGTAGCTCCTGCTAGGAAACAGCAAAACAATCATTTTCTAGTATTTTGTAGAGAAGGAAGACTGCATTCTTTCAAGCAGAAGTTTTGTAAATAGTCTTGGTTTAAGCATTCTCTTCCAATTGAAACAAACAATCAAGCAAACAAAACCTGATACAAGTAAGGTAGTCTCAAATAACTGAACTGAGGCTATGTAGAGTCAGACCAGTGCTTTCTCTTCAACCTCAAAACCATCAGGTATAAGAATAATCTCTTTCGAATCTAGTTGGATGATTTATGAGACATTTCATAGCGCAGCATTGATACTGCCAATGGCATTTCCATATATTTGGTTGTGATTGAATAGCAAGTATGTTATTACTCATTGATCTCAATTCCCTTTTTGGTAAAATTCATGAAATAGCTTATTTGCTTTTATGTCCTAATTGGTTCATGTGTCTGCCTCTAAAATTGCATTTCTGTGCCTTATCAGACAATTGCAATTGCGTTCTAAAGCTTTTTATTTTCTGTAACTCCACTTGGACCGTTTTGGAGCATTATAGAGGCATTTTTAGGAGACATCTCTTACTGTGTCAGAAACAGTGCTCCTTCTTAAAGCATGGTCCAAGAGATTTTTTCACTTCAATTTTTCCTACCAGAGAGAGTTCTTGGAAGACATGAAGAAGCAGAGTGTGGTTTAAGTGCATGGGAGGTGGGCGTGGACTAGGTGTGGTGAGAGTGTGGGAGGAGGGGATGAAGCATACAAAAAGGGGAAAGAGAAAAGGGTATAAAATAAACTTTTCTGCTGAGCTTTCAATAAGGCAAAAATACATAATTTCCTATAGGATTTGCAAATAATGTTACAAGTTTCAGTGGCTAAGCATCTGTTAGGACCTTACAGCTGTAACAGAAACTATTTTAATAAAAATTATGATAAAACTATTTGTATGCATAGTTGTCTAAGCCTCTTTAGGATACCAGCAAGACTCTACTACTTTCTTGACAAGCTCTGATAAAGAGCTGATACTTTACATCAGCTTTTTATACCACAGGTCCATCGATTTCCAAATGAAGTGTGAAATCTCTACATACTTTCTCTCTTTTACACCATGAGTGGTTCACAGAAATAGTATTTTGGTGATTGACACAGAATTGAAAAGAACAGTCTGGAAAACAATTAGAAATGTAGGTGGGTAGGTGATTAAGCGTTTCTTAAAGTAGCTTATAGAGTGCTTTCCCTCTCCAAAAATCTGTAAACGGAGTTCTGGGTGGAAATGTTGCAGTAGACATTTTTACAGTGGATCCTTTTAGCAAAAGCTTAATATATAAATGATTTGTGAAAATCTACACATCCACTAATCTTTCCATACAATGGCAAAACCCAGAATGCAAACATCTATTACTCAGTGAAGGGTAAAGATGCACAGTATGAGAAAAATAATCTGCAAAGTAGATTATTATTGTTTTACTGGGCATATCTATAAAATAAGAAAGAGGAAGAGGTAAGATTTCTTTTTCCCCTAAGGCTTTTAAAAATTATTTTTAAATGAATCTGTGAAATGTCACTACATTTTACATACTGTTTCAATTTAATAGAACATATATGGAAATAGATGTCATATAAATGTTCATATGGACTTCACATGGACTATGAATATTCATATGAAATATTTAGATTTTGAATTCTGCATGTCTCATCATCCAAGTTAAATTGCCTTTAAGAGAATTAAATTCAGAAGTCTGAATATGAGTGAGATGATAAACTTTAATTAACAATTAAAACAACACATTTGAATCCTCAGGTATTTTATGGCCACCTGTGATTTACTTGTTAATGTGCCTGGAAGCCATACACAGAAACATGTGTCAATGTACAAGATGGATTAATATAACTAAAAATTAGTGCTTTCTGATGAAGACAAAGAATTGTATTAGGAATTTGTTTCTAGCTAAATAACCCATTATATGGAAACAAATTAGAATGCCAAAAGGAACAGTAATTCAGCAATAAGAACAAGAGAACACAGCTGATATTGGGGTAGGATTTTTAATACTGTTCTTGTTCCCTGGGAAGTAACCTTGAATCTATGATTACCAACCAATTCTAGTTGCAATTGAATTGGACTTCTAGAAGTTTTTCTAAAAGAAAGAACTTCAAGAAGTTGATTCTCTTTCTGGCTGAAATACTTTGGTCTGGTCCATTGTGACAACTATCGGCTGAACATTTTCTTGAAACACACATTTTCTCTGCATTGATAATAACAACAGCAAAGACACTAATTCACAGTTTAAATTTTTGCTTCTAATTTCTTTACCTCTGTTCTTGTTTTAAGTGCATTCTATGTGTGTGGGGGTTTGGGTTTTCTTTTTCAAACATATCTCATGAAAGAAATCTAGAACTAAAATTTCCATATTTTCTGATGCTCTAGATATTGTTTGAGCTATAAATGAGACTAGCTGAATTTTATATTTGTAACTACTACAGTAGTTTCTTAGGAAATATCTGAGAAGACTTGAAGAAAACATATGACTGCAGTCTAATGCACAGTATCTCTTTGTTTCAAAAAGCTCAGTATAAAAACTAAAACACGTCCTTCTAGATAACCAGGATCAACAAAAAAACCTGAAATGTGTGTGTATACAGATATACACATATATGTATACATACAGACATATATACAGGATTCTAATTAGTCTGCTTAGTCTTTGATCTATCAGCTTTCAATATAAAAATGTGAACATTTTGTTGCTTTTTCTTTCCATCTCATGATTTTTTCTTTAGTAATGAGAAGTGCATGTTAAACTTAAGTTTCTTAAGGAAGGAAAATCCTAGGGAATGAAATTTTGACTTGAAAATAAATGTAAATACAGCCAATATTTTCATATTAATTAAATTCTCTGTTTCTAGCAGTAAAAGAAAGATGGTCTGTCAGGTAGTCTATTCCCATTATCATTTGAGATAAAAGATAGTTAGAATAAAGATATGAATAAGGAGTGAGTTTGTATACCCTTATTCTAAATAATGTATTGTTACTGAATTTTTTCTGTGAAGAATTGGACAGAATTCATTTGCCCTCTAGGAGAGCACTGGTTTTGTTTATCCATAGGATTGTGTAAGAAATGAATTAATCATTATAATTGTTATTATACAGTATTCTAACCATGTATTTATTTCATTTGTACAGAACAGTATGTTTGGCAATAAAATAGATTGATGGCTTTTCCTGTTGATTATTCATAGTTTGTTTTTATTGAGAGCTTATTTGCCATGTTTATGAAGCCAAACCTCTTGTGTGAAGAAATTTGTTCTATTTATACCCATTTGGTATTGTAGAGATACACTATTTTTATTAGTTTAAACCGGATGACATTTCACATTTACATAAAGAAAATAATTTGGAATTTATATATGGAATGTGACTGCAATGTAGGATTTAGTTAGAGTGACACCTAAATTTGGGTTTGTACAACTACATATCAACATACAAGCTTCCTTGATAGCTGACACTACCAGTGGAGCCCAGAGAGCTCTGATGTCTAAGGCATAGTTCAGCTATCTAAACCTGGTGTTAGTCAACATAAAAAATGTCACGCGGTCTCTGGCTGCCATTCCAGTAAGTTATGGGTTCTCCCATAGGCTCCATGTCACATCCAGCTGCATTGTGTGAGTGAGAAACCACTCAGTGCTGCATGTGGTACTTGGCATTTCTATTTAGGAAATGATATTCCATGTATAATACCTAGACAAGCAAATCATTATCCTGCTACTGTCGACTGAATTTTCTGGCTCTTCGTTGACTATAATAGAAGATTAGACACCAAGTTCACACATATATACCTAATATTAGTTTTCTTAATTCTCTAGTGAATCTTATCCAACCACCTGTCATATCATCTCTGGATGTGATCCACATCCTTCATCAGCCTGGTCTCAGATTATGTCATGTTTCTAAATATTCATATTATCACTCTAAATCTCTTTAGTTTCCTTGACTTGTACAGCTTTAGAAAGGCAACTGTTATATGATAAACAGAGTATTAAGAATAACAGGTAAAACCACTGTTCTGGTATAATCCCAGCAGGTAGCTAGGACCACAAAGCTGCTTGTGCAGTTCTTCATCTTTGCCCCCCAAAGGGTAGGGGGCAAAGGAGGGCAAAGGAGAAGGGAGGGAAGGGAAGGGAAGGGAAGGGAAGGGAAGGGAAGGGAAGGGAAGGGAAGGGAAGGGAAGGGAAGGGAAGGGAAGGGAAGGGAAGGGAAGGGAAGGGAAGGGAAGGGAAGGGAAGGGAAGGGAAGGGAAGGGAAGGGAAGGGAAGGGAAGGGAAGGGAAGGGAAGGGAAGGGAAGGGAAGGGAAGGGAAGGGAAGGGAAGGGAAGGGAAGGGAAGGGAAGGGAAGGGAAGGGAAGGGAAGGGAAGGGAAGGGAAGGGAAGGGAAGGGAAGGGAAGGGAAGGGAAGGGAGAAAAAGCCTTGTGGGTTAATATAAAGACAGTTTAATAAAACAATATCAACAAAACAACAACAACAACAACAACAACAACAACAACAATAATAATAATAATAATAATAATAATAATAATAATAATAATAATAATAATAATAATGGTAAAAGGATATACAAGATAAAGTAATACAACACAAGTCATTCTCACCACCCAGTGAACTGGTTGCCCAGCCTGTCCCAAGCAATGAGCGCAGATTCCCGCCCCCCAGCCAACCCTCATTTATGTACCAAGCATGACATCTACAGTACAGAATATTTCATTGGCCATTCTGTTGTTCTGTCTATGGTCCTTCTCAGTTTCTATGGGAAGCTGAAAACAGTCCTCGAATAGTATGAACATCACCTAGCAACGACTAAAACAATATGCAGTATTGACATTCTTTTCATACCGAATCTGAAACATAGCAACCACTAGAAATAAAATTAATTCTATCCCAGCTGAAACGGGGACACCAACTATAGAGAATCAGAAAATTAACAAAATGTGTAATTCAAAATAATATCATATAAGGACAATAATTATAAATATTATCAGGAAAGAATTTGAGATATCAGTCAACAAATAATTCGAACACACATTTATTCCTTTCTTATTTTGATAAAAAAAAATAATTAAAGTAGTAAATTAATAGTGCAATGGTTATCATGAAATTATGATACGGATGATAGATTTTGTATTTTGGAATATTTATAGCTACTAATATAATATAACTTTTAGCAAATTTTACATCAGATAGGATAAGGAAGAAAACCACATGAAAAAATAAATACACACAAATATAAATTACAATGCTCTACTACCAACACCTGTGCAATAAATTAAACACAGCCTTTGAGAAAATATATTATATGGGAAATATTTTCTTAAAGTCATAGTTTTGGTCTATCTATCTGCCTTTTTATTAATTTATATGTGTCAAATCTCTTGTTGCCCTTAAGGTAGTAGCCTCCAGAGGACTCTTACTGTACGTAATAACTGAAATGAAGCAGTTCTTTCACAGAATCTTTTCTCCCCAGTACAGTTGTTGCTGAAGATATCTGTCACCAACTGGCCTGAGCAATATAAATGTTAAAAATATCTTTTGTATAATTCCTGTTGCTATTTCTTATTACAGAAAGAATAAATATTTCTCTAAAGTTGAACCTGAAATCAGTCTAAAACCACAAAACCTAATTCTAAATTTAGTGTCAGCTTTTCTGCAGTCTTTATTTCATGCCACTGTTCAGTGCTTAAATACCAGTGAGAAGATGTGCTATAGTTCATGTAAATATTGAAAACGTAGGTATATGTGAATATTCCTCATTAACATATGCTAAACCCTGTCTCAAATATCAGAACTGTATTTAAAGATTTAAATAAGCGTAAAAACTTTCTTTAAATGACTCTCTAATCAGTTCACTTCTAGGTATCTCTTCTTAATTCCTGTTTTACTGATAAATTAATGGGCAAAAGAAAGTAGGTTCTGAAGAAAAGCAGTCTTAAACTGGATTCTTGAACTTTCATGAAATGTGCAACTTATTAAATTGGAATCCCTATAACAACCAGTCATTTGCTCATTTTTTATTTCATCTGCTTATAGCTTAAATATAAGAGTATCAATAAAAAGTTCATCCCTTGAGACAACTCCAGTGTTACTGTAACTATTTCACAAGGCAGAATTTTATTAATTTGGGGTAATCCGTCAGATCCTTGAATTCAGTGAATGCTGCATTTATGGATCTAAGAACAGAATTTATAAATGTACATCTTATGGAGGACTAGTCAAGACAGCTTCTTTCCTTCTGTGCTGTTTCAAATACCTACAGTTCTCGTGGCCATTCTCATCTCCAGGACTTTTTACCATTATTTTTTTCTGAAGATGAGCTTAGTTCCTCATTTCAGCTACTCAGGTGTCTCTCGGTTCTGTTTTCTCCAGTCTTTCTAAAAGGACTATTGGGTTTATGGAAGCTTGTCATAAACAGACAAAAGAATTACCAAGGATTATTTTCTCCTAACCCAGTTTTATTCTGCTAATCTTCCTCTTTCACACAGATGCCCTACTTTCAAATAGCTTATAAACATTTTATGGATGTGTCTATGGTATGTAATTGTTTAAATATGTGGCAAAATGAGACAATACAAAACTGTAAATGGTGTTTGACCAATCTCCTCCAAAATTCAGTCTCCTAGTGCTCCAAAGTGACACAAAAACTACACAGAAAAGAACTGTGGAGAAATCACTTAATATATAAGAATGATCATAGACTTACTGATTACATCAAAAAGTTGGAGTTTCCTTCACTGTACCTTTACATCCATTCTTTTAAGAAGGGCTGAGGTTAGACTGACTTAGCTTATTTCTTCTTTCAGATTGTCATTCTGTATTTGAATGTTTCGTATTTCATTACATATAAAATGAAAGCTCTAGTCTTTAAGATTGCAAAACAGAAATAAAAAAGCCTTTCTGAGCTTAAACAAACTATAAATATTACTGAATGTTTTGACAGATTCTGAAATTATTTGTAGTAAAATACAATTCAAAATTCCAGTCCTTTTGTCTCAGTGGTGTCCACTTACGTTCCAGTAATAATAATGTGAATTTTAACATTTACTATCTCATAGATTGTATATTAGTATAGTATATTACAAAGAAAAGATTATCATCCAATGAAGCCTGCACACTACTGTGTGAAATTTCCAACACAAATTTCACCAACATACTTTATCAGGATAAAATCAAAAGGCTAGGGAAATCTTGAGCAAATTCGTATCACTGAGTATGTCTGAGAAAAATGTATTCCTTACAGAATGTTTTGCTTGTATTTTATCCAGTGACAACTTAATATAAAATTCGTATTAAGTCTAGAGAGACAGGACTGGAAGTCCTATTCCTTTTGTTTCCAATTGAAAATGCTCTTCACTGGCTACGGGTAAGTGATCTTCCTCTTTGCTCTTCAGCCTTGCATGCTGTCCTGGTTTCAGCTGGAAAAGAGTTAATTTTATTTCTAGCAATTCCTGTGAAAGGAATGTCAACAATACCTATTGGGTTTAGGTTTTTGATAAGTGATATTTACGCTATTCAAGGACTTTCTTTGACTTCCCATAGAAGAATAGACAGAATGATGGAATGGCCAATGAAATATTCCATACCATAGATGTCATGCTCAGTATATAACTGAGGGTTAGTCGGAGGGTGGGTATCCACGATCACTGCTCAGGTTGGTGACAATTTGCCAGGCAGTGAAAGTGACCTGTGTCATTATTATTATTGTTATTAATAATAAGAAGAATTATTATTGTTGTTATTTTTCCTTTTCTGTTATTATTTCTATTATACTATTTCTGTTATTGTTTCTATTATACTGTTTTTATCTCAACCCATGAGGGTTTTTTTCCTCCCTTTCCCCTCCTTTCTGCCCCCCTCCCCCCCTTCTTCCCCCTCACCTTTCTTGAGCAGGTGGGGAAGGGGGGGGGAAGCGAGCCACTGTCTGGTTGTAGTTGCTGGCTGGGGTTAAACGACAACACCAACCTTGCATTTTTTACAATATTGAGACACATTCTCAGGTGTGAAAACTGAGATACTGGACAAGCACTAAATATTCCTTAACAAAAAGCAACAGAGAATTCTGTTAAGAAGTGTTTCTTTACAATGTATATAACTTGTATATATTGAGTCAAAAAAAAAGAACACTTGTGACTGCAAAAAATACGCTGTCCCACCAAAGCAAAGTGGCATAAATTTCCTGCATTCGCTGGCAGGGGGGAAGAAACACCACCTCATTTTTCTTAGTTCTCTGAAATACACTTACTAAACAAAAGGCTGTCCACCTGAGTCTTATTTTTGTTAGGTAACATATACCTGACATGGGGCATTCTGAGTTTGGTCCCTAAAGCTTATATATCTTTTATAGAAAGGCAGATGGAATTGGTCAACTAACAAAGATAGCATTTCCACTTTGAACCCTGGGTAACTCCTAAATAGGGCAGTAAGATTAAATAGTAGTGGAGGAAGGAAAGAAGTACATACAACTTGCTATGTTAACATTATGTGCCACGATTTCCCAATCTTCTCCTTTAGCGATGATGCTGAATCTAAGGCTTTAGTGGCTAAACAGCTTTCCATGGAGTTTCAATTCATTATGCATCGTATTTAAATAGAATAGAATAGAATAGAATAGAATAGAATAGAATAGAATAGAATAGAATAGAATAGAATAGTTCCAGACCTCCAATGATCATCTAGTCCAATTGCCTGACCACTACAGGGCTGATAAAGTTAAAACGTTATTAAATGCATTGTCCAGTATCACATTAGAGTAGAATGTAGCAAAGGAAGTTATGGTTATATTACTAAACACAGTTTCAAGCCAGAGGTAAAAAGAATAAAAAATTCATAGAAAGACTTAGTGAACCCTCTATATTTCATATTAGAAATGGAAAAATCCTCAGCTTGTTTAGAGAGCCATATCACCATGTATAACCCTGGGACATAAGTTACAGGAAGTTCTACATGTTCTCCTATCCAATATTGGATGCAGCACTGAAAAAACCTTTGTGTAGTGCTTTCTTTTTAAAGTGATGATAATCTTGTTGGTTGTTCAATAACCTAAATGATGTCAAGCAATGAATCCAACAATGAATTAAAAAATAATAACTATTTGAATACTTGATCTCAATTTTGGTTTTTAGGTTCCTGAAAATATATCTGCAGGTGATATCATTACTTGATCTGGAGGCTACCAAATCAGAATTTTCCCAATTAACTGTCTCAGCATTAGCTGTCAGGGAAACTGAAAAGATTGTGTCTGGGTTGTGCAAAATTGAGAAACACGCCCCTAGCATCTTCAGCATGGTGAATATTTATTATGATTGTCGTTTAGAAGACAGACAGGACAAATTTCAAAGAGTTTACATTTCTGAATCAAGTACGCTGAAGAACAAATTTTTAATTCACTGCATTTATTACACTATAGTAAGTGTGCTGATGCCTTCTTGTAGCTTTAATCTTCTCACCAAACAGCTATGTGAGAATGCAGGAACAAAGTACATTAGAGTAGTGTATAAAACATAGAATCAAACTGTGGAATGAAATGTGAAATGACATCTGCTTTTACAGTAAACACTCTTCATGCTTCTTGGAGTGTGTATTAATCAGGGATGTTGTAACACAACCAAGAAAACATAAGAGAGCAGGTTCTTAGAGAAATTATTGTTACAGGATGGGTTTCTGAGCTTTACTATAATATCACTAAGCTCTATACACTTCTCTTAACACTAATTCAATTTTGCTTTGTTAGAAATAAATCTTAATTATGATGCTTATGTGGTACTTGTATAGCACTTAGGAAAAAAACTATGTAAAAAGAACAAACACAGCCTTTTTTTTTAATGAGAGAAAGAGAATGAAAATGGAAAACAAAAATGTGTCATAAATTGTCTGCATACAGAATAAATGGTGAATCCTTTATTCAGTTTGAACTGAAAGAGAAAAATGTAATTTCATAGAATCAGAGAATGGTTTGGGTTGGAAGGGACCTTAAAGATCATCTTGTTGCAACCCCCCCTGCCATGGGCAGGAACACCTTCCACTAGACCAGGTTGCTCAAAGCCCCATCCAACCTGGCCTTGAACACTTCCAGGGATGGGGCATCCACAACTTCCCTGGGCAACCTGTTCCAGTGCCTCACCACCCTGACAATAAAGAATTTCTTCCTAACACCTAATCTAAATCTACCCTCTTTCAGTTTAAAACTGTTACCTGTCATCCTATCACTACACTCCCTGAGAAAAGGTCCCTCTCCATCTTTCTTGTAGTCCCCCTTTAAGTACTGGAAGGCTGCTATAAGGTCTCCCTGGAGCCTTCTCTTCTCCAGGCTGAACAACCCCATGTCTCTCAGCCTGTCTTCATAGGAGAGGTGCTCCAGCCCTCTGATCATCTTCGTGGCCCTTCTCTGGACTTGCTCCAGCAGGTCCATGTCCTTCTTATGTTGAGGGCCCCAGAGATAGACACAGTACTCCAGGTGGGGTCTCATGACTTTTGCACTTACATATAATGATTGGCATTGTATCAAGAAAATTGCCCAGCTACCAATGTAAATCCCTAAAGAAAGTATCATTATCCAATGAAAATACACAATTTAACTTTTTTAAACCTTTTAAAAACTTTTTAAAACTGTGCTTTCTTACCTTGTTTTTTTTTTATGTAAGATCCATAAAAAAAGAATGACAATCTTATGTTTAAGAACATAATAATATTTTATTAATGAATACAAATTGTTTTCTGATACATTTCTATGGAGCAGTAATTCAGTGAAAGAGAATACTAGTGCCTGCCCTCCCCTCCTCCATCTTTTTCTGGATACATATACAGTAAAATCGTAGGAAATGCATGTTTTACATGGGGAGATGTGTTGCCTGGCAACCACATCAGTGTCAATTTCTCTTCAGTATGTAGTATGTGTCCATGTCTAGAATACTATTTATCTTCATTAGACCTAAGTAATTTAGATTGTCAAGTCTCTGGTGACCATTAGGTATCTGATAACCATATATTTCGTGCTCTACCAGATACGCTTACAAGCAAAATAAAAATAGCATCAACTCTCTAGCCCATATTTCCATATTATGGCATCATTAACACTGTTGCCACCCTCTTCTTCATTCCCTGTTCTGATTGGTATCCATTAAGAAAACTGTGCTAAAAGAAAGTGAAGACCAAGCCTTAATTATCAACCCTCCTTTAAACAGTGACATTCTTCTAACTATGACTGTCTTAGCATAACTATGTCTCTTGCATTTCAGTTAAAAATTCTCAACATACATTTTTGCAGTGTATCACCCAATAAGACCGGGAAACTGATTAAAGTCACTGAAGGCAGCATTGGATCACTATGTACAGAATTTCACTCTATTTGAAAAAAAAACAACCAACAAACCAACCAAAAAAAAACCCACCCCAAAACCACACAAAAACAACTCTATATATCTCTACCTGACTCTATGTCTGTATAGAGATAGATGTACATATATACATGTATATCTATACATATGTATGTAAGTATTTATCTGCGTATGTATTTATCTGCATATTTATATAAAAACCTCTGCCATTTCTGACGCAAAGTTGTGCTGCAGTTGCAATACAGAAATTACCAACTACATCACAGTCATCTTGCAACGATTTATTCCTTTTCAGCAGAAAAAAGATATGCTGTTGATCATAAGGTTTCTCAGGTGACAGAGAGAATGGCATCTCTCATACTCATGTGATTAACATCAGGTGCATTGCTTACACATTTTTCACACACCCAGAATTTTTGCAAGTATTATTACGACCTGTGCTAAGTCACTTTCATTGACCCTGAAAGGACTGAATCATATGGCTTTCCTTTGTGTCACAAACTATTTTACACACCCAGACCCACAAGTCTATTTGTTCTGCTTCATGGCTGCAAAAATTTACTATCTAGCTATTCTGTACTTCTGCCTTTTGTAATGCAGGACAAAACTAAGAGGTTACATATGCCTGTATATGCTAAGTAGAAAAACTATCTATCTTTCAGAATTAGGATCCATAAAACTGAAGAAGACCAAAAAGATGTGATCACTTACAATCAAGACTTTTATCTTAGTATACAGTTGACAGAATAAATGTGTAAATGATACCGGGGTGAGCAGTATTACCTTGTCACAGGAGAAATGAATCAGGAAAATCTGTGTGGTATTTTTAGACAACCAATATAATGTGGTAAGGAATGCACAAACCCAGGACTTTGATACATAACAAATACATCTGAAAGATGAGAAAAAGGCTACTAATATGATTTTAAGATGCCAAGCTGTCAATAAATGTGATATAATAGGATTTTAATGGAGAATTATGACATACCAAAATATATGGTGCAATGCATCTAAAAAACATTATGTGGTAGCTTTTTACTATTGTTTAAGATATCTTCTTGGAAGGCAAGCTATAAGGGTCCATGTCAAAGCAGCATATGTTAAATTAAAATCCCAATATAAAAAATCTTACAAACATATGTAGCAATGCTGCTTGCATAGCTCCACATGAGTCTTTGCTGTGTATGTGCTGACTTGCAGGAAGAACAGTGACAATAATATTAAACATATGTTTAGGGACACAAAGTGTACCTGGTGATGGATGACACTAAGGTTTGGGAGATGACGTAAAGAGTACCAGACTGTATACAATCCCCTATGCAAGGACAGGAGAAGTTCAACATACGTGAACTGAAGTCATGGGGCTGTTACCTGTAATAACAGTTTAGTCTGATATAAGGAATCTCTGCATAATACTTATAAGCTCATGGAAAGGAATCATGGAAAGGAATGAAAACATTATATGATAATCCCCCAAAAAAGGGAAGACACTGTGATGTATATGTCCAGTCCGGGAATATTGCATGTGTGAATTCTGTGCAATCCAGGAATATTGAATGTGTGAATCCTGCCCTGGAAAACTGAAAATCTAGTAGTCACATGGGAGCTGCCATACTGAAAGCATCCATCGTTCTTCCGTCCTTCCTTCCTTCCTTCCTTCCTTCCTTCCTTCCTTCCTTCCTTCCTATCCATCTATACTAAATCTACGTGTCTTAGTAGATAGCAATACAAAAATAAAAGTTCATATGTTCTTATGTATGAGTGAGTAAGAAATCCAGGCAAATCAACGTCATGATGTTATGTAAATTAATCAGTAGAATTACAAATAAAAAGAAGAAAACAAAACAAAACAAAATTAAAAAAAACAAAAACACCACAAAAAAACATGCAGTCATTGATTTTGAAAACATTATGTAACTACAAGAGTATTGGCTTTTTACAAATAAAACTCAAGGACTAGTAGGAGTTTGGTGATGTGAATCACACTCCTAGAAAACAGAACGTTCCTGTCTGATGAATTCAGCACCTCGGTCCACTCATACAGACCTAACAAAGCTATCTATATTGTAAACTTCACAGTTCTTCTTGTAAGAAATAGGATCATGCTTTTGAAATGGCCCCATTACCTAGGATGTAATTGGTTCACTGTTTAAGGGAAACATCTTAAGCAAATAAATAAATCTGAGAGAACTCAGGAAGCAGTTGGAAAAGACTAACAGAAACATACTATTTTTCTAATCTCCAGGAAAAATTATCTTATGGGTTTGTTGTCTAATTTGTAACCAGTTTCCAAAAAGTAAAGATTTATTGATTTCTGAATTATAAATCCACAAGGAGTAAGTTATGAACACCCTTACATATCTAAATCACAGTCCAATGGATTTCATTTAATTAATTCTAATATGAATGAAAGCATATCTGTGGGAATATGCTTTATGGATGCTTTGTTTCAAAATTTACAAGTGTTTAAGAATTCTCCAAAGACTTGGTTATCTGATGTATCAGTTATTTATACTTTTTAAAAAATCTCAACTCTTTAAATTCTATCTAGTTTCACTCTAAAAGTATTTGGTCATATTGTAACCTAGGGTTTAAATAACCTTCTTATCAGCTTCCTGCACTCAGGTGCATGTGTCCAGACTACAGTCTAATTACTGCCTCTTCTTTTTGCTACACCAGCCAGAATTACTTTCTTGATATTTACAATGAAATTCCAAGTTATTTTCTAGTTTACTATCTGTAAGAATAATGTTTAATATAATTAATGAGATGCCAACAGTCTTTTCCTGATTTATCATGAAATTACCTTCTAGTATAATATGAATACATCACCATCTACATTTTATATAAAGTCTATAATTTTTATAGATAAGTTTAAATTTTCCATTACTGCATTATTGCAGACAACTCTATGTTACCACCTTAATTATAAGCATAGTGTTTCATTTCCAAAGCCAGAATTACCTTTGTTATTAAAATATATGTGTATCCTTGGATTGGGATTCAGTGATTCAATTCAAAACTGCTATTCTTTTGCTTATTGAATCTTTAAAAGCACTAAATCTTCAGAAAGTCAGATTAACTCAGCTTTCCATGAGTGAAATAAAAGGCAATAATGCTTTCATTTCTTTTTAGAAGCCCATGAATAAAATACAGAGGTAGGTATGTGTTTCCAAAGAACTGAGGCAAGCGAAATATTTCCGTCTGGTTGCATGTGTTGTGCAGCTGATATTAGTGCAACTGCTGTTTTCTGCCCCAGCTCAGCATGAGGCTAGGACAGAAAAATTGGGAGTTAGGAGGAAGTAGGAAAAAATACTTGTAGTGGTCGACTCACTTTTTCAGTCAAGTAGTCACAGCAGCAAGATTCAGATGCCCTATATAGCTTTGTGTTCGGAATTTAATCTGGTCCATGGATTTATAGCACTGTTGAATTAAAGCAGCTATAAATTATTTTCAGAATTAAAACATCTTAATTTAAAAACCATATTGTATTTGATCATTTTTCCTCTCTAGAATTTTTCTCAGATATGTTTCATTAAAAGTGGCATGCTTGTGTTTATAATATACAGAGAGAATGTATTACTCTTTTTTTTTTTTTTTTAGTAAAAAATGTATATCATAGAATCATAGAATTGTCAGGGTTGGAAGGGACCTTAAAGATCATCTAGTTCCAACCCCCCTGCCATGGGCAGGGACACCTCCCACTATATCAGGTTGCTCAGGGCCCCACCCAGCCTGGCATTAAAGACTTCCAGGGAAGGGGCTTCCACCACCTCTCTGGGCAACCAGTTCCAGTGTCTCACCATCCTCATGGTGAAGAACTTCTTCCTAACGTCCAGCCTGAATCATCCCATCTCTAGTTTTAATCGATTCCCTCTCATCCTACCATTACCCAACACCCTAAAAAGTCCTTCACCAGCTGTCTTGTAGGCCCCCTCAAGATACTGGTAGGCCACTATAAGGTCTCCTCGGAGCTTTCTTTTCTCCAGGCTGAACAACCCCAACTCCCTCAGCCTGTCTTTATAGGAGAGGTGCTCCAGCCCTCTGATCATCCTAGTGGCCCTTCTCTGGACACATTCCAGCATGTCCATCTCTTTCTTGTAGTAGGAGCTCCAGAATTGGATGCAGTACTCCAGGTGGGTTCTCACGAGAGTGGAGTAGAGGGGGAGAATCACCTCCCTCAGCCTGCTGGCCACGCTTCTCCTGATGCAGCCCAGGATACGATTGGCTTTCTGGGCTGCTGGTGATATAAATCTATGTATCATAGATATAAATCTATGTATCAGGCAACATATAAATGTGATTGCACACAATCTTGCTCATGCCTGTGTTAACTAAAGGTAACTGTTTCCATTACAACTACTAAGCACCTAAAGCATTGACTCCACTGTAGACTTTAAATTACCATTCTAAATCTTTGCAAATAACCAGAGTGATTACAGCATAGTGCAAAAGCATAAATACAGAATCCTAGCATGTCTGACTTCACTTGTCTCAGGTATGGAGGAACCCTATTTACAATTATGGTATCTGTCAAGGGGAAAAAAAAAAATCCAATTACTTTCTTTATAGAGGCTTTATAGCTGCCATGCTCTGAATAAAGCAAAAAGCCCAGTGAGCTTTTCAAATGCTAAAAGTTCAAAGTTATGCACAGAATCATAGAATTGCCTAGGTTGGAAGGGACCTTTCAGATCATCAAGTCCAACCATCAACCTAACACTGAAAAAAAACATCACTAAGACATCGCTAAGCACTATGTCTATCCATCTTTTAAATGCCTCTAGGGATGATGATTCCACCACTTCCCTGCGAAGCATCTAAATTCTGCTTCAACTTTTGTGCCACAACATAATATTTTAGCATTCTGCAGCAGATACAAAGGTTTCCCTTGCTATCAGACCTGTTAAAGGTTGGCCACTTGGAAGAAGGGATAGTAGGAGTTTGTTCTAGACCCCTAAAGACAGAGCAGGATAAAATCAATATATCTGTGTTGAGTGGCCTTCTTAAAACATGATCAAGAATAACTCAGACCAAAGTGAGGTCTTGCCAGACTTGGCACTGGTGTGCATTTTCTTTTGCTGTGATCTTAGAAAGAGGAGAGCAAAAGTCCCTGTTGACTACTTTGCTCCTTATGGTTAAATCAAGACTCTAAACTTTCATCTCCTCTGTAAACCATGTTTGCAAGAGATTATAGAATTCAGATGATCAAAAGTTGCTTCTCACCTTCGACACAAAGTTTCCCAGTTTCCTCATCTTGCCTGTGTTTTCATTTTGATCAATGAATAAACAGGAACATAAAATGTTTCTTTCCTTAGCTGACTTCTATACTACACTTTGCTTTGTTCATTAAGTTAGGAGAAGCATTTAGAAGGGTGAAATCTTATCTGTTCTTTAAAGGTAACATGATTTATGCATTTAAATATTCTCTTCTGCATTGAAGATTTTGGTCAACCTTTCTAAATTAATTTTCTATTTCACTCCAGAAAATTGTATAACACTACCTCCTTTATCTATTAACATACATTGTCCTAATGTCTCATTTTGTGTGAAGGTTATTTTTTTCAAAACTCATTTTTGTTTTAAATTTTCAATTAACTTAAATAATTAAGTTACTAAAATGCCAGTAAGAGTTAAAAATGGTACATTTCAGGACAAATGTTTTTAATTCTAACTTTTTCTTATTTTGTTTTAATATTGCATCAGAAATATTTTCAGGGTTCCCAATTTTTAACCCTTTTTAATCTTGTGGGGTTTTTTCCCTCATATAACTTCACTTACAACAATGATACTAAATTATTTATGGTTTATAGACATTTATAATAATTTTATTTCAAAAGCAAACAATTCAAAACCAAATTTCTTTTGCATTAAAGCATACAGACTTTAAGCAAGCTTCTTTTCTTTTCATCTTTTTAATGTTACACTGAATAAACAGAAGAAAGATGTTATGTTTTCCTAGAACAAAAAATCACCTAAAGCATATATATATTTCATTAAAGGGGAATGCACAAATAAGAAAAAAAAAATAAAAGTTATAAATACTATAAATATATTTGGTTAAAAACAGTTTAGCAGATTAAAGAACTGGTGTTGATCTTCTCATTTATTTAAAGCAGTTGGGTTTCTACATAGAGAGTTTTGTCAGCTCAGAGGTTTTCCAGTCAGTAGGCAGTCCATGTACAGTCAATCCAGATTTGGGAGGGGTATTTGTAGTACTTGATGAACTAGTATGGTAGGATTAACTCTATTCATCTTTATCTAATGGATGGATTCCCTTTATTCTAGTATTTCATCTTTTCTTTCATGGCTAGAGACAATTGTTACGTTGATCTGGTAATAGAGCACTGTTCCCAAGTGCTGAATTTTATTTATTACTGTTACACAGTTGGTGTCTTAGATAAGAAATTGGTGGCTTTTATAAACAATGTCAGAATTGTGGAAGGATTAGCTAAATGGATTTTTACTGTATCTCTCATTACTGTGGTTTTTTTAATGGATTACTTGTAAATAAAGAACAATGTATTCTTCCAAATTTTTAAAACTTAAAAAAATAACAACAGTTAATCACATTAAGCAGTAACTATTGTTTCTAGGAAGATTATGTTTCAAATTCCTGACCGAGTATATGAATAGAAGATGGAATTTTGATTCTAGTAACTTTGTACTGTCCAGAATAATGGGAGACCATTGCTTGACATTAAAATCAATAGTCTTTAGAAGTTCCTTGAGACTGACACATTTAAGCTGTGAAAGAGTCAAGAACAGGCTTTACCAAACACATAGTTTTTGTAGGATGAAAATCACTAGCCTGAGACTGAATTTGTCATTACTATGATTTAAAACCATATTCAAGTTACAAAGGGATCAATAAAGAGAAATTTACAGTTTGGAAATGGGTTTATAGAAAGTTTGAGTTATATAAACAATCTATACTATTTATATTAAGCAGTGTGCAACATTTAAAACAACTTAATTTAAATAAGAAAACTGCAGTAGTTAATATTCATGTAATTGCTGGCATCATTTTAAAGGGAAATAAGTAATATTAACAAAATTGCACATAATTTTATTTTTCTTTATGTCTCTTCAGTTCATAATTTTGCCAAAGTCTTAGTCAATATTTGTGAATCAGGGAGTTTATACGATTGTAAGTTTATATGATTGTATATATGACCGTAAGAATGCTGAATATACTATATCTATAGACCTGAGTAACACATTTCTTGTGTAAGAATATTAAATTGTGTGTACCGTTCTCACTCTGCAATGAGTAAGCATACCCACGATATCCTACTTTTTACACTTGGGATGTGATAGAGAACTTGGGTGTACTCCCTCCATGAGTACTGTGCTGTATTAACAGAAGTCCGATGGGATGGATGGGACCAGGATTGCGGGAAACAATGAAATGTATCAGGGTGCATAATTTTTTCCCTTTTCCCAAACCTACCAATGAGCTAACGTGGCTATTCCATTGAGCTACCACTCTTGCAGCAGCTGTCTTGATGTTAAAACAAAATAAAGCACAGAAAGCCCTGGACCCCTCCCTAAGCAAAGACATGAAATTGGGGCATGTCAACAAAAGAAATCACTGTATAGTAACTTAAGACATGAAATTCAAAATACCTTACTCAGGGACATTTTTACATTTCCTAATAGGAATTGACATTCTTGCTAGCTGTACAGTTACCTCCTTATATTAACGTCTCGGTGATTTTGCTTTTCTTTTGCTACTAATGTACTACTGTGTTGCTTCTACAGCGTTATAAGATAAAGAAATTTTCTTTTTTTGTTCTTTCAGTGTAATAAAAAGCATTGTTTCAAGGCTGATTTGTCAAATCAATGAGGGAAATGGCTTTCCTGTAAAATGAGGTTGGGGTACAGTGTAAAAGGTGGCATTAAAAGAAGAAATAACAGTCTAATGACAATAACCAAATCAAGATGTCTCTTCCGCAAAGTGTGCTTTGTTGCTCTAGGTTATGAACTGAATATGGTATTTTCTAAAGTTCTTTTTTATTGGAAAGAAAAACAGAAGGCTAAGATAATTTAAAACCGTATTGGATGAAAAATAGTGCCAACAAACAGTGAAGGAAATTTCAAGCAGAAGTGTTGGATGTAGAAAGGGGACACAAAGTCTGGGTGAGATAAGGTAAAGAAGGGGTTCGTTAAGTGAGCATATGGCTGGCACATGTGAAGGGAAAAAAAGCACAACGGAACTGTAGGCAGAAACTGGCTGGTTTAAAACCTTTCTGGTGAGAACAAAGGTCTTCAATATGAAATTGCTAAGCCTGACCCTTTGGCACCCAATAGGTGTTATCTAGTTAATGGGATATAAGAAAATTCCTGTAGAAACAGAGAAAAATGGTGCTGCTTTTGGTTTTTCAAAGAAATTAGCCAATGGTGAATGCCAGTGTTTGCATTACAGATTGAAACATGAACAGACTGTATGACTGTACACTGTAAGAGCAGAGAAAACAATAATAAAATGTGGAGAGGGTATAAAACAGGAGCAATAACAGAAGGGGGAGAAAGCTACCTACTTGTTCAAAAAGAGATGTGTGCAATTGGCTCTTCAACTGCAAAAAAAATTATTTTCCTTTGGTGGCTCCTTGTTGAGCATCATGGTCAGAGGTGGAAGTCAAAATGGCAGATGGGTTATCTAGTATTCAGTAAATAAGGTTGTAAAGTTAGTTATGTTAAAGGTGAAAGCATCTGCTTCATCAAGGTCATCCAATAGTTTTCAATGCAAAAGAGGGTAATAAGTAAATGGAACAGTGATAGAGAAGAACACAGGGAGACATAAACCTATTAGATAACAAGGGATAACAGAGACAACGGCAAAGACAAAAAGCCTCCAGTTGCTAAATGATGGACCATTATGAAACCCCAGGCACAGCTTTAGAGAAGGACATTTGGACTTTGCAACTGATAAGGGAAAACAAGGTGAAGATTTGGGATTTTCAAGGGGGTCAGTGAGACTCCACAAATTTTTTAAAGGAATATTTAGGAGAAGGGGATCAGGGAGGAACAAAAAGGGTAATAAGACAGTCAGGCATATAAAAGGTGCCAATTACATGTAAAACATTGCAAGTCAGTATACTTGTCTGACCAAGCCCCGCATCTGATTGTCTGTCCTACCTTTTTGTTAAATCCATTCTTAACTCTTTCCGACTAATCACACCCTCTGTCCCGTGCGTGTAAATGCTATAAAGACGAAGTGCCAGCTACTGGTGAGGTGAGTGTGAGGGGATTCAGCTTCAGCAACTGGAGTCCGATCAGGGTGTAGGTGCCCCAGTAGTGTCAACTACTGGAGCTAGAGGGGTCTCAGTGCCGGCATCCGGAGTGAGTGAGGGCCTTGACCACCAGTCACAGGGGAGAGAACAACGTGGGTTCCAAAAAACAGCTACTGTGAGGGACCAGCCTGACTTGGGCAAGTGAGGGGCTCAGCGCTGGCAGCAGAAGCAGGACTGTGGATCACAGCCCATGTACCTGGTGCCAGTGGCTGGTGGGGGCAAGTATCTTGTCTTCTCTAAACCTGTGCACATACGTGGGGTGTACGCGCAATTTACTAGCAAACTTCAAGCAGGACTAGCTGATGAGTAGGAGTCCCAAGACCCAGTCAGGGGTATCAGGTGGGTGGGGGTCCATGCTAGTATTTATGGGGACCCACAAATTACGGGGTGACAGTGAGATGAGTCTGTACGTACATGTGTCTGTCTGCTAGTGAGCACCAAGGTGGGCTAGCCGGTGAGCGGGAGACTCATGACCGTGAACTGGATAAGAGGGCCCAGGATCTGGGTAGGGGTGTTGGACGGACAGGGGGGACATGCTGGTACTTGAGGGACCACAAATGTGAGTGTGTGTTTGTGAAACCAGGGAGTGGTGTGTGCGTGTCTGCTTTCACTAGTGAGCTTCTGCCTCTGACAGCTGAAGAGGAGGAGGGGACCGGACTGTCGACACTTAGGTTTAGGTGAGTGCTGGTAGTGTTATGTCCTGCTACTGTTTGAAGGCAGTGCCCTGTCTGGTCTGTGTGGGTAGCCATCAAGCGTGTGTGTGTGCGTGTATCTATAGAGCAGTGGCTGTGTCTGTAGACCTGTGGCAGAGACCCAGGCCTTGGAGGGCCACCACACCAGGCTCCAGCAGCCAGGAAGGAGGAAACTTCAGCCCCCAAGTGCACAAGAGGTGGTGGCCCCGGTGCATGGGGGATGGTGGCCCCTTATAACATCTCTTAAGGATGTTACAATGTCACAACTACAGGAATGCCAGAAAGCTGAGCTGCAGGTGAATGGAAAAGTTTCCTTTCAACCTGGCCACAGCGCTGTCTCTGTGTTAATTCAGTCAAAACTGTTTGTCTTATTACTATGTGCTCTTTCATCATAATATCCAAAGTTTATATTGCAAAGTTTTACTTATGTCTGGGTTGGCATGTGCCATATGGCATATGACTATAAGGTCTGTTGTTTTTTTCTCTGCGTTATACTGAACGAAAAATTGAACTTTTTTTCCAATTTAAAGAAAAAAGACCATCTTTGCAAGGCACCTATATTTTTACTTGCAGTATGTCAGTATCTCATTATCTTTAATGCATGTTTCATTACAGCATCACTATTCTGTTTGTTTTTTTTAAAAACTTTACATCTTTTTCTTTCACTTGTCGTCTTCCTCCCTTGAGAATTCTTTTCTATAATTGCTAGATTTTCCAAAGTTGGTATGTATTATTTTTATAAGTCATATGCAATAATTCTATGCCAAATACTAACAATGATCTACACTAAGTTTTTTAGAAGTGATTTATTAATAAATCCCTCAGGAGGTTGGAGATATGCAAACTTTAACCTTATGCTTGACAGGACACTTGATGCAGTTGTTAATGAATCAATAAGGCATACTCTCATGTGTCTTAATTCTAATTAAAATGCTGGAACTATGTAAGATGAAGCCAATGGCAAGGTAAATAATTACCTTTAATAATTTGTGTGTATAGGCAGAAAAAAATCAACACCATTATAGTTGTTCATGTGAGATGTGTTGTTTTTTCTGCATGTCCAGAAAGCTTTGAGACTTGAGAATTCCTTCTCTTCCAATGGGGAATTTATATACAGCATTTTAAAAGTTTATTATACTGAAATAAAACTTCTGAGAAACAAAATTATCAAAATCTACTTTTAAGTAACTTATGACATTCACATTTTTCAGCCGAAGAGTTCCATTTCTCATAATGTGTCAATGACGTACAGAAATATCATCATCGTCTCTGAATTACCTGCAGATATTTTCTCTTAGTATCTGTAAATCTTGTTTAGACAATTTTTGAGGGCTTTGAACAATTGTTTATTATATAGAAAAATCTGTATATTCCATCAGCTTGGCTGAAATTGCACAAGTAAATTTGACTGGGATTGGATGTCCAGAAATATTTTTATGTTTCCATTACATTTGCAGAATGAATCTGATTTGTGTGCATGAAGGTTTTTGATGTTTTCGAAAATTCCATATGAAAACGTCACATTTTCTCAATTTTGAAAATTATAAAGGGAGCTATACCCTCTTTTAGGCTCCAAAACTTGGACATTAGGGAACTATATACTCTGTTAGAAAGCAGGTGTTCACTGCAGGCACACAGTAGCCCCTCTCTGTGAGGACAAATAACCTTCCTTGCGAAACAGTTTGAAGGCCAAATACTCTACCTCTCTCTGTTGAATAATGAGAGTCTAGGTACCTTATATTCCCATTAGAATCTGCCTGGAGTTAATTAATGAGAAACATTAAGCACAAGAGTTTGTCTAAAGAAGTGGTTAACCCCAGGCTGCAAAGTAGGTATTTCCTTACTTGGAAAGCGGGAGAAGTTTTCAAAAAAGTGAACAATAACTCTTTTTAAATCCCTTCAGAACACCTGCACAGAAAGATTTAAGAAACTCCCCCCATCTTAAATTACAGTGGGTTCAAACACACACTTCCTAGTTACTATAAAAGTATCCCAACTTAATCTGATGATTTTTTAGGGCAAGGACCCTAAAGATGGACAGAGTTCATAGCTTCTCTAGGGACTGGCCTGCAACAGAAAAACAGAGAAAAGTAATCTTGTTGAGACCGTGTTTTCCCCACATTTATATTTGACAGAAGATGAATCTTCATTAGCATTTTAGTTTGAAGCAGTAATGCACTTCTGAAACAAAACCCCTGATCCTCCTCATTTATTGTGATTGGTTTTGACTGCAAAGTGTATATAAACAAGATGCTTTTCAGATGAACATAAACTGGAAAATCCACTCCAGCTGAGCACCAAATGCCTTCTCATAGTGCAGACACGAGACTCCAAAATAGTAAGTGGGGTTGTGCTACTTACTTCAGTGCCTACCAAGCACTCACACTAAAAGATTTGCAAACCACTGAGAGCTCTCATCTTATCTGAAAGGCTATATAAGACGACAAAACTAATTTGTGCTTTAATATTTGCTGTCAACCACTAGCCCTCAGGTTTTACAGCTCATTGTTTTGTCTTCCACAGAGACATTTTTCTTGTCTTGGTACCATTTCCTGGCCTCTTTGCCTTTTCTTTGGCTGCTGTATCTTGTTACTGTATGCCTTTCATTTAAGTTTTTTGCATTTTTCCTTGTTGTTTCTTTCTTTGACAACTTCCTTCTGTAGGGGTCACCAAAGGTTCAGAGTGGTTTTATCTGTGGTCATGAGAAAAAAAATGTTTCACATCAGTCCACCTGCGGGCTGACGGCCTGGCTCAGCCTCAGCCTGGCTCCATCCCCCTCACAGCCATCGTAGGGTTTTATCAGACACGGGTTCCCCTCACAGGGCCAGATCCTGACCCTCCACCTGTGGACTGATGTCCCAGCCTGGCCTTGATCCCCATGGAGCTGCCCGATGCCTGGGGATGAGGCTGGCTGGGGAGGTGTGTCAGGCTCGGTCTGCCAGAATCTGCCCTGCTGCCCCCCATAGGGTCCTTCCACTGCTCCCAGCCCCCAGCGCAGAGGGAGCTGCTGGCCCTTGCAGGACTCTGGCACTGACAGTTTAGTCCAGATGATCAGGCTAATGGTAGTGCCATATAAACCTTCCCATCCAAGTGTGCATAATGTAGCTGTAGGGTCTTCATTGCCTTGACCTGCTAATCCACTTGTAATCATCACACTACCTGTGAAAGTAGATACAGAATCAGAAATGTGTTTTAAAACTTTAGGGAGATAGCATCTAATCCCTATTGTGTATAACATTAAATAAGAGGATCACTGCATAATCATGAAAGTTCAAGCGGGTATATATGCATTATCACTTCCTGTGAGGGCACTGAAATGAGTGGAACGCCGGGGAACTCTCCTTAATAGAGATTGGAAATTGCTGTAGACTACATTTTTAATAAATCTCTATTATTTAAAATAGGGAAGATAAAGGGGTTTTTTAACAGTTATTCGGTTATTACAGCATTGCATCAATGAAACTGATAATTTATTTTACAGATAAGCCTAAGGAAAGAACTGTGCTAACTATTGTTAGGCTAATCATCCACTTTGGTATCTTCAGCCAGAAGTAATTTCTTTCATATTTTTAAGACTATCAAGTTTCTTGTTATAGGTTTACACTGATTAGACCAACCTATCTTTGAACAATGATTTTAGGGAAAATGAACAACCCATTGTTCTGTTCTATGTCTTTTCAATTCAAACAATGAAATCAGGAGAGGAAGGTCTATATTTCATCTACTGTCCTGTCTGAGAAATGCTATTCTTCAGTCATTCTTCCCAATCTTATATTCAGACGTGGAAAACTGAAAAAAGTGATGTGACAATAGGCATCATTCTGACTGATCTTTATCTGAATATGAAATACCTTCCTCATTAAGGTAGCAGCAGTATAAGTTGCCTGAGACAGTAAGTGTTGTGTAGTTTAACTAATTTGCTGCTTTTTGGTTCGATTTCTTGTAATTATCTCATCTATTTTTTGAACCTTGAAATTGAGATCCTCTAAATTTGTCTTAGAATTTACTTCATGTGAATCCGAAATCTAGTTATGTTTCTTCACACCTTCCAGACTGCCTTCTCACCTCTTTTAGCACTTTCAAGATTTTACAAGGTACTCCAGGGTATCTTGTATTAAAGATGGAGGCCGCTGTAATGTTTCTTACCATACACGTATGCAGAAATTTCTGATGTTGTTGGTCCCTGAGACACTGCATAACATCATCAGAAAGCTGGTTTGGTCTGTTGTCACAGAATTCTGGTATGCTTACCCATAAGATTTAGACTTTTGAAACTGAAATATGACCAGCTGTTTATTTGTTATTAAAAAAAAATTCATTAGATAACTCCATCTTGCATATGGATACTGTATTTATCATAACAAGCATATTGACTTATCATTGAGAGTGACAATGACATGGATCCATGCATTATTAGCTCATGCAGGTTAGTTTTCAGCAAATTATCACAGTTACTCAATGTGTTGTTCATGTTAATCCCTCATATAAATCGTTGAAAAAAATTAATATCTGGCCCATTGGCTTTTTTCCACAGATAAAGTACTTCTTACTGATTTTTACTTTTTTTTAATCCTCTTCCCACTACACAAAGTCTAGTTTCCTTTCTTTCAATCCTATAAATTTATTTTGGTATTTTTGTTTGTTTTTAATTTTTGTTTATGTTTTTCAATTACAAAATTATGGGGTTTTTTTAAAGGAAAGTTAAAGATCTTCTTACTAGGTATGAAATGAAGTTCTGTTAAGCAGAGAGTTACGTGACTTCCTGCAATACTTAAATTCATGAAAATTAGATTTCATCTTGGTTTATGTATTGTTATACATGTTTCATACAACCCTAATCTGAAATTAATTTTTAATAGTTAACAGGAAATGGAAAATAACTGTGATCCATTTGTACTATCCATTTGCAAAAATAACAGACTGAACCTTTATGATTGATGCTATTGCCACAAATATAGTTAAACATTTGACAATTATAAGATACTGCAGTTCCTCTAAAAAATTGCTGGAACCTGTGTATTTTATGACTCTGTCATGTTTAATTTATTCCATAAATTGTACTAAAGCTTCCTCAAATAAGGTCAAAAATTCAGTACAAAAATTAGTTCTTTAGATAATTCTGAGGCTTATGATATTTTTAATTTCATCCTATCAGACATATTAAAATAACTTTTTATAATCTGAAGAGTTACCTCACTATATCTTATTGTTGTTGTCACTTTAATGATAATTTATTCTTCAAGTCTTAACTTTGATCAAAATAATATTTCCCAACTGAATTTTAAGTTTGCATTAATCATTTTCTATTGTATGTATTACAATTAGTCGTGCTTTCAGTATTAATCACAAAAGGATAATATTGTAAATATTACTGACTATGCTTTTTCTTTATTAAAAAATCACTTTCCTTGCAATGACACTGCTAGAAAAATTGGAAATGTTTTTCTACTGCATAGTGCTCGAGTAGAAAATTAAGATGTACATACTTAGTTTTACAGTTTTAGGTATGTTTTCCCTTCACTGGGACTGACAGTGAAGTTTGCAGGGGTTTTATTTGTTATATTTTTTATTTTACTTTTTCTTTGGGTGAATATATTGAAAATGAAGGATAATTAACCAAAGCACTAAAGTAAGATATCAGAAAGGGTTGTCTTCAAGATGTGTAGAGACCAGTTCTCCCTGCATTTATGCTGGAGGTAATCATTTATGCTGGAGGTAGGTGATAGAAACCAGGTTGGCAATATGAAAAACAGGGTTGACTATGGAGCTGTGGGTAATATGGAGGGAAAATTCCATGCAAATTCAGTGAAATTTTGACTTTAAAGCAGAAGAAATGCTTTTGAAAATAGAATTTTCTTCACAGCCACTTCAGCATTTTTGTTTGAAATTGTTTTCGTAATTTTGAAGTAATTGAAAACGTAATTGAAAACGAGATACTTCTGGCAGCCTTAGATGAGAGACATCATACCTGTTACTAATGTCTGAGGTCATTTAATGCTTAGTATTACTCACTTATATTATGAAAGCTGCTATTTCAGTTCCTCAAATATGTGAAATCATAATTTATAGAAAATCAGCCATAAAGGAACACAGGAAGTTAGGTATACAAAGTGACGGAAAAATTATAAAAGCAGACAGAAGTTAGTTATGCAAGTTATGCAGCAAGGAGACAAGCAAAGAGTCCAGCCTTTTTAATAGATTAAAGCTCTTCAGACAGAAAGGGAAAATTACTTACCTTATGCAGCACAATAATGCAAATTTCTTAAATCGGATCTTAATTTCCTCTTCAATGTATAGTTTTCCTCTCTGTAAGATCTATATGTGGTGACGTGAATGAGATCGACACTGCAGCCGATGGAGGGCCCCATGCCAGAGCATGGAAAAGTGTGAGAAGGAAGGAGCAGCAGAGAGGAGCTGTTGTGGACTGATTCCCCATTGCCCTTCCCCCTGCACTGTTTGGGGGTTGGGAATGACTGAGTGAAGTTGAGCCTGGGAAAAAGGGGAGTGAGGGGGGAAGGTATTTTAGATTTTGCCTTTGGTTCTCAACATTATACTCTATTTTTAATTGGCAATGCACCAAATTAATTTTCCCCACGTTGAGTCTGTTTTGCCTATGATGGTAACAGATGAGTGAGCTTCCCATCTTTACCTCGACCTAAGAGCTTTTCCACCTTATTTTCTCCCCCTGTCTTGTTGAGGAAGGGGAGTGAGATAGCAGCTGGGTGGTCATCTGGCAGCCATCCAGGGTCATCCCATCAGATACATACAGGACCATAAGGCTATATTGGATATAATTTATGTAATTATTGTAACATGGTTCTCTAAATGTCTACAATACACAGTCTGAGTATTTCTACTGAATTTTACTGAGAATTTTTACTGAACTGGTGATATACATAGAAATATACTGGTGATATACATAGAAATTCTGAAACGTGCTTGTGTGTTCAGAAGCTTCCAGGCTTCTGAAGGCATCTTTTTTAAAGCACTGTGCCTAATTTTTCGATGTTAGTCTATGGTATGCACTGAAGCAGGCTGAATACCTCTGCTGTGCTGAGTAGCTGAAGCTGAATGGGCCGGGTGTAAGTGTGGCTTCTGATCACAAGAAAAACTGTCTCACAGCAAGGCAGTGCTAATGGGGAAGGGTGACTTACACCCCTATTGTCAAAATGTAATTCTATTTTCAAAAGGCTAGCTGGGCGTGTTATGTTTTTATTATGACATTTAGCAATAACTAAATTTTTTACTTTTATTTAGGGGTAAGATTGAGTATGAGAGGAGCTGAGGACCCTCCTTTCATAGACACTTGACCAGTGAGAACTTGGATTGCTGAAAGACCCAGGCAGCAATGACAGTGCTGCTGAGAATTCATTCTAATAAGGGTTTTCTTCACTCTAAACAGTGTATGTCATAAGCACACTGAATTTAATTGGAAAAGTTCCAGTTCATGTTTCTAAGTGTTCATTTCATCTTTCCCTATCAAGGTCTACAGTGAAGCTGAGAGTCTTGTTGCTATAAATCAATTGTGCATTGATTCCTGAACCAGTTAACTGAGAAGCTGATTTTTCAGCCAATGATCACAGCTGCATATCACTTTTCTATGTGCTGCAACCTAGGAAAACATTTGTCATGGAGTATTAGGTAAAGCTGTGCATCACCTGTTCAAAGACATTAATTGATCTACATTGAACCCCAAATGAGCTAAATAATAATACTAAAAGTGAAAAGTGTAAAGTTATATTGAAATGCAAAAAAAAGAAAAAGGGGCTATCACTGAAATATTTATAAGCACACTTAAAATGCTTTAACTAATTCTACATCTGGTTCATATGGCCAGTACAACTAGATTATATTTTGTACGATTTTTTGCATTCTGGTTTTGTAGTATTTTTACAGTTTAACAACTTGCTGTTACATGTTTTAAGAAATTCTGTGTGTGAAATCTTTTTTGACACAAAATGGAACTTCTTCCTTGATTTAGATTAATGCAAATTTTTCTAATTATTCTGGAGATATGAATCTATTTAATACATTATGTCTTTTATATTTATCTCTGGTTAGATCTGGTTACTCTACATATAGTTCTTACAGCAACCTTAGATGATTATACAACACTTTTTTCTTCACCCTGTGCCACTTTTGATATCACTTTTCAAGACTTACTTTTTTAAAAACACTTTTCGTTCCTGTAAATGTCCTTACTTATTCTGCTAGTCTTCTTTACTGTATTTCCTTTTTCTTCTGAAGACTGTTCAGTACATCGTCTCATTACTCTCTTTGTGTGGATCATTTCCTTCTTTTTCCTCTGCTCCTCCATTGGGCATGATGGTGGTACCAGGTCCCATGGCAGCTCTCCTCTTTCATCATGTTCTCTTTCCAAATACAAACTTGCCTGCTTCTCAGTTCTTTGCTTGATATCGTTCCCATTTTTCTGACTGTCTTTGAAAAAGGTGTCCTGGTTATACAACCTTCATCTGCTGTTCTCTTAGCTTCTGGTGACCCAAGATTTAAGGGGAAATGTTCAAATCCTTGTAAATAAAGTTCTCTGGCAGTGATATTGCATGCTATTTATTCTCCATTAGACACTTGAAAGGGTGATTGGGGTGTATTAGCTTAATCTATATTAGCAACTAGTGGGGCCTAAAGAGATTAATATGAGACGTCTTCAGAGCATGCAATGGTACTTGCAGCATCTGGGCTAAGTGTGCAGGATAAGGAAGCAGTATGCTACATGGAGACATGTTAATGATGACAGGAAAAAGAGAGGGATAGTACTCCCTCTCTTCTTCCACATCCTGTTGAATTTAATTATGGACATATCTATGTATTTATATATATATATAAATATATAGATGGATAGAAAAATAGAGGTAGAACTAGGCATAGACACAGATATGCATACAATAAATAACTTCTGGAGGAAAAAATCCTACTTTTATTAGTGTGGAATGTTCCCAAAGTACTTCTTAGCATAGTACAATGGATCTTGTCTATATAATGGGAGAAGGCGTTTTCTGTGACAAATTTGGAGAGGTATGATCTGTTTAAGGGATATATAAATATCTGTAAATATATGTATAAGTACAAACACAAAAAAATATATAAATTTATAATCTACCTTTCTTTAAACACATTTTAATCTACTCTGAACATAAAATGTGCACTGTCAAAATGCATTCATGAAACTCAAGGGTAAATAAGTTTCATGATGAATGTTTTAGTTTTAGAATATTGAAATGTCTGAAGCACGTTTCTAAGAACCTCTAAACATACATTATGAAATTGTTTTATTCAAGTATATTTCTTAAAAAAGATCAGTTCCACATGAGAAAAAAAGAAAAAAAAAAAAAAGAAAAAAGTTCTCTTAAGATATTGCAGATGAGATAAAGGCATTGAAAGCAACATGCGTTTGCAAAAATGAGTGTTACAACTAGATAGGCCTAATCAATCTGCGTAGTGCTAGCATTAATTGGAAAGTCTAAGGCCCTTATTAGTTGATAAGCATTATTTCAGTAATTTCTAACAGTAATGGTTACTCTGGTTAAATTATTTTTTACTCTTTTTAGCTTTTCCAAAAGTTCCATTTAGATTCTGTAGAACTATATACATACAAAAATTAAGGTAATGAATTATAAACAGTTTGGCAGATAATACAGTAGAAATCAATGCATGTTAATTAATTTTGAGATAAATTAATTCAGTTTCTCTCTGAAAAATTAGCTATTTTGCCCAAAAATTTCAAATTTAAAAAGAAATAATTATGCATTTTTTTCTATTGTTATTATGTTCTTAATGTGGAATAGATAAAGATGGAATGATGGCATATGCTTCCTTAGACACTGTCCTTAACTACCAGTTATAACAATACAGAACAATATAGATGTATGTTCAAAACAGAAGATACACCATTTTTCATCCAAGCTTCCCACCTTAAGCATCTCACTCAGTCTTGAATACATGAAATCTAAAGATGAAAACCAGAAAAAATGATCCCAGGTCTCTGAACATGATGTTATTTATCTCATCCAGTAATATATTGCAGTGGTATCTGTATGGGTGGTAACTAGGTGGAAAAATCAGTCATACACAAACATTTTAAAAATAAAAGCTCTTTAACCAGGCAAGGTCAATCCACTACTACTATTCTCACTTGAATCATATATGTTAATATACAATCTGGAGAATGCAAAACGTTGATACAGCTATTTATCTATCTAAAACCATTGGTGTTCGAGCCTAACAATGTTTTATGGGTGGCTTACTTTAGAATATGTTTTCATATGATGTGTACATCATAATATTAACCAGTTGTTGACAACAGACAGTCTTTTGTCTATTGTTAAAATCATATCTGAATGGACGAGTATGCAGAAGCCATCTCACCCTTTTTAAATTATTTTATTCCTCGCACATACTGAATATGTATACATGTAAAGATTAACATTTTGACAGAATAGGAAGCTAAGATCCTGTCTTTGTCTGCTTTGCTTTAACAGGAATTTGCATTGCGGATTTTCTAATCAGACAACCAACCTGTTCTTTGACCTGATAAGTGTACTACTGGACATTGTGAAAGGTAATTCAACTTCACCCTGTTACTACCACAGATTGTGAAAAATCAAAGCCATAAATTTCCAGGATTAAATCAATATAAGCCAAACTCTCACCTTTCATCTTGACATTTGGGTATTGCAAACCTTGTCTTTATTAAAAGAAGCAAGAAGGCAGTGCATTTTCTGTTTATTTCTAATTGAGCATCATAGTGAAGTGACTTAGTCTTTAGTAAAACAGCCATTTGTATGTGCACTGTGAGCCTGATATAAGCCATATATTATTTTATTAATATTTTAAATTAATAGCTTGTGATTTATATGGTTGTTTTAAAAAAACAGGCTACCTATTAGTTATGCGTATTTACAATGGTTCCCAACATAAATGAAATATTTCTAATATTTATATTATAACAGGTATTATAATATTTCTTAGTTTTATTAGGTTTCAGAGAGTATGTAAAAGTTCTAAATCTTTTTTAAGGTTCTTAATGTTTTTTTCAAAAGCAGAGGCAGCTACTAAGATAAATTTGCTGAGATGTGGACTCTCATCTCATTGTCTAGTGCTCAATAAACTTCTTTGTGTTTGGCAGCTTCTCTCCCTGAAACAGCCTCATTTTATAGCCCTGCTGTTACGTTCTTGACCTTTGCCATGGCTACAACCCTGGGGCATTTGAGCTGTCAGATAAAAAAGCAGAAAGAGAAAGAGGCTGGTGAAAGCTGTAGAAGGCAAAAAGCTTTGTAATGCACTGATGAATTTCCTGCCACCAGATAGTTTTCACTTCACCTCCGTTGCTGTCACATTTCCTTAAATAATAGGGAGACTTTACCACTAATGGACAATGGAGGCTGTTTGCCTAATGAGAACTTGTAGAGGCAGCCTGCCATGTGCCTTTATCTTTTAAAGTGAGGTGAAACAAGCTTGCCTGGCTACAGATAAGTGGCTAATAAGCAGTCCCATTCAGATGTACCTGTCAGTAATTTATCTGGGGTTTTTTTTGTATTCATATATACTGTTCTATGTGCAGTAGAGCATTAAATTGCTTTCCACTGGGAGTAGGTCACATTCAGGGGTCGTCAGAACCATGCTACTGGATGGAACACGTTTGATTCATACAGGTTGTTTCTATCAAGATCTTGGCAGCTGGAATCTCCATCTAATTAGAGATTTTAGATTTGATTTTTTTTTTTTTTTTTCCTGGAAAAGCTGATTAATATAACATAGATAACTCATTCTGGGGAGAGTTTGTGTGTAGCTTCTATAAGATCAAATGAATGGCTGCTGATTGTTGTGTCAAGATTCATAATAAGTCTTTTAATTTCTGTTACTAAAACTTTTTACTCTAATTACTATATATTAAAGATAGATTAAATTTCCTGTTTTGTCACTAGATCCTCTTTTGGGGGTCAGGGGAAAGTGCTATTGGACACAGATAAATCTCAGGCTTATTTTTGTGGAGGTTTAGTCAAGCCTAAGACTGTACTGAATGTCTGATCCTGAAAGTAAATCATCTTGCAATTTTAAAATAATGCAATTTTTTCTAAAAATCTATTAGCATCTTTGCAATGGGTAAAAGGCACATTAACTCAAACTATGTTTTTGTTCCAACTTAATTTCTTTTCCCCAGTGTGGGTATTAGAAGGATGTTTTGGTACATTTTGCTGTTATTTCCCAAGTTATGATATTAAAATAATGCAATGAAGGACATGTAAACTATTACATAAAAGCAATATTTCCAGTATATTAAAAGTTTTTATTCATGATCTTTATAGCAGCAAAATATGTCTAGAAATCAATTCATTCTTTTCGGTTGAGAAACGAATGTTCTATACTGGGATGAATCATAAACCAAATGCGATTAATTTCTTTCCACTTTACAAGAATAGTTCATTGTAGACTGGATGGATGGACTGCATGGATTAAGAATTATTCCTGTCTCTCTTTTCCCACCACTTCTACTGCTGAATGATATTTTTATGATACTAGTACTTACTAAGGCTTTATGAAAGACAGTTTATTAGATCATTCATGTAGAATTCACAGTATTTAAATGAAAAATCTTCCACACTTTCTAATCTGTAAATTAAACAGTGAACTTTAACCTTCAGTGTATATCTAATAAGCAGTGGTGACAAATACAGTATATACATTTAAAAACATTTATAGAGACATAATTCTTCTTAAAAGTTTTCTTAAATTCTTAAAATTGATAATTCTTCTTTTTCAAGAACGCAAAACTAAAACTTATGTCTAATTAAATGCTATTGCCAGACAACCATGAGTTTCAAATACTGAACAGGAAATAGCATCACATAAAACCCCAACATTTTTCCTCCTTTAGAAATGTAAAATATTTTGTGTGAGTTGACTTTTGAGCATGTAATGCTAAAGATGTTAAACTTACCGAACACTAAAAAATCTGTACCTGGTAGTTTATACGATAATTGTCCTCTTTAGATGAAAATACTTTTGGTCAACATTTTTATGTACATTTTTAATCTGGGAATTGTCACTTAAATACCATAGATGTTCTTTCAATGCTTGTGTCATTCATTCAACGCTTTTTTTTTTTATTTTCTTAGTTAAATTTTCCTATCCCAGCTGTGTTCAGTTCTAGATAATGCATGGAAAGTAAAAGAAAACCAGTCAAGGTTTCCACAAGACAAGAAAAGTTAATCTGTTGTAACTATATTAGTACTTAAGGAGAAAAGAATGTGCATGATTTTCTTAGCTCTTCAGAACACCAACAGTAGTCTAGGAAATTACAGTTTTGATTCCTAGTTGCAGAAATTCATGCTTCAGTGTCTGATTTCCATTTTCTTCTTGTGGTCCATAAGCTATCAGAAAGAAGGTGGGTTGTCTGGTAATTCTGCAGCAATATTTCCATTTTGTTTATTTCCTTAAGCCTGATATTTTCATTTTTCTTTAAAGAAAGAAATTAAGGTATAAACCTCCTGCTGAATGAAGTAGAATTGTTCCTCCATAATACTATGTTCAAAAATAGCTTTAACTTTTCATTTCTGAAGTGCTCTTGGTTTTTTGGCGTCTGGTGACAAGCCCATATATATCCTGCTGTAAAGCTTCTTTAATATCCTCTAATATACCTGGATATCGTTTGTAAACCTATAGAAAATTACTGTTTTGTTTAAATGTGAAGCTGAAAAGGTCAGCCAATTAAAACAGTATTGAATATTTAAAAGGGGGAAAATGTGTCACTGCTCTATCATAGCAGAATATAATTAGAAATTGTTGTGAAAATATGTTGATATTATGGTAGAAGCCTGAAGTAAATCCCTTGCCATGATAAGAGGCAATCTGAATATCCAAATGAGATTTATTTACAGGTTTAGACTGATACTGTCCTCCACGCTGTCTAGAAAGAGGGGAACTAGTAGTCAGGGTCTATGATGAAATATTTTCTTCCATTCATTCTTCCACGTACTGAGGTTACTTTCAGGGATGCAACAATATGGAGATCTTTGCATCTTCCTAGAAAAGTCATGTAGCCACAGGACAAAGATATGCCATATAAATGTTCCCTACCAGTTTGGGTTCTTTCATTTTATAATCTTGTGAAATCCACTTGCCATTGTAAAAATATAACTGAATATTATGATTTCATTTTAGTAGAACTTGCAAGATTCTATGGCTTTCTGAGAATTCAGTGGCATCCTTATTCACTAATTTAAATACTATGTCTGCTTTACAAACATTCATCACCCCTCTGTAAAACTTTATATAGATCTTAGTTACCTGGAAATCTACAAGAATCTGATGAAAGAGTGTTTCTGGAAATCAGAATTTCATTCTTAATTTAAGGTAGTAAATTTATCACCCTTCAAATTTTTCATTAGTCCTTCAGTCTTCTTCTTCTCCCATTTATCCTCCTTTTTCTGTGATATTCCTGAATCATTTTTGTTTCAAACAGAACAACAAAAGAAAAATGCCAACCTTACCAGCACTCATGGATGCAAAAAACCTCTACGCTATGGTAAGTGCATTGCTGAATTGATTCAGCAGTCTATCAAAAACATAGCAGTCTCTCATCCCATTCACCTTAATGGATGCATTAACCGAAGCTGTTCTGCTGCAATGATGGGGGTTTTTTTTCCTTTAATTTTAATAGTTCTTATTTGGTTTTGGATTTTCTGGAGCTGTGGCCATTGTTTGCAACTGTAGGAAAAATCTTATTTATGGAATGGGAGTTATGTCATCCTATATTAATTTTATATAGGCTAAGTGTTTACGAGATTTATTGCTTAGCACCCCACAAGGCTGACCCTTCAGATGTAAAGCTACTGTTCCAGTAATACACAGAACATTATAAATATGAGAAAGGCAGAGACATTTTGCCTGATCCAGTTTTTTCTTTAAATACAGAGTGACGCTATTATACTGGCTAATTGGTTTGTGCAGCATTATTCCAGCCTAAAATAACAGACATAAAGCTTCTGTGAAATGTGACTTTTGTATCATCCTGTTAGTTGCAAATAAGATTGCTGACCATAATATGCCTTTTCTGTAACGAGCATCACTGCTGTACCCTATAAGATTTAATTACAAATTTACTAGTTCAGCTTTATACAAGGCCTTGGAGACCAGGGTTCTGGCATGGTAATAAAGGCATTTTAAAATTTTTTTCTCCCTTCGCTTTGATCTGAAAATCAGGATTTGTACAGATAAAAATATATTGTGCAAACTGTCCATCAGTTTAAGAATTCTCTGAAGAATTTTGCATGTTCAAATGTTTGTATACTGCATTGTCAGGTGTGCATAAATCATGCCTCCATTAAGTAAAGGTGGATTTTGTAGGCCATCGCTGAACATTTTATTCTATATATCTGCCTAAATACGGATTACTGTATTCGGCATCTGCGAGCATGTTGATTTTTTTTTTTTTTTTTTTTTTTGTGTGCTTCCTGAAACTTGGCAGAAAATTGGAAAGTCTGGGCCTGAGGAAAACCTGCAGAAAATGCCTGCACCTGAACTCATTAATTATTAACTACTATAGATATTCTTAATGCAAATAGCACAATGCAATGCACATCACCAGCTGACAGGCTATGGATGTGTTGAAGGCAGATAATAAAAATAATGCTCAAAAGTTACACTTTCTGACCCTTCGCAGAGAACTTAGATCCAGGAAATAAGTATCTAAGTCTAATGGGCTACTGTGAATGCCAGAATTATGTTTAATAATGTACATGTATCTCAGTTTAGTACTATCTTTTGCATGACTTGCTGCCAGGCAGTTGTCTTTAAAATACATCATTTAGTGACTACTTATTCTGTGACTGCTTCTGAGATAATATATTTATTTTCTATTGCAGTGTAGTTAACATTGCTTTTTATTAGTTTGAAGTTTACATTGTAAAAATATTCTGAATTATTGTAAGTATAACTATCCTATAACATATTGGTAAATTACTGAATCGTTTAACCGATCTTTAACTGTGTGCCACTGTAAAAGGAACTTCATTCTATTGCTTCTCTATGCAAACTGAACCCCCGAAATCTTCCTTTAGAAAGCTCTTAAGGTTTTTTTTTTAAATCCATTTCTTGTCTGAGACACTGATTACATATCAGAGTCCGGATGAACTGAATCAAAACTGCAGTGAATTGTATTAAACCAAACTGAAATTTAACTTTCCTAAGGAGTGCAGTGTTAAACAGGAGCAGAGATTCACTACTGTCACGTATTTCTATTGGAGGAAATTTTCATATTCTTATTAGAAAGGAAGATGGAAAACAAGGGATATTTTGAACGTGCACAAGATTTGTTAAGACAAATCCTTTGATAAGATTAAACTTTACATACCTGATGCCAGCCCCAGAAATCATATGCAAGCAGTTTGGAATCAGAACAGTAGGGCTGGCTTTTGAGCACCAGAAGTACTTGAAAAGTCTCTCTACAGCTGAGAATGTGTGAGTTAATTTCTCATCAGTGAGCTTCTATGGTTGTGATGTTTGGAGCAAATAACTGTGGATCTGTTGACTTTCTGTTTTAGCCCCCTTATTACACTCCTCTCTCCATGTCTGAGGCGTGGAAAAGGGACAAAATAATAAATCTTCGAAAACTCTGGGTTTAGTATGCTATCTTTAAGCTTACTACATTGGTATATCAAATATTTTTAAAGGTGACTATTTTTTTTTAATTAGCTTACAGACACTTGAATGTCCTATTTCTTTATAAATTATTTTTCTTTATAAATAGAAAACATGAATCAGCCTAGTATGAAAAACTCTATATGTTAACTAACATCTGGTTTAGATGGCTTAAACTCCTTTTCAAGAGTTTCAGCAGTGTGTATGAAATTATTATGACTGAATAAGAAAAACAGGAAAACAAATTTGTGCAATGTCAATCACATGACATATTTCACTAAGAATAAGTGTTATTATTTAGTGTGCAACTTCTATCGGGCGATCATTTTCAAAACATCAGTCCTGCTTTCTGTAATGCCATTTCTGAATTAAAATTCGTCTGTGTTTTTGCCACCATACCTACAACATGGTCCTTTCAAAACTCATATTATACTCATATTATAGAATGGAGGTTCATAGTCGGGATACATAGTCTGATCGGTTTCTTTTTAAGAATGATATTTTTAGTATCTCAACATAAGCAGTAACTGTAGAATTTGGTTTTGTTTTTTTTTTTTTTTTTAATTTTCCAATGAAGTGCTCTCCGTAGGAGACCAGATACCATCAATTCCCTCATAAATCATTGAACATTTGAAAAAAGCTCCTTTAATATTTCACAGGAGGAGCAGAGTCGTTTATTCTTTTTTAATGGTTCTTGAACTAGATTTGCTAGTCACAATGTAAAGTAAGGGGAATGATTAAGTTCTGTTGAAGCCTGTGGGAAGTTTGCTTTTAATCCCATGGTGTCTGAATTTCACTGTAAATGTTTAAATTCACATTGCAACTTAAATAAAAAATAAAAAAAAAATAATTAAAAAAAAGGGAGAAAGGGAAGCTAAGTTTAAGTTCCTTTTCCTTTTGGCTCCACATACTTATCCTTTGGAAGTACTTAGTAACTGACGCTGCTGGTGGAATATGAGTTGAGATCTCTCTCTTCAATTGAATTGAGTAGGCTGTAGATGCATCAGAAAAATATCTTTGTGTCTTTACTTTGAACTTGGTACCGAAGATAAGATTTTTTTTTTTCTTTAGAAACTGTGTATATGTTTAGATTGGACATCAGCTTCTCTAACAGGGGTCCTGCCCACAGGCTGCGGTTCTTCACGAACTGCTCCAGTGTGGCTCCCTTCTGCAAGTCCACTGTCCTTCAGGAACAGACTATTCCAGCATGGGTACCCCATGGGCCGCAGCTCCTACCAGGAGCCTGCTCCTGCTTAGTTTTTCCACCAACTACATCTTCCTTCAGGGCATATCCAGCTGCTGTGGCATGGGGTACTGGAGCACCAACGTGCAGCAATCATGCCCTGCCCATGGAGGCAGAGAACTTTCTCTTTACAGTGTTGTTGTTTCCTTGTCCATGTAGGATTTTAACTCTAAGTAGCTGTATCATTTCTATTTTGCAAAGTCTTTTCTGATTTTTCTCTTGCCACCACTTGAATTTTTTTTCTCTTGTTCAGTTCCCAAGGTTTTAAGAAGTTAATTTCATTATTCGTTATACACATGAACCTTAGAATGATTTCCTATTCTTTCTGTATGTTTCTCCATGCATCTGTTTTCTTGTGTGTTACAGCTTTATGAATTGTGAGGTTTTTTTGAGTTAAACTAAGTGCCTATCTTCACTCATGCTGGATATACATCTTACCTTGCATATGTTGAAAATTTGCTGTTTGTCGTTTTGTTGCATGAGTCTTTTGTGCCCTGCTCTTGCATGGTTATGACTTACCTGTATGCATGTGTTGGGCTAGGTCTTTGATTTATAACCAGCATACTGTGAATAGTTCTTCAAAAAAGCATCATAGACTGAATGTTCTCTGTGTTGAAGATACAGTAATATTTTTTTTAATGTTTAATGACCTTCTTTTACAATTTCTTCATGTTTTGATTTTACTTTACTCATTATAAGTATATTCATCAGAATAGCATTCTTCCTACAGAAGCACTCTTTATTATCAACTATAGCTGGGTTACATATACCATTATTCCATGGCTTGATTTCTCAAAAGAAAAAAAATAAAAAAAACAGAACAGGGCATTTTATGTTCAGCACATGGTTTCCTGTGTGTGTTATACACTTCCCCACTGCAATAACTGGCAATGGCAATGGACACCCACTTAAATTTCTGTGTTCTTCCCATCAGGTACCATTCATTTTTTCCAAATCTTGTAATATCCCCTCTTCTCACTGGAATACCCAATGATTCTTTACATGACCCCAATGAGATATATATATATATATATATATATATATATATATATATATATTTTCAGCCTTCTGGTGATCCAGTAAACAGCTAGTTCAGAGTGAAAATAAGTGGATGCTGATTGCCTAGCTAGTGACTAATACATAGAAATGAGTAAACACTGAATTACTGCTGACTTTTCCACAGTGGGAAAACTAAAATGCACTCTTTCTTGCTTTTCTCAATAAGAAATTTTATTAAGCATGTAGACAGTACTTCCTTTGAGGAATCTCAACAGTAAATGAAGCTAAAAATACATTTAGGTACTTTTTCCTTTTTTTTCTTCTCCCCCTCCCCCACCCTTTTCCCCCAAAACCCCATACCTTTTCTTTTCTTTTCTATTCTTTTTTTTTTTTTTAAGATTGCTGTGAAAGATATGTTTGCTGAACACACCTCTGTATATATAGAAGTATGTAAAGATGGAGTCTCAAGGATTCTACTGGAAAGTTGTGTTTTAAAATGTAGTAAAAATGGTATTTTAATTGAAGCTGTTGCCACTGTTTTCCTCTATAATAGTAATTTGCATGTTCTTGATGAACATGCAAGGAGGGAATACCAAGAGAAATGTAATTTAAATCAAGAAAATAGTATTGTACTTTGGGGTAATGCTTTTAAGTTACATTCATTTTAAGCATGAAATAGGGTTCCTTGTAATAAGTATTTCATAAAGTTATTGCTTAGTCTTTTAAGGCAGACTAGCCCAATGCTTGAAATACACATCAGGGAACAATTGTGCACTGATGGAATAAACACCGTAGCAATCTTTTAGGTCTTTTCTTTCTCTCTTTTCTTATAGAACACATGAGTCAATACTAGTTTATCTTTCACAGTTACACAGGGAAAGACGTTTCAGGCATGTAGGAAAACTTTGAATGGAATCACAGGAAACTGTGAAGCTGTAGTTTGTTGCTTTTCTGCAAGAGAAAAAATCTGCCACTTCTACAAATTTAAATTTCTCTCAATTCATCTGTGTTTAGTTTTGTAGTATCTGAGTTTCAGTGATGATCTTAAAATGTATACCAGAGTATAATATCTACTATGGCAATGTACACATCTATTTAAATTGCAGATAAGAATACCAAGGTTTTGTAGTCAGATTGTAACTTTAGGTCAAAGGAAATGCTTTTACTTATAATTTATGTGGGCCTTGTCTTTCACTCTCACCTATATGTATCACTCTCTACAACAGACTGTAACATGGTGACTATTGAGGATTGTCAGCCAATTAACAATAGCTGTAACAAGATAAAAGTTCTTTGCACATGTTTGCAGATAGAACAATCCAAATTTCATAGTTTTCAGTTGATTAATTTTACTCATACACAGGCCCGTATCAAAAATGCAGCAGTCAAACGCTCTCTTTGGTTAACTTCAAGAAAGGATCAGACTGTGAAATGCTCGTAAAAGCAATGATAATGGGCAAGATAAAAGACTCGTCTACTCCAAAATCCAGTGCTAGACAGTGGCCAGTTGTGGATGCAAGAGTAAATTAATACTTCACTCAGTTTAATCTCACAGCCTCTGATAACTTGTAGCTTGGGGCGTTCTGAACTGGAGTTTGTCTCTACATCCTTGTATTTGATACTACCCTAACAACTGCAAGAGCAATTATATTGGCACAGCATGTTGCCAATAAGTTTCACAATTCATTTGCACATTGAGTGGAATAAAACCTACTTTCACTTCAGTTCAAGAATTCTTCTTGAATATTTCTTTTGAAATTTATTCTCGGGTATTGTGTTGTGTGAAATAGTGAATAGCACTTCCTTTTTTACAAATTCTCTGCATTATTCATGTTTCTCTATATTGCAATCATATATTTTCCCCCAATCATTTCTTTTTCCAGGTGAAAAATCCCTGTTGATTTAACCTCTCCTCACATACAAGTCTTTTCATACTTCATTTTTACTTGTACTTTTTTGTTGGAGTTGAGGAGACCTGAAAGATGTTCAGCATTCAAAATACATTTGAATTACGCAATTATGAAGTACCACAGTAGGGTTTTATGATTTTTTTTATAGTTTTTTCCTCTTTTCTAAAACCCCACAATTTTGACTGCTGCTAAAAACTGCTGGTTTTGTAAACACCACAATGACTCTAAAGCTTTTTCTAATGTGTTAGTTTAGAATCCATTGTTATCTATATACATTTATACGCTTGTCTGACTTTTTTCCATAATTTTTCCTTTACGCTGATTATACTGAATTTCTCCTGTCATTTTATGGTCTAGTTACTTAGTATCACAAAACACTTCTGCAACTTCAATTTTGACTACTCTGGCTAATTTTGATATCATCATATATTCCTTCATTTTCTGATACCTTTTCCAGATGAGTATAGTTAAAAATACATGTTCCCTCACAGGTTACCACGGGATTTATAGGGTAACCTTCCATTGTTAAAGCAACCACTTATTCTTGCTCTTGGTTTGCTGTTCTCTACCCAGCTGCTAAGCGTGTAAGATGGTAGCACATGCTTAATGTCTGATACCCTTTGCTTTAGCAAGTCTCTATTTCAATTAGGCAATTATACAACTTCTAAGAAGAGTGCCGCCACAAATTGGACCAGAATGTACTTCTAAAACTATGTTTATTGACACCTTTGACCTAATATTCATTCATTTATAATGTTTTAGACATATTTACCATCTTTGCTTATCAAAATATATTAACACATCACTATTTATCTAGATATTTAAGTAATTTTTTTAAAGTTATTGTGAGATAAATTTTAGCTGTTGTGGGTGGCAAAATAGTGAGCTAATGAATAAGTTGTTGAGTTCAAATTTCAGGGTCAGTCGAAATGAATTTCTTGCAAAGATGAGTATGTCCTGAAATGTATTGAGTGTCAAAGTACTGTAATCCCAAAATATATTTTCAGAGATGACGTTTGCAAGTGACTAGAAATGAATTTCAAATTGAAACAAACCAATTTCTTGTAGTTACTTTTTAAATTACCAAAATAAAGGATTTTGCTTTCCACCTACCTGACATAAGTTCACAATCAGTTAACACAGTCTCACACATAACCAATAATTATAGATTCAACCTAGCAGTTTTTTCAGTTCTTATTTAAGTTGTAAATTATTTTTTTTAATTATGATCTTTTTCCTAGATTATTAAAATAAGCAAAAACTACAAATCATTTTTTTACTTGGAGGTAACCTCATTTTTTTTTTTTTTTGTATCATGTTTATGCATTGATTTAATGATTCATACGTATAGGTCACTAGTATAAATTGCATATATGTATGTACAGTTCATAGAGGTGGTGAAAAAGTTGATATATGGAAAAGTTCATATAATGCTGTAGAAACCATAAAATAAAACTTCAAATAAATAATTTTAAAACTTACATTCATTCACAAGCCCTGCATGAAAGCTAAACAAATATTGAAAATCATTAGTATGCAAATTCTATACTATGCTTATTGTCAGACCAGGGAAATATATAGTTTCGCCCTATCTGTCATCATCAGTGCTAACACCATCTTCTCCAGGGAGTCATTTGGAGTACAGGCACTGCAGATATCTATGTAGATTACTAAAATTAGCAGCACTGTTTCTGACATGGAACATACTGCTTGACAATGCAAAATGCCACAAGAAATAATCCAAACAATAGAGGGAGGAAGCATTACATTAATGCGTGGATGATGTGAACTACTAATACATTCTAATCTGTGTATTCATTATTTTTTGATGAACATTTTTCTAGAAGATGCTAAAGAAACATTCTGGTTTGATATATAAATAAGGACAAATGCATTCTTTTGCCATGCCATCCAGTATGGCAATTGCCTGTTGGTATAGGGTAATAAGCAAATATACTCAACAAAGGAATCACACTTCTTGTGAGTTGGATGAATTGCTAGAATTCTGTGTTGTTCTAATATGTAGAATAACTTGTCTCATGTGACTAACTGTATGTAACGGGTCATTAAAAATCAGTAATCCGTTGTCCTGCTGCTGTGATTTCTGTGCATCTTTTTCCCAGGCTGCTGCAACTCTAGTTTTCTAAAACCTTCCCTGGATAGTTGCTCCTCCCTACTTATCACCTCTTGTATCTTTTCCTAATTCCCTAATTCCCACTGTTGATGCCAATCAAATTTCCAATCCATCTCTAAATTACTGTAATATTGATATGCCTCCAACACACAGCACTACTGACTACAGGATGTATCTACAGTTGTCTTAGGGTTTCCCTTCTTCTATTCATGCAGTCACTGGGGAAAGGCTCTCTATAAGAGCTGGAAGCTGTTGTGCGGTTTAAAGAAAATCCTGAGGTAGTTCCACTAGGCAAGATGGCTCTCCTCTCGCCAGTTTTCTGCTACATGTGAACATTTAAAAAAAGAAATAAAATCTGATCCAATGAAAAAATATTTGGGTGTTTTGTTTTGTTTTGTTTTAATCAATGGATGTGGCCTATACATTTTAACAAACTATAGGCAGTATGAGTAATTTTCTGATAACGTAGGATACTATCCTACTTAAAAGTTTATTTTTGATATTTCATTAATTCAAGCCCTCCTTCAAAACCACTGTATTCGACATTTAATGAGTTCAATTTCAACACCACCAACTAACATCCCATTCTCTGTAACACGTTTTTTACGTGTCTGATCATTATTGATACTGAATATATTTAATTACATGACAATGAATCCAGTATTATTATTAGTTGCATAAAAAAAAAATAAATTAATGATATATATAATTTTATTTGAAATTAATCCTTCATTTTCTTGTAAACTAATTCTCGAAATTAATGCTCTCTTGGAATTTTGGTTCAAGAGGTTAGCTTCTTACTACAAAATAAATTACAGTGACTCTGGCATGACTCAAAGAAATCTAGATTATAGTCAAAATGTCTGATTCTTCTGCCTATAACAGCTCACAGAAGTACTCACTAAGCACCAATCTCATATTCAGAGTTCATTCACTTTAAATATAAATGAATAGAAGAATTAACAATTTTTGTGCTACATGCCCTCATCCAAATTACATGGCAGGTTGCTAAAGAATTTAGAAAACAAATGTTGGTGATTGATACCAATTCCAAAAATTTTCTGGGTCTTTTGCTTAGCATGAGACTTGCAGAAACTTTACAAAGCTAAAAGGAGATAGAAATAAAAAGGGGCATTTGGGGCTAACGTTACTAAAAGTAATAGGTATGTAAGTGGATATTCAGTGGCTATTCAGCATCATAATAAAATCTTCTGTCTGCAATAAGAGTGGTTACTAAATATAACGAAGAAATAACCTCACCCTTTCAATACCTATTTATCCTTCTAAAGGTTTCTCTTAGTGTACTTATATTACAATTCTCTTTTCTACTTATAGCTCTAGAAACTATCACCCTCAGTCAAACACTCACTCTTGGCAATGCACCCATAAAGCAAAGACATCTTAGTCAAAAAAAGTGCCAAAGCTCTGTCTCATTCACATCTTTGCTGACACTACCATCCACTTAATCTTTCTTTCTCCTGCCTTGCAGCACCACATACATATTGAAGAGCAATTCAAAGGAGAATCACAGAGCAGAGGTCTCTGGGTGCAGATGAGCAATTGCCTAAATCCACACTCTGTAATCTATTGGAGAGGTGAAATGGAACAATTTAAGCTATGCTTTTCTACCCAACTCATAGGCAGTTCATCTAGCAATAAAGAGACCCAAAGCAGTATAGATGTCTGTCTATATAGCCCTACAATCAGGGCTATTACAGTAAGTTCCATATTTAGACTGGCCAACAGATGAAAGGGGTGAAAATAAAAATCTTTGGACTCTTTAATATTCCCATCAGCCTCTTATCTAAGCCTTAGACAGTGAAGACAGCTGGTGAGACAAGCAAGTTTCTTGAGGAAAGCCCTAATCACTCTTTGCTTGAGAGAAATAATGCTTTACTAGAGAGCAGTCCTTTTCAGTATTCAGATGCACATGCCATATTTTAATGACTGTTGGTGGATTTTGGTTCAACTCAGAGATCACAGCTGCATTTCAGCGTGTGGAAGACAAGATGATGTTGCAAGTGTTTGTGGTTTCTTCCTAAAAGTATACACTTAAACCACAAAATGCTACATTTAGCATACCTAAAAAATACTTCATTTTTTGTTTTGAATGTGTCGTGAACGGAGAGATGCACTTCACTCACAGAGAGAATCAGTAATTTCAACATTTATTGACATAAAACAGGGATTTATCAAAATTTGATGGTGAATATGACAGTTTTTTAACAAGATTTGAGGTGGCAGGGTACACCTGGTTATTTACCACACAGAGGACAAGGTCAGATACAACTGTCAAGGAGACACTCCTGATGAGTCACGAGGTACCGAAAGGACCCCTTTGCTTTCGAAACTCCCTCTCAGAGAGGGCTCTAGGTATGGCTGGCTCCAGTCCTAATCCCAGACTTGGTCAATGGTTTATGTCTAAAGGATTATTTATGTGCAGTCTGTCCTTTAGATCACTTAGCTAAGATTTCAAATTTTAGCATGCTATTAGTCATTTACTGAGGATCTGTTGTGGCAAGGAATCTCTGAATCTCAAGAAGTGCAGGAAAGTACAAAGGGCTCTTGGACTGTTAACTGTTTACACGTCTAAGATAATTGACCTATAGTCATATTTGCATATTGGCCACAGTAACAGTATCTATTGCTCAAGTTAGCCCTGTGTTTTTATCTGTCTCCCTGAAGCCATGTTGAGCCTGGTGCAGCCACCACGGCTACATGCACCCATTGTGACCACCATGGCTGGTTATCACTTGGGCAGGGTTATGAGAGGTAAAGATCAAATTGGTGCCTGGAGAGCGGGAGCACACCATTGCAGAATGCCTGTTCTGGAAGAAGGATAACAGAAACAGAACGACAGGCAGTAGTATTATCACAGACTTTTAAAAAATACTATCTAGTCCTGCAGAATGCTTTTGCTCTTCAAGTGCTACGATCTGCAAGATGATCATAACCACTAGAAGACCCAGGGTCTAATTTACAAATGAGAAAGTAAACTCTTTCCATTGTTTGCTGTGAAATCTCACTCTTGCATTGAAGCTTATAGCATGTGTGTAAATACAGCTGACAGTACTGCATAGTGAACCTGATCCAAGCATTAATGCTATTAAATTTGACATGTGCTATTAAATTTGATTCATGGTGGTATTTATATTTTGATATTTTTACTTTTATAGCTGTACCCAGTTCAGTAGGAAATTGTATCCTTACATCCCCTGACAGGGAGCTAAAGTTCCTTTATATGTGTTCCCCAAAAGAGCAAAGGAAAAGGATCTGTATGTTATGGTTACACAATTTGTGGCAAAGGCAATCCTAAGCACAAATACAGGCTGGACGGACATGGGTTGAGAGTAGCCCTGAGGAGAAGGATTTGAGAGTTTTGGTTGATGAGAAGCTCAATGTGAGCCATCAGTGTGCTCTCACAGATCAGAAAGCCAACTGCATCCTGGGCTGCATCAAAAGAAGTGTGGCCAGCAAGTCAAGGAAGGTGATTCTGCCCCTCTACTCTGCTCTCATGAGTTCCCACCTGGAGTACTGTGTCCAGCTCTGGAGCCCACAACATAAGAAGGACATGGACCTGCTGGATCAAGTCCAGAGAAAGGCCACGAAGATGATCAGAGGGCTGGAGCTCCTCTCCTATGAAGACAGGCTGAGAGAGTTGGGGTTGTTCAGCCTGGAGAAGAGAAGGCTCCAGGGAGACCTTATAGCAACCTTCCAGTACTTAAAGGGGGCCTACAGGAAAGACGGGGAGGGACTCTTTATCAAGGACCATAGAGATAGGATGACGGGTCATAGTTTTAAACTGAAAGAGGGTAGATTTAGGTTAGATATTAGGAAGAAGTTCTTTTCTGTCAGAGTGGTGAGGCACTGGAACAGGTTGCCCAGGGATGCTGTGGATGCCCCATCCCTGGAAGTGTTCAAGGCCAGGTTGGACAGGGCTTACAGCAACCTGGTCTAGTGGACGGTGTCCCTGCCCATGGCAGGGGGTTTGGAACTAGATGATCTTTAAGGTCCTGTCCAACCCGAACCATTCTTCGATTCTGTGAAAGGTGACATTGTTGGAAGGAATATGAATTAAAGACAGTGTGTGCATGTGTGTCATTTTGATTTTGTTTCAGTCTCTTTTGCATGAACTGATATTATCCCGTAGTTGTTTGGTAGTAGAATTGCATTGGATTCTATATGCAGCTAGGATTCATTGTTGAGAAAGTGTTCACATCTGAATTTACACTTAGCAATGCTCTTTGTGTCACCCTTCTTAGTATTTATTTTCTGATTAATTACACATAACTTTTTTCAAACAGTGAAAATTCTAGTCTTTTTAAAGTCCGTAGTATTTTAGTCTGGTAGAAAAGGGTATTTTCGTACTATATTAAATATGTTCATGGCTCTCTAATTATTCACAGTAGCCTTTGTCTCCTTTTACAAAAACATTCAGCAAAAGAAAACTAGCGAAGAAATACATAATAGTGAGGTATTAGAAAGTATAAATGAAAATGGAGTACAAAACATTAAAAGTTCCTATTCAGATGACCATTAAATTTAACTTTAACAAAAAATCAGGGCATATCAACCCTCATTTCATTAAAGAAAACCCAGTCACAATACTCATATCCTCAGAGTGGAAGAGCTACTGAATCTGTCTTTTATTATAATTTCTCAGTTCCTTCTCAGGTCTCCCAACTACTTTCTGTACACACGTAAATATACATATATATATATATATGTATAAAAGATCAGTTCATGATTAAGGACTGTCACTATGCTTACCCATACCTTGGAAATTCTAAGTCTTTATGTAAAACACCTTGTTTCCCTCAGCCTTCCCTCTCACTTAAAGCCTTTTTAAAATCTTGCTGTAATTGTAAAAAACTGAGAGAGTAAGGTTTATCTTTTTCTCCCAGGTTAAGTTCCTTGGCAGACAAGAAGACGCTGAGGAGCCAGAGTTTGTCTCCATTAGTTAAATTAAGGATATCGATCATGACCTGAACATAAATCACTTAACTTTTCTCTGGTGATAACTTCCAAGTAGGATAAATGTTCTTTGGACCTAGCTCACAAGAGATGAATAACTTTTCTTTTTGGCAACTCTACCTTTTAAGTGAGTTGTTAGATATAATCCATGGAGACCATACAGAAAGACATACTACTTACCAACATGACTTAATAGTATAGAATAGTCTTTATTGCAAATGCACTTTATAAAAATAATATTCTCAAATTCTGTGACTACATAGTAGTTGATGTATTTTCAAATATATCAGATAAATATTTCACAATATACTAGCAAATTTTGCTTCTCTTTTCAAGTGCTTTAAAACTTGTCTCATTATCAGTGCTTGTGTCTGACCTTCATGTAATAGCCATCTGAGTACATTACACTTTGCCAGTAAATATGTTCATTTAGATGACTCTTTCCTCTTCAACCTGTTAAGTAGTACCGGACATTTAGTTTGGGATTGTGATACTATATTGCCAAAAGACATTCACAAATTCCTTAGAGATGTGACTGAAAGGCCAATTACGTATGTCCTTTCAACCCTTGTTAGCACATCTGCCAATGATGTTACTGCCCCAGTCTCGGAAGAATAAATTGAAATCCTTTATCAGAAAACCCTAATTTTTAAAATATTTTTTCCACACTTGCAATGATTATTTTCTATGAGATCCTCCTACTTCATATATTTTAAGTTATGGAACATGTAATCTTGAGAAAAACTGGGTTTTATCTTTTTTTTGTGTCATTATAGCTTTATCTTGCCATGATCTTTTCTAGCCTTTCTGTACATACAGGATCAAAACGATCAATAGATTAATCTTCCTTTATTTCCCCGAATTCTGAAACTCTACTCAGAATAACCTCTCCATATTCAAGGTACCAGTTCCTGTTTTTCCAGTTCTTTTATATGTTATCGATATACAGGTATATATAATTCTGAGCTAAAACTGCGTATGTGCAGAACTTGTACCAAATACCTAAAAATATTAATTATGCTATGCTTTAATGGTGTTGGTATTCTTAATTCAGTTGATCCTAGCTATTGTAAAATATTGTATTAGATGACTGTTCAAAGGCTTCTCCATGCATTTTTTCCACGTTTAAATATATTCTTTGGAACCTCAAAACAATCAGCTATTCTCCTACATAATGTAGTGTTTGATAAATGACTGAGCAAGGCAGATGTGACAATCCTTGCTCTCAACAACGGCAGGTACTAAAAGTATCTTATTTTCAATAATAGATCAAACTCTGAAGTAAACGTTCTTCTTTTTCAGAACTCTATGAAAACACTTTATAACTCCTAGTCTTCAGATTAACTACCCCCTTAATAAATAGCATATCATGGCACTACTAACCTGAGCTTAACACAAAATCAAGCAGGTTTCAAAGAACCCATAACATTGGTTTGGGTTCCCATAGTCAAATCTATCTGCCTGTAATCAAGATCGAATTCTGGTTATGTCAATATCAATCCTGAACACTTTCAGATTTTAACTTCTGTTTACTAATGTATACACAGCACAAATGTTCTCACCATGAAGTGATCAGGAGGATTAGCTGTTGATAAACTGTACCAGTGCCAATTTCTCACTCTAAACCCAAATACTTTATTTGCAAACTCCTCTAGCCAGTTCATTGCAACTGATACATAGTTGGATGTGGATAATCATGTGGATGATCCTCCTTTTACAGCTAATAACTGAGCCACCATCTTGCATACTTTCATAAATAGTTACAAATTCACTGCCTCTGACTGGAATTTCAGATCAACATCAAGTCTTTATTCTCCCAGAATGGTTTTCCCAAGAATGTAGATTTTACTGTCTTCTCCATATAGGAAGAAAAAAAAAAATAGTAACAATTCATAGAACAACATCCAGCAAACCTTCCGTCATTCTGGGGTGGAGTATATTAGTCTTCAATATTTGCCTCTTACACAAAGTTAGCTCCTCATTCATCGTGTTATTAAGTTCTGGAATGCTACAAATGCTTGACCTCTTCCCATCTACTTCTACTGCATTTTATGCTATAGAAATGGTGAAAAATCTTTCTGCTATAGATATGATTTTGCACATTCCTGCCTTCAGTCTGCTTTTCTACATCTCAGATACACTCGTGAGATTTTACACATTATATTATGAGAAGTATTAAATGCACAGTCTTATTAGATTAACAATCATTTATTAACAATCATTTCCTCTTGTGAGCACCGTAAAAAAAATAAAAATGCTACCACATATGAAAAAAACTGAGAAATAATTGAAAACTGTTTTCTTCCAATAGAAAACTGTCCTCTGAATTTTCAATTTTATTTTCTTTTTCCTTGTTCAAAGGCATTTATTGATAAAGAAACATATAATTTTTCTATTCTACCCAACTATTTGGGTAGAAATGCAAATTTCTCTGCAAGATTATGGAAACTGGTTCCAGGTTTTGAGGGTGGAATGAGATTGTGGCTCTATAATCACAGAAGAAAATAAATTGAAAGAAATGCAAACCGTAGGAAATCCATATTCAGGAGGATATAGAGGATATAGATAATCAAGCATTGTCTTCATATCTACTTTTCATTGAAAAACTGACTGTAATACTGTCCATATGGAAAAGCCCGATTCAGTTAACTTCGAAAGAGAAGTAAGGTACAATAACACACATGATTCCTTTTTGCTGACATATCAAAACATTCAGTCCCTGCCACGGAGAGACTTCCTTTTTTTTTCATTCCCAGGTTTTGAAAATTCCACCTGTATGTACCCTCCAACTGAAAAAAAGTCACCTGAAAAGGCATAGACTAATAGTCTTGGCACTAAAGTAATAATGGTAAGAGTCACAAACCTGCACAGAGGTGCAGGTTTGAACATTTATCTTTGAAACAGTAATATTTCTTGTAAGCTTCCATTGCATTAGAAAGAGTTTAATAAAGAGTAAATGCATCATATAATACAATACAATACAATATAATATAATATAATATATATTTGCAAAGTATTTTTTTTTCTCCTCCTTTCCTAGGTAATTTAGGAAATACATTCAGGAATACAATTCAGGAAATTCTGGAGGGAAAGCTCACGCCAACAAAACATGTGAACTCAGATATAACAAAACGTAAACTAATTATTAGAGAATGCATGAACAAGAGGTATCTGAAGACATTTTTCTTTCATAAGCATGAATTCAAATCAGGAAAGGATTAAATTCCAACTATAAGTAGGTTCTGGGTAGAATTATGTGTTAGCATGGCCAAGTCCTTTTGCACACTATAAGGACCATATTTTCTTTCATTGTGTAATGTCATCACCACTGAATGAAGCTGTAGGTTTATAAATCTCATTTTTTCTTTCTATTACCTGAATTTTTCAGGGACATATGGAATATAAATTTAATTTTTATACATTCCCAATGTATTAAAGGGGAATCTACAACAGAGCTCAATGAGAAAGGGTAAAGTTCTTTCAAATCATTAACTCCAACAGCAGATTGTGTTTAATATTATAAAATTGCATTATCCATGAGTTTAAGGTGAATCACTCTTTTTTTTAAAAAGCTTTCGAACATATTAAAGCTTTTTTTTGTTTGTTCTTTTCTGCTTATTTTTCAGGCAGCTTTGGAAATGTGGTGGTGTCATGGAGAACAATGAATCAAAATGGTTTCTCTAAACTCTTCTGACACTAGGTTCTATGCATAAAAGAAATAGGGGAATTCTGAAAACAGCCTTCAAGAGTTCTTTGACTTATGCATCCTGAAAATTTTAGTTGGCAACCTAATGTAAACAAAAAGCTTTAAACCCACCCTGTTTATTTCATTGTTTGTGTATTTATAAATATCTGAAATAGAAAGAAGAGCAAGTTTAATGCAGAAATCTAATCCAAATGTTTTATTTCTTTTTGTCTCATTGGCAATAGCTGTTTCAAGAACATTTAATATTATCTGTTAAATGCAATAAACAGAGAGAAACTGTATAATACGCTTTAAATAGAATTTTGACAAGTAGTTAAAATTCTGTTAAAATAACTTTTTCCTGGGGTAGCATTTTAATTTACTTCATGGTTAGCATTTGATGGCTGTTACACAAAATGCTATTCCACTGATGTGTGAGCTAATGGAACTGTTCTCCCAGTATGAATTAATCAAACTTTAACATCGCTAGCATTTTCAAAGAACTGGGCAAAATGGATTAGACCTAATTTTAATTTCAGTTGTGCAGTAGTTTGTCAACAAGTACTGTGGAAAAAACCCACAACTTTGTATATTATATCTAATAGCATTTTCAGAATATAACAGGTATTGCTCAGGCTTTTACATATTTAAAATCAGAATTGGTCCATGAAGCTGTTATTGCTGTTTAACTGTTCTTCTTGGAGAATTTTGCCATAGTAAGATTTCCAAATTTCAGAAATTTCAAAAGCAGTTTAAAAATTAATTCTATAACCACTTACATTGTAGTCCAAGAACTAGTTTAAATCTTAAACTTTTGTTCTCCTCTGTATTATACATATATTTCTGTAAAGATGACTTATATCTGGCAGAAAAGCTGTATTATGTATGTAATCACCATTAACTCTAGTGAAAGGGGAAAAATTCAGAATGAATTTTAAATGAAAATGAGAACTAGCAATATACATCTAGGATACTTTTTTCCATAACTTGTGGTCTAGCTTAAAGTTTTAAAAACATTGCAAAAATTTCCTAAATTGTTTAATGAATTTTTGTGTAATTTACATGATGTCCATTCTTGAGTGTCAGAAGTCAATCTTTTTTTCCAAGTTTTTTTTTTTTCTTCAAAATTGGGCAATTTAGGGAAATCTTATGCTATTTTATGAGTGGAAAGGTGAGGAAAAGCTTTGTCTGAATCACATATTTCTTTTCACATAAAATGATTACAGATTAATTTTGAAATTAATCTGTTAAATATCTTTTCTTGACATAAACTTATTTTACAGTGAGCAAGCTTGCATGTCTATACTTACTTAAATAAAAGTTTATTAGAAAACAAGGGAGAGATAAAGGATTTATTTATTTATTTTCATAGATGGGTGCAACTTGTGTATTTCACTTGAAAATTCCTATTTGTTGATGTTGTCATGAAAACACTCTTTCCAAAGTATGTAATGTCATTCCAGAGTTTAGTAAGAAAATGGTAAAAGTCAAATATATCAGGACATTTAAAATTAAACTAGACAGAGATGTAGAGAAAACTAACATGGAGAGATTCTTAGTTTTCAGAGAAACTAATTAATTGCATGATGTCATATTCCAAGACTTGTCAAGTCTAGAAACAAAAAGATTTCTTGAGTCACTTATTCTATGAGGTTTTTGAGTGTTTCCCACAAAAGTGTTTAGTCTAATGAACACTTCCCATCTCTAAGTTGCTGCACAGTACATTTTCAATGCCACACAAAAGAAAATGAGAAATTTGACCATGGCTATTCAGCTTTGTCTATTTAATGTTAGAAGAGCTACCTGATTTAAAATGTAATTCTGATATACAATTATGATCCACAACGAAGGAACCTATCTTCTGGGCCCCTTTCTTCTAGAAAATCGAAAAAATGATTATCTAAAAGTGCAGAAAAATAGCTAGTGGGAAAGTACGTCTTAGCAATTTGTCACTGAATAGTTGAGCATATTTAGGATAATAAATGCCGAATGGACGGTAAACATATGTTTTATAAAATCATAGAATCATAGAATAGTTTGGGTTGGAAGGGACCTTTCAAGGTCATCTTGTCCAACCTCACCTGCAACGAGCAGGGACATCTTCAACTAGATCAGGTTGATCAGAACCCCGTCCGACATGACACTGAATGTTCCCAGGGATCACGCATCTACCACCTCTCTGGGCAATCTGGGCCAATTTTTTACCACTCTCATTGGAAAAAAAATTCTTCCTTATATCTAGTCTAAACCTACCCTCTTTGAATTGAAAAGCCATTATCCCTTGTCCTGTTGCAACAGGCCCTGCTAAAAACTTTGTCCCCACCTTTCCTATAAGCCCCCTTTAAGGACTGAAAGGCTGCAATAAGGTCTCCCTGGAGCCTTCTCTTTTCCAGGCTGAACAACCCCAGCTCTCTCAGCCTGTCTTCATTGGAGAGGTGCTCCAGTCCTCTGATCATTTTTGTGGTCCTCCTCTGGACCCACTCCAACAGATCCATGTCTGTCCTGTGCTGAGGACTCCAGAGCTGGAGGCAGTACTCCAGGTGGGGTCGCAGCAGAGTGGAGAGGGGCAGAATCACCTCCCCCAACCTGTTGGCCATGCTTTTGATGCAGGCCAGGATGCGGTTTTCTTTCTGGGCTGCGAGTGCACATTGTCATGTTCAGCTTTTCATCCACCCGTACCCCCAAGTCGTTCTCTCTCCACAGGACTGCTCCCAATCCCTTCATCCCCCAGGCTGTATTCACATTGGAGTGTTACACCCACCCAGGTGCAGGACCCTGCACTTGGCCCTGTTGAACATCAAAAGTTTCTCACTGCCCCCCTTCTCAAGCTAGTCAAGGTCCCTCTGGATGGCTTGGTGTTAGCTGCAAGCTTCCTGAGGGTGCATTCACTCCCACTGTCTGTGTCTCTGATGAAGATATTAAACAATACTGATCCTAATATGGATTCCTGAGGAACCGATCTCAATCTGGACGTTGAACTCTTCACTACTACCCTCTGGATGTGACCGTTCAACCAATTCCTCATGCACCAAACAATCCACCTGTCAAATCTATGTCTCTCTAATTTAGGGAGAAGGATATTATGGGGGATCATGTCAAAGACCTTACAAAAGTCCAGATGGATGGCATCCATAGCTTTTCCTTTGCCCACTGATGTAGTCACTCCATCAAAGAAGGCCACAAGGTTGGTCAGGCAAGACTGGCTCTTGGTGAAGCCATGCTGGCTGTCTTGAATCATTTCACTGATCTCCATGTGCCTTAGCATAGCTTCTAGGAGGATCCATTCCCTAATTTTCTAAGGCACAGAGGTGAGACTGAGAGGTCAGTAGTTCCCAGGGTCCTCCTTTCTACTCTTTTTAAAAATGAGTGCAGTATTTCCATTTTTCCAGTCACCAGGGACTTCACCTGACTGCGATGAATTCTCAAATATCATGGAGAGTGACTTGGCAACTCCATCAGCCAATTCCCTCTGGACTCTGGGATGGATCCCATCAGGTCCCATAGATTTCAGTATGTTCAGGTTCCTGATCATACAGAAACAAAACTGATCTTCTCTTACAGTGGGAGGGACTTCGCTGCACCAGTCCCTGTCTTGGAGTCCATCCACTTGAGAGGTGTGGGGAGAGAGGTTACCAGTGAAGACTGAGGCAAAAGATTGTCTAGTACCTCGGTATTCTCCTTGCCTGTTGTTGCCAGTCTTGCTCATCAGGGAGGATATGCTTTCTTTGACCTTCCTTTTCTGATTGACGTACCTGTAGAAGCCTTTCTTATTATTCTTTGCATCTCTTACCAAGTTCAGCTCCAGCTGCACCTTGGCCCATCCCTCCACAAGTGGGCAGCGTCCTTTACTCTTCCTGGGATACCTGTCCCTGCTTCCACTGCCTGTGCATTTCCTTCTTGCCCTTTAGTTTAACCAGCAGGTCTCAACTCAGCCATGCCAGTCTCTTGCCTTCCTTTCCTGATTTCTTACAGCTGGGGATCGAGAGCTCTTGCACTCTATGGAAAGCTTCCTGAAAGATCTGCCAGCTCTGTTCTTCTCCCTTGTCCCTGAGGGGAGTTTCCCAGCAAGTCCCATGGACTAGCTCCTTGAAGAACTGGAAGTTTGCTTTCCTAAAATTTATGCCTTGAAATGCCTCAAAAACATGGATAAAAAGTTAAAAATGGGGGTCAAAATATTTTATCTTAGTTACTGGGGGTTAATTTTCATAGCTGCATTTAGATAGGCAGAAAACTCATCTCTGATCAAAATACACAGGAACTGTAGGTGGAAACAGCTTTGGAGAAAAAAGAAGTCATTCTAGGCCTCCTCTGTTGCTGCAAATTTTGGCAAACATTTCCTGAACTTTAGCACTTACACTTACTACAGCAACCATAGCTGTCCATTAATACTGTTTTTTCATCTGTGTACTTTTTCATGACACACATTTGATAAGTGAATAACTTGTTAAATATGCCTGTTGTTCTAGTTCTGACACATTACTCCCACACACAAAGTCAGCTACATATTTTTTGCTCCAGCACAGAAGTAAATTTCAGAAGATCTCTATTTATTTATTGTTATGGTGACATATTTCCTGAGAAAACTTATTTGTTGAAATAGTTTAGGGATAGATTTATGAGACATTCTCATACTACCTTCATTTGTTATTTTACAAATTTTATTCATTATTCAGAAGTATAAAACCACCCTGACTATGCTGGTGAGGTTGGGAGAATATGCAGTCAAGCACTAAAACAGAAAAAACCAAAATTAAAATAATTTATTGTTGGCCTTGGACTATTATGTGAACTGATGGAAAAAAACACTCCACTCTCAATCTTTATGAAATAAGAGCTCAACATTCCTAATACTAATGAGGTGGACAAAATAGAACTACTGTGGGCTAAAGTGTTGCTCAGGTGTCTAATTAGTCTTTAATTTGCATGGTCATCAATATACAGAAAAGAGCACCATGAAAGTAGCCTAGCAAGACCTATTCAACCTGCAGTCTTTGGAAAGAGTTCATTGTGCTACTGACCAGCGATTCTTTGTAACTTGTAAATAAGCAGGCATGTCTTCAATAGGTCAAGTAGCTCAGAACCCCGTCCAACGTGACCTTGAACGCTTCCAGGGATCACGCATCTTCTGTCACTCTGGGCAATCTGGGCCAGTGTTTCACCACTCCCATCAGAAAAAATGTCTTCCTTATATCTAGTCTAAATCTTCCTTCTTTTAGTTTAAAACCATTATCCCTTTTCCTATCACAACACGCCATGCTAAAAACTTGGTCCCCATCTTTCCTGTTAAGCCTCTTTTAAGTACTGAAAGGCCACAATAAATTCTCCCTGGTGCCTTTTCTTCTCCAGGCTGAACAACCCCAACCCTCTCAGCCTTTCTTTGTAGGAGAGGTGCTCCATTCCTCTGATCATTTTTGTGGCGCTCCTCTGGACCCACTGGTCCAAGTCTCCTGTGCTGAGGGCTCCAGGAGTATGCTAGGCATAGCATACTGGTATAGAACTTGAATACAGGTGATAGAAATGTAATTAAAAGATCCACTAGTAGCAAAGAGTTTGTGAAGTGTTCAATCAGTTGCAAAAACAGCAACTATCAGATGAGTTTAAGTAACTAGGGAATTAGGCGTTTTCATTCCTAATAAACAAAGATAATTATATCTGATATATACATGTATATGATAATATTGCAGACTAGAAGCATCCAATGAACTGGGACTTCAGAATGACAGAACCACAGCAGAAAGGTACACTTCTTTAGGTTTGCTTTGGGGCTGGTTTTTTTGGGTTTTTTTGGTTTTGTTTTTTGTTTTTTTGTTTCTTTGATTTTACTTTTTTATAATATTTTTAATTTAATTTCATAATAAATAGCGGATTTACACAGACACCTTCTTCTTCAATAGGATAAATGAGTCATGAGAATACAGCTAGATTTTTTGGTTTTAGACACAGCATCCCATTATATGAACGTTTGATATATTTCCCATTTGCAAGAAAAAAGGTTCTATTTTGAGTTCAAATTTTTGAATACATTAATATAACCTTAAATGTTAAATGCGAATAGGAGGTTTTCTGTCTTCTCTCTTTACCTCCCCTTCTTTCCCCCAGTGGTCTCCATTATACATTTTTCTCATTATATAACTGATTATCAGATTTCTAATTTAGATAAATATCAAAGTTTCTTTTCCTATGCTGTAAACTTGCCAAATACACTAATTTCTGTATAAGCTGCACAGAATGTTGCATTCCATTATCAGGAACAAATGACAACAACTGTGATCTGCAGACCCTAGAACTCCAACTACCTTGATTCCCTTGACTGAGCAAATCATTTGGGTAGCTGTTTCCTGTCTTTCCTTCATCCCCCTGTAAAGTACAGTGAACTCCGTACTGCAGTGACAGTGTGTTTGATAAAGAAACATGAACATTCATCCCTGTTAACATCTTTTCTCTGTATTTTCTCTCTTTGGCTTCCTTTATAATATTTTTCTTTATTTTATAGTGATGGAAGGACTGCCACAGTCACTTTCACTCTTAATTAGAATATATTAGTCTTGAAAAACCCCTCTGTACTCTTCCCAACTAAGTTAGATCTATAATCACTGGATAGGTTAGACTGATTTTCTGGGAAACTTCTGGGGTTGATTATATATATACACATATGTAATATTCATTTCTACATAATTTTGTGAACCTTACTTGGCAGGGCTTTAGAATTTTTATGATGGTGGTTTGCCAGTCATTGCTGCATGTTCTCACATTTGGAAAGCTCTAGTGATACCTATGTGTCAGTGTCTTCTCAGTGTGCCGTACAATTCCTTTATTTTATTGAGGCTTACATTTTTTCAGTGCATTTTGGTTGGCTTATAATCTAGACAGATAGGTATAGATAAGTGTATATATATCAATAAATTATAGATATATATTTTTATGTCTGAATCTATATATTATATAGTGTTATATATACAGGTAATATATATTATATATAGTGTATACTTAGGCTTATTAAGGTATACGTATGTATACATTAGGAACACTAGTAAGAATACCTATTACATTTAAGTTATATAATGTGATATAATATGATATCATTAAAGTATATGTATTGTAAACTACTATTGCACAGTATAAATACAATACAAGAAGGAATTTTTAAAACTATATAGTTCGTGTTATTCAAATAGATCTCCCTATCTTCATTTTGTCATATTGTTTTTAACTTTGAATAACAAATACATTTACCTAGATGAGTGTATGTGTATCAAGCGTGAAGTTGTGAACAAATTTTACGTTAGACGAATACACCATCATCATAGAACTGAAGATTTATCTGAGGCACAGTTCATTTTTTCCCCTTTGGCTTTGTTTTTTTTATATGTGATTCAGTTGAGAGTACATAAAAGTTAGATGCACGTTTTTATTTTTTCAACATAAGCAAAGTGAAATTATTTGTTTGTAGATGGACTAGCAGAACTCATTCCCATTTTAGTCCTAATTCTGGTAGCTATTTTGCTCTGACCCTGCATCCAAAAAAAGGATATTTTAAAGGTATTTTTCCAGCTTCGACATCATAGTAGAGTCCTGTGCAGGTAATGAGATTTAGAAGTAATGCTGTTTCATTGCCTCTTTTGAAGTCAAAAAAGAAAACAAAAAAAACGGGTCCTAGTTCTCCAGCCATCAAAAGCGCAAACCTGTTGGCAGATGTTCAGTCTGATTTGATGAGCAGCCTGTTCAATTATTTAACCACCTATTAAAGTACAGTTCCAGAACTTTCTTCATTACAGCCCTGCTCTTTTCTCCAGTGCCCTATGTGATGGTGCCTCCTTTTGTTGCTGCAGCTGTTCAGGCTTAGACGCAGACTTTTGGAGAGTAGGAGGTCCAGTCCTTGTTAGATCATTACTTTACTCAGGCCCGTGTTAAAAGTCACAGCTCTGCTCAGTGTATATGCTTTACAAGGAATGGCTACAAAAATATTTTGACTGTGAATTTTTGACATTATAGAGATGCAGAATATTAATGGCAAAATGTTAGCCTCATCAAACAGATCTGAATTTCCTAGTGCACATTTATATTTTCCCAAGCATTCCTCCAGTTTCTGGTTGAGAAGTAACAACTGTGTAATACAATATTTGTATTCAAATACATGTACAAATATCCCTTACATTTCAGGGAATAATAGGAGTCCTGATTTGGTTTAAATTTTGTTTTAAAATTTCCAAAAAACTCTTTATGTGCAAAAGGTCATTCCTGCTAAAACTAAAATTGGGTATGAAATTCATTTTTTCTTAATTATTTTCTGCACATTGATTCAACTAATTCTAGCATCAACTTTTTTCTTGTCCAACAGTGAACTATGCATAATGCAAAATAATTTAAGAATACTTTCAGCAAGAATTGGTACAGCTGTCAGTTCAGTTACCACTGTTTTTGTTAAATGGAATTGAGATTAGTAGTCTAAAAGATGTGGAGAATATGATCTGTATCACACGTCAGTTTTTCTGGTTGTTTTAAGAAGTGACAGGACTTGTTTCCTGGATAAAATGTTTAGCAAGCTCCCAAGACACCCATAGTCAAAGCAATTCAATCTGCATTCTTGTTGTGCTGTGAGCGGTCATTTCCCCAGTGCTATCAACCAAGTGTTAGCAGTGACAGCTTTACAAACCGTGAACTCCACTGGAAAAGTGCAGTTATTTATCTATCTTCATCACTGTACAGTTTAGAAAAGAGGGGTAAGTCAAGCATTTCCAGATTCTCCATTTTTATGTCAAGGTAATCATGGAAATCCTTGGTGTTTTTTTCCCCATCTTGCCCTCCAAATATTTTTTGTACTGCTCATTACTTTATCAAATGCGTGCTTGATACAAAACATTATTGTAATTGCTTGTACTTGCTTGATACAAAACGTCCAGTAATCCTGATTTTCGATATTCCCACCTTTCTTTCCATTCTTTGCCACTACTGTTTGTCATTCCTGCCTCTGTAACCTTCCACATTTTGTTGGCAACAGGTACTGGTGGAATCACCTGATGAGTGGGAGCAGCAAACAGGTTCAGTTTTTAAAATGAATAATTCCACCTTCTGTCACCATTGCAAGAAGGAGATGGAATATTTTAAACTGGTATTGCCACCAAACTCTTCATATCATGAAACGATCTCTTGACAGTAAAGCTCCCAGGTTTTTTGCCTTAAAAAATCACATTTATTTGTTCAAGGATACTAGTGAGGAAAACATGAAGAGGCATTTTTTAAAAATTTTTAGTTGATGAAACTAAAAGAAATACTCGCCTCATACAAAACTAATTTTCAAACACCTTCAGCATTGTAAATGAGCCAGTAAAGAAAAAAAGCCAGCTGAAAAGACACAGAAACAAGGATTCAGTGATACATTTCTGAGTCACATATACTAAAGCTGTTCTCTTCTACACATGACATCTTTTGTTGAACTGGTGCTATAGTTTATGTAAATTGCTCAATTTGCAGCTAATTATTTGATTGCATACAAAGTGTGAATAATGGGTGGTAGTATAAGCACACAATGTTTTGATTTTTCCTGCTAGGAACAGCAACGGCCAACAATGGAAATCAGCTCTTTGTAAAAAATATATAGGAAAGATGGAAATTCATTTGTGAATATGATAATGTCTCTACATTGTATGACATATAAATCTTTGGTTTTGCTTACTAATTCCATAAATAGTTGTACAGAGCAGAAAATTCCAACAAAACATCACTATATGAAATCCTTTTCAAATGGAAAACTAGGTAAATATATATAAGTATTCCCATTTTTATGAAACATGTCTCATTTAACCCATGATAGAAAAACTCTAAGTAATTTCTGCATATAGCAATAACCATATTATAAAGTAATATGCATTTTCCCTAAAGACAAGATATCCACAGACAGCTCCAATAGCACTGTAAATACAAAAGGAATTTACACACATGCCACAATACGTACTGATAATGAGAACCTCTTTCCAGTGCTGTATTTATATATTTCTCATAACAGTTTCTTGATCTAATATCCAATTTTAAGATCTCAAGGTGTTTGGATGTTAAAATGAAGGAACTCTCAGTAATCTTCACAAAATCAAAACATTAAAGAATGACACATATTCTATAAATAGTGAGTTAATGTTTACTATCACTGTGGCTGTTGAATTAGATTTAATCTCAGAGATATTTCCATTCCATTTCTTTTTTTTTTCTTTTTTTTTTTCTGTATTCACATCACTAACTTTAAGAAGTCCACGTCAAAGTTGGCTTAAACAAAAACTTATGTGATTGAATGTAGGTTACTTTCATGGAGCCATGGAATTTAGAAGTTGTTATAGAAAGTCATGGTTGGTTTTATGTAATATCTTTGACAGAATATTACAGGATTGCATGCTGAGTTTTTGTAATTTAAAAATAAATTGTTTGTGATTTTTTTTTTCTTTTAGGATCTTTTTTCCTCCTTGCCTGTTTTGTACCTAGAAATCACTTCAAAGTTTAACATTCAGTATTTGGAAACCACTGTTGTCCTTTAAATACAAAATCTTAAATTTTTTATTTCAATATATTATAAAGAATTCCGTGTACTGGGACAGAAGAAAAAAAAAAAGGTTTCCCTCACTGGAAAGATTATTCTTTTTTTCATTCTTAAAATATTTCATAGTAATTGAAAAAGTCATGCTAGATATATTCACTTGCAGCAAACGTTTCTTCTATCTCATCTACAGGTTAGCTCTTTTTTTTCCTCTGGAGTCCTTCAATGTGATTTAATAAGGATGCCATCAGTTGATGAATATAAAATTTAGTTTTGCTCAGAATTTGAAAACTGGGAACTTAAGACAGCTGATAATTTCTTGGGGTTTGGTTTGTTTTTTGTTTTGGGTGGTGGTTTTTTTTTTTTTCACAAGACTGGAAAATATTTATTTTGCAACAATGAAAGCCTGAGTGCAGTGGGGTGGAGAGGATGGTCAAATTAAAATTTTGAAGTTTGTCTCAAGTTTTGACACATTTCACTGTTTATTCCATATATGTAGCCCACAATCCATCTTTGTCATCCTGTGCTATCACTTTTGGTTTTTCTTTCATATCATCTTGGTCTCACTAGCTTTTCTTTTCTGTTCTCACATATGATTCATTTCTGGGTTGTCTTCTTGACTAGTCTAGTATAACTTCAGCCATAGTCCAGCCTGCTACTGCTATTCCTTCTCAATAATTTTCTCCTGTTTTACTAAGCTAGGTAGTTACTCAAGGAATTCTGCTGTGATAGACCTTGCCATGGAACCTCACAAAACCAAGCTGGACTGACTCACAAACTAAAAACAAGATTTATTTTTACAAAGTGGTAAATAATTCAAACTAAGTTTTACTCTAAACAAAACTGCTTTGAGACTCCAACAAACATTAACAATCCACATGTTCAGAATGTGGTTCGAGAATTAATACTAAACAACTGACTTGAGAATTCTTAAGGTTTATGGACGATGACTCAAAATGCAGAATCACTCACCTAATAAAGGAGGGCTCTAAGTCTTAAAGAGTTTCCTTAGGTGGCGTCACGACCCAAGCAGAAAGTCCCCAACTGCAGACCTGCTGCTCCAAGGAGGAGCAACTCAAAATGGCCCTCCACTAGAGCTCTGGTTATACCCTAGTTGAATCTGATCTCTGGTCAAATATGGTCATGTAATCCCCTGCCATTGGCTGAGGACCCCAACTTCCTCACCTTTTGATTGAAATGCTTACATGCTGACCACCACAATGTGGGTGTGACAAGAGCTGTGGCTGGAAGTTTTCACAGGGTATTTGTTAGGTCTTTGTCAGGGTGGGTGCATCTGCCACAGACCTCAGGATGATGAAGATACAGTTCAAGTTATTGTAAAGAGTAGGAGACAATGGTCTTCTCTTATTATAAAAGGTAGAAGGAATTCCTTTCAAAAGAAGGAATAAATCTGTATCTTTAGCTCAATATATTAAGTCAGGTATAAGAGAAAAAGGAACTCAATAAATACAATTAAAACTCTGTGCTGAGGAGCTCAGCCTTGGAAAGTGTTCAAAAATTGGAAGTGCACCTTTTCAATAGCACCTTTAGCAAAATCATTCACTTCCTGAAACTGAACAAAGTCATAATTTTTGCCCCAAGGGATTTATCAAGATCAAATCATACTATGAATCACTTACTGAAATTACGAAGTAATTAATAATATGACTCAGGCTTCTGTTTAATATCTGTTCCCTTGAGGTAGTTGCTAGTGTGCTGAACTTCTCTCATCTGTTTTGATTTTATTTTTTTTGTCCCAGCACTTTTTAAAGACATAATTGTGCTGTGGAAGGCAGGTACTGATATTACATTGACATTGCTTGCCTTAAAAAACAATTGAAAGCTTACCTTTTTATGCTCTTTGACCATTACTTTTTTGTACCGCTATTTGCACATAATGAAAGCAAATTTCACTTGGAATGTGTCTACAATCTCTACCACTAATTTTTAATCAAAATTTTAATAGTAATTGAAAATGTCATTCAGGTGTAAGACTCAGTTACTGTTTTGTCTCATATACTCTATAGCAAAAGTGTGGTTTAGCGTAACACTTTAATAGAAGTCAATGATGACATTTTGTATTAACTAGCTGAATAAAACGTTCTGAAGAGAAGAGGCACCGCAGTGAAAAGACCTTAGACGTTTAAAAGTGAAAGTGAACACGTCACTTACTTTTTTTTTACAGGCACCTAAATGGTGTTTTAAAGAAACTACTCCGACGGTTGTTTACTGTTGTTTCATAATATGAAATAACCTAATTTACATACAGAATAAGACTGTTTATGGTATCTAAGATACTACAAACAACAGTGGGGGTCACAATTCTTTATTGTATTTTTTCAGTACTGCTTCATTTGTGTTTGCATTACAGTCCCATTAAATGTTGCTACTTTAATATACAGTACATGTCAAATATTTACTGCCAAAATGGCCTGACTTCATAAAAAAACTTATCAGTGGCCAAGTGTTAGAATTAAGTACTTAATCTAAACATACTTCAAAATGTAAACAAATTGGAGCATCACAGAGTTTATCGCAATTCTACTGCCTACCAGAGAAAAATCAGACATATGTTCTCTATTATAAAAGCCTTAAGTCACAGTGCCACAATACTAAAAGCTGATACATAAGCATAGCTATATATAAACTAGGGGTGCATTTAAATTGTGTGAATTTTGTCATAAAGAAGAAAATACAATGAAGAATGTTTAAGGTTTGAGATTGCTGCCTTTTTTTTTAAGTTTATGATAAACACTGAAAACTAAAGATTTCAGCTGTTAGGATAATTATCTTTATATCCTGAAGACATTCTTTTAAGTAAAATGTTTCTGAAGACTTCATAAGAATGATGTATATGTGGTCACATGTTCATGTTCCTAGGGAATGAATAAGAGGAAATTACTAACATGATTTGGTAGTAATGCTTGTTTGAATTTTTCCATAATTTCAGCTGTTTAGTCCATTTTTTTAATTTTTTTTACTGTTTCTATAAAGGAATGTTTTGTCAAATAATTACATTTTTATTTTATTTCTTTTGTTTATTGTCCTACGTGTTCTATATATTGTCTCTTAGAAATTCTGTTCTGCATGTTTAATTTTTGATTCCATTTTCTATTAAATGTATATTCCATACTCTTTCCAGGAGTTACTGTTGAAATATAGAACTCTTAACCTTTGAATTTGGCTGACTGAGATTTTAACTGTGCATACTTAATGTAAAATTAACATAGCTTTTTGCATTTAGTATAATATTTATAGGTATTAACCCATCAGTTCTCACACTCTGATCTCCTGAAAATTTTCATATTTTGTAGGGATTTAGTTGATCATGTGAAACTCTCCCAAGTTTCCAGCAATCTCAACTAACTTTGGATGCTTCATGGCATAGAAAAGAGAAAGCTGCTTCTGCTGCATGAAACAGGGATTAGTGAACAGGCTGGGCAGCAGCAGACAACTTTTCTTATGCAAAAGAAATAGCATAGCTGTCCCATAAATGGTCAAGTTTATGAGCAATGTAAAAGAACTTTTGGCCATGGAAAGAAAAAGGTGAGAAATGAAATCTCCTGTTTTGTCCCACTATAAGTGGTTCTGTCTTTTTTTCTTTCTCCCCTTTATTCCTCTTAATTATTCTTTTTCTTCCTATCATTGACAACATTTTAACAAACTTCCCACACTGTGAAGAGAGGGGCTGACCTTATAGCAGCCTTTCTGTACTTAGAGGCAGCCTACAGGAAAGATGGGGAGGGACTCTTTCAGGGAGTGTAGTGATAGGATGACAGGTAACAGTTTTAAACTGAAAGAGGGGAGATTTAGATTGGATATTAGGAAGAAATTCTTTCCTGTGAGGGTGGTAAGGCACTGGAACAGGTTGCCCAGGGAAGTTGTAGATGCCTCATCCCTGGAAGTGTTGAAGGCCAGGTTGGATGGGGCTCTGAGCAACTTGGTCGAGTGGACGGTGTCCCTGCCCATGGCAGGGGGGTTGGAACAAGATGATCTTTAAGGTCTCTTCCAACCCAAACCATTCTCTGATTCTATGATTCCATGATTAGTTGTGTGGTCTCTTCTTCCTTTAGCTGTGGGTATGGGAATATTTGCCCTATTTTTGCATGGTTTTTTTGACGGGACCACTTTTGCTGTGTCTCTAAATTAAGGGGATAAATTAGCATTCACAAAGTGAATTTCAGGAACAACAGGGAGAATGGGGTTGAACATAGAGATGATGGGATGTGGGCAAGTATGCAACAGTAGCTAGGACAGAGGCAGTTCCAGGAGTTAAACTGAATCAAAAACTTCAACTGAGAAGGCTAGAACTAAGACATTGAGTCTGAAGATGCCAAAGATATACTAAGACAACTGGAAACAAACATTCACAGAAAAGTAGTACGTAATCATGCAGTCAAGGGTCATATTACAATACATGTATAAAAGACTACTGAAATAAGGCTGTACCAGCATCTTTGACTTGTTTGAACTTACAAGTGAATTGTGCATTTCTTTTATGGTTTATTTCTTTAGTTAGGAATCATCATACTTACTAGCAGTAAACTCAAATTTTTTTATAAGGTTTTGGGGTTTTTTTGGTAAATTCTAGAATTTTATATTTTCCAAATTATTTTGCTCAGAAAATACTGTTTGTCTATTTTCTTCCATTTATTAGGACTTGCAATTGTTTTGTGATACCTTTGTGCCTACTTGGTCCCAAAAGTGAAATCTGTTCCATGAATTCTGTAGTGCATTCTGACTTAATTTACTTTCTACTAACATCTGGTTGAAACAAAGCATGGAGGATCTGACAAATGATGCTACCTTTTCAATTCCATGAGGGAGGACCAAGTGGGTTCAAACTGAAGTGCAGTTAGGGAAAAGCATCCATCTATCCCTAATATATTTAGACAGGGAGATCTAGAGCATGAAGAATATGTAGGTTCCTTAGAGTGATGACTAGCTGTCATAATAGTGATGTAAAAAGAAGCAAAAGAGGGCTTTAGAAGATTTATGTGGCAATTTAGTTCAAGCTCTGATAATCTGGATTGAACAGATTCCATTTCCTGAGAGAAGCTAAAAGTGGATAGAAGACAGAGAGAAAACCAAAAAGGAAATAAAAGAAGGAAAAAAAACAAACAAACAAACAAACAAACAAAAAAAAAACAACAACAAAAAAAAAAAACCAAACACACCACTCTTGGAAAAACCCCAGCTGGACTAGGCTCATAGAAAAGAAGGCAAAGACACTTGTCATCTTTCAGAGAGCTCTGATTTTGATACTTACTAGATGAGGTACTTCTACCCAGAACAGCTTTTAACACTAGTTACGGAAACTCTCTGGAATCAAGGAAATACCTTGTCTGATGCTCTTGCCTATGAAACACTTCAAACTAAAGGTGTTTCAAAGAACACCAAACCTAATATCCCATTAAAATGTAAGTTATTCTTTGCACAAACACAAAATACAGAAATTCTAAGGATTTACATTTTTCACCATGAGGAGCTAGGTTTGATATTTGATTCAATACGTATGAAGATATTTGAGAAATTGCTTAATACGTTGAATTATTCCTACCCCATAAGGGAAAGTCACTGCCAAGCTAGTTACAAAGATAATCATAAATTAAGGAAATCCGTGGCAGGTCATCATCCTCTCTGGTCAAGAGGAAAAATGCTGTTACCAATGTGGGTGCACATACCGTGTCGTTTTCATGAGATGGACTCCCTGGTTCTTTTGCCTTGCCCTGTCACATTTCATTCAGAAACATGCTTACTATAGAATAGAAAAAAAGAGGAATGTTTTGTGATTACTGATTAAAATCAGAGGCAATCAGAAATGCCAGAATTGTATCAATGGTTTGTAAAAAACCCATTGATGAAGTGGAAGACTGAGCTGGTATATCAAAGGGTTAAAAGAGACAGCTAAACAAGATGCAGACAACACTGAGAAATGGATCATTTCTTATCATCATCAATAAAAATGCACCAATTTGGGCCTGGCTCATTTAATAATTAACATGAGAAATCCTCAGAGACTGACTTGTCAGAAACAACGTTTCTGGAGTAAACCAACAACTTCAAAAGCAAAGAGTCACCACTCCAGATGGTATACACCCAGGAGTCTAAAAAAGCTTAACTATGAAGTGGCTGAGCAGACAACAGAAAGATCCAGTCTCTTACTCTAAGCAACTCAATGCCTCACAAGTTTGGAAAGCAGAAACTTTAACTATACATTGTTTTCACAGAATCACACAGAATGGTTGAAGTTGGAAGGGACCTCTGGAGGTCATCTGGTCCAACGCCAATGTTCAAGTAGGGCCACATGAAGGCACTTGCCCATGACCAGTTTTTGAATATCTCCAAGGAGGGAAACTCCACAATCACTCTGGGCAGCCTATGCTAGTGCTCAGTCACCTTCACGGTAAAAGAGTGTCTCTTTTTTCCATCAAATGGAATCTCCTGTGTTTCAGCTTGTGCTCATTGCCTCTCAGACTCTTCTAATTACGAGTTTGACTGTGTATTTTAGCTATAAATGCTATAAATGTTACTTGGGAAATTTTTAGCCAGTCAATTCTTTACATCTGTACGTGACAACTCTCTGTTGGGAAAGAAGTAGAAATAGAGTAGTAAAAGACATGGAGCATCATGAAATGATGAAACTTATCCAATACGGTCTCTTCCAAGAAAAGCGTCTTTCACTCAGTTCTTGAGATGAACTGTAAATGTCAATAGTGTAATGAATAAAAGAAATTTTGAAACGCGCTATATTTAGACTTAAAAAGTTTGTTCATGTGGTTTAATATAGAAGAGCCTATTACAAAAGCTAAGTACTCATGGAAGAGGAAATAAAGCTATAGGTATAACCGTAGAGAGAAAGTACATATAAAAGTATACAAAAATTCATGTTTTGGTATACGTTTATAACTCTGTCTCTTAACATGTCCAATTCTAAATGTGGAATCTTTCCAAAACAAACAAGGTGAAGAGGTTTTCAACAAAAGTGATTCTCTATAACTCATCCTGTGGATTGTTCAGTTAAAAAAGGATACGTAACAGCAATGAGAGGACTTTTAAAACTGTTGAATCATTGAGTGGACACAAATCTCCAATTCTGAGAAAATGTGTTGGTCATAAGGCTAATCTGTTTACCAGATAAAATAACTATTTTGTTATTGGTTATTATTGTTTGAAGGCAATACTTTCTGATTTGACCAAGCACCATAAATTCTTAATTTCTGGTTAACAGGTGGCATAACTTATATCATAAAATATCGCTTACCGACTCAGAAAATATCTGGTTCCCCCATTCTTTTAATACAAGAAGTTGGATTCTCCTTTGGAAAAATATGATCTTCATTTTTAGATTCTTAGTGTGAAGCAGATGTCAGATGCTTTTCATCAATAATAAAGTGAAGGTTGTGGTATAAGGTAAAGTTAGTAATATTTTACACACAGGATAGAAAAAATGCTATCTCTGTATTGGGTGCTGTGTAAATATGACAAGCTCTTACAAATCATTGAACAATTGCTGGAGATGGAGTCAGGCCAGAAGAAAAAATAAGATGTCCAAACATAGCAAGTTTATTCAGCAAATTGAAATTCAAGCTTGAAAATCAAAAAGTTTGATTTTGATCTATCTCAAAGGGCACATTTTAGATTTTTTTTTTATTATTAAAAGGCAAGTTTTATTAAATGTTACATTTAAATGTTTTATTAAATCTTAGAAACAGGTTATTTGCACACTCTGTTTCTTGTTCCCCTTAATCTTCTCATGTAATTAATGCTTAAGAGGGCTGGGTTGAAAATGCAGTATTACATATTTGAGAGGCTTTATCCTAATACATTGCAGCCAGGAAAGGTTGAAATGTATTTTCAGCAACGGTAACTTAAGATACTGCGCAAACACCTACTTCATGTGACCTTTCAGAGAAAATATCTTCTGTGATTGCTATAATCATCCAAAGGGGGAAAAAAAATGGTATCTATTCCTCAAATATATTTTTTAACATTTCTCAATGACAGCTTAAAATCCTCTTCATGTTGCTATTTTAGGTGGTAAGTCAGTCCCAGGTATCTACAGCTTGCAACTGGATGGAGCACGAGCTGCTGTAAAAACAATGCTGCTATTATAATAAAAGATGTCATATACGAAGCCTGAAGTATAAATCATCCCATTTTATACTCACAAGCCAAAAATCAACTCATATTCTTTAGCTTCAGTGCATTCAATTATCAGGATGTTCTGGAAACCCCAAAGTCCAAGCCTAAATCCAAGATTTGCATATCTAAACTGGTTCATCGATATTCCAGGGTAGAATATCAAATACCCTGTCACCATCATTTTTGCAAGGCCCTGTAAGGTAGTACCATCTTTGACAAAAAGGTGGAAGTAGAGTCGTTTGGGGGGGTTTGTAGATGACTACAAATCTATGCATGCTAAGCAGATTTTGTTGCACAGTTCAATTCACAATTCAGTACCCGAAGTAGTCAAGAATATAACAACATAACTATCCATGAGGAAAATCATGCAATATTTCAAGTCTGACCAAAGCCTACATAGAGACAAATTTCATAGAGCTGAACAACCTTGGCAGAAGTTAATCAAAGACCAACAAAAAGTTAATCTAATTGAAGTTAAATTTTGCCATCTGTTACATTTAAGTTCAAACAAGTAGTAAGGAGCAATTGTAAGGAGCTTTTGTACTATAGACATATGACTGCTGGCCTCTGCTTATGGATAGTGTAAGAATAAATAATGAATCTGTCTTACTGGCTTCTAACATTCTTCATAATGAACAGCTGCTGCAAAACATGTTAGAAACAGCAGTAACTATAACATGTTCTGAATCCTCCTTGTGGAAATATGTCCGTGGTGAGATTCAGCTCACATTACTGTGGATGTCTGCATCTGATGTAGCTGTGTAGACTGACTTAAAATCAGGAGAAGCAAGTACTTACATAGCAAAGTTTATCTGTTCCTAATGCACGTCTCAGACAGACTCACTAGTTCCTACCTGTCACTTATCTGGATTTCTGTAAGGCCTTTGAATCCCCGTGCCCAACATTCTTGCCTCTAAATTGGAGAGACATTGGCTTGATGGATGAACTGTTAGATGGACAAGGAACTGGATGGATGGCCATGTCCAAAGAGTTCCATTCCATGACTCAATGTCCAAGTGGAAATCAGTAATGAGTGGTGTCCCTCAAAGGTCTGTACTGCAACTAGTACTGTTTAGTATCTTCATTAATGACATAGATAATGGGATTCAGTGCATGCTCAGCAAGTTTGCAGATGAAACCAAGCTAGGTGATGTAGCTGACGGATGATATCCAGAGGGACCTTGACAAGCTTAAGCAGTGGACCTGTATGAACCTCATGAAGTTCAACGAGGCCAAGTGCAAGGTCCTGCACTTGGGTTGGGGCAATCTCCAATTTCAATACAAGCTGGAGGATTAATTGTTTGAGAGCAGCCCTGCTGAGAAGGTCTTGGAGATACTTCTTGGAGAGGTGGATGAAAAATTGGATATGAGCTGGCAACGTGTGATTGCAGCCCAGAAAGCCACTTGTATCCTGGGCTACATAAAAAGAAGCATGGCCAGCAGGCTGAAGGAAGTGATTCTCCACTCTCGTGAAATTCCACCTAGAGTACTGCATCCATCTCTGGGGTACCCAGCACAAGAAAGTGATGGGCCTTTTAGAGCAGGCCCAGAGTAGGGCCACAATAATGATCAGGGGGCTGGAATACCTCTTCTATGTAGCAAGACTGAGAGAGTTGGAGTTGTTTAGCCTGGAGAAGAAAAGGCTTCAGTGAGACTTTATTGTGGCCTTTCAGTATATAAAGATGGCTTATAAGAAAGATAGACACTTTATACCGGGGTCTGCAGTGACAAGACAAGGGGAAAGAGTTTTAAAATGAAAACCAATAGATTTAGATTGGATATAAGGAAGAATTTTGTTATGATGACAGTGGAAAGGTTCAAAGTCAGGTTGGATGGGTCTTTGATCAACTTGATCTAATGCAAGTTTTCCTTACCCATGGCAGTGGGACTGGACTAGATGACCTTTAAAGGTCCCTTACAACCCAAACCATTCTATGATTCTATGATTTGGTGGTTCTATGATTCCTCTGGAGTATTTCTCCTGGTTCACAACATTGCAGTGCAACAGAGTATCTATATATGTGTCTGAAGTTTGATGAAATTCAACTGACATTGAAACTGAAATTACACTTTTACTTTCATCTGCTTTCCAGTGAACATCCACATGGATGAATTCCTCCTCCTTTTCAACATCTATATCCACTGCCAGGTGAAAAGATTAGATGGCCTTGACAAAAATGTTAGTCATACAGAGATGAGTCATAGTTTTGCTTACTGTTTATAAAGATGCTCTGATGCTCGGATGAGCTCAGTCAGAACATTTTTTTGTGATGGTAGAATAAAGTATCTGAGAGTACACAGTATAAGTGATAGGAAAAAAAATGTGCTACGTTACTACCTGTTGTTATATAGCCTCTAGTTCACATTTAGTGCCTAATGACATAGAGCCATGAAGCACAATGCTTTTCTCTGATCAAGGGATCAAGATTCTCTTTTACCACCAATACAAGCTTACAGTGAAACACAATTGCTGTGCCACAGTCAGGGAGCACTGATTAGCTTCTGGCCAACATAGCTGGCAGGTAAAAAGGACTACAGGCATCAGGATTTCAAACTTTCATGACATCTTCTAGGCAGATGACTTTTGGAAACTGTGTTAACCCAGTTAATATTGGTTAATATTTTTTTTATATAGAGCAAATTAAAATACGACATAACAAAAGACACAGGAAAAAAAAAAAATTGTCCTTTCTGCATTGATTGACCTAAAAAATATAACTGCCTCTACCATGTAGCCTCAATATACTGTTAACTGGAACAGTGACAGATTTAGTGACTATTCATTGTATAAATAATTGCAGGCTGAACTGAACATTTTTGACTTTGCCTAGGCAGCAAAAGTCTTAGAATCCCGTTGTCAAAGTTCATTTCTTTGTGCAAGAACACAGGAGAGGAGAAACACAAGTAAAAAAGAAAATAATGAGAAAGGCCCACAATGATTCTGTAAAGCTAGAAAAAAAGCTGGATGAGAATTTGTTTTACAAGTCTTTAGAAATATTTTTCTTTTTTAACATCTGACTGTTTCCACATATGTAATGACAGTTGAATATTCCTACCAGTGTTCATATGTAAAATCCATAAAGTCTGGAACTGAAAAAATGTTTTAGCATTATGAATAACACACAGTCAGTACCTCAATTAAGCTTTTTTGACATGATCTTCAAAATAGGTATGACTGTGAACAAGTTATTCGAGCTATGTTATGTTATTTATTTTCATGACCAAGACAGTCTTCCTTAAGTAAACACATTCTCTGGGTACATGGACAGTTAAAAACTAATCTATATCCCCAGATTCTTTCACTTTCAATTACGATGTTCTCTGCCATATTGTTAATTGAACTCTGTGATCATTTTTTCTTTTTTTATTTTAAAGAAGAAAAAAGAATTATTAGATAGAAAATATAGTAGGTATATATCAATTAATTCATCTTACACTGTGATTTTTACAAAAGTAATGTGCTAAATTGCAGTGCTGCAGAGGAACTTAGTGAAATACAGTTTAAACATAATTGGCAGTTAGCTTGACGTGCTTGTTTCTCACAGTATGATGTGAGTAATCACATCACAGTAAGTGCCACCCATACAGGGATTTTTTGTTTTGTTTTGTTTTGCTGTTTTTTTTTAAACTAGATCTGGTGAGAAAGAGACAGTAGAACAAGCTTTCTTTTCTTGTAAATCCTTCCAACCTCAGAAACTGAGTGTCATTAACGATGACAGGAGAAACCTTCAAGAAAAGAATTACCAGCTAAAGCTAATGAAGAAATTTACTCGTTTAGGATATTTTGCTGACAGCTTAGAATCTCTCTTTGTTATTCTGTTTTTTTCATTGTACCATGGCTTGTTTCAAATCCATTCCGAATAATCATATCTGCAAATAAATTTTGATTGTTCTGCCATTCTCACTCTAACCTCATGACCTGCATGCTTTTCCAGGAAACTTTAAAGTACTCTGTATGTCTGAGTCTGAACCCCTAACATACATGCCCGGGTAATCCCATTCATACATGTACGCATATGCACGGTTTATATTCTCAAGCTTTGACATTTTTGCTGGCCTATCCATATACTCTTGTAGCCATATGATTCCCTAATGATATCAAATTTCTAACTCACATTGATCCTACCTCCTGCTGCCCTTCATTACATCCTTGGAGATCAGCGTGCTCCTCTTAGAATACATTAGTCATTCATTACTAACGCCATAAAAGCCCTGAAGTCCTAGAAGAGAAGAGTCTTTCCTTTTACCTTTCTGTTCCCTCACTATTAATAGATAACTCCCAGCTGCTATTTCATTTTTCTTCTGTCATGAAAGCTGTAACTACATGATTAAAATGGTGTGCAGCTCTAAAACTACTATCAATTATACTAATTAAGGTCAAATAGAATGAAACAGCACTCTTTGTGGAAAACAATGTAGGCAATGTAAACCTCTATTAATTTAAGGGCATCATATATACATGTGACAGTTTCTACAGACCTTATTATTAATGATTTCTAAGTAGTCTCTTATAATGACATCTCTAAGAGGTTTTTTGCTCTTTTTTGTTTGAGAGCAAAAAACAAGGATAGGGATTTTTTTTTTTCTTTTTCTTTTTTTTTTTTTTTAACCTGGTAGGTAGGAAAGACCTCTTTTTATTAGAAAACTTATTTTCTCGGATTTTGCTTGTGCTTAAATAAAGTTCACTGTGAATTTTCAACATTGGCCTTCCCTGTAGCTACACAGAGGTTAACAAGTTGAGTAGGACTTGGCATAACTAAGAGAAACGTGCTCTAGCTAGATCTAAAATCAAGTTTTACAATGGAAAATGAATATGTTTCCTCTCAGCTGTCCCTCTGTGCTGTCTATCTGAAAGACACACTGTATGAAATTACATTTTTGGGAAAATAGCATATGTGTATATACTGTGAGAATTTTTGAAGGAAATGAATCTTCTGATTTCTGTTTTCAATCATGCAAATTGTTTTCAAACTGCGTGAGAAAGAAGCTGAAATTTGGCTCAAGGAATTAAAAGAACAAACAAACAAACAAAAAAACACCCAAACACGAAACAACCCACCCTTAAATGTTTCAAATTATTTATTCAAAAAATGATGGCATTTTCATCCCTTTACTGAGAGACCCTTTCTAAGAAATAACATCTTTCCTCATTTGCACTCATCTCTGAATAAACAGTCATTCTGCTTAACCAGTAAGAGATTAAAAAGAAGATATTTTTCATTTTAAGGGATCCTCAGAACTGGCACATGTTTCCTGTGTCAGTATCAGCCCTGTTCAGTCCTGACCGTCACAGTGCATCGCTGTTTTCCTGGGTGTCTGGGAGTGGGGCTCTTGAAGGCAGCTGAAAAAAATTTTCATCATGGAGAGTCAGCGTGCCCAGAGAATGTCATCCTTGAATGTGTATAATCTTGATGAACATTTCTTTGAAAATGAACCATGGTCAGTTCCAAGCCCAAAACAGTGTTTCACAACAGAAAGGAAGCAAATACCACATGGGAATTCTTTCTCTTTAAACTTTTGAAGCATAATCATTGCCATATTATGAGCGTCTCTAACTAGTGCTTCGAGGTTTTGAATAACACATACAGAAAGGGAATGAGGGTGACGGGTTTGAAAGAACTGCTTGGGTGAATAAGGGATCATAGGCAGCATGTAGTTAAATTATTCAGACTAAATAGGTGTTGTAATTAAAAGTAGTCATTATTCCTCCCTGATTACTTTCTAAAGAACTTTTCTTAATTAAGAGGATAATTTCATTAAAATATTTTTTAATGATCAAAAATTTAGAAATGTTTTATCCATTTTTTATATTTCTTCTAAGTGACCTGAAATTAACCTACAGGGACATTTCATTCATAAGAGATGTGTTGGTAAGCAGTGAAAGCTTTAAACTAAAAGTCGACACCGTCTCATTTAATCTGCAAAGACACAACTGAATTTAAAAAAAATAGAGCTGCACCAGTTTAAATCTGCTGGAGATCCAGCCTCACAGAACTTGAAGGTAATAACTGACAGTTTGTTATTGATTATGTGTTCCTTATCACCTTGAGGCAAAGCTCAATAAAATCATTGGGAATTTTTCCACTGGTTCAATAGATTTAGGACCAGTCCTTCATTTAGTAGAGCTTCTTTCTAACTTCTTTGTCACAATACCCATTTATGATGTAGAATTTTCTGTTCATTTCTAGTCAGGAGCTATCTAGGTTATGTAGTCTAAAACTGACTTTATGAAAAAATGTGATTTCAAAAATGCAAACCTTAATCACAGTTTAGATTTCTGTCATGCCAACAATGATATTTTCTACCAATTTCAGGAGGATATCTTACAAACAGGGATCACATGGCAACTGGCAAAATCATTGGCAAACAGGCCTTAGGGCTAGAGGTTGGCCAAAGATCCCAAATGGCATTTCAGAGGTCTGAAATATGAAGTAAGTAAACATTTCCACCAGCTTACACAATAGAGACTTACCTGCAGTTTTCAGTGTACTCACATTTTATTTCAAGTGTTAAGTTTAGTTTGTGTTAATAACTCTATGCCAAATGAATACACAAAAAGCAAAAGAAAATTAGTCTTGTAAATAAGGATACAGCCAAGTATTGTGATGATTTATTTTTTTTTAAGACAAATCATTTATATCAACTTTGGAAGTTCATAAAAGTCAGACAGTTTTGGTTGCTTTATGTTTTTTGACTTTTTCCCCAGGAGGCTTGTGTTGGACTGTGCATATTTAACTGTTGCATACAAATAAACCAGGGAAACTCTATAATGGCAAAACTCGTTTATGTGCACAGTGATAATATAAAGTCTATTTAAAGGCTTTAGTTGGACTTAGGTGATTCATAGACTTTGTTCTTACTTTTTGCCACAGGGGTGAATTACAGAAACACTGCAAATTTGACTGTGCATGGAGAGCGTGTGGTAGGAAAGCTGTGTAGCTAGAGACTCAGGGTTCACCTTACGGAGACAAAATAGAAAAAAAATGATGACAATGCAAAGAAAATAGAAGATGATTAAAAACTGCAAAAACATACAGGATGGGAAGGGGATACTAAGGTGGAAGAAACTACATACTAATGCATTAGAAAATTATTTGTTTAAAGTAACATGTTTCTTAGCAGGTTACTGTTTTAGACCTGAAACAAGGAATGATGACAAGGAAATTCTAATAAAGAATTCTCTCTTTTAAATAAAAATGAAGATAAACTGATATAAGGAAACTGTTAGTTTTATTGAAGGAGGCAAAGCTGGGTTCAGCAATTCAGGACACAGAAAGCAAAAACAGACATGAAGATTACTTTTTTAAGTCAAAGAAAGATAACGAAGGTCGTACAGGTTATTAATTTCAGAAAAGAAAAGATAAAATAGGATTCAAATTTTATTAATTTCATCCAAAGCAGATGAAATGGAATATATGGTTCATTAATTTCAATAAGGAAACTCAGAATAGATAATATTTATTTAATTTTGTAACTTAAAGTGAGGCAGAAAATAAAAAAAAAAAGGCTAATTATTAACTGAAGCCAAAGTAAGGTTATATCATAAGGTAAACTTGAGAATCCATCTGGGAATTTATTTAGATTCAAGCAAGGTAAGGAGGAAAATGAGAGTCTATATTTTATTTTAGCAGGGTAGGGGAAAAAGCCTAGTAAGTATGGAGCGGCAGAACATCTACATGTGAAGTCAGCACAGTCAATGACAGCACAGGGGTCTGTGTCCAGATTATTTCAAGCATCTCCTCAACTGTGTTGCTTAAATAGGAACAAAGTGTGTGTCACAACTAACAAAGGTAAGATACAATTTCCCTGAAGAGCAGAAAAGCCACTGAAAAGTCACTGAAAATTCACCGTATAGGACTACATAAAATTTTTTGTGTCTAAGAAAGATATGCTTTAAATAAAAAAAAACAAACAAAAAAGCTATTTCATAAAACTAATTACAAGCAAGAGGAACACAGTAGACATAATATTAAAATAGTGGATTATATAATTTCATAGAACCAATGAAGCTGTTACAAATTTACAACTGCAGTGAGTGCTAATATACAAAAAAATCTTCTTGATGTGGTTTTCAGAAATAAGCAATGTTAAGTGAAAAACCTATGGCAAAGGTCTAGCATAGGATGCAAATCCTATGTTGTCTTTTTGGTATTTGTCACTGATTTTTTTTCTGAGGATGTTGAACTTCAAATTTATGCAGAATGAATCAACAAACACTCTGCTGTAGATGTCCCAATGTCTGCTTCAGCAAACAAAAATATATTTTAACAGTTTTTTCACAAAGATGAATCACAACCTCAGCCTCAAACACTCGCAGTTGAGAAGTAAACATTACGGAGAAGTCCCACCTCAGAAAGCACACATACTCTCACAATCTTGCTGATTAAAGCAGCTGTATACTTTTTTTTCCCCCCCCTTGGTGTATCTTAGGTAATATTGAGACAATAAAACATTTTATTGATTACCGGTCTTCCTGTGCTTCATGTACCAGCTCAAGATCTGTATGCAATTTATGTTCACACTCTCTAGAATTACAATGACTGGGATTATTTTAGTTCACGGTTTAGTTTTCAAGTATGTGTCAAAAGTGAAAAGAAGGAAAATGTACATTCTTTACAAAAGATTATTTTTTTAATATTGCTTTTTAGTTAGGTGGCGTATAGGATAGTAACACATAAAGTAATAGATCCAGACAATATAAAAAGATGTGCTGATGTTCACCTCCTTCATTCCCTCTACCAGTCTGCCAAATGAAATAATTCATTCTATTGAGTTGACGAATAATATAATGTTTTCAATAAATTTAAAAAGCAATAATGAAGCTGTACTTTCCTAATACAAGTCCTTATAGGGACTATATTTCACAGTCCCGTTGTTTGTTAAAATCTGGTTTAGCTGGACTATTTTTCCAGCAGTGTAATATAGATATTGTTGAAGAATAGACAATGTTTATGTTCTTTATTTTTAGAACATCAGACAAAATCTGGCGGTCCTAGAAATAAGGTTAAGGCTCACTTACTTGGTTGAGGTTCATCACATAACTACATTCTGTGATTGGAATGGATTATGAGGGGAAAATATGTATTGAGGTATATATTGTGGAGGGAACAAGATTTGTGCTCATAGTGTAAGGGTGGGCTAAAGTAGGTAAGAGCTTATTTTAGCAAGTAATGTCTGAGAAACAAGTAATCCTGGGTAACACTGAAAAGGTGCTATTTCACCTCAGTAAACAGGATTCAAAACAGTTGCCAAAACATCCAGTGGCACTTGAGATGAGGGCTTAGGGTATCACAGATATCTGCACAGGGATGGTAGGTAAGTCGTAAGACCAGTGGAGGGCTCTGCCCTCTGGGCCTGGGTCAGATGGATCTCAAATAGCAAGCATCAAATATAGGTACCTGTATTCAATCAGCTGATGTTTTCCCACTGGTCTGAAGAATCACTAAAGGAATTATTCAATTGTTTGAACATAGAAGTGTTCTGCTATCTGCGATGCTTTCGATAACCTGCCTGGCCCGCAGACCTTGGACAAGGAGGGTGCAGGTCTTCTGTAACTCCTGCGTCCACCTGTTGCTTCTCAGAAAGGAGACTTCAGCTACATAGACACAGTGACGTTTCATATATCCTTGGCCATCTCAAATAAAATTAAACAACTCCTGTGCTTAGACAACTGTGTCTTTCCATAGGTACTTAGTTTAAAGTGAGATGAACTTATTTCTAGGCTCCAGTGATTGCATTGATTAGCTCTGCCTTGGTTATAAAGTGAGATAAGATACCTAGTTCACACATAGACACTTGAATTTGTGAGTGTTAATCTAAAACTGAATCCCATATATAGCAAAGCATTACCATTTTAAATCATCCAGATTTAAACCAAGACAGATTTAATCTAGTAACCTAATTGAAAATTCCCCCCAAAATTCAGTTGACTCTTTATCTTGTGCAGAATGGTTTGACCAGCTTTAATTACTGCAACCATTCTAAAACCTAAGATGTTATCATTTTAATAGACTGTGCTTAATATACTAATGGTTAGTGGTGTATCTTGTATATAGTTTTCAATCTATGTGAAACTGTATATGTGCTTTGCTGAATATTAATTCTAAAGAAGTTAATGCTTTAAGAGTCCAAAAAAAAATTGCATCTCAGTGTTATTCAAAATGTTATCTGTGATGGCATTCTTTCACAGAGTCACAGAAACATGGAATGGTTCAAAGATCATCTAGTCAACCCCCCTGTTGTGGACATGGACATCTTTCAATAAATCACATTAATCAAAGCCCCATCCAACATGTCCTTGAACATGATCCCCCAGGGATGGGGCATCTACCACCTCCCTAAGCAACCTGTTACAGTGTCTCACCACCCTCATAGTAAAGAATTTCTTCCTTACATTCAACCTATCTCTACTGTCTTTGAGTTTAAAATTATTACTCCCAGTCCTATCACTATTAATGTCCCCTGGAATTAATGTTATTTAACAGCGTTGAATACTTATATTAATAATATTTTTTGTTATTTTCTTTATTACCTTTGGAAAGTGCACTTTTAAATATACCTATCAGTATTTTATGACATACTATATGTATCATACTCCATATATAACTTTGTATATTAATATAAATGTAACAATACTTCATTGTCATTTTTAAATCCATCTGGCCATCCACTAGCAGAGATGTCTGACAGTGAGCTGTCCTTTCCACTTTTCTCAGAAATCCTTTCCACAATGTCAGAATGAAGATAGTGTTTTGAAGACTAAAAGTCACTTAATAGCTGATCCTTCTCAAGGTCTTTGTCTTGTTTTTATTACTCCCTGAGCATTCAATAAACACTAAAGATCACTACTTTGCCTTTTTTTTTTTTTTTTCCTACAGCTTCGATGTGTACTTTTTTAATAGTGCGATGGCTGTATTAAGTAGTGTTCTACATATTTTTGGAAGTAACCTTTTCGGGTAAATTGGCAGAACATAATAAAGTTTTCTGATTTGTATAAATAACATAAATGTAGCTATTTGTCAATTCAAATTTAGCTTAACATTTAACACATCAGAAAGGTTGTTTGGTCAGTCAGCACAGAGCTGTACCTCAATCAGTCACCTCTGCCTTTTTAGTGCGACATCGTTTTGTACACTGTCAAGCTCTTCATTTTATACTGGCTCAAAATCTCCTGATAAAACACCAAACACCAACATATTTATTCTGAATAATTTCCTCTTTGATGAACTTTCAACTGAACTGCTAAAAAAGTAGTCTTGTTAGGATGACATTCAGGACCAAGTTTAATCCCTGTGTGAACGAGGAAGGGTTGCACAGCTGTGTGGCCACTAACAGTAGCTCAAAATTTCAGACCGGTATTTCAGACTTGGACCTGCAAAAATCGCTCTTTGCCTACAGATTCAAAAGTTAATGGAGCTCTCTTCACTGCAGTAGTGTCTGAAAGTCCTACTGTAGGATGGTCAAGTGTCTTACAGGTCAAGATGTTGAAATGAACATTTAGTATTCAAAAACCTATTTTCGGGTAGTCCTACTCATTCTTTTACCCCTGTGATCCTTACTTTGGGTAAAGTATAGAACACAGCAGTCATGGCTTCCGGCAGTGCTTTTGATCTTTCTGTTTGGGCTAAAGCTTACACACAGAGATAGTGTTATCAAAATAGGAATTATGAAAAAAAGCTGTGAAGTTCATTTTTTTTTTTTAATTTAGGATATGTTCTGACTCCTGTGTGTGAAGTGATTATGAGATTTTTCTCTTATGTTTATACTTACTGAATAGCATTTTAACTTTTAAACTTTAAATGGCTTACATAGGAGTCAATAATGAAGTAATTTATAGGTCAAAACACATTTGACTAATAAATAAAGGATTTCCAAAACAATTATGGAAGCTAATGTGCTAAAGGGGTTCTATGATTCTATTTGATCCCTATTTTATGCAGAAATATTGGGTGACCATGTTCTTATCATTTTGGTCTTAGAAATTTTTTCCCTGAGGTGCAATAAGTTCTTCAGAGCTTGTGTATGAATACAATCCAGCCCTGAAATCAGAACCTGTAAAATGATTCTCTGAAGGTTCCAGTTATGTAAAATTGTAGCCATTCAAAACGGAAATGCTTCTGAGCAGAGCTTTTTAGCTGAAGTACTGCAGTAGTGTGATCCTCAGAGAAGTAGCGGATATTTCCATATTTCAGTTGTCTTCATTCTCTTTTTTAATCTTTCCAGATGATGCCCATGTCATGCTCAAATGAAGGTCAGTCAGCTGACATTGCTCCTGATTTGCAACTGCAGTTCAAACAGGCTCTATTTTGAAAAAAAAACTGGCATTGCTCTTAAGTAAGCATAGAGGACAGGCACTCCACTTGCTCTCTGTGGTAGGCCTAATGAGTACACCTTCATGGTTCCACTCCTTCCTGTAAGAAGATTCTGGTGTATTCACAGCTAGGTCAGCAGTCTCTGAACATAGGCAGTAAGAAAGCTAAGTCTTAGATACATGCAACTTAGAGCTGAAGTCACTCATGAAAAAAGTGATTTAGCCTCCTAAACGGTGTAGACTTTTTAAAAAAGTTTTCTTAAATTTAAACTCTATTGGAAAATTCTTATCTTCAGTGTTGCAAAAAGTTAATCCTCATATGTAGGATGTTGCAAATTCTCAGTCCAGGTGCCTTTACTTAAGCAGCAGTCTAATCAATATAAAATCGCCGATTTTTTTAAAAGTGTATTAAAATAGACCCTAACATAGTAGACCAGAATACAACAGTCAACTTCTCCACTGTTAAGAAACCCTGACATAGACCACACACACACACGCACAAAGAGAAAACCTGAAACCCTTTTTTCCTGACACCCTTTTCACAGCTTAGTTTATGGAATGGAAATGTAACTTCATGACATTAACGTATTTTGACATTTTCTGACGAAAGACCAGCACTTCTGTTATGACAATTCTCTGACAAGATCAGAGGTGTGCTCTTACAGTGTGCCTATAGGAACAAGTCACTGTGGGATTGTAATTTGTAGTGAATCATCTGCTCTGAGATAACTGGCTGAGTTCAGGCTCATGTCATGCATTGGGCAGCTTGCCCTATCTTCACAGAAGTCGAAACTACCTCAAATTACCTTTATCCTTCTATCATATCACCTTTTTTCTTTATACCCTTTTTATCGGCTTCTCTTCTGCTGCACATCTCAAACTTAGTCAACGCTGATGTGGCCTAGGTTACCAACCATGCACTCATCCTCTGGGATTTCACATCCCCGAATTGTGCTTTTCATTATGTGAAATGCTGTGAGAGCCGGTGTGCGCCCCAAAGCCATGAGTCACTGCCTTGCTGACATGTTAACAAGTTAGCTGATCCATGATAACCATTCACATATGCACTCCTGCCCATGATACTTAAGAAACAGTTTATTGCTTTTTCATGAAGAGTTAAGTCACATCAATCCATTTTGCATTTACAACAGCCCACAGGCTCCCATCCACTGATTTATAACGGTATGTGTGGAGGGTCTCGGTCAATGGTAATTTAGGTAACTCAGGGTTGCTTGCCCCTCTTCGAGGGATTAAAGATTCCACTCCAGAAGTGGCATCACAAACTGCACACAGACAGTTACCATGGGCCAAATAACTTCCCTTGAAATGGCCACCCCATGGGCAAACTATTTCCATGTTAAATTATGTTATCGTTTTATTAAAACTTCATTTTAATTTACTGGATTTCATTGACAAGGAAAAGGCTTTTACATTTTATATACTTTTGGGCCAAATCTGAAATTAAGACTCTTGCTAATCATTTCAGCTGTCAATGATCCCCTTGAAAAGAGCTAGAGCCTGTTACTTATGTTTCTTTGTACTTCATTAATTTTACAAGGCACAAAGAGTTGTTCATTATACGTGGTTGATCCCTGCATATAACTATATGAACACCTCAGTGTTTTTGAACTTAGAAAAGAAGTTACCTATTAGATTTTAATAACATAAATGAGTTTAAGTATTAAACAAAATAAAATATGCAATTATCCATAGAGCAAACCTGTTAACCTAAGGGTTTATACCCTTTAGTGGTATAAGCATTTCCTTTACAGTCACTAGAACTTTTCGTACTCTTTAAATTGAATCTGTTCAAGTCTATGCTGTGTTTCATGGCCTAGAAATTCAAGCATGGGAAACGTATCGGTCTGAATGGAGATTTCTTTCAAAACTTTAAAAACAAAGGTTTTGTGCAGTTAAAAATTCTTATGATCTGCTAACACTTCAGCAAAAGATTTGGCAAAATTTCCCTCAACATTGTGGTTAATTACTGTTCAACTTCGGGGATTTTTGGGGGATTTTTTTTTTTTTTTTAATTCTTCAGGAGGCAGAAAAACATATCTGATATAAAATGAAAAAAATGACTGTCTTATGATTTTCAAGTTGAATATTGCAAGAAGTACTGACCATGCAAACAGAGCTGCCATCTTGTGGATAAAAACGACCTGAGAGCAGGTGGCTCACGTTGTCAGAATGCAGAAGAAAAAAATGTTTATAATAGTTATCAGCTCTACCTGACTTGGTATTCGGCTCATATACAGGATTATGAGAGCTGTAATTCTGAGCTTGCACATTCAATCTCTAAAACCTCTTATCACCTGACTGAATTCTGATTTCCCCCCAAATCTTTAGACCTAGCCCTTCCAATATTAATAATGTATAGGTTAAACAACACCGAAGAACTGCTTGTGTTTTTCAATTAGTGTCTGGTGCAGAGCTATGTTTTGTAATATAAATAATTGGTTTAACCATTAAATTGATGTGACAGAAATAATTGTCAAGCAATTAAATGCAGTAATGATTTCAACTCATGGGAAATATATACTAATATACCTGAGTTTTGCTTTGCTTGAGAACTAAGATATCCACTCTTGTTAGATTCTTCGGCATTATTCATATATCAATTGATATTATGTTAGAGATGATACAGTTAGTTACTGGAAATCATCAGTCACTTCTCTTTCATTCTCTTGTTCTTTCCTTCTTTCTTTTTCCATGTGATTTGTATTCGAAGCCATGATGCCAAAGTATATCACCAACAAAAGTACCCCCATTGTCTATGCCAGGCCTGACAGTTAATAAGCTAGTCTCCAGATAAACAACTCATGGCACAATGATAGGAATATATGAATTGTGTGTTCCTGGATTTCACACACAGTCACACACACCCTTCTTTGAGCTCTTGTAACCTATTCTATTTGTTTATTTTATTTAAATTATTTTTAATTCAAGGAAATGGCCTTTTGACTTTTTTTTGGTTGAATTGGCTTGCTACTACTGCATATGTAAAAGGTATGATTTGATTCCTACTATACTTTTTTCTATTTTTAATACTAGTAATAATAAGTTCAAACTGGTTATAACTCGTGTGTGACAGCATGTTGAAGTGTGAAAAATGTTGTGTGACTTGATTAGGACCATGGAACTACTCTGTTATCTACAGCTGTAACCTTTGCTCAGCCTGAATCTTCAAAGTGACCCATGTGTTTAAAAGCACTGGGGATAGATAATTTTTGTTCTTAAAATAAGGAGCACGTACAAATTGATAATTTACCACTAATATTCATAAGTCATTCCATTTCAAAACATTCATTCTGAAGAAAACATGCCAAAATTCATGAGCCATTTACTAAGAAGTATTCTCCACTAAAATTCCAAACTAGCATTTGTGCTACTGATTCCAAGTAAATTTTCTACTAATGTAAGTTATTGCCTTATTCATAAATTGCTATTATTCATAAAGCATAATAAGCTCTGTATTATCATAGATAATTATTATTATCGTAGATAACATACTTTATGAACACTGAAGACTTTTTAAGAGTACGGCATTCTACCATTAAAGACTGTCTAGCAGGTCACCTGTGAGTGATATGCTCTGTTAAGAAAGAAAGTGTTGTCTATGTAAGAATAAAAATGTATAGAACTTTAATTCATCATGGTAAGATTAACTAGATATGGGAAATCAGTGTATTTTTCAGGCCAAACCAACCCACGTAATCAAATTTTGTCAACAACGTGTCTGTTTGGTCTAAACTGTTTATAATACTAAATTTTCAGGAGAATGTAACTTGTACGTATGATATATCTAAGCATATTTTATCTCATCAATAATTCTTTTACTCATGACTCTTATCTTCTTAGCAATTACTATGTCTTACCTTTATCATTAATCATAGAAAAGCAAAGCTGACATTCTCACTGTCCGAATTCATCTTTTCTGATCTGTAATTCAGCTTTGTCACTTTGCATGGCAATGAATCTTTTTTTATATACATTTCCATCCGAACTCCCATGTTTTCTGAGCAGAAATAAATGAACAGAGGCTTTCATTTTGGCCTAAAGTACGTTTTGACTAATAGGTTAGCCTCCAGATCCCCACACAGAACTGCTGTTTATTAAGTCCCCAGAATTTAATCTCCTGAGTCTCTATAACTTTGTGAAAGAACCACAAGGAAATGGCAGAGCAGTTTATCAAGTTTATTCTAGAAATCTTATGTTTCACATCTTATATATTAAGCTAAAGCATGTCTGATTATATTTTGTTTTTCCTGTTTCTTTGGCTTGGTGTGGCTGGTTCTTTGGTTTTTCCTTCGACTCCAGAGAACAAATTGCGTAAGACAATTTTTAAAAAGAACACATTTTTTTTTTTTTTGTCATGAGGGATAGCAGACCATAAATAAACTGGGTGGTATACAATTTACTGTAAATAAATACCGAACCAGGTTCCTATCCATTGAAAGAAAAAAATTAGTTTCCATAGATGTTAAAAAAAAAAAAAAGTTGATGTAGAACAAAAGATAGAAATACCACATAGGCTAGATAAGATTTTTTGCGTTTTTCCATAGAGCAATAGGATTTTTTTGTCACTGAAAAGTGAGAGAACAAAGTATTCATTTATAGAAAAAGCAATTCTTTAAGCACTGATTTGGACTCATTTAAAAGTTCATGTGATTTATGGTATTGCCTGTAATATAGCAAAATACTTAGTACCACTATATTTAGGACATCATACATTTGGCAGTGTGTTTCATGCCTCATTTACTACAGAATGTCTGGGCTGCTACTTAGCATTCAAAGAATAAGTGTGCATGTACATTTGTGCATATCTTTACTTTTGTTGTTAGTTTTAAATACTTAAAAAGACACAATAAGCAACCTGACATTGCAACAGTGCAATGTTCTTGAATTTACACCCTTTTTCCAGTGTGCACCTTTATTAATCTCATGCCTTAAAAGGAGGCAAGGCAAAATCATTACAAAAGTGAGTTCTCCAGGTGCTGCATGCATTAACCTTTCCTTTAATACCTCTTCTGTACAATATTTTGATGATTACGGTCATTTAGTAAACAGAGGATGAAAACGCAGTTGCCTGAGGGTCTCGTTGAATAATTTAGGCAAATTAGGTTTTAGAATTTTTTATTTTTTTTTTAATTGACACATAGGTTTGTTAAACGACGAGCACCTGCCACTCCTGGTCCCCAGAGCAGGAGCTTCTTGTACAGTCTTGTTTTCCCCAAGAAAAAAATAAAAAAGAAGGGAAAAAAAAAAAAAAAAGGAAAAATTTAAAAAAAAAAGAAAAAAAGGAAAAAGAAAAAAGGAAAAAGAAAAAAAGGAAAAAGAAAGAAGGAAAAGGAAAAAAAAAGGGGGGGGGGGGGGGGGGGGAAGGAAGGGGAAGAAAAATTAAAAGGAGGCAAGTGTGTACCTATAACGATTCGAGAGGCACATTTCAATTCGTGGCTGGCAGTTTAGGGTTAAGGCATGATTCCAGGTGAGGGAAGCCAATGAGAGGACGCCCGGTTGATGCCTCTGACATCATCCGGCACGGGAGCACCCAGCCCGGCCGGGGCAGCTGCCAGCCGCCGCACCAGCGCCGCCGTGATGGATGTTTACTGCTCTTCCTTGAGAGCCAATTATCTCCCTTTTGTGTGAGGCCCGAGGACCGCTCACGCTGCCGCCTCGCAGGCAGCGTTGCCGGCTCCAGCTACAGCAATTGTTTCCCCCGTGTCTGGTAAGAGTCTGGCTCTGCTTTACCTTCTCTTTCGGAATAAAGGTGATGCGCCTAACCTGCGAGGGGAATAGCTTTTACGGTTCCGAGGCTTGCACGGCTAGAACATGTAAAGAGTAGCTTTCACTGGCAAAGAGGAGATCCTTTAGAAAGGGAATGTTTTAAAGGAAAAGTCTGTGTCTGGCAAACTCCACTTTACAATATGGAAATAAATAGGCTGCATGTTTATGCTGCTCCTCAGGTGAACTACAGAGTTACAGGGCTGACAAGATCATTCACAGAACAATAATTTAATACCTGTATTTTTCCTTTCTTTCCTTTAACACCTTTATTTTTCCTTTGGAATCTAGCTTTTGTTGATGAACAAAGAAATGGGAAGATTCAAGAAGAGGGGATTTAATGTTGTACCAACTTTAAAAAATGTTCTGGAATACTTTTGCAGATATAAATCAAACACCGTGATGATTAATACCAAGATGTTCAAGTTTCCATTTCTGGAATTAGTTATAGTTACTTTGTTCTGCTAATTTCCATAATTCAAATTGATAAGAAACTGAGACAAAGATTAAAAGTGTTCAATGCTGGTAGCAAACCAACCAATGTAGGTTTTTTGTTTTTTGTTTTGTATGTTTTTCCCCTTTATGTTCTGTAGCTCGCATTAAAAAAATGTCTCATTCTATAGCTATATGAGTGTATATAGAGAGGCTGAAGAAGAAGCGTTTATATCTTTTACATCGTTAGCAGCTTTGTGGTTTGCACAGAGGGAGGAGGGGGAGGGAAAGGATTCTGTCTGCATAACTTCCTAATTTTGCAACAGCATAAGTCATTTAAAGCTTCTGAACTGGTGTGGATTTAAGAGATTAGAAGTGACACTGGCATTGACAAATCAGATGCAATAAAGGATTTAATTGACTGAAGGAGTTCAGGGGCTACTGTATGAAGAATCCAATAATCAGTTTAACCAGTCAAGTAGTGTGCCTAATAGGAAACAATAAATAGCAGGCTCCAGTTAATTTAAAAGCTTGATGACATTTATTTTATAGTGATTAGAATTCACTAAATACCTAGACTGCTTAAGAACTTTCTGCATTTATTTCAGTAATCCATGGTTACACAATACAAAGTTTTAAATAATGACTTATGCAGTTAGTATTACAAGTGCTTGTAAAATGGAGATATATTTTCATTTGATCTAGCTATGACTAGGTCTGCTGTAGCCACTATCAGAAGAATAATAGGTATTTTCAGCTCAAACACCACTTAAGGCAGCAGGGTTTCTCAGCTGTATTATACTTTTGTACTTTTTACTAGTCCAGTCCTGTCTATATAATTCCTGGTATTTACCATTGGTAATTCAGCTCTGGATATTAATGTGCCCAAACAATCCCAAACTCTTATTAAATGCCATACCTATAATACAGATGGGTTTAGAACAACATGTTTTGGTAAGGTGAAATCTTCCTTATGGTTTGTTGTCTTTTTGCTGGCAAAAGGCAGATATTCCAGCTCAAAGGTGAGGTGACCACAGCCTGTAAGGGACAGGAGTATTTGACATTTTACTACTTTACCCTTCTTGCTTAGATCATTATCTAATTCAACTAAAAATTATCTTATACCAGCCTTGGAGCTATGCCTTTAAGTTCTTATTTAAAAAACAACAACAAAAAAGAAGTATTTGAACTCCTCCCACAGTTTTACATATATATACATTGCATAGGTCCATGTCATTTATCAGTGCTTCATTACTAGGCTTCATGTCAGACCTCACAATATTTCTGTACCTATTTGGTTTAGCCAAAATTCACATAAGAACAAATTATATGTTACAGGATGATGGATATAACATGGATTTAATGCTGATTTCCTAACACACAATGTTCTCGTTCAAAGCATTCAGACTGGTTTTAATATATGAGTCCTTTTAAGTTCTAAAGTACATTGCTTTATTAGATAGTAATCATGGACCTAGGCAAGCCAAGGAAACTTAATGCTATGATAATCCAAATCAGATAGTAATCAACTTCTTATAGGAAATGAGACTTTCTAGTTTAGTTTAATCTTTCAAAAGGAAGAGAAATAATTTCTGGAAGACCATTTTACGGGAAAAATGTTGGTGGCTTTTTTTGCTTACTTTCAATCAGAAACTAAGTTTAACTTAAAAAGATTGAAGAAAACCATATTTCTTGGATAAAAATAGTGTTGCAACCTTTGGTTTTTCTTTAAAATAATAAAGACAACTGTGATAATGCTCACACAGGGACTGCATAACAGATTGACCATTGGCCTGGGAAAGAGTCCTGCTTGTCCTGTGCTTGAATGACAGATTATGTCCACAGAGCATACTCTGTGAAGTCGATATTCCATCAATGGCCACTGTTTTAAAGAAAGGATTAGCATTAGGTTGCTTGATTGTAAGAACAGATCATTTTGTTTGTCTGATTCTCTATGAATGAGTCAACTCATACATTTTCACAATGACATCAGGTAACAAGCCCTACAATGAAGATTTGAGTCATTCCTCCTACACAACATACTCACTTCTCTTGTCAGAAAATTTTGAGCGAAGTGACAAAAGGGGATTTTTTTTTTTTTTATAAAAATTCAATGCATTTAATATTTCTTAAAGAAAATAAAGGCATCAGCTAAGCAGAAATATGATAATTACATCGATTGCAGAAAAAGTATCTATATCACCAGTAGTAAAAACATTAACTAAAAGTAATTCTCCTTCCTCTATAACTGGCAAAGGAAAATTGTCCTTAGAAAATGCAAAGTAAAGTAGGATTGTGACAGTGCATTTTCTTCTGTATCCAGTTCCTTCATACTCTAAGATTTGGTCCAAGGGTCAGGGTTTTGGTTTATCTAGAAGCGATTACAAAAAGGGTCCTCTAGGAACTTCCAAATTATAAAATCAGCCATAAAACCTTCTGCTGCAACCATGCTCCTTGTCCATCACTGAGGTTCTTTATGCGTAAGGGTGCCAGAGAAGGAGACTCGAGAGATTATTCTTTCCCCTAACTTTTCATTCCTTATAATCCATTACACAAGAAAAAAAAAAAATCCTTTTAACCTATATAATTAGGAGGAGATTTTTTGATTTTTTTGATTTTTTTTTTCCTTTTTCATTGGTCTGTTAGTAAGGTCAAAGGGAACAGAGATTACAAAAAGTATTTCTAATGTGGGAGATGTGAGATGCGGATCTGCGTCCATCCCTCCAAGTCATTGTTTTCCTGTGGAAAGAAATCCAGATGTACAGACATGGAGAGCACGCTTTGGATGTCCTCCAATAGGACACCTGTCTGGATGATTAAAGGACCAGTAATGTAGATCACACATCTGTCACACAGTACAGACACTGACAACTTTTTTTGTTTTCTGTTTTGTTTTGTTTTGCTTTGTTTCGAATCTTAAACGAAGCCCAATGGATGTCCTGATACACAACAAATATTGTACTAAAAGAAGATCATGGTCAGGGACTTGCAACTCAGATTTTAAGGTAGTTTTATAACCTCTGTTTAGATCTTTCGTCTACATATAGCATGGCCCTTTTTGTTTCCATAATTGTATATTTCCACATAGGAGTGTGACACCATGAGTGCATAGGGTCAATCCTGTATGGTTTAGTGAGGGTAGTATTAATTTTAGCTAATTCAGTCAGGAAGGTCCCACTCAAAATCTGTGGAGAGAAAGAGACATCTCCAAAAAAGGATTCATCTCATCCTTAAGACAATTATTTCAGATAGATGAGCTGATTCACTCCATGGAGGGGTCAAATTCACTCCATATAAACTTACCTGAATACTTTCAATTATGTGTCTAACTTCCAGACTTTTAAGTATGGTCTAATTAAGATCTTTAAGATTTCTGAGTATCAGTGAATGCCACCACTAACATAATAAATAAACAAACATATAATTATACTAATTATTTGCTGCATGGTGGAGCCACAGTTATTTATTTCTGCAATAGATGGACCCTGGACTTCATCTCTGCAGCAGCAGGGGTTGACAGGAGCACTTGACCCAAGACTTTGAGGTTCCACAGGTATTTGCTGGCAGTCAGGAAATGTAAAGGTTTTGGAAACATATATCCGTGGCTAGCAATGGCGGGGGGAAGCATGCTCCATCTTTTACGTTCATTCAAGTATTGTCTCCCATGCTTAAAACTCTTCTTATTCCTATTCCTGACCATTTGTTTACCTCCTCCCAGAATCATTGGAGACTCTAGCTATTGCTCATATATGCTGCATATTGTCAAAGCATCACAGCTTGGCTAAATTTGATTGGATTTTTCTCTCTAAAAGACAGAGATAGGACACACATGGTTTCTTCTGCCAGTCTTCAAGTCCCTACACTAGTGCTAGGGATGCCTCACATATTCAAAGTATTGAGCATGGAAAAAGAGGTGTCACTTGTCTAGTCTCATTCTTTGACAACAGCATCAGATGTCTAGCATTTACAATTTTCAGGACAAATGGTCAGTGTCCATAATGTTAAACAGGAATTTTTAAACAGAGGCATTGGGCAGTCACCCTGTTCTTCCAGTTGTCAGTCCACCCTTTTGGATCAGCCCCTTTGCAGGAGTTCTTAAGCAATCTTCTGAACAGTTTACTCTGCCCCTATATGTAAAACTGCCCAGTGAAATTAATCCAGCAAATCCTTCAGGAGGTCCATGATTCTGGTGAAATAATTTGTTGCAGTTTAAAAATACAGATATATAAGACAGTGAGAATGTATCAAACGAAGTTGTGTTATTCCTTAGGAATCCAGACGTGAAGCTGGAAATTACTGGATACAACGTATTGATATTTTGCTTATTAACTATCAGAATGAGTCCCTTCATGAACTTTGGGTTTTAGGATCCCGACTCTGTTAGTGTTACTTAATTGAGAAATGAATGATTATAATGGATAAATAGAAGGAGGAAGCGTGCTTTCAGAAGAGAAAAATTAGAAAACAATGTGAAAATACTTCTCTCGTCTTATTCCCTGGTTTATAAACTTAACAACTAAATAAAATATGGTGGTCAAATTTTCAAAGAGTAAGAAGACTTACTGCCTCCTGAATGAAACATAATCTAAATAATCTATTACAATCTATCATAGAATAATATTACATTATCACTCACAAATGGGAAGTATGGCTTTCATAGTTGCCAAGCTGTACTTATCCACATCTGATGGTCCCCATTAACTTTTAACAATCGTCCTGTCATCAGACCAGTGAGCTGTAGAAAATACTGTGGAGATGTCACATTCCTTGATGATTGCAGTTAATGCTGCTGCCCCTCTGAATCAGCATGAAATGTAGACACTTTTATGACTGAATCTGCAATCTGGGATTTGATTGTGCTATTTATAGTATTGCTAATGGTCTGTAGCACTGACAAGGGGTGTGTTGAAGTCATTCTCTCAGTTACCCTTGTTTTCAGTTGTAAAAGCTAGAACAGACATCTGGATCCTACATATCTGTAACTAGACAGAAAACAGCACAAAGAGGTCATGATTTTCACTGGTGAAAGATTTTAATAGGTTTGGGTTTTTTTTTTTTTAATGTCTCTGGATTTTTTTTTACCAACATTCTTTCTGAGAAAAGGGGGAAAATTATTTTTATTTGGTTTCTATAAAGTCAATTGCAGTCACATGGCAAAACAAAAGGAGGCTTAATGACATCTCACAACAGTAAAAGGAAAACTAAAAAGGAAACCACTGTACAGGGGCTTAAAACAAAAATATTTCAGAAACACTGCCTCACTTCTCAGAAGGAATGGTTTACTTCCAAGTCCTCATTTTTCTTGCGAACCCTATTCCTAAAACATGTAGTACCTAGTTTGTTGTAATTTTTGAACCTAAAAAAGATTACATACTTTGAAAACCAATATTTGGGAAGGATTCTTCTCAAGTTAGTAACATTAGAATACTTAGATTCCCTGATTTTTCTCCCTCTCTGAAAGCATATCTGAATCTTGTCATGCCCAATTTCCCCAAAATTATGAAGAAGCCTATTTAACGCCACTGTCCTCATGATTGCTGCTGTAACTGTTGTGTAAAGAGCAGTAGGAATTATAGCATTTTGCTTCATTATTTCATCTTATAATTCTCATAGAACCATGGGTGTAAAAACAACAGCAACAGCTAAGTATATTAATGATCCCTGGAAACACTGCTTGATTTCCTATGGGTTTATGTCCCTTAATTAATTAACTTTTTAAGTGATTTATGCTAGGATTTCTTGTTATCTCTCCATATGTTTTTAAAATTAAGCCATTCTTCTCCCTGCAGGACGAACAAGCGTTGGCTTGTGATAACTAGTTAGAATCAAGTACCTTCACTAGCATACCAGGATATGTGTTTTCTCACTGCCTCTCCTTTCAGCTTCCTTGGACACAGAGTACAGGGAGCAAAAGATGTATTACTCTGTTCTGCTCTACTTGGCACTAGAGAATTGTCCCCAGGATATCCCAACTTTGGTGTCTACTACTACATGCAAAAGTTATTAGGTGGGGATGAAGAGTAAGCCTATTTTCTCAAGAAAACAAACAGTGGGATTGTATTTAAATGTATGGACTCTAGAACTGTATCACCAGAGATCTGAGGACTTTCATCAGCTGAGGATATCACTGGAGAATGGATCTGTCCTCTTTCATGGGGACACTGTGTTATGAGGACACAGTCTGTAAAAAAAATTCCCAGAAACACTCTAAGCACTTCATGTGTAATTATAGTTGTAGTATATCTTATGAAATTTTACAGTTAGCTTTTCCTATGTACTAATTTAGCTTGCATGAATGATTTTGCAAGACATTGAAGTATCATCTCTATCAAATAATTTTCTATGGGTACTCAGAAGTGACAGTAATTCATTGAAATCTTTCTAGAACAGGTAAAACTTCTGAAGGCTGTAGTTATCTAAAAAGATTAATTTCTCTCTTTGGTCCAAGCAAAAATTTCTAAGAGGTAAATGTTTCATTCCTAGTTGGGTAATTGTTTCTTCCTGATATCTGACAGCAACCTTTAGGTTGCTTCTAAATTAGAAGTAGACAAGAAAATAAGCAGACCCAAATCCTCAGTGGGCTTGTTAACTTCCTTCCTGTGACACAGAGAGGAGGTGTCACTTTCTTGCACCCTTGCAGTGAGTTCTCTTCTGGGCCTTGCGATGTCTCACGTTGGCGCTGCAGTAGGCTCTCTGACCACCAGGAGAGCTACACGAAAAGAAATGGTTAGACTGGCTTTGCTAAGAGTTTCAGAAATTCAAGAATCACAAAGGACTGTGACAGACAATTATAGTATCACTGACACGAATAGCCATACTTAATTATACAGCTAATAGGAGATAATTGACTAGGTCCCACCTGCTCCATGCCTCTAGATGCATTCAGAGACTAAAAATCTGTGTGTTTGCACTAGAATCACACTTCATTTCAGGACAGCCTTACTCATTTTCAGTTATTTGCTTGCATTAGCAAGCTTATTTTTAATGTGGATATGTGGACTTTTACTAAGCATTCCATTTCCAAGAAAGGATTTATTTTTTTATTTTCTTTTTTTGTCACATGTAGTATGCTCTACGATACATTCCAGGGACCATACTGTATTTGAGGTGAAAGCTTTTAAGCAGCTCCTTTCCGGTATTAAACAAGATGGCAGGAATCTTGAAATTAAATTGTACATTAAACATTTGGGTTCTAGGCAATCCTCGGTCTGAAGAGTTGAAATCTACGTTGTTGTCTTTACAGGGTCATACCACAAACACTGACCAGCAGACACAGGGGGAGACAGGGCTCTTCCCACCCAGACAGTTGAATCTGGGACACTGTGCAACCACAGGAATACAGGAATATAGGCATGCTGTCTTTGTAGAAAAGCAAGTAACATTGTAGCTTTGTAGTATTGTGATGAATGACAAATGATGGATTATTTTTTGAATTTCATCCAGTGACTGTTTAATAAAAAAAAAAAAAAAAAAAAAAAAAACAAAAAAAAAAACCCAAACATTGGGAGAGTTGGCTGCAAAACCAGGGCGATTATTTTCCAAAGAACATACTGCAGAGCAGATGCATTCCCTGGTGCACACCATAGGCTTTTCCCTTTGGGATGAGAACCCCAGATCTCTGCATCCCCTATTTTCCCCCAAAAGAAAGACCAGGTGCCACTGTGCACTCCAATAGCTATTCTGATCTGGATGACTGGGAACTAGGATAGTGATGCAAAGCACAGACTGTATCTGCCCCACTGGTCGACACTGTGCTATTTGGAGACAGCCTGATGTGGGTCTGTGCTCAGCATGTAAACTTTCTTGACAATCACTCATATACCAGGCATATACGCAGGCATAAGACGCTTAAGTGATACAGATAGGGCATCTAACACAGATAATCATCTTTGCTCACTAATCACCTGTATTTTATGTGGTCTAATACTTAAACTTACTGTCTAAAATAAGCAATTTGATCTTGACCTTATGCACTATGAGAAAAGTTACTCAGAGAATATATTAATCCTCTTCATTCTTTTAATGCTTTGATGCCACTTTTAAAGTCTTTGCTGAAATCACAAAAAGATGTTTTTGATAGTATATTTGGCATCAAGTTCTCCTACGCTATACTGTCTTCCTTACCTGTATGTCTACTCTACTGCTCCTTAGATCTTAAAATCAATGAACAAAGTTATTCTATGAAGGACAGAGTAAATGAAGAGTTTGAAGATATTTGATATGATGTTTTTCCCTTGGTAGAGGTTTGCGATTCCACTAATGATCTGCAGACTGGGACAAGGACAAGTCTTTGTCACACAGGAAATACCATTAGTTCTCACACATTTCCTTAACTGACTGTTGTCAGAGAAAAGCCTGTAAGTCCTAGCTAAATGCAAAGGTGTCCTAAAAGATATTTGTCTCTTCAGAAAGAGAAATTGGCTGTTAATATACTAATGGGAACGCTTTCTAAAGTGAAAGCTTATTTCTCCTTAGTCAGGCTTTTGGGTACAAACAAATTGGTGCCTGTTATATGAGGAAAAAAAAAAGTTTCCTTTTGCTTCACCTGACTTCACCTTTTTTAAAGTTATAGACTCTGAAAGGTAACATCCTGTGCCTGCAATGCAAAACCACTTTGCCCTCTGGCTCATGCTGCTCTGACCAATGACAGTGCACACATTTCCTGAGTGTCTGTGGCCCTGCACTCTTGTGGCCAAATTTTGTCAGTTTAGAATCTCAGATTCTTAAGAATTATAGAGCTCAAACTGACTTTTTTAGGTCCTCATTGATTTCCTGTGCAGGTTTTGTATTGACTGAAAGCCTCTTTCCAGACCAGAAAGTGAATTATATCCTGGGTTGCATCAAAAGAAGTGTGGCCAGAAGGTCAAGGGAGGTGATTCTGCCCCTCTACTCTGCTTTTGTGAGACCCCACCTGGAGTACTGCATCCAGCTGTGGGGGCCCCAGAACAAGGAAGACATGGACCTGTTGGAGTGGGTCCAGAGAAGTGCCACAAGAATGATCAGAGTGCTGGAACACCCTGGAAGGCAGGCTGGGAGAGTTGGGGTTGTTCAGCCTGGAGAAGAGAAGACTCCTGGGAGACCTTATTGCAGCCTTTCAGTACTTAAATGGGGTTTATGAGAAAGATGGAGAAGAGGCTTTTTTACCAAGCTGCACAGTGATAGGACACAGGGTAACATTTTTAAATTGAGAGAGAATAGATTTAGATTTGATATAAGGAAAAAATTCTTTATGTTAAAGATGGTGAGATACTGGAACAGGTTGCCCAGAGAAGCTGTGGATGCCCCATCTCTGTAAATGTTCAAAGCCAGGTTGGATGGGGCTTTGATCAAACTGACCTATTGAAAGATGTCCCTGTTCACAGCAGGGAGTTTGGACTAGATGATCTTTAAAGGTCCCTTCCAAACCAAACCACTTGATGATTCTGTAATTCTGTTGAGTGTTTCTACCTCCACTGAAGAAAGCCCATTGGATTAAGGAGATGTACTCTGAGATTAATAGTTTTAAAATGACATCTTTTAATAATCACAAACACACATATAAATTTAATAAATAAATTAATAAATGGCTCTTCCACTCATTCCACAATGTTAACAAATTATTCAAAGTATTTCTGCAAGATATTAAATTAATTACAAAATGGGGTTTGCAATATTTACCTGAAATATCAGCAAAGCGGGAAGGACTGTGAGGAGATCCTCAGCACTGATGAGGCTAGAGCTGGAGTACTGAGTCATTCTGGGCTCCTCAGTACAAGACATACATGGACATACTGGAGAGAGCCCAATGAGGGGCCACAAGAATGATTAAGGGACAGGAGCGTCTCTCCTATGAAGAAAAGCTGAGAGAGTTTGGACTGTTCAGCCTGGAAAGAGAAGGCCCAGGGACAATCTCATCAGTGTGTATAAATACCTGAAGGGAAGGTGCATAGAGGACAGAGCCGTGCTCTTCTTTTCAGTGGTGCCTAGTGACAGGACAAGAGGCAATGGGCACAAACTGAAACACAGGAGGTTCCCTCTAAATATCAGGAAACAATTTTTTACTGTGACGGTGACTGAGGACTAGCACAGGCTGCCCAGAGACGTTGTGAATCTCCCTCTTTGAAGAAATTCAAAAGCCATTTCGACATGGTCCTGTGCAATGACCTTCATGCCACCCTGCTTGAGCAGGGTGGTTTGACCTCCAGGAGTCCCTTCCAACCTCAGCCTCCGTGTGATTCTGTAATCCTTAATCTTTTGAGGACCCTCAGAACCACTGTTGCTTTTTGCTTTAAAAAATTAATAAAAATTCTTGAGAGTGAAGAATGCTTGAGACTGATAGAATTTCTGGGCAGTGGTTCAAAGCTACATAGCTTGGAGCTCCATGGTCTGTCTCCTGCAGCTGTACAAAGCCCATTGATTTTGTTGACACAAAGATTCAGATCAAATAAGAATGGCTAGATGGATCAGTGACAACATGTGAGAGGGGATCCTCTTTCCCTGATCATTTAGATCCCGCACACCCAGTGCTTCGTTATTGGCCTGGGTTCTCCTATGTCTAGTTTTCACTGGGGGACACATCTCTCTGTAGCCTGGAAGTGCTGCTTATTACTTACACTGATTGATTTAGCCAATAAAATTTTAGATTTGGTGATACACGACTGAACATTGTTTTTGTGATCAGCAGTCGTTCAGAGCCTAGAAATTTGACAGGTATCTCCTTCATTCAGTTCTTGTGCTCTTAGCAACACCATGTAAGCCAAACCTTTGTCTTGCACAATGGCTCCACTGCACTTCTTAAATTTACAGTTCACCTACCCATTTTTCATTTTCTTCACATTTCCTAAAACCTCATTAATCTAATAGAAGTAGTCCATTAAAAATACAGAAAACAATAAAAAAGGAAATGACAATGTCTGGTTAAATATAGTTTATTTTCTTAACTGCAACTCAAACATTAATGATGCACTGTAAATACAATACTGTATGTTTTATAACATAGGGATATTATGAATATAAGACCTTGATAGAACTTGCCTGAAAAAACTTGTTGAAAGAAAAATAAAGACAATGCTGTTATTGTTACTTATTTTTTCATTCTGATTTGATCTGGTAAAGATTAGTGAGGTAATTCAGACAGCCTTGGAAGAATTTTGTTGATCTTGCTTTCCAGTTCAGTGCTAGATTGCACAGGTCACAGCTTTTCAGTGGCCCAATAAGGACCAACTTTAGTAATATAGGTATGTATTTTTGTAGCACTACACTGTCTACTTTTCCAGCAGCAAGATTTGATAGGATTTATGACATATTAGATGAAATCTTCTGATTGACTTCCAATTTCATCACAAGTATCATTACAATATAGCTTCAGGTTTATAAAAATAATTTGTTCATCTGAAAATACCATCTATATAATGCCAATTTTTGTGCTAATGTGGATTTCCAACTGTGTAAAGCAGAAGTGTAGGTAAATTCAATTTAACATGCCCAGAGGCAGAGACTTACATACTCCTTTCTGAAACTAATCAGTTATTCATTCATGAATCTCATTTTCCTCAGTCATCTCTACATACTTTACACTTCAACCTTTACACCGCCCTACCTTTGAAAAGTCAGTATTCAGTTATGAACAGTGAAAAACATTTAACTGATATCTAAGATACTCCAAATAAGCTATTTATAGTTCATTTTCCCCCTCAAAGAGCACGTCTGTTTTCCAAAGAGAATAGTAAGTATTACTTAGCTGTTTTTTTATGACAAATTCTCACTCCCTTCCCCACCTCCTAATAATTTTTGAACATTTTACCTAGTTCAATAGAGAAAGCCAAAGTTTAGATAAGAACGCTTCGAGTTTTGTGAAAACTAATTGCAGGAGGAAAAGACTCTGAAAGAAAGGCAGGAAAACCTCCATCATGGTGCGTTGTCTGGCAGAAGCCAACTGCCCAATTAGCACACGCAGAATGGGCAGTGAGGTGGTGTGCCTAAAAGTCCAATCTGTCTCCCAGCTAGCAATGCTGTCACAGGTGTCCACTTCATGTGGAGAGGACTTAGGAAACAAAAGATACACATCTATAGGAAAGTTTCTTCATCAGTTCTGTGCAGAGAATGTTTTTTTCCTGCTAAGCCTTGCAGTGAGAATAGAGTTTTTCCCCTGTGCTGACAGGTTTCCAATAATCTATGATTAGTCTAAGCATATTTCTTTTCACTTGCATTTCTTGATCAATGTTTTAATATTGCCCTTGCCTCCTTTCCTCTATCATATTCGTCCCTATTCCTTCTCTCCTGTCTGGTGATCATGTCTTTAAGTTATTCTAGTGTTTCTCAACTTGCAGCACGTGAACCACTGGTGGTTAACAGATGCCAGAAAGTGGTATATGAGATGCTGAGTTGTTTTTTAATCAGACATATCCACAGACACAGATTCAAGTAAAGAAACGAACCAGGCAAGATTATAAACCTGGTTACCCGTGTGCATTTTGTGTCATTTTTTGGTTTTTTTTGTTTTATCCATGTAGAACTCGCATTGAGGATCTCATTTGACCTGCAGTTACAGACACTATTTTTTAATCTCAGGTGCTAGCACAGTTTTTCAGTGCACTAAATAAACATAGTCTGCACTCATACTGCTACTGTCTACAGCATTCAGGGTGAGTTTCTAAAATTCCCTCTGTGTTCTACCTACAAAAAACGTAATATAACACAGACTCACCTGTGGATCCTGGTCCTATGTTTTTAACTGTTAGGGCTCAGGTTTTAATATGTGGATTGAAATTCTTCAGTGAGATCTGCTCCATGTGATCCTTTTTATTTTAGTACTTCAGTTGCATTATGGTCTTTGGAGGCTGAGAGAAATCAGGTATGTCTATTTATTACTGTTGCTGCTGTGCTACAAGGTGAGCAAAAGCCATGTAGCTTTCTTAGTACCAGGTAAAAATTTCTGCCATAAAGTAGTTATAACAATCAAGACATAACCATCCCAGCGCGGTCATTTGGCTTTTGGTTTCAGCTGGTCCTCGTCCTGCTCTCTTGCAATGCTGCAAGCAGAATGAACTTGCGTCTTCTTGCAGTGCAACCTGTTTGTTAGAGAAAATGTTCCAAGTAAGAATCAGTAGATAACAGAGCAAGATCTTCAAGGACGTGTGTTCTTCAGAGTCTTATATAACCTTTCCTTGTATTCCTGATTAGTCTGGTTTGTTGGCAATTCTTTTTGTTCATTTTATCTTTTAGTAAACATATGCTGGTTTGAATGGTTTTTCGCTTATAGTTTGTAACTGTTGAGGTGTTGTATATTGATAACATTGATTAGTGCATTTCATGTAGCTTAAAAATGGAACGACAAAGTTTTGCCTCTAATACGCTCAAAATTGTACTTTTTCCATTTCCAAATGAATGTTGGTCTACAGCTTAATCCTTTAATCTATTACTGAAAGTTTCTCAAGAAAATAAATCATTACTGTGAAGTTTATTCAGCAATATTGCATGTGAAATCCATACTTGCTCTAAAAAAGCATACTTACATGATCCACGATAATGCTCTTAAAACTGGAAATTACTGCATTTAGAGAATATACAAAATATGGTAAATACTGCTGAGCTTCTTATTCTCTTTAAAAAGTAACATGTTTTTATTTGAAAAAAATTATATATTATAAATATGTGTATATTGCTCTAAGACAAGAAGACAACTGAAAAACTACATCATTTCAGAAAAATGTTTCATCTATAAAGACAGGGGTTAAAGAAACCTGAGTCAGTGACACTAAGGTGTTCTGAGTGAAGCTCTGGCTCATTGACAGACTCCAAAAAAAAGAATGTGACTCTACTGAGACATGTGCCACATAATCTGTATGTATTTTCAATCAGTTTTATTGTTTTGTATACCAGAGGTTTTTTTTTTTTCCTTAAATTAATTTTCTTCTTTTCAAATTACGTACCTTCTTTCCCATAAATGCATGAAGACATAAAATTTTGTCAATGAAAAGCTTCTCTTCGTACTTTTTTGGTGACCTGGTTAAAGGTACTGGGAAAACAAGGAATCACTGCTTCTAAACTGATTCTATTGTCATGTTGGTTTTTTTTTCTATGCATGTTAATATATTGTTATTACATATAATTATTGTTCTCTGTCCAGATAATTATATCACTTACAGTGTCCTTGCTAATAAGATATAACCTAAGTATGCAAAAATGAAAGAGATTACTGTAGTAAATAGACTGACAAACGTAAGAGATTTACATTTTTTTTCTTCTTGAAGAAAGTCAAGCTCACCAGTGCTTTCTTCTTTTTCATCAGTCTTTCACTGATGAGTAGGTTGTAGAGTGCAACATTATGTAATGCAGTGTAATGTGAAAGGGATACTCTTCACAGAAGGGCTGAAATCTTGAATTTGTTAGGAGAAAATGCTTCACGCCAGATCCAACAGCCTTAGAGAGGTGAGGCTGCTGCTGGTCCTTGTGCTGCCTCTCAGTTTAGCAACGATTTTCTCTGCAAAACTGAACTAAAGTAGCTCAGTTACACCGCACTAAACTAATCCTTGGATCTCAGGCAGCTGAACAATTGGGAGGAGGATTACAGGTTTTCACTGGGTACGAGGCCAGGTGACCAGAATCATATTTACAAAATGCGAAATTATTAAATTAATTCTTAATTAATAAATTCAGCTTCTTAGTAAATTAAAAAACTGCTGAGGAATGGCAGAGAGTGGAGGTGCAGCAGCACCATAAAATCAGTGCATGCAGCCTGATTCCCAGCACAAAACCCAAGATCTCGACCAAAGCAGTGAGCTTAATTCTCAGCATGAGGTATGACAGAGTACTGCTCAAATACAAAATGCACGTCTTCAGCTAAAGACAGGGTCTTTACAGAATCACAGAATCACAGAATCTTCAGAGCTGGAAGGGACCTCTAGAGATCATCTAGTCCAACTCTCCTGCTAAAGCAGGATTGCCTAGAGCACATTACTCAGGAATGCATCCAGGCGGGTCTTGAAAGTCTCCAGAGAAGGAGACTCCACAACCTCCCTGGGCAGCCTGTTCCAGTCCTCTGTCACCCTAACTGTAAAGAAGTTTTTCCATGTATTTGAACGGAACTTCCTATGTTCCAACTTGTGCCCATTGCCCCTCGTCCTGTCATTGGGAACCATTGAAAAGACTCTGGCTCTATCCTCCTTCAACCCACCCTTTAGATACTTATATGCCATAATAAGGTCTCCCCTCAGCCTTCTCTTCTCCAGGCTAAAGAGTCCCAGCTCTCTCAGCCTTTCCTCATAAGGGAGATGCTCCAATCCTTCAATCATCTTAGTTGCCCTTCGCTGGACTCTCTCCAGCAGTTCCCTGTCCCTCTTGAACTGGGGAGCCCAAAACTGGACACAGCATTCCAGTTGTGGCCTCACCAGTGCTGAGTAGAGGGGGAGAATGATCTCCCTCGACCTACTGGCCACACTCTTTCCTATGCAGCCCAGGATTGCATTGGCCTTATTGGCGACAAGGGCACATTGCTGGCTCATGGATAATTTACTGTCTACCAAGACCCCCAGATCCTTCTCCTCAGAACTTTCATCTTCTAAAGAAAAAGATAGGTTCGTGTAGCTACTGCTCAAGGGACCAGGAAATTTGTACAGTATGGTTTTGAGCCCATAGAAGTACCCTTACATTGCCTTTTAGCCACATCTCAAATATTTCACAATATATTGAAGTTTTAGTCTAATAGTTATAAACAATCATGAAAGAGGGAGTGCTCAGGGCTGCAGATTTTTCTTTTTTCATGTAATGGTTACAAAGTTTGAAGTCTAGAACAGCTCCTCAAAACATTTTACCAGTATTAATCAATATAATTTTACTGATTGACAAAGCTCCCACAAACTCAAAAATAAAAGCTAATGTAGAATGTGTGGACAGATGAAGCATATGGTAGACGCTGGTACTCAAATTAGCATATTTTACCTTTGTTTCAGATAAGAAGATTAGTTGTGTCAGATGCACATGTGATAAAAGAATACTTTTTGAGTGCTGTGTCTCCTCCACGGCCTGGGCTGTATTGGCAAGTGCCCTGCCACCAGCAGGTCCAGGGAGGTGAACCTTCCCCTCTCTTTGGCACTTGTGAGACCTCATTTGGAGGACTGTGACCAGTTCTGGGCTCCTCAGTACCAGATCAGTGTGAGTCCAGTAGAAGGCCACTGAGGTGGTGAGAGGACTGGAGCACCTGGCATACAAGGCTGAGAGCTGCTTCTGCTCAGCCTAAAGAAGGGAATTCTCAGAGGAGGCCGTATTGGTACCTGACCTGTTATGTGGTAGAGACAGGCATCTCCCAGAAGGGTACAATGAAGAGGTGAGAGGCAGCAATGGGGACAGTCTGGAAGATGGGGAATGCCAACCAGATGCAAGGAAAAAAATATCATGAGCGTGATCACATGCTTGAAGAGGTTGCCAAAAGAGGTTGTAGAGTCTTCATCCTTGCAAACATTCAAAACTGTGAGCATGGCTGTGAGCAACTTGCTGTAGTTGACTCTTCTTTTCAGCAAGGTATTGAACTGCTCCAAGTCCCTTACAACCTACCTAATTCTAGGATTCTTTGATTCTAGCTTTATAGCCACCTTATATTCATATATGTTCATATATGCTCATATGTGTATAAGAGTCTATAAATCTACAATTCTCCTGTTCTCCCTTGTCTAAACAAAGTTCTGGCATCTCAGCCTAATGCAAGAAACTTAAGAGACTTTGCTTATAGCAGTCACCCACCTAAAATTTGTAGGAATACCAGAATATGACAGTGTAGGCCCTTTCTTGCTGCCGTTCCAAGAATACTCCTGCAGGCAGTCATAGGTGCTTCATGGCACAAAGAATTGTTGCACACATTTTGCCTAAATGAATGCTGCTTGTAATCCATATGTGGCAATACTTGTAACAGGACTGTATGTAACAAAGCACACACCCTTTATCTTCACTTTTTACTGGCAATAGAACTCTGCTCTGAATGTTAGTAAAATATGCAATCAGTCACTCTTCAACTTACAGCGTATTCCTTGAATTTGAAAAAGTAAATCTGATTTTTTTGTTCTAGAATACCTGCATATAATGTTATTTTTCTTGATATCTTGACGTCTCTTATTTTTATTACTATTAACTGTAAACACGCTCTGACCCGTTTGATATCCTAGTCCTACACAATGGCAAGGCAAATTATTTTTAAAGCTAGTGCCAAATTCTGTCTAGATCCAATAATTAGAGATAATGATTTCTGTGAATTTCACAGGATAGGGAAAAAAGGTTATATTATGTTAATACGTGATAATGCTATTGCTGTCTTGGGACAGTGATGAAATCAAGCGTGGTTGTTATCCTAAACAGTCATTCTGTAACTAAAGAAGTTTCTTCATTGAATAGATAAGATGAAAATTTTTGCTTTCTTAAACTTTAGCCTCTGTATCATGGCTACTAATGTACAGCTGCCTTGATTTGATAATGGAATTTTAATCTCACCTCTAATTCACAAGGGACTGAAAAACCTGTTTCAGGAAACCTCAAACCTCTCAAAATTCATTGCTATGACATTTCCCAATTGGACTGAACTTTAAGACGTTTGTAACACATTGTAAATAGTGAAAGGAAATCTGATCTCCTGCACTCCAGAGTGACTCTTAAAATTAATGAAGCTGAATATTCTGTGAGCAAGAGCATAATTTGTCCAAGTGTCCCAGTGAATATGAACTGTAAACTTTTTTCTTTTGAAGATTTAGGAACTGAGATATGAATAAAATATGTGCAAACAAAGAAATGGAATACACTTTTTTTAACATAATATAAAACTGAGTTATTCTTTTCTGACTACTGAATGTTAAATTCATTATGTCAGCCAAATGAAGACAGAACATGCATTCAATCAATGTCAAAATATAACACAGTATAAACTCTATTTGAATAAGAAAATTTCACCTGCTTATCACCACAAGATGAAAACAAAACATAGAATTCAGCAGTTGAAGCCAAATTTTACTTCCATTGGAAATGAACTTCAGCACACATTAAAGGATTATTTTTTTCCCGTAGAAGGCACTTTTTTGTATATATCAAAGAAGTTCAGGAACAAATTTCTCTGACTTTTTTCATAGATTAAATGCAGTGAAATAAAATGTGTTATACAGGGTATTGACTGCAAGTTGAAATTCTTGCATCAATGAATTTTCCATTTGGTAGTATAGTCTACTTTCTTACTGAAGCTGTAACTAGTGAATTTCTGTTATATTTCTGAGTGCTGCAAATATTTTTGAGATTAATAATAAATTCACAGGATGGAGGATATCCTAGTAAAAATATTATGGATTATGTGGATGGTAAGGATTTTCTTCTAAGGAACTTTTAATTTAGAGTGTTGTTTTGCAAGAAAATTAAATTCAGGTATATCACTTAGAAGTTTTCCTTGAATGAGAAATATAGAAATGATTGCCTATACAGCTCATATAGCAGGTACTTTATTAACTAACCTATTTCCATTGACTCTAACTAAATTGCAGGAGTTAGGCTGTTCAATTTGTATTATTTGTGAATAATATCTATAAATATAGAATTGAGTTTGAACGTAGGAATCCTTTATGAGCTCCTTTCCCGCTGCTGAGTGTGTATCACTTCGGTATCTGTTTTGGTTTCCATATGTTCTTACTTTCAGATACAGCATATGAGAAAAAAGAATGCCTTGAAAATGCTTAATGAGACTATGCTCTTTCACCATCTACACATACATATAGAAGAACTTTTTTTTTTTCCGTCTAACTTAACAATACAACTAATCTTAAGATAAGTTTGTTGTTCTGTTGCTAGGTAACAAAAGTAGCTATTACCTGTTTTGGAAACATAGACGTATTCATCTAATATCTGACAAACAGCAGAGAATGAATTTCTATGTGAAGGCTTGATCTTGTGCAGAACTGACATTTCAGATGATAATGACTTCAGTAACCTCATCTTTTTCTGTTAAGACATAAATATATAGCTGAATAATAAAAAAAAAACACAATGATTAATACTGTAAAGAATTATATAAAATTAAAAATTATCCTTAATAGTTTGAAAACCAAAAGTAATGCATTTAATGAATTCATTAAATCTAAAATGCACATCTGGAAGTGTTACTCCGTTGTCTCAAAAAAAACATTCAAGGTATGAATGTGTGAGTGACCTGTTGCAATAAAAGCACAATATATTGTTGCAACTCCATGAAAGAAGTGACAGCTTGGATCATAATACGATTGGCTTTTGCCTTAAAAATTTCTTCTAATGTGTTTCTCAATCTTACCACATTACAGAAGAAGAGAACAGTTAATTGAATGGACCAGATCTCAGATTCTATAGCCTCACTATCCTGTGTAGGAGCTTTATTAATTAAAACTTTGGTAGGGTGGAGGAAGGAAGAAGGAAACTTCATTCTGCCTTTTGAGACAGAAAAATGGCAGTTATTTGACTTGAGAATTTTGGAAACTGGTTTTCAAAGTCTCATGTTTGCAGAGCTATCTTTGCAATAAAACATTATAGGAATGTCCTGTTTGAATTAAAGCAACTATGTCTTTCATGAGTTCCTAACATCAACTTCCGGGGCAATGGCCTTACTCAGGAGAGCTGGAGTTTCCACTCTAGTCTTACTTAGTCAAATAATCAATCATACCATTTGGTAGTTGCATGAACTTTGTGTGTTTCCTACCCAGGACTGAGTTGCTTTTTGTATAAACTGGAGATAATATTCTTAGTTTATGTGAATGGTTCAAGGACTAAATAAATGTCTGACTAGTGTTCTGAAAGGTGTAAGAAGAAATTCTGCATTGTAAATATTGGTATTACTCTTTGTCAACATTACATACAAATTAACATCACAAAAATGGGAGGTAGGAGTGTAAGTCTGTCTCTGAAATTCAAGCTAAATTATTTTTGGTTACTTGCTTTTCCTGAATGTCTGGAACCTTGGCAATTTTCTGCAGGACTCACCAAGCCCAGAATTTTAAACTTTGACTTCAGTTTTGCGGCATTTATGAATTTAAGATTTACTTTTACCTAATACTTGTTAGGAAATGGTTTATGAGGTGTTTTTTTTTTTTTTCTCTAAAACAAACAAAAAAAAAAAAAAAAAAAAAAAACCAAACCAAAAAACCCCAGTGGAAATAAAAGAGATATTTTGATGATCAACTTAGTGGAAAAAATTTAATAAACCAGGTTTTAAATGAGTACTTCCAAAATGGTTAGACACCAGAGAGATTATTTGTTTTGAACTTAACTGGCTTGATGCTAGAGCTTGTGTGAGGGGGACACACCAACGTTTTGATGTGGAGGTGATGCAGTCGGGCTTTATTTCAAATGGATCAGCCAGAGACACTGGAGAGAGCACTGGTTCTTCATGAAAAAGTAGAAACCCACCTTTCTAGTTCTTGTTTTCATCTTTTCTGACTTTGAAGGTAATCTGTGACCTCTGAGTTCTAACCAGACTCCTCCAGAGACCACGGAGTGAAGAAATCTTGTTGCTTTATTGCATTTTCATAATATTAAGACAGTAGAGCTCCACTTCAATGTAATTGCTGTCTTTACTAGCAGACCATGTTGCTATTTTATTATTATCAGAAAACCTCACTCATTCAGACTAATGACTGAGAAACCCGCTGCGAGTTACTGAAATATGCAAGCTGGTCAAGCAAACAAGGCTAACCTTCCCTTTCTCAAATACAAAGTGCACTTGATTCATTGATCTGTAACAAATGACTTTAAACTGATTTTCCTAACTTCAGAAAATGGAATGGGATTGCGGTAGACTGACAATGATTTTTTAAAAAAATCTCAGGAGGAGAAGAAACATTGTAAACAGGATGAGTACACGTGCATAAGACTGTGTGTGAATATTTGTTATGAGCAGTGCAGAAGGCTCACACACATCATTAAAAATTACAGCACAGGCTTGTAGCTGTAGAATTTGCACTGCTCTGCTGCTATAATTTATTTCTTGTGTTGTGATAGTGCCCAGGAGTCCAGTGATAGACTCCAAATGAGCTTCATTCTCTATTACACAGAACAAAAAGAGACTCTCTGTCCTCATTTATTTCATTATGAATCGATTAACAGGTTTCTACATATTTATAAAAGTTTTAAAGTAAAAGTAATTTTAATTATTTCTGATTATTACAATATGCTGGTAGGTTAGGAACGAAACATTTTGCTAGAATTAATGACAATTAGCTGTCACTCTATTGCAAAACCTCATGGGAACTGGAAACCAGCAGACATTTTTCAATACTAATTAGAAATGAATCTTCTTCTCCAATCTCAGAATAAACTGCTGATTTTTTCTCACTAGCTCATTTAAAACAGAATCGAAAAGAGAGATTTGTCAATGCTCTCATTACTGCACAATTGTTCATCCTCTACTCCAGCACTTGAAAAAGGAAAACAATAAAAGCAGGAAAAGCTGCAGAGAATGTAGCAAACTAACTCCAACATTTTAATTTAACATACTTTTCTTTCCACAGAGTTAAACCAGGTGGGCTCCTTCCCTGCTACAAGGAATGTCTCCACCTGCCTTGAGTTCCTTTTGTCACTCCTTTATTTTGCCTGTAAACAGGACGTGACTCATAAACCTCCCTCAAAAAAAACCTCTTATCAAAAGCTGTGGTGTTGTGTTGTGTTTTGTTTTGTTTTCCCACACATGAGAAAAGGTTTCCTGGGTCAGGAAAATCATCTTCACTTTAGACTCAGGTGGTTCACAGTTCTGCAGCTGCTGTTCCCTGAGGCTCTGGGTTAACCTACGGGAACCATGAGCCGTTGCCAAAATCGCTGTCTGTCTGTCGAATTAAGAAACATGGAGTTCCACCCTTCACTCCTATAAGAAAATGGTCCTTTTGAAACTGACAAGTCTGAGTGCTAAAATATCTGACACTATTTAATGAATCTCGTCTAAATATTCTACCATATTTTTCTACTAATAGTTTTATCCTCATATAAATTAATTTACAACATCATCCCTAAAACCCCTGGAGCGCTTTCTGCCCATTAAAAATAAACATAACTATTTATTTAGGTATATGGTGCATGCAGTCTTTTGTCTGTCTAAAACAAATCTTGCCAACACTGTCGACATTGTCTTGTAATATTGTCAGAATTATCTCTTGCTGCTATATGTCCGTTATCCATAAAGTCCTGGTTCCTGTAGACACATACATAGATATGTGTAAATACCCAGTTATCTGTACGTGCATATCTATATACATACAACTAGGTGTAATTCTAACTGCACACTAAACATTGAAAAAAAAATATATTTTGAAAACAGTTTAAATTTACTCAAAAGAAAAATAGCAAAAGACCATATACCCATAATATTTTATTGAGTATGGATGGAAAACTAAAGCCAAATATAATTCTAAAGTTGCCCTTAATGCTTTTATTCTTTTTTCTTTCTTCTTTTTTTAATGAAAATTTTTCAGTTGCGGCTGGGAACTACTTTGGTTTAATAAGATCACAAGAAATGCAAGAATCTTCATGGCCCTGTACACTTTCTAATGAAAAAAATAATAGAAAATCCAGTCATAGATGTTTCCTTTTTAAAAATAAAGTTTAGTAGAATTGAAGAACAATACAGATTGCTTGCTGAAAGGGTCGGTCAACTAGAGCAAGTTGCTCACAGCTATGACATCCTGAGTTTCGAATACCTGCAAGGATGAAGACTCCACAATCTCTCCTGGCAAACTCTTCAAGCATGTGATCACCCTCATGATATTTTTATTCCTTCTAGTTGGCATTCCCCATCTTCCAGATTGTCCTTCCATTGTGTTCCTCTTGGAAATGTCTGGCTTTGTTGTCCAATCAGGTAGCAATACGGCCTCCCCTGAGAATTCCCTTTTTTAGGCTGAGCAGAGGCAGCTCTCAGCCTTGTATGGCAGGTGCTCCAGTCCTCTCACCATCTCTGTGACCTTCTGCAGGACTCTCTCTGGTCTGGTACTGGGGAGCCCAGAACTGGTCGCAGTCCTCCAAATGAGGTCTCACAAGTGCCAAAAGAGGGAACGTTCACCTTCCTGGATCTGCTGGGGTGTGCTTGCCAAAACAGCCCAGGCTGCAGGCAGCCACCTTCTCTGCTGCCAAGCCCCCTAGTGGTTCACCTTCTACTTACTGTCCAGAGCTTCTTTTTCTGCAAAGGTGTCATCTAGCAGCTTTCTAGATGCAAACCTGTTTGTATGGGTTTATGTAAGTATTTACAGAGGGGTAGAGGTGAAAACATTCTTCCTTTCTGGGAAACTTTGTTTCATGAAATCTGGATCCCCTGTTTTCCAAGAAGTTTCTCAGATTCCAAATGAATTGAACATGAACGAGTTTTCCAACTTCAAATTCAGCTGCTTTATGTTTCTGTCTTTTTCCAGCTTTTCCAAAGCACAAGAATCTAAATACCAAGGTTTTTGCCTACTTCTTGTCTCTGTGAATCCAGAAATTAACTTATGTAAAAGACACATTTAAAAGGGTCTAATCATACAGAATTTCTAGACTGAAAATACATGTATTAACCAAGAACAAAGACTGCAGCTCCTGCATGTTCATCGAAAATTAAATGAAAATTTTCTTCTCTACAAATTCTTCCTTTAGTATATGCATGTGTACACACATACCAACAAACACGCATGCAAAACCAACCTTACAAGCAAGAATAAGATATTCATACAGTAACTCTTATTCTTCAGTAAATATGCTTATATGCGTATATTCAATAAATGCATATATACTACATGAGAAGTTTATTTTTGTTCAACATAAAATCTCCCGCAGTATTTAAGAAAATACTAGTTCCTCACAGGGAGTCAGTGAAATTTTATGCACTTTTCTAAGTGCATTAAAAATCCAGAGAAATAGGTTATGTATTTTTTTAAAATTTGCTTCATCCTTGGTTACTAACCTTTATATTCAATTTCCTTTGTTGGTTGAAAATTGTCTTATTAATCCATTATGTCAGAAATATAATTCTTTCCTGGTTCCTGAACAAATTATTCACAAAGAAAATAAATTAGAATGCTTCTGGGGGAAAGATCTGCTTTATAAGCAACACAGATACCTAATATATTAGACCTAATTAATAAGACTGTCTAAAGCACTGAAAACTTTAAGTTACATTACTAGGTATGCTTTTGTTTCTATGGAAGTGCTCAGTGTAACAGGGCTGCAGGGAGGCAATTGTCTGATATAGATCTAATTTCCAGTGGTGTTTTTTATTACAGAAGTAGCAAAAGCGAATACCATGTTCCTTTTCACTTTGTCTCTCTCTCTCATAGCTGCTAAGAGTGTGTCTGTTTGGTCAAAGTTTCTGTTAGAGGAGATTCTAAGGCTATAAGGAGTCAAAGAGGGATGGATAAAATGGCATGGCAATTTATGGTTAGTGGTCCTATTATGGGTAAAAAAAACACAACATATTTCTGATGAAGAAAGCGAGATCTTTAACATGACACATTTCCCTGACACTATCAGAAAATTACTGATTTTGCTATAATGAATTTAAGTTCTGCTTTCCAGAGCATTCTAAGACATCTGGACACATTCTGGACACATCTGGACAGTGGATATCTATCACTTAAAATGGGATTGTTTTTATCTTTTTGACCTGACATTTCCAAATCACAGACTTGGTCTCCCATATCTTAAGATAAAAAACATTCTTACCAGTGGCGTTTCCTATAATTATTCATTAATACATAGTTCTGCTTAGTGGGAAAACCTACAGGAAATTCTGGAATTCAGATTAACTCCTGAACATAAACAATGTCAAATGGTAGAAATCCTATCTCGTAATGCAACTCTAAGAAACATTCGAATCTAACTTCATCTTGATAAAACAGAAACTAATGATTTTTACCTTTTCTGTTTGAAATATAAAACAGTAATCATAATTCAATATAAGATAATCAAAATGTTTTGACTTTACTGGAATATTTTGATTTGATAGGTCATACCTTAAAATTATATTTTGTTATAAAAATATGCAGTATTTCAACTGATGGAAATAAATTATTCAGTCATGTCCCATTCAACTGAGAAGAAATCAATGCAATCTTAGGAAGAAAAAATGATTTTAGTTTATCAAAATTTCATGAAGCTTTTGTAAAATGCAGTTACTGGCAACATGACAAGGCAACTGCTTGCCTCTATGATACCTAAAAGTATAAGAATTCAGTCGTATTTTAATTCTTTATTTTGTTCTGAGTAAAAAGTAGTAAACCTTGACTTCCTTTTATGTGTGTAAAACTGTAGAAGACAAACTGTGATCTACCTTTGTGCATGATGTAAAAAATACTCCAGCAACCATTCTGGCTTTTGTGTGGTTACGATGAACACTTTTTGTTCTGTCTGGGGAGAACAGAGAACAATCATGATGTATATGATGGAGTAGTCTACAGTGCTGCTGTTGTTATCCCATCATCTTTCGTAGAACACATGATGTTTTTATTGTGCATCTGTGGGAAGAATTCCAAGTCCTTTGAATCTTTCAAAAACTATTATTTTCCTGTATAGTCTAACACAATCTGGTTGAGCCAATACTTTCTCCAGCAAGTATTTGTTTCATATTTACCATATGAGTTCATTAAAAAAAGGCTTTTGCATTTTGCTTAATGCTTTATTAGTTCAGCTAAACCTAGACTCTCCCTCTTACATGGTCAAGCTGATAGACAAAGCCAAGCTGATCTGGGGACAAAAGCCAGCTTTAATCCTGTGTAACAACAGACAAATAATAACAATTATAATTATAAAAATATATATAAAGGAAATTTTATTATTAATACTTTCATTTGGTTGGTTGGTTGGTTGATTTTTGCTTTTAAATTGCAATCTCTAGGTAAAACCATAATGAAAATGAAGTGAAGGGCTGGTGACCCTGTCTCACCCAGGGTGATTGTTAGAGAACCTAAGAGAGTGGTCATAAGAAGACTTGTTTGCTGCATGTATAGTGTGACTAAGATGGCCAGACAAGGAAGCGGGGAGGAGTTGGACACCGTCTCCGTATATTTGTATTTCTCCCTTTTAGTTGCTCAGTGTAAGTTTTGCTTTGGGATCCCAATGGAAAGGATTGATCTCCCACATTGCTGGTCGTTTAACATCACCGACTGAATGAAGCTGATACACACAGTGGCTGGGATGCGCACAGCAATGACACCGTGTACATGCTTAAACTCAAGCCACGACAAGGATGCTTTGCAAGGCAAGACTGCAGAGTAACTTGGGTCCACTAACGGGGTCTGCCATTCTCTGTTTTCCACAACTGCAGAGCTCTGCAAACACAAGTCCTAGCCATTTGTGTGCCTACAAAACAGTACTTTATAGCCTCCAAATACAAAGAATAAGAGGCTATATATCGTCTTCTTTTTCAAAGACATTAGGATATCAGCTCCAGCAATGAAGAAAAGGATAAAATGGGACAAAAGTGAATGAAGAAAACATGCCAAGAATTTAAGTGGAAAATTGCAAGACATGTTTGTTTTCTTAAGCACTAAGGAAAATAATTCAGAATCAGCTTCTCAATATTAGCTTGGGCAAAATGTTGAACAAACCAATTTTTAAAACAAAGCTTGAAAAATTTATAACAGCAGTTGCGTGTTGTAGTTTTCTTCAGTAATACAGACTGGGCTTGATGAACCAAAAGGTTTCTTCAAGTCTTACATTATATGAAAGCAATTAAGTTCAACTCATTTTCTCTTAAATTGTATATTCAATCAATATTGGAATATACGATTCTTCTGAAGCATATTTTAACTGGAAACCTTTAAAATCAGTGTATATGATTTCGAATGATGCACATTAGCATTCCATTGCTAAATGTGCCGGAAGGTCACAGCCAGAGATGTTTGTTCCTCCGTGTCCATGTCTTTCTATGGATTATTTAATCTTACTTTTTCTTTCAAAAGAAGATCAGATAAACATTTGTCCCACTAATGTTGGAAGAAATCATGTAAACTTATGATATACGTTCTTACGTCTGATTTCAAACTAAGGAAAAATACTTTTTGGCTGTAAAAAGGTGAAAAATAAGGTTTTCATAATATGAAATATATTTACCTTTCTAAAGTTTCTTCTGTTAAAGATGTAAAAGCCTTTCATTTTACATTTTACATTTTACACTTTATTGTTAAATTATACTTTTTAAAGGCAACAATAGTGGATAGGAAATTTTATTCAAATTTTCTTGAGTAGTAGTGTAGCAATGTAACACAACTGATATTGTCTGACCTATTTATCTTCATAATTGTTAAAATACTAATAAATAATACTATGGATATTTAAGTTTACACGTTAAAATTTCAAATGTATTAATGCATGATTTAAGACAGTACAGTCATTTATTTCTCCCCATATCCAAGTGTATCTCATGATCACTCCAGACGTAAGAAACCACAGTGCATGTTTTCTTGACAGTGCCTTTGATAATTGCTGATAGCGTTCTCATGCTGTCTGGGGAGAGTTCCTTGGGCACTCAGTCCACAGAATCTGTTTGTCTAGTCTGACTTTGGTGATCTTAACAAGAATGAATTCCCTTAGCACTGGTGAATGTATAAATACTGAGGCCTGTCTAATCTGATCCCGCATGCAAACATGAACTAAGATAATTTTTGTACAGAACAATTATGTGTCTTAAAAAGAAATCATAATCCATTATATAGGTCTTTCGCTATAGCCTCATGAGTAAAATCTCAGTTCTTTTCATCATAGCAATCTAAACATGGAAAAGTTTGGGCTTGTTACTCAACTGTGTCTGATAAACCTGCAGCTGAATTTTTTAGGAGTATAAGTTTCAGCAGGGCTTTAGAACAGTAAAGGGTTCTGCACAAAATTTTAAAATATTTGTATTCATTTACTAAGTGCGTGTGAGTCATATTTACAAAGGTGTAAGCCTTTGCCTGTCTGAAGGAGGTGGTGATTGTTAGCAAAAACGTAATTGTGAATATCACAGATCTCTATATACTGGAGATTCTGATTTGAGTAAGGCCTAAGATATTAAAGAAAAAGAGCTCTCAGAAGTGTCCCTTAAGTTGAAAGACTTGAAGGATTTAGACCTGGAAGCTACATATAGATCAGTCAACATATTTTTTGTCTCTGGGTCTTGTTTGTATAGCCAGGGGACAAGAAAGTCTGCTGGTTCTGAAATACTTAAATACACCTAATGTATTTGAACAATGAGATGTAGTGTCAATTTCTGAGAGACAGAAGCAAGAATAGTAAACATCACTACACAATGGAAAGATTTTCATTTTAGAAATTATCATGGTATCTTCTTAAAACTGGAGTCAGCAGAATCAAATCAATTGCGAACATTCAGTATTCCTGTTTGATGGCCAGCAGGATACATAGACAGAGGAGGTAACAGTTTAATATATAAGAAAGTAAGTTATTTTTTTTATTTAACCTTGGCTGTTTCTTGTGGTGTTTATAATTTGTAAAGCGTAAGTTGTATTTTAAAATATTTTTTATACACGTATTTATTATATGTAGAGTGCTCCTCATTCTTTGTTCTCTACTTTGGACAGAGAAACTCAACCTAATTTGATACGATTTGCTCTACACTGTTGTCTCATTCCAGAGTGAGTCTCTGCAAATTGAAAATCACATTAGGAATTAAGAGGTGTCAACTTGCTGCAGTGAATCTCAAAACATCTTTAATGTAAAAGTGAAATATTAATGTGCACAGGGTTTTAAAATCAGCTATAACAACAGCCAAAGTAGAATAACAATGTAAGAAAAACTGGGAACAGTCTGCACTGGACCATGTGACAATATTGAAAATTAATTAAACTGATATGCACAATTAATATATAACCTAACCCAGAAAGTACTTCAAAATAACTGAGAAAATTATTTACATTCTGAGATTACTTTATTTGTAGTTCAGGAAACAAAGTAAAATTTAATCCATAAAATTTTACACATAGCATGGTAACACCGGCCAGTTCTATTCACCTTGTCACTTCTAGTATCTTTTGATTTGACATGAGAGCACGCATATAGCTACCTTGCAACCCCATACTGGTCTGCACTTGTTTAATGGGACTGTCTGCAACAACTGCTGTGCCCAAAAGGCAAGAACTGCCGAGGGGAGTGTGCAGACTCCAGCTGGGACTCCCACCTTCGCCAGGGAAGGAGCAGGCAGGTTACACGGAGGCAGCGCACGGCCCCGGCTCACTGCGGGCCGGAGCAATGCAACTTTGTGCTTCTGTAACCTGATTGATCTGTCAATTTAGATCAGTAGTGCTAGATACCAGAAGGGCAAGACTATCAGAAAATCTCAAGCAAATTACAAAGATGTCCTCCAGCTGAAAATTTATCTTCCTATCTAGTACAAACAGCTAATAGTCTGGTGGCCTAGCAGTTGAGCAAGAAAACAGATGGCATGTCATCCTCATAAACATCACTATCTATACACAGTCACTTGAAACTCATTCAGAAATTAAAGAGTATGTCCCTTTTTTGCCAAAGACATATGTCTCTTCAGAAAGGAGACTGAATGGGGAATTCCCCCATTTCCAAGTCACAAGCTTCAGTGATATTAACTGAACAAAATTTTTTCATGTCTGAAGATGAAGGGTTTATCTTTTGACTTAGGCACTTTAGAATCTGCACAACATTAACAGTCAAAGGAGTTTTGGCTCTTATTCCTTTAAGCCCTTCTGAATATTTTACCACGAGTGTATTGCTCGAGTTGTATTTCAGTTTCTTATGGTGAATACTTTATTGTAAAAAAAAAAAAAAAAAAAGTAAAAATCAGGCCATTAAGAAACATTTGCAAAGCAGTACTTTGTAACTATCAACCTTTTTTTCTTCCAAAAGCAACCTTCTTTTTTGAGCTCTTCATTTGAAGGTTGAATTCTAATCATTAAATGTGTTTTGTTTTACCCTATTTCAACAGACAATTCATTAAATGCAGACAATTTCAAAAGTAATTCTATTTATTTACCATCTTGAATGAGGTGTTTAATTTCACCCAGATCCCAGAATAGCTAAGGGAACATAGGTTTTTTTAACCTTGTCACTACGCTGGGGATACATACTATTTATAAATGTTTTACTTGGAAGTCTTAATACCTCTGGCTCTCACACTATTTTCCAGCAGATATAGTAGCTATTTACTTACCAAACAGAGGTGCAGTAAAGATAAAGTAGTTAATGTGGATACAGCACTTTTTGAAAACTTTGACCTTTATATGAATGCTAAATATTACTTATTTGGGACTGATGCAATATACTGCATGCCGTTGTTTTACTACTGGTTACATACAGTTTGATACTATCTTCACATACACAAAAACTTCATAAAACTTGCCCTTCCCTTTAAGCTCTATTGTTTTGTCTCCATTTTCTCTTTTTTTTTTTTTTCCCCAACCCTTTTTTCATTTGAGCGTAATGTTAAAATAATGATTATCCTAGCTTTGGGAAACTTTTGCAATAGAGATAGTTTATCTAATCTCAGTCTATCACTGATAGTTAATTCAGAGACCAATACAAATCAGTCCATAAAGTGTGATAGCTGTTGTAAAATAATACATAGCTTAAGGTCACTTTGTGGGTTTTTCTCTCTGCACTGTTTAAAGCCATTCAGTTTCCCATACTGTTCACACTGAGGTGTTTTATGTGACTGCTGTTTTTCTTTTCACTTGCTTACCTTATTTTAAAGGAAGTAGGTCTCAGTACCTATTCCACTTTAAATGACATTATTTTACACCTTCTTTCACCTCTTTTTGTTAAACTGTGCTAAGTTAGTTCTTCACGTTTTGAAAAATGTCTGAAAATATGTGTAAGGAGAGTAGCCAGTGTGAATGGAAAGGGGCCTAATTTTCACAGACTAAGAGAAAAATCTTGCTTCAATGAAATCAATAGCAAAATTCCCAGTGATTTTAATACAGCTATTATTTGACACCATGTCTGAACTTAGCATATTAGTTTCTAAGGAAGCTAATTCTCTTATTACTTCAAAAGTCATGCCACATTTCAAATCATTCTGCTCCTTCCCCTTCAGCTTGGATATTATGTTAAAGTAGAGACACTGAAATGAGGACACCTCTACATTTCAAAATTTGTTAGGAGAGTATCCCAACACTCATAATGCACAACACTGCTAGTAATTCCTTCCTAAATACTATTATAAATCATTTGACCTAACAGACTCCTCCTACCTTTACCTCCTTTTATAAATATATGTAATTGAGAGATTTTGCAGAAGAAAGAGGTTTTTTGAGAAGAAAGAGGTGCAGAAGAAGAGATTTTGCAGAGAACATGAAAGAGTTTACCTAATTTCATTTTGGATTAAATTTGTGTGATGAGCTGAAAGTATTAGTTTAAATATGCTGGATTTCAAGTGTCACATATGTATCTGAAATAGAATCAAATGTAAAAGTTTTATTCGTTGCAGCTTTATGAACTTCTGCGGTGTTTATGTAACTGGATTCATGTTTTGGTGAATCAGTTCTTATGCTGACGCAGTATCAGACACGCAAGTTGGTCAGGTGTATTTTAATCTGTACTTTTCTGCAAACCCACCTGCAATTTTTTAATACATCTCAAAAAATTAATTGGAGAATGACTTAAAAGGCATTACTGGTGAAAAATCATAAAAGTTCAAGTACTTTAATTATCCTTCTTTGAAACATTTTGGGAAGAGAGCATTGTTGTTTTGGGTATAATTAATGTTTAAATTGCCTTTACATTAAAACAGTATAATTTTAGTTAGGAGCTAAATGTCCGTATTAAGAAGAACTAATATAAGAAATTGTTAAATTTGAACAATGGTGTTAACATAAAACATGAACCATGCAATACATAGCACTAAGTTTTTAATACTTGCTTTAACCATAAATATCCTCTTAGTGAAAAGTCACAGTGAAAAGTCAGATATCTTATCTGTGATATGAGATTTGATTATCATTAATCCTTGATTCCTACAACAGAGACATGCTAAACTGAAGCTTGTCCCAAGGAAAGGCTGTAGGAAGGTTTGTGCATTCACCCGTATTTAGCTATAGCAGACTCAGTTCAACATTGTGCTTAGTGAGCATGAACTTAAATTTCATCACGCAGTTACTGTCTTTGCCTTCATGAGATGGTGCAGGCAAGCTTCCTGTAATTAGCTATTTTAACTCCATCTGTGGTCACTGTGGCTTTCAGACACTACTCCTCTTCTTCCTTCTGCTGCTGAGCTGTCTCCTCCTCAATTTTCTCTTCAAAGGAGAAGCAGATTGAGTGGAAAGCAAACATTTTTTCTCACTTGGGATGCAGCAGGAAAATTCTCTAATGTGGGGATGAATCGAAAAAAGTTCTTCAGGTCAGGGCTAAACATAGTGGAAAACTCCTCATATAGTGACTGGGAGAAGAGCTGACAACTAGTGAAACACTATATGAATAAGAAGGTTTGATCATCAAGAGGACAAGGGGAGGCAGGGGTGGAAAACATTGCAGAAAGCTAAGGAAAAGGAGAGAGGCTGACATGTTACTGCATATTTGCAGGTTAGATTCTACAAATCTTCACTTGTGTTATTCCTGGGAAGACTTAATGAAGGTAAATATTAGAGAAACTTTGGATTTTCAACACAGAAATGTGACTGCAAGGAGAGACCTCTGCATATAGGAATGAATTTGTTATTTATGAATACACAGAATGTATAAATTCAGACATTAATTTCTGAGTAAAAGATGTGCAGCGGTGAATCAGCTATTGACAGTGATTATTTAAGTCCTGATTATTTCAATTAAGTAAAAATTTTCACCTTCAATGGGTGTTGTATTTTCACAGAAATCATATGGTCATAATAACAAATAGTTCTACAAAACTCCAAAGTACAAACTTCTTTTATTCTTTGAAATATTTTTGAGACAGAAAATATTATCTGACATTTCAAAAATTTCCAGAGATTGCAGATTTATAACTGCAGATTTATAATTGTAAGTGAAAGTAATTTGTACTTAATTCTTCTTCCTTCTGTAATTGTGCTGCTTGGCCAGTAGTGCACACTATGTGACATTTTCTTAGGGTTACGTTTAAATGTTCACAGCATCAGACAGCTAAGCCTATATGAGGTCAACTAATACCATAGTTGAGTGGAGTCAGAAGGAATCCATAGATTCTCAGATTGCTCAGAGCAATCTGATCTAGTTAAAGATGTCCTTGCTTAATTCAGAGGGGTTGGACTAGATGACCGTTAAAGGTCCCTTCCAGCCCCACACATTCTATGATTCTGTGATTCTACGATTCCCTAACTGATGAGGGAAAAGTCTTTAAGCACTTGTCCATTGAGAAATAGTGTTTCAATGGGAGAAAAAATTTAGTTGAGTAGAACATAGCTGTTTGCTAGAAACAAAAGCTAATTGTCTCTGCAAAAAATGGACTTCTGTACATCACCTGATGAAATTAAGATTAGATACCATCAACTAAGTAGAATATCAAATAACATCATCTCTAAGCAGGCATTTTAGCTCATCTTCAAGGAAGTGATGTCAGCAGTTCAGGTGAACTAGTTTTCTAGGAAAAAGTAGCTTTTGTTCAGGTTAACATGCTCATACGTGCTATACTGTGCATTGATCACTTCAACATGTATTAAAGTATTCAGACATTTGGAACATATTTTGAAATCTCTGGTTTTTTTTAAACAAAAAAAAAAAAAGAATAATTTTCTTTTTATCCCTACTGAATTTGAAGTTCTTGGGTGGTTCTGGAGGTTTCTGTGTTCTTTTATGGGTTAAAAATGGCTAGTGCTTCTCTATTATGTGGCTAATGCAGATTGTTCTGCTGGAAAATACAAATTTTTAGATGAGTTATTGAGCTGGAGAGCTTTTAATAGTTCTAAATCAAATCATTTTAAAGTAAGAAATTAAATCTTTTTTTTTCCACAAAAAATATATGCTGAAAGAAGCATCAGGCAAACCCTGTTCCATGTTGCTGCTACCTCCTCCCTCAGAGGTGTCATTAACACCACTCAGCTTGGAAATCATATCTTTCTCATCTTTCTTTTGCATGTTAAGGCTTAGATATCCTTGACCAGAGGCTTTTATTTTTCTAGATCCTCATCGCTTGACTCTTTTTAGAGTGCCTTTTCTTTATAGAGGCACTCTAAAAGATGAGCTATTAGGTTATGGGAAGTACCTGTTTCATCCATTTGGTGGTTTTGAATGAAGTCTCTGCTTTAATCTTGATATTGTCTGGTTACGCTAATTCTCCTTTAAAGGATCAGATACATGAACTTGATCACACTCCCCTGATCCCTACATGACCCTAATCTGTTAATTGTGCTCAGGCTACATTAGCTGTGATTAATCCTTAAACGTATTCCTTTACAGTTCCTGAGCCCATTCTGTATCAGATATTTCAGCACTGGGCTTGTTTTAAGATAGGAGGAGTATTGCCTTATGGATTGAGTGCATCCAGGTGCATAGGCAGAATTTAAGAACACATCTGTAAATCATAATATGTTGCTTAATCTGAGGTAATTCTGAGTATAGGTATCTGAGAAGGTTTGTGACCAAAACCTGTGGCACGAAGTGAATTTATGAGTATATGCTTATTAGAAGGAGATGGTCAGAGTAACCATAATTCTTTGATGCCTCATCTAAACTGGGATTTAAGTTGTCTGAACAAAACTGCGTTTTTATTTTCTGAAATATTACAGGATCTGTAATTACCAGTAAGTAACTGTCAGATCCTGCCTCTCTTTCTTTCTTTCAATTCTAAAACAAAACTGTGTAACCTTAAATTTGGATTAAATCACGATTACTACTGTTTCTGTCAATTTGGTAGAACTGAGAATTTTGCCGTGCTTAGGCTGTTATCCTGCCCTAGCAGTCCCTACTGTGTACTTAGTCATTTTGTTTTCTATCTCAGTAACTTACTCAGAAATAATATGAGCTTAGTATATGTAGTGGAATATGCATAAGGATTAGAATTTTCTCTTGTGTATGTTCTTAAATAACATTTTTTTTGATGTTTTGCTTCTAAGATGTATTATGTAAGATACATAATGTATGAGGCCCTTTAGAAATATATTCACTCTTTCTTCCTGTGAATGTGAACTTATGCTTTATGGTCTATTTTGCCACTAACAATGCATAAGAATGGCTATTTGTTATAAAGCTATTTCTAGTTCTCATTTTGCATACCTTGCAGTGTTAAATACTGACGGCCATATTGATTGAACATAATAATAATATTCATAATTATAATTTAGGTAATATATGACTGCTGCCATAATCAGACAGCTATCTTAATCCTTAAGTGTAAAAATCTATATAATTTTTCCTTCAAATTAAAGCCATTTATATTAAGCAAGGTTATTTTCTATTCATAAAATCGAAGAATATTTCATATAGCAAGTAATTCTTCATAGAAAGCTATCAACATTTTTCATAAGTAATTAATATGATGGACTTTTGTATTTGCACTGTACCTAGCAGTTAATGCAATAGGACCTCAATCTTGATAGGGACATAGGCTGTGACAGCAGTATAAATATTTTATCTTGTTAATTAAGTGTAAAAGGAGGGCGTCAAGAGTAAACTCATTGTGTAAGGAGTATGTTAGATTGGCTGAAACAGGATTCAGCTGAAAATATATCAAAGAGCGGTAGAACTTGAAGTTAAGAAATAAAAATAGAAATAGCTATTTGAGGTCAATATTATACTTTCACATACTGAAATTTAAGTAATGTCCTCCCAGTATAGTGAGGTATTAAACAGTTGCAACTATTTAATATTGTAGGCAGCTCATTAAAAAAGTCCTAGTTCTGTAATATTGCACAGTAGGGAAGAGTGTTGGTAAAATGTGACATCAGAAAGGACTGCTGAGAGACTGAAGGGAAGAGGAAAGGGAATATAACAGGAATTGAAGAGTAGGCTATTAGCAAGAATTCACAGTCTGTTCATTTACAGGAAAATAAATAGATATGACATACATAAATCTAAAGGTTTCTTACGAATGTGCAATGGTAAAAGAAGTATTAGAGAAAAAATAATACATAAATTAGATTAAATTAATGGCAAAGAACTGTTAAGGGACTTTAAACATGATTTTTACCTTCACAGTTCAGACAAGAAGTTTGAATATTTCACAAAAAGGAAAATTTTCATGTTGAGATTCATTGGAGGGTGGTAGTGAATGGGAATATTACAGGTACCCTTGGCCAAGTAATACTAGGGCCTCTCAAATGGCAGTATAAAACATCTATGTTTAGACAAAATAATGAGCCTTTATTCAGTTAAGTTTAGGAATTTATTCAGCTGAACAGACACCAGGTGTCTAATGCAGTTTGAGCAGATTCTCTGCAGGAATGCATTGTTTTTACTAAATAACAGGACAAGTCAGTTGGGTGTCTGAGGATGCCTGAGATGTCCTGGATTACCCCTGGCCAGATGGCCTTTACCTGCCAGTCCAGAGAGACACAAAAGAATAATTTATCCTACCTGCCAGCCCTTTGCAGAGCTCTCACATACCTTAGGATATCTCAACAGGCACTCGCTGCCTCTGTTAAGGAGGTATATGAAGCCATAGATCACCTCTGACTGTAAAGGGTGCGTGCAAAAAAGCTCACATATACACAATAAATCTACATTGAAAGATACTAATCTTGAACTGCATCCCACTCCTAGACACCTACCTTTGAGCTAGCTAGTTGGATCACAAGTCCTTTGCTTAATCATGACCGCACAAAAGCACATGAGATCTCGTAGGTTACCTGGGACAGGCCTGACAGATTGGGCACTGGAGGGGGAAGAGGTGCGATATTCAGAGTACCTCCATGGCATTGGTCATCTGTGTTGGGGCCAGCATATCGGACATCTGAACTCCCTTTATAGCTGCATGACAGAAATAGGCACTGCTTGAGAGTGATTTATCAGATTCTCATGCAGATACTTGAAATAGTTCAGAAGTGCCATCTTCTCCAGACTTCTAAAGCAAGTCTGGAAAACTAGGTCCAACATAAATATCTACACTGAGAAGTTTGGTGAAATGATTCTCAATCCTCTTTGTAGAAAACTACAGAAAACAAACTTTCAGAATCCCTACTTCACTTCCACTCCAGTGGAGTGAAAATTGGCTGTAGGACAGCACACAGAGGGAACAACATTTCAATGTATTAAAATGGCAGAAAGCCCTTCATATAGTACAAAAATTAATTGCTTGTAAGTCTTGTCTTTTAAAACTTCACTGCAGTCTAGAAGAAATGCATACAACAGTAATGAAGTCTGCAAATGTTACTTCATTAGGAGTAACAGGCAATTTCAGAATTGATTTGAAACCTCCTGTCTTTGACACTCAAGTGATATGAAATAATTATCCCTGAGGAGGCAAGCTAAGGGTAATTCATAGCAACTTTCTGTTGTGAAAGCTTAGCTTGTTAAAGTTGCAAAAGAAAAAGTGATAGGACACCAAATTTGTGACTGGGAAGATTTTTTTCACTCTTCATACTCACTTATCATGCAAATAGGTGTTTTCTCTGACAGAGTTCCCCAACCTTCACTGACTAGGAGAGTCAGCATCTTAAACTGCATATTGAATCATCTTTCGAGCCAATGAAATGTGGTGGGGTGACTTCACTTTCATATCAGATGACCTAGTCAGAATGACAGAATCAAATTTCAATCAGTTGAAAGAAACTTCAGTGAGTTTTCAGACAAAGAACTGTGTTAACTTTAAACTGCTTCATCATATATCAATAATTTCAAAAATATGTTGTTCAAAGCAGAAGGACAGAATGAGTTCTGTCTTGAAAAACGTGTAAATGTAAAGAATACCTATATGGGCACCAGCTCTTTGGTTATGGATTGAAACAAATGTTCTAAATATCAGGAAAAAAATACTGAGAAAAGGGATGTCTTTAGATGAAGACTAACCCCTAAAGGAAACAGTTTTTTTTCTAACTCTTGAACAGTTTATGTATACTTACAGATATTTGCATATGTATATATATATATATATAGAAAGGAAAATGTAATGGAGAATGATATTTCCATTTAAGATGGAGATTGAAGAACTTGTATACATTTCCAATGGAAATAATTTGGTGTATTGATGTCAGCTTTTGGGCTATAATGTTCTAAACAGTGGTGTTTGGGGTATTTAAAGCAGTATTTTAATGATATCAGAAGCAATGAAAGTTATATCTAATTTCTAGTTTATATTTAGGTTATGAATTTAGACAAATCATCCATATTTTTTTCATCTTCATGTCATAAAGGCTTATTTAATTATTTAAAAACATTTTAAAATTAAATTAATATTAATATTTTATTTTTTTTTATGTTGTTGCCCAGATTAACAACATTCCCCAGAAATTCAGTGTATTTCATAATCTCAGATTGGGTCCAAAGTGCACATTGGTAATGGTGTATAATTGTCTTGTCACTTTTTACAGAAGCAGCATGACTCCACGTTTGCTCTGTCCAACCATGCTCAAAGTATTCATAAAAAAAACCCCTTATTTCATGAGAGTTCCTCATATCCAGGCTCCAAATCAAGATTTATGCAAGGTAATAATTCCATTCAAACAGATAGCAATAAGCCACGTTTAGTGACCTTTGCAATTTCCAATTACAAAGCTATCCATTGTTGCAGTGTTTTCATTTACTTTTCTTATTCTTTGGTTCTGTTCAGTCAATTAAAACTGATATTTTCTCAGGCAACAAATTAACTGTAATGGTTACCATCCTCTTGGCACATATTTCTTTGCTGAGCATAGACTAAACATTTAAACCGACAGAGTCAAGCTCCCCCATGAGTTTAACTGAGATGCTGGTAACAACTTGCATTCTCCATCCTGTTTCCTATCAATCAAATCCAAACCAGCAGCTACCTTTACAATTCTTTAACCCCCTGTTTCAGCTGTACCCAATGACCAAGACTACCTGAATCAGCTCCTAGTCCACCATGAGAAATGTAGCTATCCAAAAAACGACCCCAACCTATACAGCTTTTATTTCAGGCTTTTATATATTAAATAGTTGAGGCTTATTTTTGTGGGGGAAAAGTAGTGAAGTGACACCTGAGGACAAATTTTCTTCAGTTACGGTACCTGTAGTGCTAGTCTGATCTTTCTGCTCTGTTTTAGAGTGTACTCCTTTCTCAAGAGGGGAAACACCAGCTGTGGGTCTGCGTGCATGGATTATTTGCCCTGCGAAATTCTGTGACAGTGTTAAAATCTCACTCCTTGCTAACATGCAATTTTTCTTTTTCATGTTTCTATCACTGAATTTGCATTCATGTAAGCGATCAAAGATTTGACTAACTGTTTGCTGCAATAACCTAAAAGCAATATAATCAAATCTCATACTTCAGAACAGAGATAATTAACAGCTACATTTAGGAAGGAGTGTCCCCCCCATTTAATTAACTGACAAAGGTTATTCTTTGGCTCACTAATTGAAAAATCATGATTTAATCAGTGGAAGAGAGTAGTAGACAACTCTGCCTGTATTGCTACATTATTTTGGCATTCAAGAACAGATCTTCAGCCGTTACTTGAACTACATTCATTTTAAAGGGACTATGTTACCCTCTGGAAAATTAAATCACCTCAATTTTCTGAGTATTTGATGCCTTACACTATTTGGTTTTATTTCTTTTCATATATTGCAAGAAAGTCTTTCTAAATATTTTGGGTGTAGGAAGATAGTAATTTATCTTCATTTATGAATATTCTGGGGCTTAAGTAAGGAGAGTGTTTTAGTCCACCCAACAGAATTTATGTAATAATGCATTTTCATTTATAATGTCAGTCTCTTGCCTTTTTGTTTACTACACCATGTAGTTTCTAGATAGATCTGGAAATGGTGACTTCATCTATCTAAAAAGTGGTAATAACTCAAGTGAGGAAAGTCTAAAAAGAGAACATTGAATCATTGGGGTTTTATCTTTCTTATTTTTACCTTTCTTAGTTTTCAATTCTTCTTTGATTTCTTTGAATGTTCTTTAGTCACGAAACTGCCTTCCACATACGTTATTTTGCTTTCTTCATTCTGGCATTTCTTTTCCAAGTGACACTTGTTGTGTACCTCTGTTTCTCAGTTTCTAAAAAGAAGAAAATTCCTTGAAAATTGTAGTTATTCTGTTATTTTTTTTCTGAAAAAAAAAAAAAATTGTGATGGTTCAATAAGAAAATGAAATCTTTTCCCTTCCCTTCCCTTCCCACCCCCACCCTTGCCCCTGCCCCTTCCCTTACTCTTTTCATGACATTCAAAATAATTATTTCTTCCTAAAATGTGGCAGCAAGTTAGCATCATGCAGTAGACTTTCTTACATGGTCAAAATAAATTCATCTATAGCAGAACTGGATGTGGAATATAGATTGCTGTGTACAGGCAGCTTTTGTATATAAATCCACATATACAAATAAAATATCTTCAGATATATCTTCAGATATAAAATACCATATATTTTAGTTTCATTAAGATAATGATCTTTTTCTATATGTCTGTGAATAAACACACTTTTTGAAAGGTCATTTATGCCCTTGAGTGATTAGAGGAGTTTAAAAATTACTTATGTAGCAAGGATTTCCCATGTGTTTTGCCTTTCTCTGCAAAGGCAGTGAAGAAGTAATGTTTTCCATCCCTAGGGGTTTTAAAATCTGTGGTTAACAACTTCTTTTGTATTTTGCCCTTATGGCATCACAACATATCCAATTTTCACTCCCGTTTTTCTCCCTCCAGAGAGTTATTGCTATGCTTGAGTGAACAGCATATACTCCAATCACTTCACATCATCATTTTACTAAGTGGATTTAGTCTGGATGATGTGTGTTTCTCTTCAGGAAGTCCTCCTACTTCATCTTTTGATGCAACAGAAAACTGAAACCATGTATCTGGTGTATTAGGAAATCTATAAATGTTTTAGAAGTGTGTGTATATAAGAGATGCTTCAGATCATAAAAGAACAGAAATGTGTAGTCAGGTGTGACAGATGCCTCTTTCTCTGTTATCAGAGTGTGCCAGGAAATGATTTTTGAATCACTGAGTCTCACTTTTGATGAAGTTTTTGTCAGTCAGATTTACTTTGTACCATATATTAACCAACTTTACTCCAGTATAATTGCAATGCTCCAAAATTATATGGCTTCTCTAGAAAGATTATTCCACAGTCTTCCACTCATGATGCTGTTTTTCTGAAACTCAGCTACGTTTTCTGTCTTTAATTTTCTGAAATGGAGATAACTGAATATTACTTTTGACTGCATCATTATTTAAAACCAAGGAGACATCTTTATTCCAACGTTTTGTGGCTGCACAGATATTTTAAGCGCCCTGAGCAACATGGTTGCTCATAGGATCCCAAACATTTGTGGGAAGTGTTAATCAGAATGCACAGGGAGTACAGATGTATGGCAACATTCTTTATTCCCAGTATTGTTTTGTTCTTAATGGCAAAAAAATCAAACAGTTCATCTTTATTTCAGTTGTCAACTTACCTCATGACAGAGGTCATACATACTCAACGCCATACAGTACTCTTCTGTTAGTGATTTTTAGGGACCAAAATCTATAAATACTACCTTGTAATAATTCTGCAGCTTTAAGTCCTGCATTGTTGTAAAAAGACACTCAGTTTGTCACAGAGCATTCCAGGCACGTTTATTCTTTTCCCTAGCAATGTGATTGAAAAGGGACATCGCAATATATGTATCTACTGGGATTAACATTAATGAAACAGATTTCCTGCCGTTAAAATTATTCCCCAACTAGCAAGGAGTAAGGAAATTTAGGTGAGAAACTCTGGAGGAAAGCTTTGAGAAATAAATTGGAAAACAAATTCATTGTTTGCAGCAAAATTGCATCTGCACTTTAGCTGTTGGCATTTTACTTGCTCCTCAACTTGGAAGTGAAATACTTTACAATAGCATTTTTTTCTCTCTGATTCCTTTTGGGAAGACAATTTTCAGGTTGATAAGGAAAATGGACTTTGGGAATGTGACTATAAGGCTGATAATAGCACTTTTTAAAAAAGAAAAAAAGGATATAAAATCAAGATAGAAAAGCACAGAATATGGAATTTATTCCATTAAATTGCTCTCATTCTTTCTATTTGACTTTTTTAAGAAACAACACAGACAAGGAAACAGCAAGTAAAAATTAGGGCCGCCACCACATAGAAATAGATGTCTAACATCTAAATTCTTCTTGATGACCTTATATTCTTGAGTTTGCATGAAAACTCAGTTTCTTAAGAGTTTTCAAAATATACCTCCAGAAGGACTTTCCATTTAATTTTATTTTGAATCATTAATATAATAATGAAGAAACTTGTATTCTACATTTTTAAAAAATAACAAAAAAAACCAAACCAAAACTAAACAGTCCTGACCACCAAGGATTGCTAGTACTTACCTAATGCTGATATTTTACTCAGACTATGAGTTTCAGGGGACATTTACATTTATTTTTGCCCTGGTGGACGAGCATATCAAAATCTAACCAATTGAACAAAAAAAGGAATACAGACCTGTACATATTGGAACCCATCAGAATTACTGAAATTAATCCAGTGCTCAGACGATAAATTGAAATCTGCCAATGAGAAGCTTTTGTACCTGCTCAGACTTTTATATCACAAAAGGCCAGGAACATTTTTGTCAAGGATTTTCTTTTTGCTTCCAGTCATTTTCCAGCTGGTCTTACCTTTCAAGGTTATAGTTGTGCTTCAAGTTTCACATCAATTCAAAGCAGAAACAAGAACTACTACTTTTACCAGACAGGGAAATTCCAAAGGCCAGCATATGGTTTAGATTAGAGAACTCACGAGCTCTTCTAAGTGCCTGGGACTGGGTGCACTCTCTAATTACATCCCAGTTTTATCCTGAAGTGAGATTCAAGCACGTACAAACTCCCTTATTTTCCCAGCAAGTGTCTTGTATAGAAAATAAATGCGAGTACCCACACCAGGCAGAAGCTCTATCTTGTTCCAAACAGCGTGAACTTCAGATGTTAGGTATAAACACTGTGTTTTTGCCCATTGGTACACTGTGAAAAGAAATCACCATACTGATTCTAACAGATTTTCTGCAGCTGTTTCAGAAGATACCACTGCATCTCACCCTTTAAATCGCTTGTCCCATCATTTGCTATCCTTTTTTAGTAATTTGCAGTGTTCATTACTTTCTAATTCAGCAATATTTTCCAATTTGTCTATTTTGCAGACAATCTTTTGATTATTATCTAGTATAAAATATCTTCACAAGTGTCATGCTCAGCATACTCTGGTCTACTGCGATATGAAAAAGATGACAGTTAAAGTAAATGCAGCTCACTTACTTCTGGAGTATTTACTATCTAATTCCTCCCCCCCCCTCTGGCCCCGCCCTTAATGTTTAAGATTTCTATGCAAAATAAAATTCTGTACACTTACAGTACAAATTAAATATCTGAAAGACAAAGGGGAAATCGGTGCATTTCACAAGTAGCTACCTGTCCTACTGTAAAAATATTGGTATAATGCACATTTTAATATGGTCAATATGAAAATAAGTCCACCTTTGTGGCAGAGAATATAAGACTAAACCTCGTCCTTTGTTTGAAAATCTTGCATTTTTTGTAAATTACTGGTATCAGAATCATTACTCATACTCTAGGATCAAGATTTGCCATTTCATGAGTACACGTGTCTGTGTATGGAAGATATAGACTGGCTATGTATGTTGGTTTTGTATGTATGCGTGCTGTTAGGAAGTATGTTTATTTCCTTCAAAAATTTTCATAAATATTTCAAAGATTTGCACAATATGAAGGAGAATATGAGACAAAAAGTGGATTACTGGAAGTTGTGAGGCACCCAGAGCAAAGAACTCTCTCATACTCACCCTGTGTCCTCTACATTTTCCCTGGGCACTCACAGTAGGCCACTGGCAGAGGCAGAGTACTGGACTAGACAAACCTTGTGAGTTTTTTATTTATTTTAGGAGATAATAATTAAACTATTTCTAGAAAATAGCCCAGCATCACCTCTTGTTTTTGCCCAAGGCAAGTATAGTAGTAAAAGTTTACAGATGAGTTTCCCTGAAACTTTGGAAATTTGGGATGCCCGGGGGGAGGGGAAGAGAAAGGAAAATGAACATATTTAATACCTATAAAGTTAAAAAAATATTTTTTTAAAGTCATATATGGGAAGAACATATTACTTAGCTTTGTTCAATGGAAGAAACAAGGGAATCATTATTTTTTCAGAAAGAGTCCTTGCATACATTTAATGGCAAGTTCTACATACAAGGCCAAAAAGAAATTGTGATTTCAATTAAAGCAGAACTCCCAGTGTGCTTCAGCAATCTATGCAAACCTGTCCACCATGTAGATTTTTTGTCAGGCTTTTTCTTGTCTATTCTTGATCCAGTTTCAACTGGTTTATATACCTCTGCTTAAGGCTACTCGCTCTATCACATCTCATGAACCAATGTGATGCTTTTATTCAGTGAGAATAAATACACTCTCTCATGATTTTAGCATATTCTGGAAATATAATAAAGGAGATAAGTGTTTAGAACAGCATGAACCTCTTTCACAAAATGTAAATTATAAATCTCCATCCAATGGACTAATCACAATGCATTAAACATCTTTTCTGATAAGCAGGAAAATTGCAGAGTGAGATTCAGATAGATATGATTAACAGAACGTAGAAAAAGGGGGCGAAAAAAGTATTTCTAAAGAGGCTCTAATCACAGGGTTTTAAAAGAAATCCTTTTTACGGAGGATTAATTGCACTGCAAAGTACACTTTCCTGATCATCAAAATAATTCTGTTTGTTACATGTGTGGTCTGTTATTATTCTAAATAACAGGGTGTGGAAGCTATCAGAAAAGAGATGGTATATTTTATGATACTTCTGCATATAAACAGTTTATAAACCACATTTTGGGTGTGAGATCTTAATAAATAAAAATATTTTGCAAAATTGTTATTGATTGTAGCTATTAAATTTGCCTTATAGCTTGATTCTCTGAAAGTTTTTTCATGTAGTTGGAAGATTTTGTTCGGTCTCATTCTTTTTAAAGAAGTATTATCCTTTGTGTATGCAGTGGTTGAATTCTTTCCAATTAATTTAATGTTGCTTTCCACTTAATTATTGAGAGCAATGTTCAGTTATTTCACTATTAACACAAATTACACTGATTCAAATTATAGCAAGAAATATTTATGACTCAGAAGATGAAGGAACCTTTTCATATATCAGTCCTAGAAAGCAGGGTAGGAATTGACCAGCCACACCGGTGTTGACGTATCCAGCCCCTCAGAAGCTCGTAACATGCATGTTTATGGCTCTTTCTGCAAGTGGGAATCCTATTCTTCTCTAAACTGCTAGAGGATCTCATGGTATAGTTCTAATTGAGACTTCTCCCATCAAAATTTGTCTGCATGTAAATAAGTATGACCCCTGAGAACAGTGTAGTATTATTTCCTTGAAGATTGCAATTTCCAATAACATTTGATGCTGAGAGAGAGCTGAAAGAGCAGTAACTCAGACTCAAAATCAAGCTTGCTTGAAAGAAAATGTATATACTTTTTTTTAAGTCATGTAAAAACTTTGAATAATGGATTAGTATGAAAATTTACCAAGCAACCCATATTAAAAAAAAAAAAATATATTCTCAGTGACCTCTAGAAATTAGTCTTATTATGGTGTTACATGTACAGTATAGATGTATTTACACACTTCATATCAAGTAATCAATGAATAAAATGCATAAGCAAGTACTGGAATTCAGGAACTTCCTTCCAAGTTCAGTCTCTGATATACTTTATTTTTTGCTGCATAATGGATATGTCTATATTAGTATTTTAGTTTCGATCTGGAGTGAGCTTTTGAAGTGAATTGCATGATTTTCTCTGCTTACTGGAAATTACCTCAGAAGAATCTCAGCCTATACACTCTAAATTCCTTTCCTATTGAATTAAAACCAAACGTGCTCCTGTTGCTTTCAGTCCAGAGGACCAGAGTGGAATTAATCAGAAATAACCCTCCTTTCCCCACCACCGTACGCCACCCCTGGTATGCATATAATGTGGAAATTTGTATCTACAGACTTTCTGGGCCACATCAATTGCTATTGCAGCCAGTGGCACAGCTATTGCATGAAAAATGGAATACTGTTTATTGTTTCTTATTTCAGCTTGTATCACTGATCTAACTTGTGCCCTATATCACAGTCAAATTCCAGTTTCTACTCTGAATCAGAGGGTTAGGAAATTCAAACATGTTTTCCTTTTCTTCAGTTTCTATCTTCTTTGCAACATCAACTATTTTCTTGCCTTTAAATATATTGTATCAATGGTCTGAATTTGCCATTTAGAAATATCACAGCACTGCAGGACTACATTTATAGAGCAAGGTTTCAAGACAGGCTGTAGGGGAAACATATAAGTTAGATCCTGTGGAGAAATTTATGTAACTAATATCTCATTTGGCTATATGTCTCAGTATAATTTCTGTCTCATTTCTGTAGTAAACAGTAGAACTATTAATTGTAAAAAACCCTTATCTTTCATTAATATTTAATCCGGAGTTCAGTAATCCATGGGGCGTTATATCTGCTTTTTCATACAGAGAATTTAATGGCATAAAACTAGTTTATACAGAAAAATAACTCAGAATATATGAGATAACCCCCAACCAAACTTTTAGCATTGTACTTCCATCTACCTTTCCTTCCTTCTGCAATTAAATGTATTTGGGTTTGCTTTAGTTCTACTTTTCTGAAACAGGCTGCTGGGCCCTATAGACTCACCTTTTCTAATTTCAGAGTTTATTCCTCCCTTCAGGGTTAACAGCTATATTATGGAAGGACGTAATAAAGTAAGTAATTGTGATGGCCTTATATATCAGAAAAATCAGGATTTTTTTTTTTCATTTAATATTCTGCCAATTTATTTTAAAATGAAGCCTAAAGATACTTCATCATCTGCACTGTATGGAAAGCTTCAGTATCTTCAGTTCTAAAGTAGTAACTTCACAGTGTCATACATTATCTGCCTTCCGAATAGCATAGACTGCATATACAATAAGAGACGTGTAGTACCCCTGATCTATTTTTAATATTATTGTTATAAAGTAATGCCTTGCAATCAATTGTCTGAAAAGACTGTAATTAGAAAAAAAGCTTGAAGACAGGCATAGTGATCTGTCTGCTGAATATCTTTAGACCTGCCAAGGTTGTGGGTTGATACGGTGATAAAGACATATTCAGGGTGGTTTTTTTCCATTTTTTAAATATTTTTTGCTAGTTTCCAACTGCAAGTGAGTTCAGAAAGAAGTAAAGCTGTTCTGCTATGGTTATTTGTATTATTATTACAGACACTGTTAAGTGAGTTTTCTAGACATATACTGGGCTATAGAAGCTCAAGCATTATAGGATTTGACTAGCCAGAAGAATTCTTAAGATACAATATTGGAATTGAGGTTGAACATTAGAAGCTTAAACTGCTGCTAATTTCCTTTTCTGGAGTGAGAAGAAGACAACGGTATCTTGTGTCGTCAAAATCCAAGCTTTTGAATCATGAGTAGAATATTGAAAACAAGAATGTGTTACACTTTCCCAAGGGAGAAATGTTTCATTATAATTCATTACTTTGTAGTGGTCTGACTTCTAACCTTGTGATTTCAAACTGTAGGTAAAATTATTACCTTGTTTTAAGCAGTCATCTGAGAATTACCCTTGATGTTTTGAGCAGTTCATTAAGAATTTTCTGGGAACACATTTCTGAAAGTGGGTAATGACATTAAACAAAGTAAGTTAAAATATTAAATAACTGGATGCCAGGGGGATGTGGAAGGGCTTGCTAAACCATAAGCCATAAACAATTGGGCACCTGTAAAAACCATATCCATTACTCAGATCACTGATTTCACACTACTTAGTCTTTTGTTGTGCTTGTTAGCACCTACTTGCATTACTGTTTGATTAATCAAATTGTATACAATGCTGGAAGACTGCCATGAAATGATGGCTAACCTATACCAGAGCAACCCATTCTAGCAGTGCTGAGATTCAGGATTTGGTCATGTTCTGTATTAACATAATTACAGAAACTCTGCATACAGAATACTTAATGTCTCCATGAATTAATAGTTCAACTGATCTCTGATTTTTCATATTCAGAGGGTTTACGTACTGTCGACAGTTATTTATGATAAAATTTTATTAGAATGACAACACTGTGCTCTATGTGCTTTTTCTGTGACAAGGCAAGATTGAAACCTTCTCTGCTGGAGTTTCCTTTTTTTTTTTTTTTTTTTTTTTTTTTGAAAGTAGGCAGTCAATCAAGCACCATAGGTGCCTGGAATAAGAAACACACATTCTGAAGATAGCTTTTAAAATTATATTGTTACATATATGTGAAAGCCTGGAAAAAGAAACACATTTGAAAAAGGATCACTAAATGGATAAGTAAAGAAAAATACAGTTAAATCTAATTCATACGCTTACCTACAGGACTCAAATTCACATGGAACCCTCTTAACCAATTAATGAGAAAGGTGATTTACTGTGGCTGCTTTCATTGGCGTGGGAAATAGTGTGAAGACCTGAAAAGCATTATGAATGGGTACCACAAAAAACCCCAAACAACCCAAAAACCAACACCCACAATTCCCACAATAAAAAGCCCCACACAAGGTCATGAGAGCTCTTCTCTATTCTTAATCTTACAGTTGCTCATATTGTACTTTTCAGAGAATTTTGAACTTTTAAATGTGAAACAGAATATTTGATCAAAGCAGAGTATGGCCTAATAGCAGTCATGGAAGTTAAGCTGAGGTTTAGAAAAGTATTTTTCTAAAGTAGGAGCTATAGGTTCCTTAGCAATTCTAAAAATCAGACATATCTGTATCAGATTTTAATCTATTGACACAGTTTGTTTCATGCCCATACAATAAAGTGAATGATCTTGCTCTCACCATCATTTTCATAAATGTTTTTCATGCCTGGTGAAAAGCATTAGCTTGCCTGGTCCACCACTTTTATGTTCTCATTTACTTGATATTATCATTGACTTCTATCCTGGAGTTGTCAGATAAGTTACTGTTTCCATGTAAAACTGTCCTTATCATTGCCTTTATAAAGGCAAACACATTCCTGGAATAATATTGCTACTTTATTAGCATACTCTAAATGACACAATTGTTAAAGTTTTCTATTATGATGACATTAACAGTGGTTTCAATGGCCTATCCATCCTAGTTGTTTATCCTTATTCCTATCATTGCTGAAAATAAGCTTTTAAAATTGAATGCAACACACAGCTATACAAATAACCAAGCAGCATTTCTGAATACTATATCCAAAGTCTAAAAAAGCAATTGTAAAGATCTCGACACTCTGTAACACAGGGTGCACTAAAACATTTAATATGAAAATTAATAAGGAATAAGACTTATTACTGGAGCAAGGCTACTTTGCAGTTGAAGACTAACAGATTCTTAGTCTCCAAAGCCTAGCTAAAGCATCTTGCATCTTCGCAAGAAAACTTGACAGCAGTTCCAACATCAAATGTGAAATAGGAATCTCTAGGATTCCAACTTTCAATTTTTTTCTACTACTTTGTAGTAGAAACTGAACATAAAAAAAGTCAGAGTAACTACAAATAGATTCCATAGCTTCAAGAAAATATTCTAAATGTAAGTAGATACACATGGTTCTGTGATTAATCATGGAAACATGGTGGGATGACTCACACACCTGGAGCGCTGCAAGAGATGGCTATAAACTCTTCAGAAGGGACAGGCAAGGAAGGAGAAGCAGTAGGGCAGCCCTGTATGTTGGGGAAAGTTTCAGTTGTCTAGAGCTTCATGATGGTCATGAAAGGGTCAGGTGTTTATCGGTAAGAGTCAGGGGGAAAGCCAACAAGGCAGATGTCATGGTGGGAGTCTGTTATAGACCACTCAGCTGGGATGAAGAGGCAGATGAAATATTCTATAAGCAGCTGGGAGAAGTTACGTGATTGCTAGCCCTTCTTCTCATGGGGGACTTCAACTTACCAGGTGCCTGCTGGAAATACAATACAGCAGAGGGGAAACAGTCTAGGAGGTTTCTGGAGTGTGTGGAAGATAACATCCTGACACAGTGAGTAAGCCAACTAGGGAACGTGCCCAACAGTACCTGTTGTTTGCAAATGGAGAAGGACTTGTACGTGATGTGATGGTTGGAGGCCGTCTTGGGTATAGTGATCATGAAATGATAGTTTTGATTCTCAGACAAGTAAGGAAGAGGGTTAGCAGAACTGCTACCTTGGACTTCCAGAGGGCAGACTTTGACCTGTTTAAGGGTCTGGTTGACAGACTCCCTTGGGACACAGTCCTGAAAGGCAAAGGAGTCCAGGAAGGCTGGACATTCTTCAAAAAGGAATTTTTAAAGGCACAGGAACAGGCTGTCCCCATGTGCTGAAAGACAAGCTGTAGGGGAAGACAGCCAGCCCAGCTGAACAGAGAGTTTTGGCTGAAACTCAGGGATATAAAGAGAGTTCATGACCTTTGGAAGAAGGGGCAGGCAACCTAGGAGTACTACAAGGATGTCATGAGGTTATGCAGGGAGAAAATTAGAAGGGCCAAAGCCCAACTCGAAATTCATCCGGCTCCTGCCGTAATAGACAATAAAAATGTTTCAATAAAAATATTAGGAACAAAAGGAGGGCTAAGGAGAATCTCCATCCTTTATTGGATGCAGGGGGAAACACAGTGACCAAGGATGAGGAAAAGGCTGAGGAACTTAATACCTTCTTTGCCTCAAATACTAAGACTGGTTGTTCTTGGAGTACCCAGCCCCCTGAGCTGGAAGACATGGATGGGGAGCAGAATGAAGCTCCCATGATCCAAGAGGAAATAGTGACCTGCTACACTGCTTAGACACACACAAGTCTATGGAGCCAGATGCGATCCAACCAAGGGTACTGAGGGAGCTGATGGAAGTTTTCACCAAGACACTTTCCATCATTTATCAGCAGTTCGGGTTAACTGGGGAGGTCCCTGTTGACTGGAATTTAGCAAATGTGATGCCCATCTACAAGAAGGGTCGGAAGGAGAATCTAGGGAACTACTGGCCTGTCAGTCTGACCTCGGTGCCAGGGAAGGTTATGGGACAGAATATCCTCAGTGCCATCATGTGGCACAAACAGGACAACCAGGTGATCAGCCACAGCCAGCATAGATTTATGAAAGGCAGGTCCTTCTTGACTAACCTGATCTCCTTCTATGACAAGATGAACCACTTAGCGGATGAGGGAAAGGCTGTGGATGTTGTCTACCTCAACTTTAGTAAGGTCTGACACTGTTTCCCACAGCATACTCCTGGAGAAACTGGCTGCTCATGGCCTGGGTGGAGGTATGCTTCACTGGGTAAAAAACTGGCTGGATGGCCAAAGTGTTCTGGTGAATGGAGTTAAATCCAGTTTGTGGCTGATCACAAGGGGTGTTCCCCAGGGCTCCATATTGGGGCCAGTTTTGTTTAATATCTTTGCCAATGGTCTGGACGAGGTGATCAAGCGTACCCTCGATAAGTTTACAGACAACACCAAGTTGGGTGGGAGTGTTGATCTGTTTGAGGGAAGGAAGGCTCTACAGAGGGATCTGGACAGGCTGGATTGATGGCCCAAGCCAGTTGTATGATATTCAACAAGGCCATTTGTCAAGTTCTACACTTGGGTCACAACAAGCCCATGCAGCGCTACAGGCTTGGGGAAGAGTGGCTGGAAAGCTGCTTGGGAGAACAAGATGTGGGAGTGTTGGTCAACTGCTGGCTGAATGTGAGCCAGCAGTGTGCCCAGGTGGCCAAGAAGGTGAATAGCATCCTGGCTTGCGTCAGTGTAGCCAGCAGGACTAGGGAAATGATCGTCGCCCTGTACTCAGCACTAGTGAGGCCCCACTTTGAGTTCTGTGTCCAGTTTTGGGCCCCTCACTACAAGAAAGACATTGAGGTGCTGGAGCACGTCCAAAGAAGAACAACTAAACTGGTGAAGGGTCTAGAGAACAAGTCTTATGAGGACCAGCTGAGGGAACTGGGGTTGTTTAGTCTAGAGAAAAAGAGGCTGAGGGGAGACCTTATCGCTCTCTACGACTACCTGAAAGAACGTTGTAGAGAAGTGGGGGGTTGGTCTCTTTTCCCAAGTAACAAGTGATAGGACAAGTGGAAATGGCCTCAAGTTGTGCCACGGGAGGCTTAGACTGGATACTAGGAAATATTTCTTTACTGAAAGGGTTATCAAGCATTGGAACAGGCTGCCCAGGGAAGTCATTGAGTCACCATAGGTGGAGATGTACCACTTAGTGTCGTAGTTTGGTAATGGACATGGCAGTGTTAGGTTTATGGTGGGCCTTGATGATCTTAAGGGTCTTTTCCAACCTAAATGATTCTATGATTCTATTCTATATGCAACAAATATAAAGTTGACGAGACTGCTGCTCAGTTTAAGTTTCTGCATACCCAAAACACTGCAATAAATCCTCTTTATGTAAATAATACAGTATAAATTATATGGTGTGTGTATATGTATGCATATATATGATGAAGGCTTCAGGTAAATGAGAACTCCCATGAAGTTTTGTTTCATAGGAAGGAAATGTAAATGGATGTTGAATTGTCTCATGTCACGTCAAATAGTTACGCATAAGATCACTTCAACAAACTGAAAAGGAATATTATGAATCAGTGATATAAAAAGGATTAATTTCAGCCCAAAATATTGAAATAAGTTTTGACATATATAAATTTTTTATTTGTTGTTTGTTTGTTTGTTTGTTTTTTAAATAAGGCTGAATATTTGAGTTCTGATTGCAGATGAAAACAGATTTGGAAATATTGAAATCAAAAAGAAATGTTAATTTTTAATTTTTTTTTTCTATTTGAGAGGTTTTTGAGTCCTATAAAAATGAAAAGGAGCACTTGCAGACTGACATAATAAATTGTATGAATAAGAAGATCATATTTGACTATATAATGTATTCTTCTCCCCTGTTCTACATACCTCTGGGAGTAACTAGCATCTGTTCTCCCCAGGTTCAATGTGTGGTTGAAGAATGTCCTCAATTACCTTGATTTATGCAAATCTGATCATGTTTACATGCTTGCAGAATACAACAATATTCTTCCTTAAAATATTACTTCTTCTATTTCTAATAATAAAGGAATACCATTGCTTCTGTAAGCAAAATCTTGTATTTATATTGGCAACGTAAATAGTTTTGAAAGCAATCATTGTATCTTATAATAATTTATCATATTCTTGTAGTAATATAGAAAATGCCTTATGGTGTTAAATAACTTTAAGTGTTAACATCTATATGTTATCATACTAATAACTTCGTAAACTATATATATAATGGTTTGAAGTATATTCATTTCAATAGTATTATGCACGGAAGCGACAAAGTTTGTGATCCTATTTTCTATCTCTGGAAGATATGGTTCACTTCAGGCCATCCTGGAGGAAGAAAGATGGTGTTGGAGCATCTTATTGTTAAGAAAAAAAGTAGTTTCTTAACTGGTAGGGCATCTAATTCCATACTAGTAAAGATTTTGTAACCAGCTATTGCAGCATAATGCCAACATGAATGGTTCTAGACTTACTCTATGTGTTGGATCTTAGGTAGTGTTTAAGAAGAGCTATTATGTTGGTGATTCTGTACGACACTATTTCCTTGGAATATCTACCTTTCCAGTCCAAACTGTAGCATGCAGAGAAAAAATCCAGTATCACAAAAATTGTCAAATTGTTTCTTTATTTATGTCTTTTTGTTGCTAAATGTGAAGTTATTCCGCTGGTTTAAGAGTTTCCTTTAAGCTAACTCACAGTGAAGGATTTCACCAGGGCTCCCTGGTGATAGCCCACCAGAGAAGAGACCTTAAGGGAAATCTATGCTTAGAAAACAGGTAGATCTAGAGTTGCTCAAGGAAGAGTCTTACATTTTGAGGGATTAAAGTTATGTGAATAAAAAAGGCACTGATTCAACTTGCCTGTTTAGCAACATTGAGAGTAATAAGCCTAAGTAGCCTGATATAACAGTATTTCTTCCACACACACACTGTTAGTGACTGTTCCAATGATTAACACTGTCTTACTCCCACTGAAGCATACTTAGTAGCAAAGTTGACCCATTGTATGAATGTAATTTTCTGCATTACAGTAGCTTTCTGTGAAAAGTGTGGATTATTCATATATTCTTTTCATTTTCAGTTACTAAAGTAAATCTTGAACCAGATTTTTTTCTTCTAATGCAGGTAGACCAAAATTAAAATCTAGTGATCTGTACCACATTTCTTCTTCTTTCTCATCTGTCAAATCAATTTACTAAGACCAAAACAGTTACAGAAAAAAGCATATCATAAGATAGCAAAGATATCTGATATCAAAGGCTCTGAGCAATCTGATCTAGTTGAAGTCCCTGCTTACTGCAGGGGGGTTGGACTAGATGACCTTTAAAGGTCCCTTCCAACCCAACAGATTCTATAATTCTGTATTAGGAACACACCAGGTTATTGTAAATTTTTCTACTCACAAACTCTTTTAACATGAAAGAAATAATGTGATTTAATCCTCATAACTCATGCTGGGATTCTGTTGTGGGGTGTTGTTTTCTTTTTTTTGGTTTGGTGCATTGTTTTTTTTTTTTTTTAGTGGGAGGTTAGAAGAATTCTTGTAAATACCTGAGTAGTGAAATCACAAGACCTACAAAACCTTATTGTAAAGTAACCTTTCATACTTCTTATATCTTAATTTGTTCAGTCTTTTTGACTCTATCAGTAGACCTATCATGAGTCTGTTTTCTGCAAGGTGTTGCGAACACAAATGGCCTCTTAACTCTTAATCGATTACTTGCTCAGTGTTTCCAAGCGATAATCAAGATGCAAGAGTTTCAGTTTAACTTCCACAAAACTGTGTAGCTCAAAATCAGTGCACTCCTCAAAACTTTACCTTAAACTTCTTCAGTCAGCCAACAAGACATTATTTTTTGCAGGTATTATTTTCTACATCTTCCGCATTTTGCCTTATGTTGTTTCATCAAGACCAATTTGTTCCAGTTCTCTGGTGACTTTCAGCACTATACAACTTGAAGTAACTCAAAATAGATTTCTACCACCTTCCTGAGAGATTATTTCTGCTTATGCCCAACTCCAGATAGCTTCCACATCTGTCTATCTCTGCATCTACCAATAGAATTCTAAACTGAACAAAAGTAAAAATTGAAAAATAAAACCTGAAAAGAAAATACACAATTAATTGTACATACTATTAAAAAAAAAAAAACAAAATAAGTAACTGCCTTTCATGGTCCCCCAGGCCAGTCACAAATTTTATTTTTTTTTACCAGATGTTTCCTACATATTTCACCAATATACCACTTCAATAAGTAAAGAAGATAGAGATTTACAATTTATATTTTCTCCTACCTATATGCTACCACACAAGGTGTTTGGTTCCGATTTTATAATGAACTTAGTAGAATTAATTCAACTAGTTTCTTTCTGATTATATATTTTTAAGTGGATCAGGCAAGAATATAAACATCTTTATTCTGTTGATGTTTTGTGTGAGCCAATGACAATTAGCTAAGCATAATCCATCGACTCTAATTATAGGTCAGAAAATGCTGTAACACAGCTTTACATGTAGGAAGCATCAGAAATCCTTCATCACACCTTTGCAAGCCAAAAGGCAAGGAAATAGTGTTATATATTTTTTCAGTTTGCAAGATAAGATGGTGAAGTTATATATTGAACGATTGTTAGAACAGCATTTAGATTTCTGGTTTGACACTTTGTATTTTTAGAGTTGAGATGATTCTGCTTTGCATTTTCAAGTTGTCTTGAATGATGTGATCCCTACCTGTAGTTGGTTATCCACAAGTGAATTTGATATTTTATATTACCATTTCCCATTTTCTAGCATTTGTTAATTCAAATATTTAATTATTTTTTCTGTCTTAAGTATCTTCTAAAGGTGGGTATCTATCTTGTGTATACTACTTTTGTTCTCATGGTTATTTTCTTCCATTGATCAAAGAATATGGAACAGAATTTTTCAGCATGGTTAAAACAGTTAAATCAAGAGCATCTTCTCCTCCACATGTTTTCGTTGGCCATGATTTTTTAAGAACTATAGTTAGTACACAGAGTTTTATGCTTTTTTTTTTCTCTTACGCTGAAAGGTTAAATGAAAGCTATCTCACAACTTCTAAATTATTGACTTCATAATTTCCTTTCCTCCTGATTGCTTCTCTTCTTGGTCTCTGAAAATGCTTTTCATTCCTTAATAATTTACTTACCTTAATAATTTACTGTTACTTCCAGCAAGGTAATTTCCTTTTTTCCAACTTTTTCTAAACTAATTTCCAAAAGATGTCCATTCTGTGCTTGGAGAGGAAATCTGGAGGTACTAGGATGTCAGTTGAATGTCTTCCCAGCCTTGCTGCCTGCATTTCACAACACTGTTGTTAGCTACTTCAAAAAGGAAACCTTTCTGTAGCCTGCTGCTAGAGCACCACATGAACAGGAGTCTTAAGGGATAGGCCTCCTTCTCTCTGATATTTAGAGGCTGTACAACACCTGGCACTCTTTCCTTTAAGAATGTGGGAAATTCTCCCTGTGACTTTCCACTAGCAGCCCTAGGCTTCTTTGGAGTAATCCAATCATAGGGATAGTTCTTTAAGAGAATGTAAGTTGATCCTGTTAATAGGTTGTCTGAATAATGACAAAAAAAAAAAAGGGGGAAGAGCAGTTGTTTAGTGTGTTGGGGTTTTTTTCTCCTCTATTTTCTGATATTTAATAGAGGGGAAAGTAATCAAATCATTGAATTGCATGATATTGTATATTTATGTTACAATAAAACCTTCTTTGTGTCTGGAAAATTAAGAATGGAGAAGGGGAGAAGTGCAATTTTTACTAAGTCTACCATAAAAGCAGAAATTATTTAAAGAATTAGTCTGAATTTATTAAAATAAAAATTTAAGGCACTTACTTTTTAAATTGTATTTTTTGAGCTTGCAGTGGACTCAGTTTTGTGCAATTCTATAGTTATTTACCCTCACCTGCCAAAATACCTTTTTTCTTCATAATTTAAAGAGGTACAACCTGTTCCTGTGTTTAAAATGAAACATGCTCTTAAATGTTTTCCTAGGCTGTGGTCAAACTATTCAGCATGTTGCATTATTGAATGTACATTAATGGAAAGTATTTCGCTGTCAGACTGACAGCTGATGGTATAAAGAAAATACTTTTCATGTGTCTTTACATTAAGTCTAACAAACAACTGCACAAAAAGCAAATAAATGAAATAGTGTTTACCTCTTCTGAAATATCATTTGCAGGAAAAATAAAATAAAGGTTTAGAAATAAAATGTAGATGAAGATAAATATGACTCCAGCTTTTTATTTCTTTAATTATGGAATGCAAAGAAACAAATAAAATTAAAATATAAGGAGGTTTTCTTTATGTGGAAAAAATAATTAAATTCACTGATGTGTTGTTCATCTGAATGTGAGACCTTATCATCTCATTATCCTTTTCAAGCACATGAATACATTTCAAATCAAATATATATTTCAACATTTTAAACTTTATTAAAATTGCTAACAAGACATGTCTTTGATGGATGTTAGTAGAAGTTTCCACTCAGAAACCATCATTTCAAAACTGATGTAATAGCAGAGTACAAGTTGATCTTTAGCCTTTTGATTAGCTTTTTTTTTTTTTTATTTCTAAGAAAATTCAAGAAAGCAAGGATAGAACAATGAGAATGGCAGTGCTTTCAGAACAGGATAAAAATGCAAACATTAATTTCATTCAGATGAGGTCATTTGCATGCAAACCGATCAGATTGCAAGCTTATCTCATTACTATCTCAACCCTGTGACTTGTCTCCCTTTTATAGGTGCCATTAAGTTTAATAAGATAACTACTTTCATTGTATATTAAATACGTGTGACCACTACACGGTCTCTGCATGATGGTGAATTGTTAATAGCTATTTATCGTGTTATATTCTAACACAGTCTTCTTAATTTGCTCAGCTTGAAATAGGATATGCGACAGTAAATCACAGTCTGGGATTTTTTTCAGTTTCTTCTGAATATTTTCTTCCCTTCCTTGTCAGTATATTTTTTCCAAATTGGACGTTTAATTAAATATTAGCTGTAGTCCTGTTTTTCAGCAATATTTAATTGACTTAAATATTTTAAATAAAAATGTTCTTTCATTCTCACATATTATAAGCAGTTTTTACAGTGAATCACACTGCTTTTCAGTATATGAGATGCAGATTTTTCTTAACATCTCCCCACACCATCAGGTCTTGCACAAATTTCTAGCCTGATTACCAGATGTAGGCCTTGTAGATGACCCTTAAGCTTTGTACTTTGGAATCACTCAGAGGCCAAACTGCACTGGAGCAGAGATTCAAGGGTTTCTAGTGGCTGTGAGATGAAGGAAGAACTGGACCCTCAGAGGAAATCCAATCTCTAACAGCTCTCCCATGCAGTCATGTTATGAATAGTGAAACAAAATAGAATTTAGGAACCACGGAGCCAAACAGTCCAGATTTACAAGGTTTTGAGTCTATCAGAATCCTCTCAAACCCTGTCCAGTCTGCCAAAGAACAGAAAGGAAAGGGGGAATGTAGCAAGATATTAACTGTGTGACTCTGTAGCCCACACCCAACCTATAAATTCAACTTCTGGAGCTGCAGCAATGACTACAGAGTTTCACAAAGCTGGTAGGAACCTTGTTAATTAAATTAGAAGTAAATACTTTCAAGTAAACTTGAACTTGGGTCTGCTACCTGAGATGGCGATGTCTCCATCCCTGGAGACATTCAAGGCCAGGCTTGATGAGGCTCTGAGCAATCTGATCTAGTTAAAGATGTCCTTGCTTACTGCAGGGGGGTTGGACTAGATGACCTTTAAAGGTCCCTTCCAACCCAACACATTCTATGATTCTATGATTCTAAGATACCAGGTCATCAGTGAAAAGTAAAAATAAATAAGAACTATCTTGAAAGTCCATGAGGCCACTATTTCCTCAGGCTGTCGACAGTACAGGAATTTCTGTGGGAAGTGCTATGCAGCTGCTAAGGCAGTGTGTCACTGAAAACAGAGTGGAAAGAGTGTGCACACATGCTGAAGGCATGTGTCCTCAAGTCCTAGGCAGTGCTGAGCTTTGTTAATCGTTGGCAGTGGACCGGGAGTAAAAGGGCAACAAATGGGTACAGATCGTTTCATTTGTGGAAATTATTTACTCAGAGCTCTGGATGAATCAGGATGAAAAGGCAGCATCTTTCCCTGTCTTTAGGTAAACAGCCATAGGTTCTTCTTTGTGATAGCATTCTTTTACAGATGACCGGTGGGGCTCCTTGTCAGGGGTGATACAGTGCAGAGGTAGTTGTTTATTGAAGCTCTGCATCAGACTGAGATCTTCATGCTGAGGACAACAATGCTTAAATAACTAGAGGCATTACACCTTTCAGACAGAATAAGGCAACATCTTCCAAGGAAGGAAGAAAGCTTTTTACTGCATTTTGGAAGTGCCTGACTATTGGATACATAAAGCTCAGAATGGGTCTGGTAGAGCAGTTTAATGTTATGTTCCTTTTTTTTGTGCTAATACATTTCCCTTGTTTTACATATCGTGTAAGTACTGCCTGCTAGGAATGTCGACGGGAAGTTGTTAAGTTTTCTGAGATTCCTAACAGATGCTTGAGATAGTTTATCAAGAATAAGAGATGCACTTAACTGTAAAGTTATGTCTATTAATGCTTTAGATGCTGCCATTAACTGGATGCTAAAATTTTTAGAGTTAAAAAGTAAATCAAGCTGATTTTTTAGACTTATTTCTCTAGAATAAATAAAGACATAAATGATAGTAAGAGAAGCAAAACAATAACAGCAGTCCCTGTCACCATTTATTTAAGGAAGCAGATTCATTGGAGTCAGATAGAGAGTAGCAGATCTGTGGACGGAATTTCAGATTCCCACAGATTATAGGTAGAACAAGAGATATCTATTTATCTCAAGAGGATGAGCTAGTCAATTTTTTATTATCACTGAAATATGTTCTGCTAAGAGTTTTCCCTGGGGAAACATCCCCTGCATGTTCTGAGTTAATGAGAAAAGAAGGATGATTCCATGGTTTGAGTGATTTTTTGGGACTTGGCCTATATACCTTCAACTGTCCATTTTCTTAAAATGTTTCTGCATGTATTTGTGTAGTTTCCCTGTGCATCAAGTCCCATTTGTAAGAGGGAATAGTTACACTTATAAGAGTACTATGAGGCTAAATATATGAAAGAACAAACAAGCATTGTAACATATTACATGCTGCATTTCTTATTACCATAAAAAACAAAATTTAAAAATCAATCCTCTACCTGTGTAACATATACTAAATGACATATGTTCCTCATCTGATTGTCCATAAGTAATCATTTGCCCGTGGAGATATACAATATGATTTAAAAGAAAAACAGTTAGTGTTCTTTACTGATTTTCTTATGATGATTCTTTTCTGCCTTGCAGGTTGTAATGGGAATGGTTTCAAATATATTGTCAATTTTGCTAATAAGCTCACTTCTTAATAAGATATTGCATGAAATTATGTTATTATGAACTGATGGAAATATATTCTTCTGTTAGATTTTTATTCATTATACACTGCTCTAACATACTTGTTAATAACATAAGACAATCTATTTCTAGAGATTAAAATGTAATGCTAATTTTTCATCATAATGAGTTAAATTCATATTAAGTCAGACAATAAAAATATAAGTGAAAATGATTATATTAATGTGAATAATTTCTGATTGGACACACCATGATGGATTGCAATGTAATGAGTACCTGAAATGCTAAATATCACTAACGATATAAAATGCAATAGTCTAATACAACAGTTTTAAGATCTTCCCCTCAATCTTATAATTAGCTGTGGTTATATCATCAAATGGCACTCTGTATTATCTTTTAATGAATATTTTTACTGAAAATGTAATCACTTTCTTAGCTGGTTTCTCCTTTGTTCTGTTAGATATCTCATCTAAATTCCTCTTGGATACCAAATTAAAAGACTTCCTTAAACTTACTCTACTTATAGTGAAATATAGTTTTTCCACATTTATGAATGTACCTAAGTCTTCAGAGAATTGTTCCCTTAGGTTTATTGAATTAAAAATAATCCATTAACTTGAAATCACATATTTTCCACAGCGATTATAAAGTGATACTTTCACTATTATTAAAAAGATCTCAAATTTCTGAATCTGATTTTTTAATTCCCAAATCATGTTTGTTCTGCCTCTTACTGAATTGGTTGCATTTATTTTGCAAACCCTATTTATGTCAAACCCCTCCCATAACAATCACAGAGTCACAGAATGGTAGGGGTTGGAAGGGATCTTCGGAGATCATTGAGTCCAATCCCCTTCCAAATCAGGTTCACCTAGAGCAGGTTGAACAGGAACGCGTCCAGGTGGGTTTTGAACATCTCCAGAGAAGGAAACCCTGGAGATAATGTCGGTATCTGTTCTCTAAATTGTAGAAAATTACTCTTTCTTTCACTAATTAAATAAATGTATTTTCACATTTTTTTCTGCCATTAGAGAGAGATCTTTTTTTTTCATGTGTCCCTTTTCCCAATCTCTATTAAGTGTCCCTGGGCAGTCTTTAAAACTTCCATATAAAATTACGTTTTAGAATTTACTAATTTAAAATGTAAGTTTGTAATATGCAGGAGTTAAGGTTTTTATTTCTTCTATTGAAATATTACTTCATAGCCTAAGAAAATTTGTATTTGATTTTTGATTTGGTTTGGATTTTTTAAAATACTCAATTTTCTTATTTTCATCCTATTACTCTGGTTATGCATTCAGACATTTATTTAGTGTTAACTAAATTATGCATATTTTACAGTTTATGCTTCCCTTATTACCAGGAATATTTTTACTTATTATTTGAAAATAATTTTCTCACTTTTTGTAGCATATATTCAGTTTAAAGAGGTGTTTTGTCCTCAGAACCAGCAGCTATCAAGCAAGATTGCCTCCTTATCATTTTCAGGTATTGCCTTTACCCAAACATATATTTCCCTGATGTTTCAGTCTATCTTAGAGTTTGTAGTCTCCAAGAAACACTCCAGGCAAGCCTGCATAATCAGCCTAAGGTGGCTGTGGTTCTAGAGTGGCCTGAATGTCATGTGTTTGCTGACCTGCATGAATAGCCCACCTTGTGGCCTGTGAATATGAATAAACTCTGTATGCTAGGAGTATATTCTTACACTTTATTTCAAGAAATACAAAGTCCATAAATCCAGCAATAATCATTCCCATGTAGAAACCCAAATATCTCCGGGACAACCATGGTCATAAATAAAGACCTGTTCTGGTGTGAATCACAATCACTTCAGAGCAAAAAGTTTATGCCTTTCCTCTAATATCTCAAGTCCTGCAAGCCTTCTAAAAAGTTCATCTTTGAACTCAAAAGTAAACTGGTGGGTGGGATTACAAGACATAAAAAAATGTCAGGGAGTTGGAATATGCAATATTTAGAACATAAATTGAACTGGGGCCCTGTCATCTGCTTTTGAAGCCATGTGTACACATCACAGCCTCACAAGGTACCTGGGATGTGGATCTTTTAGGTTAGTAAATTCACACTGTTTTATAGGAAAGAAAAGACTGTGAGGCATGAAATAGGAAAAAAAAAATCATGATGAATGATACTCTATTATCAGCAGTTATTGGTTTTGACACTATCAAAATCCTCTATCTAAGGATAAGAGCAAAATGGTAAAATATTGACCTTAGATGTTCCTTCTGGAAGAACAGAAAATGAAATATAAGATACTTTGTGAAGAGAAGTTGAAATACAAAGTATTTTATGAAGAGCATTAACAAATAACAGGTAGTATCCCTGACTGAAACATCCAAATAATTGCAGGTTAAAGGCACTTGCATAGAAAACAATTGCAATTAATCAGAGTCTTTATGATATAATGAAAAGAAGAAGAAGGAGAATAATTAATTAAACATATACAAAGTTATGGCTGTAAAGAGAAATATGTTTCATAAACTTAGTGCTTATCGGCAATCCTAAATGAGGTAAGATATTAGTTGCTATCAATCAACTTAATCATGCATTTACTGGTTCCTGACATTAGAGAAATATCAAGAACAAGAGGAAGCTCAGGGGATGTTTATAATCAGACTTAGAAGACGACTGTTAAAAACATACTTGCTATGACAGAGAGGTAAGGGAAACAGATGACCTGCAGGAACAATTTAAAACCTTTGTGAAACCTAAAATATAGACAGGAATAAGAAGCTGAAAGTAAGAGTTTAGAAGACTGCTATGTAGATTTCAGACATTGTTGATATCTTTTATGACATGTTCAGGCATATACTGAAAAGAGAGAGCAAAGACTATGAAAATGAAGAACAGTATTTGAGGGTACACTTCTACAGCTTCCTGTCTGTAAAATGAATTGCAAACTGCATGCTTTCAGAATCAGTCATGTCTTGAGGAATGTGAAAAGAAAAAAAAGACACCCAAAAAAAGAGACTGGTAAGGTATCTCAAAAGGCAATATTTTATGGTTTGGTGAAGAAAAAGGCAGAAAGAAATAATAATGATTTGGGAGTGGCTTGTAGGAGTCTCAATGTAAAGAAGACAGACTATCAAGTATGAGTGAATTTTCCAAAGACAAAAAATACAAATCTTTTAGTCACAAAAATTTCCGTTACAGAAACATAGGACAGATAGGAATATAGGTTTTGAGCTAACATTTTCAAATGCTGGTCTGATTTGTGAGCAGGAAGAAAAAATCTGAAGAATTTTAGAAGCTAATGAGAATGAAAAAACTTAATATTTTACAGCATTCTTGATAAATGATTTAAGACAAGACAGGATAAACCAAACTGAATGTTTTGCACATTAATTTTGTCTTTTGAAATCCTTAAAGAAAACATAAAGAAGTTTTGGAAAAATGTGATGTAAAAAACAGTGCAAGACATCTTGCCTCAGTGCAATCAATAGAATAATATTTTATATATACCTATCTTATAAAAAGGGATAACATGACAGAATTAGTATGATTTGTAATACCCAGTAATCTGTTCTATACTACCTACAGTAATTGACTGCTGTAGATGTCAACAACCTGGACAGTTTAAACACCTTTGAGTACTATTTATTACTAATAATTTAATGAGAAAACATGATTTTAGGGGAAATGTACTTGTATAAGCCTGCAGATAATTTTTTAAATTAATAAAGACCACCGTAATGCTGCAGACACTTAGATGCTACAATGTCATTATCTGTAAGAAATGAGACCTCATGACTTACTAGATAGAAAGCAAGACAACTATATGCTTCTTAAAATATCAAATATTTTTAAGAATACTGAGGCAATTTTTTTGAAGCAGCAGAGAAAAATGATACCTGAAAAAAATCTAAGAAAGACTGCAGGAGCTGTATGAAAAATTAAATATAGCAGAGTAATGAAATGCCAACAACGCGATTCAGCAGTTAGATTGACAAAAGCTAGACTAGTTAATTTTGTAATTGAAGAACATTCCCCCAGTGTTCTCTCTCAGGGGAAGGGAGGGCAGAACATCGAACAGGACTAGAAAGCTCTTGGTGTAAATTAGCAGAAGGAGGGCACAATTGTGGCAGAAGCTGAGATTCTCCAGAGCTTATTGGCATCTCTGTAGAGAGTTCCTCTGTAGGACGTATGGCAGACTGTTTGAGAGCTTGTGCGTCAGGATCAGAGGAGAGAAAAATGGCAAGTCTTCTGCCTGGGAAGGAATAACAGCTTCCAGTGACAGAGAATCAGACTGACCAGGATGGACTGTCTGGGGTGCAGCTCTGCTGAAAGGCCCTGGGGATTGTGGCAAACAGCAAGCTGAATATAAGCCGGTAGTGTGTCCTTATAGCAAAGAAGGCGAATCACATCCTGGACTGGTTTTATTATCCTCTTTTAATGAGGAACCATTAGATTTCATTTATAAAACTGTGTACAGTTTTTGAGCCCTCTCAATACAAGAAAGATATTGACAGTTTGGAGCAAGTTCAGTGAAGCCACCACAAGCCATGAACATGGAGGAGAAGCTCCTGGACCTGGGAGGAGACGTAACAGTGCCTCTCCATGGAGTTGGTTGAGAAAACAGAGCCTTCATAGTGGTACATTCTGGGAGGACAAGAGACAATGGCATAAATGGAACAAGGAAGGCTTTGCCTGGATGTGAGGAGAAACACTTTTCTTTTCAAGCAACGGAACAGGTTGCACAGAGAGGTGAGCAGTCAACACATAACCGGATACAGCCCTAAGCAGCCTGGTCTGATCTCAGAGCTGACCCTTCTTTGAGCATTAGTTTGGACTAGAGATCTCCTGATGTCCCCTGCTGCCTGAATTATCCTGTGAATGGTGTCTACATGTAAACTTTATTCTGCTTCCATGTTGCTTCCCATATTTTTGAGGAAGAATCCTAGGGATAAAGTAGTAGCATTTCCAGACAGTCTATGTAGCTGGGAGGGAGGAGTGAGTTGGGTTTAATTGGCACACTTCTTTCTATCAAGCCACGACTCCTGACTTAGAAAAGCATAAGTGTGGAATGTGACAGCATTTCAGCTCATTTCTTCTGGTTTTGGTTGGTTGATTGTGGGTTTTTTTACATTGTTTTGGTTTGGGTTTTTTTGTGATTTTTGGCTCTTGTTCATTTTGATTTGGGTTGAAACCACAAGTTACTTAGCAGGTCATTGAATATTGTTAAACACTAGGGATAGTGAAAGTCAGCTTTGACACTTGGTGGGGTTGAAAAGACCTAAAGAGAAAGAGCAATTGGAGATACAAGCAGGAAGATAAGGGAAATAATGAAGAAAGGACAACTGATAAAGTGGAACATTGATAGTGGATAGCCCACGGTATTAGAATGACACCCCAGATATCGAAAACTGGTTTTCCAAAGTCATAGAGACATATGATCAATAAAATTCAGGGCAAGGATGTGGTAAGAGATTTTGGCTATGTTAGAGGTATTATCTTTAAGAGAACTTGGTATCAGGCTGCTAATAATCAAGAACAATGTGCATATCCTGAAAATAGAAAACTATCTGACTACAGGTGTGCACGCTCACGCACACATGCACACAAGCACATACATGAGAAATAATTCTGTAGCACATTACAGAATGATTGGTCTGTGCATGTGTATTATATTTACAACCATACCGTTGAAGTATTTTAGCACAAATTCTGTTGCCATGATGAAATATTTAGCTGGAGTGGTGGCACTTGGTATACATCATTGGAGTAGCAGCTATTAGTGCCATACAGTACATCATCGATGTGACACCTTTGAGAGGATGTGTAATATATAATCAGAATAGTCCTATTTGGACATCAATATGAGGTATTTACTGGTATTAATAATGTAGTGGGTGTAGTTTCATACAGCAAATAGACATAACTCTGATTCTAAGCAGCAGTGAAATTCCTGTCAATAGTGCCACAGCAGCTTCTACCATGCAGTGACTTTTGTGATAAGAAATGGCTCTCAGCCTAGAGTCTATGTATACTGATTACCACCACTTACTCTACTGTAGGAGTAAAAAACCCACCATCAACAAAAAAAAAAAACCAAACCAAACCAAAACAAAACAAAACAAAAAACCTTATAAAATGAAAGCAAATAAAATCTTAAGAAACTGGTCAGTCTTTCCATCGGCAGAAAAGTGTGGTAACAGTATGAATTATCCTGTGAGTAAAAATGATCAGTGAGGGCAAAACAGACAGCTCTGAAAAATGAAAAAACCTCGATGGTTGTGGAAATTGACATACAACATAGATCCTACCCCTTCATTATTTAAACATAAAGTCATGAAAATAAGAGACTCCAACATATACTCAAAGGAGTGATGAAGAAACTAGGGTAGGGAAAAAGGTGTTATTTTTTTCCTTAAAACTACATATGTTTTGTGGTATCTAAATTAAAACTGACTTTTTCTTTAACCATAACAACTTATATTTGCTTGCTTCAATGATCACTGAAATGTAAACTTAAAAAAGGTCTCAGTATTCGGCAGTACAATACTACAACTACAGTGTCAAATCAGCACTGCATCTGAGAATATTTACTACTCAGTTTTACCTCTGAAAAGGGATATCAGGCTTAGAAAATGTTCCAGAAAGACTGAGGAAACAGCTAACATTGAGGTCTAATTATACTAAAGAAAACGTAAAGGCTTCTCGATCCTCAAAATAAAATAATCTTTTACTATTTAACCACAAATATATACCAAAATGCTTCATATGTTAGCGTTATTTCCCTCCGTAATCCATTATAAATTTCTATCTTTCTGTCTACATTCTTTTTTTCACCCTTGATTTAAAACATAACTCATAGGTGTCATTGTAGAAATTAGCAGGTTATAGAAACAAAAGCCAGGCAACATGGGAGGGAATCCAATAGCAAGCCAAGACCATCGCACAAGCTTGCACTAGTTCAGCACATCTCCAAAGCATCTGGTCAATAGACCTTCCAAGTAGTCCTGTGCCTCAAATACCTTTCCCACCTTAATGCCGCTTCTACCTCCATCAGATGTAGAAAATAAATAAATAAATAAAAATCTATGAATGTGTGTTTTACCACTGTATCTGATATATCTGAAGGTAGAATTCAGTCCTGATAGCCTTACCTGAATGTTTTCACTGATTTCAGTAGATTTGTGTCATACTCTAAAGGCCTATATTTCTTGATTGGAGCTTAAAACTTTTTAGCACTGAATGTAAATTTCATTCTTCCTAGTAAAAAAGATTCCTACTGAAGATGGCTTCAGCATTTGCTCCTTACATTTGGGTGGAAAGGCAGCTGTTTTGCTGTATATATGAACCCAGTACTGAATGTTATGCCGAGTAATTCCTTCCTTGCCCAATAGACTGGTAATTTTATTAGGCAACACATAGTACAACGCTTATGTTGCACCCTGTACTGAGAATACAGTTCCCTGATGGCCAGCAATTTTCCATCTCTGATTTCACCCATAGTGACTGTCTGCAGATTGGTTGTTTACAGACTTGGACCTTCAACTTTAAACTTTGCTTTCTGATAAACTATCAGTGAAAGGTGTTGGGGAAAACATGCTTAAAGAAAGAATGAAAGATGACCGAAGAAAATCTATTTAAAAGCTCACATGAATAATATTAGATGGTTTTGCATAATGCTTATGGAAATTTTTTCATGTTTTTCATACAATTTTTCGACCTTCAGTAGTATCTAGTTAGAAAGTGTCATTTTTGAAAGGCATGTATGAACATTCTTTCCACGTATGAATATGAATCTGACAAAATGTGCAAACTCAAGCGTTATGTATATTTGTGCTAGCCTTGCTTGTCCTTTTTAAATACACTGAAAGCAAATATGTATTTCAAAATTTTTAATAAAATGTAACAGATTCTTCTAGTTAATCAGAAAAAAAAATCATTATAAACTGTGTTTTTAAAGTATTCTTCAGATTATCAGTTTGACCTGGTAACAATCATAATGATACAAATAAATAGATTCCAGATACCTAGATACACAGATCACTTTAAGTAAGTTTCGGTTAAGAACTAAAGAAAAAAAATCATAGAGCAGTTATTTCATGTAACTAAGTACGACTTTTAATCCTAGATATTTTTAAGAAATGAAGGTTAATAACCGATGTGTTAATTTACTTCTATTTCATTTTAAGGAATACTGGGGTGGGGGGAGGGTGTTTGGTTTTGGAGGTTTTTTTCCCTAGAGAAGAATCCTACTATGCTGTAGGATATACCTAAAAAGAAAAAATAATTATCCAACATACATTAAAATAGAGATATTTAATTTTGACTTAAATTTGTCTCAAACACACATACGCACATACATATACACATATACAAAGTCTTGATTTGATTTTGTTTTAATTGGTGCATCTTATAATTTGTGATGATAATGCCCAATTTTGAAAATCTGTCCCTTGGGCTACTTTAACACAGATATCCCTTGACTAAGGCACTTGTGTATCTTCTGTTTATTACTTTAATAAATACAATTATAAATGCTCAAAGGTTGTGAGTCAAAATAAAGAGTCTAGATGGGTAGGGAGACCTTTCTGAAATCTTGGCTTTTACATACTGTTTCACGTATCAGCAAAAAGAAAGATGGAAAAAAATATTTAATTTCAAAGAATTTAAAAGTTAGTATGTTTTTACCTTATGACTATTTACAATAAAAGTTGTGTCCCATCTGATAGCATGAGGAGTAAGACAAGATTAAACAAAACCAGTATGGATTTATCCCTTTGAAACAGGGAGTTCTACTGAGTTTTCCAAACTCAGAGTTTGCTCTAGAGTATTCAGCTTAGCATCCAATTGATACTTCAGTAAAGAGCGGTTGTCAATCTGTCAGCACTATGAGGATGTCTCACTTACCTCACCAAGTCTTAAAAAGCAAAAGACAGTCATTTTTAAGGAGGTGACCCACGCCCAATTTCTCCACAGATGGCAACATAGGTTGCATCTACATCTCTGTGTAGGTACCTGAATCTAAGCAGCCCAATTTTAGGTGGAATCCTGAATATTTTAAGGAGTCTGATATAATGCAGCAGATAACTATATACTATAAAATATTCTGTAATCCTTGGCTCACTGTGCAAATCTATAAATACTTGATATAATAAAAAAATGTGTTAACTTCCCTTCCTTTCCTATAAAATACACTAATTTATTTCTTTCATTTAAGTTTGGTGAGCTTCCCCAATAACTATAAAAATATTTTCTGATTGTATTTTCAGTGTGAAATATATCCTGCCCCACAGCTGGCACTAAGATGCCTACTCTGTTTAAAATTCACTTAAATCCTCCAAAGTAGAATTTCTGTACTGAAAACTATAAACACTATAAAAATGCTACGAGCGACTTCAGAGTGAACTGGATGCTTCCTGGTGCTGGAGCGCTCTTATAAAGAATCCACTTCAAAATGCTTCAAAGTCAATGCAAAGATTCCCAGTGGCTTCATTCAGCATTTGCTGAAACCCTGTTTCTGATCCACCAAGAAGATAGTATAGTAGCTGAAGAAAAAGAAGAAAAGAAAAATGGAAAGAAGAAAAGAAAAATGTTCCTTAATGGAACAGAGCAGTCACCGACACACAATTAGCTACTTATTTCAACACCGTTTCCCAGCTATTCCATAGTAATGAATTGGGACTGTATTTTTTGGAATATATTTGGTGATTTACAGAGTAATTAAGCAAATACAGTTGAACAATTGGCTACCTAATAAATCATGAAGTATACTTGATTTAACAGTTTATTTTATGTTTTAATTATTAATGCTCATGTCTTCTGTTGTAATATGTTGCTAAAACATTGTTAGGTACTGTGTAAAAATAATGCAATTTTGTTGACACTTTAAATAGCAAGTGCCATCAAAATAGCTCAATATATAAGAATGTCTGTATGTTAATTTGCTAGTTACCAAATTCCAGTCTGCTCATCTGGTCTATTTTTACTTTTATTTCCTGTTCCCATCTCCACCCCATTCTGACCCTCAGATTTTTCAACCACTGTCCAGGTGGCTACCTCTCTTTCCAAATGACATGCTACACTCAACATTCATGAAAAATATTTATTTTTCACTTCTGTTCAAATCAAAAATTACACACAGCCCTGGTATTAGGGTCTTATGAAAAACTGCTTTCCTTGCACCCTTGCTGCTGCTCGTCATTGCTTCCTTGGATATCAGAGCTACTGTCCTCTGAATGCATTAGTCATTCATGAATAATGACATAAAAGCCTGGCAATGCTTTAGAAGATGAGCCCTTTAGTACGCTTTTCTAACAACCATTAATATCTATAGTACTCAGCAGTTTTCTGATTTTCTTTTGTGAAAGGACAAATTGTGACTATACGGCAAAATGACATGGGGTCTGCAACTATTACTACTTTCATTAATGCAGATGAAATGCAAGGAAACAGAACAATAGATTTCATATGTGCCTGATGGGGAAATGCCTAGGTTTTCAAATGCCTCTTATATGCTTTAATTGAATTCATAAACACTAATTAGAATAAAAGTTTAGTGTCATGCTCACATCATTTTTCCTGATGCAGGTGTCTGAAAGAAGGCAAGGCTACTTATATATGAAATAATTTCCTTCATTTAAAATATCATTAGAATTATTTTTCCCATAATAAAAAAAAAATACAGTTATTAATTGCAACAACCCTAATTCTTCTTCCTAGGGCTGTAACCCTCTGCGTTACAGAAAACCTTAAAGGTGTAGTCCATACATGCTGAAATGCATGTCAGGCTGGGGGGGGGAGGAGGGAGGTGGGTGGAAGGAGGGCGCAGAAAACAAGACTAGTGTTTTGTGGCAATCTAATGGATGCCTCAAAATAAAGATGTATATTCCCAAAGTGCCGTGCTGACTTTTGCTCTAAGGATACGTAGCACAAGTAGGAAGAAAAGTCAGTGATTTAAATGCATTGTCTGAACAAAAACTGCGATATACTTTATGTACTATGCATACTTTGTACTCATTCACTGCACTCTGATTAATTCCCAGTAAGCCTGCAATTAGTATACGGTATCTGAGGTGGTTTTCTTATTAAATGTTGAGGGAATCTTAAAGTTGTGCTGTTCTTGGAAGGCAGGAAGTCAAAATGTCTACTGTGCAGGATCAGCTCAGATTTGCTGGGGAGAACTTCGAAGGTACATATACAGAAATGTAATTTGATTCTTAAAATAACTTCCCAGAGCAGTCCATAGGTAGATACTTTCCAGGCAGCTTAAGCCTGCAGGCAGGTGACCAGAACAGCTTGTCCAGAAATGATATAAAAGTTCTTACTTGGCCCTTCCCAGCAGTAGTAGTCAATATGACTGCCTTCTGGGCAAGAGATTGTACTAACATGCCCGGAGGCAGGTCAATGTATCGAGACAAATGTCTATAAAAGTCTAAATTCAAAATATTCATGTTCTGGCAAGAATCTAGTTCAGAATGCAGCAAGAGAGAATATATCTAAAGTAAATCTGTTAGCAGATAACTTCTCTGCGGCTTAAGAGATCAATAGACTGGTCTGTAACGTCATTTATAATGCATAAAAGAACATCAATGTACATCCCTAACATTGTCAGTAATTTAAAACAGAATTTAAATTCCTTTGCAAACCTCAAAATATTAGAAAAAATAGCAAAACAGATTATTAGCAAAGAGTGATACCTTCACTTTATGAAGTATTGGAACACATGGTATAAGCTCTACAAAACAAAACTTTAAAAATAACATAACAACATATGAAGTTAATTGTTACCACTATTCTTGCAATTATCCTTCCCCCTTTTTTCCACCATGTTCTGGGCAGGGTGGGTGGAAAGAAAAAGGAAGATAATAAGCACTTTCTAAGGGCGGTTGTATTCCACTTCTGCTGCCTCTAAAGACGGTTGTTGTCATATAAAGTAACGGACCTTGTAACCCTGCATTGCTACAAGACATTTTGCAGAAGATAAATATTTTAAATAGGTAAGATAAATATCCAAATATATTTCCAATATACTTTTAATTCATAGCTATTAGTAGATGAACGGGTTTTTAAAACCATTATTTTCCAAACAGCAATCCTTCATTTTGTATATCATTTTTTCTATAGAAATAGATGATATGCATTTATATCCCCTGTCAGGCATCGTGCCTTGAAAAATACAATGTAATTTAAAGTATGTCACTCCAGGAGAAGCCACATGGGAGGCACACAAAAGCAACTAGTATTTTCCTCAAACAGTGAAAGTAGAGAGATTTTTCAATATCTCAGTTTCCCATAGCAACCCACTTGTTGACCCACTTTAAGAAAATTTTGTCCATTTGTACCTGTTTTTTTGTTTTCCAAACAAAGCAGTACAAGAAAATAGACATTACTGAGACATAACTGAAACTTGATTCCAAAACCAATTGACTGAATACAAAAATGCACAGATTTTTTTTTTTTTTGCATAAACCATATTTTATTTTCATATTTTTTCAGTAGCAGTTGTGTGTGTGTATATATATAAAAATGTGATGACCATATCAATGTCAAAAAAAATGATACAGGCTTCTGTTGTCTAAGTAATTATCATGCATGCCTTATATAATAATATGTAACTTCATCAATACTTTTAAAAACCAAAAAGTAAAGATTAAACTGACAGCTATAAATATGTTGTAACTGTGTAACCATGAAAAAAGTTTTTTTGAACTCCTAGACTCTTCATTGCAACAGACAATTGAGTCAACATACAGTTATTCAGTTTGTCTTCCAATAGAATGAACTGGGGTCTAACACATCAGTTTAAAATGTATTTCTGGGCATCTGGGAGAAATTTCACAACCCTCACTGAAGTGAAATTTGGAAAAAAAAAATAAATCAAAACACTGTGAGATGTTTTGTAATGGTTTTGCCACTTTCTCACCTTCCTTATATGCATATATCTTTAGAGAGAACTGCACATGGAGCTGAGCTGCAAGTCTAGCCTGTTCTTACTCTCAGCTGCAGATCACAGGAGTGCCCGACGTGCCTGTGTGTCGGCTAAGACACAGATTGCAGCTTGGTGGGTGGTGCTATACTGTTCTTCAGCCATGACCTGAACAATATCCCAGATATTAGACATTGTTCTTCAGTGGAGGAACTTAACCATATGCAGCAGACGCAATCCTATTCCTATACTGGAGCTGAATGAACGTTGTCCTCAGTGGCTCTAGGTCTATTTAAATACTTAGATATTCACAAGTTAAACTCCCTTAGAGTTTAGTAACATACTAAGCAGATTCTTTATCTGCAATAAAGACCAGGCTTTTTATTTGCATTGGTGTGCATGGCTATTTCTTCCTCTCCACTGAACAGAGAAAGGTTTATACAGTTTTAACCTTTACATTGTCCAAACACTTCCCTTGTCAGAATTTCCTTTATATCCTTTACTAGGTATTTTAGACATTGAGAGATAGCTTTTCAAAAATCTTTTTTCAATTTTAGGAACCTAACTGGTAGGAATGTGTAAATGTGATCGAGAAATAAATTTGTCTCCTTACTGATACAAAGGCAGGTCATTCATGAGCAACTCAAACCATCTTTCCACACTCTTGGCCAGTATGCAAGGCCAGATAATAGTGATGCTTGTTCTTTTTAGTGTCAGTAGTTTGTCTTTAAGCATCCCCTTCTGACATCAGGATATCTAAAAGCTGATGGGACTTCTTTGGTTACATGTTGGATTTTTTAGAGAGAGATTTTTATTTCAATTTTTTTTTAAGCGGTCATTTAATTTTGATCTTTTTATGTTGAGATTATAATGCTTTCTGATAATTTCTGTATATCTATAAAATAAATAAAGCTTCAGATACAGAATAATATAGAAAATAATGAAATCAGATAGACAGAAGTACATTTTAAAATGTGTTTTGCTGTATCTTCATATGAGGAAGACTTTTATTAAATGCCTGCAACATGAAAGATTTTAGGAAGAGAGATACACTTTGGATACGACAAGAAGAGAAGACAAAATCAGCTTCCTGGGAAAACAGGTTAGTTTCCCTCTGGTCATTAGCCCTCGGATATTTCAAAAACTCATTACTAGTACATTTTTTGTGACCATATTTTTTTTCTGTTCTGTTCTGTAGGAATATAATGACCGGATAATTTTACAGAGCTTGTAGGATTTGTTCCATTCTTATTATAAGTTTAAGAAACTTTTCTGAAATTCTTTCATCCTTAAATCGCGCTGGAAGCAGTGCAAGAAATAGTTTTCTTGGATTGTCTTGTATTTGTGGTCTCAATGACCCCGGACGGCAGCTATAGTGATAAAAAGTGAACCAAGCTGCTATAAAATCCAGCACTAAAAGTTTAGTTAAGGTGGCTAAAATTCTGCAGGGTGCATGGCGTATGTCAGAAATGTTCTGTAGCTTGGCTAGAACTATAGCTGCATATTAAGTTGGCAGATAGAGGTCGTATCAGCCTTTAGAGATACTTGAATAGAAATACTGAATAAATAAGAATTCAGCAACCGAGCACCCAGAATTCATGATGTGATGACTGATATGAAAGAACACCCTATTTTCAATGGCATTTCTACTTACAGTCTGCATATGTTGATAATTAGTAACAGCATTTGAGATATCCCCACTTTTCGATTTAATTTTTAAATTTCCCTCCCTCAATATTTTTCCTGCTTTTTTACTGTTAAATGACAATTTATATACTTAGTTTATATACTGTGCTCTCTGCGGATATTTATCCAAATGAGCAATTTGAGAGATTTTGGTTAAACTTTGGTTGTATTTGGCAAATAAGACTTTAGCTTCTGCACTGTTTAGATTAGTGAAAAAAATTTGGACATTAATGGTGCAAATGAATACACCAGAAAATATCCAAGGAGGTAATTTATAAATTCTGATGGATCTTTAAGTGTCTTTGAAAAACTAACCTTAAGGCACTTAAGTTATTAAGTATCCAGAGACACCCATTAACAGTATTTTTGAAAATGTTTATAAGTCTACCAGTAAATTGTAAAGTTATTCTCACTCAGCAAGTGTGTAGCAGATATGGCCAACAGTGAAATGGAAATTCACGTTTGCATGTCTTCTTCACACAGTCTTGTATCGGATTAAAGATTTTTCCATCAATATAGCTGTTAAACTAAAATAAAAAAGTTTAGTTTGCCTTTCATTAAAGAACTGCGTACCCATTTTGTTCATTATAGTGGTTTTTTTCAAAATGTTCTTCATCGATTTTTTTTTTCACTACGACTGCAATTTGTCTGATTTTCGAGAAGACCAAGAATCTAATATTTACCCACTAGAACTAATCTTTTTTGTCAAGGAAATTAATCCCTTGGTAGTTCACTTGTAAGTAAACTTGATAGTATCGTGATAGCTCTTGAAGAGGCGTATTAAAAACTCCAAAAGCAACTGTTCCTCCCAAATAAAAAGCTAATCTTCAGTGGAAGCCTAAGAAGAAATATTCTCTTCCCTTTGTAAATCCTCATTAAAAACTCAGCCATTAGGGTTGCAGTATATTTTCCCCAAATGGAGACATATTCTTTACACTGGAATCGGTTCATTTTTATCTGTCTTGTTAGCAATTGTTCTGCAGGTATTTTCCTTGTTTATTAATGAATAACATTGCAGGCATTTAGGCTCTGGTATTCAGGAAACTGGTAAGAAATTGACAGTACTGTAACATCACATGAATTTAAAACTGCATGGTAAAGATGCAGTTTATGGTATGGATTACAGAAAATAATTTTACGAAAACACTATGAGGAAAGAAGCTTAATTTTGAAAGAAATGTTATGTCTGCAAAAGAAGTAGTGATCTCCTATGTATCAAAGCAGAATAAAGTCTGGTAATAGGAAGAAAGCTGTGGCACCGTTTCTGCCTCTGATAAAAATGGGATTTGTTGCAGACCATGGCACTTCATAATACAAGTTGTATTACGAACAGAGCTGTCTAAATACCGCAAAAGAGCAATTTCCAAAAACATCTAGGATCATCAGGTCTTAGTATTCACACGTTGCTATGGAGGAAGGCTGTTAAAAATATTTTATTATAACCATTTATAAGTGGAAACTGGATTTTCTACAATACTTTGCTTTTTCCTGATAAATTATATATGTTTACACATACATGCATACATATATATATATATATATACACTTTCTATGAAAATACTTTTTATATAATTTTTTCAAATTTGAACTGGCCAAAGACAATTTCAATTCAGAGGAGTTACAATGGAATCAGTTGAGCAAAACATTAAAGTGCTTCTTACTTTCACTAAAATGCCATTTGGGAATTTTTATGGGGCACATTTCTTTGACTAGTGTACCTAGTGGTAGCACTGAAAATATTTCAATAGAGAAAATATTCATCTTTCTTGTTGTTCAATATAGCCAACTGACTCAGAAAATTAGTCCTATAAGTAATGTCAATGTTTCAAAGGACAAATAATAAATTACTACAAAAAAAAAAAAAAGGTTTATTTAAAGGAGAGCATGGTGAGACAATTCAATACATCTAGCAATTTTAGGAATCTTGTAAAGAGAGAGTTTATAGTTTCGAAGCTCTTTTTTTTTAGTTCAATTATTTTATAACAATTTGAAGAAAAGGAAAAGGATTCCATTACATAAATTCTAAATTTCATAATTGTTTATTATCTTTCTACTAATACATTTTCATTCCATATTTCTTTGTCAACTGAGTATTCATCATAGGAATGCCCATATTGCATATGAGCAGTCAGGAATATCTTCCTTTTATTATCTACAATCCAGCATTCATTATCACTGTCTTACCTTTAAAATACTATGTCCTATTTAGAAATAATAGCAACATCATACATTAGACACAGAGTAGATATAACAGACTCACCCCCCCCCTAAAAAAAAAAGAGAACAGTGTGCAAATGTCCAAAAGCTGATGTGGACCTGAGTGTGCTGTTGCATATGTTCCTAGAAACTACAACTTGCACAAGGAAAAAAAAAAAAACACACAGAGAATAATTTTGCTTTGTTTCTCATTCTAATTAAAAAAAAGTGTGGGTGGAGGAGGGGAAGAATGAAGAGAAAATGCGTCACTTGGCCAGGTTTATTTGCAGATGTTCACAACCAGGATATGGAAAGCTGAGTGAATGAGAATTTAATGGCTTCTCGTCTGCAGTTTCTGATTGCCATACCACCATGCAATGGTATAAATGGAGCTTCTGAAGCTTTCCCCCAGGTTCTCAGTGAAAGCAGCAGTAAACAGGAGTAGTAAGATGAATTTATTTGCAGACTGATGAGAAAAAGAGAGTTGGAAATTTTTTTTAATAGTTTTTTTAAGCCTCACAAAATACCCTTTTATCATCAAGATTTTTATCACTGGGTTAAGAAATAACAAAGAGATAAAATAAATAAAAGAGTAAAGCAAAAATTGTTTTATGAAAAGCTGCACTTTAAACATAAGTCATATCGGTGGAGAAAGAGGTTTTAAAGCAAATGAGGAACTTTAAATTTTAGGATGCATTTTTCCGGTTTTCTGCAACATTCTCTAAAATTAACTTTAGTAGGCATAATACATGATATGAACTACTAAACTTTATAATGTAAAAAAATGCTGAAACACTTCAGTAGCTTCTGCATGTCGTACGCAAATTACTACTTTCCAATCAATAGGCATTTTAAAATACAATTGGTATTCTGGAGCTATAATACGCAATCTGTGCTACTGATGTTATGTATTCACATCATACATATGAGCTCTAGAGAAACAATTACAATATATGCTGCAAATGCATATTAAAACGCAAATTACATTAAGGACCATGCTTTAAAAGGAGACATAACCCAGGCTTCAATTTTGCACCTGCAGTCATTTCCAGAATCAACAGTGTAGACACATAATTGCAAACCAAATGATTGCATGTAACTGTTGAGATAGTTAATTTTCAGGTTCAGTCATCCGGTTACATATTTAAATGCTATAATTTGTGTCAACAATTATTAATGCCTATAAGATTTCCGTTACAAAGTTTATTTTGCTTTTACAAATTGGGCCTTAATATCCATATACTTTATTGTCTTCGGGTACGTCACTGGCTGAACGAAAGAGGAATATTTGTAATAATATGAAAAGGAGATTTATTTTTTTTAAACCAAATTGACATTTCTGGTGAAATTTCAAATTATTGTAATCTGTGTTGCATCCAGACAAGCTGGAGAACATGGTTTGTGATATACAAGAAATATTTGGGGCAAGGGGGGTCCAAAGTGGATTAAAGCTACTTACAGGGGTTTTCCTCCAAATTTCCAGAATGTTAGAATTTTCTTAGACCCCACTGGCTAATTTTCTTAGACCTCTGAAGCTGGCTTGCTGCTCTTAGCCATTTGACTGAGAATGTTGTTCCCACAGACCAGCTGTGATGCGTGGAAGGTGCTCTTTCTGTGCTGGATACAAAAAAAAACCCTGTGCCATCAACAGGCATCCTCTGGTATCGCTTACTCTAAGATAGCTTTGTGAGGAACCTACACAAAATCTCAAAATACTACCTTGAATTCAGTGGAAAGTTTAGACAAAATGTTCTGGAGCTTAATGAAATACTACTTTTTAGTGAAACTTGGCTCTGTCAGAAAAATTCCAGCCAAAACTTCTCACATTCATGTTACCTGACCTTTTATTTGCCTCATGCAGTATTTCTTACATATTTGTAAAGTTCACATTTGTGAGGATAAAAGAAAATGTAGTGAGTCCATCATACTCATGTGTTTTAGCCATCAGTGCATGGATTAACTACATTTGGTAACAGATGGGTTCATTTGAATGTGGTTTTGTTTGCTCTTCCACAAGACTAAACCACAGACTACTTATCTAAATGAAACACATTACCTTTAACAAGAATATTTGACTTTGTGTTGGCTAGTTATTGGCAGCTGCAAAGCCATAGCTCAGCTATAGAAATATGAACATGAAACCCTTGGGAGAAACACTGAAGAAGTATTTCTCCTAAATCCTGATTCTGCAGTACACAGAGGGGTGGTAGCTTGTCACACCTCGATGGTACACCTTCTGAAGTAGGCCTATGAAGTCTTTATGCCTTAAATCCCTTATTACAGGGATGCTATGGTTTTCTGGTTTGAGCCATGGAAGTAGTTTATTTTCTGGGTATTCAAATTGTTTTGTTTGTTTCAAATAAAAAAACAAACCAACACATAAACTGTCTACACAGTTATTCCTGTCCTCAGATTAGAATTCGAACCTGGGGATAGGGATTACCAAAATACTGCCAGCACAGATTATCTGAGGTCCCGTACGTGTTTAAAGATCATACACATCATAAATAAGGTGCAATAATCAGAGAACTGTGCATGGCTACACAATTTACTTATTTTCCAGTACAGAAAGAATCTATAGCACTTGAAAAGGGTTAGGAAAAAACGATGGCCAAATTGCTGTCATCAGTCAGGGCAGGATTTAGCTCACAGATTAGGGCACCAATGGGTATCTAGTTACCTAGTCAATATTGTCAATGTTGTAAATAGATTCTCAAAAGCTATTTAGCTGATCAGCCACCCAAACACAGGACTGAATTTCCCAGAGCCATCTGCTGTCATTGTAAACACTGCGAGATATGCTCTTAGGCTTCACTTACCGCTTCATTTCAGAAAGGTGAGTGTCTCTGTAGGGTTTATGTTATATCTTTTAGACACATAAACATGTTTCGGGTGTCCCAAAGTGTCAAAAATGGCATTAAATACCTATACTCTGGAATCCCACCTTAAATTTCTATGTTACAGAGGGCTGAACTGCTCTTTAACCTCCACGGGCTATACTGAATGAGCACGTGGGTCAGTTTGCTGCATGAAGGCACCTTGTGTCATTTTAGATGCTCTACGCTACCTGAGATATCTTCATTGACGTAAATACAATGCAGAACCTATAGGAAAGGAAAATCCTAGTGGCATGGTGGACGGAAAGGTACTTGAGAGGATTTCAGTTGACAGTAGATATCTAATGTGCAAATGAGCAGATCTCTAGTTCACCTGTGAATATCTACATACAGACACCTTCATCTGCAAACAGAATCTCACTCTCAGTTTCATGGGCTTTTTGGAGTACACTTTTTTATTTTTTATATGTGATTTTGTATGGAATTCCTGTAACTGAGGTGAAAGCAGCAGTGCTTGTAGAGACACCTGAAAAGAAGGGCAGCTTGGTGAATATAAAGGTCTGGATCTTTAGCTGATGTAGATACATGTAGCTCTGGTGCCTTCAGTAGAGGTACATGTATTTACATCATCTGAGGAGCTGACTGAACTATAACACAAGCACTCAGTGTTGTCTGAGTTCTGTATTCTGTGACACCAAACTGTCATATGGCAAAACCATTTATCCTTAAAACAAGAGAGAAAACAAAATAGTTTAAATGTCTTTCACTTAACAAACTTAAACTTAAGAAACACTACTTTAAGAGTATTTTCATACAAAGTCGTTTCTTTAATCTTTCATGATTGTAAAATAAGGTATTTCTTGGAAAGATCTGCCTCAAAATTATCTGACACTACCTAAGTCTTCAAAATATAAACAATCAAAAGGCAGTGATTTCAATTATCAGAATACTGGTTTTTAGAAAGCTACATGTTTATGTTTTACTATTTAAGAGAGATAAAAATAGCTCATTTTGTAGTTAGGTGTTGTTGACTTTCTAATAGTTATAAGCAATATCTTGATGACTCTCTGCCTATAACAGCATTTACTGCTAATACTATAGCTCTGTTTGTTCAGCTTTCAATTACTTAAAAGGCAACCTCAGTAAAAATTAATTCATAAAAGATCTGAAATGAATCCATGTGGGGTTTCTTTGATGGCTTCTTTATATGCCCCTGAATGCATTACTTGCTTCTTTCCTTTATAGAACATTTATGAGTACAAATAAAGATAGCAGTTTTGAATTGATTATTGTAGGTTTACTTTGTTTTCATATACACTTGTGCAGGTATGAAAAATAGGTGCCTGAGATGGATTCACATTTTCCTTCAAAAGCACAAAAGCTCACATTTCTGTACTCTTTTTGAAGAAAGGTTTTGTGTACTTGACAAAGCCACTGAGTATGGTTCAGACTAGTGACCTGAATCATTAAACGCTGTCAAAAAGGAACAATATTGTTCTAGTGACATCAATCAAATGGTAATGCCCTTTGACATTATTCCTAAAGGACTTTGAAAACTACAGCAGAGACCTATGGGATGTTTTATTATTGTACATGAAATACTGAGCAGAATTTTTGAGTGGGCAAAGGGATTACATGGTACACCATCAACTCAAATCTTATTTTAATAATATAATACTTTTATTTATATTTTTATTTATATATATAAAAAAGCATTGTGGATTAGAATTTCACTGCTTCATGCAGAAGCTGGATGGGATCATACAGCAAAACCTTACAGTTTTGGTCCAGACTCCGGGACCGGGAAACACTAAAGAATTAAGTTAAAAACCCTCACAGTAAAGCTCAGTAATTCATATAATTAAGGATTTCTAACCCAAAGTACTGTGTGCAGGACAGGAATACTTTTTACCTATAATTAATAAAAATATTAAACATGTTCTGAAGGTGTGCCCCAGTCTTTGCTCAGCGGCAAAGACATACTTCATGCCACTGATATACAAAGTCAGAGACAGCAATACAGGCATCTTCCAAATTTTCCAACCTTTCCAACTCTTTAGCTTGATGCAGTGCTGAAACAGTTTTTAGCTTATTTATACTAGCTGAAGGGCTACTTAGACCTTGCCTTTCTTCACCTCTGGCATTTGTTCCAGAAACAACTAGAAGCAGCATGTCATGAAAAACGTTCAATATCATTTTTACAGCCACAGAGAGATCCCTCAGCATTCTAGGAAGCCCTAGTGCTTCCTAAGGGCATTTTCCTGATGGTTTCTTACTTAATTTAAGCAAGTAGACTAGGAGCTAAATCCAGTACATTTTTTAATATAACTTCAAATTATGAAGAAGTTTGATCAATAACTTAATAAATATTTCAGCTCTCCAAATATATTTTTTGGCTGTGATTTCCCATCTTTTTTCTTCTAGATGGAATATAACTTACTTTTATGACACCTATCTATATTTGTAATTGGAAACCTGGCTGCCACAGGAAATGGTGTGTCATGAGATAGTTCATTTTATTTTCTGTTTTAAGTGGAGCAAAAATTCACTTTTCTTTACATGGTCAGATAACATCCAAAAGTACCCTGGTTTTCGTACACTGGAATTCCACTGTTAGTTGAATAATGAAAAGAGGCTGGTATCCTGAAGATCACTGGCAAAGAGAAACACTTAGGATGGGATTAAAAAATCTTCATGAAAACATGTAGTATTGTCATTTGAATAAATTTTACTCCTTCCTTGATTAAATCTATTAACTATGGATTAATTCTACTAACTTTATCAGGTTGACAGGTTTTAGGTACCCGAGGTTTGAATAAAAACAAGACTTAGTGCTAAACAGTGTATTAAAATTAAACATGACTAGGATTTGGTGTCATTTTATATCAAATTTGCAATAAATTACATGAAGCCACACAAGCTATACAAGAATAATTAAAATTTAAAAAAAAAAAAAAAAAGATGAAGAAAGAAGCAGCCTCAAATCTCTGTAATTGGAGCTGCTTACTGTTTAATAAGCAATGACTTTAAAATAAAATATTTTTCCTGATCAAAATGTGCCACTAAATGCTTTCCAGAAAATCCTTCTTTCTTCACTTCAGCTGAAGCCATATGCATTGGAATAAAGTGCATGTAAATGTAACTCCCTGTGAAAGTTAAAAAAAAATTTACAATGCCCATAAAATGCATTCTTGTCTATAATAAACGGTCTTTTATTCATGGAATAATGTGTATTCTGATTCACAACTAAAGAGCTCAACGGAAGTTACAGCTTTGGTGTCTGAATTTTTTATAGTATGGAATATTTGTGGAGAACTTACATTTTAAAAAATTAATAACAGCACACAAAATGAATGGCAATACACCGTTAGCACCAGGTGTCTAGCATTGCCATTCAGTGATAATTATGTAAGTATTCAGTAGATATTTTGTCTTCTATTTATCTGTGGGTTTTACTGATTTTTTTTTTATTTTTTGTATGATAGTAGGTTATTAGCATGAATATGTTAGCTCTGGGAAGGTTCAAACAGAGTCACCTTTAAAAAAAAAAAAACGCTCTAAGACTCAAATCTTTTTTATGTGCTTTCATAAAAGAAGGTTAAAATACTTTAGGGAATATTCTTCTCCTTGGTATGAACATGAATAATTGCTGTTAGCCATTCTGGCAGTGCAGTATATGCACAGAACGGGGAATGGACCTTTTCTGATGACTTTTCCCTCAAAAATTCAAGCAGGTCATTGTTTGTCTACTCCTTGGAACAGCTACTACTTAGGCTGGATCAACTCCGACCTAGATCAATACAGTAACATTGGTAAACAGATTAAAACCAGGAAATGTTCTGATTGTTTTTATACAAGCCGTAATAAGCTCATTGAACTTTAAGTCCAATAAAATAATTGATAGCTGTGTAGCACTCTGATTAGACAAAATAACTTTCTAAGTGCACGTTTATAAAACTACATCACAAGTAAAATTGAGTGGAAAAAACTGTTTTACTGAATGATGTCAAAGAATGTTAAAATTGAGAGGAGAGGGTTGAAAGATATTGAAAGGGAGAGCCCTTTTTCTACCCTTACACCCAAGTTTGGCCATTGCCTGAAAAATAACTTGTGCAATCCTTGGTAAAATATTACTTTGAATCAATGTAAGGAATTCCATGTTTTAACTTTTGCTTTAATGAAAGTTGCCAATTGAATAATAATTTTGGAAATAAATATCTTTTTTTTTTTTCTCATTTGAAGATAAAATCTGTAAATATTCTTGAACGGTTGGAATACAGGGAATATCAGCTGGTTTCACCTGAGATTTATTTACATTAAATGAAAACCACTAACTTTCCTAACTTTCCTATGGTTTCAGTTCAGTTGTCATGATGCAGATCTCTGACATGAATTCATATGCTCGATTTGTTTTTTCATTTAGGTTTTCTTGATACTAAATCTATATGTGCAGGAGTAAATTGGCTTATTTATTTCTGAAGTCACTTTGGGTCTGCTATACAATGAAATGGTAGAAAAGCATGAATAGCCAAAACCTGCTACAACTCTGACTGTTTGTCTCAGTTGACAGATATTTCTTTCCTGAGGTAGTCCAGTATTAACAATTGAGGAAATGTTATAAAAGAAGGAAAATCTCTTACAGGTGTGCTTCAAATTAAGTATCAGTCAGACTGTTCCATGAGTGTTGCAATTTGCTGTTCAATTGTTTTAAGGCTGTCTGTGAAAATAAAGGTAAACTTTACTGAACTATAATATTTACAATTAAAAAATGAACCCTGCTAGAAATTCACTTTAACATCCTTATGATAATAATACTACTACAACATGTCTGAAATCAGCAAATTGACTTGCTTAGTTTATTTCTTTTCTTGACCTCTGAAAGGAGTCAGGCTACTTTTTGGATGTTTCTATTTGTGCCCTGTGGTTTTCCTAATAAAAAAATAAGGCAATTCTGGCTGATCACAAATTGTATCCAAAAGGCGGTGGAGAGGTAGTTGTAATCCACTTGCAGAAATGTCATGAAATGTTGCCACGGGTTGCGTAATGAATTTCCATTTATGTCATTGATGGTAGCAATAATCCGACAAGGGAAGAAGTCTCTTTTTTCTATTATTTCATTTTTATATGAACAAAGATAAAGAAAGAGAAGGACATGTTGCCATCAAGAAAAAGAAACAATGAGAAATTTTACTTAAAGCAATGTGGAACTATTTACTTACACACTGCAGTTTTAATGTTGCGACGGGAGAGTGTGCGATTGTTCAGGAAGTATGGAGATAAGTTAAAACTGAGGAAATTTTAATTGGAAGAAACTATTAAAACTACCTAACAATAGGTCAAAATTAGCATATTTTGTATCTGGGGAAAGGCAAGTTAACATGCATGGCATTTTGAGGAAGTCACAACTTGACAGGTAGTAAACCATAGACTAAACTCAGGAAGAAAAAACCTCCCATCTAGAATTGTATGCTTTCCAAAGAAAATATATTATGGATCACCTATTAAGGTTCTTTGTTTCATAACCTGTATTGAAGAAAAAAAGTATTTTAGGAACCTAATCCTATTTGCCTTATTTAGATGAAACTTCCCTTGACCTCGATGTCTGGGAATATAATCAATAAAAAACTCCACTGTCTGACCTATTTATGTTGCTGTATGCTAGCAAAACATACAATTGAACTGGACTTTATATCTGTCTCCCACTCAGGATCACAGAACAATTTGGTTTAAATGCATTCGCAAATAGTTATTGCAAAATAATCAATGGAAATTGCTACTTATAGCTATGGACATGTGAACATCAACCTGAAAATAATTACGTGCAGAGGCTGGCTCAAAACAGACTCTACAATGGTTTACTGTCGTTCCTACTTAATATCAGTTGTCACAGTTGTTAAACATGCTCTCTAATCTTAATGGAGACTTTTAATCAAATTGCTTATGCCAGGAATCAGCTCTAATTAAAAAAATCTGTGCAATGTAGGGCAGCTTTATGATCTGTTATCCAGGTAGGTGTGAAGTAGCTTGCTTTTGCTCTGGATAAATAAAAGACGCTACAAGATGTTTCCCAGCCAGAGTACTCTGAATAACGCAGGTCAGACAATCCAGGATTTGGGACTGAAACTGTCTTACTGTAGATTACAGAATAGGTCCAGGGGCTGTGTACAGGAATGTAATGTGATTAAAACCGTCATTTCATCACAGTTTAAACTGGATAGTTCATTCCCATTTAACAGAGTAATTCCCTTAGTAATTCCATGAATTTTAGGCAGACTACTTCTGGTCACGATTACTATATAGAAATTTGTCTGTTACAGTCTTTTCCATATGAACCTCCTTTTGTACCATTTCAAGTTAGTTTTTTATCAGCATCAATCATGAGATGACTGGCCCTCATAAGGAAGGAACATGAAACAATGATTTTAATCAGTTCAAACAAAAAGTGCAGCAACAGAGTCCTGTAGAGGTGAATACAAAACACAGAGATGGGCATTATCTGTATGAACAGAAAGAATACAAGATCCAAAGGAGAATAAACCTTGCAGATGCACTGAGAAGTGTGGTCAAGAGACAGCATAAGAAGCATTCTGAGAAAGAGAGGTAAACGTGTGGTGGATTAACTGTGACTATCAGCCAAATGCCCATCCAGCCACTCACCCACTCCTCCTCTTCTGTGAGACAGGGGGAGAAAATACTGTGAGAAAGGTGATCGATCCAGGTGAAGAAAGGGAGATCGCTTATCAGGTACTAACATGGGCAAAACACACTCGACTTGGGGAAAATTAATTTAATTTTTTGCTAATTAAAATAGATTTAGTTAGTGAGAAACAAGAACAAAAACGTTAAAATGTCATTTTCCTCCCCCATTTCATAGGCTCAGTGCTCAACTTCACTCCTTCATTTCCAGCTCCTCTACCTGCCACCCCTAGTGGCGCAGGGGGATGGGAAATGGGGGTTGTGGTCAGTCCATTAGCAGTTCCCCTCTGCTGCTCTTTCCTGCTCACAATTTTCTTCTGCTCCAGTGCTTGGAGCTTCTCCTCCTCCTCTGACCTTGATGTTCCCTCTGCTGTTTCCCACTTTATTTTTCCTCACTCTTCTCTGCTCTCTCAGATTTTTCCCCACCTTAGAATCATTGAATCGTAGAATCATCTAGGTTGGAAGGGACCTTTAAGAGCATTGAGTCTAACTATCAATTTAACACTGACAGAAACACCACTAAACCATATCCCTAAGCACCACATCTACCTATCTTTTAAATGCCTCCAGGGATGGTGATTCAACCACTTCCCTGGGCAGCCTGTTCCAATGCTTGACAACCATTTTGGTGAAGAAAGTTTTCCTAATATCCAATCTAAACCTCCCTTGGCACAACTTGAGGCCATTTCCTATCGTCCTATCACTTGTTACCTGGGAGAAGAGACCAACATCCACCTTTCAGGTAGTTATAGAGAGCGATAAGGTCTCCCCTCAGCCTCCTTTTCTCCGGACTAAACAGCCCCAGTTCCCTCAGCCGCTCCTCATAAGACTTGTGCTTTAGGCCCCTCACCAGCTTCGTTGACCTTCTCTGAACACACTCCAGCACCTCAATGTCTTTCTTGTAGTGAGGTGCTCAAAACTGAATACAGTACTTGAAGCGCAGCCTCACCAGTGCTCAGTACGTGGGGACAATCACTTCCCTAGTCCTGCTGGACACAGTTTCTGAAACAGGCCACAATGCTGTTGGCCTTTTTGGCCACGTGGGCACAGTACTGGCTCATACTTATCTGGCTGTCTACCAGTTCCCCCAGATCATTTTCTGCTGGGCAACTTTCCAGCCACTCTTCCCCAAGCCTGTAGCGCTGCATGGGGTTGCTGTGACTCAAGTGCAGGACCCATCACTTGGCCTTCTTGAACCTCATACCATTCGCCTCAGCGCATCGATCCAGCCTGTCCAGATCCCTCAGTAGAGCAGGTCAACACTCCCACCCAACTTGGTGTCATCTGCAAACTTTCTGAGGGTGCAGTCGATCCCCTCATCCAGGTCATTGATAAAGACATTAAACAGAACTGGACCCAATACTGATCCCTGGGGGACACCACTTGCAGCCAACCAGAAAGTGTATCTTAAATACACTTTCCCAGAAGCGCCACCACCGTGTCTGAGGGGCTCAGCTCTGCCCTGCACAGGGTCGGTTGGAGCCATCTGGAACCAGTTGTATCTGGCTCGTGGCAGCCCCGACCCCTCCTCACAGAGGTCCCTGCAGCCCCCCACTGCCAGCTCCTGGGCACCTGCACCCAGTACGACATGTTGAACTACTATAAAAAATGATGGGGCTGAAAAAGACGTAGTGATGAAGCTTACAGGCAGATTTGAAACAAAAAATATCAAGTCCTCTTTCGGGTATCTTTATCATTAGTGTAATAAAAAGGAAAACAGCAATAGATGTATGACAAGAGACAAACAAAGTAACTGAAGGTTAATAACTGCTCGTGGCTGTTTTAAAATCCATTAAAAATGCATCTTTAGGCCCTATGTAGTGAATGCATTTCTTCATGAGCCCAGACAGAAACAAATGTCAGAAACACAATGAAGAAAAAATAACAGAGAAAGAATACATGCAAAACTTCTGACCAAGCAAATCAATACACCCATTTTCAGTTCTGCAAAGTCCTCTTGGTTTCAACACTGACTTGCTCCATACGTATGTTTTCTTTAATCATGAGAGAAATTATATTTTATTAAGGGCAGACAGATAACTAGGTCATATTCACTAGCATATTTTGTAATTATAATTGTTGTGAAGATGAGAGAAATAGAAAACACCCCTTCATGTAAAAGCAATAGGAATATTTAGTTTCCATGCTTCTGGAGAAAACAATGAAATTAACAATATTAAGCTAAATGATTTTAGCTTACACTGCTCCTGATTTCTGAAAAAAATAGATGAGACTTGAGATGTTTCTATCTTTTCTGCAGAAAATAACCCTGTTTGGAGTTCTCAGAACTTTCTCTGACTGGCACCTGCCGGGGACAAAAGACTGGCTAGACTGGGCCCGCAGTTGGACACATTATGGCAGCGACTTTCTTATGTTTTAAGCCAGATAGTTTGGTTAGACTCATCCAATCACTTTGCTATTGATCAGAGACAGTTCTAACCTAATTTTATACTTCTATCTAACTATCAGTGTTGTTGATTGTTCTGAATCCTGAATTTTTTAATCAAATTACATTCCATTAAATTATCTGGAGTTTCTGAATTGAGCCGGGAAAGCCAGTTTATTTAATACTGTTTTTCACTATGCCAAGTGCCTCTCCCCACAGCAAAATTTTTGAAATAAATTGTTTTATTTAACACAAAATGGATTTTTGCTTTGCTAATAACTGTTGTGCATTGGCTTTGGGGGAACAGTTTTCAAAATAGCTTAGGGTACAGCTTATTTTATTTTGTTGTTTCTAGATAATAGATAATCATTGTCCAAGTCTGCATAGATTACATCAGCCATTTAAGATTTAACATCTTCCTTGAGCTATGGCTTGCCACAGACTGTATATTAGAAATGATGAAATATAGCAAAAAAAAAAAAAATTGTTTTGCTATTTCTGCACTATAAAATCAACTTCAGTTAGGTTATATTGTAAAGCTTGTCATTGGACAGGATATATACAGACAACCACTGTTGGCTGTGGAGGAGAAGGCAAAAGGAAAGTCGTAGCCTTATGTCGAATGTGAATTTTCCACCTAGACAAGCTCAGAAAAAGAATCCATTCTTATTGTAAATCTGACTTGATAGGAATCACACGGTGTAACTTTGGGTTTTACATGCCATTGGTTAGGCAATTTCCATCAACAAAGCGTACACTTGGGAAGAGAAAGGTAGGTTTTCCACAGGAATAGATTTTTGTTGTGATCAGCAGTGATTCATTCCTGAGGCATGGCTTCTCCCCCGTCTCTATTGTCCCTCAGGTTTCTGTCAGAATCAAGTAGTTTCAAACCCCACAGCAGAAATTGATTAAGAGATGGTGCAAGCAGAATTTTTTTGCTCAGTACATCCTCAGATATTTTATGGTTGGTAGCAGTGATTTATGGGTTTGTATTAAACTTATCTTAGGTATTTAAAATGTTTAAAAAATATGGCACATTACTAACAAGGGGTGCTTAGAAACTTGATCTTTATAATTACAGTGCTTAGCTGTCTTCTTTTCAATATGCTTGGAAAACCATCTAAGACATGATCCAGCCTGGCCTGAGGTCAAATTCAGCTCATGCATCATTTTTACCTCCCCCTATGCCTTTTTCCTATGAGGAAAGGGAAATAGCTGCCCAAGTGATGTTTCCTTCTACATTTTTTCAAAGCCTGATGGAAAACCAAGCTGCCACTGGGCAAATAGGATTTTTCTGCCAAGGAGTTAGCAGGCAATTACTGAGAAAGACATGGACAACCATCACCAGCCAGGCATTTCTCAGCACAGGTGGGAATGACAGTCAAAAAAGTGTCCTGAATCAGAACTGAGGATATGAGTTAGTTATTTAGAGGTGAGATTTCTATGCAAAGACTATGCAGACCCTTTATATGCTATTATTTAAATACTGTAATCTTGTTCTCAAGGTGGATTTTTTTCATACTCTATTCTAAGAGCATATTATTTCTACACAGACACACTCAAAATAAATTCTGAAAGTGAGGTGATCTATGCTTCCCTAATATTGAAATTTACTTAAATTATCTCTGTTGTTGGTGTCATTCTGTTTTCTTAGACAGTATTTAGATAATCTAAGGTCTATAACTACTTCTGTGTTGTACCTGGTGTGCTTTATCTAATAAAGTTCTACAATATTCAGGTATCATTATGCATGTAGATGTAGTGCATGTATAGAGAAGATGCACGGCTAGAACAAGTTGGGACTAATATCCTACTCTGGGGTCATTAGCTTTTGTTGTACAGTGTGTTAACATCCATCAGACTAAATTAATTAGTAATATGTTTGTGGAATACAAGGGAAATATGTGTGTAACAGTGTCACAGGAAATATTGTCTGTCAGAAGCTTGGCTTGTATGAAAACAGGAAATGCCTATAATAAATGGAAGACTTATACAGAAGTAAGACAAGGATATTCATTCTACTGCAAACATTTGTCAGAGCGGTCTGATTCATCCTCCATTGACAACAACTGCTTCTGAGAATCCCCTGTGATCCACATGTAAACTACCAGCCTCGCAGTTCCCACTGCTGTCAGTCAGATTCTTCTACATCTCAGGATCAAGCTCAATGGCAGTAGATTCAAAGACCTTTTATTCTGTCAAGGCAAAAAAAAAAAAAAAAAAAAAAAAAAAAAAGGTTAGCTAATTTAGAATGCACTTTCATGAAATGAACCCAATTAACCTGCCTGTAGTGTATTTCATATTAATTTCCAAGTCCTTTCAGAGAAACCTGTTATTAGTTTAAAATTCTATTCCATCTGGGAAGTATTAAAAAGTGCTTAGGTTTGGTTCATAATAAGTCTTAAATTCCCATTAAAATTACTGTTTAAAGTCTTCCTCAGCTATTTCTTACATTAAAAAAAACCCAACCAAAAACAAAACAAAAAAACCTGAATTAACTGTATGGGACAAGAAAAAAAAGAGAATACTTTATTTTTTTCCAAATCATTTTTTGTTCTCCATTACCCGTGGACATTAATGGAGTTTTAATTTGTTGTTACACCGAAGTTTTACACTTCATTAAATCTCTGTGCCAATAATTATGGGCCTTATTGATTTCCTGCCTTTTTAGGTATTCAAGAGCTCTTCAGGGCTTGTCTCCCCCTGGATTGTTTTTCTCACATTGAGATGCCAAGAGAGGTTGAAAGCATTTAAGCTTTCTGTAATACATTCTCACCTTCTTTACCATGTTACAATTAATTAGGAGGACTGACAAGACATTTTTTTCCCATGCATAGGATAGTACAGATGGTTCTTCTATAGCAAAAGATTTTAAAAAATCACAGTGGTCTCACAATACGCAGCAGGGTACATTTGCAACACAAAGATTTAGCTTTTACATTAATTCAGAGCAAAATAAAAAAATAGTTAGAAAAAGGTTGTACTGCATTAATATTCAAAAAGCAAGGAAAGAATTTAAGCAGCTAAACCAGAATGCAGATAGATAATAGTTGACTAAATATAAAACACTGTTTCCTTTTAGTTATTGGCTACCAAGTCATGTAAGTGTCTAAACTGACTAGGCATGGCAGAATTGACCTAAAAGTTTCACAGAAGTACAATTCCATACTGAGTGTAGGTCAAGAGCAGACCAAACCCAAGCATGCGGGAAACTAAACTAGTCTACAGCATGTGAGATCCAAAACCTTGGCAGAATAGAGCTGGTTTTTTTGGAGGACTACAAGTTCTTAGGACATGTTGACAGAACAAGAACTGTAACAGAGCTGTAGCAAGTAACATTTTTTTTCCCCCAGAAGCTTTCTGGAATGTTATTTTGTCAGATTATAGTTTAATCTGGTTGGGGTAATTTTCCACCTTTCCTGATGAATCTGGGAAGCTGTGTAGTAAGCAGTGCAACACACATAGGCCAGGAAAGAAAAGAAAAAAAAAAAGTAAAAAAACACAACTAAACAAACCCCCCCCAAAAACAAACAAACAAAAAAAAAACCACCAGAAAATAACAAGGAGCCTGATCTCTGGCCAAACAGAACTGTCAGTTGTGAGAAATGAGTCCAGTGTTTGGATGTGGATTCCTTTCAGAGTGATTTTACTGCCTCATTTCTGTTACTGTGGCATGTTAAAATAGTCTTTTTACTTGGCTGGTGGAGCAGTCCCTCAAACAGTATACTGCAGGGATAAGTATTGCTTCTCACTGAAGAGAAAATTACACCCAGGCCTTACCTTTAGTGTGCAAGTGCTTTAACTGATAAGCTATCGTACAAAACAAGGCTAGTGGTGGCATACACTCTTCATCCTTTAGGTACACATAGGTTTGATTGAGTCATTCAACTTAGGCAAATCTTCTCAGAAGGAGACAAATAACTGAATCACAAGCAAAAGGGATTTAATATGGCTAAACTCAGGTCTGTTCTTAGAAAATCATGTCAGTTTTCAACGTAACGCAATCTGCAGTTTTGTACTTTACCTTCACACAGAGCGAAGTCTTCTATGAGGAATGCATAGGTAGCCAGTGTGCCAACATTTGCCTGCATCACCCTGTTGCATTAATATGACATCTTGAATATGAAGAATTTGAAGTCACGGTTATTATTTTTTGTATCTAGACTTAGATTTTTACTGGATTTAAAAATATAAAATCATAGCATCGTTCTGTCTGGAAGGGACCTTACAAGATCTCGACCAACCTTCTGCTCAGAGAAGGGTGATCTCTGAGATCACATTAGGGTTTTATCAATTCAGGCCTTGAGAATCAATAAACATAAAACTTGAACATCTAAGTAGGTGAGTATACCTTCCCTTCTTTTCCACAAATTCACTGAGGAATAAGTTTTATTGTTCTTTATTTAGTCAAAACGCTAAATCACCATGTATTTTGCCTAGTAAGAGGTGAATGATTGAAGAATGTGACTTAGATGTAACAATCAAGCATATCAAAAGGTTTCTTTAGTTTGGGATTAGTTAATTATGTCCAGTTTTACAAAACTTTAAATAATTGATTGACTTTTTAAATGTTTATGTAATATTTCTAAAGGCCTATGACATCTATAATGGACTCCAGCTGTCCTGTTTCACTTTTTTTCCACACAGTTCTTCATCAGTAACGTGCTAAGTTTATTTTACTGTGTGGTTTTGCTATGAATTACTTTTGTGTAGTCTTTTATTTTGTTGATTGTTTTTTGTTTTTGTTTTTTTTTTTTTAATGTTAGGTAACTCAGTGTAACTTAGAAAGATACCTTGCTACAAATGTGTATTTTCTCTCATTTCTAAAGTTCTGAAGTATATCACTTTGAACTGTGAGTGACTATTTAGTAAAATTATTGAGGAATGAAAACTCTTAGATCTGCTGTTCTTAACCTAGATCTTCATACCCAGTGTTCAAGATCATTACTTTCTGAACACAAGTCTCCTTACCTGAACACGTTCAAATACATCCATCCTGGACCATAAGGTATTCTTAACCCCAGGCTATCATAAAATCTGACCTATCTTTTCTTGCTAATTTAAACTTTCCATCAATGTTTAGCCATAACCCTCTGTATTTTTTTCTTTATATAGCATTTCAACAAATAATTGCACCCTGATGCATTCTTGCACCCTAATGCAGCAAGAAGAATCCTTTAATTATACCTGTAAAACTAATATTTCACTTTAAATTCATAAAACAATATAGGCCTCTTGGGAAAAAGGTGGGGGAATGTGTTACAAAATATCACACTGGTATTTTAAAACTCCATAATGACTGTGTTTTGATCCATAACTGTTTTATTTCTTATGAGAGAGATTAAATCAGAGCACATAAAAGCAGTATTAGATATGCCAGTATTCAGGATACATTTGGATTAAGTTCTACAGAAAATGCTGTTTAGTATCATGAGACATGCTACTTTATGGAATCAAAACTTGATAATAATAGCATTGTGTTGCTCAGGACGACGGCAATGATGTATGATGTCATTTGTCTCAGAGCTGCCCCTTCAAATCCAGCCTGGTTTACTAGTGTTAGAATACTAGCAGTTTACAAATACCCTCCTGCTGCCAACATTAAATTCCTTGGCATTCTCAGTTGCCTTCCTTGTGGACAGGTATACAGACCATAACTGACACTTCTGCTGGTAAATCAGAGGAGGCTGAAGACTGAGTAATAAGGGAAGATAAACTCTGGTCTCTTTAGATGCAGCGTTTCTAATTTGTGGTTGGATTCCATGTGGACTAAGCCTTGAGAAGACAAGAATTTTATTTTGGAATGTTTATTTATCTACTCCATACCCACAGCTATTCTGAAGAAATTAGAAATTACATGAATAAGAATACAAATCTTTCTGGATGATAGTATCAAGAACTAACCAAGACCAAATCGTAATTTGGCTTTCAAACCAAGCGGACATTGAGCCCTACATAATCTAGGATTAGAAATATTAGGAAAAACAATTTTTTTCATGCAACAAAAATGGTTGCTTTTAAAATATTTTTTTTCTTCTACAAATCACGAGGAAAAGTCAGAGACTTTAAATTTTTCAGATGGGCACCATAATAGAGAAAAAGAATTTTTTTTGCAAGTAGAATATGTTCTTTAGTTTGCTGCCACAAATGGTCTACTAAATGTCATATTTCCTCAATTATCAGAAACTAAAGCACACAAGACGCTTCCAGGGAATCCGTGGAGCCACACAAGACCCCAGTTGTGCCATATTTGTAATTTAGCTAGAAGCACTGACAGGTATTCTTCAAGAAAATATTTTTAAGAAGGCACCTATTGTAAAGGGATTACTTTCAAACCATTATTTCTCCCCAGTTTGCTTATGAAAATGTTATAAAGATAATATTACAAAGTTATCCAAGGTCAATGTATTGTCACACCTATTTTTTCTTTTCTACCTATGAAGTTAACAATCCTTACAAAGTTCAAAATTATCTTGTCCTGATATCTTCATTTATAGAGAAATGCATGTTGGGATACTTAGTGCTTTATTATCCTACAAGGAAATATATAAATAACGTCTTAATATCTTTTCCTAGTATAATCTCAAACATCAGAACTAAGCAGACTGATCTATGATTCCACAGGCATTGCTTTTCTTCCCTTTATTAAAGAGAGAGAAACTGTCCTTCCTTCACCTTATCTCAGTGTTCTCTTTCTTCCAAGGATCTTTCCAATCTCCATAAAACCTCAGGATAAAACCAAAATGCAAAGATAGGTTAGGCCTTTTTTTCAGAATTCATGGGTAAAGTGTTATATCAGACCCTTCTCTTTGAAAAATTTAGTTTATTAGAATTGGTTTTGATCTTTTCTTTCCCTCTTCTGGCATTTATTTCTATCCTTTTAATTATATATTTTTTAATCGTGTGTGCATCTGATCATAACTTTTTCTGAAAAAAAGAAAACAAAAAAGGAAAAAAGGGTCCTTTAATTTTTTAGCTCTTCAGAGTAGTCCATTTGAATGGTCTTCCTCCTAGATAAGAAATGGAACTGGAATTTCTTTTTCTCTTCTTCTTAGTATCTACTGTATTATCGTCTCTTACCTCTATGTTTTGAATGTTCTCAGAGAACTGCAGCTCTTCTCTCTCCTTAACCTTTCTGACTTTATCCTTGCATACTTGCCCTATTTCTTTATATAATGATATATATCATTGCGTCTACTTTGTGAATAACCTTTTTGACTTAAATACCATCAAATTACTACTGGAGCAGTCAAATACACCTCTTATGCTTTACTCTTGCCTGTGAACTGAATTCATTAGCTGTTGTGTATATAGGACTTTTTAGTGAGTGTCAGCTTACTGTATTCCCTTTTGCTACGTAATTTTTTTCCTAAGAGAAATTAAATATTTGACTTATTGAGGTCAGATTTTTAAAGTATATTATTTTCCTTTCCAATCCTATTTCTTACTAAGTAATTTCATGAAAAATACTTTCAGTATTCAAGTTCTTAGGTTCTTCCATTTTTAAATCAGAAAAAAAAAAATCCATTTAGTTGAATATTGTATCTTTATAATTTCTTCCATTCACTGAACTGACATGTTAAACTGGAGAGAATTTCCCATGTCACTAAATCCAGTCTATTGCAGATGACAAGCTTTACAACTGCTCTTCTCAACTGATCCATCTCTATCTTAAATAGCTTGGTTTTTAATCCTTTAACTGATATTAGAAAGTTGTTCTAGAATCTTACCTTCTTCTAATTTACAACCTAACTGTGCTTATTATATGCACATAATTCTTGTGCTAGCTTTATTCTTTATTCTAATTATTTCTTGTCCTTCATATCTCCTTCCTCTTCTTTTAAAAAGTTACCATCAACCCATTTTAAGAAGATGCTGAGCTTTATGTGTTTACTGTATTGTATTTTTCAAACAGAAGGTTTAAATATTTAAAATGCTATTATATCTTGTGTGATCACTGTGAATTGTTTTCCCACATTCTCCTTGCTTTCTTTTTCTGGCTTTTTTTTCTTTTTTTTTTTTTACCTTCTCCACATGCGTTCAACAGGTCGTCTCATCTCCATCTGAACTCAGAATAAATGTTTATGTTCTTGGTATGTAGTATTGTTTTTTCACCTTTTTGCCTGATGGGAGGGCTGTATAAATATCATTTCTGTGACCTTGGTTCCAGTTAGACTTCCAAGATTCGTATCCTTCATTTGTGTCTTATTACATCTCTATGAGTGGAGTTGTACCAACAAGTAGACTGTACTCGAGTTTGAATTTCTTTAAAACTAAGTTCCCATTACTAAGGAAGTTTGAGATCTGGGTTTTGGCAGTACTTGAATCTTTTGCTAAAGTCAGGGTCCACTTCTGGTCATTAAAGCCATGGTAACTCTATTTGCATTTGTCCAAGATTTGCATCAGTGTTGTTGTAATCATATGATATCTCACAGAATTTAGCTGCTAAAAACTAGAGAGACTTTTAGGGTCATTTCAGACAAAGATTTTCCAACTCTCTGAAAATCATGATGGAAAATACTTCTACAGCATTCGTTTCTTGCATTTAATGTATATGACTGCTAATGAATATCGGATAAAATTTAACTCATTAGTTTACATAACTGCAGTCACTACACGGATAAAAATCTCTGTATAACATTAAGCACTAAATGAAGCAGAGGAAAGAAGTACTTAGCATTAAATTAAAAAAAGACAAATAGCAATGTAGTTAATTACATTTTAATTCAACTGTCTTAGCTTGCATTAAAGTTGTACCTGTGGGAAGATTTCTTTAGCATCTCTTTCACACCAGCTGAAAAAAGTCAACCAAGTAATTTGTCTTCAAAGCATCCCAGCACAAAACAAGCAAGCAAATAAATAAATACTGGACAATATGCCATTATTTTATCTCCTAGAATCTGAAAATGGCTCTAAACTGCTCAAGCATAAGCACCTAATATGCATACTCATCTTTGAATTTCTAAATATCATTTACCATTCTGTGTTTTGGAAAATATTATTCAGTAGAGTCAGAATCAAACATAAGAGGTTTTGCAGACAATACTTGCACCTTTGAATTATATGTTATTAAAATTATTTCTTTTTCCAGAATGATTTCTAGAAAATGGTGGGGGTTTTAAAAGTATATGATTTGCTCACAGCTAGTATTTCTGGGAAATCCAGGGAAAGAAAAGAGTGAAGAAAATTTAGGCAGTTTTTTCAGCCTATAGAATTTAGACTTTTCTTGTTGAGACAGAATGACTACACAAGAATACATTGTCAGTCAAGTGTGAGGTCACATTGCCTCATATTCTGAGCTCCAGGCCAGTTCAGAGTGAAGGAAGATTGTCAGGGACTTAATGCAAGCTCCAGTCTTCTTCCAGGTACAGTGCCTGGATCAGGCCTAAGCAAAGACAGCTGTGCTACAGCCCAATATTTCAGCAGATATTTTCAGCTTAGGACTGCCAGAAAACAGCATGGAGTCTCATAGTGGGCATAAATGGCAGGGTTTGGACAGTGGAGGTTGAAGGGACTGAGCCCAAAGTGTGGCGAGAAGAAGGTGAGTTGAGTGAAGCTGAGTGAAGTTGAGTTTTTGTCTTCTCAATACATGAGTCAGTACTTAAAAGGTAATGTTAATTGGCTATAAATTTAATTGAGTGAAATTTTCCAAATCAAGACTTCTTTGTCATCAATAAAGCTGTGAGCTCATACTACATTTAGGCCAAATCAAAAAGGTGAATGGAAAAAAAAACAAGAACATAAAATTTGGCATGCTTGAGCCTGGCCATAATGTCCTCTGGCAGTATAGTTAGAGGTCTAGTATTCTAGCTGTGCCACATAAGTAATCAGAGACAACTATAATTAATTATTGATTAGTAGTCATGCAAATATTCAGTGGTGCTTGCTCTCCTGAAGGTTAACAAAGAGAAAATTATAATACAACTTCTGGAACAATTGCAGTGTTTGCTAACATTTGAGGAAAGCACAGCACGAAGTTTAATACTAAGCCACACAGTGGTAAAGAATGCATTTTCTATTCTGCTTCCGTGAGCAGCTATGATGCTGTTCATTAGCTCTTATATGAAACCAATACCAGCTAACGACAGTAATGCTAGCACTGGTAGGTTCCTAGATGCTGAGATGTGACTGTATCAGAATCTAATGACAATGGTTTAGTAAATCATAGAATCATAGCATAGTTTGGATTGGAAGGGACCTTTAAAGGTCATCTAGTCCAACCTCCCCTGCAATAAGCAGGGAGATCTTCAACTAGATCAGTTTGCTCAAAGCGCCATCCAACCTGACCTTGAATGTTTCCAGGGATGTCACATCTACCACCTCTCTGGGCAACCTGTGCCAGTGTTTCACCACCCTCATTAGAAAAAATTTCTTCCTTATATCTTGTCTAAATCTTCCCTCTTTTAGTTTAAAATCATTATCCCTTTTCCTATCACAACAGGCCTTGCTAAAAATTTTGTCCCCACCTTTCCTGTAGTCCCCCTTTAAGTACTGAAAGACTGTAATAAGGTCTTCCTGGAGCCTTCTCTTCTCCAGGATGAACAAACCCAACTCTCAGCCTGTCTTCATAGGAGAGGTGCTCCATCCTTCTGATCATTTTTGTGGACCTCCTCTGGACCTCCTCCAACAGGTCCACGTCTTTCCTGTCCTGAAGATTCCAGAGCTGGATGCAGAACTCCAGGTGGGGTCTCATGAGAGCGAAGCAAAAGGGCAGAATCACCTCCCTCGACCTGCTGGCCACGCTTCTTTTGATGCAGCCTAGTATATAGCTGGTCTTCTGGGCTGTGAGTGAACACTGTCGGCTCATGTCAAGCTTTTCATGCACCAGTACTCCTAAATCCTTCTCTTGCCGCAGGGCTACTTTCAATCCCTTCATCCCTCAGCCTGTATTGATACCAAGGGTTGCCCAGACCCAGGTGCCGGACCTTGCACTTGGCCTTGTTGAACCTCATGAGATTCAAATGGGTCCACTTCTCAAGCCTGTCCAGGTGCCTCTGGATGGCATCCCATCCCTCAGGCGTGTCAACTGCACCACTCAGCTTGGTGTCATCTGCAAACTTGCTGAGGGTGCACTCAATCCCACCGTCTATGTCTCTGATGAAGATTTTAAACAATAGTGGTCCCAATGCAGACGTCTGAGGGACACCACACATAACCGATCTCCAAGTGGACACTGAGCTTTTGACTACTACCTTTTGGATGCCACCATCCAACAAACTCTTCATCGACCAAACAGTCCACCCATCAAATCTATATGTCTCTAATTTAGGGAGAAGGATGTTGTGGGGGACTGTGTCAAAGGTCTTGCAGAAGTCCAGATAGACAACATCCATACCTCTTCCCTTGCCCACTCATGTAGTATCATAGAAGGCCACTAGGTTAGTCAGGCAGGACTTGCCCCTGGTGAAGCCATGCTGGCTGTCTTGAATCACCTCCCTGTCCTCCATGTTCCTTAGCGTAGCTTCTAAGAGGATCTGTTCCATGATCTTCCCAGGCACGCAGGTGAGGCTGGCAGGTCGGTAGTTCCCAGGGTCCTCCTTTCTACCCTTTTTAAAAATGGGTGCAATGTTTCCCTTTTAGCAGTCACTGGGGACTTCACCTGACTGTCATGACTTTTCAAATATCATGGAGAATGGCTTGGCAACTACATCAGCCAATTCCCTCAAGACTCTGGGATGCATTTTGTCAGGTCCCATAGACTTCTGTATTTTCAGGTTCCTCAGGTGGTCACAAACCTGATCTTCTATTACAGTGAGAGGGACTTTTCTCTCCCAGTCCCTACCTTGTGGTCCACCCACTCGAGAGGTGTGGGGAGAGAGGTTGCCAGTGAAGACTGAGGTGAAAAAGTTGTTGAGTACCTCAGCGTTCTCCTCAGCTGTTGTTACCAGTTTGCCAGTCTTGTTTATCAGAGGGTATGCTTTCTTTGACCTTCCTTTTCTGGCTTACATACCTGCCAGTTCAGTAAACGAAACTTCAGCTTTTCAGGACGGATGTTTTTAAATATCCTACTGTTTAAAATATCCTAAATTGTAAAATGCAAAGAAGCCTCTACTCTGAATTTTTTTGTAATTAGTTCTATTACAGTGATATAAATAAATTTCTAGAATCTGGGGGCAAACCCATATCTGCCTATTACTGTGCCGTCATGCAAAATCTTGGTTTTGATAGGTTATCATTACCTTTTTTTATGTTGCAGTAGATATAAAAACAAATATTTTTCTTTCCTCAAGTATTTCCTCAAATATTCCTCAAATATTTTCTTTCCTCAACTTGCTCCCATCTCCATGTCTGTTCAGATGTGATTGGATTTTAGTGGTCCATTACATGGGCCTATATAGATGAATAATGTGGTTATTATTTCAGTTGAATTTATAACACGTTCCAAGTATCTTTGGAATGATAAAAATAAGTTTAATGCAATCTTCAAGTCTGAGAGATTTCTAAACTACTTACTACAGCTCTTTAAAAACTGTCTAATATTGTTTTTAATTCGGTGTTCATCTAATGTTTAGATGTATGAAAATTAAGAAAAAATATTAAGAGATCCTGATCATTTGCATTGACTTGATTTCATCGGCAGTTGTATGTGCTTCAGCAGTAAGAATTTAAATGAAGGCTGTTGATTTTCTTCATTCTTTTTTGATTGAGTTTATTGAGTTAAATCTAAACCATATTATATTTAATGTTTCAAGAACTGGGTGGTCTGGGCTAATGTACTGCAGAGCCTTTTACTTTTTTGTTGCTAGCTCTAATTGAAGCTAGATGGCTAAACAGCATTGTAACCAATAAGTCTCTTTTACAAAATTAAATAAAATTGTGGTCCTACTCTAACTTCTGGTAAGACATCCTCAAATGGGGCACTATCAAAACAGCAGTAAGGGCCGAGCAGATGGAGCAACCATACTACTTGACTAACCCTACAGTTTTCTCCTGTTTCATGACTGAAACAAATGTGCATTACGCTTTAGAAAACACATTCGTTTTTCCTCATGGGAATCACTTAGCCTTCCTATCTGCAGCAGAACATGTCGGCTTCTTGTTCACCAATTATGGAATTAAAGAGCAGCTCAGTGTTCCCTCAGGAAAAACGGAAACAAAATAACTGGTGACTATATTGCTACCATACTAGTTATGTCCCAGGGGCCAAGTTAAGAGTGAACAGGCAGAGACAGTTGAGGTACTTCCTAATTTTTGACTGCTTGACTTTCAGCACTAGTACTGATCTTTTAATGTAATTTTGTTTGTAATAGTAAGAAATCGGATTAGTTTACTTGTCTGTGTGTCTATTAGCTGTCTTTTAGAAGCATAGAATCTAATCAAAACAGGAGAACTCCTTTTATTTGTTTTTCCTCTTGGTTTTCTCTCGAGTGCTGTAGCATTCCTGTTTCTTTTATAGGCTTGTCAATCATTCTCTTCAGGGTTCTTTACCTTGCTTGTGGCATCTGAATTCTGTTTGCTCAAAATCTAAGAATTTGGTTTTTGGTTTTTTTTATCATCATTTGTCCAACATTTCTTTTTAGCTTCAAGTATAGGTTGTTATTAAGTAGTGTCTTATCTTTCTTTTATTTCCCTGAGTACCGAGCGTTGAGTTGATGTCATTGATCGTACCAGAATTATTGCACATGTCAAGGTTACATTCCAATTCTTATTTCAAGTATTCTTTTAATTCTCACTGAGTGTTTTAGTGAAATCTGTTTATGTCACTATTACAGTTTTCTTGGATTAAATCTTCCTGCTTCTTTTACAAATACTCCTACATAAAATGAATAATATTGAAGCCCCAGTAATTTGAAAAAAAAGAAAGTAAGTACTACAACATATATTTTAACATAGGTCTATGTGGTAAAAGGCATCATATATTTCTAAAAGTGATACAGCTATATATACATATGTACATATACATATATTCACGGCCCACTGCAAAACTGAATACATTCACCTTCTGATTCAATGCTAGCTAAAGTGTGTTTTCATGACTGTATTGTATCATATTTAAAAAAAACACACTGACATTTAGTATGCCTCATGTTTCCTATTACAGATGATTCTCACAAACTTTTCTTTGTGCAATTGACAAAATGTTATGGCTTGACTTCTGTGCTTGCCAACGGACATAGCTCTGAATTCAGTGCTTTCATTTTCTCTTGTGATACTCTGTTCAGATATAGTGGAGTTTCTATAATATTAAATGTAACCCTTTTTTCCATTTCTCACCCATATTCCTTTAAGACTCCCTACCAGAACCACTGAATGTGATGTGAGAATCTCGCCAGACCACGGAGACATAGTGTAGATCCACTGAGAGGAAATGTTTGCTGCCGCAAGGCCTCTGTGTAAAGAGGTAGAAACAAACCCTTCTCCCCTAATTGAGCCCCATGGAGCTGAGTTCTTCCCAGCCTATAAGATACCGACAGATAGACAAGCATTTTAAATTTCTTTCTTTCAAAAAAACTTTCAGACATCATGCAGGTGAGAGGTTATCAGACTTCAGTGATGGGGATGAAGGGAATAAGGACAGCTTCATCAGTAAAGCTTGGATCAATACAGGACTTCAAAATCGCCTCTGTTGTGTAGAAATTAGCTAGGCAGTACAGTCTGTGTATAGGGCAAAGTTACAACAAAAGCAGTACCTAGAGGAAAAAAGAAAAATCTTGTACAATAAGAAGATTTTGTTTGTAATTCTATGCCTTGTTTCAGTAGGCTAGCCAGAATAGCCCAAGGAAACAATACCAGCACAAACAAATGGATTACAACACAGTCCCTGTACATATCTTAGAGGAATTTTGTTTTGTATTCTCCTGACATAACATATAGTAAATGTTTCTGTGAGCCATATTGATTGTTTTTACAAACTAGGCTATTTAGGCCAATGTTGCAATATCTTAAGTACAGATGGTGGCAGCTGAATTATGTAAGGCTTTTCTGCCTTATTGGTAGCTTCTCACTGAGATTTTTTAAAACTTTTCTTTTGGGTGATTTTTGTTGAATTACATTAATATTTCACAAGAAAAGCAAAATGTACAGAGTAGTCTGACAGTAGTGTTAGTCTAAAACTGCTGAAAAGAGCACAGTCCATTTCAATGTTCTTGATAAGAAGGTTGGACAATTATGTATTGAGGCTTTGCATAATGGATCATTTACTCAATTCTTCTGATATGGTAGTTATGATAGACTGCATTCTTATATCCTTTCACTAAAAATTTATTTGAAGAGTATCTGACACAGGATGTGACTCATAAAACATTAACTTTGAAAGCACTGAAAAATGAGGGCTTTATAGCTTGCATTATAAGCATATGTATGCATATAAGTCCTGTATACGTATACATGTAATGCATATGTATATGCATAATGTAATGCATACATACATATCTAACCGCACCAGAATTTAATTTGAAAATATATTAAAAATTTAAAATCTCTTTAAGTAAAATAGAAGTAAAAACCTGATGTTTTTCCTTTAAAAAAAAAAGCATCAACCTAGTCTATCTAGTGTATGTCAGTTTGATTATGGCCTATTAATTCCCCCTGTAACTCTAAAGGATAGTGACCCTTTCTTTTTCTGTAGATGCAAGTTTCTATAAGATTGAAAATTCAGTACTTCATGCTGTCACATGTGCCTGAAAAGGCTCTTAGCGGTTTCTTAAGGGTCCTTTCACAAAATGTTTGTTGTCACCAAATTACTTCTGAGGACCTGTGTTATGCTCAGAAATAATGTTGAAGGCCTGAGGGTTACAGTAAGAGTCTGCCTGCCCCCTAACTGCTGTGACCTGTAGGAAATGCCACAAATAATTCCTCTGAGGGTCTTAGGGCTTCTGATTGCTTGCAGAGCTCTCACTCCAAGCTGATAATAACAACTCTCCAACAAAAAGATTTAACAAAGACAAAATGTTCAAGTTTTGAAGGTGGTGACAGGTGACAACTTTTCCTAAGGTTATATCTGTAAGAGTTGTTGGCAACTTCACTTGTTTGTGTTACTTTCTTCTGTAATTTGAGGTGCAACTGACTTCCTGGGAACATCTGAGAGTTTGCTTTAATAAATCCAGCCAGAGATGTAGTGTGCTGACCAGTGCCTTTATCTCCCCTACTTTCTTTCAGGGAAATTTATATTCCCATTCTGTGAACTTTCGCCCTGCAGATCTAAGTTTTCTATAAGATAGGATGAGTGTTTTCTGACCTACAGTGGAGGAATGTGAAGTAGTTCGTGGAATCTTTTGGATATAATGCCTGCCATATAGTTGTAAAGCTTTAGGTCAACAACTCAGATGATTTAAAACCTTGGTTACCCTAAAACTGGGAAGCAGAATAAAATGTCTTGACCAGGTTGACACAGCTAGTCTGCAGGCAATAACAATTGAATTCAGTTTTCCTGAATTAGGTACCAGCTCTGATATTTTGCTACTTTGCTACTGAAAGTTTTTAAGAGTCAAATACATTTTCCTTAATGTAAACACATGAGAGTTTTTCACAGGTTATATAAAAAGGATGTCTCCTCCTTTCCCTTACAGAAACTAATCAATAACGCTTCATTTTTTTACTGTCTAAGACTAGAAAAATTTAGGTTATATTAACATCTTTTCCATCAATTATTTATCTCTTGGCTTTTCAACTGAAACATATGGTAGTCTACAGTATAGTCCTAAAATAAAACTTCACGGTGCATGTAAAAGCACTTATAGAAAAAAAATATATACTTCAGTGATCCTTCACTAAAAATGAGATAACGTGTGACTTACAATTTTTATCAACCATAGTATTAGTTTCATTAGTTTTCTGAATTTAATAATGCATTTGTAAAATTCTCCCACAATGTTAGTGACTTCCATCTGTAATCAGTAAGCATTTACTATTTCGACTTTCTAAATATACAGATATACATACATTGCCTAGGAATTAGTGAAAAGCTCTTAGGTCATTATGCCATTCACTGAGACTCACTTGGGAACAGTGAGACTCTAAATGGCTCTCATTAACTGAAATATCTGCAAAGATAATACATTATTGTGTAGGCTGTTTAAGAAATTGGTATAAATTAGCACTTTAATATTTGACCTCATATGAATCAGTACAATATAAACTATGTGCAAACAGTGTAGATCAGGATTAATGGATTTTCCAAGCTTGTCTGAAATTAAACTTGAAAGTACTCTGAAAGAATATTTTATTGAAAATCTTCATAGCCTGGATCTGCCCTGTGGAACTGAGTTCTAGGTGTAGGATCCAGATGGTTGTTAACACCCAGGGATATCATCTCTGGGTGAGATGATATCCTACTTTTCAAGGATGGAAAATGCATGTTTGTAGGCCAGAAATACATGCGTGCCACACCCTAACAGCTCTCCACATCTGGACAAGAAAGGCAATATGGCAACTGGTTGCACTGTGGCTTACTTGCCTGTTCTCTATGTAAGTTGGGCAAATTTCTGGGATCCAGGGATGTTCCCAAACTGTGAGAAACTACTTCAGCCCTATCAGTATCTCAAAGTCAGAAAGTAAATGAAGGTAATCAAGTAGGAAAGATAATTGTTTCTGGCTATTACCAGATTCCTCATTTAGAAATTTCCATGCTAACCACTTAAACTGATTTCCTAAATAAACAAATATGCTGCAAGAACTTTATAAACAAAGCCACTGATTTTAAAGACTAAAAATGATGGTAGAAATGCTGTAGGCCTGTAGATGTTTAATTTCATGCTTGTAGAAAATGGGGGGGGGTGAGGGGATTTTATCAATTTTTATTCTAATGAATCAAACATTTATGAACCATATTAGCTGTTTTTCCTTCAAAATTGCTTCCTCATTCAGAACCTTGGTGGATATAATCATATGCATGGCCTTGCAACCAACACAAACTAAGAGTTTAAATATCAAGCATATTTTGTATACTCCAATTGCTCTTGCACTGCCTTTTGAAACCTTTTCAATTTTTAATAGTTTTTTTCCAGTCACGTCTACCTGAAAGACATTATTTTTTCCATTAATGATACTACATTGTAAGTAATTCTACCTTACTTTTCACTGGATGCCTCCCTCAATGCATTTCTATTTATCCAATCATTTTGTTCACCCAGATAACATAGCCAGGTGTGATTCTGTAACATACCTATCAGAATTCATGTTTACTTGGTTATCTTTCAGTCTCCCTTTAGCTTCCTGGTTTTCCACCACTCAAGATCTCATGTTCTTTTTTGTAACTGTGATCTACATTGTTTATTGAAAAACATATGGCCTGCATTTTCCAGTCTTAAAAGATACAAATGTCTACCATTTAAACAACTGAGATAAAATTTATTTCCATTTTCTCATATTCCTTCCACTAACCCAATAGTTAATCTAAGACAAACACCATCAAAACCAGCAGAAATGGCTTAAGAATGAAAGAAATAAATAGAAAATCTTTCCTTATTAATATAGATCTTATACTTACATTGTTGGCATATTTGACACTTATGGATTAGTGATGTCAGAAGGATTGATCTGAAGACGTTTCTGGAGCGACAGCTAGCTCTGTTTTTTGTCCTAGTGACAGCTTTTCTTATGAGCCTGCAGGCTTGGAGTCCTCTTCAGCTCTGATTGTGGTCCTGTGTTTCTTGATGTTGAGACAGCAGTGGGAGTGTCCTCCAGGGTAGGGTGAAGAGCTTCTCTGTTGAGCTCTGCAGCAGTGACTTCAGTAATGGTATCCTCCAAGGTGGTGACAGGAGTCTTAGAGGTGAAGGCTTTCCTACCAGTGTCCTGCCTAGGACAACAGAGGCTTCTTTATGTTAGTTGTGGTGAAGATTGGGTGCCAGTTGTCTAGAGGATGAAGTTGCTCAGGGACTGTGTTTGTTCCTGTGTTTCCCCCCAGGGCAGGGGCACCTGTCTACCCCATGCCTGTTTCACTGCCTGTAGCTCAGCCTGACCTCCAGGTCCATGGCTGTGCACAGCAGGAGCTGGCTGGTTTTTCCAGGGATGTTCCTTCACATCCTAGCATCTCTTATCCTGTCTGGTGTGCAGGCATTGTTCCAGAAGGACAGAAGTATCCTGCAGATCCTGAATGGTGCCCCATCATTCCAAGTTATGTGTTTTGGAGCATATTAAGTACAGATTTGTTCTGCTTATTGTGGTGTATGATGTACCTAAAGGTGTAAGGATCAGTGTAATAGTCTGTCCCATGCTCCAGAGGAGTCTTCTGCTCCCTGGCTTCCCATGGGGAGCTACAGAGTGCAGCACCCTCATGAGCCAGGATGCAGAGAGCTTTGGCAGTGGGGCTGCCTGGCAGAGAGAGTGTTTAGAAAGTGTCTCCATTGGACAAAGGTATAAACTTTAGTTTCAGCTCCGACGTCCCAGCTACCATAAGTCTGGGTCCTGCTATCCATCCTCTGACCTCCAGAAAGGACACTCTCCAGGGGCAAGGAAGGGCCATGCTGCCTAACATCTGGAGATTCAGCATGTATAGCATCTGTAACATCTGTAGCATCTGGAGATAACTGACACCTAGTTATTGTTTGCATCCTTGTAAACATGAGAGACAAATACAAACAACTGGACTATGTTTTTCTAGTTCAGGCGCAAGGCCTGCTAGAGAACTATACCTCAGTGGACCTGCTGCTGAGAGAACTCTTTTTCTTCTGGGAGCTTCTGGGTGCACAAAGGAATAGAGCTGACTCAGGCTGATGCCTGAAGTGCCAGGGTTCTCCACTTCAAGAGGTTTAGACTGGACAGAGACATATAAATCTGCTTTCCTGGTCTGAGAGAGATAAAGAAGGTTAGAGAAGATGACAAACATTTAAATTTTTCTAGAATATTTGAAGGTAAACTCCCGCTTACACTCTCCTTATGCTATGTGTGGTTGTAGGGTACTGTGAAATGTTGGGTGTGCAGGGCTCTCAAGGAAAGAAAAGAGCAGAAGGGGGCTGCTGATCTTTCCATCAGGAAAATGTGGAATTTTTGCTGCATACCCTGATACTGTGTATTTCTGTGTATGAATGTGTGTGTGTTAATGTAGAGCTACCAGGACAACTCTTGGCTGTAGGTATTTTTTTCATTAACATATCTTTTGAAAGGGAGAAAGGCAGGAGAGACAGAGTTGCCTGGTACCTTTCCCCGGGAAGGAGACTGTCATTGGTGTAAGTGTCAAGACTGACAAAATGGTCAAGGAACATAGATTCATAGAATCATTTAGGTTGGAAAAGACCCTTAAGACCATCAAGGCCAACCATAAACCTAAAACTGCCAAGTCCACCACTAGACCATGACCCTAAGTTCCACATCTACATGGCTTTTAAACACCTCCAGGGATGGTGATTTGACCACTTCCCTAGGCAGCCTGTTCCAATGCTTGACAATCCTTTTGGTGAAGAAAGTTTTCCTAATATCTATCCTAAACCTCCCCTGGGACAACTTGAGGCCATTTCCTATCGTCCTATCACTTGTTACCTGTGAAAAGAGACCAACACCCACCTTTCTACAATCTCCTTTCAAGTAGTTGTAGAGTGTGATAAGGTCTCCCCTCAGCCTCCTTTTCTCCAGGATAAACAATCCCAGTTCCCTCAGCTGCTTCTCATAAGACTTGTTCTCTAGACCCATCACTAGCTTTGTTGCTTTTCTTTGGATATACTCCAACACTTTAATGTCTTTCTTGTAGTGAAGGGCCCAAAACTGAACACAGTGTTCAGGTGCAGTCTTACCAGTGCTGAGTATCACTTCTCTAGTCCTGCTGGCTACACTATTTCTGATACAAGAAATATTCCTTTGCACATGAGAGCAAAGAACCACAATTGTTCTCTGTACAAGCAATGCAGAGCCCCTCTGGGTGTTTCAGAAGCTGGAGGTGAAAGAGACTTCTGGAAGGCATCTCAGCCATTGACCTCACCTATGCCTGTATAGATTGCAAATCTGAGAAAGGATGACTGACGTGTCACATGTTGTGCATCTTCCAGCAGGCCGTTCAGTGTGTGTGTTGTTTGCCAGCTTCTAATCTCCCCTGCTTTTCTGCTTCTTCCATATTGCAGTGTGCTTTGTCTGCAGAGCTCTTCCACCATTGCTGTGCTGAGAGCGCACCTTTGCAGGGCGACCATGTGAGTGAACAATTCATCATGTGTACGAGTCCCATAGAGCACAGCTGTCAGCGTGTGATATGTGTGATGCAAGGCCTTCCACTGAGTCAGTCCTCTTGGCAGAGTGAGTTCTGCAGAACACAGTGTCCTTCAACAGAGATACCACTCAATCTTCTCTCATATGAAGTGCTTAAGAGGCAAAACTCAATGAGAGAGTGGCAGTACTATTCAAAGTGTCTGATATTCCATGGGGATCTAACTAATGAGCAAAGATCAGTTTTCCAAAGTCTTTCTGGAGAAGCTAATAATCACAGTTAGGAGGAAGGAAACATGGTGCAAGGATGCATGTCAGGATATGGGAAGAAAGAATTCGGTGCAAATATGTCGAAGAGGCATAAAGGGATCCAATGGCAGATGCCTTTGAGCTAGATTGTTTGGCATCTAATTAGGGAATTTGGAGTGGGGAGAATAGATGGCTTTAGAGGTGAAGTAAGTTGCCTATAAATACAGACATTTAGAAAAATGCTGTGAACCTTCCTATGGATGTTTTCATTTGAAAACTACCCAAGCATTAAAAGGTATCTCATCAGTAGCCTGTAAGAAGTTAACATTTTGCAGAATATATTACTTTGTCAAGTGATTAATTAAGTTATCAGCTGGTTCAGGCAACAAAAAATTACTTTGATTTGAATGCATTCATAGTTCAAGAGTTTAACTGAAAGTAATGTAAGAGAACACAAAGAATATATTTCTTACCAAGCTGCTTTACTTTCCTTCTGGAGTGATAATGCAAAAATGATATGTTGGTAATTTTCTCATAAAAATCAGTTGTCAAAAGACATAATGTTTGTAAGTGAAAGAATTTTAGGCAAATAGGGCTAAAAATTATAAGAAACTCTTACTTTTATGAGTCTCAGAAAACCCAGATTGCTTTAAAACTCTATTATAAGCTTTTTTTGGCTTTCTTTCAACCAAAACTACAACTTGTAAGCTTTCAACACATATTCTAGAAAGTGATGAAATATTAAAAAGGAAGTCATTAGTCTTTTATATGAGTTATACTTTATTCTTAGTATGTCCTCACGTGGTTATAGATTTCTAACGACCTACTAAAGTCAATAAATTGAAAGAGCACTTTCGGTTTCTAGAAGTTCAGCTCAAAAGTCTTTATGAGCTTTTACTGAAAAGGTTTTGGTCTATTTCAACTGCAAATCATAATTATGCCATAAATATGCCACTCAATAAAGCATAAAATTAAATCATTCATATAATGTCACCATTTAAGGATATTAGTATGTTTAAAATTCTAACATACATGATACTGTTCTTATTCTGTCAATGGTACTTCTCATTTTTATTTGTTTGTCTTCTTTCTGACAAAATTATTTTCAGTTTTGTTTGTATAAGGAGTATAAATTTAAAACATAAATGTAATATATAAACAAAGGAAGCTGACCTTTAAGTGCTATTATTCAGTAAAGGGCTTTTAAGTGACATTTTGTCAATGTAAATATGTTAGATATTATCACTTTAATTGATCTGACTGAGAGCTTTTCTTTTAGAACCAAACTGAAAATATTATAAAACCTTAACAGTCACAGTTTAGTAAAAAGTAATTTCAGCTGTTCATTAACATTAAATTAATCTGTCTTTGGGGATCTAAATATCATAAGTATTGAGATGTATCTTCATTATTCTGTACTTTTTTTCTTTCATGTAGAATTATTTTTAAGATTAATTACCATCATATCGTAGAATCTTAGAATGGTTTTGGTTGGAAGGGACCTTAAAGATCATCTAGTTCCAACCGCCACTACCATAGGCAGGGAAACCTCCCACTAGATCAAGTTGCTCAAAGTCCCATCCAACCTGGCCTTGAACGCTCCAGGGATGGGGCATCCACAACTTCCCTGGGCAACCTGTTTCAGTGTTCCACCACCCTCACAGTAAAGAATTTCTCCCTAGTATCTAATTTAAATCATAAATTGACAGAGGATTTTCAGTTCTCTGAAAGATCTGGTCACAAGCTCTCATGCCATTCTGAAACATCTCAGTTGCCTAAAAATGTTGCTCTGCTTAATGCATTTTTACTTCATTTTATTATTTTTCTGCAAAATGATCCACGTGGAAAGTGTGGATTTAGGAACTATGTAAATAGTAAATATCTACCAGTTAAAGAAAATAATTAAAGCTCAACTATTTTAAACACAACATTTTTGGATTATTTTTCTTACATGGCAGTGAGGCTAGGTTCTGACTGAAGTTAATACTGCTTATCTATAGGAGAAGAGAACATTAGTAGCTATATAACATTTGTGCTACTAAGGTAACAAAGACTGGTACTTTTAGTGGTGTTTACTATACAATAGCGGACCAGTACTTGTCAACTCATTTTTTTGTTTCTGTTCTACGGCCAGCAGTAGTGGAGCATTGTTAGTGGCCATAGTGGTCATAGTGTTAGTGGAATTAAAAAAAAAAGTTCCTGTCATTCACCACTATTAACTTTAGATTTCTTTGTCTGACATGAAAATATCTCTATTGCTGTGAAAAACAATCAAAGCTGATATCAGCTGCCAAATTTAATGAAATATATCTTTTACATATATACTACGTAATATATATTATTTTATTTATTTTATTTTCCTGGACTTAGACAGATTTGTAGGTTTCAATAGGCAAATTAACAGTTTAGAAACTCCTTTTGCTGAAAGACATGAGTCTATGTATAAATAGCCCCTTCCATCCTCTGCATTCCCTCCTTAAATCCTTAGGAAACCCTGAAGGTCCACACTGGGCAACAAAATCACTGACTGCATAGTACAAAGACAGGCTGGCTTGGCATAGTTTCCCCTATATGTATCAGAGCTTTACCCCAGAAATGGTATAGGTTCAATGAATGGACTTCAGAGCAGCTTCCAGCATTCATTTCTGACAGACAACTAAAGGAGACGTGTGAAAGGCTCTTGCTGGGTTTCAAGGTATTAATGGATAAGCACTGGAAGAATGTGGCACAGGAACAGGCTTGCCTATCATCTGTGAAGACTACTAGAAAAAGAAAAATCTCCTTGATGACTATGGTAAAGATTGTAAAGAACATTGATATGAACTCTCTTTCAGTACAGTTCTAGAACACCAGAATCTGTCCGTCATAAGATACTGCCTTTAGTATGAAGAAATCTGGTGACAATATTTTATGGATAGGCAACATATGAAAATCTAAGTCATTTCAAGAAATCATTTAAGAATGATTTCAAGATACAATTCTGAGTCACTTTTTTCAGTAGTTTATAGGCATCAAGGAAACAATTAAGACCAACTTTTGATCTGTAACTAGTGAGAAGTTAAGAAACAGCACACAGTTTTTTACCTTCCTTTTCTTTGTTAATTGATATGAAAAAGGAAACCAGGGGAAAAAAGCAAAAAAACCCCAACCCTTAAATGGAAGCACAATTCCTGAGATGGCAGAAAAAAAGGTGATTTCAGTGGACCTGTGGCAGTTTGCACAAACCAGGGATCTTTCTCTTAGCCTTCTCCAAAATAAAAGTGAGACAATATAATTTTGAACAACTCATTCTTTGGTCAGCTTGACTTTTGTTCTTCTATTTCCTCTAACACAAGCACAAAGTCCTCACTAAGAAGTCACTTATTTCTGGGACGTGTGCCAGGAGCTAGAATTGTTATTATCCTAGATCGCTATTATTGTCATATTGTGGAAGCAATGCAATATATAAATGTTGGACATCAGTCCTATGTAACATATTTTATTTATTTTATGGTGACTAGAGTTAGACTGCTGCAGCTTTTTTCTTTTTCCCCAGCTTTTTTTTTTTTTCTTTTTGTCTCATATGCACAGGCATAGCTTCATGATAAACTGCTGGGGATGAGGCTATTACTAGATGACACTGTAAAAATCTTTACCTCCCTAAAATGCTTATCTCTGAGATGACTCTCATAGCTTTCATTGCCAGCAGAAAAAAAAAAATCAGAGCATAATTTGGAAATGCAGAATCCTTGCCTAAATTAGATGCATCCTCAGGCTTTTGGCAGTTTGACATGCTCTCTTTTGTATTATTATTATCATCATCATCATCTATAATTTAACAGGTCTTTTTTTATAGCCGTGTTAAGGTCTCCATGGTCTAAGCAAATATGCTATTGACCATAGTTTATGTCCACAATAATAAAAGAATTTATCATTTCACCAATTTTCTTTGTTATTTGTAAGGCTTTCTATCCTATCTACTCAGGCTTCATTTCGTTCTGAAGACCAAAGGGTACTTTTGTATGCGGATGAATCACAGAAGCAATCTATCTGTCTACCAGAATTTTGTATTTAACAGGTAACATCACTAAGGATTTTATGGCAAAGGACAGGCTGAATCATTTCTGTTAGTACTGCATCCCTATGCTGAGTTTCTGCCAAGACAGCATAGTTATAAAACTATAATTTTAGCTGAGACTATAATTTCTCATTTCAGCACAGGAAAAATTTCTTGTTTCATTTTACTGGCATAATTATAGTGGTATTAATGAGTAGGAAACTATAACTGGTAAAATTTTCCCCGATTAAGAGGTTAACTGTTTGTCAAAGATACTGGGCCTTTCCATAGCTGTAGCAAGACCTGCTTGTTCCTGAACCAAATCCCAATGTCCTTCCCTTCCCTTCCCTTCCCTTCCCTTCCCTTCCCTTCCCTTCCCTTCCCTTCCCTTCCCTTCCCTTCCCTTCCCTTCCCTTCCCTTCCCTTCCCTTCCCTTCCCTTCCCTTCCCTTCCCTTCCCTTCCCTTCCCTTCCCTTCCCTTCCCTTCCCTTCCCTTCCCTTCCCTTCCCTTCCCTTCCCTTCCCTTCCCTTCCCTTCCCTTCCCTTCCCTTCCCTCCCCTCCCCTCCCCTCCCCTCCCCTCCCTTCCGCTGCCCCAGATGTGACTTTTGAACTACTTTTGAGGATGTGATATGAGGATGTGGTTTTACTTGAACACAGGTAATACTGAATATTAAGTATTAGATTCTAAAACATAGATGGCTGAATATTAATTGCATTTTAATTGCACTAGAGATAACAGGCTATCTTTCCCATTGGACTAAACTGTTAGTAATTACCACAGTCACATCTAATGAAGTTGATGAGATTTGAAAGTGTATTTTCATTTCTTGTCTTTCAGTTTCTGGCTTGGACTTTCAAATGGTAAGGCTTTCTGCTAGAGTTTTCGTGTCTTTTTCATCAGCTGTTGTGAGATTGCACTGAAGTTTTCAGTTCCTGCATCTGGTGTCAAAAATGAAATGTTGTAAGTGGTTTTATTAATTTTTTATTTTTCATATTTAATGTTAGGTAACGTAATGGCAATTTTAGCTCTCTGCTAATGTCAGCAATTACAGCCTGAGAGTTTCAGATTAGACACTTGGGAAAGCAAAATCCACTAGAAGGGCAGTGCAGCACTGGAACAGGTTGCCCAGAAAGGCTGTGGAATACCCTTGGAGATTTTCAAGCCTTGGCTAGACAAAGCCATAGCCACAGAAGGCCTTTTCTAGTGTTGGTCATAGCCCCACTCTGAGTAGAAATTGACCTACATGAACTCCACAGACATCCCTCTCAACCAGCACTTCTACCATACCGTGATAATGCTGTGGCTCAGTAAAACAGAAATGGTAAAACAAGTCAGCTGTCATCACAAGGGCTATGTATCAGGATAAGCATCCAGGAGAATTACAGCCTTTAGACTTCTTAATTTCCAGGAACTGCTCCATATCACATCAACATAGGGTGCTAAAAAGGGATGATGAAAAAGCTGATCAATCGTCATATGTAGGCTATAGAATAGAGAGGTATACCACAAACCTCAGCCTCTCTATTTTCAGGGCTTATTTTGGTCTGATAAGAAGTTGCACCATTGCTTGCCCTGAGCTGTCTGCAAATTACACAGTTGTATCCTTGGGATCTGAGTCAAACAGCAGAGCCTAGGAAGGACAAACAAGGAACTTGATCTAGGGATTGTTCAGGTGGTGTCTAAATGTCACGTATCACATATATTACAATCAAAGAGTGGTTCATGGTCAGCCTTATGTAACTGCCATATAACGAAGTTATAACCGATACATCTGTATTTTTTCCTCCACAAGTTCATTGTTTCCTCTTTGCCATAGGCAAATGCATTATTCCCACTACACCTCGGTGTAACTGATAGAGTTGCTGCAGAGAACAGCGCAGCACTTCTGTTCATATATTTTCACATATCACTAATGCAAGCAGACTCACCAACAAAACTATTTAAACTCTATGGTCTCCTCAAGTGTCTTTACCCTAGTAAACGCTCCTTGATGCATTATTGAGATTCATCAGCGAATGTAGGAAAATAATCATTTCCTTTTTATATTCTGTCTAATGCTGATAAATCAAAAATTTTGATAGGCTAAACTTGAAATAATAGCCGCATCCTACAGGAATGTGCAGCAAAGGAAATGGATGTTACTTTCTGGAATGACTGTAAAAAATGAAGTGTTTAGGTGGAGATTAAAAAACTCCCGCAAATAGCATTCATCATATTTTCCTCTTAATGGGAATGCTGTCATACTTGTGCATGCTAATGTTATTTCTGCTGTTGAAATAAAACACTGCTTGCAGGGACCAGTGTTTCAAGTAACAGTGAGCAAACTCAATACTTTGCTGTGACATCTCTTTTGTAGTTTGCATTTTACCTCCTTTTTGATACAGATAAATTCTGTTACTGCGCCCTGCCTGCTTAAATGAAAGATACATTTTTCTTCAAGATTGGGCAGATCAGTGAGGGCCATAAAATATTAATGATGAAAGCTTAGGGAATTAGATGTGTCTGTGACTATAGGTTTATCTTGTTGGCGGAGCTTTCTCAGTCTAACCTATTTCTTTTGTGGTTTTCTGATCTCCATCAGAAATGATATACTGTAAAAAAAAATATGTCTGTTCAGATTAAAATATACGCAGTTTTTCAGACCAGATAAAGGGCCTGAAATTTTTATTTAATGATTCAAGTTTATTTAAGAGCTTTATAAATTTTGCAGCACAGCTTTGTTGTTCAAAAGCAGAGCTGTTTGCCGGTATGCCATTTCCTTTCATTTCTCCTGCTATCGTGCTCCTCTGCAGAGTTGCTGTTCCTCACATCACGTTGGAAGAACGGACAGAAGAATGGAGAAACAAAACGATAGCTTCATTTGTAATATTGTGCCATGACAGGCAAAAGATACTTAACCAGCTAGTTGCCATGGTGGTTACAATGTATACTGAAGGAAAAGCTGTGAACAGATTTCTAGTTTTTGCCTGCTCCCTGTTATGTGGGAGGTTGGAAGGGAATCGGAAGTGTTTGTGCCCCCTTCCTTTCCAATGCCTTTTTTTTTTTTTTAATCCCACGTGGTTGGGACTTGCTTGACTTAAACTAAGTTGGATCAAAACTTCTGTCTTAAAGTCTGGACGACTCAGTGAAGCCTTTTCTTTGGCTGAGGGATATTTTCTTTTAGCTTCCTCATTCCGCTACCTCATACTTCTTGATTTATGTCTTCATTAGTTAGCTGCTGTTAACATCAGCTGGTGAAATAAAAGCAACTCTTAGGTTGAAGAGGCAGACATTATTTTCAAATTAATGTTAACTTGTGCAGGTAGATTATAATGAATTATCCAGATATCAACATGCATAGGAATGGGTATCTTGACTCTGCAATGAATAAAAGGAATTATATAAGAACAACTCATGCTAAAAGTCCATGAAGGACAATAAGCTGTCTCTATTAGTAGTCTGTGACAATGTGGAGTTTCACATCTTTGATAAATTAATTATATAGCTCTAGGAAGATTTTCCATTTTTTTTAATGCTCCTTGAATCATAACTCTTCCCATGCACTTGTTATTTCCATGTTCTTTTGTTTACTACTGTAAACAGGAGTGTAATGATAGGACAAGAGGTAACGGTTTCAAACTGAAAGAGGGTAGATTTAGATTGGATATTAGGAAGAAATTCTTTACTGTGAGGGTGGTGAGGCACTGGAACAGATTGCCCAGGGAGGTTGTGGATGTCCCACCCCTGGCAGTGTTCAAGGCCAGGCTGGATGAGGCTTTGAGCAACTTGATCTAGTGGGAGGTGTCCCTGCCCAGGGCAGGGGGGTTGGAACTAGTTGATGTTATCTTAGCATGTTTAATGACTTTATAATGAGTACCTATGTAAGTAGCTTAGATTACATGACTAGCTCTTAGGTGACTAAAACCATAGGATGAATTCTTTCCTAATGTTGAAAATATTTCTGTTTCTGCTGACATTACTGTCAGCCAGCTTCAGGGAACTGCCTTCATGGCTCAAAGAAAGTGTGGAAGGAACTCCTAAGAGTTATACTCTTGTTTTTATGTCTTGTGCATTACTTACACTGGTGAATCCAGTCTGTCTTTCTGATTACCCTATAAAAATATTTCCCATCAAAACTTCTTGTTAAATTTATACTTCCATCAACAATGGGGATTAAATACCATGATCTTCCAGTTCCAGATTCCCTCAAATTCATTACCTAATATTGTCTCCTCTCTGCCCATTTCCATAGCTCCTTGGAAATTACCAATTTGATAGTCCTGCAGTCCCTGAGATATATCCAGAAGGTTCCAAAGTTTATGTGGTTTTTGGGCTCCACACACATTTTTCTTTTTGTCAGTAGCTTCCCCTGTATGCTGACGCTGGTTCACTGAGAGAGTTACAAAGAGTCAGAAGAAGTGAGGAGTTTCTGGTGGCACATAAGCAGGACAGCCTGGTGCTCTACTGGAAATGCCATTCTTGTGGAACATTTTTAACATCTTACTTACCATTCCTATGAGACAACACTTTTCTCAAAATATTGGAAAAGAACTGTAAGTTTCAAGGACACTCGACACTTTCTTAAAGACACCATAATATTCCTCTTGAGCTGACCAGAAATCCTATTGCACAGCACAATTCTTTCGTGGGCCTGGTGTGCTTCAAAAAGCAGAGCTAAGGTGGTAGTGGTGGACAAGAACACTAACCCATAGTGTCTAATTGGCCTCATCCCTACCAATCTCTCATTTTTTTTAATCTCATTTTTTGCCTATTAAAAAAAAAAAAAAAAGGTGCTTTATTTCACTCTAGAGTAAAATGAAATACCAAGTTATGTGTTTCACAAACATGAGAAGAATCAAGCAATTTGCTGTCCCATGTTGGCTTTTTGCACAGTGTTAAATGAAATCACACATTCCTAATTACCAGTATGCCGTGCAGAGGAAGTCTTCAGTAATTAACCTTTCAATTAATCAAAGTACATTTTCTGCTTCTCTCCATCTTCAACCTATTTTATGTTTTTTCTTCCTTTATTTTTTATCTTCTACTTTGTGCTTGGTTCTTGCCTTTGAAATAATAAGATCAAGTCCCCGATTCACAGCTACCAAAATTTTGAGCTACACTGTAAGATGACAGACAGAGCGGAGTAAAGATTATTTTAATTTTAATAATTCTGAATTAAAATATCACTTTTAGGATGATAGAAAAATAGCTCACATGACCCATTTTTCTTGGCTAAAATAATGTACACTCATAAAGATGTTATGCTTTTCATTCAACTGCAAAGGTTATTCATTTTAGAAATGTAGAACACTTTTTGTAAAGAGGGACACAATTATTCCTCATATATACAATAGAACTTAATCAAACCGAAAACTGAACTCACATATCACCTGCAGATTTTCTCATTATTTGCCGCGATGTTCCCACTTCTTAATCTGCATTTCTTAAATAGTAATCTTTTTCATTGTATTCTATAAAACTATGGGTCCATTTATAAACAAAGTACAGTACAAGTAGGAGGCTTACAAGGCAGTCCATGAAAATATGAAAGCATTGATGATTGTATGAAGTTTTCTAAGCACGCAGAATAGAGAGGTCAGGTGAAAAAACTCAGAAATAATTACCTATTTTATAAAGTAACAAAAAAAAATGGAAACCATTTGATAAATATAGTTTTCTGGAGCAAAGAGCAGTATAGACAATTTTTTTCTCTTGTATCCACTTAAACAAATATAATAATATATTTCAACTCAACTGCATGGCAGAGACTAAATGCTAAACAGTCAGCCTAAATGGTCTGCTAGTTGACCTGATGTTTTATCAATATCTTTGCTGCATTAATTAATCATCACCTTGTGTATGTGTCTGTTCATATATTTTTTTCTTACACTCTACATATGCTTAAAAAAGCCTACAAATGAACTTCTGAAAGAGAGCGTCACATTAGGAAACAACATTGACCTACTTCTGAGGGTTGCAGTATTGAGGGATTTACCAATGCGTAATTTTCAATGCATATTTCTTTCCATTCAAAGGAATTGCTTAGGCTGTTTACAAATTTTGGCTAAAAAAAAAGTGATCAACTTTAACATGGAGATCATAATCTGCAAACTTTATGGGTCACGGTGGGACACCTGCCTCCCAGTTCTCAGCAAGAGAAAAATATGGTTTTAGTTTGTTGTCAATAAGAAGCAGCTGAAATCTCTCAACCCTCCAGCTTCTCCTTTGGGAACAGTTATCCATTTGGTTGCACTTTTAGTATTACAAAAGCTATAATGAATTTACTTTCAGCAATGAAAGGTTGAAATGGTAACACTGAAAAATACAGTACATGAAGATTCGTACAAAAGAAAAAGCCTCATCTTGTAATATTGAAGAAAATTTTTCCCAATCCTATTTTCCCCAATCCTATTTCCAAATCCATTTTTTCCCAATTGACTAGAATCTTTAACAATGTCTACAGGACTGATAAAAACTATATGAGTATCATTGTAAATGTTCATACAAATTCACTTTTTATGTATAGTTAATTCAGTTAGGCTTATACTTTTTCACGTTGTTTTAAATGAATATTTTTTGACTAAATTTAACAGATCCAGCACTGTGCAAAATATGAATTTCAGAATTCAAATTGCAGCAAGAAGTGTTTAGATACCAGTCAACTGGACAAAGAAACATTTTAAGATATCTCTGAGAAATTATGACAAGCATGATAGAAATAGTAAGTATTCCCAGGGAACAATTTGTAATCAAGTCAAAGACTGGAAATAAAAATCATTATTAATATTTCAAAATAGCTGAATTCATATTTTATTAATTTCTCTTCTCCAAACAAACAAAAAAAAAAAAAAAAAAAAAAAAAAAAAAAAAAAACAAACCAACCAAACAAACAAAAAAATAAAAATAGGGTAATTGTGTTAGACAAATTATTCATTGCAAATTATTTTCACAGTAATAATTAGGAAGCAGTTCATTTGCTGTTTCTACTCCTGCTTAAAATTGGAACTTTCCTCTCATGAATCAGCCCCTCCCTTCCTTCCAGATTAGTTTACACCTTTCTTTTCAATATTTATATTCAGCAGTGTAAAATGTTAAAATACAAGCTGATACTAAGCAAAAACATAGGTGTCCCATATTATAATTTCACAGACTGCTGTTGTGGGTTTATTTAGGAGAGAAGTGTGAATTAAACTACAGTTATATCCAAATATAGCTGAATAGCTTGTTGCTGCCCTAATTAAAACATCTTGGCAGCAAATACTTCAGGAATATGAATCTTAACCATACTGCTTTTGATGGAATATTTCAGAGTTAATGGCATTTTTTTCTACCATTTTAAAAAATAGCAACAGTAGCTAACATAGTTTTAGTATAATGACCTATCTGGAAAAGTATTGTCATAGAAGCATAGAAGCATAGAATCATAGAATGGTTTGCATTGGAAGGGACATTAAAGATCATCTGCTTCCAGCCTCCCTGCCATATAGTGTATAGCTATAAATCTGACTGCTTTTCTGCATCAGGAAAAGATGTACAAATTAATATTTTGATTGTATTCAAAAGTAATGAGAATATTACTGTTGACAGACCAACAAAGGAGTTGTAGTGCTGCATGTTCAAAACAAGTTCACAAAGAGCATCCCTGAAAATGTACTTACTGATGTGATGCACTGATCTCCAAACATTAGCTATGAAATCATGAGAACCAAAGGAACTGATGTAAACAGATTAAGCTTTTATGTCAACAGAGGCAATAATTCTGTCTGTTAATTTAAGTGTGCCATAAAATGAGCAAAAAAAGAATAATGAAATAAAGATGATGGAAAATTTATGTGCAACAATTATATGATTATGCTGATACAGAATAAATATAAAAAGAAGAATGAACAGAAAAATTACAAAGTAAAGAACTTTAAAAAAACCCCCACTAATGAGAAATTAAGTTCGTAAAGAAATTCACTTAGGTGAACAGAGTAAGCTTCAAAATGATCTTGGACATCTGCAGATGGGAACATCTGCCTGAGCAGACATTCAGGGTCAGAGGAATGTAATCTCTATGATAAAATCTCTTTGTTATCCTAATCATATGAAATATATTCCTGTGTACAGTGCAATAAGATTATATTGCATGGTTTGTTCTTAATTCAAAAAGCTCAGAAAAATACATTTATAAGTGACTTGGCAATCAAGCTGTTTCTTTTTAAGATTTGCTTGTGGAAAACTATGCTCCTCTCTATTTTGAACCTTCAGTATGACCTGGTAACCTAACTTCTTAGCTTAACTAATGTTAAATTGACACAGGCTGCCTGTAACAGTCATTCATTACTAAAGTACTATTCAACTTTTTATTTTATTCTATTCTATTCAATTTCTAATAGTTAACATATTCTGTTTCATAACACCCTAATTGAATTAAATTAAATGGCAGGCTTGTAGTCAGGCAGAATCATTTTTTCCTGTTTGTTCATAGTTTGCATGTTAATGAACACTGTTTAAATGTTGCATCTGAACAAAGATGATGGAGGTTTTCTGGTTGTCCTTCCTAGCTGCCCACAGAGGGTAAATACCCTTTTGGAAAGAGGGTGTTTCTTTGATCTTTTTCTGAGCGCAGCTGAGTATACTTACATGGGAGAAGGGCCTACAAGAAAGTTGAGGTGGTGGAGGAAGAGGCAGACGCAGATAGCAGGGACCCCACAGCACTGACGAGGAGCAGACACATAGACTGGTCTTGGCAATGATTAGGGAGTGACTGTGCAAAGTCTGTTGCAAGTGGGAAACTACTGAATGTTGCTAATCTGAGAGAAAACCTGGTAGAAATTCTACCATTTCTGGTAAAAATGATCCGTCTTTCACAGACACAGAAGGTCTGGGAGTGTTTGTTTCTGAAGTCTTTTATTTCTATTCTGTCTTGTTTTGAGCTTCTCTGTCTGGAAATGTAACTGGTTTTGATTTCTGTTATAATAAATCTAGAAATAAATCCAGAAATAAATCCAATAAATCAGAAGCATCTTGGATACTCTGGTACGAGCAGATCTTGCAGATTCATCGCAGCAGTTTATGAAGCAGGTGGGTGCTAGCCTACGTGGCTGTACTGCTCCACTGTAAAAACTGGGTGAAGATCACAAGTGTTTTTTTAAATTAGCATAAGGGAAATTGCTACACTAATTCTTTCAAAATACCTTCAAAACGTGAGTGCGGTAACTTAAATGTATTATTTTATTAGTCACCAAAAGTCATGGTCTTAATGGTGATACTGCTTTTATGGTATATTATCTACCTTTTGCTAGCTGATACAGTCTACATGTGTAATTTCTATCCATCCTGGAGGACATAAGGACATTTTACCCCTATGTTGCTATTAGTCTTACTACAAATACTGGTTCTCAAACTAGTTGATTAACATAATTTAAATACAGTTGCCAAGCCACACATAGTTTAAAATTTACTATTTGTTTCAGCATTTTAGAAGCATTTTCGTGTCCACTAACTTGGCTTTTTGATTGTGAGCAGGTCCAGCAAAAGACATTTTTTGTGGTTTTCTTACATTTTCTCAAACCTTCACATTTGCAACAGCATTGCTGGTAGTTCCTTCTCCTTCCTTATACTGCAGTTCTTAAAATCTCATTTTGTAGGCTAAGCTTTACATTAGTTAACCATTATTTTCCAGGAAACGTGTTATTAGATACTAATTTTTAAACACATTGAGTATGTGCTATATCTAATGGATATGGAAGATACCCTTCCACACAGATTTTGTGGATAGAAGAAATCAAAATATATTTCTAATATCTAGTCCTTTTAAGTATCATATGATCCCTCTAATGTCTTATACAGCTCTATATGGTCCATGATCCCTCAGCAGTTATATACAACTCTGTAGTTTTAGATATGAGCATCATGAGTAGAATATGTTTAATTTATTACACATAATTGTACATGCATAAAAGTATGCAATACATTCAGCCTGTGAGCATAGTCTTTAAATCATTTTTCCTTTGGTTTGTATAGTTCTGCTGCTGAAAGTCCCTTTAAATAATCACAACTCGATGATCTGGGTTTATATGTTTTTTCCTATGCAAAAATCAGAGATTCTGAGAAGCAGTATTTTTCTTCCTGACATACCAGCTAAAACATGCTGAGACATATTTATATCCATAACCAATGACACATTCGTTTTACTGCTTAACTAGGCAATAAAAATGCACAACAGCATTTAAAGAATAACTTATCATGCTGAATTCAATCATATTTTAGCAAGGAGTCTCACCATTGTGCATGTTGATACATGTTCTGTACTTGGACTCTCTCCCACCATGAAAAAAATTGAAAGTGTGGAAATAAAATGAAAGCAAAATGGAAGGACATAGCTATTTAAATAATTTACATTTTTGCACTTCTTTGTAAGTCACTGCACACTGTAGGCCAGTATAGAAGCACAAACTACATTTTCATGTAGTTTAACAGAAAAAAACAAAACACAAACAAGCAATAAAAAGCACTATGTACTACTGAGCTACAGAACTCGAAATATTCATGGGAAAAAGAAAACAACACCAAAATGCAGATAAAGTATAACCTATAATATATTTCTAATCATCTTTGTTTCTGTAGATATGCTAATGAAAAATATCATAAAACTTGCTGGAAAAAACATAAACTTGCTGGAATATACTGCCTTTAGGCAACAAACTGTCTAACTTTTCAAGTAGCAATTTGAAATAATGTATGAACATAGTTGTCATTTCACCTACTGGTGTTATGAGGTTATATCATATTGGCTTTACTGTATTTGTACAATCAGAGGTCAAAAGGACATTAAAAGCCTAGGCTGATATCTAACTGCAGTCCAGATGTATTAGAAAGTGACACAGAAAATGGTGATTTCATATGAGAATCTCAGTGGTCATTAGAGCTCAAATATTCAATGGCATAACAATAGTGGAAAACTTCTACCTCTCACCCCAAACCCAAATTTTAAAAAAGCTACACACAGGCTGAGCAACAATTAGATACTATGTCATACTGAGGACTGATGGTGCCTGAAACTATAGGTTGGTTTCACGCTTTGGAAGTCGCTATGAAAAGCAGGAAGCAATCACAGCATTTTCCTTGTCATCTCAGAGCTCTTCTTTAAGTGTCTGTCTCCAAATTCCATGGTAAAAAATTAAAAACGCCCCAACCACAAATTTGCAAAAATTTTGCCAGCAAAGATTTCTAAGAAGGTTCCAGTACATAATATAAGCCACTGTCACTATCATATCTACTTCCATCAAACAGTAACAACTAACAAAGCCAGAATTTTGTAGCTTTGCCCCCCTTACTTATTCTCTACATTAAGGATTTGTATAAAATTAACAACTGTAAACTTAGAAAGGAAGAAGCCCAATATCTGATTTTCCATTTGCTGGTTGCCAGGCAATTTCCATTGCCTGATTTTCCATTTGCAGGCAATTCAGCCATTTTCCTTGAATTTACTACAACTATATGCCTGAGTCACATATTTCTAATACACAAATCAGTGAGTCACATTATACTTGCTTGGCTGCATCCGCAGATATGGTTAATCCCACTTCCCTCCTCCATGTGCACAAGAGCCAGTCATAAAATTTGGTTGCTAAATATTTACAGTTCAAAAATATTGATCATCAACAATACTGTGAATGCTTTCTTTTCCGTGGAGATTTTGTCTGTGTTTGATGAAGATGTGTTCATGGCCTCTAGAGCACCAATTAAATAGTGTATTCTGGCACAACTTGCTAGCTTTCAGCCATGCATTAGTAGTACTTCCTCTGAAATTCTGCAGACATCATGGCTCAAACCACTCAAGTTGCACCAGAGGAGGTTTAAATTGGATATTAGGAAAAATTTCTTCACCAGAAGGGTTGTCAAGCATTGGAACAGGCTGCCCAGGGAAGTGGTTGAGTCACCATCCCTGGAGGTTTTTAAAAGACGTGTAGATGTGGCACTTAGGGGCATGGTTTAGTGGTGGACTTGGCAGTATTAGGTTTACGATTGGACTCAGTGATCTTAAGGGTCTTTTCCAACCTAAATGATTGGATGGTTCTGTGATTCTATGCTGTGTTCTGCCTGACACAAGCACAGCTTTTGAAAGCCTGGTGATACTGGGTGCTCTCACGTGCATTTCCTCCTGCAATTATTGAGTGACTGCTTAGTTTATGCACTGGAATATTGAACACATTTCTGCTTAGCTGAGTTTTGTTCACACACCTTCCAGGGTTTTAAGGTTTCTTTGATGTTTGGGGTTCTTTTTTGTGGTTAGGTTGCGTTCTTTTCCACACTGCTTTGGATGTGTGAGGATATATGGGTAAAAGTCAATGGAGAATTGCAGGTTTTCATTAAGCTTGTGGGTTTTCCATTGTTGATCAGTTTTAATTAAAGGTGGGCTGTCAGCAGTTGTCTTACATTTCACTAAAATTGGAAGGGAGGGGGGTTTGCTTTTGGAAAATGGATGCCAGGAGTATAAAGATTATGCTCAAACCTCTGAATTAAAAACTACCATGCATCTGATTTTTTTTTTCTTTAGTATTATTTTAGAGACAAATATTGCCACAGTTAGATTTTCAGATTACAGCTGATAGGCTTTTGATGTTAGAAAAGTTTTAAGAATATTTTAGGAAACACAATTGACTATGCTGTCTACTGATAGATTATTGGGTGATAGTAGCGGCAGTAGACTGGTGTTTATTCCAGCTGTCTTTATCTAAAAATTAGGGATCTAGGATAAACTACTTATGTAGGTTATTTCTATAGTCAGTAAATAAAAAGAAAGACACTTCAAAGGAACATTAATTTCACTTTTAAAACTACTATCAAGTCAATTTAAATTAATCACCTTTGGGAATTGTTATTCAGTACACATTGACTATATGGGGACCCTAAATCAGCTAGTTTAGATAAGACAACTAAAAAGATGTTATGCTATAAATAGAGAAGATAACATGTCCTGGAAGAGAAAGTTAGAAATTTAAACTGACATAACTTGTCAAAGGGCTAGGATTCGGTCTCAGTCTAAATGCAAGGTATGATCTGAAATGTGCCCTTTGATAAAGAAGCAACTTACATTGGCCAGTGGTAACAGAAAGGTTAAACCCTCTTAATACTACATTTTTACCTGCCTGAACACTACACCTCTACAGGGAAAAGAGAGATGAATTGGCTTTTTTTTTGTTTTAATTTTTCCTTTTCTTCATGGCAGATATATACACAGAGGATGATACAAAATTACTGTCACAGAGTCATTTTACAGCTAGTTTCCAAAAGAATTAAGTTTCATCAGAACACAACTCACATTTCTGTTGCAGAAAGAGTGCTGAGATCCCTGGCACATTCATTGGACCTTTGCTGATTTAAGAACTGAAGACACTCATCAGGAGTATTTGTTAGCAATTTGAAATCCTAGCAGCAAACAATACAATCTCTTGTGTTTTACTGAGAAGAATGATAAGTTCAGCATCCATAATTACATTAGAAGAACCTTTGGACAAACTCTTTTAAATTTGTACTTATTTTTACGTGTATCTTTGGTCCCACAATAGCATAAGAACATTGATTTTCAATATTCTGCTAGGCTGGTATTCTTAGGACCATAAAGAAGTGTTGGTGAATCAGTAACTTTAATGTAAATATAGCTCAGGGTTTTTTTTAGCTCAATACCTAAATTATTAAAAAAAAAAAAAAAAAGGAAAAGAAAAAGAACACTTAAAATTCTCTACAGTCTTATTATTATTCTCTGCCACTCCAATAACTCTACGGTAGTTTATATAAAATGCCCTCCCGATGTTGCAAAAAAATTCTGTGTTCTATTCCACACACTAAATGGATATTAAGTGTTAAGATATTGTGATCATAACTGAGATACACAGAAGTCAATTGAAGACTCAATGGTCTTCAAACAAGTCCCAGAATCCACAGCTTGAAAAATAATAGAATAGAAACAATGGAAAAATTCCTGTTCTGGACAATATTTTTCAGGTAAAATGACAAGTTGTCACTTGCTGCTGGAAACCTTCTGGATCATATCCTCAACAGTTTTCTTATTGATGACTACCATTTTTTGTATGATACTTAAAATGTAAGATTAAAATTTAAATCAAAAACCGAAAAAAACTCTTTTTACTGCACAAGTGTAAGGGTTTTTTTTTTCATCTTAACACAGTTTTTAAAAAAAACCAAAACATTACGTGCTGTTCCACTTTTTTGACAATCTGGAGGTCAGACAATGACATCCATCCATCCTGACATATATTCACAGCCAGGTAACTGGTACAGTAACTAAAATGTATCGTTTTCTCAGTGTAATAACATTAATTCTATGATTCTACAATTCTAATTTTCTGCAAATGCGCTATTCGCTTACGTCAGAACCTTTCATTAGAAAAAGATTACCATGAAAACATTTTTCAGCTGTCTCCCATATCTGGCTGCATTAGGCAAAGCACTGCCAGAAGTCAAGTGAGGTGGTCATTTCCCTCTATTCAGCACTGGTGAGGCCACGCCTGGAGTGCTGTGTCCAGTTCCAGGCAAGAGAGATGTGGACATATCAGACAGAGTCCAATGAAGGGCCACAAGAATGATAAAGGCACTGAACCATCTCTCCTGCGAGGACAGTCTGAGAGAGCTGGGGTTGTTCAGCCTGGACAAGAGAAGGCTCAGGGAGAGTCTTATCAGTGTATATGAATACCTGAAGGGAGGGGGCAAAGAAGACTGAGGCAGGCTCTTTTCAGTGGTGCCCAGTGACAGGACAAGAGGCACTGGGCACCAACTGAAAGACGGGAGGTTCCATCTGAACATCAGGGAACACTTTTTTACAGTGAGGGTGACCAAGCACTGGCACAGGCTGCCCAGAGCGGTTGTGGAGTCTCCTTCCTTGCAGGTATTCAAAAGCCATCTGCACATGTGTATTAGGTATATGTGGAAAGATATTTATTTTTTTTTTTTGGGGGGGGGGTGGAGGGGAAGGATTACAGGGGTGACTTCTGTGAGAAGAAACGAGAAGCTCTAATATAAACATTTTCACCTTGCCCCATGTTATTATCATATTTTCTTTAATAAGAGTGATAAGGGTTTTCTGTTTTTTTATTTTATTTTGGATTGGATTTTTTTTGTGTACATCAAAGTTCTCCAAATTCCTTTGACCTCTTTGGAATTCCATGGAATCCATATAGCATGTTCAAATACAAAGAATATTTGGTCCCTTTCATATTTTCACTCACTGCTGTGTATACTATCCAGAAAAAATGAAATTGGCTGATTTAATTCTTCAATGATATTCCATGAAGGTAAATACTCAGCTGAACCTCAGAGGTCCAATAAAACCATAAAGCTATCCCATAATTTTTGGACACGGTGGATAACATAATTCATTTGTTCTTTCCTGGGATTTCATGCATCTCAGGAGTACTACAGATGCCAAGTTCCTCCTTTGATGTACAAGGTTAGCAGCAAGGAACACAGATCTACTAGAAAATGACCTCAGGACCTCAGTTTTCTTTGCAGTTTGTTGTGGGGTTTCTTCCTTTTATTGGGTAGACTCCAACTCATTTAAAAAAAAAAAAAAGCGGGGGGGGGAGTTTTTAAGGCTCAAATGCTCAAATGTATCAATGGCCTAAACTGGTTCTTCTGTAAGATAATGCTTCATTCAATCTCTTTATTGTCATAGAGATTCATTCAAGAAAGCAATAAAGAAAATAATTTTTCTGCAGTTATATTCTACATTTGGGGTTTGGTTTTTTGCACACATACTACTTCGCCATAGATACAACTTTGAAAAGATACAACAGTATTAACAAAGGAGGGGGAAAAGTATGTCTAAGGAGTTAGTGGGTTTGTACATTTGCTTAGATCCAAATTGCTAGGCAGGTGTGCAAGTAAGGAAAATTAGTATTTCTGAATTCATTTTATTCATATTCCGCAACATTTTTTCTTTAGTTTGGCTTAGAGAGCTAAGAAATAATGTTAATACCTCCTTTTTCGACATATCTTGCAAATACTTTTTCTCATGTGTTCACCATACTGGTTGTTGAGTTCTCCAGCAACTGGAAGCCTATGGCACATTCTTTCTTCATCTGCCTGGTGAAGTCATTACTGGTTCGAAGATGTGGTTGCCAAATATTGAAGTAGGTAATATTCATGTCACCTCATTTTAGCTATGTAAGAAATGAAGTTCTTGATCTTGTGCTCTCTCTCTCTCTCATTAGTGGGAATAACTTAATTCATCTTGCTTGTTTTAAATGCTTAGTAAAGGTAAGTTGTCCTCTGGAAGTTTCTATAGCTACCTGTTGACTACAGAAAAAGTTCAGAATCTAGTCTAAATAGGAATCTAACACTGAGAAGGAGAGAATGAAATCAGACAGTTCACACTTTCGAAAGCTGATAAGGTCTTAATAAATTATATAGAAGCTATTTTGACCAGTTAACGTGTACATACACCTTGAGTGTTTATATCATGTTTCCAACAGAGTTTAATTATTTAGATTATGGTCGGGAAGGTGATATCAGATTGCTATCTCTGTACCTTTAATAGAAGTAAAACTAGTCCTCAAAATGCCATGTATCTTAGATGGGGTCTGAGAAAATCAGAGATCACACTAATGCCCTGTTTAAGCATTGTTTCTTTTGAGTTAGCTGACATCCAGCATTAACAACAATATGAACTATCAAAAGTTTATTCCAGAAGCTAGAAAGAATGAACCCAAAACTTCCCTAACTCCAGGTAAGGACATGTAAATCTAAAACTGGCATTTCATCCTCAGTGGGAATGAACCACCACCCCCCCCCCCCCCCCAAAAAAAAAAAAACCAAAAAACAAAACAAAAAACAAACAACACAACAGTTTGAACCAAAACACATCACCATACAGTGGACAATACAGGCACACATAGTGCCAATGACTTACCCTAGTGTAATACCTTGAAGCTGCTTCCGGAAAAAGAAGCTGGAATTCAAGATTGTGTTCAAAAATGTCAACTTTCCAAGCTCTTTGATGAGTATCAGAGGCTACATAAAAGGTACCATATTACTTTGAAGAGTTAAGAGAATTAGAGTGAATGATGTGTACAATAGATGTCCTACCTTTAGGCTGAAGAGTCTACATGTATCTTTGAGTCACCCACAGTACCTGGCAAGATCAGAATCTTAGTTCAGTTACTGTATTGAAATGAAACAGCTCTCTGCCTTATTGTCCTGCCATATAGGGAAATTATTCCACCTAAAATCAGATGCTTCATTTGAATATATTGAATGAACTGAGTTTCTGATCTTGCCAGGTACTGTGGGTGACTCAAAGGTACAGACAGACCATAGATCACTTCCCCCATTAACACAACTTTAGGGCATGAGCCCACTGTGGCTGTTAAGCTCTTTAATGGGTATCTCTTTCAACTTTCAAATATCCTGCAGCAAAGCTATTAGGATCCTGCTGGGGGGCGTGCAGGTAATAGTCTGTCCTCTGTGTGTTGTACTGTGATGAATCTATTGAGCGGAAACTCCAGCAGCAGCAAAACTGTGTTCTGGATAAAGCCGGGGGGAAGCAGCAGAGACTGATACCTGGAGTCAATGAACTGGCTTGTGAGATGCATAAAGGGAACTGTCTTGGGATACACAACCAAAATTAAGTTTTTTCAAGGAGGATAAATTGCAACAGTCTACTGCAGGCAAGGTGTGTCAGCCATAGTGTCATAGTTGGGGAAGATCTAGGATCTGACCTTGTGTGTGCTTAGGAAACATGTAGGTCCATGCTGTAGGTCCACACTTCGGAGCTAGGGACAGTGGCTTATTGTTTATGTGCTGTTCCTAAAAAGGCAGCAAAAGAGATAAAAAAATTATTGAGGGAAAATGTGAATGGAATTCCTCCCTTTTGCTATCTGTATCTGAGTCAGGCATCTCAGGCTGGTTTTGTAGCTGGTGAAGAGAAATCAGCATTTTTCGGGCACAATTCATCTGATAGATTTTAGACAATGACTTTTCAGTGAGATGAAACACAGTGTACAAATGCTTATTGTTCTGCATTGGCTATAAAGAGAGCCTAAGTGTGACCAGCTCAGACATTTACATCATAGGCCTCTGTGTTTGGTCAAGTGAGTGTCATTCTAAGACAATGGCCAATGAGTTCTCAAGCAATGTGACATACATCCAATAGACATATATCCCAAAACTCAGTAACGGTGGAGTGTACTGAAAGCATCACCTGAGGAACTAGGACTTTGTGCGTCAGCCAACAAAGTTATTATGTGCTCCTCTGTTGTAGTGATTCCCGGGAGCCTTATTTGAAAAGATTCTATTGTTCTTGTCATTAAGGGCCACTAAATCTATTCATAATCTAGAATTATAAAATTCTAACAAATTTCTTCATAATTTGTTAGAAAACCATAAGGTGCTGGAAATTTTAGAATCACTTACAGTAGTGTTTCATATCACTGCTGAGTTAGACTGTTAGTTTTCCTAAGCTGTCTATATTATCACTGGAGGAGAGAAACCCCCGCAAAAGGTGATTCAGAATAGCATTGGAATGTAGGTGCTTCAAAGGAATCAGTCTGAGCAAAATGGTGCACATCAGATAAGACACACCATAAAACTAATTTCAGGATTTCAAGAGCTATTTAAAAATAAGAGACCTAGGGCACCTACACGGGGACAAAGCTAGGAATTAGTATAGAATGTAGAATAAAAAATCAAATTCTTTTTTAACCTACCATGGAGATTTTATATCTGTTATTTGTATTTTCATTTTATTTAAGATATTGTGGATATTTTGGTTATTTCTCTTCTTAGTAAAAATGCTTCACTTTACTCCTAGTATTTAGGACCAACTAAAAGTTAAATTAGCAGTTGATCTTGTTGGAACTTCACTTGCAAAGAAATGCATTTTCTCAAGTGAGCAGGTCTTTTACTTTTACTATGCTGCAGTTACTGGTATTGTAAAAATGAGGAAAACAGACGATGAAAGTGCACATTCAGATTTATTGAACTTATTTTTTACCATACTGAGGAAAGTTCCTTCCTGTCTGTGTATTGTGTTCAATTAAAATAACTGTTTTACTTATTAGCCATATTTTAATCATATTGGTATGATTTAAGACACAAAAAATGAAAGCCTTCTGTCACTAATTGGAAGCAATATTTTACTGTTTTCTCAGAGGAAAAGTGGGTTGGAAGTTTACCTTAGAACACTATAGAAAATCATCAAAGATGTTTTTTAAAAATCTATTCACTCCCTGCTAATAAGCTTTGTTTATTTAACTGTTTCTTGGGGAAAACACAGAATTAAAACATTTTTTGCCATTAGAAAGTTTGATAGCAAATAGTATTTTATTGCCATGTTTTGAGTTTATTTATGTGACATACAAAAGGGTGGAAAAGGTCATTTAAGCCTTTACTGATTGTCATGTTTGTCATATGCTGAGGATAAGAAAGTCTATTCACCACACCTGACAGACTGGCTGTATCATCCAGGTATTTTGTTGTTTTGTTTTTTTCTTTAGGGTTTCTTTTTTTTTTTAAAAAAAAAGGTGGGGGAGATAAGTGTTTTTCTTAGGTTACAAAATTATCTCTAGCACAAACAAACAGATACAACCACACATAATGTTATTAACAAGATAAATTGAAGCTGGAAGCAAAATGAGATAAGCATCTCCTAAAAAAATTGGAAACTAATGTGCTACAAAACAGAGGTAACAGTCCCTTCTCCTTCCCTACTATCCCTTTGAATAATGGTGCATCAGTTTAATCAAATGAGTGTCCAGCTGCTTACTGGATAGCACAGATTTCTATGGGAAGATACATGCAGAAGTATGCAGGCTTTGGAGAGGTGTTCCCTACCCAGATGGAGCTAGTTTTACTTTACAGGTCACAGCGACATGGGGTAGCATGGCCCTGCCCACTGAAAGCAGCTTTAGATAAGTCCATAGGCTCACAGAGATCCCATGCTACCACCTTCATGGATCTGAAATGTCTGTTAGCTCTACGTGTAGCTATTTATCCGAGGCCCCTTTTCACTCTGCTTAGAGCTTTTTTTCTGAAGTCTACAGGAAATCTGATGATTGAGGTTGAAATCATCATCGTGGCAGTTGAAAGCTGCTAGTGTACCCGGTCTGCTTCCTTTCTATGAAGCATTTATTTACAAGGTCTCTAATCTAGCATTAACTCAGAAGGCAGAAGCAGTGATGATACTTGCAACAGCAGCTATTAACCCCTCCCACTACAGATCCCGCTTAGCTTGCATGACCTAATTGCATTACAGTGCAAGATAACATGTTGCAGATTTTATCGTACCGCTAAAACCATCTCCATGAGTTATACAATCAACATTAGATCAAGGCTAGACTAGCCCATAATTAGCAAAGTCCACTGAACAGCAAAAATAATTTTAATTATTTCTTGTTAAAAACCAAATAAATGCAAACAAGGCTACCAGTTTGTGAATTCATTAATAGCTTCAGAGATATTAGTTGGGTTTCTACTAGTAAATCTGACTGCAGAATCAGAGCTGAAGATGACAAATTTTGGATATATCTTGTTCACACTGGAGTGCTTCTACTGAAAAGAAATGATCATAGCAATGTTTTCTGTGTGACAATATATGAAGTTCAGCGCACAAAACATTAAAAAAAAAAAAACAACCAACAAGCAATAAGTGTAGGATTTTATAAAGAATTGTTTTCATTTTATAAATGCTTATTAATCAAAATTTACTGCAGTTCATCATGTTTTTCTTAAAACAATAAACCAATTGTTGGTCCCACACACCCATACATAGTTTTCTAAGCCTTCTCTACAGAATGAGTTATTTTATTGATCAGGAAGCTGCTGTCTGGGTGCTCAGTGGAAAGTCTTAATGATACACTTACCTTAGAAAAAGATTGGTAATATGGCCAGTGAAAACCAATTTTCTCACGTTTAATCTCCTAATCTATTTTACATTATTTCCCAGGGGTATCATGAACTTCACAAACACATGGCTTTGTGCAAATAATCAATTATATGGCAGAATCTCATGAGTTTGAGAGTTGCTCTATAACAATTACCACCTTTTTAAATGGACTGTTTCCTCTTCTGAAATACGCAAATCTAGTATAACTGGACAGTAAAGGATCCAGCAATGCCATTAGTAAAAAAAAAAGAAAAAAAATTATTTGGAAATCACCCAATGAAAATTCATTTCTCAGTGAAAAAATATGTAAGCATGTCATGCTAAAACATCTTTCAATATCTAATGTGGGTCCCTTAGATGGTTCGAGACCATCTAAGGAACCTGAAGGTTCACAAGTCCATGGGACCTGATGAGATTCATCCCTGGGTCCTGAAGGAACTGGTGGATGAAGTTGCTAAGCCACTATTCATCATATTTGAGAAGTTGTGGCAGTTTGGTGAAGTTCCCACTGGCTGAAATGGAGGAACATAACTGCCATTTTTAGAAAGGGAAGAAAGGAAGACCCAGGGAACTACAGGTCAGTCAGTCTCATCTCTGTGTGCAGCAAGATCATGGAGCAGATCCTCCTGGAAAGTATGTTAAGGCACATGGAAAATAAGGAGGGGACTGGTGACAGCCAGCATGGCTTCACTAAGTACACATCATGCCTGACAAATTTGATGGTCTTCTACGATGGCATTACAGTGTTGGTGGATAAGGGAAGAGCAACTGATGTCATCTACCTGGACTCATTCAAAGCATCTGATACTGTCCCATATGACATCCTGGTCTCTAAATGGGAGAAATGTGGATTTGATGGATGGGACTACTTGGTGGATAAGGAATTGGCTGGATGGCCGCACTCAAAGAGTTGCAGTCAATGGCTGGATATCCAAGTAGTGACCAGTGACAAATGATGTTCGTCAGGGGAATGGGTGCTTTTTAACATCTTTGTTGGTGACATGGACAGTGGGATTGAGTGCACCCTCAGCAAGTTTGCTGATGACACCAAGCTGTGTGGCACAGTCGACACGCTGGAGGGAAGGGATGCCATCCAGAGGAACCTGTACATGCTTTCGAGATGGGCCCATGCCAGCCCCATGAAGTTCAACAAGGCCAAGTGCAAAGTCCTGCACGTGGGTTGCAGCAATCCCAAGCACAAATACAGACTGGGTGGAGAATGGATTGAGAGCAGCCCTGAGGAGAAGGACTTGGGGGTGTCGGTAGATGAGAAACTCAACATGAGACAGCAATATGCGCTCGCAGTCCAGAAATCCAGCCACATCCTGGGCTACATCAAAAGAAGTGTGGCCAGCAAGTCAAGGTAGGTGATTGTGCCCCTCTACTCTGCTCTCATGAGACACCACCTGGAGTACTGCATCCAGCTCTAGAGTCCCCGACATAAGAAGAACATGGGCTACTTGGAGTGAATTCAGAGGAGGGCCATGAAGATGATCAGAGGGCTGGAGCACCTCTCTTATGAAGACTGGCTGAGAGAACTGGGTTTGTTCAGCCTGGAGAAGAGAAGACTCTGGGGAGACCTTTTAGCAGCCATTCAGTACCTAAAGGGAGCCTACAGGAAAGGTGGGGAGGGACTCTTTATCAGGGAGTGTAACAATAGGACAAGGGGTAATGGTTTTAAACTGAAAGAGGGGAGATTTAGATCAGTTATGAGGAAGAAATTATTTTCTGTCAGGGTGGTGAGACACTGGAACAGGTTGCTCAGAAAAGTTGTTGATGCCCTATCCCTGGAAGTGTTCAAGGCCAGGTTGGATGGGGCTTTGATTAACCTGGTCTAGTGAGAGGTGTCCCTGCCCAGGGCCGGGGTTTGGAACTAGATGATCTTTAAAGTGCTTTCCAAACCAAAGCATCTTATGATTCTATGATATACTACACAAAGAATATCTCCCCAGAAATGAATACTTATCACAAAAAAAAAGTTTCTTGTTCATCATCGTATAAAACCTCTGTGGGCTGTGCACCTCCAGTAATGCCACCTTCTGACAACCCACAAACACTGTGAAGCAAGAAGAGGATGGAGATTATCACAACTCAGTGGCTAGGATCACCTTTTAGGTTAAGGTTGCATCAAATGCTTGGTCCACATTAGTCACACACATATGCAACTGAATGCAGGCGCTTTTTTTTTATTTTTCTCCACATCAGGATTACAAATGACTAAATGATTGCAGATGACACAAAACTGTGAAGAGTAGCTGATATGTCACAGGGTTGTGCTGCAATCCAAAGGTACCTTTACAGGCTGGAGAAATGGGCTGACAGGAACCACACAAACGTCAACAAGGGGAAGTTCAAAGTCCTGCACCAATAACAACCCCAGGCACCAATATACGCTGGAGGCCACCCAACTGGAAAACAGCTTATCAGAAAAGGACCTGGTAGTCATGGTGGACATTAAGTTGAAGAAGAGCCAGCAATGTGTCCTTGCAGCAAAGAAGGGGAATGGTATCCTGGGCTGCATTAGACAAAGCATTGCCAGCAGGTCCAGGGTGGTGATCCTTCTCCTCTACTCAGCACTGGTGAGGCCATAGCTGGAGTGCTGTGTTCGGATCTGGAGTCCCAAGCACAAGGGAGACATGGACATATTGGAGACAGTCTAAAGGTCACAAGGATGATTGAGGGGTTGGAGCATCTCTGTTCAGTCTGCAGAAGACAAGGCTCAGGGGGAATCTTAGCAGTGTATATGAATACCTGAAGGGAGGGTGCAAAGAAGACAGAGCCAGGCTTTTTTCAGGACAGTACAAGGTGCAAAGGGCACAAACTGAAACACAGGAGGTTCCTTCTGAACATCAGGAAACACTTTTTTACAGTGAGGGTGACCGAGCACTGGCACAGGCTGCCCAGAGTAGTTGTGGAGTCTCTTTCCTTGAAGATATTCAAAAGCCACCTGGACACAGTCCTGGGCACCTGGCTCCAAGTGACTCTACTTGAACAATGGGGTTGGACCAGATGAATTCCGGAGGTTCCTTCCAACCTCAACTATTCTGTGATTCTGCGGTTCTGTGAAAAAGCTACTCACCTTTCTGTTAGATGAGGCTACAGGAAATATTACAGAGAAAAACATAACCAGATTTAGCCAGGGTCAGATTAAACTTTTCTCATTAAGCCTAATTGACTTTGGTCAAACACTTACATTGTTTTTCTTTTCACCACCACAATAAGTTTGTCTACATCTCTGTCCAATTCCACTACAACAGTGATGTCCAGGTTACTTGATTATGGCAAAAGGCAAGCTCTTAGCTATAAATCTCAGGAAAGACACTGTGGGACCTTGAGGCAAAAGTTAGCTCACAGAATAGGTGTTGCTGAGAGATTAGCTCACATACTCTGTGCTTTGGGTGATGGGACTGCGATCTGCAGGGATGTCTGCAGCCCAGGATGTCCCTCTAGTTTATTCAGTTTGATGCCTAATAGACTCAAGAAATTTGGTTTGCCTGATAGCCCATTGTATGCAATAATCCCTGTCCTCACATACTATAGAAATGTACTGTATGATAATTGTCAAGATAAGTTTCAGCTTGCTGTTGAATCTATCAGTGCTTGTATCCATGTCTTCCTTTCGTTCATTGATGAGCCAATGGATAAAATCTCTTGAATATCTATTTAACTCAATCTCTGTCGTCATCTCACTAGAAATTCTTTCCTCTGAATGGTGCCCAGTGCTGTTTTCAATGTTCAAGGATTTCTGCCTGTATTTCTGATGCAGCCTAAACTCCCACTCATGTATCTTTAAAAGCTTCTAATCTCTCTCGGGATGTTACAGTGAGCTGTCTCTTCCCTCTTCGTGCCCACGCTGTTTTATTTTCCCCTCTACTTTGTCTCTGTGAAGCAGAACTTGAGGGCTATTTCAGATTCCTTTGTCATTTTTTCTTGCCTTCCAGGCTCTTTCCACATCCCATTAACTCATTGTCTATATTATTTTTCTAAAACCCACCTTTTACACTACACCATACTTGATAAAATATATCCAGTGGTATACACTGCCATCCATCCAGTGATGGATTAGATAGTGCTTTACCGTCTAAATCAATACATCTTCACACTTCTTAGTCATGTCTTCCCCTTGATTAGACTTGACTCCTCCATGCCAGAAGAAATACATTACATTTTGCTCAGAGCACTACAGCCAAAGTAAGTTTTGTGACTCCATTTTATGTCACTCTGAAGCTGTCAGACAGGGAAGACACTTCATCTTCCAATACCCACACTGAATTTCAGCTCTTTCCTTTTCTGTATTGTTTTGTAACTTGACTCGGCTGAAACATCTGTTACCTCCCAAACTCTCATCCCTTTTCCCAAATTGTTGGGTTCTGTATATATCTATATGCTACACCAGTGTTTGATATAATTTCTCACTTTCTGTAGATCAAGTATCAACATGTCTTTCAAATCCTTTTTTAAAATACACTTCTTTTGCTCGTGCTTTTATTAGCGTTATTTTTTGAGTAATCTACCCACTTGTGTACTTCTTTTTAAACTTTCTGTATCTAGAATATGAATCTCAGAAGACATGGTAATCTTTAAGCTGTTTATTTTGAGCATGTGGAGCTACACAATGGTAAGCCATCAAAAAATATACTTATGGACAGTTCAAAACGCGCACTCTACCTTCTGGATTTGTTAGCCTCATTCTGAGTTAAACCTTCCTTTCCCCCAGACCAGTTTTTACTTCCCTGCTGCCAGTGACAACAAACATCCTGCCTGTCAGCCTTAAACATTTTATACGTACTTTCAGGCTTTCAGTAAGACAGACAGAGAATCTTGCTGGGAGTCTATCTGAGCCCCATGGAATAGCTTATCCATTATAATTTTCCACTTCACTACCAACCGTAGCTCAAATGTATATCACAACTTAGATTTTGTTTTTTCCGTCTTGTAGAAGAAAACCATGACACATACAAAATTTAATAATAACCATGTAAAAACAAAATCCTTTTTTCTTTTATTTTTTCCTTTTTTTTTTTTTTTTTTTTTTTTTTTTTACTGGAAGTGTTTCCTTTGCCACTGTGTAAAAAGGACTGAATATAAACCTTGAGGCATCATGTGCAGCCTTCCAAAAAGAAAAGCTGAAAAACATATTGGACAAGCATTAAGAACTGCAAGTAAAACAATTCAGTTAGACAATGGTGGAATCGTATGTCACAAGGTTGAGGAATGAAGAACCTGCTTGTCAGTGTCTTAGTCGAATCAGGGATTGCAATAAAGTTCACAAGGGCTTTAATAATCCAGTCACGGGGTTTTGTGTGTTATCTATGGATTTTGTTGATGTAATAATTGTGGTACCTTCTGGAATACAGACCTTGCAGTGACAGGCAAAGCTACATGCCTAATTTGGAAATATTACAGTATAAAAATAATGTAGTTGTCATTTCTGATAGCCATCAGTTCCTCTGCAAATAAGCAACTTTTCTTGAGCTGTTTGGGCATGGCACTCAAGGAGACCAGAATACAATACAAAGATAACCTTGTTGCCTCATCTCTGTAGAACTGTAGATACAAGCGGATTCACTGCATTGGTTCGGTAAGGCTAAGCCGTCAACTCAGGTTGGCATACTTAAGGGTAAAGGAACACCACTGAGCATTTTTAAGTACCTGTTTGAGGAGAAAACAGCATCCAAGTAAAGAATAATCTCTGAAAGTAAGACAAAAGACAAATCCCTAGTATTGTCAGAAAATGATGAAGAATTAGAGTGGCTTGAACACGAAATGGTTCACCACAGTGAGTGCACATGTATCTGATCTGGAGAAATTATTATGGGGCTGGGAAAAAAAGCCTTTTCCTCTGAAAAAAAAAAAGGAAAATAAGGGAAAAAATCTTGCTTTGTCTTGTATTTACCTCTTGGGAACAGCTGCATTCACCTCATAATTGAAAGATGTTTAGAAAATTTTATCAGCTTTAAAGTTAAATATTTTAATTTCAGGTTTTGGTGTCAAGAATTTGACTTGTTAAGAACAGACTCTTGCTGGAAAGTCATTTGGGATTTGTTTTTTAAAGCAACGATTTTTAAAATTCTTCTAAGTGTTGCAAATTCTACAAGAGAAAGCATCGCATTATCATGTGAAAATCAGTCTTGGCCTTTGCACAGCTTTCACACCTTTGCAGATCCTATAAAGAACAGCTTCTTCACGCTGTTAAGCTATGGCATTGCATTTTTTTAGCTCACTGTCTTTTCACTGATGTATCATTTTAGAAAGTCAAAAGAATTATAGTTTTGTATTACTATGCAAAACTGCATATGTATATGTGACGGCAAATATATATTTAAGGATCTGGGATCTGAAGAGATCTCTCTGAAGAGACTGAGGAAAACAATACATCTCATTTAGAAAGGAAAATATTTCTAATTCATGCATGTTTATTAATTATTACATTTAACTGCTTAATGACAGCTTCATGAAACAAATTGCATTTATACCATCCTGATAGCTACTTAATTGTGCCTGAATAATGAAGGCATAAAATCTTCAAGCAAAGCTGTGACTTCAGAATTGAATTATGAGTTGAAGCATTTTTTTTTTTCAATATCAGAGTCTCAGTTTTGAGTAATGGTGAATATTCTGCTCAAATGGTCTTAAAGAACAGCAGGGGTCTCACTGTGGGAAGTTCTGAGACTATTTTTCAAAAGACAACTGCCATCCTTGCAAAAAAAAAAAAAAAAAAAAAAGTAAAATTTACCTTTCTTTTTCCTTGCAAATTTCACTTGTGCAGTGCTCCACAATGCAGCGTTACAGATGGGAAAAAGGGAGCTGCTGCAAGAAGCAGGAGGTCTAGGAAATGTGAGGAATTCTGGATGTACGTATGCATGAGCCTGTGCGCATTTTTAGCTGAAGGCTTACAGTGTAAAGTATGCCAAACAGGCCCTTCAGACAAACCGGTCGGAAGGACCAGGTTTAGGAGCAGGCTGAAGGCTGGCAAGTGCGCGTCGGCAGTGCCACCTGCTGTCAGTGGTCGCCCCCCTGCCTCCTCCCTGCCGCGGGGTCCGCTGCGGGTCGCAGCCGGGTCGGAGTGTCCTTCCCTTGGGGTCCTGCAGCTGGCGTTAACCTACCAATAGGTCTTAGGAACAAAGAAACCTCACTGAAACGGTGCTTTTAACCGTTTCGCGGACCCTACTCGTAACAAGAACGTTGTGATGGCTTTGTGTGAAACCAACACAAAAATTGCAAGTGTTTCCCTCTGAGTGGTGTCCGTAACAGGCTCTCTCTTGTACGTCAGCATTAGTAATGACACTCCTGTGTTCCTCCAGTCTCACCTGTGTAATTCCCTCAATTTCTATTTCTAATCCAACAGAATAATGATCTCATGAAAACTGCATGGGGAAAAACTAATATAATCTAACCAGCAAACATAGTTGTAGGTCCCCTTCCTACCACTTAGGGACTTCAGTCAGGCTGCTCAGAGCAAAGATGAGGGAAACTGTGTAATACCGCAGCCCAATCAGTAAACATGGCACATACAGTCATCCTGTGACTGCAAAGACACTTATTTATTCCTAAATTTTCCAAAGGAAGACTACAATGCGTGCAACTGTAGTGTATCTCTGTTACCCCTGAGGCTGCCAGTGGCTGCAAGTGCTCCAACCCAGACTACTTGAACCTTCAATAGTCAAGTTAGTTCACGCTATTCTCTGAGAGGTGTCAGTATTTAATCCATATAGTGATCCTCTGATAAGTTTTTAAAAGAGTGTATTGCTTTGAAAATCAGTAGTTACGCTGGGAGGAGAAAAAAAAAAAGAAAAAGAAAAAGAAAAAAAGAAAAAGAAACAAAATCAAAATTAAACCCAAACTGTATGTGTAACATGGTCTTTTTTAAAACAAGGGCAATCTTTCATTTCCACAACAGCCTGCTGGAATCCACAGACACTCAGCAACCACTCTGCTGCCATGGACAGGGCAAGAGTTTGGAGATTCATGGCCCTGGCAGCTCCTTCCTGGTGTTTATTTTCATTAGACATTAAGGAAAAGGAAATTGTTGCCGTAACTTAAAAAAATAGCTACACTGAGCTTTTTCAGCTTTTTCAGGATAATCAGTCCACTGCAATTAGCCAACCCCCAAATAAATAGGGACAGAAATATATATTATTTCTTTTTTTTTCCTTTGTGCAACATGTAAGTTGTTCTTATTCTCAACATAATGATTTTTAAATGATTCCATGTACAACCAGTGTCCACTTGCTGCCATTCATCTTGAATCTATAAGGACAAAACCCTGCAGTTAAAAGTTTGCATTGCTAATACTTGATGTATTCACTGTTCTCTAGAGTCTAATGGACTCATATTTTATACTGTTAGATATATTTAATCAGTTTAGCAAAGCAAATATAGATTGAATATTGCACTTGGAAGGTTTTTTGTTATTAGTCCAGAAAATTTTCTGTACGACATGACAAATCCTTTATGGAACTCCTAATTGGGCCTATTTCATGTCAGTTTAGATGTTCAGCACTTTCAAAAATGAAGGTATTTAAATGCAGAGTTTAACCACTGCACATGCAGTACTCTTTACTAGTTCACGTAGGCTAGCTTTAAACTCTCCATTTGTACATGACTTCAATATATTAAATTTGATAGACAGACATTTTTATGGACAATGGTCAAAATACATTTGTACTTAAAACAAGTGAGAACACAAATGATGAGTTTATAATCTACTTTTTAGTTAAGAATCCCTCTGACTTTGGGCAGTCTGATTTGGAATCCGTTTCCTTAGTTTGTGGCCAGATCTTGTTCAAACACATACAGTCCTACACAGGTTATTGCTTATGATTTGGTAGCCAGGAACAGCACACAGCTTGCTTTAAATAGTGAAATGACTAAACTGAATATGTAACATTGTGATATGACTAGACAGTCCTCTTTCTTGAACTTGAATTGAACTACTGAGTGGCTTTCTGGTCCTCTATGCCACTCTTCTTTGTCTGATTCATCTAATTGGGGCAGTAAGGACTTTCCAATACACTGATGTGTCCAGTCTAAGGTGGACATCCACCTTTCTTCTTCTGGAGAAAACGACACCTCCAGTGAGAGTCTTTCCATCCTAATACAGAGATCTAAGGCTAAGGGATGTTGCAGATTCTTGCTATCTCCTTCTAAGTGCGATAGTGAGAATACATCAGATACCGCATTTATGTCTGGCAGTTCTCATATCCAGACTTCTCCTATTGACAGTGATAATGAGTAATGCATTAGCTTCTTCCTTGCCTGTTGGCCTGAGCTGTCTTTGGAAGGAGACATGGGTACACAGGGAAACAGGGCAAAACATCATCTTCTTTTGACATCAAGTTGGGATCTGACAGTTATACATGGGATATAACTATTAATGCACTCCTGCCACAGTGACATAATTCCAGGCTAAAATAGGTAGGATAAAGTGTGGGTTTTTTTCTTTATTGACAAAAAAATAAAAAAGTTTAAATTTAATTATAGTTAAGATTGTATGTTAAACTTGAAGATGACCATGATTAAATTAAATTAGTTACACCTCAAGGGTATAGTCTAAGCATGTTTGAAGGGATTTGATACATCTGAAGGTAAGTTATTTTGCTATCATGTTTATCAGATGAGCAAGTCTTGTAACACTGTGGGTTTTTTTTTTTCATAGGTGACACTACTGTATGCCTTTCTTCACATGAGACACAACTTGAAATATTTTGATAAAATGAGATGCTTGCGGAAACGATCAGCAGTGTCGTTCTTAGGAGTCCTTGTCATTTGCTTGCTGTTTATGAACTTGTACATTGAAGACGGTTATGTTTTGGTAAGTTTCTTAGTTGGAAGTAATTATCCAGGAACAACAGAACAGGACACATCCCTAGTTAAGCAGTGAAGTTCATAGCTCCTGCAATTTTCCCTGTTAGTGTACGATTAACAGTGAAGTATCCTCAAAATGTGTCCTTTATGATGAAGCTATCTTATCACAAGGTGTGTCAGTAAGATCCTCACAGTCCTCTTCACAGAAGTAAAATATGTCATTGTTTGTTGGAAGCACAGGAGATAATGAATGTAGCAAAACACGGAGACATGTCAGTCAGGTATCTTCCTTTGAGTCAAAACAACCCCTGTATTCTCCATACTTCTGGATTTCCCTCAATCTTAATGTTGAAAGTGATCTATAACCAAAATATTCATGTGATCTAGGAGCTCCTCTTTCAGTCCACACTGCAAATCTCACCTGTGAATACTATATTAAACAATATTACAGAAATACAATTACAGAAGAGAACTTACACTAATTCCACATATTTCAAGCCCCTTTCATGAATAATTTCTACTTTAGTGCTTTTATTCTGTGTTTTTCTCATTTCCTGTATCCCACATTTGAGTCTGGCAAGTTTGCTGATTCTATGATTCGATAATCCTATGATTCTATGATACGTAGTGTAAGTTTATGATTGTGAAAAAGATTTATTGAAAGATCTGCTTTAGGAATTTCAACAAGTAAGCTACTGACAATGTAACCTAACTCTGCAATTTATACGTAACCTATGGGTGTCTCAGTGCTGAGTGTCAAGTAAGCTCTGAAGACTTGATTAATGGATTGAATTACCAGTTCATCTGAGGTCGGACTGGGCCCAGTAAAAGAACATGAATTTAATAACGGGAGCTTGCAAATTGTAAAAAGACTAAACTGAATATGTTACATTGTGAAATGATTAGGCAGTCCTTTCTTGAACTTGAATTGAACTACTGAGCAGCTTTCTGATCCTCTATGCCGCCTTCTTTGTCTGATTCGTCTTATTGGGACAGTATGGGCCTTACAATATTCTGAAAGGTGAAGTCTGATCTCAGTTGGATCTGAAAAGCAACACGTATGAAAAAACATAAATAGTAAAAACCTTACATGAATTTAACAAAACCATAGATAACTTGCTAGTAATTTTAATGTAAAATATTATCCTTGTAACGTTAATTAGACAAATATTGTAAACATTTGTAAATGTTAAATCACTGAAAAGATAAACCATGCTTCTAGCATGTTACTCTATTTCAGACATATTGCTTTTTCTAACAGTACTTACCCTAAGGTTTTGCACTATGTTTTATTTATTCATCACTTCTTGGTTGTGATAGAATTTGACCTGGCTTATCACATTTTTTTTCCCAGTGGTATTTTCCCTGATGCTTCTTCTCCTTTCACTAATTGCTTCGAAGTCCCGCAGATGTTTCTGAAAGTGCTTTTATTATCACTGCTAATGGTGTTCCTCTTGGTTTGTTTTTGAAATATTTTCCCGTCCTATTTGCCAGCTCCCCAGATGGCTCCATGTCTTATTCTTAATTTGCTCTTTTCCCCCTCTTTTTTAGAAATTCACTCTCTTTCATTGCTTCTCTCATCACAGTTCTGGCATGTTTGCATGCATGTAGCTCCCAGCCAAGTCTCTTGCCAAGTCTCCTGACAGTTGTCCCAGATCTCTTGGTACCTTTATGGTCCATCAAGTGTTTTTCAAATGTGTTAGGCTGTTGACTTTTCACTTTATTTATTTATTTTTATTTTCAACTTTCCTGAACGTCTGACAGCTTTGTTAACTTGTCTGGTGTGTTTTCTCTGCTGAGGTAAAAGATGAGCAGTTTCGGTGTTGGTGGTGAGGAGAGACACGCTTGGGGGTAGCTTTCAAGGACAGGAGGCTAACCAGTTCCCCTCAGGGAATGGGAATCTGAAAGCCCTCAGAGGCCTGAAGGCCCTCTGACTTTCTGATCGTAGCGCGACTCCTGCTGGAGTATCTCCTGAAGGTAACTGATAGAGGGAGGCCCCGAGTTTCCCTTCCCAGTCCCAGGCAGCAGCAGGCTGTGCAAGGGGATGTGGCACTGGTATCTCTTTCACCACATTTTAAGGTGAGATGAGTGGCCTTTTTCAGGGCATTAGAATATCAAAGTGAGATTCATTGTGGCAAACCTTAAGAAGGGAGAGGAGAACTTTTCCTTTTCACTCAGAGGCTCTCACATGTCTGAAGAATCCCTTCACTGTTTTCTGCAGGTTATTTACTGCGGAAATGGAAAGGGCTCACCTGAGAAAGTTGCTTAAGTATGTTTGATAGGGGATATACAGAGCTGATGCATGTGTGTCAGCAGAGCAGTTTGAGTGCCTCAGCTGCAGTGTGTGAAACACATCAGATCAAATATTTTTGAAGACATACTGAATTAATATAACCAAACACTGCAATATCTGCAGCAATTTTTTTATACATATCCTGAGTTGTAAGTAAACTGTAAGTGAAGCATGCCTTCTGAACTCTTCTATGAATACTAATCATTATTTTGGTCACTATGAAAACAATAATACTATTGTAGCTGACACAGCACCCTCAGTGAAGCAGAGTATTTCTATAAAGAATGCAGAACTGGCACTTCTTCCCATGGCACCCACAGGAACCTCCCATGCTCCAGCAAACACTGGAATTTAAGTTAGTGGTTAGTTAACAGAAGAAAGCCAGAACCACCACAGAAAAAAATAGAGAAGACAGCTACAGAGAGCTAATTAAGCTCTTCAGCTTCACTGACCTCTGCATAGCAGTCAGAGGTAGAAGAACTAGATTTTAAATTTGTGGAAAAACCCATTTTTCAGTTTTTGCTTTTCACTCAACAAAGGAATGAAAATGACAACAGTTTAAAAAAAGCAGAACAAAACAAAAGATTGTTAGTCACTTCTTGAAAGGCATTTCTTAAAGAGGAAAAAAAAATAGGAATATTTCTGTGGTCAGTTCAAATATTTTGCTTGTTAAAATCAAAACATTTTGTCCTGACATTCTCTACTTCTAAATATTTTGAAACTTTTTATGTAGGAAGACCTCACCGAATGGGTTTCCATTCCTAAACCTTCTTATGAAACAAAGAATTTTGGTGCTCCATACTGGAACCAATGGCACGTGATGTTTTGATATTAAAGAAAGGCTGGATTTAAAAACAGAAAGTTTTTGGACCAGCCCTTTTTTTTTTTTTTTCCATTTGACAGTTTTCATGAAAATCTCCTGAAGTTTTGGTGCATTCTCTTCCTAGCCCACTGAGTTATATTTTAGTCTGAAATATGATCAACATAAATCTTCCTTTGATAACTTATGAGCAAATGAAAGGTAGCATAGCACCACTTGGAAAGAATTTACTGGATAGACATTGCAGATCAAGAGAGCATAACAGTGCAGGTAGATGCCCCTGGATGTCCACCAAAGGTCTTCACTAACATTAGAAGTGGGTTATTTACTACTTCTATGAAAGAAAAATAATGAAATTAAAATGAAATTAGGATTGGTTTACAGAAATATTTATTTGTGCTATAAAATACATCTTTAACACATTTTTTAAAAATTATGCCATTGAATATGAGTGCTGTTTACTGTTCCTGTGGTTGTTCTTGACAGCTGCAGTACTATCACTGTACAACGCTCCCATTTAATGACAGAACAGGAAGTTTTTAGTGCATTAGCATACTGTATATAACAGAAGAAATGAACTCATTCATACACTGGCCTGTCATCAGATTAGAATCAAGCAGTGTAAATAAGCAATCCTACCTTTAATTTCAGTCTCACAACACTAGAGCATTTTAGATATTTTTCCTGTTCTTAAGGACTAAGGTACAAACTTTCCCTGAGATTCAACTGAGCTTATGGATAGGGCACTGCTGATGAAGCCGCTCCTTCCCTTGTGTGACTTTACTATGACTCGAGAACCCTCTTGGAAGAAAAAGACGGGAGAAGGAGGCAGGAAGAGGAGGCATGGTGATAAATATGCCTTTTTTCTATACCATCAAACACTGTTCACCAAAACCAGAGAAAGCTTTGGCTGTCTGGATGATCACATGCATTTCTTCTTATCACAAATCTCAATTGGAGCTACTCAGAAAAATGGCAAAATAAGCCAGATGCCAGGATCTAGTTTCGTCTTTCCTTTGAAACAGTTTTGGTGTTTTTTTGAGTCACTGAAAACATTTTAAAAAAATCTCCCCCACTTCTTCATCTATGAAAATTATCTCATCTGTTGCTGATTGATGCTTTCTGATCCCGATTTTGAATACTGCAGCATTTTTTGGCAATAATTTAGTGTTTGCAACCTTTCCAGAATTTTTTGTCCAAAATATTCTTTTTTATCTTTTCATGTTACCGTAATCTGAAGGGTTATGGTAGATTTTCTGTAGCCAAAAATGTATGATATTCAGTAATGGGTTTTTAAAAAAATGAGGTGACATCTACATGCTTTCACGAAAGCTGACACTGAAAAATGTTATTCTTGGAAACCTGCCTGTCCGTGTTTCCTCTTTGGCTGGCATTCACAAATGTGTTTCTCTCTGTCTCTTTCCCTCTCCTATTCTTTTTGTTTTCTCACTAATAGGAAGGGGACAAGCAATTAATCAGAGAAACAGCCACGCACCAGCTCAACCCAGAGCGCTATGTTCACACTTTTAAAGATTTGTCTAATTTCTCAGGATCTATAAACATTTCCTATCGCTACCTAGCTGGCACGCCTTTGCCAAGGAAAAGTAAGTAACTGCAATCTGAATGTTATGAAATGAGGTAATTTAAAAATGGGTGAAATCCATATAGTCCCTGTGGTATTTCTAGGCAAGAGGGGCTGAGTTAGTGACGATCTCAGAGAGTTAGTGGGACAGCTATCTCTCTCTGCATAGGCAGTTCCTGGGCAGCTGCTGGTTCAGCCCTAGCACTGACTGCCCCACAGCCTGGTTACCTTCTGACCAAACGCCTGACGTGTAGTCATCCTGCAGGCAGCCCCTGGATGGTCTGTGTGAGTATATTTTTGTGGATCTTCCCCCAGGCCAGAAGGAGATGACCACTCCCTGAGACCATACTGTCAGCCTCTGTCTGTATAACCAGTAAATCCAATCTAAGGTATGCTTGGGATCAAATAGCTACACCCTTCAGGTCCCCTGTTCTACCAGTCCAGCAGCTATGAATGGATCTCCTCGTTCCTTTATCTGTGATAAAGAGGGAGGTGAATTGTGCTATTATGGGGATGGTAAAAGAGGATTCTTCTCGAAGCCATCTGAAGATGGACTATCTACTTATTCTGACTTCAGGCAGGGTTCAAGACTTTCATCTTAAAGTGAAATATGGCCATACCTAACTTTTAGACAGGTGTCCTCTGGGTTCCAAATCCATCATTTCGCAAACATAAAGAAGGCTCAGAAGTCCAAGCACAGAAGGTAAAATAAAATCATCTGTGAGTTGTTGATCTTCACAGAAAGCTATAAAGTTTGTTCAAATTAGATTTGAGAAATTTGGGGTTATGTAGGCAGTGTAAATGGCTTCTACGGGTTGTACTTCACTGTACAACTGCATTTTGAGCAGACTTAAGCCTCGAGGGAAACTCTAGATCATTTTATCAGAGCAGTCTTTTACAAACCACAATATTTTAAGCAAGTTGGTGTAGGTTCAAGTAAAGTACACCCTGTCAATTATAAAGTCTTAACATTTTTTTTTACATCAGAAGTTAAAAAAATGAAGATATATTAGCAAATATCTAAAAAAAACCTGTTTTGGACTGCCGGTAAAAATGCAATAGCAGTGACTCCAAAACAGCAGAGATGAAAATTCTTCCCTCATAATTAAGATGCATCTCTCCCTAGAAAGATGTAACAGCATTAAAAATTATTTATACAAGCACAGGTAGGCAGTAGTAAGTTCTCTTCTACTTTAAAATAATATCTAAATTGTATCTTACAAGAGGGAGTTCCCTGTAAAATGCTCAATGAGTCCTGAAAGAGGGTTAGAAGAAGAGCTATTAGCAAGGAAAATTGGACGAATTCAGTTAAAAATGAACACACAGAAAAAAAAATTATCCATGCAACATTCATAAAACTGTAAAGTTATGCATAAATGTAACTAGTCTTGTAGAGTGTTTAAAACTATAAAAGTTTGGCAATTGATCTATAGCTCACGTTTTTGTGCTGCATTTCATAGTTCCTTGCTTTAAAACTATTGTGTGGATCATATCTCATAATCCCCTTTCTTTTAGCAGATTTTACAGCCTTATCATTGCCTATGTGGTTTCCTTTACCAGGCATATACGTGCACATTGCTTTGGCTTTCGTCCACTACATGCCATTCCTTGCAGTTAACAAGTGAATGCTTAATGCAATAGTCTCCATATGTCTATTTGCTTGCAATATGATTCCTCTTTAATGAAAAGGTAATAAGCATCCTTTGTTGCATGCAGCTTAATATTCTCAGCCTTCACCATTGAAAAGGTTTATTTAATATAAGCACAGCTCTGGAGGATAGCTTTGTGGTGTGAAATGGTTTCTAACGTCAGATACTCAGTTTTTGTTTGAATTGTCTTTTGTACAGGGTATCTTACAATTGGGCTGTCCTCTGTGAAGCGGAAAAAGGGAAACTACTTGCTTGAGACCATCAAGTCCATATTTGAGCAGTCAAGTTATGAGGAACTCAAAGAAATTGCAGTGGTAGTGCAGCTGGCAGATTTTGACGCAGCCTGGTGTGAGGTGATGGTCCAGGATATTTCACAGAAATTTGCACATCACATAATTGCGGGCAGATTAATAGTTATTCACGTCCCTGAGGAGTATTACCCTGTACTGGATGGCCTCAAGAGAAATTACAATGACCCAGAGGACCGTGTGAAGTTTCGATCCAAACAAAATGTAGATTATGCTTTCCTGCTTAACTTTTGTGCTAATCTTTCAGACTATTACGTGATGCTAGAAGATGACGTTCGCTGCTCAAAGAATTTTTTGACTGCTGTTAAGAAAGTAATTACCTCACGAGAAGGATCCTACTGGGTGACTTTGGAATTCTCCAAACTGGGATACATTGGAAAGCTTTACCATTCCCATGACCTCCCACGCCTGGCCCATTTTTTGCTGATGTTCTACCAAGAAATGCCTTGTGATTGGCTGCTCATCCACTTTCGTGGGCTGTTAGCTCAAAAGGAAGTGATACGTTTTAAGCCATCTCTGTTCCAGCACATGGGATACTACTCATCTTACAAAGGAGCTGAAAACAAGCTAAAGGATGATGATTTTGAAGAGGAATCATTTGATATCCCTGACAACCCACCTGCAAACTTGCACACCAACATGAATGTATTTGAAAATTATGAGGCAAGCAAGGCTTACAGCAGCATTGATGAGTACTTCTGGGGCAAAGCTCCTTCTACTGGAGATTTCTATGGGATTGTATTTGAAAAGCCCATTAAAATCACTAAAATTAAAGTTGTCACTGGAACTGAAGACCGGCAAAATGACATTTTGCAGCATGGGGCCCTGGAAGTAGGAGAAAAGATTGTAGGGAGTAAAAAAGGGAGACAATGTACCACTTACTTGAGACTAGGGGAATTCAAAAATGGGAATTTTGAAATAACAGATTTAGAGCACAAAGTTCTGTTTGATATTAACTGCATGAGAATACTTGTTACCAAAAGTCAAAAAGAATGGCTGATCATTAGGAGCATTAGCGTCTGGACTTCTCAAACATCAGTTCAATAAAGCAAAGCCACCTGAGAAGGTCCAGGGTGCGTACAATCAGCTGGGTCCCAACTGGTGCCATTCCCCAGAAAAACTGGCACTTCCAACTCTTCACTAGGGACAGAAAATCTGGGGAAATCACAAAACAAGCAAAGCAATTTATTTTTTACTAGTTTGGCCAGGCAATATACAAACACTTATTTGTTGAAAATTTTGAATTTTATAAGAAATGCACACTTCTCAAACCTCTCTTGAGATCTTGAACCCCTTTTTTATTATCATTTCTCTGTAAGAGGGATCTTCTGGACTAAAGAGAACAAAACAAAGCATCCTATAATTACCAAAAGTTGTAAAGCTATGACCAGTATGTTGTGAAAAGAAATTGGATTGCACCTTACGCATATATAAATATAAAATGTTATGGTTGTATGCGTTTGTACAATAGTTGGTGATGTGTTTCTTTTAAAGGCAGTTGTGACAAGGAAATCCGTCGTGAAACTGGCAGTTTCATTCTGAGCACTGTAAGAAAATAGCGTGGCTAATCATTGCAACTTCTTTTCAAAAGGGAATGTATGTAAAATTATAAATCTGACATGACAACTATGTAAAAAATAGATAATTGCATCTGTTATTCTGTCTCAACAAATATTCTTTGTTCTTTTTCCTGGGTCCTTTCACTGAAACGAGCACTACTTGGATTCTATATTACTTAGGGGACCAATTTTCTCTCCTTATTCGAACAAAATGCCTCACAGTAAGCAAGCATTCTGCTTGAGTACAGATGTTGCTATCAAACCCAAGCACCTCAAGGGCAACACTGTTCTCTTAGACAGGGATCATAACAGATCTCAGCTTCAACATTTTCTGTTCCTTCACAATATGCAGAGCTCCCTACGAGAAATTTGCACATAGCTGAATACTGCAGTATGCTTTCCAAGGACTGTTAGGCATTCCACATCTACATGTCCAGTCCATGTATGATACAAACATTACGTGTGTCAGGTTAATCAATTGGAGGTGAATGTAATCACCGGACTTTCCTGGATGATCTCTAGCCAATAGAGCAGACACAAAATGAAGAATCTTGATTCAGTGAAAAAAAAATGTATTTCTAAATTAGTGTAATGTATTTCTAAATTAGTGCGGGGTTTTTTTTCTTCAGTTTTCTAATTCTAATCATGTTAGTTTTGTAGACATCTTCCCACTGCCTCAGGTTATTCCCTGTAGGCTTATTTTTCCTGGCTTTAGCCAATAAGCAGAAAAGTTCCCTGAGTCCTCATGCGCCATCCCTGGAAGTGTTCAAGGCCGGGTTGGATGGGGCTTTGAGCAACCTGGTCTAGTGGGAGGTGTCCCTGCCCATGGCAGGGGGGTTGGAACTAGATGATCTCTAAGGTCCCATCCAACCCAAACCATTCTATGTTTCTATGATACTATGACTCAGCTCTGGGCTTTTAGTGCATCACGCGGGGAGGCTGTATAGCTACATGATTTATACTATATGCATACATTTGGATTAGGAAAATCTGTGAGGGGTTTTTCCTCTGAGAAATTCTCCAGACTCTCTCAGCAGACACACTAAGAAATCCATGAGTATCAAATGTGACACAGATGAACACAGCATTGTCAATTTCATGAATACTGTGGTTATCATCTAATTGCATGTATGGGTTTTAGTTAAATCTGGAAAGCAAGGATTACATTTCAAGAATGCCTTCACTGTCCAAGAGTGAACCAAGTACTGTACTCAGTACATCCAAACCTAACATGGCTGTTTCAGAAGGGTAAATTATTCAAAAATCTACACAAAACAGCAATGCAATTGCTTTTCCTGTTCATAAATCCTGATAAATTCAGGTCCAGGTTTGGCAAATCCCCCAATACAGACGTAAGGTACATTTTAAAATAAATCTTCTGATATATGCTTCTACATAATTCAGAAAAGCATCCTCTTCTCAAAGAAAGTCTTTGTTTCTTTGTTCCTTAATACACACCTAAATCTCTGTTCTTCATATACATATCTCCAATAAAATAGATTAAAAGCAGTGTACATGTTCAATCCGAAAAGGAAAATAACACCATTTTTTAAAAGGAAAAAACCACCATTTTTTAAAAGGAAAAATATGTGCTAATCTCAAATGGTTATAAATACTTATGAAGGACTTGCTTTTTAACAGTGGTCTTCCATGACTGTCAAATAATTACTTGATAATTAGTCCTCAGTCAGCACAAATTCTTTTAATTAACTGCCATTCCTCTATTTTTCCTTTCCTTGTTCATTAACTATTAGTGCCAAATAAACATGATTAGGTTAACCAGGTACATTACCTTTATTTTTATTCAGAAATGCAGTACATCCAAATCAATCTTCTAAATTAGAATGGAAAATATATTCAATCTCAAGGTTTAAATTGTTCTTTTAATCAAAACCACATACAATGTGAGTGGCTAGTACATATTAAATGCTCTCAACGTAAGCCTGAAGTAACTTAAATGATACTTTTGAATTAGGAGCTGAACAAAACTGCTTTCCTTTTTAAAACAACAGTAGTAATGATTTTCATCTTTGATATCATGGCTTAGCAGTGAGAACTCTCATCTGGCTGTTACCAGTCTGAGAAGGTCAAACAAGTGCCAAGTGTGTGCGCTCAAGAGGGAGCTTTCTTTGGGTGTGGATAGTGGTATGTGCTGGGAATGAGAGGCATGCACCACTCTTCCTGTTGAATTTGAGTTGGTTTGGAAAAAATAATTAACAATACATTTGTTCCAGGAGAGGAAAGAACGCAGTTCTGTAAGCTAGTGTTTTGAGCATTCACCTTAGTGCATGGGTCCCAGCTCCTGCCTCACAGAATGCGTATTTTATGCAACTCATTCACAAGAAAAAGGTTGCCAGATTTTTTTTTGGAGAAAAAGAAAAAAAAACATAAAATCAATGATAAATGGTTTTCAGACAAATTTCAGAAATATATATTTGAAGACACCTTTTTTTTTCTTCATGTCCTAAGAAAACTGATTGCTTTCTGAAAGGGAAATATTTAATCAGATGTGTCTATGTTCAGTAATGCTTCTCAAAGTATGGATTTTCTTCTTTTTGGTGATGTAGCAAAAGATTATCAGTGTCACAAAGCATCGTTTATTGGTGTATACAGTTAGTTCTGTGGGTGTGTATATCCTGGGTTCATTTGTGGACTGAACATCAATGTTTTCATACTGAAATGCCAATACTGAAAATATTACACTGTGGTCTGCACACTGATGGATCTAATCTTCACTAACATACATTTATTGTTCCTACTGGCACATTTCGGGATTCCTCACTGTGTGATGTCCCTGGGCCCTTTTTTTTTTTTTCTTAACCAGAAGCCAGTTTGTCTTCTATCTTTTTTCACACAGTGTAATCCCTCTGACGTAGGGAATTCTTGGGAAGTAAAATACTACTCACTTTGAATTAAAAGAAGAATGGAGCCCTTCATTTAGTGCAGAATAAGCAAACCCAGAAGACAGTAATTTTCAGGCAAAACAGTTTTAGCATATTTACTATATGTACTCGGATAAATGCAATCCACGAAGGTGTTATTTAAATGTGTTATTTTTAGATCAGTGTTCTAACATTATGTTCTGGTTTATTCTGCTCAGTATTCTCTTGTGTTAGGCACTAATGTTTTTGCTTTTATAAAGGGAAATCAGGAAGTTGTTTGTTACTGAATTATTAAAAGTTAAATAAACAGCAAACTTTAACACCTTAGAAAATATTTCATCTTGGAAAACTATTAAAGGAAAAAAAAAAAGCATGGTTAACCATCTAAAAAACTGCTTTCGTTGTGAACCATTTCAGAGATTCTGATGGAAATGGTAGTTCTTACTACTCTCATGTTAAATTTACAGTTCTGTTAGGCTACATTTCAATAACTATTAAATTATGAGCACCAATACAGATCATGTATCATGAGCTCAAGCAGTGTTGTATCCTCAAATGGTACAGCATAATGTTTTGCAAAACACAGGTGGAAAATACAGATGCATCATAACGAAAACAAATTAAGTGGTTTTAGTATCATATTCTATACACAAAGACAAATGAATTGTGTCTCCACCACTCCATCAGCTTTTCAGATAAAGTAAAACTAGGGGCATAATCCTTGTTCTCTCCTTAGCCCTTGGAGATGAAAACTACAAAATTTTTATTCCCTTTAGTGCAAGCAGGATTGACTTATATAACATAAAAGACTACAAATGTTGAATTTGTAAAATAATTATTTTTTTAATATAAACAAATATTTACCGTACCTTTTCCATTTTAGTTTTAGCCATCCTGGAAGGCCGAAATGAAAATTGTCTCGAAACAGATGTATTTTGGTATCTCCGGATGGCATTTTCCAAGTTCTTGCCTCTTTTACTAGTTTTGTCACAGCGAATACCTTCTGCGTCACCTAGGTATTCATGCCCTTTAGCAGCACAGTCAGGCACGTAGACTAAGGCTAGATTGCAGCTTCTGCTGTAAATGGAGAGAAAGAGAAGCACTTCCAGAGCCATCTCAGCATACAATGGTTGTACAAGATCTGTTTCTCTCTACTGACTATGGTGGAAGGCTATGCAAGTGATGTGGCCTGAATGTTCATTTCCTCGATAATTAAAGATACAGGACATCTGTTTCTTTTTCATGATTACATATAATACATACAAATCTAGATAAAAAACATATAACACATATAAACTTTTACAGATAATTTCCTATCAGCAGCACCACTCGTCACAGCAGGGATGTTCGGTATCTTCTCCATAAATACTATCTTGCAATTTCAATGATTGTTTTTTTCCACTTTAAAATAAGGAATCTTGAATTTAAAGCTTTATTCATTACATGATAGTTTAACAATAAAATTAAGTACAGAGAAAGATTAATTACAATAGCATGTCCCTAATAGTAGTTTGACATTAAATTGGCATAAAAATGAATTGGCACCTGGGCAGATACTAGGCTATTTTTCAGCCACATTTCTAGGTATTTTTTCAACTGTCATACTACCTACTACAAATTCTCAAATAAAATTTCACTTTGTCCTGACAGCTGTAAAAAGGCTCTTAAAATTCCACGTAGAACTTAAAAGTACTTTAAGTAGGGTTATATTGCTAATTAAACCCTTTGCCAGCCCTTTGCTGGGCAGTTCCACATTTAATGAGTAAAGCTGAACATCAAAAGCTGATGCTCATTTCCTCCGTTCAGCTGGTTAAATAGCTGCCTTCCCTCTTTCTTGCTATTTACTCATTAACATTGGTTTTGCTTTTGCCAGTTCAGGAAAACCTGCCTGGCAGGCATGGAAATCTCGGGCTGAGACGAATTCTCAGTTTCCAAGATACTTTGTTTGTACTTTATGAAATGTTCCCATTTCTTAACAGACACGTACCGTTTTTCAAAAACCAGCACAAGCAGAGTGTTCAGTTTCTTGGGCTCTCCCTTGGTGTTATTAGAGTGGGTTTTCTTCCTAGATAACTGCATCGAGTAAAGAAATTCAAAAAGACATCACCAGGAAAAAAATAACTGCTATGCAAAAGATCTACTTTTAATTTTTAAAACCAGGTTCAAAGGTTTCTTTGTGATCAGGCTTCATCTATGCTGAGCAATTTAAGCAGAAGAGATGAAAATACCATGATGGCAAGAAAAGGTTAAATAATTATTATGTGTGTATATTTCTGTTGTATGATTGCACTTAAACTGACTTATCATTTGAAGGCGGCTGTTTGTCAGAGTACCGTCATTTTATTAATCCTTGGCCCCTAGAACTGGTCCTTTTTGCTGTCTCAATAAAAATAATAGATTCAGTTTTTAAAAGCATTGCCTTGGGCATGCACACTGATGTTGTACACAAAGAGCAATACTGGCTGTCTGTCCAGCCCACTGTAATGCAGCACTGGAATACTTATGTCTACCAGAGTGGGGGTAGAAATGTAACAAGGAGCAGTAACTATCCTTGCTACAATACTTGTAATATTTTTGGAAATAAATGTAAGATATAAAAGACCCTTTGGCTTAATGCCCTTCTCTTTAACCATAGTACTACTCAGTTTTCTTTTAACTGTAGATACCACATTTTCATTTGTTTAAATTGGGCCAAAAGTGCATATAACCCAAGAGGAAAAAGCACACTTTAAAGGAAATTTGACAACGAGTTATTGTATACTTCGCTTTCTCAAATGTATGTTCACCTTATTCTGATAACCTGGATTTAGAGTTCCTGCTCAAACTGAAGTTTAGAGCTGCAATTTAAAATGTTCTGGCTTTTTTTTCCTTAGTATGCCATGCAACACTGAGAGCAGAGATCTTAAGTCATAACTTAAACCCTTACGCCAACAGCTGCTGCTACTGGAAGTCCCTGGCTTTGTGCTGATGCCACTTGGGATACTTCAGTTCATCTGCAACTTTAGAGTCTATTCTAATGTCATGTTACGCTTTCACCAGCACACACAGGAATTCCCACCCACTCTCTTTAATTTCAACAGTGAATAAATGAACATCATGAATAAATATTGCCAAACCACTTTCACCTCCATTCAGGAAACCGGGACTGTTACTGTCATTTATTTCTCAGAATTACTTCCTTCATTTGGCCATTGCTCACTATATTTAAATGCCACATCTGCTGAGAAGACAATAAGCATGCTATAATGAGACACCCTTTAAAGGGAGAAGTGCTAATTCTTTTTTTTTTGCTGTATAACTCTAAGGGTGCGCTATTTGATTGTGTGAAAATTATATGCATACATTTTTACCTTTGTGAGAATCTCATAAAGCAAACTGGTTTTGTGAATCCCTCCTGCAAATGGTTCCTGGCAGCAGTCTGGTTTTGCATTTGCAGAGTGAGCCAGGTTTCTCTCCTCCACAGAGCTGAATAGCATCTTTTAAGGAAGGAAAAAAAAAAAAAAGCCCAAACCAGGTCTTCTCTCTAGTGGTTGTCTGCTACCTTTCAAAGATGCAATTTCTTCCGCATGTTTCCTCCCTCCTCTCCCTCAAAATTGTATATTAAAATCAACATGTGGTCTCCCTTCTGCCTGATACCTCAGCTCACTTCCTTCTGCACACTCGTATTTTTCTTTTGGAAAGGGATAGTTTTAGTTTATGCAGAAACTCTTATATTTGGGGAATAAATGACACAACATAGCCAGAAATCTTTTCAAAGTTCTTTTTTTTAATTTTTTTTTAAGCATTCAAAATGAGATATGCAATATGTTCCCTCAAAGGAGATAAAGTGTTTACTCAAGCATATTTTTGTTAACTGCTCCTCACACAAAAACAAACAAAAAGTCGGATAAGGCCTTTTAGGTAAGTAAGTGTGTGCATGTGCGTGTGTGTGTGAATAAAAAAGTTGCAAAAAACCACATCTATAGCTGCCTTCTGCACCAAAGACTTCAAGCTCTCTGGCTAAGGAGAGAAACCATTTTTTGATCAAAGCAGTGTGTCAGAAATAATTTGGACGTTAACTTTTCTACAGTTAATCACTCTTTCTTCTGATACTAAGCCAATTCCATAGAATATAAGCTCTTGGGTAATATCTCTTGCCAAGCTGTTGCATGTATTTTGTAAACAGATGTTACTTTTCCTGACTGTTGATTATAATTAATACATTTACCTTGACCATAAACTATTGATAAAATATTTTTCTTGTCTTGTTCTATTTTAAAACTTTTTTTCTTTTTTAAACTGAGGAAATGCATTTGCTCTTTCCAATAGCTTTAGTATAAACACCCTAGAATGTGGGATTAGGAACCACATGTGTATTCTAGTACAAAACTGGATTCTACCATTGTACTTACAGCATATTTGAGAAAGAGTATCCAAGCCATAAAAGTATATTTAAGCATTTATCTGTTCTAAAAAACATTAGAGCATCTTCATTTCAGGCCTTTGTGAGAAAAAAATGCACAAGACCATCTTACTGGAAAAATTCCCTTTCCCAAACTTTCATTTCTTCTGCGAGCAGCAAGGCAGTTCTCCAGTTCTGCTTCACGAAACCCAGTTCCTTTGTAACATGTATTTACATCACCTCCACAGAATTAAGTCAGATTCCCATCAGGTTTGGATGCATTTAGTTCAATGAAATTTTATCTTTTTATGCTTATTAAAGGTTGAACAGCTATGTTCCATAGTCCCAAACAAGAAAATATTGTAAAATTCTGGTCTCCTTGTTTTGATAATTAGTGGCTAATAGCTGTTTTTATTTATTTATTTTCATAGACATAGGTTTCTCGACGGGTGGAAAAAATGGTTGTATTTCTACATCACCTATTACTGTCATCGCTTTCTTCATATCCAGATTTTGCTATTCCCTCATTCACTGCAGGCACAAACTCACACAGTGAAAAAAAAAACAAATAAACAGAAAGGCATTGTAAGCAATAGGTTTCTGGAAGAGACGGGAGCATGAGAGAGAGAATTAGAAGCTGTCTTAGATATTTCAAGTTCAGTACAAAGAAGGCCAAAGAACATTTTCTCCTGCTGTCCTGCCTTTTCACTGTGACATTTCTTCCATTTCATGTGCCTCTGTGGATACGTGATTTGAAGCTCATCGCACTTAGTGGGAACTTTTCTATTAACTTCACACTACTTTGCTATGCCGCTTCAGCTATAAATCTTCTGTCATGTAAGCCAGCTTGCTTTCTGGTCGAACTACGCCGTGCTGTGTAGATGTACCCTCTAGCTGCCTACGTGGTTTTAAAGCTGGGATAAATCACTAACCCAGCAAACATTTATGCAGATATTTAAGTTAGAGAGGTGTCTATTCCTGCTGAGACTGGGTACTGAAGCCAAACTTGGCATGCTACATCACCTCAAGGACTCCTTGGGCGTACGTTATAGCACCATAGGCCTCCGACTCACACCCAGCCAGACGCAGCTATCGTGGTTTAAAACCTTACCACTCGCCAGCTTCTGTTGCATCCCCCCCTCCTCACTTTGCTTAAAGTCACAGCCCCAACGATGGAGCCGGTGGAAGGGAAGAGCTCAGCAAAGCCACTGCTCAGTGAAACGTCTTTGTGCAAACCTACTTGCATCAGTATTTTAAATATGCTGGGGACATGGCGTGTCAGTGGCGTTGCCCCACACTGCCTTCTGCTTCTGCCCCACCAGGCAGCAGTGACTGGCAGGGAGCTGGTTGCACAAAGCCTCCAGCTGGCCCTTAAAACAAGCTCCTGTTTTTTAACATATCCTTCCCCAAAACAAAACAACCCTTCTTGCCTTTGGTTGTAGAGCTATCACGTTTTTGTGCAGTAAGTTTTGGACTAGCAAAGTAATAAAGATATTAAGGAAAGAAAAGAAAAAATAATATTAATTTAAAAAAAAAAAACCTTTTAACACTAAAGTTTCCCAAATTTGTCATTAACAATAGGTCCAGTAACAAATTATAAGACTTTTTTTTTTATTTTTTCATTAAATTTAGCTTTCTTCAGGGTTTTTATCCCCCCAGGTTTATTAGTTGCAGAGGCAACTAAAACTGAAAAACAACAGCAAACCTTTCCCACCCTTACTTCCCAGTTCGCATAGATTTAGAACTTTTTAATATTTACTCACATGGAAACATCTACCATCTGGTGAGCATACTTTGGTCAGACGCTCAGCTCCCAGTAGTCAGGATGTCTTGGAAAAATTCCTAGTTCTTAAAAAAAACCAAACAAATCTTTCTCTGTGCCAGGACAGTTTGTGGGCCAGATGCTTATCTGAATTACCCTGGTGCAAATAACTACTTGCAATACTAGTTGAAAAACAAAAGCTATACCTAATTTTTTTTCCTTCTTTATTTTATTTTCTTCAATTTAATGCTATAATTAAATAGATCAAGGTGATTAAAATAGCCTCAAAAGTCTTTTAAGGGAAACAGGCCCTTTAGTTTAAATCAGAATAAGAAACCAGAGACTTAAATTCCCTTCTCTCTCACAAAAGGAAGTGCTAAAGCAGATCTCCCAAGAATTTGAACCTCTGAATCTCAGGAACCTCCTTCCTCCTTCCTCATCTCAGTATGAGCTACAGAAAAGCGCTTGACTTCCAAAACAGTCTTTATTCCAAAGGATAAAATTAATAATTTCATAAATGGGGTGTACATCTACTAGGACTCTTACGAGAGCTTTTTCTGCTTGTCCCACATTTCTAAAATGCTGCATTCAGTAGCTTAATTGCCTTCACTGCATTTGTGTTAATAGACCCAGTTTCCATGTTTTGGTCTTTAATAACATAAAATTTCATAGTCAGGAATTATTTTTGTTCTTCCTGATTGCTTCAGTTCACTGAAGTTTTCAGACAAAAATGTGAGACACATAGAAACAATTAGAAAAAGTGTTTATAGCCTTCAGGAGAATTGTTCATTTTTTATCCCCTTTGTTGGAAAACAGATTCTTTTCTCCCATATGGCACCTCAGAACAGAGTTTTTGGCACTCAGACTGCTATTTGCAACATATTCCGAAGTGCTAATGCACCTTTTTTTTTTCCCCCCTCAGATGCTTTTTTTAGTTTTCTGTTGTGTCTAAGCAATCACTGTCTGTTATGAACCTGAGGTGGTTTTTTGTGGTGTTGTTTTTTTTTTTCCCCCTTTTTCAGTTGCACTGGAATCCAGATGAGTACATGCTAACAGCTTCTCTTTGGAGGTTGTTTTTATTCATTTTTATTTATCAGAATGGGAACTATTTGTAAGAAACAGTCCATCTGGTAAATTGAGCTTGTATTTTCTTTTTTACTACTCCAAAAGAAAGGATAGAGAAAGAAGTGGGGCTAAATTGCCAGAGCACTGTTACTGAAGGGCATTTTTCCTTTGGAATGCCCTGCCATGCTTTGGTAGTGAGCATGTAGGGTGGCACACTGGATTACATCTAAACAGGCAAAGCAGAGAAATTTCTTTAGCTTAAGCTACTCCTCAAGCCTGAAGGTACAGTTCCACTGCTGCTGAAGAGGAATCGGATGTGAGAAGGGGACGGTCACTAACAAAGCAAAGGATGACTCAGGCATTTCTAGTGGTCCCAAAATATTCTGTTATTTAAAATATATCAAACAATCCAAACCCCACTGAAATTAAAAGGAGTGTATGCCTTCATTTTAACAGGTCTTTGATCACACTCTAATTTGGAAATTATCTCTAATCATTAACTAGTCTTAGTGTGTCATCTTAACTGATGGCACTTTGAGACAACAGCCATGATGCAAAAACAAAAAACTGTTGGTATTGATGTTTTCTAAGAAATTCTCCTTGGAGTTATGCAAAATTTAATTAAAATCAGTTACCACCATATCCCCTAAACTGAAAATAGGGTTTTGTTGTCCTGCCCTACTTGTGTTTCTGTCTTTCCACCACCTCCCTGCACTGTTCTGGTACAAGTACCAAATAAGTCAGATAGTGAATCAGAGAGAGGAATAAAATACAGATTTTAACTTTGTTGTTAGTTCAGTTACCATTTGGCCATATCTGTGCTTGTCCTGGCATAGCTGAGGGATTGGAGCTTATGTTGTTCAGTTAGATGGAAAGAAGACACTGTCTAGTTAATGACTAAGCAGATGTCTATAGCCCCTGAGATACCTATAATCCCTTTCCTTTAGTGTCTGTATTAGCACATATAATAATCTTACTGCCTCAGATCTAAAGATATAAAAGCAATAAATCAAGACAGAGAAAGAGAGAAGTGTTAATCCAAGCAGATGAAACAAAGCAGAGAAATGCTAAGGGTTACCAACGCCATAAAGTAAAACTATATCATGACCACGAGCTGGGCCCAGGTCTCCATGTCTTCTCATTGTTCAGCTGCAAACATTTTGTTTTGATTTTTCATATTCTTTGGCCTTTTATAATTTTACATAAAATATAATCTCATAACCATAAGAAAATCTCCCCCCAAAATAGTAATTGCCTATTAAGTTATCTATCTTAAAAAGCAATACCTGTAATTAAATTCTCTTTAATTTTATTCGTATCTTCTGCTACATTTTTGCTAACTGTTGTTATAGACCAGCATTTTCCACACTGTAAAATCATACTGATTTGAGAACTTCATCTTGACATGCAAAAATTAGGACTTATTTGAATACCAGGTATGGATTTTAATTGTCCATAGCCAGAGGTGATCGTTGTTGCTAGCAGTCTGTTAAAGACAGCTGAATATAAACCAGCAGCTTTATGAATAAGCTAAGAAAATTAAAACCAGAAAACCTAAGAATAATCTTACAGTTGTACTAAAAAAATCTTCCAATTGGAGCTTATAAGTCTTTCAATTCTTTTCCAAAATTCATAAACACATGCATATTTTTATTATATACTAAAGGCATAAACATAAATAAACGTGTATGGCATGTCATTGATAATTGTCAATAGAGTGCACGAGATTGCAGAGAACAGACACAGACACTTTTGCAGGACCTTGGAGTTGTCCCAGTTTCTGTGTTTAGATGTCTACCTTCAGCACATCCCACACTTCCCACTACTGTGTGAAGGTTCCTACTGCCCCCAAGACACTCGAGACTGTGAGCAGAAGACAATCGTGGAGGCAGACGTCATTGTCAGTAAACAAGTTTCAAAGTGAGAGGATGCAAAGTCATGCCAGTGTGGAAGGAATGTTGTGGGGAAAAAACAGGGGTGTTTTTTCAGCATAGTTGTAAAACGAGGGGCAAAAACCGGAAGACTAATTGAATTAAGTCTTGTACAATTTTCTAATGTAATCTCCTCAATCACTTTTTTTTTTTTTTTAAGATTGAAAAGGACATTTGGAATCACATAGTTTTGTAAAATAACTCCAATTTTCCGTTTGCAAGATGAACAGGAGCTTTCAGCTTTAAAATAATGATATCAGAAAAACTCTGTTATAGGAAGGGAGAGAGATTGTAAGGCTGGAAGGGATAAAACTACATCAATCTTTTCCATTTCATAGAGGGCTGGACACAAAAGTTATGACCTTTAGCAAAGCAATTTTAAAAAAAATGACAAGGGTGGGAAAAATGCTTCTAGTGAAGCCAGGTCCATTGGGAGGCAAGTAGAGACTGAGAGATGCCAGACAGCCACAGCATAGATCAATATCGGACGGATTCAGGAAGGCAGGAGAAAATAGAGAAAATAGAGATGAAGAATGCAAACTGATAAAATTTACACTCACATGAATAATTTTCTCTGAGCTGTCACTTAAAGAAGCCAACAATTCAGACAAAATGATATTTCCTATTTCTTTTTTTTTTTTTTGCTGTTGTTGTGCTAGAATAGAAAATAGTGAAGTCTCATGGGACCTATGAAGTTAGGTTTGGAGACACCGAATCTCTACTAGTATTACATGCAGGTTTTCAGTGTGAAGGCTGGGTTCTGAGTTATGTGCATCTTAGAACACCTAAAGTTGAGTTCGGTTCAGAAGTTATTTTCAAATGAACCCCATGTATATGGGTGTTATCAGCCTACTCCATCTATTTGATTACACAGTCTCATTTTTTTCACTGAGATTTTTTTTTTTAATTTCTGTTTCAGATTAGTGTAAAAATATCAGAGATGTTATACTCACAATATTTCTTATTTGCAATTCTGCTTGTTTTAAATTAAAAATTAAGAAAATCAAAGAGAAGAAAGTGGGAAAAGAAAAGAAAAATAACCTAACCTTTCAGCATTTTCAAATGCATTCAACTTGATTCTGGTCCATAAATGGGAAAAGTTTGTAATTGTTATTGGGCAGGATTCATCTTCATGAGTAAATGTTCAGTGCCGTTTTAAACATTGTTTCGTATTGGAGACATCTGAAATCCAGGGTTGATCAACAGGGTATGGGATGTTAGGTAATAAACAGCCTCCAGAATTGTCAGTCGGTGGCCAAGTATTACTACTTTTCTTTGTGATAAAGAACAGCAATAAAACTATTAAAGCAACCTAAGGCTGAAGCATCTGGTTTAAGATAACCAGTACAGGAGCATCTACAGTCAGTAGAGAGAGATACTGTCTCCAGGGAACTATTCATTCCATGCTAGGTTAAGTGCCAAAGAGATGGCAACCTCTCAGAGTACTTCTCTTGCAAGAGGCTGTAATGGGACCTGGATAACCGGCTTAGACAAGACTTCCAGTGTTGAGTGGACTGAGTGACACGTATCCTATGGTTTTGCCCATTAGTTCAATTTCCCCCCACCACGTCCACCCCAAAGACTACTCAAACCGATGTTTTAAACTGAAGATGCTTGTCTCTACACTTTTTTTCCAAAAAAAAAAAAAAAAAAAAGAGCAACACTTACTGCCAGTTTGCTGTTTTACTAATTTCAAGTCATTGTACAAAAACTTGAGGATTGGTTTGAAAGGCTGTCCATTCTACTGTAAGATTTTGTGCCTGGCTTTTATTTCATAGACACTGATGTTTTGTCCTAATCATTTCAATGTGTATATCTGCAAGGAACAGTACATCGACTAATTAATGTTCTATGTTATTAAACTCACTTTTCTTCATAACTTCCTTCCATGTTCTAAGAATTGTCCAAAATAATAAAGAAGCTTGTCTCAGTCTAAAAAAAAAAAAAAGGTTGTAATGTTGTCACAAATTAAGCATAAAGTTTTAAAACATCTTTTAGCTTTATTGAGTTTATCATAACCACCAGTAGTACAATTTGTGGGTCAGGGGTTTATGTACTTAGTGTGAATATCAAGATGCTGAATGCATAAAAGCTTGTTTCCAAGATAGTTAAAGCTTCTTACTGCGGAAAACTACAGTGTCTAATTCCAGCAATAAGAGCCTGTCAGTAACAGAACCTGACCCTTTGTACCCTTTCACAGTTCACATACAGCTGCTTTGCCCAAACCCTTATTAGCCTTGCCCAGAAGTCTTTATAGAGCTTGTGCTGGAGTCTGCTGTGGCTAACTGGGAGAGAAAATATTCACAATTTTGAGCTAATGTTCAGCTTTCCAGCCCTTTTTTTTTTTTTCCCCTTGTTTGTTATTTGGAATAAGGGTACCATCTGCTGGCCATAATTTTTTCTGTGAAATTGATCTGAAAAACACCCTCTTTTACTTCTGCTCAGTGCCTCTTATTCCTTCCCTATTGATTAAAACAGCCCCATTCATACCTTTCCTGACATTTCATACAATACTGGGCACGTGGATTTGAACAATGTTCTTTTTGCTTTGAGTATGTGTAACAATAAAGGCCAAAGAATTGAGACAAATATTATGCAGGAGGCCAATGCTTCTTGCTTTAGCATATAGTTTTATTGATGCAGGTAGGCATTCATATATGAATGAACAGCTTGATTTCTCCAGTATTAGGCAGGAACCATCTCCAGAATTGTATGCTTTCCTACACAGAAATGTGAAAGAGTGCTCTTACCTCTCACTCATTCAAGGATATAGGGAACAACAAAGTCTTCCTTCTCATGATTTTCATCTCAGGTGTCCAACCCCATCCCACATACTTTCGACCTCTGCAGCAGCAGTAGGACATGCCCAAACTCTTCCTCTTCAGCCTTCATTTCCCACCAGCATGCGAAGCAGAGAAGAGGGGAGGAAGAGGTGGAGCTTCATTTAGGAGTAGCAAGGATCCACAGAAAGACTCTAAAGTCCCGTAAGTGCCAGGAGGGGCATGATCTAGGTTGGGTGAGGAGAAACTCTTCTCTTTCCTCACCCAGGACGCTCACACTACTCACTCATTGAACAGTTAGCAACATGAAATACTGCTGATCCTTTCCAGCCTCACTTCTAAGGCCAAATTTCTGAAGTTCCCATTCATGTGCCTTTGTCCTGCCCACCCAGTAAAAATAAACCCCATAGATTCTGCAGCCACTACCTTCACACCCAAAGGCTGAGCCTCCCTTCCTTGGCACCAGCCTACTGATGCCATTCTCCTGGACTCACCCCAAATTCCCACCACCACAGCTGATTCTTCCTACCTCGTTTCTTACAAAATTGAAATTGCCTGTGCAGAAAATCTGGAATTAGCTCTGATTTGAGCCTGACACATTTCATACAGTAAATACGAAAAGCATTTAAGAAAAAGAAAATCAAGAAGTATTTTAAATGACATTTATTAAGTATTTTACAAAGAAGAATTACTGGATACTAAGGGTGATATTTCATCTGGTGGAGAAAAGCATAATAAACAAATAGCTACAAATTAACAATTGACAAATTCTAACTTGCATGGTTTATTTCTAATTTTCATCAGTTAGGGTGATTAGTCTTTGGAAAAGATGATCAAATGTGGAAGTGAGTCTATTTGTCTTTCTGAAGCCTTCAAGTGGGGACCGGAAAATTAGCTTTAGCCTTGATTATATTCACTTGTCTCCCTTGTGGAGGAAAGGAGAATCAATGATTCGATATTTCATTCTTCATGTATTAATTATGATTCTCTGAACTCTATCCACTGATAAAAAATGTCTGAGCACCGATTTAGACATCTGGACTGCAAACCTCAGTCTGTTGCCTACTATAAGGCTAAAAAGCAAAGAACATATAGAGAGGTATAGACAGGAAAATAACATCAACTTTTGTATACTGCCACTGAAATACATCATGTAAGACCTATTTTTCTAAACATGGGGTTCAGCTCAGGCTGCCGTACTTGCAAACAGGTAGGACACAGCTCAAAGGACCTATGGAATTGGCTTCAGAAGATCAGAAAGACTATGGCTATTCAGACCAGGCAGCAGACTGTTAAAAGATGCGACATTAACTAGTAAAATAAATTTTCATAACCTTTACTCAAGTCATACAACCAACTGGAAATTCCAGAATTTGGGGTGGAGTGGTGGTGTTTGTACGGTTGTGGGTTTTTTTGAATAAAATTGGTAGACTGCTAGGTGTGTTTTCTGATTTTGTCACTTTAAGCAGGGGAAAACTGAACCTTTGGCAAAAAATAGGACAAATAAAATTGCCTTCTTTGCAGTGAAAAAGGAGACTGCAGACTAATCCTGCAGTTCCTTCAGGCGAAGAACAGAATGGAAGATTTCATATTTTTTCTCGAATAAATTTTTATTGCATTGAAGGCTGTGTATGAAACTACTTTCTGTGCTATATGTAGTCCAGATGCTTTGGAGAGCTTCAGTCATATCCAACAGTAACGTGTTTTACTGGGCCTGGTTGGGATGCAGTTAACTTTCTTCATAGCAGCTCATCTGTTACTGTGGTTTAGATTTCCGACCAAAATAATGCTGATAATGCAGTGATGTTGTAGCTACTGCTGAACAGTGTCTGCACAGCACCAAGGCCTTCTCTATTTCTCGCTCTGCCCCTCTACTGAATAGGTAGATTGGAGGTGCACAATAGGTAGAGACAGGACACAACCAGGCAGATGACCCAAACTAACCAAAGAGATATTCCATACCATGTAGCATCATGGTCAGCAATAAAAAGGGAAAAGAGGGGGTTTAACCGACTTTTACTCAGGAACTGGCTGGACATTGGTCTACCCGTGGGAGGTGGTGTGTGATTGCACCACTTGGTTTGTTTTCTTTCTCTCTTCTTCCACTCACCCTTCCTTTATTTTTTTTTTATTATTTCGACCCCCAGGTTTTCTTGCTTTTACTCTTCCTTTCCTATTCCACCATCCCACTGCGGGGGAGAATGAGTGAGTGGCTGTGGGGTGCTTAGCTGCCTACCGGCGTTAAACCACAGCACATGGAGAGAACTGAGAAAGCCATACAATAATTTTAAAAGCATTGTGGGGCATACAAGAATCTCTTTTAGGAAGAACGCAATTTTCTGAACAATCAGCTGCCCAGTGGTACAACAGAACTTTAGGCAATGGAACAATGTAATATAACTATGTCACGTTAGTTTTAAAAAGGAAATAGAAGGGCTCATTAAAAAGCAGACTATTTGTCAAAAAAAAACATTAAAAGTGGATAACAATGATGCTGGTTTTCATTCTTTAAAAATTAACATAATTATAGGTTGAAAACTAAAATCCACCCTGTTAAAAAATATCCAAAAAGAATTAACTATACACGACATGATTAACTCGTGAAACTCACTGCCATGTGATTGAAAAGGCATGGGCAGCTGCTTGCAAAACTGGCAATATTAGGCATAACAAAGTTGTTCAATATTATTGTAAGTATGATAGCCTTGCTTTCATAAATATCTCTTGCATTAAAATGGCACAATCTTCTGAGTCATTTTAGCTGCACTTTCCACTGGATGTAGGTTTCCCGTTTTCTCTTTGGCAGTATAGCTTAAACCCGATCCTCTATTCCCAGTGGAATCAGAGCCCCTGTCCCACGTGCTTAGGTGCACTATGAAGAGTATACCTGCTTTATATAGTACAACTAAATTATTCTAGGCTTTTGCTTTAAAATTTAATTTATTTTAAAATAAATAAATAAAAAAGAACACTTTTCATCTATGTGAGATAATGACTTAACAGAAACATAGGCTTAATTTTTTAAAAGTTAAATCTGAACCATTCCAGCTTTTGGTGGGTAGGAAGAGAGTCAAAATCTGAGTCTGGATATTGAACAAAATTTAAGAGCTAGCCCCCAGTCTTGCAAGGGGGAGCACCCAGAAACAATGAATTTTGAAGCAGGTGTCTGTATGTGCTGGATACAGCTACGAATTGTGTCATCCTGAGCATAGCCTCACTTAAGAATAACAAGCAAAAGAAACAGATCCTCTCCCACCTTGAATATGTGGCACCCTTTCTGAACACATGCCACGTTCAACGTTTTCCTTACACCACCGTCAAGATCTCTTCTTTGCTGGTACACTGGGAGGGGAACAGAAGCTTTAGGCCATCGAAGGCCCTCTCCTTCCAGCACCACTCCCTCTGGCTTTCTAGAGACCAGAGGCAATCCTTCTATCAAGTATAAGAGGGGCAGCAAAGGCAATGCCAAAATTTTTATCCGCAACAACCAATTAGGCCTGGTCAAAATGTTGTAACAAAACATTTTTCCATCACAAAATGCCAGTTATCTGGCCTTGGCAAACTCCTGTGTACTGGTTGATCTTGCCAAAACTCCAGCAGAAACTGGCAGACCGGTGGACCACTTGGCTGTGACCTAGCTCAGCAAGACTTAATTCCTCTGGAAAGCTTTTGCTGGCTTGCTGGTATCCAAGACCGCATAAGGTGCCTGGCTATAAGCCTGCCTAGGTCTCTCTGCAGCCACTTCCTCAACATCTAGCGGTACCAGACCTCAGGTCCCCAAATAATTGGTTGGTGGAAATTTGTTATGCCTGAGCATTTAGCGTGGGAGCCTAGCAGCTGGCAAAAAAATACACGAAGATACTGAGGATCCTGGAAAACAGCTTCAGAGCAGAATATTTACTTCTATATAAAACAAACATCAATGTAATTATTTGGCTTTTTCTTTTTTTACAGTCTTTTTCTAGTAAGATTTTTTTTTTCTAATGGATATATATTTTATTTCTAATCTTGTTGTACTCACAATATTTAACAACATTTGCTAGTGCTAACACAGACAGTACATGCTCACCACAGAGAGAACACAGATACTACCAGCATATATCATGAACTCTGGTAACACATAAATTTTCAGTGCAGTGCAAAATGAAGTTTAGGTCCTAAAGTGCATGGGCAATATGACCAGATTTTTTCCCCTAAGATTTTAACCAAAATTTGAGGGGAAAAAACTCCTAATAACAAAAATAAAGTCATCCTGCTACCAACTTTTTCAAAGAGAAAGAAATCAAATACTACCAATACCTAGAATGTACAGTAATAGCCTATAGTCTATATGATAAATCTTTCTTGATATTTAGCAAAATATTTTTAAGTATCTTATATCATAAGCTGCAAAATACTGTCTTGTCTTGCAGAGCGGATATATTAAGAAACACTGAAGTATTTAGCTTTAAGAACGTCCTTAAACCCCTTAAAAGTAAATCTCATAAAATTAAATAACTGTTTGAAGTAAATAAGCTGAATAAAGCAGTGTGGAAATTTCACATGTTTTTAAGTGATTTGGTACACTAAAGCCTTAAGGGCCCACTGAAGTCAGTTAGTACCAGGAAATTAAAACTTCCCAATTATCAAGGCAGGTTAACTGCTCAAAAGCTTTGTCTTTCTCTTTACTTCCACCAGATGGTGGTATATTGCAAAAAAACATACTCGTGAAGACTGTTCCATTCATTACCTAAAAAGCAAGTGATTTTTTTCATTAGTAAAATGACTTTCCTTCTAGTCTGTTCATTATCGTTTCAGATATCAGATAGCTTTATTTTCAACAGATTGAGTGGGAGAGATATTCACATTTTTTATTATTTTAAATCAAATATTTTAATATATTTCATTCCCAGTTCAGCAGTGATTCCCAACTACACTGTTTGAATCTATTTCTTCTTAGCAGAGTTACTAGTTGTATTTTGCCCTCTGTTTCACCTGTAATACTGGTGCGCTTTTCTGGTGGCTTAAGTGTAAGGTTCTGGGCACTCCAAAGTAAGTACTTAAACTGTATTTAGATATCATGATATAATTCCTGTATGTTATGAATGCTTTGACATCAGCTCAAGGAAGATTTAACTTTGGCTTAAAGACGGGCCTTGGCTTAAAGATGGGTCTTGGCTTCAACACAGGAAAATTCCTGATGATTCTGAAAGAATTACCTTGGCTAACAGGTAAGCATGTGCATAAAGCCACATCAGCATCTCCAGTATCTTCAAGAACTGAGTAACTCAGTTGAAACTGTAAATTTTGAAGCTCTTACAGGGTATGGGGTTTTGTTGCAAAATCCGTGGGTATTGGTGGCAGGAGGTGATGTGACTAGTGATGTTTCAAGCTTTATTCTAGATAGTCAATACTCTTACACTTCATCTCCAAGTATTGTGGTATTGAATTAGAATCTGTATATGTAGCTATTTAAGTGCTTACACGTAAAAAAAAAAAAAAAAAAAACGAAGCTGAAGGGCTCCCGCTTAAAAACTTTGTATTCTCATCTGAGAATACAGTGATTTTCTTCTATTAAGAAACTGTAATTTCATCATCTGAACCGAGTGGAAGCTGTATGTGACTGGTTTTAACAAAGGAAAAACTTAAAAGGCAAAACATAATGTTGTTGCCTATGCTTTATTCACTGTGTTTCTCCAGGCTATGCCTTGATATGTATTTGCAAGAAAAAAAAAAAAAAAAAAGAAAAAAAAAAGGGGTCCAACTTGCTAATCCTTAAATTCCAGAGGGTGAGCTTGGGGCCCCTGGGAATATGACGCTTAACGCAAGTCCTGACACTCCACCCTAAGCTGTGTGGATGTGAAAAATAGGCTTCAAGCCTGGAGCAGGGCTGTTTTCTAATTATCCTCTGTTCATGTGAAAGTCAACTCTCAGAAGCTAAAAGTAATTAAAACAGATATTCTACCCTTTGGTCCCAAACATGAAGCAGCCCAAACTCCCAGCTCTGTCATCCGTACTCTGCCGAGTTATTCTCTGCCAGGTTGGCTTCTGCCTCCTCAGCTACCTGCTCACTGATAACGTAGATCATCGTAAGACCACTGATCATGAACAGCAGCTTATTTGGTCTCCTTACCCCAAGCTACCAAGTGACTGATGTGACATGGGTGCACGCTGAACTGGTTGTGTCCTCTACAAAAGCTTCTTGAATTGACAGTAATCTCCTCAAATCCGCAGTAGGAACTAATCTACCTCACCCAAAAAAGAAGACAAAGGGAAAACGTATGTTTTTGTCTGATAAAATCAGAAGTGTTCACCATGGGTTGGGAAACTCATGCATCACAAGAGTTATGGAAACTTTTGTAATTTACTCATAGCTGTATTTACACCTGAAAACGAGGCTGAAACACTGTTAGAGCGGGGAATTTGATCCACCAGTAAATTTCAAGTGGCAGTTTATGGTTCACACACTGCCTTAGTTTGTAGGTGCTCAGCTTGAAAAAGTTCAGGGAAAAAAGCAGTATGAAAAATGTACCATTTTCTAAAAGGCAATCTTGATTAACATGGTACAAGTCAGGTATGCAGACCCATTCGCAGGTTTATAAAAATTGATTCCGTATTTTACAACATGTCAAATATTGTCTGGTTACAACGGCAAGATCTAAGACACTGTGTTGCCTACTCAGTTGCTGTAAAACAAGGCAAAGAGCATTATCCTTAGAGTCTCTATCTTTTGCTTTCTCTCTTTCTTCTTTGTCTGCTCCTGCCCAGAATATTCACCAACTCATCACTATTTCTCTTTTTCTTAAAGATTTAAAGAAAAAGTACACATCTGATAACAATATATTCCAAAATTTTGGAATACAGATGCAAATTTTATAGCTTCAGGCTCCAGTTCCAAAATTAAATCAAATCCTGAATGAAAGTTTATAGTGTATAAAACCTGATAAAAAACTTATTGATAGTGTATTGATAGTGTATAAAACCTGATAAAAAATGTCAAGAGTAATCACAAACACTTTTGAAAGGAAAATTGTGGTTGCCAGCCCAAAACTTCAATAACACGGTTTTTGCTAGTAACAGAATTACAAATGTAAAGTCGGTCTCTTTCAGATTCATGATTCACCCAAAAACAATGGATAGTCTGTAAAATGAAAAAGAAAGCAATACTCATGCCACTGATAACAAAGGTAAGTTAAAGAAGGGTGAGTAGTTTGTTTGCACAGAGAAATTGCTCAAAGTACATAAACTTCAGCACATTCACAAATACTTATTGAATCAAGACCTAAATACTGCAATATATGCAATATTCGGTCACATGCTGTAAGTCAGCTTCCCTTTTAGAGAATGTTTTCAAGCTTTTCTGTCATTTTCTCAGTGACAAACATTTCCAAACTGACATATGTAAATAAGATTTTTCACAATCTTTCTGTGGCCGTAGCAGTTTCACAGAACACATCCTTTGAAACAAACATTTAATCTTCAATCATTTTTCACGCTCTACAATATTTTTTTTCCCAACAGTTCCTTATGTAGATTGTCTTCAAGGCTTTCTTTAGCTGCAGATATATAACACGCTGGTAGCCACAGGCCAGTATTTTCTATCAGATCTGAGAAGTTAATTTTTAATTCAATAATACAAACTTACTGCTAAAGTTTTACCTTACGTCCATGTTATCCAAAATGCTATTTCTATGTTATTTCTCTTCCCTTTTTATTTCCAGAAATATTTTCTATATCTTTGACGGTTCTCTCAAGCATCCACTCAATGAGTATCCCACATGGCACTGGAAAAATATTTTCTATGACACCAGATAGCAGGACCATTACTTCAAACTGGCTTTATTCTTTTTCAGCATTGTTTCAGGGTTGTTTCATCGTTCTTTTGCTGGCTCGTATTTTTTGTCTCATGATGTAGAGAGAAATATTGTGTAGAGAGAAACTTCTATGACTCATTTCAGCTCAAACTAAGATTCACCTGCCATATTTGTAACACTCAAAGCTGAATTGCCAAGTCCAAGGTAGACTGTTTGTTTACAGACAGATAATTCCTGATGCAGGATTTCTTCCCTAAAGTGCCTCTCTCTTCATTAGTCATGGAGGAAGTCTGCATAACTAGCTTAGACCTCAATATCTAACTTTCAGATTGTTACAGTTATGTGAGATAAATTCAACATGAAAAGTTTATATTTGCCAGCCTAAAATTGTAAAGGATTGAACTCAGTGACCTGGATGGCATCTTCTGCTCTTATTGTCTTTTGTGTTACTTCACATCAAATTTCATGCGCTTTCAACTCTGTAGTGACTCTAAGTTTACAATTCATGCAACATCAGGATGCTTTTAAGGAATTCCAGAGGAAACTGTTTTGATGAATAGTACCAGTCTCCTGTAATTTAGAGTGGGCCAAATTTCTAGAGACCAGTTAAAAAAAAAGAAATAAGTGCAGCATGGTACCCATGTATGTTACTCTTCTCAAAAAAAAAAAAAAAAAAAGATTAGACTCTGACTTGTGCACTTCCACATTCTGCTGCTGACTGGGTGCTACTTCAATAGGAAAACTGAAATACTAGTTCTCACAAGTTTGATTTCTGCAATCCCAGACAGACAGGTAAGAGCCTGCTGTTTCTTGTTCTTGGAAAAGGACAGACATAAGGTCGTTGTACTCAGTGTCAGAAAGGAAGCAACTTTAAAGGACTTTTTTAAAAAGTCCTTTGAAAAAACCCAACTTCTAAAGAAGTTTAAGTTAAGTTATGTTGGGAGCAACATAATATCTCTCTCCCTGTATTCTTCATTTAGCTTTAATAGCAGCTATTTGCTCCCCCTTTTTTTTTTTTTTTTTCATTTGGGTCACCTCTGCTATGCACCTGATCATTTCCAGCTTCCAGAACACTGCCTTGCTGTCACCTTTGCAATATCTGGGTTTTTTTTATCTGTTTGCTGCTGTCCTAGAAAACCCAGGCTTCTCTATCAATCACCTCTTTTCCTCTTCTCCCACTCCAAACTGTGTGTTCAGTTCAGGTCTGGTGTGACTGTACAGGACATGGAACTGATTTTGTGAATGTTGGAAGGTGACCATCAGGCATACCACCCAGTTGTGCAGCTCACACCGACACTAGACAAGATCAGCTATGGGGCATTGTGTTGGCCAGCTCTGCTAATACACAGCAAGAATTATGAAACTATTGGCATTTTTTTAAACATGAAACAAGCACAGACATTCATTTTTCAGTCAGAAAGATCAAGTAACATCCCTGCACAGATCTTCTTGTGATGAGATACAGCTTAAGAGAGATATGGCAGAGGACATTATGTGCAGTGTCTTCATATAAAAGTGTGTGCTCCGTGCATGTATACCTATATATTCGAAAAAGAAATATTGACCTTTATTTTTGACCCTTTCCCTGTTTCCCCAAACCCTTTCAACTGTTTGTACAAAACTGTGCTGTTTTAGTAAGCTTTAGCTTCCTACAGTATCAGTCACAATGACTATAGATAATGGTGAATCTCAGCTATCCTTTCTCATTCACACCTGTTGCCAAACACATTTTCTTGGTAAAAGTTTAGCTAAGGAAGATGAGTCAGAGAGACTCTGAGCATCCTCAAAGGGGCAGATGCACTTCCAGCAGAAAAGCACCGAAGTGCTTAAGTGAACAGAAATCAGGTTTACAAGGACCATGCTTCAGATATTTTAATGCTCACTCTATCTAAATAAAGACTTTACTTTTCACAGCAAATGTCAGCTCCTTCTTTCGCATTAAGACATGCCTTGGAAAGTGGTGCAAATAGTACATTATGTTTCTTCACACACTACAGAAAGCTGCTAATAAGGCATCAAAAATGTTTTAGCACAGCATATCTTCTTTTCCCTTCTGCCTTGTTGAATGCTCAGAAGAGATCTTGTTTATAAGCTATATTCATCCAGGTCACAGAAACACGGATTTCGGGACCAGGTCAGAGAACCATGCATTGAAGTAGGCTGATTTGCCACAATTATGCTGTATATGTGAAGAAAATCTAATTTTTTTCAAAGACCAGTTCCAGATTACTTTTTTTAAAGTAATAGAAATTTCTGGAGTTCTTCTCTAAACTTTCATCTGTGAAGTCTGTCTGATAAAAACTACAGTTCTCAATGCCACTCCTTGATCTTAGGAGTGGAGAAGTTGATCTTAGGCTGAAGGAGAAGTTTCACAGAGATTCAGATGTTTCTCATAGGTATTTTTTTCCCCCAAAGGAAACACAGGGTTCAGAAATGTAGGCTCACAGATTTTTTGTATGAAGTCTAATATCAGCGATCCCAGATCATTTCAGTTTCTGGACACAGTGAGTGGGTTCTCAACAGATATTTTGTTGTTCTTTTTCTGTATCTTTAACATTCAAAGGAAACCTCATTTGGAGTGCCAGCCATGCAGAAATCATCCAGGTTTGAACCCTGAAGACTTGCACATTTTTTTTTTTGCATTTTCTGCACAGCCTCATTTGACTTTCCCTATTCCCTCCAATTATATCTGAAGAGGAGCAACAAACCATGTAAAGAGAATAGAATGGACTAAGAATGGAAACACAGAGGAAAAAAAATCAAAACTACTAGAGAAAAAAACATTATGAAAAACTAAATTCTTTTTTTTTTAAGTTAACTTAGTCCATGTGCATCAACACTTTTATTACCTAGGCACAGTTTGTATTAGAACATTCCTTGGACCTCTTCATTGTCCTTGATACTATACAAGTATTTAACAAAGATATTACTTAGACTGTTCAAAGAGTAATTTCTTTACTTTGCATTAATAATAAGTATTTACTTAAATAGAAAGAAGAAAGTGGGAAACAGATCATATTTCAACCCTGTAAACAAAGGTGAATTTTCCCTAAAGCATAATCTTCTCTGTGCTAGCCTTAGATAGTGTCAGATGTTAGAGTTAGGTGTTAGTGCTAGATACGAGTTTTAGATATTTCTAGCATGCAAAATATCTTATTACTATGGAAAAACCATAAAACCTGAGGTGTCATCCACATGCAATCATGAGCAGTAATGAAACCCATACAAAATTACTTTCTAATTCTGTTTTTTTTTTTAGTTCAAAACTCTGTTGTGGAATAGGGAGTTACTTTCAAGTCTTTCTGTCTTTCTGTATTTCTTTGGGGGTGTAAAGGATGTGAAGAGATCATTACCTGAGTCATTTTTGAATTATATGTGTAGCTACACTTCCTGAAGGTTATCAGGGCATGAATGACACAGAGGATTGGGTCAGGGTTCTGGTTAAGCTCCATGCCAATATTCAAAGCAATAGATCTGAATTCTGAAGCAGCAGATATTGGTTTTAACAATATATACATCTTGGACTAGTATGATACAAAGAGAAAATAACAAATCTATATTTAAGAGTTGGTGGGAAGAAAACTAATATGTACAACTATAGACTAATGTAATGTAGTAGGATTTAAGTCTTCCGATGAAAAAATTAACTAGCTGTGTGTAAAATGGGATAAAATTCAGTTCACATATGACTCAATATTTTTCTCTGATAAAATAACTTTCTTTTATACATGCTAAATGCACTATATGTAATTTATTTTTATTTCAGTGACACTTGATTCAGCCCTATTAGGGAACTTGCTAAATGAACCAGAGTAAATAACGGCACAGGAATCTGAAGTAGGACAAGGAATTAGGGCTATGGTGGATAAGAATGAGCAGATCAGAGATGGAAAATATCAAGGGACATTAATAATTAAATTCCTAATTCACTCTTTTTTGAATACTTTCATAAATTGTAACAAATGGTCTCACCACAGTGCGGAAAAAAAGAAAAAAAAAAAACACAGGGAAAAGAATATAAAGTAGAGAAGATAAGCAGTGTATGATCTATCAATGTATACACACCTACAAATGTAAATTTCTTGTTACTTTTCAAGAATGAAATGATCTTCTGCTTTATGATCAGGCCTTCTCCTTGGAGCTAAGTTTTCTTCAGTTCTTTTTCATAGTCCTTAAGAGGTCTTCCTTGCCCCCTGCAATCCAATTCATGGTATCCAATACCACGATGCCTTCTAATTCTGAGACCAGTGTGAGAAAATGGACCTAATTTGTTTGAGATATGGATTCAGTCCGCAAGCCTTCTCGAACCTGGACAGACTGGTATTGATAACTCCAAACTATTAACAACAATTGGTATTTCTGCCCTACTCAGTATTGACATTCCTGGTTCTGCACAGCTTACTGAATGATTGAACTGACTCTGATTTGTATCATTCCTGACTCTTGCCACCCACTCTCTCCTTTTCCTGATCAGCTTTCTTCAGTTGTTCTGGTTTCAGCTTAAAAACCCTCAATTTGAAACCTCTCAGTTTCAAACTGCTTTTCTTGATTCAAGGGTTGGGAATGGGGGCCAGATGGTTGCCCTTACTATCCTCTGCAGGGGACTCCCCTTTTTTTTCAGAATATCCTGTATCTTCTAGTTCATACAGCCTATGTACACTCTAGTCCTCAACTAACACTAACCTAGCTAGATTTAAATCACTGTTAGATTCCCTTTCCTCCTTTGTCTCTGACCTTCCCCTCCCTTTCTCCCTCCCTGCTTCCAAATACGTACGACCTATGCCTCAGCCAGCTCTGACACTCTTTGGTTGGAGCCAGACAGAAGGAATACCCAGTTAACATCTTCCCACATTTTCTCATTAAGTCCCTTATCTGTCTGTATTTCATTTCCCATTTGCTTGCTCCCTTACAGCCCCTTTCAGTTCAACTCTCTAACACAGAAATCTGTAAAATCACAAAGGTAAACTGGAGGTACATGTAATATTTATAAAAAAAGCCAAATTATAATGTTCATAACTCCCTCATTCTCCGCAGGCAGGGTTTTGGAATAGTAACTCTTAACTCCACTGTAATGGAAAAACTGCTTTCAGTAAATGGTAACTTTTGAGGAGAATGGAAGTTAAGTATTCACCAAGGATTTTAGCTTCAAAAGCAGCTGCAATCTTAGTACTTCAGTGCCTTCTGCATACTAAAGACAATCATTTAGAAATTTGTGTCATTATTGTCTATTTCTGCAGGAAACAGCAAAAGTACCATGGTACCGTAGTATTCTGCAGTTACGTATCCCCATAAATTATATGTTATTTGCTGTAACATTGAGAATAATTTGAATAAATCCTTCATTCGTGGGTACATACACATGTACCTTTGCTCCTTGTGGTGCTATTTTTTTTATTTCTTCTTTTTAAACAGAACAAAAGACATGTTGTCTGTTCCAAACAGCTCTTTATTTAAAATATCATTAAATAAGATACCAAAATACAACAACAACTGCCGTATATGGGTTATACAACCACCCTAAGGATTTGGTAGTACACAAAAATAACTGACAGATTTCATTCATGCAAGAACTGTTAAGTAAACTATTTCTAAGACCTTCTCTATACCTGCTATAAAATAAAAATCTTTTTTTTTTTTTTTTTTAAGGAGGAGGATTGTTTTTTAACCACAGGGATTATCCATTGAATCAACAAAATTGGTTTTTGTGTCCTAATATAAAGGCTTTACAATATTAGATTCTAGGAAGTGTTGTCTTTAAATACATACAAACAATATGGTTTGTGAAAAAAAAAAATGTTTGGAGGAACCACACGATTCATTCCATACAAAATGATTCCCAAATCATATTGCTCCGTGACAAGTTTCTTTAAGAAAATGATGCACAATATAGCACATGCTATTTTTTTTTTTTTCTTTTGTCTTTTTTTTTTTTTTTTGTATGTATTAATTTTAGACCTTGAGTTAAATACTTACAGGGGGGAAAAAAAACTTAAATTCTAAAATACTGGATTACAAAAATATGTTATTCAGCTTGGATTTTTAAATAATGAATCAGAAAAAGCTGCAGTAATAATGTCAAGATTGTCTTTTAGGATGTTTCCAGTCTATTCTCAAGATCAGATTCACTGACGTACAAACCCAGACGTTTTTCATTCAGATACTGTTAACACTTTGTTAAGCAGCGTAGACTCCACATCTGGACAGAGGTCCTCAGGCTGCTGGCAGTCATTTAGGAAAGCAATGTGTAGACTATCTGAGAAGCCCCTTACATAGACATAAGAGAAACACATCCTGCAAAGATTCCTACAACTGAACTTCAAGACTAAAGTAGAAAATGGTTCCAAACTAATGCTGCACTGTAAATTTTGAGACAGAACAGACTGGTACTTGACCCACTGGGAGCTCAAACAGACAAATGCTATTCCTTGGTAATTCAAGTCCAGTTATGTGTAATCCCATCATTTCCTTCAGTATGAGGGGATGTGAGGAGTGTCCTGAGACAACATCTGTAGAGTCTCATCTACTTGGAAAAAACAAGTCTCGGTTGGGCAACCAACAGCTCCTGAAGGCTTTATGTTTCTTAACAGCTGACAACCTCCAAAAGTTCCTGTGTGGCTCCCATGCCATTTCCCCATATCACCACCTCAGAGGAGTCATTCGGCCAGCCAAAGTTTGCCTGATAATGCGGTACCACAAAGCTCTTTCTAGTCCACTGTCTGATTATTGGGTCTGTAAGATCCACCCAAGTATCCTGGATCTGTCAGGTTTTAAAATCTGATCATCAACATTGTGCTTTTGTGTGTATCTCAATGTGACACCTGCTGGATTCAAGAGATTGGATGAGAATGTCAATTTGCAGTAGCAATGAATAAAGACAAACAAATATGTTTTAGCTCCTCGTGTTGACAAAGCTTAAAAATGTGTTTCAGATGCTGCCTGGCAGTCCAGGAAATGGAGGGAAATAAAAATCATTTGACATCCATTACTTTATTTATATGTCAGGGCTATTTATTTATTTATATATTTATGCTCTCGCTCTCGTGCGCGCCCTCTCTCTCTCTCTTTATTTGCAGTTTTTTCCAGCCTCACTCACAGCTTCTGAATGCTTGAATTTGGTAGAAATTAAAATTTCATTCCCTGGGTTCCTTGTGAAGATCAACCCCTCCCTCCACTTTCTTTGCTTCCTGGACAACAAGGTGCAAGTTCTGGCTCTATCGTTATGTTGCGGAAGTCAGTATACCTTATTTTGCAGGTTCTCTGCAACTCTTGTTTTATGACTGCCTTCAGTCAGTCCAGTATTTTGGATGTGGAGAACATCAGTGATCAGTTTGGAACCTTGGGGAATTCCAGAAGAACCTGCTCCTCTTTCTGCCTTCCTACACTCAAGTCTTATAGAGGTGGCTTCCATCTCCAATTTGACACTGCATAGTGCAAACTGATAACTAATCTTGGGGAAAAAGAATAAAGATCAAGACCGAAGTATCGTGTCTCCATTGTGTTTTAGTTAAGAGTAGGGTATGAGGCACAGCCACAATCAAACGTTGCAAAATTAAATCACTTTTAATCTGCAAACTCCACATTTCATCCACTCTTTTCACACCACAGCCATTAAACTCTTGCCTAAAACATAGAACAAAGTTTAGTCTTAAAACAGAAGACAGAAAACAGCAAATTTTATAATATACCACAAGCAAGACTCAAGAAAGCTGAAGACTTACTTCATCACCACATTTAACCTTGAGAACAGTAACCATTATTTTTTAATGTTTCTTTTAAAGAAAAACTAACAAATATATGCCTCAGAGATGACAAAATTATTAATTTCTCTATGTTTTACTTTTCTTGTGTAGGACATTTGAAAGATTATTGATGATAACTGTTAAAAATATATAAAATCAAATTAAATCTCAGTTACATTTAATTCTACATTAGAAATAACTGAGAGGTTTCTGCAATTGCTCTGTACAACAATATCCAATATTTTAGGAGTATGAGAAATAATGAAGTATAAAGTTTCTGAATAATTGGTATGATTATTCATCTATGAACTTAGTAAAATGGAATATGTAGGAAAAAATGTGTTCCTTTGTGGAGACAGACAGCAAATATCTCAGTAATTGCCTTTATAAAACAAAATTGTTCATATCGAGAGGCAGTTCTTTAAGCCAAGGTAGCATTCTGAGTTAATGATCTTCAAAACAACATTTTTAAACTTGAGGCAATTACGGGCTGCACAAAAAAAAAAGAAAAGGAAAAAAAAAAACCACCACTGTCTGAATTTACGAATCTTTACATATTGTGAGGAACTCCTCTGGCTTGAACTTCGTTCAGCACCCCTTGCTGCTGCAAGGCAACGCACTGCTAGGGCCAAGGCAGGTACCCTGAGGATCCCACTGAAAGAACACGTGAAATAAGAGACAAATATGCATAAGCCTGCTTATTTTTTGCTGCCATCATCCAAAGAAGGAGGGCTAAAGAAAGGCTGTAATTCCAGAGCAGTGAGGTCATCAGGAGGTAGCAACAGCTAGAAGTGAGGAGATTTCAGAGTCCCCCAGACACCAAAATATCCCTTAACTGCTCTGTATACCTGGCTTAATTGTATAGTTTAAGTGTGTTTTTTAACATTTTAATGCTGCTATGCTTGCTTTTCGCAAATGACCAATAAGCTGAAATGCCAGCTTTGGCTTTTGTATCTTTACTGACCGTGTTACAATTATGGATATTGTTTCCTCATCTAGTTAGGACTGTCTCTCAGTTCCTATGACATTCCTCTGACAGTTTCCTGAACACCTCCGTCAGAGGCTAGGGAAAACTGAACAAGCTGCCTCCTGCCATACTTTAAGCTCTGCCTCCTTCAGTGGCACAGAGTAGCTGACCCTGTGTGGATTCACAGCGTGCTGAAAGGAAATGGGTTATTTTAAGCCATTTTCAGCCAGTCTGTCTGGCTAATCTGTTAACTCTGCACTGCAGAGGACAAGTACAGTCACAGGGTAAATCCCACTTGAGTGTGGAGCACTAGATGAAGGTGGAACAGCCAATCATCATCATTTGAGGTCCGCCACCGTCACCCTGAATATCTAAATCACTTCCAAAATGAAACATAGAAGGGTGCTTTTGTTTTCAAAAATTTTAACATTCTCTATCAGGTGACAACCACCTTATCCTTTTAGGGGATTACCTTACCCTGCTGGTTTTTTTAACTCTTATACTCTTAAACTGAACACGAGAGAAAAATATCAGGGCAAGCTATTTCTTTTTGTCTTATTTTTCTGTGTTCCCCATGAAATAGTGATCGGAAGTTTCTATTCTTTTTTCCTCATGTATTGCTAGCAGTGAATTTTGGAACAAACTCTGTTCTGCCTTGCTATTTCAGACCAATGGGTAATTTAGAATTTAAAGTGTCCATAACTAGTCCATGACTGGGGAGCTTGTAGTTTTGTTGGAAGGAGGGATGTTTCTTAGCCACTTGAGAGCATACTGTGTCTCCAGTCTAATTCTATGACAGTTTCATAAAAAATAAAGGGTATGAATCTACTAGAACCTTACTTAAGCAAAGCCCTTAAGTGCATTAAGCATTTAAAACATTGAGACCAAATGTGCTTAAGTGCTTTGCTGTATTCAAGTCATAACAATTATTACAGTAATTAGTGTATGCTTAGTTGTATCTTGTGCATGCATTTATTTGCTATTGAGTAAATAAACTGATTAACAACACTTGCAGTGAGAAAAGGAAATATAATTAGCTTTACTACAGTAAAAATACATTTTACTGTAAAAAACACATCCTTCCCCATGTAACAAAATTGCTATAGCCATTGGTATGGGTATGTTTTTTCTACGTATACCCCTGTGTATGTATAATAATAATTGACCTGTGACAGGATTTGGAATTCTCTGAGTGTTTTCTTCAGGCAATTTGTTGGAACAGCACTGCTTTAAGGAAATAGCTCAAACAGAAAACAGGTACATTTTCAAAAGCTGTCTGTCCCATTTCTTGCCTCCTGATCTGAGCATCCAGGCTTCATCGATCTTGGACTGTCCCTCTACTTTGACTCTTGTTGTGACCCCCAGCTCTTTCAGAGTGTTTTCCTCCACACTGGAACCCAGGATCATTGAGATCCTAAGTCTTGTGTACACATCACAGACACAGAGGTGGAAAATCTGTAAATTTCAGGTGGCCCTCAATTCCTCATGGCCTGAAAACAATTTTTTCCATGCTGGGAGCTCCCCTCTCTGTCAGCTTCCAAGACTGTCTTTAACTCCTGAAATTGCCTGTTGTTATTACAAATTTGTAGAGGAAGGGAAAGGAAATGCCTTTTAATTCTAAGTTTAAGGTGTTCTAATTTTAATTCCTCTTGCAAATATTTCTCCCAAGTTTCTCATATAACCAGATTAGTATTTTGACTTTAACAGTAACAGCACAGGAGCATGAATCAGCTTTTATTTTTTGTCTTTATTTTTTTTTTTCCTGAGCATTCATAGATTAAGTAAACATTGCAAATTCTTTTACTGATTTAATAAACTGTTTTTCTTATTTAGTTGGTGATACACAAGACTCTGAAGCACATCTGGATTTGTTATCCCTAGCATACTCTGTTAAAATCTCATTTATGTATTGTTTTCTTAAATTATGACTTTTCAGTGGTAAGTTAGGAGTCAAGAACTTAAAATTCATTTACAAGCAGGCCATTTAAAATACAAATTTTGAAATTGCCATTTAATAGCTAGCTGATAATATTTAATTCCTTCCGTAGACCTAATCCCTAAGAAATTGAATTGTCCACTATATAAAATATCGTGACATCTCTGACCTGTATATTATACAAAAATTCGCAAGCATATATATGTTTGAGGTGTTGCATTAAGAAATTGTAAGATTCCCAGTATGGTTTGTGGACAATATCAATTTCCTTGGTGTATGTCAGTGTGCTTTATAAAATAGGAAAAGACTACAATATTGTTGGAAATATGTTGAAATCTCAGTTTTGTACAATACATCATGCTTAGAAACTAGATTTATTTGCAAATATATTGGTCCAATTAATCTCAAGTAGGAAAAAATCACAATCAAGAAACAGCAATTGCAAAAAAGACACAGTTATGTTATCATCTTGATGATTTTCCATAATACATTTTCACACAAGTATGATTTTAGATTTAAATAAGATAACCATAACGCACAGTTACCTATAAACTAAATATACATTGTTTTCTTCTGCTGCATCAGTAATATGAACTTCTCTTGAGTATGTATGGTCTTCTAGCTTTGTTCACATGTAGCTGCCGTTTCAGAATATAGGGATTTTTTCTTTTCATTATTTCCTTCTCTTGGCTTGAGTTATCCAAATCAAAAGCATCTTGCTGAAGTAACTGTAGGATGCAGGAAGAGACACAATGTTATCAGCTTTTTTTGGTAATGAAGATTATCAATTCCTAGCAAGTTTTATAAAACTTTATTTTAACATCTGCCACCAAGAAAAAAGTCTTTACCATAATAGTTGCAGCTTTTAAAAAAAAAGAAAAGGAAAAAAAAAAAAAAAAAGCCCGAAACTCAAGACATGAAACTAAGGTCAGGCTAAAGTTGAGATGAATCATATGGAGGTGATATTTAAACTCCACTGAAATGAATTAGATCTTTCGTTTTGACTAGAGAGAAAAGCTGGTATGTCCTTCCTGGACTAAAACTCAAATTGACTGACAACTTCCTAATGTTTGTCACTCTGTAATCACTCATTTAGACTAAACACCTCCTAAAACACCCACTGCTTGCTGCTTTCAGCTTTTGAGCAATATTTTTATCTGCAACTTCCTACAACTAAAAAATAAAAACGTGCAATAAACAAATAAGAAATTAAATAAAGCACAAGAAAGCCAAAATTTTGTCAATCAAAATTTCTTATATAACTCTATTTCAACTTTTATTTGGAGTTTTTAAAGTGTTTTCTTCAGATTCATTCTTGCTTTATCTGTTAAGATTTCATCCATTCTCTCACCACATTCTTCCACGGTCAAGTACACTCCTACTGTCTGGCTGAAAGGCATTTAACTGAAAATATTTTTATACTCACCTCAGTATTTCCCTAAACAATCAAACTCTGTTACTCACTTAATTACTTAATAAATGAGTGCTCATCTAAATTCTATTAAAATGAATGGAAAGACTCTCATGGTTTCAACAGACTTTGGAGTCAATCCTGGATGAATAAGATCACAAGAACTTCTTTCATTACATAAATGGTTTATTTCAAGCCTTCTTCAATCCTTCTCCCTCTGGCTCTATCCCTTCTTCTTTTATTCCACTTTATAAACCTCTGCACTGCATAAGAGTGTTCCTAAGATGAGAGAGGAATATTTTTTTCAGTTTCACATGCAGTACTGTTAGGAGTGATGCTTCCCAGCCACCACATGAGATGATGAAACTGCAGAGTAAGGAACTGCGATTAAGTCATGTGGGCTATTGCATATAGTCAGTTCTACAGTAGCTCCTTTTCAGCAATGAATGTACTGATGAAAAGAGTCCTTAGAAAACTCTGGTTGTCAAAGATGTTGCAGTCTTTTGTATGGACCATCCCAGCTAATATGAAGGACTGAGAATAAGCCTGTAAATAGAGCTGTGATTAAGCAAACAAAAGAGGATCAAGATTCAGCCAGACTGTCCATGAACCCGTGATAGCAGAAGAAATTGGTTTCACTGGAAAGTGGGTAGTGACACTGAGGTATCTTTTTTCGCTACACAAAGCAGCTTTTAGTGTAATATATAACAACGCAAGCAGATTGTGCTCAGTGTACTTCTGTGTGATCATTGCACTAAGATAAATATAACAAATGGACTATAAACAATCACTATTTAAGAACATCAATCCTCATACAATCACAATGTCAACTTACAGGGCCCTCTTTAGGTGTGGGGAAGTGAAAAACAAGAGTTCCCTTTCTATTGGTTTCCTAGCAATGGTAAGAAGCCAAGAGTACCTGGTAAAATTACATGGACACATGGGCATGTGTCCGTGCATTTTGAATCCAGTTTGCCTTAGGGCCTTAAAAGGGTTTTCAGAAACTCTGCCGACATTTAGTTATGCCTCAATACATCTGCAGTAAATTCATGTCTGTTAAGCAGATATTAATTTCATGTTCTGTCATACAGCGCACTTTTATGTGTTTGTTTGGTTCCTTGGAATGGCTACAAAGAGTGGAGAAAGTATGTAGTTAACAGTAGTTCTCATTTATCCATGGGTTGGTATAAAACACAGACACTCACTCATCAGGAACTACATTAATTCCTAACTTTTTCAATAAGAGGCATACTAGAGGTATTAGAGAATACAAAAAAGGGAAGGAAAGCTCAGACAATGTGATGGGGGTTACGTGGATATGGATTTTAAAACATCACTACAAACCGAGCCTGAAAACTTAAAAGCAGTTGAAACATGCGTTTGTGGCAGTTTGTTTACCTCCCAGTGCTGAAAGGCTCTACTGTGGCAAACTTTTTTGGAGTTGATATACTGTCAGCATTGCTTCCAAGCTGAAGCCATCCAGAGCAGCAGGAAACTGTCTTCCTGAAACGAGTTCCTCTTCATCCACCTCTACTGTTTCCCCCACTTGGTTGTTTATGTTGTTGACAAGATTGCAGACATTTAGCAGGGTCATTTTCCAGTATGGAAGTTTTGCTCTGGTAATCTGAAAATACAAATACCCACTGTTTAACGCAATTTTTGGTTTGGTTTTTTTTTTTTTTTTTTTTTTTTAGCAATAATGTGTGACATTCAAACATTTTGTTAGGAAGAAGTTTATATGCTTGAACTACTTTTCATCTGCTCAACTTTTAGACAATAATTAGAGAGTGCTGAAATTAGGACAACTCATTTATTAAACACACCAAGTCTGCTTCCCCACAGCCTTACCCCCCAGGTAGATATACACGATGAAAAACTAAACTCCTACCAAACCAGAATGGTAGCATTTCATAGTCATTCTGCACAGGTGCAAACAAAAACACAGATGGAAATTAATATAATATAAATTCACAGGTGTAAATCAGGACAATGAGTCAAACCCACTGGATAAATTCCCAGTACTGGAATCCAAGGTGGATGCCTGTGGTTAGCTAGACGCTCCTCCTCAGTTCAGAACAAATACCAGTCATTTCAAAATTCCCTGAGAAAAGGAACGGAGTCCCTGCTTCAGGGCAAGCTGTCTGATGAGGCTGGGTCTGAAGTTATGGAATCTGTAAGCCCCAGGAATTTTGGATGCTGGAGAGCCATGAGCCTGGGAGACGTGAATCAAAGGTCTGCGGGCTTAGCTGAAGATGGATCAAAGATGAAACAGAGCTGTGCAAACAATGTAATCCTGATTTGGTAACTGGACTGAAAACCTCAGACCAACTGTATTTAGCTGGTACATAATGGACCTGTTCAGAGATGTTACAGAAAGACAGAAATACAGAAACTTCACCATAGTTTGTCTCAAATGTTGCTTGCTCCAGTATCTTGCACGATTTAGGAGCTATTTAACTTTTAAACCCTTTTTAAAACGTTGAGAAAAAATAATTGTACTTTTCTACCGGTACTGTTCTTTCCAAGCAGTTGTGGCTTCTTTAGTTTTGATTATCAATTGAAAAATATAAGTGAAAAACCTAATTCCTACCTCATTCACTGCTTTTCATGTCTTCGCTGCTTTCTTGGTTCTCCCACTATAAATCATTTCTTTCAAATCGTATTCCTTTTAGTGGCGAGTATAGAAATTAGTTTCCTTAAACTAAAATTGGTGACACAAGCAATCTCCCAATCAAAAGGCAAAGAGCAAATTCCTGCTTATTACTGGCAAGGGCTTCCTTGCTATGCACATTAGGATTACACTTCCCTATGAACTGAAATGTAGTTGCTTCTTTTCCTGGATGTACAAAGTTAATATAGGTATTACATTAACCCAGACATTGCCTTTTACATACTGACAGCATTCATTAAAAGCGTGGATGCAGTGCTTACTTAGCTGAACATTAGGTAATCACAGAATCTGTTATTTCTTTAAAGCACCTTCCTAACAAAGGGGCATTGTATGCAAGATTTATGTGTATTCACCATATTTTACTATTTTGAGGGAAAAGAATGAAAATGCAGAGGAGTGGGGAAGAAACAGGAAAAGCTGGCATCACTATTAGCATTAGTTACAAAAAAAAAATTCCTTTTTGGCCATAATCATTACTCCGATATACATCTGATATATGCATGCCTTTCAAAATGAGAATAATTTAGTCCTTTAATAAGACCACTATGTATTCTCAGATTCCTGACAGAGCTCAGGGAAACAAACAAAAAAAAAAGAGTATGTTGCTTTAAGGCTAAGAAGAAAACAAATCTCAAATCTTATTCAGAAGCTTGAAATTGATTCTGCATTGTTTACTTTGAGCTCATCTTTGAGCTCATCATCATCACTGTCCCATCTAGGTGCTCTAATTAGTCTATTGGATTATTTGAAAACATGTGACAGGTTCAAGGCAAAAATTAATCTTTTTGCAGAATGTCTAATTTAATTAACAGAAGTTAAACTAGCTAAAAGTGCAAGTGTCCACTGCAATTTCAAAATCTGTGGCCTGTTTAAAAAAAAATCTCTGAAATATAAAAATATGGAGCTTTCCATGACAACTTAGGAGGCTTTTCCAGTGCAATTCTCCCTCCAGCGTACAGGAAAGAAATGTGAGCTAGCACTACAATAGCTAAATTTCAATGAAGAATAAAACCTAGGGGCAGTGCTAAGTAAGCAAGTGAGAGTTCTGAGTTAAAAAAAACTAAAATATTTCAGTGGATAAGAGAAGAGGAAAGAATAGGGAAATTGTTATGCCTTCTTGCACAATTTATAGAAGTTTTTGATCTAAAATTACTACTTTAGGTTAGCCTGATGCATGTCTATGTTTTAAAGGAACTTTCCTCTGCTTATTGGTAAAAAGACTTAATAGCTGACCTCACTAGGTGAAACTGGTCTTAGCTGCTACTTATGAGGTTAGGGGAAAAAATTTTGCAGCGCTGTTTGCAAGCATACTCTGTTTGTTAAGGGAGTCTAATTCTCATTAATACCACACATATATCACCGGAAAGTATTTTTACCCTGATACACCTGCTTCTGACTTACACTGCTGCCAGCTCACAGGGTGAGACTATAAAGCACGAAGAACTTCAGTCGAGAGTGAACAATTTTTTTTAACTGAACCTGGAGCTCTCCAGGTCATTTCCAGTCACTGAACATGAAGCATTGCAATCAGACAACTTGGTTTTATAGGTTATGGGAAATCCTTGAGGTGGTTATCCTAAAGGACAATGTGAAAATACAGTTTAAGATGACCATAACCTAAATGTTCAAGTGCATTTCCAACGTGTGATATATTTTCCACATGGGTAAGACATACTTTGGAAAACACCTACACATGATATCAAGAAACAGATATCTGCCAAGATGGAACTAATTTTTTTAAGATTAACTTGAAAAATATCTGGGAGTGATCCGAAGGAACAAAAGAGACTGCAATATGAATCAGAAATTAAAAATTATGAATGCTGAAGTGAAGATGATGTATGCATTTCCATCGTTGAACATGCTTCTGAAATAAGACTCAGATATATGGTTTCCCACACCTCGTATATCTTGAAAGCGAATTTTACATCCTCTGAGAAACTGAAATGAGCTTGAGAATACCTCCTTCTTTGACAATAGGCTTGTCCTATGAAAGTTTAAAGAGAATCCGGAATTATAACTTATAGGATATCTTTTTCTTCCCATTTCTGGTTGAATGATACCCCTGATAGTTTGTTTAAGATACTTCTCATGTACTTCACAACTGCTTTTTTTTTTTTTTTTTTAGAAAAAGAAAGTTCAATTCTCTGCTTTTTATATTCTTGTCTTTATCTAGTGAAAGCAGATGAAAAACAAATTCATAACCAAGTAAAACCCAAGGTAATGTCGGATCTCTGTGATTCCTTTCTGGAGTAGTAGTTAATTTTGTTCAGAATGTAACCATTGAAATAATAAATATACTCTCTGTCTTTAAGCGCATATGGTATTGAGTTCTGTTACAGCGGAAGTTCTTCCATGGTGTATACTAATGCCTGTGAATGTAATGAATTTTTATGTGAGGACTGAGTCAGGAAGTCAGTAACTCCTAGGCAGCTGTAATCTCGTCTGCCTCTGCCAAAGAGGCCAAACTGTCTGGGCACGTACCGTCAGCAATAGGCATCCTAGAACTATAAGAAGCTCAGAAGGTCCAAGATTTCAGAAAATGAATGTGAGTGGGGGAGTACATTCTAGTGATGATGAATTCTTCAAGAAAACACATTTTCTTCTGTGTTGTTTGTTTTGTTGTCTTTTCCTTAACTAACATAATGTCAGTCTTGTTTGAGTTCAGGACATTCTTCATACAAGTGGTGGTTTCAGGTAAGCATTTAGGCATCTGGGAATAGAGCTATCTATTTGATACAAAAGAGAGACAGCAGATAACTGTCCTCATATTTGTGACACTTCAGGTTGTGTTGTCTTACCAGATCTTCCAAATGGCTTTTTTGGATTTTATCTTAGAGGAAAGACACATAAAGCATTTTAGGGATTTGTTTGATCCCTGTGTCTTCTTTGAGATGTAATAGCAGGGTAGGGTGATGAACTGTATTAAATGTTGAAGACAGGTCATAATAAGCATGGACATACTTCTTTAAAGATGGAGAGTGATTCAGCATCTAGATGACTTTAAAGAGCAGTCTAAAAAGGGCCAATAGGCACTGGACAGCAGGCTGTGAAGTCAAAAGCATATGGTAACTCTTTCCATAATATTGGATAGACTACTGAAGGTTACAAAAGGTGTGTGCTTAAACCCTAGCTGTAGTCTTGACACTTTACTTCACAAATGCCTACTTAGGAAGATTTTTTTCTGTCAAATACTAGAACCACAAGTGATAATCCACTTTGCTGCATTTTTAGATCTGAGCTTTCATAAACAATTCCCCCCCCACACCCCAACCCCATCTTAATGCTATTTAAATTGTCTGGATTTCGCTTGCTGCTTTTTACCAAATCAGTGTCAAGGACAGATAATGCAATTTAACAGTAATTGCCCTCAACGGGAACCAGATCTCAGGCACAATACAAGACAGTTATTACACATACTACCCTCAAATTTGTCTCTCACACCAGAACCACACTTTTGCTCTAATGAGGGTTAAAAGCTAGCAGGGGACAAAAGAAAAAAAAATAAAAGAATTTGTCATTTCAGTAATGAAGGGAATAGTGGCATGCCTCTTGTAGAAGCATTTATGCACCCATTTTAGTGGTTCCACCATGCCTTACTTTGATGTCAAGAGACAATACACACTAGATTAATAAATTTTAGGTGGTGATTTAAGGCAGTATAATGCAGAATTAAAACAATGTCTCCACCATGCATCTACTGCTTCTGTCAACTTCAAGTGTCATTTGACTGATGGTATATACCATAAGGAAACTGAATAGCAAGCTGCGTGATATAAAACAACATATAGGAGTATTATGGCAGACATCATTACATTATCAACTGTTGCACTATATTTGTGCATTTTTAGTTACGTGTGATTGTGCTCTGTGCTGAGAGAGAAGAAAAGATGGAAGTGAAATGTCGGTTCACAATTCCACTAAAGTCAGCAGGAAAAATACCAGTAGCTGCAGGGTTTCCTCCCAGGGCATACTATGTTTCGCCACACAGAGAAAGAAATATTTTTTTTGGCCTCCTACATTTAAATTTGTCTCAGGAAAAGAATTTCTATTAAATCTTTCTGTACCTTAGAGAAGCAAGTGGCAAACAGGTTTATTTGGCATCTAAGGTTAATTACCATGTCAGTAGAGAACATGGGAACCTAAGAACTGCCAGACCAGATCAAAACAATGTATTTTCTGTCCTCATTTCTTATTCTAGTTTATTCAAAGGATCCTGTGAAAAAGTTCACATATAAGCAAATACAGCAAATGCAGAAGTCTTCCAGGCAGGTTTTGTCCCTAACCTTCAACTAGTCATTGGCTTATGAAATTCTTTTTGCAGGGAAATTTTTTCATTTATCATTTTATTTTCCACTGAATTTAAGCACCACTTGAACTGCATTAGAATAATGAATTAAAACATTCAACCTTAAGCCCATGGCACCTGTTTCAGGATTGGTTCTTAAATACGTTGTTGAAGAAATATTAGACGTATATATTTCTTAGATCATTTGTGGAAAATAACAGTATTGAGAAAGTGCTTGTCTATCAGCCTGTTCAATACATATGTGCAACACTCGCTGCCTCACCTTGTCAATACGAGGTTGGAGCTGAATTTTTGTCTATTTGCATTAAATAACATGTACATTCCTCACAGTGTGGCAACTTGTCAAGGAAATGTCATTTATCAAATTAATATTTTCACAGTCATGTCCCCATGTTCCTGTAACTAACTATGATTAAATTCCGAAGCCAAAATCCACATATGTATTAACAGTTTTTGCTTTATGACTGCCTTAATTTTATATGCATATAGGAAAAGTTCTGCATAAAAATAGCACTTACAGATTCAACTCAAGGTTAATTTAGCTTTCATCAGGCATAATCCTATTGGAAACACATTTCCTCATATAAATTTACATCTCTGCACGTAACACAGTTTTGACAGTTTAATGGAAGTACCAGTGTTACGAGTGAGGAGCACTTTTAGTGTGTCACATCAACACCTTTAAATTTCCTTTGAACTGACGAAAATCTCGCACCAAAGTAACGTCTAGCACTGAACTTTTTGGTCTTGACCATAGGTTATTACTTTGTGCAGAGACTTCCGGGTTTGTAATGAGAATTCATTTGCTCCCTACCTGTCAGCTAAAAGAGGAAAAATAATTACCTTTGATGTGTACATATTGGTCAATAAATCTGCTTCTAACGCTTTCATTTCCTCTTCTGAATCTGAGAATAAACCAGAAACACATGTTTAGTATTTCATCATAAATCGTGGACATTTCAGTTCAGCATACAGAACTTACATATATCAATGAATTTTGAAAAACAAACAAACAAGCCAAACAAACAACTTTGATAAAAACAAAGCAAAATGTCAGGAGCCTTCAGGTAACAGCAACGTTATGCTAAAATGGATACTCACTACCTTTTTAAAGCATGATCAAGCTTATTGAAGTGAATGAAATGATTCATTAATCTCAGTTCACTGGTAGACAGGCCCACTAATCTGCAGTCCTTTCAGTAAACAAAACTGCCGCAATATTCCTCATTCAAAACCAGGATGATTTTCATAATCACTATTTGTCACCTCTGCTTACTTTGGAAGAAGAAGATTTTTGATGTTTCTTTTCAAAGGATATTTATTTAAGTATCAGCTAAGTATTTAGGTGTATGGCAGTTATGATTACTTCACAAGATTTAGTCTTGATTATTATTGGTTAAATTTAGAACATTTTTACTCATATGAGGGAATCGAGCTTGACCAGTTTGTGATACAAGCTCTTGACAATGTCTATATCGAAAGAAAGTATTTTCACTGAAAGTTTTAGGATTTTCTTTACTAATTCAATTGACTTTTGATAGCTCAGCAGACTTGCAAGATTTGGTGAATAGGGTAAAAAAAATGCAGTAGAAAGAGAAAACAGCCATAAACTTTTCTGCTTTGTGCTGTACAGAATCACAAGGAAAATCTGGTGCCCTGAAAATGTAGCAGCAATCGCAGCTCAAAGATGAGATACATATAGAAATCAGTTAAGTCTTCAAGCAGAACAGAATTCCACATGGCTTTTAGCTTTCCTGGAATACCAGCAATCCAAAGCCAAACAATATGCTTACTTATATTTAAAACCAAACTAAAACAAAATCTATTCCATATTCATATAAGTCATATTTCACTTTCATTCAAGTGATCGATGCTGTTGGCATGTAACACCCTACCACAAAATCTGTGGATAGATTCTGACTATGCCTTCATTTTGGGGACCATCACCAGGTTGTGTCACTACCTTTCACAGAACATGAGACCGTAAGGAACTTTTAATACAGATATTTTCTAATCTGTCATAGATTTCTGCTAGCACAGGAAGGCAACCATTATAATGCTCTTAAAAATCTATCATGTTCAACCTTAATAACAAGATCTCACCACCACTGTGTTTTTTCTCTGTGAAATTCTTCCAAACTATCACTGGGTATTCACCTTCTTCTAATTTCAAGCCTAATTTATTTCTAATTACAAATTTATTAATCGTTTGTGTATAACTTCCTTCACTATAAATTATACCTTTCTATCGATAGTGTTTACCCAAGTCATGCATTTTTTGAGAGCAATCACGGCCCTTCCCAACTTAGATCTTTAGGGTGTGCTTACACGGTGATTAGCAAACAAATGCAAGATCACTGTGTCTTTCGGACATAAACCATTCCCCTGGAAATCCCATAAATACTTAACTGAAAGGCGATGCCCAGAGCTATTAGACTCTCATCTGTTCTCCTGTCTTGTAATAGCCTTGTATTCCGCACCTCATGAGAGTGGCCCTCCTCTGGGCCTGATGTGATCTCAAGACAGCACAGTACAGTTCGGATCAGAAGCCTCGGTACTTAACTACCTTAATGCCTACCATTAGCTACGGGAGGTAGCTCTCTTGCACATTTTTTTTATATTTTGTTTGTCTTTCATGGCTGAAAAACTTTAGTATCTCATAAAAAAAAAAAGAAAAAAAGAGATCTGATAATATGACCAAGTCTTTCATCTCCTCAGACATTTCCAACAGCTGTGCTTCTGTTAGAAGGAGCTTTTAATAGGAACTTCTACTATTTACTAAGCTATTGCATTTTGTACTGCTGGACTGCTTCTCGTTTCTAGTTTTCAGGTCATCAAAAAATTCTTCTGTGTGTTATGCAGATCTTCTGTAGTGATGCTCCTGTTCACTTTTGCATTACCAGCACACTACATTCATTCATTCATTCATTCATACTTTTTGCATTAAAGTTGTTATTGAAAATATTAAATAAGACTGGTTTGTAGATCAGTATTAGAGCAAGTCACTAGCAACTAATCTCCAACCTAATGCCTTTCATCCCTTTCAGCACTACTGGTTGTCAGCGTTATCTAATCTCTTAACCGTTTACTATTAGCCAAAGTTCTGCTGGCAGCACAAGATCACCTCAGCTGAATTTCTACTAATGATAGCAGCAGCTCCTGTGAATGTGTGAGCGGCACACGTGTGACAGCATCATGATTTGTGGTGCCCTGTGTCATAGCAGCTGAGGACAATGAAAGGACTTGTGTCTGGTTAGCACCTGTTTTTTATATTCTATAGAGGATGGAAGATAGCTTCCACACCATGGAGGTTAGAAGATAGCTGCAGATGTGGAAGATAGGTCAGTATTAAGAAATATTTTGACTGAGAAAAGAAATCTGAAGGACATTATTTAGGAGGGTCATCAAGATTCCTCAAGTGAAGACTAAAGCAAGGCTTGGAGGAGAAGGGACCACATCCATGTAATTGAGGAGTGAAAAAGACAGATGAGGAGTAAAAGCATAAAAAGGTTCTCAGAGAGCAATGTGTAAAAAGCCTGCCTACACATTATTGTTCAAATCAGAGGGAAATTCACACAGCTTTATGTCCTCTTGATTCACTTCTTATTGACAAGAAATACAGCTCCTATTCATATATTCACATTCTACAGGCATGGTTACATTTTACAAGCACACACTTCCCCTGAGGGCAAACACTTTCAAAAGAAAATTAAAATCAATGATCATTTTCTTTATGACATAACTGTCCATATTAGTTAAAACTGATTTAGCCCCTCCACAAAATGCTTTTCCATAGCATTTCTCATTTAAATGTAATTTCAAATTTTCAAGCAAATAAACCATCATGTCAGTTATACATACAATCTTGCTGCTTGGTTTTTTATGAGCCTATTTCACTTTCCACTGATTTTTTTTACTTTAGTGGGCTTTCATTCAGATTCTACAAACAGTTGAATTTGAAACTGCCCCACTGAAAATACTAGTCAAGTATTTGTTTAAAAAGCTTCAAATATATGGGGATAAAACAACAAGTATTAAGCCCTGTCACTACAATCACCAGTTCTCTGTAATATATAGAAAGATTGTGCTTAAACTGTGATAAAATGTAGGTATTACTTGTGTTACATTTTTCTTCTGCAGGGGAATACAAATTGGAAACTTTCATCTAAAAGTGAGAATTAGGAAATCTGAGTCCTCCTCAATACCGAAGCTGAAAAATGAAGCTACTTGTAAATTTACTCTTTAAATTTTGTGGAGTTAAAGTAATTTGCGAGTTAGTTAAGACTGGATTTTGAAGACTATTCTTCTTCATGTCTGTGAGCGTACACCTGCTTAATCGCCACCATAGCTATTTTTGATCATAAACTTAGGGCATAAATGACGCACGCTTAGCTGTGTCATTTTTCAAAGGAGCAGAGAATGCATTTTAATGTATGGTCCTCTTTCTTTAGGTTTCTAAAGAAATTGTGCTTGGAGTAGAAATGCACTTACATTAACCTTCCTATTGTGTGATCTGCACCTGATTCAGCATTTTTTGTCATAATTTCAGACCAGTTGCTGGCAATTCTTTTCCCCCAGAATACTGAAATCGTATTTCGGATACTAAAAAGAGACTGAAGTGCCTGTATATTCATGTTGATTTGTATTATGGCAGCTATTCACGGGAGCTGCAGAAATTGTAATTTCTGTGATAGTCTGGCAATACATGGCACTCAATAAATCACAAATGAGGCAGCATAATCAAGCAGATGGTCTACACTGGTGTGTATTTCCAGTGACTAGCCTACGCTACCTGCCGTGGCACGGATGCTGTGGGGAGGGACGGTTTATATGAAGGGAGAAAGTTACGGGAGCGATATAAAAGATGATGCTGGGCAGAGCCCGTTATCAGGGCCAGCTCCTTGGCGCCTATTGGGTGGAACCGCGGTAGCCCGAGGCGACTTCGGTCCCTCTGACGGCTCCGGGAGCGGCTCGGTGCCGACCCGTCAGAGACACGTCGGGGGACGGGGGCGAGCGCCCAGCCCGCGGTGCGGGACGGTGCGGGGCGGTGGTGCGGGGGCAGGGGGGGGGGGGCTTACCTGAGCAGAGGCTGCAGGAGGCCAAGGCCAGCAGCACCACGCACACCAGCTGGGCTCTCATCCTCGTGTCGCGCCGCCCGCTTAGAAAGTAAAGTCCATAAATCCTGGGGAGAGACGGAGAGAGAGAGAGAGAGAGACAGACAGACAAGAGTCCCGCCGCTCCGCGCCTCTCCGCGCCTTCAGCACACACGCTGGCGGGCGGCTGCCGGCACCAGACGGGGGACCCGGACCCTTCCCCAACTATATAAGCCGCGGGGTGATGTCACGGCCGTGCCGCCATCGCCTCCTGATGAAGCTCCCTCCCTCCTCCCCCGCCATCCTCCCACTCCATCCTCCCCCTCCATCCTCTTCCCCCTCTCCCCCCCCCCGCATTACCCCCCCTCCCCCCCCAGGCGCTGACGCCACTGGCCGCCTGACGCACGCGGAGCCCCGCGGGGCGCGCAGCGAACCCCCGCACCCACCGCCGCGGGCTTTTCCCGGAACGATTTGGAAAGCCCCCCCCCAAATAATTATATGGGGGTTTTTTTAATTATTTCAAAAGAAAAGAAGAAAAAAAAAAAAAGTTACGGCAGTTGCTCGGACCCCTGGCGCGTAGCGGCGCGGTCCTCGTACGGTGCCGTCTGATGCGCTTTGTCTGTCACCTCTTTCAGCTTTCCCTGCGGCGAGGGGAAAAAAAAAGAGAAACAGGGAGAGAACCGCACAGCGGTCACGGGCAGGGATGTGACACCGGGCAGGGGTGTGACACCGGGCAGGGTGTTAAACCGGGGATGGGCAGGGGGTGTGTGACACCGGGCAGGGTGTTAAACCGGGGATGGGCAGGGGCTGTGTGACACCGGGCAGGATGTTAAACCGGGGATGGGCAGGGGGTGCGTGACATCGGGCATGGGGAGGGGTGTAACCCTGGGCACGGGCAGGGGGTGCGTGACATCGGGCATGGGCAGGGGTATAACCCTGGGCACGGGCAGGGGGTGCGTGACATCGGGCATGGGCAGGGGTATAACCCTGGGCACGGGCAGGGGGTGCGTGACATCGGGCATGGGCAGGGGTATAACCCTGGGCACGGGCAGGGGGTGCGTGACATCGGGCATGGGCAGGGGTATAACCCTGGGCATGGGCAGGGGGTGCGTGACATCGGGCATGGGCAGGGGTATAACCCTGGGCGTGGGCAGGGGGTGCGTGACATCGGGCATGGGCAGCAGAGGGAGGAAAAAAAAAAAATGTGTGAAAGAGAGAGAGAGCGATGGAGAAAGAGAATGGGAAAGCGTCTGGAAAAAGATTTTTCATAGATGCGCAAAAAATTCTAACACCCCACACGGCGAGACTTCCTATTACTTCGGAAGAGGGCTTGCCATAAGCCAACGGCTACGGTTGCCCCAGAGTAAGCGCTCCCAAGAGACACTTCTCGCAAGATGCACTTTTCCTGGTTGAATTTTACAATAGGTACCTTTTCTCAACGACCAGCAAAGAACAGCGCCCAGAGCTCAAGACCCAGTGAAACGGGCAGGGGAGCCGAGGCGGGAGACAGCGCGGGGGCGGAGCGCGGAGCGGAGCGGAGCGGGCGCGCACTGCCCCGGGAGCGGCCGCGGTTGGGGGGGGGGGGGCGCGGGGTCCCCCGTCTCTTCGTCGCACGCCCTGCCCTCCGTGCCGTAAAAACCACGGCAATCATCCGAAGTGGAGGGTAGGGCAGGGTAATCTTTAACGTATGAGTATATAAATGTAAAGGTGAAGAGTCGCATCAGCCTCCATCGCGCTCCTGCTCTTACTGTGATCCCCCCCCCCCCCCCCCCCCCCCCCCCCAGATGCAGACAAATGCTCCATCTGTTGAATGCAGATACTACAATGCGGAACATTTCAATCTCTGTGAATACATTTAAGGACAGATACACATGCCACACATAGCAGGAATGCACTCCGCGAATGGTTAAATTCTGCTAGCGTGGATGTTCTCTTCACTGCAGAAAGTTTTCCTTTAAAATGCCAAGAGCAGTGACGGGCGCTGCTTTCCCCCCATACCCTCTGTGCCTGTCTACGTGACTCAATAGATGCGTCAGAAACAGAAAACACGCAGAATCTTCAAAATCCTGCCACAAGGAACACCTGGTGAGAAAAGTTTAGTTGACTGAACACCTTCTTCCCTGAATCAACTTCTGCAGCAGAACAAAATTTCAATTTGAACGTTGTTTTGGTTTATGGTCAAATAAATATAAGCAGAAGTAAAGCTGAGTGCATTGTGGTGGCATTAGCTGTTTTAAGAGTACGGATTTTTGCATACAGTTGGGAACGCATCTTTCTGTCCTACTAAGAGAGAATTTAAAAACAAACAAACAAACAAACAAGGCCCCCAAAACACGTTTATCACATTGTATGGGCTGTGCTAGTCTGCCAGAAAGTTTCAGCTATTGCTCATCTGCCTCAGCACCGAGGTTAGATTAGATAGCCACTCACACTCCCCTCCAGTCCTATTTTCTATTATTTCCATGATGTAGAAAGACCAATCTGCAGCTGATTTTGCTCTGTGGGTGTTCTGCAGTTCAGAAAGCTCTATGAATGAGAATCATATTTCATAGATATTTTCTAGTGCCTACTCTCTGTCACAGATTTCTTCAATAGTGTAATTGCCCATAACCTTATGTAACTGGAATTTATAGGAATGAAGTTTTTTTTTTTTTTTTTCCCTCAGTAACAGTAATTGTCATTTTTCCTGCAATTAAAATCTGTGATCATCTAATCGTTGCCCCTTTTTTTTTAAATGCTGAGATTATATTAGTGATTATATTAGTGATTAGAAATATTAGTGTTTTCAAGAGAATAAATGTATAGTATGTTATGGGTCATATTCCTTTTCATCATTGCTCTGTTTTCACCTTGTCTTTTTTCCCCCTTTCCCCCCAGAAAGTGACAAGGCAGAAATTTCAGTGCTAAAAATCTTCTTTGCTTTCTTATCACGTTGCATGTTCTTGACATATTGTCTTCAAGTCCCCTGGATCAGGCACAAGTGAGCTTAGACAATTATATTATTCTTTCAGTAGAACTGAACAGTTTCTCAGGTCCTCCATTACTTACTTTTTCTGCCTCTCTCCTACATCTGTAGCTTCTACTGCTCCATTAAGAAGTGCATAATAGGAATTTTAACCCTTTCAACGATTAATTCCCTAAATCACCTTGACTTCCTCAAGTCATCTTCACATCACATTTCTCCTAAAGAAAAATGTGGTCCAGAGAAGCTTTTATAAGAAAAAACAAACACAAAACAAAACCAAAAACTTCTTTGCAGCTCTGTCTCTCTCTCCCTCATTCTTTTTAAATATTCCTCAGCTAAAGAAAGCATTTATAACTATTCATTAGTGTCAGTCAGTTTGGGAAACTCAGTTTATCTTTACTTGCCCTCAACATGTAATTTAAACAGCCTGTCCAGGCCTATAAATCAGCTCCATTCACAACTGTGAGGCATAATGAAAAGATAATGAAACAATCAGGCAAATGGTAGATTCATGAAAGAACAGATACACGGACCTCTATTTACTTTTAACATAAGACTACCATCATAACATATGGATGACACCAAACACAAAAGCTGTAATCACCAAACAGAAGGAGAAAACCATTCTGCTAATGATCCTGCAGTAGAAGGTACTGGAGACTATAATAAGGAACAGTCGATGTTCCAGTTAGCAGTCTTGGGACTTGCCTTGGGAACAGAAATAAACACAGTGAGAATGAATGGAAGGCAATTCAAGCTGTTCAAAATCTTGTCATTAAATACATTAATATCTGAGAATTTTTAATGGATTTTTTTTAATTTTTTTTATTTTTTTAGCTACTTTGCGGTAGTTATGGAAGTATGGAAACGAGAAGAGGAATCATTCTGGAGGTGGTCAGCAAGACAGAATTTCATGCAGTGAACTGGCTCAAGATGCTCACTCACAATCTCAAATTTGAATTTAGTTGTAGTGATTAAGCTGCTTTGCCCCTGCAACAGTTTGGCTATCAGCAGTTTAGGTTAATGCTGGACAGAAAACTGGTGACTCAAATGAATTCCTGTCATGTCAGCTCAAGGGACAATAAGCTCAAGCAAAGCAGCAGGACAGACAGGGAAGGGTATTCAAAGCGCTAAAGCATAGTCAGGCACTGCAGCTGAATTTCCCAGGCATTGTGAGTTGTCAGCCTCCCTTTCTCTGAGCATAAAGTACGCCCAGGGTTTTTATTCTGTGTTGTCAGGACAGTGATGCTCAAAAACTGATGATGTATTCAATTGCTGAAAATCCCAGAGGTCACCTGTGCGGCGGAGGATATCAGGAAAAAATTCAAAAGTAAAAAGGAGACGATACTTAACACACTGGATCATTTCTAAGTCAGTAAAACATTAAACATCCTCTCCACTTCAAAGCCATTCTCCTTTAGCCATTCTGTGACTCAGTGTTTTAGATTTGTGAGGTTATGTACTTTAAGGAAACCTTGATAATATTCAAGAACTTAGTGTTGTACAAAAAAACCCAAACATACACGCAACCACGTTATTATCTGAATTAGAAATACTTCTTACCATGCAGCAGATCTATGCCACATTTCTAAGGAGCTGCAAATCAGCAGAAACTTCTTGGACATCTAATGAGCTATTTACGTTTTAAAGTTCCAAACTCTGAAACTGCGAAAGTGGTATTCTGTGTAGCCTCTACATATGAGGTCTACATACATGGCAGAGCTTTTTTTCTCGATGCTTTGATGTTTCAAACAGCAACAACATCTCAGTACGCCAGGGGATCGTGATTCTCAAATCACAGGAAATTTTAAAGCATCATCTCAACAAGATGATCTGAAGTATCACATCTTTCAAATTCAGGGTTTTTTTTTATCCATTAAAGCACAGACATTACATTTTCATGACTTTGTGATTTTCTAGCCCTTCTCATGACAAAAACAGGTTCTATATCTCCATTACTATAAAGCAAATACAGCACATATGCATCTACGCACCTACAGTTAAAACCACTAAAAATGTGAACCTTTTGGTTGTGTGTGTGTATATATATATATATATATATATGTAGCTGTTTGGAAATTGTTTAGGAAAAGTCATTTTGGATAAAAAAGGCTATAAGAAGACAATCTTCCCTCCTACTCCTAATTTCCATTTCCTTTTTTTTTTTTTTTTTTTGCTTTTACTAGAGTCCTCCTATCTGAGGAAGCAAACAGTGCAGTTAGAAGTGCCACCACAGTGTGTCATGGGAGTTATGCTTTGGGCACCTCCTCCTTACTTTCACCTCTCAGCAATGCATTCCCAGTCCAGACTGCATCTTTCTCATTTTTCTGATTACACATTTTCCCCAAATACCTAAATTAATCAATTTTTCATTTCTCTCCAGTGAGCTATGAATATTTTAATTTAAGTTTCAGGATATAATATATACAATGGACACGGGTGAAAAACCTGATATAACTTTGTTGAAGATTGCATATTCATGTAATCCACTGTTCATCAGAGTGATCATGCTTTGAAATTCTGTGTTAGACAGACAAAATAGTTACAAGATGCAAAATTATTGTTTTAATAGTGTTATTGTTGGACTGATCAGATAACAATGATTATCCGCAATTCCTGAAAGAGCAAAATGAAATTGATCTGAATGCGGAGGGATGACTCTTTTTCCCCATGATATTCAGTTTTTCTCTCCAATTATTCCTCAGTTTTCCCTGGAACATGGTAACTGAAGACTGGTTTAATTACACTGGTTTAATTATGTCACATCAGTAGGAACTGGGCTCCACACTGCGAAACTCTTGAAATTATTCTGTTTTGTCTTTCCTGCCACCTTCACAAGTTTCTTAAATAATCATGCTGTTTCCTTCTACCCAAGAGACAATTTGGCTTTAACTAGTTATTTAGCAACCCACAGCCATGAAAACATTTTGAGCTAAAAATACTGAGGAATATTTCCTGTATGTACAGGAAGAGGCAACATGTTATTATTAACATGTAAATCAGTGAGATGATGCTGAGACCTTAATCTTGGACAGATATAGGTTCTTCACCAGGAGTCCTTAAGAGGTTTTCTAACCACCACTAACCTCTTCTTTTTTTTTTTTTTTTTTTTTTTTATAAAAGGGAGCCTCGAGAGTCATGGACAGTCTTCCACAGTTCTACTGCAACATAAGAAAAGACTAAGAATCACTGCCTCATGTCATAGAGTTATTTCCCTTATTCAATTTGTAGTTACTTTTCTTTATCTTCTTCAGAAAATTTCATTAAGCAGGGCAGAAGCACTTGTTTTAAATTTATTCTTCATATACAAGGTGCTTGGTTTGACCATTTATGAGGGGACCGTTTAAAAATCATTGTTAAATCTTATTGTTTTTGATTTAGGAGTAATCCTCAGAAGCAAAATATGAATTCAAAGAGCTGTGGTTTCTGTACTGTGCCAGCATGCACATTCCAAACATACACCCTTTCTGCAACTTCCAGCCTTTTTACCTATGAGGGTTGGAAAGCATCTATGTAATTTGCACATCTGTGAACTGAAATTTGCATGCATAGCATTTAAGAAATTCCTTGGAGATTGAAAAGCAGACATCCCAATACAGACAAGCAAAGTGGTAATAAGAATACATGTTACAACAGCAAACACAGGCAACCAATCATTTACAACATAAGCAAAAACATAACTGACAAAGAAAGAAAGAAAGCAGCCTTTCTGAAAAATAAAATAAGGCTTTGCATCTGAAGAATATTTTACATTTGCATAACACCTTTCAATTTCAGTGCTTTACAAACATTAATTAACTATAGCCATGTCTAAACTAGAATACAGTTTATAAATATACACTGCTCTGGAAAAAGAAAGTGTTTGTAATCTGTGGCAGCCTATACCAGCCTTGTTTTTACTGGTAAGGCTTATCACAAGGAGTGCTGAAGAGCTGCAATCTTCACCTCTATCCTTTATCAAAGCTATCCCTTATCAAAACCATCCAGAGCAGTGCAACCTCCTGGACAGGTGTCATGATAGTGGTTGCCCATCTGCAATTGCCATGCAGATCGTAACGGCACCAGGCCTTGGTTTGCTCACTCCTCTCTCTCTCTCTCTCTCTCTCTCTCCCCCTGCTCTTCCTCCCAACAGAAATATGTTCGACTGGCAAGAGAACAGTTGTGCTGCTATAACTGCAGGTAAACTAGGGGATTCAGCGAGCACAGAGTGCTCACACCCCAGATTAACACGGTGATGTCAGCCGTGCCTTGTGCTGTAGACATGATCTCAGCTTCAAACCACCCCCCTGGTGCATTGATTTGTGCTACTGGAGCCATGTTTAATTGAGACCCAGAGGGGACTGTTTTCTAATCACTTGATGATGTAGCCCCAACCCTGCAAACACCTCCATACATGCCTAATTTTAAGAAGATGAGTACCATGACTCAAATGCTAAAACTTAAGCTTGTCTGTATCTGTAAATTTCATGTGCCCACACAGAGGAACGGGAGTTGTTGATGTAAACAGCGAGGCCTGGATTGCAACTCTTGATTTTCACGAGATACCTGTGTAACACTTTGGGCATCACTGAAAATATGTTAGCAGTCACAGATTACAAGTAAGTGTGAAGAACATTACATTTAGCTGGTGGTGCCCCGTAATGTTTCACATTGTTGATTTAGGTAAAACTGAAACTTTTGAAAATCACAAATAACTATTTAGGGCAAAGAGAGAAACTTCAGTTTCTTCCTCCTTTGCTTGTCGTTGTCCCCAGTCTCTCTTGGATGAACAAGTGCTCCAGCTGTATTCACTGGTAACTGGCGAGACAGCTTGATATTCACTGTTAGGGCTAACAAGTAAAGGATAGCTTTGCACAGATGTAGCTGCAATGGTCTCACTCCATAAGGCCATATCTTTACGAGAAAGGAAAAGCGTTGGAAGGGAACCTCTCTGCCCCTATTTCAATGGATATCACCAAAGGGAAAAGGGTTGTTTACACAGACAAGTTCCCTCTGTTGTGTGAACAGCCAGCTGAGGTCTTAATGCAGAAAGAATGTTAGCTAGCATCCCTACAGAGCTAAGGGGTGTTAGAAGGTGTGAAGGAGTTCAAAAACTTAGCAGGTGTGGCATGTTATCTACGGCAGACTTACATAGGTACAGCAAGTATAGGTAGTTCCTACTCCCTACAGTCTAAAGTCACAGAAGAAGGATGTGCACCACGGGCCAATGCCTTTAGTTGAAGTGGCAGATGCATTTGATTAACCCTCTTTATGGGTTTTCAGATATTCAACTCTTATTGACCATAGTAGAGAACACAGGACAACACTGACCAACTTTACCACTCTCCAAAGTTTCTCAGAAACATAAACATTAGAGATAAGGAGTTGGCTATTATTTACACATTAGTTTATAACAGGTAGTTCAGATATAATGCTTACTTCATCAGATAGCCTGGGCTGGGTGATCCTGTACATTTTCTTTTTGTGGAATAGGGCTTGCGGTTGTGTTTTGAAATGCTTACAGTCTGCAGACACCAGCACCATCATAACATAGCCTACAGTCCTTCTACTGGGGTCAGATCCAATGTGTGTTTCTAACAGTAATTTTCACTATGGAGGAGAGAAGGGAATAAAAGACTTCTCTGTCATGTGTAACAACCATTCCAGCTCCCCCCCGCCGCCACACACTGCTGCTAGATGCCGTTCGTATTCGCAGTACTGAACCTGTGCTTTTGCATATATAATTCAATGACAGCAGTTTCTTGCCAGATCATACCCTTGGTGCTTATGTAGCTGGTTGTACACCAGTCTGACACAGATTTGTGCAGCCAACCGACTAGATCTTTTTTGAATGAGGCCTTTAAGCCATCACACAGGCCTGCACAGTCAGTCACAGTCCCAGTCAGTCAGACTGACCGTGTTCCCCCTAATCATCCCCCTACTTCCCCCCCTGCATCTTCTAGCACAAGGGAGCTAGGCTTAAATAGTAAACGTATCCATACATATTAAAATCAGTGGGAGCTAATTATCTAAACAACTTTGTGGATTTGGACTGAGGCAATGCTAAGTCAAAAGCCTCTATACTTTTTTATTAGATAACTATATTTCCTTTATACTGCTTCAGGAATTAGGATACTAGCAGCCAGCGGGATGGGGCAAAAAAAACAGGGCAGTACATTCCTTTTATCCTCGAGAGTTTAGGTGCCTGGGCCTCGGGCAATTTTCTTGCTGAAATAATAATTAACAAATTAGCTGGGAAAAAAAAAATATATATATATACTTGACCAAGAGGCAGAAAAGAGTTTCACAGGAGCAATTGTTTACAAGGCAGCAAGTCTCCTCCATTGTGAGGAATCACACCCCAGTTCAATACAGGATAACACCTTCAGGAGAAGGTATGCGTCTTGACATACTTATCTCCGCTATGTAAACTGTCTCATCCTGACGTTTCTTTTTGGTCTGTCAGATGCAAGCATGCATCCTACATGGCTTTCCGCCCTTTAAAAATCATCCTGCTATTTGCTGGTCTGGAATGCCATCTCTGGTATCTCTGTCAGAAACATTCAAGCACGTAAAATCCTCCGAAACCTTTCATTAGAGACCTATGTTCCTTATTGGAACTAATGCTAAATCTGTGAAAGAGCAAATGTGTCTTACATTTCTGAAGGACTCAGGTAGTTTTGATTGTATTATTATACTTGAAAGAGACAAAGACACCAGAAAGTACAGTATAAAATATTCTGCCCCATCTGGAGAGTAAGTTCAATACAATTTTATCTTTTTTTTTTTTTTTTCATTTCTGTGTCTTAAATTGGTCCTATTTGAATTGCTTTATTCTGAAGTTACCACCAGGTTGATTCTTAAGTTAATGTTCGGTGCAATAAATCTGCTTTCCAGCTAAGATGAAAGTAAGAAATTCTTTTGGATTTGAATTACTGAACAGTCTCAAGAGGGTTTGGTTTTTTTTTTCTTCTAAAGGAGACAAAACATTTGTGATTCACTGTCCCAGAGACCAGTCTTTCCTAACACATTTGCAGTTGTTCGTTTGTGTAAGAAGGCCTTGATCAGACAAAATTCCCACTGGCTTCAATACAAAAAGCTTCAAAAAAGCACACAGAAATGTGAATTTAATTGTCTCCAGGTATTACATCATATGCAGATTCCTACCCTGCTGATTGGGCTTTTTTATAAGAAATGGAGTGAGAGAGAGATTTAGAAGCTGCTTTAGCCTAGAATTTTCATATGTTGTGTATTAGAAGATTTCTTATTCTTCATGATGCCCTAATTTCCTTTAAAAGTAATTCATGAACTGGCAGCATGCCATTATAAGATTATGAAACAGCAGCTTTCTGCCACTGTGGAATTATCTGTGATACTTTCCATGTTCCCTTGGATGAGATGAGATAGGGTAGGGGAGTGTAAACGTTTGTTTCTGTCCTTCACAAAAATAGACTGTGGGGATGGAGTTATTTTGCTTGTTTAGGTAGGGTTTGAGTGTTTTCCATGCATGACTGGAATCTAGGAAGGGGAGAGGGCTTGTATCTTAATGTGTGTCTGGCCCACATGTGAGCCAACATCTGGAGAAGATATCTCTCTGTGCAGGAAGACGAGAACAGGCATGCTGGAAACGTACATCGGGAAAACAATATCAAGGATTTTGGTGTAAAGTTGAAAAGTGATAGGCTTAATGGGTGCAGGTACTGACAGGATCTCAGGGACTGGCATTAAAGAAGAACATGAGAACTCCCTCGGTAATGACTGGAGTAGTGCACACCTCCAGGGGGCATTTGTTTCAGATGTTTGTCTCTAAAAGATGTTCTCATTCAACAGACAAGAGCACACTGAGAGGCTTGTTTCTTTCTGAAAATCATTTTCAGTTGCAAAGGTCAGTTCTTCTAAATACTGTAAAATCTTCTTAAATTACCTAAAAATATTTTGAAATATGAAATAATGACCCAAAGTTAAATAATGGACCAATTGATCCAGCTCAGTTGAGCAAGAGGCTTCTGAAATATATCTGCAAGAAAAATAAAATATTACTTCTGTATATGTGCCGCTTTGAGGTATCAAACCTGGCCATGAGCATGTCAGTAGTTTATCTTTAATTCCAGTGAGAATGTATCGCTCTGTTAAGAAGCAATTTTAAATACAACATTCAAAAATAGAGGTAAACTTTATAAACAGGGCATGAAGACTCCTTATCTCAGAGGCTATCTGGTGGATACATGGTCCTTGTCCTTCTTAAAGCTCAAGATGATTGAAATTTGGGTAGGAAGAGGAGGAACAATAATGTTATTCTCCAGTTTGTGGATTGAAACCATTTATTCTCCTAATGTGTGGACCAAGATCTTGGGAGAGTCCTAACTAAACATAAACCTCAGAAAACCATGAAATATGAAATGAATGGGACATCATCATTGCAAACCAAAAGGCATACGATTAATATTCCCTTTTTTAATCACATAGTGGAGGGTAAAGCATATCATCATTAACCGAGGTTTAAAGTCAGGGGGATTGTTCTGGGAATATTTCCATAGATTCTTCCTGTATTCCTTTGCTTCCTGTGTGCTTAAAAGTCTTCAAATCATTGAAAAGAATGCTGCCAATTGTGTATCTACATATCCTGTGCTCATCTTTTCTCATTTAGTGCTGCAAGGACTTTCACTGCTTATCCTTGGATGTAGGCAGCATAAGTAGCTTTTTTCAGAACACAGGAGTAGGTTATAGTACATTATGCAAATTTAGCATATGTCTTTTGAAAGAAAAAGAATAGAAAAAGTTTTATTAAAGATATTTAGAACCCTATATTTGTATCAAGAAAATATTTTTGTCACATTCTTAAATAAGGAAAATTATTTTCTTTGTGTCTCCTCTCTTCAACCTCTAAACCCTTCCAGTAGTAGAGAGTGTCTTTGGTGTACCTGATATGTTTCCAATGTGCCCTTCGCAATGGATGTAATTTGAGCTATGGCTCCCGGACGTGTGCTCAGATCAGTTTTACGTTTTGCAATAAATCCTCTACACAAATGATTAGTGACTCAAGTATGGCAGCTTGGGACACAGCAGTTCATCGAAACTGCTCTCTTTGACTTAGTTGCCACGATAGTCAGAGCTGCTACTAAGTCAGGCACTTACACCAAAGAATATAACCACTAAACACTATTGCAGCACGCTGCAAAAACTGTTATGAAAAGTAATTATATGATATGTTTCATAAGAGGATTAAAAAAAAAAATAAAGAAGGGTATTAGATGGATCACTTAACCCTGTCTGCTGTTTCCATGATTACCGTGCAAATCCGTAGGAGCTGGGAATTTAGTTCATGTCTCTTAACACACTATAATCAAAATTGCAGAGTGCAGAAAAAGGATCTGCTAGGGAGCTGGACAAGAGGCAGAAGAAGAGGAGTAATTGTCCCGTCATATCCAATCATTAACAGAAGAGCTGCTCTACTAGATCACACCAAATGACTTGCTGGCATCATATCCTGTCTCTGATAGTGGGCACAAGCAGATATTTAGGGAAGAATACAAAAGCAAGGCAAATATGAGGTAGTCTTTTTACTCCCAGCACCAGGTAATCAACGATTCAAGTATTTTCAGAGCGGAAAGCTTATTTGGACCATTATATTTAATAGTCCCTGCAATAGACAGGAGGATGTTCTTTCGTATACCTCGATGATCACTTAATTTGTTTTGGCCTCTTTATTGCAGAGTCTTCAAGTACCTAACTGACAAACACTTACACCATTACAGAAACAGTGGGAACACATAAGGGAGGAGATTGTTGGAAGTGGGGAAAATGGTAAATTCAGTCACAGGACGTCTTCTCAGTACCTAAAGAAAGCAAGGAGAGAAAGAAATTTGGGGCTGGACAAAAAATGTGCTGACTGGGACAGTCATGAACAGACAAAGAATTTGAATCCACATCTGGGGAGTTGCTCCCTGCCTTGAGATATATGCTCAGGAGTACTTGGGGCTTGTCGAATATAAAAAATAATTCTGTATCTGCAATATTGAATAAAAATCTGCTTACAGGGGGACAAGCTCCTGTATTAAAGCACAGGAAAATCCTTACCTGAAAGTCCTCTACAGAGGTCATAGCAGCTGAGGTGGTGCTACATCTGGACCCAGTCTGCAAGTCAAAAGTAACCTGTGAGGTTTACTGTACTCAGGGCTATGCCAGTAGCTAGTGAGCTGTAGGGGAAGGAAGGAAAAGAAAAAGAGGTGTGGGAAACAGCTGGACCAAGGTGATAAAGACCCAAGAACCCAGTGATTTTTGTGACCTCTATTGGCCATATGGGCCACGGTTTTGCCTAATGTCTTTTTTGACTCATTTTGTTCTCTCTGACATTTGCAGTCAGAAGGCAGTTCTGCAATTCACTTAGTGTTTGTGTGCTTTTCTTTAAATAAATTCACTTTATCTTTGCTGTCTGATTATTTCTTTCAGCAGGCCTTTGCACCTACACTGTGAGAAATAACTGTTTCCAATTTATTTATTCCATGATATAGATTATTATAGACCTCTCTTATAATAATCGGATATTCACCTTTCTTCAGATTCAAGAGTCCTATCTTTCTACTTGATTTCTCCTCATATATTAAGCTATTCTTTATATTAAAACTCTCTTGCTGCCATTCGCCCTCCATCCTTTTTCAGATGGGGCACCTGGGGTATTCAAAACGTAGGCTCAGAATGAATGTTTATAGAGGCATAATGAGCTTTTCCACTTCATTGTGCATTTCTTTCTCATTAATTGTTAACTCTATTTTTTTTTTGTCTGTTTGGTTTTGATTTTACCAGTACAGAACATTGACCTAAGGCTTTGAATGAACTGCCCCAAATAAATTATGTTTCTGAGATGTGACAGTTAATTTAAAGGTTTGTTTGGATTTTCTTCTCAGTATATTGCTCTGCACTCACCAACATGACCTTCACCTGCCAGTTTATCATCAGCCACCAGTCTTCTGAGTTCCTTTTGCAAATTTTCTCAAGTGAGTAAATTGAGCAGCAGAAATCCAGAGCCTCTCTGAAGATGGGTCACACAGTTTCCCGCCTTTTAACCAGTTAGTTATAATCCCAGTACTGACCTTTCCCTTTTACTCCATCAGACCATTTAGTCTAGTGTCTTGTATTCACATACCTGGCTGCACTTAAAGCAGACATAAATATTGATGATGGTTTAAAATGAGGGAGACAAGGTATTAGAAGCAGCCTATGCACAGTCATCTAGAGCAAGGAATGGGCAATTTATCCTGTTCCTAGGGTAGCTTTTGCTGCCTCCATTGAGCTGCTCACTGCTGCAGCCAGAATGAATTTACACAACGTGGCTGAGTCAATCCAGCTGCTCAGATGGGACCCCTTCCTCCCACATCTCTCTGCCCACACTCTTGGCCAGGTGGTCCCCTTTCTCTCCTCACATGCCCGTCCTGCCAATTGTCTGACACCTCAATATGCCAATTTAACTAGTTAGCCCAACAAAAAGCTGCTTATTCACTTCCCTCTGTCAAGTCAGGTTTCCATCCATTTCAAAAAGTTGAATGGTGTGAGCACAAAGCCTGTTGACAACCAGACCTGGCACAAGGAAAGGGTCGGGAGTCCGTGGCCGGTGGGAGAGGAATGAGACCTCCCCACTTTTAGGGACAGCAAGACATTAGATTAGATTAAGTCATTTCATGTAAACCCACTCTTGGAATAGATTTCATCAAGCTGCCAAAATGCCCTACCACACAGCCACAGGAGGAGGTCTTGCTCCCTCCCCCTATTTCCAAGTCCTCCTTTCACTTTGCTTCTTCTCTCATTTTCTTAGTCCTGCTTCTAGTGCAGCTCCTCCCCTGCATCAGCTCTGGAAATCACACTGTCTGATTGATCTTGTCTGATCCTGAGGTTACCCAGCTCACCTCACCAATCAGCCCAAAACAGAAGGAACAAACTTTTGTTCCTGGTTTGGAATTTGAATGAGTTATGTCAGCTTACCAGGAAATCAGGTGAGATCCCAGAGGCTGTGTAAGGTAGGTACTGGAACCAAGTGGTGGGTAAGAGAGGTAAGAAAGGGAAGGAGAGAGCAGTAGCACATCTGCTCCTTGTTGCACTTAAGTTTATCTGAAACTATACCCATAGACTGATATGGTTGGTTAAAGCTGTGTTTTAGAGCATTGCTATGCTGCAGTATTTTTGCCGAAGAGATATATACAATGCTTAGTGTGAGCTGCTTTGGAAGACAGGAAATGAAACATTTCAGTTTATTAACCTTAAGCTTTCTGATCAAGCACCCAAGATTTGCATCCAGATTTTTCATTAAGTTTATCCAGGTGGCAGGTGATAACTCTGGTGTTTATAATTCTCTTTCCTTCTCCTTCAAGTACCAGAGTGAATTGTTGATATGTCTTTCTGATGATCTCAAGTTCAGTACATATTTATTTTATGGAGTGTTTTCAAAAACCAAGTCCTGCAAACTGAACTATCTGCCATTCATTATTTACTTCTCCTTGGGGGAAGATACTGCGTTGGAGAACAATTTGTCTGAGCTTAATAGCTCATGGGTGAAAAATGGGATGTTACCAGATATTTTTGCATGTATAAAGCATGATTAGAAGGTGATCATGCTCAAGACTTGACCGGTGGTTGCTTTTTATGTTCACGTGGCATGCTGGGAAGCACCAGGGCCCTCATCTGGAATGTTGGCCCAATATTCCTAGAAGATCAGAGCTGGAGTTTAGAGAAAACCGAGGACGTGTACATACAGATACTGATAGTTTGAGGCACTTTGGAAGTTTAAGGACAAGTTAACCGAACTGTTGTGTCAACACAGTCTACAAAAATAGTCTGTCCCTCTGAAAACTTTCACTACTATTGCTACTCTATTCAGAGACTGGTTTATGTGCTGAGGAATGGAAACTCGTGTCCCTTCTGTTACTAAAAGAAATATCCATGTATTTTTATTTTTTTTTGTATGTGTTTGTATAAAGTCAGTAAGTCTTTATGCCCCCTGTGGTACTTTTGTTTGGGTTCTACAGATTAAGTGAATACCAAGTGACACAGCATGTATTCACTTCTTTATGGTATACTAAATGTCCTTTGGTCTTGTTTTTAGCAAAAAGCAATGTTCCTTTTTCTTAGGATTCTCTCCTTTATTACTTTGTAAGACTTTATCATACACCCACTTACTTTCTTCCTGGCTTTCGTTAGCCTAATTGTGAAAGTGCATAAACTTCTCCCTCAGCTGTGGGGAAAATGTCTGCTTATTATGCTGGAGTCTTTCCTGCAATTCTTTGCATAGCTACATGAATGTAACAAGCATTTTGGTTTACTTGCGTAGAAGGACCCAGTTCCCACATTACATATCTTTGGTTGAAAATTATTTTGCATTTGTTAGTAGAAGACGAACAACTTACATGGGATTTTAATATTTGGATAAATTAAAGTTGTGAGATGACTATTCAGAAGTAGAAAAGAAACAGCTACAAATATTACTGAGTTCCCATTTATTTTCATAATGAAGAGAAAAGTGAATATTATTCTGTAGATAAAGCTATTTCATTTTACCTCTGTCAATAAAAATAGTTCTTTGAATATTAATTTTTCTGTAGAAAATTATACACTGATTTTATTTTTATGCCAAATACACCTTGAACATCTCTTAGGGACCGAAAAATTTTCCCGGTGCTTTAGATATAAGAAAATCCCGTCTTCATGGCATATATAACCTGATTTGGAGCAAAGGAAAGATTTCTATGGCCTTAATGTGTTTGGGCTTATGTTCATAATGCCAAAATCAGACTACTTAAAATATACCCTAGTAGCAAGATGAGAAATCTGAAAGTTATTTCGTTTCAGCTTCCCTGTTTTTGTGTTATTTGGATGATTACCCAAACAAGGCCTTTAAGAGGCTCTGGTCCCTCTCTTTGTAGTTACAGCTCAGAGAATTTAGAGGCGTGGGACTGAACTGAAAATATGTGGGGTATTCCGAGAGCTGCCAGTAATAGGTAACCCATGGAATGGGCCTTGGCTTTGTTTTCTTCAGGCTGCTGTGACTATCTTGACTAAGGGAGGAAAGGGGAATTTTAGAAAAAGAAAAAGCCTTTTTTCAGGTAAGCCCTTACTCTGGCAGGCTCCTATTTATTCATCCCCCCTGGTTATTAAAACAATTCACTATTGTGCTGCACCTTTGGGCGGCCACATAAAGAATTTGCCCTGTAATCTGTGAGAAACAAGAACAAGAAAAAAGAAGAAAAAAAAAAGGAGTGATTTACATCTATCATGTACCTGTTCAATTAACTATAGACAGTAGAGGGCTAGGGGGGGATAGGGCTGTGCTGGGGGCTTCCCACCTGCTCTCCGGCCCGGGACCTTCACTCACCAGCATCAGCCTTTGGGGTTCCACCTTTGCTCTGCTCCAAATTGGAAGAGAGAAAAAGGAAAAAAAAAGAAAAAAAAGAAAAAAAAGCCTTTTTTTTTTCTCCTTCTGAAGCTTTAAAAAGTTTTCCCTTCTGATGCTTTACTCCAAATCTCTTGTTCCCAGAGGGTTTCAGCGAACAGGAACTGTAGTGTGCGTTCATTTCCCTTCTGGCACAGCCAGCTTAAAATAATATCAAAAAAAAAAAAAAAAAAAAAGTCCTGCAACATCGCGGAACGACCTGAGCCTTTCGCGTTGCTGCCTCGCTTGTTCTCTGCTAGGCCACGCTTAAGAGATTTTCGGAGGTGCTTTTAGTCTGCGAAGGCTTTCATTCAAAGAGCTGGCTTAGTTAAAAATCCAGGGAGGGTAGAGGGGCCACAGCGGTCTGACTTTTTCCCTTCATCTTCCCATTACTTGCCCAACACCTTGTAAAGAGGTAGCGAAAAGGCAGGTTATTATGTACTGAGAACTGGTGTGGCAACTGTTGCTTGCCCTTCATTAACGCTGGTGTTTAGCTGAACGACTTGACCTGAAGTGGCTGGAGCCTCCCGGGAAAAGTTTTCAGTCCTTTTGTTGCGTAGTGTTTTTTTGGGTTTGGTTTTTTTTTTTTTTTTTTTTTTTTTTTTTTAAAAACATTTCCCCACCGGAGCAAAACCCCTTCTTTCTCATTTGCTGGCTGGTGCCCTGAGGGTGACGAGGCTGAAAGTTTAGCAAGTTCTGTGCATAACTTCACATCACAAGAGCAAGTGCGTGTTTCCCCTCACCACCCCCCCCGCTCCTCCTTTCTTTTTCCTGCTCCTAAACGCCTCCTTCAAGTTTGCAGCTGGGCAGGACTCCAAAGGTGCAGCAGCAGCAGCAACAAGCCGGAGTTCAAAGTTAGCAGTAAATTGCACAACTTCCAGCTCATCGGTACGCTCAGTGACTATTAACAAGCTGGAAGGCGCTCAGGGAAAAAAATAGGGGAGAAGGGAACACCCTCGAATTGTTTGGGGATCGCTGATGTTATGCTTCTGCCGCTGGGATCATGGCTCCCTTTGGAAGGAATTTATTAAAAACCCGGCATAAAAACAGGTAAAGCGCGCGGGTACGTGGAGGAAAAGGGAGGGCGATATGGGATGGATTTCTTTTATACTTTTTTTTTTTTTTTTTTTTTTTTGGGGGGGGGGGGTGTGTTGCTCCGGACCCGTGTCGCTCCCGGCAGCCGTGACTTCGGGGCTCACCTGCGAGTGGGAGTCGGGCCGGAGGGAGGGGGTCGGCGTGTGCGGAGGGAAGGGGCGCTTCTCCCCTTCCCTTCTCCCTCTGGACCAGTCTCTCCCCTCTTCGCTCCGGCTCTTTTGGATTCCTGGGCAATTTTTTTCACGGAGGGGAAGATAGCTTTTTTTTCCTGACTTTGAACCTGCCCCGTCTAAACCAAGGCGAACATTGGAAGTGCCCCGCGTTAGCAAGGTGAGACTCGGCCGGGGCTGGGAGGAAAGAAAAGCTGGTGGCCCCGGCGTGCGGGTCCTGCCTGCGGCGGCAAGTGCCGACGGCCGGGGGCGACCCGGAGCCCCTCACCCGCGCTGGGAAAAAACTCCCCGAGTTTCTCACGGGAGGTCCGGGCTCCGGGTCCCTCCGCCGGCCGCTCTCCCCCCGTTTCCCTGGGAGGGAGAACCGCAGCCTGCAACCCCTTAGGATCAGCCCCGTCCCTTAACTCATCCGCTGGCTATAAGGCTGGGAGGTAGGAGAGCATCGATCTTCCAGCATGGGCAGGGGGGGATGGTTTTTTTTTTTTTGCTTAGCCTTTAGCTTGAGCTGAACTTGAGTGCTTTTTTTTTTTTTTTTTTTTTTTTTTTTTGGCCTAGAAAAATGTTCAGGGTGACAGCTGTGGTCCCTGCGAAGTTTCTTTATGGGGACTTTGCCCCTCACGTTGTGCGTGCTTCCACATGCCAGGCACACCAACTGTAAAAAAAGAAGAAAAAGAGTTATGTAAGCATTTTAAGTGCTAGGTTGGCACTAGATTTTTTTAAGAGTTAAAAAGAGTGCTTGGAGTGCAGTAAATTTGCTTGGACCCGATGGAATTTGCAGTGGCCGAACCCATCTAGCTAAGACTGAACAGAAAAAGATCGCTGAAATTTTGTCTCAGTGAGAAACTCAAAAAATCAGTTGCCATCTCTTCCCCGCTTTGACTGGTGCTCTCTAGTGAAATTTAGTTCATATTTAAGGGTACACAAGGGAAAATCTTTTCCAGATGGAATATAATTGGACCCTAAAATTTAGGTAAAAATGTCCTGTTTTTTTCCCAGGTTTGGCTCTCAGTTCTCCTATTCGATACCCTGAAAGTTGTTGTGGAGCGATTGTATTTGTTGGGTTGTGTGAAAATATTAACTTAGCATAGTATATGGAATATAAATCAGAAAGACTGTAACAGTCAAGGTTTAAAAAACAGGATAGTGTTTTAGAATTACTAATTTTGTAGGTTACTGATTAAACAGTGTATTTTGCTAATGTGTCTGGAAACAGGAAACCTTTGATGTACTTCTCATGTGGCCATTTTATGTTCAGAAGATCTGGAAAGGTAGACGTGAACTTTTACGTGAAATAGCTTTTACATAGAGCTATAAATTTATTACTATTTAAAAAGAAGTTTTGCTACTGCCATCAATTATGTGCCTAACTGTCAAATCACAAAGTATAGTTCCACTCTGTTCAATAGTGAAACTATTTCTCTTTTGGGCGTTTGAAATGTTCTCATACTAAGTGCATCAATTTCACTGTTTGCTGATGTGACGTTTTATTCCTCAGGAAAAGAAAGTCATAATCCAAAGCTTTAAATAGCCAATAAAAATTAAAATACCAAAGGAACCATTACCATGAACATCTAGCACTTTCTTCTCATTTCACTCTCCCTCCCCTTCCCCCAAGAAAAGAAATTAATACCTTTAATGGCAGAGAGGTGGTGTGGCCATAAGAAGGGGCTGAAAGTCTTGTGAAATGGGGGAGGAGGGATGTCAAGAACAAAGCAAACTACATAATTCTTAAAACGTGTTATTATCTATTCAAATATTTAGATTTCTGTGTATTTAACATTAGCTTTGATAATGAATTTTGAGAATTAAACCTTGCTTATGCAGTTAGTAAAAGCGTCTTGTAGTAGGACTGGAGAGCTACGTAATACCTCTTTTTTCATTATAATTATATCTTTGTAAACTCATTTGAAACCATGAAAAGGAAGCCAAGTGAGCCTAAAATCCTTGACTGTGTTTAGCTCTGAGTCGGAACTTGTGGCCCATTACCTTGTTTTACTTAGACAACCTGTAAAGAGGAACCAAAAAGGGACATACATACATGTATATATTTAATCTCCTGTTTTGTTTACTAGGTCTAGCGCTTGTCCACCTCTTAGAGAAACTCAGATTTTTTTGCTTTTTCACTGGAAGTTTTTTAATTGACATTTGCTGCATGCAAATATAACTCCTGAGAGTTGTAAGACAAGCAAATGAGGAATAAAATCTATGTTTACAGGAGGAGGACAGAACACTAAGTCAAGGCAACAAAGGTAGTTGGAAGAAGAGCCAGAAGGAAAATGAAGGCGTTACAGTCATTTGCTCAGATAACAACATGATACCTCTGTAATTAGTGCTTGTCTTGCAGCATTGCCCACAGGTCCCAGATCAGGGCCCTGTTTCAGAGTAGACTCTTCACATCCAGATCGTAAAATTTCAGTCTCTACCCTCAAGACCTTCATATTTTAAACAAAGAAGTTACTCTAACTGTATCTCTGCGTGTGAGGTATTTGATCAAGAGGCGGGAGATGTTTGCTGTGATGCCATAAGCCTTTGGAGAAAGAAACTGAGATTAAACCTCAGGAAGACAAAACCTGTGCTGAACTGCTTCTAGTATTTGAAAGATCTCTTGGGCTGCTGAAATCTCAGTCATGCAAAGAGACAGCACAAGTCCTGGGTAACCACTGGTTCATTGTAAGCCCTGATTTGATTTCATTGGAACAGCCGCTAAGAACGTGGCCCCAACATATTTTACTTGGCCAGAAAGAGAGTGAGTGATATCTTGATATCTTTTCAAGAGTTATGAGGAGTTTTTCTACTATTGTTTGATCTCCTGTGACACCCAGAAATAATTGTAGTCCCCAGAGTATGTACGTGCTTGTCACTGTGTCCCTTGGAGAACAATAAATCCAAAAGGTAGCAAGGCCATTCCCCACCCACCTACAAATCCAAATGCACTCGGCAGGGACAGGCTGTACCCTCTAAGGCAATAAAGGAAAAGGGACAGTTTCCTGCAGGACTAAGCCTCCGTAATATGAATAAACTCAAGGGGATTTATTTTTATTCACATCTCTAAAAGATGCTATTCTTTGAAAGCGTGAGGAATGCTCAGCTCACATCACACTTCGGAAGTGTGATGTGAGGAAATGCTCAGGCAGACAGAGTAAGAGACAGGGCACTGAGTTCTTTGCAGATAAGGTCTAGTATTGATCTGACACATTGCACTGCAGAGAGACACAACAGCTCCCCGTCCAAATATGAGCAACAAATACAAAGCATATGTACTTGCAGTGTTTATGTACCAGGGTTTCACATTGTATACTATCTCCTGGTTGCTAAGTAGAACAGAAATCTGTGGCCCATTGATCTTCTGTAAAATTAGGATTTCTCTGCTCTTGGGTGCTAGATTTGGTCACTTCTGAGAGAGGGTCTAGGTTCATTTAAATACTTCAGACATTACCCACCATCTCAGGGATATCTGGATCCATCATTGTCATGTCTGCCCAGTGATCTCACACCAGGAAAGCTGACTCCATTCTTATTTCTCTTTCATTGAGGCAACTTCCTTGGGTGTTTCACATAAAACTTACCCAAACTTGTTGAAGCTCTACTGTTCCATGCAGGTTGTAGCCAGGGAAGTAGCAGTCTGAAAGCAACAGGGTACAGAGAATCTCTCTGCTTCACATAGTTGTCCTTGATGCTGTAGGGCTGTCCTGTTAGGCACAAATAGCTTAAGAAATATTTTTTGCCAGTGTAATTCATACTGGTCCTAAGTTCACCACAACCATTTGTATGCTCTGTTGACATACAACACATCTGAACCCACAGTACTGTTTGGTGATGAAACAGCTGGGTTAAAAATCTGTTATTTAAATTTATTTCCTACTTTTGCTTTTCCTTGCTGTTTTTGTCCATCCTTTACTGTCAATGTCTCAGTGCCATAGCAGTTAGCATAGTGTTTCTGTATAGGAGACAAAGATCTACTTTGCCTACTCTTTATGCCTGCCTCTCTTTAATCGGCTCATCTCTGGTTCACAAGTCAAAAGAAAGACCATATATATCCATTCATTCATATGGATATAGAGGGAGTTCTTGCCATCCTGACAGTCAGAGGCCCATTCCCGGTGGGAGAAACATTCAATTATTCTCTCAGGTTTTATATTACAAGTGCAGGTTAATGAACTAGATTAGAGACTTCACCTATCTGATGCTGACCTAGCATTACCATGTTCCCTCCCTTCCTCCCTCCCTCCAGTAGTTTCTCATTGCACCTAGTTAGCACAGTGATTTGGGTATTACTCTGAACATCTCAACTGCTCTACGGTTGAGTACACTGCTGTACATTTTAAGCCTTGGCGAAGCAAAACTGAAAATACTCAGCATTTAGTTTGGACTGGAAGATCAGCTGCTTATCTGAATGAACTGAGTGTGAGACCCACACTGTAAGTCTCATGGGATCACGTGAGATGTCCAATAATTTTCCTCTTGGATGAGCAGACCCGAAGAAAAGTCTATATGAAGCTGTAAAGGTGCTTTTTGATTCAAGACTACCAGGCATTTGGTATGTATGTTGGAGGGGATGGGTAAAAGCTTATTTAGAATCAGTGGTGCTATCTGTGTTAAATTTTTTGATTGAAAAGATGGTGCTTGTTTGGTAACGGCGGAACACAGTGTTCTCCTTATTTTTACTTTTCCTTGAGCATGAGATGTATTAGTGAACTATCAAAGAAGAAGTTCCTTTTTGAGCCAGAGGTCATACATTATAATTTATTTTCTGGTCTGGCTTGTCAGCTTTGTCTCAGGGGTCAAGATGGTTGCATACATTTTCTAATAATCTTTGTACATATTTGTTCACTTCACTTTCAGGAAGAGCTTTTCGTCTAGCAAAACACTAACCTTATTTCTAAAGAGTTAATTATCTGCTATTCCAGGAGGGCAGACAGCAATTTCATTCCAAAGGAGTAAATAAAATGAGTAATAGATGTGTGTAATACTACACCATCTAAGGAAAGAGCATTACTTAAGTTAAGTTGAAGCTAATCTGAAACACTGGTATAATGTAGAGTCAGGCTGAGAAGTTATACTTCAGACAGAGAAACACGTTTTTAGTAATACAGAAGAAAAATTTTGCTGGTCAGTGTTGACTTCCTATTTTATTGGTGAAAAATTAGCATTTCACATGCACAGAAAAGACTCAAACGTTGCTAAATGCGCAATGATTTCAGTAGACATGTACATTTTTAGAGATGGGGATTTTTTTTAAATTTTAATAACTTTAGTAATAAAGACAGTGATAATCAGAGAGTAGTCCTCTTGATTGACCCGCAAAGATATACACTTATGTGAGAAAATCTTATTTTTTTCTTTTGTATGTTTTATATGATGAATAATAACAACTTAAAATTATGATCTTAAACATCATTTGCAAGCACTAACATCACACATTCAGCAGAAGCCTTAATTAGTTCGTCTAACATCTATATTTAGTATGTAGATAAATCCTTATTAATGGTGACAGAAGGGATGATGCAAGGTAAATTTTCATTTAAGACCACACAATAAGTGAAGCCCAGAACTGAACTGTTGGACATGTTGGTACCCAGTCGTATGTAGAGGTAACGGAGCTTCTGTTGTTTCTCTTACGTGTTATGATACTCTCAAGATGGTGACTTTCTGTCTTCTTCTGCAGTGTTACCGTGCTAGCAATTCCCCAGGTATCACACAGGACACAATAGATAAGAGTCAAATGGCTTCAGGATGAACGGAAAGAAAGGGTGACCAACCAAATGGAATTAGAGGGGAAAACAGATTACTAAATTTATTTGCGTAACAAAGGCCAGAACCACCCTCTACAGAATGTAGGTACTAATCAAATACAGTTCAGTGTAATTTTCAGGTAGGTAAGATACTATATTGCAGGCAAATGTCATGCAGACTTCTCTGAAAATTTCTACCAGATCAGTTTGTGTCTGGTCTGTTTTTTTAATCAAGTTGCCCGTGCCAATGTCTTCCATTAGAAAAAATTACTTAGAACTGCTGACTGCGGTATAGTTTTCATGCAAATTCTGGTGATGGCGTTTTACCTTCCAGGTTTGTAAATTTTCCATGCACCTGCAAAATTCTTGCAATAAAAATGAGAATTTTTCATAAATCATTTCTCATGCATATGTGTTACACATAAATATAAATGCCAAGAGCTAATCAGTGATTTTGGAAGTTGCATTTTTTGGGAAGCCTTGTCCAAAAGAAAAATTTCGAGCACTTTTTGGAACTTGCCTCAAATGGGCACCCACTTGTCGCCTTTTTCTGTCTCGACCTATCCAGAAATGCATTTAAGGTGCACGTGTTGTAATAGTGATAACGATACCAACTTGTTTGTGACCTCAGACAACTGATAAGTGTACTTAGTTTTCCTTAGCTGTAATTTGGGTGATAATATTTACATGCCTCAGGAAAATAAGTAGGGCATGACTAGACAGTGTAAAATCTGTAGAAGTGCAGAGTGTGAAAAGCAGTTAGTGGGAGAGGTATGAATAAAATCTGGGAGTTCCTTACTTCTGATTCTTGTACGGTCCACTAGTGCTGGCTGCCACGCAGAGAAATGAGAATACACTGTGGATTGTTTAGGTTTGATTTCACGTGATTCACTAAGGAATTTTCAACATCCTAAAAGTTTTCATAATGTTAAAAATGGCTTGTGAGGAGGGTTCTAACATCACAGAAAGGGAAATAAATTAAAAAAAATACCATGTGTATCTTAACAGATTTTGAGGTGGTTTTGTGAGGTGAACATAAGGAAAGAAAGTTAAATTTTGAATCCAAAAATCAGAAAGGAAGGTTTTCCCTGGTAATGATAATAAAGTTGTCATGTAATTACGTTTTTAATGCTGTGAAACCTCAGTTCTGATATCACGTGGAGAAGAATAAAAGAGACTAACTAACTAAACTGGAAAGAAAATTTCCCAGTGCAAGTTTGGCACACCTCTCAAATGCACTTTATTTAAAGATGTGTTTCTCTTCCACCAACTTTTTCCTGTTGCATTTTTACTCCTGTCGGCCTGAGTACATGTTTGCCTCTGTCAATTTGAACCATTTCATTTGTTGTTTAGATGGTTGCTAGACATACGTTTTTTGAGCATTAGCATCAGAAGAAGCCAGGCTACCAACTTCTTTCTTATGCTGTAATCTTAAAGGTGATGTAAACCTCTGTTTTCCTGTGTTGGGGTTGGGCTTTTGAATTATTTTTTGTGTCACATTCATTAGCTGCAGAATAATGATAGGAGGAAAATATATTTATACAGAGGGTAGGTATTTGCTGTGAATGAAATACATAAATATAATTCGTCTATTTTGAGGGTCAAAACTGTAGACCTGATTAATCTTCTTGCTTTATTCTCCCACTCCTAGCTGTTCTCATTCATTAATGTAAAGAAATCTGAGTTATGACTTCCTCATCATAATGGCAAACACAATTAGGTCTCTTGGAAAGCATGAGATATTTATTTTGTCCTTGCTTCAATAATACAAAACTAACAAAGCTTAAAATAAATATGCAAAAGCATAACATTCTCATGTTTGGGGACAAAATCAGGTTTAAAAAAAAGGAATAATCTATTAGACTAAGTTTTGTTTTGGCCAGGTATAAATATGTTTACCTTACTTTAACTTGTAAAGATGTATGACCTCAGTGGAGTAATGTAGTTGAGTGAAGACGACTAATTTTTAAGTGAGTCTGCCCTTGGGTCTTGAACCTGCAATTTTCTCTGTGTTAATAGATTCCTTCATCCATGTGGAACACCTTACTTTGCTTTCCTCAGCTTGCTCCAGATTCAAAAAGATTATTTCTACAGAGAACAGTTTCCACTGTGAAAGCACTTTTAAACTGCAAAATTTTTCAGAGCAACAGCTGGGGCACTGTTTTGATGACACAGAGTGTGTCTCATTTGTCATAGGAAATTATCAGATTCTGCTCACTAATCAAAGAGTGGCTTAATGAAATTTATAAATGTGGGATCATACGCCAATTTTCAGCTGCTCTTGTTTCTGTTGGCTTCATAAATGGTAAATTGGTGTTCTGAACTGTTGTTTCACTTGGACTTTACCTGTTGACAGACTTCCTCTGTACTGATTGCTAAGGCACTAAGCGTGCTTGTTTAACTTGATTATTGCCAGTATCTCTCAGGGCCACTTTGTTGTTACTATCCTGTTTTACCAAAACGCTCTATACAAATCCAGTTTTCTAACAAAAATCTAGGATTGATATTGACTGTACTGCTCTTTCCCAGACTTCTGGTATTTTAAGGTCTAGGTAGATAACTTAATCAAGTTTGTCTACCTATGAAGTACAGGTGTCAGACAAAGATCTGAGTTATTTTTGGAACGGCACTTGTGGATGGTCACAGTACTTACTTTTACTGACACGCATACTGTTCCTAAGATTCAGGTACGCGGTAAAACACAAAAGTCAAGCTTCATCTTACTCAACTTGAGCCATTGAAAATTTAGGTATCTAGTCATCTGGGTACTCTTTGTAGTTAATGGATACATCTAAACACTTCCAGAGGGCAATTCATTCAGCCTTAGACAGGCTTTCAGTATGGGATTAGTCAGCCTTTTGGAGGTGCCTATCTTATGCCACTGATTACAGAGGAAGGTCAGAAAATTATCTTTGACTACACATCTACATTTTTAAATAGCTTAAGGTAGATGACATGAGCTCCACCCCAATCACTTTCAAAGGGAAGATCTTCATGGAGCATGCGCAGGCTTTGGTAGAGCACCTAATTAACCATCTTTTGTACCATTCATTTTAGAAATTAAAAAGGCAATAGTGAATCGAGAGGTGAATTACAGGATAATGTATGATTAAGGGAGAACCATCCTAACAGCATGGATGTTTCCCCTGCCACAAAATTCCTACGTGATGTTGGGCAAGTCACATAAACCACAGTTTACAAAAGTGGTTACTCATTGCAGGTTCCTTGTTTGCTAATTCAGTGTCCTGTAATCTGTTTTGCACAAGGGCTGAGCAAAGGAAGTTTATGGATGCCCTGCTTTGGACGTCTCTACAGATATTGGCTCAGTTAGTCAGAGTGGGAACTTAAACGAGTGGATAGCCTTGACCTAAATCTTTTTGAGCTTTGGTTTGTAAAAGGGAGTTCTCTCCCTACAAGAGTATGTGGAGATAAAATCAGTAATGTGACACCTTGTGAAGCAATTGAATATCTGGTGATAAAAGACATACAGCAAAATATATTAAAAAATATGTCTTCTATAAAGGACGGTACTATACATAGGAAAGAAGATACAAAAATGAGCACATTCTGAACAAACATATGTAATAAGAGCTAGATTTATGAAGGAGACTGTGGTACCTAGGACAAGCTTTAAGAACTCTGATGTTTACAAAATTATGATTAAATCCTGAGGTAGTAACACTTTGACTGGCAGCACTCCCCAGCAACCTATATTCCCATCACATCTTCCACCGGTCCTGAAAACCCTGCAGCTATGTGCCTCCCTCACACTCTACCAAAGTTAAAAAAAAAAGACAGCCTTTCATTTATTTGACCATGAGGTCCCATCTAATAGCCTTGTTCAGAGCATGTGTAACACACAAAATGCAGCCAAGGCGCCCTGGTGGCCAGAACACCCCTGTGAGATGCCCGCCCTGGCATCCTCAACATGTATTTGTCAGGAAAGTCCTGTTGGTATTCTAGACTGAAATTTTCTCAGTATTTCCTGTTGAAGCCGTTTCATTTTGTGCTGGCTTGTATGAGTTACAGTAACCCAGAGAAAGACAAGGATTTGTGTTAAAGGCTTCAGTGGGAAAAGGGGATCAGGCTTTTGGTTGCTGTTCTAATTAATATTATTTTTTTTTTATGCAGTGAACATCTGAATGGAGTCTAACATTACATAAGTCCTGCCCTTTTTTTCATGTTTCTGACTACTTTAGGTCAGTTCCTGCTGAACTTGCTGGTGTCAGCAAATCCCATTGTTAGGAGTTGAACTCTTCCGTGGCACTTTTTGTGGAAGTCTAGGGGTCCAAGAGGGAATTATGAATTTCAGCAGTGGGAAGGACACCTGAAAGTTGTAACACTCAGTGTCCACAATGCCTCAGTACCTTCTGTGACTGTGGCAAAACAAAGTATTGTCTCTTGTATGCATTCAAGTGAGGCAGGGTTCCGATGTAAGGGAGAGAACGCACCTTGCTAAGGATAGGCTGAATCAAATTCATTTTCATTGAACTAAGTACCATGGAAAACTTTAACACCAATGCTTAAAATTTTTGAGTGCTTGACTGCAACTTAAGCATATTTCTTTCTGCTAAAGCATTTGTACACGATAGGCATATATTCAGTATATAAATGCATATGTGACAGTTTGTGTTGTATGTGATCAAGTAGTGCATATGTGTAGCACATATGATATACTGTCACATATCTTGTTATAGATCTAATCTGTATCATCTACATCTAACATACAATAAAATACATTACAAACCCCCATCCATCCCATATATAAACAATATGTGCCGAAATAGCCACTTTTGTAGATTGCATTCATACGCATCTACATATTACAAAACTGGGTACATACAAAGGTCCTTTAGAAGTCAGAAGTGACAAACAAAATGTGAATACGTCACGGAAGAATGCTAAATATATATATTTCTCCAAACATCACAGAGTTGTTTGCATGGCAGGAGGAAGAATGTCTTCATTCAGCTGTCACTGCAGTATCCATTCAGCTTATGACGTGCCTTGTTAGAAGTAAACTGCCTTTTTATCCTCCCTGAGCTATGAAGTCACCTGAATTGCTCATATGTTGAAAGGATCCCCACCTGCAAAGACATTTGGATATGTGAAATAAAGAAACATTGGATTAATTTGAATGTTGACTCAGTCTGCCTTTCTGTGAACTAAAGACAACAAGTAGCTTGCAGTGTCTTTCTGTTGTCACAGCCTTCTTGGGATAATCACTATCCTGCCATCGACGCGTCTTGCAAAACTAATGCCATTATTTCTTGGGCTTGCCTTGGTCTTTGGCCACAGACACCCGGCCTCATTTGGCTTCAGCTGTGCTCACTGCTGGTTTTTGGCCCACACCTGTTCTCAATGTTAAACAAAAATCCTTTGCCAGGGGTTACCATCTTTTCAGCTGCATCAAATTTTTGAATGATTTCTTCCTAAAACTGTTCAATCAGGTGGGTCATCTTAGATGGTTTAACAAGGCCTTTATCTTTGTGGTCTAATTCATCATGACTTGTGTGGTTTGGAGAACAGTCAGACAAGCAGCTCAGCTCCAGTGGAAGGGTTGTGATGGACAACTGTCATGGCTATGAGCCTCTTCAGGTGACCACAGCTGGAAACTCATTATATGTACTCATTATCTCTTTTCTAGGACAGTTTTTGGGCTTAAGTCATGATCGTTTAAATGTTTTAGGATTCACATGGCTTTTTATCTGAATCATGGAATGTCTTTCCTCTGCAGTCAGCTTCCTTCATCTTCTCACAGCTAAAAATTGTGTGTTTGCTACTGGACATTATTCTCTGTATCTCTCTCTTCCCTACGCTTTCTTCTTTACATTAATCCAGTGAATTTCCCATTACTCTTGATCTTTATTTAGCATTAACCTTGCTTCCAGACAGCAATTCCTCCCTTTTTGCCTTCCCTATCTCTGTTGCTCAGCTGGCTAGAACTAGTTTTGCGAGTTCCTGTGCCCTCTTTAGCATATCCATTGCTAGGGCAGAGCACAGTTGGTAAGGTTAACAATTTATTTCATTTGTTCGGTAGCTTCTTCAGAGAGTATGTGATGATATGTCAGAGACCCTGTCAGCCTGACTAACTACATATTGAAGCATTCATTGATAAGTGATTTTAGAAAATTACTTGAAAGCATAAGCTGCACAAATCTCTCAGATTGTCAATGGACAGTAAAAAGCTTCAGGTTTCTTTTTATAAAATTTACGTCCATTCTTCTTGTTAGCATAATTATGTGTGTAGTACTCAATTTAGCTCTTTAGGGTGAAGATTTACGTAAGAGTCCACTTCATCATCTCATCTTTTTTTCCTTTCAGCTCTTCAAATATTGTAAGTAATGGAACACATTTGTCACTGAATTATCTTTCAGAAAGTTTAAGGGAGAAATCTAGAAAAAAAAATATTGTAAATGTGGTCTTGATAGAACCCTTTGTGAGGTGACATCTTCAATATAATTTAGTGAAGGCAAATGAAAAGGGGAAGATCATACAGTATAATTTCAAAGTGGGGTGGTTCAATCTCTGCAAAATTTATTGCAATAAATACAGAAAAGAATTAAGGCCCATCCTGCCTTTCTCACTCCTGGCAAACTGTAAAGACCTCAAAACTAGGTTTTATGACATAGAAAAAAAGCTATTCTGAAGATCATTAGGTGTCAAAAAGTTAAGAAAAGGTGATGTTTGATGAGATAGCAGGCCTTTAGATCTGTTCAGCTGTTGCACAAAGGGCAGTCCTAAGCCCCTTTTCTAGGCTCTTGACCACACTGCCGTTTCCTTTGCACTGGTACTATTCTCACCTGACGCCGTAGAACCCAGGGAGCACTACTTAAAAAAAAAAAAAAAAAAAAAGTCTTTTTTTTCCTTTTTTTTTCTTTTATACCTTTTTTATTTCCTTCCCTCCCTTCCCCCTTTCTATTTTTTCCTGTTTTCCTTTTCTTTTTTCCTTTTCCCCCCCTTTTTTTGTTCCCTCTTTTTTTTTTTTTCTTTTTTTCAGGGTTAGCTTGTTGCCAGTTTAACACATTGGAAATCCTTTGATTAAACTAGCAGATCTGGCGCAAGCAAGGAGATAGGAATGTCAGTTAAACGTCAGATTGCCTGAACTACTTAAAGAAATCTTAAATCATACAGTTTCTAACCTGTAAGACTAATTTAGCAGTAAAAATAGTATTTAAGATAATCACTTTCCTAAGGTAGTTACCTTGTAAATAATTTTCTATATTTTGGGGATGGATCTGGGGAGTGTTGGGGTGTTTAAAAACCAGAAGATAAATATACTGATTCCTAGAATGTTCTTTTTCAGAATCACAAAGTACAGTGTCCAAACTCTGAAATTCACCACAGGCTGCTGCTCGAGCAGCTACAGAAGTAGTTCCAGTGGGTAGCCATTAGGAAAAGACTATAAGGAAACGAAGAGATACTTTGCTAGGCCTTGGGGCTTGGGGAATTGAAGAAAAGAAAGCAAATCCATCTGGACTTTCTTTCCTTTCATTGTGAACGAGGTCAGCATCTGCCTCACACGATGCCATCAGGAGTAGAGAAGAGATATGCTGAACTGTTTAAGCCATGCACTGTGTATAAGGGTAACCTTACACCACTGTGTATAAGAAGGTAACCATCCCGGCCTCCTCTAGCCGAGGGAGTATTGGAAAGGTGGCACTAAATCTTATTATTTCCTTGTGTTATCTTGTTCCTTTATTTAACGTACCTCATTATCACTGGTCTCCGTATGGTGTGCTTTGTTCGTGCTTTGGCAGTCCAGACCCAACCTCAGAATGCTTTGTGTTTATTTCTGCACTGGGCAAGATGTCAACAAACCCAGGGGAGGGAAATAGTATACGTTTGCCTTTCAACAAAAGCTGAACTGAATTTCATGGAACAACAGTAACAAAAATCGTGCTTTCAACCCTTGGAATTCCCCTCGCTTCTTTGATCTCAAAAGCTCATAAACAGCCAGGGTGCTTCTAAAAGGCGGTTATAAAAATTCTAATGGGAGAAATTAGATAAACCAAATTTCTGTTAGCTGTAACAGCAGCTCTGACTGTCGCTTAGAATGCTATGTTCTAAATGAGTTGTAAGTGATTCTGCTTCCTCTGTATTATTGAAGGTGATGGAAATTTAGAAACATTCTGTACCTTATTAATAAGGACTCCCATAAAGCTTGTGTAGTTTAACCAGTGCTAAAATATGCATAGGCACTTAAATAGACACAGGGACAATATAGAGAATTACGTTTTTTTGCAATGTAGCAAAATTCCTGTGGTAGATAAAAAATACTGGTGGCATCTTCATTTGTCAACTAGTGAGAGCTATCCGCTGCCCAAAATCAAGATGTAGCATTTGTTATATTGATATTCCTAAACTTTGCATGTTGCTTACTAACTCAGAGGAATTTGGAAATGCTCATCTTCCCATTCCCCCCACCATGGTCTAAAGAATTATTACCACTGAATACCTCAGTGTTTGTTTTGGCTGTGGAGTTTTTCCTGGACCTTCCATTCCTGTATCACAGCTGCTTCCTCAGCAGCAGTTGCAATATATATATCAAAGCATGTTTTCTCAGTAAAGCAAATTGTTAATGTTATTGTTGCTCATCTTAGAAAATATTTTGGTGGACAGCTAGCTCTCCTCTGTTTTCAAACCTCCACTGTCTCAGGCCACCACAAATACAGACCTGATATGATGAACTTGTTACCTGTCATGGCATTTTGTGTACACAGCACACTTGCTGATGTTACTCACTGCAATTCCAAACGTTTTTGTGTTTTTTTTTTTTTTTTTGACTAATATCCACTTACCAACCTTTTGACTTTGCATATACAATGGCAAAACAATGATTTGTCTGACAGGAAGGCAGATTTAAAGCATAGATGTAATTTATAGAGAATGTGTACCCTTAGGGGGAGAAGAATAATTTCAGAGGTAAGACAGGAGAAAAGGGCAGGGGCAGATGCGGCCTTCACCTGAAGGGAGACTGCAGCCTTAGAACTTGCCTGTAGGTTAAGTGATTGGGAGCGTAAACATGGTATAGGGCAGAGCTAATAAGGGAAGGGGAGGACTTAGTAGCCCTTTGGTCACCTCTGCTGAAAATCCACTCTTGAACTTTGCAAATGAGATTTTGCAAAACAGTGTCAACCACTGGAGCAATGAGAGAGGGTTGTGTCATTATTAAACGAGGTGGGGGGGGGGGGGGGGGGGGGGGGTAGGAAGGTGTTCAGGATAATCCACCATAATTGTCACTCTTATCTAGTGAGCAAGGTGTAGAATTCCTCTTACAGTCTTTTATTTCATTTTGGTTTTCCTATTAGTGCAACATTCTGAGTTAGTGCAATTTCTTGGCTTATTTTCTAGGTAGTATAAACTCTGCTATCCATCTGCTTCTCAGATGATAGAATTATTACTGTCAGTCCTTGTTGGTCTTTTTATTGGCTGCTTTTATTCTTTTATATCTATTTTAAGTCGTGTCAGGGATTTTTTCCTGTTTTTATTTTTCTTAAATATTGGTCCCTGTACAGGCACCTGTGTCCAAGAAGTACAGTTATTAGAATGAAGCACACGATTTCCCATGGGATTTTTACAGAAGTCTGACATTTCAAGTCAGCAAGAACTCTGGTGTGAATGACTTATTTGCAATGAAATAATTCTTGCAGAACTCTTTTTTTTTTTTTTTAAACCTTCATACCTTTCACGTTATTTATTCTGGGACAGAATAGTACTATCCTGTCCCAATTCAAAATTATTTAACTGAAATTTGTATTTGTTATAGAGCACTAATATACTACAAAATGATTGCACGAACAGAAATTTTCACAACAGATCATTGCTGAATTGTAATTTATGCAATTTTGTACAGTAGCTGACCGAGGTGATGGCATTCCTCTGCAGAAAGGATTAAGGAGCTGGTCGTGGTTTTAAGTGCACAAATGATAATTGATATAGGACATAATTTTCAACAGCTGTTGCTAATTAAAATGTTTCATAAAGGCTTCCTGACAGTATGGGAATCTTGCTGAGTTAAAAATTTATGCATTTAAAAAGGAATTACAAAATTAACATGAACTTACACTAGGAGAAATGCGTTGTGCATAGCTAGTTAAAATAACCTTTGGTTGTTTTTTATTTCTTGTTTCAAATATCTGAAATATTTCAATTAGAACATCCAAACTACTGTGTATTTGTGTATGTTTGAAAAATGTTGCATGAATATTGAGATGCCTAATTTTCTTTTATTTTTAATAAATGCCTATGTACACTTCTGTAAAGGAGGAAGCTTTATCATAGAGCAACATTAAATGGATACAGAAACAGATGGTAGAGAGAAATCGAAGTTATCTCTTTTGAAAGAATTATTTTGTTTTCACAAGTCCTATGGTGTTCTTTACAAGTCTTCCTGCAGGACTGGGATTACTCTGATTAACTATATTGAAAGGTTTATTATTATTGTTGTTGTTGTTATTATTATTGTCATTATTATTGTCATTATTGTTATAGTTGAAGGACCAGACCTGCCTTGCCATGATACTTGTTAACTAGACATTGCCCTGGCTTTTGTGTGATGCAGAAAGGAAAAGGACCAACTTTCTGACACATCATGTATGGAATTTCTACCTCCTACATGATATGGACATTAACTTTGCCTCCATTAATATTGTTTTTTAGAGATAGGGGAAGGGGAATGGGAATGCAGTTAGTTAATAGGCTGTCTTGAATCCTTAAGGCTTTGGAGTAATTCCAGCTTCATTGGGTGGTGAGAGAGCAGATACTTCCTCATTGCTGCCCTTAGGAAACTCAGAAGCATGTAATCTACTTAGGCAGGAGGCATACTGAGTATAAGATTTGGCCTTTATTACTCTCTGAATAACTTTACGGAAGGTGACAGAAAGTTGAGAAAAAAGGTGGATTAAATGTGGACAGTCTGAATAAACTTAGTGTGAACTTTTAATATGATCCATTTGTGCCTGAAAGGTTGAAATACTTCTGACCTCAGCTTTCATATGGGCTGTGTATTCTTTATAGTTTTAATGTTTAAACTCACTGTCAAAAATCCGTTTGGATCAAATTAAGTTAGAGTTTCTTCCAAGCAAGGGCTGCAACACATGGTACCAATGCTTTACTTTTTCACAAATTTCACAGATAAAAATCCCACAGACCCAAAATATGTTTTGATCTCTTCTTTCAGAATAATCTTCCATTGTCTCATATATCCTTTTATTTTTATACATATATACACACATATGGTAACATGCTGAGATTTTGAAAAATGAATAAGAAAAGAAATATTATATTATCATTTCTAAATGGAATGTGGTGACTGGTAAACTAATTAGCCCTTACATACCCTGGCTTGTAAATATCACTCGTATCAGAAGGTCTCAAATGACATGAAGCATGTGTCCTACGCTACAAATGCAGGTTGCTTGTATGAAGTAGGTATCCCTGTAATACTGGCCTCTCGTTATTTCCAGCAAGTAAATATAATTAAAAGCCATCAGATTTCTTTGATAGGTCGTTATGGTTCAGATCTGAGACACAGAGGTAACAAGGTTATTAGCAAGTGCTTAAACAAGGCATGTGTTCTCTGGGCCCTGGCACATGAAGGAAACATTTATGGGTGCAGAACAAAGAGAAGACCATAGCACAGATACTTACTTGCCAAAATCTAAGTGTGCAGATTTGCGTGCCCCAGCAGCATGCTTAAAGACCATCCCTTGAAAACAATGGATTATTAAATGCGTTTGTGGCAGATGTCTCTTGTTTTCCCAGGAGGTTTTGTGCCATTGTGTCACGCCGTTTTCAAATGAGAGCAAGGGGTTCAACAACTGATCATGCGTGGCTGGGACATTGTTCCCTACTACAGTGTGGTAGGTAGCAGATGAAGCATGGAAGGTCTTGGTGAGGAGCTGGGACTGTGCAGCGTGATAAAGAAGAGCCTGCTGAAGGGTGCAGAGAGCACAGACCTTGTCTGGGTGTGCCTGAAAATTTCATGTTTCTTGGTAGATTCCAGGAAAGCACTGAGATGGCAGAGACACTGAAGCTCTAGGCAAGGACTTCACTGCAAGGATGCAGTAGGCTGCAGGAGCATTGTCTCTTAAAGCCTTTTTTTTTTTTCCTGCTCAGTCAGCCACTTTTGGTTTCTCCCTTGAAGAAGTGAATTGTTCTGGGTGGTATCTTGACGTAAAGTAGGGCTTTGTTTCTTAGAATTTTAGAAGTCTGGCTCTGGGGAGGTCAAGACAACAGCATACCAACCTGAGAGCTCTGGTTAGCTGAGGTCCCCATCACGGCAGCCAGTCTGTCATAAACCACAGTTGTCATCCGATTTGCTGCAGATTAAACTGTATCTTCAAATGCGCTATTAAGAGAGTTTATGCTGTCAATAGGAGGCTGTTTATAAATTATTATTCTGTTGCTTTTTTTGCATTGCAAATGACAGTTGTGACGTGTCTTTCTGGGTCGTCTGTATGCTGAAATGTATTTATGCAAGCAAAGCATCAAAAAGAAAAAAACAGATGAAGAGAAGAAAAGATCTCAAAAGTACAAATTTTCGTTCATTTCCTACACTAAAATGGACTAAATTAGTTATATCATCTGCTAGCATAATACTAGAAACAATCCTCAAATAAAGGAGAATGAAATGATGAAAGAAAAAAAGGTGACATTACATTAAGAAGTACAAAAATATCCCAACCTACAAACTAACAGATACAACTTTATGACATCTGATTAACAGTAATTTAACTCCTACATAATAAATAAAAGCTCTTTGACTTCTGAAAATTAAGATTAAAAAACCTGATTTCTCCAATAAATTGTTGAAAAAATGACTAAGCTATTTCACACAAATGGTTTTCCAGCATAAACTCTTTGATGTCAAATTTATAAAATATTAAGTTGTATACATTTTCAAGCAAAGGATTAATGTATTTCTCTGTGTGCCATTTATTTTTAACTGCAGATTTTTTTATTCTGCAGAAATTATTGCAGTGACTCAGAGGAGACAATAAAATTTTTAATCATAAACATATTCTCAGGTTTCTAATCCCTTTCCTAACTCAAAAAATTTTCACGGACATGTTGACTTAAAATTGGTTCAATTGGTCATTCGGACTTAAAATCTGTAAAGCGTTAAACAATAGCGCGAGCAAGGGATTCACAAAAATATCTTGGCTGTGAGATTTTCTAGACATTATCTAGGTATTTTTGAGTTACTCTGATTAGTTCTTTGGGGGCATGACATCAAGAAATATAGGAATGTTGAGAAAGGAATTCCATTTTATTTTTCTATGAAAGTCTACAAAGAAGAGTTTTATCTGTGTTTTTTTTTTTTTTCCCTCAACAGAGACAAAATATTCTTTTAATGTCAATGATATGTCAGAAACGCTATATTAATCTGCTAACAATATGATGTGTAAGTGATCTAGTCCAACAGACTGTTTGCTGAAATTAGTAAGGAAAAATGAGCATCTTGTAGACATGTAGATGAAATTCTAAAAAGTAGGGAGATCCCTTTATTTGATTGACATGATTGGTTGTAAAACTATATGTTGCATGTTTAGGAAGAATGTTAAAATTTTCACAAAGGCAAAGAATTAAGTGTTTGATATGTATGTTTTTGTGCCAGACAACCCTTAAAGCTAGTGAATATCAAAAGTGCCACTTCCAGCATTTAAGCTATCTCATATTTTGACTTTGTGCAACCTAAGTGTATGTTTTTGTTTTGTCTATACGTTGCTGAAATGTATTACCTTTCTTCCCCTAGGCCTGAATAATAAATTAATGAAGTGTATATCTGACACGCAACAGTCAGCTTGTGCTGACACAATCAAGACTTTGTGTGAGGTCTATAACATGGTTAGAATGTTTTTTTGGGTCATCATGAAGAGAAGCAAAGAGTAGAAGGCATGAAACCAGCAATGACAACAAACAAGCCAAAAAAGATTGGAAATACGCTTTTGACCATTCTTAAGCTTAAATTCTCATCTGTTCCTGAGCAAGAAGTGACTTTGCAAGAAAAGACAGACCTGCATGTTCTTGTTAACATCAAGGATTTAAAATCACAGATGGATAGATAGAACATTTCAGTGATCAATTCAAAGAAACAGAATTCAAGCCAGAACGGAAAGCTTTAAAGCCTGTTTACAGGAACAGCAATAAACTTTCAGGGGAAGAAAAAAAAAAAAAAAGTTGCCTAGCTAGTTTGAAGAACTTGCTACTGAAACTGCTTTTCAAGAAAGCCGGACATTTAAACTGGAACAACACCATAGCTATTACAGACTCATTAATTGATAGGTTATTAAAAATAGGTTATTAAAAATTTTGTTTTCTTTACAAAACTGCAGGATTTCAAGGACAAGGAATTAGTAAATGTAAGAACCTTGCCTCTCCATTAAAATGACAGTGTAAAATCAGATCTTTATTGCTAAATATTGTTATTTTTAGTATTGCATCTGAGGAAAAAAAAAATCACTGTCAATGACTGACATTTATTCAAGACAAGGACTTACAAACTGCATTACATCTTAGTTGCTATTGAAATGACTTAATGGATTTCCTTATAAATTATAGTAATAAATTGAACAGTGGAGCAGTAAGGATCTAAACTAAGCTATGAAATCATAATATGTAGGTCCCATGTTCAGTTGTCTTTATTAAATCTATTGCTGTCTGAACCATTCTTCTTCCATTTCTTTCAGACAATAAACCAGAATCTGATTGGATTCTTTGTCCTGTATTTAGCTACCTGAAAATGAGCTGTTTAGTTGAAGGTGGCCACATAGGTCTCTTGTAGGTAATGACAGAGAGAAATAGCTTCATTTGAGGATTTGTCCCAATGATCATATGTGGTTAAGGCTGTGGTGACTTTCTCCTTGGAGGTCCATTCTCCTCCCATAACAAGGAGGAACGATGATGGTGAATTTATATTGAAATCTTGACTTCCAGATGCCTAAAAGAGATGAACTCCACTTTGTATCTGCAGAATCTGCTCTCCCCTTTCCATGAGGAAAGCACAGCTTAAAGAAAGATGGTATTAGTATTAGCATCTTCTTTGCAGTCTGAAAGCAAGTCTTTAATAATTGTTATGCTGTGACTGACAGACTGAAGCTTCATTTTTGTTTGGCACTGCCTGAATTAACTATGATTAAAGAATTATACAGTAAATTTTACTTAAAAGGTCCATAGTAGGCCACGCCAGTTTACCATTTTTTAGTGTCAGATAATAAAGAACACTTCTGACTTTTTAGAAGGTATTAGAATTCCATGGCACTGTAAAAGTATAAATGACTTGCTAATTCTTTTTGATTAAAAAGAAAGATCAAAAATTTAGTGAGGCTGCTGAATAAAAACAAAGATAATATATGTTGTGACAAACACATGGAAAAAATAATGAAAGAATTTGCACTTTACAGTTCTGTTTTGATCCAAGTATTACAGCGATGTTCAGAATTCCTTTTTTTCTCTTCTCTCCTTTTCTGTAAAGGGTGACAATATAATTACAAGGTTTATGTTACGTATGTTATACATAGATATATATATTTATAAGTATATATTTTCATGTGTAAGCTACTTGAGTTCTTTTTGTACCTGCATGTGCATACATTATCCATTTGTGCAGTGCTACTACTAGTTATGGACTTCAGTATGTTATATATGCTATAGACAAAGTAAAGAAGAATCCTTCCCAAAAAATCTCAAAGTCAAGTCTGGATAGACAGGTGCATCATAACTGAAAAAATAACAGGGGGTTATAAACAGTTAAAAACGATTGAAAACAGTAATTTAAAAATGTTATTTTATACCCATATTGTTTGCAGAGATCCTGTAGAGTTTGCTTTACAATAAATAATGTCTTTTCATCAGGAGCTTGTTTAACTCCTGCTGAAGTCTGTGGGAAGTCCATGTAAAAAATGGGTGTAGCAAAAGTATTTATCAGTATAATAATACTATGGAGTATCTAGGGGGTTTCAAATTTATATGAAGATTTACTAATATCACAAAGAGCAACTGTCTTCATAGGAAAGTTTTAAAGGAGTCAGGAGGAAAAGAGACAGTAAGCTTTTGCTTAACTCACATAATCTGTTACACATTGAAAATATTGACTAGGAGAAAATATGGCAATCAACCGAAAACAAGAATGAGAAAAAAGATAGGAAGAGTCTCAAAGTGCAAAAAAACTATATAAGACTCTCAGAAGAATGCTAAAAGACTGACGTAACACTCTTTCACTGAAATGCCTTTATTGACTACAAACAAAAACAACAGGAAAGACACACTGAATCTACTGCCTCAAAGTCTCAATCTGGCATTTCGTATATTTTTATGCCTTTTTTTTTTTCCTATCAGTACTTTTATAAATTGAAAATCAATGACTGGTAATACACTTTTATTTCTAAGTCAGTTATTTTAGGTATCAGTAGTGAACATGGTTTGAGACCTGTATTTTTTATAATTCATTTTGCATAACTCTGTAGTTTATCTGGTTTTTTTTTCTTTTTATAGCTGTAGTGTAAAACAAATACTGAGTTATTTGACAGTCACAGCTGACTTGTGTTGCAATTGTCTATTTATGTAAGTTTCATTTAACTACCAATCTGTCAACAGACAAAAATATTTCTATAGCATTCTGTACTCTGTAAACCTAAAAACACAGATACTGAATTTTTGGCATGTGACATACTTAACAGTAATGCCACTTAATCCGATGTCACCTTTCATTCCCTCCCCTCCGCTTAAACTTGAATATTTCTGGGAGTTTGTGCCATTTTGCCATTTTGTGTGACATATGCTTTCCTATTTTGAGAAGTAGTCTATGAAAATATTATTAATCTTCTAAACACCGGTTTTAAAAAATAATTACTGTAAAATGTTGGTGTGTAAGAGGGAGCTATTGAAGTGGGAAAATGTTGTCATCACTCAGAATAATCTACCAAAACACAAATTTTACAGAGGAATGTTCCAAGACCTGGAGCAATGTAGCTGGACTGAGCTCTCCTGTGCGATGATACTAATAAACTCACTCTTGTAGGTTTTATTAGTATTCATTTGCAGTCTCCTGTCTTTTGAGGATTATTGCCTCCTGGTCAGAGTGGCACCTAGAGCTGAGTCAATCATAGTTCAATTTGTTGGATTGTAGTTTGTCTCTCGTGTTGCATAGTAATTAAGAAAAAGAAACAAGTTGGATTGCTTTGATAATCATATGGTATAACCCTAATTAAGCCAAGTAAAACTCCATTCCTACTACATCTCCAAAGACTAGAAAAGTACTGTGAATAAGCAGTCCCAGATAGAAACAAACATGGTATTGAGCCCTTAGAATATTGCCTGAATTTTCATTTTCATTTTCAAGCTTTCTCTGTCAGACTGGGTTAAAACTCATTCACTCAAATGAGTTGGAAGCGATATCAGAAAATCCAAAGAAATGCATTTTTCCTTAGCCGATTGGTTTATCGTTTTAGGCAAGAGGCCAAATCACCAGGTCTGGGCAAGCAGCAAATTATGCATGTGGAGGCTAGAGGACAGGAATATCCTGGACAGGTTCCACAAGGCCACTCTGCCAACGTAGACCCATGGCAGTCCCGGGCTGCTGAGATGGGGACAGACTTAAGAGTTAACTGTAAAGTGAACTTCTGCGTTTGGTCAGCTGAATCTCTCTGTAGACTCCACTGATTGTATTGATTACACAGCTACAGTAGCCATAATGGGATCTTGGACACGTGAAGTTAGGTATCTCAATGTATAAGGAGGTACCAGCTGCTAATGTCAGCTTAATACCACATTCATTGGTATTCATAGATAAATTAAAAAAAAAAAAAAAAGAAAATAAACTTTTTACATTTTCTGGCATTTCTGTATCATTACAAAGGTTATAAAGTAGGGACCTAAATATGTCTTCTCTCACAGTTGTTGTTCTCTCACAGTTCACAGCAATTCAGGCTATTTGGTACTTCAGCAAAAGCAAGAGATTTCTTGAGACTTGTTAGTGAAAAATCACAGTGGAAAACAATGGTGTTTATACGTGTGTGGGTGCAGGTGTGGCAAAAGAGCTATAGATTTATCCTATCATCAAGTTCTTTTAACTTAGCTGGTGTTCAATCATCTTTTCTCAGTCCATCTCTGTTCAGTGTTTGCACAGTGTTTGGAGGCATGATTCTTCCCTTCAGAAGCTTCGCTGTTATTAAGAGCTTACAAAAGTTTGCGCAACGTCTGTGTGATGAGAACAGATATGCAAATCTGAAAGTTATGCTATCCTAGGACAGTCTGGAAATGTAATGCAGATTGCCAAACTTTACCACTTATTGTTAATGCAGACTTATTACGTGTACAAAAACTAAATTTGAAAACGACGTTTTGCATGAGATTCACATTCAGCTGGACTAGTAATAATATTAAAGCAGTAGCTGAAATGGGTGTGTTTTTCTGTTACTTAATCCAAAGGTATTTCTTCATGTAATTTAAACAAGTATATTGTCTTGTACAATAATACGGGAATTTTTCAATGTGGTAGTCATATCAGAATTATAGTTATTATTCATACAGTCTGTGCCATCGATACGTAATTTATATTCGGTCTCTTGTTTTCCAGGTCTCCCAACAAGGACATGGCTTCAAATGAAAGAGAGATCGTGGTTTGGGTTTGCCAGGAAGAGAAGATTGTGTGTGGCCTGACAAAGCGCACAACTTGTGCAGAAGTGATTCAAGCACTGCTTGAGGAGCATCAGGCAACATTTGGAGAGAAAAAGGTCCTTTTTGGGAAACCTAGTGATTACTGCATTGTAGAAAAATGGAGAGGCTCAGAGCGAGTACTTCCTCCCTTGACAAAGATTCTGAGACTTTGGAAGGCCTGGGGGGAAGAGCAGTCTAATTTGCACTTTGTGTTGGTAAAATCAGATGCTTTCCTCTCGTTTCCATTGTGGAAGACAGCTGAAGCTAAGGTAGTACAAAATGTAGAAAAACAGTGGGAGCTCAGTCCAGCAAATTACATGAAGATGTTGCCAATAGATAAACAAAAGAAAATCGTCAGGAAGACTTTCCGGAAACTGGCCAAGCTTAAACAGGACAGTGTTCAGCAAGAGAGAGATAATATGGAGACACTGATTCATCTGATCATTTCTCAAGATCATACCATTCATCAACAAGTCCTTAGAATGAAGGAACTAGATATGGAAATTGAAAAATGTGAAGCGAAATTCCATCTAGATCGTGTGGCCAATGATGGAGAAAATTATGTGCAGGACTCCTATTTAATGATCAATCCAAGTGAGGCTGAACAGCAAGGAAGTAGGCCAGATGATCAAAAGGAGATGCATGACTATTTGAGCAAAAGTGAGGGAATTTTACAGGTTGAAGAGAGACTGAAACATCACAAACAATTAATAGAGAAGCTGTGTGCTGAAATTGAGAGAGAGGTACATGGGATATGCACAGAAAAAAGTGGAGACGATGTTCGCACAGAAGGAGCTGCTGATGCTGAACTGGAAAACTCAAATTTGGAAAGTGTAAAATATGAGCTGGAAAGAAGTATGAAAGATGGTCTGAGAATCAACTCGTACCTGAGCTGCATTCAGAAAGAACTTACATACAGGGACTCATTGCTTCAAAAGAAGGAAAAAGAATATGAACTTCTTACAGAAGAATTTAATTTACTACACGTTAAAGACAACCTTGAAACTAGGCTTCCATCAAATGAAGAGCCATCCAAGGGCAGTGGCATCTCCAGTAATAGCATTGCTGTTCCTGACTTTGTTCATAGAGTGACTAATCTGGACATAAATGATACAGACTCTGACACTGGAATCAGCTCTACACACAGTCAGGACTCTGAAATAACTTCAGGGGACACGGTACTGTTGTCAACATAGTTGAAAACAGTCATGCGTTTATGAAAAGTCATATTTTGGAGGATATTTATAAGAATTAGTAAACCTTGTTGTCTTGAGAGTTCAGCCCTTCGAGATGTTAGAACTGTGGCACCGCTTTAGCAAAGTAAACACGTCTATTTATGTGCTTAATGGAATACTTGTGCTTAAATGCATGGTCAGTCTCATGGGTTAACTGCTAATAGGTGCAAGGTTGTTGGCTTTGCTACATCAGGACAGACTGTTTAGACCTTGTAATACTGACAGTGAAACAAGAATTCTGACTGGCTTGGACCAAAAGTCTGGAGATTTGATATCCCCTGACCTTTGGGTCCATATGTCTAACTTTTTAGGAACGTGAATTAGAGATTAGACCAAACTAGACAGAGAGCTTGATTTTCTGCTCTGTTACATTAACTTTATTCAGCTGGAGTTTCCCCACCATGAAGCTGCCGTAAAGGAATACATAATTGAGCATGTAATCTGTTAAAAAATAGTTTTTTATGCTACTGTAGGACAAAAAAATGCAACTGCATTTATGCTGTACATTTAAATTTAGTTTTGAGTTATCAGGATGATATTTTCAAACACGCCTACGTCTCATTTTAAAAATGAACCTTACACACACATAGGCTTTTAATTTCCATTCTCTTTCAGCAGCATTTAACTGCTTCTAAGATCCTTAAAACTACTACTTATCTGCTGTTACCCTGTAGTTGCCCCAGTGATGCTTAAGTCCACATAGTTTCTGCCAGCGGGCATGTCAGAACTGCCTACATCCTGCTTGTGCGAGACACTCAAATCCCAAGCTCACACCTCACCCCAGGGGCGTTTTCAGCAAGGCTTTCTCCTGCCTATCTCACTGGTCAGATCCAGTGTCTTAGGCCTCCTCAGAATCATGACTACCAAATAAAGTGTAACAGAAAGGCCAGGCAGGAAGCAGACATTTTTGGCTTTGGCTAGACACCGTTTCCTAATAGCCAGGTAGTTAACCATTTTCAAATAGCAGGTAGGTTGTCAGATCCCATCTCATGCTGTTTTGGAGCAGGGTTATGGACCTGTAAATCCTACTTTCTCGGTGAGGACTTTGGAATACAGCTGACCCATTTTATATAGCTAATTAAATATCAGGCCCCAGGAAAAAAAAAGGACTGCAAAACATGAGAATTTACAAGTGTGTGGTTAAGTCAAATGATTTCACTTAGGATGCAGTAGCTGATCTCAAATCCTTCTCCAGCATGTTGCTGTAAATCCCAAGTGAAGGTTTAGAACTGAGGTGTTCTCAGTTACCAAACAGGATTTCTAACTCTGAGCTTAGAAACTCTTAACAGGAAGAACATGAATAATTCCTGGGTTGCCATGTTTGTATTTTGCAGAGCGATCTGTTAAATGCTTTTGATTAAATGAATTGTATGGAGAAATAGTTACAGTGTTTCTAAACAAAGTTTAGCTCCAGCAAAATTCAAACACTTCCTGGAATTAAAAGCCGACAAGGTAAATGAACAGACAGTACTTAGAAGGTATAAATGTAAAATACTTTCAGATACACTATTTCTTCTTTCTGAATTTTTCTTTTCTTAAATGTCTGTCAACCATCTGTTTTCTAAAATGACCAAAGTGCTAGAACTGCTGATTAACACATATTAGATGTAGAAAAAAAAAAAAAAGGCAAAAAAAAAGCACCTTTTCTAAAAAGGCAATTTTTTGTGTTTTTTTTTTTAAAAAAGATTTTTTTTTTAATCCTGGATATTATAAATAGTTTCTATTCCAGCAAAGTGTACTAGTTGCCTTAATATATTTTGTGTCGTGTTTTTGTCATACAATGTTATTTGAATACTTCAATAATAATATGTCATATTTTAGACTCATCAGCTCCTGATGGAAACACAAGTATGTATCAAATATATTATCTTATCTTTGTAATAATTTATTAACGCAGCTCAGCATCTTTTGAGCTCTGTGGTATCACTCTGACAAGTAGTAAGCACAGAGCTCTGAATGTTGAGAATAGGGTAATGTATTGTATGCGTTCTTGTGAATTTAGCTAACAGTTAGTTCTAATGAGTCATTTTTTTTTTTATATAAATACTTAGGGGATAAAGGATTCAAACAGAATAATAGTCACAGCTGTGCAGGCTAGTACAGGATCCATGGGGGAACTAATTTCCACTTGTATTCTATCAGATTTATTTCACTCATAGGAACTTGTACTGGTTCTCAGAACTGATCTTTACCCACGTTACGTGCTTGATTGTACATCCCCTGCAACGTGTAGATCTTAAGACTATTACTGTGTTTTAAGAAGAAAATAGGAAAAAAATAGGTTGGGAAAGAGTATTTCTTAAAAAATAAAATAATATTAAAAAAACATCCAGTGTTTTGAAGCTTATACTTTGATATCTCAAACAAAGTTTCTTTCAGAATTTAGATGAATGTACAAGACGGTTAAAGACTGTGTGCGCTCTTTGCTGTTTATCTACCTCTACACTCTTCATATACTTGCTTGATCTGATTTTAGGATGCTAAGCGTATAATTTATGAGCCTTTATGCTCCTTACTTAACCATTCTTCTTTTGTCTCAACTATCTATGATTTATTTTTTTTAATTCCCATAAGGACATGCACAATCACACACTTTCGTTCATTTCCTGTTACTCTCTTAAGCCAGTTCCCTTTCCATCTTCATAGTTTTGTTCTATTTTATAAAAATTTCCATGGACTATGTTATACCTACTGACAAAGGGGAAGATCAAAAGTCCTGCATAAGAGGAGTGAAAAATTCTACCCAGGGAGTGGAAATGTGAAATGTCAAAGTGAAATGAAAGGAAATTCAGTCCATTACACTCGTCTGTACACGAGGGTTTTGATAGAAAGACAGTTATTTCTTCAGAGGGAGAGGAATATCGTGGTGAGGAGGTGCCAGTCTCAGCCTGTATCATGACTATTGTGGGGTGGAAAAGGTTAGTCCCTGATATGAATCTAGGAGGAGATCTTCAGTGACTGTCTTCCAAGCTAACAGTACTGAAATGAATGGACTTGCCTAATACAAATTTATTTGGATCCTACATACTTAAATAGTTTCACGTATATATATTTATAACCAGTATAACTCCAACAATTTCCAGAGAACACAGTGTATACCCCAATCTCATGTTTCTGCCTGACTTTATTATGTACTTTTACAAATTTAATGAAAGCAGATGAGTCAATTTAATTACCTGCTTCAGTTCCTTGACGACTCTTTCAAATATAAAACATAATTATCATTTGGTTATATATAAATTTGCAGTATTTACCATCCATTTATGTTCTTGAAAATTACCACGTAATTACAGAATTATTACTTCTTTTTTTTTTTTCTTTCCCCCTACATAACTGAGTAATCCCTAAGAATTTATATCACTTCAAACTTATCAATTATGTGTTTTTCTTCAGATTGTGCATTCAGGGATTCTTTTACTGGCTGTCTTGTGCTACATTCATACGTACATATTGCTAACACATGGTATTTGATTATATGATACTGACAGATTGAAATTAAGAAAGATGAGAGCTTCAACTTGCAGCTTTAGGCTGCTAAGATTAATAGGTTTTACATTTCTCTACATGCCCAGAATCATCGTTAGTTTCTGCATATTTCCAATTCTGTAAAGACATAAATGGATGTAATGTAACAAATCACTATTACAAAATCATATCATTTCTACTTCTAATTGCCTAATTGTGTTCATCAATTTGAACCAAGACCTAGATCCATGAACATAATTCAGCAAAGTACCAATATATATAACTGTAAGTAAATAGCAATTTGAATGATTTTGTGTATGATCCGTATTATATTTTCTTTAATAATATATGAGCATTCCTTCCTAATTTTTTAGTATCCTTGTGACTGTTCATTCTGTTAAAAAAAAAAACCCAAAACTTATTATTTTCCATTTTCATCTCATTAAATACTGGGTTTGTAATAAAGTATCTTTGGTAATTATAAATATTTTCATTAGCAGTGTTTAATCCAAAGGGCTTTTTTCTAAACCTACCTTAGACCATCTCTTCCTGTCTTGCCAGTTCAGTTAGCTTGAACATAAATGACTGTTTTCTTCCAAGAGTAGCATGCTCATAATCATTACACACATAATATTTTTCTTCTCCTAGAGCTGTAGTGTTTATCCTTCTGGGTATTTTACTACAGCGTTTAAAAGACAATTAGGTTATTTGGCATTTTGTAACTTCCAAAAATAAATTGCTGCTTGCTATCTTTCTCAGAACTCCATCTGACAACATAAACGTACTTCAAAACAAATATGACTGCATTTCCAGTGTCCATAACATAATCATTATTACATATATTAAAACCATTAATTTTTTCCTGAAATGTGTTTAAATGAGTATAGGGGGCTTTTAAATAGTATATTGTCCTTGTGAATACAGAATTTTGTAAAATGCAACAGGCTCATTCCAAAGTTCTTAACAAGCAACTCAGAATATATTTTACTGTGTAAAAATCTCATAGTCCTTTCTGAAACAAAAGTTTCCATGACTGAAATTATTATCTTCCAAAGAGCAGACTGTTGGTATATAAAATACAGACATCAAGATTTTCTTTCTAATACTTAACAGGTTCTAATATTTAGTTGATATGCCTTACATCAAACATAGCTCTTCAGACAGATGATTACAGACTGATTTTCTGGAATCAGATCTGTGACTGCCTTGCATGTCCGACAGATCAGGTCCAACTGGAATCCAGTCACTAATTTCAATGGGAGCTGTTCATAATATTTTACAAGCCTTCAGGTTTAATTCAGGAAACATTCTCAAATAAGAACCTGTAGTTATATTTGGGCAGTATTTCACTGTTTGGTTTTTTTTTTCAGATGTAAAAAAATATAAAATCCAAAACTTCCAATCTGACTAGAATTTTTACCAGTTTTCTATTTCACTCGTCTGGAATTTGAGAGTTTTTGCATCAACGATTCATTCAAAAACCGAATGATCATTGCATTTTCAAAAATATTTACAGTAATGACTATTGGCTGTGCTAGCTTTGTCAGCTGAATCCCACATAAGGGTGTGAAAATGTAGTCTTTGTGCATGTAAATGCAGGTTTTTGCTTATGCAATTACTATATGCATATTTTTCTTGACTAGCCTGTTGGTTGAGATTATAATTCACCCAAATATTGAAAACTTAACTTATGATGTTCAATCCATTCACTGACATCCATTTTTCAGGAAATAATAATTCTTTCTGGGGTAAGAGGAATTATTTTGTCAAGAGCGATACAGGGATCATCTTGCTAAGATGCGGGTAAGATAAAGTAAAAGCCCAGCTGGTGGAAAAGGTTCACTGTCGGCTAGAAGTTCAATTTAACCTTGCAAAGTATTGAGGTTGGATAGATCATAAAATAGTAACTATGGAGAAAGTCATGCAGTTACTTGCTATGGTAAAAACTGTCCTTTGTTCCACAATGCAAAGCGTTAGAGGAGTATACAAAAGTATCTCAGTGCATTCATGAGAATACTACATGTCAGCAACTCTGTTACAGATTACAGGGGGGAAAAGAGTTATTTGCATGAGGAAGTAGCTGTTAATTCCTTTCTATCTGTATTCAGATTTTTTTTACTAGGAATAGAGAGGGACCTTTTGATTTAGAGAGCTTTTGTCATTCATGACCTGGAAGTAGTGTGGGCTCCTTTTTCTACAGCGACAGAAAAATATACAGTGTTCATGGTAATTTTAATTCTTTTGCAGATTGCCACAGACTGTGTGAATGTAAATCTTATTTGATGATTTCCCCTGATTCTGATTTGACTCATCTCCATACTTTATCTAAATAATTACCAGTGTTATGTATTTGCAGCTCCATGCAACTTCCATTATGTTCATATCTGCACTTTTTTGTTATTCAGTGGTTAGATCAGATTTTATGTAGAATTTCTTCCAACTTCAAATATCATCCTCTTTTATTTTATGTTCATTCCTATTTTGCTTCAGATCAGTTATATTTCAAGTTCTTATTTCCAAGTGCGCGTATTTGTTTTAAACTGCAGATAAAGTAAATGCTGCTTCATGTTTTATTTTGCTTCAGTAATCATAAAGTAGACAGACATACTTTCTTGGGGAAGGGAGTTACTGCTTAAATCTCATTTCACCAAGTTAATTGGCCTGCTAATAGTTGGCATACAGTAAATTGTCCTTACTGTTGCTCTTCTTTATGTATGAAAAAATTTAAGTGGATGACAAGATACTTTTATGTAACATAGGAATGTCTTGATTATAATATTTCCTACATTATTTTTAGTTGCGCTGAACTCTGGCAGCAGAGAAGTTATACGAAAAGTATTCTGAACTGGTATTTCTTTTCTGGTATTTTCATGTCAAACAGGGCCAGGTGAATCATAAACCCAGGACTGTATTGCACAGTCACATATTTCTAGAATAATAGATTAGCAATACAGCGATTAGCTAATGTTCACTAAACTGTTCTGGTATGCTTAAAACTGAGAGCTTGAAATAGTTGTTATGAAACTGTTACTGATGATGACCCTAAGAGGCATAGTCTTCCTCTTAACATTTACCGTTTTCAGGGTTGCTTATTTTTTCCATCCTGATGATTATTTTACTATGAAAACAATTTTATTCTGTAAATTTGAACCCTCCTTTTCTTTGGAAAGGACTTTTTATTAACAGGCAGATCTTTAGTTGTTTTTCATTTCTCTTTTTTTGCAAAAGCGGAATGTTATAAACAAATTTTAGCTCAAGTGTTTTGAAAAAGAAAAAAAAAAGAAAGCGCTATTCCTTTCTGTACACATTAGTCACTTGCATACTATTTCTGCTTTCAGTGTTCTTTTCCAACACATATTTCATATATTTGGTTTTGATGTCTAAAATTACAGGCTGAGAGTGTTCGTAGTTAAGTCAATATTTGAGCTACACAACGTCGGCATTTAGAGAAAGGCCAAGTCCTGTACGCATGTAACTGTTTCACTGCTGTAAGATTCCATGAGATTCAGGAAAGAGAGGCTGTTTATATATGAGCGTGGAAGCAGAGCCATCCTGCAGCATCTGCTGTAACACAAATCTTCTACAACTGCATCTTGGTGAAGATGGCAAGAGAGTGCTTTATGACCTGTAATTTCCTGATCAGCAGATTTCTTGAGTTTTGAGATTACGTGGAACACCGCTTTCACTAGGAGAGGGGAGGGGAATAAACTTCCTGTTCTACCTTTGCAGAAGACTGCCTGAAAAATGATCCGTATGTAATTTTTAGTGAAACACAACAAGCTAGTTCAAAACCAACAAATTTGTATGATCTTTAAGCTAAATTCACGACCAGGAGGTCTTGATAATGTATTTTAATTCTTAGGTCGGTAAAACTACAGTTTTAAATCACAAATTATTGCCTCTCAAAATTATTCATACCTGAATTCACTGAACCACAACAGAACCTCATAGTAGTATATAAGAAAAGCATCTGACAAAATAGCATCCTGACATCTGGCATGTGAGAAATTGCTTTGATTCCATCATTGAACTCTCCCCTAAATTATACGCAATAACTATAGGATTTTCCTCAGAAATATGTTACACTCCTCCTTATATTAAATGAGTGATGCACTAGTTCAAATTTATGCTATAAGTAAATTCAGCAGAATAAAACAAAGAAAGAATACTCTCATCCGTTTTTGAAAAGCAAATTAATATCCTTATATTTCTGCATAAAAGCACTACAGTTTCTTGTGATTCCCAGTTAATTTTTCAGTTTTATAGCATTTTTTACGTGACTTCCTTTTTCTTTTTTGAAACATAGTGGGGGTTTTTATACACTACTGAATTAACTAATCTTTTATGTTGCTAAGTAGTAATCTTACAATTTATTCCTATCTATACTTGGTTAATTAACATTTGGGTTTCCTTCTTTGCAGACTATGACACTCCCCAAATAACATTTTGACCCATAATCTGTGCGCACAGCTTTAGACACTTTGGTTTGTTAGTGCAGCTAGTACGCTATCGAGATAGAGATTTTATCAATAATTCTAAAAATGTGTTTATAAGGCAAATACATGATTTTGCCAAGTACAGTGAGAAGAGAAAATCACCAACACATAAGAGTGTAAGGAAACTCTGTCTGTAGCATTTCACTGTGGGAGAAGTTGAGGGGTTGTTCTTTTTTTAAAAAGTCAAAAGAGTATGGCAATATGCTGGGAATGGGCTTGTATGACTTAACGCATTTGTATGTGTCTTCTGCCAACTTCAAGTTTTCCTGTTACAGTACTAGTATTTCTGGCATTCACCATGGTGACACTCTCCTACTCCGTGACCACATGTGCCTGATGGAGGCAGCAGGCTTAGATATGACCAGTTGCGTCTGGTAGTTGAGGTCCCAGCATGATTTATGCAGAAGTTGGTAAGTTTGTGGTTGGCAGATGCTTGGCTCACAAGGCAGATAATTCTGAGTCTCACAACTGAACTGTGCTACCATAGTTTTTCTCCTAACACATAATCTCATATGAGTAAGAAGCACCATCATCACACAATCTACTGTCTGTTACATCCCATGACATACCAGATAATTCCTGCCTTCTCTTTTCTGTGGCTTGGGACAGCTTTTGAGAGGCCTGAGAGAGGAACGAATTTAAGTGTGGTTTAGCATAAAATAGGATAAAAGTAAGGGTTGAACTTTAGCTAACCATAATGTAAAACCTTTAAAACGTGGTTATAAAAGGCTGTCAGAGCAAGCACATATGCACAGATAGAAAGTAGAATATTGTCCCTTGTTGTGGGTGTGACAAAGTCCCAGGCCATACCCACCCGTATCATATGGCAGCCTCATATTTGTTTCTGGTTCAAAATGAAAATTAGAAACAACTGTTCTGCAGTGATAGTAATCATCCATTGCCAAGGAAGAAGGAAATTAATCATCTCCAGGATTCCTTAAATTGAGACAGGATGTTTTTATGCTCTAGTAAACCGCAAGTTATTGAGCTTGACAGTATTCACTTATATTTTAGGGGAAGATGATATGTTCCACTACACAAATTATTGGTGAAATTTTATGGGCTGTGTTAGGCACAGATCAAACCAGATGATCCTTATGTCTTAAAATCTGCCCTTAGAATTTACAGCTGCTCAGAAAAAAAACCCTGTCAGAAAATGATGAAGGGGAAGAGGAGGGCTGAAACACTGATCTACAATGTTTTCCTTATAATAAAGCACCACTGTTTCCCGAGTGGGAAAATCTGAATGTCCTGGAGTTGTTATGTCCTTAGACTTGGTTGTAGTCACAGCTTAATTGAAAATTTCATGCACAAACAAAAGCAAGCTGCAAATTCTCTGCTCCTTTCCCTTCTGGCAGTTGAAAGAAGTATTGCCTACACCTCCACGTTATATATCTCTCATTTCAAGCCATGTAGAGATTTACCTGCCCGTGCAAATGACTGTTGAGGCAGACAAAGAAATCGTGTCTTCTTACATGTGAGAAACTAGGCTCAGAATGATTGAGTCACTCAAAGTTGTGAAGTTTCTGTCACAGACAGGGAATAAACAGAATTAGGTGTGGATCTATCATGCTACTAATAGTAAGACATTCCCCTCCTATCTAGTTTCTGCCATCCTGTCTCACATCATGAAGCACTTTACCAGAGAAAGAGAAGAAGAAAAGTCCTAAGGAACTAGACTGCAAAAGCCCTGGCACACAGTAAATCTTTCCTACTTCCTCCTGCTGAAACTGTAATACTACACGGGGCTCAAAGAGTGGGAGTACTCTGTGTGCAACGCCTGACAAAAGGTGAAAAGAAGATGGGGTGAATGGATGAATGCAAAGGGAAAATAATTTGCCATATAAAATAAAGGAGAGGAAGCAATTTCTGACTCTTTTCTTCACCAGTGCAAAAGATGGAGAAGGGAAATACCATAGTCCAAGGGTATTAATTCTGTCTTCTGCTTTAGGTTTTAGCTGTATGTTACATCCTTTTTAAGATGAATGCAAATTTTTAAACTAATTCAACTTGAATTCTTATTTTTCCATTCACTATTTCAGTCCAGGTTTGGGACAGTTCTGCTGCATGTGAGTGTACGAAGTAAAATACTAAAAATGAATCTTGGTATTATTTTATTAAGGTTAAAATCTGTGCTGGTTTAGGTTATTTAAACTTTATGTCATGTAACCACAGTCATTTTACCCTATTCCTATGAAACTATAGCTGCAAAGATGACTTCTGCATATTTTTTTCTTTATATATTCACTGTAAATCGTGAAGAACACAAACAGAAGTGCTGTAATTACGTTAGGCTTGCACTGCCAGTTACAAAGCTTAGTACATTCTCAGAAGTTGTTTGTAAGATCAAGGAGTAAGAGGTACATGACATGGAAGAAATGTCAAAAACATGAGAACAGTGTCATAGGGTTTGGTATTGACATATACCCTTTTAAATCACAAACTATTGATCTGCTCTCTTGAGCTCACATGGAGAACAGAAACCTTGTGTCAGCAAGGGAAAAGGAATTTTTCATCTTTTTCAGAATATTTCCAGAAGTTCATACATAATGGACCTTCAGATGACCCCACCCCAGAACTGTAGCAAAAATGTTCTTCCATCCCTTCTCTCTTTCCTTCCAGCTATTTCTACATTACAGGCTGGTCATGGCTGGAAAGGCGTCTAAGGTGTATTTCAGAAGAATAGCATCTGAAAACTCATCCCTGATAAGAAAAGTGTCAGATCAGAACACTTAATAGACAAGATATCTGACTTAATGGTGGGGTACAGTTGAAAACTTGAAAAAGGGATAAAGGATGAGAAATATGGAGTGTTTGATAACCTACCTTTACAAAAGCATGAAATTCGAAGACCCCCAAAATCATGCTTTAAGATAACCGATGAGCCTATGGGCAATGCAAGTTAGGCAGTAAAATAACAGTTTGAGAAGGATCAATCTGTCTTTCAATACTTTTAACAAAATATTCTGTCCTACGTGGTACTTCTCATGACTTGCAAAGCATTTTATGAAAATTATTTCACCAGCAGTGATTTAAGAGAAAATCATTTAGTATCAATACCTGATGTCCCTTTCTTGGTCTTCTCTGCTGATACTTCTAAATCTATATTGAAAGCAAAAAGCCTGTACAGTGAACCATAATTCATCATGTATTGTTCAAGGTCCAGCACATGAACTCTTCGATACAATGGCTGTTCATTATAAGGCATTTTCAGTATAATTGCGTTTACCCTGATTGACAAAAGTAAGATGAAGGATCTCATCTAAGGTGTGAGAGCACACTAAGTAGAAATGCTCCTGTGTATTCTTCAGCTTTAGTTTCAGCAAAGACATCAGCTAATAAAATTCAGATGGTACAATATGAGACATCATCTAATTGCTGCACTCCATCTGTTGTAACGGGAATTGGATAATATACTATATAACAAAGTTGATAGACTATTGGTGCAAATGTGCTTTTTTGATAGCAGCCCCTGGAAAGTAATTTTTCAAATAGCCTTTTATTAAATAAAGTTATTTTGAAAACAGCCTGCTTCCCTGCAGAACTGTGTGGATCTCTGAATACACACACCCATGCTGAGCAGCAAATTACATGTGAAAGCATAAGAACATCTGCAATTTAAGCTCAATTTATTCCTTAAAGGAATAGCTGTTTCGCATGGAGTTACATGACTTTCCTCACTAGTAAGTTAAATACACTCTTCCTCACCTAACTCGGCAAATGATGCAATATTCTTGGGAACAGACAAGTGGAGACCAAAAGAAGAACGGGAATTGCTGCCTTGACAGTCTCTCAAAGCCTAGATGTACTTAGAAACGGTACCATGAGGCCTGCAAAAGCCATGAGGCATTGAAAAAAAGGAAGAATTGCTCAAGGATTGTCAAGGTAGAAATAGCGGTCTGACTTCACGTAACTGGCAGGGAACTTGGTACGCTTAGTTTTCAAATAGGCAGGGCTGAATCTTCAGCAAAGATTGTGCTGCATCTTAAAGCAATCTCAGGGCTGATACGGCCAATGCAGTCACGATGAATACTATACGATGCTACAAACATCAAGAAGAAATTTCTCTGTTATTCCATATGAAAGCATCATGTATTTGTGCAAGATGCAACACAATGCTCTCCCAGTTTAGGATGCTAGTAGTCCACAACAAGTAATTTATGAAATTGTGTCAGTTGCAGGCCTATGCTACGGACCTTTTGCTACAGATGGAAAACTTGGGTAACTTTTTTCTTTTTTGCCTTGTATTTGCATAGACGGTTGGTTTTTTTTAATAAATGTCAAAAAATTTGCATGTGACTTGGAAGTGTAAAAATTTGCAGGAACATCGACAGTGAAGTCATTCATAGCAAACTATTGCTGCCAGGCAAAAGAATTAAGGAGCATAAGGTATTTTATAAATACATCGAAGGGAGGAAGTGCTAGAGAGAAAACTGATCCTGGAATAACTGTTCAAAACTAGTTATGGCAATGCAGATTTCTAAGAAAAAACATTTCACAAGGGAGAGAAGTAAAAATGCTAAGATACTGAGAAATACTCGTTCCTAGTCTGCCTAACCTCTTCAGATGCTACTCACTTTAGACATACTCATCTCATCTCATGGAAGGAAATTGTTTAATAACAAGGTACTGTGCAAAGTTTTATGCTACAAAATCTGACCAGTTATAATGCAGACATCCAGCAGAGCAAGCCTCTGTTGGACTCTTTGGTTGGGAGTGGATTTTGAGCCGCAAAGAAGAAATGGGAAGGAGAGATGACGGAAGATGCACCAGTAGTGAAATTCCCTCCATACTTTCCTGCTAGCATTAAGATGTGGGAGAGAAAGGGAGAATAAATATGCTGCACATGGATTTATTTCTTTAAAAATGGGCTCCCTCAGCTCACAAGAGGCAGGGAAACTGTAAGTGAGGCTTCTGGGTGATGTGGCTGGCAGTGCCCCTGGTTCAGAGGAAGAACTGTTGTCCAGTTTCCTTCTAGTGCTCAAGCTGGCATTTCTCCATGCATGGAGTCTGCACCATGGCTGATCATGGGCCCCAGGAAAGCTGTGGACTGGGTATTGATTAAGTATGGAATAAAACAACCATCAGCTTTACAGCAGATCATTGCTTCCTCATGCCGAAGGCGCTATTGCACAAAATTTTTCAGTGTTTACCAACAGTCATTTTCCAAAAACAATAGCAGGGGCTTTTGCCAAGTGTACAGATGTTATGCAACAGCCTCTTTATTTCATTTGTGGAACTGCTTAGTTTTGCACTGCAAAGGACGCGCTGGGCATATGAGTTAGGAATAACATGTAGGATTTATTTTGAATTTTCTGCCATACAATACATCATCTGGGGCATAGTTAGGAGTTTTGTTTTGTGGCAACAAATGACATAGGGTCCACCATCACTACCAAATAGAATAGAATGTCATGGCTTTTGTTATCACCATAAGATCACGTCTCAAAATATTTTCAAAGCAAAAGCAACAAAGTGACGAGTGATAGAGGCATTGCCACTTGTGACTGCGACTTGCCACTATTAAGCAGTGACTGTAGGGGATATGTTTTGAAAACTTTCCTTCTCATATACTATCTGAATAGAAACTTCACCTTGTTCAAGAGCCTGCTAAGAGAGCTGAGCTCTTTTGTACATACGTACTGGGGAAGCCATTTGACCGACAGGAGTGTGGGGATGTTTTCATGAGCAGGTTTTCAGATGTGCAAAAATTACGTGTAGGTGTACATTGGGGAGGAGGAATGATGAAAAAAATCAGAATGTCTGAATTTTAATATAACATACAGCAGCAATTTCATTACATCTGACCATTTCAGTAACAGCTTTTAAGAAAGCATAGCTCTAATGCTTCTAATGCTTCTAATGCTTTTCGTCTTACGGTTTTATACCTTATGAAATATGTTAGTATTACTATTTCCAAGGAAAATCAAGGCAGAATAAGAAAATGGAGTTGGCCAAGGTCACTTAGACAGTCATTTAGTGGTAGAGTTGGGATTTTTCATAAGATAACTGAGTCTTAGAATAGTCCTTTGTCCATTATTTTCTACCAGTTCCCATTTAGGTGAATGAAAAGATCCATGGTAGTAGTTACTTATGGGACCAGAGGTTTTTAACTGTCTTCTTTCTGGAAGAATATTGCCTTCTAATCCACAGACAGTTAACGGCAAATAGAACAAAAATAGGTTTTCTGGGATTTGCAGCATTATATAAAATAAAAAATGTCTGTAAAGAAACCCAGAATTTCAAACATAAAAGTTTGGGTTTTTTAAAGGTAAAATTATTTTATGCATTTTTAGCAATAAACTTACGTTAAATGATAATTTATAACGTTTATATGAAAACCAGAAAAAATACAGTGTTCCCTTCTCCCTCTGTCAACGTGCAAGTACTTTATGTGGGAAAAGATTTGTAACTTTAAAAGTGACATTTCCTTTTGTATAATGGAAATAGTTCTTAAATCATTAGTATTTGGGGTTTTTAAATAGCTTCTTTTTTTGATATTTGTGTTATTTCTGCATGCAGATTACAGATGCATAGCTTTTATTTTAAAATGTACTATCCAAGAAAACAACTTTAAAACCATATAATTTAACTTCAATATCAAGCACTCAAATGTCAGGGTTAGTTTCACAAAATGAATTCACTTCCTTTGACTTCATGCATTATAATATGCAGGCACCAATCATATTAACATATGATATTTTTTCAGCAGGACCTTCCTTTATGCAGTACAGGAAAAGTTCTTAACACAAAATGGACCACTGTTTCAGGTATTATTCTCTTTGTGTTCTCTGTGTGGCCTTCTGCTCTATGCATTGCACACTATTCAGATATTAAGAAGACTTACTAATTCCCTCCTGGATTTCACTGTGGGAAGCATCCATGGAACCAAAGACACAAAAGATTCACAAAGACTCACAAGAGGGGAAGCTGAGGCAGAAAGCGCTTGAGGTCAAACATTTCCATTAATATTGTGTGTTTAATAATAGTTCTTTAGCACATGACTCATGGCATTAACATACAGCCCTCAACGAGAAGTATGAGTTCAAAGTCCTGGCTTCCATTGATTTCATTTACTTTTAATTGAGTTTTCAGTGTGCCCCTCAATAAGACATTGGTTTTTCAGTGGAAAAAATGGTCCAGCAAGAGAGCGAGAAGAGCAATGCAGCTACAGCACTGCAGCCACAGCATGCCATTGCACAACACAAGGACTAGGGACTAGGTGGGATGGTACTGTTTGTCAGGGAGGGAGTAGATCTATCAGTCTTCTTCCTATGAAATCCTTCTATTTAGGAGTCAAGGAATGCAAAATCAGTGGTTGTCCTTGAAATGTCTGTTTCATCATCATGGCAGAACTACAGATTTGCTGATCTTTCAGCCAACTGCTTAGACCTTTTGCTTATGGTGAGTTCCCCAAGGTTTTTAAAGTAAAAAAAAAAAAAATAAAAATAAAAAAAAATGTAACCAAATCAAAAACCCCATCAAATCGCTAGGTATTTTAGGATTAGATATTACAATGTATATTTTTTTAAAAAAAATAAAGTAGAAATAGAAACAGAATAGAAATAAAAAATCCACACTTGCTTTGTCCCTGAAGACAGGTCCTGGCTTGCTGTCAGTCAGTTGTGCAACAAACCACAGTCCCTGCTGGTTCCTAGGAATTTTCTCTTTCCATTGTCTCGGAGGCATGTCGGTCCATTTGCTGATCTTCATGGTGGTTTGTGCTCCCAGTCTCTTGCTGTCGTTTGCCTTCTTGTTCTGCTCTTCTCTGCAGTCTGTGGCAAACTCTTCTGCCTGTCCATGATCTAAGGAGCAACTTCATATCCTTCTGAGTTAACCTAACCCTCTCACTGTGATAGGGAAAATAATATGCAAGTTGGAAGCAAATGAGTCAGACACACACTTTTCTTCACATTTATGTAGGAACTTCTAGGAACAATCTGGGTTACAATCCAAAATTTCTGTTCCCTTTTATTTTCCTGAGGTCTCCTGTTTGGTTCACAAATGGTCTTGTTGTTTGTTTTATTGCTTGTGTTTCTTTAAAACATGATACCTACTCCTCACCAGCAAAAGTTTAGTTAGCAGCAGGAATTGCATGGTCACAAGGGGACAATTTCCTGGATCTGACCCTAAATCTGATATTTCACAGGTGAAATAATGCTCTATTATGAGTGAAGTTAGGAGACAGCTGAGAGTTTTTTGAAGATATGAGGAAAAATGAAGTTTTGTGATGTAGTTTTATATTGACACCTGTATGGGTCTTTGAAGTTGGAATATTTATATCCCTTATTCAAACCAATGGAATAAAAGACAAAATTTAAGCTTATCAAAGCTAATGAAGTCAAAGGGATAATTAACAAATTTTTATCCTCTCCATGGACGAGCTGTAGAGGAAAATGAGCAATTTTGCTCGTGGCTTTTATGGCTATTTGCCCACAGGAGGAATGAACAATGAGATTACAGAGTTTAGGGCTCTGCTCCAAGCTCCAGAGAAGATGGTGCTGCAACACCACAGGCTGTTCCAGCATCATAGCCCATCCTCATGTTCCAACTTCTCTAATGTAATGCCTGTTTCCCAGTCTTTCTCACTCATGGTTTCTTCTACCAGTCATATTGTTTCATCCGTAATATTTTATTCCCAGCTCCTCAGGCTTGTCCTTTTCTAATATATATTTCTTGATTCTCTGTCTTAGCTTTTCCTTGTAGTCCTAGATTACTTCTGCCACTGCCAGTCTGAGTTTCCTCTTCCAGGCATTCCCAGTCCCACTCACATTCCCTGGTTTCTCTGTGCCAGTCTTCTTGCCTAGTCAGTCCCAGCTCTTGAAAAGAACTGAATTGTTTTGTTTGGAGTTTTCCAGAAGAATTCAGCCTGAGGCAGCTATGAAGCATATGGAATTTCATCTTAAATGGTTAAAGTCTGGCAAAGTTTTATGCAACATAAAAGAAGGTCTTTAATAATAAGCAGTGCTACTGGCCAAATCTGTATAAATCCTAATCTGGTTTGCTTTGAAGTCAATGGTAAAAGTCCCAATGGGGCCATTGATGTTAAAACTTTGTAATACAGTAAGCAAGTAAGTACATGCTTAAAGTGCTTTTGTGGATTGGACAGCAATTAAAAATGAGAATGTACTTCTAGCTAATATGAACATGAACTTATTTGCATTTACTACTTTCACTTCCATTTTATGAAGGTATCCAATGAAATCTGTGAATTTTCCTTTGAAATTTCTCATTGAATAATGTGGTCACATGTGCTGAACTTCCAAACCCATAGAAAATGAAGAAAATTGATAAACTGATGTTTCTGCATATAACACTTTAAATGGCTTTCCACTACACTTTAAAAGTATTGTTCTTTGTTGTGGCTGTATTGGGTAGCAGCATTTCAGTTTGTCAGCATTTTGAGCGTGTGTTCAAAGTAGCATGGAAGAGACGAACATGATCTTTTGCCTTTGTTTTCATTTGTTATTCCAAAGAACATGAAGGACTCTTTCATGCTTTTCCTATGGAGTACAATTCGTTTGAAATTCTCATACAGGGCAGGTTACAGTCTAGTAGCCTTTGGCAATATGGCCAGGATACAAGACCTCACAGAAAAAAAACAAATATGAAGAAAATAATTGATGAGACTGGAAAAGAAAATGCAGTGGCAACATGTTGCAAGATTGTGACACACTGGCTGTCCAAAAACATGAAGGCAGAACTGTGTGGGTCCCATGGATTATGTAGATGCAGAGTCTCTTTTTGAAGAGAAACCCCTCAAACCCTACAATTGTCTGGACACATTCTATTTCCCAAACTGTAACTCAGAGGCCATGGACAATAACAGTCAAAATTTCCCCCTATTTAGTACAGTGATGAGATCTACAGCTGTGCTATCTATGGAGTTTGTGCTGTACTACCTAGGAAATCATCCTGCGATCCACATCACTTTAGGCTGTGTTGGAACTTTCCAATTTAAAAACAAAACAAAACAAAACACAACCTTCTTTTCACTTCTAGCACATTTACCTCAGATATCATTTTTTGATGTATGTAAGTTAACATACCGTAATCAAGGTCATCATGAGAAACAAATTAGGGGTCATGGAAGCAGTATAAATAGTATCTAACAACTTTTTTTTTTTCCTGGTAGGAAATTCAGTTTCTCTGATGCCTTTTGGGAATAACAAACTGCCTTTATTTTTTTATTCCAAATTCCATAGTGACTCCTCTGAGTTTCATAATTTATAAGAACAAATAATTTTCTTTGCTACTCACTGCTGTCCTCTTTCAAGTAGGTCTTGAAGTCTGAACGACTTGCTTGTGATCTGACTTTTGCACTGGAAAACTCTTTAGGAAGGTTAGTCTTATTCATATTGGTGTAATTAAAATCAGAACTGGGTCCAAAGCTTTTGCTGCTTGTTGTAGAGTCTCAGTTTCTCATTAATCAGAACACAATCCTCTCCAGAGCTCTCTTCAATAGAGTGTTGGTTCATTTCTTTCTGCCAAATTAAATTGTTTCCAGGTTAAGTTGACCTAATTATATTAGACAAATTGTTAATTAATTTTCTCGTTCCAGTTCCTCAGGTATCAGGGTACAAACTGAATTACTCCCTAACTTCTATAAACTGACCAGCTGATTTCTGACATTTGCACATATTTTTTTAATATATGTAAATTTTCTTGTTGCTTTTTTAGAGAACTGTTTTCTCTCTTCTGTTTTTCATTGCCAGTACTTTCATATTCCTACAAACAGTTGCTCTCTTGTTCTGTAACAGGCTTCAGATTATTTTCCTAGCTGTGTAGTAGCTCCCCTCATAAGGTGTCTGGTCCAAAATTACACAATGTGCAGGACTCTTTTTCTCCTCTTTGGAAAGGTCCCATTGAAATTCAGAAGTGTTCACTTTCAACATTGTTCCCAACAGTGCTACCACTGTTTAGACAGCAGTAGCTTTTTGGGAAGATTTTTCAGTCATCATTTGTTTCTGTGATAGAATTAAATGGAACGGTTGAAAAAAAACAGCCCTAGAGCCATGCCAGTTCCTTTCTGTAAGCTGATCCTCCCTCCTCTCTCCACCCATTTCTTTTGCCCTGGGGCTTTTTCCCAGGCATCATGATCTTCTCCTATTGCCATGATTCTCCATGTATCTTTCCTGCATAGGAAGAGGCCTGCCATTCCTATGCTTTTATGTTGCAGAGCTAACATTGCCTTCTGATTAAGTGATTCATAATGGAAGCTCTTCACTGCAGTATAGCATATAGGGGAAATATAAATTCTTCTTACACCTTTTATGGAAAGCCTGTCCAAGCAACAGGTAAAGATGAACAATTAATTCTCATGGCAATTGTAAATAGGACATCCTTAATTATATCATATTGTACAATATTATACAATTATACAGCACACCAATGAGGAAACGTCACTAATATCAAAACACAGTAACATACATATGCACGCAAACATGTAGGAAAGTATCTCACATGCCAGCGTCCTGCTAATTTGCAGGACGTTTGTAGCAGCGCCATTAGGCAGAGAATACACGATCTGTTGTAGATACTGCAGAGGCATCTTCCCTTTGGCCTGCTATACATAAACATTATTCTAAGACGGCCCTAGCCTCTAATGAAGCCAAACAAGGTTCTGAAATTCACTTCTTCAGAAGCAAAAGCAGGCCCAGCATGGCACGTATAGGTAGCTCAAATAGTATATTCAATATCAGAATTTTTAAAAAGTAGAAATCATGTAGTAAATTACTACACACAGCCTGTTAAAAATACAGTGTATTTATTGGTTGCAAGGAAAGGAAACTTGATCTCACCGTAAACTCATACAACTCAGACTTTTAAGACAGTAGTGAAACAAGAATGTTTTCAAGTGTTTATAGCCCAGATCCTGAAAGATATTTAGGGACTTAAACTGATGGAAGTTAGATCCTGAAATACCATTCAGTCTAACTACTAGCTGTTTACATACCCAACTGCCTTCAGTTTCAATACATGTGCAAGTACCTCTAAGAGGTGAGGCCTACAGGACTGTAAGACAGATCTCCTGCGCTTCCAAGCAGTTTCCTAATTGACAGCCACCTAGACATAAAAGGCACATGCAGACTTATCAGACAGGCAGACTGATGAAAAACAGGCTGAGAGAGATCACGTGCTTTGGAACCTCCCAGTTTTAGCAGGATAACACTGGTGTATGCAAAGATGAGTGCTGAAAAGATTAAAGTAATTTGTCATTCTAGTAAAAACAGAAATATCTGCTAAATTTTTCTTTTTTCTCTATGGAAAGTTGATACATATTTAGATTTTAGTATGTGTTTAAGCATTTTTCTTATTAGAGATGTTTTCTGGTGGTGAAAAAAAAAGCCACAAGGAAGAACAAAAAAAGCAAACCTCAAACTGTTTCCATCAGTTATCTGAGCTTTAAAATAATTTTTAACTTTAAATTTGTAAATTAGGAGACCACTTTAATGATATAACTGTGAAAATGTACCATATGGAGAGGGACACAAAATTGGTTTTGGACCTTGTTTGATCTTAGTTATCTCTCAGGAATAAAAAGGAATAGAAACTGAAAAATAAATATATAAAAAAAACAGAAATATTGTTAAGACTTGAAAAGGTACCATGGGCAGAAAACCAAGGCAAGAAAAAAGAAGTAAGTTTAAAATTCTTCAGTAAGAAAAGGTGAAGAGTTTACAGATGTATTCTGTCCCCAGAGACTGAGTTCTTTTCTATCTGTGGAGCTCTTGTACTGCTGTCTATTGTAGCCTTTATTCAACGCCTTTACATGGTAAGACAGTTTTTTTAAAATATTCTATAAGCCAGTCACTGGAATGTCAGATAAAAATAATAAAAACTTCTGAGCCTCTTGTTTAATTAGAAAAAAAAACATATTGGCAATAAAGCTCTGCTAGTTTGACTCAAGTTAGTTACTGCACGTCAATGTACATAACATTTCACCATTTCTGGGTGTTATATTCTGCTGTTACAGTGTGATGTCTGAAGTTGAAAGAGTTGAAAGGGAGAGGAATATATTAATTGAAAATGTCATGAATGTAAATATATTAACAGCAAAGAGAGAACTGCAAAAAAGAAGAAAAGCTGAAGTAGAAAGAAATCTGTAACAAGGTGAAAATGGACTTCCAGATGCAATGAATTCTAGCTAAGTTATTTAAAATAAAACTGAAGATGGCAGTATGCATTTAAATGGTTCAATAGCTGTTTCAGTCATGGACCAAATGAATCCACAGTCTAACAGTCATTTTTCTTGATATATATTTTAAAATTCCCCTTACAGTTCATTATTTAAAAGTAGGGTTAAATTGATGTTAAACATCATTGTTTAACAGTAGGGTTTATATGAATAATTATAGTGCTGGTATACAGTACTTCTTATTTGAGAATCATAGAAGTTTTGTAGTACTCTAAAGTATGCAGTATCCACTTAAAACCAGTGCCATGTAATCTTTTTTTTTTTTTTTGAGTTATCGTTATCACAAATTTAAGTTCTTATTGCAGTAACTAAAACAGAAAGAACAAAATCCTTTCTTAGATTGTGTTTTCAGTTGTGTTAAATGGAAGAATTCCTGGAAAGTCAGTAGATTATATTCAGCCCACTCTGGCGGTGTTTTGCCCTTCCTGTGACATTCTTATACACAAGAGTGAGAAGGAGCACATGCAGTTTCCTACTACTGGGTTGCAAGATGCAACCCAGTCTGTGCAAATGTGGAGAAAACCAGCCAATACTTCATAATCTAGAACAGGTAGGGGGGTTTTTGGGTTTGGGTAGTTTTTGGATGAGGAGCTGGCATACGCGGCCATTTTCACAGGACAGAGTGGCCCAGGTGCAAGCACCTTGGTGCTCTTTGGCTTTCTGTCCGTGCGAGCTGTGCTGAGTGAGCCGTGAGCTCTGCAGCCTTTGCAGATGCTACTCCTTGAAGACTTAACATTCCCAGGAGCCCCTCAGGAAACCTGCCAAGAATGACTGTCGGTAAAACTGTGTCCAACCTTAGTGACTGCGAAATATTTTAATCAGATCTCAACTGAGATACCAAGGAAAGGAGCTTCCTTTGATTCACAATGTCTGGATTTTACATAATCTACAACAGGAAACTCCATCCTTTATTTCAATGTACATGTAAACAGAGCAGCCGTTGCTGTTGTCTGCAGCTCATGGAGCTAACTTTCCAACATTACTGTAATCCAAAATCTTCCAAACAAATCTTCAAACACACAGCAGTAAGGAAAATAGTACTGTTGGAAAAGTATATTGTTCAAACAAAAGAAATCAACAAAGCTGGTGATGTCTGGCCTGTTTTACAATTGTTTCAACTTCTACAAACATGAATGGTTAGAATTATACTCAGTAGACTAGCTTGTGTTTTAAGTAATTTCATTTTGAGAAGTATTTGGGTATTCTGTATTTTCCCATTGCAAATTCTAGCTCTCCTATACACCCAAATTCTTGGGTAAGATTCTCAATCCCATAAAGCTCTAGCACATTGATACGTGGTTGCATTTTACCAACAAGTTTTATTGTTCTCTTTACAAGTTGTTTTTCAAGTTTCAATGCAATATGAAGTAGAAAGCATCCTTGCTTGCTCCTACATTCCTAGTAAGTGTGCAAGTCAAATGATTTTGTCATTCTCCTTTGTTATCGATGTAACCTAAAATGATTTTTGAATGGGAAAATGTAATAAAATATACTTTCAAGAGATATTTTACTAGTAATGCGTTGTATCAAAAATATTTCCAAGTGAAATAACCAGATTAAAGGGTAGAGAACATTTAGTGCATTTGTAAAATTTTACTATTGCAAAATCCATTTAGTTTTTGGTCTAACATGTAACATTTATTTTTAACAGTTGCTACTGAAACACTCCTTTTGAAGTCCATAGCACTAAGAAATGGCACAGAGAAGCTGACAACACATTTAAAGATGAAAACTAGTAGGAATATAGATGTGTCCAAGCCTGATGAAATGGAATATTAGTCAATATAGGTATCATCGGTGAGAAACTGTTTGGAGTCAGTGAACAAGAAAATATACATGTAACACTGCAACATAAGTTTCAGGTGAACAGCAGTGGAAAGCATAAACTATCATTTTTCTACACTCAGTAAGGAAAATGAAACAGAGAAGTTTTATTCTGTAATCTTTTGATTGCCAAAAAAAAAAAGAAAAAAAAAAAAGAAAAAAAAATAGCTTGGCTGTCCATCTCTGAACTCAAGTTATAATCTAAGCTCTATTTAGACTGAAAGACACAAATCACAGAGCATCTGGTGAACAACCTCAGAAAAAAGTGCCTATTATTAGCAAATAGCTTTCAGTTTGGGTTTCAGTTGCAAACTATTTTCATGGAAAAATTCCCACATACATCTGAAGAAGCAGCCATGTGGAAACTTAAAATACTTCGGGTAGGTCTTACTAATTATTTTAAAGGGAAAGGCCTTGCTAATTCCCTAATAGACACAGAGAAAAGCTACCTTACTGTCTAAGAATAGAGGAATTCTTCAGTTAGTGCTAAGGAGAATTGGATTAATGAGACTAATGGTCCATGGACACATGATAATTTCTTGCTGCCAGAAGCCAGACTGGCTTTAGCTGTAGCATTCCTACCCTGGGTGATTCTGGCCCAAAGCCCAGCAAGCAGCCAGGGACCAGCTCCACCGGTCTCTCACCCCAGCAAGAGCCTTCAGATCAAATCCTCTCTCTGCTACAGCACAGGGGTGCACTTGAGAAAGCTAAAAGTTGTAAATATTCTCCAACTTGGCCTTAGTGAGCTCTGGAGGGTAAGTGGGTTATGGACAGTCAGTCAGACTTCAGACCTGAGAGTAAAGAACCAGTGACTTCGTCCTACACCCAGCCGTTCCTGAACAGCTTTCCTTACTCACAGTTCAGGTGAAGGAATGAATCACCACTGGAGCCCTGAGGCTGTTGTCTGAAACTTTGCCAGCAGTGAATTTGGTCTAGTATCTCAGAATTTGCTCCTGTCACAGAGGCTGATTTAGGATTTAAATGAAGCCTGCAAGTTGACAGCAGCCCCTTTGCCCCTTGGCTTCTCTGTTCAAGACCAAACTCACAGGCTGTACAAAGTCTGGCACAACACTTGATTTTTTCTGGCTGTTGTTCCCTTTTAGTGCATTTCTGTTTTCTAAAAATACCCTCTGATATGGAAAAAAAAGCAAAACATATATTTAAAAATGTCAGTCATAACCATTATCATGTGTCAAAAGGAATACAATAGCTGTTGCATTACATAAATTATCAATCATTGCTCTTTTAAAAATGGAGTCTGAACAAAATGAATCTTAATATTCTACATTTTCACTTTTTTTTTCTGTTATTTATTTGTTCAGATATGGAAGGCATTATTTTATCAAGGCATGATATTCCAAATTGCCTACAAACTAATGACTGATTTTATTCCAGTAAATCTGCTGAGTCTATGGTCTAGATGCTTTTTATGATCCTACCTGTCTAGTCCCCTTGGGATGATGAGTGGCCTGCCTGTCTGTTTTGCTGAAGACAAGACATACTCACCCTGCTGTTGTATGGCATTAATGATGTGCCTGTCCATTCTAAGCAGAATGGAGAGTACTGCTGCTCTTTTCCTAGATGGCAATCTCCCTTCTGTGTGACAGCAAAGTAGTAATGGAGAAGAGCAGAACCAAAAAAAATCTAGGAAATCCATGGGGATTAACTAGGAGAATGCATTTTATTTTTTTTTTTAAATCACCTATCTTATTGGATCTCCTAGGAGCTGTAATACTACTCATCTCTGGGGCTAATGAAGTTCCCTCGTGAATCATGCTGTTTCAGCTATGTGGGGCATATCTTGATTAGCATATGTTTCTTCTAAAAATACATCTTGAAACCCCCAGGACTTGCCATTTGTTTGCAAGCCATACTAGTCTTTCAGCCTTGCATCACTGATTTTAGGACAAAAACTTTACTTTTAATCCTTGTGGAAGTAGGACTAGCTTTGTCTGCCATCCCTATGTGCAGTGAAAGTTTAGAAAGAGCAATAGTCCCCTCCGGAACACAGCAAAAACAAGGAGCTTTCTCAATGCGAAAGTGGAACGGGAGACTATGAGCTAGCCTTGATTTTAAAGATTTTCTAATTTGGGAGCTCTTGGGAAGCTGATGTTTTAACCAGAATTCTGAAATATTATTGTTTAAATTTATTTCTTTTTTAAGCTCCAGTCCCTTTCTTTGGCACCTAGGGTCCTGGCTGTAAGGACACAGGGATTATAATGTCAGTCCTGAGTCTTTTTTAAAAAAAGAGTATCAGGAGGGAAAACTGCCAGATCTTGTTCCTACAGATTTGCTGGGTGTATTGGCTGTACCCCATCCCTATCCATACACCAGACTCAAGGCACGTGTTGTACCTAACACAACATTCTCACATTGGGATTTCAAGGCATAAAGAGCAGTCCTGAACTGTGAGCTCCATCCCTAATCATTCCCAGAGTCTGTAGTGGCAGCAAAAGTGTGGCTACCTGCGCTTCTTTCCAGAAAGTCCTTCAGTGTGATTTCCACCTGTCCAGAACCACCATGCTCTGGCCACCAGACACTCCTGACAAGGAGAGGCTGTTCACGGGACAGGGCAGTGTGGTTGCACAGGAGGTTTCTCAGTGAAGGAAGCTCCCAGGGGTTGCTACCACCGAAAGACACGTATGCTGCAACTGAACATGTTACATTTCCCTTTCCCAGCCTGACGTGCCCTTGTTCCTCAGCCAAGTCACTGTGAGGCAAGAATGTAAACACAGGAGACATCCTCTCTTGACATGATTCATCTTGCTTTAGTCCTAATCTAACCAGCTTTTCACACTGCCTAATGCATCTTCTTCATGCCCTAGGAAAATGAAAAAATTCCTTTTCTTGCACTGCAGGTAGATTAGTACTTCAGGAATTGCCTTGACTAAAATGATGTTGAAACAATCTCTAACATTTGTAATGTTTTTATTGTAACTGTATTTGTTTTTGTTTAAAAAATATATCTTTTGAAACATACTTCTCTTTGATCTGGAAATATTTTATTATCAAATTTGATTGGAAAATGATACACAGGAGAGTATTATACAGAAATTAATCAATGTATTAAACTGTGGCCTTAATCTTGTAGCAGAACATGAAGTGAATTATAGTATTTTTCTCTTTAATAATATATGAAGCATATAGTATAGTTGCACCATCTGTCTTTCAAGTTGATGAACCATAATGGAAAATGAAAGTCTTTAGCCTACTTACATTGTTTCTAAGCATTATATGATCAGCCTTCAGTGATTTGGTTAATGTTTTCATTCACTTGCAAGTTTTAGGTGGGCAAACAGAAAGCCACTGGTAGCTGTTGTGCTGCTGCTGCCCTTCCTTCAGGCTAAAAAGTCCATTCTCCAGGAGCTGACTTACTGTTTCAGACATACTCCCATCTGCTGTTGGTAAACCCCACTTGGCATCACTTAATAAATCTCTAGTTCAGTTGACATTCCTGTGGTTCTTCTGTCTGTCCATTTCCACTAGCCCTTAGTTTTTATGGAGATTAGCCTTTAATCAATTAACACACTTATTCCATATACAAATCAGCTCAAAGAGCAATTCTCCAAAGGAACCAAGCTTTTTCTCTACATTCCCAGAGCTAGGAGTGCCTGAGACAGAAGCAGGAATGATCCAAAACCATTTATGAGTCTGGGAGAAGCAAACCTCTCAAAGTCTTTGTGAACCAGCTCTCAGAACATTTTGGATGGTGAGGTGTTAGGAATTTTGAGATATTGCCACAGAAGACTAAGTGTCAAATCCATGAAGCCTTGTATACCACAGTGGACTTGCAGGTCTGTGCTAAGGGACAAATACAACTCAGTAATATCACTAGTGGAAATGACTAGCTAACCTAAGGCTCATGTCCTGAACAGATAAATGCAGTAGTAAACGTGCAGCCTGAAAACCACTTTGGTTCCTTTCTTCAGTGAAGAGAATGGGAACTTTCAGCCGACTGAAATAATTTTCTACAATCACACAGAGAAAATGACATAGCCTCATCTGAAAAAAAGGGTGGTGGTGTTTCTAAATAACCATCCTACTAACTCTCATTATGAATCCTTTCTTCTTCCACATCATAAGCCGTAAGTTGCTGTATGAGTGAAAATAGATGTGTTTCCAAAAATGCTTTAGGAAATTAAGAGTATCTTGATGGAAAGAGTGTTAACTGATGTGAGTATGACATAGAAAGTCACAAAAGTAATGGTGGCATCATTAACAGCATTCATGTTTAGAGTTTTTGCTGGAAATATACACCATGTTTAGCCCTAGCATGTGGACATAGTTGATATAGAATTTTACTGTTTGTGGGAAATTCTAACTAGAAAAAACACTATCAGCCGTATGCGAGGTAATGGAATTTCTACTTGCTGAGCTCGTGCTCTTTTGCTGAACCTTTCGTCTTCTGGGTGACTGAAGTAGTCTGGGTGAAGTTAAAAGCAACCTGATCTTGAAGATTTGTTGATCTATGTATGTATTAATAATAATTGTATTTAAAAAAAAAATCAGTCTTCTGACCATTTCCTGGATAAGGCTAGAGTTTCCCCTGAGAAATATTATATTTTACTCTTGCAGTTAAAATAAAGCTTTGTGGAAGTAATAAAGTTCTAACAAAGAAAATCCCACCAAAAGCAGTACTTCTTTACAAACTTTTGAAATATTATGCTAATTACTTCATGTTTCTTGACTCATTAATTTCCATTATATTTTATAATCTAATATGACATGTTTTGCATTATCACTACATTATTCATAAAACAAAGATGATATAAAAGTCTTAAATAATTCTGAAATTCTTAAATATTTTTTGCAAGTTTTGGTGAAAATAAGGAAGACTTATCTGAAAGCCTGATTTTCAGGCTTAGTCAATTACTTTAATAGCAGTTCAATTGCCTGTCTCAGAAGTGATAAAAGTAATTTCAAATTTGTATTTAGTTTACAAAGAGTAGAAGATCATCTTAGATCAGTAGAAGATGTGATAGAGGTGCATAGTGTTGTTTATATGCATGTTGAATTATAAGAAAGTAAAAAAAGAAATATCAAAAAAATAACTTTCACCTAAGTGACAATCGTTAGAATAAATTAATCCATCTGAAATTACTACCCCAAATATGATTTTACAAAAAAAAATGATGATATCTACTTTTAGATCATATTCTTATTAAAATCTCAAGAGGCCCCATTTACAAACTGCAGTTATGCAAATGCAACCATTTAGTTAGGCAGGAAAGCATTCCTGTGGCATTGTACACAGGAGAAAAAAATAATGGATTATTTTATTGCAGTTGGTGAAGTGAAACATACCATATGGAAAATGTTTTTCAAAATTAATTACTTGAACTAATCCAGCGCTATGTAGTTAGCCGAGATAGCTAAACCCACAAAGGAACACGAGCTAGGTCCACAAGGGTGTGGCACTGACCAGTACCTGGAACCTTGTAACCATCTGGAGCAGGAAAATAAGTTTTATTCCACATATAACGGCAGTGTTTAACATTTACTTTGTGCAGTGGTCCTGGAGATGATTTGGATGAATACTGTTGACAGGTGTTTCTCCTCCTCCCTGCTCAGGGCAGTCACCGTACCCTCTCCCTGCGCATCTCTGGTGTTGCATCTTGCAGTGATGATTCCTGCTTCACCACCAGAGGATGGATTTTCAGGAAAGGGCAGGCTGTGTGAGTCAGCACCCTTTGCCAGCCCCTGCCAGCCCCCTGCTCTCACAGTTTTCCTGCCTTCTCCCTGCCAGTGCTGTCTACAGCCAGCAGGAGGAAAAGGCTCTGTTACTGGCAGCTTTCCAACATTTATTCCCTGATAGCTCAGCTCCAGCCAGGCAACGCTCCTGCACAGCAACAACTATGTCACTCTTGACTTCCCTCCAACCAAGACCAGTAGACATAGTTGTGGCGCACCTTTGCCGCAGCCACGGCTGCCAAGGAAAACTGGGCCTAGCAAACCCCTGCCATTATTCTCACAGGAAACAGATTACACGATAAGGCTGTAAAAAGCAGCACTGTAAAGGCTAAAAATTCTTCCTATTGTCCAAAACAGCTACAGTGAGATGGAATACTCTTTATCTGGTGTTACACTAGTAAAAAAACAATAATCCCCAAACTCCTCTTGCATGTTTATCACACATCAGAATCTTTCTAGTTACATACTAGACCAAGTCATGCATCAATCAGGATGGGCAGTAGAATACAGCGCAGCAGCTCTCATACATCTCGTCTTCCTTACAAAGGCACTTAAAGCACTGTAACATTCTTAATCAGCACTTAAAGGTTGTTACAAAGACCCAGAAAGAATCACTTTGTCTCTGTCCTTCACCTATTTATCTGTACTTGACAAACAGCTTTTGCTGAAATCTCAACTGCAGATCATTGTAAAGTTACACATCACTGGAACTAAACTCAAAATCCTATTTTTCCTTGAAGGCTTAGATAGACTTGCAGGTTACAGGTGGGACATTTTATTCAAAGCTGTTTTACTAGAAGTCCTACTTTGACAACATCTGCAAAGGAGTCCTTCTAGCCTAGACATGCTATTTTGCAGTGGAAAAGGTGGCTTGTTGATTTCAGAGTGAGGATGGCTACAGACATGCTACCCTGTGGCCATCTACAACTCTTCAGAGAATGCTGTGTTTTCTACATTTGACTCCAGAGACTGACCGAACAGAGAGCTTTTGGCCCTCCTTGCAACCTACCATCTTCCCTGCACACCAAATGGAACCGCGAAACAATGCACAAATAAGAATTGTTAGAAAGAACCTTGTCTCACAGCTACGTTACATGGAACTGCTGGAGAAGCCACTTCAACTGCAACAGAAGTGGTTCTGAAGACAGCGTAAGCAAGCCCACAAGTATGAGGAGGTGGTGCATTTCCACCAGAAATGTCCCTAGGAGTAGTATGAAACTGTGAAAAGAGACAGTGATTCATAATGGAGGTCTCTAGTGAGTCCAGAGAGCAAAGACTGCAGAGATGAAAGTAGGACTGACGACTATGGGGAGTAGGCTTCTGCCCATTTCAGAAGCCATTGTGGTTACTCTCATCAAGCCAGAAGCACAGGAGGAGGCTTTCCTGTCCTCTCCTTGGTTGCAGATGCCCATGACCACAAGCTGCTGGGCCTGGTCTTCCTGGCTCTGTGTTAACCTTCCCTCTGAAGAGGCCCACTCAGTCCCACCATGACCTCCAGCCTCCACATCAGCTAGGAAGTGCAGGGAGGAAGAGTAGGGAGGAAAGGCGAAAAGAAGGCCCTCACAGGCTTCGCTCCATATAGGAAGTTTAGAAATCTGTGAATACACAGGTGTTTCTATGGTCTGAAACTACCAATTCAAACAAAGTAGAACAGTTTCAAGGGGTGGGCTGAGAGAGAGGGTTATACTGAAGTTTTGACTTCAGAATGTTCTTGTTATGTGGATTTTATGTTTGTTGCAATAGTATGTAATGTATTCTTTTTACTGTCATGTTAATGTTCTGCAAAATGTATCGTTCCTTTATTCCTCTTCTCTCGTACTCATTTTCACATATTCTTTCACCACGTACCCTATGCATAACACAGTCTACTTTGTCCCCTGTCTTCCTTCTGCCTTTAGATCAACTGTTCTGAATCCTTTCCTAGCTTTATTTTCTTTTCAATAATTACACTATACCATGTATCTGCATAAACAACTGTCAGATGTTTTTCTTTTCTCACCGTCTCTCTTTGTCTATAAAATCTTCAAGAAAGCTACTGTCTTTCTCTGCTTTGCAATGTGTTTTGGTCATTTTCTGAGTTAAATTGGTAATTTGTAATAATGTACTAAGGAGGAGATCCACAACTCATTTTCCATTTGTCTGCCTGTCAGTATTACAAGTTTTATCTAGCTGGTACGTTTGCCACTGACTCATTAATGTGTGCAGCTCATATCATGCTAAACTAAATCCCTGCCAAGCCTTTCCCACCCTGATGCTATCTTGTGGTATTTTAGATTAATTGGAATTTTGGACTAAGTGAAAGCCTGAGGCATTTAACTAACAAAATGAGATTACCATAGGTTGAGTCTGTTATTGAGAACTACTAAACTAAAACCTCAGGTGTGTAGATTACTCACTTTTTCAGCATATAGATATGCTGACTATTTAAAAATAATTAACTTTACCTGCTACCATATGCGTCAAAACTTTGGGAACTTATCACTCTCTCAGCCTTTTTGCTTTTGGATGTATCATTCGTACATGCTGCTTCCTGATATGTTCTCTCTCTCTATTCCATAAATTACATGTTTGTTCCACTAATTATGTGTTCTCCTTTCCATCTCATCCAATGACAAAGCTGTTGCAGAGTGTTCCTTTTGGACTAAGCCTTGCATCCAAAGCAGACACAGACTAAACATCTTTGCTGGTATATTTCCAAATACAATACGGCGTCTAGGAGTTAAACGCCCATTCAGAAGTCCACATTGCTTAATTTATACAGCCTCTTCAGGATTCTGTGGTGGGCATAGCTCCATCTCTCACCTTTAATTATAACTCTGATAGAAATATTTAATTATTCACTGTTCCAGACTCTCAGAAAAAAAAAAAAAAAAAATCTATTGCACAATGATCATAGCTGTTGCACAATGGTCATGGAAAGCAAAATGAGAACAATTATTTAACAAAGATTGCTGGTAGATGCAAATATGTTTTCAGTCTTCACAGGGAGTTTTACAATTTTAGGGTAGTAAATATAATGACTGCTGTGGGATTTTGAGGAAGAAGTTGCAATTATGTTCCATCTCTGTCATTCATGTCTTCTCTTTAACACCAGAAAAATCACTAAGGGACTGATTTTTTTTTCTTTATATCTATTTGCTAGACCAAGACCAAGAAGGTGTACAACGTGCTGGCAAATTATGTGGACAAGAAAAATTGATGTAAAATCAGTGTCTTGAGAAGAATAAAGTGGAACATGCTGCTTACTATCAAAATCATGCTTCACCCTGAAGTTGCAGTTGACATTTACAAGTGACAATTAAGTTATCTCAAGAGATCACTGCAGACAGAATGAGTCTGGGATTCATTTACACCCTACACTGCAGTAGTGTACTCGTTAGGTATCATTTGCATTTTCTTTATGGTTATTATTTCAAACTCAGATTTTAGACTGAAGAAAAGGCAAGATTCAATAATTCGGTTATCAGGTTACGTCAGTGAATTATGGTGAATGACCACATTAAGAGTTTTAAGACCAATCTAATTTATGTGTGATTTTCCCATCCAAACACAATATTTGAATAGCTGTACCTTGTTGTGTTTTGGTTTTTTTCCTAAAACTTTACTAATTACTAGGAAATGCATTACAGATAAAAAGAGGGGAAGGCACTAGCTATTATAGTTTAATAGTTCAGAATTTTCTGAGGTGCCTGTATCCAAAGGCTTTAATATTCATATCGCCTACATACACAGCTAACTCCAGCCGATAGCAGAGCCATGGTAGTTGGGAGTGGCAAGCTCCACAAAGGGACCTGGGGCTTTTTGATCCACAAAGGCCCTGTGTCATCCTTTTGACACTGTAACAGCCTTAAAGCCCCAGCTTTTCACTTTAAAAACCCTCACATGTCAATGTGCCTTTCCCATGCGTATAGCCTACCTCAGGATCTGGATATTAATGATCTCACTCCTTTATAAGTCTGTCAAGCTATTAGATACCGTGGCAGCCAGTATCACAGTGTCCACGCACCTATGTGCTCAGGGCATAAACACAGCTCTTTATCCGGGCCTATGTCTATTACTGAAAACAGCAGAGGTGAAATAGCACTACTTGAAAATACTACCCTTTATATTAATCCTTATTCCTCAGCCTCACTGAAAGGTTTTATGATAAAGTCTGAACTCCAGAATCCTGTAAGCGTGTCCCAAGGCAAATTATATACAGAAGTACAATTTTGCTTTCATCATTTTCATTTGCAAGCGTATTTTGCATTGTGGTTGCTGATGATATATATCAATGTTCTACAAGAACATTTTGTGGGCATGCTGTACTTCTGAGGAAATTAAAAAGATGGAGAAAACTAGGGCAGGCACCATATAAAAAGCTCAGGCCTCTGCTTAACATGTCTTGTAAGCACATGCTTAATTCTCAGATCTGCCTATGCTGAAATGTGTTTGAAGCTGTTTTCCTTTGAGTTAAACTATGTGATCACCCCCAGCCTAAACCTTTCTGGTCTAATGTCTAAAATGTACATCTTTTACTAGCTACAGTAGTAAGGTAGTACTATAGTAATATAGTAACTACACACATTCCTTCACCTTAGACATATTTGTACTACTATGGCTGGCTAAAATAATTTTAATCAAACTTTTCAAACAAAATGTAGCACTTTGGCAAAAATCCTTTTACACTTCTCTGGCTTTTCATCAGACAAAAATTAAACATTGCAAAGCAAAATATTTCGCAGTCTTATTATAAATTTAAAGTCAGTAAACTCTTACAGAAACTCCACCAATCCCAAAGTTGTCTTACGTTCCCTAGCTGCAGCAATAAGTGAAAAGACAAGCTTAATTCAAAGTTCCCTCAGAAATATTGTGGTTACTTTTGGCAAAAACATGCAGCTTTATTCATAAGGAGTTGTAAGGAATCCTTTTTGCCTGTGGATTTTAGTTTCATCACTCATTGCTATGCAAGTTTTAGTTAAGTATAAAAGTTTAAGTAATTTCAATAGGAATTATTATGCCAATTTTTTCATTAAGCAGTTTCCTAATCAAAACATTACAAACACCAATTTAGGAATAGGAACAATAATCAATGATATAAATGAGCTATTATGCAAAATCGTGTTCCAAATATTTAAGCTGATCTGTTTTTGAATAGCTAAGGATTATAAAAATTATTTGAGAAATATTTTCTTACAATTTAGTGAATATATGGAATTAAAATTAATTACCAAATAACTATATGGGCAAAGACAGTAATAATAACTCTGTTTCATAATGAATTGTTTGCCTTTATTTTTTTGGTCAAGAATCGGATTCTTATCTCTAGGAGCAAAACCAAATCCTTCCACAAATATAGTTAAAAAGGGGGGAAAAAGCCAATAGAATAAGCAGGAGTTTTTAGCCTTGGTGTGAAGGAAAGCATGGTAATTTTGCTGGGAAAAATTTACATAACAAAACCTCATGGTATGTTACTAAGTGGCCTAAATGTTAACAGTTCTTAAGAGTGTCTATTTCCGGAAACTTCACATAAAATGTAAGAAGTTGTAACCAAAGCAACATTTCTACTGGGCTGAATTAAGGAACACAGTTCATATTCTTAGAAAATAAGATCCCAAGTTTAAATACTCAGCAATCTTCAGCAGCTATTCAACAAATTTAATTTCTTCAGTTTTCTGAGAGACAGGGAAAAAAAAAAGAAAAGAAAATTTTATCTGAGGACAACTGTGCCTTGTATTTTGAGATTCCTTTTTTGGTGGTTGAAGATAGCTGCCAGTTCAGTTCTTGAAGTATTTTGCAATTTATAATACATAAAGGAGGTTCTTATGAACCTGTTAATCCATAAATAAAGCTTCCAGAAGTTATTCTGGTAAAGGCTGCGATTAATTGTGTCATTCCATTGTGTAATTCCCCCCCCCCCCTATTTTTTTTTCTCCATAGGGATATACAACCTGTAGGTTGTAGGTACCTGTAGGTAATAATTATTGCTTTCTTGAATTTGGGATGCTCACCCATGAACTTATTGCTAGACCTACTAGAAAACCTCACATGCAGCACCTCAGGGAATATGCAATATGTGGAAGACATCATTCCTGGAGTTGGGAATCACAAAAGCCAGCATGTTGTACAGGAGTGATTTAAACTATCAATGACCAGCACGGTAAGGAATGGGTAGAACTATAGTCTCAACCTTTCCAGGTTCCACAATTTAAAATAGCACGTAAACCCAAACTGAAGTGGGATTTAGACTTTAGGTTATGGTAAAAGATACAAAAGGGAACTGCATTCCATCCTCCGACGCTTTTCAGATATCTAGAATATGCTCATAAAACGTGTTTTGTGATAGTAGAAATTTTCAGCCAAGTGTACATGTCCACATGCTGACACAAATTCAAGAGCTTGTGCCCAAATTTAAAAACCCCAAGGCCCCTTATATCTCAGAACCTCTTATTTACAGATTGTTTTATGAAGCTGGTCATAACAAATGGGTATCTCTCTCAGACTGAGGAAAAGAGGTGACTATTAGCATTTTTGTATTCTCACTAAGTTCCTCATTTTCAAACTTGGACCACAATCCAAGACCCATTTCTTTAAATTATTTTTATTTCCTGTGCTGGGTTCCAATTTTTACGCCCTTCCCCTCATCTGAGACAAGAGAGCTTAATCTCAGGATGTATCTAAACCACACTTCTTACCAAGTTTGTTTTTTTCGATTTTGAAGCATTCTCAGTATATGTTTGAATCTCTTCTCCATACTAAAAAATCTCTTATCTATTTCCTCAACACGCCTTTCTAGGATTATGTGTGTTGGTGGGTGGTGTTGCAAGTCCTTGAAATGTGCCTGAGTTGAGCAGCTGCAGCACTGGGATCCCTTGGATAAAGACTGAGCTCGTAACTTTCCTGCAGCTGCGTATGTGTTTCTAATTCTTTCTATCCCCTGCTTTAAGGAAGGTAGCATGTTCTTGTAGCCTGCAGATGTAGGGATATATGCTAATTATTCAGAGGTTGTAGCTGAAGGTCTTGTCAGACAGAAGTTTGAAATTTGGTTCTTGGTCTGGTTTCTTCCGTACAGTAAGTCGGTCAAAACCATTCAGTTGTCTCTGCCTCACAAATTAAAGCCAAATGTTTGACCTTACCTTTGTATGTTCAGTTTTTGGTTGCTCCCAGCTGTGTTCATCACAATCTCAGCTACGCGTTGGTGGAGCAATGGTTGTGTTTGCACTTGAGAGAGGAGGCACAGTGGGGAGATGTGTGTAAGGTCACGGTCTCAGAATAAAGCACTGCAGTTGCCCGTTGCATAGAGATTTAGACCTGACAAGAAAGGACAGTCTAGTGCTGGTATAAGAATATGTATATCCTGAAACGTAAAGACTAGCATGCTTTCACGAGATGCCCAGTTTAAGGGACTTGAAAGCATTTGTTTATCACAGAAGATAAGCAGATCATTTGATCTACGCCAGCAAACGTATGTTCTGTGAAAACATTTGTCAAAGTTATACAAGCTAGGGGTGATTTACCATGAAACACAGTGTGCATGTGGGAAAGATTTATTGTGGTAATCTTGTAAATAACCATATATAAAGATCCTTGTACTATATTTTGAAAATCCTATGTATTTGGGGTCTGTATATGGCAGTCAGACCTTTCATTGTTCTTCAGTGGCCTTCTGACATCATTGGAAGTGTCTGATGCTTTTACTGTTTTGTTTGATTAACCCTTATTCAAATTCCTATTTGTGGGGCAGGACTATCTTTTCAAATTCATTTAAATTCTTCTGGGTTTCATAGCTTAACTCTCTACTTACTCAAATTTAAATGTATTCCGTTAACATTGTCACTTTACACTAAACGCTATATCCGTAACTTCAGTGTATAGCCATCTTTTCAAAACACCAAACCTTACTGGTGATTAAGATGATATATGAAGTTACAACATGATTTTTTTTTTGCAATAATATGGGGGGTTAAAATGAGAATACTGGCAAAAAGAAGTTAAAGGTTGCACATATTTTTCACATGTTGCTTTAATGAGTGAAACATTTAACAATTTTTTTACTTGCTGTGCATATGCAAGTAGCAATGCCACACTTTATTTTCTTTTAGTTTATTTTTTGTACTTTGTATTTTTGTTTATTTTTAGTATAAATATTTGGGGCCTTTAAACTGGGGAGGGGGGGGACGGAAGATTTCATCAAGTCAAAATATTTCTGTATCTGAGGATACAGGAAAAATGGAAACAGCTATAATGTTCCAAACTGCTTCTGCAATTCTGTGTGTTATTGCATGGGCTTTTTTCTGTGGCATTTTTGAAAGTAGAAAATTTCCTCAAGGTGTCTATGATCTTCTTTGTCCTTATTTTCAGCTGTCCAAATCCTACTGTTTGTACAGACGCTCCTGAAACCAATTGTATTCCTGTCTATACGTCTTATCTTTATCTTGTGTTAAACTGAACTGCATTGAGTCTTATTCTTTTTGAACTTTCATTGCAACCCTCCAGTCTTTTCCATTTTTTTTTGTAAGATCATATTTAATGATAACTCTCAAGTGAAGGGTTCTATTCATAGAGGTAAAGCACATCCTGTCCTAGAGGAAACATTTTCTTGCAGTTAAAAAGTAATCCAGGAACAAAGCCAGTTCAATCCTCTCTGTTCAGAATAATAAGTGTGATGTGGGCAAATGTTCACTTGGAACAAGTGGACTAAGAAAATCAAATTTATTTCAGCCTTCAGATTGTAATGACTTTTTTGGTTGTAATTTGAAACAGAGATCCGAAGGTGAAAAGGCTGCTACAATTACCTAATCTATTCAGCTCTTTCACTTCAGATCTTCTCTTTGAACTCTTGTTTAGGGACAGAAATCTCAAAGTGCCCACGGATTTGCATTTCTAACACTGACCAAATTATTTGTTTAAATATTCATTTTCATCAGTGAGTGCCACATGTCTCTATTCATGCCATCATAAAAAAATGAATTCTCTTAAAATGTTTTAAATTATCCTGTCTTTTTCATTTTTACATTAATCTTCCTTCTCATGAAATTATATTTTATGTTACTACTTTAATTTCCTAGAAACCAGTTGCTTCCTTTGCCTTAACAAAGATTTTATCCTGCCATTTATTTTTTTCTTCATTGTTACCATTTCTGTTTTGTCTCATCTTCAAATATTTGGGAAATTAACCCCCCACAAAAACCCTAAGTATTTCATTCATTTTAGTTATTTTAAAAAAAATAAAATAAATACATATATAAATTAAATTAAGCTTAGAATCTGACCTGACCTGTACCTTAGTGACTGTTATATATAATTAAGGAGGTTCATTCCTGTTTTTCCAGGTAGGTTGACTGGTATTTCTCTATTGTTCTGTCTAGTGGAAATAATTGGTTTATACCAAAATGCTGTGATTTTTTTTTTGAGGCAAGTATAGAGTAAGAAGACATGCAAAATTAAAATGTAAATTTTCCAGACAGTCAGAATTATGTCTGTGTCTATGTATAAGTCAGTGAATGCATTGGCAAATGTCACTACATCGTGTCACCCCTGAGCTTTGCCAGGTAGTCAAATGGATGTTCAAAGTTAAACAATTTATTAGCACATTAAGCTGTAAAAAATTAAATTTTATTAGAGGTCATATTCAAGGATTATTTTCATGATTGTCACATTTTCATACTTTAACAGTAAATGCATCAGCAATAGGTTTTTCTTGAACAAATTTGCATAATACCAGCAATACAAATTTAGCACTTTAATGGCATACATAATTTTGGTATTTTGGTTAAAGCAAAGTATACAAGTGTTGTAGATTTTGTGTAAATTAACTAATGGAGATATGTATTAGCCAAAGGATGGAAAACATAAACAGTTCTTTGCTTAAGGTAGACAAAAAAGCATCTCCTTGCTTCCAGCAAAAACAATTAAAATATTATAAAAAAAACCTGCAAACCCACCATTTACTTTATGGTTCCGTGACTCTATCGACTTGCAAGGAAAAGTTTTTGCACATGTCTCAAACCTAGTTTATCTTAAAGAAGGGCAGGATTCAGACCCTCTAGGGTGCTGAGTGTGGCAATACCTATCAGCTGACCCTCCCAACTTCTGTGGAAAAGACCATGACCAAAATGAAGTACCACCTTCACCAGGGCTTACTTGCTGAGGCAGAAGTAGCCTGGTACGCCTCTGCAGAGCTTGGAAGGCCAGGCCAGGTCCCTAGCTCTTGGCTGCAGGAACTGACCTATAAAACTCAGACTTCCCATAACACTGCCTGCAAGCGAGGCACCGAAACCACCATCCTCGTCCAGTCAAATCGTGTTCATGTTAACTCTTTGATTTAATAGTCTTGTAAGCAGAATATCCTGCTTTATGCTGTAAGGATCTGGACTTCAATTTTGTCCTCTGCTTGAGTTCAAACTAACAAATCCCATATTTCCAGATGTTATTCCAACCAAATGTGCTGGTTTAGAAGGAAGTTAGTTTTTTGGAGAGGGACTAGTTTCTAGTCTTTTTACTGAGACTGCATCTCCATGCAGAAAGTTACTCATTTTTTTTTCTTTAGTTTATGTTTGTTTTCTCAAATACAAATGGTGGGAAGTGACTTTGCTGTAGACACACTCAGATTATGATTCCAGCTCTTTCTTGAATTTCAGCTTCTTGTTGATGTAAAAATTTATCTCTGTTTCCTTTTAGAATGTTCATCAAATAAACTCAATTACCCATTGACGGTTTATTCAGTTTCAGATTCACTGTGCTGTGGACACTGCCCACTGGGGTACAGGTGTGGGTGCAACATTTTGATGACTGCTTGGACCCTGAAAAAATGAAGATGCTCTCCTGCCGTGTAGACCTCTAGCTAACAAGTCTGACGGAAGCTAGTTTAGGTCTTTTCACATAGTGTTTAAATTACTATGGCTCCTGGAAACACAAGAGACAACTGCATCACTCTTCATGTAACCATCTCTGGTCTGGCATGGCTGGATATGAGACACAGCTAGCCAGCCCACAAGACCCAAGCTGACTCTCCCCAGCCACGCAAGTGCTGCGATTGCAGTTCTAGTGGCACAGAAGCTCCATCGATAGAAGATACGGAAGGTCCCAGTACTTCAGGCACTGAGAATATATCCCAGCATCCTCCATTAAATCAACCACTGCATTCGGACTGCTGTCTTCGAACCCAACAGGGCTTTTTGACAATCGGAAATGCAACACTTCATATCAAATTGGATACATCATATCAAAATGGTATGCGTGCACACTGTACTTAGTGCAGGTGTGTGGCTATGTGCCAATCTTGAGTGAGGCTGATTTTTTATGACTTAATATCTCATGTGCTGCAACATCAAAATTTGTCAAGAATTGTCAGTAGCAGACAGGCAGACATTCTGGGCTAATATTTTACAGCTGGCACAAAAGAGACATATGTTCTGTGATCTTCCAGGAGATTTTACTTTCATCTCTCCCTTGTCTGAAAACTATCATTTTAGATTGAGAGCATGTGGTTACACAGAAAAACAACCTTTAGAAAACATTTTTTTTCTTTTTATTTATTTGAGACACGCAAGACAAAATTTATACTTTTTATTTGTGTATAAAAATCCAGTGTAAATTAAAAAAAAAAAAAAAAACAAACACAAAATCCTAACAATTGCAGCATGCTAAGGATGAACCTTACTCTAAATAATTTCCGATGGCAGAAGGAGTTACAACACCTGTACGCTGACTAAAATAAAACTGAACAATTAGAAAGTGAATTCTGATGTGGTAAATGAGGCTTCAGCTATTGCGGGCACACATTCCCTTATTTTCTATATCAGCAGATGCTGATGTTACAAAACCATAACTAGCAATTGAGCACAGATGGTTATCTCTGTTCAGCACAAAAGCTCAGAAGGGAATAGGCACTTAAATAGAGAGACCTCAGTCACCCCTCTTAGTAAGTTTCCTGTTCTGACTTTCAAACAATATGTCTCTTACAGTTTTCCCGTCGCATGCAATCTGCACATCCAGAAAGGTAACCTCAGTTGCCATCAGCACAGACCAGGCAGTAAATGAAAGCTGACCTCACCTGGCTGAAGCACAGATTTCTGTACTCCCACAGGTGGATCTGCCTTGGGCTTGAGTTATAATGACTCCCACTAGCACTGTCGACACAGCTTGCTCTCTCCTCTCTAAGAATCAGACCGCAGACAGACAGCTACAGTTTGGGTTTTTTTCACTCTTTCATCACCAATTTCTTCTGTACATACTGCAATGCTGGCTGGCTGAAGTAAGGAAATGTTTCAAATGAAATTGCAAATTCCTCAGCTTGAGAAAAATTAAAAAAAATATTTTGTCATTCAGTGATTGAATTTGCTGAACGTGAAGGAAGGGGCACAATGGCAATGTGCTAAATAAAACAAGTGGGTAAAGTTATCTTCCTGCTATTCCAGGACAAAACAATCAGAAGGAGAGCAAATGCTGCCCAAATTAAACACAGATTAACTCCATATACATTTAATTTTTCCACTCAACAAGTTCCTTCTGATCCGCTCCTTTAATGAGGAAATAAAAGTAGTTGGAGCTGAAGAGGAAAGTTCAAAGAAGTTCTGAGATTCTCAGAAACCATTTGTGACTCTCTGACTTCTCTTTGCAGAGCCATACGCTGTAACTCGGCACAGAAGCACTGTCCTTTAGGGGTCACAAGTAGCTGAAATCAGCGCCTGCTGGCCTCCCCCTTGGCATGTTGTACAGGGCAACTCCTCTGTGATGTGGATCTCCCTAGACTGTAGCACAGCTCCAACTCCAGAGAAGGACGTATGTAACTGGTGAATGCAATTCCTATAGCTTGGTGCTGAGTTACAGGAACAGGGCAGAGAATGTATTCTGATGGGCTGAGCTTCATGAAGTCCAAGCACTTATTCAGTCTACCAAAAAATATATATTTTATATATAAAAATACATATTATACATATATATAGCATGTCATATATATTTTATATTTTATAATTTATACTATGAATTACAAAAATTACCTGTGAAAATGCCAGTTTGTCCTAAAGTAGATAGAGTGGAATATATTGTTTTATGGTACATGGGCTGGTGTGTCTTAAAACGGATGCAGTTGGGAAACGCACAACTGTGTGAACATCAAAAATGTCTACACCCCTTCTGGATTAATGCTTCAATAGCTCTGAAGAGATGTAATATGGACTCACTACATTTACTGAATGAAGTTTTGTCCAGCTTGGGGTTTTTTACTGCCAGTCTTTTCTCTACATGTTATCTCTTTAAAATTCTTGGTTACAATGATTGAGAAAAATATCCCTATATGTGAACAGATTGGTGAGTGTAAAGTACACATTATGCAAAAAGATAGTGGGCGTGTTGTTGGTGTGGCTGTCTCTCTCTGCCCACTTCAGATAATTAGTCATGCGGAAAAACTGGTATAGTTCTCTATGATTGCTATGCATGCAATCAAACTAATGCCAGAAGCTGGGATAGATGAACATGCTGTGGAAGATATTTGAATTGAGTAGGAGAAGCAAAGGGGAATTTTCTCCAAAATAATGGTTTCTAATGTCCATGATAATGTTGGCAGAATTATCTAAGTATGAAAGAAGACCATATGTTAACATCGCTTGATTGGCATTTAAAACAGGAAGAGTTGCTTGTGTTTCTGGAACAAGATGCTTGTAAACTAGTCATGAGGTGGGTAGTGCTGGGTGGTGGCTCTTATATGTTAATAAAAATATCTTTATGATTAACATATTAAATACTGTATCACACTAATGTTCTTTTCTCGTTATTTAAACAGGTCACTGTTTGGTGGAAACTAGAACAGAGAACTATGCAAAGCACAAGGAGTTTTGTGTTACACCATCTGAGTGTCCAATTACTGGCCTCAGGGTGCCTGTATCCTACCTACCCACAGATTCTGTTGTGCCTTATTCAATATGGTTTTAGACCACACAAGGAAAAAGCCTGGCCTAGTTAGAATATCCACATTAGCCAGAGGATATTATGTTATATGTGGTAACATTGTAGTATGTGTAGAGCACTGGAGGGTAAGGGCTGGTGCTGAAGGTATCCACCAGCTAAATTCAATGTCTTCTTTGGCCTGAGGTATTTTAAATCTACACCTCTCCCTTTTTCAAGAATAGTTTAACCACCAGGTTGTATGTTTTTCTGCTGAGAACATTCACCTGCGAAGGCTGTGACTATTCTATGTAAAATTATTTTCTTTCTGACAGAACCATTTGTAAGAAAAATACCTGCTGAATCTGCATCTCCCATTACCTCAGCACATCGGGCCTTGAAACACTTTGCTGAGGTGCCTTGGAAGGAGCAGGAATGAGCAGTGTCACTTTTGAAAGAAAGTAATAAAGGACTATGTTCTGAAAGACAAACTTTCATCCTGAGGTTCCTGAGAACAAAGAGTCGTCTCGAACACCTCCACCACTCTTGTACACAGTTCTACGTTTAAGGCATATTCCACTATATTCCAATATATTCCACTCTATCTACTTTAGGACAAACTGGCATTTTCACAGGTAATTTTTGTAATACATAGTATAAATTATACAATATAAAATATATATGACATGCTATGTTTAAGGGTTTTTAGTGATCCCAGTTGAAAGGTGCTAACTTGTATTCCCACCCTTTGTGTCCTGAGTATTTCATATTTCAGTCTGTACCACCTGATTTTCCACTTACTGTATGGAAATTTGAAAATTCACACTTTTCCTTCACATTTTGAATGCTAAGAGTGTCAGCAGCAAAGGGTTCAGCTGCTATTGTAAACTAATTGTTTAAATGGAGTCTAAGTACCTAAAAGCACCTAAAGGAGTCTGCAAACCCACCAAGTAAAACTTTATTTTTATTAATTCAGTGGGAATAATGTACAAGTTATCACACGTCAACTAAGTCACAGTATCTGACTGTGGGTACCTTTTTAGCCTGTGGCAAACACAGGATAATACAATTTGGCTGAACTTTCTCTTATGTTATGCCTTAAGAACATCTATGCAGACAGATAGAGCAAGTCAGCCATAGCTTGATTGCAAATCTGGGTCCATGGAAGTTGGTGAACTCCAGCTCTGACCAATTTAAAACTCAAGAGAAAGGTTGCCATAATAGTTCTAGCAGATAACAGAAGTGAGCTCTTATTTTAGGGAAAAAAAAATCATAATGTTGAGTTCAGTGTGAAAGAGATGAAATGATACCAAAAAAAAGGCACTTTAATTTATGATCTAATAGCTGCAGCTGGTTGTTTATGCCTTGGGTTTGGTTTTGTGTTTTTTTTTATATCCCCTCCTCATATGTAGGACTTAGCTTGTTAGTAGAGAATTTCCCATTTTGTTGCCTTCAGCCCTTATCACTCTGAACTTTTCAATAGCTTTTGCAGCTGATTTTATCCTCCTGTGCAGTTGCTACTGATCTAGTTTTGATTTTTCTTTCATGCTTTCTTTAAAGGGAATTATAACTAAGAAGACCTGGTGGGAATACCTGAAGCACTTACTTCAGGTAAAGAAAGCAATTTGAGGTGACTTAATTGGTCAAAATACAAAATCCCCAGTATACTATAAAGTCCCTCACTGGGGAGGGATGTGGCTGGAGGAGGTTTTCATTATTTGCAGATAAACAGAAACAGATGTCTGCTATAAACTGTGGCTGTTTTAAAAACTTCTCAAATGGAAAAAGAAAAAAAAAGGATATTAAACTAAGAGTTGACAAAATGATGCGAAACATTTTTACTGCCGTTAACGTTATTGATCACCATTAATAGCAATGCTGCTGTGCAAATTAAAGGAATACTGTTGGCCTCAAAACCTCAGGCATGTAATGAAAGGTTTCAATGGTGGCTGGAGGAGATGAAATGAATCCTCTAAATTACAAGGTGAGCTGAAATATGTTAGAAAACACTAACATTGCTTCACCGTCTCAGGGAATGCAAGGTGTTCCTGTCTGGAAAGATTTACTTATGGATATGGAAAGAAGGCTCAAAGAACGCTTAATTTTTCCTGGAGATAATGTCTGAGACAGCATCTCAGTGTGGGGAGGGCTGTACCATTTGTACTTCACCTCCTTTAAAGTTACTTGAGTAGTATTGCTTTGATGATGATCTAACATGAACACCAATACACAGTAATGCTAATTATGTGTTTGTTATAACACTATTTGGGAATGGATAAGATAACAAGCTCAAACCTAATAAGATCAAATCTTGAGAAATGTTTTGTTTTTTTTTTTAAATATATGGGAATGACAAGTATGGAGGGAAAGTGCCCCAAGTTCCTAGGATCTTGGCTTAAGATGTGGGAGATACAGGCTTGATTTCTTCCTGTCTTAGAAAAGCCGGTTTCCCCGTTTTTCTTCCCTGTATATAAAACAGTTGTGAAGTCAAGTACAGTAATGAAGAGATGCAGAACACATGTATAGAATTTATGGAAAAAAATTCTATCACTATTAAAAATATAAAAACAAAATAATATAGAATAAATGCTAATACCTGTAGCCTGACATCTACAGCTACTACTTTTGTAGGTTTTTGAGAAATGAAAGCAACTCTCCAAAGTGGGAGTCATCTTGATCATCACTTTCCTGATTTGATTATGATGAAGGGAACATAGAGTACACTGAAAAAGCAATGGTTACGATAACATAAGAGTGCACAAGAAGGAACTGAATGAACAAAAGAGTGAATTTGGGGCAATTGGAAGGACTGACTCATTTTCCAAAAATATGTGCACGATATGTGGTAAAACCCAACAGATAAATCACCAACTAGAATGACTGTAAACAAAATGCTGCTGCCTTTCACTGCTTCATATGTAAAACCTTTCAGATAACAGAAATCGGTTATAAGTGTATATTGCTCCATCACAAGTTAAATCCAACAATTAATTACTAGACTGATGTCCTGCCATACTTCATGAGTGACTAAGAGAAAATAACAGTGTAGCACACCAACATTAAATACAGCCATGAGGATTTTGTTTTGTTTTACACCCATCTCTCTTTCTCCATTTCCATCTCATTGTCTATAATCTTACCAGGACAACTGTACTTCATGTCTCCATTACTGAATTTACGCTTTGAACTTATAGTGCTGCAGATGGCAGTACTATTGATCAAAGGATTGCTCAAGCCTGAAATGATATCTAGAAAAAAAAGAGGTTTGCTTTAAGTGTAAACATGAAAGCAGAGAAGAAAAATTCACATTCATATCAAGCAGTATCATCCAAGATTAAGAATATGTTTGTTGTTGAACACTGGGGACCAATTGGTGAATCATTTGGGGGCAATTAAGAAAACAATAGAATAAATTCCATACTTGGAATACTTGATATATTATGGCTTGAGGTTACTGATGTACTGACAGAACTCACAAATCTGAAAACTCCATTTTACAAAATCAGGTTCCAGTCATGGTGTTTTCTTGATAAAGCCTTTTCTCTCATTTTCAGTAATTAATGAGAAAAAAAAAAATAGTTTTTTTCTTGGTTTTATATTACAATGGTGCTTAATTGTTATCCTTAAAACTTATGTAGTATATTCTCTTTGATTCTTATCTTTTAGCTTCTGAGACTTGAACTAAGCACTATAAATTGAAAGGGAATTGTGATGGACTTATTAAGAAACATTCTTATATCATGTTTGACCAATCTAATGACCTCCTATAATGAAATGACTGTCTTGTTAGACAACGGGAGAGCTATGGATATTGTCTACCTTGACTTCAGTAAGGCTTTCAACACTGTCCTCCATAAGATCCTCATAGAGGAGCTGATGAAGTGTGGGCTGGATAAGCAGACAGTGAGGTGGACTGAAAACTGGCTAGATGATCAGGTCCAGAGGGTGGTGATCAGTAGCACAAAGTCTAGCTGGAGGCCAGTAACTAGTGGTGTACCCCGGGGGACAATACTGGATCCAGTCCTGTTCAGTTCTTTAAGAAGAACTGATCTGGATGATAGGGCAGAGTGTACTGTCAGCAAGTCCACACATGACATGAAACTGGGCAGAGTGGCTAATACACCAGAAGGTTGTGCTGCCATTCAGAGGGACCTTGAGAAAGGCTGGAGAAATGGGCTGACAGAAACCTCATGAACTTCAACAAAAAGTGCAGAGTCCTGCACCCGGGGAGGAACAACACCCTGCACCAACAGATGCTGGGGGCCACTCAGCCAGAAAGAAGTCTGTAGAAAACGATCTAGGGGTCATAGTGGGCACCAAGTTGAACATGAGCCAGAAATGTACCCTTGCAGGAAAAAAGGCTAGTGATATTCCAGGCTGCATTACACAGAGCATTGTCAGTAGGTCCAAGGAGGTGATCCTTCTCTTTTATTCAGTACTGAGGAGGCCACACCTGGAGTACTGTGACCAGTTCTGGGCTCTCCAGTACAAGAGTGACATGGACATACTAGAAAGAGCTCTGTGAAGAGCCACTAAGATGATTAGGGGAGTGGAGCATCCCTCTTATGAAGAGAGACTGCTAGCTGGAGCTGGCTGTCCCGCCTGGAGAAGAGAACGCTCAGGGGGATCTCATCAATGTGTACAAATGCCTGAGGGGATAGTCTAAAGGAGACAGAGCCAAACTCTTCTTTCCAGTGCTGCCCAGTGACAGGACAAGAGGCAATGAGCACTGAAACACAGGAGGTTCTGTGTGAACATCAGGACACACTTTTTTACTGTGAGGGCGATGGAACACTGGCACAAGCTGCACAATGGAGGTTGTGGAATCTCCCTTCTTGGAGATGTTCAAGTGCCTGGGCAACTGGCTCTAAGTGGCCTGCTTGATCAGGGAGATTGGACCAGGTGACCTCCAGAGGTTGTTTCCAACCTCAACCATTCTGGTCTGATAGATGTAGAGTTTTGAACCAGCTTTTACTATTAGATCCTAAACTACCCTATTGTATCTCTCTCAAAAAGGCAACTAGAATATCCCTGTTTCTTTTCCCACTACTTTTCTATGTTAGCTTTTCAAGCCAAGATTGTCTGTTTGTAGACTGCCCAGGTTATTGCGTAATCAATGTTTTTATTAGATATTACAAGTAATATGGTTGCAAAAACCAGTGACTAAAAGCCAGTGTGAAAATTTGAGTTGGCAGAATGTAATTGCCTGTTCTGTCTCACAGTTCTTTGTGCCCCAGAACTGGTCAACCTATGAGGTTTTTTCCTTACAAGAAAAGTCACACAAACGGAAATAATAAATCACTCTAATAATCGAAGTGTAACAAAATTGTGAGATGGGAAAACTGCTAACTGCCTGTTGATGTAATACTTGGCACTGGGTGGGGCTACCGAGTGTCTTCCTTTCATGGACAGGCAATTTGGAAATATACTATAAAAAAATAGATAGGACTCTTAAAATCTCCTTATTTTTCAACAGCTTTCCCCTATTCTTATTTTCTGCTCTTATGTGAAAAAAAAAAAAAAAACAAACCCTCACAATTCTCTTAAAGACAATTACTCATACTACTGGGTCACATTTTACTTACGCTCTATACTTGGAGTCTATTCGAATTCTGCTCTCTCTCAACAACTTGTATGTGCCTGCACATGTTAGCACAGTGTAAATATATAGATATATATAGAAGGACAGTATATATATAAGTATCACATTAGATTGTCTTGATTAAAACATACAAAGGGAAATGGTTGCTGATGTTATGTGTCTACTACCTTTATAAAAAATTCAAGAATTTAGCATGAGTTGAAACTAAGTCTTCTACCCTGAATATCCTAATGGATTTTATTAAGTAACAGACTTCAAATGTTACATTCTACTGGACTAGTTTGGTACTAGCACATATATTTCTATGTATCTAGATGTTTTCTCTCAGAATATGAGACTGCTGCTTTTGATCTCTTGCTTGTTCTTTGTTCCGCCTCCAGTCTTCTGAAGGACCTGCTCTCATAGCTCTTACTTCCATGCTCTGCTCTTCTGTGTCATGAACTGGGTTACCCGTACCTCAGTTGTCAGAAAGGGGTTTCTGCAGGGATTTGGTCATGTGCCCTTTCCAAAAGATTATCTGTGCATTCCAGAAGAGCGTGCTTCCTTGTCTGAGAAGGGGAAATAAAAATGTGCTTGTCTAGAAGTGTTCAGATCATCTTTGCTTAAATATTCCCCACGAATATGGGCCATACTGGAATTGTTAATACTAACTTTCATATAAAGGAAGAGTCAGCCAGACATGGAATGTGTTCATGTGCTAGTAATTGCATTCATTTTCATGAATATACGTGTGAAATATGACCATTTTCATAAAAATATGTTGAGCTTTCTGATTCATAAATTAAAAACTGAAGTTATCTTTCAAACTCCATATATATACATTAGTAACTCTACCTGCTTGTTACCTGTCAGAGCTCATTACAGAACAAAAAACTTGAGTATTTAACTGAGGTGACCCACACAGTGGGTCCAAATTCACAATGGAATTTAACAGGTCCAAAAATAGAGCAGTCATAGTATACATCTCTCACTTTTCCCAAAATGTGCAGGCTGGATGGAGACTGCAAACACATCTACTGCTGTCATTCATCTCCATCGCCAGCCCTCATTTTCTTTTTGGTTCTCACTAGCCTGACACTTAAAAAGGGGATAAACAATGATTTTTTTTTCCTTGCAATGTTTTCTGGAGAAACATTTAATTTGGTGGTGTTAGTCACAAGTTAGTCTTAACTGTAACATCTAGCATAATTAAATGAAAGACACTTATTGTGGGTAATTATTTATTCTTCAGAGCTGGTAAACTTGCCTACTTGGTGATGACAGTGGAGAGAAGAAGACACTACAATGAGTAGCAAAATGCCAAATTGTGCATCATTTTACAATTTGTGCTACCCTACTTGGCAGTCATAAACATAGAATGTGGAAATAAACAATTTAGTAGCTGATCTGGATTTTGACCATATTTTAGACTTTGTTTAAGAAAGGAAACATTTGTGTTTTTTAAATTAGAAAACACATATGCTAAACAAAAATACCAGACTGTGACTAAACTTTTCAGAAACTTACACTTTAATAAAAATTTTATTGTGAAGCTTCCCTATTTTGATCTATGAGAATCTCAATTAATTTCAGTAATTAACATTACTAATTAAATCTGCCCTAAAATATCAAAATCAGACATTCAAATTCATACCCACTGAAAAAATAGTGTGCTCACTTTTTAACTTAATGAATCCAAGTTTTGTTTTGATTCCTAATGTCTTTCTTTGGACTGGAGGTTCTCTTCATTAACAACCAACTTGCAAAAGACCCTCAGTTTTTGCCTGCCAGTAAGAATTTTATTTGATTATTGTAATAATGTTCAGTAATCCACTTGATATGTAAACCAGAGAATTCTGAAAAGTAAAATAGATGTAGAAAATCAGAGCCAGTTCCCTCCTGTGATAGTTTCCAAGACAACTAGACAAGGTGGGAAAGTTTAATACACTTTTAGATGCTTTAGATGGGGCAAACTGCAAAGAGAAATTGAATTACTTGTCCACAGTGAAAGGAATGGAATGTAACAGAAACCATACTTAATGTCCAGAATCCCCAGTGTTTCCAAGAGAGTTAGAGCAGTAAAATTATTCCACACTGTTCAGCTAAGAACACAGCTTTCCATGAGGACACTAGTTTTGGAATAAGCTCTTTCTTCCAGCATAATTAAAAAATACCTGCTAATGTGACTTGAACTAAACTGAAAATGAGAATTGCACTTAAAAGAAAAAAGCCTTTCAACTTTAGATCATGCAAATTTATCGATTTAAATTCAGCTATCAACTGAATATTTATGGAAGGTCCCAGACTACTTGGGGATACAAATTGAAACTAAAGTGGGAAAAATATTTTTTCTGATGGAAACATGAGAACGTGTTTAGATATAATTGAAATCTAAATATTGATGTATTAAAAATATTTCTAAAACTTTAATTGCTTTCCTCTGTGTAATTTCAGTTACTGATGTGCAGCATAGGAAGATCAGCCTACCCATACAAAATGTTCTGTAATAAGTAATGATTTTGTTTGTGAACAGCTTTCAAAGTTTACTTTTCTTTTTCATTGTCACACTATAATGATCAAAAATGTCATTTGCTTGTTTATTTTTCTTTTCTATGTAAAACTGGAAATCAGTCAACAAATACACGTGTCAGTCACATTCTATATGATGGTGGGTGGGAAATATGCAGAAATACCAAGAAAGCAAGCATCATTTCTTCACTTTCTGGATGTGTTTCAAACCTAGAATTTTCTCATTAAAAACTTGTTTGGAACAGATGTATGCCTGTAAATTTTTTCTGCTTTGATAAAATCCTGTATTTCACCAAAGTTTACTTCCACAAAATGTTCCAAATGGGTTTAATCAGGTATTACATTTGGCTTCCTGTAGGCAATCACATTTTTTTCTATAGGGTAGTATTAATTGACCTAAAAACATCAGCTCAACAATACAAGATATGCTATCACCTGTAGGTAACAAATGTAACAAGTGTTAGCAGTTGCCAAAAATCTATCCTAATCAGAAGCAAGCAGGTACCTCTTATATTTGGGAAAGTGCCCATTTTTTATTTAAATATTCAGAACTTCTGAAATATGATCTTAAAAGCCTCCAAAGCAAAGTCTGAAGCAAAACAACCAGCCTCACAGACTATCTTCAAAAATTCTGGAGAGCAATCAAGTATTCCTGAGTATAATCTTATTTGCATTTCAGTTGGAACGAAGTGATAAGATTAAATAGAAAAAAATATATCCTTTTGAAGGGCTAAATGTTGATCTGCTTTCATTGGTGTAGACTTGGAAACAATGAGACACAGGATGCAGTGTCTGTAACTTTTAAACTATTAATTTTACTCTAGTAATCCAATGAATCACACTATAATCTGCCAGATTTTTTAAATCTGTTGCTTAAATCCCCAGAGCGGATAGGAAACAAGTAAACAAAGAATCTTCCAATTTCATGGTATTTCTTTCATGTTGTTTAAAATCCATCCCAGAATTCAGCAGTTAGCCATTGGCACAATCCCAGATCCAGCAATTAAGGTAAAAGGAGGGTGTGAACTAAGTGAAAGATGGCAGAAATTTTAAATCTGTTTGTTCTTGGTCCAGTGTATATGTGTCGTTTCCTGTATTCTTTGTTTAAGAAGGTGCGGCCGGGCAGCAGAAAGGAGGGGTGCCAGGTTATGCGTTCTGGCTGTGGGTGGGCGATGCAGAGGCTCCTGGAAACAAGGAAAACTTCCTCTGTCTCTGAGAACAAGTGAGTATGCTCAGCTGGGAAAAATGGCTGCAGTACAGACAAAAACTAAGAGATATAGCAAGGAAAGATTCTCTAACGCGAAAGGAGTCTTCAAAAAGCAGCTACCACAAATGTTAGAAGTAACTAAAAGATGATTAACTGCAAAAAGACAAAGATGCAGTAGCTGCAGAAGGAGGGACAGAGAGAAGGAAGGATGGAGGGGGTGAATTCTTTCAAGTCTTCAATCTCGTCCCACTCAACAGATTTGATTTTTTTTCCTCTTTATATGATGTAGATAAATTTGTCTGTGTGTTTTCTACAGAAAAATAGTCAGACAGGTGGGAAACCTTTTGACTTTTTTTGGCTGGTCACTTCAAGGAAACTGGCTGGCTCTGAAGCTGACACATTTTGATGTTTTTTTGGTAGGCAGCATACTGTATATATCAGACCCTCATATTGTGCTCATCTCCAAAAATCAACAGCAACACTTCAAACAAGGCCCAGGAACTAAGTTCATGCACTAAGAAGGACATCTGACCTTCTCATAAATTGCAGCTTTCAGAAAGCCACACAATAAAGTTCTGAAAAGTATAGAGCAACCCATGCAGTCTGAAGGACAAATATGAAAACTTATGCAAAGCTACCTGAAGCGATCGCTTCTGGGTTTTTCTTTGTTTCTTGCTGGTCTTCCTGGCTCCACGAATGCTTTATCCACCTTGGAATGAGGCATAAGCGTTCTGAGAGAAATGTCATTATCCTTTGCCTGATCAGTTTGAGGGCTTTTTAGAGAATGTCACTGTGAAAACATCCACATGGCAGTCAGACATTTTTCTCCTGGAATCAGCCTATAAAAAAGCTGAGAGATTGTGGTAAGCCTGAAATATGTCATCTATTCTTGTCTTGACGTTCTCACCCTTCAATGCAAAAGACTCAACAAGGAAATAGGTTGACACCATGCAAAATATATTTAATTTGGGTATAGGAAGATAGTTGGTGCTCTAAAGCACTGAAAATGTAGATAATTCACACTTTCTGGTAAATAAGAATACTCAAGGATACTAAATGGATGTAGATATTGTTATACCCCACTGATTCTAATTCTTTGCTTTCTGTTCAGTATTGCATTATTTATCTGATTAATCGTTCAAAGGGACAAACCGTTCCTTTTAATTTCCAAATAGAGTCAAAAGACAAATGAGATTGGAAAGACTGTTAGCTTTTTAACATTGCTTACTCAAATAGTGCATTATTGAATAAAATTTATAAAAAGATATTTTGACTTCTACTACCATATTTGATTACTAATCCATTTAATTTGTACACGTTTCTCCCATCAATTTCTTATGAAAACACTAAGTTAAGGAACAGTTTAGTGAAAAAACTATTACTCTGTCAGTCCAAACAGAATTTATTGCTGCTATTATTCAACTGAATTTAAAGTAAAGATGAATATAGCTATTTTTTTTGCCACAATCATACTTTGCTAAATCCAGCTGTAATGTGATCCTGGAAAATTGGTGTACATGTATCAATATCCATATTATAAGGATTAATAAGTAAAGCTAAAATAATTGGACAATAATATCTGTGAAATTAAAGTAGTATGAAAGAGGTCGGCAAGAGATGAAAAACTGTGGCTAAACCATGGCTTTGCATCAGTAATCCTCTAATTTGGGAGATGTTTTGAGAAAGATGAGTCAAGGACTTTAAAATTAAGGTGAACAAGACCTAGCCTTTTAAACAACTATTTCTTCGTCAGTGTTAAGTACTGTTATGAAGCCATAGCATGAAAGGGTGTGGAAAAACATATCAGAGAGCGTCCAGAAATCATGAGGAAAATCTATTGATTACAAATTTTAAATTCCACAGAAGTATGTAAATGAGAATGTAACTTATTTCTTTCCCAACATACACTTAAGCATCTGTTACTGGCACTTGAAGAAATGACTTACAAAATCTATTTTAACTGAGAGAACATTTGGTATTCCTATTTGTCAGTGGGTCCAAAAGCTTTCAAAGTCACAATTTTGTTTCTTTCATCCTTGTTCTTGCCTTGTGAAGAGAAAGACTTTTGAAAATTACTTCTTTGTTTCTGTCATATTTTCTTTCTTTCAAAGTTCTAGATATACCAAGCCAAACCTATAAATTTGGAAAGATCATCAGATGCCTGAACTTTGATTGTTCATGTTCTAAAGATATTTTGCTTCTCTACTATTGGATAATATTTTTTTGAAATCTGTGGAATACTAACTGATTTATCCAAGGGCAAAATGCGGAAAAAATATGAGAAAAATTAGCATTAGACATTATGTCTGTGGTTATCAATCTGACATAGCTTCTCGGAAGCAGGAAGTAATACTTGAATATTACAACATAACTACAAGCCAGGTCACATGCTTTCCATCTTCTGTTTGAACGTCTTCATTTTTGATTTCTGGGTTTGGTTTGGTTTTAATTTGGAAAAGCATCTCTATCATACTGTGGTTCACTTCTCAGTTGCATGGATTTACCTGGCAGTTTCAGTTGGCTAGAGAGTTGACTAATGGTATGCAAGCAGTGAGGGCAAGAGGGAGCTCTTATTTAGGAATTTTAAATGGTTCTGGTGAGTGTTGAGACCCCACTGGTGGAAGTGGAATTCCTGAGATAACAAATGAACCTGTGATGTAGAAAACTCTGTCAGAGGCCTGTCTGATGAACACCACCTTTTTGTAGTCACATCTCAAATACTCTGGAAAAGAATTTAGCTCACTATGAACTTTTGGTTCATCTTTTGATCTGTGTAGCGTCTTTTGACAGATACAAGACTGTTTACAAAATCTTTAAAGCGTGCATGTGTGTCTGTGTTATCCTCCAAAATATATAGCCAAAGCATAATCTTAGAAGCCCTGAACAATTTCAAAGTATTTTATCCTCAGTGTGAATTGGGAATGTCTGGATAATAAAAAAAATTTTATTCTGAACACTTGTTTGATATGCATATAGATATGTGGGACGCTAAGTTTCGTTACAGATTATTTTAATAGAAATAAACCAGACGTAGTATCACCATATTAAAATGAAAAGTAGAGAAATGCATAATACAACCATAATTTTAACCATATTCTTAATTATTACAGTTATATACTTTAGTACAACTATTCTCAGTTACATGTTCGCAATAAATGTAAGAGATTACTGAAAACTGTATGAATAATTCAGAGATTCCTTTTAGCCTTTCAGCAGTGGTCATATCAGGTTTCTCTTCAACTGGGATTATGGCCCTATTAAAAACTGTCCGCCTGAGCAGCTCTTTAAAAATGCTGCAGAGATGAATCTGTAACGTTATATGGTACTAACTACGTTATCATAAAGGAGCAATAAGAAAATAGATAGAACAATAGCCTATCATACGAATCACACAATCAGTTTAGAAGGAAGTTTAAGAAACCAATACTCAATCTGGGTCATTTTTTGCCAAGTGCTGGATTTTTCTCTGAAGTGAATTTCCAGGTTCTAAATCACTCAAATGAAAGTGCTTTATCCTCTCCGACTGGGAGTTCTGGTTATTTCTTCACCATTCATTTGTTCTGATGCTCAGCCTAAATTTACTTTTTCTTAGTTTCATACCATTATTCTCAGTTATTCTGACAGCGTTTATAAAAGAGAACTTTAGGAATCATTTCCAAAATTTGTTTAAAAGGAAGAGTGGAAGAATAAACTTTTTTATATGTTTATGCTAAAAATGACAGTCTTCAGAACTTCACAGTATTGCCCTAGAGAAGAGCTCTGAAATTCTCTTCTTAAATACATTAAATCACTTGATAGCAAGATAACTGCCCCCAGCTTTACACACACGTACACATGTGCATACACATCTCTGTATATTTTTCAGAAACCCAAGAATCCTTCCTACCTGATAATATTAAGGTAAAAACAACTACCTTCAAAGACCTTATTAGAATGCATGCTTTTATTCTATCTATAGAATATCTATAGATATCTATATCTATCTATAGAATACACTAACAAAGTGTAAACAAACTGTTCGTAAGAACAGAATTAACCAAAATAACTATATATTTTCCTTCTCAGTGGAACAAGAAATATGAAATCCTAGTCCTCCTTGTTCATATTTATGTAAGCAGATTTGGTGAAAATGGATGTGAATGTTGGTCACTGTCTCCTTGTGATGCTTAAGTAGTATGGGGAAGTCAGAGAGAATGAAAGCAGCCTGTTGAGACCTCTGACCCAAGAGGGAGAAGATTTATTTTAGCTGTCGTGAATTTAATGTGTGTGTGATACACTTTATCTACATTGCCTCCTATCCAAAGAGATGTAGTCATAAGAAAGAATAAGCCAGAAATACTGTTGAAATAAAAACACGTGGACAGTTATTGAAAGTTTGCTCAATTCAGAATATGCTTGGGTCTGTTTTGTTATGTTGAGGTTAGAAATAAAACCAAAACCAGTTTACCACTGTCATTTCCTGCCTGGTCTTGAGAAAACATAGAATGCAGTTTATTGGGCCTAATGTACTTTATTTTATTTTATTTTAAATATCTGTTTACCGTAACAAGCCCAGATATTTCCATTATGCAGAGTGTTTAGTTTCTCTTGCACTCTTTGTTATTGTACATATGATTTCAGTTTGGGTGGAATTCTTTGGTGGAATCCCAAATTTTATATTATCTAAACCAAAATTTATATTAATTTACAAAAAGACAAATTTTGTTGCATGAGAACACATTTAATCAATTATACAGTTTCATGTTGTTGACATAATAACATTATCCTGGTGTAACTAAAATAGACCTTTGACAATGAGAGTATTACATATTTGAAGAGAGAAATTTGCTATTCAATTTTAGGTTGGAAGAATATTGTTTGAATCCAAGAAAGCTAAATGTACTTTGTGAGTGATATACACAGGTTTTGTTTGGAAAGAGACAGAGTAGACTAAAATATTTTGCAAAATTGTCTTTTACTTTTGTGGCAATCCTGAAGGACCAAGACAGTTCTACTTTTTCAAAGTTGTATTGAAGTTAATAAACAACAAATAATAGAAGAGACTTCTTATTTAGAATGAAACAAAAGCTAAACTTTGCAACTGGAATTAAACACAAAAATAAAGAATTAGATAAGAGAATGCATCAACATGATACATACTGTTATGCTCAACCATAAATTTCAGCATAAATTTGTAATTTCACAGAAGCTTAACTTCTCTCAGTCTCCACTATATTTATATTCCTTTTAAATAACCATCAAGAGTGACCCAAGGGTGTTATTACTCCCCACTATCTTCTCTCTTGTGATATAATGCAATACCTTCCAAAGTATTTCAGGCTTATGCACAAATGTGCATAACTTTGAATAATATTTAAAAGCTAAGAAAAACTGGATTAGAATATGGATACAAATACGCTAATGCCTGAACATTCAAACTTTCACTCCTTAAATAATGCTGAAGAAAAATTAAAAGAGCAGCAAGTGTTTTGAAGAACAAAAACAACAGCAACAAAAAAACAAAAAACAAAAAACAAAAAAAAAAGCAAAAAAAAAAAACAAAAACAAAAAACAAAAGACCACACACAACCTCTCCCCCAAAAAAACAAGTAGCAACCATCTCCGCTTTCCTCCTTGTCTGCTTGTAATTTAGGGACAGAAAATGTTGCCTGCTCATCTTGTGTAATCTTCAATATAGACTGAAGTTAAAGAAATGCTTTACTGGAAAAGTAGTTCAGATAGTTGTTGCTTCTGAAGCATTTAGTTGATGAGGCTGCTTCTGCCCTGATACATCTTCCTTCTAGAGTAACCATGAAGGGCCTGGACTCAAGAATGGGCTAGTTTGATGTTTCATCAGAAGAGAAAGTTGCAAATTCTGTTAACTGCTTCTGCTGATAGTTATTGCAGAATATTTCTCATTATGTGAACTGCAAGAGATAACAGATATTGTTTTGCTCTCACTCATCTTTAAGGCATCAGCTGTGGTAGATGACTCTACATTTCTGAGGCTTTTTTAGAACTCAGGCATGAGCATTTCTTACAATGTCAGAATTTCTGTAAGAACACAGCTCTCAGGGCAGAAAAGGATTTATAGAACAAACTGTTTTCACTTCAGTTGAGTGAAAGATCATTTTGCCCTCAGCAGCAAAGGTGAATCATCAAGCTATCTATTAGATGTTAACATATATGCCCCTACAGGTAAAGCAAATTAAAACTAATGCATGCCGCAGCTCACTCAAAGGGCTCTTTTCATTTACTACTTTGCACAAAAAAAAATAGGTGAGGGCTGAACAAAAAGCTGGTTGATTCAGTTCCACCTCCACAGTTGTTTGCGTTATCCGTGTTTAGGGAAGCGTGGGGCTGTGCAGACCAACAGAGAAGGGACAGATGTGTCTCTTATGGGGCTAGAGTATGCTCCAACCCACAGGCATCTGGCGGCCCTTGTAACACATGGGGTGGGCACTGTGACCTTTTCTCCTTCTACCTCTTCTTTTGGCAAGACAAGGGTTTCTATGTTATGCTGTTTCTGCTGCAGTGGTGTCGAAAGCTCAGGGCCATGGAAATAACTTAAGTGTATCCAGAGATCAGTACAATAGGTTAAAATAGTGCCATGAATCAAATTATTATGTCAAATTACAGCAACAAGGGAGAAAAACTTTTTAAAAGATTAATAAAAACAGGTAAAATATGGACCTGGCTGTACCTGTACACAAGCACATACCTATGTTTTAGTGGCCAGAATAGTTGACTTCACTCTTATTTTGCTCTTATATTGAACACAGGCTTAATAACCTGTAAGACAATAGAATTTAGTGTTCTGAATGAACCTGTAATATTAGAATCACAGAACGGCTGAGGCTGGAAGGGATCTCTGGATGCCATATAGTCCAACTGCAATTAGACCAGGTCACTCTGGGCATTGTCTACCTTAATCCTATTAGCATTACCATCTCAGTGTTATGACATGGAGCAAAAGCCAAATAAACTTTATATAATCTTCTGTTTAAAGGATTTTTCTGCTTATGAAGTACCCTTGTTTTAGAAGAAGAGTCTGCTAATAGCAAGCGGGTGTACTAAAATACAACAAAACTAATGCTACTGACTATATTGCTTCTCATGTTGGTATTTATGTATGTGCAATGCGGATGGTGTAGGCGATGAGATTGCTTTTTCAGCTACCTTCACATTACATTCTTAGGCTTTTATTCTAGTAAAAATATTTGTTTACTTAAAATGTACAGCATTCAAAATTCATAGGAAGTGATTCAACTGCTTAAATATAGACATCTAGTGGCATTTTAGATACCCTAGGCTTGGCTGTCGTCCCTGCCTCCAGCTGCCAGTCAGGTCACGTATGATGTGCCACAGGTCATATCTGTCCCCCTCTGGACTTCTCAGATACCCTACAGCCTATAAGATAGTGCTGAGTACTTGTGCATAGGAAGTTGGATGCCTATGTGCTGGTTAAGAGTTAACCCCCAGCAGGAGAGAACGGGAAGGGTAAAAGTGTGAAACCTTTCCGGTTGAGATAAAGCCAGTTTAATAGGGAAAGCAAAAGCTGAGTGCAGACGCAAAACAAATTAATTCATTCACCACTGCCCATCGGTAGGCACGTGTTCAGCCATTTCTGGGAAAGCACGGCTCCATCATGCACAATGGTCAAATGGGAAGATAAACACCATAGCCCCTCTGTCCCCTCTGTATTTCCCCCAGGTTTTATTGCTGAGCACAACATCATATGGTATGTAATATCACTTTGGTCAGTTGGGGTCAGCTGTCCCAGCTGTGTCCCCTCCCAACTTCTTGCCCACCCTCAGCCTACTTGCTGGCAGGTTGGTGTGAGGAGCAGAAAAGGCCTTGACTCTGTGTGAGAACCGCTCAGCAATATCTAAAACATCAGCCCGTTAGCAGCACCATTGCACCATTTCGGTCACAGATCCAAAACAAGCACCACATAAGTTACTATGAAGAAAATTAACTTTATCCCTGCACAAACCAGTACAGTTAATAAAAGTTATAACCTGTGGGTGGCTAGCCACCTTATACATAATTTGCATCAGAGTTAAGAGCTTCAGAATGAGATTCTCAAAAGTCAGTGGGCAGAACAGGGTTGTCTTAGATACTATTAATCCCTCATCTCTTTGCTGTTTACTGTGTAGTGGAGTCCTCCTAGATTGTCAAAACGACATAGGAAACACAACATCAGTTTCAAGGAGGTAAAACTGGTACAGAAGTCCTTACACACATACCCCTTTTCTGTCTGGATTTTCAAAGATGTGTGTGGCTTGCTTATAGTGCCATGCCTCATGCTTTTAGGGAAAAGGGCAAGCACTATCTGTGCTGTATGGATTTAGTGAAGTCTGCAAGACCCATATGTTTTCACTATTTGCTGCCTATATGGAAAGCATTAGTAGCATTGGCAATTTTTTTGATATAGGGTTTTTTTCTTATCAGTCATATGATAGGTGGGGTTTTCTTTGTTTTGTTTTTCTTCTTTATTTGTTTTGTTGCTTGAAACTTGAGCTGCTGAAAACAGATTATTACCTAAGAAACCTCAGCCTTCATTTAAAACCAGAAAAGTTTCTAGCCTTCCAGACTGAATATTAGTTGGAGGATAATCATTCCCAGTGAGGTACAAAAACAAACAAACTCACTAACCCCTACATGTGCTGTCTTCCAAATCTCATCGTTTGGGTGGGGTGGGCGCAAGGTGTGGTACTAAACTTTTGAGTGCCTGTGGCTGACAGTACTGAATTGAAACCTCACAAGAAGAGTTTTTAATGCATTAAACCTTATTTGTGAACAAAAAATATTTTAAATTAGCATATACACTTTAGGGTAATTATCCTTACTAAGCTGCAGCATGCTCTTTAAATTTTTTAGTCATCTTTTCAGACAGTTCTCTAGCTTCTGTTTTTCTTCCTGGCTTGTATGGTAAGTTCTGAATTTTGCTAATAGGATCATCAGGGACCTCACTCCCATCTTACACTTTATTAATATGGCAGGTACTTTTGTTCAGTGGCAGGTACAAGAATGAATGAATAAGCAAAAAAGTACAAGCCATTCACATATTTCTTTTCATTTATATCATTCTGAAGAATAATTCTACTCTCTGAAAACTCAGCCCCAACTCTAGGAAAGTCAAACCAGGCTTCTGCGATATAGTACTGTTTCCTTATGCCTCGCCTTCTCTGAGGTAACTTCCTTCCTGTGGGATAGTTATCAGCACTGCACACGCTGTTCCTGATGGGACATTATCAGCATTTTAGAACTGTGATAGTCCTGTTGTTTGTTTTATAGAGCTATTCCCCTGTTAATGCAGTCTTCAGTACCTTTCTTGATTACTTCATCGCTGTTAAGATTAGAAACTAAAAGGTAATATCAGCTTTATCACACAATTAATTGACTGCAATACTTGAAATGACTGAGACGGGATGAGAAGAGAAAACGAAATACTCATGAAAATTCATAAGCTGAAAGTGAAGAAAAGTGGATGTACATAGCATACTGAATACAATAATGTGTGTTTCTCTGACTTTTTCAATTATAAAGTGATCTCAAAATTACCCACTTAAGTTGTAATGCCTGCTTCTGAGGATTACCAAGGCATTCTTGAGCTTCAGACAACATATTAAGCACACAGGTTTTTATTTTCTTTGTTCTATGAAATTAATTAGAACATATAGAGCTTTGTTAAGCATCTAAATCACATAAATGATTAAATAAATAAAAACTACATACAAATTAAGATACGCAGTGAAATTTGATTTGGATTGTTTCAATTTGCTAATCATTTTTTCTTTTAAAATAAAAAAGATAAAATTCAAGAAAGCTCATCCAAAGAGATCTGTTAGTTGGGATGAATGTGCATTCAGGTTTCAATCAGAAATCTGTTTCCTATCTTCAGTTTTCAGCTAAGAACAGAAAATTTCTAAAGATTTTTTAGTGTCCTACTCAGAATACTTGATTTTCAAAACAGAATGGGATTAAGTCAAATAAAGCTTCATAAAATCTTTGTAGAAGTTTCTACTTGACAACTGATATGTAAATACAAGGAAAAGAGAGGAGTTTAATAGGACATCAATTTACTAATGAAATGCTGAGTCGCAAGCTTTTCATTGACTGCAATCTCAAACAGGGAAGACAAACATAAAACAATAATACAAACAGAAGGAAAAAATCAGGAAGGACATAATGGGGAGTAGATAACGCTGAGGAGGTCAAAGAGGTTTATGCCTCTTTTGAACCAGTCTTTGCTAAAACTAGTTTGATTACAGAGAAGTGACTAATGCAATTAAGGAGAAATCAAAAGGATAAAATTTCCATCCAGAACAGGCAAAAAAAGGGATAGAGAATGCCTCATAGACCAGAACCTAGATAAAATTCATCTTGAGATCACAAAAATCAGTCTGAAACAATCTCAGAAATAATAGTGATTAATTTTGAGGAACAAAGTGATGAGCAACATTTTTTGGAGGCTGGAAAAGTGAAATAAATTCCCTCTTTTTAAAAAGTGGGAAAAAGGAGGAGCAGAAAACTATAAGATGAGCATGGAAAAATACTGGACAATAATCCAACTCTTTGTAAGCTCCTAGGCAAATAAGAACCAGCACTGTTTTGGCACAGTTTGTTGCTGGGCAACTATTGCATGACATCTTCAGTAGGTAGTGGACAAACAGTAGCAGAAATATATCTAAATTCTTACCAGGTAATTTACAGATTAAAAAACAAACAAGCAAACAAACAAAAAAAACAACTGACACCTGGCAAGACTTCTAATGATAAGAATAGTATAAATGAAACTGCTTAGAGTTGGTTTCATAATTAACTGGATGATCAAATCCAGAAGTATTATCAGTGGTTCAAGACAGAATATACCTGAAGTGAACCAACCTTCAACAGGCATCAGTCCTTGAGATATACTGGCTAATATTTTAATTAATGAGAACTACTTTTATTGTTTATATATAGAATTGGGAGTAAATTTACCTAAACACACATAGAAGCCAAGCTACACTTAGTGAAAACAAGTGCAAGGATCTACATTTAGGTGGTAATTGAGAGCAGAAGTACAGTTTGGGGAGGATGCTACCAGCCCATCAAAACAGGTTTGTGGTTTAAATTTACATGCTACTTGTGAAGGACCAATTTCATGCTGTTGTAAAAAAAGGAATTATACTTGAGGCATCCAAATACTATATTTGCTCTGTCATACGTAATATGTAATTTGTAATCTCTGAGCTACAATCTTTGCACTTCAAACATAATGTAAACCAATTGGAAAAAGTGGAAAAAAGAAATCCACAAGAATGACTGAAGATTTAAAAACCATGAATTATTAGAAAAGACTGGATTAATTTGGTTGTTCAGAGTCTACAGACAAAAAAGAGAAACATACTAATGGAATTCAAGTACATAAAAACTGCTTCAATGAGGAAGTGAATAATCCCTTTCTCATGTTCATGGTCAACAGAAAAAAATTAAAGAGCTTAAATTGCAGTAGGAGAGATTTGCGTTACACATTGGAAATTTTAATCTTAGACAAACATCCTTCAAGCTAGCCCTGGACATAATTGGTTGAGAGAGGAAAAGAAGAATGACTAAGTGATCTCTTGAAGTCCCTTCCAGCATTCTTTCCATGCTTTTATGCTCCTCTTCTGAGGAGCAGAAGCTCTGGAGCTCAAAAGACAGTTCTTTTCTGAGTCAGAGTATCCCATGCTGTCCCTAGGTGTTACGCACAAAATGGGGCTGTGACAAAGATGTGCGGTACTGGCTTAGAGGAATGCTATACTGCAAGTTACATTCCACATACCTATTCAAGGAAGCCATATCTGTATGGAAAGTTTGGTTTTTAAAATAAAGGAAATACAGAAAAGTTACTTTAAAAGCTGGTAATTTTGCATGATGTTTTTTATTAGCTTTCTCATGGAAAATAATTCCACAAGTCACAGCTTTAATAAAAATGTGAGCAGAGGAACAGCTAGTAGTAAAGAAAACAGCCTAGCTTTTGACAAACTTAAGAATATTATTACCATCTTCATCTGGAATTTGATAGCATTTATCAGGTATCTCCAACAAATGTACATGGATGGCTATGAGGCAGATAGCATTAATAATTCTATGTGCAAGAAATGTAAACACGAAGGCAGTGAGAACAGGCATTAAGTACCTTTATGTGTGTGCCCACAATGTATACAGTACAATTTTGATGAAGAAAGTACTGACATCTGGCTTACTGCTACTCCAAAACGCAGAATTATGAATTTGGATAGTCCCATTAAGAAGAAAGACACATTTTATTTGTGTTAAATGATTCGGGTACGTGAAACTCTGCAAAAACAAAGACTAAAAAAGGAAAAAGACTGTGGTAGGCAAAATGATTGGAATATCTTGATAAGCTGTTTTGGATGATAATGTTTCATAATAATCAGTTTATACGAATCTTGGCTATGATTTTAATTAACTAACAGTTACTTCTCTGTCTTTGAAGTTTATGTTTTACAAATTATGAAGAAATGCAACTTATCCAATATTTCTGGACAGTAGTGTTTGTCTTGGGAGTTAGGGACTCTTAAGAAGGATCATTTCTTGGAATATGCATTCTGACAATCTGGACCTCTCGCTGGACTTGGAACACCTGAAAATTGAGAAATCCAAACTCACAATTCACTTTTCAAAATTCTGAATTAACGAGCTGTTTCCAAGAGAACTCACTAATCTGTGACCAAATAGTCATATACTAAGTGATGAATAGAGCATAGAAAGGCAAATTTTAAATGGTAAGAGACAGATGGAACAGTTTATGCATTTCAGTTATGTGTCTAAGAAACACATCCTATCAAATCTCCTGCTTACACAGGCTCGTCACTGAAGCATTATGCATAAGTGCAGTTTTGTATACCACAGGAAAAATTTCTAAATACTTAGTATATATTAATTATGAACTTGTAAAAGTCTATAGAAAAAAAAATAAATCTAACAGATTTCTAAAACCACAGATCTTAAAGCATTTTTACAACCACCCAAATCAACTTCTATTAAGCCACAGAAGTGAAGGTGTTGTAAATAGTAAACCTAAAGCATGAACAAAATTAAGGGTTATATTTTCACTTGGGAGACACATTATAGGTTTCACAGTTCCTTTATGTCAGATTAATCTTTTAGGATTAATGGAGCTATCCAGGCTGATGGAGATCAAATCTATTCTACGAGACCTGGCATGACTTCAGTGGATATCCATTGCTGCAGGTTTTTTGTATTTAATTTATTTTATTTTTATAAATGAGGGGAATATCTTTTCAGGAAGGGTTCTTTTTAAAAAATTCTTTATGCTCAGACTTTAAGGTTTTGTTGTTGTTGTTGTTGCTGCATTTTTCTTCTAACATAGAATTTAAAAACTAATTAAAAATTTAATTCCCTTCTTCTTTAGTCAAGAAGAACATCTGAGACATTTTAGTCCTCATTTGCAATTAATGCAGATGACTATGTAAGTATTAGGAGCAGTTATGTATACTTCTATGTGTCTATGTCCACATACTTGAAAGATACAGGATTAGATAGCCATTGGCTCCTCAGCATGGATAGTTCTACATTCATCACTGGGCTAACCTCCAACTGAATCCCTACTAAGGTGAGGGCTGTTGGACTGCAACAGGAGAATGAACAACTACTACAGTCATTTCAGTAGAGCTGCCCATCATTTAAAGGGAAAGTTCATTTGCTCAGTATGTGTTTGCACTTGTCTCAAAAGACTTTTTAATGTACAACTACATGTTTTAAGGACAGACAAATACCTCATTATTTTTACATAGAATTAATAGACTGAAACTGAATGAACGTACTGACAGAAATCTTTGCAAGTAATTGAAAAATTCAGTTAATAATTCATAGAATGATGACAGATATAAAAGAATAACCCAAAATTACTCAGAATAAATGAATTCCTGCTGTAGGAATGAAGGTGGTGTACAAAGAACCTCTGATGAAAATCTGTACCACAGAGGCAGTGCTTTCTCTATAGGGCTCAGTTAGGAACTATTTTATTAAATCACGAGAAGAAAAACCAGCCTGATACAAATTAATACACTGTAGAATAAGGAGTTCGTTAGAGAACAGTGGAAGTTCCTCAGTCTGGGATTTAATGATTGTATGTCTGAGTATGTATTTTTCAACATACTCCTTTTTTTCCCTGCTTCCGAAGGTAAATGCTTCGGAAGCAGAAGCTGGTTTCTTGTATGGTCTGACTCCAGGATCTTTTGCTCTGTCAGGCAGAAATTATTTATAAATAAACAGCTGAGTCCTTGGTTATGGCTAAGGAATATTTAGATATAGTCACAGGTACAGAGAATGAGGAAAGCTCATCTTTGCAAGTGCTCTGCTCTCAAAACTGTGTCTGAGTTGTTCAGGCCTGTTTAAAAAAAAAGCTGCTCTAAATTGCTCAAGCTAGATATGTCCTCCAGGGCTGAAACAGATGCTGGCAACCAGCTTTGTGTTGGGCTACGCTGTCTATATTCCCTTTGCATTGGTCAGCCCTTGTAACATGAAGATTAACTCAATCGTTAGAGAATTTAGTTATGCTGGCTGCCCAGTCAGGTTGCCGTCAGGAAGGCAGCAGTACATGCACAACCCATGTGCAGCCTCCAGAGTCAGTGGGATGATTTCTACTTCGGTAACGCTCTGTTGTGCTGATTCCCTGCACGGTATCTTCTTACAGGAAAGTTCTTCAAAATAAATTGTCAGAATTTCTCAAAAGGAAAGCATTACTGTTGTCAAGTGACTGTCTAAAAAGACAAAACAAGACCATAAGGAGTGAATAATGAAAGCTCATCATTAGCATATGTGAAATTCAAGTTCATGTTTGAAGCTATTTCTGCATTACTAATCAGCTAACAACATAATGTCTTCCGAGTACATGTGTTAATAAAGACCCTGGGGAGGTAAACAAAAGAAATTATGCCGTTTCTTTTGCCCAAGAGAGGCAGGCTTGCAGCAGAACCTTTGCAATTCTGTTGCGCTACAATGGAAGAGGGAGAAGATCCTGAGTAACTGTGTTTTCCGTCCTCAGTCTATCTGCTCCTATGGCTCTGGATCTGCACTCTTCAGTAACACAAGCATCATAAGCATTTAGAGAGCAATGAAGGTTGCTCGTCACTGTATTTCAATTGACATAATTCTCTGGTGTGTGCCAAACTAGAGGTCAAGCAGCATGATTCATAATGGCCCTTCATATCCCTCTTAATCTATAAATTTATGAAATCACAAGTTATTACTTACCCTAGAACCAGGGTCATTTGTCATTCTTAGCACTAACAGAATAAACCACCCTAGAAGGATCCTTATTCAAGTCTTGTTTGAAACATATCTAGCAAGAGAGCATGTTTGACTTCTAAAATGCAAAGCTGAGGCACCATTCGTAAAATAAACTCCCTCTGCCAGAACTTCAGCAGCAGTTAATTGAAGGAGCGCTGCTGAATCAGTAAACCCATGCTGGGTTATATCAGCTGAGATCCTCTTCCGTGCTTATTTAAAATCTGTTTATGTAGCCTTCCCTCAGGCAGAGCTCCTTTCTAAAAGGCTTATTTATTTTTTCTGACTTAGTTTACTTAAAATATGTTCCAGTAAGGGGTGCAAGAAGGATTCAAATAATTTTTATTAGGGAAATTCTTTATTCTCTTTAACACGGTTGATTTTACAGCTTACCTTTATTAAATAGATATTTTTAATGAAACAGCTTTGTCCAAACTTATTATCCCCTATTTTCATTCAGTTATGCTGAACGCTTTCTTTGGGGTAGATACTCACCAGAGATGTAACCTGCCAATGCCAGTCATTATAATGAATTTACTCCGCCACCTGTAGAGTTATTCTATCATTAGAAATATGTGCTCATTTTAATTGTGCCCATTGAAAACATATATTTCAGCTCAGGGACCCAGAGGTGTTAGTTTTCACCCTCAAATGTGGATCATTAGAAACCGTAATTCCAGTCTTTACGATACAAACAACACTCAACCGTTAACGATTCAGCAGCAACATTATTTTTGCAAAGATTCAATTTCAAGCTGTCTGGAGCAGTGCTGCCCAAGATGTGTCTAGAATATTGCAATAGCTATTGCAAAAATGGATTATTCAAAATGGACCAAGTCCATAATAGGTTTTTCTACTGTTAAAATGCATTAACAACTTTTAACCGTATATATAATTGTGTAGTTCCTTTTTTGAGTCAGGAAATCATGGACTCAACTTCATTTTAGGAGAAAGATTCTTATAAAAAGTCAAAAATATCTCTGCTTGTGTTTTAGATATTAGATTAGAGTCTTTCAGGGAAAGTAATAGAAGCACTTGGATACACTAGGATTGATTTGCCTTTATCAGGATGATATTGGAAAGAGGCTATTGCAGATAGCTGTCTGAAATACTTGATGTTGGGTGGCAAATCTAATGGAAAGCAGGAAGTTAGGAATGACTATGGAAGAAATGAAGATCAAACCAAAGTCTTTTATAGTACTGTATAAATCCATAGTTCCTGTCTTTTGATAATGTATGCAGGAGTGCCATCACATCCAAACTTTCTGTAATAAATTTGAAAAAGGTGACAAAAAGCGAATCCAAAGAGTTACAGCTCATATACTAACATCTGCAGAACATGCAATCAGCTCCAATTTAATTCAGGTTACCAAATTATACATACGTAAAGGTGTGTAATTAATTTATTGTGACTAATTGTAAGTGTAAAGGATCTAACATTCGTTCTTTAGTTGTATTTAATGTTTAATGTCTCTTTCAAAACACCAAAATACGTATCTTAATATGATATTTTGCCTACTTTCAGGGGGGATGGGGGAAAGCAACAGCAAAAATTAACATGAAAGTGTACACCAGTATAAGTTTTACAAAGTCAGTCTCTGTCATGAGCTAAACATATAATAACGTTTTAAATATACTCCAGTAAGAAAATAATAATTAATGTTCGTAAATCATCAGAGGAATGGGCAGATTGGTTTATTCTGTCTAATTCTTTTATTCTAAGACTCTTATCATGACAACAAAAAGAGTCAGGACAGTTTGGATAACAGGTCAAGATGTGCCACAGATCATTTGCATAAATACGAGCATTTGATTTGTGCCTCATATTCTGTCTATTAAATAAAGCACAGGAATACATAAACGGTGCTTTTTCCTTTTCAATTGGAAACAAAGGTCTCAAATCCTTGTAATAATTTATCCCCAGAGTACCAAGATGCTCATTTCCTGGTGCCTGTCCCCAAAAGACGAGCCTGGAGCCTTACAGCAAGGCTTTATACTGGGCTCAGGGAAGCTGAGTACCTAGAAATGGTGCCCAAAGTCTTCATCTGAGCTCGCTAGTAAGAAATACTGGGGGTAAAACGTGCCCTCAGCCTTGTCCCAGAAACCATTCAGTCAAAAAGCCGGATTCTGTAGCACAGTGATTGCAGCCCTTGAGACAATCAGAGATCAGTTTCTGGTTCCTGCTTTGACTTCCCTTACACTGAAATATCTCTGAAAATAGGTTTCTGCAAGAATTGCAAGTTGCTGGTTTCTCATCTAATATGAGGCAAAATCATCCCCCACTCTCTTTCCCTCTCTTTGCTCCTGGCTTGATGTTTCTTCCGTGTTTCCTTACAGTGGCAAGGTTTCAGCAGGAACTGAGCTCAGAAGGTAAGGAGCAGTTCATATTGGGATACCAAGTCAGGCTTTGATGTGAAATTTGCACAATCTGTCAAACCCTACAAAACCAGGGCATTTCTGGGCATGTACAGAAGCAGAACTTCAGGAGCCTGAGGAATTTTCAGATAGAAATCTGCCTCTTCTACAGAGTTTAAGTTCCTCCAGGGCTCGGTGCTGGAAGAACAGGGATGTTCAGGATGGCAGTTTCAGTTATGAGTATTTAAACTCTGTCCAAACCTTACACTTTAATTTGACTTAGTAAAAAAAGGTTGAGTCACATCCTCTATAGAGCAGAAGACCCATTTCACAGAGTTTGTTTGGTATTAATTCTTTTTCTTCCTCTGAGACAGAAAAATAAAACATCTCTATAAAACATTTTACTATATTAATGTCTCTCTCTTTTGATATACTCATGCTCATTACAGACAGCAAAGTGCACCATCTCAGACACCAATAAGGTCCAGATTATCAGTAATAATACAGTCAGTATAAATATGAGAGTGCAAAATAGGCTGATGCATGATTGACAGTAGTCTGATGAGAATTTAAGCCAGTTCTATAAACATTTCACCATTTTCACTGAAGGAACATTCAGTAAAATATATCTTTTTTCCACTGAAGAGTCTTTTGTTAATGCGGGTATGAGAGAAATGGTGATTTAAAATCAATCATACATTTGTCTTCATCTGTGGTCATTTATATGTGTGGTCTAAATTTATACATTTATATATTTTGCATGACATAATATATGTCATACAGCTCAAGTGACCTTATTCATGTATATATGTGTGTGTGACATTTTATAGCGTATCTGTATCTTTTTCTGTCTATTCAGCTACTAAGTTTTTCAGTTGAGCGTTTTTGTAAGAAGTGATCTTTACAGTGTGATTTACTGGGGACAAAACATTTAAGCAGACAGTAGATTTCCTTCGTTCCCTTCAGGGTGACTGCTGACCGCTCCTAACCACACAATGAGCCATACCCATCTACACTTCCCTCCTTACCTGATTCAAATTAGAGCTATGTCCTGATCTGCATTTTAAATGGTATATTACAATGGCATATTATAATGAAGTGAGCGACACAACACCTTGTGAATGGAAGCAGAATTGCCTGTTGGTGTTTGATACGGTCTATCTATTGTTCACCAAAGCAAGCATTGCCTTTAAATTTGGATCCAGAAGCCCAACACTTGGAAATACAGGGGTCCACGATTGTGAAGGTCAGTCAGTGCAGCATGGAGCACTTCTTAGGCACATTTTTATAAAGTTATTGTTTTCTTAAAGAAAACACACCTGTGCACTGTCATAAATACAGGATTTCTGATTTTATGATTGATGTTATAGATGTTACTTTTTGAAAATATTATTAAGTTACTGTTCCAGTTTTGTGTTTATAAATAAAAATCCTGGCATACATTTAAAAAAAAAATGTTCTTTCCACAACACACTTGCTTAAAATCTGTGCTGATAAAGTTCATATCATAAGCTGATCATTGGTTTGACTTATATAAGTCTTGGGCAGCAATCCAAGTATGGTGAAAGTTTACTGTTTAATTTGTTTTATCATCCCAAGATTTCTTTCAATTGCTGCTAAGAAGTGAAATATTAATCAATCAGCAAACATAATAAAAATAGTTCCGAAAACAACCTTCAGTAAAAGCTGATATAGAAGCACTGAAGCATGAATAGCCATTTGCACATTAACTTAAACAGGCAGTTTAGAGAATGAGTTGCTGAGAAACCCTAGACCATAGCATCTAGAATTAGTTCAAAGAAGAATCAAGCTGACATTATGGTTAGTTGTATATTTTTGTATTATACTTCTAGAAGTACTTTTAATAAATTATTTTCATGTCTCTTTTTTTTTTTCTTTAGTACCACTGGCGACAGGATTTTGTTCACGTTAGGTCTTTTGCATGGTATTAGTAAGTGAGGAATAAGACTAATTCTGAATGCTTCTGAAAATATTATGCTGAAAGGGAAAGTTTGAAAAATTCATCACGTGGCTTTTTAAAAAACAACAGATTTAGACAAGCAAATGGCAGTATGGCTATCTGAGAAAAATATACAGGATTATCACAGAAACACGAAAGTCACAGAATGGCTGAGACTGACAGGGACGTCTCGAGATTGCCTTGTCCAACCCTTCTGCTCAAGAAGGGCCAACTAGAGCAGGCTGCCCACGACCACGTCCAAATGGCTTTTGAATATGTCCAAGGAGGGAGATTCTACAACCGCTCTGGGCAACCTGTGCCAGTATTGATCAACCTCAAAATAAAAAAATGTTTTATTGTGTTCAGGCAGAATTTCATATTTGTTTGTGATTTTTTTCTTTTTAACTTGTGCCCATTGCTTCTTTCCTATTTGAATGAAAGAAAGCTCATCTATCTTTCTCTTCCAAAGAGTCCTGAAAAAGGGTCTACAGAATTTACCTTAATTGCAAATAGGGGCACAGACCATGTCTTAATCCTTTACAATTAATCTTTTTTTATTAGAAAAAGTATATTTTTGGGAGCCCTTCATGTGTTTATGACTTTTAAAAAACTGACAGGAGAAACTTTCCAAGGAGAGTATAGTTCTTACAGAGTTTGCTCTGCAAATAGTGCTCTACTGACAAAATTTTCTTAGACGTTTATTTATACATTTCCCTTCCCAAAACTGTCTTCATAAGCATTACCCTAATCAAGTGAACACAGTCACATATGTAATTCATTCACGGATTTGATAGAATTAGTATGCTCTATTTTTCACCAATTAAAAATAACATTTACTCTTGGGAAGAAACTTCAGAGACTGGGGATTTTTTTCAGTTCTCCCTAATGCCAGACAGTCGTGTTACCTCCAGCTGAGGACATGACCTTGTTTGAGCCAGATGGTCTTTGAGATGACCAGAACTATTAAGAAACCTTATTGTGTGGGACTACCACGATCCTTTGCTATGTTTTCTCTGTAATGGAAATACACGACAGGTACCTAGGATTTGAAAAATGTCTATTTTGCATATTAATATAATATGAGTATTATTCCACAGAATTAGCATATACAGAGGCTTTTAATATATATGAACACCTTTGTATTCTACTTTATACATATAGCCCTAACCTACCTCAAAGTAAAACTACTTTGCTTTTTTTCTGTCTGGACTTCATAGTAAATAAAGCTGATGCAAGTCAGTGTCACATGGAAATAAAATGTTTTTTCACTATCTGTTGTTTATAGAAAGATAAAGCTTACTTCTTTGCTAAATCAGCCATAGGCTTGCAAGAAATAAATTTTAATAATAATGTTACGTAGTATACTCCATTAATAGATAGTTTAATTACAGACAGTAAAGTTAGCCCCGTTTTACCCCTCATTCTATCTTAGGTCTTATATATGGTTAGTTGTTGTGTCTTAACTGGGATGGGAGAGAGATTACTCCATAAAGATATTTCAGTTTGATGTCCTGGAGCAAGAGCGATTTACTGACTGAATGAAAATATGGACTTTCATTATTACTTCCTTGTGATGGCTTTGCTAAGTTGCATATATTTAAATGGGTGACATTCATACAAAATATGTTTATGAATCTTGAGGTTTTGTCTGGCAATGGGCCATTCAAATTCAAAGGAGTCATGAACAATAGTCATATCAGAAGACATGATTTTATAAGAGAATATGATATATAAGACAATAATCATGCTCAGACAGCTACAAATATTGTGGAGGTCATTGTGCCTAGCACTCTGTTACGTCAGGGAACCATGAGACATGATTGTATCATAAACACACCAAGCTTCATCTTAAAAATCAGTTGTTTCCTCCCTTCCTCTCATTCTATTAGAGAATGTTCTAGGAAAGCTGTTCCAAAACCTCATTCCTCTTTTAATCATTTTGAGACTAAACATATTAATGTTACTTTCCTTTTCTCATAGAAAATGCTATACTTTAATGTGGCATTACTTTTTCCAGCTTTTAAGCATATCTTGAACATTTATATATAGAATATATAGATTTATATATTTATATTGCATATATGTTGCATATTTATATATAGATTATACAGATATATTATACCTTCTAGTCCTTTCAGAGTTGATAAGCTTAGTAAAACAAGCTAACTTAGTTGCCTCATATAAATGCATCCTCTTTTGCTCTGACCACCTTAGTGGCTCTTTCCTATTCTGGGTCCATTTCACACTCATGTTTCCTGGCATACCTGTATGGTATGCCAGATCAGCTCTCATCAGTGACTCTTACAACGTACACTTTCTGCTCCTACCCTCTATCTAACTAACTGAGAATTTTCACCTCCCCTTTCTTTTGTCTCTTTCAACTGAAGATCAACCTAATTTTAAAATAAGTCTTATTAGTCTGCCCTTAAATGAGTTGATGTATTACACTGATGCAGTTCGTCCTTTTCAACAGAGGAGGGCCACGAAGACGATCCGAGGGCTGGAGCACCTTTCCTATGAAGACAGGCTGAGAGAGTTGGGGTTGTTCAGCCTGGAGAAGAGGAGGCTCCTGGGAGACCTTATAGGGGCCTTCCAGTACCTGAAGGGGGCCTACAGGAAAGGTGGGGAGGGACTCTTTATCAGGGAGTGTAGTGATAGGACGAGGGGTAACAGTTTTAAACTGAAAGAGGGGAGATTTAGATTAGATTTTAGGAAGAAATTCTTTGCTCTGAGAGTGGGGAGACACCGGAACAGGTTGCCCAGAGAAGTTATAGATGCCCCATCCCTGGAAGTGTTCAAGGCCAGGCTGGATGGGGCTTTGAGCAGCCTGGTCTAGTGGGAGGTGTCCCTGCCCATGGCAGGGGGGTTGGAACTAGATGATCTTTAAGGTCCCCTCCAACTATAAGCATTCTATGATTCTGTGATGATATATTTCTTAGGTTTCAAGACTATTAATTACACATGAATTAATCTTCTGTCCAGTGCTCAACCCTCCTAATTTTTCTGCCAAGCAATAATGCTAAGTATCAATAATATGAGAAAAAACTGATTTCAAAAAGAAGGATAGAATATATTTTAATATAACCACACTGCAAGTCAGCAACTGTCTTGCAGAGGCTGAGCACAGGTGGATCTGAGAAAATAAGTAAAAAGTAACTGTATCAAGCAACTTGTATCAAAATTATTTTTGAGTGTGTGTATATATATTTAAATTATATGTAAATGTAAAAAGAAATTCATTTATCATTTTATCATGAACATTGTAGCAATGTCAAAAAAAATAGAAATTTATTACTATTGGAGGAATATTGGGATGTTCCCCAATCTGTGGGGAACAATAAGATAAAATTCAGCTCACACTGCAATTGTGTTGTGTGCAACTGTTACAACTAAGCACAGCTATGTTTTTTTATCATCTTTGGAGGAGAAGAAAGGTTCTTTGAAGCACTTGCCTTCCTGCTACCACTAGTAAAAAAAGAAGAAATGATAGAAAAGGATTTAAAAGCCTTTGAATACTATGAATACAAATCAACACTTTCAGTTCCTCTTCCTGTTTCCTATCAGGAGCTGCTCTGGATCAAACCTTATTCCAAAATGCATTTTCAAAAAACATTTATGAAAGCACAAAGACTGCACTATTAGAGGTGAATAAAAGAAGAACCTGCAATATTTCTTCTTTATAGCCTGAGTCCAGCTACCTAGAAGCCACAGTATGATGGGTGTCAGATTAGATGTTCAGTGGACTTCTACAGGCCAGAGCTGCAGTAATTGCCCAATATCATCTTCTGAAGTATTTTTAAAGGTAAGAACAAATGTTCTAGTCTACACCTGCCTGGGTCTATGGGTGAGGCAACCAAACCTCAAGGTCATTGCTGACTGATGATGGGAACTGTGTTGGCTAATCAAAGCTTGATGATAGGAATTACAAATAAACAAAAATAATGCTTTGTGCACCACATCCTCTAGTCCTTGGGATCACAACAAAGTGAAAACGAAATGGCAATGATCTAAAATATTGCTTTTAATTCTGTAGTTACTGAAAAGAAAGAGCTTCATTTTGCATTATGCCACCATATCCCCTTCTAAATAGCTGTTAGATGTTGACTCATGTCTGATTCAGATATAGAGCAATATTCTCAGTGGGTGGTGCACTAGCTTAGGAAATTTTTGCATTGTTATGGCTTGTCAAGCTTGTATTTTCATGAAAATCATGATCAAGTTCATTAAAAGAAAAAATATGGTTTCATAAGTATAGCTTGAAATAGCAAACTCAGCACAAATTTAAGAAAACAGAAGGTGCACTCATTTATAGGAAGTAGCCAGTGTAAAAGTGACCCCTTTTATGACTAAGCTTTCTCCAGCATATTTAGACTCCTGCTGGCAGCCCTCCTTTTGAACCCATGGGTTCAAAAATCAAGGTTAACCCTTTAAGTAATTGGTGTCATTTAGATACTGTGATGTGGTGGAACATTGGCCAGATGCACAGTAGAATTCTTCTCCTCAGCAGCTGGACTGTTCTTGTAGTTTTTCATTTCTTTTTAAAGAAATTCCTATAGCACCAGTGACTGCAGTATGCATTTGTAGTCTATATATTTTTATATATATATATATATATATATTTCTGATGTGTCAATGTTAACATTTAAGCATGTCGTTGTTATTAAAAAATAATTCAATTTATATACTTTATACAACCCAGTACTTCATATTCTGAGTTTTGGATTTCCTCCCTACCCTTCTGATTCCAGACCCCATTTATGTTCAAACATCAAAATTCAAATAATAAAAACAGTCCAGTGACATTTCAATTAAAAGCTAGAACTCCCAAGTGGTGTGCATGGCAATACTTTCTTCTCTTGTAATGTCACCTTGCAGACTACCTTGATGGGACTGGCACCAAAAAAAATCTGACAGTTCTTTGGCATAGCAGAGGAACTGATCAGATATATCCTCAAGCCTCTCTTCATACAGAGTTTAGATAGCATGAGGCAGTTGAAATAGAATTAAAATTAAAGTTCACCAAAAAAATTTTTGGTCACTTTTAAGGAAAGAGGTAACATACCATACTACAAGATGAAGTTGTTAGGAAAATATACCATAATATATTTAGTGATACTATTACACACAATAATTACAAACTAACAATGTATAATTTTGAAAAGAGTGTCTGCACACATGCCACATTGCTACAATACATTGGTTATACTTCTTCCATCATTTTGTTTGGAATATCTATTTTTTAACCTGAAGTTGAATATGGGATTAGTCAAACGGATTGGCAAAATTATATGAAGTACTAAGATTAAATTTCTTGTTCCTCTCTAAACTGATTCTGTAGGAGACAAACTAAACTTTTACAACAAAAAAATAAATCTAAATGCCCAAAGCAAGTATGTGAAACTGAATTCTACAAAATTGTAGAAAGGGAGGGGAAAAGTGTAGAAATGTGTTGTATTTTATAAGCATTTGTGTAAATGAAAGGGAAGGAAGCCTTTAAGTCTGCTTCTGTTAAATTTTTTTTCAACTATCCTCAGCCTTCTGAGTGTGTTTTCCTCTGTTATCCAAAGTCTGTAAAGACACTTGCATACAGAAAGCTGAAAATGCAACAAGTATGCTATATTAAGAATGTCGTGTTGTCTTATTTTCAAAAGAGATGTACTGAAAGTAAATGGGATTTTTCTTGGCTTTTTCTCATGGTATGTAATCATGAGAGAAATTCTTCCCAATATATTTCTTATCTGTACTAATCACTCTGGATCTTAAATATCAGTGATCCAAATGAAAAGATAATGGGTTTAAAAAAACCCAATTATCTAGAAAGCCTACTCGAGTTAAATGGGAGCTGAACTGAAATTGAAGAATTTATCCTTTCGTACATGAGAAAAATTTTTAAAACATTATCAGAAAGAGCACTTTCTTACAATGATTTAGTATTTGCTGGGACATAGAGATGTAGAAAAAGGATAATCTTCTCTTGAATCCTGAAGCATAATTTTTTTTCCAGAGATAGGGTAGTTAATGCCAAGAGTTTCTGTACACAGTACCGTTTTTACTAAGATAATGTAGTTTAAAATGAACAATCTCCTTTTAAACAAATATTGCAGATAATAAAGGCATTTTGTAAAAAAGAGGAAAAAATCTTCTTCGTTGGTAGGTATGGTGCTTTGATCTGTTGATTAAGCTCCTGTTTGGAATGTGCATTCCTTGTAGTCTCCATGGGGATCCAGATAGTTGCATATTATGTACAGTGCCTAACCACAGGATTAACCTAATGCCAGTGTATTTTGTTCACTTTAGAAGTTATTAAAACAGGTTGCTATGGTAATAGCTGTTGAACTCCAGAATAATCAAGATAGTTACAGGCTAAATTTGTTCTAACAATCAGAGCTAGGAACAATCATTCCCTATTTATTTGTGCACTGCGACAGAGTGGCAATTGCAAGAAAGTCATCCAACCTTATGATTTTTAACAGGACTCCTGGGAAGAATGGAAAATACAACTTTGCAGGTGTGGGACTGAAACACAGAGAGGCCAAGTGATTTGATGATATCACAGAAAGTCTGATGGACTGTGGAATTATTACAAGCCATCTAAGCCCAAACATAAGCATCCAACACACTGTGTTATGCTTTCTCTCATTTAAAGTTTGTGTGTGTAAATCCACCATCTTCAGTTTAAGGACAGGTTGAAATGTTTTAGAATTTGTTGCTCTGCTGGTGTCTAAAAGTAAAACGTACAAACAAGGAATCAGTCAAACAAACTCACACCCAGAACCTCACTGCACTGATTATAGGTGCCCTACTAAATTTATCAGGGGCAGGAAAGAGTCTTCAACACTTGCACACAAGTATCTGTATGTGTTAACAGCACTGACTTAAAATAAACTGTTAGCATAATGCAAACAACCTACTGTTGTTTGACTGCCCAGTTCCTGGCATTGTTTGGCCCACAAATGCTCTCCCAGGCAATGTCTGAGCATGGTATGGAACCCATCAAGGAGCGGTGAGGACAGTCCTTTCCAGAAGGCAACACAAAATTCCACCCTGTTTTAGAGATTTTTGCCATTTGAATGCAAGGTCAGCCATTGCATTTGGCCTCAAGACCACAGGACAGACCCTGGTCTGTTTTATTCATTAAAGTAAATATAGGCATTTGGACAAGGAACTCTGAATTTCAAATGGCATTTCTATTCAGGAACTGAAGCACGTTTTCAGAAGCCTAACTTCCAACATTCAAATATGTCCAATTTGGTGTTTGTGCCTCATCTGCACACAAAGATGCACCCATCACCAATGTGAGGAGACTAAGGAAGTTCCAAAATGACTGTGATTTAACTGAAAAGACCCATGTTGCTAAGAAGATTTTTGTTGGGAAAGAAAACAAGGAGGGTGTTGCATGGAAAACTTGTCCCCCTCCCAGCCAGGTCGCCCCCTGTGGTGCAAGACAGGTCTTTGGGCTAATCTTTCTAACTATGCTAGAGCACCAGTGTTTGTGCTCTGTTCAGATTTGAAATAGTCATGTTGGGTGCCTTTGATTCAGAGGCCCTAAAGAAAAGGCATTTAAAGAAACCTTCTACTTACCCGATGTTGAGAAAGACCTATTGAAAATCAGATCCTTTTAACATGCCACTAAATTTGGACATGCGAAGATTCAGAGATTTTGACTGCAATATAAAACACTGTGCATGGAAAATCTACTTTCATTTGTCAGCTTAGCTTATTTTTCTTTCTTTTCTTTTCTTTCTTTCTTTCTTTCTTTCTTTCTTTCTTTCTTTCTTTCTTTCTTTCTTTCTTTCTTTCTTTCTTTCTTTCTTTCTTTCTTTCTTTCTTTCTTTCTTTCTTTCTTCTTTCTTTCTTTCTTTCTTTCTTTCTTTCTTTCTTTCTTTTTTTTTTCCCTTATGTCTGTTTATCTTTTGTGTACAAGAGGGAAACTGTGTCCAGAAACAGGTTTAGATAATATTACATCTGCAAAACCAACCACACTGAAAGAAGAAAATACCTTAAATAAAGTCTCATAAGCATGTTTAGCCTCTTCATTGAGATGTATAAATATATATTGACATTATGAACTTCATAAACAGAGAATTTAATTATGTGAACTTCCCCCCCCAAGCTCAAAATACTCACACCCACTGAAAATCATTAACATAGTAATGAAGCAGTATATACAATAAAGCCCGAACTTTTGAAGATCTCGGGTATCTTGTAGGCAAAGGGATTGTTTAGGGTAGTTCCAGGACAGAAATAGTTCTGGAACTGTGTGTGAAATTGAGCTATAACGTGGGAAGGGGAAAAAAAGATCTGGATATTTAAAAGAATTCTTCCTGACAATTATATTGATTATAATGTGTAACAGTCTTGGACTATATGCCATTACTGTTCAGTTATCATGGTTAAAACTAGATCACACAAAACCAGAATATAGAACAATCCTGACAATTTCAAAACAGTATATCAAAACAGGTCCCCTTCCTGAGATTCTTAGAAATTTTTTCATTTCCATATGAACGTTGGATTTGTGTTTCTCAATGTAGAATTTCTAACAAAAATACAGCTAAAGTAACAAAAGGCTACTGGGTACCCTTCATGTATTTTCAAACAGAGCCAGATTTTGTGGTGATATGTTATTTTATTCTTTTTGAATGTTCATAGAACTGACAGATAGCGGAGTGGATTTCACAAAACCTCTCGAAATGCTAACTCTGACTTTGTAGTCCTACCAGTATTGTCTATCAACAAGATCGTTTAAAACTGGGAAATAAGACCCAAAAATCAAACATTCCTATTCTTTTTCTTTCCCCCACTACTGTTGTAAAATAAAAATAAGAGCTTAAAAAGACCCTAGTAACTCCAGAAGCAGCACTGTTGTCAACAGGATGATGTGTGTGTTTTTCATATGTGAACAGACACCTTTTAAAATCTTTCTTGCGCAGACTGTGTCCTTGAAGATTTTTTTTAATAGTGCTCTTCAATGAATAAGTCTTGCTATTCCTTCTAACTTATATGAATAGAGATGTTTAAAGTTCAGAATTAAGGTGATTGGCTGTTTATATATGAAATTGTCATCATAATAAAAGCCTCTGACTCTTAAGATGAGTTTTTCTTAGCTGATCTTATTAGGCACCAGATAAAGGCAATACTTGTCTGCCTGATGTGGAGTTCAGGAAAGAAAAAGTTGACTTGTGGGATCAGTATGGTGGTTTAGGACTGCAGCTTGCTTGCAGTGGCAGGTCCTTTTTTTTCTGGGCCTATGCAACAATAAGTTGGCAGGACTTCACCAGTTGCCTGACACCCTCCGAGCGTCTCCAACTCAACAACCTCCTCCTATGACATTGCCTAGAAGGAGCAATGTGAAGGAGCAATGTGAAGGAGCAATTTCACCAAAGTGAAAGGGGATGTGGGGAGGGAGCTCCACTTCCCACAACAGCTGGCTCTGTCCCAGCACTGGCATTTGGACAAGGCCTGCAGAACTGCATTTTGTTGTCGTCTCCTATTCAAGTCGTTCTTCATCAGCTTGGTCACATACGTGCCAGAAGCTAGATGGATTAGTGAAGAGATTCTATTCTTTTGTTTCTCATTACAATAAGGGTCTGGACAAGTCACAAATAAATTTATAATAAATGAAAGCCTGTGGCTTAAGTCATTTTGTTTTTGAAACAGAACTATGAGACCAGAGAAAACAAGCAGGAAAACACATTCTATGAAGAACTGTATATTCATATGTCTTATGAGAATCTAGCACAGAAGAGTAGGTTTTCATTCTCTTTCTTATGCTGATCATCTGGTTGAAGAGTTTTAGATCCATTCATATTTTAAGACTAATTTTTCATGGAATTAGGAGACCATTTGGGGATGAGAGGGCAAAGAATAGAGAAAAGGCACTGGTTTAGGTTTTAAATTTAACTTTCATGGTTTTTCTAAAGATAATGCTCATCAAAATCATTTCAGCTCTGGTTCAAAAGGAACAATTGAGTCTGGTAAATCCATGTAAAACTGGATTGACCACTAGGCCATTTTGGGGAATTTGGATTTACTATGGAGAAAAAGGAGGAAAAGCGCAAAGGAAGCTAGAAGCTCTGGACAACACAGTAAATTCTATGTGCTGTATTAAGACTGGTTAAAGGTGCAAGTACACAAGAAACGTGGGAAATTTCTGTTCAGGGAGCAATTTCAGGGTGTTTGGATAGGCTAACTTATACAGTGACTTTGATGGTTTCCTCTTCCTTTAAATTCTTTTCAATCTCCCAATTTTCCACAGTAACTACATACTACAGAAGTCTATTTTGAGCATTGTTTTAATTTAATCTACAGTATATAGAGCAAACAAGTTCTTCTTTCAGTGTATGAGCCTGTTTTGGTGAAGGACGAAGAGTCAGAGAATGAGCGTGCAAGATTTATGGGGCCCTATATGCATAAAATCAATAAATCAAAAGGAAGAAGTTTTTGGGTTTTTTTTCAGGTTTAATGCCATCAGCAAACTAGCCTACTTAATTTGGACCACAGAACTAGAAAGAAGAACCTCAGTCTTTTCATCATGTTCTCGTGTAAGTTGGCAACACTCAGGGTGTACTTATCAGATAATGATAGCCTAACTATTGCTGTGCTATAATCTCATCAGACTCGTATTATACACATCTTTATGAAAAAAGTTTTCATTGTATCAAGATTATATTTGAAAGGAAAGTAGACTTCAGATGAATAGTTCATAAGCACTCCTATTTGTGATGTATTGAAAACTTATTGTCCATGAGGACCCATCAGAAGGGATTTTGAACAAAGAGCACTGTGAAATACTTATTAGTACAGTAGTTAGGGGCAATGTTTCCTAAGACCATGAAGACTTTCAAAGTTTTTACCTTATTGGAGACCAGTGTCCTGATGAATGTCTATGAGTCCACACAGGCTGTCCTCTTTAGCTGGAAGTGTCACTGGGGAACATTTTATTTTCTGTATCTTCTACTCAGAGAAAGAGGTTTCTAGATTCGTGGAAGAACACTTTACGAACCCTCTTTTTCTATGGAATTGCATAAAATGGGTCATCCATTTTATCCCCTGGAATATGCAGCCATAAAAGAACATTATCATAAGATTAACCTAATAAATCTGACTCCATTTCTTGGTATCTCACGAAATGCCTATTAAACTTTGAAGGTAATTCAGATAATGCAAACAATTTTGGGAAGAAAGCCGTGCTCACGTGTTGCTTATAGGCAGACAATTTACTAATGAATCACTGTAGTTGCCAGGAAATGGATTGAACCAGCAAATTTTGATTACTTTTGTAAACTGAGTCAAATACTAGTTACCTGTTTATGTACACACAGCTGTCTGAGCATACCAAATGGTAGGTAAATATTTTTTGAAATAGCAACCTAATGTTCTACATCTTTGGGAACATTGACCTAGTGGTTCAACTGTCTTTAGTGCTTGTAAAATTCTGCAAAGTGTGTTGTAAGGACATACAGTTGGATATTGCAAGTCAAATACATAGAAGAATCAGATATCTTAAGTCAAAATGTGTTAGTTATTATTTTCTAGTGGACTACTCTCAGTTAATATACTAAAAAAGAAAGGAAAAAAAAAAACAAGCAACGAAGGGCATTCTTAAGCTATTCTATGCAAAATGAAAAGAAAAACTTGAATGATGGAAGGGGTTAGATATTCATAGTAGCATCACCTGATTTGTACCATGGAAATAATGCTGAGTGAAATTAAGGAGATGTCTATAACCCTCTTAGCATTTCTTAAATCCTTCCCATTTCCTTGTTACCACTGTCCCTACTTAAAGTATTAGCAATATAATGATTTGTATGTAACTCCATTCTTCTAAAAGCACACAATTTCTCCACTTGCTGGTTCTGGTTCTGTTTACAAAAAGATCAAAGTATAAAGCACAGTCAATTTACATCATAAAGGTCCATTTTTATTTTTAGAAAATCATGTTAAACTGCAGTAAGTTCTAATATAACTTTTTTGGATTACTTCATTTGGATGGCTGTATCTGGCCATGTTCAAAGTTCCTAGAGTTCCCAGTCCTTCAGTGTTTAAATACTGTTCTCAGCCAGATAAGAAAATAGTTATCTTGCCTTAGCTAGCTATTTAGAATTAAATTCATCTTTCTTAAAATTGGATGATGGACCCCTGAAAATATTTAGTTTTGTGTTTCCACCAAAGTGCCATTTTGTTTAAGTAATGTTTTCTCTATGCTTCGTCTCTTAGATACATAAAAAAATAACAAATATATGTTCTTTTAAAATGCAATAAATACAAACAAATAAAAGGGACATCTTTAAAAAATCCCACTAATGCATTTAAACTTGGATTGATATGTTGCTTCACAGAATGTGGATATCTCATCACCCATTCTTTCTATGAACCATTTTCTCCAGAGAGATTAAACTTCATGACAATGTTCAGTATAGTTTAACCAGGAAAGGAACTGGGGGAAAGAGGTGTGGTGGTGTTGAAACACATAGAAATACTGAGTTCCTGACACTACGTTGTCTTTAAAATATTGGTCTTATATTAATGATTTAAGCAGGAGTATTGCCATTTTATTTCTTTGGCCTTATGCATTTTTATGAAAAGATGGCACTTTCTACAAAAGAAACTAATATACTTTCTAGTTAGTTCTTACAAAGCATGAGAAGTTATCTATGATATGACATTATCTGGAGGACTATGTGAAGAAGTTCTCAATCCATCTCAAGACAAGGTTATTTTAGAATAGTAAAGGAAGCTCAAGGAATGATCATAAGAGAAATTATGAAAGAAGAAAAGGCATTCATGAAGAAAGACGTGAAAAATTACAATTCCTAGGAAATACCCAAAGAGGCGTCACAAAAACTATAGGATATAATGATACAGAAGGTTAATCAAGAGATTTTACTGTGCATGACGTGCCAAAACCATGACACCTTGACAAAGGTCACTGATGGAAAGTCAAAGATCATAAATCCTTTGTCACTCAGCACATACTTAACACATGGATATGCTTTGAGATCAAAAGTTAAAAAAAAAGGAGTATTTTGATATATACCAAGAACTGTAAGTGTAAGTTAAAGCAATGCAAAGCATCAAGAGCAGCCAGTGTTTTTTTGAAACTTGCAAGTTGCAGGGTTTCAGAATTTTAATTAATTTCTAATTTTTAAAGGCCAGCATAAAGGTGTCATGCAGGAACCCAGAGTCTCTTCATGACTACTGCTAGGAATTTGCCTTCTATATTTTGTTTGTACTGTCCACAGTCAATAACAGAGATTTGACTGGATAGTCATTGGATATACGTTAACAACATAGGTCCTGAGATCCCAAGAAACACAGAAATAATTGACTAAATTTATAAAACACCCCATTCCTGCAAGCTAAGAAGACAGTACAAAGTACAAAGCACATAAGCAGTCACCTCAAGGACATAACAGGAAAGTAAAAATATCAAGATGCATAGGTCGCAGGGATGCAAATTAGGTGTATACACTACAATCCTTTCATTAATTGCAGGTATACATGAAGGTAGTAGAAAATAAATAGCTTAAGGAAAAGTTGGGAGATTTATATATATATTTTCCATACAAGGATTAACTAATCAAATGCCTCCATTATTTTAGCAGTGCAAATATATTTCTTGCAAACAGTATGAATTAGGTATACTTCATCAGGTATGACCATTAAGCATTTAAAAACTGAGGTATTTTAATTATTGCCTGTCATTCTTATTCTGTTTCCTCACCAGATAGATAAAATATTATTAACAGTTGAGGATGCAGACGCTGTACATTTCTCGGACAGAATGAATAATTGAATAAAACATACACATAAAATAATAAAGAATAAATTGTTTAATCTTTACTTCCTTTGCTATGTAGGCACAAAACTTAATTCTTTCAGCACAGCCAAAATAATTTTGTATGGATGTGCTGTTCTCACTGAGAAGGGTGTGGTCTGACATTTTCTGGCTTAACTACCTCTATGCCAGGGCTCTGGCAACAGACTTTGGGAACCCAGCTCCTCCTTATGTCCCATCACATATGAAATATACAGAGTTCATTGCAATTACCTCTCTTTAATTGTCTGTCATCACTTCAGCCTATGCTGAAAAATACTGAGTTGCACAGCCCTAAACGTGAGGACAAGATCTATCTGTGGCTCATTTAAGTGTCAATCTAACAATATGCTAAGTGCTCTGGATTCATTCCAGCAGAGCAACTACTTTTGGACTCAAAGCTAAACATTGGAACTGTCCAGCTGAATCCAATGAGACATCCTTCTCATCCTTGAGGCTAAACAGTTGTAATTGCTGGGCCTAATTATTTTGTTGGATCAGTGACAGCACGCTCAGCATTTTGTAAGATCAAGATTTGGCCCAGAAAATTTTAGAACTCAGTCCTGTAGTTTGTTTTCTTTTCCAGTTTTCCAGTACAATTCTAGGAAGTAGTCCAACCTTCATGTGAGCAAATAGATACACTCACATTTTCCTCAATATGAATGTAACTGGGAGCATGGACCTTTCTAACGCAATTTATTTTCTAAATTTTAAAAAAGAGTTTACAGTAAATATTGATTTTTGTAGCTTTAATTCCTCTCTGAAAAAGTATACACACATGATATGCAGATGTAAAGACAGTGCCATGTATAACTTTACCTTTGTGTCTAAAAGGAAAATACTTCAAAAGAAGCAATTTGTGGTCAAAATTAATCCAATTTTGACCCTAATATCTCTTGCCTTGCTTGACAACTTTGTAAGTACAAATAATGGAAAATTCAGAACAAAAGCCTTAGTTCAAAGCAAATCACAGAATACTGAATGTGGAGAAACTGGTTAGAGCAACCATGGGAAGCATCTGGTCTTTATGAACTTAAAGTTTAATGGAAAATACATCTGTCCAAAAATTAGAGCACTGGCAGATGTTGTGGCGAGCTGTTACTTTGCCCATTTAAACTAAGAAAAAAAGAAAAAGGCTATTACTTTTAATTAACCATTCCTTACTCCCACTTTATTTTCTTGGTGCAGAGATACCACGACAGTAACTCAATGATGTTAAGAAAACTGTACTGTAAACAAATTCTAGCATGAAATACATATTATACCCAACTTAGGTCAATTCTGCACTAAACATTAGTTTGATAGATAAAGATTAACTGATCACAGTACTAATAATCAGGCAAGATGCACTGTAAATGTAATTTTAAGGGCTACAGAGATAAGATTTAAGATTCTTCCTAACTGAGGCTTGTTCACAGGTTTCCTCAGCCAAACCATAGAAAAGACCTCCAGTGACTGGTGGTTCCTGGGAGTAATATCCTCTGATAAGGAAGCTAAGTTAAATGACACAATTTTTGAGACTTTTTTTTTTTTACAGCAATCTGGCAACTGCATGTTAAATCATATAAAAGATAATACATTTCCTTTTTAGTGAGATGGTAATAGTTCTGGAACCATTTTATATAGGTGGATCAATATTGATTTTTACTTAGTAACTGCTATGTGACTCTATTGCCATGTAAAATTTATAGAGTTTGTCAGGTTCCTCTATTATTCTCTATCTAAATGGAACAAAAAATATTATTTTCTTTGGGAAGTATTTTTAAATAACCATTACTTCTTGTAAGGAAAGGTTTCCTTTCATAACCTTGGTTGTCTTCATTATCAATTCACTGGTGATCTAAGCCGTTATGATCTCCAAACCAGAAGACTGAAAGAAAATTCATATGGAAGGAGTCTTTACAGAAAGACATGCATGAGACTACCAATATTTTGAAATTCTCATTGAATCTTAATTGCTTTCCTTAAGGCACAATCAATTATTCTGCACTGGGGACTTGGTTTCAGGTTATGAAAAAACATGCAATTATGCTGAGATATACACCAACAAGGAGCTAAAGCCAGTAAAGGACTTGGATGCTACAAACTGAGCTACTTCAAGGCCTGTATTCAGTTGACCTTCACAGCAGAATCCAGGGTTCAGTATTAAATTCTGACAGAGTACATGAGGAGAGCTAGAGTCTCCAAGGGGAAAAGGGAGTGAGGGGAAGATCCAAAAACTCACACAGTGCTTAAGGAGTAGCACAAAACCTGTCATAGAAAATTTCATGCATAGATGAATTAATTGCCTGTCTGGAGATTAACTCCACTCCATGCTGTTGAGCTCTCTGCAAACCAGTTCCTGAGTCCAAAATACCCTCCTGAAATTGTGTTTGCCTATTACTTAAAAATAGCCCAAACCAAAACCAAAAACTGAGTATACCTTGTTTTTTTTCTGTCCCTTGGATCCTGGAGGGTAAGGTGCCAGCTTTTTGTTCAGTATTCTGGTCAAAATGCTTGAACACCTGAGCCTGAACAAGTTGGAATCCCCAGTCCAACTGTAAGAAGAATATCCTAAATAGCAGGATAGGAAGTTTAAGGATTGTCTTCCTTTCTGCACAAAAGGAAACCTTTAAGGGAGGTCACTCAAATGAGATCTAGAGTATGTAACTTCATGCCAAGTGCACTTAAATCAGAGGGGGGAAAAAGCCTTGGAGTAGAGAGTTGAATCCAGAATTTCTAATTCAAGCTCAATGACCTAAGAAATTACAAATTTAGGGTATTTTTATAGCCCTATGCCCAGGGTTATTATAAGACAACAAACAAGAACTTTCAATTGGAGCATAAGATCTTGATAAAACACTACTATCACAAATAATCTAAGAGGAATTAGAGGAAATAATTTCAATCATGTTCCTCAGGGCACCAAGAAGCCCTTAATGTCCCTGACTAGCCTCACCTAGACCTCCATCTATCCTAGACCCACACCATCCATCCATTGGCCCGGGATCCCTTATAAGCTCAGGCCTGCCCTGCCTACAGTGTAAGAGTACTGGTCTTCAGCTTTTTTTTTTTTTTTGGTTTCTAGGGTTTATGTTGTTTAGGTATGGGTGTTTTGGGTTTATGTTACAGCTTGCCCTGTCCCTGCGCTCTTTTGTTTCTCGACTCAACTCCCTGCATGGATCTAGTTTGTTACTTTCTGCGTCTGGGGACGTTCAGGACTTTGTTGCCGAGCATCTGCCTTTGCCCACCATGCTTGGACACTGTGGGACTGCACCTTGTTGTGTGTGTTGGCCTGTATGGGGATTGTCCCCATTTTACCTTCCTTAAGGAATCACTGGATCTTGCTGCTTCCTCACACTTGGAGAGGTTACGGTGAAAGGAAGAGAAATGGTCTCCTCACCACCTAAGGACAAGGGGCAATCACTTAAATAGGCAGTTACCTTTAGAAAGCTTGTCCTTTTTGTATGTGCGCAGTGCCACAGCTGTATTCGGAAAGATGGAGATGACTCTGGATTATTTTTTTCTGGACTGATATAGAAAGTGGTCATGACCACCACGCTCCTTTGATGGCTGTGTCTTAGTTAAAAGGCAGGGATCACAAGAACATTTTGTGATGGTCTTGAATATTTAAATTTATTGTCTGCATCTTCTAATGTGATGATCCCCTTTAGAAGAAGACAGAAACAAACTTTCTAGAATGAGGAACGTCTCTCCATGTAGAGAACCCAACATATCTCAAGCTTAGAATAAAGCAAGGAAATAAGTGAGAAGTGTTGTACATTTATGTAAAATTAAATATAGACAAGAAAAACTTAAACTTTTTGTCTTTGCCTAAGACTCACCTTAGGTGTTTGCATCTTTCATTTTGTTTAGCTCAGGACACTATACTAAGCCCTGCTCAGGATGAAGTTCTATAACATTAGATGGTAAAATCTTTCTTTAATGCCTAAGTACTTATATGTTAGCATGTAGACTTTGTCCTTCTCCAAACAAAAGGAGTCATATGATTTTTTGTTAAATTTATTGCTGTGGAATTATAGAAGCTAAAATTATTTGTCCATTATACTGATTGTCTAATCTAACCAAAAGCACAATATTGTATGTAATAAGCCATTTACAAAGAGAGAGGTTTTTTTGCTAGAATTAAACTATTGCTCTTTTCAAGACAGTTTACTGGGGTCCAGGATCCAGTCCATGCTAATCCAGGCAAAAAAAAAAAAAAAAAAAAGAACATTTTAAAAAAAATAACAAAACCCCAAAAATAAACAAAAAAGATGCTCTGCAGCCTACATTGCAATTTGTAATGCATAAATGAGAAAGCCCAGCAATTGATGGGGGATTTTACCAATAAAAACACTTTTACTATCCTATTTTCTGATGAAGATTTATTAAAAAAAAAGTCTCTTTGAAACAAAAATAATTGGAATTTCTTTTAATTTAAGAAGAAGAAGAAATGTTTTGAAGATAAGAATAATATACTTCATGTGCTTTATATGCCTCATACATGGCCCTCATTTAGAGAGATATATTTAGGGACACTTTACACACTGCAGTATAATATTTTGTTTATAAAGTTCTAAAAGAGTGCTAATATACTTTCTACTTTCTAGTTTCTTATAATAGCTCTCAATTGCTTACATAATTGTCCTTCTGCACTGTATATAATGAATTCACACAGAGACCACACTGCTAAAGTTGACTCTATTTTTTTAGTCATGCATGTAATAAAAAGTATTATTTATTTCTTTATTTTGAATATGGTTTACTAAATTGAATAGTAAGTGAAAACAAAAATGCTGAAAAATGATTCAGCAGAATGACAACAGCTCATTAACAAAATGAAGTGGAAACAGAAGTATACATACTCCATGCAAAACTGTTTGAAAACTTATTCTTTTTACTTGTAATTTAGGGATAGTATTTTTAACGAAATTTTAATTTTATAAAATTGAAATCTTTAAGTTTCTCTAATAGGCAGTCTTTTTGAAGTTATGAAGACCTCCTTTACTGCAAATATCTTGTTTCATGTGTCTTACTATGTAGTAAAATTGATTAACCTTTTCTAATTACATGGAGAGAACTTACTAAAAAAACTCCACTTATTTTTCTCGGTAGGATTGATTAAATTACTTTTGTTGCCGAAAACCTGAGAAACTTCATAGGTACTGGGATTATTTTAGTAGGCCTGCTTTTGTAATTGAAAGTCCTAATGAAGGTTGAATATTTTGGCTTCCAATTCTGAATTTTCACTTTCCCACTTATGGCACCATTTTTGTAATTATGCTTATAAAGATATGTGGTTTTTTTTAATTATAATTGCAGAAACCGCAACCCTGTAGAACTATACATGCTTCTTACATTTTGTTTTCTCCAAAATTAAAATTTATTTATTAAAAAAGGAAAGTTAAACAAGAAAATACTTCAATAATATCTTCTGGAAAAGTTCAGTATTTGCTGTTTACTTTCTCACACCAAAGCGAGTTGCAGTTTTCATGGCCTTGGAATTTTGATTCTTTTATTCCTCATATCCTCTTTGCTTTTTTGACTTGATTCCATAAGCAGGTTTGTTCAGTGAGCATACTTGTGAATTTATCATAGAAAGGATCCTGCCAGAAAACTCATTTCACTGGTGACATTCTTCCACCTCTTCCACTTCCTTCCTTGTGCTTAGTAGTTTAACTAGTAAAATGGAGATGATGATCTAAAGGTATTTGTTAAAAGAACACGTTCACTTGTCTACTGAGATATGCCACGATGGAATCTCCAGTTCAGACTTTGTTCTGGACGGTAGTTGATGTCTTTTGGATGAAATAGGAATGGAGGTGGACTGATATATGTGTTTGGAAGTAGTGAATCCTTTTCCAATGAAACGATTATTAGCGATAATATAAGGATCTTTGTGCTCTCAACAGCACTGTGCTAACTCAGGGCTATAAATTTTCCACTGGTGAAATACTTACTGTTAAAAATCAGGTGTTCTGACATTATCTGTCTCAAAGCTTTAAGGTTTTTTTGCTAATCTACTTCATTGTTCTCTCTGGATTAGACAAATTCCATAGCTACTCACTTCCATTAAGGTGTAGCTTCCAACAGGATGGGAAAGAAGGAAGATAGGTCACAGCAAATCTGTCAGTGAGGTAGCTTTTGAAATTTTCAGTCCGTGGGATGCTGATACAGATAATGAATGTCATCATTAGGTTATTACTGTTTGCCCTTTCATTATTCATGCTAGTTTCGTGCATTACCTCTGATCTATTAAATCATAAGCATGACACTAATTATCTTAATTACCTGTGTATGAGGTAAAACGCTCAGTGTAGTCAACAGCAGAGGAAAACCGGTATTAACTAAAAGGCTCAGTCTTGATGAGGTCAGAATAAAGAATATTCCTCCGAGTAGCTTCAGCTTACTCAACAAATTTCAAAACTGAGACTGAACTACATTTTAGGAGGAAATCTTTTTGAGATTACTATTTCCAGATTATATTTCTCAAAATATATTTCACATAAAGAAATCCAATATTTAACATCTTTCATTGAATATATTCTAGAATAACTTAATGTTGTTTTTTTAGTCTAGATGGGTAGCAGGGCTATTGTATAGAAATGAGGATTCAAGTGTCTTCTCTGACACTATGTTAACAAGGAAACAGAAACACTGTCCTGGACGTGAAAAGTCTGTCTGAAAAGATCTAGTTTTGTGAATTGAGTTTAAAGGAAGTAAATTAATTTTCAACTAATCTGAGAAGCCATTTTTACAGCTGTAGATTTGCTTTAGCTACAAGAAGGGATGTCATTTATTTAGCTGCGCCATACCCCAGGTCTGTTCCAGTCTTAGGAGACCTGGAAATAAACATCCGTGAAAATACTCACAGATCCTTTTAGACTGATATTAATAAAAATAAATAAATAGAACTTATAATGCAATTAAAATGCTCATAATTGAAAACACTATTTTGACTGTGAGATCATTCTAACTAGATAAATGGTAGCATATATGATGAAATAGACAACCTGTTAACTAAATCTACTAGCCATGTCTGAGCTTGATCTTTATTTTTTTTTCTTGTCTTTCTAGCAAATATAGTGGGACAATTGCCCAATCATAACTGAAGTTTTTTTTACTTCAAGTACGTTGATGATGGGGATGATGAAAAAAAGTACAAGTAAATATGGACGCTATCTTCCCAAGTCCAATGTAGTCGTTTCTCTGTTTTTTCTGTAGCTAAGCTAATTTATTGGTTTGGGTTGTCTTCATTTCACTGAGGCTACGGATAGCATTTGTAGAAATATGTGGAAATTCTACTCATAAGATTGCTTCACCAAGGTAGGATTTGGGCCAAACCCACCATTTAGACCTTGACAGAAGCAGGTGTACTGCAGTCTGAGAAGGGAGCCTTATCTGGCTGTAAAAACTCAGCTTAAGTACTTCAAACGATATGTGGACACTTTTTCAGAATATAATGATCTTATAGCTCTGTCTTAATAATAGGAAAATAATTTTTACAGCAGGAAATTATATACTTCTCTAGATAGAAATAACTACGTAAAGTATAGATACAAGTTTACTTCAGCATGTGTTTCCCTAGTGTTTATGGGTTTGAAACATATCATCTGTACGTTTTTGTTAATGGGAGTGACATTTTCAATTGAAAATTGTCACATTTTTTCTATTGCATAAAATTGTTTGACTGTCCTCTTCTTGCTTTTGGCCCTGATCAGTTAATGCTTTCCCAATTGAATCAACTGGGAGCTAGGACAAGTCAGTGATATTTTGTAGGGTGAGTGAATTGACAGGCATGAGTGTGGGTAAAAGTATTCAAGGTGACCTCAGTGTCACAGAATAATCCCAAAAGTATGCATTGTACTGAAACAGATGTAGCCTGTATGGGGAACCATTCTTATTTTAATGACCGTATGACATACAAAAATCTTATTCATGTCTATTCTCAGCTTTAATGTTTCCAACATTATTGCATTTTGAGCTCAGATTCTGAACTCTGTCTATGCTAAAGTATACTAGAAACTAAATAGTTTTCTATTTAATAGACACGGCCTTAGGTGTAACAAATGCAATGTTTTATCAATGTATCAAAAAAATCTTGGAAGTAACAAAGTTATTCTTAATTTTCCTCAAATGATGACGCACTGCTACCTTCACAGTTTCTACGTGCACTACAGAGTTGACTCTAGAGTTCACTTATGAGAGAATCATTGTATAAATGGAATGTATATGCATTTATTAAGCACTTTCTTAATTCACAGCCATGATTTGAAAGAATTACTCAAATACCCCTTATCTCCCTCACCTCCCACCACCCCAGCAAGACATGGAAGATGGAAGACTACGATGATTTTCTTCTACAATTATATCTGGCAACTGGGCATTTCAGGCTGGTCTCACCTTACTTAAATATGTAATGGCCTTGGCAGACCAATGTGGTCTTGGTGAAGTATGCATAACTCCTTCATTAGCTCTGGCATGTGGTTATTTAGCTATTTAACATTAATATGATATTTCTGGCAGTGAATCTGTTTAAGGTTAACTTTTATCTGACCATCTAAACCATTTATTAATCAGCACTTTTCCAGATAATGTTAATTTCAGGTTTTTGTTGCCATGATAACAGTGACGGTACTTACTGTAATCTTGTTCTAAAGGCAAAATTTTGATTATTACTACTGATGTCTCCTCTTCCCTTCCCATCAAAAAAAAAATCTTTTCAGCATATTTCCAAGTCAACTGAATATTATGCTACCAACATTTGTCTATACTTTTTTCCTAGGATGTCAACATGCTAGGGAATGTAAGAAAAAAGATATTATTAGATAGAAGGCAACAGTCAGCATAGATTTAGCTGGGAAAAATAAGTTGAAAGTTTTTAGGGAAAAATAAGTTGAAAGAAAAGATAAAGCTTCATAAACAGTGAGTGAAAGTGTTTGAAATATATTGTTCAAAACCATCTAATTTGAATGAAAATACCACCACTGTTAGTCTGCCAGAAAGTTTTACCTTGAGTAAGTGTATTTCGCTTAGTCTAATACTGCAGGGTTCTGTGGGGTGAGAGAGCTTTCTTCTGTGAAGTTATTGTTTTATCCAAATTTTGAAAACAACTTAAAGATAACAGTTACTATTCACCCATTTGCATCTTTGGCGTCTGTTTCTTTTGTCCCTGTGGTCAAGAAGCTACATTCTGTTGTGTCTATTTAAAGTTTCACCACATGCGATGGTCAAATATTTTATAAGGAAAACTGTTCATTTAAGTTAGAGACCATCAACACAGTTAAATGATGAGATACAGACTTTTTCTTTTTAAAGACATTTACTATAGAAAAATTTCCACTGTTTACTTTTACTTGAGCTAATAACTGGTTATAGAATTAAAAATATTAATCTCACACTGAGAAAATAAGTTCCTTAAAAAAAATAATATTTCCTGATCAAAATTACAATGGTTTCTTTAGACAATAAACATATTACACTGTTGGATAAAAAAAGACATCTATTCGAATCCAAAATAATTATTGAAATATATAATATAACATTGTGTAATTGTAAGATATACTCAATATCATATAAAGCCCAGCCACTTTCCTTAAAAATATTCCTTCACAGACAACTAATATACAGGAAGCACTAACACATGGCGTTGAATATATGTACACCAGTGATGTAAACCAAATATTTTATGTGTGTCTTAGTTTCCACGACATACCTTTTAAAAGATTGGCTTTGTTTCTGTGGTTACCACCTTGCCACCTATGAAGACTGGATTCATTCAAGATTTTTGAGGGTGCTTTTATAACACTTCAGAAATTAAGATATGTTAATCTAAAATAGGTTACTATTATATGGAATATATTATATATAACATGTAACTCTTTTACCTCACGAAACACTAAGCACACATTGAATCAGTAATCCCAAAAAAAAGATCTTGCTTCAGATAAAACAAAGCACAATAAGTACAAATCACCTTTTTTTTTTTAATACAGAAGATGGTTTTGATTTAGAAGCAAGTTTTGTAGCATGCTTTAATCTTAAAATTCTTAGACTATCAAAATAATAGAAACAAATATCTTAGCACATTATCGTTCAACTAGGATCTAGTTCTATTTTATTTATTTTATTTTACAGCTCTAGTTTACTTTAGTAAAAGCAAGATGAACTTAGATCATGAGGTCAAAGTTAACTTTTTTTTTGCAAATAATTCACGTGTGAGTGTGTGTTCTCTTCACATACGATCTAAAAGAAACTTAAGAAACCCATAGAAACTATTTCAGATCTTGTTTTCCTTTTTAAGATGACTACTTTGCTATGAAGTGGGAAAAAAAAAAAATTAAAAAATTGCACATTGCAAATTTTTTTTTTCAAATGACTTACATAGTGTTTAACATTGTGAAATGTTATTAATGACATATTTGTAGTGTACTTAAAGCTGTCTTATTCATCAGGAGTATTTAATGTAACACTGCACATTAAGCTCATGTGTGTATCAGGTGACTTTAACGCTGTATGTTTAGCTCATGTACACAGGCTTATAGTAAGCCTCAGTCAACCAAAAGTTTATCTTCTGTGTAGCAGGATAAAGATGTCCAAATCCGTTATACGCAGTCAGCTTTTCTGGACTGCTTCAGACAAGCAGCTTTGAGAACTTTTTGAAGATAAGCACATAAGTGCATTTTTTTCCTTTTTATACCTGGTAATAGATCTTTCCTCACTTTTCATTCTCTGAGGTCATTGGTGATGCGTATATTTTGGGGAACATGTTTTGACTCCAGCAAGTGCTTTAGCAATATTTTACAGGCATGAAACTGCAGGTTTCCCTGGTCAGCCTCTAAGTGTGATGAATGATGATGAGATACTGTTTGTCATCAAAGGCTTTATGGGTCTGTTTGTGGAGTACAATTTTAAAATTAGATAATGTTTTGTATTTTTAAGCTCTCTTTGGAACAGACAAAGGAAGACAAAAGAGTTGTCAACAAACTTGAGGTTGAAATAGGCAAACAGAAAGAGCAGATTCCTGGAAATAGGGAGCTTGCTTCATTTATAAGGTTGAATGAGGTAAATATTAGGGTTTCCTGAATAGATTGTTTTATATAGCTTTGGATCACATGGCTTTCATGCAAGCAAGGAAAGACTGTGGAGCAATACTGAGATGAACTGGTGTGGAGGTAAACCAGGCTAAGCCATCTCCCTTTAGGCTAAGGAATATTTCTCTTTTTAAAAACACTTTATTTAATATATAGACTTAGGAAATAGTCTTAATAAGTCAGGCTTCCCTTTGAAAACAGTTGCAGAGTGAAACTAGCAGGTGACAAGCTATTTGGATGTTAATTGTATCATATTGCTGAGTTGCTGTAAGAATAGCCATTGTCAGAAATAGTATTAAAGTGAAGATAGCTACCTGAAATGTCTACTGGGGATACTTGAAACCTGCTTCGTACCTACCTGCACTTGTCCAGGGTCCAGTTTTCATGTGTAGAAAACCTGAAATCATAGAGGCAATGCATAGGGTAGTTTTGTGGCTACCAGCTGAAGCAACTCTTGAGTGAATGTCTGACAAGCCTAAATATTCAGAGGAATATTTGAAAAACATGGAACAAAAATGCTCCAAACCCTCACCATCTCATGAAAGGGGAGAAAGAAGAAAACTAGTAAAAAATCTGGTTAAATCAAGTCTTTCACCCACTTCCAACAGTGGTGGCACGTAACTGCCATAAAAAATGACTGTGGGTGAAAGCAAAAACTTTGCATCAAATTTGGGGCTTGTAGTAGTGAAGACCCACACAAGAACTATCTTAGCCATCAATGGTCTTAGTGAATATTAACTTGGCAAGTAAAATAACAGAGAACCTTGAATGAAAATGTCAGTTATTATCTGCTACCAGATTATTATTGGTGGCATTCTATTGTCATACTTATTTCTGGATAATTTACAAAAATTTTAAAGGTAAATGAGTAAATATTTCTTATTGGGAAATAATTCATTAACAAGTAAAAGAATTTAATGTTATCTGTTTAACAGAAAAGATATGCAGAAAAAAAAAAAAAGTCTATTCATATAGTTCTCTATTGATTTTCAGACCCTCATGGCAAAATCTTCTGAATCAATTTGGATTCTTTGTGGTACATGGAAGCTAGAGGCTGAAATATGTTAGTATTTCATGAGTATAACACTTCTCTGAAGTTGAAAATCGGGTTTTTTGAAACTCCAATGCTTTTTACACAATGTTTATTAACTCACTGGGGCAATAATTTTTCTATGACAGTTTCCAAATTCAGATGAAAACTGTCTTCTCAACTTGATGTAAAAATATTAAAGAACCCTGTTTCAAATAGAACCTGCAGGAAAAGAATTTTCCTGCTTTAAATTGTAATGAAGATATTTGTTCAATGTTGGGGAAAAAGTATTAAGAATGTCCCTGAGAAGAGTTGAGCTGTCGGATATGTGTAGCATGAAATTGCGTATGTGTTTCAAATTTAGTGTTTGACAAACTTGAATTTGGAAGCTCACTATGCATTTGACACTGACAAGTTCCCAGTACCAATACAGCTTTTTAAAATATGTTCACCTTGATTTACCTGTGGACAGTAGTTGAACTACACCACAATCTGACAGATCTGTTGTCAGAATTCAGTTTAAATCTTTGCTACTAGTATAGGCCGGTTGGGTTTATAGAAATTTTGGAAGCCTTATGATGAGTCCTTTCTGTTACTTGGAAAGCTCCATCCAGTTGCAGAAGAAACTGTCTGTTTCCACAGTGGAAAGGATGATGCATGCTCTGTGTTACTCCTGTCCTTACTTCTTTGCTGTAGATTCAGTTCTTGTGAACTGTCTTGGGTAAAAGTTAAATGAGAAGTGTTGAATTCATGCTAATGGAATGCTCCATGGTCATCCATTTACCATGAGTGCTAGACAGATGACGTGCTTCTCTGCATAAGGGCGTTCATTTGAAGAGGACTGAGACTTTTAAATGGAATCTCCCAGTGGCTTTACTCACTGATGTGATTTGCATCACAGAGCATTCCCAGACTGCACTGACTCAATTGCTGGTGGATGAAACTTAACAGAAAAATGCACTCCAGCCCCTCACAGACATTCAGTACCTATAACAAGATTAAACTCCCAAATAATGACGTGGCACCAGGTTCTCGGCAACAAATGTTATGCTCACAAGCCACTCCTATGATAACTGCACCGCATGCCAAGGAAAATATGTCAATGGCAGTTCAGAGCGGAGGGGTGCAAAATAGCAACACCTGCTATTGGCTTAACAATTCTGATTATAGAGAATTAATTGAATTAGTTAAAAGCTCAGAGTTCCATTTAAATCTGAGAGGATTACGTTAACATCTATTTACTCCTTTATTCTCATCTTTTAAAAGCTACGTCACAGGCATGTAATTACAGATACACACACACTTTATTAAACATGGATGTTACATTTTTTCAGCTGACACAGCTAATGCTTGATGAAAAATATAGGGAACAAAATTAAGCAACACGTTCAAAAAAACCCAACCCTTAGTCAATTACAAAAGTGATGACTCTCATCAGATATGTTTTATCAGTGATTTGTGCCTGACACCGACCATTAAATTAGATGGGAACTTCCAATGGTTAGCTTGCAATCAGACTTGATCTACAAGTCAGGCCATAAAAGTAATTGTATCTTGCTCTGAACTCCAAACTCTTTTAGGGATAACATGCCTATCCCTTATTTACCTCTGTAGGCACAGAGGAAACCAGAAAAAAAGGGGTTGGATAATATTCTGAACATTCTATTGCCAGATCTCATGATGAGTTTGACAACAATGTGCAAGTTTCAAAGGCAATTGACTTTTGTCCTAATTTGTGGTGACTGGTGGCAGGGTTCCTTAAACTAATAAAAAACTGCCCAGGAAAGAAATACCTCTGGGAGAGGGAACTGGTAATGAAATTATCACAATTTCTTATTATATACAAATCCACATAATGGAGCAAGTGACAAAACCAAGGGAGGATATGATTTGATCTGCTGGTTTGTGCTGGGCTTTTGCTTTGAAAGATTTGCAATGATCGCATAATCTATATAACCTAGATCTTATTTCAGTGCTTAGTGCTTTAGGCACTTTTGATATTAAAGTATATTTTTGGCTATACAAACATTCATTTTCTAATGGTACTGTTATTAACTAGCTTTAAAATTTAAATCACTGAATGGTATATCTCAGTGAACCATATCATCATCTTTCTTCCTATAATACTTCTAAATAACATCAAGTATGAATAGAGTGTCTTACTAAACTACAAGCCAATATCAGTCTGAACTAATGTTTTCGTGGCAAACCATTTTACCCAGTTACAAGGCTCTGAGCCTTTATAGTTTTTCCAAGTATTTCATTTCATTGCCTTCACTCTTTTCTAAACTGCAGATAGAAATGGTTCGTGCTAAGTTTACTTTTAGCTATCATAGTACTTACAAAACTAAAACTTTTAGACTGTTATCTATATTAACTTTCCTCTAAAGTATAGATACAACAAACGAAATCAGCTGTTGGCATTTCTCAGTTACCGTCGTGGGCAGAACCAAAGGTAAGCAGGTAGTGATGATAAATTGGCTTGTGAAAACAGTATTGGGAAAATAAACTCAATGTGAGCTTTAAGAGAAAAGGAAAGGTCATCTGATTTGAAGTAGTGTAAAAGGGAGAGCCAAGTGAGTAAGATCATGTTTGCATGATGTACTAGAGGCACATCTGTAATGTTCTTGGAGGTTGAACAAAAGGTTGGATTAGATATGAGGTTCCCTTAAGTTAATAAATTGTTCTGTCAAAAAACTCTCTGCTGAAATGGGTATTGGGTTGGGGATTAAGCAAGTTCCTACTTGACCTAAGGCAAGCTATATCATTTATAAAAGACAACTAAAATCACTTCATTACTAGGGTTATTTTTAAGTCATATTTCATTTTACTTGAGAATTATTAGTCTTATAAGAAGTGAATGAATGTTGAAAAGTCTAAGTATGTAGGAATGAAACTGTTTTTTATTTGGAGATGAACATTCAAGCCAAGGGCGCATTTAGAAAAAACAAAAGCCATTAGATGGCTCAAAGTGACAAAGGTAGACCCAGTAGCTAGTTTTTGAAAAGGATGAGATTATAGACTCTTTCTATCTCTTCATTCTTACTGAGACAATCAAATAAGAAAATTTTTATTTCACTGACGGTGCATTTGTCTTAGATTGTATTTTCTTATGGGTAAATTAATATATTTTGAATCACTGCAGCACCTCTAAAGTCCTGTCATAAAACTACATTCTTCCCTTCTCAAAGTGGTCTGATTCACTTGTTCTAATTCAGCTTCAGATATTTATTACAATTTTGCACATATACTGCCTGCAAGCATTTGTACCCAGGAAAGTTCTGTATGGCAAATTATGTACAATATAAGATTACAACTTAATTTAGGGATAAACTGTCTAAAGGATTAAGGAACAACATTATCTGGATGTTATAAATAAAGGTTATTTCAGTATTCTCTTCCACTGTTGATCTTGTCCCTCTACTTCATTTCAGAAGGTAAGAGATTAACGTTTTAATCTTTGTTGTTTGTTTCGTAGCCTCAAGGCGTTTCTATTTTAAACTGTTTTCTTCATATAAGGAAGAGAGAGGCAAAGTTAACAGTGGCAGGTTTGTGCCTGGCATTGCATTTTCCCCAAGAAAAATTTGCTACTTCAAAATAATGCCCTGCTTTTCTTTTTATTTTCTTCAAAATATTTTAACATTGAAAACCAATATAGTCAATGGGAAGAATTAGTCACTTCTAGAGGCTGCAATCTGATTTTCAGATACACTCTAGAAGTGCTTCATTTTTGTCACTTGATGAGAAAGGGAGCCTAAAATTGCAAGTTACGCATAGGTCTGTGACTGCTCCTGATACTTAAAACTGTGTTCAATTTAGATATTTTAATCAATCCCATTCAGGAAGCAGCCATATGCCAGGGAAAGTGGCAGAGCTGAAGCTAGGGACCTAGGTCTCACAATTGCCAGCTCAGCGCACGTTCACTGGTGCATGCTTTTGCTCTTCTGGGTTGCTACTGGCTTTGAAGAATAAAACCCATCTTCATCATATAGAGGTCTTCTGCCCTACCATATATGCTGCTGGAGTTTGTAATGAATAAGACTGCCACCTATTGAAAGATCAACATTATGTCATTCTTCTTGACAACAATCCACCAAGATGGATCAAAAATTCGCTTATCTGATGACAACAGGAGGCATGATGGTCAAAACCTTGAGTACTGAGTCCAATTCTGGCCCCCTACTGCAAGAGGATATAGGACAGCTGGAACGTGTCCAGAGAAGGGCCACGAGGATGATCAGAGGGCTGGAGGACCTCTCCTATGAAGACAGGCTGAGGAGTTGGGGGTTGTTCAGCCTGGAGAAGAGAAGATTCCGAGGAGACCTTATAGTGGCCTACCAGTATCTTGAGGGGGCCTACAAGAAAGCTGGTGAGGAGCTTTTTAGGATGTCACGTAATGGTAGGACGAGAGGGAATGGATTAAAACTAGACATGGGACAATTCAGATTGGATGTTAGGAAGAAGTTCTTCACCATGAGGGTGGTGAGACACTGGCAGAGGTTGCCCAGAGAGGTGGTGGAGGCCCCATCCCTGGAAGTTTTTAAGGCCAGGCTAGATGGGTCTCTGAGCAACCTGATCTAGTGGGAGGTGTCCCTGCCCATGGCAGGGGGGTTTGGAACTAGATGATCTTTAAGGTCCCTTCCAACCCTAATGATTCTATGATTCTAAAAATGACTTTGCTAATTTTAATAATAAAATAATGTATTTTTCATCTTCTAATGAACAAGAACATGATGTTCTTTTAAAATGTACTTCAAATTTGCTTCCTGTCCTCAGGAGGGCCTTTCAGTTGGACAAGAAATGGGAAGGAAGGGCAGTTGGAGTGAGGTGACTGAATTTGTTGTGGAAAGATTTTATTTCCTTAAACATGAGCTGCTTGAATGGGCTGTTAACACATTGCATGGATACATTTCAGCTGAATTTTGATTTAAACCCAGATGCATAGGAAGTCTGAGAATCTGCCAAGGGTTTTTAATAGTAGAAGGCTACAAATCACTCCAGTAGCTAAAGGATATTTTGTGCATTTAAAGTTCCTTGATTTGTATTTTTTCTGATGAAAGGCTTTTCATGGAAGGCTGCAAAAATAATTTAAACAGTCATTGTAATATCAACAGAAGCAGACTTTTTTGACACCCAGAAAGAAAAACCCAGACAAGATTCCTGAAATTTATTACATATTTCTCCAAAACCTCCTTGGTAATGACAAAGCAGTTTTCAGCATGTGGTTTCGCTTGTCCTTTTCAAATTAAGTTTCTGTTCTGTAACAATCTATGAAACCTAAAGAGCTGATCAGAAAGGTAGCATTAGGTAACAGAAAAGTAATATCAAAAAAGCAATAATGATAACATACTGGTTATGTATTGGTAACAAGTACCGTGGCATTAAGGGGGAAAAAATTTATTTGCCTTTATTTAAGAACCAGTAAATAACATATTGACGAGTCAGTGGTCTCATTCTTAACACTCAGTAACCCTGGCACAACCTAGTGGACATCTGTTTTCTTCCAGATGCAATTTTTCCATTTCTTTCTTTTCTGCAGAGAAGTTACTCTTTATCTTTCCTCATGTGTTTCTCTAATGGAGATAACTGTGTGCCTACAGAATTCCTGAAATGGAATGTAGCCAAAGAGGGAGACCAACGTGCACAGGCCTGTACGCCTTGTGCACAGTCACTTCATGCCTTAGAAAACCCCAGGACTCAAATGTTAGGAAATGAAAAGTCATGACTTCAGGTTGCATTTCTCAAACAAAGCTCGTGAGCTTCATCTATAATCTGACAAAATAGTTGTCTATAATGAAAGGCTTCAAATCATTACAGCCTGCAGCCCTGGCACACCTCGATGCTTGCTGTGCTTCTGGTGCTTATGGCTTTTTCTGTCATCTAAAGCAGTTTTAATATAATTTTACAAATATAAGATTAAAAAAAAAAAAAATCATGCTGATGGCAACTATTTCCTGTCCCCACTCAGTTTTAAAGGGGCCTCGGTAACATGCAAGTTGTTCTTGGTGTGGCTCAGATGAGGCCCTTTGTTTTCTTATACCAATTAATTCTTTTAGTGCCATTTCCCAGAGTAGTGGCATGTCCCATTGGTAAGGAAAAATCACAGTGGCTAAAGAGAAATGATGATATAACAAATTCAAAGTTTTAAACACAATTTTTTTGCTTAATATTAAGTGATACATATGTTCCATAATCTGTGTCTGAGAAAAATCAGTGGATTTTTATATCAATAACTCAAAGTTAAGATACTTCATTGATGCTTTGACAATTGCACCATTTTCTAGTTTTCTGATATCGCCAAAGGGCAAAAAAAGTAATCCTAACATATCTGAATAACATGATTTTGAAACACAGCTGTGTGCTTGCATTCTCAGCCTTACCCTACTGAGAAATTAGTTTAGGAGGCGTTTCCTCTATATATAATACTCCTGTGAGTATGAACATAGTGTCAGTTAGACTTATTTCCCAGCACGTATCTTTCTAAGAAGTCTGCCTTATAGCTGCGTGAGTTACTTGCAGGTCTGCACATCTTTTTAGGTACCAAGCATACACGTTTTTCAGCAGCTTGCTAATTAGAAGAGATTATTCGATTATGTTTTTGAATGATGGCAATAACTTACATTTTTGCATTAAACTAGTCATACTCTTTCAGAAGTGCATTATAATCACTCCTCACTACATATTTAATTCTTCTTTTTTTCTGAGGTATTTACTGAGTAATCATCACCAGTCTTTGGACGTGTTTCTACCCAAATGTGTAGCCACGTCAGTACCAATATGTCCCCGACAGCACCCAGAACTCACACTGCTTGGCTCTGAAATCAGTTAAGCTCAGATGTTCTGCTGAATAACTGCAGCATGGGGGTTTTAGAAGCTTATCCACAGCCCTGCACTGACCCTGCAGTGCTACCTGTTTAACTGCTAAGGGCATTACATTTTCAGCTAATGACAGTGAGGAGCTGGTACCCAAAATCCACCACTGGGCTACTTGTACATTATTACATTTGAGTACTTACCTAGGATTTAGGGAATAAGATGAGAAAATAGTTGATGATTTCAGTATAATCGGAGTTCATAGAAGCTTTTCTTAAGATTGTCCAAAAAGTTGAACTTATAAAAAATTGGCTAATCTACTCAAAAAGCTTTCATTATTCCAAAAGAAATATCTCATACAGGAGAGGGTGCAGTATAGCGCAGAAGATGTAAAAAACATAATTGTGGGTGATTTGGGGTGTTAAATTGACTTGTTCTGTTTAATAAAGGCATTTATTGGCCTTTGTATATGAATTCAGTTATCAGCTGAGATCATTATTTCCTCTTACCTAATGTTTCTGTGAAGTTTCAGTTCTATAGCAAGGGTGTGAAATAAGTGCTTGCTGTGCCAGCACAGCTCCAACATTTTCTGGAAGAAGAAAAAAAAGGATGGAAATCTAACAGTTTAAGAAAAGACCGTAAACTGGAAGCTATACATTGTGTATGCTCACTGGTTTTTAAATATGATAGACATGATGATTTCCAAAGCTTTAAATTTAAGAAGGTTATCTTATGCATAGCATCCCTCAGATTTTTTTCCTTCTATTTTTAAACAACTGACAGCATCTATCATCTATTTAAAAGTCACTCCTGGCTAAATTTGCTAAACCTAATGAGATATACGACCTTTCACAAAGGTCTGTTACTAGAGATCTCAAAGGCCCGAAAAAGGGAGAGGCACTTCCTAACAGGTGCTTCCTTTCTGAGAACATGTTGTACTGTTTACTGAAGGCAGAAAGGTGAGATGTGACCACTTGAACTTGCAGTGGACACGGCTGGCAATTTCACCATGTTCTTCCAAATACAAATAGTGGCATACTAAAGTGTGACACTCGCTGCAGACTATTTGTTTTCATCCTGGAGTGAAGTGAGAAATTAGAAGCCCCCACTGTGGATGATTTGAAATGATAGTATTAAGAAAACTCATTTAAAACACAGGAAAAAATGAAGATAGTAATATGTGCAGGTAAAAAGATGCTTGCCATTGATGTGTCATCTTTTCCTAAAGAAATTGAGGAGACTGCAGATATGTTGCAATACACTTGAAAAGTGAACACTGAGGATGCTTAGTTCCAGATCACTGTAATTCCTCTGTGCACATAATCAATCCTTGATTAAGCCCCCTTGGAATAAGCTCCAGAAAGTTAAGAAAATTCCTACATATTCCTGCAAACATTAAGATGAACTTGCTTCAGTCCTTCAGTACTGGGATGATACTAGATTCATGTGTCCATAGTGTCATGGAGTCAAGTTAGTACACACTATTGGGTAATACTTTCAAGTCAATCAGAGAGCTTTCAGCAATAGAATTTTTGAAGACAGTATTTATTGTCCTTCTAATGAAAGACAGAATAAAAAAGTAGCAGGATTTAAGTATATGATCGTGCCTAACTATGCCAGGCTTATGAAGAGTATGCATATGGGTAAGTCTGAACTGCAAAATACACCATTCTGTCATTTTATGGGTTTAGGGAGACCAAATACTTAACTGGAAACTTCATGAAGTTCATGGGCACAGGTTGTGATGATAGTTTGTAGTTTGGAAAGGCCAGATAATAGCAGAGTTTTGTGCCTGCAATTTGTGAAAGCCAGCCTGACCGGCCTACTCTGGTGCTATAGTTTTACAGGAAAACACCAGGAAAAGGAAGTTCACATACTTCCTATAGTAAGTGCAGGAGGCATGAACAGCTAACCCACAAAGGATGACTGCATGAGCTAATAAAGCACATGGCTCACGGTGCACATTGACGTTAACGTATTTGGAATTTTATGCTTGTGAGGAAATAGGAAAATGTAGGCTGCAATAGTCCACACTTGCACCATTTCATAAGTCTGAAAAAGTAAAGTTTTACCATTTTGACTTTCCCTCAAAAGTTGAGGGAAATTCTAATGAAAATTATTTCTGTGCACTGTAGGTGCATAGAATGATGCATCTGCATATACTCTCAAGGAAATAATGTCTTTTAAAAAAAAACACCCAACACCTTATTAAAAAATAGCTAATGCTGACATCTAAGATGGTTACAGAAAGGGAAAAGGTAACTATGACTGTTCAGTGCTGTGTTGTTTAGTAGCTCTGAAGCTACTCTTCAACTTCATATTCCCCTTGAAGAGCACTTCCTCATGGAACCTGCTGCCATCCTGTTGTGTTCACGCTGTAGCAGAGACAGGTCATAACTCCAAGCCTGAGGTGCAAACAGCCATGAGAAACCTAATAAATATCACTGGCTATATGGTCCAGTAGACTGGAAACCAAGCAGTAAAGCGATGAGGTTTAATGAGAGCTTTTTTGATACTCGTCAGTCATTTTATCTGACATTTATCTGACAAACTAAGGCTGGCTGAAAAAATTTAGTAGTACTTCAGGCTCACTAAAAATATTGGTTGGGGTGAACTGAAGTTATTCATCAACTTATTAAGGTGGAAAAATGTGAAAAATAAAAGTTTAATTTTGGAATTAAAGAAATGTTTTGTCTTTCAATTTTGAAATTCAATTGAGCAAAAATTTACCCCAGGCTTGTCTCACACTATTTTAACTTGCTCATTTATATGTCTCAAATATTTATGCCAGCTGAGAAACTGAATAATCAAACACTTGAACCTGTGGTATATGAATGTGCTACTGTTCCTCTTATTCAGCTATTTGTTATCTCACTGTTGTGTTCTCCAGTCACCTGGAATAATTTTTCAACCACTCCTCTTGTGATTACCTTTTTTGTTGCAGCTTTAGTGTTTCTCTCTGAAGTGTACGAGCTGGTAAGATGAGCATCTGAAATTTATGGCTGTGTCCAGCATTGCCTCTCCCTTTTTTCCTTTCCAGTGTAAAGTACTTATAATTCAATACAGATAGTAGAAATTGTGGTGTATGAAAGTGAATTTGTTTGAGAATTAATAATTATCTGTCAGGACTACTCACATGCTTAAGGTTTAAGTACATGCTTATCTTTGCTAACTTTGACTTACAGCACTGCCTTTTCTGTACTGAAATCTTTTAAAAAAGTACACGTTTAAGGAAGTTCAGACTGTTCAAAATTAGTCTTTAAGAAATTCTACTTGTATAAACTGTTTAAAAGTCCTTGCTAAAACCTTAATGTTATTCCGAACACTTTTTGGATGTCTAAAAAATTTATCAAGTAGTTCTTGGTTTAGCTACTTCCAGAATTTGATTGTACAGTGGAATGACTGTAGTAGTTATTATGGCTATAATCACAACCTTAAGCAACTGAAAATACTAGTTTTATAATGTAGAATATCATTTTTATTTAATACTGTGGCAGCTGAGACAGTTAATGTGGGGCTCATCATCAGATATCAGTGGGCCTTTTTAATTATAATAATTGATTGGTTTATTTCCACATTTTATTTTATTAGCTTTTGCAACTCACTTTTAAACATTTTTTAAAAAGTTATTCTCCAAGATCCAAATGCCATAATTCAAAAGCTCCATATAAAATGTATGTGCTTATATAACAATGAAAGTTTTCCACAAATTAAATATTAGAAAGGGAAGCTATAATTTTGAAGTTGTAAATTCATCTTATTAAAATGCACAGGAATTTAATTTGTGTAAACAATTGCTCATAACTTCACTTACAATAAGAGAAGTTATGAGCAAGAGACGGTATTAATTAGGCTTTCATCTCTCTTTAATATTTGATTTATGTGTCTGTCTCTAAGTTGATATTAAATTGCAGTTTTTAATACTGAACAAAAGGTGTATGATGTATTAGAATGATCTCAAAATCCAGATGAGACTGTGATGTTAATTAAGAAACTTCAGAATAATAGGAGTCAGCCAGTATCTTCTTATAACTTGAAAGAATATTTTCTAGTTTGTGTAAGTGTAAATTGAAGATGTATAGCCTTGTTACAAAAAGCCACTCCTTGAATTTCCTGATCCTGCTTCTTGTGGCTGTATTTTTCAACAATTCTGCTTGAGCGAAAAGTACCAGGTTAATTTAAAGTTAGATAAATTTCAGCATGTTTCACAACACAAGAAATCCCTTATTAAAAATTCTAATCAAAGGCTTATGACCCTCCCCATATCTTTCATCCCTGACTGATTCTTCAAGTCTTGTTTTCACTTGTGTTTTGGCAGCTTTTTCTGTCTGTTTCTTGATAAACTAATCTACTGGTTTCACTTTGCCCTCCATATATCTGATTGTATGTGTTTTTTTCGTGCTTTCTCCTGAACTTGTCATATCACAAGTCCTATTTTCAAAGTTTCTATCTACTGAATATCTTTTTAATTCAATAAATGTCAAAAAAATCCTCTGTATGTGTGAGTGTGTGTGCATGAGCATGCGTGCATGAGCATGCATGTGCCGCAGTATCTGATGTTCGGAAAAGCATTCCTTTAGCTCTCCAACTTAAAAGCTTGGTCCAGGGCTTCTGTAGATCAGTGCAAAGGCTCACTGGCTTCAGTGTGAGATAAACTAGACTTCATCTCCTCTTTCTACTTCCCAAGTCCAATCTTTTGCCTATAATTTTCTATTTTTTCATAATAAACTTGACCCCATAAAGAGGTTTTGCAGTTCTATAAAGAAACTATACACACCAGCAGGTTTTTTTTCCAAAAAAAAAGCACAGGGAGCTGTGCAAAAAATAAAAATCATGCTGTAGTTTATGGCTTGTGCATAGCATTTACAAGAAGATAAACATTCACACAAAGGGATTTTGTTAAGAGCTGCCAAAAAAGTTTATGTAAGAGCCTGGCAGTCATGTTCACACAGTTTCCAAACTAATCTGATAAGGCAGAAAAGAATTTAAAATTTTAAAGCATTGGCAAACAACTCATGGAAAAGTGGATAAAGTTGCAGGTTACTCAGTGTATACATTGAGACCAGTCTCACACTGTATGAACACATCTCAGGATCAGTAGTGTAGCACATCATTGCATGAATGACTGAAATCATAGTAATAATAATAATAATACCACTTAGATTTAAGCTAAATTTAGAAAGTGTACCCGTATCACCATAAAACTCTGCAGAAATAATCAGCTCTACCTGTTGCAGTGTAAAATATGTGCAGACTGTCTGTCTATAGACCCTGAGCATCTCACTGAAAAGACTGCCTTCTCTGTCTGAAAATAAGTCAGTGCACTGTGGTAGTAACAGGGTTAATTTCTTAATATTGCTGGTAACTAGTACTTCAGGTAATCATACATTCAAGATATATTTAATAATATGGAAAGCACTAAATTAGTGTGGAAGACCATGATAACCAGCGTAAATCATCAGGAAACGTGAAAGCCCTCGTAATTTTCCCCTTTACTGAATTTTGTCTCATACTTGTCCTTGAACCTAATTTGAAATACTTTAGATACTGAAATATTGAAGATATAAATGACTATTATCTAGAATTGTATTATGGTGCCAATGAGGAACTTTTCACTGACTTAAGTAGAATCTTATTGATCTTGTTGGTCTTTCAATCCATGTACTGCTATTTCATAGAATCATAGAATTGTCTAGGTGGGAAGGGACCTTTAAGATCATCGAGTCCAATCATCAACCTAACACTGACAAAAACCATCACTAAACCTTGTCACTAAGTGCCACACCTACACGTCTTCTAAATACCTCCAGGGATGGTGATTCCACCACTTCCCTGGGCAGCCTGTTCCAATGTTTGATAACCCTTTCGGTGAAGAAATTTTTCCTAATATCCAACCTAAACCTCTCCTGGCACAACTTGAGGCCATTTCCTCTTGTCCTATCAATTGTTACTTGGGAGAAGGGACCGACCCCCACCTCTCTAATAGTGGCTATAGGACTGTTCAAATATCTGAAGTTTTAGAGGGAGACCTGAAGGCTAACAGGAAGTTACAATCTTATTGTAAAAACAGCACCAAAAACCTACGTGAAGTCTAAAGGGCTTCCAGAAGTAACTCATCTAATGAAATTGAGCAGATAAACCACATTAAAAGCACTAGTGAAATGAGAGCTGGACAACAGAACAGAGTTAAGTGGATACACTCCTTGTAATATTTAAAGATCAAGGGCAACAAAGTGTGCTATGATAAAGAAATAGCCACTTCTCTTCAGATGGAAGGAACAGAAACTCATAAGTTAGAGTCACTTACGTTAGAGACACCTTTTGAAAAAGGTCTGGAGAGTGGCAGTCTTTTGGGAGTATCTCTAGAGCAGGAATTGGCTTTTAACTAATCTTGTATATGTGAGCATTTAGAATGTTACACATCATTAACAATAATGAGAGGATATGAGAAGTTTCATAAATATCAATTGTCTAATATGCCTGTTATCTAATGATGGAGTTAGATTAAAATTGTTCATTGTAAATTTGCTTATTTGAGAATTACATTGTCCAGATTGAGTGGAGTTTGACACATCACAGAACTTACATAAACCTGCAACAAATGTAATGTGGAACACAAATAAGAACTGTGAGCAGGAGATTTGTTGTGAGTGATAGTCTTCCTGTCCAAGAAATCATCAAATCAGATTATCCTACTTCTCCAGAGCCCTCTCAAACCAGTTTGTTATCTGAGGTTAATAAATCTTGATTAGTTTTTCTACCACATAAAATAGCTTCATCACTTCCAATTAACTCAATGATCAACTAGTGTCTGTTCAGGATGCCCCTTAAATCTATTTTATCTCCAATTTGAACCTTGTGGAGATCGTCTCTGCAAGATGGTAAAGTTAAATTTTCCTCTCAGTCTATTGCACATCAGTGTAAGAGTCTGAGACAGGACTTGAAATAGAACACTATTACATGCACTTTATGCTTTTAGACAGCCTGCCTGGATGCTTTGCTGATTTGAATGCTCACCTAATCAAGCTTCAGTGCTGATCAATGAGCCTTTGTGCACTTTTAAGTATTCTCTAAATTTAAGGAGTAAGCCTGTCATTATGTCTTATGATTAAATGAAGATTAATATTAATTTCTATTCATTTTGTTGATTATTTTACTTTGGTTAGCCACAACTGGTAAGAATTTGAAGAGGGAAAGGTTCATAATTTAAATGGGGAAAACCTTAAATGTAAATTTTCAAACGTTTTGATTCAGCTATAGGAGGTTTAATTTCAACACATTTATTGGAAAAATCCTATTGCTATTGTATACTATTTTAGAAAGTTTGTTAAATCATGCTAGCTTAGTATCTTTGGTGATGTAATCATATAGGAAGATTTTCAGGAATGTATCCCTCCAACTCTCTATTCCTAATTTCTTGAAGTCCCATGGAATGACCTGATTCATCTCCTCTCATTACAAAATAAAACTGACAAACTGCAAGCTAAAGCCTTCTCTGTGAGCAAAAGAAGGCTCTTTAGCTACTTGCAGAGTCACATTTTCTCAGTGTCCCTCAACTCCCAAGAAGAGCTGATTAAACTTAAGATATGTGGGATGTACCTTTCTGTGATGATGTGTCACAACTACTCAAATTACCTCCCGAGGTGAAAATGGACTTTGTATATTCTCCCCCATATGGAAACCAAAAGCTGATCTCTCAAGGATTTAATTTTAGCTTTTAAAAGGAAAACAAGAGGCACGGTAAGGCCTCTCAAATTTGATATTTGACAAATAACCTGGCTGGGAATCAGTTTGCAATGAAGACATACAAATGTATGTGTTTGCACAAAGCAAATAGAAGCCTAAGCTTCTATTAAAGGAGTTCTACTGAACAAAATTTACAGAACAATTTAATTCACCTTCAAGTGGATATGCAGGGATTAGTTACCTAAACAGTTTCAAGACTATACTGACCATATTGTTTAGGATGTTGATTGTGTAGCTTGAACACGGGTTTCCAGCTATAGTGCCAACTCAGATGCTCTAGGATGTAAATTGTCTTGACGAGGCCAGCATCAAGTCACAGGACATAAAGGGGGATGTTCTTCAGGTGGCAGCTGGAACTGCAAACTCTCACGCACCTCAGTTGGTATTGAATGCCTATGCATAGGCAACTGTATCAAACTCCAGAGCTCCATTAACTTCAAGGGAAATTAGGCACCAGCATACATTGTAGACACCTAACTTTAAGTGACTTAAGCTGGAACAGGATTCCCAGCCATGTCTTTCACATGAAGCATTTGCCTGATATGCAATGCAACTGAAAGACTTTTAACAAACCATGGAGAAGTGTGTAAATCCATACTTTAAAAGCTAAAATGCTCATGCTAACCAGGAATTTTCTAGGACAGTATGTTATTTCCTCCTGAACATAGAAGAATATATGAGGCAAGGGTGTGTGTAAGAAGCAGAAAGTAACTGTAAAAAAATGAAAGGAAATCTATTGCTCATAAACTACATGTATATAATTTTTAAGCTTAGTTTTACTTTTTCCAAGTTTCAAGTAAGACTGAAAGGAAGGGAAAAGAGTCATGTGAGGCAAATAAAAGCAAAAATAACACTGGAAGGGACTGATATTTTTACCCCCACAAAAATTTTCTGAAAAGATAATGTAAAAAAGAAAAAGGAAAGTCAGATTAAATGATTAAATGATTTTCATATAACCTCTGAAAGCATACTGCAATATCGTTTCATGAGAGCATTCTCACTCTAAGTCTTAAAATCTACATGTGCCGCTTGTCCATTTAGCCTCTCTCCAGCATCTGTAATGACGAAGATAAGCTCATCAGTTTTGATTCTGATATAAATGGGAAACCATTCATTTCATGATGGACCTGGATCTTCAAGCCAATTACCCACTTATGTTATTGGAGTAGTTAAGCACAGAAGAGATTTTCTTGATCCTATTTTCTTTATATTACCTCTGAAACCTGTAAATCCGGAAAATCTCAAATTCCCTATAATGATCCATTCTGGACTTAGAAGGAAATCACCTTTCTCTTAGCATCTTCAGCTTCTGGGTCCTGCTTATACTGCAAAAGTGAGTTGAAAAGAAAGGTTGAAAAATGTACAACCAGAAATGTCTGGACAAGTCAAAATCTCAAGGAAGTTTTCTTGGCAGACCAGCTCTAAATATGAATGAAGACTTGTGAAAGATCAGCAAATAGTTTTATGGTTGTAGTTTACATATCTTCAAAAGTGACAGTTTTGAGAAGACATAATGAGCCTCAGACAAACCTAGTTTTTACCTTACGGGAAAGTCAAAATGAAGTCAGATTTGATTTGTAGAATGTCAAATGCCACCATAACTGCACAAGAACTTACATACTTCTGTTTCAACCTATATGATTTCACTGAATTGCAAAAATTGCCTCCCAAAACTCTTAATATATTTCTCCAGTTGTTTCTGAAATAAGAGCTTTCATTTAAATCCCAATCTTTGGATGTTTTTGGAAGATTTTTGTGGTGTATTTCTTCAAGCAATTGACAGATCAATTAAGCAGAAAGGTTATAAATACTCAGGAGTGAAGCATGTCACTCAGTCTGTCTATAAAGTATAAGTGAACCCACAAAAAAATACAAAAGCGTTTAGTAAATAATTCACCTCAATTACTTTAACACATATTTTAATCAGTAATTACTTGCATGCATGGCTTAGAAAAAGACATTTCATCAATTCCAATTTGCAGAAATAATTTTCTGCCTCTCTTATTCCATAGAAACCAACTGCTTGGGAAACAAATTCATACTATCTAGCCAGAAAGTTATAACAAATATCCCTCAGATCACTATAACTGTTTTCAGTCCACTGTTGTAATCTACACCAAGTGGTACACAGAAAAATACAGCATTAAATGCATGAGCAATGTAATTCCCTTTTACCTAAGCAGTCTTCAAAAACCAGACACATTTGGTGCAGGCAGTAAGACAGTCTCTTTCAAGCCATTATTGATGGGGCTTGTATTCCATTTTTTTGTGTCCACTAAAACATTTTTCCTCTCATTGTGTCAGCTTCCTTATTAATCAGACCTCAACATATTTTACCACAGACACAACTTATGCAATAGTTCCTTTTACAAAGAGGTATGACTGTAAAGGATTCTTTTCCCCCTTTGCATTAGTTACCCTTCTGTTGAAAGTGATACCTTTCAGCTTGCCAGGAAATGTGCATTTTATTTTTCTCGCTATTGTGTAACAAGCTCGTCATTACAAGGAGCAGCCTGCACAGCTGTGTTCAGGTGCCACTGCAGAGTGACCTGTACTTCCCTTGCCAATCAGAACAATGAGGAGAGAAAACAGATAACAGGCAGAATGGTGCAGATAACTGAGGTAAAGAATTGCAGAGGGAATTGTTTTTGGCAATGATAATCTTTTCCCTTGGTTTAACAGCCAAAATATGGCTAAAATTTTCCACCACCTTGTCATAAGTTCCATGGAAAGTGACGTCTGAGCTCTCATAGCGAGCCTTTCCAGATTTCTCTGAAACCAACAGAGAGTGTTTCACTTACACTTCTATTGCAGTCATCTCAGTGAAACAATATTTATACATATATAATATATATAAAATTTAAACAATGTTCAAAGCTACTACTGTAGACAATCAAGGTAAAAGTATGAACTTGATGCTAAAAAAAAAGAAAAAAAAATAGTTTTATCTTCTTCAAAGCATTTTGTGAAGTGAAACCACTCCTTACAATCAAATAGATACATTTTCAAAACCACTCAAATCTTTCTATTTCTCAGCATCAGTATCTAACACATAGGATAATGATATATGATGGTAAATTCGAGTAGGTAATGCTTATAGTAGACATGGAAGATCTGTAGTGCTACTTACCAGGAATTTCCTCATACTTTGCAATATAAACTGGCTCCATAGAAAGAGCAATAGCACAAATAAGTTTGAAGCCACACTTCAGAAAAGCAAGTATAATCCTGCACAAATACACGTCACCATAAGATCAATATTGATTGATCTTATTATCTTGTAACAGGTATTGCTTGTTTGAAGAAACATTCATTGTATGCACAAGTTGCTTTCTTAAGATGTCGGAGAAAGGGCTAATCCTGTATTACTTGTCTGCTGGCTAAGGACTGGTGGACACACAAGGTGGATCATAGTCATGGAGGAGAAAAAATATCTCAAGAAACGGTTTTCACTAGTGACTGTTCTTCATGAATGATAAGATCACCCAAAATACTTATCCCCATAGGGAAAGCAAAGCAAAAATGGACAAGATCAATTAAGGTAAACATGCAGTTTATCCAGTTAGCTATAAAATTTCACTTTGTAGAAATCCAACTGAGAAAAGCATAACTAGCTGAACCTCAACATGTCAGTGCCTCTAAAAGAATGAATTAAGACCTGTAGGGTGTACTTGTGTTTAGAAAAACTATTATGTTGCTATGTGCTACAGGGACAACCCTGATTAGCCTTGATTAACATCAATGTACAAATGTCAAGGTGGGGTTTAGTTCGCTGTTTCTGGCATAAGATTTTCCATAATTATGGGAGTGAGAAAAAACTTTTATAGAAGTAATGAGAGACAAAGAAAGCTACTATTCCACAACAGTAAAGCAGAAGTAATCTCCTCTAAACAAAATGATTTTGGTTTGGTTTGGTTTGTTTTTTTTTTTTTCTAAATTCTATTCAATACAAGAAGATTGAGAAATGTGTAAGTGTGCTGTCTGGCTGGATGCCAATTGCTCAAGAAAAATACTCTATGAAGCCTTGGTAATTTCAGCTTATATATTGTGTATTTTTAGTGGTGCCTTAGATAATGCCTATGATATAATTGTAATGTGATGAATACAAGTGTGTTTAGCTGACTTCCTGTACACAAATGATTTCTAATTTAATAGCTAAAGATTCAGTTATTAGCGAGAAGGCATATGGTGCAGGAGAAATGTACAATGTCTCATCCTACATTTGAGAGTACGTAATGCCAGTATAGTAAAAAAAATGGGGACATTTTACTAACATGGAGGTGAAAGAAGATAATAAAATATACGGGTCTGTGCTGAATAATGGAGAGAAGAAAATTCTCATTTATTGTATGAAAACAATATTTCTCTTCAAAACGTGCACCGTGGTACTACTGTGATATGTTCCCATGTGAGGTCTGAATTTTCATTCAATTCCCCTTTGGGCTTCATTCATTTTTTTCAAATTCAAGTGGCATCTCCAGGACAGATATTAAAGAACACCTAGTTTTCTGAGCAGACCTTTTCATTTTTAGTCTATTTCTGGTTTTGTGTTGCTGAATCATATTCCACCTGAGAAGAGCTGTGACCTCTTCACTTCATCTTCCTCAGCCAAACATTGCACATGGTTTATTCATTAAACACATTATACATTTTCTGCCAAAGAAACAAAAAACACCTGGAAGATGGTTGGAAGATGACTGAGAAGATATGGAAGCATAGAAAATATGTCTGAAAGATATCTCAAGAGCTTATTTGATTCACTCCCTGACTCATTCCAGGATCAGCTATCATCTCTCATAAACATTTGTCTAACCTACTGTTACAGAAATCTCTCCTGATAGTGATTTGAAACTTCCCTGAACTCCATTAAAAGTTTCTTTTTGGCATTTACCCCAAATCTGTAACTTGAGGCTTGTACCGCAGATTTTAAGGTTGAATCCATAGCTGATGCTGAGAATATTACATTCTTTTCCTTTGTGAAGCTGTCTTTTACACACTGTAAGACTGTTTTAACACAAAAATATCAGAAAATATACTAGGGAGGGGTCAGTCCCTCTTATTCTGCTTCATATAGTCTTTCCTAAGCAGTTCTTATTGGCTAGTATTAGATACAGAATGGAAAGTTAGGTGGACCTTCGGACCCAGTATGGATCACTGTAGCATTACCCCCTTCAGTCCTCTCTAGACTTTTTCTTGTCCTTTCCCTAGATGAGATTGTTTTCAAATTTCCCACTATTGGTTATTTTTTTTGACACCTCATCATTCTCATTCTTCATTTTATTTAATATTTTGGAGGTGGAACAGTGTTTCTGAATTGTTCAAGTTTTGTCCTCTGATCTGCTTGCAAGACCTTTTGTACTGATGTTGTTGAAAATCTATTTGTTAAAATTTGTTAATAACAATAATGATGTTGGTCCAACACAAATCTTTGTGGTCATCATCAGATAACTGACACCAATTTCAAAATGACCTGAACATAACTGTTATTTTTCTATTTATCAAAATGTTATTTTTCTATTTATCAAAATATTATTTTTCAAACCAGTTTTCCATCCAGCTTAATGTTTTCTTATCTATAGCATGTCTCTACCTTGTTTATGAAATTATCATGTAAGGGAGAAGCAGAAGTTTATGAATGTGTATACTACATATACTACTTCCACTTTTCATTTCCATCAGATTGTTTTTCTGCCACAGAGGAAATTAAATCATTTTGACCTGGTTTGTTCTTATTGTAAGCCAAAATTATATAAGTTATTTCATTGCCCCTGGCTACTAAAACTTAAGATTCTGCATACCTATCTAAGGAGAGGCTTTTGTTCAGATCTCTACAAATTTTCAGTAATTACTCCAACATAATTTTCATTAATTTTGTTGTTGTTGTTTAAATACTTGAACGTAAGAGTTAGAACAGTAGCTGCTTCTCAGATACTACTCATGTTGCTCTTGCTTCTTTAATGTGAGACCTTGACAACCCACTGGTCCCCTCTGCGTCCCATTTCATGTGTATTACAGGCATATTTGTTTAACATAAAGATTCCACTCAGTCTAAAGAAAATAGCAGACATAAAAGCTTTTATTTATGATCATGACTTTGTGCACTGGTTTAACGTCACAATGAAAGACAAAAACATCTCATTTTGAACAGGTACACCGCAAATCTCATTTCCATTGTCAGAATGGGCCAAACTCAGAAATGCAGATTGTTTATTCTTCTTTCTATTCTACAAAACAAGAAATTCCTGCTTTTGAGACAAAATAACAAAATATATATGCAAATACTGTACCCAAAGGAGGTGTCATCTTTACTGAAAGGAGTTGTTTTTACAGTGAAGCAGATGAGAAATTCTTTAGCTTCTTTGTGTAGTCATGTGCTTAGCTATGTTAAGAGGTAAAACTAATTGCCTTGGTACCACAAGATATTACCCTTTGAAAAACAAATTTGTGTAAGTTACCAGTCAGAAACAACATGGCATTTTTAAGCAGGAAAGCCAAAATAATGTACCTGATTTCTTACTAGTTCAATAATGGACTTGATTCGGTAAAAAAACATTGATAATAATTCCAAACATGCCAAAGTATAATTGACTAGAACAAATACTTAAGTATAAATATGTCCTTTCACAGTTCTTTCTTAGAATATCAATGTCTTACCAGAATAAGTGCATCTGCTACATGTGATTGACTGAAAGCAGACTTTTGCATGCAAACAAGAATCACAGAAATTTTAAAGGGAGAAAGTCAGAAGGGTTTATTGATTATAGATAGAGGAAATAAATTTATTATTTCGCTAATTTTACTCTATATGTATCTTTCCTACCTGCAATCTGTCTTTTCTAGCTTCTCTTTTCTGAACACTGAGGGGATGTAGATATGAGCCAGACTCAGCCAAAAGGCTCTCATACAAAAGCCCTAATCTGGCAAAAACATACCAAAACCCTTATCTTCATATGTTTCAGATCAGGTTCAATCCTTCAATCTTGAGCGCACTTCTAATAGAAATGTCCTCCTATCTGCCATTTTTCTTTTCCTTTTCTGATGCAATAGCTCTGCATAAGGCATTAAAAAATGAAGGATTTGTTTGTCAGTGAGAGGAAAGAATAGCAGTGAAGGAAGCTCATTAGGCTGCACAAAAAAATATCCTTGCAGCTTAAAGATAGGTGAAACCAGTTCAGGTAAGTGTCAGCTCCCTGTAAAACTGAATTTGAGCGAAAGTTTTACTGGGATTGCAAAATGTCCTTTTAGCTTCTGTCATTTCACAGAGGTTTTATTTTCCAAATTCATCCTGAAATCAGAAGTGTGGATGCTTTAATGATAGCAAATGGCTTCTAACAACATTTAACTGCTTGAACAAACTCTTGTGGGTAATTGTATGTCAAAATTATCTCCTGGTATTTTGAAGAATTGGGTGTACTGAGGGTCAAGATGTAACAACATTTTAACTATGTCTTTTTTAGCAACTTTGACCTTAAGATGTTCTACTTGACTTCTAAAGAAGGACAAGAATCTGCCCTTTTGCAGGTTCCTCTTATGTTTACTGATGACAAAAATAGTTCTACATGCTGTGCCCTTTGCATTTACCTGTTGTTGAAGTAAATGTTAACTCTCATTAGGTAAAAGGCTTTTCTAGTGGTTCTAATAATTTAGATGCATTAGTTTTCAGATCTTAAACCAAGATATCTTTTTGTTCTTTTGTTAGTTTGGGAAAAAAAATCCATTTTCAACATCTCACGTTGGAGTTTAAAATCCATTACTCGGAGAAACTGAAAATCTTGGTTATGATTTCTCTGAAATACTCTATTGCTTCAACTGTAGCAAAAGTACTTGCTCTTGTAAAATTCATGGTCAAGTCTTGGGGCTTAAAATGCTTGAAGTTATCAGATAGCTAGCAACCTTGGGCTGCTTATAAGGTCAACTTAGGAAGTTTTCCAGGTTTTCCATCATTATTTACATCTGCTTGATAACTGATTTAATTATAGCTGACAATACAACTTCAAACAAAAATGCAACAGTGAAGCAATCTGTGGCTGGAAGTGGGCATTGACTTGCCTTAGCTATCCTCTGTGAACAAAACAGCCGTCTAACAAAAATTATTTTTTTATTTGTTAGAAAAATATTAAATACAATGAATAAAAACTAATGTTCACAGATGTGTTTCCAGTTTGCAAGTTCAGCATTTTGGGGGATTGTTTGGTTTGTTTGAGGGTTTTTTTTTTTTGGGGGGGGGGGGGGGTGGGGGGGGGGGGGTGGGGGGGGGATGTGGTGTATCCAATTTCAGTTTAAGGTATTCTGTATTCCCTTCGGCTGCCTCTTTATTGTCCAGAAGCAAGTTTCTCATCATCATTCATTCATTTTTTTTGGTTTCTGGTTGACTTTTTCTTATACTTAGTAACACTGAAGTTTTGACTCAAGATTTTGTCTTAACATTCAATCTAAATGGATTATAGTTTGAGTAGAAATTGATTTTAAATGTCTTTATCTTAATCTGTTTTTATTCTATTTTACAGTTCCCACTGACTCCCTAAAGCTTAATTGCACACTATTAGGACTCATAATCCTTATGCTATTCTAATGTATTTAAACAGAAGATAAAAGCTAGTTTGTCACTCAGTAACACTTGCTTCCTCAACCCTTTTTTATATTTTAGTTAGGATTGAGTCAGGAATAATTTTTTCAAATATCTTACTTATTCAAGTGTGAATGAAAAAGTTCAAGATTGAATAATTTGTGTTAAACATCAGCTTTTCTTAACTTTTTTAATCTTCAAAAAATTCAGTATCAAAATATTCCAACTGGAAAATTATGACTTGTTTGTACCAAATGAACATTTATTTCTACTGTCTGGGAGGAAAGATCTGTGTTCAGTGTCATGTGTATTCCTCCTGTTGTTGACTCATTTGCCTATTGGTTATGGCCAATATGCATGTTGGTATAATTAGTGTTACACATATTTCTCCATTATTCACCATAGTGGTGTCTTCATCTTTTTCTTCCAGAAGTTCTGGAATTTGTAATTATTTAGTCAATACTTGTTTCATTGTTGCTTTTTCCTTTTTGTGTTTTTTTTTTTTTCCTGCACTTTAGCCCACTGATAACTGAGCTGATCATTCCCAAGGGAAACAAACAAACAAGAAAAAAAATTGCTTCACAGTTCAATGTTCTTTGAAAAAAATCAGTTTCTCTCTATCTGTGTTCTCTATTGGTTCTCTCTGAACTTCTTATGCAGCAACAGTGGAATTATATAAGACTAAGTTACTCAATTATAGCCAGTTCCAGCTGTATAAATACAGACAATGAAAAATCTTATGGGCAAACCATTTGTTATTGATGGCAATAGAAAGATAAGTTTGACAATCAATAATTCAGAGTGGTAGCAATAGCTATCTGAATGAATCTGGCTTCACTCCTTCAATTTCCAGCTATGTTTCAGGTTGTGAACTGCCTTGCTGTGAAATGGGTTTGGATCCAGAGGCGCCTATATTTTTGGGTCTCCAAGAAGCTCAATCGTGTAGCTTTCATCAGAAGAAACCCACTTTGCACACTGTAGGTTTGTTACTTTTGTTATAACTGGCCAGCAGAAAGACGCCTGCTCCTCTTTAGGCTGTTTTATCAGGCTTTTAAGCACTCATATGCATACATACTTGCTTCCACTTCAACACAGTTATGGTTTTAGCTAGTGATTTCAGGGTTTGTTTAAAGATTATGGTCCAGTAACATTGCCAAGTAATAAGAGTTTCTTCCTGAACATTTTGTGCAAATAAGCTCTTTACAGCCAGGTTAATAGCACTAAATAAACCTGCTGATATTTACATTGCTTTTATCCAGCCTGGAAATGATTGTTTTCTTAGCGTTTTACACAGAACAATAATAAGCGCTGACTGCTGCAGTATAAACAAGGAGGGTGGGTGCTGTTTATTATCTCTTTTTACTTTTAAAATGCCATTTTGCTATATTCATATTACTAAAGCAATGGGTTTACAATGATATGAATTGTAAGGGTTGCAATGTACTATTTAGTCATCAAATATATTAACTGGTGATCCCGTATGCACACCAGTGCTGTATAAAATAATGAGTGAGCCATAAACAAGAAAAATACCCCTTAGCTGGTTTGAAGAGTTCCTTTTCACTGGCTGGCTGTACTGCGAAAGAATTCTGCCTGCTACTGCCAACCAAGAAATGCCATTTCCAAGCAGCAATATGCAATGCAAGTTCTACAGGGTCAGGTTGGAAGGGCCTCTGAGCAACCTGATCTAGTTGAAGATGTCCCTGCTCATTGCAAGGGAGGTGGACTAGATGACCTTTAGAGGTCCCTTCCAACCTAAGCTATTCTATGACTCTTCTTCCCTAACTAAATTGCTAAAGACTGAACCAAACTTTTCAAAGCCCTTTGTTCTTTGTCTCCCTTAACTTATATTGAGTCAAAACATACAGTTTAATCACACAGGTTGGTTTAAAATTTGATGCCAGTAATTCAGCAACTTTATGCTCCTTTTCCCCAAACCGAAAACTCTTAAAAAGCAAAGAACTGAACTATTTAATAAACTCAAATAAGACTGGTGAGAATAGGGAGAGTATCAGAATAGTGGTGAGGGATCAAAACGCCCTCACCTCACCGAGTGCAAGAATAAAACAACTTTTTATGAGTTTTATATTCCACAGACTTTACTGCTAAGAAAAAAAATGAACAGCAAAACAATCTTTTGTAACTATTTTTTTTGACATAAATGAGGTTAGAGGGGTGAAAGAATAAAGGCGAGATGTGTTTCACATATCTTGTCATTTGACACAAATTGGGACTGATAGAACAAAAGGGAAAACAAATTTGGTATTCTAAGCCAATCTGAGTAAAGTAATAATGTAATTACATTTATGTACCTGTTTAAAAATGAGAGATAGTAATACAAAGGATTGTCTTTATATCCTTGCTGGGTTCACATCAAGAAGGTGAAATTCATCACTCCTTATTTCACCCACCTAAAACATAAGCACCAACCTACCCAGTCACCCAGGTTTTCTCAATGAAGAATGATTCATGATGTGCAACTAGTTTAGATGTGAACCTTACAGTGGAGTCAATCACCTTCTAGAGGTATCGCTCACTGTAGGGAGAGCCCAGAAGATAAAAGAGTACCTGCCTTTTAAAAGGCTGAAGTTACAGGATGTGAATGCCATGTTTAACTTGGGTTTCCTTTGCTTTTAACTTAGTATATGTGGTAAAGTGGCAGTAGCCACTTTACCACAATTATTGATATACAGACGTAGTACAAAAATCAACAGCCTCTTCCTTACATCGTGGCATTAGAAAACAACTGACTCAAAATGGTTTTGACTTATAACTGCACATAAATAATTAATGCTATAGCTTAAGAACTATAGGACAGAAAAGAAAGCCTGTGGCTAAAACAGTATGTAATTAAACAATATTTAAAAAAAAAAATTAAAACCACGAAAAAATAGAAGATTAATGCATGAAACTGTGAGGAGAAAAATGTCCAAATAAAACTTAAACTGTTGTGGGTTTTTTACATCATTTTTTTTATTTACATCAATTTCCCTTCTTAGTCTTTTCCCGCCCAATGTACAGTTTAGGTCAGTTTTTCTGACTGCCAGTAACACCCTTCAGCTGCTGTAATTGCCAGGATACAGACACCCTAGCCAAGCCTCCTTTCTTTTCAACAGACCATCTATCTGTAAAGAAAAGGAATGGCGTACCTAATGACTCTACTAGGATATTCTTGTACAACAGATTAACTGTTCTTATAGTGCAGGGAGTGTTTGGTGGAAGATAGGAGATGTGTGGTTACTTCCTTAGTATGATTATGTGATGGAATGTTATGCTATTCTGTTTAAATTTTTGTTATTTTGCATTTGAATAACAAGCATACATTAATAATACGCAGTGCAAATTGCCATCCTCTGGAGCATACAGATAAATGTTACCTCCTGATTCGAACTGTTAGTTTTCAGGCCTAATAAATAGGAAATGTATAGGCATAAGAACATCTATGAACATAGAAATGTCACGCACACGCTGATGCCTGAGGGCGATTCTTTTCAAGAACATTAAAAGAATACGAGAGAAAGCATAAGAGGCAGGTAGATGATGTGAAAACTTTTGCAAAAAACTTCTCTAACGTTGTAATATTTTCCATCAACACAAGCCAACTTCCTCTTATCCTCAATTTGAATCTAATCTCACATTCAGATTGCAGGTTTGAGTCTTCATGCAGACTGTAAATCCCACAGCCTTTTAAAGGGTGAATATGCAATAAGTGAAAGAGAAAATTACAGTACATTAACTTATCCACTTTACCTTCAGTCTTTTTATATATCCCAGCAGAATCTTTAGTGCATGTGTTAATAAAGCAGATGTTGGAATATTTACATTGCCGATTATTCTAACTGAAAATAAGTGTCTTAGGAGAAATTCTTCTGGCTGTAATCCCACTTAATGCAGCTGTATGGTCACATCCATAGAACTGAATTAGAATTTCTGCAGACAGTATACAAATAGTTTACTTTTTTGCAGGTATAATTAACCTTTGTGATACTAAAATCCAGATGTATTTGGTGGAGTGTTTATAAGTGTGTCAGATGAGAAATCCCTGAGTGGTAGATGATTTGAAGAGAAGAGATTCTTCTCAGCCTTTTGGAGCATATAAATTAATAATTTTGCTTTATCTAGCAGATTAAGCTCATTTTACAAAGACAGTAACTCTTGACATATTCTAATCTGATCTGCCACAATTAGAAATTATATACACTTGCAGTGCTTTTAGAATCTAACCATATATTTAGTCTTTCCAGAAATAAGGAGAGACATTTCTCTAACATATAGATTGTACTTGATTTCTGGAAGAGTCAGAGTGAAGGGCATGAGGCATGTGTTGAGCAAAGATACTTCTATGGAACCTTACTAGATAAAAAACAGAGATTACTAAATATTGGGTTCTTTGCCTTTCTGCATTGTACTCACTTTTCAGAATCACATAGAAATGAAAGAATTTCTGTGTTTGAATTTCTCAGCTCACTGATCTTTGTGAGTTTCTCATACCAAATAAACCCTTTTGATTCCAAATCTCACAGAGCCATTTAAATAGCTTATTTTATTATATTTAAAACATTCATAATTGGAATTGCCTGCAAATGCGGAGCTATCATCTTGAAGTGCCATGCGAGAAGCATGATATACACACTTTTATTCCTCAAAAAAGGAAGCAGTAAATTAAATTCATATAAATGATTTTACATAACTATTGATTTTTGCACTGGGGTAGTTCTTGGGACATCACTTCAGACATCTGTATATATTGTACAAACACAAAACACAGTCACTGACTCAAAAAAGTTTATAATTGAATGTAAGGCAAGGCAAGAGGCACCAGATGAATGCAGACTAGCGGGGAAGTACAAGGAAGAAGTGACACTCTATTGGTCAGCACGGTAGGCAATAGTCTCAGCAGCCGGACTTAAAAGCTTCATGTTGAAGAGATCAAACACAAGTTGTATGTGATTATTCAGCACCAGGCGGATCTTTGTACTAGAAAGTTCAATAGCCTGTGGCTTGAGAACATCAGTCTGTGGTAAAGATCTTAAAAAAAAAAGAAGACAAAAAGAAATGCACCTTAAAAGGGAAATGTTCTTTTATCTACGTTCAGATCCTTTTGATTTCTCAACTCTTCATTTTCCCTTCCCAGTAGACTTCAACTTAAATAAGTTTGGAAAAAACGTATATCTGAATGATCCCAAGGTAACTAACAATGTGATAAAAGATTCAAGAAGAGTTAGTAAGTTCTAAAGTATTATACCATCGATTGTAAGAATCACAAGTATTATTGGACTCAAATAAGTGTAGCTTAATGAAATAATGTTATCCAAAATGCACTGCCTATATGATGAAATTAATTTAATCAACATATTGTTGATCCAGGACAGTTTAGGAACTTGTGTGATGGGAACAATATGTCATCTGTTTGATGTTTACTCTAGGGACAGTAACACAGATACTCAAAGGCACTTAAACATTGTTCTCATCTGAGACTCTGCATTGTCTGGTAACTTTGGTGCTTGAGGAACCTCCTCTTCTTGTACAACATTATCTGTAAGCCTCTAATAAAATGATTCCTAAAAATAGACAAATGAAGACTTGATGAATTGTTCAAACCTTTTTGTTTTGATGCACTTGTATGTTTGTCATAAAGGAGAGCTTGACCTGCCATTTCCAAACAGGAATGCCTCAAAATAAAGCATGCGGATACACAGCCGTCAGGATAGAAGTGAAGCCAGTGGCAGTGGCAAGCACTCTGCACAACTGAGAGCTGCACCATATTTTTTGCATAAGGAAGAGACATTCAAAAACAGTTAAGGAATTTAGGAAAACACATTTTGATTTTTTGTTTGTTTGCTAATTTCTTCTTCGGTGCCTAACCAGAGGTAATAATAAAGGTTATCATGTCTATGTCTCTTGGATCATATGAACTAACATTCAAAGGTGTTCCAGCTAACTTGGAGCTGATTTAGAAAGTGAATTTTCCTAAATAGGTTTTAAGGATTGAGTGGCCTAACCCGCTATGAAGCTTGTCTCTGCTACTTCTTGGCATCCTAAAAATTAAAATGTCTTCAGCTGAATCCTTTACATATTCAGTGGTGATGGCACTCATTTCACCTAATTTCAGACAGCATCTCCTGAGACATTTTTATGTTATTGCATGCCATAATTATTTCAGAAAATAATGACATTTAGATGAGTAAACTTGGGGTTAAGTATCAGTAATGCTGTTCACACCGCCAGGCAAATTTATTCTCAGTGTCGTGTGCCTGGTGCATTTTTCTTGTTTCCGTGCACATTTTCTCTATTTAAATGTAATGGGTAAGTATTGCTGTTAATTAGACCAGAAGAGTCTTAAGTGCAGAAACCTGGTGTACGAGTTTTTTGATCTACTGATGAGCATTTTATGTGTTTTTAAGGTCTGTTCTCTAAAGAAATATGTTTCTGCAGTTAACTAATGAAAACAAGGAACCCTGCTACTTAATAGTGATAGATTTTGGTTTGGGTTCTTTTTTTTTTTTTTTTCTTTAAATTTTAGATATAGAGGGCATTCAAGGCAAGTTCCAGTACAAGATTTAGGTACTAAAATAAAATAAGTTTGGGCTGCTGAGGGGAAATTGTAATTGCAAAGTCCTGACTCACCTTCTGAGATGGAGACACCTAATCTCTATAAACTCTTCAACATTTGATGTTAAATCTCTTCAGGTACCTATTAAGTCACTGCACGTGCCCAGAATTGTCCTATACTTGGCAGGCTTAAGCAGCTCAGCACTTAGATCATGTCTGAGCTCAGTTTAGATTGAGAAACTAGGCGGAGTGCAGTCTGAATCACCCCAAAAGCTCAATCCTGTAAACACTCCCAGAGGCCATAGAACATGGCAGGACCACTTTCTTCACACGCTGCAAATCTAAAGTAGGTTACTTTTAGACCACAGACAGAGAAGAGATGAGAAGCCTTTCCCTTGTTTCCCACGCAGCACGTTGCTTACTGGCATACCACATAGTGCACCCACTGAGCAGGTTGGACTCCCAGATTCAGTTCCATCCTTTTCCTGAAAACTCTGATCTGCATCTTCCACCCTCAAAGCTCATGTCCTAGTCACCAGACAGTAGTCTCCCGAAGTGCGGAAAGACAATCTGTGTGTCTCTTTTGAAGATGTCCCCAGGCAGATAAGAGTGCAGGATATACTGGACCAGAGGGGAAGCAGAGGGTGAATTTGACTTTGTACTCTGTTGTGTAGACTGCCTTGAATCTGGCTCATCCTTCCAGAACTATTTTTGTATTTAATGCGAAATATTTTCTACATTAAACCTTTAATTATTTTTTGATGTTACCTAGGACTTCTAATAGTTCAAGATCAAGTGGTAAACTCTTTCCTTTTGTGCCTCGACTGCAATGAGTAATTTTATATCAGGAAATAATTTTGCAGTTGCTCATAACCCATGAAACATAAAATAGAACTTAGCTAACGTTTCAAATGGCCTAGGCTTCTGACCCAGCATGTTACCTGGTGTCAAAGGATATCCATTTACTACGTGTTCATTTTCATCAATTGAGAATCTGGGCCTTCAGATAGATAACTCTAATTTGATTAAAATCCAATAAAAATAAATAGTCAACAAAGAAGTTCTTCATTTTCTCAGAATCTCTACATAAATATCTACACTTGAAAATATGGATTCAACTGCAGACAAAACATATAAATAAGAAGGTAAAAATATATAAATTAATACTCTTAGCACTCAGCTATAGGCCAACTGATCTATAATTTACTGGAGTTTAATTACAGCATACACTAATTACGCGCTTAGCTCTAAAGCCTTTAATAAAGAAAAGCATCTCTTTAAATATATCTAATTAGGTAAAGTATCTGTTCTGGTTTAGCCACATTTGGCACCAAAATGAAAAATACAGAGAAAAATACAGAGAAAAAATCTTCATGTATCTCTGAACTAGGTAGCCCATTGTACTCTTGAGTTTCCAATACAAATGAAAGCAGTATTACAACCAGATGAAGTTGCGCTCGCATGTTAAGGGCCTTGGAAATTTATATGTATGTAAATATGTATATCTGACAATAGCCACAGAGCTTTGACTACCTCTTTGTATGCCCAGACCTGACAACTGTTCCAAAGCCAGAGAAATAAATTTCTTAGGACTGATTTATTGGTCTTTTTTTTTTTTTTTCTCAAAGAAAGAAAAGGTATTTGCTCCTTCCAAAGAATAAGTATGATCATCTGCCCTTCTGGAAAGACTCCGTTGCTTTCAGTCATAAAGAGAAGTCTGAGCTGTCCTACAAATGGAAATGACCTGTTAAATAAATTCAAACTTATTCCTGACAAAAAGGGTCTAATCTCCACTGCATTGTAGGGATGCAGCATAGTGTTCTGTTGTCTCTTTTAGATTTTTTTCTTTTTTTTTAACGTACCACCTACATAGACTATTGCAAACCCAGCTATATACATGTTATAGATTTCGTGTTTTCACCTATAAGCAGCTCAGAATGAGAACTATCACCCTCATAAGGTGATTTATATGCTGGTCCTTTTGGATTTATTTGAACATCTTTGCTCATCTTTCATATCCAGATAGGCCTTACTCATTCTTCTACTACATCATGGGAAACAACTACTTTAGGCAACATTAAGTGACATTAACCACCACAAGCAACAAAACTGTCAATTATACATCTTGAATTTTCTTTCCTTTCTTTGTCTTTATGGGTTTTCCACCCCGCTCGGCACAGTGGGTTCCCCATTTTCCCTTTTTTGTTCAATTCAAACTTCCCTATTTTCCTTCCCTATTTTCTCAATTCAAATTCCAAAACTACTGCCATAAGTGGATCTTATTGATAACTTGCTTGACATCTTGAAACATTTGTTTTCAAGTTATCAGAAGCACATGTAATTAACTTACTTCTAATTCCAAGAACAATAATGCATCTAACAACTATAAATGCTATTAGGTTTATAGGAGACAGGAGGGAAATCGTGAAAAGATGGGGGAAATCACAGCAAGGCAGTGTCCAGAATTGCTGTGATTATTTCGTTTAACTCTATTATTTGTATCCACCACTTTGCCTTATCTTTCAGTTTGCCTAATAGAAAGCATCTGGAATAGTTTTACAGGAATACTTTTTCCAATCCATTTCAACGGGACAGAGCAGGGAAGGGAGGGTATGCAGTATATTCACAGGTAAGGAATGACTTTTACCTAAATAGAGATTAAATAGGCTGGGACTCCCAAAACATGTAATGGTTAAGGTTATGGCAGAAGCCTATGAAATCATTAATTCTATGGTGACAATGACTTTAAAAGGAAAATCTTTTTCAAAACAGCAAGCTGATCATTTAATCAGATGTTCCTATAGTTTTATTACAAGAAGTAGCAATCTGAAAGAAGTTACTTATAAAACAAATAAATTTATGGGATATTGCCACAGGTTATAACAGACACACAAAAAATATATGTATTCAAAATAAGTCTGGAGAAGTTAGTTGAGCACAGGTGGATTGAACTTCTGACTTTGAAAGTGCCTGAATCGATGACTATAAAGAGCTGGAGGTAAGAATCCCTCTGTACATGCTTATTTTTCTGTATTTCCCTAAGGGTTCACCACTGGTCACTGTTCAGGACAAAAGAGTGGTCAAGACAAGCTGATTCATCCTGGCAGTTTCTTACAGTATAGTTTCTCTCTGATAACAATTTGGTTTTGGTTAAAATTAACTTTAATTTGGAAAGTTGCTTCCGTTATGGACAGCTCTAGATAATAAGTTTTTTAGGAGAGTCTTTTATTATTGTGCTCTCAGCAGAGGTACAGTACGTGATTGTGTTCCCAGGCGCAACTGATATGTACAAAATGGTAGAGTACTGATTCCAGTGAAGTTACAGGGAAAGTTTATTTCTCTTTAATGAAGTCACAGCTTTCTTTTTAGTAGATTATTAACAAAATTTTAGGTATAAATTAATCTGAGTAATATATACAGCGTGACAGCTGTCTGATCATGGAGTCCAAAAAAGGAAACAACAAAAATTCACAGTATTTTGAAAGTTATGTTCTATGGCTCTGTTACTTAGCAAATAACACCAGTAAGTGCAGCCTTATGACAAGTAGCCCATTTGTTTTTCCCATGCCATATGTCAACAGTGGAAGTAACTGAGAAAAATACCATCCCCTTGTTTGATTGACATGCATTTTAAACTCCTTGTCAAAACTGCATAATTATTTAAGTAGCATAAATGTGCCAGTCTCCAGATTTAAAAGTAACAAGTTGTAGTTTTTGTCTACTTGATGGTAAGAGAGTTTATAAAAGAAAGAGAAAATAAAATTAGGCTAAGGGAAAAGCTTGCTAACCTGCCCATACTATGCCTTTACATTACTGTAGCTAGGAAGGACAATAAAAAATATGTTGCCCAATATTTTTCGTTTTCATGCTCTATTTTTATTTTTTCTAAAGATTTGCTAGATTTTAAATATCTGGCCTTGTATTTTTGCAAGAATTTTCAGCAGCAGTTATCTGCTTCTCAGAAAAAAAAAATAAAATAAGAAAAACCCAAAATGTTGTTATGATTATGTTAAAAAAATAGTCATGTAGCTGAGAAGTGTTTCATGGTTTATGATACTGTATTTTTGTGGTTATCCTGGAAGCTGATTGACTGTGAATGAGATGTGGCCAAGCCTTTACATGAAGATGAATACACTCTGAAAAATCTCCGATATATGTTCAGCAGGCATATCTTAGTTTAATAGCCAAAATTCTGTTTTTTGGAAAAACAGTATTGGACCATTATTACAGTCTTTGCTGTAACATCAGTGAGCAAAGGAATATGAGTAAACTGCACAAATTACTTTAATGTCATCTTATCTTAAAGACTGAGAAATTGACCTTAAACCATTAACATTTTCTACTTTTATATGTAATTTTAAAGCTTTTAGTTTTCTTTCCCTGCAGCTTTCAAGTAATGATATCACTTAGGATTGAAAGTTAGAATACCATGAAGTTATCTTTTGCTTATAAAATCATTAATAGTGGTGCTTTCTTTAGGAGATAATTTGTGCAATAATGTAGCATTTCAACAACTACCCCACTGCATTTGCTTGGAGAATCTTACCGTACCCAGCAAGACCACAAAAGGGAAAAACTATAAATTTTAGATGTATACAAAATTGCAGAAGTGTCCCAGTTAAAATTGTTTTATAAAACAGGTCGTTCTGAAATCACAAGGCTCATGTCTGTACAGTGCTGAAGAACTGAAATGTGTGTAGTTAGTATGGGGATTAATGGGTACACAGGGGAGGGGTGCTTCGTAGCTTTCAGAATCTAAGGATGGACTTTTATAAACATTTTGTCCAGTGGTAAGACTGGTATATGTGCCTGCTTCTGGTTAGTCATTGTGGACTGCAATGAAGCATGTGTCTATGCAACTGTTCTATGGGGTAATAATACTATAAACCAGATCACTTAAATGAGGCAGAATAGCAAACAGATCTTAAAAATACTCTTTAAGTCCGAGATAAATTATTTCATTTGGTGAGGTAGCATAAAGAACTTCAGGATGCTTAAATTTTGGACAGTTCAAGTTATATAAGATGTAAATCTTAATCTAAAACTTTTGATTAAGGCACTAAATAAGACTGGATAAAATTTAGATTTTTGCTTTACGCTGTTTCTCAACTGCAAAGCGACTTCAGCTGCAGTGATCTCTCTTGCCTGAAACAAACCTTCACTTATTCTCTGTTCTGGCTATTTATGACTAGTAATTACCATTCATCATTACTTCAGAGTTATCCAATCTGAACAATTTTCTACATTGTTATTTCTATCAGATATTTCCTACACATAGATCGGAGAGCAATTTAAGTTGCTAGTTTGAGGATTGTTTTGTACTTACAGAGATAAGGAATCCAATAATGATATCTTCTAAACCCTTTTTAATTCTATAGCTTACAATATATGTGTCAATGTATATCAGACTTGAAAGCTTTGAAGTAGCTCACATACATAGAAATCTGCAGTCTATGACTTGTTTACTAGCAATTCTTTTTTTTACCTTTTTTCCGACACAGTGAGTTATAAGGAAAATAGAACCATCTTCTGCTCTAATTATGCCTCTAAATGAAAGAGCTAAGACAGAAAGGAAAATGATATGTTGATACACCATTCCAAAATCTGAAGGAAAAACAACTCTTAATGGGTTTTGTGATGACAAAGCCACATTGCAAACATAAGTGCCGTCCTGTCTACTGGTAGGACTGACTAAGAGCTAGTTAGAAACTTCTGCAGCAGCCATTTGTAGCTTTTAGGTTGCAGCTCCAGTGTTCTTCCTTCAGACTCTGCTTTGCAAAAGCGCCTTTAATGGAACAGGACGCTCTCTCTCAGAGGCAAGCTGTGAGCAGGCGTTTAGTGCTGTGCCCGGAAAGGACCCCAGGAGAAGACACTCAGCAAGGAGACAGGCGCTTAACCTTTCTTTCCTGCCATCCCAGTTTAAGGACTGTTCAAGCTTTCTTTAGGAAGTTAATTTCAGAAAGAAGCTGATTCAGGGTCAAATGACTCCCATATAGTCAACCCCCCTGTTCCCTTGGTGGGTCAGTGGAGTCACTGAGAATATGTAAGGCAAAAGCATTCCAGTTTCTTCTCTTCAATAGGACGACCTCTCCCCTCATTCCATGGTTAGATCTGAAGTATTTGAACTGTTTTTGAAGCTGATAAGGGTTTAGACTTAGGTGTTTGACTTATTTATCTGAAAAATTTAGTTTACCTCAATGAGGAAGTCAACTGTTTTTCAGTTGAATAATGGAAAACCAATATTCCTCATTTTAACTTTTCTTTCTCTTTATTCTCCCTAAATGAGCATTGTAAGTGAATACTCTTTATCAACACTTTTTTCCTTTTATGTTTGACTTTTCCATAGTCTGAAGGAATCTTATCTTCACAGACAATTGGAATGGGTCATAATTTGATCTGTACTATTTAATATGTGGTTTTTCATAGCTGTCACTCAAAGGTGTGCATTGTCTCTCCCCACTGTAAAGCTGTCTCCTTTTTAAATGATAGGTCACTAGCTTTTTGTCAGTGATTAAGGTATTCAAATTCCAAATGATCTGATTTTCAAGTCCTAACCAAGACTCTTGTGAACATCAACAAAAAGTTTTGAGTGAGTTAAGCACTTCAAGTTTTGGTATGACAGTCATTTGCCACATCTGCCAGTGTCTACACAGTGTACTTATTTATTTTTTCATTTGTAGAACTTTAGAATTGGATAACTACAATTGGACAGATGGCCTTATTTTGAGATCCATTACTTTTATATGAAGTACAAAAATTATTTTTCCTTTTTTCACATGATAAATAGCTGACTGTAATAGGAAATAAGCAACTTAAGTCTCCCTTGATATCAAATATAATTCAAAAAGTTAAGAGGTCAAAGGTACACCCTCTCAAAAACAGTATTATATTTAAAGAGAGGCAAAAAGGTCAATTGCTTTTATTGACTGTTTTAAGTATTCTCTTTCAGATGTTTACTTGATAGGAAGAATGGCTCAGCGGAAGAGTTAAAAGCAATTTCTAGCAGACAGAGATAAAGAGGGAGCTTGTAAAGACCAAAGTCCAGAAAGACTTGTACGTAACTGTCTTTGGCTACTGAAAGAAATGCTATGGTGGCCAAACATATAGATCACCCATGATGCACAGCAAGCAAAGAAAATATTAATAACACAAAAAGGGTGGAAAAAAAATACAGTGGTGTATTTGTATAAATAATTTGTTTCATGCGTACATGGTGTTATACAAAATAAGCCAGAATGTACTGCAGCGTTCAGATCTGGCTTCATGACAGCAGGTATTTCAGGAACTGTAGTAAGTCACTCACTGGCACTGTTTTTCAAAGTGTTAACAGCCTCAGCTGCAATTCTGCTTTTCTGCTGGAATGTGTCCTTCTTATCCTTTGTGGTTCACAGAAAACAATACTGGTTTTTAGTGGCATCAGGAATATAGAATCACAGAATAGTTAGAGTTGGAAGGGACCTTAAAGGTCATCTAGTTCCACTCCCCCTGCCATGGCCAGGGACACCTCCCACTAGACCAGGTTACTCAAAGCTCCATCCAACCTGACCGTGAACACTTCCAGGGATGGGGCATCCACAACTTCTCTGGGAAACCTGTTCCAGTGCCTCACCACTCTGGCAGTAAAGAATTTCTTCTTAATATCTAATCTAAATCTACTCTCTTCCAGTTTGAAGCCCTTGTCCTATCACTACGTGCCCTTGTAAAAATTCCCTCTCCAGCATTCTTGCAGCTTTCTTTCCCCTTCAGATACCGGAAGGCTGCTATAAGGTCTCTCCGGAGCCTTCTCTTCTCCAGACTGAACAACCCCAACTCCCTCAACGTGTCTTCATAGGAGAGGTGCTCCAACCCTCTGATCATCTTCATGGCCCTCCTCTGCACCCAACAGGGCCATGTCTTTCTTATGTTGGGGGCTCCTGGTGGGATCTCACAAAAGCAGAGTAGAGGGGCAGAATCACCTCCCTCAACTTGCTGGCCATGCTTCTTTTGATGCAGCCCAGGATGTGGTTGGCTGTCTGGGCTGCAAGTGCACATTGCCGGCTCATGTTGAGCTTCCCATCCACCAACACCCCCAAGTCCTTCTCCTCAAGGCTGCTCTCAATCCATTCTCTGTCCAGCCTGTATTTGTACTTGGGATTGCTGCAACCCAGGTGCAGGACCTTGGACTTGGTCTTGTTGAACTTCATGGGGCTGGCATGGGCCCACCTCTCAAGCCTGTCCAGGTCCCTTTGAATGGCATCCCTTCCCTCCAGCATGTCAAACACACCAAATGTCTTGGTGTCATCAGCAAACTTGCACTCAATCCCACTGTCCATGTCACTGATGAAGATATTAAACAACATTGGTCCCACTACCAACCCCTGAGGAATGCCACTCATCACTGGTCTCCACTGGGACATCAAGCCATTGATCACAGTTCTTTGAGTGCAGCCATCCAGCCAATTCCTTATCTACCAAGTGGTCCATATCCAACAATGCTGTAACACCATCATAGAAGGCCACCAAATTTGTCAGGTGCAATTTGCTTTTCGTGAAGCCATCTTGGCTGTCACCAATCCCCTCCATATTTTCCATGTGCCTTAGCAGAGTTTCCAGGAGGATCTGCTCTATGATCTTGCTGAGCACAGAGGTGAAACTGTAGTTCCCTGTATAGATGTAGTTCCCTGAATAGTCTGTAGCTATTCCCTTAAAAGATAATTATGACAAAGCCTCTGACAGGAGACAAAGTTTCCTGCTATGCCTCCCTTGTTAGAAGTAACTTCTCAAGGCAAATATTTTCCTCCATTTTTATGTACTTCAGAATTTTTGCTTTATAAAATCTCAGAATGCTCTGAAAAATTGCTTACATTGATATCCAAGAGTGTCTTCCAAAACATAAGTCTGAAGTGACATGAAAACATAAACCGGCAGATCAAGTGTATTTTTGCTATTGTCTGAAAATTCTTGTCCTATTGTACAAGCCACTGTATGAAAGTCCAGCAAAATATTGGACATTTTATGAAGCAGGGATCATCTGTAGGCATCACTGAGTATTAAAAAGTCTTGCTCTATTATCTGCTAAACAAACACATTAGTAGCAACATATCTAGGAGGAAGGGTGCAATTGATGCAATTAATGTTTTTGCTTAGCCATCAGAGGATAATTCTCCATACATTTCCTTCCACCTCCAGAGAAATAAAACTACTTTATTGATCAACAAATTCACCGCTGTTTTTCTTCCAGAAATTTCTGAAGTCAAATTTGAAGTCATCATGGCAGGACCCTGAACAACATTAAAATAGATAGTTGATCTGGAAACAAAAGGATCATAAGCTAAATGAAGATCCTTCCAGCAGTTGTAAGACTGTTCATACAGACTGGAACTGAACTAAATTCAGGGTCTTCCACTCACTTTAGTGAAACCTCAGGTTCCCAACACCTTTGAAAAGTCAGCTCTTTATGCAATGCTTATCATCAACTATAGCAGAGTTCCACATGGTATCCTTCAGAAAAATTTCCTTAATTGCTTGTAACAGTAATTAAATAGTTACCTGAAAATTAAATTACATCTGCAGCTGGAGGAATATTTCGGTTAAAATGATTATCCTTTTCCGGTTCATGAATGGTTTGAACACCACGGATTTCTGCATGTGTGTCTAATTCCAGAACACTTGCCACAGCGTTATGCCAACAAATTCCATCTCAGGGATGGAAGAGTTAGTCACAGCTGTCATGTATGTTGTGCTAGCTTCCCAATAACCATGGACTGGGGAAGCGGAGGGGTGGGTGGGGAAAAAAACAGAATAAGTTTCTTTCTGGTGAGAATTCACTGGATAATCATTTGTAGCAAAAATAACATAACTTTGCATTTATTAAAATTTTCACAGATAAATAAGTAAACAAAAGTCACCATCTGAAATATGTTTTGTCTGAAAAGTCTAAATATTGCTTATGTGTATGGAAAGAGACTATTAAATGCAAAGACATGACTAAAATCATTGGTGTGTAATGTAACATGTAGAAGATACATGGTTATTCATCTGTTGTTCCCCGCAGATGTAACAGCTGAGGCACTGTTTTCACTCAGCTGGGAAGAGAATAGTTTTCAAATCCTTCTGGGAATAAGAAACTCTGTCCAAAGAGAGTCTGTTCTGTGTAAAGCGATGAAGCCGATATAACCTAAAACCTTTACGATGATTCCACCAAATACTAACTGTGGTTCTTCCTCTTGCTACTCAACGTTAACCATTCTAGAGACTCTGAGCTAATTTGTTTAGATTAATAACATTGTGAATAAATGGGATCAATTTCATGTTTTGTTGGATTCCTTATTTGACTTCAAACGCTTTACCTAGCATCTCTTGGGCACCCAAAAGTTCCAGAATTTCCAAAACCCGTGTTGAGTAAACCTATGTGACTCAACCTCTTAGAAATCTTGAAGTAGCAACTTTGATCCACATCAGGGAGTAGCTTCTCCTTCAGACAGTCAAGCTGGTATTTAAATTAATCACCAAAGCTACTGGAAACAATTCTTGTCTGCCTAACACCTGAACTCTCATTTATCAGGCAAAAATCAGTAAGGACAGAGAGAATTTCAGACTTTCCAATTCAACCTATCCATTCTGTATATGCTATTTTTTAGAACAGGTTCTTCAATGCAGTTCTTTACCCATTCAGAACACTCCACCCACCCACCCATTCCCATACTTCTCCCCTTCCCTTCTACCTTGTTACATGAAACAAGGAAAGTAATGTATAATGGAATGACTTTACAAGTAATAATAGAATATAAAAATCCTTATACATCTGATAGTTAAGGCACTATCCGGAAGGGTGGAGATGGGGAACTGGGTTCTTTAACCAAGACAAGCGATATGCATCTATGGCCTCCTCACTACTTCAGAGCTCTTTAAACACTGTTTTTCTCACTTAGAGGAGACAGTCTTGTTTACAACAGCAAATTTAGGCAACTGACTCCAAAAAGCTCTTCAACTGATTGTTATTATGAATCCAAAGACTGAGGTACTCAGTTCTGTAAGCATTCATTATTTGCTAGAGGAAGAAGCTCCCTGTTCGGTAAGCTGGTTGGTGTGGAATCTACTCTGGACCTCAAAGTATTAATCATGATATGGAGATCCTGTGTCCTCATGCGGAGTTCTGTACACTGCTCAGTACAGTGATGCCATCTGCATACTACAGTGGCCAGACCTGTCTTACCTACATCCTTCGTGTGAATGGAAACTCCTACTCTTGCTAGCTTACTCGTGTTCCACCTATGCTGTGTCTTTCCCTCTGAAGAGACATCTTTTCTCTCAGTTCTCTCTCTCCATTGACTATAGAGGGAGCCAAAAGTGGCAAAACTTTTAAATGATCTGCATCAGTTGGATACCAGAAGTTTGGTGGGATGAAACTTGGTCACTCCTGTTTGTTTCTCAATTTGTACAAGGGGGAGGACACAACACTTCATATGGTGGTTATAAGGACTTTAAGTAGGCCTGGAACAGGGTTTGTGTAAGTATATGATATAAAACTATCCAGTTATGTGCTTTGTGAAGTGAATATAGTCCATACCAATAATTTATACTTTAAATCAAGCACAGATTCGGCTTTGGCCTCTTTTCCAACAGCCAGTTGGAAATGTTAGTGGAAACAGATCAACTTCAGAGCTGGCAGAAGAATAGCTCTGCTTTGCCAGGACATCATCACAAACCCAACAAACCTTGGATTGCTCACCTGGAGTCTGAATCAGAACAACTTCTGTTGACCCAGGGCTTTGAAAATGTTTGCAGGAAAAGACAAAGGACAGCGTATAGGCAATCACATTTTGAAATGCTGAAACAGAAACATCTAGGTAGGCCTGTTTTGCCCCAGGAGGTGCTGGTCCATTATGATCCAAGTAAGAAAGACACTTAGACTCTTTAAAGTATCATTTAAAATGCAATTCATTAGGGTTAACACTAGAAGTGAACAGCATGGATAATCTTACGTCTCCTTAGAAGCTGGGAGCCCTGAGTGGCATAGCATTGAACAGGACTGTGACCCACGTGTAGCACACCATGCAGACCCTGTCCATAGCAGAGATTCTCCCCTTTTGGTCTTTCAAGCTACTATAGGGTGTTCTTACAAGGAAACAACCCTATTCACCATTTCTACAGTCAAATATAAAAGATATTCCCACGAGAACTCCTTGCTGCGCTCTTAGATAAAGGCAAGGCCACGCAGGAAGCATAATCATCGGTGTCGAGCAGGAGCTGCCTGCAGGCTGCCCCGTTTCAATGAGCTGATAGGGTTTGTTCTGCGGCACAGCGCAGCACACCGTACGTGCTGCACCGCACAGCCTGCACCTGCTCAGGTGAGCTCTGCCGTGGATCACTCACTCCTCCAGGCACAGGGCTCTGCCAGTCAGCATCACCACAGCCTGTACTCTGAGGATCACAAACGAGGCAAATAAGGTGATCTCAGACAGGCATTAAAATAGGAATTCGAAAATGAAGGCCTGCTTGTGTGTTGCAACACTGCTGTTGATTCAGTCCTGAAGTGTTACACAGCTTAATGGCAAGCAAGTACTTGATGAGTCCTTATAAAAATACGAACTGGCTACTAAAAATAGCACATAACTGAACTCTGAGCAGTATTTGTTTTCTCAGTGACAATACTTTTCCAGTTATAATGCTGAAATACATTTGCTGGCAGTAGATTTAAGATTTTGAATAAGTATTCAGCTGTGTCTAGCTTTTCTGCTACTCGTTTGTATTCAGGGTCTTCTGCAGAGTTTGTTAATGCATAGCTCCTGAATTAATATTTAGTCTGCAAAAGCATAGTTTTCCATTGATTTTTTCACAGTTATATTTCATTAAAGGAAAAAGAACTCATGGAAAACATATATTGTCTTGGTCTTTTAAGTGGAATGAAGCTTATTTTGCTTATAACCTGTGCTGTGAGTTCACTTCACTGAGAACTATGGCTATTTTTCTCTCTTTTAACCCCAAGTCACTCAGAAAGAAACATGGAATAGAATTTTGATCTGCAAAGAATGAAGTTAGCACCCTAATTTGGGTATCTCCTTTCTGATTGTGTCCTTTGTTACTTGTCTATATAAATTTACCACTTCTATATTTGTATATTACTTGTTCCCCAGGTCTTCCATGCAATTTTGTAAATTAGCTCATATTTTCACTTTTCCACATTTTTACGTTGTAATGTATTTAATTACCTTGATTGGAAAACATGTAAGTATATAAAATTATCTTTGAAAAACAAAAAGAACAAATACAACAGTTAAAAATAAAATATAAGCCATAAGATCTAAAAGGCTGGACTCCTCGAGTAAATCCATGTGTGGATCATCAGAGAACATAAAGGTGCATGGAAAGAAATAGTAGCATGTCTACCTGTTTTCTTTTGTTAATGTTAATAAAACATTATCTTTTATCTACACTTTCTCTGTATATCGTGAGCATAGAATTTACCGTTATGCAATTAACACATAATGAGAGAAAGCTGTTCATTAATTAGAAGGCAATTACAGTGTAAACAAGTGTAGCTATTTCTAGTGCTTTAGAGATGTAGGTGAGTGAAGCAGCAATTGCTAAGGGGTAAACAGTACACTGGGACCAGCATACTGATATTTGAAACAGGGAGCACTTTGGCAGGCAGTTATATTTATAGGTTTGTTGAACAATGGAAAGCTTTTCAGTCATATTGTTTCTCTGAGCAACTTTGTCTGGGTGAATTAGCAAGTTCAAATACAATGTTTTCTTAGCAGAAAACACCAGCTCTTTCTAAGAAGTATCACAACGCCATCCACCACTTGTATGCAACATATTTTGCCATTGATTTTTCTCACTTTAATAACATTACAAAGTCAGCTGAAATGAGAAAACCTGTGTCTCTTAAAATATCTGAAAGTAAATCAGGAGTTACAAATATTTTGCCCATAAATAATGCTTAAACAATCAGGAGTAAAGAAAACGGAATTATGGTCTTTGAAAATATATTCCCTACAGACGTATGCTATGTAGTTGTAGAACTATAACTAAGAGGGGACAGAAAGGTCCACATTTTATAATGGTTTAATGCTCATTGTATATATCTTAATACAGATTGATAATAATTATTTACAAATGTTTGAATGTACATTTAGGGTAATAATTGAAATGGAATTTATGTTTCTCAGAAGGAAATGTTCCAAACGAATGGCTATAAAATAACTATGTCTACTCAGACAGCAGTAATATAATGGAATTACACATTTTTCATTTTGTTCATTGACCCAAATTACCAGGAAGAAGTAACATTCATCTTCTCTTAGGTTCATACATTTTCTTCCAACCATTCGATCCTTGTGGTGGGTTGACCCTGTGTAGTGAGAAATAAAACCAAATCTTAAACCACCTTACCCCCACCCTTCCCTTCTTCGTGGGATTAGCTTCACTCCCGATTTTCTCTATCTCTTCACCCCGAGATGCACAGGGGGATGGGGAATAGGGGTTGCAGTCTTTTCACATTGTCTCTGCTGCTCCTTCCTCCTCATTCTCTTTCCCTGCTCCAGCATCACAGCAGGGACCAGGGACTCTACACGGGAGACAGTCCTCCACAAATTTCTCCAGCGTGGGTCCTTTCCACAGGTGCAGTCCTTCATGAACATACTGCTCCAATGTGGGTCCCCCATGGGGTCAAAGTGCTGCCAGCAAACCCACTCCAGTGTGGGTTCCTCTCTCCACAGGTCCTGCCAGGGCTCCATGGGGTCACAGACTCCTTCAGGTGCATCCACCTGCACTGGCGTGGGATCCTTCATGGGCTGCAGGTGGACAGCCTGTCTCACCATGGTCTTCACCAAGGGCTGCAGGGGAATCTGTGCTCCGGCACCTGGAGTATCTCCTCCTCTCCCTTCTTCACTGACCTTGGTGTCTGCAGAGTTGTTGCTCTCACATATTCTCACTCCTCTCCTCCAGCTGCTGTTGCCCAGCAGTTTTTTCCCCATCTTCAATAAGTACCACAGAGGCGCTACCACCATCGCTAGTTGGCTAAGCCTTGGCCAGCGGTGGATCCATCTTGAAGCCGGCTGGCATTTGCTCTATTGAACATGGGGGAAGCTTCTATCACCTTCTCACAGAAGCCTGTATCTCCCCCCTCCCCCACTAACACCTTGTCACACCCACCCAATACAATCCAGAAAGTTATCTGCTTTTCTCCTCCAGTAAAAAAAAATTCACACAGCCTGAAAATTAGGAGGTTAGGTCAGATTCAAGATTTTAAAATCTAGTGAAGTTGGTACAAAGACACAGAATTCTCTTTTCAAAGAATTATTCTCTAATAAATTCAATACTTTGACACTTACAGAAAAAAGAAATAGATTATGTATTAGTTTCCTTCTCCCCAGAACTTCCTTGTGCTTCATTTGTTAAGATGCTCTGAAGACATCAGATGTGGAAAATCTGTGAAAGGGGATATTTGCCATAAAGCATGTGCCACTAAGAGACTAAATTGCTCTTTAAAACTAATGCATAAAATGCTGTCTAACATGGTAATATGACCTCTCATGTCTTATCCCAATACTGTTTTTCTCAAAGCAAGTAAGTTATTGTTTCTTATGGAGCTCGATTTACTCTAAAACGTCAAACTCCCCCCTAAATTTCAAAAGCTTGCCCAGAATGACCAAGATTTGGTCAAGTGGAATCTCACTTCAATAGCTACCTTTGTAATAAAACCCTCTCCACTCAAATTTCTTGGCTCTGACCTGGCATTGCAAACAAATTTACTTCAAGAGACTATTCACTGTCTGATATAAGGGGAAAAAACTTCTGCTACTTGAAAAGCAGAGTATGTGCTTGGTTCTTAAGAGTGAAAATCTTGTTTCTTGGGTAGGGCCAACTCTTATTCCTACTGATGTTGCAAGCTAATTCATACTGATCTTAACATACATGCATTTGATTAATATTTGCAAAAGAAATTTAACAATACATATAGCAAAGCAAACCAACACATTAGGCCAGCTCACCCATTTGGTCAATAATGGAAATGAAAACAGCATGAAAGCTGTTTTCATATTTTCAATGAAAATTCATATTTTCAGTGAAAGCTTATGGGAATGAAAATAGCAGTAACATGAATGGAATGATTGGGATTTATATTTCTAAAAAAGCCAATGCCAACTTGCTACTGATTCCAAGTATCTAGTTATTCAAGGTAAATAATTTTTAAGCTCACACTGGTATTCTTCTGCAATGCTGTTTAAGTTGAATTGTTTCGAGCCAGGCACTATGTTAAATGTCAGAATGGTTATATTTCCCAATGAGGAAATGGTGAGGAGAGGCAGAAGAGAAATACTGTGACCTTCTCCATGGTGTACCAAACTCACCCTCTTCAATGTTAGTTTTATTGTACCCATGAAAAATCAATTAACTTTTATGCCTTTCCTCAATTTCCTAAAATAGTCAGTCTCAGTGGAGAGACTATGGTGTTGAAGCATATTGATAAAAATCTAATTAGAATATTTTACTTTGATGGCTGAAAACTCTCCTACATAGTATAACAAAAATTTCCAAGCAACAGAGACAATGTATGCTCCCATATTTATTAGTATGGCCTATATGCTAACTGTGTACATAATGTATGCATATTTCTACAACAGGAAAAAAAACCATCTCTACAATAGCTTATATTTTTTTCCTTTTCCTAATATTTTCTTTCTTTTAGTTTATGTTACCTTCATATTGTCTCAGATCTTTGCAAGAACACTTTAGAAAGTAAGAGGTAGTGATGAGATAAATTTCATTGTAACAGAACTTAATCAAGAAATGACTACTGCACCGCTGTAGAATTCAAAACAAGCTGAGTATTGTATTCTTCACTGTTCAATACCTGTTCTATAACTTGCTACAGCCGTTAGGATTACAGTATGTTGATGTCATGCCTTCTGATATCATCTTGTTTTCCTTACTCCATCAGATCCAGTTCTCCACTGTATCAAAACTAAAATTTGGGCAATGAAGTTGGAAATGCAAATTTTTCCTTTAATTGTTCTTACTTTAAAAGTACATTTTAATATTTGGGAGGGAACTAAATGTTGCTAATATTTCTTCACAAAAGAATAATCATCACAGGAAGACTATCAGTGCATTTTTTTTATTTTATTTAAATAATGACAAAAAAAGAATGTCATGAAAATGTGATAAAGCACAGTCTTGGAATGAAGATGTGAGTCAGTCTGAGAAGCAAATAGGATCTGAAAATGTAATCCTTCTGCTAAAGAGGACAGTGGAAGATAAGAAGCTTCTTTCCAATTTAGCTAAAATGTTTCCTGTGTTTATAATGGGGAATTCAGGGTTAACTTGTAGAATTCTGTGATTATTTTCTTAGATGTTTCTTAGAACTGAGAAAACTCTGCCATAATGTTATGGATGTAGGGCTATGCTATTGTCAACATTTTTACTCCATATTTAGGTGTTGCTGATACACTAATGACTATATATTAGCCATGAAATGTTAGCAAACAGAGAAAGTAAATTTTGAGGCAATATTTTAAAGAAAATTTTATGACGAATCTGACATCATGGTGATGAATTCAATATTTTCATTTTCAAATTTCAGAAATAAAAGGGGGAGCAGTAATTGGTGGGAAGGAGAGTTATATAATGTCTTGTAAACCCAGTGAACTGAAAGAATGGTCTATAATATTCACTGGAGTCTTTTGAATGATATTCAGCTTCAACTTCAACAAGGAAATTTGATGCTTCTTTCTTTTTTCCAATTGTTATTTGAAGAATGACTGTTGCAGCATCTTTTTGTCATTTCTTACAGTTTCCATAGAAACCAGGAGAGTAGATTTAATAATCTTTGGAAAGTTTCAGAATTGGACAGGAGCTGAACAGAACCTTGACCCTGAGTACTGTAAGATGATCCAAAGCAAAAGAAGACAAAGCCTGTGCTAGCCAGAAAGTCCTTTGGTTACCAATCAATAAGGAGGAGTTACATATGACAATAAATTTCTTTTGGGTTCTGCTTGGCTTTTCAGCTTCCGAATCCACATTAATTTTAACTTCACTGACTTCAGGTTTCTGTAACATTTACAATGCTGCAAAAATAATGGGGAAAAAAATCACTGAAATAAAATATTGCCTAGGATTACTATGAAATGGGATACAGTGGCTGTCACATAGATTTTCTTAATACCAATATCGGGAGGCCTTCAGCTTTAAACATCAGCACTGACCATGTGTGTTGCTAATCTCACAATATGTGGAGCAGTTGGAATATTTTGTTCCTTTATTTTTTTTAAGAGGTTGTATACCTGATATCTGAAAATTACAGTTGACTCTTTTTCTTCTTTACTGTTTTTTAAGTAAAGGGAAAAGCCATAAATAAAACAAGATATAAAACAATACGTGACATATCCCACCCTGCAGCAATTACACGGGTGTACCAGCAATATTCACTGTTGCGTCTGCAGGCTGTTTTTTTGCTAAGTATTTAATTCATGAATTCATTTGCTGTTTAAGAATGAAAGCAGCAGATGGTTGAGAAGGAAACTTATTCACTGTTTAATTTGATTTGTTTATTCTGTTGGTAATGAATTCCATGCATCGGAGCCTTCTGGTTGCTCCCTTTCCCACCATCCTCTCAGCCATTGGAGGCTGACTATAGCTTTGGAGGCTGACTATAGCTAGAGAAGAGATACTGGATTAGGCAAGCTGATGCTTTTGGTGGCATTGAGAAACCTCTCAGCTGCCTGCCTAGTGTGTTTTCCTCATACATTTTGATTTATTCAGTCACTAGATTTTGAGTTACAAAGTAATATTTTCTCCATATCAGATTAACAGTGACTTTGTTTTTCCAATTTGGAGATGATTGTTCTGCTTTTACTGTCTTTGGTGGTATGTATCAGTATCTGCTTCTTGGGTAGTGTGAGCTCATGTGTCAATACAAGGACTTAGATCTTTCCTCTTTCTATAGCTTTGTAGTTTTTCTTGTTCAACAGTAATAGTTTTATGTTTATAATACCGTGTTGGTATCTTTTGAGGTGAGTCATGAAGTGACAGATAAAGAGCCTTCTCTTATATCTATTAAAATTACTGTCAAAACTCTGATTAACTTCAGTGTTCTGGGATCTGAACAAACATTCAGGATGTCCGTGAAGAATTTGAGGTAATACTTGAATTCCTGAGGTCTTAATAGTCACAACTATCTTTTTTAAATGTTTTACACTTTTTCTGAAAGTTTTGAATTCTTACTACTAATGGGATTAGTGATTCATTAATGATAATTACTATTAAAATCATGTGAATTCTAGCCTCAAACCTGAACCTTTTCTTATCTGATTTTTTTGGTTTAATTTTTATTAAAGAACTGTCATAAAATACTTAATACTTCAAATAAAATTCTGGTATAAACTGAACAGTTTTAAGAAACTACAGTAGTGCTAAATTTGATCTAGTAAACAGTATTAAAGTAAAATCAAATTATCTGTGCCTAAATATAACCGCATTAGTACATCCGGATCTGTTCAGCAAGATAAATTAGAAGTGAAACACTCTTGAGACACATGGCATCTCTTGGAACATTTAGTAAAAATTAAACTAGTTACAAAATAGGTAAGTGCTATTCTCAAAGTGACAACACCATTCTCTGATTCAAACTTTCCTAAAACCCAGTATTGCTGGGAAATAGGATTTCATTTGGGAGTACCTTAGGAAAATGCAGCATATGGAAACTTCACAGAAGAGTTTTTTAATTATTTTGGATACAGTAATTTCCACTCTTGACATAAAGACTCGTGTTAAGATGCCTATGAAAAGGCAATGTGTTCATGAAAGCTTTATTGCTTTGTGGCATCTTACCCTAAGGACTAGCTGAAAACTTTTTACTTTGAGGTAAAAAAAAATTTACAAAGCAATTTTTGTTTCTGAAGTCTGTATATAGTCTGAAAGAAGAACTATTGTGTTTCTTTGTATATGTAGCTCACATTTTATGGAGTAAAACAAATGCTGAAAAAAAATCATGATGTCACATATATAGGCCTGTAAGTGAACTCATAAAACTATATTTTTCACTACTATTCACTTAGACTCTTGTAGAAATTGTGCCGCCTTTGTAGCGAACAATAATATAGCATCCAACAACAGAAAACTGAAGCCAGACAAATTCAAACACGAACTAAGAAATGAATTTTTAACACTGAGAACAATTTAGCTTTAAAACAATTTATTATGATCTGTGATAGGTTCTCCGATGTTATAAATATTTTACTTGAAATGATGTGTTCTTCAGAAGATGTTCACTGATTCAAAAGAGTAATTGGTGAAAAAACTCTATAGTCTATGTTATATAGGAGACCAGACTGGATCCTCACAATGTTCCCATCTATACTTACAATCTGTGAACTTTAATTATCTCTAACACAAAATCTAATCAGAATTGAATTTGCATCAGCACGGACACAAGTGTGTTATCAGCTAATGTTAAGGGAATAACATTAGGAGAATTCTCTTTCTTCCATGTGTGATTCTTAAGTCATGTATGCTAGCAAATACAATGCCATGCCATGTCAGTATGGCCTGTTAGATTGCTATATTATTGCTGTTACTGCTGCTTGTATTACAATTAACCACAGATCAAGATTGTGGTGCTATGGTACTATGTGTCTATCACCTGCTTGATCAGCAGAAAATTACTGAGTAAGTGAGCTTCTTGGACCATCTCACTTCATCCCAATCCCTTCTCTCAAATTACTGTGCTTGCTTTCTTCAGTGTACACAGTTTTTCTCTCACTCCTATTGTTAGCACAAAGAGAATAAGGTTAAATAGAAAATGTGGTCATGAGTGGCCTCGAATTAAAAATAGTGCTTGTGTGAAACAAGCTACTGAGAAATAAAATACATAAAAAAATATAATATTGCAATAAAACCATCAATGTCAATAATAAGTCCATGTATTGGGCTTAGCAACCACAGAATGACTCCTAAATATTAAACTGGGGGGTGGGGGTTGAAGGGCAGTGTTCAGTCAAGGTATATGTAAACCACTTTATTTCTGGTTTTGTTTCATTTTAAGAATTCTTATGGAGGATGACAGCCTCAATATTTGCCTATCATCTCCAATAAGCAGCAAAATTGAGCTAGGCTGCTAGTTAGAAAACAAGTTTAGACTGCTGTATAGCTGCAGCTAACATCCTGCATTGGTCAAGTATTCTTTAGAGTTCAAGATCCAATAATTGACGAACACGTTTATGCTGCCTCCCCTCTATATTTCAGTTGCATCAAAAGACCTGAACTGTGACAAAGGTAACAGAAATAGTAAGAGGCAATCCCTGAAGAGGGAATCATATTTACTAAACTTCAGCGATTATTTTGTTCTTTTAATAAAACAGGTTGCAAGTCTCACATGCATCTGGAAAATAAATGTTAAGCCTTACAAGCTTTACCCCATACTCAAGTTTACTTCAAACAAACTTTATCATATTGCAATGAGATCCACTTATTTCCTTTTTGAAACTTCCCATTCATCTTCTAGAGAAATAGAGATGAAGTAGGATTTATGAAGTATGGTATAAAAATGTTAATATTTTTGCTTTTCAAGAGTGATCTTTGTTTCAGATATCTAAATAGTAGTTACGTATTTGACTAACACTATTAGAGCTAACCAAGGGAAGAGGGGAGAAAAAAACTTAGAAAAATGTCAGAATTAATAAGTATGCAAATGATTACTTGTCTTGCAGGAGCTCAGACTTGCACAAGTTATTTAAAGAGGGCATGATTACTTTCCTGATAATAGTCAAAGAATGAAATTATGTCAGATTTGCGGTTCTAATTGTGTTGCTTTCAAGTATTCAAGAATGGTAACAACTTTGTTCCAGAAGAGGGCAAGTCTTTTCAAATAAAACTTTAATCCTGACTGTAAGAAAATAGAGATTTATTAATGTTACAACCCCCTACATCATTCTGTCTTCTCCAAATTTATTGCTACTTTAAGCATCAGAAAACATTTCAGTCCTCTTCACTCAGAGAGCTGGTTACTGAATTCCCCTAGGCCTCTTTCACAAGCTCTTCCTCGCTGCCAGCATGACCATCACAAATTGTTTTGCATATTATAGTCAAGACCAACAGACACCTCAGGCAGTACGATCATGCCAGAATTCATATGCTACATTGGACTGGAATGATCACTATCTGCAAAAAGAGTCAAAGAAAACAATCTCCTCTGCCCTGTTCAGTCAACAGCAGAAAATGCCACCTACTCAGGGTATTCACATAATTCTTCACGGCTATAAACAGTACAGAGCAGAAGTCAGTGGAAACTGGGCTTACTGTGCTGTGAGAAGAAATTAACTTTTATGTCCGAGCAGTGGGAGATCATGGTTTCCATCCCACTTGTTTCCTTTTGTGAATCTCCAAAGTGAACTTGGAAGGACTTTTTAAACAATAGGTAAGGAGATGGCTCCATGGGATTTTGTAACACCCACAGCCTCTTCCCTCCATCTTCTCAACACGGACCTAACTCCACTGCTTTCAGGCAGAGGGAGATATTAACTTTTTCTCACTACATGCCATTAGATGAACTAGAAAGAGCCATCACCTGTGGTCACTCAGATTTTACTTCTGAGCAAGATCTCCCAGGTACTATGAGGATGATAACAGTAGGACAACATGTTCAAAAATAAGTGCATGCAAACTGAGAACAAGTGTGAGCTTGCCGAACACAGTGGGTGTGTATGGCTTGCATATGAAGTTAAAATTAGTTAGATTTTAAAGGTGTAAGGGTGGAATCTGACTCATCAGTGAGAATAAAGATGCACTGATCACTTAGATTAGGAAGGAGTGCCTGGTGAAGGTCAAGAAGGCCTATTATACAAAGTCACAATGGAATCACAGAAAGCAAGTATCATTTTATTCATTGCCCGTAGACATTTCCCTTATGGTTTATGCCAAATGATACTTCATCATTGTATGATAACAGGTCTAACACTGAGGATAACTCACTAGCAGAAAGAAGGATCAGAGGCTTGAGCAGACTAGCCAATGCTGACTGGGGAAAGGTCAAAGAATTTGCTTTCTGAGTTGAGTTTCCATGTCTCTGTAACTGAAGTAGGAAAATACTGCACAAGTGAGAGTCATTAGTTAACCCGATAAATCAAATTTATCATTTTTTATCTTATTTATCTAATTAATAATTTTTGCTTTTTAACATGACTAAGAACCTGTGGACTTCACTCAAGCAAGACTCTCATTACACTTTAAAAGTGGCTTCAGAACTAATGAATGTACTGAGAGTGACAGATAAAAACAAGCATCGTGCAATGCTTGTTTCTCATGCTAAACCAGACCTGATAGACTTTTCTGAAAAGTAGTGTTAATTATACTGAATCTTCAGTCTAGTAGAAAAGCTTAAAAAGAAAGAATTATAGTTCTCGTGGTATTCTTAACATAGAATTAAAATATCTGAATGATTTTAAAAGGGTACAGTGTCAGATGGGAAGTAGCAAATATACAACACATTTAGAGTGATTAGCCAAGTCTGTCTTAGGTATAGAGTGAAGTAAAAAAAAACAAATGGAGTTTTCCCTCACAAATTCACGTATATTACTATATATTTAAAATTAGATTAGTAGGAGTGGGAAAACTAGCACTTTTGGATCTGTAAGTACTGCATGAAGATATATGTCAGAGTTTGTTCATCTGACATTTTGTACTAGTCTTAAAAGCCATTTGAAATGAAAGTGATATTTCTCTAAACTCCTCAGGCAGCTTTCGAAATAGCAGCATAAGGGGATTTCAAAGTTCTCTCAAAAATCCCTTTTGTTTGCTTTCTGAAGATGAAGGAAGTTTATTTCCATGACAGTTGGAAGCAACCACAGATCCAAAAGTGTACACAGGAAAACTAATAAAGTCTGAAGAATAGTACTAAAATAATATTACTATAACATACAGAATTTAATTTTAATGGATTCATTTATCTGAGTCCTATATGTGAAAATTAAAATAGAGGTTGTCTGGCTGTGATTCTTCTGTGGAGGAGACCACTTACTGCAATAGTTAGAAAAGGCTCCGCACATTGTTGAGAACAAATATATCTTTTAAGCAAGGGCTCTCAATTACCATTTCAGTATTAAGGGTTAATCTATTTGCCGCGTGGTTTGAATTGAAGCATATTTAACAGTATTATATTTTGGAGCTTTTAAAAAATATGCTAAATGTTAAAATGAGCAGTTTTGCAAATCCAGTATAAGGAAGAGAAATCTGGCTTTGATCTGTTACAAGCAGGAAACAGGTAAAAGCAGAATTCCAGAAGAGACAAATTTGCACGCATATGCAAAGTCACCTGGAATTTCACAGAGTTCAACACAAGCCAAGGAACAGACACAAACTGTAGCCTGTCCAAAGACCAATGTTTCCAAAGAGACATATGTATTAACGTACACAGCGTTTGGGCTGTACCCAGAGCTCACTAAAGGAGCAAAGGTTTAGCTGTAGGCAAGGATGTATTTTATTTTCTTCTTTGCAGCGCTTTAGGTTGTATGTTGAAAATACTTATTAGTGAACACATTCTCTGACCTCAGGGGAATCAATGACTATATTTTGTTCTGATTTCTATAGCAAGCCAGTCACAGCTGTAAACTTAGGCTGTAAACAGTGATACATGACATAGCAACAAAGCCCCCATTTTCGAACTATCAACTGATAATACCTCTGAATTATAGATAATGATAAATAACAGCTTTAAGAATGCTCCTAATTACAGGTCACATTTTTTCTGCTATGCATCGTGTAGTACATTAGATGAAGTCGGTTAAACTGGATAGAGTAGGAAGTTGAACAAAAGACTGAATACCTGCCTCTTCACTTTTAAAAGGAAAAGTGTTACTGAGATAATATATGCTCCAAAAAAGTATTTTGTCCAAACATGAGTTTGAACTTTAACTAAGAGAAAAAAGATTGCTTTTACTTCCTTCAAATTTGAACAGTGGATTTTTCAAAGGTAAGGATAATTAGAATATTGGTGAAACACTATCTACAATGATGTTATTTTATTAACAATGACTTCATTGCTCCAGTTCCGTATTTATAGCGTTATTGAAATATTAGTATTCAGTTATGTGTCAGATACATTCAGACATAGTTTAATTACAATGAAGAAAAAATTGTTACCTGGCTCCCAAAAATTAAAATCTGATTTTAGTCCCTGGAATCAGGTCTCATATAGAATGAGATCTGAAGTGTCTAACAGAGATTCTAGACGTACCTAAAGATACGCGCTTAACACAAGTGAGTATTAAAGCCATAAGAAACAGGAAAGCCACACTGAGATGAACAGCCATCCTGCTAGCCAAAGTATTTTGTTTTCAACTGTGAATGAAGGAGATGTCTAAGAAAAAGTATCAGCACAGAACATGGGTAAGTGATACTTCTGTCAGTGACCTGTGACCATTATCAGCTCAGAGCTCATGGTTATCTGCAGCTTTCTATGTATTCAGTAGTTCTCAGTCAAATTTTCTTCCTTGAATTTATCCTGGCTCCCTTTGAACGTATTGGGGTTTTGAGGTATCTCTAAGCCACAGCCTCCTGGAAGATCATCTCCTGGAAGTAAATTCCTTTTTTCTCTCCAGAATATTAAGTAAGATTTACTTTTTCTTGTAAATGTCCCTTGATTAGTGCTGACTGCATCTGCCTCTTATGTAAAGTCTTGTGATAGTTACTCAACAGCGTCACAGAAAGTGCGTAGTGTATATTGTGTTCAGCTTCCTTGAAAGCTATCTTAAACACAGAAGGTCTTTCCAAGAGAAGCACAGTCACTCCATGTGACTGCATCAGCTAGCAAATGAGGGGTTTAACTAAGTAATTTAATGAAACATCTACACAATCAGTGTCTGAATTCATATAAGTTTTTACAACTCCTCTACAGAAAAAATAAAATGCCATGCAATATGCAGCAGTTAAACATTCAAATGAAACAACAGACATGAGATTTATTTTTTTTTAATTCTCTGTCCTTTCACCCTTTTAGAATCATTCAGGTTGGAAAAGACCCTTGGGATCATCAAGTCCAACCATCCAGCCCACTCTACAAAGTTCCCCCCTATACCATATCCCCTAACACCACATCTAAATGAGTCTTAAACACATTCAGGGATGATGACTCCACCACCTCCCTGGGCAGCCTATTCCAGTGTCTGACCACTCTTTCTGGGAAGAATTTTTTCCTAATGTCCAGTCTAAACCTACCCTGTTGCAACTTGAAGGCATTCCCTCTTGTTCTATCGCTAATTACCTGTGAGAAGAGACCAGCACCAACCTCTCTACAATGTCTTTTCAAGTGGTCGTAGAGAGTGATGAGGTCTCTCCTCAGCCTCCTCTTCCTCAAACTAAACAGTCCCAGCTCCTTCAATCACTCTTCATAAGATTTATACGATTTATTCTCCAGGCCCTGATTCATAACCAGGAACTAATGCTTACACTTTAGAGGAAAAAAAAAAAAAAAGAAAAAAAAGCATAAGTTAGCCAGCCTTGGCTACAATTTATTTGTAGTTATAAAATATTGACTGTATTTAAGAACTGAGCTTATCATGGTGTCTCACTTGGTAATACTGGGAAGCAGAAACTAGTTCCTAGGGTTGCTTTATGAAACTTCTTGGATTTAAGTGTCCTAATCTAGAAGCACTGCAGATTTCTTAGGTCTTCAGGAACAATGGAGCATTTGATAACTGAACACAAGTCTCAGAAGGATCCTTGTCAGTTGCCATATGGTCTATAAGTTGATGTTGTAGGTAAGTAAATTTCAGACAGCGCAGCAAAAGGAAAGATAGATAGTGAAACTGATCCAGTTTTAGCATTGCTATTTCATAATTTGTTTTCTGTAAGAAAAAGATAAAGGTAGTGCTCCACATTGTCTCAAGGATGGATCTTGAAGAATCAAGAATAAATTTATTTGTGTATTAGGACATTAGAGAGGTCATCAAAACTTTTATACAGAAGATTAGGTATCTGCTCCCAGGAGACAAACTATATTGACTTCATGGATCTTCTTTGATATTAAGGCTTTTTTGGACTCTGCCTCCCATATCTGTTCATTTCTTTTTTCTCCGGTAATATTTGACTAAACTGTACCAGCAGAGGATTCAGTTGACAAGGGCTTGCCTAGCCCCAGCTGCCCTCAGGCGCCAGGTTGGGATGCCCCACAGAAGGATAACACAGCTACCAAGAGGTCATTCCATTCCACTCTACCTCCATTCTGTTTACTTACTTACCATTAATTTCCAGAGTAGGACACTGTGTGTGAGAAAGAATATATGATGATGCAGAAAAGGATTCTGCTCTTATGATTTGAAGTTGTTACTGGCCACTAATTAATTTTTCTAGAGTCCTGACCTGGAACAGATTTAGCCATGTAAAGGCTTTCTGCTGATCAAGTCTCACCTCCAGTTGGACTACTCTAATCTATGATGCCTCTCTCCAATTTTCTTACAAAGTTATTTGAAAGAGATAGTGAAAGAAAAATACATATCACACCTACAGAAAGATCTAGAAAGCTGATAGACACCGAAATTGAAATTTGAGGACATATAGGAAAAAAAAGTGCTGCAGAAAACTCCATAGAGGAAATAGACACATGCACAAAAACACTCTGTAGAGGCATTTAATCCTCTCCTTATAAGTGGTTCTGAGAACTGCCTTTCAACCTAAATTTAAGATTTAGTAAAAGATAAGAAAATATACTCTGAATTCTTTAAGTGAAGGCCCAAATTCTATCACAAGCCAAACAGACTTCCCAGTTCCATGGGAAAGATCTCTTAAATCACACATCCTCAGAAGCTACTTCAGACAAACAGCAATGAGAGTGACGGAACCAGTGTCTAGAATCATATCTGTTAAAATCCCTGGCCAAAGGTGGTGCTGATCATCTTTGATGCGATAATTTACAGCCTAACTCTGTCCTAGGAGTTTAGAGAGAAATCAGTCTTTATTTCCTCCTTCTCTTACATCTCACATTTTTAGAAACATGATAAACAAGATAGTTGTGCAACTCATTTTGCATCTTCTATAGAAAAGTTAACATCAGTGTAGTACTTTGGGGAGGAAAAAAATATAGAGAAAAAAAGATAATATGTTTGCTATTTGCCAAATGATTTTAATGTAACATACATTTGCATAAAACATTTTTCTTTGTCATATTTTATATGTTGTGTTGTATTTGTAATTTTATATTAGAATATGTTTAATTTTTTTTAATTTTAAAAGCATTATTGATGTTTAGTGTCCAGTTGTCATCTCTTCTGTTCATGAACTGATTTCAGTCTCTAGAAAGATATTGCTGATGCAGAAGTCTGAATGAATAATGTTCAAACAGTAAATTATTCTCACACCATTTACTTGGATTATTATGCTCTTGTTTGTTCCCCACATACAACAGTGAACAGCTACATGCATTACATTACAATACTACTGCTCACTAGCTGTATTGCAGTATCTTTTCTAATAGGCTAATGATAAAAACTGGCAGAGACATTTCCAGTATGATTGTTTGTTCATATAACTCCTGTACAGAAATGTGAAACTTTTAAGAAAAAGAAAAACATGAACAGTGCCTAATTAATATTACTGCACTACTGTTCTGGAAATTAAGTTAATAGTTTTTCTCAAAGTAATTTTATTTTATACCTCTAGATATGGGATATTTCCTCCCCTTCTCCTCCAAAAATAAAGGCAATAAAGATAAAAAGCAATACTTTCAATGTTTTAAGTAATGTTTCATACAGAATATCTAAATTGTCTAAGTACAATGATAGAGGGGCTTTTTTGTTTTGTTTTTTTTTAAAGCAATGGTAATTGTTTACTTACCCATTTCATGGTCTCCAAAGCAGTCTGATAAGCAGTTGGAAATAGATTTAGATATAAGCATATAGCGTTCTGTTACTGTACTTTACGAAATGAGTGACAACATTTTTTGTCTAGATGTCATTCATACTGCAAGATCCAAGTTCTATACTTTTTCTTATTTAGAAAACAATTAAGTTACATTTTTACTAACTGGGATGCTTGTCTTCTCAAATGTCATAACATTTCAAGTGGTTGTAAGCCTCCTCCTGAAAAGGAAGAAAAATACAACTTTTGATATTAAATGTTTGACCAGACCACCGCTCTTTAGCTGTATATATACAGTAGGCATCAGTGAGTTTGTATCTTTCAGCAAAAGTTTTGTTGTCATTGGTTGTTTTTTTGTGGTGGGTTTTTGGTTTGTTTTAGGGTTGGGGTGGTTTTGGCAGGGATGTGGGGTGGGTGTTGGTATGGGGTTTTTTAATCTAAAGCTTAATTCCTCTATAACATAAATTTCTGTATTACTTGAATCAGTTATGTTTAGGGAAGCTTAAAGCTTCCTTCTGAATTTCTGTCCACATAAACACAAGATTGTGCAGCCAACACATCAGTATAACCCACAAAACCATCATGTAGATGACCAGCGACTTTCCAGGTGGAAAAACCTAAGATAGGAAATGTACAGAGTATAGGGAATATGCATTAACCTAATGTTGGTCAAGAAGAAACCTGGAGCTGGGAACACCCACGTCACCATCAGCATTCCTCCAGCTAGCTGATCTTCCTTCCTCGCAGCCCAGAAGGACAATTGCATCCTGGGTTGCATCAAAAGAACCATGGCCAGCAGATCGAGAGAGGTGATTCTCCGCATCTACTCTGCTCTTGTGAGATCCCACCTGGAGTACTCTGGAGCCCTCAGCACAAGAAGGACATGGACCTGCTGGAGCAGGTCCAGAGGACGGCCACGAGGGTGATCAGAGGGCTGGAGCAGCTCTCCCATGAAGACAGACTGAGAGAGTTGGGGTTGTTCAGCCCAGAGAAGAGATGGCCTTCCAGTACCTAAAGGAGGCCTACAAGAAAGCTGGGGAGGGGCTGTTTGCAAGGGCATGTAGCAATAGGATGAGGGGTAATGGTTTTAAACTAGAGCAGGGTAGGTTTAGATCAGACATTAGTACTTTACAATGTGGGTGGTGAGACAGGTTGCCCAGGTGAGACAGATGGTGAACAGGTTGCCCAGAGAGGTGCTGGAGGCCCCCTCCCTGGAGACATTCAAGGCCAGGCTTGATGAGGCTCTGAGCAATCTCATCTAGTTAAAGATGTCCCTGCTTACTGCAGGATGGTTGGACTAGATGACCTTTAAAGGTCCCTTCCAACACAACATATTCTATGATTCTGTGGTTCTATTTTATCAGGCCTCCAATTCATTACTGAGAACACCAGCAGTACCCAGCCTTTAGATGAGGTGAATGAGCCACATGCTTCCTATAAGGCAGAAAAATTTAGGGAAATATGTTTAGCTCTTCCCCCTGGAATTTAACAGCATATGGACAATCATGAATTAGAACTGGAATAACAGAAAGTCCTGCCCTGATTCCTGACATTGCTCATTGGTGCATTTAATACAAAATTAGAAAGAAAATACAAGTCTCCAGTTCAAAGGTATTTTTCCAGGATAAGTGCATGGGATCACAGGAGAACTTACAGTTTCCAATTAGATATTGGCATAAAATCTAATTGGCAGGGACAATAAAAATATGGCAGGAACAGCGATAGAAGCCCCATATGCACTTTTAACCAGAACTCCAGTATGAGCTTGGCGCACTGGGTATGCTTGGTTCTCAGCTGCCTGTCATCCTAGTAGTGCTAAGACAGAGAATACCATAGCAAGATGGACATATCTTTCTAAGATCTAGTAAAGGAAGAAATGGTTATTTTTGTTAAAATCCCTCAAGAATTAAGTCCCACTTAAATCTGACAGCTTTCTCTTTGGTAAAGAACAAAAGGATGTCCAAGATCTCCATATTCTTTTGGATGGATAAGATCCAGTCTAAGTTTTAAAAAGGACAGAAAACTTTTCCCAAGTATTTTAACATATTATTATTCTCACTTTGTGGCTTCAGGGAATTCTTGACCAATAGAACAAAATAAACATCCTCTACTTAGAGCTGCCCAATAGAAATGAGTGTTCACAGCAGCAGGATTGACTTCATCAGTACAGGCTCCTGTCTGAACTTCAACACCAGCAACAAAATTTAAAAGAATAAACCACCAGCCTCACCTAAGGAAATACATAGACACTCTTATTTTTTCCTTCCACACCCTCAGGCTCCCTGAAATGCTCCTACCTTGTTTATATCCCAAATAATGATAATTGCTCTCACCTGCCAGGATACAGGCACTACATATTGTCCTCTCCATTTTGGATGAATCAGCAGATAAATGTTGTTTTCTCTATCCAAAAGCTTTGTGCTTGTGACCCTTTCTCACTTACGTGAGGAAAAGTAATTTGCTTCAAAAAATGTTTGTGTTATAGAAATTTGAGCTATTCATCAACAAGTGCTTTGCAGAAACAGAGCTTTTGGGGGTTATTTTTTATTATTTTTTCTCCATAGACAATTTAAGCTGGAGCCTGACTAAAACAACTAGATAAAGGAACAATTTTTTTCTTTTATTACAAAATGTTGTATGTAGGCTTAATAGCTTTTGGGAAATTTCTGTCTCTATAAAATAGTTTCAAATTGTAACAGCGCAGAACAATTTTACGTATATGTACAGATTCAATTAAATTGCTGTAATTATTGAAGATAATTTAATCTCTGGGCAAACCTATTTGGCATACCTACAAGGGACAGGAAATGAACATCATATGCACTTGTGTATCCATCCTTTATAACTTCTTTGAAGCACCTCCACAAAGTATCTTTCTAACTTACTCCTTACATGTAATACATGCATGCTGTCAGCTGCCTCTGAAGAGTATTTTGGAAAATGCAGAAACCAAAGTGTTGAAATCTTCATGGAAGTGGACTAGTTTCAACATATGTCCTCTGTTTCCATTAATTGCTGTTTATTTTCCTGCTAGCTGTGTATACGGGCTTACAGAGACTATGATTCATGAGAAGAGCAATCCTTGCACTCCCAAAACTTCTGGGCTTTCTCTGCTAAAGTAAAAAGCATAGAAAGCCCCAAATTTCATGTATCTGGTCTGGTATTTTTAAATAACAGTCTGGTATCATATTTTTAAAAGCTGTATCTGGTCTGGAATCTTTAAAAACTATTGTATCTATACAAAAGAGCACAGAAAACATGAATTTTATAGTGCATTCCGTGGTGTTTCTGAACTAAGAAAGAATTAAAGATAGATCTTCTAATTGTACTTGAAAAGATGAAAAACAAAGGCAACTCTAGCTATTATAAATGGATAGTCTTCAACGTGTAACACAAGTGCAACCAAAACAAAAAGGTCAGCTTCTCACAAAGCCAGCAGTGAAGGTAGAATTCTGGGGGGTTTAATAGCTGCTCGCTCAAAGTACTTTACATATCTTATCACTGTAAATTTGTTTCATTCATCAAAACATATAAAAGGGAAAGTATAACATTTTTAAAATTGCCAGTACGGTAAAGAAAAGCCAGAGATGACACAGTTGTTCTCATTTCTGAGAACTGGAATGAGCTTCTTGAAAGCCCCAGCACACACTTTCTTCCAGAAACCAGATATCATATAAATAAATATCTCAGTAAACCTACCCTTGGGCTCTCACACAAACCCAGTGAAACAGAGACAGATATTTGTCTGCTGCATGTAGTTTAGGATTTTATAAAGCTCTTGCAAGTTCCATGAAGGTCACAGATCACTCAAAGATTTGTTTGAATTTTGTAACGTATTCATAATAAATAAAAAAGACAATACACTTTCCCAAAACAGAAATACTTTCTAGTATCAAGATTCTTAAAGAAAGGACTAAAATTTAGAATAAGATTACCTACTTGTCTTTTTTTTTAAAAAAATATTGTTCAGAGTAATTCATTGCTGTTCTGAGTAACTTTTGGGAGGCCTAGGGGTTCCTCCTCTGCAGCTTCTAATGCATATGATATTTTAAATTTGTTGCTGTTCTTCTGTCTTTCAAATATTTTAAATACTCAGATAATTACCCAGAAAGGCAGGTAATTGCTTCCTCTTTTACTTGTTGATTCCTCAACTAGTAATTTGGTAACTCAGACAGATGAAGCTACAATTTTAACAACTATCTTCCCTTGTAGAACACATGCCGAACAAAAAATTTATAGAAAAGTACGTTTCTGTAAGCTTCTTGGACCAGTGTAGGTTTATATGTTACATGATCATGATCAACAGAGGAAGCAGAAACATGAGCAAGCCTACTTGACAAAAAGCTCCTATTAAAATTTACAATTCAACTCAGAAAAAAAACACATAATATAACTTCTTTGAGAAAATAATTATGTAAATAATATATATGGTTAAGTAGCAGAATAATGTCATTATTTTCCACCTTTGGATGGTAGTTTTCATAAATAATGAATTGCATTGCAAGGAATAATTGATTGAGCTTTTAAGTCAGTTTTCATCTGCCATGCTACTTTACATTATTGTATATCTCAGAGGCTTTTAGCAAATGACTGAATTTTCTTTATTTTGTCTACTTCAATCAGAACTGACCTGTTAATCTATGTAAAGGGTGTAAGGGAGAGGAGAATTCAGTTCCATAAAAGAGATTGGATTCTAAGAGTACAAAAATTGCTTTGTTATTTTTCTTTCTCATTTCCTGTTGCTATTGTCATACAAATTTTCAGTAGTAAAATTGTAAAAAAAAAAAAAAAACCAAAACAAAACAAAACAGAAAAGGTCCTTTGGAAGAAAAAGTGACTTAGTGTTAGCCATTTATCAAAGAACTTGGAAGTCTGGTTGCAGCTATAAAACAAGTGCCATTCCAAAACTGGGGAACAGCACTGCGTTTCTCTCCAGCAAGTAAGAGGGACGTTGATCATATTTGACTTAAGGCCTCTGCAGCGTGGATGTTTACATATGAACATGTCATTATGGAAGAGTCCTACACATACTAAAAAGGAGACAGATACTTTCAGGAACTCTTCACCTGACCAGTTTTAGATATCTGCCAAATAGGATGAAATGTGCACGTACAGTGGAAAGGATTTGCCTGAACAACACTGGGAAATGAAGAACTAAGACAGAAGAGGCCAGGAAAGGGAAGAGAGCTAGCCATGGAGAGATAGGCCATCCTCTCATAGGATCTTAGTGGAGGCTTTAGGACAGAGTCAATTACAGTAGTGAACATCCAAAAAGAAGTGAAACGCTTTCCAGCAACAATTGTTACAGACGTTTGCAACCACAATTTAGATGGGTTTTCACCTGGAATTTAGGTTGTGTATGAATCAAGGAAGGCATTTATGAACATGTAAAGGTGCCTAAATTTAGACATTAAAAACTTTCATGCCAAATAATAGCAAAGAGCTACCTCTCTAGATAGGCAATAAACTTCAATGTTTAATTCAGGTGCAACTTAGACAGAAACTTATCCTATCATGTCTACCTTTGAAAGACAGAGAGTGAATAGTTATAGAATTATAAATCTAAATTCAGTTTCTAGAACAAGAACAAATAATAAATATGTTATAGGCAAATATCTAGAGTACAATGATGTGATAAGAAATGGTCAAAATGAATTTTAAAGAGCAAATCATATCAAACCACTCTGATTTCCTTCTTTGACAAGGTAATAGGCCTTGAGGCCTATAAATAGCCAGACTCCCGTAAAGATTTAGATGCTGCCCTATGTGATGTATTCAGAAACTATCATGAAAATATGGATTTACTGTAAGAGTTCTGCAAGAATGGGAAATGACTGGAAAAGTAGTGTTCAAATCATAGTTAAGTGGCATTCAAAATATAGTTACTAAGTTCTTTTATTAAACTTAAGGGCTGTGTTTACTTAAGGGTAGGGAAGGAGTTACACAAGAACTGTTCTGAACTTGCATATATCATACTGTGGTGTAAAAGACAAATGTTGCTTAAACTGGATTGGTATCAGCATGACATATAGCATAATCCTTTTCTTCTAGTTATCAGTGGAAAGGCCTCATCTGAAGCAGTACAGAAAATTCTGGACACAGCACTTGAGGAAAGTTATGGCTCAATAAACAAGGCTATGTTCGTGCAAGAGGCCGGGGAATATCAGAGTGATCAGAGGATGATTTAAAGTCAAGAAAACACAATGAGGAAAATCTGAAAGAACTGGGTTCTTGTAGTTACCTACTAGGCAGCTGAGGGGATACGTCTTTACACATACAAAAGGGTAGAAAGGATAGATACAGTATGTTCCATGTTTATGCATAGATGTGGTACTGCAAAAAGGTTATGGACTCCTGTCCATAACCAGGAGGACAAATCAGAAAGTTAGGTATTATACCACTACAAGGAAGATCAGGTTAGACTTCCTAAACATTTCATACTGTCTACAAATTTTCCTTTTTGTGATAGAGGATAAACACGGGTGACACTGACTGTTCTCACCCTCAGTGCAGACATCTTTTACGTGACATCCATCTACTCAGGAGAGCTGCCGAAATTTGGCAGTCATCCCATACTTTCTTTCCCCTTTCCAGTCTTCTGGACTTCCATACATTTTCTGTAAGTTCTTAGAAATAACTAATGACAAGTCTAAGATTTGCTTCAACCACTCCCCTAACTAGCCTAAAATGAACTCCTCTGGATCAGTATTTGAAAACACACCAGTTATTGAAGTCCCTAACCGTCTCTTTTCCTGCTCTGCCGTTGATTAACGTAAATTTAAGGATGTAATAAAAGATTGACCAGCTTCAATCAGAAATAATTTATTTTAATCATTTCAATCAGTTTCAATCATCTGTTCTCCTATTTTGAAAGCCAGTTTTGTGTGTGGAAACTAACCAATACCCTCAAAACTGGGATGAAAATACCACACAATGCTGCTCACTTTGTACTGGCATAGCTTTTAAAAAAAAAAAAAAAAAAAAAAACAACCACACAAAACACAGGAAAAAAAAGCAATCTGGGAAACAAAGGAAAAAAAATATTTCTTTTACCCAATTTTTCATACAGCAGGTATCTGAAAGTTCTGTTTGGCTTTGGTTCATTTATAGGTCTAGAAAACCACAGAAAGTGGTTTAATAATAATTTAATAATGCAGTTCTTGGAAAAATGGGAGATAATTATTTGGGACCTACTTAGCAGATTAATTCTTTTTTATGAAATGGATGATATCTCACACTAAAATGTAAAAGACACTGGAGAAAAGATTAAAAAAAAAAGAACAAGGAAGGTATGGATAATCTAGAAACAATTATGCTGACTTTTTTAAAGCCTGCATTTTAGGAACTGGGTGAGAAAAGTAAAAATGAAAATCCTGTTCCATTTAAATTGGTAAGGAAAGTACAAAACTAAAAGAAAAGTTTCAGTGCACCAGTGGGAATTCTTTCATACAGCTACAGCATGCATTGTAAGAGATCTATAAGAAAATAAGTGGTATAATCACTGCAGGAGAGGAAATTCATAGAAATGTGCAAAGGGGGAAAAAAATCACCTATTTTAAAATAGTGCTAATTATTTTCATGCTGTTTTCTCCTTTGCTACTTTCAATATATGTTGTACCACTCTATCCCAATTAAAATTAATACCTTTTGCATTACTTCATCTAGTGTTCCAGTTTGGTTTTCTACTTGCACACAATTTGCATTACACGTGCAAATCTGTATTGATTACATGAAAACCCCAAGAAATACTCAGAACAGACTTTAGGTCCAAGACTGATTTATGGTACTTGTAACAGAAGTTTGGGCAAGAAACACCCAGTCACGTCATTTTTGAATTTGAACCAAAAAAATCTCACCAGTACTCTTAGATTTTTATCTGGTGCCAGTCACTGGGATAACTATGCTGATCTCTGCAACCAATTTAATCTCTGAGTATAAATCTAATGGAACTAAATAAATGGGAATTTTGAGTGAATCGCTCTCTGTTTTAATCATCACTTACTATTTAAATGGTTAATGAAAAGTCAATTCCTCAAGGAGAAACTCAGTTTCATGCACGATTTCATTATACTTTCATTTTTTCTCACATACCAGAAATAAGACTGCTCCGCAAGTAGTCTGTTAATCACCTAAAACTAAACATTAATCCTGTTAACCTACTTCCAGTGTTTGAAGCTTGTTATGTTAATGTCATAGCAATAAAAAAACCCAGAAAGCTTTTTACACTCTCACAAATGTTTTATTCCTCAGAGAGCCATTCATTGCTCTCAGAAAATACAGTGTATTTGCAAAACAGAAGACCGCTTTCACTTCTGTGTTTCCAGTACAGCTAAGCTTTCCCTACCCCCCTTTCTTTTTTTTCCTTTCAATTTTCAATAGGATACCTTCCAAGAATCTGCTAACAAGTACTAACCAAAATCAAGATCACTCCTGAAACTGAAGCACATAGAACAGTCCCTAAAATCAATTTGTACTGTAACTTCAAATCATCTTTAGCAACCCAGACTAATGCAAATAAATGTAATCAGTTTATACATGCAGAACAGTGTCAGTAGCATGCATTATGCTTTCAGTACAACTGTCAGGGATGTGAACAGTTTTTAATGCTGTTTTAAGTTTACAAAGTTATTTAATAATTTCTATTCATGAGTATTGAAATAGGACAGGCCATGTGAGACACAGAACTTGAGTGATAGTTATTTGTGAAATCTAAATTTGTCTTCCAGCTTTTAAAAATTCCCTCTCCCTACACCTTATTCATGGACTTCAGCATTTACTTAGAGTTTGTCCTTATTTTTCCAAATAACTTGGCTAGCCATAATTCATTTGGAACCAAGATGGAGAGCCTTTCTCTGTCTCATACTAGCATACACCAGAGAAGGCAATAGTGTATTCTAGAAGTAACTTCGTGATTTCCATAGCAATGAAGGCTTGCAGTGTTCAGAACAGACTCCATCAAACTCTGTGGAGTTTTTTCTTTCATAAATATTTTAGCATATTTTGTTTTACTCTGAAACATGGGAAATTAAAATCCTTAATCATTTGCTAGAGCATTGCATTATGAATGGTATCACTGTAAATTTTACAGTCCACCACTCTGGTGTTTTTTCAAAAACTTAGAGCATACAAACAGTTGTTATATGTTGATTAGGCAGGGCTCTAATGTCTGCTATTGTTGGTATTATCATTCTTACTACTATTGTTCACTTTCTTCTGTCCATAGAAGTGAGAATGGCATCAAAGTGATATTAAAGACAAGTTATGTATTTTCATAGTATAGTATACACAAAAAAGCCAAATCTATAATTATTCTAATATTTGATAAGAATTTCCAGCTGAAATCTATGCTCTTCAGAGAAATAAGTTTTGTTTTGTTTTATTCTGTTTTCAAAAGATTATATACTGTGCAAATATACTAAAATAGATTAAATGGACTTTCAAGGTGTGTTCACCAAGCCCACTAACTGAGCTTCACCTCTCATCTTTCCCACAGTAGAACTCTCTTCAAGGCACTGGTTTAATCATCTAATAATCCTAGTGCATGGACCAAGAGCTATCATATGCCCACGATGGATTGCCATTGTAACTAAATTAAAAACTTAGGTACTTAGAATAATAGAATCACAGAATGGTTTGGGTTGGAAGGGACCTTTAAAGATCATCTAGTCCACCCCTGTCATCTTCAACTAGATCAGGATGCTCAGAGCTCCATCCAACCTGACCATGAATGTTTCCAGGCTCATGTACCACCTCTCTGGGCACCCTGTTCCAGTATTTCACCACCCTCATTGGAAAAAATTTCTTCCTTATATCTAGTCTGAATCCACCTTCTTTCAGTTTAAATCCATTACCCCTTGCCCTATCACAACAGGCCCTGCTAAAAAGTTTGTCCCCATCTTTCTTATATGCCCCCTTTAAGTATTGAAAGGCTGCAATAAGTTCTCCCCGGAGTCTTCTCTTCTCCAGGTTGAACAACCCCAACTGTCTCGGCCTTTCTTCCTAGGAGAGGTGCCAGCCCTCTGACCATTTTCGTGGCCATCCTCTGGCCCTCCAACAGGTCCATGTCTTTCTTGTGCTAGGGACCTCAGACCTGGATACAGTAGTCCAGGTGGGGTCTCACCAGAGCAGAGAAGAGGAGAAGAATCACTGCCCTCAACCTGCTGTCCGTGCTTCTTTTTATGCAGCCCCCCATATGATTGCATTTCTGGGCTGCAAGCGGATATTTCTGACTCATGTCCATTTTTTCATCCACCAGTAACCCCAAGTCCTTCTCAAGTATGTCCTTTTACCCACCTGAAGTAACCACAAAGATGGACAATGAAATACACAGCCAATCAACAAAAGGTTTTCCAATGTAAAATGGATTAATGCAATGAGGACTTTGTCCCTATTTGAAAATAACAAAGTATGGGGAAGGTGCAGAGGAGACATATTTGGACGTTTCAGAAAGGAAAAAACATTCTTCATGAAAATCAGGGCATTTCACTACACAACACACCTTAGGGTTTGACAGTCTAGCCACATACTGGTAACTTTGGAAATCTGTTTTTGGCTAGAATGTAAAGAAATGAGCCTATAAGATTTCCTTATCTTTTCTGTTTGTTTTGAAAAAGACTGTAGCACTCAGTGCTAGCCAAGAGTGGTCTTGCTATTCAGTGGTTTCAAAGAGTGGTGATGTGGCACTGGAGAAAGACATCTGGCACAGCTTGTGGAAGGCTTTTTTTGGAAACTCAAAAAAAGAAAAAAAAAAGATTTGTGTAATCCATGGGAAAGCTAATCTAACTGTGTGTACTTACTTTTTGTTTCCTAGCCAGTTTTCCTATTTCTGTTCTTATGCTTCTGACAAGATCTTGTAAAACTCAAGCATCCTACGGAAAATTTTACATGAGTCTCACTAAACTCATTCCTTCCAAGGCTCCATAAATCCACAGAACTTGTTTTGAACCTTAATACAAAGGATCCTGCTTAATTATTTTTAATTAACAAACTCTAGTAACCTCTTGTAAGAAAAGTTCCATCCACAAACACTCACGGGTTTTGGTTCTAATTGGAACTACCTTTAGATGATGTGTTTCCACATAATTTTATCTTTTGAAAACCAGATGCCTACAATTGAGTGCATGGAGAAGTTAGATACTGAGTTGTTAACTTCCAAGGAGTAGTAGCTGCAGGACTGAAGCACATTGTCGGTGGGATCAAAATATGAACTACAATGAAAAATCTAGTTGTTTTACCCTTGGTCACTATTCCTTGCTGAAATATCTGTGATGAGCAGAGGAATAATAAACAAGTAGCACAATGTAGTGCTACTGCATCATTTTTTACAAAGCAACTAGATGTTAACTAATTTCATTTTATTTAAAGGTTGCCAAGGTTTCTTCAGAGGTTAAGTTCTCAATAGTGCTTTGATAAAAATTACCACTGTGGAAAAAGTTCTGTGTATTAAAAAAGTCATCCTATATATATTCATTTAAAATTATTCTGGTCTCATTTTCATAATAATTTCAATAATTGTATTACTTGTTTGGTTTCTTATCTTGATTTTTTTTTCTCTTTATTCCTTTTCCTTTTTTATTTTCTTTTTCTCTTATGTGATAATTTTCAGTATGATACACATGGAACAGAAGTTGAATTTCCAATAGAGTTGATCCTTTTCAAAGAGATAGCTCCATCTAGTGTCACAGTCAGACACCATTTTAAATTTGTATCTTGCGCAAAGTAAAACTAAGCAATCCTCATAGTTAAAATAATTAAGACTTAAGGTATTATCTCCTGCTGGAAGAACAAAAATGTGAACAAACAGATATCTGAAATACTATTAAAAAAACCTGTGCAAATCGTGTTTTCGCATATGCATTCCTCTTGAAGGAGCTGAATTTGTATCATAGTATACTTTGTCTGCAATAAATTATAAGATTCTCTGACTCCAGATGCTCTTACTATGAACTGTTGTATGGAATAATATGCTGGAGCAAAACATCCATCACCAATTCTCTAAGGCATCATATCCTATTTAGTTTAGGAATGCTTTAGGTCTCTGAATATGTGTGGTGCAAAGAAATTGCTCTAATGTGTCCAACAAGGACTCTGCTCAGTAGTAACACAGTCTGCAAAAGAAAGCAGACTTAAGAAAACTGGGTGGTGGAATTCTAATATAATTAAGCAATGGCAATTCAAAGACTACTGTTTTCAAGCAGTCATTGGTTTTAAAATTATAAATTAACTAATGGTCAAATAATTTGCTTCCCTCACCTACTTATAAATTAACTAAGGGTAGAATAATTTGTTTGCCTCACCCTAGATTTTGCTAGGTCATTTGATAGTTTGTCAAAAACTTTTACCAGTATAATTAATCATATTTACCTGGGTATAAAAGCAGTTTTATGAAAAGCAAACCACCCGAAGAGGAACAAACAGAAAAGCTACAACACACACACATTCTGAACTATTAGATCTGAGATCTGCCCTGAAGGAGTAAGGAAGCTGCAATGTATTATTTAACATTCTCATTAATTGTCTAAGAGAAAAGGTAAACAGCACTTTTATTAGCTTTGCAAACAGTGTTAAACTAAAGAGGCTGTGGACCAGAACTGGGAACAGGAAGCAAATGCAAAGGGAACAATGAAATAATAGCGATATGAAAATATAAAAAATAGGACTAAGAGTAACCAAATGAGATTCAAAACGTCAAGTAAATAATTTGAATGTGGGAATATAATCTTAAAATAATTAACAAACAAAATTACTGGCAGGCTTAGTGATGGCACTAACAGCAGACAAGTTACAGACGGGTTTGCAAATGAGAACAGAGAAGTCCTGTGTTAGGTATCAGCCATACACAAATTACCAAGTCATGTATAAGAAATAGACTTATTTCCTTCCACAAAGCTATGATGAGCTTGGATGTCACGCTCAGTTTAGAGTATTTAAGCTTTGACCCACCCCAGCAAGGGCAACATCAGATTTTCTATGATCTCCAAAGCTCATTAAATAAAACGTGAAAGACAACATCTTGAAAACTAACACAGTTGTTTCCAACTGATTTCTTAGGTTTCCGTCAATAAGGTTGAAACCTTTTTCCACAGCTTTGGAAGAGTGCCATAAACCAGAAATTTTAGTTTTCTTTCAACTCAGAGTTTATTTGTAAATTATTTGTCCCAGTAATGGTTTATGTTACATTTGTTAAAATGTTTGTAGGCAAGGCATTATATAGCCCAAATTGTAAGTTCTCATTAAGCTTTGCTTAAATATTTTCATGTAAAATTTACCAGTGGTATTTTATGCTAGAAAGGAGAAATATCCAGAAAATCTTTCAAGAATAGAAAAGCACTACAGAACTTACCAGTGTCTATATTTATTTTCTTAATTGGATAAAGATGTTGGTAGCTGAATATAGTATACAGTCATGCTGGATTTTCACAAATACCAGGTCATATGTGTCCATTGAAATCAGGAAAAAAAACAGACTTTAATTTATTTTCAAAATCTTCTCCGTCAACCAACAGGTTTATGTATTGAAATACTAAATGTATACTGCCATGTGTACTGCCAGATCACAGCAGCATCTTCATTATATTACCTTTGTTCCTAGATTTTCTATTCTCTTTTTAATGCATAAATGATAAAATTATATCTATGTCAAATAACATGGCACGTGTTTTTCTAACTCTTAAAGACTTTCACATGGCAGAGTTGAAAAAAATAATAGTGTTGAAAAAATAATAAAGAGTAGAAGCAACAAGGAACTGATATTTGTAGAAAGATTGAAAAACATTTATTCATCATATATATATATATAAGTAGCTCATACATGCACATATTATATATATATATTTACATATACACATCACCTTATTGCTCTCTACAACTACCTGAAAGGAGATTGTAGTGAGGTGGGTGTCGATCTCTTTTCCTAAGTAACAAGTGATAGGACAAGAGGAAATGGCCTCAAGTTGCAGCAGGGGAGCTTTAGATTGGATATTAAGAAAAATTTCACCAAAAGGATTGTCAGGCACTGGAACAGGCTGCCCAGGGAAGTGGTTGAGTGACCATTCCTGGAGGTATTTAAAAGATGTGTAGATGTGGCACTTAGGGTCATGATTTAGTGGTGGACTTGGCAGTGTGAGGTTAATGGTAGGACTTGATGATCTGAAGGGTCTTTTCCAACCTAAATGTTTCTATGATTCTATGTCCTGGGGTTTAGTTAGATAAACAGCTATATTCATATAGTTTATATAGCTTTATATATCATAGTTTTTGTTTTACTTTACCATCAAATCCAATCACTTTAATGGATCTTAGTACTCCTTCCTCATTTTTCGATGTTAGAAATGTAAGAGGTTTTTTGCTTATAGTTATGGTGGCAAAAATGAATAAACAAAATATTGAAATAACAGTGGAGTCAATGCATGTTATGTGAATGCAACTGCGTGCTAATGTATTTGGGAAAGAAAGCCTTCCTTTGCCTCAAAGTCCTTAGGGATGGCTCTGAAAACATCTGTTGTTTCTTTCTCTCCTGGGAAAATTTACAGTAACTTGTAATACAGTTGTTTAATCTCTAAACCAAAACCTAATTCTCCGTGTTTGGGTCATGAGCCAGTCAAAAAGTTTTTTGGAGAATGTTCAGAAGAACAGTTCTCTGCCTGTCTACCTGAAAAATACTTATGTATGTTACTTCCATGAGAAAATGAATTTTAATGGACTATAAAAGGATTTTGTAAAGAGCTCTCACTTAGCTCATGACAGGAGAGTGAGAGAAACTAGTTTTATGTTTTTAAAATTACTTTGCTGCAATAAGAAGAAAAAGTGTAACTAAATAATTTCACAGATTATGAAATGTTATTTTTTTAAGTAGAGCATTTGTTATAGTAAATATTCTAATTTTAAAAGCCTATCAATTCAAATTTACAAGATTTCTATATAGACATTCTGCTCTGATCAATCAAACTACTTCTGAAGTACACTACGATGATAAATGCTTGAAAACTACTTCTTCTAAAAATAAGCTTACAAACCAAGAGTTTAAATCCAGATAGGATATTAAAAAATATCTAATTAATACACTTGTGCTTTTTAAAGAATTACAACAGATATTTCCTATCTTTCTTTTTCTTCCTTCCAGTTATGTGCCAGAAAAATACTTTATAATAATATTTCAGAAGAAAGTTTGCCTAAATAATTGTACTTTATGAAAAAGTAAATACTACACATACTGGCAAAGTCTCTCTATAAATCTAAATGCTAGGAAATGAAGAAAGAGATAGCAAAAAAGACCCCCAAAACAAAAGCCTAGGTAATTGCAGACCTGACAGATTCAGTTGTGTTATATAAGGAATCAAAGCAGAAGATAAGATTTGTTCTCAGAATTTATCAGTTAAAGCTACAGCTTTGTGTAATATTTAACCAATGGCATAAGTTCATATATATTGAGTTGGAGGGAAATACCCATAACATTAGTGCATTCGAAGTAAATGAGGATGCAAAATCAAGTTGTTAGTGCAGAGCACAAATAGAATATGATGGACAGGTGATAAATACACATGGTATAAAACTGAAAGAGGAAACATGAAATTTGGATTACAAATCTTATTGAATAAGTGATTTACAGCTGAGGAAGTATTCATAGCTGAAATAAAAAATGTTCTGTGACAGACTTCCAACATCTCAAACTATAAATGATACATTAAACATTGAAATTTAATGTTTTCAGACAAATGTGCCAAAGAAGAAACATGTCTATCTGGAGTCCAAGTCAGGTCAAGGCCATTATTCATTGATATGGAATGGCCACATAGTCATTGCCCAAAACTTCAAAGGCACGGGAGTATCAAAGATGTTTTGAGATCTTCATTCTTTTGTGTAACAGAGAGTCTGTGCTTTGAGGATGGGGATCTTGGGGAAGTTGTGCTGGTTTTACTTTTTCCCCTCTGATTTTCATGAACAAGACAGTCAGTGTGGGAAAAAGATGCTGGTGTAGAGTATGTATGATGTATACAGTAACTACAACCATATTTTAATTCCCCATTTTATGCTAGTAAAGGTATATGTAGGGAAAATCTCCTCTTGCTTACATATTCTTTCATGAGCAGCTGAACACTTTCAGACAACAACATTTGGAAAAGATATAACTGTTTCTGTGTTTGTGTAATGTTTACCAATATGGATGTTTTACCTTGATTTCATCATTTGAAAAACAGGCCTAGAGATGTGTAAACTGATTTTTCAATTAACTGATTTCTTTTTCAGCAGTAGACCCGATTTTTTCCGCTTGATGTAAACATTTAATTTAATCCCGCAATGGGATATAAGAGGTAAAGTGGGAAGAGAGGAAGAAAGAGGAGGAAAGAAAGAAGACAAAACTGTTGAACACACATTAATTCTACTGCTTGATGAAATTTTGAACTGCATCTTTTATCATGTAACGACACTGACCTTTTTCCTAGATGCTGACTATAGAAATAGAACAATCCTGACTTGGGACAAGAGTGGTTGCACTTTATTCAAAATAAATAATTACTGACAAAAGTGGAAAGGATACTTTTATCTGGTGGTTTTAAAGAAAAATGTCCATTTACCAGGTTTAATGAAGCATATGGATTCCAGTCCTTAATCTGTATTTAAACTAAATAGGACATCGTTGCAGTAGAGGCCAGAACACCTCTTATAGTGATGGCTAGGGAGTTTTCTCAAGGAAAGAAAGAGGCAGATTTACTCCATAAGCTGAAGAGTGAACTGCACCTTGTTTCTAGGATACTGGGTGAATATTTTAGCTATTAACATGTTTCAGAAAAAGAGAAAACTGCTGTGTTCTTGTACTATTTTTTCATCCAAAACTGTTGAGTGAAGCTTATTCAAATTGAACAATTTTTTAAGAGAAGAGGTTTCAAATGACAGGAATAATATCTTTAATAAAGTGGATGTCCCCGTAAAAATTTTACCTCAAACTATTTCTTATCTCTTCCTTGCTCATTTTTGGGGTCTGTAGCTTGACAGTTTCTCCAGTAAACAAAAAGAGCATTTTCCCTAACTCTTCACCACAAGCTACTACATCAGGGAAGTCGAGAGGGTATTATAAATCTTCAGAGGAATTAAACAGATGAATTGATTTCTGGCTATGATAACTGGTGGAAAATTTGAATTTGATTTGCTCTGTGGGAATAATGGTACACGTCTGCGCTTTGAAGCTCTGCAGAGCTCAGTAACCTACACGATCTCTGGGCCTAATCTGAATATCGCCGCACTGTGCCATGGGAGCGGCTGTAGTGTTCCTGACCACAGAGGAGAGAGCGCTCCACAGCACAGCTAACGTGAGCAGGTGCAGGCTGTGCTGTGCTGTGTCATGCTGCACATAAATCGCGGCCTTCAGGCCCGTGCTGTGCTGCCCAGGTCCCTCGGACACAGACTAAAATCAGCCGGCTCCTTGTAACAGAGGAGACTGCGGGCAGCTCCTTCTCAGTGCCAGCAATTACACCTCCCTACACCACCGTTATCTAAAAGTGCGAAGATTGCTTCTCTTTGAGACTGTAGCAATGTTGTTTTCTTGTAAGAAGCTTGAAAGACCAAAAGGGGAAAACCTTTGCTATGGACACGGTCTCCACTTGATTTGGAGTGGACTCTTGCTCTGATGTCTTTCCCTGATTGATAGAAATGTTTTCTTCGATTTGGATATTGATCTACAAACACGAATGATTTACACAGCTCTATTCAGAACTGTAGGAACACTGGCATTTTGACACAGCCAAGCTTTACTATGCTTAGGAGAATATCTTTCAAGAAAAAGCACCATTAGTTTGGATTTTTGCCTTTCTAATAACTTTATTTGTTTATTTAGAAGTAAAAACAATAAATAATACAAATAACATTAAAAAATTGAAAATATGTAATAGAATATTAATATATAAATAATACATTTATTGTTAATTACTAGCAATCAATATATTATTAATATATTGTAACACATAACAATATGTTACCTGGGTTTTTATTGAATAAATATATAATATAGTCATATAAATAATGATATTGGATAATAATGATAATGGGTACTGTCAAGTTTACCCCATACATGTCACAAAAGGATAACCTTTTTATGAAGACTTTTTAGGGTTGAGAGAAATGTGACTCAAAAAAAAGTATTTCTATACCTACATGGGCCACAAAGAATATTTATTATTGTTCTTTATTTTCTCTCTTGTTAGAAATCCAGAATTTTACTTGACTCCGCACGAAACCCGTAACATACTCATGGAAAAACTTCTTTTGACTTCCATGAGTTTAGGAACAACCTCAAGTAAGTGCATATTTCTTTCAAGTGCACACAAAAATGGAAAAAAGGTCAAATGTGCAAATTACTTAGGAAAAGGAAATTCCTTAAGTAAGGGAAGTGTTATTAGTAAGTGGGAAGGAGAAGAACATATACACTTCTGGTCACAGTTTAAAGTTTCTTTTCAAGTGGCATTGCCAAGATTAAAGCTTTATAATTAAATTCCTATTTGACAAAGACATCAATTAGTTTACTTAGTGGTTTTATGATTTAATTGATGACTAAGACAACATCTTATTTAAAGCTTGAGCCATTTTTATAGTAAAGTATAGATTACTAACTTTTCATCCCATTGGGACCACGCTGTTTTGAAAGGGCAATTCAGTGTAAGACTTCTTTATGTTCAAACCTGCCCTCCCATCATACCGTCTGTTTTATAACTCATGTGGTTACCACAAAACATATTTTAAAGTAGCTGGTTTCTTCTCTTTTTTTTTCCACCCTCTTTCTTCAATTTTGATCTCCCTGTAGTTGTGGTAAAGCTGTCACCACTGAACACTCCTTGAAGCAAAATTTACCAATATATATTGGTGTCAGAAAACAGCAATAACTTCCTGCTGCTGTAATTACTCCTTGAAAAGTGCCGCATCAATACAATGTACAGAAACACAGACAAATAAGAACTTAATGAGCAGCCAACATAAAACACATTATTCTTTTTCAGGCATTCGTGTGGTATGGTTGCTCTCTTTTTTTCTCCTTACTTGGGTATGAGTTGTATAAGGTGATGCCTATATGAACAATGCAAGATTTTAGGAAAAAAAATCATACAAAACTTTAGCTACATATTTTTATATGTATATGTATATGTTTATATGTATATGTTTTTAATATTTGTGAGACAGGTTTCACTCTCCATCTTCTGATAAGCCAGCAAAGAGTTTGTAGATGAGGGTCACAGATATCAAGGCTACTTCACGCCTATGGCCCATCTAGCTCAGCATCATCTGTGACATATCAGGAAGAGTATAAGATTCTCCCTCCTCAAACTGCCACTCTGTAGTTATTACTGAAGTCCTCCAATCTAATGTCCAGCTTTAGGAACAGCAGCTTTAGGAAGTAGCCTGGGTAATCCTATGAATTATGGCTGCATCTCTCCACTATTCTTTATGTCTGTATCTCTCCACTATTCTGAGGCTGATGTCTCTGCTTTTCATCAAGCAGAATCCGGGAGGTAACTCAAATGGAAAGAAATATATTTCTTTGCCTTCAGTTAATGGCCATCATGACTAGTTCACCACTCTGGCTCACTTCAGGGAAGCATGAATAGTAGGAAGAAATGGGAAGATAGCTATCTAGAGATAGTATGTATTTTGGGTCTTATAAGATTTGGTTTGGAATACGTCATGACCTGAAGTGCCCTTGCAGGTATACTGAAGGTTGGTTTAGGTATTTCCAGAAATGTATGTCAACTTCAAAAAGATTCATGTCTCCTGTACTTCAGCAAGAAAGAATTCTCAGATGCCCTGCTGCCAATTGCAAAAATTTCCATTTGTTTTCAAAGAATCAGGATTCTTCATTAGGCTATTTTTTTCATTCTTTTGCCTATATACAAATTATCTGCAATAGAATCTGAATTTTACAGATTAAATTATATTCCCACCTTTGTAAACTTCTTATGAACATTACTTGGTATTATTTGCATTTTTTTTTTGGTCTGTCTTCCCTATTCAACTACTTTTAAAGAGGAATGATGGAAAGAAATAAGAGTACTCAAAAGCTGGGAAATGGTTCAGGGGTCATAAAATGTTTACTTATTGCTCAGTTAAGTCTCTCTGTGATTTTCTCTGTAAAATTTAAAAAAAATCCTTAACTACTCACTCTAACCTAGGCAAATTACCATGTTGAATATATGTATGGAAGATATGCAACAGAAAGTCTTTTTTTTTTTTTTTTGTAGGTACCATATTTACCAAGACAAATCGTCTTACATTTTAAACTGAAAGCTGTGTGGGAATGGACATGTCACTGATGATGACATCTTCATATTTTCAGTCCAAAATTTCACAGTTCGATTCATGAGGACTCCAGTGAAATTTTAAGAAGCTGAACAGACCAATTAATTAAAGACCAAATGCTCAGTTATTTGATTTCTTTTCTTCATTTCTTTAGATTAAAGTCCATTTTCTTTAGCTGAGTCCCTCAGCTAAACCTTGCAGACTTTCAAAGATTATTGGAGTGCTTTGGAATATAGAGCAAAAATCTTCTAAGTAAAGCCACCCATATGAAAAAAGATATCTGCTCTGTGCCTCTTGAAACGTTCTTTGATTACTAAGAGCTGGTGGCATGAAAGAGATACCAGGATTTTTTTGGTTGGAAGCGACAGCATATAATGTCTTCAACAGCAAGCCTTTTGTTTCTCACTAAGCCTATTCCCATTCTCATATGACAGGTAAAAAAATAACTGCCTTACACATTTTTAATTTTCATATAAAAACTTCTGTTCTGAAGATAAGTGCTACATTGTCTATCTACAATATAAAAAATGCACAACACACTGGTAATAATAACTACACCAGACACCAGAAATGTAAACTGATTGCTGATAAACAGAAGACTTAATGAAATACACTTACCTGAATTGTTACAGCATTGCAGAAATGTGAAATAAAGTGGATTTTCTTTCTAAATAGTGCCTCTTATTTTTAGATACATTTTCTGAGTTTTTCATAATCCCTAACAAATGAGCATTAGAGATCTTTGTGACTAGGGAATTTCTTTCTTTCATACAGATGATTTCTCTCAGGTTGAGGTCTTTTGTTTACTTAGAAAAGCTCACTTCTCTAACTGCAGTAAGGCAGTAATCCGACCACAATCCTACAGCTCCAGCATTTTGCTCTGTATTTTAATTTATGCAAAGTGTGAGAAAATTCTCTATTATCTCTTCATACAAATCCAGAACTAAAAGGGATGATGTAAGTTTGCTTTGGGTAAAGCCCATAGTTAAAAGAGAACAGAAATAGGTTCTGATTTCTCAAGTGCATGTTCTTCAGGTAGTTGCTGTAGATAAAGAGCCAAAACTGAACCTTAGTACTTCAGTTTTGGCTCTTTATCCAGCCAAAGGTGCAAGTTTAAAACTATGTTTTGTGTCTAGTTTGTGATCAGTTGCTGAAAAAGATTCATCCAAACAAGGGCCAAAAGATATGGAAAAATAAGTCCCAATAAGACTGAAATAAAACAGTCACTTTTAACTTTACTTGACTTGCAAATTGGGAATTTTGGTTTAGGCATTCCAGTGTAGATATATAGGTGTTTAAAATGAACTTGGTGTTTAAGATCTCATTATCATCAGCTGAGACCTATTCATTAGTGCCAAGGGTGATGCCAATTTAAATAGATGCCTGATTTTTGTCAATTCAATAGTTAAAAAAAAAAAAAAAGAGATTACAGAGAAATAAACTACTGTTTATATGAAATGTAAAAAGTAACTCCCCTCAGTTACATATCCGAAGATCATTTCTCAGTGGGAACAAAGCCATATGTGCAGGCAAATTTAGTTTTGGACCTTGTGATTGAGAAAATTCTCATTTTATCAACTTTCATAGTATTTCACAGAACTATATTATATGGAAATAATGTTTATTTATTTTAGAATCATCTCATAGATTTAATCAGATAATAAAGTTCTAGTTAAAACAGTAATAAAATTTCAAGATGTATAATTCTATTTCAAGAAAATTAATATCAGACATAGAAGAAAATCTGAGATTATTTTTCCCGTAGAATTGAGTCTAAGTATTAACATTAAAGAGTAAAACACAATCCTGTATTTAGGCTACAAGGAAACAAGGATGGATTACGTCCTTATATACGTTAATTTAAGTGGTATTTTATATAAGTACAAATTCTTCTCAAAAAAGGAGGTAAAAGTGATCATTACTCTGATGGTCACTAAGGGTTTCATGTAACCTAATTATACAATACGCATTAGTCACTCAAAGGATGTTACTTCCATCAAAAAGCTGGGAGTTCTTTTTCTGTACTGTATGTGCTTTGTAGACTTACTATGCAGATGTAATTAGGGCTTTGAAATCATCAAGCCAATTTCATGCAATCTTGGAGGTTTTTTCTCTTAATTTACTCTTTCTTTAACAGCAAAAGTGCTCAGTTAGATTAATTTATTCTCATGTATCCCATAGAAGTCCTTTATTTTGTGCATATTAAACCAACTGGTGTTGCATATCAGCAGTGAGGAAGAGGAAAAGAAAGGCATCTCAGAAATAAAATTAAAAAAAAATAAATATTTATTTGTTACGGAGGGTATATCTTATTAAATTAGAGATGGTGTAAGTCTAGGACATTATGATTACTTATCTTCTGCAGGGACTGCAAACTCACAGTGAACACATTTCAGTGTGGTGTGATGTTTAGATATTCAACTGCATCCCATGTACACTTTGGTTCAGGAGTCCTATCAGTGCTCAGGGCTGGGCTTGCCTGAGCTGCATCGCAGGTGTAACTGGTTCCAGTCCTGTTATCTGCTGACACCAAATTTCCTTTTGACTTTCCTGGACTGACCTTGGACATTTCTCTGCGGTTACCTTGCCTTTTTTTGATGACACTGACCTGTCGATGGGACCTGTTGCCTCCACTGCCTTGCTCTGCTCCTCTGCACCCTGGTCACGGGGATTACTGCCCAGATGTGCTGGGGGCACCCTTGGCTCCCAGGTTACCTTCCCTGTGAAGTAGCCTCACTCTTGCAGCTCCTGACAGGCCCCAGGTAAATGTGTCCACGTCTTGATATCTACCAGTACATGTTCATAATCACAAAAATAACCTTGAAATATACTGAAAAATATACCTATTTCATGTGCAGAAATAGGGAAAGGATTGAGTAAATGAATTGGGAATATTTCTCCTTGCTTCACTTACTGAAGGCACCAGCTTAAGTGCCTTCAGACTTCCATACCAACAATAGGTTTTGAAACTTTCAGTTTAAGAATGCAAACAGTCCTAGCTGTGATGGCAGGGTTTTGTGTCTGACTTTTGAACAAGAAATGATACAGAGACTATTAACAGCCTTCAAACGTGGTAGGCTGTTGTAAATTTGTAAGGTGACAATGATGTTTTTACTATTTCTCTTGCCTGGATTCATACCACTGTCTTAGAGATTTTGCCTTTTTTTTTTTTTTTTTTTTTCAAAAGAGATTGTATACCACCACTATGTCCCAGAGCCAACCATTTTGCCACTTGGGGTTTCTTTCGGTTTTACTAATATAACTTCTTTGACAGGTTTTCATGTGTCACCCAGCATTCTGCCAAATGTGGTATTTGGCGTATCCTGCTTGTTGCTCACTTCATTTTTAGCAGAGTTTAACTTATTTGCAAGGAACAGCGCTGGAAAAGGAAACAGCTGAGGCATTGTACATTCAGCCAGGAAGAGTGAATAGCAGAGTCACTTATCTGTCTCCTCATTCTCCATATTTGGTTTTGTGATATACAATGCAGAAGTGAACTAAGAATTAAATTACAGCTGCAGAAACACCAACAGAAAGTTAATTTATGATATTAAGTGCTTATAATTACTATATTCTCATGTAATACCCCCATCTGACATAGCATCAGCTAAATTATGTAATGGGAGCAGTAGAAGAAAGGACTCTATTAAATAAGGTTACCATTTTAAGAGTGGTAGAAGAGCGCAAACCCAACATGTCTGCATTCAGATTTTGTATCCAGACCACATGGTTCCACTTTTTCCTCTTCATTTTGTTTTTTGGGGGGTTTTTTTGGTGGGCCTGGGGGGGTTGTGCCTGGGGCTTTCTGTTGTGGAGGCTTCTGTTCCTCTTTGGCTTTTAGCCGTAGTCTTGTTGGAGCCTTAAATCCTTACCTATACACAGAGCTCCCTAGCTGACCCATGCAGAAACAAGAGTTAATTCAATTCAACTAGGTGATATCCCTGTATTAACTTTCAGCTACTTTTGTTGATCTTTTCCTCCTTGTTTATCTCTGTGGTTTTTTTGCCCCCCAATGCCATTCCACAATGCTGCCTCTGTTAGAGCTCACAGGAAAGTAAGACAGACCTGCTGGATGCACTGATGCCAGGGAAATGGTTTCCTTAGCAACAAAAACAAGGCGAAAGCTCCCAGAATTTTTTTGCTAATCAATGTAACTTCTATTCCCAGCTGTAGACAAAGAAATGGTAAAGAAATGGATCCCTGAACTACCACGTTACCACATACTTTCACATATCACATATCAATGTTACTAGTACAAATTTCTATAGTTTAAAAGTATTCTAAATAAGAATTCTCGTGACTGAAAATAGCTTTTAAATTAATTTTCATCATTTTGCTACTGAAAAACTAACAAAGCAATAACTCATAGTAAGTGCACACATGCAGCACCCCATTCACATTCTGTCCAAATTGCCATGAGAAAGAAGAGCCCACAGATAAGGACCATTTTGTGCTCTATGACTAGGAACTAACGCAGTTTATAGTATTAAGCTGGTTTGTGATTTTCAGCACTAATTATGATGAATGTTGTTTGGCTAAGGGTAAAAAAAAAAAAAAAAACAAACAAGTTATTTGTCCATTTGACAGGTTTTGGAATTGGCTATTTTATTAGAGCTTGTGGCGGAGGTATTCCCATAGCATTCCTTTCACAAAGACCACTTACGACAGTTATGAGCTTTGAATATGTTTCCAAAAGCAGAAAAGTTAAAGGTAATGAAAATTATTTTGTCAGAGAAATCGTAAGAGCTACACATAAAACTAATCATAATTTTTCTTCCTAAAATGCTTACTTACCATATGTGCTTTATAGCAGGAAAATGATCCCTAAAAATGACATCTTGTAAGTTCACTTACACAAGATGCCATTAGATTGTAGCTGTTTACTCTGCTGCCAAAGCTGAATTTGGGAGCCATTGAAGAGCAATGCTCATTTTCTTCTTTACTCAAGCTCTGTCAACGTAATATTTCCTCACCTTATTGGTGGGGTGTACCACATGGAAAGCAGCCTGTTTTCAAGGCAGCAGGTGGAACATTCTTTCTCATACATTTTGCTGATTGCATAAGAGATGTGAAACGCAAAGATTGTTTCTACATTTCCTATAAAGAATTTAATCCTCTGATAAAAAGGCTTGTCTGACATGGATACTCTAAAGTGCTATTTTTTATGTGCTGTGATGTGGAATGTAAAGCTGATATGTGCAGATCTGAAGGAAAAGTTACCAAAAAATACCTTTGAAAGGGGAAAAAAAAAAAAGTACTATTCATTTCGATTGGTATTCGCACCCCTCAAAAAATGAAATCTGGGAACTGAACACTTTAAAAATGAAGGTGTAAATCTTACTGAGGTCTAGTTTTTCTGCCTATTTAATATCCTGTACAAATTTAAATAAATTCAAAAATTTTAACATTACTGGGTTAAAAATTTAATAGATTCAGAATGTATTCTTGGAAATGTTATTCTTAAGTCTTGTTTACTGCACATAGTCGAGATACGAGATTTTGTTAAGATTTGCAATGGATATATTTTAGTTAGAAACTAAGTCCTTTATTTTTTGAGAGTATACAATGACAATATACCTAAAATAAATTACCATTTCAGTAGCGCTTGCAGAATTCCCTCTTTGCTACAGAATTTTATTTCTTCCCTAATTTGGATTACAATTCTGCTGCTCAGGTCCCACTCCACAAAATCTGTTTTGGAATGTTTGGGTTTTTTTTCTTCCTCTGCATAATCTAGCATGGAAATCAAGAATCTTATACAAAGAATTTAGGCGGAGTGCATAATAGAATGTTTACCAGTATTTGCCATTGAAAGTAGTTATGAAATCAATGCACCTTCCTCAGTCGCTTAGAATAGGAATTAACTAGAATGTCTCAAGATATTCCTGAGGATATTAGCATTCTAGTTCAGATCAGTGTGTTTCTAAAGTGAATCTCCTGGGTGTTGCTGGCTGCTGTGCCTTGGGCTCACATTCTGAAGCATCCTCACTGTGATCACTGGATTCCTTCCGTATTAAATTAAAGATACCCTTCAGCACCACATCTAATGTGCTCCAATTATTAATAAGCTTATGGTCTAATAATCTAGGGCTAAACTAGAGCTAATTTGAAATAAATACTTCCAAAATACACTACAGATCCACTCCTACTGTGCTGCCTTGCTTGCTAGTGTATACACAACTTCAGTATAATGTCATAGGAAAGGGTAAATGTTGACTTTGCAATGGTAAAATCTATGCATCTCATCAAGGGGAAAAGTATATCACCTAATTTTATAGACACCATGAGACTATAAAGGAGATACTGAGGGAAAAGCAAATCAAGACACACAAAAATTGTCCAGGACACTGTAATGACTGTTCATTGCAGACTTCAGTTTTGTATGTAATCTGATTTCAGTCATCAGTATTGAGAAACTGATCTCAGACTCTAAAACCTAGGGAAACAGTTTTAAATATGTTCATTAACCTGCCTTTTCTCATCACTCTTACATTTTTATCTGGATTTAATAGGAGGGTGTTATGCTATTATTGTGTTGTTATACTAACACCTAGAAGCCCTGTAAGCTTCAACGGGGATAAGACCTACTAAATAGGTGTAAAATATAACCACAAGAGGTAAAAAAAAAAAAATAAGAAAAGAAAAGAGGACAGTCGTAAGCAAGCATCGTAGTAAGAGAACAAGTATCAATGAATCAGTGAATCAATGCCTAGCCACATTAAGAGAATGTGTTAGGGAATGAGTCTAGATCTGGAGAAAACACATTAGAAGTGCAACAGCACTTTTTCTTAGCTCACTCTGCGTGATTCTGTGGCTGTCAGAGCTGCTAAATTGGATCAAAGTACAGCCAAACCATGCTTTGTTTGCCCAGAAGTTCGCTTGGTCCCACAGAGCAGTTCTCTGACTCCCTTTACTTATGGCTATATGGCCTGGAATTATGTAGCCATTATTGTTACAGAACTTTGATAACATTACATTTACTGGTCCACTTTCAAGGACACAAAAGAAATGCTAACAAAAAATAATTGATCCAAATTATGTATAAACATTATTTTTATTCTTTTCTGTATTTGTTTAAGTCATAAGGTTGGTAATTTTTCTGTTTTACAAAAGGCTTTTGGTTTGGGGCTTCCATTTTAGTGACTAAAACACGCCTGAAAAAAATACAGGCCCATCCATCACACAACACAGCTGGTACAAACTTGATACATCCAGGAGTCTAAAAAATGTCTCCAGATGTTCAGAAATAACAGAGAAATGGCCAAATTTTTTTACAGGTGAAAAAGAATATATTTACAGAAAATTCAGACATATAATAACCCTTTATAACCCAAATACAGATTATATTCCACAATGAAGAACACACACGAGTTTGTTGTTTGGAGGTAGATATGTCTAGATAGAAGACAGAAATTTCTCTATATCAACATTTTAGGCTTTGAAAAAGCTATAATGTCCGTTCCTAACAAAAGGGGCTTTTTTTGTTGCATCTCACCTGCATAAGGATCATTTCTTTTCTATAAAGCTATAGAAGTGTTCTGGAATTTGCCAACAATACGAACATGAATTTCAAGAGCTGGGCTGCTGGCAGAATCTTGCATTCCCTCCTGTGCCTGTACACCCAAACTGACTGAGAGTCTGTCAAAGTGCAGTTAGACTCCTGAGAAGGGCAAATTCTATTTTTGGGAGAAAGAGTACCTCCAAAACCCAAGTAATTCTGGGACTAAGGTTTCACTACAGATGTAATGATTCCTCGAGTTCATTTGTTTTAATCCAAAACTTCCTCTGAGAAAATCTACTGTGTTTTATCTTCTGCACTGATAGAGCAACTTGCAAGTTATCCTGGAGGCTTTGATCCACATTCTGTCATGCAAATTAGAGAACTGTGCCTGCTATATCTTTGACAATCTAGCTACAAGTTTGTTTGTCAGGTACTCCTAGATTCACATCATAAAATGTTGTCTCTAAACCCTTCTCATTTGTAATGCTTCAAATGTAGTACTGCCAACAAGGATGCTCATCACAGATGTGTGTTTTTAACAGATTTGGGACTGTCCTAAAGAATTTTCATGCAAAAAATAAAATAAAATAAAAAAACAACAAAAAACCACAAATTAAAACAAAACAAAAAAAGTGTCTGAGCCTGAGGCTACATTTTCCCCTGTTTTGATCTGGTTTTTGTTTTTTTTTTTTGTTTAGAAGATTGCCTATTTTTGAAAGTATTATATGCTTTTTCAAGAGATGATACTGAATATACCACTAAGTATGGTTGGGCAGTCTCAAAGCTGATTGGCATTGTTTTGTTTTGAATACTTGATTCCTTGTTGAGAAAGTTCCCAAGGGGATATTGTTTTAAGAAGCTATTGAAGCCAAGGGAAAGTGCTTAGCCTGTATAGATTTTCAGAGTGGCAAAGGTGACATGGAAGAAGGCATATATACAAGAGTAAGAGAAAGATACAGAGGACTTACTAAGGGAAATGTCATAAGAGCAACACAGATAACAGGAGAAGAAAAGCGCAGAGATGGAATTAGATACCGTCTTACAGATAGCTTCCAGTACAGCAAAACACATTGCACAGGAAAATCTGAGCTTATGTTGCCATAGTGAGGAAGCACAGTGATATAGCATATTAAATACACAGGGCATGATTTTAATCTGTCTTGTTACATTCACGTAAACAAATCATTGGACGAGGTCAGGTACAGCAGTAGTGGCTTTTCTGACAGCCAAATCCACCCTTCTTGTTCTCTTCAAAAGGTAAAAATATGCAAAACTCTTCAGGAGGATATTATTACTCTTTGAAAAATTACATTTTATTTTTGATAGTGCCTGACTAAATGACAACTAAATGACAACAGTCTGCTGAGCTTTTGTTGCAATTTAATTGAGTAAGTGCTGATTGATCATTACATTTAGTAAGTTTAAGATATTGGGAGCTTTGTACTGGGAGAAAAAATAAAGGCTAATCTTCCATAAGCAAGCTTTCGTATTCTGCAGAAAGGAGGCTTTACTTCGATTTGTTTAAAATGTTTGTAATTCATATTCGATTTTTTAGGCTGTAGTCTGGGTGAGTCTGGTTTTGTGGCTCGCTAGATGGTGCTGTGTTCCAACGCGCAGGAGGAGCACAGCTCAGCATCGGTGTGACAAAACCCCTGTCACCCGTGCAGACGTGGGCTGCTAGCTGGAGGTGGTCAGTTTGCTCTGCTCTTATGAGGGGATCAAATAATCTAGGGGGGGTGTCTGCATTTAGGCGCCTGTTTTAAAAGCAGTGGCCTGAACTTGGGAGTTTGCATTTTACAGGCAGTAACTCAGGGTTTAGAAATCAGGCCAGTTTTTCAAGCATGAGGAGCCTTTCTGTTTTGTCAGTGCAGCTCTGAGTTTTCACTTAGCTGTAGAAGCTGTCTGAAGTTTTATTCCTTTGAGCTTTCTGTATGCCATGTGCATACAAAGTTATTTTTTTCCTCTTGGTGTTACGATGACAGTGGTTGTGATGTATTGGTAAGTAATAACCTTGCTGAGAAACTGCGGGGCTACCCTCAGTGCCAGAGTCCAGGTAGTACATGCAATTGCTTTGTTTAGCAGGGAATTTATTTGTGGAGTGTGTTGTCATTATCAGAAATATAAGCTTCAGCTCAGCAAAGCACTGACCCATGGACCTAAATGTCTTGCTAAATCAAAAACATTAGAGAGAAAGAGGAGTGAGCGAACATCAGAACAAGGTGTTCTGTTACCTCTCATTGAGCGTGCTTTTATCTCTTTCCAGTCATGTGGAAAACAGCTACTAAGAAATTTATAGCTAAACAAAGTTTTCATTTTCTGACTGAAAACTCTTTGACCAGTCTGCTTTTAGCCTAACAGCATGGTACAAATATTTGGGATATGACCTCTCTTAGAGCCTTTTATATCATGGTCAACTGTTTTCATTACATCTTATCTGAAAGTATTTTTGACATGGTTCACATGAAGCAAACTTGCTGGCAAGATAGGTGGCTTGGCAGGGCTATGAAGTCCACATCGACGCTCTTCTGTTAAAAGGCCCCAAACACCTGATACTAATTTCCCCAGCTATCCACGCCATCTAAATTTTGTCAGCTGTTACACTGAAGACAAAACCTTGGGGGTGCTTGGCTCCATGGCAGCCATCTTATCTGATTATTGATCAGAATATTCACTATCTGTGCAATATGGTTAGCCTTGAAGACCAGTAAAAGATGATGGTGAAAAAGATAAAGGACATATATGCTTAGGACAAGGTGGAAACAACTGCTTTAATGAGACAGAGGAGGAAACTTTTGAGGGTAAAACCAAAAATGCTGCAATGGTCCTCAGCAAAGAAGCTACTGTATAACATATGACTGTGGGTGACCACAAGGAATCATTGCTTACAAGAAAGAGAAAGGGAAGTGAAAGGCAGCAGTGAAACAGCTGGCACATGCTCACCTGTGGCTGGTCATTCTCTTTTCACTGTTACATGACCAGTAAGCAGAAAACTTCCTGTGACTGGGTCATACCACCCAGCTGTGGGTGAGCAAAGATCACTACCTAAAGTCAGAACAGGTTAGGGTTACAACAGGTTAGGTACGCTGAACTTCCATCTTCAGATGGGACCCCCTTGGAACCTTTCATTGTTTATTTGGCAGCCAGACGTCCTAGTATCAGATGACTATAGGATGAGAAACCAGAAGTCAGCTGTAGCCAGACTTCTCTTACCTAGGGCAGTGGGCCATAAGTCCTTGCCTGAAGCTTATAATTTCTCATGAGCTACATGAGGAAGAAGGAATTGCACCTCTCTCCTGTTCAGAAATGCATCCTTGAGAGAAAATCCACAGCTGTTCCTTTTGTCCCATGCAGAACACTCCATCCAGCTTACTTGGAATCCTGTGTTTTCTCCATAGAACCTCTTCAGAATGAGAGTAGAGAGCCATAAGGATTTTGCATGAACCTCCTAATGCTGTAAACGGGCCTGGAATTACTTCAGCCTGTCTTTGGAGAATGCCCTAAGGAGAGAGAATGACTACACAGAGCACTGTACCAGGGATAGCAGGACTTACATGAAGCGTATTGCTGTTGTTGATCATTTCTAAAAGGATTGCTGGCTGGATCCTATTGTAAAGTAGCCACTAGCTCAACTCAAATCATTATGTTGCTGCTTCCCAGAGGAGTGTGTTCCCATACATACACCCTTTTGCCTACCAAGACACATTGTCTGCTCTCAAACCGATATACTCTTATAATGACCTCTCCTTATAATGTGTTGCTGTGGTGAGACCAGTGTGGATGTATAAAGGTAGTGGTATCATCACTGCTATCGTATCTCCTATCTCATGAATAGTGATGTGAAAGAAGCAGATGAGTGACACCTGATACTCCGAATAGAATATCTGTAGCCTAAATGTGGAAATATCTCATAGGAAAATCAGGGACAGTCCCAGACATCACAGACTGGGTATTTTTCAGGAACAATAAGAGCCTACTGTGTCAGGTGAGGCACGCTACCCTGAAGAATCCTAGAAAGCAATCTAGAGAAGTCCTATATCTACACGGCTGTTTTTCTTTAGGAGTTCTGTTGGTTTTATATTGTTGATGAATACTCACTTGGTATAAATTTTGAGTAGTTTATCTGGACCTTTTGAAAGGGATACAGTTTTTTATTTCAAAAACATTCTTTGTGTGTTTGGCATCTGAAAGTCAAGCTGGAAATTAATGCCATACAGACATTTAGAATCCTAACACAGTGTATAAAGTAGCCATTGTCTTCACAGCCACCCTTTTTTTGGACCATGAGCAGAGAACTGTTCATAACAGCACTCCACCCCAGCTTGCGTTGACTCCCAAACCAATTTTCAGGTGCTGATTTCTGTCAGCAGAAACAATTTCCAGTAGGGTTCAGATCTGATCAAAAACATACTAACTTTCAAAGTTAATATCTTTTTTTGAAGGATTTTTTCCCCAGAAGCAATAGCAACAGGAGGTACATCCATAGACTATTATGGTGTGCTAGCAAGATGAACACTTCTTCCTTCAAAGAAAGGAATTTCTGCACTCAGTATTTCATCTTCAAATAATCTGTTTATTAAATGTAATGCTTGCTGTTTAACCAACTCAGCCTTACAGAATTTAGTTAATAAATATCATGTTCATTGAAAAATCGGCATATGTAGCCTCCTATACTATACTTCGATATATTGTTTTCTATTTGTTCTAATCACATTATCAGGACTCCCATTGTTGTTCTCTGAAGAGCAAGGGAGTATTCAGGAATAATCAATCAGTTTAAGTCAGTCTGGGTTTTTTGCATAATCATCTTTGAGGTGAGGATTGCTGCACTTTGTGCCTCGAAGAACAAAGTCAAGAACCTGTGGAACAGTACTGCACCAGGACAAAGGCCAGATATTACTCATAAAATGGTTTCACAGAAATCTGAGGAAACCTTCCCATCGAATTCACCAGGGGAAAATGTCTGATCATTCCGTAAATTCTCTTGAGCTCCTAGCATCAGACAAAATTACTGATATGTTCCCCGAGGTTTCTACCAAAGGAACACATTACTCCGATGCGTGATGCTGCCTTCTGCTGGTGGCAGAATGGGAATTGCAGGAAATAGCACACCTCGAGATTTACTGTCTACTATGAAAGTGAAGAGGCTTCAGATCTAGTAGCAAAGCTTCCTATCTTTGTTTTCAAAGGCATTCATATATATCTCTGTTATATTAAGTGAGTTAAATTCTTCAACAACTGACTACTGAAGCGAGGGTTTTGTGTTGTATCTAAAATTCTTAATAGTCTCATTCATTCTTCTTATGAACTACCAAAAGCTTTCAAGGTAGAATACTGAATAGTCTTACAAAAAACAGTTTTAAGCTTCTGCTCAGAGATATTAAAACTGTGAGCTTCCAGAAGCCTTATTTTGAAAGCAAAACTCATTGTCTGACACTGAAAACTATTGCAAGAACTTTAATGTGCCCAGTCATCTCAAACAGCATGTTCAGAAAGTGGCTCTGAGGCGCAGGCCACAGACCTGCACAGAGATCAAATAAAAATGTGTCAGAGTTCTCCAGATTGATGCTAAGCAGTTGTCACAGGGGCCATGGCAGCCTTGGTGTCTATCTGAAGCTGGTGTCTACCTGAAGTTGATGGAGACTTCTATGTCCTTAATCTGGAAAGTGAGTTTTCACTGAAGTCTAACAAAAACTCAGACCTAACTCGCACCCTGTACTTGTCTTTTCTTTCTTTTCAGGTGGCACTATTCAAAACATTTTCATAGAGTAGAAAAGCACCAGAAGATCTTAAAAAATTGAATGGTTATTTTATTCTTTGAACAAGTAGCCTGATACCAGCAATATATTCCTTTTTTGCAGATTAATTTTCTCTACTTTTTCTGCCTCTGCACAATTTACATAAAATTTATGCTCAGACTTTATGCTAACCTAAAGAAAATTCCCATAACCCCTTTTTAGTCCAGAGTTACTTGGAGCTTTGTGCTCCCATTTTCTTCTCATTAGTATGGATTGCATGGTATTTTTGAGGTCACTGGACTTTTAAATAACTGAAACACCAGACCAGTAGCTGTGTTAGTCCCAATGCTTACTAAATTCCAGCAATGATCTGTCTTGTTGACGATACTTCTGACAGAACATTTATTTTAAAGTATTTGAGTTTCAAATCCAACCAAAATCAAGTTGGGTTGATGTTTCCAGGGGAACTGTTCAAGTAAGGTTTGTGCTGACTGTAAGGTTCCCTTGATCTTGCTCAACCCTGAACTATAAAAAGTATGTTAGCAGAGTAATCTGATACCCTTATACTATTTTAGCTCGTGCAGAGGGTTAGGATCCTTTCAAAGATATTATAAGGGTCATCATCTCATCTTTTAAGCTGACTAAACTTACTCTTTGTCATTACAGGCGGACAAAGAGCTAACTCATCATTTTAATTACAGTAATACAAATGATATTTATCCCTGCAAATGATTAATGAACAAAGTCTCAGCCTAAAGCTGAAGAATTAATTGGGAAGATGGAATCCTCCCTGCACCACATTACTGATGCTCAATACCAGCAATCCTGCTTGGCCATCCCTTAAGACATATACACAAAACAGCTTCTCAAAGCCGCAGAATGTAGGCCCAGAGTATATGCAAAACCCCAATAGAGCAGGTAGTGGGCTTCTCTTGGGAGACTGGAAGGGAAGGAAACCCATTTCAGAACAGATATTCATCCTCAAGCATTTCAGGTAGGAGTCCTGGCCTAGTGGATGTTACTGCAATTTCCAGTATAACTCTTTTATTTTTGTCTTTATTTTTTCTTTATGTTTTTTCAAGTCTGTTTTAATCACATTGGGATGAAAATTCAACAGTTTTCACAAAATATCGTCTCCTGTTGCTAGAAATAAAACCCATTACCTGGTACGCATAGAAAAGAAGGATTGGTGGACTGAAGAAAATCTGAGGTTTCACACAAAGTGTTATATTTCCATTCAAAGGTTGATAACTAGCGAAATATTGTCTACTTTACTGTCATTCTATGTGAGCACATCTGGAGTGTACAAATCCATTTTAGTTTTGTAGTATTAATCTTCTACAGTTTATTCACCTTCAATATAAACAGCAAAAAAAAAAAAGAGAAGTGCAGGGATAATGTGGGAGAGATGGGGCAGCTTTCAAATTTATGTTTTCATTATTTTTTCCTATTTCTGAATTTCCTAATTTGACCAAAATTTTGTGGCAAAGATGCAAACCACAGAAGTTGGCGTTGCTTTTTGTAGTTGCAGCCTGGGCAGAATTCAAATGTAGATAAAGTCTCACAAAAATTCTCAATAATTTTGTCATAACATACACTGGAGGAATTGTTCATAAGCATCCATAATAGAAAAATTTTAACCCATAGAATCAATTAGTGTCTAAACTATTGATTGTCACATAAAGCATTATTGTGTGAAAAAAAAAAAAAAAGAAGAAAGGAAGAGGAATGAAAACTAAGTAAATACTGCCAGGGGGAAGGGGGGTACGGTGGAAGGTGGGGGGGAGATTGTTGGAGTGATTCCTTAAAGAATACAGTTTGTGGGAAAACAATTTTTTAAAATGTAGGATACATGGTTATTGGCTGCCTGCCTTTCAATTTTTTTTTTTTTTTTTTTTTCCCTCTGGGATGTAGCCACAGGCCATTTAGGTGGCAATCAGATCCAGCTGTAACTGTTGCAGGTGAAGGGAGTAATGCTGTGATTTCTGCCTATGAGTCACCCGGGACTCGCCTAAGTTGTTGTTCCGTGACAGATGACTGACAGCTTGGAGGTAAGTGTTTTAATGGAAAGGGGAAGGTTGAAATTATATAGATAGGTGAAACTATGATAAATTTTCTCTGAAGTCAGGTAAAGTGCTATTCCCGACAGCAACTGTCCTAGCAGTGGTTGAACCCCACTCTCTATACCCAAATGAAACATTTCAATGAAACCTTAAGTCTTTCATGAATGTCCTTCCATTTAATCCTTTCATGAACATCAGTAAGAAATCTTAAAATCCACTTACAGTCTTTCATAGACTCAGTCTGTTAGGCTTTTTGTTTGTTTTGGGTGAGTTTTTTTTGGTGAGGACCTTCAGGCTTGCTCTGATATTCGCTGGCATGTAGGCATCTTTCTATTGACCTCAGAGCTGGACAGGGTTTTCTTCAGTGGTTAGCAAATACCGTTATCCCACTGCAACCTTCTGGAGCGAATACAACATCTCTGATCTAACAAACATTTTACTGAGGTTTCCAAACCCTGTGTCGTTGCCTTATGGTGACACCCAGTGGAAGAAAGAAACACTCCAGCTTTAAAAATTATTATGCCTACCTCTTTTTTTTTTTTTTTTTTTTTAAATGCAAAGTGCATTAAAATTATATAAACTGCTTGATCCACAAAATACAGATCCGCAAGAAACTCATGTCAGTTGGAATTTCAGCTGAAAGCAAAAGCATGGTTTCATCGCAAAATATTTTATGGGTCACACTTTTATTAGTAATAGTGTTTGAATACAGATCAAACTGAAAATGAGCTGCTTCATTCTCCGTGGGAAGGAATAATCATTTTTTCTAAAACTGTGGTAAAGCTGGCAATTTTATTTGGTTTCTACCTCAAAAGAAGCAAACATAATTCCAGCACTCACAAAATCTGGCTAAAACTTTTACAGAAATCTAAAACTTCTTCACCCAAACCTGGTCAAAAGGTAGTGCTTTCTACCTTCACTACTGATTTGTCCCAAAGACTAATTCCTCTGCAACTGAGGCTAGCCACCAAAAACTTTGTCTGTCTACTTTTATATTCATATGATAAGAATTTTCCAGTTCCTTACAGGATACTGTGCTGTCTTTTGTTTAGCAAGAAGACAGATGATATGTGTGAAATCAGTATGATCATCTTTTGCCATTCGAAGGCAGTGAGGGAGAGGCGCGACTGCATAAAGTGCTAGTAACTTCTATAGCTTTGTTTTCTGTTTGTATTCTTCATTGATTGCATTTTACCTCTTTTGTAGGCTATATTAAAGTTTAATTACACATCCATTTCCACCAAACAGGCCCAGTAGCACCAGTAAAGAGTTTCCACTAGCAGCTTCCTATAGTAGTTATTTTGTCTCTACTCATTAATCCATGTTATGACAAGGCATATTTTACCTAGCTCAAGCCAGAAGTAATTTATTTTTCATTTTAGCAGGAAAGCCTCTTTTGTACACAAAAGCACTATAATCTGTGCTTAAGATGCTTAAGATGCAAAAAGGAGAGGAGTTCATAAGGACTGTTGTTAACAGAGGTCTGTCAAACAAGTCATTTTGCCACTTCTCTTATCTCCTGATTTCTTTGTCCTGGCAACATCCCTCCTGAATACTGTTGTTAAAATTATTTTTAGCTTAGCTTCCACATTCCAAAAATTCTTCTGTGAGGAATAACGGTTGGTATGACTATGCAGTCATAGGGGAGTTGAACTGCTAAGAGGTTATCTAAGACCTACAAGAACAATTACATCACTTTTGTTGGCTATGCATGAGCATGGGCTTTGAGTTAACCACAGCACATAGCTCTCGCAAGCTGTGTTCATGCTGCTAACAAAGGCAGGATTTGGGTACGTTAAATAATATGAGACAGACCTGAGCATGAATATGAGTGCCTGAGGGTGAGCTGGCTTGTGTGACGTGGGTACCACTGGGGTGTTTGGCTTCAGACCTGACCCAATATAATATACGTAATGGGGGAGACTTCATTTCTTTTGTGCAGCTCTAGGTTTCCTCACATATCATCTCATTGCCTGACTCCGTGTTGCAAAGAAACTTTCTGCCAGAGACACAAAGTACTTGAGTTTCAGGGAAAACAGATTTCCACCAGAAGAGTTGCTGTTAAGAGAGAGAGAAATATTTTTTCTTCTAAAGACATGGAGGCAAAAAGGGATATGGCCAGAGATCAGGGATATAATTATACTCTCTGCTGTCAGAAAGCAGAGCTCCTAGTCTCGTTAGCCCTTCAGGACACACCACATGTCCAGAGTTTTCAAAGCTCCTTTGTAGTGGTTTCCTCACAGGCTGAGGAGAGAAGGAATGATGCGAGAGAAGCCACTCCTTTCCACGCCTGGCCTCATATCTGCATCTGGGATCATGATCCCTAGATGCTACAGCAATATGTTTACCTTTTGTGCAGTGGTTTGAAGACAGGTGCTAAGTAAGGTCTGCTTTTCTGACTGTTGCATACTCTGAATTCAGCAGGACCCTGAGGGTTCAACATGTCTGTAAATCAGGCCATTCTGTTTTTAAATTGCAATTCTGTTGGAAAGCTTTTTACACACTCGTAATTCAAAAACTTCTTTCCCAAACCAAAATTATGCTGGGGAACTTGGTGAGTCATGGGACTGGGAATTGAATATGAAGCCTTTCATCTCTAGATCACAAGTTCAAATGTGCCCTGGGTCACTAAAGCTTTGTCATGTACTGGCTTTTCAGCACTGTAAGATACAATGCATATGACAATGGCAAAATTCCACTCTTGAGGACTATGGTGAAATTGCACCAGAAGGGAAAAAGCCCCACACTACAATGAAGTCCAATTGCTTTGCCTGAAAAAGCCGTGTGTGTGTGTGTGTGTGTATTTGCCTTTTTAATTTTTCTTTCTTTTTTCTTCTTTCTTTTTCGTTTTTTTTTTTGTAACAATGATAAAGGAATCTGTCTTGTGAACCTGAAATATATATCTATGTATTTCCCTGTTTGAGTTTAAAATAAAAGACACAACATGAAGTTTCCTCAACTTCATAATCAGTGTAATGACTAAGCATCAGAGAGAATCTGACCAAAAAGAGACCTGACAAACAAGAATGGTTAAATTTAGTTAGGGCTATGTTACTGTTTTCTTGTGTGTGGCATTTTTTGTTTGTTTCTTTAGTTTTTTTTTAATCTTGGAAGAAATTAGAATGAAAAAAAAATGTTGATTAGGAGTGTTATTGTAGTTGTCCGTAGCTTTAGATATATATTTTTTTTTATTTACATATTATCAAGTCTTGCAGACTATATTTTTGTGTAGGTAAATCATTATAGATACATTTCTTTCAGTTCCCCTTTCCTGAAACACTGAAAAAGGGAGTGAAGATCTGAGATAGAGAACAAGAAGTCAGGACACAATATTTATGATCTCATTCAACCTCAAGACGTTATCGGTCTGGAGGAGAAATTTAATCTTGAACATAAATTGCATTTCCTAAAAAAACATAATCTTGCCTTAAGACACCAAACGCACTGATTACAGAGAATGTCTGTGTTTACACATTTGTACAGACCATGCTGACTGTATTAGTGTCCTAGGAAACAAACTCGGTGCAGCATACAGACCTGCTCCAAGCACTAAGCAGAAAAAGAAAAAGAAATTTTGAAATCAGACCCTCTGATCTCTAAATCCTTTCAAATTCCTGAAGCACATTAGCTTTACTACTGCATGATGTGCGCGGTAGTATTTCCCCTAATGAAATCTGACTAAAAGTTTAAATGAGTTTAATGCATGAAATGTATAAATAAAATGTGGCCTTGATTAAACTTAGACTTGATACATAACTTAAATGGGTAGCACAAGAGCAGCTTCAGTATCATGTGTCTAGGCTATTTTTGGCTACACTTTGTTAAAAACAGGGTGAATTTTAGCATTCCACATACCTTACAAAGAAAAGGCAATACAAGGAAGCTGCATAAAAACAATAAGCTACAACTCAGTTGAAAAAAGCAGATTTTTTTTTTCTCTTATTTTGAAATGTTTTAGAAGGGATTGCTATGTCAAAATGGATGATGTATGGTTTCTCCAATCGCTTTAAAATAAAGTCAGCCCAGGACTGCCTGTGACACCCAACTGACAAACACCCTCCAAGCCTCCCTAGAAGTACCAGCATCAGCATAAGCTTTGTCACATTACCTCACTAATGTGTCTGAACCCTGACCTGTAGGAGCCCATTCATGATGAAGAAGGTAATTCACCTTCCACATCCATTAAATCTTTGGTTTCTTTCCAACATCAAAACCAGGTTACCCGTGCAGTCCTCTGTCGCAGCCTCTGAGAAGCTGACAATCAATTCAAGTGATTTTACAGTGATCACAAAGAAGGTGCTGGTTTGTTGTTATACCTGCAATCTCAGTGGTACCACCATTGCTGATTTTCACTCAACTAAGATACTGTACGCAAATTTCCTCCAACAGATGACTTTGTGCAGTAAAAAAAAAATCCATATGGCGATTTTTCAGTTCACAATTCCCATTTCATTTATTAAATTTATATTTGGTTTCAAATCAGCTACAAATTTCCCTGATGGAAAATATCCCAAGGGGAGAAGGATTTTCTGGGAAGGGTAGAAAGGTATCCAACACTAACATGTATATCATGTATATTTTCTGTTACTGTTAAGCAGATACGTGGCAATCACCATCCTGTATTTAACAGTCATTTACTGCACTTGTGAAAGCCCTCTACCAGGGCTTGTTTTTCACCGCAAGTAAAGTCCGCTTCTGGTCTCCATCAATTATAGTCTCTGTGTGAACCCAAAAAACAATCATTGCTCACTCCAGTTCTCTGTTTGTCCTGTAGACGCAACACTGGTTTTGAGTAACAGGCCCACTTTTGAAGTCAATAAAACTGAACCTGTGAATAGTGCTTGCTGCTCACTGAGAAGCATGGAGAGACTTACAAAGCAAATTTTACCTGCTGAAAACAGCATTGTCAATGAGCTTATGATAGTATTCTTTCCTCTGCTTAGTATCTTTGCTGTAGGGCTTGCACCCTATGATGGTGGAAATCCAGATAGTAATCTCCTAAGAATGGTAGACTTGACCAGAAAAGTGAAGGCAGCAGGAAAGTGATCTCATCTGTACGGATTGGCCCAGATGGCAGAGGCTGCTCCCGGGCACATGTCATAGAGGCAGTAGAGATTATATGAAAGAATTTTTTTTGTCCTGTTAATGATACATTCAAAATAAAAGAGATGCTACTGTATCATGCAAATAGATGCCACGTTTGAAAGAGAGCCAAAACTGCTCACGAAACCCCATGAGGAGGAAGAACAGGCCATATTATGCCAACTTCTGGCACACATACCTTCGGCAGCAAAAGGATTATTCTACACTCTGCGTTCAAGTGAATTATTTTTTTTTTTCCTTGTAATCTGAAATACTGTTTTCCTGTGCACTAATTTCAGTAGGGCTCATCAGAACAAGTACACAAAACATTTGCACATACACACAAGGCTATCTGTAAAAATTTTGCTTCTTTTAAATAAGAAACAATTATTAAAATAAGAGTTATACCTAACTAACACCTTCAGAAACTTTCATCATGTTACAGATTAACACTGAAGCTGTACCTTAAAAAAAATGAATGTGCTCACTGAGCAGCTTGAGCTTTTTTGGGTTTTTTTCTTTCTTTTTTTTTTTTTAAGCTCACTTTGGATTCTGCCACTTCTGAAACGATGAACACTGTAAAATTGGATTTGAAACCACAGCATTAAATGCTTAAAATCTGATCCTTCTGTTGGGACCTGGGATAAATTAAACTGATGTACATTATTTTTAAAGAAAGGAAAAAATATGGGAAGCGGGTTTTGAAGCCTGAAGGCAGAGAACAAAACAAGTTATGCAGGTGATATAAACCATCTTATTTTCATTTTTTTAATGGTTTTCTGCTTCCATATGGTTACTCAGACTGGAAATAATTCTCTAGAAAACACATTTCAATGTAATAACTAAAATGCTTTATATATATTTATACATATGTTTTACGAAATGACAGCAACTGTAGCAATTGACTAAAGTCCATTTTTTCCCCCTGCATTTTTTTGACTTTTAGCACATAGTGACTTTTAATATATGCATATGTAATATGGGCACGCATATTACAGAGATTGATTGGGTGCAAGTACAGATTGGTAAGCAGCATTAGATGAGATATTTTAAACCGTTTCTCATGAAACACAGGATGAAATTAGCTGTGATTTTAATCCAAATTTTAGAAATATAAACCAAAATAAAACAAAATACCACATGGCATTAGCTGTGATGAATTTCTTGGTGAAATATTTGACAGTAAACTTTTTATTATCAGTAACTGGCTCTGTAAAAAATATTTATTAAATTATTATCAGAAAAGGATATTCAAAATATCAGAATATAAGTATTTAAGAGTAAGACAGGGCAAGGATACCTGGGACTCTTCATCCCCTATTCCAAATTAGCTATCTATTCCATTGAAAATAACTTAATTCAACACAGAAAAACCACCTTCTTCACAAATCCTGCTCAGATATTCATGACTGTAGAATGTTTAATAAATTCAACGTCACCACAGGAGTGCTATTCTTCCCTCTTACAAAGAAAAGAGAAAAAAATTTAAGAAAATGTGAATTTTGCAATTCTGTTTCCTTTTCCCCATTTTTTCTAAAGGTAAAACTTCTTTAGTTTTTAGTTGAATTGGTTGAATTGAGATTGGTTGAATCTCATGGCTGAATTGGTTGAATTCCCATCTGTTGCCTTGCAAAAGGCCTGCAAAAGAGCACATTCCTCCACCTATCTTCTTGTGACCATGAATGGCTTAATACTTCTCAGCTATCCCCAGTAATGCGGTTCCAAATCCCTTTTGTGTGCATCATGCACTAACTATAGCAAATGGGATCCATGAGTGCAGAGGAAGCACATCTCAACCTTTCCACCGTGCTCCTTACAGTAATATTTTGTTCACATTTTGAAGCCTTACTCATGCTCCAGCCAATGGAACTTGCTCATAATCACAGAGCAAGACTTGAGAGGAGCAAGAAATAAAACACTCCATGAGACTATTACTGTTCAGAGCTATGTTAGCAACTGAGAAAATCAATAGCTTTTAGATATCTGAAAAGGCAAAAATGTCCATAGGAAAGAGAAGATGTAAGAGTAGCTATAGGCTGGAAATCTTTCTAACCCCACAGGAGAATTAGTATAATACATCAGTATTCAGAAGGTGAATGTCTGAGGCTTGTGAAGGGGACATAATGAATCAATTCTCTACAATAAGGATAAAGTCAGACATGCTATTCTGGTTCTCACTGATCCATGCAAAATGTTTTGCGTCCCTAGTCTGGTCCCAGCTCCACAGTCAGCATGATTAGCATTTTTAGCAGCTACATTTTTCTGTCCAGGACTTAACAGAACTGGATGAGATGGAAACAACCTTGGTAGGAAGTAGGAGGAGGAAAAGGGGGAGTGATTGGCCAGGGATGCTAACCTCCTAATGCAAGTGGTTGGACAGGGTGGGACAGTCACCTCCTCTGGCTGGAGCTGTTGGTCTGACTTCAACCTCAGTGCATGGTCTAGATTACAGGTATGCTGCTGGAAAGGACAAGTCGTTCCTGAATGCAGCAGAAGTTGTGAAAAATTGAATAACAAAGACCCAACATCTGAGTTAATCTATGGTCAGTGGCATCTCTTTCAACTGGTTCACTACTGAAGTACCTTATTTTTCATTTGTATGGAATGCCTGAGTTTGGGGGGGGGGGGGGGGGGGGGGGGGGGGGGGGGGGGGGGGGGGGGGGGGGGGGGGGGTGGGGGGGGGGGGGGGGGGGGGGGGGGGGGGGTGTAGTATTTTCCTCAGTTGATAACTTTTAAAGACTTTTCCAACATTGAGGAGCTCTCAGAGTGCCAAACAGAAAGTGCAAATTTGTTGTTATAAATTTCCAACTCCCTTCAGCTTTAGAAGTTACAAGGACCTTTCATTTTTCTTTTAAAAAATGGCTGGATGAGGGTAAAAAGCACGCAAAAGAAAAAGGACTTACATTTAGTTTTACCTTTAGTTAAAAATGGGGAAAAGGAAACAGAATTGCAAAATTCACATTTTCTTTTTTTTTTTTTAATGTATTTGAATTTCACACTGATACAACCATTTAAAAGCAACTGAGATTTTTTGAAATAGTGTTCTGCAAGTTTTATACATGTTACATGACCACAGTGGTCTTGTTATGTATTTTAATAGTGATAATGTAGCCTGTTTTTCATAATGTAACTACAGTGAAATCTCATTTCCAAAATAAAAGGAGTGTTGTAATTGACTTCTGTGGAGACAAGACCCAAGACATCATCCCTTCATAAGGGTGTTTGGTGTTTTACTTAGGCAAATGTTAAATAAATGATGGTACTCAGCAATAACTAACAGAAAACAAATCCAAAATTAATGAAGAGAAGGACTGAGAAAGCACTTAAAACACGCTTCTACAATATATTATGCCTCTTCAAGGTCCATTTGTATCCTTGTGTTTCATTTTTCAAAGCTGTGGTAGTTGTTTTTTGCAAATCACAGAATAGGGTTTTCAGTAAGGAGTTATTAATTCTCTGCAACCGTAGTGATAGGAACCATTCTGTAGTACTTATGTTTGAATTGTCACCATTTGTCTTCCCAAAAAATAAATTGAATCATATAGGATATCTGTGCTGTTATCTTGTATGTCTGTACATATCTGCTAAAATGTTTATTAAATTGGAATGGGATTTTTTTTTTTTTGTTAAAAATATTTGTTTCAATACTATGGCCATCAACAAAAATTCGTATCTTTCTATTAACTTTTATCCTCATCACATGAGTTTGTAAAACCCAAGCCTACTTTGGTTTTATAACAGAAGTCAGAAAATAAATTTAGCAAAATGTTTTCATTTTTTTCTTTAAAAAAAAAAGGTTTGAAAAAGAAACCCTTTCCTGAAAAAAATCCCATTTTCCTCTAGCTTGTTTTATATGGCTAATATCATGCTGTATCTAAACACCAGAATATAACTGAATTGTGGGTTTTTTAACATTTTGTCCACACTCCCAATAATCACTGAAGTAATTTGTTGCCTGCAGCTATTTCTGGTAGTTCTGTAATCTATGGGAACCCAGACAGCTGCAAAAGGCCTTTTTAAATGTTTCTAGCTTTCTATTATTAAGAAGTGCTGTGTATTTTCCTCTTTCTTATGGAAGAAAATTATCATTGCCTGCACCCTCCTCCTTTGATTCAAAAGCCCTTAGGAGTAACAGCAATTTATAAGGCAATTAATAAAATCTACCAGCATCAGTAAATCAAAACAAAGAAGCCCACACGGTATTTGCGCTGGGAAAATGGAGGAGATGTACAATTTCCTAGTTTGAAAATCTTATTTTTTGGAGGTCGAGACTGCAGAGCAATATAATCATTTTCATGGTCTTGGCTTTGCACATGCCCAACAGCAAAACCTCACCTCACGGGCAGTGGCCACAGTATCCTAGTTTCATGGGCCTAAATGGCAAAATTAGTGTTTGATTATTTTTTTTGTAAATAATGTTTTAAGTGTATTTGTGGAGTAGTTGTGGCCAAATAGATGACCCAAGCTGTATATCCATTCTGCACAGTGTCCCACTCTGCCTTGCTTCACCATCTGTCCCTAACACATTTCTTGCCGTTCCCCAGGATCTTCCCCTTTCTCTCTGTAGGTAAGTGCGGCTCAAAGCTCAGTTAATGGTTGTTTATTATATCCATGGACAAATGGCTAGTGAAAAGCAGCATAAGCCTCTTCTTATATAGTTTTTATATTCCAAAGGAAACTACCCAGACTGACTTGTCATGCTGCCATTTGTCACATCTTATTACCTTAGCTACACTGTAGTAACTTGCAGCAAGGATGTGACTAACAGTAACCACATGTAATGCCACACAGTACCATCTTGTCTGCTAAGGAAATTTAACAAGGCATGGTTTCCAGAGATCAAGACCTTTTTGTAATTGCAGATTTTAGTGGCTAGAAGACAGAAGTGGGGAGTTTTTAACCCGTTAGTGATCATCTTGTGTGCTTCAAAGGGTTCAGTACTATTAAGCCTCATGTCCATATATGCAATATGTTGGTTCGATATAGCAAATTAACAGTTAAAAGTGGAAGGAAATCTGTAGCCTGATCTTGCTCTTGTTTTCATTGAAGTCAATGGGCAAACCTGTGTAACTTCACTGAAAGGACAGGATCTCATCAGTCTTAAATCCTCCAGCTCTCTAAACCTGAAGTAACTGTTGTTGCTTCAGGTCTTGGACTTCTGGAGCCAATATGGTATGAACCCACTATAGACAATATCTCAAAATGAAAAGGCCCAGATGCTCAAATTAGTTAAAATTTACATTAGCAGTGAGGACCGTCTGGTCCTTAAATTAGATTTTGTTCCATGAATGTGTGGCAATGCAATATGATGCAATGTTAAGCATATTCTGATTCCAAAATGTCTAAAATACTCCTAACCTCTGTCTTTTAAGCTTTCTATTTAATATGAAACTTGCTTGCCTGTCAGAAGCTAAATAAAATCAGGACTAAATATTTTTTAAAAAGTATTGTAACATTTGCCTTGCTTTGTCAGAGTTAAACTCTTGTTATTTGATGTGCAGAGAGGATTGAAAAGACAGCTCCTGCAGCATGGAAAGACATGCACTGAAGGTGATTGGCAGCTGAAGAAAGAAATGGGCTGAAAACAGTTGCTACTAACTGCTGCTTTCATGGGGTACTGAATTTTTCCCTTGAGCACAATTTCCCATTGTACAACAAATTTTCCTCAAATATAAAAACAAAATAGTTTTGTTATAACCATTATGTTTTATGAAAAGCATGAAATAATGCATTTCACTGCAAACATTACACTTGAAAATTCACGGCAGTCTGTTGAAGTTCCCACGAAGCTCGACACGAGCCGGCAATGTGCACTTTCAGCCCAGAAAACCAACCACATCGTGGGCCCCATCAAAAGAAGTCTGGCCAGCAGGTCGAGAGAGGTGATTCTGCCCCTCTACTCTGCTCTCGTAAGATCCCACCTGGCGTACTGTGTCCAGCTCTGGAGTCCTCAGCACAAGAACGTGCATCTGTTGAAATGAGTCCATAGGAGGGCCACAAAGATGATCAGAGGGCTGGAGCACCCCTCCTATGAAGACAGGCTGAGAGAGTTGGGGTTGTTCAGCCTGGAGAAGAGAAGGTTCTGGGGAGACCTTATAGTGTCCTTCCACTATCCGAAGAGGAAAGAAAGCTACAGGAAAGCTGGAGAGGGACTTTTTACAAGGGCATGTGGCGATAGGACAAGGGGTAATGGCTTCAGACTGGAAAAGGGTAGATTTAGATTAGATATCAGGTAGAAATTTTTCACTATGAAGGTGAGGAGGCACTGGAACAGGTTGCCCAGAGAGGTTGTGGAGCCCATATCCCTGGAATTGTTCAAGGCCAGGCTGGATGGGGCTTTGGGCAACCTGGTCTAGTGGGAGGTGTCCCACTTTAAGATCCCTTCTAACCTAAACCATTCTATGTCTCTGTGAAGCCAGTTTAGGTTTATACATACGTGTAATGGAGAGTCTCTCACCGGTGATTGATCTTGTCTTCAGTCTTTATAGTTTTTCAGATTCTTAGACTTGTGTAATATTTGTCTCCCCAAAAGAATCTTATGGAAAACAATATTGCAGATGTGACTTCAAACTTATATAAAAATACTTCTACATATTACAATTCTCGCAGCCTTTTTATGCTGTTCTTTTTATAATTTTATTTTAGGTATTACAGGGAATCTCAATGAATTAGAGATTAAACAAGTAAACTGAGACTTTGAAGTTAAATCCCCAAATCAGGGCAAGGTGTTTTGAGTTTTCAGAAAAAAATCTGAAAAATCAGTTATCACGTTCTTATGTCACCACCATTGCTCATTCCAGCCAGAGTAGCATTTCCAGAAAGAGTGACTCAACCTGACTTACCTTCTCTCATGGAAGGTTTACAGTGTTTTCTGATTTGCAAGGGAGCATTTTATACTTTTTTCTTTCTTCCTGTTTAGTTAATCCACATAAACTTTGACAATATTAACAATGTGGACATAGTTCTCACTTCTGAAAATGTCTGCCACATTCTGCCATAGTCAGGCAGTTCAGAAAGGTATCAACACTTCTGAGTACCTCTTATCCCTCAACTAGTCAGTTTGCAGTTTATTTAGATAATTCATATGAAGAAAGAGAAATTAAAATATATCAAAGCTGTACTATGTGAAGGGATACATTGGTAGGTGAGTAAATGGTATGACTGACTTACTGTGTCCAAAATTTCCTTCCTACATATTTAGAAAGTTGTTTCTTCCTCTTTTTGTACACCAGCTTCTCTTTTGAAGTCATGCTTTATTAGCTTTTTCTTTCCAAGCTCCTATAATTTAATAGAGGACAGCAGAAAATACTTTAATCTTTGGATTATGTTCCTTAATTTATGTTATGTGAGGAGCATATGAGCTTATGTTGCCATCGCTATTCGGTACTCTGTTTCTGGTTCCACATGATGTGGATTAAAATTTAGTTTTGAAGTATTTTGGAGAACTATTTACAGATCTTTGGAAGTTTTTCTGGTTTTCATCCTAACTTTGCAAGAGTTCTTAGTTCTTTTGTCCAGAGGAGTATCTCCTGAGATGCCATTTTGTTATTGTACTGGTTTTGTGTGGGATAGAGTTAATTTTCTTCACAGAAGCTTATATAGCGGTATGTTTTGGATTTGTGACCAATACAGTTAATAACACACCACTGTTTTATCTATTGCTGAATAGTGATCACACAGAGTCAAGGCCTTTTCTGTTTCTCACACCTCCCCACCAGTGAGTAGGCTGGAGGCACACAAGAAGTTGTGGAGGGGACACAGCTAAGACATCTGATCCCAGCCAACTAAAGCAATATTTCATATCACATGATGTCCTGCTCAGCAATAAAAGTTGGAGGAATGATGGAAGGGGTGGAAGGGTTATGGTATTTGTCTTCCCAAGTTACTGTTATGTGTGATGGAGCCCTCCTTTCCTGGAAATGGTGATGGTGATGGTTTCCTGCCTGCTGATGGCAAGCAGTGAAAAATTCCATATTTTGCTTTGCTTGTGCACACAACTTTTGTTTTCCCTATTAAACTGTCTTTATCTCAACCCATGAGTTTTCTCCCTTCTGCCCTTCCAATTCTCTCCTCCACCCCACTGCAGGGCGAGTGAGTGAGCAGCTGCATGGGGCTTGGGTGTCTACCAGTGTCAACCCACAGCAGTTATTCACATCAGATGGTCATGCAAACAAAATAAAAATAAAATAGCTAATGAATGGTATAAGTGAATCTAGCTTAAACTGATACTTCTCCTGAGAATATTACAAGATTCCTAGGTTATCATTTATTGCTTTATTGTTATACCATTTTTCAAAAGTGAGAAAACTTGCAAGGTGAAAAAACCACAACCAGTTAGTGAGGGCACAGTCTGCGGGTCATGAAAGGTTCATGTAGATCATGTACCAGGTATTATTCAAGTACTTCGAACTGAGTCCTCTAAGATGTTCAATGTGAGGTTTCTATATAATAATTATTCTTCTATAATAAAGGCATCCCGTTGTTGCTCCTATACTGCAAAAGGAGGGGGAACATCTCACCACAGCTTGGCTGCTCATGGCATATACTTCACTGCACGAAAAACTGGCTGTATGGCAAGGCCCAAAGAGTTGTGGTGAATGGAATTAAATCCAGTTGGTGCCCAGTCACAACAGGGCTCAGTATTGGGGCCAGTTCTGTTTAACATCTTTAGCCATGATCTGGACAAGGGGATCAAGTGCACCCTCAGTAAGCATACAGACAACACCAAGTTAAGTGGGACTGTTGATCTGCTTCAGGGTAGAATGGCCCTACAAAGCAATCTGCACAGGGTGGATCGATGGGCCAAGAACAGTGGTATGAGGTTCGCCAAGGACAGTGGTATGAGGTTCGCCAAGGACAGTGGTATGAGGTTCACCAAGGCCAAGTCCTGCACTTGGATCACAACAACCCCATGCAGTACTACAGGCTTGGGTAAGAGCAGCTGGAAAGCTGCCTGGCAGAAAAGGACCTGGGGGTGTCGGTCAACAGCCAGCTGAATATGAGCCAGCATTGTGCCCAGGTGGCCAAAAGGACCAATAACATCCTGGTGTGTATCAGAAATAGTGTGGCCAGCAGGACTAAGGAAGTGACTGTCCCCCTGTACTTGGCACTGGTGACACTGTGCCTCGAGTACTGTGTTTAGTTTTGGGCCCCTCACTACAGGGGGTGCCAGAGCACGTTCAGAGGAGGGCCACAAAACTGGTGAGGGGTCTAGAGCACAAGTCTTATGAGGATCGGCAGAGGGAACTGGGATCATTTAGTCTGGAGAAAAAGAGGCTGAGGGGAGACCTTATCACTCTCTAGAACTACCTGAAAGGAGGTTGTAGCGAGGTGGGGGTCGGTCTCTTCTCCCAAGTAACAAGCCATAGGACAAGAAGAAATGGCCTGAGGTTGTGCCAGGGGAGGTTTAGATTGGATACTAGGAAAAATTTCTTCACCAACACGGTTGCCAAGCCATCAAGCGGAACAGGCTGCCCAGGGAAGTGGCTGAGTCACCATCCCTGGAGGTATTTAAAACACTTGTAGATTTAGTGCTGAGGAGCATGGTTTACTGGTAGTTTGTCAGTGGTAGGTTAATGGTTGGACTTGATGATCTTAAAGGTCTCTTCCAACCAAAACAATTCTATGATTCTATAACTTTGTGACACATGAAGTTCCAGATAAATCTAAGCCAACGGTCTAACTTATAAGAAAAATGTAACTGAGTTTGTTAAGGTCTTTGGAAAAATGACCCTAACCCCACCCTGTCTGCCTGCAATAGGTCAGCAGTAGCACTCTTTATTTATTTCATTCCTTCACCATGTTACTCATTGCAGTATTTACAATACAAAGGGACTGCTTTTCAAATCATGTCACTCTGCATTACATGCTAGATTCATACTTTAAATATATGCAGATTCGTGTGACTCAGGACAATAAAAATGCAAATGAACAGAACTTACAGAATTTTGTTTTAAAGTCAGCAGGTTGTTGATTTGAGAAGAAAGCACTTCATCTTTTTATAACTTCTAGAATCTTATTATTACTGGGTAGATATAATTTGAAGCATCAGATTGTTTATAATTTATTAATCCTACTTAGAATGCATGAAAGTAAATTTTCAGTAATTCATAGTAGTGAATATTTTATCTGACAAATTCCATTTCTGTAATAATTAAGGCTTTTCTTAGTATTTTTAGTGTAGCATACCTGATGGAAATTGAAAAACTGACAAAGAAGAGAAGTCTGATAACATCAGTAAAATTCAGTAGTCTTGAACTTTATCCCTCTGTAAACTTTAGTCATATAAAGAACCTGTTGGATAAGAATTCCATGCATGAGTAAATTTGGACGATAATTGCTTATTCTGAGAGAAGTAAAAGTTTAGTTCTATCTTGGACCTACACAATATCAAATATTATGCTTTAACATCATAAATGGGAAACAATGAAGAAAATGTCACAAGCTGTTGCCAAAATAATAGAGCTTAGGAAGACATTTCATTAATTTTATCTATGTTGAGGGATAGCTTAAGGATGAGATGGAAGTCCTCTAGGAGTCCATATTTCTTACTGTCTACTAAGGCTGGAAATCCAGGGTAACTAATTTAAGTTTGGGTTACTTTGGTTACTTGGCTTGCTTTCATCTAAAGTAGGATGAATTAATTTCATTAGTAAAATGAACTAATTTAGAAACCCTCCTAATTTTACAGTCAAAACTGAGAATTCCCAAGCCGTGATGGAATTTTCTACCAGTATATCTATTTGAGCTATTAGGAGGAAGCTTTTGAATTATTCTACGCTAGTAAAAACTTCATTCCACACAGTATATAATTGTTTGCGTATGCAACTTATTTCAATTGCGGGGGGGCAACCTAACCTTGGAAGAAAGGCAAAAATATCATTATATGTTTTTATTTTAATGTTTCTGTGGCATAAATAGTAATTACAGTAGAAAGCTCCTCTTGGCATGTAAAGCTGGCCATGGTCTACTTGGTAAAGGCAAAAAGAGAGTTAATCCCCTCTTAAATGCTGTTAATTAGAAACAGGGACATTACAAGAGAGGACAAATTAAGAATTCAAATGAGTGAAAAATCCCAAACAATCCTATGCAGTTTTTGTTTATCCAACAATACCGTAAATAGGAAGCTGACACCATCAGTGTTACATTTCACCAGTTATCTGATAAACCAAAACAAGAGACACTTTGGCACACTGGGTAGTCCTGTCAGTCACCACTAACTAGTTCACAAATAGCTCCACAGGACACCCAGACTATTCAGATATATGGTTTAATCTCTATTGTGGGAAAGAAACACCTTTTTAATTAATCTTTTAAATAAGTGTGTTTAAAGAAACATTTCAGTCCATTAAACTAGGCCTCAAATTTAAGTCTGAATAGATCACTGAATTTTTTTCTAACCAAATGTTAATAATACACAGACATGCACACAACTTTTGTTTTGGTTTAACTTTAGTAAGTGGGTTTCCAGGAAAAAAGAGGTCTGCAGAAAAAATCCAGAAGGATAGTAAAACCCTTTTAGCTATGCTTCTTGGGGAAAAGAAAAGAAAAGAAAAGAAAAGAGAAGAAAAGAAAAGAAAAGAAAAGAAAAGAAAAGAAAAGAAAAGAAAAGAAAAGAAAAGAAAAGAAAAGAAAAGAAAAGAAAAGAAAAGAAAGAAAAGAAAAGAAAAAAGAAAAGAAAAGAGAAGAGAAGAGAAGAGAAGGGAAGGGAAGGGAAGGGAAGAGAAGAGAAGAGAAGAGAAGAGAAGAGAAGAGAAGAGAAGAGAAGAGAAGAGAAGAGAAGAGAAGAGAAGAGAAGAGAAGAGAAGAGGAAAGGAAAGGAAAGGAAAGGAAAGGAAAGGAAAGGAAAGGAAAGGAAAGGAAAGGAAAGGAAAGGAAAGGAAAGGAAAGGAAAGGAAAGGAAAGGAAAGGAAAGGAAAGGAAAGGAAAGGAAAGGAAAGGAAAGGAAAGGAAAGGAAAGGAAAGGAAAGGAAAGGAAAGGAAAGGAAAGGAAAGGAAAGGAAAGGAAAGGAAAGGAAAGGAAAAGGAAAGGAAAGGAAAGGAAAGGAAAGGAAAGGAAAGGAAAGGAAAGGAAAGGAAAGGAAAGGAAAGGAAAGGAAAGGAAAGGAAAGGAAAGGAAAGGAAAGGAAAGGAAAGGAAAGGAAAGGAAAGGAAAGGAAAAGGAAAGGAAAAGGAAAAGGAAAGGAAAGGAAAGGAAAGAAAAAAGAAAGTGGGTTACTTAGTGATGTGAGTGGATCTCAAATCCTGTTACTGAATGGAATTTTAGGAAAGAGGTAGTACATGTCAGATGACAGCATGTCCATACGGTCAGGAAAAGCATTCAGATTGTAAAATGCTTTTCAGAATGAACCCTGAACTTTTGTGGTTCCCTTTTTGCTCTGCATTGTAAGCTGCCTTGCCTCATTGGTTGTTCTTACATCTATTTTCCTTCATAGCCTAAAACATATATTTTTTTTGCTGTTTAATCCTAAGAATTTTATAATTTATTTGGTGTTCTACTCTTAACATCCAGAAACCCTCGTTTCTGGATATTAAGAAAGATCTTTTAAATTTATTGCTGCATGGAGACTGCATTTTTTCAAGGAAAGCTTGGAACTCAGTAAGGAACTATTGCTTACTTTAAATACAAAAACAAAATAGAACATGATGCTAACTGAATGGTATCCAGAAACCAAAATGTTTAAGACATTATAACTAAGTAAATGTTAGAAAAGAAAATGTCTAGACTAACTTCAAAACTGCACACTTGGTATACATTTGTCATATTTAGTCACCAAATTAAAAAGAAGACACTTTCCATTGAGATTAACAAAATTGTTCTTTTTTATTACTATTATTATTAATTTTATATCTTGACACAGCCTTCTTTCGCTAGAATTTCCTATTGAGGAATAACCACAGATATAATTCAAGTCATAGAAAGGCAAACACAGACTCGCTTATGATGGATTTTTTAAGCTTTTTGTTTGTTTGTTTGTTTGTTTGTTTGTTTTATATATAAATATATATGCTGTCATCCAACTTTTCACAGAGCAGGTCTAAATGACAAAAAAACACCATTAGAGACTTGAAATTATCACATTTACCGTTTTTAGCATCTGTGCCTCAGTACTTCAGCAGTGGTGCACTCTAACTATGACTAGAAAAATGAAGGAAAGTAACAACCTGAAGTAAAAATCTTAAGAAATATAGCAGAAGAATATGAGCATTTCTGTGAATTTAGTTCTATCCTGTAAGTACCAATAAAACATACTCCTTATATATAAAATTATATCATTTATAAATGCATACAGGATAAATTAAAAAAAAAAATAAAAAAATAAACCCAAAACCTACAAACCCTCAATAAAGGAGAGTTTTAAAATACTCTCACAACTGATAAGTACTTTCTATAGGCCACGTCCATGCTTCTGGCAGAGCCCTGCTGGATTAAATAATTTTTAATTCCATAGAAAGATATGGAGGTTTTTTTATCACAGTATAGAGAAAAATATGTCTACCAAGAGTAGCTGCCACCTACTCAGAGCTGTTAGGCTGTATTTGAAGCTGAGTGACAACTTCCTTTTCAGCTCAGGATTCACTGAGTAATGAAAAGATTACTGTGTTTGGAAAATTGTTGTTATTTGTGACACAACTAGACATGGAGGGACATAACATAATATATAATGATGAAATAATCATGAAATCCATTAAGAATTTTATATAACATAATAGGTTTATTTAGTCCATAAAATCTTATTTAAAACAGAATTGTATGAAATTTTGTATAAGAACATTAAAAGTTTTGCTATGAGCTCTAAAGATCCAGCATTTTGCATAAATGAAGACGTTTTGCCAGAGCAACTTTCCTTATCATGTCTCTGAGTGTAATGAAGCTAATGAGTGAGGTTGGAATATATATGAATGGTCATTCCTGAAGTATGTATATTCTATTAAATTTTATTTTCATAAAAACTTAAAAATCGATAAAGAATTAATTTTGTGCTTTTCCATATCTTGCTGGCAAAGTTGTAGAAATAATATTGTAATTTTAGTGATTTGTATGTCCTGAATGTTAAAATATATTTATACAATATTTAATTTATTCCTTTACACTAAGGGAAATACAAATTTTGCCACTTCGTAACTGACAAAAACTTACTCAGATTTCTTTATAATATAGGATATTGTGTTTACTGAGGGTAATAAAACCTTCCTTAAGTTATGTTTCTGCAGGTTTCTTTCTCCAAGTAAAGATAAATTATTTTTCTTTTTTTGCCTTTTTTTTTTAAATGAACTAATGCCATGACTCTTTTTAGAGACATAGTTAGGTGATTAGAAGTAATTAAAGTCTCTGTCTCTCCTCTGAACAGTATTTACTTTCTCATTAGACCAAACAATAATAAAAAATAGAATTTAATGTCTAAAATAAAACTTGAAAAGCCTTCCAGAGGGATTGCGTTAGATTATAGTACGGTAATTCCTGACATCCACTGCTGTATTCTCCTCCATAACGCTGTTAAGTATGAATAATTAGACTAAAAGTCTGCTTGCAGATTCCACAGCGCATTAGCCATAGCATATGGGTATGAGTCTGGGTAGACTATTCGCTCGTTTCAAACTGAAGTGCTATATGGTACACATTTAGAAGGAATATTACTGCCTACATTATAAAACCTATTGTTTATACCTAGAAATTGCATAAAGACCGTTTCCATAATATATTTTTTATTATTCCATAGCAGCGAGTAGTAATTTCACAGTCTAATAAAACAGCAATGGTATTCCACACATATGTACTACCCAACAATGTTGAACATGTTCTTTCCCTGGCATCAGCTGAAATTAATTTGAATCTCTCGTTAACAAGCATACTAACATTAACAAAAAGCGTAATGTTAAAAACTGTTTTTTCCAGCAAATAAATAAGATCTCTTGCCCAGTGGTAATTAATACTCCCAGGTTTTTTTCTGCATCTGAATGACTTTAATAACTTATCGCTGCTCTGGAACTTATAGATTATGTAGGTCTTTTCACACCCAAACTATAAGAAACAACAAATACTGTTTTTAATCAAAGCCACATTTTATCTACTTTTCTATTCTTCAAATCTCAGTATCACATACATTGGAAAGGAATGTGGATGTTTATTGAAACAAGAAGTTTTGTTGCTCCAGTGTTTTCACTTTAAGTGTCTTAATTATTTGTGTATGACCAGCTAAAGTAGGTCGTAGGACAATGTTGGTTGCCTTGAGTGAAAAAGGGAACAAAAAGACGTAAATCACTGGTTCTGCACTGTGATCCATGGACTGTGGGTGATCTCTGAGGTCACTGTCAGTGGTCCAGTGCCGGCCCATGAATCTGTAGAGCACAGCATTTGCATTGTTTTCAGCCAGATCTGTTAAATGTTATATAAACTGATATGTGAGAAAGTCTGAAGGTCAGTGGTGTTTTGGAAGTCAATGAACTAGATAATAGCTGTGAAAAAAGAAATAGTTAACATTTTACTAGGAAAGGCCTGGAGAGATATAGCACAACCAGAGATAGTAAATCCTTCAATCAGTTTGGGTCAGGCTATAGCTACAGCAATGACTGCACTTGACCTAGCCAGCAATCTGAGTTTGGCTGCGGCATCATAGTAATGTTGGCTTGTCCTTAGTAACTTAAAAGAATTGGAATATAACATTTGCCAGTTCTATGCAATGTATTAAAAAGATGCAAACAGTTCTGTGTCTTTACAGCTTGGTTACGTCACAGTTTATCTTCTCGACCCAGTTCTTTTAGAGCTAACTTGTCATCTGTTGGGTGAATGTATCCTAATTTTCCTTGAGGGAACGAGGAAGGAAAGATCAGAAAAAATGTATTGTGAACTCTTGCTTCATACTTGAAGGGAAAGAGTGCTGACATTTTAACAAAGATATCTTTTGTCCGGAGAGTCATTAGAAGTTGGATAGCAGTCAGCAGAAACAATGGACCTAATTGCTTTTTCACCCACTGAAGATCGAGATGACCCTACTGAAGTTAATTCTTTGGGATGGTAGAAAACCATGGAGAATAAGGCTTGCAAAAGCATTCTTCCTCAAATTTTCCAGTGTTACACTCTAATTTGGGCAGAGACGTCAATAACAACAACATGAAAAAGAGTTGCTGACATATTATCTGCTGTCTCCTCAAAACCTCTGCTAAGCCGTACCTCTAGGAGCTTGATTCTTCTGATCTAGATCTATTTTAATCATGTAAATCAGTGGAGAGAGGCAGGAACACCTAGGCCAAATTCATTCCATAAAGTAGGGACGAAGACTAAAATAGGCAAATCCTGCATTCAAAGTTCTGGTTTTAGTCTGTTGATTGTTACGGAGCTTGATATTCCTAACTCAAGTATAGAAGTGCCTAAAGGTTGGCAGAACTTACACTTCACCAGAAGCTAAGTGTCCACAGCCACCAACATATTCTATTTTGGGAGGCCACAATACTTTTTAGTGGGTTTTGTGTATATGAAGGCAATAATCCTGCCTTCCTTTTCTTCTTTAGTCTGCAGTCTGTGCCCAAGGAAGGAGTAACAGAGGCACCGAGGATAATACCTTTCCTCAAAGCTGATAATGGAATTGAAAAGCTTTTTTTTTTTTTTTTTTTCCTGAATAGGGTTTCTAAGTAAATCGTGTTGACAACTCAATTTACAAATCCTAAATCCTTACTATTTTGCTGTAGTTTTGCTCTACTGGTAAGACTGCTCAAATGCTCATAGGAGAACTTTTCTGCCATTGTTGGAAAGTGACTTTGGGCTGAAATAGGTAGTCTCCCGCCGTGCTCCTCCACGAATAGCAAAGGATTTTTTAATCCATCAGCAATGCAGCAGTGAATATTTTGTCCCTTGTTAATTGCCCACATTTTTATAACTACCACATGACTTATTTGACAGATCATCTGCCTCACCGAGGGCATAGAGAAAATGTGTTATTTAGTAACTTTGCTGCACTTATTTCTGATGTGCAAAATTTGTTACAAAAGAAAAGGAAAAGTATGAACAGAGAATCAAGAAGTCTTGTTCTTAAAATAAAATGTTGTCTAATTCTGGAACCCATACATGCTAGTATGAGTAACAAGCTAACCTTAAAATGTACTTATGGAAATGTAAATGTTTTAAAATCCTAAAGTAATGGTTGTTAAGATATGTATTTGAAACACTGTACAAACATTAATTTAAAGTGCACATTATTTATAAGCTAGCTTTACCTTAGCCCTACAAAATAAAATCCCAAATTCAATTTGCTCGATCAACCAAACTCAAGCCATGAATTTCTCTTGGAGAGATGGGCTACTGAACTACATTCTGATTTACTATATTAACGTGATATCAAGTACTGTAAAAACAGTCTCAAGCTACTTTTTAATTAAAAGGAAAAATATGCAGACATGAAATTGGTTGTGTAGATCAGATCTGTTTAATTTAACTTCATGGCTTTGTCACATCATTTTCCTTCTTTGAAGCATGCTGGGTATGTGTAGTTTTCCTTCTATAACAGGGGTGATTCGTAATAATAGAGTGAGGGAGATGGTTTTCGGACTGTTTCTTCCCTCAGTTCTGTCTGTCTTCACATCATCACATTTCCAGGAAGAAGAATTGGCTGAAAAATGACTCTGAGTAAGCCCTGCTTAGTGCTTTTTCAGTGTAAAACTTAGAAGTGACATTATGGTATCAGGCAGCTGCTTTTTTTTTTTTTTTTTTTTTTTCCCCTCAGCCAGATGCAAGGGCAATGATATGAAATTGAAAGAAACCACAGCTCAATCGTCTGCCTTCCACTTAATTTTTCATACAAATTTAAGGTCAGGTTGTGGCCTGGTAACCAGTGAGGTGTATGTAACATTAGAACAGTAATTCTCTGAAACTGATTGTGAAGAGAAACCAGGGAGAATGGACAGGAGCCTGCTCTTGGTTAAACTAAAACTAGATCAGCTCCATTACTGTATGGAGTAATGGACTTCTTCAGATTTATACTACTGTTAAGTAAGTGCAGAATCCGTCAGTGGATAACAATGACACAGTTCTTTTAGACTTTCAAGAAAATGATCTTTTATGTACATGTGTAAGCATTTTATATACTTTACGTACTTATAAATATGTTTGTGTGTCTAAAAGACATATCTACATGTATCAAAGCATGCCAATATGACATATGCTGCCACACATCTCTGACTAGCTAATAAAATTGTTTATAATAGAAAACTTGTTATTTACAGAAGCAAAAGGAAAAGTATCAGTAGAGCAACACTGAAAGAGCTGATATTGTTTTTTACCTTTTATTTGGTAAATACAAGACCTCCCTGCTTGTTCTTTGTGCAAACATTTACATCCCTCCTTTTTAAGAAAATATATATATGTATGTCGGGACAAAATATTCTTTTGGGTTTTTTTTCAGATATTTTTGTATTGACAGAAAGGTTGGCTGGAAAATGTAATGGGAGCTATGTAAATCTACTTTCTATCTAGTTTTATTACAGCAGTGCAATAAAGCAATGCTGAGCCTAAGTTGTGGGGATATCCAGAGGCTGGTGGGGACCCTTCAGCAGAAATATTAAGAGTCATGTTGCTGAAACTAATCCTAAATTTTCAATTAACTGAATTTTGTGCAAAGTCTGTGAGAACAATGACAAAGGATACTGGAATTTAAAAAAATTCTGCTTTGATAAATTCATGAGGGGATCCAAGGAAGCCTCAAAACCATCCTGGTTTCTTACTTGCCTTCTCTGAAGCTGATCTCTGGAGCTTCCAGCTGTGCAGGCTTCCTCAGAGATATATATAGTAACTGTATGTATAGCTATATATAGCTATATATAGTAGTTTCTTAAGCTCCCTAATGCTCAAGGCATGAAGATATAGCTGACTTGGGAATCAAGGAGAACCAGGAGTTTCATTTCAGGGATCTCAGCTACTCTTGGGTCTCTGACCTGAGCTATAAAGGTCCACAGTGTTTCTGGATTTCTGTGTACCCCAGCTCTGCAACCCTGAACCCAAAGGCTGCAACAGAGACCTTGCCAGAACATTTATGTGATTCTTGTCAGATATTTCCACATATGAAAACTCATACTAAGTTTAAGCATACTCTTAACTACGAAAGTCTGACAAAAATATCTGGCTGCTAGTCGGTGGTGAGTAACTGGGAGTGTGACGTGTATTGTGCCAGCACCAGGGAGCCAGTGCCAGTCTAACAAGATCTGACAGGCCACCAGGTGCCAGCAAAGAATGCAGAGGACATATAGGTAGAGGCAGCTCACAGTGAAAATAGAGCATTCCAGTGTGAAGTGAAACACGGTGAAATTTACTTTTTTTATTTTTTTAAAAAAACCCAAAACTATTTGACTTTTATCCTTGTATCAGACAGGCCAAAAATTTTGCAAATGGGAGTATTTTCACTGAACCGTAATCCCATATTCCAAAAGTCCAGCTGGTAAAACCACTGCAAGTAGTAATCAATTCTTTGTTATTGGACTGCAGAGAAACAAAAAGGGTCCTGCTATTCTTCACTGGTTTTATTCATTTTTAAGAGTTAGATCTGAAAATTGTCTCATTTAAACTTCAGCATTAGTGCAAACTGTTTAATAATAATTCCTATCTAGTTCTTGAGCTACTTACAGAGGCAAATATGAATCCCTTTTTAAAATCATTAGACAGGTAGAAAATGAAAAAATAGGTCGGATTGAAGGGGGCATTTTAGATTTGTGTCAAATCAGACAGTTCAGGGAAGTCTTCTGGTTAAGGCAGAGAACGTCCAAATAAAAGAGCCTCAAATGTAATATTAACTGACTCTTGACTATATACTGAATAAAGTTTATTTCACAGTGTTGCCTGTTTACAGTATCATTTAAGGCCAATGGAATACTAAAATGACAGAGAGGAAGAACTTAGAAAAAGGGACCTTGATAATAAACAAGATGAATTTATTACTGTGTAATAGAGTCTCATATTTATTCCAGCCAGTTACAGACAAGGTTCATTGGACATACCAATTTTTACAACCAAGTTTGTCAAAGACAGTGAAAAACAGAACTGGCTGGCAAAGTATCATGATTTTCTAGTGTCTTCTCTGAATGAGTCCTCTGAAGGCATAAAACTGCAAGTGTTAGGTAATAGTCAATGGGCAAAGTGATGGTGATTTTATTGCAAACATATTCCCAACCTCACTTAGCAAAACCTCAAACGTTGCTGAAATAATTTTGAATTTTCCCATTAATTTCTCTGAGGCTTTGCGTTCCCCTTTGGGCTTTTAGTACAATGGGAATGTTGTTGACATTCACAAAAGGTGAAGATATCAGTAAAAGAAATAACCCTTACACTGCAGAAATTCAATAAAATAATGCATCACAGATGAACAGAATAGCTCAAAAAGAGCAAATAATTTCCTGTTTAGATATTAAAGGAAGATCTAGCATTTCCAGCACTTTAAACAATAGTGCATATAAACTGTATAAATGTATAGCATATTCAACTTGTGAAAGTAGTGTATTTTATGTGAAAATAAAAAGTACTGATATCTAACAGCTCACCAATATTTTCATATAAATTCTTGCTGTTGCATATTTTGTTTCAGTTCTGCATAATGATAAATTTCTTGTCAATCACCGAATGTCCAGGAATGCAAATAAGAAATTGCATCTGTTACTTGTAATTTCCCCAATCAAACTCTGAACTCTTTCCTTAACGTTTTCAACAATTCTAGCATGTGGTACTTGAGATAATCCTGAACCCAGTATGTTTTCCGGATGGCTAGATTTGCCTGTCACTAGTATTTGCTTACCAGCAGTATCATATGAATGAGGTGAATTTTCATTGGAAGAAGCATATTGAAAACGTGTGTGTATCCTGCTTTGTTACATCTGTGTAAAGTTTCCCCCCTCCCAATGCAATTGTTTTTACTTTCTTTTAATCTTGCAAAGAAATGTAAAAGTGGAATAACTGACCCCATGTTCAAAGTCATTGTCAGAGACAATGAAGTCATAGGCTTCTGTTTTTAATAATGTCTTGCAAAACACAAAGCATCATTAATCATATTCAGAGGATAAAAGACACACAGATTTCCTAGACTCAAACTTTCCTGAAGCCTTGAACATTTCAGTGTTGTAGATTCACATAGATAACAGCCCACAACTCTGCAAGGAAAGCTCAATCAGCAAAGGAAATGTGAAATAAAACCATTTTTATTCCAATATATAAAAACCAAGACTGTCTTTTATTCAAAGCAAAATAGACTAGAATGGCTATTCCGTACTAGCGGTTCAACACTAGATGATGTCTGTAAGTAGATTCTCTTATTCTCCCTTTGGGGATGGATTCAGTTAAACTACACCTAGGAACATAAATAAGGGTGTCTATGCAAGAAATAAAACAGATAACAATCACGCTGTTGCGATATTCACATTCTAACTTCCTTCCCAAACACTTCCACTTGCAGACAAACCTTGTGTTTTATTGGTTATAGATGAATGGCAGAAGCAAAATCGGACTACAAATTCCTCTAAATATTATTCTCCTATCCAACTGTCCAGATTCTCATATTGAGCCAAATTCTGACAAATCTGATTACCTTCAATTTTGAATTAATTTTGTCTGGAAATACAGTCTTAGTTACTTCATTTGTGCATTAAGACCTCAGGAAAATCATTTTGCTCTAAAAGGAGGGAAATATAATAGTGCAGTTGAAATTTGGCCCTCTCCAACCCAGTGCATGCCAAGTTGGATCCCGAAGAAGAAATAACCACAATACTGTGTTTAAAGATGTTGGTCTCAGTTCAGCAAAATGTTTGAGAATTGGCTTCACTCTGGCTTAAGTTTAAACATGTGCTTAAAACACCAGGATGAGTTAGGACTACGTTCTCAATATGCATGTAAACTGGTAATAAAAAAGGAAATGTATAAAGCACAGGTAATGCATGCTACCCTTATATTTGCCTGATAAGCAAGAAGGAGAAGATCATAATTTGCCTACAGTTACAGCTCATGTGATCCCAGACAAAAGGAGGACTAACTAGACACAGCGCAGTCTGCAGGGTGAAATTCAGCCTCTGTGAAGGCCATGTGAGACTTACCACTGATTTCAGAACAACCGAGATTTCCCTTTCAGAGAGACACCATTTTGCACTAGAATAGATATATCCAGTGTAAGTTTTCTCAACACGGCAGACAGTATAGAGGACTGCAGTGTAGTTTTTTTGGCAGTGTAATTGGGTGGTAGGAAGAGGAGGAGTCACCAACAAAGGGGTGGAATAATCTGTTTCATTTTTGAGAAAGATGTAGGGAAAAACCTCAGAGTGATTTCCACAAATTAAATGTTCCTGCCCCATCATCCGGAAGCTGAGACCTCAACATCCTCAGCCCAGCACCTTACAGTTCTCACAGACACCAGTGCTCCACACACCCACTCACTGTTTTCTGTCTGTCCTCCAGTGGCCTTCATAGGCAGCCTGATCCATCTTCAATACCTTTACAGTAGGAAAGTGGGTGGCAGAGGCAGTTCATTTATGTTACAGCATCCTACCCACATCTTTCCAGGGGGAGTCAGATAACCCACCCCAACCTGCGAGCTATCTGCTGGCCACCTATGGTACTGGCTTGAGTCAGCTCAGGAATATTTCTTTCTATTTTCATGACAAAAATATCTCAATTATTATTTATAGATTGGAATGGTTTCCAAATAGACAGCTTTTATATAGAAGTGCATTGTAAAATATTGTGAGTCTAAATGAATGACTTGGCTGAAATGTGTGCATAAATTAATGTTATAGATATGTATATTGATATGTATGTATTTGTGAGACTTTTGTACAGTGTGTATATTCATATTTGTGAGAAAAAGAAAAAAATATTTTCCTTCATCCTTCATAGCAGGAAAGTACCTACTATCTACAATTTTAGGCTACTATTTACTTACAGTAACCATTTTCTTTATTAAATTATTTCATTTTAGTGTTAAATGGCCCTTCCTGCTCAATGGCTTCTCTGATGATATTTAGTAAGGTCATAAAGAATGAGCAAGGAATGGGAAAACTCCTGTTCCCTTCAATCTGAAGAGCAACATTTATTCATTGAAATAAAACTTACAGGCCAGTAGTACAGAGGTCAAGTGAGAAGATTCTACTTATTCCCTCCAAAGACTGAATGGAAAAGAAATTTGATATATTTTGATCTGGGTGTGTGTAGACATGGATTATTGTTTGTCTGAACATGCTTCTCCACATTTACAGCAACTTTTCTGAACATTGCAAACAACTTCTACAGCTGTCATCAGAATCTGTAAACATCTAGATAGTGGTTTTATATATATAGTTTGTGTTTATTCTACGATATTTGTTTTTTTAAGGTATAGCGTTCAGTCATTATTAGAGAATGATAACGGGAAGAAAAAAATCAAAATTTTAATTGCGACTATTCTGGCTGAAAATCCAGTTCTTGGGATTGTCTTTATGCATTAAAGTAGTCAATGCACTGTATGATCTATTATTAAGTCAATTTGTATAATGACATCCTCTAAAGGTACTGTAAATCATTTAAAGTACTAGATATGTTGCCAAGTTTGTGAGATATACAAAGCTATATTCAGGAGAAACAGCTAATAATCTGCTATCAATAAGCTAGTTAAATCATTCCTAACAACAAGCGGGATGAAATGCAAAATAAAACCAGATCATTGCTCTATGTTATCTATGTAACAGTTTATTTTTAACTAAAATATATACATTTTTTGGCTCAGACTCTCCCTACTGAATGAATAAAGATAAAAAGCATATTGCAGTGTTACATCAAATTCACAATGATGAGATCTTTAGATGTGATCCAGATTCTGCAGCAGACTGTTTTTTCAATGAAAAATACATCTGTCTGTGAAAGCTGAGTTTCTGGGCTGCTCAGAATGTTCATAGATATATCAAACGAAGAACAGGCTAATTGGGGTGGCTAAAACAGGGATGAGAAGTACTTGAAAGTGGTAAAATGTCATTTTGTTTCAAATGTTTCTTCACAGAATTCCACAACGTTCTTAAGACATATTGTAATTTGTTCCTAATTCAAAATATCATTTTCCATTTAAAAATTGTTTGGGCTTTTTGGGGGGAGGCAAGTGTTTCGAGTTTTAGGGTAGTTTTTTTTTGGTTTGTTCTTTGTTAATTTTGTCAAAAAAACTCTGGAAAATCTCTCTTTCTGTTTTAGCCAGAGTAACATTTTCCTTCTACTACATTTTTGGCTAATTCAGCACTCAGGAGGCCACTTCTTTGCATCTCATATTTTTACCCATTTTGCAGGATCGTTTTTTTGTGATTTTTTTGCCTTGGTACCAAAGTGCTCAACATCATTTTAAGGTCAAATATCAGTTCATACGAAATCATGTGAGCTGCCATAACAAGACTGAGAATCATTCATCACTATTTACTTGTCATCACAATTACATCCCTGTGGGCTGAGTAACACAACACAGTGTGTATGTAAACATGATGGTGATTTGCATTTGTGTGTATACTTGTGTGTGAGGTGTTGCATAAACAAGCCCAAAGACTGATGTATATTCTCATTGGAAAAATGAATATAAACCAGCTTTCTATATTGCCATCCAACTGTACTGCAAGAAACAATTTTGATTATTCATGGATTGTCCTTAATCAGTGTTTTACCCTTTCTGAATTCTATTGGGATATCTTTGACTGTTTTAGACTTGACATAGATTACAAAAAGGCTTCCTGGGTCTCCTCATTGGATAATTTTTCCAGAATTCACCCCAACCTATGAGTATTCATTGAGTATAATAAAAAACATAAATGAAGAAGTAGGCATGGCAGGTTTTTGTTTTTTTTTTTTTCTTGTTTGTCTTTAAATTGCAGCTTTTCTTCATTTCACCATACATGAACTTTTGATTTATTTTGGGCTTAAATATTATTTCTTACAGAACAAAATCTGAAAAATCATATGCTGTAAGTAATGAAGGGCAGCTTTTCAATGCAAAATGCGGTGTAAGGATAAGTAATTTATGTTTAATAAAAATAAAGCTAGTTCTAATCAGTTCATAATAATGATGACACACCAAAATATATTCTACAAAACAAAGGCTCCAAAATATTTATTTAAAAGTGAAAGACGTGAAGTAGTGAAGGACAGTGGAATGAAATAAACTAGTTGTAGTAGAGATCAGAGACACAAAAATATGAGCTTAAAAATCTTTACTTATTTATTTCACGTCACTAGGAAATAGTACTGTCTTTCTTTACTGGGGAGCACTGAGACATACTCCTTTTCTCATTAAGATTAAAGATTTACATTCTGAATTCATCTTTTGCACTTGTTGAATATTAATAAAGCTATGGGGCACCTCTGACTGTAGCTCTCTTTAGTTGTCGTTTTAAATAGCCCTTAGCACACAAGGTACATCCTCCTGTTCTCTGCCCCACTGAATAACAAAAGCATTTGTTTGTGGTCAACTGAACTGAGAAACTGGTCTGTGTTGACACTACCTTTCTTTTTCTTACAAACTAGATCCCCAGTCTGATTTATTGCTCAGCTACACCAGTGCTTCTGACACTGCAAGAGACCAAGAGAGTAAGGGAAGAAAATGAGGTTGTAGATAGGTGGGAATGCTCTTTTCACTAGCAGAAAGTTTATGCCAGTTTAAAGCGTACATTGAACGACTCATTCAATCACAGCTAAGGAATGTCAAAATCAATTCTATAAGGGTCAAGATAAGAGATCTGCCACCACGACTTTTGCTTTGCTCTGTTGTCAAATGCTGCTTGTAAATATTGGGGGGAAAAACTATACAGAGGTGGCTTAATTCTTACTTGTGAAAAACTTCATAAAATTACATTAAAGCAGGTCCAAATAATACGGATATCATTATGTCATGTGTGTGAACTCCTTTTCATCCAAATGAGTTTAAACAACGACATCTGCACAATGAAAAAAAAAAACAAACAAACGCCACCCAAAAAAACCCACCCAACAACCCCCCCCACACACTTCACCTGGGAGTAATGCCTCTCTAGCCAAAGCATTGAAAATATGGAGGTGACTTTGTGAGTGTGGAGCAATAGGGTTTTCATTCATAATATCATTCTTTTTTTTTTTTAATGATGAATTGTGGAAAGGACAGAGGAAAAAGGTCACAGAACCTCATCACTACCCTAAGTTGAATGAATATTTTCATTTTTGCATTGTGTGTTTCCCAAACACTGAAAGTAGCTGAGATTCAGTTTATTACCAGTGTATTGCAATATGTCATAATCTTGCCTAGAATTAACACAAAAAGCCAATAGTCCGTTCATTGGGGAAAATATTTGACTTTACTAAGAGAGAGAGAAAGACAAGAGAGTGAATATTTCTGAGGTTTCAGAGAAGTTTGTTGTCTTTTGAGGTTACCTGCATTTTCCTTTTTCATATACAAAAAGTATGATTCTAAACAAGTTTTTTGTAGGTTTACTGAATATAAATGTGACAGAGTTGTTTTTTTTTAACACATGGCACAAAGGTCAGCCTTAGTCCATTACCTTTTTTCTATAGCTGCTTGATTACTACTTGCTGATTTCTTTAACCTTGAACCACATAAATCAGTAAAACCTTTCTGGGAGCTGAACCATTTAGTAGTGCAATGTTGAACATCTGTCTTTAGAAAAACTGTAAATTTATTTTATAAAGAGGCAATTCAGCATAGCTAATAAATACGATTTCATGCTTTTTACTTCCCAGCTGGTTCTAGGTTCTAGAGTCTGATGAATTAGTAACTTCTGAAATCCATTGTAAGGGAATAAGCTACTAAATGCAAAAGAGAAGATTTCTGAATAATAGCCTTGTACTTTACAGAAGTATTAAGGTGTACATTTCTCATGGGAACCACAAATCTTTGAGGCTCTGAGTTGTGCTGTACATCATCCTGACACTGTTTTTTAGCTGGTGTAAATATAAATGGCCACAGTAACTACACTGAAGCATGTTTCCACAGCTGAATATTTAGCTCTACAGCTGTGTTTTGAATATCAGCTCTCTCTATACCCTCATACCATTATTTACATGCCAGATTCCCTAAGGAAACCTGATAATAGATGAGAAATAAATAGTAAGTGAGAGACCACAACTGAAAATTTGTCCAGACTTTTATAATCTACGGAGAGCAAGAACCACATCCAAGATGGAGAAGAACTCATCCTAGAAGAGGTACTTGAAGCAATCTGATAAATCATGCTGTGAAATCCTTTTTTATTCTTCATATGGTAAGAGACTAGGATGACTAGTCCAGATCTACCCCAAGGCCTGAAATGTGGGTACATACAGTTAGATAAGGTGAATTTCTCAGTCTGTGTTGAGAATGCACCACCCTCAACTCAGTGTTGAAGGAGGGGTGTTACTCGTCAGTGGAGGCAGCTAGAGTAACAACAAGAACCACTAATCTTTGCCTCAGTCCTCTGGCCTTAACATTTGGTTCTTTACTCAGACTTCTCCCACAAAATGTATTTATTTTTATTTTACAAGTAAACACCCTTTGAACATGAGAAAGGTCATTCCAAACATTATACTTATTTTTTTCTGATGCCATTTGGAGACTACTTTTGATGTATGATGCTATTCCTAAGGAATCTTGTCATTTCTCCTCATATTATTGTAGGTGTCAGTGTTTTGAGCTCAGCTGGGTTAATACACTTAGCCATGCTTCCCAGTCTTCAGGACCATTAGCCTGAATTTGCTGTCTTTGTTTTCCCAGGGGTGAGCCATCAATTGGATGCATACTAACCAGAATAAGAGAAGGACTGGAGGCATTAGCACTTCGTTTCTAAAATGGGAGCACCTGCTGAGTGCTCAGTGGTAAATGTGAAATGGAGGAAAACGTCAAAATATTTGCTGGGTAGATACTTTGGGTAACTATCCATCCTGGGCTGCCCGTTAGGCTTAACTGCAATTAGAGGGTGAGTGGCTATCACTGCCCTTAATTCGCTAAGAAAACATGCATTCTAATTAGCTTCAGGCAAAGGTAGAAGTCTCCCCAGAGGGGTTCTAGGTCCACGTGGAAGCTCCCAGTGGGATATTGACTGAACATCCTCGAGCCTCAGAGCAGGCTGGAGACGGAGCTTTATTAGAAACATCTCCTTTACCCCACTGCTGTGCCTTCAGTACCACAAATAACAGCACATGGAGTCCATTTTTTATAAATCCTGGTTTCAGCTTGTAAAAAATCCAAAGGATATTTTATGCTAATAGCAACATCATGGGCTCTGTCTTCTCAAGCTTTACTGAGGACTTACACAGGCAAAATTCCCATAGACTTGAATAGGTGATTTGCCTTTGAAAACTGGGCAAAGTAATTACTCAAATAACTAATTTAAATTTTCAGATTATCCATAAAAGCATTCTCACTGCATTATTCTAAACTGTTTTAAGGGGTGGTTATGGACTACTGATGCTGTTTTAAGTGATTCACCCTTTATTTCTTGGTTTGAATTACACAAAAGGACTATTTGAAGTTTTGTGATTGGATACCCAACACTAAACATCTCTGTTCCTTGTTGAGTGAGTCCCTACCTTGCTTTCCTGTGCAAAATGCCTTAACAAACAATTCTGTACCTACTAACACTCAGGGAATGGCATACCATTCAGATTATCGAAACACTCTCTGTTCCTCACAGTTGTTTAACTCACAAGACCGTACTGATTCAACTTTCTAGAAACTTGAATTGCTCTCAATTTTCAAAGAGATTTGCATATTTTAATTCTACTAGCACAAATATTCTGTGAAGTCTTTTCTGAGCTCTAGTTTTGAGTTTGAGTCTAGGTTTGTCTTTAACAAAAAATGCTGAGGTCTGCCATTGCCTGGGATTTTATCTGTAGTGAATAGTGATGTAATGGTCCTTAAATTTAATGATTCAGCTAGTGTGGTATTTAATCCTAGTTTTGGAATTAAACTGTTTCCCCTTCTTCAGCAAGGCCCAGAACTCATTTAAACTTTTTATCTTGAAGTAGAAATATCAGAGCATTGATCTCAGTGCTGGTGGATCCATGGTGGACTCCATGTGTGCATCTGACTGCTTGGAAGCACAAAGGTGGCACAAGGCACTTGCACTCCCCATCCTGGATTACTCCTGCCCTGGAAGGACAAGCAGAAAGCATGTCAAAGAGGTCACCATGTGAGCAGGACACTGGAAGCAAAATAAAGAATGAAGGAGAAGGTGGGACAGGCAGGGAGTCGGCAGGGGAACAAGTCTTCTGTAAAGTTTACTCTTTGTACTATGACCACTCAATATTTAATTTATCCTCTCCAAAAGAAGATTTTACACAAAGCCTGCACTCTTCTAAAATGTCGGTCATTGCAAGTTCAGCAAAGAATTGAAATCTTCTGTGACTCTTCTTAGCAATCATATTAAATTCTTCCTGTTCCTCAGTTTCCACCATAAGCTAACATCTTTTGTGTTCCTCCCAGTTTCACAGACACGGGGGGATGTGATGCTGGCACGGAGAAATGATCATCTGGTTTTTTACATTCCTCCCATTCTATTTAGGTTCTTTGTTTTGGCTCTCTTCAAAATTCAGAAGGGAAGATTCTGTTAATGCAATACATCTTTTAACCTAAGCAAATCACCCATGTAATGATCAAATTCTTTTGCTCTTCATGTAGAACCTCAGCTGAAATCTTTCTTACTCTCCAGAGGTTCTGGATCACTGAAACTTTAGTCTGACAATAGAAATTGGGAGGTATTTATGAATCCTGTACCAATTTTACATCATGATTCAGATAGGAAGGAAGGGAACTAGGAAATGCAAGGGAAGGCAAGACAAGGGAGGGGAGATTTTTCCAACATAAGCTATCTGACGTCAAACTGAACTTGCTGTTAAAGAGCAAATAAGGACAGGAAGCTAAGAATCAATGACCTACAGATTTCCAGGATTATTGTTGTTCTGTATCTTTTTATCCTAGTTCATGTAACATTTTCAGAAATCTTTAATCCATGAAGATTAACAGTACTATAAAAATTAAATTAAAAAAAAAAAAAAAACAAAACAAACTAGAAAACAGTATAAAGAATATTGCAAGAAAGAAGGAATTAGATGACCTATCGAGCCCCTGCCAGATCTAGTGTATTCTATCTGATTTCTTCACCTGGAATACAGAAAAATGATCTTAAAAAAAAACCCCAAAATTCAGGAAACCGGCCCGTCTCTTTTTAGGTAGGTCAAGTGCTCTATGAGTTGTCTATCCAGACACTTAGAAAGTGCTTTGCTGCTGCTCATCTCAAATCTGACCAGCAACAAGTGTCAATATTTTGTTGGGAAAGATGAATGTTGTACTAGGTGAGAGGGAGGGGAAAATGAATTGTTTTCTTCCTATTCCTTCTTTTCTTTTTGCTTTGGACAGAGACTTTGATGCAGCTCAGTACTTGAAATGTTTAAGGTAGCCCAGGCAGAGATGGATGAACGAGGCAAGCAAAGGTGAATGATAAATGTAATTTATTTCTTGACCACATATGTGCTACATACTTCTTTAGGAACAGTCTGGCAGGGTCCCAGGTATATACTATTCATCAGTGTATCGCACTGTTGCATGAATGTTGTTTGCATTCTCCTGTTGGTAAATTTAGAGACTGGGCAAACTTGCAAGCAGTCTTCCACCCTTTTGTATAATTTAGCAATTGTGCTATGGCAATGAAAAGCTTTTGCAAAGTTGTTATAAACATAGAGCCCAGTAATGTTTTTAACTTGTTAAACACTTGTTTCAAAATGAATAAAGAAACACTGAAGTATGCTCTGCTGTTGCGTCACAATTCAGAAAAAAAAAAGTGCATCATTAACTCTGGGCCCAATCTTTTCTGTTCCAAGCCACTTACATTCCTTATTTAGGACCCACACACTGCACAGCCTGCATTTTGTGCAGGATGCACTTACTGTCAGGGACGCAACTGGCTACAGAAGTCCCGTGTTTGTTCTTTGAGGAGCTGAAGAACCCAAGATAAGTTGTACAGTAAGCTGTAAAATGACCAGCATCCTTTAAATGCTGTGGGAAAACACGAGGATTATGTGCACAAACAACACCAGAAATTAGTTTTTCACGGATGGAAAATACTTTCCCAGAGGCAATAGAAACTAAATAAAATAAAACAAAATATAGTAATTCTGGAATCAGAGGGCATAACCAAATCGTTTCCTTACATGTATTTTTTGTTCAAACTTTATTTCCGTTTTGAAGGACTGCCAAAACAGTCCAGCTTCTCTCTCCATAAAGTTATGTGCAATTCCCTCTGGAGTGGGTGTGGAAAGGAGAGTCAAATGAGGCATGTTATCAGGTAACATAAATAGTTTACAGTGTTTTGAAATCACAATGCTTTTATCTGCCTTGGGGGATTTTGCCAAGTATTGGCATTAAAAGCAGGAGGAATTTAAATAAGATTGACTCCTAGCCTGCCAGAAGATGGTTCTTTATGATTTCACCCCAAACCTACAGCCCCGCTATTTTTCTTAAAAACGTATTTTGGCTTCCCTCCATCCTAAACTTTTGCTGATCCACTGTACTTGGCACATTTATTTTCTGTGATGATTTTGGCAGCCATTAGACAGTGCCTATGCCTAGCATGGGGGAAAAAAAGAAAGGAAACATGGATATGCTTGACATAGGGTAATTTTTCCTTTCTATTGCGTTACTGATAGCAAGTACCACTTCATTTACCATCGATAAAATGTAAGAAAAGTTAATAGAAAAGAGATTATGATTTTTTTTTTGTTTTTTAAAATAAAATCTGATGATCTACATGCTACTGGATGCTAAGTGGGAGCTGCTGTTCCATGCTATAGTACTCACATTACTAGTAGTTTACTCAAACTAAATAAAAATGTCTTCTACGAATACAGATGCAGCAAAACTTTCATAAGGCCTAAGCAACTTCATCATCTATCTAGGAAGTTCACTGTCCATGCTAACAACTGAAGAACTCATTTATTACTCAACACAACAAATCTAGAGTTGTGATAGACAGAATCTTCTGCTTAGATCATATCAGCTATCTGCTGGTCTTCCACATATTTCCATTTTTTCTTCTCTTATCTGTTTCTTCCCTTTTGTCCTTGCAATTGGTGGGTAAAACTATAACATAAGGGCCAAAGACTAGAGAGAAGCAGATGCATCTTACTCATTAAAAACCTGGTTGCTATTTTAGAGCATGCCAGGAGACTATGTTGTTCACAAGCCTAACATTTTTCACATGCTAAAAACAAGCACTGAAAATTTTAGATGAAAGGAAGGAGCAAAGGGGACATGAAGTCTGTCTGTGATGCCTCAAAGTGCAATAAATTAAATTATTAGCTCTTTAACATAATTTTCCATCAAAAGTATGAAACCCTAGCACGGGAGAACTGGGTCTGGGAGCACAGCACATGCTCATCACACTCATCAGTTTGTGAAGAAACAAGGAAATTGATGTATCATACAAAAAGGAGGAGAAAATGGAGAGGCAATTGGAGTATAGCTGAAGTTCAGCACTGGAATATCACCCTTATTTTCTGTATTCAGATGTCTCTCAACTCTGAAACTAAGGATCAGGTTTTTACTACTGTTGCAATCTGAAAATGCAGATTTATTCTCAAATATACCTGAAGTTTCACTGGCATTGGAACATGATCATGAGCGTGAAAGAGCACTCTAGAAAAGTGAGGGTGTTTGTCTCAGTCTTCAGGTTTGTCACACAGGAAGAGACCTCTCGTGGCAGGCATAGGAATCACCATGCAGCTACAATCATACACCTAGGAAAAAAGGATTTTACCCAAGCCAAGTACATAAGGCAAGTAGTTCCAAGTAAGGAAAATAGTTCCAAAAAAATCACAATGTTTTTATAATATATCTTGTTTTAATAGCAGAATGCAGTGCAGTCAAAATAAAAACCATAATTAGGTGAAAATCTGGGAAAAAAAAAGGAGCAAATCTGGCGAAAAAATCTAAGGTTTCAATTGAACTACAAGAAAACTTATCAAGGCCCCATAGTAAGATTTAACAATTTTTTGTTGCTAACCAGCTCCCCATTTCCTTGTCATTGCCAGTGTTTTGTGGCTGTAGTGCTGCAGTCAGCACATACTAAAAGAGATTTTATGCCAGAGCTGGGCTGGTAATCCCTCCACAGCAGCCAGTCTGAATATGTATAGTATGTGGCATCTCTCATGTATCCTGCTGATGATACAGGATGCATAAAAGAAGATCAAGCAAGTAAAATGTATACTAAGTTTAAACAAAACAATCTGCTACTTGTGGCCTGATTTCAAACTGCTGTATTCAGATTGCCTCAATTTAACAAACAAATCACCTTTTAAACATTACCAGTGAGTGAAACAATCAAATATATCCAGAAACATGGTGAAAATTAAAATAGAGTACAGCACAGCTCACACTATTATTTTTAATATTATATTGAAGCCCATAATTTTCAGCCAATAGAAGATAGAATATTGTGTATACGTGTGTCTAAAATCAGTGTTGATGATACACCTCTTATGTTAGATGTGAGAAAATAATGACCTTGGCCAATTTATATTAAAACAAATTTCTCCATCTTTAAATCAATACTCTTGCCAACAAAAGTTTTGAGTAACTAGGAATTGCACGATTTAGCCAACTAAGAATTTTTCTTAGAGAAACCATGGCTTATAAAGCATTTCTCAGCAATGTCATTTGTAAATTTAGACAGAAGCCAGAAAGCATGAAAAACATCTCAGAATAGCCAGTATACTTCTACAGGTTAGAGAATTTTCCTGAAGAGCCATGTTTGTGCGATTTTTGAGACCTAATGTTCTAGAGAAAAACACAGGCAGAATGATGACTTTGATGTGAAGCCTTTCCCTCTTCCCTAGTATATTACTTCACCCTGGTTTATCAAGTGAGTCTCTTGGTCTTTAAGGTACTCCCATTGAAACTATTTTGGTCTCATTAAATATTCATCACCAGCTGGTTTCTGGAGAACTCCATGCCACACAGCAGACATTCAAGAACTTGCTCTGAACCACATAGTGTTAGACCATGAACCTTAATGGATGTGCTACCACTCAGGTGGGTGTTTACTGGCATTGTCCCCCCTTCCTTGTCTTGGAAATTCTCTTTTTTAAGATGTCTTCAGGTAGAACAACAAAAAAAAAAAAAGTTAAAATCTCAGAATATTTCAGTCAGTCTTTTCCAGCCTGCCCCAGCAAATGCTAACCGGGTTCATTCTATCAGTGTGGAAGCAGCACAAGGAAGACGTGCAAAAAAAGAAAGTGTATTATTCCATCCAGTTGATGATTTTTTTATAGGCTTCTGTCATTCAAATCATCCTCAGATAAAGATAATAAAATAGTGGTTGATTTATGCATAATAGTCAGTTTCCTGCCTTTTGCATCTTTTCACTGTTTTAGGAAACTGCAGGGGTATTTTGCAGCTCTCAAAGGAGAGTGGAGGAGGACGTTGCTTTCTCAGTCTTGGTTCTAGTCAGCCCAGACTTGATAGGAGTGTTCTTCTTATTTGACAAGAACTGTGTTCTAGAGCAGGCCCACCAAAACGTATAGGCAGTAGAAAGTCCATATCATGACTCTTGGTGTACCTGTGTGTGCATTATCACCTCTGTGTTGGCAAGGCTGGGGAAGCTCTGCAACTGGAAGTAAACATCCAGCAGCAGAACTACAGGCAACCAAGGTCTACCAGGGCAACAAAACATCTGAGTTAGACTTCAAGTACCATAAATTTGGAGTTATGGACCTAAAATGAGAAATTGTTGCCTTAGTTCTTTTATGACTACAGCTGTTGCATTACTTACTTTAGAAAATATTACCCTGAATCTCTGATCAGGGCCTCCAGACATTACTGCAATATAAATAAAACCCAATTATTTTGGCGTATAATAATTCTTAAAGAGAGTAACCAAAATGCAGTCATTTTTTATTAGTTCTTTGCCACTCTTCTGGGGTTTTTTGGTGGTTTGGGTTTTTTTCTCTCTCTCTTGTGGCTGACAAGTTTCATAAAGGCAGCAAACAGAAAAGTTATGTGAGTGTGATAAGCACTTACATACTCTGACTGTGGATTCAGCAGTGTCTCTCACCAGCCTTTCATAACACAGAGCAAAGAACTATCCCTTTAAAAAGAAGAGATTATAAGTGGTGTCTTGCTCTGTGAAAATAAACACTAAACAAAGCTTTTGGGGATATTTTCCATGAAGTTATTGTGTATAATTATCAGCACCCTAAAGAGAGCCAAAATATAAAATCTTGGAAAGGTGCATATATTTCATGTTACCAAATGTACTTTGATGTTTCAGTAGGAAATACAATTAACATAACTCAACTTATGAATCATCTTTCAAGTTGTTTATACTTATTTCTTCCTACTCTTTTTTTTTCCCCTTTAATTATTTATTCAATATTCCCACAGAGAAGTAGAAGAGGGGGGAAGAATTATTTATATAATGGAGACCACATACTGTATAATGAAACATTTCATAAGTAGCACACTCACTCTTGTCCTTCATAAGTGTTCACAAAGAATGGTTTTATCCTTCATAAGGCAGGTTTATCCAAAGTAAACAATGTCCTTCTCGAGGAGTGTATGTTGACATGTTTGTGAAAAATGCATGCAGTCTGCAAGAGAGACATTGCCCTGGATTACAGCTAAAAGCCAATAAAGATAGATATTTTTGCAAGAGATGGGGAAAATGGTTGCACTGAGGATATAATTCACAGTAAGCTTATTAAATGGAAATCTTTATATTTAGGGACAAATGCAACATGTTGCTATTCATCTTCATTTAGAAGGGGGTACTATAATAGCATTATGATAAGTGAACTGTTTGACTTCGTTGTAGAATCAGTTGGGAATTTTTCAAAGAAACATTTTTTCATCTGCCTGCTTCTTAGTGAGAACTAAATCACGTATTTCTACACAGCACTGCACTGTGTCATATAGGTGAATCTATAATGTCTCTTCATCTCATGTCTCTGATAATAATCCTTTTTTCCATACTGGCTCCTTTCCCAGCAGTTGTGTTCAGTGTGTTTGTAAGCAAATGCTTATTTAGGAGGCAATTTTTGGTCAGGATAAAGATTACTCTGTAATTATAAATTGTAAGATCTTTGAGAAAAATACTATTTCCAACTGAAAAAACAGAAGTTTAGAATGGATTTTTTAAAATCTACATCTTTTTACATTAAAAAGAAATGCAACTTTGGAATGAAAACGCTTCACGGAATTGTGTTAATTTTGTACAAAATACATATCAAAATCAAGAAAGAAGTATTAAAAAAGTTTTGTTAAAATATTCTACACTGTTATTTCAGAAATATTTTTTTTTCTGTTTGAGTGATCTTGGTGTTGTAACTTTCCATGATGTGATGGAACATACAGGACAAATTCAAATAAAACTTTTTGACTGAATGAAAACAAAACTTACCCGCTCCTAGACATTTTGTTTGTGGAGTATATGGAAGTCTAGAGAGTTTTTTCTCAGTCAGAACAATCTCAAAACGTCATTTACCAGATGGCATTTTCATTTTCCTGCCAGCTTTTGGTAAGGTCCAAAAAAACATAATCAAATACTCACATTCACAAAAAATCATGGAACTTTGTTCCATATGCATTTCTGTTTATATATATACACTCATAAACATTTGATTATGTGGGGTTTTTTTAAAAATGTAAATTTGTTGTAAATTATACAAAGAAACTAGACGAGGCTATATTTAATTTTTCTCTCGTGCCTTAACACAAGTTCATTAAAATCATTGTGTTTTCATTTTCAATTCATAAATGGAGGTAATCACATAAAAGAAATCATATTAAGAAATTACTGAGTTTTCGTCAACCCATTGAAAAACAATTCTCTGGTTTCAACTTTTTCTTTCCATACTCTTTTCTGAAAGGGCTATCTTTTCGTCACCTCCAAGATTATCTAGTTTTGAACAGATAGAAGAACGTGAGAGACTTTTTTGATCACAAACCTGGGCAGAAATAAGACATTTAAACACCTCCAGAATACAATGAGATTTCACAAATCTATATTTTATATCTATTTTTCTGCAGTTACATATAGGCAGTGGAAAAACACTTACAATTTCTTGGTCGTGGTGCAATGTTGCTAATAGCGACTCCATACTGGGTCAAGACACAGCTGTGAAGCCACTGCCCTCACTTACTCCCTAATTCCCCTGAAATACCCTTTCTGGACTTGCTGTCTAGTAAACAGTCACGGGGTACTCCAAAATGAGGCTGATCTGGAAAATCAGGCATCCTGGGATGTGATTTGTATGCCACACTGTTCAAATTTGTTTATAGTCAAATTTTCTGGTCAGACAGCTCGGTTCCTTAAAACTAGCATGCAAACATTTTAGCAGTTTATGTCACCAATTCTCTGTTCCTTAGAATCGATGTTTAGTCTATTATTTAAGTACTTACCCATCTTTAAAAAAAATTTGGGAGTTTGAAGAAATCAAACCTTCTATTAGATACTATTTTGTTCATACATAGAGCATCTTGTCTACTATTTTTTCCTGGAACGAATATTCAGAATGCTTATGGTGGGAGATCTCTTGAGACACGTAAGAAATACACTTCACGAGATGAATTGGCATAGTTCAAATGAAGAGAAACAAATGTCCCGAGGAGCAACTTTTGGGATGGGATCAGAAGCTAGCCACAGACTGGAAACAAACTCTTAACTAGGATGTGATTTACGATCACAGTACAGATAAATATAATTTGCAGTCAGTGGATCTAGTGTGCAAACTTGAGCAAAAACCGGTAAATACATGTAATTCTAAAATTAGAAAATACGAAGTTGAACACCCAAAGGAATGGATTGAAAGAGGTTTGGGTTTTTTTTAACCTAACCTCTTTGCTGCATGCAGCATCAGATTTGTTCCCTGGTGCAGCTCACAACAGAAAAAGATTGCACAAAAAGACCTTCACAACAGTTTCTTCTTCTTTGTTTCATACACAACAAAGCTAAGATTTCCAAAAGGAATTAAAAGCATGAGAAGCCCATCTGTTAGGCAGAAATCCTTATGGTGCCTTCCACATGGGAATGAATTTTACTTGATACAAATAACCATAAAGCTGTTGTAATTAGCAAAATATTTAAGCAGATAAAATAACAAATGAAAAAGTTCACTTATGAGATTGTACCTTTACTGGCTGCAATTTAGAATATTTTTATGTGATATGGCATAAGTTTATGTGACTTTAATAATGCTTCTGATTTTAACTCTTTGCATTGAAAACTAACATCACCAGGTTTAGTTCAAAAAGTAAATCCAGTCAGTTTAAGGTGAATTTGTTGATCTTTTTTTTTAAATACCTTCTTCAAGCCATCCTTTGTAACTATATGATATAATGTTAACTATCCAACACATGAGCTCTCAAGAAATGACCACTGAGTGTGCCACACTGGATGTACCACCTCATGGCCATCAGTTTCATATTCTGTTATTTCAAGATACAAGGTCTTCTACAAGAACCTACTCTTACCCAAGGCAAGTGTGTCTCCTTAGCACCTTTGTGTAATCACCTGGGAGAGAAGGACTCAAAATTGAGCTTGAGTTCTTTTCTTTTTCTAATTGAAAGTCTACCAAACCTTAAAAAAAAAAAAAAAAAATCGAAGTACTGTGTTATGAAGTGTTGTCATAATGGTTTTCATTTACAGCCAAATGCCCTTTCAAGGTTTGTTTATTACTTTTAAAATCTCCCAAATTGATTGTTTGCTTGTGTGCATACGTAGGAATTTCTGTATATAGTTTGGAGGTGTTTTCTGCAGGGGAAGGTTAAATGTTTCCAACGTTTTCATGAACTACCATCAGATGTCTTCCAGATCACTACTGGTTCCCAGAGCACAGATTGAGGAATACTGCATTAAAGGAGACATTTCCTTTTTCCATTGACTGTGGAGGGATTCTAAGGGGATTTGGCACCCCAGGCTAAGGTTAACCTTTGTGAACACCATCTGTAGTTTAATTTTAGACACACGTTTTGGGGGAGGGTGTTATGTGATCACAAATAGTTAATGTTCATGGGTAGGCAGTCCTTAAGTAAACAGAGCACATACTAAGAAAGAAATGCAGCACAGTGGGCCAGTAAAAGCTGCTATACAATACTTCCACCATTATTAAGACCTTATTGAGGTCTTTGTGAGACCACAGATAAAAGTGGCAGAGATGATTGACTAAGGCAGGGAAATTGCTACGATTTCTATATGGGCACAAGAACACAAGAAGCACCATTTGGTCTGCATTCATGAATCTCTAATATCTAGCTTTTGGGGACTACCTGGGCATCCCCAGACCTTTGCGAGGGGCTACACCAGGGACCTTGGCTGTGATCAGAACTACGTATTATTGTCATGCTTCTGATAAAGAAAGTGGCATCATATTCACTATGTCACAATAGCTGTGTCTGGTATTTGCCACAGATAGGGATATTGTAAGGCTGTAATTATGGCTTTTAGGAGCTTACAATAATTTTCCAGAAAACTTCTGTCTACTGTGCCAGTGCTAATTTTCAACCCAGAAGGATAAGGAACTAAACCAAACACATCTGAATAAATAGAAGCCACTACCCCAAAGCTTCATGCTCTGTTCACAGGATGAGCTAAGGAAGCTATGAAAGCAAAATAGCAGAGCTGGAATAGTATTCAGCTCAGTATGAGTGTCACAAGCCACCAATAATTGTATTTAAGTTCAGTATCATTTGAAGAAGGAAGGAAAAATTTGAAATTAAGCCTGGGAAGAGGTAAAATTTATTATTCATAGAGGACTTTTCTCCATGAAATGGAAGGTTATGCTCCTTTTACACAGGGAGTGGTTTTATTGTCTAACCAAAAGGGAGAACCAAAATGGATAACCATTTAAAAACACAGCATGATATGGATGAGTGGTCAGTAGTCGGCATGTATACCATATTTAAATTTTTTTTCAACATTTTCCCCTTCCCCCCACCCTGGGTTTTTATGCTAAGATCTGAAGTACTGAGACAGTTGCTCTGCTGTTTCAAATTCCCACTTCATCTAGTTAGTAGCCAGAAAGCATGACGTGAACTGCCAATATGAAAATTTCCAATAAAACAATGGTTTTGGGCTGTGTTTCCAACTCTATTAGAGTACTAGAGGTTAAATGTATTTTCATAAGTATTTGCGCCAGAGAAGCTTACATTCTCCTAGGCAGAGAAGTCTGCCATGTGCAAAGATGACGATCTAAGTCACAAAGTATTTAAAAAATTAATACTTCCTATGCATGCATAAGCAAATTATACTAATCCTCCTTAACTGACTATGTATGTATGGGAGCATATAGCCCACATACTGTATAATATAATGAATAACATAATGTATAATACACACATCAGACTATTTTTATATTAATGGGCTTGACATTTTCAAAGCTATTTACAAGGAAAAGAAAGGGAGAAAGCTTTTTTACTTGAAGGACTCATCCTAAAGATGTTCCAGGGGGATAGGTACCAAGTGTTGAAGCAGTGTAACTGCCAGAGCTGACCAGGATTCAAGTCCTGAGCTACAAAAATGGGAGAACGAAGAGACAAGCCCAGGTATTTGTCTGATCAAATGGGCTCCAAGAATCTTAACCAACAACACTGCACTGATGAAGGGTAGAAAGACTGAGTCATCCTCTATAACTCACTAAGGAAATACCATGTTTGCTGTGATAATGGACATTAAAGCAGGTAAAAGAAGAAAGAAAAGATGATCTCTTGAACTTTTCAACAAAATACCTGATTGCTGCTGGGCTGCTGTTTCTTCTCATAATGACTCCTGTTCTTAGAGGCTGCACCATCTCTCCCCTGTCCAGCTAACATGTCAGAGGCAAGACAGATGGAGCAGGTTATCAGTGGCCAATACGGTCAAGCTAGCACTATAACATACTCTTTGTAGCTACATCATCTGACACTACATTTTTGGGTTTCTCTGAAATCTGGACATGTGCTATACCACAGTTTCAAGACACATCATGTGGGAAAAGTCAATAAATAACCAGAAACCGTATCACTATTATTTAAAATATCCCAGACTATCTACAGTTTCTAAAGAAAAAAAAAATCCATCAGAGGCAAATTGTAAAATCTTAGCTAATGGAAATGTTTCTAATATAAATACCAATGACGCATCTGAAGGGCTTCTGGGCCACTAAGAGAATGGAAAGTTTTATTGTGAGATGATGACAAGAACGAAAGTGCTATCATTCTGACTCGAGTTAGAGCTATTAGGGAGTCTGAAATCCTGAAACCAATGGGAAAAGGCAAGTCAGGCTCTAATATTACTTCCATAATTGCTTTTATATGTACCAAAGCCACATGCTGTTCCATTGACATAACATCATACACAAAGGTGTTTCATTAGAGCGTAAGAGCTTCCATCTATGAGACACCATTCTCCTAGTCTTTAACACGTGTGTAATGTTTACTTGCATGAGTAGGCTTACTAGTCGTCTTGGTACAATTCGTACAGGCCAGGATGTGGTCCTGAGCAAGGATGCTTTCTCCTGTGGTCCCCTTTTAAGTGTATTTTATGCATACTGTAACAATTCCCAGTTCCACAGCCTTTTCTTCCTGTATTTACAGCAAGGGAGCAAAGGCATGATTGTTTTTGTTAGCTTCAGCTAGGAGAAAAGATTTGATTTGAATGATGCGAAAAAATCAGATTTCTACCCAACATTTCCCCAGGTAATGTCACTTTGGTTCATATGTGCGTGTTTAAACTCTATCAATAAATAGTTGAAGAAAAGCAATGATTAAGTATTTGTGAAACATAAAGCAGACATTTAAAGGAGAGTCATTAAAGACAAAGACAATTAGTCAGACTAAAAAAACAAAACACTGAGATATGTATGTCTAGCCTAGATACACACAGTAGCTGCAGTCTGGAAGCATTTATCCTTGGATTACTTTTTATCTATTAATAACATTTGAAAAATGATTCTTACCCTGAGTTATTTTCATGAGGCAAGCATAATGTAAAAAATTCTACAGAGTCTCAAATGTAAGTAAGACCTATGGATGGTACTTGAAGAACTCTCCACGTGTTGCAGTCTCTGAACTAAGGTAGTTCCTAGAGAATTTCATTCCATAAATTAAGGAAAAAATCAAGCTTCTCCATTCTGAACAGCAGAGAAACTGTGGATTTCTTTTATTTTATTTGCTGTGACTAGCTTGATGTAGAAATGAAGGGCACGTGAAAAGAGCAGTTAGACACACAAGGAATAGCCTAAAATGATATGCCCTTAAAAAGAATGTTATTCATAGCCTGATCAAAAGCCCATTAAAAGTAACTAAAGTCCTCTCACTCGTCTGACTGCATTTTGAATCGGAGCCCTAGCCACAACAAAAGTACAAAATCATGCATAGTTGACTGCTAGTAGCTGATTTTCTTTTTCCTGAATATGAAACTGCATGATCAGATCAACAGTGAGAGTATAGTAATGAGAGTGGTGAGGGAGAAAATCCCAGAAAGGTATATAATGTGGCAAGTCACATTCATTAAAAGATCAAAACCAAAGGAGAGTGCATAAATCAAGAGGCAGCCTCAGTTTGAGCTCTGGCTGTTAATGCAGGTTTTATTGCAACTCTTTTCTGTGACTTTCAATAAAAAAAGCATCTGCTGAACTATCAGCAGTATTTGATACGTACACTGCCCCCAAGATACAGAGCACCTTCTGAAAGAAATGTGATCACCCCAGAGCAATTTGAACTGTTGAATCTTTTACTGCATTTTAAAAGAAAAATATGTTCTATGTAATTCAATCATTTCCTCACTTCTTGCCTTTTTCTTTTTTCTCTTTTTCTCCTTTTAACATTAGAGTTTAAGATGTTATTGGTTCTTAAATCAAAAACATACATATTGTTCATCAGACAGGACACATAAGAGGAAGCCTGCAGATGCAAAACAGTAGCAATATGAAATATATAGCTTTTGCATTAATATTGAGATTATAGCTTCTTAACTATTGTCACTGTAAGCCTTTTCTTACTGCAATAATGGAAATGAAGTAGAAATGTGTGCCTTTCAACATCTTTGAAGGAGAGAAAGTATTCTGCTAACCCAAGTGTGTTTCCAATCTGTTTTTCTGTCAGGGTGAATCTACTCTGCTTTTACATCTGTAGCCTTCGTAGGAAGATACTTTCTTCTTCCTTTGTGAGCAACTTGAATAGAGCAGAATATCATTGCTATGCAAAATCCTTGGTGCTCCTTGACAAACAGACACGGGAAACACTTACTCATCATAAACAGAGTTAACCTCCCAGCCCTACAGGAGACAAGGTAAAGCACTGCCAGTCCTCAAGCGGCCCTTCACCTTTTTGCTATGTGGTTAGCTGTCAACTTTTCAACAGTACGCCGGTTGTGGAACCGGACCATCAACAGCGTGAATTTGGTGGCAAGCCCAGTGAAATGAGGGGGTAAAAATGACTGTTATCTTCAAACGCCATAAGAGGTATAACATTACTAAATCCTGAGGAAGCAAGTGCTTGTGTGGATTATTTGCAAGTAGGCCTGTTAAGTATACATAAGTGATTCTTTATGAATACACATAACTATCTCCAGTTGTAACCAATAACCATCGTCAAAATAGATTGAGAGAGGTTCCTTTTCTGGCAATTTCAAGATTTTTGTGTGTGGATTGGTTTGTAAAACTAAAGACAAGACTAGGATAGGTAAGACAGGAAAGAGAGGGTCGAGGGCCAGCAAGGCTGTTTTGCTCATTTATTGGGAGAATCATAGCAGCTAACAACAGCCAGCAGGAAAATAAATGTACAAAACAATTCAGTAGTGAGAGCTACCTCAGATGTAACTGTTTTTCTTCAATGAGCAGGATGGGTTTAATACAACTTTTACAAACCAGAAGGCCAGAGTTTACAGCTGTAGTAAATGACACTTTGAAATCATGTGTACTGGTGAGACAAACACGAGGCTGTCCAGTAACTCTGCTCTCACTACTACAGCCCATATTAAACTGTGGTGTTGTTACAGGATGATTTAGTCTCCCTGATCTGTTAAGTTTCACTGCTTTTCATTTAAAGAAGTTGCTGGGAGAAAGACACAAGTGGAAGGCTGCTCAAGAGAAGCGAACGGCGTGAGCCAAGTGTTTAGCAGAAAATAGTTGGTGTACGCACTGTTTATGAGCTGGGTTGTGAACTCGGGTAGAAAATCATAGCTATACGCTCTGAAACAAAGACTGAGAGAAAAATGTTGCACGACTTAAACAACTGGCGTTTGGTTTGAAAAGGGACCTTAACAGTCACCTTTTTTTGCAATAGGAGAGCTGGCTGAAAGAGATGGGGGTAAGAAAAACACCTGATTAGAGGGCACCCATTTTGTTTAAGAAAGCTGACATTTTATTTTTCTTGTTAATAAGCAGAAGAAAAAAACCAAAGATAATTCACTGTGTAATTTCCCTGTCTCCAGATAGAATAAAACACCCATTTGTGTAGTCTTTTAACTTAAAAGAAGTTAAAATAATATAATATGTATTATCTATAATGGTAGCAACTTAACATGTTGCAAACAAATGTTCTAGACTTACTTGCTATAAAGTGCTGTTAAAAATACTTACAAATATGACTCTAAACCAGTGTGAAATCACATTTTATTCAAATGAGAGATATTAAGTAAGACCTAGAAGAAATGTGTCATCCCAAAACAAAGAAAGATTTGTGTGCCTGAATTGTCCAACTTTTTCCAAATTTATCAGTTAATCCAATAAAAGAAAATACCTTGTCTCACATTTGTGTTTCATAACCACATTAAAAGTAACTACACATAGAAAAAGTGACAAGATTTTTCTGACGTGAAAATATTATCAGAAAAGTACTTTTAGTCATGATATAAAAACTGGGATCAGGGCATCACATCTATCTCTGTGTTGTCGTTAACTTTAATGATTAAAATTACATGTTTAAAACTTACCTGTATTCCAGAAAATGTCTGGAAAAGCCAGAAAGTCCTACATACAGTCCCAGAATGACTGTGAGGCAGAAGCCTGGTGGAACAAATTTTAAGAACATTTGAGACCACTTTTGAAATCAGTGGGAGAGTGATTTTGGCTTTGGTGACATCAAGATTTCATCTTCTAAATCTCCATCCAATGAATACATGAAATGTTTTGTTTTGTTTAAAAAACAATTCTTGTACAACTATAGCTGACATTTCTTTCATTTAAGCAATTTGGATGCCAGCATGTAGGTTGACTTACTGCAATAAATGAGGCTCAATAATTGAATAATTACAATTGAAATTCAACAAACAAGTTAGCTCATGTAATTACCTTGTAAAGCTCCCTTAAAATGCAATGATGACAAATAGCTAGAACTGCTGATGTCAGTTTAAAGTAAAAAAAAGCATTCAAAATTCATCTTGTCCAAATGCAAATAGCTATGTTAAATTTCTAAAGGGAATTTGTTTGTGACTACAGTGAACAAAATTTTGTACAGAATGTAATAGCTTACATTTGCTTAGGGATTCAGTTGTACTTAAGTTCCAGTTTCATTGTTTAATCAAAGGCTTGTTTTATGAGGTGATTATTTTTTCAGCACAGGATAAAACCATTACCTGACATTAACAGAAAGTACTAAGAAAAACAGCATTTTAATCCAAATACCTGAGTAATGACAGTTATTAATTTATGACCAGCTTCCTACCATAATAAAAAAGAAAGATATTGCACATGATTAAACCATTAATTATTTTATTTCCTGCCAATTTAGTTGTACACTCCTGCATCACGCTTGGATACACAACAAAACTAGATAGTTGGTGCTTCCAGTGGTTATAAATGGAAAGCCTTTAGCTTTTTTCCTCTGGTTGTGCCTAAAATGAAACAAACCTGTTTAACATGATTAAAAATATATAGTTCTGTTACTTCTCATGACATTTGAATTGCTGGAGACATTCTGCTTTCCTCTTCTAATGAGGTGCATTAGTCAAGAGCTAAAGGACCTTTGACCCTAGGATCAAGTGCCTACCCTGCAGGGACAGAGCTCAGTATATGGGATTATGGGTTGACAGGAGACAGCTGTAAGAAATACCTGAGAATTCACACTTAAAGTAATCCCTGAAAATTGAATGTAGGTATGTGGAAATAACAATTATGCTCTCTAGTGAAAAGCCTTATAAAAACTTAACTAGGGTTTTGGGACCCCATCAATAGCTGTACTTTTGAATGAAGCAGTCAAGCATGTTTAACACTATGCTCGACAGGGACTGAAGTTTTGTGAGTGAGCTTAATCTCCAGTTGATTTTATTGCTGACTCCTTTCCTCTGCTAATGATGTCCTGTGCTGTATACCAGTATAATACCGAAGGATTTACTCGTTATCAAATAGCAAAAAAACAAATGGTTTATTTGTAAAGTTTTTTCAGAGGAAAGTGATGACAGATACTTATAAATGCTTGAGACGCAGGGATTGATGGATATGTAGAAGTGGCAGAATAAGAACATTGCTCATGTTTTCTGTACAGAAGAGAGATCGATTATTAAAAACAAAATGCTTGGTACACTGTATATTTAATAATTTCATTTTAAAAATTAAAAAATCTAGATACCCTTTTTTGAGTTGTTTCTCCCTTTTGTTCACCCATTTGTACTTTATGAAAAGAAATGTACCTTTTATAAACATTTGAAATCATGTCAGAGTAGATTCCAGCAAGAATTTAGTTTCTTACTGAGTGAAAATATAACAGAAAAATATTTTCAGCTCAACCTAAGAAATAGTAATGACAAACAAGTTTTGAACTTTCTGAGAGTTTACATTTCTTTACTTGAAAGGTACTTGTAATCAAAATACTAAAATTTAGAGTCTTCTTAAATTTACTTGAGATTTATTTGGGGTTTTTCCATTAAAATATTTGCTGAAATCAAACAAAGTTTGTCAATTCTTCCAGCCCTGTTTCGATTTTTTTAATAGGAAACTAATTACCTGAAAATATTTCTAAGTTTTAGGTATTTTTCTTTTTCTCTGGAGCAAGACACTATTAGGCTCTCCAGTCTTTACATAAGTTGAATTAAGATGCTTCTGTGTGCATCTTGAAGTTATACTAGAACCTTCCATATCCAATTTTTTTTCATTTCTTGGGCCTGGGCAAACCACAGCCATGACATGACACCTTTATGTGTTTGCAGTAAAGTGATCTGAAGCTTTTGCTCCTGTTCTGTACTTGAAGATCTTTATAATGCTTCAGATTACACTAATTACTAAAGGTATCAGGAAGTCAAAACTGTAGCTGGGCCTGACAGAAGATGGGAACACTTCTTTGCTGTGACTCTATTAAACCAGAAGGACAGAGGTGATCAGGGTGCAGCTGTCTTTTTCTTTCTGTGCTAACGGACTGTCCTGCACTGGGATGATTTTCCAGTAATACCATAGGATCTGCTGATGCTGTAGGATGAAGCAACAAAAAAATCCCACCTGAGAAACTACAACCTAAAGAACTGACCAGAAAATCAACGTAATATAGCTGTTCCTTAAGTAGACTGGACGTCTATTTACATTAATGGTACATTTATATATAGGTTAATTCAGATTTGAATCAGACTTTTAGGAAAATAAAGTCATGTTGCTGATATCCAAAAGCTGCCAAGGGCCCTGTGAAGGTCCTTCATGCATTACACAACCTTAATCTTACCTCCAATTTCTAGGTGAAGACGTGGTGCAAAATCAGTTTTGCTGAGTCAAGGCAATCAGAAGTTCCAGGAGAAAATTTGCTTTCTTGTCAGCACATTTTGGTCTTTTGTGTTCAGTTGCTGTATGGCTGATATGAGCATGAGTTTATCTTGATAGTCTAACCAAGTGTTCAAACATGATCACCATGGACTTGTGCTGTTTCTCATGGAAGAATACATCATTTTTCATATATTGTATATACTATGGAATTGCCAATTCTAAAATGCAACTGTTTTAAAAACACAATCAGGATTTTGTCTCAAATGATAAATTACAATCTAAAGCTAAGTGAACTTGTTTTGTGATAATCCTTAAAGATCAACAGCTGCCTGGCTGTCTGGCTTACATTGGCTAAAGAAACCTAAATACAAACATATATTGCCCATTATTATAATTGCAGGGAAAGGAAGCAAATCTGTCCTTCTTTCTGGAAAACAAAATAAATTTGTGGCGAGGAGCACATTTATTTACAATTGCAGCAATCACAAGGATAGTAATAAAATAAATCCCGTAAACAGTGCAATTATTCTGTTTATTGTAAACTTGACATTGCATTTGGAATGAGCTCCTGGGAGACTTCCCTTCCCCGACTAGCAAGATGGATGTTTCTGCACATAAAATGAAAGCTTCTGTCTTTGTGTAGTATATGTATGCTTGGGTGTGGGTGGGTGTACCTAAATTCTTGGTACAGAAACAAGTGGGTTAAAGGGCAATGAATTTAAGCTAAAAGTAAACAAAACATTTCACAGAAGAAACTCATTGAATAGCTGTACTTATTCTGTAAAATAAGATTATTTTGGGTAATTTTTTTACTAAAAATAAGCATCACAAATATGGCATATTTAGGGCATTGACTGTAACAATATTGAGGCCACCCATTTTTTTTAGGTGCACATATATAAATACCAACACATAGAAAAAATAACCCGTCAGAGTGATAAAAGGAGTAAAAGCGTGATCTTAATTGCAAATTACCTTTATTGTCCTCTCCATTTGCGAGGCACAGATGGACCAGCTGCCCACAAGAAACAGAGTTCATAAATACGAACATACTGAAAAGAAAATGAAACTGATGTTGCATCCATCCTTCAAGCATTCTCCTCACTGTATCTTAAAGTCAGATACCACCTGTGCTGATTAACATGATTTCAAAAATACACACAATGAAAACTCATATACTAACTGGTCCTAAACCTGTAGCATCTGAGTTACAGAAGCTTTTTAGGAGTGCATCCAGAATCTATCACATCCCTAAGCAAATTGTTCCAGTTGCTATTTGTCTTCTGTTAAAAACACTTTTATTTCCAGCTAGTGAAATAGAATGTGTGAATTAGTGATGGCTGCAATTACAAATGTGCTTGGAGCAATGAAATTTTACGGGTGTCAGTTAAACAAATGGGATATTTGAGATTGTGGTACTATCATCAACAGTTACATCTCTTTGCTTGTGCATTACTAGTTGCAAGATTGAGCTCTTTGACTGTAAAAGCTTTAGAACAAGAACTCTACTCTTCCAAGTGGGCCAAGAATGAAAAAAATCCTGATCACAACCTAACCATTCCATGGAAATCCAAATAAGAAATACATTCACAACAGGAGTAAGGTCACAATGAGAAAGAGACATTGAGAGCCTTTAGAAATATTGCAAAACTAAAGATACAGCTCCCACTAACTTGTGCTTTACCTTACCATTCTATATGTGCTTTAAAATTAAGTGCTTCCTCTGTAAATATAAACGGACCCATTTTTCTCTTTTCTTCAGTTTTTCATGATTTCTCCCTCCTTGGTTTGCCTTTTAGGACTCTGATGTAAGTGCAGCTGTGGTTTTTTAAGAGGTGTTTACGCCATTTCTTGCACACAGCTCATCCATCACTCAGATACAGCAAGAATTCAAAATGCAGCCTGAGTGGCACAGCCTTTTGCCTTTCATAAAGTGGCTTAGCTGGACCTGGAGCATCAGCATGTCACCAACAACACGTTCCTGGAGCGAATGTAGTGGTTTCTCCCGTGTTCCAGAATATGTCAAAGAGCAGAAATACTAATGTTTATGTATGCTATAGTGAAACTGGAGACTCATGCTGGAATAACACTCACCACAGGTCTTACAGGGGCTCTGTTTCAGGTGTCATCCTTGGTACAAGAAATTTGCCTTTGCTCCAAATTAACCGTTCCCAATGAAATGGTTTCTGGCAATATATAATCTGTTTCTCTCTCATATACCAGATCATCGCTCTGGTTAATGCTAAATTCAGATATTTCATAATAAAAACTTATTATTAGTTTCATACACGGCTCACTCCCTTAGACAAAGTTTGACTGACTCAATTTAGAGATGGTTCCATCTGCTACTTGACAGGGCCAACCAAGCCTGTCCAGACTGATGTTTGTGTTTGCTTTACTTTTATCAACCCCTGCTTTATACTGATCAGGAACATGTGTCACCATGGTGCTTTCAATCCAATACCAAGAGCTAAAGAGGTGGATTTGTTATATCAGCAAACTGTAGGCCTTGAGAAGAGAACTGTGTAAGAAGCAGGACCTCCCTGCAAGCTGTTAGCTCTGAACTCTGGGACTTCAAATAATGATAGTTAGTTGTTTCACTGATGAGCAATACATGTGTGGTCATACCTTGAAAAACTATTTCAATGGAGTATTATCTGGGCTTGGCAAGTGGTTTGTGCATAATCTAAGTCAAGCGGTGAAATGTAATCCGTGTTCTGTAGATCTTAAGGAAAAGTTAGTGGGATTTGGAAAAACGTTGCAAACAAAAAGCAAAGGGGTAGCCTATATTTCATAATGTTCAAAGAAAGCCCACCCGTAAAAGAAGAGGCTACTACAAAGCTGATTGAGCTACAAATCCACAACAAATAACACCACAATGAATTTCAGGGCTTGAGAGCAAATCATCCTAAGCAGAGGAGAAATGCAAAACCTTTTGCATTTGGCCTGTGGGAAACTATGCAAGCATATTAGGATAGCAGAGGTGACACAGAACAAGAATAAATATATTAGGATTTGGGGGGAGGCTTTTCTTTGATTTCTTCTAAGTCAGGATTTAACCTTCTCTGTTTCTGTATATATCTTATAGTCATATCTCCATTAACAAGCACTGAAAACTTCACGGGTACTCTATTCCATATTCTTGAACTTAAGAATTTTTAATTGTTTTTAGGGGTACAATAGAATAAATCTTTGGATTACTTACTATCTGGCACTAGCCGATGTAAGTACTTAGAAAATTTCTTCTTTTAAAAATAAGTAACCCCAGACCAGAACATGCCTACATTTTCATGAAGTTTACTTACGAATATGAAGTTTTAATTGCTTTTTTCCCCACTTGCTTTATGTCAATTTCTATATAAAGTTTCAGAATATTTCTAAACTCTAGGTAAGTTCTGAACTACATCCAAACCTTGGCTACTCTAGGATTTAAAATGTAACAGAAATGTCTGTGTTTGTCCTATAGTATGGAAATGGTTCAAGATCATGATTTAAGTACACCTGCCTCTTGAATTTATTACCCAGCAAAAACCTTCATTTAAACCTACCCAAGATTGCCAGCTTTCAGCCAATTTACCAGTAGGGGTTTTTATTTATATTGTCAATAAATCAATGCTTTCTGCCAGCAGCTCTGCAACAAGCACTTGTCTATTTTCTGATGCATGTATCTGGGAAACACAAATATGAAATTACAAGAAGATGATCACTGGAGAATGAAGCACTAGATGTCTTTCCCAGCATTGTTAGCTGGGCATGTCACTTGCCATGGTAATGGGTCAGAGACAGAGTAGCAGAATTATCTGAGGTTCAGATAGGTGCAACCAATGTGAACTCTGAAAGTACAGATTACACTAGCATTTCCTTGGATTCCATGCAACTTTGTAGGCAAATAGTCCTGAAGGGAACTAGCTTAGGCAATTTTGATTTACTGTCTGCCAAAGGTGTTTTTCTTCATATGGATTTGATCCTATGGGGCTTTTTTTTTTCCCCCTTTTGGTGTTGCTTTCACATTTTGGGGTTTTTTTTTAATAAGATATTTTACAAAGATGGAACAAAGCAGAAGGCTCTTGTTCCCATCTCTTTTCTACTTACCTTTCTCTATTAAACCTTTTTTTCTCCTATCTGGACTTTTTCCTTATTTCTTCTGACCCCACATAACAGTTATTAACTAGATTTTTGCTTTTAAATAAAGTGCTTATTTAAGAAGAAAAAAAGTAGGCGAAGAAATCTGTGGTCAATGATTTACTGTCCAAGCCACTATCCTCTCCCTTATCTCTCTTCACAAAGATCGCTTATTTCACTGAATCAATCTACAAAGGTTGCATTTGAGTTCCTCTGTTCCAGCTGAGTTGTACTTAGCACATAGGCTTAAGAAAAAATATTGTTTCCAAGTTATTACTGCTGCTTCTGATCATCTGAGCACAGCTTGGGGCCTGCCTGCCTATGACATAAATTAAAATAGTCTGAAGATCTGTGTGCAACTGACAGTAGTAACCTTAAATAACTTCCTCACTGTTGTTGCAAAGGAGAGGCAGCCTCCTTGATCAGCTTTGTGTTGACTAGAGAGTCACCTTACTTCAAAGGCGAGCCACCAACTTTAAGATTTTAGTAAATCACCAGAGCGGTTGAAAGGAGGTGTATGAAAAATCATGCTTGCAGTTTCTTTCAGGCTGGACTTTCTATAATTATTGTTACACATGTATGCTACTCAATATATGTATCTGAATCACAGTTTCATGGAGGAAACCCTTACTAGTTTGCTAGTAAGGTCTAGATTGGTTGGTCTAGATTCACGGTTTATGATATTCTTGCAGCATATGTCATATACTGTATGACTGATACTCAACTGCAACAACTGGAATGTTTTCTGTGTAGGCACATTTATTTTCCTTGAAGCAGACAGAGATCCTCTTTCTCACACTTTTCTTGATTAAACTGAGATGTCTGGGCACAGATATCAGAAAAAAAATCATCAGAAGACCTGAGAGTACATACAGTTTTGGCATGAGGCAACATTTCTCTCTGAGAATAAGGAACTGTTGTTCCTGATCCAATGCTGGAGCCCTAGCCTCTAGTCTGCTGTATGTCTTCTAAACTTGGTTTTTTTAGCACCCTTTTTAACCTTTCCCTAATTTTCTCTAGCTGGGAAACTGAAGAAATATAAACAAAGACAGACTGTATAATCAATTTTTTAGTTATAATGCATAATACTAAGTACTTAATCTATATATGAAAGGTTATATTTCACCTGTCCTTAGGCGAGGTGATAGTTTTTGTGAGACCACCTCTTTTTCTGCAAGACACTGACAAAAGTGTATGTTATTGTTCATGGGAACTCTGAGAGGTAAGAAATCATAAAATGAATCTAGCAAAGTAGTAGTGTCATGTTCATTATTGCAAGAGTCAAAGCACAGGATCAAAGGCTCAGGAAAAAACAAAGTTTGACAAAAAAGAATCAGTTGGGAGTAAGGGTCACAGCCAAACAGGAACAAAAGAATAAAGAGCAGAAGAAAACATCTGCAGGCCTTGCTTGTGGGGAGGGAGAAGGAAGTAGGAAGAGGGAGGAACCTTTCCACATACTTGCCCTCAGAGGTTTGCATACATTTGTGTACTCCACATTGTTTGAACCTGATTTATAAAATAGTTGCATTTCAGAGATAATGAACATCACAGATGACCTCTCAAAAGGGGTTTCCCTTCCCATTAAGGGGTAGGAGGAAGAGAACTTTCTTGCACAGGAGAACGTGACAATTTTTAGGGGCTTTAACCACCTAACTCCCATAACTTTTGTGAAATATGTTATATATGTGCAGACCTGTGCATGTCATTTTTTAAAAACCTAGTAGCCTTATTTCCTTCCTTGCTTCTCATCTCAATCTCTACATGTGGCTCCACAAAATAGAGGGGGCAGCACTACAAAAGAAAGATCCAGAGGAGACAGATTCCTGTGGGGCGAGCAGAGCCAGACTTGCTCTGACCTCTTGGCAGAGACTCAGAGTAATGAGTCCCAACCTGGGCAACAACTGAGCACTCAGGCAGAGACAGCATAGAATTCACCTTAGTCCATAGTCATTTTGGGATAGAATCATATAATAGAGTCATGGAATAGTTTGGGTTGGAAGGGACCTTTAAATATCATCTAGTCCAACCCCCCTCTAATGAGCAGTGACACCTTCAACTAGATCTGGTTGTTCAGAGCCCCGTCCAATCTGACCTTGAACGTTTCCAGGGATGGTGCATCTACAGCCTGGGCAACCTGTTCCAGTGTTTCACTACCCTCACTGTTTATATCATTGATGAAGATATTGAACTGCACTTGTCCCAGTATGGACCCAAGGGACTCCACTTGTCACTGATCTCCATCTGGGCATTGAGCTGTTGACCACTACCCTCTGGATGCGACAATCCAACCAATTCCTCATCCACCAAACAGTCTACCCTCCACCCATCTAACCCATATCTCTCCAATTTAGAGAGAAGGGTTTTGTGGGGTCCATGTCAAAGACCTTAAAGTCCAGATAGACAACATCCATAGCTCTTCCCTTGTGCACTGATGTAGTCAGTCCATCATAGAAGGCAACTAGTTTGCTCAGGCAGGACTTGCCCTTGGTGAAGCCAAGGATGGGCTGCAGTAGCTATTCTTGCAATCACCTTTATTCCTGTGCCTTAAAGCCAGAAAGATATATGTACCTTCTGTCTAGTAAGCCAGCAGGAAGGCTTTAATAAAACCATTAATTTCAAAAAGTGTTCATAAAAACTAACTTCAGATAGGCAAGGCCAGCTTTCCTAGGCTTCCTCTACAGCCAGTGAAGTGAAAAATATAAGTTAGGAGTTTTCTTTAGTATCTGAGGAGACTATTACTTTCCATTAACTTGGAAGTTTCCTGAGCAGAAATATTCTTTTATACCACTATAGAATATTGCTGCTTCCTTATCTTGTCATGTTTATTTTCTGCATAAGAGGTTAGCAGCAGTAGATTGGTACATCTCTATGGACTAGCCATCACAGGAGCTGGAAAACATCACTTAACTCACCTTTTACCTGTTGCACTTGGGAACGCATCAGGAAAACATCCTTTACATGTGTTCTCACACACGAGCAGTTAGGATATACAGAAAATATTTAGTAGGTAGAAAATAACATTCATGAAAGGGATAGTTCTTAGTATTCCCTCTTGCATGATTCCTATGTTTTTACAGTGCATGTTTTGCTCCTTATAATATTTACTTGGCTATTTTTTTATTCAACTGCTCCTGAGGTAATACTATACTTCTATTTATGGCTGATGGGATGTTTAAAGTAGTGAAGTCTACTCATCAAAGACCTGCTTCTGCAGTATTCTTATCTTCCTCATCCCTGTAAATTTTTGGAGCAGTTTTATTTCTCAATATATGGGTGCTTTGCAATGTAATTACTCATAACTGCTGTCAATGTTTTCCAATATACTGCAAAAAAAGGTAAAAGAGTAAAACTGGGAGGTGATCTTTCCAAGATGTGGCATTAAACTCAAAATAAAAAAGACCCTTTCTCCAGACTCTGACTCAGACTTTTAAAACTTCTTTTCCACCCAATGCACCATAAATGGATATTAGATGTGGTCATCAAATTGTCCACGGAAGAGTAAACCCTCCTGTCAAATAGGTGAGCATTTTTGCAAACTGGGACTGTGAACTGTTTTGAGAAACAATGTAAAAATATTTCACAGTGGGAAGGACTGACAGGTGGAACAAATATTTCATGGGCAGGAGCAGATTTTTAATGGCTTGAAATCTTCAGATTGATGACTGGACATGTCTTAACCAGACCAAATTTTTTGGGACCCGGAACCAATTTGGTTGTTGTGGTGGGTTAACCTTGGCTAAGGGCCAAAATCCCACACAGCTGCTCAATCACACACACCCCCCGTCCCAGCAGGAGAGGAGGAGAAAATAGGATTAGAAAGCTTGTGGGTCACTTACCAATTACTGTGGTGGGCAAAACTGCCTCAGTTTAGGGAGAACATGTTGACCATGAGGCAGCAATGTGCCATTGTGGACAAGAAGGCCAATAGTCTCCTGGGGTGCATTAAAAAGAGTGTGGCTGGCAGGTCGAGGGAGGTCGTCCTCCCCCTCTACTCTGCCCTGGTAAGACCGCATCTGGAGTACTGTCTCCAGTTCTGGGCCCCCCAGTTCAAGAAGGACAGGGAACTGCTGGAGAGAATCCAATGGAGGGCTGCAAAGATGATCAAGGGAATGAAGCGCCTCTCTTATGAGGAAAGGCTGAGAGACCTGGGTCTGTTTAGCCTGGAGAAGAGAAGACTGAGAGGGGATCTCATCAATGCTTATAAATATCTTAAGGGCAGCTGTCAAGAGGATTGGGCCAGACTTTTCTTGGTGGTGCCCTGTGACAGGACAAGAGGCAACAGACACAACCTGGAATACAGGAAGTTCCATCTCAATATGAGGAAAAACTTCTTTACTTCGAGGGTGACAGAGCACTGGAACAGGCTGCTCAGAGAGACTGTGGACTCTCCTCCTCTGGAGATATTCAAAACCCGCCTGGATGCATTCTTGTCCAGCCGGCTCTAGGTGACCCTGCTTTGGCAGGGGCGTTGGACTAGGTCATCTCCAAAGGTCTCTTCCAACCCCTGCAATTCTGTGATTCTGTAAAAATTGATTTATTTTTTTGCCAGTTAAAATAGATTAGGGTAGTGAGAAACAAATACAAACATTTAAATAACTTTCCTTCCCCCTCTCCCAGGCTCATCTTTGCCCCTTCACTCCCAAATCCTCTACCCACCCCAACAATGGCACAGAGGGGTGGGGAGGTGATGGTCAATACATAACAGTTCCTCTCTGCCACCCCTTCCTTATCACACTTCTACCCTGCTCCAGCATGGACTGTCCCTGCAGGCTTTTGTTCCTTCAGGAAATAACTGCTCCATTGAGGGTCCTGCACAGACTGCAGCAGATACCTGCTCTGGTGCCTGGAGCACCTTCGTCTCCCCGACTTCTCCTCCTCCTCCTCCTCTGACCTTTGTGTTCCCCCCACTGTTTCTTTTTGTTAAGTCCTCCTCTCTCTGTCCAGCAGTTTTGTCTTTTCTTAAATGTTTTCTCAGAGTTGCCACCAGCTTCACTGATGGGCTCAGCTGTGTCCTGCAACAGGTTCAGCACAGGGCAGCCCCTGGCCTCCTTCCACAGAGGCCTCCCTTGCAGCCCTGTGCTGCCAACACCTTGATGTCTACCTACAACACGGCTGACAACAAGGGAGGGGGTAAAATCCAATCAGTGGCTGGTACTAGAGTTTGAGAATCAGTGCTATGACATTAAAATTTTGTTTATGTTAATAATATGCACCTAGTGTTCTCACCTAAGCAAATGCCACCTACAGATCAGTCACTGCTTTCACCCAGCACTTTTAATTGCTTACACCATTTATCTTTGGTATCTTTGAAATCTGAAAAATTAAAACCATATTTTTATGGCAGACAAAGTCAGAAATGAAGATTAGTTTCTGAAATTGGATACATATCCCACTTTAAGGCTTGTAAAGATTCAGGTGGTTTTGACTGATCAGCAGTTTACTGTGAATATCACCTGTCTTGAAAAAGCTGCCTAGTTTCAATTTCAGCATTTTAATATCTTTCACAAAACTTTCTGCAGAGAATTTGACATACTGTTTGAAATATATGTAGAGAAATTCAAACATAAACATTTTATGACAGTTAAAATATTTGCCTGTATATTTGGAGTATATCAACAACATATTGTGTTATGATGTCTTTGAATACTGAAATATAAAAATGCAGCCTGGATATCCTTAATCATGGTAACACTGTTTTATAAATATGGTAATAAATATTAAAACCTATGTAATGCACATATGGAAAACATAGACATTTTGAGGCACGCAGGGTCATTTCTGTTTTGCAAATCATTAACCTTAAGAGAGACATCACTTAAAAGAGACAAAAGAGAGAAGAATTTGGGAGCAGAGTCAAGGATTTATGATAGATCCATATAGGAACTTTGGAAGATTTAGGCATTTGGCTGCCATTTTATATGCCTAAATCTAAAGGTTACAACTTCAACACCCCATCTAAGATGAAACCTAAATCAAGAGGTACCTGTGTCTTCAACTTTAAAGTATTCCAGGTGTGGAGAACTCTGGTTTGGGTATGTCTTTAAAGGCCACTTTCTCCCTAGGTTTCAGGAAGACAAAGCATAGCTCACAGCTAAAACTTTCAGGATTTGCAAACTTCTTTGCAAAAGGTGGATTTGAATTTTCAGAGCATGTCAAAACCTTAAAGAGGTGGGATTATCACTGGGCTCTGCCTTTTATGAGATCAGGCACAACTCCTTCTTCTACTTGAAAAAATACAGTAATATTACCTCAAGACTATCCTTGCAACAAGCCATTGGGTATTTTAGGGAGAGGTGTCCTTCTTTTACCTTCTGTTGAAACCAGAAGCTTAAGAAATCACCATGCAAGGGAAAAAAGAGAGCAAATATGAGTGAGAATGACCTTTATCATCCAATAAGTAGACTCTCATCTGAAAAAGTTCCCATCCTGTTCCAGCAATATTTGCCAGATTCTTCCATAAAGTATTCATGGGAGTAAAAATTGGAGTCCTATCTTGAAATACTTCATGTTGCAGAATTCCCTTTGAAAGCCTTGAGCTGAATGATAGCTCTGTCATGTTTCCTAATGATGCTTTCAGTCTTAAAGAAAGGTTCCTCTCCTTCAGATGTTAGTTTAAGTCTTGTGCCAGGAGCTGGAAAGCCACTTCTAACCTCCTATCATCCAGGCAAAGTAAAACTCATTGGGCAGATTCTTAGGGAAGAAGGAACAAAAAAGGGTCAAGTATAGAGTGGATAGTTACGAATTCTACCTTGAAAAACCTTATTTGTATTATTTATTTAGAAATGTGGGAGGATAATACAGCTTTATTTATCTGTAGGATAAGGCAGGAGAAATGTGGTGGCTGGGATCTTTACTTAAAATTCCACCAAAAAAGGAAAATGATACATCATGGCTATTAAAACTAACAGGAAATCTGTTGTGTTCTGTGACATATGCAAAACCAATCTGTTCTATATGAATAACATATTAAAAAAAAAAAAAGTCACCTAGAAGTTTATAGTTCTTCCCTTTCCACTAATCTCTCCGTATTCAGTATATGAACATTTTTCATGTGTTAGTCAGTCAAAGAGAAAGCTGCATGTAAAGGAACTCCTCATGAGATACTTCTGTAGTGATGAAGGAATCAAGTATTGTTTCCTTATTCCCCCTGAACTTTGCAGAAGGGTAAAGGACTAACCAGATCCAGGGAGATGCCCACTGCTTCTCACTCCTCCAGAATTTACAGGGAAAAATAAATAACTTGTGATTAATTCGCTTCTACCGTGATTTTCCCACTACCAATATATTTGCAACCAGAGTATGGTGCTAGTAAAAGTTAGAGGCTGACAGCACTTCTGTAGTAAACACTGAATAGAGGTCTTTCAGTATGAATCACCTATGAAACAGCATCAGCAAGAGCAAATAATGCACACACTTATGTGGAAAAATACGTTGGTCAGTACATGGAAACTGTATTAAGTCTGCGAGCAGAAAAAGGTGCTAGACTAATGAAGAGAAGGATGGAGTTGAGAAAGAAAAGGAAATCTGTATGATAAAGAGGACTCGTGCATGAGAAAGAGGTAGCTGAATAGATGGAAAATATTCACTGGGTATCGAATATGGAAGCCTTGTTCAGAATGAGAACTGAAAGTGAGGAAACTGAGAGGAAGTCATAAATCTGGTGACCTACAAGAATTACTTTATGTAGTTGTTTATGCCAATCATTCTGCATAAAATTATGGACAGTTTCTGCTTTGAGGTGTCACAAGCTGAAAATTCAGGCAAATGTATGACACTAGATCATTTTTTTGTACAAATCCATACCATCCTACAAAAACAAGGAAGATAATTTAAAAGAACTTGGTTTTGGGTCAGCCAAATCACTGCATGGGAGGGCTTTAATACTTTATCAGGGCTGTATAAAAGGAGCATATAAGTTGCCATACAACGACTTTGCAAGCATTGGTGGAGCAGAGACAATAAGTCAGCTTGCATATTAACAAAAGAAAAGCAGCAATGTGTAAAGCCCCGAAGAGTTACAACAAACTTGGTTTTCCTTGACATACTATGGAAACGTAACAGAACCATTTTACATATAAAAAAAAAGAACTCTAAACTCAAACTGGAAACAACAACAACAACAAGCAACACTTTATATATGCATATTGGATGCCAAAGGGGAATAGAGGTGGAGAAGTTAAAATAAATAAAATGTCTTCTGCAGCAAGCTATTTCAGTTTAAACAATTCTTGCCTCTGAGAAGGTCCCTCAACTGAATATTGACACTGAGGATAAATGGACAGTAGCACTTTTTATCCTAGGCTATGTTTTCGAGCAGAATCAATAAAGCTGAAGGACAATAGAAATGTGTTTACCCCATTAATCTGCAGGACGAAATTTAACACAGCAAAATATCATCTCTACAAACATCCTAATGAATTTTCAGGCAGAGCAAAACTGTGAGGATTGTTTTCAGGATAAATTAGTGTTTTTAAAGAAATTTTGTGACATAGCAGAATACCTTTCACTAAGTATCACCCATCTGGGATGCTTCCTGCCTGGTGCAAAAATGGAGATAGGAACAGATTTGGTTTTTTTCTCATTTAAGGCAGATAATAAACCATGTTTTCTTCTTTAAAAAAAAAAGATACATTTCTTCCCAGGGTAATAAAAATACTCTGAACTCTGATCTTCCTCTTAAAGAGTGTAAATAGATGCATACTTACAAAAAATGTGAGTCACGATAAGTTTCACAGTAGTACTCAATCACTTGTCCTTTGCTGCGATCTTTTCCTTTTTCTGTAACTTGTACATTTTCATTGTAAGCATACTGGGTTCAGGGCCCAAGGTCCTGACTCTGTTCTTCCTTACACATCTGGAAATTAGAGTGGAGATGCAATTATAGAACTAGGGAAATTAACATCAGAACTGGGTCCCTCATCTCCGTATTTGACTCAAAAACACCTAGCACACACTGAGAGAGGTGCGTGAACAATGAATAATAACTATAAGAAGGAGGCAAATGGCCTTTCCTCTTTTCTCAGCCTAATAGCAGAAGACCTTGAAAACTTGACCTACTGATGAATAAGGCATAAATCTGTTAAGCGGCTATGAATATATGCAATATAGTGCCTTCTAAGGACTTGGGAAATTCTTTTCATTGTTCTGACCTCAAGAGGGTCAGTATTCTTATCTCCTGGCAATGAAACATAGTTGAGACTGTTGGCTTGTTTTTTGAACATTAAAGAGCTTCTATGATGAAGCAGGCAAGACTTGGACAGCATAGATTTCTCCTGAGCTAAAATATGTATCAAGCTCTTGGCTATTCACATAAGACTCATAAATGATGGAGGCTCCATGTTTTCTGAATGCTTTGGGAAATTTAATGGCTTGAAGGACTCCACATATAGTCTGTTAAAGCTTCTACATATTAAAAGAAAGAGCTCCTTCTCACAGTCATCAACCCTAACTATGATTTCAAAAGCAGTACCAACAAAATCTGCAATAAGATATTATCACTATACACAGGCTTATTACTGTAAACTTTGAGGTAAGTAGTAACTTCACCTCTTTTGTTTGGATAGATGCCATAGGAAAAGTGAGTCTAAGAGAAGAGTAAATATTTTGCTCAGTTCCCTTCTACAAATCGTCCATGATTCCCTTTTTGGAGACAGCGAGGAGACACTATCAGCTCTGTTGGTTCAACTAAGGTTGATAGAGGTGGGCAGTTATGTCCTAGAAGTCATAATAAAAGCTTTCTTATTGATGACAGGTAGCTTAAACATCTAGTGAGCCCTTCCTCTGCTTTACCACACAGCCACCCTCTTGGGCTGGCACATAGTCTACTCTTCCCACACAACACAGCTGTCTTTGAGACACTGAATATCCATATTTTTCTGCCTCTCTTATGATTATTGGACAGGACAAAAAGATATGGGCCATTGTGCTTTTATACCTATTGAAACACTGCTCCCACCTAAAAAGCATATGTAGCACAGGCATGGGAGGAGGACAGTTAACATTCCTACCTGCACTTTAAGAATCCTATTAAAGGAAGAAAAGTTATCAGTAGAAATGGGAGTATCGGCTGGTCTAAACAACTTTGCAGCAAGCCATTGACTCTCCACATTCTTTTTCCAACTCCAGAAGTAAATAGACACCCACTGAATTGCTTTTGTTTTTATGCTAATGTTCTGATAGGGAGGTGCCATTCAATTTCATATTGGATACTATCTTCCATATGGGTGTTGCTTACACGAACAACAATATAGTAACGGCAAATTGAAGTATAAATATGGTCTTTGATACATACGCTAAACATCAAATGGAGTTTCAATTCGGGTAGTGATCCGCAACTTTTGCTAAGAATGAGATAGCAAGGTGGGTGGACATATTTCTATGCAGCCTCTAGGGAGGGAAGTAACCCTATGCTATCCCAGTGTTTCTAGGTACATCTGTGATATCTCTCAGCACTCCATATTTCAGGAAGTCAGCCTGTTTGTGAAGTTATTGTAAGGTAGCAGCGGGCATAAGTAAAACACTGCTAATATAGTACTTGGCCAAAAGTAGCCTCCCCTGTAGGAGTTTGTTTATAAATTGCTTTGGTCCGCTTGACAAGGTCAAATCCATTCTCTTAATGATGAATCTCATCTGTTCTGGTGCAGAAAGAAATGTTTTCTTTCACTTCTACGTGTGGTAAGAGCTCATTCATCTCTGTATGTTCTAAGGGGAAATCTAACTACATCAGAGAGAGAAGGAGTATTCAGAGGGCAACTGATGGCCAGGAAGATATATTGAATTCACTTTCCTGGGACAGACATTCAAATGGTAACAAGTGATAGAAAACAGCTCTATATTTCAGCATGATGTGTGTTCTCTCTCTTATGATTAAACCCCCTGTGGGCCATCTGCATTTAATGGGTTAGAACTACTTTGTAGCTGCAGTTTTTTCCTTCCATGGCTCTTATTTATTTGAGAGGAGACCAAACTGCACTCTTAAAAGTGCAGCATGTAGGAAACACTGCCAAAAGAATGAGAACGAAAAGGCAAATTTATGGGCCAGTGTTGTTTTAAGCATTTAGCAGTATAAATAGGAAGTGTAGATAAATGTGGACATATAAGTGACTCTCTGTTTATCTCAGTTACATTATTTCCCTAAATTCCAGAAGAGAATTAGCCCAATTAGTTTATATAAGGGTTAATGCTCTGCCTCTGGACTAGCAATTTAGCATATGTGGAGAACTGTTTTCAAACTAAAACTAACACTCCTCCTTAGAACAGGTCTTCCTAAAAAGAAAAAGAATTGCTCGGTCCATTCTTGTCTTTCTGATCTTTAAAAAAAAACCAACCAACCAAACAAACAAAAAACAACAAACCAAAACAAACAAAAAAAAACAGACACAAATATGAAAACTACTGCAGTGAATTAGAAGTAAAACACCGATTTAATAAAGTTGAGTGTTTTAAAAATAGCAGAATGGACTACCTAACAAAAAAAACCGCTCATATAAACTAGGTAATGTTGTTCCAGCACAATTAGATTTAGCATTGTAAATCTATTATGTATTTATTAGGGATCATATTCTGCTCCCAAATGAAGTCACTGGCAGAATTCCCCTTAACTTCAACTAGGATTTGATCATTGGGAGATTTTTGAGTAGAGTTAGGGAAATTTCATCCTTCTGCCAACACTGAGTTTTCCGGCTCTAAATATTCAATAAGATCCCAGCCACTGAGTGTATTTTCCTCTTTTCTCATTGTATATATCACTTAAGCATTTGCTAAATAATACTCGCTAAGTCAGATCTCTCTTCCAGACCTTTTTCTAAAAGGCTCACAAAATCATCCAGTATTTTATTTACTCTGTCTGTTCAAATGACATCTGACAGATTTTTCCATATGTAAATATGCATTTAATTATATATTAAAATGTTTATAAAGACTAATGAGAAAATCATTCTTAGTACTCTAGAAGCCCAGTTGTTCCCTTAATATCACTGTGAAAGAAAAATGCAATGAACATGTTTTGTATTGTCATTTTCACCGTTAAAGATCTCAGATGGTTTCCATTTTTAATGATTAAAACAAAATCATTTGAGTAAACACACCTGAGTAAATACAGTCTTACACAGATTTAGATACTTCTGTCTCTCTTTGAAGACACTGTTTAAAAAAGCTTTCATTTTAACCATACCCTTTTCTTTCTCAGAAGGGCAAAAACATTATGAAAGTGTTAACTAGGATCTCATTCCACCTACAAGCAGTTTGTTAATCATAATCAGACTGGATTTCCCCAAAAAAAAAAAGTTGGTTTTGGTTTTTAACCAAAAAAAAAACTTTAACCATCTTAGTTGTCCCTCTCCATATCAATAAATTGCTCATTCACAGAGCATTTTTGAAGGCAAGGATCTAATCTTTTGCAGCTACTGGAAGACTTTGCCCAGCTGTAATGACAGTGGGACTATAATAAACTATGGTTGGTACGTGCCTATGGGTATTCTCACAGGAGTGCAAAGCAGGGAGGACCAAGCCTCTTCCGATTATTTTTCATAATTAAAGAATGCAGAAACCATCATTGCCTTAGCTTCTGAGAGATGAAGTGTCCAGCTGTTAGGTTATGGAGGGTTGCTGTAGTGAGAACTGGAGTGTGGAAAAACACGCATGTAACAGCATCTTGCGAGTCTTCAAGTTCCACTGCATGATCCAGTCAGAAAGTATGATTTTTGTCCTGATCCTATAACCTATGGTTTTCCAACTGGTGTTTTTCATGCTAACACCATTTACTTTAACCAATATTATACCCTATACATTGATGTATTTATTAGTCTCATCTATTACTTATTCCTACAGGAATAACCATTGTTAGGAAGGCAGGCAGCATGAGCTGTTGGGTGTGAGATCTCACAACAGCCCTTATTCTTTGAAAAGATAATGGATTTTGAAGACTCACCTGTTTGGGGTTTTGTCATATATTGAAAAATCAATAACATCTCATGTGTGGACTATGTTTGAAAAAACCAACTTGGTGAGGAACTATGTAATTTTTATGTTGTTATTTAAATAGAGTAAAAATAACTGGCAGAAACAGGCCATAATTTCAAACAGATCTCTGTGAGAGTATTGTGATATGTTCCTTCATTTGTATGCCACTGTATCAGGTTTAGTGTCTTTGTGGTGCAAAGGAGAATGGCCATGCTTCAAGAATTCGGTAGACTCACTGGTCTGACCATCACTGTGCTTTAACATTCTGCCCTTATGCTGCCTTAAAAATGCAGGGAAAGAAAACATGGAATTCATAATTAGAGATGCTTCTCCCCCAAATTACTCTTTAATTTCCCAATATGCTTTTATTGGCAGTGAAAGTCATACACCTACCAGCTGCTCCTCTTCAATACTTACTTTTTGGGTTCTTTATATCCCTCCTTAAGCCCATACTGTCCTTGCAAACAAAGATAGAAGAGGCAATAAAATAAAATCTTATGTTCGCAGGTCCTGGTGAGATTTAGGTGGGGGAATTAAGGCAAGAGAGGGAAAGGAGGGCTGCACTGGGTTTACGTTTCCTCCTTACTCCAGCACAGCACCCTGACTCTCCTTCCAGAAGATTATTCTGTCATTCCCAGCCATCATACCCCCATACTGACTGCACACTCCTCTCATACCCACAACTCGCATTCACTGCTTGCCCAGCCTGCTGCTTATTTTACACAATTTAAACCTAAAATACGTTCTTTCAGCTACCACAACTTTACATTCTGGATGTTTACTTAATAAGTTTTCTTATACCACCAATATTTCATATGATAATTCACCAGTGTACCACAGCTGTTTTGTGTTGCGCTGGCAATACAAAGCAGCTGTAAACCTAGTTAAATTAGATATATATTTCAGCTTCTTCAGGCTACTCCAAAGTGGTATAAAACAAACGGGTACTGAGCTTCGGATAACTCACAATGTCTCGCTATCATCCTGATGCCATCTAAATCCTAAAAGATCACTGTAAAAGGATATGAAGGATGTATGGGTGTATTCTGCAAATGAGCAGGCCACTTTTTAATTGGTTATAAAAGTGCTGGGGGAAAAAATCAGTGCCTTGTCACAGAAAGAATTTCCCCTGGAAACATTCAGAATTTTAGCAGTAAAAGCATTTTAAATGAGTTCTAACTCTGATCAGGTTAATTTAACTCTGATTTCTAAAGACCTCTGATATTTAGAAACTTGTCAATAAAATATTAATTCATCTGTGTCATTTTGAACACACTGTAATATTTTATTCTTTGCAAAAAAAAATCATTTACTTCTATTGTGCTAAAGTATCTCACTATGAAATGCACGGTATTGGTCACATTTGTTAAATTCTGTACTTCAGGGCCTTACCATAAAGTTTACAGTCAAAATAAAATTACTTTCACATAGTGAACTGGAATTTTTCAGCACTTGACAGTGTAAAATATTATGACAGTAAAGAAGTAAATCTAGAAATATAGTTCATTTCAGCTTTTTTTCAGCAACAAAAAGTGCCTTCATTGATATGTTCCTCCGGTATGTAACACTGCTGATTAAACTGTAGGTAGATTTAGTTGTGTCAAACTTTTCCGACCATCTTTACGGTAAGGAGACTGGCTAAGTGCAGTGTTGTCCACCACTCACCTGAATCTGCACAAATCTTAAAGAGGACTTTTAATTTTCAGAGATAAATTTACATCTGTTCAAAAATTTGTTTCAAATACAGGCTCAACATTTTCAAATTGTTGATGAATCAATCATAGGAGAAAAAACAGCCCAGCGCTGTGTCATCACAAATTCTTCACAGTAATAATTACAACAATATTTCACTTTCTCTTTTAACAGGATAGGGACTCTTTGCCCAGAAGTTCTATAAATTTACTTCTCAGCATTGCATGATGATCACATATCTCAAACATTAGTTAAAGCACTTGGCAGGAAGGCTATGTAAATCACCTCCTTTTGTTTTTAGTGCATTTGCCACATGTTGAAGAAGCAGCAAAAAGATTAGTTGCTCGTGCTGAGAAATCATTAAGCGGACAAAAATCAAAGCACAAGAACACAAGTCCTGTCAAATGTGACAATATAGTCTGGTGGAAAATAAAATAATTTACCTTGAATAGAAACTTACTCAAATTATTTGCATATACTGAAATGCCTCTTTTCTAGAATTTTCTTATAAAAAGAGAACCCTACAAAGAGCCCTCTTGGCTCTATTTGCACTATTTGTGGAATAAGGAGCTACTCATCTTGGTTAAAAAATCTGAGTCTGGCCTTAAGCCAGCGTGAGCCAGATTCTGCCATCCTTACCAGAGCTGAATAGTACCTTAAGCTGGGCCTGATTATGAACCGATTACTCATGTTGTGCTGAGCAGCTCTTTGCATGAATGGGGCCATTGTGAATAAACATTTATAAGTGATTCACAATTTGGCCTATGTGAGTAGTCTCACTCACATCAATGCGTCTACTCATGGAGTAAAGCACTACTAAATAAAAGTGGCAGAATGTGACCCTGTTGTAGTACTTGACATCTAACACGAAGATACTTTTTCATTAGCTAAATGAAACGCTGCAACCAACAGACTATCATTCATTCTTTGAGACGAGGCTGATGCAAGAGCATGACAAGCTTAATGCAGGCCTGCAACTTATCACACCTCAGGTTTAATGAAGGGTTGAATACCTGTTTGTCTAATGCATAAAGTTATGCGAGCAACATGTAACAAATAATTTCCATCGCTAAAACTGAGGATGAAAATTTAATTAGAATTGTATCCCTTTGACTTAATTAAAATCAGCAGGAAGATGACAGAGTCTTTTATTTTCCCCTTTGATTTTGGAGGCTTCAAGCGTCTAAAAGCGTTGTAAGGTTTTGAAAATGGATGTTTATTCTCCCCAAGCATTCTGTCACTGCAATAAATTCCTAGGAATTGTTTAATTTTACTCTTGACATAAATAACCTTGTAAAAATGAACTTTTTTCTGGGTTTCACAAGGCAATGATAGCAAATTTTGCTATCAAAATAAACAAGTGAGCTGAAAGAGAGGCAACAATAAAAATGGCTTGAAGTTTGCCAGCTAAACTTTTGCTTCTTTATCCACTAATGACATTCTAATTAAAATTATCTGGAAATCAATTTGACATGTTATAAAAGCTACACCTTAAAAAATGGTTATGTTGAAATGGAAAAAAAATATTGAAAACACATTTTAGAACTGGAAACAGTTTGATCTGGTAAAAAAAAACCCTTGTATTTCCCCCACTTTCATCCTTCTGCATGTAGCACAAGTTTCTATATAAAACTAGTCCCTTTACCTGTACTAATAAAATTCTTTTTTGCTTTAAATCAAAAGGCTCATTTTACTGCTGTCTAAACAGACCATAAAAAAAGGGAAAGATAAATTCTAGCCAGAATGCTCTTTCCTAGTTCTTCAGGCCAAAGTTGAAGTTAATATTTAGAAGGAGAATAAAATTAGGAAACCACAAATTGGAGTATACGTATGTGTTAAACTTGGAGTTTATTACTAGTGGCAAATAGGACAACCTCCCTTTCAATCAGCTGTGTAAGAATCTGCCATAAAATTCCCATTTTCAACTGATTCCGTTGGTTTCAAAGTTAAGTTTATTTATTCCACTGAACGATTACAGAATGGACCCATCTCCTATATTTGTTTTCAAGGTTAGCCTCCTGAGTGGGAGCAGAGACAATTTAGGGGTTCCTGTGAGTTTGTTTTTTGTGAGTCCCGGTAGTTTTGCAGTTGCTGTGATGAAACGTGCTTCCCTGATCTTCCCTTCTCCCCCATCTGCCCTCCGTTCCTAACTAATGGCCAGAGAGAAAAGCAAGAAGGAGCAGGGGGGTGCCCAGAGAGTTGTATCCTGTTCTAATCACAGCCATGCAAGTCCTTCTTTATTTCAATTAATTTACTTTGCCTTTATGAACCTGAGAGACTGACTGTTGCTTTCAAAGAGGCTGACATTTCACTCATCTGAAGGAGCTTGGAATGTGACAGGGGAAAGGGAGGAGAAGTAAATCAAAGCAGATAGCAATTCTCCAGATGTAAAGTATTTTTCTTCTCCTCTATTTTTTTTTCCACCAGAAATGTCAGAAAGTCTGCTGACATTTTAATTCCTTTGTGATAGGCTGGGAGCTAAGAGCCAAATCCTGCTGCCACTGCAGTCGAAAAGATTTTTCCTGTCGACTTTAAAGGGAGTAAACCAGCCTTACACTCTGAAAAAAAAATAAAAATAAAAATAAATAAACAAAGTATCAACAAACTGGAATTAAAACTAAGTGAGATGTATTCTTGTAACATCTTGAGATCAGTTATAGACTGAAACTAGCAGGTCTTGTTTGACTTTTTTCTTCTCAATTTGATCATAGCATAACAAAAACCAGTAAGAATGACTGGATTGGAAGTAAGACTTTGCTGCTGTTGCGGTTTTGTTTTAAATCTGGATTCTGTTGAAAGTGTTGCAGTACTATTTCATTCTCTCTTCTAATCACCTAAATTTCAAAATACCCTATCTGCAACCTTAAAGATTTAATTTAAACACTAGTTGACTTAAGTAATCTGTGCATGTCTCTGAAAACTCTATTAAACACTATGATCCTGCTTTTAGTAATATGTTTGGCAAAAAAAAAATATATATATATCTCATTATCTTCAATAGGAATAAACTCAGGTCCATAAAATAAAGAAGAACCTTCTATTCTCATTACATTAATTGTGCATCGATATAATTCCAATGAGCTCAACATGCATTTAGCGAAACAACAGAGCTGGCTCAGAGCAGCAGCACAGTGCTGAGAGAGTTGGGTCTACAAATTCCACCTACAACATGAACGATCATATATTTCTTTCTCTGCGTGGTGTGCTTAGAGATTTACTTCGTGGTCTTACTATAATAAATTTATTTTCCTTTACAGAGTTGTTCCCTTATGAAGTATTCATTTGTAAAGCATTAACTTTGTATACAGGACTGCTAAAAACCAATGGAGTAGACATGTTTTCTTAATGGTTTTATTCTTTTTTGCAGGTTTTATAATCATATTTCATCAACTGGTACAACAAAACAGATTTCTATATAAAAACCAAAACAAAGAGGGCTTGTTGAGCTTGGTGCATGGTAAATCTATTTGGTTTATTCTTTTTTTTATTGTTAAATATTATATTGCATTTGTTTAAGCAGACATTGTGTATATTGTGATTTCTAGCATTCCACACGCAGCAGCTTATTGTTGTGTCCTTTAAATATGGGAAATAAAAACATTTTCAGTTTGCTATTAAAAAAAAAATAAGGAAATGAAGAAAGGGTACTGCTATATTACATGGCCCAGGAAATATTGGCAGCATGCTCTTTGGCTTTCATCCGTAGAACTGCAATGCTGGAGGACCTCCTTTCAAACTCCGGCTTGGTTTCGAAAGCATGTCCATTGCTTGCCCCAGAAAGTAAAGAGTCAGTGAAAAAATTATTGAGGGGCACGTGGCTGAACTGATTCTGGTGGTTTGAAAAGCCTGTGTAGCCAGAATCTGTCCGGGGTGAATGGGAATAAGGTGTCATACAGGAGGATGTATCTCGTGGTAGCATGCAGGAGGTAACCACAGAACCGCTAGCCGCATTCCCTGCCCACAGATTGTTCTGAATCTGGAACATATAAAATGAATAAGATTACATTTAGATAGTTCATCTTTTGTTTTCTGCAATGCTTGGTTTGCTGTACTTAACACATCCATTAGTAGTTCTCCTCTAAAACAAGCAACGAGTACTTTAATATTTCTCTGCAATCATATTAGAAAATACCATGAAGACATTACATGAGTCAAAATATTGGACCATTCACTTAAGAGCAAGGGCTGCTGAATCACATTCCTTGCTCTGTCATCTGTTTGCTCTGTGGCTCCATCCTGAGTGTTTACCATTGAACCTCAGGATGCCATCAGCCTTGCCAGTCAGTGAAATTCGTGGAAGCACACGAATGACTTCAAAGGAAAGGTGTCAAAAGAGTGTACAATATCATAGCTGTTTTCACCATAAAAGCTTTTCCTCATCAGAATTCTGTCTTACTGTAATGGTAGGAAAGAATGTAAAAGGGTGAACAAAACAAACCAGGATTTCTCAAGTGACAAATCCCAACAAGTATTTGCAAAATTAAATATTGAGCAGCCTTGCATAATTACTTCAAAACAAATAAATCCATAAAATACAGGCATGGCTGATAATACATCCAAGAGCTTTTCCTAAAGTTGTTTCAAAGATGGTTTTAAGATAAAAATTCTTCTCATGATGTTTTTATACGAAATTATACTTGAGGGCATTTCTGTTTCAGCTCTCAGCCCCAACTGGCTGCAGCGTGCGTCCCTGGAAAACGTTGCATGACAGACAAGGAGACAAACTCTGTGGTTACCAGCAATGTCTGCTGAAGATCTGGAGTAACCACGTATTCAAGCTTTGATGTGTAATGCCTTCTATACTTGGCAGTCTCTTAAAGCTTCATTCTGAGTCTCAGGCCTTCTCTATGTATAGACGCTATTTATGGATAGGTATTTTTCACTTATTTGTTTCTAGGTGAACAGACGGAAAGATTTTCAAGGCCGAGCACAAGTCAGTTCCTGTCATTATCTCAGACTGTGCACTCTTTCATTCCTCCCCTATGTCTTCCTCAGTCTTTTCTCACTTGCACTCACCATCATACAACATACAGCTTCTCCACTTTTACTTGTATCTCTTTCCTGAATGCTGATTTTTTTAAAATGTAAAATATCATTATACAAGACATTTGTAGCCCTCATTCACAGTACAGCCAGTAACTATATCCTTTTCTTTTAGTTTCACTTTGTTAAATTTGTCTTCATCCTAAAAATCTGTTGTCTGTTCAGTATATCATTGCTCCGATACACTGGGATTGAGCCCACATGTCTTTGTTCTCTGCTATACTTTGGAGAAATTGCAATTACTCTTTGGTTAGCACTGTACAGTGAATTCCCACTTCAAACTGAATTTTGTCTTCACGTTCCAACTCCACAGACAAAGGAATTTTGGCTTTAAGATATGTAGGTTATCTCTCGAGTTGAGTGATTATTTTTCTGCCAAATTAAAGGTCAGGGGAAGTAATGAATTATGACAGACACACACATACACACACAAAGAATGAAAACATGTTTCTAATGCTGAGTTGTTTTTTTTCTCATTGTCCTATTACTTTGCAACAACACATACCCACCAAACCACCAACAAGCTTAAGAGATAAATTATGGTTCACTGAACTCATCTAGCTGAGATCTAGTGCAGATAACAAGGATGAGGTAGACTCTATTTTAAAAGCTAATATTGTGAACAGTTGTATTAGCAGGGGTCATCAGGAGCTGACTAATTTGGGCTTCTTGGCAATTCCAGCAGCAAAAAACCAGCCAGTAAATGGTCTATTCTTGCTTTCCTGCAGAAGGCTGGGGAAAAGCCACAGTAGCAACACATTCTCTCCAAACTCAGTCTGCCCAGCTCCTTGTTCACGCAGACAGGCATACGTACAGGCATACACACACTTCCACACCCACTCACGTGAATGCAGCTTGCCTTTCCACACACACACATATGCACAGCTAGTTGGGCACACCTCAGGCATCTGCTCCTGCATATCTTAGGTGGTCTGCTGAGAGGTAATGGAGTGAATAAGGTGCCTGGGGAAGGGTATCAAAGATTTTTCCTCCTTCTTGTGGGCCTTCTGAGATCTACAGGAGGAAAGAGACTCTAGTGAGAGTTTCAGAACTTTCCAGTTGTCATCCTTCCCTCCTCCCATCAGCATTTTTTAGAAGAGTCTCAAACATCAGTCCATGGGAGACTCTCTGCAGCTTGACATGATCCTCAGCTGCCTTATTACTCCTTAATTAACCCACCTGAGCCAGTTTTGACTTATAATCAGACACACTTTTTATAAAAATCTTCAGAGAACAGGTGGTTCATCTGGGGATTAAAGGACATAGCTTATCTAGACCTGTTTGAACCATTGTCTTGCTTACCAAAGTTTGTGGCATTCAACTACAAAGAACATTCCCAAAGAGAGCAGTACATCTCTTGTGGTTTAGGATTCAGGGATTCCTGAGTGTCCTATTGCCTGGAATGTTTCTCGGATCCTAGTACAGATTTACAGAATATGTCAAGAAGGAAACAAATGATCCTGAAAGAGCTGGACAGTGTGGTAGTTAAATGTACAGCAAGTGGGAAGTCATCCACCAAGATTCATAATGCTTACTGCCTTCTCAGACTTAGTGAGTTTAAAGGCACGTAGCATGTGACTAGAGTATAGATGAAAGTAGTAAAGGAGACAGCAGCTGAAAACCTGCAAGATCCAGAGTATATCTCCACTTTGCCCAAGCTGCACACATTCTGTCTTAACCATGTACTAGGAAAATCAGAAATCCATACAAAAATACTTGGGGTTTTTTTGTTGTTGTTGTTGTTCAGGAACACTGGAAACTTCTAATTGTACTTGATTATATTTCATGGTTACATATACATTTCTTGCAGCAGCAGTGACGGATTAAGCAACTATTGGGGTTTTCTTTCCCTTTCTTCCTACAAAAAAAGTCACCCATTTTTATTTCCATGCTGTTCCTCTTCAGCTTGTGTTGCTGGTATAACTCTTTACCGAATTGAAACAGGGAGATGACAAAGTTAAAAAAGAAATCAGAAAAAAAAAAAAAAAACCAAACCAAAACCACATGCACATAAAGCCCCATTCTTTCTGATGGTATTTCTAGGCCAAATGGTTAGTCTCAGAACCTTCACAACAGGATGAATTTGCACAGGAAGAGACTGGTTCATCTATGCAGCTTCTAACACAGGAGCTAATTCTAAAGGAGCTCATCATCCCCAAAGCTAACTTACACACAACAAAGTCTCATTTATCTGTCTTATTAAGATGTCTTTCTAAGAAACGCTATGCCAAATGCTGCAGTCACCCAGGCTTCACAGATGTAATTATGGGAAGAATTTTCAAAAAAAACCCCTCTGTTTAAATAGGAACATGCATGAGTTTGCCTTTAATACATTCATGATGAGAAGACTTCAAAAGGTTCAGAGGCTCAGTTTGAAAGTGGCCAATAACCCATGTGGTCTGGAGGTATCACAAAATTACTCTTTCCTTCCATATTTCTAGCAGTTTGGTTTGCAGTAAACTAAGTCTAGTACCACTAATTTTCCTGATATTTTCATCCTAGACAAATCTCTTTCAATTTAGCTTCAGCGAGATTACACAGGTGTAAATGAGAACAGAATTCAGCTGCAAATTCTGAAATATACCAATGTCTTGTTAAAGAAATATGTTAACAAGCCATTCGTTCCCAAAACTTTCATAAGAGGTACCCTAGGTTTCTTCCTTAGAGGAAGGAATCCAAATTAGGAAAATTAACTTCAGAAATGCCACAAGACGCTAGGAAAGCTTTATATCTTCTCTCATGAGACAGTTATGCCCTTCAAAAGAATGTTTCGGTCATATCAATTTTCTGTTCATTTTAGTTGATTGGGTGACTTCACTTTTGATATTAGATTTTCATTTCTTAGGAAGGTTTTACAACATAAATATCTGATAGTGAAATTCAGGTGCAGAAGGCATTCCTGTATTAAAAATAAATACAGTAATGTTTTACAATAAGTCAAAATTATCAGACCTTCTTCTGGTATGTTGGAAGGAAAAGGGACATTATGTACATGAATTTAAAGAAAATATTTTTCCTCTTAAACTCTTGTGTGATCCGTGAACTATATAAAAGCCAATTCAGAGACTGTGAATGAGGCTATACATACAGCACATCTCTGGTTTCTGTTAACATCACAAACAACTTGAGCTTTGCTCTTGTGGTTACCATGAAATTACCAGAGCCCTTCAATATATTTACCTACTGTATGTTTTATACACACACACATACACACCCTTCCCGATAGAAAAAAAAAAAAAAAAAGTAGGATTTCATAGCTGTGACAAGAACACAACTGGAGAGTTATGGTTGTTAACATGGCTATGATATCATTTCCTAAGTATATGACCTTCTGCTTGACACTGCAGAGGAAAATTAGCTGAGGTAATTGGTCATCCCTCTTGGTGTCATTGCTTTTTTCTGTTAAAATTGCAAGCTCCTGGAGCTTTAGCCTTCTTACCCAACACCTGGAGAAATCATATAAACTCAATCTCCAAATTTTCTGAGAGTTGTACTATCACTTCCCCAGTTTTGGTTCTCCCATCACCAAATGTCTTGTCTCAAGCTATTTGAGTCACCTGCCTATCCAGACTAGAGTTTGTTTCCAACAGACACACATAGAAGCACACCCAGCTTCTGTTTGAGTGGACATGTGTTTTCATGCTTCACGTGGGAAACAGAATGTTAATCTCTTTTAAGATCTCTAGATAGGAAGTAATAAGTTATTATTGTTGTTATTATTATATTACCTAATACACCTTATGTTACATTACGTTACGTTATCACAGAATCATAGAATGGTTAGAGTTGGAAGGGACCTTAAAGATCATCTAGTTCCAACCTCCCTACCATGGGTAGGGACACCTCCCACTGGACCAGGCTGCTCAAAGCCCCATCCAGCCTGGCCTTGAACACTTCCAGGGATGGGGCATCCACAACTTCCCTGGGCAACCTGTTCCAGTGTCTCACCACCCCCACAGTAAACAATTCTTCCTAATATCTAATCTAAATCTCCACTCTTTCAGTTTAAAACCATTACCCCTTGTCCTATCACTACAATCCCTGATACAGTCCTTCCCTACTTTTTCTGTAGGCCCCCTTTAGGTACTGGAATTATGTTCTATGTTACTATAATTATTCTAGTAAGTAATTAGAAACTACACATTGGCCCCGTTTTCAGGGTGTTTGGGGGCACTGCAAGGGAGACAACAGTGGCACTAACTGAACAGTTAAGAATTTACCTAATGATAGAGAACACGTGAATGTCAAAGAGACTGATTTGCTAAAATTTTGTCACTGCTCTCTTTGTGTGAAGCAACAATCCTCGCACTGCGAGAAAACATGAAACCTGTGCTTGCACAAGGAGCTGCTTTAGGCAGATCAAATTCAATAGCTGTTAAACTGCTCAAAACTGCTAGTTTACAACTCATGATCTGTAGGCTGCTCCTAGTCCATCACCACAACTAATTTGGTCTGTCACTTGCCACGGTATTCTTTTTTCTGGGGGTGTCTTAAGAACATCCAAAGTATGGACAGAAATTTGCCTGTACTTCCCGAGTTTGCAGAGTCACAGATTCTCAGAATAACTTAAACTGAAAAGGACCTCTGGGATTATTATTCCAAACCCTTTTTCACAGATAACTTTGAATGTAGATCATGTTACTCAAGCCCTATCCAGTCAAATTTTGAGTAGCTCCAACTACAGAAATTCAGTAACTGTTAAGAGCAACTTGTTCCAAGGCTTTATTGCTCTCATATTTTTTCCTTTATATCTAGACAGAATACTTCTTGGTGCAATTTGTGATCATTTTATAGGAGCCGTTTGAACTGAACGAAAGTGAACTGTATTGGGTTCAGGTACTTATGAGAGAGCTGCAGCACACCATTTTCTGATATGTCCATAAAATGCCAGCTGGCCCTTGGTAGTGAGAAGCTTGATGCTACAGCTCTAAAATATGTGATAGACCCATTTAGTCCACACTTAGGCCTTGCAAACGGTGAACAAAATAAAAATCTGTTCATTTGATTCCATGCTTAACAAGTTTGTTAAGTTGCAAAATAATGCAGGATTCAAAAAGTCATCAGGCTTTCATTCTTGTACAGGATGTTTTGTAAATAAACTGTAACTTCTCCCTGCTGCCATCTCAGGGCCAGTTGCAATAAGAATTAATTATATTTCACATCTATGATACAGTTAAAGACAAAATTTCATACTTTGAAAAATACTATTAAAAAGTTTCTATTGCAGAAAAAATGGATTTGCCTTATAATTAATGCCCAGCTTAAGTCACTCACAGACTTCAGGAAATACATGTTTCACAAAAAAAAAAAAAACAATAAAGCAACAAACCGAATGTTGAGACTGTGAGGAGGACCACATACAGTGACGGTTTAGAACCAAGAAAAAATAAAAGCGCAGCGCACAAACTACTTTGTGTGGAACAGACACCACCCAAAAAGATTAGAAGTGTTACTCTTGTTGGAAGATCAGCCACAGCAGTGCAACAGTCAGCACATGTGCGGCAAGCAACACACCATCCAGGTGGCGGCCCAGCCTGAGCTGCATGCTGTCACAGCTAGACAGCATGAGTACGTGATAAAACTTCTTTGAAGCTAGCTCAGATATGTCTACCACATCTACTCCTACTTAATCAGTGTACCCGTAGCCTTAATGAACCATTGTGATTAAGTGTCATTTATACGTCTAATACAGTTAAAAGAATTTTTAAGTCATATAACATGTGGCGTCTAATATATGCCATATGAAAGATTTAATTGGAGCATGTAACTTTGATTATTGCTAATGAGAATTACCCATATGTACTAAGGCTAGAGCAGAACAGTAATGATGATCCAAGGACTTAGTACATAACATATGTATGCTGATACCACTTCTACACTCTTTGACTGCCAAAACAAATCATGTGATGCCATGCTCTACATATTTAATTTGATTTATCAGTCTGGTGGATGGAATGTAAACTTCAGCCTCTTCCTTCTTCTATTTTTGAGATTTCAACATTCTCCCTTCTTTCTACACCTCCCATATCACTTCAGTTCCCATACCTTTGAAATGCTTTTGTCTCCTTAGAATTCCCACCTGCACTAGGCTGGGTTTTTCCACCAAAAATAAATTAAATTCAGCCCTATCCAAACAATACATTTCACATGTAAGAGGGAAAGTATAATGGTGTGACAGCATAAACCCTTTCAAAAGAACTTAGAAGAACAATGAAAACAAATTAACTGAACTCAAAGAACAAGCAAGAAGATGCAAAGTATGGAAAGGGACTAGATGGGAGAAAAACGTTGCCCCTTATATCTGCTTTTCAAGGACACAATTTAATGTTTATTCACATACTGATGCACTTACTTACATTTATAAAGATGGCATCTTTATAAATTTAACTTTTACAGGGAAAGCCAGAGGTCTGTGTGATAATAAGGTAGGCTTTTGATCAAATTTCACTCTTGTATGTGTAAATAAGGAAGGGATAAAAATGAAAGTTAGTCTCAGGTTTTTTGATCCCTTGCTACTTCTAATGTTTAAACATTAAATCTGACAAGTTCAAGCACCCTTTGTCACATTAGCCTTCTCACTAGGCATAGGACAGCAAAAGTAGAGACTCAAGTAAAGACTAATAAGGTAAGAGAAGGGTAAGGCTAAGCAACCTTCTTAGTGGTCCTCTCCCAGCACATAATGCATAGATCTAAGATAACTATAAATCTCTGCCGCTGAACCAGGCATCAGAGAGAAAAACACACTTTTAGAGATCATCTTACCTATTTTATACCTTATACTTCAGGAAGAGAAAACTTAATTCACCAGATTTTCACCAACTTTAAGGGAACCCATCTCTGGCATAAAAATGCCTTTGATTAAATTTCCTAAACACAAGTGTGTAATATCTGATCTGACCACCAGCTGCCTCCTCTGAAGGGTGCAAGCTTCTTTTAAATCCTGTTCATCAGCACTGTAACAGTATCTCAGATAGCCCACATCTTAAATAGTACTGTATTTAGTGACTGAATCAAGTACTGCCTGTTCACTAGCATTTACTCAGGTGAGTTGAAGTAAAGGTCCCCATGAAGTCAATCTGCACTCGTTTCCTCACTCATGTTAGGATGCTGCCTCTTAGCTTTCATGTCATCAGCAGAGTATTGCCGGCTAATGAGCCTCAGTGTCTGGGATAAAGAGTTTTAACCAGCAAATTGTTTTATGAGCGCACTTAAGGTGACAGACCATAGCGTGTTGCATCTGCAAGGGAAACTTGAAGCTTAAATACTGAAACTAATGAAACTGAAACCTATTACTAAAATGAATGAAAAGTACTGTATATAACATTTTCCTGGAAAAAAAGTCTGATTTTTAGCATAAGGTTGTCAAAAGTTAGATATTTCATTGGAGTGAAAACTTAATAACTCTGTGGTATTTTAAGTGTTAAAACTTGGAAAAAAATATGTGAATAACACATAATTATCCTGGAATATTATACTAACTGTTCTCTGTAATCCAGGTGTTGCCAGTATAATTAATGGAAGATCTATGCATGCAGAATTTGGACAGTTAAGGAGATACTTAACTTCTTGTCAGCCAGCTGAGCAACTATTTTGCACAAAAAGTAACACCTAAAGTCAACGTACTGTAAAAATAATTAAGGTTAGACTGAATTAACAAAACAAGCAATTATGGTCTAGAGAAAAAAAAAAAAGAAGAAAAGAAAAACCAAACTAAATTGCTTATTACTGTTTTGAAGGTAAAGATGTGTAATTTAATAGCAAAATTAGGATGAGTTAAAGAAACGGGGGTTGGAACAGACCACCTCCAGAGGTGCCTTCCTACCTCAAACATCCTCTGATTCAGAGCCAACCTTCTATCTGAAATAAGTTGAAAAGATCATTTCCACGCAAGAAAACCTTTCAGGTTTATATTGTCACACAAGGCATAGCAGCATCCTGTTCTTAATTTGTATTTGGTGAAGATAATTGGTGAAGAGACTAAGCAGGGGTCTCCACACCCTCTGTTGACTGCAAAAGAGGCTGATGTTTCTGCTGGAATGCAAGTGGGATGGCTGTTTTGGGAACATATCCGTGGTGGGGCTCAAAACAGAAATCTTCAAACTGCAAATTCATATAATTCACACCAGAAATTCACATTTTTTCTGTTTCTTCTACCACACAGCAGTAAATATCTCAGCTTGATTTTATCCCTTTTCAACACCATCCTATATTTTTTTGCCAGCAACAGAGAGTCTGTTTTCCCCCATGTTAATAAAGGCTTCATAAACAAGCTCTAGTGAACTGTGTTCCACAATCCCCAAGAAAAAATAGTTACTCAAAAGTATGGCAGAGCCTGTCAAATATTTAGTGATGTCAATGTCACAATAAAAGTGCTTGTATACAGGGGAAAAAAAAAAAGAAAGAAAAAAAAAGAAAAATAAAAAATAAAAATAAAAGTATGTGTCATTTCCTCTCTTGCATTAACTGTACTGAAATAATCGAATTGTTCTGGGTAATCAATCTATAACGCTAAAACCCAACATGCAGATCACAATTTTAAATATATCTTTCTGCTTGAACTGTGGGATAGATTAAGGAGTTTATAGCAAGTCATGAACTGTATATTTATTTTCCATAAGTGAGGAACTTATAAATGGACATCTAGTTCAAAAGATTTGAATGTAGTGTCATAGTGTTTTTAATATGGATTTTCATTTTCTCAAGCATTCTCACTGGAAATACTACGTATATGATACACACGTGGTTTTAATAAAAGCGAGGATTTAAGAATGTGAAACTATGAAGAATTACCACCAGGTTAGCAAGAACGGGAACTTGCATTGGCTGCTCTGTCATAATTGCCTGGATACCTATTCGCATCCCGGTGTACAGCGAAGTAGCCACCTTCTTCACTGAGGAGCAAGATACCTTGGTTTTATGATGTAGCCAAACTTACATGCAAGCGCTCAACTGAAATAACCAATGTAAAGTGAACTCACACCTTCATTTAGCTCCTTGTTCCTGTTCATGAAGTATGCTACAGTACAGCACAACACAACCTTCTCGTGCGGGTGACCAAGCTCAATTACGTGTTGGTGCCCCTTCCTACAGTGTCTTAGTCTGTGGTTGTAGATGGGCACTGCACATTTATGTTTATGAATGAGTATATATTTCATTTTCCACACATTTTAGAGATGCTTTATTTAAGATTATGGAACCAATGTTTCCATTTCGATCTCTTGTTTTTAAGAACTTATAAATTAATGATAGAAAGCTTTTCCAAGCCAAAACTTATTTGTGTCATCGGCCTAGGAAAAATGGTTTTTAACAAATTCTTAAATAGGAATGCAGTGAATTCACTCATCTTTTTAACAATCTGGAAGTGCAGAATAGATATTTCATTGGGTTTAGATTTTTATGTATGATATTCTTGTATAATTCAAAAGTGTTTCTTTTTTAAAAACATCAGTTTTAGGACAACCATTTTAAGTGCTTACCAATAACTTGCATTATTCCATTATCTCATGCTAATGAAACTTCTGTCAATTGGGAAAATTTGTAGATGAAGTCCTACTAAAAATACAAGGTGAGCTTGGAGACGCAAAATTTAGTCTAGAGAACTGAGTCAGGGATACCAAGCCAAAAGCTTAAGTACTATTACTTGCATCATCTGTTGTGATGCTGTAGATGAGTCAGAAAGGCCTTCAAAAGACACTCGAACACCTTGAGTGAGATCTGTGATTGACTGTGCATCTACGCCTCTGTGAATCTGCCTAGGAGTGCTTAAGGTCTTTTTGCACACCTCCACCTAGGTAGGTCTCAAACACATATTGTGTCCTCCCTTTTAAACACAGAGTGTTTAATTCTGATGTAATTTGGGCTAATGCACTATTACATTCCAAAATAAAAACTGGCAGACTGGTAAGTGCCAGCAGGCGTGAAATGCTTGTGCCCATGTTCTGAGCTGCTGGAACGCAAACAGGCACCAAACCTCCTCAGAGGTAAGCACTTTAAGCTGGGTAGATGACACATGGGCCCAAGGCCTCTGGTTCAAAGCTAATCACAGTCAGCCAATGTAGAGCATGACCAAAGCAAACCCACATAGAATATGAGTATTTTCCTAAGCCTGGCAGAGACCCGGCTACCTAATGAACCAGAAGAGCACCAGGACACCAGCAGTGGAAGGACTCTACCACAGGGACCCATAGAAGATTTTTTGCTTTGTATGGTGCTTTTTTTTTTTTTTTTAATTATGTGGTAAAAGCAATGGGAAGCTAGAGACATGAAAAACAATGGTTTCAGAATAAAAGTATTCCATGCACTAAAACAAGCAAGCAGAGAAACAATAGCAGAGAGAGAGGCAAGGCAGTAAACCAAAGGACTGGAGAGCAGAAACGGAAGATTCTGATCTTATTACACAGTAATACCTTACTATATGTTAACAGAGAGCTGAAAAAGAAAAAAGAAAGAAAAGACAAAAACAAAAACCAAACTACTACTGTCCGAGAGAGCTCCTGCCTCCCTCTCCCAGCCATATACATTCAGTTCTGATTGTACATGGCCATAATATGGTTTCAGGCTAGTAGAAGACTTGCTGTATTCAATGGGCTATTGAGGTCCTTAAAGAAATTGTGCAAGTTTAATATGTCAGAAGGAAAGTTGCCTAGAGATCACACAGTTTATGCCTCATCTTACCAAAGCATACAAAACCAGAGTTGTTAAGACAGTTGTGCCTATGAATATAAATATCTTAGAAGTGAAATTTTGACCTTTCTGTATAAAATTACATCGTTCCTGTCTATCTCGATGGGTCTAGATGTCATCCAGAATTTATGCAAGGACCTAGAAGTGATTCAAATCCCCACGTAATTTTATGTGCAGAAAAGATTTCACTGCACAACCATTGTCAGTACGTAACTTATGGAAAACTCTGCAGCTCCTAAGCCTGTTCTTTAAAAAATACTTGTATTTTAAGAGTTAATTATACATATTGGAAGTCAGAACTGTTGTTCACAATGGCAGGTCCTGTCGACGTGTCTAAAGAACACAGAAAGCTAAACACAGGAAAGTCTTCATGCATCTGCTGTGCATGTGCATGCCTAAGGACGGAAGAGAAGGTAAATGTAGAACCAAAGTAGTACTTGGTCTTTACCATACCTGAGGGTAGCTGTCAGTCCTTGGAAGAACAGATATATCATAGGTGGCAGCAAAATGGCTCTTAGCTTGCTGGATCTGACCATAGCGTTCTCTTTTCCTCCATTTTGCTCTTCGATTCTGGAACCAAACCTGTAGTAAATGAGGAAACAGTCATCAAGGTAAACTTAATTACATACTGTACAGACTCTTAGGAAAAAGCCAAGAGATTTTGGACAGTAGCTTTGAAAATTTTTGTTTATCTAAGGAAGGGATGTTCTCCGCCTGAGGATGAATTTCTTGCAGTTTCAATATTCTCAGTGTCGGACCTGCTTAAGTTATTTCTGGCTATTTTAAAAATATATTCTATTTCCTTTTTAAGTGCCTTGAAAAACAAAAACAAAAACAAAAACAAAAACAAAAACAAAAACAAAAACAAAAACAAACCAGAGGAAAGATCAGTCTGTCAGGCAGTGCTAATTTTCACAGAGTTCAATTCTGTAGGGGGAAATCACCAAGTAACAGGAAGTCAAAATGTAAAGAAACTTTCTCTTAATTTCACATGCCCACTGACTTGATGTGACTACCTATGATCTGCTTCCTAGAGGTATACTTAATCTTTATCAAGTGCAGTAATGAAAAAGCAGGAAAAGCAGGCACTGGGACAGTAGTCTGTGCTGCAGAAAAAGTTTTTATAAGGAAGGCTAATAGAGCAGGAAGATAATAAAATCATGAGATCACAGACAGTTTTAAAAGTATTGTGACATTTTTTCCCATTTGTGCTAGGAAAATCTATGTTTCCAACAATGGAAAAATAAAGAATGGCACTTTACATTTAGACTATGGAATAATTTAGACCTGAAACAATGCCTTCTTGTCAACTAAAAGCTGTTTCTTTTATGCTTATATAACTTTTGGACTGTTTTGTAATATTTTGAGTGTCAGCTGTTACCTCAAAACCTATTATATTCACATTTCTTGCTGTGACTGATGTCTGTCACTGTCCCGTGGTCAATGCAAAAAAAAATTTTTTTGCTTTCAAATAGTTTAGTTTGGACTAGCTACGACTTATCCTGGTGAATTAAAGGGATTGCTACAAAAAATAACTGTTCCTTTATAAAAGTAATATTATCCAACTGAGTCTTTATTGTACAGCTACGAGCAAAATCATTCGAACTCTTTTTAAAGAAGTCACACTGCTAACAGAACCATTATTTTTTTTTTATGGAAACAATGCCATTGGTTAGTCTTCCTGCTAAATGGACCGTGAATCTGTTTGAATAGATACATATGTTAATAGGTTTTTTTTTTTTATAGAGACATTGCCTGTGAGTCCCATTTTGAGGGATATTTTCTGATGCCCGATGGTGGGATATTTAAAATAACACTGTTTGTTTTCTAATTCAGGTTTTGCCTTGATCTTTGGAGAACTCAACTGTCCTTTGATGCTGCTTAAGCAACGAGGGCATAATTTTGCACATTTTAATTCCCACGGATTAAATGTTGCAAATTTGGTATGTGCAATCTTTTAAAATGCACTTGGCAATCAAAGCAAGGCCCATGCATGTAACTGCTGAGCATATATTCTTAGGGACCTCGCTGGTAAATTTGTATTATTTATGATGCCTGAGGCTCAGCAAAAAGAAAATAAAAGGAAAAAAAAAAAATCTCCTGTCTCCACAGGAGGCATCAAGAACACGCTAAGGGAATTTAGTAATGAGGCTCTTTCATTGAAAAAAGACCTTGACAATCTCCTTAAAATGGGTGCCAATTACTTCACTGACATGCAGCAGGAAAGAGAACAACTTAGATAAATTAGGTTCAGGTTGGCGCGCTCTGCATGTATGCAGGGCAAATATTAAATTGGATCTTGATGAAATGGTGGTGGAGGGAAATGTGGGTAAGGTATCCAGCTGATCGCTCTCCTAAATTAAATCAAACAATTTGCTTGAATTCATAGTAACCAAACGAGAAAAAAAAAGCACACATTTTTTCCCTTTGACAATCCCCCAAAATGTTTCTGTTTACATCACTTTACTAGAAACTGTCTGTTGGCAGAGATAAAGTAACCATTTGCCTCCACAAAGCAATGTAAAAATCTGCTGCTTGTTATCCTTGCGTTGCCAGATGCTTGCCTCTAATGATGTAAGGCCTTTTAAATTGCTTAATCTTGTGATGGAATACTGTTGCTACTCGGGATAAAAATGATCACCATTTCCCTTCATATTTAGCGTATGAGAAACGCAAAGATCCGTTATGTTTTAAGAAAGGGGGGAACGCGCTTCAATACAAGAGAAATAGATATTTTGTGAAAGTCTGGTGAAGACATCTACACTTTCACATTTACGCTCTTATTTTTAATATTTTTACCGTATGAAGCCTCTAAAACTTTGAAAAAACAATGTGACAAAAAGTCAGTTGACACATTTTAGCCCAATTGTTCCCTCCCTGTTCTGAATATTAGTCTATTCTTGGGGTAGTTCTCATTACTCCAGAATTATGCAATTGTAAGAACAGTATTAAAACATTATACAAGCTTTTCCTTTAAGTCAAGACTGAAACCTAGTGAGTGGAAGTCATATTTGGAAAACTGTATTGGAAAACCAAATTCAGAGGGAGAGGAATTGCACAGAGCCTGAAGCGTTAAAAGCCGCTGAACTTAGTTCCATCAGCATCACTGGTATCGTATGGATGTAACTGAGACGTGATTTCGGACTCTGTTTTCTGATGACAACAGTGAATATGCTCTCTGGTTGAATAGACATGAAAAGAACACTCCTTTATAAAACTAATTAGCTGAGTTTGTTTCTGAAAGTGATCCTGGTTTAATTTTGGTTGTATGCATGTGCACTGACGTCTACTTCTTCACATGCATGTGTGAGTATGTGTTTAATTACAAGTTGTGAAGTTGTTATCATATTCAAGTCACTAAATTAAAAAAATTAATCCCAGTCTGTAAGAATCAACGGGACTTCTATTCTCTAAATTGAAATTATGAGCGTTACCGGGATGGGGAAGATCTCTAAAAATAGGATAAACTCACAAAACGCAGCTCACACCCTTTTCTAAGGGAAGATGTCTGAACGGGGGAAGGGCTGCATTTCCTGGATATTTAGCTTCTTTTCTCACCATTATGCATCCAAAGCCATAAATATTGTTGAGATTACTGCACGAGCACATACTGAATGAATCAACTTCGTACGCAGTTAACATCTCAAATACTGCACGACGTGGTCAACAGCATGTTTCGTTCCAAAAATGAGAGTAACATTAGCCATCGGTTATGCAAGTTTAAAAACTGGCAAATGTACTCCCCAATTTTGTGATTTTTAAGCTTATTACATATAACAGAGATGAAAGGATTACGTCATTGCTCTACACCGACACAAACACACACACACATATATCCATATATTTATATGTATCTGTGTACGTGCAGTTTCACTGCATACTCTTCAGATCCAAACAAGGAATTTAATGACTTTTTAGATTGTATTTTTCATGCCATAACACACACAGAATCCTCTGTGGCTGAGTTCTGCATCGTCATCAGTCTGAACTACAAGCAACATCTCTCTCTAATGGGATCTTTACACGTAACACTTTATGTATTCACTGCCTGGAATTCTGACAGTAAAACAGGACTACCAGAGTTCAAGAGTGCTTTACTATTGATGTTGTTTTCTCATCGTTTAAACCAGTTTCAGGAACAACACCACAAGCTATTTAAAAAAAAATAACATGTAATTTTAGTGCTGCAGCGCAGCAGCTCATATCCATAAAGAAATAAAGCAAAACAAGCTTTATGGGCTTTTGTACAATCCCCAGGAGTGTCATTTACCAGTTCCTACAATGCACAACTTGTCGTGGAAACGTTGAAGTTTGGTTCCTACCTGGACTCTGGCCTCAGTGAGCTCTGTTCTCAGAGCCAGCTGTTCTCTTACATAGACATCAGGGTAGTGAGTTTTCTGGAATACTTTCTCCAGTTCCTCCAGCTGCAAACTGGTGAAAGTTGTTCTGTGTCTCCTCTTCTTACTGCTGGAGACGTTGCTGTCACACTTATCACCAAGTTCGTCCAGTTCCCCTTTCTCCTGCATCCCTTTCACCGGAGACATCCTGAGATTGTTGCAATTGTCCATGGGCCTGCTCAGCTCTGTGTGAAGAGGTTGTCCTTCCACTTTAGTAATCCCATAGTTCACTGTACACAAGGTGGGGGAGGGAAATAACTGGTTAAAGGCGGGGGGGCTTTAGATTCAAGGGTTCGTATCAAACAGTTTCACGAGGAACCGGATTCTATGCAACTGCGTATTTCTATACCAGACCGCAGAAGAGGAATCTGTAATACTAACCACAAACAGAGCAAAAGCACTAAATCACACTGAATTTTAACTAAGAACTGTATCTGAAAATATCACCTAAAATCTTTCAGTTTGAGGAGACTGCATAAGAGCACTTGAATATTTTTACTCTGCCACTAAAGTAGTTAATAATCCATGAAATCAGCTTCTACTAGAGTTGCACAGATAAGGAATCTTAGCCCCAAACAGATTTTCATATAAGATAAGCAGCATAAAGCTATTGACAAACGTGCCTTTAAGCTCGGAAGCAGATGTAAAAAAAATCTATTTCTAAGAAAATACAAAATAACTGTAAACTAAACAGCTGTAAACTGACAAATCAAGAAGCAAATGAAACCGAAAATTAACTTCACTTTACAAACTCAATAGATTCCATACACCTTCTCCTGGATTTGTAAAGTGGAATTGTTTCCAATTAAGTTTGTTATGGTTACAAAATACAGAGAGTTTCTGCAAAATGTTAACTTATTAAAAGAGATCGTTTCATATACTTTGTGTAAGGATTGCAGGAACTATTTGTCTTTAGGTAAAATCTGAGCGGTAGAGATAAGAAATATTCTTCTGTAGCTTCTTAATAAGAAATGAAAACATTTCTTATTTTTTCTATTTTTACATATCTCACCAATAAAAAAGTCATGCGATATGTTACAGGATTCGAAAGGGTTCTTTTTTTTTTTTCCTCTCTCTCTCAAAAACCGGCGAAAAAGTTTAAAACTCTATTGAAATTTAAAACTACAAAGATGGCATGTAACATACGATAAGAAACTTGCTGTGGGATTTTCTCACATTCTCAGTAATTTCTTTCAGTCCGATCTTATTTTAACCAAACACAGTTTTTAGATACTTACCATCAATACATACAGAGATAGGAAATGCCCCAAAGCCCCCAAGGCACACATTAAATGAGCTAATTAAGAAAAACTTCAATGTATAAATCAATTTTCAGTAGGTTTGTTTTTTTTTTTTTAACTTGCACTTGCAGAAATCTATCATTATTTCCTACAAACTGTTTCATAAAAAAGGAACTTCTCAAAAAAATACTTCAATACCTATATGAAAAAAAAAAGTAAAAAAAATTGTTAGTCTCATTATTGTAGCTGATCTTAACCATGTTTTCCGATTCTGCTAGGAAAAGGCTTTTTTAATTATTTTTTTTTTCTATACATGATTTACATCATGTTGGAATAACGGAGAAAATTTTAAATGCCTCCAAAAAAATCCCCATTCTCCCTGCCGATCAGCTAGGAAGAAAAAAAAAATAAAAAAAAATAAGCACAGTTGTTTGAGTTACCTAAGTCGTTTTCGGTGGGTACGAAGAATCACTATTATGGGCTGTTCGGTAACACGGCAGAAGAAAAACCCCACTGTCCCCGCAGAGCGTTATTTGAAAGAACCGAAGGCACCAAGTGACCGTCCCTTACCACCCTCTAACGCTACCTGACCCCGTATGTCCCCTCTGCGCCGCCGACACCCGCGGCTGCGTTTTCCGTGGACTTCGCTGCGTTTTCCGTGGAGTTCGCAGCGGGCGCGGGGGACGCCGCTCGCCGGCCCCGAGCCCCGGCGCCGCGGGGAGCGGGACGGAGCGCCCGGCGACGGCCGGCGGCGGGGCCGGGGCGGCGGCCGAGCCCTCCCGCACCCGCCGGGCCCCGCCGGCCGCCGCTCCGACACCGCGGCCCTTCCCCGTCCGTCGGACTGCCGGGCCGCCGGGGCCGGGAGGGCTGTGCTTTCCGCGCCCCGCCGCTCCCGCGGTGGTGGCGGGGACAAGCCGAGGGAGCCGGCCCGGGGCAGCAGACGGAGGGGCAGCACGGGAAGGAAAAGAGCGAGCGCTTCGAAGTAGGCGATCGCCTTTTCCAGTTGTCTAATAATATTATTGTTGATGTTGCTATTGTTGTTGTTGTTGTTGTTGTTATTATTATTATTATTATTATTATTATTATTATTATAATATTTACTACTACCTGGTGGCCCCTTGCATGCCAGCACCCAAAGGCAGCTGCGCAGCTGCCTTTGGTCTCCCCGGGCAGGAGAAACCCCGGCCTCCCCTGTACCATCTCCAAGGAGGGCAAAAGCACAGGAAGGAGAATTGCCCTGGGATGGCGACTCACCGTTGTTGTCCTGGCAGGGTGATGTCCTCTCCAGCCTCACATGATGCTCAGCCCTTTGCAGAGGGTTGAAGGCCTGCACGCATTTGCTGCCTGACGTTTTGCTATAAAAGGACTCATTGTCCAAAGTTTCCATAACGTGCTCCAAAGTGCCTCCTGCTCCCATGTAAAAGTCACTGTTCTTGCTCGGCTGGCTCTTCAGGGCAAACTTCTCGCTCAGAAAATCCATAATCATCTAAGGCTGCTTGAGAGCCTCTTCCCTAGACAGAGGCTGGACTGTGAGCAGGGGAGGGAGGGAGAGTGGGCGAGTGGATGGGAGGGAAGGAAGGAGGGAGGGAAAGACGTTCGGAGCTCAGAGAGCTGTTTTGCCTCCGAGCCTTTGATTTGTCTTGTCTTGAAAGGGGGAACCCGAAGTTGCTTTTATATCTTGAAGCTCAGCAGGGCTCCTTATGCAACCTCCCATTTCTAATGAATATGAAAATAGGCAAGCAGTGTAACTCCACCCCAGGTCCCCCAAGACCTAATCCCAACACAGGAGGGAGTTCCAGGCCCATTTTCGACAGACAGATCCGTTTCAGACAGACAGACGCACACGGGCGTGCGAGGAGGGTGAGGGGAGTCAGGAAGGGAGAGAGAACACATGAAAAGGACATTTCCCCTCTGCAACCTATTCACATTTCTCCAGGGATCCTGGAAAGAGAGTAATCCCTCGCTTCCCTCCCTCTCACCCCCCAGCTCCCCGAGAGGCTTAGAGCAAGGTAATTTCAGGGGCACATACCCTCAAGTAAAGGATCTTCTTTAATCAATTTGACTGATACTCGGTAGCTGCAGTCCTGTTCTCTGAAGCTGTAAAATTAAGAACCGGTGTTCCTTCTTTATTAAACAGCTCAGAAGTTTGGTCCTAGAGTTAAAGAGCAAAAGAAATATTATAGGCGGTTGTTTGTGTAGTGGGAATAGAAAATAGAGGAACTTAAAAGTAGAAATCTCTCACATCAGAAACCGGCCTAAAAGAGAATTTGGCTGCTATCAAACAGACCTCCAGCCTGACTCTCTGTGTGTATGTGTGTGCAAAGCGGTTCAAACAGGTCCTTTATTTTAAATCTTCTGAAATATTATCACTACCGACTTGGAAAAAAAATACAGTTTCTAAATGAAAGTATTAAAACAGAGTCTTAGGTAATAAAGAGAAAAAGAAATGATCCGTATATGCACGCATTCCTATGGATATTGAAAAAGCGGGTGGTTTTCACACAAAGCGTGAGCTTTGAAGTATTGAACTCCTTGGTCCTTTTGCACATAGGCAGGATTTAAAACACAGGCAAGAGAGAGATAGGGAACTATTTAGAAAAGGCCCAAATTATGGAAAAGAGCTGCTCCCTGCTTCCTGGGGAAAGGAGTACTCATCGGAGTCAAGTAAAACCGAGATTGCAATGACTTCAGAACAGTATTTCAGCATCGTGGGACCGAGCTTGTCTATTCTATTTAGGCTATTTTAAAAATCAGTTCAATGAGCCCTTCCCCCATGTGGGGGGAGAAGAAGTGAATGAAGCTTTAATGAGCGGTTGAAGGTGCGTTAATGGCCAGCCGGGGCTGCTGAGCTTCTTAGAGACCTTTCCTGTGAACCCAGCCAAAGATGAAGAGAAGGCCAGCTCAGGTCCAGCGTATTTCCCGGCGGCCAGCTCCCCTCCTTCTTCAGCTGGTCTTTAGTTCGATATTTTCCCGGAGAAAGGGACAGCTAAGCGAGGGATGCTCGTTTCAGCTGCAGTCGGGCAGCTGCAGGCATCACCCGACACACGCACAACCTGCCCTTCCCTGCCATCCCGCAGAGCCGGGCTGCCACCTCCGCATCTCCGCCCCGTTTCCCAGCCTTACCTGCCCCCGACAACCGGCCGGCGGCTGCGGGAGGCGCGGAGCCGGGAAGGGCCGCCCCGCCGGACCCCGCTGCCGGCCCCGCACGGATGCTCAGCCCCGCCGCGGCGGCGGAGGGTGGGCGGAAGAGAGCAGAGGTGGCGCTGAGGGACTTCGGGGTGGGTTTATGGGGACTGGCGTGCTGCTTTGCCCGCCTGTGGGGAGGGAGAGGTGGAAGAGATTCCTGTCAGCTCCCGGGAGAAGGGGAAAGGGAAGGGGAAGGGGCGCGGAGGGTGAGCGGTGCCCGCGGTGCGCGGCCGGGTGGAAGGGGGGTCAGCCCGCTGCCTCGGCCGGGCGAGGGGCAGGACTCAGCCCCGGGAGCCCCTCCAGGGGCAAGTTCCCGTCCCTGGGTTCTTCTTGAAGAAGCGGCACATTTCCTCCTTGCACCTTTTGGAGCAACGCCTGCTCCAGACCCGGGGAAATAAGATGAAATAGATCCTCTCCCTTCCCCCTCGCCCCCGCCGCCCACATCTCCGTGTGCTGGCGTTTCGGCAGCTTGTTTATAACTATGCCTTAAAAGCACTAAATGCCTTAGGGGAGGAAAAAAAAAAAAGAGAGAAAAAAAAAAAAGGAGCTCTCGGTGTCTTTTAAATGAAAGACACATGCAACGTTGTTGCAGGCTGCAATCCACTTTTATCCCAATAAATGTCCCTCTTTAAAGGCAGCTAGTAAACTCCAGGGGAGCCGAGGACAAGGAGCATCTCACGTGCCCGTAAAAAAACCAAGAGCTCCCAGCAGCAGCGGGGCTTCTTCTAGAGAGGCTGTAGGAAGCGCGGGTACCCGCCCGCCGGGACACGCGTGTCCCGCGGATGGCGAAGAGCCGCCTCGGCGGCGACGGCCCTCGCTTCCTGCCACCCCGGCAGCCCCGCACCTCCCCTCCCTCCCGGGGGGACCTGGCCACCCTGGCGGCTGCGGTGGCCCGCGGGGCGGTGGAAGTGCCGGCCTCGGCTGGGGACCGGGCTCGGGACAGGCTGCCGCGTCCTCTGTGCTCTGCCCCCACTTCCTCACCCCCCTCCTCACCCCGCCGAGAAAACAAAAAAGACACACACACACACACCCCCGCCGCATCTGCACCCCGGGGGTGACCCCACTCGCTTCTCGCCCCGTCTTTGCAAAGCGCTCCCCGACGAGATTAGCGCCGTGATTTATAGATGCGCTTAACAATATCTGAGTATTAAACACAGAGAGCGACACAAATTATAACCGGATCTGAAAATCCGTCCCTCCTCCCCCGGAAAACAAATAAATAAATAAAAATCAGAGTGGTTCCACATCATTGTTAGCTCCAGGGGCCAAATTCTGCTCTCATTTACCTCTGTGCAGCCCAGCTGACTTCAAAGGGAAGGAGAGATGTAACCTAGGGGAGAATTGGCGCCACGTATGGCATTCGTTCTCCTTAAAAGCTTGGAAACAGAAAGCTGACTTCGGCGGGATAAAACCATTTAAAAGGGGTTGGACAGATCCCGGGGGAGAAGGCGGCAAAGGGAAAAATAAAAAATAAAAATCCTGTGCTGAGGTGAGACAGCTTTGAAAAGCATCTTTCTTCAGGGACTGACTCCCTCCGCCAGGCAGCCCGGTTATTAAGAGCTGCGTGCAGATGTGCCGCTGTGTTTCCAGAGATGGAGTATCTCCTAAACCTTCTGTGAAAGGGTGTTATGTGTGATGGAGAGACGTTTCGTGGCCAGAGGTGGTGTGAAGGAGCTCGCCCCTGCAGCACATAGGAGCTCCTCGGGGGAAGCCTGTCCCCTGAGATAAGCCGGCAGCGCACACCGCGGGAGATAAGCCGGCAGCGCACACTGCGGGAGGCTTCCCCGCCTCGGCACCCGCGGGGCGATCCTGCGGGGAAGGAGGGCTGCCTTCCCCCCACCTCCGCTCTCGCATTCCTCCCGTTCCGGAGATCACAAGTTACAGACCCGAGAGTAGGAACGAGGATCCCGCATAAATTCCGCGAGCGTCTCGCTGCCGAAAAGTGAGCGGATTTCGGAAATAGGAACGTGCGAGTCCGCTGCCGGTCCCGCACGGTCCGAGACAGCCCGCCCTGGCCAGGGGGGTCGTTACCGGGTCCTCAGCTGGTGCTGTCACTGCTGCTCTGGGTGGCAGTTTCCAGCCGAAACGGTGCTATTAGATGTTTGAGGCATGTCCTTCACAGTTCTCAAATTCTTGCGTTTGTTTAAATACAGTGAGAACGGCATCAATACGGGCGAGGATCTCCCTTTCAAATGCCCAGGAATCCCCATTCCCCCGTCCCTCCTCCCCATTTCTACTGCCGATTTTTAACGATGGGTGCCAGGACACAGAGAAGACATTTTTATTTTTTTAATCTATTTCACACCAACATTCATCTTCCCTCCAGTAAAGTTAGAACATGAAATTTACTTAGGGACTGAATGGGAAAAAAATCAGCGCTACCTGGGACTCGGCTAAACGAATTTTGGGCGTATTATTCGCTTCCTTCCACATACGCACACTCCAGTTATCCGTGAAAATGGCAAGGGAAGCTATGAAGATGAGAGCTGGGTGTTCCCGCGGGGAGAATAGCCCCCACAGCAAGGGGCGACTGGGGCTGGCAGCAGGGGAATAAGGGGAGGGAGGCATTTCCTTGAATGAGCTCGAGTACCCCCAAACCTCGCGGTAGGAAGGAGGGTGCATGAAATACGAAGAGAACTGGGTATCTCGAAAAACAGGTGCTCAAATGGTTCACTATTTCCACAAGCCTTTTTTTTTTTTTTTTCCTCCTTCCTGAGGCTTTGCCTAGTTGCTCATTTCACGTTCAGACCCAGAGATTTTATTGCATTAGGTCAGTTCAGGAGTTAAGGCTACAGAGGGACCCTCCGAGAAAGGAGCGCCCCGGTCTCTGTCGCCCGGTCCTGGGAAGGAGCGACCTGAGCTGCCGAGGCGAGAGAAGGTGTAAAAAGACACCCCGCGCCTCGCTCCCCATCTCCCTCCCAGCGGAATGTGGCAAATCGCAAATTGCAGATTCAAAATCTAGCTTGGCTGGGTTATGATTTTTCCAGACATCCTGTTTGTGAGAAGAATCATGTGAAGTATTCTTACCGCCAGCAAAAAAAAAAAAAAAAAAAAAAAAAAAAAAAGAAAAAAGAAAAAAGTGCAATACATCTCAATGAACACTGAAAGAAGTTAAGGTTGGGGGGGGGGGCTGTTAGATTTTTTTTTTTTAAGTATGTTAAGCATTACTATTCTAATGTATAAAAGTAACGATTGTGCTTCGAATCTCCGACCGTTTAACGAACTTTCTTCCTAAAGGGCAGTTTTTGTTCACCTAAGAAAACAAACAAAAATCGGCGCTGGAGTAGTAGGTGGGTAGCCTTCAGATTTCCCGCTCGGAGGGGAAGTGTTTAATTGACGTTGTTTGGAGTGACTTTACCAAAAGCCTGGGATCTACATTGTCAGCGACAAGTGAAAGCGTAGGAGCAAATCGACTACCCTTCCACTCGGTAATTTAATGCTAATTCTGCGTGGGCAGAGGACGAGACCGTCGAGCCCCGCTCGCCTCCTGGAAGCGCGCCCAGGCAAAGTGATATGTCGCTTCTCATTACGCTGGGCCCGAGCCTGGAGCCTTTCCCAGCCCGGAGCCTTTCCCAGCCAGGAGCCTTTCCCAGCCAGGACTCGAGGTTCAGAAGCTCCCAGGTTTTGTCCATAAACCAGCCAAAACGTAACGACAGCGATCATTTCACGGTCCCTGCAGTTTGGCTCTTTGACAGCACCTCAGCTGTTTGGGAGTTTCCCTGTGTGACACCTGCACAGATAAAAGGAAGATTTCATGTGCCTCAAAGGCATATTGAGGGGGAAAACCAGAAACTCGTGAATGGGAAGGTTCCCCCGTCCCTCTCCACCCGTTAGGAAAGCGGGATTGCTGTCAGAGCTGGACAAACCCCGACAATTTTCTTCTTCCAACACGTAATGACTCTTCTTAAACCGTCTAACGTTTCTTTCAACACAAAATGGAATGAGATAATATTTAGTGTGTGGATTTAATCTTAGCCCCATAGGAAATCTCAGCAGAGATGCTCTATAAAAGCATTACTCTCTTATCTTGATCTAGTTCAAATTATAATGAATCCTACTTACATATGTGCTATAAAAACAAATCCTACAAGAATTTAATCTATGCTTTATCGGGCTGCTATTGTAGCCCTTTATCAAGTTTATAAAGGATTTGAAAGTTGGGCCGTGGGATTCAAAGCCCCGTGCAGTTTGGCACTATCGGGAAGAAGGGATCTGCTCCTAAAGATGCTTCTCGGATCCGGTTTTTAATTTTCCTCCGCACTTCGTGTAAGAGTAGGATCCGGCTTTCCACTCGGGATCCTAGGAAAGACAGGCACAGGCTTTCTCTGCCTTCTTCAAGACGGAGATGGCGCGGTTCTTGGAGGAGGCGTTTGTCCCACCCGCCTTTATGGTGGGGGGGGGGGGGGGGGGGGGGGGGGGGGGGGGCACAAACCTGCTGGTGGAATTAGCCCAGCCGGGCTTGCGCTCCAGCAGCCGGATCCGCTCTTTTAAAACCCAAATCCTGCCCCCGCCCGCTCCGCCGTGCTTTCCAGCAAATTATTTCGCAAGGCGAAATACCACCACCCTGCCTCGTATCAAAGAAATAGACGCCTTAGGAGAAAAATCCAAACCTGAAAAAGAAGCTCGCTAGTATGTCATGCAGTATGTTACGGGTCAACGTTTGCTTCTCCCCCTCTCCCGAGGAATTTATTTCCAAGGAGGGGCGGCTCCCCCAAAGGAGCTGATTATGAGTTTTAATTATAGAAGTCTAAATAAAGGTGTGTGGGTTTTTTGGGTTTTTTTTTTGGTTTTTGTTTTTGTTTTTTGGGGTTTTTTTTTGTTTTTTTTTTTAAAAACCGACCCCATCTCTCTCTCCTATCGCGAACTGACTGAGCGGTGACTGTAGAGCAGAGAGCATTAGCGCACCTCTGCAAACGAGCAAACCCTAAGAAAAGTTCTCCTTTGCGAGTTACGCGGTCTTCCCCGCTGGCAGTTTGATTAATACTGGGACAATTCCGAAAATATACGGGCTACATTACCGGAGCGACCCCGAGGATCTGAATGTACGGAGAGGCCTGGAGAGTGTGTGGGGGGCTGCCTTGTCATCTCAGATGAATTGATTTCTCCTGAGGCATGAAATATGGGTCGACATTCTGGTTTCTGAGCACGAAGCTAAAGGAAGGTGTGAGACAGAAGGGACAGGAGCTAAGAAATAGATCCCTGTTCAAGTTGGAGGCACTAACAAGCCGATGCATTGAGCCGCTTTGACAGGGACTGCTGGTTTTCAAGGCTAGCTCGTTTGAAAGAACCGTTACTTTTTCTCCCCCCCCCCCTTTTTTTTTTTTCAATGCGATGTGTGCTAGATTCGATAAAAAAATGTGTAATTCATCGATGCTGAAAGCCACAGAGCAATTTTATTCTGGCCTTTCGGCACACGGCTCTGTACAGTCTCAGCCTTATTTTGTCTTTTGCTGAGAGCTGCCTGTACCTTTTGAAACGCCAGCGTGCATTAAGGAGCATCTATCCCCGAGTCTTCAGGCTCTCTGCCCTTCTTACCAGAAACGGCTAGATGAATACAAAAAAGGACTTAGCGGTTAACCGATATGCTGCTAATATTTCATCCACAGGCCTCCTCCTCCCCTTTTAAAACTTCAGCTCTTGGAAAAACAACATATTTTAAGCTTTCCACACAAATATTGATATTGGCAAATAAAGCCAGCCCCCAGTCTATGGTTAGAGACAGTCTTCTTTTTGTTTCTACCCCGGGCAATCAAAATTAATCCACTGTATTACAAATTGCTGCGGAGTATTTCACTTTTCCTGACAAAACCCGTACCTGGCATATGTCACAGGGGAGAGACCTTTTCCCTAGCCCGTGTGTGTGGTGGCTGCTTCTAGAGGGTATCAGGCAGCAATGGGTGGTGGGAAGCGAACACGACACAGCAGGAAAGCCGCTTATTCGTGTCTGTGGGGCCGGGAGGTGGTGTTACCAAGTAATCAGGTAAAGCGAAGGTGGTGGCAAGCGTGCCTGCAGGGCAAGAGTTAGCCGCGGAGAGAAAGCAGGTCGCCCCCCGGATCACTTGACACCACAGCCGGGGCATCCCTCCAGAGCAGGGACAAGTCCTTCCCGCACCGCCCTGGTCGAGGTTTTGACCTTAACCCGGCACACGGCCAAGCTGCTCATTGCACGAACCCAACCACCTCCCCAGCCATTACCTGCCATTAACCGCCCGTGAAAACGGCACCGACACGGGGGGGGGGCGCTGCGTGAAACGCGGCTCTTGGCGACTGGCTTTTTTATTCGGGCAAAAAGCCGCACGGAAATCAGTGGGTCTGAACCCGCCGGGAAGAATGAAGCCCTGGCTCGTCAAGGGGGAAACGAACTGTAGGTAAGGATTTCACAGACACAGGTCCCTCTGTGCTCCTCCGGAGCCGACACCGACCTCAGCGCCACGAAGCGCCCGCCCTCCCTCGCCCCGCGGTAGTTTCCACAGGAGCCGCGAATTAAGAGTAAACTGCGACGGAAGAGAGAAAAAGCCACCAGAAAATCACCACTTATGGAGCGCTCGATGGATTCTCTTCTCTCCTGTCGCTCGCCGAGCCGTGATTTTGTTTTCCCGCGGCACGCCTTCTTTTCTCACATTAAGGGAATTGCCGCTTAAAGGAAAATTGCTGGAGAAATGAATTAAATCGCGCGAATGGCAACGTAAATTAGGCAAATTAGGGTCAACTTTATGGCTGACGTGTTCTCGCAAAGAATAACCCCCTCGAGCCTCCTACACGTGGTGACGGTGGCAGAAAACATGCAATTTTGAAGGGACAGCTCTCATCCAATGACCGGAATGTAGCAGGAATATAAAGTCTATTTTATTTTCTTTACTTTCTTCTTTTCAGAGCGTGGCTCGCAAGCAAAGAAAATTAAGCTGACTTGAAATAGAGGCATTTATCCTTTATTAGGATTTTAACTAAATAGTTATACCGATCTCTCCTAAAAAGCTGACTTGTACTTCAGGATACCGGTCGGGCACATTGGCTGTGGCTCAGCTAATTGGTGGTGCTTATTTGCGTTCAGGCTTGAAGTGATGCCTCGCAAAAAAAAAAAAAAAAAAAAAAAAAAAAAAAAAAAAAGTAATAATTGCTAATCTCTGCTTTCTTTGCCTACGAGTAATTTAACAAAAGAATGCACTAGGAATAAAGAAAACTCGACCTTCAGCTATTAACAAACTTTTTTTTATCGCGTTTTAACTTTGTGAGTTAAGACGTGATAAAATCGCCATTGGTTATAACCAATATAAAATGCTCTTATCTGCTTATTGTTAAAGAGATATCAATTACATTTCAGCCAGAAGTAATTGTGCATCAACCTGGGCATTTGGGCTGCTTTAGTGTTTGATGCAAAAAAATAACTAGCTATATAAATAGAAATCAACCAACTAAGAAAGGAAGAAAATGTTGCTAAATTCAAATAAATCTTTCTATCATTCAAGTCAAGGAGAGGAAAAAATGCTAGTCCTTGGCAGCCAGGTATGTGCTAACCCATTGTGTCAGCATCTGTGTCACCAAAATAATGGAGAAAGTCCATCTGTGCTCATGAAGAACTATCCATTTGTCCAACTGCTCTGCAAATAACAGTGCAGCTCATAATGTCATTCGTTTCAACTTCCAGTTCTTGTAAGGATGGCCAGGCTGGGGCAGTTACACAATATTTCTACTAAAAATCTGTTTGAAAACCCAGTCCCCATCCATTGGCCGTCATGGAACTTCATGAACAACTCTCCACTAGGGATTTTAGTGCTAACAAACCCTCAGCACAACTTGGCACTGGGAAAGTGGCTTGAGGATGGATCCAAGGACGTGTGGTCAGCACTTTCCTGTCCATCATCTAACTTGAAAATCAGTGAAGCAGTTCTCCACAAGACCCAACAGCTGCTTTGGACTGATCTATATCGTTATTTGCAGGCCATACCTATGTCTCTTTCCCTACTCCAGGCACATTTTTCTGCCTCTGTGTGAGAAGAAAGAGGTGTCCCATTCCTACTTAACAACAGCTACATCCATGACCAGTTGACATCCTACTTTCACTCATAAATATATATATATGTATATGTATCATAGGCTCTAACAAGTGCTGCGGTAGTTCACTGTGGGCCAAGATTTTCATTCTCTAAGACCTTATGCAATGATGAAACCAGTAGCAACTGTGATTCACTTGCTTTCCACCGACTACTAGTCAAAACTCCTATGCTTTTCGCAGCTCCTATAAAAATAAAATTTGTTTTTCACTTATGACTGTAAAAAGAAATAAACCAAACAACAAAGTTTGATGGCATTTTTTTTCCCTTCCCATCTAGCACAGCTAATTACAAACAGCTTGGATCTCAGATGTGATTATCAGACTACTCAATCTTTTATAACATGGTTGAGTTCCTTTCCTGCCTCTTTGCAGCCATGTGGTAATAGCTACTTTTCGTATGTGTTTTTCTCATTAAAGAAAAGCATATTAATATAGCACAGTGTCCCAGAATATTAGCCTGGCTTCCATTAATGCTAACAGGAATAACTCCAGTGTGTATCAAGGAAAGACTGTACCTCCATAAATATACATTGCCATTATCATGATGATATGACACTAAATTCAACAGGATATTAATCCCGTATATTCCTCATAGTGCATGGAACAGTTGTAGTGGGAGACCAAGTGGTAGTTTTGCGTACACATGTCTGAGGTCAGATTTGGACGCCACTTGTGGCCTGTTTTTTTAAAATGTAAACACTACATACAGCGAACATTCCTTTAATGAATGCATGTTTGAACAATAGGATTATTGATAATTATAATTATTTACTAAATCAGACTCACCCTGCACCAAAGCAATGTCTATGCTGTAGATACTATAGGATACATAGGGAGTTATGTAAATAGCTCCCTGCTATTTCCAGATCTGTTAAAACAAGAAATCTATTTGAGCAATAATATTTTGAGTCAGCACGGTGACTGTTTAAGAGGATTATAGCATGTAAGAAGGAAAATCTGTCCGTTATTCAGTGAGAAACATTTCCTCACAGTGTTTTGTCATTCAGGTGTGGGTTATCTGAGTACCATTAACACCTCATTCTCATTCAGAATATGCATTTTGGGGAGCAGTTTTCTAGTGCAGCAAGTAATGATGCTCCTAATGCCACCGTTCAAACGACGGAGGGGTTAAAGAACTACTGTGCAGACCTCCAGGTAAATTGCACAGGAAAAACCACAGCAGGGATCCGTTCAGGAGAGCTCGTAGAAAGCCTTTCAATTCGATTCGGTGAATGACACCCATCAAAGGATCAATGCATAAACGCACCTCCGTTGTTTCATTCTTTATTTTGAGTGACTATTTTTCTACGCTTCCGAGACTCGAGCTTCATACATCCAAAGAAGATTTTTTAAAGAGCTTACTCACACGATTCCCCTCCTCCTTCGTGTTAAAGGCACTACAGAGAACAGGCAAAACTGCCGAGGAGATGATGCTAGTGAGCTGCGAAGAGGTCTGGAGCACCACAAAAGCAGTAATGCATCTAGAAACACGCAGTTTCAGGGATGCGCGGTGCAGGTTTTCCTGGACTGTCACTGTGACCCACAGCAGCTCCGGCATCAGAAGAGATTGCAAGAGAAACTTACTTTTAAGAATATGTTCTTGTCCTAAATGGGAAATACTGTATCGGGGGGGGTAGGGCTGGAGGGAGAAAGAAAAGAAGGAAAAATAAAAACAAAAAAAAGAGAATAAAAAAGAAAAAAGAGCAAAGGAAAAGAAAACCCAAGAAAGACATAAAGAAAGTATGAAACAGCTTTCTGCTGTGCAGAATAGGGCTTGAAAAATTAATGTCATAAATATGTCACCCTGTGTAGCATCCGTGTTACCTCTGACCTTACATACTGTAAGATGTGACTGTGAGCAGCAGGCATTTGCCCAGATTTAGGGTTGCTTCACCTTATTCCTGAAAGCAATAAAGGTCTTTCAGGTAGCTTGAACAGAAGTTGCAACTTCCATGTTTACCTATATTTGACCACACTGTACGTCCAACACTGCAATTCTTAAAAAAAATGGGTTGGATACAATAATAAGACATCACCCTATTACACATCGTGATGTTACGTAATGAAAACAGGAACATATTTTGGCATACTTTATAATTTAATTTCTGGTTGGTGTACTACTTAACCTATGCATGACAATATCAATTTATGGAATAGCAGACTAAGCATATTATGGAACTGAAAAGGCATGTCAGCAAATATTGTCACTCCAATTTGTAATTTAGTAAATTGTATATTTAAAAGCTAGTATTTTCTCTTTTCAAGATAAAATGCCTTTAAAAATATTACCAAAACATTTTATTTAGGCTTGGAGGTATTTCTCATTCAGAAAAACCTGTAAAGCAAAAAAGATTTGGTATGACAACTTCTAGACAGCAGATCTTTTTTAGATATACAGGTAGATATAGATGATACAGATATAGAAAGATTTATGAAATCTGAAATACAAGTATCTCTTATTTACAACTGTGGTGATGTGCAGTGTATTCTGGACACTCTAGACAAACAGAGGGAATGATCTGCAAGAAGCATCAAAATGTGAACTGCTTGATTTTGCGTTTTGATCTCCCGTTAACACCCATAACGGCAGTGTATCTACTGAGCACACTGTCACGTATAGTGGCAGACATTTTGAACTAACAAAGTTTTTTCCTACAAAACTTATATCCTCGCTCATACAATTGAAACCACAGAAGCCCCAGTCTTTGGGGGTGAGACTTAAAAGTCATTATATGGCATTATCTGGAAATTCAGTTTAATGCTTACTATAAACATTGGGAAACTAACTAGATAACTTAAGCATCTAACGGTATTTTATACCCTGCTGACAACCACAGCATTTCTACAGTCAGGCTGAGCAACCTTCACTAATTGTTATTCCTCAGAAAGGTAAAGAAATCTTCTCTGACTTTCGAAAAGTAAAATGATAACAAAACCAGCACGTGGATTCAAACAAGCAAGGTTATTTACTGGAGGTTTACCGTGAGATCAGCCATCTTTTAATCTGAAAAGGAATGCAAGTATTCGCAAAAATGGAGATAACTGCTTTCAATCCGTAGTCATATGTGTATGTCAGCATAAAACGCGCCTCACAAAACAATGTCATATGTAATTTAAGTACATTTTAAAAACAGCCACAACATAAGAACTTATGTTCTTTACTGGCTGAAGTTTCAAGCCGCATTACCCTCCCCACCTCTCTCTCAGTCTGTAGGGGGTTGAGGCTTCACAATATTGGACAAAACCAGATGAGGAAATACCAAAGACAGACTTCTCCAGATCCAATTAGCAACTTCTACCCTCAAAGTGGAAAACTTTAAAATAATGTTAGGCTTTGAAATCAAGGAACATTTTCTGTCCCGTACGTTGATGGACAAAGCGTTCACTAGAAGTAATGAGTTAGATACCCATGAATAGTTGAATAGCATTTCTTCTCTTTCTCTAGATCTCTTTGCACCACAAAACTTTTTCACATGGGTCTGAAGGAGTCTGGCTACAAGAACAAATAAAGCTGGGTTTACAGTGTCATGTAATGTTACAGTACATGTAATGTTAAATTACCCCAGAACAAAATGAGAACTTGGTAAATTTATTTTTTTCTTCAGCCCTCTAGGAAAATGTTAGAAGTCCTTGAAAGTATAAAACTATAACAGGTTGCTCTATCATATTATGACCATAATTCAGGATGAAAGCTCTAGAGGACTTCTCACATTACTAAAAAATGATAAGTGCATCCCCACCATTTGTATGTTGCTGGGAATTTTTGCTGCTTCAGTAAAATATTCTAAAAAGTCTTCTTTAGGAATGGCATTGCTGGCTGTTATAGCTCACAACACAGTTTGCAAGCATGTCTTTTATTTGTGAGAATATGAGAATTCAGTGTTTTGATATGTGACATACATCACATGAGCGTGAACCATTATTACATTTGCACATCTCAACCAGTTCTTGTAAGCAAGCCTAAACTTGTTCACCGTACAACAATCCTTACAGAGTTAATCAGTTCTGCATTCTACACCACATGAACATATAAGCAATTGAAAACACAAACTATGATAACTTACTGACAGGTATAAAATACCAAAAAAAACCCCACCCCAAACCACTGTAACCATGTATAATAAAATAAGTCAAATGTTGTTAACTGAAACTGTTTATATTGGTAATAAATGAGAATCCCAGAATGGATATTCACGGCCTTAAAAAGAAAGAGCTCTCCATATGCTCTCCATAGTTGATTAAATCAACTCGTTAAATTATCTCCAATATTCAGTTAATATTTTTAAGCTTTTGCCTTTTTTTGCCTGCTCCCCATCCTCCGCTGAGCTGCACTGGATGGTCTCGAAATGATATCCGTTCTTTATGAGATGGACCCAAACATGATTGTTCTGGAGTAGATATATTCTTTTCTAAACAATAAACAGACACGTGGAATTAACAAACAAATAAACAAAACTCCCTAAATTTCACTGCATCGTATTCTTTTAAAGATAACAATATACATTAATATATCTAACTCAATAGCATACAACTTCTACAATTACGTATTGCTCACTGTTTTAAAAGTAATATGAGTATTTGCACAAGGTAGTACTTTTTAAGAAACAAATTCCTTGTCAAAATATACAGTAAAATTACTACACAAAATTGTCATATTTTTTAAAGTGCTACTACCTGTCCATTTTGAACATATTTTAAACGCATAGAGATATGCAGTGCTTTTGACACAGAAACTAGTAATGTCATTCATCCTTGAAGTGGATGGAGAACCAGTTCAGAAGATGTATCTAATTAACAAGTTACTGTTTCTCCACATTAGGCTAAATAAGAGAGATTTTTTTTTAAAAAGCCTGGGAATACTTAAACTTTGATGACAAACGGTGACACAGGAAGTTTAAGTACACATAGAAAGACATGAAATTATCCCTTTTATTGTCATGCATGCAGACACTTAAGTAATTAAGACAATAGTTTCTACAAAACACTTAAGACGAGTACTTAAATAGAATAACCAGTAGACCCGACCAAAGGCATGATCTTTATTTTACACAAACCAACACTTTACAGGTGGAAATATCTTTCTTAGACATCTACAAGGAAGAAAACATTTGTGGGAGACAGTTCAAACTTTGCAAGAGAATGATATGATGTTCACAGTACAGCAGGTTTTATATATATACATATATATTAAATTAGCATGTTACCAAATAAAAATTTTACAAACATCTTTTTTCTGTCTATCAAAGGAAAAGGTGACTACATATATATTTTTGATATTTTAACTTCTAGTACTTTTAATAGTAAAATTAAATTTCTCACAATAAATAGTCCCCAAAAATTAAAAAAACCGAACTTAAATTGTATGGATGAATATAAGTCTGTCCACTAATATACGCAACATAGCTATAAATTTCAAAAAGCAAGAACTTCTTTGTTTTTTCATGGATGCTTTTCTGTAGTCTGCTAGATCTAAATGTCAGGAAGTTTTCCCAGCCTACAGTTCCCTATTTTATTGAGTTTTAAATTATTGCAAATATATCTTACTAAACAATTCTCTTTTTGCAGTCAAGAGCTTTCAAGTATTTTGACACAATCTCTGTTTTCTTATGGCTCAACAGATATAGCCAATTGTTTTTTGTTTTTTTTTTTTTTTTTAACATACAACTTACTCTAGGTCAACCTGATAAAGGTTTAAAATACTAATGTTTTGCCTTTACAGGATTCCCAGTTTCCTTGCCTTTGGATCCTTTTATTTAACACTTCAAATGGTAGTAGATATCTCTAGTGCAGAATGGCTTTTGTTAAAGAGCAAAGAATAAAGCTATTTAATCAAGCAGTAAACTTTCCATTAATTCTTTTGACTGGGAACCATACTGTATTCACTTGAAGGCTGAAACCCTCAAATTAGTAAATTAAGTGGTTAATTAGCGAAACGTCAAAATAAATCTAACATGGTAATAATATTTTAAAAATTGCATTCCTTCTTTAATTTAAAGAGATGTTTTCTGAAGTTGCAAACATTGTTAAACAACAAAAAGATTTAAGACTGTAATGTGTTCTTTGTTAAAAAAAAGGAAATAGCTATTGCATGTTTAGACTGGAAAAGAAGTTTGGGGCCAATTTGTGCTTGAGCCTAACTTTCCTATGCACTCATCTTCAAGGCTGCATCAATGCTAAAGGTAAACTAGACATACCAGTTATGTATTTCTGTATTTTGACAAAACAAATATTTTTATTATGTTATTTTAAAAACAGAAAAAATACAAATGCCAGAACAAAGTCACCAATAACGAATTTGAAAATTGGTTTAAAAGTGATAAAGTCAATGTAGCAAAAGAGGAAGTCAACCACATCCCAATTGCCTAATCTGGATTATTTCTGGACTAACAACCTCACTTGTTTATGAACCTGTCTGTACTGATAACTATTATTTTCATGATGGACTTCAGAAATCTGTAAATGTAGGTTTTCTGGCTTTCCACTTAGAAGTGTGTGTACTTCATTGGAAGGGATATATTGCCCTTCCAATACTATGAAACGTATATCATTATTCTATAAAAAATCCCCAAAGACTGGCTGTAATTTGCTACAAGAAACTTGTGAAAAGTCTCCATAAATTACTAATATATCCTTTTATTTTGGCAGAATAACAGCCGTATCCGTCATAGCATGAATTGTGCTTGTCTAAACTTCAGAGTCAAAAGTTCAAAAATTTATTGTTTTTTATTTTTAATTGTAACTGATTTATACATTGTCTAGAGGGTAGCATAGTCAAATATTTTGTGAGTAAAATGTAATAACTTATTAATCTTGAGTGCGTACAAGCTGTCTGGCAGAACAACGTTTTCGATGTCTGTGAGAATCACAGCTCAGGATTTGTAGACCCTCAGTAATAGAGAAGGATAACTTTCTTAGCCCAAAGGTATTTTCACAAAACGCCAGATACTCTAAAGGTGTAAAATCTCTGCTCCCTTGAACGCAGGTTTAACAACTCAGAGGCTATCCCAAGGTCTGATAGTCACAGCTCTCTTTATCTAGTGTGAAGTGCTGGTTAGACTTCCTAGGGCGTGCTTTGAACTTTACTATTTAGTACTATATAGACAAACTGAATCGAAGCATAGACAACTCTCTTTCTTTCCATCCTTCACACAGTTCTCAGCACTTTCAGCCAAATAAAATAAAACCATTTTAAGGAATGATCAACTAATTTAGAATGGAATAGCAACAACACAGGTTTGTTGTAAATCACTGCAAATCCCTCCCTTTGCATTTCCCATCTTTGAAATGGGTATAATCATGCTTGCTCTTCTGATAAAGCACTTTTGATATCTACTAAATAGTACTAATGGACGGGTATTATTATCAGCATTGCTGTTCCAGTTATCGGTCTAACTGGAGTGATGAAAGACAGAATTGGCATGGAGATCCAACAGCCTATTCCCTGAAGAAGAATTCTCAAGCACAGATATAAGTCAGATCAGCATATAAGCATAGTGAAGTTTGCTTACTCCTATTCGTATTATACCTAATTCTCAGACAGTATACTTACAGACTGCTAGTGGCTTAAATGTTAACTGTGATTGAAAAAAAAAAAAAAAAGTGACATAAAGCAAAGAAACATCTCGTTTACAATTAAGGTTTAGGCAAATATGAGAAATATTATTATTGCAGTTCTTTCTGCTGGAGTTCAACGCAAGAACAAACAGAACGAAAAATGAAAATATAGGAATGGAATGCACTGCAAATATAGGACTTCTATGATTTATCATACATGTGCCCACAAATGACTATACTTATTTTTAATTCATGTCTTTCGCTATTTCAGTGAAAATCTAGATATGAACACTCTTGGGGTGAAGTAAGAGCAGCTTTGCACCTAAGTATAAAGTAAGCATCTAGGTAGAGTCTTGCAAGAACTAAGAATATTACATACAAATTAAAACTAAAACTCAGTTATTTTGTTGTCAATACCTGTGTTTACAACAGGTTTTCTGATTCTACATTATTCAAACAGGCAATTTTTTCCTTCAGAAATATTCAATAAAGATAGCTCCATTACCAAATGGTTAGAATTTTGTCTAGATCAAGGGGATGAGGGAAGACAAGAGAGTCTTGTAAGGGATGACAATGCCATTTTGAATTAAGAGACTGAACCTAGAAATGTTCCTTAAAAATACCGCCTTGTTTTTCTAAACAAACAAACAAACAAACATACAAAAATGAACAGGTAACTGAATCCTTATTATACTTGTTTCACTTATATTTGTTGTCTTTACTTATATTTATTGTGCTTTACTTTTACTTGGATGTAAACACATTTATACCGGCTCAGGGGAAGTTGTGTGATTTCATCACTTCATGAAATTTTTTTATTTTAAGAAAAGGGGAGAAAAATTATAAAAAGTGTGAAGGACACTTAGTTCAATGTACATAAAAATAAAGCAAAGATTCACCAAAAAGCAGTGACTGATAGCAAATTAAAACATTTTGCATTTAAAAAGTGTTCTGCCAAGCATGCACCTGAAGTGCTGCAAGGTATTTAGGTATTATGAAAATATTAAAAACCTCTGAGATCCTTTAACTGTTCTTCAGGGTGTACTTTATTTGAAACTCTTACTTTACACCTCAGTAGTGTTTTTTGAGAGAGCTTATAGCCTTCTCTTACAGCATTACTAATGACGTGAACAGTTTTTACATCAAGCTTGGATTTGCGATACCTCCATTTTTCCCTAAACTGCAATGTCTCTTGCAAATGAATGGCTCACATATTAGCATAGACGAGTGAATAAAATTATTATTATCATAACTTTTTTGGTTGGTAAAATAAAAGGTGACATTCAAAGTAACATTTTGCTATAAAGAGATCTGTAAGGCATATCTTTCACTACTATACATACATACACACATAGGTATGCACATGTGTATTTGTGATTCATAAATAATTGTAAGCATGATCTTAAAACTTTCTTTTCGTGTTATGTTCCAGGGGCACATTTGTAGCAGGCCTTACCCAAAGGCAACAACAGAAAGATTCATATTGTTTCAAGCTCATGTATAAGTATCTTTACAAATATAAATTAGAACTATTACATTGGTTTTACTCTATAAAGTACTGATATTTTTGACAACCATAATAATAACAATAATAATTTTTACCATTACTGGTACTAGAATTAAATAGAACCTGGCAAGTGTACTAAGTATAATCTAACATGATGTACAGTTATTCTAATACCCACTCATATGGGAACAAAATCTTAGCCAAGAAAAGCAATTTGACTTCTATCCCAAACTAGGCTTTGGAAGACAGGCTGTAACAGTTATTTACTGTACTTTCCTTTAATTGTAATATTTGACTATATGAATCTCCAGTATAGTCTGAGAGATTTTCAGGTGACTGTATATATCAAATAACCATTTCTTTTGAGTATGTGCTGAAAGCTTGTCTTGGGTTAAGTTAACATGCTTCTATTTCTAAGCAGTCACTTTTCTGTTGTTTAATCTGTTTTCTGCTATTGATTTGTTCTGGTCTTTTTTGGTTAAAGCCTGGCTCTTTTAACAAATGTCAAGGTTTACATATCCTCTGTTTTGATAAGTAATGCAATATGTAAAATGCTTTGAATGAAATTCTCGGTGTCCAAGAAGAAAAGCTTTGTTAAACAGGTTATGATAGAAATTCTATGATGTATAGTACACGTCATAGGGCATTTATCGATCCACCTAACGTTGTGTGTCTGGAGATATAATTTATTTCAAAGTCCTTACCATATTGTATTACTTAAGAGCAAATACAGCATAAGAAGGCATGGAGAAAAAACTTCAACATTTTAATGAAAGTGACCAGAACGAATCCTTAGCAGCAAAGCGTTTACATCAATTTAAGCTCTGGAAAGAAGCTAGGTTCAGCAGATCTGTGAAAAAGGTAAACGCTACAATCTCAGAAAAGTTACTTTTTAATATTGTTACTTACGGCAATAGTGAAGTGGGATCAAAATTTTATTTTAGTTGCATTGTTTACATCAAAACAAAAACATATTTACTGTATTGCAATTTTACATTATTTTTTTCTGTTTCACACTTATATTTGAATAGCATTGAGAAGCCTCAGGAGCGCCTTATACGAAATCCCACATGATATGTGAAGATATATCTCCTTTCCATATGGATATTTGAAGATAAAACATACTCATGATTAATTAATTTTTTTTGTAAGCAAATTATTAATTTTTTCTGTAAATCTCCTTGATTTCAAGTTGGTAGGACTAGAGACTAATCTTAAAATTTTATAGAAACACTGAAATTAAATATCTTTGTTTATCAAACATTCATGCTGTTCTAACCAGATCATGTTGACAATTACATACTTGGATAATCTGAACTCTAAAATGTGACTCAGTCAAATGAAAGAATTCAGATCGATTTATCAAGAATAAGTTATAAACATTTATTAGTTGCCATTCTACACACTTAAAATAAACAACATAATAAACATAACGCTCCAAATGCGTTCCTGTAATATATAACACTTTCCTAACTACAAACAGGACTTTTAGCACCATTGGTTATTAAAGCCCAGTATTTATTTTGTTTTTCAGCTCCTTATCTATTTCCCCAATTTTGAGCACTTAGGATGAAATTTTACATACTGAGTATCTGCCTTTGGCCGAAGTTTTCTGAAAGGTTGGTCACTTCTAAGAAAATATGTGAAATATTTATGTTGCCCTTTGCAGAGGGGACTTGAAGTCTGCCAAGTAACAGAGCCCTTGCTTTTAGGATCTGTCCAAATTTGGATCACGTACATACAAACTGAAGTTTCTACATGACCAGAGGAGATGTTCTTGATTTTTTTGGCTATATTCCCTAAAATATCAGTCAGCATGGAAATGTGCTTTACCATGATGTTACATGGAGTTAAAAAAGACTATTCTTAAAAATAATGTTGAAGATCATGCAAGGTCAGGGAACTTAAAAGTCCTCTTGCTTCATGCTCTTTGTGGCAGATGGAGCCTAGCTGCAGGAACCATGGAAAGGATAAGAACCAAACCTCCTACTTGAAGGAGACTGAGAGATGAGGCAGAGGGTTGGAATTAAAACCTGAGAGAGAAATGAGACTGACTTGGAGTTAAGGTGAGAGAAACAAAGGCTAACTTGGCAAACAATACCCTGGCATAACTGGCACAAGAGACTAGAATGACTTGACAAATAGACTGACACTGAGCGCAGAGAGAAAACGCAGGGAAGAAGAAAGCTGTGAATTGGCAACGGGGAACTGAGTAAGAATAAAGAAGATGGATTAAGGGGCACTAGATTGGCTATCACTCTCAGAACTTACATAATTAAAAGAAGTGAAAATACAGGTGATGATAACAAAGAATACAGGAATAAGTAGATTGAGAGTCTAGACTCAAGATCTGCCCAAATAGTAGACTAAATCTGGCCAAATTTGGAGGAGATTTAAACTAGGAGATGAATCTGAGGAGTACTGGCAAGGAATAGCTGTATAGAGAGAGAGAGGAAAAAGGTAATCAGACAAGGATCTGTGGAAACAAACACAAAACTCAATGGCCACTGTGGAAAGGAAGCCTAAGAGCAGATGGAAAAGGAAGCTTATGCTGGAAGAAGAAGTTGGAGGAGCAGAAACTAGAATTGTTCATAGTAAAGGAAAGGGTTAGGCAACACAAGTGTGGAAAAGTCAAGAACGAAAACCAGACAAATTAGAAGGAAAAAAACATGGAAAGAAAGATTATCTTGGGGAAAAAATCTATAGACACATCTTTGCCATCCAGTGCAACAACTCTGTAGTAGCCCAACATTCATTACTGGGTCTTTCTGTGCAATGACTTGAAAAATATTTTTGAAGCTACTTGACAAATATCCCACAGCAACAGAAACCTGAATTTGTTATTATTTACTCATATCATATGACAAAAATCCTTGTGGTGGGTCTAATGGTTCCAAGGTTTCAAGTGGGTATCTAATTTACATGTAAGTCAATGTCTCAGAGTGGATTTTGTCTTTTCTTTTTTAACCTGGTTTCTCTTAAAAAAAAACAGTTAGGAAAAAAGAAATTAGTGAATTTAAGAAACTCTGAAAGAATGAGAGTTAGACCTACATTGTCACCAATTATCTTTATGTTGTGAATTAATTATTCAACCATTTGACGTATCCCTTGGTTTTGTCACCATACTGTAAATAGTTTGTTGTTTGCATGGCTGTACCTGTGTATCTGTAACACAGATCTGTAACACTACTCCTTTGTTGACATCGCAGATTCCAAATAGTTTATCCAGTTCACAAATGAGGAGGAGGGCCCTCCCTAACAGTTAAACATAATGATGCTGTCATCCTTTCATCAGGAGATACACAAACATTATACAAGGATGGTATATATCATGATTATTATTTCTGCAGATAGAAAAATGGGTGTACATAGATTCGAAATGACATTCCCAATATCAAATAACAGGCCAGTGACAGAACTGGGAAAAACCAGCCAAAACTCTTGAATCTGCAGTCAAATACTTTCTCTCATGTGGATAAAATGTATCCTATCAGCACCATCCATTTACCATACACAGAAAAGTAGGTTTTAGTATCTAAGTCTGCATATGAACAAGTTCCACTGTGCCATGTATTTTCACATATAGGACACCAAGTAAAGTTCAGTATACTGAAGAATGTTTAAAATAGAATGAAGAGTATTGTACTGATTTATTCATTTCTAAGACAGTGATTTTTCTTACTGATTATTTAAAAGAAAGCATCAATGTCAGACAAAAAAATTGGATATGACACAATATTAAGATTATTAGCTTTATCTACCAGCACCATAAGTTCACAGGATATGAGTGAGCTCTTGTTTGGAAGTCATTAAAGAACTTCAAATTCACATAGATTTCCGTCACTGCTAAATTATCCCACCTCTCTGCACATTTCTTTGCCTAGGTACCATTCTATTCTAAGATGTCTTTCTAAGATGGGTTCCCAGACGGAGGATTTTGCATTCTTTCAGCTTATTACATAGATTTAATTAGTTTCTAACTGTTGTCCTCTGACCATGTAAATATATGCTATGCTTTAATGTCTGGTTAATCGACAGCTTTTTCTCTGTGGCATATTTTGTATTCTGGTGAGATGTACAGAGGTATCTGCATGGAAAAAAAATACGTTGAAAGGATGTTCAAAACAATATTCATGCTTTTCTACTAGGTATCAAAGCCTGGTAAATTTTAATTACTTCAGAACTGTAGAACTGTTTCTCATCCATTTTATGCCTTCATTTTCTGAGCACAAAAATATTAATAGTATGGAATCGTGTCACTATCTTTTATTGGGCAAAATACTTGCCCACTAACATGCATGCGGTTATATAACCAGATGTGACTCACAGAAGACACAGCTTTATTTCTAAAATTTTGGCAGCAGTTGTGATTTCTAAGGTAACTTGGGTTCAGCGTTTTGCTGCTGATAATAAGTAATTTTTACCGCAAATATTCTCTATAAATTTACAGCATTTCTACATATTTCTAAGGAGAAAGCATAAATTTTACCATTATCTTCTCAGAAGTCTACTAAGCAGGTAAGTACCAAGAAATTGAAAGGGCTACTAAATAAGTACCTCCATACTTGATGCCATGTTTCTAAGATGTTTCTTACTCAGTTTCTACAACATGGAAAACTTCTAATTCAGACTGCATAAGCCAGAAAAAAAAAAAAAAAGAAAGAAAGAAAGAAGGGAAGAAAAACACCCCCAGAAACCCCTCGGTAAAACATGAGTAAAGGCATGAAGAGAGAGCTTAAAAATGAGATGTTTACTGCACACAGGGAGTTTACAAATCCTAAATGAAAGACAGCAGCTATGGAACTAGAATATATAGACAATACTAATGCTAAGGAGAGAGGAACAGGAAAGCAGGAACTTCTTAAAGAAGTGAAGCTGTACCATACACTGCTTAAAACAAAGTTGAAGTCTTTCTAACAAAGCTCTTTATCAAAAGAAAGGAAGGCAAAACAAAATCAAGATGGGTTCTGTCAAGAGGAAAAATGAGAATTGAGAGAAAGTTTTAAAAAGGAAAGTGAAAAAAAAGATACTGCGTTTGGGTTGTTTTTCTTTGAGTTTGAAGTCTTTCCACTGTGAGAAAGGCACTATTAAACTTTATTAATTTAATTTCACTGACTAACAGAATGGTAAAGTTTGAATTTATCTGAGAATTGAAATGAATAAATGTTTTGTAGTGGAAATAGTATTTATGGGCCATTTTTTTAACTCGGGGGTGATTAAGGAATGACAAGATTCAGGTCCAATTTTTTTTTTTTTTTTTTTTTCGTGGAAAGCAGTGTTTTAGTGATATCAGGGTCTCCCTGAAAGACTAGAATTCTGGGAAGAAAAGACTTAAGAATTCTGTGCAGTATTTTAAACAACAATTAGAAGCACAGCTCCCGCTGCATTCCTTTCAAATTCTGGTACTTTCAAATCTGTGTCAAAAGATTGTAGTTCACAACACAAGTACAATGAAAGTAAAGCTTAAGATTTGCAGAGAAAAGAAAACCACAAAATGGTGATGATAGGTAGGCAATGAAAATATATAGGAGACTCATCTAAAGGCCCAACATCGATTGGCCAGAACCAGATTAGGATGATAGAATGGAGTTGATGACTGGCATAGCCTGGCATAGCCTACTCATAAACTGGACATTAGTATAAAAAAATTCATTCTGTCTAGCTAGTTATAAAAAAATATAATTACTTAACTTTTAATTCTTGCAAAATATTTCTGTGCCCATCCTTCAACTTAGTGATGACTACACTACCAGTGTTCAGGAAAGTATTAAAAAAAATATAAACAGCAACTCACACCAATATTTATGGAGTTAAAAATACCAATGAGTGTAGGACTGATATTTGAATCTTGCATAACTCTGACTGTAATCCACTAACCATCACGGCTCATGTGTGTGTACTACAGAGAAATTATACATCAAGGAAAAAGAACTTTTTTTCCTGTCCTTTTTTACAAAAGCAAAGTAAGTTTATGAGAAATGGAAAGGCAGAAAATATAATCAGCAAAAGGTCATTCTAACACACTTATTTTTGCAATTTACTGGTATAAGGTACCACAGAGACTAAGATTTTAGCAGTGATCAGACAAGAATGGACAAAAAAACCCAAAAAACAACCTACCCCAAAAAACCACCTGAAGAAACAGAAAAGAAAGATTAGTTGCCAGGGGCATAAAGAAATTGCTATGATTTCTGGAAGGAATATAAACTAGTATGTTTGAGAACTTAACATACCGGCCTTCAACAGAGGCAAGGTCCAAAATTAGATAGGTAACTAATTAGTCTAACTGAACAACTGCTACTCTTTCTTTAGGTTATACATTTTTTTTTTTTTTTTTAATACTGGGTGAATTTAACCCACAGTCAGTTTTCCCTTTGAACATATACCATGGAACCACATCAAACACCTGAAGTACACAAATGCTTTCCTTAAACTGAGATAGATGACGTCCACAGCATTTCCTTTATTCCTTAAATCATCTTGTTTCATCAAGGAACACAATTAAGTTAGTTTAGGATTAATCTACCCCATCCATTTTTTTCAGAAAAAAATAGTAAATTTGGGTGATAAAAGACTTAAAATTCTTTAACCAGGAATTCTACAAACCTACCCTTGGAAAATAAGATCTACAAAAAGTACATCAAAGTTGGGCAGTTCCCCAAAATATTTCTGAAAAACTTGACTTAGCCTTTCTAAAAAACCTCTGAATTAAAGGATAATAACTTTGAAGCAATGTATGTTTTGTCTTTAGAAAAACATGATCATTCATGTACAGTCATGGCTCCACAGTATTTAAAATGCATTTTATTTCAGTATCATACACATTTGAGGTTTTTTTTTTTTGAGGAAATATACCTAAAAATAATTTATCCTGCATGTTTAGACCTCACTTTTCAGCCCAAAGGACCTCAAAAATTTATTGACAGAATTACTGAATTACAATTTATACATAAGAAACATATATAATATCCCCAACTAATAGCTCTGATATATACTAATACCTTTCAGTTTGCTGAAGACTTCCTACCAATAATGAAAAAGAATTCTGAGCAACAATCAGAATCATGGATGCAAAGTGAACTTAATAACATTTAATTAATTAAAACTTATCAAATGATTGAGGTTGAATTCTCCTGAAAAAATGATGCAAGAACTTGATTTAACAATTAATTCAAATGGGAGCACCTCTAAGGTCACAGCATTTTTTCTAAGCTCTTCTCTATACACGTGCAGACTAACTCAAAGGGAATACACCTCCTAAATCACTAAAATAGTTTCAAGGCTTCTTCATTAAATATTTCAGAAAGCAAAACCAAGAGATACAATACATCAGGAAAGTATTTATTTATAATGAATACATTATAAATATTTATATTGAGTATTTAATTATAAATATTTATTTATAATTTTATTTAGAAATATTATTTATATTTATAAAAATATTTATGAATATTTATAATGAATACATTTTAAATAAAGGCAAATTTCTAATGTTTTCAGATTAAGGGTACCACAGGACTAATAATTTATTTTTGATCATTGAAAAGCAGCAGGCTTTGGCAAACAGAACTAATATAATAAGCATATTCATATACTGCATATAAATTGTACAAAGATAATATTAATGTCTGGTTTATGTATAATACGCATTATAATTAATGTATCATTGATGTGTAATTTCTCAAATCCATGATGAAAAAACTTACATAGATGCACGTACAGAAATGTATATATATAAAGATGTAAGACCTGGGCCTTTTTTCCCTTAGTGCCTGGACTACTGAAAGGAGATTGAATATGTAACTGTGCTGTAGTAGATATGTATTTTATGAAAATACACATGTATTTTCATAAAATACATCTCTCTGTATCTCACACTTATCACTCTGCCAGTTGTTCTTTCCTGGTCCTTTCCTAGTTTCTTCTTTTTGGAGGTGTAATACAATGATACTTTTTTTCTTTACTGTTCCCAAGCTCCTAACATAGGCAAGTTCTACATGCCTATCTTTGTCAAAAGAGCTTATTCTTATTTATTTTTCTGGATGGAGGTATGGTGTAGGTTGTAACAGCAGTTATTCATTAATATGAATATAGTGTATACCATTTAACTCAATTATTCAAGATATGCATACGTTTTACTCTGAGTATATGAATATAATGATAATTTTGCCATTGACATCAGTAGCTTAGACTTGTCTCACCTAGACTAAGGATCTTATCAGTTAGGAATCTCATCTAATTTAAATGGTAGGGCTTCATCACTAGCCAATGGAGAGAAAAAGAAAAACTCAGGACATAATTCATTCTTTTCTAAGATGGCAGACAGAGAGAAAGAATCATATTCTTTCTCCAAGGATGCAATTAACATAGACTAGGATGATAAATTCTATCTAATCTAATTTTAGGGATGTAAATCCAGTGAGTAACCACGAACAAATTGTACTCACTGTTTTTTTTTTTGCCTGTGGTGGACTAATATAACGTAAATAAATCTTTATTCCAAAGCCTTTACAGAGTATGTCAGAAAAATAGATATATGAAGTATTTTTATACATTTTCCTTGAATTTTAATTTGTTTTTCATTGAAAGTGTAAAGTCAGAGCACATATGAAAACATAATAAAAAAAGCAAATTCAGCAATTACATATAACATATGAAATAACCTGATTTCTATTTTGACATAAAGCATTTCAAGAAACTTCACTACTTAAACAGTTTTTTAGGAATTTCAATAATTTTGCCAAAGTTATTTAATACTGCTTATATTTTCTCTTAACATACAGTTTTGGGGTTTGGAGGTTTTTTTTATTTGGAAAAGACATTGTACACAAATGACGAAATATAGTATGCCATATTATTAGAAATATGATAACATTTTCTTCAGTTATATTACACAAAATAAAACACGAAACGTAAAATTTTACCATTTTATGACTTTCAAGTACTATTTTTTCATTTTTTCTATATATAGATTCTTTTGTTTATTTGTATGATATTAGAGTGGTAAAAATGTAAGGCTTTAAAAGGATCCTCTGCCACTGAGCTATACTAAGTTCATTAGGATGCACATACTACAGCATAATTGGTAATCAACGTGACAGAAATCTGTCGCTTGACAAGGATATGTGTTCTGGTATTCAGTTAACAAAACATATATTTTACAAATCTCTTTTGGAAAAAAAAAAGGAGGAGAACATCAAAAAAGACACTCTGTTTTACAATTTAGAGAAAAGAAAAAGAAAATATTTTAAGAGCTCGATCATCAGAAGACCTAGCATACGCCTAAGGGAGCTTTCCCTGGGTTAAAATCACAAGAGGAAAGTCTATTGATATTAATGACGCACTTTTTAACAGAACTGTAGAAAACCTATGAAAAGGTTTAAGGTAAGAAAGAAACAAAAAGATAAGCAGCATGTGTTATTAGGGATTCCAAGCATGCTCAGCTCCACCTAGCATTTTAAAGTGATCTTTAAAACTGATATTGAAAAAACCCATAACTTACTTGAGGATCTTGCTGAGTGTCTGTGTGGCTGCTTATTTTTTTCTCTGTTCTCAGTCAAAGCACTTCCACTGGCCATGGAAACAAGGTCTAAATCCGTGTCTTCTCTGCTTACAGAGCTTGCCTGGAAGCAGTGGGAGAGAATGTACACAATCATGAAACAAAATATAACATTTTCTGAATGCAGCTCACATTACCCCAAATAAACAAACAGGGTCTGTCAAACAACCTTCTTCAAAATGATACCACAATCCTTTATTGTTGCCTAGGCTGAACAAATGCACTATGTCAAAGCATTTTTGTAAATAAGAGCCGATCTTAAAATTGTGGTTTGTGATCTGAGTCAGCGCAACAACAAAAGAAAACATTTTAGTACAGTAATTTTGAAGAAAATCAATCTTGCAGATGGCTGATGAAACCTTAAACAGCTTAAGATCATTTACTGACCAGTCTATAATTTAAGTTATAGTTGAATGTCAGAGATGTCATATTGGATTATTTTCTGCAATATTTATGTTTTATCCAGGACACGTATCAGTTCAATCAGACAAGGGCCCAGTAAGTAATTTAATCTTTTAGTTTTTTGCTAATTAACCATAACCATCAGACAGCATTTTAATTATACTTTAGGTTAGAATATTATCTTAATTATAAACCTGTAACATTCAGTGGCAGTACATTTTGGCCTGAGGCATGTTACCTGCACATAAATATGGCAAAATAGAAATGAAAATCGTATTTCATTTTTGCAATAGGTCCTTGTTTTGGGAACATGTGGGCAAAGCTTAAAAATGCTGACCTGGAAGACATCACACACTGTAAATGGTCAATTGTTAGTTTTGCAGAAATGGCTTCCCTTTTACTCAACAAGAGCTCCCTTCCCTTGAAATGAAAAGCTATTCAACATCTAACAATGCTGCTGACTAGATATCGAGGGCCAGTAACAATGACGGGGAAAAATCAGACACTGCAGAAGAGCTATCTACAAAATTCCCAGTGCAGAGCCCATCAGCTGGAAGTATTGAACATAAGGACATAAATTTTTGAGCCTCTGGACCTTCAGAAGTGGAGTCCAGGAGGCAGATTAAGTCATTCCTCTGTCTAAGCTGAAAAGCCCCAAATCCTTTCAGAAGCTAGCTGTCTAACTGAGTAGTGTCCATTTTTTAAACAAACAAAACCCAAACAACAAAAAAGGGAAGACTATGCTAGTGGTAATGTCACCAAACTTTTGCATAATATAGTAGTAGTTAGACTGCTCAATCAGGGTTTGAGAGACTGGGTCTCAATTCCTTCCTTGAGGGGTTGAAGCCTGCAGCTTCCTTTTTCTCAGGAAAATGCCATTACTATAAAGTTGTAGGCTATTCTGGAAGAGACGATCTCCAGACTTCCTGTTCAAACCAGCTCACTGTACCAAGAGCAGCATTGCACCAATGTGGACAGGCTTTGTACTCCAGTCTAACTCAGAGAACTCAGATGAAATGGAGACCTGTTTCATTTCTTTGTCCTTACCCAGTCACTGTTTAATGTAAAATTCATGAAAAAGTTCATGCATTTTCAAACCAAAAACTCCAAAGCTACAGAGATTTTATGCTCTTCCTTAGTGACTGCGTCCCCTTTGTGTCGGCACAGAAAGTTTATCCCTTGTTTTCTGATGCATGCCTTTTATATATTTAATGACCATGATTTCAAAGTTTTGCTTTGCACAGGTAGCAGGCTGCATTATTGCTGTTAACATCAATATTTTATTTTCTCTTCCATAGAAGTGTCAAGAAACTTTGAAAAGAGCAACAGTTTTATCCTGCCAACTCTATATTTTTTGCCTTAACATTTACAGTTGCTTTAAGCTTGTGAGAGCTCCGTATGTTCAAAATCTTTAAATAGAAAGTCTTTCCTTAGTAGAAATAATGCAATCTTTGTGATGCTCAGAGAGATTCAGACCAATGGGACTGATCATTATTTCTATCTAATCTGTTTCAACACACAGCAGAAGTTTTCAAATGTCCCAATTCCCAAAGAGCCAGGAGGGCACAATATTTCAAACAACTAACCTCTCCACGGAATTATTATCCATTCCCTATCATCATAGGGAATCAATATTCAGTGTTATATGATAGATTTTAATAGGGCTGTCTGGCTCTCTGATGTAAAATATTTGTTATTTTCTTTCAAATAAAGATAAGTGTTTTCACCCAATTACAGTCAGAGTAATATTTAAGGTTGTATTAATCACTGGAGCAAACTTAATTTCAGGTTTGTAAAGAACCTGATTGAAAGTCCTCTGAAGTTAATTAAAACCTTCCCTTTTACATTTATAGCTTAGAGCCAAAAATTTGGAAGAAATTTAAGATACTGGTACACTTTCTCACAGAGTGCAGTATTGGACTTCCATCTGTAGTGATCACCATATTCAACTCCTCAGACTTTTTGCCCTTAGCTTTATTACTACAAACCTTTTTTTCCCCAGTTAATTGGAAATTTATTTCAATGAGGAGGAATCTTTGCTTTGAATACAGCTCTGCAGCTGAATATTTGTCTATTCCTGTGTTAAATTATTGAGATATTGTGTAATCTTCTGAGGTAAAAAGTGCTTTTAAATTCAAGTTATATCTTAATGATTTGGAGATATTGATTAACAGTGGAGTGGTTACCTGTATAAGTAACTTAAACTACATACAAAGATGAATCAGGAAGTCTCTCCTACTTGACTTTCAGCAAAATCATATTAATTTCAAGTGCCCAGTTTAAACTGTGAGTCAGCGTGCCTTCCTAAGCACTTATATAGTAGTAGTAGTAGGCAAAATCATCAAAATGATCAAGATTAACATAATAAGGTTTATTCCCCAATGAGAAGGGCTAAGACTTTATTGTTAATATGCAACCATCGAAATACCATTTTGTTTCCATGAGAAAGAATGTCTTAAATTCTTGGAATGTGCACAAATATCAGTTCAAAAATTACATTAATCCAGTACCTGCAGAATGCAGGCTTACCTAACATATACGAGTTAGGGATCCTATTACACACCAGCAAACTTTATGATCGAGCATATGACATATGAATAAACTACTGGACATGCCCAGGAATGCTTTCCTCTTCTAAATATATATTTTTTTTTTTTAAAAAAAAGGAGTGTATTTTCCTCTTTCTTTCAGTTTAACAGAACTTTTCCTACTTTTTGAGAATGATTGCAGCTAAGTGTTAACTTCATTTTTGTCATGATTTCATAGCTTTCAACTGAGTTACTGTGCAAAAGCATTAGGAGTATGTTCACATTTCACATTTCAACCTATAAATGTTAAGAGAACCCATATAAATTTTAAAACCATAATTCTCCAGCTGTCTACATGTACAAACCACATCATTATTTCATTGCCTATATAGTAATGCTTTCTGCATTAGAGATACATTTTATTCCTTTTTCTATTTTTTGACCTCCTATTGCATTTTTCGCTGTATGTCATTCATGTGGAACAGCTATGTAATTATGTGGCACAGGCTGTGACAATCCCATAACATTGCCAGTTATGTGGGCACACCACATAATGCTGTTGTGGGATTGCAGCAGTATTTTGTGGACACAACTGCTTACTGTAAATAAGATGCAATCTACCTATGCGCGCATATGCTCACCGATAATTACATAATATGCAATTTAGATAACATTATTAGATTATGATTTGCTCAAATTAGAGCAGTTATTGTTTCAGACTTTACCTAACAAATAACTATTAACACTGCTACAACCGAACCCCATCACAGTGGTCGCTTGGTTCATGATTTCAGCCACCAAAATTGGACACACCCCACACCAGAGAAAAATTTTTTGACAAAATCTGATTTAAATAAAATAGTAACAGCAAAATCTAAGTCTTAAAAGCATTTTTTCAACAGTGAATTTTAGAAGTTTATGGAAGCGTTTCCAAAACATGCATATTGCATAGGGGGTGAAATTAAGGAAAACAGAGGTTAGAAAGGCCCAAGATTGCTCAGAATACAGAATGAGGCATATGACATATCATCTAACTTGGAAACATTTTACATTATGTATATGAATATCAGACGCTAATTCTGTATAGTTTGTAAGTTTTTGCCCCATTTTTTTAACCCCTACAAAATTATATCAACAAAGTGTGTATGTGTGTGTATATAGGTGTATATATAGTATAAACTGGCCTGTAAGCATCGTAATATTGCTCGCTATCAAAGGAACTTTTGGGTATCTCTGACACTGAGTCTTTTCAATTTGTAAATCTTCAGATTTTTAAATTGCTCATATTCCCCCTCCTGCCAACTTAAAGAACTACTGATTTCAGAAAATACATATTTTTTTTAAATGCTGCAAAGAAGAGAAAGAATCTTGAAAAGAGTAGGTGGCATTTTATGATGCAAAACCTATAGAAAAGAAATTGTAGGCATAAATCTGATTTTATACACTGTTTTTAATAATGGGCTATGCTAGTCCAATTTACTGTCTTTTAATAAATGACACTGTGGGCATACTAGAATGATTTAGGTATGTGACTTACAGAACATAAGAACATTTAAATGTGTCTGATTTATAAGAATACATGTTTTCAGTCAAAAATGTAATTAGTGCTGAAGCGTATTTATTTTTTTTAAACATTTTTTTAAAAGGTTGATTTAGAAGCTTTAAAAAACACACAGTAGCATTTGATGTCTTAAAAAACAAAACCAGTATCCGATTATGAAACTAGAACCCCATGTACACACATGGCTTCTTGTGCTCAAACATTTTCTTCTGATCTCCATCAATGGGCAACTTGATTGCCAAATAGAGACAACATTAAAGAATTATATTCAATCAAAAAAAATCTCCTGGTTGTTTTTACACCAAGTATGCATCTGAAAACACCACCAAGGCATAGCTAAATTCTGCAAAATCCCACAAGGAAACAAGTTCTTACCACAAGTTGTACTCGTCTACTGTCACGTATGGCGGGATCTAACTCAGGCAAAAAACGACAGCTGAGAAAAATGTAGAACAGAAATTTCAATAAATCCCACTGTACTGGGTTCACTAAAATATCTGGACAGAATCTTTTCCTGGAAGCACTCCTGCTTAAGTAGAAATGATACTATTTAAAATAATTCCATGGTTAAGATGTCTTGGAGTAATTAATATTGATTAATAATGTTAAAGTATCAGAGTAATTAATATTAAACTATTTGTACTTAAGACTAAAATCAATAAATTATTAACAACTAATATTGTTTATTCCTATGATAGAATACTAATTTAAAAATATAAATGTCAATAAATGCAACCATGCATGAATTTTTGCATGTACTGATATAAATTATAGCCAAATCAGTTGTTACATTGCTGTACGTAGGAATAAAATTGTTCTCAGTTACATAACTGTATCAGCTGTTCTACACAGTCTACCAGTTACGTTCGAATGGAGATCAGTGAGACTGTAGCCACATTCAAAAATGGTATCATAATCTTAAAAAATGTCATCACAAGTACTAGTGCATAGCACACACCTGCAGAGGTAACATAATACCTTACATTTAAATACCTGTTACATTTAAAAAAATTCTTTTATAAATTTCCCTGTCATCTTACTTTCAAACACCATTACATGTTCTGTTCCAGTGTTTTCATTCAAATTAAAAGTCATGACAGTTATCTTAAACAAACGCTTGGGAGTGTTTCACTATTATGGAGCATGACTGACAGATAAATATTCTCTAAGGAATATGTACTGCATATACTTCTACAGTCATTGATACAATTTAGAAACGTGGACTATTTTTCCATACAAAACATAACAATATGCACTCCATTTCGTTACAAATTAAATGCATTTTTAATGAAAATAAAGTTAAAATGCTGACACTGAATCCATTGCTTGCCTACTGACACCTTGTTTGTTTTCATTAGAGGTGCTTGGCATTGTGTCTACTAATGACTTCACTAACATATCAATGGTTTATATTGAATTTATGACCAAAATATACTTACTATGTCTTCATGTCAATTTAGGGAATGAGATTAACCTTTTCTTTAACTGTATTGATATTTTACCTGTTTAATAACCAAAATTAAGTATAGAAGGAACATGTTTACAACATTGTACTAAAGTATACTGTGAAGAAGTAAAAGTTGGGTTTATGTTTTGAAGACAAAATATAAATACATACTACCCAGTTTAAAAGTGGGGGGTTTACTTCCTTAATCAAATCTAGCAATATAGGTAATGTTACAGTTAATTTAATTACATAAAACCATAATATATACCAATAAAATTATACAATATATGATGAATAAGCGTTTTTTTCTATACTCTTTACAATATAAAAAACCACTGCATTATAAAAAACACATACATAAAGGTATGTAGACAGTTATCATAAGATTCTGCACTGTGTATCATTTCATTACCACTGTGGAAGAAGTATCTGTACAATGACTACTAAACCAATTCTAAAGGGTACCATGCTTGGTATCCGGAAATACGGTGTATTGTCTGCTAGCTACAAAATCATGTTTGTTTTAGAACTATTAACCTAGGTTTCACTTTACAAGATAAATTTAAAATAAAAAGAAATCTAATTTAAAGGCAATGACCTCACCACTTCATATTTTTGGAACTGGCTGCTTCATAATCCAAAAGTTGTGTATGAAGCCATTGGTATTTAAAGTCTTTTCTCCTTTGTAATTTCTCGTCTAAAGTAGCATCCAGCTGAGAAAATTCTTCTTTTTTACCTGGAGAGGAAAAAAGATACTCCTGTCTTTCATTATTATTTTAAAATATCATTTTTTTTAAGTTTCCCCAGATAAACTTTGAGTATATTGCCTTTTACAAAAGAAAAAAGGCAATTACTTCCTTTTCTTGCAGAGAGTCCAACTAACCTGAATTTCTTCAGATATATTTAAGAAATACTTTCAATTTAATTTTGAATGTTATGATTTATTTTATCTTTTGGGATTAAATATTGGCCTTCTGAATAAATTTATTTTTATCAGGAAATAAGATTCTCCTTTATTCTGAAATATATATGGAAATACATATTATACATAAATTGCTTGTCATAGCATTTGCGAATGTTGCTTACTGTGCTATCTCTATGCTTAAAAATATATATTTATGTATATTTATAATTCTATTTACCAATCTAAGAGGTAAAAAAAAACCCCATCATATACAAGAGTGGACACATGGCAATCTTATTCCTCTGCTATATCTTTTACTGATATGATTTATTAAGACACTTTAATGGCACTTTCTGATATTGGATTTCAAAGTAACTGCATACATAAATGCAACTACTTTTTCACAAATTACTACATACTTTTGCATCACAAAAGACACCCAACGACAGAGAATAAAATAGCAACATTATGAAAAAAAGCTGTACAATTCTGGAGATCCTTCAGTTTTTGGGACCATTCTGGTGAATACCAGATATATTTTGAAGCATAAGGAAGAGGATGTCAGAATTGGAAGAACCTGCAGAGAAAGTATCATTGTTGCATGGGTACATTCATCTTCTTATTTTCTGTCCTTGTACGTCAACTTTCTAGGTTATGTCTTTTGGCACCTTCAACTCAGGGCTTTTATGAGACATCAGAAACCTTTTTTTTTTGTACAAAAGTTTTTTTGTTTTTTTCTTTAATGTCATTTCAGATGACAGAGAGTTATCCTCCCTCTTGGTGATAATTCCTTTTATCCCTTCAAAGATTTTTTTTTCTTTCAGTGATTAGTGAATTCAGCAGTTACTAGAAGTTGCTTAGTACATGGCAGGAGCATATCTGTCCTTTTGTGCTTGAACCAGTAACAAATGCAAGTAATCTCACTTTGTATCAAGTCCATTTGCCCACTATGGCAATATTTAACTATCAATAACTGTAAAGGAGGGGGGAGGATGTCAGAACTGCCATTGAGGAGAATAGTTTCCTCATACTCCTTATTTTAAGCCTTAGTTTTCATTCACGTTCTGACAACATAAACTGAAATTACAGGCTATTCATCAACTCACCTTTTAAGAGACTTGCTACATTACCTGTAGTATTTTTTTAAACTTATCCTTCTGTAAAAACTATAATTTACTTTGCATAGGCTGCAAAGTGTAGTTCCTTACTTGCATTTTACCTGGCTTTGCAGTGAGCTCACTGATTTCACCTTTCAGCTCTAAGGGAATATCATGTATCATATCGTCTTATTTCATAGCCTGAAATATAAATGTCTTTGTGTTGTGCTCTCCATTTATCTTGGTATAGAGAGTCTCTATTCAAACCAAATCCATTCCTTCGGCAGAACATGTGCAATTGCCACACCCATAATTAGCCTGTTAAAATTAGGCTCAGTCCTAGCCCAGAATATGAAGTCATATTTGTCTTAGTAGTGACTCACAGACTACAACTTAGGCAGAAAAACTTATCCTCAGTTGATGTAAAGAACTCTCATTTACCTCCTCAGGAAGACACAAAACAAAAAGCTTGGATGGACAGTCACTGTATTTACCCAAATGAGGTGGTGAGGGCTGAGTAAAAAGGTCAACCAGTGAACTGCTTAATCAGTGCCGAAAAATAAAATATAGAATCCTAATTACAGAGTTCACCACTTTCCTTGATTGAAGTGAGTGCCATTTCTTCTTTTCTATGCTTATGATATTGCCTTCCCCTATTCCTGGTTCAGCAGTACAGTTTTCTGACCTTTATATTTTGAAAATTTATAGGTTCCAAGTCTGCAACTACACCAGTACCCTTATAGATCTTCAGATGAAGATGTTAATTTATAACAGGAGTAAGAAACATTCTGAACACTTCGTAAGAACCTTCTGCATATGTTCTCCAGTGAGGAATAATTCCCCAAGAAATTTCCTTAAGGTTTTTTCTTATCTGTATTTACAGAATTAAGTATTACCAGTCCAGTATTACCATCTTTCTAAGAATTACTTCTTCCTATTAAAAGGATCAGTATTATTTACGCATTTACTAAAAAGTTTGTTATCTTTTCCTCCATTAAACAGGAAATCAATGTAGGGATTTAAAACCAGTATTAGAAGTTCATGTCTGAGTCTGTGTCAGTGATGGTCAAAAGAAGATGCACATACAATAAGCTATGATAAAACTTAAAAAAATGAATACTTTTAACTTGTCGAGTTATTTTACCAAAATGATTGTTAACAATTTGCCTTAGTTGCAGTTTGAATTTTTGACTGAATTATATTTGAAACACAATTGGTTTTATTTATAAAATTTTATTTTATTTTTAATTTCTTTGGGTTATTTTTTTTTTGCATGTTAATTATTGAAACAAGAAAGTGACCGAAATAAAAGTGCACACAATAGGTATTTTTTTCTCAAAACTATGTATGCTATTAAACAGAGTACTCTTGTTCCATATTAGTGTTAATAGCAGCTTTTTTTCTCAAAGGGGCAGACACTGTTCAATAATTTCTGTAATAGTGCTGCAGAAAACTGTATTCTCTTTTCTTATTTGGAACATCTCCAATATTCTTACTTTTTATTAGTAACATCTCTCTTTTTAATTCTTATGAAAAAATACTGTTATGAATTAAAACAAAGCATTATCACTCTTCTGTTCCACTTATGAACATTATGTGTTTGAGGATCTGGTGTATCAGTATCATTAACATGCATTTGCTTGATAGCTTTCTTAAATTAGGGCTCTGGGTTTTTTAAAAACCTGGACCTGATTTTGTAGAAGTACTAACACTCAAAAATTCCACAGAAGTACCAGAGAGCTGTAAGCATTCTGCATCTTTGAAATGGATCAGACCTATAATCTTTAATTGTTAAACCCAGACAACTCTTAGAATATCAAAGAAAAAAGGAATACATCAAAGAAGGCACAACTCCGTCAGAAACCAAATTAATCTCAGAGGTATTTAAAGTATCATACTATCATTAGATTATCACTTCTAAGCTTTCAATCATTTTGACTTTTTTTTTTTTTACATGACACACACGTTAATAATTTAAGATTGGAATAGTCTTACATTTGGCATTAATACAGTAATGATTTTTAGGTGTTGCCAATTAATCCTCCACACACATTGTACACTTGGGTCAGACATAATGCAGTTTTCAATGCCATTTTCCTACAGAATTTGGGCATCTAAGTAGGGAGAACTTATTCAGAAGAGCCTGGGCACCTGAAATGTCCTTGGAACTGAACATTACAGGAATATAACAAGTTCTTTTCTAGGTCCCCAAATCAACATGCAAACCTATAAGAATCTGAACTTTGGGATCCAGAAAAATGTCATTCTCCATCTGTCAGATTTGATTGCTGGGCATGCTCTGAGACAGCATGACTCATGTTCTGTTTAAAATATAGATGCTATTTATGTACTTTAAATTAGACTGTCTCTGGACAATCCATTAAGTGAGTTAAAGGAGAAGGGCTAAGAACCTGTGGACTACTACTGGTGAAATGCCCCAAGTTCTAGATAGTCGATTTTCCTCCCATTAGGTTTTTCTTCAAGATTGATGCATCTTGTGCGCTCAGCTGTAGCAGTCAGCTCTAAAAAGAGGACTGAAACATAACCAAAGGGAATAGTTTGGCATGCGGAAGTCTGAGGTTCAAATCCCAAGAGGTTACGGAGTACCTGAAACCTATGTTTCCCACTGCCTAAGGAGTACCTCATACCCACGTTCTCCAGTGTTAGGGCAAGTGATCTTAACAGCAAACCAGTATACAAAAGGAAGGAAGATGGTTACACAATGTCTACATTCAGGGTGATATTTCAGATTCTGCGTTTTAATTTTCAGACTCTATGCCCAGGAAACACTGATCCTGATTGTTGTAAATCCCAGTTACCTACTCAACTCTTTTTCAATTTATGCACAAGAAGACGCTGAGGTACCCGATTCAACACAGTGGTTTTTTTTTTTTAATCTATTTGTTGAAGATGGGAAAGTGAAAGGTCTAACTTTAATATGTCATATGTTTCTTGAAACAGAGAAATATGTGGAGAAGTCTGCACTGTATCAAATCTTCTACAGTTAAATTTTGTGTTTAGAGGGTGATTTAATTCACTTTAAAACTTGCTTCATACAGAGTACAATACAAATAAAGTAAGAGACTAAGAAAACTAAGACCTAGAATGTGAAAGAAGGGCTTGGAATTTCTTCAGCATTCTAAGTTTTCATTCCTTAATATAAAAAATCTGTGACCAGAGTTAATTTTCTCAATATGTATTCTGGAAATGGTGCTCTTAATATAGGAATTAAGTAGCTGAGCTTGGGTATAAAATTAATGTCTATGCTATTAATACATTGAAATTTTTCTTCTCTGCCAGTATTCTTGTATACATTACTTATCAGCAATATATATTATGAGGGTGTGTGCATATGAATCTGTGTATGCGTGTACAAACTCTATAAAAATATTATTCTGAATGAAAATTAAAATTATATATACACTGTGAGGGTTTTTATAATTTCTCCTGTCTTCTATAAAGTTATGCTATAACACACATTAATAAATAATCTTGAAATCCCAGTCCTAAAACCCAACTTATTATCTCATTTTCTCCATATTTTAGTCAACACACAAAATGGCATTATTTCTGTCACAATCTGTATAATACACTCAGAACAGAAAGCAAAAACAACATGAGCAATAAAATTGCTACCAAGGCAAGAAACTGGAGACTTTGGAAACAGACAGGAAAATAACAATAATAAAAAACCCACAACAATCTCCCCACCTCTGCCCACAAAACCATACAGAATTTTACAGCAGAATGTAAGAGAAATGAAAGGAATTTCTTTTCTTCCACAAAAAGCTTCACACACTTGTAGAAGTCTACTTTGTCACAAGTCACTAAATATACCTAAGCATTACACAGCAATCACTACATACCCAAAATACTAGTTTTCAAAAAAGAATGGTATGTGGAGTCATCTTTAGCATGCTCACAGATACTCAGTGAATACATTTATATTAGCAATATATAAGACTTCCTGACAGTGGGGAGTATCACGTGGCAGTAATTGATAACAAGTTCTTTTCACTTACAGCTATAGTATCTCCAGATAATATTTGTTTATCTACAACTTACGTCTGGAATTTACAGATAATGAAACACATACATTTCTACCTTAAAAACACAGAAACTTGTTTGTGACATAGCTGTACTGTACAGATTAGTTAATTTTAGATGTTACTTTTTCATCGGAGTAACTTTTGACTAAATCAACTTCCATCTCTAGGACTAGAATGAATGAAATAAACGTACTGATAGCAGTGTCTGTGTGAATTCACAGCTGAATAAAAGAAGAAACAGAACTTTTTCAGAAGAAAACCACATCAGGTTATGACGTGCAAAATTTCTTGATGCTTAAAAATGCATTATCAATTACATCACAAGGAGTTTTGAACATGGGAGTGTGGATCAACCCAGAAGAGCACATCTTTCACAAAATTATAAAAGCAATTAGTCAAAAACAAAAATTGAGTTTTTTTCTAAAACTTGTGCCCTTTTTCTCTTTTTACCAGATTTTTTTCAGACTATAAATAAGGTCTACTATATTACTATTCCATCTGCAAAACTCCTTATCTTCTCTAATCTCTTCATCTGCTATTGTAATCATCTCCTTTTTACCACATGACTGTTCTTGACCTCACCCTCACACTCATTCTTCCTGCACCGAACCCAGGTATTCACCACACTCTCAGTTAAGACCATAGTCTTTATTTTGGCTGTCCTTTTTCTCCCTGTTTTCATTTCTATTTTTTGCTGTCTTTTACACTGTGTCTGTTTCTGGGTGATTAACACCAGTACTAAAGCTTCACCAACTTAGCTCATCCTGCTTCAGTGGTTGCCACATTTCAGCCTGTGCTTTCTGTGTTATCTCTTTGATGTCTTATTGTTAGATTATGTAAAAGCTGAAGCCTTTCATTGAGATTCCTAAACCACTGAAACTGTACAAATTTCAGCTTCTGAATTCAAGGAAAACAGGATTTCATACTTGGGCCTTCCCACACATTCTTTTCTATTTTGCTACTTGTTCCTGCCTCTGCAGAATACACCACCACTACTATTTATCAGTATAATTGGTATTTCTCCCTAGCTCATTGGTTATGCTCACTGTGTTCCTTTCCCCACATTGAGGCAAATCCAAGTCTTACTTAACCTTCAATGGTGTACTTTTAAGACACCTCATTCAATGTTATTTCTCTCTATTCGTATCACAATAATGTCAATGAAGGTCACCCAGCATTTCCTGATTATTGAATCTCTTTCACTGCAACCCTCTCATCACACAAATATATTGCAAACTACTACTCCATATTAAATTGCTTATGTCTTTTACCCTTCTTGTGAGCATGGTACATTTTCCTTTGAATTGCTTCACAAGCTTCACTTTCGTGGCACTGACTTCAAGGCAGCATTAAATACCGTTCCTTCCAATTTATTCAACTTTCACAACTTTTATGGGCTGTCACCACTTTCTGTACTCCTCCATTTATATTCAACACAATTTCTTATTTATCTTCTAAAATTTTCTTCATAACAATACCAGTTTCATATCATGATATTTCCTAAGACATACAACACCTTTCTGAGTTGATCTATAAACCTAAAGAAATATTTCACTTGAGGTGTGTACAGGAAGCCGACACACATGCAATTACTGATTTAAGTTTTTGCTAGTTTATGACTGTTCTGATCTGATTCAGGCAGTGAATCCTGGGATAAGAACTTGAATATCTTTTGGGGGAAAGATATAGGGATTGAATAGTGGAGGGCTAATAACAATAATGTAAGAATTCATTGCCTGGGCCAATTAAAAATAAATCACAGATGGGAGAAAAAAATAAAGGAACAGTGCACTGGTTTAATACAGGTCCACACTCTCTAATGAATTGTATGAGATTCCCTTGTCCACCAAATAAAGAACTATTCCTTAAAAAAATAAGCCATGAAACAAAACAATACTATGATACTTGCTAAAACTGGTTAAATTTTTACCATTTAAACCGTTACATTTAGACTTATGTAGACTACTGCTCAAACACATTCATATCAAGGAAATATTCAGCAAAATTGGTTTATTTCTTCAGAATTCTACAGCATCATTTAACATTGGAATTAAACATATAGTTATGGTTATTTATTTTAACCTCAATGAACGACAAAGGCCGTGTTAATTTTTTGCCATAGAAAAGCAGAAGAAAAAGCGGGAGAACAAACTGCACAAACATTTGGAAATGTTAAGATTATAATTTCCTTGAAACCTTCCAAGTTTGGAAGTGCAAATATCAAGCTCTGGTGACTGAGTCTATGATTTTGCATTTATCAAATTTTTTATTAAATACTATATAGTCACTGACTCCACTCAGTTGAAATGTATCAGCTGCTCTGGGTATTTTTGTTTGTACTAAGCAAGTATTGAGAGCATCCAAACATCAAACTCTTGAACCCCAGTATATCGGACTCTCACATTGTGGTGATAGTATAATAAACAACATTACTATTAGGATAGCCAGAAATTTTCATATTGGATTAATGCTGTGGTAAAAGTGTAGATATATTGTTTTTTATTCAGGAATAAATGTAAAACAAGCGACAATAGACAGGATGAAGATTATATATAAAGGAAGTTTTAGTATCTCAGCATCTACCTATGCACACAGACACACACACAGAGACACACCCACACAATACGCATACACACACACACGGCTTCCTCAGGTTCCCAGAAGTTAAATATATAGAAGTTGCATTACAACTAGAAAGAACAGACTAAGATCTCTCAGCCCGGCCACCCAAGGGCAGGCTTGTTTTATGAATAGGTTGGGAAATAACACGAAGTAGCTTCATGTTTGAAAAACTAAGTTGTTTATTTCTTAAAAAACAAAAAAAATCCAAGACCAAATCCCAACTCGACAAAAATGGAGAAACTACAGGGATGATATTCTACCCACATGCACAAAAAGATGAGTTCCTGATGTAAACTACTCCTTCCTGCAATCAGTACTCTTCAAGACCTACTCAGGCTTTTACAAGTTCAAAAAGTGCTTAAAAAGCCTTGTAGTACTATGCTGTACTTTCAGTTTAGTCTTTTCTGAGTCTATGAACAGGACATTCAGTTGTCTATATACTACCTGCTTCAGCCACCCAGCATGGAAAAATTTCATCAACAGTGCTGTTGAGAAGTAAATCCAGAGGATAGCCAAGAGTTATGCAGAGATCTTTGCATAGTCAAGACCCTTGAAGAACCAAAGAAATCAAGGAGTAAAAAAATATTTTGAAATGTTACGCCCAGTGTTTCCATGCTTAGTTATCCACTAGTAAATTCAAGTAATAAATAATATGGAAGTAGACTGAGCCTATTTTGTTTATTCTTACTGCCTACACTCTCACATAATTTCTGTCTCATCCCCTAAATCTGCCTAGTACAGACCCCATCTCTAGTTTTTCTCATAATCTTTGTGAATTAATAAACCCCCTAATGATGGACATTTTCTACTGAAAAGAGCAATGGATTTGGTATTGCTCAGGAGAAAATTAGAAGATACATAACAAAAATTATTTTCTGCAGAATTGTTTGATAGATTTTATCTCTGTACATTCCAGTTCTTAAGATTAACTGACAGAAACAATCAAGAACTTCAATAGAAGTGTTTAGTTGCTCAGTAATGAAACAGCATTTCCAAGCAAGAAAAGATTATCACTTCGTACGGAGTCCAAGACAGAGGAATACCTTTCTCTAAATTCAATAAACCAAGCAAAATGACTTAAGACATCAGATCTTCCAAAGGAATTCTCAAAAAAACAAATACAAAGAGCGCAGGAGCTTTAACTACTACGTTGTCCCCTATCAAGAGGGCAAAAAATACAAAATACAAGAACTTTTATTGAGTGTGACAACCAGTAAGGTAGGTTTTGTTTGTACTGAAGGATTTAAAAATACAAGAAAAGAATCAAAAAATCCAAACCCAACAAAGGATTTGTTCAAAATAACAATTTGAGGTCGCTATGTGACAAGGAGACACATATACCAAGTATTAAAAAAACAATAATAATAAAAAAAAACATTACTCAGGAGCAGCATGAAGTTAAGTCAGTAAAGCTGACTTCTACTACATTAATAATTGTCTCATCATTTTTATGAGCAAGTAATTAAAATATGTAGTTTTGTATCACAGCTTGGAAATGTACATTAAAAAAAAGTCTTTATTATGTGTACTCTTGAGATAGTTATCTGAATAATATATGAACTTGTTTTTAAGAACTTATGTTCATCAGTACACGTGATGTACAGGAGTACCATATGTGATTGGTAGTTATCAATGCAGAGTAACACTGAAAGTGAAATAATGAAATTATTCTATTAATGTAATTACGTAGTTCAGTTATGAACACCTATGAACTGGTTATCTGTTCTACCTGTTATCTATACAAATATTTTTCAATTTAAAAGTGTTCTGGTTTGTGTGGGTGAAACTTTTTCTGGCTTACTTTCTGACGTTGACTTGAAATACCTGTTGGTATTTGGTGAAGGTACTGTGACAATAATTCACAGCTTTGTCAGTGCAGTAATGCGTAACAGCAGAACTACTCTGCATTGCCAAATATACACAGAAAGTCTACACAGACTAAGTGCAAGGCTGCTGCTTAATTTACTTTATAGTAAAACCCAGAAGTACCACTGAAGATCAGACCTGTCATTATGCCAAACATTGTATAAACAAGGCTTGATTTAATGCTCATTGAATTCAATGGAAAAAAAGTCTCAGATAGACATGGTTCTTCTTCTTAAGACTCTACATCTAAAGCGAGTTAAACCCCAAACGTGTACAATTCTTATATATTTATATCCAACTCAAAAATAACCATAAATACTAAACTTACGAGTGACTATAAATAAATATAGACATAAAATACTAATTCTCTTATTAAGTTATACTTAATTGGTTGAAACATCATGGAAGAAAATAAACAATATGAAATTCCAGTCTCTTATGGATCTATTAAAAAAAGGGAATTCCATTTGTAAAGAAGGACAGGTAAAAAAAGCAAAACAAAACCACAATTTGCCTGTAAGTTGCTCCAGGTTAATTCTTCATTCATATGGCTCTAAGAGCTTAGTATTTTTATAGATTTCTTGACTAATTGGACTGAAATTTTCAGCTTGTAAACACATGAAAAATGCAATAATTGAAACACAGTATATAATTTTAGGGAAATCAACACATATACAAGAGTATTCAGCCCCAGGGGAACTGAACTGACTAAATTACATTGATTTTGGATCAGTTATAGTTACAATAGCACAGGTTTTTTTCTGTCCATGCAGAGAAGGTTTGAATGATTTACCTCACTGAATGAAGAAATCAGAGCTGAAAAAGGAATAAATTAGCTCTGACTCCTCCTGTTCTTCTATGGAATTTTATTTAGACTTTATTTAAATTCTTTTTTTTAATGAGAAAATAATCAAAACAAAAACACAGTTCAATTACTGAACATAATTTAATCTTCTTTAAGCTTGGCTGTAAATATTTTATTCTTAGAGTAGGTGTGTTTAAATTAGTTTCTTTTTACTAAAGCTAAATTTGCTATGAAGCTCTCCAACTCACTGTCCTACGTATATATTTCTGTGTGTGTATTTGTTTGAAAATTTATTTGAAAAGGAGGGAATAAGTTAAACACCACGATGATTCTGAATAGGTGAATTTGCCTCATGCATTCTGTTTATATTTGCAATAGCTTTAAAGACAGCCATCACTAATTAATTTAAAAGTATAGTTTATTTTACCTGTTGCCTAACAACAGGTAAAACAATTATTCATTCTTAACTTGCCTGTTTGCACCCAATTATCTAAGCTCCTGCAAATAGCACAGGAATTTACAGAGCACTAAGGTCTGATCCAAAAAGCAGTGAAATCCCATAAATTCCAATTAGGTAAGCAAATTCCCACTTGAGATTAAGGAATTTCAATAGCTCATCTTATACTATTTATTCCAGAAGAAGGGAACAGGCGATTGCTTTATGAGTTTTACAACCTTATAGAGTAAATTAGGCTATTAAAATTGTATTAATTTACATGGGAATTTGTATATGATGAAATATAGTTTTTTTTATATATGAATTGAGTATGATTTAACTGGCCAAACCAAGATTTTACTTCCACTGTAACAGTCACTGTTATGAGGAAGAATGAACATCATTTAATTACCAAGTTTGAATGTAATGAGAAAATACCCGCTTTTTGCTGTATATCAGAGAACTTGTTTTATAAGAAAGATATAGTTTGCTTTTCATACATGATATAACAATTTTAACACAAAGTAATCTGAGTGAAAAGGCAAACAGAATTCTGTAAAACAGTTGAATAAATAGAGAAATATTAAATGGTAATATTTACAGGTTTTTTTTTAATTTAACTACAAAAGTGAACAAAAAGCATTATTTCATTCAGCAAGATTTTTCTGCTTTTCTGAACAGCTAAATACATTTATTAGAAGCAGTATGTTAGAGATACAGAGGCTAGAAAAAGGCATATGTATCTGCAATGAGAACAGAAAAAATGTGTTTAAGTAAATATAGAAACTTGTCTGTAACTTGTACCACGGTTCTTGAAACTCTCTCAAATCTTTGAACTTCATATTCTGGTTCAGTGAATGCATCAAGGGACACTAAAACCGGAGAAATGTCTGAATAGCATCACCATCCTCAAGGCAGCCAGGTCTCTGAACAGATTCTTCTTCAGGATTCTGGCTAGAAGAGGAGGAAAACAGGAGAGAAGAATGCAATGATGTAGTAAAACAGTCACTGAAACCAAGATATCTGATTTTCAATGATATTTAAAAAGTCTTAATTCTACTCACCTTCTCCTGGATTCCAAACAGATTCTTCAGCTTTCACCTGACTGTTCCTGAATAAATACATCTCACAGTGCTCTGGGTGCTCATCAGTACTGTCTCCTTGTGCAACCGCATTAATTATACAACAAAAAAAGGGGATTTGCCCCTACTATTTCTATAATGAACAAACATATTGCTGATGGGAAGTCATAGAAGTATACAACACTCTCATAGGGAAATTTCAAAGTAAGGAATTTGTATGATGCATGGATAACTCGCATGCTTAGTAATACAGTGAAATATTAGTAACTATTTGTATAAAGGTATAAAACCCAAAAATTCTGAGCAGCCATAGCTGTTGAAGCAGCAACTTTTAAAATTTATTCCCAGTTAGTTTTTATAAATACTTCCATTTGCAATAAATGAGAGATGTTTGAAAGAGAATTTTGAATACAGTGCACACAACTCACATGGTATGATGACAGCCTATGCCGTCTTTTAGCATATGTAGACCAGACTACAAGCGGAGTCTGACAAAACCTAAGAAGGCAGACCTGGCTAAGAGTCAGGAGTCACGCTTATTAAATTGAACTCTCAGGGGTATCATGCAATCAGAGGTCACAATCGAGGCAACAGAAGCAATGTCACGATATCAGAGAAAGGGCCAATTCAGACCTGCTCCCTGACAGGCAGTGAGGTCACGGCTCGCGGCAAATAACTGTATTAAAAGGGAATATTCTCTGCACACTTTTAGAACTGTCATCTGAACAAACAAAGCCAGGTCATTGGTAGGTTAAATCAGAACTTTCTGCCTAAGTAGCGCATAGCTTCCTTTCTTTTTACATTCACTACTAATTTCTCAATTACAAAAGATACAACAGCTACTAAAGCAAATTCTTAGTAAATTTAACTTTGAAATATGTGGTAGTGCTTAAATTCCCCCTTTTTAAAAGTTAGGTTCTATCTTTGAAAAGAGATATCCCTAGTCTCTTCATAAACTGAAAATTATTAGGCTTGCTTCATAATAGAATAAAACAAGCACGCAGGTTAGCTTTAGGGAAATGACTTTCCACAGTCAATTTCTTAGTGAGCCTGATACTTAATCTGCTTTTAGAAACCACTAAAAAAAATAAAGTTATTAATAATCTGCTTGTTTAATGATGATTGTGAAAGTGAAATGAAATTCTTCTTTTATCTGGCTACTTGGATTTCTACATCTCACTACCTGGGTTATTTACAAGATTCTACGAATGTAGCAATTAATGAAATTATAACCATGTTGGATTAGTTAACCTGACAATAAACCTGCAAAGGAAGAACTATTCTAGAATGTCATGTAAATTAGATTTTATTGAAAAATCATACCTCTGTATACAGCTTTTCTTAGGAGTATGAGAAAAATACATATATATATATGTATATATTTATATATATGGAAAATTCAGTATTTCTACCTTTTTCATACACATAAGACAGATAAAATATCTGCAGTGCATACATCAAAACAGCATAAACCCACAAATTTCAAACAACTGCTAAAATGTTTCTGTATTATATATGGTAAAAATTGAACTGTAAAGTTATGAAGTTGGAAGTTGTACATCAGAGAAATAACACTGCACAGAAGTTACATAGCTATCACTGCATGATTGTACATTTTTATTAAAATATTTGAGTTACTTGCAATTCCTTGTGAAATCACCTAAGTCTGCCATACATACTATTTTATAGATTACATGAAACTTGTAAAAGGTGCAGGACTTTGCTATAAGAGTTAGTATTGAGCAGCATAATTTTTTTAATATCTAGATTTCAATTTTAGAGTCTTGTTTTAATGTTTTGCTTGAAAAACATTGTACTTTACCAAAATATATTATGTATCTCAAAAACATTATTATTTATAAAAAAGAAAGAAACTGAAATATGTGTTGGATATTAAAGACATGAAAATGGCCTTTTTGGAATGCTGTAGATCTCTGACCTCATTAATAGTATTAATTCTCTGTAACATCATAGTTCCCATTACAGAATAGGAAAAAAAAGAATTCCTCTATAAGCAATTTTAATCGATTACATTTTCAAATCAATGAAAAGCTCTGGGGTGAAGGCCTTCCTTTAATTCACCTCTGAAAGTACTGAAAATATGCAGAGGCATTGCTATTAAAATGTATAGCTACAGGAAACATTTATTTAATTGTGATTTAAAATATATCATGTTGTCCAGCTGAAACAAGATCTGCACTTATAAAATATTTCTAAGAATACATTATATTCCTTGTTCATAGCTCCTCACCAAATGGAAATTCTTTTGAAAGATGAATATTTGTGCAATGCAAGATTCATGACACTTTTATGGACACAGACTATACATTTTCTCTGGCCTATGTTAAAATACCATTTGCATACCAATATGATTTTAATACTTGAAATATGCACTTTGGAAAACCTTGGATTATATCTGAAAATGCACTTTTAACGACCTTCATTAGCAATTGTTTTTTTGAAGCATAAAAAGAGTATTGGGTAATGTTCAGTACAAGCAAAACAAATAAACAAACCACCCCAATATTGACTACAGTCCCCAGGCATCCAAACAGATGGCAACAAATTCAACAATTACTTTTAACTAGACGTACTAAATCCAAGTGCTGTAACACTTTATTTTAGAGGAATTTAGCCAAACCTATTCTCCCTTACCCCCTCCAACCAAATCCATTTGGATTTAACTTGTTGCTAAAATTATCTGTCTTTTGCACTCTAAGACCTGGGTCACAACCTTACTTAGGGACAGGAAATAGTTATCAGGTCACTGAATGGTCAAATGAAAAAGGATTTGAAATGCTTCGGTACTCAGGGGTCTATTCATCCAAAATGATTGCCTTATGTAGTATCAAAAGCTGTGAACGTGGAGTCAACCTATTTACGTATACATTGGCTGAGATGCAGATATCTACGCTACCTAGCTTTGGGACATAAAACGTCAAAGAAAGAAGAAAAAAGAGAAGCAGAAGCTCAGAAGGTGCAAATAAAACTATATCTGAACTATTGTGTTACATTATTCAACAATGAGAAAAACTGGTCTTCAACTTCTGATGACGTTTCGGGTGAAATCTCATTCCTCTGAAGTCGTCATTGGGTAGTTATCAGCAAAAAGCTCTAAGACTTATTTTTTTTCTTATGTGCAGTTCCTTCTAGGTCAAAGAGTGGTAAACTACTATGCTACAAAAGCACAGGTGATAGCCTACACATTGTATAAAATTCAAGTTTTGGAAGCCTGTTGGAACACAGAAACACTCTCTCTAGCTCAGAGACCACATTTAAGTTTGATGCACTAATAAACCACCACAAATCACAACAGTCTGCAAAACAGTGGAGACATGCACAAAGAGATAATACACAGCCAGGTGAAATATGTGGTCAGAAACCTTTAACATGTGAATACAGGAACCCTAAAAATTGGCACCACAGTAAGAATTCATAATACTAAGTTGGCACGTACCTACTGCAAATACCTCCTGTTCTGAAACTTCAGACAAATAGGAAATCTTTTTTTTTTAATTGAATGTGAAAAACAAGAATATTACTAAAAATGTCATACGTCTGGATCATTTATAAATATTCAGATACTGAAACGCACTGCATAAATCCACCTAAATGCACATAAATGATGTTTTACATATTTATTTTTAAACATATAGCATAATTTCAGGATTGCTTCATTCTGCAAATATTGAAAAAATCCTACAGTATCATTGATGGACAGGAGGCTAGAAAATTAGGCACAGATTTTATTTTTTAGTTTTATTTTATAATAAGAAACTGGGCCACTAGAACTATGTAACTGAAGCTTGAGTGCGTGCACTGTAAGGCCCCTGCAGTCTTTTACAACTTTTCAGCGTACCGCTGTTGTGAACTGGGTTTGCACTCTGCCAGCAGAGCAGCTCTGACCCATGGAGAGCACTCCTTCAGATCAACACTGCCTCAGGCTTTACTGCTTTCTCCAAGAAGTCTTACATTTCAGGCATCAAGTTGAATTTCTTCTGGAGATGATTAACCCAAACCCATGACAGATTTTTTCCAAGATATCCAACTCCTTATGTTTATTTTATCCTGGCTCTTTTTGGATGTACTGGACACAAGTAACCTACTCATTTTACATGTTAAAGGGCTGGTGGAGAGCCATTAATTCCTTAAAATGAGAAAATATTTCAATGCGAGAGTTCTGTTGTGTGAGCTCAAACTAAATAATAAGAAACAAAGCCATAGAATTCTGATTTTAAAAGATAGATCCCCTCCCACACTACAGGTTTCTGCAATGCATTTTCATCACATTTCAGGACAGATCTCATAGTCTCTGGAAATGCGTTATTCTGTCATTTTTGTCAGTGCTGTATGGTTTAGAAACTGCTTCCCTAATGTGGCATACAAATTTAAAGCCTGGGAGATATGTAACAGTTGCATTTTACTGTAAACATGCCAATTGAGCTGGCAGAATTGCAGCAAGGCCATATTTAGAATGTGGTTATTAATCCTTTTCAGATCACAGCTCAATAAAAGATGACTTAATTTAGAAATGGATGTTTACAAACAATGCTCTTCCTGGGGGTTGATGCCATTTATGTTTTTCCATTGAAAATAGCTAATTTCTAAAAGACAAAGCCAGCTAACACAAATTATTAGCTATAGTTCAATGTCTTTTTAAATGCTCTTACGTAACAAACAACAAAATATTTAAAGCACAGAAAAAGATGAATGTTTGCATTCCACTCACAGTACCTTCTCTTAACTCTAATGCAGATATTTAAAAACATCAGTGATTTGAATCAACATAAATTCTATTTAATTACCACATATACTTTTTCTTCAATGTATTCATATTTTGTAATATAGAAAATCTAAGAAACTATGTTGATCATTATGTAACAATATTGTAATGAGCTCACGTAATTAACTCAAAGGTAACCTTGAATTACCACTTTCCAAAGTCTCAAGTTCACACTTTTAATTAGCACTAGTAATAACAATCTATAAGAATGTTTTGCAACATTTTTCACTTGAGACTACAAGGAGTTTCATAATTGTGAGCTATCAGAAAGCTGGAAAACAGACGACTTTAAATGGATCCTTAATATTTATCTTCCAATCATATGACATAATCACAAGATCATTTTACCTCTTATTCTTGTTCCAATATGAAAAATAAATGTTATTTCTACTGACAATTTAAAGAGAAATGAATAAATATTTCCATAATTAAAAGCCACCTGAGAAAGCATAATCTGTTCATTATCATTATCAAATTTGTATTGGTGAAATCTGTCTTAACGTTATATCCATTACGTTTTCCTTAGTCACCAATGAGCATAAAATGACAGGAAATACAGTACTGCCAACTAGAACTACAGATTCCCAAACTACAGTAAACACACCTTGACAACATAGTTCAATGCATTTTTAATACAGTTAAACTTCCTGGCATTAGATGTTCCACGCATCAGTGGTGAAGTCAAGTTGTATTGTTTCCACTTCTTTGAAGTGTATGGTATAGATGTGCCACTGATGGATACGGATATAACCGAAAATAAATGTATTTTATGTTCCAATAAATTACCTGATCTACATAATCAATTAGAACATAGTCTATGAAATTCTGTGAAACTAACCGAATCATATCAAAATAATACTTGGACAGTTTGATTGGATTCTCAGCTGATCTACTGCATTGTTCTAAATCGCTCTACAGATTGGAATCCAGCTTCCTACTCAACTGAACAGAAATTATTGGTATAACCCACCAAAATTGTTGAGGTAGATGGATTAAAGAGGACCTCAAAAGATATGTGCTGTTCCCAAAGCTTGTAGCAAAACAATGTGCTAGGCCTCGGGGCCCCTGCTTTAGTTTTGAGCTGCTGTACCGGGACAAAGCACCCACACTGTTGGTTGGAAAAGTAGTTATCCTTCCCCTGTGTAAATGAAATTACAGACCCTGTAATTACAGACCCACAGCTGGCAGGGACGCACATTCAGCCAGGACTAATTGAAACTTCCCAAGAAAAGTGAATGAGTCAAGGATAGATTCTTCCTTCAATTCCTGATCTACTTTATCCATAATAGCCTAGACTATTTTATGTAAAATCAATGACTGAAATAGCCTCCAGGCAACAAGAGGAGAAGCAGTCACAAAGCTTTCTAAAAATATGCTTTGCTGCAAAATAGGAAATGATGAAAATTATCTGTGTTCCTTGTAAAGTTTCCAAAATTTTGAGATCTTTGAAATGTCACCATCTACAAAACACAAAACTCCCTCCAAGAACATTCAACAAAACAGTGCGCAGGCATATTTTGTCTATCAACTAACTGGCACTAACTGGAACTCAACAACCGTACTGGAAGCATAACCCTATCACACCAAAAAAAGCAGTGTAATACACATCATCCCAGGAAATGCCCAGTAAATCATCAGAAGTGAAAGTACCTCAAGTCAGGCTCTCATCTGTCTCAGGCTTTTGATCAGGCTGTAGTTTCTTAAGAGAAGCAGTAAACACATATTTACAGTCGCGTAGTCTGTAGTTTACTTTATAACCTACTGAAGTTAATGTCACAACATATGATTCAAAACTATTATTTATTTAAATAATAGTTTAAATGAATCCATATTATACAATGACCACATGCATGAAATTAATTTTAAAGAAACTGAAACAGCATCTAGACAGAAAGCATTAGGATTACAAAATGCATGTTGATACCACAAATTACATCAGAGAGTAATTGTTCATAATTTACTTTCCTTTCAAAATATACAAATAAAAAACCATAATTGCTATGCTTTTGCTCACGGTAAAACTCACGGCATACTCACGGTGTATGCGTATATATTCGTGTGTGTATACACACATGTATTGTATATATATGTATTGACACATACACATATATAGACACGCAAATATACACTAACATTTAATTACGTTCCCATAGTTTGTGCCTTCACAGGTTGCTTGTATTTTTAAATGGTAAATTCTTGTCTGACAGAACAACGTTTCCTCATGCTGTCGATGAACCGTGTAACACAAAGGGGTTTGCCTCTGACTAGCTTCTGTGTGCTATTGTGATACAATTGTGAAAAGATGGTGACCTGTGGGGATTTTTATAACATCAGTGAGTAAAGTATGATGACTCTTCTAAAATTTAGTAAAAAATTATGATGTACACTCAAATGTGTTTTTCTACAATGTGTATGTCAAATTAGAGATACGGGATTTAAGTTATGCACTATAACTTTGTTGCATGATATAACAATTTTTTTTGCATGATATAACAATTTTTTTGCATGATACAACAACTTTGTTGCATGATACAACTGTCAATATTATGCAGTAGCTTAGATGAGAAGGCAAACCTTTATCTCAGAAACACACAAACATCAGATATCAAGCTCATTCCTTTCCACTCTTTATTTTTATACCTCTTTTTTTTATTCCTTTTTGCCTTATTTGTATTTTTAAACAGAAACTAAAGACACAATGAAGACGAAAGACATTCATCATACAGTTTAACTAGATTACCTCTTAAATATTCACTACCATGATGTGTTCCAGTTTGAAAATCTAAAACTGTTCTAATTGTTTCACTTCCGAGGGCATCCCCTTTCAAAAGTAGTGATTCTGTTATTTAACAGATAACACATGTGTACTTGCTGTTGATGCTATGGTTTCTCCCCCCATTTCCCAATTTAAAGAAATAAAGCAGGAATATTTAGAATGCGCCCTTATTTTTTTTTTTTAAGATTTAGTTAATAGTTTATGAAGGAGATGGATTGGAGTTAAGTTTTCTACCACAGCACTGACTACCAGTCTGTGAAGGTAAAAGGGCTTGAATGGAGGAAGTCTCTTTCCAACATGCAATGGACTGTGTTCTCTCTTGACTTAAAATACGGTGTCCACAAGATTTATGGATACAAAGTGAAAACATTCCACCTTCTTGTTACAGAAAGAACTCTCATCGCAGAACAGACCCAAAGAAATCTATTCCAGGCAAAAGAGGAAGAAATGGTCAAAAGGTGAGAGAGGGTAAATGGGAAATAAGCTTTTCTGTGAATGAGGGAAGAAGTGACTGATAAGACAACTCTGTGAAATTATCATGCAGGTGCTTTGCTTTGTAGTAGATAACATGCAAAGTGTTATCAAATTCTAAATTTAGAAACTCTTAGTTCTGTCACATACACATAAATAAATGCTCTGTGCTGCACTCTGGCTTCTAATGCACAACCTCGTGCTTTCTGGCCCTACCATCTGAAGTAGCAGTGCCTCAGGTAGAAGGATAATTTTATACTCTGGTCAAGCAGAAGAGCATTGCTTGTCTTCTTGATGGTTCAGCAGATTGCACGTAAGCACCCAATAAAAAATTGCTGAAAAAAATCTCAGCTTATTAGCTGGCCAAAGGAGTACAATAGTCCTTGAAATGAAAGGTAAACAGGAGTGTCACCACAGTGCCTGTCTTTCGATAGCTAATTTGCTACGGTGCCTTCTCTCCATGTATTCAAAAAGTAATTTCAGTAATATTTAGAACACATATATTGGCTTTCCAAAATGAAGGGAAATGTCTCCAGGCAGGAACAGATAAACCAGTGGCAGGAAAGCTAGGCTAAACCTACACTGACTTTAGGGTACTGAGCCTGGGATTAAGCTTATCTCTTTGACATGGCTTTGAACATTCACACTACTGCTTGTAGGCTTTGGGCATCCAGTGTTTTGCAGGCAGTCTGCATGTCCTATTTCTTCAGCGTATGACACATTCTGGCATAGAAGCATATGAAACATCGGGAACACTGAGTCAGGCACAGTATATACAGACTTTCTATATTCTAGGTAAATTCACGCTTGGATCCAAGGCAAATAATTGTGCAAACATTTTTCCTCTTCAGAATTCACCAATAATTGTTTCCAACCAAATTTGACCATGGGCTCATGAATGTGAGGTAGATTGGGACTTTTAATTTAAGCTAGATCAATTGACTGAATTGCAGTTCAGGTATACTCAGATTGATTGCACACCTGTCTCAGAAGGGTTCTAATTTACATCCTCACTCAGTGAATTTTAATATAGTATTATTATTTTTATTTTATTTTGTGGGATTGGGACCAAATCAGATAGCATATGGCTATGTCTTTGAGAAAAATAAAAAGACAGAGGTGACAACTTTCTAAGCACACTATTGAGTTGCAAAAGGAATCAAAAAGGTCTAAAAACAATGCCTCTGGAGATGCTCAGCTTCTTCCAACAAGAGTATTTTAAGTAGACTTGGCCTTATTCTAATTGTACTGAAACCAAGGATTCATGTTAAAACCAAATTCGTGTTAAAACACTAATTTCAAGTCATTTACACCTAACAGTTTTAACAGGGGGCAGTTTATTTTTTTGAGGCTAAACTTCCAGAGAATTAACTAACCTTTAAATGCTTTTGAAAAGACAATTTTATATTTACGTGTTGAAGATTCTTTCCTTGTCTTCTGCTGAATGATTGTTTTTTAGGGAATATTTATGAAATTAACTTCCTAAAAACATTTTAACAATCATAAAAAATTAATGGCTAGCTTGAGAAAAGGTGACAAATGAAGAATTTGAGTGATATTTAATTTATAAAATTTTATTCTAGTGCTTTGTGCTTTATACCTCCGTGAAATGCTTTGATGTTTTTATGATGAAGATTTAATAGTAGTAACAAATAAATAAATTAGGCACCAGTTCATTATGAATTAATCTCTAGGAGTGCCCCCCCTCCCCAGTGAATTGAAATTGAAATGTTTCACTGCTGTAACTTGAGATACCCAGAAACAGATAAGAACTTTAAACTCCTGCCTTCTTCTATTTGTGCATATTGTTTTACATTTCAAGGAGGCTTGCTTAAAAGACATTAGAAGATATATACGCTTATATGCGTAGAGATAAAGTGAAATACTTGTTCATACCTTCAAAGTAACCAGCATTTATAGGCTGTGTCTTCCTTGGTGGTTTCAAATGGAGATGTTTATTTTCATTGTTTTTGAACAACGCCAGGCGCACAGCTGGGTCTAGACGAAAAGAACAAGTTAAAATCAAAGGTCAGACCTGGCTCAATCATTCCTTCAAGCAGTTTTTCACCTTTTAGCCACTTAATAAATGAAAATACTTTTAAAAGTAGGTTTTATATTCACAAAGGATTACACTTTCTAAAATAAAGCAACATAAATACATGTGTAACTGAGAACCAAGGTCACTATTCTGCAGGATTTTAAAACTGTTGATCTTTTAGCCATCTCATCTCCAAATTAAAAATAAATTCTAAAGCATATACTTGCAGAAAATATTAAAAAAACAAGTGTTCTTAAAGTTTAAAATTAATGCAGAAATATTAACAGAATATATGCCATGCATTGTTCCTAAAAGATTTGGTTCAGAATTATTCAGCGGTCTAAATCAAGTTATTTACACCTAAAAGTTTTAACAGGAGGCAGTTTATTTTTTGAGGCTAAACTTGCAGATAATTAACTAACCTTCTTCCATGTCCCATCCCTATTGAAATAAAAAATACTCCAAAAATCTATAGACTCATCCATATGCCACAGTATGAAATCTTGATTAGTTTTATAACTATTATTTTAAAAGCTTTGCAAAGAAGCAAAGATGAACACAGAACTGTCTATAAATCTAGATAATATATGTTCCTAGACTAGAAAAAAGGTTTCATTAACTAATTAATTAAAATTAATTAAATATATTAAAAACTAATTAAAATCAGCTGAACTAATGGAAAACCACACAAGTCAGGAAAGGTGATTTTCATGCATTATTTCTTCTATGAAGGAAGAATTGATTGCTTGACATAAGACGGAAGTAGGAATTTAAGGGAGACAGTGGGTTAGAAAGAATGTGAAAATTCTATGCATAGTGCCGAATAAACCACTCAGTTATTAAAAAAACAAAAAAGGACTGAGAAGAATGTAGAAACAAAAGCAACTGTATAATGATGAGCAAAAGCATATAGGGTTTTGTAGGTATGACACCGAGTGTGATGAGTAACAGAAAGCCAAAGGAAAAATCAAAGAAATATGTTTCACATGTTAAAAGAAGAAAATAGCACAAGCAGACAAATACTCTCTCAGGAACATCTGAGAAAGCATGAGGGAGAAGAGGATTGTCCACAAAGTTGACTACAAACTATCAGAAAAGAGTAGAAATTAATAAAAATAAAGAGGGAGAAAAGCAATAGAACTTAGCAAGAAAGTAGATATGTCAAGGAAAGATCTACATTTTCAGAAAGAATGTAAGTGGAGCAAAAATGAATATGTGAGACACGGCCATAACAGATAGAGCAGGAAAACAGAGGAGATGGAAAGACTCGAAGAGAATTCAGACAGAATAAATTTACATAACTAATTATGTGTGATACTTTATTTTGAGCATGTTACATGACCTTGCTGGTGTTTATTGAGAGAGTTTATAAAAGCATCTATAATATTGCAGCAAAGTAAGTAGCTTTGCTTTCTTTGGTTTCCTTATTTATGGAAATAAAGGATCAGAATGCCCTGTTAAGTCAGTCAGGAATTTCTTATGAAGTCTAACAGCAATTTATAAAGTTGGTTTTGACTAGACCTTTATATTTGTAGTAGATGCTTCGGTTACAAAGTAATGGAATATAAAGGGATCCTTAGAGCTCCACTTTTTCTCAAGGAATGCTCTCTCGACACAAGCAAGATGACGCAGACGTACTCTGTCTTTGCCTTATAAGCCCTGAGAAGATCTCTAATGAGCTGTGGATATTTTAAGAGTTAACACATTAGCAAAACAGATCAAAATGTGATGGTATTCTTGGTCAGCCCACACGGCAGCAGCATTTGGTTGACAGAATGTTCTTAATGGTGCTAATCTCTCACAAAGCAACAAACTTGAGTAACAAAGGAAATGGAAAATATGGATGGAAGTAATTTAGGCCATCTCTTCTTCTCAAGGCAGAATCAGCAATACCTTACACCTTGTTATCTCAAATTGTCCAGAAGAACTTCTCTCATGTTGTTGTATGATGATTATAGTTTCCAGATCAACCCAGAGGATGTCAGATTTAAAGTCATTTTAACCCACTTTCACTAACTAAAGTGTAAATTCTATGAAACAACCCAAGAAAAACAATAAATAATGATTAGCTTCATTCTTTTTAAAGGTAGATAATTCGAATTATTCTAATAATGGGATCTTTATTTACAAACTGGATTACCACGTTTGTAGATATTTTCATTTTGCATAGATGGACAAAGTAGGCCTGTTCTGGCATGCATCCCAACTCAAAAATAAATTTGTGTTCTTCAGGGTAGCAAATGTTTGGGGCAGTAGATCACAGAAAGATCTGTGCTAAAAATATCTTGAAATAGTAATACTTTATATTTTAAAAGTTCTCTCTGAAATTTTAAGCAACAGAAGTTACAAAAAATATTTTAAGTAAAGTATGAATTACTGTTGTGCTTTCTATACTTGTGAATTTTTTTGTTATTACAACTTCTCTAACATCCAGCATACGGTGTTGATATGATACAGTGTTGATAAAAAGACTTCTAACTTCTTCTAGCTTTATGCTGGTTACAAAACTAATCTATTTCTTCAATAGAAGATCAAGGACAAAGTAACAAAACTGATTAAAATCTCTTAAGACAAAATACGATTGAGGATTTCCAAACTATTTTTTATTAACTGAAAATAATTCCTGAAATAACACACTTTTTTCTTATGTGGGTCAATTGAAATCGTTCCAGAATGTTTCAAAAATGTCATCCTTCCTTAATCCAGCCTCCCACACAATTCTATGACAACTCCAACCAGTCCAAATTTAAACTATACCACAGACTTTTGGGTGAAGTCACATGGAGTTATAAGTGCCAACCCAGATTTTTCAAACATTTATTTGTGCACAAGGATATCAGCAGTAAAGAAGGCCCATGAACTGGGAAACGAGGGAAATGATGGAAATTGTTCTTCTAAGAGATTTCTATCAGAAGATTTATCTTTGAGTCTTTGCAAAATAATTTAAATAATCTAGAGGGATTTAACACAGTGCCAGACTACTTGAATTTGTACCTACCTGGATCACCTCAACCATTGCCTACAGCAATTTTGTTATTAAAAATGAGTTCTTTTCTTTATCTAGTCCCAAATGTAGGCAATATTATACAGATTACTTTATAATACCAGTGCTTTTCAGTCTCTGAGTGAGCTAGGGAAATGAACTTCATGTATGCTTTGATGACAAGCAATCAAATGTTTTAGATTTCACACAGAGAACTGTGAAAGAGTCCAACAGTTCAAAATCATACAAATATCTTCCTGGATTCTGGCACACTCATTTAAATGTGTCTTATTAGATGATGATCTGTGCTGGCAATCTAGGAACCAGGGAGGTAATTTAATGCACATTGCTTGGCTGACTCCAAATATAGAAGATAAGTTGGAAAAACACAAGAAATATTATAGGAACAATATGGAAGGAATAGTTACTGCCTGATCTGGCACCACATTTGCTAAACAACTTCATGATAATATGCAAAACTGAAAAAAATTAAGTGTTTGTCATTCATTTTTGTTGTGCAATATCTGTAGTTAGAAAAACATAAACATATCTGTGCCAGCTTTAGAGTTGATAAATCAAAGTAACACAGAGTGACAGATGCTTATCTATAAGATAATTCAATTTGTAAATTAATTTGGAAGAAAGACCACATTTTGTTCCATAATTGAACAGCAATTAGAACTCCAACTCATCCACGGTTGGAGTTCCCAGATGACAATGCTACATGGAATATGCAACAACAACAAAAGTAGCTTTCTTTCTGCTACTAAGAAAATATAGGTTACTGGTCATTTATGTAATGTGTAACAAGGAATAATAATATCCCCCAGATTTTTATTCCGACTGTTGTTAATTCAACAAATCAATGTTGTATAGTCAGATCATCTGGTTTGGGGTTGTGGGTTTTGAGGGGGGTGGACTGTTTGTTTGTTTGTTTGTTGTTGGGGTTTTTTTTGTTTGTTTTGTTTTGTTTTGTTTTGTTTTAATTAGTATTGCATTGGTGTCTTAAATTCTAAACTAGAAAATATTTGCTGACCTCTCTGAAATATCTTTATCATTGTGTTCTGCTTCTAGGAGTCAAGGCACACTCCAGCTGTTTTTTACCTTTTTATTTTTTTTTTTTACCATGCTGCCAGTCACTGACGAGAGAGCTTTCCTTTGGAGAGGAAATGGTTAAACAAGAAGTAATACATCAGCATAACAGAGACAAGCTGAAAGCAAGACAAGGCTTCCTGCCATCTTAAAAGAAAAAGAAGTTAGCTTTTAGATGCTAATATAAAATCCACAGAAGCAAGAAAATTCAAAGTTAAGCAAGAAATTTTGTACCGCTGTGTCAAGACATCTTTAGGAAGCTAGGATTGTTATGAGTCATAGATGCTTAATTTTTAATCAGAATTTCTATAGAATTTTATGCACCCATGATAAACAGGAATATTTCTGACATTATGCCAGCTCTACTTGGCTGCAAAATTTCTGGTTTCTTGCCCACAGTTTTTGTATTATCTTACTGTAGAGTAAAAATAGTTGAAGCAGACGCAGCCTACATTTGGTATTGTTAAAATACAGGCCACAACTTTATTTAACTACATAAACAAGCATACATAACTGTAGTGGATTAGGGCAAGACAGGCCTTAAGGCTGTTAGTTGGTGGGACTGGTCTACTGCAATATAGGCATTGCCTGAATCACTCCCTGTTATAAGGTTATGCTACTTTAAGCTCTTCATTGTAATACAAACCACAGGATTCAGTGCACTTGCTAGAATTTTCCATATTTTTCTCACGACTGAGAAGGTATGTGGCCAGACATATGAGGTAAGATACTTCTCAGTTACTTCTACATATCTACAGTTTATCTGTACTTCATCCAGTCCAGGTTTTGTGTCGAGGCAATGGAGAACTCTAAGTGCTTTTACAGTGAGATCCAAATAGCCTGTTTTTGAATTATGTTTTAGGAGGAAATTAATAGAATTTAAGGTGGCTATTTCTTTCCACAAAGGAATGCAGATGACTAGCTCAGATGTGGACTTCTATAATTAACCAAATGAATCCCATCACTGTTCCACTAGGAGAAGACAAATACTTTAGATGGAAAATGAAAAAGAATATATTCCCACACCTGAGGATGTTAAGAATCCAAGCTGTTCGTGGCTGTCCAATCCAAGTTCCAATACAGCAGACGTCTTAAATATATTAGCTATATTAAAGAGCAATTCCAAAACTGTCTGAATGGAGGCTGATTTAACACCTTGCATTTGTGAACCTCAGGCCTAAGACAAAGGAGTTTGATAGCATACGGAAGCAGACAGCACACCCTAACAGGCCATTTGCTCCTATAAAATCCATCAGTACCTTAGCATTACCTGCAACTGATAAGATCATTACCACAGAAGAGCTCAACAGGACATAAAAGGTATTTGGGATGATGCTTAAATCTTAGCATAAAAGCTATCAGCTTATTTGTTAATAGCTTATAATTTATTTATATCTAGAACCTTTAGATGTTATTGTTGCTTGGCTTTTTGTCAGAATTTAAAAGTTTTGCTTTGAAGTCAGACGTGTAGTAGTAAATTGCTTTTTTACATCTTACAGTTCACACTTTTAAGTGGATGGTGGCTACTTATTTTCTAGTGGGTAGGAATCTGTATCACTAAAAAAATTATTTTATTGTAGTTAGCATACCTTCAACTATTTTAGATCAGAAAGCTAAAAAGGAAACAGTTGTAATTATAACACTGAGGACCTGGAAATTCAAAAGGAAGAACAGAAATAATAATACCAAAAATAAATCCTAGAAGATTTCATATGCAGCTTCAGTAAGTACAAGATGAATGAAGCTCATTTGAGAGGAGATGAAGGTGATAGAATGCTAATTTCTGTGAAACTATTAAAAGAAAATGTTGACATCTGCTTACTCAGATGAATTTCAGTCTGTTTTTAAATATTAGAAAGAAAAAAGTCTCTTATGGAATTCCTAATTAGGTAGAGTTAAATTTAAAGCAACGGCCTAAGATTGTGAACTCTCTCTCTCTCTAGTTATACTGGAATTGCTGTAAGTATTCTAGCATGAGCTGTACCACATAGAGATCCAAGAAAGATACTGGCAGCCTAATGGATCTGGTTACAGTTTCCTGATCTGGAGCTGGCTAGCCTCAGGATAAGGTATATCTACTCTAATTTAAATGCTGTGAAGTCCCTCTGTTCAACCAGACTCTCAACAAGACTCTGACTTGCTCTCTCCACTTCAGAGGATGTAGCTGATGTAAAACACAATTATATATGTGGAGATTCTTCTCACATGGGGAATATTCCATCAGGATTATTTTTTAGTGCAACAGCTGAATTTTAGTCTATTTGGTCCTTACTGACCACGGAAGAACTGGCTTTGTCAGTATGGTGTATAAGAAAGAATAGTTGGGTTGATAATCTTTATACTGAAAAAGGATTGCGTGTGCAATATTTTCAGTCATATTCCTTGGTTCTGGTAAATATGCTTTCTGCTTATCTGAAAAAAAGAGTATAATTTTAATGACTGTCAGAGAACTCTGTACAGGAAAATTATACATACAGGTTATTTTTTGCTTGATGTAGTAGAAAGACAAAAAATTCCTATACCAGGTAGTGTCAAGAAGAGAAAATTTGAACCTATAAAAACATTGTGCAAATGTTTTGTTAATTTTTTCAACATGAGTCATATACTTGGAGGATATTCCAAGAGATACATTAAAAAGCTCAATGCACATATACCATATTGAATAATCTGAACAAAGTGAATATAAACATATAAAAAAATCCATTACAACTACAACAAAAATAGGATAGCAAACCTGATATGCTCAATCAGACATTTATGACTGGATCAATTACTACTAACATAAACCAGAAAGCATATGGAGAAAAGATGACATAAACTAGTAAGTTCTATTCATTAAAAAATGATATAAAGGCCACCAAATGGAACATATGTAAAAAACTCAGCTGCACACCAGATATTTACTAAGGTGGGTTTGTTTCTGGGTCTTTTTTTAGGTAACATGGTAGGGCATCATGGGAAGCTATCAAGATTTAAATAGAATCACTTAAACCTCTTATACATTTTTTTCTCCTTTGCATAACAATAAAGCATAGTTTGGTGGTGATTACATACCACTCTCTCTTTTTTTTTTTTTTTTTTTTTTTTTTTACTAGAGCTCCTTTTTGTCGTATTCAGTTTTAGGCATGACATTTAAAGTAGAGAAATTATACAGAAAAACATTTTTCTTAACTTTATCGGTAGGCTAAATTATTTCCTTTCCAAGAGCCAAACGTCTTTCAACATTTTCAACACTTAATGCAGAAGAGATTTCCAAAGTTATACAAACTAACTGCAGCTTGTGATACAATTAAAAAAAAATAAAATGTAAGTAAAGGTACACTTTCCAAAGACGATTTAGAGCTAGGTCCTATTGTCAACCAGGCTCTCATACATTTGTACGTTTCTTTTACTAGCAGTATTTTATTACAATTTTAGTATTTTATTAACATATTCCATTAACATTTGTATTAGCATACTGTACTAACAGTAAATGATTCTAAGAAAGGTTCATTGACATAAGAAGTATCTGAGAAGAATCAGAAGAAAATTGCAGAGAAGGTGGGTAAGTGTTATCTATTTCCACAGTGAATATTTAATGCAAAAAAAAAAAATTAATTTCAGATGTATCAAACTGTCATTTTCATAAATAGTTCTTGTATAAGTCAATAATTTTAACCTGAGATTCCCCCAAGAGAATAATATAAGTACAAAATGCAGAAATATAAATTCCACATCTAGAAAAAGAGACACATGAACAAAAAGAAACAAAATTTCTGTTTAGCATAGCTGTCAAATATTAAACTTCAAAATCCAGTAGAATGCTTTTTAGAATCTGAATATTTTATCATTGGAACAAATGGATTTCTTTACAGAGATTTAAACTGAGTTGTTTTTCCTGAGTCATACAACACCTTTATTCAAATTAATGTTTAATGTTGTGCAAGAAAACTTTTTAAAAGGGAAACACTATTTTGAGATTTAAGAATAGAAACATTACATCAATAGAACCATTTTTTAACTGTTGACTTACCTAAATTTTTATTACTGTATTTTTGGGCTTCATTTTATGGGCCCTCTTCAGCATCAGCTGTGCAGTAGAAATATCCTTAAAACCCCTAGGGGAAGAGAATAACTTACTAAACATTTCACATATATTATGTTACACCAGCTGCATATTATTGTATAATGCACTTTTCAAAAATAATACAAGTGTATACAACCTCTTATGCATGGTTTGAAACTTTCTGAATTGCACAGATAGATGCAATGCTTAACATTACATTATTGCAACTTATTAAGATCGTTGCCCAGACACTTGTAAAAGTAATTACAATAATTTTTACTTTGGTAGAAAACAGAGATTGTCAAAAGGTGGAACTTAAGAAAAGCAAGCAACAACAGCCAACCTGTACCTGGAAGTCACTATGTAAGCAAAATAGCTTAACATACCATTCTTCTGAAATTTTCTCTTCTTTTTCAGACATGAATGAAAATTTCTTTTTTTCTTTCCAGTCAGAGAGCTGTGACGTTGTTCCTTTTCTTGATCTGAAAACAAAATATAAGAGCTGTACTGAAAGGTGGGTAAATAAGGAAGGCTCTCGGGTGAGTATTTGGCAGCCTTTGTTATTCTGCAAGTTGTTTGTGCCTTTTAAAGGCACTTTTGAAGCTTGGAAACAATACAAAAAAATATATTTTAATGCTCCAGTAAGGCTTTATCTTGGAGAGTAATAAAAGTCTGCCATCAATTTGAAATGTTTACGTTTCAATTACTTGAAGCATATTTCAGTCCTTTCTCTCCAGAAGAATGCAGCTGTGTAAGGAATCCCTTTTAATCTTTATCTAGTCTTACAAATCTCTATTTCAACATCTATGTTATGATATATATTAAAAAATACAAGTTTTATGATTTACAGACAAACCTAGATTAATAAAAATACACATATATATTCTTATATTCTTAATTCTGGTAGTCAATGAAAAATAACAACTGAATTTAATATATTTGGTTTTAACAAGTAAATACATTTTAACTCCAGTAATATTACATTAACCAAAAGTAGCAAAAGCATCAGAAAACAGCCTCAAGTTCACCTCCCTCTGATTTTTGTCAAATCCAAATGAACTAAATATAATGGAGAAAATATATTATTTAACTTACCTGCTATGAAAGTGGATGTTTTCTGCTGAGTATGAATGTGGTCTGTTAACACACTGCCAAACTTCTTGTGGTGACAATGGCAAATGATTTGAATGTTCCCTGGAATTTGAAGGCCTAGAATACTTCTAAGTAAGAGAAAGAAAAAGAATGCAGTTGACGATTCCTGCAAGTTTGAGTCTAAAGTGTGCAGGTAAACCTGCACCAGGGTTTGCAGAGTGTATTAATATAACAGAAAGTATTCTTAATGGTGATATGCCCATTACAGACCTTACCTTCAACTAACTAAATAGGGCAAAAAGGTGACTTTAATAATACTTAATGTCCCCAAATATAATGAATTATACATTTATAAGACTCCTTTCTTTTAATTGTAGGAAATAAAACATTAGTAATACTACTCTTGTAACAAGAAGAGAAAACCCTACCAAAACAAAAAGCTAAAACTTCAAAGTTTATCAAATAACTAGCAGACATTACAGTACAATGACCTTTAGCTGTTCTGAAAACATTCAGCTGTTGTCATATAATGCAGATCTTAGTATTTTTAAAATAGTGTGTCAACTAGCAATTTTTAATCCATTGCCAAATGTACAGATGAAGCACATCATCTTTTTTTCTGCTACTGTGAAGTAAAGTGTTGAAATAAATCCAAAATAAAGAAAAAACTAAACAAATGAAAGAAAATCTGAAAGAAAAATTGCATCTGGAGATGAGGAGGAAGTCTGAGACTTCTAAAAGTAATTGTGTTTTTCAAGTCAATAGATTGTCATATTAATCACCCCAGAATAGCATATCCTTAAGGAATGAATAAAGACTGAAGAGTAAGAAGTTTCTGTGACATGTTACCTTTGGCCAGTGCAGCTGGTTTGAGAGCAGGAGTGTTTTTGAAGGGAAACGGGTGGAATCTAGAGCTAGCCATTCCTTCTCTAATGCAGCCTGCATGAATGAGTAAAGTCAAATAGTGCACTGATATAATCAGTTTAGTTTTGATAACTTTTGCAAAGTCTCTTTTAAACTGTCTTACATACTGTTTCAAGTGTTTTCAAGTCGTATATCAGAACTGCCACCTGCAGAGCAATCACGCTTAAAACACCTTTGGAGATGCTGTCTTGTGCTGTTTTATTTTAAATAAACCAGATTAATAGTATTTGTGGGTTGTGAGTTTTTTCTGGGTTTTGGGGTTTGTTATGTGTTGGTTTTTTTTAAATAAGATGCATCCCCTCCTTCTCAGATTCTTGTAATTTTATCCCAACATTGTTAGTAAGTCCAAGTTACTGAAAAAGACTGCCGAACTGAAAAAATACAGACCTAAGGTACTTAAAGGCCTAAAGCAAATGAACAGAACACGAACAGCTTTGTTTGCTGTTTTTTGATTGAGTATTTTATATCAAGATGTAGGTGCCTAATTCTGTCAAACTTGCTTTTGTTGAGTTGAATAGTTTTCATTGAAATCTGGAGTTAAAAATGTGAATGCTATATGTACTTATTCCTTCAATTAATCAATTTTATTTTTGATGTACTGGAATAATTTACAAACTAAAATAGTAGCTTGGAATGAAGAGGGGTGACAGAATTAGGTGCTAACTGGTGTCTCTAGCACTTCAAGACAGAATTCAGTTTTCTTTCATAAAACCCAAAATTTAGATTTTGCTTCAAACTCAACCTGTATATGACTTATTTTTCTTATATGTCCTTGAGTTTTTTGACCACATGTTCTTTCAATATATTCTGATAAGTGAGAGAAGTAAATTACTCCCACACAGTAAGCAAATACCTCTGAAGAATTTGGCTTCTCTTACACAGGGCTCAGTCATTCAGGCTGTTCTTACTTCAGCAGCAAAGAGCCTGGGGTTCATTCTTTTGAAAATGGCTCATTTATAAAACTGGACTACTTTTCTCCCAATCAGAGAATATTTCAGATTGCACTGATTTCTGACCCTGAGAAATTATTCTAACTTTGGATACCTTACTGTGTAGCTTGTGTAAACAGGACTTTGCACAGGCTTTGCACATTGGTGAACAAGAAGATCTTCCAAGCCCTTTGAAATCCTTAGAGACAGAAGGGTCATATTCCAGCTATTTTGAAAAGGTTGCTTCAGGTACTGGTCGCATAATGTGGTGACTCTAAGACCAGTCCTTTCATTTATTAGGTAACTGTGAACAAGTACTCTTCTTCCATTCTGACCTAGCTTTTTAAAATAAACTTTCAACAAATTTTGACTTTATTTTCATGTCTGAAAACAGATGCATTTTTACATCTTTGATTCCTACTTTCTGGAATTCCCTATTCTTTGATTACAGTATGTTTTGGTTTTCATTCTTTTATTTAATGAATCCAGATAAATTCTACGTCCTCATTATTGACAGATGATACTGTCTCTTTACCACTCTTCCGCTTCTTACTGTTTCAATTCATGATATATATACAACACTACCTTTTTTACCACACGTCCTCTTTCAGGTAGTTGTATATCTTAAGAAATCTATGTAAATAAACTGTAGAGGCATGCCGAAAATGTATATTGCAAATTACATAAAAAAATGTATCACATTCTTTATCTATTACATCTACCTACAACCCACTAACCTGTCTCTCCTCAGTGATTACTCTTATGCTGATAAACACCGAGTGGTTGATCAAAACAATTTTCATTTAAAAAAAAAAAGAAAAAAAAATCACAGTTAAAATCTATTCCAGAAGCAGATTGTGGTAAATCAAATCCCGAAGGCGATGACTTAAAGATGTGAAATTGGTACAATTCAGACACAGAAGACTGACAAAATCGTATCTCAGCAGAGACAAAGCTATGACATATTCAAGTTTTGCAGTTGCCTGGGGTCTATGGGTAGAATGGTCAAAATGAATAACTATGAAGAAGGGAGGAAATCTAACCAAAAATTGACAGTGAAATTAGACAGTATTCCTCCTTGTTTTCCTTGAATTTACTCTTCAATTGCACTATGAAAATCATATTTCTAGCTTTTCAGATAAGAGTTTTTCACTTATTTTCTAAGTGTGGGCATGCAATCCAGTCACAGGTAAACTCAATGTCTGCAAAAGATGTGTCTTCAACTTTGCTGGTATACAAAGGTATATGAAAATAGCAAATTTCTGAAGTATTTTTTCCTCCTCTTTTTGCAAAAGAATCAATACAACTGGGAGAGAGGTAGATTTCCACTTTTTGTACAATTTAAGTGTCAATCAACTTAATTGGTGTGTACAATGATGTGTCCATGGGTACTTAAACATCTTACATTAGCAGTGAATACGATCCAAGCTCTACTGTCAGATTTCAGGGCAAGCTTGCATCCTAGCTATTTGAATTTTTACCTCTCTGATGAAATGGTTTGCGACAGAAACCAATAAAATCATGAAACATGAAAACTAACACTCCAAAGCTGTAGCCAATTTTTTCAAACAAGAATCACTTTAGTAGTACACTAATTGAATCCTTTTGCTTTACAGTTGTACCATAACCCAGGTAAAGTTCTTTGCTCTTAATATCTAGGTTGAAAATTTTCTCACAAATATTTTCTTTGCCCAGTGTTTGCCATCTATTAATTTAATATTCTCCAGGGTTTTTTTATTTCTTTAATAGCCTATAAAATGTATTTCAGTGTTCTAAGTGTTGAAAAGAAATATCAACGAAAATATAAAAGCATGATTCAAAGTTATAAATATGCAAGACAAAAAAAAAAGATAAGTTATTTATCATTGAGTACATTTGGCACTCCTCTTAATGTGCATCAGATTATAAAAATATACCACACTGTCATTTGCTTTGGCCAACAAAAATAAACACAAAATTGATTTTCAAATATATGCTCTTCCACTACATTATCCTTTGAGATTTTGACAGCACTAAGTTCAAGAAACTTCCGTCCCTATCTTTCCCATAAACACAGTCCTAAACTATAATTAATGCAAAGTTTATGACAGATTTACCAATTCTGAAGGCTAAAAACTAGATCCATTTCTACTGACCTTGTCTACTAAGAGAAAAAAAAAGGACATGAATTACAAAGGAAATAAAACCATAATGTTTGATTGTATGGTCTACATAAACAATTATAGGCATACTATATTTATGTTTATTTCTGAAGCCAAATTAAGGAATTGATTTCATAAATACTGACATCTATGACATAGCTTTACACATATGTGTAAATCAAATAGAGTTGATTTAACACACATCTGTTCATCTGAAGATATATTTTATGCTTCTGTATCTTCCATACTTTATTTCCAGTGTTTGTTTCAAATCAATGAATGTATTGATTACTTCAAAAAAGTTTCTGTTTTCACAAGCATACAAACCATACATAGACCTTTCTAACTTTTTTGTTGAAACTTTACAGAAACAAATTAACCTTTAACTTACTGTTTGAAACACATTTTTAATGCTTGGGAAATTTTTCAAGGGTTTCTTTTGTTCAGGTTTCTTGTGTTTTGTTTTTGCTAGACTTTATGCTAGTTTTCATTTAGCTCCCTCTCAGGGCGCAAACAAGATACTTCCAAGACTAGAAGGAATACAGACCATCAAATTCACTATTAAACACAATATAATTATCCATGATATCATTCTTCAACAAGAAGAAAGTGTGAATATATTTGGTTTTGGGGTTTTCTTTCTGAATTTTAATAATAAAACTTCCATAGTGATAGCTATTTCCATTTATCTATTAGGATCAAGAACAACTTATCCTTATTCACAATGCATTTTTTTACCCTTTGAGAGTCTAATCCTACAGGGTTTTTTTCTCCCCTTTAATTTTGTAGCTCATCAATGAACTTTGGAGGCTTAGGGATTCTTTTTCATGGCATATTATAGGTAACCGTTTCCATTTTGTTATTGCTTCATTTTTCAAACATTTATTCTATCCTTTCCTTTGCAAAATGTAATGACTATTATACCATCAAACATTAAAATTCTGTGGTCTCAGAAACAGAATCCACTCCTACAACCACCAAAGTCAGTGAGAATGGTTCTACTAACTTTATGACTGAATGAGGTATTGAAAAGCAGAATTTTAATGCAAATGTTATTTATACAATCTAATTCCAGGCACCTTTTATATGCTCTGGATTACATTCTGGAGCTATACATGTAATTTTGGCTGTCCTGAGTCATATTTAAACCATGAGCAAACAATGGCTCCCAAGATACAGCGTCAAACTGTCTACATCAATACTCTGTTTCCAGAAGAGTTCAGTAGCAGAAGCCTATGGAAAGAATGAAAGAAGGTGGACATGTTGAGGACAATCCTTCCCTTGGTATATTCTTTTAGACCTTGGAAATTGTTGGTTTAAGGACTTTCTGCTAACATCTAGGAAACGATTCCTCACTTTAAAACAGTAAACTAACTTCTTATGACAAATATAGGCATCTAGTCAGTGTTGGCGAGGTCATCGCTATGTCAATACAGAAAGAATACAAATAATTTACATCGCTCAGAGCATATAACTGAAGTGATGCAGATTAACTCCAAAAGGCCAACATGTTGGCTGCCATAGGAGCTGAAGCTACCCCAGGTTTCCACACATGGTGACCCTCAAAATCACAAGTTGAATCACAATCTGACAAAACCATGAAACTATTGTTGAAAATTGGGGAGAGCTAACTCTTTATACCTCTTTCCTTTTTTCTTTAATTCCCTCATTGTCTCATTCACTGTTTGCAGGACAGCAATGGTTTAGCCCAAAGGATTGTTTTATCGATATTTATGTAGTGCTTTAATTTATATGGTATCTTTAGATAAAAACAGGAATATTACCCAACAGAATATAAACAAGCCGAAGACAATACCCAGAACTCACTCTGAACTCAGTCATGACTGGCTCCTGAGCATTACAACAGCACAGAAGGAATGTGAGGGGGAAAAAAACCCAGCATCTCTTATTAAAAAAAATATTTCCAAATTACAATTTCACAGAAATAGTGTGTGGAATTCTTTGCTTTAAAAAAAAGATTCACATGCCAGTTCACCTGCCTGGTTTTGTCTAACCTGGTTTTTTTTGACTTCTGCAACCCTTAGTGTCAGAATGTCCTTTCTTCAACCAGATTTTACAAAGTATCTGCCCTCTCTATATTCAAATTAGTTTTTAACAAGAATAATATGTAATAAGAGTAAATAAATAAATAAACTAGAATGAATCCTTCCACTAGTTTTCTCTACAGAAAACAAGTTTAAATAAAGTTTTTCAGGGTGGTTGATTTTTGCTTTCCTAGTTTTAGTGCGTATATTTGAATAGTGCAGTTCAAGTCTAGTTCACTCCAAGAAAATAATAATAAAAAAAAAAGGTTAAAACAAAAAGACAAGTGAAAGACAGTACTTTAATCCAAGGCAGAACGTTCAACAGCATTCTATGATTGTTTCAAATAAGCTGACAAAATTTCTTTTTGGGCAATACATGTGACATGAAGAACCAATTTTCCTAGTGTTAGACATGCTGTAGGTTAAATAATGTCTCAGACTGGGAGCGGGAGTGGTCAGGAAGAAGGATCATACGCTGAAGGTTAACCCTGTGGATTCTCACAACAGGAAAGGGCATACCACAGCCAGCCATACTGTACTGTCTTTCATCTGGCAGAAAGCTGTAACTTTCTCCCTTGGTTCCTGGCAAACATATTTCACTCTGTGGGGTATTTCATTCAAATATAATGCTGCTTCAGGACAGCGGCTTTCATTTTTTTTTAAACTAAACTTCATTTCTGCCAAGGACTAAGTGTTATTTGCTAGTAATTTCTTCTCTAAGAGCATCAGTTTTGACAAACTTCTTAAGAAATCACAAATTTTTAGCTCTTATAGCTGATACAGAAGGACCAGATCACTTTTCTATGCTCTTCTATATATTGTTGATAGACTGTGATTGAAAACTTCCTTTGAAATTGAAGATATGAATATTTTTGTGTATTTAGCCTTTTCTTTCATCCAGTCTTTTTAGGAATCAGATTACTCTATGGGCTAGGTTTTCTGAAAACTCAAGTTCATGTGTAAAGCTTCATTCAATGTTAGGAAGTTGAATATCAATTCAGACCCAGACTTTCTAAAAATCTTCCAAACCTAAGATAGTATCAAATATGAACATCCTTAACTGGACCATCTATTAGTTGCATTATTATACCATTTCCAATACCACAAAAATTCAGTCTAAGTTCTCCTATTTTAAAGCTGTATGTAAATGTATTGATTTGAACAACTTTATAAAAAAAATGTATACAGACTTCTTTTTAATTAGACAGATTAGTGGATACACATTTTATAGAAAATGGATCTCTGAACTGCAGGGAGCAGAAAAATAGTCTTTTGCTCTGGATTTGTCTTTCGTGCTTTTTCACATATTTTATGTGGTGAAGATAAATAGGTTAGCACCCTAACAAAGGTTATTTTAACCTTTGGCAATGCTTCTTTTTCAATCCTGTCTTTATATAAGACAAGAGAATTAGAAAAGAAAGCTGGGCATGGCTGCATTCTTATGACTGCTAAAACCAAACAACGTTTCAAGCCAAAAAAAAGTACTGAGTATCATACGGATTCCAGAGAAACATTGCAATGATTAATGGACCCCAAGAGATTTTATAGACTTACAAAAGCCGGTTAATTATTAGAGTACATTCTTGTAGGAAAATTAGAAGACAAGCGTAGTTGTGTAGTTGTCCATTTATAAGAAGGACATATTGACAATTACTGGAAAAATCAGAATGTTACTGCTAAGAAAAACATTCAAGAAAATTTTACTGAGGAATGTCTTCTCCAGTTGTCATTTTTCCAAGTGTTTAATAAGCTCAGAAAACTAACTGTTCTCTCAATTTTTTTTTTATATAAAATATATGTACCTATGTGATTTCTCTAAATACATATGACTAAAATTATGGAAATAATTTATTTCAGAATATACAAAAGTAAATGAATAATGAAAACTTCAGGGATCCTAAAAGTTTTCATTCACAAAAAAGGTTGAATGTATACATACATAATTAACTCTCGAAAAGTCTGAATCTTATTGTAGTTCATGTCAGTCATTCATGACCTATATGACCCAAACTTTTCTAGAAATTCATTTTTGTCTTAAGCCTGTCAGTGTTCAAAGGAAGCTCTGGGTCCTACATGTTTTTTTGAATACAGGAATAAAAAATACAGATGTGTAAACAGCTTCAGAAGTTAGACATGGTTCAATTAAGCATCAGAAATGTATGCTTCAAAAAACTTTTGAGAAGTATACCCCCACCATCTCAATAAATATCAGGCTCCTGGCAGCTTCAGGACACCTCTCAAAATGGCTCTAAGACCCCAGATGCAGTCTTTCCCCATTAAAATGACAAGAATCCTCAGGTCTTCCCCTCTGATTCTGCCACACTACACAAACTTTAACTGTCCCTATAAGCCTTTTTCCAAGTTCTTCTACCTCTGCGAAAAGAAACAAACAGAACTTTCAAGGGGCAATGAATTAAAAAAAACAACCACCAAACCACCAAGGGACCCTTCATCCCCATCCCTTAAATACTGAACATTCAAAGAATATACAATTTCAAATGAAGATAACTCAAAATGTTCTATCAAGTTTGAGGAATGAACAATAAAAACACAACAGAAAAGAAAGCTGTACTTCAGTTTGCAGTTTGTTAAAGGAATGAAAGTCAGGCAGAAGTACAGGGTAATAAAAATAGACTAGTCACAAGTTTACAGTCATCTAACCTTTAATGTGTTTCAAAGTTGATGTCACATGAGAAATCTGATTCAATTTCAAGACTTTTTGTTTAAAAGTCACTGTTTCAGAAATAAGACCAAAAAAGTATTTGGAAGATAAAGAGCAAAGGAGGACTAAGTTGTAATAACATATTTCTTAAAAATGATGATAACAAATTTCTAATTACACTACAAACGTTTAATTTTGAAGAAGATCTCTCACTTCTTCACTTTTAACGTACTCTCATCTTCACTTATAATGTACTCCTTATGTGTCCCTAGCACTAACTCTTCTATTTGAAATAGATCATGCACAAATGAATCTACAAGTTTAAATTTGTTGATGCATAACTGTAAGTCTCAATACCTTAAATCTTTTGGGACCTGCACTGCTACTCTCTGGGAAATTCAAGAACTTCAGGAGCTCATTCTTTGAGATGTTTTCCAGTTGTAAACTCAGATTTGTGAAATGATCAATAGCTACTGCCATTAATTTTAACGTATTTTCCATACAAACAAAATGACTAGACCGAGGACCAGGAGACATACTTAAATACTAAATATACACACACGCGTACAGTATTTAGCATTTAGGACTCCTTAGCCCCCTCCATTCAAGGACAAAATAGACATAAAGTTATATAGTTTTGAGCTAAATTAAGGTTGTGTTATAGGGTGCTTGTTGTTTTTCCCTCCCTTTCTCTGTTTCCACTATTAGAAACTCAAGAATCGCATGGTGAAGAAAGTCCATTAGAACCCTAGATCCTTTTCTGTGGTGCTGCTTCCTAGACAGTCAGCCCCTAGTCAACAGTATTGCATGGGGTGACTCCAGCCCATATATCACACTTTGTACTTGATCTTGTTTAACATCACCAGGCTCAGATCAGTCTGTTTATCTTGCCTGTGCAGGCTGCTCTAAAGAACACCCTGGTCCTCCAGCATACTGATTGCTGCCCCCAATTTGGTGTCATCTACACACTTGCTGAGACTGCAGTCTGTTCTATCATACAGGTTGTTAACTAAAATATTAATTATTTGGTCTCCCTACCATCCATGATGGGCTCCATTAATTACTGTCTGCAAGTTGGATTTTGCACCACAGAACACAACTATTTGAGCCTGTCAATCCAGTCATAGAGTCATAGAATCATAGAGTCTTCATGGTTGGAAAGGACCTTTGACATCATCGAGTCCAACCATACACACACACAAAAAAAAAAAACAAACCCAAAACCCTACAATCTCTGTCACTAGAGCATGCCCTGAAGTGCCAAATCTAGACATTTCTTAAATACCTCTAGGGATGGTGACTCAACCACCTCCCTGGGCAGGCTGTTCCAGTGCCTGACCACTCTTTCAGTAAAGTAATTCTTCCTAATATCTAATCTAAACCTCCCCTGCTGCAGCTTCAGACCATTTCCTCTGGTCCAGTCATTATTCACCTGGGAGAAGAGGCCAACACCCACCTCTCTACAACCTCATTTCAGGTAGTTGTAGAGGGTAATGAGGTCTCCCCTCAGCCTCCTCTTCTCCAAACTAAACATGCCCAGTTCCCTCAGCCTCTCCTCATATGACTTGGTTTCCAGACCTCTCACCAGCTTGGTAGCTCTCTTCTGGACATGCTCCAGCACTTCAACGTCCCTCTTGTACAGAGGGGCCCAGAACTGAACACAGTCAATTTTGCCTTATGGTCCACTTTTCCAGCCCATACCTGAACAAATTTTGAGAATAAGTCTGTGGGAGACTGTCCACAGCCTTGCTAAAATAAAGGTATGCAATATGCACTGCACGCTCCTTATTCACAGTGCCAGTCACCTTGTGACGAAAGCAATGAAGCTGATCAGCCCTTGGTAAACCCGTGCTGCCTGCTCCCAATCACCTTCTTTCATGAATTTAGAAATGGCTTCTGAAGTGATTTGCTCCGCAACCTTCCCAAAGAACTGAGATAATGTTGATGAGACTCTAGTTGCCTGGATATTTCTTCTTGCCTTTCTTAAAGATGGGTGTGATATCTGCCCTTTTGCAGTCACCAGTAACTTACCCGAGTTGTCATGACCTTTCAAAGATGATAGAGAGTGACCTCAAACTGACATCAGGCAGCTTGTTAAACTACCTTGGGTGCATCCTGTCTGTTCCCTGGGACCTGTATATGTTCAGCTGAGTTAAGTTATGCTATGGTTGGATAACATCTGCTATGTTCTAAACAAAAAGGACTTCAAGCTCCAGGCCACAAGACATGTATGGATTTAAGTGTGGAGGAGGACGGAAGCTGACATCTCACTTCCCTCTTTGGTTCCTCCAAAAGTACTACTATTTAGCTGAATTACAGTATTGGCTGCTTCAATGGCCTCTTCTCACAGAGCACACACAAGTCACTCAGGAGAGCTCCTGAAATTTTTAAATAGGCATTACTAAAAAATCTTTTTCAACGGAAATCAATGTATGTGAACTTGCTAAATATCAGACATTTAACTAGATCCTTTAAACACAATCTATACCTACACTACAATTTCAGTTTTAACATTACACAAAAATTAAAGAACTTAGGGAAGTTATATTCTATGATGTGGGATCCTTAGCTCAGCTTTTAAGAGACTCCAAATGCAAATGTACCCAGTGAGAAGAACTGATGGATCTGTTATTACTTCCATTTCCAATGATGCATTTGGTTTAGAACAATTTTGCTTTGAGGCTACAGTAATGAGTCTAAAACTCCATAGAACTAAGACTTTTTTCACTTTTATACATTTTTCCATTGCTTGGCCTGTTTATTCAGTTCTGATGCTTGACTGTCTTTAGAGAAATAAGAATTAATGACATCGTTATACTTTGATATGTCATACAAGAGAAATATAATTTAGAAAAATACTATACCATTTGGTTAAATACAGGTTCCAAATGATATCTTTAGTGTCATGCATCCTTAGTGGGCTTTCCTTTGGAAAGTATTTCTTTGAATCTGGCTATTTAACCAAGGATTAGATAGAGATAAGCCATGAAGATAGTTTCTGTTTAAAAATTAAAAGCATTTCAGGTGGCATTAAGAACTGAGATCTGATGGTGGAAGGCCAGAAAGCAATCAGAGCACATTCAGCATGAGCTGTGAAACTGGAGTGTTAGTGACAGCTGCAACTCCTAATAGCTGTGTTTGTGTTTATTTTATCAGATACTAACTGCAACAACCTACTTCCAAGGCCAGGATATCTATCAGATAACTAAAAAAAAAACAGATTTCAGCATTTTAGATAAGTATCACTGCCGAAAGAGGTAGAAAACAGGCTTTATGTATCTGATGATGCCACAGACTGAGAATGGCATGCGATTTGTTAACATAGTGGCTGAAGAAGAAGGGTCGTATCAAGAGATTGTTGATAAACACTCATTGAAAAGATTGATCTTCCAAGATGTTACTTAGGAGAGAATTTTTCCCCTCCTTTTTTAAAAGAAGAGGATGGATCTAATGAAATTTTCATGATACACTTTTTTGCTTTTCTACAACACTGTATAAGAAATTTGATATAAAAAGGATCATATTCTTTGCAGAAAGGCTGGATTCTGATCTGACATTTATAAGCAATTACAAGAGCTAGACGTGTAAGAGTGTCAAGATGCAAGAAATGTTATGGGGACCTTCTAATCCATAGGCTACACTTACTTCCTGGCACTAGCCAGAAAACAGCAATCACTGTCACAAGCCCACAGTCAGAAGCTCACAGCCTGAGACAAACCACATCATGAAGGATTATCTGGAAAGAAAACAAAATACAGTGTATGTGTCTAATTTGGACATGTGATAAGAACACTAAAGATGTAAAGAAATTGTTGTTCTAACTGCTGTTTACTTCTCAAGAGTTAGCACAAATGAGATAGTTTTTATTCTTCTCTCTCCCCTCCCCCCCAAAAAAAGAAAAAGGAAAAGGAAACTGCTACCTAGCTGCCATGGAAGGCAGGCAAAAAATATAGGAACGGCTATGTGTATAAGTGTGGATATATAAAAAAACATGAAGGAAACTCCTGGTCAATAATTTCAAAACCTATCAAAAAGACTGGGATTTTAAAATTCTACATAATCAAAGCTCAGAAGCAGAACAATACTTTTTCTCAGGGCAACAGATTTATTCCCTTTGATGAAGGAAGGAGTAATGGATTTCTTTTTAGCTTGGTTGCAACTTACAAAGTTACTTTCTTTTTGAAAAAGTATGAATAGATAAGCTAAATTTACAAAAAATAAGTTTTGAAAAATACAATGCTTTCTGTGACATGTAACCATCAGTACTGGTACTTGATGAGAATAAGACATGGCTCCATATGCTGGCTCAGTGTAGGAAAACAATTTATTCAATTTATGGCCACTCTTCTGAGTAAAGAATTGTCTCAAAACTGATCACATTCAATCGGTTTAGCTTTTTGACACACTGGCAAGTTCGGCCATTTTGCATTTGGCTCACATCATATTCTAATCAAGAAAACAACAATGCTAATGGTTACATGGTAGAGAACGTGAAGAGCTGTGTCAAGCAAATATGTTGTCAGATTTTGTCGACCAGAGGTAAAGTGAGCTCTGCCTTGTAGATCATTTTCTACATGGATGGACTGCTGATGAAAGGTTGTCTTAAGATCAGCCTTCTGGAGCATACAGGCTGGAATTTTCCAAAGTCCACATGAAAGACATGAAAATATCACTAAATACCAGGCTCATACTTTCTGAGACATCTGTTGGCCAGATCTTTCATCTCATCTGGGATAGCCTGCTTGACATTGCACAATACAACAGACAAAAAACCACTACTGCCATCAATTGCCTTTGAATGTCTTTGGCAACATACAGGAGCCAATACAAAAAGGTATCAGTAATTGTTCAGGTGAAATGATTACTATTCATGCTATTGTGAGCAAGATAAAGACCCTTCCTCCAGCTCAGTCACATGCAATCCATTTTTCGCATAATATTGTGCCAAACTTGTACTAAAAATATACCACTGCTCAATGTGCATAAATGAAGAAAACAGATGATCTTTGGCAAAGACTAGAGTTTTCCCCGTGCTATTTCACAGCCTCACCTTCCACAGAGCACTGGGCACACTGAGTTTATAATGAAGATATTAAACAGTAATTTGATGAAGACTGGTGCCTAATGACTTACTGCATTATGATATTTGCAAATAGTTTAAATAGGTGCTTGCACACTGCTGATTTTGTAGAATGCCAGATAATACTGAATAAAATAATTATGACCGAAATCTACAAAATAGTGGTATAAAAAATCACAACAAACAATGACTACACCACAAAATAGTAAACTATACCAAAAACTTTTGGACAAAATTTAGTACATTTGTATTGGTTTGCAATATGGAAGGGTTTTTCTGCCCTTCTTTCTCATCTCACTCACCCTATCCAACAGTAAAATCTGCAGTACAAAGTAGTGTCCAGATATTTTTCTCTTCCTTCACACCCTAGCATATGGGATCTTTTAGCCCAGCAATACGTACTCCTCCCTACACACTTGTTTGAGGCCCAACAGATAGCCACTGATATCATGTGTCATTATTTGGCTCTGCTTCAGCACTTTGCTATAAAACACTGAGGCCAGAAAGGAGGGAATAAGAAGTAGAGACTGTTCCAAGCTTCTGCTGCTTGTTTCTGCCAAAGTAGAAAGTCTATGCGATTTGGTATTGCCCAACTGCAGAGAATGGGACAGCTAAAGGCACATGGAACCAGGCATCCTAGTACTAAGGATGGCTAGTCTGGGCTAGGTAAAGTAGAGTGTAGGACCATTATAGGTAAGCCACACATTTCTCACACTCAAATTCTTCAGCACAGATGAGATATACGCTTGAAAAAAAAAAAAAGAAAAAAAAGAAGGAAAAAATATGGCAAATATTGCTGGGTATAATTCTGATTACAGCCATCAATCTTGAACACTGAAATGTTCACTCACTAAACAAAGTATATCCTTCATGGGTGTATACGTTGCAAATTTATCCCATACACTGCTCTGTAGAAAAACATATGTTCTTGTATTTTTCATCACAAGAAGCCAAGGGCTTGAGTAACTTATTTGACATCAGGCCCCAGTTCAGCCTTTGAGCCTGCTGTGCAAACTAAAATGTCAGCTCATGGTTCTCCGGTCATGCTCTGAACCTAAGCGCTTTCTCTGAGAATTGGTCCCTAAACCCATGTTTTATGTATTTCACAATAAACTCAATAACAATTTGGAAAAAAAAAAAAAGGAAGGAATGTGTGGCAACACCAGAGGGTGATGCAGTGCAAGCCTCTCTGAAATGAGCTGGCCTTTTCCCCCTACCTTCTGCACTCCTTCCTTTTCTCCCTGGCCTCAGGAGCACCTGCCCAAATGGATTGCCTTGCTGACAAACAGATGGAACTAAACTGCCCATGTAGTCTTCAGTTTAGCAATTAAAAAAAATTAAAGAAAAAAATAAAAATAATGGGATTATTTGGGCTGAACAGAGTGAAACAAGAACGGCTCAATTGAATTACAGTATATAAAAGTCTGGCCTACTTGCTGAATAATTCAAAACAGGATATTTTCCTTCTTTAATATATGAACAGATACTTCCTTCCTGTGTGAAGAAATAAATCCTTCAACTTTCTGCTTTTTATTATTTTAGAAAGAAGCCAGCCACATCAGCTAATGAGACTGTTCTTTTTTGTATATATATTTCAAATTAAAATGAAAAAAATCCTAAAATTTAAGCCAGATCTCTATGTTTACACACACAGATTTCCTGTCTACCAAATGATTCCTGAGACTCCTGCCTCAAACATTTTGCATGCTCTTACAATAAGACAGTAATTCTGAAAATGTATCTTAAAATAGCTGCTGAAAGGGAGAAGAAAAAAAATAAAATTACTTCAAGTCATCAAGTCATTGGTAATAACTTCATTCAAAGCCCACCTATTTTCTAAGGGGAGGGGAGTGGCAAAAGAAGGCTCATACGCAGATGACCGAAGACTGATCTACTGTAAACTGCTCCACCTAACAACATATTTGGTTTCATAACTCTCTATGACCCATACAAACATGTGATCCTAAATAGGATCTAATTCTGCCAGTAGCAGGACTATCGCATCAATCTCGTTTGCAAAATTACAGTGGAATATTGACAAATGGCCCTTGCAAAGATGCAGCAGCTGAATAAGCACATTCAGAGACAAGGGTTCATGAAAAAAAACCTCAGTCATATCCTCTTAGGTCTCAAATGGCCACATTGCTATCGATTTTCTTTGCTTCACCTGAAACCATTACAACAAACCAAAAAAAGAAGCCAATGAATTGTTCAATTAGAAAAAGCAGTGCTCCAGACACATACTTAGGTAAGCCATCAACAGCTGCCTTACTATGCAGACTGAGTCTAGAACTTCCCATGTAGGTTGTGTCTTTTGAGGCTATAAAAGATAAAAGTGGTTTAAAGATACTTCTCCTTGCTTTCTGAGTGATATTGATCCCATAGACATTTTTATTTTTTACTTAATTGTCACTAAATTCAGTTTTGAATGAGATGTTATTCCTCAAATTTCTTTGGAGCCTGGTGCATATTTTCAGGTATATTATTGTTCTCATTCTATCATGAAAATGAACAAAATAAACACTCAAATATTGCTGTCATTATAATCTGTTACTAAAACACTAAAAAGATAAAAATTTTAGAACAAAAGGAGCTGTTTCCTTATTCTCATTTGATAGTCCTTTAACTATAGAAATACATCAGGTTCTACAGTGGGTGTGACATTATTAGCACAGTAACTACCAGAGCATTTCGAAGAGCAGGAATCAGTTAATCCATGACAAATACATTCAAATGAGCTATATATAACAAATGCTTCTTTATTTCTGGACATCCAACATGTTAATTCTAGCCCTGGTAGTCCTTTCAATTTCTTTTATTTCCAACAGCTACATGACTGCTTAAAAAGAATAATATTTATTTTTTACATGAAGTTTTTATGCTAATGACTGTGCTTACTTCAGAAAACGTGAAATCATCCACATTTATTTCTTCGTAGTCATCCTCCACTTCCTCACTTTTAACAGCTGCAAGAGCACTGGCCAGTTTCTTTCGCAAAAGAAAACCCTTCCAAAATGCCTGAACAAAAAATTTAAAGCATGTTATACAAAGCCATAGATCAAACCCAAATCCAGATTCTCCACGTTATCCCATTAGGAAGATAAAACATCTTGGGCCTTGGTTTAATAGCTCAATGATCTGTTTTTTGAACTTTATGTGACATTTAAAACTGCAAGACAAATTAAATGCCAGCATATGTCTAAAGCTTAGAGTACTCAAGAGGCTCTCCACCACTAAGCAGAAAGGAATCCTGCAACTCCCTCAACTACAAACCTGGGTCAACTAATTAATTATTTGACAATTCCTTCAGGGACTATTATAAACTGAAAGGAAAGGCTACATAAGAAAAAGCTGAGTGTCAACTTTCAAATTACTGAGAATAAAAATACACTTGTACTAAATGTCTTATAGTTTACAAGTAGCAATTCTTGGAGACATCTCGTGCAATTGACCTAGGTCAGTTACTCTTTCTTAACTGTCTAAGATCTTTATTTAAAAAAAATATTACCAGTAGTCATAATCATATCTAAGAAAAAGGAGAACATTAGGAATTAAGTGCTAGAAAAAGAGGAAGGGTGTTAGGAACACATGCCAAGCTGTAGAATCAGATCCAGGAAAACACTTTAGAGATCAAAATTACATAGGTGGAATTAAGAACACTAAATTCAGGACAGCAGTTTCCCCCCAAACCAGTGTCTGACATCATTAGAGTTCAAGATGCCCTAAGGATTTAAAACACCACGCAAAAAATTTCTACTGTCCTGAAAGATGTAGTGTTGTCCACATTTAATGGCTTTGCAATGAAGGCACTAAACCAGGAAGGGTAAATCTTGTATTCTGGCTTAACGTTTAGTTTATTGATTTTTAGGAAATTATTTTCTAAATGCATAAATTATTGAAAATATTACTGGTTTTACACACACAATTCCTGATTATTATAAAAATTATTAAATGTATTAGAAATGCTTTCTTATCATTTCATTGTTGTTATTTTCCTACAGATCTTCATAACCGTCCAGATAAAATATTCTGATATTACTGAGTGATCAAATGACACATACATTGCATTCAACAAATACAACTAGTTTTTACAAATGGAAAAGAGAAAAGCAATCCTAACGGTATATGCAGAAAGATAAACTGTAAGGCAGCTGTTAACACAGATCTATGAAAGCACCAGGTCAGTACGCAGTCATGATCAAAAAGAAAAATTATGTTAGTAGTTTTTAAGAAACAAGATTAAAACCATCTCGTACAAATTTGTGATATATCTGCCTATGGAATTCAGTTCTAGTCACTCCCTTAAAAAGGATATAATAGAATGAAGTAAAGGTTCAGAGAGGGACAAAAAGATGAGTACAGAGCAATGTGGAAAGAGACTAAATGGACTAACCTCTTATTTACAAGAGTGAATATAAGGATAGATATGAAAGAGATCTAAAAATCCATAAAATGCACAGAAGATAAATAGTGAAAGACTTCGTTTTCATAGTAACTTTGGAAATTATCAGGTCTGAAACAAATGAAAGGAAGCACATTTTAATCACTGTATAAATTTCTGAAACTCATTATTTTAGTATATAGTAGAGGTGAAATATATAAGCTAAAAAACGGATTAAATAAGTTTATGGAGATCAACTGTTAATACACTAGCTACACAATATACTCCAGAAACAGATTTTAGCTGAAGTTCCCAGATAATTGCCTGCTGTCATATGATTCTTACTTGTCCTGTTCTTAGTATGCACATTTACTAAACATTTTGCTGCCGACCATTTGTTGAATAGGTACTCACGAATTACTTGGATTTTCAGTCTGAAAATGCAACTTAGGCTCCTAAATCACTTTGGCACTGTTGAATTTTTTATAGCAGACTTACTATATTGAATGTTTTTAAGTTAATTTGAAACCTGAATTCAATACATGGGCCATTTGCTTAAAAATGTAGAAAAAACCCATGAACACTGGCAACTTGGCAGGTAAATGGTATATCTGGTTAGCAATCTAAACAAAGCCAAGGTACGGACTTCAGTTCTTGCATGTAGTAATCCATTCTGTTTAACTCTTAGCTCAGTATCTACCATAGGACAGCCTAGGCCATGGTCTGTTCCCAATAACAGTATGGATGAGGCAATCCTGGTTTTGGGAGATGGGGAGAGAAGGAAAGCAATGGATAGGTAGGATAGAAAAGATGGGAAGAGTAGTCAGTTGTATAGATGTCAGACATGATGAACCAGTTACTGGGAGTCTGACAGTTTAATAGCATAGACAGATATACCCCAGTAAGAATATGGGTGCAACATGTCTTAAACGTAATATTAGAATTAAATCAAGCAAAATTAATTCAGGGAAATACTTGGTGAAAAAAGGGAAAATATTTTTATGCTTCTATAAAACATTTTGCAAAGAAGGCTCTCTCTTAGCATCATCAAGCTTACTCTGATTAAATAAAACAAATAATGTTTAATTATGAAACAATTAATAAAATCATAAACAAAAATATAGAGAAGATAACAAATATACAAAACTAGTAAGACTTTTTTCTGATTAAATTTGCAAAATAAGTAAAGAGAACGCCATAAACCAACCTGGATTAGTGTGGCAGCTTCATGCTTCTGTCTCCAAGATTCAGTAAACTGATGATCCTCTGTTTTGGTGCAGTCAGTTTTCCTCTTGGCACGGTACTGCCGCCAAAGGGACTGGATCACTGATGCTGCCATATGTAGCCTCACAGAGAAATAAATACCTTTATGAATGACATAGCCTCACCAGTACAAATGAATTATCATAGCTGTCAAACTATAACCATAAAACATAGAGATATGCATTGAGACAAATGGAAAGCTCTGCCATTAAACTGTTAAGAAATTACAATTCAGATGGGACTGGATTGTAATTCTGTTCATGTTCAGAAACACTGAAGGACATTCACATCACATAACTTTGGAAACCCAATTATCTCAGAGGACTAATCTCCTCTGGTCTCTGTTCCCTGTATATTCACTGGAGAGGAAGAGTCTCTTCAAAGGAGGGATTAGGAGCAGAAGTGGTTTAACAATGACTGAATAAACTATTGGAGGGGTCCACTTATCACTACTGTCCATATTAAAAAAACACTAAAGAGAGCTAAATGCTGAAAACTGTATGAGACAAATAACTCCAATGGAGCAGACAGGAAAAACTGAGGAAGTGCAATTTCATCTTTTGCCTACTTTTACCCTTCTGTTTAACACTACTGACCACAATGTACAATATATGTACATTCTCTAATTTGCTCATCGTTTAACAAGCACTGACTACAGACTATTGAGATTCGTTCAGTGATTTCTAAATATATGTTCAATTAATTTATACTGATGGAGAAAAGGTGTAATGGTAGTTCTGCATTATGACTTCACTATCTTGGAATCCTTTTCTCTACAAAAATGCCATTTCAATTGGACCGTGGGTTTAAGAAAAGACATCTAAACTTCCCCCAATCTTTACATATTTTCTTTCCTTGTGCAAAGTACTTTGTGCAAAAAAGCACAATTCAGAAGTTAAGCCAGATTTTTTTTTTCCCAGAATGTGTTTACTAAGTTTACCAACCGCAAAATATGGTTTATTTATAAGCTTTGCATCTATAAAAAGTAGTAGCTGAGTTAAAAAAAAAAAAACAAAAAAACCCCACCCTTTAATGGCTTGTATTCTGCATCGGAGAGAACTGTCCAACAACAGATCTACAGAATTCATTTAAAACATTAGCTAAAAACACTAAATTAACTATTTCAAAAAGATTTTTCTGAAGCATTCTACTTCCATAACAGACTACTGTACTCTTACTTTTAACTCCCTGAGAGGCAATGATGAATTCTATGGTCTTCCTGAATAATAAATTTTATGACAAATTATTAGTGTCTTAAGTACCTACTAAGCACTACTGCCCATTTACCGTAAGTCTAAACAGCATGAAGAAGCACATCTTCCATGCTTGCTCTTCACAGTGTTCTCAAGAGATGTATTTTTGAAACTGAATTCTTATGAAATCATAACTGAATTTTTGCACGGTTAGGGCAAAAATTTCAGCTTCAGTTTTGCCTGACTGTACATCCAGAACAATGCAAACCAGCAGCAAAGGCATGCCAAAGAGGTAATAAACCAGTCTGTTTCATGGGGAAGAATATTTGGGGGCACAGAACAAGTTGAACTGGCCCCTCACCCCCACATCTACTTTTAAGAAGCAGGTTAAGGCATGTTGGAGGAGTACCAAGGGCAGGGCAGGCTGTTAGCTCTTCAGTCATCACAACAGCAGGAGACTGGCCTAAGGTCAAGGGAGTAGGATGGTAGATTTAAGCAACATTTCCCTCTTGCCTTCTAAATGATACTGACTGTAAACTCTACACAGATGAATCTAGAATGTCTAAAGAATAGTGTAGCAAAAAAGCCTTTAAACTGCCCCAAAATTCCTGCAAGCACTCCAGCATTTTCATCCCTAAATTGTATGTGTCATTGAATTGGTGTCATAAATTTATTGCAAAAAAAAAAGAGAAGGAAAAGGTAGGATACCAAGAGAAAGTTCTCAAATTCTCTTACTATACAGTATTTTAAAATTATTTTAAGTACCTATGTATTTATATTCTAATATATCAACTGACAGAATACCACAAAGGATTGGTAATGTGGAAGTCTAGTGTGCATCACCTTAACATAAAACTCTTCATTGTCTAATAAGCTTAAAAATATTGTTTTCTTACTACAAGTTCTGTGCCTCTGTTTTAAACCAGAAATCCTCACTCCTATTGCCTATCCATATAATCTGTTTGAAAGCAATCTGACATCGGTCTTACCTTTCTGTATCTTTCTCAAAATAATGAAGATCTCGTCCCATATTACTTGCTACTATCACTGACTGTTGCAACGTGAGTTGGGCTGACATGTTACTGTTGCCTTTGCTCTCCTCACTGTAATTAATACAAGATTCAGTGCTCTTCTGCTTCACTCTCTGATCTTCTTTATTTTCCTTTTGATGCACAGGTATGGAGGAGTTAATGAATGTGGCCTGAATATGGTCAGTAGTAATCCATCTTTTGGAAGGATCCAACAAGACCTGTTTATTTTCTGTCGCACCCATGACAAAGAGGTTATTTTCCTGTAGGCAGCCAGTGGATGTTTGCTTTAAATGATTTTGCAGTGCTTCTGGTCCATCTCTGTCAGTAACGTTTAGTTCACCATACTCATGTGCATATCGATGTTTAATACTAAGTTTCATCAACTGATTAAAATACCAGCATTGTCCCTGTGCAGAATCAATAGAAGAGGCAATTCTGAAAAAAGACAAAAATGATTTCAGACTGTAAAACTGCTTTTAAAAAATATATTCACGCTATTATTTTCTAAACTACCTTTTATTTTCAAGTACCCTTACGTGTTTCCATATTCTTATGGTGAATAGTAATTACTCAGACTGAAAACCAGTTTCACTGTTTATAAATCTTAACTGCATTTTTCTTTTTTCGGCAGTATTTAAAATATACTCATATATGTTAGATTCCTTATTTTACTCTGACTTTGTTTAACAGGTTTCAGTCTGTTTGACTTAAAGGGCACTTGGGCATGCATTTCACTATTAATTTTCTGTGTGGTTAGAGGCATATGAAGCCGAAAATTTTGGAGGATTTGAGTCAATTTTGTTATAAATCCTGTAATAGCCTTAATAACCCAATTTTATCTGGAAACTATGAAAGCTAATATAAAAATAACAGTAATTTTAAAATTTAGATTAGAACTACAGCAACAAACCCCAAACTTAGATTCAAACCAAGAAACCACAATGTCTAGAGAGAACTTAGGAAAACAGAAACTTTTAAGTATAGATATTTTTATCTGTACTAGGGAAGCTGCTAGACTGAAGCAACATTAATCTACAAAGTCTGGCTCTCATTAGTACTTTATATTATACCGTCTAAATGACGAGGATGAGTAAGAGAAAATATGGACTAATTGTTACAGATTCAGAAAGCTGGCTGTATTTTGATAGTGTTTGTCCATTTTATTATGTAGCCGATACTTCTGGAATCACTAAAACATTTCCCTTTGATAGCATAGATAGATGCAGAGATCTGTAATCTGGAGCTATTTTCAGAGGAGCATAAAGTCAATTCTAGGTCAGCAGTCCAAGAGCAAAAGTAGAAATAAGTTCAGTTCTCCTGGGAGTCTGGAAAAATCAGGTCCTCAGATTATAGTTTGAATAACAGAATCTTCCTTACTGTTCATCATTCTTGAAAGGTGAAGCTTTTGTAAGGTTTTATTGTGAAAAGACTCTTTTCCTATACAACTGTTTCCTCTAGTGAAGTTCAACTAAGAACTTTTTAGATTTTTAAGAACGTACAGAATCAGATCTCACAAGAGTAAAAAAGATTCCAGCTCTTCCTCTGTTAGTGCAACTTCAGTGCTATTGGACAAAGTATGAATGGCTAAATTGGAAGCCAAATACACACAGCCTAATTACACAACTCACTGTGCATTAGCTGTATATTTGATTGCCCATTACACAATATTATTCCTACTCCTGTTAATTCTGCAAATATGACAATTCCTAAAAATACTGAAACTAATGCATATATTTGTTTAAGGATCTAACAAATTCTAGCTGTCTCCTACTACACAGTAAGAATAGCACTTTCTTCAACATGAAATACTTAAAGCATTAATTAAATACTTTAGTTAAATACTTTAAATTAGTTAAAGTGTTTAAGAAGATAAATTTGGTACAAGAGCATTATCAAAGTTCTACAAAACATACTATGGTGAGAAGACAAACACAGAAAAGAAAAATGAAAAAAAAAAAAACAGATTTCATTCCCATCTTTTTTGTTTGGTTGGTTGGTTTTGTTTTGGGTTTTTTTTTTCCTTTGGTTTTCATTTTGTTTGTTTATTTGAGGATTAAAATATTGAGGTAATATTATATTGATTAAAATATAAAACATTGCCAGAATGTTTTATATATTGAGCAAAATAAACTTCTGTATGAAAGGTATATCCTGAGTATACTCGTTCATTCTCAAAAAAGAAAAAAAAACCCAAACCAAAAAAACAAAGACAAACCAAACACCGTAACAATGAACAGAGTTGGATACTTGTGCACCCTCTCCTTTGACAGGTGCAGGGGCATCTCGAGCAGCTTTTTCACCCTTCCAGTGGCTATGAATGTGGCAAGCAGAAATGGGAGGGGAGGTCGAGGCAATTGAAAATTCAAGCAGGGAGTAACTGTATGGTCACCAGGAATTGTGTGTTACTTTTTACACAGGAATTGTGTAACACACAGGAATTGTGTGTTACAGAAGCTGCTTTTGGGCAGCTTTCCCAAGCAGTAGTTGCAAAATACAGTCTTGTCACTGTGGTTATGCACCCTATCTCTCAGCTGACACGTTCCCTGGTAAACCACAACTATACTCTGATTTTGTAGGATTTTTAGGCTGCCCTCTGTGTATCATTGGCTTTTCTCTTAGGCAGATCAGCCTAAGTTTCAAGAAACTACAAAGGAAGCTGTAGTGACATCTCAGAGAATTATTAAGTGGCTTAGTAACTATATTTGGGGTTCTCCTGCAAAGGTGAAGCTTCAAACCACAGAAAACAAATATTAAGATGGGGCCTGAGTGCTGGGTGGCAGTCAGCTTGGTGTTTCCCTTAGGTGAACAGGGATTTCAGGCAGCTCTGAAGAAAAAAAAAAGAGCTATTCAATAGGCTTAGGGTAGAGCTATCCTATCAATGCACCCCAGCTTTCACAGTGTCTCAAAAGGACTGCATTCTTGATACCAGAGACGTGCTCCTGAAGACTGCTTATGCAAACCACAGAAAGGAAGCTGCTATAATGGAAAATATGCAGGACTGATTTACTACTTTAACGGAAAAAACATATGAGGAAAGAGAGAAGACCAAGTAAGAATATGATAGTATTAAAATTTTTGATACCACAATACTTCCTTTTCAGTTAATGTAAATTGGCCGTTTGCTTTTCAGACCTTTTTTGGCATTATAGGTCAAGGGGTCTGGTCACACTACCTCTTCTGGAATTGCTTCTTGGTTAAGGTACAACCAAAGTTTAAAGCATAAATCGGCATCTAGACAGAGCAAGAAATGGGATTATCCTGATGGAAGCACCAGTATCCTTACTGCCTGGATGCTTAGCATGTAATGAAATGTGGATGAATACGTCAGTCTCGCTGCAGCAAAATATTTATGGCTTCACTCATGTTCAATGGCTACCCACAGCTTTATTTGGATCTTAACAAGTGAAAGTAATTTATACTGTATGCAAATTTTAGCATAGCCACAAAATATGTCCTGCTTTTGCAGTGGGAGAAAGAGATGACAAGGGATGACATCCCTTCCCAGGAGAGGAAGGGATGGATTTTTCATAGCAATGTACAAACATGCTAGAATGGAAGCCCTCATAGTATTTAAAGACCAAGATATTACTTTCACAGACAAATGCTACCTGTAGCTTTCTTACCAAAATGACACCTCTCAACTTGTGCTAGGATTTTCCAGGGACTTTGAGGAAAGATAAAAGCATTAGAATCAGATTTTAATCTATTTGGAAATTCAAGTCAGGCATTTATTAACGACTGCTACAACTTCGGTTCTAACATCAACCCACCAAGAGTATCCATCACTGTCGTCTTGGTAAATTCAGACCAAACTCTGCTCAGTTCTGCCTGCAGTGTTTGGGGAGGGAAGAGTAGCGGTGGGCAGGAGCAAACCCCTACTGACACCACCTAGGAAGTAGATCCATGTACAGGCTGACTTGACGGATATGGAAAAGGACAAGTTATTCATCCTTAAAGGCCTTTCAGTGGAGTTTAAATTAGCCAAAGTGTTGCCAGCTGGAGGTAAGGTGGCAGTGGAAGTTTGCTTACAGAGCTGACACATTTTGTATAGAATTTCCTTTTGTAATTGCATCTGCAATAACTGCCAGGTTATTCAAAGAGCATCATTTTGTCAGAATGAGACAGTAAATATTATATGGAAAAGTCATCAGAACAAATCTCTCTGAGGCAAAAGGGACAGTGGACAAACAAGCCAGTTCTTAGCAGCAATGGCAGTTTTCTCCTGGCCTTTGCAGCTAAATCATACATAATATTCTACCCCTTTGTGTACTTGTTAAAATTTTGCTTAACGTCATGCTTTTCCCTTTGTGGCTCTATTGTGATTTTCATAGTTTTGGAAGAATCAAATTGTACACTTCAATTTTAATTGAGCTTTTGTTTGTAATAATGTTGTCTTTGGGGAAACTTCTATAAGCATCACTACTGATGTGCAACTGCAGGTTACAATAGTCCCTTACAAACACATGAAAGAGATCACTGTTTACATATTCCCTCCTGCAATATCATTTATGAAATTCCTGTCATTTTCACTGAATTACACATATAGTATTTGTAAAGTTCAAGTTCCACAAGTCAGACATTTGCATATCTGACTACTGAAAGCAAATTACTGCAGCCAAGGTGTCATTATTTTTTTTACACGCTTAGTCACTTAAAACATCTGAAGATTATGTGACAGAAAGCATTTATCAGAATAGAGAAATTTAACTTTAAAATATGCGTCATTCTTAAGCATGGCAAGAACAGTGAAGTTTCAGGCAGAAAGAGCACAGACAATTTAATTGGGCAGCAGTGGTGTATGAAACATGGATTAGGGAAGCAAGCAGTGATTACTTTTGGCAGCTTACATACTTGAGGTCGCACCTACAGGGGCTCATAACTTAGCAAGATGTGAAACAGACAGAAGTTTGCTCTATTGTTGGCCTGTTCTTTAGCAATGTCACATTAATTCAGTCAGAGTATTGCAGCATGTACATACAACAGCTATGCTGTTAAGGCTTATATACAAACGAGTTGTTTAAAGTTCCCTTTATGAACTGCAGTTTTCAGTGGTTTCAAATCATGCAAAAAATTCTGCTTTTAGTCAAAATAAAACATAGAGGGCTTTAACACACAATAAATTAATTTTAAGACTAAATTTAATACAAGATACTTCAACCACGTTATCAATGTAAAAGATTGTGAATGAATTCTCAAAACCTTACAAAACTCACAATTCTCCCTCCCTGCCCCACCCCCGCCCCCAACCATACAATCAGGAAAGAAGAGACATTTACATAATTTCTTCTTCCCACTATTGCTCTCCTTAAACATCTGCAAGCTCTTTCAAACAAAACTTACACAGAATCATAGAAAAATATTCAATTGAAGGAACCTCAGGAGGTCGCTAGTCCAACCTCCTGCTTCAAAGCTGGGTTAGGTCTGAGATCAGAGCAGGCTGCTCAGAGCTTTATGCACTCAGGTCTTGAAAACCTTCAGGGACAGAGACTGCACAATCTCTCTGGGCAACCCATTGCAATTCATCACTGTCCGAACAGTGAAAAGGTTTTGCCTTATGTCCAGTTGTACTGGGTCTGGCTGGGATGGAGTTAGTTCTCATTATAGCTGCCCATGTGGTGCTATGCTTTAGATTTGAGACTGAAACTGTATTGATAAAGCACTAATGTTTTGCTGAACAGTGCCTGGACAGTCAAGGACCTCTCTGTCCCGCTCAGTAAGCGGGCTGAGAGTGGGCAGGAGGCTGGGAAGGGACACAACCGAGACAGCTGACCTGACCTGACCAAAGCTACATTCCACGCCATATAACATCATGCTTAGCAACAAAACTTGGAGTGACAGTCTTTCCAAGGTAGCTGTTGCTCAGAGAATGGTTGGGCATCAGTATGCTGGTGGGAGGTGGTGAGTGATTGCTTTGCATTACATAGTTGCTTTATTTATTATTTTATTTCTTTCTTTTCTTCTTTCCCCCTTTCCTTCACTTATTAAACTGTCTTTATCTCGATCCATGTGGTTTTCTTGCTTCTGGTCTTCTGATTCTCTCATCCTGCTGGGGGGGGGGGAGTAGTGACCAAGCAGCTGATGGTTGTTTAGTTACTGGCTGGAATCAACTCACCACAGTCTGAACCTCTCCTGTTTCAGCTTAGGTCCTTGTTGCTCATCCTCCTGTCATGCACCACTGCAAACAGCCCGGCTCTGTCTTCTTGAGCATGTGCTTGAACCCCCAACCATCTTAGGGGCCACGCACCAAACTTGTTCCAGTTTATCAGTGTCTTTTATGTATTGGTGACGCAAACTACAGGGCACAGTATTCTAGATTCAAGCTAATAATGGCTGAAAAGAGGGAAATAATAACTTCTCTCAACCTACTGGCTGTGTTCCTGTAGATACAGACCAGGATGTTCTAGGCACACTAGGGCACACTGCTGGCTCACATTGTTTCTTATCAACCCAGATCCAAACATCTGTTTCAGCAGAGACACTTCTCAGCCAGACAGTCCCAGCCAGTATTGTTGCAAGGGGTCGCTCCTTCCAAGGCAAAGAACTTTGTACTTGTCCTTGTTGAATTCACAAGGCTCCTGTTGGCCTGTCTCCCCAGCTTGCCTAAGTCCTCATGAATGGTAGCTCTGCCCTCAGGCACGTAAACAGTTTCCTTCAAATTGTTATCTGCAAGCATGGTGCGCTCCATCTCCTGCTCCAGGTCTTTGATAAAGATGTTAGGACAAGTCAGCCTCCAGAAAGTAGCATGAGCCATTAACAGTCAATGGATGGTCTGAGCCTGACTACTTAACCAATTTCTTACCTGTCAAGCTGTCCATTCATGCAGACCATGGTTGAATGAACCATTGAATTTTGTGAATACCATCTTTCCCTCCCATTTTTTACCATCTTGCAGGAATATATGTGAAAGTTAGGTCCTTAGATTCTACTACAGCTCTCTCACAAGTTATATCCAATTACAGACTGACATTTTTTTCTGCAAAGGATACTGATGAAACAGGTCCTAAATCTCAGATGTAAGAAAATTTTCTCAACCATAAAGGAAGAGTACTTTTTTTTTGCCTCTCCTTTTTTCCTTTTAAGAAAAAGGAAGGAAAGAACACTATTTCAAAATGGTAAATAGATTAGGAAGTATCAGTTTCCCATCTGCAAACCAGAAGCCAAGAATCACAGAAGTGGAGAAGACGTATCTTGAGGGTTCAGTGGAGAAACACATGAGTTCTAGGAGCCACCTAAACATTACAACTGTCATAGAAAACTGCACTATATAATTTCTCCCAAACTACTTTCAATCTAATTCTTAATATGAACCTCTTTTCAAATAAATCTGTTTTGTGAGCTATGAAGATTTTATCACAGCTTAGTAACAGCCGATAATACATCAACATAATAACCTGTTAGGTAGTAACAAGACACCATAGATATACAGGCTTACATGTAAATGGAAAACAGATAGGTTCTGAAAAAAAAGTGTGGGTAGTTTTCCTGAACCAACAAAGTACACAAGGTGAAGTTCATACTAAAGCACTGACAAATGTCACATCCTTCACCTGCTCTGGAATAATGTTCAGTACCTGGAAGGATCAAGTAAACTATCTCTCCAAACATCAGCGGAGAAGCTGGATATTAAAAGGACTACGAGGACATTGTGAACCTGCTAGGAAATGAAAAGGAACTAAGAAAGACGAAAACATGCAATATTACCACCTGCAAAAACATGACAAGTTTAAGCTGTTTAGATATTGCAAAGCAACAAAAAGATAGCAAGTATTAATGATAAATTACCACTTTCAATGTCTAAGCTGAAGTCACTGGACAACTAACCATAGTAATAATGATAAAGTTAGTAAGTATGACAAACTCAAAGACCTGTAAACAGAGCGATTTGATCCAGTACTTTAAGAGAAAACAGGTCAAATCTTTTGCAATCATTTAGAATGTGAATAATACAGACATGGAAAACACATGCAGGAAAAAAAATAGAGCATATTGCACAAGTAGCTAAACTATGTTTGAATAAATCAAAGCTGGAAATCATGTTAATATGATTACACCACTTTCAGGATTTAAGGTACTATTCCTGCATGCCACTGTGCTGTTGTGTGTATGAATTCACACACACACTACTTCTAACTGAAGGCTTTGAACTACCTATTTTCTGGAACTTAAACAAACAAAAGTCAAGGCCCACATATTTTAATATCTGCCTGAAATACTCTTTGCACTGAAGTCAATGATTCTAATCTCTTTCTTAACAAAATACATTTCCAGGCAAAAAGCTAAGTAAAATTCATAAGACACCAAGAACTACACTACCAATAAATGAAAACATATTTCTGAAAGCAACTTATATTCACACAAATACATACCCGAGTTCAGCAGCCTTTTTTTTCAGTAGAACGTTTTCTTCAATTTGAACTTGACAAAGTTCCAGAAAAGTTCTTGATTCGGATCCTTTGATTCTTTCAGTTGTGGGTAAAGTTTGATAGTTTAAGATTTCACCATCAAGAAACTGTAAACTAGGAAGGACCTTACACATGGAACACCTTAAAAGAGAAAAAGTCATAATTAGTTTTACCAAAAAAATCCTAATGCTAAAACTCCCATTTTATTGATCCAATCACATAGCAAGACAGAACACAATGATAGTTCTCTCAGTATTTGTATATATTTGTCCTTACTTCATATGTTAATTTATTAACCAAAACTTTATTTTTAATAAACCACAGAATTTAGCAAGATTTCTTAATACTTTGTTTGTATAAAGACCACTGCTTAAACATTGACCCCAGGGAGGTCAATGGCAACATTCTCAATTCACTAGAGCTAGAATTTTACCTACTTGAACAATAACAGGAAAATTTGACACACTTGTGCATAGGCACCTGTAACGCATTTGATTAGTAGGCAACACAGCAAACTAAGTCAAAGGATTAAGATACAGCACTGATTTTGTGGACACATTTAAAGGTTTAGATTTAAAAACTGCAGAGAATACTAAATGTTGTCAGTCTTACTCCCTTAACCTTATTTATCACATAAAGCAATATGATACTCAGTATGACTGACTGGAAAAATAAAAAATAGTATCATCAATGCTCTCTCTTTTAGGGTATTGTGAAATATAATCTAGTACCGCAACCTTGTTTCACATATTTCTTACACCAGACCAAATTTGTTGAAAGTTTCAAGACTGTAAGATAATTTAAATCAATACATCTATATTTTAATTGTTAGTTTTAAGTAACACTTAATAACTCTTGAAAGAATACCTTAGTAGACTGTAAGTCCCCTTACAATTAAAAAAGATAATACCATTTTCAAAATTTTAGAACTCCCTGACTATTCCCTGTGAAGGTAAAGGACTATTACTCAGCTCAGACAATATACACTAAGTTTAAAATCAGGGAAAGTTTCTATGACTGAGTTAGAATATTCCAAAAGGTAGCTCAATAGAATAGAATATTAGTTTTTTAAAATATAAAATTTTCCTTCTCTACTGCCCATTAATGTAAGAATAACACTATCTGAAATACACTGGAATAAAACAATGGGTTTAGGTAGACAGTCCCTGAACGCATAGAGAAAAATTACCAAAGCTGATGTCGAATAGTGATACATCAAAAAAGTGCCATATCAAAAGTTGATTGATGCTGGAAGTATTGTGTCTTAGAGCTATGGGATCTCAACACTAGTTTTTCCAGCTGGGTTTCTCCTGGTGAAGGGCTGAGTCAATATTTCATTTAGTGAAAACTTCCTGGTGAATATTCTGTCACTTAAGAGGCTCTATTAATCATTACAGCATTGAAACACATTCCCCTAGGGGTGCTCAGACTGATCCCAGGGTTTAATTTTTAAAAAGCAATTTCTTACTACTCACTTTTGTTGGTGTTATCGCTGGCTGGACATGAAAGTACAAAACTGATTGGGAAATTTTACAACTAATTCCTTTGTTGGTATCAAGGGGTTATGTAAAGTTCACTGGAACATATTGCCTGAAGTTATGGTCAATGCTGTATTCAGCAAATCCATATTTTATCGTATCCCATACTTTAAATCCTTTAGACAAATGAATCTCTTGTCTAATCATAAAAGCTCTATTGGGTCAAGCAATCTAAAGTGTCAGTTCTTATAGCTAAATTGGAATACAGAAAGTTTTTCCCCTCCAGGTTACAAGCGAAATAACAGTTGGTTCTCTAAAATAGTGGGAATTGAAGCAATGCAAATGGAAATTTAAAATATTGTCACAGTCACTGAATTTTATTCACAAAACTACCTACAGGAACCATGGGAGTGCAAATAAGTCTGTTCATTAAAAAACAAACAAACCAACCAAGAATGCATTCGTACACCTATCTTTTAAACTACTCAAACATTTCCAACTAAAAGCTTCAAATAGGTTTTTTTTCCACTGGAATACTAATCAGAAATTTGTGCAAAAATCTTCTAATGGAAGATATACGTGTAAGGATGGGTTTTTTTATGGTTTTGTGGTTTTTTTTTTCTTAATAAAACACCTACTCTAAAACAGACATACCCAAAACTTTATTGTTGTTATACTAGGCAATCTAACATAGCAAACGTGAACACAATTTATCTAAACACGTTCTTGTGTAACATTGCAGTATAAAGCCTCACCGTTACCTAACTTGAAATTATACAAGGAATAATTTTGATCATACTTCAAAATGCTAAGCTTAAAACAAAAAAAATCATTTTTCTCTAATTAAAAAATGTCACCTGTTTTAATTACATCCAAAATGAAAATCCAACTGTTGTGTCTCATTTCATTTCCTCAGAAATTTTATGTCAACACTTTCCTAGATAAATACTCGATTTCCTTAGCTGAAAGAACTGGTAATGATTTAAATTCTTACTGATTAAATGCTTCTTTGTACATTTAATGGAATTATAGTAAGAGTTCACTAAAAGACACTCTACCGTTTCAACACAAGTATTCTGGAACATCATCTAAAATTGCATTTCCAACTTGTCATTCTGGAACATCATCTAAAAATCTAAAATTGCATTTCCAACTTCTCATTCTGCTCTTGAAGACCTGTACACTAGAAAGTACTAATTCTAAGGAAGATGAAAGAACACTTCACATTAACTGCACTACTGTATTTTGCTGAGCAATTCGCTCAGACAGCTTTAAGTTTTGATGGCATTGACCCATGTACAGGGTTTCAGACCATGGAATACTCAAGAAGCCAGGAGACTACTACCAAAATAACCTACCCATGTACATTTTTATTCATATGGCTTACAAATATAATACTATCACAACTACTCATTTCAGGGATTCTGGTCACTGCATCTCATTTCATATGTCAAGTTCCCTTTCTACCCTATCCAGTTTTTTATACATACACATATAATAGTCTCTAGGGCACACTCTATTTTTTTTCCAGATTATTATTTCAATATTATACATCACTGGAGGGCAAAGAACAGCATTATTTTTACATCTATGTCTCTTTGATAATCAAAAAAGCTATTAATTTTTGGCATAAAGATAAGGAATTCTCAGAACAAGAAAGAAGTGTAAGCTGAATGGTCTAAACCAACCATTAATTCCAACTTTTTCTTCTTCTAATTTTTTTTTCCTTAAAATATGCTAAGCCAAGGATTCTTTGATACGTTATTATAGACACCACCCTTTCTCTAGCTATGTGCAGTGTGAAACTGTCACAGCAGCAAGACTGTTAAGCAGTGAATGGATGAAGTGATGGAAGGGAATAAATAAGAAAAAAAAAAGCAAAGCAGAAAGAGAAAGACTGTAAGAAGCTATGCGATAGAAACTAATGCTTCTGAGAAGGGCAATTAAGCAGTGTAAGAACATTATTAATCAGAGAAAAAAATAAAGGTTTTAAACAGGACAGATGAAAGAGGAGGAAAAAGGCTGAGTGGGTGGTCATGTCTCTGTGCAAAAGTTTTAATGAAATGTAGAATAGAGTAATAAAGGTCAGACAAAACCTCAGTCAGAAAATTGAAGTTAACAAAGGTGGTAAACTTGTCAGGAAAGAGGAACAACCAGAATTCATGCTGGAAAAGAAGATATTGTGATAAATGGACAAAGAAGCAGTTACAAATAAACAGCACAAAGAAGACATATGTCATCTTCATATTTTCTGCATTTGCCTGAAGAAATTGTCATAAAGAAAAATACTTATTTACAATTACAGTAAAACAGCATAGAGACACCACTGTTGATTTTTAGCACAAACTACTTCCAAGGGCTAGGTCAAACATCAAGATTTTTGTTTGAACAAAACTACAAACTGGAATTCTTAGAAAATAAAGATCACATAATTTAATGTTTTTTGTTATTTTCATATAATTCTCTTCCAATTTGTGGTAGTGTTCATACTTACCTCACTTCTACTATTTAACTAGCATACATACAAACAATTTTTGGTGATTTTGACTCATAAGGAAGATGTATATACACCTAGTTTTTGTCTGATTTTGACTTAGCAGATTAATCTATTTTCATACCTCCAATTCCTTTCTCGGAGAAGAGGATTTCCACTGAGTGACAAGTCCCTTAGTTTATGACAGCCACTTAACCATGTAATGACACCTTTAAGGTCTGTATTGTAGTAGGAAAGAAAATTACATATAAATTTAAGCACAGAACCATATTATTTCTTATAAAATCTTACATGAAAGTAAAATGTAACAAAATCACGAAGTACTACAAGCAATTCTGCTACCTATACAGTATAGTTATAATCAATATCTATAACATTCATGTTTGGAATTTTTTTTTTTTCTGTATAAATGTCTCTTATAAATAAATGGGAACAATTGAATTCAAATAAGTTTACAATTTAATTAAGAAGTTGTTGTTTGGATCGGGTTTTCTGTTTTTTATAAAACTCACCTGACAAGCAGTTATTTTTGATATCCAGCTTCTCCAAAGATACAAAGGAATTTAAAGGCACAAGCTCAGTTAATCTAAGAACAAAATAGAAGAGGGGTGGGTTTTTTCCAATTAAATAAAACAGCAGTTCATAAACAGAAAGACACCAGAATCTTCTACAGTTATGACAATTTACTTATTTACATAAGAAAATACTCATTTAGCTATCCAGGGTGCTAGAACTAATTACTGAAATTTTAACTTGAAAGAATTTCTTAGTCTTCTCAGTAGCTCAGTTTTTGAATATTTACTCATTAATGTTTTGTTTTATCTGGTAAATATTTCATTCGGTTTCTTGCATCTAGTGCTGAGGATCTGAAGTCTTGTAAAATTTGTACTACTCAGTTGGCTTTTCTTTAGGGACCATAACTAGAATGAAATTAACAGAAGGCCCTGATTCTGGAGAAGAAATAAAATCTGCTTTTCCTCTGCCTTCATTTCTCATTGCTCAAACTTCTTGTCAGTTTGTTTCTCTTCTCCACTCTGCACATTATTTCCTAGATCCTAAAACTAACATAATCGTTGTCACCGTTGCATTTCTTAACAGTTCAAGGCTGCACTGTCCCATAACATATTTTTAGTGCTTCCTCTGTCTTACTAATTCTGGAAGACAGTGTCAAATAAGTGCCTATTACACAGGCTGTTTTGGAATTGCTCTTTTTACATATTGGAGCTTTTCTTGTGCAATAAAGCAGCAAAGCAGTAGTAAAGCCATGACAAAATTCTTATTTGTAGTATTGAAGAGTAAATGTAACAAAGCTGAGCTGACATTCATCTATACAAAGGATTTTGGACTGTACAATACTATTAAAACATTAGCGTCCAGCATTATTCAAGTTTCTTTACTTACAAACTGGCAGGGATGCAACTAAGAATGAATGTTGAATGGTTTGGTCAGCTGCCAGGCTATTTCCAAATATTACCTTTCAGATTAAAAAGTTTATTTTGTTTTATGTTAGATATGAAAGAGGGAATAAAAATTAAAATCAAGACGCAAAAAAACTCCAGTCTTCAACTAAAACTAGAATGTCCATGTATAAGCACATACTAAATCAACTGTATATTTCTCCAAAAAAAAAAAAAAAATACACATTTAGGTAACTTGTTTCATCCCTGTAAGGACAAGGCCTAAGCATAATGAGAGAAAGGTAACACCAATGGCAATGTGTGTGGTCACTTTGACACTGCTAATTTTCATGGAAAATAGTATTTTCTGAGGGTTTGAAAGCTGTAAAAACCAGCCTTTGAAAGCTGTAAATAAAATTCTTATGGTCAGAAACATGACATGAAAAAAAAACAAAACAAAACAAAACAGAACAAAAAAAAAAACCCCACTCACTTCACAAACTTACAACTGGTCAGAGCCAAAAATGCTTATCTGTTGCTGAAACGTGTGACTGTTGTGTTTTCAGCTCCCGCATTATAACTGAAAGACAGAGTTGGATTTAACTCTGGTACACAAATTCTAGACCAAACGTTGGTTGCAGATCTTTTAACCTTGTTGAAAATTTGTCCATATGCAAAGCAGAAAAAAAAAAATCATTTCCATGTTCAGTTGACAAGTATTTCTATGTGACAACATAACATTTTAACAGTCAATTCAGAGAAATGGATAAAAAAACAATTGAGTATGGGTCACTATACTTCCATTTCTTTCTCAAGCCATATTGTGAAGTTGTCCTGGTTCTAGTCCTATTTAGTTCTATCACCTCCCTGTCAGTTTTCCATGGAATCATATAAGTATGAAGAAGTATTAACTCTAAAAAAGCATTGAGCCTTTTATGTAGATCTGTACATAGTACTATAAATACCAGCATTTTAGGTTCTCATGACCAGTCAGTAATACATAAGTATATTTAATATTTGTAACAAATATCATCATAGATATTAGTGGCTAATAGTATGGCTGTGAAGACTGAAAATCCATGATCCAGGTTATAGATTCACATATTCAGAAATATCCAGGAAAATAAATGTCGGACTTTGCACCAGGGATGAAAGATAATGCAGTATTTTTTTATTTATAGTGAGTGAGGTCTCTGGATCTTTATTAGTATATGCTGTGGTGAATTAGAAATTGTCTACTGGACTATCGTTGCCTGCTGTTGGCATTATGAGAGTTAAAACATTTCCCCGTCATTCTATAGCTTTCCTTTTACTGACATTCTTTGTTAATTTTTTTCCTAAGAAAATTCAAACCAGAAAGACAAAGGACATTACTGAAAACTTAATACTACTTGACCTTGTCACATTAGCCCTGGGCATAAAAGAGATATAACTTACAAAGAAGACACAAAAGTAAAAGATATTCACAAAAAAGCAAGCTATAGCTTCCTCTTTCTGCTCCCATTTAAGGCGGTAGCAGGACAGGACACAGATAGCCACAGAAACTCTATGTCAGAAAACAAGACTTAAGAAACTAGAATAGTTGCAAGTATGCATCATAGAAAATAAAGATTGCTTTTCTGAACACAAATAGCAGTTACTGCTCAGGATGGTCCATATCCTGATGTGCATCTGCTTTTCCACAGAAAAAATATCATTGATGTTAATGAGACATTAGCTGGAAGGAGGGCAAAACAATTAAAAATAAATTTATATTAATCTAGATCTTTAAGTAAAGCCCGTATTTCTTTTTCACACTTTAAAAATAAAAATATTTTATTTTGCAAGATTAACCATATTTAAAGGTAACAATCGAATATAACTTAGGAAAATTGTCACTTAGCCACTTGTTTATTGAATACTCGAGTAAGCAGTACTTCAGGTATATTGCCCATGGTGCCACATTCTTAAAGATAAACTTATCACCAGCAAAGGATTACTGAAAGTGATCAAAAAAATCTAGACTGGTAAGGATGGGATGGGGAAAACCACTATACATAAGCAAAGCTTTTTCATGAATAACTTAGTTCAACATCTAATGACACTTGAATTTATTATGACGACTCTGGAAAAAGTGGTCAAATTCTCAAAACGTGGTGGCTTGCAATGACAAAGTTCAACTCTTAGATCTGAGAAATTAGGTTAAAAACATAGATACCATACATATTTAAGTAGGGAGAACAATACGTACTAAGAAAGAATTGAGCTGACTTCTTAGCATTTCTATTATAAGCCTTTTAGGAATAGTATGCATCTAATTGCAAAAACATGGGAGTAACGTGTTCACAAAGAATTTGATTCTGGCAGAACCAGTTTCCCAAAAAACCTGAATTTTTGCAGATGACTGCATTTTTTTAAATATTAAATTTTTATCTATCACACTTAAGTTATATTAATGACAAACAAGAAATAATAAAAAGAAAAAAAATTGCCACATTAATGCCATATTAAAAAAGAAATTTTAAAAGGGATAAATTTGTCTATTTTGGAGTTGCAAAAAAAAAAAAAAAAGTGTACCCGAACAGCAGATTGATTTAGTGTCTCACTGTAAAACTTTTAAATGAAAAAGACATTAATGAGTAAACTACATAATTAAGTGGGATTACACATAAATATAAACACCACATGAACTCTTAACACATATTATATATATATTAATTTTAGTCCCAAGGGCAAGTTTTTTTATCTCCTACACCTAAATCTTTATCCACAACAGAAGAAAAAAAAGAAGAAATGTGCTTTTCTTAAACTAACTTAACAGTTGTGTTCTCCAGCTGCTATAAAATAGAGCACAGATCTTCATAGTCCCAATTCTGCAGTAACCAAGTCAAGAGGATATTAATCATTGGCTTTGGTCAATTGCACATTGACCGAGTATATGCTTTGTGTGTGAGAGCCATAATAAAACACTTAATAAAAGCAGTAGTGGTGAAATAGCTGCCATTTTTATATTTGAAGGAGTTAATCACCACCTGTTATATTACAATTCCTTGTTGCTAGGTCATAGGTTTGAAACAAATGATTTTTGGAGTTTGACAATTTCTGGTTTATGATACAGACAAAGCATCTCAGGAATAAAAAATCCTGTAAATGAGTGTAAGAATTTTCTTTTCACAGTACTTCACTTTTAGAGAGAATACAGATTCACAGCATTACCATTATATGGGCTTCCTGCAATCAGTAAAAAGGAAATGGCACTCAGTGCACACTTGAAAAAAAATCACAAAATAGCACTAGCTGTAGGATAAAAGTAAAGAAACAGCTTTTCTTTCAACAGCTTACTCCATTACATTCACCGTTTCTATAGAACATCGAGTTACTTATGCTATAGCACACACATATGGAGCTGCTTATAAGTGTACATAAAGTGAGTGTAACAGAGCAGGCTACTGAAACGCCAGGAATTTTCAGGCTTTTAATATGCATTTAAGGCTATCTTGTCCTGTTTGTCACAGAGATTTGAGATAAGCTATAGATACATAAAGGAAAGAAAGGGAATTGTCTGGGGAGGAGGTCTGTGTTTATTCTCAGCACATCCAGTTTGCTGATGCAAAATACGTCCTTTCTCCCAGTCCAGCAGGAGAAACACGGTGGACTAAACACTGCATCTCAGCTTAGCCACTGGAAAAGAAGAATAAGCACTAGAATGGACATCAAAAACTGTAAGACCACAGGACAGGAGAGTGACATAAGGCACATCTACATGGCCAGTCCAGCACAAGCTAGATCCAGGGGCTGCATTCAAGCTATGCCTGAGACCATGCTTCTAAGTTTGCTCTCACCGTAACAGGCACATGAGGTCTTCAAGCAGTTTTGCAAACTTTTTATTACACTCCGCATAGCTACACCTCAGTTTTAACACAAAACAAACCACAGGAAGAGGAGGAAACTACAGGAAGATAGAGCCACATTACTGCATGTTCCGCAAAAAGATGAACAGGACAAGGGGTAAAAAAAGCGAAGAACGTGAATTACATCAATACATGTGATTCAGAATCTAACACTTAAATAAAATCACAGGCAGGACACACTTTCTCCACACTCCAGAAGAATTAATGAAAGAACAAAAAAACCCAAAAAACCTAGAAGGCCAGCAACTTGAAGATTAGATTCTCTGAATATAGCTAGGTGTTAATATTTACATCCAAGAGTTTACTCGCATACTTCTTCATTAGAGATGATATGAAAACAATCTGAAAAGTTATATAAAAATGTAAGTTGCATATACACAAATAATATTAATTTCCCATGAAGGACATTCCTTGTAATAACAGGAATCAGTCTTACAAATCTTTTCTCCCACAGGCTCCCAGCTACAGTTAACTTTGCTGAAAATAATGTCTCATAGGATGGGATTCATCTGTTCAAGTGTAGACACCTACATATGAGCTGGTCATTTGGACTCTGTTAATAGTGAAGACGAACAGGCCTTGTAGGGTACGATTAGTCTCAAAGTAAACTGCTAAAAATGTCAGATGAATCACACTAAAAGCATCTCCTCTTCACTAACAGGAGACTAAAGTGATTAGTTCAGATTGTATATTCTGTGTAATGGAGCATATTCCATTTGTTTAGCTGAGATCAATCTTGTTCAGAGCCAAATGGTCACAGCATAGAAAAATAATTACTTTATAACAATTTAAAAATTCATTTTACTTGTAACATATTGAGAATTATAATAATTGCTCCTTACTTTTTTAGCAGAATTTACATTGAGAAGAAGGGTGTGGGAATGGGGAAATTAAAATTTTGACTCCTGAATATCTGGTCATTTGAACTCTACTTAGAAAATCAACAGAAAAGTAATTAGACTACTTGAGTGCATGATCTAGTTTTACGCTGCTTGTCTTGATCCTTCTTTTTTATTTCATGCCTTTCACACTGAACCGTAAGAGTGAAAAATTAAAGCAAATACACTTGTTTTGGAGGGCATTAATATATGTATGTAAATTAAAACCCAACATTCTCATTTGTCTTTTTAACTCTAGTAGTTGCCTTCAAAGTCTGTTTTGAATAAGCTAGCTGTGAAATATGAAGTTTGACAGACATACTCTAGAAACAATTGCTAAAGAAAAGAAAAAAAAAAGAAACACCATGGTTTTAATAATGCCACAATGCTCAAAAATTATTTTCATATAACATCTAATAGAAAAAATTACTTTTCATAGTTAACGCTGTTTCAAATTTTCTTAGCTAAAGGTAGCCAGCGTCATTACTTGTCAACCATGTATTTTCAAAGAATATCTGGAAAAGACAGTGATATTTTAACCATAATGGGAATTTTACTTTCAGATAAGTATTATGTTAGTAAATTCTTCTGTATCGGCTTTGTAAGTTGCTTACCTATTTTGAGACAGCAAAAGAATCTCCAATAGAGGCAGCCAATACAAAGAGAGCATTCTCACAGCAGAAATGCTATTGTCATCCAAATATAGTTCTCTTAGAAGAACATGATTTTCCAGCCTTGGAAGCTAAATAGAAAAGAGATGGTTATTTAAAATTAACATAAATTAGAGAAACAACAATGGAATGCTTACCAGATGCTTTTCATAAATCATTACTAAATACAAGGAAAAAACACATTTTGGATGTATGTGTAATTTCCTTATTATGTAAATACCAGTTGTCATACATATCAGTTGTCACTTAGGTATCAGGTGATAAGTATTTTTTAATGTCTTCTATCTAGTCTGAATAGTCAATATAAATTAAAAAAAAAAAGGTCAAAGTCTTCCTATTTTATTCATGCAGTTATTTGCTGCTTATTGACAATGGTTTTCCTCTTTTGGCTTCATAAGAGAAGCATTGTCAGTAAATATGACTAAGTGTACAGTTAGCAAACTACTTTCCTATTTTAAGTGCTGCAGCATGAACTTCAACTTTTGGAGCGTACATCAAATCATCCTGAAGTATTACTTATAAGTAATGATAATACTATTTTATTACATTTTAAACAGAGAATCAGCATCACATAATGCACACTGAAGAGCAGATGCTATAAACAAAGGAGGGAAATATAATTATTGAGGGGCAAATTTTTCAAAGACTCAGGAGCAAGAAAATACTAAACGGCCAGCAATTTGTATCTTTGGAAAAAATCTCCCTCTAACGGGGGAAAAAAAAAGCCTACCTAAGAGCATAAAATATCCCACAGAAAACAAAGAGCACGTGATCAGTATTCTGAAAAACATGGCTGTTAATAAAGACATACGCACAACAGCCTCTGAAACCAAGACTTTTACCTCCTGGAGGTTATTGCCTTGCAACTTCAGAATTTGAAGCAGGCCACAATTTTCAATGCCTTCAACTTGTGTGAGATGATTAAAAGAGCAGTCTAGGTGAATAAGGCTAGGTGCCTCACAAAGACCTTTTGTGCTGATTAACTGATTATGGTCCACAATTAATTGCTGAAGATTTCTCAATGACTCCAGACCACCTGTAAATTAAAGACTTCAGCTGAATTAAGATATAACGAAACAAAACCTATTGGTTTTCAAGTACTGAGAAATATTTGTATTATCTATAGTAACAATTAATATCAGTCCTGTATAAAGTTTAAAAATAATTAATGTATTTTGACTCTATCAAATATACAACGTGTACAGTTCACAAATTTCTGATCCTGTTAACCAGGCAATAATGACAGTTCATAACCCCTTTAGCACTTTGGTTGGAACATAACATTCTGTTAGTGATAAACTGTACTTACTATGCTTTAAGCACTTTATAACTGCTACTCAGAACCTATGGGCTCTGTGAAATGCTAAGAGCCCTCTTAAAATCCCCCCTTAGAATGGAAACAGTATTTATGTTTAAAAGGTAATTTTCATTATTTTATTTTTAAATTATTTTTTTTAAGTTATCAGCAAGGTGAAAAAAAAGTTTGTTAAAAATTAGGCCAGCACCACCTCTATTAAAGTGCACCTAGCTTAAGGAATTACGTTCCAAAGTATTTTTAATGAAGAAATTTTAAAGAAAATTGAGTGCCTTTAAATATAAAGCTATATCTCTATAGCCATTATACTCTCAACAAACTTATTCCTGCCAGACAGTGTAAAGAGGAAGAATCTGTGCGATCTGTACTCTAAAAAGATGCAAAGGAAAAGGTTCCTGTCAGCGTCAACTTCTTTCACACATTTTTTCCCAAATCATCCTCTTACAACTGCAAAAATCACAGTCTTTCCATGGTCTTATGCATGCTAGATGTTCTGCAATAGCACTGATGCATTTGACTTGCTACAGGTCCAAGAAGTTTTCCTGTATCTCTATAGTAAAACTCCTGTAAAGGGACAGCCTTTACAAAGCATGTGTAAAATAAGGTATTGCTGAATTTACTTTTCTTTTATGTATTCTTCACAGGATTATTTGAGGTAATACCTTGTCTCACGTTTATCTCACCCAAAACTTCCCAATTTCCTAAAAAGAAGTCGGGTGAGCTTTACAGAGGTGAATTCTTTGTGATTGTCCTCCAAGAATAAAATGGATTATGAGACCAGAAACCAGTTTGCACCACAGATTATTGAGAATACATAAAAGGAATTTAAAAAGAAAATAAATGATAAGGAGAAAACAGAAGTAAAAAATTAAATGCCAAAACTAGCATCACATTTAAAAAAATCCAATCAAATATAGGCCTTCGAATCATAGTAATTTAAAAATTGAAAGCACCTACTGGAACACAATCGCCTGATATTAAAGAGATATCATCCTAAATCTAAAACAAATGTCCTATACTGTAACTTCAAAACTGTGCTTTAGGAAATAAATATACAAACCTTTAATTATTGTGAAAGAATTTCAAACATCCCCATGACATACTATCCTGACTACAAGATCCCCGCCTGTATTTCCTTTTATGCTTAGATAAAAATAAAAAAGGAACCAGCACCATCTAGTGGTCTCAAAATAATTTCGTTTCAGTGTTTAACAGCTCCCAGAGCAGTCCTTAAATCTCCACTTTAAACTTTTCAGCATAGCAGTACCGCAAACTAAAAGCACTGAATTAGTCTGGAGTGGGACAGAGAGGAGAGACTGCACACACAGTAAGAAAAGGCAAAGAGTTAATACAGGATCTGGAAATTTCCTATTCTGCATGCTGCACAAAGCACCTTTTTTACATCTCCTTCTCCTCATCTGTCTTGTTTAATTAGTCGGAATGTCATTCGGAACAGACATGCCAAGGCTACACACAACGGGATCACAATCTATTCTGGAAATATCAAATGCAGTCCAACAGAAACATACATGAGAGAGAACAACGTAGCACAAACAGATCGTATTTTAATGTTTCTTCTGCACACATGCAAAATTAAAAATAAGCATGAAAGTCTTCTGCACATTTCCAGAAGATATTGTCTGTTTTACATATGATGCAACCAACAGCAGCTATAGCAGTGTATGGGAAAATGCATTCAATTGACAAACATGGTTTCATCAAGATCATTGGAGAACCTTTACATAAGTAGCTCTTAGCAATTTGCAAAGTGCAGCTGGAGCCTGTTAGCTCCATCTTAAACTCTTAGCTATCAGTGCAGTTCTAAGTAACTTCTATATGTGACAAAGATAAATGATAGAAGAGGACTCAAAGCCGACAGTGAACATGAAGATGAAAAAACACATACAAAAATACCCCAAAACTGCAAGGTGTCTGATAAAAAAATCCCTCTATGTGCTTTCTTAAAAAGAGTAGGTCCAAAGAAGCATTTACGACTGTCCATGGGTATGCACTACTATTCTTAGAACTGCCAGGATTTTAGCCACCATACTATGGCAATAGAGACACCCTACAAAAGTGTATCCTGCGACTCAAGTCAAATTTTCTTACACGAAAGGTAGTATTTTAAGTAAAGCATTCGTCTTCCAAATACAAACATATGCACTGGACTTCAGTGTATTACTGACATAACTACTTAGTTTATGATCATCATTCTTAAGTGGAAAACATAATTGAGACATATTTCTCATACTTTTACTGTTATTTTTAAGGGTTTTCTGGCAACTCTAATTTTTCCCATAATGATGCTATATTTCAGTGAGAGGAGGAAAAAAAAGAAAAAGAAATCATAGTATGCTTGAAGTTTCCTACAATAAGTTATTAAAACAGAAGTATTATAAACATAAATAAGCCTTACTTCGGAAAAAGCCCACAGCCTTTGTTACAGCTGAACGAACAGAGAACACTGCAGATTACTGCAGCTTGCAAAATTGCTAACGGATATCCTGCAAGATTTACAGATGGTGGGGAGACAATAACTTCTTAAAACCCATAAATCCATTTTTGTGTATTCTATGCGACTACTTAAAACCAATATGTTATTGTATGAAATAAATCCTGTATTATGCATCTGGTTTAACTAGACACCCTCAAAGCAATTCTGGAGAGGAGAAAGACAGATTCCAAGCTGATTTTTGTGAACGTTTATTTACTCACTCAAGTTCATTAGAGACTCAACAAACATAGCAGCACACTGCACAAAACAGAAAGTACAAGAGGATTTTGCTCCATTTGGCCTGTACAAAGATGTCACATTCCACACAGATGCCACATTCCTAAATGCCATCCACTAATACTATGTAATTCTTACAGTAATTTTACAGATATTTTTTTAAATGAGATAAATTTGAATAAGAATCTTATCCAGCATTGCTGGCTGCAAGGATATAGATGAAGCTTCTTTAGTTTATTTTATTGTTTCTCATTAGGGTACTGACATGCTTTTGCAGTAAACAGTGATATTCCTTTATTCTCAGGTACTGTAAACTCTGTTCACAAATACTAACGTTCCAAATTAGCACATATTAGCAAAAAAATGTTTTTAATTTCAACATTAAACCCCCTAAATGTACAGATTTTTTTTTTTTCAAGCTTTCCCATTTTAAGCTTTCCCCATCCTCTTTGCTATGCCTTGTTATTTACCACGGAATTGCATTATCCATGTTCATACTGTTTCAGTCTTTTTTTTTTTTTTTTAAACAGTGAAAACCATTTCTTTATATAAATGTCTCATGTGAATGTGTTTTATCTATCAGCTTAATAATTGTTTTATATTATTTTCCTGAAAATACAGTATGTCCACAAACTTTAAATAAAATTAAAAGTGCAAATCAAGACAAATAAAATCAAAATCTCCTTATCTCCTTTCCATTCCCAGCTCTGCAGACTTTCCAAGTATCATCTTTAGATTTAGCACAGACTAAGAATACAACTAAAAGGTCACCTTTTCAGGTTTCATGTTACAATTTATGCAAAATTAATTACTTCATCACATGCAATTTTTTTTCTTGACCATAAGATTTTATGGACAAATCTCTGAAGATTCATCTCTGTTAAGACTATAATAGTCATCCGTATTTTGGGGGCTTTTACAAATTTCACAGTACATCATACACCAAAACCCAGGTCCCTAGAATATAGGGAGGCTGTTAAATCTAGTTCTATCTGCTGCCCCTGCCTTCTTGAAAGAAATTTGCTACTTTCAAGCGTTGAAAGCTCCCTTTCAAGTAATGATCTGGCAATTTACCACTACTTTTTCTCAACTGTTAATGTTGCTTTTGATGGACCACTAATGGTCTTCCCTCCACACATCATTCTAAAAACAAAAAACTGGCTTCTCCACTTACATACAGCAAAGCTCTTGGTTATTTTCACTGCACTCGCCTTTCCTGACCTTTTGTCAGGAGAAAAGGCTCTGGACCCTGGTTAGATCTATACCAAATCTATATAACACAGGGTTCACAATGCAATATTTTTGGCTTGCCAGAAGCTGAGATACAATATCTACCCCTGCTGTACTTTATAGTCCCAGTGGCTCTACAGAGAGGCAGCACAGGCAGAGAGGCAAACGCTTGTTCACTGCATGAAAAATTCCTGGCTGTCCAAAAGAAAACATTTATCTCCTGGCAGAAAGATGTATTGATGCATCTGTTGAGCAGTCTGGGTGCATGTAAATTCTAACTGGCTGACTGCACGCTAAAGGTACACCTGTTGCCTGCCAACCGTTGGACCTAACAAATATAACAAACTGCCTTTGTAAATATAATAGGGGTTGGCACACCTGCTCTGCCTAAATGATTTGCGCAATTTTACCTTAGACTTACTCTTTTTTCTAGCTTTGGGGCAATGAGCACCAGTGAAAAGCCAGAGTGGGAGGGAAATACAGACCAACAGTTTGGAGCCAGAATGGGCAGCATTTTAGTAGAAAGAGAGGCCGTGGTCCAGTGTTAGCATGGTTCACAAATTCAGACAGATAATACGATATAACTACTTACTGTGTCAGTCAGGAACACACTGGAATTCACTGTAGTTGCAAGGCTAGGCTTTATATTAATTGCTTCTGTAGATAAACTGAACTCAGGCTATCCATGTATTCCAACTGAGTTAGTGCAGGTAATATGAAGGGCCCTTCTAGAAAGATTTTCAGTTCTTTTTGGCTGACAATAGTTATCTGACCGGGTAGATGGAATACATGGCAGCAGCTAAGCTGTACTACAAATAAATGCGAAGTTGAGTATGCTTTAAAAGGCATGTCTGTTCTGTTTCCTCATTCTCCTTGGGCTTACTTAGCAGTTGACAGGCCTGAATCCAAGCAAAGCATAATTCCGAATAGAAAAGGCATAAATATTGTTATACAAATAGGAATATTTTTTCATTAATTTTCTTACCAATTCGAGTGATTCTATTGTAGGAAAGTTCAAGATTTTGGAGATTTATGCAGCCATCTAAGCCACAAACTGATGAAAGATGGTTCTTATTCAGAATCAGAATACAGAGATTTTCTAGATTTTCACAGTCAATTGTCTGAATGTCGTTTTCCTGCAATAAAGGAAAATGAGACTATTAAATAGCATCTGAAGTGAAATAGCAGAATTAAGTCTAAAAATATAGTAGATTGTCATCATTATTTATTTTTATCCTAAACTTCTAGCCAGGAATAAGGGCATCTCTATTTTTTCCATTAAGAAAATAAATTGATGAGTCATAGAAACTGCCTTTTGTGTCCTGCTGGGATAGAGCAAAAACGTATCTCGAACTTCATTCTGGCTCCGAAAATGTCCAGAAATCGAAATAAAAAGTGTAAGGAGAAGTTAAGGACAGAGTGGTCTTCTCCAGACATGCTTTCCTCGCTTCTCAAATCCTGGGAGGCTGAACTAAAAACTGCATCGAAACCATCATATTTACTAGAAATTAATGAAGACTGCAATGACTTTGCTGGAATCCTATTTACTAATAGTGAAAATCTGCACTTAGATGTATTTTGGTCACAAACTTTAACACTGTTTTTGCCTAATGTTCTTCCCCCAAGATCTTGCTCTTTTAACATCCTTCTACCAAGACCATTTTAATAATGCTTCCTTGGATTTTTATTTCACTATTTGCTGCCCTTGCTGTTTAATTCTGGTTTTCACCTGCTCAACAGGTGCTCAGAGAACACATATCAGAGAACTGATATGGCTTAAATGTTAGCTTTTGTATCAACAGAAATGAGGGGCAATATCAAGTAGGAATGAATGTCCAAGGGAAATAGAGGTAACTTTAGCTATGTCAGAAATACCCATGAAACAATCTTGGACTGTGTCAACTGTCACTAAAGAGGCTGTTTCTTCATTAAGGCTGAATGGAAGACAACTGCCACATTAGCTGGCACAGCGCAAGTATAAAGTATTATTAACAAAATACATAATTATTAAAATTATTAATAAAGCATATGTAAAAGTCTATCTAAGAGTCTTCTCCTTAACTAAATTATCCTGATGTATCCCAGTGAGGCAGTGCTGTATATTATTTAAAGCATAACATTTTAAAATTAAAAAAAAACCCACAACACAAACCCAAACCACAAAACCAAAACCATTCTGTAAGAGACAATATTTGAGCTAAAAAAATTCACAAATTCACATATAAATAACACTGTTATTAAGACTGGCAGCTTAGATATATATTACGCAGTTGCTCTTGTATTTTGAGGTAATCAAAATTATCAAAACCCAGAAATTATGTTCTGAATAGATAAAAAAACAGAGAAAAACACACAGGTATTTCAACCTGCACTATTGCAAAGCTCCAATTACTGGATAGAGAACACTCCTTTAACTATAATTATTATCAGTTCTCCTCTCTGAATTTAATAAAAAAAAACAACAAACAAAAACCAACAGAAGCCTCATACTTTGGAAAGAACACCTGGGCAAGCAGAAACATTCAAGACTTCTACAAATAATAAGGGCATATTAACTTTCTTGTGAATTGATGTTGTTAAGACACGTAAAATAAAAAAAGTGAACAGAGTTGTTTCATGTAAATTGTCAAGTTCTGGAAGTAAGATGCATCACAGAGAAAAATGTTTTCTTTAGTCACTAAATTTAGAAGACCATGTAAGACACTGTGCAGTAGCAAGTACCTAGACCTTATGTTTCTAGTGTAACTCACTATACTGTTCCTTGGGCATATATGTGAGTAATTTTAAGTAATATTCAGGGTGTGTATTGCAAAGGACTGTTCCTTCCACCTACTCCTGCTTAAGATGTGGACCTGCTATGGTAAACACCACCTGAATCAGAGAGACTGCAGTAATGAAGATCTATCACTGTTAACACATTAACACTAATCCTAGACTGATACTATTATGCACTTCTCTTAGCAGTAACCAAATCGTATGATTCATTTGCAGGATGTTGCTTCAGTACAATGCAAATAGCTACATACAGCGCAAATCTGCTGGTATAACTTTGTTAACATCTGGGAGTATTTTGTTGATATTCCTATGCTCTTAAGGCACTAGAAGTTATATATTCAGTTGGACACAACTGCATAAGCACCTAAGCAGCAAAACTGGCAGTTCTCCCTGGGTTATAATGAAGAATCAAATATGCTCAGTACCTCCACATTGATATATTTTAGGTCTTTGCAGCTACTTAGTCCTTCCAGCGCAGCTAGTCCACAGCGCCTCAGAGTCAAAACTTGAAGATTTGTACACTTGGATAACGTTGAGAGGCTACAAGCTGGCAAATCTTCGAGTGTAAGTGTTGTGACCTATATGCATTTATTGATAAATAAAATTGTTTGTACATTGCACATTCATTGTACAATCTCACATTCTGATTATTTTCTTTTTAAAGAAAAAGAGACAAAAACTACATTCTACTAAACCTTTAGAAAATGCAAGCAACTAATATTAAGCCTTTCATATAGAAAAGGGCAAGGATGGGTTTGATCTGTTAAATGGGAGATGTTACTATAAAAATAATTGTTTGATTTTAATATCCACCTTAAAATAAATAAAACCAATGCTTTGCTAATGACATTGAATTTGAACAGATGGAAGATTAACACTAAGCAAAGCAATTAATAATGTGAATTCTTTCCCATGACGCTATTGTAAATAAAGAGTGAGTGAGTGGACAAGAACAGACAAAAGTAGTTCAGATTAAAAGTGTGTACAGCCTAGTATGTCATCTCAGAGTGAATACCTAGACAAGAGCACAGAGCAAGCATACAGTGATAAGTTAGTGTAAGATAAGTAAGTGCTGGGAACCAAGAGATGTTCTTTATGGCAAAACACCATTTATAAGCTGATCAGCAATGTCTTGCTTCTGGAAGAGACTGGTCCCAAAACTTTGACGGGGCTAGATGAGCAGGACCCTCATGCAAAGGCAAAACCATGTTAATTTAGCAGAAAATAGGAGCTAGGAACTTCTGCCTTTTACAGACGTAAGATACTGGCAATCATCGGAAGACTAATACCACAACAGTCACCTCCACAATAATCACAGGAATTCAAAAGTCATCCTCATTGCCCTTATTCTGCATTTGTGCAGAGGAAGTCTGAGATCTGTATTCTGATCAATGACAATCTCTTCCTCTTCCAAAACATAATTCTGCTGACACACCAAATTTTTTTTAAATAATAATAATTAAAAAACATACAATGGTATGGCTTCTCATTTCATTCTAAATCTTCTGTATAGTTACCTGCTGCAGAGTACTCCAAGGGCCACTATGAATTATCTTTTGTGTACTTAATGGAGGCATCTTGCTAACTGAACTTTTCCTTGGTCGTTTTTTTATAGTTGCTTGCTTTCTTTGGTTTTCTTCATATATTTTAGACCAAGATTTACATGTGTTCATCCAGTTTATCCTCTTCTTTTCAATATCATCAGGAAGCATTAGTCTACTGGAACACTCAGACACATCTTCAGTTCTGTCCCAAGACTCTCTGACTTCCTCATTAGCACCTTCCATTAGAAACACAGTTTTCTCCATTGTTTCAGGCTGAGAAAATTGATCTTTGACTTCTCCATTACTAGCATTTGGCTGGACATTTGGTGAAATGCTGCAGATATTGTTTGCCTCATTTTCTACCATGTCATTAGCTCTAAAATTAACAGATTCACCCTCTGACATATAAGTATTTGGAGCTTTATTAAGATCTCCAGTTTGTGAGTAATTTTCTTCTACATGTGTTACTGAATTAATGTGTATGTTCTTATTATGTACTTGAGAAGAGTGTTCCTTCTTCTCAGAGCCTAGCATATTTGGTGTTGGTGTCAAATTTCTTTCAGCTGGAATCATCCAATTATTTGTTTCATGCATCATTTCAGTCTGTTTTTCTTTTTGTTCCTCTACTTGCTTATTTAGTTCCTTCTTCTGTTCTGTTATTACTTTTGTATTTTCTGTCTGCTTATCCTTTTTTATGTCTTCTTTCTTCTTTTCTCCACTTTCATTCATCACAGCTTTTGCTCTTTTTTCTCCTAGTTTTCTCTGTTCTTCTCTTATTTGCAGCTGTTTTTCAAGTCTCAGGCTTTCTTTCTTTTTTTCATATTCCTCACGCCTCCTCACCTGTTCCAAATATTCCTGTCTTTCAATTTCTTCTTGTCTCTTTTTTTCCTCTTCCTTCTCTTGCCTCTTTTCTTTCATTCGCCTCTTCCTTTTTTCCTCTTTTTCTCTCATTTCTCTCTCTATTTCTTCTAGTATTTTCTGCTTCTTTTTTATTTCATCCTTCCGTTCTTTTAAGATGGGAGCATATTTTTTATGGACTAAAAATGATCTAAATCTAGCTTGGATTTTCATAGCTGCTGTATTCTGCTTTTCTGCCAGATGTTGCCTTTCTTTTGCTTTCTGCTCTTCCAACGCCTTTTTTTCCTCTTCCATTTGCAACTGTAGCTTCATGATCAATTCCTAGGCCAAAGCAAGTAGGATAGACTTAAACTCCTTTTAAAATAGGACAGATGTTGGCACATATTTATCATTAATACACAGAATCTGGTGTATTAACTGTTCCAGAATAACATTTACTCTCAAATATATGATAGTAACCTCACAGTCATTTGACAAAAGCTCATTGTACAACCTTACCTTATGTTGCATCATTTTGTCTCTCCAGGCTTTCTTTTCTTTCTTTAACTCATCTTCCATCACAGTTTGTTGTTTCTGCACAACAAATTAACTTAGGTGAATATTGTACAAAAACTGGAACATCACAAAATACACTCTCTCCAATCTCCCCCATCTTCTTGACTTCCCAACAATTCACTTTTGCAAATGCCTGAATTAAAATGAGAAACTCAGCTGTGTGAGGATCAAAATAAGCAGCTCAGCACTCAGGTTAGTAATGTAGACTTGGTCATGTGCTGACAGATACATACCTTCAGAGAGTCAGCATCTCAGTACTGACCCAAACTGACACCTTCTCCAAGTTCTGTACTACTACTGAAGATGAAAACTACACTTAGGAAACCAACATTCAAACTACAGGTAGATAATAGCAACATAACAAAAACAAAAACTCTGAATGTATCATGAACAATTGCACTGGTATGTTACTGATAATCACATTATCCTTCAAATAGGAATTTTTTTTCAAGAAAGTTACAGACTTCTTTTTTCACTGAAATTGTTTCTCAATGGAAAAATGAAAGTTCAAGTCTATTTTCTCACTGTTTGCAAATAAATAGCATTTCTCCCCTCTCTCAACATATTCTCAATCAGAAAAAAAAAAAAATCCAAATGATCTGGAATTACATCTGACTGAAAATTAGCAGACAGTAAGTACCCAAAAACCAGAAGCTGATCCAGAACCACCTAACTCCTGGTGGAACCAAGACAAATCAGTATCAGCCCACTTAAATTCACAGTAGTATATGAAGAAACCAGTATAAACAAACTGGCACTTCCAACTTGGACAAAGTCTCCCAGGTGGCTAAGCACTGCTTTTCATGCATGTTCAGATGCATGCTGTTCAGACAATAGGAGACTAGAAGTCTAGATCCTTCTGTAATGGGGGAAATTAGTCTCCATCTCTCACCTTCACAAAGAGTGCACTAGCAACAGCGCTACCAAAATGTCCAAATGGGAACGTCCCACCTTTTTTAGAGAAAGCAAGCCATTCTACATCCAAAAATTATTTATGACATCAAAGAGCAAAGGAAACCTAATCAGTTTTGTGGCCTGTTGAAAAGGGAGCTATCTCAGATACTGAACTGGCCTTAAGAGATCAAAAATCTTTTCACTAAGCCCTTCCTTAATTTTGGTGACTTGAATTAGCTTGCTGGGAGCAAGATGCTGTCCTCTTCAGAAAGCTACAAATTAGTTAACTGAATACATAGTGTTAATGCAACTCCAAACCCAGAAATATTTAGGCTAAATAATAAAATTTTGTGGCCCCACAAGTATAATGTGTAAGGGTTACATTTTTTCACATTCTTATGCTCCTTTTATCCTTCAGTATACACTATGCACTACAGCAAAACACAGCTGGACAGCCTGAGAATGCAACCAGTCAGCACATGGAGTCATGTTTTGTTTTGTCAGAACTCAGTAGATTAAGCCTGACCCAGTCTCCCGGATACAGACAAGAAAAAGGAGTATGGCAACTTTTACTCCGAGGAAGCACAGCGCCAGCATTTCTGAATTGAATTATTTTGGTTCAGATTACTTCACCTGTGATTTTTCATCTAACTGTGAAATTGGGGTTGGATGTCTGAAGTAAGTAAATATTTTCTATTAAGGCACAGTGACCATTTTTCATTTGTGAGTAATTTAGCACAACTCTAATTTCTGATACTTTGGCTGGTGTCATAATATAAAAACTTACTAAGGGCAAAGCCTAAAGAATAACTTAACAATCAGCATAACAAATATATTTACTGTTGATCACAGCAGTAAAAGCATAAAACCCAATGGAATGTACTTAATGTCTTACATCTCACACTGCTGTCACAAGTAGACAGAGTTTAGGACAGTTATACAGTTTGGGATAGTACTCTTTTTTTCACAATAGATCTTGAATTCAGATAGTCTAGACAGGAACAGATTGGCTTCAAAATAATTAATTACCTTATGAAGAAGCTCTAATTTTATTCTTTCAGCCTCAAATTCCTCCAGACGTTGAACCCTTCTTGCACGTTCCTCTTCATTCTGTTTTTCCTGCGCTTCCCTCTCAGCTTTCCACTTCTTCCTCTTCTCATCTTCAAGATCTTTTTGTCTTTTCTCCCACTGCTCAAATTCTTGCCTACACTTTTCTTCTACTTGACAATGAGTAAGGCTTATGCTCATTTCAACATCAGCTACAAATTCGTAATCAACCAAGCAAACCTTTTATTTAATTTCCTAATAAACATTGGGGGACATTAAACAGTCTTAAAGTATTGACAAGAGGATGCTGTGCTAATATAGCCAGCAACATATATCCCAAAGGAAATCATAACTACAACACAAGTCTTTTCTATCAGACATGTCTTATAATCATGACACACAATGACTGACTCTGCTACAATCATGCTCATTCTGCCAACGTGTATTTCAGGATTACACTTTGGCTTCGGGATGAACGTCTTCTGTGGTTATCAGCAGGGGTTTTATAACTGATGCACTCCACCCCAAAACATGCAAAGGCCATGGCAAAACACTCCCCGCAGATGTGACTACAAAAAATATGAAAGAAGTTGTGGCCAAAGCACAACCTGCCTAGTGCCTCCAATCTGGCTTCCATTTGTATTCATAGTTGTTTAAATCGTTTTTGGGTAGTACTTTTTTAAACAAATTTCTATCAAGACATTGAAGCCTAGGATAACTTTGTGATCCTGAAATGAAATAAAAGCACAGGCATTTGCTCATGTTCAATTCATGAAGTATCAAAATCTATTGCATACTGTAACGAGTAATTCTTTACAAAGAATGTTATGATACTCATGAAAACAGAAAAGTGGGCCATAGTGATGTGACGCTAAAGATTAACTCAACAAAATGACTAATGTTTTTGCCTACCTGTAACAAAATGGTCATCAGTGACCACTGCATCATTGGCAGACTGACTATTGTAACTAGGTGCTGTAGCAATCTGCAAGTCTTCATTTTCAATTTCCAATAGTACCTAATATAATATAATATTGTCATGAAGAAACAGGAAACAAAATTTAAAAGCAGAACATTATAAAAATCTTCCAGAACAAGGATAAGGTTCTCATCATATGACAAATACAATAATACGAAACTTACTACTGACTTGAATAATGCAAACGTATCAGTCAAAATATTGTTTTCTAGAGTAATAAATATTGGAATATTTACCAAAATACATAATATTTCTATGTGCTTTTTAAAATACATCTTACATTTTTACTTGGAAAAATGAATGTTTTGCATTTGGGATTTGCTTTATTTCTGTGGAACTAAGCAATAGAATTATGCATTAATATTGTTATGCACATAGGGGAAGAACTAGTTATAAATTTTTAAGAAGTCTATTTGAAAATAATGCTATGGGCACAAAGATTGCTATACTTCTTTCATTGTTCTTTATTGGCAAGAAGTAATCTATTCCTGCTTATTTATCATCTGTTCATCACATGCTTGGGGCATATATCAATAAAGTAATTGTGCTGTTGTAAACAATGGTCTTCTGAGAAGAAAAAAATCATGTTTGCAAAAGTGCTCGCTAATAAAAGCCAGGCAACAAATTAAAAGTGATTAAATTAAATACAGGTTTATGTTTTTCTAAGAACTTCAGCAAGTTATTCAGTCAAATCCTATGAAAATATAAAAGAACTCAGGCTCATAACTCACGATTTGTCTTTGAAATTTACAGACATTATTATGTTTACATTTTCTACACAATACTGGAATATATTATGAGCAAGATTAATAGAGGCACTTCCTCCTGGTCATCATAAGAAGATGATCTCTCATTAGAGAAGTCTAAAAGTGTTACCGTACTACTGAGATAGTAGTCTATAAATAATTAACAATAAAGGATTATTCAGTTTTGTTTAATTTTGTTGATTTTTGTGCTCAGCACCTCAACTACCAATACAGAGAATTCATTCCAAATTTTAAAACTTATAGACATGGTGTATTAAAGCTGATGTCCCAGTTCTAAAGAACAGCATACACAAGCTCATCTTAATACCTTCTGCGCAGTCTGACAGAAACAAAACGGAACATATCTATGGGTCTCCTTAGGAGGCCAACAAAGCAAATATAAGTTATCTAGATTACTTAATAGAATTTTGTTCACTATAAATATTGTTTAAATAGAGAATACCCTTTTTTTAAATTGTTCTGGATCTTCATTATATTCAGAAGCCAATGCTGCCAAATAATCTGAAGTATGGCAAGAAACTACTCCATAAATGTTACCTAAAGAATAAATACATGATTTAGTACACAGAGAGTAAATACCTTACCAGTACTCAGTTCTGCTCTATAGATACTATATTTCTTATATAGATACTATATCTGCTATAGACTACTATAGATACTCTATCTGCTCTTAGATACTATATTTCTTTAAACTAAAATAAAGCATTTTTGTCCTTAAAATTCTTATCCCCCCCTCCAATTTTACTCAAATATATATAGGAATCATTTATCTACATTAAAAGCAGCAAATATGTATAACTGGAACACACATAATGATATTGTAAGAATCCAGTTATAGCAAATATGAAAGAGAATTCCACAGCATGAACAGAGCAGAACATTCTCTGTGTAGAAAAATACAATAGAACTTGTATCAGATAGGTCAAAAACTGCCAAAGAACTACAAAAAATGATAAAAGGAAACCTTCCTCAAATATAAAAATGTATACATGATATTGAACTATTGTTCACAGAGACCGTTACACTAAATGAGTCTGAAACCCAAGATGATGTGAAAAACTAGAATGGAACAGACAATGTCAGCTCTCAGGCATAAAAACTATGAGCTTGGCTTCAGTCACACAGCTGACACAGCAACATTGTTCCCAATTACAAGATCATTTCATTTAATCCTAGCTTGGATATCTCTAAAATATCCTATGGGGTTCAATTGTATCCGAACTCTTAACTTCAGCTCCTAATGACTTCATTTTAGTTTCTCACGAAGAGTCTGGCCCAGGTCCTGTTTCAGAGAATGATCCTGCAACTTGCCTTGATCTGTGGTTTAGCATTAGATGAATATTTTAGAAAAAAAATAAAAATCAATTCACACTCAGATGTTAATCCTAGAAGACAGCATTACATAGTTTTATTCCTAGAGATTTTCAGCATGCATTCAGAAGCCGATGCAACAGGTTTCACTGCTGGCTCTACTTAAAAGTTTGCATTGTTTTACTGATGATTGTTAGTCTAAATTCCACTGGCAATTTGAGATGCATAAATATTTTAACTGAGATCCCTGCTTACTTGTAGTTTCTTCATCTTCTAAGTCTTGCAGTATAAGCTTTTCAGCATCTTGATTTCTGCTCTTTATAAAGTTTAAATAGGAGAGAACTGATTCTGGCAAGTCATCTGAAATCTACAAAAAAACCCAATGTTTGACATAAATTCTACATTTTCATCTCACAGCCATGACCAGAGGTAAATACCTTATATGCAAGAAAAAAAGACTCATTTTGGCTTTACCTATAAAGCACTGATGGAGATTTAGTAGCAATTGGTACTAAATTGGACTTGAAGCACCAATTTATATGAAATATCAGGAAGTCTTCAAACATAAGACGGTCTCTTCTAAGATTTACATACAGATAGGTTGATGGTTGCACTAGATGATCTGAAAGGTCCCCTCCAACCTAGGCAATTCTATGATTCTATTTAAATGGACAATCATTTACAGACATGAAGACTCTACCTCTTCAGCTTTAATAAAATCTTCCAGCTTCAGAGGATTCTAAAATGAGTCTGATACTTATGAGTCTCGTTTTCTCACTTAAACAGAATGCTGATATTAATCTTTTTTATTGTCTTGTCAACAGTGAAGGTGACATTTTTCATGAAGCAATACTACTAAGACTACTTTTCAGAAGAAATCCTCAGGTTAGGTACGTCAGGAAAAGTTCATTCATCAGATAGGCTTTCCAATGCCTGTACTACTTTCAAGAAGAAAGAGAAGCTGTGTTAGCTCATTGAATACTTACTGTCTCGCTGTCACTCAAAGCTTCGTCAGATACCTCTGTGTCAGGATCATCTGCTTGAAGTGAAGAAACACTGATTCGGCTTAGTTCAATTTCTATTTCTTTTTCAATTCCTCCAGTATCTTCCGACATTCTACTTTGCACAGCGTCTTATCTGCTTTCAAAGCTACACAAAGAAAATACTAACTTTCAGCACTGCATGAACCAAAATAAAGAGGACGCTCATTTACCATTAAGTTTATTCAGATTTATTTATTGAACAGTTGGCTTAAAACATGAAAAGGAACAACAGAAGTTTTTTCTGAACATGTCACTCCATACCAGCCAGTAAAAAAATAAGAAAATGTTAGTTTGTGATAAAAGAATGCCCCCTCAGTCTATCCCTCTAAATTTTGCAAGTGTTACCAGATTTGAATATTAAAAATGTCTGCTGCTCTCTCCTCCTTGTGGACAGTATCAGTGCTGTGAGTTAAGCCTCACGAGGGTTTTTTTTCCAGCCCTAATAGCTGCAAATTCAAAAACAAACCAACCAACCAACCCAAACAAACAAAACCCCACCTCAAACAATAAATACATATTAAAAACTACAAAATAAGACTAAGAATCCAGAAAGCACCCGATGAAGTTGCAATGATACAGAGAAAGCAGGGAGAAATGGCCTAACCAACAGAAGTACAAGACTCATAGGTGGATCCAGGCAGGGGGGGAAAGCATCCCTCAGTGTCCCCCACTCCCTTCACAACCCGCGCACCCCTCCTCACCCCTAGCCCCAATTTGGGGACACGGGAGGCAGCCCGGACCCTCTCTGTAAGAGGCAGCGAGCAGCTCCTCGTCGCTCGCCGGCTCCTGGAGCAGGCGAAGGGTCACGCTGACCCCATCTCAGCCGTGAAGGCGCGAAGCAGCCCCTGGCTCAGAGAAACTACATCTCCCAGAAGGACTCGCGGCAGCGAGGCGGCCCGGAAGGACCGCGGAGCCGCCCCTTTGCATGCTGGGAGCTGCAGTCCGCCCCCTCAGGCACCCATAGCCCTCGGGTCTTCGCGATCTGCTCCGTGTAGCTACTCACTTCTCGTCCAGCCGAGCTCCTGCCGGAGCCTCCGCCTTGCTGGCCGCCTCCGGAGGCCGACCGCCCCTCCGCCCTGAAATTCCGCAGCCCCCCTCAGTCCCCGTTCGGGCCCTCCGCGGGAGACGACGAGAGCCCCGCCGCCGCCGCTGTGTTAAACCGGGAGCGTCACCACGGCAACGGGAAACAGCGGCTCGGAGGGCGAGCGGCAGGGCCCAAGCTTGGCGAGCGGTCGGCCGTTCCGCGCCGAGGTCGTTAGAGTAGGGCGAAGCACCCGGCGGCCCGTTTTTTTCTGATTTTTTTTTTTATTTTATTTTAAGTAATGGACTGGAATTTGGATATTAGTAAAAATTTCTTCACCGAAAGGGTTGTCAATCGTTAGAACAGGCTGCACAGGGAAGTGGTGGAGTCGCCATCCCTGGGGGGTATTTAAAAGCCAGGCAGGCGTGGTGGTGAGGGATGTGGGTTAGTGGTGGTTTTGTCAGTTTAGGTTGATGGTTGGACTCTAAAAGATCCCTTCCAACCTAGGCAATTCTATGATTCTATGATTAGTTTTCAGAATAAATTGGAATCAGCCATTAATGGTGGGGGGGGAATAATAAACGCAGGCCATAGACATAGTCTACATGGATGGGTTAAAATACTGTGGTTTTGCTTCCTCTGTGCCAGGAGAACTCCAGGGGCGTGAAAAATGAAAACCGGCCCAGCGTCCCTTCTGCCTTCACAAGTCGGGGCCCCATCGTGGCACGGAAAAGCCAGTGGCCTGCTGGTGGCCGGTGTCGGTGGCCGGTGGCCAGTGGCCAGCCCTGGGGGAAAGGGGAGGTTGGGCCCAGGGTGGTGAAATGGGCCAGGCCTGAGGGGCGCAGGGGGACCGGCTGCTGTGCACGGCCTGCCGCCTGCGCGGCTGGTGGGCAAGAGAAAATAATAGTTCAAAAAAAAAACTAAGAACAACCACATACAAATTATTTGAGAGACAGAGAAAATGTCCAGTTGGAGAATTAAAGACTCCACACAATTCAGTCTAAAAAAAGTGATTCAGGGCAGGGAGGGTGCAGGCAATATTATTTTAGTGTGTAATGGTATTTATAGGGAATGCATCTGTCCCTAAAGTCTGATTAGGAATATCAAGGTGCAAAGACAGGTGTAATATAAAAATAAGAACTAAAAAGTAAAGACAGGTTTTACATAGAAAACGAGCCCTTTTGTGAGCAATGGTAAGGATCTGCCAAGGATAGTAGGGTTTTTTCCCCATCTCCCACCATCTTTAAAATAAACTGAGTACCTTTCTGAAAGACTTAAGGGCAACTGTTTAACATTTCCTCACTGGTGAGAGTAAGAGTGAGAGTACGGATGAGTAAGACATTAAAATCTCAAAACGACAAAAACGCATCCACTTGAAATCACCCTGCGATGTCTCAAACTTCACAAAATCATGTAACCAGTGAACTTCCCCATGTGGTCAGTTTAAGAAAAAAGTCTTCAAGCACTGAGCTGAATGCGCACTTGATACTTGTTTTGTAATGTGAGTTACGCTGTGATCATGGTGACTGAAGACCACGGGCACGGTGTCAGGCATTTAGCAAACAGCTTTGACAATAAAAAAAGACGTTTCTGTAGGCCTGTCACCTGTAACCAGGAAGTTAGGGCTGATCAACAGAAGGAAACTGCTCTATTGTAAGGATGTGGTTAAGTTGGACTTCAGGAAGAAATGTGTCATAAGACTGTGCTCTTTAAGGTAGGACGGAGATATTCAGAGCTGGTAAGGATTTTCTTGTGAAGCAACAATGTAATGTAAAATATATATCATTTTATAAAGATAATATTTCTATTTTCAGATAAATAAGATAAACTCTATTATTATTATTATTAAAATTGCTTGAAATAAAGCATTACAACCACCTAGTTGTTACAACAGAAATATTGCAGATGCCAGTTTTCAAGTGAAATACGTAATCATTCAGGGTCTTTTACTAGAACGATGCATTGCGCCAATCTTTTAGTACATTCTAGTTTTGAAAATTCTGATGCGGTTTAATTAGTCTTAGTGAATCTTCTTCAGGGAAAGTGCAAAACCTGTTATCTAATACAGTCCCTAAGTTTACATGGTGCATTACAGACCCAAACGCATTGCAGAGCTTGCTTAAGAAGCTTATAGCTTTCTTCATTCTGCAATTCAGCAACTAAAGTTTTATAATCCAGACAATGAGGATCATGACAGGGTAGACAAAGCTTGTGTTTGCTGAATCTTTTCTTACAATCAGCAAATTTGATACATATGTAACATATGCTTTGTATGTAAAATAAGGTTTTTTGACTGCAGAAGCTTCAACTTTGTCATTTTTTTCTGTTTTGCAAATAACAGAAGACATAACTTCTTATTGTAATCAATCTGTAGTAACTCTGAGAGAAGACAAGAACAATTCCTTTCAAACATGTCCCTTTGCATTAGAAAATACTTTCTGAAGAGTATGCTCGTGCTGGTTATGTTCACGCATCTGTGCATGTTTGTGTGCCTGCCTTCTTTACACGTGGGAAGTATAGGACAACAGCAGTCGTCTGCCCTTGCAGAAACCATCTTCCGTCATTGCTCTTGGTCTCCTTTTCAGCTTGTACCACAAAGCCAGGCAGACCAAAATGCCAGAGTATGTTTACAGAAGAGGCAAGACAAGTGAAAGGGAACATGAGGTGGGGGACAAATGGATGAGTTTCACTGTGCAAAAATCTTGATAGGCCCAGAGGATATGGTATCCAATAATGATAATAATAACAGTGATACATAAAAATTAAGCCTTGCATCAGAGAGTTTACAGTGCTAGAGGTCTTTCCTGCTGAGATATGCTAAACTGCAATCAAGATGTGAATGCCTGTGTGACCTCACTGCGGTTCTATCAAGATTTGCAAGCATTTGCAAGGGTAATACAGTTGGTACTCAAATTCTAATGCACACTTTGTGTGTATTTCATGGGCTGTTGCTACGGGCAGGGTCTCTGCTTGCCATTCCATTGACTGAGTGCCCACTTGCTATTGGTGACTGATGAAGTGCATGTCTTGATTTAGTTTCATTTGAAAGGAATCCAACTTTTCACATCCTGTTACATTCTGCGACAAAAAAATGGAGGAAAAAAGTAAGTAGGGGTGACTGAGAGATTCATTTCAAAAGGGTAAAGCATACTCCGGAGTTCAGGACAAGGCAGCTGGTAGCACTGTTTGACAGCACTCACGGCTTTGCTAGAACTGTGTGCTGGATCACACTGAAATCATTAGGCTGTATCTGCTATTTTCAGCAAAAATTGAATCAGGTCGTGCAGACAAAGGAGGGTTCATATCTATGCTATGGTTCTCCCTCTTCATTTCAGCTGGTATCCTTAATAATTAGTAAACTAAGTGTATTGAAGAGCATAAGGACAAGTGTAAGGCAGGCTATGTAACTCTTGCCATCTCTGTAATATAAATCTTCCTGCATACATGCTGCCTCCAAATGTCTTTAGTAGTTAAGAAAAAAAAAGCTAAAAAAAGAAATACATGTGTACAATATAACATCAGAGGCAATTGAGACCAGATACCATCTTGATGCTTCTGCTGTTGCTACTATTTTTTTGTTCGATGTATCAGGTGACTGTTTAAATTTATAAAACATTATCTGAAGAATATAAATCCTATTGTAATTCATAGGCTTAGTTATATCTGTTTCATATTGAACTGAATGTATGATTATATTTTCAGCTGTGATTCAAAATTGAAAACAGAAGAATGAAAATAAGACAGAAAGTACTAAAACAGAAGTACTACTTAAATGTCTTCAATGGATTTTTCTTGGTAAAACTTCTTGTTCCTTTTTCTCATTTAGCAGCTTCAAATTGATTTTTAAAAAATGTTTTGAATTAAAACAATAATCCTCCTTTTCTTCCCAGGCTCTGGGCCTTATGCTTTTGACATTTGGCCTGTGGCTTTTATGTGACAGAAACAATTTATTCAGTGTGTTATGTGAGTATAAACAGAATTTTTCTTTTGTTTCAAATGCAAGATAAATCAACAGAACAGCTATAGAATTTTTTTTCACAAGGTGGCAGTATTGGATTGAAATGCATAGGTTATTTTTTTCTGTTGTGTGTATTTTCCATCATTAGTAAGATTATCAAAATAGGGGAAAATATTTATCAGTATGTATACAGTTTATGGATAATTATAGTGTCTACAATTTATTTATTTCTCTTGGTGTACAGTCTATATATGAATCACTAAAATATAAATCAGCTCTATTCATCTTTTCTTTATATAATTTACCAGACTGCATTTGTCCTGCATTTGACAAGATTTTAGATCCTTTAGGTTGGTATTTGGGTGGAATGAACACAAGGTGGAGTCCGGGCCTCTTCATGTAGATATTCCTTTTTCCCAGAATGTCTATCAAATTGTTTCACAGAGGAGTAAATTTTGGGTCACTTTACAACAGCTGTGCTCTTAAAGAGTTGTCTGCCTTGCCCGTGCCAAGGAGCGTCAGTTCCCAACTGGTGAGATGGGAACCATCCAATACAGTAGTTCTGGGATGAAGCATTTGAGATGGAAGTATGAAAACTCCCACTACTTTCTGTATCTATGGAAAAATGGTTAAAGTGGAAAGGGGAAAGTGGCCAGTCAGAAAGAGGGCGGATAGCATTGAATCTGAGCCTGGATCTAATGAGAACTTTTATCTATGTCCACAAAGTATTTGTACATGTGCTACTAATTTCTGGCAAACAGAAAAATCCTGTAAACTTGTAATTGTTCTCTGATTTCCTTGTGTGTGGTTCACATTGTTCAATTGAGTACATTCTATTTACATCTCATATGTTGTTACCATCCTCTGAATTTATAAAAATATATATTTTTCTTTCTGTGGCTGTAGATAACATAAGTAATAATAACGCCCTTTTATCATTCTGCTGTTTCCATTCTTTCACTAATGGCATTGCAAAGGTTTAATTGCTTCTCTGGAATAAGTTTTTTAAGCAGAAGTCTCAAAAAATAAAGAGAAGTGATGGTATGAATGCCCTGTGTTACAGTTTCTTCTGGCGAAAACCAGCTAGTGGCATATATTTCTTGTATGTTACTTGGAGTTGGATCTGTTATTGCTTTTACATCAGCCATGGGATTCCTTGGAATTGTTAAGGAAATCAAATGTCTGCTAGTCACAGTAAGTGTAAATCAGACTCCAACTTTCTCATAAAATGAAAAGGAGTTTTGTGTGCATGAAAACTGTGATCCTGTCTTGATGTTGATAGCTGCAGTATGGCTACAATACCAAAACAGAGACTATGATTAAAAAGCTGTTAGCTATGTAGACCTACCTGTATACTCCATGTTTATATACATTTCCTGCTTTTTAACAGAAGAACACTTCGGTTTATGAAAAATTACACTGTATCTATACATTCTTATGATCACTTTGATTGCATTTTTCCCCTTGTCTTTTGTTTATTGTCATCCTTCTTGAGCAATCTGTATTAGATTTCATGAAGGCTGAAGCAGAGAACTGTTCTACTGATTCATTTTTTAAGCAATACAAATATTAATAGGCACAGCAAGTGAGAGGAACCCCGGTGCTGTAACCAGCAATCTTGTTCCTTCTTCCTTCCTACTACTGCCCTAGGCATGTAGATTTTGCCTCACAATTTATTAAATGATGAAAGAGAAAGAAGTGTCTCATTTCCAACTTACATGGAAATGTCTAGTATCACAATATCTAGATACTGAAGGTGAAATTTGGTCTTCCTGAACATGAAAAAAAATCAACTGTCTTTTTGTTTCGCTTGTGCGTCTCATAGCTCAAAGAAGTCCTTCACTAGGTGTGAGACTTAGGTACCATGATAATTCAAACAGGAAATAATGAAATAAGAGTTTTCTTCGGTGGAGCACAGCTGCTGTACAGCAGCTTTTGTTTTTCTCTTCCAAGAAAGTTACGGCTTTGTCTTTAAGCCCAAAACAATGAGTCGTGCTTTGCCTGAAGCCTGCCTCTTAGACTATGATGTCACTTTCTGAGCATTTCCAGCCAAAAATATTTCTTATTTTTGTTGGAATGACTCTAAATAATAGTCATGAAGGATTATACATGAGTTTCTGGAATTTTTTATTGCATTGCTCACTCGTTCGATATTATGTTTATGCACAATTTTGAGGTTTTTTTTCAGTATGTGAGTTTTCAGATCCTCGTGTTTGTTACCCAGATGGCAATATTGGTGCTGATATTCATAAAGAAAGAAGAGGTAAGTAAATAAATTATGGAGACTACTGATAATTTCAAAATAATTTATTGCAATTAATAAAAAAAATTCTAATAGTCAGTTCTTACTGTATGCTGTATCACCATTTATTTGAACTTGAGTATTCTACTTATCGACCAGGCATAGCAGATGTGGAAAACTTAATTTGAGGAACTCAGCATGGTTCGATAGTTGTAAAGGAGAGTGCATGGAAATATATTTCCAGTTTCTCCTGTGCAACAAAACATACTCTTCCTGTTCAGGAATGTGGAATCAACAGTGTAAGGGACAGCTTTATTCTTTTCTGAGGGATGACCCAGAAATTTCCTCTTTCCTGGACATCAGCAGAGGTAGGAGAAAGCATTAGATGCTAACCTGTGTCTGCTACCAGGTGATAACAGTAGTCCGCTCGCTATGCAATTGCTAGTGGGAGGCATTGGTATCATGGCATGCAAAGTATGCTAATGGATTAATAATTTTATTGTTTGAGCCTGTATTTTAGGTCCAAGTAGACATCCAATATAAGGAATATGTATCTTTGCTTTTAACAACAGGAAACAACAATAAATACCAACATCACTAGTAACCGTACTGCTTTGAAACTTTATCCAGTCATTTATTTTTCTACATATAGCAACTCAAATAGCTTGAGCATTCCTCACCGTATGATATGGAAAGTAGTCTTACTGAACCCATACTGGTCTGGCCACTTATATATTCCATAATTTCACAATCTATGGTTTAAGAAAACCTTCCGTGACTCTGGTCTCCTAAGGTTCATACAGTTCTCCAAATCCTGCTGATATTCCAGCAGGGTACAGCACAAATAAATTAGTTTTACTCCATCAAAGTGAATCTGTATCATCAAGAGTTCTTCATGAAATGTTAATTTATAATTATAGAGTCCTCCCTGGTTTATATGATGGTTTTACATATTGAAAGATTTGAACTGTCAGGAATGATGCATTCTGGATTCAGTTATTTGGGCTAGGAAAATTGGTTGAAAGATTGCATTTAATTTTTTTTTTTTTTATCAACTGTAATTGCACTTGATCTCAACCTTAATTAAGATTGCTGAAGTATAATAAATGATGGTAGCATCATCTTTCACTGTACAGGCTTTTGAATTTTGTTTTTAGGATGGCTGTAGCAAGGGGAATGAGTTGGAGAAGCTTCATTTTTTTCTTGTTTTGTAAGGCAACTTCTCAGTGGCCTGGGAATTCTCTGCCTGTATTCCCTACTACGCTCTCTATAATCACACTCTTTGCGGTCAGCTTGTCCATTTCAATTACTGTTGAAGGTGTATTTTTACAGTTTCTGCCAAGATGCCTAATCTAGGGCCAATATGAGCTGCTAACTCCCCCGGCCCAAGGCAAGACATGTCCTGGCCAGACTGTCTGATGCTCACACAAGCTTGCATCACATTATGTGTAGAATCAATTTTGGTTTTATGCTTATTATTATATGGTGGTGTGCTTATTACAAATATTCATGAGAGGAAGAATTTTGTATTTCACGACAGATCAGATGCATCTCTACTATGTTCCCTGGCTCTTCTGTCTCCATTTGGGCTAATCGTCTTGTGTCTGTCTGTGCTATGTATGTGATTTGGGTCACTTCATTTATCTTCCCTTTTTTTTTTTTTTCAACTTTCACTTTAGTGCAATGGCTATGACATGTCTTAGATCATATTTGTCAAATTTATTAGAATGTTGCTTGCAAGTAACCTTGAAGAAACCTGAATATCAATAAAAGATCAAGGATTGTGCTATCCATCTACACTCATATCAATATGCATATACCAAATGCTATAAATATTTACAAACAGGTCCACAATCAATGGAAGAACAGAACTGATGAAGTTATTTCTGAATATGGGAATGAGAGTCTGGCTGAGCAGGAACCTGTTTGGAACATTCTGAATGCTGTGCAGCACTATGTAAGAAAAAAAAAAATCACAAAATATCACCACCAAAAATACTGTATCAACCAAGAAATGTGTATATTAATTGGAACTTGCTTTAAAAAAATGACTGTTTTTGTAAAGGATTGATTTTTCAAGATCCACTGCTAAAATCTGATATGGGTGAGCAGATTCCTTGCTGTTATATGGATTATTATGATTGAGATTAGGTTTTTGAAGGACTTCTGTGTGTAGGAACAGACAGTTCTGGTCACTGAAGTTTACTGCAGCTGAAAAATATGAGAGGTTTCCTAATATTTTCGACAGTGCTAAATACCATGAAACACTTGGTCTGCTTAGGTCTCAAGACTGACTTGAACCATGGACAAGCAGAGCTCCTACTGTGAGAGCATTTGAATACGTATTGCACTGAGACTCTCTCAGAAATAATGCTTAAAGCCTCAGATAAGCTTGCAAATAAATACTTTCAGCACACATACTTAATTATTAATCTTTTTTTTTTTTTTTTTGGTGGCCTGACAGCATGTTATTTATTTCCTCTTTCAGAAAAGTCCTTTAAAGCATTTGTATGAGATCAATAATTTTGGAAGTTGTTAGCGATGTTTTTGACCAGTGGCCTGCTATCCACTCTTCAAATTAATTCTGCGTCGTGAACTTTTAATTACAAACACTGTAGCTTAACAGTTTAATATGGTTTGATACGCATGCTTCTGTAGGCCAGCTGCGAGTCCCTTAATGTGACTTCTTGCAGAGGTGAGTTCTTCACAAATGTTGAAGATAATTTATGATTCCAGATAACTCACAGAGCATATAGGTCTAGACTTAAGATTACAAATGCATTTGTAATGTATATTTAAAATCTGTTCTTTGAAAATCCAGTCTTCTCTCAGTGCATTCATGATTTCTCTAGTGATTAATGGTGACCTCATTATGTCAACAGTGCAGCTGGGCTATGTGCTGGTGTACTTGAGCTCAGTTTTCTTGAACTGTTGTAGGAGCACAAATTTCAGCAGTTACCTACCCACCACCTACCCTGGTGGGCATATTTAAATTGTGGCAGATCTCAAAATTCTATGGATATTTTGCTGTTGGTATCTAAGCCAGAGGAAATGATATTAAATGTGCCAAGGTGAACTGTAATCACTCTTTTGAATGAAATACTGACACCCCCAAATCTTGTGTTACACGCTTCCAGCTCTTTACAATATCGTTGGTGCCTGCCATGAGAAAAATAAAAAGAGCACGAACAGTATTAGAGAATAACTATATTTTTATATATTCTTGGTAATATTCAACATACCACTTAAAGCTGGTGGTTTTTTTAACTGAACTTACAGAGTTGTTGAAATTTAATGGTTTTACAGAGGAAGAACAGTTTTGGCTAAGTTATTAAAAATTAGAAGCAGTATACTTCGGATTAACTCTTCAAAACATAAAAATGAGATGCTTGTGTTTAGCGTCTTTAAGCTAAAATATGGCGGACTTTCATTCCACAAAACATTTCTGAAGTTTCATCCTTATTCAGAATGAAAAACTGCTGGAATTTCTTACATGACAAGACTTCCATTCTCCAAGCTGTTTGATTGTTTGGTTTGGTTTTGTGTTACTGATATCGAAATAGATTAATGGGAACAACTAGCTGAAAATCCAGTTGAACAGGGCGCAGTATTTGCTTTGTGCTTCAAGTTTGAGGTATGTGTTCACAAGAGATCAATTGCTGCTAAAACACAAGTTGGAATAGGGAGACTTTCTAAAGATCTCTTGCTAAGACAGGAGAATTTTTGCAAATACGACATTAGAAGCAACAAAGCAGTTTTCAAAATCTGGTCCTTATTTAAGTTTCTAGATCAGAGTAAAACAGAGTGTTTGTGGTTTCATTTTTATTTATTATAATATTTTTTATAAAATCTGTCCCTGTTTACTACATTCATTATGAAACAACATTCATTATGTTGTTTCAAATAACATAGTTTCCTTTCTTCTTTTTGTTGTACTTCACAGTGAGCACGCCCTTAATATAGCTTACTGCCTACACACAATTTCTACACTGAAATTACTTTTGAAGGTTAAGGGTGATTGTCAGAAGTTTTCCTTTAATCTGAGTTTGTATTTTTTTTTCTTTTTTTTTTCTATTTACGTGTGTTCTAGAATAATGTACAGTCTAAAAGAAAGTTCCTTTCAAAAGATATTTTACGATCATATTGTTCTTAAACCTGTACTATTGAGTACATATCATGGGAAATGATACATAAGGGTGAATCATCCCCTGCAGAAACCTCTCTCTACTGAATACAGTCTAGCTAATTTAATCAAGTAATAGTTGGAGTGGAAATTCCTCTCTGTGGCAGCCTTTATAGATGTTGGAGTTACCAAGTTACAGGATTTCTATTCTAGATGGAATGCTGTGGAAGATACAATGTTACACAGTGGGAATGGAATAAAAACAAGGAAAATAGTACTCAAGTTCCATGTTCATGCACAAAATCCAGTCTGAAGAAATGGTTTTGTGATGTCCCAAGGAATTTCACATACAGTATGGTAAGAAATAAAATCTTGTCTTGAAGAATGTAACTTTTGCTACTAAATGGACTTTGGAAAAAGTATGCAAAACTTGTTTTCCACCAAGACTTGGCTTACAAATGCCAAAGTGTTAATAATATTCATTGCTTTGTCTCTGGTTCACTCTGAAGCCTTGGTTTTTACTTGTTAGGTGTCAGTCGTGTAGACAGTTCTAAATTAAGGATAATTCAAGAAACAGGAGGTGTGCCTATCACAGATCAATATCACAGGGACATTTAGTAGTGGTTTAAGAAGTAGTAAGCATCTTGGCATTCAGAAGTCCATGCTGTGCAAATCAATGATGACAATGGAAAGTGACAGTATATAAAAAATATACAGTACATTTTCCACTTTTATTTACTATTCATGACTTAGAGAATGTCAGCAATGTCTCCACCTGTTTGTATTAACTGTTTCCAGAGCACCTCCAATACTTTACAGGATAAGAGGAATGAGCGAGGCATTGAAATATGAGATGCGTTTCCCACGACCAGTTCATGTTAGCATTTACATGTCTTAATATCAAGGGACCGGTTTGCATAGGACCATCAGATATCATCACCTGATAATACAAAACTGGAGCAAAGTGATACGTACTATTCTTTTCTATAAACCCTCCAGTGTTAATAGGACTATCCAATGAGAACAAAAATTCAATGGGCAAAGGTTGTTTCTTGACAATGCAGGACAGTAGATAACAGAAAGGATGTTGTCAAATGACATCTGGTATTGTATTCCTTTGCTCATCAGTTTTGAATTGTTCCCTGTTTCTACAAAGCCTGGTCATTATTAAAAGATCACTTCAAAGTACAGCAGGCATTTATTTATATGTTCTATTATATTTATAGCTATTTTAAGCTATGTAATAATTTATAATTTATTTTAAAAAGCAGTACAATAAGCATAGGCTGTAATCTGGAAAATATGCACGTCCATTTCAGGGTGCATAATGTATGAGAATCAGTGAAAACTTGAAAATATTCTTTCAAGCATTTACTTGTAATTTCTCAGTTTTACTCACACAAAAGCAAATTCCTTTTTGATTAAGTTACAAGCTCTGGAACATTTCCATACAAAATATCAGATTTTCTTAAGAACAATCTGTTTAGTTCAGATAATTTAAAAAATGTTATAACTAACTCTCCACAGTACACATTATTGATGTATTTGCTTTCTGGCAAGTAAATATCAGAACCCATCATAACATGCAGAAAATTCTATATGTTTTTAAAGTATATTCTTATAAAGATGCAATATGAATTCAAAAGTTTAAGTGATTTTTTTTAAAATCTGTTCATCTGTACTTGCTTAGGGATGTGAAGAATATTTAAATACATGGTTTGAAAACAATGTTTTGATCTTAACTGCAATTACTATCAGCCTGCTAATTACACAGGTAAGAGTAATTTTAAACAAAAAACCACAAAATATTGATATTCTGCTGGGGATAAAAATCACTTCAGTGCCATTTGTCTTTGGCACACTCTCCAAAATTTTGTAATGCTTCCCATCAATTTTAATTAGAAATAAGATCAAGCACTGTACACTAAAAACCTCCCATATATTCAACTACCGTCACAGATCTTGGTGTCCAAAGTTTGTTGAATGAAATGTTTGACCTGACTTGTGAAAGTAAACATCATTGCAAGGACAGGAAGAAGTTAAAGAGAATGTAAAATCTGTGGAGCAAATGACCTCTTTTGTCAAATACTTGTCCAGAACCTAGTCCATGAATCTGCTAAATCAAACAATACAAAATCATGAAACATCTCCCCCCGCATATCTATGAGAAAATTTTATTGTGTAAAAAGGAATAAAGCTTTAACTATCAAAACAAAATCATATGAATAATGGCAACAAGAATTGATTGTCCACTCCACGGACACCCTGAAGGTTGAGTGCCATGAAGCAGGCAGAAGGATTTTTGATAATATCTAAAATCATGAGGTTGAAAAATAGAGTAGTTCATTTTTACTCAAAGAATTTTGACCTATTTTACCTCTTCCATATGTAGTACCTTCCCATAGACATGTGTAGTAAAAACATTCCGGCTACGGAGTGGACCACATCAGTTATGAAAATGTTTTTTATTCATACTCACCTAATCCTCAGTAGCATAGCACATGAGTGTCTCTTGATTTTCAATGTACTATCATTGACACCGTCTTGTCAGGTGGGAAAGAGCTATTATCCCCGTTCAAGAGGTGAAGACCAAGATTCGTAGGGCACTGAACCACTTAACACTTAACTGAATTATGTGCCACTTTTGAAATATATGTCAAGACAGTTTTGTGGATGTGGGCCTAAGTGGCTTACTAGAGATCACACAGCAAGCCTGTGGCAGAACAGTATTCAGTTTGTGTCTTCAGGCGCATGTGCTGATCATTCTCCTTTATATCCTGCATAGGAGCCAGGTTAGCAGTCAGATTGGCTCAGTCATGATTGAGTATCAACACCTTCTTTGTTGTTTTTAATTCACTCTTTTTCCTTTCTCAGATATTTTTGATCACACTAGCTGGTCAGCTATTTAGAAACACCAAAAAGAATAACATTTGGCCAAATGAATCATAAACTATTATGAGCATTGCTGTGGTGCAAGAATCATCTGATCCGTGCCTGTAACAGTCAACGAAATTACTTCCAGTAAAATTTGGATTGAGCTCTACATACTGTAATCACTAGGATATTAACATTTGGGCTTTAATATGTTTGTTTAGTATTCATGGCTATGGATATGGCAATATGCTACAAAATGATGTGGGTTAAAGCTGTTTACTAGCTGGTTAATAAAACTTCTTGACAAGCTGAGTATTAGTTTCCTGAATCTCCGGAACAACTTGTTCAGTGTTATAAATAGTACTGTATAGTATCCCACACTTTAAAACAGAAGGAACCCTTTACCACATTCAGTGGAGAAACACATTTACTAAACCTTGCCGATACTTCTTTAGACTTTTACCTTTCCTTCCAATCTTTCTCTGTTTTGCCCTTGTCTGTTGAGCAATTTAATCTCCAAAAACAGTGTTTTGTATATATTGGACTCTTATCAGCACTTTTCCAAGAAGTGTTGTAGTAGACATCTTTTGTTCTTGCTGAATGGCTCTTACCATTCATTTAACCAAATGACTTCAGTGTTTTAGGTGGAGTAAACCTGAAACCCTAAAACATACTTTGTTCTCTGAGCAGTGAGGTAACCTGGCATATCTTGAGGCAAACTGAGGAAGGCATGGTATTACAAGTGCAGGTGGTAGCATTGTTAATTATTTTTTGCCTAAAACTTCCCATTTCAGTAATTCATCTTCTGATACTTATAAATTTGCTAAGTTTTATTTATTTAGTCTAAAAAATTTCCACTCCAAGTGCCTCCCACAGGCTGAATTTCTTATTTATAGAGAGCTTCAAATCTGAGAAATGTGCCAATTCAGAGGTGAATGGCATGCTTGGAACAGAATCTGAATTCCAAACTTGTATTTTTTGGTCAGCCACCAGCAAAGATCTAAGGAACACAGCAATGAAGTCTCTTACCCCACTCAAATGTTTATCTGCATTAAGAATGGCAGATGCCTGTTACCTTGATTTCTGTGCTAGATTAAGAGGTTTTAATCCTGTTATTGATGTAATTCAATCTGATAATACAATCTGAGGAGTATATTAAATAATAATAAATAAATAAACAACAGGTTTTTTTCAGTAATCTTCATTTTGCAATTTACAGAGTACTTCAGAAAATAAGGATCAAGAACCTGAACTTTAGTTCATAAATAACATTATAAGATATAAAGATAACCTAACTTCACTGAAACAAACATTAAGTTTAAAAATTCCAACAATCTGGTAAAACAGCAGAAGCTACTTTTTCATTAGACAGTAGATCCATTTCATTGAATAGGTCTGTGATACAGAGCAAGACAGAACAAATATTTCTTACTTGCTTCTTTCCATGCATCTAATATTTAACATGGAAACTATATACAGAGTTGTAGAACCACACAGTAACACAGGTTCAAATGGACGTCTGAGAACCACTTAGTCAAATCCCCTGTTGTTCAAGGCTGTGTCCACGTGAGTGTTGAATATCTCCAGGGACAGAGATTCCACAGTCTCTGTAGGTAACCTGTCCCAGTGTTTGACCACCCTCACAGTGAAAATCTTTTTCCTTACGTCTGACTGTAACTTCCCATGTCACAGTGCCCTTTGTCTCTTGAACGACCACTGCGTACCTCTGAGAAGAGTTGGCTCCATGTTTTCTGTTCCTCCTCAATATGTGGTGGAAGCTAGCATTAAGATCTCCCCTTAGGCTTCTCTCTTGCAACTAGAGTAAACCCAATTCTCTCAGTCTCTCCTCTTATGTCATGTGCTCTGGACAGCTAACGATTTTGGGATTCCTCTGCTGGAACTGCTCCCGTATGCCAATGTCTTTCTAGTACTAGGGAGCACAGGACTGGATGCAATAACTGAGTACTTCTCACAAGACCAGAAGAATCATGTCTCTCAGTCTGCTGACTGATCCGCTAACACAGCCCAGGATGCAGTTGGCTTTCTCTGTGGTGAGGGCATACTGCTGACTCATGTTCAGTTTGTTTTCTAGTAGGAGCCACAGGTCCTTTCTGCAAATGTGCTTTCTCCTCAGTTGGCCCCCATACTGCTGCATGGGTTTATTTCATCCCAGATGTCTTCACTGAATGTCTTGAGTTCCCTTTCAGCCCATTTCTTCAGCTTGTCAGGGTCCCTCTGAATAGCAGCTCTGTCCTTCAGATTATTCCCTGTTCTTCCTACAAGTTGCTATCATTTGCAGAGCTGTGGAAAGTGCAGTTCATCCCATCATTCAGGTCATTAACAGAATTGCCCCTAGTCTTGATCCTCGAGGGGTGACATAATTAACCAGCCACCACTTCAGCTTTATGCTACTGGTCACAGTCCTTTGAGCCAGTTTTCCTCCCAGTAGTCCTCTTATCCAGTCCATGTATCACCACTTTGGCTATAAAGATATTATGAGAGACCATGCCAAAGGCCTTCTTAAGGTACTTAGTTGTCATTACTCTTTCAACTCCTGCTAAGCCAATCATCTCATCATAGAAGGTAATCAAGCATGGTCAGACATGATTTGCCCTTGTCAAAGCCAAGCTGGCTGTTCCCAATGACTAGAGTTCTTCATGTGCTTGGAAAGAGTTTCTAGGAGGATTTGTCCCATAATATTCCAAGAGTGTAAGGTGAGGCTGACCACCCTGTAGTTCCCCATACACTCCTTCTTGTCCTTTTTGAAGATGGGTGTGGTGTGGTGTTTGTTTCTCTGCAGCTATCAGGAATCTCCCCCAAACACCATAACCTTTTGAAGATCATAGATGGTGTCCACTCAGTGATATCAGCCAGGTCCATATGGAACCACGGACTTGTGAACATCCAACTTGTTGAAGCACTCTAGCCTCCTGTACCGTGGGTTATTCTTCCCACCTGCAAGACCCTCCTGCTAAGCTCAAGGACCTGAGATGCCTGAGAAGAAACATTGCCTGTATATAGAGTACCTCAGCTTTTCCATGTCCTTTATCACTAGATTCCCTGCCCCGTTGAGCAATGGGTCCACATTTTATTTAGACTTAATTTTGCTGCCCCTCTCCTTACAGCAGCCTTTCTTGTTCACATCCCTTAATAGTTTCAACTCCAGCTGAACACTGGCTTTCCTGCACCAATCCCTGCATACTTGGGCAGTGCCTCTCTTTTCCTCCTGGATTGCCCATTGCCATCTCCACCTTCTGTATACTTTCTTTTTGTGTTGGAGATCACTGACCAGTTATCCCAGTTTTGTGCTTGAGACCAGTTAACCATTGTCCATACTAGCCTTCTGCCATGCTTGCTCAACTTCCTGCACATCAGCATGGATAGTTCTTGCACTCTGAGGAGGTCATCCTAGCAAATCAGGCAGCTCTTTGGGGCCCCTTTGCTCTTCATGGTAGTCTTACACATGGTCCTGCCAAGCAGGTACATGAGCAATCAGTTGCTCACTTATTTTAGGATTTTAAAGTCCACAGTTTCATGATTGTTGCAGATGAGACCCTTGATCTCTGCATTTCCAACCAGTTCTTCCTTGTTTGTGAGTAACAGAACCAGTAGATCATACCCTTTAGCTGGATTGTTGATCACCTGCATTGACCCAGTATCATCAACACACACCAGAAATCTCCTGGCTTGCTTGCGCCGAGCCATATTGCCCTTCTGGCAGATGTCAGGTGGTTCCCCTTAAGTGCAGGTCCAGCAATCATGAGGCTTTCTCCTCCAGCTGGCTAAAGAAGACTTTGTGGACTTCACCTTCTTGATCAGGAAGTCTCTGGCAGATACCTGCTATGGCATCACCTGCATTGGTTTGTCCTCTGATCCTTGCCCATAAACTCTCAACTGGCTCGTCAGCCCTTCAAAGGCAAAGCTCTGTGCATTCTTCCTGAGATACCAAGTCAAGTTGGCAGGGGAGTGTCCCCTTCCCTCCAAGAGCTACATTTTCAGAAATACCGAGTACTTCAGTCAGTGTGAAGTAGCTTCTGCAGATATACAAATACTTCTATTCAGTCCACATGGGATGGTTCTTCACTAGTCTAGTGCAGTAAATTGCATCCAAATCTAACAAACACCTATTAATTTTTCACTGGTTTGCTACACTTAAAATAAGTACTTAAGCACTTCCCCTGTTTTAGAAGGATATTAAGGATGGATTTACTGGGTAAATGCAGCCATGTGAAAGCTGGACAAGTATTCTAGCGCATGTGGAGAGTAAGGTGCTCCTGAAAGTAATTCATCCTACTTTTCCTAGGTAGGTGTTATAGAATGACATCCTGTAGAAATGCCTTTATTTTTCAGGTTTGAGTGGGAGCCTAGTTGCACTAGCTTAGTTTCTACAACTTGAAATGGTTAACACTAGATTAATTGGATCCCACATTAATGTTGTATAATCAAGAATTCAAAAGGTCCCAAATAAAGTCACATATGAAATCTGAATTTGTTCCTAATGTGTCTGTATTATAAAATGGTTGTCGATTATGTGCTCACATACTGGCTTTCCACAGGAGGCTGAAATCCAAATTCTGTGAGAATGTACTGTGGTCTGTACCTAAGTATTATTTTAGGATGAATAGAAGCAACTCCTATTGTCCTCAGTGACAGTTTGGCATGCCCAAGTGAGAGGAGAATGGGCTTTGGTACGTAAGAAAATACTGCACAATACCTACCAATACCTTTCATCAACATTCACAATAAAATGTACATACTGGCTGCTAAAATCTCCAGCAAGCACACAGATAATTACATAATAGACGTATGTGTATGTGCAAGAAGATTATATATAGAATTGGCAATACTGCCACACATGCTGCAGGCGCTTCACAAGAATAATGATAAAAATATCACTATTAATAAAATATTTAGTGAAAAAGGAATAAGAAAGAGGAGAAAATGTATAGGATGGGAAGTTAAAACGTCTTTTTTTTTTTTTTAATGTTTTGAGATAAGAAAATGGAACCAAGTATTTGTTTGCCAATTTGTGCAATGCTGATAGGTAGGCACTAGAGGACACAGGGAGCTCAAGAATTATACAGCACATAAAAAAATAAACACAAGATTTACAGAATAAATTCCCTATACAAATTAGTACAGAGAGGAAACAGAGACTGTAGTTACACAGTCACTTTCACGTGGCCTAAAAGCACTCTGCTGCTGAAGAGATGGTCCCACTGTCTTCATGTTCTTAGCCTTGCTCCTATTCCTGGCTGGACATAAGCACTGGTTCCCATGCAGCTTTGTGAGGAACTGGTTGAAAGCCCTCGTTGGTCTGAAAAATAATCCTACATAAAAAGTGATGTGTTGAGGTGGTTTTGTTGTTGTTGTTGTTTTGCTTTGTTTTGCTTTGTTTTGGTTTCAGTGTTTGTCTTTTCATTTTATTGTTGGGTTTTTTTGGCCAATACTAGTCCAGTATAAAATATATGTACATTTCAGGAGTTTGAATTGTAGTTCTGCCCCTCTATACATAGAGCGTCCTAACCCCTATGCTAAAATAAGGTTCACTCTTGCTTTCTTAGTATCTGCCCCACCATGTTATGTGCCTGGATGACCAACAGTTAAGCTTTAGTAAAAAGACACTGAGTGCTCTCACCCACAGTGTCTCATGATTTGAGGACCAGGACGCTGTCTTGAAATTCCAGGGTAGGTTCAACCCTTTGAGGAGAATGAGACTGAAAACTCATGTTTCCTACCTCTGTAATGGGTGCTCTAATTATTATAACACTAGATAATATAAAGGGGTGGAATCACGCTGAGAATTACATCAAACAAATAGTCATGGTGTTCACTGTGACTAATGTTTAGGGAATTCTCCAGGGTCTTAACGTGGCCTCAGATAAATCCTACACTGCTCAGTTTAAACTTGATTTTTTATAGAGCTACAGATACAGGCTAGATGCCAGGTACCAATGAAGCAGACACCTTGAAACTGCATATTGACTGAAGATCCCAGAAAATTTTTGGGTAAGGTAGTTAGACACAAATGAACTGTATGCTTGCCTACATGGCTAGGGAGTCCTAGAAAAAACAGCGGTGTGAATGCCACCTGGCTATTTTCTTTTCATATTCTGAAAGACATAAAAATTATAGTTATTTGATTTGCCCTTGTGTCACTATACTGCTCATCTCCCGAGGGAACAGAATCTGCCGTTCCCACTGGACATTTGCAATTTGTGTGTGGTACTTATCCAAAGCTAATTTAATCAATGTCTGTTCTGAATGGGAAACTCCCATAACACTATAGATAAAGCTACTCCAGCACAGGGAACAGGTTCAGATATTTTAGTCTGGGCTAGAACAGATGGGATAATTTCATGTATGACCATCAAGAATTTGAGGATCCAAAATCAAAAGAACGGGACAGATCAAAGAGATAATTTGTCTAGGATGAAAGGCTCTTTGTAGTGAAAAACGGAAACCACTTTTTAATGGAAGGATACTAGCAGTTAGGACACTATCCTCCAGCAACAAACAACAAAAAGGAACACCTAGCATGAAAATGTAAAAGAAAAAAGTAAAGTATGAACAGCTTTTTTGTTAGAGTGAGTCAGAGTTTCTAGCTCTTTGAATAATCACTAGCCAGACTCCTCCATTCTTATAAAAATATTTAGAATTCCAAAAAGAGTACAGTAAATAATATTCTCTTTGCTTTAACAGATGTAGTGACATTAACATATGAGCCCAGTGATCTAATGATATTTCAAAATCAAAGGTGACCTTTCTTTCTTTAAAGAACATTCTTAAGCCTCAATTATGCTAAATACACATTCAGGCACTCCTGCACAATGCTTTGATCACAGAACTTATGGAATTTATCCTTTATGACAATAAGGTGATTAGAACAATCTGTATATTTCATATTTTGTAAAATAAAGCTTCCCAGCTAGATTCCCATCATTTATTTTCCCTTGGAAATAATACACTTTTATATTTCAATTTTCCCCAGTCTGAACAATTTTTAAGTAAATTGTATTTATTTAATACTGAATTAAGTAAAGAGTTTTCAAAGACAAAAGATCAATGTTTTATTCCAGATCAACTGGATAAGGCATTTCAATATATTTAAAAGACACAAAAAATCATTACTAGAATTTGGAGCTCATTAAATGATCTTATAAAATACTTTTGTCTGTAAGTAAAAAAAAAATTTCACACACATTGGCAGTTTCAAAATCTTGAACTACTGGAAAGTAACTATAAAATTAGCTTACAGTAAGCGTTGTCTTTTCACATTTTACACTTAATGCCCTTATAATGTGTTAATTCTTAGGGTTTGTTTAATGTGACATAATACTTGATTTATTTCTTAAAGTTCTAGATTCTCACGTGAGAACAGTGGCTTTCATTACAAGTTCATTTGTAGTCCTGGCTGGAAAGAAGAGCTTACAATAAAACATACAGGCTTAATAAAAGGCTGGGGGGGAGGGGAGCCACAGACTGAATTTTTTCAAAAAGCTTGTAAAAATTAATCAAATCTCATATTTTGTGGGGACTTGACTTGTCTGGAGTTGGCAATTCTGCATCTCCTGGGGTTTTGGTCTAGCTGCAGCTGGTTGAAATTCGTATTCCTGTTTGGGTTCCCAACTGCGTCTGAATATTTTGCAGGCACAACCCAACTCATTATTGCAACACTCAACTGGGCACCTACTGTCTATGGACTCTAAGTTCAAATACGGTGAATGAAAGTGAAAGCTGCGACAGAGATCAATGGTAATGCATGCCCCTTTGTCTGTAAACTCTATCTTTGGATTATCATACAGAACATTTATTTCTACCCAAATATGAATTCCATTCCAGCGTGCCTTTAAGGGCCTCTCAGGGTAGGCAAAGGGCATGACAGCTTTGGAGGAACGGACTGCTAACGTTAGACATTTATGATGCCCACGGGAAGAGCAGGGAACATGAGTCAATTCCCACCTCTCCCCTTTTTGTTGAATGTAGGATAAAGAATATAATGATGTCCCAAATGTCTGGGTGGTGCAACCCATGACCTCTCCACTGTATGAAATAAATGTGGATGGTTTACTGTTTCTTGAGTCTTAGTCCTACCTAGATCTCTGCCTGTAGTTCCACACTTGCCCAGTGCTGGGGAAGCCACAGGTTTACTAGCTGGCAGATGTCAAACTAAAGTATTGAAGTCTAGTACAGCACACCACTCTTAGATACTATATTACTTGTAAACACCACAAATTGACAGTGAGTGTATGATATTGAACAACATCATTCTAGTTTGACTGTGGATGGCAACATCCGTATTTTTGAATAGCTACGTTGAAACTGCGGTTCTTGAAAGTCTGCAGCACAGCTTGGCAAAGCACTGTTTCATTTAATAGCTATTGTTTCAGAAAAAAAATATTGTTGCAGAATGCAAATGAAGCATTTCCCAATGGCTCTTGAGTCTGAATGAGAATTCAGTGCTGAATTATTTGATGAACATGACTGTTACAACCTTCACATCCTTCACCTCCAGTATTCTTGGGCTGATACCTGCCCCTATATCACATCCATAATGCTCTCATTTATAACTCCATTCATCAATCATTATCAGAGTGATGGAGATCTTAGGTCTTCTGTCTTATTTTGTATAATGTTTCATATGCTTATGTGGGTTAGATACACTTTTAATGTTTTTGTGAAATCATCTTGCTTCTAATTGAGACACAGATACATCTTCATTGAGCAGCTGGAAGAAATGGAATAAAAACTTTTTGATAACATCCCTACATTCACCACAGAAAGTAAAGGCAACAAGAAACACGATTTAAATGTCCCTAGTCTCAATCTCACTTGCATTTTGCTACTCCTAAGCAAGACCTAGTTGAACCTTTTCTCATGGTTAGGCATTCTGATAGTTTCTTTTCTCTATAATGTCTTAAGTTATTAATCAAGGGTATGTTTATGTAGCAGCCCTTCCTCTAAGAGGCTTTCTCCTATCCTGAGTCATCTGTTTTCATTACTATAGTTGGAACCTGAAGATCCCCCTGTACTTGGCACTAGTGAGGCCCCACTTCGAGTACTGTGTCCAGTTTTGGGCCCACCACCACGAAAAAGACATTGAGGTGCTGGAGCGTGTCCAGAGAAGGGCAACAGAGCTGGTGAGGGGTCTGGAGAATAAGTCTTATGAGGAGCGGCTGAGGGAGCTGGGATTGTTTAGTCTGGAGAAAAGGAGCCGGAGGGGAGACCTTATTGCTCTCTACAACTACCTGAAGGGAGGTTGTAGAGAGGTGGAGGTCAGTCTCTTCTCCCAAGTGACAGACAACGGGACAAGAGGAAACGGCCTCAAGTTTCTCCAGCGTAGGTTTAGACTGGATATTAGGAAAAAATTTTGCACGGAAAAGGGTTATTAAGCATTGGAACAGGCTGCCCAGGGAAGTGGTGGAATCACCATCGCTGGAGTTTTTTAAAAGACAGGTAGACATAGTGCTTAGACATATGGTTTAGTGATGACTTTTTGTCAGTTAGGTTGATGGTTGGACTAGATGATCTGAAAGGTCCCTTCCAACCTAGGCAAGTCTATGATTCCATGATTCTGTTTTCAAACCTTTCAAACCTTTCTCTTGCAAATCTGATTGAGAGTGACAACAGATGCAAAAGATATGGGGAAGGAATGACAGATGGACAGTCAGGCGAGAACGTGCCTGCATATCCCTGCACGCAGCCTTGTACGTATGTGCACTCACCCAGCCATACCGTCACAGCATGGCTATGCAATCAGGTCTCATTTTGCTAAGAAATGATGCTGGACACACTTTCTAAATCTGCTGCCCTACAGCTTTGAATGACATGATCTCCACACTCATTACACTGGGGTATGACTGTATGTAAATAGCTCGAAATACTAATAATATTTTCCTTTACTTGAGAAGAAAGTATCCGAGAAGTGTCCGACAGACAGCTGTGTGCACTAAGAATTTTCAAACCCTTAACACAACCCCAGTAAGTTCAATCATCTGTGGGATTTCACACTAGCCTAAGAGTCTGATCCGTATGTTAGAAAGCAGTTATGTTTTAGAGAAACTAAACTAAAAGTAGCAGAGGTGATTGAATATTTTCAAAGCAAATAGCAGAGTCACTGGTATGCTCTTTCTGAAGTGCTGTATCATGTCATTGCTAAAGATCATAGATTTCTTAGTGATTCTTGCTTTTATGCACTAGCTCAAAACCTCCAGATGGTGATTTTTTTTATTTTCCTACATAGACGTGGTACGTTTTGCAGAAATAATAAATACAAATTAAAAATCTAAGAGCAAACACTTTTAGAATGTTGGCACGGCTCTGCAAACATGAAGGAGAAAAAGGCCACTGAATGTTTCTCCATATTTATTTATAGCCTTTTCAATTTCCTCCCCCTCAAAGACATACTTATTTTAAGTGCATCATGAATATATATATATATCTTTCAGATAATGTTTTAATTGGCTTCTTTGCAGTGCACACATTTCATTGCATATTTATAGCTGTAAAAGCCAAAGAGGAATTCTTTAGGAAGAGAAAGGCCAGGTTCTTCTTTACCTCCCACCAGTTCACGTGGGTCTAACTCCACCATGTTTAGTGGTGTTCCTCAAGATGGATAACACGGCGAGCAAGAACACAGCCTGAATCACAATGCTTTCCCCAGCTTTTTTGGAGGAGAGGAATGTCTAAAGAATTGAAAGTATGTATTCCTTTTGCTGCCTTCATAACAACACATGAATATTTGTTCGTGTGTCAAAATGGGAGGAGAACTCCTTTAGACTGCATTTTCTATATAATATACTGAATGGGTTATGTATATATAGGTTAAACTATTGTGAGGATCATTAGAAACATAAATAAAAAGGAGAGGATTAAGCAAAAAAGGCTATTTGAGACCACCCTTAGCTGCATCTTGATTTAGAAATAAAGTGTTGAAATCAGTTTTGGAGCACTGTGCTTAGGACAATAGGCAGAGACTCAGAAATTCTTGATTCATTTTTCTTCTCTGCCATTAACATATTGGGCCATTGTAGGCAAATCGTTTCATCTCTTGTTGTTCCAAATCTCCCTCTGTAAAATGGAATAAGAACACTTCCTTTCTGTCTTCATTTATCTGACTTATTTGTTTTAAATGTGATGCCTTTTGGATATAAGGCCTGCTCTTTAACTCTGTATATTTGTTTAGTGGTATTTGTTGGGAGTCACTGGGCACCGCTGTAATAAATAATAGTTCTACTGTTACTAGTAAGGTTACTTGAGTCGGATTCTCCAACGGTAAAAGTCAAAATTCACATGCTAGGATCACAATAAACTAATTTATAAAATTCAAGGGAAGCTGCTTAAAATCCAGCCATCAGCAAGCTGTGTCTGCTCCTATTAGCAACAATCAGTGCTTCTGCTCTCTATCAGTGAAAAAGGTGTTCAGCTCTTTTGTTGAAGCCAGTTAAATCCAGACAAGGGCCAGACAGTTTCATCCACAGATTTGCACAAAGCTTATACCATCAATAGTAAATCCAGTCTAAAAAGACACAAGTTTGGATAGCACTTCTGTTTATATTACCAAGGTATTTTTACCAAATGCAATTTAGTACTGTATTGTTAGGGGAAGTGTCTGTGGACATTTTCATTAGTATCTGGCAGAGAAAAGCAAGGAGTTTATGAAAGTATTGAAAATAAAATTCTTCTAAAGTATGTACTGTCAGTGACAGTACAGTGGAGTAAATGTTGAGATTAATTTATGTTCCCTGGTTGGAATCTCTAGTATTTTTAATGGTTTGCTTTTGCTTTGTTATGCAAAAGTGCCTTTAAATAACTTTTGCATTAAAGAGATTATTGATTGCAATATCCCCATGCTGACAGAGGGTTCTGGTGGACAAGATCATTGGAATGTTAAACTAACTTACTTGTGGTGGGTAAAATCCAGATTGTTTTTTTATTGAATTTAGCCCTAAAACAAGCCCGACTCAACAAGACACATTTTTATAGTCCGTGATTCAAAAAGAGTTACTCTACAAGATATCAAATGATACATAATCATTCAGTCTTGTTATGAATTCTGACATCCAGTAAGGGCAAGGGAGAGCGAGTTTCAAGGTTAAATCTCAGTCCTTGCCTTTTCATATTTTAAGTCAGACTTCTGACCTTATGTTTCATAGAAATTATGAATATTCTTGACAAGTTCACCGCAAAGGCTGGAGAACTGGGTCAGCTAAGCTGTCCAAAATAGAATTTTTTAAGATCATCATAACTAATTAGGTTTACAGAATTTTTCTAGACAACTCCTGAGTCACGAGTACTCCTCTGGAAGTGTGAACACTTTCTTTTATATATCAGCTAACCCTATTAGGATGATTCCATTAATAGTGGCCAGATTTGGTTCAAATCAGAAAAGCTTTGGTTCCATCTTTCAAGTTTGCTGGACTATTTTGCTTAGTTCTTAAACAGATATTTTTCTCCACAGCCAGAGGAATACATGGTCTCAGAAAGACACGCACACCAACAGTTACTTTTCAGTTTTCCTCCTGTTCTGTTTCATGAAGGACATGGAAACCTGCAGCTCAGCTCTGCCAGCTTAGAGGCAGAAATCACCAACGTTTCTTTTTTGCTTCCTAGTTGTCTGATCCAATGTTAAGGTAAAGCAAGCACTCAAGATGTAACTAAGAGACATAGGAACTGTAACCCTGTTGAAATTTTACTGCTAGAACCTGCTTATTGCTATCATCTCAGGTCTAGGAGTTGCATAGCTAATGGAGTTCTATAAGCTTACATACCTTTTGCCTCCCTTATTTGAGGGTGCCAAGTGGCACATCAGGACAAATATTCCCCAAATCAAAGGTGTGTTAGTATTCTATTTCCTATCTCTATAGTTTCAAGGTCTTTACTGGGATGACATTTACTCATGGCATGACTGTTTGGTTTTTGTTTTTTTTTTTTTTAATTCTAGTACTTAAGAAATAGAGACGTTAATTTTTACGCCTAAAAACTTTAATTTTGTCTTTTGACATTTAAATGCACTTAAGCGTGCTGTTTCATAGAATAAATAAATGTATTTATTATTACAGGCTGCCCAGAGAGGTGGTGGAATCTCCGTCTCTGCAGACATTCAAAACCTGCCTGGACGCTTTCCTGTGCAACCTGCTCTAAGGTGACCCTGCTCTGGCAGGGGGGTTGGCCTAGGTGATCTCCAGAGGTCCCTTCCAACCCTATGGTTCTATGATTCTATGATTTAATTCCCAAACTTTTACTTCAGGCAAAATGGAAGAAAACATCTGTGAAATCTGTATGAAACAGAGCTTCTAAATGTGAGAAAAGTCATCAGTCAGCAGCTAAATCCACAGGACAGTTTATTGAGCTGTGGTGGAAGGTCAGCCCAGCTAAGCACTCAATAGTCATCTTCAAAAACCAACCCTGCAGACAAATTGTAAATACACATAATAACAAAAGTTTCCCTGCACTCCTTGATGACTATGAACTGTTGTTCAGAGAGTGTAAATGATTTCTGTAAGATCACACGCAGAGACTCGAGCCATGGGTACACATTATGCAAGAGCCTGTGCAGCTTGGCAGAGCAGGGCAAGCAACGTGGCAGCAAGAGCAAGCAGGTTTGAACAGGGTGTGAAGAGGCAAAAGAGATTCCAACCATCGCTACTGAGAGATTGTTTCCTAACCTACACCTTTACAGCAGTGAAAGGAATTATAACCTGAATCTAATGATTTTGAATTTCTCCTTCATCCACTTGGCCAGTGGGTTGTAGACCAGTACAGTACATGAGAGGGTGTGTTTGTACCATGAGATACATTTGCCTATGACACAAAAATGAAGTACTGGACTGTTTCATGGCATTAATGAAAAAAAGTTTCTATGTGGTTTCTAATGAGTTTTAACCTGTTCAAATAACATCACATAATAATTTAGCATATCTTTTAATTGTCTTCAATAATTATAAACTAGCCTTAAGGGCAGATGACTAACAGCAGCTCCCAACAATTTTCTCACATCAGCAGCTACAGAAACAAACTCAAACCCTAGGATGAGAAGGTCAACTCCGCTTAAATAGATGGGGCCACATTCAGCCCAGGCTTCATGCTTAACAGAGAAACATCTATACATTTCCTTTCTAACTTGAAGTCATTTTCCTACACAGGAAACAGTCTTCCACTCTCAGTAATGCAGAGATATAGAATTCCTGCATGGTTTTTATTCACATGGCAGACTTGCCACAGTGCTGTTGGGTTCTTTGCCATTAAAGAAACCATTAATAATTTTAAGGTTCACTAGAAATTACTTTGAAATGAATTTGCACTATACCTGTCCTGTGCATTAAAACAAGATTGGGTCTCTGCTACATTTCATTGAACCTTAGTATTTGACTTGACTTACCCATCCTGTGGTGCAGTGAGGGCCTTGGATCCTGACATTTTTTAATGACTGATGGAAAGGTGTCTTGACACTAAACAAGATTTTTCTCCCAGAAACTGCTTAGCCTTTGAACCAGCAAGTTTCAGTTACCTCTGGATATCTATTGAAAATTTTCAAATCCTCAAGATCCCTGAAATACGGAATAATAAGATGCATTTCTCCCAGTGACTCCAAAAAGTTCTAATAAATCCCCAGTTGTATGTAAAACACATCTGAAATCAGGTATGCGTGGACATTACTCTCAGTCCTTCTGCCACAATCCTGGCCTCTGTTCTCCAGCAGCAGTCAACAATGAACTTCCTCGTCTTTTAGGAGTTAAAGCTGAAAAATTATGCTTACCTAAAAACATAAAAGGTAAGGCCATAAATAGCTGAGGGGGGAATCCCAGCCCTTACTTAGCTGGGGGAGAGTTCTGCTTTTGGTTTTGGTAAAGCTACATGTTTTAAATGGAGTTGAAACAAGTAAAAATCCAGAAACTATGCTGTCTCATGGAAAAAGTCCTGAGAAGTAAAACTAAAAACAAAATCATGAAAACAAGATTTCAGTCATGTTTTTCAATTTTCATCAACTTGTCCTCCCTAAACTACTTTTCTAAATTCCTTATTTCTTGATTTAGGAGTTCAAAGCAAATACCAGGACAATTTCTGAATGTCAAAGAGGGAGCTCCTAGCTTTAGTAGATCATTTTATTCACATTCTTCAAAGAATGAATGATAGCATACATCTGGTATTAGTACATTTTCTATCCTTTTATAAATGGTGTTGTGCGAGCCTCTTCGTATCTATACTTGTAGTAGCTTGATGAGGCTTAATTATCATTCAAATTGTTTCAGTTATAAAGATCTAGGACTAGGAAACGCAATTTATTTGTAAAAAATACAAAACCCAAACCAGTTAAAAACATTTATTATAATACGCCCACTGACAGATGTGTCATAAGACACATTGTTTCACAAGTGTTCAGCATATCATTTAATATTTGACAATGATAACACTTGTAAGTACAGGAAAAGTCTTGTTTTTTGAACAGATCAGTCAATGACCGGGCTTACAGGATCAGCTAAGTGCCCTCAGGTTAACAAATGACATGATAATCCAAACTTTAAACAAATAAAAGAATCTGCATTTAACTAAAGTTAATATCAGAAAAAAAGAAACAAGCATAGACACTTTAGAAAACCAAAGCCGTGGGTCTGAAAAATCATTAGATTTTTTCTTGCTTTGTTTTGTTTAGCTCTGTCTTGTGACGCGCATCCACCCCCGTAACCAAAGCTGAGATCGTTGCTTGTCTCTGAGGCTGATCAGAATTCACCAGCTGGGTCTTGTCCATTGAGGGGCTCAACCCAGCCAGTGCCCTCAGAGCTCGCTGACCATGTGGGGCTCCAGCCAAGCAAATTTGTGAGCGCAACTGCACACTCACCCAGCACGTGGAGGACTCGTGGGTACTTGCAAACTGGATACTGTGGAGACAGGACCAGAGACTGGAGCTCTGCAGAATGGGAGAGAGAAATAGTGGGGCCATAGGTTTGTTTTGTGCCAAATAAGCAACTTTCTCCTTTCTCTGCTTTGCCTCTGCTCTTACCATGACAGAATGGTATCCGAAAAGGGAAGGGAGGGAATAATCCCAGGTTGAACTCAGAGGTAGGGACATGCAGGCCAAGAGCAACAGAGTTCAAACAGGGGATGGGAAGGATAAAAAGGATAATCCATCTCATTTTCAGCTGAAGAAGTTTGAACACCTCAATAGCTAATTTTGTATTTCCTCACTATGAGAGAGAGGAGGAGAAGAGCAGCAGAAGTTTCCTATGCAACTGAGTACACAGAGGTGGTGAGCACTTCTGGAATAAGATGCAGCAGTTGGTAGAAGTGAATAAGTAGGTTTAACAGCCCATTGAAGAACTAGCTCGCTCCTGGGAGAGTGTCCCAGTCACTGGATGAATCAGTTGAGCTTTCATTTGTCGCCTGTTTGTGCTCCACTGAATCTGGCTTTATTTTCTTTCAGAGCGTTGCTATCCCAAAGGCAGAGGTGAAGTTTGCCCTCTTGCACACTCTCTTGGACAACTTAATGAGTGGTGGGGAGGGCCCCAGACGCAGATGGAGGATTGGTAGGTTATAAGACAGCTCTCAGGCAAGTGAGTATAAGTGCTCTAACCACTGAATTATCACCATCTACAGCTGGGGTTTGGGAGGAAGGAACAATCTCTGTTGCATCTTTGAAAGAAGGACATAGGTAACTACTTTTAGGAAAGGATTCAGGAACTCTGTCTCCCAAAAGGAAGAACGTGCATTCAGTTAGTATTAAATAAGGCAAAATCGTAGCCACTCGGCCACGTGGCTTTGGCCATTTTACTTTCCCCTGTGGTACTTTTGAGACTTAACTGTGAGGGGCTCTGAAATGTATCCTAGCACTGGGCCGAGAACCTGTACCTGTGTCTGGATCTGGGCTGACTCATTCTTCACTCATGTCAGACAAGCTTGATAATAACACACATTATATAATAATAATAACACACGAAGATGATCTGAGGGCTGGAGCACCTCTCCTATGAAGACAGAGAGAGTTGGGGTAGTTCATCCTGGAGAAGAGAAGGCTCCGGGGAGACCTTAGAGTGGCCTTCCTGTAGGGGGCCTACAGGAAAGCTGGGGAGGGGCTGTTTGCAAGGGCATGTAGCGACAGGATGAGGGGTAATGGTTATAAACTCGAGCAGGGTAGGTTTAGATTAGACATTAGGAAGAAGTTCTTTACAATGAGGGTGGTGAAACACTGGAACAGGTTGCCCAGAGAGGTGGTGGAGGCCCCATCCCTGGAGACATTCAAGGCCAGGCTTGATGAGGCTCTGAGAAATCCGATCCAGTTGAAGACGTCCCTGCTTACTGCAGGGGGGTTGGACTAGATGACCTTTAACGGTCCCTTCCAACCCAACACATTCTATGATTCTATGATTATAAAAACTAGCCCCAGACACGGTGTCTCTACTATGGAAGGACCAGTATTGTAAGACACCAAAATAGATTTCCTATAGACACTGCAATGACAATGTTTCAGACTGCTTTTCACATGCAGACTGCAGTTTTAATTTTGCTTCAAGTCATCTTCATGCGCTTGGCACTTTCACACTTATCACAGAGATAAGGGAAAATTCAGAAAGCCTAAGTAGAGTTCTCACACGTTTGCAGTTAAGCAAATCGGTAAATGTTTTCTGAGTAAGAAAATACGCAATTTGCCCATGATGATAACAGGAGGTTGTGGCAGAGCACATACATTCTGGAGTGAAAACTTGGGCCCTAGAAACCAGTAGTAAGGCTTTGTTTGACTTCAGCACACTTCAGCTTCTACCACACATCTTTCAATGTCCAATAGTTTGCCCTAATCACATCATCCTTCCCTGCATGTGTGAGACTGAAGCATGTACATATGCCCGAGAACTCAGTTTATAATTTTTTTAAAGAATATATATAAAAGATTTCACATGTACAAAGTTAGTCAGGTCAAAAGCTAGCTAGCATTAGAAGTTTTTTAAATTAGAAGGTAATCTCTTGGATTTCTTTGCTCTCCAGACAGTGAATGTTCACAAGGCAGTGGTTCTCTTTATGGAAGTGATGCTGTTACCATGATATAGATTTCCTGTGGAGTGATCTAAAGCTTATAATGATTTCCACTCCCAAGGAAAACCTCACAGCAGAATTAGTGAGGAAGTTATTTGTCCTGGGCTGCAGAACCTGACAATGGAGTAAGCAATAAAATGACACCCATGTAGTCCTCATTGGTCAGCTATCATATGTATGCATGCATTCTATTTTTTTGACAAATAACATTAAGCCAGAGCTTTTCAGATCTCTTCATGCAGTGTTTTTCAAGGGGCTCTCTCTTTTTTTTTTTTCAGAAATAAATGCAGTGATTTAACCGTTCAGTTCCTCCTGACATTGATTGGATTTCTGTATTTTAGCCTCATGTATCACTTGAGTTACAGGAACAAATTTTAGCTTTGTCCCAGATTTTTATCTGTAGAGTGTGTCTGAGGAAAAGCTATTATTCACTAAGAAAGTATAGCATATACTTGTAGAGTTTCTGAGGCAGGAGCTGTTCCTGTAGAGATAAGAAGGCAGTAAAGTTCAATAGTTTGAAGCAGAGTCTCCTACTAAACTGTTTTCCCTGTCTGTCCTCCAGTTTTAAAGGTAGTTTTCATTTTAGGAAATCTGTACCCACTTGGGATCAGGAAAATAAGTTCAACTTCATGTTGTCCCTGCAAGGCAACATGTATAATGCTGGGTGCTGGAGGTAACGGTACCAGTATACCTGCTGCTCCCTTGTTCTGCTGATGCAACTGGTCAGGAAGTGGGTGGGTGGTGAGAGAGGTTAATTTTACTGTCTCCAAGCATGTGAGAATCATGAGTAAGGCCTGAAAATACCATTTGTCTCACTTGATGCTCACAGGATTAAAAAAAAAAAAAAAAGGAAAAAGAAAAAGAAAGAAACAGTTTTAATTTCTTTTTTGATTTATGATTTCTGAGTCTCCTGACTACACACAGGTTACATGTTCAAGCTTTTTTTTCCGCATATGGTAGGATTAGAACAGTTAACAGTTTACTGTTAGGAAGCAAAGCTTAAATTCTCACCCAATCATATAATTTTGGAGCAAGAACTTAAAAAGTAGCAAATATCATGAAGTTTGTGATAGAGGAATGTGAACCAACCACATGGAGAGGAGGGAGCATCAGGCTGCTAGCCAAGCTAAAATGTCAAGAAAAGGGGACAATTTGTCACCACTACAGTACGTTGCTCACTCTCAGAAAACGGGAAAAGTGAAAAGCTATGCTTGTTACTCTCAGAGGAAATTCTGCAAGATCAGAAGAAAAATCTCTGCTTTCATAACAGTTTGCTCTTACAAGCTAGCTCCCAGATGCTCACCCCTGTCCTCTGCCGTGAACTATTTCCCCTGTGGCTGCAGCAGCAGAAAACAGCTCAGACACCATCACCTCCATGCCGGAATTACTGAAGCGCAGGCAGCTGTCCCATGGTCTGCTGCACCTGCCTGTCCTCGTAGCAGCCACAACAGGGAACGGGATGTGGAATCTGGGACCAGCACACTTCCTGCGCCCCTTCCGAGGGTCTCCCATCATCCTCTTCAGCTGGAGCAGCGAGCACAGAATCACATCTGCACCTCTAACACAGTAGAGAAGATGAAGATGTATGCTACCCTAATTATTGGAGTAAGTACTCTCAGCAGCCCAACTGAACACATTACATTTTAAATCAGCTAATTCAATTTGGTATAGAATTTGCATGTTCTTTTTGTGATGTATTCTTCCCCATATTTACAGGAAAAATGTATGAGAAAACATTATTCATGATCCTGATTTGAAAACTCTTCTTTAATCAATTACTAGAAAAAGTTGTAGTAGCAAACTTTCCTTTTCCTAGTAAAAGCTTTCTTAAACTGGCACTATCAAAATGACTAGGGATTTATTTTAAATTAACCCACTATATCTTCTTTTCTGTCCTAAAAACTTTTTTACTGAATGAGGCAAAGATTTCTTGGAGTGTATTCAAAATAAAACAAAAGTCGTGCTTACAAAATGACTTCTTTTCATACACAAATGCAGAAAAATCTTATGTCAACGCCGATATTCTCCTGCAAGGACTGGAAGTATAGCCAACAACATATATTATCAAGTGCCTTGCCACCCCTAGCAGAATTCTGGATCTGGCTGTGCTGTGAATTTGTGTTATGAAAACGCAGGAAGAGGTGGTCTTAGCGCAAAGGATACATAATGTGACAGTGGGTTGAATATTTAGCTCTAACCCTTAATGAGAGAGAACATATAATTATTGGCTCTGAAATATTAATGTTTGGATTAAATTTTAATTCTCATTCCTGTCTCTCTTTCCTTCAGGAGGAAGCATATTGCACAAGTATATATGTTTGGTGATGCTTATTTACCCCTTTTAGTTCTTGACTGAGCCATAGTGGCTGGTGCATTAGATTGGAGAAGAGTCAAATTTCTCTTACATCCTGCCTTTACCTTCAAATAGAAGTTGAAGCCTTCTCTGTGTGAGACAGTAGGTAGCCTCAATATGGTAAGAAAAGGGGAAGGAGTCATTAGGGATGAAAAATACAATTAGGGATGTCATTCTAAGAAAAAAAATAAATAAATGGCATTTATATCCAGGGGATGACATAAATGGCCTAAAAAGTCCATTCCAGGACTATAGCCTATGTATTTGCAAATGAACACTGCAAAGATGGGAAGCGCAGCATATATGAGAAATAAAAAGAAATGTAGAAAAGCAGCAATATTCAAAGCTAGAAGTACTGTTCTCGGAAAAGGTTCATATTTGGTTTCTGTAGTAAGCCACTAATAACTTATAAGTGGCTTTGCCCGAGGCGTTTCTGAAACCCTTCTATAAAAAGAAAATAGGAAATATTTATCTCAAACTGATTATCTCAAATTAATCCTTAACTTGAAATAAATTCTGGCTTAGGAGGGGTTTAGACTTGCAATTTGCATCTGAATTAGAGATTGATCGAATTTGTGTTATGAATCTAAATCTATGGTTCTAAAAACACTTCAAGTTTTGGAGAAGCCAAATGGACTGTTCTAAAACAATATTGCACCTATATTACCGTTATCTTCTTAATTTCATGTAATAATAGCTGTAATAATGACTGGAAAAATACTGTCTACTCTTTTACAGAGAAGCTTAAAATTAAAAGAAGAAACATCAGACTTAATAGATACCTTCTCCATTTTTTTGTCATACTAACATGAATCACAAAAGAATTGTGGTATAAAACCACACTACCTCACTGACAGAGAAGAAAGAATAAAATCTTAAACCTGTAGCTTTTTAAAGATTCAGCAGACATAAGCTTCCTAATTCTTAAATAGTGGTGGGGCCATGACCTTTTCTGTTGTACCTGTAATGCACCCAGATGAGTTAGGTACTGCTTTGGACTGGGTGAGCACCTTCACGTACTATTTCCCAGACTGCTTCATCCTTCCCACAGCTCCAAAGAGGTTTTGTCTTTTTTACCCCTTCCCAGCCACTACTAATGTGTGCTGATGTTGTGGCTGGAAAACTTCTCTAACCGGAATTTTTCTCATGCTGTCCGAAGAATATTCCCAGCATAGATCAAGAGTTTCTCTCTTCATGTGTTTTCTCTAGAGCACTTCATGAGCCATCACCTTTTGTCCCGTGATATGCTTTTCCATTGAAATATCTCTTAGCTCAGTATCCTAAGACAAGATGTGCCTCTGGAGAACTAGAGAAATGGAGTGGAACCATGGGGCAGGAAAAGAAAATTTAAGAGTAGTTTCTCAGATATTCCTCACCAGTTGTCTTAACCAAATACACAAATCGCTAAATGGAATGAGCAGGGTGTCCCCATGTTTGTGTGTATACACTGTGATCTCATTATGTTCTGTGTATTTGCAGTGATTTTTCTACAGAAGTATTTAATTTTCAGTGGAATTAATGGAATTTCAGTCAATTTTAGCTATTGAACTTTAGCGAAGAATTATATTTTTATTAATCCTGGGAATTGTATGAGGGAGTACTGTGTCCAGCTCTGGGGCCCTCAGTACAGGAAAGACATGGGCCTGTTGGAGCGGGTCCAGAGGAGGGCCACAAAAATGATCAGAGGGCTGGAACACCTCTCTTGTGAAGATAGGCTGAGAGAGCTGGAGAAAAGAAGACTTCAGGAAGAGCTTATTGTGGCCTTTCAGTACTTGAAGGGGGCCTACAGGACAGAAGGGGAAAAACTTTTTAGCAGGGCCTGTTGTGACAGGACAAGGGGCTTTAAACTAAAAGACAGAAGATTTAGATTATATAAGGAAAAAATTTTTACAATGAAGGTGGTGAAACACTGACACAGGTTGCCCAGAGAGGTGGAAGATGCCCCATCCCTGGAAACATCCAAGGTCGGGTTGGATGGGGCTCTGAGCAACCTGATCTAGTTGAAGATCTCCCTGCTTATTGCACGGGAGGTTGGACTAGATGACCTTTAAAGGTCCCTTCCAATCCAAACCATTCTATGATTCTATGACTTCAACTCTTAATACTTTCACTAAGAAGGTAATTTAAAATTTTACATAATTTGCATTTATTTTCTGAGCCACTATAGCTCAGATTATGAACTAATTAAGACTTCTCAAGTCTTAAACCTGCATGAAATGTAATAGTCACTTTCTACAAAGCAGTCTTTTTGCCAGTCAACTGGGCTTTTTTTCCCCAAGAATTGTTCTTGTTCCTCTAATAAGATTATAATTTACAACACATTATCTGAATTTTTAAGTACTATGCCCCTTGCAAATGTCTGGGTTCATCAACATTGTCAGATCTACTTTGTATCAATTACTGACTAGAATGAGGGGGCTTCACTAGTTAGTTGTGTCGTAACTAATAGGAACATTCAAGCATGGTGTAAGTGTAGGTGTCTGTAGGTTACAAGAACACAGTATGTTTTTTGAGCTGGGTTCTTAAGGATGCTGAGTATCTTTAGTCATGGTCATGCTTAGTGACATTTGAGAGTGCAGAGGAAGCTTGTAGAAGTAGCTTGCTATACTTCAGGGTCAGAGCTTTTAGTTCATAAATTACCGCTTTCTTAGGTTAATTGATCTAATACAGTGATTTAAATTTACACAGTGACTGTCAGCTTGATCTTTGCAAGGATCTTCACAGAATTTGTTAAAACTTCATCTCCTTAGTCACAGGGATAGATCATTCTTAAACATAAGAGTCTTCACATGGATAACAAATAAAGCTGCAACTGCATACAGCTTACCTACAAAAGCATTATAAAAGAAACTTAACAGTGTAGGCACAGGCAGCACATTAACTGTGTAGGCACTAGTCAGTTACCCCAACTGCGCCGTTTGATTTCATGTTGCCATTCATTGTATTGGCACAATAGTCTTTCTCCAATATTTAGGCTTACTGGAAGTTTATCAATTTAAATTATTTTAAATTTCAATACCTCTTCTGTTCATTGGTAACAAAAAACAAAACAATTTTTTTACAGAATTTTAAAGAAGAATTTTAAAAGGTTTTATTTCTAGGGAGTCTTTTTAAAAAATGGTATAAGGATTTTTACAGTGTGCTACATCACAGAAAATTTTTCCTGGTCAAATAAGAGGGTTAACAGAGTCATCCTTTGGACACCTTTTCTATAGGATCTTGACCTATATGTCTTTAAGGCAATAAATACACATACACATGTGTACATACACATATTTCTACACATAAACAGCTTTTATTTCCTGGACTAGCCATGTTATGTCTATTCTGTCACTCACGAATCAGCTATAGTATATTTCTAAGAACAAGAAAACACTAAGAAGACTTGTTCTGTGTCAGCATATCTAATGCTATTGAAGGAAGCCATAGATTTTCTTTTGGTCCATATTAAAACTAGATACATTCTTTGCTCCTACTGCTGTATTTGGAAAATTGATGCAGAAACTTCTGTCTGATCTACATCCAAAATTTATTCCTGGCTGTTGGTCTTATGCCAACATGCTTTAAATAACCAAAAAGACCCCTAAAAAAATTAAACACGTAAGTATAATGGACCCAGAAATATTTTTTCCTTTTTTTTTGATTTCTTTCCTAAACTGCTTCTTTTTTGCCTGAAAATAAAAAAGTATTCCTGAAAAGACAATTTGATGAAGGGATGCCAGGTGTTGTATGAAGAGACATTTCAAATGGGATCCATTTCATAAAGAGAAACAGGACTACCCCTTTTGGAGACTTATGATTCAGTTCCTTACACAAATGGTCAGAGAAATTCTTTCAGTCTTTTCTGCTCACCATTGTATCAAAAGAAGCACGTTTATAATTTAATATTTCACTCTACAGAGACTTAGAAGGAAAAAAAAATTGTGCAAGGTGCAACCAGTAACTCAATAAACAATCCGTTTATCATTAAATAACTGTTCTTCAGGAATTCAGCTTACCAGTCATCTAGAAAATGCTGGTATTGTGATTCCCTGCCCAGCCCCAGCCATGCTAGAGATACCATCCCAGGGCAGGGCAGCTGTGAAGGCCAGCGGACCAGCAGAGCCCAGCCCCTGTGCATTTCACTCTTACAGCATTTTATGTCTGCATTTCTCTGGTGCCCTGGAGACCAAATGGAGGAAGTTAGTGACTAGCTTTGCCTCTTTTGGAGACTTCACCTTGGTGAGGGAATTCACACCTACAGTGTGTCCCCCACTCCTGCTGGCTTTGGGTGACTTTTCGAGAAAAAAGAACAACTTCTGGGCCTCCTGACAGCCAGGTATGTATACTGTAAATCTCCCAGTATCAAACTTTCCAAGACTGCATGGGACAACATGGAGCTACTTTATCTCTGAAAAATTATCTTTAGCTATTTCTATCTTCTGAAATAATGTCAAGGTAATAAAGTTGACCTCTGAACTTCTTATTGATGTAAAGTAATATTGTGACTTATGGAAAACCCAAGTACTGTGAAAAACATATATTTCTTCCATATTGAATTAACCTCCAACAGTTAAGTGGCAAGTAGGCACTGACCTGAAAGAACTGATATTAAAATAAATAGCTACCAGTGTTCCATAAACCCAGGCAGAACCCAGCTGTTACTGTCTCTTGAAGACCTGTGGCAAAGGCGGTGTTTGCATTAAGAACAGTCTGACAGTTGCTCAAATGTTTCTCAATTATCCTAAAATTTAACTATCTTACTACAACATAAGTTAGTTGGTAATGAAATTACAATGGATGTTTTTTTTTCTTAAGGTGACAAGATTTCAAGCAACAAGGGTAATTTTACAGTTAATTCAGACTCTTAGTCTTGAAATGTGTTTCTAAAGCTCTATCTCAATCAGTGCAGACTATGTTTTCCCTTTCTGTCTCCTTACTGCTGTCCCAAAGATACAGGTGAGAATGAAAAGCATTTTATGTGGTATTTTTATTTATCAAAGAAATTCTGAGACTCTGCTTCTCAAGAACAACAGGAGCTTCATACACAACTTAATCTATTTTCCAGCAACAATTCCATTTGCATAGCACTAGTTCAACATGAGTAATATGCTGTGCCTTCCCCTCTGTAGTGGACCAGTACTTTAAAATTGTCCTTGTGAACATAACAACTGAACAATAAATGCCCCGCTTTGCTCTTATAATTGTACCTTCCCTATGAGCTTTTTGCTCCCCGTGAGTTTTTGCTCACTCATCTCTGTCCATCAGATTCTCCTGTGCCCACTGAGTTCTTGAGTGTTGACATGGTCTAAGGGAGCCAGCCAGAAGGAGAAGGTGACAATGCTTTGTCAGAGATACAGTTCATGCCAGCCCTTTCCCAGTGCTTGTTCGGGAGCAACGGGTGTATCCCTGTTGCAGCCGCTGAGGACAGTCTCAGTAGTTGGTTCTACGCCAGTGTTTGGGTGTAAAATGATGCTGCCCAGGAAACAGTATAAGGCAAAAAGGCCGGATCTAGTCTGCAACATTCCATATCTTTCCAAGAAAAAGTATCACTCTAAGCATTTAAAATCTTCAAGTTTACCTGCCAGTTCTCCCTATGTCTCATTTTACACAACTATACAACAAACAAAAGCATCCTGTTGTAGGGATGTGGACATTATCTCCCAGCTAATAATCTCTGTGGTACACGTTTAAGCACGCAGCTGCTGGTACTCGGCTTTCTTCTGTGGGAAAACCCAGTCAGTTAGTTGCAGTTTGTGGGGAAATTATTAATTTGATCAGTTATGCTTATTCATTTGAAAACATGGCTGCCAGGGGAGATGACCACTTTTGCATTAGTAATTAGGGCACGGAATATGACTTCTGTCGTAAAGGGGTAGGTGCTTTTTGGGGTACAGCTTTGCACTGTTGTCTGGCTGCAATACACAGAAGGATAAAAGGCATCATTTATTCTACTTACTTACTATCCAATGTTTGTGATGCCACGCAATTCTGGTGTTCTGAGGTCACGCTTGAGAGGAAGCTCCCTGAATAAATCTCTAGTTCACACCAACAGGGCTTGGCATAGTTCCCTTGTTTAAGTCAACTAATTATTATCTGAGTTTCTACAGTTAGCTGTAGCTTACTATTGGATTTTAGGAAAATGGTCATGGAAATGAGTTTCATAAAGCCACTTAATTGCCCCTCTGTACTAAAGTAGTAGAAGCGGCTGCTGAATAGCTAGTGTCTTTTTGTTCTGTTGAAGTATCATTTTGTAGCCAAGCTCTATTCTCTTGGAGAATAAATAACGTTATCCATCGCTAAATCACTTAGTAAGCTTTTAGCAGTAATATTTCTCTCCTTTTCCAGACGATTGCAAGCATATTGATTAAAGGCCAGTGTTGCTTTAGAATCACAATGAAAATTCTGGCGCTGCGTCAGGTCAGAAAATGATAATGCTAGAAGCGTTTCTGAGAGCATATTATGAAGGTGCAATGGCATAAGGTCCGCTACGGTTCTCAAGGTGAAACAAAACATATTAAAGAATCAAAAAAACCCAACAAACTGTAACAGGAAAACTTCAAAAACATATTCTTTGCCAAATTTCTTTTACATTCTTCACTTTGGAGGAGTGATTACTTCTACTTAGAAAAGGAAGAAATGTTGACTTTTTTTCTGGAGGTATGCAAAGCACTTTGCAAAGGAATATTTCGACATTTTCAAAAGTAAAAATGGGAATTGTCTCAGTCAAAAATATCACAATTTAGAAGCTGAAGGCAGATGTAGTACAAACTCAAAAAAATTTAAAACTGTCTAAAAAACTGGGGTTTTTTATCTTTTTTTTTTTTCTCTTTTCATTTTGAGTATGTTCCCCTTCTTTGGGATATAAATGTGTTTACATACAGAGAATGAGAAGTATGGCACTGAGGTCTCTGCCTGACTGCTGCTGTATCTTAGAACACATCTAGGAAAATGTAGAAGTGTATCAGAATGATGTCACAAGATAAAATAGTAGGGCTGGCACTGGGAAGTCCAGATGGTCAGTGATCACAAGGCAGTAGTAGAACAGCGGGTGATCAGAGGAGTCGTAAGAGATACCAGCTGAGAGGAAAGCAGAAATTTTCAGCTACTGCACTGCCTACGATTTCAGCACAGCAGTTGCAAGAATGGCACGGAAAATACTCAAGGCACCTTCAAAGTCTGATGGGTATGTCTGGGACAAGTGTTTGAGAATTGTCCTGCAAAAGCAGAGCAGAGTGGAGTACAGGACTGAAAGCAGGTGGGCTGAAGGCATTCTCAGCTGAAATGAGGTTACTGCTTAAGCAAACTGGGGTTAGTCAACAGGAGGCTCAGAAGTGTCAATTTTAATCAGAAATATTAATTTCAAATACAATTTGCAGCTCTTGCATGGTGAGAAGTGATTCTCACTAGGTGAACTCTCCAGGTTACCCATAAAGTTAAATTAATCAGCTTCTTATGTAGTACACATTTCTAATCAGACGTAACACCTTTCCGAAGACTTGAGTTTGAGTTCTGGCAAAGTTTAGGGATGAACTATGTTTTAAAAAGTTATCTGTTTTATAACAGAATATATATTTAATAATGAAAATGATAATAAAAAAGTGTTTCTTTTTGCTATTGTCACTACAACAATGAGAGAATGGAATTTCAATTTCCTCAAGAAAATAGTTCAGTACAGTCATGCTTAATGCGTAAGTGCTTGTGGAGGCACATTCCCTTCTTTTGAATATACTTGTAGATATCAGATATGAAACAGAGACAGAAGCCTCGAAACTGTTCTGTTCATAGAAATGCAAGTTTTCTGAAAATAAGCAACTTGCACAGAGGAAAGTTCCCCCAAACTCTGCTCTCGCTCCTAATTAAACACCAAAGAATCCAATCCTTATACACAAATACATAAGAAAACTGGCTCCAGAATTTCTAAATCAGATAAAATATTAAGCCCTAGAATAAGGCCATCAGACAATATGTGTGAAAAAATCCAGCGGTGCTGCTCTCTTTGTTCCTCCCTTTCTCCACCACTGCTGAGCAGAGTGCATACAGTATCAAAATCAGAAAGTTAATGCAGATTAAATGTGGGTAGCATCTCTGCTACTTAGGAGTGATGGACTAATGATATCAAAAGAAGTGGCTGGACATAAAGACAGCAAAAAAAGTATTCTGTAGAACACTTATATTAAGAAATTGAACTTCCTTAAGCAATAAAGACACCACCCATGTTAGTGTCATCAGCAAACTTGGTGATGGTGCTTTCAATCCCATTGTCCAGATCATTTCTGAAGATGTTGAACAGCGTGGGGGACAGTGTTCATCCCTGGGGGACCCTACGTGTGACAGGCTTCCAGCCTGAGAGGTAACCATTGATCGCCACCCTCTGAGTGCAGCCTTTAGGCCAATTTCCTACCCATCTCGCCGACCACCCATCCAGTCTGTATCCTGCCAGTTTGTCAAATGCTTTGCTGAAGACCAGGTATTTAAAACTGCTTTAACTGCTCTTCTCAGACTGTGAATTCTGCTGCATCTCCAAGAAACCTTAGAGAATTTTAGTGGTCACTGAAATTTTAACAGAACAAGTTAAGGAAAATAATATTTTTTTTCGCTCATTTTGGTGCTTTCTAGCATCACTCACATTTGGGAATAATTTGCAGAACTGGTAACAAAATCAAGTTTTTCACTACCTAATCTTGCATATACTTTTTTTTTTTTTTAATTAACCCATACTTTACCATAGCTCTAATTCTTAAGTCCCTCCAAACATTTGGCATGGGCTGCTCCTAAATAGCAACTATTATGATTACCGTCTACAGATCTACTAGCTTGCATTTTGCCTATATAAATACAAATCACAATTATGTTATATTGTTTGGCCAGGATCCCCTACAGTTTAAAATTCCTAAGCTATGAGAAATAGGTTCAGAATGCATGTCAGGGAATGTTCAGGTTCTTTCCTTGTAAATTATTTCATCTGTAGGTTTTCCAATAAAAAGGTTAAACAATAGATGATTTAACGATATCATTCTGCCTACCAGTAGACTCTTCAAATACCTTTGGTTATTGTTCATTTGCTTTAAATGTTATTTTCCAGTGAAACAACTATCCAAAGGTACACGATGGCACTTACACAAGGTAAGCCAAAAGTCAAGATTCGCTATTAATTTGGGGACTGACCAAAATGTTGCCTATATTAAACTAACTGTTCAGACTTTATTTAAGGATATGAAGCTACAGAAACAAGAAGTGCGTGAATGAAAAAAGGAAACTGCCTGTAATGTGAATGCAAGTGTATTTGTCACCATCCTTTTGTTATATTTCTCCACATGGAATAGGTACTTATATGTTCCTGTACCTGTATGTTCATTCATGTACCTATATACATGTATGCACATGTTGCTGTGCATTGTAATATTGTATCATTGAAATTAATTCAACCTCCCACTGCTAAACTATGTAGAACTTTTATAACTATTGGACTTATTACATTTGTAAGTTTTTTTCCTCCTTTGATGACTTTCCCAATTACGTGATACCATGAAGCAGGGAAATGTTAACAAAAGTGGTGATGGCATATTTAAATCAAAGCATTCCTTCAGACTCCCTCTTTGCTGCTCTGCAATCTCTGATCTGCAAACAATCAAGAGAGTAATCTTCATATGAGATATGCAAAGGTTCACAGAATTAAACTGCATAAGATTACCGTGATTGAGTGGACGTGAAGGAAAAAAGCTATAATCATTCAATTTCAAACCGGCATCTCAATTTCACTGTAACCAGCCATTTGAGTGTAACTAGCTGGATGTACAGCATCCAAATTTCTCTTACAAATGATTTCCAGTAATGATGGCACCGAGAAAGCAAGCCTAAAGAGGAAGTTATCTAATTTATAAAGTAATGCAGGCTTTTCACATCCCAAATATTTAGCTTAGATATAAAATAATATTTGGGTTTTTTTTTCCCTAATTACTTACTTTGCACGCTTTGAGCATTCAGCCAGGTTCTTTCCATTTCTCAAATCTCTGCATTTAACGAAGAATTATGTTTATAAAGTAGCTCATTTTTAGGTGTTTTTTCTTGGTGGAAACTAAGTTTAGAATGAGGCACTTAGGCTTCCTGTGAAGAGGAGAATTAGCTGTTTCAGAATGGGATCCAGAAAGGCGAAGGCACTGGGAAAGGGCCAGTCTGCACAGCACACCGAGGAACACTACATTTGACATAGTGGTTTGCAAATGGAGAGTAAGGGCTGCAGGAGGACACTTTATATTCAAAAGGTGCAGGTGAGTACATACAAACGACTTCTATCCAGTCGTTTAAATGGCTGTGGGGCTTACTCTTCTTTAAAGAGAGAAAGAAAAAGAGAAAGAGAGATGGAGTAGTTACTTGTCTTTTACACCTCTGTTGGAAAGTGTCCCCCACTTAGGTTCAAAATTCTCCTTAGTAAGAGAGGTTCAAAGCCATAAAGCTTCATTATATGGCAGCAAGGCCACAACTTCACCGAACAATTGTTATTACACATGGTTAGATCCCATTTCACTGTCCCTTTCGCTGTCAGCACTGAAATTCCCAAGGCAAGGGAAAGAGGGGCTTGGTGCCATAAACTGACGGCCGGGACTTGAACAGTGCTGGAGGATTTTCTGGGTCCCTTCTCTGAAGACTGTTTCTGTACTTTAAATCAAACATGACACAGGCTCTCCGTGCTCAGATGGATGCCAAACTAAGAACCCGTAAGCTCATCTGGCTCCTGGTTTTAACCCACAGAGGTAAAATGCGGGTAGAATATGCAAAGAGCACCCCTTCACATACTTGCTTTACTTCTGTTCCCTCAAATAACCTACAGCTTCGTTCCTACATGACTCTCCTGGGAGGTAGGTGGTGTGGCTTTGAATCCCTCGGGGGAAGGAGAGAACTCGATCCAGATCGCCTGTTTCCTGGTTGAATGTTTGAATCTCTGCGGCCACTACCTCCCCCCTCAGCTGCAATTGGGAAGAGAGCAGCCGCAGCATTTTTGTGAGGTCCTGTCAGCCACTGTCAGACCCTGGAGGTGCCTGGCAGAGAAATGCCTCAATTCTGGATCTTCATCAGGCTTAGACAGGAGATAAACATCTCCTGAGGCTGGGGAAGCCCTGGGCATGCACTGAAACAAAATTTTAAGAGTTTAGAGAACTTGAAAATCAAACAGGGAGGAACTAACTGATCTTAACAGCCTTCAGGTTTAGACACCATTGAGTGGGAGCATGAGGGGATTTTTTGATTGTCATCTCAGATCTGCCCAAGTCCTTCTTAGGTCCTCTGCTGCATCTAATGGAAAGATCCAGTTGCAGATTGAATTAGACCGTTGAATCCTTGCGCAATCTGATGGTCAGAGGGCACAGGTTTCTATGATTTGCATGTAACTCTGTTCTTGTCAAAAGGAAATTCTGAAAAAAAAAAAAAAAAAAAGAAGCATTTCCTCAGAAAATATTTATAGTTTAAAAGAAAATAATTCTAGTACAGCAAATAAATCGTTACTATTAGAAATATGACTCAGATGAATGCAAAAAAGCAAAATTGCTCCAGTCCAATGCTTTGGAGAATTTTACTTAAAACACCTTATCCATCAGATACCTGAGTGATTTTTGCTGCTGTCGCTGTTTGAACACAGACTATAATAAATTATTGTAATGTATACTCACTGGCATATACTCATAACAACTGCAAAGGGGTAAGGTTTAGGTATTTCTGTCAAATATATACATTTTCAGAAAGAATAAGGCAAAAAGACTTAATGAGTCTTACTTAATGAGTAATTTTTTGCTGCAAATGTAAGGTTGTGAGCAGAAAAGGATTTGAACTTCTGCTGACTTTTGGCAATTTTAATTTTTTTCTGTTAAGAAAAATAAAAAGAAAAATTAATTCATAGGAAATGAAATTTCAAAATTGTTTTTCAGTTAATCAGTCATCTAAAAAGTGTTTTGGACTAGCACTGAAGGTAATACATTATCCAAAATATAGCTCAAAAAATGAAAAAAAAATCAAATATGAGAAAAAAAAAATTGAAAGACTGCAACATGCAACATGGAAAAATTTCCAGCTTGTGGGACTACCCAGAGTTGTTATATTACAAATGATATCTCATCAAAATGTATTGTGTACCATTTTCTGTTATAACAGTATTCCACTTCGAGAGTTTTATCTTTCTATACACATAAAGGCTTCTATATATGTACTGGAATTAAGATGAATGAAAAATTAGATTAATGGGGTGAGTTTGTGGGATTTGCCAGCAGCAAGCCATTCTGTCAAGCTGCAGATGTGTCTTGTACATAGTGGGCTAATGCAAATTTAATATCTGTATATATTGACTTGAAGCCTCTGAGCACTATTTCTCAGCTTTGTTTTTTGCTTTATCGTTATTTCAGTTCCTGCGAACAAAAGGACTCCGAAAAAATGAATAAATCTGACCTTTTTCTCTTAAAGGTTTATACGTTCTGCTTCATTCTTTATTTTCATTACTCAATATATGATAGTTCCTTGGCCATTGTTTTTACTTACGTTATGATATAGTAGACATAGACACAAAAAAAAAAAAAACAACCAAAAAACAAGCCAGTGTTTTTAAAGCTAAGGTAAGTGCACCTGCTTCATTTTTTTGGTGTAAATAATTCTTGGAAATATATCCTAGAAAATTAATTGGCACTTCTGCCCACAGATTGTTTTTTTTGTACCTGTCCCCTTTTCCACCAGGATTACTAACCCGCATTATCACTGCAATGCACTGGAAACTCCAGCTGTCCGAATCAATATTTCCACCCCTCTCATTTAAATCTGAGCTCTCGCTGTTGCTGGGTGGCTGTAACACACCAGAGCCATCACATGCCTCCCTGTTGCTACGGGCAACGGTGCGGAGGGCGAGAGCTGGTCCCTCTACATCACATGGCGAGCCCCGACATACCATGGTTTTAGGTGGCCTCTCCTTGAATTGCTTAAGCTGATGTTAAGATCACATGATCTTCCAAGAACTTTTCTAGTGGCAGTCAAAAAGAAAATCATATTTTCTTTGTTACTGTAATAGACTTGCATAGCAACTGTGTTAAAGCACATGCCTGACTTTTTCCGCTAAAAGGAAAGGGTAACCAGCTATTCAAAATTCATTGCCCTATTTTGACTCTATTTATTCATGCTGTGAAGGTATCTCAGATTTGGTTTTATCAGCAAATTATATTTTTGGAGCAGTCACTTCAAAATTACAGCCAGCTGAACGCCAGTTATTCGGCAACAGTATTAGAGGTTGGGGAACACTGGGGTACACCTCCAAGCTATCTTATCTGGAGAACTGCTTCAGGTCACGAGTGGAAATTAATTTCGTGATGTTACTTTCCTGTTAACTGGCTGCAGATCCACATTGCCGTAGCTTGCAGGACTGTCAGAGTTTGCTCAGGGGAGGCTTAGGACTGGAACAGCAAGGGCATCGCAGGTCAAGCATGCTGTGCATTGGCAGGAATACAAGACCCAGTTCTAAAACGAACTTCTGTCACTACCATGAAAATTACAGTGCGTAACATTGGAAAGAATCTATTTTTCAGATTTACAGTCTTACTTTCCACACCAAGGCATAAGTACATAAGTAAAAACCAGCAACCAGACATACAAATATATTTTTACCATTTGAGATGGTTATAAGTTTTCTAACAAAATCATGTTTCCTTTGTTAATGCCAGATAACTTGACATGTTTTATTCAAAATATCTTTATGTTCACCAACTTTCAGCAAATCTAGTGCCACTCAGAGCATTTCCAGGAGGTGATTTCTGGTATAGGGGTGCTAGGAGATCTGACTCTGCTTCCCTAGAGAAAAAAGAACTGGGTCTACCCCAGACTGGGGGTGATAGGGGCTGCTGGTAACTGGGTTTGTGTGGTTTCAATTAGGAGGCTAAATGTAGATTTGCTGGAAGCCTGCAGAACAATGCAGGAACCAAAAGTATTTAATCTTTTTTGGGGGGGGAGTTGAATAGTGAATATCGTTTTAAGTTCTAGGCTGATTTCAAGAAATGTAAGCATCTTCCAAATGGGAAATCCTGGTTATCAAGAGACAGTGCTTATCAAATCAGCTGAACCACTCATCACAATTTATCACACCTATTAATCATCACAAAATAGCCCTTTATACTCCAGTTTATTAACCCCTCTCTTTTCAACATGCCTGGGTTGAAATGTCGGTATGGAATTGAGTCTGTCCGTGGCTCCAGGTAAGAATGGATATGCCCATGGCAGGAAGACTAGAGGACTCATTATCCACACTGAAATGTTACAGCCATCTCATTTCACACATTTTAAAAACATCTCATCTATTCTTTCTCTAGTTGAACTCCACAGGATATGTATCCTTATACTTATCCAGGGGGAAGAAATGTAGAAAGAGGACTTTTCTTTCTTTCACTTCAAGACAAACGTGGGAAAACATTAAACAGCTGCAGAGTCTCTGAATTAGGCCATAACCCCAGATTTGGAAAACAAACAAACAAAAAAAAAGCACCGATTAAAATCATTGCTCTCTCCAAAAGACAGAAACTCTGTGGGTTAAATTTGCGTCTTTTTAATCATTCCTGATGCATGCCGGGGCACATAAAGCTATTTCTCTCTATTATATTTACAATTCACCCAGCAAGCTTCCAATAAAAAAGAACACAATGTAGAAAGAAAATCCACTGTCCATAATTAACCACCCACAATGAACTTTGCATTATCAGATGTCCAGCTTTTTTTTTTTAGAGATCTTTCATGTTTGATTTTATAGAAGTTATTCCATTTCCTTATCAAGATGCTCTGTTGATAAGGAAGTGAGTTTAATATTTTCCAATGCCCTTGGAATGCAAGTTTTATAACCCAGTTAAATAAATTACTTAGGCTTCAGGTGAGGCAGGAGAAATGGCAGGTTCTAAATTGCATTTATTTCACAAGGATATTAAATTAGCATTCTACATAACTTTACTTATATTGCTAATATCAGTTGCAGGGAAATGAGCATTAAAATTCGTGGGAGAGTAAGATGTATGGTGAAAGACCTAAAATACTACAGGAGCTGAGACTTATGCTCTGACACTGTTGAATGTCCTTCACAGAAACAAATCTCTAAGATTTTTGCTTGGGGAATTTACTTATCTTTTCCTTGTAGGGTTTTCTGTAGAACCTGTCACGATAGCGTGCAAGTAGTCATAGATAAATCCAACTAGCACAGCAAGTATTAGGAGCTGGACTTCCTGGGGAACATGGATTTTGGCTCCCCAAGATTGCAAAAAAGCTGGAATATGAAGTTAGCATTTTAAGGTAGAAGTCTTTCAACCACAGTAGAAAGCCATAGGAGAAAAGACTTACTAAGGAATTTAGTTATTTGAATACGCTGTGGAAGTTCCACATCTTATGAGCAGTTATGGAAGAAGCATTTGTCCAAGTGGTAAGTATTTTGTGTTTACTGTAGTTAACTGTACTTCCCTCTTGCCTTGGTGGATCATAGTGAAAGGTACAGCCATTCTTGCACCTAGGTCCTGTCTAGATTTTGACTGAGAAATACTGATTAAATGCTCATAACCTACAGCTCATAGCCATGTAGTAAAGGCATTTAACTACAAAATAGGAGTGCTGAGTTTAAATCTTGGTTTAATGATTTCAAACAAGGACATAAACCTGTATATCTTACATCTCAGGATCCTGTGATCAATATCCCTCTCAAAACAAATTATGTATATAGTTTGAGAAACTAGGGAACTAACTTTATAATCTGAATCAGAAAGAACAAGATCTTAAGCCCTGACCCCCATAGGGAAGACAAGTGTGATAATTGTAAAACTGTTGCTTATTAAATGGAGAGGAAGGAAATTACTCTCTTATTCATTATAACACACAACCCCGCCCCACCCACCATCTCTCCCCCCAGATTTCCCCCAAAAAGTAGGTCTCATCCTCTTCTGGGGTCCTGAAATGTGCTGCAGGTCTGGAAATACTTTGCTGGAGGCAAAGCGTTAATACATTCTTGAATTCGTCAGGAAGCTGAGCCATGCAACTTCTTGAACAGGGAATGGGAAGTGATTAGGAGCTGATGGATGAATTAGAGCTACAAGGAAAAGGTAGTGACTCACCTAACCAAGGAACTGGCTGTCCCATTCCACCCAGTTGGAGCTCTGCCCTGTTCCCAGCTAGAGGCAGAGATATAATGGCTTATAGTAATGCAGCCTGGAGATGCCAAACATGTGGAAGTGATGAAGATTTTCAAATGAATGTATTATCTCCTTAATAAAAGTGGGGGAAAAGCCAATTAAGAATTTTCTACTCAGATTACATAAAATCCTAATTTTGAGATCTGTGATGGATACTTACTCTATTCCACAGTAATGAGTTCATGGTAGCTATAAGAGTTTTGATGTTCAAAGTTGAAGCAATAAACATCTATACCATCTTATGGTATAAGGATACAGTAAAATTACAAAAGTACTTTTTTTTTTTGCAAAACCAGGTTCAAGAAAATAAACTACTAACAGTGGCAGACTGATAGCACTCAGGAAGACTGAACACAGACAAAACATTAGTCATAATGAAATTAAAACTAATACCCTACCCTATCAGTACTATCAATGTTTCTTCTTTCTTGTACAAAATTGTGTACAAGAAAAAAAAAGAGAGAGAGAGAAAAAAGGCTGAGAAAACGATGGTCTTTGATAAAGATGAAAATGGGTATGTATGACATACCCTACTACTTGAGGTGGTCACCTCATGGAGCAAAAGTTATAGCAGAAAATAGCAAGTGATTGCTCAGGTTATAGTCACCTATTGGAATTAATAGAATCTTTTTTTTTTGTTCAGCTGTTCTTTTCAAGAAAAATTATCTCAAACGGCAAAGATATTATCTCAAACAAAAGATAATTTACAAAGGTACAGATTAACAAAACGCATTTCATTCGTACTATTTTAATCAAAATGAGCTCAATTGCAGAATATCCAGTTGTTTTGCCTTTAACCCTAGCAGAACTAAGATTTGACCCTAATTTTCTGTATATTCCTTTTATTTGTTGCGGTTGTATTCATTTTAGTTCTTATCATCTGCTATGTTCTGTTTCATTTTATGGTGAATCTCAGATTCTGTATAAGCAAGAGAAAGGTAAATCCTTGAGATTTCTGATTTCAACCTGATGTCATTATATAAATGGACCAGAAGCCAGAAATGTTTCATCCTGCCCCACAGCCTAAGAAAATCTCTTACGACTTTTGATAGAGACAGATTTAATTACAGCACAGTTTCACAGAAGCCTGAGCATATGAACACAGAGTGGACATGAAGTGTTGTCAAGGTCCATTTGGCAATGTTTCAACTGCCAAGGGCAAGACCGGAGATCAAAGGAAAGAGTCAATCTGTGTATGATTCTGTATGAAAGGCTCATACAATCCAGGCTTGCTGGCAGACCCTGATCAGATTATTATTCATTATTACTTTTGCTATTTCTACTTATAGAAGAAAAATGAGGCTTGCCTATGCCTTCTTTTTAACAGGAAAGACAAAGAGATTATCAAGAAAATCCTATAGCCAGGGGATGAAATAACATTCTTCCCGAAATTCTAACTCATTTGAACACTGAAAGTTTAAATTTTAGGGTAAAACTTTGGTCCCTTGTGAACATAAGATTCCATCATGTTTTGCCTGTTTGCTCTAAGTTCTGACAGCCCCAATGGAAAAGTTCCTTATCGTCTCAAGTGGATTCACTTGATAGTTGAGTTTTGGGATAGAAAAACTGGTGTTTCTTTCAATGGTTACTTTCAGCATAAACTATCAGTGACCTATAGGTATCAGTCTGCTGAGCTATTTTTGTGTAAACCTGTGCACTTTATTAGCAGGCATGCATTTCTTTAGGGACAGGGTAGGCAAAAGAAATACTTGCTTCAAGAGAAGGGGGAGAAAAAGAGCTCTCCTCTCCTCTCCTCTCCTCTCCTCTCCTCTCCTCTCCTCTCCTCTCCTCTCCTCTCCTCTCCTCTCCTCTCCTCTCCTCTCCTCTCCTCTCCTCTCCTCTCCTCTCCTCTCCTCTCCTCTCCTCTCCTCTCCTCTCCTCTCCTCTCCTCTCCTCTCCTCCCCTCCCCTCCCCTCCCCTCCCCTCCCCATAAAAAAAGAAGGAAGAAGAGGAATACATAAGTACTTACCCCCACACTCCTCTCTTGAGGGTTCAAAAAGCCTTCAGAATAAGAAGATGAATACGTGTACATAATCTACTCTTCCTTTCCTCCAAATTAGAGAATCTTCATCTTTGCTTAGCTGACAAAAAACACAAGTTTTTGGGCCCCTCAGTCTGCTTTTAAAAAGAACTGAATTTCTACAATTTCAAAATAAGTTCTGAAAACAAAACCACACTCGTATTTTGGAACGCAATTACTCAAACACAGTTTTTTTAGTAGGGAAGTGTAAGATAAGATAAGCTTCAGCATTGGTGGTCTCATTTGTTGTATAAAACCTTTGGCATTCAAAGGCCAAGGTCAGTAGCTTGGCTAAGGCTAGGTGAAGGCAGCTGTTTTATCAGAAAATTGTTTCACAGACAGCCTGTGTACGTGAAGGTGTTTTTTCCACCAGGTTCCAGAAAAAAAATAGAAAATCAGCGAGACTCTGGTCTCTCCATATTGTATAAAGTTCAAATGACCTTTCACTATTGCTAGGAAGTTCTCTGAAGGCATTCTTTGTTTGATATTAACTAATCCTGTTACTAAGAGAAGGAAGACTAAGATTTTATTATACACCGGCTATACCAACAACACGTATCTGATACTTCCTGTATCTTTTAATAATTACAACACCGATGCATTTGCTTTCTACTGAGCATATGAGCAAAATGACATGGTCATTAAATTACCTTATTCTCCATATCCAAATGTTTTCAATAATCCCTTGTTTTCAGCTTTCTGAGTGTTTATATAACCTTAAAATCTGAAATAGCAGAACTAAGTTTTGAAGTTACATTTGAAAATGAATCATGAAATTTCAATGCAACACACTTACTCAACTCCTAAAATAGGCTATGGTTCTGTTTCCCATGAAGGCAGTGGGAATTTTGTCATTTGAGTTCAGTGGGAGTGGGACAGGACCAAAAGATACTCTGTTCCCCTGGGAATATTTCAGAATGTATATTTCCTAACTTATTTTCTTATATAACCTTTGGGATTTGACTTTTTGTTTTCACATGACCAACATTTACTGTAATTGGCACAAAACCATCTTTACTTCTACTTTACTGGTTCTCTTGGCTACTAAAGGAGGAGGTGGGATGGGAAATTGCTGAGGAAACCTGCTGGAGCTGAGAAGGGGGATTCCCTGTAGCCATTCAGTCCAACTTTCTCATGCTTCTAAGGGCAGTATATCCATGCCTGCTCCTATCCCTGCCCTTCCATGTTTCCTTTACCCCTCCTTACCATAGCATAAGCATCCTCATCCTGGTTCCTCATTGCTGAAGTCGTGAAATTCTATTTTGTCCACACTGTTGAGAAGCCTTGAGACAACTCAGTTTTATAAATTGCTATGTGAATGTTTAGTTAGAGGATCTGTTACTGCTGCCAGAGTAATAAACACTTGATTTTTGATTGCCTTCCCTTTAAATGTTAAAACAACATGCCTTCCTTGTTTTTTTTTTTATTTCATAATTTACAAAGTTTCTAATAAAAATGTCTGTAGCTTTCAAGACAGAACTGAAAATCTGACTTTTAGTCTGTAGTTTAAACCTGGTAATCAGCTGACAAATATCCTTTGACAGATGCATATGCACACACCAGACCAGATTATAAATTAGTCTCCAAAAGGGATTTTTTGTGGTTTTGTCTGAGCCGCTCAGACTGTACAAGGAGACCTGACAGAAATAGTTTATATTAGCTAAGTATTAAGAATAAATCTTGTGATACAATTGGATTGCATTTTCACTAACTGAAAATCTCTTCTTAAAAGAGGCAGTTTAAAATATCCTAGAAGGTGTGAAATTTTATTACAAAAAAAAAGACTGCCTACATATGTTTATCATGAGTTATTATTTTACTTTTTACGTTATGTCTTCATTATATATTTTCATATGGCAACTGATCACCAGTTGCCGAAGCACACCAAGCTGTGTGGCGCAGCTGACAAGCTGGAGGGAAGGGATGCCATCCAGAGGGACCTGGACAGGCTTGAGAGGTGGGCCTGTGCGAACCTCATGAAGTACAACCAGGCCAAGTGCAAGGTCCTGCACCTGGGTCACAGCAATCCCAGGCACAAATACAGGCTGGGCAGAGAATGGATTGAGAGCAGCCCTGAGGAGAAGGACTTGGGGGTGCTGGTGGATGAGAAGCTCGACATGAGCTGTCAGTGTACACTCACAGCCCAGAAAGCCAACCCCATCCTGGGTTGCATCAACGAAAGCGTGGCCAGCAGGTTGAGGGAGGTGATTCTGCCCCTCTACTCTGCTTTTGTGAGACTCCACCTGGAGTAATGTGTCCACCTTTGGAGCCCCCAACATAAGAAGGACATGGCCCTGTTGGAACGGGCCCAGAGAAGGGCCACAAAGATGATCAGAGGGCTGGAGCACCTCCCCTGTGAAGACAGGTTGAAGAGAGTTGGGGCTGTTCAGCCTGGAGAAGAGAAGGCTCCAGGGAGACCTTATAGTGGCCTTTCAGTACCTAAAGGGGGCCTATAGGAGAGATGGGGAGGGACTCTTTATCAGGGAGTGTAGCGATAGAATGAGGGACAATGGTTTTAAACTGAAAGAGGGGAAATTTACTTTAGCTATTAGGAAGAAATTCTTTACTGTGAGAGTCGTGAGACACTGGAACAGGTTCCTCAGAGAAGTTGTTGATGCCCTATCCCTGGAAGTGTTCAAGGCCAGGATGGATGGGGCTTTGAGCAACCTGGGCTAGTGGAAGGTGCCCCTTCCCATGGCAGGGGGATTGGAACTAAATGATCTCTAAGGTCCCTTCTATAGTATGAAGCCTCTCCTTTGTCCAGGATACAACCCCAATGACTTTTCCTAGGCTGAGCAATTGAGTCCTGCTGTTGGGTCCTCCCCCTGGCTCATGTCACTGGATGATGAGTGCAGCAGCAGAACTTAGATAGAAGAATGGTGTTCAGCTATGAATATTAGCAAGAATATGAAAATGTTTCCACATTTACTTTAAATACAAGTAGTTGCATTGCCATAGATTAAACAGTAAGATACTGATGGAAAAGTTTTAGTTCTGTGTCTTCCAAAGGCAGTTGTGCAGAGTATGAATTTTATGTTATTCATTCTCCTGAGATTACTAAAATATCACATATGTTCAATCTTCCTGTATGACTACACAAGATAAATACTCCAAAAGGGCACAGAGGAACAAATGAGAGAGCTTGAATTGTGGTCTCTCAGAGGAATGTTGAACATCATGTGAATGTCCACACTGCAGATGAAGAATTATTAAGATGACCTTAGGAGAACACTTAAAAAAAATCTGCTAAAGAATGATATTTTTCTGTGGAAATACTGTCTGAGAATGATTAACCCATTGTGTTGCAGGGGAAATGAAGGAAAAAAAAAATATGAGGAGAGACCAGTATGACAGAAATACTCAGCTCAAAATACTCAGAAGGGAACAAACACTTTATGTTCATCTCATGACCCCAAATGATGGAAAGAGGTAAAAAGCAACTTTGAATTGCAGCTGTCTTGTAAAAAGAGAGAGTTACTGTAAACATATTTGGTAGCATAATTCACAGCATATGCTGTAAATACACTCAGTTCATCATGTTATTTAAAGATGCACACACTTTTGGCACTAAATTACAGTATTAATACTTAAAGACAGGAGTCTTCTAAATGACATTAAGTGTACTTACTGAATCAAAACCATAGACAGAACCACCAAATTTGGGGAAGCCATCTCTAAAACAAAAGCCCTATAATTTTTACTGCAAAGTGCTAGACGGGCCTGGTTTTACATGACTGCACCTTCAGCTGAGGTCTTTCAATCTAACCTGGAATAAAACAGCATGGAGAACTGCTCTAAGTGCGGCTTGTCTCGGGTGGAAATTAGCTGGCTGAGGCACTGCTGGTGCACCCATGCTGCAGCTGAGCGTGGGTGGGATATTCATTCTGCTTCTCGGGAGATTTTCAGTATGTGATAGGTTTTTATTTCCCCGGTTAGTCAGCTCTCCATTCAGCAGTGACTGAACAACTTGGAATGACAAGAGAGAATAATTAGAGGTACGTTGCCATTTCTTTTTATTTTACAGATGACAAGTGAAAGATCTGGGAATTAGGATGGCAACTCAGCACTGAGAAACTTGCTTGCGTTGCTGCTGAGTTGGAGAGCATCACCCTCAACTCCCCAGCTGCACAGTGCATCAACTTCAGGATGAGTGCCCTGGAGCATCCATACTGAAGATACCTCATGGGCTACTGATTATCTGCCAGGTGGTAGATGTAGCTTGACTGACTTTTAGGTTGTGTGGGGTCTACATACAAACCAGGACTCTCACTTCCCAAGAAAGCGGTCTAAATTCTTGACTGCAGCGCCACAAGGTAGATATAATTACCATCATGCTTCTCTCTTGGCAAATGAGATCCCAAATGACTAAAGGTTCCTACCACCAACACTGGTTTCTTCAGGGTGAAAAGGAAGCGTCCAGCTTAGCAAGACTTCTGCCTCCAGTGAACTTCAAAGGGTTTGTGTTTCCTTATCTAGTGTATATGAGTTGTTCAGGCGACTAGTTCAATAGTAGGCCAGCCACTGAAAGTGCGAGGGAAATAGTGCTTCGCTGAAGCAACCAAACTGGGAGAGCACTGCAGGTATATTCTTAAATTTGTCATTCTATACCTGCATAATGCATTACAATACAGTGATGTATGGAACCGACATGAGAGCTATACTGTAACAGCAAAGATCTGCATACACTAGAGCAAAAAAACCCATGCTTTTTCTGCTATTGTTATAACAGTTCCCTAAATGAAATAAACTGTGCTACTGAAAACCAGTTCAAACCATGAGTGCTCATGGAAGTATTCTAAGATTTTTGTAAAACTCATTCCCTCCCTGAAAAAAAAGTTATAGCAACTAAATTTTATTTCCTACCACAGCTTGTGTCATAAACACAGCTTGAGACAACACAAGCCATTTGTATCATGTTTCTGAGCAGAGGAAGAAAGAAAGAATGCGATAGAACGGGCATTGCTGATGGATTGTCAGTGTAATACAGAACTTTTCTGTCCTTGAACGCTGGGTATTCTTCTTGGCAACCTCAACACAACAAAGATTATTTTTTAAGTTTGCAATGAGAGGATTAGGTTATCTCCTGCATTTAATTGTTTTAGCATTTGGGTAGATTTATTTTTTTTTAAAGAGGAAGCCTGAAGAGAAAGATTTATCGGTAAGGTTTTTTTTTAAGGTGCTCAAGAGTATTTAGGAATGAATAAAGCTCCACTTCTTGCCATCTTGACCTCAAGGAATCAAACAATGGAATAAAATTTCTGCCATAATGCTGAGCTAGTTTTAAAGTAGTATATTTTTCTGTGTTATAAGTAAAAGTACAGCTGCAACTTGTCAAGAACTGTAGACATGTTAAGATGCCGAAAATTACATTAAATTAGAAATGCATAACAGTAGAAGTATTTAATTATTTTGGCAGGCAAATTTTCCTGAACATGTAGCTTCATGCATCAATAATGTATTGTAATTAATCCCAATTATCTTTTGTAACTTTAATCCACACTTTAGGCCACAGATCTGTGTACATGTTTTGGAGAAGTCACTTAGTAGACATTTGCTGTGGAAACTGAGCGACACATGAATATTACATTGTATTTAGGGCATTTCCTGAAAGGAAAGGTAACAAAGTCAGAGAAAATGCAGCTACAGCGGCAAATGCTGGCACTGAACAACTGTTCTCGCTGTAGAGTCAGTAATTAAACAATTCAACAAGTCCAGGATTATGAGGAAGAATTCAGACAGGTTAAGTTAAACCAAATTCTGAAATCACCAAACTGCCTGTTGCAACCTGCCTCTAAGCATGCCATACTGCGTGTGCTGTTCCTCACTATTCTGGAAAGTGAACTTTGTGGAGTACTGCTCCATGCCAAGACAGCATTGCCCTGGCCTGGACTTCTTCATTTCCATACCTGAGTGGGCTAGAAAAACCTAATTCCTGTTATCATGGTTCATACTCTTGCACCAAAAGACAAAAACGAAAACCCCTTGAAAAACTGGTGCTGAGGGAACAAATGGCAAAGTGAAATACATTAGATATTTATCTTGAAGCAAAACAGATACCTCTGCTGTACAACGTAGCCAACTGTGCCTGAATGTGCAATTTTCTTGTAGATATGAAAATAGTTTGCTTTCAGAACTGCTTCACGATATAAATATTGCCTCCAGCAATATTGAAAAGGGCTACAAACCAGCAACGGAAAATGAAAACAAAAGGCAAAACGCTAAACCAACAGCCATCAGCATACCTTTTCCAAACTTTAACTAAAACTGAATAAAATGCCTGTAGCAATTCAGTGGTGTTATCCGTAACGACAGGTTCGCTGAGTAGGCTTGTGGGTGTCAAGCATTCATTACATATCTTGGTCCACTGACAAGAAAAGTTTCCTGATGGTTCTAAGAACTTCTGCAAGAAATATCTGGATGAGGTCTCATGAATTTGTGTTCAAAGGATCTCTTGAAAAACTAATTATATTTTCTGGATTCTTCAATGCAAACGAAACTGAAGTGCACGTGAATTAATTCCAACTTGCTGAGTAGAGAAAAACCCAGGTGATCCTTAAATATGTAGGGGGAAAAAAACAGAACAGCCTGGCAGTTTAAAAAAATTATATGTACCTACTTGCATACATACATGCATGAATGAAGCTCTGGAAACACTAGAAGAACTATTAACAGAGCTAACTAAGAGCGAATTTTGGCCTGTTCCTTGCCAGGCCACTCCACTTCACAGCTTGTAAATGACATCCATCTTGGTACAAACTTTAAGAAAATCAGAACTGCAGATATTTCAAAACATTTTATGTATCTTTAAATCGCTTCTTTCTACAAGTTGCCAAAGGGCTGCCATAGAATTCATTGAGGGGTAATATACAATTCAGCCTGAGTCATGGAGACATAACAAAGGAATAAACCTTTCACGGATGAATGATGAAAATGTTTATTCTGTTCTCATTCAAAATACTCATATGCACTTTTATTTTATGTAAGATGAAATTAAAATGGCATCTATGTGTGAATATTGACAATAATTAGCATATATATAAGAGTGTAAGGTAATTAAAATCTTATGGGTAAAACTGTTCGGGATTAGGATTTCATGTGTCCCAGTCAGGCTAAGGCACTCTTAAATTAGAAACAAATGTTCTCTTGGTCCATAAGCACCTCTGCCTCAGAACTGCAGCAAATGTGTGATACACAGACCACAGGCAAACCGTTTGTATGAATTTATATATCAGTAAAGTCTGCGAGAACGGGACCAGGGTGAGGAATAGAGAAGTCATTTTTGTACCAGGCAACGGAGAAGTTAAAAGTCTAAAGGATCATGCTGAGACAGCTGAAACGATCAGGAAAAGATCCTAATCATGACCCTGTTCAGCCTCTGTACCTTGATCATTAAGCTTATTTCATTCCTTGCAAATGAACATTCTCATAAAAGTTTTTAAAGATGAAATTACAGTATGTTTTTTTCCCCTGATGATACCAATTTCATATCTTAAGCTGCTTCCTGCCTCCCATACCGTGCTCCCCGCCCCCCCCCCCCCAATATTTCAGTATAATTGTTTTAAGTATTTTGTATTTTATGTTTATATGGGGCTCAGTGAATGTCATTCTTGGCCTCTTTTTGGCATGGCAACCATACAAAAAAGCTTATGCAAATCCTGACATTTCTTAATTCTTTTTTGGTGATAGAAGATGCCCTAGAGCCATCTTGTACAGGAAAGTTGAAGTTTGGATGTTGGAAGCAAAATTAAGGCTACTGGAGCTGAAATATAACTGAAACATGTAATTTTCCCTCACTTATATGTCAGTGCAGCGTAGAGTGATGGCGACCAGGGCAAATATCTGAAGACGACTCCAGTTAATACAGTCATCCTTGTGGTCTACTACCAGTGCTGTAGCAGAGCTGTAGCACAGCAATTCTAAGGTGACCCTGTGGTCTTTGAGGAATCAGGATGAGTTAAAGACACCTGCTAATGTTGTTGGTGGTTGTTTAAGTGACCCATGCAGTGACCACCGCTCATTGAGCAGTGACTGAGAAATAGTGTATTGTAATAGCTCTCATTGATGAATAGCTAAATGAAGAAACACTAAGGGTGGGAATCATCTCACCTGATGTACGCAACACATCTCCTCTAGTCATCCATACCCACCTTGCAATCAATGGAGAGAAACTGGGGCATCACAGGAACAGCTGACCTCGTTGTGAGGTCAAGGGACTTGCGCTGCAAAATTGGCTATTTCTCTCATTTGGTTACAAAGGAACAAATCAGCTGGCAGTGTCTGTGCTGCTGCCAACTAAATTCAGCTGGGAAGCATCCCATCAGTGGTGTTTGCCTTTTGGGTCCATAGCTGTCACCAAGCTCCATCGTCACCCATTTTCAGGCATAAAAGCTCTACTCTGAGCTCCTATGTTATTTTAGCAGAAGGATGCACAAAAGGAGCTGCTTAGTTCTACAATGGAGGAACACGCTCCTGAAAGCTCTGTTAGGGTCAGGTTTTTTTACGACAGGGAGGTGGTAGAAACAAGTGACATCCTGACATGTACTTGTGTGAAAGCTAAAAACAAGTTTGAAATTAAATACAACACAGTATTTATGTTAATGTTAAGTTAAATATGTTAAAAATATATGCAAGCATAATGTACATTGTATATATATGCAATTTTTCTGCACATCAATCCAGACAGTTACGAACCAGGACTGTTTATACTCCCTTATACAGAATTATTTTCATTACAAAAATGATAAAAACAACAAATGTTTGAAAATCATGAACAAATACCCAGCCAAAAAAAATGCAATTAATTTTAAAGTACGTCTTCCATTTTGTACTTTAATACCTGTGTTTCAGCTTTTTTAGTTCTTCCAGCGCACACAGGTCATCTTGTCAAGCTTTTCTGTAGCAGAAAACTATTTTGGGCATGACTTAAATTTTCTATAAACCCTAGTCTTTTATATGCAAAACTGGGATAAAAAATGTTATTTGTTTATAATTTACCTAGTTATAATATATGCTGCTTATGCCTGGGACTGTCTCTTCCTATGGCATACATATTGACAGAGCCTAATGAAAGACAGCTTCGATTTCAACTGCAATTGTTAGGAATATTTATAACTCAAACACAAAATTAGAGTATTTTGAAAATTTGAAATATAAACTAAATTCTTGATAAACATGCGAAGAAAATGTTTGCTGGGTTACTCAATTAATTACATGTGTGTGCACACATCATGACTCTTGAACAAAAATAATAATTTTTTTTTCTGACGTTTCATTTCTTAAAAAAAAAAAAAATCTGTATTATATTAAAGTAGTTCATACCTGAAATGCTTTATATGATTTAGCTCCATCTAATAACTACAGGAAGAGAATGAAAAGGAGATCAAAGACCATACTCACTACTACATGCCGTCTCCTTCCCATCCTTTCCTGTAGTAATAAGCAGTTGGTGCACTGTGATGAATCTGGGCCTCAAATCCTTTTCTGTCTATAATTTCAAATGATGCCTCCTATGTAATACAGAAAACTTAATGTCCACTTCAATATTTTAATATCATAAAGTGCCACAATTAGAAAACATTGTGAAACCGTATTTAATATGCATGCGATTATTCTGGACTTTACAGCCAATAAATCGCTTATTAAAGGACTGACAGATCGTGAACTGACAGAAAAGAGAAATAAAATGCTCAGAACATTTCTGCAGGAAATAGATACAGTAAATGGAGACTTGAATTTGCACATTGCTAATTTTTCTACAGGTGGGAACCACTTTTGATTCAATAAAAGGGTTTTGCTTTGTTTTGTTTTTTTAAAAAAGGAGATCACTTTAAAATACCTTATCTGCAGTTTTCATTATAAAGTAAGTGATGTATTCCAAAAAGAAATCATATGTGTACTGGGAATTCAGTATGGCTGAAATGTTGGCTTTTCTGTGGAGGAACGATATATCTGTACCAACTGATACAAATGTATAGGCAGGGACAGTTTTCTTTTTGGTTAGTTCAAGTTAAGAGCAAAGTCACATGCACTTGGCATCATATCTAGGTTGTCAAGGGACATATCCTCTGCTGAACACTTAATGATTAATCAGAGAAATTAACTAGAAAAGAAAGGTAGCTGTGCCAGAATTAGCACTTTTACAATAATCAAATGTCAGGTACACCTCTACAAAAAAAAAAAAAACCCTACAGCGTCAGACTGTTTATTATAAAATAAGCAAATATAGCCTTTAAAAGGATCTATGCAGCTATCTGCAACACAGCGATCTCTATAGTTATTGTGAGACTAAATGTGAAAAAAGGCACATGTAACAGATAGGAAGAAGATAAATTATGCATGCCTAAGCTTCTCTTTGCCAAAAGGATGGTTACTTCACACAGTGCTTGCCAGGAAATGCTTATTTTTCCTGTGACTTCTCGAGATGCGAAGCTATTAAAAGAAAATAATACAGATGGATTTAAATTTTCAAAGGGACCTGGTTTTCACAAGAAAATTGCTCAACACTTTTTAATAATCAGAATCCTTTAAAATAAACTACTAAAAATACTAGGATTGCAGAAGCCTGGTCACTTTTAGAAAATGAGGCTGTCACAAGAACCATTCAAAAAACCCCAGCAATATACCACCTTAATCTGAAAGATATTTCGTGATTGACAAGGAGGTTAAAGGTTCCTCAAAGATTCAGTTGTACTTGAATATATTTTCAGAGACCACCATGTGCACCATCTGCGTGGTTCTCTGAACATGGCAGCTTTTCTTTGTCTCGGGCAGGTTGCAGGCTTGAGTCAAGTGAAAGATAACAGGATAAAATGATGTCTCCGCTCAATAAATTATTCGGTTAATCAGTGTATGAAAATCACTGGCACCACATAAGTTAGCATGCAGAAATGGCAGCATGCAGAGGAGAAGAACAGAGTTAGCAGTGACTGAATATCAAATCTTAAAGAAACAGGGAATGATCAGGGACGCATGTCACCCATGTTATGGGCAGGAGGAGAGCAATAATTAGATGGACTGTAATTAAAACATCAAGGTCTTCAGGTCAAAAAAAATACTCACTTCCTACATTTTTCAGATCGTTAAGAACCAAGCTTGATGTTAACCCTGTGTCTGCAGTGATTAGTGGGAATAGATGTATCGCTGCAGTGCCTAAGCCTCGCGGCTGCATTTGAATTCAGCCCCAGAGAAAGACAATCCTAAAATCTCAAATGCAAAATACATTTTTTTTGACACTCTTAAAAAAATGATAATAAAAACAATCTAGTAAAGAAAAAGAAGCAGAGTAAACATGCACAAACTATCATTAGGTAGAAAAGTGTTCTGAAAATAAAAGGTATTTCTACACCACACAATAAGTTGGGGTGCAAAGCAGTCCAGGATAGCTGAGAGAGCTTCTAAGAATCTGCAGGTTTCATTGTGTCAGCTAACAATCTTCTACTTTTAGTAGGGGTAATTACACTGTGTTCCTCATCTTTTCAAAGTAATTTGGACATTCCTGAACTGCGATCACTAGTCATATTTGAAAGAATAGGTAACAGAAACTTAAGAAGAACCATATGGACCAAAAGGCCATCTATTTCAGTACCCCCCTTCCAAAAGTGGGTATCTAGTGAAGAGTGAAAGGACACAGGAAACCTGTATTTCCCCGGAAGAGTGTGGCAGTCCTAGACATCCTCCCAGCTTCTGGTCTTCGTCTCCTGTGTCAAAGGTTTTGGGCTTGACCTCTGTTAGGTCCGTGCTACCTGCCTTTCCCTGCTCCCGTTGGTCCCCAGTCAGCTGCTGGGGCTGCTCAGCTGCTTCTGAAATAATGAAGCACAGCAGTTTACAGCCTGTCATATTAAGGTAAACCACTACCCATTTCAGTTTCCTGTAATATGTTAGATTGTCGTCCGTGGCAATTCCAAAGCAGCTGCCTGAGCAGCTTAATAGTCTCTGCCCCACTGACCCCTGCAATGCGCCCATAGCGGTGGTTTAGGGTTAACTGGCAACCTGCTGTGGGTTGCACATGTCCCACTGTGGAACTTCTTGGCTTCTTTAGGAGAAGCAAGTATGCTGGTAGCCGAGGGCAGTATTGACATGTAGGTATGTGATGACTAAACCAAAACCCCACAACAACACATAATAGCACTGATTTGCTGATTTAGTAGTTGATAATGCCTGGTAAGAGTAGCAATTGCAATTCTCTGTGACAGACATAAGAATTAATATTTTATCAGCTATAAGCTGGCAAGAGGCTGAAGTATTGCTGCCAGTTACAGCTATTAACTTTGCTTCACAATAAGGTATTGTTGTTATTGGCTTTAGTATACATTGCAGTGAAAGGGACATTATTTACTGTATGCAATGGTGCCATATAATTTAAAAAGGATTATGATTACTAGCAGGAATAGAGAGTCCATTAAGGTTTTATAAAACAATTTAATATCAAATAAAATTCCACATTCCTTTGCCTTGAAAGAAAATGTAAACTATTTAAAACAACGCATCAGACTTCCCTTTACTTACATTTGGATAAACTGTATAACTTCCTTTCTCCTTTTTCTTGTCTTTAAAATATGATGTGTTTTATAGACATAAATGACTTCTGAACTAGTACGGTAAACAAGTTCCATGTAAGCACATAGCACAAAAAGATACAGCAGAAGTATAAATGCAAATGTTGACCATTTCTCAATGAATTGTACATTAAAATGTAGTTTCCTGTATTCCTTATTAAAATGTACCTATGGAAAACTAATATATGGGTACTTACAATGAAATAAAAGAAATTTAATAACACAATGAAATCCACAAAAAAAAAAAAAAGGACAGAGTAGTAGCATATGCAAAAGAAAACAGGAACTGGAATTTGCTTAAAAGTGACCATCTACTTAAGATCTTTTGAAATTAGTGAACCACTCAAAACTTTAAGGTCTATATTGAATTGGAAATGAGTGTTTGATGAGTGAAATGGTATATGACAATGTTATTTTCTGTTGAGACCGTTATCTGAGATGTATAAATGATTATATTTTGAACAGTATATAAAACCAGTCTCTGTCTGCCTCAAAAACGTCAGCGAAGAGTGAGAAGAAATGATAGACAAGTTTATTCTTGTATCATTATTTTCTTCTCTTAGTGTTTTAGCTGACTTTTATTGTTCCTATTTTTCCTTTCCTTCTATTCATCTTACATCTATTGTTATATTTGAGTACAATTGAAAAAGGAAGGAAGTGCTAGTTTAAAATCTGTCAAGTATAGTATAAATATTGAAAGAACATTTTTATGAGGTATAATGTTATACTGTTATAATATAGACATCAGATTTTCTGATATTTATTTACCCTATAAATTGTGTCCAGTTTTGCTGATAGTAGGAGCAAAATCTTGAAAAAAAAGTAGTCCCAAAGACTGTGATTATTTATGAACCTCATGTAATATCACAAATCTTTGTGTCTTCACTATGGCTATATAAACTATGCAAAATTAAACTAGATGAAGCAAAGTGCATCATTTCTTCATGTCTCTCCTGTCAGTGTAGCTTATGCTATTCAGTATGTCATTTGGTAAGCTAAGTCTCTAGGTTAAAGAATACTAAGGAAATATAAGACTTCAAAGTAATCTTTCAAACTTACTTTGTCTCAAAAGTTTGAGTCTTAATCAGTTTTGGGACTTCCAGAAAAAAAAAAAAAAAAGGAAAAAGAAAAAGAAAAAGGCAGAAAAAACTCCCAAACCAATCAATAAAAAGAAAGAAAGAAGGCCAGTCAAAATCCCGCAGCCCACTTCCATCCTTCAAAAATAATTTTGAAAAGAGCTCAAAATTTTCTTTTTTCTTGTGATGAGAAAGAAACTGTCTTTCATGTTACCTGAGAAGTCATGCTTGGAACGTGTTAAATAGAAAATTGAAGGTGAAAGATTCTATTTCAGGAAGTTTCTAAATTAACAGCTAAGTAGGAGATGACCTGACTGGCAAATAGAAGACTATTGATCATATCAGAGGAAAGAAAGAAAAGACAAAGCGAAGACACTTCAAAAGGCAGCCAGAAAGCTTATGTTAGCTTTTAAATTAATTACTAGAGGGGATTACATTTTTCCTATGTTCATGTTTCATGTTACCTATGAAAGGACAACAGAAGCAACCTGGTCCTCTGAGACGTAGATAAATCGGTGTACCTAAACAAATCGGTGTACCTAAACACAGTGCGATACACTATAACTATTATGTTATGGATTGCAGTGTAAGATGGAGGACCTCAAACTACCTTTACATGACCTGGTTGAGGGAAGGGAAGAAGTTCAGCTGCAGCATCCTGGGGCACAGGGCAACTGGCCATGGACACAGGCTCACCTGGCAAACAGCAATTGCCCCAGATGTGTGTGACTCTGCCTCTGCCAGAAGTTCTCACATCCATAACCCAGGATGAAGTGTTTGCTCCCTGATTACGTTTTTGAAAAGTCAGCTGGTCAAATTGAACAGCTGACAGACAATTTTCAGTAGAACAAATGAATCAATAAGCTACATGGTAGAAGCAAAAATCAATGAAGAATGAGTTTGGTAAATAGAGCTGACCCCTTAAATATTGCTTATGAAGCTAAACAAGATGCAAAGTCCCCACACCCTACCCTTTATACTGGGATATAAACCTAAAATTTAAGATTTATCTTACATAGAAAATTGTCTAGACTGCCAAATTTTATCCTTACTTAAAATGCGTTAACTAAAATGATGCTAGATAGATAGATTTTAAGGCAAAACGAATCTTGACAAATATTAGACATAATATGCTCTGTCTACACCTTGAAGCCGTGGACTATGTTCAGAAAAATAATAATTTAGAACAATACTTTTCTGTACATCAGATATTAAAGGGTGTTTTAATGTATGTTAATAATGATTTATGACTGATGACTATATTAAAATTCAACTTCTTCCTAAATACAGAAGTGGTGCCTTTAATTCTTCTATTAGCTTGGTGACCTTTGAAAATTTTGACAAAATTCTTTAAGACAATACAATTACCGTGAATCATAATTACAATGGAAATAAGTTGCTGTCTTCCACCAATGAAAATATTATGGGAGTAGATCAAAAGATTGATAAAAATGTTGTGAATATAATGTGTATTTAGCTATTTTAAGCAAAATTGCTTAGATTTACTTTTGCTTGGTAGTACCTTTTAACAGGAGATTTTTCCCTTCCTCTGAAAAGTTAAATGGAAGAGAAACCTCTCTCTTTACACTTCAGTTTGGTTTATTTAAATTCATTTCCTGAAATGAAACTTTAATTTCTGACACCTTATGGCTGAATCCAATCCTGTACGACTCTTGATTTTGCTGGGATCACACACAGAAAGGTTGAAGGACTGAGCTGTACTTGGTTTCTTTGACTTGCCTGTTATTGGAACTACCAGTTCTATTGACAATACAAGACAGCAAACAATCACTTGGATGCTTACAGTGTTTATCTTCCTTTGGAGGTAATAATTGGAAGGTCAAAACCTCTAAAGAGTTGTATTCATTCGTACCCATTTCACTAATGCCCCACGGAGAGGCAACATTTTTTTTTAACATAACTTTTTACTAAATAACACAGTAACAAGGAAAGTGGTACCTCTCAGGCTGTTATCAGTCAGAAACAGATGGGAAAACTGTGACTGTGATGCAGAACATGCTAAACTGTTGATTTATTTCTTTGAGCATGTTTTCCCTCAAGTTCATCCAGTTGATTTGATTGTTTCATCTAGTATTTATGTCTTATCCTTCAGACTAAAAGCTTTTAGGGACACAGACTTTCTCATCAGTTATGTTCATGCAGCGTCTAGCACAATGAGACCCAGACTTGTTTTTAAGCCATAACAAAATAAAAATTAATGGTAAATACAGATAATAATAATTTAGCAGTGGTGACTCCAGGCTGTCCTAACATGCATGCTTGTATACAAGTGAAACTTGAGTGAGTTCTAAATTAGCCCTGTGTTCATTTTTTGATATGTCTGCTGACATGCCCGGTGTTTGTTTTTGAGGATATCTCCATGATCTTTTGCAAACCGACATGAATGAGCATTGCCTGACTCCCAGCGAGTCAGGTGCAAGCCTGCACTGACATGGAAGCCACGTAGCTGGGGATCTGGCTCACAACCTGCCTGTTTGGACAGAGACCTCTGTCATCTGCCTCCATAAGAAGCGAGGGAAACTCTTTACCTGCTTTGAGGCAGAGTACTGGCTGCTCTTCCTTGGTTTTGAGTGGGCTTACTTGTACCTGACAAGATGAGATCAGGTGGGCTGTCTGGATGGAGGTTGCATCTTTCCTACAGGAACTCTGGAGGGAAAAAGGCAACAGCCAGAGCTGCTTGGTCTCACATAGAGACTAAAGAAACTGCAGTGGGCAGCAAGGGACAGACAGACCTCAGCCTTGCCAGGAAGTGCTTCCTAGGGACCAGAGCAGAGGCTGAGTTCCTCAGAAGGTCACTGAGGGACTGAGAGCAAGGACTGACCTCCAAGAACACAGCTGGCTGAAGGATAGGGGTGTACAAACCTCGTAGCTTTTATTTTTGTCCCTAACTTCAATTTTCTCTGTTTCAAAGCTGCTCGTCTAGTTTCGGAATGGAATTTTCATTCTCATTTTAGCCAAATAAAAATTTGATTTTAAAAGTTTTTAGGTCCTTACAGAGAAATCTAAGCACCTCTAAATCAAACTTTATTAACCTATTCAAAAATGTATAAAAGAATATGAATATGTTACTAGGACTATATGAAGTGTAAAAATAACAAGTCAAATGTTGTAGGACAAATTGCTGACAGAGAAAGACAGAACCTTCAAAAATCCATAGAACTGGTCAAATCTGCTCTCTGTCTTGCACCTTAAGTATCGTCAAGACCGTGGCTTGCACTTGCTTTGCTGAAGAAATACAAGCTTGCTCATGTGCGCTCTGGCAGTGTGAACTGGTCTAAGAATGAACAGAGAAACCATTGTTTTCCCCTTGACTTAGAACATAAGTAATTAGTAATAATAAAAATATTTTAAAAGGACAAGAACCTGCATGAGACTGTTAGTAAAATAACCCATCTTCTCTTTGCTCGAACGCACATTTTAAAAGACAGTGCATTTTCTTCATCTCTGTGTAGACAGTCCTATTAATTTGTACTGTTTGATGTCACATTCTGATGATTAATATTAATTTTACATGGCTAGGGGAAAAAAAAAAAACAACCTTATGTCTGTGTAGTCAAGATAAACATCTGCTGCCATTTTATAAAAACGTCCTACAGTTTGTGATCGTGCTGTTTCGTGGAAGAGCACACTGCCTTACCACAGTCCTTTCATCACCACGCGTCTCTGCATTTCCATTCTCACTTCACGCACACACCACCTTTGCAGCACGTTTGAGAGGAAGCTGTGAACCGAAAAGCACTTTACTAAAAGGGCAGTGGGTTTACTGAGCAAAGGCACGGATTGTGTCGTTTGGCCTTTTGGAGTGATGGCTATGAACGAAGAAGGGGAAATAGAGCTTGGCCTTCCTCAGATGCCGGTACGGATATTGGCCTGGAATTCAGAAGATTCAGTGCTTTTGACCCAAGAGCTCACCAGGTGAAAACAGAGCCAGACAGAGAGGGAGGAGCTGGAGAAACACACTGAGCTAAGTGGTAAGGACAGGTAAATAGAATATGCACATGAAATAAATATAGCTATTCTTTCCTCTTTTCTTACAGTGCAGCTTTAGCGAGACAAGTTTCAGTCTACACCTTTTCTTTCTCAGATATAAAAGGTGAGAAATCAAGGTGTTCTCAGAATTTCAGAATGAACTTGATATAGTTATCTGATACAGGCACCAGCCATGGTTTTCCTGTAGGTGGGAAGGAGAAAAACTAAGTGGACTGAAAAAGTGCTTCCCCAGGCTGTCTGTGTGATCCTGTGAATAGTATTTGCAAATTACTGTTAAAAAGAGAGGCATTCATAAACCAGGAAACCCTGAACTGAGAATTGAAGATTATGTAGCTAGTGAACTCCTACTGGATCTCTGTGAACTAAAATCTAATTTTGGAGGGACAGGAGGCGATATTCTTGCATAAGAAATGCAGCGCAAATCTATTTCTTTTTGTTTTTAATGAGAGGCCAGGACTGCCTATGTCTGTGCAACCTGGAAAGCCTCTGTGGTGGTGTAGCACTGAAACAAACCCAGCCCCTGCAGTTCTGATACGTCTGCTAAACGGAAAACATGAAAAAAAAAAAAAGATCAACACAGAAGCTTGCGCATCTCTTTTTGCTCTAGCTTCCCTCACACAAAGGTTTGTTTCTCACGGCCATAGCTCAGTTCTTCTGTAGGCATGCACTGTGCTGATGCTTCAGTCACATGATCAACAAAAAATTAAACATAGAATTATTATTATTATCTGCATTATTTTGGCTACTACAAATGTGGTTTGAAATATAGTGAAGATAACGATAAGAAACTGTTTGTTTGTTTGTTTGTTTGTTTGCTTGTTTGTTTTTCCTGAGGTCTTTCAATTTAAATAATCAGAACTTCCAAATGCTGGGAAGGGTGTCAGTGAAAAATAGATATTTTGCTGAAGCCCATGTGGTAGGACAGCGTGAGCCAAGAGCAGAACCAGATCTCTTTAAACCTAACGCCTTCTTACAGGGAATCAGATTCCTCCTCAATATATTGTGAACTATTTAAAAGAAAGTTTATTTTTATCCAAATCTAGGGTCTTACACCCTGCTATTTATCAAATATATAAGCACCATGAGCTCTGTTGTTTTACTTCCCTCTTTTCCTCATCTTTTTTTTTTTCCCCCATTGCTAATCAACACCCAGTGCTGGAAAATGGATTTGCAATAACAGGCAAAGTAGCAATTTTTCTGGGGCCTTTTAAAAATTAGGTATCTGTAAGATTACTTATATACACTGCTTTGAGCAGTAGAGAAATTAAGTTCTGTTCTTAGGTACGTGTATTTTCTTCAAGCATTTGCACTTACAAAGCAGCCAAAAGCAAAAGGAATCTGTTGTGTATCAGGCAATTTTCAAATATATGGCTGTGTTGCTCCTTATTCCATAGACTCCATCCATTTTAAAACTTCCATTATTTCTATTCAATAGAATTTCACGGCATTTTCTATTAGATGGCATGTAATAAAAATTGTGCTATAATTGCATTCTTTATGGTTTAATTTACCTTCCTGTGACTCAGAAATGGATTAGTGTTTCTTTACTTCACATCTTCCAGAAGATCATAGAAGACCATAGGTCTTAGAACAGATCAGAAATGGCCACTATAGCAAGTAAATCATAGGAAATATTTGCAAACATGCCTGAATGGAAAGAAGGTAAACTCGATGAAATACTAGCAACAGCATTGCAAAGAAATCTCAAAATTATGCTGAATCCAATCTGAGAAAAGACCTCCTTGGTGATGACATTTATAGGTCTGTTTCCCACCAGGATTTCCCAAATCTCCAAACAGGAGTATTTCCTCTAGCTACAGCTGAGCTTAGTTAGAGTCAGGTTAATAAAGGATTCAGCTACTCCCATGTGAGAGACGATTTTCTGGCCCAGACTTCAAACCTCTGAAGTGTCACGCTCCATAGTCAAACCAATTTATTCCCTCCTCACATGCAGCCTTTCTCCTGTTCCAAACACAACTGGGTTTTGCACTCCTGTGATCCACTAGCCAGATGGACCTGATCGGTAGCATCCTGAAGGAGGGCAAGGAGGTCTTTGGAGCTGTGTTGGTGGCTTCCCAGCTGCACGTGGTCCCTTCCCCAAGCGAAACAGCATCTAGCAGAGCGTATAGTGCCTCAGGATTTAGTAAAGAGGAAAGTCAAGGGGTACGGGCAATGACAAAGAAATCTGCATTAAAAAATGCTGATTTATTACATCTTGATGTTTGTTTGGGATTTACACGTTGACATAATGTGGTGAGAGATGTTGCTAGCTTTTGTTATTTGGAATGGAAATTACCTTGTAAAAATAGATGTGCTAACCAGGGTTTTAGTCATATTGATGGAGAGTGGATTATTTTTCCCTCAGTCTAATGTGTCTGCAGATTGTAATTATAATGCAAGTATCTTCAAACAAAGTCTGAAAACTGTGGATTCTTTAAAAAAGAAAATACTCAAATAACAAGATAGAAACTGAGGAAAAGTAAATAAAAGTGTCATTGTCTTGTACTGATTAGAATAATACTCTTCCCTGGCTCAAAATGTGGCGTACTCTAGGCTGATGCAAATGTTCAGGTCAGAGTGAGTTTTGACAGTCACATAAGGAAGCTGAACGAGATGGCAGGAGTGAATGAAGAGGAGGATGACTTTAACTGGTAAACGGAGACAGCACCAGCATAAATATTGAACTTCACAGAGAAAAAAATATTAAAGTGATAGCTGAATATTCAGCTGAATTCAACTCTATAGTTTTAACAATTAAAAAATAGCCTGTAGTCATATATGCATATTAAAATAGGCCTCTTTAACCTGTCAGCAAGATTCTGAAATCTCTAGCTGATCAGATAAAATACTGATTTATTGAGGGATTCCTCAGTTCCTGTGAACTTGCCGTTTATTTCCAACCACTTACGTTGTTCCACAAGCTCTGGTCTAAATTAAAAAGTTATTTTAAGATAGTGTGGCAACACCTTCCTCTTAAACAGGAAACTGTTGCAAGCCACTGCACTGAAAGAGAAATTTGCATGGTAGGGGATGAAGCTAAGTTCATGAGCAACAGACCGCAAGGGCATGAAGTTAAGTTATTGTTATTGTTTCTGACAAAATTGCTGTCTCAGACCTAGGTTTTTCGACACGAAATCAAAATGATGTTGAGGTGGTAATACCGTCTATAAAAATAAGTTGGGGTTGTGCGCATTCCTTTCTCTTATCAATTTTGACCTTTCAGAGCACAGTTCCAAAAATGAGTTGATCTCAAATTAGTATTTCCCTCTGCCTTTCGTACTGAAGTTATTAGGGCATATGGTATAAGTCTCAGCTGCGGAAATGAAAAATAGATTCTTTGGAATATGTCAGGCTATTCTCTGAAATCAGTGTTGACTTACGCATTTCCGCACCCCTTCAAGTAACTATTTAGTAGTTTGGCTTTGTATTTTTTGGCATGCTCAATATCTGTTCATGTTTCTTTGTTTTAGTAATAGGATGCTACTGGGACATTAAATGTTCTAGAAGTTACGTGGCAAAGCCATCTGTAATAGCTGGAATACAGAAACTATAAAATCAGCTTGAGTTTCTGACCATGTACAGTGAAATATCCCTTTCTTTACATTTTCAGCAAAGGTATGTAGAATAAATTATGCTTTGGACAGTGAAACCTTTGGCTCTGATTCTCATACCTAGGCTGAATTGCTCTGTGATTGTTGGCAACTCACACTTGCTTTGTGAGAACAATGAAATCAGAAGTTCTGAATATTGTTGCGACTCAAAAACATAAAATGGTGTAGAAATGCTTAACAATTCATGGTTATCTAAATTTTCTTTAAAATGCTTGACAGATATATATTTATAGCATAAATGAGAATGATTTGCCAGTTTAATATAAAAGAAAGTGTGTCCCTTATTACTTATTTTACCTGCTCTTTGATCTTTCAGAGCTGTAACTGCTTCTATGTTTGACTGATTTCTTCACTTGTTTCTACTGCGTCTCTGGCACAGAAGTGTATAATGAGCAACAGGCTTTGTAATCCTACGTTGAAAGGAAAGACTGCAAATTATAGTGCTTGTATCAGAGATATAGAAATGAATTTGAAGACAATATATTTCAGTGCAAAAGGGCATCTTATTTTATGTGGAATTTTATTAATCTTATTCAGTATATGTTACCCCCCCCGGCCCCAAATCTAAAGCTTATATTAATTTAAACTATTAAAGCTGGTCAAGCTTTCTGGGCCTAGTCCTTAATCACTTTGCAACATCTTGCTAGTTTGAAGAGCTCTTAAATTGAGCAGGCTCCCTTAAGACTCCTCTAACAGTAAATATGAATGGAATAAGGCCCTATGTCGTGGTTTTGGCCGGATTGGCCAATCAGAACGACAGATGGCCCTCCCCCCCCCTCCTCAGAGGGGAGAGGAAGAGATAAGGAGATTTACAAGTTTAGAAAAAGAACTAAACTACTTTAATGAAAATAATAATAAATAAGAAAATAGTAAATAATAATAGAAAAAAAAAGTATACAATATATGCAAAACCGTATCCAGCTCCCAGGATGACGATCGCGTCACCAGCAGACACAGGGAAAGTCCCAGACTGGAGTCAGCGATGGACAGGAGCTGAATTCCGGAACTAGAGTCAGGAATGCTCAGGCTGGGATCAAAGGCAGACGAACAGACAGGGTCCTCCTCAGCCGTCGGACACTGAAGGAAAAGCGAGCCAGAGCAGCCTTGCCCCTTTGATCCCTCAGCTTTTATACTGAGCGTGATGCAGATGGGATGGAATACCCTGTTGGTCAGTTTTGGGTCACCTGCCCCGTCCGCTCCTCCCTGCAGGTGGGACCCCTCTACGCTTCTCCGCTTCCGACCCTCTAACGGGGCAAACAGCGAAGTTATCTGACCTTGGTTGTTATAGCAATAGGTATAAGCAAGAGCCTCTGTGCATACCGTTCCTTGGTATAATCAGGTCTTATCACTCTGAGAGCGAACAGTTTCTGAACAATATGCCGTTAATTTCAGACTGTAGTCAGTTAGAAGAGGCCCAGCTGAACAGTAAAATGACAAATCAGAAAATTGGTTCTGTTTTACCTCAAACCAGGACATCCTATTAATTTGATATTTCACATGTATGTGAAACTCATAAAAAGATAATAAATTCAAAGATTTTTTTTTTTTTTAGCCAGTACAAAACTCATAATCCTTTCACTCTATGATCTGCTGATTATAGCTCTACGACTTCTTTTTTTTTATCTGCAAGGTAAAGTTTGTATTACAAGGGAAAAAAAAAATCCACTGTTCCCACTTCAGGAGCTCAAAGCAAAACCTAATTAAAGTTGAATGGAGTCTTGTAAAGAAAATATGTCAAGGAATACTAGAGTAAAAGCCTATGTTATTTCTTAATTATCCTCTGAGGTTTCTCTTCAATTGCTTCCCTTCACTGCTAAGCAAAACTACTCGGAGTGAGTACTGGCATGTTGTAAATGGGCTAGAAGTGGCACACATTAGGTTGCATATTGACGTTTGTTTTTCACATTTACTATCATCATCTTGGTAGGGAAATTTCTCCGAGTAAGAAAAGCGGTGCAGGCCTGTGTACGCGTATGAACACGTGTGTAAACAGAGGAACAGACCACAACCGCAGACTCGTTGCCGGAGGCAGGTGAATCATAACAGTTGCTCCACCCGTTCTCAGTAGGATTGCCCGCAGGTATCACGCCGTGGGTACCTGTGGGCATGCTGATGTTCACAGAGACCGCTGCGCTGCCCTGAATCACGGGGCAATACGCAAATCAGCGTAAAGTCACGAGGAAGAAAGGTGTGCTGCTTCTGCGATCCAAGGGTGCATGGTTTGTACATGTACAAGGCAAGCGTTTAGGTTAGAAGTCCTCTACTGCAAGATTTACTTCATCTGCATTTTTACGTGATATATCCTTCTCCCTCCAACGAAGACCTTTACAATTCATGAAATTCTGCTAAGTAGCAGCAATAATAACAAGAAGGAGGAGGACAGCATATTCATAATTTGCTTTTGATTGCTCTTTTGTGCTTGAAATAGTTTGAAGTAGATGTCTAAAGAGTACATTTCTTGATCCCGAAATTCTGTTAGTAATGGAAAACTTTGTAGTACCCTATACCTGTGTGTATGCAGTAACTGTACAGCTGGTTAGTATCTGTACTATCTTAATATGTTTCTTAAAAGGTAAAGTATAATTTCTACACTGTTAAACCAGTGTCTTAACTTCAGGATGACATGTTTTTGGTTTTTCTTTTCTTAGGCCTCAGATCTCTCCCTCTCTTTAACCCCCTTAAACCTGCAAATTTAATTCTAGTAACACTTTGGGCATCGTTTCTCAACACGTATTTAGTATCCTGCAGTTAGCAGATTTGAACTTTCACTAAATTTCACTGACCAAGATACAGAAGAGGTTGAACATCAGGATAGGTCTTTGAATAACAAATTGTGTAATTAGCAGAGAAAAGAGTATGAAAGAGAGGAGGATGAGATAGAAGGAATAGGCATCCATCTGGTTTTCTGCTGGTACTAATGGAGCTGTATCAGAAACCAGTTTATTCCAGCTACCAAAATGCACAGCACCAGCCAAACATAAACAGACCTTCAGTTATGGAAAGGAGGAGCAAATGGCTAAACTGAATTAATCAGTTGGCAGGGGAAAAAAAATGTAAAGACAAAAAGCTCTTTCAGCCAGGCTAAGACATGCAGAGGAACATGTGATGTTGCCCTGAACTTTGAACATAATGAAATATTCCTAACGATGTTAAAGCAGAAAAAAAATTCCACAGTTAAACGAAATATTAATTTAGATGCACTCCGAGATTTTTCATGGAAGTCTAAAATTGCTGGACTTGATGTGAAGTATTTCACTAAATTATAGCTTTAATGAAATATATATTTTAGCTGACAAATTTCAGTGAGTAAATACTGAGTCCAGAATACTGCTTTTAGCTTTTGCTGATGGTTCGTCTCCTCCCTCTTTAGAAGACACCCTTTCTCTCCGTGCTGATTAATATCTGAAATGTCTTGAATTTTGCCACCTCCATTATAGCAGTGATCATCTGGTAATGGATTCAATTATCTCCACTTCTCACTGTTATCTGCAGGCACCGCCATGACACAGGGGTTCTTCTCTGCTTCTGCACGTGTTTGAGTACCAGTGGGTTTTGGAGAGAAAGAATATACGTACTCTGACTTAAATTTTGACTACCCTTTGGCAAATAAATACTTTCCGATTAATGCTTTTTATTCTGTTTTCAGGCTTAATTAGGTCTGAAACAAAACTATTTGCAATTGCTAATGAAGTGTAAGCTTCCCTGATACTACAATGCACTTTGAAATCAATGGATTTCACTTTTCTGCTTGCAGATTGATATTATTTAAATAAACATTGTTTTGTGAACATCTCTGAGTAGCTAGAATTTTCAAACCAATTTTTTAGTGCGTATCTTCTGCCTGCAGGTGTCCTTGTCATGAGGAAATACAGCTGCATGTCTGAAATCACCTAAGGCAAAAATCAGTTCCTTTCTGAAGTGCACAGAAGAGAAATTCTTTTTCACAGTAACTTTCAAGGTTTCAAACTTTGTTTTTCGTTCTGTATTGCTACAACCCAAATTTTATGAACTTTTGATATGAAAAGAGTTCCACCATTCAAATTTATTTCCCATATTTTACAACGTAAGATCACAAATTTAAAGCTAGGTTCTATTTTAAGTCATTGTGTCATGTTTAGATGAGTTGGGAGTATAGAAGGTCCGTTGTGTTCCACATGGCATAGGGAAATAGGTGCCCTTGTCCCAAATGATTTGCAGTCTGAAAAACTGAGTGAGGAATGAGTGTCTGAGTTTTAGACTCAATATTTAAATATATGACAACATTCACACATATATAGTGGCTTATGATTGGCAGCAACAAAAAGAATTGCAAAATTCAAAAGTTCGTTAAATGGAAAGCTGATTTTCATTAAAGACTAATTTTTTAATTTTTTAAGCCATTTTTACCTCTTTTGCTTTTGAGTGGGCTTATAGCCACATTCAGAGCAGAAGTACCACACTATTTTTGGAAAAGGAGGCAAAGGAAAGGAAGACCCTGAAAAGCTGTCAGTCTGGTAATGACTTTGGGGTGCCAAAGATGGAAACTTTACAGAAACACAGGAATCGCTTACTCATCTAGGCTATGACCAAAGCATTTGTGAATTTGCCTACTCTAAACCGATCAGTGAACAACTGTTATGAGACTTAGGTGAGGAAGGTGACGTTCCTTGGTACCTGAGGACCTTGTACTTGTTACTGTGGCACTGCAGAATGGGTGTACCCTGCCAGAGCCTTTGTCCAGGATCTTGAACCTGGCAGCTGAAAATGAAATTCTGGACCTCCTGTCTAGTTACCTTACGTCTGAAGGACGACGTATCCAATTTGTTGGTGCTTTTCCTCCAATATTGTCACTCAAAAAAGAGAATAAGACTGGGCTCTGAGTAGTATCTGGTTCATTGGAGAGTACCAGGGAGACAGCCTCCTTTGCCCAGTGTCCATGCTCCCAAGGTCTGCCCATCCTGTTGTGGATTGCCTTGCTCCGTCCCACAGAGTTGTAGCCCTGAAATAGTCCATTGTCCGTTTTTTCAGCATAGACAGTAGTGGCAGTAGGTCTTTCCACTTCATAACTCAGTGGCCATCTTACAAATAAGAGAGAAGAAAATAATGACTGAATTATGTATTAGAAAAATATAGTATATTTAAGTTGACATATAAAATGTGTCCTACTGTCCACACCCTGAATACTGAATTTTTCATTGAAATTAATCTTCATAATAAAAGCAAGTTCAGAAATTTCTGTGGTCAGAAACCTGTGCCTGTTTTAAATAATACATGTCTCTGCATTTAGCAGTCATTTAAGCAAGTGGTTGAATAATATTTTCATTTTTATTGTCATCATGGTTTTATCTGAGATGTCACAAAAAGTATATTTTCCCCTATGGGGTAAGAGTAGGAGTTCTCTCTATGCTCTCATCCTAAAATGATGTATCAGCCAAAAAATTTGTTTCTCAGATAATAAAGCAAGGAATGTGTAGTATCAAAAAAAAGGATATATTTTCTCATATGTAGAAATGGTTCAAAGATAAAAAGTAATATGTGTTCATATATTACAGAATCTGAGTGCACATGACTAAAGTGAAAGGAAAGCAATTTTAAAGTATCTCCATAATTCAGAGGCACGGCTCCATTTCAAACTGATAAAAATCGTGCTTTGAAGTAACTTACATGCTTTTGAAAATCATAGCCAGAAGCAAATACCTATTGTCAGGAGAATAGGATTATATCCTAAGGGAAATGATTATAGTCTATGTACCAAAACATGCCAGAGGAATGTATAACTTTGCTGCTTGTTTCAGACAATTTTATTTCAGATTTCATTTGGCACTGATCCTCATTCCCAATAGCTTTCAGGAAGACTTTCTTCTACTCCACAGGAAAAGAAATAAGTGAATAATAAAACAATAAATGGTAAAGTTTATACTTAGTCTAACAAGATGCAGAAAGTAAATCATTTCTGCATATTTGCAAGTTATGACAACATTTTAAATTTGATTTTTGTGTAGCCAGAGGACAACATTTATGGCTCACAACTGGGAAGCTGGCAGGATATCATTCTCCTGATTATATACAACAGTTATAATGTCATCCAATATATGCCCTAGGAACTAGCATTAGCTGCTCAATTAAGCCAGGAAAATAAAAGAAGCAAATATATCAATTAAGTAGATTTTCCTCACGCTGCTTTACCATCACTCTACTTTGACCTGTTTTTAAGTTGTACGAGAATGCACTCACACAGACACTGAAAGCGTACAGCATTTCTACCCTGCAGAATGAGCAAGGCACCGATTTACTCGGATGCCCTTTTTAGGAGGCACAGTCTCTCCAGGATCCCTGCAGTTATGGACAGAAAGATGCTCGTCCAGAGGAAGACAGAGTTCCAAATTTGATGCCACCCTTGGACTAACGCTCTCCATTGCCCACACTATTAGCCCTGACTGATCTCCTCCTGATCGTCGAATGTCAGCACACGATTCCTGCGGCAAATCCATGTTGTGCTTAGCGACAGCACCTTGTCAGTCCTAGTCTTCACAGGCGAGCAATTCAAAGAGTTCTGAGTCTTGGTGGACCTGACAGATGGATATGCATCTCTCTCTCCCGCCCTGTCTCTGCCTGTGATGTATGATTTATCTATAGGTGAGTGTACACAGGTATACACACACACACACAGATATCCATGTATGTATATGCAAATGTACATACGCAGGTGTACATATATATCTGAACAGTTTATGTATGTATTATTATATATATAAAAATATACGTGAGCTCCAAAAAAATATATATAAATTTATGGGTATTATCTGATAAGAACACCTGCCATCCAACAAGACTTAACTTTTGAAGCTGTTTTCATGTTAGTCCCCCGTTTGTAGGATAATAGATCTGATCACTGCCAGACTTGCAATTAAGAGTAACAAGCAAGTAGTATGATGATGAGTAATATAATCACTATCCATTCAAGTATCCCAAATGTACAGTCATACCCTTTCTTTTACCCATCACACAACAAACAAAGTCCGTTTGCTAAATTAAAGTGCTACGTGCTAGATTACTAACCCATTTGTTTTCAATGAACTTGAATCTGAGCCACAGGTGGTTTATTTTATACATAAACATTTCATAACAATATTCATTTATTCAAAGACTTAATTTCATCACGTATAGTTCACAATTTTCAAAGATATTACATTTCTAAATTCATTTATAGAATGATAACCTTTCTTCTGTATGTATCCTCAGGATTTTTTTACCAGCCTCTCACATTGTGAATTCCCATCTACTAAGTTTCCTTTTTATTTTTCCCTTTACCTGCTAATCTGTGTGAAAACTATAGCTAAATCTTTCCCATCAGGCATTCTGCACATAATAGCTATCATCCTTTGGCTGGTGTGAGGTAGTAAGAGCTCTCTCTTTTTTCTTTTTAGAACACAAGCTGTTTTAGTTTGGGTTTCACAGTGGTGCATCCAAATTCATTTACACATTTTTTTTTCCAAGCGACTTAATAGATTCTGTTTGCAGGAATTCTCTGATTTATAATCCTTCTATTTCTCACATCAAAGGAGATGACAGAGAAAAGATTACAGTGTTTTAGCTCAGACAGAAGAGAGACCAAACATAAAATCTGCTAAACCACTGTAAAAAGAAAATAAGAACATCTGGTTGTTGTGGTTTTGGTTTTTTTTTTTATAAACTTTCTAAATAACCAGAGCTAAAATGGCTGAAATCACCTTTTCTTCCTCTAACTCCATTTCAGTTTTTAACTGAAAAGGCCAAGCCCTCAAGTATGTACTGCACCATAACTCCAGCCAAATTCAAACTGCATGAACTAAGGAGCTGGCCTAGTGAATTTATGCACCAGACAATTAGCTCCTTTAAATACAAGACTGAATTCTTAAAGACATAAATATTCTGCTGGAACAGAGAATAATTAGGCTAAAATAATGAGATAGATTCAAATTATCCAAGATTTTTAAAGCTTTGTCTTTAAATTTTTGTTTTGAACAATTGTCATTTTTATGCATTAAATGTCTGTAATCTTGTTACTTAAGGCAGGTCTTACAATTATCAAAGTAGCTTGAGATAAGGAAAATAATTAGAAAAATTCCAATGTCTGGAAGATTCTGTTTGTGAAAAATCCCCAAATGAGCACATAATTTCTACTGACGAATAAAAACTGAAACACATGACATTATGCTTACACAGGAGCGTGAATATGTGTACATATATATTTTGAAAGCTTGACTTGCTCAACTAAAATCACCTTCTTCAGCACAGTCCACTCTTGGCTCTTCCACTAAATGCTGAACTGAGCCCTGGGTGCTGCCGCTTCTCCATACCCATCATTTGTGCCGATCCGGCAGTGAGTCCTGGACTCGTTCTGCATAAATGAATCTGGCTGCCAAAATGACACAACACTCAAGTTGCCATCAGGAAGTATGGAGCAATCCCCGTCCTCCCACCCCTCAGCCTATTTATTAATCAGCTTATTTGTTTAGCAAGAAGCTCTGTTCTCTATTCACTTTTTTTCCCAGCTTTGGACAAATTTATGAGAAGCTTTTGGAAATACATAATCCTCTGTAAAACAGCTGGAAAAACACTCAGTTTAATTTAGTAGCATTTATCCGTTTTACTGGATGAACATGGCTGTAACTCTCTGCCCCCAATCTAAATAAGCATTTCCCATAATTAAAGACTAGAGTTTGATTGTGTGCAATCTGTTTACTTTCACAGGTAAAAGAGAATAATATTATTTGTATGCTTTTTTGCTGGGATGTCTTAGGAAATCAAGAATATATTTTCATTTTTTGTAACAAAATCCATCCTTTTCATTGATTAAACAATGGTATCAGCACTACAAAGTAGACAAGGCTTGTTTTGCAGGGTCCCCATTTGTCATGTCCACGGAAGACCATTGCATTTTAAAGATAAGAGACCAGGAAAATCAGCTTTCTGACTGCTGCTTTCATGCGAATCCAGCATTAATTGTCTCTTTGTATGTATTCACAATAGATTCATTACTTCGGACATAGCATTTTTGTGAACAAACCGTGTACTTGTAAAGAAGCTCTCTGTTCATTCAATCGTATACCTCACCTGAACAAAGATATCAAGCTTGCCAAACTTTCTCAACCTGTGAGTGAGCTGCTGGCTCCTGCAGCTTGAAATGTTGGTTCCGTGTCCTGGCTTCCGTGGAGATTTCAGCTGGAAGTGAGTCTGATGCACCGAGCGGCAGCGCTCACAGGTACCCTGACTGTCTGCCCTGAGGCGCACGCCGCTGCGGTGCACATTCCTGCCGCCTTCTCTTACTCTGGGGAGTTATTCCTTGCGAGTTCGTACCTGCAGCAAAGTAAAGCTTTTGTTCACATGTACTTAGAGATTGTCAAGGACAGGGAGACTCTGATCGTTACCTGCCGTGGAAGTTTTGCCGTTGACTTCGCTAAGCACAGGATCAATCCCCACTGTCACAGCCCTGAGTCGTGTAAGACAGGCAATATCATAAGAAAAGCACATTTACAGATAATTAAAATCACGGTCTACTCATTAGTTAATGATTTCGGTTCCACAGTATAACACCCCATACTGCTCTCAGGTACACAGTAGCATCTAGTCTAAATCAAGAGCGCTACGAAAAAGAACCAACCAAACAAGACCTCCCAAAACTCCAAACCCTGGTTTTCCATACCAGCACCTACAAATTGCACTAGAACCTCTGCAAACTGCATTTAAGGTTTGCTTTTGAGTCACAAGCCCGGTATAGCCAAATGTCTCTCACTTTGAAACTTTAAAACTGCATTGTTAGAATGACTCTTCAAAGTCTAGGTATAGTTTCATAGGGAAGTCTCACCGAAATAATATAAATTCCTTGATACATCATTTGTCTAGCAGTAAAGGGGAACCAAATTAGGGTGCTCTGCAAAGAAATCATCCCACAAGAATATTAGTGTAAATATTGCATATTTTGATTTCTGTACACAGAAAATAGTGTTTACTGTCTTTTCAAGCAAATACTAGTTAATGATTTCTAGCATTTGTAAACATATATTCAGAAAAAGGTAATTTGAGGAAGTTTTACGACCAAGTTGAATTATAGCAGTCCTTACAAAATATCCATATTAATACAATACATAGAATGCAAAATCGTATGTAGAATCCAGAGTGGTCTACACAGACACAGAATTATTCTACAGCCTGTTATTTTTAAAGTAGCATTTTTACATAGTCCAGCAGTAAATGATGTCATTCGAACCTCACCATTTTTTTAATGCTTGCTGTTCATAAATTCTCATAATATGGATATAGTCAAAGCGTGCAACTAATTAGTTTGAATCTCAAGCTTGTGTAAAAATATTTCTGTCACAATGACACTAACTTAAGCACTTGGGATCTGAAAGCGGTATCTATGTAAAGCGCGTGGGTGCGTGGGATGGAAATTTTTCAGCTGCCCCAAAGTCAGGTGTCTGGATTAAGCTAAACTTTTGTCTTCTTTTCAGCTGCTGGATGGAACAGGTATCCACAGGGCAATTTATCCCATCCCACCAGAGGAATGTAAGTGACAATAATGTTGGGATGGCTGACACTGTGTTAGACAAATCCTGTCTTTGAAGTAACTGTGATACACCCATGTAGGATGCATTTCCTATTACAAAAAAAAACCCCAAACCTCAACCAAAACTGAAGAAAGCATCTGATTTTCAAGAGTAAGATACTGTTTGATGTTTGAAGGAATTACTGATTTTTCTAGTCCAAACTAGATCTTAAAGGCACTACTGCAAACTAGAATTTGGTTTAAAATTCACAAATTATAATGAACGCTAAACAAGATACAGAATTAAAAAAAAAAAAAACAAAACAACTGGATATGATTCATTGTCCAACTTCTGGGAGGTATTTGCAGGAAAAGAACCCTTCTCAACAGATGGAGCCAATTCTAAGCATGCAAGTAAGCCCAGGTATCTAAGATAAAAGCTGGTCACTTAGATCTTTATTTTTTTTTAAATCTGAGAATCTCAGATAACCAGTCTACTTATATTTAGTAAAGAAGAGGAAAATCGATAAATGGAGTGATAAAGGATAGAGAAAACGAAGAACAGTATTCTAGGAGAAAGAAAATATGAACAGTGATGACAGTGACAAGAGCAGAAGTCAGGGATATAAGAGAAAGGAAGATCACCCAATTCAGCTAGGAAATTGGATAAACTCAAGAGAAAATAACTAATATATCTTTACATTAATGCAAAGACCTCTGAAATTCAAATGAAAGACTTAGAACTGCTGGTGTAAAACATGGAAAGGAGACAAAGTTGAAGATGGTGTGTAGTATCCTGGAAGCTGTTGCTGAAAGTTTTAATTGAATCAGAATGGAGCATGAATAAAATACATTTTGGTTAAAATAATTTTTTGGGGTGGTGGTGGAAGGTTTTTTTTTTTGTTGTTTTGTAATAATGACATAGGTCTACTATAAACTCTCAGAAAAGGACACTAATATGAAGAAAATAATGATACTGACAGGATAAATACTACTGAAGTCCATGTCATAACAGATAGAAACTATTATAGACAGTTTGTAGAGGAAATATTACTGTCAACAGCAACTATTCCTGAGTAGGCCATGTGATACAGTTCTTTTTTTTTTTTTTTACAAATAATTAATGAAGCAAAAATAGGTTAATATTAATTTGTTTTGGGGAACAGTGAAGTCATTAGGGAAAAAAAAATCAGTTAAAGGAAGAGTTGAACGATCACTAGCTAGTTCAACTGCATAAACAGAATGGTTAAATAATTAAGTGACTGAGATTTTTGGTTTTAGAGGAGCCAATAGCAAGAAGTTAGGGAACTTTCTGGGCAAGTTTGCAGACTTACACAATGCAGAAGTACAGAAGCTCCTTAAGTAAAATATGCAAAAAATTATGAGAGCTTGATTAAGTCTTCAGCCAAATTGGTGGTGTAACTCTTGGTGGCAAAGGGAGTTTTGCTAATGAGAATGCTTAAAATGGAGCAAACAATAAAACTTCCATTTTTGTGTAGCTGGAGACAGTTGAGGGAGGAAGACGACGTGTTATTTCCATCACAGAATACCAAAAGTACTATACCTGACAGGTTTTAATACATGTTTTTAAGAATTTTCTTAGCAATTTTTGAAAATTAATAAAGTGAAGGATTGCAAATATGTCTGGAAATAAATATATTTAAGGATAAACAGTGAGACTACTCATTTGACTTCAATCATACACACATTTTTCAAGCAAATTTGAAAGAAAGGTAGTCAAATAAAAATAAAAATCAGTACTGTATGGGTTTACGAAGGATAATTCATGCATATTAGCTTCATCTTTTTCTTTGATAAACTAGTGCTTTCTTTTAACTATAGGAAATTTTGTCTGAAATTTATTGAGCATTTGATATAATACGAGAAATCACACCTGCACTGTTCTTAATGCTCTTCTCTAAACATCTACCATTTAGCACTGACGGTGACAGATACTGTTCAGGTGGACATTTGTTCTAGTCCTACACATAACTGGAAACAACACGTGCTACATCGGCATTGTATTGTGCATAACATACTTAGTCTTTCACAGAGACGTAATAAATTACCTCAGGGATAACACTTCACTACTACAATATTGTAGTAAACTATCACATGCCCGCTGCTTTTAAGACTCAAGCTAGTATCTCTTCATGATGTGCACGACTAATACACGCAAGGATATTTTCATATTATCTTTCATTGCTCTAAAAGACCTCAGTTTTTCACGCTCTGCCAAATCAAAGGGAGAAAGGGATAGCGTTACTCTCCATAAATACATGATGATACATAAAATGCAAAGACAGAAAACAGTTTAAGAACTTTTTGGCATAAGAACAAATGATGATGAATAAGCTGCGACTGGATGTTCGAAGAAGGTCTCTAACCATCTCAGGAGAGACATTCTGGAGAAAATTTTGAACGAGATGCAGTGGTGAAATGTAAGGGGTTTTAAGACTCGACATGATAAATTTAGGGATGAGTTTATACTGTTGGGTTGACTAGGATATCACAGAACTGGATTTGCTAATTTGAGTTGTCCCCGCCAGTATCTTACTCCTGTGAATGAAAAGTAAGCTTGGTCCGCACTCCCTGACTTTGATTGAAGGCCAACAACGAAATTCTAATTTTATGAAGATCCTGTAAGCTTGCATTTCCTCAGGTTTGCCTTATGATTGTAATGTATTAAAATGAAATTATTTCAAATGAATTGCTCATGTCTTTTGACAGGAGGATCAAGTGGTGGTTGACTCATGAAGTATTCAGCTTGAGGCATATGGAATATGCGAGTCCCTTATACCACAGATTTTTAAGAAAATTCCATGCAGGAGTAAATAAGTAATTTCCACCTTTGCCCACCAATAAGTATGAAAGAGCGTGTGTAAGACATGGGCAAAATCTAACATGTATTTCATATTATTATGAAATAACCCAGTTATTAGGCTGCAAGCAGAGAATGATAGCTTCCGTGGGCGGCAGTGACCGACAGGATTACAGACCTGAGCGGAGCCTTATGTTTGCCCTTGCCAGTCCTGAGATGAAGAAATGTGTTTGAATTTTCTCAGCCCAGAAGCCTGTGATCTGAGGTCGTATGTTAAAACATATTGTCAAACCGCTCTGCTTTGAAGTCTCACTGAGACAACCAACACAGCCACTGACATTTTGCAACTTTTCTTTCAACCACAGTTTTCTTTATGCAATGTACAGATTAACACGGACTTAGTGTTATCCTAGACACATGAATTTTGGAATACATTTTGATGAGGCTAGGATTTCATTCTGGCTCAGCTCATTATGAGATGATAAAAACCACCAAAGCAGAGCAGAAGTATATATTTAAAATAGTCTACCAAGCTCAAATGTAAGAAACAATTCTGAATATCATGTGCAGTTTCAGGCAAGAATTGAACAAAAATAACATTCAGAACTGAGTCCTCAGTATAATACTCAAAATGTGGTACACGCTGTGGTTCTACAAGCAAAAATAACTTTATTTAGAGGGCTATTCTGCAAGCTTTAAGAACAAACAAACAAAATTACTGCCATTTTATCATTTTATCACTTCATTCAAGACTTACAGTACATCCGTGAACAGATCACTATGCTCAGCTGTATATTGGAATATTATGTGATGCTTATGTGTGTGTGGCGTAAAAGATAATAATAATGGTTTATATTAATTTTAAGTGTGCTAAAGCTGAGTATATGACAAGGTAAAAGCATTAGACTTCTATTTAATCATTTAATTTTTTGAATGCTGTATTGCAACACAAATCTACACAGATTTCTGGTGTAAAGAAAACAACTCAATAAACTTCTGGCCTCTTCACTTTCAAAGTAATTATTCTCTTAGTCCAGTCCTCGCAGTGACACCCATGACTGTGACATCTGTCTTACTCTGTTTGCCCGAGCAGAGGATTTATTATTTGCCCCACGTCCTGGATGGCCAGGCAGAACACTCTGTACAAACGCACATTTACAAAAATTTACAGTCACCAAAATTAATTTATCCTTGATTCAATCTGTAAAAGAGTCTTTTGGGGATTTCTGAAAACAAACCCCCTTCTTTTGTCTGAATATTACATTCAATTATTTACATGGTATTCTGAATTGAAACAGCAGTCCCTACCTGTTGCATTCTGCCATAAAAATATTATTTAAAAAATACGTCCCCAACAATTTTCTGGAAAATGTGGCATCTCAGATACAGCACATCATGAGAGGCAACTATTTTTAACTCATGCACAGTTTTGAGCTGCTACAACCTTTTTCTTCTAGTCTCAGTGAGTTTTGAGAATGAGAAAGTACTTCCCCTGGGTATGATTTTATTGGTATGATTTTACGGCAAGCATATCGGTCTTCTGAATTTAAATGGAGAACATAATTCCTGGGATTCTCATAATGTCTTATACAGATGAACATAACATGTGGAGTCATTCCTTAGTAAGCAGCACATTCTATATTATTTTCAAAACCACAATTTATGCACTTACACTTTACATGATGCTTTGTATCTATCTGAACAATATTTTCAATGCTATTTCTTTCTTCTCTGAATAAAATAAGGTACTTTAATTTATTCTGCTGAAGAAATTACGGTCAATATATCGTTCCATTAATTATATCTAAACCTTCAATTTAGTAAAATTTAAATTTGAAATAAACATTTCAAAACCTAACTACCCAAATCCTCAATTTAGAGTGTTCCTGGAACCGAATATTTTAATCTCTAGACACGTCCAAGTCTTGCAACGCACTTTGATTTGCCCCAGGCTGGGGAGAATAAGGTACCTTCTTAAATGTCTCCAGAACACAAAACCAGGTGCAAAGTCAGCAAATCCATGTTCACTATGTCCAAAGGGATAATTCATGTCCCAAGGGATAAGGAAAAGTCTCCTTCAGAATCCTGACCATATTCAGCTCCCAAGAGCAGCCGGCACCATGCTGCAATAAGAAATCGTAGTGACTTGTCAGTGCTTCTGTGCTGTTCAGCTGAAGTTCTTCAACATGTTCATTATCACAGAATCAGTGAAAATAGGCAACTTATACAAAACATTTTTTTTTTGTAACCCTTCTGCTACTGTTGGAAACAAAGCATATTTTTAATTCCATCAATAGACCACTAAAGCTGTTAACCAAACAGGCTACATTTGAAATAATTTTAAGTTGAAAATGATCATAAGCGATTTAGAGCGATTGGATCATGAGGCTTTTTGAAAAATATGGAAAAAAATAGGAACGATAACTTCTCGAAAACGGTAGTTGAGGCTCCAATGTATAATATATTAAAGAGTTCACATTTTAGCTTTGTCCAGGCTTTCTTCCAGTGTTGTGGCTTATGTTTGTTTAGCTTATTTTATTTTTCTAGCTGCTGTGCATTTGCTGGAGGCTTTTTTAGCTCCTTAGACTTATCCTGAGCCTCATTCTCAACCCACTCAAACATCTTATTTTTAAAATTTTTGTGTCTTGAAATTTGATTTGTATAGACAAATTCCGTTAGTTATTATATCTGTTGTTTTATATTCAAGAAAATAAGATGTAGCTGGCCGGCTGCTAGCTTTCTAAATTGCTGTCATCAATCTAGTTTTGGGGATTTCTACATTGTCAAAGATATGGAGAATGGCTCCATTATCAGAATTATATCTTCATTTTCCACATTTTCACAAGGAGTATAATTATCTCTTTTAGATATTAACTGCTAAAATATGACTTAATATATAAGTCTTCTGCTTGGTTTGGATGCTAACTTAATTTACGTTTTAACTGTAGTGAAGGATGTTGTGCTCTGAGCATCTGTGATTTGCATACCCTTCCGACGTTCTGTTTTATCACTCGATGCCATTGTTTCACACTTGGAAGTATCTATGATAAATTTTTTCTTCAATAGGTGACAGGAGGTCACGTTTATTCTGGCCAGATTTCTGCAATAGTTCACAACTTCAAGGACTTCATTTCTCATGTTATTCCCTACTAGAATGAAGTATGCTACAGCTTCCTAAATTAGCTGCCAGAGTTGCCTAAATGTATATATTTGAGGGACAAAGCCTGAAGGCAAGATTTAACTTTGAGGATGTACCTCTCTCAGCATGGTACACACAGCAATGATGGTAGGAATCACATCAGCCACTGTTTTGCTCTCTTATACTCATGTGGTAAAGCCGCACAGGACCACAGCTGAGAGATTATTAACATACCGTAATTCTAAGCAACCGGCAACTGCTACGACCACTTCTTCCTGCAGTGCCCTTGTAGAGTTACATAAATTCTATGCAATCTTCACACAACTTCCATCCAAAACCAGTGAAAGTGAGGGTGAGAATATGAGTTTAGTAGCTAATCCTAGATACTCCCTTGCCCTGCCACTATGGTTTAATGTGCCATTGGTATACTCAGAGGATTTTTCAACTGATTTTTCATCTTATGTCACCTAGTTGTTAGTAATTTCCATGTGCAACAGACTCTTAAGTATTGCAATGAAGTTATACACAGAGCATATAAGTATATAAGTATGTATAACGATTCACATTTTTGACAACATGGAAACAGACGTGTCCTTTGATAAAGCCAGCAAAAAGTAGCGAATCTCTTGTATCTGTTAATATTTTAGAAAATATTTAGAGATAAAAATGTAAAATACTGAAGAAGTATAGCCAGACTTTAAGGACTCCATCATTACTGCAACGTGAAGGAGCAACCACTGTGGTTTACAACCGCTCACAGTAGTTGCCAATATCTCAGCAGATCACTTGCTATATAACCATTGCCTGGCATCTCTTAAATCGCGGTGAGTGGCTTCTCACCTGATCCAAGACATCACAGAATCATAGGGGTTGGAAAGGACCTCTGGAGATCACCTAGGCCAACCCCCCTGCCAGAGCAGGGTCACCTAGAGCAGGTTGCACAGGAATGCGTCCAGGTGGGTTTTGAATGTCTCCAGAGATGGAGACTCCACCACCTCTCTGGGCAGCCTGTTCCAGTGCTCTGTCACCCTCAAAGTAAAGAAGTTCCTCCTCATGTTTAGATGGAACTTCCTATGCTCAAGTTTGTGTCCATTGCCTTTTGTCCTGTCACTGGGCACCATTGAAAAATGGCTGGCCCCATCCTCCTGACATCTGCCCTTTAAGTATTTCTAAGCATTGATAAGATCCTCCCTCAGTCGTCTTTTTTTCCAGACTAAAAAGACCCAAATCCCTCAGCCTTTACTCATAAGAGAGATGTCCTAGTCCCCCAATCATCTTTGTAGCCCTTTGGCGTACCCTCTCCAGCAGTTCCCTGTCCTTCTTGAACTGTGGAGCCCATGACTGGACACAGCCTTCTGGTGTGTCAGCCACCCTTCCCAGTTTTGTGTCATCAAAAAACTTGCACTCTATCCCTTCATCCAGGTCATTGATGAATATATTGAAGAGGACTGGACCCTGTAGTGACCCCTGGGGAACACCACTGGTCACTGACCTCCAACTAGACTCTGTGCCCCTAATCATGACCCTCTGAGCTCTGTCTTTCAACCAGTTTTCTATCCACCCCACTGTCCATTCATCTAACCCACACTTCCTTAACTTCCTTATGAGGATGCTGTGGGAGACCATGTCAAACGCCTTGCTGAAGTCAAGGTAGACCACATCTACTGCCCTCCCCTCATCTATCCATCCAGTCATGCCATCGTAGAAGGCTATAGGATTAGTCAGACATGATTTCCCCTACATATATGTATGCCATATATGCTACATATGCTAGCATGTTGTTTGTAGCTTATCATTCATGAAAGAACCACATCAAAGTCTACAATATTTTTCCTAGATTTGGTGGGAACACTATTATGCTCATTTGCTTGTCCAAGGAAGTCTGCTTGTGTCATCAGGTTGTTCTACAGAGAGAAGCATTGTAGGGTCAGACTGAAATGTCATCCTGCCTGAAATTTTCTCATTTTTGAAGGTTAAATCAAGTTAGATAAAAATCCAAGATTGTTCACTCTCTTCTCTGCAGTAGTTCCCATTAATGCACTAGGAAATGTGACCACAATTGTTTGAACATATTTACATATTTTAATAAGCTGAAAAGCTATTCAGTTGTCCAGAACTGGAGTTGCAAAATTAGTTGAGAATTTATGTCTGATGATAATCGCAAACCTGAGGCCCACATACAGACAGACAAAATTATGAACAGATTTGAAGAGTGAGTGGAGGGGTGCTAAAAACCCAGGTTGGGGGTTAATTTGCACTAAGTTAAATGCTGAACCGAAAAATATAAAAGGCAACCCAAGGTGGAAAATCTAAAAATTTTCTATTTTGACAGCACACTATCAAATGATGCTGTTAAAACTGAGGCTGGCATTGACAACAGGCGTTGACAAATTACGTTAAAAGTCGAGCATATTTTCTTCAACTTCTAACAGAGTTTGAAACTACCACAGGATCAAAACTCAGGCTGAGCATGATCCTTAGAACAATCATCACGCTGTGTAAGCACAAAACTCTGGACTTGCTATTGACAACATACCCGACTTTCTTAGGGTTTTTGTGTGTAGCATCTGCATGCTTACTGTGCCTCAAATCATAGTTTAAAGTCTGTAAAAAATAAAGTATTTGTGTAAAGCAGTCTTCCAGAGACTTAGGTCATCATCATACAGCTACAGCTGATAACTACTGATGCAACTCAGTTTACAATCCGCAATATTCCGAACTGCAATAGGTGAAGCTAAAATTCAGTGCTAATACCAAGACAAAGAGAGAACATTAACAATAGTGACAGATTCAAAAGGTGCAAGATGCAGTATTATCTAATTTCACATTTAGCCAGCATGTGAAAAAGCGTCACTTACATGCACTGAGAATATTAAAAAATCTTGCATACAAAAGGCCCATTTGACAAGAAACCGTCGTTTTTTGTTGAAGCAGTATGCAACAGATCTCATGGAGAATTCCAAAACACTAAATGGTTCTGTCCTGCAAGTTCAAGGCCTGGACCGTGAACCTGAGGTATGATTTTTAACCAGTAATAATGACAATCACTTACCACTGTTCCCATTCAAATTTACTGGTGTATACTGACTCATATTTATTCCTATTTTGGTTTGTGCTTGTCTACTTCATTCTAGTTACAAGAATGTCATTCCTAAATTTCATCTATTACTGAATGGCACACCATCCATCTAAGGAACACAAATAGTTCAGGGCAGACGAGATTTTTAAAGAATTCAATACATTATTAATTGAGATTGTAGTTACTCGATGGTTAGAAGAGATGTAAAAATATTTTTTTATTCAGTGGCTTATTTCATACGTTTACTTCCAACAAAACTATAAAATGGTGTATTATATTTAAAATCTCTATGCAAGTGACAAGATGGTAAAACCTGGCAGAAAAATAAAATTGGCATAACTGCTACCTAGAACATTTTCTTCCAAACAGCATACACTTATTTTTCTCAGCTCGTGGATTTTTTTTTTTTTTTTTAAAGTTTTGACAAGGTGGAGATTTTGTACATCAGCATCTCAGCTTTGCTTTAGGATAATGCATTTTCTCATGCTGGCCTTTCTTGCTTTCCACTTAAGATTGTTTCTCTCTGTCCTCAAACCTCCTGAGTCACAAGCTCAGATACACTCAGAGTCTGAGCAGCAAATGAGGCTTTCTCTGTCCATGTGTAGGCCCATAACTGAGAATGATAGAGAATGATAATTTAGAGAATGATAAACTCCTCTCCAATGTAGCTCAATCTTATAATGGCTAAACCGCAAACCTTGTGTCCACCAGTGGTTTCTCGTGTTAAAAAAAAAAATATGGCAAATTAGTAAGCCTTTCTTGTATCATATTTTTGTCATTTGCACCCAGGAGCAAAAGTGGAAATCCTTCTACACTGGAAGTGGAATTGCTTCTACGGTTTTGAAGTCGGAAATATCTGCACTTTGAACATTAAACCAATGTGGAATTTAAAGGCGGTTGGTTTAAGTTCAAGTTCCAATAAACCTAATAAAAAAGATTACAGAGGTGATTACAAGCACTGGAGTAAAAAATATCCCGTTTACAAGAGCTGCAGCAAAAATACCCTAGGCCGTCCATTCTGAATGTAGATTGCTAGTTTGCGGAAAGTCTAAGAAGAGGAAAATATTGCTTCTGAATGGTTACCAATGTGGGATTTTACGTGGTATTTGAGGAATTGAAAAAAGCTGTAAATATCTGATGATGTGTTTGGTGGACATTGAAAGTTGAATGATACCTTTCCTATGGTAAAATTGGAGGCATCAAATGATTGAGAATATGATTACAGATCTAAGCTCATCATTAACTGCACGCAGAAATCAAAGGGATCCAGGAATGACCTTTTCCTGTTTCAATTAAGTATGCAGTCATGTGATAACATTATTAGTTAATTTACTAAATAAAAGCATCACTCATGATCTGGCAGTAGAAAGCGTAAATTCTTCCTCTCATTAGTACTTATTATAAAAGAAGTTTAGTTCCCAACTAGTAACTTACTCAAGTTAAGCTTTTTTTACTGAGATCCAAATAGTAGTCAATCGCTAGGTGAAAATTCTATTGTTTATAGGACCGTTTTTACACATAATTGAAACACATTGTGGAAATTATTAGTTAAGTGCACTACCAACAATAATGAGAAATGCACAATACTATGACAAATTGCTTTTGCTAATGAAGTAGAAATACGAAAGCAAGTTTGCATTGCAGCTTTCTCAGTAAAATATGAAGGAAACGCAAATCAGCTAGGCAGACTAACGTCGTAACTCTTTGAAGAAAAATCTCTCCTGGATTCATGCAGTCGCATACATTTATTCAGCACATGTTAAGATTGAAGTTGTTGGAATCATTATGGACAGAGTGAACGTTCAACCAGTTCACTCTCCATTCCATCGTGCCTACTTTCACCAAGGCCAAGGAGCCTTCACAGTCCGACTGCCGCGCCTTGGCACTGCCCACTTCCTCATCTTTGCCTCAAGCCTTCCTTTCTAGCCCGAATCGATCTGCATTTTTTTTTTTCCTAAAGAAAAATGCAAGCGAAGAAAAAAACAACTGGTAGAAGGGCAGTGGACAGAAAGTTTCGCGGGGTGGTGGCGTTAAAGTGCAACATCACGTTCGTGCTGTTGCGGCAGCAGTAGAAGTCTGGGCTATGAGACTTGTCCACCACCACCACGGGGGCTGGTTGGTGCTTTCCATCCTCCTCATGGCCTCCCTCCATCCCTTCAGTCTCCAGGCTGGCCCCTGACAGCGCTCCATCCTTCGCCCCCCCTCCCCCAGCTGTCTCCCCCCCTACAGCCGCAGCCGCCCCCCTGCTCCTGACCGACCACTCACTCCCGCCCACCCCCTCCTTTTGGAAAACCTCCATGTTCTCCAAGGACGCTCACACCCGTGCTCTCCGCCTCTCCCCCCCCCCCCCACGGCGGCCACCTCCCCGCCTGCACCCCGATACCCCGCCAACACGGGGCCAAGGCGGCGGCACACGGGACCGGGGAACACGGTGACCGTCACGCCTCGGGCGGGAGGCGGCAGGGGACGGGGCAGCCGCGGTGCCGGAGCGTGGCCGCAGGGATTTTGGCGCGGCGGCGGGCCTCTGCTTCCTCCTCTTCCTCCTCCTCCTCCTCCTCCACCCGCTGCCGCCTCTGCCTCCTCCCCGCGCGGGAGGATGCTGCTGCAGGCGGGGCTGTGAGGAGCGGGGAGGAGGGGGGGGGAAGCGGGGAGGGGGGGGCTCCTCCCTGCGTCAGGAGGTGCGGCTCCCCCGGCCCGGCGCTGCCCTCCCCCTTCCTCTCCCCCCCAGCCGCTTTTATGTCTGTCTTTAAACGCCGCCGCAGCGAGGGCTGGGCACATGTGCCCGCCGCCGCCTGCCAGCCGCTGAGACCCGCACCCGCACGGCCCCGCTCGCCACCCCGCGGGGGCACACGGCCCCCCCCCCGCCCCCCGTTTGCCGCAGCTGGAGCCCAGCGAGTCCCGCGGGCGGAGGCAGAGGCACGGCAAGGCAAGGCAAGGCAAGGCAAAGCCGGGGAGCGCTACGCGGGGCGGCGGGGGGAGGACGGGCGGGCTGGGCTCCGCCGCGACCCGCGCTTTCCCAGCCCTGCCGTGCGTGGGGGGCGCGGGGGGGAGCCGGGCCCGGCCCGCCGCCTCCCTCGTGTCGCCGGGCGGGAAGGGGCAGGATGCGCGGGGGCGGGAGGGGGGGTGGGGGGATGTCCCCTTTCCGCCCGGTGTCCGCTTTCCTGCGGGGCGCAGGGGGGTTTCCCCCAGCTCCCCCCCTCACCTCCGGGGGGAGGCTGCCTCTTCACCCCGTTGGCAGGGGGGGAGCCGACCCCTCGGGAGACAATAGCGAGTGCCCGTGGAAGCCGCCCATGTGTTTTAACTCAGCGGTAGGTTCTAAGGATGTAGGATGTACGGAGCTGTTTTTGTTGTTGTTATTATTATTAATTTTATTTTATTACTATCTTCCATCATCATTATTGGGGGGCGGGGAAATTACATCCTTTCCCTACCGCGAGTGATGGGCATTTCATTCATCTCCCGCGCGTTGCGTAAAACACCTTCCATGGACGGCGTAGCGCCCGCTTCAGGGGCAGAGGGGGCGAGGGCTGTCCCCTCCATCCCGCCCGCACCGCCGCCTCGCCGCTCGCCGGCAGCGGGACGAGCCTCGCCGCTGCGGGTTGGCGATGGAGCGGGAGCATCGCCAGCCCCGCCGGGAGCGGCCGGCGGGGGCCTCCCTCCCCGCCTTGTACCGGCGGCAGCGTGCGAGGCGGGGCGGGGGGGGGGCGGCAGGGCGAGGGCTGCTGCCGTCGCCGTGTGTTGAGGGCAGGGTGGAGGCGGAGGAGGGATGGAGGGAGGGAGGGAGGGATGGAGGGCGGTGGGGAAGACCCCCGGTGGCGGCCGCGGGGCCGCCCGGGCGCTGCATTGTTGCCGCCGATCGTGGGCGTCGCCGCCGCCGCCCCCCGCATCCCTCGCCCCGCACAGGGCCGGGGGCTGGTGCACCCCGGTGTCAGCCATGTTTGGGTGGGTATGGTAATGAGGAGCTTTGCTCGACCTTTATGCGTCTTGGATTTATTTTCTGTGCAGGATTTTAATGCTTGCAGTCCCCTGTGTACTACGGCATATCCACAGGGTAGATTTCATACCTACAGTTTTCTCCCAGTGGTTTTTTTTTTTTTCCTCTTCCATTTTCTTATTAATTCTTCTTATTTCCCATGCCCATATTGGCTGGGTTTGTTCTGATTTTGCCAGTATTGGAGCAAACTGGAATTTCTTTGCAAGACTTTGCTTTTGTTGTGGAAGTAGCTGGGATGATTGAAATATGTCTTCACAGTCACACCGACCTGCCACATGAGAGGTCGCAGTGGGATTTGTTCCATTTAAGTAAATTGCACTTTGTTTTATTTGTAAAAGATGTAGTCAAGACCTCATCTTCATCAGCCATTTTATTTTCTGTGTGGCATTGCTACATAACAAGCTCACTGCCGTAGTATTGATTTCTAAGAGAAGCCGAATTATTTTTAAATAGGATGTCACTGTCAGTATGTCACTGTGACATACGATAGGACAGGGATCCAAATCTTGGTTTCCCCCTCCAAAGAAAAGTATAAATGAAGTGAAGATTTTGTTATCTGATCTATATGTGCACTGGGTGTATTATACAGAGAGCTTACTACATTTGGCTAAAAACCGATGACAACGTACTCAGGTTTTTTCGATTTAGTAGCGTGTTTCCCATTATCAACATCTCATTAAAAAGGAAACTTTACAAAAATACGTAGGAAAGATGGCTTAATTTTGTCTTGGCTAATATATAAGATTTTACTTTACATGTAGACCATACTAAGATAATGACAGAATTACAGCCTGCACTGGGTGCATAACATTCCCTTTGGGCTCGGCTCTGCACTTCAGATTCAAGATCAAAAAATCCCATGGGTTTTGATCTGTGCGTGAAAAACCGAGCCATCTCATAGCTGTTCAGATATGCCACCAGTAGTGAAACTGAGTAAGTGAGACAGCTAAGGCGTCTTGAAACTAGTTTTGCAGCATAAGCTGATTCCTGTTGACCTTTAGTGTCTTGTCATTCTTACGGTTTTCTTTTTTCTTACAGGCAAGGCAAATGAAAAAGTAGTAGTGCAGATGAGGACCCTATAGACTGAAGAACTCTGTCAGGTCTCTTTTCTCTGCTGTATATCACAAGTTTTTTAAAATGTTGAATTTACCAGAAAAGAAAAAAAAAAGTCACAGGTTATTCAGAAACACAACCTACTATTTACACCTATTCCTTTTGGTATAAATTGCACTATTAAGATATATTGGTATAGTTACGGCACAAGTAGTATGGAATTACATCACTTGGGAAGCATTTGTGGTAGGGATCCTTTTGTGAAGACAGATTTTTTTTCTGACATTGTCTAGTGTACAACCGTAAGTGTCCACAACATTAAGGACACATTCACCTGTGTCCCCAGCTGCTTTCCATTGCACTGACTGTTTCATTTATGTCAAAGAATAATGGTTTTGCTCCAAAAGACAAAATACCTGTTGATTTTGGAAGAACAGCTTTGGGTCCTTTGCTCATAAAATTTATATATTGGCATGGAAATGGATTGTAAAAGATGGTAATACCAGTAAGAACTTTTCCATGTGACTCTAAAGATCTCTGAATTGGTTGCAGAATAACTTTGACTTATCAGCAGGTGGCATCTCAAAACTTAATCAACTCCCTTCTTCCATGAAATTTGATTCAAAGTAACCTTGCCATTACTCAGGAAATGTTCTTGAATAATTTTGGAAAAAAAGTATCATCAGCAAATGATAACTGGGCTCTCTTCTACTGGAGAACTGGATGCATAAAACCTGACAAGCCCATACAAAGTAGCATGAAAGAGCAATGGTAGCTGCCAGAACGGTTGCTTTAGGCAATGGCAGTAACTGGGCTGAGCTTCCCCGAAGCCTATACTGAAATAAAGCTATTCATTCTTATCCATCACCCTTCAGATTAGGGGTTCCTTATTTTCTGTATGGGAGAAAGAAAAGAAAAAGGTTACGTAACTGCATGTACAACAACGCCTTGAATCTAACTCATGGTGCCAGTAGTCTGTTTCCCACTTCGGGAACATAATTTTTTTGCCGTTGGCGAATGATAGTATTTTTGCATTTCAAGTGTCAGAAATGTGTACTGCAGTGCTAATGATTCAGCGTGCTCATCTTAAGCCAAAATGGAGAAGAGATGGGAAATTGGAAGAGAAGGTTTACAGTGTTGGATCATCTATAGTGGAACTGGTATTAATTGTTTTCTTTTTAAGTACATAGGGATTTACTGTAACAAAACTTAACAAAAACATGATTTATATCATGAAATTAAACAATCCGATTTGAGGAGAAGCAAGATTTCTGCCAACCTATCTATGAACAGTTCAGTTTTTTGCTTATGTATAAAAAACAGATGAAGAAGTAATCACATAAACTCTTCCAAAGGACTACTTGATTTACTTTTTGATCCATCCCGAAGCTCTGAAGGCAAAGAATTAGGGTCTTGGGGCAACTATGTATCTCATAATGTCTAACTTTCAGTACTTGATTTTACGACTTAAATAACTTCAATACTTGAATGAAATATTTTATATCCTCTCCTGTCTCAGAAGCGTGATAAGATTTTGTAATAAAGTTGTGGTCCTGTTGTAGCTTGTATGGTGAACTTGGAGATTTTGTTTCAAGTTGCCAGCAGTTATGCCTTTTGAACTTGACCAATTTACAGTTAAGTATTGTCAGAATTGCTGAGATTACTTCACTCCGCTTCAGCTGGAGGAGTGGTAACTACTGAATTTGATGCTTTAATACACTACATATAGGAAAGGACTGCAGAATAAGTGATACCTTTTCTCCATCTGATTAGGAAATTACAGTTAGCACATCATGTAAGTCTGTGAAGTATTTCAGTGAAGTTGATCAGTGAGAACAAAATAGTGAGAAGTCTGTGAAAGCAGGTGAGAAACTACAGTTAAGGCCAATAAGGTCTTTAGAGGTGGCATCCAATGAAAAGAAAAAATTGACATTCAGGTGCTCTAGGTTGTAATATTCTCTCTCAGATATTTTTGTTTGGCCAGTGATTTTGAAAAAGTCACACAAGTTGTTAAGATCAAATCTATTGACAATGAACAATTCCAAGAAAGAAATGTTACTATTCGTGTCAAATCAATTGTGTTTATCTTATGATAGTAGAAAGCAATTCTCCAGTAACTAAAATTTAAGGAGACTAATCGGGGAGAGAAATTGTCTGCCTTTGAGATTGCTCAGGTTCTTGATGTAAGATAAAGTCAGTAAGAACATTTTGTAGAAACTGAGAACAAATTTCCTAGCAATATTAAACAGGTGCAGTGTCACTGAAGTCTGTGGTAACTATCTGTATTTGCAGCAGGTGTGAATTTAGTCTTGTGTCTTTAAACAGTTTTGCTATAGTTTAAATGACTTAGTATGGAGAATCCATAATCAAAAACATTCACATTTTCTAGTGCTTTCAAGCCTCCCATAGCCGAAAGAGCTCTCATTTTTTTTTTGCATTATAATGTAGTATGTGTAACATGCATTAGCGTGTCTCCGATAAAATCGCTGAAGAATGCAGAGAAATGTAAGTTTCATTGTATAGGATATAATTATCTTTCATTATGATCGAGTTAAGTAGCTATTGAACCTCTATCTGTTACTGCCAGGCTGCATTAAGCTAGCTAGGGCAAAATGCTAGATCATGTAGTTCACGCTGAAGAGCGGCATAATGACCGCTTGAGTAGAGAGATAAAAATGGGCTTGACTAGGCAAAAGGACTATGGCGCATATTCTTATTTCCGCCAAAGAACACAATGCTGCATTGCAGCAGTAATTCAGTCTGTGCAATGAGTACTGTAACACAGCGTAACTCTTGCTGAAGTAATTATCTGCACACAGATCCCCCCTGCGATGGCCATTCTTCACAATCACCGTACTCCCACGAACCCGCTTCGCTCCTGCAGCCCTCTTTCTCCCTTTCTCACTCAAATATGATGGTCGTTAGGTATTTGCTCCTAAAACTTTGATTTGCCTTACTGTATATTGGTTGTTCCCATCATGCTTTCTTCTGCCTCACTCATAGACTCATATTTGAGGTGCATTTTATACATTTCTTTCCTCCTGCTCTTTACTTTTGCATATAATTCTCATCCAGTGATTTCATACAGACTGAAACCTTTGGCATGAATATCAGTCAGGATCTTTTACGATCATCTGCCATGGTGAGAATTCTGACTTCTAGTTCTGGGTCCTCTGCTGAATCATACTGGTTTCTTCACTGGGAGTTGAGGTGGAGATTTAGTGAACAGGAGCCTAAGACGTAGGCTTGTGGGACTGGGCTGGTACTGCCTTCAAAGCTGAGATTATAGTAATGTGAACTGGCTGTAGCTTTATATTGCATTTTTCATGTTGGTATGTTGACTGCTTCGTCGGAGAACACGGAGCTCTGAAGAACAGAATGTTAATCTTTTTCTCCCTTGACTGGCAACTGTTGAACTTAAAAAGGTACCCATTCTTTCCCTTTTCTATTTTTTATGATGTTACAGAAGCCTTCTAGAAAGTTGTTCTGTCTGGACTTTCTTGACAGTCTTTTATGAAAGTATGAACATACTGTTTTAATGTTTTCCCCTTCTTTCCTTTCCTTCCAACTCACATTGAAGATTGAAACCGTTTTGATCAAAGAAGATTTGAGGATTACTTGTAATGTGTTAGAATTTGAATGTAGATAATTTTGCAGAATTGCTGTGTTTTCGACAGATGTTAAAATAAGATAATAAAAGAAATAAAGGACACAGAACAGAATGGAGAGAACAGAATGGAAAGCTTTCCTTTCCAGAGAAGAGTGCTGGTTTAAAAAGGAATAGAATGTAAAAATATTCACATTTTAATTTATGTCAGAAAAGCATTGCTTAAAGTTCTTTAGTTGTATCAGTTGTTGGAATAGTATCGTGGGATGTTTTAAACATGAAATTGCTTTACAAATCGCTTTTTATAGAGACTTGTGCTGTAATTGCAAGAACATGGGGTAGTTGTACTCATTATACTTTCAAATTTTTAAGCAAGTGAGATTTTTTTTTTGTACCTATTTTTCTGTACACATTGTGAAAATCGCCAGCCTGCTAACTTTTAATTGTTTACTGGTACTACACAGTTGAGAGACCTAGAAGTCCGGTGTTGGTGTAGTGGTGTCTGTGTGTTGGCACGCAGATCTGTCTAATAAAGATGTGTTGAAAAGGAGCCTGACGTAAGGTTCGTTACCAGTGTAAGGATGAAGAGGAGCAGACAGCGTTGGACAGAACTAGTACGACTCCCTTACTAGGCATTACGTCTAGGATAAAGATTGGGAGAAAAGGGTGAACAGCAGAATTTTTCAATGTGTCTTTGGGTGCTTTGACTAATGAAGTTCCTTTGAGTCTCACAGCAAACACACGCCCTTTGGTCAGCGGAGGCTTTACAGGTCTTATCCCCCTTTGCCAGCGTTTCTGAATGCCGGCCTGAAGCTGAAGTAAAAGTTCTATAATGAGCCCAGATCTCCCAGGGAGCTAATTTGGGTCTGAATTCCCTATCGCAAGGGATTACTATTGCTTAATCTGCTAATAATGTGGCAGTCTAATCAGGTTACTCTACTTCTGTATGCTGATGCATTAAGGCTTGATTCTTCTTCCTTAGAAGAAAATAACCCACTGTGTTCTGAGAAAGAAAGTCTGGGTCTGCAGTTTGCCTGACGTGTCAAAAAAGACTCACTGTTTTATCTTTCAGTATGAGAAAGAAGTTGAGATTTTAACATATCGAGGACAATGCTAGTAAGACGTCATAAAAATCTGCCTGACTTGTTTGATTTAGAAAGTTGTTCCCAAAAGTTTGTTTATACTAACTCAGATTATTGATTACTGAGAATTCAGTGACAGAATAATTTTCGAAATGTTCTTCTAACTGAACCATATACTGTTCAGCAATTTCCATTCTGTTAAATTCCCTCAAACGATACAGACACTTGTCAGGTCAGTTTAAGATTGGTTTCAGATTTTTTTAAAAGGCGGTTTTACATAAGAAAAGGGATACCATCTTTATTTGTTCATTTCAGTTGTGGAAAAGTCCAGAGAAATATTATATTCTCCAGTAAATGTGATAATAAAAATTTCCCTTCAGTGTTTTCATCTGACACATGATATCACTTGAGTTATGAAAAGGGTGAGTGAAACTGGCTGGAAACCAGAATTAAATCAGTTGATCAAATTCTGTGATCTAGATCTAAGAAAGAAAAAACAACCAACAACACCCCTCCAAACAAACAGCTTTAATAAGGCTAGGTTATATTTTACACATTTTACTTTTAATCCAAGGTGCTGGTAATAGTATAGTGTAGTAGTATTTCAACATATGTGACAAGATTTAGGACTTGGAGTTTAAAATGATCCCAGTAATGGCTGAGTCTACGATACTGAATGCTGTAGTTCATTAGTAAATATAGTGGTTTGTTATGTAGATTTTTTTAATGATACCTAGGAGAAACAGTCCTGTCACATAATGCTGTATTCCTGCACAAGGGTGCGCAGAAGGTAGCTGGTAGTGGAACTAACTGAAAGAGCAGTTTAACAGAATTTGGCATGATATTTCCTAATTACTGTTTGATCATAGAATCATAGAATGGTTTGGGTTGGAAGGGACCTAGTTCCAACCCCCCTGCCCTGGGCAGGGACACCTCCCACTAGACCAGGTTACTCAAAGCCCCGTCCAGCCTGGCCTTGAACACTTCCAGGGATGGGGCATTCACAGTTTTCCTGGGCAACCTGTTCCAGTGCCTCACCACCCTCACAGTAAAGAATTTCTTCCTAATATCTAATCTAAGTCTCCTCTCTTTTAGTTTAAAGCCGTTATCCCTCATTCTATCGTTCCACTCCCTGATAAAGAGTCCCTCCCCATCCTTCCTGTAGGCCCCCTTTAGGTACTGGAAGGCCACTATAAAGTCTCCCAGGAGCCTTCTCTTCTCCAGGCTCAACAAGTCCAACTCTCTCAGCCTGTCCGCATAGGAGAAAACTTCAATACTGGACTAGATCCAAATGATGAGGAAACCAAAAATACCATTTTAGAGGTAGAAGTGATAAAGTTCAGTGCTGTGTATAAAAAAAAAAAAAACAGAGCTTGCTCAGTGGCTCATGTTTATCCAAACCGTGCTGGTGATTAACTTTGCTATGTATCTCTCTATTCAGTCTTCATTCGGGAGCACTCATATCTATACCTAGCTCGGGCTGAGCAGTTTGGTGTCTGCCTTCTGTGCGGGCGTGATTTGGATCAAAGAGAGAGGCTTCTGCGTGTGTCTCAGCGTGCAGCGTGTCTCTGTGCTGGGAGTGCTGAGCACAGGAGGGCAGACTCCCTGCACAAACCAGCTGGGACCAGGTTTTGAACATTTGCACCTGATGGTAGTGTTTGGTGGGGTAGGACTCCTCCTTGGGTTAAGTACCGACCCCTTTAGTCCAGAGAACAAGTTGTTAAATCTGACAGTTGGAGACCAGCTTTGGGTTTGTGACATATCCTGAAGGACTGTCCTGCATCCTTGATGCAGTCTGGCCAGTGACACACACTTAATTAGAAAACCAGTTCTGTTAGAGCAAGCACCGGTCTGCTGAGCATGCCTCCCACATTTCCTCAAGCCCAGCAAGTATTGCAGGTCTATACAGTGACAGCACTATTGATAACATCCTGCTTAATGTAAGGTAATGTAATGAAAGGGAAATTAATATGATACTGTGCTGGGAATAAAAGTATCAAGCCCAGTTTATTCTGAAGTGTAGTAATGCAACGTTTAATGCATGACAGGACAGAATGATGCAATTTCTGTTGGAATTGACTCATCTGTGAGAGCTCTGGGTAAATCATGTTGCTGCCCTGCAAGTTACTATACCTAAATTAATTAATACAGAAATGACCTTTTTAAACATCTTAATAAATACTGATAGACAGCTTGTGGCTCTGACTGAAAATATATTTTGCTTATTACAGTTAGAGAAGGATTTCAGACCTACAGACGAATACTGATGTAGTTTCACTTATGCAGCTGTTATATTAAATACAGAGAGAAAATGGTTTCATTTTACCGTACTCCCTGAACTTATTACTAATTACTGGAACTGAGAAGCTGCTCTAATTTACATCAGTGGAACAAAAGGAAAAGAAATGTTTGAAATGAGACTAAAGTAGTGGCTGAAGTATCGGATGCTGTGACTGCTAGTCCCAAAGCTCCATTAGGACTGCTTAAGTACTTCAACTTAATGTATTATTGGTGTTTGCATTCTGGTTCTACCTAGATACCTCAGTCATAACTAGGAGCTACCGAGCCATACATGGAGTAGGAGAGAATGTAGTCCTTTGAAGAGTTTATAACCTGAAAGACGAAACAGATAAACAAAGGCCTGAGCAGACATTCAGATATACAGGATACAGTATTAGGATTTCTCTGTTGTCTTTAACAACTCTATTTCCCCACTAAGCGGTTCTGTGTATAGCTCATATACTTGATTTTTTTTTTTTTTAAAGAGCTGGTATCAGTCAAAAGAAAGCCACCATGTCAGAAGGAAGGTTTGTAGGTCCCTGAACCCTTCCAGTGACAGCGGTGAGCAAGAAGCAGATCACAAGCCAGTAGGCTCTACTATGCTTAAAAAAAATTTGGGCTGACTGCCAGAGCTGGAGTTGCTGAGAAGAGGCAAGAACAGGAGGGAGAGGGGAAGTGAGAAGGCAGTGAGAAGAGTCTGGGGAATGAATGGAAAGAGGTTACAATGGAGTTCAGTAGGCAACTGGAGTGAAATTCAACTTCCAAGTCCTTGGAAACTATTGAAAAAGGTAATTGTCCTCTCAGCCACAAGGCTGCTGATAGTACTTGTGGTGAAAGAGGTTTTATTTCTGTTGTGGAGTCTCATCTTGATAAGCTGTGGGCTGGGTTCCAGTGGCTTAACGTCTTTCCTTCTGGCCTGTCACTGAAGCAGCCATGGGCGGCTTGATCTCTCAATTATTGGGCTGACAGTCCAGTAATACCTTGCAGTGCTTGCTCACCTGCAAGTTCATCAGAACGTGGTGATACAGGCTTCGTCCTATGCACCAAATGCTGCATCAAGTCCATAAGCAAAAGCTGAAAGGTCTCGTGTATCCTGGAATAATTTCTGATTCTCATCAGTTAGCAGCTCTTGATTAGACTCCTTCTGTGTTCCCTCTTTAGGGTTTTCATGAAGCTTAATGCATAATCTAAATCCCTTTTAAGACTCTTAATTGTGCAGATGGCTTTGCACATACTAGTTTCATCCCATGTGATTAGTGAAGAATTTATCAAAAAACATTCCTCCCCAAAATCTTATGGTTGCCTTCTGTATGTCAGCTGCAAGCAAGTCTGTCTGTCTTTTTAGATGATTCCTTGTGTTAAAGAAAAACACATACTCAAATGCAGGCGTTTTTGTGTCTGTGCATACAAGTTTGAAACAGCAGGCCTTTTAAATGGATTTGGTTACAGCTTTTCAGGTGTTTCAGATGTGCTTAATTATTTCCTATTTCTAAGAAACTAAAGCATCAAAGCTTATAACAGATGAGCATCTCTGCTTTGAAAAAATGATTGTGATTATATATTCCTTGATGAAGAATACAGGGAAGTAAGTGCTTTTGAAGCACTAGGTGCATCCTATATTGATTGCTGCATGACTTTCTGAAGTGGTCTGAAAAACTTAATCTACTTTGATTAAAATATGTTTTTAGTAAATTCAAGTACATTTGTTAAGTCAGGCAGTAATGGAATTGGGCTCCTAAATTTTTATATAAAGTGGATACCCCATTATGCCTGATAAGAAGAATCTTGTTATGCTGTCAATATATGGGCAATTAGCCTATTAGTCTTTAGGAAATAAAACAAAACAAAAAACCCTCAGCAAGTGAATTAAATGTGTTCTACATAAATATTAAAGACCAAAGAGTGGCCTTAATTCCTACAGTTTGGAAGTGGTTTAACATCCCTTTCTTCCCTTTTTCTTCTCTTGTCAAATCATTGAGATAAGCAGAAATGGGTAAACCAAAGCATGTGATTTCTAAATTAAGTTTCTTCTGCATAATAGTATAATATCCTTTTTTTTTTTTTTTTTCCCCACAGATACTTTCAGTAGAACAAACGTTCAGAAACAGAAGTCCTTACTCTTGATTCCCCGCTATCAAGTACTCATCAGGCACCATCTACTGTCTGTTTCTTCAGTATTTTTGGCCAAGCAGAGGGAGAGCTTTCTTCAGCACTTGTCCATCTGTCTCAGCTGAACTTAACTTCCTCACTGTTTTTCTCATATTACAAATGCCTAAGAACAGCAAGGTAGTGAAAAGAGAACTAGATGATGAGGTCATTGAGTCGGTTAAGGACCTTCTCTCTAATGAAGACTCTTCAGATGATGCCTTTAAGAAGAGTGAACTTATCGTTGATGATCAGGAAGAAAAAGATGTAGATGTTGAAGAAGGCTCAGATGTGGAAGATGAAAGACCTGCTTGGAACAGCAAACTCCAATATATTCTGGCACAAGTTGGATTCTCTGTGGGATTGGGGAATGTGTGGCGATTCCCATATCTGTGTCAGAAAAATGGTGGAGGTAAGTCTTGTGATAGCTAGTTGTAGCTAAATGATGAAGCTAACCTTTCAGATTTCAAGGTTAGCAGAGACATCCACAGTAAAACCTGCTCCAGCATGTCAGATTTTTCTTTTAATTTGTGCCAGAGCCTATGAGGAAAAACCACTATTCTCTTTATTTAGAGAGACACATCTGTTAGAGCAGATTCTTCTAAGATTCCATTTCCTCATTTTAGGGGAGAAAGTTCTTGATGTGACCTTAACTAGTGGTCAGATTAGCGGCTAAGCAAAACAGATTTATGGTCGGGTTGCCTTATTTAGGACCTGGCTATTGTTGTGCTAAAGTGTGCTTTATAGTATTTGTACAATAAATCAAGGCATTAAATCTGCATCCACTTTACAGACCAAAGCAGTATTCGGTCATTAGTATTTAGTAGTACTAAGCTTCACACCTTTACTTTTTGATTGCTTTTGACTCTTAGGCCATTTGACGACGATTTACTTTCTGCAAGAATGAGAGAACACTCGCGTGAAAAGCATTTTTTTTACTGATAATAATTTAAATCATTACATTAAGGGAATGTATCTGTTTTGTGCTGTTATGTAGCTGAACATTTTCCTAAATAACAAGTTACCTTTCACTTAGAACAATAACATCAAGCTGTTTATTTGTTAGCTGTCCATCTGTGGTCTTGAACGTAGTATGAAGTACGAGGCTGGAAACTTTCCTTCCTCTATGAATGCAGGGTTAGTGTTTTATCCTATGCTATACTGTACCCTACTATACTACATTAATGCACATCCTATTGTAGCAAATTACTTAGCTGAATTCAAAACAAACCTGTCGCTGTTTAGGATACAAAAAGTCAATCTATACTACAGAATAGAAAATAAAGAACAATACTTTATTCATGCTGGATTTTAAAAGTTGAATGACAAAACTGATGTAATTGAGAAGTATAGACATGATCCTAGAATATAATCAGAGTACAATCCTGAACATTATTTGTTTTCTCTCAGTCAGTTCAAGCAGTAAAAATGGAGTGTATACTTTCAAATATTCCTTCTCCAGGATAAAGTCTAAATTCTTTTATATCTATTTATTGTAAGATTTTTTTCACTCTCATTTAACCTCCTTTTTTTTTTTCTCCTTTATTCTGGAAAGAAAGACATTAAATGGCTGATGTAATGATTTATGTGGAATCTAAAATCTTCTTCATCTGTAACTGTAATACTGACTGAGAAAACACGTTAAATGTAGTTTCTCAAACCCCATAGCTTTTCAGTGTATGGCAATCTCATCTAGTCTACTAGGCACAGTATAGAATTGATTGCATATCACTGCTAGTTAAAAAAATGAATAAATTTGTTAATTAACTGTTTTTTAAAATAAACTGATTCATAGGTAAAGGTGCAGCTATTAAAATGTTTATATTCTGCATCATTTCATCCTAAGCATGGTGTCAAGATATAGTCTCAAAGATAATCTATTACAACGGTTTGTTTTGTGTAGTTGCATCCCTTTTGAAAGTCTGTGTTTAATGTAGTAAGTTACTAATTTTGCAAGCCCATTGGGTTCTCCTTCGAACCAACAGAAACGATCTGTTGGCGTGCTCCTTAGGCTGTTGGTTTCATAGTGTCAGGCGCTTTTAAAGTTACTCTGCCAGTGAGTGTACGTTTAATTAAGATCATAAATAAATGCATCAAATTAATTAATTTCACATTTTAGAACACCACACCCTCCCCCCACCTTCAGGGATTATCACTTCCTTAATCAAACTTGAAAAAAATAAATATGGAGTCATTTCAGGTTGAAATTAAATGTTTTCCCTCGTGCAGTGATTGCAGGAACTTGGTTGAGTAACGTAGTCTGTGGAGAGAGAATATTTTCTGCACATGTCTGAGACAAGGATGTATTTGGCTTTTAACAATAATTTTGCACCATGTTAGCGAATTGCAACCTTCAGAATGACAGAGAAAAGCAAGTGATCGTTAGAGCTAAAGCTTTCTTGGTTTTCAGGTGAACCATAATGTGGGTGGAGAAGGTGACACAAAACATTGAAACATGTAAAGTACATTGGTGCCTGTATACGTGTGTGCAGATGGACAGATAATTCTCACAAGTGCATAAAAGAATAGGGGAAGGGAGGGAAAAGTTCAAATGCATGGTAAAAAAACCCACACACATTTTATGTGAGGTTCCAGTTTTCTGCTACAGGTATTATTTGATGTGTGTTTCATTCTAGGTAAAATCAGAGTGGTTTTAGGCAGCTTATTCTAAATATCAGTGTTAGAACTGTTTTGTAGTCTTTTGCTGAGAAAGCTTTACTATAAATACCTGTTGACGTCTCTGAGTATAAGGTAATAAAGTATAAATCCACAGCCTTTCTGTGGATTTTCATTAGAACTATTTCAGTGAAGTGTATGGCTAGGTCTCCACCTTCAGGCATGTCCAAACATTTTCTTCCCTATGCTGAAGGAACTTATATCTGGCGAATACCATCAGACAAGGGGAGTATATTGAAAAGTGGAAAATCAATAACTATACTTCAAATTTAAACAAAAAAGAAATAAAAAACAGTTACTCATTAGTTTTCCTTCACAGGTTTCTTCCAACATTAAGCGTTCCAAAGCCACCAGTAAAAGAGAAGGCAAATCCTAACCATGTAGTAATCTTTAATTTTGTCCTTTTTTTTTTTAAACTTCTGTGGCACGAACAACAAACCCAACAAAATAAACACAGAAAAGGCACAGATAAGTTAGCCCAAATAGATGTATATTATTAGAGGTTTTTGTGGAGAAAAAACCTGTGTGTTTACCGCCCTGTTTTCTAGAGAGATTGGTTTTGGTTGTGGCTATGGCTTGTGGTATGCCGATAGTCCTGACTTCAGAGCCCTGTACTGCTTCAGAGAGGTGTCTGTGACACCATCTTTAATGGTAACTTGTGTATCACTACATTGCGCTCATACTGGGACATCCACAGGTATCTTTTCAATCTCTGTTTCTGGGTCTGGTCTGTACCACCAGAAAAACTTCTTTTACTTTATTTATTGTATCCTTTAATAGTTTTTTCCTGTTGCTTGAATTCATATAAACTCATAAAAGAGTAAGATCTGGGTTTTTTATGCTCAACAAAGTTACAGTTAGACTGGGTAGTGCTTTGCTGGCATTCACACTTGGCTCTTTCCCAGAACAAAGTTTGTTGTGAGATGTGAAAGAAGAGGCTAGCATGCAGCTGGGATGAACTTTGATCCACGTTGGGGATGTAGCTGTACTGCAGGAAGTATCAAGAGAAAAAAAGAGGCTAGAAGGAGACCGAGAGTACTCCGGGGTGCTCATTTTCTTGAGTTGGTATGAGAGGGAGGGCTCAAAGGAGTTTTAGGCTCTGCGGATGAGGGGCTGAAGGTGTTCAGGAAAGTTTTGAGGAACTAACTATAGATCTCTCTGCCTCCTTCACCCTCTGTCCTCACCACAGGTTCTTACCCTTGGTAGGCAATGCCCAGTGACCTTGAAACAGCTTTTTTATTTGTTAAGCTGAAAACAATGGAAGAGGTGCCTTAAGTGCCTCTTCCATTCTTTTCAGCCTAACACATAAAAAAGCTGTTTCTTCCTTGATGCCTGACAAAGTTGATTTGCATTGGAGCTGGGCATGCTCTCATTTAAATTTAAAGGGTTTTTATATTTATAATTTTTACACTACAGAGTTTATTTATTACTCCTTTACTACAAGAAGACAAATAAGTGTGTTTGTTCAGAGAGGCACTGTTCCTATATAACAATTTGGTAACGTATGTTAGCATGCAGTGGGTTCAGAGCTGCCTCAGCTTCCTATAATTGATAGTGAGCCATAAAAATAAGCCACTCAGGCCTACCCAGTCTTGCCATGAGGCTAATAAATACCGACAAACTAAACCTGTATTTTCCTGCTGCTCTTTGCTATCTTCTGGTGAATAGTTGCCCACCTTTCACTTTTTTCAAACAAAGGAAATATTTCAAGTTTTTTTCTGTTTGGTTGTCATTTTCCTTTAGAAATAGCAGAAGTAAAATGGTACTTTCATATATTAGAAGTAACAGAAGCAAACTGAATTAGCTGTCCTGCTAGAATAACTGATATTTGACTGAGTTGTTATGAAGACAAGTGAACACAGTTATCTAAGAGACGCTTCTAGTGTTGCAGGTGTTAATTGGGAGTCTACAAGTGTTGCACACCCAAAGATTTTTTTTCTTGCGTTTTCACGAGCGTTAACTTCGTTTTCCTGATTTTTCTTTTTTTAAGGTCATTCTTTTTAATGTAAGATGTAAAAAGTGAAAAGAACTAGTAAACAATGATAAACAGATAAAAGCTGTGAGCAGCATAGGGAAGTCTGTAGCAGATGATCTTGCCATCATGTTTTGAAAAGATTGACGTGGGTAGAGTCACATCATGAGTTTTTACAGTTAAGTTGTCTGGATTTTATACTGAAATACCAGCAGACTGAACAGTTAAGTTCTGTGGTATTATAAAAAACACAGCAGCTATTGCTGAGAACTGCTGAGGGAATAATACGTAAACTGCTAAAGACTGAGTAGTCATTAGAAGCTGCAGTCTGGTTGTCTAATAAAAGCAGAATGGGGAAAAAAGCAAGTATTCCCTTGTATTCCAGCACTGCATATGGATTCAGTGGCTTCATTATTTAGCTTTTGAGCAATAATTTATAATCAGTGCCTTGAATTCGCTGATGACTTCAATATTATTCTGTGAGTTCTGATTTAAACTGTATTATCAGTCTCAGTGTAGTTGTACTTCAGTGTGCTGAAAATGTCTCACTCTTATTTGCAAGTGTAATTTTTCATTAAACCTTATTGGCTAAGGGGATTTTCACCCTCTAAGCACAGTTTTGTAAATAGGCACACCTGAACGTATTTAAACTGAGAGACTAGTGACAGGAAGACTATCCTATCAGTAGGATAGACTAAACACCTACAGATAAAACATAAAACCTTTTATCAGAGTTTTCCTAATAAGAGCAGTTTGTATTTTGTAACGGTAAATTGCTTCACTTGTAGGAGATTAGCAGGCTGTAAACCGATAGCGTTTGGTTGCCCACTTATCATAACTTTGAAAATTTTAACATTTGATATTGAAAATAAGTTGATCTTCATTTGAATATCAGCTTCTTGCTAGTTTTCTATTAGTAAGTGTCCAGTAGGCTGTAAGAACTGGGATGTCTCCTCGATACAGTGGTACAGCTCACCTTCATTGAGTAAGAATTAAATCAGACACTAGACACTTAATTAAAAACTGGCACAGCAGCAGTTTAAACAAATCTGGAAAGTTATTAGATTTTTCAGGTTACATCAAGAGCGGCTAGGAAAAGAGTTCTTCTGTCGTATCAAGATGATAATAGTTATGTCGTCTTGCATATTGCTTAAGAAATTATTTGCCAACTCTTTAATCACTATGAATCATGTAATTTTATGTTATTTTTTTCCCCTGAGCATTTGTAAGAACTTAAATCAAAACCAATGTTAATATTCCATTTCTATCAATAATGTAACCAAACGTAGTACAGATTGTAATATCAAGAGAGAGAACTTAGCAGTTATCCCATTACGGTGCTTGGTTAAATAAAAAAATTAAGAATGCAAAGCAGTGCTGTGCACAGTATTAACACACAAAAGATTTCAGGAACTGGTGAATCTTTGCCATTCATTCTAGTAAAGAAGGATGAGGTATATTTTGTACATTTTTTTTTTTCCTTATGAGGTTGAGATGATTTTTATAATATGAAAGCCAGTGTTTAAGTCCTAAATATGCAAAAAAGTGACTTTACAGTAGAATAATTTTGAAAATGTGGAAGGGGAGACCTGGGGATCCCGAACCGCACAGAATCGTAATATTCAGAAGGTTGCTTAGTTGGCAGATGTAGCAGACAATATAACTAATTGTAGGATGCTGTTCAAGGCCAGCATGTATAGTTTATTGTTCTAATTCAAATAAAAATGATCCTTATTCAATATTGTAACTCCAAAGACCCATGTTTTCATGCACTGGCAAATAAGAGACATGCTGAGCTGTTTCCATAGTGATTCTGTTCTATGATGAAGTGAAGATGTCTTACAGTTCTTTGAAGTATCTCTAGCCTCAAGGGAAGGCCAAAAGAAAATACTTTTCCAGAGATGCTGTGGTTTCATGCTGACTGCAAGGGCACAGAAGCCCTTTGCAGCTGTGATATACAGTTGTATAATCCAGTTATGTCCACACTGTATTGCACTGAAACTCGTATGTGCACTATTGTCCATGATATCCTTCTTTTGGGGAGGGGCACAAGGTCAGAAGGGAGCTCAACAGGTTTGAATGACCAGAAGACCAGCGCTTCAGGTGCTCTGCACGAGCCTTGCAGTACAGAGGTGAACTCCGCTGGCTCCCCACGCTGAATCATTGTAGGGTTGTGTCATGTATCATGTAACATGGATTTAACACCACATTTCTTTAACTCATTTAGTTGAATCTAACTGATAAATCTTGCAACTTACATTGATAATGCACCATAAAACACCCACGACAGCCCAGTCTTTAAACATGTGCTTAACTTTGCAGCCTTGTGATTAAGGTTGTGGACTGGGACACTGAAGAGCTGGGTTCAGTTCCTGCTCTAGTACAGTCATCCAGTGGGATACGGGGTAAGTCACTTAGGCCCCAATTTTTTTGGAGCTGTTTAGGCTTGTCTCTGCTCAGCTGTGCAACACCTGTCTAATTAAGGCCTCAGGTGTCATTTACAGTAGCATTATACTATTTAAAAAAAATATGTGCCGTTAGCTTTCAATTAAGTGTATGACCAAAGTTTTAAAGGGATTGATGCCAGAGCTTCTCATTTGCAATGTGAACTTACAGTATACTGTCTCACAGAATTTTTGAGAGAATGCTGATGGTAAATCAAGGGTATTTAATGATATTATTTGTCTTATATATTCTTAAGACAGGTAGTCCCCCTCATTTTGGAATGTGGTTGTTACTCTTCCTCAGTTTTCCTCACGTTTATTTCCTTTTGTCTCTGTTGTCTCTCTTTTTGTAGTAGAAAGTAAGTCCATTGCATTCTTTGCTGAATGGGAATGTAGCTGCTACCTCAGTAGAAATAATACTTGAGTAGACGGTCTATACTGTGCTGAATGGGGTAGGTAGACCATGATGTTTGGCTCTGTGAGGGAGTATTGTAAACTCAAAACCAGGACATCGTTCAGAGCCTGGCATAGGTTTTGACCAAATGCTGCTCAAGCAGTATCAATGCATATCATATTACCATGTCATGAAAATAAAACACAAGGAGATAGTTTTTCACTGCTAACAAACAGCCTATAGAATATGAGGTAAATAAGATCAATATTCCTGGTCCACCAGTAGTTTTTCTCAGATTAACTTTCCTCTGTCTTTTTGTCTACTTTTTCTTAGACTCAAGACTGTAGTTACTACATGCTCAAGATCTTTGCAAGATCTTTATAATGGAAGGTGATGCCCAATTTGTGCATATTTCATGAGTAGCACAATAACAAGTGGACCTAAGTAGGAGTGGATGGTACTAGAAAATCTGAGCCCTCCTGCACAGCTTAGTAAAGTTTAACTTTTCTAAAATAAACCATATTCCTTGAGATAAGCTATATATCAAGGATATACAGATGACAGTGTATTTTGTTAGGCTCCTAAAAAAGCCATAGAGAGTTGTTGCTGGATGAAGAAACTTAAAGTAGGACTTAGCTGGACTTGAGGATAAATCAAAAATTGGTTTCTGAACTTTGTTCAGCTTCTCTCTCATCACAGAGATGAATACCCTGATTATACAACTTAATAGCTCTGAGTCTAAGCTTCTGAGGTCTTTAGATCTTTGCTTATGGAGCTTGCTCCGACATGCCACAGTCTGCATCTCTCAAGTGCTTCTCTTCAGACTTGCAATGGTTGCAATAAAAAGTCGTAAGCCCTTTGAGTTAGGTGACCAGCACAGTAGTCTATATTGCAGCGTAAGAGCCACCCATTTGAAAATTAGGTGCCACACTGCTATTGCTGATGCCTAAATGGTTTGTTAGCTCTAGTCCTTAATACTCTGCAACAGCAAGGAGGAATTTTGGCTCTGAACTTGCCAGTGCACTTAGTGTGTGGATATATTTGCTTGCAGTTAGTTTTACTGAAATAAATGGAGACACATCCTGAAGTTAAAATTGCGTATGACCGCTTCATGGAAATAAGATCTTGAAAAAAGGAATTGTTTTGCATATACATGTCTAACAGTGAAGTAACAGTTACATTTTCAAACATGTCTTTAGGGAGAGTTTGTGAGTACTGCAAGATCTGGGTCTACAATACTCCATTTCATTTCCACCTCATGTCTCTAGTCTCTGTCTGGAGCCTGGTAGAAAAGGGCTGATATGGTTTTTGTGCTTAGCTGGATAGAATCATTATTTTGTACGTTGTGAAATCCCCTTTCTGAGCACATGAGGTGCACATGGAGAACTCAACAGGGTGGTCTTCTGAAACTGCTTAAGATCGGATGAAATTCAGAATGTTGTATGCACAGTATGTTCTGTATTTTCTTTATATATTCAGTCTTGCTGCTCTGTTACAAGTCAAGGTGTAGAGTTTTTTAAGAAATGTAGGTTGAGCTCCTGATTGCATCACTGTATCTCTAAAAATCTTGAACAAATGCCCAAAATTTCTCACAAGCAAACAACTATTTTAGATAATAACTCACTTTCAGTAAAATTCGCCTCAAAACGTTACAGTGCTTTAGAAATATGATGTCTCTGGGCTTTTCATATCTTACGAGATGCATGGCCAAGAGTCAGGTAAAATTAATCTTTGCATGTGATCACAAAAGCTTTGCAATGAATGACACTAATTCGAACTGGAAGCTATTAGAAGGTTTCGCATTTGTTGTGTCAAGTTCTGCCTCTTCTCCCTCTCACTGTGATTTATACTTTGTTCCTTTCATAGGTGCCTATCTTGTGCCGTACTTAATCTTGCTGCTGATAATAGGGATTCCACTCTTCTTCTTGGAGCTTGCTGTGGGGCAGAGGATCCGCCGAGGGAGTATTGGTGTGTGGAATTATATCAGCCCCAAACTTGGAGGAATTGGATTTGCAAGCTGTGTAGTAAGTGTTTAACATTAATCGTGTGGTTTGCTTTCAGTCTGTATGATTTAGACTTACCGTTTTGCTTCAGGAGAAGGCCGCTGATTTATAGCTGGGCTTCAGGGTCAGTTGACAATGTTTTGGAAGAGCTTAAAACTGAAATCAGTACATTAAAAAAATATTAATACAGTTGTGTCTGTAAAACCAGTCAACTTGTATTCTGTGATTCTTTTGAAATTAGGAACTAGGCAACAGAGTAGTCTTCTGGAGAAAAGAAGCCTGTAAAAATATGGGCGTTACACGATAAATACAGAGAAATGAAAATGCAGAAGATGCCAGGTATTGGGGCAAGCCGTTCGGTTCTTATTCTGAGTTATTTTAGTTAAAATTTGGTTCAGTGGCTGATGTGCAGAAATATGTAGAAGTTCAGTAGGGATTTTTTTTTTCTTTTTAAAATGTATTTAATAAATGTAACTTTTTTGATATATCTTTTTTTTTATAGGTATGTTTCTTTGTGGCCCTGTACTACAATGTTATTATTGGATGGAGTCTGTTTTACTTTTCGCAGTCTTTTCAGCATCCATTACCATGGGACCAGTGTCCTTTAGTTAAAAATACATCTCATACCTGTAAGTCTATATTAATGTTATTAAAAATCATATAAAATATATAAAATTTGACATTTTCAAACAAAAGAAAGAAAAAATACAATTAAAAGAGACATTTGTGGGAAAAAATGTTGTAGGCAAAGCTGGTTTTGCATCTTAATAAGATGTCTCTTTATAATAATTGGAAAAAATACAACAAAGAAATCTAAGATAAATATACTGTATTTGGAAAGCAACATTACTGTCAACAGCATTTTAAAGAGTAATGAAATTAGGGGAGTGCTATTTAGTGTGTTGCAGGGAAAAATATTTCTGATTTTGGTACCGCTTTTTATGCTTTCTTGGTGAAAAGCAAAGGTGGAGGAAGGATATTTCTACATTTCAATCAGTAGGATACTTCCTGTTGACAAAGCAAAAAGTGTTGTATTAATAACAAAGCAGAAAATGGGAAATTGTAAACATCAATGAAATGCGTGTGATAAAAACATTATTTGCTTTGTAAACCAATAGAAATTAGATAATTGGTCATTGGTTTGTTGCTATAATGAGTTGGTCTCAAATGGTCATACTATACAACAACATTAAAAGTTCTTTATCCCTTGGTTTTGGTTATCCTGTTACACACTTTGCGTTATTCTTGCTCTTGAAATAGGAAATACTTCTTTTACTTTCTTTTTAGTTCAGATCTTAAATTTTCTTTAATTACCTTTTGTGGTTTTTTACCCCTTTAATAAAGAACATAACCAGAGACATTTGAAAAGTTGTACATTTTCATAGTGTCTTTGCCAGAGTTGCTTGCTTCAGTTGTTCAAAATAATCAGTGTATTGACTGTATTTCACAAGCTATTGTCCATTAATTGAGCCACAGTGTTTGTCTGTTTATGTACCCTTATCCTGCCAAATATCAAAACAGAGTGCATCAGCCTAACTTAGGCAGAGGTCATCTGAATTAAGCTTAAACACATAAAAGTATTATATTTGATAACATCCTATCATTTTTGGGAGTTTATTTCAGTGAAGATATGACACCTGTGTTAGTTTTTAAAATTAGTGTATTTTTTCCTTTTCATTAATTAACCTTGACTCGGGACCTAGCTTAGAGGTATGATTGATTGTCAGATACAAATAATTTATGAAAACATTATGTAAATATTTTATTTTGAGGAATTATTTCTATTTATATGTGTTATATGTCTAGATAGACACAATTTCTTAAGCTGTTCAGTAACGTGAATAAAAAAGAGTTACACTATAATAAAAAAATCACTTCTGGAATACATACAGTGACTTCCATTTAACATAGCTGTGTAGGAGCCATTTTTTTCCTTTTCTCATCACTTTGGTATCATTATGTTGTTATTTTATCATTTGTAATAGTAGTTAAGTGCCTGTTGATTTGAGTGGCATATCGAAGCAGACCCAAGTGATAATTTGTTTTCCATATATTTTCAAAACTGTGTTCAGAGAGATACTTTTCTTCGTATATAAATCGCAGCGTCATATGTAGGTAGTCTAATCTTACATGTGATAAATGGAATGTATGCCTTCATCTAGGCCTGCCTACTATTTCGTACTTACGTGAGAAATAAATTCTGCCTAGGACTCAGGTTGACCATGTGCAGAGGAATACATTATCCCAAAAGAGTGTTTTTTAAAAAGATATACCCAGAACCTTTCACTGACAGCAGTCACGTTTTCTTTTAGACACTGTCTTAATGCTCTTTGTGAGTTTAGTTTCTCAGTAAATGATGACGGCACAATTACAAATATTGAGAATTGGTAGAACATTGTTATGAAATGTTGGGAAAATACTTCTGTCCTGAACCCATTCTTTACCTGCTAACGTCTCTTGACAGTTGTGGAGCCAGAGTGTGAAAAAAGTTCTGCAACAACTTACTACTGGTACAGAGAAGCGCTGAATATTTCCAGCTCTCTGTCAGAGAGCGGGGGTTTAAATTGGAAGATGACTATCTGCTTGCTGGCTGCCTGGGTCATGGTATGCCTAGCCATGATCAAAGGCATTCAGTCTTCCGGCAAAGTGAGTATACTGTTCACCTCAATGGCAGTGTTTTACTTTGAAACATTTCACGACGTTTTTCCTCACCACACTCTGTTTACTCTCTCATGAAATCTGTAGGAGCAGGTTAGAAGCTGTGACTCACCCCAGGATTTGTATAATCTTGAGTAGGGGAATGTTAGTAGTTAAGCATTAAAATTGTAGTAGTTTTAGTGGGAATTGTAGTAATTTAGTGGGAACTGAGATCTGAAGAATAGTAATTTCTGTTCTTATCAACGTACCTGTTGCAAGTAACTGAACCTCAGCTTTATTGTGCAGCATAAGTCTGCGTGTTTCTGAATGTCTAAGGAATTACATTTCCATGTATACTCACAGCAATATTGCAGTGCACCCAGGTCCTCAAAATGCCTTGCCATTTTTCTTTTTATTGTTACTGTCATTGGTGTCTATGCTTCTGTCATTAACACAGCTGCTTTTCAGGATTCTGGATTGTTTTTTTTGACTAATGACTAACCATCCCTTTGCATCTGAGTATGTCACCTTGTCTGCTTTCCTTTCCACGCAGCCAGATGGATTGGCTAATGAATGGTTTGTGAGCTCTGTCGATTGCAGTGGGATTTTCAAACGAAAAATAATCTGTGCTGTTAAAACTTTTGGCACTGAGGTGGAAATTTCTGTGACCTCTTTAGTGTATTTCAGTTAAAGAAACAACTAGTAAGTTTAGCAAGAGAATCATTTTACTAAACTTTAAAGTACAGAATAGATTTGCTTTTTGGTGGTGGAGTGTAAAGGATCGTATTTGATTACTCATTATTTTTTGTTTTGGCAGTAAACATTACTTAGTGATCTGAATCCATTGGTTATGTACTTTTCATTGACTCGTGTCTTCTCTCCTTCTGTAGACAGAATGAGTTTCTATTCATGCTGCGTATCTTTACCATACTATGTACTTTGATCAAAGTCCATTTGTTAAGTGAAGCGTTTCTAAAACAATCTACTTCTGTCCTTCTTGCCGTCATCTCACTGAGTTCATACTGAATTTCCCTGGAAGCTCAGCAGTTTGTTAGTCAACACAATGGCAACTGTATTGTTTTAGTACAGTACTGAATTTATTTTACAGTCATGTGATTTTGCTTTCTTCTGCAGAGACAAGGGGAATGGGAAGTGGGGAAGTGTTCTGCATATTTCTTAGAGCATATGATTATCAATTCAGTCGTACATCCAAAAGATACTGAGTAGTGAATGAAACTATTGAAAATAAAGTCCATGGATGGCATGTTAACTTTCTTCTTAATGTTTTTCAGATCATGTATTTTAGTTCCCTTTTTCCTTATGTGGTACTTTTATGCTTTCTGATCAGAGGACTGCTACTTAATGGGTCAGTGGATGGAATTCGTCACATGTTCACACCTAAGGTATGTGCTTAATTTCTGTTGGCAGTGTATTAAAGTTTCAGTGGCAATTTGACCGCTTATGAATGCTCTCGTTTAAGCTTATTGTCTTCATAGAACGTTTGGCCATATTTCTGTTTGGTTAAATTGCAAAATTGTTCTTGACCTCAGTGGCACAATATCAAGCCCCAAGGTCCAAAGGCTCTAAGTGTTCCTAGGGTCAGTATAGAGTTACCTCCCTCAGGTGAAGGGTTCCCAGAGTTAGATGCCTTTACAAAACAAAGCAACTGAAAGTGCTATTTACAGGATTCAGGGTGTTTAGAAGGCTACAAATAATGAGAAGAAAAATGAATCTTAAATCTTGCCATTCTCTAGGGTTGAAATGCCTAGTTCTGGGATGTCACAGTGAAACACCTTACCTTGAATGCTGTCATAGCTTTACGTAATTAACTTGTCCCTTTTGAAAGGTGACAAATTTTTCCTTTTTAGAAATAAATTAATGCTGTTCACATAGTAGCCCAAAGTAGAGGAGACCTGTCTTAAATACTAAAGTAGTGTAAGTACTCACCCCTCAGCTTTCCTTACCATGTTTCTTGTGGTTGTCATGCCGAGATAGCAGCAGCTCTAAGCATACATTTTTTTACAGCAATATGTCTTACAGAACTTTAGATTTTATAACTACAGAGGTGAGAAGGGATGTTATGAATCACTGTGTAGTCTGAAAGATCTAAATTCTACGCACACCCATCTCAAATGCTTGTAACTGCGTCTATACTACAGGAACAGCATGTTTGAGCAGCCAGAGCCCTGGAATGCTCTGCTGCCCTTCATATTGTATTATGAAATGGACTTTCCAACAAGTCCCATTTCACAATACAGTTGAGCAGAACAGGACTGATGTTTCAAAAATGAAAGCCAAATAAGATGATTAAAACCAATGCACATAGCGGCTATTGCCAGATGACAGGGTGTTGTCAGTTGTTTTGACTCCAGGTGTTTTGAGTCTGTGGAGAGCTGTCATCCTATAAAAATGACCTTTGTTAGCTATCACACTGTCATTTCTTGCGTTGTGGTAGGCAGTCGTGCTCCACTTTACTCGCTCTCAGCGCTTCAGAGAGTCGGGGTTCTGCAGGAGCTTGCAGGCTGCTCAGGCAAATCTGGGGAATCTGAGGGACAGAGAAATGTAGTGCTTGCTGGTGAAGAGGAAGTCTATAGCAGAGGTGGAATACAAGACGTCTTGAGGTTATAATTTGATTTCTCAATGACAGTGTTAATCCTTTCTTTAACTAGAGAAGCACCACGAGAGACTGAGAGAACATAAACACTGAAACTCCCCTTGAATACCAACATGTCTTCACTATTTCATCTTTCATGGTTTTAGACCTAAAATAAGTTGCAGCTGATGCTTACTTTATAGTTACTTTTAAACTTAATTGCACAGTTGTTTCACGTGTTCAGATAAACGATCTTGAAAGAAAAATTGTTTTTAATTTCTCCTACTGGTTTCCAGTTCGGTATCTCAAAATTGAAGTTATAGTTTAAATTTGAGGCTAGGGGGCCTGTACGTCACGTACAGTATACGTGAATATAAACCTCCAAAAGTATTTTCATTAGAATCTCTGATTGTTTCTGTACTTGAGTACTAATTTGGACTGTAGGTTTGCGTGAAACTACCTGAGGGAAGTCGGACTCCCCACCTGTTGTTGTTTCCATTCGCTCCCTTGTGACAACAGTTTATTTGGGCAGGCGGGCTGTACAAAGGACTGCTGAAGTGATCTAGGTTGAAGATAATCCAGGTAGATAGACGTGAAAGGGGAGGGGGAAACATCTTTTCAGCCTCGATTAGTTCAGCAAATGACCACGTTTTGACCACAGATGATCACAACACATTCCCACAGAAATGTCGTGTCAGCTCAGCAGAGGACTGGCACACACTGGTTCAGGTGTGAGAGCACAGGGCTAACAAAGAAGGGGAGAATTTCTCTGTTTGGCGTGGTTGATGACCAAAGCATAAATTCTAAATAATAACCTTAATGAAGGACCTAAAAAAAGCTGTAGAAAAAGCCCACTGAAGTCAACTACTGAAATGAACCTGTAGGACTGTATGAAGCTCAAATACAGACGCCCCAAAATTTCACAGAAAACATAATAGCAAACCAATTAAAAGTTTATTTTGAAGTGCTATGCCATGCGTATCTGAGAATGTACTACCTTTGATGGTACCAAATGGTGTATTGCAGAAAGAGAGAAGTGTTTCGATACTTAAACCATTTTCCAGATGTAGTAAAATTAAGACTATTCCTTGCACTCCCTCTAGTGGAAAAGCTCTAGCATGACTGTGTGATACAGCCAGATTCAACTATGTACAGTAGCTACTTGTGCATTGTAATTAGAACAAAAATTGTAAGTCAGGAACAAGTTTATTGTCATAAACATTTTTATTTTTTTTTCAAGACGCTGGCATCTATGATGATGCTTTTTAGTTTTACTGTTTTCGATAAGCCTAGGATTTAAAAAAAATGAAGTAATCACATACACAGATGTATATGTATGTCTTTCATTGTTAAATGAATGGAGGCCCTGAATCAACCTGAGAAAATTTAATGTTTAAATGTCACTTGTACTTTTTTTTTTTATGAATCAGTATCTAGAAGAATCAGAGATACAGAGATGATGATGACTCATAACTTTGTAACAAAGATATTTCTTGAAGTATGGTCGTCTGAGCAATACAATTCAATTTTTTTATAAGAGGCTTAGTTGTCCCTCAAATACATGACCCATTTAACTTAGGGTAAGATCAAGGCATCTGGCTTAAGGGAGATTTGACTTGTGGACTATACAGATGGTGGTGGCCAGCGTTTATTTCATATGTTACATTTTGCTTTACATAATTGCATGTAATAGAATTCCATATAAGCATGTGTATCTCATAGTCACTTTTTAAAAAAAAAAAACCCAACAAAGCAATTTTCAACATACTTATTGCATTTATAAAAGAATTGATCATACCAAAATACATTTGGATTGTAACAACTGTCAGTACGTATACTATAAAAAAAGATAGTAAATACTGTTTAAAAAAAAGAGTAAAAGAAAGATGTTCTCTTTTATTTCTCAGTTTAACTAGCTACTATTTCAGTTATCATATAGCTCCAGTAGTGTCTCATTGTTGGGAACGTACTGTATAGCATGGTTCTCTTTAAGGATTATATCATATAAAATAAATAGACATTCTGGACCATAAGTTTGCTCAACTTTAGGTGTCACATCCAGGTTTCATTTTGTCATAATGAAAATACATTTGTAGTGGAGTATTAGCATTTTATGATGTAGGTTGTTTTCCTGTTTGTTTTTTTCTTTTTTTTTTTTTTTTTTCTGTTGTATTTTCATATAATAGAAATGCATTTTATAGCTGACATATATTATATCTAATTTCAAACAGCTTGAAATAATGCTGGAGCCCAAGGTCTGGAGAGAAGCTGCTACTCAGGTGTTCTTTGCCTTAGGGCTTGGATTTGGTGGAGTCATTGCCTTTTCAAGCTACAACAAGAGAGACAACAACTGCCATTTTGATGCCGTTCTGGTGTCCTTCATCAATTTTTTCACTTCTGTGCTGGCAACTTTGGTGGTGTTTGCAGTTCTGGGCTTCAAAGCCAATATCATAAATGAAAAATGTGTTATCCAGTATGAATATCCATTTCTTTCTTTTATTATTTTTTATGGTATATTTCATTTATGAATTAACACAGATCATTGAGTTTGATTTCTCTGTTCTGTTGTGTTTTACAGAAATTCAGAGAAGATTTTAAAACTTTTGAAATTAGGCAATCTGAGCCAGGATATGATACCACATCATATCAATTTCTCAAGCATTACAGCAGAAGATTACAATTTAGTTTATGACATTATTCAGAAAGTTAAAGAAGAAGAGTTTGATTCTCTCGGTCTGAAATCTTGTCAAATTGAAGACGAACTTAACAAGGTGAGAGTAATAAGTAAGTCTTAAGTACAGAGATTATGAACGGATGAATATTTGTAAGCCTGAAATAAACTGTGAAGTATACTTAGGCAGAGTATCAGTACAGTGTACCTATGAGCAGTGCAGCCATAGAGATCCATATGGAAACATGGTTCTGTGCAGAGTCACGTTCCAGCTCACCTGAGGACTTTTGGGTCCAATGTCTCAATGTAGTCTTCACTGACTTACAAGATATTTTGATCGTTACATCGCTCTCCTCAGGAGGTTTTAAAGTTCTGGTTTTCAGAAGAGTTGAGCATGAGGATTTTTCCAGAGACTTAACAGAGGTGTACCTATTCACCATCTCAAACTGATGTGTTCTAATAATTATTAAATATAAATACTATTTCACTAGAAAGTAGAAAAGTTATTCTCTTATTATTATATAATTGCTTAATGAATATCATTCTGTTTTGAAATCTTTACAGTAGCCCAGATTCTTTAAAAGAAGAGGTATTTTTCTAGCCTTTTCAGAGGGACTTCAGTTTTAAACACTGAAGTAGTGATACTACTCTGTAGTATCTGAAGCTAAAATGTCAAATCGGTGACCTAAACAGTTAAAGTTCCTATACTATTCTGGTCATTTAAATTTGAAACAGCTAGGTATAGAAACTAAGTCCTTTATATCCTTACTGGAGAGAACAGAGTGTATTTTGTAGCAGTCCTCTATAATACCTCTCCTGAAAAATTATCAATGAAAGAGAGGAAGAAGTGTGTTGTTAATATCAGTCAACTTAGAGATTCTCAGCCAAATCCAGTATTTCAGTAAACAGTACTAAGTTTGCAGGTTTGGAAGAATCACATATTAGATAGCAGCTTCCTACTTTCAATGTCAAGATTTAATCAATGATACTGCATGAACACAAAGTCAGATTGTCACACTAGGAAAAAAAAATAAAATAATAATATGTGGATTTTTTTCTCACTGACAGGCAGTTCAAGGAACTGGTTTAGCTTTTATTGCCTTTACAGAAGCAATGACCCACTTCCCTGCTTCTCCCTTCTGGTCAGTCATGTTCTTCCTCATGTTGGTGAATTTGGGACTTGGAAGTATGTTTGGAACCATTGAAGGCATCATCACACCCATTGTTGATACCTTCAAAGTCAGGAAAGAAATTCTTACTGGTGAGTTGCACAAACTTTCTTTTCCCACTAGAGCAGTAAGCTAAATTTTTTTTTGAGAGTATGAAGTCTTGTTTTTTTGACATGAAATTTTTCAGCGCTGACACTTTACAGAGCAGTAAATCACTGCGTTCCAGACCATACTTTGATGGGCAGGCACATTAATATCTGAAAGTAAAACTTTCTCCTGAATGCTACAAGAGCAGGAACATCCTAGAACTTAAATTTTACTGGAGAATTTCTGTTACAAGTCCGAGCTCTTCCAGAATACTTTCTATTCCAGCCTGTGTCACAGATCAGGGAGGAAAAGGAAAGAATGAAAATACATTGCAAATTACTACAAATTATTCCTAAGGCCAAGTGAAATCTTAATTTATGATGAAATGTTTATTATGTTAAAAATCAGTACAGTTGCTCTCTAGAGGAACATTTTTTCCCTTTTGAATGTGGAAAGGGTCTTAAACAAGATGTTTAGAGTTGGTTTTTTTTTTCAATTTTAATTTATTTAAATGCCCAAACTTATTTGACGTGTAGCCTGTTCATGTAGCTCTGATGATCTTGTAGCAATTTCTCTTTTTGAGATAGAATATCAGCATAAAATGTGAAAGTTAGGTTTCTGAAAACGTTCAGGACAGCTACAAGGAACGTGATGTGTTATGCACAAATTCAGATTTCGTTTCAGTACTTCTGACAGAAGGGATAGAAAGTAAAAAATATATAAGGTCCTTTAACATTATCTAACTCTATGAAGGAAATAATAATAATAATATATTTTATAAGAGTTAAGCCCTAATGTAGCTGATCACTGCTCTTTCCTGACTGCTCTCCTTACCTCTACTTATGTAATAAGTAGTATTTAACAAAAAACATGCTTTTTTTTTGCTTTGCTGGATCTAAGAATAAAATTCTTCATAAAGATAAATCAACTGATTTTTCAGAAGTCCTAACCTACTGAGCACTTGTTTGTTTTTTTGTTTTTATTTTAATCAGCTCTTAAATTCATACTGAATAACCAGTAAGACATTTAGAAATTAGCTGTTCTTCCTAAGTATATATGCAAATACTATGATATATAGTCATTAGTCTGGAGTAATGGAGTGTTTTACAGTAATTCCTTGTTACTGCGTTTGAAAAAAAGACCAGCTATTACGATGAAGGGGTATTCAAGAACTGCCTTTCTGTGGTAATTTGAGTGGTATGCAAGCGTGATTTTTTGCTAAACTCAGCTGTACTCGAAGGATTACAGCTTGATGTCGTGTTTTTATAATTAGCTTACAAAATTGAAATGCCTGGGTTACACTTCATGCAGTATCGGTGGGATTTAACAAGGATTATGCCTGTACTAGAGTTTGTGCTTAAAACCCACAAATCTTCAATTTTTACAGAAGTGTGAGCACATTTGCAACTTTTTGCACTGTGGTTCCAGTTCAGTCCCTCTTGAGTTCAGGGAAACCAAGTCATATGCTTAAAGTTATTTTGTGTTCAAGTATTATGCCAAGTTATGGTGAGTATACCTACCAGAGCCTTAGTTTACAACTAAGGATGCATATTTTTTGGGTGTAATGGTAAGACACAATGGGAGAACATGAGAACAACAAGGATTTCTAAATTCACGTACATACTGTTCTGGTGGTCTAATTCTTTTCTCAGGGTCAGTAACAAAACTCTGAGACAAAACAATGAGACTGAGGTTGAGGATATTTAATCTGTGTTCTTTTGTTTTTGTTATCTTGTGTTAGGAGTTCACATTGATTTGTAATGATCTCATCCACTCTAATTACTACAGGGTTGAAAAATGTGATTGGTCTTACACCACAGTATTTAAAAAAGTAACATTGTCTTCCTTTCACTACATTAATCAATACTAATTGATTAGCTGAGATTTATGCAATGGATATATTCTGTAATGATATTTTATACTTTGAAACAGATTAATTTCACCTAATTTTAGACTACTCAGGTGTATCCTTAGCATAAATTCTCAGAGAAGGGAGGAAGGGCCCTTCCAAGTAGGAGAATCACTCTTACTGGTGCTCAACCTACAATTGATTTCACGGTTTATTGAATTTGACTTATTTTATGGCTACTTAAGCGTTCAGTCCTATTCTTGATTAATCTAGTAGGAAAAAAATAATATTGAGAATCATTATGCATTCAAGAAATATATTTTGGGTTGTCCCTAAACAAAAGAAAGGGCAGAAATGTTGCTTAGTGCACAGATACGTTTAGATAGATTCTAATGGAAGTTCATGCTGTGAATTATCTAGGGAAATCTATTTTTATTTTTTTAGAATCATAGTCTGAAACTTTGGTCCTTTTCACTTCTAAATTCCAAAAAGTTATCTAGTGACCAAGTAACATGATCTATGATGTTTAGCTTACCAGTTCTGTTTATTTTTGCCTTGCATTCACATTAAGTTAAATGTTTAATGAGAAATAGTCACGTGATTAATCAGGACTGTTGTAATACGGCAATTCCAATACTTCTTATTTCATAACTTATGTAGGGAATAGGTAGGATTTCTAATGTTCTTAAAATTGAGACACCCCCCCCCCCCCCCCCCCAAAAAAAAAAAAAAAGGAAAATACTACCAACTCTGATTATATGAAATAATGTGTTATTTCAGCATAAATAAACAGCAAAATATTTTTGCTGTTTTGAACTCTCTTTATTTCCTTTTTTGTCTATGGAACTTTGTTACAATTACAGCTCACATTTCTGTCTTTTATTCCAGTGATCTGCTGCTTGGTAGCATTTTTTATTGGACTGATCTTTGTGCAACGGTCTGGAAATTATTTTGTGACAATGTTTGATGACTACTCAGCTACTCTGCCCCTGCTTATTGTGGTCATTTTGGAGAATATTGCAGTCACCCGAATTTATGGAATAGACAAGTAAGTGAAGGAAATCTGTTTCCCTGTCCATATCAACAGTATTCATCACAATCATTATTGCTATTTTAATTATATTGTGCAACGTATTTGTGGTGCACACATAAATGCAAGTAAGTATAAAGTGGGTCAATCTGGACATGAATCCAGTCTGGTTTTAGGAGCAGGTTTGGAGCAAGATATATTGCATCAGGACAGTGTAGTGAAACCTCAAGAGCAATTGCATCAGACCCAAAGAGAGGAGAATGCAGTAAAAGAGGCAAAATTAGAGAGTTAGAAAGGAGGCTGGATATGCAAGAATGATGAAATTATATAGAAATAAGACATCAGGAGAAAGATTTCAGCAATTAATAACCATGATAGCAAAGAATAGGTTCAAAACTTAGTTGGAAGCAGCACAGTTGACGTTGAAGTTAAATGACCTTCTATCAGTGATGGCTGAAGAGAAAAGAACACATCAAGTACCTCTGAGTTTTTTACATCTCATGGCAGAAATCACCATAATGCATTTTAAGGAATAGAAGAGCTTGTATCAAAAATAACTCATGCCATCCACAGATAAAACAGAGTATGCAATACTAGCACGCTGAAGTAATTTAAACATCTGTGATTCCTTGGCATGTACAAAGAGTGACACAGAATGGGTGGGTTTTCATTTGACTTTTCACTTTTTCAATCTGAGTAATCAGCCAATGCCTCACCATAATGAAATAAAACCATAATAAGAAAATTTAATTTTATGGTTTCCAGACATTGTTTCTTGTCTACGCAAGTAGTGCCTGGTCTGCTTACTCATTAAGGAAGAATTCCCAGTTGGGCCACATGTATAGTCCTGTAATTGATCACATAGACGTGAAAACACCATGTAGATGTTTTTACACACAGAATAAAAGATGAAACAGATGACTTGGGTATCAGGTTGGTAATGTCCACTCAGGTAGAGTTCCACAGTGAAAGGAAGTAGACGTGTCAAAAGTCAGCAAGTTACCTGTGAGGAAGTCGGTGTTTAGGAAGAGCTAAAATACGGTAATACTTTGCTTCTGAATCAGAGTGCAGTTGATTCATGTTTTCAGAAGGGGTTCTGGCAGAATATAGCGAAAAGTTAACCACCAGATTTCTCATTCGTAACGGCCACTTGAACCTCCCTTTGGAGCATTCCTGATATTTCTTCTGATGTATATTTCTCCAGAATATCCTTCTTCAGGAGCCCAGCGTTCTTGTTTGCAAAAACTGCCAGAATCAACAACCTCAGGTTGTCATTGGCTGTGATAGCACCAAGGGGTCATAATTATAGATGAAGATCCATGCATATGTCTTACTAGACACATTGTCTTCGATCAGATAAAAAAACCAAATCCATTGCATCCAAAGGGATTACAGCCAAAGGACAGAAAAAAACAGACAACATGTGAATCCCTGTAGTCAGAAAGGAAAACCTGCTATGCTGGAATGAGTGCTAAAGGAACTTGGTAGCTTTGAAAAGAGATAATGAAAGACTTTAAAGTGAAAATAATAGATTTAATTTTAACTGGATGAAGAACTGGAGATTCCAGAAAGAAAAAGTTATCTATAGAGGGCACAAATCGTTTGTAAACTCAGCTTCTTTTTAACAATGTGTTTCATTGCAGTATAAACAAAGGATAGAATACCTCCAACTATACAATTAAAAAAATTTTTTGAGAGCTTATACAACAGTAGCTTCACATATATAACAGCTTTGAAAACATATTTATTGCTATAGAAGCTTTTTTGAGAGACACATTTCAAAAGGGAGTGGGACCACAAAGGAGTTAAAACAGAATCGGTACTTCTGCACACTCCAAAAGAATTAACTCTAAAAATATTTTCTCTTTTTCTACTGGCTCTGGAACCACATTCTCCTCTGTCAAGAGTACAAAAATAGGAGTTTTGTTCATATCATAACTTGCAATTTTGAGGCACAAGGAGGCAGATTTAAAACTTCACAAAGTTTTATTTCAGCAACTGACATGATGCAAACCATAGCTTATGCATAAAGTTATTTTTTGCACTGCAGCACACATGTGGGTTTGAAATTAATTTTGCAGAATCTGTAAGATGTGCTGGTTTTATATGTCCTCAAAAGTAATGACACATGCCTCAGTAGACAACCCAGCAGACAATGTGAGAAGACGTAAAAAAAAGAGTCTTATTAAAAAAAAGGTGAGTTTAAATATCTTTCCAGCACAGTCTAGCAAGCAGTTTACTAAGTCACTGCACTGTGTAGCGATTCCTTCTGTTCTGAACTAGTAATACAAGCTCTATTTTTCATCCCATCAAGTAATCTAAACTGCAGCCATTTCTATACATGTATTTTTTCAATGGGTCTGTTCCCTCATATTAAGTGCTACATATCAATTATCATAGTTGAAATCTCAGTGTACACACTAACAATAGCCTTTTATTCCCTTCACAGATTTATGGAGGATCTGAAGGATATGCTTGGGTTTTCTCCAAGCCAGTATTATTACTACATGTGGAAGTATGTTTCACCTTTAGTGTTGTTATGTTTGCTGGTAGCTAGCATTGTCCAAATGGGATTAAGTCCTCCTGGTTACAATGCTTGGATTGAAGATATGGTATGTATATGACAGATGCCATCATCATCATAATGATCATATCTGAAGTATTTCAGAAGTACATGAAAAGACAAAAAAATTTGCAATTAGAAATTCAAAATCAGTATAAATAATGGCATGGTGGTTTTTATCTCAAGTAGCACTAATGTAAAACCAGCTGCTTTTTAATTTTAGAGTAGTTCTGCTTTAAAATACAACTGCTTAACACGAACTTTCATGCTTTTTGTGACTTTTAGTTTGTTGATGTATGTTGAAGAAATTCTTGAGGGTGGGAGAAGTTCACTTTCATTAAATTTTATTTTACTGCAGAAAATAGTTCAGAATACTGCAGAAAATAGTTCAGAAAATAGGTGATAACACTGAATAAATCATTTCAGATATCACATCAATTTCTTATGTGGAATTAAGTACTGAGATTAACCATGTCGTAAATTTTCCCCTTTGGGAATACATATCACATTGTAGGTAACAGCTGCATTAAAACCTGTCTCTGATAAGAATGTTTGATTTGTTTAAAAAAAAAAAAAACAAACTTGTCTGCACGAACAGCAGAGTCAGTGCTGTGTGTTGGCTCCAAAAAGAGATTCAGTCAAGGTAACTCCTAAGAGTTCTGCTAGCTTGTAGGCTTGTCAGCCCTCAAAGGAGAGTAAAATGTCAGAGAAATGAATCTTGGGGACCCTTCTGAATGGACAATTGTACAAATTGGCCAAGGGAAAAAAATTAACAGCAAAGACAGGTAAAGTGTAAACACAAGAGGTTGGCTTTACTACAGACAACCACTATTATTTTCTCAGGATTCTCCAAAAAACGCTCTTGTTATGTTTGATTCTTGCCCTCAAAAATTAGAAAGAGAAATACCTTACAATACCAAACATACCATTCATTTCCATGTATAAAATTAGATGTTAATTGAGCTACCAGGCAAACTGAGTCTGTTGGCCAGTGACTCCTGGACGCAGAAGAGGTGTGGGGTGCAGTCACTGCCCCAGTGAATGTGTTACAGTTTACACAAAATATGTACAAAGTGGAACAATCCCACAGGGTGATCTGAGACAGTCCCTGACTAGACCAGCTATTAGCCTACAGAGCAGGGACTTATTTTCCAGGCACAGTTACAGATAACACCGCACACTTGTCTGTTCTGAACATCCTTTAAAGGATCAAGGAACAGCTACAGCCAATCATGCAGAAAGCCTGATGTGAACATCTTGGTTTGGGTTCTGCTGGAGTGCTCTGAGCGTCTCAGAAACTGTGGGACAGTGTTTTGGTCCTACCCACTGGCAGAGAGACGGCAATCCTACATCTCCTGTAGGGAGACTGTTCAAATTTGAGATCTGTAGTGGTGCCCACCTTGTGGGTGCAAGGTGACAAAAAGATGAGTATGAAAACTGCAGGCCTTGGTGAGGACTGCTGGTTTGTTCTTTTTTATGTAGAGATGTATTAATAGTTTTTTTTCTCTTGAATTGCTCAGGCTACGGAAGAGTTCCACAGCTATCCAACATGGGGAATGATTGTCTGTATATCTCTGATGGTGTTGGCCATACTGCCAGTCCCAATAGTCTTCATGGTGCGTCGTTGCAACCTTATTGATGACAGCTCTGGTAGTTTGGCATCTGTGTCCTACAAAAGAGGCCGGATAATAAAGGAACCTGTTAATCTGGAGGGAGATAATACAAGTCTGATTCATGGGAAGAGCCCAAGTGAAGTGCCGTCTCCAAATTTTGGGAAAAACATATATCGAAAACAGACTGGATCACCAACTCTGGACACTGCTCCAAATGGACGTTATGGTATCGGGTACCTGATGGCAGATATGCCTGATATGCCGGAGTCTGATTTGTAACTGCAGAAAAAAAAATGTTGTTTGTTTCTCCTGTCTCACTGATCATGGCTCTCCTACGAGAAGTGATCAGCTTCACTTAGTAGGGTGCGATCTCAGGTGCTCCATAGCGACGGTCTTTAAAATGTCACGACTGTACATACAGGTTGACAAAACTCCCTTTGGATTAATTCTGTGGGCTTTCATTTGCACTGAAGGGAACACGTTCAAAATCAGTGGCAGCCTGCATCTGCCAGCATAGCCAACAATTTGATTTTTTTAATTAATTTCTAAATTTAAAGCTTTCTATCTCTGAAGCCCAGGTCTCACTCGAATGATAAAATATTTCTGAGGTAATATCACTGAAAATCCTTTTTTTTTTTTTTTTTTTTCTGCTTTCAGGTTATTTCCCCAGTATTAAAAGTGAGCTCAGAAGTAGCTCACCAAACCCGTGTTTGTGCAAACACTTGTATATACCTTATGTAGATATGCTGTACTTATTTTGTTAGCACTGATAATTACTTAGGCTATTATTTGGGTAAAAAACAAACCTGCAAACTATTTTCTTATGTAATAGCTGTATAGAGCAATAGTATTACAAAAATCAAGGAGTAGACTTACAGGAAGGCGAGGAAAGATTCCCTGTTCACTGGGGACTGCATAAACTGTGGCTGTATATTTTGTGTAAAATATTTGCTTTTTCAGTGTGAAAACAATGTAAGAGTGAGTCACTCCAAGAATCTTAAGGATTGTGCAGATTCTGCATTTTTTTCTATGCTGTGTGCCTAAAAAAGACCTTCTTGATATTTATTGTGGTTACAAGATTACATATATATTATATTTATATAATATACTTGTAATGTAAATATGTATATTATTCTGTATGTAATCGTTTCAAAAGTTGAAGCAAGATGGCTTTTTTAATTAGTCTCCTTCAGTTTTGCTTCTGTTTTATGCAGATGATTTTTTTCAGTCAGTAATTGTTAAGAACTGTATGGCATTACATTTTAACCTATGAATAAAGAGATTGACAAGGTATTTCTCTGTGATTTCCTCATAAGCTTACTATAACTGTGCACTTATTATAACTTACTATAGACTGAGTTTTCTCACTTTTATGATTCTCCTCCCACATCCCACCTCAAATTCATTTGAGGTAAATGCAAGCCTCGGAATCATAACCAGATATGGATGTTTCACTATCCTGCTCTCCATCACTCCAGTTTAACCCTGTTTCAGAGGCCAAAAACTGAAACACATCCCTTACATAGCTCTGACTATCATTCGTTGCCCACCTCCTGCCCTTTAATGTGGGAAGAAAAATTGTGAAGGCGGATTTGGGATGCTGGAGGTCCACGAGGTAAATGCCTTCGGCTTGTCCACATGGGGAACAGTGGTGGTCTAACACATACTGTAGCTGCGTGCTTCAGGAGTACAGCTTTGAGCATGCCAATGTGGAAGAGCTATGCCAAACAAATGAAAGAAAAGGAGGAAAATTTTAAACAAAATAATCTTGGCAACCTGATAACATTCCTTAGGGATGACTCTTCTGTCTTTGGGAGGATAATCCCAGATAATTTTGCATTTCGAACCAGGGAGCTTTTGAAGTTATTCCCAATAGTCAGAAAGTCGAACTAGTAGCATTAGTTGAGCAAAAGCTGTATTTATTTACCAGGCTTACCTTAACATTTGTTAAAGTTGTGCACATAAAATAAGAGTTTAGAGGATGCATGTATTAGAACACACGGGAGGGAGCTGGCGTAATTTAAGCAGGTTGTGCATTCATAATGGATCAATTGGCAGCATTACTATGTGTATAATGGATCAGTGCTAGAGACACAGAGGAAGCATGTACAAAATACTCCTACGGTGGCAGAGCAGCAGCAGATTTTTACCATTGTATCGCGCCAGGCTTCCAAAGTAAGTGACTGCTCAGAGTAGTTGCCACGCATCCCCCCTGTGCCCAGTCCCGAGTGCAAGAAGTGTCTGATGTTACTGACTTCTTGCCTGTAGGGATGTGTGCTTTTAGCTCTATAGACCCTAGTTTTAAATGTGAAGTGATGGCCAAATGTCTGCTGCTACGCGAGATCTCTTAAAAAGAATGTGAGCAAGATCTTACTATCAAAGTGCAATAGCTACTTCTGTTTAAAGCATCACAAAGGGGACTATTGCTACTTAAGCAGGCTGCTGAAGATTATTCTGCTGGGGAATATATGTCTTCCTACACTTCTGCCTGTCTCCTTGAACGCTTTTAATGAGTATTTAGATTTTTCCACTCATTTAAACCACCTCTTCTCAGTCAGTTGCTACCTAATAGCTCCAATTAGCACGGCTCACCTCAGCTTCATGAAATTTTTCAGGCTTGAGAAAGCCCAGAATGTCTGTCCTGTCTACTGCCGGATGTTTGCTTCATAGTTTGATCTCAGCCATGACTGAACACCCTGACGTGTGGAAGTTCCTTCAACCTGATTTAGTTTCATGGGCTAAAAATCAAGGCACTGCCTGTTCTGCCTAAAGAAGTGGGACTGGTCCAAAAAACAGCTAGATGTGGAGGTTTAAAAACATAAAAAATAATTGCAATAATGTATAATATATATAAAACTTAAATATTATATATATTATTTTATATACGTTATTTTATATATTTATAGTATTTTTTATATATGTATCCTTGGGTATCAATGAAAGAACTGCTGAAGTGAAGTATGAAATTGTACAATTGCTGCTAAAACCAAGGGAATTCACACCGCTTTCATGCTTCAACTTTGGGAGCAAGTTGTTACTTGCTGTCCTTATGGATAAAAAGAAGTAAAAGAAGAGCAGAGGGCAGGAGAGAGAGGTTTCAAATATTTATCTACTTAAAAGCCAGACCGTCTGTGTGTCTTGTCAGTCATAACCACAATTAATTTTCCTTTTTTTTTTTTTTCTAACGGAAAAGATCATTGGAAAAGGCAGTCGTGCTTAAAATTAAAGAAAATCCTATTTGTGTCTTACACTATCAGAAACACCCTAAGAACAAAGTCATCTGTGCGGAAAGTGAAAATACATTTCCAATATAATTTATTGCAGAAGGCCTAAGGTTTCTGAAACCAATATGCTTTGTGAAGATCTGATTTCCCTGAAGAAAGATAACCGAATCAGTCAGCATCAGTATGGCACAAAAAGGCCCTGTCATTACCTCCATACTCTTCAATAGAGGTTCTCAAATTCAGTGGAGTGCAGGACAGAGATTATACCGTCTTGTTGCCTGTTTTCAGTCTTTTCTGATGTATCAAAATTTTATCGACACCTTGCAGAGTACCCTGCAGAGAAGAAAACAAGAGAACGAAGAAGGGAGACAAGAATGAAAGAGAAAAGAAAAAGTTAAAAAAAAAAAAAAGTTGAACAGATACAACCCTTGTGCTGGTGTAAAGGGAACAGTGATCTTGTCACAGTCGGGAGAAGTCAGTTATGTTTGTGACAGCAGTAGCAGAGAAAAGAAGGATGTGTTTGCAAAAGGGTTTTAGATGCTCTGAAAATACTTAACTGTATTGCCCACCATGAAAGACTACCACTCACTGTTCAGCCGAGATGCAGTGTGCTTCCTACTGCTACAACATCTTTGAGAAATTAGCAGAAATGTAGTTATGCCGGTTTAAAAAAAAAAATGCAGGAAATTGAATGTAAACCTTTAAATGCCTAGTTAGATTCTGCGGTTTCGGGAAAAAGAGGAGGAAATCGGGACTACAAGATGTGGTTTGCTTCCTTTGCCACTGGGTGGTGCTCATATCTCATGTGTGTCGGTAAAACGGCATGTTCAGGAGGTTTTAAAAGGGGCGAAAGTATCTTTATTCTCTACCAAGAAAAAGAGCTCTTCAGAATGATCATGGGGTTGCTAAAACTCAGAACTTTAATAATCTTCTGTACCTTCAGCTGGTGTCATAGATATTTGATTTTTTTATATCCAAGTGAAGAAAGACGCAACAAATCTTTGACGCTAGTAAAGGCAACAACTCACTGTCGGTATCCCAGTGCCAAGTAATACGCTTTTGGGTCTTGAGAGCAAGGAGCAGCTTCTTGATTCAATATTTTGAAATCAGTAATTTTCTATGTCCTGTTACTTGCCATTCGAATTTCTGAAATTAGTGAATTAATTAGTTGGCAAATTAATTAGTGGAATAAGAGAATCTCAGGCTATAATATTGTAGCTAACACTAATAATAATGTTAAAGACTTCAATGCTTCTCGCTGCCATCATCATTAAGTGCCGAAAGTGGCAATGAAGTAGATGAGAACTGAGGGGACAGCAAGGAGCACGGAGAAGGGACGGCAGCTGGAGGAGTGACTCAAGCCTGCGACTGTGCTTCTGAGGAAAGCAACTGCTGGGATATCTGGGAGTGTTTTAAAAGTAGTACAGCTACTAAAACATGCCTTGGGCAGCTGTTTAACCCTTTTGGTAAAGAGAGTGTAAAACATTGCTCACTCAGTCTGACAGAACAACCGTGTCTTTCATTTGTACTGTATTCATCATTACTTACTGCTAAATGAGTGAAAGTATTAACTGAGACAGTCTTGTCTCAAACCAGCATCAACACCTGTCTTTGTTGTTGATTTTTTTTTCCCAACATAGTACACAGAATGGCAACGAGAGGTCCCATGCCATAGTCTTTAAATTATGGTGTCAAGACAAAGAATTTATTCAGTGAAAAAACAGATAGATGTAGACATTCTCCATTTTTATTCAGTCCCATATCTTTTTCTGCTTTTGAGATGCCTTCTGGATGTCTCATGTCCAATCCATACTCAACAGGAGGAAAAAGAAGAATGTGTTTTCCATCACTAGAAGTTCAAGGATAAGAGGTACGCTCTTAATCAAAAGTAGAACTGGCTAGCAAAAGGAAAACGGCATGGAAAGAAAAAAGAAATTTGCTTCAAAGCAAGTCTAGTTGATTTGCAGATTTTTTATTCAGGCAAAAAGGAAATACATGCAAATGAAGAGTCACGTTTGCAGTCCAAAGAATAAGAAATTAGGAAAAATGTTAAAAGAGTGGTGAAAGGGGGTGGAACTGAACTGGAGCTCATTAAAAGAAGGAAGAAGGAAAAAGATATTGCTGAAATAAGACTCACTCAATGAATGATAAAGTGTAAATTGAACAGGTAGTAGGTGACCAGAAAGATAAAGAGGTATGGAAAAAAACCAAGGACTTCAGAAAGAAAACAGCTTTTGATGGCTATGTGAAGTATGGTGTAATCAAGCCTTTAGAAGAAATAGTCTACAGTTAGATATAGCTGTTAAAGAGAGGTATGAATTAAAGGTAGTTGAAGATCTCTTAGCATAGAAAGAGAGGGAGGAAGGAGGAATGAATCAGGACAAGAGAATGCTGGGCTGGGAAGAAAGACTTGGGCTGTGTCAGAATTAATTTCCCTTTAAGTATTCAAGTGTCTTTGACATACTGAAAAGCTTGGTTATTTTTCATAAAGCATTTTGAGATGGTCTGGGGAAAGACGTTAAAGAAATTCATCCTTCCAAAATTATTTTATGTTAGCTGTCTGATTTGCAGACAAGACTATCAGAGTAAAATAACAGGTAAATTGTGCCATGAATTTAAGGTTTAAGGAGAAAAATAATTACTTAAAAGCACAGAAAACTCAATGTATGAGGATATGAGGTGAAGAAAAATGAGAATTTACGGCTAAAAGCTCTGAGTTGGAGACCACTGTGTTACTCTGATTTAACATTGTAGTAAATCTCCTGAGCGTTTGCCTAGCGTCAAGGATATGAATAGTCCCAGCCATTACTCACAGACTTGAAATTAGCCAAAGACTCAAAGCACCTAAATGATACGCATTTTACTGCCTGGTCCCTGGAATGGAAACCAGATACCCAGCCTCCCATATGCAATGCATCTGGACAGTGAAGTGTTCCAAAATTATAGATCCATAAATGGGCAACATTTGGTGTGGGACTTAAGTGTGACAGACCCCCTTGTTCTCAAAAAGGGAGAAACTGAGGCACTTTGGAGAAACTGCCAAATCAGATAGGTGAGATATTGATGTCTGTGGGTCTTCACAGAAACTGAGTGTTCAGCTCTGTTCATATATAAAATATTTTGGATAAAAAAGTGTTTAATAACAGGGATGTTGTATTTAATGAAGATGACATGAGTGTTCTGCTCTCCCCTAAGCAGCAAAAACATAAAAGACAAACTTCTTGCCTGACATAAAAAATAGAACGGCTTGCAAAAATGTTGTAAGCCACATGCATACACATTCCCTATACCTATACCTATACGCATACCTATACATATACATAAACATATATCCAGTTACAATTCAACTGGCTTCCTGAGTAAAGAACAAAAGAGGGATGGAACAGTTGGCACTTAAGGATCTGTCTTTACTCCTCAAGAAATTTTATTTTCAAATAAGTTTAAGATTATTCCATAAAGAGTCTTACAAGCGGCAAATGGCTAAAAGTAAGGTCACTACATAAAGAAAGAGCTTTTGAATTAGAGAAATAGGGGGGTTCTTGAGACACGTTTTGAAATTTCATAAGAAACTGCAAAAATCTTCCCCAGACCTCAGATCCCCTAGGGTCAGCTTAACAATGCCTCCATATACCTCGTAGATGTCCCAGTGCAAGATCAGTCTCTCATACATCTTAATTCACACATTGTTATAAGCTTCCTTTTGATTTTGATTCCTCTCTGCCGCCCCAGGATTCCTCAGATGGTTCCCATTTTCACCACAGGCTGCACAAACAGCTGTGCTGGCACAATGGAGGTGGTGGTGTGGAGACAGGAAGGAAGGGCTGAGAGCGGAAATTGCTTAAACCTGCACTGCCACTGAAGAAAGAAACATGGAATTTCGCTCTCAGCCTTAGAAATAAGCAGTTCTCTCTATGAAAACTGCGGTATGAACAACTAAACAATATCACCAGTCTCTTAAGGGTTTGACATAATTTACTGTTGGCAGGTAGCTGAAAATTAGCCAACACATGGTGTACATATATATGGCAATATATCCGTATAAAAGGCACTGGTGACAGTAAATCATGAGTTCGTCACAATCACTAAAAAACAACAGAAAAGACTGAATTGCAATTCTTCTTTCCATAACCTTTTCCTTCTGTTATTTGGGACAACTTTTTTCTAGCCTTCCATATCTGTCTTTTCCCCATGACACAATCACCAACCTCCCAGACTCACTTGACAGTTTGGTAAAGTCCCTGGCATTTGCAGAAGCAGCCTAACAGCATTTATCACACACATACAAATTACATTCTAACTGTCTGTATTGGATTTCTTAATTGCCTTTGCAGTTTGAATGCAGAGAAGCTGAGTCTGTGTTGCTGTGCTGGAGAGAAAACACATGCCAACACTGCACCGGTCAGGAGGATCCTGGTCCGGTTCACACTCCCCCTGTGTACACATGCTGCATCTCTCTGTATTGGCTGTGTGAAGGACCCAGGGATCTAATTCTCCTTCTCTGAAACACTTCAAACCATTCTTAGGTGAAGAACCTGTTGTGGGATTTTGTGATATCAAAAACCAACTGATCAATTCTAGTAATTTGGTGAGGAGGATGAGGATGATGTTTTTATCTTCCTGATCCCACTCCTGCCCGCTTTGGCACTCATCAGACCTTCACAGAACAGATACAACTCATTAGCCCAGCAAAACTCTTCAATTTTTATTCCAGTTCATTTTTTGTTAGGTGGTGAATTAAACTGAGTTGTCACAGGATGTGATGAGTGCAAGCACCGATGCAGGAGGGAGGAGGCGACTACAGTCACGAAAGGAATAGACAGTCGGAGTAGGATGGGGGATGGACCTCTCTCTTTAGTTAGTAATGAAATTATTATATCTGCTGAATCATGTAACATTAGATGGAGATGTATGACTGGATAATCTGAATTTTGGCCTAGTAGGAACAATTCCCAGATCCATTATATCGTTAAGAAGCCCATATTATATGTACATGGGCTTTCATGGTAGGTATCACTAACTGAATTCATGAAGTGCGTTCTTATTAAGGCAGGTTAATAATCTTCTAGAATAAATTGTGAGGGAAATGTTAATGCCTTATCATGTCTTTAATGTGAATATAATAATTTGCCACTCCTTTAGCTTTTAACTCTGCTGCTGCTGAATTGACTCAGAAGGTTTCCCTGTCTTCATGTGTGCTGCTGGTCTCTCATCATCACAGTCATAATACTGAATGGCTAATTTTATTTTACAGAATATCATTATTTAGCTATTGGGAACCAATTTCTTCAGGGACAATGGAAATATGTCTAAGTCAGATCTTAGATTTGACTCCTAGCACAAATACAGACATATATGAAGTTTTGAGTCCTGCCCAGGCAAAATGCTTGAGAAACTCAGCATGTGGTGTAACAGATATTAACAGTGCGTCTGGAAATGAAGAAAAATGCATGATGAAAATGTAACACTTCAGTGTCCTTGCTGAATTTATGCATAATTATTTATAAGCTGTACAACACATAGAAGATCTCACTTGAAGACACAACGTCAGGGATAAAAAACAGAAGGGTTTGCAGCTATGTTAGACAGCCAAGTTTCTTCAGATGGAAGATTTGAAGAAAAATGGCAATAAGTATCACATTGTTCTCAGAGGCATAAGCATAACCCCCTGTCTCAGCAGCTTCAGGAACTGGTATTGAGCAGAATCATCGTAGACTGAATCAGCTCCTCAGGAACATCTTACCTGTGGAAAGTATGCAAATAGCCAGAAACTCACTGAGATCACCCTATAGTGATCCCTTCAGACAACAAGACATCCTATACTAGTGAAGTTAAAAAGTACTTAGGTAAATATGCAAGTGACTGGACAATGTCACATAATAAAAAGGGAGCTAGGGAGTAAAGCTGTGGAAAAGAAAATGCAGAGGAAAAATGATGTTCAAACATCAATAACTCAGTGTTACAGACCTGAAAACAATTTGCTTTGATTAAGAAAGAGAAAAAAATTTCCAATATTCCTAATACTGGAAATATTAGAAACTGTGAGCATCAGGAATGAAGGGCATTTTGTAAGTATTGCATGCTTGGAACAAGAAAAAAGTTAGCAACACAGAGGGCAAAAATGGTCTTTGTGCTCTGCCTTTGTGCACCCTGACATATACTACGTGTGATGCTCAGTGCACGCTTCTGGACCCTCCTTTGTCAAAATGCAGCCTCGTAGGGGACAGAGAGATCCAGACAGCTATTTATTCATTCTGCTAGCACGTCCTAGGAGCCTGGCTAAGGTTGATAAACTCCACTGTGGAAAGCCAGAAATACCCTCCACCACACACACACACAAAGAGATCAGTCCCTTCTCTCAAACAGCCTACTCTATTAATAAAGGATTGTAGTTTACAGTTCGCAATCTGGCCTAGCAGACAGTAGTAGAGGAAAACAGATACAGTAGGAGATACCTACTGTTCCCTCAAGACAGTGTTTTACTGAGCAAGGAGAAATGAATACTCAGCTTTAGTGAAACTTGGATGTAATTCTTCAATGTGAATAGAAGAAAAGCCAAGGAAAACTCACCCAGTCGCAGAAATTTTGAACATTCTTACATTTGCCTTTTATGACAGGGCATTTTGGGGTTTTGCTTTTATGGGGTAGCACCACTCTGTCCCCCCAGCCTGCATCTCCCTAACCCCAGAAGATTCATGGCAATTGTTGAAAAAGGGAGAGAAATGCAACAGCAACAAAATGAGATACTAAATGGGACGCTCAGTTATATTCCTCTCCCCTTTCCTTTTTTAACAGACAAAGTACAGGAGTAAACCCCTCCAAAATTGAGAAAATAAGTCCTCTATTCAGTTTTTTATTGCTTGTATGAAGTTAAGAAGGTGAGTCGGGTGGTGCATAATAAACCAAACGAATTAACCCCTCATTTTGTTAACTGCAGGTCTTAAGGGGAAAATGTGATATTTCATGCTCTGTATTGCTACGATGAGGAAAGTCTTGAAAGTGGGACAGAAGATTTAAGCTTTAAACTTCTGTTTACTTTAATGAGCGTCATGCAGCTTAACCCTGCGAAAACGTGTCCCTGTGCAATCATTAAGGATGAAGATTTTCATTTTTGAATCTTTCATGTACTACGCATCCTGGCTTGCATGTCACATATTCGAGCCAAACTGTGCAGTATGTGCCAGTATCTTTTTCATTTTCAGTGCTCTGGCCCCTAATTTAGGTTGACAGTCTAGTCTTGAATTAATATAGCTGCATCATCAACAGCATTAGAAAAAATTCATCTGTGCTGGCAAGTGCTTCCTTTCCGCATGAAGGAGTCAGTTCTACTCATCGGTAGGTCCTATTAAAACTACATTATTCTACTTGTAAAAAAAAAAAAACCACTTTTGCCAAGACTGTATGTTGTATGGGAGGGAAAAAGAGCATGACTTGTAGGTGGCTGTATATGTGGTATTTCCCCACCTTTAACTTTCCATCTCTATCTTCTTTTTTTTTTTTTCTTTTTAAGATAGGAATAAAAACAGTTTTGGGAATTGATTCCAGTGGGGCCAGATTTGTTACCAAAGCTGTGAGATTGTCATCTTTGTTATGAGTAATGCTTGGTAATGTTGTAAAAACCTCCAAACCAGCATAGATGAGAATTCTTCTGGTGCAGATAGAGTTGTCCAAGTTCCATGAGATACACCTCCTTCCCGGCAAGTACACTAGCCCTGGAAAGGGTCAGGTACCAGCCTAGAGGAGGCAGGGCACTGTCAGAAATTGGGAATGAAGGAATAAGGGTTGTGAGAGCTGCTGGGAACAGCAGTGCAGTACGAAGGGGGTTGCACAACCTACACAGGATTTCCCTGTTTACTAGAGTTACGACAGTTAAAGCCTGTGAGAACACAAAAACAGTTTAGAGCATTTTATCCCTTTCTCAGAACTGTGGTGCCCATGATGCACGTTTTGTTGCATTTCTTTGTTGTCGTTTTTTTTTTCTTTCTTGATTTTTCACATTAAATCTGTACTTGCACAAGGCTGACATAAAATAGGGTGTGTGATCTCCATTTTTCAGGGAAGACAAAGACTAGAAATATCACATATGAAGTTTGTGACAAGTCTAGATACAAAGATTGGATCACACTCATTGGAAAGGAGAGGAAGGAGCCGACACTTTCCTTATGAAGCCAAAGAAACAAATGTGTCCTTACTTTAAAATACATTTTGCTGGGGTTAGAAGACACTGGATGCTGGTGCCATTTCACATGGTGAGTGCAGAGCTGGCTAGCACTGTGGCCCTTGGCCGATATGTTTACCTTACGTTTTCTTCTGTTCTTGTTTTACAGCTTTTTTTAAACTAACAACAAGAGCAGGCATTTACCCAGTTTAATTGAGGATTTTAACTGTCCTTTTTCCCATTGCTTTCGCTTTTAAGGTGTAAAAAAAAAAGGGGGGCTTTTTGCTTTAAAAGTAGAAAATTCAAATGCGCGTTGACATTTCCTAATGGTGCGTAGTTATGCCCAGGGAAGCTGTGGATGCCCCATCCCTGGAAGTGTTCAAGGCCAGGCTGGATGGGGCTTTGAGCAGCCTGGTCTAGTGGGAGGTGTCCCTGCCCAGGGCAGGGGGTTTGGAACTAGATGATCTTTAAGGTCCCTTCCAACCCAAACCATTCTATGATTCTATGATTCTATGCATAGCACCTCTTTGGGAGAATGAGATCGTGTGGCAGCAGATGCTGTACAGACAATGTACATGTGGAGCTGTGACATCAGGTGAATGAACATCCAAACAGCTGAGAACCAAGAATGCCACCACAGGCATACAATGCAATCTTGAAGCCTGTTCTGCCTGTGCAACAAGTATCTACAAACAATCGCAATAAATAACTGACAGGAGAGAATTTCTTAAGGTTCGAGTAGAGAATTGTGCATCAGGGAACACCAACTCTAAACATAACACTAGTTCTACATCTAACCTTTGACACAGATTTCTTGTGTGACATCGTTTAATTAATCTCTCTTCGTATCTGTTGTTTTCTCCATCAACTATGAATATGCTGCAACCCCTATCTTAACATGCCCATAATAATAAATTTTTCACTGATATGTTGAAGACAGTCAAAATAGCATAGTGAGTATTCTTTTTCTAGTTAATAAAAGTTTTCTATTTTTATTATTAAGTTTCTTCTCAAGAAGGCATAAGGGACTCTAGCTGCACTCGAGTGGAGGGAAGTTACATCAGATCAGCAGTGATAAAGTGCTAGGTCTCTTACAGTCAGTATTAGACTCAGGCAGCTCCATAGGCAGTAGAGATTCCCTTGGCTTCTCCTCTCTACAGAAAACATTCACCACTATTTAGCTTAGCCAAAACACAGACTTTTCATAGCCTGGGATCTCAGGTAATGCTCAGGTTGCTTATATGTTAAGCCAGATATGCTGGAGGCCACTTGGGGAGATAAATATACACCCTTTCTTGGAATGAAACTGGCTTTGTACTTTTGTAATTGGGTGTATAATTCATTTCTCTTTTCTTTTTAATCAAGCTGTGGCTGGTCAGAACAGAAATTCTCTTTGTAAGAGCAGGAGTCATTGATGTACTGTTCTGATTTTCTACCAATATTACCAAACTGAGAGTGGAACCATGAATCCGATCACTGTAATAAAGATAGTAATGACCTGATCTGCAGAATAATAATTATGCCCCTTCATAGGCAGAAGGAAATTCAGATAAATTTTAAGATTTCAGTCAAAAGCTTGCTCGTAAATTCAGAACAAAGTAGTAAAATACCAGCTGAGATTAACAGATTTGTTAACAAAAGTACATTTTAATTTCTTGCGAGCCCTTCAGTGTACACTGTTGAAGTGCTTCTGGTCCAAAGATTTGCTGATAAGAGCACTGATTCCAATCTGTGCAACACATCTGTCGAAACACTGCATAGCTCTTGGGAAACAGATTAATGGAGACAGAAATACGGGTAGGTACAGAGACAGACAGATCAGTCAACCCCCATGGAAACCATTTCTCTCAATGACAGAAATGCCTCAGAGTTGTCTATGACACTGATCTGTTTTCTCCATTATGGCAGTATAGAGCACTATATTCAGGGCAGAGTGTCTACCCATTTCATTCTTTCAAGTGTAGTCATAAGTGCGCATCCGGCCCATCCAATACATTCTGGTGCATAATATTTCAGTTTTATGGAAACAGGCTTGAGGTAATCAAGTATAAAGTGGGTTAGACAGAATGATGCATAATGCTGCCCCATACAGAATGGGAACTTGAAAAAGCATCCATCAGGGACATCAGCTGGAGGTCCTCTCAAGCAGTTTAGCACCATAATTTGGCACTCTTACTGCAGGTTTGATTCAGTCAAGATCAAAGAGTGTGAGGGGAATGCAGGCCAGACTGCTTTCATTCAGAGAGCTTCAGAACAAGAACAAAAAAAAAGGTTTACGTGCAGGTTTCAAGGCAGGGGTTGAGATTTTGTAATCATTTTGCGAAGATGACAAGCTGAAGTTGGTAGTTGCTTGGAAATTCTTTGTGGAAGAAAGGTGTTCATTTGGTACTGAAATTTTCTTGAAAATACCCCATTTTTTCCAGATGTTTCTGGTAAAAACTATTCAAAGAAACAGGAGGAGAACAACATGTTTTGCAGCCTTGTACTGAGACCTGATTTTATTCATAATGGGAGGATATATTTCTCTTTTTTAGAAAAACTCTTTTTTAGACTGATGCAAGCTGTTTTGGTGGCTTTTGTATTCAGTGAAATAGTACCCCTATAGTTAATGTACATGCAGATATTGAGACCTCAGTTAGAGTAGCTCTTCTTAGACAACCGCAGGCCATATCAGGCCTGATTTTCTTATTAGGACTATTATATCACGGCGAACTGTGAGTACTCAGCTCCTCACAAAATCAAAGTAGTTGTTTTCTCCACAGTGTTGTGGCTAATAGTCATATTTAGACTCTGGCAGGTTATACAGTCATAAAAATGAGGCTATTTTTGGCAGCTGGGATGTTTTGATGCTCGTGGGAATGAGGTGTTTTGTTGATAGTTTTCCTCGACCCGTTACAGAAACTGCCGGTGATGGGTAGGTCAGCCAATCAGAGACACTTGCCAGAGCTGTGGATTTCATGAGGCTAAATTTCACTTGAAAGTAAGTTTTCCCTGTCCTCGTAAAATGTGTTTGTTCTTTAGAATGATTTCATTCTAACTGATAGGCTTGGACTTCAAATAAAAGTATCAGTGTATTAGTAATATCCCTGCAGATAACTTGTCAAATGACCACCCACACAAAGTAATAGGAGTCAGAAGCCATGGCTTAAATTCATCGCGAACCACAGAAGATATTGCAGGTTGCTGTTTCTGCTGCCTGTGCATTTTAATAGTTTCTTTGAATCAGACTTCTGAGCTTTGGAAAGATCCAACTCATGGACACAAAAAGACACAGTGCAGCATAGTCATGTAGCTGCTGAAAATGTACAGTACTGCTAGCCAAATAAGTTAAGGAGAAAAAAAATTACATGTAGTGCTGCGGTGTGTTATTCTGCCTAGTGTCAAGGGAACAGAGAAACCCCTCAAACCGCAGAAAAAGACAGTTATCAATAAATCTTCAATTTCTTTTCTCCGTATACAGAAAATGAATTTAATTTTCAGATATGAAAGGAGACATATTTCTAAAGGTGAGCAACATCCTCACCTTGAGAACTTTGCAGTTCTTTGTTTCAATCCACAAGCATAAAGCAGAAAGGGATTTCATTCTCTCTGCTGCTGTAAAGAAATGCATACTTACCAGCCAGTCACATTTTGCTATGAGCAAAATTCAATTTTCCTAAATAGGCTGTATGGTCTGTTTTGCAACTTTTCTAGGGAAATGACTTTTTGTTTTTGTGGAGGGAGATGAATGAGCTGATATTAAAAAGGTCTATTCTGGTTTTGTACTTGGAAAGTACTTTTTATCCTCATGTACAACAGGAGCCAAATAATAAATAATTTGAAGCAAACCAATGCACTGCTTCATGTTTTCATAAAACCACCCAATAAGAACCCTAGTGTATCTTTTTAAATTTCACAGGGAGTGGTGTATTTTCCCCCCGTGACTCCCACATAGTTGACACCCAGCAATCAGAGTAAATGCATATGTAAGAGATTTCTTTTTTTTTTTTTTTTTTTTTTTTGGATGGGGAAAAGATATTGGAAATCAGCTGATATATAATATGAATGCTAAAAGATTTCATGATGATGTAGGATTCTGTTTGGCGAATGTGCTTTACAGGGTAAACATTGTCTAGAAGTGGGATACAATTTTGGAATGTGTCAGTGGCTGCCGCTCCACTGATTGCACAAGGAAAACATCAGCTTCACTTGTTCAAAGTAATCCCTGTATTCTAAGGGATGCAGGGATGGGGGTTTGGTGCTAGGTTAGTTAAGAGGCAGAACTGGTGGACCCCACAAGAAGAGGTAGAATCAAGTGATACTTACCATAAAATTACATGAAACTCTGCCTATATTTGAATCTACATTACTGTAGTTTAATACAATGCCTTTTCCCTGCATCCAAGGAGAAAATAAAAAAAAAAAAAAAAGCCTTAAGGTTGCTGCACCCATGCATCTTAGTTTAGTAGAGCAAGACATCCTGATCAGTATCCAGCTCTGCCTATTCTTAAGAGAACATCCAAAATCCATTTAACAAAGGCTCTAGGAACATTTGAGCTGTCACCCTCAATTCTGAGAAAGGAGAACAGTTCCAGGAAACCTCTATTCCAGCGTGGAGGTGAAAAATGAGCTGCTTGTAAATGCCATCCAGAAAAGGAGAAATCACAGTTGGCTGGGCCAGGTAGGCTGCTAATGCCTGGGGGAAGACAGAGAGGGGAATAATCGAACCAGACCTGTTTGAAAATGGACTTGATACCAACTAACTTGCACTATACGTGACTCCCAAATCTGAACAGCCCTCATATGAACTGGAAAAAAACCTCTCATTTCTATTTGTCAGACTAGGAACTGCATAGCAGGAGATCGAAAGAAAGGTTCAGTAAAATTTCAGAGACTGCTTTTCCACAAGACATGGTGTCCTTAAAAGAAAGGGAACCGTACTGATCAACTTGGTCGTCCCTGTGACAGGCTAGTGGTGTGCAGTTCTTGTGTGCACAGGTGCTATGTGAAAAGGTTGGCCTTCCTCTGGCAGCTTTCTCTGCTATTCCTACTGTGTAAAAGCAAGCTTTGAGGGAAGTGGAACAAAGCTCTTGGCAGTAAAACCGGCATTTGAATTAAAGCATAGTAAGAACCACACGGTGGCACATGGGACAATGGCTAGTCGATCATTAATCACTCTTATTTTCTGCAACAGAGCATTATTATTAATAGAGTAACAGCATATGGTTACTCTCATGGAAGACGTAGCCTGGAAAGCAAGAAACCATTTGCATGGTGCCAGCCATAACAGTCTACTAGGGTTATTTGCTTAATTGTAAATTTGCTCCAGGTTTAATGGTGGACACCTTATTTTTGCTGGTTTCTGCTGCTGTTGTCAGCAACTGTATAAAAGTCAGCTCCTTGTTGTCTAAAAGGTCAGGGAATAATACCGTGTTGTTATTTGGAGCTGGACACATTTATGAGCAATTTCTTCTGTAGCTACTCAAAGCATTCTGTAAACATCTCAAAAAATCAGTGAAAGTTTCAGCCTGAATGGAGGTACATGGCTGTCCACAGTCTCAACAAACGACCTGGGACTATATATACAATATGGTTGGTGATAAGCATGTGGCTTCATCCTGTTGCAGAGCTGTTGCCCCAGTAATTCTCATTTGAATTATGAAAATTGAAGATACCAGAAATCTGGATGTGCTGAAATGCTAGTAATCCTATTTTTAAAGCAGTTTTGTGGGAGGGTAATTATACAGAAAGACTGGGTTGATGAGTATCCTGAACCATCTTATCTTTACTTTCCTTGCCTTTTGTACCCATTTACTAAAATGTTCCTTTACTTCACAATTACCATTCAGACATGCAATGTACATAATTAAATTCAAATACCTCAATAATGAAGAATCTCTGCCCTATGGAATTGATTTTCTCCAAAATCTTTCCAGTTTGTCTTCCAAGATAATGTCCAGAATAAGATGCATTGAAAGAAAATCACTAGTCATGCACAGAGTCCAGACATTTTGTTTGGATGCAGACCTATATATTTATAAAACAAATCTGTGTTTGCCTTTTTCACCTTTGCAAGCGCCTCACCGTAAATTTGTGCCTGACTTTCCTCGGTCTTTTTTGCAATTGCTTTTCCAACCTATCACTCACATTTAATATCCCTCTTAAGAATTAGCATAGATTTCAAATCTACAGAGAATCATCATAGCTTGACCTGCTTGCAGAAGCTGTAAACTTTAAACTGTTAAGTGAGGTACCCAGTCTACAACTTCTGAGCAAGACAATTTTTTAGAAAATGATCTAGCCTTTATTTAATAAAGACTGCAGATGATACAGAATTCATTGCCTCACTAGGAAAGCTATTTCAGTGGTTAGCCACTCTGTGTTAGAAGATGTATTCCTCAACGTTTGTCTGAATTTGTCTTACATTAGCCTCCAGCCATTGCATAGTGTGAAGTTTCTGCCTGTTAGATTAAAGATGCTCATACTTTAAGAAATTTATTCCACACTTACCTACAGAATGTAATAAAATCATCTTTATTTTTCTCTTGAATAAACACCAGATGTGGACATCATCATCAAATAATGATTTCACAAATGCCATGCAGAGAAAGGCAGTAGGAAGCTACAGTATCTACACTTACACCTTCCGATCCTTATGTTCTGCTTACACATAAGAGATTTACTGTGACATTCTCAAAAATTGCATTTGCCAAAAGGCGATTTCAACCAATTATCCTTCAGCTGCTTAGCTCAGTATCTTTTTCTTAGTCACTACTTTTTAAAAATCACCCTCCAGATTGTTTAGTTTATTGTCTTTTTTTTTATCTGCACATTGCGTACATGTGTATATGTGTATATGCGTACATGTATGCATATCGATAAGAACTAATATTTCATTATTCAATACTGCAGTGGGTTGACCTTGGCTGGCTGCCAGGTGCCCACCCAGCCACTCTCTCCCTCCTGCTCCTCAGCAGGACAAGGGGACAGTATGAGATGAAAGGTTTGTGGGTTGAGGGAGGGAGATCTCTCACCAATTACCATCACAGGCAAAACAGACTCAACTTGAGGAATGTTGTTAGTTCTTTGCGAATTGGAAGTAGAGTAGGATAGTGAGAAACAAAACCAAAACTAAACACACCTTCTCACCACCACCCCTTCTTTCCAGGTTCCACTTCTCTCCTGACTCCTCTGCCTCCTCCAGTGCAGTGGGATGTGGAATGGGGTTGCAGTCATTCCAGGTCTGCTGCTCCTTCCTCGTCATGCTCCTTCCCTGCTCCATTGTGAGATTCGGTCCTTCATGAACTTCTTCAACATGGGTTCCTCCCATGGGGTGCAGTTCTTCCAGAACTGCTCCAGTGTGGGTCTTCCACAGGCTGCAGCTCCTGCCAGGAGCCTGATCCTGCATGGGCTCTCCACAGGCTGCAGCTTCCTTCAACCCACATCCACCTGCTCCAGCAGTAGGTCCTCCACAGGCTGTAGAATGGATATCTGCTCCAATGTGATGTTTTATGGGCTGCAGGGAGACAGCCTTCCCCACCACGGTCTCCTTCATGAGCCACAGGGGAGTCTCTGGTCAGGCACCTGCAGCACCTCCTCTCCCTCCTCCTTAGAATCATAGAATCATCTAGGTTGGAAGGGACCTTTAAGATCATTAAATCCAACCATCAACATAACACCACCAAAACCACCACTAAACCATGCCCTTAAGCATTATGTCTACAAGTCTTTTAGCTACCTCCAGGGATGGCGATTCCACCACTTCCCTGGGCAGCCTGTTCCAATGCTTGACAATCCTTTCAGTGAAGAATTTTTTCCTAATATCTAATCTGAACCTCTCCTCGTGCAAATTGAGGCCATTTCCTCTTGTCCTATCGCTTGTACTTGGAGAAGAGACTGACCCCCACCTCTCTACAACCTCCTTTCAGGTCCAATAAGGTCTCTCCCGCACCTCCTTTTCTCCAGACCAAACAATCCCAGTTCCCTCAGCCACTCCTCATAGGGCTTGTTCTCCAGACCCCTCCCTCACCAACTTCGTTGCCCTTCTCTGGACTCACTCCAGAATCTCAATGTCTTTCTTGTAGTGAGTGGCCCAAAACTGGACACAGAATCCCAAGGTGGGGCCTCACCTTTTTTGACCTGCAGAGGGCCCTGCAGCCCCCTGTTGCCAACATCTGGGCACCTGCACCCCCTACACCCACCCCTCACCTCTGTGAAACATATATTTAAGAATTATTGTTAAAATATACATTCATCACGCAATCTGCACAACCGTCACTTACATCAATAAAAGAGTTCTCCACACCAAAGTCGAACTAATATCATCACTGCACCAACAAGGGTAGACAATAGACACACATTCCACCCCTTGGTCCCTTTGCTACATTACAACAACAAAAAATTCCCCACAAATACTCGACTTTCAGGCAATGTCCAGACCAAGGTTTGCCCATTACCTCTACCAGTTACTCTCCTTATCTGGAATTCCTCTAGGGTCCAGAAAGGACTGTGGTGGGTTAACCTGATCTCTTGTCACAGCCGCCACCCCTGCACCCCCCCTGCTGCCAAAGCCCTGACATATTAATCCAGTACAAATACCCTTTCTCTTTTTGTGTCATTTACAAATTTAATGAAGAACAATTTCATGTTTTCTCTCATTTGACTGATAAACATACTAAAAATCATTAGCCACAAACATATTAAGGTCCTTTGTATCCTTTATTCTCATTCTTTATTTTTAGCTGTCCCCCAGCTTAATGACAAATGCATATTGTATTAATATCTGCTCATTTTTCCAGATAACTGCATATTGTATTAATATCGGCTCATTTTTCCAGATAGCTAGTATTTAAAACTTACAAATCAGTAACCAGTTTTGTGACAAGCAGCAGTTAATCATCTTTCTAGGACTTCAATACCTTTTTCCATAAATCTTTGGTAGTGTTCCCTCAAACAGTTTTTGTTGGACATAATAACATTTGATACAGATGATTTAACTTACTGTGGATGAGAAAACACAGTACCAAAAGTTATGCTAAAGCATAGGGCAGTATTTTAAATGGCAGGCTTATTAACAATTTAAAACTGTGTGTGAAAGACGTCTCTGGCCCAGTAAGTATGGACGGAAAAGCAAAGCCTGTTTTTTTGCTCTCCTCCCACCACCGTGCTTAGGAAAAGTTCATTTTCACAAAGTTTTTTCAGAAACTGTTTTTGAGGCAATGGAGGCTGTGTAGTGACCATAGCAAACACTCCTTCCCTTCTACAATGAAGGATTGAACTTAGGGACACAGAATCCATGTCTGAACAGGTCAAATCCCAGCAGCATTGTCACTGTTAAACTAATAAGTGACGGCAAGAGGAAACCAAGAAAAAGTCGAATGTTCCTGACACCTAGTCTGATACTGATATTGTCTGTAGGATTTTGTCCAGGAAACTGCAGCAATGCAGGCTTTGGCTGCACTAACAGATATCCATCCTTCCTTTCCCTCATTGTAAGAATCTTCACTTAGCCTGTTACTATGTCAGTGCTTTTATTGCTGCGACAACTCTATGACCCTGTATGTCAGCCCTATGATCCAAGAAGGATTTGCAATCCCAGTGTAGGTTCCCCTTAAAGTTTACCTTCGTCAACAAATTGAAAGAGCACCATTTTTCTCCATCATGAGTCTTTGCACCAGCTGAATTGCAGACAATAGGAAAGAAGTTGTCTCTTAGTATGAAAACGTTTGCCAAATCATCAGGCAACGTTCATTTCTCTAATTCTGTTGCTCAGTACCAGCCTAGAATATGGTACTGTACATCTAAGGATACAGTCATAAAGATCAGCATCCCTTCCATTTTGTTTATATGAAGTTAGAAAATGTTTCCATAGTATGGAGAGTAGCTATCAACTGTTCCATGTCGGATTAGGTAATCTTTCCTTTTTAAGGGTATCTACTCAAGTAACTGCTTGCTCCATACGTTTCAGAGTTTTCAAAGGAAACACATGTTCACTGTTATTGTCGTCAAAATGAGTTTTAAAAGGGTCTTTAAAACCTTTGGGGTTGCTTCTACAATCATAACCAAAGTTAATACCCTTTGAAATAAAATACTCTATTTAAAAAGAGAATGGTATATTATTATTCCAATAGTAGGAAATACAATACTCATTAATAAGATTTTGTGTCTTGAAAGTCTCTTTCTCACATGCATACTTACTGTAAATGTGGATCAGAATAACTTCAGACTGTGTACTTAAAGGCATTTTAAGAAACAACATGGTATTTTAATTTCGGAAGCGTTGCTTTTTCTTAGTTCTGATCTCTATATTATAACCTGAAAATGACACTGAAACAAGTAAAGCTATTTATTGTACACATACTTAATATAGGCAGTAGATTCAAGGCAATACTAGGAATAAAAAAAAAAGTCTCTGGTAAATTTAAAGCTTTAAAACCAGAACAAGTAAAAATATCCGAAATACACTCTGGCAGCCTCATTTCACCAGACTCACGCTTCAGTTTCTTATTTTTCATTGATTTCAAACTGAAGTTAATAGACAGTTTAAGTGAAAAGAAAGGGCATTTAAGCCCAGATGCACACCTCTAAGTCTTTGGTGATGGGTTACAAGTTTAATCTTTCTCCACAGGAATCTTCAGAAAGATACACAATCTTCAGAGCTCTCCGTGAATTACTGAGTACAGAAAAAGAACAGGCTCCTACCTCAGGTAGCCTACAACAGTACATAAAATAAAGATGAACTTGATCCTGCCCATTTGGTCAGTTAAAGAACAGTCCAATTTAAATAGCAGCTTTCATGGGTCTTCAGAACAGTTGCTAAAACTTCAGTTATTCTCACTTATCTTTCCATTTAATGAGCAGAATAGTAATTTTGTCCTTTGCAAAAATCCATGCACAGGAAACATCAGCTCATATACGAACAAACTCCTGTGTCCAGGTGTAGCAGCTTGACAGTCAAAAGGGCTCTGTGCAGGTGGCTGCAACGAAAAGGTGAAAATTAAATACATAGGGCACGATATTAGGAGATATTAGGAAAGATGATAACACTTATCTTACCCTAAATTAAGTTTCAAAGAGTATTATCTTGGTCAGGGTATGTATTTGCTAATGTAATGCCAGTAACAATAAAATAGAAATCTGTGTTTTTAACATGACTTTCTTCAACCTCTATGTTGAGAAATTGTAAGAAAAAAAAATCTTAACTGTACTGCAAATAAAAAAAAAAAATTACGGCTTTGCTTTTTCCCTATGAAAAAGAATGGTTTCCCATTTTGATTTGTGCATTTACAACAAAGGTCAGAACTCTTCCACTGGGGCAGGTTTTAGAAATGAACAAAATCAAGTATCATGCAGCTTTTCATGCCATATTATTTTTGCACTCTGAATCAAATTCTAATTTTATTTACTCAGGGTTTTATATTTCAGTCACTAGTATAAATTTTTATTCTGTAGTTCTTTTCAATTTTTAAGTCTTCAGATTTTTTTTTCATAGTAATATTTCCAACCACTTTACTTTTAATTATGTTTCCAGTTTTAACTACACATCATTTCACTTAGGTCAACTTTCTTTTACATTTCAGATTGCTTTGAAGGGCCTTTAGTTCTGAAGTAAATCTGCCTCGTTTTATTTCCTCTTTCCCTTGTAAATTCTGCTCAATTTATTCTAGCCAGTCTGGTTCTGATTTATGTTTCATTTATTTACATTTCATTATTTTCACCTTTTAAACTTTTTTCACCCTGTGATTTCTCATTTTCCAATTCTTTTCAACTGCTTGGAAGTACCTCTCCCACACCTATTAAAAAAACCTTGTTTTTTATTGTATTAGCTTTTTTTCCGCTCATGCTGGAAGAAGTCTTCCTTCAAATATTTTATCTTATTTTTGAACATGCTTTGTTTTATTTTCAGTTTCTTTGTCTAGTGCTTTTGAAAACAGTCAAAAACTGGTGCTCTTTAGAACATGGCTTGTGATTTTCCTATTATGTTTAGCATCTAAGATAGCTAGCTTTTCTGTAACACTTTGAAATAGTTTAGGATTTTATTGACACCTTGTTTTCAAAAAGTAAAAAGAGAGGGTGGGAACATATCATTCTCAGTCTGGCATGTTTCTTCTCACCATTTCACTGTGTTAAAAATGAAAAAGGAAATGAGGATCTGTTTTGCTCTATACTAAGACTGGCCCCAACATGGAAAGAGAAAAAAGGCCTTGTTATGAAGGGAGAGGACTGATAAAAATCATGATGGAATATTGAAAAAAAAAAACATTAAAGGCAACATTTTGGCTCTAGTACCTTTTTTTTTTTTTTTTAACTCCCCCTCTCCCACCCCATCCCCCGCCAAGCTGTTAAAAATGAGACATGTTCTCTGTTACATTTCACACTTTTTGGAAAAGTCCGCTTGACTGAGACAAAAGTCTTATCTCATATTTCCGTTTTCTAAATCTATTTTCTATTTCAAGACTGCATTTTATTAACCGTTTCTGAAGTCTAATAAGCTTTTATTCTACACATACTGCAATACTATACTTCCTTTTAGACTTCAGTTTCACACCATTTCAAAACAGAATGGTTTTTAAAACTGATCCTGGCAACGCAATGATGAATACACATTGTGCAGCACGGGACAGGGGGCAATGTTCAAAGAAAAGGTTCCCATTTATTTTACAGAACATTAAACTGATCCCTGCTTTTGTTAGGTTATAATTACACAATGACATCTGGAGTATTCACTGACTTTCACAGGAAATTCCGGTTCTCTATATTCTGTTTATTTCGGCTTGTTCTGAAGTGTCAGAATCTCACTCTCTCTGGTGAAAAACAGGTGAATTATATAAGCATTTTGATTTTTGGTCTTTACTGACATGATGAGGTTGGTGCACAGGTGTTCCCAAAGATACAGCGTAAATTAAAGCTATATTGGCTGGGCATGGCAACACGGTTTATCCATCCCCCACGCCATGAGGCAGAATGGGTGAATATGTCTTGTTAAGAACTCATTTCGTTAATTCATATCTTTTGCAGCCTCCTGTATTACAGTACATTGCTTTATGCAGGATGACTCTCAATCTGATTCCACATTAATTGCCTTCCCTATTCACTCCACAAAGCAGAGATGAAATCTACCTCACATCATTATTACAATTTAATCAGAAGGACCTGTCTAGACCACACAGTGAAATGTTTCTCAAGGTCAAAAGTGGAAAGATTTTTTTTTTTTTATATTGTGGGATTCAATATTTGTACTTCTATAAACTGAGAAGCTGTTGCTTTTTAAATGTTTATTTAAGAAAAGTCTAAATCAAATTATTACTTCTTTTAGAGCAGCAAAATAGAGGCTTAAGTCATGGTCTTGCACAGACTTTAGATAACTACGTAACCTAAAAAATCAGAAATCTCTTTGCTTTCTGTGGTTATAGTACCTACTTTAAAACAAAATGAAACATCAAAGTGGTGTTTGTGTGCAATCAAAAATTTTATTATAATGGCTTGCTTTTTCTTTTTTCCTTCTTTTTGAAGCCAGACTTTCCCTGAAGTGTTTCAGCTGCGGGGAAATAAGGGGAAAGGTTCCAAGGCTCTTTAATAATTCAGAATAGAATTGCAGAACATGAAAACTTATTATCCTGGCCACCGCTGTCATTAAATACTTTCAAAACTATGTTTGATGGCAGAGAAATTAGTAAGTGGTTGCTTCTTTGTGTGGGCAAACTAAATCACCTAAATTATTGATGCTAAGAAATATTTTTGATCAACACTTTTTCAAAGCAAAATTAGTTTTCAATTAAATGAAAAGAGTGCATTATTTCCTCAAACACTCTTTTGACCAACACCCGAGTTTGGCAAGAATGCTGACTCTTTAGCCAACACATACACAAATTTTTGAAGTTTATGGACAAAAATATCCAGGTTTCAGTTTCCTAAAGTAGAAAAATCATCAGTGTTTGGGGTTTTAGGTTTGACAAAAAATGTAAATTTCCCATTGAAAAATGTAGAGGAAAGGGGAAAATATGCTTATAAGGAACCTTCTCCATCTTTATTTTCCAATTAATTTGAGTACTTTGCAAGCGCTTGAGTTTATAAAGGTCTGCATGTAATGAAATTATACCCTGTAGACTCTGCCATTTGAACTTGTTCAGTTTCTCAGTTGTTTTAACTGAAATCCTGAGACTTGCACATTTTTACTACTGATTCACATTATTAGGGTTAATAAACATTTAAAGTTTATTGACCTGCCAAAATTTGGTTCTTACACTATTATTAAAAATTATGAAAAACGTACATTATTCTGCTGATACACGTGAGTTCTGTGTTAAGAGAATAAATCATCACGTGGGCAATTCCGTTCCTTTAATATTGTCAGACTTACAGCCATTTCAAAAGGGCAACTGTACTTCAAGAATGAGGACTTGTGCAGGTCTGAGCTCACATGCCAACACAGATGCTAAATATATAAATCAATATTTGCTTTCACACTAAGAAATACAGTTCAGAAAGTTATTTTATTGCCATTCCTTGTAAAACATGCAATATAATAAATTAAAAAAAACAAAACAGTTAATCAATTTGCCCCCGTATTTCTTCTGACATAATGTGTGCAATTATGTGGATAACACAGAAGAGTTATATTTTTACTTCTGAGAGCCTCTATGTGCGGTTAAGGTGTAAAATAGTACTAAGCTCACTTTTCTGTGTCTTTGCTTAATTCTCATTCACGTACTTTTTAGAAGTAGTTTTGTACTAAATAGAAAAAAATCATAACAGATACATAAACAGCTGTCCTCACTGTCAACACCTTCAAATATAAAGGCATCCCAAAAATTTCTTCAAGATGATGAAGGCACAAAAGACACTGAAGAAAAATAATAATAGTTAGAAAATGAAATGTCTGTAGTTGATCAGCCTAAAAATTCTACCTGTAACCGCTCATTTTCTTCGTGCTAGCTTAAGGTAATAAAATCCACATAACAAAATGTATAAATTCAATACATTACGTAAGAACTCTAGATGAAAACTCCGTGGTTTATGTTTCTGTATATTACATACCCACACATGTATAGCTAGATGGACAGAAAGATAAACAGAAACATAAGCCAGAGACACTCAGTGAGGGAGTAATCTACCATCACAGCACGAGAGAGCTCAATGGAAGAAGGCAGTAAAAGTATTAAAGAAAAAAATAATCTGTATAACATGAAAACTTGAGTCTGAAGTTTAGTAAGGATTTCCAGCAGAGATGGGAAACTAACTATAATACATTTCTGCAGGACAGTATTGCCTGTTCGTTTGCTGGGTGCTCTGGATTTCATCTGCACTAAAAATTTGGAAAAAATCAGTTTTTGCTCAAGGGCAGATTCCAGAGGTACAAAGTGATACAGGAAGTCCTGTTAATTTTCTTCTTTGAACAGCATCCCATTGTGCCAGAAATGCATTACAGTTTCATATAAAAAAGGAAAAATAGTATTTGGTTTTTCAGAGGAACTTTTCTTTTTTGCTGCTCGCTGGTGTTGTAATATTTATTAAAGAGGGCATAAATATCTGCTCTGTTCTGAGGAAGGCATAGCTGGTTTGTTTGTGTTATTTATTAAATGAATTTCCTAATTCAAAGAGTCAGATTCTTAAACATTTCAAGATGCAAGTAAGTCACCATGAAGGGAGTCAGCAGTGTGCTGACTCCACTGATTTCAAGGGGGTAAAGCACCAGTGTTGTGAGAACATTGTCTTTGAACAGCTGTCTTAAAAGCTGTCTTCAAACCACCATACCTGACCATGACCCATGTGGGTTATAGAGGACATACTACCAGGGTACATGGGGCAGCCCAGTCATTACAGTGGTTGCAAGCTTGTGTCAGGAGTAGGTCACCCTTACCGGCCTAATTTCTAGCTAGGCAAGCCATTCCCCAGTATCAAACCATCTATTCTCGGTGTGCTACAACGAGATCAACAGCAAAGAAAAAAGGGGCTCTGAAATTTACTACTTGATAGACGTTGGCTTAGTATGAATGCAAGTTGAAAAGGTGGTTAGCCATATGATTAGGAGAGCAAGGTATTAACGTGTTTGTGGATAGAGGACGGATGCCATCACAGCTCTAGCATCAGATGGCTTGGCAAGTTTATGGAAGGAGATTATGTGACATCTGGATTTGATAAGAAACATTTACACATAGGCATAATACCATGCATGGATTACAAAAGTGAGAGACATGAATGCTGTTGCTGAGGGTGCAAGAGCACACTATAACAAACACTTTGTGGGCTGGCTTTTTACAGTGAACTCCTAGAATCCAAGCAGATTAAACAATTTACACAGCATCCATCCATGCCTTTTTTGTAGTGTCAACAAAAAGAAATAAAAACAGAAAGATGTTGGTTCTGCTGAGTCAATCAGTTCTAGGGGATTCTTATACCCCTTTCCCTCTGAGGCCTAGATACAACCTATCCAGGAAAACATCTGTGGGAGCTATCTGTGGGACTACCTTGGGATCCCTCCAAAATCAGCCTAAAAGACTTTTATGAGTAATCATCTATTGGAAGCTTAGTGGAGTGGGAGCACAGGAGTGTCACAGCTGGACTTCAGCCCTGGTACGGGTTCGGCTGACAGAGGCAGAAAGTATCATCTGTACCAGTCATAGCAAATAGGTCTATAATGGTCACTGTGTCTGCCTTCGACCCCTAGCCTTTCCCCTTCTCAGCCACATCCCAGTGTTTGAAACAAGCTGATTTAAGTCCTTGATTTAAGTAAACTTCAACTGCTTCTTCAGCCACATACACTCTTGTATATAAGAGAAAACTGTAGCAATTTGACTATGCAAAGCAACCTCATCTCAATTGCTATGTTCAAGTTAGCGCCATCAGAGGCTCACATTGTTTCTACTAGGATCAACAGAGTTTGCCCAGCCTTGAGTTTAAGTTATTTGGGCCTTCAGCTGGGAAAAGTTTACATTAAAAAGAAAATAGATGCTCCCTTTTACTTTCAAAGTAGACTACATGTTTGCACCGTTCCCCATATCTCATATGCAAGTTAAAAGTAGACCCAGAGCATTAACATTCCTTGTAGTTAACTGCTTCTTGCAAGGACACTAAGCTCTGGGCTTACAAGAGGAAGATTCATATTCAAACTTGACATTTTACACCCCCAGACCCCTTGGTTTCAGCTTCACCTACCTGCTTGCCCTACTTGATTACCTAGTCATAATTGAAAACACTTGCATATGCCACTTCATATAGATCTGCCAAACCCATTCACACAGCACACTGAAGTTTGCATTACTCTGATTCGTCATAGGCTGTCCTCCCTCTCAAGTTAATAAAAAAAAAAAACCCAAAATCACCTCTGCAAGGAGCCAAAGTCAAACCCTTGGCAGATAAGCAAAAAACAAAAATAATTGCAAATTTAATTGAGCTGCACTACCTAATTAATTGCTATCTGCCTTTTCAATCTTTATATATGCACGGGAAGCATCCCTGCAAGAACCTATCAAGCTGGCTTCTTTGATTACAATTTCCAGCAGCTGTGCAAGGCATAGTCTCTGAATCACCTGGTGCTGACTCCTCATCACATCAAACTTAATAGTAAAACAAAGAAAATATTTATTTACGAAGAGAAGTCTTTAGGTCCCACATCAGAGGCAGAAGATTACAAGTAAAACAAGTATGAAATGCAGGTCTTGCTTTAATGTTACAATCAGATGCCTCTTCAGTGTTTTTTGAGCTAGCCTCCCTGAGACACTTCAGTAAACCCCACCTGCCTAAAGACAACCATCAATTCTGAAGGCAGAACTTGCTGGGAGCTGCAGGGTTGTGGGACTGATGACTGGGCATCCTCTTTTGAGTTCTCCATAATCTTCTTTATCATCCTTAACCTGGTTTCATGTCTAATACATGAATGCTTGAAGATTTACATCTTTATATTTTACATTTTAGGTTTTGGATATAAATTCAGATTTCTTTCATGACTCAGGTCTGGTGAAAAATGGTGATATTTTAACCAGCTGTAATGCCTATATAGCTGCAGGTATTCTTTCCTTTTTCCTGAGAGAGGGTTATTGTTTTTTGTTTGAACTGCTGGCTGGCTACTTCCTGCCAAGCCTGAGTAGTTTAATTATACCTTTAAGTCCTGTTAGAGCTGCTATTAACCTATATTAAATATTTTATGTAAATCATTTAAATACACAAGCATTTAACCAAAGTTATGATATCTGTTTTTTGACTTTTTTTCTGTAAAATATCTACTACAGAGACTTTTAACGTTATTAACAGGCGTGGTAACCAAACACTTTGTTCAGGTTACCTTACTGAACTGATGTCTCCAGGATCTTCTTTCTATTTAACCTCATGACATTCAACAAGGCCAAGTGCAAGGTCCTGCACCTTGGTTGAGGCAATTCCCAGTATCATCAGAGCCTCGGGAATGAACTGATTGAAAAGTTTGCATTAATCTGATTCATCCTGGCTGTCCTCCCTCTCAAGCCAATAAAAAAATCTACCCTGCAGAGAAGGACTTGAGGTCACTGGTGGACGAAAAATTGGACATGAGCTGTCAATGTGCGCTTGCAGCCCAGAAAGCCAATTGTATCCTGGGCTATATTAAAAGAAGCGTGGCCAACGGAATGAGGGAGGTGATTCTTACCCTCTGCTCCACTCTTGTGAGACCCTGCCTGGAGTATTGCGTGCAGTTCTGATGTCCCCAGTGTAAGAAAGACATGGATCTGTTGGAGTGGGTCCAGAGGAGGGCCACAAAAACGGTGAGAGGGCTGGAACACCTCTCCTGTGAGGACAGGCTGAGATGGTTGAGGTTGTTCAGCCTGGAGAAGAGAAGGCTCTGGGGGGACCCAATTGTGGCCTTTCAATATATAAAGGGGACTCATAAGAAAGATGGGGATGTGTATTTTGTGTCTTGCCTTTTGGCAATATCCTAGCTCCCTCTGTGAGGTCTGATTTGGCACACATTTAGCTGCCTGCTTGTCTTTGAGAATCTGACTCTGAATGCCATTTAAACCTGATCTTGATGACCATGAACTGCAGAAAACAAGCTACTTGCTATACCTGGAAAGAAATGTGTTTGGACCTATAAAAGCAGAAACTGATTCCTTAATATGGTCTGCTTGGCAATCTAACTACCAGCATCTCGCTTACCTTAAAGGATTTTGTTTTCATTTATTTATTTGCTTTATAAGTTTAAAGTTTTTTATTCCAATTCCCTGTTACGCTTAAACGATCTTGTTATGAGGAACAAGGAACAAACCAGGTATTTGGCGATAATAATTTTGTCTTACTACTATTAACATTTTAGTAATTTAATAGAATAAATAAATACAAAACAGCCTTCAGTAATGGCAAGGTTAGAACTATCATACAGAAAAGGTCCTTTCTATTTTCTACCTCTTTTCCCCCTTTTCTCTGGTACTTTGCTTACCTGTCCAATGACCCTCTGGATCCTAAGCCAGAATTCCTTCCTCCTGTAACAGAAATGGAGGGGACAATACAATGAAGATGTGTCTGCATCCTGAGTTCTTTGCGTAGGTGGAGGAGAATGTGTTGGTTTTTTTTTTTTTTTACTTATATTTTCAAACACAGCTTGATGCTTTCTCACTGGTTTACAGATGAAGTTTGAAAGGTGCACAATAACTTTCCCCAGCTGCATTTGACAAAAAGGGCTCCTGTGCTACACAGGGACTATCAATGTTTATAAGACCTTTACCCTATTGCTTAAAACAGGCTAGGCAATGGTGACCTGGCAGCTGGACAGCTGTTAAAATAAGATGAAAACAGATCAGGCCAAGGCAAGACTGGCCAAGTCGTGAGACCCTGCGCTGTCAGGCTGGAAAACATTTGTGGCCTTTTATAAGTAGGGACAAAATTATATTTACTGGGCTGCATCTGCATTGCCATCTCCTTCTAGCCTTGGTTGCTCAGTTTCTACAAATACCATGTCTAGTCTTTTTTTCCTGATTTTCAGTACTGCATGTTATCACTAGGAGAACCTCTCTTCTATATATGTCAGTCATTTGTCTAGCAGCAACCGTTAAATACCCATTACAACAAAAAAAAATCAATGTCTTCTTCACTATTCCACAATGACTCTCATTAGGGTGGCTTATAAAACACCTGATTTCTTCTTGGAGTTAGAGGCATTTTAGATAGTTTGTGTCTCTTCCTTTCCAAAGCCCTCATTGTTTCTCACAGAGAAAACAGGTGTCTGGATGATGTGTATGGCTGACTTGGTTAGCCCCTGTCTGGAAGCTATGAATAGCAAAGGTGAGCAGTGATGCAACTAGGCTTTGTTGTGTGAGGTGTCAAGCATATGTGGTGACCCAGAGGGTGACAACAGGGAGTCTGCATCTTCGTAAGCTTCTCTCCCCTTATGTTTCTTAACTGCAAAGACAGACAACGCATTCTTCACCAAACTGAATTAAATGAAACCTTACTTGGCTGTTCTTGAACAGTTATTCTCCCAATAGAGCATAACCTCTGTTTTGCTTGGTTTCAATTCTTTTATAACAAAGATAAAACATACACATCCTTTTTCAGTGAGTTGGTGTACTGAAATAATAAAAGAAGAAAGAAAATGGGACAATCAGCTCAGGACAGGATGTTCATCAAATTCAAGTCAGAGTGAAAACCTGTAGTTGTAAAAGCAATTAAATGATATTCAACCAAACCACTATCTGAAGATACACAGTCTCCTTGATAGTGAAAAATATAAGTAATCCTTTGCAATATTGGGGTAGAACACTTAAAAAAAAAAAAAGTTAGTTCTTGGAAAATGTCTTATTCAAGAACAGTGTCACCAGGTTGGTGAGTGTAAACATCCTTAATTCTTCCTTACCTGATAAAAGATAAAAGCTAGTTAATGTAATAGTCTGAAAAATACTTTGGAAAAAGTATCTGCATTATCCATTTGGGAATATATTTATAGCCAAACAATTGCTTTTTCTTCCCCCCCCCCCCCCCCCCCCCCTACTTTGATGGACCAAAAAGTCTTGTTATAACTCAGGTAGTGTTACTTCTTTATTGATTTAGATTGTATTTTTCACTTTTTAAGAAGGACTGTACTTATGAGAATCTACATATTTCCTTGCTATACTCAAAATCTTGTATGGGCAAAAGACAAACCACCTTACATAGGGAGACAAGAATTTATTGCTTGCCAAAATAACATAGTTACAGTCGAATCCAAATTAAAACATCAACAACAATTATTGCTATAGTACAGTTGCAATGGGATACACTTATAGTTAGTAATACAGTTAAGGCTGAGGTCCATAAATATCTGACTATCTACTCTGGAGGTTACAGTGCGTGTCCATATCTTTTGTTCGTTGCTAGGAGGACTATGATGTTGGTGAGGATTTCTTCCTTGTCAGTCTTGGATCAGCTTGGGTATATTTTTATGTTTCCTAACACAGTCTGATTACATGCTCTTTCTTCACTCATTCTTCACTTCATTCATAAATGAAGTTTGATTATCTTCACCTTTTAGTTATTAGTTTGAGTTGCACAACAGGCTCCCTCAACCCCAATTACCATAAAGATCTATTGTCTGTTATTCAATTACTGAATAAGTTTATTAGACCTTTATCATGGTATTCACAGGTCTACGCTAAAACAAGATAAGCAGTGGCAATAGATCACTAGAGAGTTGCAAAAATTAGCTCAGACCAAGGCAAGTACAGACAAATTCAGAGACCCCATAGCCCCAGGAGACCTTTTGGGTCAATTGGCCTTTTACTAGTTGAGGGAGAAGTCATATTTCCTTGGATACAAACTTTTTGAAAAGAGACTATAACCGTGAGATGACCAAAAATCTATGTGCTTACCACAAAGAAAAAGAAAGGTTTATCAAAAGATGCTATGAGGACAGGCTGAGGGAGTTGGGGTTGTTCAGCCTGGAGAAGAGAAGGCTCCGGGGAGACCTTATAGCGGCCTTCCAGTACCTAAAGGGAGCCTACAGGAAGGATGGGGAGGGACTCTTTATCAGGGAGTGTAATGATAGGACAAGGGTAACAGTTTCAAACAGAAGGTAGGTAGATTTAGACTGGATAGTGGGAAGAAATTCTTTACTGTAAGGGTAGTGAGGCACTGGAACAGGTTGCCCAGAGAAGCTGTGGAGGCCCCATCCCTGGAAGTGTTCAAGACCAGGTTGGATGAGGCTTTGAGCAACCCAGGCTAGTGGGAGGTGTCCCTGCCCATAGCAGGGTAGTTGGAACTAGATGATCTTTAAGGTCCCTTCCAACCTGAACCATTCTACGATTCTATGATTAATTTTCTTTTCTCATATGCTGAAAAGTTAAGCCAGTCCTTCTGACAAATAAACCGTTATAAAAAGCATGTGAGACATAATGTAATGCTCAGGTACAAATCCAATTTAGGAGCTACCGCCAGTCATATATATCTATCCGATCCCGTTGAATGCTGCAGTGCAATAGCTGTCTGGATATAAGACCCTGAAGAGGTTCTTTTATTAATCTCAGTATTTCTTTGGGTCTTTTTTAAACTTGAATTTCACTTTGTTGATCTGGAGGTTTGTTGGTAGAAATTTAGCCAGTCAATGCACTAAATCACTCAGTAAATTCTGCTCTAGATACAAAAAAGCAAAGAATAACTGAATGAAGGCAAAGTATGTTGCTATTTATCACATTTATACTAGGACCCTATAATTTTCCTAAAATTAGGACGCAGTCAACCTTGCCTGGCCTATACTGTCACTAGTCTGCGGTGTCCCTGAGAGATGATTTAAGAAAATTATTCTTGAAGTATTTTTCACACTATTTCATGGGAAGAATACAGCAATTAATGTTCCTGGTTTTCACATTTTCGGAAGATGTTGTTTTTAGCAACATAGGAGTCCATATTTGCTAGTTTGTTTTTTACTGTTGCTGTTGATCTATGGAATGGAAACAGCTTAAGTCCTGTTTTCTCTAAAATTGTTTCCAGCAATGTCTTAATGCATAATTTGTTTCCTATAAACAACTGTTGATAATGCCTTCAAGAGTAATAAAATACATTTTCCAGAACAAACCTAGGTGGTTGTACGAGAAGGGACTCAGCATTCTGTAGATAGTAGGCAACTATTCTGTTGAAATGAATGGACTAAGAAAAAAGTAATGTGGTCCTCAGCGGTGATTTTGCATGAGTAACATTAAAGTCTTTATTAGTAGATTTTCTATGGAAGTTGTGGGTGGTATAGGGAATTACACCAATAGGACTGAGGAAGCACTAAAGGTACTTTGTGTAGGCACAGAGTACTATTGCTCTATTCTGTGTGCATAGAGAAGGGACAATAGAGAGGAAGTGATAAAGAGAAGTGGGATCAGGCAGGCTTATAAATGATTCTGTATTATAATAGGCAGGCTGATAATTATGGCAATCTGTGGTGGAGGGAAGAGAACATCCTGGATAAACATAAGTACAGATTTATACATAAATTAACAATTATGAATACAAAAGCTAGGATATCCTTAGAAGTTGCCATCCAGCTTGAAGGCAACTACTTTTGCACACAATTCTACAACTGAAGACTTGATTTGTGGCCAAATACCAATGAGGCAAAATTTATGAAAGACAAACCAACCAAAGGTTATTAAATCCAAACTACTACATCTTGCTAAAAGAAATCATGAGCTACAAATCACCAGAGGCTAGAACCTTATCAGGAAAGTGTCAGTATATCCTTTTCTTGTGCTTCTTTGGGCCTGACCTCTGCAGAAGGGTACTAGATGTGTGATCTGAGCCATTACAGATCTTTTTATATTCTTATGATTACTAACATGGCATAAAAAAAAAAAAAAAGAAAGTCAGAGAAGACTATACAGATCTGTAAATCTGGTGAGAGACACTTTTCCTGAGTAGATTTCAGAATATAAGACATTTGTTACCTGTAAGTCATGTTAGCAACAAAGAAATATCTTCTACAAAGATCTGGAAGCAGCTTATTTTATTGTTCCTGAAATTTTCCTGAGACACTGTGGAAGTGAACATGGAGTAAAGCCTTATCCCTAAATTCTGGATGATATAAAGGACTTAAAATTGCCTACAAACTTGAGATGTTATAGAAATATGTGGATTCAGTTCATAAGGTAAATCAGAGGTTATGCAACAAAGGCCCAGCAGAGGGGTTTAAGTAAATATATCAAGCAGAGGGTGACAACAAAAAATGGCACAGTATGTGTATTTGGAGTAAAGAGCAGTTTTGGACTCAGAACTGGATGATGCTGGCAGGAAAAATATAACTTTTTTTTTCTCCTTTTTGCTGGAAACACCTTTCATATAAACTTAAAACTTCAACACTTATTCAGAAACTGAACTATCTTTATTGGGAACTTTATGTTATGTAATGCATCAAGAAGTGATGCAAACGTGAGTGAAGAAAGATAAAAATAAACTAACCATCTTTGGTTGATGAAAAGGAAACACATTAGACATTCTTCCTTTATACCTGCTCTTTTTAGACCATAATGGGAGAGCAGTTGCAAAGGAAGAATTTCTAGTGTATTCTGAGAAACCCACTATATTGCAGTTCTAAATCAGCAGTCTGCTCCAATAGATTGCCCTCAAAAAACCCACAACCTAGAAAATACAATGTATGAGAGTTAAAACTGCCTTGTTAGTCTTTTTTCCATTAATTTTTACTATAACTTCAGATATTAGAATTTTCAAACTTTACTCATAAAACAAACTCTTATCTCCATTCTATCCATCGCAAGATGTTGAATGAAACACAGCTGTTGTTTATATCAGTCTGGATCTCTTTGTGTTGTGCTTTTCAATTCAAATACAGTACTTGATGAGCAAGATCTACACAGAATCTTTAGTTCCCAAGACCAACAAAAGTCACATAGTCTTTTTTTACACTTTTCAAATCTTTTTAAAAATAGTCTGTGGGAAGAAAGTTAAAATTGTGATAAAGCAAATTGGAAAGGAATTTCATTGCAGTCTGTACGGGTTGGAACTGTTACGTTTAATGTTCCAATAAATAATATGTATTTCTTTAAATATATATTACAATATACAGAGACATAGGTTGGTGCTTTATATAAGCTAAAGGCTCTGCATTATCCAAATCAGCTTTTGTAAAGGAAGCATTCAACACAATGATAGACTGGGCTTTAATGCTTCCTCCTTTCAAATATTATATCTGATCAGGAGTTTCTTAACAACTACAAGTAAATACATAGGAAAAGGCTCAAAAGTACCACTTGCAACTTGCTGTTTAGATGGGGTTTTCCCCTTTTGAGCTTGTTTGGCTGCATTTGATGCTTGAGCTGTGCAAAAGGAAGAACTGTTTTTTCCACCTAAGCAGTTCTCTGTCCTTTTTAAGACATAGGTCTCCTATTTCCATGAAATTTCACATAAAGTAAATATTCTCATGATTCATGAGAAAGCATAAGGATCACTTCCACACAAAATTTCTAACAGTGGAATATTCTGATAACTTTCATTTGGAAGCAGAAGAGTAAACTCCCATTTCCTTCTCTCTTTCTGATGACAGAGGGAGAAAAGAAGGGGAACATATGGATATTGTCACTGATTATCCAAAACTTTGCTTATGTATTATAATCATATCCTGTCTCTTGGAGTGACTTTTCACCATGTGTAAGGAAAGGTTAATCATTTATTGGCAAAGGGTGCTAGGAAAATTTGTGTTTGACAGCTCAGGCTTAGATGTATAGAGAGTTTGCGGTGTCATTACACAGCATTTCAGCGCTTAACTCTGAGAGACTTAGATCCCATCCAATGTGTAAGAGGGTTAAACCCAAGAATTCAATGTAAAAGTCTGCAAGCCTCAGTAGGCGTCCCCAGACCAAGCACTGGTAACTGTATGGACAGTGTTTTAATTCTAACCTCTCAGTTTTCTGAAAGTGCTTTGTTCTACCAAAGGAAAAGATGTTCAGATTTACAGTTCTCATCCCTCTTCTACAGTTATGTAATGAGGGTCCTACTCTGAAAAGAGAAGCAATGGTCAACCTCTTCTAAATCAGATGGAAAAAAAAAGCTAGACTTTTTACTCATTGTAATGGTTAGATGAAGAGCTGGAAAATGGTTCAAATTCTTTATAATTCAGGATGAAACGGAGGGAGAAAAGTGCTCTTTTGTCATTAGAAGGTACTCTACCCGTTAATCTGAAGATTAGTTTTGAATGGTTACTCTTAGTCCTCCTGCATAAAATGTTACACTTTGAATGAATGATCAAATAATTTAGTCATAAAAACAATTCAAAGTAAACACAACTCTCTGTTCTCAAGTAAAAGGAAGGAAGAAAAAAGTAAGTAAAAGTAAAAGGAAGAGACGTGAATTCCTATTCTTGCTGTAGATTGACTTTGTAGAGTACATCAAATAGGCAATGAATTCAATGCAAGTGTCATAATGATTATTTTAAAGCTTTGCTCACACCTTCTCTATCACAAAACCATTAAGTTTATTTTCCAATTAAAGAGGAACAGCTTTAATAGAAGGGATTCAGACCATCTTCCCAAAGAAAAGAGGGCTGCTGTACTCTCATGGTTAAGGTACTCAAAAACAGTGAAAGATAGATCTTCAAATCCTTTTTGACTCTTATATTTTCCTTTAGTAGTAAAACCAATAGCTTTAAGAGTCAATATTCAGACATGGTATGTCAGTTGCTTCCTTCTCCTTAGTCATGTTTTGAAGAAAAACCATAGTCACCACTGCATTTTGGTTTTTTCTACCCCATGCTTAAATTTTGACAACTTCACATACTAGGTCGTTAAGATGAAGAATTTTGAGTGAGATAAACAACCACCTACTTGGCTTTGTCAAGACAGTGACATCTCAGCATACGCTGAAGCTGAAGTTTTTAGTTTCTTAAAAAAAATGAGGTGCTTAAAAAAACATAGCTACTGAAAAAATCATATGCGCAGTACCTGTGCATCAGTTTTGAAGATTGCAGTCCTGCTGCTGAATTGGACTTAAGTGGGATTTATCTATAAACTTTCTAACATTTGGAATGGCATCTATCACTGGTCCTTGTTCCCCGCTTGTTTAGAAAAGCTGCCCTTCAGCTTTGCACAGTCCATTGGACAAGGATTGGTATTATTCCCTAGAGATAGGAGAGCTAAATCTATACTAAAAGCTGTGACAGATTACACTTCATGTTTTTTAACAAATGGGGGAGGGGCTCTAAAATGAGTCATAATGAGGATGAACCATTTATCAAGCATTCCCAAAGAAGGGTTCCAGATTCACAATTGCTGCTGTGATTCTAAGGAGAAGTAAAAACCTCATAACACTTTAAATCATTGCAGCAGAAATTTTGCAAGATATTAAAAAGTTAAAAAGAATTGGCAAGGAGGAAAGAAGCACCAAGTATTGATTGGAAATACCAGCTATTTAATATTTTCCTCTGTGGGGATCACTGAGGAGTAATTGCAAATCTCCACATTTATTTCAGTCTTCTCAGCCAACAAAAATAGAAAATTGACTTTGAAGAAATAATAGTAATAATTTCTCTTGTTGTCTGTCATTTTATTTCAATGAAAAATGTAAATCCACATATTTGAGAAACTGTATGGTGTTCCAAAACCTGCAGTTTTAAAGCTACCGTGTATAAAACCAGTGGCACTGTTCAGAAATGAAAATTTAATTAGTGATTTAAGTGTTTTCTAGTGATAAAAGAGGAAAATGAATCAAACTGATGAACATCTACTGTACAATAATATCAGTTTACTTGATGATGAGTATTCCAATGCTATTTCTACAAGATCTAGCAAATCCCAAATACTTTTAGAGTAGGAAATTATTTTGAACGAAGATGATTTACACATTCACATAGTTTACATGAAAGTTAAACAGCCAGTCAGTGAAGAGTGTTGATTTATTGATACAGACTAATATGTTGAGAAAAAATAAAATCTAGAACATTATGCTCAAAGGAAAACATATAACCAGTGCAGCCTAGCAACTCAGTCCTAAGTGAACAGTATTTCTCTCTACAAACAGTTAGATAAATCCAATTACTTGAGGGCTATGTATGTATCAACCTGTTTGCCAATTACAGTGTAGGCAAAAGTATAAGAGAGATCTGAAACAGTATGGAATGATCAGTAAAGGCTAGTAACAAGAAGTAGTAGATTTTCGGCAATTGCAGTGGTGCACTTCACATCTAGAGATAAGTTTTCCTTAAGTAGGACAGTTTTCCACAGAATAAGGTATGTCATTTGCAATTAAATATCAGAAGCTTTGTGAACCTGATTATGACCATTTTGGAAATATTCAGGGAAGGCACTATTAGTTTAAGCCATTCCAGGTTGATTTTTTTTTTTATGACAGAAATTTCATACATCCGTGTTTTTTGTGGGTAAACAACATCCATCATACTGTAGCAAGGGAGTTACTCTATTGACCAGATACTTCTCAGTCCCTTTATTTAATTGTCCTGGGAGCTGTATACATCATCTGTGACAAATGCACCTTCATGACTAGCAGAATTAGAACATTTAATGAAAACTAAATTGCTGTGCCTTTGTATGTTTATGTGCAATTTTTAGTAAAGGTAATACAAATATGATATTACTTGTGATATTTTAGAACTTTTAAGAAAATAGGATTTAGAGTTACAGAAGCAGTGGGCAATATTTAAATTGTTTCTAATCCTATATGTCAAATGAGAGAGAATGAATTCAAATTTTTGTTCTGCCGCATATTTCAAATATTTCAGGATGTTTTCTTATCCTATACTGGGACAAGAGACATTTTTGGGTACAATGAAAAATCAAAATTTTGAAAGGTCAATATATTCCATTTCTGTTTACTGAAACTATCTAAAAACATGTAGACATGTTAATGAATGTTAAATCTTACAGGCTCATAGCATTTACATTTTGGAGTTTTATTCCTTGTTTTCTGTGAACTTGAATATCTTCCCAGACTGTATCTTCCATACTACATTATGCAGACTGATGTCAATCAAGAGAGCTAATCCATCAGAGATTTAAAAAGTCAAAACCCAGACACTGTAATGTAACAAAAAAATATAAACTATTATGATAAAATATTTTTTGTTCATTCAGCAAAAAGTCAGACCAATACAGTCGGGAAAGGACTAAATAAACACCAGCAAAAAATAATTTTACCTTTTCTGACATAAAAGATTTTTTTTTTTTTTTTTACAAAACCAAGATGCTTGCACACTAAAAATGTTCAATTTAGATAAAATGCATTTCAGTTAGAAGAATGGTTCAATGGGTTTCCAACCAGTTCCAAGTTCAGAAGCAGCTTCCGTTGCACCTGGAAAGTCTCAACTTCTGGAGGCAGCTCATGTCCGGGAGCAGCACAGCTACTGCCCCGCACAACCCAGCACCTTTGCTTGGGTGAAGAGCATATGTCTGATACCTGCGCTGGGTCACTTAGGGCTGTTTGCTATCTGTGTATTGTTTCACTGTGCTGTGCAGGCATACCGTTGCCTAGTACATTTTTGTAATTAACCTGATCCCTTTTCTTTGGGACCAACCTGAAAGCATACGATGTTCCAAGATGCTTTTGACTGGTTTTCCATATGAGAGCTTATGTCAAAATTACACTTGCAAAATTCAAGCCTTAAAAATATTTATCTTTCTGGCACAGATCCTAATCAAAGCACATTCTACTTTTGCTTCACTGCTATGCAAAGCTATCCATGATCAAAGCACAAGAATCCTAGTGTAGCTTTTTGAATTGTAAGACATCTACTGGTAGAAGACAATTGAGCCAGAAATTTACTGAAATGTGTAAATCCATTCTCTGATGTCATATGCCCAGGTCCTGAACCAAAACCAGAAAATCAATACAAAGACTCCCATTGAATTTGATGAGCCTGCAGGTCCGATTGTAACTGAAGTGCGTGTTCTGAGTCACATTAAAGTGAGACATGCTTTTACCACATCTTACCCAATAAAAATTCTTGCCAGGTTGAACTTTTTTATCTTAGGAAATAGAGACATTGATATGCATTCTGGCATTCTAAAGCAGAAGTTTAGACACCTAGCTTCAATCTAAGTAAAAGATGGATGATAGAATACCACTCTAATATTTGAAATAAGTGTATTTGGGTCATTCTATGCCCAGTCAGCTGAGTCTGCATCTGCTTCTGAATATTCAGTGACAAACACAGAACTAAAGAGAAGATACTACTGATAGTCCTAGTTTCTAAATTCTAGAATATTTTATAGAAAAATTGTCAAATCTATCAATCTTGGAATCAAAGGAGGATAATTAAAACTAAGGAGCATTTAATAGAAACTATAGAAGGGGTTTCCCTGAGACACAAAATTAAAAAAAAAAAAAAATGCAAAATTATTTCACTGTTATCCTTTCTACAGTTACTATAGGTCATATATATGGGATTAGTATATGTTGTATAACTGACTTGAAACAACTGGGTATTTTTAATACTCCTACTTATAAACAGCTTTGTGACTATAAAGATCCACATTACTTTTAAGTAATACAGTAAAACAGTTCAAGTCCCATGTATGTCTTTTAGAACTCAATTCGTAGTTGCAATACACTGGGAAATGATTCCCACTGTGTGTCCTAACTGTGGCATAGAAAATCCTTTAGAGTTTTAAAGTGTGGCATATGGATGAAAGTAGATATTCAAGTGATGCTGTGTGGATTCTCCTGTTTTACAATTTAGTGTATGTGCAAAAATCCCTCACATTCATGAGGAAATTTGATTTTGTTGGGAAAGAAAAATCAAGAGTGATGTTCACTTGAGATACACTTAGACACCCGTACCTGTCTTAAAAACAGACCCTCTCCCCTTGTAGGCTAATAGGTGTATCTGTTCTCTCTAGATAATTATATTTCTACAAAATTTGTACTAAAGCATCAAATTCACATAATGGGACAAAAGGTCATCTCGGGTAAAGCAACAAGATAAATGTACATTTATTAAACATTGGTCTAGGGAGTCCTATTGTCACAAATGAACATAGTCACTTTTGTGACTAAATTGAAACATCCTTCCTCAAATGACCATGCCACAATTTCTTGGGAACTCATCTTATTGCCAGCGCAGAATCATCTTGGCTTTAGTAAAATGTTATGCACTCCTTGCTTCCTTATCCTGTTACCATGAGATATCTATGCATGTTATCATGCTGTGCTTTACATTTTCAAGGCTTGGTCAACTTTAAATTGTTCAGTACTGCAGGAATAAAAATCCTTAGATATGTACATATATTTTTCTATGTAGCTGTATATATGTCCGTACAGGACATACAGAATCTCTGAGTCTTGTTTTGTCTTTCTGCTAGGTGATATGAGATGTCCGAGGCCATGCAGGTCAGATAAGATCCCAGGGTGTAACCTACGTATAACACATCATAATTTTTTACAGAGACAGAACCAAGCCTGTCTCCACTCAGAACAACATGCAGGACTTCTCTCCTTCCAGTAATATCAGCGTAAGAGCTATGTCATGAAATGTTATGTCTTCGCCTCCAGTCAGTGTGTTCTCTGAGCCAAGAAGCTCCCTAGAGAATTGCACAACTACTTCAGAAATTTCCCTGTTTACAAAAATTTGGTATGGCCAACTAGTATTGGCACACGTCTATCTAGCAATCAAAACTTGCTTCTAGGCTTAAGCGAAGAAAAAAGCCTTTCAAGGCAGCGATTGCTGGAAATGCACTATAGCAATGTCATTCTTCAGAATGAGATCGTGTAATTAGTGGTACTACTTTCCTGTTTAACAAGGAATCATGTTTTTAATGGGACCTTTAAGGGACAGCTTAGTCTTGCCCCTCATACCTCTTACAATGGTCTACTAGAAAAGGACTGAGATTCTTTTTGACCTGATTTTTGTAATTCCTAGAGACGAGCGATGGCCCATGGCCGATGACTAGACTAGGTATTCTGTAAAAACAGAGCAAATAGGTTGTCTAGCGCACTAGTGATTGTAATTGAAGTGCACGTGTGTTTGTATGGATGCATGAAAGGTCTTGGAAGGGGACAAGAGACATTAAATGTGTATAAAAAGACAAGCAGGGAGACAGTAAGGAAGCGTTGGTTGGCCTGGCCAATGACCAACTATGGGTGCCAAGCTAATGATTTTCAGATATCTTCTATTCCTAAAAGAGAAGGTTTTTTTAAAGAGGAGTTTGAAGGGGAAATTGGGACAGTTCTATGAATGTTTAAAGGAAATCACTCCCAAGAGTAACAAACAGCACAAATATAATTAAAAAATCCACCAACAGGGATGGAAACGAAGTTTAATGGGCAGCCGAAGGAAAATATGGACTTACTAAAACTGAAAAAAAGACAGCAGCAGGAGTAAAAGGCCTTGTCTCCTTTTAATTATGGAGGCCAGCAGAATATACTGGAGGCCATAAAGAGGATGAGGACAGTGATTGGATCCAGTGAGAAGAATGATGCGAGTAGTAGCAGGTTAGCAAAATGATATTTTACCAAAGCAATCTGCCCTAATATTAGAAAGACAGCAGATTCTGAAATAGCAATATGCTAGTGAACACTGAAGCATGTTCTTATGATGTATTCAGTTCTTTTCAGAATGATGTATTACAGAGCAAGAGCAAGGAGGCTCACTCGAGATTTGTGCGTGTAGTACATTGGCTGTGCCATCTGCTCACCTTCTGCTGTATCCCACTAAGCTCAATTTTCAATAAAGTATAAGTGTCAGTGTTGGAATGCACACAAACACCAGACTATAGCACAATTTCATATCTGGAATTATGTGCAAAACCTTCTCCAAAAGCCCAGTGTCTGTTCCAGTAAATATTTGATACATTTAAGCAGAGACTTTTAAGAAGGGACTGGAACCAGCTCTTTCTTCTTCATTTCTCTTTTTTTTTTCACAAGCCTAATTTAAAAACACCTCCCTCACACATATGAACACTGCCCAAACCCTCTGAGAGGATCTGAATCTAGGCCAGAAATCTAAGCCAACGTTTCTGAAGTTGGAGGGAGATTTGCCCAATAACATAGGATCTGCAGGCCCCTTCGTACCTTCTCAGACCATGGATTTTGTAAACAGAAAGGCAACAGATGGGGTGGTTTGCAAGGACAGTTTGATTGGAAGGTGATAAGCTAGAAAATAGCAGCATAGCATTATGAAAATGTTAGTGAGGATGACAAGAACAGGATTATGGACTTCCAGGGAACATAAATACTGTGTGAAAATTTAAGGTAGTTGGCTGGGAGCATGCTCAGTTACTAAGAAAGCACAGCAACTGGCTAATTGGGGATGAGAGAGGACCAGCCTGGGAACTGCTTGTACAATTAGTCATAATATTTTCCTCAATCATGTCACAATCAGGAGGTGGTGAAAGGCAGTCTGAAAAATGCTACCAGGCCACCAAAGCTAGCTGCCTTTTGTCTGTTCTCCAGTTTCTTCCATCTCATGGATGAGTCAGGGAGAATAAGGAGACCCCAGATAGTTGCCCTACTGAACAGCCCTAGGGCTCTAGCACAAAGTCAGAAATATTAAAGATGCCAAAAAGTCACATGGAGAGATCTTCTAGAAAAGGAAGTCACAACCAACTAGTACAAAACCTAAAAGGATGAAATGTAATAAACTGTAGTAATTTCAAGCTGAAAAATGTAAATATAGTGAACTTTTATATTATTGTCTTCCGTGCACATGATGGTAATTTTGCATATTTTGACTAATTTATTTTAATCCCAGGTGGGATAAAGATACAGAAGCCTTTATTCCTAGAGCTATTTTCTCATATATAGATTTTATTAAAAAAAAATTATAGAAGGTTTTTAAAGTTCTAAAATGTATATTTTCTGAGAATTTTACTGAAACATGCTAACTTATTTGTTTACATTACAGTTTAAGACACTATTTTTTGTATCTGAATGGAATAAGTCCAGTCATTCAGTTTTGTAACAATTTCAGATTTTTTTGCTTTTTCATTTTTTTGTATTGTTACTGGAGTATCATTATTAGCACCATTTCTAGAAGTAGTTAGCCTGCAATTGCTCATTTCCTGTTCAGAGATTTACAGGAGCTCGTACGTTTTAGCTGAACCTAATGAGTGTGTAGGCCCAGTGCACTCCTAAGCTTGAGATTTTAGTTGATAAGAACTCCTTTTCACATTGTCAAAGGCACGCAGAAATCATACCAATATATTCTATGAATCCAAAGGTGAGCAGTAGTGGCAATCAGCCACAGAGATTAAGAAATATGCATTATGTTTAACACACTAATAAAGTAAGTTTCTTTGGGTCAAACACAATTAGAGCTAGTTTTATAAGAAAATACATAATTTGTTGCTAATTGCTTGAATTTCACAACTTTTTATCTGCAGTCATAGTTGTACTTTTTTTTTTTCCTTTCTGAGATTACTTTTAATTCTTTTTCCTCTTTTTATTTTCTTTTGATTTTACAGAAAGCAGGAAATATAAACTGGTGCATACAGTGACAAAAAATATTTTATGTTAATATATTAAATGATATTCAAGTAGGTCAATACTTCAATGAAGACACCCAAAACAAAACAATGGGAATCCCTGATGCTACTGTTACTAGTTTATTCTTCTCTTTTCCTACAAAAGGATTCATTTTTTCCCCTCTTTCTGATAGGAATAAAACATTGTAGACCAAATTAAAAAGACAACACAGGAAAGTTTAATCTTAACCATTTCTGAGCTTTTTTTACTTTCTAGCTAGTAGGATCCTCTCAAGAGTGATTTAGAAGCAAAGTGATTCCTGTCTAGTGGCTACTGTTTTGCCAGTGTCGGAGAGCAACACGTACTAGTGTGTGCTACTGCAGACAAAAGTACTAGGTCCTATGAATGGAGACCAAGGTTAAAGTGTGTTGTTCTTTGTTAAGCATGGTGAAGCCCATGGTTGCAGTGTGGATATATAGTGTAGATCATCAAATCTTTATTCTTCAACTTTGTGTGCAAGAACTAGCATTTCGAGTTGCAGTTGCCACTTTGGGGCCGACTGCTAAAATGCCCAGAACTTGGAGGAGGTTAATTGCAGTTTGACCAAACTGTTGACAGTCAGCTGAGAATTATGGATAATATCTTTAGTTACTGGAAATACTACATTAGAGATGACATGCAACATTTTTTTGTTTTAGCTTTGTTTATCATTCTACATTTTTCTTATCTCAGGAAGATGACTGATGTGTATTTGAAGCATGAAACAGTTAACAGTTTTACTTTCTGCAAGTTATCCTAACCAACTTCCTTTTACTGACATTAACAAGAAAGAAGTCAAATTTCAGGTAATTTTCTCCTCAATAGTTACTGTAGTAGATTAGAATTCCAGATACCCAATCGATGCCATTATCAAATCCATGTATAAAACACAAGTATTCATGTATAAAATACATGGATACCAACTCTTTTGGAGTCACACCTTTTCCTTTGCACAGCAATTGTATTGGATGTGACCAATACTTTCACTTGTTCCAGGTACGTCATGTTTAAATGAGTCAAAAAATCTTACGCTGGGTGTCATTAATTGATTTTTGAAATGAGTGAACATGTAAAATTATGAACTTCCTCCAACACCTACTGCTTAAATAGAACTCTTATGTTGTTTCACTGTACCTAAAATACTATGGACTGAAGATATGTACATTATATAAATATATGATGTTGGAAATATTAATTGCCACAGGAATTGGTTCTCCTCTAACAGTCCCAGATATATAACCTTCACTAAATTCAAGTGTACATATTAAACCTGAAGCATATTTGCTATTTTGATGGTTTTAGAGTCAGAATTTATGAGGCAGACAAAAGTTTCATTTGAATGAAGTTAGACATAACACTTCAGTATTTGGATTATGAGCAACACTAAACCCATGAAGTGTATTTCAAGGTTTTCTCCTTAGACGATTGTATTTACATTGAAACATGAAATTAAATATTTAAGAGTCCAAAATTTAGTGAGTAAAGTTGTGCTTTTTTTCTTTCATTCATCATCTGAAAAAGTCTTGGGACATGTCTTTTAAATACATATATATATATTTATTTATTTTGCATAGAAATGTCCTCTTGCATCCTACTGTCTACAGTATGAATACACTCACTTTTGCATCTGAACTGCTCTCAGTCAACTGAGAGTTCATGGGTTAGGATTAAAGAGACAAGGTAAGGGTGATGTTATAGTGGGTGTCTACTACACATTGCATGACTAAGTGAATGAGGTGCTCTACAGACAGATAGGAGAAACCTCGTGTTCACAGGCCCTGGTCCTTGTGGGGAACTTCAACCACCCCAATATTTAATGGAGGGGCAACACAGCAGGACAACACTGCTTCCTCCTCCAAGTGATAGAGGAGCCAACAAGGACAGGTGCTCTGTGGTTCCTCATACTCACCAGCAAAGGCAGCCTTTGCTGCAGTGACCATCAGATGGTGGAGTTCAGGATCCTGAGGACAGGGAGGAGGGTAAAAAGCAAACTTATCACCCTGGACTTCAGGAGAGTGGACTTTGACCTCTTCAAAGACCTCCTTATAAGAATTCCCTGGGATAAAGCCCCAGAGGGAAGACGGTCCTAGCAAAACTGGTTAATATTCAAGGATCACCTCCTCCAAACTCTTGAGAGTTCCATTCCAACAAATGAAGTCAGGTTAAAAAACTAGAAGGCCTGTATGGACAGACAAGGAGCCCCTGGCCAAACTCAGACACAAAAAGGAAGCATACAAAGGGTGGAAGCAGTGATGGGTAACCTGAGAGGAATAGAGACATTGTCCAAGCATCCAGGGATGAAGACAGGAAAGCTAAAACTGAAATGGAATTGAATCTGGCCAAGGATATCAAAGACAACAAGAAGGGCTTCTGTAGGTACATAGGAGACAAAAGGAAGGTTCAACAAGATGGGGGACCTGACAAGGAGTGGAAAAAGCTGAGGTACTGAATGCCTTCTTTGCCTTGGTCTTTAGTAGCAAGACCAAGCTTCTTGGTGGAAGATCAGATGAAGGAATACTTAAGTAAAAGGTCCCATTAAAAGTAAGATTCTTGTTAAACAGGAAAGTAATACCACTAATTACATGATCTCGTTCTGAAGAATGACATTGCTATAGTGCATTTCCAGCAATCGCTGCCTTGAAAGTCTTTTTCTTTTTTTTTTTTTTGCTTAAGCCTAGAAGCAAATTTTGATTGCTAGATAGACGTGTGCCAATACTAGTTGGCCATACCAAATTTTTGTAAACAAGGAAATTTCTGAAGTAGTTGTGCAATTCTCTAGGGAGCTTCTTGGCTCAGAGAACACACTGACTGGAGGCGAAGACATAACATTTCATGACATAGCTCTTACGCTGATATTACTGGAAGGAGAGAAGTCCTGCATGTTGTTCTGAGTGGAGACAGGCTTGGTTCTGTCTCTGTAAAAAATTATGATGTGTTATACGTAGGTTACACCCTGGGATCTTATCTGACCTGCATGGCCTTGGACTTACGTAAGTTAACTGGACATACATAAGTGCATTGACCCTAATAGGATGAAAGCATGAGTGTTGAGGGTTGGTGGGACTAGATGCCCTCTACAGGTCTCTTCCACCTCAACTGTTCTGTGATTCTGTGATAAGTTTACAGAGCAACAGACGCTGCATGAGTTTGTTACATCAACCAATGCAAAAAAGTAACTTTTTTTTTTTAATTACAGTTGGCATTTACAATGAAGCCAAGTCAGTCTGTTCAGAGCTTCAGTCTGTTCTTTTTGAACATTAGCACAAAACAAATCCAATCCAGATCCAGCAAGCTAGTGATTTTATTCTAGAAGAGTTTATGAATGTATTAAAAAACTCAGATAGAGCTTCATTATAGGACCAAGGGAGGAGGACAAGAGGCATAAACTGGGAAAAAAGTGTTACTGACTGGATACATGAAAAACTTTTCCATGATGAAAACAGTTGGACATTGGAAGAAGCTACCAGAAAGGCTGTGCAGTTTTGAAGACTTCATGGGAAATTTTCAAAATCCAATTGGATAAAGCCCTGAGTAGCTTAGTTTGACTTCAGAGCTGATCCTGCTTTGAACAGGAGGTTGGACTAGAGACCTCCTGATGTCCTTTCCAGGCTGAATTACTCTATGATTCTATAATTCCATGACCAAAGAGAAATTTAAATGATATTACTGTGGGCAATTTTATCCATTATTATTTAAGGGTCTTAAAAAAAAAGAGGACAGCAGGTAAAGTCCATAAAAGACATTATAAGAATTTGGGACATTAAAAAAAATAAATGCTGTTCACATCAGCAAGGCTAAGGAAAAACAACAGAGGAAGAAAAATCTTTACAATTGCTTATGATGTGTGTTTTTTTAACCTGTCATGCACAGTTCTCTGCTAACTCAGAAAATTATTGACTAGTGTTAAGAAATATTAATTTTATCTCCAGGATATGTTTTACCTCTATTTTATTGTCCTAAGAAATGTACAATGAAAGAAGAAAAGTACAAGAAGAAAAGACTCTGAAAATATTTTTTTAAACAGTAATAACCTTAAATTCACTTTGGAAGGATCCATTTTATTATCTGCAAGATTAATATGTACTAGAGAACCACCACTGAAAGTGAATGACTCAGCCTGCTGGTTTGTTGCTGGATTCCTGGAACATGCTCTTTTTGCTTTTTCACCTGGCTCCTCTTTCTCCACTTCAATAAACAGAAATTATTTTTCCTTATTTTTAAAACCCATCACAGCAAAGCATCCTGACAAGGAGCAGCTGTCTATCAGTAAGGCCAGTCTTCCCAAATTTTCCCTCAGTCGCTCGTGTCTAACCCCATTGTTCATGAGGCATATGCAGTGAAAAATTGAGTTTCATGATCGTTATCTCTCTCCTTAAACATGAGGCCAGCATTGATGTCTATTAAAACACTTGATAGTGATTAGTTATGTGACATTGTGTGATTGTTCTTGCAATATTAAGCATATTATTCATTATTTATCATTTTCACCCTTATGTTTTCATCTGTACCTGTTGTTTTCCATCACTTCTTTTGAATGTCTCATCTGCAATGGTTATATTTGTCTGATCAGAGAGACAAAGCTGTCCTAAATCTGTCCAAATGAGAGACCCTGAAGAATGGTCTAGGCACCAAAGGCGTCAGGCAAGGAGCTATGATTGAATACAACATCTTTCTTAGAAGGAGAATGGACTCCATAAGGTCCTGTTTCAGCCCTGCTCTGAGATGACAGATAGCAAATGGAAAAAGAAGATGCAAGTGAACATACAGAGGTGCAGCAATTTTTGCAGAAGTTTCCCAACTTCTTTTCCTGTAGGGAAATTCAGGAAAATTCTGGAAGCTTCTGGTAAATTCTGGTGGCTTGTTACTCCTGGGGTCAGCTCCTGGAGGCTTTTGCTTCTTGTGAGATTGCAATGCATGGTCTTCCATAGCATCCATAGCCAAAATGGTGAGATAGGGACTGGATAAGGGTAAAGCTTCCCTTCCCTTCTTTCCCTTTTTAGTGTAGGCAGCTTCTAACATTGTGGGATCCTGATCCAAGATCTGAGCTTTCTAGCTGTTCAGTAACATAAATAATAATGACTTCTTATGACTAGTTCTATCCAAAATAAACAATGTTTAACACACACTAACTGCAACTTCTGTCAGCTTCTTGGATTGTCACAGCAGCCAAATGGTAAAACCAAAAAGCACTAATAACAAACAAATGGTTATGAATTATCTAGGATCTCCTATTTATGGCAGAAAAAAGATTTTAAAACAGATTTGTGCAATTAATGCCTTACCACATGGCTTAGTTTCATTAACTCTGCTGAAAAGAATGCAGCAGCTCAGAGCACATGTGGTCAGATTTCAAATTCCCTTATACGTGTACTGAACCCTGTAATCAGCATTGAAGTAATGGTGTTTCAAATGGAATATAATGTGAGTTGCATTTTGAACTTGTGGACGGTTCTGTAATTATATTCTCTGTAATTATTGCAATGAGCCTGAATTTTATTTTCGAAAGAGAGAAGAGTGTTTTTTTGGGAGCAGCTGCAAAGTCATCTGGTAAGCAAATGAAAAATAAAGTGACTTTTTTACCATTGCTAAAGGGTTAAAAATACATATACATTCCAAAAAGTGAAACCTTTATGAAGGAATGTACTAATTTTGCAGGAAATCTTAGAACTGACCTGATCAACTTGAAATCATTTGATAGAGCCAAGGTATCTGATGTTAAGTGAATAACCCATCTCTCCAGGTAGCCAGAGAAGTTATAGTTGGTTGTACCATGAGGATATTTCTTGGAGAAGGAATGCTTGTGGTTGCATCAAATTTTGTCTCATCAGCATTCATTGCTATATAAAAAATATAGCTTGTTTTCTGTGGTTTCTTGGAGAAGACTTGCAGAATGTAACCAAAGAATAGCCAATGCACAGCACTTCATTCATCATAGCTTTCCTTCTTAGATAAAGTAGATGGAATGAATAGGTGAAAAATGTGCATTCCTATTTCTTTTCTTTCAATGGAGATAAGTAATCCTTCACGGTGATTTCCAACACGTTTTGTCTCACTTGCATTCCAAACAGCTTCCCAAAGTACACAGAATGCTGAAGTGTTTTGCTGTCTGAACAAAATATGTGCCTTTAACTGGTAATGAGGCAGAAATTCTTCAACTTTTGACTTCTATCCAGAGTTTTCAGACAGATATCTCCTTTTCAGAACTGATATGTAACATTGAACACATAGAAATGTGGTGGGTTTTTTTGAGGTTTTCCCCCCCCCCCTTGTACTGTTGAATAACTTTCCAATTAATTACACACCACTATTAGTCTTTAAGAAAAATTGTAAAAACCCACTGTAAGGCTGTCTGAAGTTCCAAATCACAAGATCTCTACTGGGCAGAGTTAATCATCTACTTCAGGAGTTTTATGAAATAGTGTTCATGCTTTCTGTAGTAAGTTTGATGGTTAGGGGAAACAGTTCCCTGAGAATACCAAAAAATGATAATTTTAGAATAGAAAGCATAACTTTTCAAGGGTAGGATGCATTCGTTTCTAATTTTGTTGCAGTTTATAGTTGTGGTAGCAAGATTTCCTGACTTCCTATATAATTGCTGCATCCTCATACTTCATTCCTGGCTGAGTGGAGCCATTACGTCTGTTTTCGGATGGAAAGCCTGTACCCAGCATTAGGTTAAAATATATTTTCTGTGTTATGCAGATGATAATGTCATATCACTGGTCTTAACAACTGTATCAATGGGGTTAAGAGAATAGAACACAGTGAACTTCATAGTTCATCACCACAGTTATATTTTTTAAAATACCTTTTTTGTTCCTGGGAAAGCACACCTGAAAATGTTTTCTATGAAACTCTTAACTCAGTGGCAAAATAAAACTAAAACTGGATTTCATATTCACCGGAATTTCCTTCCTCACAAAAGTAGGGGACGTTTTGTCCAATGGGACTTAAATGGTTGCGTCGGACTGATGACACGTTTCTGCTGGGAAATGTTCACAGTAATTACATTTTTATCATGCAGCACATTACCATGAGAAAACCCCTGTGTCAAGGAACAGAAAGAACAAAATTTATTCAGTACATTAAATAGTGGTAAAAAATATATGGAAAATGGCAGAAACGAACCATCAAGTCCTGGGTGATCCAAGAAGACCAAAATGGGGGATCATTCAGCTGTACCCTGGAGGTCATTGGACAGGTTGACTGCTGTAATGATTCAGGCCAGCAGAAAACTACACATGCTTATGGGAATCAGTTCCTGGCTCTGGTATGTATTGATGGGTACTGAGGTATATTCCCTTTTCTTGGTGTTAAAAGTCAGACGAAAAGAGAACAGGGGTTGAAATGCTGACTGCATTTGGAGGTTGTTTTGTTTTTTTGTGTTGCTTTAGTCTTACCAAAGTGGTGACTGAAAATTCATTTGTATTCAGTTTGAGTAAAACTAAAGACAAAATTTAATTCCTCTAAGTATCCTTTTGTGACTTTCAGAGAGGGCTCTTTTCTAACACCCGCAGAGACATTTGTGTGACTGTCTCCACCTAGAAGACAGAGACCCAGATTGTGCAATCACATTTTAGGGCAGATGCTGACACTCCTTCTCTCCCAAAACATTTCAACAGAAAAAACACTGGATGAAAGAGTATATATAAAGTAAAGAAGCCACTCATTTTATAATGAGACATTGTCATACAGCTGATGTAGCATGTATTTAGCAATAAAATTTAGTAATAAAAATATTGCCACAATAACTAGGAAAATCTTAAGGATATTCTTTTCTAGTAATTAACATAAAGTTCTAAAATGAAGTATAAGGAACATTATATAAGATCTGAAATATTTTTAAATACTGCAAAGTTTTCCATCTTACAAAAGCAGCAGCAGCAGTGAGACTGTTATTTGCCCATGAGCAGTCAAACATGCAAATTATATGAAGACCACATCATACATTTTCACAGGGATTTAAATGTTTGTGATTAAAGCAGTTTATGATAAGTGCAGCATAAAGCTCAGTTCTTATATGGCTGTCATGATTAAAGCAGTGCAGCAAGAACATGATCTTTACTATGACTGATCTGCCGGAAAAGCAGCACACTGAAGAAATACAAAATTCTGCAACAGTTGCTTTTCTTTATCAAGTGTTATACAAAAAAAACATTTGTGTACAGTTAGAGCTCTGTAAATTAAAGGACTGCATGATCTGAGATTACATGGGGACGTGGGTACAGCCCAGTTCTTTGTGTGAAAAATTGTAGAAACAGTGTAGATCAAAAAACCAGTGCCAAAAGCAGTAGGTGATAGGTGAGAATGGAATAGAGGGCTCTCCAATAAAAATGGTTCACCCAGGTTTTAGTAAGAAATTAAATTGCCTCATACAGAAACTACCAGGAAAAGAACAGGTTGTTAAAAGAAGGATCAAACTCTCATCTAGATGAAATGGTAATTTCCACAGAGGTCACTAGGTGCCTGCCAAATTGCAACACCGATGTTTAGATTCATACACTTTGTGTGCTCCATTGCCAGGAGGCCACAGTAGGTAGCAGCATAGAGCTGGATAGGTACCAGTAAGATGAGCATATTCTTTTCCCCACTGTAGTAGGACACTAGACAAGGAGATGGGGATGACGGTCCAAAAATAACTCATGAACAGTGAAATTAACAGGAAAATCATGTAACTATTCAGAAAAAAAAAAAAAAAAGGTGCACTCATCAGACTGAAAACAAAAACAATGCAGTTTTCCAGAAGAAAAATGCTCTTTATAAGTAAGCAGCAAAAACTGTCCACTCACAGATTTTCTAATTAGTACCTAGAGCAACATCTTCCCAAAGAAAGTATGGATCTAAGCCCACAAGAAGCAAACCAAATGCTTCACTGTGGTGAATGCTGAAAATAAAGGTGCTGACTATGCTGACTTTAAACATACAAACAAGCAAGTAAGCAATGCTGCTAGGCAGGTGTTGCTTTTGAGCCCTGCATTTTGGGTTCCCATAAGGAAGGGCAATCCTGCACCCCATTGTAATGTACATTTTTCTTTTTTTTTTTTTCCTATGGCATTGCATGTGGAATCATTAGATATAATTTTCAGAGGATTTGAAATCTTGTCCTGGCAAGACACATTCTCTGCTGCTGGTGGCCTTTTGGAATTTTCCAGCAGTCTTAGCCAAGCTCAACAGGCAGCTAAAGTTTTAAAAAATTCAAAATTTTCTTCAGTGTTTTAACCCTGCATCAACTACAGACCAGGAGTTACTTACAGAACTGTCGTCATTGTAGGAATTGTGCAATTAAAACACTCTGTCACTGAAAATTCAGAAGAAAATACAAAGACCATGTTAAAATAATGGGAGCTGGGCTCCAGTTTAAATGGGTGTATATAATGAATGTAGTAACAAAGTGTGCACAGCCAAGTGTGTGCTAGTAAAAACTTATTGCTGGTTTTGCTACATGTCTCTGCCACTCTTTGGAGAAAGAAAAAAAAAAAAAAGAGTATCAGATGCCTCTGTATAAAAGGCAATCTTTAAACCTAACCCCCAACTTTTGCAGCACCTTCTTGGTGACATATTTCACAGAGTATTTACCTTGAGCTAGATGCAATCTAACAGAGGACATCCATTTTCTATACCTTATTGCCATACTCTGTCTTTCTTCCATGTTACTAACCTTCAGCACAACCTGATTGATTTGACTGTGAGAAGGGATAGGATTCATCCTCGGCTGTGCTAGCAAAATGTATCTCAAAACTAACAGTTCTTGTTCATTTTTCCAAAACCTGTGGTTAAAAAAAATATTTTCTCATATAACTATTTTTAAAGTACATCTCTTCACAGTTAGCCATGAAATTAGCCACAGTTTAAACCAGCTGCTGGGTGACTGGAATAAAGTTTCTCTCCCTTATGTGTTTCATTTCTGGCTGCTATTGCACCCCTTGCTGTGGTGACTTCTCAGACAAATGCATCCTAAGAAGGAATTTATATTTTTATGTAACTTTATTCCTCATCAGTGGCTTAACTATTTCACCTCTTTGCCTGAGGAGTGGTACATATTGTATAGACATAACATATAAGTGTCTAACATTATGTATAGACATAAATTCATATAGGTTAGTAGGGACCTCTGGAAGTTGTCTCGTCCTACCTCTTACTCAAAGATGGGTCAAATTAGCTTAGGTTGCTCAAGGTTCAGAGCAGCCAGAAATGGTGTTCTGCAACTAATTATTGTCTAAGTGTTTCTGGTAAGATAGAAAATTGTTGCATATGAAGAAATTTCCTGCTCTTTCTAATTGTCTTTTGCACTACAAAGTATATGTATTTTTCTTTTAGTTCTCGGGAAAGACCTTCATATTAGGTCTTGAAAAAGAGTGCATTGAGCTGCAGGAGACTTTGTCAATTGTCCAGCAGACCTTATCTTGAAGGTTTCAGAAAAAACCATAATCAGAAGAGGTTATATGAAAAGTGTTTGGCTTGTTGTGATAAGTTCAGGCTGCTATTAACACTGTCTCCAGCAATTGCACTCAGGGTTACCTTGGACAGATAAAAGGTGACACTTTCTGTTTTGTATGAAAGCTTAAAAATCAGATGGAAAGAGACAATTAAAGTCTGGGAAAAGTGAGATGAGATATCAATTTATGAAGCAGTAAAGGATGAATATCCAGAATGCTACATGTGAAAGCACTTAAAAAGTTACACTCCTGTCTCTCTCTGCTGAGTGCGATTGACTGTTGGACACAAAGATCTGACATCCAAGCTTTCACATACAGCACTTGTGACCTGCTCCATTAACATCTTACCTGAGTTAAAAGAAAATCTCATTAAAGGAACCCTTTTCTCAAGAGAATACTGCCTAAAAGCTGCTATTTCCGTAAAATACTGAACGGTGGTGGGGCAGGGGAGGATGAAGGGCGAGCAATGAGAAGGGGACACTGAGCAATGACTCTACAGTAAAAGAAGTAACAAGGGAACACTACAGCGATTGCCATCAGGAGTATGTTCTTTCAGGCAAAGATGGAGGCGTGAAGATGTAGGGGATGCATAGTGTCTTACATAAGCTGCATCTTGATAGGACTACTGTTCAGGATATTAGTCACACTTCATCATTCTGTTCCTGCTGTTTAGACTTTAAAGATATTTTCTCAGTTACTTTTCAATCACTGAACTGTTTTAACATGAAATGCGATGGAAGGAGTCCCGCAGTTACTATGCAGCTGTATATTAAAATTTTTTTGTCATATATTGTCTAGCTGCTTAAAGGTTTTAAAGTGTTAAGTGTTCTTAAAAGTGCTCCCTCTGTATCTGTCAAGAGCCTCTAACATTAAATATTAAAAAGCAGAAGTTGCTTTTTCTAGTAACTCTTTTTGTTAAAAAAATTATTAAAATATTTTTACACTATTAATGAGCACTGCATTTTTACGAAAAAATAAACAAATCCTTAGTCAAAAATTAAAATTTAACTTTATTTCTTTAGATGTCTCTTTACTGCTTAGCACATTAATGATTTATCAAAAGTTAGTTTAGTTCAGTTTTTTATTCATTGTGAAGCATAATAGTTCCCACGTTGCAGGATAAAACATTTTTTTCATTAGATGGTCCTTTTTCATCTACTGTGTAATATTCTGCATTAAATATTAAGACACATAGGTATTTGTTTAGCCTTTTTTGCTGCTGAACACATTTTTCTACCAGAAGATGTTTCAAAAAGTGACTGAACTTGCTTACATTTGAACTAATAACTGTGATGAACTACTGCACACAGGTCCTGTATATTTGCATGACTACCTGAGGAAAAAAATGTAACATTTTAATAGGCAAACATAATAAAAGAATGTTATTAACATTTTTTTTTTTTTTGGTATAACACCTGAAATGGTTAGGAATCTACCACTTGCAATTGGATTTGATCTAACTCCTTGCAATACTCTGAAACTTGCAACTAATACTGCTCATTTATTCCTGATTGCTTAGCTATGTGATGTTTTACCCAATGTAAGAACATCTGAGAAAAGCTTTTTTTTCTTCTTTTTGTTCTATAATTTTATATCAGATGTTATTCATAATTTAGCCAAGAATAAGCCTTTGTTCTGCTTCACACTCTCTAAATCACATAAAGTAACACTGGATTATAATATTCCCCAAACATCCTATTGTGTCAATAGAGATGACACATGAGCAGTGAAGGAAAAGTCCAGATCATACAGGAAGAGGAAAATTTGCAGACTTTGGGAAGTTAATTGCCTGTGTTTTAAAAGAACAGCAACGTGTGAGGCAGTCATGGGAAGGCTATTAATTAACTGAGTTAAGACAGAGCTAATCAGAGAAAGAACGAGGAATTTAAAAATAAAAGGGTGTACAGACAAGTCAGGAATTGGGCATAACATGAAGGTGAGTAAAGACTGGTATGAACAAACTGGGAAGAACATGGTGAAAAAAAAATCAAATAATAAACAGAGAACATTTAAAAGCTGATCTTCTGCTTAAATTTTTGTTTTTTCTTTTTGAAAATACATTCATGATATTATAAGGTATCACTGATTTGTTCATGGAGCTGACGTAAAAACATGGATTAAACTCTCAGGGACTGATTGAAAAACAGAATTTATGTTGCTAATCAGCTAGCATATTAAATAAAAAGCAAAGACACACCTCTCAGTAAGGTGAATTAAGTAATTCTAACTTCTGTGTAATTAATAATTCATAATTACCCTTTAGAAACATTCCTAAAGAATTACATATTAATTGACCCAAAGCAATCCAGCTTCCTTAGTTGAACTATTGGCTGTTTTTTTTTTTCTTTTTCTGAATCTATTGAGTATTCTAAAATTTTTACAGCCATCATGAACATTGCAGAGCACAACGTGCTGACACCTTTACACACTGTCAGGCAGCTCCTTGCATTTTTCCAGCCTTCTGGAGAGTTAGTTTATGACTCTTGGGTGTCTTTTTCTTTGCAAGTTCTTTCTCACTCTGCTCTGTGGGTTCCTGTTCCTGGAATAGCTGGGTACCTCCTTCTCAGCATTGTATGTGTCTTTCTCCTGTTCTGTGATTTACTGTATTTACTGTATTTAATCTGTATTTACTTCAGGCAGCTTACATCACTCTAAGATCAGCTGTGGGAAAGGTAAGATTTCAAATCTTTGTAGACGGTCTAGAAAATGCATTGTGGTCTAGTAGATTTATTAAACAAAATGAAGATTGATGAGGGTGGCAGAGGGTTTTACACTTGTACTGTCATGAAGAGTGAAAGAAGTATCTGGTATCTAACCAAAAGCACCTCCAAAAATTGGCCCTATCATCTGAACATACTCAGTACATTTTGCAATTTAAGCAACGAAGAATGCATGAAAAAGTATCTTTGATTTTTCAGGTGTGGAACTTTGTCCTTGTGTGACTGTACTTCTTCTAAGCACATAAATACACTTCTAAATACATAAATCACTAAAAATAATATGGAGATTTGGAAAAAAGAAGGCAAGGGCTAAAGAAGACTAGAAAGCCATGATAACTTTTGGCTGGAATTGTATTGGTGGTATTCTTCAAATAAAAGGAAATATGACCAAATGTGGCTTTCTGTAATATATTGTAAATGCAAAAGTGAGCCAAATAAAACAAATAACTAACTTTGAGCAAACCCCAAGGATGACTGCATGCCTTCACAGATACTATGTTCCTCAGAAATATAATGGGCGGTTCTAAGGAGTTTAACTAAACATAAGTAAATAAAAGTAAGTTTAATTCATATTGCCTGTCACTGCAGATGTTTGCAAGGATAATGTCTCATTTATATGTGAAAGGGACCACGCCAAATCTATCCTGCATTTTGCTATTCAAAGTTCAATTAAGTTGGTCTGAATGTCTTACAATATTAATTAAACTAATATTTTTTACTGACATCTTCTAAAATGTCTGCTGTTAGTATTCATGTTTGGATTGTTTTGCAAGCTTCTCTGTAATTTGATTTAGACTTTCTTGTGAAGATGACTGTTCACAGGATTTTCCCTACCTTCAAAGTACCCTTTTTGTCACTTCATCTTTTGGAGAAAATGAAAGTTCAATGAGTTATGAAGACATTCATATTTATAAAGTTTTAGGAAAAAAAAATATTACTTGAACAACTGAAAAAAAGAAAAAAAGTTACTCGCTATAAATTAAATACCACTTCTGTATATGCACAGTCATGAAAACCTTCTTGGAACTTAAGCACAGTTCAATCTGTAAAGGATGACACTACAGTATGTGGTAAACCTCAGGATACAAACTGTAGACATGAACATTATGAAACCTTTCCTTGGCTAATAACAGCTGGTTAGGAATGGCGCCACTGGATTGACGGGCACACAGTAGAAAGTCCAGCAGATTTAATTTGTGCTCTTCCTTGCCATAGTAAACAATGAAAATTATTTCATCCATTTCTCATTCAGCAGACAGAAAAACCCTACCTAATATAAACAAGGCAAGCAAAACCACATTTCTAACAATGTGCTGCAGCACTAGCTTTGGGGTTTTCTATTATTCTACAAAAGCAGCCCATGTGAAGAAAAACACCCAAAGAAACCAATAATGAACTCAAACCCTATATTTCCTAGGTATTTGTTAGTAAGATTACTAAGGTCAGTAAATTTAAATCAGTTATAAAAAAGCAAATGATAGTAAATGTTACTTGGGGATTTGTTTCAAAACTGGACATACTATACGCTAAAAAGTAGCATGATGCTACAGAATTTTTTCAGTTACACAGATTTCAAAATTATCTGAAAATATCTTTAAATATGTTCTATTTTACAGAAGATATTTTTTCAGAAACTTAAAATCTCACAGTATCTGTTGAATCTTTCACACCCCTTCAGCTAATGAATGATTTGTTGGTATTTCCACTGTTCAGTAAATCTCTGTGGTCAAGGGTATACGGTTTATTTATAAAAAATTACCCTAGGCTTCAGCGTGACACAGTATTTTCACTAGGTAACAATGAATTTGATTTTACATGAATAAAGAATAACAAATTATGAATTGCATTTCAAGTTAAAGATCCTAATTTTTTGTTGTTTATATTAAAATATTCAGACTTTCTCATAAATAACAAAAATAAAATGTTCCAGTCTGCTTGGACAGAATTGGCCCTATTATGACCTTAAAATACGAGTTCTTCAGTGGTAGCCACATCAACATAAGCCTTCACTTTCCTGCAGTGTTGTCGTCTTCCATTTTCCTTCTTTCTTTTTAGTTGTTTCTTATCTTTATCCCATGATTTTTTTTTTCCTTACTCTCTTCCAAAACATTGCTGCAAGTCCGTGACAAGTAGGGAAACAAAGGAAGGTAGTTATTTTCTCCTTTGCTGAGAGATGAAGTGGTTTCAGTAGTTAAGACTGTACAAAAAGTGGGTGGAAGTCATATTGCCTTTTATTCTGCTTTTTCTTTTGCCTAGCACTGTCACCCCATCTGGCAAACAGAGACAGCTCCACTTGTATGACTTTTGAAGAGGCTGACAGTCTCAATAAAACCCAAAGCCAGGCCTGGATGGCTGTGTCAGAGATCAAGAATATTCTGAGGAAAAATATGAGGTCATTGAAGACACTTATGGGACAAAGAAACTTAATGAACTTGCATTTTAAAAAGTAACAGATTTTAGATGAGGAGGAATTGGAGCAGACTGGGCAAGAACCAGATTTTCCATTTGTCCTGGTTTTGGCTGGGACAGAGTTAGTTTTCTTCCTAGTGGCTGGTATAGTGCTGTGTTTTGGATTTAGTATGAGATTAACATTGATAACACACTGTTTTAGTTGTTGCTAAGCAGTGCTTATACTGCTTAGGACTTTGCAGCTTCTCATGTCCTGCCAGTGAGGAGGCTGGAGGTGCACAAGCTGACCCAAATTGGCCAAAGGGACATTCCATACCATATAACATCATGCTCAGCATATAAATGGGGGAGACCTGGCCAGGGAGTAGATGCTGCTTGGCAACTGGCTGGGCATTGGTCAGTGAGTGGCGAACAATTGCATTGTGCACCAATTGTTTTGTGTGTTATGATGATGATGATTATTATTACTACTACTACTTTTCCTTCCCTTTCTGTCCTATTAAACTGTCTGCATGTCAACCCACGAGTTTTACCTTTTTTTATTTCCAGTTCTCTTCCCTGTCCCACTGCGGGGGAGTGAGCGAATGGCTGTGTAGTATTTAGCTGCTTGTTGGGTTAAACCACAACACCATTTCACAAAATTTTCCATTATTTTAATGTCTTTTCTTGTTCCACATCAAACCAGAAACACTTTGAAAGTCCTTCAAAGCAAGTTAAAATGCAAAAAGGCCCAGGCTTATCAAATCAACACATTTTGGTCATGCTGAAGGTTTTAATTCCAGTTTAAGATAAAGAATTTCATTTTGAAAAGTTATATCACTGCAAAGAAAAAAAAAAAGATGAAAATTACATTATTTGTACCAGAAAAATTTGAAATATTTCTCATTATTTCCATCCTGACATATTATAAACAGCTACTTGTGTCAGTAGAACTGAAAAGATCTTAAGCCGATTATTTTGTAATTCAGCAAAGACAGTATTTTTCCCACCTGGATTGAGTCACACATGAAAATATTTTCAATATAGTGGTGGAATATGTCCATACATGGCTTTAATAATTAATTGATGCACCTTTCCTTGAGTAGATTCAAGTAGAAGTGAGTGACTGATACGATAGACTAGGAGCTACTAGAGCAAACACAAGACTTCCTTTAAACACCTCCACCATTACACAGATTTCTTTTCCCTGCCGCGTCTCTCTTGCAAGGGTATCTGCTTTCACTAACATAGAAATAACCATATGTGTCAAACCATATGTCACATTTTTCAAATGAACAAATGGCCAAGATTAATAGCAAAAAATGAGTTTGTGGTTTAACTACATAAATTTAGAAATTAAATGGCAGGAAGAGCAATAACATTTCAAGTTCTGCCATTTCTTTTTTTTTTTTTTTAAATTGCTTTTAACTGTGTCGCAAACTGTGACATCAAAATGCCTGCATCCTTGAAGTATATGTTTCTGACAAAAGCTAAAATAAAAAACATAAAAACGTCAGTGAAGAAATAAGTCTAACTGATGTGCCAAAAAGCTTCAGTAGTCTGTAACAGTCCTATGCACTATGGGACCCCAGGTGTGCCTCCAAGTTCCTGAGGTGGGCGTATGGCTTATCTGTGACCTGACTGCATGTCAAGTTAAGATTGAGGTGCACAGTCCTGCCCTTCCTTATCATATCTGAGTTTCCCTGGGAGTAAAATCAAGCTGTGCAGGCTAGAAAGCTGATGAGCCCTGCTTCAAAAAGTCCTGTCATCTGAATAACCTGGGGCACAGAGTGACCAAGCGTGACTGACAAAACCTGTCACATAGCGCATAGTCATTGATTGCTTTGGCTTAAATATGATCAGTATGATCTGCAAAACTGACGAAATTACTTTCTACAGGTTTGAAAAGAAATGGAACATTGTGGCCTGTTTGCATCGTATGTATTGGCGTTATGATAGTTAGGCATAATTCATGGAAAGGGCATCTTGCTACATGAGGATAACTACTGAAGACATAACAGTAACTTTCATTTTTTTTTTTCTGAGAGTAAAATAACATTTACAGAGTGCAGGAGAGTTATTTATCTCAAAAGGTTACAGACACATTACTCTGTCTATGCCACGTGCCATGTTCCAATGCATGCAATCCACTTTCTCCTAATCGTGGAATATGACTTCAGAAACACTTCGACAGAGGGAAGGATTAAAAATCTTTATGCCCTTGCACAGTAGTGTAAGTGAAAGACATGCTTAAGCAAGAGGGTATGGCAGAGGAGAATTCAGAAATTCTGTAAGTAAAAAAAACTTCCTTCTTTAGGACAAAACAAGTAACAAATTTTGAAGTATCCTTTGCTCCCTCACTGACTTTGTTGTGAGGGACAGCAGTTAAATACTTCAGCAATGCCTTTTGCACATCTACCTATCCATGCAATAAAGAACTAGTAGGTGTTACATATAACAAAGCAAATCAAAGTAGGCCACAAAGAGCATCAGAAGATGTTTAACCCTCTCTTTTATTTTCTGTAGCAATACACGCAAACTAGAACCTAGCTTTTCAGATCCAAGCTGGGATTTTGAAAAGCGAAAGCACATTGAAGATTTGCTTATTTTCTTCATTATTTTTACTTTTTCTTTTTGGAAATACTGAACAACTACTTTGCCACGCATTTTTTTGCACCAATTGAGTTTTGTACAAGTGTCATCTGTAAAACTGATTTGTTAATCTGGTTTACTCTTGGCTAACCAAACGATTCTGTCAATACTCACACTTCTAAAATTTGCTTCTAAATTGAGATACTGCACGCCAAATTTCAGCCCACAGGAAACCCTCTGTTGAATGTTAACAGCAGATTGCAGTGATGCAGTTATGCTTGGAACAATACTATGAATGTTGACACCATACTCTACTTGGAGGTTGTTTGAGCCTAAAGTCTTTTATGTATGATGGTGCAAGTTTCTACATGCGGAAGTCCCAGGGAAGCTTATGGGGAGAGATTACAGGACTGAGATTATGGCACACGATGGGAAGATTCCTCAGGGATGAAGAAAATGTGGTTGTTATATTTTACTGAAACACAACTGGCATATTGTATTACATCCCCCCATATAGAAAAAAGCCTTCAGTATTGAATTATTTGTTATTTTCAGTATGGAAGAATGAGGAGGGGAGACAGTTAGGCAGGGGAAAGAAAAAAAAGATGTGGTAATGTTCCTGAACTAGGCAAGGAGAAATACACAGTTGCCAACACATATGGAATCACAACGTTTTGGCAAAATGAAACATCATGCAAGCTGCAGTATGAGTTTAATTTAGCATTTTTATAAGGTATCCTACAAACTGAAAAACAGAAAAGCACCAAAATAAAGCCCTTGTTTTATTTTTAAAAAGTAATTTCTACCTTTGATTCTATTATGTCACAGGTACTTTTGGACTTTTAACTGATTCACAATAACATCCTTAACTCTGTTCATTCATATTCTTGTGAAATGTTTTGGGTGTTTTTCATTGTTCATTTATATTAAACCAATAAGTCTTTGGTTGTTCTCAAACCATGATGCCTTCAGTGCCATCTGTTCCAGTCATACTTTTCAGCCTTTGATTTTTGTACGTGATGATTTAGCTTGGGCCTGACCCCATTTTTTTTAAAGTAAATTAACTGTCTGGTGCAATTAAAGAGGAGTTAAACTAGTAGGAGATGGCTGAAATAGTCGACCATCTGCTGTATTTTTTGGTTCCTAAGCAGGGTAGGAGATCATTTGCAGATTTGCCATGACAGTTACTTATATAAAACAGGAAACAAAAAACATTTTTACAAATGTTAACGCCTCTTTCAAAGCATTCTCTTAAACTCTTCCTGGTGTAATATTAATTAAACAAAACATAAACTCCTTTAGTAATGATTAGGGCAGCTGGTGTGCCACGACCATATCCTGTCACACTGACTTTCTCTGGAAGTGCCTGTTCCAGTTCTGGATGTCCCTTCTGCAGCTGGGTTGAAGACTCTGCTCAGAAGTACTGTGCATCTCTGGAGGCTGGATTACTGTTTTGAAAACTTCTGCGTACCATAGTGAGACACATACAATAGCCCAAAGAAGTCTGGGGTAAGACTGAAATAAGATAAGTTTATCCTTGTCTTATAATCTACGGATATAATTTTAAATCAATGGAAGCTTATATTATTGACTACACATTTTTGACAATACAAAGAGGTTTGTCAGCCACAAGAGCCAAGATTTCTGGCCCACACTTCTTGCATGTTGAAAAAAAAAAACAGACTATTTTTTTCCAAAACATGTCAACTTATCTGTTTTAAACTTTTAGATCAGGGTGGTCTAAACTCTTCCATAAATGTTAAGGTTCTGAATGGGTTAGGAAAGGAGAAGGAAACACTCTAATTCTCTGCACTCCATAGAGCTGTTTCGTAGTAAACGATCCCGCCTCTGGTGGGCTCCAGTGTAAATCTCTAACTTACTCCCAAGGGAACAGGAATAAAACCAGTGCTTCTTACAATTTTAGTCTAACAAAACAGCCCAATTTTGTTGAAAGCAAGATGTAACTGCCAAAGCTATGTGAGTGTGAGGCTTTGGACCTTCACATCATAGCTTAGCTCGTTGGCAGTCATAGTCTTAGTATGGGTCCAGGTTAGGTAATGGCATCTCAGTTAATATTTTCCTGGAACACTCCTAGTGCTCCACATGTTTCGTGAAATATGCTTCAAATTCACACAGGTAATGGATAGCTAGCCTATAATGTCTGGGGTATTATCAGAAAACATCTTGCAATGGTACTTAGTATCTCCATTCACAAGCTGCTTGCTTTTCTTGCCTCTGCCAAGCATGATGTCAAGACAAACACTGGCTAACCAAGGAGGAGAAGAACAGAGAGCTGTTTACCCTTGTTCTGATTTGGCTCCACTTCTAATTTTGTCCAAAGACTCCATTTCTAATTTTGTCCAGGCGTTCTAACCTGAAGAGTGACAAGACAGGGGAAGACTCTGCTGCAGAAAAAGAGAGAAGGCCTGAGCACCAAGGTGTCACTGTCTCCTGCTTTCATATTGACCCCATGTTTGAGAAGTGGAGGGAAGTTCTTGTTTGGGTTTCTGCCTCTGTGGTTCAGCTGCTTTAGGGATGGATCCATCTGGCAAGCTTCCAAGCCAACTGTTGAGTGAGTTACTTACTGAGTTAGATACACTGCAACACACTGCCTTGTAAGAAGAGAGGCCCTGATTCTCTTTTTTTAGATGAGTTTTTAAGGACCAAACTATTACTTGACACTGTCCTGCACAACATCCTTGTGTCTAAATTGGAGAGACATGGATTTGGTGGGTGGACCACTCAGTGGATAAGAAACTGGCTGGATGGCTGCACTCAAAGAGTTGTGGTCAACGGCTCAATGTCCCAGTGGAGACCAGTGATGACTGGCATTCCTCAGGGGTTGGTACTGGGACCACTGCTGTTTAACATCTTTGTCGGTGACATGGACAGTGGGATTGAGTGCACCCTCAGCAAGTTTGCCGACAACACCAAGCTGTGTGGAGCTGTCAACATGACGGAGGGAAGGAGTACTATCCAGAGGGACCTGGACAGGCCTGAGAGGCAGGCCCATGCCAACCTCATGAAGTTCAACAAGGCCAAGTGCAAGGTCCTGCATGTGGGTTGGGGCAATCCCAAGCACAAATACTGGCTGGGTGCAGAATGGCTAGAGAGCAGCCCTGAGGAGAAGGACTTAGGGGTATTGGTGGATGAGAAGCTCCATGCGAGCCATCAATGTGCGCTCGTAGCCCAGAAAGCCAACCACATCCTGGGCTGCATCAAAAGAAATATGACCAGCAGGTCGAGGGACATGATTCTGCCCTTCTACTCTGCTCTGGTGAGACTGACCTGGAATACTGCGTCCAGCTCTGGAGCCCCCAACATAGGAAGGATATGGACCTGTTGGAGTGAGTCCAGAGGAGGGCCACGAAGATGATCAGAGGGCTGGAGCACCTTTCCTTTGAAGACAGGCTGAGAGAGTTGGGGTTGTTCAGCCTGGAGAAGAGAAGGCTCCAGGAATACCTTATAGCAGCCTTCCAGTACTTAAAGGAGGCCTACAGGAAAGATGGAGAGGGACTCTTTATCAGGGACTGCAGCAATAGGATGAGGGGTTACATTTTCAAACTGCAAGAGCATAGATTTACATTAGATATTACGAAGAAATTCTTTACTGTGAGGATGGTGAGACACATGGAGAACAGGAGAGGTGCCTGAGGACTGGAGGAAGGCCAGTATCACTCCAGTCTTCAAAAAGGGCAAGAAGGAGGACCCAGGGAACTACAGACTAGTTAGTCTCACCTCCGTCCCTGGGAAGGTAATGGAGCGACTCGTTCTGGATGTCATATCCAAGCATGTTCAGGAGCAGGAAGTTATTGGAAGTGGTCAACATGGATTTACCAAGGGTAAATCATGCTTGACCAATCTCATAGCCTTCTATGATGTTATAACTGGTTGGTTGGATGAGGGCAGAGCAGCAGATGTCATCTACCTTGACTTCAGCAAGGCTTTTGACACTGTCTCTCATAACATCCTCCTTAGGAAACTGAGGAAGTGTGGACTAGACGAAGGGACAGTGAGGTGGATTGAGAGCTGGCTGTGTGACAGAACTCAGAGGGTTGTGATTAATAGAGCAGGGTCGAATTGGAGGCCTGTAACCAGTGGTGTTCCCCAGGGGTCAATACTTGGACCAGTATTGTTCAATGTATTCATCAATGACCTGGATGAAGGGGACAGAGTGTATCCTCAGCAAATTCACTGATATTACCAAACTGGGTGGGGTGGCTGACACCCCAGAGGGCCGTGCTACCATCCAGCATGACCTAGACAGGCTGGAGAGCTGGGCAGAGAAGAACCTAATGAGGTTCAGCAAAAGCAAGTGCAAGGTCCTGCACCTGGGGAGGAAGAATGTCAGGCACCAATATAGGTTAGGGGTGGACCTGCTGGAAAGCAGCTCTGAAGAAAAGGATCTGGGGGTCTTGGTAGACAGTAAATTATCCATGAGCAAGGAATGTGCCGTTGTCACCAAGAAGGCCAACAGAATTCTAGGCTGCATAGGGAAGAGTGTGGCCAGCAGGTCAAGGGAGGTCATTCTACCCCTCTGCTCTGCACTGGTGAGGCCACAACTGGAATGCTGTGTCCAGTTCTGGGCTCCCCAGTTCAAGAGAAACGGGGAACTACTGGAGAGAGTCCAGCGTAGGGCAACAAAAATGACTGAGGGATTGGAGCATCTCCCTTATGAGGAAAGGCTGAGAGAGCTGGGACTCTTTAGCCTGGAGAAGAGAAGGCTGAGGGGAGACCTTATTAATGTTTACAAGTATCTAAAGGGTGGGTTTAAGGAGGATGGAGCCAGACTCTTTTCAGTGGTTCCCAGTAACAGAATGAGGGGTCACAGGCACAAGCTGGAACATAGGAAGTTCTGATCAAATATGAGAAAAAACTTTGTTACAGTTAGGGTGACAGAGCACTGGAACAGGCTGCCCAGGGAGGTTGTGGAGTCCGCTTCTCTGGAGACTTTCAAGACCTGTCTGGATGCAGTCCTGAGTAATGTTCTCTAGGCAATCCTGCTTTAGCAGGGGAGTTGGACCAGATGATCCCTAGAGGTCCCTTCCAACTCTGAAATTCCGTGATTCCATGATTCCGTGTCCCTGCCTGTGGCAGGGGGGTTGGAACTAGATGATCTTTAAGGTCCTTTCCAACACAAACCATTTTATGATTCTATGATACTTACAAAGGTCCTCAAATTCATCTCCTTCTCCTGCTAATTAAGACCTTCTAGGAGAAGTTCTAGGATCTTTCTGAAGTAAGATACTATCCCAAAAGCCTGGATTTATGGTTCACTGCTCTCTCCATCTTCTCCGTGTTACTTAAGTTTATGCTTCTTACAGCAGAACCCTTTTTGAATTTTGTGAGTATTTTGGATTATTCCTGAGGTACCTTCTTCTCACACATGATAGCGGAAATTTATATACACAGCACGTACTTCTAGGAATCGCCTCTCTTATTTGATCTGATTGCTTTGGAGGAATGATATGTGAGATGTGACATTGCTGTCTATCTATCATAGACAACTTTTTACATTTTTGTCCTCGATTTACAATATTCTACATTGCTTCCTTCTACATCTGAACAAGGAAATGGCACACAGCTTTTTTTGCAGCTACTGACCTTCTTCAACTGTACATTTTTAGTTTGTCCTGGCTTTATTTCTATGTTATCCTGAGTGCTACACTAAGAAACGGCACTTCCACTCCCCTTATAACTCAACCCCAGTTAGTCCTTCATCAGGTCCCACATACTTTTCTATGTTAGGTTACATTTTAGATAATTTATAAAAGTTGTAAACTACTTCACACCCCTAAGCGTAACTTTCTGGTTATAAATCACTATAATCATTATTTTTATTGTTTGGTGGAAATAGAGCCCTATCTAAATTCTTACCCATATCAGCCAGAGTGTAAGATTATTTATCTAGGTCAGTGTTTACAGGATCAGCACCTAAACCAATATTAATTAAATTCAAGTTGCTTTACATACTTCCTAGCTGTTTTTCCCCTGAATAAATAAGTAGTTCAGACTTGCCTTTTTGTTTTCTATTACACAGAGGGAAATATCTAATTTCTTTAAAAATTAATTAGGGAGATAATTACACATTGTTCAATACAACAAATTGATGAATTCAAAATAATTTTGCTAGTATAATCAAAAGTCATGTCTCTAATGACAAAGATTTCTTCTACAAGATAAAATTACGCTGTTTTTTGGATTGGAAAGAATATTTATGATACACCTCATGTTTGAAGTTTAAATTAAATACGTGTTTTATAAGTCAGCAGTGATAAATATGTAAGCACAACACATACAGACATTCATCATACCCATGTGAAAGATATTTCCATGTGTCAAATAAACAGTCTGATTCATATTAAAGCCCTATATTCAATTTTTTTAAAAAATATTTACTTTTAGTACAGTGTATCTGCACTTCATCTTGGATCCAAGTAAATAAATCTGACAAAATATGTGATGGAAGATCTTTAACAGCTTTCAGACAAAACACTTTATATAGGGAGAATTTAAGAACATATTTAAGGTTTCTTTTAACAGGGCTTGAATTTTTTTTTCACTCTGGAATATGACGTAAGAGGTCAGAGCCTGAAAGCTTGACATTTGGTTGTTTTGTTTCAAGTTTTTCCATTCCTCCATCTGCCAGAGGGAGAGGAAAAAACTTGTATTCCTTCTGTCTTCTTGCAGCCTTTCTGTAATCACAGAAATCTTTTTTAGATTTTTTTCAGGCTCTCTGTTGTAATCTGTAAACTTATATTTCAAGTCAAATGAGTTATAAACCCTGTCAGCTTACTGAAATAAAAGGCAAATTTGTTATTTATGTATGTATCATTTTTAACTCCCTGAGCAATGAATAAAAAAAGGGAAGTTCTCAAGTTTTTCTTCACAACACTTTTATGCTCCTCAACTAGCTGTCTATCAGTGTGAAACATTCTGTCAAGTACAAATAAATTAGAACACATTTACTTAAGCTGGCAGAAAACTTAACATTGTAAATGAGTATTTGGGGAATAGTGTAGTACAAGGTCACCTTCCAGCAGAGGCTGACTGTGCCATTATGTGAAACAAGTTTCCTTTTCCATTAAGTTAAAGGTAGAAAGGTAAATGAATATAAAAAGGAAGAAAAAAAAGTCATCAGCGTGGAGTACAAATTTAGATTAAATTTGAATTAATAAAAACTTTTACTTCTTATATTAAGAAGTAAAAATCAGGTTAGGATTTTTTTAAAAAATCTACTCAGATTCTTTAGCACAAATGCTGGGGGTCTGATCATATTTTTTTTTGAAAGGATTTTCTTTCAGAAGGAAATAAATCGAGACTTGAGTTTAAAGTTAAAACACAGGAGGTCAAAAGTCAGGTTGAATTTTCCACAGCTGAGTTATGAAATTTCAACCCAAGAAAGATTTTAAAGATAGACATATTTATTATAATTTGTAATAAAGACCACATTTCCACATGAAGTTACTAATTTGGAAAGCCTTATTTTCTGGTTGTCCAATTTATACACCTAGCAAAATACTAATTCTGTGAAAATTCCATTTAAGTAAATGTATTTACAGTAGTCACTCTCACGCATTACAGTACATGTTTGTGGCACTGAACCTTTCTCTTGGACTTCTTGGTGAAGTTTTAGAGTAGTTTTCTCAAGTGTTTATTACGTATTATGGTCACACTGGAAAATGGATGGAGAGTTACTGATCTTATTCATCTGTGGATATTTTTAAGTAGAAATGAGACAAAACCTGAGTTAACGAGGAAAGTATAAAGAAGAACTTCTGTGGTAAAGAACATGAGAAATCAAGTACAAAGATCCAGTAGCTCCATACAGATAAGTATCAACTATTAGTATTTTAAACATGATTTGATATTTTGGGAAACATATAAAATATTGCAAACAGAAAGTTTATAGTAACTTTCACTGAAATCAAATCAATGGTAAATACAGTCCAACCCAATGTATCAACAAGTGGCAGATATCTTATGTCAAGAAATCTGGAAGCAGACTCATAACTGAATAGGGAAAATGTCCTCAAATTCCCAACAGACTTTGGTTGGTTTATGTCTTGAATCATGAAGGACCTATTTCACTCTACAGTCTTAAATATATTTACCAGTTTGATAATCTCCCATTATTTTGGTTTATGAGATACTTGTGGCCATTTTATGATCATTGTGTGCCACCTCAGTGCTTTAGATTAACTGTATAAAATGAAAAATCCTTAGCAGATTTCAAGTTTTCACCTTCACATTTTACTGAAGGAATGGGTAAATAGAAATCTCCGATTTATTGTCTTTGTGTGTTCACTATTTTTATTAGCTGTTATCCTATTCCTCATGTCTTATTCATTTCTGCTCTGAATTAAATTCAGCAGTTTCTGTTTTCGTAATCGTCAGTAATTAACGTCTCTTGCCTTAGACCTTCTGTCTCTAATGGCTCCAAAGACACAAGGTTAATAAAGGACAAAAAATTATGCATTTTTTTTTTAGCATGGCATAAACTAAATCAAATAGAAACAGATATACCTAATTGCAGCATTATGCAAGCATGCATTTATTGATTGGTCAAAGACTAGGCTAGAATAAGATGCTGAGGGAAAAAGAGCAATGAGCAAAATGTGATTTAAATTGGGTAGGCATGAAAAAGAAAAAAAGGTATAAGTCTAGTAGCAAAGAACAAAAAAATGGCCAGAGTAGGCCTACATTAGAGTGTGTAACCGAGTACAGCAATGGAAGCAGTCCAGGTATGGCAGTACTGAGGTACATGGGTGTTTCGAGGTTTCTGTTTCCTATTCAGGTATTAGATCAGGCTTGGAAGCCGAAGGACAAGATAGGACAACCTTTCTGTCTTCCCTTGCCATGGCTTGGGCCACCAAACCCCCAACAATCCGCCCTACCCCTCCCTCCCAAACCAAAGCAGGGTTCCTGCCACTGTTGTCCGCCACGTGGAAAACTCTTAAAATCCCTGCCTTGCATGGGTATCTCTGCATTCAGTGGAGTAACAGATGTTATTGAAATTTTCCTTTGCCCTAAGTGTAGAAAGAAATCGGTGCTACACGTATGAAGGTTTGTTATTGAGAACTGATTTACTGGTAGAAACACAATAATCTCTCTCAATTTAAAGGCAAGCCGATCAGCTCTGCCCATAGAGCACTATGCAAGATTACTTCACTTTGCTAGGAAATATCACACAGTTTTCAACTCTGTAGCTTTTTATGGTTCTGTCCTTCATTATTAGCAACAAGGATAACTCTTTCATGCTTTTGCAGTTAAAAGGTACCATATTCAAGATGCACTGGTTAGGGCCAATTTTACCATAGTTGCCAGTGTGTTACTTTAGGCAAACTTATTTTTCTGTCTAGTTTAGATGAGAGGAATTTCCTACACGTTTTTGTCCTTGAAATGCTGCCTTTGTAAATGAGACTTCCTGGACATGTTGTTGTACCGTATATGTTCCATTACACCATGATTCCCACGCAAATTGCATTTGTACATTTATACAGAGCAGAAGCTCACATCAACCTCATCATGTAATATCTTCCTGCTCCGCCCCCGGCTTTTTCCCAGCTTTTCCCAGATTTCTGCTTCCCCCTGGCCTTTCTCTTTCCCCCAGATCCAGATTAATTGGATGTTTGAAATGATTAATATGCATAAAGAAAAATTTGTAGCACTCATTCCTATCCCATCTTGATTTTTTATAATATAGTCAGGCACCTGTGTGCATGCAATGACATTTTATGTTCAGCCTCTGCAGCAGTTTCTGGTAGCTTTTCCCCTCAGTGAAAAGGGATAACAACATTTAATAGCATGTTTAACCACTGCCACAAAAAGAGGTTTTAATGCTTGATCATTTTGTTAGTCAACGACAGTGTCCTGTATACTCACCCTGCAACAATAGAATAAATTAAATTTAATTAAAAACTCAATTAAATAAAATGAATGAAATTAATGAAATTAAATTAGAGCAATAGGTTAGTATTATTGGTCTTTATTAGAAGAGATCCCAGTCTCTGTTCATAATATAGATGTTGCTGCCCAGAAGATATTGATAAGACAGCTCATGTTGTCCACACCAGCTGAAGGAGTTCCAGAAAGGACAACAATTATTCGGGTGTTTGAGATGTAGATATAAAAGAGCATTAACACAATTTTAAATGCCCTTTCTTCAGTGGTTCACTGGTGGTCTTTAAGTGTGTATTCCTACACATTAAAAACATGTGTTTCCTACTAAAATTGTGAATGTCGACACTAAATCTCTTCAGAAGAAAGCGGCAGTGTTTTAGTATTCCAGTGAAGGTCAATTGTCCTGTCCCTTACCCTGTCCTTTCTTCTGAGGACAATCGCGTTAAAGACCGGGCACTTAGATCTACTGTAGCTCAACACCAACCAGTCGCTAATGAGATGAGATTGTCATAATGATCAGAGACAGGTTCATAGCCTGCCCTTTAGTATTTTTAGTTCTCAGAAGAGTCTGAGGGACAAAATTGCTCAAAAGGGGCAGAATAAAGGCTAGGGAAAGTTCCTGAGTAAACAGGTCTGTGAGAAGAGACAAGAATTTTAAGATATTCCTTCTCTTTCCAGTCCTGCTTAGAGAGCCTGTTCTGGCTGCCGAGTGTTTAGAGTAGGGGAAGAACTGTGAAGAATTGAATTTTGAAAAGCATCATTATTTAAGAATGATACTTGGGAGCAGATTCTCAAGAAACCTCATATAATTAGTTCTCTGGGATGTTTTCCATCTCTGTGTCCAGACATAATGACATTTGTAGCCCCTTTTGATTTTACTTTCAAAAAGCATACACACACCCAGTGCTTTTGGGGAAGATTTTCCAGACTTCCCTTGTGTTTTTAACTTCTGCTGCAGAAAGTCGTTGATGACTGTTATTACAGAAACCTTGCTCCCATTGCCTCTCCTCACTCATTCCTCATTATTTCTACTGTATTTGGCTAGAAGACATAGAAGATCTTCCATTTCTCCACAGAGCATATTATTATTGTAACACGGTTTATCAGCCTGTCTGCCTCCTTCTTTTTCATTTAAGACTTTCTTTCCCTTCCTGGAGACTGCAGGCTACGTGCTGTTACTTTAAATTGACCTCAGCAGGCCCTGCCTTATTTTATCTTCACTGGAGTTCCGTGAGTGTAATTCAGTACTGCATGAGCTCCTGCTGATTTACACATACATGAATAGAAAGACAATCAGAGTGTGGTTGTCTATAATCTATTTGAGCAGCATAATATTTCTGTGAATCTGCCAGATAGGCCATAGAATTTTGAAAATAATATAAAAATTACAGAAGAAGTCAAGTCACCTCTTCTGTCAAGATGACTCAGTTTGGGAAAATGAGCTGCTGTTGTTGCCTTTGCATTGCCATATGAGGTCGCTTTAAGTAAGTTTCTTTTAAAACATGAGTACTTAGTGTGTTCAGGCACTCAAGAAGCCAACTGTCTTAAGATTAGTCAGTCCCTGATTTATTAGAAGTATTATTTAAATTTACAGTCCTACTGCAGATTCATTTATGTAAGTAAATCTAGAAAGATTAACTTTTAAAAATTATAAATGTCCTGGTTTTTGAACTGTTATGTGCCCTGCCAGGTTAGACATTTGCTCAGAAGTCAAAAGAAAATACCACTTCAAGAATTAAAAGGTTAAACTGGTATAATGGAGTATGCTTACTGCCAACTTCTTCTCGTATATATATATCCATTGGTACTTCACGCAACGTCTAAGTAATTCAACCAGACAGAAGCAGATCATTGAGCTAAGTGATTGCCCATTATGCTTCTTTATCAGTTTAAAAGCTTTTCTTGTGAAAAAGTTCAGCAAAAGCTTTGACTCCTGTTTATGAAGTCCACAGCACAGAACTGCTTTTGTGAAATGACGAGAGGTCTGGCGTGGCAATGGAATCTACCGCTGGGTCTCATACACAAAAAAAAAAAAAAAGGTCATTCTCTGCCACTTCTTTAAAAAGGACTTTTCTAGCTATGAAAGAATTTTAATTCCCATCTTTTAAGAATTACTCACTTTTTAAATTTTTTTTTTGATTGTCTGCATAATGAATCAGAATAGTATTAGGTAGACATAGCTTTAATACTCACATGAGTTTTTTGAAATCTGTTTGAGCCACGAACTAGTTTGTTAGTCTGATTCATTTCACCGAAGCATGTTAAAAATACAGTATCTGAAAATACCATCTTTAAATTGAGAATTAGGAATCTGAGAATGTCCTTATTACTTTCGAAGTTCAAGATGGCATATTGAAGAACTACATTTCAGAAGACAAATATGAAAACAGTACTGCTAGAGATTAGCTAGAACATATAAAGCATGAGATCACACTGGTATAGTGTAAGTAGAACATATAAAGTGATTCATTTCCAAAACTGTCATCTCTAATATTCATGAGTTGTATTTAATATATAAGAAGAACTAAAACAAACTAAGCATGTCAAGTTTACAATCTATGTACATTGACTGTATGAAATGTTGTAGCAGTGCTAAAAATGTTGCGAACATCATGGAACATCTGGCATGGCTAGAACATGTAGAATAGAGAAGAAACTATTATAATTAATTTTAAGAAGCCTGTGGCAAGGTGTTGTTTCATACCACTGAAGAGAACAAAACTCTAAAAATTTTACCAGATTTGGGGATGATAGTCTGTACTTACTGTTCCATCTGAAAGGAAGGACAAAATTGGTCAGTAAGGCAGCGTTTCAGAACTGCAAATGGCTGGCTGGTTGGCTGCAGAGAAGTCAAACATGCCCAAAGCCAGAGATGGAGGCTGACTTTCAGCTGTAGTTGGAGACAAACGGGATGTCCTCAGAGCACACACTAGAACTTGAGTCAGTCACTTTATGGTACATGGTACAGTCACTTTATATACCAGAAGATCAGAAAGTCAATTCCCGGTCAGAACTTTGTGAAGAAATTCCTGTTCTGCCCCATTCCATCTTGAATGAAGGAGACAACGATAACCCAGAGCTGCAGCAAGGCCTGCATCCAAGGCTTGCATGAACGAGGATGTCAAGATTCCTCTGTCACGGTGCATTCTGCATCTGAATATTTTACAAAAATTATGAGTATTTTGGGATTTTGTACATGGGACTAAATGAATGCTTCCTTCTTATGAACAGCACTATGAAAAAAGATGACAACTGCCCCAAAGTAGATGTAATGCTGCTTTCTTAATAGATCTTACGCTCATTTTTAAAGTGTGCATCTCTAGAGCTCTTAACTGTAATTTACTGGAAATATTTAAATTATAACAGCTCAGGTAGCTAAAATAATTCATAGTTTTTATTTTGTGTGAAATATTTGCAGTGAAAAGCATTTTGTCTTGTGAACATATATGGTTAGCACTTCCATGGTTTTGTGCGAATAAAATTTAATGTTTTAGTGGCTCAGTCTGGCCCATGGAGCTGTGGTACGCTGTAGAAATAAACAGAATCCAAGGTTCTGTCCAAGTTTCTACCCAACCAATTGCACCTCAAAACAATATTTAAAAGCTTAAGCAATAAAATTTTAGTTCACCACAAGCAAACTACTTACAATTAAATATATTGGATTAACAAGACAGAAAAGGAGTCCATGTTTGTAAAACAACTTGAATGATGATGTACAATCAGGAAAAAGTAAGATTCAAGCTAGCCAAGGCTAATTAAAAAAAAAATTAATTAAATTATTCTTGTATATGCCTGGTTAATTATTAAAAATGTGTGTTTGTGTTATTCTAACTGTCATGCAAATAATAACTTGGCACAAACTGATCTCTGTTGGATGGGATATTTACACTACAGCAGAAAAATATGTCTTGAAGGGGAGGGTGTCAGGTATTATTAAAAAGAAAACAATGGGCTTAAGTTTTCTTAAGAAACTATAAACTTTCCCTTAGCAAACTTACTATAGTACAGTTGGCAAATGTCAGAACTTGTTTATGCAAAGGATTGTTTTCCTTGTTCAGAACATTATATGTGTAAGGTTTTTTTGTAGCTAATTTAACTCATCTTTTTAAATGTATTCTGGAAGATTAAGAAATTTCTCATTATCAGTATTTACAAAAAGTAGATAAAACCCCTGAATATGTCTTTTCACCTTAAGGAGGATTCTAGCTGTAATTTCTTTTGTCATGTTATCAGTGTTTTGGGGTTTTTTGCCTTTTTTTTTTTTTTTTTCATTTTTCTGTCTGTAGAACTCATTATTAAAACCACATTCTGTGAATATTTCAGCTACTTCTTAAACCAGCTTGGAAATGTCTGTGTTTGATATGCACTTCCATTTTGCCTCAGTTGATGTGGATGTGAAAGAAAGGCGAGAAAGATCCTCCAGGTGGGAGGAAAACACTGAAGAGGGAATGGCATTTGTTGATTTATTAATCACATGTAATTAACCAGCAATCAGTGAACTATACATTCAGAATCAGTATCAACAATAAAACAGGTAAATCCCAATAAAAAGACACTTACCAAATGCTACTCTAGACCTAAAAATCTCTAAGCATTGTTCAGGAATTAATCTCAAGTATTTTCTGTCCCATGCATCTACATTGACAGTTATATTCACATCCTGGCCCCTTCAGGTTACCAGCACACACCCCCTTTCCTGAGAGCTCCGGTTCACTGTGCACACACACACCCCTCTTGTGTGTGCTCCGGGGTTCTGTGCATCCGTGGGAGTGCTCTGGTGTTCTGTGTTCCCATGCACCTCCCTGCGGCCGGCTAACCCACGCACTGGTGAGAAATCGCCCCAGAAGGTCACAAACACACACACAAGGTGTGGGGCTCTACTGGCTGCACTTGGTACCACCAGTCCATTTGCTGGAGTGCCGAGGCTCATGGTGTCCCTCAGGGAGGAAGCGCTCACATCCTCACATCTGCACAGAAGATGCAGGGAAATTTCTGGCAGTGCCCAATCTCATTTTGTCTGCTTCTCTTTCCACTCCAAGGTCTCTAGCCCCTCTTACGAAATTTTCATGTTTCTTTTACGTTACTCGATAAGCTAATGCATTTGTTTCTGAAAGTGCTTTGTAACTCCCTGGTTCCTACAGGGCAGCTCCTCCTCTCATGGCTGTCACCCAGCTCTCATCTTAACCTGCAGGCAGGCTGCAGCTGGGGCCATAGGCACTGCAGAGATCACCTGCCCTGCAGCCCAGGCCAGATCAAGTCCCAAGAGAAGGCCCCTACGATACCAAAGTGACACCTTCAAAAACATGGAAAAAAAAAAAATTGATGAAACTATTTTGTGGACTTGAAAAATAACTTCACTTCTCAGGAAAGAAGAATATATTTTAATTATTTAGGTGCTTGCTTGGACCTAAGGAGCAATCAAGCCTTGACGGTTAAGCCACCCATCTCAGTAGCAGTTCTTCATGTAAAAATCCTTTACAGACACTTGTTGACTGCGATTTGCATTAACAGAGTCCTAGATGAAGACATAAAATGCCATACAAGCCAATTAATCTGCTTTTACTGAAGTTTCGATATGGGCACACACCTTTTTAGGGCTTCAGTTAAAAAAAGGTAGAATGGATCGACAGCTGTTGCAAATCTTAACAGGTGCACTGCAGCAAATCTTTCATAAAAAAACAAAGCATGAAGACAAAGAGGATTCACAAGAATATTACAATTTCTTTATTATGAAGTTGTGCTGAAAGAAAAACCCACCTGTACAGGTAAAAATGGGATATCAAACATGCCATAGCTGCTGAACATCTAAGTCTGATATGATACTGGCTCAATAACGAAGTGTATAAGAATTTTTCTATAGAAAAGCAGTAAAGAAACAATAGAGTTAACCTAGGAAAAGAGGGTAAAGAACTAGTAGAATAAGCATGGTAAAAATATACTGAAAAGTGTACAGGCAAACATACTTCAAATTCACTTCATCGTGAGTGAATTTGAAATAATTTTTTATTTTATTCTTACATTTACTTCTTTGCAATGTTTGAATGGACACTTAAAGGCTGTCATATGTTAGTGTTTCAGTTGGGGAAAGCATAAACCATTGCAGAACTACTCAATTATTGTGAAAGGTCGTACTGGGATTGCTGATGGTTATGGTTATAAATGAGAAGGATGGTCCAGAACTTCGAAAAATACTCTCTTGAAATGGAACTTATGTTTCAGAGTAGTCCTGGGGGAAATAGCTGACATATACCACAACAAGCTCACAGAAAGAAATATGTTTGCATAACATACCCAAAAGCGAACATGACCAATTTCAATTCTGAAAAGGGCAATATTTAATTTTAATATTTTTCATGGAAATGAAAAAAAGATGAGCACAGCCAGACTAAGTGATAATTGTTTTGATCTTATAAACCACAGATTTTATCTTATGCATAACAAAGATGCTATTGTGGATGTTTAGGACTCTACTGAGAAAAGAGCTTTAAGCCTAGTGTGACATTTCTGTACAGTAAGCCTTTCTGCTCCTTTGTTTAAATCAGAAGCTGTTGCCTACCACAGGAAAATGAATAAAACAACAAGGGATAATTTTGATATACAAATAAGAATTGAAAGACTGTATGCAAAAGATATGTCAGTGCTCCTTTGCGTGTAAAGAATAATCATCATTTTCTATTATCAACCAGGGTTACTTATAACTGCATATAAAATTCTTGAGGGAGGGTTTTTACACAGTGTTCAGTAAATCAAACGTTTTACTGAATCTTTATTCAGCTGTATTCTCAAATGCATACAAGAAAGGTAGATAGTTTGAGAAATAACATATGATTCCTACCAAACACAGTTAAGGAATTTCAGTGAGAAATGTCTCATGTAAGGCAAAAGAGTCAAAGTAGGTAAGATAAAGGAAAGACTCTGACATAAGATTTCACATCCTATATTGTTATAATACTGAGTATATGCGTATGTCTGTATAATTAAGAATAAAAGTCCACAGGCATATCTTAAAACTACTTTAATAAATAATATTTTTTGAGAAAAATAAGTGAATTCCAAAATTCTGATGCATGCAGGTAGAGAATAGACCACACTTGCAGATAATCATGGCAAAAATATAACATAAAGTCACATTTGTGCCTTCACTAGGAGTTTAAAAATACTACCACTACTGTTTTCAATACTAGGGTAGCAGTCAGTTTTCTTAGAAAATGACCAGTTATTAGGAACTACTGTGTCCATAACAGAAGTTAGGTGTGCATGTTGTTCAAAGCTATTTCCTGTATTTTTCAAGCTTCATCTCAAAATTTTCAAGAATTGCAAATACATTATTTCATTCCCACTCATGTCAATATTACCAAATTTGAGGAAGTGAATATGTCATCCTTAGAGACACTGATGTACTCTGAAATATTATTGGGTTGTAAATGTTACAAAATCAGTCTTCTGCAGTCTTGGGAATTGCTGACTTAGTCCTCACTAGAAAAACATGAAAATGGACTTTTCAGTCTTTGCAGCCTTTAATGTCTGTCCTAACTTTTCAAAATTGATGGTCTTTTTTAAGTTAGGCAACGTAGATAGCTATTGAGGCACCAAATGAAAGTGATTTCACCATTTTATAGTCGGGAAAAGGAGGTAGGAAGCTGTGGTCATGCAAATGTATTAAGCAAACTTGAAACACAACAGGATCATGGAACAAACTGAAGTTTTGCAGACAAGGAAGGATGTTTCTGGGATAGAGTTAGGTCCAGCTGGTAAATTCTAATAATTTTTCCAAGTTTACTAGTTCTTCATCCTGTTGGTTATGTTAAAGATTCATTTGGCCAATTTCACTAAATAAAAATTAAAGTGTACGCAATTCCAAATTATTTCAAAGACTCCGGTGTGAGATGCAATCCATTGTTTGCTCTGGGGTTTACAATGCTACAAATCAGCATAGAATGCATTTTAGTATTGACACATTTGCTTGAAAATGCAAAATGCTGAGGATCAGCTTTAGTGAATGCATAGTCTTGAATGCTCTTTTTTTTTCTCCTTTTTTTTTTTCCTCCTCCTTTTTTTTTTCCCCTCCAGAACAAACAATTTTAGGGATTTTTTGTAATAATTACTCAGAAAACACCTATAATCATGCCAACTAAAACCACAGACACAATCTATGTTTGACCTCTATTTAACAAGAAACAATTTTGTGCAGTAGTATCCTATGGCGTTAATTTTCAACTCTTATTGCAAGATATCATTAAGGCAAAAAGAAGTGTTGACTTTTAAGCATTCCCACAAGTCCTTATTTGTGGTGTCCTGTTGAAACTGATCCTACTCATATTCTTGAACTACTCTATGTAAAAAAAGGTAAGATATAATTTCACTCCTAATAGGACTTCCATGACATCAAAGGAGCAAAGAACCTTCAGTTTTGTAAAAGATTGCTACCTCTTAGGGTATAAGTAGATGTAATGAACAAATTCCAGCTTATGCAGAATGGCTTCTCTCAGCATCTCCCTTTACGGAGACAATTTCTGTGAGTCTCAGACTCATTAGCAACAGCTTTCTAGTTGGTTCTGTTATAAATATCAAGCTCTGGTGGATGATCAAGCAAGTAGCTCACATTTACGTCACTGACTTTATCATCATGATGGCTCTGCCAGTCATTACTATTCCTGTGGGTAATACCAGCGTATGATTGTGGGAGTGAAGAATTGTGGTCCAAACACTGTTGGAGTCTGACAACACAGTATAAAACAAAGCTTTGTTGAGGCAGCCAGAAAGATCAGCAATGACCTGGCCATATGGTGACTCACCCAGGTGACCACCAGGAACACTTGGTGTCCAGATCATTTGGCAGCAACAACCAATTGTGCAAACGCCTTTTGAATGTAGGCAAGAGTCACACCACTCCTTGCCTCCACCAATGGTAGTGTTATTTGAGAGAATCATAACATACATGGATAATGTGGGCAGCATCCTGCTGATGTTGAGGGCAGGGTGTCAGGAGGCTGGTGGTTGGCAGTCTGTGCTGCCACTAATGGTCAAAGAGCAGGATGTTAAGAATGTGTAAAGGAAGGATTCAGAGGATATTGAAGGGTTTTACCTACATAATGGATTAGACAAAAAAAGTATTTTTTAAGAGATTCTTTAAGATCTTCTTTTAAAAATATTCCCAATAGAAAAATTTAGTGTGTTTGTATACAACACTATGTTTTATACATATATGTGCATGTCTATGTATGTTTATAGCAGCCTGTATTCTTGTTTTTTATACACTGGAATTAAAAATAAGAATAATACCAGCTGAAAAATAAATTTTTAATGAATTCATAATTAAGATTTTTTTTTTTGTAGTTCAAATACTTGCAATCATCTGCAAGCTTGGGAAATAGTGGCTGGAAATCTATCTGGCAGAAAAGGGCCAGGGGGTGCTGGTCGACAGCTGGCTGAAGGTGAACCAGCAGTGTGCCCAGATGGCCAAGAAGGCCAATAGCATCCTGGCGTCTATCAGAAATAGTGTGGTAAGCAGGACTAGGGAAGTGATTGTCCCACTGTATTCGGTGCTGGTGAGGCCGCACCTTGAATAGTGGGCCCCTCACTACACTGAGGTGCTGAAGAGCAACAAAGCTGGTGAAGGGCAAAGAGCAACAAAGCTGGTGAAGGGTTTAGAACACAAGTCCTGTGAGGAGCAGCTAAGGCAACTGGTGTTGTCTAGTCTGGAGAAAAGGAGGCTGAGGGGAGACCTTATCACTCTCTACAACTACCTGAAAGGAGGTTGTAGCAAGGTGGGGCTTGGTCTCTTCTCCCAAGTAACAATTGATAGGACAAGAGGAAATGGTCTCAAGTTGTGCCAGGGAGGTTTAGAGTGGATATGAGGAAAATATTCACTGAAAGGTTTGTCAGGCATTGGACCAGGCTGCCCAGGGAAGTGGTTGAGTCACCATCCCTGGAGGTATTTAAAAGATGTGTAGATGTGGTGCTTAGGGACATGGTTTAGTGGTGGACTTGGCAGTGTTAGGTTAACAATTGGACTCGATGATCTTAAAGGTCTTTTCCAACCTAGGTGATTCTATGATGCTAGGATTTTATGATCTGCATAACTTAGATATGAGTGATATGGAAGAAGGATCATCAATATGCAAAAGAATAATAAAAGACTCAGCCTAGCATAAAGGAATCAACAGAGAGCAAAGACTTAATTAAATCAGTAGAAGAAACCATTTTTTAAAAAAATATGCTCAAAGACAAAACCAGTTCTTAATAAGAAATCTTTGCACTAAAAATCAGAATGACTTGATATGATGAAATATCCAAGGCAGTTAAAACATCTGTTTAAGGTGGCCCCAAAGGGTATGGTTCATGCAGCATTAAAAGAAGATATTTTTAGTTCAGGTAAATTATAACTCGTAAATATCAACAAATACCACCTGCCTTAAAACCTCCCTCAACAAATACCGTCTTCCTCCAAAACCTTCAAACTGTGCATGTCTCAAAGAGAAAAACAAATAGACAAAAGTAATTTAGAGATATTTGATGAAAGTTTTGTGTGGAGCCCCATGGCGAAGTTCTGTCCATTAATGATTATCCAGGTTAGCTGAAGATACAGTTTCTTTTATATTTCCTTATAAACACAGGAAGCACAATAAACAATAGCTCAAAATCATATTCTCCAAATACACTGTGATTTTTTTCTGTGATAGAAAGTTTTTTCTTTTGGATATGTGAAAGTCAAAAGCCAGCTAACGGTACCACATTTCATCCCACAGAAAAAGGCAAGGATGCATGTACTTCTGCAAAATTTTCACTTGGACAGAATTTCTCTCCCCAGAAAGAGATCAACCTTTTCAACTCTTGCAACTTGTGAAAAACAATACTATTGACTAAATATGTCAATTATGTTTTTGAATGAGATTAGTGAAAGAAAATTAAAAGCAATACCTGAGGGAGCACTGTGGGATAGAAATTGTTTTATCTTCTTATTCTGAAAGAACATAAACAAATTTGTCACATTCATTTGGCATATTCTACAAAATTATTAAACAAGAGCCCCCATCAAACATAAACAAATAAACAAACTTGGATATTTAATGGTAAGTTTTATTATGCTATTTGTTAAATTTCTTGAAAAGCAAATCTTCAAAAATATCAGGACTTACTGAAAAGAGCAATATACAAACATAAAATATTTCATCAGTGGAGAAAATATCATCTGGGCCTTTGAGCAAAGCCAACTGTCTCTGAGTTCAACTAGCCAAAGGAGAACTGTGTCCCAGCATTCTTTATTATTCTGTTTTCAACGTAAGTAACATCACAATCTTATTTTTATTTACATGGTCAATTTGTATTTATTTGATTTGCTGAGAGTTTATTTCAAATTCTGTGTTTCCTATGCTGTTTCCTGTTCCATGTGCTTGTATTACCTTATTTTGTTGCTAGTCTTGTCAAGGAATCCTCTAGATTAAGGATTACATATTGCTTGCTGTACATTTTAAAATCCAGTTACATATTCTGGGTTTAACATTTTGCAGTACTAATATCTCTTTTGAGGTTTACATTCCATTTAGGATAATGCTATTCATTTAAGGATAATTCAGATGAGGATGAAAGTATGGTTATCTTTTCCCCTGCTAGTTAGTAAAGCTAGTACTTAAGAAGGAAAGAAATTTTAAACTTAATCCTTCTAAGTGCTGGTGATGAGCTGATTGGCAGCTTGGCAAAGCAGAGAACTAACTTGACACAATGTGGGATACATTGGTGGTAACTTAATTGTCTCAAAGTATATACCTAAATAATTCCTTTTGCTATTCCTCTGTTATTAGTAAAGAGACACGGGCACCTAAAAGAAAGGGAGCTGTTTAATCCTAAAAGCCTCTCTCTCCGCTGAAGGTTACAAGAGATATCCACCTCAGCTGTACAACTTTTAGATGTCTGAAAGGGAAAAGATGAATGTAACTCATTGCTTCTTTAAGAATCTGGTGCTGAGCAAGGGAGCTAATATGATGTATAAAGGCCTCTGTACATTCCTTTCCTTTATAAAATGATGATCCATAGGCAAAAATATTTTAAGACCTATTTTATGGTTTAATAGCTAATTTTTGCATTGAAGTGTCATTTTTACATTATATATATATATACGATTCTCTGACGTATGACATCCTTTAGAAGTTAATTTCATTATGTGATCTGGAAACGCTGTGGGTTGCACCCTTCCTGTACTCCCACATGTTTATACTTCCCTTCTGAATCTGCAATGAATCACAGAGTGATAGTTTTCTCATGGAAGAGAGACAATTTTATGGCATCTGTATACACCACAATACCATTTGAAAAACCTACTATCAGGGTCCTAGTTGGTATTGCCTTAGCACATATATAAAAATACAGGGTTATAAAATACATATTCTGAATGGAAACTCTGCAATGCATGAGTAATTTTCAACCTAGGATATTTCTTCCTAAGTCAAAATATTACTGACTTGCACAGAGCCCCAGAGTGTCGGAGACCGAGAACTGTCCAACTTCTGACCAAGATGAAACATCCTCTCAATCAAAAGAGTAATAGCTCATTTTATTGTTGTTACTTTCTTATAATGGGTAAAACAATTAAAGACATTCATTTTGGCCAGAGCAGGATACTATATTAGGTGGAAGTCCAACAGAGAGAGTCCTTCATTCTCAATTTGATTCCTTGCATAAGAACCAATGGAAATCCTCAAGAACAACTACAGATATTGAAAAAAAAGTACTCCTAAAGAGTATTTCTCGTGGCATCTTATACATGAGGCCTATAGGCCTATCAATTTGTGCCTAACTCACTTGTTTTCCACCAAGTCAAATGAAGTAAGTTCTGAAGATCTCTATGGAAAGTACAGTAAGTCATGATCAATGACAAGAACTATCATTACACTATTTTATAGCATAATTGCTCTTGTAAAACCTTTAAACTAAAGATTTATTCCCAAGGATGGGACAGCAAAGATTGGGAACACTGTGAATACATCATGTTCCACTCTAAGCCTCTCCAAAGCTGAATTGAATTTTGTCTCCAAGGACTGATGAATCTGAAGAGAGTTATTTAATTTTTATTGTGCTGGAAGGCTAATGATATTGATCTAAGAATGCAAGACAAAAATGTTTAAAGTAAAGAATGTTTATGGGTTAACATCTCCTAAAATATTGGAGATTTTTCTTCGCTGTGAGTAGAAGTTGCGAAAGTGAAAGAACAGTGGAGAAAGAGATCATTTGCAGGAACAATGAAAAGAAGTGGAGCCTAAAAATTCCTTTACAGTTCCAGAGGAAATGGAGAAAAACAACAGAGTACTTGCATATTATATCTTTAACTATGATGTACTTGCACCTCCCCCCCAATTTCTGCCACATAAAGCATGCCCGGATTTAAAGTCTTGTTCCAAATACTAAAGAAACGTATATTTTTGTTTGTTTCAAGAACAGGGAAGCATTATATTTGTTAAAGCAACAGGGCAAGGAAATCAAGATTTCTTTACATTTGTTTATGTATTCTGCAGAATTCTGCTGAGATTGCCACCTGAACTATTGTTAGCCTGAGAATACCTTGTAAATCTTTTATTTTCATTTCTTGTTCAGTTTTAAAAGTGTTTTAAGCATACGGTTATGTATTATGTTACATTTATGAACTGAAATTTACATTTATATTAATTGGAAATTCATTCTATGATTTATCAATATGAACGGTGGTCATAAAATTACTGTTGGGTCAGAAAATTTCATTGAAACACCTTGGGGTTAGAAAAGAGTATCTTACAAAAACTGAAATTGTGTAAATATTGTAAAAATAAACCCTAGCATTTAAAGTCACAATTCATTCTTCATTGATAAAGCGTATGAAAGACTCGTATGTCCAAAACACAAACCTAAATAATTAATGCTACCTACGAAAACCGAGGAAGAAGTTGTATAATTTCTTTGTGTTGAAAGAACTTGAAGTTCTTTCGTTTTTATTTCTTTTAACCCTATTTTTTCCCCCACAAGAAAGCAGTAATGTATTTGAATTTTCTGTGACTGTGAATGAAAATATATGCAGCTTCGGGATGTTGATTATGTATTACTCTTCAATGCTCTGCATTCAATTTCTAAGATGCAGCTTTTCATGGGCTCCTTTAGCTTCTGGTATTTTTTATTAGAAATGTTCTTCTTCAGTAACTTCTAATGCATTTGCCTTAGTGTCTTGGCAATCTGATTGTAGCCAAGCATCTTCTGTACTAAAAGTAACTGAAAAGTCTGAAAATGACTCAAAGTCATGGAGGTCTATGGAATTTTTAGTTTTTGTTCAGGCTATGAAAACCCTTGGATTTTCAGTCCACGTCCTGCATAATGCCTTTAACAATTGTGGAAAGTGAATATGATGAAACGTAGCAAGTTGTAGTTTTATTAAGTGGGAATACTGTAGAATTTTCCTAGAACCCAAGTAAGGTTAAAAGAAGTCTCAGTTATCCTTTGATGGTAAACAGTACTACATTTTTATTGTGGCTCGGACAGTACTTTAGAGCTTGAAGGGATGAGGTGTGCTACTCTCCCTTTTCCTGTCCAGACAGAGCAGGGCTAAGGGACACTACCTCTTCCCACACCATCCTTTTGAAGCAAAGGAGATCCAGGTGCACAGCTTGCACAGCTTGCACACAAGGCTTGGCATGTTTTGAGACTCTCTGAGACTCCCAGCATCTCTGTATGTTACAGGACCAGGAAAAAAAGGTCATCTAGATAACTAACATTTCTTTATCTCTGTGAGTCAAAGGCACAAAGGGACTCAGTGACCCTGGAAAAGTCCAGTTGTATCAGGTGTTTACACATGAGCACGGTAGTTAAAACATCCCTTATACAAAGAAGTGCACCAGATCAGTGCTTCAAATGTATATACTAGATCTTTTAAAACAGAGACTGCAGGAGTAAGAGTTTCTGAATAGGAGGATTTGATCTTCAGATCAGAACTTCCACTTTTCTCTTACAGCAATATAGATTATATATTGAATGAGGGTATAGAGGATTTTGCCTTTTTCCACTTTGAGAATCAACAAGTTATTTAAAAAAAAAAAAGCAAACACAAACCAAGCCCATCAGTTCAGACTGGATGTGTTTTTTTGCGACAACTACGTTCTAAGACTGAAACACAACGGATAATAAGAACAGATTTAATTTTCTTCCGGCAAAAGAAGGACGCCCTGTAGGCAAAGTACAATACACCAGCCTAATCTTGCCTATCATTTACATTACATTAAAAATTAATAAATATATTTGTATAAATTTAGATCACTCATTGTCAAGTATAGAGTATGCAGCAGTAGGAATAATCCTGCTGTTTGGATGAAGTGCACTCTCAATAGCCTTTCTTTTAAAGCCATCATTGTGGTTCTTCCAGGGTCTCCAGTTTGTACTCTATATTTTCATTTCGTTAAATTTCCATTTGATATGAATTGGTTAAAAAGTTTTGGAGTAGGTTTCAAAACAGAAATGAAGACTGTTCAGGAGAAGATGACATAAAAAGTCTGTGGACATGAAAAGTGAAGGCCCAATCAGCAGCCTTATTTAACCAAGACAGAAGGCATACAAAGGTACTTTGTATACAGAGTTTGCTGAATAACTCTTACCTATTCTCCTGCAACAGCAGTCAGCAAGTGCTCCCATGCAGTGAGGCACGAGAATTGGGCAATGATGAGAACACTGGAAACCAAACATCAGGATCAGTTGCTAACACTGTTAACAGCTGGTGACCATAAAAAAAGAGTTAGATGGACTCTAGGCATCTCTGTGTTTACTGAGAACCTGATGGATTTTAGGCAGGGTAAGCGAAGTGCACGGTTTCCCTAGCTAAAGCAAATGAACAGGAAATTTTGTCCATTGAACACATTTTGCAGATTGAATTGGGTAACTGTGGAGTCAACCAACTGTGGAGAGCAGCTGGTGTGAATGCTTTTTATACTATAGGTACTTAAAATCCAGATATGTCACCTTACCTTGCAATCTGTCATCTGAATATGGACTCTGCAAATAGACAGGCTTTTAGATGGGATATAGAGGGAAGGGAATCATCATCTACGTTTTAGACATTACACAAATTTGGGAGAATCAAAACTGGAGTAGACTAGATAATATTATTTTGTCATGGTTTAACGCCAGCCTGCAACTAGAACCACGCAGCCACTCGCTCACTGTCCCCAGTTGTGATGGGGGAGAGAATCAGAAGAGTAAAAGCAAGAAAACTTGTGGGTTGAGATAAAGACAGTTTAACAAGTAAAGCAAAAGCCGCACACGCAAACAAAGCAAAACAAGAGATTCATTCACTACTTCCCGTCGCAGACAGGTGTTCAGCCATCTCCAGGAAAGCAGGGCTCCATCACACATAACAGTTACTTGGGAGGACAAAACGCCATAACTCTGAACATCACCCATTCCCTTCTTCTTCCCCCAGCTTTATATGGAATATCCCTTTGGTCAGTTGGGGTCAGCTGTCCTGGCTGTGTCCCCTCCCAACCTTTTGTGCACTCCCAGCCTGCTCACTGGCGGGGCGGTGTGAGGAACAGAAAAGGCTTTGAGAGCTTGCCAACAACCAAAACCACCAGTGTGCTATCAACACCATTCTCATCCCAAATCCAAAATATAGCACCAGCTGCTAGTAAAAAAGACAGCTCTGTCCCATGTGGAACCATGACACATTGTCAGAGAATAAAGACAGAGGACTGCATCTGTGCCCACTGGGTTTCTAAACACAGAGCTACAGTTCAATAAATTGTTGGGTGGCTCATAGGTAGATCTGCAGCTCACCTGGAAGTTAGCTTTCCCTATTTCACCTCTTCAGCCAGCAGTACAAACTGGAGAGCTGTGCAGACTTTACCTCATGTCTTGAGTGAACTGAAATCCAACAAAATAACACCCACCCCCCCAAAAAAAAACCCCAACCAAACAAAAAAAAAAAAACAAACCAAAACCCTTTGTGACATTCTAAGTAGTAAAATCTGGGTTGGCTGTTTGAAACTGCAAAAAATTTACTCATGGGCACTGACTTGAAAGGAAAGTGAATGGATTTTTTTCTGCCTACACCATAGTAACATTCCCAGGTAGTATATCCTCAGGTTGCAATGGAAGACTATGCACAGCCTGCAGATTCATTGACTACAACTTTTGGGTCTTATTTCATGTTGACTGTACACTGACAGAGAAGTAAAATTGTAACAGTTTCGTAGTTCTTTTACTGAACTGAGACTTGTGACAGTCTTGCAAAGAGATACATTAGAAGTTCTTCTGTTTGACTGGGGAGAATGTGCTGCACAAAAATCTGTTTTTCCTAGGGGCACACTTCGGTGACTCAGCAGCAATCTTTTAGAAAAATCTTTAAATCGATTATCGCTCTCTTAATGTGTAAACATTCATGGGATTTCTTTCACCATCCTTATTTAATACTAGTATGTGTGTGAGAGAGGAAATTGTTTCTTGGCTACCGGAGGACGGTACCCTGCTGCTCACGAAAGGAGACCTTTGTGACTTGTGGAACCAAACCCAATTTTCTTTTCTGTTCTGATTACAAGATTCTATCTGGGGACTTGGCAAAAGAATTGAAGAATTACAGAGGCTCCACAATTCATTGATCAAGTATATTGTACCCTTCACTGCTCTGTTCCTGATAACTTGTTTTTAATCTGTGGTGATTTTATTACTAGTATTCTGGTTGTGGGATTTCTCTGTGGATAAAAGAAATTTCTTGACCTTGGTTATCTATTTACAACAGTAGAAACTTTTGGCCTGGATCGATACTTTCTTCAATATTTTTGTTTCATATGAATCATGTTTAAAGATTAATGAGAATCTTAACTAAAGCTCCCAAGCGGTCCTCAGAGCTGCTTTCTGACTGGGTATTAAATGCTTTGAGCCAACTGACCAGGCTCTCTTTGCTTATTGAAGTATTGCACAGTTTTCCCCTTTCTAGCCAATGATGCTAATAGTACATGCTGCTTGCCAGTAATTTATTTTCATTTATGAGAGAGCATCCTTTGTCTAAACCAGTCTTAACAATTGTAAATTTTTGCCTCCTGAGATTTTGACATAATTGGTGTCAAGGTTTTTCCCATAGGATTAGTTTTTTCCAGCTCTGTCTCCATACAGAGAGTGAAATGAAGCCTTTACAAATCACTTCTTTCCACCCTGACTACATTAACTCCTTTGAGCTTACAGGACAGAGTGGCTGAAGGAAAAGTGGTATGATTAGCTGGAAACTACCTCAATGCTACCTGCAAATTAGGTACAGCTTCTGGGAATCTGCTTTATTATGGATCTCTTGGGCATACTATGTAATTGTGACTCCTCTATGAAAACTGTAATATTGCTTGGAAAGAATTTTTATTTCTTTCCCATAGAGTGCCTGTAATTCCCATAGTGTAGAAGTCTTACCTCTCTGTATTATCTTTCTTTTTTTAAACACCAGATATTTTACGTATCATTGTACAGTGAATAAAATACTTCTTTATGTCTGCCTCTCCGTGATTGCTAAGAAAACAGTTTGAAAGTAAGCACAAGTCTACTGTAGTTTTTCTGTATTTTCTCCTTTTGTTGAAATAAGTGGTATTCTCTTTGCCTTATTCTGTGTGTAATTTTAAGTGCTTTGTGTCATAAGTAATTTTATTCCTGTTGCCTTGATCTAAATTGACTAGTCCAAATGGGCAGACACTACTGATTATTGCAGATTATTGCAAATTCTGTGATTTTAATCCAATTACAGTTTGCTTATTTTAATTCTGGATTTTACATAATTTTTTGAGTTGTGAGGAAGATGGCTGTTTGTAAAAATGTGCAGAATTTGTCTCGTGCATTCATCAAGCTAATGTAATTTATGAAAAAAGGTAGCAAACAAAACAAAACAAAGAAAATCCTAGCAAATGAATAAAATTCACCAGGGTGCCAGGGTAAGTGATGCAATGTGGTTTTGCCTTTGCAGTGTGCCTCTCTTTCTCCCTGCTCCCTCACTCCACCTGCCTCTCTGCTTGCTGCTAAAGCAGATTCTCCAGCATTCTCTATTCTGTAGAATAAGCATCTGGCTGCACACCTGGAAAGCATGCTGAGTTCACTAATCTTGTTAATGAAATCTGTGGAGCACTTAGTTAATGGATACTCCCTGTGTCTTGTTCTTTTCTAGAAAGGACTTTACCTTATGCTTGTGAGGGTTGGACTGATTAAAGTCAGTGTGTTTATTGCAACTGAGGAGGTTGCCTCTTTCTGTGGCAGTGACAGGTCAGGTCAGCGTTTGTGTATGTTGTTTCTAAGAGCTATCCCAGCCCACATACACCACAGATCCTTGTGTTATGACTTATTTGTATCCACACTGAATGATGGTTGGGTCTATCAGGCATGACATGTCCCACAAGCCCTTACAATATGCCCGTCAAACCTCCTTTAGTGGTAGACATGGCAGACATGCAGATTCCCTTACAGTTTTGATGGAAACTGAGTGGGAATACTAGACGAGGTTGAATTCCCCATGAGTTTTCAAAGTAAAGCTGCGCACTATGTAGCAGTAGGACCTGAATGGAACAGCTGACTGAAAGTAGGAACAGTTATGACAGAAATAAATTCTGAACAATTAATGCAGAAGTGGGACAAGTATATTCATATGACCAACAGGTAGATACCAAAGTTGCAAAGGAGGTGGGCATTGTACATATGGACATCAGAACCGATGTTTGCCTGCTGAACTTGCCGCAGTTAACCACACTAACTGCAATAATAATGAAAGTTTGGGGGGAGCTTCACGGGAGGAAATATGAACCATGTGCATCTGCAGCTCTGATTCAGTTATGCTCCCTGTTTCCAGAGCGTGATAATATTGTTTGTGTGCTGTAAATGGCATCCAGTACTGCTAGGCGGATATATGGCTGGCGGACGTCTCCAAAGGTGATGAACATGGTGACCTCACTGACACTGATCCACTGTGCTACAACAATTTGCCTATGCAGAGCATTCTGACACCTTTTGTTCCTTCCCTTATCTCTGCCTGTGTCACTAGCTCTGCCTGTCGCAGCGAGCTCACGTAGTGAGCTTGATATGCGTGCTGAAAAGCTATGTGAGCTGAAACCCCGCGACAGTGCACATCGCATATTGCTCAGGCAAACTGAAAGTGCAACGAGCAATAGCAAGTCATCAGCACTCGTACCAAGAGAGCTTTTGGCGTATCCATGACTCCTGGGATGTGGCATAGCGCAGCAGCTGTCAGGTTCTTTGGAGACAACATAGGGCTTAGGAACCACAGCTTTGATGTTGATGAGTCATGATAGTCTAGGGCACTGCGCCTGAACACTCCTCATGAAAGATCTATTAGAGCTGTCTACACGTGGCAACGTAGCAGTGTAATGTAGGCTAACTAGTAGGCCTTTTTATTTAAGCTCCAGTTCACTCACCAGGTATCTGTGACAAGGAAGATACTGAAAGAAAACTCTTAGAAAAACATTGTTTTAAAACTTTTACTAAAGATTTAAATTGTTGTCGCCCGAGTTTGTGATAGATTTGTAATGATAAATTATAACCATATCTTCAGCCTGCTTTTAACACATACCAGCTCTTAGGAGCTGGAAAGGTGAGAATACAGACCAATGACCTACCTACTATATAGGTCTGGAGTAGAAAAAGGAATTTTGGTGTACCTGAGAACTATTTAATAAATCAGAATTTAATAAACTCTGGAGCTAAACACTTAGGAAAACATGTTCAGCAACTGGATAAAGACATTTTCAAGACGTTCTGTGAAGAAGACCAAATGAAGGAAAATTATCTACATGGTTTGTGAAAGTTTATCTTGAAACACTTTAGAACTTTGAGTTCTAAAGTCACTTTTCATACTAATATTTAATATTATTCACTAGTAAAATCTTAGGCTTCCAGCAGCTGTTTCTAAGCTATTGAGACAGTCACCAGTGGAACAGCTTTGAAGTATTAGCTCATAAAGTCTAGTCTGGATAATTTTACCATTTATAGGATACATTTTGATTCTTTGCAGCTCTGTAAATTGCACTATGCAAACTATCAAAAGCTGTTAGTAGAATACTTATTGTCTATATTTACATAATAAAAATTAGGAACCCAGAATTGAAGCAGAATTAATTGCTATACCATGAATGAAAATAAAATGATAATGTACTGGTTTTGAAGAGTTAAGCTTTGTGAATTCTATTCTTGTTATACTGCCATCTTTCCATTAATGTTTAATTTGAGTTATTAAATAATTACATGATTTTTATTTAATGCATATGTGCAAATGTTTTCAATGCTTGTAGCGGTCACAGTTTCTCATTCTTATTGGTGCCGTTCTCTGAAAATAACCTGCTTTCAAAGACCGCCCAGATACATTTTTTATTATTCATTGTTCACTGCATTTCATGTTGTCTCTGGATTTTAAAACGTCTCTGCCAATTCCCTAATTTAAATTATTTCACCCCTGATGTCAGACACATAGTAAATTATGAACAATACTTCCTTTCATTAGGAGAAATGTTACTTCATGAAGAGATGAGCTGTAAAGGGGAATGGAATGGTACTCCTCCACTGGCAATACTCAGATATCTTGTTTATTAGAAAACATGCTGAACTAATTGGGATTCCATTTTTCTATCACTATCAGATGTAGGGTGACATTTTGAAAAGCTTTCTTTACCAGTTTTGCAGAGCTCAGTGAAGAGTTTTGTTAGACTCCATAGTGACAGTGAAATACTAAGTGCTTGTTTGTGTTTTTCTGATTCAGATGTAACCTCCCAGATGTCCCAATACAGCGGTCTACTTCGACAAACCTTTGCAACATTAATTTTTTTTTTAACCTCTTTACAGATGGATTTCCTAGCACCTTTGCCAATTTTTTTATTGCTGCATGTAACTTCTATTAAGCAGTGTGGGAGTGGGACTTCAGTCATCTAGAAGTCTTGAATGCTGATATGAGAGAGATGGCCTCTGTTAGGGTGGAAGATGGAAACTTAAACTTATTGTTCAAGCATTTCTGCTCCATAACTGTTTCCATCTTAGCCACACCAAGACAAAAACTACTACTACAGTTTTTTCGGATGTGACCATACATAGAGAGACCAGGCAGGTCTGTGACCCAAGCCAACATGTTCAGACATATTCTGTCTTTCAAAAGATATTTTAAATGTCTTTACTTACAAGGGCAAACAACCTGATCAGTGAATTGCCAGCTTTATCTCGAGCAAGTGGTATGAAAGCAGACATGTGACTGCTACATTGTCCAGTGCTAAAGCCAGGTAAATTCCACAGGCAAATCTGAAATTCCTGGAGACTAAATTACAAGGGCAGATCAAATTTATATGTCCATGTAAAGCAACATACAAGTGTCACGTCTGAGCCTAAGTTGCCAGTTGTTGGCTGTGTGACACCATGGCAGGAGAAAATGATCCAAGTGGCATTGTTTGCCCTGTACACACTGCAAATAACTGTGCCTTTGAATACATACACCTGCATTGAGGAATAACAGAGGCCTAATTATTCTTCCTAGTGTGTCCTCAAAACTCTCACATGAGTGAGAATTTCTGTTTAGAAAATTTATGAAGAAACCAAGTTTGGGACTGCAGTGTAGTCCCGAATCTATCACAGAAGTATCATACTGAGTTATCCTAAAGAATCCCTGGATTTGCCAGAATGCTGTATGGCAAAGGTATTTTTTCATGATATAACTAAATTACTCAAATCTATTTAGAAACAGGACTTGGCAAGTTGAGATGGGAAGGAAACCATGTACATCATCAACACTATCACTATATCTTCAATTACGCTAGCATCTACTTAGCGTTTTTCCTCAGCAGGTTTGTGACATATAAGCTACTTTTATCCATGTTTATCATAACCTGCAGTTTGTGCAAGAATGTTCCATGTTGTGCTGCTTTTTTTTTGGACAATAATTTTATGAGAGATCCCATATTCCTTTGACAAGACCTATCAAATTCAGTCTACAGTTTAAAATATTTTCTTTGTTCATTAATACATATACATGACAGAGGAAAGATGCTGACTCCTGAAAGTGGGTACAGGATGATACTGAATGGCTCTTAGTGGACTTCCTTCTCACTCTGGGCCCATATAAACATGCACAGGTTTAAATACAAGACTAAACCTAAAACTGTCAACTTTGACTTGGCCTCTGTTATCAACTACTTAACCTGACTCAACTGAGTCAGTCAGTATGATATTGCTGATTCTGGCACATAGAAGACAATCAGGCACCTAAACTTCAATAACTACAGTAATTGTAGAGGTGATAGACTCCAACCACACCAGCAGATAACTCTGCCTAAGTATCTAAGTTGCTGCTCAAGTAACAGTTTTTCCATTATAATGTTTTACATCAAAGTGCAAGATCATAACACACTGAGGTGCCATCTTACCCCAGCAAAGCTCTCCCTACATGTCTTTTAGGGATTTCTGGGAGCATACTAAGTGCAATTAAGAATTATTTCAGTGAAGTAGAATCAAACAATTTAGATGTCTATACAAATGCAAAATATAAGTGTATGCGTGTGTTTGTGCTTTAGCCCTTGTTATCAGGACAAGAGGTTACTGCTCGGCAAAGGAAAGCAAGCCAGGGGCCAAGATAACAGCACGGCAGGCAGGACAGTGTCCACACTGACAGAGGACAGGGCCCCACAGTACCCATATGCAAAAAAAGCAGACCAGGTCTGGTGAAAGTGACCATGGTCAACAACCACAGTCCAACTGGCAGGTCTACAGTGACAAGAGGTGTCCCAGGTCAAGCCACGAAGTCAAGTCAGCAGGTCAAGGGTAGCAAAGTAAATAGCCAGGCACAAACACTGAGCTGAGGCAAGAGCCAAAGGTGAGCAAAGTGCCTCTGAACACAAAGAGAAGTGTTCAGCGAAGCTCCCCACCACTTTTTCTCACAGAGCTCTTTCAGCAGTCTGATCCAAGGTTAACCACCCCCACCCCCCACCCCAGCATTTTTAAAGAGGAAAAAATAAGTTTTTGAAATTCTTTATTTTCCTGATATTGAGGACTGGGGGGTTGGAACAAGAGGATCTTTAAGGTCCCTTTCAACCCAAACCATTCTATCAGTCCATGACTTGAAGATTCTAAAACATCTCAGTCACATCATTAACAGGATAATTCAAAATTCATTTTGAATTGGCAACCTACAAATAATTGGATTTTTCCCTCAGAGTAGTTCAAAGAGTTGCCATCTGTGTTTTCATTCTCACTTTTATCAAGCAAAGCAATAGAAAATATCAATGAACTTGCTTTTCTGAGTACCAATCAATCTTGGGAACTGCAGGAAATAAATTCACTCACCCTGAAAGGGATATTGTTGGTCAGAAAATCAAAAGGTGAAGTTCAAAAAATATACACCTGAAGCCCTATACACATTATATATGTCTGACATTTACTGAATGATTCATGATTTTTATATCTTCCCTCCTTACTAAGAAAATGAGGTGAAGTTTGAATGAATAATAGGTGGCTAAGGTGGATCTTCAGCAGACAACTTATTATTGATACCAAAGAAAAGGAAGAATGCATTTTTCATAAAGTCAGGGTTTAATGGATAAAATGAACAACATTTATTACCAAGCACTTCAAAACTGACAGATAAGCAGCAACATAGATGCCAAAAATACCAAGGGGAAACCCCATTAAGACTATAGAAAATAATAGAGAAAAAATTACACAACTGGGGTCTGATCCAAGGAACTCTCAGTTGTAAAATCCCACTGGATCTGATGAATTGGGTTACTAGCACGCAGATTTAAGAACTGTATCCACTTGTAAAACTCCAAGGCCTCCACATGTAAATTAACCTCTTCCTTCCTCCTGTCTGGAAAGTTCTCCTGTGCCAATTGATACTGTGGACCTGTAGGCTGAGCTGCCTTATCTCAGGAATTCACTTGGTTCAGGTTCTTTGCTGTCACTTGCTTTGCTATGAATAATACATGTGTATAGACTAAGAATTCATTCTCCGTTTTTCCTTCAAAATGAGCTAATTATTCAGTCTTGCTTGCCACAGTTTAACATCGTAAACTGGCAGTGTGAATAATTGTTAACTGAGAGTCCATTTAATGAGCTCAGATATTCATGTTATGAGGACAGAAAGTTGATAAGTTTGTTTGAGGGTAATTGTTAACCAAATCAGCTATGTTCCTCATGTTGCAGTTTCTTGCTAATTGCATATAAACAAACCGTGGTGACAGTCCAGTTTAAAATCAATTCCCTCAGGCATCTTTTTCTTTCTTTTCTTTTTTTTTTTTCTTTCTTTCTTTCTTTCTGGATTTTAATTCAATAAGGTTTAGCAATTGCCGTGTATTGCAGGTAAATCCCTAGCTGTTATTTCTGATGCTGTAGAAGTTTTGAGTTTGCTGAAATCTGTAATGGTTATTTGCTGTTGGAAAAACCTCTAAATCAATGAGGAATTATCATCTAAAGTTACATTTCAGGATTCAAGAGCAGGGAACTTTGACAATACATAAAAGTATTGGACTAAAACATCCATTAACCATTGTATCCAGCTGCATTTTTGTGGCAGAGGAGACACGCTCTACAGTTTTAATGCCAGGTTTAGACCTAGAGTCCCTCTCCAATTCTTTTGTTAAGTCTATTTCTTACAAACAATAAGTCTGAGCTGAACATGGTCTGTGCCAGCACCAACATAAATAGAAGCAGTCTTTCACCATCTTCACCTGTAACATGTGGATTCTTCATGGTCCTCAGAATCACGGGAACCTCTACAGGTCATTTCTAAGCCCTGCCTACTTGATTATGTAAATGGGACTATCTGCATATCCTCTTTTAGCTAGCATTGCCATTGATCTGAAAAAAAACCTGGTAAAACTGTTTTCTTTCAGTTTTCTGGAGGTCTGAAAAATGTCAGTAAGAGTGTCTCTTGAAAGCTGGGTTTACGTGTGTCAAGATTTATGCTTCTTTTGGAGGTCTTCCCTAAGGCCTCTCAGTTTTCAAATAATATTCATCACAGTTTTGCTGTTGTCTGTAATCAAACCTTATCTTTCCTCTTTAGCTAAGATAAATGTAATTCTCAGACGTGATCCGGGTGATAATGTCTAAAAGTGAGGAAACAAAGTAGAGGATAGGATCTCATTTACAGCACATCTGTGTTGTATTCCCTGTGATTCACTGAACGGTTTCAGAACTTGAGAAAATGTGCTTTCTAATTTAAATAATAACTTGTTTAAATTTCTTTGTCTGGAAAATGACTTTTAAAATCTCAGAATGATAAAATGTCTTGTGAAAAAGTCACTTTCTTAATTTTCCATTTTTTTTTGTTCCAAAACACGTTCAAAGTTTGAAGAAGAAAAAAAGACTTGGACAGTAGTTATCATTGTAGCTCAATTTAACAACAGAAATGAGGTAGGAGGAAAGCCTAATCACTTGTATAAAGGACTAAATAATAAATTAAAGACAAAAGAAATCAAATAAACAGTCATTATCTTGTAACCTACTGTGAGTGTGTCAGTATGTGTTCACTTTTTGGGGTTTGTTTGACTTGTAAAGAGCTACTGCTCTGTAAAGCTTTGAGCACCTTTAAATGTTTGAGCACTCTGGAGAATGTATGTAGAACATGTATGTTACGTATTTACCCCTCTCCTCTCTGCAAGAATATCAACTTTATGTTGACTGCTTTGTCGCTTTGTCAAAATACAGTTCTGCAAGGTGACCCCTTTCTATGTGATATTATGTTGCTAAGATCCTAAATAGACCTTTCTGTCTATTTAGGATCTGCAAGTTTCTCAGTGCTTGCATCAGTCTGATCACCACTGCCACTATAGTCTGAAGTAATTTCCTTAGTGCATGAAATAGCACTCTATAGGCTTTATGTCTTTGGAAATGTTTGCAATGTCTGATTGAAATAAAAATAAAGAAAACATGAGCATTTCCCTTTCCTCGTAGCCTTTTGGTCTTTGGGAGGAATCTGCAAGGATGATTTAGCCAGGCTGAAGTTCATTTATAGACTGAATCTGCAGAAAATCATTAAAAATGGAACTGAGTAATACGTAATTGAGCAGTTACTGCATTATTTGTTCTGTGTACTCTCTCTGCCATGATGTTTACCTGTCTGCTTTCAACAATCCTGATTTCAACATGTTCTTTATGTTCTGTATTTCCTTCCATCTTTTCTCCCGTTCCTTCGTCTTTCCATTTAGCACATATTTCCCTGACATCCTTTTACTGATAATTTTTAAACACCTAAATCTCTCTTTTCCAAATCACAGCAATAAACAACCCTCTATAAACCACCAATTCCATTGTTACTCTGACTCTGTTTTCCAACCCAGTCTCCCTTGTGTCTGATTTTTTGTTGAACTATAAAGGGTTAGGACTCTATAGTTTTGCATTCACAGGATTCTTGTGCGACTTGTTAGATCATTAATCACTGCCATAACAACAAACAAGGAAGCTGTCAGACAGAAATGACTATGAAAATGGACTTTTTATTTTGTTTTGTTTATTTCCAAGACTTATATGTGGGCTTTGTAAAGTTAGTGTGATTTTCTAGTGAAAATTAAATGGATTAACTTACACCAGTTTCATTTCAAGCATATGCATGCCAACATTCATTTGTTACATAGAGACGCTATATCCATTAAGAGTCCTCTGTGACTGCTATGTTGAAAAGACATAGAAAATGGTCAGGAAAAATCTCTCTAAATCAGTTACTGAAAGTATTACGTGCAGCAATTTTTTTATACTTGCAAAATGCTTAAAACTCAAGTTCAATTCCTTACAACATACTTGCTAGTCATAGAGTAGTATGAAGTCATAATTTTCAGGGTGCAAAATGCATGCAAACTGCTTATTAAATGCTTACTTTGGTTCTCCATTTGCTGTTAGCAGGCGCTGTGGTAGGGCAGGTTTCCTAAGTCACATGGTAGTCATTTTGTTGCCTGCCTGCCTGAACTACATCACCAATAACTCAAAATAATGCACAAATGGAAAGATGATGGCATGCATTTACAACAGCATAAGTCTTGGTGAACATTTGAAAGTTCATGAACACATTCACAAATACCTGACTGTTGCCTGAACATAAATAATGGAAAAAGCCATGAAGAACTGCATCAGAATTATGGTCTGCAGCTCCTCAATTTGATTTTTCATTTGTTTATCAACTCCACTGTATTATATTGACTTAAGAATGTATGAGCATAGGAACTTTTTCGTGGCTCTATTTTCAACCCTGTGGAAACCAAGTAGTGATGCAGTGACCTCTAAAACTAATAGTGCAAGTTATGTGTCTTCTGTGGTCTCTATAAAATGCTAGTAAACCAGCAAGTAGCAGAAATGTCTGCATTGTACGTAAAAAATATTAAAATGTAAGTTCATAATTGCAATTTAATTGACTTTCTAAGCAAAAGTATGGAGACATTCCAATCTGTTCACCAATGGTAGTTCAAAGGGTTCTGTAATCAGAATGATACTCTATTAGCATGCCATGAACTCCCAAGCAACTAAACCACAGGGACAGTACAGAGAAGTGGTATAAGCTGCCAAAGAAATAGGAGAGTGCTTAATATATATTTAAAAGTTCATTTGGTCTTTAAGGTTAATTTGAAGAACTTCCCCTCCTCGGTGTACAAGTACGATACAGAAATCAGCAACGAGGTCCAGTCTAAAATACAGTACATCAGAAGCAGAATACTGCTGATTTGATCTATTTAATGGAGAAATGCCTTAGAGGAATATTAGGTGAACTTAGGGGGATCTATCTGATGAATGTGAATTTCTGTTTTTTTTTCCCCTGGGGAGCAACAAGTTCTGAAAAACAATTGTGTGCAGAAGAATCTTCCTACAAATTAAGAATACTGCGAGTTGAATTTTCTTACCAAAAAACTACCTCTAACTCATATTAGGGGCTGTCAGTGTCAGGTTCAAGACTGAGAAAAGAAATCCATCCAGACAGACTTTGTCTGAAGCAAAGTGAGTTAGTGGAAAGCCAGACCATGTCGTCTCGAGGCATCCCATGATGTCTTTTCTCAGTTATGCTAGGTTTCAATCTATTTGTATCCAAAAAAATATTTTTCCATCTGATGTTATAACACCAAAAAAGACATGAAAGAATCAATCATGGCTGAATTTATCCAGATTCTTACAATGCACTCTGAAGTAATTTATGGTCAGCTTTGAAAATTAGCTCTTTTAAATAGTGTATTTCTATTTCAGTCAGAAAAGAGTCTGTTATCAATTTCAATGGGATTAAGACACTACATACAGAGTAATTCTAGTGACAAATGGATATAAACTGCAATATGATCATTTAATGTTTGGAATATTTTCACTGAGGTACTTTCTAGTAATCTTGAGTTGCTGCAAGAATTCAGGCAAGAGAAGAGCCCATCCCCAAATGCTGGGTCGAATTGCACTTTGTATCTTGCTATCCACTGTCACAAATACAAATAGCAAAAAATAAGAAAAAAGTAGTACATTAAAGGCAGCATCAATGGCAATTTAGATAGTAGGAAACTATTTAGTTGTAAGCCAAAAGAGGCTTTTCCCAGTAACCCGAATCTTATTGACCTCTTGGATCTAGGTAACGTACGCTGAAGTAACTTTGAATTTTATTATTCTGGAAACACACAGGTTGGCTTTTGCCAATAACAACTGGAAAAGTCTTTACTTGCTTTTGGAAGCAATCTTGGCTGTCTTTTTATTCATTACAAAAACGGGCCTCTGATCCTTGACTGGACCTCTGGGCTCTACTACAGTGCAAATAATAAAATAATGGTCTACACGGCACTGAACTTTCTTCATCAAAAAGGATCAGTGCTTTAGTGTACAGTGTACCCCACTCCCCTTCTCTCTCCCCTCGCTAAAGAAGAAGATATTCGAGCTAAGCAAAGCAGGTTTTAAATGCAAGGAAAAAAATTCAATACCTTCATAAAATATATATCACACCAGGGAATTCCCCCAGCTCCTCTTCTCACCTCATTTACATTGGATGTACTGGGAAAGGCAGACGTCCAGCTTCATGCAATTTTGCTGAAGTGAGGCATATCAGATATTTGCACAAGGAGGGTAAAGAAAAAGAAGAGAAATAGTTAAAAATTTATCCGCTACTTATTGGGATGGACTTAACTATCCTAGTTTCAAATGTCATCAAGTCAGTCTTCTTCTGCTTTTCAATAATGTTATAAGGGTTCCAGATAAATTTATTTTAAGTTGAGAGGATAAAAATGATTCTCCTGCTCTCTTTTTGATACATGACTGAAAGGAAAAAAGAGAATGAATGGGAGGGAGAGGAGAGAGAATTTTATGCATCACACCAAGCATTTCAAATCTTAAAAACAAAACTACAAAAACCCCTCCTCCCACACCAATCTTTCACCAGGTAAAGCAATATAAATGTGTTCCACTATAGGGTAGTATTGTCTGTGGAGAGAACTTCATGTTACCTCACCTAAGAACCAGGAATGAGATTCCTGAAGTTACATGTACCAAATAATTTTGTGTAAACTAAATTATTGCTTACCAAACCAACTGCTTATGCAGCTAGATGGTCAAGTAACTAAACGCAAATATTTTTTCCCCTTTCTTAGATACCAAACTATTATTGAAAGAACAGGTTTCTACAATCATTCAGTTCCTTCCTTGGTAGACTGTAATTTTTCATTGATTAAGAATGAAACATACTGGAAAATGAGGGGGAACCAATAATGGTAAAACAAAGCTGATACAGAAGACTTCATTTTATCATAATTAAATCAAAATTAAAGCTTTTTGAAACACTCAGATTACACAGAATTATCATCTCTTCTTCATTCCCCCATGTAAGAAAATCAAATCTGTGGCATCTGTTTCACTGTGATCTCTTTTGCCTCTTCTGTATTTTATATATGTGTGTGTGTGTGTGTGTGTATCTCAATCATAGATTTGAGAAGTCCCACAGCACGCATGATTTAATTATAGCAGGCAGCCTTGAAAAGTTATTGCAGACCTGAGGCTCCATTATATAGCTATTACTAGAAAACATTCTGAACTGAAATTTCAATTATCTAAACAACAAATAAATTGGTAGATTTTCTTTACAATTTTAAATTTTATTCCCTTACTTTCAGCTAAAGAAAACATAATGAAAGTAGTTGTTTCCCGTTCCTCACTCTGCCATAAACATTTCTTCTTGGCTTCAGCTGATCAGCAGCATAACCCTCTTTAGGCCTTTTCAATGACTTCACAAACTTTTGTTTCTACTGTTCATTTTACTGCCCTATTTATTAGGTTTCAAGTAGCATTCTCAGAAAAGCCTTTTCAAATAACCCTGTTTTGTCAGAAGTCCAAATGAGAGCACAAGATTCTTCTCATTCCGGAAGCAGGTGTGACAAAACTAGTCAAAATATTCTCAAAAATCCTTAGTGTTTTTAGTCAGGTTTATTAAGTTACTTTAACTTAAACCTAACAAAATTGTATGTTATTAATCTCCATAAGGTTAAGTACTATAAAAGTGATAATAACTATTTCTGGGAGAAATTCTGCATTATGTGGAATATGATTATAGCAGATAATTGTAGGTTTTCTCACTCTTAAAAAGCTGCTAACAGAATATTTTAAATGCTTGAAGCATTCTTTCTGAAAAGGACAAGAAATATTGACTTACCATTTTCTCGTGTCAACAACTATGTTTCATTACATGTGTAACATGAAAGAATTGACAGACTATTCAGACTGTACTTAAAATTTGGTAAAAAAAATAAGAAAAATATATTGAAAAAGTGAAATATTTAGTCATCATCTGTTGTTTAAAATGTTCTAGGAATATCCATGGTTGTTCATATTCAGTGGAGCATGTTAGTATATGCACCTTCAGAGGGTTTACATATGGGCAAGACTGCATCAGCTTCTGCTGAGCCGACTTACTGTGTTATAGAAAACAAACCTAAGTGTAATTGAAATATCAAGCAAGAAAATACCACTTTGGAAAAAAAAAAAAAAAGGAAAAAAAAAGAAAAAAAACAACAACAATAAAACCCAAACAACTTACCAACCAAAAAGCCTTGCAATTTTTTCAGCTTGGCTGTGACATGAATCTGATTTTGATCTTACAGTCTCACCTACGTTCAATGAGTAGGATGTTTAGGGATTCTTGATATCTTCCTGAGGCTTATTAACTTTTACTGCTCTGTGTTAAGATATGTATTTATTAGTGTGATAGGGGTGGTTCTGTCCCCAGAGTTGTTAATCTTGAGAACACCACAAAGTTGCTTCTAGATGATTAAATCATCTTCCTTCTCCATTCACAAGGGCTTATTCCCATTTCTTTGGATGGTGCTGGTACTAACGTCACTTAGGAGCTAAGATTCTTCTCAAGTCTGTGTTAGATACCTTTATAATACATTATAGCCTGAACTACAGTGAAGAAGACATTCGCTGGGAAATAAAATGGCATCAGGAAATTAACTTCTATTTTGTCACATCAGAGTTGATCCTCCTTTCTCTGCTTGCTACTTTATGAGAGAGAAGCATTTGGTATGGATTAGGCTTTTCAGGTGGCCTGGAAGAAACAATCTCCTGAGTAGATTCTGATTTTTCTTTCTTAGTGTTTAGTCTGTGTGCCTAAGTGCTTTTAAAAATTATAATGTTACATGTCTTTAATAGCTAAAAATATTAAAGATTTTCTGTGTTAGAATTAGAAAGATTGTTTAAATTGAGGTTTAATGCTCTGGTGGCGATGTGGCTGAAGCCTCAGAAAAAAAGTTTAGACCCTTGTAGTAGCCTAAGAGAATTTTCTAAACATTTCATACTCATGAAAGCTGAAAAAAAAAGAAGTCTGAACAAGAAAAAAACTGTAATCCTACTGGGTAAATGTGTAACATCTTGATTTTGTTTCAGGCATTGAAGGAATGTATGTTCTTGCAAGGTTTTTTTCAATACAAAAGGTTCTGCTTTGTATGGAAAACATTTTTTTTTCCTGTCACAGTGTGTCAAATCTCTCATTGGCTTATCTTAATCAATTTAACAAAAACGCTTCAAAGAGAACTAAGAAACATTCTCATTAAAGGAGATCAGCATTTGTCAATAATATACTATTTAGCTGGCCAGTTATGTTTAGAAAACTCCAAACACTGTAGCCATCACTTACACCAAGAAATATCACTTAGCACATCTTTGGTACAAATGACTTCAGGGAAAGTAGGTGAGGAGCCTGGGGAAAGAAATCCCTATGCTTCTAAAATATCTCTTCTGTTTAGGGATGGGCAAAGTCTTTGTGGGCTGAGTTAAGATTTAAAAGTAGAGGAATAAGACCGAATTATCTCTGAGACAGGTTCCCTAACAACTGTCATTCTCTCTGTCATGTAACCTCTCCCTCTTGAGATTCTTATTTGTAGGATGAATTTTTTTAAAAATCCTTAATTATCTTACAAAATGGTTCAGAATACTTGTTGAAAGTGTGTGAATGATGAACAGGAAAATTATCTATACTTAACTGTTATTATAGCTCTTTTATTTTAGTAACCCTATTTCCCCAATGTATTTTGTTAAGCATATCACGTTCCTGTAGTTTTTGGTTTATCAGGGAGAAACGCTTTTCTGTCTTTAATGGAAGAAGTCTGTACGCCTTTCTGCAGAGCTGGGGCTGCCCCTATACATTTCAGACACTAATGTCAAGTGCTCTATCTAGGCAAGATTTTCGTGAAGCCTCTCCATGTTTGTGATATATATCGTTAAAGCCCAGTTTGTGTACCACAGGGTTTGTAGGAAATCCTATTGCCACAATGCATCAGCAATGTAGGAAATATCCCTGATAGATGTCATAGGAGAGGAAGGTGATTTTATTTAACATAAAATCTGAAACAAACCTGTTACTGTCACTCTCTCACTGTTTGATATGCACAAGCACCAGGCTGTGCACAGTCCGAGAGGCCTGTCCAGCAATCATCGGGCTTATCCAGACGTGAAGTCCAGGATCCATTGTGACGACATGTTGGAAAAGGGCCATGAACTGTCAAGTCTTCCTCATGTCTCCTGGGTTTCTCCTAGGTTGGTGACTGCATGCAGGTGACAGGGATGCCTTTTTCTGCTGGGATCCTGATGGTGGACGGTGGATGTGTGATCTGGGAGCCATTAACAGAGGCCATTCAGAGAGCCCTGTCCCATCCCTTCCGATGCCTCTGCAGGCAGACATCCCCGCTCACTCTCCATTTATGCCAATCTTAGCCTTTCTGTTACAATTCTCTACAGGTTCACAGAATCAGTGAAATATTAATAAGCAACGTGACTTAAACCATTTTTCAGAAAATATATTCCAGTTTTCCTTATTATACTATAACACGCTTTTTGGCAAATACACTTCTATGGTTCTGTTTTAAATTACTTAAGGAAAATTATCGGTGAATATACATAAGTCATACACCAGAATATAGAACTACAGATGTGGAACAGAGTATCTGAATGAGAAGCAGCAAACCTGTGAGACTTATTCTCCCCTTGAGACAAACCTGTTCTTTCTAAACAGAATCACTCACATACAGCTGAGTGCAGGCCAATTTAAATTATTTTTGCAAGGAGATTTTATTTTGCCTGTATCTGAACAATTTCAGTCCCTGTGTGGCTGTTTCCTTGAAAGTTTTGCTGCTCCTTAAGAAATGGAATACAATATATCAGATCTCAGCATCATGGAAATTAGTGTATTTAAAAATGTGGAAAGTCTATGGAATAATATTAGCTATCACCTCTGGTTAGCAACATTTTGATCTGCAGGATTTCATTTGTGCAAACCCCTGAACTTATCTGGAGTAAACCTATGTGGAAAAAAAATCACCACACCCCTCAACCCAAACATCTGAAGGAATAACTTCTATTAGAAAGAAACACCTCTGGGGAAATATTCTTTAGAAGATTTAGCTCTTACTTTCAACTCTGTAGCTCCTCAGATGAGATTTGTGTAATTGTAGGAAATATTCAAAGAGCTTGCAGGCCTCAGTAGCAGCTGGGTCAACATCTACTTGATTTCCTCTGGCCTATTGATGAAATAGTCTCCCACTGAATAAAACGTTTCCTTAACTCAGGTTTTCCTACATTCTGAGTAATGATTCATTCTTTCTGAGAAAGAAAGAGAGTAGCAGGTTAAAATAAAATTCTCACACACTTCCTCTCTCTTTTTTTTGGGGGGGTGTGTGTGCGTGTGCGTGTTTGTTACTGTCTTGAGATAATCTACCTACCTTAGAATCATAGAATCATAGAATTGTCAGGGTTGGAAGAGACCTTAAAGTTCATCTAGTTCCAACCCCCCTGCCATGGGCAGGGACACCTCCCACTAGACCAGGTTAATCAAAGCCCCATCCAGCCTGGCCTTGAACACTTCCAGGGATGGGGCTTCCACCACCTCTCTGGGCAACCTGTTCCAGTGTCTCACCACCCTCACGGTGAATAACTTCTTCCTAACGTCCAATCTGAATCAACCCATCTCTAGTTTCTTCCATTCCATAACCACAGTTCAAGTTCTGAAAATTGTCACCAGATCCAAAGCAAATAGAAAGAAAATCAACTCTTTTATTTTTTTTTTTTTTAATTAATCCCCCTCCCCAAGTGTAGCTGGAAAAGGAAACTCAGTTGTTCTCTTTAATGTAGCTTTTTCAAATATGGGATTGAATACTTTCTCATTATCTAACACACCTGAAAGAAGTTCTGCCTTTTCTGCCTGAGGGGACTCAAACTCCTACCCCGTGGGATAGTTGTATGGCCACAATACTATGGATAAAGTGGGACTGCTTCTCTTTTTATTGAATCTCTTCCACTATGCATCAAAAATCTGTACTTCACTAGAACAGAGAGAAGGGACAAAAATAAGCAAGAGTGCATATACGAGTGGTTGGGGATTGGCCTTTCAGCTCGAGGGGATCTTTCCAGGCCATGATTCAGGGACTGTGCATTTTCCATTAAACGGTGATTGGAAAAAGCCACAGAAATATTCCTCCAAACAGGATCCAGGGTTTGTAGTGGAGTAGGTGAATGTCCCAAAGAAAGACCTATCAGATCTCCAGTTATTCTAAGCAGAAAGGAATAATTCCAGCAGAGGACTCACACTTGCTCTGCTTCCTGTCCTGTACAGCCTCTAGTACAGAGCTCAGGGAAACCTTCTGGGAAACAGATATGAGCTCGCACTCTTTTAGTCTGGGGCAAACATTTGCTATGCACTCTACCACTGGGTAAAACAAAGCACCAGTGGTACCAGTAGCTTCTCCTTCAGAGGTCTTGTGAAAACTAGTTATTGCTTCGAGCATGCCAGCCATCCTGGGCAGGCTGGCTTTCAGGCACTGAGAGGGGCTAAATAGAAGGAAAAGACCCGAAGTACCTGGAGTGTCTCTAGCATTAGGTGGTAACTGAGTGAGAACTTTGGATCTTACCATTTGTACATAAGCATAAGAGGAGTCAAGCGGGAATTCTCCAACTCCTCCTGCATATGTAGCCTGGCTGTTTTAAATGTTAACTCTGACTCACATGACTACACCTGTAACATTTTACAAGGCACTTTTTTTTTTTTCCCCTGCTGCTGGGAGTTAATGGATTTTCAGGATCAGAAATTGGTAATGAGCAAAGAGCTCTCTTTGCAGAAACATGTGACAAAAGTGCAGCCTTCTCAGATTCAGCCTTTAAGCTGGAATTGCCAATAAATTTCAGCTGCAAGTGCAGACTGCTGGCTGTGGGGATGGTAGTTTATATAATACAGATTTGTCATCAAGAGCACTAATCCTACTTCCCAAATACAATGCATAGTTGCCAGCTGGTAAACAAGCTGTGCTATTTTAAGAGCCATTTGAAAGATTACCATTTGTTGTAAGGCTATGTCTGGGATGGTGTTAAGTAAATTTCCCTCTTAAAATATGGTCATCATATTACACAGACTTTGGACTGAATAGTTACCCGCACCTTTGTTCTGTTTGACTTACTTATCAATGTCACCTGTCAAGCAATGCTAAAGTGAATTGGGTAACGATCCCGTCTCACATATTTCATGTATTGACCGATCAATACTTGGATGGATTTTAAACTTGGTGCATTAAAACAAAACTGACAACAGCAAAACCTGGCTTCGCTCATTTTAAAAGGGCAGTTAAAACATCCTTTGAGAAGGAAGAAGCTTGGGAATAATAGGACATTCTTCTCCATTACATACTGATTTCTAGCAAAAAAGTGAAAGGCAATGAGAGGAAAATGATATTGCCGAGACACATAAAAATTCATAGCAATCTTTACAGAAAGAATTTATATTAATATTTTTCAGTGTCTCTAAAATGTCTTTCTATCGGGAATTGGGGGTGGACAGGGTTGAAAATATAAGTGTGTAGCATATTGATATGTCAATCATAGTTAACAAGCACTGTTGGGAGGTAATCTTTTTCAATCAGTCTCTTGCAGGCTTGGAGACAGCATTTATTACTGTGCAAATGAACCCACCAGCTGGTTTTTGCAGGAGGTGACATGGGTTAAAAAGCTGGTTAAATGGGGTCACTAAAGGGAGCGTAAGCATCTCTAAAGGTTAAGATGGGTAGTCGGACACTAAAAATATCCTGTGTGGGATTTTTTCTTGAAGAACAAAATTGGAAGGATAGAGGAGAAAAACTTTTCTTCTCAAAAATTAGTTTTGAGTACGTTGGCTTCTCTGAGAAATATGAAAAAGTATGTTTTAACAGTTTTTGTATGCTCTGCTAAATCTGCCTAATGTATGTTCTGCCTAAATCCATGGGAAGACACACATTGCACCTTAACTATTTCCACAAGGTTATAACTAACAAGCTTTGTCAAGGGATATAAAGGGCTCAGTGATGGTAGTATGACAAATTTAAAAAGCGGACAGGCGTATGTGCTTGCTACATGTGAAGAAAGGTTTGTGATAAGCTCTCCCTCTCTTCCTCCAGTCCTCCTTCCCCCCCTTTCTCATTTCTTTCCTTACATGGTTGAATATTGTTAATTTCTCAACAGTTTCCGAGTGTGTTTCTAAGCAAATATCCTACCTGTTCTCTGGCTGCCTCATGCAGATGCATACTGTATTGCACTATTGACCCTAAAATCTAACTCACAGAAAGGAATAGTGCCTGGTTTGAAACGGCTTTTTTCCTTTGAAGACAAGCTTTCTCTCCTGAATGTGCCTCCTCAATGTGCTAACCTCGAAGCTTTTTATGATATATCAACTTAAGAAAGAGCAGGTATCTTTATTGGCCTTCTTTTCCTGGGAAGGCCATGAAACAGACATAATTATCACATCGTTTTATGCTTTGGCCAGTATAGCTTCTTGTGCTTGCCAAACCATTGCAATCAATATGGTTGAATATAATCCCAGCATAATTATACTGGCAAAATATTTAAGTGTTGTCTGGTAAAAGCTAAGCTCTATTTCCCCATTTCATGGCTATTACACTTTGGGAAGACAGGAAAAAGAGAAGAAATAATGAGTTTCCCTGTACCTTATACAAGATACATAAAAAGAAGGCAGACTGCTCTGCCTAAATCCATGGGAAGACACACATTGCACCTTAACTATTTCCACAAGGTTATAACTAACAAACTATGTCAAGGGATATAAAGGGCTCAGTGATGGTAGTATGACAAATTTAAAAAGCGGACAGGCGCATGTGCTTGCTACATGTGAAGAAAGCTTGATTTTTTCAAATTACAACTGAAAAGTTTGCTCACTTACAGCTATCTTTGGCATTAGCATTAGGGTCCTGCCTCCTTCAGGCTGGTTAGCAAAAGCCAGTAGTGTGTATTAGTTTCCTACTTTCTATCCTCCAGGAAAATTCTGTTTCAGAAACTCGGTGGGATTTTGTATTCCCATCCACAAGGCTGGGCTGGACCATTGTCAGAGCTGAAAGCAATGCTAAGTTGTATAGCCAAGTCTGAAAACATGAAAGTTTCAATCAATGTATTTGTTGTTAATGCTAGTCGTTTCTTTATTGTATTTCCATAAGAACAGACCTGTTCTCTCCATAGAGTAGCTGTGTGTTAGCTTACCTATTGAATTATATAAATAGAGTGAGGTGTAAAGAGACATATTCCAGAGTTACTTTGGCTAAGTGGGATTTTGTTTTTCTCTAAGACATTCATGTTTCTGTTCAGAACATGCAAAACCACGCAATTTTCCATGAGTTAATTTCAATGCAAAAATCATCTTCTCCAAAGGTTGTGGAGATCTCTGATCTTTCTCATGGGAGCATCCTCACTGTATTCAAGTGATAATGCTGTGAGGTTTAGAAACTGAAATAAAAAGCAGTAAAATTATTAGAATACTTCATTTTCTAGGCATTCACGTAAGTAGAAGGAATAGAGCCTAGGGCTCTAACTTGCTTAACTCTCCTGTGGTTTTGTGTAATATTCTTTCCACCAAATTAAAACATTAAAGTTTTGACTAGAGTAGGCTGGGAAGTGGTTTTCCCTCCTTACAAAACTCGCTGAAATTTTAAAAAAGCATGATCTGTACATCAGAATAGACTTCTAGTCGATCACTGACATTGCAATTGATACAGAGATTTCTTTTTTTTTAGTTTGCAAATGAATACTTTAATAGCTCAGTTATAAGTTTCAGCCCTGTAACTGCTCTAGGTTCGTCCTAGTTGTCTACAATAAATTCATAGTGGATCCTGAAATGCCTACTGTGAATGCCTTAACCATTTGATAATAAGATCGCTTTCACTGGTCTAATCAATAATCAAGAATGAATTTTCAATGGGGAATATAAAATAACAGCACAAGCAAGCAGATAAATGGTTTGACTGTTCCTGTATGTGGTAGGCCAGGCAGAGTTAAATTCTATATATTTCCTAAGTTGTGAAACAGAAATGAGGCTGTCATTCAGAATACAAATTACACTATATATGTTAACAGTGAATCTCTTAATTTCCATGAACATTCACTGAAAAACAGATGTTCCAATCAAAAAATAATAATCATACTTTGAATAAATATTTTCTGATTAAAGTTATCAGCCAGCTCAAACTGAAATAATTTTTAAAATAGTTCACCGTTTTTTTTGGGTTAGCCCAGTCATCAGTATAAGACAAAAAAAAAAAAATCTGTGTCTCATAAATGATCTGCCAATGCTTTCAACTTTGTAATGACCCTCACTGGAATAAAATGCCTTTAAAAAGTCTTAGTTAATTCTGTGCTCTAGCTTCCTTTAAGTGACATTTGTTTCTGTTGTTGAAAGTTGCTAAACTAGTATCTAAATATTTCCATCAATGTAATTTTGTAGAAAAGTATTTATCAAATGAACTCACCTTCTTTTGATTGCAGTCCTAAGAAAATGTTTTTGTTTCAACCAGGAAAAAAATACATTTATTTTCCAGTCTTTCACTCTTCTTCTTTGCAGCACATGCAAACTTATCTCAGCAAAGGATTTTAGTGAATGCAAATTGAGGGACAGGAATGTTTATTAGTTAAAGACAAAATAGACGAAATGAAATTCTCATGTAATTTGAAAAGAAATTGGGATTTATCTCACCTAGTTTTAGATTTCTACATTTTATTTTGAGGTTAAGTTTGATTAAATGTGGGCATCTGCTTCAGGATGAGATTCATTGCACTGTAGATTCAGTTGAGTACACTGACAACATCTCCATAGACTGTACAAAATATCTAAAAGGACAATTTCAGACATAGAAATATTCATGTGAGAAACCCACAATAAGTCAGATAAATCCTAGTGCTTGTCTGTGATGTAAATGATCTATTTCAAGGCTGAATACCCAGGTCTTGTGCTACAGTCAATGACGTGATAAAGGTACTTTGAGTCATCTTGTTTTCTCCAAAACTTGACATCCAAAGCTCATCACATAAATGGTGTTCTAAAGGTTTTACACTGCAGATCCCTACATTTGGTCAAATTATTCCTATGCCTGATGCAACTATAAGAAACTAATTTATATATAGTAAATTTAATAATGTTTAAATTTAATGTTGTAAATTAAATAATGAATTGATATAAATTATATCAATGAGGTCAATGACAGGCAAACAGGTGCGAGAGGTGGTATTTTGGCGAAATCCCAAGACAACCCTCAATTGTCATCCTATTGCACTTGCTTAGGTGGCTCCCCCCACATAGCACAGGTAATCCAAATGGTGGCTGTCTATGCTGCTTCTCTCTCATTTGTCAGCTGAGGTCCTGTTAGATTTTTCTTGTAAATAAAATTACCAGTAAATTATATTCACTTGAAAGAGTTGTCTGACTGCCTAATGTCTAATTTCAAAATCATTGTTGCAGAACTGTGGATCAAGGTGCATGGTACTTAACATATAAACTTAAAATCAGTGATTTAATTGGTACGATTAATGTGTCTATGCATGAGGCTACAAAAAGGTTCTCTAGGGATCATCTAAATTGCAGAAACTGCTGTTATAGTGGAGTCTACTACCAACATAGACAAAGCATCAGATGACAAAAGGATTTTTCTTTCATCTTCTCGTCATTGTCACCATCAACAACACCAATTATTCTAGTAAAACTTATTTTCTGTTGACGTTACTGAGTCCACATCATGGATATTATTGGCATAGTGATGTGAGATAGAATTTTTTTCAGCAAAATATATGGCCACATAATTTTGCCCACAGTACTTTCTACCTTGCACGTCTGCAAATATAACACAAAAGGTTGCTAGCCATTACCCAGTCTTGTGAGGGCCAAGTTATGCCTCATGCATCACTAGAACTTTTGTTGTTTTTATGAGGGGTACGTAAAGATGAAAGTGAGAAAACAGATACTTCTGTAGTTCCTAATAAACCTTATGTTCAAATCGCCCAATCATTCTTCTCACAGTCCTCATTCTGTCACATTTACTGGACAACAAAAATGAAGAAACATTAAAAAGTGCTGGATAATGGCCCTTTTAACTTCTCATTCTTATAAAACCTTCTGATGAAAGTTCAAGGGAAGACTGTTTCATCACTAACCACACATTTTAATGTCAAACCTCTGAAATACTTTGCAAAGGACATATGGAAAATTAGACCACACAAAATAAGCTTTTCCAGTGAAAATCTCAATGTTCAGACACATGTTCAAAATTCTAAATAGGCATAGGCAGTGCCATGACAAGAACCATGCATCCTATTAATTGTGCATTTTGTGCAGATATTAAAGACTTATGTTCCAAAATAAAACAAAAGAAAGAAAAGACTAGAAAATATAAAGGAAATTACACAGCATTAATCTTTATTTTTTCTAGTTAATGGACTGTGGAATATTGCTATTTTTAAAGGAATTTCTAATATCCATCATGCATTGATTCCATTGTGGCCCTTTTATGAAATGAAAGAGCAAGAAAATATTTTAAAGAAGAATTATTGCATCTAGTAAAATAACTATAGAGTCAGAGCAAAAGGACAAAGTGATTAATTGATTATAGAACAATCCTAAGTGAAAAAGAATAGAAGAACTTAATATGTAGCAAGTTAACAAAATACCAAAATCCTTAAAGATTTCATACAGAGAAAAAAATAAAAAACAAACATTTTATAAAATTGCCTCTGCCTGAAAGCTTGGCTAGAGCAAAAAGAAAAAAGTAGAGGCTTAAAATAAGCAGGTGAAAAAGGCAAGCACTTTTACATCTAAACAAAGATTTGGTGAAACAGTAAAAATTATGGGGAATCAGCTGCTTTTTCTATTGGTGATCCTAATTTTCAGGCTATTGGAATGTCTCTTTTTAACTAAGAGACTAAAATTCAATTCACTGCTATGTTCTCTTACTGTAGCTGTTGCTGGCAGAACAATGGAACTGTGGTCAAAATTGTATAACTGATATCATTCTGGTGTAAAAAATGAAAACCGCTTTTCATTTCCAAGGGAAACTTCCAAGAGGAAAGATTACAGAATCAAATTAAGTTTTCTTTCTTTCTCTTAGCTTCTTTTCATCTCATTCTTTTGTTTGTACAGATTAGGCAGCTGTTGTTGTTTTTCTCACCGCCATAAAGATGTAAGGTATTCTTGTTTTATATTTTGCCACCGATAATAACAATATTCATATACATACGGGTGTATATGTATAGCGTGCTGGTGATATATTACAGTATTAAAATGAGCATAAGCAAGTGAACAAAGATACTAAAGAAGCAAAATTATCATTCAGCATTCATTAACCCTTAAGACAGTTAACTCCTTAGTTTCTTGTGCAACCTTACCTGTACAACCATAACTTTAATCTCTTAATTTAAGTCATATTTCTTTGCATTATAGTAAAATCTTTATTTACATTCATAGTTCACATTTACTGTTGCTGAAGCCATAATGACTTCTTGAAATTCAGAGGAAGAATTTTATATTTATTCCTATTTGGTACCTTCTGTCCTGGAATGGACCTTTAGAAAAACATAAATGCTATCTCTGGGAATTCAGCTCTCAAATTCTACCCATTTATATTGAAAATGTGAGAAAAATACACTTTTCAGAGATATGCAATTGATCCAAATTTTAGTTTATTTTTACTAGGAGAGCATTTATTATGACTGGAGTTCAAATTCATGCTTTGAAACAGAGAGATGGTACGGTATCTTCACAAAATAATTGTATTGACTTTTTCAGTAAGGGCAAAACAATAAATTTTTCCTCTGTGATGTTATTATCAGAAACATCTGAACTGTTTTAAGTGATGTTTTCAAAGATGTTTCAGCCTGAGGCACAATCATTCTGCATGGAATTATCAACTTGAGTGGTTCAAGTTCAGCAAAGCAAATTAAAACAGTGTTTTAGGGGAAGGGTTGGTTAATATTAAACATAGACGAAGTTAGTCATTACTCTGACCTCATGTGAAAAAAAAAGATACATAATTCTAATATTTTAATTCCTTTAGCATTTATCTCCTCTTCCAAAGGATAGTTTAGAGTTAGCTTGAAGGTGAATCCAGCTTACATAATAGTGTATGTGCACTGCCAAGGTAATGTTTTCTTCCTATTGTACTTAACTCTGATTTTTGACAATAGCTAGGCGATTAATATTAATGTCAGATAGACCTAAAGAAATCAGAAATTAAGCTGTATATTGCCTACAGTACTTAGTCATTATCTTGATGAGTCTTGTCAGTCTCATTCAGCAATGTGACGGCTTGATTTGTTCCCCTTCATTATGTGAATTCTGAAAAGATTCAACATAAAATTAAAGTAACTAAAAAGAGAAGATGGAAACACAAGGAGCCTTAACTGCTAAGAAATCAACCCCCGTATGAAAGACTAAATCAAAGTTAAATCTAGGATTTAGCTGTTCTATAATGACAAGCCCAGTTACAATATAATTCTGTAAAGTACAGAGATGAAAATACTTAATAATTCAGAGGCTTGGTTTCACCCAGCATATGATCTGAGTCTGATTGCATTTATATACCCACACAAGCTACACTGGAGGATGAAGCACAGCTCTAATATTTTTCTCTCTTTTCTATGCTTCACAAACTGCTGCTTGATCCATTCTTCTTTCCATTCTTAATTTTTAGAAGCAGGCAGTACCATTTCAAGGGCAAAGTTTGTCCTCAAATATTTACCAGGCTGGCCGTGGAGGCTGTATCTCTTCACAGTGTGCCCATCTACTGTAATGTTTTTCTCTGACATAGGAATAGCCGGAGAGCTGCCCAGCCCCATGTATGCTGATGCTAACCCTGTTCTGTTCTGTTCTAACAGAGGTAAAAATTTTGGCTACAATAATAGGCAGAAATTAAATAAGTTTTTATTTATTTTAAGAGTCATCTGATAAATTGGGCCATAAAATGTCTTTTGATGGAAAGTGATCTTTCAGCCAGGCAAAATGTGTATGTCATGTTTGTGTAACTGAGGGAGAAGAAAGAAGGTTTATGCAGGAAATTAAGACCTGTTTAAAAAAAAATCAGTGTAATAAAAATGCCTCTTATTTACTAAAAACTATAATAACAAAAGTCTACTTCTTGGACAACAGCTTGATTGGGAGGTTTTACTCTTGTTTCTCATGGGAGCTATAGCTGTCCATACATAGCCTCCTTCCCCTGTGTGCTGGCTTTTACTGATAACTAACATTTGTACTGAAACATCATGGCTGGAGACGTCTGTGGCAGTCTGCAGCAGTTCAGCAAACACAGCAACTGTGTGGTGGGAGGTACAGTCCAGTCAGGAAACATAATCTATATAAAGAAGTCGTAGAAAATGACAAAAGTATACTTCTCATGCAGCACAACACTAGCACATCGTGGAAACTGCCCATGGGAAATATCTAGCCAGAAATCTTCAGGGCTTTTTTCCCCAGAAGTCGAATCCTGCAATTCAAAATATTGTGGACTCAAAGAGAAGTCACACGCTCATTTTAATAAATATCTTTTATCTGAACAAGTTACATACAGCCTTCAGTTTGGACTGTTGCTAGGATATCTCAGTGAAACCTGAAACAATTTTCTTGCTGTTTCGCTTTAGGCCATTCTCTTTCTCAGGGCCCTGAGTGCAGCAGGATCTAACTGCCCTGGACTATTTTATTTTGTACTTGTCCTTTGCGACCTCATAACAGTCCTTTTGGGGATTTAGCTGACCCCGTTCAAAGTTTGGTCTGATGTGGTGCAGCCATGTAACCTTGGAACAGACTGCTGGGAAAACAAAGAAGTAGTGACAAGAGATGAGATGAGCCTCCCGTTGCTTGGGTGATGATTTGCACCCTTGGTTCCTGCCCAGGGACAGCTGTGCCTGTGCCTTGCCCTTCCCTGGACCTGACTTGGCCTTGCTGAGCTGGGTCCCTGGCTTGACCTGGGTCCTGCGTCTTTGCTACAGACTTTCCTCGCCAGCTGGGCTGTGGCCAGCCCCGGTCTTCGTCACCAGACCTACTCTGCTCTGCTTGTTCGGGTATGGTGGGATTGTGCCCCTTGTCAGGGAGGCCTTGCTGTCACCCTTGGCTCCTCTTCCTTCTGGAGGCTCCCCTTCCTTACTTGATGGATGTAAAATATATTATTTGCATAAAAAGTTATTTCATACAGCAAGTGTACTGTATGAAAATTAATACACCAATTCTACTTGCTGTTTTCTGTTTCATTGCTAAAAAAATCCCCATATCTTTTTGATTTAGTATAATGAGCTCTGCCCAGAATTTTAATTTTAATTATTAGTTTAATTTCAGAAAAAAAGAAAAAAATATTAATTTTTGAGTATAAAAGAAATCAGGTGTGAACGATGACATAAACGTTTACTGGGTGTAAGTACATCTTCAAGTTTTCTTGTCCAAATATTCCTGAACTTAGCAAGACTTTTGGAGGTTGTGATGATTTGAGGCTTTTGGATCTAAGTGTGGATGCTTTCCACCAGCAAATGTATAAGCACATCAACGTGGTGTGCTTAGCTTAGCTGAGAAAAATGTTGTATTCCTTATGTGTACACAACAATGTATAGACATATGAAAACTGATACCTCTATAACATCTCTATTATTTAATTGTGCTAGTCACATATTGTTTTATACCTATGTCATTCAGCCAGGATTAAATTGCCTGTAAGAATTCCTACCATTTACATATACTATAGCATGAACTAAAGATCTATGAAGGGTTCACACGTCTTGAAACGAAACCTTGAAACTGTGTGCTATTTTGTTATCTTAGGTTAAAAATATGTAACACAATTGCTTTAAATAATAATTATTTTCCCTACAACTGGCATAGCAAACAGCGTGTTGTCCTCTTTTGTAAGTGAAGATTTCCCCAGATATCTTAAAAGAAAGGTAAATTAAAAGAGCTTAGTTGTATCTTTATATTCTTTTATAAAATATCCTGAAGTGTTTTTATAGTAAGAATGTACATTCTAAGGTATGATAGAAAGACATCTAAACTACAATTTTCATAGTAAATTAACAACGTGTTCTGACTGTTTGCCGTAATTTTTTATTGATTGTTCACACATTTAAACATTCACAAATGAGAGTAATTTGACATGTATTTTTTGACATGTATTTTTTGAACAAAATCTTGCTCTTCCTAAAGTCTCTTGCCATTCTGCATTACATTATAAAACCATGAATTAAATTGAACAGAAAGACCTTACATCTCATTTTTACAATGTGTTTGTGCACAAACAAGTATTTATGACTTCAGACTGAACAAACTTCATCCACACAAACAAGTAGGTATATATATCCGTTTATTTGACTTCCTTACATGAGTACACAGATAGGTTTTTGGCACAGAGGTGACAAAGCTGCAAATCCATAACTGGAAATCCTTAATTTCCTTGTCTTTAGTCTTTTCCCTATTTCTGTTCTGGGCTGTTCGATGTGATCAGGCAGAAACCACCAAAATAGGGAACTTCTTTATCACTCTCCACCTTTATTTACATGAAAGCTAAAGGATATTGCAAAGTAGATTTTCTTTCCGAATTGTCTTTGCATCCTTTTTGCTACTTGAAGTGTTTGGCAGCTGGAGTCTGACATAGTATCTTCCAAGAAAAAGAAGACAAAAATAATTAGTAAAACTGATTATTCCCCTGAGAATTTTCTGTTGTGTCTTATGATGTATCTGATAATTTCTAAAGGGAGTTTGCTGCACAGCCTTTTGCAAGAAGCTTATTAGTGTTATCATAGCTGTTATGCTTCATGCATGTGTTCATTTGACACATCTGTACATTTCACAAAAATCTCCATTGATTTGTGTATCCATCTTCTGTAAGTGATGATAAATAGCTACTAGAGCCAATTAAAAAGCAGTGTTGATCAATCATTCCTGTGAAATCCAATATGCTCTCTCATCACCTGTGACCACTTTATAGTGTTCTGTCATCAAGACTCATAGGTGGTTATTCTGTTTGCATTAAGTGGAGGAAAAGGATGCAATAAAATTGTAGGCACTAAAAAGCCAAAAGACAATCAGGTACCCAAGTCCAAAGAATAAACCAGATGATGCCCAGCAAGGTAAATATTTTAACTATGGAATACAAAATGCAATGGGTGGGGTAGGGAAAATAACTTCCATATTTTCAATCATTCTATTTTTATAGCTCACTGCATTCTCAGTGGCCAAATGTGACTATATATGGATTTCCTCATTACCCTAAATGATCACTAGTGCCTTCTTGGCAGCCTCTAGTTGGGTGGTTGCACATCAGTAGGAAAACCTCCTGAAATGTGCTACCAAAGAACAGATCAAGGCAGACTGCTACTGAAGAAGCTGACATAGACCCCCAAAAAATGGAAAAAGAAAAAGGCAATTTTTTTTTTTATTTTTTTTTTTTATTTTCAGTGTGTACAGTACTAATAGTGATTGACTTTTGGCAAATTTACCCTCTAAGTAAATGCAGATGAGACACACTGTCTACACTGGGAACTGCAGGTTAGTCGTGGGGAGGACGACTCTCCTAGCTGCGGTTATTTACTACGCCATTAAATTCTGCCCATATTTGCACTCCATTAGAAGCTGGCATACAGGAGAACCAGATGGTGATTAGCTTAAATCAGAATAATTTTAATAGCACTGTGATGGTTTTTATAACACTGAAAATATTTGTTGAATGTGGAAACTGTGTTTCATGATATTGGAATCAATGGGAGGTAGGTATGTAAAATTTCTCCTATTGGAATACATTTCTTTTGTGATTCAACACTCTGGCAGCTGTTCGAATGCATCTCTCTGCAGATACACAGGCCCTAAATGGGGATTTTTCTCTTAGAGAGTAATAACGTTTGGCACTTATTCCTCACCATCTACAGGGATGAACATCTCTCTTGAAAAACATCTTGGTTTTTCAGGGAAGCATCTTTTATTCTCTATTTCTTGAAGATTTCCAGTTTCTCATGCCTCCTTAGCAGGGAACTGACCTCTTCTAACCATAAAGGTATTTTTCAGTCATTTCCCTTAATTATTCAGGAGTTTTGATACTTTTACTATTGGGAATCCACAGGGTGTGTGCTCATTTTCCCCTGAAAATTGTATTTGTCTGGAATTAAGTGTAGTGACTAAGACTGTGACCACATTTAAACTAGAAACACTTGCCAGTGTGGCAATACTGGTTAGGGACCTGACTCTTACAAAATGTTTTCCTGGAAGCAACTGCATATTCATTAGGATATTTATATCACAAAAATGGCTTCTGCAACCACAGCTTTCTTCATCTAAGGAGCTAGAATAAATTATATCAGCAAATCTGATCTTCTCACAGTATAAATTACACCTACACCAGAAAGACGTGCTCAAATACCCTCAAATTTTGTCATAGTTTTTTTGAATTCTATGGGTTTTGATTATTGCTATCTTCATATATAATCAGCAAAGCAGAGGAATAAATCAGTTACACAATGAGTAACAAATTATCTGTGCTTCAGTAGCACACAAAGGAAAACTTGGTTTGTGTCTACTAGGATGATTGTATAACTCTGTAGTTCTTTATAGCAGTAGTTCTAATTATATAAAAGCCAGATTTTCTTCAATACTCCCCACTGGTGTATTATTACATGCATGTATCAGCAGCTTGCACTGAAGATGAATCAGGATAATCAGAACAGGCATCCCACCAGATTGACTTATTGGAACATTACTGCATCTGACTGAGGCCTCACAAGGATTTATATCTCAAAGGTAACAAGGAGGCAGCCAAATAGAGATTGTATTTAGCTAAGGAACAAATGCCATGTTTGTGCCTGATTGCCCCCAGAGTGTATTTCTGTTTCTGAGCCTCTGACATACTGGAAATAACGAAAAAAGGCTGAAAGTCATTATAAGGAATCTACTTTGTTTAAAATACGTAATATTGCAATGTTTAGTTTTGCAATAACAGTACTAATTCCTCAGTATAAATCTTTTGTAAACCATATTGCTTACACTAAAAAAGGACAACAGAAAATGTACTACAGTTTCAGTTATTTAAACTGCTATGCTAATAGCGAGTATCTGCTATTAGTCATCCTGTGAATTCAGCCTGGCTGAACAAGTACAATTTAATTTTTCTTTAAAACTTATACTGGGCGCCTATTGAAATATTTCATTCCAAGTCTTCAGATATGTTTTTTAATAGATTCCTTTCCTTATGTTTCATTATTACAAGCATTTTTGTGTATGCTAATATTCATTTTTAGAATTGAGTCTTGTAGAACTGAAGTAAAAGCCCTGGAGCGGTTCCTCGTTGCTGCTCCTGCTTATGACCTGAGAGGACAAATTACATTCTGCTACAGCCTGCTTTGTTCCTGCAGGGGAGACGTTCCTTTTTCGTGGTATGCCAAAGCAATATAACAGAAAAAAAGGCTTAATCAGAGGGTGCAACCATTCCAGTGCAAGCTTCCAACTGCTTCATGCAACTCCATGGACTGCGAGGGACTTGGCAACATTTTCCTAAAGTTGTGCCTACACCAGCAGGTGCAGGGTGATCTGAGATGATTCTGCCTGGATTACTGAAGGAAATGCAGAAATGAGTATGTGTGTACCTCCCTGGTAACTGGAAAGAGTCAGCTGTGGCTGAATGACTCTAGGTAGATGATTAGTATAGCTGCCTTGGAAAGGCAGGATGGTTTAGCTCAGATGCCTTTTCTTCAAATGAAGCCATATTGTTTCTAGATCTGAATTTAGTCCCAGAAGGAGCTGCTTTGTGCCATATAGGCTTGTCAGTCACATCACTTCTAGCTCAGGAGCTGCTGATCTTTATTATTGTTTTTTTCAGCGTAGATACACTTTACAAGGAATCATGAGTATTTTCCACTTTTCTCACTCACAAGCCTAGTTTAAACTTCTGTCAAATACCTTTGTTTCTTTAGAAATGCCGAGCTTTTCAATGCACAGGCATGCACACAGGCACTTACACATCTGCCTACTCGGAGTAAACACGTTTCATTCAATTTTGAACACCAGCAGACACTTCCTCTCATATTTTGCCACCCTAGTTTAAGTTTCCTACATGTGTTGCACAGGAGAGGTACTGAGATCATGACAGGCGCAGAAGGGAAGGAGTGGTATAGAATGACCCTTGTAACAATATCTCACTTGCTCTCATAGCAACATAGGCTATTTACTATTATGTAATTGCTTTGCAACCACCGTGTCACAGAATAACATCTGAAGAATTCATAGCTACCTTTTTTTATCAGTTTATCAAGACATTAACTGGGACTATGAATAAACTTTTATCCATGCAATCTCTTTACAAGGGACTGCTAAAATGGATTATAATTTTATAGTGTCTCTGAAGAAATCCCTTCCGATGAGCTGGTAAGAAATTAGAAGTGAAAGAGTATGATTAAGATAGGAAGGAAAGAGTTAAATTATTAGTTGCAAAAATAGCTGTTTGTAAAGTTTTGTATACGTGAGAGCGCATTCCTTTCCTAGAGAAACAGAGGATTTGGTTTTATTCTCTATCCAGTCATTTTCAATAGCTTCTTCTTTTAAAAGCAATTTGGTAAAATCTTCATATGGATTCCTTTTTTTTTTTTTTTTTTTTACAATGAAGCCTTCAACAGCATAACAAATTGGCAAGTAGGATTTAAGTGTAATCCTTGACAGGAGTATTGGAAACTTACAGAAGCTCAGCAGAATGGTGAAAACAAAATAAACAGAAAATGTGTTTCAAAACAGCCAGGAGCTGACAAGGAGAATTAAGGGCTGTTAAAAAAAAAAAAAAAAAAAAAAGACATCATTAGAGTTGTTTGGACTTTATTCATCAAAAGAAAAAAAAAAAAGAAAAGAAAATGGAAGGAACCAAAACTATTGTTTTTCATTACCTTTTTAATTCTTATTCACTCTTTTCCAAGCAGCAGAAAATTTTTGCCCTTTGTAAATTAAATTAATTGGTGAGTAGATGTCAGTCATGAGGCTAGACCAGCCAAGGAAAACACTCAGGCTGTTGTGTCCTGAAACGTACATGTTTCCTCCTTCAGACTACGTTACCTGCTCCCTGCTTTCCCACCTTTGATGAAATGGCATAGATCTGAAATGAGGAAGAATATCCCTCTGTGTGAAGCAAATTATATGCCAGAGTAGTGAGAGGCAGTTTCTTTCAAAATTATCCCTTTCCCTTTTGAGGGTTCTAGAATCATCTTTTTAATGAAGGATCATCTTGATGAGCTTACTTCACAAGGAAAGTGAAGGCTCAAAAAAGATACTATCCTGCATTAACCCCCTTGGAAATTTACTCCTTAAATGTGTGCTCTGTCCTTCAACAGGTGTTCATGAACAGATGCTCCCAACTGGAGTTTTAACTTTCTCTCTTCAAGAAATCTGGAACTTTGTAAAATGTCCATTGCAACCATCAGTTTGCTTTCTATATCAAAATAAGTTTAAAAAATAGCCAGTAGCTGATGATAGTTTTTGATCTCATTATGACTTCTCTTATCTGGCAAGTGTATGTCTTGTGTTGATACAAATCTTTGGCAGGAATACCAACAATTTAAAGAGCATCAAAGATGCCCTATTTCCCCTCTTCCTATCTTGGTATCTAACTTCTGAGTTTTGCAGCATCCACGGCGGACAACACAAAAATATTCCAGGTCATGAGGAGAATTAGAAATGTATTGATTTAAACATTTTAGCACTGAGTTTAAATGTAATTTCCTTTAGTCACATGACAAAGAAAGGCATAAGGCATCTAAATACATTGTGAAATCTTTTGTCTGTTCTTGGTGAGGCAGGAAGAAAGGGTTTTTACAGATTAGCACAGTGTATGCAACAAGTATATAGGCATTATTGGCCCAATATGAATACATATCAGTAGGCATTTGACTTCTTTCTTTTGTTTTCAGTTCCATCTTCTCTTTTTCTCTTTTTCTTTTTCTTTTTCTTTTTTTTTTTCTCCTCAGTTCAGTCTTTTTTCTGGTTTTAAATCACTTTTAATAGGAAATTTTACAGTCCATGATGATACCATCAAATAACTTTCTACAGAATGTAAAATTTCAACGACTGTGGTTTGCTTTAGTAACTTCTACAGTAGTGTCTTTGAAAATGGTAGATAGTTGTTAGTGTTTTATGCATTACCTGTCCTCAACTTTGTTATTTATGTTAATTGACTTCATGTCAGGATGATTAGCTATTTAGGTATTCCTTTCCTCCCAGTGAGAGTTAGTATGTAATTTATATGAAAATACATTCAGCTTTATTATATTCTTAAATGTTTGTTTGTTTGTTTGTTTGTTTTTAATTTAAAAGAAGGCTAGACTGCATATAGTTAGCCCTTTCCTGACTACCTTTACATCAAGTGATGATTATGCAGTCTCTGCCCCATTTTAGATCATCTACTTGACAGACTATTTCTTTTTATGGATGTAGGAATGACAGCAAGGACAAGTGAAGTGATTTGTCCAAGGTGACTAAGCAATCTACAGCAGCAGAGTCACGAAGGTAAAAAAGGTCTCCTGAGACACATGCTACTTTATCTGTTGATGTGCTCAGCCTCTTTGCTAGAGCAAATTCCTGTTCCTTGTGCTTTTGTTGCACTGCAGAACCAATGCAGCTCTCAGGGAATGAAGGGGGCTTGGTTCCAGCTGGCACATCATCAACCAAATTCCTAACAAGAGTCAGATTGCAGGGTCTTTGTAGGAGACGTGCGAGCCAGAGAAAACCCTGCTTCACTTTCAGAGTCTAGGATGAGTTTGAGAACGGAACAGTTAGAGGGAAATACCACAGCTTTTTTGCATTTAAACTGAGAACTGAGCAGATGTAATATGGAAATCATTGAGAGACAATAAACAAGAAAACCCCAATCCTTTTTTATTTATTTATTTTTTGTTTACTGCAACCAGTTAAGAGGGCAAACCCCCGCTTTAAGGATTGTTAACTGTCTTGGTCTGACTATATGTACTTATCTCTCCTTTCCAGACCGCTAACTCCACAAACGATAAATGGAATACTCAAGATGTCAAGGGATACCAGCCAAAAAAGCTCTAAAACTCTTTAGCTGTATTTCTAATAATAAAAAAAGCAAAACTACAGTCTACTTTTCATTTTATCTGTTGTTTGCTTAGAGCCAAGGTAAATATTTTTAGGAACAGTTTATCTGACAAATTTAGCTCTTGTTGTATCATTCATGTAAAGAATATGTGTTTTTTAATCATTTGTTCACTATTCGTAATTCACTGAGCTTTTTATAAGAGTAAATGCAAAACTTGATTATGACAGCTGCCAAGACCAAATGTTCAATGACTTTCTAAATCATGAAGCTCTAAGGTGATGAGCGGGAAGAACAAAATGGTTTTGGTCCATTTTTCCTTCTAGTTTTGACTTTTCAGAGTTGGCCAAAATGATGTTTGTAAACTTTCTGCAAAACTGTAAAGATTTGATCAAAAAAGATATTGTTTTTTATATACATACACTTAGTCATGTATGGATATAAGATATATGCCATTTTATATAAATATATGTAAATGTATTGGGGTAAAAGATGTAATGAAACATGAGATTGTTTCATCTTGTTTTCAAGATAGGGAATTTAAAACATTAAATACTGAGTGTTGGGAAAAAAAACAGATGCTGGCAATTTAGAGGCTGTCATAAACACTTATGTTTATTATTCTCTTATCAGTCATGTTAGTCATTGATCAGTGTAGTGCAATCACAGTTTCTCTTTCCAGATATGTGTAATAGCAATAGAGGTCAGTTGTAAGCAATCCATTGGATTCCAAGTAAGGAAGGAAGTCTTGCACAGATCTCTGTGATTTTGGTTTTTTGTTGTTGTTTTCTTTAAGTCTGTATTACACATTAAACATCTGTTCAGACATCCTTAGGTCATATGTCCCCCATCAGACCTATGTGCTACTAGAAGAAATGAAGAACCAATTTGATCTGGATGGGCTTGGGCAAACACTTTTATTTTGTCAAATTAGCCAGAATACATGAATCAAATTTATGCCAACTTTTATGTTTTTTACGTTCCTTGAAAGAGAACAGACAAAGCTCGACTTGGCATGAAGCTGCTGATAAAAACTTAATTCATCGGGGTGCTTGAAGATATCTGAAATGGCAGAATAGAAGCATTCTGGACTGGCACTTCGCATCATTTAGCCACGATATTTTTGATCTGTCACCAGAAACCAGGCAGACAGTTTAACATATTGTCGCACCACGGCCAGATATGACTTTGAATGAGATAGTTAGAGGGCTGGAGGCAACTTTGCCAGCCCTGTGCAGCTGTACCAGCATTGCGCTGATAGCAATATCTCGCTTCTGGGCATTTAACTTAGTATTTCAGCTTGACACCTCGCTGTGCTGTGTAGACATGCAGCGTTCTGGGACCTGACTGGACAACTGGATTTTGGCTGTATGCTAACAAAAGATCATGAGATTTCACTTTGGTCTTTCAGACTCTCTTTCCTCATAGCTGGAGCACAGAGATTTTTGTAATTCTCGGTTTGGGTTCTGTCTTCAGACAGAACATTTTGAGGATGCAAAATAAGATTAGGGCCAAACCTGCTTTAATTTTTTTTATTCTCTTTAACTAAAAGGACTGGACTTTTACAGTGTTAAAGAAAAAAAAAAAACAAAACACAACACCAAACCAACACGTTATTCTTTATACAATCAAAAAAAAGTACTTGTTTTTTTGAAATTATTATTGAAATGCTGACAATTACCTGTCATGAGCTTTAGTTGCATTGCTAACAGCTGTTTGATATAACTGATTTTATACTTCAAATGATTCTCAGAAACTGCACTGTCTCTATGCAGATAGAATAACTAAACAAAGATAAATAGTGATTATACTTAAAAGCTACAGTGACCCTGTGAGGGAAAAGAAACAATACCTGATGTTTCTATGATTTATCAGAAACCTTAAATATTTAGTACTTATTGTCTGAAATAAACAGTCAATACCTAATTAAAATCACTTTACGCGATTTGTTCCAGGCATCTGTACAGAACACAATGAACATTTTTAATCAGAATCGTCTTGAAAATTCTTTATGAAGAGAAAATTCTTTATGAAGAGAAAATTCAGTTTTTATTAGATAATATATTCACTAAAAGTTTTTTCATCTGCTTCCCACCGTGGCTGAAAATTTTATTGTGTCTGTGGAAAGGGTGGGGGGAATCACAACCTCTACCTTGTACTTTCAGTGTTCATAGTCTCACGCACACTTAGTATTTGGTTGCTCATAATGATATCTGTAAATCTTCATGAGTATTTTGTAAGACATTAGAAGTAGTGCTCTTGTTTAGAGCTAAAACCAGAAAGTTAGAGCCATAAACAAAAAAAGGGCCAGCAATACAATCATAATTTTTAAGATATTGTCAGGAAACCAGAGCTCTGGTTTTAACATGCAGCTCATGTATAAATAAAATTACCAACAATCTCTGCCTCATTCTCTTCCCCAATGACTTACTTTCTGATTATTTTAGTCAGATTAGAAAACCTACTGCAGTGGTCAATACCATCCCCTTTTTACAGTCAGTCGCACTTTCTGGTTTTCAAACATTTTCCCTTTTAACAGTGAGGGAGAATTTATGGAACACTGAAACACTCACATCCTGTTGAAACATTTCTGCTTATGTTAAATTGTGAAATGACCATTTATTTGTGTTAAAACACCTTAACATTTTGACTGCATAGGAGAATAACAAAAGTGAGTCTGAAATACATGCTGCATGTGTCATACAGAAGTTACCGATTATGACAGGATCAATATTTTTTCCCTTCCTGTTCTGACTGCTGTGGAAAAGGTTAATTGACCATTATGCAAAAGCCTAGCCATCTATTTTTTATTCAATGGCACAGTACGTGTTCTTTTCTTGGCATAGGATTTGATGAATCTCCAGCACCTGGCTTATATCCCTTCTCTGTGAGATAAAGTATATGTCCAAAACGTTGAACCAGTGCTTTCAGTGACACAACTATTCAGTAGCCAGCAGACAGCTCTTGTAACATAACTTGGCAGTTTCTAGAGCTTTTTCTTCTTTCTGCCTTGCTTAGAGAAAGAATTTGGTCAATGTCTGACTGTCTCTCAACTATACAAATAGTAATTTGATCCAGTTGAGTGCTTCTGCGTTCATTGTAATGAAATGCTTCAAAATATGAAACAGAGATCACTGTGATGGGTTTTGTTTAGATGCTGACATTCTGCCAACATACTGAAGATGGAAACCTACTTTGTGAGAATAACTGATCTTGAAAGGGGTCAAACTGCTTATTACATTTTGGTATTAGGCTGATTTAGTTTGCTAATGCATTTGTACTGCTTAAACAAACCTTTCAAATAAGATGTTTTGATTTGTAGATAGATTTTTAAATGGAGCTCCCCAACATGGGTTGCACAGCACAAATTCTTTAATTTACACTCTTAGCTTAAATACCACATGGCACTGTTTTCTCTGCTGCTTACAGAGTATTGTACACGTTTTGTAGAATAGTGTAATTTAGAATCCTGGGCTTTTTATGCTGGCTTTTTGCAACTGAACCTCAAAGCTTCCCATCTGAATGTCATTGAGTCTACTTTAAGCAAATCTTCAAGGTTTGTGTACATTTATTGGGAGTACTACCACCTGTTAAACAGGTCTCTAACAGTGACCTGTAGAGCATACTAATAGCTCACTGTGCAGACCAGGACAGGGGTGACACATCTGTTCACGTACTGCTGTGGCCAAGCCACAAGCAGGAAAGCAAATATTTAATGTTGAATTTCATGTTGGTGCTTAACAGGAGAGGCAAAAATGGTTTCTCTGTTGGAGAAGGAAAGCTAACAGCCAAGTTGGTTCAGCTGTATAAACCTGTGCAAGCTTCAGCATCTGGCCTGTTGTGCGACCCTTGCATGTGTTTAGGCAATGGCAGTCGGTGCTTGTGGGGAGGGTCTCTGTTCTGCAATCACAGGGTGATGTGGCAGAGCACAGCCCAGACATATGGTAAGGTGCAACAAGAAGGTTTGTTATTAATTCTATAAAAAACAACAGCATGAAGCCAAAATTAACACATTCCTAGTGGAATGTGTATCTTTGGTAATGAGCTACCTCTGTCTCCATAAGGAGGTTCTGACATGGTTCTAGAAATCTAATTAAAAACTCATTAGTCTTTACTAGGATGTCTCCACCAAGACTTACTTGCCTCATTAGAGTAGCTTATTATCTACTTGGTGCAGAGCAGGGGACACAGATTTTGACAGGTTATATTCTTTCTTACCCTAAAGCGGTTCATAAGAGCACTTAATTTGGTGCTTCTTACCTCATATAGACCTCTTTGCCTTGGAGCTAGGGGCAAAAGGGACAAACTTCATAACTTTGTGTAGAGAAACAGTCTCAAGGATAAACAGAGCAAGACAACAAAGTGTTTTCTTTGTCTACAGTCACCTACAGTCACTACACGTACTGCATACAATTTATGCACCATATACGCTGCACATAGTGCATGCAGTTGGATACAAGTGTGATGGCGTCATTTCAGTATTAATTTGCAATAGAATTGTTAACTGCTTTACTGAAATTCTAAAGGCCGCTAGAAATGTTTTTGAGTGTTGACTAGGTAGCTCTGGGACATGGAAAGAAAAGATAGTTACATACATCCTTTTTAATGTATAGAAGCTCGAACATGGCTAAAATACATGGTATTTTAGCCCCGCTATAGAATTGAAAATGTAGTCTTGTTGACTTTTTGCTATTTTTTTAATAACTGTGTTAGCATTTCTCCTGGTAGTGTGGAGAAGGATGAGATAATGGTATTCAAATTTCAGATTAATTAGAATGTTTTCATTTGGTGGTATTTGTCAAGTTATTAGGGTAGCGCAGAGGTGGTTCTGCAGATCTTCCTGAACTCACATCAGCATGTGCTTCGTTAATTATACTTTCTGTACTGCATAACTATTGTAAAGCATTTGGGAGATGAAGTAAATGAATTTTTATAATTTTTTTATAAAATAGGTATGTAAAATGGCCATTCACTATATTCTATTGGTTTGCTGTAGCACTCAGAGGAGGCAAGGAATATTTTTGCCATGCAAAAAAAAAGTAATCTTTTTTCCCAACTGTTCCACAGAGAAGATATATTTGCTTTATCAGCCCTGTGGGATAGATACATTATTTCTTGCAGTCCACTATCTTCAATCAGTTAAATGTTTAAGTGTAGTTTAATTACATTTGCTTAGGTGATTGCTTTCCTTTTTTCATGCACTAAATATTATTTTCTTATATGAGGAAATAAGGTAAATGCAACGCTCAGAATCTTAATTCTGAGTGCATTTAAAAATTCCTACTTTTATCCGTAGAAAGGCTATACTTATGATAATTTATTTTTTATTCAGAAGTGATGGGGTGATGTAGCTAAAATACAAAAAGATCTATTTGATTCATTGGAACCAAACCTCAGTTTAGGTCCTTGATGAAACCTCTGGGAGTATAAACCTGTGATTAACCTGAACCATGCTGTGAAACTTTGGTTTAGAAAACTCTCTATAGACGAGCATTTTGAAATCAAGGATTTACATATATGCCTTGATATTTCTTAAAGGAATTGATATTAATCTTGGCAAAACCCCAATCCAACCCAACCCAAACAAAAAAGAAACAAAAGGCCCTCTTCGTATAAATTGTTCTGGAATCCTGCATGTCTAATAAAAATGAAGAAACAGACACGCAAATAATAATATTTTCCAAAAGGGAAACAGATAAAGGAAAATACCTCCTACATTCAAATCTGAAATATTTTTAGTGAATTGATAGCTACAATTGATACCATTGCAGCTAGTTTTTTCCTAACATATCCTTATTTTTAAAATGGTTTGTTATTATTTTGCATTAATACTTTTGATTTTAGTGTGTTTCTTCAACAATATGATCTGTATTAAATTCACACACAAGCACAAAAAAAGTCTATTTAAGCCATTAACTCCCCATGACAAATGGTTTAATACAGATGAAGTAGTCATTGGAATCTTTCCTGCAGCCACAAGAAGCTGCTAGCTTATCAACTGGAAACAAAGCAGCATCATAAAACATTTCTCAGCAAAGCCAAGGAGAATGATTTGATACCTAAACCCTCCAGTAATTGAAAACATATAACCCATATACTTCTGAATTATAGCTGTGACTAATCTCTTATGAAATAAGTTTTTTCCTCCCAAGTACTTGCTATACTGCAGCAAAGGTGCCTCTGAGTTAGCAAGATGCTCTAAGATAGAGCTATCATTCAGGATAACCAAAGTTACTTCCCTGGATGCCAGCTCCCTCCCCTCCCACCAACACCCTGCAAAAGCTAAAAGGCAAATCAGGAAATAGACATAAAAAATTCATTTTGTGATCTTTCGTGAAGTCACGTTGTAATTTTGTTTGTATTTTTGTCCTTCAGGTGATGTCATTTATGAACATAATAATATGAAAGACAACTAGTACAGTTACGAACATTTTGTCATTAAGCATTTACTAATTCACATGAGGTGGGGAACATGGTGATTCAGGTAGAATATTAAAACTGTTTTTTAGGTAAATCAGTTAAATTTGATGTCATTAGCAGCAGAAAATTAGTCTGAAACCTCTTCTTTGGCCTGTACAGGATAAGTGGGTGGTCTTACCATGGGTCTACCAAGATCAAGGAAAGTACTGTAACAGCTGACAGAAGACAGGATGGATGAACTTCCAAAGGCCCACTGTATAGTAGTATCCAGATAATTAGAAGCTTCTCAGAGTTTTCTGAACATCTTAGTACGGGAACTGGGAAGCAAATATAAAAGGCAACTTTCAGCCATCAATTTTTGTCAGATGTTACTTTTTATGTAGGAAACTTTACTTGGACTGATTTTAGGAACACGGGACTAGCAAGGATATCTTGGATCATACTTTTCTGCCCTTGCTACAACAGGCAACAAGCATTTATTCATATTCCCTTCATAGCATAAGAGCTCTGTTTCAGATCGTCTGTCTCTGTTACAAGTCTTCCAAGACAATTTCACTGTTTCACTCTCTCAGTAGGACACCACCTTGTAATTTCCAGCACAATTTCCACTGTGTTATATATTACTGCGAAACAAGGCCTTACAATTTTGTACCGAGTATTGTTACTGATTAAGGATAGTTTTAAAACAGCTAAAAAAGTAAACAAGATGTTATGTCATTGTTCATAACAGGATTCTTTATTGTTTTTTATTAGCGCATTAACATCAGGAGAGATATAGCGTGGGAATTTCTGTTTTCAAATTCTTTTTGAATTCTTTTTAAAAAAGACATATGGCAGACACATTTTTAAAAGTCTAAAGCTCAAATATCAAAAGACAAATATAAATATTAACATAATTAACAGATTTTTAAAAGCCTCACTTATGCTTGGCTTAATTTTTATTGTGCTCAGGATTTTATTATCTTTCATACTGATAGTTTTCAACTTACAAAAAGGGTTTTGTTCACTAATTTGGAAACTGATTTAATTTTGTTGAAAAATAAGCTTTATAAATGCATTTAATTTATTAATATATTAATCTTTCAAATAAAGAAGTGTAACTATATTGAATTCTGCTTAAGGGATTTCTGAAATCCAGGTCCAGAGCAGGGCCACAAAGATGATCCGAGGGCTGGAGCACCTCTCCTGTGAAGACAGGTTGAGAGAGTTAGGGTTGTTCAGCCTGAAGAAGAGAAGGCTCTAGGAATACTTTATAGCTGTCTTCCTGTACTTAAAGGAGGCATACAGGAAAGATGGAGAGGGACTCTTTATCAGGGAATATAGTGATAGGACGAGGCGTAACAGTTTTAAACTGAAAGAGGGGAGATTTAGATTAGATATTAGGAAGAAATTCTTTACTGTGAAGGGTGGTGAGGCACTGGAACAGGTTGCCCAGAGAAGTTGTGTATCCCCAGAAATGTTCAAGACCAGGTTGGATGGGGCTTTGAGCAGCCTGGTCTAGTGGGAGGTGTCCCTGCCCATGGCAGGGCAGTTGGAACTAGATGATCTTTAAGGTCCCTTCCAACTCTGACCATTCTATGATTCTATGAGTCTATGAAAGAACCTGTGAAAATGACTGGAAACAAACTTCAAGACAACCTCTTTTAACACAACCCAAGAGAAGAATGACAGATCAACTTCACTTGTAAAGAAGACATGGAGCAAAATCTCCAAAGGCACTAAATTCTAGGGGGGGAACACAATAATGATTTTTTTCCTCCCCAGAATCTACTATCCAGACATCAGTGAGTTTCCTCGAGGCAAATACTGTAGAAAGGAACAGACTTCTAGGAAAGACATTTTGCAATCAGTTAATTGAGAAGTCTGAAAAAAATGGCAACGCACCTTCCTTTCAGACTACGCTAACTGAAGATATGCAAGTTCTTAGAGGAATAGAAATCAGGTTATGAATGAAAGCTACTTTTTTCCATGGTTCTTTCTGTTTTATATATTTTCTGATTCCTGGTACTTTTCTATATTCCTGAATGAATAAATCCCTTCTGACCGTGGTGCTGGGATAACTAATTTTAATGGTGTTGACAAAAAGAGGGAGTATTTGTTCCACAATCTTTTGCTTCTTGTTCAGTTATTGGAGTTGCATTGTAGTTCAACTAAAAAAAAATAATAAATTAAAGTAATATTGCAAAAAGTCAGATACTATTCCTCACTACATTTTGAACAGTATTTTCCCCTTTGTGTCTCTTTGTCCCTGCACTCAGACTTCCAGATGCTCTGGCCTCGGGTTTTGTAGAAATAATACTGATCTATAGAGTGTTAATTTTGTGTCCATGCTCCAGTTGAGGATTCACAGTGCCCAAAGAAGGTGAAAGATCGAACTTTACTAATGACCCCCTAAATCACTCATCATTAGACAAATACCAAAGTAAATGTTTAAAAAGAAAACCTAATTTTATCACAAAGTATGACAAAACAGCTGCTATATTTAAGAAACGGTATAGGAAAATAGCCACTACATGCTCATATATCTAGTAATGTGTTGCTTGGCTTTCCATTTTTCCTGGGGTCTCTTCAGTTTAGAAAACTGACAAATTAAGCTAACTCTCAAGATGTTTCACATACCTCCTCAGGGGATGGAATATATTCTTTTGACAAGCCCTATCCTTGGGCTCATTTTCCCTGAAACAGGTGTAGGTTTGGGACATATATCTTCCTTCCTGAACAGAATTTCTATTGAGTATAAATTCACCCCGGTGGCTTCAGGCACCTTCTTCCTTGCTCCTGCCCTGCATGACCAAATTCAATAACATGGTGACTTGTCTCCTAACCCCTGAATACTCTGTTGTGAGGATACAGACCCACAAATGTTAGGTAATGATTACTTTTGAAGACCTCACCTATCTAGCTGGGTTTCAGGAAAGCCTAATAGTTATGTAAACAAATTTATTTACCCATTGATTTTTTTTTTCTCCTGTTTATATTTGTATGATGATTCTTTTTTTCAGATCTGTAGACTTAGAATATCAGGATAGATCAGAAAGCCTACCTTTAGTACAGATAAAAGACTTTAAAAAAAATATGGTTAAGCTGTTCAAAATTGACTCTTACAAGACTTCTACAAGTATATTTTTATTGAATATCATATTGTTCAATCATTTAACATTTTCATATTAAGAGGTAACAGAATTTCTGTGAGCTTCTTTGACCTGGTTTAATTTAGAATAAACGTTTAATTCAGGATAAATGTTAGTGGCAATAAAAAGGAACAGGATTTTACCAGCATGGAGATTTGAAATGTGAGACTACATGGATGATGTTGGGAGTTCTTCTGGATTGAAACACCAACATATGGGATAACATTTAAGCTTTACAGAGTGCAAATGAAGAAGTGGATTTTACTTAGAGAATTTTGGCCAACTTTGAGTTTAAAAAATCCATTTCACTATGCTGAGAAAAGGGGTTTGAGTTAAAAAGATCCCTTTCACTGTGTTGAACAAACAGAAGGAATCTATCAGATACAACTTTCCCTACAAAGGATTTGTTTTAGTAGGTGTGTATGTGTTTGTGTGGGTTTGTATGTATGTGCATATGTACACACACACATATATATATATATATATGCACGTATGTATATATATGTATGTCTGTATGCATGTAAACTGAAAACACAAACACAAACCAAAACATTTCCTGGATATTCTAAATTAAATAAGATTCTAAATCAGTGACATGCTTCCTGATTCTTATTCATACTTAAATGGTGATAGCACCACCATTGTAAACGTTCTGTACATAGGTGACAGGTTTTCCTGGTACTCTAAATTAGAATAAGGTGAAAAAGCTGAATGTGATATAAGAAAAAAGAGAAGAACTCTGGATAAATACAATGCAATGATTTCAGATCACATAGAGAAACCATCGCTGTCCTTCCCAAATGCCACATCATCAGTCTTTTAGGAACTGGATTACTTCTAGAATTGTGTGAGGGATGCACTCGACCCCTTAACACAACTAGCAGTAGTTTGGCTCCAAAGGAGGTAAAGGCCTGAGCCTTAGGTGGACCCTGAACTCCTCTAGTTTCAATCTGTTCTGTGAAAACCCACAAAGGAGCTGAGTGACACAGTGAGCATCGATGCATATGAGCTTGGAACACCAATCATGCGATTAACACATGAACAGTGGGTGGCTTTTCCAAGACTCATTTATCAAGGAACAAGGAAAGTTGTGGGTACAAGGAGTCTCATGCACACCTGTCCCATCACATGTGATTTGACTACCAGCCAAACACTTTACTTCATAAATGTGACAGCCTAAGTGAGCCTTCTTTGAGCTCACACTGCCAGGCAGCGTGGCTGCATGGTGGTGATCTCCCCTTGAGCTGGGACACCTCTCAAGGTTGCTCCTCAAGGCAGAGAGACCTTTTACCAATGGCAGATCTTTGGTAAGTGACTGATAGCATGCTGAATTAATACCACTGAAACATTATTAATCCATGTAGTTATTCAATATTAAATCTTACAAGCTTTGTATAGATAATTCCATTAGACACAAACCATTGTCCAAGTCTGAGACTAAGATTGGATTTAGCCCCACCTAAGCTCCATCAGTAGTTTATAAAGCAAGGGGGTCCACTCTGAACCTCATGACTCAACGGGAGGGTCTCCCTTACCTTTTGTATATCCAGTCTCTGTGTGAATCATTCTAAATCAATTCTAACTCAATTTTTCTTTGTATATTTCTTCCATGCAGTAATTAATAAGGTGAACCTTTCCATCAAACGTATTGAACCTTGGTAAACAACTGTTAAACTTTGTTAAATCCCATCAAATTTACTGAACTCTGACAAATTACTCTTTTGCTCAGTAAAGCATATTGCTGCTTCACTCTTTTCAGTGAGATGCAATTTTTAATGGAGATTTTAAATACTGGGATTTAATTCCTCACGTTTTAAATATTAAGGATATCATTGCTTTCTGATTGGATTAGACCTGGAAATACTCAACAGCTGAGTCTCTCAGAGGACTTGGAAATCTATCTTTCTTTGTTAAACAATCTTCTAAGTGGGGCTTACATGTACTGGGGTTTGTAATTTTTTAAATTTTTGTTATTATTTGTTTGCTTATTTATTGATCTGAGTGTCTGACTTAAATCTCTGTGACATAAGTTTCTCTGATTTAAGTCTCTGTAATTATCTCTGCTGAACTAGTTGGTTATTCTGTTTCAATTTTCCTGTAAAGTTTCATCTGTTTTAACAAGTATTTTTTCACCATTTTCCCCTGCTTCCTCTTTGTTTTTATATAATTTATGCTGAATGTATTCTATGATTTACAATAACCATAAGAATTTCCATAAACAATTCTTATTGACATATGTTCTATTTCAATATTAAATGCAAAGAAAATGGAACCTCTTCATTCATAAAAATAGAATTTGGACTATTAATGGGATGGAAACATTTTAAGGACTTTGATTCTTAGTTTTGATAATCTTAAAGGCACATCATATAAATGAATTATTGAACCAGCAAGTGGAAATATCAGACAAACAGGTGAGTCTTTGGACCTCTGCAATGTGATTGTAGACACTTGTGTGAAATTATTATTAACAGATCTGCAGCCTCATTAACAGATGTCAAAGTGACTTGACCCACTTGTTACTACATGCTTTCAAGGGTATCTGCTGTAGTCTCATGTTCCCACAAGGAATTAGTCAAATAAATAGAATATTTTTGGAAATTTTGTCTATGAAATGTGTAAGAAACCTTGCACAATTTAATTCAAGGGATGATTTACCTCCCTTACCAGAAATAGCCTGCTGTTCTTCTGGAAGTTTTGTTTTACATGACATTTCTCATAAGAGGATTCTTCAGCTCCCAGGCTTTAAATATTAAATCTAGACTGGATTCTGGACTTAATATTGGTATTGTGGGGGAAGAGGTATTGGAGATATTGGGAACTCTAAGTTTTACACAGCTGTAGTATGAGAAAACACATCAGAAAAGTTGTTAATAGTGGAAATTGAGTTTGATGGTAGTCTATGCAAATTTAGGAAGTTTGATTTCCAGTTTCTTATCTTTTCAGATGTTTTATCTGTATATAATTTCAGTGTAAGTTAATATGTTAAAAACTTATTCTTTTAAAAGTTCCATTAGAGGTTATATAGGTCATCATTCACTGTGTTTGTGGCTAACTAGAAACTTCAAGTTTTCTGTGCAACTATAGAAGAAAATGGAACTTCTTATTCAGAAACAATAGCTGATTAAGAAACAATAGATGGTTAACTTACATCCCCACTTAATTTATATCCCCACTAAGTACCATTGTGTAGCATTGCAAAAACAAAACCTATAGCCAAATATCATTCTATTTACACAGTTTGAATGATACAAAGAATGAAATAAAAATCATATTTTTGAAAACTTAAGTCAGGAGGATGGTAGAAATACCTGAACTGAAAAGTTTGTTTGATTTGGCAGTTTTTCTGTGCCCAGAAAAATTTAGGGAACAACTATCTTTTCTTCAAAGTTGTTTTTTTTTTTCTCACTTAAGGATGACATAGACCTGCTCGCCACGAGATTACAGAGGCAAAAACATGGAGATATACATTATACTCAAATTATGTTGTAAGCAGTGTTTTTCTTCAGAATCTCAGATTACTGTTGTATTTAATTTCATCAGAAAACAATGTTCCTTTGTTCCTTTCAGATTCAGAGGACTGCTCTATCCTCTGGGATGATGTGAGTAGTTTGAAGGAATGCAGAACCACTATACCCAAGGGAAATGTCTGTGTCACATTGCCCTGCAAATCAGAGTGTGTATTGCAAGATTGCTTGTACACCCAACCAGCCCCATTCTGCCTTCAGCCTTTCTCCAAACTTAGGGAACAGGGATGGAGCTAACACCGTTTTGCATGGTTTACAACGAGAACCTCATATTCAAGTATTGATAGCAGTCATCAGAGAGATCACTTATGTATTATTGTGACTTTGTGCTCACATGCATACATTCCTGTGAAAATTCACACATCTGACTCCAAATTATGCATTTCATGAGCTCCCTCAGTCAACGACTTACCAAATATTTGCAGAAATTAAGCCTAGAAAAATGCTTACTAGTGAACGTCAAAAATTGAACAAACATGGAGGTGACATACACCCTGTCTGGAAAAGCTTTTTACCTCAGATTTCTTTTTCAATTAGGGTGGAGAAAACATTTAAGGATTGGAAAAAGAGTCAACCAAGTGATTTAATGTCCATGGTTTTAATCTTTATTGTTCATACTAACTAGTATGTTCCAGTTGCTTTGCACTGCTATGGGTAATGCAGAACAGCCATTAACAATATTTACTGGTCCATTAGTCTGAATGGGTGGAAAATTTTCTTCATGGGGTTGCAAAATGCACCACAGCACAAAGTACCAAGGAATCTGCACAGTGCAATGGAAGGAACATATATAAAGCTGCAAACTCAGAATTGTAGATGAATTGGTTTCTCTGTATCTTAGTCAGCAAGGTACTGTTTGTATATCTTAGTATCTTAGCCACACTGAATTGGTATAAATGCCTGACTGCTGTTTCTATTTGTTCTCATTTTCTCTGTTGCAGAGTATGGGGCAAAGTACTTAGAAAGGGCTGTATTTATTTGCTTGTCAAAAAATGCTCTGCACAAAATTATAGAATTAATAGAAAAAATAAAACATAAAGCTTAAATATATCCAGATCTATCTCACATGGGTTTTACATACTGACTTTTGTGGAGTTACTCCAAAAGTTGGAGTAACTCCATTGTTGGACATCACTAAACCCACAGCATTCAATGTAGAGCTAGTGGTTCTCTCCCACAGAGCTTTGACTCACAAATTTAAAAATTAGAAGGATCATTTAAGTCCATTACCCTTCCAGCCTGTGGAAGACAGAAATCTGGATGAAGATTCTGAACAACTGCGCTGCTCAGCAGGACTCTATACATATTTTCAAAGTAAAAAGATTTTCTTTAACAAGCTAGTTCTGTGCTATGGGAAATCTCTCCATGTACATAAAGGTAGCGGGAGAAAAAAAGTAGCACAATTTTGTGACTAATCTGAACAAACAGATTTAATTTACATTTGAGGTAGATATATGGGACATGTTTACCTAGAATGAAGTGTGTAACATAATACCTGCAGTACTGTTATTACATATATTTCAAATAGTTACAAATTTCTGGAGTTCTCGTAGTAGCGGGGATTTTTGTTTGGGTTTTTTTTTTGTTTGTTTGCTTTCTTTTTTCCTTCATTTTTTTTTTTTTAAGAATATAATATTTTTTATATCTAGCAGCCTGTTGGGGAACCTCTTGGGCCCTATAATATACATTTACCAATGGAAAATTTCCTTTATGATAGTGGATATTGTGAAAGTTTTCTTACAAGCTTCATGATCTCTTTCAAAGTAATGTACCCACTCAATAGCACAAGACCACGAAGTTGTTTAAAACATTATAATAAACTCAAATTTCTGTATAAATCAGAGTTGTAGGGAAACAAACATTTAAAAACATTCATCTGTTTGTTTCTGTCTTTTCCTATTGGTAGTGGCAAATTCAAGCAACGGCTGTTGCGTTTGTAATCTTATTTATTTATTTTTACAACCCATTTTAGAACACTTATTCTAGGCCATGTGAAAATCTCTCTTGCTGGTGCATCTGGCCAGAACTAGAATAGTATGTCACAGTACCATAAGAAAATATATCTTTATTTCCAGATAATTCTCAAAGATAGAAATGCTGTGTATAAAGCTTTGCGAAAAGCTGCAGAAATAGTCAGGACATGCCACCAGTACCAGAATATATTTTCAAAAAAATTGCTATCTAGAATGGTTACCCTTGCCTCACTTGTCATATTTCTTTTAATGCAGTGGTTCTCAAAGCAATGGTTGCAGCCTCCAAAACTGAATTGCCATCACAAATCCAACTCATTCTCTCTTTCTAGTTTTCCACTGTGAGGAAGGGAGAGTAAAGAAAAAAAAAAATTAAGAAAAGAAAAAGGTCCTTAACTGGTCTATGGTCCCAGGATAAGTTTACCCCACTGTACCGATTCCTTCAAGACTTCCTGAGAAGTGTCTGAAGCATTTAGAGCAAAACGAGTGTCGGATTCCCTTTGTGGAGCACTTGTGAGCAGACATATGGGAAGGCAAAAAGTGCAGAGTTGCAGATCCATGCTCATAAAGCCTTTTATATATCGAATAATAAAGTACTTGATTTAAGACATGCTTTTAAACTATAGGATAAACCTCTTCTGGCATTATAGGCACTTTCCAGTTTCTGTACACATTAGGGGTTCCAGTATTTTGCTACTTTAGCAGTATGTAAACGCAACACTGGTCAGGCAAAATACTGTGTGCTATTACCATTGTTGCCACATGGAGACCGTGTTGTTGCTTTAGTACATGGTACGGTGTTTCCTGGTAATACCACAAATGGTTCCCGTCACCACTGGGTTATTAAGAGCGTTTGTGACATTTAGATATTTTGTTGTTGGGTTTTTTGTTCTCTCTCTCTTTTTTTTTTTAATTTTATTTAATTTTTATTACACTTTCTGTTTACACTTTGATAGCTTTTCTAAAGTAAATAATAAACAGAGATGTCTTTTGCACTATATATATAAAAGGAAAGCCTGCTGTATGTTCTAGCCTCCCAGGATTCAGATCAGAGAGTTGGCCTAATTCACTGTCATTTAAAACCAGATGTTTTTTCTGGCACACTGTCTTGCAAAAGCAACAACGATATCCATCAGATGGTACTCAAGGAAGCTTTAGTGAGTTAAGTTAGATACCACAAATAAGTAGGAACAATGAAGAACTGAAAATAAATCTTTAAAAGGAACCCAAATAAACAAGAGGGATTTTCCTCAACCATCTACTAGATGTTCTCAGTTCAAAGGAGGTCTTTAATACAACTTTGGCAACAAAATGGAGAGCTGTTGCCTGCTTTAAAAATAGGTGCTGATGCTATGTATGCTGGTTTACACAGATCTAGTTATTGTTCACAAAACAGTTATATTCCTTGTTTCCAAGAAGAGGACAGTGTAAAACTACATGCATTGGTTTGGAAATGCAGGCTTTATACAGCTAGTTTATGTAAAAAATGAACTTTGCATTGGTTCTGTATGACTTCTGAGCTAGTGAGCTTAAGGCTATTTGCCCCAGATCAGTCCCTGGCCCCTCATATTCTCTACAGATAAAACAGGATAAAGTGAAGTAGACTGGCATAAATGCAAGGAGGGGGGTTGATGCTGGTTTGTTGTTTTTTTTTTTTTTCCTTCTCCCCCCACCCCCATTCTCTAATAACATTTGAATAGCCAACTCCATGTCAAAATGAAGAATTCAAGTACAGCATCACAGAAATATACAGGACTCAAAATACATCTCATATTAGGTAGATGTCCTCCCCAGTTACTTGGTAAGCACCAGCTTGAAATAACTTCAAACTAAAAAGCTTTAGTTTGCTAAATTTAAAGATCAAGCTATCCACCTAAACCAAGCAACTCTACTAATTCCTGAAAACCTAGAATTTGCATCCAGAAGTTTCAGACCTTTGAATTCATCAAAAATACCATTGCTGAAAAGGCGAACGTAAAACTTTTATACTTGGGCTGGTGAGCAAAAGAAAATTTAACCTCCAGGCTGAGAAATATAATTTTATTCTCTAAATTGTATACACATCACCAGAATGTTTCCATTTAAAAAGAAAGTCTAACTAAACAAAAGAGCTCAGTGAATCGAGTAGCTGTGAATAATTTTAGGAAAATTAATAGCAGAGTTTGTGAAAAATTTCTAGGAGGAAAATTCTAACAAGAATATCCTCAAATAAATCAAAATTAAGAAAGACAATTAGAAAAAGAAAAAAGTCCTTCATAACTCCTTTTGCAAGCAAATTTTTTTAAACACAAATGGAGAAATGTTAGCATCACCACAATGCAAAAACACTGTGCTAACCGATGAAAATCCAAAGAAAGGCACATATGTAGTCTTCAACACAACACAGTTTGACAAAATTTACAAAGACAATATGTAACAAGAGGAATTTGCAACAGTAACTCAATGCAAAAATGGAAAATACAATTAATGGGCCTTTTTTTCTTTTTTCTTTTCCCTTTACTGCATACAATCTGTTAATGCTCAGGAGGCAGATAATAGAATTAGGAGCTGCAGCGAGGATGGGGATTGGGAAGGAAAAGTCTGAAGGAAATGCCTATGAGCATCTCCCATACGTTTTGATTGATTATAGCCGTGACAGGAGTTAAGCATTCCTCTCATCTTTTTCTATCCCAATATTTTAACTCTCTTCTTTTTAAAGGCATTTCATTTTTCTGTTTTTTTCCTCTTTCTTTCACAGTGAGTCTGTTTTCTTCCCATATTGTTCTCATCTGTAGTAGTCCGTCTTTGCTTCCCCTCAGTCTCTGATCCTAACCCAAAAAATTCTGAAATACTTATTGGTCTCATCCTTCAGACATCACGTGAACAGCATGAAAGAAAGCTGCAACAATTCAAAGCAGCATTTGTGGTACTGGGAATGGTGCAGTATTTTCCCTCCCAGATACTGGGGTGCCGACAAATATATGCCAGATCATTTGCTCAGGTTTCTCAGATACCTCTCAACTCCTCCCACAGAGACTACCACTTTCTAGACATTGCATATAGTCGTGTAAGATTAAATGTGCTAGGGCCTCCGTCATCCAAAAATCATATGTGGGAAAGTGCCTCTTAAATTTGTAAGCATTCATGTGGTTTTGAATAACTATGCCACATGATTACTACTGTACCTCCTGTCCTCGCTGGACATTGTTCAGATCCCTGGGTATTAATTTGGTTTGTTTATCTTTTACATATTTGGAACTAGTGAATCCAGGGGAAAAAAAAATAATAAAAATGTTAGAACTCTAGCACACTAGAGGGCACTAAAACCTCCGAGATAATCTTGGGCAAAATTTTGCTATATAAGAAACTTAGAATTTATAGAACCTTCCACTAATTTTGCTGCATTTAAACAGCCTAGAGAAAAGGTCCAAGAGTGACTATCACTGATTTATAAAAAACAAAAGTATTTGTCTCATATATTCATATATGACTAACCTAATCCATGGTAGTGGACATCTGAAAAATACCTGAGACTTTTCAGATGCCAAGATACAAGAAGTGTAAAATGAACAAGGAAAAAAAAAGACAGAAGAAAGGTAGCGGAGGAGAAAATAGTAGACAAATTTGTTTTAGTGTGATATTTGATGTAAAATAACTGGTAAAGTCTCCCTCTCCTAATAAATTTTCTTTGTAATACCTACAAATACCATCATCTCAACTGAAAATCCACTGGAAAACAATACGAAAAGATTTGTAGCAAAAAGTAAAATAATTAGCTTGTAAAAGAATATACTATGACATTTCAAACTATGACACCTGTCAAGACACATTATGACTGATATGGATATTTTAAAGAAAGAGCATCAAGATTCTAATGACATTTACAAATTGTCAACTGGAAATAGGTATAAAAATGGTAAATACAAATAATACAAAGGAAAGATATGGAAATCTGAACCATAATAACAAACAGTAAATGATTTTTTTTTTTTTCCCTAGGAAATATACTGGAAATAACTCTGAAAATGGGGAAAGTAGTAATGCAGAAAAAAAAACACGGTTATGACCAGAATCCCATAGCACCCAAATAAGAATTTACTTAAAAAAAAAAAAAATCAATTGTTGATACAGAATTGTTGACATTTCACTGAACAGAAAAGAAACATTTCCTCTGTGGAATTCCAAAGCACAGTATGAAGTCTGCATACATGTAGATTTGGATCCTTTCAGTGACATTAATGATATTTATCATATGCCTAAGATGATTTACATGCTTAAATACTTTTTGAGTTATGGACTGCATTTCTTTCATATACTGTTCTCCAGAATATAGCATTCAGTCTCGGGTATATGATTACTGGAAAAAGACTGAATAATCGAAGGGTCAGAGATGAGACATGAGGAATAAAAATTATCACAGTGCTGAAGCGAGTAACACTTGAAGATTTAAAGAGCTAAATGTGTGCAGTCTGTATAAAAGACAGTTAAAAGGAAGTATGATAAGCATCCATAAATACTGCAAAGACCCAAAAGCACTTGATTGTCTTATTATGGAATATTTAATAACTCTTGTTTTAATTAAATTTTGTTTTCAATGTTACAGTATGAAAAATAATTAATAAAAATTATAATAGTGCTAATATTTTTCTATGGGTATCATACAATATGAGAGCTTGGTGAGATATAGGACTATTAATTTGAGGAAGTATTAGTCATGGGAATAGGGCTTTGTATTTTTGACTGAAGAAAAATAGAGTTGAGGAAGGAGAGATTAGTGATCATGGACCACCACAAAAAAGGCATTTTGCATCATTCTGTACTACTTTTGGAAAGGAGTGATGAAGTCCTTCAGTGGACACTAGTGGTGTATTTCCTTCCATTGTGGCAGTCTGATATTTTTTTGTAGCCAAGATGTCTTTCAAGAACCATTTGCACTCAGCATGGGCAATCAGAAGTGTGAGGAGTTGTTAGAAAGGATCTAAATAATAATATTCAGGGTTATAGGAATAAGATGAAATTGTAACAATTCTTTCCAGTGTCCCAGCCTAAAAAATGGTCAGTTTATTAGGTCTTCTTGTCAGTGCTTCTGTGTTTGATATCTAAGACCTTGAAGCACTCCTGGCAAGTATTTTTGACCAAGACTGTCTAGGATCAGAGGCATGATTCTGCTTAGTTTCTAGCACATCTGTACATGGCTCCTTCCCATACCAGTTCTTGTGCTATTGTAACAAAGGTGGTCCTGAAATGATTTACTAGCATAGAATCTGAACTAAAGGAAAGATGTAATCAGACAAACCATCTTGCCAGGAAGCAGAAGATATTGCAAGAAGCAGAAGAGCTAGCCTGGAGACAAAAAGGAAAACAAGAAACAAACCAAACCTCCAAATTGAATTTCAAGATGGGATGGTGGAAGAAACAGTGGAGCAAACAATCTTGTAGCAAATTGGTTAATAACAGACTGATAAATACATCTTATTCTCCAGGGTATTCATCCCACTCAGTTTCCATCGTAAAGTGAAAAGGGTCACCCAGAGAGATTTGAACAACACCTGATTTGGATGCTCCTACTCACCCTCTGGAGCAGCCTTCAATGATTACAGACAGAGCCTGAGGAAGGTACCAAAGCACTTAATGACAGCCATTAGTTGGAAAATAGCTGAAAGAAATATAACCTATCTTCTGAGATGAAATTGAGGCAAAGAAGGTATAAGAAGCTGCTGCATAGTGACAAATTTAGCTACTCACTAACTGGGACTGAATAGGCCAACAGGTGGGATTGGATGGAACTACACCTTTCCCTGTTAGCAGGAGATGCCAAAGCATGCTCAGAGATTTCATTAGCTGGAGCAATATCAGAGCTAAATGGTGAGGATTATAGAGTTTCACTCTATAATTTCTGGTTAATGGAACCAGCAGCATCAGAAGCCAGTGTGCCCTGCAGAAATGCTAGTCTTCCATAGAAATCAGAAAGTATGGAATCAATTTTAAAAATGTCTAAAACTCACTAACAATTTTTCATGAATTTGAAATTGTTACCAGTAAAAGGAAATAGGGAAAAGACCTACAGCTTTCACAAAATTTGGACAGCTTTTTTTTTTTTTTTTAGCTAGACTATTTCAATTTTCAGCTCATTGATGAAAATTTTTTTCCTCTAAAACAAATGCTTTCCCTCTGCCCCTCCAAAACCCCATGATCTTGTTTTAATATCTGCAACGAAAAGCTTTCAACCCACATAACAGTGTTATTTGACATGTTTTCTGTTACTACTGCTCCAGTGTAACCAATATAATCTATGTGAAAATCCCAGGGACAGATTGCATCTGGTTTGATAACCACTTTAATATACATGATATTTGGAATGGAATCAGCATGAAAGATGGCCAGATGCTTGCCATGTCCTGACACCTTCAACCACCAAAGGCAGGTCTCTGGAAGGACTCTGGAGAGATTGCCACTTCCTTGAGCAAATTTAATCCCTGTGCAGCTGGGCAGGCATGAAGAGAAAGACAGAAAATCTAGAAGGAATGTTGTAACCATGGTGGAAATGGTTTCCTGAAAAGGTAGCAAAGTTAACTCTTAAAGTAAATTTTGTTACAAAATTACCTTGAGATGAATCATCTTTTGTCTCTAAGCTGAAGTTTCGTTATGTTGCAAGTCATTTTGACTTCAGTGGCAAATCTGTGGAAACCAGAAAGCTGATTGCCCAATGTGCTTTATGAAAGCATCATTCATAGAACACTCATAAGAAACACGTTAATATAGAGCAAATGGAAATTCTTTGTAAAAATGCGACCATGCTTGATCTTTCTGATCTCTGTCAACAAAAGAATTTAATTCATTATTTATTAATCTTGCATCTTTTCTCTGCAATAAAATCTAAAAGATAGTGGATTCTTTTTCTTATTCCAAATCCCTGTACATATATGAAAATAATTGCTTTATTTAGGTGTATTTTAAGTTTTCACATTTCCACTCCTGCAAGTTTAAGCAATAGTTGTGTAGCAACAAATTTCCTTTTCTGCAAGATTATGCAGTACTCAGATGTTTAGTGTCAAGAAATCAAATGTCAGTAATATTTAAACTTTCTTCTTACTATCCTACAGTCATTCCTGCTATTTATCATTGTGTTATGATACTGCTGTTTTAAAAAATCATAATTGTTACCAAATTTTAAATTCATAGATGTGACCACAGTATGTAATGCAAAAGCATAATAAATGCTGATGCTAAAATAATTGGCTTCACTGGCCATATATATATATATTCACCTTTCTCCCATCTGCTCACTCTCTCATCAGTCTTAGAGGTATTAATGATGTTTTCCTATGCTTCTGCAAGGAGTTTGTGTTTCTCTCACACTTGCTTATCTTATTTCTCATCAGTTCTATTCATCTGTTTCTCTCAACAGGGTCTTACTCAATGCATTTTCAGATCAGACCTTAAGGACTTCAATTTTTTCCTTTGTCTAGAATGACACAATCTTACAGTATTTTTCTTTCTCCCTGTAGCGTGTCCTTCAGTCTCAACTCTGTCTCCCCCACCTCACTACCTGCCATTCCCTGGACTAAACTCCACAGTATTTCCAGTTGGAAAGTAGCAATTTCATAATTTCTTTTTCTTCTTTCTTCTCTACCACCATGTTGAAGTTTGTTTGTTGTTTTTTTTGTTTGTTTGGTTCCATTTTTTTTGTTTGTTTTGGTTTTATTTCCTTCTCAGTAAGGGACTTGGGGACACCTTAACAGCAATCTATCCTATGCTTTGGAAGCTTCTGATAAAGCTTCTGAAGAGGTTTGTATTTATAATTGACAACAAATGATGGCAAATAGAGAACTGACAACATTTCTGGTTGTGGTGTCTTAAACTTGGCTGGCTGCCAGGTGCCCACCAAGCTGCGTTTTCACTCCTCCTCAGTAGGACATGAGTAGAGAATACATTGAAAACCTTGTCGGTTGAGATAAGGACAATGAGATCATTTACCCATTACTGTCATGGGTGAAACGAACTTGACTTGCAGAAGTTAATTTTATGTTTTACCAATTAATTGTAACAGAGTAGGGTAATGAGAAATAAATCTAAAACCACCTTCCCCCCACCCCTCCCTTCTTCCCAAGCACAACTTCACTCCTGACTCTTCTACCTCCTCCCCATGAGCAGTGCAGGGGGATGGGGAATGGGAGTTGTGGTCAGTTCATAGTACTTCACCTCTGACCCTCCTTACTCCTCATGCTTTTCCCCTGCCCCAGTGCGGGGTCCCTGCCACGGGACACAGTCCTTCAGTAACTTCTCCAATGTGGGTCTCTCCCGCAGGCGGCAGTTCTTCAAGGATTGCTCCAGTGTGGGTCCTTCCCACAGGGTGCAGTATTTCAGGAACAGACTACTGTCCCCATGGGGACCCATGGGGGTCACAGATCCTGCCAGAAAACCTGATTCAGCATGGGGTTCTCCTCGTGGTGCAGTGTGGATATCTGCTCCACTGTGGACCTCCATGAGCTGCAGGGGGACAGCCTGCCTCACTATGATCTCCTCCATGGGCTGCAGGGAAATCTCTGCTCTGGTGCCTGGAGCACCTCCTCCTTCTCCTCTGACCTTGGTGTCTGCAGGGTTGATTGTCTTACATTTTCTCATTCATTTTTCCCAGATGCTGTTGTGCAGCATTTTTTACCCTTCTAATATATATTATCACAGAGGCACTACCAGCATCGCTGGTTGGCTCAGATTTGCCAGTGACGAGTCCATCTTGGAGCTGGCTCTGTCTGACGGGTGAAGCTGCTGGTGTCTTTGCACAGAAACCGTCTCTGCAGCACCCTCTTCTACTACAACCTTGCCATATTAACCCAATACTCTGGTACATAAAAAAATTATGCACAAAGCTGTACATTTTACACTTAATCCTCAACTTTGCATCTATATTCTAAATTTTCTTAACCAGAAATTATAGACTTCAGACTACACAGGGCCCAGTTGTGCTAAGCTCTAAATCTATGTAAATAAAAGTCAGGCCCTTGTTCCAACGAAAAATTAGAAATCCCAATCCATCAAATACAGACTACTACATTCCTCGTAAGCTTCAGTGTTTATCACCTTTGACAGCTGCATTGATGATGCATGTATTATGAATTTGTTGACCTAATGGAGGTTTTTTAGGGTTTTTTTTTGTACTTCTGTAGTTTTCTACAAAACAAAAGAAAATCAGAAAAAAAGAATTATCTCTGAGGGAAAAGGTACACCATTTTTCAACCCAGCTATATAGCCCAAGCCATAAATAACTTCTCAGGAACAAAGAATTTGTAATATAAGTTCAGTTACAACATTTATTTAAGACATATAAGAAGAATAAAAAATGGAGGGAATAAATTGCCTTATTTGGCAGTTCAGTCTGGTAAACAAATATGTAACATCAGAGGCCATAAGATCCATGATGGGTTTAATAAAAGCAAACATTTAGCATCATTTAGCATGCTTTCAGCTGTCTACTGAGAAATGGTACTATGTCTCTTAGAAAATATGAGTCCGCAAGTATGAGAGACGACTTTCTAAGTAATAACAGCTTTTCTGGACTTTAAGGGGAGAGCTAATATTCTTTTTTCTTTTATATACTCATCATGCATTTTAACTTTGACTAGCTCTAATTCAGGCCCATGGACTGAACAGCCACTAGGCACAGGAGCACAGATCAGAGAGATATAGAGTACAAATATGGCTCAGTTACACCTGAGAGGAATCCATGGTTCAAGACTATTCAATGATAAGAACCAAAGGGTGCTACACGGGTGCATTTGGGAGTGCACTTCTGACCCAAATGGAAATGCTGTTTTAGACCATGTGAACTCTCTCTTCTTCAGCCCAAGGGTAAAAGCTACTCAGCTTTAAATTACTTTCAAAGTACTTTCTTGAAAGTTACATCATATAAATTGTCGTCTATTCTAGTAATGCATCTTTTGGTCTTTTAGTCATGTTTGTCTGCTTTTTCTCTTTTCTTTTTTTTTTTTTTTTTTTTTTTCTGCTGTATATGACCTGTTCTTAAAAGCCTTACATGATGGGGATTGATTTCTTAGTTTACCTAAACAATATCTTCAGTCATTCTGACAAAGAATAATACTACTAGATTACATATTAACTGCTACAGAAAACAAAGTTCTGTCAAAAAAGCAGAAGTAGCAATCTGAAAAAATACTTAAATGAGAAACTGTTTTCTCCTGTCTTAGTTCTCTTTGGGCTATAAAAATTATGGCTGTTACTGGTATGATTAGGCTGTAGCTGACTTCAGAGAAAAGTGTAATATTTAAATTGGCTTTTTTGTATCATGACGCTGCACTTCAAGAAGCTTCTGAAAGACAGTCTTAATCTGTTTTCACTGTTGTAACGGTTAGAAACTAAGGTTAAAAGAAACCTCAAGGGGTCATTTAACTTCAAAGGCAAGATCAAGTTTACCTACATATGCAAATACTTTTCTGGTTAACATTTACAAATCTCCAGCAGTGGAGGTAGAATCTTATTGCTCAAGCTATCCTAAGAATTAACTATTTTTAACCTTAGAAAAATTCTTAATGTTAGAAATGGTTTTGTAAATCCCCTACCTAGTTCTTCATTTCTGCTCAGTGAGCTTCTTTCTGCTCAGTAAACAAGGGGAACAATTATTCCTTCCTTTGGGAGATGGTTGGCACAAATATTTTAATACAGCTGTTGAATGTCCTTTCATTTTCTATGACTATGAATTCCAAAATATTCAGTCTTCCCTAGTTGGTCACATTTCCTACATTATTTTCCAAAGTTGTCCACAGATGGTACATAGATTTCTGATATTTGTGTACTGAAGAAGAATATTTTATTGAACACTTTCACCAGTACTGAGTAGAACAGGAGGATTACTTCATGAGATTAGCAAATGATTTACTATAATGCAAGAAGATCTTTAAGCTTTCTTGACCAGCTTCAATCAGATGAGTCTTGACCTTCATGATTATCCCACCGTTGAATGGAATGACTGTGGAAGACATACAGATGTGTTGGGATATTAGTGAGGAGGTCATTGCCTTAGCTTCTAGGTTACAACTGAAAGAAGTCCCAGAGAGGTGCTAGTTCAAAAATGAAGGAACTGTTGCCAACATCGATTACAGATGTATGAGCCCTCATAGAGACATATGATGCAATATTGAGCAGGAAAGGCGATATATTACTTGTTTCTAACTAGTCTGAGCAATATATCAGATTTACATGCAACAGCACGTAGTCATTTTTGAAGTAATTAAGCAAGATGTAATGTATGTTGCATATCTTTGCAGTGACCGGGCTTTGTATGTCTCATAATGCCAAAAAGCATATGAGATCATTCTGGATCCTGCTCAGATACAACTGGCAATTTCTATATGGTTTCAGTTTTAGCTGTCCTACAGTTATTGAGGAGCTCTCAATGCCTGTCTTGTCTTTATTGTTTTGAAAAGAAACCCTATAAATGGGTTACAAACCACCCCTTTCTTAGTCAACCTGAAAGGCTAGCAAAGGTGATAATTTAGAGGTATTTTTGTGTGACTGATTCACACTAGATTCATGATCTCATCAATCTATAAATGCCCTTCACTTTCTTTCCTGCATTAAATAGTTTTTTTTTGAAAAGTCATAGCTGGGTCTCAAGTTAGAATAAGAGGTCAGCAAGAAAAATTTAAAATCTAATCTGAAAGCTGCCAAAGGGTTGGAGGACTGGAAATCCTTATTAGTCCTGCCTTTCTGAAACAGTTTCTTGGCCTGTCATGAATGTAATAGTAACTCTTTTAAGTATATAACCCATGTTTCCAGGCTTATCTAGAAATATCGTCACTTATTTGGATTAAAAAAAAATAAATATAAAGAAATCATAATATTTCCTGGTTGGTTTAAAGACTTAGGTTACAAATATCAAAATGCAGTTTATTTCTGATAGCTGTTCAGCATAGAAAAGAGCCAACATGTTGGTGAATATGCTATCGAAAATGTTTTTTTTTTTTTGAGATTTCAACATTATGAATATTAGGTTGGGCTTATCAGCTCAACATTAGTAGTGAGCATTAACATAGGAGGTTTTGAATTTAATTCAATCAAGGAAATACCTCTCAAGTGTTATTAATTGTTTGCTACTTATCTTAAAGCTTGCATTTAAATAAAACGCAGCAGAAAGATCTGGTAAAAAAAAATATTTTTCTTAGTTTTTTTCTAACATATTTATTATAGCATGAATAAGTAAAGGATCTGGATATTTTCAGGGTTAGCCTGTAAATTAAGTGATAATTTCTGTTAGTGGAGTAATGGTAGAAATTAAAATTATAGAAACTAATTTGTGATGTATTTTAAATACTTTTCTTCTATTGCTTAATGTTACGCTGGTATCATCCCCAAAGATGCCAAACGTGTACAGATAAGGTAATAGGGTGTTTAGAATTAAGCACTCTGCTAAGACATTAGTAAAATCATTGTAGGTTGACACCAATGCTTTATGATACGTGCAAAGCAAATGCCTAACAACATTAGGACTTAAGTAGTATAAAAATACCTATTCTTTCACACATTATTATCTTTTTATTGAGGTAGGTATTTCATGTATGCAAATGAGATTATCTAGAAGTTACAAAGATCTTGTTAAAAGAGGAGCTATTTTTGAGAGCTGAGACTGACTTATCTCTTGCTTTGTTCCTGCTAAACCCAGAAGTATTCTGAGTATTATAATGGGCAGACCTTTATTTCAAAGTGAGCATTAGAATATTTACTTGAATAGATCTTCAGGATTGTATCTTGTTGCTCCCACTGTGCAAGTATTTTGTATATTAATTTAATTTTAATATGACTGATTAGAATGAAAAAACTAATGCAGAGTGAAATATACATCAGTGCTGGATGTCCACCTGGGCCAGTGGCTAAACACCAACTAAGTTTCTCACTCACTCCCCAGCTTCCCCCTACTCGCCATGGGATGGAGGAAAGAATAAGAAGAGCAAAAGTCAGAAAAGTCACTGATTGAGACAAAGACTGTTTACTAAGCAAAGGAAAGAGGAAAAAGGAGAAGTGATGCAAAGGCAATCACTCGCCACGTCCCACAAACAGACCAATGCCCAGCTAGTCTCCAAGCAACAGCCACTTTGGAAGGCACAACCTGCCTTTTCCTCTATCCCAGTTTTGTTGCTAAGCATGCCATTGTATGCCATGGAATATCCCTTTGGACAGCTTGGGCTTTCCTGGCTGTGTCTTGCCCCTGCCCATCCCCCCCGCACCCCCCCACCTCACTGGGCAGGGGTGCAGGTGCGCAGAATTAGAGAAAGAAAGCCTAGAGTCTGTGCAAGCACTGTTCACCAGTAGCCAAAACACTGGTGTGTTACCAGCACTGGTTTAGTCACAAATACAAAGCACAGCACCATATGGGCTGCTGTGAAGAATGTTAACTCTATCCCAGCCAGACCCAGTACAATCAGTTCAAAACTATTAAGCATCAACACTATTAATGTGTAAAATACAAAATTGTTGCTTGAACAATTTAGGTATTTTTTTGCATGCTTTAGCACAGAACTAGAATAATAACACACGCCAGTGTTCGTGTGTCACATGTAATTAATGCTGACAATATTGATGTTACCAGCTGACATAAGTGATATAGGTTAAAGTAAAAGGCAAAATCAATTTAATTCCCATGGAGCTTCACAACTAATTTGAAATTAGAGAAGGAGTTTAATTGTAGTAGACTTCCCAAGATCAAAATAAATCGAAATAGTTAATCACCATGAAGGACTTAATTTCTGACCACACATTCGTTCATTTCAAATAGAAATTTTTCCTTTGACATTGCTGAACCAATGTTAGACATCTGTGTCATGCTTATTTGATATCAGAAAACAGATTAGAAAGTACAAAAAATCAAAGTGGATATTTTAATTCTAATCTTGTCAATATCCTTTCATTAGATAGGAAAACTCATTTAGGTATAATATGAACAGTGAAATTTGCTGAAATTTTAAATACTTAGAATTTTGCTTTTATTTCAGTGCTTCTCATGTTTCTTACAAAACTCTCTCCTTTCTGTATTTCCAGTTCATTTTGATTTAATGAGAAATTAAAGATCATCTTTTCAGATATTTAAGAAGAGTGACTACACACACACACAAATAACATACAAAGCTGAAGCTTCTTACTATTTAATTTTTTCCTATGCTCTTTAGATGCTGTATTCATCTTTGTTTTTGAAAGAACAAGAAGAAACCAGAACTCCTGAAAAGGGGCATTAGGACTTGGTTTATCCTGAACTTAGACTGTAGCAGAGTACATTGCAACAGAATAGAGAATAAGGTCTGTAGGGAATTAGCTTTGGCAGCTGTGTAAACAAGATAACTGTATTTCTCAGCTTAAAAAGGGGTAATAATGAGGTTTTTTTATAGACTGAATGAACTAAACAAAATATTTGTGCAAACTGTTAGAGGCGTGTAGCCACCCAAGTAGACAAGACTATAAGGCAGTTTTCAAGAATTTCAGCAGAACTCTGAGCCTTTGAGCTATGGTGCACTGGTAAATGCACTGCACTGCATCAGTGTGCTGTCCCACTGTTGTTAACATTGAGGAACACCTTCTAGGGCATCCAGAAGACCAGCATTGTCCTTTGTGCTAGACTTGTGAAATGGGTCGACCCAACTATCTCCACAAAAAAGTTTGCACACTCCTCGTGCTACACGCAAGTCAGGAGATTGTCTGTGTGTAAGACAGTGAAATAATAAAAATTCATAGGTGTTAGGGTGGTGGAAGCTCCTTGAAAAAGAAACAGAGGACGTAAATTCTTGTACCTTAACCCCATGAAACCCAACCATCTCACTCTCTTTCTCCTGCACAGAGAAGGAAGATTTGCAGTTGTGGTAAAAGAGTTAAAAAATGCTTGAGAGTTTTATTGCAAGAAGTTTTTGAGCTAATCTACTAATCTTGAGCTAACTGACTGCTGCTTTTGGGGAAAGATTTCTACACTATGATGTTCTTCCACTGAAGCCAGAACACCGTATTCTAATACACAGTTAGGAAGTGGCCAGCTGAATACTTAGAAAAATCAGAAAGAGTGGAAGAATGATGTAGTGATTTAGTAAAACTATGCACAAATTGTAAACCCTTAAATTATGAGCTATCTGGATGCTATAGCATTTCCACTATAAACTAACTATCCCTTAGGACTGCTTTTAATCCAGATCATTTCAGCAATCTACTTTACACAGCTATGCAAACAGTCTTGATGGGATGTAAAGCAGATGTGGAAATCAGTGGCCAGAATGAAGGGAAGGGTCCAGAATTTCTCTACTTTTCTCCATTGCTGAAGCCAGCACATTAGGAAACTATAATTGGTTTCTTTATGTGGGACTAGGTATATCCTTCATATTCATTCTGTGAATGAGAAAAAAAAAAAAAAAAAGAGTGGTATCTTCATATTGTGGCTAAGGGAATGTAATGTGAAGAATCATTGCTACACAAATGGATCTGACTGATGACAAAGTATTAAAGGAAGAGTTTTTCATTATTCTTCATTAGACTTTTCAAAATTGTCTCTTTCCACATAGAGAAATTGTTAACTAACAGTGGCCTTACCAGGAATTTATTCCAGTTACTAGCAGAGTCAGTAGTTTAAGTAGTTTAATAATATAATTTCTGTGATCCTGTAGTATTTTTTGTGCAAAATAAAATAAATATATAGAAAAAAGTATGCATAATAAAATTCTACGTCTTTTCAGCTTCTTCCCTGCAATTATTAATTGCTAATATTTCTGTTTAATGTGATGAATACTCTGTTGACTACAAACAATAGATATGATTGTCTCATGGACAAAATCTCTGTTATAAATCACAGTTGTTGCTCTTTTCCTGTTAATTTGCCAGACACCTTGTCAATGTTTGGCAATATTATTAATTTGAAATTTTCAGGGTCATCAGAATTTCCTTAGAGTTATAATTCTCACCATTTACCAGTAAAAATTGTGACACAGATTGTGTTCCAAAAATATTTTAGATCTCAGTTAAAAGTTAACCTTTTCCAATTGTTTTTTTTTTTTTTTTAATAGCACCCATTTGAAGATTTAGAGTGCCTCCCTTTTTATCTCCTTTCATTCTCTCCTCTCCTCATCTCTTTCTGACCCAGAAACAGTAAGAGCACCCATGGCTGGTATTCACACAGGGAATCTTGTGTTTTGTTGTATCTGTTCCTCCTGGATCCCAAATGCCGCAGTAAAAACTCAGATTGTTTTTACATCTATGAATAGCACCACTAAAGAACTAATGCATGAAGATGTACTTAGAGCAGTTCAAGAAGTCCCTCTCAGCCTCAGAAGGCTGGCTGAATAATATAGGGAGACATCAATTTCCATGCACGTTCCATTTTCTGCTAGCATTAATAGGGAGGTTTGGCACATTCTTATACGGGATCTCATTTGGATAAAAACTCCACACAGACCAGAAGGCTGTCATAGAAAGAAATAGTTAATAAATATGCCAGAATAACAAGCTATGAAATACGCCAAAGCACCAAGCTAGTTCCACTCTCTCAGCGCTGAGGCGCCGAGCACGGCTGCTGTTGCTTAGATACATTCAAACTCACTTGAGCCAGTTTTTCTTGCTACTGATTTGGCCACCTTATTTAGCATATCTATTTCATTGCAGAGACAAACTCGCTGAAGTGTAGCCTTTGGAATATATAATTTTTTGGACAATATTGTCCAGAACAATCAGAGGATCTTTCGCATATAAGGTCCAGATTCAAGACTACAAATGTCAGTCCCAGCTAGCACATCTGTTCACAGTAATTTTCATATCTGACATCTTAAACAGAGCAATTTTTGATGCTTTATATCTATAGGTATTATATCCTTCCATCCACAAAGACAATTTTAAGAAAAAAGATTTGGATTAAGAAGATTTTTTTTTAATGGTTTTCAAACACAGCTAATGTAGTTTCTGTCAGTTACTGTTGCCGTTGAACAAAAGAACAAACTGTGTGATTCTTAATCTATGGTGTGAATGTCTGTTATTGGGTAGTCATAATTCCCAGGCTGGATACTGTGATAAGACTTTGTGGTCAATTAAAAAATATGTCATACACTTGTCACAGTCCTAATCATCTCAGATACAAGGTTACTATATTTGTGCAATGTTCTTCCCAATGAAATGGGAATGAAGAAAAAAATTATCTTTACCATATCCTGTAGTACGGACCTTCCCTGGCATATGAGCACTAAGTGAAGCAAAGTGCCTTTGTTCAAGATTTAGTGTTTTGTTAAATATACAAGAGTTAAAAAGGCATGGATTCATATAGTTTAGTTTGTTTTATTTGAGAAAATGTTTACTGCTGCCTTTTATACTGGAAGGAGAAAAACAGTTGAAAGTGAACTTTTGAGTCTGCCACTATGAAAGCAACAGAACGGACAAAGCCAAAGAAAGAGAAAATGTGGCCCAAAATCAAGAAGTTCTCTTCCCATTAATTATAGTTAAGGAATGTAAAAGGCAGTGGTCCAGAAGCAGGGGAGAGAAGATTTCTGGTGATCAAATTTCTAACAATGCAAATCTTAGTGACTGAGAGAAACAGGTAAAAAATAGGAGAAACAGAAGGTCATAAGAGAGCTCAAACAGATCAAGGGTCTGTTAAAAGATATATGATGGTAAGGGAAAAGAGTGAGCATGAATCATGTTTATCCTAGGACTATAAAAATGAAGAAAGACATTGCATCCGGCAGTTTCTCAAGCAAAAGGAAAAGCACAAGGGCAGGGTGACTAAAAAAGGAAAGAAGGAAGAAATCACTAAATCCTTTAATTTGAGGTGGAGATTCACCATTGCTTTGCACCTTTGACCACCTCCTAGATCCGAGCCTACATAAGACTTTGACCCAGAAGCAGCATTCATAATTGTAAGTGTTTTTCTAGTGCTTTAAGCCAGAAAACTGTATTTCCATTTAAAGATTACATAGCACAGAGGCAACAAGCTTTGGCAATTCACCACTGCCAAAAGAAGTCTTGCCTGACCAGATCCCTCTTTGCTGACTCCCCTTCTTGCCTCCAGATATATATTCCTGACACCTTCCTTGTGCTGGACACAGTGTTTGTTGGACTTTCAGTGAGATGATTCACCTCCCTGAACAGACAATCAATCCAGCCATCATCGCTGTTTTTATGGCATGCTGAGCTGCTGATTTCAGTAACGGATCACACAAAAGCCAGAGAAAGGAGGGAGAGGAGCAGTCTGCTCTAAGTGCAGAGTCCCTCTCAGCTGCCTTGTGTATAGTAGCATCTGCGTAAATGCATTCTGCCATTTTCTTAGATAATTACTGAGAGTGATATTCAAATTTTTTATGTTCTTGTTGTGAGAAATAAAGAATTTGTACTGAAGATTATACCTGCGATAAGTATTTAACAACAGTAAGCATGATAAGAAACAACCATGCAAAGACTCCCCTCTCATTTCTGAACAAGCTTCATAAACCAGATGGACAATAGAAACTCTGCTGATTTGATGGCCTACTTCTTATGTAGAAATCAGTGCCAGCTACTGCTGTGAAAAAAAAAAAGTCCAAGTAAAATTCCACTATATAGGTTACATTTGCATGGATGTGAACATGAACATCAGATCTGTTTCTGTCAGCCATTTGAAGATGTAGAATAGGTGTGGATCATAAAAGAAGGGAATGGAGACAAATGAGTCTGGGAAAAAATTTCAGTTCATGAAACATAGGCCCATTCCTTAAATAATTCAGTTTAACTCCCTAGCAAAAGGAAGCAATGCCAGGGCTGATTTGTGTGTGGTATAAAATGGATATTCTAGGAAGAAGTCTGACATTGCTTTGTTCTTTTAAGGAACTAAGAGAAAACAGTCTGGTTTAAAAATTTTAAGAATATTTTAACTATCTACCTTCTTATATTATATTTCTCTCACAAACAATTCGAAGATAATTTTGTTGTCAGGAGCCCTTAAAAAAAAAAAGATGTGTATTAATTTTTTCTTCTTGTTCAAATATCCATAACGTTATCAGTTCTTTAAATAAAACCAGAGTTGTTGGTTTTGACGGGGGGTATTTTGCGACTTATTTAGAACTTTCTGATTTTGACAGGACTTTCAGAGTGGTATGAAAGGATTTGCTCTCACTGTATGTACAGTCCACCCAAAACAGAACTGATGTCCCACCTTTTCTGAATCAAAGGATGATCAAGAATCTAGATTTCCACTATGGATGAGATGAACCTTCAACTTTTTTTAAACTCCCACTCCACTCTCATCTAGATATTTTTAGGAATTATTAGCTGATGTAGCCAATGTATTTATTTATGAATGTGTCAAATGAGAAATCAACTCCTTTTATTTTAAACCGTCATTGATTTTAGTACGGTTTGAGTCAAGAAATTATAGGCTATTTCTTTCTGTTAAAAAAATGAAATATACCAGATATGTTAACTCATGAAAGGAAATCAAGATTGTGATCTGAAACAAAATAGAACCCTAATATCTATAGTTCTGCTGGATAGTCACAAGACAGTGGGAATTTTTTTTATCTGCACCTGTTTCCCAACCAGACTGAAAAAAATGGTTTGTATATAAAGATTGTGATTGTAGATCACATTTGAGCTCAGACCTTGTTTTCTTACTTCGAAAGCTCAGAAGTTCATGACTGACTAATGGAAACTTTATCTCTTTGCCTTTTGAAAATGTAGACCTTTCAAGGGGTCCAACTCAGTAAGAGTTCAAAGCAGTTTATAATTCTGTAATACTTACAACCTGGATTACCGACACTATAGTGAGAGTAAAAGAATGCAGTTTTATTAGGGTTGGCATCTTTGAAACTGAGTTTCTTAGTGCTACCAGAAAAGACTCTGATGGTTTTTTGCAACAGTATTGCTCTCCCTTCATACTCTCTGACTTTGATTTCTGACTTTTTGGAAGCCTGAATGATACCAAGGTATTTGCTACAACTGTATAACGGGTTCATCTGGCCATCTTGTCTGGATTAAACCACTTTACTGGAGAAATTTTTAGAAATCTGTATAAAAATAGAAAGGTCTGATCTTAAAAACATTGCAGTGCAAGATATGAGCACAGACCCTGTAATTGAGGTAATAGGAAGGAGGAATCAGAAAATATATAAAGGCTGTGGAAACTAGTGGTAAGGAAGTTAGTGTTATTAGCCACTAGGAGGGACAAGGGGAATTAAGTAGGAAAAAGACTTCAGTCCCAGAACATAGGTTTCATCTCTTGAGTTTATAAAGGCTGTCTGAACATTCTGCATTAATCACTCTGAATCGATGAGTTTCTCTTGATAGTTCGGAAAAAGGATTTACTGATTTCAAAACTAGTCAAAAAAGATCCATTTCAGCCTGACATTAAATCTTGGCAATTGAATTTTTTGCATTTTTATCCTAAGTCATTTAAATCCGAACTTTAAATGAAACGCTGGAACTAGGAATATAACAAGAAAATAAATTTGGTCCAATTGCATAGTATAATTTATAAGCGAAGATTTTACAATTTCTAGTCATGTTTCCCTTTTATGTGAGTAGACAACCATTAAGCAGAGAGGGTTCAATTAAAAGTATGTTACTGTCAAAGTGGTGGTGCAAATGTTAACCTGAAAACTTGAGTTACTCTTTCATTAGCATGCCCAGTCTGATATGTATTTCTATAAATTGGGATAGGGTTAAACTGGTGAAAGATCTTAATCAGCAAATGGGAAAACCTTGCATTTTACCTCCACCATCCTGAGCCTTGAATGGTTTTCAAAACAGTCTATTTTTTAGTTCAACTATTTCTTTTCTATGAATTTCCAGAGGTCTGGCCACCAGATTATCTTGCTTGGGACCAATTTCTGCAAGGAGTGAACAACCTCTGCCAATTAGTGACTCTCCAGTTAGATTATTATTTCAGTTATCTGCTGCAGATATTATGACTGACATTTGGATAGTGTCCTTATATTGAATGTCAAAATTGTTTTGGAAAACTAGCCTCATACAAGTCAACAACAACAAAAAATCTTTTAAAACATTAGAAAGCCCAGCACAAAACAGTAGACCTATGCACTGGCAGACTTGTCTTTATATGGTCTGGGATACCAGCCTGGTTGCTCACTCTCACAGGTAGATATATCTTTGAATTAGGGAGAATGTTTTACAGCTGACTAGTATTCAAATTGCCTGATAGCTTTTTTCAAAGAAGACTATAAATATGGTGTGGTTTAGGATGCTGGAAAATCTGGAAGCTGTTTGTTTCCATCCTTGGGGGAAAGAAAAACCTGTAAAGAACAGCCGTCAATTTTATAAATGCATACAAACAAAACCTTTTTGTTGCATTCTGTGTAACCACATAGCCGATGGGGTGTAATGTTCAGATTATTCTGGTCAATATCCAATGTTAAACAGTGAGTGACATGATCTGCTGTCCTTCCTCTTTCCTGCTGTGATGCTCATCTATCCTTATAGCCTGCTGCTCTCACTTAAGTCAACTATAAATACTGTTGGCATCTTGCCTTACTAATAGTTCTCAAATCCTTTTTTTTTGTCCTCAGGATCACTGGACCTCATAAAATTTGTTCCTTCAAAAATTTCTGTGTAGCTCCAAAGTTATCTAAATTACAGCTGTTTTAAATATTTTATCAAGTTATGCTCTAAAAAGTCCAGTCAAATTAGATATCTTCGTCTTTGGATCTGTTGTTCCCCTGTGCAAAAGACATACTTTTATAATTTCTGTTGAACACTCCATAATTTGCTTTACTCCTAGCCAATATTAGCTAAAAATAATGTCTCATACAAGATTCAGCCTACTCACTATCAATTAGAAAAGCACGTTTGCAAGGCTTAGTTAATTGAAAGTTGCCCAGCAGGATTACTCTGAGAACAATGATATATTTTCACTGTCAGTTCTTGTTAATTAGTAGGCCATAAAACAATTCTTACTCACAATAAGCTCTTCGAAGTTCAAATCACTAAGATAAATTTCATTCACCTCATTGTTCTTTCAAGATTTAATCAGCTAAAAATGCTGCTTATTATTTTTCTTACCACAATGTGTACTTATTTCTTATTCATATCGTTATTCATTTGCATATCAGAAAGATCTGCTTGACTGATGCTTTATCATCCTTTCACAAATATCCCACTTCTGTTAGCAGGTAATAAATTACATTAAAAGATACACCTTTTCTGATACAAGTATTTTTCAGCAAAAAAAAAAAAAAAGTATGAAGTGTCCTGCCAGTGGTGAACGAAGCCCTCTTAGTTTGCACTTTACATAAGTTTGAAACTATTTTTCTTTTTTTATTGCATCAAAAAGAAAAAAAAATCTTTTATCCAAATCAGTGCCTTCAACTCAGCACTGCTATGAGCCTCAAGGATAACACAGACTAGTACTGTCTAATACATCAACCCACGTTCTGCAGTGGCAAGGTTTCTGTGTCCGAGAGGGCTTTAGTAGAATTTCCACAGAACTTTAAAATACAACAAAATCTGAATGATTTTCTGGACTTAAAATGACGAATTGTATTGCACAGAGTGATATGGTATCACAGTATTATTTATTTTAATAATAAATGCATTTGATTTGGTTTCCACCTTAATTTCTTTAGTTCAGCGAGAACAATGGATTTTCGAAAAGATGACGCGATTGCATGGCTGGTGTTTTCAGAAAAGTAGCTGAAGTTTTGGTACGTGGAGAAAAGTGAAGTGTCTAAAGAAGCTGTGGCCAAGAAAGGAGTGGAGATAGCATGGAATTAACACGCTAGCTGTATGATTAATAACTTGACTGGTTACCACAGGAAGCACAAAGGGAGTCAGTAGTACCATACCAGTAGTATTTACCATGGAGATTCAAATGCTCTACAGTTTTGTCCACTAGTAGATTTTTTTTTCCAAAATAGCTAATACCCTGGTTGATCTTACCGTAAATCTCACAAAAGATCTTGCCTATGCTTCATGTGCTTACTTACCTATGTCTTTGAAGGTGAACAGACTCTAGAACAATTAGTTGAGTAAATTAGCTACTCTTCCTCTGGGGCAGAACTTAGGGTTGTTGAACCTTTACAATTCAGTAAGATCACTTTAGCAGAGCATTTAGCACAGACTTTAATTCGTTCTCAGGAAGAGTGACAGTATAAACACCTGCTCAGCCAGGACAAAAATAGGTTAGTAACATACTGGAATCCCCACTGATACTCTGACAGCCTGCTTCTCTTCTCCAATACTAGATCTTTGGTTAGGATTTTTATTGACTTGTTGAAATTAGGACAAATAATTTTCCCAGGGAAAGGTGGTATGTAAGCGTGTTGAGAAAAGAGCAAGAATGGCAACAAGGACTCCCAGGTTTCTTTGCCTAAGACTTCATTTTAGCACCTTCACAGAGCTCCATTTTTCTTTCCCAGCCTTTCTACCTTCTTTTCCTCATTTACCCACCACTGAAGCAGAACATAGAGACATTGCGTTTCGTGAAACATATGCTGGGAATATTTCACGTGTCCTTTTAGCTGGAACATCTCTGTGTTTCCAGGACTCTCACATCTGTCACAAGCTGAATCATCATCCTTTGGCTGCACTTGCCACGCAGGCACCTTGTAAATTATGTCAATAAAACTTTGCAATGGGATTCTCATAGCCCTCCCCAAAAGTGGCCTCACTTTGGCTGAGCTGGTAAGAAATCCATGCGTTTCTTAGCTGTCAGCTACGTTTTGCCAAGGTCCACAAACTGCAGCTGAGGAAGGGATGTGTAAGATGGCCTTTGTGCCCTTCTGGTCTCAATCCACCTGGATCCAGGCTGTTTCCTTGTGTGACCTTGGGGTTGTTACCAGTTGAGCCAGCTGGCAACGGCCTCAAAGAGCTGATATTTTTTCACTTTGAATTAGATCTGCATAAATCTCTTGCCAAGTAGGCCCCTATCCAAAGTCATGGACAGTCTTTGAAATGTACTTGAAAACTCAGTTTACCAGCTAGATGAGACAGAGCAGTGACAGGAGAGGCTTCCATCAACAGAGGTTTCCGTCAGGAGCTACGTGCCTGTAACATATCCTTCGGCACAGCAAAGGAGAGACACTGTAGCAGCTCAGTGCCTCCATGGGATTTCCTTATCATAGTGGCATAAAGACAGTGAACTGTGGTTTGTACCAAAGGTTTTGGGTAGTACTTTAATTCCTTATGACATGAACAGGGTTCTGAAAGAATAAAGCTCCTGTTTCACCTGGTGTTTCAGCTGGTTTTTGACTCTCACATACAGATATTTCTGTATTCTCCATGACTGACTGCCACGCACACGGCTATCGATAGCAATGACCTGCTATCCAGAGGGATCTATAAAACTGGGAAAGATGGTGGAGCAGAGACACATGAGATGTGTGTTGCGTGATGGTGATTTATCTATCTGTTACATCCACAGAAGAGAAGAGGTTATTATATCACGAGTAGTACTAATACTGATAGTCTTAATCAGTCTTAACATATAAGGAATAATTTTCTCCTATCAACTTTTAATGCAAATAGAAAACAGATAAAGAAGTATCAGGTTGTAGTCTCACAGTTGCATAGTATCTTACATATGCCCACACAGAGACTGGAAGCACTTTCCTATCTGTGGATCAGAGCAAACACCTCCACTGTGTTCTGACTTTGTGCCAGTGGACTTTCACCGGTCCCAGCCCATTCCCCATTCTCTGGGGTGCCAGCAGCAGAAGTTGCTCAGTAAGTTCCAACGTGCATTTTCTCATTGCCTAGACTTCATTCAGTAATAAGGTTTATGTGTCTTGTTTGTGTGTCTGTTCCTCTAGCTGTATGTTTTGGTCTAATAGGATCTATTATCTCTCCCTACAGTTATTCTGCCCTTCTATTCTCAATGATTGCAGCTGAACAGTTATAATGCTGGTGTCATGACAGATTTGATGCAAGAATGTGTGACTTTTCTGCGAAATACGGTGAAGCCTTTGTTTTTCAGTGGGGCACTTTCTTGAATTCTGTGTGGAATAGAAAGTTTAACTTTATTTAGATCTTACTGGTTCAGAAAATGTAGAGATGAACATCCAGATGGTATATAGGTACATTATACATTAAGTCTTTAGCACTGAAACTTAATGGCCCTGCCAGCTTTTCTCCAACCAACAGATACTTTCTATCACCCCAGGTGCTTTTTGAGCAGGGCTCATGCCACGTCCCTAGTTTTCTCATGGGCCCTGTCACATATTCACATTTAATTATTGTCATGCTAATTGGCTTTGGCTGTGGGATGCCCTAAGCAGTGGGAAGTCGGTAGGAAGCAGCAGCTGAGCACATTTCTGCTGTATGGCCTGTTCCAGTGATGTGCTGTTGATTGCCTGTTGTTTGGCAGGGATGGTGTAAACATGCTCACTCCAGCTGGAATCGTTAGGGCATCTTGTACCCTGTGGAAATGAGTCTTTACAAAAAGTGGTGCTGCTCTTTGACAAGATTGCAACTCCGGATGATACAGATAAGATCATTTTAGCAGTGTTCTTCACCTTCGCTAAGGTATTTAATTTATTACAGAATTATAATTGGATTTAAAAGAAAAACAATGGCTAAAGAAAATAAAACTGGGACACATGAAAGTGGATTAGAGAGTGAAATAGTGATAGGCTGCAAACCATAACACCTCTCTGGGAAATATCAACCGGTTAGAGACTTTCTTCATGTGTTTTTCTTTCTTTTCTGTGTTTTTCTCACCTCAGTCTTATTCAGGATTTTAATTAATAAACTGGAAGAAAATTTGAAATCAAAATAAAGACTGCAGATGACAGGTGGTGGGACTGTAAATTATAGTGGTAAAATGTGATAGAAGATAAAAAATATGAAGTCTTTCTTCTTACAGTCTTGCATTAGGTCAGATATGGGCTGGACAGAGCTGGATCATAGCTCATAGGAATGAAAAATATATATATCTTGTTTTGTTTCTTACTATCTGCTCAGTGTATATTTTCAAAATTCAAAAGCTAATGTAAAATATTTTTAAGTGAATGAATATTATCTGTTTAAGAAATTTAACCAAAGAAAATATTCAAATATTTACTTCAGCATGTCTGCTACATACAGAGCTTTGTCATTTTCTGAGAGTTTCAAGGAGATACAAGACTTCTATTTATAAAGAAAACACTATTCACATCACTAGCGATCCTACTATTTCTTAGACTGCTGGAAACTTCATGTTAACGTTATATTGGCATCACTGTTTAAGTTATCATGTCAAATGGTCTGCCTTACAAGCCTGTTAACATTTAGTTACATAGATGTTAGAGGCAAATCACCTGTTCAGTAGGGCACATCAGATCGGAGTAGGTAGAGCTGTGAGGGACCTGAAGGGGTCACCTAGACTTTTCTCCTCCTGCAGTGAGCAGGATCAGCTTATGTAATTCTTAACAGATATATATGGCCACTATATTCTTAAGCACTCCATAATTGCTGTAGGGAATCTATTATGGTGTTCACTTTCTTTACTAATAGGTTCATTTTCCTACCGCCTAAAATCTTTCTTGCTGCAATTGTATGACCATTGCTTGTTTGTTTATGCAATTTAGACATGCAGAACAGACAATTCCTTTATTTTCTGCAGCAGCCTACTATACATTTGGAGACAACCGCCTCCTCTCTGGAGGTGGATGCATTTTTGAACTGACATCTATGCTACTACTTACAGTGCTTTTCAATACTAGTCTTGTTTTCCCCACTTAAATAGACTTATGTTATAAAACTGATGGTTGACTAAACAGTCATATGTTTATGTCCTCAAATATTATTCATTACTCTGCGCACCCACATAGCCATTGACATATGAAATTAAATACATAAACTGTACTACTATCAGAACAATTTGAGTAAACGTTGCAAAATAATGCATCCATTTAAAGTGTCCCTTATTAACAATATATCAAGTTATTAATTACACCTTTGTAATAGTTTACCTTTCTGTAATGTCATTTATTACATTAGCCAACATACCCTCAAACTTGGGACAGCTGACATATACCTATAGTGTAAATTCCTGCAAGTTGTAATGAACAGGTTTCTGTGACCTTGTATCTTACTGCAGTTATGTAATACTAGAAATGTAAAAAAAAAAAAAAAAAAAGAATACTTAACATAACAGATAATGCTATGCTGCATTACAAGAAAAGTTTTTACTTATGTACAGGTCCCACATAGATTCATTCCCCATAATTGTTTCACTGTTGTTATTATCTGACACGTCTTTATCAATCTCTTTAAAAAACTGCAAGCTTGTGCATTATTTCTGGCAGATTAAAGAAATACAGAACCTTGAAATAGAAGCCAAGCGATGGAAAAGGATGACGATACACAACCAAATCTGAGACAAATTTGAAAATTATGATTAGTCCACACTTTTAAACTACAAAACTGGAATGTAAATCTTGGGAGAGTATGTTTCCTTGTAAGATTCAAGCTATTCTGCCTCAGAAAGAGCAAAGCAACTAAATATGGGCTATGTCTATACCTCATTAAAATCAACTGGAATCATTCTATTGACATCAGTGGACTTTATCTAAGACCAGCTTAAAACTCTCTCTCTCCTGGATGATTGTAAGGAGATCAAACCGATGAAGGGGAAAAAAAAAGCTTACTGATTTTCTTTTTTATTTATAATAGCACCTGGCATACATAAAGGAACAAAGGATTCTTAGAAAAGATAGGAAGATTTAAACAAAAAATATTCGCTGAGGAGAAAACTCTGCCGTCTCCTGAATTGTCAAAGCACTGTCAACAATAACTCAAGAGGGGTCTGAGAGATATGAAGCAACTTCAGGACAGGTCCTAGACCTGCCAGAGAAATCCTTTGTCCTGGAAATGAAAACATGCAAAAATTGTTCCATTAGCTTAACTTGCATGGTTTTCTATGTAGACACAAGTATTTGTCTTTGTTATAATCTTTCTTTCTCTCTGTCTATAGAGAATATAATTCCTGAAGAATAAGTCAAATATATATGTAAAAGTATGTATGATATCAATATACCAAATAGGGAGTTTGTATTCATATTTGTAAGTATACTTAGATATATATTTTTTTCCTTTGTTTTAGCCTTCAATAAAAGACAGAAACATAGGCCTGCTGCAAAACACAGAGAAATTTATGCTGAAATGTGCTTGGTCCCTGTGATCTAGAATTTAGAATATTTTTCATATGTATGAGGACATCTATATCAATAAAACAATATTCAAGGGCTTTTGACACATACTTCTGATCTATGAAACAAGCAGTCTGTCCAGCCAAAAATACTCTGGATTAAGGCAGTACTCACGAGCACAGGTGCTCCCCTTCCTTTTTTCTTTCTTCCACCCCACTAGATATGATGTCTGTTGAAGAATCAGATATGACGGGGGATAATGTTATGGGTACTGTAGAAATTATTTATTAATATAATAATTTAATTATGTAATTTAGTTACTGAGAGATGATGTACTGCAGGAAGAATAGGACTTTATTGGTTATTAAGACAATAAGAAGCACACAGAAGTGTGCAAAATGGTGCCTTTCCAGATAAAAAGATCAAAGTATAAATTATTAAATAAATAAAATCTGATTGTTAACTTAAATTATCTGGTATCTTGTCTTTATCTTACTACATATCTTCCTTTCTAAAGTTAGAACCTATTAGATTTAAAGGCTAGAATAAATCTCCAAACTGCTTTTACAAAAAGTTGTGTAAATTTTGGGAGTTCTTAAGGAATTTCCTTCCTTCCTTTGCAAGGAGTCTAAGCACTATCCTGGGAAGTGCAGGATGAAAATGTTAAGCATCTTGTGAAGTTTCAGAGTGACCAGGGTTGCAAGTGATAGATTTAAGTGTCTTCAGAGTAAGAGCAGTTGCAATCTGAGGTTCCCGAGTTATGACTGTGTGCAAGTTAATGAGAGCTTTAGGATGATCAGATGCTTACCTCCAAGTCTATTCACTCTAGTAGTCATAACAATAATATTTGATTCATTCAATTAAATATAACCCACTATAAATATGCTAAGCACTATTGTGCCTGAAGTAATTTAAAACGGCCGTACCTTATCTAAAATCCTTGAAAACTCTATGAACAAAACCTACTGTATTCACTTTTAGCTTCAGCACAAACAAGATGTCCTGTATTTGAGATACTTTTCTTATCCCTGTTGAATGTGAATTAGGAAGACAGAAAACAGAAAACAGTAACTGAAAAATACCCTTGAGATCAGTTTTCAAAATACGGCAGTTCCCTTCTGTTGTAAACAAAACGTGCTTTTACTAGCATTTGAATGGGCAAATTAAGAAACTTTATGCATAGATAGATATATTCATGAGCAGAAACTAGCTTCCATCTGTTAGGGGAATGCAACTGAATCCAGCCGCCTGAGAGAGGTGATGCTGGTGCAGCTCCATTCCCCAGGTACAACCAGTAGTGAGGCTGAGCATGGATTCCCAGTAAGCACTAACACACCTGTGCACACACAGATATATTTTCCTATATGCATATATACACACTTACATACGTGACTAGCCACACAAATAAGACACAGATACACGAAGCATTCACATGAACACCAACAGCACCAATGGTGTCATCCTGTTCCCCTCTCTGGCTGAGCAGGGGAAGAACATATGTGTGTACATATGTGCAACATGCACAGGCAGTAAAGGGTCCCTTACTGGAAAATAAGGAGATGGGACAGACTGTGGTTATCAGGCACAGGGCATCACCAGACAAACCTATTGCTAGCCCCTGCTTCCACACAAATGGACTCTTTTATTCCCTTATCCCTCTGTTTCCAACACTTGCTCTTCCCCAAATCACCTAAAGCCCTCCCTTTTCTTGCCTTTGGTTCCTCCCTTAAATATCCTATAATAAATCCTGAGCAATTCCAAGCTGCTTTTCTCCTGCATCCCATGTGTCCCCCATATCTCACACTCCTGGGCAGCAACGTCCCTTTAGTCCAAAAGATTAACCAAAGAATTGTTCCCAGTTACTCAGAGTGATGAGCTCCATGCCTGGATGCTGGGACCGAAGCTCTCCTGGGACAGTTCTAGGAGGGGCCTGAACAGAGTGTCAGTACCTCAGGAGTCTGTAATTTGGGTTCCCCTCCTGTCACTGTGCTCCTCTGGGCTTGTGGAGATGGGCTTTTGATGGGCCAGTGGCTTTTGGGATATGCTTGGGAGCAGCTAATGTAGGTTATTGAGTTAATTCTGCCATTGTTATTTCTGTGCCTTCTTTGTGTGTGCAGATGACATACCACCATTAGGGGTTGTATCATATTTTCACCTTAAAATGTGGGTGAACATGTATGTGCTTAGTTTTTCATGTGTAACTCAGGTATCGGAAGAGTTTTTCTAATTTTCTCGTGAAGCTTGCCATAATTTATCCACCCACCTGTAAAATTTAATTTAAAAAAAAAAAAAAAAAGCTTGTCCGGAGTAGTGAGAAATATTTCAGGACATATCTCCAATAAAATCTTTTCTCAAGAGTCCTCTGGATATTTGTTTGTGTTTCAGTAACATAAGAAAGCCTTAACCAAGGTTCTGCTAAGTAAAAAATGCAAAGTAAAGATGAATCAACACAAGAGACAAGTGAGTGTAAAAAGCATTCTGATGGAAGAGTGGAGAGAGGACAAAGGAAGTCGAAAAGAGATACATATAGAGAGGCTGATTACCATTTTTTAAGCATCCCTAATATGTAAAATATTCCCTAGCCAGTTATTTCTCCCCACCCCTAACTCCAACGTTCTCCTCTATCAAATTACTATCATTTGCCAAATTCAAGTTTCTAATACACATGAAGAATTTGTTGTCAATAACCATTCAGAAAATGGAAGGATATCCATGAAGGGATATTGAAATGTATGATTAAGTATAGAAAGCAATGAAATATTGAAAGATCATGACATATTGTTACAACCATTAACTTCATACTGAAAAAACAATATAGTATTTGCCTGAGTATGATTTCAATTTCGATTTGTTTAATCCTAAAATAAGAATAAATCAGCAAACTAGGAACGTTTTACGCAAATATGTACATGGAAAATACAGGTTTTATGTAGGAAAGTTTCTAGCGAAAGATACTTTTTTGCCATCTTTACCATTAAGGCTGAAGCATGACACTTTACCTTAGACCAATCCGTCCTCTGTGTCCAGCAGAAATTCTGTGCTGCCTTAAGGAATTTTCACCTTGGATATTTGGTCTCCTGATGCTGTTCATTGACTTTGGCAGGGGTGTCAAGGAGTCCATGTCATCTAGCCATGGGGCTGTGTCCTTCAGTTAAAACCCAAACCTATTATTTCAATAGAATGGTCTAGGTAAATTTATGTAACTGTAGATATCACTCAAATGAAGCTGTTTGTTTGTCAGTTTTTTCTTTATTTGAAAACCTTTAACTTTTAAATCATTTGAAGAATTTCCCAAAAAGGTTGATAAAAAGAATACTGGTCTTTCTTCAATAGAAGGATGGCTCAGTGTTTCAGAATAGGGTAACAGTCCTGCTGACCATCAAAAGCAGGAAAGGGTAGCTCGGTTGCAGGATCCAGACAGAAATAAATAAACTTATTAACTACACTGAAGTCAATAAACGATACTCGGTGACAGGATGTACACTAGGAAAATTTTGCAATAATAGTAATAAAAAACCCCCATTCTTTAGTTTCCTAGATTCTAAACATGTTAAAATTCACACATAATTTATTTCTGCCTGAATTCAGAATTTCAGTGTCTGAAAGCATCCTCTTTTGTAGTTTATAAGTGGTGAGTTAATACAATTCATAGTAATCAGCACTATGAGAACTATTCAAAATGGCATTTTTCATAACAATTATAGGTGCATAACAGAAAGTTCCAGACATAAATTTCAATATTCACATGTGTGTATTTTGTTATTAAATGTAAGTAAACTCATATAAATCAGTGACATAAAGTACTCTCTGGTATTAAATTTGGATAATGCATATTTTATCAAATATGATGGATATTTTACCAAATGCTAGTTATTTCTTAAAAATGTGGTGTTGCATGAATTTTGGAAGTGGGAATGACTCACAGATAAGCTCTGTAGCTCTGCCTTTTACCTCTGTTTTAGCTTCACAACATAGAAAACAAAAAGCATCTATCTGGACAAAAAGATCTTCAAATGCTGTATTTTCTTTGAACAAAGATAAGTCTCAAGTACATTTGCTGTTTTTCTGCTAATACCACTTTTAAGACAGAACCTCCACTGTGATAAGGATACAAGATTCAAACTACAGGAGGGTGTGTAACATGGTTAAATTAAGATGTTGCCTTTTTTTTTGTGTATCGCTGTGGAGAAATTGAATCATGAAAGTGAGCTTGAGAAGAGAAATCATCCAAGCGATCACCTCATATTTTCAGATGTTTAAAAAACATTTTATATGGTTAAGATGATTTTTTTTTCTTCTCTTTTTCTTTCTTTTCTTGAATAAAGGTAACACCTGTACAAATTCAATTCTCCGGCAGGAATTATCTCTTGAGGCCCACATATTTGGCTTATCTGTAATGAACTTCTTTATGGAGTTCTTCCTTTCTTCCTGTGTATCATAGGTGAACTGTAGGAAACATCCCAAGACCTTGAATTAAGAAGCAATAAAATATTTCGTTATCACCTCCTGAAATGAAAATGATCGAAGATGGCCCAGTTGGAGCACTGAATTAATAAAGAATAACAACTATGATAGGCTTTTTAATGTGAAAAGAGAAAGATATAGATAAATTATTTTATAAAAGGAATTGAAAATAGTGTCAGCATTTCTACATGCTAAAGATCCTTATTGAATACATTATCTTGCATTTTAAATTAGTGTATACAGTAGTAATTGTTATTACTGGTGTGTCAACAGTTACACTTGAATAGATAAAATGACAGTGAAGTGATGTGTAATGGGTTTTAGTTTATTTGATAAATGTACAGTAAAAAACAGGCTTGAAGTAGCTCATGAGAAAATTAGATCAAATAGAAGCAAGGCTATTTTTCTTTTTTACTTAAAGTTCTTTTGCAAAATTCTATTGTAAACGCAGCCATTTGCAGTTACTGTCTTTTTTGCCTCCAATAAAAATATAGCAGCTGTCCATAAAATGTAAAAAGTGCAGGAAATAAAAATAAATAAATAAAAAAAAAAGAGGAGCGGTGCAAAGAATTCCACAGCAGAGAAAATAAAGGAGCTGTAAATGAGCAGACTTAAACTTGCATAAAAGATTTGGAAAATGAATTCTGCCTTTTACAAGAGCTGTTCTTCCAATACATATTGTTCAGAGGCACATGCACTGTGTGGTTCCTAATAAGCTTTTAGTACTACCTCTGCCAGCTGAACCCTTTCCTGTTTAATACGAAGTTACGGCAAAGCAATTTGCTTTGTGGAATGGAAAGGAATCTGAAGAGCCCAGACAGAGAAATCCAATTTCATGTCCAGACAGCCACAGCACTATATGCCTTCCATTTTAATGACTGACAGATTCTGTTTCTCCTTTCCTGGCATCACAGAAGAAACCGGCTTTCCTTCCTAGTGAAGAATCAGTTAAAAAAATCAGTGTTATATTTTTAGGGTTTAATTTGGTTGCACCATGTTTGCAGCACATGCACATACATTTATTAATGCCTCACTCCCTTCTACCATTAATTCAGCTAAAATACAGTTGCCAGGTTAATGAACTGTAGGCTTATATAAATTCTGTTGCTTCATCAGGCTTTTCTAATACTATGCGATCGATCCATCAAGTGTGAGCTGATTGCAGATTTCTAAAAAGTAAGCCACCTCTTATTTTGAGACTAAAGCTGTATCTAAGCCTCTGAAACACCCATGAGCTTCTCTATCAATCTATAACACATTTTAAAAAGTGTATTTTTTATTTTTCTTCCTCCTGTCATAGAATGTCAAATTCAGGGTTTTTTTAGGTTGATAAAAGTCTTTCCTTGAAAGAACACACCAGTTTTACATGCCAGTTCTAATAAAAGAACAAGATTTCACCTGATGTTGAAAAGTTTAGGAGGCAAAACTTTCATTTGATTTACATATTCTGAAGTCTTGTGATGTTATAAATACAATAAAATTGCATTATTTCATTGCTAAATGTTTGAGGAACTTTTATTATTTTTAATGGCATCGTTCAACATTACCAGTAGTAAAGCCTCTCTATTTTTCTACACAATTTGCTATCTGTGTATAAATTTGTTTATGTGTTCAGACTAGAAATAATTGAACTCAAAATTTCCATTGCATGTAAAATTAAAAAAATATAAAAAGGCAAAAAGAAATGCCTTAATAAAAAAAAAAAAAAACTACACGAAAAAAACAAAACAACAAAACCAAACACCAAAACAAACAAGTGTAAGCTTTCTCTTAATGAACTATGGAAGGCAAGCATTTAATTAAGCTATAGTTCAAACTGGTTTGCATGGGAAAGTTCTTAACGAAACATAACCTTAAAATCTAAACTCTTAGGCATTGATCTATGATTTTTAAGAAAGGATCTCTAAACTTCCAACTACCATTGAGGTGTCTGAGCACCACTGCCAAGAAACTCTTGGTTCCCCACAAGGATTTCCAGATCTCCAGATTCAGTGGTACCAATTACCTTTTGGTATTTAGAATGGAAAGCCCTGGGATTTTGTGACAATGAGCCTGGAGCTTCTGACTTCTGAGCCTCAGCCCCTGCACAGCTTTGACCTTGGCAGCCCAGAGAGTTAATAGGTGATGTATTTAGAAAGCAAGCAATGGAAAATTGTTGGATTTCTTGGAACAATGGTCCACTGAACATGATTCCTTCAAAAATTTAAACGAAACTCAATTTTGCATGCAAAATAGAAGACGAATAATGTGATTTTAAATGAATTAACATTTGCTACATTTGTGGAGGAAGTTGAAATCCTTTTTGTCAATGTAGTATTATCTATCTCCTTTTTCAAACTGAATACTATATCACTTATTTCTTGACTGCAGAAATTGTCTTGCATACTCTCCAGTTGTTTCCTTCTGACTTAGCTGACTAAAATCTCATATGATATTTGAACTGAACAGTTGGTATAGTTCAGTCCTAAATCTTTTCCTAACCCGACAGTAGAGACCACTGCTGTGGTAACAGTTTATTAATCTATCAGGGGAAAAAAATTGGGAATATCACAATTCATTCTGTAATACATTTTCTTTGTATTACATTTGTTTTATTATGTAATGCCATGTGTTAAAGTAAGAAAACTACATGAACCTACAAGTCTGTGACATATCTAGTTAAATGCCAACATGGACAGGAATTCAGGTTTCAATTGCCCCACTTGCTCATATGCATTTGCTGGAAATTCCCAGTATTAGATAACGGCTAAGTAGAAATTGCCTGGGTTTTTAGGGAGGGGGTTGGTTGACCTGGGGGGCAGGTTTTGGTTTGGTTTTTTATTCCTATTCTTCAGTTTACAGTGAGAAAAAAGAAAAGCTAGTTTATAAAATATTTGTTTACCAAAGAACTTTTCTTTTTTTCCTAAATTCTTCACTTCAAGCTAGAAAAACATGAAGAAATGTGATAAACAAGTCTCTAATTATCCCCAGCCACCTTCAGCACATGCAGAAAGCAATCTGATATCAGGTAGTATGCAATACAGATATCAACTCTTTCATTGCTCTTGGTTTAGGACCTAAAAGTTAGGTCAATATACTTCCAATGGAATCTCAGAGTATATTGTTAACATTCTGAGTATAATTCACTGACTATTATACACGTGTGAAGTAAAACTCATTCAAGTGAGCAGTATCTTAAGGGACGTCAGGACATTTGGGTTTGAAACATGCTTACACTCAGCAGTTCAAGAAGTGTTTATATTTTAAATGAATCTTGTGGTTGTACTCTGTTTCACTCCTTGTTTCTTCTTCTGGTTGTCGGTTCTGGTTTCTGCCTGATAATTTCCTACTTTTTTTTCTCTTTAGCTATAAGAAATGCACTCTGCAGGTCATTGGTAGTCTCCATTTGATAGCTCACCATGGTATCTTCCTGAATTTTTCCCTGTATATTGACTTCACAGTATATAATCGTTGAGCATTTTATTTTTGACCCTAGGAGCTGATTGCTAGTACTGATTACTTTGAAAAACTCATACCTGCTCAATGTTTTTGAAGTCTTAGGAAAACCTTTTTTTAGTAGCATCATCTCTTTTGGCATATTCTTCAAGTCTTGAGCTGTCTATGTTATTTATTTTTTTTATTTATCTTTGTGGCCATCATCTGGAGAAATGCTTAATCTTACCAGCTTTATTTTATTGCCAAACTCTAGTTCAAATGAAACAAATCAGGGGTTTTTTTTTGTTTTAGTGTACTGGGACTGAAATTTGACTTTTAGTTGAAAAGTCTTGGCAAAAGTAGAGGTAGGAGAATAAACTCCCAAGTTAGCGCAAGTTTTTCTAACTCAGCAACTTAGATTCTGAACTCAAAGCTCATCAACAACTAAAGCAATTTTAGGACTAATCAGGTTTACAATAACTTAGTGAGACTGTGACTTCTTGCACAACCTTTTGTTAGCAATTCTAAGCATGACAGCGATCACCAAAATGTGGTCTGGTAAGAGTCAAGAAGTGGGACAACACTAATTGTGGTCTACGTAGCCGGTGCTGGTTTTATTTCCATTTTTCAGATGTTAAGATTTTGAAATGGGCACAGTGGTATGCAGTATCTAAAAGGAGCTAAGGATTACTGTTAATTAACATACTGCTTGAACTGCCAGTAATTAATAGACTGACAGTCCAAACTACCTAGTACAAAGAAACCTGTATACAATACCACTATAATACTCTTAAAATCGCTATATAGAACATCTGTGTTATTAATCTCTAATTTGTGTAAATAGGTGACTCCTGGAAAACAGTGAAATTATGGACTTGTAACAACTGAGAATCTTACCTACCACACTTTCTAAATTTCAGACCCATGCTCTTTGTTGAGACTCTTACCTCTTAAGTGGCATGATGTGTCCAGCTCAGCTTGTTATTTCATAATATCATCCTTATATTTAACTTCCTGACATCATCCTAATGTATCTTAACATTTGTGCATTTCAGAAAGTGATATTTTCTTATGGGAGTGTTACCTATGCTGTAGAGTAAAACAAACCAAAACAAAACAAAACAATAAGAACAACCCCAGGAATAAATAAAAAAACCTCTCCTACCCTGTTGCTAAAATTTATTAGAAATGTTTTAAACACTTGAAGAAGTGGGCTTCTGCAAACTTGTTTTTGATTTCTTCTTTGGATGGCTGGTGAGGAGCTCTTTCATTTTGCTTTAAGATATTGTGAATTAGATACAGGGCACTATCTTACGCTTTACTACAAGTGTAACAAAGGCAGTTGAAAGGTGGACACTTTTTTGAGTTGCTGCTTTTGGTAGTTCTGAGTATAGCAGTTCTTCAAAACATGACCATCCCTGAGAAACATTCATCACGCTGTTCACTTCCAAAGTGAGCTCCAAGTGATAGTGGTCATACCTATAATAACACTTTAAAGCTATCTATCTACTTTGCAATTCCCAAGGAGTAAACTTCATGCTGGCATCAATCTGAAAGATGATTTGAAAGTTTATCCTTGTTTTCTTCTAAAATTGTTGCTTCTTCAGCAACAATTCATAGAAAGAAACAAAGCAAACTGGGTACCTTTAGATCATTTTATACCTTATTAAGCATACCTTAAATGTAAAATATGAACTCTTGAATTTTCCAGGAACAACTTCTCAGGTCTAAGTGGTAGAACATGGTTTCTATTGTACACAGAGCACTATGTCAGAAAGTGGGGGAGTAAATTTGCAGCCAATTCTGGAAACAGGCTGTGCGCACCTTAATTTGCAAACTATTGCTTTGCATAGTCTGTGAAAAGTTCATGTGCCCTAAGCATTAGTAGTTAGGTCTGTTTTCAAAGAATAGTCTTTACCTGAGCTTCCTACACCCAGTTAAGCATATGAGGATATGTGCTTGGGTTTCAATCTCTGGCCTTGATCCAACCATAGCAGTTTGAAAGTGTTTCATTCATAAGAACACAAACCATTCCTGAAAAAATAAAATTACTGCAATAATTTCATTGTCCACTATGCTGTGGTCCAGAAATAAATTCTGGTAACCTTTCAAGACTCCAGAGAGCTGAAGGTGACAAGAAACACAATTTAACTTTCAGACTCTCCTTGTAGTTCTTTTTATTTTGCCCAGCTTGAGCTCACTAACTAGAGTCTCCAGGTGTTTGACTTTTATAAAGAACAGAAATGAACATCTGTTTAGCATGCAACAAATGTAAGACTGTTTCTAATAACAGACCTATAAAACAAACAAACAAACAAGTTCAAAACAAGCAAAAAGATAAGTGAATACATTATAAGACTGAATTGGTGCATGTGATGCATGTTCTAATAAATCTTTTTCTCATAAAAATCTTGAGTAATTTCTTTTCATCTTTAAAGAGAATCTGAAAATTTTGATCCTTAATTATACAGGCCATATCACTACATGTATTGTTGGCCCTGAGTAGTCCTGCTCAAATCTCTGCAACTTTAACTGGCGTGCTAATTCTCCTGAAAGAAAACATTCAACAAAATTCAATAATCTGTTTCCTGGTTTTATTATGTTTTTAAACTGGAGTGAGTCTAATTACTGTAAAATATTTCTATTGATGTAGCTTCCAGCTGTTAGTTCTGGGGGATAGATTTTTACTAAGTAAATAAAGTATAGGAAGTAACTCTGATTATCTTGGATGTTGTGAATTTCATGCTATAGCTGTCAGTTCTATTAATTCCAGTGCTGTACACTTGAAGCTTGACACTGACCGTATAGTTAAATATCTATGTATGTGACGAATTACTCCCCTCAGGGAAAGTTTTCTGTTTTTTTCTTTCTTTCTTTCTTTCTTTCTTTCTTTTTCTTTTTTTTTAATTTTTTTGAAGAAGATGGTTTTCGTCTTGGATAGGATGAGATTGCTATTGCACTGATATTGCCGTTGCACTGATATTGTGTTGGTCTTTCAAATGTAACTTATTACAAACAGAGGAAGATCAAGCACAATTCTTCCGTGAAAAGGAAAAAAAACCCCACACATTACTGATCAACCAAGTTAATCTCTATGGCTCAAAGCACCTCTGATATATATATATTTTCTCTTGAATACTAAATGAATAACTCCACTGTTTCCAGAGCAACAGAGGTGATTTCCTTGTCTTTATTAAGTTGTGTTTACAATTCACTGGTATTTTTCTACAGGGATGTCACACTTGCAGCTGACTGTATGGATATAAATCACATTATTTTGAAACATTTAGTTCTATGAAGTGTATTCCAGGCTGGGAACAAACAGAGGGTATAGTTATTTGAGTTAGAGATCAAACTTGTAAAACAAACAAAAGAAGGCCAGACAAAATGAATTTTAAGTCTCAAGCTAATGGTCTTTCTTTTTGTTATTTCACATTTCTGAGGTTTAAGTAAATGAAAGTTCTTTGCAAAACCTGGGTAATAAAGATGATGGGTGGTTAGGATTCTTTTTTACACAGTTTATTTTTGGAAAGTGCTGAATTGACAAACTCAAGCTTTTTATGGCGACCTGCCAGTTTTGATGGATCTTCAGTTAGAAAACATTTATCAGATCCAGGAATAGGTTTCTCACCAAATGAGAGGACCAGAGCAACAGATTAGTTGTGGAACACCTGACCACTACATCTCACTCACCACCTTCATTCTGGTCCAATTTCTGTCTGCCTCATCTTCCTATTTTCTATTTCACAGCTGGTCTAGAAGGACATTATGGAAATTCCTCCACAGGAATACCTCAGAAGTTTCCATAAGAGGAACTGTTTCACGTTGATTAAAAAGAGAAAGGCAATTGCTTTGATTTTTTTTTTAAAGGAAAAACAAAAGAAAGTGGCCTTCTACGTGAAATTTTGAAATGTTTGAATGCCCCATGGATTCACAACTCTGGTTTCCAGCCATCTCTAATTATGTATTCACAAGGGAGATTTTGGTTACACACAATTGGGGATAGACAGGAGGTGGATGGTCGTATGTCTGTGGCAGGAAACTAGGTTGTTTTTGCAAACTAATAACAATAAGGTCAAGAATTATGACAACTCTCCTTAAAAAAGGAAGTTTTGGTTTTTGTGATAAAAATGAGACTACATAAAATCAACCACTTTTTCACAAACTGAATATCATCTATCTATAGGGTAGATGCTGAGCCTGGATGTTTTACAAGATGCTGAGCCTGGATGTTTTACAAATAGTTAAAAAAAACCCCTGACTTCAGTCAATAATTTAAAAAAAAACGTTTAATATCATGAGATGATGTGACATACAGCTGCTTTTTTACCTAAAGACTGTGTCATGGACAAAGATTCATGAGACAAATATTTTCCCACAATAGGGAAAGCTTAATATCCAGTATCTATCTGTTGCAGAAAATCAAAACTTATTTGAGAAAGAGCTACGTTTACTACAAATACAGTAGTCTTCCCCCGCCTCCCCCCAAGTTGTGTATGTTTAAACAATTTTTGGAACTCTTACAATCCAACATCTGCGAAGGACACAGATTTGGATGACTCAGAAGATGAACTACAGTGGAAGCTGCTTTAAGACACCACCAAGCCCTGCTGCAAAGAAAACTATGTGGAGACAAAGCCAATTGTGGACTGAGCTATAAGACTCTTAATTTGTGCAGGAAAAAAAAAAAAAGGGAATGCTGGAGAGGAAAAGAAAAATGTGGTTGTATAAATATAGTAATGGAGAAAAGAAAACAAGATAAACAACTTAATTTAGATTTTTCCTTTAGTTTAGGAATGAGAGATTGAGTCCATTATTCACAGATGAAAGCCATATTCAGTCAGCCAGAGCTTCAAGATGGTTCCTGATATAAGTTAATTAAGGTGTTGCCTAAAGTTTCTTGTGTGATAGCATCATGCAAACTGCTGCTAAACAGACAAATGTTGCTACGTTTAGCTGTTACTGAATAATGTTAGGGCCGGAGAAGCTATACAGATCTTAGAATACGCTTGTATGCCTCTGCAAGAAGTAACCTCTTAATGTAATAGAAAGTAATGAATGGTACATAGGTACCTAAAATCTATTCAAGAATTCCTAATCAATAGACTGGTCTGGATTAGGACATGAGATATGTATTCTGTTACAAAAACTTAAAACATCAAAGTAAATAATTGTGAGGTGTCAGACATTCAGAGTTGCTTGCTTTTCAAACATGGAAAACTACTCATATTATTGTAATCAGTAATACTACCAGTAACAGAAATACATGATTAAAAACTATGTTTGAGATAGTTGTCTTTGGATTTCTGAAGTACCCTATGCTCTTTTCCTGCTTAGGGAGTCTAATTACCCAACTGTTTTGATTTATGTTAGTAAAGTCCTATCTTGATAGAATAGTATTTTTGTTAAACTGTGTTATAACAGGAAACAACAGTATCTTTTGAAAGCAAGAATAAAGTTAAGAAAAAAACCAGATTAAATTAGGGCAATAAAAATATTCAAAGCATATTAATCTGTTAAGAAAACTCTTATGAGGTAAAATGGGGAAGCAGTGACAGAAAAAGGTGTGGCTAAAGTTAATTTCTTTTATTTCTCCTGGGTAGATCTACAGAACAGACAGCATATGCTAAGAAACAGCTAAGTAAATGACCACAAGGTAATGGATTTTTTCCAGGAATCTGAACTATCATGAATATTTCTGTACTTCACTAGAGTATGCTAAACCTTTTATTACTTAAAACAGGAGTGGTATGAACCTCAAATGACAGGGGGCAGAGATGATCCCAAAAGACTTAACCATGGTTTGAAGACACATGTCCTTTAGAAGCATGTTAATCACCGAGTATTTTACCAAAAAAACAGGGTTAGAATCCAGCTATGTACTCTGTAGTTTACAGAAGCACTGAGCTGATGTCAGTTAACATTTGAGCAGAGTGGTCGTGGAACCTCGTCCTACTTTAACTAGAACAAAAAGATAACATTAGTTTTCTTGGCAATACAAAAAACCCTCAAAAAATCTAAAAAAAAAAATCTGTGGTGTAGGTCATTCTGCAGATCACAGTGGTTAGAAAAAGGGTTTAGGATGGATGTTAAGCATCTCTGAGTTTTCTTTTCTGTAGTGCCACTTACCACTGATGCAGTGTGAGTTTTTAACTTCCACTGTGTTTGCTGCCGCTTTTCCTAAGCATTATAGTAGTCATCTTTTCTTTGAAACAGAAATTTCTTGCAAAGGAAACATGCAGGAAAATTAGCCATTTCAATTTTGTGAAATTCCTCGTCCGGTTTACCTAAATAATTCCTCTCTCTTGAAATACTGCAGGTCAGAAACAGATTTTTAAAAATTCTTTTTTTTCTTTTGGTAACTTATTTTGGTAAATTACTAGCAGTAAAGTTAATCATGGAAAGGGTTTTTTTTAGTTTAATTTTTTTTCCTCCTAGCTCTAAATTATTCTGTATTTTCTGAATGACATACAGGATATGGTGTATTAAGTTGTTTAATTTCAAACAGACAAACATTTTAACAAATATATGGAATTGCAGTACATCATAATCCAAAAATGTCTTGATAGAAATGTCATGTCACTTCCTACAGTAAAATGGGAAAATATTCATGATATGGCCTGTATAACAAGGAAGACATTCTGTAACATATTTTGCAAATACATGTTTGGTGAATTGTATCAGAAATGGTGCTGCAGAAATTAGAAAGTAACTGTAGATATTTGATTAACCTTATATTTATTTGCATTGGATAAATAAACTAATGATCATTTAAGTGCATTTTTACATAATAATAGCTGAGTTAGTGCTTCATTGTTTAAGCCAACATGGGTTAAGTAGCTTCAATAATTTATTTCAGTGATGCTTTCTTTCAGCTGCTCTTCTTCAGATTTAAATTTTTGAATTAGTGTTGATATTTCCCCTCTGCCTTCTCTTCTGAAGTCCAGGACATACACAGACTTTTTTTAAAATTATTTTTATTTTTTTTAACACAAGCTGTCTGACAGTCATTTTTCCTTTTTTCATGTCTTAAAATGTACATTTTTTACATAAGTTATCATGGGTAGATTCTACATTACTGTGTTGGCTTTCGTCTCTTTTCATCCAGCTGGCAGCTCTTTCAGCATCTTTAAACCATGGCTGTGTAGGATACACACAAATATTCCTATTTACTACTTGTCTGATGTTCAGCCAGTTGAGTTATTGGAAGGCTTGTAAAGGTGCAGTACTTCAGCTTCCAGAATGAATGCCAGCACATTCCTTCACTCAAAACACAGCGATGTAAATTGTCTGTAGTAGTTGCTCCTTTGAGTAACATTTAAAACTTGAGTGGAGCATTCTGATATTTTACAACCATGTGGTGTATAATTTGGCAGTGTTTATGGACTTAGCATTTTTATTTGATGAGCTTCCAAAAATTTTCATAAAAGCAGATTCCCTTTGTTATCTCTTTCATATCAGTTTTCTTATAGTGTTCATCAGCATCTTCCAAGAGCACATTAAGTTACACTGTTAGTATATGTCACACGTGTGTGTTCTCTCTCAAGAGAAAGAAGGATGAACAACATGGGTATTGTTACAGTGTGTTTTATACACACCTAAGTCTATACACGTATGTCCATGCAAACAACATATTTCTCTATAAGTATGCATATTGCTGAATTTTATGTTTTCTTAAAGCTGGAAAAATGCACCTTCCCCTTGATGCAGGAGTCAGGAGATGTTGTGTGTCTGTCTGTCTGTCTGTCTGTCTGTTGGCTGGGTGTGACAGTGGTAAGAACAGAGGGGAGGATGAGGAAATGGGATGTTTATTTTACACTCAGCTAAACCTGGAACAGATACTGTCTACCACAGACAACCGTGATCCATACCACAGAGTTCAGTTTTCCATGGAAACCAAATCACCTGTTGTGGTTTTCACTTCCAAACCTTTTAAAAGGTGTTTTAAGTTGCCATGGAGGACATAAAGACTTCCGTTTCATATCCCATGGAAAGCCAGTGTGTAGAACAGAAAAGAGACCAGATAGGTTTGTTATATCCTGGAGCATCAGAGCAAGATATCAAGGTGTTCTGTTCATTCTCATAAGCACCAGTAGGGTTCCCATCCACAACATTACCAATATCCACAACTGCTTTTGCGTCTTAGACTTCATCAGTTAATTTGATCTTAGCAGTATACTTAAAGGGACATTATTAACTACTTTTCTGTATTGCTGTTTTGTTTTTTTTTTTACTGTTTCACCTAAAAAAAAGGCATATATGATTGATTACAGTAAAGCACGATGAAGTACCAAAGAAGGACATAATGCAAAATGGTTAAAAAACTGTTGGCTTTAATTTTTGAAATGCTATATAGAGGCCTTTAAATTTTTTTGCATATAAGGACATATTAAATTGATATGTATGAACTTTACATTTAACCATTTTTTTTATTCCTTGGAACTGTTGGCACAGTATACAACAGAATTGGAATATCTGAAGGTCTTTTGATTCTCCAAGTTTTCTCTTCAGATTGTTGCATTTTAGACAAAAATTGAATTAGTAAGAATTTTAGCATATAATTTTCTAAATATCTTATGAAAACTTTTTAAAAGTATACTGAAGTAGCACAACCATTTTCTTCATATTGTGCTTTGGAACATATTAATCTCTGGATTGCATTGTTTCTATTCTCATTGCAGCTGAATTCAGAGTTTAATCTTGCTTGGCCCACAATTCCTTATCTTTTCAAATGTTCACCTATTTCATTTTTTTCCCTAACAAATAGTGATCAGAAATGCATCACTTTGAAATACTTATTTAAAACCCTAACACTGAAGTGTCTAAGTATTTACTTATGAGGCTGTGTGTGTATAAACTTGCTTAGTCAAATTAATGGGTTTGCAGATTGTTAAATTTCATAGGATAATACACAGCCTGATCTAATACTTTTGCTTCAAACACATTTCTCTGCACTATGTTTGTCTGCAAATAGTTCCATTCACTTTAGTAGCTCCATGAGACACGTAAGTGATGCTGAATTGCTTTAAAGAGTTGCATGCAGTCTCGTTGTCTCCCATTCTCCTTCGGAGTAAGTCAGAATGAAAACTACTGTGCACAGAAGTGCATCAGATACTGCATTTTAGTTCCAAATACCTGTTCGCTACCAGTGGCACTTCAGAAGCTGCTATTCACCTTGCAATGAGGTGTTCCGAAGACACAACTGGAAGTCAAAGACTGAGTAGATTGTGGTCTCTCATCTTTGCTCAGCATAAGAAAGCAGTAAGAACTCTGTTATAAGCTAAAGTGTTAAAGCCGTAACACTAGGAGTTAGCATACAAGCTAACTTTTTGGAATTGCTCAGGGGACCTGCAAAAGGGAAAAATAACCAGCAAAAAAAGCAAAAAAAAAAAACAAACCTTTAACCTGTTAGAGATGGAATTTCAGAGCATATAGCTGGGCATTATAATAACTCATATTCTCTGTTCTCAACAATCAAAGACTTTTAACTCAGAAGAGCTAATGTATGCACATATTCTGGTGAGAAAAGGAGTTTACACAATTTAAATGCTTGAGTACATGCAAGTCCTTTCACAACTTGTGATGTTATTTTTTCAAAGGAAGCCTAGGGAATTTTAGAAGGCATTCTTTGCCATTTTGCAAAATAAGATCACTGTAAGATCGTCACCATTTCTTTGACAAGAAGGAAAACCAGAAAGAAGCTACATTTAATGTGTTCTCTTAGAACAAAGTCACTTTCAAAATGTGTGATTTCACATAGGCATGAGTTCACCAGTTTCACCTCTGGCAGCTGAGGTTTCCTGATGGATTAATATCTTTCCTTTGCTTACATTTCTTTGGAGATTGCAAGAGTCATGTTTCCTCTGATGCACAAGAAAACAATTTCAAGGCGCAGGGGATTGTTCTGTTCATACATAATGGTCAATTTAAAACATATTTTCATAAAAGTTTTTGCCTGCTTTTTATGACCCACGTAAATGAAAAGCATGCATTGTACACACCCTTAAGGTATTCATGATAAGGTTTTATATATCATGATGAAAAATTTACCTCTTTAATTCAAAATTCAGTTTTCATTGACTTCACCTGTGCAGAAAACTTATTTGTAAAGTACAAAAATGCATTATTTTAAAATTAGTTGGCTGTTTATAAAAATAAGAGGACTTAGAAAACTTGAAAAGTCTAGCAAAATCGTTGATTAATGTACTGTGAAAAAGTTGTTTGAAACCAAAACTGTTTAAAGATTAAGAGATATAATACACAGTACAATGATTTCTAGCATCCATAAGATATTACATCACATTGCAATTTTTCATTCACACTTGAACTTTGTGGGTTCTTCCGTGGTTGAATTTTTTTCTAGTGTGGTTAGAAGACAGAGTAGGGCAACAATATAGAATACACGGTAAGTTTGACAATAATATAATGCAGGGTAAACAGGAGGTGACACAAAAGTAGAAAAATACTCTTCTAAAGAAGAGCATTGTGGCACCTCATGGGCTGGCTTTAACAGCTTGCAATATGTGAGCCACTGATGACGATCTAATGTGCTGCTGAGGATTTATTTCACCCTAAGGGGGTGAGCAAGCCAGAAGACTTTGTTTTATAAGCTTGAAGGACAACTTATTTCTAGACGTTACACTGGACATTATTACTTCAATTATAAACTTTTAAGAGAAATTGAAATTCTTTTCTGACATTCACAATAGATCCTAATTAGAAGGGATTTTAATAAAAAATACATTCTAAAGTTATGACAGGCATTAATGAGTTATACTTAATATCAGACTGTGAGGAGTAAAACTTTACTTTCACTGTTATTTTGAAAACTCTAATTCCTATTTTAGACATTTATTTTCAGTTAAGTCTTTTCAGTGTGAGGTGACCACAAATAAAAATTAATTTTTTTAAAAAAATCTCATTCATTAAGTGATGGCTTTTACAAAACACTAGCTCATATAGATATTTTTGCTTGCCTTAATGACCTTTAAATCCCTAGCTGGTCTGACACCAGTTTCTAACCGAGAAAGCTTTTTTTTCCCCCCAATTTCCCGGTGAAGGAATTTTCTTAGTAATAACAACTAATACTTCATTGGCAGTATTTTGTTATCTGTCATCGTAACTATAGTTAAAAATTTGACTTTATTGTCCTTTAAGTTGTTGGGGTTTTTATTCTCAATTTACAAAGCATTAAGGACAAGAGAGACATTCAGATAAAAAAAAAAAAAAAACACACACACAAAAAAAAAAAAACAAAAACCAAAAAAACCACATAGGATTATGGAGAGCTATGGACATCATCTATCTGGACTTCTGCATGGCCTTTGACACAGTCTCCCACAACATCCTTCTCTCTAAGTTAGAGAGATATGGATTTGATGGATGGACAGTTCAGTGGATAAGGAACTGGCTGGATGACCGCATCCAGAGGGTGGTGGTCGATGGCTCGATGTCCAGATGGAGAGGGGTGACAAGTGGCGTCCCTCAGGGATCCGTACAGGTACCGGTGCTGTTCAACACCTTCATCAGTGACATAGACAGTGGGATCAAGTGCACCCTCAGCAAGTTTGCCGACGACACTAAGCTGAGTGGTGCAGTCAATGTGCCAGAGGGACGGGATGTCATCCAGAGGGACCTGGACGTCATCCAGAGGGACCTGGATGAGCTAGAGAGGTGGGCCTGAGCAAACCTGATGAAGTTCAACAAGGCTATGTGCAAGGTCCTACACTTGGGTCAAGACAACCCTCATTATCAATACAGGCTGGGGGATGATGTGATAGAGAACAGCCCTGTGGAAAAGGACTTGGGGGTACTCATGGATGAAAAGCTGGACATGGGCCAACAATTTGTGCTTGCAGCCCAGAAGGCCAATCGCATCCTGGGCTGCATCAAAAGAACCGTGGCCAGGAGATCGAGAGGTGATTCTCCCCCTCTACTCTGCTCTCATGAGACCCCACCTGGAGTACTGTGTCCAGCTCTGGAGCCCCCACCACAAGAAGGACATGGACCTGTTGGAGCAGATCCAGAGGAGGGCCACGGAGATGATCAGAGGGCTGGAGAACCTCTCCTGTGAGGACAGGCTGAGAGATTTGGGGTTGTTCAGCCTGCAGAAGAGAAGGCTCTGGGGAGACCTTAGAGCGGCCTTCCAGTACCTGAAGGGGGCCTACAGGAAAGCTGGGGAGGGGCTGTTTGCAAGGGCATGTAGTGATAGGACGAGGGGCAACGGCTTTATACTCGAGCAGGGCAGGTTTAGATTAGACATTAGGATTAAGTTCTTTACAATGAGGGTGGTGAAACACTGGAACATGTTGTCCAGAGAGGTGGTGGAGGCCCCATCCCTGGAGGCATTCGAGGCCAGGCTTGATGAGGCTCTGAGCAACCTGATCTAGTTGAAGATGTCCCTGCTTACTGCAGGGGGGTTGGACTAGATGACCTTTAAAGGTCCCTTCCAACCCAACACATTCTATGATTTTATGACTCTATGATAACTGTTTTGTGATTGGCTGTACTGTAGATCTGTCAAATGCCTTAGAGATTGTGTAAACAACTGAAACCCAATCTTTTCCAGTTTTGTAACTGCAGTTGAAAAATAGAATCTCTATTTTATTCAAGGAAGGACCAGTGTTTTTCTGGTTCCTATGGGATGCTACAGTGTCCAGTTCAGACAACTGGTCTCTCCTAAATAAAGATGTTTTTCCATTTTCTTTTGCATTGTTTGTATTCCTGGTGTGAGATCAAAAGATTTTTATCATTCAGATGCACTGACATCTAATTTTGGTTGCGCAGGAAATGTACAATTCACTGGTCTCCAGTTTGGAATTTGCTGTTCTAAGCGGGCTGCAAAGGTATATTTTGGGACATAGCAGTTGTAGGTAGAATAACTTCTGTGCTCTGAGAAAGCTCCAATGCAAAGATTGTGAAGTCTTATTAACACAGTGCTAATATGCAGTGTGAGCAAACTGTGCTTAGAGTCATCAAAGATAATTAAGAAATATTTAAATACAGAATTATTATGTAATTACAAACTATGTGAGGCATTAAGAAAACTGAAAAGTCATGCCAAATAGTCATCCAACTAATTCATTGCACCTCCCCACCTCTCCAGACTACAGTAAGGCTTATGCAAATTAAATAAAATCATAGTAAACAAGTAGTTAATTTCTCTTTAGAATATTTGAATGCTTCTTTCACAAATGCATTAAAATTGATCAAAAACATATGAATACAAGTTTTTCTTTAAGCTTTGCATGTGGGCTAGAGAAAATGAGGTGAACAGGTTGGGAAAGGTATTTAGATTCTCTTAAGCTTCTTTTTAGAATAATACTTTACACCTCATTACACAGCCTGAACCGATCACAACATTATTGTTGAAAACCTGTATAGAAAGAAAGGATACAAAATAAATCTTTAATTTTTAGTGATGAAAAAGCGTCTCTGCAAATAGCGTACTTGTTTAGAGGATGTAAATATCAAAACGATAGTCAGCAAGAAAGGAAATCAAAGTCAGTATACAGGAGTATGAAATCATTGGCATAAACAAGGTAAACAGTATTTATTTATATACTTTGCATCCTCAAGGGCATGAAGTCCTGCTTCTTTTCCTGCTCAGGAGAGCCAGAAAAAAACTATATATATTTCCCTGCAACAGGCATGAGATTTGATCCTGAAAGTCTTTGGGTGAATGAAAAATCTCAACAACTTGTTATGTAAAGAGATGTTGAAAACATACTAAAATGATTAAAAACAATCAAACATGCATTAATTAAAAGGGCATTAAATTTTTATGATAGAAATATTCACACTTTTTAAAATTATATCTAAAAAATTAAATTGTAAACTCTAAGTATACAGTTTCCCAAACACCATCTGGCTTAGCTTCTTAATAATACTAATCAATCTCTGTGAATAATGTAGTTTTTAAAAGTTTCTTAAAATAAATCTTCACTAAACAAAGGAAAGTTAACTGACTCTCTTAAGAACATACTATATTTAAAAAAGCCTTAAGTGATCACAAAAGCAAATACATGGACAGGGTAAGATTTTCTACACTCTGAAGTACTTCTTTTTGATCATACAAAATTTTCCTTCCAATGAAGAGAGTGAAGTTTTTTTCATTAATTTAATTCTCTGCATTCGATTGATAGCTTAATGATGAGCTTTCTTATAATGAATATATTATAAAGATAAAAAAGAAAAATGAACGTTTAATATCAAATTTATAGAGAGACCAGATGTGAAATTCAAATGCCTGAATTGAACAATTATGAAAACTTATCACAGACTTCAAATTGCTATTGTTAACAATTTTTTTTAATTGAGAAACACTTTCCATTTCATCAGTTAATTGAACTTTGTTACTCCTTACAGTTCTAGAATATTCTTTTTGTTTGCTTGTTTTGTTCTGCAGCAAACTTCAAAGACTTTTTGGGACATTTTGGATGGTAGCCTACAAGTCACCTAAACCAGTTGCTTTTTGGCATGGGCAGAAAGGTATGTCCACAGAACTTTTGCCATAATGGAATGGGGAGATAATAAGTTCTCATCTTGGATAAATCTTTGCTGTAATAAAAGAAGCAGGATTCAGGGAGCCTGGCTCCATCCTCTCAGCTATTTATACACATTGTTGAGATTCATCCTGAGAGTTCTTTTCTCTGGCCTAAACAGTCTCATCTGTCTCAACCTTTTTTCATAGAAGAGATGTTCCACTCCTTAATCATCTTTGTGGCCCTTCATTGAACTCTCTCCACTATGACCTTGCCTCTCTTATAACAGGGACCCCAGAAATGGACACAGCACTCCAGGTGTCACCTCACCAGTGCTGAGTAGAGGGGAAGGGTCACCTCCCTCAAACTGCTGGTAATGCATAGCTTAATGCAGCCCAGGATACCATTAGACCTCTTTGGCACAAGGGTAGATTGATGGCTCATGTTCAACTTGGTGTCCACCAGGACTTCCAGATCCTTTTTTACAAAGCTGCTTTCCAGCTGGGTTACCCCTAGTATCTGCTGGTGCATGGTATTGCTCCTCCCCAGGTGCAGGACTTTGTACTTTTCCTTGTTGAACTTCATGAGGTTTCCGTCAGCTTGTTGAAGTCCCTCTTGATGGCAGTACAACCCTCTGGTATGTCAGCCACTTCTTCCAGTTTTGTATCATAAGCAAACTTGCTGAGGGTACACTCTGCTCCATCATCCAGATGTTGAATGGGACCAGACCAGTACATTGGTCTTGGGATGACATTGCTAGTTACTGGCCTCCAACTACACTTTGCACCACTGATCACCACCCTCTGGCTCCAGTTGTTCAGCCAGTTTTCAGTATGTTGGGTAGCTCCTGACATTCTCAGCCTGCTCTGCCATAAGGTCTCAATGCTTTGCAGAGCATACCGCGCCTGAGACACAGGTTTGTGTTCTGTACGGAATGTGATTTTGGACTTGGGTTTGCCTCTAGCATGCAGCATAGGCATACCCAGTGAGATCTCATGGGTCACCATGAGAAGGCTGCTTCAAAGTGCTTGCCTGTAGTTTTACAGCATGGTTCAGTTTGAGTAAGTAAAAAAGCAATTATATTGTCAATTTTTGAATTCCAGGTACCTACCACTTTCCCCAAACTATGTCCTCATACTTGTTAGAAAGTTACTCATGCAAGAATCTTGCACTAACAAAAGTTCGTTTGGAAAAGTCTGTTGCAAAGAGGTAATAAGCTAGGAAGAGTACCGTACACACTAAAAGCTTTCAGAGAGTGTTCATTTCTCTTTTCATCCTTCAGTAAAAGATGCTTTCCTCAAATTTAGCTGTCTTGATTGGCTGTTATAAGTCATTATTTCTGCTCAAAAGTGTTTCACTGACTGGAAAGGTGCCCAGACTCACGCTGCTTATGGTCTTTGGGAGGCTACCTCTGCCGTTTTCCACCATCCACTTCTTCATGTTAATCCTTTCAAATTGGGGAATGGAAAGCAAGTGAAGGGTCGGTCCCTGTTGTGGCATATATTGAGAGTTTGACAGTCACTTTCCACATTTCGTAGTGACAAGACCTGCTGAGTACTTCTGTGTCTGCTGCTTTTGGCCCAGTAAAACTTAAAGGTTCTCTGGAGCACTTTAAAATCTCCATTCTCATATGAGACTTCAGCTAATACACATAGAAAACTGAGAATAGAAGCAGGACTTAATTATTAATTTTTGAGTACTTCTGCACTTAATGAAAAACACCCACTAGTGCTTTCTAACAAAACTTTATGTTTCTTAAATGGACACTTAGAAATAAAATATGCAATACTGGAAAATTTTTCACCTGATATACGATGTTGTATTAAGTTTCCAGAAAAATATATGACAGATATGACAAAAAAGTTAATTGAGCTATGTTTCCATTGCCGATGGCTGTAAAATATTTCAGACAGTGCTTTACCATTACCACTGCTTTAACAACAGGCTGGCTTAATTTGAGTTGCATTGTGTGGTATTTGCTGTTTCTATGGAGGTGATAGAATATTGTTATTAAGACGGAAAAGGACTGAAACAATACTTAAGAAATGTCTGAAGCCTGATCCAAATATTTAAGGTATGTATTAGTTATAAATATTTTAAAAACCATATGAAATGAACCCAGCAAAGGACAACAGACTTCTTTCACCTGTGAGACAGACAATGAACAAAAAGAAATTTTTTCATCAGTAGCACTAGAATGAATACCCTAAATACAAGCTTCATTCATCTTTGCCCATTCTTCATTTTGATTATAAACCAGTTCTATCCTAAAGTGGATTAGAAAGAATCTACTAGTGGTAGAAGATCACTGGAGAAGACATAATCAAGAACAGTAGTAATGAAAAACCAGCAGAAACTCTTGCTCCATCATATTTCATATAACATTTTTATGAGTTTCTATGTTCTATAATCAGTATACATGAAGTTCACCTCTAAACCTCTCAGACTGGAACCAAAAAGGTTATACTGATTGCAGTTCTAGATATACCCTCCAGGTACATGCTGAAATTTTCTAGAAAGATCACGGTAAGCTCCAAGGATATACAATTTTCATGTTATAAAATAGTTCCCTGAGTGAACTGGTACAATTTATTTAAGATAAAAATGGCCAGATGTGTGAGGAAACCAGTTATATTAACAGAAGAGAGAATGAAGCTTGAAGTTTACTTTAATAAGAATGAGTAGACCTCTAGGTGTAAACAATATGAAAAAAAAAATATTTCAATATCAGATTATTATTCTGTACTCTACTGAATTATTGCCTGTGGCTGTCATGTTAGCATGGCTCCATAATTACTCACTTTTGTGTGTTAGAATACTGTAAATATTGTGCAGCTAATGCTTTGTGTTTGATTGGAAACATGACCTGGCTATTGAATTCTGAATCAAGCTCAGGCAAGCACGTGCCAATATTTGCTGGACTTGGGGTCTTCGCTAACATTATTCTTAATTAGCATGATGATTATGTCTTATTTTTTCCTTAACAAAGAGATTTTCTAGATACAAAATATATGGAATCTGCATTTCATTTATGAGTTGTTGGGTTTTATTCAATTAATTTGCCTACGTGTTTATTTGCAACAGGAAAAAAAAAACAAAGAGGAAACTCAAAATGACTTCTCTTCCATACGTTTGAAGACATGTTGCTAAGCAGGTGCTTAGCTTTTGGCAGTGTAAAAACTGGGAAAGGATTTCCATGCATTTCATGATCTCTTTTTGTTTGTTAGAATACATTTACTGGGTTTTTCTCACAGAGGTGATTTTATGAGTTTTATACGCAAATCTGAAAAATGTCAAAAAGACATCTGGACATAAATGCAAAGATCTATGAAATTATACTAAAGCAGCTACAAGTAAGTTGATGCAGGGTTGGAAACAGTGCCCAAGAAATTTGGATTTTATAGTAAGATTTTATTATATTTTATTTAATCAACTCATGCTTTTTCTAATCTTTAATACCATATTTCTATCAGTTAGAAACTGGAATGAATACCTGATGGATTTTGAGTAGGAAAAGGCGACTCTTCATGATTTCTAAATAGGTAAATAAAAATAGACCATCAAAGTTTTCCTATGAGTCAACAAATTCAAAGTTGGGAAGGAAAAGCAGAAAAATCAAAACACTTAGGTGATATATGTAGCTAAATCTACTAAAATGTTATCACCCTCTTAAAATTACAATATTTTCTATGGTTTTGGCTATCTTCTGATGGAAACATCATTTTGGGAACTATGTGTCATCACACCACTATTCAGGGGAATAAATAGAAAAAAATCCTACTCATACACTATACAAAGAGTGAAAACTGCTGTTTTCAAGGTTGTTTGTATTTTGTTAAGGGCAAACCATTTTCACTGAATGAGAGATTATCTCTGATCCTTTCCATGTAGAACACTACTTAAGACAGTGATCTTTTTTCTTTATTTTGTTGCTGTCCATTAAATGAAAAGTAAAGCAGGGGTTTCTGTGACTGGCTTGAGGTTATCAATGTCAGCTGCTTACTTAGTGTTTATGCAATTTCTAAATGTGTTCTACATCTGAAATGTTATTTGCGCTATTCTAGCTAATTACAGCAGAAGTTGCAAATGGTCAACTTATTTCTTGCAACTATAGTTTAAGAAACAAACATACAACCAACCAACCCCCCCTTGCTTCTCTAAGGTTACCTTATTCACTAGTAACTGCATGTAATTCAAAATAGCCATGTGGAAACAATGTTAATTATCTATCAGAGGCTAAACAAAGGTATCAGGGTAACAGAAACAGAAGATTTCAATGAGGTCTTTGAACTAAGTCACTCTTTCTGTAGGCAGGACACAGGGACATAAGCAACATGGGCTCCTCTGTAATATGGGTCATAAAGCAGTGCTTTAAGAAATAACGCAAACATGTTACCAACATCTAGCTGAGAAGCAATCCACAGAAGATAGATTTACCATCACCAGAAGAGTTATTCCAGCGGGTTGCTGAAGCCTTTAGTCCTCTGTCATTTATTTAAACAGTATCCAGGTTTGGATTTTGAAGATTTATAGAGAGCGACCGGGGTTTCTCATTTCACAGTCAATTGAACCTTTGTCTACAGCACAAAATATGCTGTTCCTTTTCCAATTAAGGGGAATTCTCCTGGGATTTTTTGAAGAAATCCAAGGGACAAATGAGCACAAAAATTATTTGCCTGCACAGGGACATGTGGTGAAGCGGTGTGGTCTTTCTTCTGTAGTTTGTGAACTGTACACTGCTTTCAAGCTTGTATCCCTCATTGCTCAGATGTTCCAAAGTTACTGGCACTGACAACCCAGCCTAATGTGCAAAGCAAAATATTGTTTCCTGCTCAGTAGTCTTGCCCATATGCAAAAGAAGTTGTTGGGATGGAGTTCATCTCATTAAGCCTTAAGTTTTTAAAAAATAACAATAAAATTCACAACAAACCAGATCATCTGAATGTAAATACTTATCAGCTTGACAGATACATTATCCTCGCTACCTGAATGCAAAGGGGTTTTGGATACCCAGTCCTTATACAAACATCTAAATTTAGCTATTTTATACTTGAACCTGTTCCCACCATAGGTGGCCAAGATTTTATGGGTCATCCTCTGTTCTTGTCAGAGTTAATTGAAGGAAAATCCACCACCTATACTGCTACATCTAGTACTCCAAAAATGTGATCTGTGGCTTCCATTTGGCAGGGTCTGTGCTACGCAGCGTTTGTCCCTGTTTACTCTGGACAGTCCATGGTGCCTATGGCCTGCAACATAATTACTGTTTTCATTTTTTCAGTTCCAAGTGCTTAAAATAATAAAAGGTCTAAAAAAAAACCAAACAACAAAAACAAACAAAAAAACCCAACCCAAAAAAAACCAAACCCCAAAACCCAGAGGGAAAAAACCCAAACCCCAACCCAAACCCCATATTTTTTTAATAGCATGATGTTAAGGGAAAGAGCTGCACGTAATGATTCAAGGCATGAAAACTGGGGATATCTGAGGGAGGAAGACTGTGGGATAATGATGGAAGAACATATAGGATGGAGTGAACCACACATTTTTCCATAGATATAGGTGTCTGGTGCAAACTGTTTTTATGCAAAGAGAAAATTGAAGAGACTGTTCTGTTTGCAATATTCATATACTACTGGAAAATAAAATTGGGTAGGAAAAAATCCCTCCCTTGAAGAAAAACTTAAACAATTTTTTTTCAATATTTTAAAAACTACTGATGAATACACATTACTACACTTTAAGCTTTCTGTGAACCAAAATATCAGTTTTCATACCTTCTCTAAAAGGTTGTAGTGTGGGCATAAGTTCAGCTCTCTTCCTTAATGAAAATTAAGTTAACCCAAGGTGGCACACTAGCATTTCTAGCATTCTAAGAAACATACTCAATAGTTCTCAAATTCTATAAAAAAAAGGATTAGTCATCAAATATACACCATCTCTTATTGTACTCAGGCTTTTCTTAAAAGCTTCTGTTCTACCGGATACTAGATGAAACTTGTAGGTTATGTTCTCACCCAACATGCAGGACCAGCTAAGCTCACACTTTAAGGTGATAATTCTACTTAATTATGTTTGATACATTATATTATCTTTAGGGGATATATTTCAATATAACTTTTGAGGTAGGACTATATTGTGTTTCCACTATATGAAAATATAAGGAGAGAATCAAGGGAGCCAAAGGAAAATATGGACTTCCTACTCTGTATCCCAAGATGTAATTATGTAGCAGGCACTATGAAAGAAAGTAAGGAGAAAAAGCAAGAGAACTTCAGATATACAATAAAGTCCTAAACATCTGGGAAAACATACAAGGTAACGCTTGAAGGCTTCACTGGTCTTTACCAGAGTTCACAAACAGGACACACATTGCAGAGTTGTTCTACTTTTGGCCTGAGAGACTTGACATTTCTTTTTTAATGACACCTCTACTTAACAGCAAAAATAACAGAGATTTAAAACTAGCTTCTAGAAATCATTTGGAATATCAGAACAGATCCAGAATGACATATTCTTCCTTTTGATGCACATTTGCCAGTATTGTTATCAAGACCTGCCATCATATGCATGCAAAGAAACCTCTTTGCTTTTATTTAATTATTGGAGAATTCTGCCAGGAGAAATAACTATGCCAAAATTTATCCATCTATACTTCTGAAAGAGTTATTATCCAGGACACATTCCAACAAAGTAAAAAACATACATAGCTGAAAAAAAAAAAAAGAAGGTCCCAAATCAGTATGTGAAAGACAAGGCTCTTTATTTATTTTACAAGAATTTTCAAAATTGAGTCATGCTTTTTCATTTTAAGAAATGCACGTGTGAGGCTTTGCCAGGAGTTTTTGTTGTTTTATTTCTTTATTAATTAGAATAATTATCATAGTTATTATAGTTACAGCAAATTATATACAATCGTTTTTTCCCATGGAATTTTATTTTTTGTCCCACTTCTCACTCCTCCTGTAACTTCATGCAGAGAAATCAGTATTTACTTTTAGCATTTTGTGCCTTTCCTTTTGGCTACAGCACACCACATTTTTATGAAGGTAAGTTATGGCAAGCCATAACAAACTCCAAGATATTTATCTTTCACCTAAAAATTTCCAATATAGTGATCAGTAAACTAGCTTCTGCTGCACTGCTCTCAGGAAGAAAAGATAAATAAAAGGAAAAAATTTGTGAAGCAAAAATATTAATAAAATATTATGTACTTCATAAAAGAAATGCTTGTGTAATCTATGCTTTAAATTTGGATTTTTTTACCTTCTGTTATATTTTACCTTTAGAAAAAATATGAATATTCATTTCTGTACATTAATTGTAAAGTCTATGGTTAATAAAGACTACATTAAGCAAAAAATATGCTCACACTTGGTAATGTAAAAAAAGGAGTTTCAGTTTCTGAAATTACCATAAAAAAAACTTCTGTGGTTTTTTGTTGTTTATTGCATTTCAATATATATATTTCCACTCAGGTGGAAAATAATCTTGCCAGTTAAGTCCAACACAGTTGCTCATTTCTTGCAAACCGTTTTTTGTCTCCACTTTAAGAATAGGGTTATGTTGAACTTTAATTGTCATCTGTAATAATGAAATGAATCCTGAATCAGTTGTTCAAGGTATTCTAAAAACTCAACATGCTCTGTGATTTTCAGCTTTTACGCAAGATTCAAGCACTAACAACTGGCTTCATCAATCGAAGCAATACGGACCATATGGGGTAACACCTACTTTGACTGGTATGTTTCTTTACTGAAAAATAGCGATATGGTGACACAAATACAAAACATCCACAGGTTAATTCCCCCTAGAATGGACATTTTACAGGGGGGTAAAAAACACAGCCTTTCAATAAAATGTGTAGTGTCTTACACTTATGACAAATGTCTCTACCCAAGCACTTTTGCAATAAATAACAAGTATTAAAAAAAAAAAAAAAAAGGCAGTCAGGCCTGAAGTCTCTTAAATGACATTCTTACAGGCAAGCTCTTGAGAGTCTTGGAAAGGTCTAAGAGGTCACAAAGAGCAGTTATTTTTTTTTTTCCAAAGAAGCCTTTTCCTGGGCAAGACAGCTTGAGAAAATGAGTTGTGTCATCAGAACTTCAAAGAGAAGTAGTCAACTATGTCACTTCACAAATCCACCAGTTTAAAATACAAGGGAAGAAGCCTTGTGCAACAAACCCTTTTAATATGCTTCATTTCTGTATGAAAGCTTACAGTTCAGGTTCCCTTTTTCCTTTATTTTTCCTTTTCCTTCGGTACATATGTGGGAAATATTTGTGAATGGATATATGGTGAAATGGACTCTTACTACTACCAATTCATTAACAACAACCTCCTTTCTGCAAACAGAAACTAGATGTAAGCACAGAGACTTCAGACATAAATACACAACTACACACATGTATGCACATACTGCAGTCACGCCTTTAAAGCTGTCAGTGATGGTACATGGAATGGCTGAACCACATGAAATGCTGCCACTTAATACCACTACCCATCTAACTGACTAGCTACTGATGTAAAGATCCCTGATGCTCTTTTTTTTCTCATCTCCTCTGTTACCTCTAGGGAAATACCTGTATTTATCAGTCCATAATGTTTAGGTTGTTTTCCCTAAGATTATTTTTCATTATATTTTAATTTTCTTAAATATGTTTCTATCTTTAACTCTTTAACCAACAGCCTACAGTCAGAACTGTCAGCTTTTCAAAGTTAGACCTTACACTTTTATATATGATTGTTTGTTTGTTTTTTTAAGTGACCTTTATTCCTAAAAAGGTCTTACATTTGAATCTCACCTCAGACCTGTCTTAAATAATATTCTGTCAAAGATTCCATTTCATCCTCCATATTTACTTGGGTCTTTATCACCCCCAAATTTTTAGTCTCTTTTTTCATTCTTTTTGGAAATAAACCACCACCAAGAACAAAAGCAGAGTCAAATGAGAAGCAGAAATTAAATACCATTATCTCCTTAGGGGTTTATTTCACGAAAAATATTTATTTAAAAAATTTGGTTTCACATCATTTTTTTTATGACAGAAACATTAATTGGTTTAGATGAAAATAGACTGCTTCTAGTCTCGTATTTGAAGCCATGCAAATTGCTGCATATAAATCGGTCTGAAGACGAAAACAGCATGTTTCCTTCACCAGACAGACATATGAGTTTGTTACAGGAGCAGATTATGATATTCCAGACCATCAGTCCTCTTCTGTACCTTACATAATCAACAAAGAACTGGCCTCATATCAACAAATAATTGCATATGTACTCAGTCTGAATGCATTACTTTTTTTGGCAAATGTTAAGTTAATTAGCTCTGGATAAAATGATTATATAGACTGTAGTCTACAGTATATAAAGAGACTTTGGGGCAATTGTACGTATTATTAATAAGTAGCAGGTTGAAAAAAGATAATTATATATACTATGCTGGCAGATAATCTTAGTGATTAGAAAGACAGCTGCAATACTCACACCACCAAACATAAGCACATAATAAAAAGTCTTCAGACTATGAGATTATTCATTCTGAAAAAAAATAATTGACATCAGTAGATTGCAGAAAATAAGCTGTTCACATCCAAAGAAATGTCTAAGCTTTTTTTTTTATTTTTTTAATTTTTTTTTTTATTTTCCTTTTTGTTTTGAGTAGTATATCTTGGCTTCAATGGAGCTTAATTAATCGTTCCCTAAATTAATGAAAACCCATGTTAAAATTCTTTTAAGCTGCCTCTCAATTTAACCTCAACATTTCTTGTTCTTGTATTATTAGAAAGAGCAAACAAGAGCCCCAGATGTGCCTACTGTATCTTATCTATTATTTGGCATAACTCTATAGTTTCCCCTTTTGTTCGTCTCTCACAGGCCTGTTCTGAAAGTCAGAGTTGAGTCTTTATATGACTTCAGTGGCCTCTGGCTCAAACCAACTCTTCCTAGTCACTCTTAACATCAATGAGACATTGATGAAACTACATTTGTGTTTCTGTTGAGCTGAATTAGCTGTTAGCTGTGTCTTTCTCCTTAGTTCAATCCCGTGGGCTTCAAAATCACTTCCCGGAGATAAGCTTGAGAGGATACAAGGCAACTTATTTTCTGAGTCCTAAATTTTACTTTGTCTTGATAGATACCCTATGGCCCATTGGCATCACATTATAAAAACACTAGGCAATAAAAGCACACCATTTTCATGGAGAATATAGGATATCCAGCTGCACCATTCAAAGCTGCTCTTTTTTTGTTTGCTTTGAGTAACTATATAAACCATGAAAACTACAAAAAAATTACGACAAGAACGATTACATTTGCATGGAACTAAATACTTTTTTAAAAAACATACATTTATAATTTACAAAGTCTGTGATAGTTTGAGGGCTGTATTTTTTGAAATTAAATTTTTAACTTATCTGATGAAGATGTTTTAATAATATTCATTGTGTGAAACATGATCCTTTTTAGAAGCCCTTACATCAGGAAAAGAAAAAAGAAATAGAGAAAAAAAAACATAGTTAAATTTGACCTTTCTAGTTTGTCAGAGATCATGTGTTGTTGAAAGTACTTGCAGGAAAGCTGATCCTGCTTCTTTTTTCTGATTATCTTCCGAAAAGTTTTGAGACAGAATCTTTAAGAGAAAATAATGGAGGAAAAGAAAGAAAAAGTAAGTACTCTTTAGAAATGAGATCCAAATAGGATTTAGATATTGAAAAATTTAAGACAATAAAATTATTTCACTGGACTGTGTATAAGACATTATAAGTCTTTTTTTTCTATAACTAAAACAGTATTACTGAAAATGCCTACTTTGACTATATAAAGACACTATGCCACTCAGAAAAGAGGTCTCCCCATGCTTTACTCTTCTGAAGGTTATGATAGAGTGAGTACACTGAGACACGCGTGCTAATAGCATTGAGTTAATCTGTAAATGTGACACAAGAAGGAGGATTTTCCTGGGGATTTCCACTCGACTGTCCTCAAGCATCACGCTGAGGATTCTGGGTTTGTGTGGGCAGGGAGGAAACGCTTTCTGCTGTTGGTCAAAGGGTGGCCAGTGTAGAGTCATGAATGAAATGCCGATGGGGGTAGGGGAAAGGGGAAAAGGTCTCACTCATAGCACTCAAATGAAGTTAGGAGAGCATCTGAAGTACAGCTTCTACTCCTTGGAAGTACTTTCTCTGCATAAGCATTCAATAAAAAACAGAAGCAATTTTGGAAGCAGGAGCTCATACTCCACGATTAGGTGTTTAGCCACAGGGTTTCCTTCTTCATTTGCTCTTCTGCTGACTACTGCTCTCTTAAATGCACAGGTTACAGTCTCATGGACAAGGCAGTCTTGTGTTGTGTGAGAGTCTGAAGATGAAATGAGAAACCAGGTCTTTCACTTCTCAGGCAAATGCCCTAACCACCGGGCAGGTGCCTACACGTGTATATGCGTGTCTATTTAAAGGAGCTTGTGAGTTATTAGCAGCAGACCAGTCCTTGCAGAGCACAGGAGTGGAAGCAGGCTACAACTCTTGCCTGCAGGTTTTAACAGTAGCCTGGGTACTGCTGACTATCTTTACTGCACAAGTTTGTTTCTCAAGTGTTCACACAGTGTAGCAAACACAACCTGCTGCCTTAGGCTTAGTCAACTAAGTTGTCATTGAGTGTGGGAAGAAGAATCTAACTTTCCAAGCCTTTTCAAAAAATGGCATCCCACTTTGCTTTCAAATGATTGTAGAATTTCGTTTTTATTTCAGAAGGGTGGACAATCCTCAGGACTTTCTAGAAGTTTTTTGGGCTCTTATTTCTGGACATACAGCTGAAACCGTACATTGACTCTAATGATCAGGGTAACGTTTGGGAAAAAGAAATGAAAAGGAAAGAGAGAGAGAGAGAGAGAGAGAGAGAGAGAGAGAAACAAAAGGGAAAAGTAAGACTCTTCCTAATAGCCAGGCAGGAAGACAGGCAGTAGGGCAGGGGAGGTGCTTCTTTTGAGGAGCATCCTCTCCCAAAATCTCCGGAGCAGCATAGGATCCCACATAATACTTTTCCTATAGTAATGATGTAGGTTTCATCAGGATCTGCTCAAAATCCCTATTGGCTCTTCCTGCTTATGATACTGCTGTTGCTGTTTGGAGCCTATTTTTGATAAGGGGCAGGTGTAGCTTACTAATTAGTTGCTAAATATTTTGCAAGTATATTATTGGGTAGTACTTATAGGATATTTAAATTACTTGTATACTTTATTATTTTCTTAGTCTTGTTTTTCAAATACAAACTGAGAGCTACAAAACAAGGTATAAAAAGGGGGAAAGAGAGAAAGAAGGGGTTATTCTCACATCAGTGGCAATAACAGCATGAGAAATCTGACAACAGTAATATATGGGTTTGCTGGCACAAGGTTATGAGAACAACAACATGCAAACAGGAGGAGAACAAGCAAAAAACATCACAGTAGCTTCAGAAAAATATTATGGCAACTTAGGTAAAAGATTGTGGAGCTGCAAGCGAAGGGCAGGCTGCAGAGCTGCAGATTAAAAGCTTCTAACATTACAAATGGTGGGGCACTTGCTGCACTGTGCAACACTGGTCTGGGATAATTCTTTAGGGGAATTCTTACAGAAGTTTTGCTTTGCGATATTCAGTAGATGAGACATTTATATGCAAGTGTATGTTGTGTATTACAATTATATGTGGTCCTATGCACTTGAAAGACACCTTTAAAAAAGAGTTTGAAAGTGATGTTTGATTCAACGTTGTAATTTATATATATAAACAGTAGTAACATTGAAGACATGGGAAAATATTTTTCCTCTGAGCTAGTAGGTGAGACTTGAAAGCAAAAGAAATGGAATGTGTGGCCTTAAGACAGCACATAACAATCCAGTAACAAGTTAGCTGATATCACAGAATCACAGAATGGTAGGGGTTCAAAGGGACCTTCAGAGATCATCTAGTCCAACCCCTCTGCCAAAGCAGGTTCACCTACAGCAGGTTGCACAGGATTGCATCCAGGCAAGTTTTGAATATATCCAGAGGAGGAGACTCCATAACCTCTCTGGGCAGCCTGTTCCAGTGCTCTGTCACCCTCAAAGTAAAGAAGGTTTTCCTCATGTTCAGATGGAACTTCCTCTGTTACAGTTTGTGCCCATTGCCCCTTGTCCTGCCACTGGGCACCACTGAAAAGAGGCTGGACCCATCTTCTTGACACCTGCCCTTTAGATACTTATAAGCATTGATGAGATCCCCTCTCACTCTTCTCCAGGCTAAACAGACCCAGGTCTCTCAACCTTTTCTCACAGGAGAGATGCTCCAGTCTCCTGATCATCTTTGTAGCCCTCCGTTGGACCCTCTCCAGTAGCTCCCTGTCCTTCTGGAATTGGGGAGCCCAGAACTGGACACAGTACTCCAGAGGTGGCCTCACCAGGGCAGAGTAGAGGGGGATGATAACCTCCCTTGACCTGCTGGCCATGTTCTTTTTAATGCAACCCAGGAGACCATTGCCTTTGGCCACAAGGGCACATTTCTGGCTCACTGTCAACTTGTTGTCCACCAGGACTTACAGGTCCTTCTACGCAGAACTGCTTTCCAGCAGGTCAGCCTCTAACCTGTACTGATGGATGGGGTTATTCCTCCCCAGGTGCTGCACCCTACACTTGCCCTTGCTGAAATTCATTAGGTTCCTCTCTGCCAAACTCTCTAGCCTGCCCTGGTCTCACTGTATGGCGGCACAGCCTTCTGGTGTGTCAGCCACTTGTCACAGTTTTGTGTTATCAGCAAACGCTGAGGGTACACTCAGTCCCCTCATCCAGGCCATTGATGTATATGTTGAACAAGACTGGACCCTGCAGTGACCCCTGGGGAACACCACTAGCTACAGGCCTCCAACTAGACTCTAAGCTGCTCAATCCAGTTCTCAATCCACCTCGCTGTCCACTCATCTAACCCACACTTCCTAAGCTTACCTATGAGGATGTTATGGGAGATGGTGTCAAAAGCCTAAATAAGAAGAATCAGCATGTGGTAAAATGGTTAATACAAATCCAAATTGTTGTTCGTTGAAGCACAGGGAAATAATGTTTTCCATTTAATGTTTTTCATTGAGTTGATGTATATCATAATCAATAAAGAACCAATCTGAGTCCCTTAATGCTTGTCTCATGCTCCCACAGAAAGAAAAAAATAAACTGAAAAAACAATAACCACTCCAAATCATAGTCTTAGTATTACTGTATGTTCCAGTTCTCTAAAATCATCAAATGAAGCCATATGATATTTCTACGGATCAGCTTTAAAAGTCAAAGGAAGAAAAAAATACAGAGTTCTGGAGCACTCAGATATAACAGTCTGGTGACAGACTCTTGAGCCTAAACTCAGAGGAACTCGAGTTCAGCTATCATTAATGATGTCAAGCACAGGAGTAGGACACATAAAAGATGGAAACCCCTCAGCTATACTGGTGCAAAGCTACATGCAGAAGAAAATGATCACGTCTGGAAAACCTGAAATAGGTGTTTCCCCTCAAAGAGCTCAGGCCAATATCCTACTTGCAAATCATCCATCATCTACCTTCAATTGTTTTTCAAGTGTTTCTTTAAGCCTTACCATAGAGTAACAACCAAATATTGCATTATATCAAAATAGTAATTGCATGGTCACTTAAGAGCAATCATTCCTGCTGTTTCTTGATCACGATGAAACAGCTGAGGAGTGTAAGCAAACCCTTTGAAGTGGAATCCAGATAACCTACTGGCTATGTCTCCTAGCACAGAGACAGGTACAAACCCTCCATATCCCTTTTTCCCACTAACCTAACAACAACCATCTTAAACATCCTGCAGGTAGGTTTAGATTTATCCATAGTGAGCAGCTTCAGTGACTTATCGAAAGAAACTGAGACAGAATTAAATCCCATGGTACAATTCTTACTGACCTCACTGGGGTTGAGATGTGAGCCCTGAAGGTGAGGCCAGACATTTAGTAACCTGTAAATCCTCTTTGAACTTCTCATTGGCAGCATCAGGAGTGTTATATATGGAGTGCATGTGATGCACATGCAAATGGAATGTGAAAACATGTGCTGCCCTATATTTTACTACTTTTTTTCTCTCTATTTGAGGCTGTGTCTTTTTCTTTGACATAGCTCTTTCCATTTCTTTCAGAAAAAAGTGACAGCTGGGCTACAACTGGCAATTCAAATAGGGAAGACAAAGGCTAAATGCTGTAGTTAATTACTGTAATACTAAATAGGCAATTTATAGATTTCCTGGCATCAAGAAAAGGGAAAGGAAAAGGAGAAGAAAGAAAAGGAAAGGGGAAAAGCCCCACTTCCCTGAGGAAAAGTTTTGACTGAAGAATGATTTGTATCTCTGGTGCTAGATTTTTTCCTAAATTCAACAGAGATGACTATTGATTTTTGAATTTTGTTGTTTTTTTTTTTTTTTCCTTTCCTTTTGCATTGATTTGTAAGATGTGTTTGAAATATGACCTGTCTCTTGTTATGGAAAGAGAAACACCACATTTATTACATTTGTCAGAGAAGAACCAACGTTTCTGAGAAAGTTCTCCCACTGCTCAAAATTGCCCTGTAACAATGACATAAGAAGGGAATAATTTTAATGCTAATGTCAGCAATATAGGAAAGCAATGAGTGAAAGACTTATTTTCTAGGCTAGAGAAACAGTTCCAGGAAGTACTGGGCAGTGAAATATCCTCCTTAATCACCACACCTAACAACTCCCTATTCATCCAGCTAATGATAGAGAGCAAATCTGTGTCCTCTCCTCTCCTCTCTCCCAGATGGTTCAATCAGAAAGAGACTGAGCATCCAGACTTGTCCCTGGAGTGACATTAGGGCACTCCTGTGGTCAGGGTGCCGTGCAGTGAGCTGAGGGGAACTACACAGGTGCTGCAATGCTCTGCTTCTGCTAACAAGCCCTGTAACTCCAACAGACCTTATCCAGCAAGGCTTAGTGTGTCCCCACACACACATTTCTCAGCCCAAGCCTGGCAGGATGAGAATACAGGAGGAGTGAGCTGCTGTACCTTGAAAAATGCTGTCTGCAAGTGTCTAAAGCACCTTCTTGCCTGTTTCCCCTGTGATATGAGGCACTTATTGACATGCTTGCTTTAAAGTTACCGGCCTGATGAGTTTGAGGAGTGTACTTGATGCAGCATCTACCTGGTAGTCTGAGCAGTGTATGCTGGAAGTTAATAATCTGTGGATGAGATGATCCTGAGAGTTGTTACTGGTAGCATATTGTTGTCATGGAGCTCCAAATCACTGTGGGAAAACAGTCATGTATTGTTATTCTGTCTTAAATGGTGCAGATAGGAACCCCATGTAATCATCTACTGGGACAGACTACCAAGGGATGTGTTATATTTCCCTATCTTTCAGTCTTTGATTCCTCTTCTGTCTTGGAGTCTATAACACTTTGAGTCTCAATTAACACTAGTGCACACTTTGGTGTGCTCTAGTTCAAACACAAAATCTTAGGGCTGGTACAGGAATCGGTGGATGAAACTATGTGGCCTGCGTTTTACTTCAGGGACGACAAAGTCATTACAGTGGTTGCTCCTGGCCACATAAATCTGATAAGGTCGGAATAATCAACAGGATCCTTAGGTGTGAAGTGAAGTCCAGGTTAAGAGACTTTAGCTTCATTCCTGAGCTCTGGGACTCTTGACTAGAAGACTCAGATAAAGGTTAGAGAAGAGCCATCATTCTGCTGTGTCTCTGATCATACAGACCTCCTGATTCAGGATGAAGTGGTCAGCCAGGGGAACATCATGCAATCATGGGAATTAACAAATGAGCTTTAAGCTTACTTTATTCACTTCTTCCTCTGTCTTAACACTGTGTTCATCTTGACTATAAAGTTATAGGATTAGTTCAATATCTGGAAATAAATATTATCAGAATTATGAGCAAATACTGAATCCTTTTGCAGTTTTTACACTAATGTTGACTTAGATTACAAATATCACATTAATGATCATTAGATTTTTTTTCCTTTTCTGAAATACTGTGTTTACTAAACCTGTGTTTCAGTTATGAACTTGATAAAAACAGTCCAGAACTCTGTGTGGCCCAAAATACTACAGAAATATGAGAAACTGAATGTATGCTTTGCAAAATGGATTGTTAATGTTCTTTCAGTGTACTGCAAAATCTTTGTGTTTTTCCACATTTTTTCAGGTTCAAAAAACTTACATCCATTCCTGTGTCTTGGATGGATAAAATCACTATGAAACCAGTAAGATTTAGACATATGCCAAATGGGGTTTCTTCTTACTTCAACTCTTTCCCTAGATATCTAGATATCTTCTCTAGGGATTTTTCCCTTCCACAGCAATTCCTAGTAGAACATGGTGATTTTGACCCCATTTCAGGAAGTTGTATCCCAGATTTTATTACACTGTCTTATTGAGTTCCAAGCTTCATGAGAGTTTTATTTGGCATACATTGTTGTGTCAATATGTGAATGTACTCAAAATGAGGTATCCACTGGTTATTGTATAAGTTCACATGGTTCTATGCTTTCATATGCTAAAGGGTATGTTTTTATACATACTTGATTTTATTATTCCCTGATGAAGATATTAAAAGAGTTTATTATTTGCTAGGAGTCCAGGTTTTTTACGTTGTCTGGTTTAAAATCAGTGAGGAGGAGATGGGAAATCCTATTTATCAAAGATTCTGACTATTTCCCCCAAGCATTAAATATAACTCAGCCTAGCTGACGTCAGGAAAGGGTGAGAACATATAATGTGACAAAAAATTCCCCTTAACTATTCAGAAGTATCTGCTCTTGGAATTGTCTTACTTGAGAGGAATAAGAAGTGTAAAACTTTTACCCCTCCCATGCCACTTTCCAAAAAAAAAGGGCAGAAAATCACTTTGAAACTGGTAAGGGTGCCTTCCCTATCCAGGCTCTATTTGTAGTATGCTTGATAAGCTCTTTTTTGTTCTCTATGAGATGTGAAGTTAGAGTCACCTTATTTTTATTATGTGTATATTTATAGCCCTTAGAAGCAAAAGTTCTCCATTCATATGACAATAGTTTATTGTTATATGTTCAGCACGCAATGCTGCTTTTCTTAATAATCAGAACCAGCTGGCATAAGTACAGCAATGATGGCAATGGGTCATGCATGCCTGAATTAGACGCAATGCGAGCCAAGAAAGGCTAGCTCTTTAATTCTGTCTCACTTTTTCATGACTGATGTCTTCTGTGAGGAAAGATTGCACAATTCTGTACCCTTGAAATTCTGCACTGACATTTAACAGATGCTGAAACAAAATACTCCATTGTACACTTTTTAGGAAGCTATATTTTATACTATCAGCAATTATGGTGGTGAATAAAAGTTTTCGTATTGGTATGACTGATGTAACAAAGGGAAAGAAAAACTGATTTAAACAGATTCAAACTATTAGAACATTCTTAAATGCATTTGGACAGACACACATTTTATTAAGTAGAAATCCCTGCCTTTCCTACTGTATGAAAGTTTGACAACTATACTACAAAAGGTACAACAGAAGAAAAAAAATATTTACAGATAACCAACCAATCTTTCTGAAGTAATTTTTACAGCCTCCTGAGTATCCATCTATAAAATGTAAAAAGTATAAAGTTTGCTAAAAAATAAGAATCTAGAACATCTCCTTTAAAGGACTGTATTTTTGAAGGCCTTTATAAATCAACATTGATGTTACACTTTATTAAGTGCTCGAAAATTTTAGGGCATAAATTTCTTCAAACCTCATGGCGCATGTAAGGCGATTTTTTGCATACCTTTGGATGGATATTTGCCAAAAGTCACAGAGAAAAAAAGCTATATCAGAGGTACAAAAGTTTTGGGTCCTATTCTGGAATTCACACAACTGTACATTTAAATCTGATGCCAGCGTCCAGGGGTAACAGTTAAAATTATAGCAATTTTTAACATCAGTTTTACTAAAACTAAGGTTTTACTTCCTAAAGAGTAAAGCATTCACCAGTACTATTTATCTCACATTCATCTAAATTTGACCTTCAGGTTTGCTTAAATGTACTAATTTTACAGGTGCATATGGCCTTCCAAAGCTTACCGCTTCCCGCACATTACATTCAGCACACTGTACAATGGAAGCTTTTGCTTCTCCTCTGAGTATAAGTTGTATCTGGCAATAGCCATTAAGGTGGTAGAGCACGTTTGAAACTACCCAGTTTCCCAGCAGGAAATCTTAATTCTGTGAACTAAGTAATCTGCATTCAAGGCCAAGAACTGGTTCCAAGAGACACATTTACCAATTGCTTAACTAGGTCTCAGGCCAAACCACAATAACATACTTCCATAAAATACAGTTTTGCTGTTGCAGATAAACGTGGTGTCATATGGTGGCTTTATCATTTATAATCATGATTTGTGTTTATTCCTAAAAACTTGAAATCAAGTGTGCTATTCAAAGCCTGTGGTCTATTATCACAGCATGTCAGTCACTTAAAATGTTAGGAAAACACAAAAACCACTTTGGTTAATAGAGATGGTTAATATGTAGCATAAAGTAACAACTGAAGAGAAGGTAAAAGGAGTCCACTAAACATCTCTAATCAGATTAATTTTATTTAATCTTGACTTCAAAAGTGTCCTGAATTTAGGTGTATTTCAGAGTGCTGAAAAACACAGAATTTCACAGTATCAGCTAGGTCTGGAAAATCAAGTAATTGATTTTGAAAAAAATAGGTATCAACTTCATTGCTATAAACAGTGTGGAACTTCAATTCCTTGTTGTCTTTCTTCCTAGCAGCAAATTAGAGGGTACATCTCAAATCTGCGCTGGAGCCAAAACCAACCCTATGACATTCTGCCTGAATGGGGACTATTTTCAGATTTGAGATTTAGATAGTTTAGAGGGTATCTGTTTCACAAAATAATCCCTGTGTTTATAGATTCAGATGCAGTCCAAACTAATTTTTCTTATTTAATTATTTTTTTTAGTTTGTCATTAGTTATATGACTTCTTACCTCATGAATAATCTCATCCCCTGTAGCTGAGAATTCACTATGGGTATGACAAAAATAATGAATCTCCTGGGTTGAGACAAACTGAGGTCAAACATTAGCAAAACATTTCTATAGGAAACAGAAGAACAGATTGTTTTAATGGCAATTAGAGAAATGGTATTGCTTGTCACAAATGGTTTAGGTCTTGATAACCCTATCTTGAAGAAGAGTGAATGAATCTTTTGAAGTATATTCCACACTTCATCTATGCATACTTGGAAGAATAGTAAGGTTGAAAACCATCATTTTGGTTTCATTTGAAATACTTTAGTTCTTGTCTATTATGATGGATTATAAAATGCAGGTTTAAAAATTGAAATGCATGTTCCCCAAAACACTCACAGTGTCACAGTTATTTCATAAAAATATATTTTAGGAGAAAAATGAACTTTGTATTCCAGTCTCGATTATACTCAGGTGTAGAAATACTTCTTTAATTAAAGTTGAGATCACTTTTTTAGTAACACCTTTCCATGTGAGTGGAAGGTAGTCCCTATTAAAGATTTATGTATTACATATAGTATGTTTTATAGCCTGATGGTGAATATATGAATATGCTGAGGCACTCTCTGTTAGTGGAAACTTGCTGTATGGGTTTTAAGTTAATAGTTAAGAGCTTTCCTTTGGCCTGCTTTTACTTGCTTTCCTCGCATTGGGCGGATATCACACCAGTCTTAATCCCTTTTAAATTACATTTCTGATTATGGAACAGAATTGCACGCAGTTCTCCTACTGTACTATTAAGTTATAATCTGTGAGCTTAGTTCCAAGGCCAGGGTTTGGTAACTATTATCCTTAACAACTCTATATAATAAAATTAATTTTAGAAATTTTTTTTAATGTTTATATTCTATTCTGTTCTCTTCTATTTCAGTCTGTTAGAAGTCTAAAAGTATAAACGTAACTTAAAACCAAACACTAAACCACACTGAACACAAATAATTTCTCTATATCTGACAAAACTATCAACTAGAATTCTAACCCAGATAAACTATCCTATAATTACCCATTTCTGTGGTGAATCACCATAAGTAACTACTAGAGCATCAAAATAAAATGTGCATGAAACATTTATATATAATTTTGATCAAAAACAGAGGACAGAGCATGACTGTATGTTTTGTCCCTTCTTTCTGCATTTTGGAGAGAATACAGAATATCTTTTCTTGAAGTACTTCAACTTTTAATGCTAATCATTTTAATAACAGGCTAGGAACCCAATAGACCTCATCCTAAGAGATACTGAAAACTACATTTTACCTGCCTAGTATTTTCCTTCTGCTTCCATCATTGTAGCACTTGGGCATCCCTGATTGTAATGGCAGTTGAGATTCCTCAGGGTCTTTGACATTCATGATTTTAGGAGTAATGTCTACTAGTTCTTTGCTTTGTTTATCTAATGACTGTAGAAATGCTACTCCAGAGAGTTTATAATCCTCAAGGATAAATCTGAACAGCCTCTGGGAATCTGTAATGTATGCTCTGCTTCCTATGGACCTCTAGCATTATAGGAACATGCTGCTTTGTGAGGCAGGATAAATGACCAAAATCCAAAGTTTCTGAGAAGTTATCATTTGAAGATGAGATTATGACGTAAAGTTAATGATCATCTATGATTCTGGAACATCCTGTTCTGAGTCATCATTGTGGTTTAAAATCAACAGGAAAGCACCTATTCATATGGAAATCAGAAGGAAAAAATAATGATTCCAGGCATAGGTTTGGATCCAAAAGCACTTCCAGCCTCAGTCTGAGAGCAAAGTAGTTTGCAAGCAGAGTGAATAAAAACTGTAAATCTCAAAGTTATAATAAAACAATACATCAATAATGTGACCAATCATTAACACTTTTTAAGAATATTTTAAAAAATTATCAAACGTGCTTAAATGTCTAGCTGTATGTCTGAGCATAATCTTTCTACGCAGAAACAAAAGAACAATTAAGAGAGACAAAGACTTACATGAAAACCAAAGAGCATGGGACAGAGATGAAGGAAAGCTATTCAAAAAGAAACCTCTGTTCCATGTTTTTGTTCCAAATTTTTTTGTGTAATTAATTCCCATTTACTTAGCTCTACTCCTCTAACAAACATTTGTTTCCAAATTAGGTTTAACTAGATGAGAGGAAAATCCCCCTAAAACTCCCTATAACTGTATTTACCACCTTGCTCTCCTTCAAGTCATCTTTCTAAAACTCAGGTCTTCAGTACTCCCTGCATATGAGAAGGAGATGGTAAATATAATTGCTGTTGTCCCTTCTGACAAAAAATTGTGCAAAAGTTACTATATTTATTGTTCTGCCTTTCTTACCTCCAGCAAAACCCCTTTCTAGACAAAAGACAATTCACTGGAAACAAATAAGGTCTTTCAAAGAGACACTACTGGACTGTGGGACCTGACCTTGCTGTGCCATCTACTTGATACTGCAACATAAGTTCCAAAAATAATGATAACAAAATTCAATAGTGAAAGTTGCAGGAGTTAAAAAAATGCTAATAGAGTAACTGCAAAATGGAATGAACAATACGAGATACTGATCTTTGAAATCACACTAGCAAAAAATTGAAGTATGCTACAGAGTTTTGTATCTAAATATGCTTATTGGTATACAAAATATTTGTGCTGTCGCAATTTACTGTAGAACCATCTTGAATTTGCTTTCCACTGCTGGCATGCAATTGGGACATTAGTGGCACATAGAGAAGTGATACGCTTGTGGAAGAAGCACACCCAGAGCTGCTGTCATGGAAGAACTGAATGCACAGGAAATTGACTTGAAGTTAAGGAAATGAAACAGGGACAAAATGCAGTTTTCATTTTAAGTTAGACAATGTTTCTTGCAGTCTACAATAACTACTCCAGGGTTAGTCTTGTAAAATTTCATTTCAACACAATTTACAATTACAAATGTTAATAATTTCCTTCAACAACCATTGGCTACCAAAATAGAAAAATATCTCTAATTGATCATCCAAAAATAATTATGGGGCACGTCAGAAACAAACTCTAGCAAAAATTAATACCTGTGAAATTTACTCTTTATGCCTTAATGTGAAAACTTGGTTTCAGACTCAAGAATCAAGTTTATGATGACCAAAACACAAAAACTTTTTCCACGTACATCCATTCAGAGCCAAATGGAATAGGCAGTACTGCATTGCTATTGTAAGTTTTATTACCTTTTGACAGAATGACACATAACATATACAGCACATGAAGGCATGAAGATTAATATACACTACTGGATTCTTTTTACTGTGACATTAGTTATAAGCTAGAATTTATCTGGTTGAGCTTTGCAACTGGAAATGTCAGAATCAGGTTTTTACAATGTATGATGGAAAATGTAGTCCTCATAAAGAGTTACATTCCCTCTTGTAATAAAATCTCGACTTCAATTTCAACACTAACAGAGTGTTCCTGGTTGCAACTAGTCATCATTAACATCTACCCATGAACAGGTCACTCTGCTGTGACCAGGCTTTTCTATCCTTTGTTAAAATTAGTGCGTTAGTCCTTTTAATACTTAAATCAACACAACTTCTAGTGGGGTAAAAAACATATGGCTGCAAGATGCTGTAACTAGGGAGCCGGAAGATGTCGTTCTTCTGTTGATGATTAGAGTGATAGTGAAAGAAATTAAGAAATACAACTGAAGACAATAAAAAGATAAATACATCCAAATGAAATACGGAGCTGGGAATCAGTCTACTGGAAATACTATAGGGATCAGTGGTAGAAGGAACAAAATTTTTACAATGAGAAGGTTTAAAGGCAAGGGAATCTTGATGTAGAAGAAGAGATCCAAAAGCAGTGGATAAGGTAGATTTGATTGCAGAAAAACAGCTTATCAGTCTCTGGGAAAGCTTCTATCAAAAGAGAAGACACTGGAATCTATGGAGCAATCAAGAATGAACAATGGTTTCTACGAAGGCAACAGGAATCATGGTGGGAAGTGACAGAAGAGGAAAAATAAAAGCAGGAGTTCCAAAGTTTCTGTTATATTCTGACAGAGAAAAAATAAGAAAATTATGTTTTTCTTGCTTCAAATCTTCCCTCATCTCCCTGGGGAGGACACGTCAAATGTTTACTTTTAACTGTTTCTTGCTTGCAGTATTATCCGTTGATTCCTTTAGGACACATGTGAGGGGAAAAACTGGGTTTATTACTTCGTCATGTGTCATCAAGCATGCAGTCATCTGTGCTTAGCCTGCCTAGGCTTCTTTTCCAACTCAGTTACACCTTGCATATCACATGACTCTAGAGCCCTTTAAAAGGGGCCTTGATGTTTTCCAGTGTAAGTACAAGGAAAGATGCAATCCAAATCCAGGCTGCTTTCACATTTATGGAACCATAAGTGGCTGAACTACAGCTGGCAGCATGGTTACGTAGGATTGATTGTGCCAGGCAGCCCGCCTTATTTGATCCTACTCCTTTCTCTAGTCCAGCAGCAGCACGGGTAGGATTTATTCAATAATCTGCAGCTGATTTCTTGTTGAGGAATCTGGTTCTGAAGTTAGGTTGAGCTGGACACTAAACAGATTCAACTGCCTCACATGCAGTCACAACTCTCTTGGATGTGTCCTTGACGGGTTATGCATAGCTTACTTTTTGCCTTGTAACACTAGATGCTATAAACAAGATCAGAGGAATGACCAATATTAAACACTTCTGTTAATCAGATCTGAAGAGTCTTTTGATTTATTAGATGGAGGGGAAATAAAGAAAGATGCAATTGATTTTGCCATTTGCTGAAGAGGAAAGGAAGGTTAAGAAAGGATTAAGAGACATAATATACAGTTCAGTAAGCCTGAAGACTCAGAGAGATCAAAATTCCTTCGGCATTTTATAGTAGAAAAGAATGACCACTGGGAGCAATGCATGCAAGGAGGTGGGCTATGATAGAGCTATAACCCTGTAAACCAACAGAAGGATAGACTATAAATACTACAGGTTTCCATTAATGAGGGTGGAGATACTACTGCCATGAAGAATAGCAGCTTGGCCTGAAAACGTGAATTTTCTTTGGAAAGGATCTTCCTTTTGGTGGTGTCTGCAATCCTCTTCTTTCCAAAAACCTTTCACTTAAAATCTTTATTTCATTCCCTTCTCCAGCATAATCCCAAACCTCACAGATGACCAATTACCATTGAGCCATTCTGGCTTCTTCCTAACTGTTTTCAGCTGATTTACAGTTTTATTAGTGTTGCTGATAGTGGTCTAATTTGTTCCTCTTTACTTAAAAGTTTCCATTTACTTCGATCCATTTCATTTGAGATTTGCAAGCCTGGGCCAAGTCAAAAGATCTTTTTTATTATTGATTTCTTTAAACAAGTTTGCTCACCAGGTGCTCTCTCTCTCAGCTTTACTTTAAAAAAAAAAAGTCACTTTCCTCTCTTTAAAAGTAAAAACATAAAATGTGGGTGTCCGTTTATCTGGGAGTATTATAGATGCTCATTAATTTCACCCTCCCCCAACCTTTTTCTCCCCCAGTTTTGGTGTAGTGTACATCTGCAGATTCTCAAGCAAGTGGGGACAGGAGGGAAATTATTCCATTTCTTATACTCTGAGCTAAACTGTACATGTTCTGCTGTTTTTCACATTTAAAGTCTGGAACGCTCTCCTCTGCTTTCAAACACATGTATTGGACTGAACTTCCATCAACCCCAACAGTGCAACTGCACTGTAACTCTTTGTGCAGACACAAGCAAGCTGTTAGTTGTCAATGAACACCTTGATGTATTCAAGTTTCATAAATAACCAAAACCTTTTTGCAAGAAAGAAGACTGAAAGAATCATTTTAAAACAGTCCCTCCTCCACCACCTAATTTTCTTATAAAATAAGGCAGAGGTGATTTCTGCTGGGGTTGAATGGAAGAAAATAACAGGTATTTTTCAAGCATACTCTATTATAGCCTAAAACAGGGAATTACCACAACCACAAATTACATAATTCCCTCAAACTGAGTTACCTGGGGTAAGGGGCAATGGAATTCTGTCCTAACAACTTTTTATCTCCTGAATATAGGCTTAATTAATTCAGGTTGATTTTCATTCCCTCTCCTGCATCCTCTCCCATGTATTATGTGTACCCTGTGCTATTTAGCTCCAGTGGCACCTAAGAGAATTAAAACCATCCTGTGTGACAAAGGGAACCACTCAGTTACTATTTTTGTTTCAGGATCAAGGTGTAGGCAGCAGATCAGAAAGATGCTAAAGGAAAGGATTTCTCATAGCTCTATGATTTCAGATGAGTTAAGGATGAGACTTTATATATTCCATGCCTTCATTTATTCACCAACGTTACAAAATAGTCAACATATTTTGAAGGTGCATCCTTCTTTAGTCAGACAAAATCTCCCAACAGAATAGAGAAAACACAGACTGTATTTTTAGTATCTTTTATCAGCCACAGGGCTGATAAATCGTATTGACGATTTTTGCTGGAAGTCACTCTCTGTCCTACCACTTTCTTAGGTATCACATGGAGAATACTTCATCTGAAGCAGAAAGTGCTGAGGCAGTAACCTCCTTAATGGTTTATCTTCAATAAAACTGTGCTCCTCTGAGACCCTTCCTAATATAGTGTCACACTGCTAATATGACCTATAAACTAATAGAAGCTATTATATTGACCCTGACAGACAGAAACAAGATATATTATTTTTTTTTTTTTGCTTTGCTGATATTGTTTACTTTAATTGCTGCAGGAAAGTCTGTAGATCAGTCTTGCAGTCCATTGGCTGTTTGTCATGTAAGCAAGTTAGAAATTCTTGGCATTACTTTCCTTCCCCTGGATACCATTTTATATTTCACAGATCAGTAAACATCCTCCTAAAAGCTGCTAGAATACTGCTTTTACTGCTTTTCTGCTTGCCTGTGGGCTGGGCAACTGTTTTGGAAAGTTAATCACAAATGAAGTCTGTTCTAATAATTATATGTTACTACAAAGAAGGTGAAGTGATTTAAAAGGTGAAAACTGTTATTTCTATGTCAAGCAAGGGCATTGATTAAAATTAAAAAAATGTTTTAAAATTCTGGGAAAAAAAAAAAGGTTCTGGATACTGAGGTTTGTAAGGTTTATATCCACTGCACATCAACTAACAGGAGCCATAGCAACATTAGATAGGTCGTTAAATAGGTCACTTTATTTCTACCTACCATTTTGTTCAGCAGTAAGAGCAGATGAAACAACTAAACAACTTTTTTTTTTTTTAATATGTAAAGCAAGTTGGTTCTATATTTTCTGAGGAAAATGAAAATATTTATCAAATAAAGCTGTTTGCAAAATAAACTTTTGTGTACTTTTGACTAAATAGGCCCACTTAGTTGCCTGCACTGTAGCAATGTAAAAGTTGTGTGGTTTGTTTTTTTTTTTTTTTAAAAAAAGAATATATTTTGCTTTGTGATATTCTGGGGGGAAAAAAAAAAACCAACAAAATCTGAACCAGAAATAATTTGCATCCACCTTCAAGATTATAGTCTATACTCCAAGATGTATAACATGTTTGCATATTTGTAAGCTGAGAAAAAGATAGAAATAAAAATAAAATAAAAAAGGAGGAGAAAAAAATAATCTAACCCGATGTAAGAGAAGTCGTGATTGCCTTCCTGTCCGTTCTTTGCCCGACTTCTTCTTTTCTGCCTCCCTGATGATCTCTTTGGGAACAATTACACAGCAACACATATTACATTTTCACCTTAGAGTTGTGTTGAGTGATCCACACACGTTGCTCAGATAGGTACCGCTATCGTTAGTCTCCAACAGGCAATTTAGTGCTTGTTGGCAGACCTCTGCATTGCTGCAGAGAGTTCCCCTGCCTTCAGGTGCTGAACCCTGGCTCAGAGAACATGAGCTTCTCCATTTCTCTCAGCCAGTTCTATTTGTTTCTGTAGTGGTTATGTAGTTCTCTTCCATGGTTATGGCTGGCAGAAGGGATTAAAATAACTTCTTTTTCCTCCTTGCTCATTCCCAAAAAATAAATCTACTTTCAGCCTCATGTTTCACTGCTCGTTAGCATACGTAGATGTAGATGTAAGCATGTCCAACGCTGAAGCTACAAACACCATTCCAGCATTTGCAAGATATGCTGACTTAAGTGTCAATAAGGCTTTTCTTTACTAGGAGAGAGACTGGATATCTTCTAAAAATCTACATTAATTTTTGCTTATTGGTGAAATAATGTTTCTTTTTCCATGAAGCATGTGCTTGTGCCATGTCCCTTGTTTTGGAAGAATTGAGGCTTTTTAGGATATTAGCTATCTCTCTGTTATTTCAGATTGCATTTTCCCAAAGAAAATCTGAGAAATAGGGTGTACTTTCCCCCCAACACTTACAAATTAACTTTGGGTTCCACAGGCAGAGGGAACTATTGCTTTTTTTTTTGGAAAAAGAAAATCAATTAATCTTTTTCTTCTTCCCACCCCCCACCCTCACCCCCATTCCCCTTCCATCTCTGTCTAGGCTTCAGGGATCTCCTGACAGTTTTGGCAGATTCCTGGACATTTTGGCGGCAAACTGTAAACTTCCAGATAAGCTAAACGCAGACATTGACTACAGGAATGAGCACCTATAATTAAAAGCCAAAATTTCTCTCATGTACTAATTTGAAATACTGATAAGTGACTGATATTAATAAATTTGGTAGTCTTATCTGATTCTATAGGAGCATTTGTCTTAGCGTCTAGGTAACATTAGGCTATAGGCAAAGATCTAAATAAATGAGATTGCACAAGAATGAAATGAGCATAAAGTTAGAGGGAATGGGAAAACTGCCTAGTAGATTTAGTACAGATGATTATTTCTTCATTTCAGAGTAAATGGCTACTTTTCACCATTGAAAGATGTAAGAATCAAACAAGGAACAACATAGGCAGGAAACAATACTATGGTTTCAATCTGAGAAAATCTTCTTTTAAAAAAAAAATCTTTTTTTTAAAAACATGAATAGTTACAGCATCTCAGAATGGTATCTTGGGCTCTTCCCTGCCTGAGGGTATCACCTAAAAGGAAAGGAACTCTGCAGAGCTGAGGACAGGCTTTGATTATGTCATTATAGTCTGTTATTCAATCATGGGAAATATTGCAACCAAAAAGGTTGCTTGTTGAAGGAAGTAATAAAGGCAAACCGGAACTTAATATTCAACACTCCAACTTACTATTTTGGAGTAATAGTATTTTTCCAGATCATTTTTTCCAATAAATCAATTTCAATAAATCAATAAATCACACTATAATATTTAAATCAAACTAAGTCAGAATCTTTTTGCTTTGAAAATGCTAGTTCGGTTATGAAGTTTTTGCAGTAACTGATCAAATAAAAGCATGATTTTAAAAGTTTGCATGGATATTCACAGAACTCCAACTGATCTTTATGGCAGTCATGTGGCTAAAACACCTTGAAAATGTACTCTATGGTGTCTTAGAAAAGGGGCTTTGAATACTGTAAGAAAGGTTACTCAGCGACATATGTGAGGTTAAATCAATACATCATTGTATGAATGCTTTATTACCCATAAGAGATAGCAAAAATGCATTGCCTAGAGGCTATTTCCAGTTCTTGTGTGGCAACGATAAATTAATCAGGTCTGTTTTGTTATTTTAGCTGCATTTGATTAAAAGTGTAACAGAATAAAAGGAAAGTTTTAAAGAAAAAAAAATCTCCAAAGGCAATGTGACAACAGATGAGAAGTATCTCATTTAATCAACACAGTTTTGATTGCAAAAAAGTATCTGTAGTGGTCATTAGCTCCTTTGAGTTTTTCGAGGAGGGGATCCAAAGAACGAGGTGTTGATCAACTGTGACCCCAGCTAGTCATTTAACTTTAAAGCAGGACACCAGCAACATCTGCATTTGTCCCCATGTCTACACTTAGCAGAACAACGGCTAGTAAGTATGGAAAATATAGCTAACTTAGATGAACTAACATCAGTGTAAGAAGAATGTTAAGAGAACATAATTCACAATCCTATTCAAGAGTTAGGTACTGCTTAGAAGAATACTAAATGCCAAAATGCATTTGAAAACCTGAGCTTTTCTCTTTTTTTCCCCTAGTTGCAGGCAAGAGAGTTGGATGGTCACTGAGCTTTGGTGGGGGGGGGGGGGGGGGGAGGGGGGGTGAGCGAGGGCACTTTGTAACAAGAGTACTGCAATCTTAGGGCAGCTAAAAGTTATGTATATATACATACTTTTAATTTTCTTTAAGATTTATTTGATGAAACATAGTGTTATCTAACCTGATTTTGTAGTAATTTCCCTGTGTGCTTATACCAGACAAAGACATGATGTGAAACAATTTATAACAGGCAGAAATGACAGTTCACAGTTTCAAGTTATTGTATACCAATAACTACTACGTGGATGTCCTTATTTCTAGCAGATATTAATATCACTGGAATATGAATATCTTCTCATGGATGGGAAAATCTAGTGCAATTCATAGCAACATTTATATAAACTAAACATTTTTCTAACAACATAAAATATACTGTGTATTCACTAAATTGGTAAGAATATTTTCTACAGGGTAAAGAGTCAGAACTTTTTTTAAATGGAGCATTTATAAAATTTTCACTTGGAAGATTAATTTTTGTAATTATTAAAAATGTGCATTGATTAATTTTTAGTTAGCTATAACTCAAAAGAGGATAAAGCAATTAGAATCATCATATGCCTAGGGGAAATGAATAACATCATATCATGACATGAAAAATGCCATATTGATTTGCTTGGTCTATTCTGTAATTATCTAATTTATCTGAAAATCTTGAAGAAGTATTAAACAGACAGCAAAGAGAGAGTTCTGTCAGTAGAAAAGAAAATGCGCTGCAAAACCACCATTAAATAACTGCATATTTTTATCCTTGCCTGTGCTGTCTTATGGAAAATAACACAGATAACCATTTGAGAAAGTATATATGCAGTACATCTTTTTTTCCTGTATGGAAAATGTTGCGGCACTGAGACTTCCATTGTCTTCTGTAAACTCTGGATCAAAGACATTAAAAAAGATTCCTTCACTGGAAATGCCATCATTATGGAACTCGGAAAGTTCTCTGAGGGTGATACACTTTGTCAACTTACTGACAGAAAATATAAGCAAACACAAACAACTTGCAATGCACTTTCTAATCATTCTTTCATTGATATTGCTTCTACACTTGTAAAAAGATCTCGTTTGTTTCCCTTTTTTTGTTGTATACAATACATAGCTAACATAAATCTGTTGTGACTATACAATTGTACGTTTTCATCGTTATAGTTCCTTCCACTGGGATTGCACATCCCAAAACCAAAACATCAGCCTTGAAAATTTTTTGCAATGACAAAACCCCATGATCTCCTCAGTTGTTTTTTTTTTTTTTTGAAACTGACAGAAGTTCCAAGTGAGTTGGTTTCATTTTTTCAGGCAAAATTTCTTGGAGATCTCAACTGAGAACATGTGCTGTGAAAACCACTTGAAAAGCATCTACACACATGTCAGGAAGACATCTGTGCAGCATGCAGCTGACCACCAGGAAAGAGGCAGAAAAGGAAAGGCTAAGCGAGTGTGGCAGTGTGCTCTCCCTTTTTCCCCTTTCCCCCCCCCCGGCCCCGGCTCCTGCTCAAGCCATGGCCATCAGCGTGAGTTGTTATGATTTGCACTTGAACTGTGGGAGATGGCTGGCAACATAACCAAAACACTGTCTGGAGTGGGAACCTAGGTATCTTGTTCCCATGCGAATATGACTATAGGTCGATTATCTTACTCCATAAATAGCAGACAGCCCAAGAGCGCTTTGAGCTCTCCTGCACGGCAGCGGGCTGCATGACAGGGTCTCCCCTTGAGTGGGGATGCTCGCTTAAGGTTCTGCTCCTCGAGGCTGAGAGATTCCTTGCCGCAACAGATTCTCGGTAAGTGACTAATAGCATGCTAAATGTTGAAATCCCAGCTAAGTGATATAAGGATTGATTGCGCATATATGATTCTTTAGACATAAACAGTTGACCAAGTCTGGGACTAGGATTGGATCCAACCGCACCTAGACTCCTCTCTGAGAAGGAGTTTAGAAAGCAAGGGGGTCCTTTCCGAATCTCGTGACTCAACGGGAGGGTCTCCCTGACAGCTTGTCTGACCCTGGCCTCTATGCAGTAAATAATCAAGTGTACCCTGCCATCGAATCTTGTAAAATGCTGTCGCATTCACTACTAACTTTGTTAAATCAATGTTTTATGTTAATAAATGTTTCACTACTTCTCTCTTACAAGTGAAGTTAATCGCTCCGCCTGCGACAGCAAGAAAAGGAGAAGGAAGGCTTTGTCCTCAGATGGCTGCTTTGATATTACCTACAGTCCCTTTTGGTCAGTATCCTAGACAAATTCCAAACTCTTGTGAAATTGATTAGCTTAATCAGGCTTCAATATTGCCTGTAGTAGGGTGAGAAAATCATACACTAACCAAATTGGCAAATAAAGTAGGATAGATAACTTACATCTGAAGAGAATTCTAGACAACAGACAAGCAGGACTTTAAAATTAAGGCTCTGTTATCACAACTTTTTCTATCATTTTTTTTCTTCTCAGTTCTTGTGATGATTTTGGATGAAATAATTCCCCTACATAAGCAATGTTTATGTAGCAATAACCCAAATAATATTATAGATAAGACACCTGATAAAGCGGAGTTGAGAATTGAAATATGCAAAAAAGCTTGTTCTTGTCAAGGTGGAAGTTTGACAGAGAAAAGACAAAAGCACGTAATTCTTAGTACCACTCTCTTTCTCCATATTATTCTTAAATTGAAACTCTTATCAGTATTAAGTCTCAGGATGGGATATTTTTTTTATGCTTTTATATTTAATTATAGAATCATAGAATCATAGAATCTTCATGGTTGGAAAGGACCTTTGAGATCATCGAGTCCAACCATACACACACACAAAAAACCCCCCAACCCTACAATTATGAAGCACTATTTAATACTCAAATACGGCAGATATCCATTCACAATAGAAAAATCTCAAAAGATTCCCTGTTCAAATAAATATACTTCAAAAACTGATGAATCTATAAGAACAAGTTTAAATTTGTTTGGAAGATCATGCTTTCATGCAGTTCTCAACAGTTCTTTTTTAAGCTAAAAGCAAAAAAAACCCTTTATATTGGCATTTAAATTTTTTGGTGTCTAGGAAACAAAAAGGGGGGAATTATGGAGGTGTGTGTACATCAGAGCAATAACAAGAACTTCAAACACACTTTAACCAAACAAGGAAGATTTCAAGTTTAGTTCGAAGGTTGTTTTGACCTTAAGTTTTCTTTGAATTTTACTGTGTCCAGATTAGTCTATGTCCAGATTTACTATGCCCAGATTAGTCAGATTAGTTCCATCTTTCATTGATGCTCGCTTCACTTTTCTGCCACTATTGATTGAATACACAAAAGCATTTCTCTGGTCATTTTATTTTTCCTGTGAAAAAAGACGCAATTTTGAGTTATCTTTTTAAAAATTTGTAACATTTGTAACCCTTATGCTGTCTCTCTGGAATTCCCTCTAAAATGTACAATTAATCACATCTGGATAGTAGCGCCAATGTCCCCTTAAAAAGTGTGTGAATTTTATGAACCAGATGAAGTTTGAAATGACACTTCTTAATAAAATATATGGTAAAAAACTACAACATATGTTACATTGTAAAGCATAGGTGTTTCTTCTTCCTTGTGACTCTCAAAACTGTAATGACGAGGGTATCAAGGTTTCTATACAAATACTGCAACAAGACAATGATTTAAAAGTAAAATTAAAAATCATTCAAATTATTCTGAATTTTCTTCAGGTGTTGGAACTGGGCCCTATAGATGTTCCTATCAATAGTATAATTTTCTGAATTAGTTGCACCTGACCTCATCTTTACAAACAGGACTTTGCATTCACCTAGTGCTTCTTTGTACATTGTACAAGTATTTGGAGGGTGAAAGTTCATTTTTTTCTTTTTGCTCTTTGTTTTTTAATTGCTCTTTGCAATTTAATTCCCTCACACATCAGTTCATTTCACATTATAAGCCACAACTATGGGGTTTTGGTTTACTAAGCTCTAAGAAGCTTTATTTTGCTTATTCCAAAAATACTTTCCCTTGTTCCCCAGCATTGTTTTTATATCAGTCTCTCGGATTAAATGAATGGTAGTTCTTGATGGGAGAAATTTTCGGTAAGAGTCTCTGCAACATATTTCTTTGATGACCAATTTTAAACTTCAGACTGATACATGACATATATTTACCATATACAAGGTTATGTGCATTTACCATCCATTTTTCAGTAGTTAGGAAGGGTTTACACAGCCTAAATGGAAGTAAAAGGTAGCAAAGAAATAAGTATTTATTTATTTGGGTAGTTAGCTGAAGATAAAATTGCAATAACCAACATTGAGAAAATTCGCAAGGTCTTCAGTCTCAGGTTCCACCACACAATAAGTGATATTTTCCTCTAGAAATGCGGTACACTTGTATCCTATTGCTCTGTTGCATGCCATAGTTTCTCATCGTGAGCCACCACAAAAACCAAAGAAAAGCTATTGGTCTTATTTCTATTTTTTGGTGAAAATTTCAGATGTATTAACACAGTCACTCAATACCTAAACACTTTGCACCCAAGGAAGGTATATTGTAAAAAGTTACAACAAATGAATAGGGAATTTGAAGACATAAATGTAACGTCAAGATATCTTGGATTTTTTTAATTTTTATTTTCAAAAACCCTTATTTAATGTAACATTTGGATACTAAAACTCCTAAAACTATGGAACTTGAGTGTTTTAACTCAGAAAATATAATTGGTACAACCATACTAAGTAATGCTACATAAATTCCTAGACATAACTGGATTCTCACTCATTACATTATTGAGATGAATACATGGTTTTTCATAATCACACTTGAATCATCTCTCATTTATTTCTCCACAAGATCTGAAATTCTTCATTTTCAGCAATATTTTACCTGTTGCCAAATGTTTTTCATACCCATCCAGTATTTAAACTTTTGTTTCTCCTATTATTGTCCTTAAATAAAAAATAAAAAACTTAATTAGCAATGCACTCTAATAAATTACAGCAAAAACAATCTCCCACACCACCAAGACCTAAAGAAAAAACCCAAAAAATGGTGCTACAGGAAAAAATTGGCATACACCTTTGCATGATGACTTTTAAAATCTATTATGATAGTTCAGTAGCTCTTCTTGTGACTACACCACAAGATAGATACCATTTAAGTAATCTGACATTAGGCTTGTTCTTGGTGTTTGTCATTTTCTAAAGTTTTCTTTATTAACAAAGAAGCAAAATAATGTATTAGCTTAACAGAAGAGTGAGTCACTCAGAATCATTTAATTTTATATTACCTGCAGGTGTATTAACATCAGGCCACCACACACAGGTGGAAGTGTGAATTTGAGATTTATTTAATGTTATGGATTTCTCCTATGCATATATATACAATTACGAAAAACATTTGTACAAAATAACTTTTCACTTATTCACTGAGAAAATTCCATGTAATTTATATCCATATCCAGTTCTTTCAATTCTGACTTGTGGAAGTATGTGTTTTAAACACTGAGCCGTGTTTAAAATATGTGAGAGGGCTGATTCATTTTCATTCATCCAATATACACCTGTGCAGCTTTGAACTCTTTGTACCTTTACTGTTCTTGCTGACTTTAGTGGAAACAGGATTGGGCTGGTTTTGCTTTGATGCCTGACTGTAAACAGAGTATATTTAACATTGAGCTACAAAGATTTAAAAAATGTTATTATGAAAACATGCAGTAATGATGTAAAAATATTAAGAAAAGAACTCCAGGTTTCTCAAGAAACTAAAAAAAGCAAGACTTATTTTTCCACCACAAAATTTGCTAAAGTCTAAGGTGGTTTTAAAGTGTTAGGTGCATTTTACGTAGACACAGGCAATGCAAAATATCTAACTTCTGTGATGGGTAATAACCTTGATATTTGTGGATGTGGACAACATTTTATTAGCTATGTTTTATTGTGTTTGATGTTTTATGTGTATTTTAAATAGTAAACCAGCAACAAGATAATGTTAAATCTTGTTGTTTTTTTTAATCTAACCTTTTAAAAATATCAATGTTATTTACATAATATTACCCAATACCTCCTAATTAATGGAAAATTATTTTTTTTTTAGCTTTATCTGGTCATTCTTTTGTGTCATTTAGGCAATCACAGGTCATTTAGTTTCTATGTGTAAAGTTTTCATCTAATCATTTAGGTACATTAGAATATTTCTAATAGCAAATTTTATCTAAATTTGCACTATTCAAGATATCAGCATTCTTGTAACATATTCTCCTAACTATTACAGCTGAATAACATTGAAATGAGAATTGTTTTAACTAAGAATAGTACTAGTATAACAAGGCTCATAAAATTCTTATGTGAAAGATTTTATCTGAGACAGAAAGTATCTTGCAGAGATATTGTTAAAAAAGCCAGAAACCTCTAGCATCAGAAGACTATATTTTTTAATACAGGGATTAAACTGATTAGTGGTATTAGGCACATTTATTAGGTACTGACATTTTAAGGGAAGTGTAATGAGATTTAAGGGTTTAAATTTGTGATTAAAATTAAGGAAAGAAAATAAAATTCCATGAGGAAAAAAAATGACTGACTTTTTTATTTATCATTGCCTATTACAGTAAACCTAAGAAGCATGTAGTAAAGGAAAAAAACATGTCCCTTGGCCTTTTTTGGGGGTGTTCAATAACATTTAAGGGGACAGGTCATCCTTGCTTGATGCCTTAAACATCCACTAGAATTCTGTAGTTTCTTTTTTGTCTTCTGCTCATGTCAATTTTGCTCTAACATCTGTGCATGCATAGAGCTATTATAAACCAGTTTTAATACTCTTTCCTTTTAAAATATATTCTTAATCTTATATCCTCTTAACATTAAAAAGACGTTCTGACAAAAAAAAACTGGAAAAAGCTTGAAAAATCATGATTATAAAAAAACAAGCTCACGTGCTTTACCGGGGATTTAAAAACAGGGGGGAGATAGGGACAGAAGGGTGTCTTTTTTTTCTTTTTTTTTTTTCTTGCAAAAGGCATATCTATTAAAATAAAATAATAGAATAAAATATTGAAAAGACAAAACCATGCAAGATTACTTGCCTGTGAAAACTCTCATTATGAACAAGAATTAAAAATGAGAAATCAATAGTCATTAAATATCCTGAAAATTATGGCTCATCCATGAACGTGATTTAATCAATATTCTATGTGATATAGACCCTTGTAGTCTGTATCAAATACCTCCCATCTAATTTTTGGGGAACTCAAGATTACTAAAATAACTCACTAAGATTTCTAAATGATTTTACTAAATGTACTTCACATTCCCACCCCTTCTCTTCTGTGTAAATTCTAATAGTCTGTACTGACATTCTGAATATGAACATTATTTTTTTTCTCTGACTCCAGGCAAGTCACTGAACCTGACTGTCCTACACCTGTAAAATTAGCCTTGGTTTTGGGTATTAAGAGAATTTATTAATTAATCTTTTGTGGAAATTCTGGAGATGTAAAGCACTACTATACTATTGCTAAAGTCTTTTTGTAACCTTAATCGCATGTATGAGACTCACAGTCAGGATAATGTTTAAAAGCATTGGGTGGGCTAGGGTTTTGATGCAGGGCATTTCAGCACACAGAAGAGCTTCTTTCACCAGATTCTTCCTTTTAGATTGGAGGCTGGTCAAACCAGGCAAAATATGTCAAACCAGTAAGGTTTGTTGGGTATTCCAGTAGTCTATGAAGCTCTGTGCCAGAATAGGTATGCTGTGGCTCACACGAGCCCTACGTTGACCCAGTTCCTCCTAAAACAAATGTATTTTTTTTTCTGTTAAAAAAGAAAATATTTTTTCAGCACTTTATGACTTTTAAAAACACATAACTTTATTTATGATGTGTTGCCTTGGACATAAACGACTTGATGTTGTAAATCATCAATATTTCTTATTTCTGAATGGGAAGCCAGAAATACTGTATAGGTCATACTCAGTTCAGGCTGAGCAAATAAGAGAACTGCAGGTTTGATATTTCACAATATTTCAGCTAGTACTCAGGGAGCATATGACACTGAAGTCCTTATGTTAGCTTCCAGTTAGAAACCAAAGGAAATGATACATTAGAAAAACAGTGACAGAAACTGATACAGTTTTGATAGCTTTCAATTATTTGGGGTATTGGTGTTATTAAGTTACCAGGAATGCCTGGATGGAATCGAGAAATGAGATTACAAACTCATCCATAATGCGTGTTTATATAGAATCATAGAATCATTTAAGTTGAGGAAGGCCTTTAAGACTGAGTCCACCTGTAAACCTAACACTGCCAAGTCCACCACTAAACTGTGTCCCTAAGTGCCACATCTATGCATCTTTTAAATATCTCCAGGGATGGTGACTTAACCACTTCCCTGGGCAGCCTGGCCCAATGCTTGATAACCCTTTCTGTGACAAAATTTTTCCTAATATCCAATCTAAACCTCCCCTGGTGCAACTTGAGGCTGTTTCCTCTCATGTTACTTGGGAGAAGAGAGCAACACCCACCTCGCTACAACCTCCTTTCAGGGATAAGGTCTCCCCTGAGCCTACTTTTCTTCAGACTAAACAATACCAGTTCCCTCAACCACTCCTCATAAGACTTTCTCTCTAGACCCCTCATCAGCTTTATTGACCTTCTTTAGACATGCTCCAGCCCCTCAATGTCTTTCTTGAAGTGAGGGGCCCAAAACTGAACACAGTATTTGAGGTAGGGCCTCACTAGTGCTGATCACTTCCCTAGTCCTGCTGGCCACACTATTTCTGGTACAAGCCAGGGTGTTATTGGCCTTCTTGGCCACCTGGGGACACTGATAGCTCATATTCAGCCAGCTGTCAACCAACACCCCCAGATCCTTTTCTGTTAGGCAGCTTTCCAGCCACTCTTCCCCAAGCTTGTGTCCCTGCATGGGGTTGTTGTGACCCAAGTGCAGGACCCGGAGCTTGGCCTTGTTGAACCTCATACCACTGGCCTCAGCGCATCTATCCAGCCTGTCCAGATTTCTGTGTAGAGCCTTCTTACCCTCAAGCAGATCAAGACTGCTGCCCAACTTGGTGTCATCTGTAAGGTTTCTGAGGGTACACTTGATCCCCTCATGCAGATCATTGATAACGAGATTAAACAAAACTGGCCCCAGTATTGAGCCCTGGGGAACACCTCTTGTGACTGGCCACCAACTGGATTTAACTCCATTCACAACTCTTTGGGCCCAGCCACCCAGCCAGTTTTTTATCCCGCGAAGCATATGCACATCCAAGCCATGAGCAGCCAGCTTCTCCGAAGAATGTTGTGGGAAACAGTGTCAAAGGCTTTACTAAAGTCCAGGTAAATAGCATCCACAGCCTTTCCCTCATCCCCTAAGCAGGTCACCCTGTCACAGAAAGAGATCAGGTTAGTCAAGCACGACCTGCCTTTCATAAACCCATGCTGACTGGGCCTGATCACCTAGTTGTCCTTTACAAGCTGGGTGATGGCATTCCAGATGATCTTCTCCATAACCTTCCCCAGCACTGCTGTCATACCGACAGATATGTAGTTCCCTGGATCCTCCTTGCGGCCCTTCTTGTGGATGGGCATCACATTTGCTAACCTCCATTCAACTGGGACCTCCCCCGTTAGCCAGGACTCCTGAAAAATGTTTGAAAATGGTGTGGCGAACACTTCCACCAGCTCACGGCACCCTTGGGTGGATCTCATGTGGCCCCATAGCATTGTTCAAGACTCAGAAAACACAAAAGGCAGCACACTTTAAACATATATTCTAATTTATCAGATTTGGTTTCGAGCACAATGTCATATTCTTCCAAAACTGTCTCAGGGATTTGTATTCTTAAAATCTCCTATTTTGGTGAGACTTGGATATCCTGACTTCATAAAGAGTTTTAAAAATTAAGCCAGCAGGTTTATTTTACTCTGCAAATTTAGAGTATATGCTGAAAAGATCTTTTTCTGCAATAAGGCAACACTTATTTTTACTGCTTTATTCGTGTACTGACCAAAAGAGTGAACTGACACCACTGAATTTGATAAAATTATTGCAATTTATGTTATGCTATGTAAATAGGAGAAGGAAAACATTTATTTTCCATTGATGACAAGTTCCATTCCAATTGGAACAAAAAGCTTGGTAGCCTTCTCATGACTCTAGCATTAACATTACAATAGTTTCTCTAATTCCTGGTAAACTAGATTAATTTATTTTCTGAACTCTGCTTATAGTTTAGGGGACTTATAGTCTGCTTATATGTATGTTAAACATACTATACTGGTATAAATGCTGTACCATTAAGAAGCTCTGCTAAGGGAATACAATACTGGAAGGAGAAAGAAAATGCATAGCACCTGCCCAAGGTAATGGAAGGCAAAACTCCTAAACTAAGCCCTGCCTTGATTTGAAATTTGAGCAAAAACATACCTGCTTCAGTAATTCCATTGACAAAGTAGCTTCACTTACTGTACGTGTGCAGGGCATTGCTTTTCAGCTTTCTGTGAAAGCTTCATAAGAGTTAACTTATCTTTCCTCTTCCAGTTCTATCCGCATTTAAACGTAAAATCCACACATTCCCTCACTGCTGCTTTCTTGTGCCACATCTCGCCTTTACTCCAGAAACAGTTTAGGTCATTTACCTATAGAGGTACAATATCCAAGGTACACAGAGAAGTGGTAACAGCCAATAATGCTGAGGAAACCTGGCAAAATAGAAATGCTTTGTAGTTGGAAATCACTGCTTTAGATCAGATCACATCTTAGTATAACAGCAAAGTAGATGGCTAGCTTTTGATATTTTTCACATTAAGACAATAGTTGATTAATGATGTTCTCGTCTTCATTTTTAGCAGATGGATTTTCATACACAAAAGTCAAGCATTCAAAAGGATTTACCATGTCCAAAAATTTTCAATGTTATATGCAAATATGCAAATAGAAATGTAGACATGCATTTTTCAATTTTAAATAAACCTATATGCAACATATGTCCTAGAACCTATTTACTCACCCTGTATTGGAAAAACTAGTACCTCTGTCTGAATACTTTCTGCATAAAGTATCTATATTTTCATATTTATACAACACATGTTTTTATTTTAAATGTTCTTGATTTACAACTTACTCCAAATATGCCATTAAAAACAAATTTAAGACATTAAAGTTTGCACCTAATCTAATAAATACAGGGCATGTGGGTGAAAAAATTATTTTCCTGAGATAAGGAAGCTGACACTCACTTAGAAATTGCTTTAATTGCATTAGAAATGCAGCTGCTCTTTCCACTGTAATTTTCTCAATGAATACTACATCTTCTTGCCAGCCACCATTGACAACGCTAGCTGCCTTGTCAAAGTGAAAGGCAACCATTCAAAAGGATTTTGCCTCCTGACCCACATAGCTTTCCACTGTTCTTAGTTTCACTGTCTAAATGTAAAATAAACAAGTTGGTAATGTATAAAAATCTTCTTTCACACAAAAATAAAGTTTACCAACACAGATTTTCATAGATGTATCGGTAGTTTCGCAGTAAAATAAGGATATTCAAGGAGAATCATCTGTGTTCTTCCATCAGTTCCTCCAACTTATAGATGCAAACACCTAAGCCCCATTTTTTTTCATCTCTACTTTCTCAAAGAAATCCTACATTTTCATATGCTTAATAAAAAGGATAGAAAAAAATTGTCCTATAAGTTGGGTTTCATTCAAAACCTATTGTCTTTTGAATTGCATTGTTTTGTACATATGTTCTTATTCATGCTTTTTAAACTTTTTCTAAAGTGGTTTTTTTTCCTGAATAATTTATTTAATTTCAGAATGAATGAAAGTTAAATATGCTTTTTATGTAAGTATTCATTCGCCTTTTTGCTATGCTTTAATTGGTAATAAAAAAAGTACTAGCTGAGGCCTGATTTCCGTAGTTACGCTGGTTTTGTCCTGCCATGGTTCCATTTACTTTAGTAAAGTTACACCTAATTTACATCACTGTAATGGAATTATTCTTGTGCAGTCATTTTCCAAATCTCTATATAAGTCAACTAAGCGGGGAGTTGAAAGCCTAGTGTAATAGGAAGTATGCATTCTTCCATTGTGACATTTAAAAAATGTTATTCAAAGCAGTGGAAAAAAAGAAAAATATCTTTGGCAGAAACAGTCTTCCACTTACAACTTATGTTCCGTTACACAAGTCTGAAGTGTACGGGGACCATAATGTATACACTATTTACCCAGCTGGTTTTTGGTTGGGTACTTATACTGGCAGCCTCCGAAACTGTAATGAGATTCACCACCTGTAGCAGTCATGGAGGGAAATACTGCTATCATCATCTTCATTAACTTGTGGACCTGTCATGGGACATATGTTATTTTGAAGAAGGTTAAATACCCAAAGTGCTACTCATGCCAGTGTATGAGAAACCTTGGGATATATCTTATGTCTGTTTTACAAGCCAGTACAATCTAAAAATAGCCTTAACAGATGTAAAAAAAAAAAATTCAAATTCACTAATATGTTGCAATTAAAAGCATAAAAACAAATTACTAAAATTCCCTAACTTTGTCTTTTTTTAAGTTCTGTTACTTTAATAGCATCTTTTAAAGGATTTGTTTCCATGTAATCAGAATCTGTGGTTCAGTAGAAGTGGTCTAGTTCTGTGCCTCCATGTCCAAAGATCCTGCAAGTTAGTCAGACTATAAAATATAGCTTGAGTGTTCTCTTTTATTTATATAGGTATGAGCTGTTGTGACATTAAGGAAAGCTACAAGGGACTGGAGGAGAACAGGCAATGGAGCAGAAGAGTTTTTTCCTAATGTCTGCCAGATGTTTTCACTTAAAGCTTAAAGTAACAAACAAGTCACTTGATAAGCCTTCTGAAAGTACTGCTCCAGTATCTTGGAAAAAATCTATTTTCCTGGAAGGAAAAAAAAAAAGAAAAAAAAAAAAAAAGAAGTGTCCAAAACAACATTTATTTCATTTACTTTCTCTTTGTCTACGTATACCATCTGATTCGAGCTGGTCCTATTCTTTGAAAGACTGCTCAAATTTAACTGCTTGAATCAAAGAAGGTTTCCTATGGGATACTTGGATAGTGAAAATGAAATCAATATGATTTTTGGTGATAAGCCAAACTTTTGCTCAAAAATATAACTTAGGATAGTTTCATATACAAGCATGCATTTCAGTTCCAGCTTTAATTATGCTCATTCTTATTTTTGGGGAACTATTTTTTGTTAACATTTCCATTGTTTTCCAGTCTTTACACCTTAAAATAAATAATAATAATAATAATAATAATAATAATAATAATAATAAATTATACTTTGGTAATGAGGGACTGATGTTTTTGTTTTGATTTGATTTGATTTGTTTTTTGTAAACGAGCTCACGGTTCCTGAACTTAAGAAAAGTCTGTGTGGAATCCATGTATATTGTCCCCTGTGGAACTTCATGGGTCATAAAAACAGGCCTGTGGATTAGTCTGCTTTACATGATCCAGGGAAACACTCAGATTTCCACATTTGGGCCTGCATTTTGGCCACATCATGATTCCATCTTGGGACAAAGCCCTCCTCAGCCTGAAGTTTCCCTGAAGCAAAAGCAAGATGTACGCCAGATGCAAAGCACGCCTTTAAGCATTGTCCATTCAATCTGAAAAAGGAACCAACATCCTGGGGTCTCCTATAGCATTCCCCATCCCTCAACAGACAGACTGAATTGCTCTGTTTCTATGGTTTTAAACTGAATTTGTCAGCAATACTGCTGCTCTGATTTCACTTTTACAACTTTACTGAGCTGAATGTGACCTAAAATTAAGTGAAACATCCTGGCATTGAAAGACAAGATGTATTTGTAAATAACTTTGTATTTTCACGGAATAAACATAGTATAGTCCTAAGCAAAACAAATGGGAAGTGCAAACCATGCTCTGAGTGGAATTTTAGTAGAAATCTTGGGGGAGCAGAGAGGAGCGTAGTGGAGAGAAAGGGAGAGGAGGGGACAAACTTTCACCTCTTCTCTCTTCCTCTTGTTCTCTTCCTTAAGGGAGAGTAGAAGGGAAGTTTGTTTCTATTAGGTTTGACTCCTGAAGTCCTCTCACACAGTTAAGTCAGTGAATAAGACCACTGACCGGGCATGTATGAGATCTAGATTTCAGCTTCCACCTGAAGTGCTGTGACCTATATCTCTCTCTGGACAGAACTGAGTGAATTAAGGAGCCTTAAGCACTGTGTTCACATCTTCACTACACAAAACAGTGAACCACTATTTTCATGAAACAGAGGGTAGTTTAGTGGTCCTAACTTACTGGTATGTCAGAATGATCAGACTATATGTGTGTCCAAATGCCGACATACTGAATACTTGAATTCTAATGTTAGCATAACTCCACCCATTTTATACAATTACTTCAGCGTTCTTTGTGCCAAAAAGCAAATATGTGAGAAAGACTCTAGTCTGGTAGTTAGAATACTCATCAGAGAACTGAATCATCTGCTTTTAATTCATGCTTCTATTAACTGCTATTTATTCATGTGGATAAAAGCAGTATTAAGATCAGAGGGTGAAAGACGTGGATTCTGGAGTACACTCTGCCCTGACTGGAGTGGTCTCTTTGGATGTAGGGGACCAAGATTTTAAGAAGTGGAATATGGGTCAGTAGCGTTCTGCTGAATGCCGAAAGCACTGGGCTATTGTCTAAATAGAGGGTGCTCCATCTCTAGCAGTTCTGTAAATCTGGTTAGGAAAGGAGAGAAAATAGCCTCCAAATTTTGGTAAATTCTGTCATAGTTTAACAAGATGGCTAAATCAATATTGAAGGGCAAATTCATTTTCAATGCTTTGCTAACTGTGTGCAGGATTCCTGGGTCATTGTTTTCTGGAGATCTAAATTTAACTGATTTCCTGCATATTGCTTTATTTCTTGTCATTCCTAATTGTGAATTTCATTGCATTCAAAGTTAGAGAGCAGACCTCATTCTCAGTTCAGCTTCTGTTTTATTTCTCTTCTTTTACTGTGAGGAAAGTCTTTAAATTTATTCTAGTGGAATAATAAAACAAACACACATTTAAATGAATCATTACTGTTTTCTTCACAAAATTTGGCAGTGAAGTCTGGAGAGTTAAGAGGGATGTATGATTTGAAGTCAATGAAGTCCACTCCTGCAGGGTGTGCAAGAGCTTTTATTGACTTCAGTGCCTGAGTAATTTGAAGATAACATGCTGATAATACTGAAAAGAAAGATAATCTATATTAAAAAGCTATTATCCTGTCCAGTGTCTGCCCTATATAATTTCAAATTAATACCTTCTCAAACAAAGAACAGAAATTGTCACTCATCTCTGCTAAAGTGAAGGAAGTCCCATGTTTCTTTTATAGTGCTTGTTGGTACCATTAGCATCACCCTGGCACTGAAGATAGTGAAGCTACCTAAACTGGCGTGGACGCCAGTATTGTGATCTTAACTATCAAGTGAAACATACACAGTCCTATATTTATATCTTGGCAACTTAAAACCCTTATAATTCACATTCTATCTTTACTTAATAAAAATCAAAGCACAGAGTCCTTAATGGTGAACTGCCAGACTTTATTTTAAAAAATTAAAGTACATTTAACTTGTGAGAATGTGGCCTTGCTGCTCTAAGCAGCAACACTTTTATTTTCTGTGTGTCGTCTTAATGGAGAAATAGACAGTGGACTATAAGTTACAAATGTGTATTCCTAGGCTATGAAGTTACATATCAACTTTCATCCTTGAATGAATTATAATTATGTTACAAGTCCCTGCAAATAGAAAGACCCAAGACTTTAATTTAGTACCATTATCTGTTGTCACAATCATAAATTTAATGTCATTAAAGTTAGCCTAATCCACATTACACTCTTGACACGTACTGTCAAAAGGAAGGAAACGAGAGGGTAAGGCCTACTTTCCAGCTGCTTCATCTGACAGCATAAAAAATTACTGTCTGAGCTGAAGTTTGCCAATGCAGGATACACGAAAGAATACGATGTTAGAAGTCTGGAAAAATTACTGCTTTTTCCAATCTGGCATTTCATAGAAATTGCTTTAAATACATTAGGAAAGCTCTACAGCTAATTCTGACTAGATAGGTTATATGATGGATACCAGTATTTTTAACCTAATGCTTTCATCAAATCCCTTTCAAACCATCAAAGTTTTTTTTCTTCTTTATTTTAAAGAAATGTGCTAGAAAAAAAACAAGCCAATCCCATCTTTTTCAGATCCCACATCTGTGCAAATTTCTACAATCAACACTCTGTTTTTGAGTTTTGGAATACACTGTAAACCTCTACAGGAGAAAAGCTGGGAGACCTTATTAAAATACTTGAAAGTGGTAGGTGCTTCTCTTCTGCAATCTGACATTTCTTAAGCTAATATAATTTAGCAAGCAGACTGCGAAATTCACTGCAGTCTGCTCAAGACAGGACACAGACATTAAATTAACATGTTCTTCAGAAGAACGGATTGAGGTTATTTAATAACACGAAGTAACAAATCCAGTTCAGAAGTACTTGAATCTATGGCAGTTCATTCTCAAAATTGTTCTTTAAAAGGAAGATGTGACCTAAAAGACTGAAGAGGCAAGAAATTTTAATAAATTATGCTCACATCAGGAGCTGTTAAATTACCTGAAAAATCAAAAAGATATCACACAAAAGTGGAAATTAGGCAAATAGACCAGGGAATAGAACAAGTTCATAGAGACAAAACCTGAAACCCTGAAGTGTAATGCAAGCTTCAATTAGTAGAGAACAAAAAGCACCAGGAAAATATTCTACTTATATATTAAGTGGAAGATAAAAACAAAGGGATAAAAAAGTTCATTAATTATTGTGACTGCTAAATAACAACAAATGATGCAAAATGTTTTAAATATTCAAAATCTTCATGCTTCAACCTTAAAGGAATGAGAAAGTGACAAGGGAAGAAACAAGGAAGAACACTGGAAGTAACAGAGCAGTTGTCACAGCTTTGTCTCCTACAACGTTTTTGGAGTAAGTTATTAAATGATTTGCAATAAAGAAAACCATAATGAAGTAGAAACAGCAGAACACAGACAATACAAACTTTTTAAGAGTGTTCAATGTCAAACTGATTTAGCTCACTACTTCAACACTACCATTGACCTGCTGAAAAGGATCATCAAAATTTGTAATAAGTCTGAAATATAATAAACCTTTTGTTGTTAATTTTGTCATAAACACACCACAGAAGTGTTGTCTAGGTGTAGCAATCATTAGGAAGCCGACAACTACAAGAAAACTGGTTCTTAAAGGAGAGTTAAGTCTGTGGTTCACAAGAACAGTAGAAGGACATTGCAAAGTGTGGATGTATTTTAGGTCATGCTCAGGTCAATATTTTTGTAAATGATCTAGGTGATGGAGTAGACAGAAAAAAAACCCATCTCTGAGTATTAAGCTAGGCTGATTTCAGAAGGATTGCATGGTATTTGGAGGACAGGGTCATAACATGATCTGTTCAAATTCAGACTTCAAATTAAAAAACAATATACAACATAAAGGAGACTTCAAAGGAAGATGAACTTTAATCAACTAATGCAAAATACCTACCTAAGTATCAATAAAACAAAAAACACAGCAGTGTGACACAAGAGGTCAGCTCCATAAAGCTACTGGACAACACGCATGTACTCTAATTTACCTGTAAAGATGACTTCCCCAAACCTGTGGTTGCGTTCTGCAGAGGTTAGGCTCCTCAAATAGGTTGTATATGTACATCAGTGTCTCTAATGTCCTAAAAGATATTTTGTGGTTTTTCAAGATAGAAGATAACATTTCACTAGTTGGGGAAAAATGGTAAAGTTCAGACAGCCTGCTTAAATACTATAATGCTCTTTGACTGAGACATTCAGAACAGTCTATTTGTTCCTCTTCACCCGACCTGAAACACACGTTAAGACTTCCTGATTCTCTGCCAGTTTTATAGTCAGAGAGCAAACACTGGCAAGCAAGAATATTTAGCTGATCACAGGCACTCACTTCCTGGATATGTTCCACAAGATTTAAATGGAAACTGGATGGCAGTTCAAGAATGATGTCAGCTGTGTTTCGTGTATCTTAGTCTACTGCACGGGGAGACTTTCATATTCCTGATGCCAACGCTTGCAAAGGTTCAGTCATGCATTTCACTTCAGCATAAAGCAACCAAAAACATCAGATGAAAGTGACTGTATTTCAGAATGGAAATAGTCACACCTCAGTAAGGAGCCAAGAGGAGATCTGGTATTTGAGCAATGTATGAGGAAACTGCATATTATGAGACATATTCACCAACAGTTTGATCATTTCTTACTGTCTTTTGGCATGTAAATTTGTGAATGGAACAAGAAATACCCACTATGGAATTGTCTCCGGCTAGTTCTACATCTACAATTCCTGAGCAATCTCATGGATTAAGCCTGACTGACATGTCACAGACACTCCTCTGATAAGTCATTTTATTAAATCACAACGATGTATGTAGCATTCCAGGAATTTATACAGTCTATATCACTTCCTTTTGGAGATGAATCCCTTTGATCATTATAAGCATGATGCAAACACTCAGTGCCTTGCCTTCTGTTGTATTTTTAAATATTTTTGTTAAATACTTTGCAGAGGAAAGTTATAATAATTTTTATTTTACTTTTGCCCCTATTTTTTATCATGTTTCAAAATATTATTATATCTGCAGATGGAGATACTGCAGAGAAAATTCAATGCTACATATGTCAGTGACATTTAGCTGAGCAAATGATTCATAAGAAAACTCAGTTCCATACCACAGTGAACAATTCACTAGGATTGTATCTTCAAAATGGATATTACAGAAGGGACTGAAAATATATAGGACAACACAGATAATGTAAAACATGAAATGGCTCTGATAGGAAGAAAAACTGAATAAACTAAGATTCTTCAAAATCCTTGGAAAATGCAGGGAAGTCTATGCAAGATGTTATCAATACAGTATGGTTAAAAAAATTGCAATCACAGTTTCTCATGTGAACTGTCTCCAGCATAATTTTAACAGGCAGCAAAATAAAAAAAAAAAAAAAAACTACAAAACTCAAGAAACCAAAGCTGAGTACTTTTTTATGAATTCTATCAATATTTAACTCATTGCCATAGGATACAGGGTGAGGCAGAAGAATAATGGATTTAAAAGTGATCAGGTAGATTCATAGAGGCTGTTAAAAACAATGACCTATGAACGATCTTTAGGTGAAGTTGTCCCTGAACCACTTATTCTTAGCAGCTGAGAAATATGAAGAGAATGATGATTCTTTGAACACCCCATAATCAACATCTTCTGAGAACTTGTGGAGGCAGGGTACTAAATAATAATTGCGCTTGGTCTGACCAAACATACTTCTTCTTCTCTTTCTACAGATCAAAAAGCTGTGACTCAGATTATGTATTTTGGATAAATAGAATTAGGGCTGAATCCTCATTTTAACCAGATCATAATGCTCAACCATGTTAAATGCATTCCCCACACTCTCTGGCTCTTCTTGCTATATTATTGTTTACATCACACAGAGAACAGAATAACTCAAGAGCAACACACAGAAAAATACAGAATAAAAATCCCGATAATGATCTTTAAAACTGCTTCTTATCATACATGGCCATCTCTCTCACCATCTGTCTCTGTCAGTATGGATTCATTTAGAAATAAGAATCTGCTTATTAAAGTAGTATTAGAAATTTCTTCTGGAAATATGTTCCATTGCCATCATCTTAATAAAAGCGTTATTTTGCATATGCCTAAGAAATCTTAGACAGGACCTTATGCAAAACTCCATCACACATTACTAGAAATAAATAAGCAAAAACTATCAAAACTTAAAAAAAATAATTTCTCTGACAGGTTTTGCCATTTTGTTTCTTTAATGCATTTATCCTCTAAGTATACAGTTTCCTGAGAATTTTCACATTTTTAAAAACTAAGAATTTACAAATCCATAACTTCAATTCCAGACCTTAATGAGAAGCTGACTGAGTGCAAAAGACTCACTCAGAGAATGTTCAGGCTCTGCAGGAAGCTGTTCTTCAGAAAGCAATCTTTCATCACAAATAATGTAACAAATATTCAGGTTTAAATAAATCCGAATGGCAAGCTAATCTGGCTCAGATTTATGAGCTATATTATTAACAGCCGTTCAGCACCATTTAACACAACCAACAGTTGCCTGAAATTTCATGCACACACTCAAACACATACACTCTCTCACAGAGAGGGTTACTAAAAGGTTTTTATGCTAATCTTTATTAACATTAGGGGGTTTTATACATTTAGCAAAGATACACTATCCTAATACTAAGGAGATTCCAGAGCACTTGCTTGACCTACCGAAAGGACACTTGTAGCTAAGGAGAAACCTTCTCCAACACTTCAGACAGTTCCTGGATGGACAAGTGAATGTGGAAGCAATATCTGAGGAACAACGATGATCGCCTGCTGTGGAGAACAAAGATAAAAATGTTAAAATTTTTACATTTTAAAAGCATACAAATAAGGAATGGTCTAGACACTATAGCTCAAGACCATCTGTTCAGAATTTGCAAAAAGACTTTAAGTAAACTTTTCAGGAGACATTTATAAAAATATTACTATACAGAAATACTATAAAAATGTTTTAAAAAATAAAAATAAAAAGACATTTATAAGAATTTCAGGTTTTAAAATTAATTCTGAACCTCTTTAATGGAAGAGGGAAAGAGATTCACTTTGGGGTATTCCACAACTGCTCACAGGGATTTTTAATTTAGACTAACTTGATACTGGTTCCAGTCAAAGCCAGACATGTGTCACACATACTTGTGACTTTCAGATGCATTGGTGATTGCACTCTTAGGTGCGCTAAGATATAGTGTAAGTTAGTGCTTCTTTTGAACACAAAGACAAAAATGATAGCTGTGGAAAACACTATTTTTCTTTAAGATTAAGATAAAGGGTTTAGTCTGATGCAGGGGGACTATGAATCCTTTTAGCTCTGAGCATCTGGCTTTGGTTCTAAATATCAGTAAGTACCATCTTCTCCCTGGTACACTTATGTAACTGCTACTAATTTCACCAAACAGAAGAACTGCATGGAAAATACTAATCTTTTCTCAGAAAAGAAAATGTTTAGGATATGGGAGCTACCAGTTTGGGAGTTTTATAGGGGTTTTGTTTGGTTGTTTTGTTTTTTTTTTTCTCTGAAAGAGAACAAATATACAAGTAAAATCAGAAAGCAACAAATCCAAAATCTCAGAAAGCTACCTTTTTTTTTGACATAAATTTTTTTTCAGGGGAAAAAATCTACTATCAAACCATATCTTTCCAGTTTATTAGTTGCTTACATGGGAGACTTATGAGTTTCATGTTCTGTCTGTTGTCAAAGATTATATTATAAAAGCCTTTTGGGGGGACTGTTGAAGAGGAAGCAGTCTTCTAGAGGAAGGGGAAAACTTTTTTTTAGCATTTCAGATTTTATGCTCTCCATCCTTTCATCAAATTCAGCTGCTTCTCCCCAGTTACTTGTTTCGGATGTTCATGACAATGTTCCTTTCTTCTTGCAAGCAGATGGATCTTGACAAGCTGAAGGTATGATCCTGTGGGAACCTCATGAAATTCATAAGGACAAGTGCAAAGTCTTGAACCTGGGAGTGAGTAATCCCATGCAACAGTGAAGCTTTGGGGCCACCTATCCAGAAAGCAGCTTTACAGAAAAAGATCTGTGAGTCCAGGTAGAAAACAAAGAGAATACGAGTCAGCAGTGTGCTCCTGTGGCAAAAAGGGTGAATGGCCTCCAGGGCTGCATGGGCAGGAATGCAGCCAGCAGGTTGAAGGACATGATCGTTCCCCTCTTCAACATTTATGAGACCATATCTGCCCATATTGTTTTGAGTTTCCAAGAAAGACATTGGCCTCCTGGAGTCAGTCCAGCAGAGGAACAGCATGATGAGGGGGCTCAAGCACATGGGATACCATGAGAGGCTGAGAGCTATATTTGTTCAGTCTGAAGAAGGGAGGACTCAGGGGAGACTTAATTCTAACTAGGTAAGAGGGGAAAAAAAACACTTTACAATGAGAATCATCAGGCATTGGCAGAGGTTACCCAGAGAGGCTCTGAAGTCTCCCTCCTCTGAGACACAAACTCAGCTGGCCAAGGCACTCAATAACCTGATTTAATTGGACCTGTTTCAAACAGGAGGCTGGACCAGGTGACCTCCTGAAGTCCCTTCCAACCTTCCTAATTCTGTGATTCTGCAGTTTTATGACATGAAACAGTCAGAGCTTTCTATTTGAACTGCTAAAGTGCCTGCGATTTCCTTACAAAAACCTAAAAATTTCAACCACAGCTTCAAGCTATGAAGAAGCGTGTACATTATCACCCAGCATCATCTTCCTGTCTAGAACCATATTACATTTTATCAGTGATCCAAGCTGTCAAGTGAATCAAATAAGACATTTTGTTCTCTGGTGATTACACTCTTGTGTGGCAAAGTATGGTAGATGGAAACCCTTCACTGGAAAATTAACAAATTACATACCTAGGCGGTTCTACGATCAATGCATATTATGCAGTGTAGAGGATGGCAAAAATGTTTTGAGATTTAGATTTCATCTGTCTCATCTGGAAGTAAATTCTTTGCTCTTAATCTGCTTTAATACCTAGCATATGAATAACACAGTTCATACAGGTTCTCATAACCCCAAAACACAAGTCTATACTGGTGTCCCAGCTTCAAGTGTAGTCCATTTATGATGCTTCAAGAAAAATGCACGAATTAATAAAAAAAAAAGAAGACACAATATAAGCAAATACAGTATACTGACAATTGTGCAGAAAAAAGGGATTATTACCTCTTCATTAGAACCTATTGTTAATGATCAGCAAATGAAAATAACACACTATGCCACACTTTTTAGTTCCCTTTTAATAACATATTTTTTAAAAATATAGAAGCAAAAAAGATCAAATTAAAAATATGTTCTTAATCTCAAGGATAGGGATTTGTTCTTTTCTCACTAATGAAAACCATCACAAAAACTTCCTTATTCGCTCATCCTTGGCATGTCTGTCATGAAAATATATATACCATCCAGGCATATTACAACAGTGAAAGTCCTGATAGGATTTTAAGCTAGACTAAAAAAACTCTTCTAAGCAAACATTGTTTTATAATGTTAATGGTTTACCACATAGCCTTCTGCTTTTTTACCAAATTAATTGCATGTCATATCCTCGGCTTTACATTTTGCTTTTGACTTTTTTCTTTTTTTTTTCTCTTGAATTTATTCCAAACCCCTTTGTACTTATAACGACAATATTCTTTGTCTTTTGAAATCCACACTTATGTGTCAATAGATTTTCAGGTTCTATTGTAATGCTTCATTTAAAAGTCAAAAATCTTCCTTGGAATATAAGAGAAGCTATTTCTTGTTTTGCTGCCTTTTATAGAAGCTGTTTAGAAATCTTATAAAAGATGCTACATGTCTGTTTTCCATTGAAATACCCTAAATTATTTACTTTTCCCATTCCATTCTCTGTAGCCTCTCTTCTACTATTCATATGATTGTCACCTCCATAGGCACTGTCCTCAATTCCCTGTTCAATGGCTCCTCTGAAGAAAAAATAACTTTTTTCATAAACCTTGGTTAAACCTCGCTTTTCATATTTCTTTCATATTTCCTCTGAATTAGATCACCTATTTCTCTTTTTCCTTCCAAACTAAAAATATTCATGAAATAAACTCTAGTCAAGAGGAAACAGGAGCTGACTCTTCCCTTGGCTACATTAATAACTGGATAGCTGATCCAGAATCAAATCAAGTGGAGTGGAATGGAATGGAATGGAATGGAATGGAACGGAACGGAACGGAAAGGAACGGAACGGAACGGAACGGAACAGAATAGAATAGAATAGAATAGAATAGAATAGAATAGAATAGAATAGAATAGAATAGAATAGAATAGAACAGAATAGTTTCCAGTTGGAAAGGACCTGCAACAATTATCTAGTACAGCTGCCTGACCACTTCAGGGCTGACCAAAATTTAAACCATATTATTAAGGGTATTACCCAAATACCTCTTAAACGCTGACAGCATGGGGCATTGACCACCTCTCTAGGCAGCCTGTTCCAGTCTTTGATCATCCTCTCTGTAAAGAAATGCTTCCTCATGAGAAGTGTGAACCTTCCCTGGTGCAGCTTTGAACCATTCCCACTCATCCTGTCACTGGATCCCAGGCAGAAGAGATCGGCACATCCCTCTCCACTTCCCCTCCACAGGAAGCTGTAGAGAGCAAGGATGTCACCCCTCATCCTCCTTTTCTCCAAACTAGACAAACCTAGAGTCCTCAGCCGCTCCCAAGAGGACATTCCTTCCAGCCCTTCATCCGCTTTGTTGCCCTCCTCTGGACGCATTCAAGTACCTTCATATACTTCTTAAATTATTGGGCACAGAACTGCAGACAGTATTCAAGGTGAGGCCACACCAATGCTGAATACAGTGGGATAATCACCTCTCTTGACTGGCTGGTTATGCTGTGTTTGGTGCACCCAGGATGTGGTTTACTCTCTTGGCTGCCAGGACATGCTGCTGGCTCATATTGAGCCTGCCGTCGACCAACATTCCCAGATCCCTTTCTGCAGCACTGCTCTCCAGCCACTACTCTCCTAGTCTATGTTTGCATCTGGCATTACTCCATGGTAGGTGCAGAATCTGGCATTTGTTCTTGTTAAATTTCATGTCATTGATGGTTGCTAAATCATCATATGAAAAAGAAAGATTGTGATCTCTGTCAGTCTCCTTCATTAGCTTTCGACCATGTTCATTCCCACACTAAAAAGTAGGTAAGCACAACCGTATGCATAATCATTATTTCAGAGGTAGTTTTGGCATACTAACAAAAGTTCTATTATTACACATCATGATAATGTTAGTACTAGCTCGTTAGCATGACGATAGAAAGTACACAGCTTGAGACTCTTCCAGCACTGTATGTAGCAAGATGCAGATTCTTTTTTTTTCACAAAGCAAATCCAAGTGTTGCAAGAGAAGAACCAGTGCCGGTGGCTTACATCCTAAAGCTCCACATAGCTGCCCCTAAGGCAGGGAGTGCAGCTCCCCACCTCATTGCTTGAAAACTTGGATCAGAGCAGCAGTACCTGGAAAGTCAGGAGCCCCCCTAGAGGGGAAGTATAGTCTGAGGGACTCAAGAAAATTTCTCCCTCTTGCAGAGATTGTCTTCCTACCATCATCAGTAAATTAAGACGAGAGTTTTTGAGATGTTTGTGTCTTCCCTGTGCACAGTTTGTATATTTCTGGAGCTGTCCCATCCTACCCTTGCAATAGGAGCTGCATTTACATGGTGTTACAAGATTGGCTGTCACCTGATGGGCAAGGAGTTAAGGAGGATTTTATTTAACCAATGTGTTTAGCCCATCATGAAACAGACTAGAAGGATCTTCTTTCTTGCAGCATCATAGAGCATTGCCTTATGCAAGTATTATTCACAGAAAATATGTTTTTTATAAAAATACATTTTAATTGTTAAATTTATAAAATCTATGAATTATTTTCCTTGTTTTGGAGACAACATGCCATAGCACAGAAGCTAAAGATTCTTGATAAATTCTTGCCACCAACCTGCGGTCTTTTAATGGGAAGATCTAGTTACATACCTACCTACGTACTGGAAAATAATTTTTTCTACGGTCTGAAATTACAGCAGGACTTGCTGCCTTTTTTTTTTTTTCAGACCACACACAGTGGCTTTTATTTGTCTTCTTTTAAAATTATTCACGACACCTCCCGGAACCTGTTATGAGCAAGTATACCTTGACCTACAACTCTGATTATATGCATATGGACACATGTCTGTGCTTATTATAATGCGTCTCCCGAGCAAGCCAAGTGTATCAATAGTGTGCTTTAAATGCAGGTTTCTGTATTATTTATTTTTAATACATTCCTGAAAACAGTTGCAGTGCTGTTACATCTTCACCTCATGAGACTAAATTTTGGTCACCATTACATTACATGGAGGCCCTTCTCTCCCTTCAGTACAGATTTTCATGCTTTGAAATCATTAGAGTCTCCTAAAATGAAGAAACCTGGATTCATTCCTGTACAGATTAATTTTATTCAGAATTGTGAAGTTATCAAGTACAGTGAAGAAACTTCCCTTAGTGTTAGTAATCCGATGAATTCCTCAGGCACATGGCAGTTACATAGGGTTCAGCCATCTTAAAAAAGGATGTGAGTTACTGACTAAAAGGTTACTCAACAGCAATCAGGTTTTGAACCTTTTTGCAGAATTTTCTAACGAGTAGGAGCTACAGAAAGAACAAGATGCACATAATTGCACTTCATATGTGTTACTAAGTCTAGTAGATGGTATACAGATGCATTAATTCTCTCAGTTAGAAGCCTATAATGAAGAGACATCCTCGAATACAGGTGACAAAGACTGTAAATATATTAAGTTCACACAAGAACAGGCACAGTTAATTAAGTGTCATTTACAAACAACGTTGCTCACTTGCTACTGACAAGAAAAGGTTTTTTGGAGCTGCTAATGGGACTTTCAGAAAGGTCCTATAGTAAGTTCTTAAATTTTCAAATGCCTTTGGATTATTTTATGAGACACAAATATTCCCAACTCTACTTGTGCAAAAGGCAAGAACTGTTTAGGTGATCACAGGACAGGAAGGGACACTCATGTTTTGCCCAATCCTACTCCTGCTACCACAATCATCTCTGGTACATGAGACCTTTATAAACTCATCAAACACCATATTAAAACTTTAAACCTTTTATGGACTCATTTCCATTTACTGAGAGGCTGTTTTGGAATCTCACTTCACTTGGTAGTTAAAAGCTTTCTAGTGTATAAGGTAAGTTTATTCATAACCTGTTTAAATCTTGTGCCAACAAGTATTCTTGTGTAAACATGGTTCTTATGTCCAAAATACCTACCCTAAATAGCTCTGTGGCCTTTGAATTTAGAGAGGACATCTCTATGAGCACCATGGACTAGCAGCTTCAGGCTCTGAGTACACAGCTGTGTTTATTTTCTTCTAGGACGTAGCAAAAGTTGATCTCATTAACCCAAAAGTCAATCATTTAGCCTTCTATACTCTTTGAATTAATTTTTTTCACTCTGTCTCTTGTGGTCTTCTATTTTTCACTGTAAAAGCTTTCCATTTCTTTTTTATAGTGAATTGTCACATCCTCTTAAGTGTTGCATGGACATATTCTTACATAAGCACTTGAAAATGGGAGTATCATAATTATTAGAGACAAATAGAGAAACTTGTAAGAAAACAGATCACAGACACTAACAGAAGACACTGATGTGATTTGCTAAATCACGGAGCCTGTGAAATTGCTGGTGATTGTTTCAAGGTTCTCTTGGATTTTAAACAATCACACATGCTTTAATTATTAATTATAGTAAAATCTGTCTTTAACAGCTGTTTTGATTCTTATTGTGGTATAAACAGAAAAGAAGAGTGACACAGCCATGATCAATGAGGAACTCCAGCCACGTACTTGTAAGCCGTCAGAAGGAAATCAAAAGGCACTGCATACTAAACAATACCTTGAACCTAGTTACACATAACTCCTTTATAAATCAGAAGCCAAAGAAATATTCCTTTCAACAGATTTGTATTTTGGTACTGTAATAGCCAATCTAGAAATATGTAACTAAATTATTAATGCAACTTTGCAAGTATAACGGATCACACTAAATTAAGAAAAAAGAGCATTTGTGAATGACATTTGTCAATCTACACAAACAAATCTTACATAAGTATTTCAAACGCTTCTTGGGGAACAACTAATGATCCTGAAATATGTACCAGCATGTATCGAGAGAATTCAGATTAATTCACCAACTAATCTCCAGCATCAGTTGATACCCAACTAAGGAAAGTGAAAATGGTTGATGACAGAAGGGGATTGCTACAGAATTATGTTAGAACTGACCTGGGTGTCAATACACAAAAGTTTGTCTTCTTTTAAATTCTAGACATATTTGAACCAGTTTATGGGGGAACTGGTTCTGGACTCATGAGTTTCTTTCATTTCTTGGTGAACCATATTTTTGAACAAGTTAGTAGAAATGATAGAGAATTATTCTTTTGTGTGAACATTGTACTGTTGAGACTTTTAATTTTTATTTTAAAATATGCTTAGTTTATGTAATTTGGATAATGTAACTGAAAGAGATGCTTCCATTATTGAGATGACTCTCATCAGATTTAATGTTGTGATTGTGTTATTTATGAAATTATTTTAATAAATATCATTAAGTAACGGCAAAAGGAAAAGATGCACTTGCAGGTGAAAAATACCGTTTGATATACTTCAAAGAATATGACAAACATGCAATTTATTATGCCAAATTTCTATCAACATGAAATCAAATGAGAAATTATTTCAAGGCTTCAAGTGAGAAAACAGAAGTAAAATTCAAACAATAATGAGATTTATGAGTGGAATATATAAAAAAATATTTTCAAAAACTGAATGAATTTAGTTTATTAAATGTCACAATATTTTCTCTGCTTTTAAAACTGTCTCATATTTCAATATTATTTGCAGAGTTAATTAGGAAATAGTGTGACAGAGCATGAGCTGTTAATGTTTTCTCTTAGCTATACTTTGGGAACAGACATAACACTAAAGACAATTCTACAGAGCATTATATCTCACTGCTAATGATGAAATAATTTATAATTGTATTTCTTTTTAAATGGAAAATTGTCCTAGGCCTTTCACAAAGAGAAAAAAAGTGCTTTTTTAAAAGCACTTATTACCCTTCTTCATAGTGATCAAATAGATATTGTCAAGGGTTTTTTTTAATTTATTCTGAAACATGCTGTGTGCAGGGCAAATGGGATTTTGGTTAGGCTTTATCTTAACTCTGAAGCCCCTGGGCCGCAGACAGCACTATTTCTAGTGAATGCAATCTCCAAAGAAACCAAAGTATGTCCTAAACCACCAAGAGGCTTAGTGAATACAAAAATGTCTTCTACTCTGCATTCTGAAGGAAGAAGAAATCCAGTCAAGCAAAAATGTCTTTATCATTTTCCCAAAAATGACAATATGTTGAGATAACTTCTAAACAGTTTAACAACTAGGGTACCATTTGCTGCAGAACAGTCAGAACAGTTCTCTCTTCGTTTTGACATTTATGAGAAGGTTTCCAAGCAATTCCTTTTCAACTTAGAGTTTACTTTTTTTTAAAAAAAAAAAAAAAAAAAAAAGAAAAGACTACAGCACTCTAATGATTTTTTTTTCCTAACCAAATATATAAAATTTTCGTGTTTCTAGTACAGATTTCCCTAGCTGTGCATCTGAGTCATTTTTATAATTGCAGCCCAGTAAATTGTAGCTGTTCCCTCAGGTTTAATCCATGAGACCTACAGAGAATTACCCCAGCTTTAGGGGATTATATTTATTCTTATGAGGGAAAAATAATAAAAAAAATCTCAGAAAAGCTTATAATTTTTATATTTTTTCCCCAAAGCTAGGATAATCCAGTCTCTTGTCATTCCAGAGGAAAGAAAACAAAATCTTGGAAGGCGAGACTTCCGTTTCATTTGTTCTTTTAAAAGAATGAATGTGTCTGTCTTCAGAGGCAAACTTGAGGTTAGAGATGTTAAGAGACAAATGTTCCTTCCTGCAGCACAAATGACTGCAGGTGGGTCTGTATTCCCAGTCCATGCCTGTGCCCAGTTGTTGATCTCTGAGCGGACTCATTCCGTGCAGTGCACTGCTGAGTGTGCTTACTTTTGCAGTTCCACCCCAGAGCATTTCGAAGCCTAAGGCTCCTACTCAGACACCTTTAAATGAAGTACTGTGGCAACTCACTTCTAGATGTTACATGCACCGGTGATTTATCCATTATTTTTGGTTCCCTGCTCTAACGTTCTGCAGGAAAAGATGTCCTAATCTAAGCATATACTCACCAATTATAAGGTGACATATAACTCATACTGAAATCTGATCTACCTATGTCAACATTTTATCTGACTTTAAAGTCTGCAAGGAAAATAACTTTAAATAAAAAGAAAGTATGCATCTTGTAATTATTTTTTACAACTATTGTTTTTCAAGGGTTTATATATTTTATATTTATTATTAAATTAATAGAAAGGTAAAATGTTTAAAAATTATATGACCAGCCAACCTAGATTCACCTACATGCACTGAGACTTTGATTTCGTATTTGGTTGAACTAGTGTTATTAAAAGAGAGATAAGAAAAAACTATTGAGGAATACATTATTCCAGATAAATCTGATCGTGAATACATGCCTGCAACTCTGTTCTGCGTTTCCTGAAATTGTTACTGTCAAAAGAATTTCTATGTTTCATACATGCAAGTTTAAAATAGATTGGATTTGTTCTTATTTTTGTTCTTTACATTACATGTTTGTGTTACTGTCATTGGAGGTAAAAATATACACAGGTAAATCTAAAGAATACATTCTTTAACTAGCAACAGCAATATGCAAATATATGAACTCTCCCTGTTACCAATGCTGATATGGTCTCAGAACACATATTACAAGGTCTACTATATTCTGATTTACATTTGAAATACAACCTTTTATTAGACTGTAGTAAGAATGAGAAAGGGAGGGAGAACTATCACAGAGACAAAATAGCCATGTTGTTAAATATAAGTAATATTCTAAATGTGAGACCAAGTTTAATGATTTTTTTCACCCATTGATTTGATATTTATGAAATGCATAGAGACATCTTCCACTTCTTAAGCCTTTGATAGTTTGTAATATCTAAGATGATATTTCATTTTGTTCAGGGAGTAGAACATTTTTTTTAAAGATGCCTTTGAACATCATTTCAATGTCTTTTAACTACATTCACCCTATTTTGCCTTATCTTTTTTCATTAGACAGCACTGAAATGAAATATCAAAGTATATCGTGACTCCGGGATAAAATGCTATAGGTTTATAATGCATTAGAAACAGTGCACAAGATTTACTTGTTAGGAGAGTGTGAGGATTAGTGATGGAAAAATACTTCTATGCCAAATGTGGGAAAAGGCTATGGTCGTGGCTTAGCATGTTAGTGGGAAAGGAAATAAAGTTTCTCAAAAAAGAACCACAAGCTAAACTGATATATACTTTCACTCTGTTATTCTTAAAGTGTTTGAATTTTGAGCCCAGCAAGGGTTCATGCTATTCAGCACCATGGTTAAATGAGATACACAGGCCTTGGTTAAAGAACAGCAAAAATTTAAGGCCCAGGCTTATCCCTGACTATAACATTATCTCTAGCCCTGACTCTAATCTTAACCTTAAGCCTAGATGACATCGAGGGAGAAGAATCTACCACACAAAAGAATAGGAGGTCCTTGGGGAAGCCTTTTTCATCCTTGTCTGGACTCTCTAAATCTTCTCAAACAATAGGGGAATAGCCCAAGACTCGTCTGGTTTTCCATTTCCAACTTGCTTGTTATGTCATGGCTGGATGGGGTGCATGCCAATATGTTCAGGAGAGGGAGAAGTTAGTTAAGAGGGAGTGTTAGTTAAGAAGAAAAAAAAAAAAGAAAATAAGAAAAAACCCAAAAGAAATAATAATCATTTGTTGGAATCTTCTGCACAGGGAAACACTCCTGGGGATTAGAATATCAAACAGGATGACTGCTTGTTGTTCAAGTGGCAACAAGTATTTTGGATCAATGTACTTTGTGGTAAACCTATTAATCTTTCTTTGTTCTTGCATTGTTATTTCTACTCAAGCAAATTATTCAGAAAACTTTGTATTGTTTGAATCCTCTGTAGCATACCTGGCAGGTTGTACATGCGTGGTATGTTTAGCCACTGTAGACACTGGAAAGATAAACTGATTTTTAATTTGAATGAGCTACAAAGTTATCAAAACGAGCAGTGTTTTAACTCTGTTATCAAGAATGTTTGGATTTCCTTTGTGGAGAATGGTTGTTCTGAGTTTTTTAAATCCCATTTGGTAAATTATGTATAAGCTGCTAAGCTTCTGCAGCACATTTAAAAGCCTTGATGACATCTACTGTACCGATGATTGCCTCTTATCAGGTGCAAATTCAGGCCGACAGTTACTTCAACATTTAGTGAAATATCAGTTTCATCACAAAGCATTATAACGTGTTTGATTGATTACAGCTAAAGCCATTGTTTTCTTAAAGCCAAAACTAAATCCACTAGATGGCAGATAGCATTAAAAATATGTAGTAAAAAGAGTCCATGAATTTAAATCATGCTATTCTCCCAATTTATTAAGATATAGTCTCCGTGGGGCATCTTCTAGTGTTTGTTTATATAGTGATAGCAGACAATGGGACAGTACAGCTATTTCTTTTACTATACCTTTTCTTACTTGTCAGTCATTTTAGTATAAATCTGGAACTTCCTTGGAAATTTCATTTGTGCTTTTCATGGCAGTTGAAGAAGTTAAAGGAAAGACTCAGCACTGCAGTAATGTTCAAGATAGAATATGGAGAACTCAGTGTTAATGCTGCTCTGCAGTAATAATGCTGCTCTGCAGAATGTGTTGGGTTGGAAGGGACCTTTAAAGGTCATCTAGTCCAACCCCCCTGCAGTAAACAGGGACATCTTCCACTAGATCAGATTGCTCAGAGCCTCATCAAGCCTGGCCTTGAACACTTCCAGGGATGGGACCTCCACCACCTCTCTGGGCAACCTGTTCCAGTGTCTCACCACCCTCATTGTAAAGAACTTCTTCCTAATGTCTAATCTAAACCTACCCTGCTCTAGTTTAAAACCATTGCCCCTCATCCTATCACTACATGCCCTTGCAAACAGCCCCTCCCCAGCTAAGTAATCAAGAATTTTGAAAAACTAAAGAACAATGTTTTTATTGTACAACACAAACTACATAAGGTAATCAGTTAATTGAATTTGATTCCAGAGCACGTAGGTGTACTGATGCCCAGGCAGCTATCTTGCTGTTGGGTAGGCAAGAGTTTTCTGAGAAAATTCAAAAGCAAACACTTACTGCAGCATGTATCCACCAGCACTGCTTTCTCATAAAGTAAGAACCCAAAAGTTCTTAGAATTATGAGGCTGAGGTCCTGATTTACATGGAACTTTTAATCAGTCTTATTTACTTCAAGAGGATTTTAGGACATGTGGAGTCTTTACTTGTTCAATATTATAGGCAGACTGCATTTAGGGGAGGTGAGCCTTTTCTTCCTTGACCAATTTTTCCTCAGGGTTCCTAGCATGAGATAAAAGAATAAATTTGGTGTAAACAGGTGTTTGAAGAGTACTGTGAGACACACAGAATGTAGTGGTAAAGTACAAGAAATTAAACGCCTAATACTAAGTGAATAAATAAAAAACTCAGCCTAAACCATTTCATTTGCATCAGGAATCAAAACTTCCTGAGAAAATCAAGACAGGACTATTTAATATATTTTCAGATATAATCAGATGTCAGATATATGGATCAGATACATTATCAGATATTATATAGGATATGATCTTTCATATAGATGAATTTTTTCATATTTAAATTTTACACATTTCACATCAATTTAAAAAGAGAAATAAAAATAAAGCAGTTCAGCTGTATGAATCTTTTCCTACCCCAAAAAAACCTGCTTTGACAAGATGAACAAATGTAAGTGGTCAAGTAAAACAAAAAGCACTTAGGATTTATTTGGATTCCTGAGACTTTTTAAGGAGGAGCACTCAGTATGGCTTCTTAAAGTTCTCTGTTGATCAGGAAGATCATTCTGTCTTATCTCATTAAGGATCCAGAGGTTTATGCAAGTGGAACAGGCATCTACCCTAATAAGAGAAAAGAAAGGGACATCTACCTTAGCTGCCATTCTTCAGGTAAATTCATGACTGTGCATTCCAATCTTTGACTCTATTTTTACTCTGTTTTCAGTGATTGCATGACAGGGACTATCCACACACTTTCAACTAGGTATAGTGAGAAAAAAGGTACTTAAAATATATATGTCAGGATGACATGCATTCCAAAAACTGGTTCACATGTTCCAGAATGCCAATAAGAAGTGAAAGCTTATTTACATACAGTATTTTAAGGTGCAGGATTCAATCCAACAACGGACTGGTTTTTTGCTCATTCTAAATTGATCATCTGAATTCATGTATTAAGGGACGCTTGAAATGCATACTATGTGAGATTTTTCTTTTTGTTGGATGTCCTCCTATTTTCTCTTAGAAAAAAAGGATTTTAAAAACATTTAAATATTAGCAAGATCTGTACATAATGTGATCATCTTACCTGTTTCTAGTGCAAGTTCTAGTTCACTTACTCCAATTTTGTAAGTTCCACCTTATAAAGGAAATGACACTCAAGACACAGAATGTGAACTTCATTATTGTTCTGTAGAAATGTATTCACACAAATGAAGAATAACAGGAATGGCAACACATTCATGATTAACAAAATGCCTCCTTTCTTCTTTTAACTAATTTCAAAGTAAAGAAACACGGAAAGAAAATAAAAAGCAATACTTGGGCCCTCAAGTATTCCATCAATCAAGTACCATTGATCCCTGTAACTGTAATGAAAATAGTTATTGAAGTGTGCAAGGTCAGTGGATTTTAATATACCAGCCAATCATTAATCTACAAGCAAACAAACAACATGCAGTAATATTTTCCTGTATAAAGATTAATGTATATGTACCTAACCCAATATATACATAGATATGTACACATAAACACGCACAGATACACACGTGCTGGTGCTACTATATTTTTTTTACTTTCAGTCACATTTTGCTAATATTCAAAGAGAAATTATCTATTGTCTTCACTTGGAGGTGACTTGTCTTTCTTTCATGCTAAGATGAGGAATTTTGCCGTTTTGACACCTTCTTTTATCATTACTACTTTCTTAATATATTACAATTTAAGTGGATTACAGCTTAGTTAAGCATAGGAAAAACAATGTTTGTTATTAATTAAGTTTGGAAGATTTTCTAGCCTGCACCTGGTATTAAGTAGGCCATAACCTTCATGGAGATTTATTATGGAAAAAAAAAAAACAACCCAAACCCAAAAAACCCAAATTCCAAAAAAACCAAAAAACCCAAACTCCAAAAAACCAAAAACAAACCCCAAAACCAACCCATTGACCTTCCATGTTGTATTTATTTTTATCAAGGCAAACTGATTCCAATGACAGGCCATCATATTAGGAAAACAAATTTTACCATTAGAAAATCTCTGCTGCTTGGCTGTCTATGTAGTATTCAGTATCTTTCTAAAAACAGTGGATGTACTACTATGACACTTGATATTAAGGAAGTAGACTCCTAATTTATATCATCCATTGTAGAAATGGCACTAGTAGCACCAGGGGCAGATTCTCCACATCGGTTTACAATAAACAGTTATCAATACATCTTTGTTGGATCTTCTTCCAATGCAGATATTCTTATAGAGCAAATACTTTAAGAAATTATGCTACAAATAGCAAGTTTGGGTGCCACTGGTGGTGTTTTCACTCTCATGTAAATATATATATATACTTGAAGCTGTATAAAAAATTCAGTTGATTCAGTTTCATTTTTACATGCTAATGATGCTGAGTTTTGAAAGAAAACAGCTGGATACTGAAAATCAGAGGAGTGTTCTTGGGAACTTAATAAGCTACTGGAAAGATAATTCCCTGTGAGATTATTTTTGCAGACTTTCCACAAAGTAATACTCATCATACTGAAGCACTGACAGAATGGTTTAAAATGAAGAAAAATTAGATGAGTTTAAAGAACCTTTTGGAAGTTTAAACCTCAGTACAGTCCTGAAGCAGGGGCTGAAACTTTTAATTTCTTAGTCGTACATGCTGCAAAAGCAGAAAAGTAAAATTAACTTCCCTTCTTTGTGAGACAAAATGTAAAATCAGCATTATTTGTCATGAAAAAAATATGATTTCTTAGGCTTAATATATGGCAAACTTGGCTGTGTTAGATTAACTGTTGGTATTCTGAGAATCTGCATAAATATAACAATAATACAGAACTGCAATCAGTATGAATTTTGCTTTGGTAAAGGCACTGGAATTGTATTTTTCATGGCATGTTTTTTGTTTTTGGTTTTTTTTTTTTTTATATAAATGCCATGTCATTGCCAAAACTTGAGATGCATGTTTCAGACACATTGTAAATTACATTTTTATCACTCTTATTTTAGCTCCAAGGAATATTACTCTTCTTTGTATTTTAGTGTAATTTTACAAAATGCTTGACGATATTAAAGGAAAACATGAATTCAAAATTCTGCTTATTGCTAAAGAGTCTGGACACTTCTAAACAAATACATAAATTATCCATCTGGTAGCTATAAAAGCCATCCTTATTGTTACTGATTGACTAATTATAGACTGCTCTTCTACACAGTCATGTCAATGATCATCAAAATGTTTCACTAAATAAATTTGCCACTTTTCAGTTCTACTATAACAAATGTTAAACAGACAATGGTGAATTTATTTATTTTTTTTAAAAAGAAGGGTTGACAAGTGACTTCTACAGAGCATATCTTGATACCAAATCAGAAAGGCTGCATTAATGGAGAAGTAGCAAGTACAGTTTTGATCAAATCCATTAGTGTCAAAGCTCCAGAAAGAGAACAAAGCATGTCTGTGTTGATAAAAAGACCTTCCATGGCAGTCAAACTTAGTATGACTTCCTGGGTGGATATACATTTATGCGAAATGGTGTGTTGCTTTTCGACTGAGCTTAAACATAAGTGACATCAGCATCTTTATCTCGGAATAAGAATGTTCATAAGAGAAATAATAGTTTAAATTCACATCTCACCTGAATAATTCAACTGACATAACTCAAGTCAATATAACTTCCCCATATATGTAAAATCTTAAGCAATTTTCCAGGTTTCCAGATTCCAAAAGCTTCAGTATTCTGAAGGCTTAGCAAAAACCTTTGGTAACACCAAGAAAGAAAAAAAGGAGCATAAACCAAATAATGAATGAAACTCTGTCTGTCATGCACTCCAAAACCAAAGATACCTGAAAGTTAACTTAGTTCATATTAGTAAACTGTCAAATTGACAAGATGTGCACTGCTATGCTAATGATTAACAGTGCCTTTGGTCTTTATCACATACTTACCCTTATCTTCCATGCCACAAATCAAAAAAATCCCATGCACATTCCAAATCTGAAAAAGAATAGATGAATTTTCAGTTTACAGGGAACATAGGACAATCAGCAACTGTCTGTCTAACCTATTGGCTTCTCCAATATGGATGTATCTATTGTTGACCTTAGATTAACAGTCACACTGATGAAATGCCCTTTTAAATGAAAGATGATTATGATTGATTTGAATAGGTAACCACATCTCAATGCATTAGACTGATATGTCAGAAAATAGTAAACTGATCATGATAGTCTTGACCTGAATCTGCAATAAAAGAAATTAAGAGTAATTTTTGGTGTTACTCTAAATACAGGAAACAGATGTTCTTGATGCTACAAAGACACAGAAAAATAAAACTATAGGAAGATGACAAGGGATGTGGGTGGTAATAAGAAACAGATACCAGAAATGGAATGCAACTTAAATCTTTGTCAACTGGTGAATCTTTTCAATGTCTCTTTACCACAGCTACAATAGGAGCATTGAAATGATATGTTTTTCTTATGCATAGATCTCCATATACATAAATATATACATATATGTAGGATCACTCATTTTATTTGACTATTTCAGTGGTGCAATTGTCAAAATAAGGATAGATAGGGCTTTACAACTTACTTCTAAGTCTTTATTAAGTCTTCAAATGTTGTTTCACTTGCAACATCTATTTATCCTGTTTGGAAATGGATAGTGGCTGTCACTGAATTCCACACCGGAAATTAATGTGAAAATTACTATTGAAAGGGCAGACGGAAATGAGATAGCAAAAAACCAAACAAACGAATGAACAACCAAATACGGTTTGTTCAAAATAGCAAAGCTATATTTCAGAATAGTATTAGACAAAGTTTATATGTAGACTCAAACTATGATTTGGATAAAGAAGTAATAAAATATAGATGGGATAATGTAGGAGAGGATAATGTAGGGTAGGGTAGGATAAGACAGGAAAGAACAGGACAGGACAGGACAGGACAGGACAAATTTTAAGAACACTATCGATGTAAGTATTGAAGTTAAACTAAATTTAGCAATTTAAATTTAACAAATAAAATTTAAAATATAAATCTATGGAACATTACATTATGTAGATCCTTACAGTTTATATCACTCTCAAGATTTAGACAATTTTGCATATCATTATATTACAGTCTTGTTTGAAGTCTTTCCATTATAGGATATTCCTCAAACTATGGGATAAGGAACTGGCTGGATGGTCTCACTCAAAGAGTTGCGGTCAACAGCCTCGATGTCCAAGTGGTGAGCAGTGATGAGTGGTGTTCCTTAGGGGTTGATACTAGGTTGGGTGCTGTTCAACATCTTTGTTGGTGACATGGATGTTGGCATTGAGTGCAACCTCAGCAAATTTGCCAACGACATCAAGCTGTGTGGAGTGGTTGACACACTGGAGGGAAGGCATGCCATCCAGAAGGATCTGGACAGGCTTGAGAGGTGGGCCTGTGCAAATCTCATGAAGTTCAACAAGGCCAAGTGCAAGGTCCTCCATGTGGGTCGGGATAATCCCATGCACAAATACAGACTGGGAGGAGAATGGATTGAGAACAGCCCTGAGGAGAAGGACTTGGGGGTGGTGGTTCACGAGAAGCTCAACATGACCCAGCAATGTGTCCTTGCAGTCCAGAAAGCCAAACGTACCTGGGCTGTACCAAAAGAAGCATGGCCAGCAGGTCGAGGGAGGTGATTCCTCCCTTCTATTCTGCTCTCATGAGACCCCACCTGGAGTACTGCATAGCTACGAAGGACATGGACCTGTTGGAGTGAGTCCAGAGGAGGGCCAGAAAGATAATCAGAGGGCTGGGGCACCTCTCCTATGAAGACACACTGAGAGAGCTGGGGTTGTTCAGCCTGGAGAAGACAAAACTCTGGGAACACCTTATAGCAGCTTTCCAGTATTTGAAGGGTACCTACAAGCAAGCTGGAGAGGAATTTTTTACAAGGGCATGTAGTGAAAGGACAAGGGGTAATGGCTTCAAACTGGAAGAGGGAGATTTAGATTAGATATTAAGAAGAAATTCTTTACTGTGAGGGTAATGAGACACTGGAACAGGTTGCCCAGAGATGTTGTGGATGCCCCATCCCTGGAAGTGTTCAAGGCCAGGTTGGATGGGGTTTTGAGCAAGCTGGTCTAGTAGGAGGTGTCCCTGCCTATGGCAGGGGAGTTGGAACTAGATGATCTTTAAGGTCCCTTCTAACCCAAACCATTCTACGATTCTATTCTACTGACCCAAATTTTGATTCTCATATTCTTCCACGCTGGATACTGTCCAATAGCTATCTTAAGTTCTGAACATTTTGGGATATTTTTAGTGTAGTCCAGAACTATGTTTGAGAGACAGGTCACTGAAGGAACTGCTCCAAGAGTCTCAATGTACTTCTGGTTTTCTCCAAATTCCTTATAGTATTGCATATTCTAAGAAAATCAAGAAATCATGGTTTCACACCTCAAAAAGAAATTGCCAACTAAAATGAGGATATCATGACATCTGGACAGCTGTGAACTCCATTTATTTTCTACAGCTACTATACATCCGAGGAACCTTGTTCTCTTTTTTTTCCACTCAAATTCATATACAGGTAGAATGTGAGGATTTCAAAACTTTGGAGGTTGGTTATTTTTTGGTCATTTGTTTTTTGGAGGGTGGAGGGGGGAAAGGTGATGCTCTGGTTTTTTTTTTGTTGTTTGTTTTTTTGTTTAACAACTCACATTTCAGTTAAAGCAGTAAGCTTAAAACGGCTTCAAGGCTTTAAAGACTCCCAGATGTAGAGTCCACATCTTCCCAATTGTTCTGTATTTCTGCTACTCAACAAAGTCTAATCTGTAGTCTGCACACAACCAGAAAATAAAATCAGCACAATTAAAAAGTGAATGGTTGCCTTTGTCTCTGCACAGTCATAGGCAACTATATGTCATTTTTTTGAGGTTCAAGAAAGAGATCTGTATATTCTAGTTTCACACAAATGTATTTTCTGGTAACAAGGGCTTCTTCCTTGCTCCCAGCCAAATGACCTAATTCTAACACTCAAGAACATTACCATTTGTCAGCAATCAGCTCATTATTTCATGAAATGTTTGCTTTATTTTTAATGATAACTCTTTCAGTTCAATGAGTTTTTAATTTTCTGTTGTGAGATCTGTCAATGTAAGAAAAGTACATCTCATATGATCTTAGCTATCTAAAACTCTAAGCTAGTCAGCTTCCATGGACTGAATCATGCATTTTAGATTTATCTTTTCATTGTCTGTAAGGACAACCTATTTAACTACCTTAGGATACTGTCCAAGTTTTACCACCTGAAGCTAGATGAAAATATTGCCACGCAAAGAAAATACTAATATGTAGATATCTCAGTCTAATCTGTAGGTTAAGTGCAATTTATACATCCAAAGAAGAAGATTAAGGTTTTTTTATGCATATGCCATCTAATATAAAAAGTACTCAAACTTGTCATTTTTTTTACACCTATTAAAATAGTTTAGTACATGTTATCACTAATAGTTCCACAGGGAATGTTCCTCAAAATGACTGACACAAATGTAAAATGTACTGACATAAGATTTTGTAGAATTTCTGTGTGTTGAATAACCTTTCATAGTTCTAATATTAAAACATGAAGAAGAAATAGTGATAATACTAAAAATTATTGGTATATTATAAAATATTTTGAGCAAGTGTTTTTTCTGCTTGTTTGGGGGGTTTTGTTGGGTTTTTTTTGTTAGTTTTGTTGGGTTTTTTGTTGTTGTTTTGTTTTGTTTGGAGAAGTGTCGTCATGGTATACTTTCTTTCCATTTCTTCAGATCAGATATTTTTTGGAGTGTTCAGGAGCAATCAAAACATTATATCCAGTACTTGATGCCATAGTGCAAGTTGATATTGGAATGCTTTCTTCTTTTTCCACACCATTGTGGAGGTTAGTGTTGTTCTTCCTTGTCACAACACGTTTAAAGTCTACTTCAGGGCACATCACATTGTGACAATGAACATCAGAATATTTGCACAGAAAAAAATCATATTACATGAATATTTTTAAGCAAAACACTGCAGGCTCATCAGACAACACTTTATTAACGTTTGATTCAGAGGCTGTGATTGCTGTACGGATTGAGAGCAGCCCTGAGGAGAAGGACTTGGGGGTGGTGGTTCATGAGAAGCTCAACATGACCCAGCAATGTGTGCTTGCAGTCCAGAAAGCCAAACGTACCTGGGCTGTACCAAAAGAAGCATGGCCAGCAGGTCGAGGGAGGTGATTCCTCCCTTCTATTCTGCTCTCATGAGACCCCACCTGGAGTACTGCATAGCTACGAAGGACATGGACCTGTTGGAGTGAGTCCAGAGGAGGGCCAGAAAGATAATCAGAGGGCTGGGGCACCTCTCCTATGAAGACACACTGAGAGAGCTGGGGTTGTTCAGCCTGGAGAAGAGAAGACTCCTGAGAGACCTTATAGCAGCTTTCCAGTACCTAAAGGGGGACTACAGGAAATGTTCAAGGCCAGGCTGGGTACAGCTTTGAGCAGTCTGGTCTAGTGGGAGGTGGCCCTGCCTATGGCAGGAGAGTTGGAACTATGTGATCTTTAAGGTCTCTTCGAAGTCTAACTATTCTATGATTCAATTAAAAGATTTTAGACTAAATATTCATGTGTGTATCTATTTTTCAAATCCCTTCTGGTTTAGCTTCTCTTCCAGAAGGATCCTCATACTCCTTTCCTTTTAATAGCTATGATAGGTCTTCTCACTCCTCAGCATCCTTGGTCTAAGATTCAACAGTTTTTTCCATTGCTCATCATATAAACTTTTTTTTTTTTCCCCTTGCAATTGGAGGAGGGGAATATGTGAAAAAGAGTTTCCTGCTGCTGGCTCTTCTCTTCACGGGCAATCAACTTCCTCACCTCATGATACTTCCACTGTGACCTGCTCTAAAACCTGCCATGCAGACACCTGGGAGAAAATGGGAAACAAGCAAACAAGCAGATGTCCTGGAAACGAAAAAAATAACATCAGCTGCTTCCCGGCAGCAGAGAGGTAGAGGGCTGTCAGCTTTCCCAGTCTCCAATTGCTGGATTTTTTCTCGTTATGTGGAAGTCAAAGTTCTTCTTTTGCCACAGGCTGATATAAGACAAGGTGCATTACTAGCAACCCGTTACTCATATCTCATGTGTCAGTAGATCACTAAATATTGATGAACAGGAATTATACCTATTACTGAGTGATTATAATATAGTAGAAGACTTACTGATGTTTTTACTTGAATTTTCTGACCCCTGAAGTCAGTGTTAAAGGGTACCCTTTAAGATAAGGTTTTGCTGATATAACGGCAGGAGGTATGATTTCAGTAGGTACAAAGAGCGTGGTGGGCAGCCTGGAACCAAGGCTGAAGGAATAATCTCATTGGTTACCTTTTTCGGGGATATGTGCTCTGTGTCAAAGTACTAACACCTTCTTTAACATGTATTCTCCCTGTGAAATTTCCTGGTATTTTCTTTCATCCTTTCTGCTGATTACTGCTATGTGTTTACTGATATGCTTGATAGTTCCATAGTTCTTCCAAGACGATAGAGAAGAAGATGAATGCTGAAACACAGACTACAGAACCTGCCTTCAACCGTAAAGACAGAGCAAGAATACGCTTTTTGGATACAAGATTATATAACAATGAACCAGAGTTTCCTGCTTTCCATGGGAAGAAAACCACATCTGGAAAAGTTGTATAAAAAGATGTGATCGTTTAGAAACTGTGACTTGTTTAAAGTCAGAGGCCACCATTCTAAGTGCTTTGATGGACTGGATGGAGAAAGATATGAGCATGTATCTTTCAGTATTTCGCATTTGACAGACTTTATAGGTCCCTTAATGCTGCTCTGTTTTGTAACGTGACCTGAACCATCTCCTGCAAGCCCAGATATGAGGAAGATGAAACCATGTTCTTATCCTTATGCACAAATTAGATAGAGATGAAGAACAAGGCAGCAAGTGTTTATTTTGAAGATAATGTCTCTGAAATCATATTTGGGGTCCCTCTTGTTGTTTAGTACACACTTTATAGTGTTCATGGCTGCCTGGTTCTCCTTTCTCCTGAACATTTTCCCTGATGTTACATTAGACTTTGTTTCTGATGCTACTTTTTCTGTTTTTTTTCTTTTGTTTTGTTTTTGGTTTTTTTGTTTTTTTTTTTTTATTAGCAGATAATGACTGACATTATCACTGAAAGAGATTTATTATAAAATAACAGTAGTAATGGAGCAATAGACATAAGGTCTAATTTATTCAATCCCATGGCCAGATAATCAAAGTGTATAAATAAAATTTAATTTATTTATGCATTTTGGACAATTAAACCACAAAGATAATTGGGCTTCTCTAATGATAACTTTATCGGCAATGATCTGTTCTTTTTGTCATCAAGAAACAAGGAAACTATGTTGTTTGAAAAATTTATTCTGATAGTTTCCAGTTAGTAAAGACTGACATGTAATTTACTTTAAGTGAAGACTTAAAGTCAATTTACATTGTGTACAGATACTTCTCTCAGTTTATTGGTTAAAGTAAATATTAATATAAAGTTGATGTTAACGCTTAGCTTTGGGAGGGATGAATTTCCCCAGCTTCTTCCCATTTCCGTGTTAAATGGCATGCCTCAGCACTCTGAATCCAGCTGTTCTACAGCTGCCTTGTTCACAAACTAGCTTTGATAATTTACACATTGATCTTTTGCTTTTGTAACTACAATGGTGCTTGCTAAGTTCCAGACACTCTTCCTACCTCTGCTCCAGATCCTCTTCCCACCTCCTGCCTTCTGAATAGGGGAATTATGCGGGATTTCTTCTTACCTCCTATGTGGTCACTTGAACATTCCTGTGTTTTTATTGACTAGATTTTATACTATGACATCATGAGATATAAGGTGGCTATAACATACATCTACACAGACATGTTCATCCTAGCTGCAGTAACAACAGCAAACATAGGTTCCTTCTAAAAATATCTCTGTATTCTACTGATCTGTCCAATTTCCCTCAACAGCACTACTGGTAAAGCAGTGGTAAAACAGAGTGGACAGGGCATTAACAGGGGTACTCTAGGAGTTAGGGTGGGACTGTTTTATGAAACCTGAGCCAGTTTTCATACCTAAGAACAGTTTTGTATACAATCAGCCCCCTGGGTGATCTAAACCCTCCCCACCCCCTTGTGCAGAAGGACATGTCTGAGAAATCAGAAGCTATCATAAATATTAATTTGGGCTTGTAACTAAATTCAAGTCACAAAGTCCTTAATCTGTGAAAATTTTTAACTTTGGTGGGAATTTTGCCTGAAGTAGAACAGGTGGGCTCCATATAACTAAGCAATTGGTAAGCTATTTTGTGGTTGACTATATCATGTGAAATTTATTGTTTTCATTAGAATTAACTCCTGCTGAGAGTTCTGTGTTTTTGCAGGCCACCATGCTATTATATATAAGAAAAATTAAAACAGCATGCTCATTTAGGCTGCATAATTACATTGAAAACATGCTGTTGAAGGAATAAGGAAGGAAAATACATTAGTTCTTGTTGGAGACTTTTAGGCAACAGTATATCCTTGGCAATTAAATTTACACACAAGATTTTACACTGTTGCATTTAAGAAGAGAAAGAAATGGAAGGAAGAAAGAAAGGAAGGAAAAGGGAAAAATGAAAGGGAAGAACGAAAGGTAACTGTGTTTTCCCAAATGATCACTAAAGCACAACAGGGAATCATCAGGCAGCACAGTGAAAAGAATGCGGTCATCAGGTTGTTAGTAAATCAGCCAATACCATCCTGCCCACAGCATGAGACCTCATAAAGATTTTATTTTGTTATTTTGTGTAGACATTAACCAAAGATCATTTAGCAGAGTGAGTCAGTGGAAAGCAAACTTTGCAGGCTCTTGGTAGAACTCCCTGGGAAGCCTGGGAGAGAAAGGGCACCGGTTGCTTTGCTTTTCCCTTTTTTCACATGGCTGAATGCGAGTCTGTCTGAGAAAACACCCTGTGAATGAGGCGGTTTCCAGGCTGCCAGCCACGTCAGCCTCAAGATCTGACCTCTTGGTCTTGACATAGCAGGTGACTGACATAAGCAAACACTGGTACACTAAACGCTAATATTAAAAAGGCATTGCCAGGCAGCCCAGCCTTGTCTATAGACACAGTGTTACAAAAATGTTACATCTGCATTTCAAATGAGTCCTTTGTCCATTGTGTAGTTCAAACATGGCTGGGAAGGCTCCAGATGATTACAGCCAGCATTGTTTCAGTTAACACGATGGTGTGTGTCGAGTCATGATTTACAGTCTTTCTGGCTGTCGACAGATAATAACGAGGTGGTGGTTTAGCTTGTTCTGTTTGAAAGAAAAAGAGATTCCCCAAGCTATGAAAGTGCCTGCACGCAAAACAACCTATACCAAAGAAGCATAAGTGTGTATACAACAAAAACTGGGCACCTTCCCATCTATCAGCATCTTTCTGTCTTCCCTTTTGTAAGCTGATTTTTATTGTGTTACTAATTAAGTTTTTGTTTTGAAAAAACATGATATTCATGATATAATATGGTTAAAAATCTTAACACTAATCTGCTATTAGGGCAGAAGTTCCATTTTATAAAAGTTCTCAGAGTTCAGAAATTTAGGGAAGATTCTGAATAAAAACAAGTTTCTGAAAAATAACCCCTAAATAAAACCCAAGTCAAAATCATTTTATTACAGAAGCTATTTACACATATATATTACAGGGAAATCAAAATGCTTTCCTTCAATTTCAGCCTTGTGATTTGTTATTACAGTGAAATAGAATGCAAAATATGAAAGAATTTTTTTAAAAACCAGGACAAAAAGAGTTTTAATTCCAGAAAGGTTGAAATAAAAAATTTGTTTGGTACAACAAGTAAAAAAAAAAAAAAATCCTGAATGCAGTTCCTTGTACCAATGTGATACAGCTTTGTCAACTAGAGGTAGAAACGTGATTCTCCTGAGTGAATGAATCTGTTTCTGACAGCTGTTAGTAGAAATCATTCTCCAAATAACTCAAAACATTTCTCTAAATCAACGACCAAAAATTTTTGAAAATAAGCTGGGTTCAAAAAAACATGTTCAATATTATCATAGGTAACAGCTTTTCATCTTCAAGAAAACTTTCTGTAATAGCAATTGAAAAAGAAGTTAAATTCTGTTTAGTTTCATGCCTAATGAAACTATCGTCAGCAATAGATCACTTTTCTAGTGAAGAAAGGACTAGCAAGTGCAGCTTAGGTATCTGCATGCATGCTAATATTATGATACTCATATTAAAAAAATTACCTGAAAAAAGAGTATTTCCTTTATTGTCTTCTCTTTGTTGTGCTTTTAGTCAGCACCAGTCACAGTACGATCCTGAGAACTTCTTAAACTTGCAGGGCTTTTTCTGAGGCTGAACTTACTCAGGTGGATCATTTCAAAGCAGTAATAAACAGTAAAGAAATATTTATATCTGTATCTTCTGAAGAAATGGAGAAAAAGAGGGGGAAACTCAAATTCTACCCCAATATGTTCCCAATCTATGTCATCTTAATCTATCACGGTGCAAAATAACATAAACTATGTGAAGAAACTTCCATCGGTAACGAGGTTTTCATTGTTCAGCTTTTAGGGCTCCATCATGAGTTATCAGTCAGATTATCTGCTCTCAAAATCTGAAACAACCAAATTGCTCAGGCAATGGCCTTTCCCTGGGACTGAGAACACACAGCTTTCACCATAACCGAATGGAGAACTCTGACAAAGGAGACCTGTGCCACTTTAATTAGTGCATGGTAATGGCAGCCTAGCTCAGGACAAACAGAAATATTGAGTATTTGACTATTTGGCATGACTTTGAAATGCTACCCCTTCAGTTTTGAAAGTGTCTCAAGGCATATGTAAGGAGATCAAAATGTCTGCTGAACTCATTAGCCCTAAAGGGCATATTTTGAAGGCCGTGGAAGAGTGACATTTCAAAGGAAAGGCTCATCTTATCTGTGTTCTTTCCTAAAGCAATTATGTATTTAAAATCATGCAAGAAGCCTGCAGACTTACCTCTTAAAGTGTACTTGTGTTGGCTTTTTTTGTTTTTTTCTATAAGAATTACTTATGTTCATAGATCTATGAGAGGGACTTTGCATTATGATTTTGGTCGATAATAAAAATGCTCTGCCAAACAAGGTGAAGTCTTTTGGCAGGCTGCCAGCCCCAACTCCCAGTACTACACTTTTTCCCATAATTTTTCTGTTATTTATTCAATCACCATAGCTACATGTATTAAACATTTCACACCTGCAAGTGACAAAAAGCCAACTTTCTAATTTTTTGGCATCCGTAGATTCAGGAAAAGCCTAGGCCAAAATCTGCTATTGACCCCAATCTCTGCATTGTTTAAGTCAAGAGACCACATGTTTAAGCCACTGGTTAAATCCTCTTTTAAGATTTTTAAAGTTTCTTGATACAGCAAACCACAAGTTAAAGAAACTAAATTTTTGTCTGTACGTGTTTATATATACGTGTGTATGCGTGTGTTCATGCATATATACACATAAAAGCAAATAATTTCGTAGTATGTCAAGACATTTCGCTTTTTAATACTGCTGAATGTTGTGAAACTTGCTGCAGGAGTCCTCAGTTGCTAGCTAGCCAAGACACTTATTATCTCACTTCAGATGTTCGGAGCAATACTATATAAATAATGATAGCTGACACTGTAGTACTTCCTTGCAACTAATGAACCACAGATTGAACCACCATTTCACTAACTGCTCACACATGAAGACCAAGTTCATCGCAAAGATTTTCTTAAAGAATCTTTCATGAGACTATTATATATAATAAACATTTTACCTATTGAACTATGACATATTTTGGTTTTGTTCTGTCACAGTTATTTTCTACCCATTGTCACTATTTTTTCCATACATTTTTATAAAAATTCAGAGCATACCAACAAACACAGAGAAATTCAACAAACAATTTAAGACAAGTTTTCAGAAAAAAACCCCAACCTATTAAAAAATCTCTTCCGTAACTTCAGAACTGTTTTTCCAAACTAGAAAGTTTGAAAAGTCTGGGAGTTATATTTCTTATTTTGTGATCTACAAGATTGCTCTGGTTTTGTTCTTTTGTTGTTGTTGTTTTGGTTTTCTTAAAGGAAAGGTTTTACCAAACTTTCCACTGTTCAAAGCTCTCCTAGACCATGATTTTAGATTAGAGTACCCTAGAGAATAAGGAACACTAAAAAAGAGCTTGCTAGAAAAGCTGCTTGGTTTTAAGGCATCTGTTTTACTAACTGTATAACAGGATGAGGTAAAAATGGACAAAAATATTTGATTCCCATCAGACTAGATTTCACAAAGCTTGGTCTGGTATATTTACTGTGTCTGACCACTTGGATGACCTTCTCCAAGCTGCTTAGAGAGAGTTTTTTAACTGTCTGTAAAATACATAGCATAAGGAAAGACAGAAAGGAGAACCTCTAGGGGCTCAATCAAACCTGCTAACTGCAACTAATATTTTTCCTGAAGTGAAAAGATTTTCTTACTGCAAATAAGAGAGATTCTCTTGTTAGATAAGGGACTTGTAAACTCTGGGAAGGGGAACACGCTAGCAGTGAATAAAGCTACTCTTTGTGATAGTGTTTTCCAGCTAATAATTTGCAGTCATAGACCATTCAGGAGGGTACCTCAGGGCACCTCACTGAAAAAGTAGCTCTGCAAAAGTGTGAAAGGTGTAAAACAGTATGCAGACTGTTAGTGGGCAATACATTAATTTAAATGCACCACCAAAACCACACTCATCACTAAATCTTATTAAAATAAAAATGACTAGAAATTGTCGGTGACTGGAAAATGTGTCTAATACTATGGGTTTGCTATTCCTTGAAAACACTCTGGAGCGCCTAGTGGCCTAGCTCTTGATGTCGGTCATTCTTGATGTGCTTTACATGTCAGAAGAGAGCAATTCTGAGGTGTGACTGATGAACTTTGTGTTGGGCGGGGAAGGTTATATTGGATCTTACATTAGAAGAAACTTAGAAAAAACTCATGGTCAAGACTCGGGAGAAGATCCACGTCCCCATCCATTTCCACTGGTGTATGGTATACTCTGTGCCAGTTGCTATTGCCATAAGATGACAGTAAGTTACCTACTTTGGCAAGAAAAAATATTACAGCCGTTCCCTGGAGGATCAAAATATAGGTCCCACCAGTCTGTAGTTAATTTCTTTTAGACTATATTTCCTTCTCCTTTTGTCTTCTTTGGTAGCTGCTGCTTCTCTGAATTATTTCAGATCAGCGTTCCTTTGCAAAGTAAATATCATCAAGGAACGTTTCCTCCTGCCCAAGAGAATAAACATGCTCACAATAGATATGGGAACCGTGCCTTCCAAATGTATCTCCTTTCTTGCTTTTGTCATGGGAGACAACATACAATGTAAGGAAATAAATTGCCTAAACTTTTCTGACAAGGTAGTCTACTAGCTAAAAACCAAGAAATGAATGTAATCTTAATTTCTTTTGGTTTCTGTTGAGCAAAGTCAGCTGTCCTATCTTGGCAAAAATCCCAGGAATAAAGAGGTTAATTGCTTCACTTACTAGTGGATGCCCAGCTGAAGAGGTTTAGATCAGTGGCTTTACAGAAGGGGACTGGTAAAAACAACTTTAAAAGAGTTTGAAAGAGCACCCTGTAAGAAATAAGGAAACTTCTTTGCTTCCAATGCTATGTGTTTGAAAACAAGAATACCGATCTGAAGAGTCAGAGCAAACATTTGGCATTTCGAGACAATCAGTATACTTTCCCTGTATTTTGTACTGTATGGGTGGAAACACTTCATCATGTCGTATATCGCGTTGGGCTCATTTCACCTCATATCAGGTCACGCTGATTACAGCAAGTAATCAACACTGAATATTTCTATGCAGAACTTAACACATGCCAGACCTTTGTGTGAGAGTTCTCTACTCCTTGCAGAAAACAACGTCATAAGTAGTGTGAGTAAATGTACTATTAACATTATTTCTGCAAATACATTGAATCTTTTCATAGCATTTGTATTTTTGAGTATGTCTCTCAAAATAAGTGATTGCCCTCCTCCTCTTTTTTTACATTTCCTCGTCCACATGGAAAAAAAAAATAAATCTACAAATCCTAGTTTCGTTTTTGTCTTTTTGTTTTGTTTTGTTTTCTTTACAAAACCACCTATTCACTTTACACTTAGAAGGATTTAGATTTTATAAGTTAGTGAGTTTTATGTGTGTTATTTCAAAAGTTTCCTTCCCCAGCATTTAAAGACACACCCCAATGGAAATCCCTCCTATGCAATTAGCTTCCCTTACTGCACTGATGCACTTTATTATCTGTTTATTTTACATCATTTTGCTAAGGAACAATTTTTGCCCTTGGATGCACGAATGTGGCTTCCATTAGCATAATGAAAGTTGCATGTGTGCATCCAAGGGTCAAATCTTTCCTTAAAAGTGAGATTTATCTTCAAATTAGCTACTCTAACAGCCCTGGCTAAGGCTTCAACTGCATGAATCAATTTTATTAAGAAAAGATGAACTGTACTTGAATTCTTTTTAAATCCTACTTGTTAAAATGTGCAGAGATGAGATTTAGATACAGCAGAAGTCTAACTCTATACACGTTTTCTCTGTTGTAAATCTGGATCATTTCCAGTGATTCTTTCTGACACTTTGCCTCCAATGACACGTAGGTTGACAGTCCTTGAAAACAACTGAGCTTTCTTGTGACTTTGCAGCATCCCTTTGAAGTTATTAAGAATCCATGTGCATAAACTTTCCTTAGCAAGATTAGAGCCTAAATAACCAAGGAATTTGGCTGGGTGTGAAGGGCTGTCTGAGAAAAGGAGATTTCAGATTCTTCTCCAGACATTTCAGTTTCCTTTATATTTCTTGGAGAAGACCTAGAATTCTTAATTTTTGAGATATGAAGTGTAACTACTTGGTGGTTTTGGGTAGATACGTGAATATATTTAAATAAATATAATGTATATTTATATATTTATAATAGTCAATTCTGGTCATTGACTACTAAACTACTAAACATCACTGAATTATAATACTTTTAGATACAAGAGTAATAACTGCTGTAGAAATGGAGCATATTTTCAAAATGTTTGCAGGATCTGCTGCTATCAATAATGGCAAGAACAGTTAATTCTGGGCTTACTATGCTAAAATAAAAATGACCTCCAAATTGTCACAGTAACCAGATGGTTCACATTTAGAAAATCCTTTCATAAGCGTTACTGTGTCTTTTAAATGAAGATCTTTCTTAAAGTCTTTTCCTCTTATGCAGATAGTTTAAGCTCTTTTTTATTCTTTCCTGGAATAGTAATACATTATTATGTACAAGCAGACACAAATTACAAGGAACTTAGGGGTGGGTCACTTTTTATAGGTATCTTACTCACAAAGTTAAATAGTTGCCTTCTGTTTCTGTCCTTCAGGACATAATTTACTTCTAGCTTGTTCTCTTGTACTTGCAGAGAGTACTTCTAACTTTTACTCTCATATTTATTTTTTCCTCCATAAAAATGTCACTAACAGCTAAATTTTAAAGCGTGCATGTTATTCCCTTTTCAGTATAAGTTTACTTCATTTCCCAGTGTTTTAGTGCGTTAAATATTTGGCCTATAGTGAACTCCAGATTCAGTGGTCAGAACTCAAGGTTTCTCTCTGATGGGTGCTTGACAAAGACAGGCAGCTTCAGTCTTCATCCCACCTAAGCTACATGTGAAGACATATAAATAGGAGCACTGGATATATTAAAGACAGAATCATAGTTAAATTAAGGATGAGAATAAAAGGCCGACTCTTCTTACAAATTTTATCATTATTGGATCCTCATCATCCTTTTAAATGTTGAACCATAAATTAAAGGCCTGTACACATGAATATGGTACACACCTTTGTGTTTCATATTAGATATTACATATATAGCAGAGGCTTTATTCCTTTGTTGGACATATACTAGCTTCAGCAAAAGAATTATAAATCTTTATTCTGAAAACCCAGTTTTTAATCACATAGTTTCAGTGGATATAAACACATTTGCATACTTGCTGCTGAGACTAACTGAAGCATATACTTAACAGTGTTCTTAGGCTCATAATTTGTGGGGGAAGAGGATTAGAAGGTAAGCATCTCAGGCCTAAGAGAGGTGATGAATGAAAGGGGGAATTATACTAGAACAGTCTGTTGAAGTCTCCTGAGGCCCCTTACACTCTCTTTATATGTTAAACCAGTGTCCACTTTGCTATTAGCATAGACTCAAGCCATTACACAGCAGTCTGTCTCAGAGTTTCAGAGCTCTGCTGAGGCAGAAAGAAATAGGCAGTAACAGCGTCAGAGTGGTGCAATGGGGCAAAGTACCCCATGTAGCAGCTGGAGAGAGACGCAATAAAACCACAGTTTGAATACCACATAATCTCTAATGTCCCTTAAACTTCATTTTCATAATTACACTAAAAACTATAAGAGGTCAATTTCAATAGTCAGTTTTAGTTAAAATGTAAGACTGCATGTCATGGTTAACTTTAGTCCAAATGCACTGCCCCTGCCTCCTTCCCCCCTCTTCACGGAATCAGGTCCCACTTTCTCATTGTCTGATGATGGCTTATCTCATCCTCGTTCCTCTGCTCTATCCTCAACCTCCTGACAATTGTTTTCTAAAACACTTCTCTCACTTGCTTTCTCTTCTTCTTTCAGTCGAATATGTATTGTCTTCAACTCCCCTTTTTATTTACTGAGATTTTGAGAATTCATTCACTGTAATTAAACTGCCATGAAAAAGAATGTAAAATAAAGGTCACAACACAGAAGAAACACATCTCTATGGAGTACTCACTAGAATACTGAATTTCAAGGTATCTACTAAAAAATAAACCAAAGCATTATCATCTCCAAGAGTCTTTCAATTAACAAGGAAGGATTAGCACTTAGTACATCTGGGGAAAGGGGAAATCTTTTATGCACTTCCTCAATCCAGTTAGTTATCTTTTAAGACAAGACAGTTGCAATTTCTAGAACACCAGAAAAGTTTTGTGTACCACACAACTAAATTGGGAAATCACTATTTTAAGTCCTTTATATGTATGCAAGAGAAAAGAAAAAAGATTTTGCTAACTGTACATATTATGTCCATTATCTGCCAGCATATCAAGAGATTTGCGACAGTTCTTGGCCAAAACAATTTACTGAGAACTTGAAATGAAACCTTTGAAGAGATATTTATCTATTTATTTAATTATCTATTTGAGATGTTAAGAAATTGGGAGTTTAAAATGGAAGGCATTGAACTCACACATGAAACTCTTACACTTACTATTCAATGTTGTCTTTTAGGGGTTAATTCTTATGGATATTTAGTGCATGCAATATATCAAATGTATCTATCTTTTTATAGAACACTGACAGACTGTAATAATTTCATGGTGGCTAAAAGCCACCGTCCGGGATGAATTAAAAGTAGTTAGTTTTATAACTAGTCTCAAAAGATTAAAAGAATATGTGGTAAATCTCAAACAACAAAGCCTCACTGAAAAGACTCTCAACATGAAGCTTCTTAGACAAGGAAGGGTTTTTTAGAGGCCAGAAGAAAGAAAAAAAAGAACCCAGAATCCAAAGAGGAGTGTTACGGAATTTACTTAACAGAAGAATATTAAATGGAATGTAAAGACTTGCAGCAGGGAGTGTGACTAGCTCCAACCTGGTGTCCAACAGTAGCTATAAGCATGTGCCTCTGGATGAGTAAGAACAAGACAGATATATTACTTACCCTGAGTATTCTCGCTGTGCCTGTTTCCAAAGCTAGACAATGTTTTCATTTCACAGACCACAGTGGATTTCTTTTTCCAGTCTCCCCTTGGACCTGTGTAAATCACAGCATCTTTTGGTGGCAAGGGCCTTGTACCATATCGCCTACTAGCATTTCTACTTCCACATTTTCTGCTAGCCACTGTAGAAAATTCTGTAAAACCAGAGAAAACATACCGACTCTGCTGGTCATGATTATTCTTATCTTGTTCAAACCATAACATTCTCAACCTTTCTGATCAGTTTTTCATCTATGACATCAAGACAGCACCTCAAGCCAGCTGCCTCCCACACAGGACAGACACGCAAGAACAAGTGCAGGAACACTGGCTTGTGAAAAACTCTGGTAGTGTTTCTCCATAAACAGTGATCCATCAATGAGCTCTAAGCTTCAGAATTAACTGTACTGCAGCCATGTCTGCGGCTGTTAGGTTGTGTGCCTCATCCACAAACAAATCTTTCCCAAGATAGATGATGAGTTATTCCTATGGGGGCAGTGTTTGTTGCCAAAGGTAGGAACAACAGTACAGCATGTCAAAAACAAAATTCCAAGTTAAAAATCTTCAGAATGCACAGGCAAGCAGCTTAGTAACAACCTTTGGCAGAAAGTTTCAACTCCCACAGCCTTCAGACTAACAGAATACTGATTCTTAGGGTCAATGGAGAAGTTTCTGTAAAAATAATTGTTCAGCAGAAACAGTTTTCAGAGAATGAATGTTTTCCAAAGAGGAGAAAGGAGGAAAAGCTCTGCTGCTTTATTGATGTTTTTTCCCTTCTACCTTCAGTTCTAAATTGGGTGGACATGAAATCAAAATATTTTTGAGACTTCTACAGCCTCAAAAACGTTGGTTCGAAAATGAATCTCATTTCCCTCTTGTGTCTTATTACAACATAGCAACCATAGACCAAGTTCTTTTCTCCTGAAGAATAGGCTCCTTGATTAGACCATATGTTGTGTGACACAGCAGTCTCTTTTTTTCTGACAGAATGGCCTGAGGTATTTTGGGAATCACATGGCTGTAAGAGGGAAATATAATCCAGCCAAGAAGCCAATTTTATGAATGCAGAAGAGAACACCTAGTAATAAGAACTGTAGTTCCCATGCAGAAATTTAACCTAACAGAGAGATTCAGTTTAATGACAGACTGACTAAAAAGAAAATCATTTTCCCAGTTGCAGTGTAATATTCTTTCTATATTTTTCTGTATTCTTTCATCTGAATAATTTTTACTGAAAATTTAAACCAGTGGAAAAAAAAATGCTGTATTATGAGCTTTTTCTCCATTTCAGGACTATTTCAGTATATGCTGAGGTACTCAATATCCCACAAATTTTTAAATTCACACTTTCTGGTTATCTCTGACAGCTGAGAACACAATGAAAAAATAATGCTATTTTACAGCCATGTAACAGAGCTGTTATGTTTGAGGGAAGACTATATTTGTCAGGGTGTGAGTGACTATTTTAGGTGATAACTTAGGGCATCTCAAGTGACCCTAGAGGCTGAGTGGTGGCAGCTGAATTGAACTATTTATCCTAGGGTGACTCTTGCACCTACTGACTTCCATTGGGTAAATTCATTGACAAGTTGTCCAACACCAGATACCAAAAGAATAGACAAGGATATGAATTATAGGGGAATAGGACACCAACAGACTTCAAGCAAAAAGCATCCAGACTCCTGTGCTCCAAGATGTGCCACGCTCCCCTATTAGCCTGCACGAGTGCTATGATCAAAGATAGAGCACTGGGATAGGTAGGTCATTGATGTAACCCTGTAGGAAGTTTCTTTTGTTGGTGTATTCATTCTGCAGGGTCTATCAGCTGCGCTAACTAAATCTTTCTTGACTACATGAAAAACTTTGATTCTTTACATACAGATGTTCACATAGGAACAAATATTTTTAGATGTTTTAATCTGAAAGTGAATGCCACAGCCCATGGCAATCAGTGGCTTGGAAGAATAGAAATAGAACTGTTACTCTCACCCCCTGCTTTTCCAAGATGGGATTTCTCCATTTTAAATTTTAAAGATTTCATTAGAGGCATTCATTGGGCAGGACTAGTAGCATGCTTCCTACAGGACAGACTCTAGCTGGCGAGTAGTACGTAAGGTGTTTTAGCTGAGGCAGGCAACGTCCCTTGAAGTTGATGTGCGTTAGAACAGATTTACAGTTTTTTCCTCCATTTCTCCCTTTTTATAACAACTGAATACTCATGTGCTGTTTTCTATTATTCACAAATGTTATTGCCTAAGCATGTCAGTTTTTTTTTTTTTTTAATGCTACTATAATAATACAAACAGAAATTGCTTTTGCCCTTTCAGAGACGCATTTTAGGAAATGAAACCTGAGGTATCTCTCAGCCGCAGCTATGCAATTCTAACCCTAAATTCCCAGTGCTGATGCTCATAGAAAATTTCCTGGCACATTTGTGACTCATTTGTCTCAGAACTCATTTTTATTTAATTGTGACCTGTAGTTTTTATTCCATAAAGTCATGTAGTCAAAGACATTCATTCTGCTTTCTCTTCTGAATTCTCTCTCTGGTACTTTAACATTTTTTTGCCTCATTATGATGTAATTCATGTGCATATTTTATTGGACAGGGACTTGAAAGATAGATTCCTGCATTAATTCACTTTCTAGAGAAAAATTAGATGTTAGCGATTTACTGAAAAAAAAAAAAAAAAAAGATTGTATAGAAAGACTGGTATTATATAACCAACACAGAAGACACATAAGCAAGTGATTTAAAAAAAAGAAAATATACCAGAAAGACTATTTTAAAAGTTCCAAAAGAGTTCAATCCTGGGTCTGAATGTCAATGGGAATAAATCATTGCTCAGGAGTCTGAGGATTTCTATATAATAGGAAACTGCAAAAAAAATTAGGCTTCTATTGTTAGCTACAGAATTTATGAAATGATAACAGTATGATTGCAACAAATCTAATAAAGATAATATCTCCAGGCCAGTTTCAACAAAAACTCCATCTGTTTTCTACATTGTGGAAGCTCATGCTAAGTCCAGAATGTTGATGGGGCTTGGAGGTGGAGTGAGTTTGTTCAACCTTGTGCCAGTTTCCACAATGTAAGAGCCAGAGTTCTATTTAATGTGGCTGGTAGCTATTACAAATCAGGATAAAGTGATTGACAAGCACAGAATACATCTGTCATCTTTGCTCCATGCGTTAATCATTTAAAGTCTGAATATAATTTAAACAACATAATGAAAGTGCCTGTTCTATAAATGTGTTGGAAACCATTGGCTTGATCATTGTTGTGGTTTAACCCCGGACAGCAACTAAGCACCATACAGCCTCTCACGTATTCCCTCCCTGGTGAGATGAGGTAGAGAATCAGAAGGGTAAAAGTGAGAAAACGTGTGCATTGAGATAAAGACAGTTTAATAAGTAAAGCAAAGTCACACATGCAAGCAAAGCAAAATAAGGAATTCATTCACCACTTCCTATCAGCAGGCTGGCGTTCGACCAGCTCGAGGAAAGCAGGGCTCCATCCCACGTAACGGCTACTTGGGAAGACAAACACCGTAAGTCCAAACATCCCCCCCTTCCTTCTTCTCCCCCCAGCTTTATATGCTGAGCATGATGTCACATGGTATGGAATATCCCTTTGGTCAGTTAAGGTCAGCTGTCTTGGCTGTATCCCCTCCCAACTTCTTCTGCGCCCCCAGCCTGCTCGCTGGTGGAGTCGGGTGAGAAGCAGAAAAGGTGTTGACTCTGTGTAAGCACTAACTGAAACATCCCTGTATTATCAACACTGTCTTCAGCAAAAGTCCAAAATATAGCCCCATACTAGCTACTGTGAAGAAAATTAACTCTATCCCAGCCAAAACCAGCACATCATTTAGCTACAATTCTTTTAGTTGTGGAGTTTTTTTGGCCTAAATTAATTGATTTTTCTTTTCTAGGTACTTTCTGTAATTTCTTAAGTAGATTGCATTAATAACATATATGATCATCACTTTATTAATAGCTGGGAGATAATGAGCATGTGAATTATTGTTAAATTTTTTTTTTCAGTTTAAAATAGAGCTCACTGATGATCATATCATTAATTTCTTACAAATGCAAAAAACTAAGTAGTGTGATCTGTTGCAATTGCAGAAAAAAAGTCTTTTGACTTCACTCAGGGTTAAAACCTTATAAGCTATGTTCACATGCAGAAAAGAAGTTTCATCCCCTAACAGTTTTTCCCTCTCTCCCTCTGAAGCACAAGATTTATTTGATATTTTTATCTTTTTCTCTAAAAAAGTTTGTGCATGTGCCATGCAAACCAAAGACAAATAAGTGTCCAGTACATAAATATTTCTCCATCTATGCTAGATTTCTGATTTCATCCACAATAATCCTATCTCATTTCACACTTATGTTAAACCTCAGAAGTTTAAATAATTTGAGATATAAACTGTTTTTCAGCTTCAGCCTCTTACAGAGGTCCAAAATAAGATATTGGATAATTGATAATTGGGTAATTGATACCACCTATAATGTTTTAAACAGCTTTCCAAAGTAAATTTGGGAAGACTTTATGTACCAAACCCTTAGAAATAACAATACACATCCTAAAGATTTTCTATAGCTCATTTGGAAAATATTATTCTCTTAACTTTTTCAGTTTTAGGAACCCAGAACAACCCCCAAAATATGTAAGTCTTGAAATGGCAACAGAGGCGACATGCTTGCCAGTATCTTTGCCTAATTTTATATAACTTGCATTCACACTCAGAACTGACGGTCAGTAAGGCCTTACATTGTCATTGTAGAAATTAACATAATCCAAAATTGTTCTATAGACGTTAGACATTCCATAATCTTGAAAGTCAAATAAATTTTGAAAAAAAAAAAAAAAAAGAATCTGCCATATTAGAAAAGACTGAATGACTCAAAAGATGGAAAAATTATAAAACCATAATTCCTTTATGATAACGAGCAAGTGTATTGTCAGATTTGTGCCTTTTCATATTTAAAAATGAAGCTATAATAAATAAAAACTATTTAAAATTTCATATACACCATGCAAGTGGTCATATATATATGTGGTCTATCCATTATGCAACTTCAGGCTTTCTAGAAATACGTACAGGCTGTATATGCATATTTTATATCATCATGAATCTCTGAAAATACAATAGTTCTGTGCAAAGAGTTACTGCAAAGATTTATCAAAGAAAGATAAATATCAGTAATACGGTTTACCCATTTCTCCTGACAGATAATGTCATCATATTATGAAATGAAAATTGCATTCCCCTGATGACATTAACAACATTTTTTATTCCAATGAACCCCCAGTTTCTCGTCTTCCACATTACCAGATTTGTCTCCATACATTCTTCTGTGTCATCTAGGGACCTGGTTAGTTTTAATCTCCAAAGACATAACAATAAACAATGAAGTTGCTAAGATTTCCTCTCCATTTTCTAATGGCAGTGACTCAATTTTAGCTGCTTGTGCAGGGACTGCTTAAGCCTTTGGAAGAAGTCTCAGATGTGGAATTTTAGGCAACAGCCTTTCCCTGTCAATTTCCACCTTTCTCTTGGCTTCTTCCTGATGAATATAGAAACGGTTTGTTTTGTTTTCTCTTTCTTCCCATTTTGGTGTCATGTTTACAAAAATCCTTGAGATGTTTCTTTTGAATAAGGAGGAAAGAGGGAAAATACCAGACTGTTAGGACGAAGTCAGGAAGGCACTTAAAGCACAAAAGTTTTTAAATGTGCCTAGGCATTCAATTATTTCCCTTAGAATGATGAAATTCACTTTATCATTGAAGATGATATGAGAAATGAGCTCCACTTTCTCTCACATGTTAGACACCAGATATAAAAAATTAAAGAATAAAACATCCACACTTCAGACAAACTAACAGATATAACCTGAACTGGCATCCTGGGAATACCATTTATAAAGCAGTTACATTTAGTGTACTTCCAGCAGTCCTCAGAAGGTTTTGCATTTTCTAGTACCAGTTCATATATAGTGGCCTTAGAAAACAATGTAAGTCCTGTATACAATTGCAGATCTTTCTTATAGTCAGAGTAATTTTTGATTCAATTTTCCTCTTGATCTCAGTGGGGTTATTGACATCAGGATTGCAGGACTGAACCTCAGATGTTATTACAAAGTCATTAATAATTTTATATAAATACATTTTATACAAAGAAATACAGAGGCTTCTATTAGGCAGAAATTTCTAAAGCCTTAATGCCCTTTCACAAAACAGACTAGCTAGGAATTTCCAGGAATAGCAGAAGTTACTGGAATACCTAATATATTGGTAATACAATATTTCAGAGAAGTTGCATAAAATTTCAAATTTCTATTTTCAGATTGTATTTTCAGAACAAATTATTTAGTCACATTTCATCACCCTTAATCTCATATTAAATCTCTGGAGCTTTACAAAGGCCAGCTATACACAGACAACACTTCCCTCCACACTGTGTATTTAAGAAGCAGCATCACAGGCCACACTGTATTTCTTAGCATTGTGAGAAATACAATAATTTCCATTATTTTTTACTTTCTTTTAATGCACCCAGTCAACTATCTGATACGCACTGTTGCAAATGCTGCAGGGAACTTAGTATGTATTTTTAAAGAGAATAAGGAATATAGGACTGAGAAAAGCATCCTGTACGACTAAGGTCAGTATGATGAACTTTATGCATTTAAATTAAGTAAATCAGAGGTAGATTATTCTAGTCTAATCAATGAACCTGGTATTAAGCTGTAGATTCACATGAAATTCAGTCAGCTCTTCAATACCTGGTTAATTTTCAAATATTTAATGGTAGAAACACAATCACGAGCCTGGTCCTTAATTGTCACAAATTTAGCCTGTATTTATTCAGGTCCATTCTAAAAGTTTTTTTTCCACCTTCTTATTTCAGAGCCAATCCTAGAATTCCACTCTTAGACTATTTGAAACTTTCTTCTGCTTTGTAGCCTGAACTCATTCCAGCTTATTTTATACCTCCTTGATCATCCAAACCTGCCACAGTCATAAACATTTCATTGCGTAGAGTTGAGTGACTTTGTGGGAATAATGAACATATAAAGTTTGCCTTTGTCAATAAACTTTCTTATTGTTATGGTGTGGGGAAAACAGTTATGATGAGAAAGAACTATGTAAATACAAAGACTTTCTGTATATTATTCTCACTTATTCATATTTTGAGAGGACCATCCATGCATAGGACTCTGTAGGTTGTCATCAGGCAGTGCTCTACTGCATCTACATCAAAAAGAAAGGCATTGGGGGCCAACATATGAGCCATTCAAGTATCAACTGTGTAGACTTTCCCAGTGTATTCAATACCATTCCAGGCAATAGATCCGGGAAAAGAAGATTTGGAAGACATGACACTTTCAGAACATTATTATTCCAAAGTATTGTTAATGCGTTTCAGTACCAAGTCCTGTAAAAACATGTATTCTTCTGAAGAGTCCGGTAACTGTGTTAGACAATTGTCACCAGGAGGAGTAATGAAGTGGAAAAGAGAACCAGAGTCAATAAAGATTGATAAGAAATCAATCCAGATATATATGTGAGTACTGAATTATTTTTTAAACTTGTACTGGGATAACTTTACTTTGTATGGTACTTGTTCACTGAATTTTAAGTTCATAGATAATATTACAGTTGGGATTCAAGGGATAAAATAAAAGATAACAACTGAGGGGAAAAAAAAAGGAAGAAAAAAGAAAGAACACCAACAGAGCTTCAAATTAGGTTTATTAACTAATAAATCTTACAAAAGATTATTTCTAAGTCCCAAAAGTGCTTAAGAAATTTTGAAGTTAAAGAAAAAGTAGTTGTAAAAAAAGGAAAAAAGAAATCAAAGATGTAAATTTCAGCAAATAGATGAGATGCAGTCATTGATCTACTTTGCTTGAGGGTCCAAGAAAAGAAAGACCCTTTACAGTGTACTCTTATATGATAAAATATATATGATATATGATAAAATATATGATAAAATAAAAAATTACCCCCAAATGGTTTTAAATACAGACTATAGAACAAATGCCTGGTATACATCATGTACGCTGCTATTAGATAAAAAACCTTGAAAGGCCTGATTAACAGTTTCTGCTCAAATTTTATGTCCGTTTTGCAGTCTAGTGTGTCCCGTATTAACATTTTCAAACCAGGAATCTGAGATTGGAGTAAAGGGGAGTTCCTAAGGCATTGTAATTAAAAATAGACCAATAAAAAGCCTCTTAAGTTTCCAGAACTATTCTGAAATTTATCTAATGCATATTCTACTGTCATAGTCTTATCAAAGGACCTTACAATTAAGAGCAGTATAACTGACTCCTGTTTAAGGATTCTCTATACTCTCAGGGAGTCACTCAGTGATGGCAGCATATGTAGGGTTCAGGCCTTCTATATAGAATCTAATTCTTGAGGTATGCTAATATCATAAGTAAGAACTCTCCCTTAGTGCAATTAGTAGCAAATCCTAGATAGAAAAATTATCTCTAATTGTCCACATAGAAGAAAATCCGAGAACTTGGAAAACTTCCTCAAATTAAGAGATTTGTGCTTCTGCAGCTCCAAGGAAACTATTGGTTTCTCCATCCTGTAAAAAAAAAAAATAAAAAAAAATCATTTAATTGCTATTCCCATACAGACTTCTCATAAATTTGATATGTGACTCAAGAACAGATACATTTTCAGATTGCTTGAGTAAAATCACATCTAATAATGAAGAAATATTATTACATTTCCAAAGTCCTTGACGTTAATTGTTATTTTGGAAAAAGTCACATAGCTGGACTCTAATTCTCCATCAGTCCTTATAACAATAAGAAACTATATTTATTGAAAACTTTGAATATGTCTGCCTATTTTTTTATTAATTGATGAAGTCTTATTTCCACTTTTCCTTAAAATATCAAGTACAGCTACATGATTGCAATGAAAAGAAGACAGTTGTGCAATTGGTACAAATGAGGAGGCACTCGCAATCTGCATAAAAAGGCCCTCAATTCAATTAAGAAATACACAGGTAAGTGTTAAAAGTGATCCTCCAGGGTTAGAAAAGAGACAGCACTTGGATTTGCAGCAAAAGGTCCCTAAGATGTAATAGTGTCTGAGAACATTCTTCAGCTTCAAGAAAAGCCACCAGAAAGTACTACATCCTATGTTTTCTTTCTGTTACACTTACCTCTCACTTGAGAACACCACTGGAAAATACTGTTTTCCAGTTTAGTATATTTTTTTCTGCAGTTCATGTGCAGATAAATAAAAACTTATTAAACCAGGAACTCTTCACCCAACAATTTTGTCTCCTACTGTTGCTCTTTGTGAGCTTGATTATTAATGCATTCCATATGAATAACCCATCAGTTCTGTGTTGTTCTTATGAAAAATCTGAAGGGACTACACAGGCTGTATGGTAACATAACGTCGTGATTTAACTCCAGCCAGCAACTAAACCCATGCAGCTTCTCACGCAATTCTCTCCCTTCCCCCGTAAGGGCAGCGAGAAGAGGAGGAAAAGGAGGGGAAAGGGAAAAAATCTCGTGAGATAAAGGCAATTTAATAGAACAATAACAAAAAAGGAAAAATAACAACAATTGCAATAATAACAATAATAATAGCAAAAGAATATACAAGACACAAGTGACTTTCACCACCCAGCAAATTGGTGAATTGGCACCATCCCAAGCAGCAGCGATAGCGAGTATCCCTGGCTAACCCCTTTTATATACCCAGCATGACTTCTATGGTATGGAATATTCCATTGGCCATTCCATCTGTCTGGGCTCCTTCTCAGCTTCTATGAGAAGCTGAAAAAAGTCCTTAAAAAATATAAGCATCAACTGGCAACAACTAAAACAATATGCATTATTGACATTCCTTTCATACCAAACCTGAAAACACAGCAACCACTAGAAAAAAAAAAACAAAACAACCCCACAACTCTATCCCAGCTGAAACTGGGACACGTAAGGATTTTTTTAAAGCAAGAACCTACCTAAATGACTATAGTGAGAGCTAAAAGGCAATGAACATTTTTTTTATGACAGAATATTTATATCCTGATATCTCTTGTCCTGTGTTACTAACATATATACTAAAGCTGTCATAATATAAATAATAAATATATAAAATAGACAAGCCATTGAATAGTTATGGCTCTGAGGGTCCATTTCCAAACTGGGAATCCTATAGAAAGAACCTATAGTGGGTTTTCAAAATCTGCTTTTTCTGTGAGCAAGATATTCTTCATATCAAAGGTATAATTACAAAAGGCACAGAATGATTACAATGAGTAGGATAATAAAAAATAGTCAAAATAAATTCCATTGTAGTAGGGAAAAAAAGTATTACATTAATAGAAAAAAAAAAAAATTAAATCTTCTTTGTTGACCAGATTCCCAGTTGAACCTTAGCTAAAAAGCATTTTTTCTTTTCCTTCATTCTGGGCAAAATACAGCACGTACAGCTGCCTCAGAGTTGCACCATCCCTCGGAGATACCTCTTTGGGCTGATAATTGCAAATGATTAACAAGCTTTGGTCACACCTCTTCCCATGCTGTAACAGCGCTGACAGAACAGATGATAAGCCTACGTTTTCTTCATGGAGCCCCCATGGGCTTCTTTTTCTATCTGCCTTATTCTTCAGGCCATTAAAAAGAATTATCTGAAGCTTCTGTTTTAATTTACTTATTGCCCATAATGTACCAAATTTAATTTTGGTACAATTAATTAAGACATTCTATTAAAATACCTTTGCAAATAGGGCTGGGGAGGACGGCAGTGCTACTTTTACATTCTCTTATATATTCAGGGGAGAGGATGACTTCTCCTGCAATGGAGGGAGCAGCTTTGTATCAGGTTGTCCTGACCCCTCATAGATTAAGCAGGACCAGACAGATATGGGATGGAACTGCAGAATCAGAATCCGACCCAGCATTATCAAGCTGGCTCCTTCTGCAGTCAGCAGCAAAACACCCATGATCAAGATGAATACACATACAATTTTTAATGCAAATACATTATTTGAAGATATTATCCTATAAACAAAAAAGGCTTTTCTTGCAAACAAAAGCTTCAATTTTATTTTTGCGTATAAAATACTTTTCTTATCACATAGTGATCTTCTGTAGAAAGGAAGTAAGGTGTTGTTCTTCAAGTGGTGTCCCACACTTCAGCTCATACAGGAAATCAAAGCTGATTTATTTGCTATATTATGAAAATTGCATGAGATGTAGAATTCCATATTTTCATAGCTCTAAGGTCAGTATCATGCCTATTCCTCCCAAAGAGTAAAAATAAATAAAAATAATCGCAGAGTATTTTGTACTTGGCAATTTTATATTATGATTAAAAATCTAATAAGTGATATGATGTTCTGCAGACTGAGAGTCATAGAAGGTGGGCTTGGAGGATTGCAAGATAATCCTGATTTATGAGAGGCAGAGCATATTATCTAGCAAGCAAAGATTTTATTGAAAATAAGGTCACCATTTTCTTGGGTTTATAAGAAAAGCTTATATAAAATTAATGATGTAAGAGAAGGCGAAAGGTATTGAAAGCCTTCTGTAAATTGAAAGTTTTCCCTCTGATTTCCTCCATCTTCTCTTTCTCTCTCACTTCCTTTAGGACTGAATTCTTTCATTTACTCAGATTTTCTATTATTTTATTTCCCCCTTTTCCTCTTAACAGAATATAAAAATAATAAACATATTCTGGAGTACTGAGAAAAAAGGGATATAGAGAGAGGAGTATGGGAGAAATTTCTGATGATTTGATTTGAGTCATGTTCACCTACCAGTATGTTCCCATCCTACTTCAAAAGCACTTTAAGTGAAAAAGAGCATGTAGTATATTTTGGTTTGTCTCATCTAAAATTATCTGTTAATTTTAAGTTTAGCATCAGTTTTCTAGTCAAAGAAGATGTCCAGCACAGCTGAAATCATCAACTTGCTATCGCAGAGAATAACTTGGTTTCCAGGAGAAAAGGTGACTGTAACATTTTCCAATTTAAATACAAGGACAGCACAGATCTTAGTGATGGTCACTGCTTCATTATAAGCATTTGTGAAATTTATTACATTACCAGAGATGCTTGCCTCAGGATATTTCTAAAGGAGAATGTTTCTTATCAGTGAAATTGCCACATTAAGAAATTTACAATAAGAGAAAGTGTCAGAAGAGTGTCCTGCGTGGACTTGTTTGGTTTTGGGTTTTGTGTGGTTTTTTTTTCATTTTTTCAGATATTAACTAGAATCAGGGCCACTTTCACAAGACTTTTGGAATGATTTAAAACAAAATAGGCAGAGATAATATTAAAAAAACAGACGGTTTCTAAACAAAAGTTAATTTTTTGGTTTCGCTAATTGAGTGACTAAAGGAAGAATGTGTTATATTTAACATATACACAGAGAAGACATGACACAATATTATAAGACAGAGTATACGAATAGCGCAGACGTATTATAGCTTCTACCATACCTGCATGTTCAAAAATGTCAAGCAAAATGGACAGCATAAAGTAGTCTTGGTAGGTCCCTCATCTTCCAGGAGTCATGAGCAGTTCATAGACACATACAATATGTTTTCTTTTTCTTTTTTTAATTTTTTTTCACCAGCAAAAACTACCCATGTCACACAATGGGCATATAGGAGCTTGAAAAGATCTGTACAGCACTCTGTGTCATGCAGTTCAGCTGTAACGTGGAGAAATAGATCTTGGTGTGTACATGGCAAATAACATGAAAAGGTCAAATAACAGATTTTCCCCTGTTATTGAAACATTAACTAGAGAAAAAATTCTGCCAAGTATAGAGGACCTGCATTAAGTCCAAGCAAGAACTTATATCCTTCTGCAGCCATCCTCTTCATGTAATTTCCCATTATTTGTGGATAAAAGGCCCAGAAGGAAACTGGCAGTTTTCTTTCTATTGCAGAGGTTATCAATGCTGAAACTCAAAATTACATTTTCTTTGTCTAACAGAAGAAATGTTTCAGTACTCTGAATGGTATGTCTTACTCTATCTTTGCTTGTCTTACTCAATATTTTATTTGCAGGTAACAGGAATTTTACACATTTCATGGTACCACAGTGTCTCATGAAGAAAGGCTGAGAGAGTTGAGAAGGTTTTGGGGAGATCTTATTGAGGTCTTTCAACACTTAAAAGGGGCTTATAAGAAAGACAGAGAGACACTTTTTACCAAGGCCTGTAGTGACAGGACTGAAACTGAAAGAAGGTAGATTTAGATTGGACATAAGGAAGAAATTTTTTAAGATGAAACACTGATGATGAGACTCTTGTGTTCAAGTTATAGGGTTTAGACTTCACGGGAACATCTCTTTTGACTCCTGATTTTATTTCAGGTGCTTAGTGTTGATTGATTGGCACTTTTAATGCATGTGTTGTCTGAGATGTTACTGCAGTCACACTAACATGAAGACCATCTCTCCTAAGTTGTGTGCATGTAGTCAAGTGTGGTATTGTGTGCAAGCTAAGCATCATTTATGCTAAAACCATGGACTTTTCTATGTTGTGAACAGTATGCAGCGCTTCTGTCAAGTCAGCTATTGAGGTGATCAATTGAAAAGCAGAGGGAAAAATACTGGGGGTATGTTTTAAACTATTATTGTAACATTAACCAGAGTGTATCTGTCAGTCACCCAAGACAAATAGTGTGGTTAAGTGTTCTACTCAGTCTGGAAGGAAAAAAACAACCTAGGTTTGGCCCACTTAAACCAAACTTGCGAGTTTCAGCACACAGATTAACTACAAGGTCAATCAAGATATATAACATTAAAGACATATAACCCATTCTTCTAAAGCTCTCTGAAGATTATTTCTTTCTACGTGGGCATAAAGATCAGTCTTACCCAGTGAAATTCACTATTGACCATATCAGGCAACTTGAGATCCCTCAGTTATGCTATAGGAAGAGCCAGGATAACAGATCTGGAAACTGTGTGTGCCCCTTGTGCTTTAATAAGATTAGCATCTAATGACCTTGTTTTGTTAAGAATGGATGCATAATTTTATATTTAAAATATTTTTTTGAAGCAGTTACAACAATTTTGAGATTTCATTAATAATTACAGACTGGGTCATTAAATAATATTAGAAAATATTATCAGAGTTTGGGCTTTCAGATCAATTTTTTTTTTAAATATTAAATATTTTTCAATTGATTTCATATCCATATAATAGATATGTATGCTTTTACCTACTCTCTTGGTTTCAAAAGAGCTACCGAGGATCTAATTTTGAAAGTTAAAAGTGTAGTTTTACCCATAATATCCATCTTCAAAACATGTTAAACAAAGTTAACACCAACAATTTATGGCCATCTTACTTCTTTTTAAATACATTGTCAAGATAACTTTTTTCCCTTCAGCAGGGGGAACTTTTTCACTGTCAGCCACTGTATATTAATATAAGGCTTAATTCCCCAAACCTGACTATTAATTACAACAGAATTTAAAATTTTATCAAAGCTCAAAGTTCAGTGATAGCTGTAATGGAATATATACTTTGGATTCCAAGACTTACAATGAACAATATTAAATCAAAATGACCAGCACAAGACTAGTTTGCAAAATGTCAGCCATTAACTAGGAACTAAGGCTCAATATGTGGTCTAAGAGAAAAGTTTGGAGTATTTGTGGCATAGCTGTTACAAAAATCTGTATAATACCCAGGTAAGAATGAAGGAAGAAAATATTCCTTGCCTCTGTTATTGTGAGTTAGTTGTACTTCTCTATACGCCAGATAAGCAAGCACAATTATTATCAATTTTTTTTTTTTTTTTTTTTTTTTTTTCACTTGGGTGCTTGAAATTAGAAACCTGAAGTGCTGAGCACAGGCTGAACTGCAGATGGAAATCATGTAGATGATGTCAATAAGGAAATAGAGAAAACTAATCTGTTGTCTCTGAGGTGCTTACTCCAAATATGAGACTCCTATTTTCCAAAGTGAGACCAGCTAAAAAGAAAAGGGATTATGCCGGGAAAGTCACTATTTTTCACCTTTGTCCCGTCATCTTTCCTGTGCTTGATCTACTATAACCTTGCAAAGGGAAAGGAGAATCAAGACCTCAGTGCTAACTGCGAACAAAATCACAGGTGATTATTTTTAATTTTCTAGTACCTGTATGATTCTTCTCTACTCTGCAATCTATTTCAAATTATTCCAATGTTAAATACAGGATTACATTGAAATGACTTATAAAGTCTGATGAGTAGGAAATTCTAATATAACTTTCAAAAACATGCTGTATGTTTCATTTTGTAACACATCATTTTTTAAAGAACTACAGATTTTCAGAAATAGAAGGATAAAAATACTTACACATCTTTTCTGGTGTTTAAAAGGAGCCCTGTATCAGAGCAACATTTGGATAAACAAATCCTTCAAAATGTTTAGCTAAACAGCTTTAATATCAGTTTGTGATGGACTCTCTACCTGGGGTGACCTCCTAGCTCCATTTAATTCAATGGCAAAACTCATTTACATTAGGGAGAACAGAATTTCATGACAGAACTCTCCAAGTAGTAACACAAAAAATTAACCTTGAACCATGAAGTACATTTAACATGAGCTATATCTGCAACATAAAATGACAGTAGTAATTAAGACTGTATTCAAACTACCTGCTAGGAAACTTAAGGCAGGCTTAAGCATCCACTATACCTTCTAAGGTCAAGACACTGATGACTAATTTGTCCTGTTTTCTGTCAACTCAGCCATACCTTCTGTATGGTTAACGGAGAGAAGCAATTGGAGTGACTGGGTTCAGTGTATATACGAGTCATAACAGGTGGTCAGAGTACAGTCTTTAACATTTAAGCGTTCTGTAATTTGGTTAAGCATGGTGAAAATGAAAATGTATTTTTAAAAGTTTAATTACTGATCTGAACAAGACCTAACTTTAAATGTGGAACAGATTAGAGAATACTTTCCCTGGGGGGGAAGAAAAAAGAAAAAAAAACCAAAAGACAAAAACCCCCCACTTTATTTAATGCTCATTGAGAGGTATACATTTCAGCCTAGTCAAGCTTTTTTCTTCCACTAGAACCACATCATTTATGAGAAGAATTGTTTTAAAAACTACTTCTTAAAGCTATTGTTCTGTTAGAGCCCTGTTGAGAAAATTGATACACATTACAGTGAAATGACTTTCTGGATAGTGCCTATGATGTGGCTTTTTTCTTTTGACTTTTTTTTTTTGGTCTTAGAGTGTAAGTCTGAGAGAAGCTGAGTGGAAGCATGGACAAAATTATTCATGCTGCCTGAATTCCCCTCCAACCTTTCCCCATCAGTGGAAAATAAAGTACTTTTTTGAAATGCACCATACTGCTGTTGATTAAATATCCATTTCACTGCTACAATTCCTGCTGGAATTTAAGACCTATTTAAAAATAAAAATTAGTGCAGTCTAATTTTCCTCTGTGATCTTCTGTAAATAGGATATAGTCCTTTAAAAATAAGGCAGGAGAGATTTACAATTTCATATCAATTTATTTTTCACCCATATAAATAGCATTCAGCATTTCATCTTTTGCGGATGAAGTTTTAGATTGCTGCTCCCTGCCATTATTCATTGGCAGCCAAGGTAAGGAATTCATATATATCCATCTGTCTATGTTCTTGTAAGGTCACCATTCACTCCAGTGTCACAATGAGAAATAAACACAGAAATCTGTCTTGTAGTCCTGCTGATATACATTGATGTATTTCTATTTCTACTTTCCAGCAGGTTTCTACAGCACATGTCCATAGAGAAAATTGCTTTAAAGAGGAATGGGATCTGACCATTAGTAGCTGGATTCTAACAGGGGTAGATCATTTTCTGTCATAGTCCTGCATCCTTCAGTACCTGGAAACCCAGCATGGCAGTTGGGGACCAGTTATCACCATTGTAAGATCTTAATCAAGACCCAGAAGTGCGTCACATGTTTTGAACATTTTTATATATTTATATAAAAAAGGAGATAAATTTACGCGTATCACATAAGGACATGGACCTTTCAGCAGGACTGAGTCCTTGGACACGTGAGTTAAAATTTCTCTACGTATTCAATGAGTGCAGAATAAGTCTTTTGAATTTGCAGCCATCATTGAAATCTGAGTTCAATGGCCTGAAGGAGCTTGAAACATTCTGTAACTGTCTTTTGGTACACAGAGAGGCTAGATGCTTATCGGTTACTATATCACTGACATAACCCATATGCTTAAGGTATGAGATAACTTCTTAGCTATATGGAGTACACCTTAGATCATCAGAGTGGACCAAATATGTTTTTCTGTCTTCTGTTTCTTGGGTCAGCCTGGGGCTTTTGTCTTAAACAGTAGGGCAGCCTGGAAATTGCTCTAAGCTAAGCGTGGCTGTAATCAGCTGGCAGGCAGACTGTAACAGTAATGAATTAAATATCTCTTCTCTAGCGCACGACTTTTTCAGCAGTTAACAAAACAAGTCCCCACCCTACTAAACCTGTTCACCACTTGAGTTTCACTATATAGAAAGAAGTCAAAAGGAGGAGAGTTTTTCTACAAGTAATGTGAAAAAACTGTACTGATGATATGTGGTATTTTCCTGGCATGATATATGAACAGAATGCTTCAACTTCGCTCCTCTTGAGGTTTGGCATGCTAATGGAAGTTTGTGTCATGTTAAGTTCCAGTTTGATCGTTATATTCTATCAAATGCATTTTTTGTATGAGCTTGTGAATACTTTAATAAATACTCACATATCAAGCGTGATTTGAATTTCCCAGATGAAATGAAAAAAACAAGAAGGTTGAATGCTGAATTCCCAGTATGTATCAGCAGAAATATAAGATTAATATGAATAAAATTAAATACACATTTTGTTCCACAGCTAAATGTACAAGTATAGAAGTCTCCGTAGGATTATTAAAATTATGATAAAAATGTAAATGGATTAAAATAAAAATATAAAGGTGTTACCAAACTGGATACTAAAGTAAAAAGTATGATTTAATTTTATAATTTGACTACTAGAACTGTTCAGAGAATAAATCAGTTCACATTAACATCTTGGCTATTTCTGGTGGTTATGCTATACATTTGTATATGCAAAGAAGTTATGATTTTTTGTGGTTTTTAAATGTACATATTACTCTAAATGAGACTATACATTTTTATTTTGTTAATGAGATATTATGTGAATCAATTATTCTCTGGTAAGTCAGTAGAGGATTCGTAAGAGTTTGTAAAGTGTGAAAGGACTATGAAAACAAATGGGCATAGTTGTGTAATGTGTAGCACTATGTCACATTAGTGCTGCTGGGAAACACTGATAAAGGAGGAGGAGGATAATGTTTGACTACTTTTTTACTTTTTATAATGCAAGCTTCTAATCTAGATAAAATATAGCAGATGTAACAAGAAATAAGGTGGAAATACTGTAAGAAAATACTCTATGGTCTGGCTGACAATTCTCAAAATGAAAGCTTGATGACAGTTTTAAAACATATTCCAACAGTAGCACCTTTTTCATGTAATACATGCACATTATAGAACTAAAAATGTACAAAAATACCTCAGACCATCAATTCAAATTTCTGAAACTAGCTATCTCAGTTTCTACCATGTCATTAAATTCTATTATGACCTGATATGACTGTGACTTGAACTCCCAATTTAAGGAAAACTATTTTGGGAAAAGAACAAAAATTGATTCTCCAAATGGTTTTAAAGTCAAATGAAGAATTTACTGTTCCTGTGGAGCAGGTGAATCAGGCCTGAAGTCTGCCGAGTTGGTAAAGTCCTTCAAAAGCAAGGTGTAAATCCTGACCATAAATAGAAACCAAAACTGCAAAGCTTTAACAGGTGTTAGATTAGTTCACAGTAAGCCATAATTATCTCACTTTACTTTGCAATAAATACATTTTGCCCAGAAAATTTCCCAACTTGATACCAGTCTACATCTCAGCTGGACAGGATAATGGAAGGTGAAAGGACAATGATAATGGTAATGATAACGACAATGACTATAATAATGATAATAATACAACAAACATATGCTGTGAAGTTACAGAAAATGCACCTGTTTGTATTGTTCAGAAGCTAGTAAGTTGGTGCCTCTGGAACAAGGACAATTCTGCAGTTTTCTCCATTCCTCAAATGAAACAAAGCTTATGTTAGCATAGATTCAGAGTGACTCATATGCCACTTCTGTCCTCCTGGATTGCCCATATCAAAATAAAACACTGGAAAATCTTTATTTTTATCTAAGAGACAGAAATCACCCCCAGGGCAGTCTGATTCCAGCCTGACTCTATGACATTATATTTGTGGCCTGTCATTTTAAAGAATGAAAAACAATGTCGAAATTAAACTTTGAGCTTACTATTTGTTAATAATCTGCTATTATGATTTAATTACTGTTATAATTTCTTTTGACTGTTAGATCTTGCTTAGATCGCACCTGGTGCCTCATTGTCCCCTCTGAGGCAGTTTGACTCAGAACAAAGCATGCCTTACCAAGTTTACACCTAAAATATGCAATGCTGCATCCATGCCCATGAAAGCAGTGGTTATCTCACAACACTTGAGGAATTTTCTGTTTTGTTCCAGGAATAGGAGTCATTTCTTGAAGGTCTGATTTTCCCCCATTTCTGTTGCACTGAAGTTTCTTGCCAAGTATAGAGCTCCACAAAGAGAAGAAATTGTGCAAAGCCTTTGAGAACACTGCAGAGTTCTCAGGCATTAGTAAACCTGCAGTAATAAATCTGTGGTGTGCTCTTTTACCGCTCATTCCTCCTGAGGCCATAGCAGTTCTCTGGGCTGGCACATAGTTTTCAAACTGTGGCTGCACATTTAAGTAATTCCTTCTCTGCTGAACTGCTGCTGAATGGAGAAAGGGATGGGCAGCTCAGGGAACCCAGTTCAGCCTCTATTCTGATGCTCACATGGGCCAAAGTGGATACATAAGAAGCAGTTGGAGAAAAGAGAAACCATGTATGAAACTTCCCATTTATTCTCAAATAGCTTCCAGTCATTGTGTCTCATCAGTATTCTCACCAAATTTTATAACCCTTTTATAGGGCTTATGTTGGTCCATCAGACTTCTTGTGGGATTGCATAAGCAGGGCAGTTTTCAGTCCATCTCTCTTTGGCTTTTAGTGAGACATGCTGACTAGACCGCAGGTGCTTCTGAATGCATGCCTTCATGATTCCAGGAAGAGGTGGCCACATTTTCCAAAATACTCTGAATTCAGAAGTTCTTCTGAGTACAATAGGAAAATTGAGTATAATGTAGGCTGCTGAACACACTAAGCCCTTCAAAATCTATTTAGATTTTTAATCAGGTTTGTCACTTGTGGTGGCAGTAATTAAAAATAAAACTGTGAAATTTAATTTCGCCTGTGATTAAACATTATTTCTTCTTAGTGCCATAATTATTGGTATGTAGTATTTATTCAAGGTCTCAAGTATGCCTGAAGTGTTCCAGGTATCCAGACAAATTACTGTTTACAGGAAAACGTTGTTTTAATTATTTATTCCAATTAGATAACATGCCTAAAAATTCTCATAGTACAAGAAATATAGAACAAATTCCATGCTACTGGAAGTGGGGGGTTTTTGCCTTTTTTTTTTTCTTCCCCTAGATTTATCAGGAGCAAAGGAATAAAAAGGATTTCAATTTATGGGTAAGCAGGGAACAGACTGTGAAGAAGGTGGGAAAAGAGACTTTTTCTGTAATTCAAACTGTCAGATCAGAAACCTGTGTGTCTCAAGAGCAGAGGATATAAGCTCCAACTCTGAAAGTCCTACTGCTCTGATGTATTTTTACAAGTTGAATTAATCCCTTCATGACCAGTAGCACTAACAGCCATGGGGAGATTGAGAGAAAAAGTAAAATGCCTGCTGTAGGAAGTAAAAATCTGGAAGAGGTCATACAGATGAGGCCTCTGAGAAATAACCAGAAAAAAAAAATTATTCAGACATTTTTATTTCATGTCATAGCAACTGTGTTGTCTGCTCGGATTTGCAAATGAGCTTATATTTTCATAAAAGAGTAGCATATTTTTCTTTAAAGTAAGGAAAACTCTTACCAAAGGCTCAATATTTGTTTACTTTTGGAATTAAGTTGCGAGACTCACGGGACATTTCCAAAACTTCTAACAGTATTGTCCTGTTACTTTATTGTCATTTACTTGTTGCTTTCTACCTCTTACTTTTTGCTTTCTATCTAAAGTATTTATATGATTTCTTTGTAGAACTGGATGATAGAAAATATATCAAAGCTAGCCTTCTATGTTGCTTTTAATACCATTTAAATATTTCACCTTTCTATGTTCTTCCATTCTCAGTGTCATCCCCCTGCGCCCCCAAACATCAGTTCAACACCATTACCAATATCAACAGGGAGAACGTGGATGTAAATTGATTATCAGTAACTGCTTGGATTTATGTCATGTTCTTGAGAAAGCTTAATCCCAGGCCAGTCTTTACCCATGTGAGCATTTCCAGTCAATCAATAGAATCATGGGAAGTGCATGCACATATAAAATTACATACTTGCTTAACTGTTGTGGGATTGAGATTTTAAGGAAAGATATACATAAATTTCAGACAGCTTTTGGTGCTTAAGATACCACTTCTAATTTCAGTTTTCTATTTCTGTGTCCTTTCTTCCCTTTCCCATTTTAGCTCCTCTTTAGTCATCTAAAATTCTACTGAACAGTAAGAAATTCATGGTGAAGAGTAATGATTGTATGCAACTTGCTGACAAAGAGGCTTTTATATATTGTATTGATCAAAATGTATGTGGCATTCTAGTTCCTTGCTTAATATTGTAATTTTTCATGTTCATAAATCATCCATGATAAAACATATAGGAAGAATATACCAATGCTGAGTAAGTATGCAAGGATACTAAAACTAAAGATGGTTTGGGAGGAAAGCAGTCTCCCATAGACTTTTCTGGGTGAAGATCCCTGTAACAGTGTCTTAGGATACCTAAAACAACTTCCTACAAGTGATGCGGAGCAATGGCATGGAGGAACTGTACTGCTGACGCTCTGCTGAATTTTGATCCAAAGCCCATTGCCACTAACAGAAATAAACTCATATTAATGCTAACGGGTTAGGCACAAAACTCATATTGTCATCCACCTCAAGCTAGACACATAACAGGACAAAACCTCTGCAAAACACAGTTCTGAGATGCTCAAGATAAAGAATTACTATCTGTCCTTTCTTTCAGATTCACAGATATCAAAGTCAATCTTTCCAGTGCAAAGCAAGAACTTGGCTTGCTTTTTGCTTTTTTGTCCCTTTCTTTATCCAGTCTGGGAGAGAATTTCAGGGTTGTTTCTTCAAGGAAGATAGCATCCCCAGTATCTCTTTAGTGTTTGAACACAGTTTGATAGTAGAAACTGATGCAATTCCTCTAATATTGGCAGAGAAGTGGAGGCATAACTATAGTCTTCCTTAGTGTGGTTTATGTTCCCTAAACGTTATGTCATTTAAAAAAAAATATGAGCCAAACACATATTTGTATGTACATGGATGTGTATATATCTACATATATTTATATAAAAAACATTTTGAAGTAAATCATTAATAATAAATGGTGCCAACATGAAGAATTATCTTTTAAAAAGCATATCTTACATGTCAATGGAACTCTATGATTTACACTATCTGAAGATATAACCCTATCTGATTAATAAAAATTGGCCTTATGGCTAGGGTAATTTAAAATCTGTAATCGTTCCAACATCTTTTGTTCTGTTTAATTTTCAGAGTCTGCTGAGGTTAAACAGATTTTCTCCTCTGCTGTTTTAGGAAAGGGCAGGCGGGAGGACAGAGCTAATGATTTGACATCTTCTTCAACAAAGACAAAAATCTCTAATACATGTATTACATAACATTAAAAGTCTTCTTGTTTTCAATTTATGAAACTAACTGCTATAAACTTAACAAAATTTAAGCTGCAAACTGCAGTTGAAATAACCTATGGCAAATCACAGATGAGTTGTTTATTTCTGTTGGGCTTATTGCCACCACTTGACCTAATTATTTTGACACTTCGGCAGTAATACTTAGGAATGAAAATAAATTTACAAAAGTTGTAACAGGGTTGGTTTCTTTTTCCCTCAGGGATAAAAGTACAAGGCAACAATTTTCTAAAAAGCTATCTTTAAAAACCGTAATGTAAATATTTTAATTATTGAATGAAGATCCTTTTCTGAAGGGGTGGGGGGGGGGAAACGTAGGGTTATCCGATCAAAAAAGAAATCAAACCTTAAACTCTGCACTTTGACTATTTTGATGCCAGGCCGCTGTTATATAGATCAAATGAATCCTACTTGCACTGCTGACTCTAAAGTGAAATGGAGATCAAGGAGACAGAAAATGATCATAATAATACTGTTACTAGAAAAAATAGTCACACGTGTCTTCCTTCTTTTATTATAATTATGGGCAAACATGTACAACTAGTGTTTGAGTGAGAGGAATGGACTTTTCTCCTAACGTGCTCTCAGTTTTTCAAAAGATTTCAAAAGAGATTTGGAATTCTCGAAATCCACAGCCTTGAGACTCATTTACAGATATGAACAATTAGATGAAGCCCAGGAGATTAGTAGGTAATCGATACCTTTTTTTTAAGAATATTTAAACATTTACATATACATACATATATAAACATATAGACACCTAATTATTCTGGTTTTGCAAGGAAAAATAAACTTATGCAGTTGTCCCGCTTACTTTGTTGGGAAGGAAGAAAATGAGCAACCTAAATCACAGTGCTGGCAGGAAAATTTAAAGGAAAATGAGTTTTTAAAGTCACTGACATTTTCTTCAGGAAAAGACAGATTTAGAAATAGTTTTTTGTTCAGAAATCAAGTTAAAAGTATCCTATTTTGACCTATTTCATCTGTGCCACTCTGGTTTAACTTTCAGCATTTAGGATTGTTCTTTATTTTCTAACAGACTTCCTCTCATGTAGCATAGGACTCCCATCAAGCATCTAATCACCTTGGCCATAAGTTGAGGCCAAATACAAATTCCTTGATTGTAAGAAAGAATGCAACGGATGGGAAGGAAGAGATGTGAGAAATAATATCATTTAACTTTTAAAACCTGTCTTTGCCTCTAGCTAACCAATGTAAGGAACAGCTTGAGCAGTCAGAACAAAGACCAAAAACACTGTACCTGGCAAAGGCACCAAGATAAAAATGAAGGCTGGCACTGAGTTTTATACCCTTTTAACTTCACTGGACTACTTCCAGAAGCAACATACAAGGTCTTTCAGATGCTTTTGTCCAAATATATCCACCTCTGAGGAAACAGTCACTTTCTTTTTTCTTGCTTTGTTCTATGAAAGGGCATCACCACGAGGAAATAACCTTACCAAATAACAGTGTGCAAAATCCTGCCAAAACCTCTAATCCAGGCGTTTAGGAGCTCAGTGATTTACCTGTAGTCAAAACCAGCAGGTTAGAACCCCAGAACTTTAACAGGCTATGCTTCCTCTGTGGCTGCCAGGCACTGTACTCACTCCACCAGTGTAACTGCCACATATTCTTGATCCCAACTTTACAAATGGCAGTCAGAAACTGAATTAGAAAATCACTATTATCAAGGGCAGAAATCTCCTGTCAGCCAGAGAGACTGAGTAATGCAGCTTGTTAAGTTCAAAAGCAGATTTTCACGTCTTGTTCCACAGGCAAGAGACGTTGATGGTCATTTGTCACAAATTCGTCTATAAGAATGTTATGTATTTGGGGATTAAGATACTATTTTTTTTAGACAAGCTCAACTTTCTCTCCTACGGTTGTTTCAAGGCAGGGATAAAATAGCTGCTTAATACGATCTTGAAAAGTTCTTTAAAGAGGATTTTATTTTACATGCTCGATATACAGTTGCCAAAATGCTTTTTAGAGCTAAAGATAAGGTGAAATAATTGTGTATATTTTATGAAGGTTACTACAAATCAAATGCAGGTCTTAAAACTATGTCACTGTGTAAGAGCTAGCTCATATTCTGCTTTTGCCAATTTTGCCATACTGCTTATGTCAATATCTAATAACTTACAGAAAAGTGTACAGAGTACAACTATGCAATTAGAAAGAAAAAAGGTGCAGATCTGTAGTCTCAAGGGACATTTATTATTTCTGTTAATTTACTAATATCTTAATTTTTTTTCTTGATAATGTTATATAATTATCCTAGTGCTATTTATACAGTCCAGCAAAAATTGATCTCTTATAGCAAGACCGTTAAAGAATTACCATTCCCTTGACTAAACAATACTTCTTTTAATTGACCTAGTTTTTAAAATATTAGCTCCATCAAGTTTCCTCTTCTTACTACGGGAAAACTTAAAACAGGAAACATCAGTTTTTCCTGTAGAATTTTTATAATGCTATCTTGTTCTAACTTCATTTTTTTTACAGGTTAAAGGTAAAGAATCGATCATTTTCCACACTGGATCCTCTATTAGAGACAAACTGACTTTTTTTTTTCCCCTCCTCAAGGTAAGTCTGAATTCAGTTTTGCTTCTTATTCACCAGTAGTGAAAAACACCATCCTGTTTTCACATAGAAATGACATGCAAAATCTTCCTTTGGACCTGATTGTTGTGTTTTAAAAGAGGGAACGGTCCTGCCAGTTTCTGCACACATGGATCTAAGATCTGAGCCTATGGGAATTTCATACTTGGAAGGATTTTAAGGTTTGCATCCATATGGTAGAATCTCTCCCAGCATGTCTTCTAGTTCATACGTTGTTTCCCTGAGATGAGCAACATCTGTTGCAGGTGATTTATTACATATTACACACCAATCCCTCAACTGCTTCTGCATTTTGCTGCAAAGAATGCATACTACTGCTAATTTCTTCATTATTTCCTTCAGCAAAAGCTAATGAAAAAAGATTATTTTATTAAAATCAGAACAAGCAAAATTTTTAATAGCTGTCACTTACAGTGAACAAGATGCCCGCCACATACATAGGCATGGTGTATTTGTGCTTTTTGCAGATTTCTTTCCACTGTTTTTCCTTGAATTTCAACAGATTTCTTGTACACCTAAATATTCCACAAATGTACAATCCTTATCAGCGCCTATGCACATGGCAAATGTCTCTGCTGTTGTGTTAATTTCCACCTACTTATTAGATCAATTCCCCCACTGAGATGTGGAGAGGCTCTGTTAAACAAAGGTCCATGTAAAAACTACCAGGATTAGAGATATTATATTGACACAACACTATAATTCACTTGCCACTATATAGCGTCCAAGGGATGTTTGGTACTCGTCTGTGCAATTTGTCCATGGGGTAGGCTTTTTACATTTGGATGTCTTTTATTTTAAGTCTTCCAAAACAAACAAACAAATCCAACAAAACCAACCAACCAAACAAACAAAACCCAAAAGCCATTTAAAGAGGTATGTATCGAACTCCAGACAGATAAATTTCTGAAAGTTCAGAGAGATCTCAGATAGCTTATTCATTGGAAATGAACAAATATGCATTATTGCATTTACCTGCAGATAACTTTTAAGTGTCTACAACTGCCAGCTATCAACCTTATATGAACATGAAAATCAAGACGAGTCAGAAAAAAAGACTTCTAGTAGAATAGATGGCTTGGTATTTCAGTCACCAGTCTGCAAATGCATGATTTTTGAGAAGCCATGTTTAAGTTGCACCAATAATTCATTAAACCTAATATAAATTCATGTTATTTAATCCTATAAATTACTGAAGAATTAAAAGAAATGTTCTTATCATGGTCAGTAAAGCTTACTGCCTTGGACACAACATTTACATTGTGTATTATCTCAAATTTAGTCCACTGCTTATTTCAAGTATGTTTTGAAGGATAATGTGCTTTTGAAGCTTTTCTTATTGCTATATGCTCAAGAAATTAGTCTTTATTTTAAAATATCATGTGAATCAAAAAAGGAGACACAAAGCTTTGTACAAAACCTTTTTGAAATGCTGCAGTAACCATGCATTTCTGATGGACTGAATGCTGAGTACTGAATTTGCATAAATTGTGTCAAATCAGATAAGGAAACACTCTTTTTTTTTCTTTAATTACAAGAAGCTAGACAGTGGTGCACCAGTGCTACTCAGAACTTACATTCTTTCCCCATTACTATCATATTGAATTATCATAATAGAAAAATATATGTATATCTAAATAGTAAAAGACTAAGTGTTGAAGGATTACATCAGATAAAGTGTTATCACATTATTTCATCCACTCTGCAGAGGAAGGAGGAAAAAGACAGCTGCAACTTTTCATGTTAGCAAAGCTGTTGAATTCCATTTTCAAGTATTTCTGTAAAGTCCATTGGAAGATTAAAATAATAAAAGTATTTTAATATAGCTACTAGTGATGTCTCTGCTACTTCAGCAGAAAGGGCACCTTCTATCATAGCAACAGGAGGTGTAGAGATGATCTTTCAGGTTTTTCCTTTTTTTTTCTCTTTTAATCACAGCTCTCTAAGTCAGTTATCCTGGCAAAACTGTGCAATGGTGCAATGTGTATTTGACCTAAGGTAATTATGTTCTAAAAGTTATACAAAAGCAAAATAGCGCAAGTAAATAATGCCATATGGAAGTAGTAGTTATTGGCTTAATGTGAACTGCATTCAACTGTCCACTAACCCGAACAATACAAAGCAGGGCTAATGAATAAATTTAAAAAAATATGCAGCATCTATAGTAGTAAATTAGGCAGCAATGAGTAATATTGCCACGCACTGCAATTCCACCACCTAAGCTGTTAATCTGTTCAAATGGCTCCTGGCAAGCCGTTGTCCACATCAAATTGCAGTTTGCCAAACAATCCCTGGAATAGCTGGCCAATAAGCGTGGGCCAGAGACCATTAGCAACAGAAAATTTTACGTGGCCACTGGAAAGAGCTATATGGAGAGCTCCTGTCCTCTGTGCATGTGCAAAGAACTAGTTTTGGTGAGGCAGGTTTGTGAACTTTATGTCAGCAAGAGCCATGCCAGATTTAGTCTGGCTCCTGCAGTTGCCTGGGTTTCTGCTCTACTTTCCCCACATTTGGACGAAGTGACTCACTAAAGCAAGACTGTGGACTTGCCAGCACTGAGGCTCAGCTCACGTCTAGCGCTGCACCAGAATGCCCTCTGGGAAGTGCCGTGGCACTACTTCTGCTCTAATGGGCACAAGAGATCATATGTGAAAGACTGATTCCCTGTGAGCTGGCCTGGCTAGACAACTCGGCAAAACCCCTTGGGCTGAGTCTGTGTTGGAGTACTCTGCCTCAGCAGGTTTAGATAAAGGGCCTTAGTGTTCAAGGGAATGTCTCTACATGATGCCAGTTTTCTCCTAGCTGCACTTTCTTACTGAAGATCCGTGTGGCCTGAAAACTTTCAAAGTGGCACAGCTGCCCACACAGGGCTCTGCACCTCCATTAACCTGGGTGGATCTGAGCTTTGTCTGGGCAACTGACTGCATCATTAAACCATTGAATTTGTTTCCTAATTTACTATTCCAGGTATACGAACAGATGGAAAAAAAGTCTTGTTCTTTGCTTCCCCACTTCCTGAGTTTAATGAAGTTTCCCAGCATCGTTTTAAGAAACATGATGAAAAGGTGATGGCATTCTGGTTACCACATGGTTGCCTAATCAAACAGACCATAAGCAGTGGTGAATGGACATCTTTTCTCTTCACCTCATCTGAGAATTCCTAAGCAGATCCAGAAAGAGTGGGAGAAATAATAAGTAATACAGTAATACACAGTCTTCGTAATTTCTATAGGATAACTTTTCATGAAAATATTCATGAAATATTTTATAGGTTCATCAGAGAACATCATGGCACAAAGCGTCTTAGAATGTCTTTGACGTACCAAATGTAATTTCTTTCTTCAGTGTTAAGGAGAAATGCAAGTAATGGAAGTTATGACCTCATTCAGATCACCAACTGATATCCTAGGTACTGAAATGTCTGAAAAAGTGACATATTTTCTAGCCAGGAAATTGCAGTGCCTAGATTCAGTTAGGAGTTTAAAAGATAGATGTAGTTAATGGAGAAATCTAGATGCCCTGAATATGTATTCAGAGGTCCTAAATATAGAGCCTGCCTCCTTTTATGGTGATTTAAGCATAGAAATGCCAAAGAAAAGGGGGTGGCCTTGTGGATGTGTGAACTAAAGGAAAAATTGTCTTCAGTCAACAAATACCAAACTCCAGACACAGGCATACTCTAATGTTAACCTTATTCCAGGTTTTGTGGTAGGTATTGTCTGCACTTGTTCCTAGCTCATTTGCTACTAAAATAACCAGCCATAATTTGCAATTGTTCATAAATCTGGTCTGGGAACTTGTACACATTGTCACCCTTCTCAAAATGGTAATAACGTTGTCCCTCCCAGGAGGTCTGTCTGATCTGCGTGGAGTTTTTAACATATTTCAACAAACAATTAAAGCCAAAGAATTGTGTTAAGGTAGCGATTTTATCATTTTTTTGTCACTCCCTGTAATATTAACCAATAATCACACATTTTCCAGAAAAAAAACCCAGATATTTTCCTGTAAAGAAAATAATTTATTAGCATCCACATATGCACAGAAGGACATTTTTGCATTATTATTATTATATCTTGACATTAGGTTCAGTATAGTTGCCTTGCAGGCCACGTGAAATTGGGATGCTGGTAAACTGCAGTAGAGCAGTCAGATGACCTCTGCAACCTTTCTTCTGCTCTCACAAAGGATTTGTGTAGGACAGTTTCCAAACCAATGATTTAGAACTAACAGTATTTGGTGCAGTTCTTTGCTGGAATTGGGGTGACGCACAGGAAGTTTCTAGCTGTAGGAGGTGGAAGAAGACACTTGGAGAAGCTCAGAAATATTAGCAGTCATTGAAGAGAGGAAAAGAGCGTGTACGGGCTTATTAATAATATCCACACAACTGTTTCGCCAGCCATTTCCTCTGTATGTAGAAGAACAGCTCTGAGCTGTGCTCTGACTCTGGAATAAATATTATTGTTGGTTTGGTGTTGGTTGTTATTGAGTGTCTGTAACTTAGGAAAAAAAAAAAAAGAAACCAGACACAAATAACTTACAAAATACATTATTGATTTAAGAGGAAAAAAACCTTTTCCAGTCCTATTACCTGCATTGAGAAAATATTATTAATCTTCTTAATTACACAGCTCCTTTCACTTCTTTACCAGAGGTTTTCTGAAATTCTTGTATATATTCCTGAATGTCTATGTGAAAGGAAATATTTCCAGTCACAAGTCTGCATGCCCATGAGAAGTATGCTTGAAAGACTTGAACAATCTTTTTTCCTCAGGTTATTATTTCCTTTAACAATTCAAGGTCTTTGTGGTGGTGTTTTTTGGTTTTTGTTTTGTGGGTGTTTTTTTACATTTCAGATTAAAATATCTTCATTTTTACTGCAAATCACTTATCTCACAATGGCTTCATTTTGGAATGAAAGGTTTCCATAAAACAGAAATGCAGTTTTCTGTGGCATATTCTGCACTATATGGATTGTGAAAGAGTTAGCCAAAGTAGTGGGTCCTTAAAAGTTCTTTATATCTCAACTCCAATGAATTTGGACAAGTTCCTTTGTACCATAATAGGGCTTTACATGTGGAAGAGATCATGAGAAATTTGAACAGGATTTTATTCTTAGGTATATAAACTTGAACAAATTCTTGACAATGACAGGCCTATCAAAGGACTACGGCCTCCAGCTGGGTAGCATGTCCCAGCCAGCCCCACAGCAGAGTGATCCTTAGGCAATTCCTTGGATGCCAATACAAGCAAAGTTAGAGCCAGTTGCTTTCTGCAGTGCAGCAAGCCAAGTGTCCAGATGCTGTTGCTAAAAAAATGTATATTACAATGGAGCACCTGGATTTTGCAGCTGTAATGTTCAGTGTTTAAGTTGCAGTTAAACCTTCTCAAAGCATCTGAGATGAATACTGGGATTGAGGAAGAAAAAAGAAGCTCATTTAGAGCAGTAGCATAAAGTAAATGTAGGTATCAAGGATATGCCACAGCAAAACCTTTATACTGTTATCTTTCTGTCCTTATCTCCCATTCCTTTGCACATTCCATCAGCCCAAGAATTAACCTCTCTTTTGCTACTGACATATCTAATAGGTGGGAATTAGTTTCTTAGACTACCTATCAAGAGAAAAGAAACGCCAAGATATATTATATATATAGAGATATATTTTATATATATATATATATATATATACACACACACACCTAGATATAATGACAAAAGTGTATTTTCCAGATGAGGTCTGATTTCACAATAAGTAGAGTTCAGTGTTGCAGGCTGCAAAGCATAATGTGTATGTGTGCCTGCTGGAAATTTAAACTGAAATTCCTTAGTATAGCAAAGCAACTTGTTAGAAGTTTAACTGTAGGAAAACTTCTGTCTTTGACAGTACAGTATTTTAAAAAACAAATTAGTCCTTTTAAAATCTTCTGCAATTGAACATTATTTTGGTTTCTCCATAAAATACTGTGCATTTGCTACAAATATAGCTCCTTATCATAAGGTTTCAGTGCAAAATTTTTTTATGGATTTTGGTCTTAGTAAAACAGCTTTAAGATTGTCTCATGAATTCACAGGTGAAGCTACTAGAAGGTAAAATCTTTCCCCTCATCCTTCCAGTCTTGGAAATAGAAATATTGTGAGATAAAAGAATAATTATATAATACGCCATATCACTTCCTCAACAATAATTCCTAGAAAAATAACATCAGTGTAATATGAACTGGAAGAAGCTGGATCAGTGAAAGTTCTCTGAATAATATCCTGTCACATTCTAGCCTACATTTTCTCTTATTTTCACAAAGTCCCAGGGTATTGAACAGACAGTAGAGAAAGCAGAATTTGTTGCAATATGACTGGGATTATTAAAATATACTTTTACATTTGTAATCTAGTGCAGCTGAAATTTGTACGTTGAATATGTCCCACACATAGAAAGTCCTTGGATTTTCAGACAAGTCACTATTCAGAGCAACTGCCTGTGCCAGATATATATCAATTAGTTTATCATATTATACCAAGGCTCTTCAGTGGCATGTACATATATTGTGCAATAGCCTTGCACTCAGAAATCTTTAATTTGAATTTAAGTCTATCACTTGCCTAACGGCTTTCTGTATAAACAGCAATAGAAAATTTAAAATCTCCCTCCAAAATAATGGAAACCTTTGTCATCCCTCTTCAGGATAAAAACTAAAAATACAACTTTTATGAGCAAAGGGATTCCCAGGAAAATTTGTGTTTGGGATAACATAAAGAGAAATTTTTGGCTTGCTTTCTGCCCAAAATTCCTGCCAGTTTTACTGGTGGCAATGGAATTGCTGAAAGCCTAACAGGCAGAGATGAAGTACTTCTGCTTCCTAGTATCTCACTACCTTTGTGTAACTAATTTTTACTTTTATGACCCAAAAAAGGTAAATAAAACATCAATTTTGTGAACATTTCCCATTGAAAAGCATTCCAACAGAAATTTTCCAAGGGGGTTTAGTCCTGGCATTATAAATATTAGTCAAACAACTTTGATTTTACATCAATTCAATTGGCATAGCATGTATTATATACAGCAATGACATCTAAATTGTACTCTTTCATATTTCAGACTTTTTTTTATGTAAAAGATGAAGTAACAATGAATAATACAGTGTCTTGTATACAAGAATTTCAAGATTCTTGACAAATATTATTAGACTGAGCTTCATAGCTTTCTGTTTGCATAGACAAACATTATTGCCATTTTACAGATGTGGAAATAAATTAATGTGGGTTGCTCAACTCAACAAGATCACACAAATTCTGCAGAAGATGATCCATTAACCTAAGCTTTCTGCATTTTCGTTTTCCCATGTTATCTACTATATAGTGCTTCCTCTTTGTTTTGGCATGTTTTAGATTGCTTACAATAAACTTCCTGTAGGACATGTAATAAAAGTGTTTTACAGGTTATTCTGGGATGCATCTGAGAGCAAGATGACAGAGTCCCTGGGGTCATCCTGTAAAAACTATGTAACATAATGAATTAATGTTATCAGCAAACATGGTCTTCTATGCAATTCTACATCTATTTTGTATTACACTTGGACACGTTTACTGCTAATAAGTTTTTCTGTGACATCTAATGTTTCTACTTAGTCAACAACTATGCATGTTTATGCAGATTTATTTTTTCCAGTGATTTATTTTTTGAATAAAAATATGATTTACCATTTTGGAAAAAGGGTTGTTTTCTATGGACAGGTGGAGTTAACTACTGAACCCTGGCAGTTGTGAATGCTGAAAGCTAATGTTGACTCAGAAAGTTTAATTACTTTTAATTTAATTCTGATCACAAAATTCATCAGTTTCTTGATCTGATTTACTTCATATTAGCTTAATAGCCTGTACAGCTCTGTTTCCAAGGCAAAGCAAAATGAAAGTTATAAAACTGTTTGTAGATATTTTCTAAACTGAAAGAGCTAGGAAAGGTAGTGCTTCAGAAGAGCAGGCAGGAGGTAACAGGCTGAAAAGTCCATGAAGAAGCAGGCCAAAAATATGGCTTTTAAGTGACTTCTTCCTTCACTGAACACTAGGCTTTTCATCGGCTAATATGGAAAACAAGCCAATTATAATTCAACGCTTCAACTACAAATTATTGCTTTGTGTCTCTTTTTGACACTCTTTAGTCTCACTGGCAGGCATATGCTTGTTACAGTAGTTTCACTGATTTCAGTGGGATTTGTATACAGGAAAGCAATTTATCTGTTGGATGGTGGGACAGCTTTAGCCAAATCAAACTGTTCAGTCAAGGTAAGTAAAGAGAACAGTCTAGGACAGGGAGGGAATCATTCCACCCTTCTGTCTACCCTATTCACAGAAAGCAGTTCCAGCAACTATCTAGTGTGATAATGGGTGGACAAAGGGAACAAAACCAGATAGCAGTCTGGGTTGCTGGTCCTGACTTGTGACATGCAGGGAAAACGCTGCATGAAGGCAGAATGAAACCATCTCATCTCAGAAGCAGTGCCTTATGCAAATAGGAAGAGCCTTCTGTATCTTCTGAAATAGTCCAGGACCACGAAACATCCTTACTCTCCAGTCTTCCGTATTCTTTCATCAAACAATGTCACTTGTTTGCCTTAGTAGGCATTTCAATATCTTTTTTTTTTTTTTCACAGCAACTGAGCAGAAAGTTCAAAGGAAATAAATTGCAAAAATAAGCAGAGAAGCATGTTGCCTATTTTTGTCACTGTGTAACATTTGGTAACATTGGAGTCCTTATTTTTGCTTATAATTTCTACAGCTTATACCAGACTGTATGTATTACACCTGAGGCAGGGTTTTTTAGATGCTGCAGTGATTTTAGAAGTCACAGGACTGTGTTCTGCACTCATATTTTCCCCAAATCCCTAACAATTGATAGGCTTCTTCCTCAAGATAAATATCTTTCATCTGTTTTTTGTAGCATAAAGCAAAAGTGGTATCTGTGTGCTGCTGAAAGCTCACCAAGGATGCTTACCTCTATGAGTGACTGACTTACTCACAAACTCAATTGTTTAAACACAGTGAGTATATTGGATAGGGATTTTATTTTTCTGCTGCATCACCAACCACCATTGCAACTTTGTCATTGCAATTTTTCATGCTCCTGCCTTAGAACAAATCACAGCCAAGGTTTAAATATAAATTTTTAAAGCCTCAGAAAACCCCAAGAAAGTTAATCACCATAGCAACTGGTATCTGTCCTGCTTCTACAAGCTTTGCAGATGCTACAACAGCAAATGAGCACAGTTAAAGATAATACTTTTGAAAACCCATTACTTAACATTTAGACGCTCTTCTAGCAAGACACAATCACTGAATGAATAGTATCATGCCTGCCAAAGCTATAGGATCTTCAGGATCTTCATGTCTTTCAAGCCAATTAATTCATGCTTATCCCATATTACCATTGCTTGGCTTTTATTCATCTACTATCTTTTATCCACCTTTACCCAATTGGTTAGTTAAAATCCACTCCCTCTTAGTTAGGACAGCCTTGTGACTAGACCAAAGGCTAAGTGTGATATCCATCCATGAACGATGCTTTCATCTGGGATCATTGTTGAGTAAATCTCAGAGCATTCTCTCTTGTTCTTCCAAGGAAAAAAAAACCCTACATGAACACCTATATTTAGCCAGCACACTCAGAACTCTGTCTTTCCTATTAGGGTATGTTGTGATGCCATATGACAGATGAAGTAGATAAAATGGCCAGGTTTTGTCTCTTAATTAACTGAACCAGCAGATGAGTTTTGATATCAGGCCAAGTTCAGACTGCTTACAAGGACAATTAGAGGCACAATTAGACACAAGTTTCCCAGCCTGTTTACAGATGGAAATTCAGACTCGTGAAGTTATTACTGAATGACACACAGCACTGTTCTACTGTGCTCAACCAAAAAGATTTTGCAAGATATTCGGAGTTAAAGGAACACAAAAGGAGTGTTCATACCACCAGACGCATTAAAAAACAATGAATACTTCTCTTTGAGCAGTAAGGTTCTGTCTTAAAGCTGAGGTATAGAATTTACACAAGTACTTCTTCAGCTATTGAAGTCAGTGTAAACTTATTTTAACTTCTGAAAATGGAAGTAAATGTTTTTTCCCTGTCATGAGGACATAACAGTAAATGTCTTTTTTTTTTCTTTATTCTTTGCTGTCTTATTAAACCAAAGTCTGCAAACCTTAATAATTATTTCTTTTCACATCCATATCACCTCTCCCAAAATGGAGGCACAACCAGAGCAGAAAAGTGATTGTATATTGTAATTTAAAATATTTTCTTGTAAATTTCTCCCAGTGGAAAAATGAGAGCAAAATCATATCTAACAAGTGTTCGAAAGTGGATTTTAACATTCTTTAAATGATCAAATGTGCACTACAACTCTGACGTTCACACAATTACTTAAAGAGAGAGTGAAAGAGAGTCAACTGCACCTACTGACCCAGAGCCAGAATTTTTTTCATTCCTGATTTTGCCCCAAAATGACCTAACTGATCTATTCCAATATGCTTTAGGTTAATGCCGCTGAATGCTTTAGTCTGTTTACAGTTGGAGTAATATGTAGTTGTACATTTTTTAAAAAAGTATTTTCTTGCACAATAAGACTATGTAAGAACTACATGTATTAAATGTAAATGTATTGCTTTCACATCAGCTTCCAAATAAATTTAGTGTCTTCCTGAATACCTTAGATGGTAAGAAATTAAATTTGATTTATGTAGATCAGAAATTAAAACATACAGGGAGATATTCACTATGGGTATACTATCCATGAAGATGGATAGATTGACAGAGAAAGAAGGAAAAAAAAAGTGTATACGCACACACACATATATACACCTTTGGGCCTTAATTATACATGTACACAGATGAGGAAATAGGTAACTAAAAATACAATGACCCTCATCAAAAAAAATCTTTTAAAGGACTAAATATCGTAAAAGAAAATCATCTTGTTATTTTTTTGTGAAAAAATTTGTATTTTCAATATATCCAGGTTAATTACACTGAAATTATATCTCCTATTATAAATACATATTTTGAAACAGAAACTAATTTTGAATTTATTTCACTTATTTATGTCAGGACTCAATGTCTAAAAAACTAAGAGTATTTTTTCTGAAACAGAAGCAAACAAAATATCATGCTGTAATATCACTTGAAATTGAAAAATTAATTGAAAATATTTTCTTGCCCAGGGACTTGATCAAGATAAAAGCTATAGTGTAACAATGGCTGATTTCTCTTATTAGTGTCTAATAAATTGTTCATACCATTTTTTATATGCTGTGGTACTGTATCATTTGGGACATCCAGATATAAAATTAATCTGAGAGTAATTCACCAATCTTACCTACTCGAGTGAAAACTTAATGGCATGCTATTAGGGGTTTCTTTGTATGGACTATTCAAATAGTAAGGTTTGCCATGAACAATCCTTCATGACTTTAGCTGGTAATTCCCCTGAAGTCTTTAGATCAAATAATGATCTTAAAGTAGGAGCCTCATGTAGAAGAAGTATCTTCATTATGATAATTAGGAGATAGAATTTTTACAGGTACTGTATCCAGAACAGAACTGCTAAGTAGATGCCCTAAGTATCTGTAGAAAGTTTTCAGCTGGTTAACAGAATAATATAAAGGTAAAAAACTTACAGTATTTGTTCTCAAAACTGTATTAGTTAGGATTAGTAGTGGGGAAAAAAAAAGAGTTAAGCTAACAATTTCAGCATGAGAATAATCATTGTAAAAATGACTTAAATGTAAAGTATATAAACCATAGGGGCAATTTCTCTTTGTTGATTGAATAGTGTTCTGGAATATGGTTCCAATAGGAGCAGTAAGAATAGTCATGAATGGTTTAAAGGTAGAGTTTGATCAGTTCAGATAAAGCACTATATGGTATAAAAGTCTGATATTGATCCAGAAAGAAGTGTAAAAGAAGCCATAATTAAAACCTTACCTACTGACTAGTATTCTTTCTGCAAGGAATCTCAGAACACCTCAAAGAGTGAGGTGGGTATCCATACCAAAATTACTGTAAAATAAAAAATGTTGAAAAAGTGGTAGAAATGACAAAAGGTATAGAAATTGAATATAGTTGTTTCTTTATGAAAACATGTGTGAAGCTAAATTTATATGTGTATTTATTTCATTTGTTTTTCATGCTTTCTTTTTCTCTGTTGGCTCTGTTTAGTCCATCTTCAGTATTCATCTGTTTGTATTAACGTTTTCCCCCAATTACAGTTGCTAAAACTGCTGCTCCATATAGTCTGCATGTTACAGAAAGCTTGTAATTTTCAAGCAAAGAACTGATGTTAAAAAAATTATAAGTTAGAGAGAAAAATACATACTAGAAATAGACTGCCTGGTGGAAATATAAACCGACTAATTTTATATTAAATGAAGGTCATTATATGCCTCTGCATTTGATTGATCAATGATTGTTAGGGCATTTCTCTGATTGCAGTCATGCTGCAGAAGCCCCAGAGTGCCCTCAGCAAAATCACCAAGAAGGAATAAAGGTGTTTTCTAATGGAACTAATGGAATGGATATAAAATCATAGAACAAAAAAGAACTGCAGGGGATCCTGAGAAGTTCAAAGGCAGGACTGACAATACCTAAACCATTCTTGACAAGGGTTTGTCCAACCTGTTCTTAAAACTTCCAATGATTTAGACTCTAAATTTCCCTAGACAATCTATTCTGGGGCTCTTCTGTCCTTTCATGACTGATTTTTTTATTAATTTCATTTATAACATTTGAGTTTTCTTACAGCAATTTCAAGGGTAACCACTAAATCTTTGCATAAATTTTATGGTCTAGGTTTTTTCTGTCATATTCAATACATAAGAAACTGGTCTGATAGCAAAGTCCTCACTTTATTGTCTTACTCTTACCTAAGCACAACTCTTCTGTCTTGTTGCATCAGATTTTCTGACAGGAGAAAAGGAGAGCCTTTATGTATTTGAGAAATCACTTTATTATTCCTAATAGTCTTGAAGATTGTGGGGAGATATTAATTGGAAAACTGAAACGTGTTCAAAGGCCAATTTCCATGAAATGAAGTCAGTGTTAAATCTAGAAAAAGCCTTTTGAAGAAGACAATGGTTACAGTATACTGCTTTTTGAGCATAAGCCTGAACCCCAAACCACCTCTGTGGGCTCAAGGCTCAAGGCTCAAGGTTCTCCTCATTTATAGTGCTTGAAAGACTCAGACAGAAAATTACAGCCTATGCTAATTTTTTTGCTTAGCTTCAAGCGGAACCCTGATGTGAACAGGTAGGACTTGCAGCACTGTCCCAGACTGCTGACCTGTACCTCATCTGCGCTCTCAATATCATTTTTTGGTCAAAATTTGATAGACAAGTCAACTGAGAATTCATTTCTATAAATGCTCAAACTTTGTACACCATAAGGACAGCTAGGATTTGTCACTGTCCTGGGCTTGGGTTATGCATGCTCTAAATTGTTTGTAGAAGATAGAGCTGTTCAGTTTCTCAACTCTCCTTCAAAGCCTGCACGAAGTTTGATACTAAAAGACTATCACTGTAAAGCTGCTGTAATATTTTGAAATGGTGGATGATGGGAACAGTGTATTGGTACACATAAATTGTGAGGGATAGAGTTCTTCTAAAAGCTTTCTCTCAAATCATTAACAACAGCCACTCAATCCATTATTTCCCTCAGGGTATGATTCATGTTTCTGTCAGGCATCAGAAAGAGGCAAATTTACTGTTTATAATTAAAGCGCTTGTTAATCTTATTTATAGAGGGAATTGAGAATTTTTCTATGAAGTGTTCTTCCACTAAAAAACATTAATTTGTTCAAAATAGTGATAAGGAAAAAATCAGAAATAATTACATTTTAATAAAATTTTTGTTGGCTAGGGATTTAGGAGACAGATTTAAGACCATTCTTCCTGACAGAGGATTCTTCCTGATGTAGGAAACAGTATGAGCTTACTACCTAACAATGGAAAGAGTTAGCTGCAGTATGGGGTGGCCAAGGTCCAAGTTCTAGCTTCAAATCAAACAACTTAAGGTAAGGCCCCTTCTCTATTGCACAAGATCTCTTTCACTTTATAAGGTTGCTTTCTAAAAAAGACTCTCTTCTTCCCATCTTGGAATTAAACCACATGCTTAAAAAAAAGATCTTGCTTTTGTTCCTTTGTAAAACTAATTATGACTTTTCAACCACTCCTTTTCATTTAAGTAGTGCATTAATAATGTGTTGTAGCTTGAAATGCTCCCTAAATGTAAGTTGAAATGCTCTATTTGAGGGAAAGAATGTAACAAAGATGGAATAGTTCATTCCTTTCTTGGTTCATTCTGTCTTCCATGTGGGACCAAGTAGGGAATATAAAGACTTGCTAAATGGTCCTGTGCTTTATACCATATTTTCTTTAGCCTACCTCAGTTTCTGCGTACAACTCCTCCCTGACACAGAATCTTCAGTTTTATTTTTCTTGTAAGTGAGCTTTTCATAAGAATAGAAGACACTGTTTTGCACATCTTCACAAGCCAAACCAAACCCTCAAAGACCTCCCCTTTATCATGAAGGTAGAAGCAAGAAGACAACTAAAATTAGAGAAAAAATCTGATTGTGGTTGAATACTTCAAAAATCTGTAAAGAGATTTTCTCAGAAGTTTGAGATTTTCCCCCTTTTTCTCCTCCTTGCCTCTGACAAACATACTGAATATTTAATACAATGTACTGCACATGAATTGCTAAATAAAATTTAATTCACGTCTTTCTTTGAGATAACCTGGAGGTTCTTCGATTCTATGAACACAGTTTCCTGCTGATTGCAACCGCTCTGAATAATGGATTAAAGGCCTATCAAACGAAACAGGATGAATGTTCACATCAGGGATGAAAAGATTTGTATTTAAAATGTGTACATTAAAAGATGCTTTTTTCAATCTACTTCATAGGCTGAGAAATGTGAAGAAAAAAAAAAGGTATTATTAGAGCTTGAGATTTTCAGAGCTTTCATGGAAGAAATCTCCAGCTAAAATGAAAGCTACTCTCAGTAAGTACCTGCTGTGCAAATAATGTTTAACGGGATTAAGAAATCGAAGTTGAAAAGTGTGTATAAAGTGCCTAATCACAAAAATCTTTGTATGCCCAGATTGTTCTTTCTCATATTTTCAAAGCCTTTCAGAACAGAACTGAGAACAAAATATGAAAACGTCAGACATTTTCCTCTTAGATTTCTTGTTTGAATGAGAATTCTTTATACATTGTGTATAAAGAAATATTTCCCAGGAGGTGTCCAGGATCATTTGTACCAACCAGAAGCGTTTTGCTGTATTGACACAGTTTTGATGATTATGAAAATGAAATGAGTTCAGGAAAACACACATCCTGCACAAAGTGCTTAAGGCCCACAGAATCATTATTATTCAGTTTGGCTGAAGATGTTGCCCACAAAGACACTCTTACAGCGGGCAGTCCCTTCTGGCAATTTGAAATCACTCTGTGAATAAGAGACCAATCGTGCCTTCACAGATTGTGCTATTGTGCTATTACTGCTTTATCCCTTATCACAGAGAGCTGTTTTTCATTACCTATGAGAATTTTGGTAATATAGATAGAGCAGTGCTGACAAAAATCTCCTTTTTTGTGGAAAAACAAGTAGCTAGATTTAGTACTGATACGAGTTAAACTTCTGAATTACATCTTGGTATATCTACAAATATTATGAAACCCATATTTAGTTGCCGATATTCTTTTGTGAAATCCTCAACCTTAGTGTTCTAACTACACTGCAAATTAACTCCAAATAACATTGCTTTAAAAAAAAGGGTTTTTTTGAAACACAGCTCAAAGGTGGGATTTTTTTTTTCTATGAACCATAAGTACACTTAGTAATTGATTCCTGAATCTACCTAGAGTTAACCTAAACACTAAAAGCTTCGTCTAAAACCATTGTTCTTAACAATAAGTCAACTCTTATTAACTAGAAGTGGCTTTGCTTCAGGTCCCATGTAAATAAAATATAACTAATTGGAGATCTGAGCGGAAACTAAAGTCATACAAAGGGCAGTTTCCCAGTTCTTTTAATTTGATATGACATAAGTCCATGTACAGCATAGCAGCAGAGAATCATAAGCAAAAGCATAAGAGAACTCAGAAATTACATAAATTTGAACATTTTATATGAGACAGTCACAGATAATTTTGGATTAAAATGCCAATGGAAATAAATTTGTAATTTTTTAATTATTATTTTATTGTCATAGTGTATTCACACAGTGAGACAATATATCATAAAATGATGATGGTGAGGGCCGTTGAAGACTTTTTAATAATAGATATCAAATTTTATTTTCTCCTAGCACATAGTTAGCTTTAAACTTGCAACAGATTCCTTCTATGCATCCATACACTCTGAGAACTCTGACTTTTTACAGTCATATGTTCTCTCTTTAGTAAATTAATAAAAAACAGACAAACTTTAATAGCATCATATATAATAATTAATGAAATCACATCAGGTAAAGAGTTATAAAAAGAGATTGGAAATAGATGAATGAAATGTAAGTTGAATTGCCTGAAGAATGTACCTAAGAAATAGTTTCACCGGGCATATTTTTCTTTTTCTTGATAGTGTGTTCTTTGCAAGTGTTCTTTGCAAGAACTCTTGCCATTTCAGCCTAAGAGGAAAACTATTCTTGAGAAGATTATTTCTGAACAAAATCTGCAGCTTTCAGAGCAGGAGGCATTTAGAATTACAATATGGGTCATAAATCATATCGTTTAAACAAAAACTAGTTAGCATTTTAATCTGATCATTGCCAATTTCTGCCCATGAAGGTAAAACACAGCCATGCAAACATTTGATATAACTCAGGAGCGGAAATCTTCAACACTGAAAGGAAAGAAAACCTAAACAACTACAGGCGCTAAAAGTGTAAGAATAACTCAAAACAGTAATTGAAAAGTGTGGTGATGTTGCCTGTGAAAATGATAATTGATGAACTCTTTGATACATAACGCTTTCTTTATTTTTGCTGAGCCATTGGCTTTGTATAATGCATCCGCATAAAAAAAAACAGTGTAAAATTTTCCAGGTGAAGTTCCTGAGCACTCTTAATTTCTGTGAACATGTAGCAATTTCAGGATACGCTCAGCTCCTGACATAACCAATCAAAAATGCTGGATTATGGTATGCAGTAGAAAACAGTTAATTCTGAGCTCTGACTATATAACTTGGAGTTATAAATAGGTTTACTAGATCATGTACAGTACCTGAAACTGATAGTATGTCTCCACTGTAGACACTGTCTTAAAATTTCTATTAATTGGACATAGTAATGTTTTAGGCATAATGCTGTTATAGTTAAAATACCTTATCTTTCATCAAAGATTTTTGTGAAATATATAGACCCCTCTTTTGGACAGTTACAGTTGGTAGTTATGGGGAAATTATGTTGGATATTGTTTAATACGGATTCTTAAATTAGTTTAGATCCTGTTGCAAAACAGAATGTGCTTTACCTTTCTCTATGAGAAGTGAATGGAAAGAGGTCTCCTCAGTCTTTTTCGAAATTTTCATACAAATATTCATACAAATATTTTCATGCAAATATTATGACATCTTCACAAGTAGCTGAGTGTTTTGCTGAAGCAGTCATGATATGTAAATGTCTTGTGTGTATGTGTCGAGGTGCTGGCATCTGGGGGTGTGTGGGAGTGGTCTCTGTGGAAAAAGCCCTGTGCTGGACACTGCTGGTTCCAGACAGCTCCAACAGACCCATCGCAGGGCAGAGCTGAGCCCATCAGCCAGATGGTGGCACCTCTGGGAAAGTGTATTTAAGAAAGGGCAATAACACCAGAAAGCAGAGAGGAGGAGGGAACACAAACAGGGAGAAACAGCAGCGGAAACACTGAGTTTTCAGGAGGAGAAGGAGAAGGAGAAGGAGAAGGAGAAGGAGAAGGAGAAGGAGAAGGAGAAGGAGAAGGAGAAGGATGATGACAACAGCGATGAAAACGACAATGTCAAGGAGGAGGAGAAGGTGGTGTTCCAGTTGCTGGAGCAGAGCTTCCAGCTCTGAAGCCAGTGGAGGACCCGTGACAAAGCAGATAGATATTCCTGGAGGAACTGTGGCCTCAGGGAGTACACACTGGAGCAAAGGAAAAGCGTGAGAAGCAAGGAGTGGCAGAAAGAAACCATTATGTATTGAACATAACTTCCCCCCACCAACCCCCTGCAGCTCACAAGGGACAAGGAGTCTGGTGTGGAGCAAATTTGAGTCTAGGAAAGAAGGGAGGAAAGGTGTCCTAATGTTTGTCTCTTCATTCTAATGTTTGTCTCTTCATTTTCTCTACTACCCAAACCTATTTTAATTTGCAATAAATTAAAGATAATTTTCCCCAAGTTGAGTTTGGTTTGCTTATGATAGCAATTGCTAACTGATCTTGCTGTCTTTATCTCACCTTGTGAGCTTTTTCATGCCATTATCTCCCCCTGTCCCACTGCAGAGTGGGAGTGAGTGAGAATCTGGGTCAGTGTTTGGCTGTTTGCCAAAGCTAATCCACTGAAGAAAGCAAAATTCATATGTGCTTTGACCGTACTGAAATCATTACAAGTCACTCAGAATTTGTGGAGGTGCATTTTTTTTATCTATCCACTGCAGAGTTGATGCTTCTTCCACCATTGTGTAGAAATCCAAAATTGTCAAAGAGAAAAGAGCCCTCACATTTCTTCAGCCATCAGGAATAACTTAGATCTCTCCACTTAGTGATGAAGGGAAGTAAAGCAATTTATAATAGTCAAATATGAAAATGAGTTGCAGAAGGTTCACCTTAAAGTGTGTGATTATTAAAGGTAAGGCAATTATTTTAATAGCAGGTTTAAACAGTGGGATATTTTTCATGAAGAGTCTGAAACATGAAGACTGCTGGTACAGAGGACCTAGTAGCACCAATACAAAGTAGTTTGCAAGATGAAGGCCTACAACTCTTCTTTATAATGCTTTATTACATAGTCATGTATGTGATTGCTCAACAATGGCCTAGTTTCTATAATTGTTTTCTGAAAATTTAAATAAACTTTGGGAGTGTAACTGTATTGTTGCAGCCAATTTTGCACTATTAAGAATGCTAAATGAGAAAAGCTGGATTAAGCCCTGCAGATACATTCCATAGTGTTTGCTGAACGGTTTAGATTTACTGTGTAAGTTAGCAATAGATACATCACAGCACACGGGGGACACTTTAAAGAATCATTATTATTGTTGTTTACTGGTGTGGGGGCTTTTTTGCAGTGTAATGTGCTGCACAGTAGAGTAATTGCTTTCAAAAGAACAATAAGTATCACTCCCCAGTGAGGGAGTTTTACAGAAAAATATGTTGTCTAAAATTAACAGGCAGTGATACATTTTTCCTCTAGGTTCACTTAGCTATTTTAGTTTTGTCTCATTTTACACTTTTTAAGCTTGAAGAAATCTTTTATATTAACTTTGCTACTTGAATAGGGCCAAGTCATAAACTCAGGTAGATTTATTACTTCCTTCTCCATGACAGTTATCTGGCTTTTGTTATGGTAAACAGCAAATGTACACAAATATCTCATTACCATACTTCCAAGAGGTGCAAGTACATAAACCAGAACTCTTATCTTATAATGAAATAAATATGGTGCAATTTAAAAAGCATGTAAGCATTTCAGTAGGATGGAGTGCTTGTATCCAATGACAGCGTATCAGCTTATAGAGAGCTTAAGCAATACTAGTTCCTCATGACCAATATCATACAGGGAGTAAGGATGACTTGCACGATAGCTTACTAATGTTAGCTTCCCAACCCAACATACCATGTGCCAGCTTGTTCAGCTGGGAATAAGGCTGTTTGAAGTCATCTACAGTAGTTCCCCTTTAATTCAAGTCGAGATAACCTCTGAGTATGATTAGTGCCTAAAATTATTTATTGACTAACTTTGCATCACTATTTGATCAAAAGTAAAAAGCCTAACATACCATAATATAAAATGAAAAACTAACAATACAAAATTTCATCTAATAGTGTTATCAACACAATTACTTGACAAAAAAATAGATTGTTATTACTCAGAAGGACGATATGCCAATTAGTTTGAATGCTGTTTAGTTTTATGCTAAAATGCATAATATTATTATGATGAGTATTAACTAATGGAACTTTACATGGTATTACTCACATAATGCTCTTCCACCACTGTTTACCAGCTGTAAATTCAGCTCCTAAATTCTTTCCTACCTGTCAGAAAATGTTTCCTACTTAAAGATTTAACAAACTTTAGAAGAGTTCATATCTTTAATTTCTTTTCAGGCCACATTAGGTTATTCACAGCATATATTTAGTCTGAAGACCGTATATCTGACAGCTGTGATGTGAAAGAATAAAGCAAATAACTGAAAAACAAACACACAAACCAACCTTTTACAATTGTCTGTCTAGCTAATGGAACAGGAAATAGAAAACTTCTTGTCAACAAGGTTATAGATCATTATATGCGGTCATTTCATGAATGATTGATAAAAATGTTTAATATTGAATATATGGAATCTCATTCAGAGATTAAAGAATTATATGCCTAGATATAGAACATTTGATAATTTAATAAATTTAGAATTCTGGATTTTATTTGGTCTTACTAATTGATTCCTTTTCTCATTATTCAGAAATAGTTTATCCTGAAATGTAAGAGCTTTTAAATGTAGACATTCATATTTTTATTTTCAGCACTCATTAGCTTATGTAACTATTTAAGGAAAATCAAAGGGATTCAAATTCAAAAGTTAATAAATGTTAAATTATGGAAGAATAATCTATCTCTAGCAGCAAACAAACCAGAGAAGAAGCAGGAAAATTAGAAGCAGGAATGACAGAAGAAAGGCAGAGATGGTGGGAGTTAGTAAGATTTTTCTTTTTTTTTAATGAATATTATTAAACTGAAGACTATTGAAAACCTAAATAGAATTTTAAAATAACTAGCTCCACTTTGGAAAGAAAAGAGAAAGACACCAAAAGAAAATGAAAATAAAATTATAGGAAAAGCTAGTTCAGTGTTGTCTGGCATCCTGTTTCAGTATCTTCCATGTGCCCAGCTTGCTGGTAGAGTTCAGGGCCAAAGAAAGAAAGAGCTGAAAGTCAAAAACTGTCTGAAGAGCACAAAAAAAAAAAAAAAAAAAAAAAAAAAAAAAAAGATTCTGTGATTCTAATTAAAAATTATTCACAACAGCTGGGAATGGGAACAATCTTTTTCAGATCATCAGTTCTGATGCTTGACACATAAGACACATAAGGCCTCTTCACATACTGAGGTCAACATCTTCGGAAACAACATCTATCTGGAAGCAACAGAACCTTTTTTTATTTTTTTTTATTTTCCTTAACTGACAGCTACCTGAAGAGGATTGTGCTCCCTATCATGTTTTTTAGAAACACACTAATTCTTCATATACACAAGTATATGCTTCAGCAGATAACTCTAACATACAATATGCTAGATTCTCCACAGAGAATAGTTTACAAGTTTACTAGTAATTTGAATCTCATTTGCTTCAAAAAATATTAGGCAAACCTAAATCCCAACATATAATAATAAAACAACTGTTCAGGATACATAAAAAAAAAAATATAATCAATGTGCTTAACTTGAAACAGTTATTAACTTTTACTAGCAAATGTGGCAGAATTTAAGTTTAAAACTGAAACTGTGAAGTGGGTTCTTGCTTGTTTTTCCAGAGTTTTCCATAAGCATTTTTAAATATTTTGTCCTGAATGGTTTTATAAAGCATTTTAAGACATTGTGACAACTACAGTGGAAAGCCTAAACATCAATTAGATTGATTGTTTCATTAAGTATTGTCACTCAGGACCTCAGTTTAGAAGAAGAACTCTGAAGCAACAAAATTCTTTCATTTTTTAAAATTATTTTTGAGGTTCCCCAAATCTTTTTATTTCTCTCACCCAAGTAGAAGCTCTTGCAGTGAGTAAGCTTAAGACTTTATGTTATATACCTTTAATTTAAATAATTTTTCTGAACTGTCTTAAAGAAATCAGGAATTTAAGAGCTACTTTTTTTCCATTTAGCTTAAGTCATTTCCTCAATTCATTTAAGTCAAAATAAAATTATGTTAGTAGCAATCTTCACCTGTTTTTTTTAGGATTTAAATAGGCATAGAATTTGTACTTTAAATTCAATTGCTAACTCACACTAAAGAATAAGAGGATAACTGTATTACTGGAAATCATTAACATCCTTTAGTTTAGAAAAACAGTACTACAGAATTGTTTTCATTTTGCTGTACATAGGCTGAAAAATGGACAAATCTATTACAGAATACATATTGATCTTGTATGCTCAATAATCCTAATGTGGAAATATTTGAATATATCTGTTATCTAATGCAAATATATCTTATTTGTACATGACTAGATCAATGAAGACACCTCATAAGAAACATAACTCTTGCTGCCTCTAAAACCAGAGATCTCTAAACCCGGAAATCGATATAATTAAGCAGAAATATTTCCCATAATGATCCTGATAGCTATGACTGATGTCTCAGAGCAAAATAAATACATCACCTTGCTCTATTTGTGCATGTTATCCAGTGCAAAATGATTTGCTTGGACATAAAGTACCAGGACACACAGTAACATGTCAGAAATATCAAAATGTATTCCCTCAGACTGAAATATTCCATAAAATTTTCATAGACAATATACAAGCTAAACTACCAGATGTGTTCATGATTTGAGCATCTGCCAAAAGCAGGTATTTTAAATTATTAAGAGACACTTCAGATCTCAGGATAATTCAACACCTTCTTTGTTACCCATCCCACAGTCTGCCATCATCTTGACACTAATTTTTGGAAGGTTTATTTACTTGGATTGTATTTATTCACTAAAATTTGTAGCTTGGATGCAAATACTGCTGTCATAGTCTGAACCTCATGACTTCTTCAAGTAAAAATTAAATTTCTATTATAACATTAAGAATAATTCTTTGAAAATACAAATAATTTTACTGATGATATTCTAGCACTTCCTTCCTAACTCCTACCTTGCAATTGGAGTAAACCAAAACCCCCTCTAGGCATAAATAAAGATTCCCGATTCTCATTTGCTTACTGCCAAATGAACTCTTCCTTAATTTTTCCCTTATAATACTCTGAAAACTTGTAGTAACTCTCATAATCTTTTTTCTATGAAGTTTGTTCTCTTTTTTTTTTTTTTCTCCCTTTGTAGAAGCAGGACTATGTGTTTTCCTGTTATTCAAATCCTACAATTCCTCAGCTGTACAGTGAGTGAACAGGAAAGGCATAGTGGGTGAACTAATGTCTTAAATAAACAACGAAGAAAACACTTTTAAACATAAAATACTGTCACATAGTAAAGTTATGTGTTGTACTGTGCAGTAGGAACATATATATTGTGAATACCCATGACTAAGGCAGATAAAATGCTAAACTTGTCCTTAAGTTCGCGTACTAAAAGTAAGTCTTTGTTTTGAGATGACTCGAGGCTCGGTAAGCGCAATCATGTCTTTCAGTCAATTTTACCAAATGACAAATGTCACCTCAAATGTCTAGGTGTGACAAGTCCAGTGAGAGTTGTAGGTTGGTTTCTCTGCTTTCAGTCCTAGTAAAATTGATATTTTTTGCCGTTTCTGGAGATCTACGAGCTGCTCCAGAGGGATTCCAGATCACACTGTGCAAGTTCATCCATTATATCAGCAGCAGTAATCAAAACACATTTAAACCATATCAGCTACATATCAGCTACATGGACGTGAAGTACCAATGCATAAACTTTGATTTTTGTTTTCTCAAAAAAAGTGAATCCTGTACATGCAAACAGAGAGGTTCCCAGACCATGAATTTCTTCACATCACAGAATCACAGAATGGTAGGGTTTTGAAAGGACGTTTGGCAACCATCTAGTCCAGCCCCCAAGGCACTCAAGAGCAAGCAGGTTTTCATGCCAAAATTAGAGAGTTAGGAGTAGACCAAACAAAGGAAAGATGAAGGTTATTCATTCTAGTAGTATCATGAATATATGTAAATTAAATGTCTAATATGACTTTCACCCCTCACATCTGTGCTTACTTACATGCTTTGTTGAAGGCATCTGAAGATAGGTTAAATTATGTAGGTAGGCTAATATCTGCTTCCAGATATGCCCAGAACTAGCTGTGTTTCTAGAGGGAGGAGCAGCTAATGTCTACAACTAATAAACTACCTTCTGCTTAAAGGAATTTGAGCTCCCATATCCAAATAGTACTAAGTGAAAAACTGAATAAATGAAGGAAACAGATTGGAAGCACGTCAGTTGTTTTAAAACAAGTTAAAATACATAATGATGGGTAAAAATATTAGATATTTTCATTTTCAAACTACTGAAACATGTTTATTTTATCTCATTATTATCTCATTATTCACCTCACTTTGAAATAAGGCAAATTTTGAAAATTATATGAAATGTTCAGTGAATTATTTGTATTATGGTTGCATAAACAGCCAATATTGTTTATCAGAGATTCATTAATTTAAAAGGAATATATATTTCCAGAAATAAAAATGTACAAAGGAAGTTTAGGTTTCATTTCTCCTAAGTTATATTTTTGAAACACGATATGGCTCAACTTTCAATCAAGTGTCCCATGATAGTTAGTGGAAAGACAATCAGACACTGGAAGTGCCTAAGCAGGTGGATCTCTGAAGGGATTTTCCTCTCTGAAACAGGCTGTCAAGAGAGCCTGCATGGCAAGCTAAGCCTAAATATATAGCATCTAGAAAATCCAGGTGTGGATGAATATATCTCGCTAAAGGAGACTCAACGAAGAAAAAAAAAGCATATATATTAGTGATAAAGTGGAATAATGAAAAAGAACACTATCCAAAATCAAATTATCTTTTTTAACTTCCTGAGACAGGCTGACTTCATTAAAGCACATACAGAGCTTCTTAGAAGATCTAATTCTTTCTGTAGCCCCAGTTTCTATCCCAAATTAGTGAGTTTCTTCCTTCAGAAATAATGATTTCCAGCAGTGATCAGGAAAAAAAACCCCTGCGTATCTCAAATATGATTTACCTAAAAGAATACATTCTGGACCATATTTACATCCTCCCTTACCTAACTTGTTTTTCACATGTTTAACATAAGAACACCAGATCATAACAAATTTCCCGTACTGGCAGTGCCGGGGGGAGAAAGAAGAAAACCATAACATTTTTTAAGAATCCAATTTAAAATGTGATTTACTTTGATTCAAATACTAAGCTGGTATGTTAAGATTACCATGTGATTTTATAGAAACAAATTTACAGCAGGAATTGTACCAAAAGTTTTTTGAGGTATCCAAAAAAACATGATAAGGACTCAACAGTATAAAATGCAGAAAATTACAAGGCAACACTGAGTGCATTGAAATATTATCTTTTTTAAAAATTATTAAATCTCCCTCATGCTGCGTATGAATTAAATACCCTCATCAAAAACACTCAGAGTGAACAGGTCATAAATTAGACCTGGAAAAGAAAAAAAAAAGCTGAAAAAAAATCATTTCCAGATTCATTGCACAAATTATCTATATTTTTTCAAAGAAGATGAAAAAATATTTTTTTTAAAAAATTACCTACTAATGCAATGGAAATCATTTCCTTACAGATGCAGAATCTACAATAACATCATATTACTAAAATACCCTGTGATTATCTTCCCTACAGGAGTGGGGAGGATTAGGCAAGGGGAAGAAAATCAAGAATAATACTAAAAAGGGAGGGAAAGGTTACTGTCTGAAATATTCAAATAGCTCAAATTTCTTTACAGCTCTGTGAGTATGTGAATAACACTGACAGTAGCCCAGCCAGAGAGTTTGTGTAGTTATTCTCCAAGGGCTAGATTGAACTTGCATTCTGCCAAATCATAAAAAAGTGGTTTTTTCAAAGGTTAACACTTAAAATCTAAATCTTAAAATCAATCTATCTCTCTCTCTATCTCTCTATCTCTCTATCTCTCTATCTCTCTATCTATCTATCTATCTATCTATCTATCCGTCTATCTGTCTATCTGTCTATCTGTCTGTCTATGTCTGTCTATCTATTTGGAGGCCAGGGAAAGTGAGCTCCAGTTGTCAAGATGTGCATTCTAAATTCAAGCAACACTGAGCCATAGAACCCAGCAATAATTGATTATAGAAACCCATAAACTGCATGAAATTTTTAATAATGAGTGATCAAAAACCAAGCTAAGGAAGGGTGTCCTGTTCTACTTTATACAACAATTTGTTGGAATTGGCTCGGTTCTTTTACTCCCTAGCTAGGATGCCCAGGCTGCATTTTGGTTTTGATCTCTTGTTGGGTGGTGAGAAACTGAACGAAAGGAATGGCTTTCATCTCTAACATATGCTTTGATTTTCACTGTAACTTGGCAGATGCTGTTCAGCACTGCTACTGAGCTTCATGGGATGCTACAGTCAACAGAAAACTAGCTTAATGCTTCAACCCTTGGAGATATAGCAACCAGTGGGAAGTAAAGGGGCATTGTGCAGGGAGACCACAATAGAAGAGAAAGAGACTTTTGGGGTTTTCACAGACCTTAGACTGACAAACTCAACCAGGCTACCACGGGGACACATCATTTAGAATAAGGACTTTTTCTGCTAAAATATATTTTATCATGTAGAAAGAAGACTTGGTTGCTTGGCCTGAGAAAACTTATATTGTCAGCAGTTAACTTGGTGGAGATGAAACTGAGCACAAATATAATTGGTTTCATCAATGATCAGAATTTGACCAGAAAATTCCTTTACTCCATGAATTTTCCAGTCGTAGCTGTGGGTTTTCTTCCCCATTTAAGAACCTTGACAATCTTCTGGGATTTAGATAGCTACTTGATAGCTTTTCCAGTCTTAATCAATATTCCAAAAATTCACTAGTAGATTCTCATTTGAAAACAAAGTTCTGCAATATTTTGCTAAGCAAACCTCTCACTCAGCTCAGTGCAAAGAAAATTTACCAAAGAAGAAAATATAGACTAAACCCTTAGCTTTATTAAGATCTCTCTACAACTGTACTACTTAAAAATTATGTGTTTAAAACTTCTAATCTACTACAAGATCCTATCTAATGTGTGAATTTCACATTAACTATAACAGTCAGCATGACGAAAGAATGCTTAACCTTGGGGGATGACTCAAAAGCACAGGCAATGTAGCCAAAAGTCATGAAGATCAATACTGAATCAAGGCTGAAATGTCCAGTTTTTGTACTTGCTGTACTTACCAATGTTTTCTGTACACTTATAGTATTTGGTGGTAAATGGAGTTAAATCCAGTTGGTGTCTGGTCACAGGTGATGTCCCCCAGGGCTCAGTGCTGAGGTCGGTTCTCTTTAATATCTTTATCAATGATCTGGATGAGGGGATCAAATGTACCCTCAGTAAGTTCGTAGATGACACTAAACTAGGGGGGCGTGTTGATCTGCTTGAGGGTAGGTTGGCTCTGCAGAAGGATCTGGACAGGCTGGACCGATGGGCTGAGGCCAATGGTATGAGGTTCAACAAGGCCAAGTGCCGGGTCCTGCACTTGGGTCACAACAACCCCATGCAGCGCTACAGGCTTGGGGTGGAGCGGCTCGAAAGCTGCCCGGCAGAAAAGGACCTGGGGGTGTTGGTGGACAGCAGGCTGAATATGAGCCAGCAGTGTGCCCAGGTGGCCAAGAAGGCCAACAGCATCCTAGCCTGTATCAGGAATAGTGTGGTGAGCCGGACTAGGGAAGTGATCATCCCCCTGTACTCGGCACTGGTGAGGCCCCACCTTGAGTACTGTGTTCAGTTTTGGGCCCCTCACTACAAGAAGGACATTGAGGTGTTGGAGCATGTCCAGAGAAGGGCTACAAAGCTGGTGAGGGGTTTGGAGGACAAACCTTATGAGGAACGACTGAGGGAACTGGGGTTGTTAAGCCTGGAGAAGAGGAGGCTGAGGGGAGACCTTATCACCCTCTACAACTACCTGAAAGGAGGTTGTAGAGAGATGGGGGCTGACCTCTTCTCCCTGGTGACAAGTGATACGACAAGAGGAAACGGGTTCAAGTTATGTCAGGGGAGGTTTAGATTGGATATTAGGAAACATTTTTTCACTGAAAGGGTTATTAAACATTGGAATAGGCTGCCCAGGGAGGTGGTGGATTCACCATCCCTGGAGATGTTTAAAAAAAAGGGTAGATGTGGTACTTAGGGACATGGTTTAGAAGTGGTTTTCATCAGGATAGGTTAATGGTTGGACCTGATGATCTTGAAGGTCCCTTCCAACCTCAGCAATTCTATGATTCTATGATTCTATTTTATCTTATATATGCAAACTGCAATACTTTTCCATTCCACTTACAAGAAAACAGGAGAAGCAATCCTACACACTTTCAAGTAAGGCAGCACAGTAAAATTAAAATTACTCTGCTCCACCAGCTATTTTTTGAAGAGTAATTAGAGTAACCCATACCTCAAACAGACTTAGGATACATTTGACATTATGCTAAGCTTTAAGTATTACACAATTCATAAAATTTCTGCAGCTACTTTTTACTTTCATATTTTTGCACTTATTAGCTCATTTTAAACAACTGTATTTGAAATATAATATAGCAGGAGTTGTTTACTTGAAAGAAATTTAGACATTTAGCTGGACCACTGATGAAAAGCCACTTGGGCCATGGACATTATCCAGTGGAAAACAGCCTCCTCCCCGTCAGATAATTTAACAAGTGAAAAAAATAATTCACAGTCAGATCAGTTCCTTTATTCAGCTAATTTTGCAGTTATGTATATTGCCTGTGTCAACATGGGTGAATGATAAGTAGGGGGCAGAAGCGGAAAGGGAAAAATTTAGGCTGTATTGTTCAGAGACAAATTAGGGCTAATGTTGAATTAAAGGGACCATTTGAACAATGCCTCATTTTTTACTGTGTCAGTGAATGGAGAGACATGAATTACAGCATTAATTCAGAATAAACCATGAGCAATTTTGTAGCAGAAGGAAAAAAGAAAAAGAATAAAAAAGAAATCCAATGGGCAGGTGGAAAACCTCTACAAAAGAAACCTCCAGCATTTTAAATTATCACAAATACCACATTATACCACTTGCCAGAAAATTATGAAGGTTAAATCATGTAAAGAGTAGAAAAAACCAAAACATTCAGAACTAAAGTATAGCATAACTAAAATCAATTATTATGTACAGGGATCAATAAAGGAATATATTCATTTTTGCTATGATTTAAGCTAGATTCTTGTGTGTTAATTGCTACTATTCTAATTCTATTACTATTTACTACTATTATGTATTGTCTTTAGTCACTGGAAGTTATTTTTATTACTTTTTTGGTATATTACTTATTTTGATAGAAGTTCCAATTGTAACAACAATAGCAGCTAAATTCAGCTTAATAAAGTCCTTGAGATTATGAGTTCTGTCATGTGATGGGGAACAACATGAAAGACTATGGCAACCTTGCTGTGCTTCATTATCTATTCTGTCTGGATATAAATTGGTGCTCAAAACATCTCACAGGAGTGAGATTTCTTTAGTCAAAATGGATAGTACCCCGGACCATGACCTTGTCTTAGAGTATCTTATCAGTATGGAATGAATGGTTATACTAGAAATGTTTACTACTTTCAGTGTCATTCACACATACAGTAGCAATATAGCAACCAGAAATATTCTGCAATTTTGCAGCAATTGAAGTCATGATAACAGCATTTTAATGAATATAGTTGTTCACAAATAGTTCTTTATTCACCCCATCAAATTAACAATGGGTTGACAGGGTCCGCTGTTCTCATAGTACATTTTAAAATGAGCTACTGAACTGATAAGAATCCCTACATAATACTAATTGCATCAAAACAAATAAAATACCATACATACTTTTATGGCCCCAATATATGCTCAAGGACACTGTCAAGTCCTTACATATTGTAAATTGTTCCTTTTTACTATGCCTTCTTGTGCTGATTTCCAGTATTTTATTAGCCACTTCTCAGCTCTGGCTGATTACTTTCACTTAATGTATTTACCTGAATGTATAAGCTAAAGTAAGCTAAATGAATGCATGAAGTATAAATTGTTTTGTCTTGGATCTTCCAATTCTTCCCATTCTGAAGATACTTTATTTCTGGTTTACTGATACATATTTATCCAACCTGTTCTTAGAAATCTTCCAATACTCTTAAAAACTTCCAATGAAACACTGTTACATTATCTTTTACTTTTGGAAAGATTTTCCTAACAGTCAGATGAATCTCTTCGTCATTGAAACCTGTGCCTTTTTTTTTTTTTTTTTTTTTGAGCCATAGCAGATTACTGTTTCTTATGGCAGCATCAGTCACAGGAATAAATTCCTCATCTGATTTAAATCAAATCAGGATTGGAGCGGTTTATAGATTTAATATTAGTGAAATGTAATTAACCAACAATCTCTGAACTATACACTCAGAATCGTTAAAACAGACACAACATTGGGTATTCACAAAACATTTGTAAACACCTACAAATTTCGTCACCCTTGATAACTAATCCCCACAAGTTCTCATGCCCACCCGCCCCCCTCAGAAATATGTATGTTCCCTTACTTACCTACACCTCTTGTTGGAGATGGAAGGGGTCTTCCTACTTTATGGACAGCTGTGCTGCTCCCCACAACCCACTGTCCCGGTTTGAGATAGAACAGAACCGATTTTCTTGTCAGTAATTTTTCTCTTCAGTTAAGTCTCTTCTAACTGACTGCATTCTCTGAAATTAACAGCATATTTTTCAGACAGTGTCTGCTTCCAGAGTGATAACATCTGATGTTTAGAGTTAATACCGAGGTATGGTATGCAGAGAGGCTCTTGCTTACACTTATTCCCATAACAACCAAGGTCAGATAACTTTGTTATGTGCAATGTTGGAGGGTCGGAAGTGGAAGAGTGTAAAGGGGTAACACCTGAGGGGAGGACTGGACAGGACAGGTGACCCAAAAATTGACCAGCAGGGTATTCCATCCCATCTGCATCATGCTTGTATAAGGCTGAGGGATCAAAGGGGTCAGCCCTCTCTTCTTCAGTGGCTGGCATCCAAGGAGGTCTCTGTCTGTTCTTCTACCTTTGATCCTGATCTGTGTGTTTCTGAATCTAGTTCTTGAATTTACCTCCTGTCTGCCACTGAGTCCTGTCTGGGATTTACCCAGTGCCTGCTGGAGACGTGATCATCATCCTGGAAGCATGATGTTGGTCCTCTATATATTTGTACATATTTCATAATTTTCTTATTAATATTATTATCTTTTCTTTTTATTGTTAATATCTCATTAAAATTGTTTTAGGCTTTTTTTCAACCCTTAAGTCTCTCTCCCTTATTCTCTCTCCCTTCCCCTTCTGGGAAAAGGAGATGGGTTGACAAAAAACATCTGTCGTTCATTTAGTGGCCAGCCCAGCCTAAACCTTGACACCTCCTCGTCCATGCACTAGTGAGAAAGCACAGGTGGCTTCTTCCAGCATTGACCTCAGTCTGGTTGTTGTGCTGTTGTGCAATGTCGAGCCCTGCAGTCACAATTTTCCATGCTTCTTTTAGATGTCTTTTCAAGCTGACTCCTTTTCTCAAAAGTTTTAATCTACAAAGCATACTGTCCTCTCATAGAAAGAAATGAAATTGGTTTGACTTGGTTTGTTTTTTGAAAACGTAATATGATTCTTACTTCCCAATTTCTTCTCTCCTTGTGATTACAGATAATTATTTGATTATGCCTATCTTTAAAGAATGTTTGGCTTTTCCATTACTCTTAGATGTTACGCTTAAAATATTGTTATGGGCAAAAGAGAATGTATGGAGTTAAGAAATCAATATTGGGCCAATTATCATGTTAACATAGCAAATTATCTAATATGATATGTATGAGCTTCGTACAGCTAAAAAGGTTGTATAAAACCTTCCTTCCACACCACTCTTGGGGTCTACCTGTCTCCTTTACACAGGCTGCTTCCTTATCATTCCCCACAAAGCCTGGAACATCCTAGGCCTGGAGACGCAAAGGGATATTGTTTGCTTTGCAGTCACTTTGTCTGAGGTTTGTCAGACCTTCACCATAGGGCATTCACAGGGTTTTAGCTAAACGAGTCTGGGCAATAGTCACTTGGCAGGGGGGTGGCAGTTACAATAACGTAAAACCAGGTCAGGCCAAGACAAACCCAGGCAAGTTAGGAGCCTGCAGGTCCATGCAAAACCTGTGACCATTGTCAGTAATGGCAAAGTCATGCTTACTAGGTGACAAGTGTTCTCCACAAGTTGACAAAGATATGTTCTAACAGCCCCAAAATGACAACAGACAGTATTTTCACTGTGCAACCTGTTTTAAAAACATTTTTTTTTATCTGAATACTTTTTTGGCTCTTTCTTAAGCTCTCTTACATCCTTCCCTGCTGGTATTTCTGTGTTTATACCACCTGCTAAAAATAACCTAGATGTGAATTGTTTGACCAAGTTTTTATTCAGTGTAGTTATATACATCAACATGATCTACATTTTTAACATTTCTATTTCTTTTCTTGTCCCCCACTGTTTCAGTCATTTGTTGAGCCTTTGGCTAGTCAACACAAACAGGTAAGGAGAAAAGGAAAAGACAGGAGAGAGACAGAGAACCGATCATCTTTCTTCCAAGTTCTTTGAAGCTGATGCACTTAGCTGCAGGCTGTAACCTAGACCACAGAAGCTTTATGGACCTGATCTTTCACTGAGAATATGAGCACACAACCACAGTTCTGTGAGGTTATGGGGGTCAAATTTGCAGAATACCAACACCAATCAATTGAACAACTCACTGAGCACTCCTCTTTGTCCTGAGGGAAAAGCTACCTCAGAGCATGCTTCTTACATTTACTGCTCTAGCTTACATGTGCTACATCTACATGCTAGCTTATCTGAAAAGTAATTGCTTGAGTGTCCGCTCCTCAGATCCAAACAACTAAACTCTATTGAACAGTTTCAAATTGCAGTAATATAAAAAGATTTGGTCCCTGTGTCAGTGTGCATAGAACATCAAACTGGTGTAAAATAGGGTGCCCTCGAACATGGAAGACATTCTATACTCTGTGAAGCATAGTTTTACGAAGCATGAAGAGCTATATAAGGCACACTATATGGTACTGTGTTCTGTAGGCAAGTAATGATTTCTCATTACTTGAGTAAAGTTCTTTAAGATAATTAGATTATTTCAGGACAACATGAAGGAGCCTTAAACCAATCTCTTCCCCATAACAAAGTCATACCAAGGAGAAGTCAGCAGCATTAGTGGAAAGGACTGCACAGGAAATTAAAGAACCTCAGAAATCTTCTACTGAGCAATGGTAAGTAAAATACATTCTCCAAAGCATACATCTAAACTGTGTATCAGCTATGAATGAATCCTACACGCCCTATCACTTAACCACTAAGTCGCATGAAAAAATATTTAGGATTGTGAAACATATCTTAACTAATAAAAAGGGAAATAATTAAGTTGAATAGTGTGATACACTTACAAACAGTGAGGTTCACTCATGTGTAGAACAATCTCTTAATGAATCCTGCAGGAGCACTCATGTCTTTAGGTACTTAAAAACAGAGAGGACAAAGCATTGCAAATTGTGTTTAGGGAATGATTCTTCATTAGTAATAAGATGAACTGCATGATAATTTGATAGAACTCTTCCATCTACAATTCAAATAACCATAAGAAGAAAATTTGCAGATATCAAGAGGATGTGAAGTATCACCAAGTCTTTAAAGTGTATTTGTATATGCTATGCAGAATCTTAGTGTCTCTTGTTTTACATTTTATTCTGTTTTGTATAAACAGACTCCTTATTTACAGTCTATATATGAAGCCAAAACTGTGGCTTTTTTTCAAATTCAGTCCAATAAATTCGTCTTTCCTTGTCAGATCATTTATTTTTATTTCAAATTCTCCATTAAACTTTGTTCTTAATTAGAAAACAGAATCTAAGTTTATGACTAAGGTAATCTGAGATAACAATACCCTCTTTTCCAGTAGAGTACAGTATTAATGTTTTTATTAACCTTTCCAAGTGTTTGGCAACAGACCAGGAAGCATTTCTATCTAAATGATCATTTCTGGCATTCAGGCATTTTTTCTCGTTGTCTTTTGATTATAAGCAGAGTGCAAGATAGAAAGAAAGCCATTTAGCTGTTAGAAATAGATACCAACTTGTATTTGCAAATCAAGGATTATATTTTTCATTCTGAACCACACCAGTGAGCTAGAGCACAACAGAGTTTTTTGAGTAGATTTATTCATCAGAAATGTGGATTTAATTGACCCTTAATCTATTTGTAAAGCACTTTACAAAGGCCCTTTCACCCAAGAATCTCAAATTATCAGTAGCACAGACTGCAGCAAAGCACACATGAGATTAACATAATAAACTAGGTTGACTTTATCAGAGGAAAGAAATATTGTTTTAGCACTGGTCATTGAAATGTGCACTCCTACATATTGTGACATAATTGCAGTCATGCAGCTGGACAGCCTCTCTTATCATTACCCCTTGTATACACTTGTAATAAATTTTCCTTTTCTCAGCCAAATCCTGCAGCACAGAGAAAGACTATAGGTATCGATTGCTTACAGTCTGAGTGGAAAAAAATAATTATCATAGAGCAACAAAAATCTTACCAATCAGAATAAATTAATTTTAAAAGTGTTTATCTTTTTGACACCTTGATATGATATTCTGTTATTCAGAAGTAGATATTCTGTTATTCCGTAGTAAATGAAATAAATTCTAACATTTCTTACTGAAGTTGGACTTCTGAACTTCTGAAGACCCCTTTCTTAACTAAAGGATTTTGAACACATATACCCCTCCTTTCAGAGGAAAAAAAAAAAAAAAAAGGAACAAAAAACCCCCCATGCCTGCAAATGACAGGCTATTGTGCAGAGTGAAGGGAGAAACTTTTCTAGCTGCTCTACCAATTTTTGTTTACTGTGTTGCATGGGACCTAAGGATGAAAGGATGCTCCCATACATACGGGAAAGATAGGAACGGGCACAGTTCTGCAGCTTCTGCTGTCATTGGGGGGTACTTTCCTGCTAGAAGGGCTGTGGCTTATGTAATGTCAGGAGCTGAGAGTGGCCCCTTCTCCAGTGCTCTGCCATCATTAGGTGGGCAGCAGACTGATGACTGCTCCTCATGGAGGCGGTTGTTCCCCAGATAATTGCTTACTTTATCTATGGATTAAGTCTACCATTCTGTTTTTCATTGCAGCCTTGTATCCTTCACGGCAAGCAACTCTCAGTGTCCACCTTATCAAACATCTGTAACAGACTACATGGTGTACTCAGCTGTACTGTGCTGTACTGACAGTCTCTTGATCATCCTTATTGGCAACTCAGCCTTCTCATCCTTTCGTGGGCTGCCAGAGAGATTCCCAAATATCAAATAATTACTGGCTGCAGGACCTTCAGATTCCCAAACAATCTGGAATCAGTGCTGTTCAGCCTCAGTGTGTTGTCGCCACCAAGCATATTTCCTAGAACCATCAGCATTGACTTTCTGAAGACGTGCCCTTATCATTGCATTCTTCATAGCCTGAAAAATACAATTTTCCTATCTCTGTCATAGCTTTTTCATCTATGGTTTCATGGTGGAGGCCATATAGATACCTACTGTGACTATGTAGCTTCTAGCATTAGATTTAAATCGGATTTTACTTTTTCAGCACAGTATTAAGATTCCATAAGGCTGTAAAATTTTTCCACTGCTAAACACTATTGTCTTTGTAGCTCTTTCCAGAATATTTTACATTGGGCATTCAATCTGGGGCAGTAGATTCCTCTGTTTGTTTTCATTTGCTCTGTCCTCTCCTCAGCTTGTGACATTTTTAGTTTCTAAGTTTATACATTAGTAACAAAACCAAGATGTCAGAAATATATTTCAGCCTAGAATATGCAAAAATAGAAACATTTCCATTGTTTTGTTACTTTCTTCCAGTGCAAGGAAGAAATATTTTCAAGAGGGGAAAAAAGGCAAACCAAACCAAACCAAACAAACACTATTTGACATGAATTTCTACTTTTAGAGAATTTGCAATAAAATCAAAAGAAGTGGTGAGCTGCAATTATTTCCCTCAAATAAGAAACAAGAGATGTTCTGCTTGTTTCACACAAGTTGTGTATTTAGGAGACGTGGGAAAGGAAACAAAACCTTAGTTCCCTCTTCTGCATTTGGGCACATCCTAGAGCACCCAACCACGTGCATCCCTAGATTGTTAAATGAATATTGCATGGGAACAGGATAGCTTTATAAAAGATTTTTGAGAAGTCTGGAAACAGGGCAATGTCAGTTTAAAATTTTATTTACTGACAGAAAATGAACTACATATATGCTATTTTGTATAAATGACCCATACATAATTTATACAAAAAAAATCGTACCCTGTTGGAATAAAAATATTCTTTTTCCATTCCATCTCTTCTGTACTTCTCTTTCTCTTTGTTTATATTTGAATAAACTGATTCATCCCTAATTATATTTCATTCCCTTACATCTGGTGACATTATTAACATACAGATATGAATTGTTTCATTGTTCTATTGTTTTGTTCAAGTTTTATTGTTTTCCATCAGATACATGTAGGATGTTCAACATAATTTTAAACCATCTACTATTGCACAGAGCCTTCTGTGCTGTTTTCTGAAAGACAGCTTGTTCGAAGTACCTACTCTGCATCTAGCAATTGGAACTTGGCTCCACACGGGGATCTCTTAATGATACTTTCCAAAAAGTCCTAGAACAAATTCTGCACCTCAGTTACATTCTTACATGGGCAATAAGGGGGGGGTTATTGTTATTTTTTCCCCTTGAGACTCTCATAGCAAGTATTTCTTGTTAATTTTCAGCAGTCTTCAAGGTTTGAAAATATTATTACCCATTTCTATTTTTATTTTAATCATTCAGACTTACAGAGGTCCGGTTTTTATTGCAAATATTTACTTCCTTCACTGTCTGTTAATCTACAAAAACAACTTACACATCTGAGTTCACACCACAGAAACTGGAAATATATTTTGGTTATCCTTTGTATTGATGGATATTTTAGTCTTTCATAGGCTATATCTTTCAGAAGTCAATGTATTTTTTCCCCTAGATACCTGCAGGTAGTTGTTTTGATGTTATCGCTCAATAGCCTTATGAATAGTCCTGAAAAGACTGCTTTGACCCTTCCATTTCTAAGAATAAGAGCATAGTGCTTACACACTTTATACCTAGAAATTGGTTCAGTTTATACTGGAGGACATATGTAGGTGTGTGTATTTGTTTTGGTACCTACCAAAAATTCTAGAAGACATTCTCTGGAGATTGTATGTAATAACACTGTTTTTGCTGTTCTTAACATTTGCTAAATCAGCTATCTCCTCCTCAGTCAACAAGTGCAACCGCAGGCATACAGGTTGTCTACTTATATTCAATGTTCTATTCAGTGCGTTGAGACTCCTTAGATCCTTCTTTAATGAAAAGGTTTTTGCAGGTTTTTTTGTCTGCCAGTCTACCCTGTTATTTCGTTCATGATAGAATGTGCTCCTTCTGCACACTTCATCAGTCTCTCTAGTAGGGAATACGTGAGACTGGTTTTGTGATGGTTTCATAAGTAATGAAAACAGTAGCTGGCTCTCTTAATGTCCATTTCTCTGAAATATTTCCTTGCATTTTGGGAAGGATGCTAATTATGGACCATGGTGTTAATTTTTTTTCAGACATAAGATATTTGATATCACTTTATTACTTAAATATTTATTTGTTGCTCAGTAGGGGTGGTGTTCCTGCCTAGTTTACATTTTTCTGTTTGTGATTGCATGTCAGTGATTTATTATTGATAGCCTGCACTCGACCATTTAGTTGTTTTGTTATCGTACATCATGTTTCAGACCTGATATTATTATGCATCAGTATTGCTAAGAGAAAATTGCAAATTACTCCAAAATACAATTGCAATCAAGATATTCATTGCTCCTGTTGCGTAGTTGCAGATAGCACAGTTGAATAAATAACAATCCATCTTCTATCAGCATGTACGGGCATCCTTTGGGTCACCAGAAGCTAAGTTTTAGCAATGTATTCCTCACTGAAAATTCTTGCTCTTAGTCATTACATGTAGTGTATTCATCACCTGAATCTGGGAAAGCAGCTATTTGCCTTTGTCTTCCTATAGATTTTGTACTGTTGATCATATCCTCGGAATTTCTTTTTCTACCTTCCAGAATGTTTTATTCCACAGGACAAATACCACTACCATCCTATGTCCTGGAGAGTAATGTCTCAGTTTTGGATAGTCAGTATGCATTGTCTGCTGGGTTCTTTAGTGATAAGTCTGTGTACATGCTTGGTCATAAGAGTTATTATGAAGTGATTGTTTCCAGTGGCCCTTGTTAATCTCTAGAATTGCATCTGTTTCTCTGTTTCTTTCATACCAGGGAGCATCACACCTCCCACATAAGTCTATCATGAATAAAGCAATCTTTATGATATCCAAGCTATGTAGGAATACTGTTCAGCTCGATATGTTTCTTTGCCTCTTAGTTTTGGGTAGAAACAAAGACAATTACAGTAACAGACATGTAGTGTCCCTGCAGTATCTTTCCATACAAGATCACACTGTCATGATCCACTTAGAAGTGTGAAGCTAAGCTCTCAGGAAAAACTTTCAAATCCTGCCTTGTCATTCTTTTGTGTTTCCCATAGGAGAAAAAAAGCCAAGCAACCTTACACCAAAATCATTCTCGATTACCTCATCTTTATCCCTCTGATCAGTCCTATAACATACAAAGTCTTTCCAGTCTAAGAATTTTGCTGTCAGTGTCCCTAGACTCGTCTCACTGCTCCCTTTTTAAGGGTTTGTTCTGGCACAACTGGGAATGGGAGGAGTTGACTTGGGAAGAAAGTCAACAGACAGGAGCTAGAGTAGTAGTCCACTTCTGAACACCAATGTCTTGTACAATAACATGAACATCTTATCACTGCACAGAAAAATCCATGCTTGATGTGCTTTAAGACCAAATTTGCATTTTTTTCAGACATAGTACATTGATGGCTCGTGGTCATATTGTGATCAAATAATACCCCCAGGCTTTTGTCCTCCTCTGTTTCCAAACGATAAGCTCTTAGGTTGTAGTAGGAACTATTACTAGTCCCCAAGGGTATGACCCTGGCCTTTGCGCTATTGAGTTACATTCTATTTCTACTGTTTCCAGACTCATTTATGTCAATGGGAATGAACTAAAAATAGTTCCATATGGAGACTAGGCTTTCTTTTGTGTAATTCATTTTCATCAAACACAAAGAAATTTGCTTTGCTTTACATATCAAAATTAATTTGATGGCACATTTGTTAATTTCTTCTATGGCTAAAACAATTCCAAAATTTGCAAGGGTCTTAGGGGCGACATAACTTTTTAAGTTCAGTACTGTTTCTTTACATAACCATGTTTAAATCCTGCTGTATTTTCTAAAGGCATTACATATTTTTATTAACTGTCCTGGATGCATATACACAGCAAAGTGACTGTATTCAACTGCGTTGTAGGGTGAACTCATTACTAACAAAGCATTTGATCTCTAATTTGGAAGGTACCAGTGTTTATGAACTCTGGCCATCATGCTTTACTGCTGGGAAATGCTGACTCTGAATACAACTCCCAGATATTTTTGCTTATATATGTGTCAAAATGGCCGCAAACTCCTTACTGAGTCTAAACCAAATATGAAGGAGTTATGTTATCTGCAGTTTATGTTGCATTCAAACTAGAGAATAATAAAGTACATAAAGCTCAGCACAGGTTAAAATGCTGAATTAAATTATTTTCTTTTGAACATTGCTATGAGGGCGCCAAAAACATTTAATTTAGCCTTGGTAAAGACATTGCAATTTGAAATATAAAATGCCTTCAGTGATGGCTTAATTTCACCATCTTCACATATTGAAATCAATGTAATGTGTGGTAAGGCTGTACTATTCAACAAGAATAACAGTTAAGGAACTGGGCTGAGAACAGAGATTTGCTTGAACTTTCTAATTTTCTAGTCTTCACCTAGTCAGCAATATTTACTTAAAATTCTGTCAAATTATAATTCATATTTTATTTTATTTTATTGACAAGAAAGATGAATTTAATTCTGCAGGCAAAAAAAATAGTACTTCCCCCCCCCCACCACCACCACCACAAAAAAAAACCCAAAACAGTACTTGCATAACACATCTATAAAGTTTTAGGCTACAAAAAAGCATTTGCATCTAATGTTCTAATTTATACACTTTGTTTCCCTTGTTATGTGCATCTGTTCACCAAAAAGCAGGCAGAAAGCCATCTTCATTTGATGCCTTAATAAGCTTATTTTGGACAAGACAATAAAGATTTTCCCATCCAAATGCATGCTGATACTAAATTCACTTTGTTATTGTTGCTGAATGAATAACAGAAATAAGGCATTCAGAGGAAAAAAAAAAGACAAAACAAGGGAAAGAGATTTGCATTTCTCAGTTTATGTCTACATTAATCACGTGTCTGACTATTTGTTAATCAAACAATTTAATTTTTCATTCAGGTGAGATAACTCAGCACATTTAGGTTGAAGCCTGTGCTCTATTGCTTTTCCTGTTCTTGCAGGTTTGAAGTCTGGTTTCTGAGGCAGTAACTAGCGACCCTCCTTGGCCTGAGGTTACATGGTTTAGTCTTCCTCTTGCTTGAACTGGAAATTCAACAGTATGGCAAGAGCAGAGAGTCTGGCCATCCCAGAGGCTCTTCCATATCGTTTCTGCTGTAGGATTGACCAAAATGTACACAGATGAGGTACTTGTAAATCGCAGAATCGCAGAATCACAGGATCTTCATGGTTGGAAGGGACCTTTGAGATCATCGAGTCCAACCAAATACCCACAAAAAAAAAAAAAAAAAAAAAAAACAAACCAAAAAAAAACACGAAACAAACCACACCCTAGAATCTCTGCCCCTAGAGCATGCCCCGACGTGCCAAATCCAGACGCCTCTTAAATACCTCTAGGGATGGTGACTCAACCACTTCCCTGGGCAGGCTGTTCCATGGCCTGACCACTCTTTCAGTAAAATAATTCTTCCTAACATCTAATCTAAACCTCCCCTGCCACAGCTTCAGGCCATTTCCTCTGGTCCTGTCATTATTCACCTGGGAGAAGAGGCCAACACCCACCTCTCTACAACCTCCTTTCAGGTATTTGTAGAGGGCAATGAGGTCTCCCCTCAGCCTCCTCTTCTCCAAACTGAACATGCCCAGTTCCCTCAGCCTCTCCTCATGCGACTTGGCCTCCAGACCCCTCACCAGCTTGGTAGCTCTCCTCTGGACCCACTCCAGCACTTCAATGTCCCTCTTGTACAGAGGGGCCCAGAACTGAACACAGTACTCGAGGTGAGGCCTCACGAGGGCCGAGTACAGAGGCACGATCACTTCCCTACTCCTGCTGGCCACGCTATTCCTGATACAAGCCAGGATGCTGTTGGCCTTCTTGGCCACCTGGGCACACTGCTGGATCATGTTAAGTTGGCCGTCCACCAACACCCCCAGGTCCTGGACAGTTTTCTAGCCATTCCACCCCAATCCTGTAGCGCTGCATGGGGTTGTTGTGACCAAAATGCAGGACCCGGCACATGGCCTTATTAAACCTCATACAATTGGCCTTGGCCCATCGATCCAGCCTGTCCAGGTCCCTTTGTAGAGCCCTCCTACCCTCAAGCAGATCAACACTCCCACCTAGTTTGGTGTCATCTGCCAACTTACTGAGGGTGCACTCTATCCCCTCATCCAGTCACAGTCAGTAGAAGCTGTTCCTGTAGGCTCTGGAATGATCACATAGATGTTTTGTATGACGTTTAGGACCATCAGTAGCAGGTATCGTGCGTGTGTGTGAGCGGGTGGATGGGGTGCTGGCAGAATTCAGCAGAACAGAGGTTCAGGGAGTCTCATCCCATCCAGCCTTAGAAAACTTTGCAAATGCCTTTGGCCACACGGGCAGCGACGACCACCCTGTTCAAAAGACTCAATTGTGTGCATGACCATTACCTTTATGCAAAAGATCCCATTAAATTGCAGGGCTTTTTTTTGGTTTTACTTTTTCTTTTATTTTTTTTTTTACCACTCTCCTGGAGTGTCTGTGTAGTAAGGCTGGTACAACTAGCTGGTATCTCCTAAGCAGTTTTGAGAACACTTGTCCTTGCTTCTAATGTACCACAGAGTCAAATAAGTATAGCCACAAATAGTTAATGCAGATTTTGAAATGAAACAGAGAAGACACAATCTTGTGGCCTGGATTTAGTTTGGGCCACTTATAGGCTACTTTTGCTTAGATATGTTAGACTGATATATTGATAGTAGTCTGTTTTTTTAATCTGGACACAATTAAGGTGATTCTGGCAGGTTTAGTATACTTATGGATAAATAATCAGCAAATGTCACATTCTGCAAATTTACCTAAGAACATATCTGAAATAGCATTTCTATGTCTCAGTTTTATTTCTGACATTGTTAAGTTGTGAACAAACTATTTCTTTCTCTTTTTAAAATAATAATTTTTATGGTTCTGGGAGATTTGTTCCAAAGAAACTAACAAAAATTTTAAGACCTCTGAGAAGTGACTTAGCCACTTTTTTTTTCAGCTAGGACTAGTTTCAGGAATACCTCTTTGAGAAGTTAGCTTAATTTACATGGTGTTGAGGATGGTGTCAGCAGCTGTTAGGAGGAAATAAAGTGTAAATAAAGCTAGGTTGCAGATTGTGAAAGATTTGTGCCAGAGATTTAAAATGAAAGACATGGTTTCATACTACCAACAATGATCCATAATAGCCCCCTACAAACTTACTTCTAAAATGAAATGTTTTGTTGGCTTTTACAACCAGCATAAGTCAACATTGTTATTATGTAGCTCTTTCACTTGCTCTAAGTTGGTAATAATTTGTAACAGCTTTTTAAGGGAGGTAGATGATTTGCTAGTATTATCCATACAGTTAAAGTCATACATTTGATTTCCCTTAAGTTCCAAAGCTATAATAGCTTCCACTAAAAATAATAGTTTAATATATTGTTTATTTACAACTAGAAAGGATACCAACAGGGAAAAATCTACATCAGGGAGCAGAATATACATAGGACTTGTGGCCAGCCAAACTTTGGAAAATCAGATCATTTTAATTTTTAGTGACACTTCAAAGAGTCCTTAAACTTTGCCTGACCCATTATTTCACACATTTTTAAAAAGGAAAAAAATACAAGGGAAGCTGCTACTACACATGTACACTGACTTGCTAACAGTAGAGTAATCTCTCACTGCTACATAATTTGGGAGACAGCTCTATGACAGCCAGCCAAAATAGGAAGAAATTAGTGTGATAAGTAGAGAAACTGTCCTTTAAAGCATCTTCTTACGTACTGCCAAGACACTGTTTCTGGACAAGAGTTTAATAACTGCCTCATCTGTTGATGTACTTTAATTAATGCTGTCAAAAGAAAATACTGTAAATAAATATAAATATTTCCACTGTAAGACATATTTTAGATATTTTTGTTGTTACAGCAGCTTGCATCTCATTGTAAGAGCATTTCCAATTACGTTAGTGCTTGTTAATAATCTGAGGCTTTGCTTCTGAAAGCAAATCATAAAAAGTACACTTCTCTCTACTGTGCTTTTCTTTTTCTGTTTCTTATATTAAATATTCTTTCCCTTTACTCTATGTCAGCTCAGTGTAATTTTAGAGTGAGCTGCTATACATATGTAAGAAAAGAAAATCCATCTTTGTCCAGTTGCTCCTTCTTAGTTTGGAACACCTAACAGTTAATTTCCTCAGAGTGTGTTTTCAGCTTTCAGCCACACTCTGTAATGTGAAAAGTGCTGAAATATTCATCATATGTAATCCACAGGGTTCAGCTATATCCTATTCTGTTGGAAATCATATTTTTTAAATTCTTCATTCCTAAGCAAAGGAATACTTCTGGTGTGGCTTTTTTGTTCGTTTCATTGTGGTGCTTTTTTTTTTGTTGATATATGTTTGTGTATGTTACTCACGTGGTTAATTGCTTATTTACAATAGAGTCTTGTGACCAGTAAACACTTCACCAGATGCCAGTTCAGTTCCCTTAATCTTGCTGTGTTGTAAAAGGTGGTCAGTGCTCAACCTAAAAAGAAAACATAAACATGCTTTCCACTCAAGTTGTAATTTAGGCACTCATATTTAAAATAAATAGAAAAGAGAAACTTCCAAAAGGAGATAAAAACATACAATTATATCTTCCTTATTATCTAGCAATAAATGTTTCCTAGACAGTATGTGGCTTCTTCAGTTCCTTCCAATAAAATTGGGGAATACAATACAATGCAATACAACACAATAGAGAAATTAAGTGTCTAATCTTAGAGGCAAGGTGCACAACAAGTGGGGGCATTGCAGCACTTTACTACTAAGGCTTTGTGACTAGGTGTGTCATCAGTTCTTATTTGGCGTCTTAGCAGAGCCTTTACAAAGAAGACAGAGTAACACTTACCTGACAGGCCACTGTGAGGTGAACGACACTAGAGAATAAGGTGCTTAAATCCTACGGGCATGTCTGAGCTAAACTCTACTGCAGGATGTAAAGATTTCTGTGCTAGAACAAAACCCGAGGTGTTTATGTCATTAGCCGTGCTCAAGTGGAGCATTGTTTTTTTGGAACTCTGGCTGTATTTTGGTTTGGTAGCTACATTATGCTACCAAAACAAAACAGCCCATTCAGGTGGAAAAACACTTCTGCTTAAGTTATTTTTATATATATATATTTATAAAATTATTTCTCAGGCTACAGAATTGATCCTCAGACACAGTCATGACCCACTAATTGTCAGACTACATAAGAATGAGTATCAACAATATTTACACTAACAGATCACTTAGGAAGGAATTAAGAAATCCAATACCGTGCAACAGGGCCACACTCCACTCTCAACTGTGATCTTTAAATACCAGGCTGGTGCTGGACAATGCTCTTTGTCATATGGTTTACTTTTAGGTAGTCCTGTGAAGAAAAAGAAGCCAATATTGTATTTATAGATTTGTTTTGTGGGGGTCTTATATAGGTCCATTTAAAACTATGAAGAAAGAGAACTTTATCTGCTACAGTCTTATGGAAGAAACCACCAACTATATTATTTGATGACTACATGGATTTAGTTCTTGTGCCATAGTGGTAAAAAAAAAAAAAAAAAGATAAATCAAAGGAATAGTTTAGATGTAATACATTAGTTCTACACTTGAAACTGGACTCTATCTCATGAGTTAAATTTGTATAGGGCCTTATTTGCCCATATAAAGCCATGCAAATTTCCTCAGATACCAATATGACCTGAAAGAAAAACCATTCAGGATGACATAAGGAAATCTCGCCAGCCCCACAACAACCTGGCCTCAAGACGGTCCCAGAAGCAGTTCTATGGCCAACAGTGCAGCAAACTCATCAGCCAGCTTCTAAATAAGCCAAGGAATGAGAACTGCTGCTTGAAAAATATAAAAGGCTTACGGGAATTTATGAACTGGAAAGCCTATTTCTTGTAATAATTAAGAGTCCATCACTGTTTAACCCCTGATCTCTCACAGGTTCTTGTGCCATATGTCAGGTGTTGAAAGACTGAATAACTTTCTGTGTGTAAGCAAAGGCATTGCAATGAAATGGCAGTCAACTGGGATGTGAGCAGTGAAGATACTTATAACAGTTGAGGAAAATTTTGTAAAGGCTTATGCAAAGCCAACACCAACAGAAAACTGCCCCAAAGAGAGACTGAAGATTAATGAATGAATACTACATAATTTTTGGAAAGATGTTTCAATAGAAAAAGTAAAGCAATAACAAATCTAAAATTACAGAAACAAGGAACCTCTGTAAGAATAACAGAGTCATGGCCAACTAGTGACTATGGACATGGCTCAAGAGCAAAATTCAGGAGGGTCTTTTTTTTATTAATATAATCTCCTTCTGTAAAAGAAATAATTAAAATCTGCACAATCTCTCCCCCATTGTCTCTAAAAGTTATAAAGTTATCACATAAAGGGAAAATAAAATAGATGCCTAGAAAAGTAATCAGTAAGAAAAAAAAAAAGCACAAAAAAATTCTGTATTAATTGTCAAAGGATGAAACATTCCATTGGATTTGTACATGCCGATAACATGTAACAGATAACTTGAGGATGAAGAGTCCCTAAGCACCTTTAGAGACCCATCGACATCATACAAAGTTCAACAGATATTCTAAACAGTGGGTATCCAGCACCTGTGGACATACCTTAAAAGCTGTGTGTTTGTGTCACTTGAGAGAATAAAACCCTCACTCCATTTTTTGTCTTACTAATATGGCTTTTTGTTTGCTTTTTGTTTTTAAAAGAAGTCACTATATTTACAGAGTACACTGATTAGTAGAGTAACATTTCTTCCTTTGGAAATCTAATAATGAATGGAATATTTGTGAATGTTTAATAGTGGATCAAAGCTTGTGGGGTAAATCAGGACCTGCACAGTAATGAGTTTTTTCTTAACAAGATCATGATTTTTGTTATATTGTAAAATTACGTTATTTTTACCAGATAGCATAAAGAAAAACCCTCAAATTGTGAGTTTAGTTGTTAATTGAGGGACGATAAATAAATATATTTACTAAACGGCAGATGTAGACTACATTATTTAGATCTTGATTAATGACCTTTTAATACAAATTTGTAAAAGAAAACTTCACAGACTGTGGCTTTATTAGTAAACCACATGAAGTATTCAGTGAACTCCTTTTCATGTAAAAAAAAGGGGAAAAAAAAAAAAAAAACCAAAAAAACCCCAAACAACCCATCTCATTCAAGCACATAGATTTTCACACTGGGAAAAGCAGACAAAACAGAGTGACATCTATGGAGTGAGGAATCACATGTCAGACTCCCACAGTTATATCAAAATGAACATAGCAGCTACCCTGTGTATCACTGACTTCTATAAAGCTGCTATAAAAACTGAATGAACTCCTTAGCAGCTGAGATCTGCTTGGGTGTTCCTTTTATTATTTTCATTATTTATCCCAGATTGTTGTATGTCAGCAGCCAACAGAAAAGAGAATGGTGAGCTTGCCAATTATTCTTCCGTACAGAAAAAGTGTTCTTATCTGAGTATAGGAAACGTTATATCAGTAAAGGGTGATGAGGTTGAGGTACACAATAGAGCTTTTTCTTAATTCACCAAACACAAAGACAAGACATATTCTACTGACTGCCAGTTGATTCCTCTGTGATTTTCCCTTTGAAACACAGGATGCATATAACAGAAATTGCATCAGTTGTTTTAGACTGTAATGCTGGAGATCCAAGAATAGTGGCAAAATTTTAGTCTTGAAAGAACGTGACAGAATAGTAGGGCTAGAAGTACCCCCCCTACATGTTAAAAGATAACTGCACCCATCACTGGGAACATTAATTTCTCTCCTCCTTCAAGAATTCTCTAGTTCAAATTTTTGGGATGAGCCTACACTGTACTTTGGGAGACCCAGTGGGATACCATGCAGAATTTGCAAAGTCACAGACTGCATTAAGAGGCCCTACTTAGAACCTGGTTAATAACAATTTAACACAGTTTCCCTTCCCTTCCCTTCCCTTCCCTTCCCTTCCCTTCCCTTCCCTTCCCTTCCCTTCCCTTCCCTTCCCTTCCCTTCCCTTCCCTTCCCTTCCCTTCCCTTCCCTTCCCTTCCCTTCCCTTCCCTTCCCTTCCCTTCCCTTCCCTTCCCTTCCCTTCCCAATCCAATTTAACAGAAAAGTAATAAATCAGACATCCCACAGAATTTGTGGTTTAATGGTCTTACTTAAAATACTTTTTTGAGTCTGTTCAGTTCATGCCCATTGTTTTGACCAGCTAGAATAAACACAGAGAACTGGACTTAAAATTATTTTATGTTAGTCTATATTTCTAAAACCGTGTTATAATTTAAATATTTAAATAGGCATTACTGTAGAATTACAATGAAACTAAATTTTCATTTGTAAAATGAAATGGAATAGAATTGCTATTTTAAACTCTGATCATATATTTTATGTATATGCTGATAAACCCCTTTCACCATCAATAATTTCCCTATAAAATTAGGGACCATACATAGACCTAATAAAAGTATCAGTGCTTATAAAAATGGCTGCAGTGCACTGTAAACTGGCCACATAACTGAGCAAAACATTAACAATTAATAGTTCACAAAAGTCTGTACAAATCTAGTATCTTGTCTCTCACCACAGCACGACTAAGAACAAAAATAGCAAAAATATGCTCTGCACGTAACTTATTTAAAGCATGTAGTCTTGGCCACAGTCTCCACATAGGAAGGAACCTGTTTCATAAACCCATGAACATGTAGAATGGTGTTTTCAGTTTCTTTGGACTCAGGAGTTTTATACAGTACTAAGTGTATCAAATGCTAAGTATTAATCTGACAGATAAAGAATTAGAATGATTGCCTTCGTCAATATAGGCAAGTGTACTGGTACCCACAATAGCCAGAGTGTTGGACACAGGGTGCATAAAGGTAATTTTCTTACTAACAGCCCTGTAAGCACACTTTTATTATGATGCAACCCAAGTTAAGCAGATAATTTCTTGACTCTGAAGTATATTACGCAGGTTAGCTACTTTGTTTTTGAAGAATATCTGTTACTTTCACACAGGGCCTCATTGTCTTTACAGCTGTGTGCAATGATATTTACTGTAGGCAAAGCTTGAGACAGATGTTACTTAACAGATTCCATATTAACATCTGAGTAGACACTATTGTCTCTATATCACATGCTTGACCACTGTTTTCAGTTTCTTGTAATAAGGACAATATTGCTTAGTGAGGTGATTTTTCAGTTTTTTTAGGAATAACTCCTAACATTAATCCAGTGTTTTGGGATCCTTCTGTAACAAATCCAAGACAGCAGACAAAAGACTTTCCTTTAAAATTACCTTTACTAGACTACAATTTCAAAATCACCACACCCGTGCTTCAAAGAATGATTTTTTTTTTAATTTTATACTGACCATTAACTAAATCAATTTAAACTAATAAAAAGAAGGTAAACTAGGCAATCAAATTCAAGCACCAATAGTGCTACCTTTATCACTATGTCCTCCACAGAAATGTTTGGAGGACTGGGGGAAATACAGCATTTAAACCAACAGTAGAATATAGATTTTTTAAACTTTCAGTTAATGTGGAAGAACATTATTAGGTTTTAAAGTAAAAATAGGATTGTACTATTTACATCCTCCCAACAGATGGAAGTAGAGTAACCAGCAGGAGAGCAAAGCTGAGATGATTGTATGAGAGATATTTGTCTTGTATTACACAGTAAATGAAAGAATCTCTTTGATTACAGATGGCAGGGAAAATATGACGGAATAAATTCTAGAGATTAGAGTCACATTTCTTCAGTTCTTCTGAAGTCCTGATCAAATCAGTCTTTCTGCACCTCAGTTTCTCCTCCCATAAAGCTACGTAATATAGAGGTACTGCAAAGCTATCCAGGAGATGTTATTTTCTCATTGAGCCACATCCTGGAAGAATTTAACTACCGAGAGTTACACATGGATCAAAATAGTACAATTAGCCTTTAACAATGGAAATATCTTTAAAGGGCTGTTCTTGTTTATATTGCCATTGGTATCTAACAAGATGAGTGAAGACTATCCCTTATGGAATAATTAGGATAAAAATCATGTTTGTTGACCTCGCTCTCTTTTTGCAGTTTTGAGTGGGTCAAAACATACATCTTTCATCTTCTTTTTATTTAGTAGAATAAGTGTAAATTATCCAACCCCATCTCTGTTAACAGGGTAGCTGACAGGAATCGATTTTTTTAAAACAAGTTTTGCTTATAGGGGTTCAGCTTAGAATGTAACTGGTCAAATAGTGTACGTTGAGATAAGATCTAAACAGTTAGCTGTGGTTTATGAGGGTAGTTTGCAAAAAAATCTTGTCTGCCGCTTATGCAACTATATGCTGCCATTTAGATTTACCTGAAAGATCCTTACGAAGTTTACCAAAAGAGGGTTGACCATAAAGTTTGAAAACCTGTTACTACAAGACAGATTGGGACTGTTAGGGAAATATTTCAGAGAGTTGGAAATTTCACCATAATGAGTGTTACAATGACCAAAAAAAATCACAAAAAGGCCTTACTGTCTGTGGAAAGACACAAACTTACGAACACACAGCACACACCTTGTAAATGAGATAAAAAAGCTTCCTTGCTTACATACTTAGAGAAATCACAGGAGAAATGGAGCTTGTTTTTAGGTTATGGTGACTATAAAAACTATATGGTGACTATAAAAAGAAAAAAGACAGAAAGAAAGAAATTGCTCTATTGTGGAAGGAGGACGTGTCAATTAAACAAACAAACGAACAAAAAACTTTACATACCAGAGAAAACAGGAAACATTAAAAATGAAGAGACTTTACAATGAATGACTGTGTCCTGGTTTCAGCTGGGACAAAGTTAATTTTCTTTCTAGTGGCTGCTATATTTTCGGGTTTGGTATGAACGGAATGTCAATAATGCATACTGTTTGAGCTGCTGCTAGGTGATCTTTATACTGGTCAAGGACTTCTTTTCAGCTTCCCACACAAGCTGAAAAGGAGCCTAGACAGAACAACGGAATGGCCAATGGATTATTCCGTACCTCAGATGTCATGCTCAGTAAATAAGTGGGATTTGGCCAGCGGGGAGGAGGAATCCATGACCTCTGCCCGAGACAGGCTGGGCAACTAATTCACCGTGCTGTGAGAGTGACTTGTGCCTTGTATATTCTTTCAACATTATTATTATTGTTATTTTCCTTTTCAGTTATTATTCTATTAAACTGTCTTCATCACAACCCATGAGGTTTTTTGTCCCTTTCCCCTCCTTTTCTCCCTCTTCTACTGGCCCTTCTAGGGGAGGAAGGGGGAGAGAGAGCGAGAGGCTGTGTGGTCCTAGTTGCTGGCTGGGGTTAAACCACGACTGAGTCATTTTGCACTATTGTTTTAAACTAAACTGTTTCTTTTGTACAGAACTGAGCACAGATTTGGGGGATTCTATCTACCTAGTAAATTTAGAAAAATAAACCATAGACCATAGACCATTAACACCCTCTTCTTTTCTGAGCAACGTGTCTGTGGTGTGTTGACATTGGCTGGCTGCAAGACCTCAACCTCTGTCTAGTGTTTTGCCCTTCCTTAAATCTGTTTTCCCAGAGGTGCCACCACCGTGTCTGAGGGGCTCAGCTCTGCCCTGTGGGGGGTCGGTTGGAGCTGGCTGGAACTGGCCATGTCTGGCACGGGATGGCCCCAGCCCTTCCTCACGGAGGCTCTGCAACCCCCTCCACTGCCAGCGCCTGGGCACCTGCACCCAGGGCAGCATCAAGGCAGGATTTTTTAGCTCAGGCAAGCCATTTTGCTGGTATTACAAAACATTCAGAGGTAAGCAACTGCCTCAGTCTGGGTCTGGGCAGTATGGCTTCCCTCTTCTCCACTAGTGAACATAGCCAGGCCTGGAACCCGGCCAAAGCTGAACGTTGTACATCCATTACATGAGTTCATAAAGCTACTGATTCCCACTTTTTATTATTAAATAGACATCTTTTCTGTTCAGTTACTGCAAGGATCTGGTTCCCTTATCTTATGTGATCATTGGAGGGATTTTAGTGTGAACTCAGCACAGATTTGCTTCTGTATCTCAAATATAGCAGAGCTGTTTAACTTCTTTTTAATGAAAAAAAGCATTTGTTATAGCAACTGGTGCTTTATATCTTTTAAAGAAATTCCTGAATTGCCCCACTGTTGAGACTTCATTGGCATGAGATATCTGATGCTAGTAATTTTTTCCCCAAAAAGGAAATATTTGTGTTCCCTAATCCCAGGACCTTTAATTAGCTCTTTAATTCACTTCTAGCTATAAATCATCACTTATAGGGTTTGCTTCTTAAAATCACACTTTTGGACATGTCTGCACTGCACAATATAGTGTTATGTTAAATATTTCCTGGTGAACTTGGGGAAGTCAAGACTATGGGTGCAAGTGTGGGTCATAGTAAAACTGTATTAGCGTGGTAGCTAGTGGCAAGGCTAATTAGCTCCACCTCAAGGCAGCACTAATTGGTTGATTCTCAGCAATGTGCTGAGCTATGTTCTTCACTTTTACTTCCTCCAGTTCCTGAGCAACTTCAGCTGGATCCAGCTCAAGTGCCTTTTGTCCAGCGATGTATGTACACCCTGAGGCCAAATGAATGGAGTCATGTGGCCTCCAGAGCTGCTTCATAACCAGCCTCTTCCACTGTCAAGCAACCAGCTATTTCAACATATGGCAACTAATCAGATAAATAGAGATTTAGAAACCTGCCTTCAGGCAGGGTTCCTTTCCTAAACAGGGGCTGCTCTCCACTGCCAATTTTCAAAATATCCTATTGGATTTGTGTAAAAATCAACAAAAGTAAAATATATTTCACTTAAAGATGAAGAACAATGTAATTCTCACTAGTGAAGAGAACAATTTTATCCACATGCTGCACTTAATCTTATTAAGCAGAAATGTTGTTATTCACTGACATGAGGGCCTTTCATGTGATCAAATAAAGATCAAGCTGTTTATGTATTCTTGGGTCGTATTTTGCTGTGACTTTTTTATCTACTCCTGATATTGTGACATGCTGCTCAGGAAGGTCTGTTACCTGAAAATGAATACAAAATAAAATACTGTTTACAAAAAACAGTTTGTGCCACAGAGTTATTTGGGATCAAAGCTATTTTACTAATACTGGGAAGCCTCCCCTAGCCTGTATACTTCAATCAGATTAATATTAATATTGACTTTTTACATGAACTTTTGTATAGGAGGTATTAAATATGATATAACTATGTGCACAGTATTCTGCTGGAGTTATGTGCTGTGAGGACTATATATATATTTACTCTCTTTCAGTCTAAACTGATTTGCCCTTCGATACAGGTAAGCACAACAGTGATGGGAGCTGATGTAGATGTTACGGCTGTTACCACTCTAGAGGTTCATGGATCACCACTCTAACAATGCTTTTAATTCATTCATACAGGAAGGTGGCAAGGAGAACTGTCCACAATTTCTCACATACAAAGGAAGTGCAAAATATCATTTTACATACAACAGATGTCTAAAGAAAAGAAGCCAGTTGCACGTACATGAGGCTTGAAATCTTCCTGTTTTGTGTGGTTGTTTTTTTTTTTTTTTTTTTTTTTAATAAAGATAAGAATAAAGTAACATGTCACATTCTTTCCTAAAATATTATCTGGCTTAGTACATTGCAAGTACTGTGAGGCAAGGTGCCCAAAAGTTAAATTCTCAGCTCTTTTTCTTTATAACCATGTGGGCTTTTTCCATGAAATCAACAATTCTGCTGAAATGTTTTTTAACAATTTCACTTCTGTACTTGTTCATGCTGTGACCAGAGTTCAGGGACTCAAGGTATCCCTGCAACTAGCACTCAAGCAAAAATAATCTCTCACACTAATTTCCTCTGTACATGTCACTTCCCGCTGTCCTCTTTCTTTCTTGGCTTAAGAAACCCATAACATATTTTCTTTGGCAATTTTTCAGGAACCATAAGCAAAGCGTCTATTCCAAGCCTGTCCCTTGGTATTTGAAATTTACATGTTATTCCCAATCTTCCCATTACTGTTCAGAACACTTTCCAAAATAGGAGTAATGTATAAATCACCAAAATCAAAGATGGGCCAAAAGCTCCATCAAACATTTTTCTTTTTTCCCCAAGTTTTAAGGTTGAAATTTCTGAAGATAACAGCTTTAAATGGGCCCTCTGAGCTCAGCACCTCTCCAGTTATAACTAGGACTAGGAGTCTTACATTAAGTACAGAATTTATCTAGAATAGAAGACCCCCAATTTTATATGCATAAAAGGCTGTTTGGATGTAAATCCCATGGAAGATACTAAATTCTTTGATAGTTTTCTTTAAATTAGAAGTTAGAATGAGGATAAAAGATGACAGATTGATGGTGGGGGGTGGATGTTTAGACCAGATGACCTTTAGATGTCCCTTTTAACATTAAGTGTTCTGTAATTTATGATCTATATGTATAGGATTTACCAGTGGATGTTTCTAAGTGCTGTTTCTAACCCTATTAATTTTATGCAACAGGAGTGGGTCACAAAGAGAAGCAGAGATATGTACAACAGAATCTTTCTCATTACATCAAGTGACAAACCCTGGAGAGGCCCTTTCAACCTTAACTGCAGCTTATAAGATTTTTTTCAAATTCTCTAATTAAAAATTAATTTTTAAAAATTGCCAGTTGTCAGCTAGTCTAATGCTTTATGAACTTCTAAATACCTCCCAGTGATCATACTATTATACTTTTGGGCTTTATTCCCACCAAAAAAAACATAAGCAAAGCATCCACATTTTGGGAAATCCCTTTGAACTTTGTTACAGCACAAAAAACTGGATATGACTAAACTATATGAAGCAGGTCTTAATAAGCAAGATAAACAAGAATAGGTCTCGACTGTCCAACGTTAAATTGTTCATGTACATTTTTATCTGTAGAAATCAAGTTTGTGTTCACATCACTAATTTATGCCATTTTTGCAATTTACTTTCCACTAGTTCAATGTCTGTTCATCTAACCACAACCTGTTGTTCACTAAAATCTCAGTGAAAGAACTTATGCAGGCAAGACAAACTCATAAGTTACCTTGGCTCAGCTAAATGTGGTAATTTTCCATGTTTTCTTATTTGATTGAATCTGTCAAGTGAGTTGCGTGTTCCTACTTCAGACTGACACAGCAGGATTGCTTTTCTTTCAAACTTAGGGTCATGATTCTATGCATAAACCAGAATGGCTGATGTTTGCACATCGTGCTTTAGCTGGTGTGATCGGCTTTTACATTTAGGGTCTAATTCTACTACTCTGAAGAGTCACCTCTCTGCCCCTTACGCCGGTTATAACAATATTCTTGGGAATCACAGCAGAAAAGGCACCAAAATGTGTGAGGGTTTTTCAAAGGTCTTGTGACACCCTTGATTTTATTGCATATGTATAATTATCGGCAATATGTCACACCAACGAAATATAGGAAAATGAATTGTTGGCAATAAACGAGAACAGTTCAGGATGTTCAGTATATTTCTATAGTTTTCTCCTTGTTCAATATTTGCGGGTGTCCTTCAAGAGGGGGATAAGGCAGGGTTTGCACAACCCCTGCACAGGCTGTGCCTTTACTAACAGGACGTGGTCCCACAGGATCTGAGCATTGCAGGTAGATCTGGGTGCTGGTGAGAGGATTCACTGACAGCCCCAGAAAAGGTGAGGGGGCAAATCAAGTCCACCATCCCTCCAGGGTCCATTAAGGGAACCCAATCAGCAGAAAGGGAAGACAGGGTTGTAGCATATGTAGCGAAGGTCCAAGATCCACCCCAGAGGCAGGAGCTGGAGGCAGGTACACCTCTGACAGCTCATGGGAAGTTTGGTTGCTCAGGCCTGAGCTGAAATGGGGGTCTTCACCCATAAGCAGGGGTTGGAGGGCTCAGAGAAATTAAGGTCTATCTGTGCACTCAAGGCCCTCACAAATACCTGCCCTATTTCTGGTGGTTAGAAAAGTTTTATCTTCTAAAACCTGCATTCTATTCTATTCTATTCTATTTACTTAACCAGCCAGTATAAAAGAGTATTCTTGGCTTCTCTTCGAGTTTACATTTAAACACACAGAAAATGTTTTACACCCAAGCTATGGCTACAAGCATTACTGCAGAGTCCCTGGATAATTGTTTGGGCAAGTTCCTTTCTTAATTATCTCGGTAGCTTACTGAAAGCCTGTCTTTCTCCTGTCGGTTTGTGCTGGTTCAGCAATAGCTGCTCATCAGACTGACAAAGCTTCCTGTGTTCTGTTTACATTTAACTCAGTCTAAGATGAAAAAAGTAGTGTTTATAGGAAGAAAACAAGGATTTAAAAAAAAAAATAAAATCTCAAGTATTTTCTGTACACATTGTAGATTATAAAATAGTTTATTCTCATAGTAATAATAAGACCCAAAGACCTAATTTTTATGGAAAACTCACTTGTGCATGCTTTTTGGTTGCTAGTTCAACTAACAGCAATCGCATAATTACATTAAATGTCAAACTGTACAGCTACTGACTTACACAGTAGTATTCTAAATGTGCTCTGAATACTTCAGAGGCTTAACTAATTATCTTGTAATGAATTATAGATGTTAGCTACCCTTGATTCCAATACATTAACGATGGAAGTACTTTAAACATGTTGCAGTAACTTTTCACATTTTTTTGTTACAAGGATTCTATGAAATTTCCCAAAAACTTTGGATTGCATTTAGCTTGAACTAATTATATTTTAATTAGAAATGTAGGTTCCCATAATCTTACACAGGAATTGAAAGTTTGCATACATTTTGCCTATCAGGTTTTTTTCTACAACAGGTTTATCCATCTTTGCCAGGGTTGTGGATATGTGGTAATACTTTTTTGGAACGTTGGAGTTTTGGTTGCTTTTTTTGTTTTGTGGGGGTTTTTTTGTTAGTTGGTTTTTGTTAGTTGGTTTTTGTTTTGCTTGTTTGTTTGTTTGTTTGTTTTGTTTCTTGTGTATTACAAGGGAAAACCACCTCCCAGTTTGACAAATGCATAAAACACAATTAATTTTTCATAGCCCCCAAAATATAACATATAACATGGATATATGCTGCAATACCCTCCAGGAGTTCTTGAATGGTCACCAAAAACTGAATCTCTTCATAATGGTCTACAAGAGACAAGACCTCAATCTGCTAAAGGACGTCAGTACAAAAGGTAGAGGTCAGTGTACACATCTCCATCAAGGGTAGCAGCCCAGGGACCTTTTAAAGCCCATGATAACAAACTGATATTTTCAGATGCTGTTACATTTGACTTATTCTACGTGTCTACCTGGACACATAGATGACAATTCATGTACTTAAATGTAGTCCTCTAGGGCCAATTTAGGCCTCTGAAGAGTATCTGAGTTACCTGCGCAAGGCTGCATTACAGAAGAAACCCCTGCCTCCTTGCAGCAGCAGCTGGAGATGGGTAGGATGCTGTATTGCATCTAAGATACTTATAGAAACTGTTGCTTATGTACCTCAAAATCGCTTGCTTAGATTCTAATCAGCTAAACTTTTAGGATCTCAAAAAGGGATTTGCTACAACCAGCATCCTCAGGAAGGAATTGCCTGAAATTACACAAGGGGCAAAGCATGATGCTGAGTCTTAAGTGGCACTCCTGTCTAGAATTAGATACTTTGTTCTGTGCTTCATGGAGTTAAGTTTCTCCAGTTAGATTCACACCTTGGACTCCTCTCCAGGTCAGAAGTCTCCAGACACTTCAGTTTTTGTTATCGGAGGTCCCTCTAAGTTTAAGAGCCTGACTGGGGTTATTTAGCCATGAGCTTTGTAACTAAAAGCTCATTGCCACTCTAAGCCACTATCCCTACAGCTGTGTTTTACATATCACAGTTTTGGATTTCTAGGTCCAAAGTGACAGAAGATAGGGACAGAGATGCAAAAGGCCTAGAGTGTGTAAGCCCCAGCAAAGCTGCAGAAAGACATACAAGTGTAATGTTTAGGCTGGGAGAATTTCTCTTTTCCATAGATGTTTCATATTATTAATATTTAAGTAAGAAAATACAGAAATGTAAGCCTGGGTAAGAGCTCAGAAGCATGTAGAAGTGGACATACATTTGCAAATACAGAATAGCCAGGCTTATTGTTAGAAAGCCATAAGCAGTATAACATAATTTACGCAATAGTAATCTTTGCAGTTTTGATCAAAAGTTTAGAACACTCCATAAGTTCTAATCACATTTATTCAAACTGGCTGGCGCTTAGGGGTCCCGATTATAATTTAATTAATCTGCTTGTTAGAGTTGCCCCAGCTGAACCTCTTTCTTCTCTGCCAAATGCTCTGACTCACTCCACCTTCCCTAAAATCCATTGCAATTTTCTGTGACAGCTGAGGAAAAATGTGTTTTATATTAGACTAAATATTAGACTATTGTGTTTGTCTTTTTAAATTTCCATTCCTTGCCAGATCAAACACTTGAGCTTACTGTAAATCAGAAGTGTATATTTTTGGGAAGCTAAAACTTACCAATGACAAGTTGGAGAAATGCACGATGTCAGCAAACTGTTCATCCTAAACATTGTACTTAGCTTAAATAAAACCTCTGCTTTTCATGGTCTATTGTAATATACTGCTATTTTTCTGTAGAGTACAATGCCACAACAGTGAGGAGGCACGGTCATAAAATATATGTTCAAGCTGCTTCTAAAGCAGGCTGGTCCCAGGTAGAAATTAGGGCAGGCAAAACCCTTTTTTTACCATATGTTCAATTGTGAAGGACCGTTGCAGCAGCCAGGAGCAGCTGGAGCATAGGCACACTGCCCTAACACCTTCTTCTTGGCCACCTTTGTCCATGTGCCGGCACCCCACAGGCTGAGCCAGGAGGGTGTTTAGTGCAGGCCTTGCCCCATCAGCTCCATACCACTAGTGATCTTCCTCTCGGGCCAGCTCTAGGTGATTTATGGCTCCTTTGCATCAGCAGAGCTGATATAAATTGGGCCTCAGAGATAAAATTAAGGAGGTTTTTTGGGCAGCGTTTCGTGTTAAGGTATTTGACAAAAAAGTTGGTGGTGTGCTGTCTACATTTTCTACTAGACACACACTCCAAATAGCAAGTTACCAGTTTCCAAAAAGGCAAAATATATTTTTTAAAACTTATAAAGACTTGTATTTCGAGCCAAGGAACCTAAGGACATAATTACCATACTGTTATCATACTTCTTACCAACAGTAAATTCATTTTTAGGAACTTAGCAAAGGGATATAGGAAGAGCACACACTGTTAAATGTAAATAAGTGTAAGAATACAAAGAGAAAGTTGTAGCACATTTTTTTCAGCGCTCATCCCACTCTGGGCTTCACGTTTCTAAATAGAAAATTCTCATAAGACAAAAGAAGGAAAATGGTTTGTGTTCAGGAAGGGAAATAGTAAAGATAAGGATTTTTTCAGAAGAACTAGGTGGAGTCTTATAAATCACCTGGACCAATACAATATATGGAACAAAGAAAAGCACTGCTTTTCATAGAGCTATGGTTTTCTTACTGTCAGAGCAGCAGGCAGAGATGAGTCAATTTGATTAATTAAACTTAATGAAAGATTCTAGTAAAGTCGTTTACAAGGAGGACATTAAGGATATTTGCTATCCACACTGAAACATAAACATTTGTCATTATTAAAACTTTATATGACAAAAAACTAGCAATAAGAATAAAATGGAGGGTCCGTAGCATACTAAAATATTAACAGCTGTTTAATTCATGGGTTAAAATTTGGGTTGGTATCATTCAAAGTTCTTTCCACATGCTATATAGAGATTTATCATATTAAATTAATGGCAAAATAATTAATATTATATTTTGGTATACGTTGCAAAAATACAGTGAGTAATTGCACCTATATGCAAAACACAGACTTGTAAATGTGGTTGAAAAACTGACTCTCATCAGCTAGAGATTCTAAAATTACATTTTCAGTCTTCTGTAAGGCAAGACTGAAATCCTTGCATTAGTGAATATGCTGGAATTATTTGCTTATGTTTGTTTTAAGAAAAATTGAAATAACATATTCTAAATTGATCAAAATATTTTGGTAACAAGAAGTAGAAAAAAAATTATCTTATTTCACAAGGAGAAAACAAAATACCAAGAAATTTTCAAGATCAAAATGTAAAGATCATTTTCTGGGACAAACAATACCATGAGAAAGCTTACAGACAGATGTAATGAAAATAAATGTAAGCAAAAATAACTATTTCCCCTTTCAATTACATTGGGATGGTAGAAAATTTAACAAAAAGATTCTGTGTGCAAATATAAAAAAATTTCTGTTCCCTTCCCTCTGCTTTTTCACAAACTAAATGATATGTCATGGTTTATAAGGAACCATTTCTTTTCTGGAGGACAGTCAAACACTGGAATAGCCTTCCTAGAGAGGTGCTCAATGCCCCCAGCCTGTCAGTGTTTAAAAGGCATTTGTACAATGCCCTTAATGGTATGTTTTAACTTTTGGTCAGCCCTGAAGTGGTCAGGCAGTTGGACTCAATAATCATTGTAGGTCATTTCCAGCTGAAAACATTCCATTCCATTCCATTCCATTCCATTCCATTCCATTCCATTCCATTCCATTCCATTGATTTATGTTTAAATGAGTAGTGGCTTCCTTTTCATGAGAGTCAGGCAAATCCAACAACGATGAAGAAAAAGACACGTCGGCAGTGTAACATACTAAAATTAACATGTCCTTCTGTATTTCAAAGTTGAAATTTATGCTAGCTGGGATGGAAGCCATTATTCAATGAGTTTTCTTAAAGGAGGATACAAATGAGCTATTAATTCTGCCATTTCAAATTTATCACTTATCAGAATTAATGCATCTTAGTTTCTTTCAGAAGTGTCTTTTTTTCCCCCTTTATCTTACATGTTTTACATCAGTGGCAGCAATTAAACTACCTCAGACTCTGATTCTCTTTTAATTCTTTTACCCTTAATCAGCCTGGCTTGTACTCCACTGAAAAGTAGCTGTTCCTCTCCAGTTTTCTAGTTCTATTGCCTTCTGGGGAGCTAGTATCTACCTGACAAAATCACAGTCAATTATAGTAGCCTTCCATTAGGCCTAGGTGGAATGGTAAAATTGGTAAAACTTCTTTCACAGAAAGGCAAGCTGAAGACCTAAGTGTTTGTCCTGGTTTGAGGTAAAGCAAAACCGATTTTCTGTTCAGTAATTTTACTTTGTAGCTAAGCCTCTTCCAAATCTCTGAAACTCTCAAAATTAACAGCATATTGTGCAGAAACAGTTTGCTCGCAGAGAGATAAGACTAAGGAATGGTACGCAGAGAGGCCCTTGCTTATACTTGTTGCTGTAACCGCCAAGGTCAGCTAATTTTGTTATTTGCCCAATTGGGGTGTCAGAAACAGAAGATCGTAGAGGGGTCGCATATGCAGGACGTGCGGACAGAACAGGTGACCCAAAACTGACCAGCAGGGTATTCCATCCCATCTGCATCATGCTCAGTATTAAAGCTGAGGAATCAAAGAGTCAACCCTCTTTCTTCAATGGCCAGCATCTGAGAAGGACTCTGTTCATTCACCTTCGATGCTGATCTGTGTTCCCTTCTGTTGCTGGGTCCAGTCTGGGACTTTCCCCATGCCTGCCAGTGACATGATCATCATCCTGGGAGCTTGATAGGGTTTTGTATATATTGTGTATATTTTGTTGTTTTCTCTTTTTATTATTTTATTATTTTATTAATATTTCATTAAAATAGGTCAGTTTTTTTCTAAACTCATAAATCTCTTTATCTCTCTCTCTCCTCTCCTTGGAGAGAGAGATGGGGACAACATCTGTTTTTCGTCCCAGTGGCCAATCTGTCCCCAGAGCACAACATTGTTCTTCCCTCTAAATACCATCTGGCTCAGTTGAGAATATTAATATCAACCATTAGACCTTTTTTGGAGGGATACGGAAAGAATACTTTAAATCCCATTAAATAAGTATTTTAATGAAAGGATGCTACAGAAACTGTTTTAAATCTCTTCTGATCTTCTAAATAGTTCCTTCCCATTTAAAATGAAAGCATGTTTAATTTAATTTTATTTCTGGTGTCTCTACTGCTAACTGTGAAGCTCCCATACGACTCAAATTGTGACTTAAACTGTATCAAAATGATAGGATTTATTTCTGTGTCTTCCTTAAAAGTGAATCAAGCTAATTTACGATAAAACAATTTTAAAATGTGATAATTATTTTGACTGTAGCCCCAGTAAATGTTACTTTGCCATTACTGGCAATGGTCACTGGCTTTGTATGGACCTGCAGCTCCTGAGTGCAGGCTTTCAGGACTTCTCTGGGCTTGTCGTGGCCTGACCTGGTTTTACCTTGTTGTAACTGCTGTCCCCCTGCCAAGTGACTGTCACCCAGACTAGTTTAGCTAAAACCCTGTGAATACCTTGTGGTGAAGGTCTGACCAATCTCAGACAAAGTGACTGCAAAGCAAACAATATCCCTTTGCATCTCCTGAGGCTTGGGGAAGCTGTTCCGGGCTTTGCAAGGAACAAATGAGAAGGAAGCAGCCTGTGTAAAGGAGACGTGTAGAGGGAAACCCAGGCAGACCCCAAGAATGATGTGGAAGGAAGCTTTTACATGACACTCCTCCCAGCAGAGAGGAGGAGGAAGTCCCCACCATGATCTCCCAGTGAAGACCCATGTTCCATTTTCCCAAAAATTGTCTCAAATAATTAGATTTGGAGTGAAAGATGTTGATGCTAGTGTACGACTGGATTACGAGTGCTCAGGAATTTCCTGAACCATGTAGAGTTTGGTTATCCTGGTGGAGTTTGTCTTAGCTTTTCATCTGTCATTGCTGAACATAGATCAGTCATTACTGGCAGTTTTCAGTCATCTGGCAGGTTTCAGGTTACAAGACAGTGGCTTGATAATAGCTTCATTTTTTTTTCACACAAGACTTTTATTTGCTTGAGTTGTATAACCAATAGTGATATCTTCCTTGGCAAATGTACTTTTATAATGTTGGCTTTGGGCATTACTAATTTTCAACAGTACTCATAAACTAAAAAAAATATTAACTTTTCAACCAAATTTAATTTAGTTAGTCATGATTCTTCAAACATCAGTTTCCCTTTTAATTCTCAACCTTGTCTTCAATATTTGTTATGGAGAAATATTCTTCCTTCAAGGTCACGAAGTTAGTTTTCACAATCACTTGACATTCTTGTTCCTTTTATACTTACATTTTGTTATGGGCAAATGAACAAATAATCAAAGACAGATACTCAAAGTCTCAAATAAGTCAAAGATTTTGTGATTTTAAATAATTTTGACAGTTACTAGAGGATTTTTTTTTTTCTTTACTCACCTTGTCTTCAAATATCTATGCTATGAGCAATATTCTCTTAATATGTGTCAAATATATCTGTTTATACATTTAAAGATCTAGGTATTGTCTTCTCCAAACATCAATCAGCAAATGCAATACTTTCTAGAAGAACAAAAATATACCTTGTAGAAATCTAGTGATGCAGTTAAGGGTTTAATATGTCAAAGACTATCAGGATAATAAAGGATGTCAAAGAGGCATGTGTGCTCTCTCTCGGAGTTTCACCCATCTCTTGTAAATTGTCTGCATAATTTGTATGAAATTAATATAAAAAATCTTGCCTGCTTTTATTAAGACATCAGTAATTTTGTTTATATAAGCAAAATATCTGTTTTCTATGAAACTATAAAAATAACACTCTAACTTCTGATATCCACATCAAAAGCTGCCAGGAAATTCAATTTCAACCAGCATTCCACATTGTTTATTAAACTAAAATGATAGTTTCATGAAAAGCATAAAAAAGAAAAGATGCAAAATAAAGGATAGCTTCAGCTATTGGCAAACTACAAAAGCAACAACAAAAGCTCTAGGAATAGCACCCTTCCTTTTGATACAAAAACTCTCAGTTTGTATTTTTTTTCCCAGTCATGCAAGTTGAACCAAGGGTCCTTTGGGGCCACCTGATGCAGCCATCTGCTCAAAACAAAGACAACATCAAAGCTAGGTCCAACTTTGAATTCAGATCAGGTCGTTCAATGCATTTCACCAGTTAAATGTAACTATGTTTTTTACCTTTTCTTATAGTTAACTATATGCTGTTGCTATAACCTTGCCAATTTCATAGAATCATAAAATAGTTTGGGTTGGAAGGGACCTTAAAGATCATCTAGTTCCAACCCCCCTGCCATGGTTGAGGACACCTTTCAGTAGACCAGGCTACTTAAAGCACCATCCAACCTGGCCTTGAACACTTCCATATTTTTATCCCTTTTTCTAATTTCTACTTCTACGGCATTAGAAAAAAGACTCTAAAGCAGGGTTAAACAGGGCACAAGCTTGTGTCTTAAAATCAATGAATACAAAACATTCTCATATCATCCTCAAAGTATCTCCATTCTTTAACACTTTAATTAAAATTATTATGTTTTTTCTCTATGCAAAAAAATAAGATGACTTTCTAATAAGCAAAAAATATTTTCAGTCTGTCGTTTCCTTTCAGAGATATCTTTTGATCCCACATAAAAAGGTTTTATTTGGAGTGAGGGGGATATTGGGGGAGAAATTTTATTGGAAGAGGAAGTGCAACTATGTGGTACTTTCATGTTACAGCTTTGCTGTTTTCCGATTTGCAGCTACATGGTAGGTAATACATATTAGAAGTAAATGTGCCTCCTTGCTTTATTTTTCAAAGGATTTCCTTATGAAAATATCCATCCCCAGGGGACAGCTTTCAAATGTAGATGGATTTATTTCTCATTGTAGATGTCATGCCCTTGCTCCCCTTTTCTACTTTCTAAGCTGCATAATGTACATTGTTGTTTATATATTTAATTCAGCCTTCTCCATTTAATAATTATTTTCACAGCATCATTGTGTTTGCAACAACTTAGCATCACTTATTAAAAAAGTAATAAAAATACAATTATTTCTATGATTCTATGATTCTATGATTTGTAATGTATTCTCCATCTGTTCAGATTCACAGTAGTACCAGTAAACTACCTCTTTATGGCCCAAAAAATGTTTGCCTCTAAATACTAAATGCTAAGATACAGCTTCCTGGTTCCACTGTATCTTTCAGACGTCACCCCCAAAAGACCTATTAACTGAAACATTTAAGAGTTTGCATCTGGATTATGAACCTCCACTTATTCAGCAATGAAGATGTAGCAAAATAAGTTTCAAGAGGAAATATAAAAGAAGTCTCTGAGCTAACATCTTGTTTGTGAAACAGATTCTTTTTATTACTTTGAAAATAAAAAGGATATAAAGTAGGTCAGATGTAGATATATAACTGGTTAGATTTTTACAGTATCTTTTGTTTACTTGTCTGTTAGGTTTGAAGAAAACTTTCTTTTAGTGAAGCATACCTACAAAAAAGGCACAAAAATAAAGCTAATTATTTTCTAAAATATTCAGTTTTGAAAACAGATTTATTTGATTTATAGACTTTTTTTGGAACACTTTCCTTGTTCAAATACAATTTCCCGTATTTCAGTTTGTGCCCATTGCCTCTTGTCCATTCACTGGGCACCGCTAAGAAAAGTCTATCTCCGTCTTCTTTAGTTTACCACATCAGGTATTTGTACACATTGACAAGATCCGTCTGAGCTTTCTCTGCTCCAGGATGGACAGTCTCAGCTCTCTCAACATTTCTCTGTGCCTCAGATGATCTGGTCCCATGATCATCTTTGCTGGACTCACTACAGTGTGGCCCTGTTTCTCTCGCACTTTTCCTTTACACAGTCTGAAGTCCCTAACATTGTAAGAATCATATATTTTCCTCATGCTAAGAAAATTCTGCCTGTTTTTCTTCTCCTGAGAATGTGTACACACCATTTTCGTTCCTCTACCATTACAGAAAATGACCTCTGAGGAGTAAGCCTTTAATGGTGAAAACAGGTAAAGGAAAAAAAATTCTATGGAACTTGTCCCCCTCAGTCACCCAAACGATTTGTGCAGTCAAAACAGTAAAAGTTACTTCTGCAGTAGTAACTTTCCCCTTCACTGGGTTCCAGCACTTCACACACTGAACTTGGACAAGAAGGACTACGCATTGCATCCTTTATCTGGATTCTCATCTTCTGCAATAAAAATCTGTATCTTTTGTTTTAATTTTTTCACCTCTTTGGACCTCTTCTAGGGAAAAAAAGCACCACGCTTTTGGTGACAAAAGAAGATATTTCATTTTAATATTTTTCAATTAATCCAAACAACAATGCTATTCTTTTTCCCTTATTGCTGTAGGGAGTGTGTTCCACACCTTATTTCTTTGAGTTTATTGTGCTTTGTCTGTTTTGTTTTGGTTTGGATTCTATTGTTCTCTCCTCCCACCTGCGCCTGAAGAAAACATTAAAAGCAAATAGCAATCTGTGGGAAACATGCATTAAAAATACTTATTAAACCAAACAAAAGTTTTGAGAATTACCACATTCATCAGCCTATATCCATACCTTTTCATGTCTCTGACATCTTGTATTCAGTTATTCAATCTACCTTCAAATATGAAGATGCGTCAGAGGCTCAAAACACATTTCAGCTATGTGAGAAGAGAAATTATTTATAGGACGCAATAGTTGTATATTAAAATAAATTCTTTTCCCACATTATATGTTCCAGGAAGCCTAATCTTTAAAAGCTATTTTTAATTTCCCAAAACAGTCCTGTGGTGCATATTTCTAGTAATTTCGAGATTTTTGAGTCCTTTGAGATCTTTTCACATTTAATCTTCGCTGTTTCGTATTAACCTGCCAAATTTAGGCATGGTGAAAAGAGCTCAATGGACTTCATTGTACAACAGGGTTGTTTTGTTATAGTGTTACTAGCCCACCATTTGCTAACATGACTTTGCAATCTCAAAAATATTTGTTTTGCTCCTCAGATGTGGAAACTCCAGACTTCTGTGGTGTCTCCAGGACTCGGGGTCTTGGTTTCGTGCATTATAAGTAAATTCCTCACTGCCTATTATGATTTATTACAGTGAGAGGTGTTGAAAGTCGAGTCATGAAATCTGAAGTCTGGATTTAGACCAAAAACACCACAGGCATATATTTTGCACTAGGGATGCTATGAAAATAGGCCATTCTGTTGCCAAATATATATTAAGAAGCCCCACCCCACCCCCCACCATAATGTTAACTGTCATAATTTCAGACTCCAAAGGTTAAGAACTTCCATGCTAACTATCAAGAGATGTTTAGCTTGGAGCTTGCTCTGTTCCTTATTTTACATAGCACTGTGGTGCTCAGATCCTCTGTTCCTTTATTCTGACGTATTTCCATTGTGTAAAATTCTAACAATAGAACTATAATGACAAACAGAGTTAAAGGGTAAATAATGATTAAACCAGTTATACTGTTTTTCTATTTTAAAGTATTTTAATTGTTTGAAGAATACAAAGTAAATTATTTCTTGTATATAACTAAATTTAGCTTAAAGAAAGCAGAGAAATATTTGGAAATGCCACACTGACAATTATCTACTTCCTTCACGTAGGTCTATGTCAGAACCACAGAGTGTTATTTTAGATACACCCAGAATAATGTACCTTTCATTCCTTAGTATTAGTATACTATACTACATATTTCACCTTGTATGTCGACATTTTGTAAAAGCAACATATGTTAAAATTTGAAGAATAATTACTTTTCTCACACAAGCCAATTTAAGACTGTTGAAAACTCTGTACAGTGTTTATTGAATTCTGAATTATCTGATTAGCCAATGCAACACAGATCACAGAGTCAAAATTCTCTGACAGATTTTATAGTTAAGAAAGCATTCCAGATACTAATGTAGACCAAGCACTGGATTACATTCTTTATGTAGGTGAAAAACCAGAAAGCTATGTTAATCATCCAAAATCCTGTTGTCACATTATTGAAATACACGAGTAAGATCTACAGCATTGTTGCAATTTTATGTTGTTGGAACTTGATTAATTTTGTTGTCCTTAACTCCATGACACAAACATAAACACAAGCATTGCTATTCACATGAGCTAGGGTAACATCATAAAAATTCCGGGTTTGTAGATGTTAATACCACTTGTGATAGTAGCTCAGCACATAAATACTTTTAAGAATGAGTAAAGGAATTCATAATAATAACTTTAGATTAAAATATTTTCATAAAAAGACTATTAATTGATCCTCTTCTTTCTGATATAATTTTATTAATTTCCAGAATTAATTTGTGATTTTATTTCCTACAATCAGTTTTAAGCTTTTTGGATCTAAAACTGAAGTAGGGGGTTTTTTACCCTTTCAAAATTTGCCACTAATGAAATAGAATACAATTTTCTTAAAGTGAAGTATATTTTAAGTGGTTACACTGCATGACAAAATTAAAAACTGTGGAAAAAGGTCCCTCAAGATGTGCAGTAAGCTCCTGAAATTGTGGCAGCATGGGCGTGAAGAATGAATGTTTTGTCACAGTTCCCATTTTTGGAAAAAAAAAATTACAGAAATACAAAACCTCTCAACATTATTGACAACAATAAAAGGCACTTTTCACTTAGAGAATATACGTGTGGGTGTGTGTATGTGTTGGTGTGTATGTCTGCATGTAATATTTCACATACATATATATGCTTTACAGCGATGATTGCCTTTTAGTGTAAAAAGATCATTTGGATAAAAAGTATTTTGGATTGTTAGAGAAAAAGCATAAACCGGGAAAACAAAAATATAATATTTGTAGATACAGTGGAGTGTAAATTAAATGCTGAATGGTTGACATCTGCATGTTCTTTTGCTTTTCCAAGACAAACACATTGTTTTATAGAAATAGCTTTATGAACCCAGCAGCTCTTCCATATAGCTAGCCTCATGGAAGTTTCCTATATTATTTAAGAGTAGTGGATTGTGAGTAGGGACCTAGAGGCTGCTTTTGCACTAATAAATTAAATAGTGACCAGAAATGTCATCTAGCACTGGAATCTGATCATCTGTAGTTTTAAATTAATAGCATGGTCCTTAGCAGACTTCTGGCCCGTGTCAGCCATTATTCTCCCAGCAGTTTCCAAATACAGCTACAGCATTGCAGAGGTCATTCCCAGCAGGCAGCTTGAATGCACTCACACTGTTTTAAAGGCCAAGATAGTTTATTAAGGCCATGATGGGCTGCTCCAGGCCAACTGGCCAGAGCGCCAGTGAGCATTCCTGGGGACACCTGCTGCCTGTTAGCATAGGCATGGACTCATAGTCGAAGATGACATCCTTTCTTACCCTTTTATCTATTCTCAGTAGTGCAAAAAATGTATCTTCATCAGTTAAATACCGTCATTTGCCTACTATGTGCAATAAATTAGGGTAGACAGATAGAAGGATTTTATTTTCGGTCACTACATTCTGAGTCCTCTTCCACAGGCTCATCTTGTTAAACGTATTAATCCTGGTAAAGCTTTCTCTCTCTTTGGAATACTCTTTTTTCACCTCTGTAAACAGCAATTACTTAAAAAGCAAAATGAAATACTGATTATTAAAACTATAAAGTTATTGAAGAGAAAACACAGAAAATATCTAAATACCAGGAAATCTGGACGGGAGCTTGGTCCCTTTCTGTATACTCAGTCTCAGAATGGTCCTGTTCTGTATACTCTGTCACAGGTTTGCATGACTCAATACATGATCTGACTATGCAACTATTTTTTCAGGAAGGGAGCCAAAGACATTGTCTTTCAAGCAAACTGATGAATTTTTTTCTATTTACAGACTTTAAGGGGTCAACAAGGAAAGCCTACTCTGTTTAAAACTGTCAGGTCATTTGTAGAATTTTTGTGTTGGGTTTGAACAAGAAAAGAATATTAATTCACACTTTCCTCCCCATGCCCTAAACTGCCCTTTGCATTAATATATAGGATTTTAAAAGGATATGAGTTTATTGTGACCTTTTTGCATGATAGGTAAGAAATGAGATAGAAAATCTACATATATAACAATTGACATTTCATCATACAGTAACCCCAGCCAATCTGTAAATGAAAGAATTCATTAGAGTGAGCATGAGGTAGAAGATCTTGCCTTACATATTTTGTCTCCCCTATTCTGCTTTTCCCTTCTGTTTTCTTCCTTAGAAGTATAGCTGTGGCGCTCTGTGTGCTTTCCAACTAGAAAATATAGCTTGCATCATATTCAGCTGTCATTTTTACATGTCTCTCTCACACAGATACAGATGAGTCCTATAGTTCTGAACTTAATTGGTCACAGAGGAACACACCACAGGGATATTGTTTGCAGCCCAACACCACATACATCAGAGTATTCTCCAGGGTCAATCAGCTCTGGGGTTCGGAGAAGTACTTCCCTCTCCCCCCACCCACCCCACAAGTGTTTTGAAATTGGTTGGAGTAATCATTTTTGGCTTTATTTGGTTTATGTACTGATTTATTGTGGTGGGAAGTCTCCTTTTCCTACGGTTTCAGTAAAGTATGTAGTCACTTCTGTGGTTTCCCCTGGTTGTATTACCTCTTTTTATAGTATAGGTTGGGCTGCTGTGAAGATTATGTGCTCTGTGCCTGGTCATTGTAGAAAGACACTTCCTATTGAAGCAAGAAAATAACCAGAAAAAAACCATCTGCAAATATCTACAACACCAAACTGCTGTTAAGTCGAAAGGGATAAGAAGGGAACATGAACAGCATCAACCAAGTAATACAGCAGCTCAGCATGCCTTTTAAATTAGGGCCTATACGCAGGTGCACTTGAAAAATATCCCTTTCAAACACAAGCTGTTAAAGGATGAGAGTTCAGATGCCACCTGTCCTTCTGTGGGAGTAAATCTTTCCAGACAACAGCTGAATCAACTGCCCTTACAATTCATGTACCACAGGCTCATAAATCACATTCCTAAAGAATAACCATGTTGTCGCCACTGATGTCGCCCTCAGTTCTTTGAAAAAAATCACTGTGACCATATGCATGTATTCCGTTACATGAATATAGTGATTCTTACGTGTTCTTCAAATTAAAAAAAAAAAAAATAAATATTACATTATCAGGAATGTGTGACATTCTTAAAGTCAAAATACGCTTTACCAGCTTTTCAGTATGCACTGTATATTTTATAACTGCAGAGCTATCCACTGAAAAGTTTTGTTCTGACAGCAATTTATATTTCTCCCCATCTAATCACTGAAATTACTAAAATTCAAAGGCAATACCTATGTTAGTTGCATCCCGACAATTTTCATGAGGATTGTTTAAACATAATTAGTCACAAAAATTAATGAATTTCAGAGTGGCTTAGTTGAACTCAAGTAACTATCTATATCATGTTCTTATTCAGCTTTCAAGTTATTTAAATGGAATTTAGCTTAATTCCCTTCTAATGAAGATCTACAAGTCTATATTAGTATTTATTTTGATACATTTTAGATTGCAACAGGAGCCATAGAGGGGCTTCTACTTGTGGCTAAGACCTTCACAATTAGCGGGAGAGAACTGAGTCCTAGAAATTAAATTATATTAAATATGCTTTTATTCTAAATGGGAAGGAGCCATAAAGAGATTTAAAACAGTTTCTGTAATATTGTTTCAATAACATCATTATTTAGTTGGGATTAAAGGCTTCTTTTCCAAGATATCTTGCAAAATAGAACTATCAATATTCAGGCATGGTTGTGAAACATCTGAACAAGTAAATATGTAGTAAGACAGACATTAGAGCCTGAGGGTTTATACTTTTTTTTCTCTTGGTCATCTGAGTTCAACAGAAGTTTGCAGCATAGGGACCAACGTCAGTTTTTTCTCAAGTGGCTTTAGGTGCTCATTCTTATGGGATATATACTGAGAGAACTTTCAGGTTGGCATCTTTTAAAAATCAGGGCCATAAAATTGTTTCAAGCTGGACAAAAATTCCTAGGTTGTGTTTTGTTTTTTTTTTTTTTTTTCTCAATCTTGACCTGAAAATTTTGCCTTTAAAAACATAACAAAACTCTCAAATGTGAAATAGATTGTCTCCAGTGGCTATCTAGACATGTATTACATGCTCTCTACTATAATCTTAGGACGATGGAGCTCCAAGTATAATACATTCAAGTACCCTACTTTGCTCCTGATGAGGTTTCAAGAGAGTTATCCTGAGCAGGGAATGTCATACTTCAGATGCATCTGCTCTAGCTTTGGAGTAAAAGCAAGAATCTCTCTTGGTTAGAATGCTAATGTGTAAATTATTTTCTACTCAGTAAAAGGGAGGACCCCTATACACAGCATATCTCCTGTGCTAACAAGTGCAGAATCTCCAGGGCCAAAAGAAGAAAACTGTTCCAGCACTGAATGTACTTGTAATACACACCATTCCAGGGCAGTGCACACAAGCCTGCATCAGATTCAACATGTGGAAGAACTGCAACCACTAATTGGGTATCATTATAGAGGCTGTATCCCATCTGGATTTGGATACAGAGCTTTGAATCCAAAACTAGCTGTCAGTCATGGCAATCCTTATACCAAGTCTCTGTGCTTACAATTATATAGGACACTACAGAAGGTGCTTAAAAATTCTACTCACAGGAAATTGTGCCAACAGCTGAAAATTTTAAACATTTTTTTGGCAATCTAAAACCATTTAAAGTCAATTATGTCAAGCAATGAGCCTATCTATCACTATGTTCTAACAGAAATATACTGAGGGACCCTGCAGTGGGATAAGGTTGGTCCATCTGCCTGAGTTTAATCTCTTTGAACAGCTACCTGAAATAATACTTCGTGTGATCACAGTCATCACAGACTTTTTTTTTTTTTTTTTTTTTAAAAAAAACCTATCAGTTCTGACCTCCCTTTTCCTGCCTTTTCCCCATGGCAAGTTGCATTTAATGTGAGTCATGAGTGCTGCGAACCTTGTAATTGATCTGGCTGTGGCTCAGTGGCTTAATTGTGGATTAAGGTCAAGAGTTTGCAGTGTCACCAATTTCTAAATGCTTCAAAGCATAATTTTTGCCACTGAGCACCATGGAGGATAATATATAAAACTGAAATATTGGTATAAGAATGTCATAATTCTGACCTGATGAAAGAATTGGGATTTTTATTGAATTTCTGAGTAAAACAATGTGCGCGTGTGTATATGTGTGTGTGTGTGTGTGTGTGTGTATATATATATAGTGGACAAATATAATCTCTTTTACTAGTAAATGGAAAAACAGATTTGTTTTTAAGAGGCGTTTTGTGTTTTTAGTGGAAAAATGAAGATATGTAGTGTGCTTTATATTCAACCTGAAAAAGTAATGGACCACATTCTCTGTGAACCTTGCAGTTCAAACATGTTCCCGATACTTAGCTATATAAGACAGAGCCTTGCTGACTACCACTGATCTCTGTGTGACATGTCATTCCTGATATCGGAGACACAGCTGTGATACCAGTTCCCTGTTTAAGCCATAACAGCTGAAGTAGAGACATGATCTGTTTATTCAGATTCTCTGAAAAAAAATGTTCTGTGGTTAGTTCTTTACCTGTTAAAGTGCTCCTATACCTCTGCTCATTGATTCATCCCACCCCTGAGCTGTCCTTTTTTGTCACACTTAACTCAGGCTGGGTCGAGGTAAGGCTGTTGGCATTAGGAATTCACTGTGTGTCCACCTTGTGCCACAGGGTGCATCCATGCCACTGGGCAGCCTACAAGCTCTCTCGACAGATGATGCTGGTTTGTAGGGCCTTTCAAGTCTTTATAGAGTTAAAGGCAAACGACATCTTTTCCCAAGGACTCTTTCTGTTGACTATCTTTTCATCCATTTTCTTCCCTCAAAAATAATTTTTAAATATTTATGAAATTCAATATGAATTCTTAGAAATTTGAACGGGCCTCTTTTTCCCTTCTGTATTGTTTTTCTCATATTTTCTTTCTCTTGATGCACAATTTGCCTGTTTTCTTTAGAAATTCTCTACTTTGGACTTCATTAACCAAATTGCTTTCAATATGTATGTTTTATATTTTAGTTTATAAAAGGTACAATATATCAGTACCAGAGTAGAATAGTAAAATGCTTATGTGATTATTTATATTATCCTTACTCAAAGCACACTTTCAGTAAATCATTGATGTAAAGAATAACAGTTGTCTGAAACAGGTTTTAGACTTGTTTAGACCCTTGCATAGCTTCATCATTTTTGCAGAATTCTTTATCTGTTTCACGCAGTAAATCAGTTTTCTGTCTACAAAGATTCTTTTGTTTTCTGTTAAGACTATACCAAACCACAAAATTTCAAGGGATCTAGGCAGGATGCTTTTTGTATCTCACTCAGCAATTCTGTTGGAGGCTGGTGACACTATACCAAATCTATGGTTCACGTCTTTTCTCTCTTCAAATATGGCACACTTGATTGTAGTACACTAGAAACTTATCTCTGACTACAAAGCGATTACCCAACCGCTAAAGTGAAATGCCCTTGTTTGAACAGCAAAGAGATGCCTGGAATGAAGTTTTGTAGCAGACAGATGTACCCATTAATGACTACATTTTGAATTCACAGCTCCTTGCTAGAATAGATCATGGACTTCGGAGGAAAAAAAGAATAGTTAAACAAGTACACATAGAGTTTGCGTGGATTTGCAACTTGGAATTTAGCCTGCTGTCTGCTAAAGATATCTGCTTATTTTGTTAGTCAGTGGGATACTTCAGAGAGAGGGGATCAGAAGAAAGATTTTAGAAGTCAACAGAAGAGAGTAATATAATAGCCTACTTGTCTGTGTTTCATGAACTGGTTACATATGCTATTTCAGCAGTTATGCCACGAAGTTTTAACTCCTCACTACACTATAGATTTGATTTTCAGCAGTTTGAAGCATTTTTTTTTTCTACTCCCAAAGTAGTTGTCCACAGCGTCTGTGCAGAGCTGGCAACACAGAAGGCAGGTTTTCATTATTGGTGCCTTAACAGCTGCTTAAAGATCCCAAAGACATGACTTGGGCTGATGTGATATTTGGAAAAGAGATCCATCTTCTTAAAAACATAAATAAATAAAATATGGCACTCACCTGAGCCAGCACAGATGTTAGTAATCACATTAGCTTTATTCCAGACGAGAAAATACATTTTCTAAATGTCCAGCATGAGACTGTGCTAAAAACCAATCACTAAATCCAAAACTGAATCATTCATATGTAGTTAGTGAAATCTTTCCATCAGCTAATTTAAAAATTACAATGTGTAGAATTGAGGTAATCTGAGAATTTCATACACAGGGGGATATTCAGACAAATAATCAGAACAGGAACTAGAGAAACAAAATGTGATATACATGATAATGAGATCCTTAAATAATACTGTAACATCATTAAAGGATGAAAATATGAAGAGCAGAAGTCTCTAAATAATACCAACAGAGTTGTTTTGCAAGAGAAAGTGGTCTCTGTGGAAGAACGAATGAGAGGAGGAGGAAAATAAATTTTCCTACATTTTCTTAACAGAGAATTAAAAAATATTCACTACTTTGTGATATTTTTTCTCCTTTTCTTACTGAGGCAGGCTTTGGTTTTTTTTTTTTTTTTTCATTCCTTTTTTTGTCTCTGACCTCTTTTGCAAGAGAGAATACTGAAAGATTGGAGCCACTTCTTTGAAAACACTACTGAGCACTGAGGACAGTGTCTCTGGTCCATGGGTGCAATGCGGCATCATATTTATACCATTGGATTGTGGGTACAAGCCTGTACTTGAATATAATCTCCCTCCTTGTATGTTGCACCCTACTCTGCCTCTGGTCTGCAAGAGGAGTGAACTGAATCTTGAAGCTGCAGCACTTGAGCACAGAAGTACAGATACTTGAGATCAGACAAGACCAGATCCAAGACTTGAAGACAGCTGCACCACAGTATAGGCATAACGAACAGTCATATGGGTCCCACTATTCTCCAGGTGGTAGCGTCTGTCTTTAGAAGCCATTAGATGGGAATGATTTTGTTTCATTCAATCAAATCAGACATTTCCAACAGGAGTTGAGAGCTTCAGCACTTTCTGAAATCCTATCAAAAAAACCAATTATATTTTTTCAAGCTTGTCCACATCTAAATTAATAACAAAAATATTCAAAAGAAGATATTAACACAATTCTTATATTGAAACAAATGAAAGGTCCCAATAGGTCAGTTTCATGTATTCTCACTGAAATGTTAATAAACATTTGTCCATTCTTTTTTTCTTAATTATTTTTTTTTTTTAAATCTAAATGTATTACATTTCTGATAGATGTGACAAAAGAAAAGAGGTCAGCTTTTAAGCATTTAGAGTTACCTATTTGGGTGCTGGAAGGCAAATGTTTCTATCAGAGCATGCTTAATACAAACTGATTTGCTTATTTCCTTTTCTTCATATTTTAAACAAAACTGCATTTCTAATCTAGATAAAGACATCCAATGACAAAACTGTTTAAATCCTTATGTTTACAGTTTGCTTTGATGACAGTATTCGTTTCTTTTTCTTTCTCTTCTTTTCCTTTTCCCTCGTCATACTGAGTAAGCAGTTCTCTGTTAACTGTTCATTCCAGCTTAGATATGGATCTTAATTAACAGAAAAATTGTCAGCAGGTACTAAATCCCTGCTCAGGAATAGAAAAGAGTCTCAATGGCACAGATTTTCTCAGCGTCAATTTAATGAACTACCACTATCTAAATAGACTAGATGAGCAGGAGAGTGTATGTCTTTATTAGACCTACTGCTCAAAATATGCTGTGTGAATCAAAAATTAAACACCATATTGTATCCTTCAGGAAGAGTGAAAGCTTATACTAAAAGAGGAATGTGGAAAATGAGCCACACTCTAATCTTTAACAAGAGCAAATGATAGATGGGAAAGGTTGTAGTAAGAACTGGCTAATAATCCAGCCTAAACAACATTTTTTTCTATTGTGCCTAGGGGAAACATTAAGACTTTCTAAATTTTGTATATCTGCCTCTTTCAGACCAATTCCAGTATCTACATGTAGGGTGAGCTGCATAATTAGCTTCAACAGCCAACAGCTTGATGGTTACCACTTAACCTGGCAAGTGAAAGAAGTCAAGTTCAGATCAGGGTACAGATGAACTTGAAATACTAGCCTTCTAGGTAATTGACCTAACAACTTATATGTTGATGTCTTGCTCGCTTAAAAAATACAATAAAATAAAATAAATCCATTATAGATTTAAGAAATTTTCAGAAAAAAATTCAAAGTATTGGTTGCTTCCCATCCTTTATTTGATCTTCCATTGCCACTCGATTTGTACCAAATGCTTATTAGCTTTTACTATTGAAAACTGTCCTCTTATTTTTGGTACTTTGTTATAGGAGCCAGATTGTACAATAGGAAGCTGATTCATAAAAGTGTTTCCTCATCAGTTACAGTAGCTTCTGCAAGCAAAGTGAACTCCGAATTTTTTAGTTTAGGATTATTATTTTTTAGCATTCACTTCAGTAAAGTTTCTTTCTTCAGAGAGAGAATTTATGGAAGTTTAAAACACGTCCCAAAGCTGCAAGGCAGCGCTGTAATACTGGATATGACATCTTCAAGAGATCAAGACTTTTGTCCTATTACTTGTTGTTTTCTTTTTCTTCTCTATTGCAAATAGAGGTATTCTTTCTATATTGCAAATAGAGTCAACTGTGCACATAATAGACGGGAGGCAAGAAGTTCAAAATGAGGTCCAGCTCCAAATCCTTGTTTTGTTGGACTTTGTGGCTTCAGAATCAGCAATCCAATCTATGAACTCCAAGTTGATTTTCCACCATAGACTGTCACTAGAAGGTCTCTCTCCTCTCTTTAGGTATTATAACATAGAAGTGAGAAATATTTCTAGATAAGGTTTCAGTGTGAGAGACTAGTGCTGTCAGACATAAACGTATTTTGTGTGAGACATAACTGGTCTCTTCTGGAGTTATTCAGTACAGTATATTTGCAGTGAGTTTTCACCAGTTCCCAGTCTCTGTCTGTGGAACAGCTGGATAAATGTGTCTGAAGTCACTCTAGTCAATGAAAAGATGACAGAATTATTTCACAGTATTCTTGATATAAACTTTGTGTTTTACATGTTCTGGTGAATTTTATCAAGTGTAATTTTCCCAGAAATACAGTAAAGGAAATATAAGTACTTAGAGTATTCTGATTTAAAACTACTTATTAAAAAATCAAGATTGAGTAAAAATCAGCAAAAGCCACAGATTGGATCAAAATGCTAACTAACTTTCAGTAGTTATGTGTCTTCTACCTGGATGACTTCATAAAGTTTATTAGGCAGAAAGGTAAAGGTTTCTGCTATACTAATACTACTAAAACTCAATGTAAAGTTAAAATAGCTTCCTATATCCCTAGAACCCCCAGATATCTGGATAAGACTTCTCTGTTGGCGACTTAACCAAAGGTTTATGCCAAAAACCTTGCAGCAGGAAAAGCTCTGGACACCAAATACATCCAAATTAAGTTATTGCAATGCTCTTTCATAATTTCTCATTCATAATCCACCTCCTTTGTAATAAAATAATGCTTACTCTTTGTTCAAAATTCTTTGCAAAACACAATTTAAATGATACATAACTAGCATTCATAAATATTTACCAAAGTGCTTGTGTTTAGAGCACATGCTGGTAAGAGCAATGTTTCTAAACCTTATACTTTTGATATTGTTTTTGAGGAAGCAGCCTTAAAGCTGTCAGCTGCAGACAGTTATTGCTTGCATGTTTTTATATAAAACTTTTCTGCTTTGCAGATTTCTGTTGTGGCAGCCAAGTAAGCATGAAAATAACTCATGCACCTTCCTAGAACTTCACAGAAGACTAGAATGAGGCCTCACCACAGTATCACATAGAGAAAATAAATAATAAAACTTTCCCTGCAAAAGTTAGCACTTGTGGTGGTTTTCTGCAGTAAAACTTTTTATAATTATATATGTTATGGTTAATATAACTTTTCATTTGGTGATGGAGAAATTAGTCCGAAATACTTGCAATTACTGTTTCCATTCCATGTCTCTAATGCAGTGCACATACATATACATAAAAAATATGCTTCTTGGTACCACACACATTCTCTTATATGAACCAGTTCCTGACCACTGAAGTGCATGAAAACTGCAGTAAATGTTTATTAGTTGATAATATGTATTTCATTCAATGCAAGTTAATTGCCTGATATTTTCCATTCAATAAAAGATTTCTCTCAAGAGAAAAATAGCTTCACTCCCTAACATTTTTAAAACGAGTTTAGAAGCCTCAGCTGCCAAACCCAATGAAAATTCTAGTTAGACCTGAAATTTCAGCCTTTAGATATCTGTGCTTTACTGAGGCATGGCAATACTAAAAATGCTGTACTTTGAAAGCTTATAAATTAATATCTTTTTACCACAGTGGGATGAAGGTGAAATTTCAGTATCAACTCTAAATATTCAGGTAAGGTAGTTTAAAACATTCCTGTTCATGGATTGTATATATTTAGTTAAATTTGGATCCAGCATATCACAGAGAAAACCACGTATCTGTGGCTTCCCCATTCATCTCTTCCCCACTGAGCATTGCATCCAATAAAATTTTGTAAAAATGACTAGGGTTTTTATAAACTAGGACAAGTGCACTTATGAGAAGAAAAGAGATGTTTAATGAGAAATGACTCTGACATGGCAGAAGAAAGTTAAGTTATGGAATAAGGATGTAGCAAATCATAAAGTACTAAGCTGGCCCCCATCTCAGCTATATTTAGAATTGGCCAGAACTAACCATCCATAAGAAGAGCAGTAAGATCTTGGCTAATACAATGCAATTTATCTGCAGATAACTTGGTAGTAAGCTGCAAGTGAAAGAAATGTGTTAAGTGAAAGAGGAAGAAATAGATGTAAAAAAAAAAAACAGCACAGAAGAAATACTAAATTTTAGTGGGTGAATACAGTAAAGAAGCCTTCCTCATTCCCAAATCATGTTCTTCACTCCTGCTACTATCAATGCCAGAGAGCATTTCTTTTAGCTTCAAGAATACATTGGACAAGCTTTTCTTTCCTTGTCCTGACATGTTGGATGAAAAACTGGACATGAACTGGTAATGTGCACTCACAGCCCAGAAAGCCAACCATATCCTGGACTGCATTAAAAGCAGTGTGGCCAGCAGGTTGAGGGACATGATTCTCCCTCTACTCTGCCCTGGTGAGACCCCACCTGGAGTACTGCATCCTGCTCTGGAGCCCCCAGCATTGGACCTGTTGGAGAAAGTCCAGAGGAGGGCCACAAAAATGATCAGGAGGATGGAACACCTCTCCTACGAGGAAAGGCTGAGAGAGTTGGCGTCATTCAGCCTGGAGAAGAGAAGGCTCTGGGGAGACCTTATTGCAACCTTTCAATACATCAAGGAGGGACTTATAAGAAAGATGGGGACAGACTTTTTAGTGGGGCCTGCAGCAACAGGACAAACTAAACTAAAAGAGAGTATATTCGGACCAGATATAAGGAAGACATTTTTTATAATGAGGGTGGTGAAACACTGGAACAGGTTGCCCAGATAGTTTATAGATGTCCCATCCCTGGAAACATTCAAGGCCAGGCTGGACGGGGATCTGAGCAATGTGATCTAGTTGAAGATGTCCCTGCTCATTGCAGGGGGTTTGGACTAGATGACCTTTACATGTCCCTTACAACCCAAACCATTCTGTGATTCTATGATTCTGTATTCATTTAATTACAACATATGCAAAGTAGAGAGGCTGTTCTTGGGACTGGATGTCTTTAAGAATGCCAACAAAGACAAAAAACCTGGCATAATGCAGGAGAGATTCTATTTTACCTTCCCATTATCCTTATTCAGCCTCTGTTGCTACAATAATTGGTTGTCAGCCAGCATATTATTAACATATGGGAGTTCATGGTACCCAAAGGCATAATGAGACCTTGGTGTCAGGTTAACAAATGGGGAATTAAGTCACAGAGGGGCTAAGGATTTTGCAATGGAGAAAGCCATAGCAGGGAAAGAATGAAAGATTTGGTCTTCAAAGTTATGGATGGACATACCTATCACTAGGCCATTTTTTCTTCCAAATTCATACTGGGACTGCAACTTGATTTAGGAAAATAAAAAATGAAAGAGTGAATTCCCTTTCTTTCCTTGAATATCTTTGCAAAAGAAAGTGTTTACTAGAAAACTTCAACATCAAATTTTGGAAAGGAAGCTGATTTCTGAAGTACATTTCAATTTCAGCTCAATTTTCTTATGCTCTGAGCAAGCATGTACTGCTTTCCCCTGATGGTAACTGTCTCTGTGGCCAAAGCTTCTGTAATGGCTTCTCATAGGCCCCAGTTCTGAGAATCACAAAATGATACGTCAGTTCTGCAGATCCCACAGCTGTAACATCACAGAATTGGTATCAAACCAGACAGCAACCACTTAAAAGACACTGATGTAAAGTATAAAACAATCTAGTTGGATCATAAGGACAAGCCTTCCCAAATCCAACAAAATGAACCCTGATGAGTTGTAAGAAAGAAATAGAAAATAGCAGACATATAAGAATAAGACCAAATGTTGTCTGAAGGCAACAATTGAGATAAGAATATAGTCAAAATAATATTTTTTTTTAAAAAAGTAATATTGAAATTGTCAGGCTGAGTTCATGACTCATCATTTTTGAGGTATTTCTTCATTGCCTGTTCAGAAGTAAGGAACGTACAATGATTAATAATTTCCACCTCAAACTAAAAAAAAAACCCAAACCCCAAATCAAAGCTACATTCCAACTCTAACATTCTATACATTTCAGAGATATGGAAAAACAGGTAAAATGTTCCACATAAACCCCAGGCACTACAAATATTTTCTCACCTCAGTTACAGTAAACAAGTAGGTTTTGATGGCTTTTTCAGCCAGGGTTGTAACAACCAAAAATGCATTACTGAGAAGGAGTTTTTTTCTTCATCCCATTGATAATCCAAAGTAGCAGTCAAGAGCTACCACGTTTTGTATTATATGTAAAATTGCAACCGCCTGATTTTTAAAGTGAATCCCTGAATGCTTGAGGGGAATAACTTTTCAACAACTAAAGCTCTGTAAGTTGTTGGCAAGGGCAACATTAAACCAATATGTCATCAATTTGGGCTCTCACCATTGTGACTGAAACAAAGACACAGCCTGCAATCATTTTAAAAGCTGCTGCTTTCAAAAATCTGTCCAACTGTTCTACTGTCTACAATTCCCTCTTACTGCATCAAATTAACAAAAGATTTTCACAAAAAATAGAACAACCACTAAGCACGTGCCTGATCACCACTAGCAAGCACGTTGCTATAAAAACTCTCCTAGGCATGGGGGAGAACAGTTAACATAGGACCATCTGGACTGCTATAATCAGTGGCGATTCACTTACTTGCCTAAATATATTTGGTACTTTCCAGTAGTCTCCTGATTTCATCCTTATTAAAAATAACAATATCAACAACAGAATCAACTATATTTGCTGTATCTTCAATGGAAAATATTTTCTATGGTGTAATTTGCTTTTGTAAATAGAACTTGCATTTTTGTCTCAATTTACTTCCATTTTTTTCACCTTTAAGGAATATTATATCACACTGAGATCAGACACATCTGTTCCTTTCAATACATTTTCCTCATGATTTCTCAAAAAGTCACCATATTCACTCTTTTATAGTCAGATGGCATGACCCTGGTGTTGAGACATTGATTAAATCCATTTTCCAGATTTTCTATACTTGCAACTTTCTGTCACAGTTCTTGGGAATTCTGTGATGTAGAACACTTGACTTTACTAGCACGGTTATTAGGAAAAATTTCTTCCCTGAAAGAGTTATCAAACATTGGAACAGGCAGCCCAGGGAAGTGGTTGAACCACCATCCCTGGTGGTGAGAGACATGGTGCTGAGGGACATGGTTTAGCAGTGGTTTTGGTAGTGTTAGGTTAATGGTTGGGCTCGATGATCTTAAAGGTCCCGTCCAACCTAGACAATTCTATGATTCTGTGACTCTGTGAGTGCATTATTGTCCTTGAGTTTTCTCAGCTATGTATAGCTTTCAGTTCTTCACTTGTCTGCAGTAACGATTGAAATTTCTATTCAAAACTTCTGCAAAGTATTCTTCTATTTTTAGGGGCACTGGCAGATTATCATCTATATCCATCTCTTCCTGTAATGTGGTGCCATTTCACTTTGGTTTTCCTTGTTCCTTTTTTCAATTTGTATAGCTAAAGAGGTTTTCCTTTTAATTTCTTTTGCAAGGTCTGACTCAGCTTGAATTCTGGCAGTTTTCATTTTACCTCTAAGCTTCCTGACCTCTAAGACATACTCTTCTTTGCTGGTTTCTAATATCCTTTTTGGAGTGTCTGTTTATCCAACTGAGCCTGCAGTCCTGCCCTACAGTTTGTCTGCTTTGTTTGAGATGATACAAATTCCTGTTATTCTTTTATCATTAATGTTTAAAAGAAATTCCTACTTTAATTTAATTTTTTTTAATATTCTCAGCCCAATTGATTCCATTGAGTTAATAAAAAAAACTTTTCTTAATTTCTTGAAGTCTGTCCTTTAGAAGGAAAAAAAATATGCTTCTTGTTTGAATTGGGAAGTCTTAAATTAGACTGACTATTTGGTTAGTCAGGTGAATTATTTTCAGTTGTTTTGTCTAACTTACATGTATGTCCTCTGTCACCACAAAAATGAAATTACACTACTGTCACTGCTCTTAGTCTTGATTGCATTGGTCCCACCTACTAGCAAAATAATAGCCTCTCCTTTCAGAGGTTTCCAAAGCAAAATAATTTCAAATTTGAAACCATGAACAGTTCTGTGTCAGCCCTACATTGGAGTTCTCTGCATTTCCTACCGAAAAGTGGAAACCTGGGGGACTGCTTACTGTGGACACTAACAATAACATGTCAAAAGCCTGAGCTATGTAGAGACACACTGCTGTTATATTGTTGGGTTTGGCCTTCTTAAGGCATATTCAATCTGTGTAATAGAATTCAAAGCAAGGTATATGAATATTTGCAGACACTCCCTCTCTTAGACACCTTTCTTACATTAATTTGTGGCTATAAGAAAATTAGGCTTTAAAAAGGAAAAGAACAAGTCTTGTCTGCTGAGGAGGGAATACAGCACCAATCTTATTGACCTACTTATGAAAGATAGATCAAACCTGGTTCATTATACAACAGGGTTCTTACATTTAAGAGTAGGGTAAGGGGTACCTGTCCTGCTTTGAAATGAAAAGTAATTAAGTATGGTAGTAACTCATCAATGAATTTGTTAATTTAAATTTATTGAATGACATTTGCTTTAAAAGAAAGCCTGTGAAACAAGATAGACTGATACCATTAGAAGAGTCTTCTTCATTCTTTGTCTAAGTATAATACGATATATTTTTTAGCTGTGACTCCCTAACACTGCAATACTAATAAACTTTAAGCCTTTTCTGTGGTGAAAGGTTGATTCAGTCTCTAAATATAATCATTCCTGGCATTGTCCTTGGAGACATTGCCAATGGTATCAAAAGATATGTTAGTTTTATTCTGTAGTTTTTCTGCTCCCCTGGGACCTTGGATGTCTCAAACACTTCTCATTTATGCTTGAAGTAAAATTAAATCCTTTCAAAGGAGGAAAGCTGTTTAGACAAATCCACTGAATTACTTTGTGCTGTTTCCTCATTTAGCTCACTTTCTGACCAGTTTCCAAAGTTCTGAGCTTTTAATCCTGTAAGACTGCTGAAAGGGACTGAATTTTACTTTGTGTAAAAAAAGCTGAAAATATAGCTCACACTGAGATTAACCTCCTGCTTCCCAAGTTTGAGAAGAATTCTTTAAAGGCAGAAAAAACTAAAGGTTTACTCAAGTGGAAAAAAACAAATGGTGTAGAGAAATCCAGAGGTGGGGAAAAAGTCAGCAGACAATGTAAAAAGACAGTTATTCTGTTAAGATCAGGCAAATTATCCACAGCTGATGTGAGAAATATTGCTACCCTATCTGTTCATATATAAGTTCATAAATATGTGCACAAAGAAACTTTAATAAATTATTTATCATTTTAGATTTCTTACCTCTCTAATTCTGAATCTGTGTGGGAAATTATCTTCTTGTCAGGCACAATATTCCTGAGCCTTATAAAAAAGTTTTTTACATTCTGTGTAGGAAGAAGATAACAGAATACTCAGTACCCCAACTCAATGTCAATCACAATCATTCTCAGGTGTACTGAACATTTAATTATTAATATCAGCAAAAATGCTCCAACAGGAGACATTCATAAAATCTCATCCTAGGATTACCAAAACCATGGAAGAATGTAGGAGATGCAGGAAGTTGCAGAGGGTTAGAGTTGCAGGTTCAAGAGGTTTCTCCAGGCAGCATCCTGACCAGTAGGTTACTGACTATCCTATGGCGTCTCTCTCACTTTTAAGTGAAAGTATAAACATGACTGCTGTGTTTCCAGGTAATCGTTCAATATTGATGGACTGATATTTTTCCATTGAAGGGCCCCGACTATCTGAATTTTTTTCTTCTGGGAAGTGACTCGTATGTTATTCACCTCCACTGATATTTGTATTATTATGTATTTGCAATTGGCTCTTGAAAAACATATGACTGGTAATACTTCTGTGCCTTGATACATTCACTTTCAAATCCATCAGGAGTGCTCTGAAGAACTATTTGAACAGTTATATGTCATACAGAAACAGAGAGGCATTTGATTTTATTTTGATTTTAGATGAAGGATGTTTCAGTCTATCATCATAGGAATTCATGTTACTTTGTGCCAGATCATAATAGATGTACCTTAATATTGTCCTGTGATAAAAGAATACCGGTCTATTTCACAGGCTATCATGAGATAAAAATGGTGACTGCTAGGCAGTACAGTAATGAGAAGTTCATAGACTGCCTTACTTAGGTATCTGTTGCTGTTCATTGCAAGCAACTTTTAAAGCCCAGCTTTAATCACCAAAATGAACAATATACATTGCAAAACTGATTACTTTTTAAATAAATTTATTCTCGGTTTTTATTAGAATATTTGCTTCGCTTCTGCAGTGACCATTAATCTATGCAAGGTACTTTTTTGCATAAATACATTTGTGCCTAAAAACTCAATTCAGACTTGACAAACATATTTAAAATAGCATAAAGGGATTCCAAGATATCCCTTTGAATTCTAAAGCTCTTTTAAAATCAGCTTGAAAATATTCGTCCCATCTTATGTATTCATATATATATAAATTATAAACCTGAAATTAATGTAAAATATGAAATGATACACAAGAAAATAAAAAAATGAACGATACGTGACTCATTTATGCAGGCTAGGCTCTCCTTTTTCCTTAACAAATCACTGTAGTATATCTAATTAAGGATTGCAAATCCATGGCTGAAATTAACAGTTCTGGATGTTTCTTCTTCAGTGCATCTACAGTAAGTAATCACATCGACAGGTGTACACACAGGGAGCAGAGCAGTGAAAAAACTGTTCACAGTCTTATTTTTCTGGCAATACATAAGATGAGTTCAAAATAAGAATGCAACATGAAAACAAACTACACTTTCCGATTCAAACATGCTTTGGGCTATGCAAAGCAAAAGTGTTAAACTGATCTGGATGAGGAATAGAACAACAGCAACACCAAAATTGACTCCTAATAGCCAAAAAGAGGTATCATCATAAGTGACATCATTGAACAGCATTGTCCTCTACAGCTGGGTAACTACACCACAGCATTAACCACAGACCAGTCACCTCTATGTCACTATTTTATTCTATAAATTTTTCAACTGTGTAAATAAGATGGGTCACTTTGAATTGTCTTGTCATTTTAACCAATAGTCCAAGTTAATAGATAATGTTCAAATTGCATATGCTTCAAATGGAAGGTAATCATTGCACTCAAAAATAAGACTTTTAGTCTGTACTTTGTCTTGTTTATAAATGTTAATTGCAGATTCTATAAAATACTTCAATAGAATTAAATTAAAATAACACTCTGTGCCAACCTCCCTCCCTTCCCACACGCTTAGTTCCCTGATCCACTTAATGATCTTGTTTCAATTCAGTAGTAATACATTATGAAAGTCTGGCAATCCGAGCACCTTTGTAAAACATATTTTATATTATTATTATTACCCACTGCCATGTCTTTAACAGTAAGCTGTAATCTAAAAAGCTGAGGATAAAAACATTGAAATAACATCTAACTTTGCACCCATAACACTGAAATAACTTTATGAACAGTATTAAAAATTTTTCCACCCTTTCATCCTAATATCAGCTACCTATCTGGTGTGTATACAGGATTTCATTTTTAAGGAGAAGTAAAGTGCTCTTTGTCACTGCACTGGAGTTTGGTTTTAATATGAACTACTGCAAAGAGTTATGTTATCCGAATTTAAATTCTGACCCAAATCACATTTTAGCTGTAGTAAGGGAAAAGTTCTTTCAGTCTCTTCATGGATGAGAAATCTATCAATTATGAACATATTTTGAATAGAAAGAAAAATAAATTTAATAGCGTGAAAAGACCACTTCTAGAATTCTACTTTATGCCTTCTATAACAACATAGTTACTAAAACAACATAGTTTCCTCAAAGTGAGGAAATTATGAATTAACTTTGAAAAGAAACACTTAAGAACAGAATCTCCAAGTCATTACAACCTACTTGTAGTTCCCTCAATTCAGTTTCCATGTGCAGGCAAAGTATGGAGTGCAGAGAGGACCAAGTCTGCTTTCAGAATACAAGCCTGGGGCAAGGTGACATGATTAAGATGAGACAGTATATATGAAATTGTAGAAAATGCAAGCAAGGGATTACCTCACTGCCTCTGCATGCATAAGAGAGGTGGAAGATTGTCCTTTTACTATGGCAGTAACTGTGTAACTCTAAAACAAGCCCACTTCAGGGCCACAGCAGTTCTCCAGCAGGTTTGGAAGGACACACTTGGTACTCGGTCTTCAAATACTGTTATGCCCATAACTCCCATAACTCTATGTGATTTCAAAATGTTGAGAGCCACAATTTACTAGTTCCTGGGGTTTGTAAACATGTAAATGGGTGAACAGGTATATTAAGTCTCTCATTACATGAAACTGTTACACATGAACTATCTTTTCTGGAGGCAGGGTTTATGGCTGCTTATGAGCTTCCTGAATCAGCAAAGCTGTGAACTGGGAGGGATTTAAGGAGTAACACAAAAAAATCCCAGCAACAGGTCAAAAGATCCCAGCAAAGGACTGATTATCCCTATCTGGTTCTTGGCAGATTTAACTATTCTGAAAGATCTCCAGGAATTCAAGACAAGATGTTCCCTATGATATCTGGGTGGGAGGAAGGGGCTACAAAGTTCCGTACTGCCAACATTTTTTATCAAAGACACAATTTTTATCAAGGGTATGAAAGGCAGCCCATGCCTACTTATGATGACATATACAAGAAACTTAATCACCTTTCTAAAGCTGTTTCTAGTTCTATGTATTTACAGTATTTCCAATGTATACCAAAACACATCCTTCTAAAGTGGCACCTTCCACCTACTGTGTCTAAATGGTCATCTACCACTTATTCGGTCTTCTCAGTGACTTTAGGATCCAACTCAGCTTTTATATCTGCATCACTTTTTTCTACTAAAGTTCATAGAAACATCTGACATTTGGGGAAGTTCAATGAAGAACGAAGATTTTACTCTCTGTTGCGAATGGGGAACAAATCAGGACTTCCTGAACATGATAAATTAGTTAAAATGGCCATACCTCACTACTCCAATTCATAGTTGTCCTTCTCAGGTAAGGAATTCATTGGGGAAAAATTAGGCTATTTTTACCTTGTACCTGACTAAGCCTGTTGAGAGCTACTAGAAGCATCAAGAACAGAACACTTCTCGCTTCACAAGTTGATTAGCCATTTTCACTGCATCCCTCTACTCAAAGATTACAGTTCAACCAAGGACTATAAACAGTAAGATAAGGGGAAATCTCCACCAGCCCCCCAGGTTTCCCCTGCTGCTCTAGAGCCAGCAGAACTAATGGAGTTTTAAAGGGAATCTAGTGCTGGGTGACTTAAGAGTTGCCTCCCTGCTTTTCAGCCCCTTCCAGCACGCAATCCTGCTCCCCCCAGCCTACCAAGGAAGGCACCTCCTTCAGACTCAGAATTACGGAGGAAGAGAGAGATTCTGCGCAGAGTACTGGGGGAAGCACTCTACATTGAATTGCCCCATTCAGTGGTCTGTAAAGTCTACAACAAATCAGGAATTTCCTCTCTGGAAGTAACAATTTGGTCATTCCAAATGTGGTAGCTGGTCCCTCGGGATCCTTAATGGTGACCAATCTTTTAACATTATCTTGGGACCACTTTTGCACAGAGCAATAACGCCCATAACAATGACCTTTCTTGGTGCTAAGTTTTAACTATATGCACGGAATGAAGGTGAAAAAAGTCATTTGTCTTGGTCACTGCACCAAACAGGGAAAGCACCTCTCACTGTTTTTCACAAGCTGGCTAGTTTTTCTTACAGGTTGTTTCTAGGGTAGTCTAAGAGTATCGTTCTGAGCCCCTATAACACGTTCTGTGAGTGAAGGAAGAGAAAGCTTTTTGTATCCCTTGCCCCTTCCTCTAGTTTCAAATATAATATGAAAAAGGCCATGCTTTGTTTGCCTATGTCTTTTAATTTTGCATTTTTTCTGCTATGCTTACATCTAGAATTACATTGCATAGATGAATGGTAGTAGCTGTATAGTCTCAGTCCACGGGAAAGTTACTATATTCACAGTTTTCTTTTCTCACTTGCAATTGATTCCAGAGAGAAAACACACACATTAATACATATTATCTCGTTTGCAGTACAGATGTCTAATCATGAAGCCATTCCCTATGTGAAACTCCCATTGAAGTCAGTCAGAGCCAAGCCTCCAAGTGGACAGCAAGGTCAGGAGCAGATTTACTTTCATATCATTTTTACGCATTGACAGAGTATGTTTACTTTCTAATACATTACAAAGAGTGATGGGTAAACCACAAAGCGTCTCAATGCTTGGACAAACACCAAAATCTGTGGATGCTCTTTTGAACTGTATTCCAACTGTCTAAAGCCACTTGATCCTCCACAGCTGGGCTGGGAAGTCTTACAAGATTAGATATTTCGGCACTTCTGCTTCCCATTCTAGCCAAGTGAAGATAGTTTAAATTTGAAAGGGGGGGGGGGGGGGGGGGGGGGGGGAGGGAGACAAAAACAAGACCATAGCAAGCGTTAAACATAAACTAGATTTTCAAATATTTACCTGTTAATCTGAGATACCAGTAAAATTCTGTTCTTAATGTGGGTATCCCAGTGACCCTGCCCCCAGACCACAAAACACATTGTTTTCTTACTTACAGCAGCCACAGAATACGCATTTCTAATGTAGGTGGTGGACTTAGATACCAGCCAAACACTTTATTCTGATATAGACAGCAAGGCGTCTGAGTCAGTGATCCTGGAACTAACGGACAGACTCCTAATGGTGCCATAACCATGACAGAAATGAGACCCAGTCTTTATTTCATCTTAGTTTCCCTGAAACTAAAAAAGCAGAATGCTGAAACTTTAATCACCTTCCTTATTGAGGATTATATTCTTCCAGCTATTGGAAAATAATGCGGCCCCTGAGGGAATAGCTGTTGAGTGTTTGATGGAAAACACTGTTTCAGTCACTTTGCATATCTCATTTTTACATTCCCATGTTAATCAACCCGAAGTTTAAATAAGCCAAACTTTGCCATATCTAAATTCTGATATTTTAATAACCATTTTTCTTGATGACAGAACTATACATCAGATGCTCTGTGAAAGTAAACACTGCACGAGATTAGCACTTTCTTGCTAAATGATGTTGTACTGTGTTTCTTGGCCAGATGTTATGAGAAACTTAATCTGAAGTTTATCTTAACAGGTATTGATGATTTTGTGCTAAACACTTACGCAAGCAATCTGGCTGACTGCTTTAAATCTTCATTACAAATATAGAAAAAAGGTTCATAGTTAGAATAGCTGCATTTTGCTCCATTGCCATCAATTAGAGTATTTCAATAACATAAGAAACTGAAATCCCACAATACCTACCAACTAATTGGTTCTTTTAATACCTAAGCTCTTCTTATATTAAATATTTCGGTGAAACTGCTACTAGCATTATCATATTTTTTAAAAAGTATATTTGTATATTTAATTTATATATGTTTCATTTTACAATGATTTTCTCAGAAAAACTATGCTGGCTGTCAGGGAGCAGCAGGAGTGGGGCTGCTCTGGGACAGAGAGGAGCCAGGAGCCACGATGACCCCAGCACTCTGGGCTGGGCTGTAATGCTCCCACAGGCTGCAGTCCCATGGTACCTGATCAGGGGCAGTGGTAGAAACAGGTCCAAATGATCATCCCGGACAAGGGATGATCAGGTCTACAATGAGTCTGGTCCACAGTCCAGCCTTAAAGATCCGTCAAAAATGGCAGGAGTCTGAGCTAGAGGCAGGAGAAGAAATAAGGCTACACATAAGCTCACTCCAAGGCCCATCCAAGAAGCCCATCCAGGAGGGCAGAACAGTAGGACTAGGTACATGTGTACTTTCCTCATCACTCAGGCAAAGTGAGGGTGTCCAGACCTTAGCTTAAATGGAGCACCTAGATTCCAGGTGAGGCTGATCAGCACAAATATGGCCTTTTCGGTGCCTCCCTGGGAGCTAAGAGTTTTCATTCCAATATACTGAAATAAGAAGTAGATTCCATGTCTTTGAACCCCTGTGAAAAGTACATCAATGGTATTATTTTTTCAAGTGTGGATTTCTTCAAGGTTGGGTAAAGGGTAACATCTGAGGCACTACACTAGGTAGAAAAGGAAGCTAAGCACTTCTGAAAAGGCTTTCTGTGTGGCTGACTCTGCCTAAGCCCAACTAGTGAAAACTTGATAAGCCACTTTTCCTGTCCTGTTTCCTCCTGCTGTCCCTCCAGTCATTTGACTCTACAGAAAGCCACTGAATAGGTCAGAGCAGCTTTAAGGAAGTTATAATAGTCACTGGACTTGAAAATGGCTCTTTGTAGCCCAGGGGGTGGGGGGTAATGTTCATACCTAGGGCAGATAAAGCTGTCTCAGACATATTCAGCAGCAACAAGAAAAGATTTGAGATAGAAATGGAGAATAATAAAGGGAAACAAAGATATCTTTGAATGTTAACAATTAAATATATTCAGATAATAAATTGATATAAGGCATGAGTACAACAAATCAAAGTAGTACTCTCCAAGTCCAAAACTTACCTAAAGAAATCATTCCAGCAATGAATGAAGAAATTCTTTCTTTGGATAAATTAATTAATCATCCTGGGGTGAATTAATTTTGTGAGATTGTAATTAAGTATGAACTTCAGTTAAAACTTTTCCCACATAGATCTTTGTCTGCATTGTATCTGAACTCCCCAGCATCAGCTCATGCTACAGTTTTTCCCCACTGTGGGGTCCTTAATAAGGGTTCTTTCCTTTAAACTAGTTATCCAGTTTCCCAAAACTTGCAAGAGTTTCTTTATGTTTGAGGTTCCCACCACTCTGCCACATGTGAACTGAAACTAGTAAATGGGTTCACACTTTACTGGGTGCACACATTAACAATAGCATGACTGCATAAGCATTGTTTCCATAGAAAAATGGAGTTAAAATAGTCTGGTAACAATAGCTGGCAAGTTCTGTTAACTATTATCATCAACATAGCAATGTTTTTAGTTCTTTTTTAGAGCCACATCGTCATAGGACTGTTACTCAAAGCAGAGACAGGCAATATTTTCCAGAAATCTGATAGGTGACAGCTCAGATAAACTGGCTTTTGCTTAGCCTATGTACCTCAAAACACTCCTATATCTCCAGTTTATAATGGATTAAATAATGTTATGGATTTTCTATGTTCATGTATATAAACATGGCTATATGTTTACAGTCAGAAACCTGTATAGATAGAAACTGATCCTTAAGTTTAGGAACAGGAATACAGCCTTAGAATACTGCAAAATGTTATATTCTGTGCAATATGTATATTAAATACATTTTGGACATAAACTAAGTCTTTTACTCCCATTTTTGTGGCTAAGTCACTTCCCTTAGGTTCTTCTACCAGCTCAGTTACATAGCATTTAAGCTCCAGGGAGAACAAAATTGACCAATTAGTATCTCATGATGCAAAGAAGATCCAAAATAATGAAGTATATGATGCAGCCAACATAAATCACTGTCTAATTTAAAATAGAGAGAAACATGCAGACTGAAAGGATCCTAAAGCAAAAAAAAAAAAGTTACGACAAAGCAAAAATTGTGGAAATTACAAGATTTATTTCAGCCAACACTGTAATCTTTTTTTTTTTATCACATTAAATCTTTTCATCCAATTGGAAATTTGGCCAACTTGCAATTAAAGCTTTTTAGGGTAAAGAGAAGACTTTTTGCTGATCCAGTCAAACATCCAGTCAGTGTTAGTTAGATTCTAATTCCTGCAAATATTTTGTGAGGAGCTGATATACAGGAGCTGCAGCTATGGGTCCATCTAACACCAACTACATAAGAAATGCATAAACAACTCATATAAAGAAAAAATAGCTAAGCCACTTATTTTGGGGGAAGGAAAAAAAAAGGAAAGAAAGAAAAAACAAAGCAAGTTGTTGAACAATTTTATAAACTCCCTGTGCTATCCTAGGAACACAGAAACCTGAAAATCAAAATAGGTACAAGACTGGGATATGTTAGAAGCTACAAAACTGCAATATAAGAACAACCTAAACTGTAAATGTAGCACACTTTCCTATGCTGTTGTCCGCGGTTCTTTTTTCTAAGATGTTCCAAGATATATTTTCCATATACATGTAAGGCTTGTGGAAGAACCTGTCGACCTCTTATCAGAAATTCTGCCTCATAATTTCTGACAATTATTAACTTTCAAGAGATTTACCTTCCTACCTGACTGTAAAAAAGGAGTGGATACAATAAACCTTGGGCTTTAACTTAACTTTCAAATGTACAAGCAAGCACCAGAGCGCCAAGCACATCATCAGTCTCTGCAATGTCTTTCCTGCTAGCTCCTTATGGTGGTGCAGCTGTGAAACCCTACATCAGACTGCTGGGTGAGAAAGAGCTGTGAGAATGAGTTGTGGCTCACTAAGGTTTTACCCTCTTCATCGAGAGCTGCATTTTAAGTTCAGGTCCTTGCACTTGGTCCGTACCTACAGCATGAGGTATGTTTTAGGTATGCTTATGCTTGGCCTGGCTGTTCCTCACTGCTGACTTGACATCCTGGCTCAACCTTATACCTGTCTCATTCTCAAGGAATTGTCTGGCATTGAATAGACTCTTGGCTGAAGCTGGTTATTTTCACTGGGCCTCCTCTCCTTTTCTTGCTTAGGTGTTGTTTGTTGGCAGTCCTGTCAAGGAGCTGTCTGCCCTGCCTGCCTTTCTGTCATCCTTGGCTCTCACTTCTTCCCTTGGGGGTCAAATTGTTCTTGCTCTCCCCTGAGAGCAAGCCACACAAAGCAGCATGCACATGTGGGGTATATATGCTCAGTAACCCCATGTACCCCTTGCTCCTTGCCACTTACATGCAAGAATTACAGACTTAATTCTGTCTCAGTGACTTTGTTCCCCAAACATATCTGAAGATGCTATTGCACAGTCCACTTCATGTGTGCAAGCTGGTTAGGTCATCACAGTATAATTTATTTTTTAATTAAGAAAATAAATGTGTGATGTGAACACACACACAAAAAAAAAAAAAACGTTACAGAAGAAGAAGAAGTTGCATGAGTCAACAGTAACTACCCATATGTCCTTACTCAATAATGGAAAGAGCTATACCATGAAGGATGCTAGCTTTGTGTGAGACTCTTTAAATACATGCCTCATATGCTGCCTTCAAAAATGCCTGGAAAAGTAGCTTGATTCAGTTGGAGGAAAGGTGAGACAGAGGTGAGCAAGTAAATAACTAACTTCAATCTCAGTTTAAGAGGAACCTAATGCTTTCACTATAAATGCTATACTGTTCTGATTTTTTTCTTTTATAAACCTCTAAAATTCATCCATATCGTTACTTAACTGTGAGTACTATCTTTTCCAGCTCTCACTGCATATTTTTCCCTAGCTTTTTATCTGTCATTGCTCCTTTAATCTTGCTCTTCCCTTAGAAGAGCACAAACCCAATCACTCAAGCCTGAGCTGACTTTTCAAGCCCAGGATTTTCAAGTGGGTTAAAAATTAAAAATGAATTTGCCTATCTTTACCTAGCAGAAGCCTTTTTCGGTATTCCATTAGTTATTTCCCTTCACTCTCAAATTTATTCCATTCTGAAGTACTGTAGTACTTCCTAGCAGCAGTATAATATACCACCCAGCCATTAATCCTCTGAAGCAGCTCAGCACCGGCACTTGGCTGCCAATTAGTCTCTTGCACATCACGATATTAAACGGTTTGTTGTATATATACAGGTAATTTATATTTTGTCCCATATTCTGATTATTTTGCTAATTTATCAGATTTTTCTGGCCTTATTGAATGTAATTGACTTGAAGTAAATGCCAAGAAGAATGTATGAAATTAAGATAAGGTTCTCTATAAAGGCCATGGAGGTTTACTGTGAGACAAAAGAAAAGTTTTATCTGGAAAGAAATGTACTTATGTCTTATGTTTTATTCTTTTTGTAGCCTCTTTTAATAAAAAATGGATATTTTTTATGAGTTCATTTATTCAGCACCTGAAATGAACCTAAGTCTGTAGGGTCTTACATATCTTATCATCATCTGAGTTGTCATAATCGCAAGATTAACAACTTCAAGAGAAGTCACAAATAGAAGTAGCGATTTTACACACTTTGTTTTTAGGAAAAAGTCCCTACTCTGTAGAACACAGATGTTTTTGCAAATCATTGCCAAGAGATCTTCTGAAAGATTTCCTGTCCTATGTTAATGGACCTTGAATGATAATTTTCTTATCCTACAGTAATGACAACAACTTGGCATTTGTCACTTGCCTGAACATCCTGGACATAGGTATTCAATTGTTATTATTTTCAGCTCAGGAGAAATATATACTAGAATAATAGAAGAACTATATAATAGAAGAAATATATACTCTCTGAGTCTCGGTTTAAGAATTAGCTTAATTTCTGCAAAAAAGGTAGCAAAACCCCTACTAGAAATAAAGTCAAATTTACAGATATGTTAATATTCTTATTAGGAATTACATTGAAGTGATGTTACTCCTCATCTTTAATTGTGCATTTCCCTTCCTGCAGTTTATCCTTAACATGTAGGAAGCAATCGTTGTCTTAGCAGCCACCTGTTATTCTAAACAAGGCAAAGTCTTGCAGTATCTTCTGTGATGTCTGTTGGTATTTTGCTTAAATTGCAGGGAACAGAATAGATGTCTGGAATAGGGTGTTCCCAATGATTATGTGCCAGTGCTTTTCTTGTTGCTTCTGGACATGTCTGCTTTTTTGTCTGGATCATATGGCTTCATCCCTGTGAACTTTGTGAGGGTATGACACGTCTCGTTAATCATCATTGTATTCACTACACACCATTTCTACCTGGCCACAGACTTAAACATGTCACTTACTCATGTCTGTATTCCTCCACTGTCTTCTCCATGTATTAAATAAAAAGATATATAAAAAAAATAATTATTGCAGCTTTCAAAGCTCTGTATGGTTCTGTTCTTCCTTAGTAGTTTGTTCCTGTTTGATCACATCAGGTACATCCACATTAGTATTTTAGTTTGAAAATTTTACTCTTGAAACAAACCCTTTAGCCAGGCTTTGGCACACTGCAGAATGGTCTCAGGGTGCACAAGTTGTATTTCTGTTCAGTGAAGTTAAAGCTGAAGTTGCATTGCAGGGACTAACGGACACTGAGTCCCCAGGACCAGATGTGCAGTTGCACTGGCTAGGACAGAGCTAATTTTCTTCATAGCAGCTCCTATGGTGCTGGTTTTCAGGTTTGTGACCAAAAAAATACCGATGACATGCTGAAGTTCTAGCTGTTGCTGATTGTTTGTACAGCATCAAGGCCTTCTCTGTTTCTCGCTCTGGCCCTCCCCTGAATAAATCGGGGTTACGCAGTAGGTTGGGAGGGGACACAACCAGGCAGAGGACCCAAACTGACCAAAAGGATATTCCATACCATGTGATGTCATGGTCAGCAATAAAAGCTGTGGGGAAGAAGGATGAAGGGAGGATATTCAGTGATGGCATCTATCTTCCCAGGTAACCATTACATGTGATGAGGCCCTGCTTTCCTGGAAATGGCAAAACACCTGCCTGTCAATGGGAAGTAGTGAATGAATTCCTTATTTTGCTATGCTTGCGTGCACAGAATTTTCTTTACCCATTAAACTGTCTTTATCTCTCAATCCATGAGTTTTCTGACTTTTACCCTTCCAATTCTCACCCCCTTCCTGCTGCAGGGGAGTGAGCGAGCGGCTGTGTGGGGTTTGGCTGCCTGCCACAGCTAACCCACAACAATAGTTCAGAATACACCCTCTGTCTCCCCTGTCCCCGTGTCCCTCCCACGCATATGGTGTGGATGTCAGGCCCTCAGCAGTAACCATTTGGCCTTGCTGGGCCATGTTTTTCAGTAACAGTGTAAAACGTAATTTTCTCGCCTATTAGATGAAGGTCCAGTGAAGCTGGGCCGTGAGGGCGTTCAATACCTTCATTCTGGCACTGCTCTTCTTTTTTTAGTAAACACAGTGGAGAAGCAGAGATTTTCACATGTGGTTCACTGAGCCTGTGGTTAATAGATTAGAAGGAAACTGACTCTAAAAACAGACACATGTCCAAAACCAAAATTAATATGTAATATTCTGTGAAATTAAAGGAATTTTCAGCAACAAATTAAAGGGAAAGCAATTTTGATCTTAACACTGAATAACACACCACTTTTGAAATTGTTGGATCATTCACTGCTTCATACAGTCATTAATGAGGGGAATAGTTAATACTTACTGGATTTGCTGTGTTTACCTTCTTTATACACCTTTTGCTTTAGCTATCAAATCAATGTGTGAACCTATAACACATACAGTTCTGTGGATCTTCACTGTAATTAAATGTTATTTCTTATTGCTAAGCTTAAGGATGACTTTAAACTGAAGCTGCAGACTTAATGTAGCTGTGTAGAAAGAAGTAGACCATTTGCATGTGGTATGAGATCCACACCCTGTTACCTGATTAATGGTACATAGGAAAGTAGAGAAATCTTGACTTCTGAAGTCACCAGGGATCAATTTCAAGATTAATGGAATATTCTGTATAGGCATAAAAACAGCTCAGAATTTAGTTTGTGATTAGCAACCTTTAAACACCTATAGAAATCTTCAGTTTATCATTTTGGTTTGATTTGAACTAGAAATATCAGAAGTGTTTCATGATTTAACGTAACGGTAACAAAATACATTATCATGTTATAGTGTATTTTTTTTATATTATGAAATAATTATTTTTTCTTAGTGGAACTTTCTGGTTTTGTATCTAGTCAATATGAAGAATAGTGGCATTCACAATCAAAAAAAAAAGGAAAGAAAGGAAAAAAAACAGATGTTTTCTATCAGATTTGGTTTCTATTTTATGCTAAGATGCAGAGGAATTTAAATTAGCTCCACACAAAACCTAACACCTAGGATCAGTTTCACTAGCATACAAAGAATCCTAATGTTTTGTAACATTACTAAAGATCTAAGAAGCAATTTAACATTCAAGACATTTAACTTCTGACCTAATCCTTTTACATTTTGTACCTGCAATCAGCTAAGTGTCTCAGATTCTCATCTCAAATAAGTGCAAGTCTGAAGTTTCTCAGATATGCTTGGGAGCCTATTATGGGTTTTTAACTGCAGCGCTCTGACTTAACATTTCTTTTACTTCAACAGACCATCTCAATTTTGCTTTGATACCTCTCCTGCTAGGTTAAGGGAGATTGATTGAATTCAGCTTATTATAGCTTCTGAACTGTTGCTTAAATACTGGTATGCAGCTGAAAGGAAATGTTTTTATTTTTTCCTACATCCATGTCTCTGAAAATGCTGGCATTTTATCTTTCATCTAGAGTATTGAATGCTATGGAACAAATTACTGTGGTGACTGGGTTTTTTCCATTTTTACTTCACTTGACTGAATGGAAAGTAAGTTTTCTTGACCAAAAATATATTCAAAAACCCCAGTCTATATTTTGCCTTCATTTCCTTTCAATGACATACATTTAATACTCTAAACAAAATTGTAGGTTAAGATAACATTTTTATTAGATCATTTTTAAGGAAGCTAGCTTTGCTGCTTGCTTAAAACTTTCAAATGTTAGTCAATGCCTGAGCGACTAACTTTGGATAGCATAGTTTCAGTTTTCAGTTCCGAGTTTGTGTGTGTGGGGTTTTTTTCTTTCTTTCTTTGTTTATTTTTTCATTACTGCTGAGGTTTATGAGTTTTTTATGGAAGAGAGCTTGATATCTACGTATGCCAGGGTCATTTTCATAATCATTAAATCTATCATATAGGATGGTCCCTTGCAATACTTTAATAACAATTTAATAATTCTTGGTCACACTTCACTGTAAAAGCATGTGACTCGTAGTTTCTGAAGTTTTGACATTTTATTTTCTGTGAACTTGAATCCATATATGAGTCTGATTTTTATGTGCATATATGAAGTCTCAATCTAAAGAGATAAAATTATGTATTTAGGAAAAAATCTCAGTAAAATGATTGAGCTATAATTACAGTTTCAGGGACTGTTGGTTATCTGCTTTTCATTATTGCCATTTCTATTTTATAGTCATGTCTACAACACAGGAGTTTTAATTCTTTACATATGTCATAAGTAATATTTAAAGACAGTAGAACAATATATGCTCTTCAAATGATACCAATCACTCTATTCCATTATAAACCAAACACAGCTTATATACACCAGGGGGAGTATAAAACTGGTTATGACAGAGCAGATTCCATGTTTAATCTGTAAAATTTTAAACCAAAGTCTAGCCTTCTCCTCAGTTTTCAATTTGTCCTTATTTGATTTTTTATTAGTGTCTTCCATGGATTAATTCTATTCATTTTTCAAGTGGCATTTTAAGCTTGAGTTATCACATACTAAAAGATGAAACACACACACAAAAAAAAAGCTAATCAACTATAATCAAATTCCATATTCATGACTAGCAAAGAATTTTCTTTCAGTGTTCAGAGTTACAAGGATCCTATATATAAAACATTTCCAGCAGCTCTAGAATCTGAGTAATTTTGTGGGATTTTTGCAGAAGCATCATATGGTAATTAATAAGATGACTTGCCACCTGGATCACCCAGTTCCATGCAGATACGAGCATATTTGTAACTATTTGGGAAAGCAGTTAAATCACAAGTAGCAAAGATATCACTTGGAAATTGTGGTTGAACACGTACGGTTAGTTTTTTTACAACACATAACACTACTTCTGTGGTAAGACAGGAGGAATAGTTTTTCCAAAAGTCAGGAAATGACTTCACCTCTTAAGGGGGAAAATAGCAAGATTTCCTAAGTTGTACCTAGACTAAGAAAACAACAGTTGAAATCTAACAATGAATTGACTTTCTGATAGAGATAGTCATGGAAACTTGGTGAGTTTCATTTATTTATTTATTTATTTTCCTTAGAACTTTGAAAATGAGGTTGCATAAACCTGCTCACTGCTGTCTGATGATGCGTGTGGTAACAGAATGCTCTCTCCTCTATTTGAGCTGCCCTTATCCTGCACAGGGGAAGTTTCAAAGGATTCAAACAATTTATTGACCCCTGGATGTGCCAAAATATTAGATAAGAAGCATTTCAGTTAAGCAGTACATTCATATTTGATGTTTTGGTTTCTGATCTTCTTGCTTGATTTAGTTAATTACTGTCCCAAATCTCATCTTGGCTGAGCACTTGCAATGAGTCAAAAAAATTTCATTTCTTGCCATGAGTTACTGTTTCTCAAATTCCTGCCATAATTCTCTTTTTCTGCTTCTGGTTTTCTGCTCTTCTTTGCAGCATTAGGTGCAAAGATGGTATATAGATATACTGGCTAAACTGACTCTTATTAGTTCTTGCTGGTGCTAATTAGCCTTTCTCAAAGCTTTTTTACTGTGCTAGTTCCTTGTAGAGAACTAACACCATGCTCTTTGAAAGAAATTACTTGAAATTTCTGTCTCTTCTATTTTCTCACATGAAACAAAGAGAAGGCAAACATAATGGTTAATGGTTGGACTCGATGATTTTAAAGGTCCCTTCCAACCTAGATGATTCTATGATTCTATTCTATAAATGTAAAAACTTTTCTTTGTTTTCTCTGACTGTGATTACTCCTGGGTCTAGTCTTCCACTTCTGAAATACATTACAAACAAGGTGAAGTAGAGCTACACACAGAATAATTAGCACAGCTGTGAGTGTTTGGTCAACTTTTCTGACAGGTCACATCCTCCAGGGCTGGTTGAAGAGGAAATGTGACACGAGACAGCTTTTTTCCCATATGTTCCCCTTAGGAATGTGAAAGCAGTCTGTGGAATTTCTTACGACTCTCCAACTCAATAATTCACCAAACGAAACATGAAAGTAATTGCTCTGCATGCAATAATGTGTGTTTTATTTTCATGCACAAGACCATTTCTGAATGAAATTCCTTCAGAGACTATGGTCATTTTAAAGATTATTTTGATAACAGAAAATTCATTCTGATGATGGAATTATATTTTTTTTTTTATTTTCTCTGTTATCTGGTAGGAGGATTTATCTTGTTGAATCTGTACTTGTGTTTAGCGCTTTTCAAATAGTTACACCCTGCATAAATGAGGAAAAAAGGATAGCTTGCTATGAGTTCACTGGAATAATTTAATCCAGTTCTATTTTCCTTTTAACTGTAGATACTTAAGCAAGTCAGGCTAGGCTCTGTTTATAGTCAGTGAAATGAAATAGGCACTAGGGTGCAAACCATTTGACCATATATAGATGTCTCATTTAGGATGAGCAGAATCAGCCCTTGGACTCCATGGACTGCAGTGGCTAGAGCTCTGCAGGCTGTGAAAAGAACCTAGGAAACAGACTAACTCAGGCTACAGACTGCACATCTAATCGAGTGACTTGCACCTGACACTATGAATTTGAAAACAACTCAAATCTCGCTCCAAACCCTCACTCCACACACCTTTATCTCAGCTTACTAAATTTATGAAAGGTGTATTTACTGAAATGATGGAGCATAGCTCTAATCAGAAGCATTTTCAAACTTGACTACTGTATTTCATATTCTCCTAAAGCAGAAGCAGAGACATCTGTAGCAAGACGTTGCAGTAATTGTCATAAATGCTTTAAAGAACACTACCAAAACTTCACAGTTCCCCATAGGAGTTCTCCCCACACTCAGTACACTTCATAAGATCCAGAGCCAGCAACAAGTCATATTCAACAGCTGTGCCTGGCTGGAAAGCAGTTTTACAGAGAAGGCCCTAGAGATCCTGAGCCACCAATATGCCCCTCTGACGAAGAAAAGGTACCTCGGGCTGCACTAGGAGGAGTGTTGCCAGCAGGTTGAGGAAGGTGATCTGTCCCCTCCACTCAGCACCAGTGAGGCCATATCTGGGCAGTGGGTCCAGTGCTGGGCTCCCCAGTACAATAGAGCCATGAACTTACTGGAGCGAGTTTTGTGGAAGGCTACAAAGATGTTGAAGGAACTGGAGCATCTTTCCTATGAGAAAAAACTGTGAGAGCTGAGACTGTCCAGCCTAGAGAAGAGAAGAATCAGGTGGATCTTATCCATGTGGATAAACACCAGGGTGGGGGGATTAAGAAGATGGATTCACGCACTTCTCAGCAGTATCCAGTGATAGGACCACCACAGACAGGGAAATCACCTGCCAATTGCTGTTGCAGGCAAAACAGACTCGGATTGTGAAATTATTTAAAACATGTAATTACTGATTTGGGTATTAGGAAATAAGGAAGACAAACATTAAAAAACTTTGTGAAAACACCTTTCCTTCCCTCTTTCCCGGGTTCAGCTTCACACAGCTTCACTCCACATACCTCTCCTTCCCCCTTCCTGGTATTTTTCCCCTTTATATTGTCACAGATTGCTCTCAGCCCTTTTAGTGGGGCCACCTGTGGTGCAGGAGGTTGGGGTCATGACAAAGGGTTTTCTTTCTGCCTTTCCTTGTTTCTCACTGGTTTTTTTATTCCAGCTTCTCCTTCTTTCTCACCCATTTCCTCTGCCCCAGTGTGGGTCTGTCATGATTTAAAGGATTACCTTGCATGCAGGAATGTAGAGATTGTGACTGTGGGTTTGTAGGACTCTGTAATACACAACACCACAGAGGCTTTATCCTCTAAAATTCTCTGGTTTATTACAGATTACCACAAATACCAAAAATATCACACTACAAGTATATATGTGATTAATAAAGTGAATATATATAATCCAGCATTACAAATTGCTATCAGCAATAATATAGTATCAATCAATAATATGGCAGCAGTTAATAATAGCAGCAACCAATCGTCTAGCAACAACCAATAACAGCAACAATCAAGTAGGTATTATAGGTTACTACAAACCTATTATTAGTGAAGCAACTTATCAACAATGTAACAGCAAATATGATTATAATATATTACTTATATGGATATATAATACTGGTATCAAGTAAATTACACAAATTTCAGAAGGGGCCGAACCATCCCAAAGGACAGAACAAACTAATCCCAAAGGGAGGACCCACCCATCCCAGCGGTGGGAGGACAAACCGAACTGACCCCAAAGTTGAGCCCAAAGGAGGACTAATAAGATAACAGGCAGAATCTCACCTCAAAGGTGATCCGTGTCACAGTCTGGAGTCAGCCAGGTGTCCCTGGTGAGAGTCCACGGTCTCATGGAAATGCTGTGCAGAATTCAACCTGTGTAGGAAAGAAAAAGTACGAGCAGCACAGGAAGTTATCAGAGAGAGAGGCTTCGTTTTGGATAAAAATTAAGTCCTGTTCATAACATAAAGAAATAAGAGGACATAGAACATCCTACTTCAATCAGCCTACTTTGATGCTCTTAATTCTTATTTCTCACCTGCAACAGCCACTAGATTATGCTGTTTTCTGTTATTTCGGACCCATTTTATTTTACCAGACTGTTTTCCACTTTCTCAGATGATAAGTTGCCATTACAGTCCCTTATTTTTGTACTTATCAATGCTATTTCAGGATATGTCCAGTTTCTAGGTGCCCTGGCTGTACTTCGAAGGAGCCAGCTGTGCTTTTCAAGGGTTTTTCTGGTCGCAAGGCCTAGCTCCTGAGGTCACAGCTCCCAGGGTGGAAGCCAATTTCTCTGTCAGTACTTTCAGCAGACATTTTCCTCTGTTCAGTAATTTTCCCCTTCTCACCAGGCCATCTCTAGAGCTGGTCACATCAGGGTCCTCCACGGGCAGCAGTCCCTTCAGGGTGTGCCCAGCCCTGCCATGGTTCACCTCCTTCACATCTTTTTCTCAGCATTTACTGTCCTTTTTTTAGTACCTTTTCCCAGAGGTGCTGCCACCGTGTCTGAGGGGCTCAGCTCTGCCCTGCAGGGAATCCGTTGGAGCCGGCTGGAACCGGCCGTGTCCGGCTCGGGACAGCCCCGGCCCGTCCTCACAGAGGCCCCTGCAGCCCCCATTGCCAGCGCCTGGGAACCTGCACCCAGCGTATATATATTCGGTGCCTTGGTCTATCAGCTTTTGGTTACTGAAACTGCCAGAGAAACTGTATTCCTGCAGAACATCAGGATCCAATTCAGCACATTTACAAGAGGAAAACCCTGCGCGAAGATAACCACCAGTGTGTTATTTTAAGAGAAAGAATATTCACGTGCTACAACATGTTCTTCTCTTGAGATTGGGTCTGAAAAGCAAAAGTATTTCACACACACACACACACAGAGAATTCGGGAATATTACTAATATTATCTAAAAATTATAAAGCCACACCCATATACCAACCAGGACAGCTTTTGTGTACTTGCTGGTTAGCTCTGCTCAACCTATTCTGCTCAGAAGCTTTTCCTTATGGCATAATGCAATGTAAAAATTCCAAGTCTTCGAACATTTTTTAATTTATGCTATGCATCTTGGTTTTTATTGTAGCCTTCTAGCCTACCACCAGCAAAAGTTACTTTCATTAAATTTCTAAAAAGGAGCTTTGTTTTACAATAAAATCTAGAAGTAAAATCTGGGCAAGCATATTGTTTGCCATTTATGACTATGCCTGCAAGGTGCTATTAGTTTGTTGAATTGTCAGTGATACTGAAGATACAACATACCCTATTAATATATTACCACTTTAAACTAAAACTAACAGTGTTCATTAGAACAAGACTTGACATTATGTTGCTGACTTCATAATGTCTCAAATCACATTTTTAATATTAATAATCTACTGATAATTACATACTTCCAAAACTAACATCCTCTGACTTTGTAACCCCATTTTTATAAAGAAAGTAGTGTAAAGTTCTTTTTTTGAAAGTGACGTCACTGAACATGAGCTTTCATATAGTGCAAACTACTTAATGTCACGTATAGTTCAATCAAATTAAGTATAAACAGAGACGTTCTTTTCAATTGCTGCAATCCCTTGCTGCAGATAGCCAAGTGAGATTAAACAGTTCAGTGTTCCTGTCTTCCATTTCTACCTTCCCATTCCCATTTTCTGTAAAAAGCTAAGTGGAGCCGTAGCTGTGAATAGTGTTTTGTTTAAATGTAAACTGTCCTTTCTAACTTTAATCTATCTGTTGGCAAAAAAAAAAATCTGCTGACAATGATTTACTATGGGAAATGCATGAGAAGTCAGTTAATGAGCTGAACCATTTGTTATTTGCTTAAGCGTACATGCTTTCAAGATTTTTTTTAAGTAATTTCCACTATTTATGTTGAACAAAATAAGATTTGTATTAATTAAAACATATGAAGTATTAAAAATATTAATGGATACATAGATCTTCCTGCAGATCTGGGCATGGAACAGTTTTTCTTGATTTCATGAAAAGAACATGACTGTCAATTGACTCTAATTAACAATGTAGACACTTCACAGGCATTTAGAAATAATCATTTGTTTCCAGGCACAGTCTGGTATATGCTGTGCTGGTCAATCGACAGTCTGTTGCAGAAGTTGAAAAATAAGATAAGCTGAAAGAAAAGGAAGCATAAAAGGTCAATATAAGGTGAAGGTCCTGTGTTTTGGTCAGCTGTTAACTGTCTCAGACTGACTTAAAATATGATCTTTTGCATATGGCTATGAGCAAGCTCTGTCGAAGCAACTAATTCCATGCCTGCTCCTAATATCCTGATGTCTAAACCATTCCTGAAAGTGATTTAAATTTATCTGCTTTATTTTGCTATAAAATGTCTAGTTTCTTGAGACAGTTATATTATCTCCACCATGGTAACCAGCACTGCCAGCTGAAAACAATAAGGCCACTCCTCCCCACTGCTTATTTAATGCACTTACCTCTCCCTTGATTCTTTCGGTATCTCGGGTACAGTGAGGCAAAAAGAAGAGAATGATGCCTCATCTCTCATCGTTCTCTTGCGTTTAGATGCCATATATGTATATGTGGCCCAGTGCAGAGTGACGGTTTTGGTTAAACTAGGGCACATTTTCACCAAAGTGTGCAAATTAGGGAACATCAAGAATAATGTAAGGTTTATTGGATAGTTGGATAATTGGATGCGTAATTATTTCAAAGATAAAATTCAGTTGTCCAAGGGATCATATGAAAAACATCATCAAATTTTATACAACAAAAAGTGCGTATGTCAAATGCATTCACATCAACAGAACATCTAAATCTTTTGAAATTCTCACATAGCAGTAAGGGCAATCTAGTAAGAAAAGGGACACAGGTAATATTACTCTTAACCAAAATCTAGTAATTTGACCATACAGAAAATAAAGGAATGGGAAATCATCTACGGCAAATTTCACTACTGTTTATACACTACAGTGAAGCAGATGAACAAATAAACATTTTGAGTAAAGATCAAAACAGACTGTCTGGGAAAACACTTTGGAAAACAGAACATTACTTTTGAAACTGGAAAGGTTTCTATTTTGACATCGCTGCCAATTTCAACCATCCAAAAGCATAAGTCAAACCACAGATAATCATAGGACTGGCTTAAAAATAGAACGCTTAAAAAAAAAGTTTGTGTTCCTTTTTACTAGCCCTTTGCTTTCTGAGATCTTACAGATTACTTGTTTCATTTTGTCATTTTTTCATAAACAAGCATTAAAACTTGAAGCTTATCTTCTAAAATAAAGATCCTCTGCAATCTCCTAATTCCAGCTGCATTGGCTTTATGAAAATACTAAATATCATGAGACTTTTGTTATATTTATGAGGGCTGGGGATACAGCCAATTAACCAACAATATTTAAGACGCGCATTGACAAAAGAAATCATAAGAAAATTCATTCTGAAAACACCCATTATCTTCACACTTATTTTTTTGGCACGAGGTAGACTCAAGGCTGGCATGATGCTGACTCCTTAATCACTGGGAAACAGTGAAAGCAGAAATCAAAAGTGATGGCAACTTCCCTCACTGATGTGCTGGAGGAGTAGATGGGCAGTAGATGGCCAAAGGTAGTCCCTTTGCCAGAAGCAAGGGATCCGCATTGGACCAGCAATCTTCATGCCCTGGTCTCACATCACTTTTATTTCCTGCAGCTGATGTCAGAAGGACCTGTGAGGTCCCTGGTCCCAGCAGCTACTGGACAGCCCAGGTTTCCAGCCGTAGTGCAACCAGCCTCGCTTCTCCCAACATACACTGCCCTTTCAGACTAATTAGGGAACAATTGATCTGTGTCAAATCAGGCAAATGCTCCTGCCTAACTCTCCCCCTTCTTCTTCCCCCACTCCTCCACCCCCCTTATTTATATCCTTTCTACACAGAAAGTTATAATTATATAACAACAATGTAATTCTTAAATACAAATTTTCAGGCATAAGCTAAACCACAATAGCTCAGTTTTATAGCAGTATGACAGAGTCCAGACAGACAATCTAAATCCATTTGAATTAAAGCATTACAATGGAGGAGAAGATAAGACTTTACACAGTAAGCTCTCTAGAGCAAAAGACAATTTCTTACCCTGAGAATCTGCAGAACCTTAAAAAAAAAAGGTCTTGAATGTATCTGTGTTTCTAGATGGTATTGTAATAGAAATAATAGCAATTCTAACAAGCACAAACGTATGAAAAAGAGGCCACTGAGTCATTGTTTTGTTTTCCATTACATTAGTAGAAAACAGTTGTTTGGGGTTTTTTTGACAATCAAAATTGCAAAGATTAAAACTTTGGCACAACATTTACCTGTCAATGTTGTCACTAAAACTGTTAAAAATTCTTCAAATGGATGACAGGAATTAAGGCAATCATCACAGTCATTATGGGATATCGTCTTGATCCGCAATGCCTAATACGTGTGTATGAGAAGCAGTGACAACTTGTGATTACAGTCAACTCCGTCTCTTGGAAAGTTGCTTACATGTGAATAGATATAAAACCCCATTTGTTACTATTTTCCAAACTGCAGAAGATACTAAAGGATGAGAGTTCTCGTCATATCTCAACGTACATTAAAGTAATGAAAATGTTGATTCATTGACTATATATATTAGCACTTCTTCTTGGAAGCATTGCAATAGTGTGTAGTAAAATCTCATTATAAAAATAAGTCAACAACAAAGTCAACATCACAAACAACAACAGAAGAGCAAGATCTGCTCTGTGATTCTCACTGTCTTAAGACAAAGGTTCTAATTTATTCTGTTTCAGTTTACAGGGTCTTTCGTCTCTGTCCTTCCTCCCACTATTTTCCGGATTATCATTGTCATTCCGTTTATCTCACACGCACACAGACTTCTTGTTTCTCCTGAAGTTTGAGAATTTTGATTTTGTTATTATTTATCATGCTAGTCATGTCTTCAGTGTTTTGAAAGGGCAAAGGAAGAAAAGAAATTTATAAATGAGATTATTAGTATTATATCACAGCTGGGAGAATGCAGAACAATGCTAACAGTGGAGAGATTTCCATTAGCTTCACAGTCAAATACCAGTGCAGAAGCTTTTGTCTGTGAAAAGGCTGATGTGGCAACTGCATAATGGACAGATTAATGTCACACAACATAATAGGTCATAGAAGTTACAAACTTCATTATGTCTGAATGAGTTTTAAGTTGATCAGTGCCCATAGACATTAATGAATTCTTTCAAAATCACATATATCATGCCAGCACATATATAAACCCTCAGTTCTTTACACATTATAAATCCAAAAGGCTTTGTTTGCAAATCTCAATGCTAATAATCATTCTATCTCTTCAGCGATAAGAAAAAAAAAAGGTTTAATTTCACTCATTTTTTGGAGATGATTTGCCTGGGACTGACAAATTAAAAAAAATTATATGCAACAGCGCTAGTGTACACATTATGTTAAAGTGTAAAATATTGGGATCCCATGTCATAAAATATTTCAGACTGAAACCTTCTTAGATATTGAAGTCTGGCTACTCCCCAGTCATAGAATGATAGAAGATGTTGTTGGAAGAGACTGTGAAGTTATTGAATCCATCAAAATCCATCCAAAATCAATTATATATATGTTATTCCTGTCAGACTGTTTTATACCCTACTTTATGTATTTCCAGTGATGGAGACTTCACAATCTCCAGTGCTTCACTATTCTTATGTTCTTCAAGACCTCCCTTGCTACAAAATAAGGACTCTTATCTTATGGGGAACAGTTCATTCCTTGCCTTTTGACTGGTATGGGAAATTAAAAAGCTTCAGTCTGAATACATTTCAGTTGTTCAAGATGGAATCGGTGGATATTCGGTGTGGAAATTCAGAATTCCATGTAGCAGAGCTAGGATGAGATAAGCATCCATTAATGGAGCAGACAACATCCTCAGCAGCATGTGGTTGGAGAGAGCTGTGTTTTAAACACCACGGAGATTATTAGCTTCACTCTTACCTCCTCACGTCTGAAACATGTTAGCTTGCAGCAGTCATAGGGTACCGACCAAAATCAGGCAGTCTTTTATGAGTTCCTTTGAGGGTTTTATAAGGTTTTATCATGTTTCTTTTACTAAGAAATAGGATGAAGAATGAGTTTCTAAATGGGACTGGTTTATTTCTATTCTGCTTCCAACAATGTGTTGGCATCCATCAAGGACACAGTAGGTAATGTAGTCCAAGTTAGTCATTTGCTAATGAGCTGATGGTGGGGTCAGTCCCCTATATCTTTCCAAAGTGACTGTGATCATACCTCATAGATGTTGTCATGAGGCTTTTCGGAGGGTAAACAAAAGAAGACAATGTCAAAATCATTTGCAAGAGCAGAAAGTTTTCTGGTTTCATTCTTCATATGGTTACTCTTATTGTTGAATTAATTTGCATATCAACTAATTTAATGTAAGGCAAGTACCTA